>CM060926.1:1009458729-1019458729 GCA_030737875.1 Allium sativum | reverse complement strand
ACCTCTAGAGAAAATACACCAGGATTCAACAAGAACATCTTGCAACCCTGGCTAAACATAACCGGCTAAACATTTCGCTTGAATGTTCCAAACATATTGTCACCATACGGTTTGGGCCCATCGTATTCCCGGGAGATACATAAACAAAATAAGAACAAATATAAATTTCTCTAGATGGTGACAATATACCCTAATTGGGAGCGACCTACTTAGCCATGCGACCTATCCGAATTTATATCATTTCTCGATTTAAGAGGCTTGAGGTCATAACTACCCTTAGACAAATCACATCTTCATTTACTTTGAATGCCACATCGTCATACCTGCCAAATCACAGATTTATTTCCCTAAAAATATTACAGGTATAAAGCTAAGAGAAACGAATTCCTCTGCCACCAACGTGAAGATATCAACCTACGCGGTCTATTAGGTATGCTCTATCAGACATTCATCCATACAAGTTGTCGTAGGACTGGACAAACCAAAGGCACTATTCTGTAAATCCATCTTAGGCAATTTCTACCTAGGATCGCCAGAACATCCCTTGCATAAACTCCGTCTTGGATTTTCTTCAGCATATTCAATCCGCCACGCTAATGCCTACATGAACTGGCTTTCAGATAATAAACCTGATCCCAGTCCCTCCCTATTGACGAAAGAAATGGCCAAAAACTTCGATAACCGGTTATTTAACTATCAAAGGAAAACATCCATACAACCAACGATCCTGTTTCCAAATGGAAATTCTATCGATCAATCATCAATCAAGATTGAGTCGTTTTACATTAATTTCTTACTAGTTTATCGTTTCCTAATTCTCTTCAACATCTTTACCCTGGTAATTCTTAAAACTCGTTAGTCTCTCTTGATTCTAAAAAAAAGTTCCATATATCCACAACTACTTATTTTCTGTATTTAGAAAATATACATTATTAACATTGCAAAACATTTCGATTTCTTATTCATGCGTCACTATTTTTCCACATTCATCAGTCCTTAACCGTAAATTGTAAGAAAACGACTCCTTAAGTATCAACACCAAAGGCTGAAACCAACAACAAACGATACTCAGGAAGCCATTCAACTTGACTAATCTCCAGTCAGTTTCTAATTTTCTTAACTCTATTTCTTAACTTCTTATCAATCAAATCATTGTTTGCACAACTCTCAGATTTAGTTTATGAATCCACTTCTTTTACAGAAAAACATAGATTGTAATGATAACATCATAATCCCTACTTTCAAAATATTTAACTTCAAAATATAACTTTTGCTCATTAATATAAATAGATAAATAAATAAACCTTGATTAAAAACAGTTCCTGAATTCGATATAATCCAATTTCAATGTATAACTCTCTTTCGAATAATCTTTATTTGATTAACGTTCCGAACTCCAAAATAAATTGACCGTTTAAGGTCAACCCACTTTCTAAATTCATTTTTGAATTTATCACTCCAAATATTTACCAATTTCCTTTTATAGCCATTTTAATCTCCAAATTTTTTCTTTTAAATCATTATTTATTTTAAAACATGAATATTATTTCTTTATAGAAAAATGTACTCGATCGTTATATCAATCTAATCTTGATTTTTATTTGTAAATATCATTACAAGTTCAAATTCTATTTATCAAATTATTTTGCAAATTAATATTCACATTACACTTCATAAACTCCATTTACAAGTCAACTTCTTATTAATTACATATCAGGTTTATAGCTTAATCTCGATTACACCTTCGATTATAATTATTGGTTTCGAACCGCATACTAACTATCTTGTCAAATTTTGAATTAGGTAATATATAATTTTTAAAATTAAATTATTTTAATAAAACATTCGACATAGTTGAATTCAAATTATAAATCCTTATGGATTTGTTTCAATTCTATTTATATTTTGAATATCAGAATAATTTCATCATTTTCTCTTTTTAACGATACCCTATTTCCCTTTTTATTGTTCGTTCTTGAATTTACATTCCCGAATAATTCAATGATAATTATTTCATTTCATTTCTGAATATTGTATATAAATTTAACCACTAGCTTTTTTTTAGTAAAACAATTATTATTTTCTAGCCCATTCGAAATTCGGTTTCTATTTAAAAAAAATAGATTTTCCTTTTTAAAACTCAAATTCTTTTCCAATATATTTTTATGGTATTTAAATACCATTTATTTCAGGGTCAATGTTATTCAAACATCCCTAACACACAATAATTAACCATAGATTATTTATCACATCATATAACACAATATATGAAAAATAACAATAAAACTGTTGAGGAATCCAGTTGGATTCCCCAAACTGTTTCCCTGAATATAAATGACACCAATTTCATATCAATATGAGATATTATAATAAATAGAATCAGTTTTCAACTAACGACTGATATATATAATTATGTATATTATTTCAACTAGTTTATTTGCAGTTCATCCAAACAACTATCATAAACATTCAATCATTACTTATCAATATTAAATAACTTTTATAGTATTATAAAAATGGACAGAGTTAGTGAGTTTACTCATGATGGCCGTAGATCGTTAAATAACGATTAACGTCGATTGTTTAAATTAGATGTAACACCCCACATCCATTAAGGTCACTCACAAAGGGTATGCCTTAACTTCAATGGAGCATTATGGGTACTGGAACAGAAATATTACAAGACAGACATATATAAAACAGCGGAAAGTAAAGTGGAAGTACTTAAAATCATTTATTAAATGTTTACAATAAAAGCCCATCAACTTCCAATACCCAATTACATAGTTAAAATATCTGTCTTGCTCAAAAACAAAGAAGCATAAAAACAAACTGTAGTATTCCCCAATAAAGCAAAGCAAGCCATAGCCAAGAGAAATCCAAGCCATACATGAAAGAGCCTTGGAGATTGGTAAGATCCGAACTAAGCTGTATTCCCACCCTGCGAACCTAGGGAGGAAACGGAAGAAAAAGAGGCGAAACAAAACGGGTCAGTCATAAAGACTGAGTAAGTCCTAGTGACTTTCAGCATAAAAATAGTTAAGGATAATATGGCATGAGTAAACTGAAAATAAACATAAGCATGATGACAAGATAAGCAACAGGCATGATAACTAAGGATAACATGATGTGATTTTTGTCAAGTAACATCGCAAGGTTCCCATCCAAGATAAACTAAGTATAATTTCGTAAGATTCCTATCAAGTATATCACGATTCCTCTGCTTCGCCATTAAAAGATTTATGTGATATCTATTTGCTCTACACCACCTAACTAGCATCTTTACAAGTGTCTTACATGGAATGTTTCGTATTCCTACTAGTACTCCAACTAGTGTCCCCTGTAACAAGGATCCTTACCCCCTACTAGTGTCCCAACTAGTAGCCCGTGCTATATAATAAGGTGATCCCACCCACTACTTAGAAATCATAATACTAGTCTTACGTACCCCTAGCTGACTACATAGGTGCCGCCTGGCCCTATCTCCACCAGGTGTAAATCATAATACTAGTCTTACGTACCCCTAGTTGACTACATAGGTGCCGCATGCCCCTATCTCCACTAGGTGTACCCATCAACCCCCATGCGATCGGCTCCCTAACTCGTAGATACCCGTGCTGGCCCCACAGTGGGGTGTATCACTCCCCTAAAGTGGCAACCCGATACAACTTGAGGATGCACGACTTATACCTACACGATGCAACAACGTCTTACCTACCATCCCGGGTCCACACACGCATATGAAACCCGTTGGACTTGCGTTGCCACCGCTAACCCGTTTTGACCTCTTACAATCAAACCCAGTATGCGTGTCCCGTCCTCGACATGGGTCGAGCTCACAAAGATACGTAATGGGATACTGGTCTGAAAAGGGTCCCCTTTTCTCGACACAAGCTTCCCACCTATGCTTGGTCCCCTCTAGTAATTCTTACTTAACCCCTTTCTATTCATGTCCATTTACATGCTCAAATTTTGGTTAAGTTTACACCAGTTATGTCTTACATGTTACCCATATCCCCCACTTAACCCCTACATCATCCTCATGTCTTAATACATGCTTTATCTTGGTTAAGTGCTTATAGGTTATATTTTACATGTCATTCATATTATCCCCAACGTCTGGGTTTAACCAAGCGCCTTGGCTTTATCTGCCATTAGACCCTATGTCTATCCATTAATTATGCGCTTGTGCTACCTCATCAGTCTTATCATTTAACTTGGTTATTTCCATTCATACCAACCTTCAACTTTGCTTATTAATTCAATTCTTAACTTGCACTATATTAAGTCCATTAATAAGCCCACAACATGTTATTCCTATGATTCATACATTAACCCCCATTATGGTACAATAACATGTTCTTATTCAATCTTTACAACCAAGTACCCCTTAACTTACAAACACACTGGAGAGAGAGAATAATTCCCTAAATACCAACCCCGAAGACCGGAATCAACATCAGAATGATACGCAGAGGATTATCCAACCTAACCAATGTTTTGTTCCTTTTTATAATATAACTTATGTCGCCTTCAATTGTAAATTCATTCTTGTCTTTACATATTGCTTAATCTACAATGAAGCACATCTTTCCTTATTACATAAGTTATCTCATCTTATCTATTTGTAACGACACGGATTTCGCCCGGACCTAATCGATCGCTAAATCGACCAAGACCGTTCGATTCCCGCATACGCTAACTCTGGGCATACAACACATTAGAAAAAATAACATAAGACTTTTATAAACATCATAATAATGTTACATCAGAGTACAGAATATCAGAGTATCGAAAAATAATAATACAGCGGAAGGTTAATTTACAAAAAAAAAGTAATACAATGCACAGCGGAAATATAAACTACACAGCGGAAGACTGTAAATGCCTGGACACAGCTTAAAGCTTCAATCCAGAATCCTGCTCAATACATCTGCAAAATAAAACTACTCGACTGCCCGTGTGGAAAATAGGGGCACCCGAGTTCGCAAGGGAAAAGCAAACTACAGGCCAGTCATGGGACTGGTGTGAGAAACTCTAAACAGTTATAATTAACTTATTTAATAATATGGCATATCACGGGACCACGCCGCAAATGCGGAACAGGTTTACCCCCATGAATACCAGTGTATAAACAACAATCAATATAGATATATGGATCTACTATGCATCAATCAACATGCAATATCCCAATCTACCCACTTAGATTAATCACTACACTTAGATTTTCTAAATCCAATTCAGTTTACAGAAATTATTCCTTTGGATTTTATTCCCGATTTCTTATTTCAAATCATTTGAAATATATATCTAACTTTCTATATCAAAGTAGATTTCACTTCGGGGTCTCAAATCAAATCGTCTGGAAATATGAATTCCAAAACATAACAATGCATACAAACAAGTATGCAACCAAATATCGTGCTCCCCATCGACAAGGAAAAGGGTACGCACCTCACAACTCGATATATAAATGTGCACCTACCCCACATAGGAGTAGGATACACCGACGATGCACCTACCCCACATAGGAGCAGGCTACACCGCCCTCTCACCCATACTTTTAGTCTTAGGGTTACCCGACTCTTTAGCCACATACTAAATCATTTCATATCCCGAAGTAGGGAAAATCATTTCACAACGTAATAATCACAAGTACTTTCAAAATATAGTACTTCACATCAGTAATTCACGCATATGATCAGTCACTATTAATCACATAACCTTTGAGCTCGTACGTCTCAAAGAAGGGTGTTAAGCAAGAGAATAAATTCTCCGCCACCAAACAGATACATCATCAATAGCAACTAATCGAATATGCGATGAACCACAATGTAACACATAATACATTTCTAAATCATTTTAGAAACCATCGGGTTTTGGGCCTCGAAATCCTTTCTGTTTTATAAAACATTTTTATAAAACATTCCCTGTCCAAAATCGGGAATACATTTCTTTTCACTTAAGAAAAATATAATTTCACAATCATTCATTAAATTTCAAATGAACACAACATCACTAAACACCTTATCGTCAAATCGTGAAGTGTTTCACAAGGCGTTAGCACACAGATATTTTCAACCCAACCCAATGCTAAATGTAAAAGCATATTTTGCTCATAAACTGGTCGAACACAATCCAAACAATCAATCAATAAAATTTGACATTAAACATAAGGTTTTGAATAGAGATAGTATCGACTTATATTCAACATCAAATCCTGAAACCAACAGATATCATATCGGGAATAACGATATCGATATCTTTCAAATTCCCATCACAATATCTGTATAATCACGGAATCCAATATCGAAAATCTCAAAAGATAATTTCAATTCAAATCCAATCCAATTTATTTATTTATAACCATTGGATTATTTTTCTAGTTAATAACTAGTTCGTTTCGATAAAAATATATTTTTATCTTTTCAAATATGGCGTTTTTCATCCCAATTCATTTCTTATGATTTTACACAAATTATTACTATTTTTAATAATTTTATCAAGGCCCGTACAGTCGATTTCCACCAATGGCCATCGAACTGCACTTACAGCGACCTTTTCCAAATATGATTTGGACATAATTCCAAATCCAACCGTTAGATTTCAAATTTCTAATATTCGTTAGAAAGCTCTTTTCGATACGAACCCAACGGTTCTGGTTTTAGGAGAATCCGACAGTCGGATCTCCCGTGACGTCCATTCGAAGCCAATGGTCGAAATTCACGAACTGCCGCGGCGCGGCGCGTTCTATTCAGGCCATTATATTATATATAATATATATTTCGTCGATTTCTATTTAAAACGAATTTTATAAATCGTTTTAAATTCGTTTCAAAAACAATTTCAACTTTCATTTCAAATTCAAATCCAAATTGAATTTTCCATATAAATTCGTTTTAAATTCATTTCAATTCAATTCAAATTTCTATTCAATTCAATTCGAATTCATTTTCTATTAAATTCAATTCGAATTCATTTTCTATTTCAGTTCGTTTTCAATTCGTATGTTTATCGTTTTCATTTCATATATATATATTTATTATTTCCACCTTTCATATATATAATATTTTCACTTTTCAATATATACGATATTTTCACTTTCAATATATACGATATTTTCACTTTCAATATATACGATATATTCACTTTCAATACATACGATATATTCACTTTCAATACATACAATATATTCACTTTCAATACATACGATATTTTCACTTTCACTATATATAATATTTTCACTTTCATTATATATATATTAGGAGTGTATGAAATGTGTATACGATGTGAAATACACGATGTGACGACCCCATTTCCCGTACTGATGGAGACAAGGGTAATCTTTGGAATATAATACAGAAACAGATAACAGCAGAACATAATTAAATAAATACACCAGATAATGAACAATAGAATATACTGGGTAAAAGTAATCATCAGAGTTACACAGTATACAGGATCTTACTTAGTACAAATACAGTTCAGCTATACATAAATGTCTACAGCAGAAAACAAACAAAATATGTACAATAGGAGCTGAACAGCATAAAAAGAGATAAATGATAGAATCCATCTTCAGCTCCAGCTATCCAGAAAGAACCAGCTAAACCTGAAAACAAGGCTGCCCGTGTAGAAAAAGGGGCACCCGAGTTTGAAAGTGAAACAAACTACGAGTTAGTCATGGGACTGGTATGAGAAATCTACTCAACACATTTATAATATGGCTAATCACAGGACCACGCCACTTTCGTGGAACGGGTTTACTCCATTGGATTGCCAGTGCTTTAAAACAAATCATTCTTTTAATCATCGCAATGCTTTTTATAAAAATGAAACCATTATAAGACTCAGTTCCCATCACACAATGCAACGCAAATCGGAGGATAGAGTTTTTACCTTATAACGGCCAAAATATGCTTGATACGAATAAAACAAAAGCATTTGATATTATTGCTAGTGTTTATATGTTTTGAAAACAATTTCAAATCATAACTATCAATCATAGACGACATTAATGCCCCATACCACTATGTCGTCATATATATAGGTATACAATCAAAACCGCACAGTCACGTATTTGGAAATTGGATTTCCGTCATGAACCAAGGCAAAAGATAGTCCTTACCGAATTCGAGACGCTCTAGCCCGCCCCTTAGGACCCGGACTCAGGTGGGCCCTCGGATCGTCAGGGCCGGTCCACCGATGTGGATTAAAATTCCTGAACACTGCGTTTCCCCACCCTTTGGGGTGTAAATGAGCCAACGAATGGCTCCATCAGACTCGGATCGTCCGATCTAACCGAGGCGCCTCGCAACAGCAACAACCACACAGGTGAAAAGTATATAAATGTCAGGGCTGGTAGGTCACTGACACCACCCTAGCTAGAAAGAAACGCATGCCCTCCCTGAGGTCCTTCTCCCGTTTCTGGTTCATACTGGGTGTGAGGCTCGCGAATTCACATTATACACAAAGCTACGCCCCATAGGCGGTGCTTTGATCATCACCACAAGACTTTGCTTTTCAACAGAAGCCCCGATCATTTGCCACTTAGGCATGTCACATTATCAATTCATGCCATGCGACTGATGTCCATCGATATACAACCTCTGAGCTCGTGCGTTTCAGAGAAGGGCGTTAAGCAAAAGAATAAATTCTCCGCCGCCAAACAGATGTATATTTAATAGAGATCAATCAACACAGAATAAAATCCAATGTCAGACACACAGTCCATTTACAAGTCCGCTCTGGGTCTGAACGAAACCGGAGGCACTAAATACCTCGCAAACCCATCGATCACCACGTACGTCGGGACGATCACCACTCATTATCCATATTTCGGGATGCCTCCCAATCAGGACCTCGGTTACCATCCAAACGAGGTGAAGATCTCCGGTCTTCGACCACCGTCTTCATCTTCGATTTCTTATCGTCGATTTAGTTATCCAGAATGGGATAAACCCGGTCTTTCTGAGCAACTCACGTATATAATTAACAAGTGCAACACTAACATATACACGCATCATTTCAATTCATTAGTCACTAACCGTCAATCAGTAAGAGAACGATTTCTCAAATATTAACCCCGAAGGCCGAAACCAACATCAGATCAACATCCAGGAAACCATTCGACTTAGCCAACCTTCAGTTAGTTTCTAAATCACATCCATATCGTTTATAATATTTTAAAATGATTTATCGCTATTTTTATTTATTTTAAAATAGCCAATTTATTTAAAACGACGCTTCGGGCCATAACGCGGCCGTGGCGCTTTTTTTCTTCAGATTTGATTTACACATATCTGAAAATCTGACCGTTGGATCTTCACAAAATTTACATCATTAGAAAGATCTTTTCAAAATGAATCCAACGGTTCCAGTTTCGGGAAAATACGACGGTCGGATCTCCCGGTATAATCGTTTGAAGTTTCGATTTCAAAATACGATCTGCAGCGTCGTTATTCGATTAAATATAGTTATATATATAAATATAATCGATTCTGGCGCTGTTTTTCTTCAGATTTGAATTAAACATTCCAGACAATCCAACCATTGGATTTTTACAAAGTTGGTGCCGTTGGAAAGATTTTTCCAAAGCGAACCCAACGGTTGCGATTTCAGGAAAATCCGATGGTCGGATCTCTCGTACTAATCGTTTGAAATCACGGTTTCAAAATACGAACTGCACGGCCACGTTTCGTTTTAATTTTATTTATATATTTATATAAATATAGTTCATTCAAAAATTCCTATATTGTTTCCACTTCTAATATTTCACTAACCCCTTTAAATTTTGGAAAATTTCGCCATAACCTCCTTTGTACGGGAGGGGCTGGGAAAATTCCCAAATAGCCGCACGGGCGTCTCTTGTCAAAAAGAAAAAGAAAAAGCCAAGCGGCTAGCCAACAGGCTCATAAAATCATCACCCAAACAAAACAGTAAATGTGTACCTATTTGTCGGGCACAAAAATTTTATTACTCTTCTCTAGCCCCTTTGCTATAACCTGTTCAATAAATATGCATGTACATATATACAATTCTTATCACTTATCATTTTCCCTTCAACTTCATATTTGATTCCATTTGGTTTAAAAACACCATTCATTCAAATGTTGCATGCATAGGCAAAAATCATATCATTAGCTAATTAATGAATATTTCAACTCATGCATATTTATTTGAACGAGTAGCTATTTTTAACACTTCACATTTCAACAATTCATGTATATAATAAAAATGTGATTTTTATTGTAAAACAATTCATTTCAAAACACTATTATTTTATATAGTTTATATAGGTGATAAAAATAGGATTTTTATTGTAAAACAATTTATTTCAAAACAGGATTATTTTATACATTTCATATTGATGTTAAAAATGGGATTTTTATTATAAAACAATTTCTTTCAAAATATGAATACCTTTCAACACATGAATTTCAATTCAACGAATGAATATCGATTCAACACATGAAGGTTTTCTATAGTTTATATATAGATAAAAATGTGATTTTTATATTTAAAACACGAATACCATTCAACACATGAATTTCAATTCAACGAATGAATATCGATTCAACACATGAAGGTTTTCTATTCAACGAATAAATATAGTTTCAGCAAATGAAAATAATTCAAACACATGAATATTATTCAAAATTTAGGCAGCATAACGACAGGGTAGTTAAAACCGGGACCGTCCCTAGTACGACTCCTCGCTCTACCTTAAAACCTCGCGGTTTTTGACAATGGGGATCATGCATCTAGTTCGCACGCAGGCGGCATGTATATATTTATTCATTTCCACAAACTAATCCTATGTGGTATCAACCAAATATTTCTCAACCACAAATGGGTATTTTTCAACCACAATCAATCAATATTAATCACAAGCAATCCCAATCAACCATTCGCTATCAATCAATTTTCACACCAATCACAATCAATAAATATCGTCCATGGTTTGTGGACGAGGGGCGTATATATATATATATATATATATTTATATAGCAATTCACTTCTATTTCAACACATATATAATTTTTACAACGCATATATAACTTATACATCGAACGTACAACTTATACAACGCTTATACATGAGGTGTACAACGCTTATATAACTCATACATCGACTATATAATTTATACATCGTCGTTTTCCATATCGTTTATCAATTAGAAATCTCACATTGGGTTCCACTCCACCAAAAATAGCAGAAGGCTCAGAAAAATATGCGGTCTCTTCTATAATGTAGAAGACGTCCACACGAGTCCACTGTCTCTTGTTTCACTGAATTTCGTCAACATAAGAAAAAGATATGATTTTTCATTCGTTAATGACATTTTGAAAGCAATTAATAAAATAATTAATTAAATCATAAACCTTTTTTCTTCAATCGACTACAGGCCGTTGCCTTCCTGTTCGTTCAAACCCAAAACCATCCGCCTAGGGTTCTAATTTTCACCCAAATCAGAGCACTAGCCGGCGATCTGGTGGCTTCACGTCGTGTGTCTCCGAGAGAGCTCTCCGCCAGCACCCTTCACGACAAACTCGTCGTTCATCTGACGCCAGAAATGGCCTCGAACCGGTGGCACTTCAGGCCCAAAAATCCAACACCACACTAAACGATAATACCCCTAACCGACATGGATTTAAAGAGGGTGAAAAGTTCTTCAATAATCTCTCAAGAATTTTTGAATTCTATTGTATGGATTGAGAGTAAATTGAAGGAGAAGCGCAGAGCGATTTCTGCCGTTCAGATTTAGGGTCGGCTGCTTCAAACGAGAAAGAGGGATGAGGGGCTTTCTGATTGGTCGATTTTAATATTTTTTTTTTTATAATTTTAATTTACAAAAATACCCTTGTATTGATACGAACTCCAAACGAATCCCAACGACTATCGTCCCTAGTGTTTTACCCCCTTTCCGAACACAATGGGATATGTTTCGTAGGCCCATTCGACTGTTTCAGTCAGTTTTCCTTCAAATTAAAATATATAACATTCAATATTTAATTTGAACATACATTTCAATTTGCCAGGGCCACAAATTGATTCGAAAAATTCCAGAAAAATAAATAAGGCTATGTTTTGACGATACGGTCCCAACAAAACTAGTTTTGTCGAATTCTGAGACCGTTTGCAAAAAGGCCCATTTCTGGTCGATCCAATTTAACTGTAATTGACCAAAACACGTTTTCCTTTGCCACGCTCACATACTAGCTTCAAAAATTATGAAATTTGAAACCTAGTAATAACTTCACATCCCGGATCCAACAAAAGTGGTTTCGTCGAATTCCGAGGTCGTATGCAAAATGGCCAATTTCACGGGCTATATAAATTCCATAGCGACCTTTCTGAAAATTCATTTGGCCATAACTTTTGCTTTCCGTTATTAAAATTCGATTTTTCAGATTCGTTAGAAAGGTATTCACTAACAGATTCAAATATTTTTGGTTTCACTAAAATCCGTTTTGTTTTGCACCCGGTACAGTCCGACAAAGTTTGAAATCAAATTTTGAAACTACAGCGCCATTTCAGGCCTTGTTTATAATTAGAATTAATTATATTCGTTTTCAATTGTCGATTCCAACTCAGTTTTCATCTCTATTATTTAAAATATTTATTTTAAATATTTAAAATTCATTATTTTAGCCAATTTAAAATTTTTAAATTGGTTCAGATTTTCTGGGTCGTTACACTATTGTTCCGCCTAACTTACTTTATTCCATAAGTTCATTCCCACTTAGGCATTAATTAAGATTTACTTAACTCAACCATTCATGTCATAACAGTTAAGTGTCATTAACCTGGTCATATTACTTAACCCACCCATTCATACTATATTGGTTAAGTGTCATTAGCCTAATCATATTACTTAACCCACCCATTCATACCATATTGGTTAAGTGTTCTTAGTTTACTTAACCCTACCCACTGGTCTAATTACCATGTTATGTTGGTTAAGTATTACTATTCGTATTTCCATATGTCACCCACATGTCACCCAATTAACCCCAATGTCCCACCACATGTTTATCTGGTTAAGTATTTCTTAATTCATTAAGGCCGTAACCCTATAAAGACCTCTCACATTAGACTGACATTTATGGCAGCTGGATTTGCCGGGCGGGTTCGGGAAGTCTTACACCATAAAAGAGTCTAACCTCATGTCTTTACAACTGTTACGCTTTTAATTTGGGCCTAGGACCTCTCACATTGGGCTACCATTTGTGACTACTGGATTCCCCGGGCGGGTCCGGGCAGTTTTACGTCACAAATGAGTCCAACCTCGTGTCCTAAGCATTGATTATCGCTTATAATCTTTTACCCCAGTCTTAATAATTTCCCTATTCAAATTATTAATTAATTCCTAATTTAACGATGTCCATAATTGACTCAATTATGTTCATCAATTAATGGTATGCAAAATCATACCAATTTTACCACAATTTATCTTATGCCATTAAAGGCAACTTATCTCAATTTATATTTATCACTCCTTTAGGGCTATTACATGCCAACTACCAAAAACCCACTTAGGCGTGTTCATATTAGCCCCTTTTCAAGACATAAATTATCATATGTGTTTCAACTACAAATCTCACATAATTAACATATGCCCAAGTTCTAGATTACATGTCTGTTTTACATATGCCTAATTCATACCAAATTTACATATGTTCAGTTCATGCCATTTTATATGTATGCCAATTTTTATGTCAGTTTACACATATCAAGTTATAGCCAAAAATTACATATGCCAATCCCAATTCTTACAATTACCATTTTAATGGCAATACCCAATTATCAAATTTCATATTAATTGCAATAATACCCATATATCCAATTTCCATGTTATGCCATCAATTCCACCAATCACATATATCCAAATAGATAATATTCCCATACTTTTCCCCGTATTCAATCGTACGCAAAATCGTGGTTTAGGCCTAGATTCGAAATTGATCTAGGTTCATCAAAAGAAAATAAATAGGGGAAAGGTAGAATTTTGCAATAAAACAAGATCAGAGAGAAAACAGCATAAATCATCATGATAGGCATAAAGATTGGATCTTGATAATAATATCAACATGAATCCAAGAAACTGATTTACAACGACTGAATAGAGCATGAACTAGACATAAGAATGGAGATGAACAAGTCTCAAAACTCAAGGTTCAAAGGTAAACAGGAATAGATCTGAATTGATAAACATGCTTATATCCAATTACACTTTATTCCATAGCCATATTAAAATTAAGTATTTTAATCTAAAAAGTAACTAGAACTTACATAGCATGGCTAGCGAAATTAAGAACTGAAATCGATGTAGAAACGTTGTAGAGTTGTTAATTCATCTCCTTGAATTGTTGTAGAAGTCTTCATCTTTGCATTGGATTGCGTATGAAAGCTTAAGAAGAAGATTAGAGACGACGACCATGACCAAGAGGGATTTTAGCAGTATAATGGTGGCTAGACATGTTGTAGTGAATTAGGGTTAGGCCTTGGGTTGTATTTATAGATGTAGGAACTTATTTAGGCCCTTAGATCATCCCTAGAGTCAAT
This sequence comes from Allium sativum, assembly GCA_030737875.1. Taxonomy (NCBI): domain Eukaryota; kingdom Viridiplantae; phylum Streptophyta; class Magnoliopsida; order Asparagales; family Amaryllidaceae; genus Allium; species Allium sativum. Next base: position 1,019,444,161 of record CM060926.1, on the reverse strand, counting down.
CCGGACCAACAAAATTCATCCCGGGCCTCAAAAATGGGTTCTGGGCCACACCAGGTCGACCTGTACAGGGGGAGGTCGACACTACAGTCGACCTGGTGGGGGGAAGTCGACTGTGCAGTCGACACTACAGTCGAACTGGGGTCAGTCTGCCTGAAAGTCTGCTGAAACTTGTATAAGCCATAACTTGGTCATACGGACTCCGATTTTCGAAAACTCGGGCTCTATTTCATGTAAAATTTCGAGACGAACGCAATGGTGCAACCCATTTCCCTTGATTCTTAATTTAAAATTTAATTCTGCCTTGATTCTTGTATTAACATGTTATAAAACTTCGGGTTGTTACATTCTCCCCTCCTTAAAGGATTTCATCCCCGAAATCTTCAAGTTAAGAAGAATGTGTCCTACCATCCAATCATCCATCTACCCAATCATCAATCACATGCATTCATTGTCCTTAAGAAATTTCTAATGCTATATGAACTTATGCGAGAAGTGTGTGTATATGTTCCTTATCTAATGTAAATGATCAGGCCTGATTGATCCTCTTAATGCAAAAATATGTTTTGTGTCATGAGTCCAACATGTATGCAAATAGTCCTAGTCACATAAACACTATATGTGTGCACAAACATCCATCCATATGCAACATCCGTATGATAACACATTCAATTTCATCCACAAACAAGGGTAAACACTCGTGCATATGCAATATGAAAGGTGACTGAGCCGATCTAGTGCCTAATGTGCGTGTATATGCATCCACGAGCAACCACTAGCAACCACTTGCAACCATCAATCATAACATGTCTCAAACTCATGTTTACACCCAACTGTTCCTACCTAAAGATATAGTCGAATGATAGAAGCAAGTAAAATCTCTGCGCCCATCAAAGCTGGAAATCTACGTCACATATATACTGATTTGGAGAAGAATTACCTAAGCACCAGCCCCGAAGACCGAAATCAACATCAGACTGACACCCAAAGAAATTCTCAACCCAACCAATATATATGTGATTCTAGGAAACTAAGCATGATGGACTCCATTTAGGTCACAAGAAATCCCTTCCTACAACCAACCCATATCCTATAAAACCCAAAAGGTTTAATCAACCCAACGAACACCCTCAAGCCCCAACATGTAAAACTAACAGATGAGTCATACTCCCTATGGGGTTTGCAACAGAAATTGGATTGAGAATAGGACCCAGAGGATATACACAAAAGATAGCATGCAAGTAAGCTCTACAGGAAAAAGGAATCTAGAATATACTCTTAAAAAGAGATGTGATGCACGAATCTAGTCTTCAATCTTCTAAGTCGCATTTCCTTGAGCTTAACTCCATTGTGCTTTGACTGTCTTTAACTTCACAATTTCATAGCTCCTTGATTCTTATTTCCAAAATACGAGTTGGAACTCATTTCACTGTTGCCTCCCGTTCCACTTTCACTTATTCTCCCTTTAGTATACTCGGTCTCAAACATAACTGTGTACTGAGGGTTCCATGTAAGCTCTCCAAATTCACTAGTGAATCTTGGATCTCGTTCACTTACTAGAAGGTATTCCACATAGATGAATTATCTCTTGAAAATAAACAAATGTCAACCATGTTGCTAAATGTACTTACTAAGGCAATTTTCTACATCACATGCATAAGTGAAATGAACCATCCGCCTTAGTGGCGAACACTACTCGAGCAGATCAATAAATGTATCTAGAGATTCTATGTAACTAATCCTAATAGAACCCCAAAAGGTTACACGTGACTTCGAGGGTATTACCGAGGCAAGTCAAAAGGCTAACTACCCTCCTTTCGAAACCGAGAATGGCACCCTTATTGGATAACCACTTCATCCCTAGAATCAACCCATAGCTCACATCTAAACTCAACACTTAGCATAGACATTCTCAAATCCTAACAAGTCATGAATAAGTGAGTCGATTCCCCAACAGGATTTGAGACAAAAATGGGATCCTCTGCTACGCTAGTACTAAGGTGCAGAGATTCAACTACCGAAGCAGAATTAAAAGGATGCGATGTACAAAAACAAAGTTCTAGCGGGATGATAGAAAAGAAAAGCTAAACCTTTAACGGTAACGTTACCACCTCCCTTAGGTACGCTAGTAGTGAGAGCATACAATTTCCCTCTCGACGATCCTGTCCTTTGCCCTTGTTCTTGTCCTATAATACTTAACTACACTCCCTCCTTACCATACTAAAGATACTCTCTCTTGTCATGGGTTCTATTATTCTTTCACTTTGGCCTCTTTCCTTTCACCTTTTTTTTCCTCCTTCGTGAATTAAGCTATAACAACTAGTCTCTTGTTCTTACTGTCCTTTTATAGTTTGTTGACAAGTCCTTCGAAGCTACCTCCAACGCACGACAACTCTACACAACTTGAAATAAGATTAGACGCAGATGGAACTACTGCGGCTACAGATGGAGGTTGGGCACTTCTTTGCCCTCCGACATATGTCGGATGTCTACGAAATTACGGTGAAAAGAGAGAGAGGAGAGATTTCAAGAGGGAATCAAAAGATAGTGCATATGGCTTTGGGGAATATGCCTTTTAATCAAAACAAAATTTTCTTGAAAATTTGCTTCTTTGTAAATGTTTTGAAAACTAGTTCAGAAGGTTTTTGAAAACTTTTGCCCAGTCTGGTAACCCTCTGCTCTGATACCAAATGTAACACCCCACATCCATTAAGGTCACTCACAAAGGGAATGCCTTAACTTCAATGGAGCATTATGGGTACTGGAACAGAAATATTACAAGACAGACATATATAAAACAACGGAAAGTAAAGTGGAAGTACTTAAAATCATTTATTAAATGTTTACAATAAAAGCCCATCAACTTCCAATACCCAATTACATAGTTAAAATATCTGTCTTGCTCAAAAACAAAGAAGCATAAAAACAAACTGTAGTATTCCCCAATAAAGCAAAGCAAGCCATAGCCAAGAGAAATCCAAGCCATACATGAAAGAGCCTTGGAGCTTGGTAAGATCCGAACTAAGCTGTATTCCCACCCTGCGAACCTGAGGGGGAAACGGAAGAAAAAGAGGCAAAACAAAACGGGTCAGTCATAAAGACTGAGTAAATCCTAGTGACTTTCAGCATAAAAATAGTTAAGGATAATATGGCATGAGTAAACTGAAAGTAAACATAAGCATGATGACAAGATAAGCAACATGCAAGATTACTAAGGATAACATGATGTGATTTTTGTCAAGTAACATCGCAAGGTTCCCATCCAAGATAAACTAAGTATAATTTCGTAAGATTCCTATCAAGTATATCACGATTCCTCTGCTTCGCCATTAAAAGATTTTTGTGATATCTATTTGCCCTGCACCACCTAACTAGCATCTTTAGAAGTGTCTTACATGGAATGTTTCGTATTCCTACTAGTACTCCAACTAGTGTCCCCTGTAACAAGGATCCTTACCCCCTACTAGTGTCCCAACTAGTAGCCCGTGCTATATAATAAGGTGATCCCACCCACTACTTAGAAATCATAATACTAGTCTTACGTACCCCTGGCTGACTACATAGGTGCCGCCTGCCCCTATCTCCACTAGGTGTAAATCATAATACTAGTCTTACGTACCCCTAGCTGACTACATAGGTGCCGCCTGCCCCTATCTCCACTAGGTGTACCCATCAACCCCCATGCGATCGGCTCCCTAACACGTAGATACCCGTGCTGGCCCCACAGTGGGGTGTATCACTCCCCTAAAGTGGCAACAACTTGAGGATGCACGGCTTATACCTACACGATGCAACAACGTCTTACCTACCAGCCCGGGTCCACACATGCATATGAAACCCGTTGGACTTGCATTGCCACCGCTAACCCGTTTTGACCTCTTACAATCAAACCCAGTATGCGTGTCCCGTCCTCGACATGGGTCGAGCTCACAAAGATACGTAATGGGCTACTGGTCTGAAATGGGTCCCCTTTTCTCGACACAAGCTTCCCACCTATGCTTGGTCCCCTCTAGTAATTCTTACTTAACCCCTTCCTATTCATGTCCATTTACATGCTCAAATTTTGGTTAAGTATACACCAGTTATGTCTTACATGTTACCCATATCCCCCACTTAACCCCTACATCATCCTCATGTCTTAATACATGCTTTATCTTGATTAAGTTCTTATAGGTTATATTTTACATGTCATTCATATTATCCCCAATGTCTGGGTTTAACCAAGCGCCTTGGCTTTATCTTCCATTAGACCCTATGTCTATCCATTAATTATGCGCTTGTGCTACCTCATCAGTCTTATCATTTAACTTGGTTATTTCCATTCATACCAACCTTCAACTTTTCTTATTAATTCAATTCTTAACTTGCACTATATTAAGTCCATTAATAAGCCCACAACATGTTATTCCTATGATTCATACATTAACCCCCGTTATGGTACAATAACATATTCTTATTCAATCTTTACAACCAAGTACACCTTAACTTACAAACACACTGGAGAGAGAGAATAATTCCCTAAATACCAACTCCGAAGACCGGAATCAACATCAGATTGATACTCAGAGTATTATCCAACCTAACCAATGTTTTGTTCCTTTTTATAATATAACTTATGTCGCCTTCAATTGTAAATTCATTCTTGTCTTTACATATTACTTAATCTACAATGAAGCACATCTTTCCTTATTACATAAGTTATCTCATCTTATCTATTGTTCCGCCTAACTTACTTTATTCCATAAGTTCATTCCCACTTAGGCATTAATTAAGATTTACTTAACTCAACCATTCATGTCATAACAGTTAAGTGTCATTAACCTGGTCATATTACTTAACCCACCCATTCATACTATATTGGTTAAGTGTCATTAGCCTAATCATATTACTTAACCCACCCATTCATACCATATTGGTTAAGTGTTCTTAGTTTACTTAACCCTACCCACTGGTCTAATTACCATGTTATGTTGGTTAAGTATTACTATTCGTATTTCCGTATGTCACCCACTTAACCCCCATGTCCCACCACATGTTTATCTGGTTAAGTATTTCTTAATTCATTAAGGTCGTAACCCTATAAAGACCTCTCACATTAGACTGACATTTATGGCAGCTGGATTTTCCGGGCGGGTCCAGGCAGTCTTGCACCATAAAAGAGTCTAACCTCGTGTCTTTACAACTGTTACGCTTTTAATTTGGGCCTAGGACCTCTCACATTGGGCTACATTTATGACTACTGGATTCGCCGGGCGGGTCCGGGCAGTTTTACGTCACAAATGAGTCCAATCTCGTGTCCTAAGCATTGATTATCGCTTATAATCTTTTACCCCAGTCTTAATAATTTCCCTATTCATATTATTAATTAATTCCTAATTTAACGATGTCCATAATTGACTCAATTATGTTCATCAATTAATGGTATGCAAAATCATACCAATTTTACCATAATTTATCTTATGCCATTAAAGGCAACTTATCTCAATTTATATTTATCCCTCCTTTAAGGCTATTACATGCCAACTACCAAAAACCCACTTAGGCGTGTTCATATTAGCCCCTTTTCAAGACATAAATTATCATATGTGTTTTAACTACAAATATCACATAATTAACATATGCCCAAGTTCTAGATTACATGTCCGTTTTACATATGCCTAATTCATACCAAATTTACATATGTTCAGTTCATGCCATTTTATATGTATGCCAATTTTTATGTCAATTTACACATATCAAGTTCTAGCCAAAAATTACATATGCCAATCCCAATTCTTACAATTACCATTTTAATGGCAATACCCAATTATCAAATTTCATATTAATTGCAATAATACCCATATATCCAATTTCCATGTTATGCCATCAATTCCACCAATCACATATATACAAATAGGTAATATTCCCATACTTTTCCCCGTATTCAATCGTATGCAAAATCGTGGTTTAGGCCTAGATCCAAAATTGATCTAGGTTCATCAAAAGAAAATAAATAGGGGAAAGGTAGAATTTTGCAATAAAACAAGATCAGAGAGAAAACATCATAAATCATCATGATAGGCATAAAGATTGGATCTTGATAATAATATCAACATGAATCCAAGAAACTGATTTACAACGACTGAATATAGCATGAACTAGACATAAGAATGGAGATGAACAAGTCTCAAAACTCAAGGTTCAAAGGTAAATAGGAATAGATCTGAATTGATAAACATGCTTATATCCAATTACACTTATTCCATAGCCATATTAAAAGTAAGTATTTTAATCTAAAAAGTAACTAGAACTTACATAGCATGGCTAGCGAATTTAAGAACTGAAACCGATGTAGAAACGTTGTAGAGTTGTTAATTCATCTCCTTGAATTGTTGTAGAAGTCTTCATCTTTGCATTGGATTGCGTATGAAAGCTTAAGAAGAAGATTTGAGACGGCGGCCATGACCAAGAGGGATTTTAGTAGTATAATGGTGGCTAGGCATGTTGTAGTGAATTAGGGTTAGGCCTTCGGTTGTATTTATAGATGTAGGAACTCATTTAGGCCCTTAGATCATCCCTAGAGTCAATCCGGACCATCAAAACTCATCCCGGGCCTCAAAAATGGGTTCTGGGCCACACCAGGCCAACCAGGTCGACCTGTACAAGGGGGAGGTCGACACTACAGTCGACCTGGTGGGGGGAAGTCGACTGTGCAGTCGGCACTACAGTCGACCTGGGGTCAGTCTGCCTGAAAGTTTGCTGAAACTTGTACAGGCCATAACTTGGTCATACGGACTCCGATTTTCGAAAACTCGAACTCTATTTCATGTAAAATTTCGAGACGAACGCAATGGCGCAACCCATTTCCATTGATTCTTATTTTAAAATTTAATTCTACCTTGATTCTTGTATTAACATGTTATAAAAATTCGGGTTGTTACATTAGACGTTTTATTTTGCTTAAATTGAGACGAGCTCCAGATCGTATCAAACCGATTCCATTTTGTAGCTTGCGTCCATACGATCCTAACGAATCCTGTTTTGTTCAATTTCAATAACGTATGAGCAAGATATTGTTTGTACAAGTTAATACGTTATTTAAATAAACTTAAACTTAATAATATTTATATATATCGGGCCTCACCTCTTTTTAAATCGGCCATCCCATTTTTCAAACCCGCTCAGCATGCTACAGTGCTTCTTCTTCCATCTTCAAATAAAACCTGCTGCTCCAACGTTGCCATTGTTGAATGTTTCAATGCACAGACCTCCTTCTTCTTCCCATTGAAAATCCAAATAAAAACACTAAAACACTTCTCTCCCCATTCTCTTCATTCCCATCTCCTTGATGATAAACTTGGTCTCTCCATTTATGATGCATCGAACATGCTCTATCCCATGGCACAGTAAACCAATGACCTCAATATCCATCATATACCTCAAAAATGTGTACACGAACTCCATTTCCATTCCTCGTTCCAAAAACAAACTTCATTTCAACCAATTTTGTTCTAAACTCCACAAATTTGTAATCCTAGGCTACTGGTTATTTTCAAATACCAGAAACTATTGTCAAACTCGACAAAGAACACATCAACGTAAAGCTCTTGCTTCGTTGAGCTCACATAGATTTATCTTAGAATTTATAAAGCGATATTTATATGGAATAAATTTTTGAAGTATTGTTTCCTCTCATAATTTTGATTTTAGAAAACAAAGGAAAAAACGATGAACAATTTCATTATTTATAGAAGATGGAAGCTTAAGAGTTAAGGCATAAGCAATATAGGGTAGGCATATATTTCGGTAGCTTGGTACAATTGCGTTAGAAATTTGCTGCTGAAGTACACGTACAGGAACGACTAAGGCAGGTGACATTCATGATGATATACGGTAGACTTTGGCAGAATAATAGGTTAGAGGTTTTCAAGTTATTAGATTTTATTATTATTTAATTACATATGAAGTATCATGCAAAAACTCACATATGGCCTTTTCTTGCAATGAAAATTGTAATCTTACAATAGATTAATATTTCGGTACGATGAAACTCATTGAATTCCGAGTGCATTTGTAAAAATCCTTTTTTAATTGCAACCGGTTAAATAATACGCGCTTAAATAGCGCACGGTCACAAAATAACTACAATTGACACGAAACTGAAAATCTTACAATAGCCTAATCACTTCGGGTTTTATAAAATTAGTTTCATCGAAAACGAAGATCATTTGAAAATTTATCATTCTTATATTTCATATTAGATCGATATAATATAAATCAATTCCAAAATAACCAAATCTATTAATAATAAAATATTAGTATCATACATATATTCAAATAGAATTTATATTGCTTCAGAAATAAACAAGATACAGATTTATACCTGACGTTACAATTTCAAGTTAAAACAACGTTCATTTATATTAACAACCCTTTTATTTATTAAATAAATCATTATATTTTATAAACGATTCCATAGTGATTTTCTAGAAATTTTATTTGGATATAACTCACATTCTACAAGACGAAATCTCGATATTTCCCTTATAATCGAAAAATATAGTTTAATAGATTCAAATATTTTTGTTTTAAAGAATCCGGCTTATAACGAATCCTATATATCCAGTTGAAATTCAAAATGTGAAACTATGAACTACCGAGATGTTATAAGCTTGTTTATAATTTAATTACAATTATATATTCAAATGTCATTTATAAATAAATTCGTTATTATAACTCGAATATAAACTCAATTAAATATCTCATGTTGTCCAATTTCACATAGAATTGCATATTCAACAATTTCTGACTATTTCAGAAATTAAAATTTATTATCCTATGTTGACTTAGGGAATTGTCACTTTATTAAGCACACGCCAACACCTAATGTGTATGTGTAATAGAAACACATTAATCATAAATGTAAGGTAACGTAAATGCGGGGAGGCACAACTTTTTATAATGGTTCGGCACTAACGCTTACATCCACTTTATAGTGATCATTCATTATATGATATCTGATTACAATGCTGTACAAGTTTAGAAAATATTCGAGTACAAATTGTTACAATAGGATAACAAAATATATGTTAATCCCAAATTTTGATTGAAATAGCCTTCTTCTTCTTGTTGAGTATGTTGACTTGGTCAACTAAGTCCAAATTTATCCTTAATTTCCAAGAAGTCCAAAAGAACCCAAAAATAGCATAATTATCCTTGTGAATGTCCGCGTGTTGATGGAAAATGTGTACGCTACATTTTATTTGTCCATGCCATGTCCAATGGCCATGAAGAAAGAGATGGCAACCATTAATGAGTGTTTTTGGATCTCTAGAAATCCAAAAGTTAGTGGAAAAAAATATCCAAACGAAGTGTGAAAACCCGTAACTTCCCCGTAAAGGAAAGCGTCGGATAGTTCGAGAACAAGCCACAACAGAACGCATCTAAAAGAACATTTCACTGTATATTACAACAATGCACCAGATTACAAGAATATACAGAGTATAAATGAATATTACACAGAAATATCAGAGATTTAAATTACATTTAAATACATCGCAGCGGAAAATAATACAATACACAACTAGAAGGAGATATACGGATACAAAGCTTTCCGGATATCGTTCCAGCTGTAAACCAGGATCCTGTGAATATAAATCTGCAAAACCAAAACTACTAGCTGCCCGTGTCAAAATAAGGGCACCCAGAGTTTAGGTTAAAACAATAAACTCCAGGTCAGTCATGTGACTGGTGTGAGAACTAAAACAGTTAATCTTTATTTTTAAAGCTAGGTAAATCAAGGGACCACGCCGTATAACACGGAACGGGTTTCCGCCCAAGAATACCAGTGCATAAAACAAACAGCGCAATGCTAAATAAAGAAAAAATGAAGCTGTTATAAGACCCAGGTCCCATCACACAATGCAACGCAGCCGAGGATAGGGTTTTCCCTTATAACAGCCAAAGAATGCTTGATACGTTTAAAACAAATCATTTGATACGATTATAAGTGCATAGTGTATAAGACAACTTCAAATCATAAGTATCAATCATAGGCGGCATGAGCGTCCCATGCCACTATGTCGCCGTATATAGGTTTACAAATAAAACCGCAAAGTCACGTATTTGGAAATTGGATTTCCATCTATGAACCGAGGCAAAAGATAGTCCTCAACCGATTCGAGACAATCTAGCCCATGTCTCAGGATCAGAACGCATCAACCCTTTAGATCGTCAGGGCCGGTCCACCGATGTGGATTATTATGCCTGAACAATACGTCTCTCCGCCCTTTGGGGCGTAAATGAGCCAACTAAATGACTCCATCGGTTCGAGAACGACCGATCAATCCGAGGCGCCTCGCAACAGCAACAACCACAAAAGTCAAACTCGTCAGGGCGTGTAAAACCACTGACGCCACTTCTAGCTAGAAAGAAACGCAAGTCCTCCCTGATGTCCTCTCCCGTTTTTGGTTCATACCGGGTGTGAAACTCGCGAATCAACGTTACACAAAGCTACGCCACAAAGGCCTTGCTTTGATCATCACCACAAGACTTTGCTTTTCAACAGAAGCCTCGATCAATTGCCACTTAGGCATGCCACACAGGCAATTCACTCCATGCGTTTGATATCCATCAATATATAACCCCTGAGCTCGTACGTCTCAGAGAAGGGCGTTAAGTAAGAGAATAAATTCTCTGCCGCCAAACAGATATATATTTAATAGAGATCAATCACACGGACTAAAATCCAATGTCAGACACACAGTCCATTTACAAGTCCGTTCTGGATCTGAACGAAACCGGAGGCACCTAGTACCCCGCATATCCATCGATCTCCAAGTACGTCTGGACGATCACTAACTGTTTCCATCTTCTTGGGTGTACAGCCCAATCAAGATCATCAGTAATTACCCAAACGACGTGAAGACCTCCGGTCTTCGACCATCGTCTTCATCTTCGACTTATCGTCACATCAGTTATTCAGAATGGGATAAACCCGGTCTTTCCGAATAACTCGCGTATATTTTAAATAAGTGTTACACAAACACAACATACGCCTCATTCCAATTCATTAGTCACTAATCGTAAATTAATCAAGAGAATAATCCCCCAAATATTAACTCCGAAGGCCGAAACCAACATCAGATCAATATCCAGAAAACCCTTCTGCTTGGCTAACCGACAGTTAGTTTCTAAATTTCACATTCATAGGAAAAGGTTCCCATTAATTTTATCCAAGATAAATTCCTTGAATTTATTCTTTATTCTATTTTTGAATCTCAATTCAAACTAGTCGGGATTAGCGAACCTTACCGAAGTAATCATTTGTTTTAATTTCCCAATCCCAACCTATTCATCCCATGAAGTAAAACTGGTAATACTTCATATCTAACACCACAGTGTTATTGGTAAATTCAATTACCATTTCACGTTCAAATCTAATTAAAGATTTAACTATCGCCTGGAGCAAAACTGGTGGTACTCCATTTTCGATCATTTCAATCTAATTAAAGATTCATTAAAACTCCACTTAGTTTTAATCGTTAACTGGGTTAAAGAATCAGTGTCATTTAAAACACGGTTCACGATAAACCCAAAATCACATTCATTAATTATCGGGTTAAAGAACGAGTGTTATTTAAAACACTGTTCACGATAAACCCAAAAATCATTCCATTAATTATCGGGTTAAAGAACAAGTGTTATTTAAAACACTGTTCACGATAAACCCAAAAATCAATACCAATTCAATTCCAATTAAATATCATTTAATTGGTACACTTCATTAAATCTAAATAAAAAGATTTAATCTTTTCTCAACTGGGTTCAAGAACAGTGTTAGTGAAGACACCATTCACGACAAACCCAAATCACATTTGATATTAAATACAAGGCTCTGAATAGAAAATATCCCGGCTTATATTCAATATCAAATTCTACGATTAACAAATGTCGTATTGGAAATAACGATATAAATATATATATCTTTCAAATTTCCATAACAACATCTGCATAATCCCGAATTCCAACATCGAAATATTCCGAAGACAATTTCGATTCAAATCCACTCCAATGCAATCATTGGATATTTTGGTTATTTTCAAAACCCTTGTTAAATTCAATTTATTTATTTAAAAATAAATAGAATTATATTTCTAGTTCAAAACTAGTTCATTTCGATAAAAATCTATTTTTATCTTTTCAAATATGGAGTTTTTCATCCCAAATCTTCACAAATCATTTCTTATGATTTTACACAAATTATTACTATTTTTAATAATTTTATCAAGGCCCGTACAGTCGATTTCCAACAATGGCCATCGAACTGCACTTACAGCGACCTTTTTCGAATTTGATTTGGACGTATCTCCAAATCCAACCGTTAGATTTCAAATTTCTAACATTCGTTAGAAAGCTCTTTTCGATACGAACCCAACGGTTCCGGTTTTAGGAGAATCCGACGGTCGGATCTCCCGTAATGTCCGTTTGAAATAAATGGTCGAAATTCACGAACTGCCGCGGCGCGGCGCGTTCTATTCAGGCCATTATATTATATATATAATATATATAATATATATTTCGTCGATTTCTATTTAAAACGAATTATATAAATAGTTTTAAATTCGTTTCAAAAGCAATTTCAACTTCCATTTCAATTCAAATCAAAATTGAATTCTTCTTTATAAATTCGTTTTAAAATTCATTCTTATTCAATTCAAATTTCAATTCAATTTGAATTCATTTCAATTCGCTTTCAATTCAATTCATTTCGAAATCGTTTTCAATTCATTTCATTTCGAAATCGTTTTCAATTCATTTCATTTCGAAATCATTTTCAATTCATTTCATTTCGAAATCGTTTTCAATTCATTTCATTTCGAAATCGTTTTCAATTCATTTCATTTCGAAATCGTTTAAAATCGATATAAATATCGTTCACGTCAAAATGGCGTCAATCTAATCAACACGGCTTCATATATTTCTATTTTCAAATATTCTATTTCAAATATTTCCTTTTCAAAATAGTTGTTATTATCAGAATATTTCGTTCAACACATGACCAATCTCAATGGACGAGTACTGTCAACACATGAACTTTATTTTATATCGATAAAGATGTAAATTTTATTACTAAAATATTTCGTTCAACACATGACCAATCTCAATGGATGAGTACTGTCAACACATGAACTTTTATTTTATAATATTCTTTATTTTTCAAATTGGAATGAGGCCCAATCAATTACCATATAAAGTTAATTATATGGATTTTCATACAACACATATATATAATAGCATGGAAAAATAATCAACCATCAACCAAAGTGCACTACACTGTATAAGCATCAAATATAGATATCTAACGCTTAAAACAGCCTGTCAATCAACCGATCGACATATTTAATAAATCAGGATGAGTGAACTTCAAATTTCATCCTAACACCCGTGTGGGGTTTCAAACAATCAAACACATATTTTATTTGTGCTGTTGGGCGATGTGTAAAATTTATCGTCCCAATCAATGTCCTTCAAATAGGTGTACATAAACAAACCGTCTGGTTTGTAAATGAATATTTTATTTTATTCACTTTCACTATATTCATATTCACGTTAAAAATTATATTTTTAACGATAAAACATTTTATTCCAACAGATGAATTTCTATTATTCATTTACACAATAAAATGATATTTTTATTTTCTAACATATTTTAGAAAATTTCGGCGGCATAACGGCACGATACTAGAAACGGGACGAGGCCTAGCCTTATCCCCGGTCTAGTGAAGGCCCACGCCATTCACACATCAATCAAAATCACCAAACAACCAAATTCAAATCAAATCATATAACTAATCTATGCAACCAAACAAACAAGTCCATGGTCTGTGGACGATTGTGTCGGGTGCTACTAAGCACCGTCTGCATCCTAGTATATATATATAAATAAAAATGAAATGGAAAGGTGAGAAATTCTCACCAATAGCTATCCTAGCTCCACGGCACTTCTTTTGTTGAAATCTTCTTCATTCTCGCCTTTTTCATCTTCGTTGCCCGTAGTCACTACATATATAAAAATCGAATTTTTACTTCGCTATTCAATATATAAAAAACGAATTTTTAGTTCGCTATTCAATATATAAAAATCGAATTTTTAGTTCGCTATTCAATATATAAAAATCAAATTTTTAGTTCGCTATTCAATATATAAAAATCGAATTTTTAGTTCGCTATTCAATATATAAAAATCGAATTTTTAGTTCGCTATTCAATATATAAAAATCGAATTTTTATACTACTATGTTGTATAGATAAAAATTACATTTTTATCACGCTATTTTCCATATAAAGATTTCGCCTTTTCTAAAATAAAGATTTCGCCTTTTCTAAAATAAAGATTTCGCCTTTTCTAAAATAAAGATTTCGCCTTTTCTAAAACATGGACCTCGCTTTTTCAAATTTAAAGATTTCATCTTTATAAAAATCTCATTTTTATTTTCTTCTACACATATAAAGATGACATTTTTAATATCCCGATCATGTAAAAATTATATTTTTAACTCTTTACATAAACAAAAATCATATTTTGACATCACCTATATAGTAAAGACTATATTTTTAATACCTTAAAAATATAAAAATCATATTTTTAATACTTTAAAAATATAAAAATCATATTTTTATTCTACTATTCGATATGTAAAAATCATATCCTTTCATTTACAAAAATATGATCTTTTTGTTTAGAAAAAATAATATAATCTTTCTGCAATAAAAATTCTACTTTTACTCTTAAATCATTCATATATACATATATAAAAACCTAGATCTATATATAAAATATTTAAACTATATACAATAAATAGATTTTACAAATTAAAAGAAAACAAAAATAAATAAAAACCAAAGGAGGACTTACAGCGAATTTGGGGGGGGGGGGGGTATCTCGCCAGCGTCAGGGCTAGGGGGGGTCGCAGATCGGAGGCGGGTCCAACGGGGGTGGGCGGAGGCCGGAAACGGCGGTTTGGGTTTCAAGAAGGGCGCGGGAATCGAAGGGGAAAAAAGGGGGGGGGGGTGACTGGCCGCCGTTGAGAGGAGGAGGATGTAGCGGAGGAGAGAGGAAGGGCGTTCGCCTGTCAGGGAGGAGGCGGAGGTAGCTGGAGGGGGGGTGCGGCTCCTTAGGGTTCGACGGAATTTTTTTTTTTTTTTTTTTTTTGTTTCGAACTGAAAGAGAACGGGGAGGGGCCAACGTGAAATAAGGGGGAGAGAGATATATTATATTTTTTTTTTATTAATTTTAATTTCATAGAGTTGACTTTTACCTACGACCTCGAAACGAGGCCCACCGCCTGACGCCCATAGCGTTTTACCCCCATTCCGAACACAATGGGATATGTATCGCAAGCTGATTTGATCGTTACAATCAGTTTTCGTGGAATTTACATTTATATCACTATATTGAATTTTAAACGCATATTTCAAATTACCGGGGTCACATACTAACTAGAAAAATTCCTGAAAAATATTTTCTAGCTTCGTATTGACGATACGGTCCTAACAAAATTAGTTTTGTCGAATTCTGAGGCCGTTGGAAAAATGGCCAATTTCCAGTCGATTAAAATCAACTGAAATGGTCAAAACACGTTTTCCTATGCCACGCTCACATATTGATTCGAAAAATTATGAAATTTGAAACCTAGCAATAATTTGACAACACGGACCCAATAAAACTGGTTTCGTCGAAATCCGAGGTCGTTTGCAAAATGTCCATTTTTAAGGGCCTGAATTCCATAGCGACTATTCAGAATTTTCAACTGGACATATCTTTTGATTCCCGCTACGAACTTTTGATTTTTCGGATTCGTTGGAAAGATATTCACTATTAGATTCCATTATTTTTGGTTTCATTAAAATCCGGATTGTTTTGCACCCGGTACATTCAATTGAAGTTTGAAATCGAATTATCGAACTACCGCGCCATTTTCAATTTCTTTTATAATTATATATAAATATTTGTATTCTAACGACGACGCGTATAATATATACGTTCGAATTATATTCAACATAAATTTCTCGTCGATATTATTTAAAATAATTCATTTTAAATAATCAAAATTCGCTAAAATGGCCAAAATAAAAAATTTAAACTGGCCCAGATTTTCGGGTTGTTACACGAAGGCCAAGCCTTGGGGTATTTTAGGAGGGACGTTAGGCAGGAGTTGGTAGGAAGTGGGGAACATATACCAGAAATTCGGACCCTAGAAGTGCCAAAAGCATGAATTTCGTATCCCCTGGGTGAGGGATACGAAAATATCATATCCTTAAGGGGATACAGAATTCGTATCCCCTGAAGGATACGAATTTCTTACCCCTTCAGGGGATAAGAAATTTCATATCCCCTGGAGGGACACGAAATTTCGTATCCCTCTGAGGCACATGAAATTTCGTATCCCTCTAACGAATATGAAAAAGAGTTACCATAAGTCCGTTTTGGCCAAACGAAAGTTGTACCTGAAGCTAATCCAAAGGGCTACAAGAGTTATCATGCACAGCACTGTAATTGACGTTTCGGGACCAAAAGTGGTCATCTGATAAGAGTTTTGGGCCTTTTTAAGTTTGCGATGCGACTTCAGCTAAATCGCTTTGTGTTTTCTAACGATGTTCTTGAAGCTTGAGCACGTTGTTAACCAAGAACTCTATATATGACAGCTTTAACCAAAAAAGTGTCAACATCCTATTATTTATATTAATTAAATAATCCACATTATTTAATTCCAGACATTTAAATCTTCAAATCACTATTCAAATAACTAATTAAATTAATTGATTAAACGTTACAAAAATATAGGACATTACATCATTTGACCCCCTCTATAGGAAGGAACTCGAGCCCTTCCTATATGGGCGCTCGACCCCCCTATTGGGATCGGTTGGGATAATTAAATTTATTCCAGGTTCATATATACTCTACTTGAATTTCAAACCTTGTAAGTTAATATTTACATAAAACTTGTTTTATTAATATCTTTTACATACAGACTCCGTTCTCAATAAATAAAATATGAAAACGGATCTGGCAAAACAAAATACTGTTCGTGATAACGTCCCAATAGTTCCTACAATTCTGGCAAAGGTAAATTGGTCCTCCTTATTCATGATTCTTCCCAATGTTAATGGGCCTTATCTGCCAGTTGAATTTAAAATTCTTAAATCTGAGAAAGACTTGATCCCCCGGAAGTCATTCACGAAGAAGTTGCGTTATTTTGGAAGGATCAACTTGTTCGGTTTTGCCTTGATTCCAAACCTCCACTAGTTAATTTTCTTACTGCTTATCGAAACTTCTGTCGTATCTATCCTTTCTTACGTATTACTTTTGTTGATGGTCTTTGCTACATAAAATTTTCATCTATGGAGGAAAGACTGCGTATTCTGGAAGCTACTCAATCAGCTATTGGTGAAAGGCCTTTTATTGTTAAGACTTGGAGTGCCTCTATTGACGGAGTATGAGAACTAGCGTTATTTATTCCAGTCTGGACACAGTTTACCCATGCTACCTCAGTTCTTCAGCCTCTTCTAGGCCTGAATGAGATAGAATCTTCTACATGTGTCTGACCCGAAGGATCAAACACATGTGGCCCTATATCCTGCTGTTGATTGGTGGAGGCCACAGTCAACAGTTTAGGTTGTTCCAAGCTTCTTCCCGACAGAGTTTTAGCTCGTTTAATTTTTTTTTCCATGTTTTCTCAGTTACAACTAATTCACGAATTTTAACAGCTCGATTTTATGGATTTCCGATTTATTCGTTATGAAAAAATTTGTGATTGATATTTATAAGATTTGATTTACGTTAATAAAAAATGAATTTTGAGATCGATTGTTATTACGTCAATATTTTACTAGATGTAACGACCCGCAACTTCCCCGTAAACGAAAGCGTCGGATAGTTCGAGAACAAACCACAACAGAACGCATATAAAAGAACATTTCATTGTATATTACATCAATGCATCAGATTACAAGAATATACAGAGTATAAACGAATATTACACAGAAATATCAGAGATTTAAATTACATTTAAATACATAGCAGCGGAAAATAATACAATACACAACTAGAAGTAGATATACGGATACAAAGCTTTCCGGATATCGTTCCAGCTGTAAACCAGGATCCTGTGAATATAAATCTGCAAAACCAAAACTACTAGCTGCCCGTGTCAAAATAGGGGCACCCAGAGTTTAGGTTAAAACAATAAACTCCAGGTCAGTCATGTGACTGGTGTGAGAACTAAAACAGTTTTTAATCTTTGTTTTAAATCATTAGGTAAATCAAGGGACCACGCCGTATAACACGGAACGGGTTTCCTCCCAAGAATACCAGTGCATAAAACAAACAGCGCAATGCTAAATAAAGAAAATTGAAGCTGTTATAAGACCCAGGTCCCATCACACAATGCAACGCAGCCGAGGATAGGGTTTTCCCTTATAACAGCCAAAGAATGCTTGATACGTTTTAAAACAAATCATTTGATACTATAATAAGTGCATAGTGCATAAATCAACTTCAAATCATAAGTATCAATCATAGGCGGCATGGGTACCATATATCATGTCGCCATACTAGGCTCTACAAATAAAACCGCAAATGTCACGTATTTGGAAATTGGATTTCCATCTATGAACCGAGGCAAAAGATAGTCCTCAACCGATTCGAGACAATCTAGCCCATGTCTCAGGATCAGAACGCATCAACCCTTTAGATCGTCAGGGCCGGTCCACCGATGTGGATTATTATGCCTGAACAATACGTCTCTCCGCCCTATGGGGCGTAAATGAGCCAACAAATGACTCCATCGGACCCGGATCGTCCGATCAAACCGAGGCGCCTCGCAACAGCAACAACCACACAGGTGAAAAGTATATAAATGTCAGGGCTGGTAGGTCACTGACACCACCCTAGCTAGAAAGAAACGCATGCCCTCCCTGAGGTCCTCTCCCGTTTTTGGTTCACAACCGGGGTGCGAGACTCGCGAATTCACGTTACACAAAGCTGTGCCACACAGGCTGTGCTTTGATCATCACCACAAGACTTTGCTTTTCAACAGAAGCCTCGATCAATTGCCACTTAGGCATGCCACACAGGCAATTCACTCCATGCGTTTGATATCCATCAATATATAACCCCTGAGCTCGTACGTCTCAGAGAAGGGCGTTAAGCAAGAGAATAAATTCTCCGCCGCCAAACAGATATATATTTAATAGAGATCAATCACACGGACTAAAATCCAATGTCAGACACACAGTCCATTTACAAGTCCGTTCTGGGTCTGAACGAAACCGGAGGCACCTAGTACCCCGCATATCCATCGATCTCCAAGTACGTCTGGACGATCACCAACTGTTTCCATCTTCTTGGGTGTACAGCCCAATCAAGATCATCAGTTATCACCCAAACGACGTGAAGACTTCCGGTCTTCAACCACCGTCTTCATCTTCGACACCACGTCGAATCAGTTATTCAGAATGGGATAAACCCGGTCTTTCTGAATAACTCGCGTATATATTATAAAAGTGTTACACAAACACAACATACGCCTCATTCCAATTCAGAATATTCTTTTATTCAAATATTCCTATACTTTGGGAAAAGTTCCCATAAATTTTATCAAAGATAAATTCTTGAATTTATTCTTTAATCTCCTTTGAATATCAATTCAAACTAGTCGGGATTAGCGAACCACACCGAAGTAATCATTTATTTTATTTCCCAATCCCAACCTATTCATCCCATGAAGTAAAACTGGTAGTACTTCATATCTAACACCACAGTGTTATCGGTAATTCAATTACCATTTCATGTTCAAATCTAATTAAAGATTTAACTATCGCCTGGAGTAAAACTGGTGATACTCCATTCTCGATCATTTCAATCTTAATTAAAGATTCATTAAAACTCCACTTAGTTTTAATCTTCAACTGGGTTAAAGAATCAGTGTCAATTAAAACACGGTTCACGATAAACCCAAAATCACATTCCATTAATTATTGGGTTAAAGAACGAGTGTTATTTAAAACACTGTTCACGATAAACCCAAAAATCAATCTCACTTCAATTCCAATTAAATATCATTCAATTGGTACACTTCATTAAATCTAAAAAAAAGAGATTTAATCTTCTCACAACTGGGTTCAAGAACAGTGTTAGTGAAGACACCATTCACGACAAACCCAAATCACATTTGATATTCAATACAAGGCTCTGAATAGAAAATATATCGGCTTATATTCAATATCAAATTCTACGATTAACAAATGTCGTATTGAAATAACGATATAAATGTATATCTTTCAAATTCCCATAACAACATCTGTATAATCACGAATTCCAACATCGAAATATTCCGAAGACAATTTCGATTCAAATCCACTCCAATGCAATCATTGGAAATTCTGGTTATTTTCAAAACCCTTTTCAAATTCAATTTATTTATTTAAAAATAAATAGAATTATCATTCTAGTTCAAAACTAGCTTATTTCGATAAAAATCTATTTTTATCTTTTCAAACATGAAGTTTTTCATCCCAAATCTTCACAAATCATTTCTTATGATTTTACACAAATTATTACTATTTTTAATAATTTTATCAAGGCCCGTACAGTCGATTTCCACCAATGGCCATCGAACTGCACTTACAGCGACCTTTTTCAAATTTGATTTGGACGTAACTCCAAATCCAACCGTTAGATTTCTAATTTATCACATTCGTTAGAAAGCTCTTTTCGATACGAACCCAACGGTTCGGGTTTTAGGAGAATCCGACGGTCGGATCTCCCGCAATGTCCGTTTGAAATAAATGGTCGAAATTCACGAACTGCCGCGGCGCGGCGCGTTCTATTCAGGCCATTATATTATATATATAATATATATAATATATATTTCGTCGATTTCTATTTAAAACGAATTATATAAATGGTTTTGAATTCGTTTCAAAAACATTTTCAACTTCCATTTCAATTCAAATCAAAAATTGAATTCTTCTTTACAAATTCGTTTTAAAATTCATTTCTATTCAATTCAAATTCAATTCAATTTGAATTCATTTCAATTCGCTTCATTTCGAAATCGTTTTCAATTCAATTCATTTCGAAATCCTTTTCAATTCACTTTGAATTCGTTTTCAATTCACTTCATTTCGAAATCGTTTTCAATTCACTTCATTTCGAAATCGTTTAAAATCGATATAAATATCGTTCACGTCAAAATGGCGTCAAACTAATCAACACGACTTCATAAATTTCTATCACTTCGTTATTATATTCAACAAATGAATATTTCCTTTTACACATGAACATATATATTTTATTTCAACATATGAATATATATTTTACTTCAACACCAGAATATATATATTTTTTCCCAGCACATGAATATATATTTCTTTCAACACATGAATATTCTCAACACATGAGATTTTATTTTACTCAACACATGAGATTTTATTTTACTCAACACATGAGATTTTATTTTACTCAACACATGAGATTTTATTTTCTAAATTGGAATGAGGCCCAATCAATTACCATATAAAGTGATTTATATGGATTTTCATACAACACATGTATATATACAATCATCCATCATCCAAAGTGCATCGCATAACTGTATAAGCATCAAATATAAATAATCGACGCTTAACACAGCCTGTCAACCCATCGATCGACATATAACTAACAATTGGGATTAGTGTACATCAATTTTCATCCCAACACCCGTGTGGGGTTTCAACCAATCAAACACAGAACATTATTTGTGCACTTTGGGCGATGTGTAAAAATTATCGTCCCAATCGATATCACAAAAATAGGCGAGCATAAACAAGTCGGCCGACTTGTAAATGGAAGTGTATTCCTATTTTTCACTATTCGATAAATTATTTTATTTATCGTAGTTATAGCTAAAAATAATATTTTAGCAATCTAAATTTTTCTAACACTTTTTAGAAAATTTCGGCGGTATAACGGCGCGATACTAGAAACGGGACAAGGCCTAGCCTTATCCCCGGTCCAGTGAAGGCCCACGCCATTCACACATCAATCAAATCAATTTATTTCACCCAACAATTCAATTTCAAATCAAATCATTAAATTAGTTTATGCAACCAAACAAACAAGTCCATGGTCTGTGGACGATTGTGTCGGGTGCTACTAAGCACCGTCTGCATCCTAGTATATATATATAACTAGAAAAATTAAATTGAAAGGTGAGAAATTCTCACCAAAAGCTATCCAAACATCTTGACACTTCTTTGATAGAAATCTTCTTCATTATCCCATCTTCGTCATCGTCGTTGCCCGTAGTCACTATATATATAAAATCACACATTTTTATATTTCGATTTCTTTAAAATAAAAATCATATTTTTATTTTTTTTTCACTTTCAATTTAAAAGTCATATTTTTATAATCACTTCATATATTTAAAAATCGAATTTTTTTCAACGATGTTCAATATATATAAAAATCAAATTTTTACTTCGCTATTCAATATATAAAAATCAAATTTTTACTTCGAAGTTCAATATATAAAAATCAAATTTTTACTTCGCTATTCAATATATAAAAATTCTATTTTTATTCTCATAAAAATATTTCAATTCCAAGAAAATCTAATCTTTCATTTCAAAGAAAATCTCTTTTTCAATTCTAGGGAAAATCCATTTTCCACTTCAAAGAAAATCTATTTTCATTCAAAGAAATATCTATTGTTTAAGCGAAGAAAAATCTAATCTTCTCGTGATAGAAATTCAATCTTTTTTCTTTATAAAAATTCAATCTTTTTCTTTATAAAAATTCAATCTTTTTCTTTATAAAAATTCAATCTTTTTCTTTATAAAAATTCAATCTTTTTCTTTATTTTCCTAAAACATTAATTTCAGTTTTTAAAATGAAAATAAGTTTTCAGTTTTTAAAAATAAGATAAAATCAGTTTTTAAAATCATAAAAATCAGTTTTTCTTTTCTTAAAAATCAGTTTTTAACTTAAATTAAAATCAGTTTTTAACTTAAATTAAAATCAGTTTTTAACTTAAATTAAAATCAGTTTTTCTTTTCTTAAAAATCAGTTTTTAACTTAAATTAAAATCAGTTTTTCTTTTCTTAAAAATCAAAATAAAATAAATAAGTAAAAAAAAACTTACAGGGGGGGGGGGGGGCTGTCAGGCCGGCGGCCGCAGGTGGCTCGAGCTCGCGCCGGAGCTCGACGTCGGAGGTGGATAGGCGGGTGTTCGATTTAGGGTTTCGCGGCCTCGAGGGAGGGGGGGTCGATTGGGCGAGCTGGTGGAGGAACGAGGGGGTCATCGAGAGGTGGGGCTCGCGCTCAGGTGGGGCGGACTTCGACGAAGGCGGCGGGGACGGAGAGGAGGCGGCACGTTGATCTGGGGCGGCGGATTTTCTCTCGATCGATTTTTTTTTCTCTTTCTGGTTTCTGGAAAATGAATAATTAATCGGAGGGGGGGGGGGCAATGAAGAAAAAGGGGGGAAACGAAAATTAAAATAATATATTTTTTTTCCTCCTTTTATTATTTAATTATTGTAAAAAGGTTGACTTTTACATACGACCTCGAAACGAGGTCTACCGCCTGTCGCCTATAGCGTTTTACCCCCATTCCGAACACAATGGGATATGTATCGCAAGCTGATTTGACCATTTGAATCAGTTTCCGTTTAATTTACATTTAAATCACTATATTGAATTTTAAACGTACATTTCAAATTACCGGGGTCATATACTAACTCTAAAAATTCCACAAAAATATTCTCTAGCTTCGTATCGACGATACGGTCCTAACAAAACTAGTTTCGTCGAATTCTGAGGCCGTTTGAAAAATGGCCAATTTCCAGTCGATTAAAATCAACTGAAACAGGTCAAACGCGTTTTCTTTTGCCACGCTCACATATTAATTCGAAATATTATGAAATTTGAAACCTAGCAATAACTTTACACCACGGACCCAATAAAACTGGTTTCGTCGAAATCCGAGGTCGTTTGCAAAATGTCCATTTTTAAGGGCCTGAATTCCATAGCGACTATTCAGAATTTTCAACTGGACATATCTTCTGATTCCCGCTATGAAATTTCGATTATCCGGATTCGTTGGAAAGATACTATCAATTAGATCCTAATGTTTTTGGTTTCACTAAAATCCGGATTGTTTTGCACCCGGTACATTCAATTGAAGTTTGAAATCGAATTATCGAACTACCGCGCCATTTTCAATTCTATTTATAATTATATATATAAATATTTATATTCTAACGACGACGTATATAATATATACGTTCGATTTATATTCAAAATAAATTTCTCGTCGATATTATTTAAAATAATTCATTTTAAATAATCAAAATTCGCTAAAATTGCCAAAATAAAAATTTTAAACTGGCCCAGAATTTCCGGGTTATTACACTAGATTAGCCACTCCAAAATATAAAGGGGTTTTATATTCTTAGTTGATACCAAATATTTTGTTAAAATGGTTTCTAATGCTATTTTCCATACAGAGTTTTTTTACAAATCGTCTTCCAACCTACTAGTATATATTCTTTTAATCCATTTCCTCACTCGAATGCGAAATCCGATTAAGTGCCCTAGTAAAATGAGTGATATTAAATGCTTGTGTTTGCTTTGATGGTTGATTCTTGAAATTATTCGATTGAAAACTATAGCAATGATCGTTTCGTGTTTCTAATGGAATATACAATTTGTTCATCAAGTAAAGCAAGTGGTTTTGGGACACGTAGCTTAACCCTTATATTTACTAACTTGAAGTAATTTATACTTTCCTTGATCTATTGTGGTCATTTTAGGAACTTTGGTCTAAAGGAACTTCGAATCATTTTAGGAACTTTGGTTCTAGGGGATCTTCAGTTCTAAAGGATCTTCAATTCTGGAGGATCTTCGGATCATTTTGAGGAACTTTTTTGTTCATCTTATGTATTATTATTTAGATTATTATGTTCTAGGACCATATGAGTGTTTTGATGTGTGATATCAATTTGTGTTTTGATAATGTGTTATCATTTTTTTTTTTGATTTGACAGGTGATATCATTTGTTGTGAATATCCATATAATTTAGAATGAGATATTCTTTTATAGCACTGAGATTTCCTTGAGGTATTATATGGACATTTTTGAGACTTTACATTTACGTGTGACCGCTGTTATTGTTACTCATATGTCACTACTAGTTTATATCTCTATTTCTATCTAAGTGTATTATGATAAGTACAGCTAGACCGATGCGTTTATTGTTTATTTTCTTATAAATAATATTTGGGTTAGACCGAGTTATTGCAGGTGCTTTTACTTGATTTCCTGCGAGGATTGTTCCTTGACCTTCGTCTTACTACATTAGAGTTGTAGATTTTGGGCTTTATGTGAAGACCCGCAACTTCCCCGTAAAGGAAAGCGACGGATTGTTCGAGAACAAGCCACAACAGAACGCATACAGAAGAACATTTCACTATATATTACAACAGTGCATCAGATTACAAGAATATACAGAGTATAAATGAATAAATATAACACAGAAATATCAGAGATTTAAATTACATTTAAATACATAGCAGCGGAAAATAATACAATACACAACTAGAATGAGATATACGGATACAAAGCTTTCCGGATATCGTTCCAGCTGTAAACCAGGATCCTGTGAATATAAATCTGCAAAACCAAAACTACTAGCTGCCCGTGTCAAAATAAGGGCACCCAGAGTTTAGGTTAAAACAATAAACTCCAGGTCAGTCATGTGACTGGTGTGAGAACTAAAACAGTTATTAATCTTTATTTTCAAAGGTAAATCAAGGGACCACGCCGTATAACACGGAACGGGTTTCCTCCCAAGGATACCAGTGCATAAGACAAACAGCGCAATGCTAAATAAAGAAAAATGAAGCTGTTATAAGACCCAGGTCCTATCACACAATGCAACGCAAGCCGGGGGGATAGGGTTTTCCCTTATAACAGCCAAAGAATGCTTGATACGCTTAAAACAAATCATTTGATACTATAATAAGTGCATAGTGCATAAAACAACTTCAAATCATAAGTATTAATCATAGGCGACATGAGCGTCCCATGCCACTATGTCGCCATATATAGGATTACAACTAAAACCGCAAAGTCACGTATTTGGAAATTGGGTTTCCATCTATGAACCGAGGCTAGGGGCAAGATCCTCAACCGATTCGAGACAATCTAGCCTACCATGTCTCAGGAACAGCCGCAACTGCCCCCTGGATCGTCAGGGCCGGTCCACCGATGTGGATTATTATGCCTGAACAATACGTCTCCCCGCCCTTTGGGGCGCAAACGAGCCAACGAATGACTCCATCGGTTCGAGAACGACCGATCAATCCGAGGCGCCTCGCAACAGCAACAACCACATAAGTCAAACTCGTCAGGGCGTGTAAAACCACTGACGCCACTTCTAGCTAGAAAGAAACGCAAGTCCTCCCTGAGGTCCGTCTCCCGTTTTTGGTTCATACCTGGTGTGAAACACGCGAGGTAAACGTTACACAAAGCTACGCCACAAAGGCCGTGCTTTGATCATCACCACAAGACTTTGCTTTTCAACAGAAGCCTTGATCATTTGCATCTTAGCATGCCACACAGGCAAACCATCCTATGCAACCGATATCAGTCACACAGAATGAAATCCGATGTCAGACACACAGTCCATTTACAAGTCCGTTCTGGGTCTGAACGAAACCGGAGGCACCTAGTACCCCGCATATCCATCGATCTCCAAGTACGTCTGGACGATCACTAACTGTTTCCATCTTCTTGGGTGTACAGCCCAATCAAGATCATCAGTTATCACCCAAACGACGTGAAGACCTCCGGTCTTCGACCATCGTCTTCATCTTCGACTTATCGTCGTATCAGTTATTCAGAATGGGATAAACCCGGTCTTTCCGAATAACTCGCGTATATATTCTAAAAGTGTTACACAAACACAACATACGCCTCATTCCAATTCATTAGTCACTAACCGTAAATTAATCAAGAGAATAATTCCCCAAACATTAACCCCGAAGGCCGAAACCAACATCAGATCAATATCCAGAAAACCATTCTGCTTGGCTAACCGACAGTTAGTTTCTAAATTTCACGTTCAAATCTAATTAAAGATTTAACTATCGCCTGGAGCAAAACTGGTGATACTCCATTCTCGATCTTTTCAATCTAATTAAAGATTCATTAAAACTCCACTTAGTTTTAATCATTATCTGGGTTAAAGAATCAGTGTCATTTAAAACACGGTTCACGATAAACCCAAAATCACATTCATTAATTATCAGGTTAAAGAACAAGTGTTATTTAAAACACTGTTCACGATAAACCCAAAATCACATTCATTAATTATCGGGTTAAAGAACAAGTGTTATTTAAAACACTGTTCACGATAAACCCAAAAATCAATATCAATTCAATTCCAATTAAATATCATTTAATTGGTACACTTCATTAAATCTAAATAAAAAGATTTAATCTTTTCTCAACTGGGTCCAAGAACAGTGTTAGTGAAGACACCATTCACGACAAACCCAAATCACATTCATTAATTATCGGGTTAAAGAACAAGTGTTATTTAAAACACTGTTCACGATAAACCCAAAAATCAATATCAATTCAATTCCAATTAAATATTATTTAATTGGTACACTTCATTAAATCTAAATAAAAAGATTTAATCTTTTCTCAACTGGGTTCAAGAACAGTGTTAGTGAAGACACCATTCACGACAAACCCAAATCACATTTGATATTAAATACAAGGCTCTGAATAGAAAATATATCGGCCTATATTCAATATCAAATTCTACGATTAACAAATGTCGTATTGGAAATAACGATATTAAAATATATCTTTCAAATTTCCATAACAACACCTGTATAATCACGAATTCCAACATCGAAATATTCCGAAGACAATTTCGATTCAAATCCACTCCAATGCAATCATTGGAAATTTTGGTTATTTTTAAAACCCTTTTCGAATTCAATTTATTTATTTAAAAATAAATAGAATTATAATTCTAGTTCAAAACTAGTTCATTTCGATAAAAATCTATTTTTATCTTTTCAAATATGGAGTTTTTCATCCCAATTCTTCACAAATCATTTCTTATGATTTTACACAAATTATTACTATTTTTAATAATTTTATCAAGGCCCGTACAGTCGATTTCCATCAATGGCCATCGAACTGCACTTACAGCGACCTTTTTCGAATTTGATTTGGACGTAACTCCAAATCCAACCGTTAGATTTCAAATTTCTAACATTCATTAGAAAGCTCTTTTCGATACGAACCCAACGGTTCCGGTTTTAGGAGAATCCGACGGTCGGATCTCCCGTAATGTCCGTTTGAAATAAATGGTCGAAATTCGCGAACTGCCGCGGCGCGGCGCGTTCTATTCAGGCCATTATATTATATATAATATATATAATATATATTTCGTCGATTTCTATTCAAAACGAATTATATAAATAGTTTTAAAATCGTTTCAAAACCTATTTCAACTTCCATTTCAATTCAAAGCAAAATTGAATCCTTCCTTATAAATTCGTTTTAAAATTCATTTCTGTTCAATTCAAATTTCAATTCAATTCAAATTTCCATTCAATTTGAATTCATTTTCAATTCAATTCACTTTGAATTCGTTTTCAATTCAATTCATTTCGAATTCGTTTTCAATTCAATTCATTTCGAAATCGTTTTCAATTCAATTCATTTCGAAATCGTTTTCAATTCAATTCATTTCGAAATCATTTTCAATTCAATTCATTTCGAAATCGTTTTCAATTCAATTCTAAATGAATAAAATCGATATAAATATAGTTTACGTCAAAATGGCGTCAAACTAATCAACACGGCTTCATAAATTTCTATTTTCAAATATTCTATTTCAAATATTTCTTATTATCAAAATATTCTTTATTTTCACGATTGGAATGAGGCCCAATCAATTACCATATAAAGTTAATTATATGGATTTTCATACAACACATGTATATAATAGCATTGAAAATAATCAACCATCAACCAAAGTGCACTACACTGTAAAAGCATCAAATATAGATATTCAACGCTTATAACAGCCTGTCAATCAACCGATCGACATATTTAATAAATCAGGATGAGTGAACTTCAAATTTCATCCCAACACCCGTGTGGGGTTTCAAACAATCAAACACATATTTTATTTGTGCTGTTGGGCGATGTGTAAAATTTATCGTCCCAATCAATGTCATTCAAATAGGTGTACATAAACAAACCCTCTGGTTTGTAAATGAATATTCTATTTTATTCACTTCACGTTAAAAATTATATTTTTAACGACAAAACATTTTATTTCAACATATGAATTTCTATTCAATTCATTTATTCAATAAAATGGTATTTTTATTTTTCTAACATATTTTAGAAAATTTCGGCGGCATAACGGCACGATACTAAAAACGGGACAAGGCCTAGCCTTATCCCCGGTCTAGTGAAGGCCCACGCCATTCACACATCAATCAAATCACTTTCGTTATGCAAACCACAAAATTTGAAGTAAGGGTCTAACCTAGCCTTACTCCTTCGCCTTATAACGGCGCACGTCTAATCCTAACCAATTTATCGATTCGATTTTTCACACCACAAACCACATTCAAATCAATATCACAATCAATAACCAAACAGCCAAACAAACAAGTCCATGGTCTGTGGACGATTGTGTCGGGTGCTACTAAGCACCGTCTGCATCCTAGTATATATATATAACTAGAAAATAAATTTGAAAGGTGAGAAATTCTCACATATTGCTATCCTAGCTCCACGGCTCTTCATTTGCAGAAGTCTTCGTCTTTTTGTCACCTTCGTTGCTGCTTTCACTACATACGTAAAAATCACATTTTTACTTCGCTATTCAATATATAAAAATCGAATTTTTACTTCAAAGTTCAATACTTAAAAATCGAATTTTTATTTCGAAGTTCAATACTTAAAAATCGAATTTTTATTTCAAAGTTCAATACTTAAAAATCGAATTTTTATTTCAAAGTTCAATATATAAAAATCGAATTTTTATTTCAAAGTTCAATACTTAAAAATCGAATTTTTATTTCAAAGTTCAATACTTAAAAATCGAATTTTTATTTCAAAGTTCAATACTTAAAAATCGAATTTTTATTTCAAAGTTCAATATATAAAAATCGAATTTTTATTTTGACGCTATATGGATAAAAATGCTATTTTTACACCGCTACTATATAGATAAAAATTCTATTTTACATCGTTATTCTATATATAAAGATCTCGCCTTTTCAACTATAAAGATTTCATCTTTATAAAAATCAGCATTTTATTTCGACGTATAGAAAATAAAAATCAGATTTTTATTTTCCTACATACACAAAGATGATATTTTTATATTCTCTATCCCATAAAGATTATATTTTTAATACATTAAAAATATAAAAATCATATTTTTAATATTTCTATATAGTAAAGATCATATTTTTACTTCACATTCATATCGATAAAAATCTAATCTATTTCATTTTCAAAATCTAATCTTTTTGACATATGAATTTCTATTTTTACTTCAATGCCCTATACATATAAAGATAAAAATTCTTTTCTATTAAAAATCTAAACTATATACTATATAAAATAAAAATCTAGCTTCAGTTTTTAAAGTAGATAAAACTCAGTTTTAAAAATAAAACAAATTCAGTTTTTAAAATAAAACAAATTCAGTTTTTAAAATAAAACAAATTCAGTTTTTAAAATAAAACAAATTCAGTTTTTAACTTTAAAATGTAAATCAGTTTTTAACTTTAAAATGTAAAACAGTTTTTAACTTTAAAATGTAAAACAGTTTTTTTTTAAATTAAAACAAAATATAGTTTTTAAATACTCACCCTTTTTCTAGGACGGAAGGAGGCTGTCGTCTGGAGGGGGGGGTCGACGCGGTGCTGCGTCTGATGTCGGAGGGCTTGGGCGCGTCGCTCGAGGTAGGGGGACGGCCAGAAGCTCGCGCGCGTCACTCAAGAGAGGGGGAGGAAAGCAGGAGAGAGAAGGAACGGATGGGGAGGGGGTCGGACGTCGTGGTGGCGCCGGGTCTCCGATGAGCGGCGGCGATCAATTCGATTGCGGTTTTTTTTTTTTTTTTTTTTTTTTTTTTATCTGATGAATGAATCGGGTTTTGGGGAAAGGGGGGGGGGCCAGAGTTAAAAGGAGGGAGTTTTTTTTTTTTTTTTTATTATTATTTAATTATTTTATTTTCGAAGAAGTTGACTTTTCACACATAACCTCTAAACGAGGCCCACCGCCTGTCGTCCATAGCGTTTCACCCCCATTCCGAACACAATGGGATATGCTACGCAAGCTGATTCGGCTGTTACAATCAGTTTCCGTTAAATTTACATTTAAATCTCTATATTGAATTTTAAACGCACATTTCAAATTACCGGAGTCACATACTAACTAGAAAAATTCCATAAAAATATTTTCTAGCTTCGTATTGACGATACGGTCCTAACAAAACTAGTTTCGTCGAATTCTGAGACCGTTGGAAAAATGGCCAATTTCCAGTCGATTAAAATCAACTGAAACTGGTCAAACGCGCTTTCCTTTGCCCCGCTCACATATTGATTCGAAAAATTATGAAATTTGAAACCTAGCAATAACTTTACATCCCGGACCCAACAAAACTGGTTTCATCGAAATCCGAGGTTGTTTGCAAAATGTCCATTTTTAAGGGCCTGAATTCCATAGCGACTATTCAGAATTTTCAACTGGACATATCTTTTGATTCCCGCTACGAACTTTTGATTTTTCGGATTCGTTGGAAAGATATTCACTATTAGATTCCATTATTTTTGGTTTCACTAAAATCCGGATTGTTTTGCACCCGGTACATTCAATTGAAGTTTGAAATCGAATTATCGAACTACCGCGCCATTTTCAATTCCTTTTTATAATTATATATAAATATTTATATTCTAACGACGACGTATATAAATATATACGTCGAATTCAATTCAAAATAAATTTCTCGCCGATATTATTTAAAATAATCTATTTTAAATATTCAAAATTCGCTAATATTGCCAAAATAAAAATTTTAAACTGGCCCAGATTTTACGGGTTGTTACAATCTCCCCCACTTAAAACTTTTCGTCCCCGAAAAGGAACAAAGTCGAAAGTGGTTTGATTATTCAGCCCTACGATCGATCAGGCTTTCATTCTCCAACTTTTCAGTTTCTGAGAATTTCTAAAATTTCAAAAATTTGGCTAACACCCTAAATTTTCGAAAAATTTCGCCATAACCTCCCCTGCAATGGGAGCATCGGGAAATTGCAAATAGCGTTCCCGGTCCTTCAGATCTCAAAAAGAAAAAGAAAAAGCCAAGCGGCTAGCCAATAGGCTCACAAAATCATCATCACCCAAACAAAACAGGAAATTATGTAGTAAACATGTACCTATTTGTCGGGCAAACAAATTTTATTCTCTGGCTCTAGCCTCCTTGCTATGACCTGTTCAATATAAGTACATATATGCAAGCAAATGCGACCAATTTTCAATACAGTTCAATATTTGATCAAATTAGGCTAAATGGTTCAAAATTAGCAAACAAATGAACAAACAACACAAACATCAATCAATTAGTGAATTAGAATTTCAAATTCATAACTTTTGATACATATAAAGAAAATCATGTTTTGATGCCAATTCACAACAAAGTGTTCTAACTATATTAGTTTTGGTTCTCACACCAGTCTAATGGAAATATATAGAAATCACACGTTCGAAACACGAATATAAATGTTGATGATGCGATCGCTATCATCAATATCATCTTCGGGCGACTAGAGTGTGACTCTATATCTATCCAGTATATTAAAATTTCGAATACACGCGGATCAGACGTATACGCAAAATCTATATATACTGGATTGTCCACATCAATATAAATAGATAATCAACCACGAATAATTGATTTAAATTTTCAAAACAAAGAATATTTTCATTTGAAAAATATACTCTTCACACTCGTTCTAGGATACTACTGATCCTATCTCTAACGAGTCATTCCAATTGGATATTACTAATCCAATATCTGATGAATTCTTTCGTACGGTTCTAATGTGCCTTGTTCTCTGCTTTGTAAACCAAAGCTCTGATACCAACTGTGAAGACCCGCAACTTCCCCGTAAAGGAAAGCGACGGATTGTTCGAGAACAAGCCACAACAGAACGCATACAGAAGAACATTTCACTATATATTACAACAGTGCATCAGATTACAAGAATATACAGAGTATAAATGAATAAATATAACACAGAAATATCAGAGATTTAAATTACATTTAAATACATAGCAGCGGAAAATAATACAATACACAACTAGAATGAGATATACGGATACAAAGCTTTCCGGATATCGTTCCAGCTGTAAACCAGGATCCTGTGAATATAAATCTGCAAAACCAAAACTACTAGCTGCCCGTGTCAAAATAAGGGCACCCAGAGTTTAGGTTAAAACAATAAACTCCAGGTCAGTCATGTGACTGGTGTGAGAACTAAAACAGTTATTAATCTTTATTTTCAAAGGTAAATCAAGGGACCACGCCGTATAACACGGAACGGGTTTCCTCCCAAGGATACCAGTGCATAAGACAAACAGCGCAATGCTAAATAAAGAAAAATGAAGCTGTTATAAGACCCAGGTCCTATCACACAATGCAACGCAAGCCGGGGGGATAGGGTTTTCCCTTATAACAGCCAAAGAATGCTTGATACGCTTAAAACAAATCATTTGATACTATAATAAGTGCATAGTGCATAAAACAACTTCAAATCATAAGTATTAATCATAGGCGACATGAGCGTCCCATGCCACTATGTCGCCATATATAGGATTACAACTAAAACCGCAAAGTCACGTATTTGGAAATTGGGTTTCCATCTATGAACCGAGGCTAGGGGCAAGATCCTCAACCGATTCGAGACAATCTAGCCTACCATGTCTCAGGAACAGCCGCAACTGCCCCCTGGATCGTCAGGGCCGGTCCACCGATGTGGATTATTATGCCTGAACAATACGTCTCCCCGCCCTTTGGGGCGCAAACGAGCCAACGAATGACTCCATCGGTTCGAGAACGACCGATCAATCCGAGGCGCCTCGCAACAGCAACAACCACATAAGTCAAACTCGTCAGGGCGTGTAAAACCACTGACGCCACTTCTAGCTAGAAAGAAACGCAAGTCCTCCCTGAGGTCCGTCTCCCGTTTTTGGTTCATACCTGGTGTGAAACACGCGAGGTAAACGTTACACAAAGCTACGCCACAAAGGCCGTGCTTTGATCATCACCACAAGACTTTGCTTTTCAACAGAAGCCTTGATCATTTGCATCTTAGCATGCCACACAGGCAAACCATCCTATGCAACCGATATCAGTCACACAGAATGAAATCCGATGTCAGACACACAGTCCATTTACAAGTCCGTTCTGGGTCTGAACGAAACCGGAGGCACCTAGTACCCCGCATATCCATCGATCTCCAAGTACGTCTGGACGATCACTAACTGTTTCCATCTTCTTGGGTGTACAGCCCAATCAAGATCATCAGTTATCACCCAAACGACGTGAAGACCTCCGGTCTTCGACCATCGTCTTCATCTTCGACTTATCGTCGTATCAGTTATTCAGAATGGGATAAACCCGGTCTTTCCGAATAACTCGCGTATATATTCTAAAAGTGTTACACAAACACAACATACGCCTCATTCCAATTCATTAGTCACTAACCGTAAATTAATCAAGAGAATAATTCCCCAAACATTAACCCCGAAGGCCGAAACCAACATCAGATCAATATCCAGAAAACCATTCTGCTTGGCTAACCGACAGTTAGTTTCTAAATTTCACGTTCAAATCTAATTAAAGATTTAACTATCGCCTGGAGCAAAACTGGTGATACTCCATTCTCGATCTTTTCAATCTAATTAAAGATTCATTAAAACTCCACTTAGTTTTAATCATTATCTGGGTTAAAGAATCAGTGTCATTTAAAACACGGTTCACGATAAACCCAAAATCACATTCATTAATTATCAGGTTAAAGAACAAGTGTTATTTAAAACACTGTTCACGATAAACCCAAAATCACATTCATTAATTATCGGGTTAAAGAACAAGTGTTATTTAAAACACTGTTCACGATAAACCCAAAAATCAATATCAATTCAATTCCAATTAAATATCATTTAATTGGTACACTTCATTAAATCTAAATAAAAAGATTTAATCTTTTCTCAACTGGGTCCAAGAACAGTGTTAGTGAAGACACCATTCACGACAAACCCAAATCACATTCATTAATTATCGGGTTAAAGAACAAGTGTTATTTAAAACACTGTTCACGATAAACCCAAAAATCAATATCAATTCAATTCCAATTAAATATTATTTAATTGGTACACTTCATTAAATCTAAATAAAAAGATTTAATCTTTTCTCAACTGGGTTCAAGAACAGTGTTAGTGAAGACACCATTCACGACAAACCCAAATCACATTTGATATTAAATACAAGGCTCTGAATAGAAAATATATCGGCCTATATTCAATATCAAATTCTACGATTAACAAATGTCGTATTGGAAATAACGATATTAAAATATATCTTTCAAATTTCCATAACAACACCTGTATAATCACGAATTCCAACATCGAAATATTCCGAAGACAATTTCGATTCAAATCCACTCCAATGCAATCATTGGAAATTTTGGTTATTTTTAAAACCCTTTTCGAATTCAATTTATTTATTTAAAAATAAATAGAATTATAATTCTAGTTCAAAACTAGTTCATTTCGATAAAAATCTATTTTTATCTTTTCAAATATGGAGTTTTTCATCCCAATTCTTCACAAATCATTTCTTATGATTTTACACAAATTATTACTATTTTTAATAATTTTATCAAGGCCCGTACAGTCGATTTCCATCAATGGCCATCGAACTGCACTTACAGCGACCTTTTTCGAATTTGATTTGGACGTAACTCCAAATCCAACCGTTAGATTTCAAATTTCTAACATTCATTAGAAAGCTCTTTTCGATACGAACCCAACGGTTCCGGTTTTAGGAGAATCCGACGGTCGGATCTCCCGTAATGTCCGTTTGAAATAAATGGTCGAAATTCGCGAACTGCCGCGGCGCGGCGCGTTCTATTCAGGCCATTATATTATATATAATATATATAATATATATTTCGTCGATTTCTATTCAAAACGAATTATATAAATAGTTTTAAAATCGTTTCAAAACCTATTTCAACTTCCATTTCAATTCAAAGCAAAATTGAATCCTTCCTTATAAATTCGTTTTAAAATTCATTTCTGTTCAATTCAAATTTCAATTCAATTCAAATTTCCATTCAATTTGAATTCATTTTCAATTCAATTCACTTTGAATTCGTTTTCAATTCAATTCATTTCGAATTCGTTTTCAATTCAATTCATTTCGAAATCGTTTTCAATTCAATTCATTTCGAAATCGTTTTCAATTCAATTCATTTCGAAATCATTTTCAATTCAATTCATTTCGAAATCGTTTTCAATTCAATTCTAAATGAATAAAATCGATATAAATATAGTTTACGTCAAAATGGCGTCAAACTAATCAACACGGCTTCATAAATTTCTATTTTCAAATATTCTATTTCAAATATTTCTTATTATCAAAATATTCTTTATTTTCACGATTGGAATGAGGCCCAATCAATTACCATATAAAGTTAATTATATGGATTTTCATACAACACATGTATATAATAGCATTGAAAATAATCAACCATCAACCAAAGTGCACTACACTGTAAAAGCATCAAATATAGATATTCAACGCTTATAACAGCCTGTCAATCAACCGATCGACATATTTAATAAATCAGGATGAGTGAACTTCAAATTTCATCCCAACACCCGTGTGGGGTTTCAAACAATCAAACACATATTTTATTTGTGCTGTTGGGCGATGTGTAAAATTTATCGTCCCAATCAATGTCATTCAAATAGGTGTACATAAACAAACCCTCTGGTTTGTAAATGAATATTCTATTTTATTCACTTCACGTTAAAAATTATATTTTTAACGACAAAACATTTTATTTCAACATATGAATTTCTATTCAATTCATTTATTCAATAAAATGGTATTTTTATTTTTCTAACATATTTTAGAAAATTTCGGCGGCATAACGGCACGATACTAAAAACGGGACAAGGCCTAGCCTTATCCCCGGTCTAGTGAAGGCCCACGCCATTCACACATCAATCAAATCACTTTCGTTATGCAAACCACAAAATTTGAAGTAAGGGTCTAACCTAGCCTTACTCCTTCGCCTTATAACGGCGCACGTCTAATCCTAACCAATTTATCGATTCGATTTTTCACACCACAAACCACATTCAAATCAATATCACAATCAATAACCAAACAGCCAAACAAACAAGTCCATGGTCTGTGGACGATTGTGTCGGGTGCTACTAAGCACCGTCTGCATCCTAGTATATATATATAACTAGAAAATAAATTTGAAAGGTGAGAAATTCTCACATATTGCTATCCTAGCTCCACGGCTCTTCATTTGCAGAAGTCTTCGTCTTTTTGTCACCTTCGTTGCTGCTTTCACTACATACGTAAAAATCACATTTTTACTTCGCTATTCAATATATAAAAATCGAATTTTTACTTCAAAGTTCAATACTTAAAAATCGAATTTTTATTTCGAAGTTCAATACTTAAAAATCGAATTTTTATTTCAAAGTTCAATACTTAAAAATCGAATTTTTATTTCAAAGTTCAATATATAAAAATCGAATTTTTATTTCAAAGTTCAATACTTAAAAATCGAATTTTTATTTCAAAGTTCAATACTTAAAAATCGAATTTTTATTTCAAAGTTCAATACTTAAAAATCGAATTTTTATTTCAAAGTTCAATATATAAAAATCGAATTTTTATTTTGACGCTATATGGATAAAAATGCTATTTTTACACCGCTACTATATAGATAAAAATTCTATTTTACATCGTTATTCTATATATAAAGATCTCGCCTTTTCAACTATAAAGATTTCATCTTTATAAAAATCAGCATTTTATTTCGACGTATAGAAAATAAAAATCAGATTTTTATTTTCCTACATACACAAAGATGATATTTTTATATTCTCTATCCCATAAAGATTATATTTTTAATACATTAAAAATATAAAAATCATATTTTTAATATTTCTATATAGTAAAGATCATATTTTTACTTCACATTCATATCGATAAAAATCTAATCTATTTCATTTTCAAAATCTAATCTTTTTGACATATGAATTTCTATTTTTACTTCAATGCCCTATACATATAAAGATAAAAATTCTTTTCTATTAAAAATCTAAACTATATACTATATAAAATAAAAATCTAGCTTCAGTTTTTAAAGTAGATAAAACTCAGTTTTAAAAATAAAACAAATTCAGTTTTTAAAATAAAACAAATTCAGTTTTTAAAATAAAACAAATTCAGTTTTTAAAATAAAACAAATTCAGTTTTTAACTTTAAAATGTAAATCAGTTTTTAACTTTAAAATGTAAAACAGTTTTTAACTTTAAAATGTAAAACAGTTTTTTTTTAAATTAAAACAAAATATAGTTTTTAAATACTCACCCTTTTTCTAGGACGGAAGGAGGCTGTCGTCTGGAGGGGGGGTCGACGCGGTGCTGCGTCTGATGTCGGAGGGCTTGGGCGCGTCGCTCGAGGTAGGGGGACGGCCAGAAGCTCGCGCGCGTCACTCAAGAGAGGGGGAGGAAAGCAGGAGAGAGAAGGAACGGATGGGGAGGGGGTCGGACGTCGTGGTGGCGCCGGGTCTCCGATGAGCGGCGGCGATCAATTCGATTGCGGTTTTTTTTTTTTTTTTTTTTTTTTTTTTTATCTGATGAATGAATCGGGTTTTGGGGAAAGGGGGGGGGGGCCAGAGTTAAAAGGAGGGAGTTTTTTTTTTTTTTTTTTTATTATTATTTAATTATTTTATTTTCGAAGAAGTTGACTTTTCACACATAACCTCTAAACGAGGCCCACCGCCTGTCGTCCATAGCGTTTCACCCCCATTCCGAACACAATGGGATATGCTACGCAAGCTGATTCGGCTGTTACAATCAGTTTCCGTTAAATTTACATTTAAATCTCTATATTGAATTTTAAACGCACATTTCAAATTACCGGAGTCACATACTAACTAGAAAAATTCCATAAAAATATTTTCTAGCTTCGTATTGACGATACGGTCCTAACAAAACTAGTTTCGTCGAATTCTGAGACCGTTGGAAAAATGGCCAATTTCCAGTCGATTAAAATCAACTGAAACTGGTCAAACGCGCTTTCCTTTGCCCCGCTCACATATTGATTCGAAAAATTATGAAATTTGAAACCTAGCAATAACTTTACATCCCGGACCCAACAAAACTGGTTTCATCGAAATCCGAGGTTGTTTGCAAAATGTCCATTTTTAAGGGCCTGAATTCCATAGCGACTATTCAGAATTTTCAACTGGACATATCTTTTGATTCCCGCTACGAACTTTTGATTTTTCGGATTCGTTGGAAAGATATTCACTATTAGATTCCATTATTTTTGGTTTCACTAAAATCCGGATTGTTTTGCACCCGGTACATTCAATTGAAGTTTGAAATCGAATTATCGAACTACCGCGCCATTTTCAATTCCTTTTTATAATTATATATAAATATTTATATTCTAACGACGACGTATATAAATATATACGTCGAATTCAATTCAAAATAAATTTCTCGCCGATATTATTTAAAATAATCTATTTTAAATATTCAAAATTCGCTAATATTGCCAAAATAAAAATTTTAAACTGGCCCAGATTTTACGGGTTGTTACACTTTATGTATACGAGACTGAGACCCCTTTGTATACATATTTTTTGTGTCTCCCTTTTCTTTTGTTGTATAGTGGATCGAGTATGACAACTACCTTTGTGTACACTCATGTGTTATATTCATATTTGTTTATGTCTTAGTGATGTGAATATACGTGACTGGCTCTGATTATATTGTTATGCTATTTCATATTGATTCTGAATTATATATAGCCACTATGCAGTTGGTTTGAACTTGAATTAGATGTGTCAGATTTCCTCTTAAAAGAAAAGGTAAGATCATATTATCTGACATGTTTAACACTATCTCAAAGCTATTATACATATGGTCGCTCCTTAACATCCTTATTCTTCGAGTTAGTTGACAACATTACTTCGTAATGTCCTTGGCTAACGCAAGTATAGAGGTGGGGTATCACAACAAGCATATCATATACGTAAATCTCCATATTGTTTCTGATTTATCCTTAAACATTAAGTTGACCAACACTTGATAAGTTGCACCTGCATTCTTTAATCCAAGTAGCATGACTAAGTAATAGTATGTTCTCGAATCAACTATTATACTTGGGTTTTCTTCATTGGATATGAATTGTGGATTGATTATATCTCGAGTAAGCATCCATGGAGGGCAAGGGCTTGTAACCACTTGTTGCATCCACTAATTGATTAATCCTCAAAGGACGTAACAATCCTTTGGACATGCTTTATTTAAGTCTGTATGGTTAATGCAAGTCCTCTGTTTCTTATTAGGCTTTTTAATTAATAATGGATTTGAACGCCACTTAGTATGAAGAACCTCCCCGATAAATCCATTTTCAAGAAATCCTTTTACCTCTTCCTTTAAAGTCTTTGAAAAAATCTTATCAAATTGTCTCTTCTTTTTCCAAATTGGCATGATGCTTGGGTCAGTGTTAAGTGCATGACTCATGATATTGGGTCAATTCCGACCGTGTCCAAATAGCTCCAAGCAAAGTCATACTTATGGTGCTTTAAGAATTCGATTAACTTTACCATTAGTCAATTATCTAACATTTTCCCAATCTTCAGTATCTTAGTGGAGTCATTTATGTTTATCATATTTCTTCAAGATACCCTGCATGTTTCATCCTTTCTTTAATTATATTGGCAATCTAAATCAATTTTTATTTCTTTATTTTTTTGGGATGGTTTATGCATGGTTGGCTTCATTTCTTTTTCCTTTTTTTTCACAACTAGAATATATTTTCAAATTACAAGCTGGTTTGTCATGGATTGGGGTTTCTTCTTTGGATTTTTAGTCGTCTAAACCAGATATAAAGGCTTATCAGTTTCAGTTACAATGTTGCCTTTTTGCTCAAATTCATAACAACTAGCATAATTCCTTTTGTAACATTCTAAAGTAGGGAACATACTTGTATTTTATGTATCATGGGATCATAAAATAATCTATTTAATTCATAAGCAGTCGTATCATTCTAATATTTTAATAGGTTGTTCAAGGGGATGTGATTATTGCCCATGTTTTTTCCTGAATCATTTTTATGACTGCTTTATCCTTGTGACATTTTATTTTAGCCATAACTTGTGATGGAGATCGAATCGAGTACTCTGACTGGTCCCATTGCTTTAGGATAGTAACTGACATTCTATAGAGTGGTCACATTAAAAACGATTCAGCTATTTAGGAGAGATTATAGTTTTAAGTTTTATGCTAGACAGATTTCAGGATAGATAAGGGATGAGATTAGTTAGCCCGTTAGACTAATGACCGATAGTTAAAAATAGAGGCTACAGGGAGAGAATAGAATATTTCTCCTTCATTCTCACATTTGGTTGGATTTTGATATACTTTAGTCCATCCTAATTCTCCAAAATGCTAGATCTCTAATTTCTTCATCAAATCAATTCTTTTTGCACCCAGAGATTAGATCTACATCAAAGTGGATAAGATCTCATCATTTATTCCAGTGCACGTTCTTTATTGTTCAAATTAGATCTATATCCTACCACATTAGATCTAGTGTTTTGATGAGTAATAATGATCCCTCACATGATTTTGTTGTATCGTATATTGTATGGTTCTAGTCGGACTACCATACATCCCACACATGTTTGTCTTCTCAAGACAACTAGATAACTTCACCAGCGATCCAAGGTACTCGATCTCTCAAATTGTAACAGACGCCCCTA
This sequence comes from Allium sativum, assembly GCA_030737875.1. NCBI lineage: Eukaryota > Viridiplantae > Streptophyta > Magnoliopsida > Asparagales > Amaryllidaceae > Allium > Allium sativum. The sequence goes on along the minus strand of CM060926.1, from coordinate 1,019,401,986 downwards.
CAATGCTCCTGCTTTGAGTCCGCTAGAATCCTTCGACCTATCAATGATTCCTTCATATAAGCAATCCACAACCCCATTTTTTTGGTCGAATCCCAGTCTAATCAGTCCATTATCTCGTAGCACCATTCCACTTTGAGCTCCCTATCATTTTAGCCTTCGACCGCTCTTGCCTTAGTTCACAATCGAACAATCAACACTACTTTGATGATAAGTTACACCCTGTATACGCTATCGACTAACGGAGACCACCGTCATGCTCCTAAAGACCCTTGCTTCCCACTCTTAGAACCTTGGCCCCCAATTATCAACCATGACGGATCGACACCGATCCATCACTCATGGATCGGTATCGATCCCCTCGCTTAGCCAATTATTGTCTAAGTATTTGATCCCCCGAATCCCTACCCCGAGTTTTCTCCACTGGTTCATCCTTGTACCAAATTTCCTCTTTGAAGCTTCACAAGGTCCATCGATGAGTATTCGAGAACTTGCACTTCGACCTATCCAATTATCACTAAACTTTGCACATGAATCGTCATTGGCACCAGAAGGCCATGCCTGAAGTTTCGACACTCTTCGACCAATCCTCATGGATCGATATTGATCCATGGAATCAACCCCCATCCTTAGAATATTTTGACATGGAAACTTTTGTCTAGCCTTGTTGTCTTCCCTAGATGCCTCAAACCAAGTTTCATCACCATTAGACCCATTATGATGGATTGGTACCAATCCATAGGGCATGGATTGACACCGGCCCCAATACTTAAACAATTTTGCGACGAAAATTATTGGACACTATCCCAATACCCTCCACAACTTCTCTACCAAGTTTCATTTGAATTTGATCATCTGAACCCTGATTTTCTCTATTTCCGATTCTAAGTCCTACGACATACAATTCTAAACAAACAAATCATATGAACATCAATAGTCATATGAGCACAAGCAAACATGATTCATCTTATAATAATCACAAACCTAGCATAATTTGATACTAAAACATATAAAACATGATGGATCTATCAAATTATATGATATATGATCAAATTAGGTTATCCGGTTTTAGGGTGAAATTAGCATATGAGTTGTTTGATTAACCTAATTAACTTAGATAATCTGTAGTAAGCATGTGAGAGATCTCTATCACTCACCAGAATCTAGATTCAATGAAATAGAGATGGTAACAAATCTAGACAGTGAGTAAAACCCTTGAATTTGATGCAAAATAGTGAGATATAATCTCCTTTGATGTTCATCTAGCCTTTAGATGTGATATAGAATGATTTGAGAAAGAACGTAGGGTTTAAGGGAATTAGGTTCAGGCGGAGATTCATAGACGCTCACCTAATGTGTGGAATGAGGAGAAGAACCAAAATTCTCGCCGCAAACCCCTATTTATAATCTTGGGTCATTAGCCTAATGGGATTTCTAATCAGCTAATTAGCTGCTAATTAACGTGGCAGTAGAAATAAAAACTTAAAACAATGATTTCTCCTAAACAGCTGAACAAAATCTTTAATGTTACCACTATATGAATCAGACATCCACCATCTCGATCCAATGAGACCAACTACAACACCTGATTTGGTCCCGAGCAAAAGTCAGAGCTAAAACAGTAAGTCATAAGGGTAAAATGGTAACAAAACAATTCGGTAAAAATCATGGACATGTATCACGTCCCTATGAATAAAATATTAAAATATGAGAATGAAATGACCACTAAGGAATTAAATAAAATTATTTTACGATCCTTCAATACATTAAATGCAGGTTATTACAATCCCTACTGCTTTGTTAACGTATAATGGTCAGATTCTTTTCTATTTTTTTGAATTTTGAATAACTAGCTCATGTCTATCCATTTCAAAAGAATTTCTACACTTATACCATTTCAGGACAAAAATAATAATTAAATTTCATTATCTTCTTCAGTTTTCATTCCTTATCAAAAAAAAATGGAAAATCATATACATAATCTTAGTGAATACTTAGGACAAACATTTGAATTGTTCAAGTATGTACTCTCGTTCATTCTTCGAAATCACAGACATTTAGAACTAAGTGAGGTAATGAATATTTTGTATTTACACATGTGCAGATTATTTTCTAGATATATAATGCTGGATATTATGCATGGTGTTGGTAATAAAGACTGTACAATATCAAGATTGAAGATTTAATAGTCAGAGAATGAAGACTTATGAGTTTTGATGATTTCAAGATATTACCAAGTCTCGAATTTTATGTTAAAACTCATGTTGCAATTATCTGATCTTTATCTATTTTACAAAATTATTTTCCAAAATGATTTCAAAAGAACTCCAACTTTCAAACCCCTTTACATAAATGTTTTTAAATATCCTTTGGTTTTAAAATTATTTTTCAAAGAATTTTCAAAAAGGAATTTTAAATTTTAAATAATGTACTTTGTAACATTTCTACTTTTACTTCGATTTCAAATACTTATACTTTGATTTTGATACTCATACTTTTCAGAATATGTTTGGTTTTTATATTTTGATTATATTTTTACCATGGTTTTTATATTAATACTCAACTTTCAAAACACCTACTTTGGTTACTTATACTTCGATTTTATATTTTATTTATACTTTGACTTTTATACTTTTATTTTGATATTATACTTTACGCTTTCATTTTACACATGCTTTAGATTTTGATTTTAAAACTTAATGATCTCTGATTTAATACTATTATAGTTTTGATATTTACATATTATATTTAATATATTTGATTATATATAGTATATTTTTGAATAAAATCTTAAAGATATTTTTAGTAAGTTTTCTAAGGCTTTATTATGTTTAAATTGTTTTACATATTTTTAAATCATTATAAATAGGATTACATTTTCAAAACAATTTCAATACAAACTAGATTTCATTATAAACTAAGGTATATCGAAATAGCCTCGCATGTACGTTAACATAGACCTATAATTTTTCAAATTCCAAACTTGAGTAGAAATGTCTACTCTCCATAACCTTCCTCCAACTATCATTTCTCTTCAACCCTATATATCTCCTTCTTCCATAGTGAAATTTCAACTTCTCTCTCATAATTATTCACTCTTTTCTCTTCTATCTCGAAATTGAAAAATCTATGCCTATAATCTACCGATTTTCAAATAGAGTCAAGTTAATTCTTCTCCATTTGATTCTACACCAGACTCTCTTTATTTTACTAAGATCAAAGACAGAGTTATAGGAGAAAGTGTTGTCAAGATCGAAAGATCCAAATCCGCAATCTTTGTAAAAATAACACCAAAATCCATATGGGTGTGACTAGGTAATCCTGAATCTAGTTGGGTTTGATTATGCCTTGTAAAAAGCAAACGGAAGTGAATTATTTTCCCGAAAATTAAGTTAGGTGTGGACTTATGGCCTGTAAATTGGGTTAGCTTGCCCACAGGTCTGAGCTCTAAAGGATACCCCTTATGCCCTTGAAATCAAGGAATGTCATTGTTGTTATTGATAAAATACCATACATAGTGTGAAACGGGACGTAAGGTAACTCTGAACTAGTATAAAAATTTCCAATGTGTTCCTTGCTTTTATTGTATTTACTTTACTTGCATTTTATTTCTTTGTTTGATTATGTGATTATTATACAATACTTATAATCATAATCCAATAGATTTCTAAAAGACTCATAAATATAAGAAAACATTATTCAACCCCTTCTAATATTAATCTAGCCATAAGATGCTTATTCTGCATCACTTTCAGTAATTGTTTTTCTACTATTCTATGACTACTTTACGGATATATTATTGATTATATTCTATGAATGCATGTTTTTGGGTGTTAGGCTCAACTGACCAAAATCCAATTTAACATTTTTAATGAGCCATATAGCGGCACACTACTTAAACCAAGGAAATATCTTCCTCTTAGGAAATAATAGTTGAAAGAAAGAAACCAATGCTCAACTTGAAGGATCTATAATGAAAGGAACCTGGGAGGCTTCCTTTGGATGAAAACACTTTCTATATCATTCGGAAAGCGATGGATGGAACCGCTAAGGATTTTGAAACTAGACTTGAATGTCAGAAAGGATTTCTTAGGAGGTAGGAGGAAATGATGATTATTTCCTTGACCAGATTGGATAGAATGGTAGACCAGGAGATCAAAACTAAGATGTTGGAGCTTGATACAACAACACTCGGACTCTAAGATTAGAACCAAGAGCAACAACGCTCAAACCTCAAGTCGGCATCGAGCTGATTCAGAATCGGGAAATCCCGACCGAATGCGTTGGCTTAACATTGAACACTTTGGATTTTATAATTCTGTTTTAGGAAATAGAACTTAGGCGCGTCTAGATCAAAATTTTGTATTAAAAAAAACAAGAACAGGCCCTGCTTAAGGGAATCAGAATGATGCACGTCCTAGCGACTGGAAACAACTCATGAATGATGATAATCAAATAATTGATATGATTCAAGGAGCTTCGACAGGTGGATTATCTCGTAAGATGTGGATTGTTTTAATCAGAGCCAGTTCCTCCAAGTATTCAAAGCTCTAGGAATTTGCTAGACTTCAAATTACTAGCATTGGAAGCTTATGACAGGGGAAGGATCAAACCGTCCACATTATGAGAAATATACACCATATGGAGGCATCAAAGGATGTTAGAGCTAAGTACTTCCCTTTTTTGGTTTTTGCTGCCATATGGTTTCGACAACTAGGAAGAGGTTTTGTTGGAAGCGAGAATGAACTCATGGAAAAATTTAATGGAAAGTTCCAAGTCCACATCTCTCGACCCAAAAACATGATGACACTCATTACCATCAAGCAGAGGATGGGAGAGACTGTAGAATAGAAATTAAACCTAGAGGGAGGGTGGACATGGTTTACCATAACTTTCACAAAATGGAAATAATTAAAATGTCAATACACATATTAATAGAGTAATTGAAGAAAATAAATTATATACAAAAAGTTACCCAACTTTGGAAAAACTATGCTTATTGTTGCCTCCATGGTTTCTACTAGGATTTAAACAATACAATGTTGATGGCTACTGTAAACTCACGACTCTTTCTCATCTGATTATTTTAACCATACACTCAAAACCATGTCCTAAAATTTCTAATAGAAGTTATAAAATCCAACGCTTACATACATGGTAAACTTGCGACTATCGCTCACATAATTGTTCTAACCCTAAGCTGAAACTCAACCACAACTTAGCCATTAAGTTGAAAATTCTAAAATTACACCCAATAGTTTGCAACCTAGAAAAATCTATAGGTTTTGAATTAAAAATCAATTGAAATACAAAACAATGAAACCCCTCATTTTCCAAATAAACAAAAGTGCAAAGTAAACGAGCATGGGCTAATAATGAGGATAATTTATTTTCCCTTTTTCTTTTCTTCGACCCAACTCCTTCATTTTGTATATTTGTTATATCTCCTTCGTTGCTTCAAAAGAAACTAGGGTTCCCAAAATTACACCGTCGCTTCTCTTAATCTTTGTCTTGGTTGTTGTTGAATTCAAACAGATTTTTGCTTGATCGATTTAAGATGTTTAGTCTTGATTGTGGTGCTCTGATTTATCGAGATTGATTTCAAGAAACTAATATGAAAATTTTGCCCTTTATTGATTTCTAGTTGCTCAGCCCAAATGAAAATTTTGCCTATGATTATTTGGGTATTTATAAGATTTAAACTTCTCAATTTTTTCTAATCTTTGTTGTTCTGTGAATACATATATTTTTAGCCTTTGGTTGAAACGTACATGAATTTGATTATACCTGCATATTTCGGTCTTGGTTTTCCTTGTTGTAGATCATTGACTTATTCAACATTAATTTAAATTTGAAATATTACAAGGTGTTCACTAAGAAATTAATTTTTTTGAAACCTATCACTACTATGTTGTTTGTGTTTCACCTTTATGTCCTCATTTTCGCATTTCCTTGTATCGTTCTTGATCAAACAGATCCTGTACTTGATTAATATTTTGCATTGCTTTTTATTGTACCTTGATTGCTTTTCCCTTTTCTATTTGAAACGCTTAAGTTTCTAACTTTGGCACCATGCTTGTGAAGTCATATATACATACATACATACATACATATGTATATATATATATGTGTGTATATATATATTTATGTGTGTGTGCGAGAAGTGTTCCGGGGAACCCCTGTTTCGCAACACTCCTTTAGCACCCTACCTTATTGTGAGCTACACTAACCCAAATTCAGAAGAAAAAAAATGTAGATGTTAGAAATACATATATAATATCATCTATTAAAAAATTAAGCTTGTTTCAGCATTCGTAGAACAATGTATTTAATGTTTAAATTTAACGATTTGAATAAATGTCTGAACGGTGAATAATTGAGCTAAGATTTTGAAAATGCTGTAAATGTCTGAACGAGCTCAAATTTTTGATAGATGATAATATATATATGGATTGAAAATCTATAAATTATATTAGATTCAGATAAGTGTAGTTCGCGGTAGGATAGGGGTGACACAAAACAGGGGTACTCTAGAGAGCTCCTCTATATATACACACCGTGTGTATGCGTGAAACTGTATGTTTGTGTACATACATATGTATCTGTGTATATGTATAATTTAATTTTATAATTCCTTACTTGTACCTATGCATCTTGTGTATGTGAACCAAAATTGTTGCTTCTTATTTTGTTGAACTATACCATGTTTCTTTGAGTGTTTTGCTCAGACCAGTTTGTGCTTGCGTACTTGCTTTTGTGCAGTTGATTTTGTGTATGTCGATGCGTTGCTGTTGTCGAAATAGAATTGTTTTGTGTTCACACATTTGTATGTGTTCTAAATTTTACCAGAATTGCATTGGAACTTTGTTTCATGCACTTGTCTACCTATCTTGATTTGGACCTTGTTTATGTATGATGATCTGAACTGTATTTCATGCACTTGAATTGATCCAAACTATTGCAACATAAATATAAACTTACTATTGCTTTGTTTATGTGGATTGAACTGCACTTCCCCTTTGTTGTAGTCTGAATAAAATTGGGAAAACATATATATGTACTATTTAAGAATGTGATAAAATATTTGTTCAAAAAAATATCTGTCCCAAACTAAAAATTATAAGTTATATGAAACGACCCGAACTTCCTAGTAAAGGAAAGCCTGGATTGCTTTGAGAACAACACACAACAGAACAAAAACTGAAGAACATTTTATTGTTGATTACAACAATTACATCAGAATACAAGAATATAACAGAGTATGAAAACTTATTATACAAAAGTAATACATTAATATCAGAGGTTTAAATTACACTTAAATGGCAGCGGAAAAATAATACAAATATACAACTGGAAGGAATACACGGATACAGAGCTTTCCGAATACCGCTTCAACTGTAAGCCAGGATCCTGTAAACATATCTGCAAAAAAGCTACTCGACTGCCCGTGTGGAAAATAAGGGCACCCGAGTTTGCCAGTGAAACAAACTACAGGTCAGTCATGGGACTGGTATGAGAAATCTTAACTTAACTATCTAATAATAAAGCTAATCACAGGACCGCGTCGCTAACGCGGAACGGGTTTACTCCATTGGATTGCCAGCGCCTAAATTAAAGTAAGTCGTTAAACAATGCAATGCCTTTTTAGAAAAATGAAACCATTATAAGACCCAAGTCCCATCACACAATGCAACGCAAACCGGAGGATAGGGTTTTACCTTATAATGGTCAAAAGATGCTTGATACGATAAAACGGATTTAATATTTATGTGTATATCTATGGGTATATATAATTCAAAAACAATTTCAATCATAATGTATTAATCATAGACGGCATAGTACCCCATCCTACTATGTCTCCATACTAGTTCTACAATCAAAACCGCAAGGTCGTATTGGAAATTGGATTTCCATCATGAGTCGAGGCTAGGGGCAAGCTCCTCTCCGATTCGAGACACTCCAGAAAATGCCTCAGGATCCCCCGCAGTGAACCCTTGGAGCGGTAGGGTCGGTCCCCGCCTATCGGCAGTGGATTGGTTATGCATGAACACACGTTTCCCGGTTCCTTTGAACCTATAATGTGACCACTATCGGCCTATAAAAATCCGAGGCACCTCAAAATCCATCATCAAAATAAGTAAAATGCCAGGCCATGAAAAAGCACTGACACTACCACTAGCTAGAAAGAAACGTGTGCACTCCCTACGGTCCATATCCCGTTTTTGACTCATACCGGGGTGTGAGGCTCGCGAAGTCACGATATACACAAAGCTATGCCGTAATAGGCTATGCTTTGATCATCCAACAAGGCCCTGCTTTTCAACAAAAGCCTTAATCAATTCCATCTTGGCGTTCCATATTGACAATTCACGCCATGCGATCAATCACTGTTAATATATACCAAGGTGTTAAGTAGAGAATAAATCCTCCACCACCAAACAGACCTACATCAACATAAATCGATTTAATTCACATGGAACGAAATCCAATGTCAGACATGCATCCATTTACTAGCTTATGCTCCGGGTCTGAGTGAAAACCAAATCCGAACAATCAACAATAGCCCAGACGACCACCACTGAAACCCCTTCAAGGTAGCTACTCCCATCAAGGGTCTTTGTAGCAACACATCCATTCGATGTGAAGATCGTCGGTCTTCAACCACCTTCTTCATCTTCGACTCTTCATCGTCGTAGTAATATAAATTCTTTTAAATAAAATATCCACCTTCAAGGCACACCCAACGTCTCATTCCAATTCAGAATATTCTTTTAAATAAAATATTCACATTATTTTATCAAAGATAAACTCTTTAAATTATTCTTAAATCTTACTTTTAAAGATTTATTAAGAACCCAATTTGGTTTTAAATATCACAAATTATTATTCAATGATTAATTGAATTTAAGAAATTAATCTTATCTTTAACTGGGTTAAAGAACTATTTCTTTTATTGCATATATAATGACAATAAAAATGTAGCTTTAGAATCTATGCTTCTATTTACATCTAAAATGTAAAAAAAAAATATAACTTTAGTTCTAATCTTTTTATTGAATATAAAATGAGAATGAAAATTTCACCATTTATTCTAATTTACATAAAAATGTAATTCTTTAACTTTATTCTTTAATTGCATAGAAAATGTAAATTTCTATTTAATCTTTATTTACATTGAAAAATGTAAATTCTTTACTTCCTTTTTATTTACATGGGAAAATGTAAATTCTTTAATTCCTTTTATGTAAACAAAAATGTTCATTTCTAACTCATTCTTTTTAATTTATACAAATATACATTCTTAACTCATTCCTTTAAAATGTGTACACATATACATTTTTAATTCATTTCAAAAGTAACAGATTTTAATCCAGTAAACCTTTTATAACAAAAATGTTATTGTATGTCTAGTGTAACATTTCATAACAAAAATGTTATTTTGTCCTTAATAATCTAATTAACAAAAATGTATATTTTGTTTATAAACTTTTAATACACCGAAAATGTGAATTCTGTTTATAAGCTTTAATGCAAACAAAAATGTAAATTTTGCTTATAAACTTTTAATGCAAACAAAAATGTCAGTCTTGTTTATAAACTTTTAATGTGAACAAAAATGTGGATTTTGTTTAATTTTTCTGATTATGACAACATTTGTATTTATAACTTTCTTATAAAAATCTTTTTTTTTGTAATGGGCAAAGATGTTATTTTCTATAATCAATTTCTATTCAAAAATGATATTTGGATTTGCAAAGCATATTTCAAATAAAAAGGTTGTGTTTCATTTCAAAAATCAATTTCTAACATTTGATTCAAAATGGCATTAAAAATATAGCCTTTTATTTCAACTCTTTTACTGTATAAAATGTATATTTTTGTTTAATCCTTTTATGTACAAAAAATGTTGATTTTGTCTAATTCACTTTTAATATACAAAAATGTTAATTTTGTCTAATTCACCTTTAAATTCTAACATAAATGCCCTTTTTATTCTAACATAAATGTTGTGTTTTAACAAAAATGGGATTTTAATTTCACTAATTAAGTTTTAACAAAAATGGTATTTCTATCCTAATGTACATTTTACATTAAGAATGATATTTTATTCTTAGTAACTGATCAGAATGATAATCTTGTTTAACAAAAATGAATATTTCATTCTAATATACATGTTTTAACAAAAAGGAGTATTTCATTTTCAATATGCATGTTTTAACAAAAAGGAGTATTTCATTTGTTAACAAATTCCTTTGTTTCTACTTGCATTTTAAAATAAAAATGCAGTCCTTTTCCTATGTTTTAAAAATGTTATTTTTCTAATTTTACACTTTTGTCTTTTCTAATTCTAAGTTTCTCATATTACATTAAAATGTTGTTTGAATGGAAAACATGTTTCCTAATGAAACATGAATCTTTTTAGTTGAACAATTCGATACCAAAAATGTGTGCTTTTTAGTTGAAACGAATCGACTCTAAAAATATGTTCCTTTATATGCTAACGTAAAAATGAGATATTTATGATAACATGATTCTAATCATAAATTTGTTAATTTCTAATATAACATTAAAAAAATCCTTTTAATTCACATAACACATTTCTAATGAAAATGTTGTCTTTATTTACATAACAAACTTCCAATCAAAAATGTTATTTACATAACATGCTCTAACCACATCGATATTTTTATTCTAACAGAAATATAATTCGACAGATCAGCATCAACACAGTCAATCAATCTAGATTTTATACAACGCATATGATATTATAATCACAATCAAGATCAATCAAAATCAGTTCACATCCATATACAAATTTTTATTTTAAATTCTAAACAAGAAATCTCACCTTGATTTTTGTTCTGAACCGCGTTCAAATTTCCTTGAATTTCCACAGTGCTCTGTTTACTCTAGTCAGCTTCATAGCATAGATCTGATCCATACGAGTCCAACGCTTTCAGTTTCGTTCGATTCTGACCTTATTTGAAAAAGATATATATTTAAACATTCAAATAATTTAATTACAAATTTAGTTAAATAATTAAGGTTTTAATTGCCTTTGATTAAATCTGGCCGTCAGTTCCTTCTTCTTCTAGGCTTTAGTTCAAAGCCGCTCTTCGTTACTGTCTGTTCAAAGAAACCCAACTCTCAACTTCTAGGGTTCCCAATCGCCCCTCCTACGATCAGTCATTTGTCGATCAACCTGGCCCACATCGTGCGCCTACGCGCCCTCCTCCACCGCCTTAAGTGGTGGCCAACTCGGTGGTCCACCCTGCTCTCGAGTCGCGTGCGAAGTCAGCCAGTTCGAGAGAGAAAATCCACCAACACAGGTGATGAAAACCCATCGCCACCGTCGGTCTTCGAGCTCTCACGAAGACAAACATCTTTATAATTGAGACTTTTGAAAATTATAGATTAAATGAGGAGAAAAAGAGTGAAGAACGTTGGAGGATATCGACCATAGATTTGTTGAGGATGGCGGCTGTATCTTTAGCGATTAGGGTTACGTATTCCCAGCCGTATTTCCATCGTATTTATAGTGTATATTTTAATTTATTTAATTATTCAATGCAGAAATAACTGGTTAGACCATAGGAACTCCAAACAAAACCCAACGAGTGCCGCCCCCAGCTAATAACCCCCGTCCCGGACACAATGGAACATGTTTCGTAACCCAATTCGGCTGTTACGATATGTTTTTCTTTAAATTAAATTATAAATCATTACATATTAAATTTAAACGTACATTTTAAATTACCGGGGCCACATACGAACTCTAAAAATTACAGAAAAATTATTTATGGTTATGTTTTGACGATACGGTCCTAACAAGACTAATTTCGTCGAATTCTGAGACTGTTTGAAAATTGGCCATTTTCAAGTCGATTAAATTTGACTGAAACTGACAAAACACGTTTTCTTTTACCACGCTCATATATTAATTCGAAAAATTATGAAAATTGAAACTTAACAATAATTTGACATTCCGGTTCCAACAAAAGTTGTTTCGTCGAAAACCGAGGTCGTTTGCAAAATGGCTATTTTCAAGGCCAATATATAATTAAATAAAATATACATAAATTCTACAGCGACTTTTCTAAATTTTAAATTGGGCATAACTTTTGATTTCTAAAGTAAATTTCAATTTTTTACATTCGTTAGAAAGATATGATTGAACAGATTTAAATATTTCTGGTTTCGCTCAATTCTGATTTAAAATGAATCCTGTACAGTCAGTCAAAGTTCAAATTCAAATTTTCAAACTACAACGCTGTTTTAAACTCCTTTTATAATTAAATTGAATTTATTTGTTTTAAAATAAATTTTTAGTCGTTCCTATTTAAAATAAATTATTTTAAATATTAAAATTACCTTAAAATTTCAAAAATAAAAATTTTAAATTGGCCCCAAAATTCCAGGTCGTTACAATCGCCCCCACTTAAAATCTTTTCGTCCTCGAAAAGGAACGTAGCTAATGTTGTTTAATTAACCAACTCAACTTATTGGTTTACATACTTTTGTTAGTTAAATTAATTATCATTTCAATACTTTTATTAGTCAAACTAATAGTCAAACATCACAACCAGCAATCAATTAGGTGATTAACTTTTCAAATATATATAACTTTTATATATAATCAAAAATCATATTTTTAGTGCAAATCACAGCAATGTGTACTGACTAAGTGTTGGTTCTCATACCAGTCAATGGAAATATATAGAAATTCCACTTTCAAGACTCGAACATAAATACTGGCGATGGTCGACCTATCACCAGAATTACCTCCGGGTGACTAGAGTGTGATTCTATATCTATCCAGTATATTAAAACTTCGAATATCCGTTAATTACTCGTTTATTCAAAAACTTTATATACTCGATTGTCCACATTAAAATATAATATACTCAAATACGTATTTTAAGATAAAAAATTTGAAAACTAAATTTGTTTTTTTTTAAAGAAAATAATACTCTTCACACTCATTCTAGGATGCTACTGATCCCATCTCTAACGAGTTATTCTTATTGGATATTACTAATCCAATCTCTGATGAATTCTTTCGTTCAGTTCTAATGTGTCTTGTCCTCGAGCTCTGTAAACCAAAGCTCTATTACCAAATGAAATGACCCGAACTTTGTAACACCCCGTAATTCTATAACACTAAGATTCGCAAATCAAGGAAGAATTAAAAGTTAAAATAAAAATCAAGGGAAACGGGCTGCGCTATTGCGTTCGTCTCGGAAAAATAAGCGAAATAGAGTCCGAGTTTTCGAAAATCGGAGTCCGTATGACCAAGATATGGCCCGTCAAAGTTTTCAGAAAATTCCATGTTCAAAACAGTTTAAACTATAGTTAAATTCGAATTCAAACGCGTAGGGGGCAGGGCGGGAAAATTCCCGCCCAAGTCAAGTCGACAGGGGTGTCGACTGCACAGTCGACACCCCACCATGTCGACTGCCCAGTCGACATGGGTGTCGACCTGCCCGCTTTTTCCAGCTTTTTGCACCTGGTTCGTTCTGCTGTATTTGGTCACGTTTTCTGACCAGGTTTGTCCGCCTAACACTATATAAACAGCCCTGGTCTTCTTCTCTATTCACAATTCTTTTCTACCTTTATGCTGCAAAGATTCTTGTTAGACATGGCTTCTCCTCCTCCTCTAAAATATATAAATAAATATAAAATAAACCAAGACGAGGAAATGCTGCTAAAAGATTTTCAAGAAGAGGTTCAAGTCAAGCTAGGATTCAAGAGGAGGTCCAAACAACTTCAACGACTGTTTTTCTACGAATCTTAGCAACGCCATCTTTCTGTTCTAATCTAATCTCTGTAAGTCAGTTATTTTTAGATTTGAACGTTTTTCTTTGTTCGTGACATGAAATTAAAGGAATAAAAGAATAGGCCAAATCTCTCTCTCTCTCTATTCGAATCAGTGCCTATATTCTTGGACCTAATCAAGAACTGTTATGATTCAAGGACAAATAAGACTGTATGCCTCTTTGACTATGAACATTGCCTATGACTGTGAACGTTGCTTTTGACTATGGACATTGCCTATGACTATGAACATTGCCTATGACTATGAACATTGCCTATGACTATGGACATTTCCTATGACTGTGACTGTGACTATGAGAATTATTTCCTTGACTAAGCTTATGCTTTTGATTTGGAAACATAAACTATTGCCTATGACATAACAAGGACAACTGTGACTAAACACCTATGATTTCTGACTAGGAAAGGGTTGCTGTGAAATTGGGTCTAAACCTGATCTTTCTATTCTGTCTATCCTTGGTTTTCGTTGGTTTTAGACCTTGGGAATTTACCTATTAAGTTAGGTCTACCCATGTTCTTGAACCTACGTCTCTATTCTGTCTATTCTTGGTTTTCTTTGGTTTTAGACCTTGGGAATTTACCTATTAAGTTAGGTCTACCCATGTTCTTGAACCGACGTCGTTATTCAACCCTTTTTATGCCAGTTAGTATGTCTATCTTTCGCATAGCATCTTTGGTTCATTCCCTATTTGTTACGAATCTAGATTTATCTATAATCTAGATTGAAACACGATTATACGAACGATGGGAATGCGATTTGGGGCAAAATATAAAATTTACTAAAACATAGTTATAAACTCGGCATAAATTGGGGACATGTACTATGGCATGTTCATAGAAATGCAAATGGGATAAATTTGACAAGAATTATAGGATGTGTAATTTGAATCTAGTATTGACATGTAAATCTAGCATTTACATGAATTGTGAACTAGAGTAATAAGTCTAGTTTGACATGAATTAGAATGTTAAATCAGAATTGGATTAGCTAATTTGGCTCGATAAGTATATTGGCATAAACTTGAAATTGGCCATAATTGGGAGTAATTGTCAGGATTAGCAAAATCATGGTTAGTGACACTTCATTTGGTATGGTTTACATACCAAAAAGCATAAACATGATATAGAGGGGAAAATGGACCGTAAGAATAAATGTCGACAATTTACATTAAAAGGGAAATTAGGAAATAAGTAAATTAGGAATAATTTACTTATAGAATTTGTTCTAAACGAGAAATGTAAACTTAGACAAATTAAAGGTTTGTTAAACGACATCTCTTTTAATAACACACCAGAAAGTTCTAGGGTGACAGAGAGGATAGTGTCTAGGCTTGAGTTTGGAAAATACAAGTTTCCTGCTCTCCCTGGCTATCCCTAACTGATCCGACGGACGGGATGGTTGTTTTCAAAACCTGATTTGAAAATTAAGCAAAACCCTTTGAACTTAGAAAACACGAATATGCCTAACCCGAGGTTAGACTGAGTTGCGATGTAAACCTGCCCGGAACCGACCGGCACATCCAGTATTCGCAACAATATCTGTCTAATGTGAGTGGTCGTGGCTTTAATTTAGTTAAAGTAAGAATGGTAGGGTTAAGTTAACTAAGACACTTAACCAATTCAACATGATAACCAAACCAATGGGTGGGGCTAGGTCCATACAGACAGTCAACGCAGTTAAGCTAGAATGGAAGGGTTAAGTCCATAGGAACACTTAGCCAACTTAATACAGTTAAGCTGGAATGGGAGGGCTAAGTCCATAGGGACACTTAACCAAACTTAACATGGTAACAAGACAAGATTTGTAGGGGTTAAGTAACTTAGAAAACACTTAGCCAAAATTAACATGTTAACTAGACTAGAAGGTGGGGTTAAGTAAAGTTAATACACTTAGCCAAATTAACATGTTAACTAGACTAGAGATTGGGATTAAGTAAATACACTTAGACAATTTGATATGTTAGCTGGGATAGACTGTAGGGTTAAGTAAACTTGAACACTTAACCATCAGATTGGGATAAAGGAATAAGGTTAAGTCTAAAACATGAAGGGATAATACCTAACCATTAATAACATGTAAGTTAAAACAGACGGGGAAGGTTAAGTTAAAAAGGAACACTTAACCAATACATGACGAATGGGTAGGGTTAAGTAATAAGAAATACTTAACCAATAAAACTGGGTTTATGTCGGGTTAAGTCAACATGAATCACTGATAACACTTAACCCGTTTGACAGGATAAATGAAGAGGGTTAAGATAGATTGAATTGACTAATGACACTTAACCAATCCAAATTGGCGGGAAAGGGAACTGAGTAGTAAACCTTAGTTAAGAAAACAACGATTCTGGAAACTAAGTGGTAAATCTTAGTTAGTAAAACTAAGTAGTAATTCTTAGTATAACACGGGAAGGAGCGAATGTCCGTCTGAGAAGGCTCCAACGAATTGGGTTACGAAGCCCGAGGCTTCGAGGGGACATGAGGGTACTCTTGGTATCCCTCTGTGAGACTGCAGATGATCCTCCTGGGCTCACAGAGGTTAAGGTCTGCGTAGAAGAACCAGGGGTATGCCTTGGTTGCAATATATATGGCAACCTAAAGACTAGGATGGACCAGCGTGATTCGGCGAGAAAACGGTAGCCCTGTGATAGCAACTCGTCGTCTACCATCCATCTTGAATCAGTCGAGATACGTGAAGCGGAAAGGCGGAGAACTCCAAAAGACCATAATTGCTATCTAGTTATGGGTGAGGATGGCCATAGGATAGTGGGGGGCACCGGGGGCCGGCGTATAGTTCTCATTTTACAAAGGGTGCCTTTCATTAGTTGAGGGAGGGGTCAAGTGGGACCATAGCCACTGGAATAAAAACAGACCTTAGCATCTGCATCTGCATCGGCAGATATCTGAAAGCTCCCGACCGAGTTCTGTATTCCTTGAATTGCCCTGTCACAGGACTCGGACCGCACATTACAGGACATGTGCATCTAGACAAGCGATAACGATTCGCGATACATGCGTGGGGAAGTATAGGAACATATACCACTCTAGGTAGTGTGTCCTAGACTTGGGGGCATCATTCGACAGGTAGCGTAATCCCTAGTTGGACTAGGTGGCATAAACCCTGAACTCGAGAAGCGTTCAGCAGATAGCGTAAACTCTAGTTAAATCTAGAAAGCACTTGATAGAAAACCCTAGATTAGATCTAGGTAATAAATAATAAATGTATGCCTGAAGGCAATGGAAACTACAGGGGTTGGGATCACGTTATCGTTACTAGTTGGAACACTAGTTAGGTGGTGTATAGATATAGAAACCAGTATGACAAGAAAATAGCGAAGCGGCGAAAGTATTAGAGCATATCCTGTTTACCTTATCTTAGCATATCTTGTGATTATCTTGTCTAATCCTGCTGACCCTATGGTCATGGTGTAATCTTGTATTCAGTTAATTCATGTCGTTTTGATTTTCCATGTTCACATGCTAGAAGTTACTGAACTTACTCAGGCTTTATGTCTGACTCTGTTTTCCTTTCGTCTTCTTTTCTTCTGTCCCCCCCCCCAGGTAGTAGAGGAGGGAGTAGTATAACTCAGGTTAAGATGGACTGTCACTCTTTCCCAGCTTGAAGATTTGTCGAAGTTTTGCTTGGATCCTCTTTTCAGATGCTATGGCTGGTTCTTGCCACATTGGGGAATATAAATGTATTTTTATGCTTCTTTATTTTGTAAGACAGATGACACTCTGATATTATAAAGAAATCTTTGTACAAACTATTTTATCAATAAAGCAAAGTTTTATTTTCCGCTGTTTAAATTCTGTCTGTCTTGTAATTTATCTGCATCTTTTACCCTAAATGCTCCACAGAACTTAGTGCATTCCCTTTGTGAGTGACACTAACGAACGTGGGGTGTTACACGTGGTATCAGAGCTGAAGGTTACCGGATCAGATAAAAGATTTGAAAAATTATTTTCAAAACGGTTTTAAAAGAAGCATTTTCAAGAGAAAAGATTTGTTTTAAAGGCATATTCCCCAAAGCCATACGCATTGTCTTCTCTTCCTCTGTTTGAATTCTTGTCTCCTTCTTTCTTGAGTCTCTGGGGCTCTTGGCTTTCTGGGAGGTAACCTCATCGATGGGCGAAGTAGTGCCCGACTTCCATCTATAACCGTAGTAGTTTCACCCGCGGTTAGCTTTCTTCCAAGCTTAGTAGGGTTTTGTGTACGATGGAGGCAGCTTTCGAGGGATTTGTCAACATGGCTACACACAGAAGGGGATGAGGAGTTTGGCTAAGGAGCACAACCCGAGGATGAGGAATTCATGGATGTAGATTTAGCTCACAAAGGAGGAAGAAATCATAAAACCTAAGACAAGAGGAAGTATCTTTGCTAGGGTATGATAGGGCATATAATTAGGGGCAAGGGAAAGAATGAGGAACAAGATTTTCAGAAGGGCAAGTACATACTTTCACCACCAAGCGTACCTAGGAGAAAGGTAGAAAAGTTCTGTTGGCAGAGTCTAGTTTTGCTGTTCGTATTCTTTCCTTTGGTTTTAGTGCTTCGCATTTGTTCATATTTGCTTCCATAGTTGAGTCTCTGCACCATAGTACTTGTATAGTAGAAAGATCACACTAGAGTCTCAAATCCAATTGGTGGTCCGACCAGTCTATTTTTAGTAGGGATTTGAGGATAGCTATCGAGTTTGCTTATATCATCTCACGTAGATCGTCTAAATTCGGAGGAGATATTCCTTGGATGCTTGTCTGATATTGGTTTAGGCCTTTGGGGCTTGTACTTGAGGAATGGCAAGTTCAACTAGGATGGTTTGCGTGAGAGATGAATAGTTGTGGCAGGCACTCTAAAAAGTGCATAGTGACCTTTCGACCCCTATAGTCATGGCATGGCAGATAAGAGGGAGACCTCTAATCAACTTAGTACATAAACTTGGTATCATAGTTGACATCTGTTTACTTTAGAGATGGAGGTCAGAAACTTCACAATCATGAAGTTAAATTAGTTAAGATACAGTGGAGTAAAGCTCAAGAAGGCTAGATACTAGCATCATACCCTTTTTCCTTGGGTGCATCCTTGATTTCTTTTGTTTGTAGGAGCTTTACACATAATTGTTTCTCTCTTTCCAAAGTATATCCTCTAGGACGTATCATCGATCCTTAGGTAGAAGCCAATGGATGTAAACATGTATTTGAAACATGTTATGGTTGAATGGTTGCAAGTGGTTGCAAATGGTTGCTCGTGAATGCATACGCAGTAGGCACTAGATCAAGTTCGGACGCTTTCATATTGCATTTACAGATATGTATTTGTTTGTAAGTTGAACTTGATATGTTATCATATGGATGTTGCATATGGATGAATGGCTGTGCACGCATGTAGTATTTACATAACTAGGGATGTTTGCATACATGGTTGGACACATGGCACTGACATGATTCGCATTAAGGAGGTCAACTGAATCAGTAGACCGCCTGATTTTGCATTAGATAAAGACATATACACACACTATGCATATGAACATGAAGGCATTAGAAATCTTTTAAGGACAATGGATGCCTGTGATTGAATGGTTGAGTAGATGGGTGATTGGATGGTAGGACACATTCTTCCTAACTTGGAGATTTCGGGGACGAAATCCTTTTAAGTGGGGGAGAATGTAACACCCCGTAATTCTGTAACACTAAGATTCGCAAATCAAGGAAGAATTAAAAGTTAAAATCAAAATCAAGGGGAACGGGCTGCGCCGTTACGTTCGTCTCGGAAAAATACGCGAAATAGAGTCCGAGTTTTCGAAAATCGGAGTCCGTATGACCAAGATATGGCCCGTCAAAGTTTTCAGAAAATTCCATGTTCAAAACAGTTTAAACTATAGTTAAATTCGAATTCAAACACGCAGGGGGCAGGGCGGGAAAATTCCCGCCCAAGTCAAGTCGACAGGGGTGTCGACTGCACAGTCGACACCCCCCCATGTCGACTGCCCAGTCGACATGGGTGTCGACCTGCCCGCTTTTTCCAGCTTTTTGCACCTGGTTCGTTCTGCTGTATTTGGTCACGTTTTCTGACCAGGTTTTTCCGCCTAACACTATATAAACAGCCCTGGTCTTCTTCTCTATTCACAATTCTTTTCTACCTTTATGCTGCAAAGATTCTTGTTAGACATGGCTTCTCCTCCTCCTATAAAATATATAAATAAATATAAAATAAACCAAGACGAGGAAATGCTGCTAAAAGATTTTCAAGAAGAGGTTCAAGTCAAGCTAGGATTCAAGAGGAGGTCCAAACAACTTCAACGACTGTTTTTCTACGAATCTTAGCAACGCCATCTTTCTGTTCTAATCTAATCTCTGTAAGTCAGTTATTTTTAGATTTGAACGTTTTTCTTTGTTCGTGACATGAAATTAAAGGAATAAAAGAATAGGCCAAATCTCTCTCTCTCTCTCTATTCGAATCAGTGCCTATATTCTTGGACCTAATCAAGAACTGTTATGATTCAAGGACAAATAAGACTGTATGCCTCTTTGACTATGAACATTGCCTATGACTGTGAACGTTGCTTTTGACTATGGACATTGGCTATGACTATGAACATTGCCTATGACTATGAACATTGCCTATGACTATGGACATTTCATATGACTGTGACTGTGACTATGAGAATTATTTCCTTGACTAAGCTTATGCTTTTGATTTGGAAACATAAACTATTGCCTATGACATAACAAGGACAACTGTGACTAAACACCTATGATTTCTGACTAGGAAAGGGTTGCTGTGAAATTGGGTCTAAACCTGATCTTTCTATTCTGTCTATCCTTGGTTTTCGTTGGTTTTAGACCTTGGGAATTTACCTATTAAGTTAGGTCTACCCATGTTCTTGAACCTACGTCTCTATTCTGTCTATTCTTGGTTTTCTTTGGTTTTAGACCTTGGGAATTTACCTATTAAGTTAGGTCTACCCAAGTTCTTGAACCGACGTCATTATTCAACCCTTTTTATGCCAGTTAGTATGTCTATCTTTCGCATAGCATCTTTGGTTCATTCCCTATTTGCTACGAATCTAGATTTATCTATAATCTAGATTGAAACACGATTATACGAACGATGGGAATGCGATTTGGGGCAAAATATAAAATTTACTAAAACATAGTTATAAACTCGGCATAAATTGGGGACATGTACTATGGCATGTTCATAGAAATGCAAATGGGATAAATTTGACAAGAATTATAGGATGTGTAATTTGAATCTAGTATTGACATGTAAATCTAGCATTTACATGAATTGTGAACTAGAGTAATAAGTCTAGTTTGACATGAATTAGAATGTTAAATCAGAATTGGATTAGCTAATTTGGCTCGATAAGTATATTGGCATAAACTTGAAATTGGCCATAATTGGGAGTAATTGTCAGGATTAGCAAAATCATGGTTAGTGACACTCATTTGGTATGGTTTACATACCAAAAAGCATAAACATGATATAGAGGGGAAAATGGGCCGTAAGAATAAATGTCGACAATTTACATTAAAAGGGAAATTAGGAAATAAGTAAATTAGGAATAATTTAATTATAGAATTTGTTCTAAACGAGAAATGTAAACTTAGACAAATTAAAGGTTTGTTAAACGAAATCTCTTTTAATAACACACCAGAAAGTTCTAGGGTGACAGAGAGGATAGTGTCTAGGCTTGAGTTTGGAAAATACAAGTTTCCTGCTCTCCCTGGCTATCCCTAACTGATCCGACGGACGGGATGGTTGTTTTCAAAACCTGATTTGAAAATTAAGCAAAACCCTTTGAACTTAGAAAACACGAATATGCCTAACCCGAGGTTAGACTGAGTTGCGATGTAAACCTGCCCGGAACCGACCGACACATCCAGTATTCGCAAAAATATCTGTCTAATATGAGTGGTCGTGGCTTTAATTTAGTTAAAGCATGAATGGTAGGGTTAAGTTAACTAAGACACTTAACCAATTCAACATGATAACCGAACCAATGGGTGGGGCTAGGTCCATACAGACAGTCAACACAGTTAAGCTAGAATGGGAGGGTTAAGTCCATAGGAACACTTAGCCAACTTAATACAGTTAAGCTGGAATGGGAGGGCTAAGTCCATAGGGACACTTAACCAAACTTAACATGGTAACAAGACAAGATTTGTAGGGGTTAAGTAACTTAGAAAACACTTAGCCAAAATTAACATGTTAACTAGACTAGAAGGTGGGGTTAAGTAAAGTTAATACACTTAGCCAAATTAACATGTTAACTAGACTAGAGATTGGGATTAAGTAAATACACTTAGCCAATTTGATATGTTAGCTGGGCTAGACTGTAGGGTTAAGTAAACTTGAACACTTAACCATCAGATTGGGATAAAGGAATAAGGTTAAGTCTAAAACATGAAGGGGTAATACCTAACCATTAATAACATGTTAGTAAAAACAGACGGGGAAGGTTAAGTTAAAAAGGAACACTTAACCAATACAGGACGAATGGGTAGGGTTAAGTAATAAGAAATACTTAACCAATAAAACTGGGTTTGTGGTCGGGTTAAGTCAACATGAATCACTGATAACACTTAACCAGTTTGACAGGATAAATGAAGAGGGTTAAGATAGCTTGAATTGACTAATGACACTTAACCAATCCAAATTGGCGGGAAAGGAACTGAGTAGTAAACCGTAGTTAAGAAAACAACGATTCTGGAAACTAAGTGGTAAATCTTAGTTAGTAAAACTAAGTAGTAATTCTTAGTATAACACGGGAAGGAGCGAATGTCCGTTTGAGAAGGCTCCAACGAATTGGGTTACGAAGCCCGAGGCTTCGAGGGGACGTGAGGGTACTCTTGGTATCCCTCTGTGAGACTGCAGATGATCCTCCTGGGCTCACAGAGGTTAAGGTCTGCGTAGAAGAACCAGGGGTATGGCTTGGTTGCAATATATATGGCAACCTAAAGACTAGGATGGACCGGCGTGATTCAGCGAGAAAACGGTAGCCCTGTGATAGCAACTCGTCGTCTACCATCCATCTTGAGTCAGTCGAGATACGTGAAGCGGAAAGGCGGAGAACTCCAAAAGACCATAATTGCTATCTAGTTATGGGTGAAAATGGCCATAGGATAGTGGGGCACCGGGGGCCGGCGTATAGTTCTCATTTTACAAAGGGTGCCTTTCATTAGTTGAGGGAGGGGTCAAGTGGGACCATAGCCACTGGAATAAAAACAGACCTTAGCATCTTCATCGGCAGATATCTGAAAGCTCCCGACCGAGTTCTGTTTTCCTTGAATTGCCCTGTCACAGGACTCGGACCGCACATTACAGAACATGTGCATCTAGACAAGCGATAACGATTCGCGATACATGCGTGGGGAAGTATAGGAACATATACCACTCTAGGTAGTGTGTCCTAGACTTGGGGGCATCATTCGACAGGTAGCGTAATCCCTAGTTGGACTAGGTGGCATAAACCCTGAACTCGAGAAGCGTTCAGCAGATAGCGTAAACTCTAGTTAAATCTAGAAAGCACTTGATAGAAAACCCTAGATTAGATCTAGGTAATAAATAATAAATGTATGCCTGAAGGCAATGGAATCTACAGGGGTTGGGATCACGTTATCGTTACTAGTTGGAACACTAGTTAGGTGGTGCAGAGATATAGAAACCTGTATGACAAGAAAATAGCGAAGCGGCGAAAGTATTAGAGCATATCCTGTTTATCTTATCTTAGCATATCTTGTGATTATCTTGTCTAATCCTGCTGACCCTATGGTCATGGTGTAATCTTGTATTCAGTTAATTCATGTCGTTTTGTTTTTCCATGTTCACATGCTAGAAGTTACTGAACTTACTCAGGCTTTATGTCTGACTCTGTTTTCCTTTCGTCTTCTTTTCTTCCGCTCCCCCCAGGTAGTAGAGGAGGGAGTAGTATAACTCAGGTTAAGTTGGACTGTCACTCTTTCCTAGCTTGAAGATTTGTCGAAGTTTTGCTTGGATCCTCTTTTCAGATGCTATGGCTGGTTCTTGCCACATTAGGGAATATAAATGTATTTTTACGCTTCTTTATTTTGTAAGACAGATGACACTCTGATATTGTAAAGAAATCTTTGGACAAACTATTTTATCAATAAAGCAAAGTTTTATTTTCCGCTGTTTAAATTCTGTCTGTCTTGTAATTTATCTGCATCTTTTACCCTAAATGCTCCACAGAACTTAGTGCATTCCCTTTGTGAGTGACACTAATGGACGTGGGGTGTTACAAAATTCCCAGTAAAGGAAAGCCTGGATTGCTTTGAGAACAACACACAATAGAACACAAACTGAAGAACATTTTATTGCTGATTACAACAATTACATCAGAGTACAAGAATATAACAGAGTATGAAAACTTATTACACAAAAGTAATACATTAATATCATAGGATTAAATTACACTTAATTGGCAACGGAAAAATAATACAAATATACAATTGGAAGGAATACACGGATACAGAGCTTTTCGAATACCGCTTCAGGTGTAAGCCAGGATCCTGTAAACATATCTGCAAAAAAGCTACTCGACTGCCCGTGTGGAAAATATGGGCACCCGAGTTTGCCAGTGAAACAAACTAAAGGTCAGTCTTGGGACTGGTATGAGAAATTTTAACTTAACTATCTAATAATAAGGCTAATCACAGGACCACGCCGCTAACGCGGAACGGGTTTACTCCATTGGATTGCCAGCGCCTAAATTAAAGTAAGTCGTTAAACAACGCAATGCCTTTTTAGAAAAATGAAACCATTATAAGACCCAAGTCCCATCACATAATGCAACGCAAACCGGAGGATAGGGTTTTACCTTATAATGGTCAAAAGATACTTGATACGATAAAACGGATTTAATATTTGTGTGTATATCTATGGGTATATATAATTCAAAAACAATTTCAATCATAATGTATTAATCATAGACGACATAGTACCCCGTCCTACTATGTCGTCATACTAGTTCTACAATCAAAACCGCAAGGTCGTATTGGAAATTGGATTTCCATCATGAGTCGAGGCTAGGGGCAAGCTCCTCTCCGATTCGAGACACTCTAGCAAATGCCTCAGGATCCCCCGCAGTGAACCCTTGGAGTGGTAGGGCCGGTCCCCGCCTATCGGCAGTGGATTGGTTATGCCTGAACACACGTTTCTCGGTTCCTTTGAACCTATAATGTGACCACTATCGGCCTATAAAAATCCGAGGTGCCTCAAAATCCATCATCCATATAAGTAAAATGCCAGGCCGTGAAAAAGTACTGACACTACCACTAGCTAGAAAGAAACGTGTGCACTCCCTACGGTCCATATCCCGTTTTTGACTCATACCGGGGTGTGAGGCTCGCGAAGTCACGATATACACAAAGCTATGCCGTAATTGGCTATGCTTTGATCATCCAACAAGGCCCTGCTTTTCAACAAAAGCCTTGATCAATTGCATCTTGGCGTGCCACATTGACAATTCACGCCATGCGATCAATCACTGTTAAAATATACCAAGGTATTAAGTAGAGAATAAATCCTCCACCACCAAACAGGCCTACATCAACAGATATCGATTTAATTCACATGGAATGAAATCCAATGTCAGACACGCATCCATTTACTAGCTTATGCTCCGGGTCTGAGTGAAAACCAAATCCGAACAATCAACAATAGCCCAGACGACCACCACTGAAACCCCTTTAAGGTAGCTACTCCCATCAAGGGTCTCTGTAGCAACACATCCATTCGATGTGAAGATCGTCGGTCTTCAACCACCGTCTTCATCTTCGACTCTTCATCGTCGTAGTAATTATTCAGAATGGGTTAAATCCGGTCTTCCCGAATAACTAGTGTATTTTATAATTAAAAATCAAGTACTATAAAGGCACACCCAACGTCTCATTCCAATTCAGAATATTCTTTTAAATAAAATATTCACATTATTTTATCAAAGATAAACTCTTTAAATTATTCTTAAATCTTACTTTTATAGATTTATTAAGAACCCAATTTGGTTTTAAATACCACAAATTATTATTCAATGATTAATTGAATTTAAGAAATTAGTCTTATCTTTAACTGGGTTAAAGAACTAGTGTCATTTTAAAATACCGTTCACGATAAACTCAAAATCGACTTCCATTAAATATGGAATTTTCACAGAAGCCAAATCAACATATAATCGTTATAAATTTCTGTATCCGACCAATAATATAAATGGAATAACGGCAAAGCCTCTTAAATTCCATATGCAGTATCGGTCTTCTTTTACAGAAGCTTATCTCGGTTATTATTAATTCGAATTCCATTAAATTCCAATTTAATATATTAAATTGGAAAACTTTATTTTTGGGAAAATTCCCATTTAAATCTTAATAAAAGATTTATAAATTCCAAAATCATATTTCACTGTCAGTTGGGTTAAAGAACACATGTCACTTGAAAACATAGTTCACAATAAACCCAACTCACATTTCCTTTTATTTCAATTACTAATGAAAACTTTAATAATCTAAATTAAAAGATTATTCTTTTCATATGGGGTTTAAGAACAGTGTTATTTAAGACACTATTCACAACAACCCAAAATCCAAATTATTTAATTTAACTTCAATTAAATCTTAACAAATTGAAAAACTCATTAAATCTAAATTTTATGATTTATTCAAGTTAATAACTAGTTTATTTCAATAAAAATATATTTTCCCAAAATATATTCTTTTTCTAAAATATTCTTTTCAAAAATATATTTTCTAAAATATTCTTTTTCAAGAATATTCTTTATTGGAATGTGACTCAACCAACAACCATATATTTTGTATGGAATCAAAAATCATGAAAATAATTATCAAACATCCAAATGACGACCAAAGCGGAATCTATAACTGTGTGAGCATAAAAGTAAATAACTGACGCTCATCACAGACTGTCAATCCATCGATTGACAGATAACTAAATATTGGGATTAGTGTGTATCCAATATCATCCCAATACCCGTGTGGGGTTTCATCCATCAAACAAATAATAATATATTTGTGCACTTGGGCGATGTGTGAAAATTATCGACCCAATCACATAAACAAGTCCGGTAACTTGTAAATGGGAGTGTAATACTCAATTTTGAATACACAACATTTATCTTTAGTACATCGAATACTTCTATACAACAACCATATATTTCAAACCATCTCTAACATCATATTTAAATGATTGATTCTTCTCAATGAAACTATTTTACATTGAAAATGTATTTTCTAACGTTCACTCTTGTTGTTGAAATCAAATGGCCATAAAGCCATGATTTCAATTCTAATTATTTTATTTCATCTTTTATTACATTGAAAAATGTAGTATTTTATTAAATCTTTTATTACATTGAAAAATGTAGTGTTTTATTTCATCCTCTTATGACATTGAAAAAGAAATGTAATTATTTTTCCTGTCATTCTTTAATTACATAGAAAATGTAAATTTTAAAATCTATTCTATTTATTCTATTCTTTTCATTGTCTCTATTTTAACAATAAAAATGTGAAATTTACATCTATTTCTTTTATTGCATATATAATGACAATAAAAATGTAGCTTTAGAATCTATGCTTCTATTTACATCTAAAATGTAAAAAAAAATATAACTTTAGTTCTAATCTTTTTATTGAATATAAAATGAGAATGAAAATGTCACCTTTTATTCTAATTTACATAAAAATGTAATTCTTTAACTTTATTCTTTAGTTGCATAGAAAATGTAAATTTCTATTTAATCTTTATTTACATTGAAAAATGTAAATTCTTTACTTCCTTTTTATTTACATGGGAAAATGTAAATTCTTTAATTCCTTTTATGTAAACAAAAATGTTCATTTCTAACTCATTCTTTTTAATGTATACAAATATACATTCTTAACTCATTCCTTTAAAATGTATACACATATACATTTTTAATTCATTTCAAAAGTAACAGATTTTAATCCAGTAAACCTTTTATAACAAAAATGTTATTGTATGTCTAGTGTAACATTTCATAACAAAAATGTTATTTTGTCCTTAATAATCTAATTAACAAAAATATATATTTTGTTTATAAACTTTTAATACACCCAAAATGTGAATTCTGTTTATAAGCTTTAATGCAAACAAAAATGTAAATTTTGCTTATAAACTTTTAATGTAAACAAAAATGTCAATCTTGTTTATAAACTTTTAATGTGAACAAAAATGTGGATTTTGTTTAATTTTTCTGATTATGACAACATTTGTATTTATAACCTTCTTATAAAAATCTTTTTTTTTATAATGGGCAAAGATGTTATTTTCTATAATCAATTTCTATTCAAAAATGATATTTGGATTTGCAAAGCATATTTCAAATAAAAAGGTTGTGTTTCATTTCAAAAATCAATTTCTAACATTTGATTAAAATGGAAATAAAAATATAGTCTTTTATTTCAACTCTTTTACTGTATAAAATGTATATTTTTGTTTAATCCTTTTATGTACAAAAAATGTTGATTTTGTCTAATTCACTTTTAATATACAAAAATGTTAATTTTGTCTAATTCACCTTTAAATTCTAACAAAAATGCCCTTTTTATTCTAACATAAATGTTGTGTTTTAACAAAAATGGGATTTTAATTTCACTAATTAAGTTTTAACAAAAATGGTATTTCTATCCTAATGTACATTTTACATTAAGAATGATATTTTATTCTTAGTAACTGATCAGAATGATAATCTTGTTTAACAAAAATGAATATTTCATTCTAATATACATATTTTAACAAAAAGGAGTATTTCATTTTCAATATGCATGTTTTAACAAAAAGGAGTATTTCATTTGTTAACAAATTCCTATGTTTCTATTTGCATTTTAAAATAAGAATGCAGTCCTTTTCCTATGTTTTAAAAACGTTATTTTTCTAATTTTACACTTTTGTCTTTTCTAATTCTAAGTTTCTCATATTACATTAAAATGTTGTTTGAATGGAAAACATGTTTCCTAATGAAACATGAATCTTTTTAGTTGAACAATTCGATACCAAAAATGTGTGCTTTTTAGTTGAAACGAATCGACTCTAAAAATATGTTCCTTTATATGCTAACGTAAAAATGAGATATTTATGATAACAAGATTCTAATCATAAATTTGTTAATTTCTAATACAACATTAAAAAAATCCTTTTAATTCACATAACACATTTCTAATGAAAATGTTGTCTTTATTCACATAACAAATTTCCAATCAAAAATGTTATTTACATAACATGCTCTAACCACATCGATATTTTTATTCTAACAGAAATATAATTCGACAGATCAGCATCAACACAGTCAATCAGTCTAGATTTTATACAACGCATATGATATTATAATCACAATCAAGATCAATCAAAATCAGTTCACATCCATATATAAATTTTTATTTTAAATTCGAAACAAGAAATCTCACCTTGATTTTTGGTCTGAATTTCTGTTCTAATTCAGACCACGTTCAAATTTCCTTGAATTTCCACAGTGCTCTGTTTACTCTAGTCAGCTTCATAGCGTAGATCTGATCCATACGAGTCCAACGCTTTCAGTTTCATTCGATTCTGACCTTATTTGAAAAAGATATCGATATTTAAACATTCAAATGATTTAATTACAAATTTAGTTAAATAATTAAGGTTTTAATTGCCTTTGATTAAATCTGGCCGTCGATTTCCTTCTTCTTCTAGGCTTTGGTTCAAAGCCGCTCTTCGTTACTGCCTGTTCAAAGAAACCCAACTCTCAACTTCTCGGGTTCCCAATCGCCCCTCCTACGATCAGTCATTTGTCGATCAACCTGGCCCACATCGTGCGCCTACACGCCCTCCTCCACCGCCTTAAGTGGTGGCCAACTCGGTGGTCCACCCTGCTCTCGAGTCGCGTGCGAAGTTGGCCAGTTCGAGAGAGAAAATCCGCTAACACAGGTGATGAAAACCCATCGCCACCGTCGGTCTTCGAGCTCTCACGAAGACAAACATCTTTATAATTGAGACTTTTGAAAATTATAGATTAAATGAGGAGAAAAAGAGTGAAGAACGTTGGAGGATATTGGCCATAGATTTGTTGAGGATGGCGGCTGTATCTTTAGCGATTAGGGTTACGTATTCCCAGCCGTATTTCCATCGTATTTATAGTGCATATTTTAATTTATTTAATTATTTAATTCAGAAATAACTGGTTAGACCATAGGAACTCCAAACAAAACCCAACGAGTGTCGCCCCTAGCTAATAACCCCCGTTCCGGACACAATGGAACATGTTTCGTAACCCAATTCGGCTGTTACGATATGTTTTTCTTTAAATTAAATTATAAATCATTACATATTAAATTTAAACGTTTTAAATTACCGGGGCCACATATGAACTCTAAAAATTACAGAAAAATTATTTTTGGTTATGTTTTGTCGATACGGTCCTAATAAGACTAATTTCGTCGAATTCTGAGACTGTTTGAAAAAATGGCCATTTTCAAGTCGATTAAATTTGACTGAAACTGACAAAACACGTTTTCTTTTACCACGCTCACATATTAATTCGAAAAATTATGAAAATTGAAACTTGACAATAATTTGACATTTCGGTTCCAACAAAAGTGGTTTCGTCGAAAACCGAAAGTCATTTGCAAAATGGCTATTTTCAAGGCCAATATATTTAAATAAAATATATATAAATTCTACAGCGAATTTTCTAAATTTTAAACTGGGCATAACTTTTGATTTCTAAAGTGAAATTTCAATTTTTTACATTCGTTAGAAAGATATGATTGAACAGATTTAAATATTTCTGGTTTCGCTCAATTCTGATTTAAAATGAATCCTGTACAGTCAGTCAAAGTTCAAATTCGAATTTTCAAACTACAGCGCTGTTTTAAACTCCTTTTATAATTAAATTGAATTTATTCGTTTTAAAATAAATTTTTAGTCGTTCCTATTTAAAATAAATTATTTTAAATATTAAAATTCCCTTAAAATTTCAAAAATAAAAATTTTAAATTGGCCCCAAAATTTCAGGTCGTTACATTATATATTTTATTCTTGCAAATGTTCTGTTTATTATCTATGGAAAATAGAATTGTACAATTATAAAGATGTTTATGAATATATATATATATATATATATCTGTGTGTGTGTGTGTTTTATCATAATAAAATAAATCATGTTGATATTTTCATTAGTCTCCCCATTTGTAGAAGAAAAACATATGTTAAAATTTTGAAGTTTAAATAAATGTGTTTGACATGACATAATCATGCCTTCTATTTAGATGCTCCCTCTACAACTGAACTCCTCTACGCAAATGTGTGTATTTAAAAAATGATTTGGAAACACTCTTAAATATATACTCATCCATCGAAATCATAATCTTTCTCTCTATTTTGTTATCATCCAAAACAATAATAAAATCAAAATGTTTTTGACTAAAAAATTATAAATTCATATCAGGAGGAAAAACGTGTAACGTAAATTCCAATCAATCAAACAAAAAATCAAAATATTTCATTAATTCGAAACAAGCTCCACTTTTCAAAATGGTGGTAGGACTATGATAAATTTATATAATGAAGAGAGTTTGTAAATTTAAAATAAACGAATGAAAGTTCCAAAACTTTCAAATAAATATTAAATACAAACTTAAGCAAATTTTAAATATATTAAGCATTTTCTAACCATACATAACCATTATGACTTTTAAATGAGGCTAGAAGTAACCTAAAAATTGTCAAGTATTTTATAACCGTGCATAACCGTGAGGACTTTTTAATGGGATAAGAATTAGACTTTATCCTTCTCCTGTATGAGTTCCTTTCATGCATAACCGTAAGGACTTTAAAATGATAATTGAAGCACATATACAAAGATTAAAGTTTTTGCAAGAACTCTTAAACGAGAGTGAATATTTAAGATAAAATTATATTTTTCAAAAAATATTTCCTTATTTTCAAAAATTCAAACTCTTTACATTATATGAAACTGTGATGCATAAAAGAAAGAAAGTAATGAAAGAAATGATCATGAAATAAGTACTAATTTCAAAAAATATTATCAAATTTGTTTAATTCTGAAGAAATTTTAAATAATATTTTCTCCTGTTATGAAATATAATGTAATGAGTACTCATCACAATTTCAAAATATACAAAGAACTATGATTAGTTTCAATTGGTCAATAATATTTTTTTTGCATA
Source organism: Allium sativum (assembly GCA_030737875.1). Taxonomy (NCBI): domain Eukaryota; kingdom Viridiplantae; phylum Streptophyta; class Magnoliopsida; order Asparagales; family Amaryllidaceae; genus Allium; species Allium sativum. The sequence continues at coordinate 1,019,369,928 of CM060926.1, read as the reverse complement.
AACAGTAAAGAATATTTTCAAAATTGAAAATTTGTAAGGACCAATTTTTCAAAGAGGGTTTTATTTGTAAAAAAATGCATAAGTTAGAAATCAATTTGAATAATCAATCACTTGAATAGAATAAGATTATATCTAATACTACTTGTACTCTGATATCTCTAGTGTTATACAATAATACGTCAAGCACTGACTTTCCATTCATCTTGATGTGCAATCCTAACATTCACTCTAAAATTTTAACAAACCCAATTATATCAGGCAATGCAAAATTGTCTATGTTGAATAAAAGCACATAATAGAATCTCAGAACAAATTATTAGTCGTAAGGATGTGATATGAGCGTTGATCAATATATCAAGTCAGCTTTCTAAATAAATCCATTTGAAATCATTTCATGAAATCTAGAATTCAAATTGAGCCCAAACATGATAGTTCTTGATATCCAATATGTCAACAATAAAAGATGATTTCAAATCTAACCCGCCAATTCAATCATAAGCTATATGAGATTATCGAAATTTGTTAAAAAATGGTTTTTGAGTAATCAGATAAATTGATTGCAGATTTTCAAGACATTACAGAATGAACTACCATGAACTCAAAATAATGAAGTTGTGGGAAAGTTCATTAACTTCAAAAATTCGAGAATTTCAAAATTCAGAATAATAATGTTTGAGATCTGATCAAATAACTGTAACCTGTCAAAAATTATGGAAAATGTTTATAAACAATACTTCAGATATATTGCAGTTTTTCAATAGTTTAAACTCAGGTTATGGAAAAACATAAAACTTGTAGAGATTCCAATCTATTTTTCAAAAAAAAAATCAAATCAAAGTTAGGTGTAACCACCCAGAAAATCAAAACCAATTTAAATTTTTTATTTTGGCAATTTTAATGAATTTTGAATATTTAAAATGATTTATTTTAAATAATAACGACTAGGAATTTAGTTTGAATAGAATTAGAACGTGTATATTTATTTGAATCCACATTAGAATATAAATATTTATTTTAATTATAAAAGGAATTGGAAATGGCGCGGTAGTTTGAAATTTTGATTTCAAATGAATGTACAGGATTCAAAATAAACTGTATTTTAGCGAAACCAAAAATATTAGAATTTATTTGAAGATATCTTTCCAACGAATCCAAAAAATCAAAATTCCATAGTGGGAAAAAAGTTATGCCCGGTTGAAAATTCAGAATCGTCGCTATGGAATTTTAGCCCTTAAAAATGGAAATTTTGCAAACGACCTCTGTTTTCGACTAAACAACTTTTGTTGGATCCAGAATGTAAATTATTGCTTGATTCCAATTTTCATAATTTTTGGAATCAATATGTGTAAAATGTGTTTTAACCGATTCGATCAATTTGGATCAACCAGAAAATGGCCATTTTTCAAACAATCTCCTAATTTGATGAAATTAGTTTTGTTAAGACCGTATCGTCAATACGAAGCTAGAAATAATTTTTCTGAAATTTTTAGAGTTCGCATTTGACCCCAGTAAATTGATCGACGCTAGTCTATGAATTAGAAAAGCGCGACATTTAAATTAAATTCTGCAAGCATACAGGTGTGTAGCATACAGGTCGAACACAGGGAGGTAGATTAAAATTAAATTATTTGTCTAATCTCTTGGGCGAGTTAGACGAAGCTTGGAGGTTGATTTTGCTAAACAAAATAAAAATTGAAACTACAAATAAAAGATGCAATTAAATTCACTGCAGATTCGAATCTAATCGGATCTGTAATGAATTCAATGATGAAAGATAAAATAGAACAATGGAAATAAAATTGCAGAACAAAATTAAATGAACAGAAAATAAGAATTAGGATTACCGCTGAATCTAATCAGACGGTCAATCGCTAATGAAAACAAATGAAAATTACAATTAATGCTCTACCGAATCTAATCGAGTAGACAACACTAATTGCTAAGAAATTAGAAAATAGCAGAAAAATAAAAGAAGAACTTTGTTAATGGCAGAAGAATTACAGAATAATGGATGGTTGTTACAATGAATACAATGGGTATTTATAGGGGATGTAGCCTCCATCCTATATGACTTTTGGGCCAAGAAATATCTCTTGAGATATTCTATTTACAAATAAAAGAGATATGGATATAGATTTGAGATGTTCTATGAAGATTCTCCCTTCTTGATTGCTGACATGTGGCATTTGATTGAGTTGCATTCTGGTAAATATATGTCAAGTCTTCTCCTCAATGGCAAGTAAATATGCAAGATTTTCAGTTGATTTCTTTGAGAAGAAAATGTCTAGCTCTTCAAATCTTAGTGCATATGTTATACACATATAAATATACATATAATATAGCACTAGTCTCTTTATTCTTCAAAGCTACGGAGGCAATGTATATGTTCTTTTCTTCAGCAAAAAATAGGGCTTTGACGGTGGCTGAACTCAGAACACTCTGTCCAAATTTCCAGGCTTTATCAGTGTGCTACAGCTTCCTTTATGATTGAAAATTTGTTGATTCCAAGAAGTAGCATTTCCTATGCAATTGGTCTTTAATTGAATGAAGGAGACATTTATTTAACAACCTGTGAAAACAAACGAAAATACCCAAAGTAATATTTATTTATTTACAATAAAGATAAGATATGAGCGTAAAAATAAACACATTTCTATGTCAATCATAAATTGACATGTGCATTCAAATTCAATATACAGATTTATATTTTGAATTTAACGGAAACTAATCGTAACGGTCGAATTGGGTTACGAAACATATCCCATCGTCTTCGGAATGGGGGTAATTAGCTAGGGACGATAGTTGGTGTGTTCAATTTGGTGTTCGAATTAAAAAGTTACTTTTAGAAATTAAATTAAATAATTAAATATATTAACATATAAGGGTCAAACCCTTATCTCCTAAGCCATAAGTCAATCCCGCCCCCTCCAAATGAAAAGCCCGTCGTACTCCCAGTTCTCCCTCGATCTACGCTTCACGCCCTCGTCGAGTAGCCACCGCCGACCTCCCCAACTCCGGCGACCCCCCTCCTTCCTTCTCTCTCATCTGTACGCTCTCTCTCCCCTCGCTTTGAAATCCCACGCCAATTCGAGAGCCCCATGCTCCAGCACCTCGAAACTGCCAGAGATGGCTGCGCTCCGACCACCCACGACCACCGTAGGTCCGGCGCGCCTCCGCACCCTCGAAGCCGACGTAGACACCCACTCCCCTGTCAGTACCTCTCCTCTACCCACCGAAATGAAAACTGTGAGTCTCCCTTTTTAGAAATTACATTGTTTGATTTCGATTTTACTTTAATAAATAAACATGGTTTTAAAGAAAAATAAATAGGATTTTTTATATGTTTAGATTATAAATAAAAATACGACCTTTATTTATAAATAAAAATGTGACCTTTATATAGATAGCGGCGAGAAGAAAAATATAATTTTTATATGAAATGATCTAGAAGAAAAATATAATTTTTATATGAAATGATTTAGAAGAAAAATAAAGATTAAATTTTTTGTTTGAATAAAAAAATTAGATTTTTACATAGAGGGTTATAGCGATAAAAATTAAATTTTTTATATATGAAGTTGCGAAATAAAGAAGTGATAAAGTTGTGATTTTTATAATGCAAACGAAGTGGTAAAGTTATGATTTTTATCTATGTGAAGAAGCGATAAAAATGTGATTTTTATCTACGTAGAGGATAGAAAGATCGAATATATATATAGCGAATAAAAAGTTATGTTTTTATTTTTAATAAAGCTATGGTTTTTATTTCTTATAAAGCTATAATTTTTAACGTGTTTACAAAATGATTAGATTTTTATATGGAATTAAGTTTAGATTTTTAAAAGTAGAAAAACTAGATTTTTAAAAGCAAAAGGATTAGATTTTTAAAAATAGAAAGACGTGATTTTTATGAATATGAAGACTTGATTTTTATGAATATAAAAATATGATTTCTATAGCGTAAACAGCAAAATAAAAATACATTTTTATGTTAGATAAAAATAGGATTTTTATATATATCATAGCGAAATAAAAATACGATTTTTAATTATAAAGTAGCGGTATAAAAATGTGATTTTTATATATGGAGTAACGATATAAAAATGTGATTTTTAGTATGCATGAAAATAGATTGTGATGGAACCGACGGTAATCAAAACAAAATCCGAACCGTTCAGAAATAAAGAATGGCGGAGTGGATCCCAAAGGTGAGAACTCCTCACCATATTTTTTTATACAGTTATTTATTTTTATAACTGCATATATGAACTGTTCCCCATCGTCCACAGACCATGGATGACTTGTTTTATTATTTGGTTTGGGTGATTAGATTATTTGGTTGAATTTGGTAGTTTGGGTGAAATGAATTGATTAGAATTGTTATATGTGTATGGCGCGAGCCAATATCAGGAGAGGGGTAATGCTAGACATTACCCGATTTTGATATCGCGCCGTTATGCCGCCAAAATTTTCTAAAATATGTTATAACAATAAAAATATCATTTTTATTGTATAAATGAACTGAATAGAATATTCGAAAATATTTTATCGTTAAAAATATAATTTTTAACGTTGATATGAATAAAATAAATATTCATTTACAAATCAGACGATTTGTTTATGAACACCCATTTTACTGATATGGATTGGGACGATATATTTTACACATCGCCCAACTGCACAAATAAAATTCAGTGTTTGTGGATTGAAACCCCACATGGGTGTTGGGATGATATTTGACGTACACTAATCCCAATTGTTTATTTGTATGTCACTCGATTGGTTGACAAGCTATGTAAGCGTTGAATATCTATATTAAATGCTTATACAGTGTAGAATGCACCCTGGATGATGGATGATTGTTGATTATGGTTGTTATATACGTGTGTTATATGAAATCCATACAAACAACATTATATGATAATTAACTGTGTCTGATTCCAGTTCAGAAAGAACGAATATTTTAAAATAACGAATATTTTAAAATAAAGAATATTTTAAAATAATATTCAGTAAAAGATCAAAATCTGATTTTGATGTCCGATTTGGGATGGATATGAATATATTTAAAAATACAAAGCCGTGTTGATTAGATTAACGCCATTTTGACGTGAACGATATTTATATCAATTTTATTCATTTTTATAATGAATATCGAATAGGAATTGATTTCAAAATCTAATGTTTTGAAAATATTATCATTTATGTATTGATGATATGGAATATTCAATTTTGATTAGAAATTGAATATGAAGTTGAAATCGTTTTGAAAACGAATTTAAAATGATTTATAAAATATGTTGAAATGGAAATCGATGAAATATATATTATATATATATAATTCAATGGCATGAATAGAACGCACCACGCCGCGGCAGTTCGCGAATTTCGACCATTGACTTCGAATGGACATTACGGGACATCCGACCGTCAGATTCTCCTAAAATTGGAACCGTTGGGTTTGTATCAAAAAGAGCTTTCTAACGAATACAAGAAATTTGAAATCTAATTGTTGGATTTGGAATTATGTCCAAATCAAATTGGGAAAAGGTCGCTGTAAGTGCAGTTCGATGGCCGTTTATGGAAATCGACTGTACGGGCCTTGATAAAATTATTAAAAATATCAATAATTTGTGTAAAATCATAATAAATAATTTGGAAATAATTGAGATGAAAAATTCCATATTTAAAAAGTTAAAAATACATTTTTATCAAAATGAACTAGTTATGAACTAGAATATTAAATCCAATATTTTAAAATAAGTAAATTGGATTTGAAAAGGTTTTAAAAATAACTAGAATTTTCAACATATGAATTGGAATGAATTTGAATCGAAATTATCATCGGAATATTTCGATATTGGATTCCGTTATTACACGGATATCGTGGAGGAATTTGGAAGATATATATATCGTTATTCCAATACGATATTTGTTGATTTCAGAATTTGATATTGAATATAAGCCGATATATTTTCTATTCAGAGCCTTGTATTTAATATTGAATTGGATTTTGGTTTTGTCATGAACGGTGTCATCACTAACACTGTTCTTAAACCCAGTTGAGGAAAGAATAAATCTTTTTATATGGATTTAGTGAAGTTTTCCATTTAATTAATATTTAATAGGCATGGAATAAAAGAATTGGATTTTGGGGTTTGTTATGAATGGTGTCTACAGTAACACTGTTCTTGAACCCCATGCGAAGAGAATAAATCTTTTAATTAAGATTGTTAGAGTTTCCAATTATATTTAACAATTAGAATAAAATGGAATGTGAATTGGGTTTATCGTGAACTGTGTTTTAATGACATTCGTTCTTTAACCTGATTTACAGTGAAATGTGATTTGGAATTTATATATCTTTTGTTAAGATTTAACGGAGATTTTCTAAAATAAAGTTTTCCAATTTAACATATTAAATTGGAATTGAATGGAATTCGATTTGGTAATAATCGAAGTGAGCTATTGTAGAGGAAAACTGTTAATATATATGGAATTTAAAATGCTTTACCGTTATTCCATTTATATTATCAGTTGGATATGGAAGTTTATATCGATTATATATATATATATCGATCTGTTTTTCCATGAAAATTCCATTGTTGATGGAATGTGATTTTGGGTTTATCGTGAGCTTTGTTTTAAATGACATTAGTTCTTTAACCCAGTTAAAGATAATATTTATTTCTTAACTTTGAAGAAAATCATTAACTAGTGACTTTTGGAAATTAAAACTGAATTAGAGTTTTAATGAATCTTTAATTAGATTGAAAGGTGAATTTGATAACTAAAATTATCAAATTCAAGAAATGATCGATAATGGAGTACCACCAATTTTACTCCAGGCGATAGTTAACTCTTTAATTAGATTTGAACGTGAAATGGTAATTGAATTTACCGATAACCCCGTGGTGTTAGATATGAAGTATTACCAGTTTTGCTTCATGGGATGAATAGGTTGGGATTGGGAAATAAAATAAATGATTACTTTGATAAGGTTCGCTAATCTCGACTAGTTTGGATAAACCATAATTTGTTTTGAATGGATATTCAAAGGAAGATTAAAGGATAAATTTAAAGAATTTATCTTTGATAAAATTAATGGGAACCTTTCCCAAAGTATAAAAATATTTGAATAAAGGAATATTATGGATTGGAATAAGGCGTATGTTGTGTTTTTATAACACTTGTTTATTATATACGCGAGTTATTCGGAAAGACTGGGTTTATCCCATTCTGAATAACTGATTCGACGATATGTCGAGGATGAAGACGGTGGTCGAAGACCGGAGGTCTTCACATCGTTTGGATGATTACTGATGTCTTGATTGGGTTGTACACCTAAGACAAGGTATTAAGTGGTAATCGTCCAGACGTACTTGGAGATCGACCGGATATGCGAGGACCTCTCTCCTGTATTGGACGTACGAGATGAGGTATAAGGTGCCTCCGGTTTCGTTCATACCCATAACGAACTTGTAAATGGATGTGTGTTTGACATTGGATTTCATTATGTGTGATAGATTTACATCGGTTGCATAGCGTGAATTGCCTGTGTGGAATGCTGAGATGCAGATGATCAAGGCTTCTGTTGAAAAGCAGAGTCTTGTGGTTGATGATCAAAGCACGACTTTAATATAGCATAGCTTTGTGTAGCGTTGATTCGCGAGCCTCATACCCCGGTGTGAACCAGAAACGGGGGAGGACATCAGGGAGGGCATGCGTTTCCTTCTAGCTAGGAGTGGTGTCAGCGTTTTACTAGCCCTGACATTTTACTTATGTGGATGATGGATTGCGAGGCGCCTCAGTTATTTCAGTCTCTGCGGACTCGATGGATGGTCTTTATACAGACCAGATTTACGCCCCATAGGGCGGGGAAATGCAGTGTTCATGCATTTTAATCCACTCCGTGTGGACCGGCCCTGACGATCCAAAGGTCACTCGAGCTCTGACCTGAGACATGGGCTAGATTGTCTCGAAGCGGTAAGGACGATCCCTTGCCTTGGTTCACAGACGGAAATCCAACTTCCAATACGTGACATTTGCGGTTTTGATTGTAGAGCCTAGTATTGGCGACATGATATATGGTACCCATGCTGCCTAGGATTGATACATTTATATTTGAAGTTGTTTTATACATTATGCACTTATAATAGTATCAAAAGATTTGTTTTAAACGTACCAATCATATTTCGCTATTATAAGGGAAAACCCTATCCTCCGGCTTGCGTTGCATTGTGTAATGGGACCTAGGTCTTATAATAGCTTCATTTTTCCAAAAAGCATTGTGCTGTGTTTTTATATGCATTGGTATTCTTGGGAAGAAACACGTTCTGTGTTATACGGCGTGGTCCCTTGATATACTCCATTTTAAAGCAAAGTTTTAAATAACTATTTTAGTTCTCACACTAGTCACATGACTGACCTGGAGTTTATTATTTTAATCTAAACTCTGGGTACCCCTATTTTCCACACGGGCAGCTGGTAGTTTTAGTTTTGCGGATTTATATTCATAGGATCTTGGTTTACAGCTAGAATGATATTCGGAAAGCTATGTATCCCTATATTCTTTTCAGTTGTGTTTTGTATTATTTTCCGCTGCATTGTAACTTGTAAATCTCTGATATTTAGTAAATGTGTAATATTTATTCATACTCTGTATATTCTTGTATTCTGATGAAATTGTTGTAATAAGCAATGAAATGCTCTTCTGTTTGTGTTCTGATTTGTCGTGTTCTCAAAGAAATCCGGGCTTTCCTTCACGGGGAAGTTCGGGTCGTTATAATTTGGTATCAGAGCTTTGGTTTACAAAGCTTGGAGAACAAGACACGTTAGAACCAAATGAAAGAATTCATCAAAGATTGGATTAGTAATATCCAATGAGAATGACTCATTGGAGATAGGATCAGAAGTATCCTAGAACGAGTGTGAAGAGTGAGAATTATAAAATCAAATTTAGTTTTGAAAATTTAATCTAATTATACGTATTTGAGTATATTATTTTATTTTATTTTGGACAATCAAGTATATGAGATTTTGCATATACGCATCATGAACGTATATTCGAAGTTTCAATATACTGTATAGATATAGGATCACACTCTAGTCGTCCGGACGTAATTCTGGTGATGTCGCGACATCATCAGTATTTATGCTCGAGTTTCAAAATGGGATATTTATATATTTCCAATTGACTGGTGTGAGAACCAAAACTAGATAGGGTTTGTTGTTGTGAATTGGCATCAAAAACATGATTTTTTTTTATATATATCTAAAGTTATATGTTTGAAGTGATAATCACTAATTGATTGCTGATTGTGTTGTTTGATTATTGGTTTGATTAATTAAAATTTTGAACCATTAAGCCAAATTGAATCAAATATTGAGCTGAATTGAAAATTGTTTGGAATTGCATGCATATACATTGAAGAGGTCATAGCAAGGAGGCTAGAGAAGAGGACTAAAATTGTATGCCCGACAAATAGGTACATGTTTACTAATTTATTGGGTTTGGATGATTTTATGAGCTGATTGGCTAGCCGCTTGGCTTTTTCTTTTTCTTTTTGAGATGAGAGGGCCTGTGTGGTGGTTTGGGGATTTTCCCGGTGCTCCCGTAAAAGGGAGGTTATGGCGAAAATTTTCGAAAATTTACGGTGTTAGCCAAATTTTTGAAAAATTAGAAATTATTAGAAACTGAAAAGTTGAAGAATGAAAGCCAGAATGAAAGTTGAGTTGATTAGTAAAACAACTTTCAGCTCCTGTGACAACCCCAATTTCGACAGGCCGATTTTTTTTACAAAATTGACATCTATCGAAACTCAGATTGGTTTGCTCTGGTATCCTGCAGAAAAGACAGAGACATAAAACATGTCAGAGCTCAGAAAAATATCTCATAGCGGAAAGGATAAAATATAGTATAATCAAAACATAGCCTTACCGTATTATTAATACTGCCTAACCAGTATCCAAAGCAATCATGTCTCTGCCACAATCTAACTTGCGAGTGTGTTATGAGGAGGGGGTCAGAACACAAGTTATGTTGACTGGATTTAAACTATACACTTTGGATAATCTTACATATACCGTTCAGTCATATTTTCATATTTATTAGGTTACTTAGGTTAACAACACTCAAGGCTTACACACACGACGTATCCATTTACTTCCCAGTGAATTAACCTAATACAGTATATGTAGCTATCTCTCAATATTGAGATACACCCAATGGTACCCCACTCGTACGGTCTCCACCGTATCATCGTAGGAATATAGCAGTCCCTAATCCTACGCCCGAATGTCGTATGGATTTCTGTATATATGTCAACACAACGTCTGCAAAGAACCAGTACTTCTATACTACATAAGCATTCAGACTTTCATCTTTGAACCATTCGATCGAATTAGGTTCCATCCTCGAATAATGCCCTCTAGTCTCATGATACACCACCCAGAGCGACATGAGTGCACCTAGACTTTCCCATGTACGTATCGTTAATCGTTCTCGATGTCTATCGCATATGTTCTCTATATGTGCGCCCGAGTCCCGTGGAAGGCTAATCAAGAAACACAGATCTCCATCGGGAGCTTTCAGATATCTGTCGATTGCAGGTGCTAAGATCTGCTTTTATAGTGGTTATGGCCCCACTAGACCCCTCCCTCAACTAATGAAAGGCACCCAAGAATATCAAGAATGAGAACTTAACCCCTGCCCCCTATGCACTTCAAACCTATTGGCCAACCTCACCCATAACTAGATAGAAAAGTATATGGTCTTTTGGAGTTCTCCACCTTTCCGCTTTACGTACTTACTAAAGATGGCAGGTAGATGACGAGTTGCTATCACAGGGCACTAACTGGTCTCATCGAATCACGCTGGTCCATCTTAGTCTTTTGATTGCCCCTTATTATTGCAATCAAGGCATACTCATTTGTTCACCTACGCAGACCTAACCTCTGGGAGTACAGGCGGATCATCTGCCACTCACAGAAGAATACCAAGAGTACCTTACGTCCCCAGTAGCCGCGTGCTTCCCTTCCAATCATTTGGAGCGTCAAACAATCAGATGAATGTGCGCTCCCCTTGTACCTTATAACACCTCGATGATCTATCCTGTTGGGTTATTCACCCTCAACCGTACGGATTGGTCTAAGCGCCTTACTTTAGCATGTTGTTAGGCCCTATGTCTAAACATTATTTTACACTCTTGTCTCATCTCACCAGGTTTCCAGTTAACTTGGTTATTCCAATTCATATTGAATTCTTATTCAAATTACCAAGTTTCTCTTGCTTATTAATTTCAGTCATATAACTTAATTCATTTAAGTTTATTAATAAGCCTACAACATGTTATTCTCTAGATTGTGGCCCAAGGTCTGTGATCCACAATCCCTTTTATATTCTTGTTTGATTTCAATAACATGTTTTACTTAATATGTAATTAAGTATATCTAATTCACATGTTTCCAATTAACATGTCACCTACCATTTATGATTATATATAACTTATTTCATTTCATAAGTTTCCCTCATCCTCTCTCATTTAATCATAATTCCACTTTACATCATCAATACGACTTATCGTTGTTTACTTATTAACTTAGTTCTATTAGCTAAGGCCCATTAATAAGTTTCTCTACCCATTTATTATAACCTATGTTATAATTTCCCCTTGTCCCTATGACAAGTCTAAACGTGTTATTCTTACCAACGGGTTTCCAACTCCCAGATTACTTAATTTATAATTAAGTACAATATATTTCCCCCCTTTTCTTAACTGGTTTTAGGTTTTCCCCTTTTCTAATTACATAATTTACAATTAAGTGTCACTTAACTTAGTTCACCAGTTATCCAATTCCCTTACTAGTTTATTATAACCTAAGTTATAATATTCACTTGTCCCTAGGACAAGTCTACCTATTATACAACATTTTCATTAATGTTATTTATTTGTAATAGGTTATTATCATTCCCCTTTAAAACCATTTACTATTGTAAACCATTATTATTCATTCTCTGTAATATATGTTCCTTATTATATTAAGGAAAAAACTTCATGCACCTTATCAGTTTGATAGAAGGAATCAATGATTTATTTTCATAACATTTTCCCATCTAAATCCGTGGTGGCAAGTAATTTCTTTACTTTTCTATATTGATTGTGGCTTACTTGCAACAACGTTTTCAGAAATAAGTCATTTTGGGAAATACATCACTTTTCCCTCTTATCACACTAACTCAGTTCATTACATCCCTTCCTTTCTTACTTTCTGAGTTAGACATTTAATTACCATCCTTGCCATTTATTCGTATCTTGTTATATACATATATATATATATATAAGCACTAGACCTCTCACATTAAGCCTACACTTGTGGACGCTGGATTTGCCGGGCGGGTCATGACAGACTTCTACCACAAGCTGACTTAACCTCGTGTCTTAGCACATGTTGTTAATTCTTGCGCTTAGGCCTCTCACATTAGGTTCAACATTAGTGGCTGTTGGATATGTCGGTCGGGTCCGGGCATACTTTCGCCACTAGTGCAACCTAACCTCGTGCCATAAGTGTATTTGCAATTTTTAATTGTAATCCTGGGCATATTCATTTTCATTCAATCACTTATGTTCATATCAAATTGCGCTTCTCAAAACATAAGATATGTTATGTTCATTACATGAAAATTTTAGACATATTATCTTTTTAACTGTAATATAGTTTACAGTAATCTAATTTACATGTCGTCCAATTTTTGCCTATATTTTGTCGCATGTCATTTTCAACATATGTTTAATTCTACTAGGACATGTAAACATTCATTCGGGTAATTATTTTAACATGTTGTTCAATCAATAATATGTCCCAAGTAAAGCATGTAATTACTATCACTAAATTGGCTATTCATATCCTAACAAGTTTATTTTCTCCAACATGTAAACATTCAATAACTTTGCCAATTCAACGTAGGAATTTCCTGACATATTCATATCAACATTTCAATCCATTACAACAGCAATTTATAATTAAACTGGCCATTTCAAAATTTATTAAAAAGGGGAATGCTAAACGATAGTCATAACATTATCTAAAGGCTATAGCTTAGACCCACTCACCTTTAAGCTTTCCCCAAATTTTGGATCTGATCCGTTATATCATCCATGGTTTTCCTCTTCCCTTTAATTTGATTCACGACCTAACGACCATGGATTTATTATTTCATGAAAAGAGAAGGGAAAGAGAAATAATTTAAATAGATCGGTTCTTAGAGGTTTACCTTGCATTCATGATTCAATAATCTTTTTATTAACATTGATTCCCTCTTCCAGATCTGAATTCATAATCCTCCTAAGCTAACATTTTAATTTCAGAATAGATTTGAGAAGAGAGAGAGGGAGCCATGGTAGAGCTCCCACGCAGCTGCCGAATTATGATGTTTAGGGTTAGGTCTAGGTTTTTATTTATAGGTGCTCAAGACCTTATTGTACACGCAGTGGTGAGTCAGCATTGAACCCAGTTAAGAAAATAGTCCAGGTTCGCAAATGAATCTAGCCAAATCTTATCGTTCACGCAGTGCTGAGTCAGCCTTGGGTCCCACAAGCTATTTTGGTGCAGAAGTTTGAATTTCGAATGTTTGAATTGTTTTGGCGTAGAAATTTGATTTTTGAACTTTTGAATTTCTGGAATTTATTTAACTATTTTATTCACATGAAATATTCTTATATGTATACAATTCCTCTACCGACCATTTTACGCGTATATATATACGCACAATTTTTGTTTTATTTTCAAAATTCAAACGATGTTGCACCGTTATTTGATTCTTGCCATATTTCATTGTTTGTAGCCTTATCTTGAATTTTATCTTTTATATACATATATTTATGCATATATATATTCTCATATATATACATATACTTTCTTTATTTCCTTATATGTACGTTCTTATCCTTTTAAATTTTGAATTTGTATATGTACATATATTTGCATGCTCAGTTTGCCCTCTCTAAAACAAAGATAAAAATTATGCCACCGCTGGGGTTCGAACCCCCGACCTATATGTTACAAATCCAATGTCTTAACCAACTGAGCTATGAAGTCTTTTGTTAATAAGTCTTAGAACAATGATAATTATTGTTCTCTCCTTACTTCTCTTTTTCATGTTAGTTACAATACTTAAATTAAACCATTGCATGAATCTTTTTCTTTTAATGTTAATGCATTACGTTTGCAAATCAGTGCATGCGACATATTTACATTGCATGCAACCAATCCTTTCTTTCTTTCAATGCATGCATTACATTTTTTTCAGTGCATGTATTTATTACATGCAATCCTTACTTTATTATTTATTTTACAATTTAATTTTTTGCATATATATATATATATATATCTCTTGTGCGTATACAAACTTTTAGGCTTAATAACTTCTTTATATGATGTCCGTTTTACGCAAACCAGGTGTCTATCTTAACCAGAATTCTGAGAAGGACACAATGACGCAGTCCGTTTTACTTAATTCTCATTATTTAGTTAAGTTATTCTTTTTTATTATCTTAAAAGTATGGGGTGTTACATTCTCCCACCCTTAGGAAATTTCGTCCTCGAAATTTAATAAGGGTAAAATCAATTAACCCCTCTCATAATATACATCCATCATGTGTGCATCCAATTTTAGCAAACATTGTGCACTTGTGCACAGTGAAATACAACATAATAATGCATGTATGCCTAAGCGGTACCTCCTACGTGTATGCAGATTTCTCAAAAATCCTTTTTAAAATTTGTTGCTCACATCCTAGATATATGGGCAGTTCTAAATGAATGCAATATTTTGAAAATCAAAATACTTTTCATCCAAATTTTCCCACACTCTTACTGAGTAAGAGCATAGTTCATCCAATTGTTGCATCCATAATCCTACCAACTAACTTTATTTTTTGAATTTCAGAAAAATCTAATTTTCTAAATTCAATTTCTTATGTTACAAAAAGGTGGAAAATGGAAAATTTCACACCTTCCGTTTTTTTTTATATTCCTTTTTTCAACCGTACTTGGATTTTATGAAACAATGTATAAAGATTTCCTATTTTCCTATCTAAGCACATCCCACATAAGAAAATTTTCTTTGTTGTAGCTTTTCTTTTTCGTCTTATCTTGCAATTTATTTTTCAAATCGCAAAACTAGAGTAGATACGGATAACTATTTTCCTTAATTGGGTTTATGACTTGTTCTTCCCTATAAGGTCAGTTCAGTCTCCTACTACAAGGTGCCAACATCCACTCTACTCTCATTTTCTACAACTTAATTTGTCCACCTAACAAAATTCTCTTTTAAACAATTCATCAAAAATAATTAACAAAAGAATAGAGACTTCAAAACTTTCTTGATTAAAAATTCTTATATGAAATACAACTAGAAAAACTAGCGAGCTATACATGCTCTTTAATATGCACCTTTTACTGAGAGAATTTTACTTTAAAACTCAATATGTACTTTACATATTTTAAAACTATAAATTTTAAGATTAAAACTTGAAAACACCATAAACCGTTTTTTTCCAAACTTTTATAATCTCACGTTCTTAAAAGTTAATAATGGGGTTAGACTCAAAGCGGGTTTCCAATTTTTCTAGGCTCTCCTAAACACTCCCCAAGGTCAATTCTCACAACTATATATATTCCTAATCCATTTTTCTTTGTTCAACTTTTTCCAAAATACTTATCATATGGGATTTATTTTCTTTCCGTACAAAGTATACTGTACACTTCCCAACCAGACTTCCTAATGGTCTCAAATTTCCTTATTCATTCCTTTAGTGTACAAAACAAACATCCCATTTCATACCATATTATACTCTTTTTATTTAGTGGGTTTATCTACGGATCTAGGTGTATATATATAATATATTTTTATTTTTAAAAATACATATATGTTTACTCACTATTTATATAGGAATTCTAAAACTAAGCTCTGATACCTGATGTGACAACCCCAATTTTGACAGATCGATTTTCTTTTCAAAATTTCAATCCATCGAAACTCGGATTGGTTTGCTATGGTATCCTGTAAAAAAGACAGAGACATAAAACATGTCAGAGCTCAAAAAAATATCTCACAACGGAAAGGATAAAATATAGTATAATTAAAACATAGCCTTACCGTATTATTAATATTGCCTAACCAGTATCCAAAGCTATCATGTCTCTGCCACAATCTAACCTACGAGTGTATTATGAGGAGGGGGTCAGAACACAAGTTCTGTTGACTGGATTTAAACTATACACTTTGGATAATCTTACATATACCATTCAATCTTATTTTCTTATTTATCAGGTTACTTGGGTTAACAGCACTCAAGGCTTACACACACGTTGTACCCATTTACTTCCCAGTGAATTAACCTAATACAGTATATGTAGCTATCTCTCAATATTGAGATACACCCCATGGTACCCCACTCGCACGGTCTCCACCGTATCATCGCAGGAATATAGCAGTCCCTAATCTTATGCCCGAATGTCGTATGGATTTCTGTATATATGTCAATGCTACGTCTGCAAAGAACCACAACTTTTATATTACATAAGCGTTCGGACTTCCATCTTTGAACCATTCGATCGAATTAGGTTCCATCCTCGAATAATGCCCTCTAGTCTTATGATACACCACCCAGAGCGACATGAGTGCACCTAGACTTTCCACGTACGTATCATCAATCGTTCTCAATGTCTATTGCACATGTTCTCTATATGTGCGCCCAAGTCCCGTGGTAGGGCTAATCAAGAAACACGGAACTCCGTTGGGAGCTTTCAGAAATCTGCCGATTACAGATGCTAAGGTCTGCTTTTACAGTGGCTATGGTCCCACTAGACCCCTCACTCAACTAATGAAAGGCACCCAAGAATATCAAGAATGAGAGCTTAACCCCGACCCTCTATGCCCTTCAAACCTATTGGCCAACCTCACCCATAACTAGATAGCAAAGTATATGGTGTTTTGGAGTTCTCTGCCTTTCCGTTTTATGTACTGACTAAAGATGGTAGGTAAACGATGAGTTGCTATCACAGGGCACTAACTGGTCTCGCCGAATCACGCTGGTCCATCTTAGTCTTTTGATTGCCCCTTATTATTGCAATCAAGGCAAACTCATTGGTTCACTTACGCAGACCCAACCTTTGTGAGTACAGGCGGATCATCTGCCACTCATAGAGGAATACCAAGAGTACCCAACGTCCCCAAAAGCCGTGTGCTTCCCCTTCCAGTCTTTTGGAGCCGTCAAACAATCAGATGAATGTGCACTCCCCTCGTGCCTTATAACACCTCGATGATCTACCCTGTTGGGTTATTCACCCTCAACCGTACAGACTAGTCTAAGCGCCTTACTTTAGCATGTTGTTAGACCCTATGTCTAAATTTATTTTATGCGCTTGTCTCACCTCACCAGGTGGTTATTCCAATTCATATTGAATTCTTATTCAAATTACCAAGTTTCTCTTGCTTATTAATTTCAGTCATACAACTTAATTCATTTAAGTTTATTAATAAGCTTACAACATGTTATTCTCTAGATTGTGGCCTAAGGTCTGTGATTCACAATCCCTTTTATATTCTTGTTTGATTTCAATAACATGTTTTACTTAGTATGTAATTAAGTATATCTAATTCACAAGTTTCCAATTAACATGTCACTTACCATTTATGATTATATATAACTTATTTCATTTCATAAGTTTCCCTCTTCCTCTCTCATTTAATCATAATTCCACTTTATATCATCAATACGACTTACCGTTGTTTACTAGTTCTATTAACTAAGGCCCATTAAAAAGTTTCTCTACCCATTTATTATAACCTATGTTATAATTTCCCCTTGTCTTTAGGACAAGTCTAAACATGTAATTCTTACCAACGGGTTCCAGACTTCCAGACTACTTAATTAATAATTAAGTACAATATATTTTTCCCCATTTTCTTAACTGGTTTTAGGTTTTCCCCTTTTCGGATTACATAATTTACAATTTATATCACTTAACTTAATTCACCAGTTATCCCATTCCCTTACTAGTTTATTATGACCGAAGTTATAATATTCACTTGTCCCTAGGACAAGTCTACCTATTATACAACATTTTCATTAATGTTATTTATTTATAATAGGTTATTATCATTCCCCTTTAAAACCATTTACTGTTGTAAACCATTATTATTCATTCTCTGTAATATATGTTCCTTATTATATTAAGTAAAACACTGCATGCACTTTATCAGTTTGATAGAAGGAATCAATGATTTAGTTTCATAACATTTTCCCATCTAAATCCGTGGTAGAAAGTAATTTCTTTACTTTTGTATATTTATTGTGGCTTACTTGCAACAACGTTTTCAGAAATAAGTCATCTAGGGAAATACATCACTTTTCCCTCTTATCACATTAACTCAGTTCATTACATCCCATCCTTTCTTATTTTCTGAGTTAGATATTTAATTACCATCCTTGCCATTTATTCATATCTTGTTATATACATATATTTATTTATATATATAAGCACTAGACCTCTCACATTAAGCTTACACTTGTGGATGCTGGATTTGCCGTGTGGGTCCGAGCAGACTTCTAGCACAAGCTGACTTAACCTCGTGTCTTAGCACATGTTGTTAATTCTTGCACTTAGGCCTCTCACATTAAGTTCAACACTAGTGGCTGCTGGATATGCCGGTCGGGTCCGGGCATACTTCCACCACTAATGCAACCTAACCTCGTGCCATAAGTGTATTTACAATTTTTAATTGTAATCCTAGGCATATTCATTTTCATTCAATCACTTATGTTCATATCAAATTGCGCTTCCAAATTAAAATCTCAAAACATAATATATGTTATGTTCATTACATGAAAATTTGAGGCATATTGTCTTTTTTACTGTAATATAGTTTACAGTAATCTAATTTACATGTCGTCCAATTTTTGCCAATATTTTGTCGCATGTCATTTTCAACATATGTTTAATTCTACTAGGACATGTAAACATTTAATCGGGTAATTATTTTAACATGTCGTTCAATCAATAATATGTCCCAAGTAAAGCATGTAATTACTATCATTGAATTGGCTATTCATATCCTAACAAGTTTATTTTCTCCAACATGTAAACATTCAATAACTTAGCCAATTCAACATAGGAATTTCCTGACATATTCATATCAACATTTCAATCCGTCACAATAACAATTTATAATTAAACTGGCCATTTCAAAATTTATTAAAAAGGGGAATGCTAAACGATAGTCATAACATTATCTAAAGGCTATAGCTTAAACCCACTCACCTTTAAGCTTTCCCCAAATTTTGGATCTGATCCGTTATATCATCCATGGTTTTCCTTTTCCCTTTAATTTGATTCACGACTTAATGACCATGGATTTATTATTTCATGAAAAGAGAAGGGAAAGAGAAATAATTTAAATAGATTGGTTCGTGGAGGTTTACCTTGCTTTAATGATTCAATAATCTTTTTATTAACTTTGATTCCCTCTTCCTGATCTGAATTCATAATCCTCCTAGGCTAACATTTTAATTTCAAAATAGATTTGAGAAGAGAGAGAGAGGGAGGGAGCCATGGCAGAACTCCAGCACAGTCGCTGATGTTTAGGGTTAGGTCCAGGGTCTTATTTATAAGTGCTCAAGACCTTATCGTACACGCAGCGCTGAGTCAGCATTGAACCCAGTTAAGAAAATAGTCCAGGTTAGCAAATGAATCTAGCCAAATCTTATCGTTCACCCAGTGCCGAGTCAGCATTGGGTCCCGCAAGCTATTTTGGCACAGAAATTTGAATTTCGAACATTTGAATTGTTTTGGCGTAGAAATTTGATTTTTGAACTTTTGAATTTCTGGAATTTATTTAACTGTTTTATTCACATGAAATATTCTTATATATATACAATTCCTCTACCTACCATTTTACGCGTATATATATATGCACAATTTTCGTTTTATTTTCAAAATTCAAACAATGTTGCACCGTTATTTGATTCTTGCCATATTTCAATGACTGTAGCCTTATCTTGAATTTTATCTTTTGTATACGTATATTTATGCATATATATATATATTTTCTTTATTTTCTTATATATACGTTCTTATCCTTTCAAATTTTGAATTTGTATACATGCATATATTTGCATGTTCAGTTGGCCCTCTCTAAAACAAAGATAAAAATTATGCCACCGTCGGGGTTCCAACCCCCGACCTCTATGTTACAAATCCAATGCCATAACCAACTGAGCTATGAAGTCTTTTATTAATAAGTCTTAGAACAATGATAATTATTGTTCTCTCCTTACTTCTCTTTTTTGTAACGGCAAGGAATTTCGCTCGATCCGAATCGATCGTTAAACCGACTAAGACCGTTCGAAACCCCTGATCGTTTTAAGAACAGGACAAATCAGAACGCAGACGGAAGAACATTTCATTGTTTATTACAACAATTCCATTAGAATACAAGAATATACAAAGTATAAATGAATAAATTACATTCAACAAATATCAGAGATTACAATAAATTACATAGCAGCGGAAAAATATACAAAACACAACTGAAAGTGATACACGGATACAGAGCTTTCCGAGCATTGTTCCAGCTGTTAATCAGGATCCTGTGAATATAAATCTGCAAAACCAAAACTACTAGCTGCCCGTGTCGAAAATAGGGGCACCCAGAGTTTAGGTTAAAACAATAAACTCCAGGTCAGTCATGTGACTGGTGTGAGAACTAAAACAGTTATTAATATTGGTTTTAAAGTTAGGTAAATCAAGGGACCACGCCGTATAACACGGAACGGGTTTCCTCCCAAGAATACCAATGCATAGAACAAACAGCGCAATGCTAAATAAAGAAAAATGAAGCTGGTATAAGACCCAGGTCCCATCACACAATGCAACGCAAGCCGGAGGATAGGGTTTTTACCTTATAACAGCCAAAGCATGCTTGATACGTTTAAAACACATTATTTGATACTATTATAGGTGTATAGTGTCAAAACAATTTCAATCATAAGTATCAATCATAGGCGGCATAGCTATCATCTACTATGTCGCCATACTAGGCTCTACAAATAAAACCGAAACACACGTATTGGAAATTGGATTCCATCATGAGTCGAGGCAAGGGGCAAGCTCCTCTCCGCGTTCGAGACACTCTATCAAATGTCCCAGGACCCCACTTTGATCCTTGGAATCGGCTGGGCCGGTCCTCTCTTACTTTTGAGGATTGGCAATTCCTGAACACACGTTTCCCGGTCCTTACAGATCTGTATCCGAGGCGCCTCGCATTCCAACAACCACACAGGTGAAAAGTATATAAATGTCAGGGCTGGTAGGTCATTGACACCACCCTAGCTAGAAAGAAACGTCGTACTCTCCCAGCGGTCCGTCTCCCGTTTTTGACTCATACCGAGGTGTGAGACTCGCGAATTCACGTTATACACAAAGCTACGCCACACAGGCTGTGCTTTGATCATCAACCACAAGACTTTGCTTTTCAACAGAAGCCCTGATCAATTGCCACTTACGCGTGCCACACTGGCAATTCACTCCATGCGACTGATGTCCATCGATATACAACCTCTGAGCTCGTACGTCTCAGAGAAGGGCGTTAAGCAAGAGAATAAATTCTCCACCGCCAAACAGATGTATATTTAATAGAGATCAATCAACACAGAATAAAATCCAATGTCAGACACACAATCCATTTACAAGTTCGTTCTGGGTCTGAACGAAACCGGAGGCACTTTCCTCGCATATCCATCCATCTCCAAGTATGTCTGGACGACCACCAACTGTTTCCCTCATCTTGGGTGTACTGAGACGACCCAAAATTCCGTTCAGACGGAAACAAGGGTTATCTTTGGAATATAACACAGAAACATATAATAGTAGAACAGAATTAAGTAAATACACCAGATAATGAACAACAAAATATACTGGATAAAAGTAATCATCAGAGTTACACAGTATACAGGATCTTACTTAGTACAAATACAGTTCAGCTATACATAAATGTCTACAGCGGAAATAAACAAAATATGTACAATAGGAGCTGAACAGCATAAAAAGAGATAAATGATAAAATCCATCTTCAGCTCCAGCTATCCATAAAGAACCAGCTAAACCTGAATACAAGGCTGCCCGTGTAGAAAAGGGGCACCCGAGTTTGAGAGTGAAACAAACTATGAGTCAGTCATGGGGCTGGTATGAGAAATCTACTCAACACATATATAATTGGCTAATCACAGGACCACTCCACTTTCGTGGAACGGGTTTACTCCATTGGATTGCCAGTGCTTTAAAACAAATCTTTCTTTTAAACATCGCTATGCTTTTTATAAAAATGAAGCCATTATAAGACTCAGTTCCCATCACACAATGCAACGCAAACCGAAGGATAAAGTTTTACCTTATAATGGCCAAAATATGATTGATACGGATAAAACAAAAGCATTTGATATTATGACTAGTGTTTATATGTTTCAAAACAATTTCAATCATAACTATCAATCATAGACGGCATGGGTACCATATATCATGTCGCCATACATATATACAATCAAAACCGCACGATGTCGTATTTGGAAATTGGATTTCCGTCATGAACCAAGGCAAAAGATAGTCCTTACCGAATTCGTGACTCTCTAGCCCGAGCCATAGGAACAGAACGCATCAACCCTTTAGATCGTCAGGGCCGGTCCACCGATGTGGATTATTATGCCTGAGCAATACGTTTCCCCGCCCATTGGGGCGTAAATGAGCCAACGAATGACTCCATCGGACCCGGATCGTCCGATCAAACCGAGGCGCCTCGCAACAGCAACAACCACATAGGTGAAAAGTATATAAATGTCAGGGCTGGTAGGTCACTGACACCACCCTAGCTAGAAAGAAACGCATGCCCTCCCTGAGGTCCTTCTCCCGTTTCTGGTTCATACCGGGATGTGAGGCTCGCGATTTTACGTTATACACAAAGCTACGCCACACAGGCGGTGCTTTGATCATCACCACAAGACTTTGCTTTTCAACAGAAGCCCTGATCACTGCATCTTAGCATGCCACACAGGCCATTCATGCCATGCGACTGATGTCCATCGATATACAACCTCTGAGCTCGTGCGTCTCAGAGAAGGGCGTTAAGCGAAAGAATAAATTCTCCGCCGCCAAACAGATGTATATTTAATAGAGATCAATCAACACAGAATAAAATCCAATGTCAGACACACAGTCCATTTACAAGTCCGTTCTGGGTCTGAACGAAACCGGAGGCATTAAATACCTCGCAAACCCTTCGATCACCACGTACGTCTGGACGATCACCACTCATTATCTATATTTCGGGATGCCTCCCAATCAGGACCTCGGTTACCATCCAAACGAGGTGAAGATCTCCTGTCTTCGACCATCGTCTTCATCTTCGAATTTCAATCGTCGGTCAATTATTCGAAATGAGAATTAACTCGGCCTTTTCAAATAATTCACGTATATTTAGAATTTCAAATCGATTTATTTCAATGGTTAAATTATTCGACAACACCAATATTGTTCTTTAATGTAATTTTCACACCAAACACATTCAACCATCAAATACAACATAAATCGAGCAAATTCAGTTTATTTCCACTCCATATTGTTTATGGTACTTTATAATGATTTATCGCTATTTTTATTTATTTTAAAATAGCTCATTTATTCAAAACGACGCTTCGGGCCATAACGCGGCTGTGGCGCTGTTTTTCTTCAGATTTGATTTACACATATCTGAAAATCTAACCGTTGGATCCTCACAAAATTTACATCATTAGAAAGGTCTTTTCAAAACGAATCCAACGGTTCCAGTTTCGGGAAAATCCGACGGTCGGATCTCTCGGTACAATCGTTTGAAGTTTCGATTTCAAAATACGAACTGCAGCGTCGTTATTCGATTAAATATAATTATATTTATATATATATATATATATAAATATAATCGTTTCTGGCGCTGTTTTTCTTCAGATTTGAATTAAACATTCCAGACAATCCAACCGTTGGATTTTTACAAGGTTGGTGCCGTTGGGAAGATATTTCCAAGGCGAACCGGACGGTTGAGGTTTCGGGAAAATCCAATGGTCGGATTTCCCGTACTAGTTGTTTGAAAACACGGTTTCAAAACACGAACTGCACGACTACGTTTCGTTTTAATTTTATTTATATTTATATATTTATATAAATATAGTTCGTTTAATGGTTTCAATATCGTTTCACTTCAAATATTTCACTAACGCCTTAAATTTTTGGAAAATTTCGCCATAACCTCCCCTGCACCGGGAGCATCGGGAAATCGCAAATAGCTTTCCCGGTCCTTCTAATCTCAAAAAGAAAAAGAAAAAGCCAAGCGGCTAGCCAACAGGCTCATAAAATCATCACCCAAACAAAACAGTAAATGTGTACCTATTTGTCGGGCACAAAATTTTATTCCTCTTCTCTAGCCCCTTTGCTATAACCTGTTCAATGAATATGCATGTACACATATATATAGTTCTAACCATTTATCATTTTCTATTCGACTTCATATTTGATTTCTATTTGGTTTAAAAACACCATTCATTCTAATGTTACATACATAGGTGCAAATCATTTCATTAGCTAATTAACGAATATTTCAACTCATATATGTTTATTGTGAA
Source organism: Allium sativum (assembly GCA_030737875.1). Classification (NCBI taxonomy): domain Eukaryota; kingdom Viridiplantae; phylum Streptophyta; class Magnoliopsida; order Asparagales; family Amaryllidaceae; genus Allium; species Allium sativum. The sequence continues at coordinate 1,019,345,218 of CM060926.1, read as the reverse complement.
CAAGTGGCTATTTTTAACACTTCACATTTCAACGATTTATGCATACAATAAAAATGTGATTTTTATTGTAAAACAATTCATTTCAAAACACTATTTTTCTATATAGTTCATATAGGTGACAAAAATAGGATTTTTATCATAAAACAATTTCTTTTAAAACGAGATTATTTTACACAGTTCATATAGTCGATAAAAGGTGATTTTTATTATCAAACAGTTTATTTCAAAATATGAATACCATTCAACACATGAATTTCTAATCAACGAATGAATATCAATTCAACACATGAATGTTTTCTATAGTTTTTATATATTGATAAAAATGTGATTTTTATTATCAAACAATTTATTTCAAAATATGAATACCATTCAACACATGAATTTCTAATCAACGAATGAATATCAATTCAACACATGAATGTTTTCTATTCAATGAATAAATATAGTTTAAGCATACGAAAATAATTCAAACACACGAATATTGTTCAAAATTTCGGCAGCATAACGGTAGGGTAGTTAAACCGGGACCGTCCCTAGTACGGCTCCTCGCTCTACCTTAAAACCTCGCGGTTTTTGACAATGAGGATCATGCATCTAGTTCGCACGCAGGCGGCATGTATATATTTATTTCATTTCCACAAACTAATCCTATGTGGTTTCAACCAAATATTTCTCAACCACAAATGGGTATTTTTCAACCACAATCAACCAATATCAACCACAAACAATCCCAAACAATCATTCGCTATCAATCAATTTTCACAACAATTTCAACCAATAAATATCGTCCGTGGTTTGTGGACGAGGGGCGTATATATATATATATATATATTTATATATAGCAATTCACTTTTATTTCCACACATATATATATAGAAAAAGAAATTGAAGAGTGAGAAATTCTCACCAATAGCTATCCAATACTACGACTCTTCCTTTATAGAGATCTTCGCCAATCTCGCCTTTTGTCGCTTTTGTTGCCCGTATTCTCTACATATGTAAAAATCGAATTTTTACTATGTTATTCAATATATAAAAATCGAATTTCAAAAATATAGATTCCGCCTTTTCAAAAATAAATATTATATTTTTAATATTCCTATGATATAAAAATTATATTTTTATTACTTTAAAAATACAAAAATCATATCTTACTTCTTCTACTTAAAAAAATTCCGTCTTTTCTATTTTAAAAATATGATCTTTTCTAATCTAAAAAATCTGATCTTTCTATCCCAGTTCAAATCTTTTTCTTTTTACAGCTCAAAATAAAAATCAGTTTTTAAACCCTTTTAAAAAAATCAGTTTTAAACCCTTTTAAAAATCAGTTTTAACCTTTTAAAAAAATCAGTTTTAACCTTTTAAAAAAAATCAGAATTTAACCTGTAAAAAAAATCAGTATTTAACCTGTAAAAAAAATCAGTTTTAACCTTTTAAAAAATCAGAATTTCAGAATTAAAATAAAAATAAATAAAATAAAATAAAATACTTACTTTAACCTGCGAAGAAGGGGGGGGGGGGAAAGAAGACGTCGGCGGCAGGAGGCGGAGCAGGCGAAGCGGAGGGGCACAGCAGTCTTCGGTGGTGGCGTCGCGATGCTTCAGGGGGGCTCGCGAATTGGGCAGGGAGGGTTTGGGGTGCGTCGAGGTGGAGAGGATCGGGAAGGAGGAGATGGAGGCGCGGGGAGGCTGGACGGCGACGGCGTGGTGGTGGCTCCCCAGAGGCACGACGCGATTTAGATTTAGGGTTTTTTTTTTCTGCTCGAAGTGGAGAGAGAAGAGGGAATAGGGGGGGTTTATATAAAATATATATATTTAATTATTTAATTTTTGCAAAAAGTTGACTTTTACATACGACCTCTAAACGAGGCCCACCGCCTGTCGTCCATAGCGTTTTACCCCCATTCCGGACACAATGGGATATGTATCGCAAGCTGATTTGATCGTTACAATCAGTTTCCGTTGAATTTACATTTAAATCACTATATTGAATTTTAAACGTACATTTCAAATTACCGGGGTCACATACTAACTAGAAAAATTCCAGAAAAATATTTTCTAGCTTCGTATTGACGATACGGTCCTAACAAAACTAGTTTCGTCGTATTCTGAGACCGTTGGAAAAATGGCCAATTTCCAGTCGATTAAAATCAACGGAAACTGGTCAAACGCGTTTTCCTTTGCCACGCTCACATATTGATTCGAAAAATTATGAAATTTGAAACCTAGCAATAACTTCACATCCCGGACCCAACAAAAGTGGTTTCGTCGAAATCCGAGGTCGTTTGCAAAATGTCCATTTTTAAGGGCCTGAATTCCATAGCGACTATTCAGAAATTTCAACTGGACATATCTTTTGATTCCCGCTATGAAATTTCGATTTGTCAGATTCGTTAGAAAGGTATTCACTAACAGATTTAAATATTTTTGGTTTCACTAAAATCCGGATTGTTTGGCACCCGGCACAGCCCGACAAAGTTTGAATTCAATTTTCGAAACTACAGTGCCATTTCAGGCCTTGTTTATAATTATAATTAATTATATTCGTTTTCAATTGTCGATTCAAACTCAGTTTTCATCGCCATTATTTAAAATATTTATTTTAAATATTTAAAATCCATTATTTTAGCCAATTTAAAAATTTTAAATTGGTTCAGATTTTCTGGGTCGTTACAATCTCCCCCACTTAAAACTTTTCGTCCCCGAAAAGGAACAAAGTCGAAAGTGGTTTGATAAATCTACAATCATACAACAACCAATTTGTTTTTACCCTTCAAAAATATACTAATCAAATCCTATACTCTTTAAAATCATTCAGACTATATAATTAAAAGTGCACATCTATGAAAAGAAAATAACAATAGAGTAGAGAATTGAATGGTAGTGCAAAGTAGGGTAAATGTACCTGGCACCGGAGTCAATCAGAGATATCTACTCGGCATCTAGGATAAGCTTTCTGAATGCTCTCCTCAGTTTCCCAAGTACAATCTCGCGGATCTCCACTCCATTGCACTTTGACTAAGCGAACCTTCTTGTTCCTCAGCTCTTTGGTTTCTTTGCCGATAATCTTTAGCGGCTCTCGCCTCACAACTAATTCTGGAGTTATTTCAATGTCATGTTGAGCTGCTTCTTCCACGATCAAGTCTGGATCATGAACGTGCTTTCGAAGTTGAGATATGTGAAATACATCATGAATTTCAGGCAACCAATTAGGCAGTTTGACCCTATAGGCAAGAGTTCCGATCCGTTCCAGAATAGGAAACGGACCAATGAATTTGGGCGCCAGCTTTCCAGTTTTTCCGAACCGGATAACTCCTCTCATCGGCGATACTTTCAAATATACATAGTCGCCAACTTCAAAGGATATATCTCTCCTTCTTCTATCGGCATAGCTCTTTTGTCGGCTTTGAGCGGCGAGTAATCGCTTCTTAATAAAATCGACTTTGTCGGCAGCTTCTCGAATCATATCAGGACCTAACACAAGTCTATTTCCAGGCTCGACCCAACAAGCAGGAGATCGGCACGGTCTACCATACAATGCTTCGAATGGCGACATTGTCAGACTCGCCTGGTAGCTGTTATTATAAGAGAATTCAGCCAAATGCAGATGGTCTTCCCATGATCCACCGAAATCTAGAACACAAGCCCGCAATAGATCTTCTAAAATGCGATTCACCCTCTCAGTCTGACCGTCTGTCTGAGGATGATAAGCGGTGCTCAAGTTTAACTTTGTTCCCAGCTCGACTTGAAATGCTTCCCAGAATTTGCTAGTGAATATTGTATCTCTATCACTTACTATACTGAGCGGCACTCCATGTAGTCTAACTATTTCCCTGAAGTAAATCTGCGCCAGACTCTGAGCAGTTCTGTTTGATCTGACAGGTATGAAATGGGCGGTCTTCGTGAAGCGATCTACGATCACCCAAATACTGTCATTCCCTTTTCTGGTTCTGGGCAGACCATCAATGAAATCCATAGAAATATGCTCCCACTTCCAACCAGGAACTTCCAGTGGTTGTAATAATCCAGCCAATTTCTGCTGGTCGCTTTTGACTAGCTGGCAAGTAGGGCATCGACTAACATATAAAGAAATGTCCCTTTTCATCGACTTCCACCAGAAAGTGCGTTTGATGTCATTATACATTTTGCTTACTCCCGGATGGATACTGAGTTTTGACTTGTGGCATTCATCCAGTACTTCCTTTCGAAGCTCAGGAATGTTAGGAACACATATTCGACCTTTGAGCCTTAGAATCCCATCATTGTCTACTTGAAAACTCGAGGGTTCACCTTGTTGAATTATCCCTCTGATCTTCTGAATGAAGTGATCATTTTCCTGAAGAGCAGATATTTTATCTAGCAATGAAGTCGTGATAATAAAACTGGCGATCATTTCATTCTTTCTGCTTAATGCATCGGCCACGACATTGGCTTTTCCTGGAGTATATATAATTTCAAAGTCATATGCTGCAAGAAACTCCAGCCAATGTTTCTGTCTCAGATTCAGGTCCTTCTGAGTGAACAGATACTTTAATGACTGATGATCTGTAAACAGTTCGAATCTCTCATCGAGAAGATAGTGTCTCCAGATTTTTAAAGAGAATATGATAGCCAATAACTCAAGATCGTGAGTGACGTAGTTTTTCTCGTGCGGCTTTAGTTGACGGCTAGCATAAGCAATCACTTGGCCTCTTTGCATTTACACTGCGCCAAGGCTTCTCTAGAAGCATCAGTCCAGACTTTTAAATCTTGGTTGCCATCGATGATGGTTAACACTGGAGCAGTTGTTAATCTCAACTTTAGCTCTTCAAAAGCCTCCTCACTTTCTGGAGTCCATTTAAATTTAGAGTGCTTCTTTGTAAGCTTTGTTAAATGGCCAGATATCTTCGAAAAGTTTTTAACGAACTTTCGGTAATAGCTAGCAAATCCGAGAAAACTGCGGACTTCAGTGGGGGTACTGGGCTGTTTCCAATTTTGAATAGCCGTGATTTTACTTGGATCCACAGCAATTCCTTCTTTCGATACAACATGGCCCAGAAATTTCACTTCATCTTGCCAGAATATACATTTGGAAAACTTGGCTTTCAATACATTCCGTCTCAGAATTTCTAGAACCTGTTCCAGATGCTTTTCATGTTCGGCCTTTGATTTAGAGAAGATTAGAATATCGTCAATGAAAACCAGAACAAATTTATTCAATACTCCTATGAATACTCTGTTCATCAGGTCGACGAAGTAAGCTGGAGCGTTACATAAGCCGAACGGCATTACTAACCACTCGTAGAATAAGTCGGGGCCTTTGAACGCTGTCATTGGAACACACTCTTCGGCAATTCGAAGTTGATGGAAACCTGTAGCTAGGTCCATTCTTGAAAATACTTGTGCTCCATTTAATCGATCCAACAAATCATCAATCCGCGGCAATGGATACTTGTTCTTTATTGTCTGTTTGTTCAGATCGCGATAATCCACACATAGACGTAGAGTACCGTCGGATTTTGGGACAAATACCACGGCTGCTCCCCAATCAGAGAAACTAGGCCTGATCAGACCTTTCCATACCAGCTGTCGTGTTTGATTGTCTAATTCTTCCTTCTCTTTCAAGGACATTCTTCGAATAGCGTGAACTACCGGCCTTGCATTGGGAATTAAAGCAATTTTGAAATCTATTTCTCTTTGCGGAGGTAAGCGAACAACTTCTTCGAACACATCCGCATAGTTCTTGACGACAGGAATATCTTTCACTAGGTCGGGAATATTCTCAGTAACTTCAGGGATATTTTCCATTTGAGCTGGAGAAACATTCAAAGCTGCCCAGAAGTCCTTTCTATTAGCATTCTGACCTTCACACGGTATGGTTATATAACTCCCTGATTTAATCTTCACCTTTACGACTCTGTCGGCGCATTTGACTTCAGCTTCATATTTGGTCAACCAGTCTAACCCCAAGATAAGATCAAACTCTTTAAAATTCATGACGGCTGCGATGGTAGGAAATCGATAACGAGAAAAAGAAACCGGTACTCTACAAATCCAACTGAGATCAATGGAACCCCCAACAGGATTCTGGACAGTCATTGGTTCCTTGAGCTTTTTCAAATTCAAATCCAGTTTCTTAGCTGCATCTTTCGAAATGAAGCTTCGTGACGCGCCTGTGTCAAACAGTACTTTGACTGGAATGTTTTTGACAGTTAGCGTGCCTTCTAAAACATCGGCCCTTTCTTGACTAGCTGAGGGATCAGAAGTTTCTGCTACTTCATTCACTTGAACTACTTCAGGCTTCTTTAAGAGCCAGCAATCCTTTGCGAGATGACCAGTCTGCCTGCATTTACTGCAACCTCTTTTCTCTTGGAAATTCTTCTCTGATTTAGATCCACTCTTGATTCGTTTCTTTAGAGATCTGCAACTTATCGAGAGATGTCCTTACTTATTGCAGTTAGAGCATACAGTTGCCGTTACTGGTTTCTTCTCAGCTTTGGCCCTTTTCCTCTTGGCACTGGGCTTCTTACTGACCTCAGACGTTGTACTGGCCTCAGGACGATCAGTTTCAGACTCAATTTTATTACTAGAGCTGACTTCCTCTTCGTTGCGCAACATGCCTTTCTTATGGAGATCTTCATATTGATAAGCCATATAAATCATTTCTGAAAAAGGAAGCTTCACATGCCCCAATATTTTATTCTGGTATTTCCTTTGAAGCCCGTGAATAAATCTCATATTTTTCCTCTTCGGATTTTGAATTAGATGAGGAGCAAAGTGAGAAAGTTCATTGAATTTCTTATGATATTCTGGGATGGTCATATCACCTTGTATCAAATAAGAAAATTCATCACATAATCTCTCGGTCGCTTCGGGAGGAGTAAATCTTTCCAAGAAAATTACTTTGAATCTGTCCCAGGTGATATCACCTTCTGGATTATCTTTAATAACTGAATCCCACCAAAACAAAGCTTCTTCTTTGAGTGCCCAAGACGCCAGTAATCTTTTCTGATCGTCTCTCAGCTTTAAACCCTCAAAGATCTTCTCTGCAGAACGAATCCAAGCTTGCGTTTCCATAATGGACTCCTTGCCTAAGAATGGCGATCCACCAAGATTTCGAAATCTCTTGTATATAACTTCTATATTGGATTCTGGCTGCGGGAGCACAACTGGCTCATTAGCTGGTCGAGCCATACGATTATTTCTTCTGTTCCTGTCACTCATTTTCTAGTACTTCTGCACATAGCAGATCAAGTGTCAGGTCAACAGAAAAGATATTTCAAAATATAGAGACAAATACTTGAATGTAAATGTGTCTATCGATGTTTTATTTCATTCTGCTACTCATACTAGGATATTACTGATCCTATCTGTATTGAGTTACCCGTCCTAGAACACTATTGGTTCTATTTCTGACGAGTTCGTTCAAATGTTATATTCCAGAACTAAGCTTAACCAAAGCTCTGATACCACGTTGAGACGACCCGAAATCCCGTTCAGAAGGAAACAAGGGTTATCTTTGGAATATAACACAGAAACATATAATAGTAGAACAGAATTAAGTAAATACACCAGATAATGAACAACAAAATATACTGGACAAAAGTAATCATCAGAGTTACACAGTATACAGGATCTTACTTAGTACAAATACAGTTCAGCTATACATAAATGTCTACAGCGGAAATAAACAAAATATGTACAATAGGAGCTGAACAGCATAAAAAGAGATAAATGATAAAATCCATCTTCAGCTCCAGCTATCCATAAAGAACCAGCTAAACCTGAATACAAGGCTGCCCGTGTAGAAAAGGGGCACCCGAGTTTGAGAGTGAAACAAACTACGAGTCAGTCATGGGACTGGTATGAGAAATCTACTCAACACATATATAATTGGCTAATCACAGGACCACGCCACTTTCGTGGAACGGGTTTACTCCATTGGATTGCCAGTGCTTTAAAACAAATCTTTCTTTTAAACATCGCTATGCTTTTTATAAAAATGAAGCCATTATAAGACTCAGTTCCCATCACACAATGCAACGCAAACCGGAGGATAGAGTTTTACCTTATAATGGCCAAAATATGATTGATACGGATAAAACAAAAGCATTTGATATTATGACTAGTGTTTATATGTTTCAAAACAATTTCAATCATAACTATCAATCATAGACGGCATGGGTACCATATATCATGTCGCCATACATATATACAATCAAAACCGCACGATGTCGTATTTGGAAATTGGATTTCCGTCATGAACCAAGGCAAAAGATAGTCCTTACCGAATTTGTGACTCTCTAGCCCGAGCCACAGGATCAGAACGCATCAACCCTTTAGATCGTCAGGGCCGGTCCACCGATGTGGATTATTATGCCTGAACAATACGTTTCCCCGCCCTTTGGGGCGTAAACGAGCCAACGAAAGACTCCATCGGACCCGGATCGTCCGATCAAACCGAGGCGCCTCGCAACAGCAACAACCACATAGGTGAAAAGTATATAAATGTCAGGGCTGGTAGGTCACTGACACCACCCTAGCTAGAAAGAAACGCATGCCCTCCCTGAGGTCCTTCTCCCGTTTCTGGTTCATACCAAGATGTGAGGCTCACGATTTTACGTTATACACAAAGCTACGCCACACAGGTGGTGCTTTGATCATCACCACAAGACTTTGCTTTTCAACGGAAGCCCTGATCACTGCATCTTAGCATGCCACACAGGCCATTCATGCCATGCGACTGATGTCCATCGATATACAACCTCTGAGCTCGTGCGTCTCAGAGAAGGGCGTTAAGCGAAAGAATAAATTCTCCGCCGCCAAACAGATGTATATTTAATAGAGATCAATCAACACAGAATAAAATCCAATGTCAGACACACAGTCCATTTACAAGTCCGTTCTGGGTCTGAACGAAACCGGAGGCATTAAATACCTCGCAAACCCTTCGATCACCACGTACGTCTGGACGATCACCACTCATTATCCATATTTCGGGATGCCTCCCAATCAGGACCTCGGTTACCATCCAAACGAGGTGAAGATCTCCGGTCTTCGACCATCGTCTTCATCTTCGAATTTCAATCGTCGGTCAATTATTCGAAATGAGAATTAACTCGGCCTTTTCAAATAATTCACGTATATTTAGAATTTCAAATCGATTTATTTCAATGGTTAAATTATTCGACAACACCAATATTGTTCTTTAATGTAATTTTCACACCAAACACATTCAACCATCAAATACAACATAAATCAAGCAAATTCAGTTTATTTCCACTCCATATTGTTTATGGTACTTTATAATGATTTATCGCTATTTTTATTTATTTTAAAATAGCTCATTTATTCAAAACGACGCTTCGGGCCATAACGCGGCCGTGGCGCTGTTTTTCTTCAGATTTGATTTACACATATCTGAAAATCTAACCGTTGGATCCTCACAAAATTTACATCATTAGAAAGGTCTTTTCAAAACGAATCCAACGGTTCCAGTTTCGGGAAAATCCGATGGTCGGATCTCTCGGTACAATCGTTTGAAGTTTCGATTTCAAAATACGAACTGCAGCGTCGTTATTCGATTAAATATAATTATATTTATATATATAAATAAATATAATCGTTTCTGGCGCTGTTTTTCTTCAGATTTGAATTAAACATTCTAGACAATCCAACCGTTGGATTTTTACAAGGTTGGTGCCGTTGGGAAGATATTTCCAAGGCGAACCCGACGGTTGAGGTTTCGGGAAAATCCAATGGTCGGATTTCACGTACTAGTTGTTTGAAAACACGGTTTCAAAACACGAACTGCACGACTACGTTTCGTTTTAATTTTATTTATATTTATATATTTATATAAATATAGTTCATTTAATGGTTTCAATATCGTTTCACTTCAAATATTTCACTAACGCCTTAAATTTTTGGAAAATTTCGCCATAACCTCCCCTGCACCGGGAGCATCGGGAAATCGCAAATAGCTTTCCCGGTCCTTCTAATCTCAAAAAGAAAAAGAAAAAGCCAAGCGGCTAGCCAACAGGCTCATAAAATCATCACCCAAACAAAACAGTAAATGTGTACCTATTCGTCGGGCACAAAATTTTATTCCTCTTCTCTAGCCCCATTGCTATAACCTGTTCAATGAATATGCATGTACACATATATATAGTTCTTACCATTTATCATTTTCTATTCGACTTCATACTTGATTTCTATTTGGTTTAAAAACACCATTCATTCTAATGTTACATACATAGGTGCAAATCATTTCATTAGCTAATTAATGAATATTTCAACTCATATATGTTTATTGTGAACAAGTGGCTATTTTTAACACTTCACATTTCAACGATTTATGCATACAATAAAAATGTGATTTTTATTGTAAAACAATTCATTTCAAAACACTATTTTTCTATATAGTTCATATAGGTGACAAAAATAGGATTTTTATCATAAAACAATTTCTTTTAAAACGAGATTATTTTACACAGTTCATATAGTCGATAAAAGGTGATTTTTATTATCAAACAATTTATTTCAAAATATGAATACCATTCAACACATGAATTTCTAATCAACGAATGAATATCAATTCAACACATGAATGTTTTCTATAGTTTTTATATATAGATAAAAATGTGATTTTTATTATCAAACAATTTATTTCAAAATATGAATACCATTCAACACATGAATTTCTAATCAACGAATGAATATCAATTCAACACATGAATGTTTTCTATTCAATGAATAAATATAGTTTAAGCATACGAAAATAATTCAAACACACGAATATTGTTCAAAATTTCGGCAGCATAACGGCAGGGTAGTTAAAACCGGGACCGTCCCTAGTACGGCTCCTCGCTCTACCTTAAAACCTCGCGGTTTTTGACAATGGGGATCATGCATCTAGTTCGCATGCAGGCGGCATGTATATATTTATTTCATTTCCACAAACTAATCCTATGTGGTTTCAACCAAATATTTCTCAACCACAAATGGGTATTTTTCAACCACAATCAACCAATATCAACCACAAACAATCCCAAACAATCATTCGCTATCAATCAATTTTCACAACAATTTCAACCAATAAATATCGTCCATGGTTTGTGGACGAGGGGCGTATATATATATATATTTATATATAGCAATTCACTTTTATTTCCACACATATATATATATATATATATATATATATAGAAAAAGAAATTGAAGAGTGAGAAATTCTCACCAATAGCTATCCAATACTACGACTCTTCCTTTATAGAGATCTTCGCCAATCTCGCCTTTTGTCGCTTTCGTTGCCCGTATTCTCTACATATGTAAAAATCAAATTTCTACTATGTTATTCAATATATAAAAATCGAATTTCAAAAATATAGATTCCGCCTTTTCAAAAATAAAGATTATATTTTTAATATTCCTATGATATAAAAATTATATTTTTATTACTTTAAAAATACAAAAATCATATCTTACTTCTTCTACTTAATAAAAATTCGGTCTTTTCTATTTTAAAAATATGATCTTTTCTATTCTAAAAAAATCTGATCTTTCTATCACAGTTCAAATCTTTTTCTTTTTACATCTCAAAATAAAAATTAGTTTTTAAACCCTTTTAAAAAAATCAGTTTTAAACCCTTTTAAAAATCAGTTTTAACCTTTTAAAAAAATCAGTTTTAACCTTTTAAAAAAAATCAGAATTTAACCTGTAAAAAAAATCAGTATTTAACCTGTAAAAAAATCAGTTTTAACCTTTTAAAAAATCAGAATTTCAGAATTAAAATAAAAATAAAAAAAATAAAATAAAATACTTACTTTAACCTGCGAAGAAGGGGGGGGGAAAGAAGACGTCGGCGGCAGGAGGCGGAGCAGGCGAAGCGGAGGGGCACGGCGGTCTTCGGTGGTGGCGTCGCGATGCTTCAGGGGGGGCTCGCGAATTGGGCAGGGAGGGTTTGGGGTGCGTCGAGGTGGAGAGGATCGGGAAGGAGGAGATGGAGGCTCGGGGAGGCTGGACGGCGACGGCGTGGTGGTGGCTCCTCAGAGGCACGACGCGATTTAGATTTAGGATTTTTTTTTTCTGCTCGAAGTGTAGAGAGAAGAGGGAATAGGGGGGTTTATATAAAATATATATATTTAATTATTTATTTTTTGCAAAAAGTTGACTTTTACATACGACCTCTAAACGAGGCCCACCGCCTGTCGTCCATAGCGTTTTACCCCCATTCCGGACACAATGGGATATGTATCGCAAGCTGATTTGATCGTTACAATCAGTTTCCGTTGAATTTACATTTAAATCACTATATTGAATTTTAAACGTACATTTCAAATTACCGGGGTCACATACTAACTAGAAAAATTCCAGAAAAATATTTTCTAGCTTCGTATTGACGATACGGTCCTAACAAAACTAGTTTCGTCGTATTCTGAGACCGTTTGAAAAATGGCCAATTTCCAGTCGATTAAAATCAACAGAAACTGGTCTAACGCGTTTTCCTTTGCCACGCTCACATATTGATTCGAAAAATTATGAAATTTGAAACCTTGCAATAACTTCACATCCCGGACCCAACAAAAGTGGTTTCGTCGAAATCCGAGGTCGTTTGCAAAATGTCCATTTTTAAGGGCCTGAATTCCATAGCGACTATTCAGAAATTTCAACTGGACATATCTTTTGATTCCCGCTATGAAATTTCGATTTGTCAGATTCGTTAGAAAGGTATTCACTAACAGATTTAAATATTTTTGGTTTCACTAAAATCCGGATTGTTTTGCACCCGGCACAGCCCGACAAAGTTTGAATTCAATTTTCGAAACTACAGTGCCATTTCAGGCCTTGTTTATAATTATAATTAATTATATTCGTTTTCAATTGTCGATTCAAACTCAGTTTTCATCGCCATTATTTAAAATATTTATTTTAAATATTTAAAATCCATTATTTTAGCCAATTTAAAAATTTTAAATTGGTTCAGATTTTCTGGGTCGTTACATGTACAACCCAATCAAGATCATCAGTAATCACCCAAACGATGTGAAGACTTCCGGTCTTCAACCACCGTCTTCATCTTCGACATCTCGTCGAATCGGTTATTCAGAATGGGTATAAACCCGGCCTTTCTGGATAACCCACGTATATGATAAACAAATGTTATGCAAGCACAACAAACGCCTCATTCCAATTCAGAATATTCTTTTATTCACAAAACCACATTCTTAGGGAAAGGTTCCCATTAATTTTATCAAAGATAAATTCTTCTAAATTTATTCTTTAATCTTCCTTTGGATATCATTTCAAACTAGTCGGGATTAGCGAACCACACCGAAGTAATTATTTATTTTATTTCCCAATCCCAACCTATATATCCCATGGAGAAAACTGGTAATACTCCATATCTAACACCACGGTGTTATCGGTAAAATTAATTACCATTTCACGTTCAAATCTAATTAAAGATTTAACTATCGCATTGGAGAAAAACTGGTGGTACTCTATTCTCGATCACCTTTCAGATTTGATAATTTAAATTATCAATTCACATTTTAATCTAATTAAAGATTCATTAAAACTCCACTTAGTTTTAATCTTTTCAAAAATCAACATCTTGTCTTTAACTGGGTTAAAGAACCAATGTCATATAAAACACGATTCACGATAAACCCAAATCACATTTGATATTAAATACAAGGCTCTGAATAGAAAATATACCGGCTTATATTCAATATCAAATTCTGAAACCAACATATATCGTACAAGAAATAATGATATAAAATATATCTTTCAAATTCCCATAACAATATCTGTATAGTCACGAAATCCAACATCGAAATATTCCGAAGATAATTTCGATTCAACTCCAGCCCAATTCACGTATTGGGAATATTGATTATTTTTAAAATCACTTTCAAATTCAATTTATTTATTTCAAAAATAAATTGATTTTAATTCTAGTTCAAAACTAGTTCATTTCGATAAAAATCTATTTTTACCCTTTCAAATGTGGAATTTTTCAGCCCAATTTTTCCTAAATCATTTCTTATGATTTTACACAAATTATTAATATTTTTAATAATTTTATCAAGGCCCGTACAGTCGATTTCCATCAACGGCTATCGAACTGCACTTACAGCGACCTTTTTCAAATTTGATTTGGACATAATTCCAAATCCAACCGTTAGATTTCAAATTTCTAATATTCATTTGAAAGCTCTTTTCGATACGAACCCAACGGTTCCGGTTTTAGGAGAATCCAACGGTCGGATCTCCCGCAACGTCAATTCGAAGTCAATGGTCGAAATTCACGAACTACCGCGGCGCGGCGCGTTCTATTCAGGCCATTATATATATATATATAATATATATATATATATATATATATATATATATATATATATATATTATATTATATATATTTCGTCGATTTCCTTTTAAAACGAATTTTATAAATAGTTCTAAATTCGTTTCAAAAACAATTTCAACTTCATCTTCAATTTCAAATCGATTTGATTTCAATTCAATTCGAATTCATTTCAATTTTATTTAATTCGAATTCAAATTCGTTTCAATTCAAATTCTAATTCGTTTCAATTCAACTTCAATTTGAATTTACCTTCTATTTAATTCAATTCGAATTCATTTCAAATTGATTTCAATTCAATTTTAGTTCGTTTTAATTTTCATTCAAAACGATTTCAATTCGTTTTTAATTCAATTTCAATTTAATTCAATTTGAATTCATTTCTATTCAATTCCAATTCAAATTCACTTTCTATTCAATTCGAATCGAATTCATTTTCTATTCGATTCGAATTCATTTCAAATTGATTCAATAAAATTTCAATTTTTTTTTATCTAATTTAATTTGAATTTCATTTCAAAATATTAAATTTTGAAATCACTTTTCAGTATTCATTATAAAACGAATAAAATCGATATAAATATCGTTCGCGTCAAAATAACGCATCTCTAATCCACACGGCTTTATATTTCAAAAATTCGTTATTCTATTCAACAAGTGAATATTTATTCTATTCAACACATGAATCTATATTTCTTTCAACACACGACTAATCTCAACACATAAGTACTGTCAACACATCACTATTTTTGTTATGTAAAATATTTTATAGAACTATGGTATCTATCGTTTGATTTTTAATTAGACCCCACCGTGAAGTAGTTCTAATTTTAAATATGATAAAGATGTAAATTTCATTGTATAAAATATTTCACTCAACACATAAATAGTTTCAACACATGAATTTTCCTTTATAATATTCATTATTTTCCCGATTGGAATGAGGCCCAATCAATCACCATATAACGTTAATTATATGGATTCCATACAACACATGTATATAATAGCAATCATAAACAATCAACCATCATCCAAAGTGCACCACACAACTGCATAAGCATCAAATATAAATAATCAACGCTTACACAGCCTGTCGACCAATCAATCGACATACAATAAAATAATTGGGATTAGTGTACGCCAAATATCATCCCAACACCCGTGTGGGGTTTCAAATCAACAAACACAGATTTTTTTTTATTCGTGCAGTTGGGCGATGTGTAAAATTTATCATCCCAATCAATATCAGTCAAATCGGTGTATATAAACAAATCGGCCGATTTGTTTATAAATATTTATTTATTCACATTCACGTTAAAAATTATATTTTTTTAACGATAATTAATTTATTTCAACACATGAATATATTTCATTATCTATTTCACATCAACTTCACAAACAAATTTCACAACACATCAAACAAGCATACAAGCCATCCATGGTCTGTGGATGACGGGTGTTGCTAAGCACCGTCTGCATCCTAGTATATATATATATATCTAGAAAAAGAAATTTAGAGTGAGAAGTTCTCACCGATTGCTATCCTAACTCCACGACTCTTCATTTAGAGAAATCTTCATCGTTCTCGCCTTTCTTCACTTTCGTTGCCCGTAGCCACTACATATATAAAAATCGAATTTTTACTTCGCTATTCAATATATAAAAGTCGCATTTTTACTTCGCAATTCAATATATAAAAATCGAATTTTTACTTCGCTATTCAATATATAAAAATCCCGTCTTTTTATTTATAAAAATCTCACCTTTTCATTTATAAAAATCTCGCCTTTTCATTTATAAAAATCTTAACTTTGTAATTTCAAACAAATAAAAATCATATATTTTTTTCCAATCCAATTTCTATATAAACTAATGTTAAACAAACTGATTTCTTTTACATAACATTATATATATACAAAGGAATTAATAAAAATAAAATAAATAAATAAAAACCTTACTGTTTTCGTTTGCAGGGGGGAGGAGGCTGATGCGTACGCCGGAGGGGGTCGGAGAGCTTCAACGGCGGGCTGGGGGTGAGGTGAGGCGGTGGCTGGTGGCGCGGGCTGTGGGGTCGGGTCTGGAGTCGGTCGCGGGGAGGAAGGAGAAGAAGGGGAAGACGGAGGGGGGGGGGGGCGCGGCGCTCGACTGGAGGGAGGAGAAGCTAGGGGTTTGCGGTATTCGAAGGGGTTCGTCGATCGAGGGGGGGTGGAACTGAGAGGCTACGACAGGGGAGGGGAGCTGCGCCTGTCAGGGGGAGGGCTGTGGTCATCGACGGCCGGAGTGGTGCGGTGCTCGATTCCGTCGAGTTCGTTTTTTTTCTATTCTGCCCTAAATCGAATTGAATTGAAAAAGGGGGGGGGGAGGCCAGAGACAAGGTATAAGGGAGATATATTTTTTATTTAATTATTTTTAATCCCCAAAAGTTGACTTTTACATACGACCTTTAAACGAGGCCCACCGCCTGTCGTCCATAGCTAATTACCCCCATTCCGAACACGATGGGATATGTATCGTAGGCTGATTCGATCGTTACAATCAGTTTCCGTTAAAATCAACATATAACTATATATATTGAATTTGAACGCGCATTTCAATTTACCGGGGTCACATACTAACTCTATAAATCCCCGAAAAATATTTTCTAGCTTCATATTGGCGATACGGTCCTAATAAAACTAATTTCATCGAATTCTGAGACCATTTGAAAAATGGCCATTTTCCAGTCGATTAAAATAAACTAAAACTGGTCAAACGCGTTTTCCTTTGCCACGCTCACATATTGATTCGAAAAGTTATGAAATTTGGAATCTAGCAATAACTTGACATCACGGACCCAACAAAAGTGGTTTCGTCGAAATCCGAGGTCGTTTGCAAAATTCCCATTTTTAAGGGCCTGAATTCCATAGCGACTATTCAGAATTTTCAACTGGACATATCTTTTGATTCCCGCTATGAAATTTCGAATTTTCGGATTCGTTGGAAAGATATTCCCAATTAGATCCTAATGTTTTTGGTTTCGCTAAAATCCGGTTTGTTTTGCACCCGGTACATTCAATTGAAGTTTGAAATCGAATTATCGAACTACCGTGCCATTTTCAATTCTATTTATAATTATATATAATTATTTATATTCTAACGACGACGTATATAATATATACGTTCGAATTCTATTCAAAATAAATTTCTCGTCGATATTATTTAAAATAATTCATTTTAAATGTTCAAAATTCGCTAAAATTGCCAAAATAAAAATTTTAAACTGGCCCAGATTTTCGGGTTGTTACAATCTCCCCCACTTAAAACTTTTCGTCCCCGAAAAGGAACAAAGTCGAAAGTGGTTTGATTAATCAACTCTACGTTCGATCTGGCTTTCATTCTCCAACTTTTCAGTTTCTGAGAATTTTCAAAAATTTCAAAAATTTGTCTAACACCCGGAATTTTCAAAAAAATTCGCCATAACCTCCCCTGCACCGGGAGCCACGGGAAAATCCCGAAATTGCCATATAGGCCTTCTGATCTCAAAAAGATAAAGAAAAAGCCAAGCGGCTAGCCAATCGGCTCATAAAATCATCATCACCCAAACAAAACAGTACATTATAGTAAACATGTATCTATTTGTCGGGCAAACAAATTTTATTCTCTGCTCTAGCCTCCTTGCTATGACCTGTTCAATGTAAGTATATGTATATGCAAACAAATGCGACAAATTTTCAATACAATTCAATATTCGGTTCAACTAGGCTAAATGGTTCAAAATTACCCAACAAATAAACAATCAACACAAACATCAATCAATTAGTGAATTAGAGTTTCAAATTCATAATTTTGATACATATACAAAAATCATGTTTTTGATGCCAATTCACAACAATGAATCTATCCATATTAGTTTTGGTTGGTTCTCACACCAGTCTAATGGAAATATATAGAAATCACACCTTCGTAACACGAACATAAATATTGATAATGCGGCCGCATTACCAGAATTATCCCCGGGTGTCTAGAATGTGATTCTATATCTATCCAGTATATTAAAACTTCGAATATACGTTCATGACGCGTATATGCGAAATCTATATATACTCGATTGTCCAAATTCAAAATAAATAAATAATCAAATACGTATAAAACGATTTAAATTTTTAAAACAATATTGTTTTCATTTGAAAAATATACTCTTCACACTCGTTCTAGGATACTACTGATCCTATCTCTAACGAGTCATTCTAATTGGATATTACTAATCCAATATCTGATGAATTCTTTCGTATGGTTCTAATGTGTCTTGTTCTCGAGCTTTGTAAACCAAAGCTCTAATACCAACTGTAATGGCAAGGAATTTCGCTCGATCCGAATCGATCGTTAAACTGAATAAGACCGTTCGAAACCCCTGATCATTTTGAGAACAGGACAAATCAGAATGCAGACGGAAGAACATTTCATTGTTTATTACAACAATTCCATCAGAATACAAGAATATACAGAGTATAAATGAATAAATTACATTCAACAAATATCAGAGATTACAATAAATTACATAGCAGCGGAAAAATATACAAAACACAACTGAAAGTGATACACGGATACAGAGCTTTCCGAGCATCGTTCCAGCTGTTAATCAGGATCCTGTGAATATAAATCTGCAAAACCAAAACTACTAGCTGCCCGTGTCGAAAATAGGGGCACCCAGAGTTTAGGTTAAAACAATAAACTCCAGGTCAGTCATGTGACTGGTGTGAGAACTAAAACAGTTATTAATATTGGTTTTAAAGTTAGGTAAATCAAGGGACCACGCCGTATAACACGGAACGGGTTTCCTCCCATGAATACCAGTGCATAGAACCAACAGCGCAATGCTAAATAAAGAAAAATGAAGTTGTTATAAGACCCAGGTCCCATCACACAATGCAACGCAAGCCAGAGGATAGGGTTTTTACCTTATAACAGCCAAAGCATGCTTGATACGTTTAAAACACATTATTTGATACTATTATAGGTGTATAGTGTCAAAACAATTTCAATCATAAGTATCAATCATAAGCGGCATAGCTACCATCTACTATGTCGCCATACTAGGCTCTACAAATAAAACCGAAACACACGTATTGGAAATTGGATTCCATCATGAGTCGAGGCAAGGGGCAATCTCCTCTCCGCGTTCGAGACACTCTAGCAAATGTCCCAGGACCCCACTTTGATCCTTGGAATCTGTTGGGCCGGTCCTCTCTTACTTTTGAGGATTGGCAATTCCTGAACACACATTTCCCAGTCCTTACAGACCTATATCTGAGGCGCCTCGCATTCCAACAACCACACAGGTGAAAAGTGTATAAATGTCAGGGCTGGTAGGTCACTAACACCACCCTAGCTAGAAAGAAACGTCGTGCTCTCCCAGCGGTCCGTCTCCCGTTTTTGACTCATACCGAGGTGTGAGGCTCGCGAATTCACGTTATACACAAAGCTACACCACACAGGCCGTGCTTTGATCATCAACCACAAGACTTTGCTTTTCAACAGAAGCCCTGATCAATTGCCACTTACGCGTGCCACACTGGCAATTCACTCCATGCGACTGATGTCCATCGATATACAACCTCTGAGCTCGTACGTCTCAAAGAAGGGCGTTAAGCAAGAGAATAAATTCTCCGCCGCCAAACAGATGTATATTTAATAGAGATCAATCAACACAGAATAAAATCCAATGTCAGACACACAATCCATTTACAAGTTCGTTCTGGGTCTGAACGAAACCGGAGGCACTTTCCTCGCATATCCATCCATCTCCAAGTACGTCTGGACGACCACCAACTGTTTTCCTCATCTTGGGTGTACAGCCCAATCAAGATCATCAGTAATCACCCAAACGATGTGAAGACTTCCGGTCTTCAACCACCGTCTTCATCTTCGACATCTCGTCGAATCGGTTATTCAGAATGGGTATAAACCCGGCCTTTCTGGATAACCCACGTATATGATAAACAAATGTTATGCAAGCACAACAAACGCCTCATTCCAATTCAGAATATTCTTTTATTCACACAATCACATTCTTAGGGAAAGATTCCCATTAATTTTATCAAAGATAAATTCTTCTAAATTTATTCTTTAATCTTCCTTTGGATATCATTTCAAACTAGTCGGGATTAGCGAACCACACCGAAGTAATTATTTATTTTATTTCCCAATCCCAACCTATATATCCCATGGAGAAAACTGGTAATACTCCATATCTAACACCACGGTGTTATCGGTAAAATTAATTACCATTTCACGTTCAAATCTAATTAAAGATTTAACTATCGCATTGGACCAAAACTGGTGGTACTCCATTCTCGATCACCTTTCAGATTTGATAATTTAAATTATCAATTCACATTTTAATCTAATTAAAGATTCATTAAAACTCCACTTAGTTTTAATCTTTTCAAAAATCAACATCTTGTCTTTAACTGGGTTAAAGAACCAATGTCATATAAAACACGATTCACGATAAACCCAAATCACATTCGATATTAAATACAAGGCTCTGAATAGAAAATATATCGGCTTATATTCAATATCAAATTCTGAAACCAACAAATATCGTACTGGAAATAACGATATAAAATATATCTTTCAAATTACCATAACAATATCTATATAGTCACGAAATCCAACATCGAAATTTTCCGAAGATAATTTCGATTCAACTCCAGCCCAATTCACGTATTGGGAATATTGATTATTTTTAAAATCACTTTCAAATTCAATTTATTTATTTCAAAAATAAATTGATTTTAATTCTAGTTCAAAACTAGTTCATTTCGATAAAAATCTATTTTTACCCTTTCAAATGTGGAATTTTTCAGCCCAATTTTTCCTAAATCATTTCTTATGATTTTACACAAATTATTAATATTTTTAATAATTTTATCAAGGCCCGTACAGTCGATTTCCATCAACGGCTATCGAACTGCACTTACAACGACCTTTTTCAAATTTGATTTGGACATAATTCCAAATCCAACCGTTAGATTTCAAATTTCTAATATTCATTGGAAAGCTCTTTTCGATACAAACCCAACGGTTCCAGTTTTAGGAGAATCCGACGGTCGGATCTCCCGCAACGTCAATTCGAAGTCAATGGTCGAAATTCACGAACTGCCGCGGCGCGACGCGTTCTATTCAGGCCATTATATATATAATATGTATATATATATTATATATTATATATATTTCGTCGATTTCCTTTTAAAACGAATTTTATAAATAGTTCTAAATTCGTTTCAAAAACAATTTCAACTTCATCTTCAATTTCAAATCGATTTGATTTCAATTCAATTCGAATTCATTTCAATTTTATTTAATTCGAATTCAAATTCGTTTCAATTCAAATTCTAATTCGTTTCAATTCAATTTCAATTTGAATTTACCTTCTATTTAATTCAATTCGAATTCGTTTCAAATTGATTTCAATTCAATTTCAGTTCGTTTTAAATTTCATTCAAAACGATTTCAATTCGTTTTTAATTCAATTTCAATTTAATTCAATTTGAATTCATTTCTATTCAATTCCAATTCAAATTCACTTTCTATTCAATTCGAATCGAATTCATTTTCTATTCGATTCGAATTCATTTCAAATTGATTCAATAAAATTTCAATTTGATTTTTTTTATCTAATTTAATTTGAATTTCATTTCAAAATATTAAATTTTGAAATCACTTTTCAATATTCATTATAAAACGAATAAAATCGATATAAATATCGTTCGCGTCAAAATAACGCATCTCTAATCCACACGGCTTTATATTTCAAAAATTCGTTATTCTATTCAACAAGTGAATATTTATTCTATTCAACACATGAATCTATATTTCTTTCAACACTCGACTAATCTCAACACATGAGTACTGTCAACACATCACTATTTTTGTTATGTAAAATATTTTATAGAACTATGGTATCTATCGTTTGATTTTTAATTAGACCCCACCGTGAAGTAGTTCTAATTTTAAATATGATAAAGATGTAAATTTCATTGTATAAAATATTTCACTCAACACATGAATAGTTTCAACACATGAATTTTCCTTTATAATATTCATTATTTTCCCGATTGGAATGAGGCCCAATCAATCACCATATAACGTTAATTATATGGATTCCATACAACACATGTATATAATAGCAATCATAAACAATCAACCATCATCCAAAGTGCACCACACAACTGCATAAGCATCAAATATAAATAATCAACGCTTACACAGCCTGTCGACCAATCGATCGACATACAATAAAATAATTGGGATTAGTGTACGCCAAATATCATCCCAACACCCGTGTGGGGTTTCAAATCAACAAACACAGATTTTGTTTTTTTATTCGTGCAGTTGGGCGATGTGTAAAATTTATCATCCCAATCAATATCAGTCAAATCGGTGTATATAAACAAATCGGCCGATTTGTTTATAAATATTTATTTATTCACATTCACGTTAAAAATTATATTTTTTTAACGATAATTAATTTATTTCAACACATGAATATATTTCATTATCTATTTCACATCAACTTCACAAACAAATTTCACAACACATCAAACAAGCATACAAGCCATCCATGGTCTGTGGATGACGGGTGTCGGGTGCTGCTAAGCACCGTCTGCATCCTAGTATATATATATATATATATATATATATCTAGAAAAAGAAATTTAGAGTGAGAAGTTCTCACCGATTGCTATCCTAACTCCACGACTCTTCATTTAGAGAAATCTTCATCGTTCTCGCCTTTCTTCACTTTCGTTGCCCGTAGCCACTACATATATAAAAATCGAATTTTTACTTCGCTATTCAATATATAAAAATCGCATTTTTACTTCGCTATTCAATATATAAAAATCGAATTTTTACTTCGCTATTCAATATATAAAAATCCCGTCTTTTTATTTATAAAAGTCTCGCCTTTTCATTTATAAAAATCTCGCCTTTTCATTTATAAAAATCTTAACTTTGTAATTTCAAACAAATAAAAATCATATATTTTTTCAAATCCAATTTCTATATAAACTAATGTTAAACAAACTGATTTATTTTACATAACATTATATATATACAAAGGAATAATAAAAATAAAATAAATAAATAAAAACCTTACTGTTTTCGTTTGCAGGGGGGAGGAGGCTGATGTGTACGCCGGAGGGGGTCGGAGAGCTTCGACGGCGGGCTGGGGGTGAGGTGAGGCGGTGGCTGGTGGCGCGGGCTGTGGGGTCGGGTCTGGAGTCGGTCGCGGGGAGGAAGGAGAAGAAGGGGAAGATGGAGGGGGGCGCGACGCTCGACTGGAGGGAGGAGAAGCTAGGGGTTTGCGGTATTCGAAAGGGTACGTCAATCGAGGTGGGGGGGAACTGAGAGGGCTGCGACAGGGGAGGGGAGCTGCGCCTGTCAGGGGGAGGGCGGTGGTCATCGACGGCCGGAGGTGTGCGGTGCTCGATTCCGTCGAGTTCGTTTTTTTTCTATTCTGCCCTAAATCGAATTGAACTGAAAAAGGGGGGAGGGAGGCCAGAGAGAAGGTATAAGGGAGATATATTTTTTATTTAATTATTTTAATCCCAAAAAGTTGACTTTTACATACGACCTCTAAACGAGGCCCACCGCCTGTCGTCCATAGCTAATTACCCCCATTCCGAACACAATGGGATATGTATCATAGGATGATTCGATCGTTACAATCAGTTTTCGTTAAAATCAAAATATAACTCTATATATTGAATTTGAACGCGCATTTCAATTTACCGGGGTCACATACTAACTCTATAAATCCCCGAAAAATATTTTCTAGCTTCATATTGACGATACGGTCCTAACAAAACTAATTTCGTCGAATTCTGAGACCGTTTGAAAAATGGCCATTTTCCAGTCGATTAAAATCAACTGAAACTGGTCAAACGCGTTTTCCTTTGCCACGCTCACATATTGATTCGAAAAATTATGAAATTTGGAATCTAGCAATAACTTGACATCACGAACCCAACAAAAGTGGTTTCGTCGAAATCCGAGGTCGTTTGCAAAATTCCCATTTTTAAGGGCCTGAATTCCATAGCGACTATTCAGAATTTTCAACTGGACATATCTTTTGATTCCCGCTATGAAATTTCGATTTTTCGGATTCGTTGGAAAGATATTCCCAATTAGATCCTAATGTTTTTGGTTTCGCTAAAATCCGGTTTGTTTTGCACCCGGTACATTCAATTGAAGTTTGAAATCGAATTATCGAACTACCGTGCCATTTTCAATTCTATTTATAATTATATATAATTATTTATATTCTAACGACGACGTATATAATATATACGTTCAAATTCTATTCAAAATAAATTTCTCGTCGATATTATTTAAAATAATTCATTTTAAATGTTCAAAATTCGCTAAAATTGCCAAAATAAAAATTTTAAACTGGCCCAGATTTTCGGGTTGTTACATTTTTCATGTTAGTTACAACACTTAAATTAAACCATTGCATGAATCTTCTTCTTTTAATGTTAATGCATTATGTTTGCAAATCAGTGCATGCAACATATTTACATTGCATGTAACCAATCCTTTCTTTCTTTCAATGCATGCATTAGATTTTTTCAATGTATGTATTTATTACATGCAATCCTTATTTTGTTCTTTATTTTACATTTTAATTTTTTTGCATATATATATATATATATATATATTTCTCTTATGCGTATACAAACTTCTAGGCTTAATAACTTCTTCATATGATGTCCGTTTTATGCAAACCAGGTGTCTATGTTGACCAGAATTGCGAGACGAACACAATGGCGCAGTCCGTTTTACGTAATTCTCATTATTTAATTAAGTTATTCTTATTTTATTATCCTAAAAATACGGGGTGTTACAGCTCCGTTCCTTTTCGGGGACGAAAAGATTTTAAGTGGGGGAGATTGTAACAACCCGGAAAATCAGAACCAATTTAAAATTTTTATTTTGGCAATTTTAATGAATTTTGAATATTTAAAATGATTTATTTTAAATATTAACAACTAAAAATTTATTTTGAGTAGAATTAGAACGTATATATTTATTTGAATCGACGTTAGAATATAAATATTTATTTTAATTATAAAAGGAATTGGAAATGGCGCGTTAGTTTGAAATTTCGATTTCAAATGAATGTACCGGATTTAAAATAAACCAGATTTTAGCGAAACCAAAAATATTAGAATCTATTTGAAGATATCTTTCCAATGAATCTGAAAAATCACAATTTCATAGTGGGAGTAAAAAGTTATGCCCAGTTGAAAATTCAGAATAGTCGTTATGGAATTTTAGCCCTTAAAAATGGAAATTTTGCAAATGACCTCCGTTTTCGATGAAACCCCTTTTGTTGGATCCGGGATGTCAAGTTGTTGCTTAATTCCAATTTTCATAATTTTTGGAAATAGTATGTGAGCGTGGCGAAGGAAAACGTGTTTTAACAGTTTCGGTCAATTTGGATCGACCGGAAAATGGCAATTTTTCAAACGGTCTCCAAATTTGATGAAATTAGTTTTGTTAGGACGGTATCATCAATACGAAGTTAGAAATAATTTTTCTGGAATTTTTAGAGTTCGTATGTGACCCCAGTAAATTGAAATGTGCGTTCAAATTCGATATATAGATTTATATTTTGAATTTAACGGAAACTAATTGTAACGATATAATTGGGTTACAAACCATATCCCATCGTGTTCGGAATGGGATAATTAGCTAGGGACGACAGTCAGTGGGTTCGATTTGGTGTTCGAATTAAAAAGTTACTTTTAGAAATTAAATTAAATAATTAAATATTTTAACATATCAATCATTAGTGAAAAAATAAATGCAATAGAAAATTGTGCTCTACCAAATCTAATTGAGTAAATGGTACAAATTTTCTAGATCCAAGCGGAGTATAGAAAAGTAAACTCTCAATTCCTGGATAAAAGTTTACAATGGGATTACATCGGTATTTATAGGGGATGTTGCCTCCTTTCTAGGTGACTATTGGTCCTAAAAAAACCTATAAAATATTTTCTTTACAAAGCCAAAAGATATGATTGGATGAGATATTCCTTGGAGATGTCCCTTTTTGACATATGGCAGCTGATTAGGCTTCCTTTTGGTAATAATCCTATCAAATCTTCTTCTCCATGTCAATTAAATATGAAAGATTTCTATTTGATTTCTTTGAGAGGAATATGCCAACTCTTTAAATATTTACTAGTGCATATTTTGTATACATACATGTGAATATATATATATATAATATAACACTAGTCCATATATTCTTCAGAGCAATAGAGGCAGTGTGTATGTTCCTTTCTTTAGCAAAAATAGGGCTTGTCAGGATTGAACTTAGGTCACTCTATTCAATTTCTAGGCCTTTACCAGTGTGCTACAACTTCCTTTGTGACTGAAAACTTTTTTGAAAGGAAAATGCAATTATATTAACATATGATAAAAATTATGTTCTCGAATTTCAATCATGGTTTTGAGAACCCTTGTTAATGGCGTCATCCCCTCCCGATCTTGATTCTTATTCTTCTCCTCCTCCTCCTCCTCCTGTGTAACAACCCGTATTTTCAATAACCTGTAATAATGTAAATCGAGGCAGAATTTAATTCTAAAATCTGAATCAAGGGAAACGGGCTATGACATTGCGTTCGTCTCGGAAAAATACGCGAAATAGAGTCCGAGTTTTCGAAAATAGGAGTCCGTATGACCCGATTAAGGCCCAACGAAGTTTTCAGAAAATTTCAAAGTAAAAACAGATTTCAAATTCAAGTTTGAATTTGAAAAATTAGGTCAGATTGGGCCAGGCGGGAAAATTCCAGCCAGAGTACCCAAGTCGACAGCCCTGTCGACTTGGGAGTCGACTTGGTTGGACCCAAGTCGACAGCCCTGTCGACTTGGCTGTCGACTTGGTCCAGCCGGGCAGTTTTGCCTGGTGCACCATTTTGGGTTTGTGTTGAGTTTGGGGGCCAGATTCAGTTTTGAGGGCTGAGATTGGAACTAGGGTTTAATCCCAGGGTTGAAACTAGTCCTAATCTCTATAAATAAGGCCCTAACCTAACCCTAAATCATCATTATTCATTCAAGTAACTAAACTATGGCAAAATCATTCCTCTCATGGCCTCCACTCTCTTCATAAAATTCCTAAGTCATTTCTATGAGAGATTTTCCATGCATACAAGTGTTTTCAAGCTTGTATGAGCATCATTAGCTTGCATTCAAGTCAAGTTTCTATATTTGCATCATAAAGCAAGGGTTTTGATCATTTTTGCTTAAGGGTTTTTCTATTGAAGCTTGCAAT
Source organism: Allium sativum (assembly GCA_030737875.1). Lineage (NCBI taxonomy): Eukaryota > Viridiplantae > Streptophyta > Magnoliopsida > Asparagales > Amaryllidaceae > Allium > Allium sativum. Next base: position 1,019,317,544 of record CM060926.1, on the reverse strand, counting down.
TTGGGTTTAATTGATTTCATAAGGGCTTTGTCATATTTTTGTGACTTCCTAAGCATTGTAAGCCCTATTCTACTTTCATATTTAAACTCTAAAGTTAATGAATGATGCAAGTGGTGTTTGATCATTATGTTATGATATGCAAGTTAATCATGTTATGTTATGCAAGTTTGCCATGTTATGATATGCAAGTTAATCATGTTATGTTATGCAAGTTTGCCATGTTATGATATGTAAGTTAACCATGTTATGTTATGCAAGTTTGCCATGTTGTGATATGCAAGTTAACCATGTTATGTTATGCAAGTTTGCCATGTTATGTTATGCAAGTTTGCTATGTTATGATATGCAAGTTTGCCATGTATGTTATGCAAGTTTGGGGTGATCATTTTGTTCATGTTATCATGTTATGCAAGCTTATCTTGAGTATATGAACATAAAGCTTCAAGCTTTATGCTAAAGGTTGCATTTTGGCAACATGTAAGTTATCATATCCCTTATGATAACTTGCATGTGAGGCTAAATGCGAGCTTATGGCCATTTTTACATGTCATTTATCACCATGTATCACCAATATGCTAAGTTTGGTTTTATGCATGCTTTTGAAGCCTAAAAATGTAATATGCAAGTATAAGAACATGTGTACATTTCATATGCCACCATGTTGAACTTGTGGCTTCAACACCTTTATGTCATGATTATGCCAAGTTCCCTCTTTCTATCCTTTATGCGCTAATTGCGATATGTAAGCGATGGGATTGCGTTTGGGGTTGGGTAAACTTAAAAGACATAAAAACATAAGATTGGGAATTTACCTATTAAGTTAGGCTACCCATTGGGAATTTACCTATTAAGTTAGGTCTACCCAATTGCTTGAAAAGTGTAATATGTTTTGGAAACATGATGGACATGACACTTAGAAAAGATAAGTGTGACCAACTCGAGGTTGGGTTGAGTTTGTAGCGTAAACCTACCCGGAACCGACCGGCTTAACTAGTTGCTACAAACAATAGGACCCAATGTGAGAAGTTGGTCATGTTGTACCTTGAACCCGAGGTTAGACCAAGTTGTGGTGTAAAGCTACCCGGACCCGCCCGGCTTAACTAGTAACCACAACAAGGTCTAATGTGAGAGGTTAAGGCGCATTAAATTAATTAATGCCTCGTGATTAGGGTTAAGTCATGGTCCACTTAATACTTAACCAATTTGGGCTTGGTAGATTAATCAGGGTTAAGTCGTGAACTCATTGTTACACTTAACCAAGTTAATCCATGATTGGCAAGAGGGTTAAACCGTACTTAACCCACTAGAAAAATCCTAGCAATGGGGGTCCACTCCAGCAGTAATCCCAAGTTTGTATCATTAAGACCCTAGGGTCTAGGCTAGGGAGGGGGCACGATTACTGGACTGGAGGTAAGCGACCAAAAACGACGGCAGTTGGGTACGCCGGTGTAGTTCCGGGCGGACTATGGTCGTGCATATAGTCTGAAGCCGGGGAAAACATGCACGGGTACCAGTAGATCGAGACTGTGCACGCATGTTTATGGTGTCCAGGGGTTGACACCCTAGGGCTTGATACACCCGACGGGAGACCCGGCACAGTCTGACTACAATTATGTTTGGGCCGTATGGACACCAACACGTGACGAGTTAGGCTTAAGGAGCCGATCGACTAGACCGTTTGGTTGGACCTCGTATGAGGGTCACTTCATGTTATTGGGCCAAAGCTTGGGCCAAGGGATCAATACTTGTTTATTCAAGTCATGTTAGTTTGCTAGTACACCTGTGGTGCAAAACCTTAAACCTGATTATGCGATGACACCTTTATCTACCTTGTTAGTTAATCATCATGCTAGTATGTTGTTATCCTTATGATCATACCTGCTTCTCATGCCAGTTAACTTTATCAGTTTACATTGATTGTAGTAGGGCTTACTCAGTCTTTTTGACTGACCTGTTTTTCTTTCGCCTCTTTTCTTTCATTTCCCCCCCAGGTTCTCAGGGAGGGAACGTTGGAGCTTAGCTTGGATTCCTGATCGCTTGCTTGTGGGATTTTAGCTCATGTATGGTCTTGACATGAAGCTAGCTATGGTTATCACTTATTTTGGGGATAGTACTTATGTATTTCAGTTTTTCAGTAATGTTGTTTTTATCTAGACTTGTGTATTTGGAAAGTTAACATATGATGTACCAGACTTGTTTTGAAAAAGTTTGAAATCTTCCGCTGTTTTACTTATCTTATTTACTCTGTTTACATATATACATATGTTCTTGTTCTGCCTTGATATATCATTATGCATGTTTACCTGATTCAAACGCCCCTCCAAAGTCAGAGTGCTTGCAAGAGTCACCCTGGCGGAGGTGGGGTGTTACATTTGGTATCAGAGCATATGGTTTACGATAAGGGACAAAAAGGTTTTTAAAACTTTTGGAAAACTATTATCAAAACCAAGTATAAAGTATTTTCCAAAGAAAAGTCTAGTTTATTTTAAAGGCTATTCCCCAAAAAGCCATTAGCAAAATTCCTTCGTTTTTCTCCATTCTGAATCTATCTTTTTCTTCGTTTTCAGTATGGCCAATAACTTTGCCATTCCGGAGGGAGTACACGTACCTGTTTGGTATAGGAGACTTTTGGAGGCTAGGGTGACCGAAGCCGGCCCCGCAAATGTTCCTCCTCCTCCGGTAGTTAATGTTCCTCCTCCTCCTGTCGCTGAGGTTCCTCTTCCTCCTCCCCCTCAGCATCCTCAAGCTGACTTCGCAAAGACTTGTAAAGATTTCAAAGCAATGGGTGGCAAGAATTTCTTTGGAACCGAGACTTATGTAGAGGCAAGGAATTGGTTGAAGGAAACTGAAGATCTTTTTGCCTTCTTTGATATAGATGACCGTATGAAGGTTTTATTAGCAGTGTGGTTGCTAAAGGAAGAAGCTGCACGTTGGTGGGTGGTCACCACCGTGACTAAGGCAATTGAGACTTAGGATGACTTTCGGGGAAAAGTTTGGACTAAGGTTCCTATCACTGAAGCAAGGGGATATGACTATTAGGGAATACATAGTTAAGTTTAATCAACTAGCTCGGGTCGGCTTAGACTTGGTTAACACAGCTCAGAAGAAGGCCCTATATTTTGCTCTAGGATTAAACGAGCCATTACATGGTTTAGCCATGACTCATATACCCTTGGGGGCAACTTTTGAGAGTTTGGTGAATATGGCCCTACTCAATGAAGAGAATAAGAGTGACAAGAAGGAAAAAAAAGTGCTTTACTTGCGGAAGCTCGACTCATCGAAACAAGGATTGCAGGAAAAGGAAGGGCACTTGTTTTAACTGTGGAGAAATGGGACACTTCACTAGGGATTGCCCGAAGAAGCAAGGGCAAGGCCAAGGTCAGACTCAGCATGTTGGACCTTCGGGAGGGCAAGTTCATGCTCTCAATGCCGCTCCAGTTCCCGATCGAGGTAGTATTTCTGTTGAAAGTCTTGTTTACATTTTTGATTTTCCTGTTCGTACCTTGTTTGATTTTGGTGCATCGCATAGTTTATTTCATCTGATCTAGTTGAAAGTTTGCACCTAAGTACTAGTCTAGTTAATGATCCCGTGTGTGTTTCAAATCCAATTGGGGGTTCCGCCCATTTGTCTATTATCTACGTGGATTTGAAAATCTCTATCTTTGGTGTAGAGTTCTCGTGTGATGCTTATATTCTCGGTTTCATGGGGTATGGGTTGATTTTGGGCATGGATGGGTTGTCCAGTTTTGGAGCCATCCTTGATTTTTGAGCATAGGGTTGTGAGGCTCATGACTCGCCTCGGTAATACCCTAAAAATTTCTGGTAACCCTATGGGTCCCGTCATGTTGTGTTATCTTGAATCCCTCAACTCGTCTATCGATAGTTTGCAATCGGTGAGGGTGGTCCGAGAATATCCTGATATCTTGGGTGAAGTGAAGGGGGTTACCCCTAAACGAGAGATAGATTTCTGCATTTATCTGGTGGATAATGCAAAGCTGGTTTCTTTGCCCGTTCGGCACATGGCTCCGCGTGAAAGGCGGGAGCTAAGTAAGCAAGTGAAGGAGTTGCTTGAGAAGAACTTCATTAGACGAAGTATATCTGAATGGGGAGCGCCTGGGGTATTTACTACCAAGGCAGATGGTTCTCTTCGACTTTGTGTTGATTATCGTGAGTAGAACAAGAAGAATAGACAACCATTACCGAGAATAGATGATCTCTTTGACCAGCTTATCGGTGCTTCTGTTTTCTCTCAGCTTGATCTTGCTATTAGATTCCATCAGCTCAGGGTAGCTGAAGATAGTATAGGCAAAACTGCGTTCAGAACTCCAGATGGATTCTTTGAATGGCTGGTCATGCCATTCGGTTTGACTAATGCACCCACCTACTTAGTGGACTTGATGAGTAGGGTGTTCAGGGAGTTCTTGAACAAGTTTGTCGTGGTCTTCGTAGATGATATTCTGATCTTCTCTAAGGATGAGGAAGAGCACGCAAGGCATCTCGTGGAGGTGATGGATACGCTTAGAGCGCATCAGTTGAAGGCCAAGTTCTCCAAGTGTCACTTTTGGAGAAGGGAAGTTAGATTTCTTGGGCACATAGTTTCTAAGCAAGGCTTAGTGGTGGATCCTGCTAAAGTGATCGCGGTTCAAGACCGGAAAGCTCCGACGAGGACAAATGAAGTAAGAAGCTTTCTCAGTTTAATTAGTCAGTTAGCGTCCCTTGAGTTTAGACCTACCCTTCTGGATCAAGTAGGGACTTCACAGAAGGAAGACCCGCAGTTAGCCGAGATCATGGACAAGTTGATTCGAGGCGAGATAGTAGTCACCTCGCTATAGATGACAAGGGATGGCTAAGACGCGATGAGAGAAAGAAGGTTCTTGATGATGCACATCACCCGAGGAGGTGGCCGAGTTTGTCCCAAGGTGCATGTTGTGCCAACAGGTTAAAGGCCAAGTCATAGAAGCCCAGTGGGCTATTACATCCATTAGAGGTCCCCGCAATGGAAGTAGGAAAGCGTCACGAAGGATTTCGTGGATGGACTGCCTAGATCAAGGAAAGGGAATATGAGCATGTGGGTCATAGTAGGTAGACTCACGAAGAGTGCTCATTTCACTCCGGTAAAGAGCGAAAGGACTGCATCATAGCTAGCGACAGTTTACTTTCAAGAGATAAAGCGGTTACACGGGGTTCCCTAAAGTATAGTTAGTAACCATGACTCAATCTTCACTAGCCAGTTTTGGGATAGTCTACGGGAAGTCATGGGCAAGCAACTGAATCTAAGTACGGCCTATCATTCGCAGGCGGATGGTTCATTTCGTTCAAGCATGAGTTATAGAAAATCACGTTAGTAAGAGCAATTGGCAACGTGGATTGGTATTTCCAAGAAAAGTTCTGCTGCGTGGAATACTTTATAGTAAGTAAACGAGATCCAGGATTCACTGGTGAATTTTGGAGAGCTTGCATGAAACAATGAGGTCATAGTTATGTTTAAGCCAAGAATGATAGAAGAGTAAGTGAAAAAGGAAGACGAGAGGCGACAATGAAATGGGTTCCAACTCATATTTGGAAATAAGAGTTAAGAAGCCAAGGAATCATGAAGTAAAAGACGGTCAAAGCACAGAGGAGTTAAACTCGAGGAAACGTGACTTAGAAGATTGAAGGCTGGATACGCGCACCATATCTCTTTCTAAGAGTATATCCTTGATCCTTGTTTTCCTGTGGAACTTACTCGCATGTTATCTTTTTATGTATATCCTCTCGGTCCCATTTTCGGTCCTATTTCTGTCGGGAGGTATGACTTATTGGCTAGTAATACATGTCAGGGTTTGAAGGGGGTCCGTTAGGTTGACTAAACCTTTTGGGCTTTTATAGAATATGGGTTGGGTTAGGAAGGGATTTCTTGTAATCCAAAAGGAGTATATCTTGCTTATCCTCCCGATCTCTTTGTAGCATATCTTTTGCTATCCATGTTTGTCTTGATTATCTAGTTTATCATGTTAATCTTGTCATGAGAACCTTAGGTAGAAACCCTTTGGATGAAACATGTGTTTAAAACATGTTATGCCTGATGGTTGCAAGTGGTTGCAAGTGTTTGCAAGTGGTTACTCGTGGATGCATTATACACATTAGGCACTAGATCGGCTCACACACTCCTCATATTGCATATGCATGAGTGTTTACGCTTATTCATGGATGAAAATTTTTGTGTTATCACATGGATGTTGCATATGGATGTATGTTATGTGCACACATATAGATGTTATACATTATGTTAGGAACTGCATTCATATGGATTCATTTCACTAACATAATTTGCATTGATGATATTTGCATTAGATAAGTACATATACACACACCTTTGCATATGTTCATACAACAATTACAATCTTATAAGGACAATGATTGCTCGTGGATGATGTTTTGAGTAGATGGATGTTGGATGGTAGGATACGTTCTTCCTAACTTGAAGATTTCGGGGACGAAATCCTTTAAGGAGGGGAGAATGTAACAACCCGTATTTTCAATAACTTGTAATAATGTAAATCGAGGCAGAATTTAATTCTAAAATCTGAATCAAGGGAAACGGGCTATGCCATTGCGTTCGTCTCGGAAAAATACGCGAAATAGAGTACGAGTTTTCGAAATTCGGAGTCCGTATGACCCGATTAAGGCCCAACGAAGTTTTCAGAAAATTTCAAAGTAAAAACAGATTTCAAATTCAAGTTTGAATTTGAAAAATTAGGTCAGATTGGGCCAGGCGGGAAAATTCCCGCCAGAGTACCCAAGTCGACAGCCCTGTCGACTTGGGAGTCGACTTGGTTGGACCCAAGTCGACAGCCTTGTCGACTTGGCTGTCGACTTGGTCCAGCCGGGCAGTTTTGCCTGGTGCACCATTTTGGGTTTGTGTTGAGTTTGGGGGCCAGATTCAGTTTTGAGGGCTGAGATTGGAACTAGGGTTTAATCCTAGGGTTGAAACTAGTCCTAATCTCTATAAATAAGGCCCTAACCTAACCCTAAATCATCATTATTCATTCAAGTAACTAAACTATGGCAAAATCATTCCTCTCATGGCCTCCACTCTCTTCATAAAATTCCTAAGTCATTTCTATGAGAGATTTTCCATGCATACAAGTGTTTTCAAGCTTGTATGAGCATCATTAGCTTGCATTCAAGTCAAGTTTCTATATTTGCATCATAAAGCAAGGGTTTTGATCATTTTTGCTTAAGGGTTTTTCTATTGAAGCTTGCAATTTGGGTTTAATTGATTTCATAAGGACTTTGTCATATTTTTGTGACTTCCTAAGCATTGTAAGCCCTATTCTACTTTCATATTTAAACTCTAAAGTTAATGAATGATGCAAGTGGTGTTTGATCATTATGTTATGATATTCAAGTTAATCATGTTATGTTATGCAAGTTTGCCATGTTATGATATGCAAGTTAATCATGTTATGTTATGCAAGTTTGCCACGTTATGATATGCAAGTTAACCATGTTATGTTATGCAAGTTTGTCATGTTGTGATATGCAAGTTAACCATGTTATGTTATGCAAGTTTGCCATGTTATGTTATGCAAGTTTGCTATGTTATGATATGCAAGTTTGCCATGTATGTTATGCAAGTTTGGGGTGATCATTTTGTTCATGTTATCATGTTATGCAAGCTTATCTTGAGTATATGAACATAAAGCTTCAAGCTTTATGCTAAAGGTTGCATTTTGGCAACATGTAAGTTATCATATCCCTTATGATAACTTGCATGTGAGGCTAAATGCGAGCTTATGGCCATTTTTACATGTCATTTATCACCATGTATCACCAATATGCTAAGTTTGGTTTTATGCATGCTTTTGAAGCCTAAAAATGTAATATGCAAGTATAAGAACATGTGTACATTTCATATGCCACCATGTTGAACTTGTGGCTTCAACACCTTTATGTCATGATTATGCCAAGTTCCCTCTTTCTATCCTTTATGCGCTAATTGCGATATGTAAGCGATGGGATTGCGTTTGGGGTTGGGTAAACTTAAAAGACATAAAAACATAAGATTGGGAATTTACCTATTAAGTTAGGTCTACCCATTGAGAATTTACCTATTAAGTTAGGTCTACCCAATTGCTTGAAAAGTGTAATATGTTTTGGAAACATGATGGACATGACACTTAGAAAAGATAAGTGTGACCAACTCGAGGTTGGGTTGAGTTTGTAGCGTAAACCTACCCGGAACCGACCGGCTTAACTAGTTGCTACAAACAATAGGACCCAATGTGAGAAGTTGGTCATGTTGTACCTTGAACCCGAGGTTAGACCAAGTTGTGGTGTAAAGCTACCCGGACCCGCCCGGCTTAACTAGTAACCACAACAAGGTCTAATATGAGAGGTTAAGGCGCATTAAATTAATTAATGCCTCGTGATTAGGGTTAAGTCATGGTCCACTTAATACTTAACCAATTTGGGCTTGGTAGATTAATCAGGGTTAAGTCGTGAACTCATTGTTACACTTAACCAAGTTAATCCATGATTAGCAAGAGGGTTAAACCGTACTTAACCCACTAGAAAAATCCTAGCAATGGGGGTCCACTCCAGCAGTAATCCCAAGTTTGTATCATTAAGACCCTAGGGTCTAGGCTAGGGAGGGGGCACGATTACTGGACTGGAGGTAAGCGACCAAAAACGACGGCAGTTGGGTACACCGGTGTAGTTCCGGGCGGACTATGGTCGTGCATATAGTCCGAAGCCGGGGAAAACATGCACGGGTACCAGTAGATCGAGACTGTGCACGCATGTTTATGGTGTCCAGGGGTTGACACCCTAGGGCTTGATACACCCGACGGGAGACCCGGCACAGTCTGACTACAATTATGTTTGGGTCGTATGGACACCAACACGTGACGAGTTAGGCTTAGGGAGCCGATCGACTAGACCGTTTGGTTGGACCTCATATGAGGGTCACTTCATGTTATTGGGCCAAAGCTTGGGCCAAGGGATCAATACTTGTTTATTCAAGTCATGTTAGTTTGCTAGTACACCTGTGGTGCAAAACCTTAAACCTGATTATGCGATGACACCTTTATCTACCTTGTTAGTTAATCATCATGCTAGTATGTTGTTATCCTTATGATCATACCTGCTTCTCATGCCAGTTAACTTTATCAGTTTACATTGATTGTAGTAGGGCTTACTCAGTCTTTTTGACTGACCTGTTTTTCTTTCGCCTCTTTTCTTCCGTTTCCCCCCCAGGTTCTCAGGGAGGGAACGTTGGAGCTTAGCTTGGATTCCTGATCGCTTGCTTGTGGGATTTTAGCTCATGTACGGTCTTGACATGAAGCTAGCTATGGTTATCACTTATTTTGGGGATAGTACTTATGTATTTCAGTTTTTCAGTAATGTTGTTTTTATCTAGACTTGTGTATTTGAAAAGTTAACATATGATGTACCAGACTTGTTTTGAAATAGTTTGAAATCTTCCGCTGTTTTACTTATCTTATTTACTCTGTTTACATATATACATATGTTCTTGTTCTGCCTTGATATATCATTATGCATGTTTACCTGATTCAAACGCCCCTCCAAAGTCAGAGTGCTTGCAAGAGTCACCCTGGCGGAGGTGGGGTGTTACATCCTGTAACACCCCACATCCGTTAGTGTCACTCACAAAGGGAATGCACTAAGTTCTGTGAAGTATTATAGGTAAAAGATGCAGATAAATTACAAGACAGATAAATAAAGCAGCGGAAAAGTGAATAAAACTTTATTTCATTTATAACAGCTTGTACAAAGATTGTTTTCCAACAACAAAGTATCTATCTTGTTTAAAAAAATAAAGAAGCATAAATATACAATGATATTCCCCAATAAAACATTAGCCAGCCATAGCGGTGGAAAAGAGAGTCCAAAGCAGCACATCAAAGAGTCTTCAAGCTTGGAAAGAGTAACAGGTCCATACAAATCTGAGTTATTCCCTCACTGACTACCTAGGGAGGGGGGGGGAAACGGTAGAAAAGAAGACGAAAGAAAACATAGAGTCAGACATAAAGCCTGGTAAGTCTAGTGGTGTTGTTTCAGTATATGAATAAGGAAAAGGACATGAAAGGCATAAACTGAAAATGGGAAAATACCATAAACTAAGGCAAAGCGGTTTAGAATCAAAATTACTATCGCACCCCATACTAATCTCTACACCACCTAACTAGTATCCCAACTAGTAATCTGTATAAAATGATAACGTGATCCCAGTCCCTGTAACTGTGGTTGCCATCAGGCGCACATCTATTATTTATTACCTAGATTTAATCTAAGGTTTTCTATCGAGCGTTCCCTAGATTCAACTAGGGTTTATGCGTCTTATGTAATATTTCTCGGATTCAGCATTTATGCCACCTAGGTCCACTAGGGATTATGCTACCTGTCGAACGATGCCCCTGGTCTAGGACACACTACCTAGAGTGGTATATGTTCCTAGACTTTCCCCACGTAAGTGTCGCGAATCGTTTATCGTTGTCTAGATGCACATGTCCTGAAATGTGTGACCCGAGTCCCGTGGCAGGGCTATTCTAGAAACACAGAACTTGGTTGGAAGCTTTCAGATATCTGCCGATGCAAATGCTAAGGTCTGTTTTTCTACCAGTGGTTATGGTCCCACGTGACCCCTCCCTCAACTAATGAAAGGCAATCCAAGAAAATCAAGCATGAGAACTATACTCCTACCACCTATGCCCGACTTTCCTATTGGCCAGCCTCACCCATAACTAGATAGCAAGTATATGGTCTGTTGGGAGTTCTCCGCCTTTCCGCATGCGTACTACGATTGACTCAAGATGGTAGGTAGACGACGAGTCGGTATCACAGGGCTACTGGTCTCGTCGAATCATGTTGGTCCATCCCAGTCTTTAGGTTGCCTTAAATTGCAACCAAGGCATACCCTTGGTTCTTCTGACGCAGACCTTAACCTCTGTGAGCCCAGGCGGATCATCTGCAACCTCACAGAGGGATACCAAGAGTACCCTCACGTCCCCCGAGGCTACGTGCTTCTAAACCCAGTCCGCTGGAGCTTTTTTTTCGAAATTGGATAAACGTTTGCTCCTTCTCATGCACTTGTTAAGCGATGATCTACCATATCAGGTTATTCATCTATTATGGACCGGCTCAGTTTTCTTGACTAAGAATTATTACTTAGTTGTTCTCAACTAAGTTTTACCACTTAGTTTCTTTTCCCGTAAATCTTGTTAACTAAAGTTTATCACTTAGTTTCTTTAACTGGGGATTTCAACTTAGCTCCCGTTCTCGATTGTTTCTTAACCAGGGTTTACTACTTAGACCTCTTTCTCGTCAAGTTGGATTGATTAAGTGTCATTAGTCAATTCAGGTTAGCTTAACCCCTTCCTTTGTCATATTAAACTGGCTAAGTGTTATCAGTAGTTCATGTTGACTTAACCCTATCACAAACCACGTTATATTGGTTAAGTATTTTCTTATTACTTAACCCAACCCACTCATCTTGTATTGGTTAAGTGTCCCCTAACCTAATCTTGCCCACCTGTTTTAACTAACATGTTATAACGGTTAAGTGTTTCCTTAGTTAACTTAACCCTAACATCTATTTAATTAACATGTTCTAATGGTTAGGTATTGTCCCTTCATGTTTCAACTTAACCCTGTTCAATTTATCACACTATGATGGTTAAGTGTTCTAAGTTTACTTAACCCTACCCTCTAGTCCAGCTAACATATTAAATTGGCTAAGTGTATTTACTTAACCTTACCCACTTATCTAGCTAACGTGTTATAATGGTTAAGTAATCTAGATTTACTTAACCTCACCCACTTATCTAATTATCAGATTATAACGGTTAAGTGTCCTGAATTTACTTAACCTCACCCTCTAGTCTAGTTAATATGTTAAATTGGTTAAGTGTATTTACTTAACCTCACCTTCTAGTCTAGTTAACATGTGAAATTGGTTAAGTGTATTTACTTAACCTCACCTTCTAGTCTAGTTAACATGTTAAATTGGCTAAGTGTTTTCTTAGTTACTTAACCCCTACAAGTCTTGTCTTGTTAGCATGTTAAGTTGGTTAAGTGCTTTAGTTAACTTAACCCTACCAATCCTAACTTAGCTTTAATTGTCTTATTAAAGCACCAACCACTCACATTAGACAGGTATTGTTGTGGCTGCCTGTATACCGATCGGTTTCGGGAACTCTTACGCCGGCACTCAGTCTAACCTCGGGTCGTTATTGGGCTCAATGCTTTAACCTCTCACATTGGATAGGTATTGTTGTGATTACTGGACAGTCGGGCGGGTCCGGGCAGGTTTACATCACAACTCAATCCAACCTCGGGTTAAGCATGCTCGTATTTTCTAGATTTACATATTTGTCACTTTTCATTTTTATATGTAAATGTTTATGGCCCAATTATCCAAATCCACTAATTTTGGATATAATTTATACCGCTTTAAATGTCACTAGTCATTGGCATGTGTCAGACATGCCAATACATGTATTTTATTTTAAACCCAACGTTTGTTTCCCCCGTTCGTACGTACGCAGCATAACATATGTTGGGCTTAACATTTCAGCCCAACTCATAAACATAAAAAGGGGAAGCACAAAATCATGAATTGTTCTAGAATACATAAAAGTGTGTGGCGCATGAACTTGCAACATAACGTTTTCACTAACATAGATTGTGAACTTGCATTCAATAAGGATATACATGAAATGGCGTACTTTTAGACTTGTTTAAACATGGTTTTGTACACATATAACTAGACATAATGTCAAACACCAAACTAGCATAAAAATGTCCACATTTTGACATAACCCAAAGGTGTAAACTAACTTTACATCAAGTAGCCTATTTCAACATGAAACTAGTATAATTTGTGTAACCAAAAGTTACTTGCATAAACCCAATTATCACTTGCAAATAAACATAATATTGTATACAAAGGTTTTGAGTCGTGTAGGCATAAAAGGTTTCAACTTGGAACATGTTTACATGAGTCTCAACTTAGGCCTAAAAAGAATGTATGCTAACCATGTTAACGACATAACATAAAGATGTCAATTCTAGTTTTTTTCCACAAACTTGCAAGTGATATTTATTATCATATACAAATGTCAATAGGCTCGCATCAACCAAATCATGCCACAAACAGCCAATACAAAATGTGACAAAATCAACGCAATACATAGAATTTACATCAATATTTTACAATAGTAAAACCCTAATTTCATTTACATCGAATCACATCGCAATTTCTATTCATATTCAGAAAACCACTATACTTACAAAGGGCGCTGAAACTTGTTTTCTGGTTTCTGTTATTCTGAATTTGCAAAGCTTTACCTTGGAGTAGAAAACATTGCATGGAAATTAGATTAGACTTATGTTTCTTGAATCGTTGTTCGTCTCTTTTTGAGCGGAGGCTCTCCTTAGTTTTCTTCTGTCATCGTGGCGGATCAAGTTCTTATTTTTGTGTGAATTTTAGTTGGAGACCTAGGGTATTTTTATAGAGTTGCAAGTTAATTAGAGCACGATGAAGCCAGGTTTAATCAAAGCCATTCGTTCTAAAGAGAAGCCAATCAAAAGATGACAACTCAGCCCTAGTGACAAGACCAGGCCCAGAAATTCGACCAGAACACAGACCAGGCCAGCCAGACCTGACCAGGTCGACAGGGGAGGTCGACCCTATTGTCGACCTGGGTCAACCAGGTCGACACTATGGTCGACCCTATGGTCGACCTGGGCCCTGGGCAGGAATTTTCCTGCCCAGCCCGGGTCTGGTCCTATTTTGAATTTTGAATTCGTTTTTCGAGCTGTTTGAATTTTAAATAAATTCTTAAACTTCCGGAGGTCATATCTCCTTCGTTCGACGTCCGATTTACGCAAACTCGGACTCTATCTCAAGTAGAACTTCGAGATGAACGCAATGGCTTAAACCGTTTCCCTTAATTCTTCTTCTAAAATTTAATTATACTTTAATTTGTGAAACTTAATGTTATAGAACTACGGGGTGTTACATTCTCTCCCTCTTTAAAGGATTTCGTCCCCAAAATCTTCAAGTTAGGAAGAATGTGTCCTACTATCCAATCACCCATCTACTCAACCATTCAATCACATGCATTCATTGTCCTTAAAAATATTTCTAATGCTTTCATGTTCATATGCATAGTGTGTGTATATGTCTTTATCTAATGCAAAATCAGGCGGTCTACTGATTCAGTTGACCTCCTTAATGTGAATTATGTCAGTGCCATGCGTCCAATCATGTATGCAAGCATCCCTAGTTATGTAAATACTACATGTGTGCATACCCATTCATCCATATGCAACATCCATATGATAACATATCAAGTTAAATCCGTTAAGCAAATACATATATACGAATGCAATATGAAAGTGACTAAGTCGTTCTAGCGCATACGGTGTGTATATGCATCCACGAGCAACCACTTGCAACCATCAATCATAACATGTTTCAAATACATGTTTACATCCATTGGCTTCTATCTAAGGATCGATGATACGTCCTAGAGGATATACCTTAAAGGCTAGAAAGTATGCATAAAATTCTTAAAAGAGATCAAGGATGTACCCTTAGGAAAAAGGGTATGATGCGTGTGTCTAGTCTTCAGTCTCCTAAGTCGCATCTTCTTGGGCTTCATATTTTGTACCTTATCTAATTAATCTTCACGATTGCGAAGTTTCTTGACCTCCATTTCCAAAACTGTCGTTGATCAGATAGCTGGCTTTGCATTGTCAACTGGATATATGCGGAAGTCTATCCCGCGTTTAGGGGTAAACCCCTATCCTAATCAAACAACTGCGTACCCATGGACTATTATAACGGATTGCACATCATCGATAAATGTATTAAGCGATTCTAGATAGCTAAGCCTCACTGATCCTTTTAGGATCACGTAATCTCGAGGGTATTTCCAAGGCAAGTCAAAAAGTCTAACTTTCAGAATTACTAGCCAACCAACCCATGCCTAGGATCAACTCATAGCCCATGGAACCAAAACATTATGCATAAATTCAACATTAATGTGGCCGTTCTAAAATCCCTACAAACCAAAGGTAAACGGGCCGAACCACCAATTTGGATCTGAGACTAATTGGGATATTCTACTATACAAGTACCTAGGTGCAGAGACTCAACTATGAAAGCAGGTATAAACGAATGCGAAGCGCTAAGATCAAAAGAGTACTAACAGGTTGATCAACTGAAAAGCTAAACTTTTCTAATGGAGACTTTTACTATCTCTCTCCCAGGTATTCTAGTGGTGAAAGCACGCATTCGTCCTCCTGAAAATCCTTTCCCTCGTCCTTGCCCCTGTCCTTAATTATATGCCCTATTATACCATAGAAAAGCTACTTCCTCTTATCTTAGGCTTTATAATTCCTTCCTCCTTCGTGAGCCAAGTCCATATCAATGAATTCCTCATCCTTGGGTTGTGCCCCTTAGCCAAACTCCTCATCCTCTTCCTTGTGTAATCAAGTTGATAAATCTCTCTCGAATGCTGCCTCCATCGTACAGAAAACCCTACAAAGCTTGAAAGAAAACTAGTCGTAGGTGAAACTATTATGGCTATAGATGGAAGTTGGGCACTACTTCACCCTTTGATGAGGTTACCTCCCAGAAAGCCAGGAGCCCCAGAGACTCAAGAAAGAAGGAAACAAGGACTCAAACAGAGAATAAAAAGATAGTGCATATGGCTTTGGGGAATATGCCTTTAAAACAAAACTTTTCTTTTGAAAATGCTTCTTTTAAACCCGTTTTGAAAATAATTTTTCAAATCTTTTATCTGATCCGGTAACCTTCAGCTGTGATACCATGTGTAACACCCCACATCCGTTAGTGTCACTCTCAAAGGGAATGCACTAAGTTCTATGAAGTATTGTAGGTAAAAGATGCAGCTAAATTACAAGACAGATAAATAAAGCAGTGGAAAAGTGAATAAAACTTTATTTCATTTATAACAGCTTGTACAAAGATTGTTTTCCAACAACAAGTATCTATCTTGTTTAACAAAATAAATAAGCATAAATATACAATGATATTCCCCAATAAAACATTAGCCAGCCATAGCGGTGGAAAAGAGAGTCCAAAGCAGCACATCAAAGAGTCTTCAAGCTTGGAAAGAGTAACATGTCCATACAAATCTGAGCTATTCCCTCCCTGACTACCTGGGGGGGGGGAACGGAAGAAAAGAAGACGAAAGAAAACATAGAGTCAGACATAAAGCCTGGTAAGTCTAGTGGTGTTTCGGTATATGAATAAGGAAAAGGACATGACAGGCATAAACTGAAAATGGGAAAATACCATAAACTAAGGCAAAGCGGTTTAGAATCGAAATTACTATCGCACCCCATACTAATCTTTGCACCACCTAACTAGTATCCCAACTAGTAATCTGTATAAAATGATAACGTAATCCCAGTCCCTGTAACTGTGGTTGCCATCAGGCGCACATCTATTATTTATTACCTAGATTTAATCTAGGGTTTTCTATCGAGCGTTCCCTAGATTCAACTAGGGTTTATGCGTCTTATCTAATATTTCTTGGATTCAGGATTTATGCCACCTAGGTCCACTAGGGGTTATGCTACCTTTCGAACGATGCCCCTAGTATAGGACACACTACCTAGAGTGGTATATGTTCCTAGACTTTCCCCACGTAAGTGTTGCGAATCGTTTATCGCTGTCTAGATGCACATGTCCTGAAATGTGCGACCTGAGTCCCGTGGCAGGGCTATTTTAGAAACACGGAACTCAGTCGGGAGCTTTCAGATATCTGCCGATGCAGATGCTAAGGTCTGTTTTTCTACCAGTGGTTATGGTCCCACGTGACCCCTCCCTCAACTAATGAAAGGCAATCCAAGAAAATCAAGCATGAGAACTATACTCCTGCCACCTATGCCCCACTTTCCTATTGGCCAGCCTCACCCATAACTAGATAGCAAGTATATGGTCTGTTGGGAGTTCTCTGCCTTTCCGCATGCGTACTACGATTGACTCAAGATGGTAGGTAGACGACGAGTCGCTATCACAGGGCTACTGGTCTCGTCGAATCACGCTGGTCCATCCCAGTCTTTAGGTTGCCTAAAATTGCAACCAAGGCATACCCTTGGTTCTTCTGACGCAGACCTTAACCTCTATGAGCCCAGGCGGATCATCTGTAACCTCACAGAGGGATACCAAGAGTACCCTCACGTCCCCCGAAGCTACGTGCTTCTAAACCCAGTCCGCTAGAGCTTTTTTTTCGAAATCGGATAAATGTTTGCTCCTTCTCATGCACTTGTTAAGCGATGATCTACCATATCGAGTTATTCATCTATTATGGACCGGCTCAGTTTTCTTGACTAAGAATTATTACTTAGTTGTTCTCAACTAAGTTTTACCACTTAGTTTCTTTTCCCATAAATCTTGTTAACTAAGGTTTATCACTTAGTTTCTTTAACTGGGGATTTCAACTTAGCTCCCGTTCTCGATTGTTTCTTAACAGGGTTTACTACTTAGCCCTCTTTCTCGTCAAGTTGGATTGGTTAATGTCATTAGTCAATTCAGGTTAGCTTAACCCCTTCCTTTGTCATATTAAACTGGCTAAGTGTTATCAGTAGTTCATATTGACTTAACCCTATCACAAACCAAGTTATATTGGTTAAGTATTTTCTTATTACTTATCCCAACCCACTCATCTTGTATTAGTTAAGTGTCCCCTAACCTAATCTTGCCCACCTATTTTAACTAACATGTTATAACAGTTAAGTGTTTCCTTAGTTAACTTAACCCTAACATCTATTTAATTAACATGTTCTAATGGTTAGGTATTGTCCCTTCATGTTTCAACTCAACCCTGTTCAATTTATCACACTATGATGGTTAAGTGTTCTAAGTTTACTTAATCCTACCCTCTAGTCCAGCTAACATATTAAATTGGCTAAGTGTATTTACTTAACCTTACCCACTTATCTAGCTAACGTGTTATAATGGTTAAGTATTCTAGATTTACTTAACCTCACCCACTTATCTAATTATCAGATTATAACGGTTAATTGTCCTGAATTTACTTAACCTCACCCTCTAGTCTAGTTAATATGTTAAATTGGTTAAGTTTATTTGCTTAACCTCTCCTTCTAGTCTAGTTAATATGTTAAATTGGTTAAGTGTATTTACTTAACCTCACCTTCTAGTCTAGTTAACATGTTAAATTGACTAAGTGTTTTCTTAGTTACTTAACCCCTACAAGTCTTGTCTTGTTAACATGTTAAGTTGGTTAAGTGTTTTAGTTAACTTAACCTTACCAATCCTAACTTAGCTTTAATTGTCTTATTAAAGCACCAACTACTCATATTAGACAGGTATTGTTGTGGCTACCTGTATGCTGGTCGGTTCCGGGCAGTCTTATGCCACAACTCAGTCTAACCTCGGGTCTTTATTGGGCTCAATGCCTTAACCTCTCACATTGGATAGGTATTGTTGTGATTACTGGACAACCGGGCGGGTCCTGGCAGGTTTACATCACAACTCAATCCAACCTCGGGTTAAGCATGCTCGGATTTTCTAGATTTACATATTTGTCACTTTTCATTTTTATATGTAAATGTTTATGGCCCAATTATCCAAATACACTAATTTTGGGTATAATTTATACCGCTTTAAATGTCACTATTCATTGGCATGTGTTAGACATGCCAATACATGTATTTTATTTTAAACCCAACGTTGTTTCCCCCGTTTGTATGTACGCAGCATAACATATGTTGGGCTTAACATTTTAGCCCAACTCATAAACATAAAAAGGGGAAGCACAGAATCATGAATTGTTCTAGAATACATAAAAGTGTGTGGCGCATGAACTTGCAACATAGCGTTTTCACTAACATAGATTGTGAACTTGCATTCAATAAGGATATATCTAAATTGGTGTCACATGAAATGGCGTACTTTTGGACTTGTTTAAACATGGTTTTATACACATATAACTAGACATAATGTCAAACACCAAACTAGAATAAAAATGTCCACTTTTTGACATAACCCAAAGGTGTAAACTAACTTTACATCAAGTAGCCTATTTCAACATGAAACTAGTATAATTTGTATAACCAAAAGGTACTTGCATAAACCCAATTATCACTTGCAAATAAACATAATAATGTATACAAAGGTTTTGAGTCGTGTAGGCAAAAAAGGTTTCAACTTGGAACATGTTTACATGAGTCTCAACTTAGGCCTAAAAAGAATGTATGCTAACCATGTTAACGACATAACATAAAGATGTCAATTCTAGTTTTTTTCTACAAACTTGCAAGTATATTTATTTTCATATACAAATGTCAATAGGCTCGCATCAACGAATTTATGCCACAAACAGCCAATACAAAATGTGACAAAATCAACGCAATACATAGAATTTACATCAATATTTTACAATAGTAAAACCCCAATTTCATTTACATCGAATCACATCGCAATTTCTATTCATATTCAGAAAACCACTATATTTACAATGGGCGCAGAAACTTGTTTTCTGGTTTCTGTTATTCTGAATTTGCAAAGCTTTCCCTTGGAGTAGAAAACGTTGCGTAGAAATTAGATTAGACTTATGTTTCTTGAATCGTTGTTCGTCTCTTTTTGAGCGGAGGCTCTCCTTAGTTTTCTTCTGTCATCATGGTGGCTCAAGTTCTTATTTTTGTGTGAATTTTAGTTGGAGACCTAGGGTATTTTATAGAGTTGCAAGTTAATTAGAGCCGTCGATGAAGCCAGGTTTAATTAAAGCCATCCGTTCTAAAGAGAAGCCAATCAAAAGAAGACAACTCAGCCCTAGTGACAAGACCAGACCTAGAAATTCGACCAGAACACAGACCAGGCCAGCCAGACCTGACCAGGTCGACCCTATGGTCGACCCTATGGTCGACCTGGGTCACCCAAGTCGACACTATGGTCGACCCTAGGGTTGACCTGGGCCCTGGGCAGGAATTTTCCTGCCCAGCTCAGGTCTGGTCCTATTTTGAATTTTGAATCCGTTTTTCGAGCTGTTTGAATTTTAAATAAATTCTTAAACTTCCGGAGGTCATATCTCCTTCGTACGGAGTCTGATTTACGCAAACTCGGACTCTATCTCAAGTAGAATTTCGAGACGAACGCAATGGCGTAACCCGTTTCCCTTAATTCTTCTTCTAAAATTTAATTGTACTTTAATTTGTGAAACTTAATGTTATAGAACTACGGGGTGTTACACCTCCTCTTCCTCCTCCTCAGCCTCCAGCTTATCCTCCCCCTCCTCCTGACCCTTCTCTCAAACTTAACTCTGGTTCGGTTTTTTCTGAACAAGTAAAATCATCTTTTGCTCTGTCTTCTATTCCTTTGGATTTTGATCCTCATGGTGATTCGTTTGATTTTCATCATGTGAATAATACTAGATTTCATGATGTAAATTTGGATACATTGATTGTTGATAATATTGGTTTTTCAGATCTGAATTTCTTACAGGCTGGTGATAATTCTTTGATTGATCATAATTCTTCTGTTCTTAATTCATCAATTGATATTGTTATTCCTCTTTCTGTTGATCCTCCTTCACTTGTAGTCAATTCTTCCATTCCTCTCTCTAAAATATCTTCAAATACCTCATCGGAATCCAATGTTGGATCTAAATCTGACTATCTTTCTCTTTTCAACTCTTTGCCTCGCAATGCTGGATCCTATAAACCACTGGAATTTGAAGCTGTAAAGAATAGCCAAAAGAAATATCCTCCAGAAGAAGTGAAAGCTGAAGGGGTAAAATATTGGAATCAATATTTGGTAGGGTTCTTTTTGGATGGATCTTTATCATACTTAACAATGGTTAATTTTCTTCTGAATTGGTGGAAGCTTTTTGGAGAGGTAGATATAAAACCTGATGGACTTAATTTCTACTTTAAATTCTCTAACGATGTTGATAAAGATAAGGTGTTGAAAGCTAATCCAGTGTTTATCAGAGGTAGAATGTTCATAATCACTAGATGGGATCCTTCTATAGGTAGTGCACAATCTCAAATCAAGAAAATACCAATTTGGGTACACTTGCATAGAATTCGTGTTATACTTTGGACCTTAATGGGGATTAATTGGTTAGTATGTTAGATTGGAAAGCTCATTTGTTTTGATGTGAATACTGAAAGTATGAAGAGAATAAGATATGCCAATTTGTTCATTGAAATTGATGTTGAATCTGATTTTCCTAATTGCATTGATTTGGGTTGTCTTGGAGATATTTGTCCCCCTGTTATTGTCAATTTTGATTGGAGGCCGAGTATTTGTGTGCATTGTAAGGCTTTTGGTCATGAAACTATTAATTGTGATGTTTTTAGCAAGAGAGAATTTACTGAAGAAAATCACAAAGGAGAAGTCAAACAGGTCAATAATGTTTTTCAAGAGAAGGAAGCAAATGTTAGAGTCAATATGGCTATTAATAATAAGAACAATGGTTGGGCTAAAGTGATTAATAAGAAGAAGCAAATGTGGCCAAGGAAAACAAGGAAAGAGGAGACTGTTGGGAAGGAAGTTGTTGATAGTCAAAAGGGGAAAGTGGTTAATTCAAATGGTGTAGGTGAATCAATGAAACAAGCAGCTGGGAATAAAGAAATGCTAGAGGAAAGTAAT
Source organism: Allium sativum (assembly GCA_030737875.1). NCBI lineage: Eukaryota > Viridiplantae > Streptophyta > Magnoliopsida > Asparagales > Amaryllidaceae > Allium > Allium sativum. The sequence continues at coordinate 1,019,295,886 of CM060926.1, read as the reverse complement.
TGTTATGCTATTGGAAGAGGAGATAATCATATTGTGATAGTGGATGAGAAGGGTAATTGTGTAGTGCATAAAAAGGAGAATTTAGATTTATATCATGATGAATCTAAAAACAAGGGTAAGCAAATAGTTGAAGAAAATGCACCAGATGAATTTCAGATTGATTTCAATCCTTTCTCCATCTTGAGTGAGAATTCAAACATGCCCTCTACTTCATATTCAGATTTGATTTTTGACCAGAATCAATCTTTGGATCTTCATATTCCTATTAACTATAACTTCAGTTGAAAATTCTTTGATCAAAAATCTTCTCCTTACTCTCATTTGGCCCCTCCTAAAGATTTGATTCTTCCTCCACCTTCTAATCTTTCTTCTAAATCTCCTCCTCCTCCTGATCTAGCAGATAATGGATCTGTTCCTAAATCTGTTAAGGCTAAAGTAAGTGATTACATTGATTGTGACGACCCCATTCCCGGTAAGATGGTGGCAAGGGTAATCTTTGGAATATAACACATAAACATATAACAGCAGAACAGAAATAAACAAATACACCAGATAATGTACAATAGAATACACTGGATAAATATAATCATCAGAGTTACACAGTATATACGATCATACTTAGTACAAAATACAGTTCAGCTATACATAAATGTCTACTGCGGAAAAGAAAACATAATATGTACAACAGGAGCGGAACAACATAAAAAGAGATAAATGATAGAATCCATCTTCAGCTCCAGCTATCCAGAAAGAGCCTGCTAAAACCTGAATACAAGGCTGCCCGTGTAGAAAAAGGGGCACCCGAGTTTGCAAGTGAAACAAACTACGAGTCAGTCATGGGACTGGTATGAGAAATATACTTAACACATTTTCAAATATGGCTAATCATAGGACCACGCCACTTTCGCGGAACGGGTTTACTCCATTGGATTTCCAGTGCTTTAAAACAAATAAATCTTTTAAACATCGCAATTTTATAAAAATGAAGCCATTATAAGACTCAGTTCCCATCACACAATGCAACACAATCCGGAGGATAGAGTTTTACCTTATAATGGCCAAATATGCTTGATACGAGGAAAACAAATCATTTGAAATGCAAATTTTATCGTTTAATTCTTAATCAGACTCCAACCGTAAACTAGTAAGAGAATATTTCCCTAAGTATTAACCCCGAAGGACGAAACCAACATCAGACCAATACCTAGGAAACCATCCGTCCTAGCTCGTTTCCAGTTAGTTTCTAATTTTAGATACAATCATAAATATCAATCATAGGCGGCATTAATGCCCCATACCACTATGTCGCCATATATAGGTATACAATCAAAACCGCACGATGTCGTATCTGGAAATTGGATTTCCGCCATGAACCAAGGCAAAGGATAGTCCTTACCGAATTTGAGACTGTCTAGCCTGAGTCTCAGGATCAGAACGAATCAACCCTTGGAGCCACAAGGCCGGTCCACCGATGTTGATTAGACGAAATCCTGAACACTACGTCTCCCCGTCCTATGTGGCGTAAATGAGCCAACGAATGACTCTATCGGTTCGAGAACGACCGATATATCCGAGGCGCCTCGCAACAGCAACAACCACATAAGTCAAACTCGTCAGGGCGTGTGAAACCACTGACGCCACTTCTAGCTAGAAAGAGATGATTGTCCTCCCTGGATCCGTCTCCCGTTTCTGGTTCACAACCGGGGTGTGAGGCTCGCGAATCTACGCTACACAAAGCTATGCCACACAGGCCGTGCTTTAATCTTCAATCACAAGACTCTACTTTTCAATAGAAGCCTTGATCATATTGCTACTTAGGCATGCCACACATGCAATTCACTCCATGCGACTGATTCCTATCGATATATAACCTCTGAGCTCGTACGTCTCAGAGAAGGGCGTTAAGAAAAAGAATAAATTCTCCGCCGCCAAACAGATATATATTTAATAGAGATCAATCAGCACAGAACAAAATCCAATGTCAGACACACAGTCCATTTACACGTCATTTTGGGTCTGAACGAAACCGGAGGATCTTTATTCCTCTCATATCCGTACAATCAACATGTACGTCCGGGCGGCTACTACTTCAACCCCTTCTAGGTAGCTACTCCTATCATGAGCATCAGTAGCACCCCTCCATGCGACGTGAAGATCATCGGTCTTGCATCGTCTTCATGTCTTCGACCTTCAATCGTCGATCAATTATTTGAAATGAGAATTAACTCGGCCTTTTCAAATAATTCACGTATATTTAGAATTTCAAATCAATTCATTTCAATGGTTAAATTATTCGATATCACTAATTTTGTTCTTTAGTGTAATTTTCACGCCAAACACATTCAACCATCAAATATCACATAAACCGAGCAAATTCAGTTTATTTCCATCCCATTTCGTTTATAATATTTTATCACGATTTATCGCTATTTTTATTCATTTAAAAATAGCTAATATATTCAAAACAACGCTTCAGGCCATAACGCGGCCGTGGCGCTGTTTTTCTCCAGATTTGATTTACACATATCTGAAATTCTAACCGTTGGATCTTCACCAATTTTATATCATTAGAAAGATCTTTTCAAAACGAATCCAACGGTTTCAGTTTTGGGGAAATCCGATGGTCGGATCTCCCGCACAAATCGTTTGAGGTTAGGATTTCAAAATACGAACTGCAGCATCGTTATTCCATTTAGTTTAATTATATATATATAATCGATTCTGGCGCTGTTTTTCTTCAGATTTGAATTAAACATTCCATACAATCCAACCGTTGGATCTTTACAAATGTGGTGCCGTTGGAAAGATATTTCCAAGGCGAACCCAACGGTTGTGGTTTCGGGAAAATCCGATGGTCGGATCTCCCGCACTAATCATTTGAAATCACGGTTTCAAAATACGAACTGCAGGGTCGTTATTCGATTAATTTTAATTATATATATATATATATAAATATAATCAATTCTTCGATTTCCAAACCATGCTACTTTCATATCTTTGATAAAAATGATATTTTATTGTAAAACGATTTATTTCAAACCACGACTATTTTATATAGTTCATATAGATGAAAAAAATATGATTTTTATTGTAAAACAATTTATTTCAAAACACGATTATTTTATATAATTCAAACAGGTGATAAAAATGTGATTTTTATTATAAAACAATTTATTTAAAATACGAGTACCATTCAACACATGAATTTCTATTCAACGAATGAATTTCTATTCAACACATGAATGTTCTCTATAGTTTGTATATATAATAAAAATGTGATTTTTATTATAAAACAATTTATTTCAAAACAGGACTATTTTATATAGTTCATATAGATGAGAAAAATATGATTTTTATTATAAAACAATTTATTTCAAAACAGGACTATTTTATATAGTTCATATAGATGAGAAAAATATGATTTTTATTATAAAACAATTTATTTCAAAACACGACTATTCAACACATGAATTTCTATTCAACGAATGAATTTCTATTCAACACATGAATTCGGTTTCAACATATGAAAATAATTTCAACAAATGAAAATAATTCTAACACATGAATATTATTGAAAATTTCGGCAGCATAACGGAAGGGTAGTTCAAACCGGTACCGTATCGAAGTACGACTCCTCGCTCTACCTTAAAACCTTGCGGTTTTTGACAATGGGGATTCATGCATCTAGTTCGCATGCAGGCGGCATGTTTTATTTTCATTTCCACAATCTATCCTAATTTTGTTTTCAACCACAGATGGGTATTTTTCAACCACAATCAATCATTCATTCTCAACCACAAACAATTTTATCAACCAATTTCACATCAACCAAATAATCCCAAACAATATCACAACCAATAAATATCGTCCATGGTCTGTGGACGAGGGGAGTATATATATATATATTCCTATATAAATATATTCCAATTTACTTCAATTCATTTCAATGTCATTTCATCGCATATATAATTTTTACAACGCATATATAACTTATACATCGAACATACAACTTATACAACGCTTATACATGAGGTGTACAACACTTATATAACTCATACATTGACTATATAATTTATACATCGTTGTTTTCCATATCGTTTATAAATTAGAATTCTCACATTGGGTTCCACTCCACCCAAAAATAGTAGAAGGCTCAGAAAAATATGCGGTCTCTTCTAGAATATAGAAGACGTCCACACGAGTCCATTGTCCTTGTTTCACTGAATTTCGTCTACAAACGAAAAAGATATGATTTTTACAGTAAAATCATAAACGGTAGCGCTTAGAAGTGCTATTAAAACAGTTAATATATAACACCCGTACCTCTGCCCTTTTAATTTCGAATTATTTTCAAATCCGTTGATTGTTGCTTCGATCAGCCGACTTGACGTTGCCGAGGGTGGAGAGGGCTCCACGGCGCCACCACTGGTGGTCAACTCTTCGGCGGCAGGAGGGATTTCCGGCGGCTCGAACGTCGACACTTTGGGGGGCCAGAGCTCTCGATTTACTCAACGAAAAAATCCCTACTTGCTATGGATTTGAAGAGGGTGATGAGTACTTCAAAAACCTTAACTACGGCGGTGGCTATCGGTGCGTGTGGAGGGAGTTAGAGAGGAGAAAAGGGAGGAAGAACGGTCGTCGTTGATTTCAGGGGTATCGGGGAAGACGAATAATGATGGGCCAATGAGAATTTTTCTTTAATTTATATATTTTTAAATTTCGAAAATACCCCCTTTCACACACGAACCCCAATCCAAACCCAACGACTGTTGTCCCTAGCGTTTAACCCCTATTCCGAACATAATGGGATTTGTTTCGTAGTCCCATTCGACTGTTTCAGTCAGTTTTCTTTCAAATTAAAATATAAAACATTCAATATTTAATTTGAACGTACATTTCAATTTGCCGGGGCCACATACTGATTCGAAAAATTCCAGAAAAATAAATCTAGCTATGTTTTGACGATACGGTCCCAACAAAACTAGTTTCGTCGAATTCTGAGACCGTTTGAAAAATGGCCATATTCTGGTCGATCCACTTTAACTGTAATTGACCAAAACCCATTTTCCTTTGCTACGCTCACATACTAGCTTCAAAAATTATGAAATTGGAAACCTAGCAATAACTTCACATCCCGAATCCAACAAAAGTGGTTTCGTCGAATTCCGAGGTCGTTTGCAAAATGTCTATTTTCCACGGGCTATATAAACTCTATAGCGACCTTTCTGAAAATTCATTTGGCCATAACTTTTGACTCCCGCTACGAAACTTCGATTTTTCAGATTCGTTAGAAAGGTATTCATAACAGATTTAAATATTTTTGGTTATACTCAAATCCATTTTGTTTTGCACCCGGTACGGTCAGTCAAAGTTTGAATTCAAATTTTGAAACTACCGTGCCATTTCAGGCCTTGTTTATAATTCAAATTAATTCTATTCATTTTCAACATCGATACAACCATACATTTCGTCGTTATTATTCAAAATATTTATTTTAAATACTCAAAATTCACTAAAATAGCCAATTTAAAAAAAAATTAAAATTGGTTCAGATTTTACAGGTTGTTACAATCTCCCCCACTTAAAACTTTTCGTCCACGAAAAGGAAAAATATCGAAAGTGGTTTGATTAATCAACTCTACTTTCATTCTGGCTTCCATTCTCCAACTTTTCAGTTTCTGAGAATTTTCTAATTCTTCAAAAATTTGGCTAACACCCGGAATTTTCGAAAAATTTCGCCATAACCTCCTTTGTACGGGGAGGGGTTTGGAAATTTATTGGGCCGTATTAGGTACCCAATAAATCCTATAAAGCATACACATATTTACAGTGATATATTCTGGTGTTTACAGGGGAGCGTGTATAGATAATAATTCCGGAGAATAAATTCTCGTCACCCTGTCAAAGCCTGAGGGAGTATGTATTTTTTATTTCTCCAGAGGATAAATCCTCGTCACCTCATCCCGTGTGGGAAATAAATAATCCATGTGCCGTATCTAATGACTAGAGAGACGTGATTATCGTCAACTCCAGACCCGTGTGGGGTTTTTATTAACCTGGCAATTTACCGTTATATTTTATATGGTCCATATCAGTCATCAGTTCAACCTGTAAAATATAGTCAACGCCATATGATCCTCTCGCTCGTACGGTAAATCTTCAACCTCGTCACACAAGCTCCAAATGCTTATGTGGTATATGATGAAGTATGCCTATCTTCAAGAAGTATGCCATGTGGTGTAGTTCAAAATTAATTGTTACTATCCTATGGCGACATTTATTAATTACACACAGAATAACCAGCACTCCGCATCCAATGGCATTCACAGGAGTTGATATAATAATAAAATTACGCATCCAACTCATTAAGGTTTACCTATTTGTCGGGCACGCAAATAAAATCTTTACTCAACAGCTAATCCATTTACCTGTTCAAACATATATAATGCACATGTATATAGTTCTATCTATTTTTAACTCTGTTCAATGTGTGATTTAATCGAATAAATTCTACCATTCATTCTCTTATTTACTAAATTAACTATCGCTCTAATAATTTAATTAATCAAATCCACTATCACACAACACAAACAAAAAGCAATTTGTTTTTAACTTTTGAAAATCATACAAATTAATTCATACGCTCTTTTTAAATTAATCAGAATATAGAAGTAAAAGTGCACATCCATGGAAAGAAAATAACAACAGAGTAGAGAATTAAATGGTAATGCAAAGTATGGTATATGTACCTTGCACCGGAGTCAATCAGAGATATCCACTCGACACCTAGGATATGCTTTCTGAATGCTCTCCTCAGTTTCCCAAGTACAATCTCGTGGATATCCACTCCATTGCACTTTGACTAAGTGAACCTTTTTGTTCCTCAGCTCTTTAGTTTCTTTGTCAATTATCTTTAGCATCTCTCTTCTCACAACCAGTTCTGGAGTGATTTCTATACCTTGTTGCGCTGCTTCTTCCACGATCAAGTCTGGATCATGAACGTGCTTTCGAAGTTGAGATACGTGAAATACATCATGCACTCCAGGCAACCAATCATGCAATTGAACCCTATATGCGAGAGTTCCAATCCGTTAAAGAATAGGAAACGGACAAATGAATTTGGGCGCCAATTTCCCTGTTTTACCAAATCAGATAACTCCTCTCATCGGAGATACTTTCAAATATACATAGTCGCTAATAGCAAATGATATATCCCTTCTTCTCTTATCTGCATAGCTCTTCTGTCGGCTTTGGGCGGCTAGTAATCGTTTCTTAACGAAGTCGACTTTATTCGCAGCCTCACGAATCATATCTGGGCCCAATACAAGTCTACTGCCTGGCTCCACCCAACAAGCAGGGGATCGACACAGTCTACCATACAATGCTTCGAATGGTGACATTGTCAGGCTCGCTTGGTGACTGTTGTTGTATGAGAATTCAGCCAAATGCAAATGGTCTTCCCACAATCCACCAAAATCTATAATACAAGCCCGCAATAAATCTTCAAGAATACGATTCACCCTCTCAGTCTGACCGTCTGTCTGAGGATGATATGCGGTGCTCAAGTTTAGTTTCATTCCCAATTCTGCTTGGAATGCTTGCCAGAATTAACTAGCAAAAATCGGGTCACGATCACTAACGATGCTCATGGGAACTCCGCGCAGTCTAACAATTTCCTTGAAATATACCTGTGCCAGACTCTGGGCAGTTCTATTCGATTTGACAGGTATGAAATGGGCGGTCTTCGTGAAACGATCTACGATCACCCAAATACTATCATTTCCCTTCCTGGTTCTGGGCAAACCATCTATGAAATCCATAGAAATTTATTCCCATTTTCCACCTGGCACTTCTAAAGGTTGCAACAATCCAGCGAGTTTCTGCTGATCGCTTTTGACTTGCTGACAGGTAGGACACCGACTAACATATATAGAGATATCTCTTTTCATTGCCTTCCACCAGAAAGTTCTCTTGAGGTCATTATATATTTTGCTAACCCCTGGGTGGATACTCAGCTTGGACTTGTGGCATTCATCAAGAACTTCTCTTTTGAGCTCAGAGACGTTGGGAACACAAATTCTTCCTTTTAATCTAAGAATTCCCTCATTATCCACTTGGAAACTGGATGCATCGCCTTTTTGAATTCTTTTGATCATCTCCTTAACAAAATTATCATTTTTCTATAGAATGGAGATCTTGTGAATCAAGGAAGTCATAACGATAAAGCTGGCGATTATCACATTCTTTCTACTCAGCGCATCAGCCACAACATTGGCTTTCCCTTGAGGGTACAAAATCTCAAAATCGTACGCCGTAAGAAATTCTAGCCAACGCTGCTGCCTTAGATTCAAATCCTTCTGGGTGAACAAATATTTCAACGACTGATGGTCCGTATACAGTTCGAATTTCTCACCCAAAAGGTAGTGCCTCCAAATTTTCAAAGCAAATACAATGGCTAACAACTCAAGATCATGAGTCACATAATTCTTCTCATGTGGTTTCAGCTGACGGCTAGCATAAGCAATCACTTGACCACTTTGCATTAACACTGCGCCAAGGCCTTCTCTAAAAGCGTCAGTCTAGACTTTCAAGTCCTCATTGCCATCTATTATTGTTAACACTGGAGCAGTCGTCAGTTTTAATTTCAGCTCCTGGAAAGCTTCCTCACATACCGGAGTCCAATTGAATCTTGAATGTTTCTTAGTCAGTTTCGTTAAGGAACTGGATGTCTTCGCAAAATCCTTAATGAATTTTTGATAATAACTGGCTAACCCGAGAAAACTTCTGACTTCTATGGGCGTACAAGGCTATTTCCAATTCTGAATAGCAGTGATTTTACTGGGATCCACTGAAATTCCTTCCTTTGACACTACGTGGCCAAGAAATTTGACTTCTTGCCAGAATATACATTTGGAAAACTTTGCTTTCAACACATTCTTTCTGAGAATTTCTAACACCTGTTCCAAATGTTTTTCGTGCTCGCTTTCTGACTTAGAGAAGATAAGGATATCATCAATGAAAACCAGAACAAATTTATTCAATACTCCTCTGAATACTCTGTTCATTAAATCGACGAAATAGGCCGGAGCGTTACGTAAGCCAAACGGCATTACTAACCACTCGTAGAATAAGTCTGGACCTCTGAATGCTGTCAAAGGAGCACACTCCTCGGCAATACGAAGCTGATGGAAACCTGTAGCTAGGTCCATTCATGAAAATACTTGTGCGCCATTTAATCGATCCAACAAATCATCAATCCGCGGCAATGGATATTTGTTTTTCAGCGTCTGCTTATTCAAATCACGATAGTCTACACATAATCTGAGAGTACCGTCTGACTTCGGGACAAATACCACTGCTTCCCCCCAATCAGAGAAACTAGGCCTGATCAGACCTTTCCATACTAGCTGCCGAGTTTGATTGTCTAACTCATCTTTCTCTTTCAAGGTCATTCTTCGAATAGCGTGAACTACTGGCCTTGCATTCGGGACTAAAGAGATTTTAAAATCAATTTCTCTTTGCGGAGGTAAGCTAACAACTTCTTCGAACACGTCCGCATAGTTCTTAACAACAGGGATATTTGCAATGTCGACCTGAATATTCTCCGTAACAACAGGAACAGGTTCTATATGAGCAGGAGAAACATCTAATGCTGCCCAGAAGTCTTTTCTATCAGAATTCGGGCCCTCACATGGAATGGTTATATAGCCAAGCTTTGTTCTAACTCTAACAATTCTTTCTGCACAGTTAAGCTCCGCTTCATACTTCGTTAACCAATCCAATCCCAAAATAAGATCAAACTCTGCGAAGTTCATGACTATCGAGATAGTAGGGAACCGATAACAGGAAAAGGAAACTGGCACCCCACAAACCGAACTAAGATCAATGGAACCCCCAACTGGATTATGAACCGTCATTGGTTCTTTAAGCTTTTTCAATTTCAAACCTAATTTCTTTACTACTTTTGTCGAAATAAAACTTCGTGATGCGCCTGTATCAAACAATACTTTAAGTGGAATATTTTTGACATTAAGCGTGCCTTCCAAAACATCTGGCCTTTCCTGACTAGCTGAGGGTGCTGAAGCTTCTACCACTTCATTTACTTGACCCTTTTCAGATTTCTTCAAGAACCGACAATCTTTTTCAAGATGGCCAGTCCTTTGGCATTGACTGCATTTTCTATTCTCTTGAAACTCGTTCATGAGTTTTGATACAACATTTCTTTCCTTCTTCGAGGACGTGCAATTCCCTTGAAAATGCCCTGGCTTTTTGCAATTATTGCATATTGCAGTCGTTACAGGTTCTTTTTCAGACTTAACCTTTTTCTAATCGACTCTAGGCTTCTTTCTGAACTCAGACTTCGTACTGGCCTCAGGCTTTGTATTCGTCTCTGGGCTATCAGTTTCGAATTTTCTTTTGCTGCTAGAACTGACTTCCTCTTCGTCTCGCAACATACCTTTCCTAGCGAGATCCTCATACTGGTACGCCATGTATATCATATCAGAAAAAGGAAGCTTCACATGCCCCATTACTTTATTCTGGTATTTTTTTTGAAGACCATTAATAAACCTCAGATTCTTCTGCTTTGGATCTTGAATTAGATGAGGGAAAAATGAGAAAGCTCGTTGAATCTCTTATGATATTCTGGGATATCCATATCACCTTGTATCAAATAGCAGAATTCATCATAAAATCTCTTAGTTGCTTCGGGAGGAGTAAATTTTGCACTGAAAAGCTCTTTGAATCTATCCCAAGTGATATCACCTTCTGGATTATCTTTAACAATTAAATCCCACCAGAACAAAGCTTCGTTTTTGAGTGCCCAAGATGTCAGTAATCTTTTCTGGTCATCCCGCAGCTTTAAACCTTCAAAGATTTTCTCAGCGGAACGAATCCAAGCTTGTGTTTTAGCAATAGATTCTTCGCCCAAGAATAGTGCTCCACCCAGATTTCTATATTTCATAAATAGAGCTTCTATATCTGGGTCAGCATTCCTTCTGTTTCTGGCACTCATTTTCTAGTACTTTTGCAAATAGCAGAACAAGTGTCAGGTCACAGAAAAGATATTTCAAAACATAGAAACATATACTTGAATGTAAATGCATCTATCGAGGTGTTATCTCCTTATGCTATACTCATACTAGGATATTACTGATCCTATCTGTATTGAGTTACCCGTCTTAGAACACTACTGGTTCTATTTCTGACGAGTTTGTTAATATGTTATATTCCAGAACTAAGCTTAACCTCGCTCTGATACCACGTTTGTGACGACCCCATTCCCGGTAAGACGGTGGCAAGGGTAATCTTTGGAATATAACACATAAACATATTATAGCAGAACAGAAATAAATAAATACACCAGATAATGTACAATAGAGTACATTGGATAAATATAATCATCAGAGTTACACAGTATATAGGATCATACTTAGTACAAAATACAGTTCAGCTATACATAAATGTCTACTGCGGAAAAGAAAACATAATATGTACAACAGGAGCTGAACAGCATAAAAAGAGATAAATGAAAGAATCCGTCTTCAGCTCCAGCTATCCAGAAAGAGCCTGCTAAAACCTGAATGCAAGGCTGCTCGTGTAGAAAAAGGGGCACCCGAGTTTGCAAGTGAAACAAGCTACGAGTCCGTCATGGGACTGATATGAGAAATCTACTTAACACATTTTCGAATATGGCTAATCACAGGACCTGTAACAACCCAGAAAATACGAGCCAATTTAAAATTTTTAAATTGGTCATTTCGAAGGAATTTGAACAATTGAAATAGAATATTTCAATAAAATAGTGAATTAGAAATAGTGAGTCAGTTTGAAAATTTGAATTCAAACTTTGACTGACTGTGCAGGGTGGAAAATATAACGGATTTTACTGAAACCAAAAATATTTAAATCTGTTTATCAATACCTTTCTAACGAATCTGAAAAATCGAAGTTTCATAACGGGAATCAAAAGTTATGGCCGAATGAATTTTCAGAAAGGTCGCTATATAGAATATATAGCTCTGGAAAATTGATATTTTGCAAATGACCTCGGAATTCGACGAAACCACTTTTGTTGGGTCCGGGATGTCAAACTATTGCTAGGTTTCAAATTTCATAATTTTTGAAGCTAGTATGTGAGCGTGGCAAAAGAAAATGTGTTTGGTCAATTTCTGTTAAATTGGATCGACCAGAAAATGGCCATTTTTTAAACGATCTCAGAATTCGACGAAACTAGTTTTGTTGGGACCGAAGCATCAAAACATAGCTAGATTTATTTTTCTGGAATTTTTCGAATCAGTTTGTGGCCCTAACAAATTGAAATGTACATTCAAAGTTAAAATTAAATGTTTTATACTTTAATTTGAAGTATAACTGACTGTAACAGTCGAATTGGCCAACGAAACATATCCCATTGTGTCCGGGATGGGGGTAATTAGCTAGGGGCGACAGTCGTTGGGTTTGAATTGGTGTCCGTGTGGAGAAACACTATTTAAAAATTTATTAAAACCATTGGCCAATCAGAAATTTCCTTTCATTATTTAAAAAAAACACGAAAACCCTTTTTCTCTCTCGAGCTACGGCGGAAATCGTTCGCCGCTTCTCCCCCAAATCGCCGCCGCCATAGGCGATTTCAGCCTACGCCACCCCCCTACCTCGACGCGCCTCCCTCCCCTCTTCCAATCCGACCCTTCCCCGACCCCTATCGCCTCCTCCATCGCCCGTATCGTCGACCCAAACTTCACCACTTCCCAGCGCCGCCACGTGCGCCACCGACCACCGAACCACCTCAAACCCCCCTGCACCGACTCCCCTCTCCTCCCTCTTCCACGTCATCACCTCTGATCATCCCATCGTGCCTTGGTTTTCGCGAAAACCGCAACCCTAGTTTTGAACCATCGTGAAAGGTGAGTTCTTTTTGATGTTTGAACTTTGAAAAAACATATCTTTATGGTGTGTTGATGAAATTCGATGAAACAGGAAACATCGGGACCGCAAGGAAGCTCTCTACCACATAGAAGAGACCGCGGATTTTTCTGAGTCATCTATGATTTTTAGCACTCCGAAAACCAATGTGAGAAATCTAAATTAAATGAATTTGAATGGAAAATGTCGTGTATAAATTATATAAGCGAAATATAAATTACACACATGTTGTATACCTCATGTACATGCGATGTGTAAGCTATATAAGCGAAGTATGAATTATACATGCATAGAATAATTGATATATGTGTTGAAATGCAAGTGAAATATAGCAATTATATATATATATATATATATATATACTCCCCTCGTCCACAAACCATGGACGATATTTATTGTTGTGTATTGGTGTGAAATATTGGATGAAAAATGCGAATGGTTGAATAATTGTTTGTGGTTGATATTGATTGGTTGTGGTTGAAAAATACCCTTTGGTGATTGAAATGAATTGGAAATAATTGTGGAAATAAAAATAAAATATGTCGCCTGCGTGCGAATTAGATGCATGAATCCCCATTGTCAAAAACCGCGAGGTTTTAAGGTAGAGCGAGGAGCCGTACTAGGGACGGTGCCGGTTTTAACTACCCTGCCGTTATGTTGCCGAAATTTTGAATAATATTCATGTGTTAGAATTATTTTCATATGTTGAAATTATCTTCTTGCGTTGAAATTAAAGTCATGTGTTGAAACTATATCCATGTGTGGAAATGCTCATGTGTTGAAAGGTGATGTGTGAAAATTAAATTCATGTGTGAGTGAATGAAGTGTTTAAACAACAAAAATCACATTTTTATAATATACATGAAGTATGTAAAATATTCGCCTTATATATAAATAGTTTCAACAATAAAAATTTCATCTTTCTTTTATGAACAACATATATAAAATATCCATGTGTGGAGGTGCTCATGTGTTAAGAAGTGAGTGTATTGGAAAAGTTCATGTGTTGAATAAAAAAATCGAACAATAAAAATTACATTTTTATTGAAAATATGAAGTGTTAAAAACATTCATGTGTTGAATAAATATTTTAAATGATAAAAATATCATTTTTATCGTATATGTAATATGCTAAAGATATGCGAGCGTTGAAATAAATATTTGTGAAAGAAATATTATTTTTAACATGCATAGGAACTAAATAAAATAGTCATGAGTTGAAATATATTTTAGTTCGCCGAAATTATCATCTTTGAAATGAGAAGCGTTAAAAATAGCCACTTGTTCAAATAAATATGCATGAGTTGAAATATTCATTAATTAGCTAATGAAATGATTTTTGCCTATGCATGCAACATTAGAATGAATGGTGTTTTTAAACCAAAGTGAATCAGATATGAAGTTGAATGGAAAATGATAAGAGATAAGATTTGCATATATGTACATGCATATTTATTGAACAGGTTATAGCAAAGAGGCTAGAGAAGAGGAATAAAATTTTGTGCCCGACAAATAGGTACACGTTTACTGTTTTGTTTGGGTGATGATTTTATGAGCCTGTTGGCTAGCCGCTTGGCTTTTTCTTTTTCTTTTTGACATGAGACGCCCGTGTGGCTCTTTGGGAATTTTCCCAGCCCCTCCCGTACAAAGGAGGTTATGGCGAAATTTTCTAAAATTTAAAGGCGTTAGTGAAATATTTGAAGTGAAAATGATATAGGAATTTTTGAATGAACTATATTTATAGAAATATATAAATATAAATAAAATTAAAACGAAATGTAGCCGTGCAGTTTGTGTTTTGAAACCGTGATTTCAAACGACTAGTGCGGGAAATCCGACCATTGGATTTTCCCGAAACCGCAACCGTTGGGTTCGCCTTGGAAATATCTTTCCAACGGCACCAACTTTGTAAAGATCCGACGGTTGGATTGTCTGGAATGTTTAATTCAAATATGAAGAAAAACAGCGCCAGAAAAGATTATATTTATATATATAAAAATATAATTTAATTAAATCGAATAACGACGCTGTAGTTCGTAAATTGAAATCGTAACTTCAAATGGCTAGTGTGGAAGATCCGACCGTCGGATTTTCCCAAAACTGAAACCGTTGGATTCGTTTTGAAATGATCTTTCTAATGACATAAAATTTGTGAAGATCCAACGGTTAGATTTTCAGATATGTGTAAAACAAATTTAGTGAAAAACAGCGCCAGTGCATCGGCACGACCTGAATCGTCGTTTAATTAAATATGGCCGTTTTAAATCAATAAAAATGGCGATATATCGTTATAAAATACTATAGACGATATAGAGTGGAAACAAACCAATTTTGTTGTGTTTGCTTGATATGTGATGGTTGAATGTATTTAACATGAAAATTATAACTAAAGAACCGAAATGTGAATGTTGAATAGTCCAACCGTGTGATAAATTGATTTGAAAATCTAAATATACATGGGTTATTTGAAAAGGCCGAGTTCATCTCATTTTAAATAATTGATCGACATTGAGAAGTCGAAGAGTCGAAGACGGTTGAAGACCGACGATCTTCACATTGGATGGATGGGCGCTACTGATGCTCGTGATTGGAGTAGCTACCGTGAAGGAGCTGAAGTAGTAGTCGTCCAGACATACTGTTGATTGTACGGATATGCGAGGAATTGGTGCCTTCGGTTTCGTTCAAACCCAGAACGGACTTGTAAATGGACTGTGTGTCTAACATTGGATTTTGTTCTGTGCTGATTGATCTCTGTTAAATATATATCTGTTTGGCGGCGGAGAATTTATTCTCTTGCTTAACACCCTTCTCTGAGACGTACGAGCTCAGAGGTTATGTATTGATAGAAATCAGTCGCATGGAGTGGATTTCCTGTGTGGCACGCCTAAGTGGCATTTGATCAAGGTTTCTGTTGCAAAGCAAAGTCTTGTGGTTGATGATCAAAGCATGGTCTGTGTGATGTAGCTTTGTGTATAACGTGGATTCGCGAGCCTCACACCTCGGTATGAGTCAAAAACGGGATAGTGACTGCAGGGAGAGCACGACGTTTCTTTCTAGCTAAGGTGGTGTCAGCGACCTACCAGTCCTGACATTATATATACTTTTCACCTGTGTGGTTGTTGGAATACGAGACGCCTCGATTATAGGTCTGTAAGGACCGGGAAACGTGTGTTCAGGAATAATTAATCCTCAAAAGTAAGAGAGGACCGGCCCTGAAGGTCCAAGGATCATAGTGGGGTCCTGGGACATTTGCTAGAGTGTCTCGAATCGGAGAGGAGCTTGCCCCTTGCCTCGACTCATGATGGAACCCAATTGCCAATACGAAATTCCGGACGTGATTGTATTACTAGTACGGCGACATAGTGGTATGGGTCATTTATGCCGCCTATGATTGATGTTTATGATTGAAATCGCTTTTGAAACATATATGCACTAGTAATAATATCAAACACTTTCGTTTTATTCATATGAAGCATTTTTTGCCATTATAAGGTAAAACCTCTATCCTCTGGCTTGCGTTGCATTGTGTGATGGGACCTGAGTCTTATAATGGCTTCATTTTATAAAAAGCATTGCGATGATTTAATCATTTACTTTATTTCATGCACTAGCACTCATTGGAGTAAACCCGTTCCGCGAAAGTGGCGTGGTCCTTTGATTTGCCTTATTATTGTTGTTAATAAGTTAAGTAGATTTCTCATACCAGTCCCATGACTGACTCGTAGTTTGTTTCACCTTGCAAACTCGGGTGCCCTCATTTTCACACGGGCAGCCTAGTTACAGGTATCTGGTGCACTTTTGGCTCATGGCGAGGCTTGACTACACCGTGCTGACTTTGACTCTCTCCGCCATTATAGTATATGTATTATGATTCCGCCACTGGCGATGTAGACTGATATTTATTTTGTGTACTCTTTATGTATGATTCCGCCTCAGGCGATGGTGACTGATTATGTATTATTATGCACTAAGTTGTATCCTGCACTGTGCTCTCTGATGTGGTGATATCTATATGATTCCGCTGTCATATGTGTGTAAATTATTCTATTTTATGTTTATGCTATTATCTGTGATCTGCTAATGATGATTAATGTGTTATATTCCAATGATTATCCTTAACATCATGTCACAGGGTTTTGGGATCGTCACAGCTGGTATCAGAGCTTTGGTTAACCTTAGTTCTGGAGTCTAACACATTAAACACTTCGTCAAAATAGAATCAGTAGTATTCTATGGCGAGTAGCTCATTAGAGATAGGACTAGTAAAGTCCTAGAATGAGCCAAGCAGAATAGCAAAAACAATTTGATCAGTCCATCGTTATCTTTCCTTAAATTTTCTGCTTAACCATGCAATAAATTATCATTTCTGTAAGATGACTCTTTTCTTGCTTATACAGAACTTGAAAAATGGCTACCCGAGCAGCCGCCGCTAGAGGAGGCCGTGCTGGCCATGGCAGAGGACGGGGAGAAGCCCCAGTTGAAGAAGGACCTTTGATACAAACCCCGGTCGCTCAATACTTCAAGCTGGACCGCGTAGCTAAGAGATACAAAAACCTAGGAGGCAAGACCTTCTCGGGAACTGGCACAGTAATAGAGGCCCTTGCATGGCTCAAAAAATGCGAGAAGGTACTAGAAGGCCTAAGGCTTGGAGATCAAGATAAAGCTATTATGGGTGTCTAGCTTATGCAGGAATAAGCTGAACTATGGTGGGAATCTCTCACCGCCGGGAATAGAGAAGCTGGAAGAACCTGGGACGGATTCAAAGAACTCTTCAAAGAGAAATATGTCCCGGAACAAGCCTTAGAACGCATGCATGATGACTTCTCCAACCTCCAACAGGGGGATCTTTCAGTGCAAGATTATTTGAATAAATTTACACAGTTGTCCCCCTATGCTCCGGAGCTTGTCGCCACTGCAAAGTCCAAGAATAAGATGTTTATCCTCGGGCTGAAGCGACAGTATCATGATAGAGCCATGGCCCACATCAAGCTGGGATTTAATGAATTGGTGGAAATGACATGCAACTACGAAGACCTTGACCAAAGTCATCTAGAGCAGGATCGCGCTAAAAGCCAAGCCGGAAACAAACACAAGCCTACTGCGAATCAAGCTGAGTCAAGCCAAGAAGCCTCCTCGAAACCACAGACTGGCAAGCCGCCAAGAGGAAGCTGCTATAATTGTGGAAAAATGGGGCACTTCTCTAATGTGTGCACAGCCCCGAAGAGGCAGAAGACAAATTCACAAGGTTCAAGCCAGGGCTCTCAGAACCCTCGCTCCTGTTTTAATTGCCGCAAGACGGATCATCTTGTCAAAGACTGTCCTTTGCTGAAGAAGGCCGCAGTAGCTCACGTGTATGACGGGTCGAGCCCGCCAGCTGCTTCTGAAGGAGCAGGTAAACCCGATGTTTTGGGAGGTACCCTTACAATTAAAAATATTCCTGTTTCTGTATTGTTTGACACGGGTGCATCACGTAGTTTTATTGCTAGTAACACAGTGCACAAATTAAAGTTAAAACAGAGAAAGTAGAAAGAATCGGTTGAAGTTCATAACCCGATAGGGGGTTCTATTATTCTCAGTTCATGTTGTAGAGTGCCAATCTCTTATTCTTCCTACAAATTTCCCATTAATTTAATCGTTATGGATTTTCCCGAATTCGACATTATCCTTGGGTTAGAATGGTTAACGAAATACGAAGCCGAAGTAAAGTGTGCAGAACGAATAGTGAAAATTCGAACGAAGCTTGGATATATTACTGTACCATGCCATGGTTCGAATCCAAATAGAGAAGAATTTTGGTCTGCGTTAGAAGTTATCCCCACTTCCATAGAAAAGATTCCGATTGTCAGAAACTATGCAGATGTGTTTGAAGAAGTTGAAAACTTACCTCCGCAAAGAGAAATAGAATTCAGAATCGATCTAATTCCCAATGCCAGACCAGTGGTACATCCAATTCGCATAATGACTCCGAAAGAAAAAGAAGAATTAGGCGATCAAACTCGTCAACTGTTGTGGAAGGGTCTAATCAGACCTAGTTTTTCTAATTGGGGTGCAGCTGTTGTGTTTGTCCCAAAGTCAGACGGTAGTCTTCGATTATGCATTGATTACCGAGACCTCAACAAACAGACGCTCAAAAATAAATACCCATTACCTCGCATCGATGATCTGCTAGACCAATTAAATGGGGCGAGTGTATTTTCCCGAATGGACCTAGCTACAGGTTTTCATCAATTGAGAATAGCAGAAGAGTGTGTTCCTTTGACAGCTTTTAGAGGTCCAGACATATTTTATGAATGGTTAGTAATGCTGTTCGGCCTGTGCAACGCTCCAGCATACTTTGTCGATCTAATGAATAGAGTGTTCAGGGGAGTTCTGAATAAATTTGTCCTCGTATTCATCGATGATATTTTAATCTACTCCAAATCAAAACCCGAGCATGAAAAACACTTAGAACAAGTATTGGAGATTCTAAGAAAGAACGTCTTCAAAGCCAAATTCTCTAAATGTGTCTTCTAGCCAGAAGAAGTGAAGTTTCTTGGCCATGTTGTGTCAAAGAAAGGGATTTCTGTAGACCCAAGAAAAATAATAGCGATTCAAGACTGGAAACAACCCACTACACCCACAGAGGTTAGAAGTTTTATGGGGTTGGCTAGTTATTATCGAAAGTTCATTAAGGATTTTTCGAAAATATCCGATCCGTTAACGAAGCTCACGAAGAAGCATGAGAAATTTAAGTGGACTTCCGACTGTGAAGAAGCTTTCCAGGAATTGAAATCGAAACTAACAACTGCTCCAGTGTTAACCATTATTGATGGCAATCAGGATTTAACGGTTTGGACAGATGCTTCTAATAGAGGTCTTGGTGCAGTGTTAATGCAAAGAGGCCAAGTAGTCGCTTATGCAAGCCGCCAACTGAAACCACATGAGAATAATTATGTAACTCATGATCTTGAGTTGCTAACCATCGTTTTTGCATTGAAAATCTGGAGGCATTATTTATTGGGCAAGAAATTTGTACTGTACACAGATCATCAATCATTGAAGTATTTATACACCCAGAAAGATCTGAATTTGAGACAGCAGCGTTGGCTAGAATTTCTTGCTGCGTATGATCTTGATATCCTGTATACGCCGGGGAAGGCTAACGTTGTAGCAGATGCGCTTAGTAGAAAAACCGCAATCATTGCCAATCTTATAATTACGCCAGGATGGATTGATAAAATATCTGTTCTTCAGAAAAGTGACAATTTTGTGAAAGCGATGATAAGAAGGATTCAAAGGGGCGAAGGCTCCAGTTTCCAAGTGGATAGTGAGGGAGTTCTGAGATTGAATAAAAGAATATGTGTTCCCGACATTCCTGAGCTCAAAAGTGAAGTGCTAGATGGATGCCATAAATCCAAACTTTGCATTCATCCTGGTGTGAGTAAAATGTACAATGATATCAAACGCACTTTCTGGTGGAAGGTAATGAAGAGGGATATTTCTTTGTATGTTAGCAGATGCCCTACTTGTCAATTGGTCAAGAGCGACCAACAGAAGCTAGCTGGATTGTTGCAACCGTTGGAAGTCCCAGGTTGGAAATGGGAACAGATTTCCATGGATTTCATAGATGGTTTGCTACGAACCAGGAAAGGTAATGACAACATTTGGGTAATCGTAGATCGCTTCACGAAGACTGCCCATTTCATACCTGTCAGATCCAATAGAACCGCTCAAAGTCTAGCACAGATACATTTCAAAGAAATCGTTAAGCTGCATGGAATTCCCATCAGCATAGTCAGTGATAGAGACCCAATATTTGCTAGCAAATTCTGGGAGGCATTCCAGACAGAATTGGGAATGAAACTGAATATGAGAACCGCTTATCACCCTCAAACAGATGGCCAAACTGAGCGGGTGAATAGAATTCTAGAAGATTTATTGCGGGCTTGTATAATTGATTTTGGTGGGTCATGGGAAGATCACTTGCATTTGGCAGAATTCTCATATAACAATAGCTATCAAGCAAGTTTGGGAATGTCGCCATTTGAAGCATTATATGGAAGACCGTGCAGATCTCCAGCATGTTGGGTAGAACCTGGCAATAGATTTGTGTTAGGACCCGATATGATTCGAGAAGCATCTGATAAAGTCGACTTCATCAAAAGGCGATTGAGAACCGCGCAAAGCCGACAGAAAAGTTATGCAGATTCTAGAAGAAGAGATTTGACATTTGCTGTTGGTGACCATGTTTATTTGAAAGTTTCTCCGATGAGAGGAGTAATCAGATTTGGCAAAACTGGGAAGTTGGCACCGAGATTTATTGGTCCCTTTCCTATACTCGAATGAATTGGAACTCTTGCTTATATGGTTCAATTACCAGATTGGTTGCCTGGAGTGCATGATGTATTTCACGTATCTCAACTTAGAAGACATGTGCATGATTCGGATCTTGTTGTAGAAGAAGCAGCGCAACAGGATATAGATATAACTCCAGAATTAGCAGTCAGAAGAGAGCCATTGAAGATTGTTGGCAAAGAAACTAGAGAACTAAGAAGCAAAAAGGTTCATTTAGTTAAACTGCAATGGAGTAGTGATCCTAGAGACTGTACTTGGGAGACTGAGGAAAGCATTAAGCAAGCTTACCCCAAATGCAGAGTGGACATCTCTGACTAACTCCGGTGCAAGGTACCTTTAAATACTTTGCATTTACATTTTGTTTCCTACTTTACTGTTGTTTCCTTTTCGAGGACGAAAAGTTCCAAGTGGGGGAGATTGTAACAACCCGGAAAATACGAGCCAATTTAAAAATTTTAAATTGGTCATTTCGAAGGAATTTGAACAATTGAAATAGAATATTTCAATAAAATAGTGAATTAGAAATAGTGAGTCAGTTTGAAAATTTGAATTCAAACTTTGACTGACTGTGCAGGGTGGAAAATATAACGGATTTTAGTGAAACAAAAAACATTTAAATCTGTTTATCAATACCTTTCTAACGAATCTGAAAAATCGAAGTTTCATAACGGGAATCAAAAGTTATGGCCGAATGAATTTTCAGAAAGGTCGCTATATAGAATATATAGCCCTGGAAAATTGATATTTTGCAAACGACCTCGGAATTCGACGAAACCACTTTTGTTGGGTCCGGGATGTCAAACTATTGCTAGGTTTCAAATTTCATAATTTTTGAAGCTAGTATGTGAGCGTGGCAAAAGAAAATGTGTTTGGTCAAATCTGTTAAATTGGATCGACCAGAAAATGGCCATTTTTCAAACGATCTCAGAATTCGATGAAACTAGTTTTGTTGGGACCGTAGCGTCAAAACATAGTTAGATTTATTTTTCTGGAATTTTTCGAATCAGTTTGTGGCCCTGGCAAATTAAAATGTACGTTCAAAGTTAAAATTAAATGTTTTATACTTTAATTTGAAGTATAACTGACTGTAAAAGTCGAATTGGCCAACGAAACATATCCCATTGTGTTCGGGATTGGGGTAATTAGTTAGGGACGACAGTCGTTGGGTTTGAATTGGTGTCCGTGTGGAGAAACACTATTTAAAATTTTATTAAAACCATTGGCCAATCAGAAATTTCCTTTCATTATTTTAAAAATAAAAAAAACGCGAAAACCCTTTTTCTCCCTCGACCTACGGCGGAAATCGTTCGCCGCTTCTCCCCCAAATTGCCGCCGCCACACGCGATTTCAGCTTGCGCCACACCCCTACCTCGACGCACCTCCCTCCCCTCTTCCAATCCGACCCTACCCCGACCCCTATCGCCTCCTCCATCGCCCGTATCGTCGACCCAAACCTCACCACTTCCCAGCGCCGCCACGTGCGCCACTGACCACCGAACCACCTCAAAACCCCCTGCGCCGACTCCCCTCTCCTCCCTCTTCCACGTCATCACCTCTGATCATCCCATCGTGCCTCGGTTTTCGCGAAAACCGCAACCCTAGTTTTGAACCATCGTGAAAGTTGAGTTCTTTTTTATGTTTGAACTTTGAAAAATCATATCTTTATGGTGTGTTGACGAAATTTGATGAAACAGGAAACATCAGGACCGCAAGGAAGCCCTCTACCACATAGAAGAGACCACGGATTTTTCTGAGTCATCTACGATTTTTAGCACTCCGAAAACCAATGTGAGAAATCTAAATTAAATGAATTTGAATGGAAAATGTCGTGTATAAATTATATAAGTGAAATATAAATTACACACGTGTTGTATACCTCATGTACATGCGATGTGTAAGCTATATAAGCGAAGTATGAATTATACATGCATAGAATAATTGATATATGTGTTGAAAGGCAAGTGAAATATAGCAATAATATATATATACTCCCCTCGTCCACAAACCATGGACGATATTTATTGTTGTGTATTGGTGTGAAATATTGGATGAAAAATGCGAATGGTTGAATAATTGTTTGTGGTTGATATTGATTGGTTATGGTTGAAAAATACCCATTGGTGATTGAAATGAATTGGAAATAATTGTGGAAATAAAAATAAAACATGCCGCCTGCATGCGAATTAGATGCATGAATCCCCATTGTCAAAAACCGCGAGGTTTTAAGGTAGAGTGAGGAGCCGTACTAGGGACGGTGCTGGTTTTAACTACCCTGCCGTTATGATGCCGAAATTTTGAATAATATTCATGTGTTAGAATTATTTTCATATGTTGAAATTATCTTCTTGCGTTGAAATTAAAGTCATGTGTTGAAACTATATCAATGTGTGGAAATGCTCATGTGTTGAGAGGTGATGTGTGAAAATTAAATTCATGTGTGAGTGAATGAAGTGTTTAAACAATAAAAATCACATTTTTATAATATACATGAAGTATGTAAAATATTCGCCTTATATATAAATAGTTTCAACAATAAAAATTTCATCTTTCTTTTATGAACAACATATATAAAATATCCATGTGTGGAGGTGCTCATGTCTTGAGAAGTGAGTGTATTGGAAAAGTTCATGTGTTGAATAAAAAGATCGAACAATAAAAATTACATTTTTATTGAAAATATGAAGTGTTAAAAACATTCATGTGTTGAATAAATATTTTAAATGATAAAAATATCATTTTTATCATATATGTGATATGCTAAAGATATGCGAGCGTTGAAATAAATATTTGTGAAAGAAATATTATTTTTAACATGCATAGGAACTAAATAAAATAGTCATGAGTTGAAATATATTTTAGTTCACCGAAATTATCATTTTTGAAATGAGAAGTGTTAAAAATAGCCACTTGTTCAAATAAATATGCATGAGTTGAAATATTCATTAATTAGCTAATGAAATGATTTTTGCCTATACATGCAACATTAGAATGAATGGTGTTTTTAAACCAAAGTGAATCAGATATGAAGTTGAATGGAAAATGATAAGTGATAAGATTTGCATATATGTACATGCATATTTATTGAACAGGTTATAGCAAAGAGGCTAGAGAAGAGGAATAAAATTTTGTGCCCAACAAATAGGTACACGTTTACTGTTTTGTTTGGGTGATGATTTTATGAGCCTGTTGGCTAGCCGCTTGGCTTTTTCTTTTTCTTTTTGACATGAGACGCCCGTGTGGCTATTTGGAAATTTTCCCAGCCCCTCCCGTACCAAGAAGGTTATGGAGAAATTTTCCAAAATTTAAAGGCGTTAGTGAAATATTTGAAGTGAAAACAATATAGGAATTTTTGAATGAACTATATTTATATAAATATATAAATATAAATAAAATTAAAACGAAACGTAGCCAAGCAGTTCGTGTTTTGAAACCGTGATTTCAAACGACTAGAGCGGGAAATCCGACCATTGGATTTTCCCGAAACCGCAACCGTTGGGTTCGCCTTGGAAATATCTTTCCAACGGCACCAACTTTGTAAAGTTCCGACGGTTGGATTGTCTGGAATGTTTAATTCAAATCTGAAGAAAAACAGCGCCAGAAAAGATTATATTTATTTATATATATAAATTTAATTTAATTAAATCGAATAACGACGCTGTAGTTCGTAAATTGAAATCGTAACTTCAAATGGCTAGTGTGGAAGATCCGACCGTCAGATTTTCCCAAAACTGAAACCGTTGGATTCGTTTTGAAATGATCTTTCTAATGACATAAAATTTGTGAAGATCTAGCGGTTAGATTTTCAGATATGTGTAAAACAAATTTAGTGAAAAACAACGCCAGTGCATCGGCACGACCTGAATCGTCGTTTAATTAAATATGGCCGTTTTAAATCAATAAAAATGGCGATATATCGTTATAAAATATTATATATGATATAGAGTGGAAATAAACCAATTTTGTTGTGTTTGCTTGATATGTGATGGTTGAATGTATTTAACATGAAAATTATAACTAAAGAACTGAAATGTGAATGTTGAATAGTCCAACCATGTGATAAATTGATTTGAAAATCTAAATATACGTGGGTTATTTGAAAAGGCCGAGTTCACCTCATTTCAAATAATCGATCGACGTTGAGAAGTCGAAGAGTCGAAGACGGTTGAAGACCGACGATCTTCACATTAGATGGACGGGCGCTACTGATGCTCGTGATTGGAGTAGCTACCGTGAAGGAGCTGAAGTAGTAGCCATCCAGACATACTGTTGATTGTACGGATATGCAAGGAATTGGTGCCTCCGGTTTCGTTCAAACCCAGAATGGACTTGTAAATGGACTGTGTGTCTGACATTGGATTTTGTTCTGTGCTGATTGATCTCTGTTAAATATATATCTGTTTGGCGGCGGAGAATTTATTCTGTTGCTTAACGCCCTTCTCTGAGACGTACGAGCTCAGAGGTTATGTATTGATAGAAATCAGTCGCATGGAGTGGATTGCCTGTATGGCACACCTAAGTGGCATTTGATCAAGGCTTCTGTTGCAAAGCAAAGTCTTGTGGTTGATGACCAAAGCATGATCTGTGTGACGTAGCTTTGTGTATAACGTGGATTCGCGAGCCTCACACCTCGGTATGAGTCAAAAACGGGATAGTGACTGCAGGGAGAGCACGACGTTTCTTTCTAGCTAAGGTGGTGTCAGTGACCTACCAGCCCTGACATTATATATACTTTTCACCTGTGTGGTTGTTGGAATACGAGGCGCCTCGATTATAGGTCTGTAAGGACCAGGAAACATGTGTTCAGGAATAATTAATCCTCAAAAGTAAGAGAGGACCGGCCCTGAAGATCCAAGGATCATAGTGGGGTCCTGGGACATTTGCTAGAGTGTCTCGAATCGGAGAGGAGCTTGCCCCTTGCGTCGACTCATGATGGAACCCAATTGCCAATACGAAATTCCGGACGTGATTGTATTACTAGTATGACGACATAGTGGTATGGGTCATTTATGCCGCCTATGATTGATATTTATGATTGAAATCGCTTTTGAAACATATATGCACTAGTAATAATATCAACACTTTCGTTTTATTCATATGAAGCATTTTTGGCCATTATAAGGTAAAAACTCTATCCTCCGGCTTGCGTTGCATTGTGTGATGGGACCTGAGTCTTATAATGGCTTCATTTTATAAAAAGCATTGCGATGATTTAATCATTTACTTTATTTCATGCACTAGCACTCATTGGAGTAAACCCGTTACGCGAAAGTGGCGTGGTCCTTTGATTTGCCTTATTATTGTTGTTAATAAGTTAAGTAGATTTCTCATACCAGTCCCATGACTGACTCGTAGTTTGTTTCACCTTGCAAACTTGGGTGCCCTCATTTTCACACGGGCAGCCAAGTTACAGGTATCTGGTGCACTTTTGGCTCATGGCGAGGATTGACTACACCGTGCTGACTTTGACTCTCTCCGCCATTGTAGTATATGTATTATGATTCCGCCACTGGCGATGTAGACTGATATTTATTTTGTGTACTCTTTATGTATGATTCCGCCTCAGGCGATGGTGACTGATTATGTATTATTATGCACTAAGTTGTATCCTGCACTGTGCTCTCTGATGTGGTGATATCTATATGATTCCGCTGTCATATGTGTGTAAATTATTATATTTTATGTTTATGCTATTATCTGTGATCTGCTAATGATGATTAATGTGTTATATTCCAATGATTATCCTTAACATTGTGTCACGGGGTTTTGGGATCGTCACAGGACCACGCCACTTTCGCGGAACGGGTTTACTCCATTGGATTTCCAGTGCTTTAAATCAAATAAATCTTTTAAACATCGCAATGCTTTTTGTAAAAATGAAGCCATTATAAGACTCAGTTCCCATCACACAATGCAACACAAACCGGAGGATAGAGTTTTATCTTATAACGGCCAAATATGCTTGATACGAGGAAAACAAATCATTTGAAATGCCAATTTTATCATTTAATTCTTAATCAGACTCCAACCGTAAACTAGAAAGAGAACGATTCCCTAAGTATTAACCCCGAAGGCCGAAACCAACATCAGACCAATACCTAGGAAACCATCCGTCCTAGCTCGTTTCCAGTTAGTTTCTAATTTTAGATACAATCATAAATATCAATCATAGGCGGCATTAATGCCCCATACCACTATGTCGCCATATATAGGTATACAATCAAAACCGCACGATGTCGTATCTGGAAATTGGATTTCCGCCATGAACCAAGGCAAAGGATAGTCCTTACCGAATTTGAGACTGTCTAGCCCGAGTCTCAGGATCAGAACACATCGACCCTTGGAGCCACAGGGCCGGTCCACCGATGTGGATTAGATGAAATCCTGAACACTACGTCTCCCCGCCCTATGGGGCGTAAATGAGCCAACGAATGACTCTATCGGTTCGAGAATGACCGGTATATCCGAGGCGCCTCGCAACAGCAACAACCACATAAGTCAAACTCGTCAGGGCGTGTGAAACCACTGATGCCACTTCTAGCTAGAAAGAGACGCATGTCCTCCCTGGATCCTTCTCCCGTTTCTAGTTCACAACCGGGGTGTGAGGCTCGCGAATCTACGCTACACAAAGCTATGCCACACAAGCCGTGCTTTGATCATCAACCACAAGACTCTACTTTTCAATAGAAGCCTTGATCATATTGCCACTTAGGCATGCCACACAGGCAATTCACTCCATGCGACTGATTCCTATCGATATATAACCTCTGAGCTTGTACATCTTAGAGAAGGGCGTTAAGCAAAAGAATAAATTCTCCGCCGCCAAACAGATATATATTTAATAGAGATCAGTCAGCACAGAACAAAATCCAATGTCAGACACACAGTCCATTTACACGTTCGTTTTGGGTCTGAACGAAACCGGAGGATCTTTATTCCCCGCATATCCGTACAATCAACCTGTACGTTCGGGCGGCTACTACTTCAACCCCTTCTAGGTAGCTACTCCTATCATGAACATCAGTAGCACCCCTCCATTCGACGTGAAGATCATCGGTCTTGCATCGTCTTCATGTCTTCGACCTTCAATCGTCGATCAATTATTTGAAATGAGAATTAACTCGGCCTTTTCAAATAATTCACGTATATTTAGAATTTCAAATCAATTCATTTCAATGGTTAAATTATTCGATATCACTAATTTTGTTCTTTAGTGTAATTTTCACGCCAAACACATTCAACCATCAAATATCACATAAACCGAGCAAATTCAGTTTATTTCCATCCCATTTTGTTTATAATATTTTATCACGATTTATCGCTATTTTATTCATTTAAAAATAGCTAATGTATTCAAAACAACGCTTCGGGCCATAATGCGGCCGTGGCGCTATTTTTCTCCATATTTGATTTACACATATCTGAAATTCTAACCGTTGGATCTTCACAAATTTTATATCATTAGAAAGATCTTTTCAAAACGAATCCAACGGTTTCAGTTTTGGGGAAACCCGACGGTCAGATCTCCCGCACTAATCGTTTGAAGTTAGGATTTCAAAATACGAACTGCAGCGTCGTTATTCGATTTAGTTTAATTATATTTATTTATATATATATAAATATAATCGATTCTGGCGCTGTTTTTCTTCAGATTTGAATTAAACATTCCAACCGTTGGATCTTTAAAAATGTGGTGCTGTTAGAAAGATATTTCCAAGGCGAACCCAACGGTTGTGGTTTCGGGAAAATCCGATGGTTGGATTTCCCGCACTAATCGTTTGAAATCACGGTTTCAAAATACGAACTACAAGGTCGTTATTCGATTAATTATAATTATATTTTTATATATATAAATATAATCAATTCTTCGATTTCCAAACCATGTTATTTTCATATCTTTGATAAAAATGATATTTTTATTGTAAAACGATTTATTTCAAAACACGACTATTTTATATAGTTCGTATATATGATAAAAATATGATTTTTATTGTAAAACAATTTATTTCAAAACATGATTATTTTATATAATTCAAACAGGTGATAAAAATGTGATTTTTATTATAAAACAATTTATTTAAAATACGAGTACCATTCAACGCATGAATTTCTATTCAATGAATGAATTTCTATTCAACACATGAATGTTCTCTATAGTTTGTATATAT
Organism: Allium sativum; assembly: GCA_030737875.1. Lineage (NCBI taxonomy): Eukaryota > Viridiplantae > Streptophyta > Magnoliopsida > Asparagales > Amaryllidaceae > Allium > Allium sativum. The sequence goes on along the minus strand of CM060926.1, from coordinate 1,019,266,463 downwards.
AATAAAAATGTGATTTTTATTATAAAACAATTTATTTCAAAACAGGAATATTTAATATAGTTCATGTAGATGAGAAAAATATGATTTTTATTATAAAACAATTTATTTCAAAACAGGACTATTTTATATAGTTCATATAGATGAGAAAATTATGATTTTTTATTATCAAACAATTTATTTCAAAACACGACTATTCAACACATGAATTTCTATTCAACGAATGAATTTCTATTCAACACATGAATTCGGTTTCAACACAAGAAAATAATTTCAACAAATGAAAATAATTCTAACACATGAATATTATTGAAAATTTCGGCAGCATAACGGCAGGGTAGTTAAAACCGGGACCGTATCGAAGTACGGCTCCTCGCTCTACCTTAAAACCTTGTGGTTTTTGACAATGGGGATTCATGCATCTAGTTCGCACGCAGGCGGCATGTTTTATTTTCATTTCCACAATCTATCCTAATTTTGTTTTCAACCACAGATGGGTATTTTTCAACCACAATCAATCATTCATTCTCAACCACAAACAATTTTATCAACCAATTTCACATCAACCAAATAATCCCAAACAATATCACAACCAATAAATATCGTCCATGGTCTGTGGACGAGGGGATTATATATATATATTCGTATATAAATATATTCCAATTTACTTCAATTCATTTCAATGTCATTTCATCGCATATATAATTTTTACAACGCATATATAACTTATACATTGAACATACAACTTATACAACGCTTATACATGAGGTGTACAATGCTTATATAACTCATACATCGACTATATAATTTATACATCATTGTTTTCCATATCGTTTATAAATTAGAAATCTCACATTGGGTTCCACTCCACCCAAAAATAGTAGAAGGCTCAGAAAAATATGCGGTCTCTTCTAGAATGTAGAAGATGTCCACACGAGTCCACTGTCTCTTATTTCACTGAATTTCGTCTACAAACGAAAAAGATATGATTTTTACAGTAAAATCATAAACGGTAGCGCTTAGAAGTGCTATTAAAACAGTTTAATATATAACACCCGTACCTCTGCCCTTTTAATTTGAAACTAGGTTTCGAATTATTTTCAAATCCGTTGATTGTTGCTTCGATCAGCCGGCTTGACGTTGTCGAGGGTGGAGAGGGCTCCACGGCGCCACCACTGGTGGTCAACTCGTCGGCGGCAGGAGGGATTTCCGGCGGGTCGAACGTCGACACTTTGGGGGGCCAGAGCTCTCGATTTACTCAACGAAAAAATCCCTACTTGCTATGGATTTGAAGAGGGTGATGGGTACTTCAAAAACCTTAACTGCGGCGGTGGCTATCGGTGCGTGTGGAGGGAGTTAGAGAGGAGAGAAGGGAGGAAGAACGGTCGTCGTCGATTTCAGGGGGTATCAGGGAAGACGAATAATGATGGGCCAATGAGAATTTTTCTTTAATTTATATATTTTAAATTTTGAAAATACCCCCTTTCACACACGAACCCCTATCCAAACCCAACTACTGTTGTCCCTAGCGTTTTACCCCCATTCCGAACACAATGGGATATGTTTCGCAGGCCCATTCGACTATTTCAGTCAGTTTTCTTTCAAATTAAAATATAAAACATTCAATATTTAATTTGAACATACATTTCAATTTGCCGGGACCACATACTGATTCGAAAAATTCCAGAAAAATAAATTTAGCTATGTTTTGACAATACGGTCCAAACAAAACTGGTTTCGTCGAATTCTGAGACCGTTTGAAAAATGGCCATATTCTGGTCGATCCAATTTAACTATAATTGACCAAAACCCATTTTCCTTTGCCACGCTCACATACTAGCTTCCAAAATTATGAAATTTGAAACCTAGCAATAACTTCATATCTCGGATCCAATAAAAGTGGTTTCGTCGAATTCCGAGGTCGTTTGCAAAATGTCTATTTTCCACGGGCTATATAAACTCTATAACGACCTTTCTGAAAATTCATTTGGCCATAACTTTTGACTCCCACTACGAAACATCGATTTTTCAGATTCGTTATAAAGGTATTCACTAACAGATTTAAATACTTTTGGTTTCACTCAAATCCGTTTTGTTTTGCACCTTGTACGGTCAGTCAAAGTTTGAATTCAAATTTTGAAACTACCGTGCCATTTCAGGCCTTGTTTATAATTCAAATTAATTCTATTCATTTTCAACATCGATACAACCATACATTTTGTCGTTATTATTTAAAATATTTATTTTAAATACTCAAAATTCACTAAAATAGCCAATTTAAATTTTTTTAAATTGGTTCAGATTTTACAGGTTGTTACATTGATGTAACTTTCAAAACTCCTCCTAAATCAAAGAAAAAAGATAGGAAAAAGAAGTTTAATGTGAAGTCAGCTAATTTTGAAGATATTGATGATGGTGTTGAGTATAATAAGGATGAGGTTCTTCCTTCTGGAAGTCAGAACAAATTTCCTAAAAGGCATACTAGGAGTAATCCTGCTCCTCCAAATAGTTCTGTTTCAATCTTTTGATGATACACAGAGTGTCATTTTGGAATGTCAGAGGGATGAACCTTCCTTCAAAACAAAGTGAGATTAAGTTCTTTTTGAAGAATAATAATATTCATCTGCTTTGTATTTCGGAAACAAAGCTTGATAAAGTTTCAACTGAAAAAGCTGCAGCTTATATATCTTCAACCTGGAGTTTTGATCATAATTTGGATCATGCTTGCTTTGGTAGATTGCTTGCAACTTGGAATCTAGCTATTTTTAAGCTTTCTAAAATTAAATCCTCTGATCAATTTATTCATTATAAGTGCATCTATCTTCCTGCTAATTCATCTTTTTTTCTCACCTCTGTGTATGCACATAATGCATTGTCCTTGAGAAATTCCTTTCTTTATGATATTTGCAATATTCATTCTTTATCTAATCCTTGGATTCTTGGTAGAGATTTTAATTGTATGCTCTCCTCTGCTCATAAACTTGGTGGCTGTTCTTTAACTATTAAGGACATTGCTCCTTTGAATCAAGCTCTTATTTCCTCAAAATTAATCCCTCTCAACAGTTTTGGTTCAGTTTTCACTTGGTCTAATAGAAGTCATTCAGGTTCTCCTACTCTTTGTAGGATGGATCATATTTTTGTAAATTCTTCTTTTATTCCGACTTGGCCTAACTCTTTTTATCCTGTTCTTCCTCCCACCATTTCTGATCACTGTCCTCTTCTTTTATATTGGGGGTTGGATGGTGCTACTAACAAAGGGAAGTCCTCATTTAAATTTTTTAACTTTGGTGTTCTAATAAGGATTACTCAGTTATTTTAATGCAGGTTCGGAAGCATTGTCAGGGCATGAATGCTATGGATAATTTGCTTTTCAAATTGAAATTGCTGAAGTTTCATCTTAAAGCCTGGTCTAGTCAAATATTTGGTGATGCATTAAAGCAATCAGCTATGGTGAGATCTGAACTTATTAGAGTTCAAAATCAGTTAGTGGGGAATCCTTTTGATCTGCAGTTACAGGTGGAGGAAAAGGAATTAAAGGATAAGTTGAAGTATTTTTTGCAAATGGAATATCAATCTCTTAAGCAGTGTTCTATTTCTAAGGAGGAGTCGGAAGCAGAAAGGAATTCGAAGTACTATCATATCTCTCTTAAAATCAACAAGATCAAAGAAGCTGTTCATATGATTAAGGATGCTGATGGTAAACTTTTAACTATTCAGTCTTCTATTGATAAATCTTTTGTTGATTACTTTACCTCCATTTTAGCTCCTAGTTCTTTACCTTTGAGTAACCTTAAGTCTCTTTTTCATTTGGATGTTCCTTTTTTATCTGATCAACAATCTTTGGAGCTTATTAAGGTAGTTACTAGTGATGAGATCAAGTCTGCAGTATTTAGTTTGGATTCTTCCAGTTCAGGTGGACCTGATGGCTTTAATGCCTATTTTCTACAAAAAAGTTGGGGAACTATTGGTTATGATATTATTAAAGCTGTTCAACAATTTTTCCTGAAGAATAAGTTGCCTTCGTTTTTTACTGCTACTTTAATTGCTCTGGTTCCTAAGATTGATAATTCTTCATGTGTTTCTGAATTCAGACCTATCTCATGTTGTAGCGTTTTCTATAAAATCATTTCCAAAGTCTTGGCTTTCAGAATTCAAAATGTTCTACCTTCATTAATCTCTAGTAATCAATCTGCTTTTGTGCCTGGTAGGAACATAAGTGATAATATTCTTATAGCGCAAGAATTATTACATAGTTATGATAGAAAAAACATATCACCGCGCTGTATGTTGAAATTGGATATTGGGAAAGCATTTGATAGTGTGTCCTGGTCTTCTATTGTTGCTATTATGTCGAAAATAAATTTCCCACTTCCTTTTTTAGCCTGGATCTACACTTGTATTTCTACTCCGATGTTTTCAGTTGCAAGGAATGGTATGCTTCATGATTATTTTAAGAGTAAAAGAGGGGTTAGGCAGGGAGGTCCTATAAGCTCTTATCTGTTTATAATGGTTATGGAGATTCTTAACTCTTTGATTCTTTTACAAGTCAAGGCAGGTAAACTTCATTTACATCCTAGATGCAAGGATCCTCTTATTACTCATCTATGCTTTGCTGATGATCTCATCATATTCACTAAGCATTCTAAGAATAATATTCAGTGTATTTTGTCTATTTTGGACAATTTTTATGAGATTACAGGATTAGAGATCAATTTGGCCAAGTCCCAAATAAAAGTAGCTGGGTTAAATGTTGATGCAACAAAAGCTTTGATTGATTTTTCTGGATTAATGGTACTACCTGATAATGCATCTTATTTGGGTCTGCCTCTTTTTACTAGTAAAATCACTAAGGACAAGTGCATGCCCCTGTATGAGAAAATAATAGGAAGAATGAAGCAGTGGCCATCCTGTAGTTTGTCACAAGCAGGTAGATTGGTTATTGTTCAATCCATTGTGTTTGCCATGACTACCTTTTATTCTAGGCATTATATTTTACTGGTGAAACTTATTAACATGGCCATTAGTGCTATGAACAAATTTCTGTGGCATGGTGATCCATTTGCTAAGAATCTTGTTCCAATTGCATTTTCTAAACTGTGTGAGAAGAAAAGCAATGGGGGCTAGGCATTATTAATCTCCATCTCTGGAATAAAGCTGCAGTCTCTATATACATTGATAGGCTTTTTTCTGATGAAAATTGTTTGTGGACAAAGTTTAACAGGAGCAATCTTGTTGGCAGAAGGGATTTTTGGACAATGAATATTCCTGATGATTGTAGCTGGAGTTGGAGGCGGATCTTAAAGCTTAGGGAGCTTTTTCTTCCTTTTATTCAATGCTGTGTTGGGGGAAATCATAAGGCTTCTTTTTGGCATTCTCCATGGTCAGGTAAAGGAATTTTATTGAGCAATGAAATTCAATTTAATTTGAGGTCTAATAGTGGCATTTCAGAATTTGCATTAGTGGATGATTTGATTAGAGATGGTGTCTTGTTTTTGCCAAATGTTTCTGTGGCTTCTTTAAGAACTTTATAGTCTGAAATTTCATTGAATTTAAAATATGGTAATGGACTTTTATGGATGGATAAGAAGCACTCCATTAGTTTGGTACATGATTTGTTAAATGGGGATAAATCTATTTTTCCTTGGCATAAGTGTGACGGCCTGGAATTTCGCTCGATCCGAATCAGTCGTTAAACCGATCTAGATCGTTCGAAACCCCTGATCGTTTTGAGAACAGGACAAATCAGAACACAAACAGAAGAACATTTCATTGCTATTACAACAATTCCATCAGATACAAGAATATACAGAGTATAATTGAATAAATTACATTCGATAAATATCAGAGATTACAATAAATTACATAGCAGCGGAAAATAATACAAGCACAACTGAAGGTGATATACGGATACAAAGCTTTCCGGATATCATTCGAGCTGTAAACCAGGATCCTGTGAATATAAATCTGCAAAACCAAAACTACTAGCTGCCCGTGTCGAAAATAGGGGCGCCCAGAGTTTAGGTTAAAACAATAAACTCCAGGTCAGTCATGTGACTGGTGTGAGAACTAAAACAGTTATTTAAAACTTTGCTTTAAAAGAGAGTAATTCAAGGGACCACGCCGTATAACACGGAACGGGTTTCCTCCCAAGAATACCAGTGCATAGGAAAGACAACGAAATGCTTTTTCGAAAAATGAAGCTATTATAAGACCCAGGTCCCATCACACAATGCAACGCAAGCCGGGGGATAGGGTTTTCCCTTATAATAGCCAAACATGCTTGGTACGTTTAAAACAAATCATTTGATACTATAATATGTGTATAGTGTCAAAACAATTTCAATCATAAATATAAATCATAGACGGCATAAGTGCCCCATACCACTATGTCGCTATACTAGGCTCTACAAATAAAGCCGAAATACACGTATTGGAAATTGGATTTCCATCATGAGTCGAGGCAAGGGGCAAGCTCCTCTCCGATTCGAGACACTCTAGCAAATGTCCCAGGACTACGCACTCTAGGTAACCCTTGGATCGGCTGGGCCGGTCCTCTCTTACGTTTGAGGATTGGCAATTCCTAAACACACGTTTCCCGGTCCTTACAGACCTAATATCAAGGCGCCTCATTCCAACAACCACAAAGGTGAAAAGTATATAAATGTCAGGGCTGGTAAGTCACTGACACCACCAAAGCTAGAAAGAAACGTCGTGTTCTCCCAACGGTCCGTATCCCGTTTTTAATTCATACCGAGGTGTGAGGCTCGCGAATCCACGCTATACACAAAGCTATGCCACGTAGGTTGTGCTTTGATCAACCACAAGACTTTGCTTGTCAACAGAAGCCTTGATCCATGCAACTCAGCGTGCCACACAGGCAATTCATGCCATGCGATTGATATCTATCGATATATAACCTCTAAGTTTGTACGTCTCAGAGAAGGGCGTTAAGCAAGAGAATAAATTCTCTGCCGCCAAACAGATATATATTTAACAGAAATCAATCAACACAGAATAAAATCCAATGTCAGACACACAATCCATTTACAATTTCGTTCTGGGTCTGAACGAAACCGGAGGCACTTTCCTCGCATATCCGTCGATCTCCAAGTACGTTTGGACGACCACCAACTGATTCCCTCATCTTGGGTGTACAGCCCAATCAAGATCATCAGTAATCACCCAAACGATGTGAAGACTTCCGGTCTTCAACCACCATCTTCATCTTCGACATATCGTCGAATCGGTTATTCAGAATGGGTATAAACCCGGCCTTTCCGAACAACCCGCGTATATTAAAAACAAATGTTACACAAACAAAACATACGCCTCATTCCAATTGATTAGTCACTAACCGTAAATCAGTAAGAGAGCAATTCCCCAAATATTAACCCCGAAGGCCGAAACCAACACCAGATCAATACCCAGGAAACCATTCTTCTTCACTAACCTACAGCTAGTTTCTAAATTTCACATTCTTAGGGGAAAGTTCCCATTAATTTTATCCAAGATAAATTCTTTAAATTTATTCTTTAATCTTCCTTTGGATGTCATTTCAAACCAAAGTATGGTTTTCCACACTAGTCGGGATTAGCGAACCACACCGAAGTAATTATTTATTTTATTTCCCAATCCCAACCTATTCATCCCATGAAGCAAAACTGGTAATACTCCATATCTAATACCACGGTGTTATCGGTAAAGTTAATTACCATTCCACGTTCAAATCTAATTAAAGATTTAACTATCGCTTTGGAGCAAAACTGGTGATACTCCATTCTCGCTCATTTTCCAAATTTGATAATTTAGATTATCAATTCACATTTCAATCTAATTACAGATTCATTAAAACTCCTTTTACTGGGTTAAAGAACTAATGTCCTTTAAAACATAGTTCATGACAAACCCACATCACATTCTATTTATTTATCGGGTTAAAGAACAAGTGTCATGTAAAACACCCTTCACGATAAACCCACAAATCAATTCTATTTACAACCCATTTCAAATCCAATTTATTTATTTAAAAATAAATGGGTTTTAATTTTAGTTCAAAACTAGTTCATTTCGATAAAAATCTATTTTTATCTTTTCAAATATGGAGTTTTTCATCCTAATTTTTCCCAAATCATTTATTATGATTTTACACAAATTATTACTATTTTTAATAATTTTATCAAGGCCCGTACAGTCGATTTCCATCAACGGCCATCGAACTGCACTTACACCGACCTTTTCCAAATTTGATTTGGACGTATCTCCAAATCCAACCGTTAGATTTCAAATTTCTAATATTCGTTAGAAAGCTCTTTTCGATACGAACCCAATGGTTCCGGTTTTAGGAGAATCCGACGGTCGGATCTCCCGTAATGTCCGTTCGAAATCAATGGTCGAAATTCACGAACTGCCGCGGCGCGGCGCGTTCTATTCAGACCATTATATTATATATATAATATATATTTCGTCGATTTCTATTTAAAACGAATTTTATAAATAGTTTTAAATTCGTTCAAAAACATTTCAACTTCCATTTCCAATTCAATTCAAATTTCAATTCATTCTATATTCAGTTCAATTCGAATTTGCTTTATATATATTTGATTTTTATCTCTTTTCAATATTCATTATAAAAACGAATATAATCGATATAAATATCGTTCGCGTCAAAATAGCGCATCTCTAATCAACACGGCTTTATATATTTCAATAATTCCGTTATTCTATTCAACAAATGAATATTTATTCTATTCAGTACGTGAATCTATATTTTTTCCAACACATGACTAATCTCAACGAATGAGTACTGTCCACGTGTGACTATTTTTGTTATTTAATATATTTTATAAAAATTAAGGTATCTATCGTTTGATTTCAAATCAGACTTCAACCGTAAATTAGTAAGAGAATGATTCCCTGAATATTAACCCCGAAGGCCGAAACCAATATCAGATCAATATCCAGGAGACCACTCATCTCATCTATTTTCCAGTTAATTTCTAATTTCATATATGATAAAGATGTAAATTTTATTGTTAAAGTATTTCGTTCAACACATGACTAATCTCAACGGATGAGTACGGTCAACACATGAACATTTATTTTATAATGATAAAGATGTAAATTTTATTGTTAAAATATTTCGTTCAACACATGACTAATCTCAACGGATGAGTACGGTCAACACATGAACCTTTATTTTATAATGATAAAGATGTAAATTTTATTGTTAAAATATTTCGTTCAACACATGACTAATCTCAACGGATGTGTACAGTCAACACATGAGCCTTTATTTTATAATGATAAAGATGTAAATTTTATTGTTAAAATATTTCGTTCAACACATGACTAATCTCAACGGATGAGTACAGCCAACACATGAACCTTTATTTTATAATATTCTTTATCTTCTAAATTGGAATGAGGCCCGATCAATTACCATATAAAGTTAATTATATGGATTCCATACAACACATGTATATAATAGCAATGATAAATAATCAACCATCATCCAAAGTGCACTACACTGTATAAGCATCAAATATAGATATCTAACGCTTATAACAGCCTGTCGATCCATCGATCGACATACAACTAATTATTGGGATTAGTGTATGCCGTGTTTTATCCCAATACCCGTGTGGGGTTTCAAACAATCAAACATAGATTTTATTTGTGCAGTTGGGCGATGTGTAAAATTTATCATCCCAATCAATGTCCTTCAAATAGGTGTACATAAACAAACCGTCCGGTTTGTAAATGAATATTTATTTATTCATATTCACGTTAAAAATTATATTTTTAATGATAAAACTATTTTATTCAACCTATGAATATTCTATTCGGTTCATTTATTAAATAAAACGATATCTTTATTTTTCTAACTTATTTTAGAAAATTTCGGTGGCATAACGACACGATAATAGAAACGGGACAAGGCCTAGCCTTATCCCCGGTCTAGTGATGGCCCACGCCATACACATATCAATCAATCCATTCTATTTCACCAAACAATCAAATTCCAATCAAATAATCTAACCAACTACACGACCAAACAAACAAGTCCATGGTCTGTGGACAATGGTGTCGGGTGCTACTAAACACCGTCTGCATCCTAGTATATATATATAACTAGAAAAAGAAATTTAAAGTGAGAAGTTCTCACCGATAGCTAATCCAATACCACGACTCTTCTTATGTAGAAATCTTCGTCGTGCTCGTCTTTTTGCCAATTTCACTGCCCGTAGTCACTACATATATAAAAATCACATTTTTATATTGTTGCTATGTATATAAAAATCACATTTTTATTCTACTATTATATAGATAAAAAATCCATTTTTATACGGTTGTTCATATAGTAAAGATCAAATCTATACTATCTATATAATATAAAAATCATATTTTTATTATCTCTACTATATAAAAATCATATTTTTATTCTTCCTATAATATAAAAATCATATTTTTATTCTACTTCATATGTCAAAAACTGTAGAAGCTTTAAATCGGAGAAAACTCACATTTTTCTAACGCCCGGATTCGTTGTTCTGGTTCCAGAATTTGCAAACGAGCTTCAATCTTCACACCATCTTTTTTCCTAGCTTAAACGCGCCATTCCAGACAATTTTTTCCTAAGGGTCTTTTTGCCGAAAATGCTCCAATTCGCCAGAATTCGCGAAAGTACACGAATTTTACCGCTTTTGAACAGCAGACTTCGAACGCGTTTCCCGAGCAGCTCCGAACTCCAAAACATGACTTCCATATAGCCAAATCGAATAGAATTTCGTGCTCTACAACTTTGATCCAGAGGGACTTTGGCCAAAAACGCACCGTTTGGGAGTTATTTGCGAAATAAGGACATGGTGTTATTTGCAAAACGGGCGATTAGTGTAAAATGGGTTTTTGGTGACCGGGGGGCCCACGACCGGAGTTGGGTGGCTTGGGTTGGGCGCCGGACCTGATTGGGCGTGGGGAGCTCGCTGGTGGGTGGTGGCGGTGGTGGTGGGGCCCGTGGTGGTGGCGGTGGTTGGTGTTTGGGTGTAGGGTTTATGAAATCAAAGAGAGAGAGAAGGAAGAGGAAGAGGAGGAGGAGGAGAGGAAGGAGGAGGGGGGTGCGGCGGCCTGAGGGGGTGCGGCAGCGGGGAGGAGGGCGGTGGCAGCGGGTTTGGGGAGGAGGAGGCCATTTTTGAGTTTTTGTGAAGAAAGAGGAAGAGGAAGAAAGTGAGAGATGTAAAGGAGGAAAAGTGATTATATGCTAGTTTCTTGCGTATCGCCTGAGGGTTAATGATCTCCAACCGCCGCGGATTTCGGACACTAGATAGTAGACGTGAAGACGAGTCCAACGAAACAAGTTTCGTCGAATTCCGAGTTCGTTTAACCGTCCGTTAAAATTCACGAATATGCTCAGATATTGCTAAAAAACGCGATTTTGGCGCATCTTTTCTTCTCGCACGCTCACATGCTAACTCAAAAAATCAAGCCCTCTTGGATTTAACCATTATTAGATGATACGAATCCATAAAAAAAAGTAGAATCGAATTCCGAGGTCGTATCAATAATGTTCCTTTGTAAAATGACTACTCGCTTTACCCTGAACTGTTTCAGCTCGCACGGCCACATACTAACTCCGTTCGACGCGCCATTTGGAACTCAACAATGATTTGTCATTGTGAATCCATAAAAATTTATCTCGTTGAATTCTGAGCTCGTATGCAAAATTTCACTTTTTAAGGGCTATGTATTGTTAACCGAACAACTCCAGCCCATAGCCACTATTCCGGATATCGGAATATATCGAAGCTTATACTTTTCAGAGTTCTAAACGGCATTTTGAACTCAATGGAAGTGGTTTCGAGTCCAAATTCATCCGTATGCAAAATTTGACTTTTTGGGCCATGTATAATTTACATAGCGACTAATCTGAATTTTCAACTGGGCATAACTTTTGATTCCCGCTATGAAATTTCGATTTTTCGGATTCGTTGGAAAGATATTCCCAAATAGATCCTATTTTTTTTGTTTCACTAAAATCCGGATTATTTTGCACCCGGTACATCAAATTGAAGTTTGAAATCGAATTATCGAACTACCGCGCCATTTTCAATTCCTTTTATAATTATATATAATTATTTATATTCTAATGACGACGTATATAATATATACGTTCTAATTATATTCAAAATAAATTTTTCATCGATGTTATTTAAAATAATCTATTTTAAATATTCAAAATTCATTAAAATTGCCAAAATAAAAATTTTAAATTGGCTCGCATTTCCGGGTTGTTACAATAAGAGAGTGTGGAATTATATGAATAATGCGAAGCAGAATTTCTTTTTGTGGAAATTAATGGCTAATCCTTGAATACTAAGGACAAGCTGCTTAAGTATGGTATTATACAAGAGGATTCCTGTGTGTTTTGTGGAATTCAGGCAGAAAGGAATACACGGCTGTATTTTGAATGTTCATTTGTATTTGATCTTTGGAAGAGAATTTTGTTATATGTCAATTTGCATAGTCCTTCTAGTATTAGCCGAGATGAATGGTTTCTTCTTTTCAAAGCTACGAGACAGAAATCAGAACAAAGTATGCTGTTATTGAAAATTTTGAAGATTTTTGTGTATGAGGTGTGGCAAGAGAGGAATAGGAGGGTGTTTAATTTGGTATCATTGTCTTTGGATGATATGTTTTCGCTCATCAAACGGGCTGTTTTGAGGAAAATGCATTCTGGTGTGGTTAATGACTAGAAAGTTTTTGAAGTTTTGAAAGAGGCAATGCTTTGAAGATGAATTGGTACTTTCCTATTTGTTCGGACTTGTCTTGAGGCATTTGTTACTTTGCTGATTGTTGAAGTTTAAGCTTGGAGATTGGTTGTTAGTAATTAGTAGTTATACTGATGGTAACATCATAGTTTTTTTTTCTGTTTTACTTGTATATGTCAGTGTTTTTTTTTCTCTATGTTGTTGTTGCCATTGTTGTAATATACACTCTTGTAAAGTTTTAGTGTTAATAATATCTTTTCCTGCCTTTCAAAAAAAATATTAACATATAAGGGTCAAACCCTTATCTCCTAAGCCATAAGTCAAACCCGTCCCCCCTCGAAATGGAAAACCCGCCGCACTCCCAGTCCTCCCTCGATCTGCGCTTCACGCCCTCCTCCCTTCTCTCTCCTCTGTACGCTCTCTCTCCCTCCGCTTTGAAACCCCACACCAATTCGAGAGCCCCACGCTCCAGCACCCCGAAACCGCCGGAGATGGCTGCGCTCCGACCACCCACGACCGCCGCATGTCCGGCGCGCCTCCCCACCCTCGAAGCCGACGTGGACGCCCCCCCGGTCAGTGCCTCTCCTCCACCCACCGAAACGAACACTGTGAGTCGCCCTTTTTAGAAATTACATTTTTTGATTTCGATTTTCCTTTAATAAATAAACATGGTTTTAAAGAAAAATAAATACGATTTTTTTATATGTTTAGATTATAAATAAAAATACGATCTTTAATAAAAATGTGACCTTTATATAGATAGTGGCGAGAAGAAAAATATAATTTTTATATGAAATGATCTAGAAGAAAAATATAATTTTTATATGAAATGATTTAGAAGAAAAATAAAGATTAGATTTTTTGTTTGAATAAAAAAAATTAGATTTTTACATAAAGGGTTATAGCGATAAAAATTAGATTTTTTATATATGAAGTTGCGAAATAAAGAAGTGATAAAGTTGTGATTTTTATAATGCAAACGAAGTGGTAAAGTTATGATTTTTATCTATGTGAAGAAGCGATAAAAATGTGATTTTTATCTATGTAGAGAATAGAAAGATCGAATTTATATATATATATAGCGAATAGAAAGTTATATTTTTATTTTTAATAAAGCTATGATTTTTATTTCTTATAAAGCTATAATTTTTAATGTGTTTACAAAAAGATTAGATTTTTATATGACATGAAGTTTAGAATTTCATGTACATGAAGTTTAGATTTTTAAAAGTAGAAAGAGTAGATTTTTAAAAGCAAAAGGATTAGATTTTTAAAAATAGAAAGATGTGATTTTTATGAATATGAAGACCGAATTTTTATGAATATAAAAATATGATGTCTATAGTGTAAACAACGAAATAAAAATATAGTTTTTAGTTAGATAAAAATAGGATTTTTATATATATCATAGCGAAATAAAAATACCATTTTTATTCATAAAGTAGCGGTATAAAAATGTGATTTTTATATATGGAGTAACGTTATTAAAATGTGATTTTTACTATGAACAACGTGAAAACAGATTGTGATGGAACCAACGGTAATCAAAACAAAATCCAAACCATTCAGAAATAAAGAATGGATGAGTGGATCCCAAAGGTGAGAACTCCTCACCATATTTACTTATACAGTTATTTATTTTTATAACTGCATATATGAACTGTTCCCCGTCGTCTACAGACCATGGACGACTTGTTTTATTGTTTGGTTTGGGTGATTAGATTATTTGGTTGAATTTGGGTGAAATGAATTGACTAGAATTGTTACGTGTTTATGTCGCGAGCCAATATCAGGAGAGGGGTAATGCTAGACATTACCCGACTTTGATATTGCGCCGTTATGCCGCCAAAATTTCTAAAAATATGTTAGAACAATAAAAATATCATTTTTATTGTATAAATGAACTGAATAGAATATTCAAAAATATTTTATCGCTGAAAATATAATTTTTAACGTTGATATGAATAAAATAAATATTCATTTACAAATAAGACGATTTGTTTATGAACACCCATTTTACTGATATGGATTGGGACGATATATTTTACACATCACCCAACTGCACAAATAAAATTCAGTTTTTGTGGATTGAAACCCCACATGGGTGTTGGAATGATATTTGACGTACACTAATCCCAGTTGTTTAGTTTTATGTCAATCGATTGGTTGACAAGTAGTGTAAGCATTGAATATCTATATTTAATGCTTATATAGTGTAGAATACACTTTGGATGATGGATGATTGTTGATTATGGTTGTTATATACGTGTGTTGTATGAAATCCATATAAACAACATTATATGGTAATTGACTGTGTCTGATTCCAGTTCAGAAAGAATGAATATTTTAAAATAATGAATATTTTAAAATAATGAATATTTTAAAATAAATAATATTTTAAAATTATATTTAGTAAAAGATCAAAATCTGATTTTGATGTCCGATTTGGGATGGACATGAATATATTTAAAAATATAAAGCCGAGTTGATTAGATTAACGCCATTTTGACGTGAACGATATTTATATCGATTTTTATCATTTTTATAATGAATATCGAAAAGGAATTGATTTCAAAATCTAATGTTTTGAAAATATTATCATTTGTATATCGCTGTACTCAGTTTTGATTAGAAATTGAATAAGAAGTTGAAATCATTTTGAAAATGAATTTAAAACGATTTATAAAATATGTTTTAAATGGAAATCGACGAAATATATTATATATATATATATAATATAATGGCCTGAATAGGACGTGCCGCGCTGCGGCAGTTCGCGAATTTCGACCATTGACTTCGAATGGACATTACGGGAGATCCGACTGCCGGATTCTCCTAAAACCAGAACCATTGGGTTCGTATTGAAAAGATCTTTCTAACGAATGCATGAAATTTGAAATCTAACGGTTTGTAATAACCCGGAAAATCTGGGCCAGTTTAAAATTTTTATTTTGGCAATTTTAGCGAATTTTGAATATTTAAAATGAATTATTTTAAATAATATCGACGAAAATTTATTTTGAATATAATTCGAACGTATATATTTATACGCGTCGTCGTTAGAATATAAATATTTATATATAATTATAAATAGAATTTAAAATGGCGCGGTAGTTCGATAATTCGATTTCAAACTTCAATTAAATGTACCGGGTGCAAAACAATCCGGATTTTAGTGAAACCAAAAACATTAGGATCTATTCGTGAATATCTTTCCAACGAATCCGAAAAATCAAAAGTTCGTAGCGGGAATCAAAAGATATGTCCAGTTGAAAATTCTGAATAGTCGCTATGGAATTCAGGCCCTTAAAAATGGACATTTTGCAAACGACCTCGGATTTCGATGAAACCAGTTTTGTTGGGTCCGGGATGTAAAGTTATTGCTAGGTTTCAAATTTCATAATTTTTCGAATCAATATGTGAGCGTGGCAAAGGAAAACGCGTTTGACCAGTTTAAGTTAAATTTAATCGACTGGAAAATGGTCATTTTTCAAACGGTCTCAGAATTCAACGAAATTAGTTTTGTTAGGACCGTATCGTCAATACGAAGCTAGAAATAATTTTTCGGGAATTTTTAGAGTTAATATGTGGCCCCGGTAAATTGAAATGTGAGTTCAAATTCAATATATATAGAGTTATATTTTGATTTGGACGAAAACTGATCGAAACGGCCAAACTGGCCTACGTGGCCTATCCCATTGTGTTCGGAATGGGGGTAATTAGCTAGGGACGACAGTCAAAGGGTTCGATTTCGAGTCCGAAATTTTAAGTTGCTTTATAGAGATGAAATTAAAATTAAAAATATATAAATTATTATACAAAGCCCCCCTTTCTTTCTTTCCCTTTCCTCAGTCGAATTAGGTCAAACAAAAAAAAACCGCCGCTTTCAAATCGATGTCGCCCACCGCCGCATCCATCTCCACCTCGCTCCCCATCGCGACGCCGTTCATCCCCCCCTCGCGCCTTCTCTCTCCTCGATTTCCACCTTCCTCAGCAGCTCCGACATCCCCAGTTCCGACCCCCCCCTCTCTTACCTCGAGCGACGCACGCGAGCAGAAGACGCACCCCCTCCCAAGTCGCGCCACCACCTCTGAGAGCCCGCCACCAGACCGACAGCATCACCCCCCCTTTTTGCTGCACCGCGTTTTCCCCTTTCTTCTCCTGCTTCTTCGTTAACGCTGTAAGCTTTCTTTATTTATTCCTTTTATTTATTTAATCATTTTCAGGTTATAAAAGATAACATTTTTAGGTTGTAAAACATAAAATTTCCAGTTTATAAAAGGTATGAATTTTAGATGATGAAAGTTGTGATTTTTAATTAGAGAAAAACAAGATTTTTAAAATTAGTATAGTAGAGATTTTTATACAAGTGAAAGATTAGTTTTTTTTTACTATAAAAGTTTAGATTTAGTTCACATGAAAGGATTTGATTTTTATGACATAAAAATTTGATTTTTATGTATACGTTAACGAGTTAAAAATTAGATCTTTATAAAAATAAAGAAGTGATTTTTAATGATAAAGAAGCGATCTTTGACTATATAAAAATAAGTATGATAATAAAAATATAATTTTTATATTATACAAAGAATAAAAATTCGATCTTTATATAGTAGCGATTATAAAAATTCAATTTTTATATGCTAGAGAAGATAAAAATATAATTTTTATAAGGTAGAAGTATTAAAAATATGATTTTTATATAATAGAGGATATGAAAATATTATCTTTATATATGTAGCGAATGCTGGCGACGAAAGTGACAAAAGGAAGAGCACGGCGAAGAGTTCCTACATAAGAAGAGTCGAGGCGAATTGGTTTAGCCATCGGTGAGAACTTCTCACTCAAATTCTACTTTTCTAGTTATATATAGTATATACTAGGATGCAGACGGTGTTTAGTAGCACCCGACACCCGTCCACAGACCATGGACTTGTTTGTTTGGTTGTGTAGTTGGTTAGATTATTTGATTTGAATTTGGTTGTTTGGTGAACTTGAATTGATTAGAAATTGGTTTGATTGATGTGTGAATGGCGTGGGCCTTCACTAGACCGGGGATAAGGCTAGGCCTCGTCCCGTTTCTAGTATCGTGCCGTTATGCCGCCGAAATTTTCTAAAATATGTTAGAAAATAAAAATATCATTTTATTGTGTAAATGAATAATAGAAATTCATGTGTTGGAATAAAATGTTTTATCGTTAAAAATATAATTTTAACGTGAATAGGAATAAATGAATATTTATAAACAAATCGGCCGATTTGTTTATATACACTAATTTGAATGACTGATTGGGTCGATAAATTTTACACATCGCCCAACTGCACAAATAAAATCTGTGTTTGATTGCTTGAAACCCCACACGGGTGTTGGGATGAAATATGAAGTTCACTCGTCCTGATTGATTAAATTTGTCGATCGATTGATTGACAGGCTGTTATAAGCGTTGAATATCTATATTTGATGCTTATACAGTGTAGTGCACTTTGGTTGATGGTTGATTATTTTTCAATGCTATTATACATGTGTTGTATGAAAATCCATATAATTAACTTTATATGGTAATTGATTGGGCCTCATTCCAATTTGAAAAATAAAGAATATTATAAAATAAAGGTTCATGTGTTGACTGTACTCATCCGTTGAGATTGGTCATGTGTTGAACGAAATATTTTAATAATAAAGTTTACATCTTTATCAATATAAAATAAAGGTTCATGTGTTGACAGTACTCATCCATTGAGATTGGTCATGTGTTGAACGAAATATTTTGATAATAACAACTATTTTGAAAAAGAAATATTTGAAATAGAATATTTGAAAATAGAAATTTATGAAGCCGTGTTGATTAGATTGACGCCATTTTGACGTGAATCGATATTTATATCGATTTGAAAACGATTTCGAAATGAAATGAATTGAAAACAATTTCGAAATGAATTGAATTGAAAACGATTTCGAAATGAATTGAATTGAAAACGATTTCAAATTGAATTGAAAGCGAATTGAAATGAATTCAAATTGAATTGAAATTTGAATTGAATAGAAATGAATTTTAAAACGAATTTATAAAGAAGAATTCAATTTTGATTTGAATTGAAATGGAAGTTGAAATTGCTTTTGAAACGAATTTTAAAACTATTTATATAATTCGTTTTAAATAGAAATCGATGAAATATATATTATATATATAATATAATGGCCTGAATAGAACGCGCCGCGCCGCGGCAGTTCGTGAATTTCGACCATTTATTTCAAACGGACATTACGGGAGATCCGACCGTCGGATTCTCCTGAAACCGGAACCGTTGGGTTCGTATCGAAAAGAGCTTTCTAAAGAATATTAGAAATTAAAAATCTAACGGTTGGATTTGGAGATACGTCCAAATCAAATTCGAAAAAGGTCGCTGTAAGTGCAGTTCGATGGCCGTTGATGGAAATCGACTGTACGGGCCTTGATAAAATTATTAAAAATAGTAATAATTTGTGTAAAATCATAAGAAATGATTTAGAAAGAATTGGGATGAAAAACTCCATATTTGAAAAGATAAAAACAAATTTTTATCGAAATGAACTAGTTTTGAACTAGAATTATAATTCTATTTATTTTTAAATAAATAAATTGAATTTAAAAGGGGTTTTGAATATAATCAGAATATCCAATGATTGCATTGGAGTGGATTTGAATCGAAATTGTCTTCGGAATATTTCGATGTTGGATTTCGTGATTATACAGGTGTGGTTATGGAAATTTGAAAGATATTTATTTATATCGTTATTTCCAATACGACATTTGTTAATCGTAGAATTTGATATTGAATATAAGCCAATATATTTTCTATTCAGAGCCTTATATTGAATATCAAATGTGATTTGGGTTTGTCGTGAATGGTGTCTTCACTAACACTGTTTTGAACCCAGTTGAGAAAAGATTAAATCTTTTAATTAGATTTAATGAAGTGTACCAATTAAATAATATTTAATTGGAATTGAATTGATATTGATTTTTGGGTTTATCGTGGACAGTGTTTTAAATAACACTCGTTCTTTAACCCGATAATTAATGGAATGTGACTTTGGGTTTATCGTGAACCGTGTTTTAAATGACACGGATTCTTTAACCCAGATAACGATTAAAACTAAGTGGAGTTTTAATGAATCTTTAATTAGATTGAAATGATCGAGGAGGGAGTATCACCAGTTTTGCTCCAGGCGATAGTTAAATCTTTAATTAGATTTGAACGTGAAATGGTAATTGAATTTACCGATAACACTGTGGTGTTAGATATGAAGTACTACCAGTTTTACTTCATGGGATGAATAGGTTGGGATTGGGAAATTAAAACAAATGATTACTTCGGTAAGGTTCGCTAATCCCGACTAGTTTTGAATTGATATTCAAAGATGGATTAAAGAATAAATATAAAGAATTTATCTTTGATAAAATTAATGGGAACCTTTCCCTATGAATGTGAAATTTAGAAACTAACTGTCGGTTAGCTAAGCAGAATGGTTTTCTGGATATTGATCTGATGTTGGTTTCGGCCTTCGGGGTTAATATTTGGGGAATTATTCTCTTGATTAATTTACGGTTAGTGACTGATGGATTGGAATGAGGCGTATGTTGTGTTTGTGCAACACTTATTTAAAATATACGCGAGTTATTCGGAAAGACCGGGTTTATCCCATTCTGAATAACTGATACGACGATAAGTCGAAGATGAAGACGGTGGTCGAAGACCGGAAGTCTTCATGTCGTTTGGATAATTACTGATGATCTTGATTGGGCTGTACACCCAAGAAGATGGAAACAGTTGGTGATCGTCCATACGTACTTGGAGATCAATGGATATGCGGGGTACTAGGTGCCTCCGGTTTCGTTCAGCCCCAGAACGGACTTGTAAATGGACTGTGTGTCTGACATTGGATTTTAGTCTGTGTGATTGATTTCTATTAAATATATATCTGTTTGGCGGCGGAGAATTTATTCTCTTGCTTAACGCCCTTCTCTGAGACGTACGAGCTCAGAGGTTATATACTGATGGATATCAAACGCATGGAGTGAATTGCCTGTGTGGCATGCCTAAGTGGCAATTGATCGAGGCTTCTGTTGAAAAGCAAAGTCTTGTGGTGATGATCAAAGCACGGCCTTTGTGGCGTAGCTTTGTGTAACGTTTACCTCGCGTGTTTCACACCCGGTATGAACCAAAAACGGGAGACGGACCTCAGGGAGGGCATGCGTTTCTTTCTAGTT
The DNA here is from genome assembly GCA_030737875.1 of Allium sativum. Lineage (NCBI taxonomy): Eukaryota > Viridiplantae > Streptophyta > Magnoliopsida > Asparagales > Amaryllidaceae > Allium > Allium sativum. Next base: position 1,019,245,450 of record CM060926.1, on the reverse strand, counting down.
AGAAGTGGCGTCAGTGGTTTTACACGCCCTGACGAGTTTGACTTATGTGGTTGTTGCTGTTGCGAGGCGCCTCGGTTTGATCGGACGATCCGGGTCCGATGGAGTCATTCGTTGGCTCATTTACGCCCCATAGGGCGGGGGGAACGCATGTTCAGGGTTTAAGTTTAATCCACATCGGTGGACCGGCCCTGACGATCCAAGGGTCGATGCGCTCTGACCCTGAGGCTCGGGCTAGAGAGTCTCGAAGTCGGTTGAGGACTATCTTTTGCCTCGGTTCATAGACGGAAATCCAATTTCCAAATACGTGACATTTGCGGTTTTAATTGTAAAACCAGTATGGCGACATGATATATGGTACCCATGCCGCCTATGATTGATACTTATGATTTGAAGTTGTTTTATACACTATGCACTTATAATAGTATCAAATGATTTGTTTTAAACGTATCAAGCATTCTTTGGCTGTTATAAGGGAAAACCCTATCCTCGGCTGCGTTGCATTGTGTGATGGGACCTGGGTCTTATAACAGCTTCATTTTTCTTTATTTACCATTGCGCTGTTTGTTTTATGCACTGGTATCCTTGGGAGGAAACCCGTTCCGTGTTATACGGCGTGGTCCCTTGATTTACCTAACTTAAAAATAAAGAATAATAACTGTTTTAGTTCTCACACCAGTCACATGACTGACCTGGAGTTTATTGTTTTAACCTAAACTCTGGGTGCCCTTATTTTGACACGGGCAGCTAGTAGTTTTGGTTTTGCAGATTTATATTCACAGGATCCTGGTTTACAGCTGGAACGATATCCGGAAAGCTTTGTATCCGTATATCTCATTCTAGTTGTGTATTGTATTATTTTCCGCTGCTATGTATTTAAATGTAATTTAAATCTCTGATATTTCTGTGTAATATTTATTTATACTCTGTATATTCTTGTATTCTGATGCATTGTTGTAATATACAATGAAATGTTCTTCCGTATGCGTTCTGTTGTGGCTTGTTCTCGAACTATCCGACGCTTTCCTTTACGGGGAAGTTGCGGGTTTTCACAGTTGGTATCAGAGCTTTGGTTTACAGAGCTCGAGAACAAGACACATCAGAACCATACGAAAGAATTCATCAGATATTGGATTAGTAATATCCAATTAGAATGACTCGTTAGAGAAAGGATCAGTAGTATCCTAGAACGAGTGTGAAGAGTACATTTTCAAATGAAAACAATTTTGTCTTGAAAATTTAAATCAATTATTCGTATTTGATTATCTATTTATATTGATTAGGACAGTCCAGTATACAAAGATTTTGCATATACGCCTTGCAAACGTGTATGTGAAGTTTTAATATACTGGATAGATATAGAATTACCCTCTAATCGCCCGGAGATGATTTTGATGATGGAGCTCCATCATTAGAATTCATATTCGAGTGACGAACGTGTAATATCTATATATCTCCTATTGACTGGTGTGAGAACCAAAATTAGATAGGGCCTATTGTTGTGATTTGGTAGCAAAAACATGATTTTTGTATATGTATCAAAATTATGAATTTGAAACTCTAATCCACTAATTGATTGATGTTTGGGTTGTTTGTTTATTTGTTTGCTAATTTTTAGCCATTTAGCCTAATTGAATCAAATATTGAATTATATTGAAAATTGGTCGCATTTGCTTGTATATACATATACTTGCATTGAACAGGTCATAGCAAGGAGGCTAGAGCCGAAGAATAAAATTTGTTTGCCCGACAAATAGGTACATGTTTACTACATAATTTACTGTTTTGTTTGGGTGATGATGATTTTATGAGCCTATTGGCTAGCCGCTTGGCCTTTTTCTTTTTCGTTTTGAGATCTGAAGGACCGGGGAAGCTATTTGAAATTCCCCGATGCTCCCGGTGCAGGGGAGGTTATGGCGAATTTTTTCAAAAATTTAGGTTGTTAGCCAAATTTTTGAAATTTTGAAAATTCTCAGAAACTGAAAAGTTGGAGAATGGAAGCCAGATCGAGCGTAGTGTTGATTAATCAAACCACTTTCGACTTTGTTCCTTTTCGGGGACGAAAAGTTTTAAGTGGGGGAGATTGTAATAACCCGGAAAATCTGGGCCAGTTTAAAATTTTTATTTTGGCAATTTTAGCGAATTTTGAATAATATCGACGAAAATTTATTTTGAATATAATTCGAACGTATATATTTATACGCGTCGTCGTTAGAATATAAATATTTATATATAATTATAAATAGAATTGAAAATGGCGCGGTAGTTCGATAATTCGATTTCAAACTTCAATTAAATGTACCGGGTGCAAAACAATCCGGATTTTAGTGAAACCAAAAACATTAGGATCTATTCGTGAATATCTTTCCAACGAATCCGAAAAATCAAAAGTTCGTAGCGGGAATCAAAAGATATGTCCAGTTGAAAATTCTGAATAGTCGCTATGGAATTCAGGCCCTTAAAAATGGACATTTTGCAAACGACCTCGGATTTCGATGAAACCAGTTTTGTTGGGTCCGGGATGTAAAGTTATTGCTAGGTTTCAAATTTCATAATTTTTCGAATCAATATGTGAGCGTGGCAAAGGAAAACGCGTTTGACCAGTTTCAGTTAAATTTAATCGACTGGAAAATGGTCATTTTTCAAACGGTCTCAGAATTCGACGAAATTAGTTTTGTTAGGACCGTATCGTCAATACGAAGCTAGAAATAATTTTTCGGGAATTTTTAGAGTTAATATGTGGCCCCGGTAAATTGAAATGTGAGTTCAAATTCAATATATATAGAGTTATATTTTTATTTGGACGAAAACTGATCGAAACGGCAAAACTGGCCTACGTGGCCTATCCCATTGTGTTCGGAATGGGGGTAATTAGCTAGGGACGACAGTCAAAGGGTTTGATTTCGAGTCCGAAATTTTAAGTTGCTTTATAGAGATGAAATTAAAATTAAAAATATATAAATTATTATACAAAGCCCCCCTTTCTTTCTTTCCCTTTCCTCAGTCGAATTAGGTCAAACAAAAAAAAACCGCCGCTTTCAAATCGATGTCGCCCACCGCCGCATCCATCTCCACCTCGCTCCCCATCGCGACGCCGTTCATCCCCCCCCCCCCTCGCGCCTTCTCTCTCCTCGATTTCCACCTTCCTCAGCAGCTCCGACATCCCCAGTTCCGACCCCCCCCCCTCTCTTACCTCGAGCGACGCACGCGAGCAGAAGACGCACCCCCTCCCAAGTCGCGCCACCACCTCTGAGAGCCCGCCACCAGACCGACAGCATCACCCCCTCTTTTTGCTGCACCGCGTTTTCCCCTTTCTTCTCCTGCTTCTTCGTTAACGCTGTAAGCTTTCTTTATTTATTCCTTTTATTTATTTAATCATTTTCAGGTTATAAAAGATAACATTTTTAGGTTGTAAAACATAAAATTTCAAGTTTATAAAAGGTATGAATTTTAGATGATGAAAGTTGTGATTTTTAATTAGAGAAAAACAAGATTTTTAAAATTAGTATAGTAGAGATTTTTATACAAGTGAAAGATTAGTTTTTTTTTACTATAAAAGTTTAGATTTAGTTCACATGAAAGGATTTGATTTTTATGACATAAAAATTTGATTTTTATGTATACGTTAACGAGTTAAAAATTAGATCTTTATAAAAATAAAGAAGTGATTTTTAATGATAAAGAAGCGATCTTTGACTATATAAAAATAAGTATGATAATAAAAATATAATTTTTATATTATACAAAGAATAAAAATTCGATCTTTATATAGTAGCGATTATAAAAATTCGATTTTTATATGCTAGAGAAGATAAAAATATAATTTTTATAAGGTAGAAGTATTAAAAATATGATTTTTATATAATAGAGGATATGAAAATATTATCTTTATATATGTAGCGAATGCGGGCGACGAAAGTGACAAAAGGAAGAGCACGGCGAAGAGTTCCTACATAAGAAGAGTCGAGGCGAATTGGTTTAGCCATCGGTGAGAACTTCTCACTCAAATTCTACTTTTCTAGTTATATATAGTATATACTAGGATGCAGACGGTGTTTAGTAGCACCCGACACCCGTCCACAGACCATGGACTTGTTTGTTTGGTTGTGTAGTTGGTTAGATTATTTGATTTGAATTTGGTTGTTTGGTGAACTTGAATTGATTAGAAATTGGTTTGATTGATGTGTGAATGGCGTGGGCCTTCACTAGACCGGGGATAAGGCTAGGCCTCGTCCCGTTTCTAGTATCGTGCCGTTATGCCGCCGAAATTTTCTAAAATATGTTAGAAAATAAAAATATCATTTTATTGTGTAAATGAATAATAGAAATTCATGTGTTGGAATAAAATGTTTTATCGTTAAAAATATAATTTTAACGTGAATAGGAATAAATGAATATTTATAAACAAATCGGCCGATTTGTTTATATACACTAATTTGAATGACTGATTGGGTCGATAAATTTTACACATCGCCCAACTGCACAAATAAAATCTGTGTTTGATTGCTTGAAACCCCACACGGGTGTTGGGATGAAATATGAAGTTCACTCATCCTGATTGATTAAATTTGTCGATCGATTGATTGACAGACTGTTATAAGCGTTGAATATCTATATTTGATGCTTATACAGTGTAGTGCACTTTGGTTGATGGTTGATTATTTTTCAATGCTATTATACATGTGTTGTATGAAAATCCATATAATTAACTTTATATGGTAATTGATTGGGCCTCATTCCAATTTGAAAAATAAAGAATATTATAAAATAAAGGTTCATGTGTTGACTGTACTCATCCGTTGAGATTGGTCATGTGTTGAACGAAATATTTTAATAATAAAGTTTACATCTTTATCAATATAAAATAAAGGTTCATGTGTTGACAGTACTCATCCATTGAGATTGGTCATGTGTTGAACGAAATATTTTGATAATAACAACTATTTTGAAAAAGAAATATTTGAAATAGAATATTTGAAAATAGAAATTTATGAAGCCGTGTTGATTAGATTGACGCCATTTTGACGTGAATCGATATTTATATCGATTTGAAAACGATTTCGAAATGAAATGAATTGAAAACAATTTCGAAATGAATTGAATTGAAAACGATTTCGAAATGAATTGAATTGAAAACGATTTCAAATTGAATTGAAAGCGAATTGAAATGAATTCAAATTGAATTGAAATTTGAATTGAATAGAAATGAATTTTAAAACGAATTTATAAAGAAGAATTCAATTTTGATTTGAATTGAAATGGAAGTTGAAATTGCTTTTGAAACGAATTTTAAAACTATTTATATAATTCGTTTTAAATAGAAATCGACGAAATATATATTATATATATTATATATATAATATAATGGCCTGAATAGAACGCGCCGCGCCGCGGCAGTTCGTGAATTTCGACCATTTATTTCAAACGGACATTACGGGAGATCCGACCGTCGGATTCTCCTGAAACCGGAACCGTTGGGTTCGTATCGAAAAGAGCTTTCTAAAGAATATTAGAAATTAGAAATCTAACGGTTGGATTTGGAGATACGTCCAAATCAAATTCGAAAAAGGTCGCTGTAAGTGCAGTTCGATGGCCGTTGATGGAAATCGACTGTACGGGCCTTGATAAAATTATTAAAAATAGTAATAATTTGTGTAAAATCATAAGAAATGATTTAGAAAGAATTGGGATGAAAAACTCCATATTTGAAAAGATAAAAACAATTTTTTATCGAAATGAACTAGTTTTGAACTAGAATTATAATTCTATTTATTTTTAAATAAATAAATTGAATTTAAAAGGGGTTTTGAATATAATCAGAATATCCAATGATTGCATTGGAGTGGATTTGAATAGAAATTGTCTTCGGAATATTTCGATGTTGGATTTCGTGATTATACAGGTGTGGTTATGGAAATTTGAAAGATATTTATTTATATCGTTATTTCCAATACGACATTTGTTAATCGTAGAATTTGATATTGAATATAAGCCGATATATTTTCTATTCAGAGCCTTATATTGAATATCAAATGTGATTTGGGTTTGTCGTGAATGGTGTCTTCACTAACACTGTTCTTGAACCCAGTTGAGAAAAGATTAAATCTTTTAATTAAATTTAATGAAGTGTACCAATTAAATAATATTTAATTGGAATTGAATTGATATTGATTTTTGGGTTTATCGTGGACAGTGTTTTAAATAACACTCGTTCTTTAACCCGATAATTAATGGAATGTGACTTTGGGTTTATCGTGAACCGTGTTTTAAATGACACGGATTCTTTAACCCAGATAACGATTAATACTAAGTGGAGTTTTAATGAATCTTTAATTAGATTGAAATGATCGAGGAGGGAGTATCACCAGTTTTGCTCCAGGCGATAGTTAAATCTTTAATTAGATTTGAATGTGAAATGGTAATTGAATTTACCGATAACACTGTGGTGTTAGATATGAAGTACTACCAGTTTTACTTCATGGGATGAATAGGTTGGGATTGGGAAATTAAAACAAATGATTACTTCGGTAAGGTTCGCTAATCCCGACTAGTTTTGAATTGATATTCAAAGATGGATTAAAGAATAAATATAAAGAATTTATCTTTGATAAAATTAATGGGAACCTTTCCCTATGAATGTGAAATTTAGAAACTAACTGTCGGTTAGCTAAGCAGAATGGTTTTCTGGATATTGATCTGATGTTGGTTTCGGCCTTCGGGGTTAATATTTGGGGAATTATTCTCTTGATTAATTTACGGTTAGTGACTGATGGATTGGAATGAGGCGTATGTTGTGTTTGTGCAACACTTATTTAAAATATACGCGAGTTATTCGGAAAGACCGGGTTTATCCCATTCTGAATAACTGATACGACGATAAGTCGAAGATGAAGACGGTGGTCGAAGACCGGAAGTCTTCATGTCGTTTGGATAATTACTGATGATCTTGATTGGGCTGTACACCCAAGAAGATGGAAACAGTTGGTGATCGTCCAGACGTACTTGGAGATCAATGGATATGCGGGGTACTAGGTGCCTCCGGTTTCGTTCAGCCCCAGAACGGACTTGTAAATGGACTGTGTGTCTGACATTGGATTTTAGTCTGTGTGATTGATTTCTATTAAATATATATCTGTTTGGCGGCGGAGAATTTATTCTCTTGCTTAACGCCCTTCTCTGAGACGTACGAGCTCAGAGGTTATATACTGATGGATATCAAACGCATGGAGTGAATTGCCTGTGTGGCATGCCTAAGTGGCAATTGATCGAGGCTTCTATTGAAAAGCAAAGTCTTGTGGAGATGATCAAAGCACGGCCTTTGTGGCATAGCTTTGTGTAACGTTTACCTCGCGTGTTTCACACCCGGTATGAACCAAAAACGGGAGACGGACCTCAGGGAGGGCATGCGTTTCTTTCTAGTTAGAAGTGGCGTCAGTGGTTTTACACGCCCTGACGAGTTTGACTTATGTGGTTGTTGCTGTTGCAAGGCGCCTCGGTTTGATCGGACGATCCGGGTCCGATGGAGTCATTCGTTGGCTCATTTACGCCCCATAGGGCGGGGGAACGCATGTTCAGGGTTTAAGTTTAATCCACATCGGTGGACCGGCCTTGACGATCCAAGGGTCGATGCGCTCTGACCCTGAGGCTCGGGCTAGAGAGTCTTGAAGTCGGTTGAGGACTATCTTTTGCCTCGGTTCATAGACGGAAATCCAATTTCCAAATACGTGACATTTGCGGTTTTAATTGTAAAACCAGTATGGCGACATGATATATGGTACCCATGCCGCCTATGATTGATACTTATGATTTGAAGTTGTTTTATACACTATGCACTTATAATAGTATCAAATGATTTGTTTTAAACGTATCAAGCATTCTTTGGCTGTTATAAGGGAAAACCCTATCCTCGGCTGCGTTGCATTGTGTGATGGGACCTGGGTCTTATAACAGCTTCATTTTTCTTTATTTAGCATTGCGCTGTTTGTTTTATGCACTGGTATCCTTGGGAGGAAACCCGTTCCGTGTTATACGGCGTGGTCCCTTGATTTACCTAACTTAAAAATAAAGAATAATAACTGTTTTAGTTCTCACACCAGTCACATGACTGACCTGGAGTTTATTGTTTTAACCTAAACTCTGGGTGCCCTTATTTTGACACGGGCAGCTAGTAGTTTTGGTTTTGCAGATTTATATTCACAGGATCCTGGTTTACAGCTGGAACGATATCCGGAAAGCTTTGTATCTGTATATCTCATTCTAGTTGTGTATTGTATTATTTTCCGCTGCTATGTATTTAAATGTAATTTAAATCTCTGATATTTCTGTGTAATATCTATTTATACTCTGTATATTCTTGTATTCTGATGCATTGTTGTAATATACAATGAAATGTTCTTCCGTATGCGTTCTGTTGTGGCTTGTTCTCGAACTATCCGACGCTTTCCTTTACGGGGAAGTTGCGGGTTTTCACACGGTTGGATTTGGAATTATGTCCAAATCAAATTGGGAAAAGGTCGTTGTAAGTGTAGTTCGATGGCCGTTTATGGAAATCGATTGTACGAGCCTTGATAAAATTATTAAAAATATCGATAATTTGTGTAAAATCATAATAAATGATTTGGAAAGAATTAGGATGAAAAAATCCATATTTGAAAAGATAAAAATACATTTTTATCAAAATGAACTAGTTATGAACTAGAATATTAAATCCAATATTTTAAAATAAATAAATTGGATTTGAAAAGGTTTTAAAAATAACTAGAATTTTCAATATATGAATTGGAATGGATTTGAATCGAAATTATCATTGGAATATTTCGTTATTAGATTCCGTGATTACACGAATATTGTGGACAAATTTGGAGGATATATATATATATCATTATTCCAATATGATATTTGTTGATTTCAGAATTTGATATTGAACATAAGTCGATATATTTTCTATTCAGAGCCTTGTATTTAATATTGAATTGGATTTTGGGTTTGTCGTGAACGGTGTCTTCACTAACACTGTTCTTAAACCCAGTTGAGGAAAGAATAAATCTTTTATATGGATTTAGTGAAGTTTTCCAATTAATTAATATTTAATTGGAATGGAATAAAAGAATTGGATTTTGGGGTTTGTTGTGAACGGTGTCTTCAGTAACACTGTTCTTGAACCCCATGTGAAGAGAATAAACCTTCTAATTAAGATTGTTAGAGTTTCCAATTATATTTAACAATTGGAATAAAATGGAATGTGAATTGAGTTTATCGTGAACTGTGTTTTAACGACATTCGTTCTTTAACAAGATTTACAGTGAAATGTGATTTGGAGTTTATAAATCTTTTGCTAAGATTTAAAGGAGATTTTCTAAAGTAAAGTTTTCCAATTTAACATATTAAATTAGAATTGAATGGAATTCGATTTGGTAATAATCGAAGTAAGCTTCTGTAGAGGAAGACTGTTAATATATATGGAATTTAAAAGGCTTTGTCGTTATTCCATTTATATTATCGGTTGGATATGGAAGTTTATATTAAAGACTGTCTTTAAATGGGAAGGCTGGTTGGAAAGGAGATCATAAAATAAGTGATAACTTCCAAGAAATATTGTTTGTTTCACGAAGTTGTCAAACATGAGACAAACAAAATTTAACATTTGCAAAACATAATCAATAAGCTAATTAGGAAAGGATTTCTTCAATAGTATGTCCTAAATAGTGCTGCGGCGACGAAAAAGGATCCACCACCTGTAACGCCCCATAAAATATACCTAATCAGGCATATGTAACTAAAATAAGAATATTCATGTAATTTATAATACATATGGGAATTTGTCTATGAAAGTATCACAACTGTGTTGGTCATAAGATTCTGATCAATTTTCATATTTTATTTATTGAAAACGGAGTCCGTATGAAGAAATACACATATAACAAGGTATGAATATAAAACAATAAAAAAGTGAATTTAAATTTGAAATCAATTAGATAAGTATGGAATAGAATAATAAAATTGGCGTAAAGGAATATTTTGTATTCAAATTCAAAGTTATGTGTAAATATATACATGCATAAAGATAACATTGAAATTAATTACAATTTATTACTCAATTAAAGATGTGTGAACTGAATTTATACATGCCCAGAATAGAAGGCAGGTCGACCGCTTCTCCTAGAGGGTGGTTGACCTCTAGGTCGACTGCCATCTAGGGGGGAGGTCGATCTGCTATGTGTCAAGATGGTAGCGGCTAGGCTTTTACTTAGATTCTTTTAGGTTTAGGAATTATGGTTGGTTCATATTATGTAATTTTGATCTAATAATTCCTACACATTTTGACACTTATAAATAAAGCCTTAGCCCCCCTCTCTCGATTCACTTATTCTAAGATTTCTACCTATATTTCTTCTTCTTCATCTCTGCTAGTGTTAGGATAATTTTAAGAGAAGGTTGGTTCTTCCTCTTTTCCACCTGTTATATTCTATCTTATTTTGTTCCATTTAATTCTTAGATTTACCAGATCTAACATATGAAATCTTAAAGGAAGAAGTAAATGGAAACGTTTGTGCATGGATACAATCCGGATCTAGAAATTTGCATCGTTTTCCCTCTCTTTAGTACTGTGAGTAGGATTCATTGAGTTTATCAATTTTCTATAAGTTGTTATTATATAAATCTAGATTTATTATGCCTATGGTGTTTGAAATTTATGAAAATAAAATACAAAAACGCTCAAACCTCTAATATTGCGGAATTGTCAATTTGAGTTTATTTTAGGGTTTTGATTGCGGATATAAATAAAAAAAGATTACTTTGGTTTTATTCTTATGTGAGTTCAAAACATAACTTATTTCACTTTCTTACTCTTTTACTGGAAATCCGAAACTTAATTTGTTTCAAATCTCTATTTTTGTTATAAAAAATGGTTTGGATACAATAAACAACATATGATCAAAACCCTATTTTTATGTTAAAACCACTTCAATTGAAAAGATGGTAAAATAATGCTAGAAAGAATATATATGATTTTATTTATTTGTTTTTTCCATTTTTGTTTATTAATGTAATCCAAAAATCCTCGGATTACAAGTCCATCTTTTGTTATGTTATAATTGTTTCCCTATTGATGCTTTTATTCTAAGGCGAAGATTTATATGCCATATTATATTTGGGAAATATGACTTATATATCTTTTGTCTGGGGTAAATATTAATATTTCATCATTTAGTGCGCTTACATTCACACACGCCATTTATTACACATACACACACACACACACACACACACACACATATATATATATATATAATAATTACAAATATAATCTACGTATCTTAAATTTGTATTTATTGTGTTTAATTAGGAATTTCATATTAAATGTCTCCATTAGGAAATTGTATGCGTATGCATGTGTGAATGTAATTTGATAATATCAAATGACATGTGGATGCGCGGTTAACTCCATTTTGAAGTAGACATCCGCTCAAACAACTCGGTTACCATCAGCTATGAGAAATCAGTTTAACTTGAGACTTCTAGTGTCATCGACTATTTAGCATGTGATAGACTTGCCTTGAGAAGACATTAAGTAATTGATCCGCCTTATGAGGTATTAAGTAGTTGGACTCATTCCTCACCTAACGGTTTATTTATCCCTAGGGTTTGGACTGTAGTCATAGGGCCCGTCCTAATTAGTATTAAAAGATTTATGGGTCCGACTTTCTCTAATAGTTATAAGGTATTAAATGATCTCAAATTAGTTAAGCAGTTCTCCAAAAGTTGTCCGCTTTTTATCTTTTGCACTTGGTTTTCTTTTGCTGAATTTGACATTTTTCTGAGCTGTATTTGAGTTGAATTCAGCTTAATTTGAATTTGTCCTCGTGCTAGCTTGCACTGGGTTGAGCCAACTGGGTTGACCTTTGAAATAGTCTGTGACAGTGATATCGTTCTTGTTCCTTGTAGTATTCACAGTGTATCATTGTATATATTATAAGCTGTTAGAGCTATATATATGTATACATACATACATATGCATATATGTGCTATCTATAAACACGAAGGAAAATACACTCAAAAAATAAGGAAAATTAAATTTATGTTTGCAATTTAAATTTGTTGTACAAGAGTGTACAATTATGTAGTAAGGATGTGAATGCTTATATAATGATTGTAAAATTGTGAAAACATATATATATGTAATATTTAAGAATGTGATAAAATATTTGTTCAAATAAATACCTCTCCCAAATTAAAAATACAATGCTAAATATTTTTTTCTTGTGAATGTTCAATTTTTTATCTGTGGATAATATAATTGTAAAGCCTCACCCCGAGACCCACCCTAATAAAGAGCATTACTAGGTAATGTTGTGTTGGAATATGAATGAGCATGAGTAAGAGAAATTTGGGAAAAAGAAGAGTTAGCAATTTATTGCTCAACATCATTAAAATGTAGGGACAATAGTTGCTACTTGGTCTAGTGCGTTAAATGAGAATTGTTTACTCAGAATATGAAAGGCATGCCTGTTCAGTCCGTAATTCGAAAGGCATGGCTGTTCAAATTACAACCATTGGAATTCTGAGCACATGCACATTAATAACCGAGTGGTTAAAGGGTCGCAACCTTTCCACTTCAGCAGTTACTAATACATACGAATAGGCACTCCTCCAGCCTATAAATTCACTACACAAAACAAGACAGAATATACCTTTGGATCTGCTTGCATTGCTTCTTCTTCAATGTAATTTCTCTGATCTAGTTTCTATAACTTTTTCAGTTTGTCAGGGCTCTGTTTGCTGGCACTACGCTACGGAGTTGGTCCGTTTTATCCTGGGAAACAAATTGCAACAACGTGTTTTGGTGCATACGACGGCAATATTGTTTCAAGGAAACAGAAACATCTCTGGACTCGGACATTACTTTCTTCTTCTTTTCTATTGAAGACGGTTCTGTACTGCTTCAATTTGTTGTACAATCGTTTGCGCTTTCTGCGGTTACTATGAACACAGTTTGACGTGACAATTGTTGAATAAATTAGTAACATTGAATTTGTTACAATTATTGAACAACATTGTTTGTTGTTACCGTTTAATTTGCAATACAATAATGTATTGACAAAAGACTTAACTTTGTAATACAATCATGTATTGATAAAGAAAATTTTCTAACAATCTTGAAACAATATTTTACTTGTTTGAACGTATGCTAATTTGATAGATTATAAACATATCTTATCTTCATAAATTTGCTATACACTCAGGTATGCTTTGTTGTTGATTCAGTTATTTTCGTGTATTTGTTTCTCAATTAAATCAACCTGAGTTTCATGTTCAGTTTTAAAAACATTGTGTTTCCTACAAGTGGTATCAAAGCCACTCTTGGTTAATTCTATTGAGGAATTTTTGTTTTTATTTAAGACATGAATTATTGAAACATTTGAATCTTAAGATATGTTGAATTTGTTTGGATTTGTACTGATATTCTTAAAATTCATTTTTCTTCTTCTCTGATTCAGTTGCTGCAAACATCTTCAAGTTTTAAATGATTCATTTATATTATTAAATGATTCATTTATATTATTAAATGATCCATTTATATTATATCAATCGCAATACCATTTAAAGGTCATACATATATATTGTCAGTCTTTTCCTCTTCTGAAATTGGAAACTTGTGTGAATTAAATATGAAATTCATATGTTGGTAACTGACATTTGACTATTCATATTCAAAATGATTTGTGCTTTAAAAGTATATTTAATGAATCATTTGGCTTGTAACGCATGACATGTTTCAGCATATTCATATCTTAGTGTGAATTGTATGAATTATATTATGAAATTGTTTTTTTTTGGCTTGCTTTCCAAGGTTTGACTTTTCAATATTGCCATGTAGTTGCAATTTTTTTTGGTAATGTTAGCATTTGATGTGTTTAAACAATACAAAATGGAAGTTGCGAATCAACTTAATAAGAAAATGGAAAGAGAGGAAAACAAACAAAAGTCCCACATTATGAAATATGAGCACCCACCTCTCTGTATGCTTATATAAATAAAGGGGAAGGGGACTTGTAAACAGGTGTGGCTAAGCCAAGACACAATATTATGTTGATGTCAAATTGGGCCTAGTTCCTTGGGATTCTTGGAGTCCGTGACACAATATTTTATTGATGTCAATTTGGGGCTTGTCAGATAACTTTTGGGGAGAAGCTTTTCTTTTGGGAAATCATATTTTAAATAAAATATCCCGAAAGAAAACTTCAAAGTCTCCTCATGAACTTTGAAAAAAAAAAAATAGACCACCATCCTACAAATAGCTAAAAGTGTGGGGGTGTCTTGCCAAAGTAGAGGTACCAAAATTAAAGAAGGTAAAAATTGGACCAAAACAATTGATTGTGTATTCATTGGATATGCACAAAACAGTGTCGCATATCGATTTTTGGTACACAAATCTGAAATTGATGATATTCATGAAAATACCATCATTGAGTCGAGAAATGCTAGATTTTTTGAACATGTATTTCCCTTGAAACATGGTACTAAAAATCATGCACCTAAGAGACCAAAGGAAAATGAAGTTCCTTACACTATTGAGGATGCTGAACAAAATAACACTCAGCAAAGTAGTGTTGAGCAGCAAATGGAGGAACCAAAGGAAAAAACAAGGTCAAGGACCTTAAAAACCTTTGGACCGAACTTCTATACCTTTATGTTAGAAGATGATCCAATGACATACAAACAAGATGTATCCTCTAGTGATGCCCCTCATTGAAAGAGGCGATTAACAATAAGATTGAATCCATTATGTCCAATCATACATGGGAATTGGTTGATTTACCTCAAGGGTGCAATACCTTAGGTAATAAATAAGAAGATTTTTTTTTTGAAACCTGATGGTTTAACGGACAAGTACAAAACGGTAAATGCCGATGAACAAAATTTTATGGACCATTCATCTACTTCAAAGGTGGAAGGCAAAGGAAAATTGTGTTGAAACTGACTTCTACAAAGGAATTAATGATTTTAGGATCATCACTGAGCAAGCATGGTTTCAAATTAATATTTGAAGCTGATAAATTTGTACTTTCCAAGAACGGGGTGCATGTTAGAAGAGTATATAGGTGTGATACTTTTTTAAAGCAAATGTAACCATTATTCTACCACGCACTGATATAAATAAAAGTGAATCTTTTGCCTATATTGTTGAATCTTCTAACATATGGTATTCTAGATTAGAGCATGTAAACTTTGATACATTGCAAAAATTGATTAATCTAGAATTTACACCAAAACGCATTCCAACTATAAATGTCAAGAACCTCGTTTCATCATGTTGAACGAGGGACCGAACCTCTAAACTTAACACATACTGATGTATGCGATTTGACGAATGTACTGGATATTGTCATGTATATCTCCTTAGAAACAAGGATAACGTCAATAAGAATGCTTACTGCAATTGCATCCTTACATGACTTAGAAATACATCAAATGGATGTTAAAACTGCACCTTTGAATGGTGAATTAGAGGAAGAACTCTATATGAAACAACCTGAAGGATTTCCAAGCTTAAAAAATGAGAATAAAGTTTGCAAACTGGTAAAAATCACTTTATGATCCTAAGCAAGCTCCAAAACAGTGGCATGAGAAGTTTGATAAAACTATGGATTCATGATAAATGAATCAGACAAATGTGTGTACATAAAACACACACATATAGAATATGTCATTGTTTGTCTCTATGTTGGTGACATGTTGCTCTTAGGAAATAACAAGGCCATAATAACATCTACAAAGGATATGTTATCCCTAGATTGGATATGAAAGACCTAGGACTGGCTGATGTGATAGCGGGTGTAAAATTCTAAGAACACCATAGGGAAATGCATTATCCCAATCGCATTACATCACCAAAATACTTGAAAAATTCAAGCAATATAATATAACTATTGCAAAATCACCAGTAGATATGAACTAAAATTGGGTAAAGAACACTGGTAATGGTATCTACCAGGAAGTATCATATATGTTATGAACTGTACTAGGCCTAATATCACATATGCTGTAAGAAAACTAAGTAGACTTACCAGCATCCCTTTAAACATCATTGGAAAGCGATAATCAGAGCTCTAGGATATCGAATGTATACGCAGAGCTATGGTCCATACTATACAAAATATCCTTCAATAGTGGAAGGATACAGTGATGGAAATTGGATCGCTGGATTACATGGTACAAAGTCTACAAGTGGATATGTGTTCACATTAGGAAATGGAGCAATTTTATGGAAATCATCCAAACAGACTTGTATCACTAGATCTACGATGGAATTGGAGTTTATTGCACTAGATAAGACTGCATAATAAGCAGAATGGATTTGAATCTTCTTAGAAGACATTCCTAACTAGAGAAAACATATGCCTCCAATATGTATACATTGTGATAGTCAATAGTACACTATACAATGGTAAATCTAGGCATATTCGTCGTAGACATAAAAAGATAAGACAACTTCTCTCTAACGGAGGTTATCACAATAGATTACCTTCGATCTAAAGATAACTTAGCGGATCCACTTACAAAAGGCTTGCCAAGAGAGAAAGTTCAAACCTTATCGAAGGGAATGGGGCTAAGGCCTATAAACTAAAGGTTTTTCTAAAATGGAAACCCCACCTAGTTGACTGGAGATCCGAAGATCTAGGTTCAAAGGGACAACGAAGTTTAAGAGAAACTTGATAGCACTGTTATACACCAACCATTCCTATGATAAGTCAGTGCATTATATGTTGAATAAGGATAAGTGTTAGTACTTTTAATGATGTCTGTATTTGAGGAATTAGAGAATACCCTTTACAGAATCACCTACGTAAGTGCGAAGGCGCCGCTTCAAAGAGAATTATGAGGCCAAATTCTCTAAGCACTTATGAGACCAGGCAGGTGTTCAAGGCAAAAACGAACACATATAGAGAACGAAGGGTTATAAGAAACATTTATCGTGTGTTATCTACTTTGGAATTACACAAAAGGCTTACAGTTCAAGGACAACCTATGTCTACTGATTCGCCTGTGATTCAAATAGGTAATTACTAGGAAAGTTCAAGGGCCATGTGCTACTTTAACCGATGCGATAAATGGTTCGCGAAAACTAAGATCAACTGCTCATTCATGTGGGGGATTGTTGGAATATGAATGAGCATGAGTAAGAGAAATTTGGGAAAAAGAAGAGTTAGCAATTTATTGCTCAACATCATTAAAATGTAGGGACAATAGTTGCTACTTGGGCTAGTGCGTTAAATGAGAATTGTTTACTCAGAATATGAAAGGCATGCCTGTTCAGTCCGGAATTTGAAAGGCATGGCTGTTCAAATTACAACCATTGGAATTCTGAGCACATGCACATTAATAACCGAGTGGTTAAAGGGTCGCAACCTTTCCACTTCAGCAGTTACTAATACATACGAATAGGCACTCCTCCAGCCTATAAATTCACTACACAAAACAAGACTGAATATACCTTTGGATCTGCTTGCATTGCTTCTTCTTCAACGTAATTTCTATGATCTAGTTTCTATAACTTTTTCAGTTTGTCAGGGCTCTGTTTGCTGGCACTACGCTACGGAGTTGGTCCGTTTTATCCTGGGAAACAAATTGCAACAACGTGTTTTGGTGCATACGACGGCAATATTGTTTCAAGGAAACAGAAACATCTCTGGACTCGGACATTACTTTCTTCTTCTTTTCTATTGAAGACGGTTCTGTACTGCTTCAATTTGTTGTACAATCGGTTGCGCTTTCTGCGGTTACTATGAACACAGTTTGACGTGACAATTGTTGAATAAATTAGTAACATTGAATTTGTTACAATTATTGAACAACATTGTTTGTTGTTATCGTTTAATTTGCAATACAATAATATATTGACAAAAGATTTAACTTTGTTATACAATCATGTATTGATAAAGAAAATTTTCTAACATGTTGTCTATTAGAGTGGGGAATAGGGCTGGTTAGGGGCGACCACTCGTAGATTTGTATTAGCAAGTCTTAAGTATGTCGATAAAGTGATTGCTATTTTTTTCTAGAGGCTCGACATACTTAATACTTTATGTAGTACAATTCTACGATGGCTCGGGAATCAGCTCAGAATATAATACATTTTATTACACTATCACAGATCATAGAACAGTTACATAATATTACATCGTTAAAGTACAACAATTGTACGTGCTACAAAAAGAATAGAAACTTCTCTCGCTTACAATATGATTCAACAATGAAATAATAGAAAGCTCTACTATTCGAACTCGACTACAAAAGCTTGAGTGAATGAGGCTACAGGGAAGATAAACGAAAGAGAACCTGTTAACCCCAAGCTCAGCAACTACACCTGAAATACCTCGGTCTGACCCGAGGAATACACACACGGGTTAGTTTAGTTTACAAATCAGTATAAGAAATAGATAAGCTCAAGATATACAACTCTTTACCCTATGAGTTCTGAATATGATGACATAAAGGGATTAATTAGTTTCAGTTCACATGACATAATAGAAGGGATAAATATACAAGCCTCAAGGACTAGATCTAGGTTAAGTATACCACCATACTCGAGCCATAATGGAAACATAGCACCAAAATCATCAAAATTATCATATACATCTCAAGCGAGTTAAATCATCAATAAAGGGAGTATCCCATTCCAAGACATCTAAATCCCATTATATGAGGGATTAGAAATCCAACTACTCTTTACAAATGTACCATCGTCCCAATTGAGTTAAAATCATCAAACCCAAATCATAAAAGAAATCATAAGAAATATACACATGCCATAATAATAAAGCTCATCCCAAGCTATAATGTTGCTCATCCCGAGCAATAGCCATGTATCATCAAATCAGAATCATCATATTACTCGAGTGAGTCAAATATCACGGAAGGAGCATCACACTCCAACATAGAAAATCACAAAATGTTTATGTAACTTTGTGATCCAAAAATCTTCAATGTATGATCTTACAGATCAAATCACAAAATATCATCACAATATGGATCCATTAGAAATAAATATGCACGTGCAACCACATGATAATATAGCTCCCCCCGAGCTTAGCTCAGTACTTATACATATTCAAGTTAGGCGCCCATCACTGCGACCCCCCCGGCCGAGTGTATCTTGACCCTCCCCGGTCAAATGAATACGTATACATGACTCCCTTCGAGTCTCGGCTTCCCACCGAAGCAAAGTACTGGTTTAAAAAAACACAATATGCGTCACTGACTCACAGTCAGTAATCCGAGTAGTGGTAACAGTGCGTCCTATACCACACGTTCTCACTACTGGTTCACTAGCTGCTTATCAACTTCGCAATGGAAAACATCGAAAACACTAAATCATCATTATTAAGACATCAGCTTCAATCTAACTATACTGGAATTAACCGACTTCATATACTTCTGTGTCCCATTCCAAAGAGTGTACGAGGTCGTTTAAAATCCAATACGTTATCATGAAGGGTGCAAGGTTGTGTAATTTATATAGATAAGAAAATACTTGATTTCGATACAAGTTATGAAATATTTGACAAAACCAATAGTTTTCTTTCTTGGAAAGCTATAGATTTGAAGATATGTTTTTCTACTATTGTTTCGAGGCCACTTAGTGTAAAAGCTAAAACCATAAATCTCATTTAGCCTCAATACTATAATGAAAACTTAATTTATACGTATATAAAAAAAACTAGTTAGAATCGTGCAATGTGTGCTCAAAACTAATCAAAATTCATCATTAAGTACATAAAACCCAAATTTTGTATTAGTGATAATTTAGGCTTCTCCATTAATAAAGTAAGCCAAAACATAACACAAAAAGCATGGTTTAAAAGTAGATCAAGAAAATCATAAAAACATTTGAGGAAAGACGCTCAAATTTACACTAAGGCATGAAATATGCACAGAAATCAATCCTGGTTGCAAATTTCAGAATAGTTTTAAATGACCAACCGATCTCCGAATGGTCTAAAATTTGATATGTATAAACTAGAAAGACCAGGCTTTCAAATGGAAAAAGATTCACTGAATTCCGACATTGCATGAAAAAGATATGGTGCTCCAAACTTAGAATTTGGACTGAATTTCAGCTGGGCTAAAATCACTTCTAGGTCCAACTTTGTGACCAGGTTTGAACAGCCAAATTATCTCGCACTGACCTAAAAATTTAAGCATATAGAAAAGATCCCAAACTTTATAACAGAAAAAGAATCACTCAAAACGGATTGATAACAAAGGAGATATAAAACCCCAAAGTTGGGTCTTGGAGTTGTTTTCACTCTGGAAATTCAAACGTAGGTCTGAATCACGACCAAAGTTCGACCTTGAGGTCAGTTTAAAGCACTGAAATGATCTCTAAATGATTTGAAAACTAACATGCACACAATATAAAACTTTATCTTTTCAATAAAAAATGAATCAATGAATTTCGTTAAGAAACAAGGAAGATACGCTATCCCAAACATGGACTCAGGCCATGTTTTCAACTGTTCAAATGCAGGTCTAAAAACACTCGCAGGTTCAACTTTAGGGCATGTTTCAGGTGAGTAGTATACCTTAGAATGACATGAATATTTCCCAGTTTATAATAGAAAATATTATCTTTCTGACAAAAAAAGAATCAATAAATTTCGTTAAGAAACGTGGAAGATATACTGTCCCAAACATGGACTCGGGATATGTTTTCAGCTGTTTGTAAAAATCAATTTACAGCAGCGAATTTCCTACTCAAACCACTCAAAATCAAAATTTTCAACTTGAATCAAACTAGAATTTGTGAGGGGGAAGCTTACCTTGGATTTCCAGCAAAAGATAGACTCAAAACTACTTGAATTTGGATTAAATTGGATGCTTGGAGGCCTCTTTTCTTGCTTCAACACCTATAATTTACACAAAATCGACATGCAAGAAAGAATTTGCTCATAAAATGACTTATCTTCGAAAATCTGAAATAAATCTGAGATAAAATCAAGATTTTGAAGTGATTTTCTATCTTAGCACTTCATTTAAATCCAAATTTTCATTTTTGATGGGTTTGGGAGCTTGAGACTTTAGTTTGCAAGAGGTTTGCTCCTTTTTTTGTGCGTTTTGTGGAAGAAGAATGCGTTTTCCTTTTTCTTTCCATAGAGATCCGTATTTTTTTTTTGATCTCTTGATTCTTCTTAAGCGGATGCTTAAAGATTAAGTATAATTAGGGGCCCAATTAGAGGATTAATGCTAGTTTAGGCCTAAATGTTGCAATTTACACCTATTCTAACTCATGCTCAATATTTCTTCAAATTTTAAGATTTGATTTTCAAATGTTCACACTATACAACTTTATAAAGCAAACCATTGTATTTTTAAAACATTTTTAACTCCTTTTCAACACAAATTTGGTCGTATTGATGCAAAATCACATTTTTTTTCTAACAAACATCAAATTTTAGCTTCTTTTGTTAAAAACTTAAATTTCTTAACATCAAAATTGTATTTATGGATTTTCTCAAATACTAATGATCATACCAACATACAAAAATTAATTTTTCATCAATGTTTACATTTCTACATTCTTCTTTCAACTCAATTATATTGAAAAAAACACAGTTTCTCAAAAAATTCATTGTTTGCTCATATATTGCAAGTTGATCCAATAAATAGCATTCAAAACTTATAAACACTTATTCTATTCAAATTTGCACCTTATAATGTTTACAAAGACTTTAATTTCCATTTATTAAATTTATATACATTCAAAGATTAAACTTGAAATCTAATTCCTTTTAATTACTTTTATTTAGTACAAATTTATCTTCAAAACGTAAACACATTGTTTGAATTTATTTTCTTCATTAACAACAATTTGAATGCATTCCAACCACACTTCTTATTTAATCATTTAACATGATTAAATACCCAGTATCTCCAAATTTCACTATTAAACTCCAAAACCTAATATTATAATGTCACTCAATAAATTTTATTTAACCATTTTCAAACATGGTTTATTCTTCTTAAAATTTAAACTACAAAACAAGTTATAATTTATTTATCTTGGGTAACCAAAACTCGGTTGTTGCAGACTTCCCCCCTTAAATAAACTGCGTCCTCGCAATTTGTTAAGATTAGTTCTTTATCACTTTAGATTCTACTTGTTATTTATCTCAATTTGCTTCTTAAAAACTTCTCGATTTAGAAAGCTATCACGCGGGATTTTGATATTTTCATCATATTAATTTTTTAACATCAAAATCTCTC
This sequence comes from Allium sativum, assembly GCA_030737875.1. Lineage (NCBI taxonomy): Eukaryota > Viridiplantae > Streptophyta > Magnoliopsida > Asparagales > Amaryllidaceae > Allium > Allium sativum. The sequence goes on along the minus strand of CM060926.1, from coordinate 1,019,223,184 downwards.
ATTTTAACTTACCCAAGACTTAAATAAAGTTTTAATCGTATTTATTAGCTCATTAATATCAAGCTTTAAACAACACAACTTATCTTTCGCAAGGCGTTATTTGAAATACACACTCAAGATTTTTCGCTCCCCCATCATTACTTGACGCTACCTTACCACTGAAGTTATCTAAATTTCCTCAAAATATGGCTGCTACTTGTACTTTTCAATCATCAAATATTCTCGCCATACCTTAAGGTTTATATCTAACATATAGCGGCAACTAGCCAAGCGATTGTACTATGAATGTGTATCTCAAAAGTGATGCGCTTGTTTTAGAAAGTTGTATATTTAAAACGCTATTATATTCAACCCATTTTAATTTTTCATTTATAATTCAATTGGAATAACGATAAACCACTATTTTCTATCAATCCTTTATAGTACTTGGCTGCGATGTCGAAAATCATCGCCTTTGCCTCACCAAAGTCACTATGCTCCCCATCCCACGTAGTGGTTTAATACTATTCCAACGTGGTAACCTCTTTTTTTATTTTTGCATCCAACTTCATTTTTACTACTCATCTTTAGTGCTAGATAGTCTCGAATAATTGTTTAAATTAATTTTTTTATCGATATTGTTGATCAGACGTATCAATCAAAACCCTTAAGACACTCATCCGACCATTCAACACTTAAAATAATTTCCAATTTAATATTTAAGTATCAGTTTACAAAGTAATTAGCTCATTGATATTTGTAATTCCTCATTATTCTCATCCCTTATCCTATGCCTAATTATGTCAAAATTTTAGCACAACCAAAGTGATTCTCATGCTTTCGCTGCGCACTCTGATTTACTTTATTTAAACTCTAACTTTCCATCCTTAAAGTAAAAACACCTCTACATTTAGGTTTCAAATGCCCTCAAATTCTCTTTTACCCAACCCAACAACCAACTCAAATATCAAGGACTGGGTAAAAATTATTTTCCCAATTTTTTCCCCAAAGGTTCAAACTTTGAAAGATAAAGAGGCTGGAAAGGCTTTCTGATCCAATCACATTACAGAAAGGGATATGAACAGTGAAATACTTATGGAATAAACCCCTTATTCCTAGATGTATTCCTCAACTGTAAGGATACCCATGACTCTTAGATAAGAAATCCAAGATAGGATAACAAGGGAAAGATAAAGTAGACACGATTGTTATCCCTCCTCGTTGTAACATGTGTACTATTCTGGTTCTGTTCTGTGCTTAATATACTTTGTCCTGAACCTCGCTCTGATACCATTTTGTAACGCCCCACCCTGAGACCCACCATAATAAAGAGCATTACTAGGTAATATTGTCTATTAGAGCGGAGAATAGGGCTAGTTAGGGGCGACCACTAGTAGATTTGTATTAGCAAGTCTTAAGTATGTCGATAAAGTGATTGCTAATTTTTTTCTAGAGGCTTGGCTCCGGAATTAGCGTAGAATATAGTACATTTTATTACACCATCACAGATCACAGAACAGTTAAATAATATTACATTGTTAGAGTACAACAATTGCACATGCTACAAAAAGAATAGAAACTTCTATCGCTTACAATATGATTCAACAATGAAATAATAGAAAGCTCTGCTATTCGAACTCGACTACATAAGCTTGAGTGAATTAAGCTACCGAGTAGATAAACGAAAGGGAACCTGCTAACCCCTAGCTCAGCAACTACACCTGAAATACCTCGGTCTGACCCGAGGAATACACACACGGGTTAGTCTAGTTTACAAATCAGTATAAGAAATAGATAAGCTCAAGATATACAACTCTTTACCCTAAGAGTTTTGAATATGATGACACAAAGGGATTAATTAGTTTCAGTTCACATGACATAATAGAAGGGATAAATATACAAGCCTCAAGGACTAGATCTAGGCTAAGTATACCACTATACTCGAGCCATAATGGAAACATAACATCAAAATTATCATATACATCTCAAGCGAGTTAAATCATCAATAAAGGGAGTATCCCACTCCAAGACATCTAAATCCCATTATATGAGGGATTAGAAATCCAACTACTCTTTACAAATGTACGATCGTCCCAATCGAGTTAAAATCATCAAACCCAAATCATAAAAAAGAAATCATAAGAAATATACACATGCCATAATAATAAATCTCATCCCAAGCTATAATGTTGATCATCCCGAGCAATAGCCATGTATCATCAAATGAAAATCATCAAAATCATCATATTACTCGAGTGGGTCAAATATCACGGAAGGAGCATCACACTCCAACATAGAAAATCACAAAATGTTTATGTAACTTTGTAATCCAGTAATCTTCAATGTATGATCGTACAGATCAAATCACAAAATATCATCACAATATGGATCCATTAGAAATAAATATGCACGTGCAACCACATTATAATATAGCTCCCCCCGAGTTTAGCTCAGTACTTATACATATTCAAGTTAGGCGCCCATCACTGCGACCCCCCTCCCCCGTCGAGTGTATCTTGACCCTCCCCGGTCAAGTGAATACGTATACATGACTCCCTCCGAGTCTCGGCTTCCCACCGAAGCAAAGTACTGGTTTAAAAAAACACAATATGCGTCACTGACTCACAGTCAGTAATCCGAGTAGTGGTAACAGTGCATCCTATACCACACGTTCTCACTACTGGTTCACTAGCTGCTTATCAACTTCGCAATGGAAAACATTGAAAACACTAAATCACCATTATTAAGACATCAACTTCAATCTAACTATACTAGAATTAACCGACTTCGTATACTTCTGTGTCCCATTCCAAAGAGTATACGAGGTCGTTTAAAATCCAATACGTTATCTTGAAGGGTGCAAGGTTTTGTAATTTATATAGATAAGAAAATACTTGATTTCGATACAAGTTATGAAATATTTGACAAAACCAATAGTTTTCTTTCTTGGAAAGCTATAGATTTGAAGATATGTTTTTCTACTATTGTTTCGAGGCCACTTAGTGTAAAAATTAAAATCATAAATCTCATTTAGCCTCAATACTATAATGAAAACTTAATTTATACGTATATCAAAAAAAATTAGTTAAAATCGTGCAATGTGTGCTCAAAACTAATCAAAACTCATCATTAAGTACATAAAACCCAAATTTTGCATTAGTGATAATTTAGGCTTCTCCATTAATAAAGTAAGCCAAAACATAACACAAAAAGCATGGTTTAAAAGTAGATCAAGAAAATCATAAAAACATTTGAGGAAAGACGCTCAAATTTACACTAAAGGCATGAAATATGCACAGAAATCAATCCAGGTTGCAACTTTTAGAATAGTTTTAAATGACCAAACGATCACCGAATGGTCTAAAATTTGATATGTATAAACTAGAAAGACCAGGCTATCAAATGGAAAAAGATTCACTAAATTCCAACATTGCATGAAAAAGATATGGTGCTCCAAACTTAGAATTTGGACTGAATTTCAGCTGGGCTGAAATCACTTCTAGGTCCAACTTTGTGACCAGGTTTGAACAGCCAAATTATCTCGCACTGACCTAAAAATTTAAGCATATAGACAAGATCCCAAACTTTATAACAGAAAAAGAATCACTCAAAACGGATTGATAACAAAGGAGATATAGAACCCCAAAGTTGGGTCTTGGAGCTGTTTTCACTCTGGAAATTCAAACGTAGGTCTGAATCACGACCAAAGTTCGAACTTGAGGTCAGTTTAAAGCATTAAAATGATCTCTAAATGATCTGAAAACTAACATGCACACAATACAAAACTTTATCTTTTCAATAAAAAAATAATCAATGAATTTCGTTAAGAAACAAGGAAGATACGCTATCCCAAACATGGACTCAGGCCATGTTTTCAACTGTTCAAATGCAGGTCTGAAAACACTCGCGGGTTCAACTTTGAGGCATGTTTCAGGTGAGAGGTATACTTTAGAATGACATGAATATTGCTCAGTTCATAATAGAAAAGATTATCTTTCTGACAAAAAAAGAATCAATAAATTTCGTTAAGAAACGTGGAAGATATACTATCCCAAACATGGACTCAGGATATGTTTTCAGTTGTTTGTAAAAATCAATTTACAGCAGCGAATTTCCTACTCAAACCACTCAAAATCAAAATTTTCAAATGAATCAAACTAGAATTTGTGAGGGGAAAGCTTACCTTGGATTTCCAGCAAAAGATAGACTCAAAACTACTTGAATTTGGATTAAATTGGATGCTTGGAGGCCTCTTTTCTTGCTTCAACACCTATAATTTACACAAAATCGACATGCAAGAAAGAATTTGCTCATACAATGACTTATCTTCGAAAATCTGAAATAAATCTGAGATAAAACCAAGATTTTTAAGTGATTTTCTATCTTAGCTCTTGATTTAAACCCAAATTTTCATTTTTGATGGGTTTGGGAGCTTGAGACTTTAGTTTGCAAGAGGTTTTCTCCTTTTTTTGTGCGTTTTGTAGAAGAAGAATGCGTTTTCCTTTTTCTTTCCATAGAGATCCGTAATTTTTTTTTGATCTCTAGATTCTTTTTAAGCGGATGCTTAAAGATTAAGTATAATTAGGGGCCCAATTAGAGGATTAAAGCTAGTTTAGGCCTAAATGTTGCAATTTACACCTCTTCTAACTCATGCTACAATATTTCTTCAAATTTTAAGATTTGATTTTCAAATGTTCACACTAAACTACTTTATAAAGCAAACCATCGTATTTTTAAAACATTTTTAACTCCTTTTCAACACAAATTTGGTCGTATTGATGCAAAATCACATTTTTTCCAACAAATATCAAATTTTAGCTTCTTTTGATAAAAACTTAAATTTCTTAACATCAAAATTATATTTATTGATTTGCTCAAATACTAATGATCATACCAACATACAAAAATTAATTTTTCATCAATGTTTACATTTCTACATTCTTCTTTCAACTCAATTATATTGAAAAAAACACAGTTTCTCAAAAAATTCATTGTTTGCTCATATATTGCAAGTTGATCCAATAAATAGCATTCAAAACTTATAAATACTTATTCTATTAAAATTTGCACCTTATAATGTTTACAAAGACTTTAATTTCCATTTATTAAATTTATTTACATTCAAAGATTAAATTTGAAATCTAATTCCTTTTAATTACTTTTATTTAGTACAAATTTATCTGAAAACTAACATGCACACAATATAAAACCTTATCTTTTCAATAAAAAAAGAATCAATGAATTTCGTTAAGAAACTAGGAAGATACACTATCCCATACATGGACTCAGGCCATGTTTTCAACTGTTCAAAATGCAGGTCTGAAAACACTCGCAGGTTCAACTTTGAGGCATGTTTCAGGTGAGCAATCTACCTTTGAATGACATGAAAATTTCGCAGTTTATAATAGAAAAGATTATCTTTCTGACAAAAAAGATTCAATAAATTTCGTTTAGAAACGTGGAAGATATACTATCCCAAACATGAAATCAGGCTATGTTTTCAGCTATTTGTAAAAATCAATTTACAGCAGCGAATTTCCTACTCAAACCACTCGAAGTCAAAATTTTCAACATGAATCAAACTAGAATTTGTGAGGGAAATCTTACATTGGATTTCCAGCAAAAGATAGACTCAAAACTACTTGAATTTGGATTAAATTGGATGCTTGGAGGCCTCTTTTCTTGCTTCAACACCTATAATTTACATAAAATCGACATGCAAGAAAGAATTTGCTCATAGAATGACTTATCTTCGAAAATATGAAATAAATATGAGATAAAATCAAGATTTTGAAGTGATTTTCTATCTTAGCTCTTGATTTAGATCCAGATTTTCATTTTTTATGGGTTTTGGAGCTTGAGACTTCAGATTGCTAGTGGTTTCCTCCTTTTTTTGTGCGTTTTGAAGAAGAAGAATGCGTTTTCCTTTTTCTTTCCACAGAGATCCGTACTTTTTTTTGATCTCTAGATTTTTCTTAAGCGGATGCTTAAAGATTAAGTATAATTAGGGGCCCAATTAGAGGATTAACGCTAGTTTAGGCCTAAATATTGCAATTTACACCTCTTCGAACTCATGCAACAATATTTCTTCAAATTTTAAGATTTGATTTTAAAATATTCACACTACACAACTTTATAAAGCAGACCATCGTATTTTTAAAACATTTTTAACTTCTTTTCAACACAAATTTGGTCGTATTGATGCAAAATCACATTTTTTCCAACAAACATCAAAGTTTAACTTCTTTTGTTAAAAACTTAAATTTCTTAACATCAAAATTGTATATATTGATCTGCTCAAATACTAAAGATCATACCAACATACAAAAATTAATTTTTCATCAATGTTTACATTTCTACATTCTTCTTTCAACTCAATTATATTGAAAAAAACACGGTTTTTCAAAAAATTCATTGTTTGCTCATATATTGCAAGTTGATCCAATAAATAGCATTCAAAACTTATAAATACTTATTCTATTCAAATTTGCACCTTATAATGTTTACAAAGACTTTAATTTCCATTTATTAAATATATTTACATTCAAAGATTAAATTTGAAATCTAATTCCTTTCAATTACTTTTATTTAGTACAAATTTAGCTTCAAAACGTAAACACATTGTTTGAATTTATTTTCTTCATTAACAACAATTTGAATGCATTCCAACCACACTTCTTATTTAATCATTTAACATGATTAGATACCCACTACCTCCAAATTTCACTATTAAACTCCAAAACCTAATATTATAATGTCACTCAATAAATTTTTATTTAACCATTTTCAAACATGGTTTATTCTTCTTAAATTTAAACTACAACACTTGTTATAATTTATTTAGCCCGGGTAACCAAAACCCGGGTTATTACAATAATAGTACAATTATAAAGACATTTGTTGAATATACATACATACATACACATACATATACATACATACATATATATATATATATGTGTGTGTGTGTGTGTATAAAAGTCAAAATATTTCATTTATTAGAAACAAGCTCCACTTTTCAAAATGGTGGCAGGATTATGATAAATTTTATATAATGAATACAGTTTATAAATTTCAAATAAATGAATGAAAGTTACAAAACTTACAAATAAATATTAATATAAATTTAAGCAAATTTTAAATATTTTAAGCACTTTCTAACCATACATAACCACTATAACTTTTAAATGAAGCTAGAAGTAACCTAAAAATTGTCAAGTATTTTCAAACCATGCATAATCGTAAGGAGTTTTAAACGGGATTGGAATTAGACTTTTATCCTTCTCTTATATGAGCTCCTTTCATGCATAATCGTGAGGACTATAAAATGAAAATCGAAGCACATATACAAAGGTTAAAGTTATTCACCAATGCTTAATTGCAAGGACTCTTAAACGAGTGTGAATATTTAAGATAAAATTATATTTTTTAAAATATTTCCATATTTTCAAAATTTCAAACTCTTCACATTATATGAAACCGTGATGTATAAAAGAAAGACGGTAATGAAAGAAATGGTCATGAAATAAGTACTAATTTCGAAAAATATTATAAGATCTGTTTAAATCTCATGAAATTTTAAATAATATTTTTTCTTGTCATAAAATATAATGTAATTAGTACTCATCACAATTTCAAAATATACAAAGAATTATGATACGTTCCAAAATATTTCAATTGGTCAATAATATTGTAACGATACAGATTTCGCTCGGAACTAATCGATCGCTAAATCGACCAAGACCGTTCAAAACCAGGATACGCTAACTCTGGGTATACAACACATCAGAACAAATAACAGAAGACTTTTATAAACATCATAATAATGTTAAATCAGAGTACAAAATATATCAAAGTATATCGAAATATAATACAACGGAAGATTAATTAACAATAAATGTAATACAATGCATCAGAAACAAATAAACTAACACAGCGGAAGACTATCAATGCTCTAGACACAACTTTAAGCTTACATCCAGAATCCTTCTCAATAAATAAATATCTGCAAAACAAACCACTCGGCTGCCTATGTGGAAAATAGGGGCACCCGAGTTTGCAAGGGAAAATCAAACTACTAGTCAGTCATGGGACTGGTATGAGAAACTCTCCATTTAAAATTAACTTATATAAATGAAAAGGCAAATTACAGAACCATGCCGCTAATGCGGAATGGGTTTACCCCCATGAATGCCGGTGCACAAACAACAACCAATAATAGAGATATGGATCTACAATGCATCAATCAACATGCAATTTTCCCATCTACCCATTTAGAATAATGACCACACTTAGATTTTCCAAATCCAATTCAATTTACAGAAATTATTCCTTTGGACTTTATTTCCCGATTTCTCATTCCAAATCATTTGAAATACATATTTAGCTTTTATAGCAAAGTAGATTTCACTTCGGGATCTCAAACCAAATCATTTGGAAATATGAATTCCAAATCATCACAATGCATGCAAACAAGTATGCGCTCCAATATCGGGAGGTTTCTCCCATCAACAAGGCAAAGGGTACACACGTAAGCAACTCGATATATATGTGCACCTCCCACGATGGAGCAGACTACACTAACGATGCACCTCCCACGCATGGAAGCATAAACCGCCCAAAGCCATTTAAGGCTATAACACCCAATTTTTTAGTCACATGGGTTACCCGATTCTTTAGCCACATACTAAATCATTTCATATCCCGAAGTAGGGAAAATCATTTCACAACATAATAATCATAAGTACTTTCAAGCTATTGTACTTCACATCAGCAATTCACACATACGATCAATTACTATTAATCACGTAACCTTTGAGCTTGTACGTCTTAAAGAAGGGTGTTAAGCAAGAGAATAAATTCTCCGCCACCAAACAAATACATCATTAATAGCAACTAATCGAATATATGATGAACTACAATGTAAAACCATAATACATTTCCAAATCATTTCGAAATCATCGGGTTTATCCCATGAAATCCTTTTTGTTTTATAAAACATTCCCTGTCCAAAATCGGGAATACATTTCTTTTTACTTAAGAAAAATATCATTTCAAAATCATTCATTAAAATTGAAATGATCTCAACAACATCGCTAACACCTCATAGTCAAATCGTGAAGAGTTTCACAAGATGTTAGCGTATCAGTATTTCTACCCAACCCAGTGCTAAATGTAAAAGCATATCTTGCTCATAAACTGGTCGAACATAATCCAAATAATCAATCAATCACAATCATGAATATCAACAACCAAGTATATTTGGTTTATACCACACCTCAGGATTTGGTAAATTTAATCACCATTAATTTATTCAAAATCTAATTAAAGATTTATTCTTCTCTCAACTGGGTTTAAGAACAGTGTTAATGAAGACACCATTCACGACAAACCCAAAATCCAATTAGATATTAAATATAAGGCTCTGAATAGAAATTATATCGACTTATATTCAATATCAAATTCTGAAATTAACAAATATCGTATTGGGAATAAGGATATATATCTTCCAAATTCCTCAATAATATCCGTATAATCACATAATTCAATATCGAAATATTCTGAAAATTATTTCCATTCCAATTTATTCATTGGAAAATTCTGGTTATTTCAAAACCATTTTCAACCAACTTATTTATTTAAAAACATTGGATTATTATTCTAGTTAATAACTAGTTCATTCAAATAAAAATATCTTTTATCTTTTAAAATACGGAATTTTTCATCTAGAAATCTTTACAAATCATTTATTATGATTTTATACAAATTTTCCATATTTTTAATAATTTTATTAAGGCCCTTACAGTCGGTTTGCAATAATGGCCACCGAACTACAACCATAGCGACCTTTTCTGAAATTGATTTGGATATATTTCAAGATCTAACCATTCGAATTTAAATCCCTTATATTCATTGGAAAGATCTTTTTGATATGAATCCAACGGTTCAAGTTTTAGGAGAATCCGACAGTCGGATCTCCCGTTACATCAATATGAAGTTAATGGTCGAAATTCGTGAACGATCGCTGCGCGGCGCGTTCTATTCAAGCGATTAAAAATATATATCGTCAATTTCCATTTAAAACGTATTTTATAAATCGTTTTTAAAACGATTCCAACTTCCATTTCAATTTTAAATCAAAATTGAATATTTCATTACATGACAATTTTATATATCTCATATATATGTTAAAAATAATATTTTTAACCAACCAATATTTATTTCAGTACACGACCATTTTATATATCTCATATATAAGCTAAAAATACTATTTTTAGCGAACAAATATTTATTTCATTATATGACCATTTTATATATTGCATACATAAGCAAAAAATAATATTTTAGCGAACAAAAATTTATTTCATTACATGACCATTTTATATATCGCATATATAAGCTAAAAATAATATTTTTAGCGAATAAATATTTATTCCATGTCATGACGATTTTATATATCATATATATAATTTTATACAATGCTTATATATAATTTATACAACGCATATAAAATTTTCACATCGCATATATATATTTTCACAATGCATATATATAATTTCACAACGTGTATATATATATAACTTTCACAACGCGCATATATATAATTTCCACAACGCATTTGTATATAATTTTCACAACATGTATATATATGTATTTTATTTACATCTCATATATATATATTATTTACATCTCATATTTTTTTTCACATCTCATATATATATATTATTCACATCTCATATATATATATATATATTATTCACATTTCACATATATGTATATATATATATATATATATATATTTGTTCACATCTCATATATATATATTTTATTCACATCGCATATATATATCTTATTCACATCACACACACACACACATATATATATATAATTCACATTTCAATCACAACACAACACAGTTAATTATGGATTGTTCAAAAAAATAGTGTCAGGAGCTACAAAGCCCCGTCTGCAGCGTATTATATAATAACTGTAAAATAATTTTAGTGAGAGAGAGTTCTCACATTCGTTTCCACTCCGTCAATGTTTATTTTTGTACTGCTTGGATTCAAATACACCTCAATTTCTAATTTTCTCCGTTTCTGGTCTAGTCAGTTCCGAAATGTAGTATTCTCTTCCACGATTCCAACGCTTCAGAAATCGTCTGATTTTGTTTTTGTTTGACAAAGTTATGACGAATTTAAACTTCTAAATAACTTAAACATATTATTAACTAAATTAGTTAGGGTCTAAGTTAACCTTAACCCAAAAATTAGGTCGTTTCCCGTTTCTTCTACATCTCCTGGCAACAACGACTACATCGAATCCAAACCTTCAAAACTAGGGCTCCGTGTTGAATCGATCTCAGGCCGCCGGAGCAAAATCAAGCTTCGGGAGCACTACCACCCCTCTTGACAATGGTGAACTCAGTCCTTCCGTGGAGCCAGAAATGGCATGCGAACGATAACGGTTGGAGGCTCAAAATCATTCACCACGTTGAGCTAAAACAGATCATAACCTCATGATTTAGAAGAACCTAAGATGCTCTTTGATTTCCCCATTTAAAGTTTTGGATAATATTGTAGAGATTGGAAGGAATTAAAGGTTTGATTTCCAAACATTTCAACCATAGAAAGCAAAGCTGGCGGCGCACAGAACTTAGGGGAATTAGGATTTTAATTTGGCCAATGAGGGTTTATATAGATATTTTTATTATATTTTATTATTTAATTCTCTTTAAAACTCCAAATCACTACAAACTCCAAATCAAACCCAACAACTGTTGCCCCTAGCTAAATACCCCCATTCTGGACACAATGGGACATGTTTCGTAAGCCAATTCGATTTTTCGATCAGTTTTCGTCAAAATTAAAATATAAATCAGTATATAATGTTCAAAATTGATTTCAATGTACATTTTAATTTACCAGGGCCACATACTAACTCCAAAAATTCCAGAAAAAATAATCTAGCTATGTTTTAATGATACAGTCCTAATAAAACTAATTTCATCGAATTTGGAGACCGTTTGAAAAATGGCCATTTTCTAGTCGATTAAATTCAAACTAAAATTACCAAACACGTTTAAATTCACTATGCCCACATATTAGATCCAAAAATTATGAAATTTGAAACCTAACAATAATTTAACATACCGGATCCAATAAAAGTGGTTTCATCGAAAATGGAGGTCATTTGCAAAATGGCTTTTTTAAGGGCTATATATTATATTAAAATATATATAAATTCAGTAGAGACTATTTTAAATTTTAATCTGGACATAACTTTCAAATTATATTATGAAATATCAAATTTTCACATTCGTTAGAAAGATATAATTAAATTTATTCAAATATTTCTGGTTTTACTGAAATTAGATTTATTTTGAATCATGTACACTCAGTTAAAGTTTAAAATCGAATTTTCAAACTACCCCGCCATTTCAGGCTCGTTTTATAATTAAAATAAATTTATACGTTCTAATTTCAATTTAAATAAATTTTTAGTTGTTATTATTTAAAATAAATAATTTTAGATATTCAAAATCCATTAAAATAGCTAAAATAAAAATTTTAAATTGGTTCTAAAAATCCGGGTTGCTGCAATCTTTCCCACTTAAAATCTTTTCGTCCTCGAAGAGGAACGGAGCTGAAGTTGTTTAACTAACCAACTCAACTTTCATTCTTCAATTTTTCAGTTTCTAAGAATTTTCAAATTTCTCAAAAATTTAGCTAACACCCTAAATTTTCGAAAAATTTCGCCATAACCTCCTTTATACGGGGGGACCTTTAAAACCGCAACTTGCCTCACAGGGCCTTCATCAATCCAAAAGAAAAACAAAAATACAATCGACTCATAAAATCATCAAAACCTAAGAAATACAATAAACATGTACCTATTTATCGGGCATACAATTTTATTCCTCTTCTTAGCTTCCTTGATATGACCTGTTCACGCATATATGTACATGTATGCAATTCTAACAAATTTTCAATTCAGTTCAATAATTTGATTCAATTTGGCTAAATATACCTTTTATCTCTTATTAGATTGATCATTCAAATTATTTTATTAGTTAATTAATAATCACACAACACAATCAGCAATCAATTAGTTAATTAAATTTTCAAACGCATACTTTAATATATATTCAAAAATCACATTTTTAAGGCCAAATCACAACAATAACCCTATCTAAATTTTGGTTCTCACACCAGTCAATTGGAAATATGTAGATATCACACTTTCGAAACTCGAACATAAATACTGATGATACTCAAGTAATCATCAGGATCATCTCCGAGCGACTAGAGTGTGATTCTATATCTATCCAGTATATTTGAGGCTTCGTATATACGCTAGCTAGGCGTATATGCAAAATCTCTATATACTCGATTGTCCAAAATCAATATAAAAATAATATTCAAATACGTATAATAAGGCTTAAATTTTCAAAACAAATTTGTTTTCATTTTAAAAAAATAACACTCTCCCAACTCACTCTAGGATACTACTGATCCCATCTCTAATGAGTCATTCTCATTGGATATTACTAATCCAATCTCTGATGAATTCTTTCATTCGGTTCTATTATGTCTTGTTCTCGTGCTCTGTAAACCAAAGCTTTGATACCAAGTGAGACGACCCGAAAACCCACAATCTCCAAAGAGACGGAAAAGGTCGGATTGAGTTGAGAACACAACACATCATAAAACAAACAGAAGAACATTTCATTGCTATTACAACAATTACATCAGAGTACAAGAATATAACAAAGTATGAATGAATGATATACATCAGAAAAATATCAGAGATTAAAATAATTTACATAGCGGTGGAAAAATAATACATAACATAACTGAAAGAAATACATGGATACAAAGCTTTCCGGATATAGCTCAAGCTGTAAATCCAGGAAAAGAAATATTTGCAAAAATCCAACTACTAACTGCCCGTGTGGAAAACAGGGGAACCCAGAGTTTAGGTTAAAACAATAAACTCTACGTCAGTCATGGGACTGGTGTGAGAACTAAAATAGTTATTTAAAACTTTACTTTAAAATAAAGTAAATCAAGGGACCATGTCGTATAACAAGGAACAGGTTTTCACCCAAGAATACCAGTGCAATAAATAAACAACGTAGTGCTTTTTGGAAAAATGAAGCTATTATAAGACTCAGGTCCCATCACACAATGCAATGCAAGCCGGAGGATAGAGTTTTACCTTATAATAGCCAAACATGCTTGGTACGTTTAAAACAAATCATTTTTATATTACTATAAGTGTATAGTGTCAAAAACAACTTCAAATATAAATGTATCAATCATAGATGGCATAATATCCCATGCTACTATGTCGCCATACTAGTTCTATAATTAAAACCGAAATGTCGTATTGGAAATTGGATTTTTCGTCATGAACCCAGGCAAGGGATCGTCCTTACCGAATTCGGGACAATCTAGCCCATGTCTCAGGACTCAGACTCAGGTGAGCCCTTGGATCCTCAAGGTCGGTCCTCTCTTACGTTTGTGGATTGGTAATTCCTGAACAATACGTTTTCCAGACCTATGGGGCTATCCATCAAATAATATGCAACATCCACATGAGTAAAATGTAAAGGCTCCATACCATGACACCACTCCTAGCTGGAAATAAACGCATGTTCTCCCTGCAGTCCCTTTATAAACCCAATTTATTTATTTTAAAATTATTGGATTATTATTCTAGTTAATAAGTAGTTCATTCAGATAAAAATATCTTTTATCTTTTCAAATATGGAAGTTTTCACCCAGAAACCTTTCTAAATCATTTATTATGAATTTACATGATTTTTCCATATTTTAATAATTTTATTTAGGCCCTTACAGTCGGTTTCTAATAACGGCCACCGAACTGCATCCATAGCGACCTTTTCTGAAATTGATTTGGATATATTTCAAGATCTAACTGTTTAAATTTAAATCTCTTATATTCATTGGAAAGATCTTTTCGATACTAACCCAATAGTTCTTGATTTAGGAGAATCCGACGGTGGGATCTCCCATTACATTAATTTGAAGTTAATGGTCATAATTCGAGAACGGTCGCTGCGCGACGCGTTCTATTCAAGCCATTATATATATATATATATATATATAATACATATATCATCAATTTCCATTTAAAACATATTTTATAAATCATTTTTAAATTAGTTTTAAAGACGATTCCAACTTCCATTTCAATTTTAAATCAAAATTGAATATTTCATTACATGACAGTTTTATATATCTCATATATATGTTAGAAATAATATTTATAACCAACCAATATTTATTTCAATACATGTCCATTTTATATATCTCATGTATAAGCTAAAAATATATTTTTAGCAAATAAATATTTATTTCATTACATGACCATTTTATATATCGCATATATAAGCTAAAAATAATATTTTTAGTGAACAGATATTTATTTCATTACATGGCCATTTTATACATCGCATATATAAGCTAAAAATAATATTTTTAACGAATAAATATTTATTCCATATCATGACCATTTTATGTATCGTAAATATAATTTTATACAATGCTCATATATAATTTATACAATGCATATAAAATTTTCACATCGCATATATATATATTCACAATGCATATATATAATTTCACAACGCATATATATAATTTTCAAAACGCGTATATATATAATTTCCACAACGGGTATATATATAATTTTCACAACGCATATATATATATATATTTTATTTACATCTCATTTATATATATATATATATATATTATTCACATCTCATATATATATTTTATTCACATCTCATATATATATATATATATTATTCACATCTTGTATATATATTTTATTCACATCGCATATATATATATTTTATTCACATCACATATATATATATATTATTCACATTTCAATTACAACACAATACAGTCAATTATGGTTTGTACGAAAAATAGTGTTAGGAGCTACTAAGCCCCGTCTGCAACTATTATGTAATAACTGTAAAATAATTTTAGCGAGAGAGAATTCTCACATTCATTTTCACTCCATCAGTGTTTATTTCTGTACTGTTCGAATTCAAGTTCGCCTCGATTTCTAATTTGCTCCATTTCTGATCTAGTCAGTTCTGAAATGTAGTATTCTCTTCCACGATTCCAACGCTTCAGAAATTGGCTGATTCTGTTTTTGTTTGACAAAGTTATGATGATTTTAAACTTCTAAATAATTTAAACATATTATTAACTAAATTAATTAGGGTCTAAATTAACCTTAACCTAAAAATTAGATCGTTGCCCCTTTCTTCTACATCTCTAGGCAACGACGACTACACCGAACCCAACCCTTCAAAACTAGGGCTCCATGATGAATCGATCTCAGGCCACCGGAGCAAAATCAAAGTGGACCACGTCGGAGAGCTTGGGGAGTGCCGCCACCCTACTTAACAATGGCGAACTCGGTCCTTCCCTGGAGCCAGAAATGGCATGCGAACGATAGCAGTTGGAGGCTCTTTGAGCTAAAACAGATCACAACCTTATGATTTAGAAGAGCCTAAGATGCTCTTTGATTTCCCCATTTAAAGTTTTGGATAATATTGTAGAGATTGGAAGGAGGTTTGATTTCCAAACATTTCATCCGTAGAAAGCAAGGCCGAAGGCACGTAGAACTTAGGGGAATTAGGGTTTCAATTTGGCCAATGAGGGTTTATATAGATATTTTTATTATATTTTATTATTTAATTCTCTTTAAAACTCCAAATCATCACGAACTCCAAATCGAACCCAACGACTGTTGCCCCTAGCTAAATACCCTCATTACGGACACAATGGGATATGTTTCGTAAGCCAATTCGATTGTTTCGATCAGTTTTTGTCAAAATTAAAATATAAATCAATATATAACGTTCAAAATTGATTTCAACGTACATTTTAATTTACTAGGGCCACATAATGACTCCAAAAATTCAAGAAAATTTAATTTAGCTATGTTTCGACGATACGGTCCTAACAAAACTAATTTCATCGAATTTGGAGATCGTTTAAAAAATGGCCATTTTCCAGTCGATTAAATTCAAACTGAAATTACCAAAAACGTTTAAATTCACTGCGCCCACATATTAGATCCAAAAATTATGAAATTTGAAACCTAACAATAATTTGGCATTCCAAATCCAACAAAAGTGGTTTCATTGAAAACGGAGGTCGTTTGTAAAATGGCTATTTTTAAGGGCTATATATTATATTAAAATATATATAAATTCCATAACGATTATTTTAAATTTTAATGTGAACATAACTTTCAAATTATATTATGAAATCTCAATTTTTCACATTCGTCAAAAAGATATAATTAAATATATTCAAATATTTATGGATTTACTAAAATCCGATTTATTTTGAATCCTGCACACTCAGTTAAAGTTTAAAATCGAATATTCAAACTACCGCGCCATTTCAGGCTCTTTTTATAATTAAAATAAAATTATACATTCTAACTTCGATTTAAATAAATTTTTAATCGTTATTATTTAAAATAAATCATTTTAAATATTCAAAATCCATTGAAATAGCTAAAATAAAAATTTTAAATTGGTTTTGAAAATCCGAGTTGCTACAAATATTATTTTTGCGTAAACAATAGAGAATAATTTTAATTTCAAAATTCGTAAGGGCTGGATTGCTTTGAGAACAACACACATCAGAGCACAAACAGAAGAACATTTTATTGCAGGTTACAACAATTACATCAGAGTACAAGAAAATCACATAGTATGATTACTTATTACAGAAAAAGAAATACAATAATATCAGAGTTTTAAATTACATTTAAATAGCAGCGGAAAAATATTACAAATATACAACTGAAAGGAATACACGGATACAGAGCTTTCCGAATACCGCTTCAGCTGTAAACCAGGATCCTGTAAATATATCTGCAAAAAAAGCTACTCGACTGCCCGTGTGGAAAATATGGGCACCCGAGTTTGCCAGTGAAACAAACTACAGGTAAGTCATGGGACTGGTATGAGAAATCTTAACTTAACTTATCAAACCAATATGGCTAATCACAGGACCATGCCGCTAACGCGGAACGGGTTTACTCCATTGGATTGCCCGTGCATAAATTAAAGTAAATCGTTTAAACAACGCAATGTTTTTTAGAAAAATGAAACCATTATAAGACCCAAGTCCCATCACACAATGCAACGCAAACCGGAGGATAGGGTTTTACCTTATAATGGTCAAAAGATGCTTGATACGATAAAACAGATTTAGTATTAGTGTGTATATCTATGGGTATATATATATATTACAAAAACAATTTCAATCATAATGTATTAATCATAGACGGCATAGTACCCCATCCTACTATGTCGCCATACTAGTTCTACAATCAAAACCGCAAGATCATATTGGAAATTGGATTTCCATCATGAGTCGAGGCTAGGGGCAAGCTCCTCTCCGATTCGAGACACTCTAGCAAAGGCCTCAGGATCCCCTGCAATTAACCCTTGGAGCGGTAGGGCCGGTCCCCGCCTATCGGCAGTGGATTAGTTATGCCTTAACACACGCTTCCCGGTTCCTTTGAACCTATAGTATGACCACTAACGGCCTATAAAAATCCGAGGCACCTCAAAATCCATCATCCACATAAGTAAAATGCCAGCCAGTTTAAGCACTGACACCACTTCTAGCTAGAAAGAAACGTGTGCACTCCCTACGGTCCATATCCCATTTTTTACTCATACCGGGGTGTGAGGCTCGCGAAGTCACGATATACACAAAGCTGTGCCATAATAGGCTATGCTTTTATCATCCCACAAGGCCCTGCTTTTCAACAAAAGTCTTGATCAATTGCATCTTGGCGTGCCACATTGACAATTTACGCCATGCGATCAATCACCATTAATATATACCAGGGTGTTAAGTAGAGAATAAATCCTCCACCACCAAACAGACATACATTAATAGAAATCGATTTAATTCACATGGAACAAAATCCAATGTCAGACACACATCCATTTACTAGCTTATGCTCTGGGTCCGAGCGAAAACCAAATCCGAACAATCAACAATAGTCCGGACGGCCACCACTGAAGCCCCTTCAAGGTAGCTACTCCCATAAAGGGTCTCTATAGCGACACATCCATTCGATGTGAAGATCGTCGGTCTTCAACCACCGTCTTCATCTTCGACTCTTCATCGTCGTAGTAATTATTCGGAATGGGTTAAACCCGGTCTTTCCGAATAACTCGCGTATTTTTATAATTAAAAATCAAGTACTATAGAAGCACATCCAACACCACATTCCAATTCAGAATTATTCTTTTAATGAATTATTCGCATTATCTTATCAAAGATAAATTCTTTCAGTTTATTCTTAAATCTTTCTTTTAAAGATTTATTAAAAACCCAATTTGGTTTTAAATATCAAAAATAATTATTCAATGATTATTTAAATTTAAGAAATTAATCTTATCTTTAACTGGGTTAAAGAACTAATGTCATTTAAAACATAGTTCACGGTAAACCCAAAACCGTCTTCCATAAATCATGGAATCTTCACAGAAATCAAATCACTATATAATCGTCATAAATTTCCGTATCCGACCAATAATACAAGTGGAATAACGGCAAAGCCTTTTAAATTCCATATGTAGTATCGATCTTCTTTTACAGAAGCTTATCTCGGTTATTATTAATTCAAATTCCTTTCGACTCCAATTTAATATATTAAATTGGAAAACTTTACTTTTGGGAAAATTTCTATTTAAATCTTAAATAAAGATTTACAAATTTCAAATCATATTTTAACTGTTAGTTGGGTTAAAGAACAAATGTTGCTTAAAAACACAGTTCACAATAAACCCAACTCACATTTCTCATTTTAATTACAAAATATAATTGAAAACTTTAATAATCTAAATTAAAAGCTTATTCTTTTCATACGGGGTTTGAGAACAGTGTTATTTAAGACACTATCCACGACAAACCCAAATCCAATTTATTCAATTTAATTTCCAATTAAATATTATAAATTGGAAAACTTCATTAAATGTAAATTTAATGATTAATTCTAGTTGATAACTGGTTCATTTCAATAAAAATATAATTTTCCAAAATATATTCTTTTTCTAAAATATTCTTTTTCAAAAATATATTTTCCAAAATATTCTTTTTCTAGAATATTCTTTATTGGAATGTGACTCAATCAACATCCATATGTTGCATGAAATCAACAATCATGATGAATAATTATCAAACATCCAAATGACGACCAAAGTGGAATCTATAACTGTGTGAGCATTAAAGTAAATAACTGATGCTCATCACAGACTGTCAATCCATCGATTGACAGAGAACTAAATATTGGGATTAGTGTGTATCCAATATCATCCCAATACCCGTGTGCGGTTTCATCCATCAAGCAAATAATAAATCATTTGTGCACTTGGGCGATGTGTGAAAATTATCGTCCCAATTACATAAACAAGTCGGGTAACTTGTAAATGGAAGTGTAATATTCAAACTTGAATATAATAAATATTATATTTGACACATCACACATTCCAACAATTAGATATATATTTCTATTCTTTTTTGCTGTGAACAAATGACAATGAAAAACCTAGTCTTTTAATTCAATTCTTTTATTGTAAACAATGTTACAATAAAAGGTAATCCTTTAATTCAATATGACAATAAAACTAATCTTTTATTTCAATTACCCTAAAGGTGTTATCTTAATTTTCTAATCTTTTCATTGTAACCAAATGACTATAAAGATATAATCCTTTTATTCTAATCCTTTCAATGGAATCTAAACTACATTGAAAATGTAATTTTTAATGTACAATCTTTTTATTGAAAACAAAGTGTCAATAAAAATATTCACTTTTATCTCAATCTATTTATTGTGAACAAAATGACATAATTGACTAATTCTTTTTAATGTATACAAAATATGATGATTTTGTTTAATCCATTTTTATGTAAACATAATGTAAATCTTGTTATAATCCTTTTAATGTAAACCAAATGTAAAATTATGTTATAATTCTTTTTAAATAAACAAAAATGTGATAATTTTCTTCACTAATCATGTTTTAACCAAAAATGATATTTGCTTATAGCATCCTTTCTAAATGAGTAAAATGTACATTTTTGTTTAATTCTTTTTGATGAAAAATAATTACATAGAAATGTAATTTTACACGGTAACACATTCTAACCAAGGTTTATTCTTTTTAATAATTCATTATATAAAAAATGTAAATTACATGTTCACAAATTTCAAACAAAGATTCATTCTTTTTAATTTGACAAAATATGATAATTTTGTCTACTCTTCTTTAATATACAAAATATGATAATTTTGTCTAACTCTTTTAAATGCCATAAAATATGATAATTTTGTTAGATCTTTTCAGTGCAAACAAATATGATTATTTTGTTAATCAAGTTTTGACAAAGTTGTTGATTCTATTTTTCACAAATCAAGTATTCACCAAAAATGTGATTTTATATTTCTATAATCATTTCTAAACAAAATATCCCTTTTTATCTTTCTAATGTACATTTTAACAAAATATTCTTTTTAATTTTTTTTTTTACATTTCTAACCAAAATGTCCTTTTTATCCATTCTTCTAAATATGATAAAATGTGCATTTCACATTCATTCTACTAAATATGATAAAATTGTGCTTTTTATTTATTTTTCTCAAAGTGACAGAATGTCCATTTTTAATTTATTCTTTCTAATGTATAAAATATACATTTTCCAATTTATTCTTTCTAATTGCCAAGAATATTAATTTTTGTCCTATACAATCTAATTAACAAAGACGTTAATTTTATTTTATATGCTAATTGACAAAATGTTAATCTTTTTCTTTATAATATAATTAACAAAAAATGTTAACCTTCTTCTTAGTATGTAAACAAAATATGTGTTTGACATTCTTTCTTATATATAAACAAAATATGTTAATTTGTCTAATACTTCTATGTAAACAAATATTTCTTTTTATTTACACAACACATTTCAATTCAAAAATGTTATTTTTATTTGCAAAACATATTTCAAATAAAAAGGTTGTCTTTATTCACAAGGTAACCTTTGTATGGAAATGTGGTTTTATTCCACAGTAACATTTATAAGAAAATGTTATTTTATTTCAAGTGACAAAAATATATTCTTTTATTTCCTTTACATAAAATGTTAACAAAATGTAAATTTTGTTATAATCCTTTTAATATTAACAAAATGTGAATTTTGTTATAATTCTTATTAAATGACACTAAAAATTATAATACTTCTAGTAGAAACAAAATGACATTAAAACAAGTAATATTTTGTTGAAAACAAAAATGACAACAAAAATGGATCTTTTATCCCAATGTACATTTTACACTAAGAATGATATTCTATTCTATAACAAATTCTAAGTTTCAAGGACAAATAAAAAGTGAATTTTATTTGTATAACAAATTCTAAGTTTTCAAAGGACAAATAAAAATGAATTTTATTTGTATAACAAACACTTACATTTCTAATCCAATCTTAACAAATAAAAATGAAATTTTATTTGTTTAGAAATTCTATTTAACAAAAATGACAATTTTACATTGTCCATTTAACAAAAAGGACAATTTTATATTGTCAATTCCAATTCACATAAGTGACATGTTCATTTTGTCAATTTTGATTCACAATAATAACATGATTTATATTACCAATTTTAATACAACAAAATTGACATTTTGTTTCTAACATAGCATTTCTAATTTGTTGATTCTAATTCAACAAAAATAACATTTCTATTTTGTAACAACCATGATGCACACAAATTCCATTCACTGATTCACCGCAATACAACACAATCAATATTTCAATAAATATACGCATAACACCACATGAATTTTATAGAGCATGAACATAAATTTCACAAAATAAATAATTAATTTTAATTTAAAAAAACATAGAAATATCCCCAATAGCTTTTCAGATCTGAATTTGCTATAAAATTTGATTCGCTCTGTTTTAGTTCTAGTTTGCTTCATAGCGTAGATCTGATCCATACGAGTCTAATGCTTTCAGTTCCGTTCGATTCTGATAAGAAACGAACAAGATATGATCATTTATGTGTTGGTGATAATTTAAATTAATTAAATAAATAAATAAAACAAGAAATACCCCTTCTTCTTAACTCAGACCCAAGGCCGACAGTATTTGCTACCTTAATCGAAACCTAGGTTTTGATTTCGTTTGAAATTTTAAGCACTTGAGTTCGATCCGATGTATCCACGCCGACAGGATCAGGAAGGCGCCCCCGAACCTCCCCCTTTCGTCCAACTCGCACGCCGCCCAAGGTGGAGCTTTGCCAATGAACGGCGCGAGTTTGGGCTCGCTGTTCGTGATGGAGGTGCAACGAAAGGTGATCAAACCCGTATAGAATCAGAGATCTCGAGAATCTCTATAGAATTCTTCCTATATCTACCTTGAATCGGTAAGTGGATTGAGAAATATTAAAGGGGGAAATTCGGTGTGTTCTTCGCCATTGATTTTGAGGGAGGCGGCTGAGAAGAATACGGTGTATTGGGGTTTATACGTATGGTATATATAAGCGTATTTTATACCGTATACCCTTCTTTTTCAATTTCATTTTTTTCTCTATCGCTATTAACATCAAATCAAACCCAACGAGTGGCACCCCTAGCTAAATACCCCCGTCCCGGACACAATGGAATATGTTTTGTAACCCAGTTTGGCTGTTACGATATGTTTTTCTTTAAATTAAATTATAAATCAGTTAATTATTAAATTCAAACGTACATTTTAAATTACCGGGGCCACATACGGACTCTAAAAATTTCAGAAAAATTATTTCTAGTTATGTCTTGACGATACGGTTCTAACAAGACTAATTTCGTCGAATTCTGAGACTGTTTGAAAAATGGCCTTTTTCTGGTCGATCTGATTTGACTGAAACTGACAAAACATGTTTTCTCCTGCCACGCTCACATATTAATTCGAAATTTTTTTAAAATTGAAACTTAGCTATAATTTGTCATTCCGGTTCCAACAAAAGTGGTTTCGTCGAAAACCGAGGTCGTTTGCAAAATGGATATTTTCAAGGCTAATATATTATATTAAAATATATATAAGTTCTACAGCGACTTTTCTAAAATTTGAACTGGCCATAACTTTTGATTTTTAAAACGAAATTTCAGTTTTTTAGATTCGTTAGAAAGATATAATTAAACAGATTTAAATATTTTTGGTTTTGCTCAATTCTGATTTAAAACGAATCCTGTACAGTCTGTCAAAGTTCAATTTCAAATTTTCAAACTGCAGCGCTGTTTTAAACTCCTTTTATAATTAAATTGAATTTATTCGTTTTTTTTAAATAAATTTTTAGTCGTTCCTATTTAAAATAAATTATTTTAAACAATAAAATCCATTAAAATTTCTAAAATAAAAATTTTAAATTAGCCCCAAAATTCCGGGTCGTTACAATCGCCCCCACTTAAAATCTTTTCGTCCTCGAAAAGGAACGAAGCTAAAAGTTGTTTAATTTAACCAACTCAACCTTAATTTTTTTTTTATTGGTTTCAATAATTCCGTTAGTTAAATTGATTATTATTTCTATACTTTTATTAGTTAAACTAATAATCAAACATCACAACCATCAATCAATTAGGTAATTAACTTTTCAAATATATATAACTTTTATATATAGCCAAAAATCATATTTTTAGTGCAAATCACAGCAATGTGTACTAACTAAGTGTTGGTTCTCATACCAGTCAATGGAAATATATATAGATATACCACTTTCGAGACTCGAACATAAATACTAGTGATGGACGACCGATCATCAGAATTATCTCCGGGCAACTAGAGTGTGATTCTATATCTATCCAGTATATTAAAACTTCGAATATCCGTTAATTACTCGTATATTCGAAACCTTTATATACTCGATTGTCCACATTAAAATATAATATACTCAAATACGTATTTTAGATAAAATTTTCAAAACTAAATTTGTATTCATTTATATTTTAAAGAAAATGATACTCTTCACGCTCGTTCTAGGATACTGCTGATCCCATCTCTAACGAGTTATTCTTATTGGATATTACTAATCCAATCTCTGATGAATTCTTTCATTCAGTTCTAATGTGTCTTGTTCTCGAGCTCTGTAAACTAAAGCTCTAATACCAAATGAAACGACCCAAACTTCCCAGTAAAGGAAAGGCTCGATTGCTTTGAGAACAACACACCTCAGAGCACAAACTGAAGAACATTTTATTGCTGGTTACAACAATTACATCAGAGTACAAGAAAATCACAGAGTATGAATACTTATTACAGAAAAAGAAATACAATAATATCAGAGTTTTAAATTACATTTAAATAGCAACGGAAAAATATTACAAATATACAACTGAAAGGAATACACGGATACAGAGCTTTCTGAATACCGCTTCAGCTGTAAACCAGGATCCTGTAAATATATCTGCAAAAAAAGCTACTCGACTGCCCATGTGGAAAATATGGGCACCCGGGTTTGCTAGTGAAACAAACTACAGGTCGGTCATAGGACTGGTATGAGAAATCTTAACTTAACTTATCTAACTAATATGGCTAATCACAGGACCATGCCGCTAACGCGGAACGGGTTTACTCCATTGGATTGCCCGTGCATAAATTAAAGTAAATCGTTTAAACAACGCAATATTTTTTAGAAAAATGAAACCATTATAAGACCCAAGTCCCATCACACAATGCAACGCAAACCGGAGGATAGGGTTTTACCTTATAATGGTCAAAAGATGCTTGATACGATAAAATGGATTTAGTATTAGTGTGTATATCTATGGGTATATATATATTACAAAAACAATTTCAATCATAATGTATTAATCATAGACGGCATAGTACCCCATCCTACTATGTCGTCATACTAGTTCTACAATCAAAACCGCAAGGTCGTATTGGAAATTGGATTTCCATCATGAGTCGAGGCTAGGGGCAAGCTCATCTCCGATTCGAGACACTCTAGAAAATGCCTCAGGATCCCCCGAAGTGAACCCTTGGAGCGGTAGGGCCGATCCCCGCCTATCGGCAGTGGATTAGTTATGTCTGAACACACGCTTCCCGGTTCCTTTGAACCTATAGTATGACCACTAACGGCTTATAAAAATCTGAGGCGCCTCAAAATCCATCATCCAAATAAGTAAAATGCCAGCCAATTTAAGCACTGACACCACTTCTAGCTAGAAAGAAACGTGTGCACTCCCTACGTTCCATATCCCGTTTTTGACTCATACTGGGGTGTGAGGCTCGCGAAGTCACGATATACACAAAGCTATGCCCTAATAGGCTATGCTTTGATCATCCCACAAGGCCTTGCTTTTCAACAAAAGCCTTAATCAATTGCATCTTGGCGTGCCACATTGACAATTCACGCCATGCGATCAATCACAATTAATATATACCGAGGTGTTAAGTAGAGAATAAATCCTCCACCACCAAACAGACATACATTAATAGAAATCGATTTAATTCACATGGAACAAAATCCAATGTCATACATGCATCCATTTACTAGCTTATGCTCTGGGTCCGAGCGAAAACCAAATCCGAACAATCAACAATAGTCCGGACGGCCACCATTGAAGCCCCTTCAAGGTAGCTACTCCCATCAAGGGTCTCTGTAGCGACACATCCATTCGATGTGAAGATCGTCGGTCTTCAACCACCGTCTTCATCTTCGACTCTTCATCGTCGTAGTAATTATTCGGAATGGGTTAAACCCGGTCTTTCCCAATAACTCGCGTATTTTTATAATTAAAAATCAAGTACTATAGAAGCACATCCAACGCCACATTCCAATTCAGAATTATTCTTTTAATGAATTATTCACATTATCTTATCAAAGATAAATTCTTTAAGTTTATTCTTAAATCTTTCATTTAAAGATTTATTAAAAACCCAATTTGGTTTTAAATATCAAAAATCATTATTCAATGATTATTTAAATTTAAGAAATTAATCTTATCTTTAACTGGGTTAAAGAACTAATGTCATTTAAAACATAGTTCACGGTAAACCCAAAATCGTCTTCCATAAATTATGGAATCTTCACAGAAATCAAATCAATATATAATCGTTACAAATTTCTGTATCCGACCAATAATACAAGTGGAATAACAGCAAAGCCATTTAAATTCCGTATGTAGTATCGATCTTCTTTTACAAAACCTTATCTCGGTTATTATTAATTCAAATTCCTTTCGACTCCAATTTAATATAATAAATTGGAAAACTTTACTTTTGGGAAAATTTCTATTTAAATCTTAAATAAAGATTTACAAATTTCAAATCATATTTTCACTGTCAGTTGGGTTAAAGAACAAATGTCGCTTAAAAACACAGTTCACAATAAACCCAACTGACATTTCTCATTTCAATTACAAAATATAATTGAAAACTTTAATAATCTAAATTAAAAGCTTATTCTTTTCATATGGGGTTTAAGAACAGTGTTATTTAAGACACTATCCACGACAAACCCAAATCCAATTTATTCAATTTAATTTCCAATTAAATATTATAAATTGGAAAACTTCATTAAATGTAAATTTAATGATTAATTCTAGTTGATAACTGGTTCATTTCAATAAAAATATAATTTTCCAAAATATATTCTTTTTCTAAAATATTCTTTTTCAAAAATATATTTTCCAAAATATTCTTTTTCTAGAATATTCTTTATTGGAATGTGACTCAATCAACATCCATATATTGCATGAAATCAACAATCATGATGAATAATTATCAAACATCCAAATGACGACCAAAGTGGAATCTATAACTGTGTGAGCATTAAAATAACTGACGCTCAACACAGACTGTCAATCCATCAATTGACAGAGAACTAAATATTGGGATTAGTGTGTATTCAATATCATCCCAATACCCGTGTGGGGTTTCATCCATCAAGCAAATAATAAATCATTTGTGCACTTGGGTGATGTAATAACCCGGAAATCTGGGCCAATTTAAAATTTTTATTTTGGCAATTTTAGCGAAGTTTGATTATTTAAAATGAATTATTTTAAATAATATCGACAAGAAATTTATTTTGAATATAATTCGAACGTATATATTCGTTTGAATCGACGATAGAATAAATAATTATTTATATATATAAAAGGAATTGAAAATGGCGCGGTAGTTCGATAATTCGATTTCAAAATTCAAATGAATGTACCGGGTGCAAAATAAACCGGATTTTAGTGAAACCAAAAATATTAGAGTCTAATTGAGGATATCTTTCCAACGAATCTGAAAAATCAAAATTTCATAGCGGCGATAAAAAGATATGTCCAGTTGAAAATTCTGAATAGTCGTTATGGAATTCAGGCCCTTAAAAAATGGAAATTTTGCAAACGACTTCGGATTTCGACGAAACCACTTTTGTTGGATCCGTGATGTCAAGTTATTACTAGGTTTCAAATTTCATAATTTTTCGAATCAATATGTGGGCGTAGCATAGGAAAACGCGTTTGACCAGTTTCAGTCAATTTTAATCGACATGAAAAATAGCTATTTTTCAAATGGTCTCAGAATTCAACGAAACTAGTTTTGTTAGGACCGTATCGTCAATACGAAGCTAGAAAATATTTTTCGGGAATTTTTAGAGACTGTATGTGACCCCGGTAAATTGAAATGCGCGTTTAAAATTCAATATATAGAGTTATGTGTTGATTTTAACGGAAACTGATTGAAATGATCGAATCAGCTTACGATACATATCCCATTGTGTTCGGAATGGGGGTAATACGCTATGGACGACAGGCGGTGGGCCTCGTTTCGAGGTCGAAATAAAAAGTTGCTTTTTGGAATATAAAAATAATAAAATAAATTATATAAACACTTGGCCCCTTCTCTCTTCATATCCCGTTCATTTCAAAAAAAAAAGAGAAAAAAAAAGAAATTTCCCAAATCGATGTCGCGCCTCCTCCTCCGTCGCCATCGCCTCCTCACCTCCGCTCCGCCTGTCCCTCCTCCAACCGCGCCGCCTCTCTCTTTCCCCCTCCTCCTTCGATCCCCTCCTTCTTGCTCAGCCCTCGTTCCTCTCTCCTTTCCCCATACGACACGCGAAGCCCTTCCTCGAACCCACCGCGAGACCCCTACCCAAACTGCACCGGAATCCGCCACCTCCCTGGCCGCCTACCACCGCAGCGAACCCCACCTCTCCTGTTCGTCGAAACTAGAAAACCCCCTCTTCCTCCTTATTCCATTGTAAGTTTTTAATTTTAATTATATAGTTATTTATTTTTATTTAGTTACAGTAATTAGTTTTAAAGGGAAAGAATTTTTTTTCCAGTTTTTATATGTTTGAAAACTGAATTTTTATAAAATAAAAAGTTTATATTTTTATTAGGAGGAAGCTTATATTTTTAAAGTATTGAAGAAGTGATTTTTATATTATAGAAGTATTAAAGAAGTGATTTTTATATTACAGAAATATTAAAGAAGTGATTTTTATATAATAGAAATATTAAAGATATGATTTTTCTATAATAGAGATAATAAAAATATAATTTTTATATGATAGAAAGGTTCAAAATATAATTTTTATTCAAGTAGTAAGTTAGAAATATAGTTTTTATATATGTAAGAATAAAAAATTCGATTTTTATATATTGAATAGCGAAGTAAAAATTCGATTTTTATATATTGAATAGCGAAGTAAAAATTCAATTTTTATATATTGAATAGCGAAGTAAAAATTCGATTTTTTTTATATATGTAGTGAATGCGGATGATGAAAATAACAAGAGGAAAGAACGACGAAGATTTCTACCCAAGAAGAGTCGTGGCGTTGGATTAGCAATTCTGTGAGAACTTCTCACCTTTTAATTTTGTTTTCTAGTTAATAATATATACTAGGATGCAGACGGTGTTTAGTAGCACCCGACACCCGTCGTCCACAGACCATGGACGGCTTGTATGCTTGTTTGTTTGATTTTGATGTGTAGTTGATTGTGTGATGTGAAATGAAATAAAATATTTATATAGTTAAAAATATTTTATAGTTGAAAATAGAATTTTAACGTGTATATGAAATGAAATAAAAATAAACAAATCGGACAATTTGTTTATATACACACATTTGACTGATATTGATTGGGACGATAAATTTTACACATCGCCCAACTGCACAAATAAAATCTGTGTTTGATTGTTAGAAACCCCACACGGGTATTGGGATGATATTTGACGTACACTAATCCCGATTGTTTAGTCGTATGTCGATCGATTGATTGACAGACTGTTATAAGCGTTGAATATTTATATTTGATGCTTATACAGTGTAGAATGCACTTTGGATGATGGTTGATGATTTATCGTTGCTGTTATATGCGTGAGGTAGAAAATCCATATAATTAACATTATATGGTAATTGATTGGGCCTCATTCCAGTTTCGAAAAAGAAATATTTGAAACAGAAATATTTGAAATAGAAATATTTGAAAAAGAAATATTTGAAATAGAAATATTTGAAATAGAATATTTGAAATAGAAAATATATGAAGCCGTGTTGATTAGATTTACACCATTTTGACGTGAACGATATTTATATCGATTTTATTCATTTTATAACGAATATCGAAAGTGATTTCAAAATCTGATATTTTGAAAAGAATTGAAATTCAAATTTAAATTGAATAGAAATGAATTCGAATTGAAATTGAATAGAAATGAATTCGAATTGAAATTGAATAGAAATGAATTCGAATTGAAATTGAATAGAAAGGAATTCGAATTGAAATTGAATAGAAATGAATTCGAATTGAAATTTAATAGAAAGGAATTCGAATTGAAATTGAATAGAAATGAATTCGAATTGAAATTGAATAGAAATGAATTCGAATTGAAATTGAATATTAATGAATTCGTATTGAAATTGAATATAAATGAATTCGAATTGAAATTGAATAGAAATGAATTCGAATTGAAATTGAATATTAATGAATTCGAATTGAAATTGAATATAAATGAATTCGAATTGAATTGAAAACGAACTGAAATTGAATTAGAAATCAATTTGAATTGAAATCGATTTGAAATGAATTTAAAACGAATTTATATTGGAATATTCAATTTTGATTTGAATTTGAAATGAAGTTGAAATCGTTTTGAAAACGAATTTAAAACGATTTGTATAATACGTTTTGAATTGAAATAGTCGAAGTATATATTATATATATTATATATATATTATAATGGCCTGAATAGAACGATCCGCGCTGGGGCAGTTCAGAATTTCGACCATTGACTTCGAACGGATATTACGGGAGATCCGACCATCGGATTCTCCTAAAACCGGAACCGTTGGGTTCGTATCAAAAAGAGCTTTCTAACGAATGTGAGAAATTGGAAATCTAACGGTTGGATTTGGAATTATGTCCAAATCAAATTTGAAAAAGGTCGTTGTAAGTGCAGTTCGATGGCCGTTGATGGAAATCGACTGTACGGACCTTGATAAATTTTTTTAAAATAGTAGTAATTTGTGTAAAATCATAAGAAATGATTTGTGAAGATTTGGGATGAAAAACTCCATATTTGAAAAGATAAAAATAGATTTTTATCGAAATAAACTAGTTTTGAACTAGAATAGTAATTTATTTATTTTTAAAATAAATAAAGTGAGTTTGAAATGGTTTTGAAAGTAACCGGAATTTCCAATGATTGCATTAGAGTGGATTTGAATCGAAATTGTCTTTGGAATATTTCGATGTTGGATTTCGTGATTATACAGATGTTGTTATGGAAATTTGAAAGATATAGATATATATATCGTTATTTCCAATACGATATTTGTTGGTCATAGAATTTGATATTGAATATAAGCCGATATATTTTCTATTCAGAGCCTTGTATTTAATATCAAATGTGATTTGGGTTTGTCATGAATGGTGTCTTCATTAACACTGTTCTTAAGCCTAGTTGAGAAAAGATTAAATCTTTTTATTTAGATTTAATGAAGTGTACCAATCAAATGATATTTAATTGGAATTGAATTGGTATTGATTTTTGGGTTTATCGTGGACAGTGTTTTAAATAACACTCGTTCTTTAACCCGGTAATTAATGGAATGTGATTTTGGGTTTATCGTGAATCGTGTTTTAAATGACACTGATTCTTTAACCCAGTTAAAGATTAAAACTAAGTGGAGTTTTAATGAATCTTTAATTAGATTGAAAAGATCGAGAATGGAGTATCACCAGTTTTACTCCAGGCGATAGTTAAATCTTTAATTAGATTTGAACGTGAAATGGTAATTGAATTTACCGATAACACCGTGGTGTTAGATATGAAGTATGACCAGTTTTACTTCATGGGATGAATAGGTTGGGATGGGGAAATAAAATAAATGATTACTTCGGTGTGGTTCGCTAATCCCAATTAGTTTGAATAGATATTCAAAGAAGATTAAAGAATAAATTTAAAGAATTTATCTTTGATAAAAT
Source organism: Allium sativum (assembly GCA_030737875.1). Lineage (NCBI taxonomy): Eukaryota > Viridiplantae > Streptophyta > Magnoliopsida > Asparagales > Amaryllidaceae > Allium > Allium sativum. Next base: position 1,019,190,639 of record CM060926.1, on the reverse strand, counting down.
TAATGGGAACCTTTCCCAAAGTATAAGAATATTTGAATAAAAGAATATTCCGAATTGGAATGAGGCGTAGGTTGTGTTTGTGTAACACTTGTTTATTATATACGCGAGTTATTCAGAAAGACCGGGTTTATCCCATTCTTAATAACTAATTCGACGTGGTGTCGAAGATGAAGACGGTGGTTGAAGACCGGAGGTCTTCACGTCGTTTGGGTAATTACTGATGATCTTGATTGGGCTGTACACCCAAGAAGATGGAAACAGTTGGTGATCGTCCAGACGTACTTGGAGATCGATGGATATGCGGGGTACTAGGTGCCTCCGGTTTCATTCAGACCTAGAACGAACTTGTAAATGGACTGTGTGTCTGACATTGGATTTTAGTCTGTGTGATTGATTTCTATTAAATATACATTTGTTTGGTGGCAGAGAATTTATTCTCTTGCTTAACGCCCTTCTCTGAGACGTACGAGCTCAGGGGTTATATATTGATGGATATCAATCGCATGGAGTGAATTGCCTGTGTGGCATGCCTAAGTGGCAGATGATCAAGGCTTTTGTTGAAAAGCAGGGTCTTGTGGTTGATGATCAAAGCACGACCTGTGTGGCATAGCTTTGTGTAGCGTTGATTCGCGAGCCTCACACCCCGGTTGTGAACTAAAAACGGGAGAAGGATCCGGGGAGGGCATGCGTTTCTTTCTAGCTAGGGTGGTGTCAGTGACCTACCAGCCCTGACATTTATATACTTTTCACCTGTGTGGTTGTTGCTGTTGCGAGGCACCTCGGATATATCGGTCGATCCGGGACCGATGGGGTTATTGGACTCATTTACGCCCCAAAGGGCGGGGAAATGCAGTGTTCAGGCATTTTAATCCACATCGGTGGACCGGCCCTGTGGCTCCTAAGGCTTGACAGAGTACTTGCCTAAGGCTCGGGCTAGAGAGTCTCGAATTCGGTTGAGGACTATCTTTTGCCTCGGTTCACAGACGGAAATCCAATTTCCAAATACGTGACATTTGCGGTTTTAATTGTAGAACTAGTATGGCGACATGATATATGGTACCCATGCCGTCTATGATTGATACTTATGATTTGAAGTTGTTTTATACACTATGCACTTATAATAGTATCAAATGATTTGTTTTAAACGTATCAAGCATTCTTGGTTATTATATGGTAAAAACCCTATCCTCCGGTTTGTGTTGCATTGTGTGATGGGACCTGGGTCTTATAATAGCTTCATTGTTCTTTATTTAGCATTGCGCTGTTTGTTTTAAGCACGGGTATTCTTGGCAGGAAACCCGTTCCGTGTTATACGGCGTGGTCCCTTGATTTACCTAACTTTAAAATAAAGATTTATAACTGTTTTAGTTCTCAAACCAGTCCCATGACTGACCTGGAGTTTATTGTTTTAACCTAAACTCTGGGTGCCCTTATTTTGACACGGGCAGCTAGTAGTTTTGGTTTTGCAGATTTATATTCACAGGATCCTGGTTTACTGCTGGAACGATATCCGGAAAGCTTTGTATCCGTATATCTCCTTCAATTGCATTTTGTATTATTTTCCGCTGCTATGTATTTAAATGTAATTTAAATCTCTGATATTTCTGTGTAATATTCATTTATACTCTGTATATTCTTGTATTCTGATGGTATTGTTGTAATATACAATGAAATGTTCTTCCGTCTGCGTTCTTTTGTGGCTTGTTCTCGAAACAATCAGGCGTTTTGAACGGTCTAGAACGGTTTAGCGACTGATTCGGATCGAGCGAGATTCCCGGTTGTCATTGGCGATGTGTGAAAATTATCGTCCTAATCACATAAACAAGTCGAGTAACTTGTCAATGGAAGTGAAATATTCAAACTTGAATATAATAAACATTATATTTGACACATCACACATTCCAACAATTAGATATATATTTCTATTCTTTTTTGCTATGAACAAATGACAATGAAAAACCTAGTCTTTTAATTCAATTCTTTTATTGTAAACAATGTTACAATAAAAGGTAATCCTTTAATTCAATATGACAATAAAACTAATCTTTTATTTCAGTTACCCTAAAGGTGTTATCTTAATTTTCTGATCTTTTCATTGTAACCAAATGACTATAAAGATATAATCCTTTTATTCTAATCCTTTCAATGGAATCTAAACTACATTGAAAATGTAATTTTTAATGTACAATCTTTTTATTGAAAACAAAGTGTCAATAATTTTTTTCACTTTTATCTCAATCTTTTTGTTGTGAACAAAATGACATAATTGACTAATTCTTTTTAATGTAAACAAAATATGATGATTTTGTTTAATCCTTTTTTATGTAAACAAAATGTAAATCTTGTTATAATCCTTTTAATGTAAACCAAATGTAAAATTATGTTATAATTCTTTTTAAATAAACAAAAATGTGATAATTTTCTTCACTAATCATGTTTTACCCAAAAATGATATTTGCTTATAGCATCCTTTCTAAATGAGTAAAATGTACATTTTTGTTTAATTCTTTTTGATGAAAATTAATTACATAGAAATGTAATTTTACATGGTAACACATTCTAACCAAGGTTTATTCTTTTTAATAATTCATTATATAAAAAATGTAAATTACATGTTCACAAATTTCAAACAAAGATTCATTCTTTTTAATTTGACAAAATATGATAATTTTGTCTACTCTTCTTTAATATACAAAATATGATTATTTTGTCTAACTCTTTTAAATGCCATAAAATATGATAATTTTGTTAGATCTTTTCAGTGCAAACAAATACGATTATTTTGTTAATCAAGATTTGACAAAGATGTTGATTCTATTTTTCACAAATCAAGTATTCACCAAAAATGTGATTTTATATTTCTATAATCATTTCTAAAAAAAATATCCCTTTTTATCTTTCTAATGTACATTTTAACAAAATGTTCTTTTTAATTTTTTTTTTACATTTCTAACCAAAATGTCCTTTTTATCCATTCTTCTAAATATGATAAAATGTTCATTTCACATTCATTCTACTAAATATGATAAAATTGTGCTTTTTATTTATTTTCTCAAAGTGACAGAATGTCCATTTTTAATTTATTCTTTCTAATGTATAAAATATACATTTTCCAATTTATTCTTTCTATTTGCCAAGAATATTAATTTTTGTCCTATACAATCTAATTAACAAAGACGTTAATTTTATTCTTTATAATCTAATTGACAAAATGTTAATCTTTTTCTTTATAATATAATTAACTAAAAATGTTAACCTTCTTCTTAGTATGTAAACAAAATATGTGTTTGTCATTCTTTCTTATATATAAACAAAATATGTTAATTTGTCTAATACTTCTATGTAAACTAATATTTCTTTTTATTTACACAACACACTTCAATTCAAAAATGTTATTTTTATTTGCAAAACATATTTCAAATAAAAAGGTTGTCTTTATTCACAAGGTAACCTTTGTATGGAAATGTGGTTTTATTCCACAGTAACATTTATAAGAAAATGTTATTTTATTTCAAGCGACAAAAATATATCCTTTTATTTCCTTTACATAAGATGTTAAAAAAATGTAAATTTTGTTATAATCCTTTTAATATTAACAAAATGTGAATTTTGTTATAATTCTTATTAAACGACACTAAAAATTATAATACTTCTAGTAGAAACAAAATGACATTAAAACATGTAATATTTTGTTGAAAACAAAAATGACGACAAAAATGGCTCTTTTATCCCAATGTACATTTTACACTAAGAATGATATTCTATTCTATAACAAATTCTAAGTTTCAAGGACAAATAAAAAGTGAATTTTATTTGTATAACAAATTCTAAGTTTTCAAAGGACAAATAAAAATGAATTTTATTTGTATAACAAACACTTACATTTCTAATCCAATCTTAACAAATAAAAATGAAATTTTATTTGTTTAGAAATTCTATTTAACAAAAAAGACAATTTTACATTGTCCATTCTCCATTTAACAAAAAGGACAATTTTATATTGTCAATTCCAATTCACATAAGTGACATGTTCGTTTTGTCAATTTTGATTCACAATAATAACATGATTTATATTACCAATTTTAATACAACAAAATTGACATTTTATTTCTAACATAACATTTCTAATTTGTTGATTCTAATTCAACACAAATAACATTTCTATTTTGTAACAAACATGATGCACACAAGTTCCATTCACTGATTCACCGCAATACAACACAATCAATATTTCAATAAATATACGCATAACACCACATAAATTTTATAGAGCATGAACATAAATTTCACAAAATAAATAATTAATTTTAATTTAAGGAAAACATAGAAATCTCACCAATAGCTTTTCAGATCTGAATTTGCTCTAAGATTTGATTCGCTCTGTTTTAGTTCTAGTTTGCTTCATAGCGTAGATCTGATCCATACGAGTCCAATGCTTTCAGTTCTGTTCGATTCTGATAAGAAACGAACAAGATACGATCATTTATATGTTGGTGATAATTTAAATTAATTAATTAAATAAATAAAACAAGAAATACCCCTTCTTCTTAACTCAGACCCAAGGCCGATAGTATTTGCTACTTTGATCTTAACCTAGGTTTTGATTTCGTTTGAAATTTTAAGCACTTGAGTTCGATCCGATGTATCCACGCTGACAGGCTCAGGAAGGCGCCCCCGAACCTCCCCCTTTCGTCCAGCTCGCACGCCGCCCAAGGTGGAGCTTTGCAAAAGAACGACGCGAGTTTGGGCTCGCTGTTCGTGATGGAGGTGCAACGAAAGGTGATCAAACCCATATAGAATCAGAGATCTCGAGAATCTCTATAGAATTCTTCCTGTATCTACCTTGAATCGATAAGTGGATTGAGAAATATTAAAGGGGGAAATTCGGTGTGTTCTTCGCCATTGATTTTGAGGGAGGCGGCTGAGAAGAATACGGTGTATTGGGGTTTATACGTATGGTATATATAAGCGTATTTTATACCGTATACCCTTCTTTATTAATTTCATTTTTTTTCTCTATCACTATTAACTTCAAATCAAACCCAACGAGTGACACCCCTAGCTAATTACCCCCGTCCCGGACACAATGGAATATGTTTCGTAACCCAGTTTGGCTGTTACGATATGTTTTTCTTTAAATTAAATTATAAATCCTTTAATTATTAAATTGAAACGTACATTTTAAATTACCGGGGCCACATACGGACTCTAAAAATTTCAGAAAAATTATTTCTAGTTATGTCTTGACGATACGGTTCTAACAAGACTAATTTCGTCGAATTCAGAGACTGTTTGAAAAATGGCCTTTTTCTGGTCGATCTGATTTGACTGAAACTGACAAAACACGTTTTCTCCTGCCACACTCACATATTAATTCGAAAATTTTTGAAAATTGAAACTTAGCTATAATTTGACATTCCGGTTCCAACAAAAGTGGTTTCGTCGAAAACCGAGGTCGTTTGCAAAATGGCTATTTTCAAGGCAAATATATTATATTAATATATATATAAATTCTACTGCGACTTTTCTAAAATTTGAACTGGCCATAACTTTTGATTTTTAAAATGAAATTTCAGTTTTTCAGATTCGTTAGAAAGATATAATTAAACAGATTTAAATATTTCTGGTTTCGCTCAATTCTAATTTAAAATGAATCCTGTACAGTCAGCCAAAGTTCAATTTCAAATTTTCAAACTGCAGCGCTATTTTAAACTCCTTTTATAATTAGATTGAATTTATTCGTTTTTTCTAAAATAAATTTTTAGTCGTTCCTATTTAAAATAAATTATTTTAAACATTAAAACCCATTAAAATTTCTAAAATAAAAATTTTAAATTGGCACCAAAATTCCGGGTCGTTACATGGGTTTTATGCCAAAAACATGCAAGTTAAAAATCTATTTAAATAATTAACCACTTGAATAGATTGAGATTATATCTAACACTACTTGTACTTCGATTACCTCTAGTTTTATATAATGATACGTCAAGCACTGACTTTCCATTCGACTTAATAAGCAATCCTCACATTCACTCGATTTTTTTAACAAATCTAATTATATCAAGAAAGGCTAAATTGTCTACGTTTGATAAAAGCACGTAATATTATCGCAAAAATAATATCAGTCATAAGGATGTAATATGAGTGTTGATCAATATTTCAAGTCAACTTTCTAAATAAATTCATTTGAAACCATTTCATGAAATATAGAATTCAAATTGAGTCTGAACATGATATTTCTTAATATCCAACATGTCAGCAATAAAAGATGATTTCAAATCTAACTTGCCAATTCAATCAGAAGTTATATATGATTATCGAAATTTGTTAAAAAATGGTTTTTGAGTAATGGGCTAAATTGAGTGCAAATTCTCAAGACATTACAGAATGAACTAGCATAAAACCCAAAATAGTAAAGTTGTGGAAAAATTCATTAGCTTTTCAAAACTTCAAGAATTTCAAATTTCAAAATAATAATGTTTGAGATATGATCAAAAACTGTGACCTATCAAAAATTCTAGAAATTTTTCATAAACAACACTTCAGATATATTGCAGTTTTTCAATAATTTGAGTTCATATTATAGAAAAACACAAAACATAAAACTTATAGAGATTTTAATCTATTTTTCAAAACAATTTTTCAAATCAAAATTAGGAAGCTGAACATATGATAAAAATACTATAACCGTGTCTACATAAAACAACATTAATGAGAAATTATAAACAGATAATATCTGGATTACCATTGATATTGTGAACTTATGGATCTCCAAATCAACTTTTTAGGCTAAGGAACTTTTAAAATTTGCCTTAATAATAGTATGGCTCAACCTGAATTCTGTCTCGTTCGAAGTTATTTCTTAGTCACCTTCAGTACCTAAATATTTACATGATTGAGTGGTCTAACAAAAAATGTTATACTACTCTTATACTAGGTTGTTTGTTTTGGCACCCAAACTCGTTTATAAAACAATCCGTTAGCATTCACAAAAGTACCCTTAGGAAGCCAAATTCATTTAAACTTAACCGAACTCAACATTTTACTTTTTTGGACCTATGTTCATTTAATCGAATTATTTTTATTTCTAAACAAGTAATTATCTTGTTTGTGTCAAAAAATTCTACAAAATAATAAGTTTGAAAAATCTTTCAAATTATCAAAAATTCCTCTTTCAATCTTTTCAACTTTATCAAAACTAAGTCCACTTTTATTTTCGATAAAAATTCAATTTTTCCAACAACATATTCAAGGATTTTCTCCATTTTGAAAAAATAGTCAATGTTGATTCAAGTTATTGAGCTTTAGATCTGAGGGGATTATTTTCATTCAACAAAATGTTGCATTTAAAGACATAATTTTATTTTCATGTGTCATCATTCTTCTTCATAATCAAAGATCATTTTCAAGTGTTTCAAAATTAGTCTTGCATTTAATCAAATCATCATTCAAAGAACGGCATTTTTCACATTCAAGAGTTTGAATGTTCTTAACTTTTCAAGCTTAGTTTTTAACCTATCATTATGTCAAGTAATTTAGTTCTTTTAGATTTCATTTTTCATTTTTTCAATTCAAGACTACTGGAAATTTTTATGAGTTTATGACATAATAAGAGTAAATTCTTAAAACTACAACTTACTGCCTTACCAGAATCATCATCACTATTATCATGGCTCGATCAACATATCAAGCACAAGTTGTCTTCTTTATCTTCACTGTCGGAGAGTTCTACTCCTTCTTCCTTATTTCATGTTGTTGCAAAGGCTCTCTCTTCTTTTTCTTTCATTTGGATGATCGATTTAGTGGGTAGTTAGGCTTGATGTGACCCAGTTTATTGCATTTATAACAAATTATTTCTTCATCTTTATGATCGTATGATTTGTTTAAGAACTTGTCTTTTATTGATTCTTGACCTTTCCTTTTGATTAGATTTTTGAAATTTTTATTGGACCATTTTTAAAACAATGCCATTTTATGAGCCGATTGGCTTTTTCTTTTTCTTTTTGGATGATGAGGGCCCTGCGTGGCTAGTTGTGGTTTTAAATGTCTCCCCGTACAAAGGAGGTTATGGCGAAATTTTTCAAAAATTTGGCTAACACCCTAAATTTTTATTTGGGCAATTTCAATGAATTTTGAATATTTATAATGATTTGTATTAATTAATAATGACTATAAATTTATTTTGAATATAATGAGTTAGAAGAGCGTGTAACGACCTAAACTTCCCAGGTCTCCGAAGAGAAGAGAAAGAACGAATTGTTTGAGAACACGAAAAATAAGAACACAAACAGAAGAACATTTCATTGCTTATTACAACAATTTACGTCAGAGTACAAGAATATACAGAGTATGAATAAATATTACACATTGTAAGATATCAAAGATTAAAATACATTACATAACAGTGGAAAATAATACATATCACAACTGAAAGAAATACATAGATACAGAGCTTTCCGAATATAACTCCAGTTGTAAATCCAGGATCCTGTGAATATAATATCTGCAAAACCAAACTATTAGCTGCCCGTGTGGAAAATAAGGGCACCCAGATTTTAGGTTAAAACAATAAACTCCAAGTCAGTCATGTGAATGGTGTGAGAACTCAAAACAGTTGTTAAATCTTTACTTTAAAAGTTAATCAAGGGACCACGCCGTATAACACAGAACGGGTTTTCTCCCAAGAATTCCAGTGCATAAAACAAACAGCGCAATGTTTTTGGAAAAACGAAGCTATTATAAGACCCAGGTCCCATCACACAACGCAACACAAGCCGGAGGATAGGGTTTTCCCTTATAATAGCCAAATATGCTTGGTACGTTTAAAACAAATCATTTGATACTATTATAAGTGCATAGTGTATAAAACATGTAATGACCCGGATTTCGCCCGACCCCAATCGATCGCTAGATCGATCAAAACCGTTCAAAACCCGCGTATGTTAACTTTGGGCACACAACACATCAGAACAACAACACAGACTTTTATAACATCAATAATAAATGTTACATCAGAGTACATAATATCAGAGTACATCAATAAATAATACAGCGAAAGATACATTTACAATAGATTAAATACATTGCAGCGGAACTAATCTCAGCGGAAGGCCATCAATATTCTGAACTAAGCTTCAGTCTTCAATCCAGGATCCTGCTTAACTATATCTGCAAAAAGCTACTCGACTGCCCGTGTGGAAAGAGGGCACCCGAGTTTGCAAAGTGAAACAAACTACAGGTCAGTCGTGAGACTGGTGTGAGAATTCTATACTTAACTTATCTAATAAGTAGGCTAATCACAGGACCACGCCGCTAACGCGTGTTGGATCTAGATTAACCCTAGAGGGGGGAGGGGGTGAATAGGGTTTATCACAGTTTTTAAACTGAATTGAAAAACTGACAGGATATTAAAATAATAAACAGATCACAGAATGCAGCAGAAATAAAAGTGCAGAAAATAAATCACACACAGATATACCTAGCTTCGGAAAGACTCTGCCTACTGCTGCATTCCTAAAGTTTCTACTAGGTGATAGAACAGATCCCGCTTACAAGACCATGTAAACTTGCGAACCCCTCGCTCCTATTCTAACCCTACGCTCAAAACTCTAGACTGGTCTATATCCCCTAGACCAGATTTCCCCTAGTTTTACAGACGCTAGTAAACTGCCAGCTAACACCCTAACTGGATTCCCCTAGAATTTTACATACTCTAGAAACTGTCAGTTAACCCCTAACTGAATCCCCTAGAATTTTACAGACTCTAGCAACTGTTCAGAATGGTTTACAAATAAAAAAAAGAAAATACAATACAACCAATAAAACCCCCTTTGTCTAAAGTAATATAAGCCTGCCACTTTGCTTTGTCATTAAAAAACTTGGTCTCCTCTTTGTTGATGGCGGCTGAGAAATGGGAAATAGGGTTTTGCCCCAAATCAATTTGACTTCAAAAAGGTTGGCTCTGAATTGTACTCTGATTCCCTGATTAGTTGATGCTCCTTGGTCGATTGATTTGGCCACTCTTTGGCGATCGAAAATAATGAAGTAATTTTGTGAGTTTATCTGAATTTGATCTTTCAATGCTCTGGTTTTTGATGTCTGCCCATGTTGATTTGTGTGTGCTTATGTAAGGTTATAGAAGACCTTAAGCCCCTCTGATTTCACAAAAAATGATTTGCTCTGATTGTGCATGGACTTTTATTTGTTGCCTTGAATTGAAAATGATATTTGCGTGATACTTCCCCCTTTGCTTCATGGCATTGAATGAATTGTCTGTTGTCGAGTGAATGCCATGTATGATTTGTTGAATTCAGGAAACTTTTCAAATTCTTTTCATGGTGCTTGCATATTTATAGAATCAATAAAGATCCTTTCTTGCCTGGTCAATTTTTGTCCCTCTTTGAATTTTGAGAACAAAAAAAAAAAACAATTGCCAAAAATATTTAATGCCACAAATGCACATTTAAATACTTTCCAATCATTTATGTGCGACTTTAAAATAACTTTAAAATAATTCCTGCACCATTTCTTGCATGCCTCTTCTATTATTTGTCTTTTGCTATGGACATTCAATTGCAATCAAAGCATCATGCATCAGTTGATTTTTGAATTGATGCCTTGATTAAATTGGCCGAGAAGTCTAGAAGTAAATTTTTGCCCCTTTGAAAATTGTTGCCAAAAACGTAGACCATGAATGAATCTTATTTGTGGCCCCTTGAAATAAATAATCATATCTGGAAACAAATGATCTCTTGGCAACATGATTTCAGAAAACAATAAGCATTGATTGCAAAACTGTAATTCAAAAATCTTGCCATATATACATGTATGAACTGATTTGTTCACATATGAATTTCTGGAAATGAATTAATCACTTGCCACAATATTTATTCATTTATGAAAAACAATTGCATATGTGACCTTGAACATGATTTCAGGAAATCATTCAATTGTTTTTCTTGGCCCCGAATTGAAAAACACCTGCATGTTGGTTTTGAACATCTTGAAAACTTGCTAATAAATTGTTGCTTGATTAGCTCCTGTAGCTTGCAAAATATGAGTTTCTGGAAACGTTTTATGGAATAAATATTTGCATTGAAAACTTGAGTTTGTGGTCCTCCTTGATTTTATACTTGCCAAGAACTTGCACCCTTTTGCTTCTCCAATTTGGTGTTGAAAAAAAACTTTCCATGCTAAAGATTCCATTCACTGCTTTGTCATCACTGATTGAATATTCATTTATTTCATGCATGTTGAAATCCAGTTTTGTCACCATTTCTTTGAGCTAGTACTTGAAAGCTGCAACATCACATTTGTGCCATCTTCATGTTGACGTTTCTCTTGCCCAAAACTGTGCATGTTGAATGCGTGATTTGTTGATTTATGGAAATGCTTTAAACTCTTGCCTAAAAAAAATTCTTCAATGCACTGATGTCTCATGTTTAGTTTCTGCAAATAAAAATAGATTCTTTCTTGCCCAAATTTGTACTTTGTTGCCTTGTTCGAATATTTTTTTTGAAACAAATAAAAGATTGCCAATTTTCCAAAATGAATTACTTGAATGCATTCCTTCTTTGCATACACATATTTCCTGAAATAACTTGAGTATTGATTTAGCACTTGATTTCTTTCATGCTAAAAAGATGTGTGTCATTTTTTGGAGTTTCTTTGCAAGATTGAATATGATGCATTCATGCTAAATATGCATTCATCCCAAATATACATTCATGCCAGATATGCATTCTACCAAAAAAAATTATCTAAACAGATTGAAGTTTCCTTGCATGATCAAATGCTTCCTTGCAATTCATATGAATGCACTGCTGTGATCTTGCATGATTGAAAAGAAAAGAAAATGTTTTCCAAAGAAAAATCTGTTGCTAAATTTGTTGTTCCTCTTTTTTTTTATGTGCCATAATTGCAATGTGAATGAGTGAAATGCAGTAGTGAGGCAATGACTGTATACTAGAGTGATGAGAGTTGTAGTGAGGAACAAATGTACAAAAATGAGAAAAATTGTACCGATATTTGTAATAAACAAATTTGATTGAAATATATTATGTTCAAACAAATTTGTTTAACATATTCAGTTTATATACAAGTACAATATCATATGAAGAATATACAAATAGTGGAGTTATAAAATTGTACTATTTGATTGTTGAAATAGAATATTATATTTAATAAAATACTGTTTGAATATTTAATTCTTGTCCAGTAGTATTTTATATAAATATAAATACTATATTCCTGTCTGTGATATAGAATAACAGTATAATAACAAACACAAAAATAAAATTTATTTGGTTGTTATCATCAAACAAAAATCATATAATTGTGTATACAACTACGTCATATACAACAATCTCCCCCTTTTGATGATGACAAACAAATAAAAGATTTTGAGCATAATAAATGTGTTTGACAGTGAATATTGAACTCCCGCTATTTATTAGCTCCCCCTATAACAGAAAACTCCCCCTATAACTGTGCATGAGTGAAATGAATGAATAATAATGAATTTTCAAAAATAAAATATTTCTAAAATATTCATTCATAAATCAAAATCCCAACCTATTCTCCCCCTTTTGTTATCATCAAAAGGATTCAGAGTTTAAAATATAGATGAAAAATGACTAAAGATATAATTTCAGCTTAGGAGAAAGAACGGTCATCATAAATCATAATCAGTCAAACAAAAATCATAATATTCTAAGAACAGGTGGCATATTTCACATTGTAGAGAATGACGGATTTACGATCAATTTTATATAAAATAGGGAGAGTTAGAAAAAAGAGCTCCAATTATTTTCCAAAGAATTTTTATAAAAATGAGGCACAAAAACAGTGATGGATTTGGACTATAATTATAATTTCAACTTAAGTGATAAAATCGAATAATCTCAAATCCTAATCGCTATCAATCAACAAATCATAATACTTCATAAGATATTAACACATTTCATAGATTAGAACATGGATTGATAGGCTGGGTTTTATAAATACCAAGGAGAATTTCATATTAATTTTACTTTATAGCGCATTATTTCCTTTTTCTTTTTATCTTTTATTTAAGAGCACACTGACCACGCATAACCAGAGCTTGGATTTTTAAATGAGGTCAGTCGCAGCTTAAATTATAAGTTGTCTCTTAACCATGCACGACCAGAGCTTGGATTTTTAAATGATGTTAGAGACACACTTATATATTAATTATATATTTTATCATTTGCTTTAAATAGAAAAACTCCTCGGTATATACAACCAATATGAATGACAGAAATGTGGTAAGTACAGAAATGGACTGTGAAATAAATTTCTAAATTACTTATATTATGAAATATGCTCGATTGTGCTGGGATCATTGAAAAATTTCAATTGTCACCAATTCTTAAAAAAAATAACATAGTCCAATTTCTATCACAAATATTTTCACTGTTTATTCACGATGATTTTTTTTAAATTAAACTCTCCACATTAATATAAAATTATCATGGATGGCAGAAGGATGATAGGTAATGAAGATGGTCGTGAAATAATTGCCAGTTCAAAGATATTATAATAAACGTTCAACCATCATGAAAATCAAAATAACATCTCCTCTGGTTGTGAAAATATACTGCAATCACAATTCATCACAATTTCAAAATCTGATACTAATTTTGATGAATTATATATATAGTTCAATTTGGATATTGATTTCAATTTCTGAATGAATAATCAATACATAATTTTAAAATTGAAAATCAATTACAGGAGGAATTTATACAGATTTATACAAGGGGAAAAAATGTGTATGGTGTCTATACAAGGTGAAAATTCAAAAACAGATGGATGAAAAAGCTGATACCACTTGTAGTCTCCTTCTCGAGGATTTTAATCACACCCTAGATTAAAGAAATTTCAAACACAAAGCCCAAACAGACAAGATTACAAATTTGGCACAATTATCAGAGCAACAGTCAGATTAAAGCAGGCAGTTATTTGAAAACAGTATCAGAGCAGCACAGAAAACAATCTCACAGCAGACTTGTCAGAGGATGGTCACATAAGATCATTCATGATCCAAGATTAGAAATACCGTTTATTTGAAATCATTTGTGGAATATGAAAAACTCTAGATTCAATGAATCGATCACACCAAATTATTAGTTTCACATTCAAGATATGTGTGTGATTCAGTAAATCAGTAATTTCAAATGATTTTAAACAAACAGATATTTAAATCAAATAACCATGAAATACCAATAAATTTCAAGACCCAAAGTTTTCAAGGAATTTTTCAAAACAATTTCTGACAAGCACATGAGTAATTTCAGATTATTTACATCAAACTTAAGAGATATTCATGATCCAGAAAATTAAAAAATAATTTATTTGAAATCACTTGAATCAATGTCAAGTTTTGAGATATAATGAATCAGTCGCACAAGATTGAGAATTTCAAATTTAAGAGGTATGTGAGATTCAGAATATCAAGTATTTCGGACGATTTCAAACAAACAGATTTCAACCATAAAATGATCATGAATATAAGAAGAATTTTTAGATGTATCACTGTAATTCAAGACATTTCAAAATATCCAAGCCAATCTGAAAAAACAATGAAATTTTCACAACTGAGAAGTAGCAGTGTGCTGTAATGAGTATAATATTTCAAGCTTTTCTAAAATGAATTAGAAGAAACTCAAAACAGCAGAGGTGCGTGAATTTCCATTTAATTTTCAGATCTTCAAAAATTTAGAATTCACATTAACAGTGTTCAAGATATAACAAGAATACATCAACACTGTTATGAATTCAGAAAACAGAAAATAAACTTCAAAACAATTGCAGATGTTTACAAATTTATATTCAAGATCTGAAAAAGACTAAAACATCAGATTTTCGTTCAAGTGAAGCGCATTTCCAGAAAATCAAGAGTTATGCAATTGGAAGTTAATGAAGCCCAAAAGAAGTTACAATGATATAACAGTGACAAATCAAAACAGAAAACAAAGAAAAATAAACAGAAGGGACAGAAGGAGAAATAAACAAAGAAAATAAAAACAGAGAATATTCACAAAGGTGAGTTTAGATATCATACCAGAATCCAATGTAAATCAGAATCTCTAACTCAACAAATCTTGGCCAAGGAACTATAAAGAATACAGAAATATAGAACAACTTGAAATCAATCTCTTTTCAGCACAGCAGTTCCTCAACCTTCTTCGGTACCTAACAGTTGAAAGGATCGAGTGGTCTAACAAAATTTGTAAAACCACTCACAGTTTTGTTAACATCTTTCAGTACCCAAACTTGTTTGTATAACAATCCATTTGAATCTACCTTTGTGCCTTTGGTAACCCAAACATGTTTAGTTTTTCCAAAAATCATTTTATTTCTTTTTGGGATCCACAACTGTTCAACTGGATTGTTATCAAACCAATTCTTGTCTCGTTTGTGATTTAAAAACCTTTTGGAATTTTCACAATTCAAATTTTCAGAATGACCCATCTTGAAGCAGTTTGAAGGATTTTTAAAATCACACGAGCTCAAAAAATCATTTCCTTTCCCAAAACCAATACCCTTTTTATTTCTTGAAAATTGTTGATTTTTCAACAACATATTTAAAGATTTTTCTCCGCTAGAGAATTTGATTAGAGTTAATTCAAGTTGTTGAATTTTAGATTTAAGGTCAGAATTCTCTTTCATTAGATTCAAACAAAGATTAATGCTAATCTTTCTCTTTTCAGTATCTTTCTGTTTCAAAATCAAATTTTCATTTTCAAGGAACTTGATTTTGGTCTTGGATTCAAGAATCTCAGATTCAAAATTAATTTGTTTTTCAAATTCAACTTTCCTGAAATTTTCAATCTCTTTTTCAAGCTCATTTAAAATCAAATCACTTTTCAACAAGCTTTCTTTTTCATCAATTTCATGTTTGGAATTTTTGATGGCATTAAAATTATTAAATTCTTTTTACAAAGAATTGTTTGAATCTTTTAACTCAACCTCGTTATCTTTTAAAATCAAAATTTCCTCTTTAAGCCTTTGAATATTTTTATTGAGATGAACGACGTCAGTTTTCAACTTCAAACAACTTTCACAGTTAGAACTTTCTAATTTCACGACATTTGTAACTTCTGATTCCAAACAGTTAATTTTGCTATATAACTCGTGATTTTTTTATTTTAAAGATTTATTTTTACAATGGAGTTTATCAACGATTTTTGTCAAATCAGTACACATATAAACCAAATCTTCATATGAGAAGCTTTCAGTTTCATTGTCTGTTGAGTCTCTATCGTCTGATCTACTTGAATTTTCATCTGTTTCTTCTTCCGAGCATAGATCCGAATCTGAGTTGATCTTTTTGGGTTTTGAGCTGTTTTTGTCAATTTTTCCATACCTCGTATTGAGAGTATTCCATATTTCCTGCGCAGTTAAACAGTGGGAGATAAGGCCATACTGAACATCATCAATATGGGAATATAAGATATGTGTAGCATGATTATTAAAACATTTATCTTCCTTATCATAACCATTAATAACAACATCCCAACATTTAAAATTAATAGATTTTAAAAAGGATTCCATTTCTGACTTCCAATTTGAAAAATCTGAACCATTAAAAATATATGGAATGCGACTGGACTGACAACTAGAATGACCCATGACTCTAGAGTTAAATAAATAACCTGCTCTGATACCACTTGTTGGATCTAGATTAAACCTAGAGGGGGGGGTGAATAGGGTTTATCACAGTTTTTAAACTGAATTGAAAAACTGACAGGATATTAAAATAATAAACAGATCACAGAATGCAGCAGAAATAAAAGTGCAGAAAATAAATCACACACAGATATACCCAGCTTCGGCAAGACTCTGCCTACTGCTGCATTCCTAAAGTTTCTACTAGGTGATAGAACAGATCCCGCTTACAAGACCATGTAAACTTGCGAACCCCTCGCTCCTATTCTAACCCTACGCTCAAAACTCTAGACTGGTCTATATCCCCTAGACCAGATTTCCCCTAGTTTTATAGACGCTAGTAAACTGCCAGCTAACACCCTAACTAGATTCCCCTAGAATTTTACAGACTCTAGAAACTGTCAGTTAACCCCTAAATGAATCCCCTAGAATTTTACAGACTCTAGCAACTATTCAGAATGGTTTACAAATAAAAAAAAGAAAATACAATACAACCAATAAAACCCCCTTTGTCTAAAGTAATATAAGCCTGCCACTTTGCTTTGTCATTAAAAAACTTGGTCTCCTCTTTGTTGATGGCGGCTGAGAAATGGGAAATAGCGTTTTGCCCCAAATCAATTTGACTTCAAAAAGGTTGGCTCTGAATTATACTCTGATGCCCTGATTAGTTGATGCTCCTTGGTCAATTGATTTGGCCACTCTTTGGCGATAGAAAATAATGAAGTAATTTTGGGAGTTTATCTGAATTTGATCTTTCAATTTTGCTCTGGTTTTTGATGTCTGCCCATGTTGATTTGTGTGTGCTTATGTAAGGTTATAGAAGACCTTAAGCCCCTCTGATTTCACAAAAAATGATTTGCTCTGATTGTGCATGGACTTTTATTTGTTGCCTTGAATTGAAAATGATATTTGCGTGATACTTCCCCCTTTGTTTCATGGCATTGAATGAATTGTCTGCTGTCGAGTGAATGCCATGTATGATTTGTTGAATTCAGGAAACTTTTCAAATTGTTTTCATGGTGCTTGCATATTTCTGGAATCAATAAAGATCATTTCTTGCCTGGTCAATTTTTGTCCCTCTTTGAATTTTGAGAACAAAAAAAAACAATTGCCAAAAATATTTAATGCCACAAATGCACATTTAAATACTTTCCATTCATTTATGTGCTGCTTTAAAATAATTCCTAGCACCATTTCTTGCATGCCTCTTCTATTATTTGTCTTTTGCTATGGACATTCAATTGCAATCAAAGCATCATGCATCAGCTGATTTTTGAATTGCTGCCTTGATTAAATTGGCCGAGAAGTCTAGAAGTAAATTTTTGCCCCTTTGAAAATTGTTGTCAAAAACGTAGACCATGAATGAATCTTATTTGTGGCCCCTTGAAATAAATAATCATATCTGGAAACAAATGATCTCTTGGCAACATGATTTCAGAAAACAATAAGCATTGATTGCAAAACTGTAATTCAAAAATCTTGCCATATATACATGTATGAACTGATTTGTTCACATATGCATTTCTGGAAATGAATTAATCACTTGCCACAATATTTATTCATTTATGAAAAACAATTGCATATGTGACCTTGAACATGATTTCAGGAAATCATTCAATTGTTTTTCTTGGCCCCGAATTGAAAAACACCTGCATGTTGATTTTGAACATCTTGAAAACTTGCCAATAAATTGTTGCTTGATTAGCTCCTGTAGCTTGCAAAATATGAGTTTCTGGAAACGTTTTATGGAATAAATATTTGCATTGAAAACTTGAGTTTGTGGTCCTCCTTGATTTTATACTTGCCAAGAACTTGCACCCTTTTGCTTCTCCAATTTGGTGTTGAAAAAAAAACTTTCCATGCTAAAGATTCCATTCACTGCTTTGTCATCACTGATTGAATATTCATTTATTTTATGCATGTTGAAATCCAGTTTTGTCACCATTTCTTTGAGCTAGTACTTGAAAGCTGCAACATCACATTTGTGCCATCTTCATGTTGATGTTTCTCTTGCCCAAAACTGTGCATGTTGAATGCGTGATTTGTTGATTTATGGAAATGCTTTAAACTCTTGCCAAAAAAAAATTCTTCAATGCACTGATGTCTCATGTTTAGTTTCTGCAAATAAAAATAGATTCTTTCTTGCCCAAATTTGTACTTTGTTGCCTTGTTCGAATTTTTTTTTTGAAACAAATAAAATATTTCCAATTTTCCAAAATGAATTCCTTGAATGCATTCCTTCTTTGCATACACATATTTCCTGAAATAACTTGAGTATTGATTTAGCACTTGATTTCTTTCATGCTAAAAAGATGTGTGTCATTTTTTGGAGTTTCTTTGCAAGATTAAATATGATGCATTCATGTTAAATATGCATTCATCCCAAATATACATTCATGCCAGATATGCATTCTACCAAAAAAATTTATCTAAACAGATTGAAGTTTCCTTGCATGATCAAATGCTTCCTTGCAATTCATATGAATGCACTGCTGTGATCTTGCATGATTGACAAGAAAAGAAAATGTTTTCCAAAGAAAAATATGTTGCTAAACTTGTTGTTCCTCTTTTTTTTTATGTGCCATAATTGCAATGTGAATGAGTGAAATGCAGTAGTGAGGCAATGACTGTATACTAGAGTGATGAGAGTTGTAGTGAGGAACAAATGTACAAAAATGAGAAAAATTGTACCGATATTTGTAATAAACAAATTTGATTGAAATATATTATGTTCAAACAAATTTGTTTAACATATTCAGTTTATATACAAGTACAATATCATATGAAGAATATACAAATAGTGGAGTTATAAAATTGTACTGTTTGATTGTTGAAATAGAATATTATATTTAATAAAATACTGTTTGAATATTTAATTCTTGTCCAGTAGTATTTTATATAAATATAAATACTATATTCCTGTCTGTGATATAGAATAACAGTACAGTAACAAACACAAAAATAAAATTTATTTGGTTGTTATCATCAAACAAAAATCATATAATTGTGTATACAACTACGTCATATACAACAACGCGGAACGGGTTTACTCCATTGGATTGCCAGTGCATAAATAAAGTAAATCGCCAAATAACGTAATGCTTTTTAGAAAAATGAAACCATTATAAGACCCAGGTCCCATCACACAATGCATCGCAAACCGGAGGATAGGGTTTTACCTTATAATGGTCAAAAGATGCTTGATACGTAAAAACGATATTATTAGTGTGTATATATGTATTTACAACATTTCAAATATAATATCAATCCTAGACGGCATAGATACCATCTACTATGTCGCCATACTAGTTATACAATCAAAACCGCAAGGGCGTATTGGAAATTGGGTTTCCATCATGAGTCAAGGCTAGGGAGGAGCTCCTGACCGATTCGAGACACTCTAGCAATGTCCCAGGATTCGGACGCTGGCGAACCCTTAGATACAGCAAGGTCGGTCCACAAATACTTTAGTGGATTAGTTATGCCTGAACACACGCTCCCCGATCCTATTGGATCTACAAATCAGCCGTGGGAGACCGATAAGAATAAACCGAGGCCTCGCAAAAATTCCATCAACCACATAAGCAAATGTCGGGCCGTGTTAAAGCCCAACACCACTTCTAGCTAGAAAGAAACGTGTGCACTCCCTTCGTTCCCTTCTCCCGTTTTAAACTCAACCGGTGTGTGAGGCTCGCGAAGTCACGATATACACAAAGCTATGCCTAAATAGATTGTGCTTTGATCATCAACCACAAGGCCTGCTTTTCAACAAATCCTTGATTATTTGCATCTTAGCTTGTCACATAGTCAGACCCTACCATATTATTGATCATCTACCAATATATATATATATAACCTCTAAGCTCATACGTCTTAGAGAAGGGTGATAAGTAAAGAATAAATTCTTCACCACCAAACAGAAATATATAATCAATAGCGTTCAATAAATATAGTAGAAAGGAATACAATGTCAGACATGCAATCCATTTACAAGTCCGCTCTGGGTCTGAGCGAAACAACATGTCCGTCGATCTCCAAATGCGTTTGGACGACCATTACAAAATACCTTGCCTTGGAAGGCCAATCCCAATTCAAGATACCAGTCATCATCATCCCAACGATGTGAAAACCTTCGGTCTTCAATCACTGTCTTCATCTTCGACTCTTGATCGTCGTGATGATTATTCAGAATGGGTTAGACCCGGTCTTTCTGAATAACTCGTGTATTTTGGGAATAAAAACAAATATTGGAAAATCACACATTACGCCACATTCCAACTCCGGGTATTCTTTTAATAAGATATTCGTATTAGAAGATTCTCATTAATTTTATCAAAGATAAACTCTGAAAATAAAATCTTAAATCTTCCTTAAAAGATTTATTAAAACTCCAGTTTTGATTTGATATCAAAAATCATTATTACAAGATCATTTATTTTAAAGAATAAATCTTAAATAGGTTAAAGAACTAGTGTCCATTAAAACATAGTTCACGATAAACCCTCAAATCAATTTCCAAAATATGGAATTCTACATAAATCAAATCAATACATAATCGATATAGATTTCTGTATCGGACTAACAATATACATGGAATAACGGCAAAGCCTCTTAAATTCCATATACAATATCGGTCTTCTTTTACAGAAGCCCATCTCGATTATTACCAATCGAATTTCCACTTAATTCCAATTTAATATATTAAATTAGAAAACTTGATTTTTAGAAAATGCCTTTTTAAATCTATAAAATAGATTTATAAATTCCAAATAATAATTTCAATGTAAATTGGATTAAAGGACAAATGTCGTTTGAAAACACGGCCTACGGCAAATCCACCCACAAATCATTTTATTTCAATCATTAAATATAATTAGAAATGTTAATGATCTTAAACAAAAGATTTGCTTTTTAAATATTTATTCATTACTATAAAACATATTTTAAAATAATCATTAAAAATTATTCTTTATATAAAAAGATTTTAAAGGTAAAATATTCTCTTTTAAAAGAAAACCTGAATCGGAATGCGACTCAACCATGCACCATATAATTTGAATTATACGGATTCCACACATCTCATATATATGACAATAAGTGATAAATACTCATCAAATCATCCATTCATATCTATTTACATCCAAAGTGCAATTTCCAACTGTGTGAGCATAAAAATGAAATAATAACGCTCATCGCAGCCTATCGATCTACCGATAGACATATAATTAAACCTTAGGATTGTGTCAGTCCAACATCGTCCTAATACCTGTGTGGGGTTTTCAGCCAACAACGGTTCATACAAATAAATAATTGGTTAATGGATTTAACCAAATTAAATTTCGCTAACAATTGATGATAATAAACATGTCATTTATTTCCAATGTCGAATAAAAATATAATTTGCTCGAATAATTTCTCTATACATTTCTAACGTATGTTTTGACTAATAATATGGTCTTACAATTAGAATATTGTAACGACCCAGAAAATCTGAACCAATTTAACTTTTTAAATTGGCTAAAATAGTGGATTTTAAATATTTAAAATAAATATTTTATATAAGAAAGATGAAAAGTGAGTTTGAATCGACATTTGAAAACGAATATAATTAATTCTAATTATAAACAAGGCCTGAAATGGCGCGATAGTTTCAAAATTTGAATTCAAACTTTGACTGACTGTACCGGGTGCAAAACAAAACAGATTTGAGTGAAACCAAAAATATTTAAATCAGTTAGTGAATACCTTTCTAACGAATCTGAAAAATCGAAGTTTCATAGTGGGATGCAAAAGTTATGGCCAAATGAATTTTCAGAAAGGTCGCTATGGAATTTATATAGCCCGTGAAAATGGCCATTTTGCATACGACCTCGGAATTCGACGAAACCACTTTTGTTGGATCTGGTATGTGAAGTTATTGCTAGGTTTCAAATTTCATAATTTTTTAAGCTAATATGTGAGCGTGGCAAAGGAAAATGTGTTTTGGTCAATTATAGTTAAATTGGATCGACCAGAAATGGGCCTGTTTGCAAACGGTCTCATAATTTGACAAAACTAGTTTTGTTGGGACCGTATTTTCAAAACATAGCCAGATTTATTTTTCTGGAATTTTTCGAATCAGTTTGTGGCCCTGGCAAATTAAAATGTACGTTCAAATCGAATATTGAATGTTATATATTTTAAATTGAATGAAAACTGACTGAAACAGTCGAATGGGCCTACGAAATATATCCCATTGTGTTCGGAATGGGGGTAAAACGCTAGGGACGACAGTCGTTGGGTTTGGATTGGAGGTCATGTCGGAAAACCCCTTTTTAAAACCATCGGCCAATAGAATTTTTTCTTTCATTAATTTAAAAATAAAAAAAACGAAACCCCCCGTATCAGCCTCGACGAACGACGGAAGGCTATTCAAAACTTCCCGACTCGATTTCTCTTTCAATTCCAAATGAAATCAAGCAAACTTTGATCCATTTTGAAGAGAATTCGAAGAACTTTAAATCCATACTGGATTTGTCAGACATCATTGAGTATTTTGGCTGGATCGGGTCCCCGAAGTCCGAGCTTTTCAACCGCCGCCGCCATCACCTGGGTCCACCGAGCTAGCCCACTCCCCCACGCGCGCGAAGCTCTTTCCTAGCCCTTCGACGCTGCGAAGGCCGATCGTCCTCTAGCTTCACGGATTGATTGCAAATTGCAACCCTAGATTTGAACGTTCAAAGGAGGTATGCGGCCTTGATTATTTTTAACTGAAAATAACACTCTAAAGCGTTGCAAACTTGTAAAAATCTTATCTTTTTGTTGTGTTATCAAAATTCAGTGAAACAAGAGACAGTGGACTCGTGTGGACGTCTTCTACATTCTAGAAGAGACCGCATATTTTTCTGAGCCTTCTGCTATTTTTGGTGGAGTGGAACCCAATGTGAGATTTCTAATTTATAAACGATAAGGAAAACGACGATGTATAAATTATATAGTCGATGTATGAGTTATATAAGCGTTGTACACCTCTTGTATAAGCGTTGTATAAGTTGTAAGTTCAATGTATAAATTATACATGCGTTGTAAAAATTATATATGTGTTGAAATAGAAGTGAAATGCTATATATATATATATACGCCCCTAGTCCACAAACCATGGACGATATTTATTGGTTGTGATTGGTATGAAAATTGATGGATAGCGAATGGTTGATTGAAATTGTTTGTGGTTGATATTAATTGATTGTGGTTGAAAAATACCCGTTTGTGGTTGAGAAATATTTGGTTGAAACCACATAGGATTAGTTTGTAGAAATGACAAAATATACATGCCGTCTGCGTGCGAACTAGATGCATGATTCCCCATTGTCAAAAGCTGCGAGGCTTTAAGGTAGAGCGAGGAGCCGTACTAGGGACGGTCCCGGTTTTAACTACCCTGCCGTTATGCTACCGAAATTTTGAATAATATTCATGTGTTAGAATTATTTTCCTGTATTGAAACTATATTCGTCTGTTGAATAGAAAACCTTCATGTGTTGAATCGAAATTCATTCGTTGAATTGAAATTCATGTGTTGAATGGTATTCGTGTTTTAAATATAAAAATCACCTTTTTATCTACATATAAAAACTATAGAAAACCTTCATGTGTTGAATCGAAATTCATTCGTTGAATTGAAATTCATTCGTTAAATTGAAATTCATGTGTTGAATGGTATTCGTGTTTTAAATATAAAAATCACCTTTTTATCTACATATACAAACTATAGAAAACCTTCATGTGTTGAATCGAAATTCATTCGTTGAATTGAAATTCATGTGTTGAATGGTATTCGTGTTTTAAATATAAAACTCACCTTTTTATCTACGTATACAAACTATAGAAAACCTTCATGTGTTGAATCGATATTCATTCGTTGAATTGAAATTCATGTGTTGAATGGTATTCATATTTTGAAAGAAATTGTTTTATAATAAAAATACCATTTTTATCATCAATATGAAATATATAAAATAATATTGTTTTGAAATAAATTGTTTTATAATAAAAATCCTATTTTTATCACCTATATCACCTATAATCCTAACAATCAACTTAACTATTTAAAACGATATCGTGTCCAATCTTCTGTTCAAGTGTTTATAAACTCCTATTGACATCATGGCGTCCCACGATTCGACCAAAATTTATAATCCACTCAACAGACTAGTCAACACAATATAAAACAGTTTTATATCAAATACAAATACGCTCTCTCGTATATATATACGCTCAAACTCAATCTAGGGTATTACTAACCCTATCTCTACCGAGTCACGCCACAGAGCCAAGAAATTCTTAACCTAAGCTCTGATACCAACTGTAACGACCCGGATTTTTGGCGACTTTGGTTATCGACATAAGCACGATGTCGATAACCAAAACATCGAAAAATCCTGGTAATTAGTGAAAGAAATTAGAGGGTGAGGAAAGATAAGATAGAAACTTAGAATAGAAGAAGAAGAAGAACACAACATCAGAGTAACACGGATCTCACAGCGGAACGAATAACATATAATATATATAACATAACTTGAAATATACATCTGTACTTGAATATACATCAATATCAAAGTACATCACTTACAACACAGCGGAAATAACTATAGCTATATGATCATGAAGCCTCCTGCTCCAAGCTCTTCCAGTATATCTGTAAATTCCCGACTACTTGACTGCCCGTACAAATTTAGGCACCCAAGAGTTTAGGGAAAACAACAAAGTAAACTCCGGGTCAGTCATGGGACTGGTATGAGTAAAACAGTTTAAAAACAGTTCGAACAAGTAAACGATATCTCATAAGACCACGCCGCATAACGGAACGGGTTTTTCCCTTATGAGAATCCAAAATATCTTTATATCAAAAACCTTTTGATATTATAATAATGTCTATCAACCCAGTATATATATAATCATCTAGCAGAAACACTTTCATCTCACGTTCTACAAATATAGTATACAATCAAAACCGCAAGCACGTATTGGGTAATGGATTTCCAACTATGACAAGGTATGGAACCACCTTTCGCTAATGTACCTCTAGAGAGGAATACACTGGGTTCAACAAGAACATCTTGCAACCCGGCCACACATAACCGACCACTCATTTCGCTTGAGTGTATCGAATGTATATCACCAACAGTTGGGATCAGCAACCGTTTCCCGAATGGGACAGCATCAACAATAGATTTTTAGAAGTAAATGAAACTCTAGATCAGGTGATTATACACCCTACTTCGGTGCGACCGACTTAGCCATGCTGCCTGCCCGATTTTTGTCATTTACCGGATGATGAGGCTAGAAGCTACGCTTTATCATCATACCAGATTCACTTTGAATGCCACATCGTCAAATCCATCAAATCACCGATTGACGTCTACAACAATACATTATGTGTTAGCTAAAAGAAGTTTCCTTCTCCGCCTCCACTCTTGGTACGGTTGGAGAAATCAATATACGTGAACGTCTGGAAATATTCTGTCAGACATTCATCCATACAAGTCACCCAGGAACATGATGAACTGAAGGCACTATTTCTATAAATAGAAAAGTCCTTGCACTCTACTCCGTCTTCGATTATCTTTATATAATCTGATTCGCACGCTACTGCCAATACGGAGTGGTTTTTCGGATAATAATCCAACCGGTCTCTCCATATTGACAACGATGGTCAAAACTTCGATAGTCTATGATTTAACTATCGAATAAAAACAAGTGTTTCGATAGTCGATGATTTAACTATCGAATAAAACAAGTGTTCATCCAAACATCCAACAATCAGTGAGCCTTTAATTAATATTCCATTAATTTAATCTCTTCTCGATTTCTTTATCAATATTTGTTAACCAAATATTTTCAATAACCATATTGGCCTTATACGTTCTTTGGAAAACATTTCCATATATCGCCTTCCTTTATTTTCTATACTAGGAAATATTCATTATTCTATTTCCAAGCTTTGCACATATTTGGGTTAAAACAGATGTTGTGTAAAACATCGTTACGACAACCCAAATACAGTATTTAACTAATTCTTATTCCACATTGATCTTCGAGCCTGAATCTTGCTACTTATCGGTATATCATGAAATCAACCAAGTTGGGGTATAATTACCTCTCAGACCTTGACTGAATAACATTTAACGTCAAAACAGACAAGACTACTTACTCGAATAATCAATACCATACAACTGATTATTCACCTTTAAACACATATACATTTTCTCTTTCTATTCCTACGAGATTTTATTCTTATACTTCCCTTTTTAATTATACCATTCTATTTCTAAGTTCGTTTCCTTATCGGCTTCTATATAATTTGATATGTTGATTTCTAACTATCAAATTATCTTAAAAATATTCTATCTCCTTAAATTCCCGGAAAAATTCGCCATAACCTCCTTTGTACCGGGAGCATCGGGAAATTTCAAATAGCTTTCCCGGTCCTTCTCATCTCAAAAAGAAAAAGAAAAAGCCAAGCGGCTAGCCGATACGGCGCATAAAATCTCATATATGAATTTAAATACATACCTTTTTGTCGGGCATTCTATTTATTTCACTTCTATACTTTATTCCATACCTGTCTCCTGTATGTCTATACCTGTCCAATCTATTTTAACTATACCAATCGTTTTAACTCAATTTGTTAATTAAATCTGTTAATTAACTTCTTAGTCTAATCCACTTCTATTTATCCAAATCTATTTATTATAAATCCCATTTGAATTTCTATATTCAAATTCCATTTGAAATACTATGTTCAAATTCTATAGTTAAACTCCATTTGAATTCTATTATTCAAATTCTATTTCAATTCCTTATATTCAAAGTCCATTTGAATTCTCTGCATTATTTATAAACAATGTTTATAACTTCAATTCAAATCCCACCTTTCCATTTATAAACAACATTTATAAATTCAATTCAAATCCCATAATTTCATTTATAAACAAAGTTTATAAATTCCATTCGAATTCTACATTTTGATTTTTTTAACAAAGTTTATAAATTCCATTCGAATCCCATATTTCCATTTATAAACAAAGTGTATAAATTCGATTCAAAACCCACTATTTCCATTTATAAACAAAGTTTATAAATTCCATTCAAATCCCACATTTTGATTTATAAACACAGTTTATAAATTCCATTCGAATCCCATATTTCCATTTATAAACAAAGTTTATAAATTCGATTCAAAACCCACTATTTCCATTTATAAACAAAGTTTATAAATTCCATTCAAATCCCACATTTTGATTTATAAACACAGTTTATAAATTCTATACTTGTTTTATATATATTCAAAACAAGTTAATATTTTTATTCTATTCGTAATTTCAAATTCTATTCTATTTGAATCTTATATATTCAAATTTCAAATTCTACTTTAGAAAAATAGATTTTTCTTTCTAAATCTCAAATATCCTTTTTCATGATATTTTTAAATATCAACACTTAGGCTCTAGTGATATTTAAACACACAAAGCAACCGGTTATTTATTTTCCTAACACATCATATATGACAGCATACATGCAAATAAATAAACAAACAGATAATATATTTTTGAGGAATCCTGTTGGATTCCTCCAACCTGTTTTCCTGCATCCACAGATGTTAGCACATAAATAATACCTATCCTGCTTCAAGGCAGGATATCGCGGTATAGAACGTCATCCACTAATCATAGCGTGGGGCGTATAGGGTAATCATCCGCTATGAAACAGCGGGCATCCGCTAATGGCACTGCGGGAATCCAACCAATCATCAACCCAATATATATATAATAGTCAACCAATCCTAAATAACTATATATATTTTAAAACAATCAAACAGCATTCAAACAAGCACAGACAATTATTTTTAACTATATAAAAATAATTCTAAATAAAAGGTGAGATTTACTCACCAGGGTCTTAATTTGCCGAGTACCCCATTTAAGCTTATCGTATAGATTTCACGGTTTCTTCATACCTCTTAATCATATTTCAAAACTTTTCTTTTCACTTCCTTAAATCCAAAACGAGCTGTACCAAAATGTTCTCCAACCATTTACAATATCACTCTGTCCTTAACCCATTCAACCACCAGCAAATGCGAACTCCATTCACTCCTTCAAAACTGCAAATAAGTATACATCGACCCCTCCATTTCCAGTACAGCATTTCAAATGTATAGTCCTATTCATTGATTAACCCTTTATAAATTTATATTAAATACTTAACATAAATAATTAAATTCTTTATTCTATGAGTTTTAAATTTTTTGAAAAGGTGTATACCTCGTTGTTTGCAAACATCGACCAATCCATGAATAACTCAGCAAATCCCTGATCTTTCAAAACAGCCCCAAACTAATTCGCATTACTTCGGCATTTCGTCGAACATGTCACCGACAGTCTCCATTCTCAATTTCTACCACCAACTCACCCATTCACCAGTGCCAACGCCGAACTGCTGTAGCATACCCACACAAAACACTGAACCTTCATCACCTACTGCCACAAACTCACACCCTAACTGCTAAATCAACCCCTAATACATCCTCAAAACTTAAACTGCAGTCGCCCAACTAGAGCTGCCAAAAGTGGAGCACCGTGCCTTCTTCAATTGGCTGGACCACCGTCCATCTTCCCAGACTTCACAGAGCACTCGAAACTATCATCACGCCATCACCGAATGCCCCAAAGTCCCCGCTGCTCAAAACATCATCGCGACCTTTAGGAAATCGCGATACCACTTGAGAGCTCCCAAATCCATCATACGCTTTCATTCCTACCTCTGTCAGTTGACAGTGAAGGTCGTGACCCCTAATTTGAGAATCCCTTTGCGTCGTGAGTACCTCCGGTAGAGTTTCGAGCTTCAGTAAATCACGATTGACTGCATCGCGGTTTCTATTAGGGTAGGTTTTGATTTTCTTCTAAGGAACGAGTTAAATGGATTATGAACAAAGGAAAAGATTCGGCCATTTATATTTTGATTGCTGAGAATCGAAGAATGAATGAGAAGATAGAGGAGAGGGATCGTGATTTTTATAAAGGAACGGTTGAAAAAGAAAGAACCACGTTATATGGTTGTTGGCAGAAGTAATGCCACTTAAATTATATTTATTTATTTTATATTCTCTTCTGAACCTGTATCCTTTAATTAAAAATACGCCATGTTTTTGAATTCCTTTCTGAACCCAACAACTGACAATCTTAGGGTAATACCACTATTCAGAACACACTGGGATAGGTCACGAAGTCCAGTTCGATCATCTGTAGCAGATATAAATTTAATTTGATATAAACTAATTTCAGAAAAATTAATTCCTTCGAAAATAAATTAATATTATTCTTCTAATTCAAACAGAATTTTCTATTGATCATTTGAACTGTAATTTAATTCAGAATTAAATTTTTATTCAATCAACTTCGTATTCTGATAACTTGATATATTCGGTATTAAATCGAAACTGATTATTAAATTGATAACTTAAAAATAAATATTCATTTAATTTATCAAATTAATATTTAAAACCGTATTAAATATTCAAATCTAACCGACGGAATATCCGGATCATTACATTCTTCCCCACTTAAAATAATTTCGTCCTCGAAATTGCTAAGGTAGGAAAAGTGCTACCAACCCATTTATCTTTTCAAAACTTATTTATGTTGATACTCAACATTTCAACTTCCTTGCATAACTCTCTTTCGAATAGATCCCTATTCGATAGCTCCTCCCTTCGAATAACTATATTCGATAATCTCTCTATCAAATAACTAGATTCGAAAACCTTTCTTCGAATAAACTATATTCGATTTACTCTATTTAGTTTACTCTTATTGATTTAACTCTTTTCGATTAACTCCATCGAATAACTAAATTCGATAACTCCTTCGAATAACCAATATTCTATAACTCACTTCGATTAAACTAATCGATAACTCTTTTCAATTAAACTATAATCGATAATTCTTTTCGATTAAACTATAATCGATAACGCTTTTCGATTAACAAATAATCGATAACTCCTTCTGAATAACCAAATTCTATAATTCCTTTCGAATAACTATATTTGATAACTCCTTTAATTCTATTTGAATAACCAATATTCGATTTAACTCCATTCGCTTGACTCTGGATCGCAGCGATCACAATGGTTACGCCTAATTTTTTCAGGAAACATCCGACCGCCCTAGGCTATCTACAGCCCTGCGAATTACGCTAGCAGTCGTACGAAATGTCAACTTATCCTGAGTAACTATGTTTGACCAACTCTATCTCAATAACTATATTCGATCAACTTTAATTGAATAACTAACATTCAATTTAAGCCTAATTCGATTAACTACGTTCAATTAACTCTACGGATTAACCCTAACAGATTAACTCTAACTGGTTAATTCTTACTCTACTCGATTTATTCTAACTCTAATCGACTTCTCATATTCGAATAACTCCTATTGGATAACGTTTATTCATTTATAAATATTTACTTTTAGTAACGGTTCTTCACTTTATAAATGTTCTCTTTAATAATGTTACTTCACTTATACAAGTGTTGTGTACCCCTTCTATTTAAAACTATCGGTGTTAAAAACCAATATCTCTTCTCTATATAAGTTCAGACTTATATATTTCATCTATCCAATGATAAATATTCAATTTAATTTATAAACTGTTATTTATAAATAAATCTTTTCTATTTATCTGTTAAAAACAGATTTCCATTTTCTATTCATCTTCTATATATTCCTTTGATTAAATTCTACTTATTTATCAAATAAATATCTCATCTATAACATTCTATTTATTTTCTATAAATAAAAATTTCCATTTAATCTATTTGTAAATGTTTTACAAATATTCCCTTTTTAAATTCTATTTGTAAATGTTTTTACAAATATTTCTCCTTCTATTTGTTTGCACATAACTTCCTTTGTATTTGTGTTACAAATATATTTCCTTTTAACTCTTTTGGGTTTTCCTTTATTCACACCAAATTCATATTTCATTCACATTGATTTTACTCAGTTTATCCATTTCGACCCATTTAACTTACTTAAGTTAATTTTAATTTCAACCATTCAAGTTCTCATTAACTAGTTGCTAATTAACCGTTTTGCCGATTTCACCCCTTTTTATTTGAATATAACTTGTTCAAATATATGTCAACTTGATTATAAACTAATCTAATTATATTTTCAACTCGAGTTATATATTCGGTTTCTAATATAAATTCTCAATCTTTTTCACTTATCCAAAAACCCAATTTCGATTCAAACTTCCTTTAACTAATTATTCTCCAATTTAGTTAATTCTATTTAACCATTTAAAATATGATTTTTGTCTTAAAAATCATTTCACTTACTTCACTGGAGTTCATATTTATTTTATATCTCCAGTCTGGATTTTTCTAATGCCAATTCGGATTTTATTTTCCTTCTATTTATTTAATTAAACCGTTATGGTTTTATAATGGTTCTGGCACTGCTTTTCTAAAAATTTGATTTTGACATAACTCAAAATCTATACGACGAAATCTAGATTTTTCTCTTTCATTTGGAAACAATTGTTCAACCGGTCCCGACGATTCTTGTTTCAAAGAATTCCGACTTTAATTGAGTTCTGTATACTAAATTGAAGTTCGAATCGCCAATTTACGAACTACCGTGCTACGACGAGCTTGTTTTAATTATATTTATAAATATAAACGTTTTAACTTCGTTTATAATAAATTCAACTCCATTCTGATATATTTTTAATATATATCCAATCCATTTCATAATATTCCCGATCTATTTCACTTCTAATATTCAAATCCTATATATTTACAATATTCAAATTCCATTTGAATTTCTTTATTCAGACTCTATATTATTTCCTTCTATTCAATTTCTATTTCAATTTCCTTCTATTCAAATTCATTTGAATTCCTTATCTTCAAATTCTATTTGAATTTCTTATCTTCAAATTCTATTTAAATTCCTTTGAATTTAACTTCTATTTTAACTCCTTTGAATTTAAATTCTATTTAATTTTACTTTGAATTCAAATTCTATTTTACTTCTATTTGAAATCTATATTCCAATTCCCATTTCAAAATTCCTTTGAAGTTATATAAATATATACATATATTTATATCTATCCCAAATTAAAAACATTTGAATTTTCAAACAACTTGTTTCTTTCAAACAAATTTCCATCAAAACTTTTCTAAGGCAGCAATTCATCACTTAGAAACTCGAAAATGAACACTGATGATGTTGCGACCATCGTCAGAATTATTTCCCAGCTATTGGATGAGTTCAGTACTATATTTCTTTCAAAATCCATTTAGAAAAATATTTTCCAAACTCCCAGGATTTTAAATTCTGAATTCTGGTTGGAATTCAATTTCAATTTATCTCATTTGTATTTGATTTCATATACAAATTCCATTGGTTATATATATAACTTTTTCTGTTTTATAATCTAATTTGATTATAATCCTAACAATCAACTTAACTATTTAAAACGATATCGTGTCCAATCTTCTGTTCAAGTGTTTATAAACTCCTATCGACATCATGGCGTCCCACGATTCGACCAAAATTTATAATCCACTCAACAGACTAGTCAACACAATATAAAACAGTTTTATATCAAATACAAATACGCTCTCTCGTATATATATACGCTCAAACTCAATCTAGGGTATTACTAACCCTATCTCTACCGAGTCACGCCACAGAGCCAAGAAATTCTTAACCTAAGCTCTGATACCAACTGTAACGACCCGGATTTTTGGCGACTTTGGTTATCGACATAAGCACGATGTCGATAACCAAAACATCGAAAAATCCTGGTAATTAGTGAAAGAAATTAGAGGGTGAGGAAAGATAAGATAGAAACTTAGAATAGAAGAAGAAGAAGAACACAACATCAGAGTAACACGGATCTCACAGCGGAACGAATAACATATAATATATATAACATAACTTGAAATATACATCTGTACTTGAATATACATCAATATCAAAGTACATCACTTACAACACAGCGGAAATAACTATAGCTATATGATCATGAAGCCTCCTGGTCCAAGCTCTTCCAGTATATCTGTAAATTCCCGACTACTTGACTGCCCGTACAAATTTAGGCACCCAAGAGTTTAGGGAAAACAACAAAGTAAACTCCGGGTCAGTCATGGGACTGGTATGAGTAAAACAGTTTAAAAACAGTTCGAACAAGTAAACGATATCTCATAAGACCACGCCGCATAACGAAACGGGATTTTCCCTTATGAGAATCCAAAATATCTTTATATCAAAAACCTTTTGATATTATAATAATGTCTATCAACCCAGTATATATATAATCATCTAGCAGAAACACTTTCATCTCACGTTCTACATATATAGTATACAATCAAAACCGCAAGCACGTATTGGGTAATGGATTTCCAACTATGACAAGGTATGGAACCACCTTTCGCTAATGTACCTCTAGAGAGGAATACACTGGGTTCAACAAGAACATCTTGCAACCCGGCCACACATGACCGACCACTCATTTCGCTTGAGTGTATCGAATGTATATCACCAACAGTTGGGATCAGCAACCGTTTCCCGAATGGGACAGCATCAACAATAGATTTTTAGAAGTAAATGAAACTCTAGATCAGGTGATTATACACCCTACTTCGGTGCGACCGACTTAGCCATGCTGCCTGCCCGATTTCTGTCATTTACCGGATGATGAGGCTAGAAGCTACGCTTTATCATCATACCAGATTCACTTTGAATGCCACATCGTCAAATCCATCAAATCACTGATTGACGTCTACAACAATACATTATGTGTTAGCTAAAAGAAGTTTCCTTCTCCGCCTCCACTCTTGGTACGGTTGGAGAAATCAATATACGTGAACGTCTGGAAATATTCTGTCAGACATTCATCCATACAAGTCACCCAGGAACAGGATGAACTGAAGGCACTATTTCTATAAATAGAAAAGTCCTTGCACTCTACTCCGTCTTCGATTATCTTTATATAATCTGATTCGCACGCTACTGC
Source organism: Allium sativum (assembly GCA_030737875.1). Taxonomy (NCBI): domain Eukaryota; kingdom Viridiplantae; phylum Streptophyta; class Magnoliopsida; order Asparagales; family Amaryllidaceae; genus Allium; species Allium sativum. The sequence continues at coordinate 1,019,155,881 of CM060926.1, read as the reverse complement.
CAATACGGAGTGGTTTTTCGGATAATAATCCAACCGGTCTCTCCATATTGACAACGATGGTCAAAACTTCGATAGTCTATGATTTAACTATCGAATAAAAACAAGTGTTTCGATAGTCGATGATTTAACTATCGAATAAAACAAGTGTTCATCCAAACATCCAACAATCAGTGAGCCTTTAATTAATATTCCATTAATTTAATCTCTTCTCGATTTCTTTATCAATATTTGTTAACCAAATATTTTCAATAACCATATTGGCCTTATACGTTCTTTGGAAAACATTTCCATATATCGCCTTCCTTTATTTTCTATACTAGGAAATATTCATTATTCTATTTCCAAGCTTTGCACATATTTGGGTTAAAACAGATGTTGTGTAAAACATCGTTACGACAACCCAAATACAGTATTTAACTAATTCTTATTCCACATTGATCTTCGAGCCTGAATCTTGCTACTTATCGGTATATCATGAAATCAACCAAGTTGGGGTATAATTACCTCTCAGACCTTGACTGAATAACATTTAACGTCAAAACAGACAAGACTACTTACTCGAATAATCAATACCATACAACTGATTATTCACCTTTAAACACATATACATTTTCTCTTTCTATTCCTACGAGATTTTATTCTTATACTTCCCTTTTTAATTATACCATTCTATTTCTAAGTTCGTTTCCTTATCGGCTTCTATATAATTTGATATGTTGATTTCTAACTATCAAATTATCATAAAAATATTCTATCTCCTTAAATTCCCGGAAAAATTCGCCATAACCTCCTTTGTACCGGGAGCATCGGGAAATTTCAAATAGCTTTCCCGGTCCTTCTCATCTCAAAAAGAAAAAGAAAAAGCCAAGCGGCTAGCCGATACGGCGCATAAAATCTCATATATGAATTTAAATACATACCTTTTTGTCGGGCATTCTATTTATTTCACTTCTATACTTTATTCCATACCTGTCTCCTGTATGTCTATACCTGTCCAATCTATTTTAACTATACCAATCGTTTTAACTCAATTTGTTAATTAAATCTGTTAATTAACTTCTTAGTCTAATCCACTTCTATTTATCCAAATCTATTTATTATAAATCCCATTTGAATTTCTATATTCAAATTCCATTTGAAATACTATGTTCAAATTCTATAGTTAAACTCCATTTGAATTCTATTATTCAAATTCTATTTCAATTCCTTATATTCAAAGTCCATTTGAATTCTCTGCATTATTTATAAACAACGTTTATAACTTCAATTCAAATCCCACCTTTCCATTTATAAACAACGTTTATAAATTCAATTCAAATCCCATAATTTCATTTATAAACAAAGTTTATAAATTCCATTCGAATTCTACATTTTGATTTTTTTAACAAAGTTTATAAATTCCATTCGAATCCCATATTTCCATTTATAAACAAAGTTTATAAATTCAATTCAAAACCCACTATTTCCATTTATAAACAAAGTTTATAAATTCCATTCAAATCCCACATTTTGATTTATAAACACAGTTTATAAATTCCATTCGAATCCCATATTTCCATTTATAAACAAAGTTTATAAATTCGATTCAAAACCCACTATTTCCATTTATAAACAAAGTTTATAAATTCCATTCAAATCCCACATTTTGATTTATAAACACAGTTTATAAATTCCATACTTGTTTTATATATATTCAAAACAAGTTAATATTTTTATTCTATTCGTAATTTCAAATTCTATTCTATTTGAATCTTATATATTCAAATTTCAAATTCTATTTTAGAAAAATAGAATTTTCTTTCTAAATCTCAAATATCCTTTTTCATGATATTTTTAAATATCAACACTTAGGCTCTAGTGATATTTAAACACACAAAGCAACCAGTTATTTATTTTCCTAACACATCATATATGACAGCATACATGCAAATAAATAAACAAACAGATAATATATTTTTGAGGAATCCTATTGGATTCCTCCAACCTGTTTTCCTGCATCCACAGATGTTAGCACATAAATAATACCTATCCTGCTTCAAGGAAGGATATCGCGGTATAGAAGGTCATCCACTAATCATAGCGTGGGGCGTATAGGGTAATCATCCGCTATGAAACAGCGGGCATCCGCTAATGGTACTGCGGGAATCCAACCAATCATCAACCCAATATATATATAATAGTCAACCAATCCTAAATAACTATATATATTTTAAAACAATCAAACAACATTCAAACAAGCACAGACAATTATTTTTAACTATATAAAAATAATTCTAAATAAAAGGTGAGATTTACTCACCAGGGTCTTAATTTGCCGAGTACCCCATTTAAGCTTATCGTATAGATTTCACGGTTTCTTCATACCTCTTAATCATATTTCAAAACTTTTCTTTTCACTTCCTTAAATCCAAAACGAGCTGTACCAAAACGTTCTCCAACCATTTACAATATCACTCTGTCCTTAACCCATTCAACCACCAGCAAATGCGAACTCCATTCACTCCTTCAAAACTGCAAATAAGTATACATCGACCCCTCCATTTCCAGTACAGCATTTCAAATGTATAGTCCTATTCATTGATTAACCCTTTATAAATTTATATTAAATACTTAACATAAATAATTAAATTCTTTATTCTATGAGTTTTAAAATTTTTGAAAAGGTGTATACCTCGTTGTTTGCAAACATCGACCAATCCATGAATAACTCAGCAAATCCCTGATCTTGCAAAACAGCCCCAAACTAATTCGCATTACTTCGGCATTTCGTCGAACATGTCACCGACAGTCTCCATTCTCAATTTCTACCACCAACTCACCCATTCACCAGTGCCAACGCCGAACTGCTGTAGCATACCCACACAAAACACTGAACCTTCATCACCTACTGCCACAAACTCACACCCTAACTGCTAAATCAACCCCCAATACATCCTCAAAACTTAAACTGCAGTCGCCCAACTAGAGCTGCCAAAAGTGGAGCACCGTGCCTTCTTCAATTGGCTGGACCACCGTCCATCTTCCCAGACTTCATAGAGCACTCGCAACTATCATCACGCCATCACCGAATGCCCCAAAGTACCCGCTGCTCAAAACATCATCGCAACCTTTAGGAAATCGCGATACCACTTGTGAGCTCCCAAATCCATCATACGCTTTCATTCCTACCTCTGTCAGTTGACAGTGAAGGTCGTGACCCCTAATCTGAGAATCCCTTTGCGTCGTGAGTACCTCCGGTAGAGTTTCGAGCTTCAGTAAATCACGATTGACTGCATCGCGGTTTCTATTAGGGTAGGTTTTGATTTTCTTCTAAGGAACGAGTTAAATGGATTGTGAACAAAGGAAAAGATTCGGCCATTTATATTTTGATTGCTGAGAATCGAAGAATGAATGAGAAGATAGAGGAGAGGGATCGTGATTTTTATAAAGGAACGGGTGAAAAAGAAAGAACCACGTTATATGGTTGTTGGCAGAAGGAATGCCACTTAAATTATATTTATTTATTTTATATTCTCTTCTGAACCTGTATCCTTTAATTAAAAATACGCCATGTTTTTGAATTCCTTTCTGAACCCAACAACTGACAATCTTAGGGTAATACCACTATTCAGAACACACTGGGATAGGTCACGAAGTCCAGTTCGATCATCTGTAGCAGATATAAATTTAATTTGATATAAACTAATTTCAGAAAAATTAATTCCTTCGAAAATAAATTAATATTATTCTTCTAATTCAAACATAATTTTCTATTGATCATTTGAACTGTAATTTAATTCAGAATTAAATTTTTATTCAATCAACTTCGTATTCTGATAACTTGATATATTCGATATTAAATCGAAACTGATTATTAAATTGATAACTTAAAAATAAATATTCATTTAATTTATCAAATTAATATTTAAAACCGTATTAAATATTCAAATCTAACCGACGGAATATCCGGGTCATTACATCTCAGGAACAGCCGCAACTGCACCTGGATCATCAGGGCCGGTCCACATTTTAAGTGGATTAAAATCCCTAAACAAGCGTTCCCTCGCCCTATAGGGCGAAATGGTCAGTATGTCGACCATATAATCCATCGGTCCCATAATGACCGATATAACCGAGGCGCCTCGCTATCCATCATCCACATATGTAAAAATGTCTGGGCTCCATACCATGACACCACTCCTAGCTAGAAGCAAACGCATGCCCTCCCTGAAGTCCCTCCCGTTTCAGGTTCACACCGGGGTGTGAGGCTCGCGAATTAACGCTATACACAAAGCTATGCTATATTAAAGTCGTACTTTGATCATCAACCATGAGACTCTGCTTTTCAAAAGAAGCCTTGATCCTTTGCATCTCAGCATGCCACACAGGCAATTCACGGCATGCGACTGATGTCTATCGATATATAACCTCTGAGCTCGTACGTCTCAGAGAAGGCCGTTAAACAAGAGAATAAATTCTCCGTCACCAAACAGATATATATTTAGTAGAGATCAATCACACAGAATGAAATCCGATATCAGACACACATCCATTTACAAGTTAGTTCTGGGTCTGAACGAAACCGGAGGCACCTTATTCCTCGTACCGTATATCCAATACAGGAGAGAGGTCCTCGCATATCCGGTCAATCTCCAAGTACGTCTAGACGATCACCACTTATTACCTCGTCTTGGCTGTACAGCCCAATCAAGACATCAGTAATCATCCAAACGATGTGAAGACCTTCGGTCTTCAACCACCGTCTTCATCATCGACTTATCGTCAAATCAGTTATTCAGAATGGGATAAACCCGGTCTTCCTGAGTAACTCGCGTGTATTATAAACAAGTGTTATAAAAACACAACATACGCCTCATTCCAATCCTGAATATTCATTTATTCAAATATTCATACCCTTTGGGAAAGCTTCCCATTAATTTTATCAAAGATAAATTCTTTAAATTTATTATTTAATCTTCCTTTAGATTTCAATTCTAAATGAAATTAAGGTTTATCCAAACTAGTCGGGGTTAGCGAACCTTACCGAAGTAATCATTTATTATATTTCCCAATCCCAACCAATTCATCTCACGGAGCAAAACTGGTAATACTCCATATCTAACACCATGGTGCTATCGGTGAAATTATTTACCATTTCACGTTCAAATCTAATTAAAGATTTAACTATCGCTTGGAGCAAAACTAGTGATACTCCATTATCGATCATTTCACGAATTCGATAAATTCAATTATCTCATTCACATTACAATCTAATTAAAGATTCATTAAAACTCTAACTCAGTTTTAACCTTAAAAATCATTACTTAATGATTATTCAAAGTTAAGAAATTAATCTTATCTCTAACTGGGTTAAAGAACTAATGTCATTTAAAACACAGTTCACGATAAACCCATAATCACATTCCATTAATTATGGAATCTTCATAGAAAACAGATCGATATATACAATCGATATTAACTTCCATATCCAACCGATAATATAAATGGAATAATGGCAAAGCCTTTTAAATTCCGTATATAGTAACAGTCTTCCTCAACAGAAGTTCACTTCGATTATTACCACATCGAATTCCATTCCATTCCAATTTATTTTGTTAAATTGGAAACTTTTCTTTGGAAAATTTCCCTTAAATATTAACTAAAAGATTTATAAATTCCAAATCATATTTCATTGTTAATCAGGTTAAAGAACGAGTGTAGTTAAGAACACAGTTCACAGTAAACCCGATTCACATTCCTTTTTATTCCAATTACCAATTGTAACTAGAAACTCTAATAATCTTAATTAAAAGATTTATTCTTTTCAAATGGGGTTTAAGAACAGTGTTATTGAAGACACTGTTCACGATAACCCAAAATAAAATTCTTTTATTCCACTCCAATTAAATATTAATTAATTGGAAAATTTCACTAAATCTTAATAAAAGATTTATTCTTTTCTCAACTGGGTTTGAGAATAGTGTTATTTAAGGCGTCGTTCACGACAACCCTAAATCCAATTTGATATTAAATACAAGGCTCTGAATAGAAAATATATCGGCTTATATTCAATATCAAATTCTGAAACCAACAAATATCGTATTAGAAATAACGATATAAATATATCTTTCAAATTTCCATAACAATATCTGTATAATCACGAAATCCAACACCAAAATATTCTAAAGATGATTTCCATTCAAATCCAATCCAATTCATATATTGGACATTCTGGTTATATTAAAACCAATTCTCAATCCAATTTATTTATTTAAAAATTATTAGATTTAAAATCTAGTTAATAACTAGTTCATTTCGATAAAAATATATTTTTATCTTTTCAAATATGGAATTTTTCATCCTAGTTCTTTCCAAATCATTTATTATGATTATACACAAATTATTAATATTTTTAATAATTTTATCAAGACCTGTAAAGTCGGTTTCCAATAACGTCCACCGAACTGCACTTACAACGACCTCCAAATTTGATTTGGACGTATCTCCAAATCCAACCGTTAGATTTTAAATCTCTTGTATTTGTTGGAAAGCTCTTTTCGAACGAACCCAATGGTTCCAGTTTTAGGAGAATCCGACGGTCAGATCTCCCGTGATATCAGTTCGAATTCAATGGTCGAAATTCGCAAACGACCATTGTGCGGCGCGTTCTATTCAGGCCATTAAATATATACATAAATAATATATATATATATATCATTGATTTCTTTTTAAATTGAATTTTATTAATCGTTTTAAATTCATTTTAAAAACGATTCCAACTTCATTTTCAATTTTAAATCAAAATTGAATATTCCTTATCATTATAATATATAAACGATAATATTTTCAAAATATTAAATTTTGAAATCATTTCCTTTTCGATATTCATTATAAAAATGAATAATATCGATATAAATATCGTTCAGCCCAAATGGCGCATATCTAATCAACACGGCTTCATATTTTTCAATATTTTCGTGTCCAACCCAAATCGGACATCAAAATCATATTCTGATACACTACTGAATATTATTTTAAAATATTAGTTATTTTAAAATATTCATTATTCATCGTTTTAAAATATACATTAATTTAAAATGAAATTTCTGAATTGGAATCAGACATAATCAATTACCATATAATGTTATTTATATGGATTTCATACACACATGGACACAACAATAATCAAACATAGTCAACCATCATTCAGAGTGCATTACACAACTGCATAAGCATTAAATATAAATAATTAATGCTTACAATATTTTGTCAACCCATCGATTGACATACAACTAAACAATTGGGATTAGTGTACATCAAATATCAACCCAATACCTGTATGGGGTTTCAATCAACACACACAGATTTTATTTGTGCCGTTGGGTGATGTGTAAAATATATCGTCCCAATCAATATCTGTCAAATGGGTGTACATAAACAAATCATCCGATTTGTATATGAATATTTATTTTCAACACATGACCATTTTATATGGTTCATAAATCCAACAAAAATTTATATTTTTATTGTTTAATTATTTTATTCCATACATGAATATTTTGTATATTATATTCATTCAATAAAAATGATATTTTTATTATTCCCATATTTTGTTCCATACATGAATATTTTATTCAACACATGAATATTTTATACAGTTTATATATACAATAAAAATGATATTTTTATTTTTCAAATATTTTATTCATCACATGAATATTTTATATAGTTTATTTCATAACACAACACAATACAGTCCAAACAAACAATCATGGTTTGTACAATAAATGGTGTTGGGTGCTGCTAAGCACTGTCTGCATCCTAATATATATTTTACTGGAAAATGAATAGAGTGAGAAGGAGTTCTCACCTTTGTTTCCACTCCATCAGTGTTTATCTGGCAGATTCAGCACCGTTCAGGTTTGAATTTGCCTTAAATTCTAATCAGCTCCAAATTGGACGCGGTTAGTCTTGTTGTGAAGCTCTCGTCCCCACGATCGCAACGAATCCAGTTTCGCATGGTTTAGACCTCGTATAAGAAAGTTATTGCATTACGAACATTGAGACCACTCACCAACATAGCCAATTCATTAACAGGATTGTCTTCCTCATCATTGTCATGGATATTGTTTAGCGAAATCGAATTCCTCTTTGACTCGAAGTTCTCGTGTTCTTCTTAAAATTTTTATTCATCTATAAGTTATAAGCTTTTATATCAGTTTTTCAATGCTCTGTTTGCTCAGATTTTTCCACTATTGAAATGTTATTACTTTTGCTTTAAAAATTTTTAGGGAGAATTCTCAGTATTTTTCAAACCAATTTAACTCACTTTAACATTTTCCAAAAACTCTTATGTAACGAACCGGGATTTTCGACCCCAAAAATTGACATAAATACTATGTCAACTATTCAAGTATCGGAAATTCTGGATCATTAATAGAAAGAAGTTATAAGGTGAGAAATAGAAAGAAAGAAAGTTAGAATAGAAGAAGAACACAATACAACAAATTCAGTGTAAACACAAATCTCACAGTAGAACGAATCAAATATATTATATAACATAACTTCTAAATACAAACTTGTCACTGTATATATGCATACCATTATTAGAGTACAACATAACACATCAACGCAGAAATAAACAGTAGCTATTTAATGTTGAAGCCTCCCGCTTTAAGCTCCTCCAAGTATATCTGTAAAATCATGTAACAACCTGGGTTTTTGGTAATTGAATAATTAATTTATTTAATTCTTCAAATATTGGTTTGGTAATTTGAATGACTTAAAATAAATAATTTTGATTATTTAACTAATATAAATAGTGGAATAAAAATTTTAATTTTCGAAATAGTCAGAAATAGTTGAATTTGCAATAGTGTGTGAATTGGATAATTCAAAAGATTTAATACGGTTTAAAGTCCAGTTATAATAACGAATTTATTTATTAAACGATGTTTGAATGTATTAATTAGAATATAATTTATTCATTAAACGAGCTCGTAACGTCACGGTAGTTCATAATATTAGGCTTTGAACTTTAAACGGCTATATAGAATTCGTTATAAATCGGATTTCTTCTAAACAAGAAACGTTCGAATCTTTTGAACCATATTTTTCTAATAAAAGTGAAAACTTGAGATTAGTCGTGTAGATTGTGAATTATGTCCAATTGAAATTTTTAGAAAGTGACTACGGAATCGTTTATAAATTATAACGATTATTTAATAAAAAGGGCTTTTGATATAAATTGAATATCGATTTTACTTGAAAATGAAAATATCAAGTTATAAATTCAAGTATGGTTATTTTGTAGTTATACAATATTCAATTTAAGTATATACGATAATAATTCATTATTATTAAATTGAATTGTTTTGGAATATAATTTATATTATATCGATCAAATATGGAAATTTAGAATAGCTAGTTTTCAAATGACCTTCTTTTTCGATGAAACAAACTTTACCATAGTGATTAATTGTTGTAAGATTTTCAGTTTGGATTCAACTGGATTTATTTTGTGATCGTGCGCCATTTAAGCTCGTATTATTTAATTAGTTTGAGACTAAAAAGGGAGTTTTACAAACAAATCGTAATTCGACGAACCAGGTTCCATCGTGTCCGAAATATTAAATATCATAAGATTACAAATTTCACTGCGATTGGAGATGGTATGTGGTAGTTTGAACATGCTACTTCATACGAAAGTTTCGTGAAAATTAAATACTAATAAACTAATAATAAAAATATATTTGATTCTTCACTTTGGTAACCAAGCAATTGTACCTACCCTAAGTTATGCACAAACTATATACATTTCACGTAGACCAAAAATAGAGGTGTAGACGAAAATTAGAGGTGCATACCTAAACATGTACAAGCACATGCCTATTCTAACCTGTCTCCTTTAATTAAAAATCTGCCATGTTTCTTCAAATCAAACAGCTCCCCTAGTACACTTTCACATGCCTAAGAAACATCACGTAGGAATTGTTTCAAATAATGGCAGACCTACCTATTCTATGGCTATCCAATACGTGCGTAAGGTACAGCGGGGGGACAATGTTCTTGGCATGCTCGGGTGGGGAGTTGAGGGGATAAAGATGGAAAGCTTTGGATGAGGAGTATTATAATATTTTTAGTTTGATTATTCATGAAGAACTAGAAGGGTTTAGATGGAGAAATATTTTTGAAAATGGTTAGAGAAGAGAAAAAGGAAGCAAAGGGTTTATAAGTAGGTGGAAGATGTATACTATAGCGGGTGGGAACATAGGAGATAAGCCGAATTTAAAATAGTGATGCCCGATTAAATATAATTAAGTTAATTTTAATTTATAATAGTGCATAAACTTGTTAATATCATAACTTGCTCATACGTTATCAAAATTCAACTAAATAGGTCCTGTTGGGATCATATGATCGTAGGCTACACGAGGATACAATTTTGGAGCAATTTGGAGCTTGTTTGAATTTATTGTAGAATTAAACGCTTGAATTAATCAATCGACGTTAATCGTTATTCAATGATTAACAACCAAGGTGAGTAAACTCACTAACCCTGTCCAGTTTATAAATTTTATAAACAAATTTTAATATTGTTAAATAATAATTAAATGTTGTGTGATGGTTGTTTGGATGAATTTCTAATTAACTGGTTGAAATTATATATATAATTATATATATAACATTGGTTAAATATTAATTCTATTTATTTTGATATCTGATATTGAAATGAAATTGATGTTGTTTACGTTGATTAACATCTGTGAATGCAGGGAAACAGGTTAAAAGGATCCAACTGGATTCCTCAAATTTTATTACTACTTGTTTTCATATAATGTGATATATGATATGTTGGATGCTATGCGATAGATCTGATGTGTTTGGATGCTTGAATAGCAATGGCGCTAAAATAATTGGAATTTAATCACTACAAAAATATATTAAAATGAAAAAGAAAATGAATTTGTGTTTTAAAAGGAAAATTTTATTTTTTTAAAATAGAAATTGAATTTCAAATGGGCTAGAAAATAATAAGCTTCTTTTTAATAATAAAAGAAAGAAGTTAATTTGTAAACGATGTTTATAAATGAAGTAAAATAATTATTATTAAGTAATTTGGGAATGTAAATTCAAGAATGAATTTGAAAGGGAATTGGATATCGTCTTAAAAGAAAACGATGAAATTTATTTTGATGTTCGAAATGGGAATAAAATTAAATAAATCCATAAGTAATTACAATTTGAATTCGACTGTGTTGAATTATATGTAAATAATCTATTTTTACAATTATATATTATATACTTCAGAATTTGACAAGATGGTTAACATATATTTGTTTGAAACCAATCATTTATAATCGAACATGTAATCGAGATAAAGTTATAAACTTGATATATAATTAACAAGAAGTTTCCTTGTAAACGGAGTTTAAGAAGTGAAATATGAAGATGAATTTATAAAATAACTCAATAGATGGAATTTTAGCCTAAAATGGTATTTACTTTTTAAATCAAGCTTTATTAAATAAACAAGTCCAGTTTTCTATAGAGGAATAATATTGACGTTTTAAAGTGAATAATGGTTTAGAAACAAATGTTTTGCAGATTAAAATGGTTATGAAGGAAAATTGGTAAATATTTGGAGTGATAAATACAAAAGTAAATTTAGAAGTTGAGTTGACCTGAAACGGTAAATTTATTCCGACATTCGGGACGTTAATCGAGTAAAGGTTATTCGAAAGAGAGTTACACCTTGAAATTCAATTATATCGAATTCAGGAAAATACTACTTACTTTCCATTTTTAATCAGGATTTATTTATTTATTCAAATTAATCAATAAATGTTATATTTTGAAGGTAAATATTTCGAAAGCAGGAATTATATCGCTATCGTTATAATCAATGATTTCCGTTAAAAAGGTGGATTTGTAAACTGAATCCGAGAGTTGCATAAGTAATGATTTGATAATAAAATTAGAAATGGAGTTAAAGAAATTAAAAATTGACCGTCGAATTGAATGGTTCCCTTAGTGTTGATCTGATGTTGGTTTCGGCCTTTGGGGTTGATACTTAAGGAGTTGTTCTCTTACTAGTTTACGATTAGGGACTGGTGAATGTGGAAGAATAGTGATGAGTAAATAAGAAATGGAAATGTTTTCCAATATTAATACAAGTTGAGTATATCTGGGAGAAGATATGAAAAAGGGAAATGGGAAATTGGGAAATGGAAAAATTAATTTAAAAGGGCCCACTATTGCTTGATGTTTGATCAGTAGAATTTCCAATTGGAACTAGGATCATTGTTTGTATGTATGTTTTTCTCTGATAGTTAAATAACTGGCTATTAAAGTTTTTTCCATTTTTCCATTATCAATACGAAGAGACCGGGATCAGGTTTATTATCTGAAAACCACTCTATATGGGCATAAGCGTTGCGAATCAAATATGCTGAAAACAATTGAAGATGGAGTTTATGCAAGGTATGTTCTATAAATTCTAGGTAGGAATCTCCTAAGATGGATTAATGGAATAGTGCCTTCGGTTTGTACGGTCCCAGGACAAATTGAATGGACGAATGTAAGACAGAGTATGCCTAATAGATCATCTGCATTGATCTCTTCAATGTACGGCAGAGGAATTCATTTCTTTTAGCCTTATGACCATGATAATTGTGGAGAAATCAATAAATGATTTTGGTGGGTTTGATGATGTGGCATTCAAAGTAATTGAAGATGTTACATGTCAAAAAGACAAGCGTGGCCTCAAGCCTCACAACCGGAAAATGGTATAAAATTGGGTAGGTCGCATTGCTAAGTGGGTCGCTTCCAATTAGGGCGTATTGTAACCTGATTTAGAGAAAATCCATTTGCTTCTTTATTCTATCAATGTTGTCCCTTTCAGGAAACAATTGCTGAGCCCAACCTTTGGTGATAATACATTCAGTACACTTAAGTGAAGTGAGTGACCGGTCATGTTTAGCCTGGGTTGCAAGATGTTCTTATTGAACCTGGTGTATTCCTCTCTAGAGATACACTGTCGCAAGGTGGTCCCATCTTTGCCAGTTGGAATCCATTATCCAATAAGACCCTACGGTTTTGATTGTATAATATGTTTGTGGAGCGTGAGATGCAAGCACTCTGCTAGATTGCTATATACTTGATTTAGGCACTATTATAATATCAGAATAGTATGAATTTAATGAATGTTTTGGGTTACGTAAGGTAAAACCCATTCGGATTTATGTTTGGATTGGTCTTATGATTATCCTTTCTTTTAAATGAATTTTTAAAAGTCAAACCAAGTGGTTGGAGTTTACTCACACCAGTCCCATGACTGACCCAAAGTTTATTTTGTTTTGATTTACCCTAAACCCGTGGGTGCCCATATTTGTACTGGAAGTCAAGTAGTCGGGATTTTACAAGTATACTTGGAAGAGCTTGGAGCAGAAGGCATCAATGTTTTATAGCTATTATTTATTTCCGCTGTGTTGCAAGTTGATTACTCTAATGATGTATGTATATATACAGTTACAGATTTATATTTCCAAGTTATGTTATATAATATATTTTATTCGTTCCGCTGTGGGATTCGTATTTACTTTGATATTGTTGTATTTATGTTCTTCTTCTTCTTTAATTCTAACTTTCTTTCTATTTCTCAACCTCTAACTTTTTATTATTAATGATCCGGTATTTTTGATGCTTTAACAGTTGACCTGGTATTTATTTCGATTTTTGGGGTCGAAAATCTCTAGGGCCATGTAACAACCCGGAAAATCTGAGCCAATTTAAAAATTTTAATTTGGCTATTTTAGTGGATTTTAGATATTTAAAATAAATTATTTCAAATAATAACGACGAAAAGTATGTTTGAATCGATGTTTGAAAATAAATATAATTATTTTAAATTATACACAAGGTCTGAAATGGCGCGGCAGTTTCGAAATTTCAATTCAAACTTTGACTGACTGTACCGGGTGCAAAATAAAACGGATTTTAGTGAAACCAAAAATATTTAAATATGTTAGTGTATATCTTTCTAACAAATCTGAAAAATCGAATTTTCATAGCGGGAGTCAAAAGTTATGGAAAAATGAATTTTCAGAAAGGTCGCTATAGAGTTTATATAGCCCGTGAAAATGGCCATTTTGCAAACGACCTCAGAATTCGACGAAACCACTTTTGTTGGATCCGGGATGTCAAATTATTATTGGGTTTCAAATTTCATAATTTTTGAAGTTAGTATGTGAGCGTGGCAAAGGGAAATGTGTTTGGTCGATTTCTGTTAAATTGGATCGACCAGAAAATGGCCATTTTTCAAATGGTCTCAGAATTCGACGAAACTAGTTTTGTTGGGACCATATCATCAAAACATAGCTAGATTTATTTTTCGGGAATTTTTCGAATCAATACGTGGCCCCGGCAAATTGAAATGTACGTTCAAATCAAATATTGAATGTTTTATATTTTAATTTGAAGAAAACGGACTAAAACAGTCGATTGGGCTTACAAAACATATCCCATTGTGTTCATAATGGGGGTATTTAGCTAGGGACGACAGTCGTTGGGTTTGGATTGGAGTTCGTATGAGATAAGGGGTATTTTTGGATTTTTAAAATATACAAATATAAAGAAAAAATATCATTGGTCCACTTCATCTTCTCTCTCCCTGTAACCCCCTGCGCGATGGCGGAAATGAACACCCACCTTCTCTCTTCAAATTCTCCGCAACTACTCAATGAAATCGCGTGATTCTTGATCCATTTTGAAGCTCTAACTCTCCTCTTTAAATCCATCTAAGATTTGTCGGTTATCATCAACTGTGGAGTGAGAATCGCATCCCGGAAGTTGGACACTTTGGAGCGCCGCCATGACCTCCAGGGGCCACCGATCAGAGCGCAACCATCGGACGCGGGAAGCCCTCACCCCCCTCTTCAACGCTGTATAACCTGATTCCGACCTTGTGCTTCGATTGGATCGAAAAATCAAAACCTAGTTTTGAAGAATTTTGAAAGGTAACGGCTTTATAATATTAAACTGTTCTATAGAACTTTAAAGCGCTACGGTTTATGATTTCACTGTAAAAATCATATCTTTTTGTTATGTTGACGAAATTCAGTGAAACAAGAGACAGTGGACTCGTGTGGACGTCTTCTACATTTTAGAAGAGACCGAATATTTTTCTGAGCCTTCTACAATTTTTGGTAGAGTGGAACCCAATGTGAGATTTCTGAATTATAAACGATATGGAAACGACGATGTATAAATTATATAGTCAAAGTATGAGTTATATAAGTATTGTACACCTCATGTATAAGCGTTGTATAAGTTGTATGTTCGATGTATAAGTTATATATGCGTTGTAAAAGTGATATATGCGTTGAAATAAATTGAAATGATATAGAAATGAAATCGAAATATAGTTATATACGTATATATATATATACACACACTCCCCTCGTCCACAGACCATGGAAGATATATATTGGTTGTGATATTATTTGGATTATTGGTTGATGTGAAAATTTGGTGAATATCATGAATGGTTGATTTGAAATGAATGATTGTGGTTGAAATTCCAATAGGATTAGTATATGGGAAAATTCATCTGCGTATGAACTAGATATTGAAAATCCCCATTGTTAAAAGCTGTGAGGCTTTAAGGTAGAGCGAGGAGCTGTACTAGGGACGGTGCCGGTTTTGACTACTCTGCCGTTATATTGCCGAAATTTTCTAAAATATTTCTGTGTTTGATTTAAATTCATGTGTTGAATGTTGAAATAAAATTCATGTGTTGAATGTTGAAATTAAATCCATGTGTTGAAGTAATATTCATGTGTTGAATGGAGTTCGTGTATTGAATAAATTCTTTGGAAGATAAAAATAACATTTTTATCATATATATAGACTATATAAAATAATCGTGTTTTGAGATAAATTGTTTTACAATAAAAATCACATTTTTATTATATATATAAACTTTAGGAAATATTCATGTGTTGAATAGAAATTCATGTGTTGAAATAAAAATTCATGTGTTGAAATAAATATCTGTTGGATAAAAATATCATTTTTATCAAATATATGAAGTGAAAATGGTTTTGAAGTCGAAGAATTGATTATATTTATATATATATATATAAATATAATTAAAATATATCGAATAACGAAGCTGCAGTTCGTGTTTTGAAACCGTGATTTCAATTGATTAGTGCGGGAGATCCGACCATCGGATTTTCCCGAAACCGAAACCATTGGGTTCGCTTTGGAAATATCTTTCCAATGACACCCATTTTGTGAAAATCCAACGGTTGGATTGTCTGGAATGTTTAATTCAAATCTGAAGAAAAACAGCGCCAGAATCGATTTTATATATATATATAATTAAATTAAATCGAATAACGACGCTGCAGTTCGTATTTTGAAATCGAAACTTCAAACGAGTGTGCCGGGAGATCCGACCGTCGGATTTTCCCAAAACTGAAACTGTTGGATTCGTTTTGAAAAGATCTTTCTAATGATATAAAATTTATGAAGATCCAATGGTTATATTTTCAGATATGTGTAAATCAAATCTAAAGAAAAACAACGTCACAGCCGCGTTATGGCCTGAAGCGCTGTTTGAATGAAATGGCTATTTTTAAATAAATAAAAATAGCGATAAATTGTTATAAAATATTATAAATGATATGGAATGGAAATAAACTAAATTTACCCGGTTTAGTGGATATTTGATGGTTGAATGTGTTTGGCGTGAAAATTTCATTTAAGAACAGAATTATTGATGTCGAATAATTTAACCATTGAAATAAATTGATTTAAATTCTAAATATACGTGAATTATTTGAAAGGCCGAGTTAAATCTCATTTCAAATAATTGATCGGCGATATGAAATCGATGATAAAGACGGTGGTTGAAGACCGGAGATCTTCACCTCGGTTGGATGATAACTGATGTCTTGATTGGGAGGCATCCCGAAATATAGATAATAAGTGGTGATCATCCAGACGTACTTGGAGATCGATGGATATGCGAGGTATATGGTGCCTCCGGTTTTGTTCAAACCCAGAATGAACTTGTAAATGGACTGTGTGTCTGACATTGGATTTTGTTCTGTGCAGACTGATCTCTATTAGATATATATCTGTTTGGCGGCGGAGAATTTATTCTCTTGCTTAACGCCCTTCTCTGAGACGTACGAGCTCATAGGTTATATATCGATAGAAATCAGTCGCATGGAGTGAACTGCCTGTGTGGCATGCCCAAGTGGCAGGTGATCAAGGCTTCTGTTGAAAAGCAAAATCTTGTGGTTGATGATCATTCGTGAGCCTCACACCCCGATATGAACCAGAAACGGGAGAGGACCTCCGGGAGAGCATGCATTTCCTCCTAACTAGGGTGGTGTCAGTGACCTACCAGCCCTGACGTTTATATTATTTTCACTTGTGTGGTTGTTGCTATTGCGAGGCACCTCGGATATATTGGTGACTTTGTGGAGTCGATGGAGTAATAAGACTCGTTTACGCCCCAAAGGGCAGGGAAACGCAGTGTTCGGCATTTTAATCCACATCGGCGGACCGGCCCTGTCGTTCCAAGGGCTTGACTGAGTACTTGCCCTGAGACTCGGGCTAGGTAGTCTCGAATTCGGTAAGGACTATCTTTTGCCTTGGTTCATGACGAAAATCCAATTTCCAAATACGTGACCTTGCGGTTTTGATTGTATACCTATATATGGCGACATAGTGGTATGGGGAATTAATGCCGTCTATGATTGATACTTATGATTTGAAATTGTTTTTGAAACATATAAACACTAGTAGTAATATCAAATGCTTTTGTTTTATTCGTATCAAGCATATTTTGGCCATTATAAGGTAAAAACTCTATCCTCCGGTTTGCGTTGCATTGTGTGATGGGAACTGAGTCTTATAATGGCTTCATTTTTATAAAAAGCATTGCGATGTTTAAAAGGATTACTTGTTTTAAAGCACTGGCAATCACTGGAGTTAACCCGTTCCGCGAAAGTGGCGTGGTCCTATGATTTGCCTTGATATTATTGATTAACCAGTTAAGTAGATTTCTCATACCAGTCCCATGACTGACTCGTAGTTTGTTTCACTTGCAAACTCGGGTGCCCCTCTTTCTACACGGGCAGCCTTGTATTCAGGTTTTAAGCAGTCTCTTTCTGGATAGCTGGAACTGATGATGGATTCTATCATTTATCTCTTTTTATGTTGTTCAGCTCCTATTATACATATTATGTTTTGTTTTCCGTTGTAGACATTTATGTATAGCTGAACTGTATTTTGAACTAAGTATGATCCTGTATACTGTGTAACTCTGATGATTATGCTTATCCAGTGTATTATTTGTACATTGTCTGGTGTATTTATTTAATTCTGTTCTGCTATTATCTGTTTATGTGTTATATTCCAAAGATTACCCTTGCCACCGTCGTACAGGGTTTTGGGGTCGTCACATCGTGGTATCAGAGCTTTGGTTAAGCTTAGTTTAGGAATATAACATATTAACGAACTCGTCAGAAATAGAACCAGTAGTGTTCTAGGACGAATAACTCATTACAGATAGGATCAGTAATATCCTAGTATGAGTATAGCAGAATGAAATACGTCCGATAGACACATTTACATTCAAGTATATGTTTCTATGCTTTATAATATCTTTTATGTTGACCTGACACTTGATCTGCTATTTGCAGAAGTACTATAAAATGAGTGTCAGAAACAGAAGAAGGAATACAGAACCAGATCTAGAAGCTCTATTAAAGAAATATCGAAATCTGGGTGGAGCACAATTCTCGGGGTTTTGGGGTCGTCACAGGCCATTACAAATCCCAAATACTTGATTGCCTATACAAATTGGGCACCCAAGAGTTTATGGTAAAACAAAATAAAATAAACTTTGGGTCAGTCGTATGGTTGGAGTGAGTAAAATCCAACCACTTGGTTTAACTTTTAAAAATCCTTTTCAAAGAATGGATAATCATAAAACTGATCAACACATAAATACAGATGGTTTTTACCTTACGATAACCCAAAACATTCTTTAAAATAAATACTTTTCTGATATTATATTAGTGTACTAATCAAATAAATAGCAATCTAGTAGAACTGTTGCATCTCACGCTCTACATACATAGTATACAATCAAAATCGCGGGTGCTTACTAGAGAATGGATTTACAACAATGGAAAGGTATGGGACCACCCTCCGACAGAGTAAATCTAGAGAAAATACACTAGGATTCAACAAGAACATCTTGTAACCTTGACTAAAAAAGGCCGACAATTCATTTCGCTTGGATGTTATCACCCTACGGTTTGGGCCTACTGTATTCTTGGAAGATATATAAGAGAAAGAAGAACAAATGGAAATTTCTCTTGACGGTGACAATACACCCTAATTGCGAGCGAGACACTTAGCTATGCGACCTACCCGATTTTGTACCGTTCCAGTTAAAGAGGATTGAGGTCATAACTAACCTTAAACAAGTCACATCTTCATTTACTTTGAATGTCACATCGTCATACTTGCCAAATCACAAATTGATTTCCCCAAAAATACCAAGGGTATAAAGCAAAGAGAAATGAATTCCTCTACCACCAACGTAAATACGTTTAAAGAGATCAACGTATGAATCTATTAGGTATACCCTGTCAGACATTCATCCATACAAGTTGTCTTGGGATTGGACAAATCGAAGGCACTATTCTATAAATCCATCTTAGGCAATTTCTACCTAGGATCACTAGAACAGCCCATGCATAAACTTCATCTTTGACTGTCTTCAACATATTTGGTTCGCAACGCTAATGCCTATACGAAGTGGTTTTCAGATAATAAATATGATCCCAGTCTCTCCATATTAACAACATAAAATTGGTCAAAAACTTTGAAAGTCGATTATTTAACTATCAAAGGAAAACGTCCAAACAACCAACCATCTTATCTCCAAATAAAAATTCTACCAACTAATCATCAATTAACACTGAGCTCTTTAAATTTATTTCCTTATTAATTTATCATTTCCTAATTTCCTCTTCAATATCTTTACCCAACTATATGTAACATCCCGTATCTTTGGCCGTCAAATATTTAATTTAATTTATTTATTTAAATATTATATTTGGAATATTTATGGATTTTAATATTTAATTCGTTATATAAAACGAAGTCTTAAATGTTAATTATATTTATAATGTAAAACGAGCTCAAAATCGCGCGGTAGTTCGTAATATTTGGTTTCGAAATTCAACTGAGAATACAGGATCCGTTTAAAGTCAGAATTCTGCTAAACGAGAAACGTTAGAAGCGTGTTGATTATAATTTTCATATGAAAGAGAAAAATCCAGATTTCGTATTTTAAATGGTAAGTTATGGCCAAAACAAAATTTGAAATAGTCGCTATGGAAATCGTTATTTAAATATAGGCCGTTTTGCAAATAGACTTCGTTTTCGATGAAATCAGTTTCATTAGAACCGTAATGTTAAATTATTGTACGGTGGTGAATTGCGTGGAAAACCGATGTCGTATGTGACCACGGTAGCCGTAAACGCCCAGTTATTTTCTATAGCGCGTATTTAAATAAATAAAGGGTTATTTGGGTATAACTAGAACAGACGATCGAATTAAGCCGCGAAACCAATTCTGTTGAGTTCGTATCGTCGAATAGAGTCAGGATATGTATATATTTTGCTATTTTTGAAGACCGGATAATTTGACGTTAAAAACCGCATTGCGGTGCATGTAAAATAGCCTACCGGGGAAACAGTCTTAGAATACGACGAAACTGGTGCCATTGGGTTCGTATTAACAAATTATTGTAAGATTTCAAAGTTTCAAGTTGATTTATCTAGTGATCGTAGAAAAATTAAACGCGTATTTTTTTGGTTTTATAAAGGATTTTTTTTCAAACGATGTCGGAATTCGTCGAAACTTGTTCCATTGGGTCCGGAATATTTTTTTATACTAGAATTAGCCTTTTTATCAGAAAACAGAGATCATATGTGGTGCCATGACCGAAGGCTGGTGATAAAGTCAGCTACTCTATATATAGAAAAGGAATATAATGTGCAAACTCTTTCGTTTATCCTCAAGTAAAGTAAATTACACGGTTGTCTTAACTTGACCATTTCACCATCACTAAACTACCGCACCAAATATGCCTTCAACATCACACTGACTGATGAAATGAAAAAAAAACAATGCCTACGCCGTACGTTATTTTCCCATCAGCTTCACACAATCCAAAGTAATCCATCAAGAACGAAAACACGCTGCTGCTACTGCCCTTGATATTTCTTTTCAAAATTATTCTGTTACCCTATGCTTATTATTCCACCAACCCACTGAAAGGTCAGAAAATTTTTCCATCTGAATTTAAGATACGCTACTCCAACCTACACCCTAAATACAGCTATCAGCTACACCGTTAACTACTGAAAAGAAAATACACCGCTATACCATACACTGAAAAGAAAACTCATGCCTGTACACCCTATCTTTCCTGTATCCTACTCTACCTAAGACTTGAAGCAAAGATCCCACTGTAACGAAGGGAAATATCATCGCAGCTAGGCCCATGCCTATCTACATGTCTAAAATCCTATCTACTAAATAAAATCAAAACAACTGCGTGCGTTTTCAAATCCATCAGGCACCCTCACATCTTCATATCAGCTGACTACGCTCATGAAGACGTAGTCTTATAGAAGCCTATGGTTGTACCGTTTCGATGAGACATCGTTCTTATCTCCATCCACTCACATCTATATAAGCGGCATACATTCATCATTTTTAGCCAAGCAGCAGTGGAGTTAAACAAAATCTAGAAGAAACATGGAGCAAGGGGAGGGATAACGCATGGAGGGAAATGGCATGTAGCATGTTTCTACAAAGGAGAGTATGTTTGCACTGAAAAAATAAACAAAAAAAGAGAAAGAAGAAGATGAGGGTAGACGTAAGAACTTGGTGTATGAGGAAGGGCCGACTTTTCTATGTTGTGACGTGTAGAGGTAGGGAAAAAGGGAAGTGCAGCAAGGAGGAACATGCGATGGGGTTGGTCTGGACGAAAAGGAAGTGATGAGATGGGTTCAGATACATAGAAGGTCTGGTTGTCTTCATTCATGTGGAGAGGGTTCTGTTCGTTCGAACAGTATATGCAAGGTGAAGCCATGGTTATTGAAACGTGAGGGACTGGAAATGAACGGAAAGGTCATGCTGTTAGCGGTTGTGATTTGCATGAAGTGGGTGCGTTGGTGAAACTATGGTAAGTAACGGTGCACTAAGACATGAACAACAACAGTAAGTGAGGTGTTATTTTGTCCATAATTCTCTAGTGCCTAACCACATTTATTAGCTTAAATGAGATTTATATAATATATATAATGTAGATATTTATTTCGAAGATACCATGAATGGTGGACTACACACAATATATATATATATATATATATATTGCCTTAATTAGTTAGCCGTGCCTAGTGGCCATTTAATGACATATCCTATTCTTGCATAACCATATATCTTTAATATCTTTATTAACTAGCCAATTTTAAAGTGATTAATGAGGTTTACATTGGCTAATAATCCATCTAATACCATCGTAAAACTAGACGTGGCAAAATTATTTAAAACTGCAGTTTGGAATTCACCATCTCCGTTAGGGAAAACAAAATAAAAGCTTGTATGACCAATCCTATAACTTTGTCGTACAGTGATGGAGTTGAACAAAGCAGGCGGCGTTAGATCTGTATCGATAAATACAAAATGATGAAGCTGGGTTGTACAGAGTTGGCCGGGATTATAATTTTTTTAAATTAAACACTGGTTTAATTTAATTAAAACAAACTATTTCAGCAACGGACGATTCAAGGTGAGTTAAACTCACTCAGTTTTCCCATTTATATTTTATATAAATTGGGTTTTTGCTTTGTGTGCTCTGCTTGCTATGGTTGACTGTTTGCTAGTGTTATAATTATTTGTTGATTTAAATGATGAAATTAAACCGTTGTTTAATTTCAGTGAAATACCAAATCGTTATTTTTAAGATTGGACCAAATAAAGGTAACTCACCTTGGTTGGTCACGTTTATTTATAAACGTGTTTAAATTTTTGAGTTGTTTGAATTACTTGAGAATTGATTGGTGTTGATGGTCATTATTTATTGTTATCAGTTAAATGAAACTGAATGATCTGATTTGTGATAACCAATTTTTATACAGGGAAGAACAGGTTGGAGGGATCCAACCGGATTCCTCAAATAAATTATTTATTTTCATATTATCACATATGAACTATCCTGTTTGGGGTGGTTGATTTGATTTTTGATTATTGAATATTCAACATCTGTTAGTTTAAACAATTGGGCGGTATTGGTTGAGTATTTGGCAGTGTATGGCCTATAAAACCAATCGTTTTGTAAATATTGATTTACCGTCAGGGGAGTCGATAGAGATGAAGTTTTAAAATTTATTTTAAACTGTAGATCGATTTGGAAATATATTATTTTGAATAGAAGTGTATAAAAGGAAAATAAATAAATAAATATTTTATTTATTAAAGGCTTTGATTTATTATAAATGGATTTTACAAAATAAATCTGAGATTAATCAGAATTTATAAATATGGGAATAGAAATTTACTAAACGGTTAAAATGTGGATAGTTGGTTTGTTAAGAATTTATTTAATGGAATTATTTAAATTAATTATATTATTAATAAATTTAAAGTGGAAACGAATTGGAATGGATTAACAAGATAAACGCGCCTTGAATTGACTAAGTCAACCATTGTAATTGGAATTGATTTTAAATTAGTTTTGATTTGGATTTATCTAATAAAATTGTTAATGAATATTGTTTTAACTTTAATAAGGTTTTAAAAGGAGATTTACCATTTATTTAGTTAATAAAGAGATTAACCACTTCTATAGTTGTTAATGGTTGAATAGATTGAAAGGAGATTGGTAAAAGTGTATTTGAGGCAAAAAAGCGGGTTATAGGGTTGTATAACCAAATCCAAATGATAATGGGATTTGTTTTGAATAGAATATTGGTTTCTGATTACAACTTGTATTTATCTGAGGATGAGAACGTTGTTGATCAAGGTCTGAGAGGTAACTAAAATACCCCAACTTGAACAACATCAGGATTATCTGAAGATGATATTAGTTGGTAATCAAAAAGGAGGTCAGTGATAATTTATTATTTCCATTTGTGAAATATTAAGGCAAGGTTTGGTGAAAATTTGGAAAATATATAACGAGAGCTTCGAAGTAAAGAAAAGAAATTATATAATGGAAATTCCACAGTAGAAGGAAACCAAAAGGGGTTGTGTGGAAATATAACGATACTCTCGAATTAGAAAGAAAATGCAAAGTTGAGTTTTATGTTATACTAATAAATATGTGTTATTGTTTTAAGAATTTAATAAAAGATATTACGTACGCTGTTACGAATAATAAGTTGAAGGGGTTTCCCAAGTTAAATAATAAAGAATGAGGTAACATGTGTTTGAAAGGAGAATTAAGTGAGTATTGAATAGGGTCATAAGTTATTTCACTAAGTATTTAATGAAATGGTTTCAAGAACATTAATATATTAGTTAAGGATCAAACATCGTATTTTTTTTAAACATTAAAAGAGTTAGAGGTTTTAATGAAGCAGAAGTGAATAAGTTTGTTTTAATTAAAAGGCCAAGTTATGCTGAATACTGAATCAGTAGACTCATTGGAGCGTTATGATTGAAACACTATATATTTTGATAGTTAAATCACCGACTATCAAATTTGTCCTATACGATTGTTGGTACGGAAAGACCGGGATCGAATCAATATTCGAAAACCATTCTGACCAACAAATACGTGAAGAGATCAGAAGATGATCAAGATGGGGCATTGAAGACCGTAGAATTTCATAAACGGAAGGACCACTAATATTCCCTGCCTTGTAAGTAGAGATAAGTTGTTATTTTGTTGTGGTTGGAATCTACGGGTTGCAAGGACTTCTCGCTACTGATCCATGGGGTGATTCCTATATGAGATGTAGTAGGAGAGTACCTTCGGTTCATCCTTTCCTGGATGACTTGTATGGATGGATGTCTGACAGAGTATTTCCAAAGGAATTACATACGTTGATTTCTTCAAACGTACCATAGTTGATAGCGGAGAAATGGTTTTTTCTCTAGCCAGATAACCAGAGTATTTTTGTGGACATCAATAAGTGTGATCTGGCGGATCTGACGATGTGGCATTCAAAGTGAATGGTGATCAGAGGTTCAAAAGTTAATCTAAACCCGAAGCCTCACAGCTAGGAAATGACAGAAATCGGGCAGGCAGCATGGCTATGTGGGTCGCTCCCATTAGGGTGTATAATCACCTATCTAGAGAAATTCTGTATGCTTCTTCAATCTATCGATGCTGTCCCTTTTCGGGAACCGGTTGCTAATCCAAACCGTTGGTGATATACGTTTGATACACTCAAGAGAAATGAGTGGTCGATCATGTGTGGGCCGGGGTGCAAGACATTCTTGTTGAACCCAGTGTATTCGCCTCTAGAGATACACTATCGGCAGGTGTCCCATACCTTGTCATAGGTGGAATACAATCTCCAATAAGCGCCCGCGGTTTTGATTGTATACTATATATGTGGAGCATGAGATGCAAGCATTCCAATAGATTGTTATTTACTTGTATTTAGACATTATTATAATATCAGAAAAGATATTGGTTTCAAAACTGTTTTGGGTTATCTTAAGGTAAAAACCGTCCATATTTATGTGTGAATTTGATCTTACGATTATCCTTTTCTTTCGAAAGGATTTGTAACTTTTAAATCATGTTGGACGATTTACCCTTAATACTGTGCAAGTTTATCTCACTCTGGTTCACCATACTGACCCAGTGTTTTGTAAATGCTCAGGTTAGCCCGGGGCGTACAGGTTCAGGTTATCGAATGCTGTGAAGAGACGAGCTGGTGATGTTCAGACGTATGATATTATATAACTATTGTTCCGCTGTGCATGTTGTATATGAGGTCAGGTTATTATAACTGTCCAGATGTGTGTTATACTCTGATATTGTAAGTATGTTTAAAAGCTCTCAATAATGATTATTTCGTATTATATTTTGTTCCGCTGTGATGTGAGACTCTGATTCTATGTTGTGGTGTTTCTTCTTCTTCTATTCTAATATTTCTTTCTTATCTCACCCTCCAAATTCTTTCTAATAACTATCCAGTGTTTTCGGTGCTTGGACGATCGGCATGAGTTACGGTAAAGGTATTTATGTCGATTTTCGGGGCCGAAAATAGTTGGATCGTTACAGTGGTATCAGAGCTGGTTGCTTAATTGGTACGGACGATAGGGAGTTCTCGCTTCGCGTTAGGTGGCGAACGGGAGGCTCTCACCCCTATATCTCCCGACAATGTGGGTTGGTCGAGTAGCGAGGCTGGCCGTAAAAGCAGTTCTGAGGTACCAGTGTAAGCCACGGGGGGAAGTTAGCCCTCTGCCTTGGGGGTTGAGGGATGGTTGAAAAGCCTACCGAAATTCTTGGGTCGTTATAGTGGTATCAGAGCTATTGGTTTAGTGATAACCTTGGCTCTGTGGCATGACTTGATAGAGATGGGGTTAGTAATACCCTAGATCGAGATTGAGTGTATATATATGAGAGCGTAATTGTAAATTTTATATACAAATGTTTTGTATTGATCGGTTTGAGTGTTGAGAAGCATTGGACTGGTAAATGAATACCATACTGTTTTGTCAAGGGGGTAAATGAAATAATTTTACCTAAATTATATTTTGTGTAGAAAAGAAATAATTTTCTCAATTTATTGAGATATTGGTATATTTGATGTGTTTGTCGATTTGGATAAATTCAATTTGATTAAGAATTTGAATTGGAACTTAGCTTGACTAAGTGGAATTGAATTAAGTATGATAATGAAAAATAATAAAACAAATTTGGAATTTGGGAATTGATGGGATAATAAATAAATAGGAAATCGATTGGATATTAACCAATTGTTGTTCAAACATGTGAACCCGAGTAAATATTAATATTTAATATTAATAGTGATTAATTGGTTAAGTTGGTTGTTGATTAATTATTGATTGTATGTTTGATTACCCAATGGTAAATAAGAGTTGAATGAATTAAAAATAAATTCCAGTGTTGAAATTTGGAATGAAACTGAATATGAATCGAAATAAATAATTTCACCATGTATTTAAAAGCGAATTAATGCTCATGTTTGATTGTGGAATTGGTGCAGTTATAATTGTTGATTTGCAAAATATTATCACAGTTATTACTCATATGTGAATTGAGTTAAGTACAGGTGCCAGACGTCTAGCCAGATTGATACTGGTTGGGTAAATCAAATATACATCAAGCAGATATGCTCAATAGCGCTCATTAAAGGTACGCCTACGCAAAATATGAAATTTTGGTTTTTACTTGGGTTTTGAGTTTGGATTTTGATTTTTCCGACCCTGTTGGTCGATGTATATATATTTCTTGAACCTGCGATATTGCAGATGTTCCTCCGTACAGGGGAGACTCTGCCAAAAAAAATTCAAAATTTAAGGTGTTAGAATTTTTTTTTGAAATTTTTTGGAAAATTCTTTTGTTTGAAATAAATTGGTTTTAAAACCTATTATATTTGTTTTGGAAATAAAAATCAAGATTTAAATTTATTATTCTTATAAAGATAACGGGTTTATAACGCTCTTTCTTACCTTAGCAATTTCGAGGACGAAATTATTTTAAGGGGAAAGAATGTAACGTCCTGTATTTTTGGCCGTCAAATATTTAATTTAATTTATTTATTTAAATATTATATTTGGAATATTTATGGATTTTAATATTTAATTCGTTATATAAAACGAAGTCTTAAACGTTAATTTTATTTATAATATAAAACGAGCTCAAAATCGCGCGACAATTCGTAATATTTGGTTTTGAACTTCAACTGAGAATACAGGATCCGTTTTAAGTCGGAATTATGTGAAACGATAAACATTAGAAGCGTGTTGATTGTAATTTTCATATGAAAGAGAAAAATCCAGATTTCGTATTTTAAATGGTAAGTTATGGCCAAAACGAAATTTGAATTAGTCGCTATGGAAATCGTTATTTAAATATAGGCCGTTAAAATAGCCGTTTTGCAAACGGACTTTGTTTTCGACGAAATCAGTTTCATTAGAACCGTAAGGTTAAATTAATGTACGGTGGTGAATTGCGTGGAAAACCGATGTCATATGTGACCACGGTAGCCGTAAATGCCCGGTTATTTTCTATAGCGCGTATTTAAATAAATAAATGGTTATTTGGGTATAACTTGAACAGACGATCGAATTAAGCTGTGAAACTAATTTTGTTGAGTTCGTGTCATCGATTAGAGTCAAGATATGTATATGGTTTGCTATTTTTGGAGACCGGATGTAAGAACCCGTTACTTCCCCGTGAAGGAAAGAGCGGATACTTTGAGAACAACACACAAATGAACGCAGACGGAAGAACATTTCATTGTTATTACAACAATTCCATCAGAATACAAGAATATACAGAGTATGAATGAATAAATTACATTCGATAAATATCAGAGATTACAATAAATTACATAGCAGCGGAAAATAATACAAAGCACAACTGAAGGTGATATACGGATACAGAGCTTTCCGGATATCATTCCAGCTGTAAACCAGGATCCTGTGAATATAAATCTGCAAAACCAAAACTACTAGCTGCCCGTGTCGAAAATAAGGGCACCCAGAGTTTAGGTTAAAACAATAAACTCCAGGTCAGTCATGTGACTGGTGTGAGAACTAAAACAGTTATTTAAAACTTTACTTTTAAAAGAGAGTAATTCAAGGGACCACGCCGTATAACACGTAACGGGTTTCCTCCCAAGAATACCAGTGCATATAGATAAACAACGCAATGCTTTTTCGAAAAATGAAGCTATTATAAGACCCAGGTCCCATCACACAATGCAACGCAAGCCGGAGGATAGGGTTTTACCTTATAACAGCCAAACATGCTTGGTACGTTTAAAACAAATCATTTGATACTATAATAAGTGTATAGTGTCAAAACAATTTCAATCATAAATATAAATCATAGACGGCATAACATCCCATGCTACTATGTCGCCATACTAGGCTCTACAAATAAAGCCGAAATTCGCGTATTGGAAATTGGATTTCCGTCACGAGTCGAGGCAAGGGGCAAGCTCCTCTCCGCGTTCGAGACACTCTAGCAAATGTCCCAGGGCTACGCACTCTGGGCAACCCCGGATCCTCCAAGGCCGGTCCTCACTTACGTTAGAGGATTAGTTATTCCTGAACACACGTTTCCCGGTCCTTACAGACCTATAATCGAGGCGCCTCGTATTCCAACAACCACATAGGTGAAAAGTATATAAATGTCAGGGCTGGTAAGTCACTGACACCACCATAGCTAGAAAGAAACGTCATGCACTCCTTGGGTCCTTATCCCGTTTTTGACTCATACCGAGGTGTGAGGCTCGCGAATTCACGTTACACACAAAGCTACGCCACAGGGGCCGTGCTTTGATCATCAACAACAAGACTTTGCTTTTCAACAGAAGCCTTGATCATTGCATCTTAGCGTGCCACATAGGCAATTCATGCCATGCGACTGATGTCCATCGATATACAACCTCTGAGCTCGTACGTCTCAGAGAAAGGCGTTAAGCAAAAGAATAAATTCTCCGCCGCCAAATAGATGTATATTTAATAGAAATCAATCAACACAGAATAAAATCCAATGTCAGACACACAATCCATTTACAAGTCCGTTCTGGGTCTGAACGAAACCGGAGGCACTTTCCTCGCATATCCATCCATCTCCAAGTACGTCTGGACGACCACCAACTATTTCCATCCTCTTGCGTGTACAGCCCAATCAGGATCGTCAGTAATTACCCAAACGATGTGAAGACTTCCGGTCTTCAGCCACCGTCTTCATCTTCGACATATTGTCGAATCGGTTATTCAGAATGGGTATAAACCCGGCCTTTCCGAACAACCCGCGTATATTAAAAACAAATGTCACACAAACACAACATACGCCTCATTCCCGTTCAGAATATTCCTAGGGAAAGGTTCCCATTAATTTTATCCAAGATAAATTCTTTAAAATTTATCCTTTAATCTTCCTTTAGATGTCATTTGAAACCAAATTATGGTTTTCTAAATTAGTCGAGATTAGCGAACCACACCGAAGTAATTATTTATTTTATTTCCCAATCCCAACCTATTCATCCCATAAAGCAAAACTGGTAATACTCCATATCTAACACCACGGTGTTATCGGTAAAATTAATTACCATTTCACGTTCAAATCCGATTAAAGATTTAACTATCGCTTTGGAGCAAAACTGGTGATACTCCATTCTCGCTTATTTTCTAAATTTTATAATTTAGATTATAGATTCACATTTCAATCTGATTGCAGATTCGTTAAAATTCCTTTTACTGGGTTAAAGAACTAGGTGTTATTTAAAACACAGTTCACGACAAACCCAAATCACATTCTATTTGTTATCGAGTTAAAGAACTAGTGTTGTTTAAAACACAGTTCACGATAAATCCACAAATCAATTCTAGTTCAACTCAAATCAAATATATTAGGAATTCTGATTATTTAAAACCCCTTTTTAAATCTAATTTATTTATTTAAAAAAAATAATCGGGTTTTAAATTTAGTTCAGTCTAGTTCATTTCGATAAAAAAATCTATTTTTATCTTTTCAAGTATGGAGTTTTTCACCCCAATTTTTCTCAAATCACTTCTTATGATTTTACACAAATTATTGATATTTTTAATAATTATATCAAGGTCCGTACAATCGATTTCCAACAATGGCCATCGAACTGCACTTACAACGACCTTTTTCAAATTTGATTTGGACGTAACTCCAAATCCAACCGTTAGATTTCAAATTTCTAATATTCGTTAGAAAGCTCTTTTCGATACGAACCCAACGGTTCCGGTTTTAGGAGAATCCGACGGTCGGATCTCCCGTAATGTCCATTTGAAATAAATGGTCGATATTTACGAACTGCCGCGGTGCGGCGCGTTCTATTCAGGCCATTATATTATATATATAATATATATTTCGTCGATTACTATTTAAAACGAATTATATAAATAGTTTTAAATTCGTTTCAAAAGCAATTTCAACTTCCATTTCAATTCAAATCAAAATTGAATTCTTCTTTATAAATTCGTTTTAAAATTCATTTCTATTCAATTCAAATTTCAATTCAATTTGAATTCATTTCAATTCGCTTTCAATTCAATTTGAATTCGTTTTCAATTCAATTCAATTCCACAGTCTTTTTCTATTCGATTCAATTCAAATTGGTTTTCTATTCGATTCAATTCAAATTGGTTTTCTATTCGAATCAAATTCGTTATATATTCCATTGAAATCAAATTCGTTATATATTCAATTGAAATCAAATTCGTTTTCTATTCAATTCATATTCGTTATATATTCAATTGAAATCAAATTCGTTTTCTATTCAATTCACTTCGAAATCGTTTTCAATTCAATTCATTTCGAAATCGTTTTCAATTCAATTCATTTCGAAATCGTTTTCAATTCAATTCATTTCGAAATCGTTTTCAATTCAATTCATTTCGAAATCGTTTTCAATTCAATTCATTTCGAAATCGTTTTCAATTCAATTCATTTCGAAATCGTTTTCAATTTAATTCATTTCGAAATCGTTTTATATTCAATTCATTTCGAAATCGTTTTCAATTCAATTCATTTCGAAATCGTTTTCAATTCAATTCATTTCGAAATCGTTTTATATTTAATTCATTTCGAAATCGTTTTCAATTCATTTCATTTCGAAATCGTTTTCAATTCAATTCATTTCGAAATCGTTTTCAATTCAATTCATTTTGAAATCGTTTTATATTCAATTCATTTCGAAATCGTTTTCAATTCAATTCATTTCGAAATCGTTTTCAATTCAATTCATTTCGAAATCGTTTTCAATTCAATTCAATTCGAAATCGTTTTCAATTCAATTCATTTCGAAATCGTTTTCAATTCAATTCATTTCGAAATCGTTTTCAATTCAATTCATTTCGAAGTCGTTTTCAATTCAATTCATTTCGAAATCATTTTCAATTCAATTCATTTCGAAATCGTTTTATATTCAATTCATTTCGAAATGAATAAAATCGATATAAATATCGTTCACGTCAAAATGGCGTTAATCTAATCAACACGGCTTCATATATTCCTTCATTCTATTCAACAAATGAATATTTACTTTTGTCAACACACGACTAATCTCAACGAATGAGTACTGTCCATGTGTGACTATTTTTGCTAAATTATTTCGTTCAACACATGACTAATCTCAACGGATGAGTACAGTCAACACATGAACCTTTATATTTTATAATATAAAGATGTAAATTTTATTGTTAAAATATTTCGTTCAACACATGACTAATCTCAACGGATGAGTACAGTCAACACATGAACCTTTATATTATAATATTCTTTATTTTCTAAATTGGAATGAGGCCCAATTAATCACCATATAATGTTAATTATATGGATTTTCATACATCACACGTATATAATAGCATTGAAAGATAATCAACCATCAACCAAAGTGCACTACACTGTATAAGAATCAAATATAGATATCTAACGCTTATAACAGCCTGTCAATCAATCGATCGACATATTTAATCAATCAGGATTAGTGAACTTCAAATTTCATCCCAACACCCGTGTGGGGTTTCAAACAATCAAACGCATATTTTATTTGTGCAGTCGGGCGATGTGTAAATTTATCGACCCAATCAATGTCAGTCAAATCAGTGTACATAAATAAATCGGCCGATTTGTTTATGAATATTTTATCTTGTTCACTTCACGTTAAAAATTATATTTTTAACGATAAAATATTTTATTTCAACACATGAATTTCTATTCAGTTCATTTACACAATAAAAATGATATTTTTATTTTTCTAACATATTTTAGGAAATTTCGGCGGCATAACGGCACGATACTAGGAACGGGACGAGGCCTAGCCTTATCCCCGGTCTAGTGAAGGCCCACGCCATTCACACATCAATCAAATCCACCAAACAATCAAATTCAAATCTAATCATCTAACTAATTAATGCAATCAAACAAACAAGTCCATGGTCTGTGGACGATTGTGTCGGGTGCTACTAAGCACCGTCTGCATCCTAGTATATATATATAACTAGAAAAAGAAATTGAAAGGTGAGAAATTCGCACAAATAGCTATCCAATCATCTTGACTCTTCTTTTGTAGAAGTCTTCGTCGTTATCGCATCTTTGTCATCTTCGTTTCCCGTAGCCACTACATATATAAAAATCGAATTTTTACTTCGCTATTCAATATATAAAAATCGAATTTTTACTATGCTATTCAATATATAAAAATCGAATTTTTACTATGCTATTCAATATATAAAAATCGAATTTTTACTACGATGTCATATAGATAAAAATTCCATTTCAAAAATATAGATTTCGCCTTTATAAAAATAAAGATTTCGCCTTTATATAATATGAAAATTATATTTTTCTCGAAGTAAAAATCATATTTTTACTTCACTACTCATCTCAAAATATCGTCTTTTCATATCTTTAAAAATATCACCTTTTCACCTTTAAAAATATCGTCTTTTCAAAATCAATCTTTATTTTACTGCACATATAAAGATGCTATTTTTAATATTCCTATCATGTAAAAATTATATTTTTTAATTCTCTACCCAAACAAAAGTCATATTTTACATCTTCTACTTAATAAAGATTATATTTTTAATACTTTAAAAATATAAAAATCATATTTTTAATACTTTAAAAATATAAAAATCATATTTTTATATCACCTTTCAACACTAAAAATCGTATAATTACCGGAATAAAAATCGCATTTCCTTTACGAAGTTATATATATGAAAAGCAAGCTATTTACTTCAACAAAAATCAAATTTTTAAATGAATTAAGCTGAATAATTAAAGTAAAACTTACATTGGGCGTTGACGAGGCGAAGTGGTGGTTCGGGATGGTCGGAGGGTGACACTGGAGGTGCTGGAGGTTTCTCAGGTCGTCAGAGCAGCGGGGAGGTGCTGAACCGGGCGCCGACAGCTTGTACAGAGGAGGGGGAGGGTCGCGAGGCAGTTCAGAAGCGAGGCGGGGGTGTGAAGTGGCGTGGTGTCGCCTGAGGGTGGGGCGCTTGGGCTGAGCGGCGCGTCTCATTTGGCTAGGGCACGGGGAGGGGGTTTCGTTCTAGCGGCGGCTGTCTGGGGGTAGAAGAGGAGACGTAATCGAGAGAGGGGGGGTTTCGCCTGAGGCGCGGTGGGCCAGCGGTGGCGCCAGAGGCCGCTGCGGTGGAGGATCGACGTCTTTTTTTTTTTTTGATTTAGTTCTGAAATGATACGGGGGGGGGGGGGGGCAGAGATATAGGAGAGAAAGGTATTTTTCTTTTTTTTTATTTAATTAATTTATTTTTGCCAAAAAGCAACTTTTATTTTCGATCTCAAAACGAGGCCCACCGCCTGTCGTCCATAGCTAATTGCCCCCATTCCGAACACAATGGGATATGTATCATAAGCAGATTCGATCGTTTGAATCAGTTTCCGTTGAATTTAACTTTAAATCTATATATTCTGTTTTAAACATACATTTCAATTTACCAGGGTCACATACGAACTCTATAAATTGCAGAAAAATATTTTCTAGCTTCGTATTGACGATACGGTCCTATCAAAACTAGTTTCGTCGAATTCTGAGACCGTTGGAAAAATGGCCATTTTCCAGTCGATTAAAATCAACTGAAACTGGTCAAACGCGTTTTCCTTCGCCACGCTCACATATTGATTCGAAAAATTATGAAATTTGGAATCTAACAATAACTTTACATCATGGACCCAACAAAAGTGGTTTCGTCGAAATCCGAGGTCGTTTGCAAAATGTCAATTTTTAAGGGCCTGAATTCCATAACGACTATTCAGAATTTTCAACTGGACATATCTTTTGATTCCCGCTATGAAAATTTGATTTTTTAGATTCGTTGGAAAGATATCTTCAATTAGATCCTAATGTTTTTGGTTTCACTAAAATCCGGATTGTTTTGCACCCGGTACATTCAATTGAAGTTTGAAATCGAATTATCGAACTACCGCGCCATTTTCAATTCCTTTTATAATTATATATAAATATTTATATTCTAGCGACGATGCGTATAATCTATACGTTCTAAATAAATTCAAAATAAATTTCTGGTCGATATTATTTAAAATAATTCATTTTAAATATTCAAAATTCGCTAAAATTGTCAAAATAAAATTTTTAAACTAGCCCAGATTTTCCGGGTTATTACAATCTCCCCCACTTAAAACTTTTCGTCCCCGAAATGGAACAAAGTCGAAAGTGGTCTGATTAATCAGCTCTACGTTCGATCAGGCTTCCATTCTCCAACTTTTCAGTTTCTGAGAATTTTCAAATTTTCAAAAATTTGGCTAACACCCTAAATTTTCGAAAAATTTCGCCATAACCTCCCCTGCACCGGGAGCCACGGGAAAATCCCGAAATTGCCATACAGGCCTTCTGATCTCAAAAAGAAAAAGAAAAAGCCAAGCGGCTAGCCAATAGGCTCATAAAATCATCATCACCCAAACAAAACAGTAGATTATGTAGTAAACATGTACCTATTTGTCGGGCAAACAAATTTTATTCTTCGGCTCTAGCCTCCTTGCTATGACCTGTTCAATGTAAGTATATGTATATGTAAGCAAATGCGACCAATTTTCAATATAGTTCAATATTTGATGCAATTAGGCATAATGGTTAAAAATTATTAAACAAATAAACAAACAACACAAACATCAATCAATTAGTGAATTAACGTTTCAAATTCATAATTTTGATATATATACAAAAAATCTTGTTTTTGATGCCACTTCACAACAATGTGTTCTAACTATATAAGTTTTGGTTCTCACACCAGTCTAATGGAAATATATAGATATCACACCTTCGAAACACGAATATAAATACTGATGATGTGGCCACATCACCAGAATTATTCTCGGGTGTCTAGAATGTGACTCTATATCTATCCAATATATTAAAACTTCGAATATACGTTCATGACGCGTATACGCGAAATCTATATATACTCGATTGTCCATATTCAATATAAATAAATATTCAAATACGTAAAAAGTGATTTAAATTTTCAAAACAAAATTGTTTTCTTTTGAAAAATATACTCATCACACTCGTTCTCGGATACTACTAATCCTATCTCTAACGAGTCATTCTAATTGGATATTACTAATCCAATATCTGATGAATTCTTTCGTATGGTTCTAATGTGTCTTGTTCTTGAGCTCTGTAAACCAAAGCTCTGATACCACTGTAAGAACCCGTTACTTCCCCGTGAAGGAAAGAGCGGATACTTTGAGAACAACACACAAATGAACGCAGACGGAAGAACATTTCATTGTTATTACAACAATTCCATCAGAATACAAGAATATACAGAGTATGAATGAATAAATTACATTCGATAAATATCAGAGATTACAATAAATTAATAGCAGCGGAAAATAATACAAAGCACAACTGAACACACGTTTCCAAGGCCGGCCCTCACTTACGTTAGAGGATTAGTTATTCCTGAACACACGTTTCCCGATCCTTACAGATCTATAATCGAGGCGCCTCGCATTCCAACAACCACATAGGTGAAAAGTATATAAATGTCAGGGCTGGTAAGTCACTGACACCACCATAGCCAGAAAGAAACGTCATGTACTCCTTGGGACCTTATCCCGTTTTTGACTCATACCGAGGTGTGAGGCTCGCGAATTCACGTTATACACAAAGCTACGCCATAGGGGCCGTGCTTTTATCATCAACCACAAGTCTTTGCTTTTCAACAGAAGCCTTGATCATTGCATCTTAGCGTGCCACATAGGCAATTCATGCCATGCGACTGATGTCCATCGATATACAACCTCTGAGCTCGTACGTCTCAGAGAAGGGCGTTAAGCAAAAGAATAAATTCTCCGCCGCCAAACAGATGTATATTTAATAGAAATCAATCAACACAGAATAAAATCCAATGTCAGACACACAATCCATTTACAAGTCCGTTCTGGGTCTGAACGAAACCGGAGGCACTTTCCTCGTATATCCATCCATCTCCAAGTACGTCTGGACGACCACCAACTATTTCCATCCTCTTGCGTGTACAGCCCAATCAGGATCGTCAGTAATTACTCAAACGATGTGAAGACTTCCGGTCTTCAGCCACCGTCTTCATCTTCGACATATCGTCGAATCGGTTATTCAGAATGGGTATAAACCCGGCCTTTCCGAACAACCCGCGTATATTAAAAACAAATGTCACAAAAACACAACATACGCCTCATTCCCGTTCAGAATATTCCTAGGGAAAGGTTCCCATTAATTTTATCCAAGATAAATTCTTTAAAATTTATCCTTTAATCTTCCTTTGGATGTCATTTGAAACCAAATTATGGTTTTCTAAATTAGTCGAGATTAGCGAACCACACCGAAGTAATTATTTATTTTATTTCCCAATCCCAACCTATTCATCCCATGAAGCAAAACTGGTAATACTCCATATCTAACACCACGGTGTTATCGGTAAAATTAATTACCATTTCACGTTCAAATCCGATTAAAGATTTAACTATCGCTTTGGGGCAAAACTGGTGATACTCCATTCTCGCTTATTTTCTAAATTTGATAATTTAGATTATAGATTCACATTTCAATCTGATTGCAGATTCGTTAAAATTCCTTTTACTGGGTTAAAGAACTAGGTGTTATTTAAAACACAGTTCACGACAAACCCAAATCACATTCTATTTGTTATCGGGTTAAAGAAATAGTGTTGTTTAAAACACAGTTCACGATAAACCCACAAATCAATTCTAGTTCAACTCAAATCAAATATATTAGGAATTCTGATTATTTAAAACCCCTTTTTAAATCTAATTTATTTATTTAAAAAAAAATCGGGTTTTAAATTTAGTTCAATCTAGTTCATTTCGATAAAAAAATCTATTTTTATCTTTTCAAGTATGGAGTTTTTCACCCCAATTTTTCTCAAATCACTTCTTATGATTTTACACAAATTATTGATATTTTTAATAATTATATCAAGGCCCGTACAATCGATTTCCAACAATGGCCATCGAACTGCACTTACAACGACCTTTTTCAAATTTGATTTGGACGTAACTCCAAATCCAACCGTTAGATTTCAAATTTCTAATATTCGTTAGAAAGCTCTTTTCGATACGAACCCAACGGTTCCGGTTTTAGGAGAATCCGACGGTCGGATCTCCCGTAATGTCCATTTGAAATAAATGGTCGATATTTACGAACTGCCGCGGCGCGTTCTATTCAGG
Organism: Allium sativum; assembly: GCA_030737875.1. NCBI lineage: Eukaryota > Viridiplantae > Streptophyta > Magnoliopsida > Asparagales > Amaryllidaceae > Allium > Allium sativum. Next base: position 1,019,117,383 of record CM060926.1, on the reverse strand, counting down.
CCATTATATTATATATATAATATATATAATATATATTTCGTCGATTACTATTTAAAACGAATTATATAAATAGTTTTAAATTCGTTTCAAAAGCAATTTCAACTTCCATTTCAATTCAAATCAAAATTGAATTCTTCTTTATAAATTCGTTTTAAAATTCATTTCTATTCAATTCAAATTTCAATTCAATTTGAATTTATTTCAATTCACTTTCAATTCAATTTGAATTCGTTTTCAATTAAATTCAATTCCAAAGTCGTTTTCTATTCGATTCAATTCAAATTGGTTTTCTATTCGATTCAATTCAAATTGGTTTTCTACTCGAATCAAATTCGTTATATATTCCATTAAAATCAAATTCGTTATATATTCAATTGAAATCAAATTCGTTTTCTATTCAATTCATATTCGTTATATATTCAATTGAAATCAAATTCGTTTTCTATTAAATTCACTTCGAAATCGTTTTCAATTCAATTCATTTCGAAATCGTTTTCAATTCAATTCATTTCGAAATCGTTTTCAATTCAATTCATTTCTAAATCGTTTTCAATTCAATTCATTTTGAAATCGTTTTCAATTCAATTCATTTCGAAATCGTTTTCAATTCAATTCATTTCAAAATCGTTTTCAAATCAATTCATTTCGAAATCGTTTTATATTCAATTCATTTCGAAATCGTTTTCAATTCAATTCATTTCGAAATCGTTTTCAATTCAATTCATTTCGAAATCGTTTTATATTCAATTCATTTCGAAATCGTTTTCAATTCAATTCATTTCGAAATCGTTTTCAATTCAATTCATTTTGAAATCATTTTCAATTCAATTCATTTCGAAATCGTTTTATATTCAATTCATTTCGAAATCGTTTTCAATTCAATTCATTTCGAAATCGTTTTCAATTCAATTCATTTCGAAATCGTTTTCAATTCAATTCATTTCGAAATCGTTTTCATTTCAATTCATTTCGAAATCGTTTTATATTCAATTCATTTCGAAATGAATAAAATCGATATAAATATCGTTCACGTCAAAATGGCGTTAATCTAATCAACACGGCTTCATATATTCCTTCATTCTATTCAACAAATGAATATTTACTTTTGTCAACACACGACTAATCTCAACGAATGAGTACTGTCCATGTGTGACTATTTTTTCTAAATTATTTCGTTCAACACATGACTAATCTCAACGGATGAGTACAGTCAACACATGAACCTTTATATTTTATAATATAAAGATGTAAATTTTATTGTTAAAATATTTCGTTCAACACATGACTAATCTCAACGGATGAGTACAGTCAACACATGAACCTTTATATTATAATATTCTTTATTTTCTAAATTGGAATGAGGCCCAATTAATCACCATATAATGTTAATTATATGGATTTTCATACATCACACGTATATAATAGCATTGAAAGATAATCAACCATCAACCAAAGTGCATTACACTGTATAAGCATCAAATATAGATATCTAACGCTTATAACAGCCTGTCAATCAATCGATCGACATATTTAATCAATCAGGATGAGTGAACTTCAAATTTCATCCCAACACCCGTGTGGGGTTTCAAACAATCAAACGCATATTTTATTTGTGCAGTCGGGCGATGTGTAAAATTTATCGACCCAATCAATGTCAGTCAAATCAGTGTACATAAACAAATCGGTCGATTTGTTTATGAATATTTTATCTTGTTCACTTCACGTTAAAAATTATATTTTTAACGATAAAATATTTTATTTCAACACATGAATTTCTATTCAGTTCATTTACACAATAAAAATGATATTTTTATTTTTCTAACATATTTTAGGAAATTTCGGCGGCATAACGGCACGATACTACGAACGGGACGAGGCCTAGCCTTATCCCCGGTCTAGTGAAGGCCCACGCCATTCACACAACAATCAAATCCACCAAACAATCAAATTCAAATCTAATCATCTAACTAATTTATGCAATCAAACAAACAAGTCCATGGTCTGTGGACGATTGTGTCGGGTGCTACTAAGCACCGTCTGCATCCTAGTATATATATATAACTAGAAAAAGAAATTGAAAGGTGAGAAATTCTCACAAATAGCTATCCAATCATCTTGACTCTTCTTTTGTAGAAGTCTTCGTCGTTATCGCATCTTTGTCATCTTCGTTTCCCGTAGCCACTACACATGTAAAAATCGAATTTTTACTTCGCTATTCAATATATAAAAATCGAATTTTTACTATGCTATTCAATATATAAAAATCGAATTTTTACTATGCTATTCAATATATAAAAATCGAATTTTTACTACGATGTCATATAGATAAAAATTCCATTTCAAAAATATAGATTTCGCCTTTATAAAAATAAAGATTTCGCCTTTATATAATATGAAAATTATATTTTTCTCGAAGTAAAAATCATATTTTTACTTCACTACTCATCTCAAAATATCGTCTTTTCATATCTTTAAAAATATCACCTTTTCACCTTTAAAAATATCGTCTTTTCAAAATCAATCTTTATTTTGCTGCACATATAAAGATGCTATTTTTAATATTCCTATCATGTAAAAATTATATTTTTTTAATTCTCTACCCAAACAAAAGTCATATTTTACATCTTCTACTTAATAAAGATTATATTTTTAATACTTTAAAAATATAAAAATCATATTTTTAATACTTTAAAAATATAAAAATCATATTTTTATATCACCTTTCAACACTAAAAATCGTATAATTACCGGAATAAAAATCGCATTTCCTTTACGAAGTTATATATATGAAAAGCAAGCTATTTACTTCAACAAAAATCAAATTTTTAAATGAATTAAGCTGAATAATTAAAGTAAAACTTACATTGGGCGTTGACGAGGCGAAGTGGTGGTTCGGGATGGTCGGAGGGTGACACTGGAGGTGCTGGAGGTTTCTCAGGTCGTCAGAGCAGCGGGGAAGTGCTGAACCAGGCGCCGACAGCTTGTACAGAGGAGGGGGAGGGTCACGAGGCAGTTCAGAAGCGAGGCCGGGGTGTGAAGTGGCGTGGCGTCGCCTGAGGGTGGGGCGCTTGGGCTGGGCGGCGCGTCTCATTTGGCTAGGGAACAGGGGGGTTCGTTCTAGCGGCGGCTGTCTGGGGGTAGAAGAGGAGACGTAATCGAGAGAGGGGGGGTTTCGCCTGAGGCGCGGTGGGCCAGCGGTGGTGCCAGAGGCCGCTGCGGTGGAGGATCGACGTCTTTTTTTTTTTGATTTCGTTCTGAAATGATACGGGGGGGGGGGGGGGGGCAGAGATATAGGAGAGAAAGGTATTTTTCTTTTTTTTTATTTAATTAATTTATTTTTGCCAAAAAGCAACTTTTATTTTCGATCTCAAAACGAGGCCCACCGCCTGTCGTCCATAGCTAATTGCCCCCATTCCGAACACAATGGGATATGTATCATAAGCTGATTCGATCGTTTGAATCAGTTTCCGTTGAATTTACCTTTAAATCTATATATTCTATTTTAAACATACATTTCAATTTACCAGGGTCACATACGAACTCTATAAATAGCAGAAAAATATTTTCTAGCTTCGTATTGACGATACGGTCCTATCAAAACTAGTTTTGTCGAATTCTGAGACCGTTGGAAAAATGGCCATTTTCCAGTCGATTAAAATCAACTGAAACTGGTCAAACGCGTTTTCCTTCGCCACGCTCACATATTGATTCAAAAAATTATGAAATTTGGAATCTAACAATAACTTTACATCACGGACCTAACAAAAGTGGTTTCGTCGAAATCCGAGGTCGTTTGCAAAATGTCAATGTAACGACCCGAAAATTTTTATCGATTTATTTTAAATATTCAATATGGTATATATGTTGGAATTAAATTTCAAAATATATTTAGTTAGTTCAGAATAGTGTTACACTGTTGAAATAACAGTGGTTATGTTAGAATAGGGATCTGTGGTTGCAAATTAGGGGTCACAAAATATTTGGAAACATTATAATATAATCAGTTAAATCAAGCCGACCTATTTACATCACCATCCTAGAAAATAAATTCAAGCAGACCTACGATTTCTCCTCAAGCTGAATTTTCTGTCTCATTTCTTCCCTCCAAAGGAATCAGAGAAGTTAATGGTTTGGTACGTCTGTTCCTTCCGTTTTCCCTATAAATTGAACCTTGGTCCTCGTTCTTTCGATTCCAGCTAGTTCATTTCATTTCTTCTGTTCGATTCTAATAAAATGGCAGCCCTAATTCATTTCGAATCAAAATCAATTTCGGAATATCTGAGGAGGCGAGAGTTGCGCGCGATTCAAGTTCTGGGAGGGTCTCGACTTCGGGTTATAAAGGGGTTAAAATCAAAATTGAGTTGGATGGCCACGAGTTTCCTGGTACTTTATCCAAGGCGCAACGCTGCGATTCAAGGATGAAGGAGGACTTTGGTGGGATCGCTTGAAGATTTGACAAAGGGGATCGATTATCGAACGTTGAAGAGGGAAGGAAGTCAAAGTCGCGATGGTACCTGGGTTGTTCGAAGTCATGTTTTGGGAATCTCGATTTCGATTAAATAAAGTTTGAAACAATCGATTATGGTGGGGCTCAGCATCCTGGTAGCGATGACCTAAGGGATACTCAACGTGACATTTGCAACAGGAGTTCCAGGTTCGGATGAAGGATTTTGATTTGACAGTATGATATGGAGTGTGTACTGATGCGTTTACAGTGGCCTTGGGTTTGATCTGGAATCGACAGTATAGTAATGGGGAGTTCAAATCTGCGTTCAGGGGATGGTTATGGGAGAAGCTTGTTCGATTATCAAACATTTATGTTTCGAAGCAGGCTGTTAAATGATGTTTAAGGTAAGATGTTAAATTAATTTAACTAATTAGAAATGGTTAATTATATATATATAATTAGTTAATTCGTCTAAGATAATTTATTTAAGTAGGTTAAATAAAATAGTTCGAGTTAATGAATAAGGATTTAATTTATCGTAGGTGCTAAACAAATAAATTCGAGTTATTCATAGCTACAACGGTTCAACAGCTAATCAGATGTTCAGAAAATAAGATCACGGTGAGTAAATCTCACTCACCTTTAGAATTATTTTTATTTCATTAAAAATAATTGTTTGTTGCTTGTGTGAATGCTTTCTGGTTGTTTTATATATATTAGTTATTTAGGCTATATATATATATATTGGGTTGATTGATTGGTTGGATTCCCGCAGTCTCATTAGCGGATGCCCGAAGTTTCATAGCAGATGATTACCCTATACGCCCCACGCTATGATTAGTGGATGACCTTCTATACCGCGATATTCTGCCACGAAGCAGAATGGGTATTATTTATGTGCTAACGTCTGTGGATGCAGGGAAACAGGTTGGAGGAATCCAACAGGATTCCTCAAAAATATATTATCTGTTTGTTTGTTTGCTTGATTTCATATATATTCATATATGACGTGCTATAAATCAAATGATTGAAATTTGAATGGTTTGATGGTTTTAAATATCACTAGGCTAAGTGTTAAATTACTTAAAAATATCGTGGAAGGATATTTGAGATTTAAAAGGGGAAATTCTATTTTTTTTAAAATAGAATTTGAATTTTTAAATAGATTTGAAATATAAACTTGTTTGAAAAATAAGACAAGTGATTCCTTTATAAACGAAGTTTATAAGTGGAGTGAAATGAATTATCATTGGATAATTCAGAAAATAGAAATACAAGTGTGACTTTGAAAAAGGAAATATATTTTTCCAAAGAGGAAATATTTGATTTGAAAGCGAGACTTGTTTAAATGAGGTTTGTAAATAGAAAGTGGAAAAATTATCATTTGGATAATTTGAATATTTAAATTCAAATGTGAATTTGAAAATAGAAATGGGGAAATCGTTTAAAGAAATAAACGATGGAATTTATTCTGATGTTCAGAATATAAATTGAACGGAAATAAATCCATAAGGATTTATGATTTGAATTCGATTAATTCGAATTTTATTTAAATAAAAGTCAAATTGAATAAATAGAATTTGACTAGAATTTAAATATAGGATTTGAATACAGAAATTTAAATGTGATTTAGATATAGAATTTGGATGTAAGAAATTGAAATAGAATTTGAATTCAAAGGAATTCAAATGGATTTGAATAAAGAAAAGTAAAATATAGAGTTTTGAAAAATAGAATTTCAAAGGGAATTTAAAATATAGAAACTTGAAAATAGAATTCAAAAGGGAGCTTAACTATAGAAATGAAATGGAGTTTAAACAAAGAATCCAAATAGGGTTGAATTGGAATTTGAGTACAGGATTCAAGTAGGAATTCAAAAGTAGAATTTTCAAATAGAAAAGGAATATAGAACTTTAAACGAAATGTGAGTATTGAATTTGAATAAGGGAAATTCAAATAGAATTTTAATAAGATATTTGAAATAGAATTTGAATAGAGAGATTCAAATGTAAATTGAATATAGAATTAAAATAGAATGTGGTGGGAATTTGAAAATAGATTTCAAATAGAGTTAAAATGGAGTTGAATTCATTTTAACGGCAGTTCAAAAGTTTATATATATAAATATAATTAAAACGAACTCGCCGCAGCGTTGCAGTTCGAAAATTGTCGTTTTGAACTTCAATTGAATATACAGGAATCAATTGAAGTCGGAATTCTTTGAAACAAGAAACGTCAGGACCAATTTGATAATAGTTTTCTAATGGAAGAGAAAAATATGGATTTCGTCGAATAGATTTTGAGTTATGTCAAAATCAAAATTTTAAAAGTGCAGCGCTAGAAACCATTAAAACCATAATGGATTTATATAATAAATATAGGGATTTTTAAGCAAATAAAAAATCCGAATTTCCATTTAAAAACCTGGTCTTGAGTTAGAAAATAAATGTGAACTCAAGTGAAGTAAGAAAAGTGATTTTTAAACAATAATCATATTTTTGATTATTGAATAGAATTAACTAAGTCAAAGAAGAATTAGTTAATCGGGTGGTGAATTGAAGTCGAACTTTGAAAGGTGAATTTGGAATTGTAAATATATATTCGAAATCGAGTATAGAACCTAAATTGAGATTTGAATTCAATTAGTTGATAAGCAAGTTGAAATATATTTGAAACGTGTTATATTCAAATATACAAGCGAAATAGGCAAAGAGATAGTTAACAAGTTAATTTAACGAGTGGAGTCAAAACAAGTGTATGGGGTTGAAATAAATTGGACAGGTATAAACACACAGGAGACAGATATGGGATAAAGTGATGAAGGTATATAATTAGTGTGCTCGACAAAAAGGTACACGTTTAATTTCCATATGAGATTTTATGCGCCGTATCGGCAAGCCGCTTGGCTTTTTCTTTTTCTTTTTGAGATGAGAAGTTACCGGGAAGCTATTTGAAATTTCCCGATGCTCCCGATACAGGGGAGGTTATGGCGAAATTTTCCAAAAATTTAAGGAGTTAGAATATTTTTCATTGTATCGACGTATAGAATTCGATAGGTAAATGAATATAAAAATCGAATATTGTAAACAAAAAGGGAAATCTATAAATTAGAAATAGAAAGCGAACTTTATACATGTTTTAAAAATGAATAATTGGATTGTATAGTATGTTTATTCGAGGTAAGTGGTTTTGCCGTTTTGAAGTTGAGAATGTTTTCAGTTAAGGTCTGAGAGGTAATTTTACCCCAACTTGATTGATTTCATTTTTAATGGATAAATAGCAAGATCCAGTCTCGAAGAGAAGTGTTTGAAAAAGAGTTAGTTGAATAAAATATTTTGGGTTGTTGTAACGATGTTTTACACAACATTCGTTTTAAACCCAAGTGATGGAATTTTGGAAATATAACAAATAAATATTCCTGAGTATAATTAAAATAGTCGGGATAGAGATAAGTGATTGGAATTGTTTCCAATTGCAAATAGAGATATTTTCTAATATATAGAAAATAAAAGAAGTCGATATTGGGAAATGCTTTCCAAATAGCGTAAAGAGCCAATATGGTTATTGAAAATATTTGGTTAACAAATATTGATAAGGAAATGGAGAAGAGATTTAATTAATGAAATATTAATTAAAGAGCCCAGTGATTTGTTTGATATGTTTGGATGAACACTTGTTTTTATTCGATAGTTAAATCACAGACTATCGAAGTTTTTGACCATCGTTGTCAATATGGAGAGACCGGTTGGATTATTATCCCAAGAACCACTCCGTATCGGCATAAGCGTTGCGAACCAAGTATGCTGAATATATTGAAGACGGAGTAAAGTGCAAGGACTCTTTCTATCAAATAGAAATAGTGCCTTCGGTTTCGTTCAATCCCAGAACGAACGTAAATGGACGAATGTCTGACAGAGTATTTTCAATGATCAAATGGGTTGGTCTGTACAAATATATATGGTTGCAACGGATTTATCCCTTAGCATAATATCCAGAATATTTGTGCAAACTCAACTAGTGATTAACGGATCTGACAATGTGGCATTCAAAGTGATTGTGCTATCAATGAATGGTAAGTATTCGTAGCCTCAGGCCTCAACAACCGGGAAAGGACAAAAATCGGGCAGGCAGCATGGCTATGTGGGTCGCACCCATTAGGATGTATAATCACCTATCTAGAGGTTCATTTAATTTCTTATTCTATTCGATGCTGTCCCAGTCGGGAGGCGGTTGCTGATCCCAACCGTTGGTGATATACATTCGATACACTCAAGCGAAATGAGTGGTCGGTCATGTGTGGGCCGGGTCACAAGATGTTCTTGTTGAACCCAGGGTATTCCTCTCTAGAGATACACTAGCGGAAGGTGGTTCCATACCTTGTCATGTTGGAAATCCAATCTCCAATAAGCGCCATGCGGTTTTTGATTTTATACTATATATGTGGAGCGTGAGATGCAAGCGTTCTGCTATTTGGTTATTTACTTGATGTAGACATTATTATAATATCACTAGATTTTCGTATCAAAGTGATTTGGGTTATAGTAAGGTAAAAACCGTCCATGTTTATGTGTGGGCTGGTCTTACTATTATCTTTTCTTTCGAAAAGGGTTTTGAAAGTTAAACAAGTGGTTGGAGTTTACTCACACCAGTCCCATGACTGACCCAGAGTTTATTTTGTTTGTTTTCCCTAAACTCTTGGGTGCCCAAATTTGTACGGGCAGTCAAGTAGTTGGGATTTTTCAGATTCACTTGGAAGAGCTGGAAGCAGGAGGCTTCACCAGTTAGATATAGACTATCATATATTCCGCTGTGTACTACGTTGTATCTGGAAACAGTTGTTTATAACTGTTCCAGAAATGACTGTTGTGCTCTGATGATGGTATGTATATAAAGTTACTGATTTGTATTTCAAAGTTATGTTATATAATATATTTTATTCGTTCCGCTGTGAGTTTGTGATCTTCGTTTTTCTTCTATTCTAATATTTCTTTCTTTCTATTTCTCATCCTCTAACTTCTTTCTAAAAATGATTCGTATTTCTGTGCAATTTGGGTTGGACGTGTGGTGTTTTAGTCAATTCAGATAGCACGGATTTGCGGGTCGTTTCAGTTGGTATCAGAGCCAGGTTGAGCGAATACCTAGGCTTTGGTGGAATGTGCTCATTAGAGATATGGTTAGTAGTACCCTAGAATGAGTTGAGTATATATACGAGAGAGCGTATTTGTTATTTGATATAAAAAAAAACCATTTTATATTGTGTTGGCTAGTTTGTTGAGTGGTTTATGAATTCCGATCGAATAGTGGGACGCCACAAAGTCGATAGGAATTTCTAAACACTTGAGCAGAAGATTGAACACGATATTGTTTTAAAGTGGGTAAATGAAATTATTTTACCCAAAATTCTATTTTGATATAGAAAGAATAATTTTTGAATTTATTATAATATATGGATGTGTTGGTTGTTAATATTATAATCAAATGAAATTATAAAAATTGAAATAGTTAGTTATAACCAAATAGAATTTGTATATGAATAATATATACAAATGAGATGAACTGAAATTAAATTCAAGCCAGAATTTAGAATTTAAATCCTGGGAAGTTGGAAAATATTTTCGAAGTACATTAAAAGAATGTAGCTTTGTTTTGAAAAGACCGTTCGAATAAAAAAATCATATTTGAATGGATTTTGAAATAGATAAAGCACTGAACTCACTTCAGTGGCTGGAAAATAATTCTGATGATGATTGCAACACCATCAGTGTTCATTTTCGAGTTTCTAAGTGATGGATTGCTACCTTAGAAAAGATTTTGATGGAAATTTTTTTGAAAGAAAACAAACTGGTTTGAAAATTCAAATGTTTTGAATTTAAAATAGAACTAAATATATGTACATATATTTATGTGACTTCAAAAGAATTTGAAATAAAAATCCGGGGATTTGAATTCTGGAATTTCAATTTAACATAAGCAAGTTAAATGAGTCAAAGTGAATAAATTGAACAAAATCAATTTGGATAAATGGGTGTTGAACCAATATGAATGGAATATGAATTGGATGTGAATACATTGGTCATAAATCATTCAGATTAAATGAATGTGAGTATATATGGTGTGCAATATAAGCGAAAACCAAAAGTTTTAGTAGAACTAAAATTTGTTAAAATATGAGGAGTTGAGTTTCAACATAAGTGAATTGTTGAAAACTAATGAGTTTGTACCATTTTTCCTACCTTAGCAATTTCGAGGACGAAATTATTTTAAGGGGGAAAGAATGTAACGACCCGAAAATTTTTATCGATTTATTTTAAATATTCAATATGGTATATATGTTGGAATTAAATTTCAAAATATATTTAGTTAGTTCAGAATAGTGTTACACTGTTGAAATAACAGTGGTTATGTTAGAATAGGGATCTGTGGTTGCAAATTAGGGGTCACAAAATATTTGGAAACATTATAATATAATCAGTTAAATCAAGCCGACCTATTTACATCACCATCCTAGAAAATAAATTCAAGCAGACCTACGATTTCTCCTCAAGCTGAATTTTCTGTCTCATTTCTTCCCTCCAAAGGAATCAGAGAAGTTAATGGTTTGGTACGTCTGTTCCTTCCGTTTTCCCTATAAATTGAACCTTGGTCCTCGTTCTTTCGATTCCAGCTAGTTCATTTCATTTCTTCTGTTCGATTCTAATAAAATGGCAGCCCTAATTCATTTCGAATCAAAATCAATTTCGGAATATCTGAGGAGGCGAGAGTTGCGCGCGATTCAAGTTCTGGGAGGGTCTCGACTTCGGGTTATAAAGGGGTTAGAATCAAAATTGAGTTGGATGGCCACGAGTTTCCTGGTACTTTATCCAAGGCGCAACGCTGCGATTCAAGGATGAAGGAGGACTTTGGTGGGATCGCTTGAAGATTTGACAAAGGGTATCGATTATCGAACGTTGAAGAGGGAAGGAAGTCAAAGTCGCGATGGTACCTGGGTTGTTCGAAGTCATGATTTGGGAATCTCGATTTCGAGTAAATAAAGTTTGAAACAATCGATTATGGTGGGGCTCAGCATCCTAGTAGCGATGACCTAAGGGATACTCAACGTGACATTTGCAACAGGAGTTCCAGGTTCGGATGAAGGATTTTGATTTGACAGTACGATATGGAGTGTGTACTGATGCGTTTACAGTGGCCTTGGGTTTGATCTGGAATCGACAGTATGGTAATGGGGAGTTCAAATCTGCGTTCAGGGGATGGTTATGGGAGAAGCTTGTTCGATTATCAAACATTTATGTTTCGAAGCAGGCTGTTAAATGGTGTTTAAGGTAAGATGTTAAATTAATTTAACTAATTAGAAATGGTTAATTATATATATATAATTAGTTAATTCGTCTAAGATAATTTATTTAAGTAGGTTAAATAAAATAGTTCGAGTTAATGAATAAGGATTTAATTTATCGTAGGTGCTAAACAAATAAATTCGAGTTATTCATAGCTACAACGGTTCAACAGCTAATCAGATGTTCAGAAAATAAGATCACGGTGAGTAAATCTCACTCACCTTTAGAATTATTTTTATTTCATTAAAAATAATTGTTTGTTGCTTGTGTGAATGCTTTCTGGTTGTTTTATATATATTAGTTATTTAGGCTATATATATATATATATATATTGGGTTGATTGATTGGTTGGATTCCCGCAGTCTCATTAGCGGATGCCCGCAGTTTCATAGCGGATGATTACCCTATACGCCCCACGCTATGATTAGTGGATGACCTTCTATACCGCGATATTCTGCCACGAAGCAGAATGGGTATTATTTATGTGCTAACGTCTGTGGATGCAGGGAAACAGGTTGGAGGAATCCAACAGGATTCCTCAAAAATATATTATCTGTTTGTTTGTTTGCTTGATTTCATATATATTTATATATGACGTGCTATAAATCAAATGATTGAAATTTGAATGGTTTGATGGTTTTAAATATCACTGGGCTAAGTGTTAAATTACTTAAAAATATCGTGGAAGGATATTTGAGATTTAAAAGGGGAAATTCTATTTTTTTTAAAATAGAATTTGAATTTTTAAATAGATTTGAAATATAAACTTGTTTGAAAAATAAGACAAGTGATTCCTTTATAAACGAAGTTTATAAGTGGAGTGAAATGAATTATCATTGGATAATTCAGAAAATAGAAATACAAGTGTGACTTTGAAAAAGGAAATATATTTTTCCAAAGAGGAAATATTTGATTTGAAAGCGAGACTTGTTTAAATGAGGTTTGTAAATAGAAAGTGGAAAAATTATCATTTGGATAATTTGAATATTTAAATTCAAATGTGAATTTGAAAATAGAAATGGGGAAATCGTTTAAAGAAATAAACGATGGAATTTATTCTGATGTTCAGAATATAAATTGAACGGAAATAAATCCATAAGGATTTATGATTTGAATTCGATTAATTCGAATTTTATTTAAATAAAAGTCAAATTGAATAAATAGAATTTGACTAGAATTTAAATATAGGATTTGAATACAGAAATTTAAATGTGATTTAGATATAGAATTTGGATGTAAGAAATTGAAATAGAATTTGAATTCAAAGGAATTCAAATGGATTTGAATAAAGAAAAGTAAAATATAGAGTTTTGAAAAATAGAATTTCAAAGGGAATTTAAAATATAGAAACTTGAAAATAGAATTCAAAAGGGAGCTTAACTATAGAAATGAAATGGAGTTTAAACAAAGAATTCAAATAGGGTTGAATTGGAATTTGAGTAGAGGATTCAAGTAGGAATTCAAAAGTAGAATTTTCAAATAGAAAAGGAATATAGAACTTTAAACGAAATGTGAGTATTGAATTTGAATAAGGGAAATTCAAATAGAATTTTAATAAGAGATTTGAAATAGAATTTGAATAGAGAGATTCAAATGTAAATTGAATATAGAATTAAAATAGAATGTGGTGGGAATTTGAAAATAGATTTCAAATAGAGTTAAAATGGAGTTGAATTCATTTTAACGGCAGTTCAAAAGTTTATATATATAAATATAATTAAAACGAACTCGCCGCAGCGTTGCAGTTCGAAAATTGTCGTTTTGAACTTCAATTGAATATACAGGAATCAATTGAAGTCGGAATTCTTTGAAACAAGAAACGTCAGGACCAATTTGATAATAGTTTTCTAATGGAAGAGAAAAATCTGGATTTCGTCGAATAGATTTTGAGTTATGTCAAAATCAAAATTTTAAAAGTGCAGCGCCAGAAACCATTAAAACCATAATGGATTTATATAATAAATATAGGGATTTTTAAGCAAATAAAAAATCCGAATTTCCATTTAAAAACCTGGTCTTGAGTTAGAAAATAAATGTGAACTCAAGTGAAGTAAGAAAAGTGATTTTTAAACAATAATCATATTTTTGATTATTGAATAGAATTAACTAAGTCAAAGAAGAATTAGTTAATCGGGTGGTGAATTGAAGTCGAACTTTGAAAGGTGAATTTGGAATTGTAAATATATATTCGAAATCGAGTATAGAACCTAAATTGAGATTTGAATTCAATTAGTTGATAAGCAAGTTGAAATATATTTGAAACGTGTTATATTCAAATATACAAGCGAAATAGGCAAAGAGATAGTTAACAAGTTAATTTAACGAGTGGAGTCAAAACAAGTGTATGGGGTTGAAATAAATTGGACAGGTATAAACACACAGGAGACAGATATGGGATAAAGTGATGAAGGTATATAATTAGTGTGCTCGACAAAAAGGTACACGTTTAATTTCCATATGAGATTTTATGCGCCGTATCGGCAAGCCGCTTGGCTTTTTCTTTTTCTTTTTGAGATGAGAAGTTACCGGGAAGCTATTTGAAATTTCCCGATGCTCCCGATACAGGGGAGGTTATGGCGAAATTTTCCGAAAATTTAAGGAGTTAGAATATTTTTCATTGTATCGACGTATAGAATTCGATAGGTAAATGAATATAAAAATCGAATATTGTAAACAAAAAGGGAAATCTATAAATTAGAAATAGAAAGCGAACTTTATACATGTTTTAAAAATGAATAATTGGATTGTATAGTATGTTTATTCGAGGTAAGTGGTTTTGCCGTTTTGAAGTTGAGAATGTTTTCAGTTAAGGTCTGAGAGGTAATTTTACCCCAACTTGATTGATTTCATTTTTAATGGATAAATAGCAAGATCCAGTCTCGAAGAGAAGTGTTTGAAAAAGAGTTAGTTGAATAAAATATTTTGGGTTGTTGTAACGATGTTTTACACAACATTCGTTTTAAACCCAAGTGATGGAATTTTGGAAATATAACAAATAAATATTCCTGAGTATAATTAAAATAGTCGGGATAGAGATAAGTGATTGGAATTGTTTCCAATTGCAAATAGAGATATTTTCTAATATATAGAAAATAAAAGAAGTTGATATTGGGAAATGCTTTCCAAATAGCGTAAAGAGCCAATATGGTTATTGAAAATATTTGGTTAACAAATATTGATAAGGAAATGGAGAAGAGATTTAATTAATGAAATATTAATTAAAGAGCCCAGTGATTTGTTTGATATGTTTGGATGAACACTTGTTTTTATTCGATAGTTAAATCACAGACTATCGAAGTTTTTGACCATCGTTGTCAATATGGAGAGACCGGTTGGATTATTATCCCAAGAACCACTCCGTATCGGCATAAGCGTTGCGAACCAAGTATGCTGAATATATTGAAGACGGAGTAAAGTGCAAGGACTCTTTCTATCAAATAGAAATAGTGCCTTCGGTTTCGTTCAATCCCAGAACGAACGTAAATGGACGAATGTCTGACAGAGTATTTTCAATGATCAAATGGGTTGGTCTGTACAAATATATATGGTTGCAACGGATTTATCCCTTAGCATAATATCCAGAATATTTGTGCAAACTCAACTAGTGATTAACGGATCTGACAATGTGGCATTCAAAGTGATTGTGCTATCAATGAATGGTAAGTATTCGTAGCCTCAGGCCTCAACAACCGGGAAAGGACAAAAATCGGGCAGGCAGCATGGCTATGTGGGTCGCACCCATTAGGATGTATAATCACCTATCTAGAGGTTCATTTAATTTCTTATTCTATTCGATGCTGTCCCAGTCGGGAGGCGGTTGCTGATCCCAACCGTTGGTGATATACATTCGATACACTCAAGCGAAATGAGTGGTCGGTCATGTGTGGGCCGGGTCACAAGATGTTCTTGTTGAACCCAGGGTATTCCTCTCTAGAGATACACTAGCGGAAGGTGGTTCCATACCTTGTCATGTTGGAAATCCAATCTCCAATAAGCGCCATGCGGTTTTTGATTTTATACTATATATGTGGAGCGTGAGATGCAAGCGTTCTGCTATTTGGTTATTTACTTGATGTAGACATTATTATAATATCACTAGATTTTCGTATCAAAGTGATTTGGGTTATAGTAAGGTAAAAACCGTCCATGTTTATGTGTGGGCTGGTCTTACTATTATCTTTTCTTTCGAAAAGGGTTTTGAAAGTTAAACAAGTGGTTGGAGTTTACTCACACCAGTCCCATGACTGACCCAGAGTTTATTTTGTTTGTTTTCCCTAAACTCTTGGGTGCCCAAATTTGTACGGGCAGTCAAGTAGTTGGGATTTTTCAGATTCACTTGGAAGAGCTGGAAGCAGGAGGCTTCACCAGTTAGATATAGACTATCATATATTCCGCTGTGTACTACGTTGTATCTGGAAACAGGTGTTTATAACTGTTCCAGAAATGACTGTTGTGCTCTGATGATGGTATGTATATAAAGTTACTGATTTGTATTTCAAAGTTATGTTATATAATATATTTTATTCGTTCCGCTGTGAGTTTGTGATCTTCGTTTTTCTTCTATTCTAATATTTCTTTCTTTCTATTTCTCATCCTATAACTTCTTTCTAAAAATGATTCGTATTTCTGTGCAATTTGGGTTGGACGTGTGGTGTTTTTAGTCAATTCAGATAGCACGGATTTGCGGGTCGTTTCAGTCAATTTTTAAGGGCCTGAATTCCATAGCGACTATTCAGAATTTTCAACTGGACATATCTTTTGATTCCCGCTATGAAAATTTGATTTTTTAGATTCGTTGGAAAGATATCATCAATTAGATCCTAATGTTTTTGGTTTCACTAAAATCCGGATTGTTTTGCACCCGGTACATTCAATTGAAGTTTGAAATCGAATTATCGAACTACCGCGCCATTTTCAATTCCTTTTATAATTATATATAAATATTTATATTCTAACGACGACGCATATAATCTATACGTTCTAAATAAATTCAAAATAAATTTCTGGTCGATATTATTTAAAATAATTCATTTTAAATATTCAAAATTCGCTAAAATTGCCAAAATAAAAAATTTAAACTGGCCCAGATTTTCCGGGTTATTACACCGGATAATTTTGCGTTAAAAATGGCATTGCGGTGCATGTAAAAATAGCCTACTGGGGAAACAGTCTCAGAATACGACGAAACTGGTGCCGTTGGGTTTGTATTAACAAATTATTGTAAGATTTCAAAGTTTCAAGTTGATTTGATTTATCTAGTGATCGTAGAAAAATTAAACGAGTATTTTTTTCTGGTTTTATAAAGGAATTTTTTTTAAACGATATCGGAATTCGACGAAACTTGTCCCATTGGGTCCAAAATATTTTTTTATACTAAAATTAGCATTTTTATCAGAAAACAGAGATCACATGTGGTGCCATGACCGAAGGCTGGTGATAAGGTCGGCTATCTATATATAGAAAAGGAATACAATGTGCAAACTCTTCCATTTATCCTCAAGTAAAGTAAATTACACGGTTGTCTTAATTTGACCATTTCACCATCACTAAACTACCGCACCAGATATTCCTTCAACATCGCACTGACTGATGAAATGAAAAAAAAAACAATGCCTACACCGTACGTTATTTTCCCATCAGCTTCACATAACCCAAAGTAATCCATCAAGACCGAAAACACGCTGCTGCTACTGCCCTTGTTATTTCTTTTCAAAATTAGTTTGTTACCCTATGCTTCTTTTCCCACCTGCCTACTGAAAGGTCAGAAAATTTTTCCATCTGAATTTAAGATACGCTACTCCAACCTACACCCTAAATACAGCTATCAGCCACCCCATCAACTACTGAAAAGAAAATACACTACTACACTATAGACTGGAAAAAAAACTCATCCCTGTACACCCTATCTTTCCTGTATCCTACTCTACCTAAGACTTGAAGCTGAGATTCCACTTTAACGGAGGGAAATATCATCGTAGCTAGGCACATGCCTATTTGCATGTCTAAAATCCTATCTACTAAATAAAATCAAAACAACTGCGTGTGTTTTCTAATCCATCAAGCACCCTCACATCTTCATATCAGCAGACTACGCTCATGAAGACGCAGTCCTATACAAGCCTACGGCTGTACCGTTTCGATGAGACATCGTTCTTATCTCCATCAACTCACATCTATATAAGCAGCATACATTCATCCTTTTTAGCCAAGCAGCAGTGGAGTTAAACAAAATCTAGAAGAAACATGGAGCAAGGGGAGGGATAACGCATGGAGGGAGAATGGCCTGTAGCATGTTTCTACAAGGGATAGTGTGTTTGGACTGAAAAAAAAGAAACAAAAAAAAAGAGAAAGAAGAAGAAGAGGACATACGTAAGAACCGGGTGTATGAGGAAGGGCCAGCTTGTCTATGTTGTGACGTGTAGAGGTAGGGAAAAAGGGAAGTGCAGCAAGGAGGAACATGCGATGGGGTTGGTCTAGACGAAAAGGAAGTGAGGAGATGGGTTTGGATACATAGAAGGTCGGGTTGTCTTCATTCATGTGGAGAGGGTTCTGTTCGTTCGAACAGTATATGCAAGGTCAAGCCATGGTTATTGAAACGTGAGGGATTGGCAATGAACGGAAAGGTCATGCTGTTGGTGGTTGTGATTTGCGTGAAGTGGGTGCGGTGGTGAAACTATGGTAAGTAGCGGTGCACTGAAACGTGAACAACAGCAGCAAGTGAGGTGTTATTTTGTGCGTAATTCTCTAGTGCTTAACCGCCATTTATTAACTTAAATGAGATTTATATAATATATACAATGTAGATATTTATTTCGAAGATACCATGAATGGTGAACTACACACAATATATATATATATATATATATATATATATATTGCCTTAATTAGTTAGCCGTGCCTAGTGACCATTAAATGACACATCCTATTCTTGCCTAACCATATATCTTTAATATCTTTATTAACTAGCCAATTTTAAAGTGATTAATGAGGTTTACATTGGCTAATAATCCATCTAATACCATCGTAAAATTAGACGTGGCAAAATTATTTAAAACTGCAGTTTGGAATTCACCATCTCCGTTAGGGAAAACAAAATAAAAACTTGTATGACCAATCCTATAACTTTGTCGTACAGTGATGGTGTTGAATAAAGAAGGCGGCGTCAGATCTATATCGACAAATACAACACGATGAAGCTGGGTTGTATAGAGTTGGCCGGGATTAGAATTTTTTTAAATTAAACACTGGTTTAATTTAATTAAAACAAACTGTTTCAGCAACGGACGATTCAAGGTGAGTTAAACTCACTCAGTTTTCCCATTTATATTTTATATAAATTGGGGTTTTTTTTTGTGTGCACTGCTTGCTATGGTTGACTGTTTGCTAGTGTTATAATTATTTGTTGATTTAAATGATGAAATTAAACCATTGTTTAATTTCAGTGAAATACCAAATCGTTATTTATGCAATTGGACCCAATAAAGGTAACTCACCTTGGTTAGTCACGTTTATTTATAAACGTGTTTAAATTTTTGAATTGTTTGAATTACTTGAGAATTGATTGGTGTTGATGGTCGTTATTTATTGTTATCAGTTAAATGAAATGGAATGGTCTGATTTGTGATAACCAATTTTTATACAGGGAAGAACAGGTTGGAGGGATCCAACCGGATTCCTCAAATATATTATTTATTTTCATATTATCACATATGAACTATCCTGTTTGGGGTGGTTGATTTGATTTTCGATTATTGAATATTTAACATCTATTAGTTTAAACTAATGGGCGGTATTGGTTGAGTATTTGGCAGTGTATGACCTATAAAACCAATCGTTTTATAAATATTGATTTACCGTCAGGTGAGTCGATAGAGATGAAGTTTTAAAATTTATTTTATAACTGGATATCAATTTAGAAATATATTATTTTGAATAGAAGTGTATAAAAGGGAAAATAAATAAATAAATATTTTATTTATTAAAGGCTTTGATTTATTATAAATGGATTTTACAAAACAAATCTGAGATTAATCAGAATTTATAAATATGGGAATAGAAATTTACTAAACGGTTAAAATGTGGGTAGTTGGTTTGTTAAGAATTTATTTAATGGAATTATTTAAATTAATTATATTATTAATTAATTTAAAGTGGAAACGAATTGAAATGGATTAACAAGATAAACGCGCCTTGAATTGACTAAGTCAACCATTGTAATTGGAATTAATTTTAAATTAGTTTTGAATAAATCTAATAAAATTGTTAATGAATATTGTTTTAACTTTAATAAGGTTTTAAAAAGAGATTTACCATTTATTTAGTTAATAGAGAGATTAACCACTTCTACAGTTGTTAATGGTTGAATAGATTGAAAGGAGATTGGTAAAAGTGTATTTGAGGCAAAAAAGTGGGTTATAGGGTTGTATAACCAAATCCAGATGATAATGGGATTTGTTTTGAATGGAATATTGGTTTCTGATTGCAACTTGTATTTATCTGAGGATGAGAACGTTGTTGATCAAGGTCTGAGGGGTAATTAAAATACCCCAACTTGAACAACATCAGGATTATCTGAAGATGATATTAGTTGGTAATCGTAAAGGAGGTCAGCGATAATTTATTATTTCCATTTGTGAAATAATAAGGCAAAGTTTGGTGAAAATTTGGAAAACATATAACGAGAGCTTCGAAGTAAAGATATCATATAATGGAAATTCCATGGTAGAAGGAAAGCAAAAGGGGTTGTGTGGAAATATAACGATACTCTCGAATTAGAAAGAAAATGCAAAGTAGAGTTTTATGTTATACTAATAAATATGTGTTATTGTTTTATGAATTTAATAAAAGAAACTATGTACGCTGTTACGAATAATAAGTTGAAGGGGTTCCCCAAGTTAAATAATAAAGAATGAGGTAACATGTGTTTGAAAGGAGAATTAAGTGAGTACTGAATAGGGTCATAAGTTATTTCACTATTTAATGAAATGGTTTCAAGAACATTAATTTATTAGTTAAGGATCAAACATCGTATTTTTTTCAAATATTAAAAGAGTTAGAGGTTTTAATGAAGCAGAAGTGAATAAGTTTGTTTTAATTAAAAGGCCAAGTTATGCTGAATACTAAATCAGTAGACTCATTGAAGCACTATGACTGAAACACTGTATATTTTGGTAGTTAAATCACCGACTATCAAATTTGTCCAATACGATTGTTGGTACGGAAAGACTAGGATCAAATCTATATTCAAAAACCATTCCGACCAACAAATACGTGAAGAGATCAGAAGACGATCAAGATGGGGCATTGAAGACCGTAGAATTTCATAAACTGAAGGACCACTAATATTCCCTGCCTTGCAGGCAGAGATAAGCTGTTATTTTGTCGTGGTTGGAATCTACGGGTTGCAAGGACTTCTCGCTACAGATCCATGGGGTGATTCATATATGAGATGCAGTAGGAGAGTACCTTCGGTTCATCCTGTTCCTGGATGACTTGTATGGACGGATGTCTGATAGAGTATTTCCAAAGGAATTACATACGTTGATTTCTTCAAACATACCATAGTTGATGGCGGAGAAATGGTTTTTGTCTAGCCAGATAACTAGAGTATTTTTGTGGACGTCAAACAGTGTGATCTGGCGGATCTGACGATGTGGCATTCAAAGTGAATGATGATCAGAGTTTCAAAGTTAATCTAAACCTCAAGCCTCACAGCTAGGAAATGACAGAAATCGGGCAGGCAACATGGCTATGTGGGTTTCTCCCATTAAGGTGTATAATCGCCTATTTAGAGATATTCCTTTTGCTTCTTTAATCTATCGATGCTGTCCCTTTTCGGGAACCAGTTGCTGATCCCAACCGTTGGTGATATGCATTCGATACACTCAAGCGAAATGAGTGGTCGATCATGTGTGGGCCGGGGTGCATGACGTTCTTGTTGAACCCAGTGTATTCACCTCTAGAGATACACTATCGGCAGGTGGTCCGGTACCTTGTCATAGTTGGAATCCAATCTCCAATAATTGCCCGTGGTTTTGATTGTATACTATATATGTGGAGTGTGAGATGAAAGCGTTCCACTAGATTGTTATTTACTTGTATTTAGACATTATTATAATATCAGAAAAGATATTGGTTTCAAAACTGTTTTGGGTATCGTAAGGTAAAAACCGTCCGTATTTATGTGTGGATTTGGTCTTACGATTATCCTTTTCTTTTGAAAGGATTTGTAACTTTAAAATCATGTTGGATGATTTACCCTTAATACTGTGCGAGTTTATCTCACTCTGGTTCACCAGACTGACCCGGTGTTCTGTAAATGCTAGGGTTAGCCCGGGGCGTACAGGTTCAGGTTATCGAATGCTGTGAAGATACGAGCTGGAGATGTTCAGACATATGATATTATATAACTATTGTTCCGCTGTGTGTGTTGTATATGAGGACAGGTTATTATAACTGTCCAGATGTGTGTTATACTCTGATACTGTAAGTATGTTTAAAAGCTCTCAATAAAGATTATTTCTGTATTATATTTTGTTCCGCTGTGATGTGAGACTCTGATTCTGTGTTATGGTGTTTCTTATTCTTTTATTCTAATATTTCTTTCTTATCTCACCTTCCAAATTCTTTCTAATAACTATCTAGTGTTTTCGGTGCTTGGAGGAACGGCATGAGTTACGGTAAAGGTATTTATGTCGATTTTCGGGGCCGAAAATAGTTAGGTCGTTACAATATATCTCCATCTCGTTTAGCCTCTCATGATTCTTAGAAAGCGTTTCCATCTACATAACTATTTATTTTCTATATTCCAAAAAATATCTCTTTTTAACATAGGAAAATCACTTCCATATATTCACAAATTCTTATTTTCAATATTTAGAAATATGCATTATTAACATTGGGAAACATTTCCATTTCTTCTTTACATATCGCTATTCTTCACATTCATTAGTCCCTAAACGTAAACTAGTAAGAGAACAACCCCTAAGTGTCAACCCTGAAGGTTGAACCAACATCAGATACTCAAGAAGCCATTTAACTTGACCAATCTCCAATCAGTTTCTAATTTTCTTAATTCCATTTCTTAACTTCTTATCAATGGTATCGTTTCATTTTTTATGCTTAGAAAACATCTCTGGTTATATCTAAAAAACATTTCTAAAATATTTCAATTTTTTAGGCTTTATTTCGAATAAATAATGAAATTTAATTAATTATAAGTAATTCTTGATTAAAATGGAAAGTAAATAGTACTTCCCAAAATTCGATATAATTGAATTTCAATGTATAACTCTCTTTCGAATAACCTATATTCGATTAATGTTCCCAACTTCAAAATAAATTCATCATTCCATGTTAACTCAATTTCTAAATTCACTTTTGAATTTATCACTTCCAAAACATTTCCAATTTCCTTTATTACCATTTTAATCTACAAAACGTTTGTTTTTAAACCATTATTCACTTTAAACGTGAATACTATTTCTTTATGCAAATCTGGACACGTTATATCAATAAATCTTGATTTAAATAGTAAGTACTATTACAGGTTAAAATTCCATCCATCAAGTTATTTTATAGATTCATACTTCAAAAACTCCGTTTATAAGTCAACTTCTTGTTAATCATATATCAAGTTTATAACTTAATCTCAATTACATATTCGATTATAATTATTGGTTTCAAAACAAATATTAACTATCTATCAAATTCTAAATTATATAATTTCTAAAAGTAAATTATTTTTATAATATCCGACATGATCGAATTCTAATTATAAATCCTTATGAATTTATTTCAATTCTATTTACATTTCGATCATCGAAATAATTTCATCATTTTCTTTTGAAATGATTTTCCATTTCCCTTTCTATTATTCATTATTGAATTTACATTCCCAAATTACTTAGTAATAGTTATTTCATCTCATTTCTAAACAACGTTAAACAAAACTACTTGTTTTTATATAATTAAAAACAAGTTATTATTTCCTAGCCCAATCGAAATTAAATTTCAATTTAAAAAAAATTTCCTTTCCAAAACCTAAATTCATTTCCACTATGTTTTTACGGTATTTAAATACCAATTATTTCAGGGTCAATGTTATTCAAACATTCCAAACACACAATAATCAAGACCAACCTATTTGTCATGTCATATAATGCAATATTCAAAAACAATAATACAATTGTTGAGTAATCCAGTTGGATCCATCCAACCTATTTCCCTGCATCTACAGATGTTAGTTAACATAAATAACAATAATTTCATATCAGTATGAGATATTATAATAAATAAGATCAATATTTAGCCAATGTTATATATATAACTGTATCTATAATTTCAATCAATTTATTATAAATTCATCCAAACAACCATCACGCAACATTCAATCATCATATATCAATTCTAAAATATGTTTATAAAATTATAAATTAGACAGAATTAGTGAGTTTACTCACCTTGGTTGTTAATTGTTGAATAACGATTAACGTCAATTGGTTATATCAGGCGTTTTAATTTGTCTAAAATTGTAATGATCTCTAAATTTCTCTAGACCAGTTCTAGTATGTAGCTTGCGTTCATAAGATCCTAACAGATCTTGTATTGTTGAACTCTGACATCGTAAGCATACGTTATGATATTAACAAGTTAATATGTTATTAAATTTAGAATTAAACTTAATAAAAAATGGCCTCATATATATGCATTCGGCTCACTACCTTATCACCCGTACCCTCTACAGCTTCTTCTTCCCTATCCATGAAAATAACCCACTCCAATATTACTTCTTCCATGGCCGATCCACATTCCCTTCCACCTCTCTTATCTCTCCACAAATCTTCATGAAACAGACGCCAATTTTCTTCTCTTCGAAATCTACATTTCCCTATCCCCACTAACACCCATTCAAATGCACTTCCCACATTTCATTTTTCAGCTTGTCTTCACGTACAACAGTGACCCATGTTACCCCAAATCTTTCACGCTTGTGAGAAATCACATGAAAAATCCAGAAATAATAACTAATTCGCAATTTTATTCTTCTATCCCGTGAACTCCCTAACCCTACTTAACTGTCACAAAATCCATCGCCCAGAAACACAACTGAATCATTCAAAAATTAAATGACGTTGAAGAGATTCATAGCAGGAGTTTAAATATCCAGGTTTTGGAATTTTCCATGGAGATTTAAATTTTATTTGGATTTTCGATTACTATTGAAAGCTTAGGGCCATGGAAATGTTCACGCGAGAATGAAACAGCTGCTTACATATAAAAAGAAAAAGGAAGATAAGATCAGTGTCCGCTCTATAGCTATGTGTATTAGATTAAGGCAGTTAACATTTTCGAGGTATAGGTTGTGCTAATGGTCTGCACATGTATCTTTTTTTAGTTTTGTTTAGGGTATTAAATATTTATTTATTATCCACGAAACTTGCATGTGAAGTAACACACTAAAAATATCACATAAAGCTCTGTTTGGGGGTGAAACTAGTAATCTTACAATAATTAAATATTCCGGGCACGATGGAACTAGTTTCAACGAATTCTGAGTCCGTTCGTAAAAACTCCTTTTTAATTGCAAACGGTTCACTTATACACGTTTAAATTGTGCACGTCACGAAACAAATACAATTGACGTGAAACTGAAAATCTTACAATAATTAATCACTACAGTTTTAAAATTAGTTTCACTGAAAAAGGAGATCATTTAAAAATTGGTTATTCTTAAATGCCATATTAAACCGATATAATCTAAAATGATTAAAATAATTCAATTTAATAATAATAAATTATTATTATCGTATATATATCCCAAAAAAACTTATACATCTACAAAAATAAATAAAATACATATTTATACTTAATGTTTCAATTTCAAGGTAAAATGACGTTCAGTTTATATTGAAATCCATTTTAATTTATTATATAATCGTTAAAATTTATAAATGATTCCATAGCGAATTTTAGAAAATTTGATCTAAACATAACTTACAATTTATAAGATGAAATCACAAAACTTCCATTAGAAAAAAATATTTTAATAGATTCAAACATTTCTTGATTCAAAGAAATTCGGCTTATGATGAATCTTGTATATTCATTTAAAGTTCAAAACATAATAATACGAATTACTGGGACGTTAGAGCTCATTTTAAATTATATTATAAACTAATACATTCAAATTTCGTTTAATCAAATAAATTCATTATTATAACTTGAATATAAACTAAATTAAATATATTATATTATCCAATTTGCACAATATTTCCATTTCAACTAATACCGACGATTTTGAACTTAAATTTTATTATCCCATTATTTATATTAACTAAATATTCAAAATATTTGAATTCAAACCATTTAAATTATTAAACCATTGATTACATAATTGAATAAATTAATTTTTCAATCGCTTAAAAATCAGGGTCGTTACATCTTGTATTATATACCAATACCACGAAGCATCGGGTATATCTTTTTACTTTTACTCTTAAGCATTGTGAAGTTTTCATATTTGTTATTGAGTACAGCAAGAGAAGACTTCTTAACTTGAGATATTCTTTCGTATGTGACTTCAACAATGTGCCAAATTTCCTGATGAAGTCAAACAATTTGATTAAATTTGGTTCTATCAAGAGCATATATAAGAGTATTCGTCATTTTAGCATTTAATTTAAGAAATTTCTTATCGGTTGCATCCCATTAATCTTGGGTTTAGGTAATTCCACATCATTAATTGTCATAATAGGTGTAGTATACCCCATCTCAACAATATCCCAAATATCATAGTCAACAAAAATTAAATAAATATTCATACTAGCTTTCCAATAAGCATAATCTGTTCCATGAAACATTGATGGCTAGTTATTGATTTACCTTAGAAAAAGCGCAATTTGAGATATTCACGACTCTAGATTAATCCTAATAACATGCTATGATACAACTTGCAAGACTGAAATTAACCCTAGATGGGTGGTGAATAAGATTTGCTGTATTTTTCCCAGAATAATAATAATTAAAATGCTAACACATATATTAGTAGAGTAATTGCAGAAAGTAAATTACGCATAGGAATACCCAGCTTAGGAAAAACCTATCCACTACTGCCCCCAAGTTTTCTACTGGGAATTGAGTAATACAACGCTTAGAGCCACAGTAAACTCACAACTCCCTCTCACCTGATTGTTCTAACCCTACGCTCAAAACTATTCCCTACAGTTTCTAGTAGGAGTTAGAAAATACAATGCTAGTACACACAGTAAACTCACGATTTTTGCTTACCTAATTGTTCTAACCCTAACTCAAAACACTACCACAACTCAGTCACTAGGTTGTGAATTCTTAACCTATGCCCTGTAATTTGCAGCCTATAAAAATCTAGAGTTTTAGAAATAAAAATACAACTAAAATTAATTAAAAATAATGAAAATCCTAGTTTTTAAAATAAGTAGAAGTGCAAAATAAAAGAACTTGGCCCAATAATAAGCATAAGTTATTTTTACTTTTTTTTTTCTTTGGCATGATTCCTCTTTTCTTATGCTACCTCCTTTGTTGTTTCAAAAGAAACTAAGGTTCCTAAGATTACATTGTTTCTCCTCTTAATCTTTGTCTCGATCGACGTTGAATTCGAATAGCTACTTGCTTGATCGATTCATGCAATTTAGTCTCGATAGTGGTACATGCAAAGACAGCGTATGTTCAAGGAATTGCGCTTGCTCTTAATCTTTGTCTCGATCGATGTTGAACAAATACAACACTTAAACATGTGCATTTCCCCTTTACATGTGCATTGCCTAGCATCATCGTGCTGCCATCATTTTTTATCTTGGCTTTATTTTCGCTTTGTTCTTGTGCATTGAACTGCACTTCCCTTTTGTTGTTGTTTGAACCGCATTTGATTATGTTCTGGAAGTTTTGGTTACATATCTTTAGTTTGCTTATCTGAACATGTTTTGAGTTGGTTGAGGTCATTTTAACTATGGCCACTTGCATTTGGTTTTAATTTGTTGAATTTGAAAACTTGTGAATAGTACTTGAGTTGTTAACCTTGTGCTCGCTTGCACTGAGTTAAGCCAGCTAATTTGACCTTTGTAGTTTTCCATGATGGTGATATCATGCTTAGCCATTGTAGTATTTATAGTTTATCACTATAAATATTACAAATCATTCCAGCACACACACACACAAATATATATAAGCATATTTGTCTATGTCTAGAAACATAAAGAGAAACACATTCAGAATTCGAGGCAAATAAAACTTCAAAATTTATGTTAGCAATTCGAATTTGTTTCATTTAAGTTTAGTGAATTATTTTATTTGGTAGGTATGATGGATGACTTGAAAAATTCTGGAAACATGCAATAGAAGAATTCAACTGAATTTGAGTGAGTGATTTCCATGTTATACAAGATAATATGATGCTAGGATTGCCTCAAATGTTGTTAAGGTAAGAATGACGGTTTGAATAAACAGTCCCATATTACGGAATAAATTGAAGGAGTGGAGTACAAATATGAGTTGGTAAGCATGTAACATCGGGGATTCCTTTTATATGGATGTGTACCCCTACTCATATGCATGCGCCCTATGTGGAAGGAAGAGGGGCTTTGTTCTGATCATCATTACATAACAGTGGTATCAGAGCTAAGGTTATAGACTAGGACATGCAATCAGGCAGTGCTCTCAAAAGATACTCGTAGGATGCGAGTCAAAGGGGAGACTATTAGGATTGCCTTGCATGTTGTCAAGGTAGGAATGACGATTTGAATAAACAGTCGCACATCACAGAATAAATTGAAGGAGTGGAGTACAAATATGAGTTGTTAAGCATGTAACATTAGGGATTCCTTTTTTATAAGGGTGTGTTTGCCAACTCATATGCGTGCACCCTATGTGGAAGGAAGAGGTGCTTTGTTACGATCGTCGTTACATAACATACGAGTATGTAGTAAGGATATGAATGTAAATAAGAGTTTTTGTATAATGATTGTAAAATTGTGAGAACAGAAATATGCATTATCTAAGAATGTCAAAAAAAATGAAAAATGAAAAATTCTAAGTTAAATATTTCACTATCATAAATATTCTATTTATTATCTACGAGAAATAGAATAGTACAATTACAAACACATTCATTGAACATATATGTATGTATTTATTATCATCAAACAAAAATCATGT
Source organism: Allium sativum (assembly GCA_030737875.1). Classification (NCBI taxonomy): domain Eukaryota; kingdom Viridiplantae; phylum Streptophyta; class Magnoliopsida; order Asparagales; family Amaryllidaceae; genus Allium; species Allium sativum. The sequence goes on along the minus strand of CM060926.1, from coordinate 1,019,088,412 downwards.
AAATATGCTCAACAGAGACTCTGCGCAAATTTCTAAAAAGATGCAACTATGGCCTCGGTGAGTCAGCAAGATCCATTCATGGTTCTCATTGTTATAGTTTCTAGAATTTTTAATAACTCGGACTTTAATATATCATTGGGAAAGGGTCTCAAAAGAAATATTTATGAATTCTTCTAGGCAGCCGATAGGTTTCTCAAACAAGAGGATGCAAGGGTAGATGTGAGGTCTTTGCGGTTAACGTCACTAAGGATGGAGCACTGTCTGGCTCTGGAATGAACAAAGGAAATAGCAAAGATGACAACAATCACGACCAAGGATAAATAATTAAAAGAATGCCATCATATAAAAATAGAACATAAGTATAAAATGGATATATATATATATATATATATATATAAACACACATCAATGACTGTCATTAAGGAGGAAGGCCAGTTGGAAAGGAGATCACAGAATAAGAGATAATTTCCAAGAAATATTGTTTGTTTCATGAAGTTGTCAAACATGAGACAAAAAAATTAACATTTGTAAAATAGAATTAATAAGCTAATCAGGAAAGGACTACTTCAATAGTATGTCCTAAATATTGCTGCGACGACGGAAAAGGAGCCACCATGTGTAACACTACATAAAATATACCCTAATTAGTCACAAGTAACTAAAATAAGAATAATCAAATAATTAAAAATACATATATCTGGTACATGGGAGTTTGTCTGTGAAAGTATCACCACTGTGTTTGTGGTAAGATTCTGATCCATTTTCATACTTTATTTATTGAAAACAGAGTCCGTATGAAGAAAATATACATATAACAAGGTATGAATATAAAATAATAAAAAATCCGATTTGAATTTGAAATCAATTTGATAAATATGGAATAGAATAATAAAATTGGCATAAAGGAATATTTTGTATTCAAATTCAAAGTTATTGTAAATATATACATGCATAAAGATAACATGGAAATTAATTACCATTTATTACTCAATTAAAGACATGTGAATTGAATTCATTCTCCCAGAATAGAGGGCAGGTCTACTGCTTCTCCTAAAGGGTGGTCGACCTCTAGGTCAACTGCTATCCTGGGGGAGGTCGACTGCTATACGTCTTGGATGAAGGTAGCGGCTAGGCTTTTACTTAGATTCTTTTAGGTTTAGGTGTCATAGATAGTTTAGATTATGTAATTCTGATCTGATGACTCCTACACATTTTGACACTTATAAATAGAGCCTTAGCCCTCTCTCTTAGTTTACTTATTCTAAGGTTTTCTACCTCTATTTCTTCTTCTTCATTTTTGTTAGTGCTAGTATCTCGTTTAGGTAAAGATTATTTCTTCCTTTTTTCTTCCTTCTATTATATTTTGTCTTATTTTATTCCATTTAATTCTTAGATTTACTAGATCTAACATATGAAATTTTAAAGAAAGAAGTAATTGGAAACATTTTTGCATGGCTTCTGTCCAGATCTAGAAATTTGCATAGTTTTCTCTCTCTCTTTAGTATTGTAGGATTCATTAAGTTTACTAATTTTCTATAACTCGTTAATATATAAATCTAGATTGACTGTGCCTATAGTGTTTAGAATTTGTGAAAATAAAATACAATATTTCTCAAACATCTAATAGTGCAAAATTTTCAATTTGAGTTTATTTTTGGGTTTTGATTGTGGATATAAATAAAAAGAGATCTCTTTGGTATTATTCTTATGTGAATTCAGAACATAATTTATTTCACTTTCTTACTCTTCTACTGAAAATCCAAAACTTACATTAAAATTTTAGATTTGAGTACTGTATATTATGTGTTTCAAATTTCTATTTTTGTTATTAAATAATGGTTTGGATATAATAATCCACATATAATCAAAATCCCTATTTTTATGTAAAAATCACTTAAGCTGAAATGATGGTAAAATTGTACTAGAAAGAATATATATGATATTATTTGTTTGCTTTTTCCATTTTTGTTTATTAATGTAATCCAAAAAGCCTGGGATGACAAGTTTCTTATGTTAAGATTGTTTCCCTATTGATGCTTTGATTCTAAGGTGAAGATTTATATGCCATATTATGGATTTAGGAAATGTGACTTGTATATCTTTTGTTTGGGGTTAAATATTAACATTTCATCGTTTAGTGTGCTTCATTCACGCGTGCCATTTATTACACACACACACGCACATATATATATATATATATTTATATATAATTATATAATGAAATCTACGTATCTTAAATCCGTATTTATTGTGCTTAGTTAGGAATTTCATATTAAATGTCTCCATTAGGAATTTGTATGTGTATGTGCACATGTAAATGTATTTTAATAATATTAAATGACATGTGGATGCGAGGTTAACCCCAATTTGCAGTAAAAATCTACCCGAACAACTCGGTTACTGGCAGCTATAAAAGTCGGTTTAATTTGAGACGTCTAATGTTATCGACCATTTGCCTTGAGAAGATATTAAGTGATTGATTCGCCTTACGTATTAAGTAGTTGGACTGATTCCTTTCTTAAAGGTTTATCCCTAGAGTAGGCCTGTAACAACCTGGGGTTTCGCGATCCTGGTTATCGACACCAAACACGATATCGACTAATCAAGCATCAGAAATACTGGATAGTCCATGAAAGAAATTAGAGGGTGAGAATAGATAAGATAGAAACTTAAAATGGAAGAAGAAGAAGAACATACAACATCATCAGAGTAACATGAATCTCATAGCGGAACGAACAACATATAATAGATACGTAACTTTGAAATAAAATTAGTATATGTATACAGTAACATTATCAGAGTACAACACTTACAACATAGCGGAAATAACAATAGCTACATAATCTTGAAGCCTCCTGCTCCAGCTCTTCAAGTATCTGTAAATCCCGACTACTTGACTGCCCGTACAAAATTGGGCACCCAAGAGTTTAGGGAAAACAAAACAAAATAAACTCTGGGTCAGTCATGTGACTGGTGTGAGTCAACTCAAATCATTTGTTTAACTTTAAAGATCCTTCCAGAGAAAGAATAATCGTAAGACCGATCCACACATAAACATGGATGGTTTTTACCTTACGATAACCCAAATCATTTGTAAACAATATTATTCTGATATTATAATAATGTCTAACACAAGTAATATTAATCTAGTAGAACGCTTGCATCTAACGTTCTACATATATAATATACAATCAAAACCGCGGGCTCTTATTTGGGGAATGGATTCCAACTACGACAAGGTATGGATCCACCTTTCGCTCAGTATACTCTAGAAGAGATACACTGGAGTTCAACAAGAACATCTTGCAACTCGGCCACACATGACCGACCACTCATTTCGCATGAGTGTATCAAATATATTGTCACCTTACAGTTGGTAAATGTAACGTCCCGGATTTTTCGGCCATTCAAATTCGAATATTTACATTGTTTATATATTACATTTGAAATATAATGGATATTTAACCGAATTTATTTAATTAAAATGGAGTTCGAACACACACACACACATATATATATATATATATATATATATATTATTTGAAACTTGGGTTTGTATGTCGAGTTTGAATTCTATATTTTCATTTTGAAGTGAGATAAAAATAATACAAGTCCACGACTGGAAAATAAAAATTAACTACTCTATGACATCAAATTTGGTCAATCAATTATGGGACACAAAGAAAAGTATATTCAGCGTTTTGGTGATAAAGGAAACTAAAATTTCATATAACATAAAGATTTTTATACAGTACAAGCCCCAACTTTATATATTATACAATACACAAGTCCCAAATTTACATATTATAGAATACAGGTTTTTGAATACAAAAACGCAAAGAGAAAAAATCAATATTGCCAAATAAATTTCTGCATTGTCTCGTCCCTTCCAGTACGAGTGAACCTGCCAGCCTTGATCTGCGAGAAAGAAGGAAACCCATTAAATAGGGAAAACTCATGACATCATTTGAGCAGAAAAGAAAATGAAAAGATCAGTGTTAAAAGAAAATAAAATATATGAACTAGGATCATAGGTTCAACAGAAAATGTGATCAGCAAATCCAAGTAGAAATCATGAACAGAAAAAAAAAAGACAACACATAATTCATGCAGAAAATTTGTACAAAATCAATCAGCCAAAGGAAGCAGGTATGAACGGCTAGGACTGTATACATCAACAACTAAGAAAATGTCATGAACAGCTAACAAGATAAGACCATACCATAGCCGAATTGGAACCATACATTGTGTAGTTGATGGAACTAGATATTTGTGCAATTAATACATAGATCCTATAAGTACAGTAAACAAAATTGTATGGCCAAATCAAGCAATTAATGCACATGTATGTACAGGGATTCTGTGATACAATATGTATATGGAAATCAAATCTATTAAAGTTCAGAAAATCTCATTGAAAACCCAAGCAAGAAATTTGATAAACAGTTCACTGTGAAGAATAGGCTGCATAAGTAGTATCCTGTAGACTAAGACTCTCAGGCATGTGACGGTGTACCATACTGTAAAGACAAGCATAGCTATATGTTGATGATGTTAAAGCCGAGGACTGCATGTGCAATTTCTGAATACACAGTCTAGACATTCAAGAGTAAACAACTCAAAAACAATAGCTTCAGATTCCATGTCTTGTTCTTTCGAGAACAGTGAAATGAAGTAGCTTTAAATCTATCTATCGATATACATATATACATATATATATATATATATATATTAAAGATAGCTAATACATACATATATATGTACAGATAATTTTATAATCAATGGACAGGGAAAGTATAAAATAAACAGCCAAGAGAAATCAAATCCATGTATTACACCAGCAAATCTATTGCAGATTCGAACAGATATATATATACTGAAATTTTCATGTACAATCCAATTTTCATACATTTGAAAAGGAAAGGAAATCCGTAGTACAGGTTCAAATCTCTGAATTGAGTTAACAACTCAGCAATGTTCTATTTGAACAGACCAACCATACCAAAATCAAACCCCAAGTTCAAGCAAATCTCGACTATAATCACGCAACCAGTACCACAGTTGATAATACAATTGAATGAAGAAACAGCTACCTAAAACCTATCCAAGTTACATCAAAATATATACCAAAGATCCGAACGCAAAATCTAAGTACTAATCTGAATATTGATTGAAGTAACAATACGATTTCAACATTTATTTTATCCTAGCATACACCGCTATAAATATGTGTACAAGCAGTATGTTTCATCACCCAAATGCAAACCGAACCAACACAGTAAACTAATTCAAACCCCATTCGAAACCATACGCAATATCAAGCAAAATAGTACAGCAAATAAAGAAATCGAGTATAGGAAAACTTAGCTTTCGAAGTCGTCGCAGTTGAAGTACCAGACCTCGATTGGGTTCGCTCGTGGGGTTCTGGAAGGTCTCGGGTGGCTCGACAGTGGATGGAGGATCATTGGAGGAGGGTTGAGGAGGCAGAAGGGGGTTGCGACGCCGTGTAGCTCGGAGTTGCCAGAGGATCGAAGGGGATTAGGGTTTTTCTCGTTCGTTCTGGAGTATTCTTTTGTGGCGGCCGATTGAAATGGAAAGGGAACGAGGTGTTAGGGTTTTAAATGGGGAACCGGGTAGAGGGCCTATGGGCCGAATGATTTAAGGTAAGCCCAACTTTAATTTAAAAAGGAAAATCCATGTTTTAGTTTAAATAGTATATAAATTTGTTCAAACGATTTCTCTCGCCTACGACATCAGATTTAGGCGCGGTCAGGTGCGTTGGGACCATGGAGTCGAGTACTTCGAGATGGAGCAGACGCAGTCCGAATCTGGAATGACTGGAATTTTTATTCGAATTAAACGTCAGCTAAATTGATCAGAACAGATCAGTTATCGACAGATTCCAACCGAGGTGAGTTAAACTCACTCAGCCTCCTCGTTTATATTTTATATAAACTGGGTATTTTATTTTGCGTATTCTGGCTGTTAGTGGTTGACTATTAGGTGTATGTATGCTGTTGATCATCGATCGTTTAAAATTTAACTGTTGGGGACGACCCATAACAAAGTAACTCCTTGGGTTGATCACGTTTGTAAACATGTTTGAATTTATTTGAAATGTTTGACTTGGATGTTAGTTGATCTGATAATTGGCAGTAAATGGCCAAGTGTGGGGTTTTAACGTCATTCGACCCGACAGGCGAAGTGATGTATTTTTTTTAAAAGTTATGAATTCAATTATAACTGAATTCAAGTTTCAAATTATTTTGTACAAGATTTAAAAATTTGAAATTTCACAAATAAATATTTTTTCGAGATAGTAAGGAATTGAGTTAAATAGTTACCCCAGTTGGAAAGCAGAAATCAAGAATTTTCCATAGGTTAGTAAAAGGGAAATAATTGTTTCAACAATTAAAAGGTGACTTTAATTAATTAAGTTAATTAATTAATTCCAGAAAGGGGAAATGACATTTAGAATTCAGTTAATAGTTAAATGATGTGTATGATGGGTAAAATCTACCATTTTGAGTAGAATAGACAGAGGAGATAAATATTGGTTTAAACATTCGTTAGAGTTTAACAAATAGTGTTAGATATTAGTTAATCTTCGATTAACTATAATCTAAAGGGGGTAATTAAATTGGTTATTGTTAATAACCTTGATTCTTATCGAATAAGCATGTAATTATGATAATAATGCTATTTTTGGGTTAAGATCAAAGTTAACTATATTTAATTATAGTAGATGTTAAAGCAAATTATCCTTTAATTAAAAATGATTTAAAGTAGGGAATTAGATTTAATGCCAAGTAAGAATCTTATTAAAGGGATTTTTTTTAAATCCAAGTTTCAAATAAGTTGATAAAAAAAAAGGGCAATTCAATTAACCAATGAGAAGTTGACGAGGAGGTCTAGAAAAGAGGCGATAAAAGTTTATTATAGAAGGTAAATGGATGGAGATCAAATTATTGGTCGAGGGATTTATATTATAAATCAAAGGATTATAAGGGAAAGGTCACTTGGAGTTAAAGTGGTGTTTTAATGGATGTTTATAAATTAAGAAGACTGTACATGAGGATTTCAAGTATAAGAACGGTTTTATAAAAACCAGACTTGGATCAGAAGGGGAAATGGGATTTTGATGATTAGTGGTCGAACTAATATTTTTCTGAGGTAAGAAGGTTGTCGATCAAGGTATGAGAGGTAACTAAAATACCCCAACTTGGTTGGCTTCACTATTATCAAGGAATATTATTAGTTTAGATCGAGTGAAGTGTTGAAATTGGTTTTATCCTATACTAGAATATCAAACTCTGATGCAAGGGTTTGGAAATTAAATAATAGTACGATATGGGTTCAAAGGAAATAAGCATGTTGTTTTCAAATTTTAGTAACATCGGTTAGTCAATTAGAACTGATCGAATATAGTTAGAGATAGTCAAATCAAGTTATCTAGGGAAGTTCCATTGCGTACGACTGCTAGCGTAATTCGCAGGGCTGCAGATAGCCTACGGCGGTCGGATGTTTCCTGAGGGAATCAGGCGTAACCATTGTGATCGCTGCGATCTAGAGTCGAGCGAATGGAGTTAAGTCAAATTTAAATTAATCGAGAGGAGTAATCAAGTCAAGTTAATCGAGTTAAGTAAATCGAGTTAGTTAAGTAGAGTTAACCAATCAAAGTAATTCAAGCAGAGTTAATCAAAGAAAAATTGTTTTATATCGTTGAGTATATTTTAAAGTGGTCGAGTTGTGTCAAGTGTTGTGTTCACACTATTGTTATTCGATAGTTAAATCACCGACTATCGAAATTGGCCAATACGATTGTTGGTATGGAAAGACCGGGATCGAATTATATTCGAATACCATTCCGACCAACAAATACGTGAAGAGATCGGAAGATGATCAAGATGGAGCATTGAAGACTGTGGATTTTTATAAACGGAAGGACCGCTAAAAATCTCTGGTTAGCGCAACCAGAGATAAGCTGTGGTCCTGTCGTGATTGAAATCCACGGGTTGCAAGGACTTCTCGCTACTGATCCATGGGGTGATTCCTATATGAGATGCGGTAGGAGGGTGCCTTCGGTTCATCCTGTTCCTGGATGACTTGTATGGACGGATGTCTGACAGAGTATTTCCAAAGGAATTACATGAGTTGATTTCTCCAAACGTACGATAGTTGATGGCGGAGAAATGGTTATTCTCTAGCCAAATAAACTAGAGTATTTTTGTGGACGTCAATCAAGTGTGATCTGGCGGATCTGATGATGTGGCATTCAAAGTGAATGATGACCAGATGTTCTAGAGATAAAGTTCTAGCCTCAAGCCTCATCAACCGGGAAATGACAAAAATCGGGCAGGCAGCATGGCTATGTGGGTCGCTCCCATTAGGATGTATGATCACCTATCTAGAGAAATTCCAATTGCTTCTTAATCTATGTTCGATGCTGTCCCTTATCGGGAGACGGTGGTTTGAGCCCAACCGTCGGTGATATACATTCGATACACTCAAGCGAAATGAGTGGTCGGTCATGTGAGGGCCGGGTTGCAAGATGTTCTTGTTGAACCCAGTGTATTCGCCTCTAGAGATACACGTGCGGAAGGTGGTCCCATACCTTGTCAAGTTGGAAATCCAATATCCAATATCCAATAAGCACCCGCGGTTTTCAATTGTATACTATATACGGGGAGCGTGAGATGCAAAGCTGTAACGACCCAGGGATTTCCGGCCCTAAATATCGACATAAATACATTTTCCGTACCTCATGTCGACCTTCCAAACACCGAAAACACTGGACGTTATTAGAAAGAAGTTAGAGGGTGAGGTAAGAAAGAAAGAAATATTAGAATAGAAGAAGAAGAAACAACACAACACAGAGTCTCACATCGCAGCGGAACAAAATATAATACAGAAATAAAACTTTATTGAGAGCTTTCAAAATACTTACAATGTCAGAGTACATCACACAATGGCACAGTTATAATAACCTGTTCCCATATACAACACATAGCGGAATAGTAGCTATATAATATCATACGTCTGGACTCTTCCAGCTCGTCTCTTCACAGCATTCGATAACCTGAACCTGTACACACGGGCTAACCCGAGCATTTACAAAACACCGGGTCAGTCTGGTGAACCAGAGTGAGAAAACTCGCACAGTATTAAGGTAACACACAACTTGATTTTAAAATAAAAATCTTTTCAAAGAAAAGGATAATCGTAAGACCAAATCCACACATAAACACAGACGGTTTTTACCTTACGATAACCCAAAACAGTTTTGAAACCCATATCTTTCTGATATTATAATAATGTCTAAATACAAGTAAATATCAATCTAGTGGAACGCTTGCATCTCACGCTCCACATATATAGTATACAATCAAAACCGCGGGCGCTTATTGGAGATTGGATTCCGACCTTGACAAGGTATGGGACCACCTGCCGATAGTATATCTCTAGAGGCAAATACACTGGGTTCAACAAGAACGTCTTGCAACCCGGCCCACACATGACCGACCACTCATTTCGCTTGAGTGTATCGAATGTATATCACCAACGGTTGGACTCAAACCACCATTTCCCGAAAAGGCAAAATCGATAGAATAAGGAACAAAAGGAATTTCTCTAGATAGGTGATTATACACCCTAATGGGAGCGACCCACATAGCCATGCTGCCTGCCCGATTTTTGTCCTCTCCCGGTTGATGAGGCTCGAGGCTAGAATTCCCTTTCAACACCTGGCCACCATTCACTTTGAATGCCACACCGTCAGATCCGCCAGATATCACTAATTGATGTCCACAAAAATACTCTAGTAGTTCAGAGAACCGTCGTCCTCTGTACAACATGGTACGTTTGAAGAAATCAACGTACGTAATTCCTTTGGAAATACTCTGTCAGACATCCGTCCATACAAGTCATCCAGGAATAGGATGAACCGAAGGCACTCTCCTACTGCATCTCATATAGGAATCACCCCATGGATCAGTAGCGAGAAGTCCTTGCAACCCGTGGATTCCAACCACGACAGAATCACAGTGTATCTCGGGCCGCTAAGCCAGAGATTATAAGTAATACTTCCACTTATGAAGATCCACGGTCTTCAATGCTCCACCTCGACCGTCTTCTGATATCTTCACGTATTTGTGGGTCGGAATGGTTTTCGAACCTAAGTTCGATCCCGGTCTTTCCTTACCAACAATCGTATGGGTCAGATTTGATAGTCGGTGATTTAACTATCAAAATAAACAGTGTTTCAATCATGACAATACAATGGATTCACTGGTCCAGTATTCAGCACCACTTGGCCTTTTATTTAAAACAAACGTAAATTCAACTCTTAAATACTTCGATATAGTTTTGCTCCTTATTTACATAAGAATTTTCTTTAAACAAATATCGTTATAACTTCACTTTGGAATACTTAAAGCAATAATCCATACTTATTCTCATAGACTAGAGTCCAACTTCACGTTTCCTTTTCTAACTCACAAATATCGTTAAAATTTCATGCGACTCTTTTTATTTCCCTTTACTTTGGCATTATAAATATATATATCCAAATCTTTATAAAAATGTTGCGTTATTATTTCTCTGGTGAAATAATAAATCATCACTATCCTCCTTTACCATTACAACTAATATCACCTTCAGATAATCCTGATGTTGCTCAAGTTGGGGTATTTTAATTACCTCTCAGACCTTAATCAACAACGTTCATATCTAAAGATGGATATGAATGGTAATCCAAAACTCGATATTACATTCCAGTATCAATACAAATCTCATCTCATTAATTTATTCAAAATATGGTTTCATAACTTCTTATCTCATTGAAAATCTTCTTCTTCTTGAATAGAACGTTTTTCTTAACTTAAGTAATTCCTTATAAACACCACTTTTAAACCTTTACCCTTTTAATACAATTCCATTTCACCATTCGGATTTTCTTACAAAATCCTTCTTCCTTTACCATGTTTAGTTTCGCAAATTCCTTTTCAAATCCTTTCGGCCATTTCCCGCTTTGAATCTCTTATTTCAATTCCCCACCTTTACTTGACAACATTATTAAGTGACGTTAATTTAGAATTGCCGATATAACGTCTCATCGCCTTTATAACCCATATTAAAATCCATTCTGGTTTAGTCTAAAACCCTTTCGGTTCACAATTCGCTTTTTGCTTGATTCACTTATTGAGTCAATCTAATTTAAGTTGTCATGGTCGCTTAAATTCCTTTTATAACATTGTTATACAAATTCGGATTTTTAAAATATAAGAGTCGTTCATAAACTTCTTTCACCTTTCAGTTTGATTTCATTTCAACCTTGATTATTTAATCAGTTAAAACTAATTTCTCAATTTCAATCATCTGGTTAATTTCTATCCCCTTGTATATCAATCTGATTTACATCAGAATTTCCTTATAAAATAAATTAATAATAAATTTATTATTTAAATAAATATTTATTTCCTTTTAAACAAACCTTTATTCAAAATAAAATATATTTCAAAATCTATCCTTAGTAAAAAGTAATTTTTTTTAACTTCAATTCGATCGATTTACCTGACAGTAAATCGATATAAATAAAATAATTTACTTTTAGGCCATTTACTGCCGATTACCCAACTAATACTACCCATTGGTTAAAACACAACACAGGTCGACTTTCCAGTCAATGGTCACCACCAAAATCAATTACCCATCATGACAGTTCATATATGATAATATGAAAATAAATAATATATTTGAGGAATCCGGTTGGATCCCTCCAATCTGTTCTTCCCTGTATACAACTGGTTATCTCAAACAGATTGTTCAATTCAAATAGATCAAACAATTCAACCAATTAAACACGTTCATTTTATAAACGTGACCAACAAGGTATGTTACCTTTATTGGAACCAATCGTTAGAATAACGATTTGGTATTTCACTGAAATTAAACACAGTTTAATTTCATCAGTTAAATCAGCAAACAAACAGTCAACCATTGGCAAGCAAAATACACAAAATAAAAACCCAATTTATAAAAATATAAATTGGAAAACTGAGTGAGTTTAACTCACCTTGATTTGTTTTCGTTGAATGGTACGGTTTCAGTTATTTCTGTCTCCGTCCAAACCGTCCCTAAATGTTGCGTTCGCCACCATGATTTCGTCGCGACTTGTTTTGTCCAATTCTGATATTCCGACAAAAAGTTATTAATATTTTAACATATGATTTTCATTAATAAACTGATCCCTAACCAAATATTTATTAATTGAAATAATTTAGTTACTTTTAATTAACGGTAAACAGCCGACCCTCTTCTGACCGGTTACATCTGCTACACCGCTACATTCTGTTTCAAAAACTCCACCAGACTTCTGCACAATTCACGTTTTAGTTTAGAGTTTGATTAATATAAATAACAAATTCTATAAGTATTATATAAAATTCTAATCTCTTGGACAAACCATTTAGCAATGCCGACAAATGATTTCAGAAACAAAGTCCAATTCTTAAATTCCTTCACAGACTTCGTTCTCTTCTAAACCCAATACCACGCTCCAATTCATGTCCTTCTGCCTCTTTTGAAAAAATCATTCGCAACAATTTGATTTCCAGCCCAACCTGCATTTCACGTTTCATGATTACTTAGTATTTAATCATTACTATTTTAACTTCTATAATTATTATTTTTAATTACCCTTTAGTTTACCATAACTAAAATAATCCACGGTTTTAAATTGGTACAGTCGAACCTTCTTTTGCTAATTCTTCTTCTTGTTTAAACCATTTCATCTTCTTCCCTTTACAGTAATATGCCATTCGAAAAGCATTGACAGGAACCAATCCCATTTCCAGAGACCCACCTTCGTTACCCTCATCCGAACCCCATGCATCCCATGCACCGCTCCACTTCGTGAGCATCCTGCCACCTCCGATTGACCTCGGACCACCTGCCATTCACGTCGGCAACTCCACCCACTCCACCTCACCTTGATCCCCATTGCACCGTCAGCTCCACCTGCTTGGTTGTACGAACCGACTTCCACACTGCTAAAACTTCCTGCTCGCACATTTTCAGAAACCCCTGCATGCAACGATCCTCCGCCACCCCGACTTGCCGATTTCATCTCCACCCCTTCATATCGTTAATAACAGCTCCTCCCATACTTCCTGTTTAAAACCCACGCAACCTGTTCCTCCGCTTTACTGTTGCCACACTTCACACTGACCGGAGACACCGGCACTCGCCACCACAAGTGACCCCTCCGCCTCTGCTAAAAACTCGAACCAGCTTGCTCTGAGAAACCACACGCAAGCTCCGAGCAACAGAAGGAAAACTCACATTATTACATTCTTTTATTATTTTAAGGTCAAGCCATTATTCTATCTTGAAATTCTTGTTTCAGAAGTGGACGGTTTGCCTGATATATATACAGGGGACGATAGGAGCAGATAAGAACAATGTCTCGATCATGCATGTGCTTTCAGAAATAGGAATTAGGATAGCTGTTTGGGTTTTTTTGATGTATACAATACATTGACATCTTAGGGTGGCAGTGCATACGGCCTAGATTTCTACTTCAAGAATACACACAGCTATAGGCATATCGTCTCTTTTAGATTTTGTACGTGATAGAAGGATGAAAGGAGCAGGCTATGTGTTTTCATATCCAAGAGATCTTAGACTATGCGTCTCCTTTCAATCCAGTGGGAAGATATACCCTTTTTGCATGTGCTATTTACAGAGTACGGGTATATGGGATAAGACAATAGAATGGGGTAGCTAGCTGTAAAACTACTGGGTGTAGTGAAATTTCGCTTTCGTTTCCTTTCAGTAGATGGATGGTGATGTATATTTAGGGTAGTATAGCTTCATGTGTTTTGCTGCGTAAATCCGTGTAGTCAAAGAAAAGTATGGGTCGGCTGAAGAAAAGCAATATGGCACAGTGTGTTTTCAACTCAAAAGATTTGCTGTATTTGTTTAGGGTGGGCTGGTGAAAAGAACGTGACAGCATGACATATCGGGGATAGCAAGAAGTGGCGGTGGCTACAGCATGAGCTGGAAAAATATTGGTTTGGTATTTAAAAAGAGACAATATATTATAATAATATCATATGAAACTTATGCATAAAGTAACACGCAAATCCTACTTTATATGATTTCTGTTTACTGATAAAAAGGCTAATCTCAGTGTAAAAAGGTATTCCGGATCCAATGGGACAAGTTTCGTTGAAATCCGAGGTCGTATGAAAAAAATTTCCTTTATAAAACCAGAAGTAGACACGTGTTTATTTTTTTCACGATCATCAGATAAATCAAATCAATTTGAAACCTTGCAATCCTATAATAATTCTTCAATACGAACCCAACGACACCAGTTTCGTCGTATTCTGAGACTGTTTCTGCGGTAGGCTATTTTTACGCGCACCGCAATGCCCTTTTGAACACCAAATTAACCGATCTCCAAAAATAACAAACTATATGCTTATCCTGACTCTAATCGTCGATACGAACTCAATGGAACTGGTTTCGTGGCTTAATTCGATCGTCTGTTCAAGTTACACTCAAAAACCTCTTATTAATTTAATTACGCGCTATAGAAAATGAACGGTCGTTTTCGGCTACCGTGGCCACATACGACATCGGTTTGCCACGCCATTTAACACCGTACAATAATTTAACGATACGGTTCCAATGAAACTGATTTCGTCGAAAACGACATCTGTTTGCAAAATGGTCATTTAATGACCTATATTTTAAATAACGATTTTCACAGCGACTATTTTAAAATTTGATTTGGCCATAAATAACAAATAGTAACAAAAAATCTGGATTTTTCTCTTTCATATGAAAATTATCGTCAACACGGTTCCAACGTTTCTCGTTTCACAGAAATCCGACTTATATCGAATCCTGTATATTCAGTTGAAGTTCAAAACTCCATATTACGAACTGCACGCCATTTTCAAGCTCTATTTATATTTTAAATAAATATATATCGTTCAAACTTCGTTTTAAATACGAATCCCATATTAAAATTCATTAATACTCTAAATAAATTATTTAAAAATAATAAATTAAATAAAATATTTGACGGCCAAAAACACGGGTCGTTACAAAAGCGTTCCTCTAGATTTGTAAATTATTTGTATCTAGACATTATCATAATATCAGATTCAAGATATTGATTTCGAAACTAGTTTGGGTTATCGTAAGGTAAAAACCGTCCGTGTTTATGTGTGGATTGGTCTTACGATTATCTTTTTTCTTTCGAAAGGATTTTACCATGAAAATCTTGTTGTGTGATACCTTAATGCCGTGCGAGTTTATCTCACTCTGGTTCACCAGACTGACCCGGTATTTTGTAAATGCTCGGGTTAGCCCGAGGTGTACAGGTTCAGGATATCAGGTACTGAGAAGTCCAGAGACGAGCTGGAGATGATTCAGACATGTGAAATATAGTATTTATTCCGCTGTGTATATGAGGGCAGATTATCAAACTGTCCAGCTGTGTGTTGTACTCTGATATTGTAAGTATTTTCAAGATTTCAGTAAAGATTCATTTCTGTATTATATTTTGTTCCGCTGCGATGTGAGACTCTGTGATGTGTTGATACTTCTTCTTCTTCTATTCTAATATTTCTTTCTTTCTTTTCTCACCCTCTAACTTCTTTCTAGACGCTCCAGTGTTTCGGTGTTTGGAGGATCGGTATAAGATACGGTAAAGGTATTTATATCGATTTTCGAGGCCGAAAATCGCTGGGTCGTTACAGTGGTATCAGAGCTATTGGTTGAGTAGTAACCTTGGCTCTGTGGCGTGACTCAGTAGAGATGGGGTTAGCAATACCCTAGACTGAGTGTGAGTGTATATATACGAGTGAACGTATTTGTAGATTTTATAAAAATTTGTTTTATATTGTGGAGATTTATTGGTTGGGTTGTTTATGAGTTCTGGTCGATCAGTTTGATCCACTGTATCGATAGGGGTTTCTAAACGCTCAAGTACGATAAACCGACGCAGTATGTTTTAAAAGAGGGTAAATGAAATAATTTTACCCAACGTACATTTTATATAGAAAGGAATCTATTTTCTATATTATATTAATGTGGAGTGTTTGTTTGTTCTGGTTGATTTGATTTGGAATCAAATTTGAATTATGAAATAAAGTTGAATTGATTAGAAAAATCAATTAGTCAATTGAATCAGATATGAGAAATGAAACTGAACCTGGTTAGGTAAAACCAATTCAAGAATGAATTCAGATTGAGTGAATGAATTGGGGTTTGAAAATTTAATGAATAAATAAATTAGGATCCAAATAAAATGGATTTCCATTTGAAATTTGAATATTTCTTTTCAGAGAAATTGAGGCCAGGGTGGCAGTGTAGTCATACCAATCGAGTCATGCGGAGGAGGTAATGGAAAAAATTTAGAGTTCAAAATTAGTTTGAATTAAATTCAAACATTTATGTTTTTAAAAATAATATGATTCAAAACATTCTTCTAACTTTGCAATTTCGAGGACGAAATTATTTTAAGGAGGAAAAGAATGTAACGTCCCGGATTTTTCGGCCATTCAAATTCGAATATTTACATTGTTTATATATTACATTTGAAATATAATGGATATTTAACCGAATTTATTTAATTAAAATGGAGTTCGAATACACATATATATATATATATTTATATATTATTTGAAACTTGGGTTTGTATGTCGAGTTTGAATTCTATATTTTCATTTTGAAGTGAGATAAAAATAATACAAGTCCACGACTGGAAAATAAAAATTAACTACTCTATGACATCAAATTTGGTCAATCAATTATAGGACACAAAGAAAAGTATATCCAGCGTTTTGGTGATAAAGGAAACTAAAATTTCATATAACATAAAGATTTTTATACAGTACAAGCCCCAACTTTATATATTATACAATACACAAGTCCCAAATTTACATATTATACAATACAGGTTTTTGAATACAAAAACGCAAAGAGAAAAAATCAATATTGCCAAATAAATTTCTGCATTGTCTCGTCCCTTCCAGTACGAGTGAACCTGCCAGCCTTGATCTGCGAGAAAGAAGGAAACCCATTAAATAGGGAAAACTCATGACATCATTTGAGCAGAAAAGAAAATGAAAAGATCAGTGTTAAAAGAAAATAAAATATATGAACTAGGATCATAGGTTCAACAGAAAATGTGATCAGCAAATCCAAGTAGAAATCATGAACAGAAAAAAAAAGACAACACATAATTCATGCAGAAAATTTGTACAAAATCAATCAGCCAAAGGAAGCAGGTATGAACGGCTAGGACTGTATACATCAACAACTAAGAAAATGTCATGAACAGCTAACAAGATAAGACCATACCATAGCCGAATTGGAACCATACATTGTGTAGTTGATGGAACTAGATATTTGTGCAATTAATACATAGATCCTATAAGTACAGTAAACAAAATTGTATGGCCAAATCAAGCAATTAATGCACATGTATGTACAGGGATTCTGTGATACAATATGTATATGGAAATCAAATCTATTAAAGTTCAGAAAATCTCATTGAAAACCCAAGCAAGAAATTTGATAAACAGTTCACTGTGAAGAATAGGCTGCATAAGTAGTATCCTGTAGACTAAGACTCTCAGGCATGTGACGGTGTACCATACTGTAAAGACAAGCATAGCTATATGTTGATGATGTTAAAGCCGAGGACTGCATGTGCAATTTCTGAATACACAGTCTAGACATTTAAGAGTAAACAACTCAAAAACAATAGCTTCAGATTCCATGTCTTGTTCTTTCGAGAACAGTGAAATGAAGTAGCTTTAAATCTATCTATCGATATACATATATATATATATATATATATATATATATATATTAAAGATAGCTAATACATACATATATATGTATAGCAGATTTTATAATCAATGGACAGGGAAAGTATAAAATAAACAGCCAAGAGAAATCAAATCCATGTATTACACCAGCAAATCTATTGCAGATTCGAACAGATATATATATACTGAAATTTTCATGTACAATCCAATTTTCATACATTTAAAAAGGAAAGGAAATCCGTAGTACAGGTTCAAATCTCTGAATTGAGTTAACAACTCAGCAATGTTCTATTTGAACAGACCAACCATACCAAAATCAAACCCCAAGTTCAAGCAAATCTCGACTATAATCACGCAACCAGTACCACAGTTGATAATACAATTGAATGAAGAAACAGCTACCTAAAACCTATCCAAGTTACATCAAAATATATACCAAAGATCCGAACGCAAAATCTAAGTACTAATCTGAATATTGATTGAAGTAACAATACGATTTCAACATTTATTTTATCCTAGCATACACCGCTATAAATATGCGTACAAGCAGTATGTTTCATCACCCAAATGCAAACCGAACAAACACAGTAGACAAATTCAAACCCCATTCGAAACCATACGCAATATCAAGCAAAATAGTACAGCAAATAAAGAAATCGAGTATAGGAAAACTTAGCTTTCGAAGCCGTCGCAGTTGAAGTACCAGACCTCGATTGGGTTCGCTCGTGGGGTTCTGGAAGGTCTCGGGTGGCTCGACAGTGGATGGAGGATCATTAGAGGAGGGTTGAGGAGGCAGAAGGGGGTTGCGACGCCGTGTAGCTCGGAGTTGCCAGAGGATCGAAGGGGATTAGGGTTTTTCTCGTTCGTTCTGGAGTATTCTTTTGTGGCGGCCGATTGAAATGGAAAGGGAACGAGGTGTTAGGGTTTTAAATGGGGAACCGGGTAGAGGGCCTATGGGCCGAATGATTTAAGGTAAGCCCAACTTTAATTTAAAAAGGAAAATCCATGTTTTAGTTTAAATAGTTTATAAATTTGTTCAAACGATTTCTCTCGCCTACGACATCAGATTTAGGCGCGGTCAGGTGTGTTGGGATCATGGAGTCGAGTACTTCGAGATGGAGCAGACGCAGTCCGAATCTGGAATGACTGGAATTTTTATTCGAATTAAACGTCAGCTAAATTGATCAGAACAGATCAGTTATCGACAGATTCCAACCGAGGTGAGTTAAACTCACTCAGTTCTACCTCTTTCCTGAATCGGTGGAACCGCGAGAGCCTGAACTTGCCCCCTTTCCTGACCTGGTGCCATAAGAGCCTGCACCTGTCCTCCTGAGGTAGATCCCGTCCTATGTCCCTTCTTAGGGCAGTCTTTCACTAGATGCCCTGCTTCGCCACAGTGGAAGCAGCCAGTCTTCTTCTTCTTCCGACAATCTTTGCTGGGGTGGCCTGGTGTCCCACAGTTGAAGCACTTCTTCTTTCCCTTGCCACCGTTGCCTTTCCCACCCTTGTTTTGTTGTTGCTGTTAAGGTCTCTTCTGATCTCCTTTCTTCTCGGGTGCCTTATTAGCATTGGGACCCTTCTCTTCCTCATGCATAAGTGCCATGTCTACTAGCTTCTCAAAGGTGGCCCCCATAGGGATGTGAGTCATAGCCAATCCATGTATCGGTTCATTCAAGCCTTTAACGAACCTCAAAGCCTTCTTTTCCGGTGTATTCAACATGTCTATGCCAAACCTTGCCAACTGATTAAACTTGTTGACATATTCCTTTACTGATAGGTTTCCTTACTTTAGTGTCAAGAACCTTTCCATATACAGATTTTCTTCCGCCCTTGAGAGAAACTTTGCCACAAACCTTTGTCTGAAATCCGCCCAAGAGTCAACAGGGCGCTCTCCATTAGTGACCTCCCACCAGAACGAGGCCTCTCCCTTCATTAACCAAGCAGCTAACTTGACTTTCTTTCCTTCTTCCATCTCAAAGATGTCTATCAACTCTTCCGTTTCCTTAAGCCAATCCCTAGCTTCCACAAAAGTTTCTGATCCTTGAAAAGGTTTCCCTCCCATAGCCTTAAATTCCTTGTAAGTCTTAGCAAAAGTATCCGCGCGAGGAGGAGGAGGGGGAGGAAGATCGGGTGCAACTGGTGGTGGAGGAACATCTGCTGGACTCGCAGCGGCGGCCCTAGCCTCCATCAATCTGCTATACCATACTGGTATCGCTACACCCTCCGGAAAGTTAAGATCTTCAGCCATGCTGAAACGAAAAAGGAAAGATTCAAAACGGAGAATTCGAAAGATAAAGATATGGCTATTGGGGACTATGCATTTCTTTCAAAAACTTTTCTCTTAAAAGACATGTTTTTGAAAATACTTCTTCCAAAAATGTTTTTAGAAAAATAGTTTTTCTAAAAATTTTATCTGTTCTGGTAACCTTCAACTCTGATACCACGTGTAACACCCCACACCCGCTAAGGTCACTCACTAAGGGAATGCCTTAACTTCGGTGGAGTATTTTAAGTGAATATAGAACAGAAAAATTACAACAAGACAGATATAAATAATACTTGTTGACTAAAACATCATTTCATTGCAGCAGAAGGTAAACATGTTTGGTTACAAAACCATAAACAAGAGTCAAGTACTAAATATCCATCCTGATAAAAACATAAGTACATAATCCCACTACATAACTAATAGCCATAATAGAAAAGATAAGCTGAGCTTTACATCAACGGTCCAAGCTCCAAAAGATAGATAAAGCAATCTGATCAAAGCCCACTAGTGCTAGGCCCACTCTGAGAACCTGAGGGTTGGAAAAAAATATAAAAACAACGGGGTCAGACATAAGTCTGAGCGAGTCCTATAACTTTAACAATACAATCATTAAAGTAATTAGGGTATGATATAAACTTGGTACGGTAACGACTGGGGATAAATGACTACACTAAGCAGCCATCTAGACATAGGAAGAACCAAGATAATGGTAAAGACGCATCTACCCACCCAAGGATAATTACTAAACTGCACCACACCAGTCATTCCTAATTAAAGGGTGATCCCACCCAAGGACTTAGAAAATTTAACTAGTAGTTTCGTGTACCCCTAGCTGACCACATAGGTGCCGTCTGCCCCTATCTCCACTAGGTGTACCCACTAGTCCCCAAGCGATCGGCTCCCTAACGTAGATACCCGTGCTGGCCCCACAGTGGGGTGTATCATTCCCCAAAGTGGCAACCCGATACTATCAACGGTGCACGACTTATACCTACACGATGCAACAACGTCTTACCTACCAGCCCGGGTCCACACACGCATATGAAACCCGTTGGACTTGCGTTGCCACCGCTAACCCGTTTTGGCCTCTTATAGTCAAGCCCAGTACGCGTGTCCCGTCCTCGACATGGGTCGAGCCCACAAAGATACATATGGGTTACTGGTTGAAATGGGACCCCACAAGCTACCCACCTAAGCTTGTCCCTTTTCTAGTGCATCCCACTTAACCCTTTAATCATGTTTAATTACATGTTTCCACTTGGTTAAGTATTCTAATCGTATTTTCTATTGCCACCCAAGGCAACCCACTAGATTTCCACATGCCACCCAAGGCACTTACTTGATTTCCACATGCCACCCAAGGCACCCACTTAACCCCTCATGCCCCACTACATGCTTATCTGGTTAAGTGTTTCTTAATTGATTAAGAACGTAACCTTTGTAAAGACCTCTCACATTAGACTGTCTTTTATGGCAGCTAGATTTGCCGGTCGGGTCCGGGCAGCCTTACGCCATAACAGAGTCTAACCTCGTGTCTTTACACTTGTCACATATTTAGTTTATGCCTAAGACCTCTCACATTGGGCTAATCATTTGTAGCCGCTGGATTTGCCGGTCGGGTCCGGGCAGTCTTATGCTACAAAAGGGTCCAACCTCGTGTCTTAGTCGATTAATTACACCTAATTAATCACCCCCATATTTTGAATTAATTTTCCCTAATTAATTCCAATTTAACGATGTACATAATTGACTCAATTATGTCCATCCACTTATGGTATGCAACATCATACCCATTTCACCACAATTTTGTTAACATGAATATTAACCCCATCGTTCCCCACGTAATACGCTAACATGACATACTTAAAAGGGAAGATTCATCACAAATACAATGGGTTCAACTTAGCATAACATTAGCCTCAACATGGGTTTTAAAGGTGTCAACTTGCATATATGACCATAGCATCAAACCCAACTAGCATAAATAATCAACCCAAACTTGCATGAATCACATATGTCATAAAGAGGGTAACTTGCATAGATGTTCATGTCATAGACCTATCATAAAGGGATAAAATTGCATACATGTCATAGGTCTAAAAAGGGATGAACTTGCATATGTTACTCATATCATAAAAAGGGGTAAACATGCATATATATGCATGACATACAAAGGGGTAAACTTGCATATGTATGCATATCATACAAAGGTGTAAACTTGCACATGTTACTTGCATATAATCAAACACCAAACTTGCATAACATGTCATATATGAACTTGCATATAATCAAACACCAAACTTGCATAACATGTCATATATGAACTTGCATATAATCAAACACCAAACTTGCATAACATGTCATATATGAACTTGCATATAATCTGTAACGGCGCGGATTTTCGTCCCAGAAAATCAACATAAATACAATGTAAATTTTCTCGAGCATCGAAAATACCGGGACATTAATAGAAGAATTTAGAGGATGAGATAGAAAAGATAGAACTAATAGAATAGAAGAAGAAGAAGAAGAAGAAGATCACAACTGAACAGAATCAGAGAAAACACGAATCTCACAGCGGAATAATAATCTTTATTATATAACAAGTTTGAAATACAAATCTGAGTTTGTATATATACATACCATATATCAGAGTACAATACATCGTATCACAGCGGAAATAATCTCTAACTAATTTATGGTGAAGCCTTCTGTTTCCAGCTCCTCCAAGTGAATCTGTAAAAGCCTGAAACACTTGACTGCCCATACAAATTTGGGCACCCAAGAGTTTAGGGAAAACAAACAAAATAAACTCTGGGTCAGTCATGGGACTGGTGTGAGTAAATTCCAACCATACTGTTTTACTTTGAAAATCCTTTTCAAAACAAGAAGATAATAGTAAGACCAGCCCACACATAAACATGGACGATTTTTACCTTACTATAACCCGAAATATTCTTGATATCAAAATCCAGTGATATTATAATAATGTCTAATCAAATAAATATCCAAGTAGCAGAACGCTTGCATCTCACGCTCCACATATATATAGTATAAAATCATAAACCGCGGGGCGCTTATTGGAGAATGGATTCCAACAGACAAGGTATGGGAGCACCTTCTGATCAGTGTACTCTAGAGGGGATACACTCAGGGTTCAACAAGAACATCTTGCAACCCGGCCACACATGACCGCTCACTCATTTAGCTTGAGTGTCGCGAATATATTGCCACCACGGTTGTAGGCCATCTAACCGTCATCCGAAGATACAGAATCGAAAAGAAGTATAAATATGAATTTTCTCTAGATCGGTGACAATACACCCTGCTTGGGGATGACCCAACTAGCCATGCTGCCTAGCCCAACTTCTGTCATTCCTGGTTGTGAGGCTAGAGGCTACGTCTATCTTCAGAACATCTGATCACCATTCACTTTGAATGTCACATCGTCAAATCCGTAATCACACATTGATTACACAAATGCACACTGGGTGTAGAATAAAGAGAAGTTACCTTCTCCCCACCAACTTGGTATATCCGTACAATCAACGGCATGACCTTTAGAAATACTCTGTCAGACACTCGTCCATACAAGTTGTCCTGGGATTGGACAAACAAAAACATCATTCTGGAACTGGTCGATCCTTGCATTTAACTTCGTCTTCAATTATCTTCAGCATATCTAATTCGCAGCGCTTATGCCTATACGGAGTGGTTTCCGGATAATATATCCAACCGGTCTCTCCGTATTGACAACGATGGTCAAACACTTCGATAGTCGGTTATTTAACTATCGAAGTAAAAACAAACATCCATTCTAATGTATAACTAAACACCACACAACCACGGGCACTTTTTATTTAATGTTCGAATTTATTATTCGAATTCCCATATCTTACCAGATATTTCTCAAATCCCGTTTTAGCCTTTTCATACTTCTTAGAAAACATTTCCAGTTATTATAAACTCTTATTCTTTCATGTTCCAGAAACATACGTTATTAACGTTCAAAACATTTTCATTCTTTTCACATTCCTTGGTTTCTACACTTGGATCGTATACCCTATCTTCATTGGAAAATATTTCCAATTTCATTATAAATATTTTAATCGGCCAACCGTTTACTTTTAAAACATAATTCACTTAAAAATGTGAATACCATTCCTGTTATAGAAATCTGAATACCTTTATCAATTAACTCTTTATTCAAGTAATACTTATCTCGTTTACCGAAACCTCTTTCATACTTTATATTCCCAATCCACTTTATAAACTCTGTTTTCTAAGACAGCTTCTTATCAAATCGATATAAAGTTTATAACTGAATACTGACTCCTATCCTATTAACATTTATTTGTTTAAAACTAAATGTTAATTATTCTATCAGATTATAATCCCTAAAAATAGTTACTTTTAATACCTTCGACATCGTCGAATTCTAGTTCCAAATCCTAACGGTTTAAATTCAAATCACATTTCGAACATCGAAATGCTGTCATTGTTTTCTAACACGATTCTCCAATTTCTCTTTCTAAAACTGATTCTTATATTTTCTTACGACATCGTTATTTCTCACTTTCGAATAAGTGGATTTCAACTAAACTGCTTCATTTCCTAGGAAGTGCTGCTATATATAAAAGTCACGCTTAAGTCTAATCAACAGCAGTTAATTTGTTGCTATAGTTCTAAACTTGTCATACGCTGTAATATTCCCTTTATAACTAATCTCAACATTACAGTCACCCTTACCTTATCAGTAGCGTTATTTTATCGCTATAGTTCAAACTTGTCATACGCTGTAATATTCTATGTTATAACTAGTCTCGACATAACAGTTACGCTTAAGCCCAATCAACAGCGTTCATTTTATCGCTATAGTTCTAAACTTGCATATGCTGCCATATTCCTTTTCTACTAATCTTAACATCTATCTCTGTCACCAACTGATATCATTCCTCGATAATAGTGAAGCCGTTCAAGTTGGGGTATTCTATTTACCTCTCAGACCTTGATCGACAACGTTCTTACTTTAGAACAGATATAAGTCTGTATTCTAATCCTTTATTACTTATAATACTCATCAAATCGTATTTCCTTGTTTTACTTTGGAATACGGTTCTATAACATCATATTCATCCTTTGAAATCTTCATTGTTTATTATTATTTATTTTTAAACATTTACTCTTCGCTTTCATTTCATTCCATCGTTCTATTTATAACTTATTAAATTAAAAGGTAATTAAATCTCATTTATTTCTAAACTGTTTTATTAGATTAATTAAAGGCCAATTAATCTAATAATCATTTTCCAAATAACGGTTGATTTAATCAACTCCAGTTCATCAGTAAACTCGTTAACTGATCTTAATTACTTCTCATTAGATTAATATAATTAATCTAATAATATTTCTAAAATTGTTTATCTTAAATATAATTATCCAAATATTTAATCGTTGGAAAATCTCTGCTTTATAAACTTACTTAAATGTCAACAAATCATTTTTTTTTACTTTATAAAACGAACTCTAAAATACTGGTTTATAATAGAACTTCTATTATAATTTAAAACTTCACTTTAATTATAAAAATATAATTTTTATAATTAACTTCGTTGATTTGCCTGACGGCCAATCAACTTCAAAACGACGGGTTTACAATCGACTGATGTCACCTTCTAAATTGATACCGTTTATTTATTTAATCTGAACAAATGTTGAATTTCCGTTCAACATCAATATTCACACCGGGTTTTAAATGGAATTCGGGTTCAAACAGAGCATACAAACAATCAGTACATATAATTATCGAGGAATCCGGTCGGATTCCTCTAACCGGTTTCCCGCATCCACAAATGTCAGTCAACACAATTTACACTAACTCTAT
The DNA here is from genome assembly GCA_030737875.1 of Allium sativum. Lineage (NCBI taxonomy): Eukaryota > Viridiplantae > Streptophyta > Magnoliopsida > Asparagales > Amaryllidaceae > Allium > Allium sativum. The sequence continues at coordinate 1,019,062,407 of CM060926.1, read as the reverse complement.
ACTGGGGAATATTCTAATCGATGGAATTAGTGTCCAACCGATGGTGTATACATATGTGACGGTATATAATATTCAACCAAATTACTGGTAATCTACCTAATCGACCATCACACAGCATTTAAACAACATTAAAATATCATTATAAAAAAATAGATCAGAGTGAGTGATTTTACTCAACTTCGCGCGTTAACCGTTAAATAACGATTTGCGTCATTTGCTTCCATCGAACGTTTCATTTTGCCTACGCAGCGTGCTCCAGATCTCTCCAACCCGGTTCCATTGTGATCGTGCGATTCTAACGGTTCAGACCGCGTCAAATTCAATATTTATTTGTCCACGAACACTTTGTCCATCACGCAACAAGAATTCATCTTCCTTTTCATTGGGTTAAAACCGGTTGCTCCAACCTTAGCGACCCGACACCTTTTGTAGTAACTCCATGCACCTTCTTTTCTCTCTCTCTCTCTCTCTCTCTTTTTTTCTATTTCTTTTTACGAACAATGGGCCGAGGCCCAATAGCCTAAACTCCAAATCAAGGGCCGCCATATCCTCTTTTATAATTCCCAGGCATCTTCTCCTGTACGCACTTCTTTTCCCATAACAGCTACTTCATGAAATCACCCATCTCCACTGTTTTAACACGGTATCTTACAAGCTTGCGTAACCACCGAACTGTCTCTTATTACCTTAATGACACCATTAACGCCCTTAACCCGATGATTAACAACCGCCAAATTCTTTATTCTTCAATGCAGACATGAATGTACACCGCTTACTACTCCATACCCTACGCCCTTACTTACGGCACCGTTCATCGGAGCCAATGCTACCACTAGTAAACAGGACAGCTTTTCCTCTTCTTCGTCTTCTACACGTTCACTCAAAGGGCCAGCATCCGAACACCGATGCTTCACCTACGCATGCAGGTTTCTTTCATTTTTCTTTCTTGCTTATTTTAATTCTTGATAACCGGATCACGTTATTTACACCACGGGTTTCCTTTCCTGTTTTCATGCAAGGCGTCTGAACCCATTTCATAGCCTTCTCTACTTAAGCTTGCCACGTCCCTTTTCTCCCTTTACACCACGTCCACTCATTTTCTTCACAGCTCCTACTTCATATATAAAACTTCCTCCACAACTCCGGCATGTATACCATTTCCGTGTATAGACTCTTTCATATGACTCAAAAGAAAGAAAAGAGAAAAAAGACAAACGGTTTTGTTTCCGGAAAGAGGAATGGGATTCATTTTGGTGTGTGAATATTTATATAAAAGAGGATACTTACTAAAGCAAGACGTGTTGATGTATTTATATATGGGGTGAGTTGCTTAACCCTTAAGCAATAGGGTATTGTTTCTTCTTATAGGCGTATGTTTTAGATTTTAGGGTATGGTGCCTGACGTGCAGTGCATTAAATGAGTATGGTGCATTAAATAGGTATGGCGTGTATTAACTAGGAATGGCTTGCAAGTTTTAGGGGAATGGTCTGCTTCGTGATGTGTTAAATTTTTGTTTTTCTTGGATTTGAAATTTTGTGGAGACCAGTTTAAATGTACCTTGTTATAAGAAATTCTGTTCACGAATAGACCGTCACAGACCGAAATAAAAATACCGTCGTGTCCAGTGAGGTGTCACGATCCCAAAAATATAATAATACCGGTAGTTTGACTTATATTTTGAAATCCCAAAATACCGATACAGGGTGCACAATATTCCAAATAAAAAGTTGCATATTTAATTAATTAAAAATTATAGTAAAATCCTTAAAATTATATTATCGCTGCGCCTCAAAAGAACCTTGTCCCGATTTGCAACCGATATCAAGTTATATTCAAATAACCGTTATGGTCGATATACGATTTCACAGCGACTTTCTGAATATTTGATTTGGACATATCTTGCAATCTACACAACGAAATCTTGGTTTTTCACTTCTGTTAGGAAGATACGGTTCAACAGATTCCAACGTTTCTTGTTTCGAAGAAATCCGATTCAAAACGAGTCCGGTACACTCAGTTGAAGTTCAGAACGTTAAATTATGAACTACAGGGTCGTTCTGAGCTTGATAATAATTAATATATATTTATATACGTTCAACTTCGTTTTAATTAAAATATAAATCCACTTATATCCTGAATTCAATATTTAAACTGTTTTAAATATTCAAATTCAAACCGTTCAAAATGCGGGACGTTACAGTCCTTCCCCCTTAAAATAATTTCGTCCTCGAAATTGCTAAGACAGGGAAAATGCTACAATCTCTGTTATAAACAGGTTAAAAATCTTTTTGGTTTACTTCATAAATTCAGTTTTAACTGAACTGGTTAATTCCTATTAAAATATTAATTTCGTCTTATTTATAAATACTTTTCAGAAATTCTGAAAATTTCCTAACAGCTAAATTTTCAGATAATTTTGCCAGTATCTCTTCTACATGGCTCAATCGGTACTGCTACCACTCGCCACTCTGGGCCTTCTCCAGATTCAAAAGAAATAAAACAGCCAAACGGCTTGCCAAACAGCTTCATCAAAATCTCATACTCGCATAAATTATAAACATGACCCCTTTTTGGTTGGCATTTAACTCTATCTCTCAAATCAGTTATCTCTTCATCTCCAAATTCACAGTTCGATTCTTATTCTCCCAGAATCGATTTATTTTAATAACTCAAAACTTCAATATTTCTGTTTTTCACTCTTCATTTTGGATTGTTCCAAATTCAATCCAGTTTTGTTATCTTCGTTTAAATTCTATTTTTACCATTTTAAATCCATAAGTTAAATTTTTATTTCAGAATTCGAATTCCTGGGGTTTATTTCAAATCAGTTTGAAATCATATATTATTCAAAACATTTGAATTTCTGACAACTTGTTTCCTCACAATAATTCAAAACAAAATCTTTGGTAGTAATCCGTCACTTACCAGCTCGAAAATGAACACCGATAATGTCGCGATCATCATCGGAATTTATTTTCCAACCATCAAAGTGAGTTCAATACTGTATTATTTTCAAAACTCATTTTCAAACACCTTATTTTGAAATTTCATCAAAATATTCTTTTCAAAACGCTTGGAAAAACATCTTTGAATTCATCCAGGATCTTAAAATTCCATATATTTAATTCAAATTCAATTCCAATTCTTTTTCAAGTTTCCAGAGTTTTAACTCCATTCTGGTTTTAAATTCAGATTCAGTTCATCTGATTTTGCATATCATATAATATTTCGATTTATATAATCAATTCAATTATAAATCTTATTTGATCATAATGATCAACACCATAATAATCTCAAGATATATACTGCTTTTTATATCAAGATATATTTCGGGTAAACTTATTTCATTTACCCAGCTTTTCAAAACAATACTATGTCAAATATCTCTATCCAAGCGTTTATAAATCCCCATCGACCTCGTCAGCTAAACGGGTCGACCTGAAATTTATATACCACTCACCAGATCAATCAACACAATATAAAACGGTTTTTATATTGATTTACAAATACGCGCTCATATATGTACACTCAACTCAATCTAGAGTATTACTAACTCCATCTCTATTGAGTTACGCCACAGAGCCAAGGTAATCACTTAACCTTACGCTCTGATACCAACTGTAACGGCGCGGATTTTCGTCCCAGAAAATCAACATAAATACAATGTAAATTTTCTCGAGCATCGAAAATACCGGGACATTAATAGAAGAATTTAGAGGATGAGATAGAAAAGATAGAACTAATAGAATAGAAGAAGAAGAAGAAGAAGATCACAACTGAACAGAATCAGAGAAAACACGAATCTCACAGCGGAATAATAATCTTTATTATATAACAAGTTTGAAATACAAATCTGAGTTTGTATATATACATACCATATATCAGAGTACAATACATCGTATCACAGCGGAAATAATCTCTAACTAATTTATGGTGAAGCCTTCTGTTTCCAGCTCCTCCAAGTGAATCTGTAAAAGCCTGAAACACTTGACTGCCCATACAAATTTGGGCACCCAAGAGTTTAGGGAAAACAAACAAAATAAACTCTGGGTCAGTCATGGGACTGGTGTGAGTAAATTCCAACCATACTGTTTTACTTTGAAAATCCTTTTCAAAACAAGAAGATAATAGTAAGACCAGCCCACACATAAACATGGACGATTTTTACCTTACTATAACCCGAAATATTCTTGATATCAAAATCCAGTGATATTATAATAATGTCTAATCAAATAAATATCCAAGTAGCAGAACGCTTGCATCTCACGCTCCACATATATATAGTATAAAATCATAAACCGCAGGGCGCTTATTGGAGAATGGATTCCAACAGACAAGGTATGGGAGCACCTTCTGATCAGTGTACTCTAGAGGGGATACACTCAGGGTTCAACAAGAACATCTTGCAACCCGGCCACACATGACCGCTCACTCATTTAGCTTGAGTGTCGCGAATATATTGCCACCACGGTTGTAGGCCATCTAACCGTCATCCGAAGATACAGAATCGAAAAGAAGTATAAATATGAATTTTCTCTAGATCGGTGACAATACACCCTGCTTGGGGATGACCCAACTAGCCATGCTGCCTAGCCCAACTTCTGTCATTCCTGGTTGTGAGGCTAGAGGCTACGTCTATCTTCAGAACATCTGATCACCATTCACTTTGAATGTCACATCGTCAAATCCGTAATCACACATTGATTACACAAATGCACACTGGGTGTAGAATAAAGAGAAGTTACCTTCTCCCCACCAACTTGGTATATCCGTACAATCAACGGCATGACCGTTAGAAATACTCTGTCAGACACTCGTCCATACAAGTTGTCCTGGGATTGGACAAACAAAAACATCATTCTGGAACTGGTCGATCCTTGCATTTAACTTCGTCTTCAATTATCTTCAGCATATCTAATTCGCAGCGCTTATGCCTATACGGAGTGGTTTCCGGATAATATATCCAACCGGTCTCTCCGTATTGACAACGATGGTCAAACACTTCGATAGTCGGTTATTTAACTATCGAAGTAAAAACAAACATCCATTCTAATGTATAACTAAACACCACACAACCACGGGCACTTTTTATTTAATGTTCGAATTTATTATTCGAATTCCCATATCTTACCAGATATTTCTCAAATCCCGTTTTAGCCTTTTCATACTTCTTAGAAAACATTTCCAGTTATTATAAACTCTTATTCTTTCATGTTCCAGAAACATACGTTATTAACGTTCAAAACATTTTCATTCTTTTCACATTCCTTGGTTTCTACACTTGGATCGTATACCCTATCTTCATTGGAAAATATTTCCAATTTCATTATAAATATTTTAATCGGCCAACCGTTTACTTTTAAAACATAATTCACTTAAAAATGTGAATACCATTCCTGTTATAGAAATCTGAATACCTTTATCAATTAACTCTTTATTCAAGTAATACTTATCTCGTTTACCGAAACCTCTTTCATACTTTATATTCCCAATCCACTTTATAAACTCTGTTTTCTAAGACAGCTTCTTATCAAATCGATATAAAGTTTATAACTGAATACTGACTCCTATCCTATTAACATTTATTTGTTTAAAACTAAATGTTAATTATTCTATCAGATTATAATCCCTAAAAATAGTTACTTTTAATACCTTCGACATCGTCGAATTCTAGTTCCAAATCCTAACGGTTTAAATTCAAATCACATTTCGAACATCGAAATGCTGTCATTGTTTTCTAACACGATTCTCCAATTTCTCTTTCTAAAACTGATTCTTATATTTTCTTACGACATCGTTATTTCTCACTTTCGAATAAGTGGATTTCAACTAAACTGCTTCATTTCCTAGGAAGTGCTGCTATATATAAAAGTCACGCTTAAGTCTAATCAACAGCAGTTAATTTGTTGCTATAGTTCTAAACTTGTCATACGCTGTAATATTCCCTTTATAACTAATCTCAACATTACAGTCACCCTTACCTTATCAGTAGCGTTATTTTATCGCTATAGTTCAAACTTGTCATACGCTGTAATATTCTATGTTATAACTAGTCTCGACATAACAGTTACGCTTAAGCCCAATCAACAGCGTTCATTTTATCGCTATAGTTCTAAACTTGCATATGCTGCCATATTCCTTTTCTACTAATCTTAACATCTATCTTTGTCACCAACTGATATCATTCCTCGATAATAGTGAAGCCGTTCAAGTTGGGGTATTCTATTTACCTCTCAGACCTTGATCGACAACGTTCTTACTTTAGAACAGATATAAGTCTGTATTCTAATCCTTTATTACTTATAATACTCATCAAATCGTATTTCCTTGTTTTACTTTGGAATACGGTTCTATAACATCATATTCATCCTTTGAAATCTTCATTGTTTATTATTATTTATTTTTAAACATTTACTCTTCGCTTTCATTTCATTCCATCGTTCTATTTATAACTTATTAAATTAAAAGGTAATTAAATCTCATTTATTTCTAAACTGTTTTATTAGATTAATTAAAGGCCAATTAATCTAATAATCATTTTCCAAATAACGGTTGATTTAATCAACTCCAGTTCATCAGTAAACTCGTTAACTGATCTTAATTACTTCTCATTAGATTAATATAATTAATCTAATAATATTTCTAAAATTGTTTATCTTAAATATAATTATCCAAATATTTAATCGTTGGAAAATCTCTGCTTTATAAACTTACTTAAATGTCAACAAATCATTTTTTTTTACTTTATAAAACGAACTCTAAAATACTGGTTTATAATAGAACTTCTATTATAATTTAAAACTTCACTTTAATTATAAAAATATAATTTTTATAATTAACTTCGTTGATTTGCCTGACGGCCAATCAACTTCAAAACGACGGGTTTACAATCGACTGATGTCACCTTCTAAATTGATACCGTTTATTTATTTAATCTGAACAAATGTTGAATTTCCGTTCAACATCAATATTCACACCGGGTTTTAAATGGAATTCGGGTTCAAACAGAGCATACAAACAATCAGTACATATAATTATCGAGGAATCCGGTCGGATTCCTCTAACCGGTTTCCCGCATCCACAAATGTCAGTCAACACAATTTACACTAACTCTATACTGGGGAATATTCTAATCGATGGAATTAGTGTCCAACCGATGGTGTATACATATGTGACGGTATATAATATTCAACCAAATTACTGGTAATCTACCTAATCGACCATCACACAGCATTTAAACAACATTAAAATATCATTATAAAAAAATAGATCAGAGTGAGTGATTTTACTCACCTTCGCGCGTTAACCGTTAAATAACGATTTGCGTCATTTGCTTCCATCGAACGTTTCATTTTGCCTACGCAGCGTGCTCCAGATCTCTCCAACCCGGTTCCATTGTGATCGTGCGATTCTAACGGTTCAGACCGCGTCAAATTCAATATTTATTTGTCCACGAACACTTTGTCCATCACGCAACAAGAATTCATCTTCCTTTTCATTGGGTTAAAACCGGTTGCTCCAACCTTAGCGACCCGACACCTTTTGTAGTAACTCCATGCACCTTCTTTTCTCTCTCTCTCTCTCTCTCTTTTTCTATTTCTTTTTACGAACAATGGGCCGAGGCCCAATAGCCTAAACTCCAAATCAAGGGCCGCCATATCCTCTTTTATAATTCCCAGGCATCTTCTCCTGTACGCACTTCTTTTCCCATAACAGCTACTTCATGAAATCACCCATCTCCACTGTTTTAACACGGTATCTTACAAGCTTGCGTAACCACCGAACTGTCTCTTATTACCTTAATGACACCATTAACGCCCTTAACCCGATGATTAACAACCGCCAAATTCTTTATTCTTCAATGCAGACATGAATGTACACCGCTTACTACTCCATACCCTACGCCCTTACTTACGGCACCGTTCATCGGAGCCAATGCTACCACCAGTAAATAGGACAGCTTTTCCTCTTCTTCGTCTTCTACACGTTCACTCAAAGGGCCAGCATCCGAACACCGATGCTTCACCTACGCATGCAGGTTTCTTTCATTTTTCTTTCTTGCTTATTTTAATTCTTGATAACCGGATCACGTTATTTACACCACGGGTTTCCTTTCCTGTTTTCATGCAAGGCGTCTGAACCCATTTCATAGCCTTCTCTACTTAAGCTTGCCACGTCCCTTTTCCCCCTTTACACCACGTCCACTCATTTTCTTCACAGCTCCTACTTCATATATAAAACTTCCTCCACAACTCCGGCATGTATACCATTTCCGTGTATAGACTCTTTCATATGACTCAAAAGAAAGAAAAGAGAAAAAAGACAAACGGTTTTGTTTCCGGAAAGAGGAATGGGATTCATTTTGGTGTGTGAATATTTATATAAAAGAGGATACTTACTAAAGCAAGACGTGTTGATGTATTTATATATGGGGTGAGTTGCTTAACCCTTAAGCAATAGGGTATTGTTTCTTCTTATAGGCGTATGTTTTAGATTTTAGGGTATGGTGCCTGACGTGCAGTGCATTAAATGAGTATGGTGCATTAAATAGGTATGGCGTGTATTAACTAGGAATGGCTTGCAAGTTTTAGGGGAATGGTCTGCTTCGTGATGTGTTAAATTTTTGTTTTTCTTGGATTTGAAATTTTGTGGAGACCAGTTTAAATGTACCTTGTTATAAGAAATTCTGTTCACGAATAGACCGTCACAGACAGAAATAAAAATACCGTCGTGTCCAGTGAGGTGTCACGATCCCAAAAATATAATAATACCGGTAGTTTGACTTATATTTTGAAATCCCAAAATACCGATACAGGGTGCACAATATTCCAAATAAAAAGTTGCATATTTAATTAATTAAAAATTATAGTAAAATCCTTAAAATTATATTATCGCTGCGCCTCAAAAGAACCTTGTCCCGATTTGCAACCGATATCAAGTTATATTCAAATAACCGTTATGGTCGATATACGATTTCACAGCGACTTTCTGAATATTTGATTTGGACATATCTTGCAATCTACACAACGAAATCTTGGTTTTTCACTTCTGTTAGGAAGATACGGTTCAACAGATTCCAACGTTTCTTGTTTCGAAGAAATCCGATTCAAAACGAGTCCGGTACACTCAGTTGAAGTTCAGAACGTTAAATTATGAACTACAGGGTCGTTCTGAGCTTGATAATAATTAATATATATTTATATACGTTCAACTTCGTTTTAATTAAAATATAAATCCACTTATATCCTGAATTCAATATTTAAACTGTTTTAAATATTCAAATTCAAACCGTTCAAAATGCGGGACGTTACAGTCCTTCCCCCTTAAAATAATTTCGTCCTCGAAATTGCTAAGACAGGGAAAATGCTACAATCTCTGTTATAAACAGGTTAAAAATCTTTTTGGTTTACTTCATAAATTCAGTTTTAACTGAACTGGTTAATTCCTATTAAAATATTAATTTCGTCTTATTTATAAATACTTTTCAGAAATTCTGAAAATTTCCTAACAGCTAAATTTTCAGATAATTTTGCCAGTATCTCTTCTACATGGCTCAATCGGTACTGCTACCACTCGCCACTCTGGGCCTTCTCCAGATTCAAAAGAAATAAAACAGCCAAACGGCTTGCCAAACAGCTTCATCAAAATCTCATACTCGCATAAATTATAAACATGACCCCTTTTTGGTTGGCATTTAACTTTATCTCTCAAATCAGTTATCTCTTCATCTCCAAATTCACAGTTCGATTCTTATTCTCCCAGAATCGATTTATTTTAATAACTCAAAACTTCAATATTTCTGTTTTTCACTCTTCATTTTGGATTGTTCCAAATTCAATCCAGTTTTGTTATCTTCGTTTAAATTCTATTTTTACCATTTTAAATCCATAAGTTAAATTTTTATTTCAGAATTCGAATTCCTGGGGTTTATTTCAAATCAGTTTGAAATCATATATTATTCAAAACATTTGAATTTCTGACAACTTGTTTCCTCACAATAATTCAAAACAAAATCTTTGGTAGTAATCCGTCACTTACCAGCTCGAAAATGAACACCGATAATGTCGCGATCATCATCGGAATTTATTTTCCAACCATCAAAGTGAGTTCAATACTGTATTATTTTCAAAACTCATTTTCAAACACCTTATTTTGAAATTTCATCAAAATATTCTTTTCAAAACGCTTGGAAAAACATCTTTGAATTCATCCAGGATCTTAAAATTCCATATATTTAATTCAAATTCAATTCCAATTCTTTTTCAAGTTTCCAGAGTTTTAACTCCATTCTGGTTTTAAATTCAGATTCAGTTCATCTGATTTTGCATATCATATAATATTTCGATTTATATAATCAATTCAATTATAAATCTTATTTGATCATAATGATCAACACCATAATAATCTCAAGATATATACTGCTTTTTATATCAAGATATATTTCGGGTAAACTTATTTCATTTACCCAGCTTTTCAAAACAATACTATGTCAAATATCTCTATCCAAGCGTTTATAAATCCCCATCGACCTCGTCAGCTAAACGGGTCGACCTGAAATTTATATACCACTCACCAGATCAATCAACACAATATAAAACGGTTTTTATATTGATTTACAAATACGCGCTCATATATGTACACTCAACTCAATCTAGAGTATTACTAACTCCATCTCTATTGAGTTACGCCACAGAGCCAAGGTAATCACTTAACCTTACGCTCTGATACCAACTGTAACGGCGCGGATTTTCGTCCCAGAAAATCAACATAAATACAATGTAAATTTTCTCGAGCATCGAAAATACCGGGACATTAATAGAAGAATTTAGAGGATGAGATAGAAAAGATAGAACTAATAGAATAGAAGAAGAAGAAGAAGAAGATCACAACTGAACAGAATCAGAGAAAACACGAATCTCACAGCGGAATAATAATCTTTATTATATAACAAGTTTGAAATACAAATCTGAGTTTGTATATATACATACCATATATCAGAGTACAATACATCGTATCACAGCGGAAATAATCTCTAACTAATTTATGGTGAAGCCTTCTGTTTCCAGCTCCTCCAAGTGAATCTGTAAAAGCCTGAAACACTTGACTGCCCATACAAATTTGGGCACCCAAGAGTTTAGGGAAAACAAACAAAATAAACTCTGGGTCAGTCATGGGACTGGTGTGAGTAAATTCCAACCATACTGTTTTACTTTGAAAATCCTTTTCAAAACAAGAAGATAATAGTAAGACCAGCCCACACATAAACATGGACGATTTTTACCTTACTATAACCCGAAATATTCTTGATATCAAAATCCAGTGATATTATAATAATGTCTAATCAAATAAATATCCAAGTAGCAGAACGCTTGCATCTCACGCTCCACATATATATAGTATAAAATCATAAACCGCAGGGCGCTTATTGGAGAATGGATTCCAACAGACAAGGTATGGGAGCACCTTCTGATCAGTGTACTCTAGAGGGGATACACTCAGGGTTCAACAAGAACATCTTGCAACCCGGCCACACATGACCGCTCACTCATTTAGCTTGAGTGTCGCGAATATATTGCCACCACGGTTGTAGGCCATCTAACCGTCATCCGAAGATACAGAATCGAAAAGAAGTATAAATATGAATTTTCTCTAGATCGGTGACAATACACCCTGCTTGGGGATGACCCAACTAGCCATGCTGCCTAGCCCAACTTCTGTCATTCCTGGTTGTGAGGCTAGAGGCTACGTCTATCTTCAGAACATCTGATCACCATTCACTTTGAATGTCACATCGTCAAATCCGTAATCACACATTGATTACACAAATGCACACTGGGTGTAGAATAAAGAGAAGTTACCTTCTCCCCACCAACTTGGTATATCCGTACAATCAACGGCATGACCGTTAGAAATACTCTGTCAGACACTCGTCCATACAAGTTGTCCTGGGATTGGACAAACAAAAACATCATTCTGGAACTGGTCGATCCTTGCATTTAACTTCGTCTTCAATTATCTTCAGCATATCTAATTCGCAGCGCTTATGCCTATACGGAGTGGTTTCCGGATAATATATCCAACCGGTCTCTCCGTATTGACAACGATGGTCAAACACTTCGATAGTCGGTTATTTAACTATCGAAGTAAAAACAAACATCCATTCTAATGTATAACTAAACACCACACAACCACGGGCACTTTTTATTTAATGTTCGAATTTATTATTCGAATTCCCATATCTTACCAGATATTTCTCAAATCCCGTTTTAGCCTTTTCATACTTCTTAGAAAACATTTCCAGTTATTATAAACTCTTATTCTTTCATGTTCCAGAAACATACGTTATTAACGTTCAAAACATTTTCATTCTTTTCACATTCCTTGGTTTCTACACTTGGATCGTATACCCTATCTTCATTGGAAAATATTTCCAATTTCATTATAAATATTTTAATCGGCCAACCGTTTACTTTTAAAACATAATTCACTTAAAAATGTGAATACCATTCCTGTTATAGAAATCTGAATACCTTTATCAATTAACTCTTTATTCAAGTAATACTTATCTCGTTTACCGAAACCTCTTTCATACTTTATATTCCCAATCCACTTTATAAACTCTGTTTTCTAAGACAGCTTCTTATCAAATCGATATAAAGTTTATAACTGAATACTGACTCCTATCCTATTAACATTTATTTGTTTAAAACTAAATGTTAATTATTCTATCAGATTATAATCCCTAAAAATAGTTACTTTTAATACCTTCGACATCGTCGAATTCTAGTTCCAAATCCTAACGGTTTAAATTCAAATCACATTTCGAACATCGAAATGCTGTCATTGTTTTCTAACACGATTCTCCAATTTCTCTTTCTAAAACTGATTCTTATATTTTCTTACGACATCGTTATTTCTCACTTTCGAATAAGTGGATTTCAACTAAACTGCTTCATTTCCTAGGAAGTGCTGCTATATATAAAAGTCACGCTTAAGTCTAATCAACAGCAGTTAATTTGTTGCTATAGTTCTAAACTTGTCATACGCTGTAATATTCCCTTTATAACTAATCTCAACATTACAGTCACCCTTACCTTATCAGTAGCGTTATTTTATCGCTATAGTTCAAACTTGTCATACGCTGTAATATTCTATGTTATAACTAGTCTCGACATAACAGTTACGCTTAAGCCCAATCAACAGCGTTCATTTTATCGCTATAGTTCTAAACTTGCATATGCTGCCATATTCCTTTTCTACTAATCTTAACATCTATCTCTGTCACCAACTGATATCATTCCTCGATAATAGTGAAGCCGTTCAAGTTGGGGTATTCTATTTACCTCTCAGACCTTGATCGACAACGTTCTTACTTTAGAACAGATATAAGTCTGTATTCTAATCCTTTATTACTTATAATACTCATCAAATCGTATTTCCTTGTTTTACTTTGGAATACGGTTCTATAACATCATATTCATCCTTTGAAATCTTCATTGTTTATTATTATTTATTTTTAAACATTTACTCTTCGCTTTCATTTCATTCCATCGTTCTATTTATAACTTATTAAATTAAAAGGTAATTAAATCTCATTTATTTCTAAACTGTTTTATTAGATTAATTAAAGGCCAATTAATCTAATAATCATTTTCCAAATAACGGTTGATTTAATCAACTCCAGTTCATCAGTAAACTCGTTAACTGATCTTAATTACTTCTCATTAGATTAATATAATTAATCTAATAATATTTCTAAAATTGTTTATCTTAAATATAATTATCCAAATATTTAATCGTTGGAAAATCTCTGCTTTATAAACTTACTTAAATGTCAACAAATCATTTTTTTTTACTTTATAAAACGAACTCTAAAATACTGGTTTATAATAGAACTTCTATTATAATTTAAAACTTCACTTTAATTATAAAAATATAATTTTTATAATTAACTTCGTTGATTTGCCTGACGGCCAATCAACTTCAAAACGACGGGTTTACAATCGACTGATGTCACCTTCTAAATTGATACCGTTTATTTATTTAATCTGAACAAATGTTGAATTTCCGTTCAACATCAATATTCACACCGGGTTTTAAATGGAATTCGGGTTCAAACAGAGCATACAAACAATCAGTACATATAATTATCGAGGAATCCGGTCGGATTCCTCTAACCGGTTTCCCGCATCCACAAATGTCAGTCAACACAATTTACACTAACTCTATACTGGGGAATATTCTAATCGATGGAATTAGTGTCCAACCGATGGTGTATACATATGTGACGGTATATAATATTCAACCAAATTACTGGTAATCTACCTAATCGACCATCACACAGCATTTAAACAACATTAAAATATCATTATAAAAAAATAGATCAGAGTGAGTGATTTTACTCACCTTCGCGCGTTAACCGTTAAATAACGATTTGCGTCATTTGCTTCCATCGAACGTTTCATTCTGCCTACGCAGCGTGCTCCAGATCTCTCCAACCCGGTTCCATTGTGATCGTGCGATTCTAACGGTTCAGACCGCGTCAAATTCAATATTTATTTGTCCACGAACACTTTGTCCATCACGCAACAAGAATTCATCTTCCTTTTCATTGGGTTAAAACCGGTTGCTCCAACCTTAGCGACCCGACACCTTTTGTAGTAACTCCACGCACCTTCTTTTCTCTCTCTCTCTCTCTCTTTTTTTCTATTTCTTTTTACGAACAACGGGCCGAGGCCCAATAGCCCAAACTCCAAATCAAGGGCCGCCATATCCTCTTTTATAATTCCCAGGCATCTTCTCCTGTACGCACTTCTTTTCCCATAACAGCTACTTCATGAAATCACCCATCTCCACTGTTTTAACACGGTATCTTACAAGCTTGCGTAACCACCGAACTGTCTCTTATTACCTTAATGACACCATTAACGCCCTTAACCCGATGATTAACAACCGTCAAATTCTTTATTCTTCAATGCAGACATGAATGTACACCGCTTACTACTCCATACCCTACGCCCTTACTTACGGCACCGTTCATCGGAGCCAATGCTACCACCAGTAAACAGGATAGCTTTTCCTCTTCTTCGTCTTCTACACGTTCACTCAAAGGGCCAGCATCCGAACACCGATGCTTCACCTACGCATGCAGGTTTCTTTCATTTTTCTTTCTTGCTTATTTTAATTCTTGATAACCGGATCACGTTATTTACACCACGGGTTTCCTTTCCTGTTTTCATGCAAGGCGTCTGAACCCATTTCATAGCCTTCTCTACTTAAGCTTGCCACGTCCCTTTTCCCCCTTTACACCACGTCCACTCATTTTCTTCACAGCTCCTACTTCATATATATAACTTCCTCCACAACTCCGGCATGTATACCATTTCCGTGTATAGACTCTTTCATATGACTCAAAAGAAAGAAAAGAGAAAAAAGACAAACGGTTTTGTTTCCGGAAAGAGGAATGGGATTCATTTTGGTGTGTGAATATTTATATAAAAGAGGATACTTACTAAAGCAAGACGTGTTGATGTATTTATATATGGGGTGAGTTGCTTAACCCTTAAGCAATAGGGTACTGTTTCTTCTTATAGGCGTATGGTTTAGATTTTAGGGTATGGTGCCTGACGTGCAGTGCATTAAATGAGTATGGTGCATTAAATAGGTATGGCGTGTATTAACTAGGAATGGCTTGCAAGTTTTAGGGGAATGGTCTGCTTCGTGATGTGTTAAATTTTTGTTTTTCTTGGATTTGAAATTTTGTGGAGACCAGTTTAAATGTACCTTGTTATAAGAAATTCTGTTCACGAATAGACCGTCACAGACAGAAATAAAAATACCGTCGTGTCCAGTGAGGTGTCACGATCCCAAAAATATAATAATACCGGTAGTTTGACTTATATTTTGAAATCCCAAAATACCGATACAGGGTGCACAATATTCCAAATAAAAAGTTGCATATTTAATTTATTAAAAATTATAGTAAAATCCTTAAAATTATATTATCGCTGCACCTCAAAAGAACCTTGTCCCGATTTGCAACCGATATCAAGTTATATTCAAATAACCGTTATGGTCGATATACGATTTCACAGTGACTTTCTGAATATTTGATTTGGACATATCTTGCAATCTACACAACGAAATCTTGGTTTTTCACTTCTGTTAGGAAGATACGGTTCAACAGATTCCAACGTTTCTTGTTTCGAAGAAATCCGATTCAAAACGAGTCCGGTACACTCAGTTGAAGTTCAGAACGTTAAATTATGAACTACAGGGTCGTTCTGAGCTTGATAATAATTAATATATATTTATATACGTTCAACTTCGTTTTAATTAAAATATAAATCCACTTATATCCTGAATTCAATATTTAAACTGTTTTAAATATTCAAATTCAAACCGTTCAAAATGCGGGACGTTACATAATCAAACACCAAACTTGCATAACATGGTGTCATAATGGATCAATGTTTATCATAGTGATTTGCATAACTAGCATCATGAACATATAGCATAAAACTTGCATAACTAGCATCATGGACATATAGCATAAAACTTGCATAACTAACATCATGAGCACATAGCATATGATAACATAACTTGCATTGATCCACATTCATAACCATAACCTCATTACATCCTATCATAATTAGTTTAGCAATTGCTTGCTAAAGGCATAGAAACTCTCAACTTGTTGATTAGCACTTCTATGAAGAAGATTAAGTTGCTAGAGTTGATTAGAAGTTGATTTGAGAAGCTATCTTCTTCTAAAATTTGATGGAGGCTCCTTCTACTTGCATTTTGACGGCATGACGACGTTGTATCTATTTTTAGTATGGATTAGGGTAGTCTTAGGGTGTATTTATAGATTTAGGATGTAGTTTAGGCCCTTAGATTAACCCTAGATTAGGTTAGAGCCATCAGATTTCGTCACAAGCCCCAAACACAGCCCAAAACCTGACCAATTCACTCAAATGGTGCACTAGGCAAAACTGCCCGGCCACCTGTGTCGACTCCCAAGTCGACAGGGCAGTCGACTTGGGTCCAGTCGTGTCGACTCCCAAGTCCACTCCCCAGTCGACTTGGGGTGTGGTGGGAATTTTCCCGCCTAGCTCCATTTCTGCAATTTGAAATCTGTTTTTCGAAATTTGAATTTTCTGAAAACTTCTTCGGGCCTTAACTGGGTCATACGGTCTTCGATTTTCGAAAACTCGGACTCTATTTCGAGTATTTTTCCGAGACGAACGCAATGGCATAGCCCATTTCCCCTGATTCAGATCCTAAAATTTAATTCTGCCTTGATTTATATTATAACAAGTTATTCAACATACGGGGTGTTACATACTACATATGTAAAAATCACTCCTTTACACGACTACTTCCGTGATAAAAATTATATTTTTACTTCTCTACATACATAAAAATTATATTTTTACCTCACTATATATATAAAAATTATATTTTTATTACTCTACATAAATAAAATTCATATTTTTATTACTCTACATAAATAAAAATCATATTTTTAATACTCTACTAATATAAAAATCATATTTTTATAATGACACTTCATATATGAAAATCATATATTTTTATTTCTAGTTTACATATATAAAAATAGTACTTTTTTTATTGTTTCTATATATACACAAAAATCCTAGCTTTATATTTTTTTAAACAATCTTTTTATTTTTAAAAATCCCATCTCTTCAGTTTTAAAAAAACCAATCTTTTCAGTTTTAAAATTCCTAACTTTAAAGCGTTAAAAATCCTAACATTACAGTGGTAAAAATCGAATCTTTAAAGTGGTAAAAATCAGATCTTTAAAGTGGTAGAGATCGGATCTTAAAAACAATACACAATAATAATAAAAAGACAGTAAAAAGACTCACTGTGCTAATTCGAGATAGGATGCGGAGGGGGGTGTCGGCCAGTCGGAAGAGGGCGCAAGGGGGGTGAGGGTGTGAGTGGTGG
This sequence comes from Allium sativum, assembly GCA_030737875.1. NCBI lineage: Eukaryota > Viridiplantae > Streptophyta > Magnoliopsida > Asparagales > Amaryllidaceae > Allium > Allium sativum. The sequence continues at coordinate 1,019,044,430 of CM060926.1, read as the reverse complement.
CGGCCATTGGGCTGGAGGTGGCGGATCCGATCGATTTTGGGGGTTTGGGCTTTGGGTTGGGCTTGCGACGGGTAGGGAGAAGGGTGACAAGGAGGTGGCATGCATCTGGGGAGGGACGGTGCGGCGAACTCCGGTGGGCGGCGGATCATCGACGGTGACGAGAGGAAGGGGCTGGAGAAAATCGCAATCGCCTACTTCCCTCTTTTATTTTTTATTTTTTTATTTATTTTATTTCGGTTTGGTGTTGACTGAGGGAGAAAGGAGTAGGGGGGCCTATATAAATAATTTAATTTATTATTTTATTTTTCCCCAAAAAAATTGCATTTTTATTCGATCCCCGAATCGAACCCACCGAATGTCGCCCCTAGCTAATTACCCCCATTCCAAACATAATGGAATATGTTTCGCAAGCCAATTCTAAAGTTTCAATCATTTTTAATCAAAATTAAACTATAAATCAGTATATATTTAATTTTAACGCATATTTTAATTTACCGGGGCCACATACGGATTCTAAAAATTCCAGAAAAATAAATCTGGCTATTGTAACAACCCTGAATTTTGGGGTAAATTTAAAAATTTATTTTTAACTAATTTTAATGGGTTTTGATGTTTAAGATAATTTATTTAAAATAAAATGATTAAAAATTGATTTAAATCGAAGTTAGAATGAATAATTTAATTTTAATTATAAAAGGAATTAGAAATAGCGCGGTAGTTTGAAAAGTCAAACTTGAACTTTGACTAATCGTATAGGATGCAAAATTTAACGGATTTTAGTGAAACCAAAAATATTAGAATCTATTTAAAATATCTTTCTAACGAATCTGAAAAACTAAAATTTCACTTTACAATTTGAAAGTTATATCCAGTTTAAAATTTAGAAAAGTTGCTGTAGAAATTATATATATTTTAATATAATATATAACCCCTAAAAATAGCCATTTTGCAAACGACCTCGGTTTTTGATGAAACTACTTTTGTTGGAACCAGAATGTCAAATTATTGTTAAGTTTAATTTTCCAGAATTTTTCGAATTAATATGTGAGCGTGGCAAAAGAAAACGTGTTTTGACCATTTCAGTTAAATCGGATCGACCAGAAAAAGGTCATTTTTCAAACAGTCTCAGAATTCGATGAAATTAATTTTGTTAGGACCGTATCGACAAAAGAAAGCCAAAAATAATTTTTCGTAATTTTTTAGGGTTAGTATGTGACCCCGGTAAATTAAAATGTACGTTTAAATTTAAATATACACTGATTTATATTTTAATTTAAAGAAAAACATGTCGTAACAGCCGAATTGGGTTACAAAACATATTCCATTGCGTCCGGAATGGGTGTTATTGGCTGGGGGCGACACTCGTTGGGTTTGATTTGGTGTTCGTATTGATAAACATAAATTCTTGAATTAATTATATAAATTAAATTGGAAAATACGCTATGTATACTCTATATATACTGTAGCTATACAGTAAACCGTAATACTAAATTGTCCAGCCGTAACAAATAAGCAATCCATAGCCGAAATCGTCCACTTTTCATATCCTAACCATTTGCTATCCACTTCAAATTAATTTACAACTCTAAAACCAAATTGAAGATCGAAGTTCGAGCTTCCATTCTATATGGTGATGATCGGAAACCATCACCTGAAGGGGCCAGATTCTGACCGAGAATGGCCAACGTTGGGGGGGTTTTGTGGCGCTGGGGCCCACCAAGTTCGCCCTCGGTCTCGGCGATGAGGGTCGGCGGTCGGGGCTTCGACGAGGTGGCGATGGATCGACGACATGTGGCTTCGTCGGTGGTGCGCGATGAGGACTTCCAATCGAAGGTTTTGGGTTCGGTTTTACAGAGCAGTTACGATGATGAAGGAGGATTAGTAAAAAAAACAAGAGGTTAAGGAAATTAAAATATAAATTAATTATATATTAAATTGTATAAACTTTAAACAGCTATATCTTTTTCAAATCAGAACGGAATCGAATGAAACTGATTGCGTTGGATTCGTATTTCCGAGCACTACGACGTGGAATGGATTAGATCTGAAATAAGGCAAACCAGAATTTGAGGAAAATGCGAATCTGAACTGTACAGATCTGGATTGTTTGGTGAGATTTTTATATTTTAAATTTTAAAATTAATTATTTATTCTACTGTGGAATTTATATTTGTTCTATTTAAAATTCGTGTTAATGATGTGTATGTAATGGTTTCAGTGTTGACTTTTTATGTTGATGATGACTTACTGAATTGTTTGTGTGTTTCATGGTAGTTATGATACGAAAAAAAAAACAGTGAAAAACAAATGATTCACTTTGTTAACTAGAAAACAATGAAAACAGAAAAAAACTTATTTTCATGGTGTATTTCATATTAGAATATAGAAATTGTTTTGATAAATAAAATCTCTTTTGTATGTCATATTAAAATATAGAAATTGTTTTGACAAATAAAATTCCTTTTATTTGTCATATTGGAGTATAGAAGTTGATTTACAAATAAAATCCCTTTAATTTGTTATTGAAATGCATAGAAAATCTTGATGTATAAAATATTCTTTTATATGTTATTAGAATGTATAGAAAAGTATTAACAAATAAAAGGATTCTTTTATTTGTTGTTAGAACACATAGAAAAGTGTAAAACAATAAAATACCATTTTTATTTGTCATGATTAAAATTAGAATTAGATGCAAAATAGAAATATTCTTTTTATGTGCTACATTAAAATAGATCCACATGAAAATAAGGATATTATTCTTTTATTTGATTTGTATATAAATTACAATAACAATGTTTATATGTTATGTTATACATTAAGATTTGTATACGAATCAAAATGGACATTTTGTTAGAAATGTTATACGTTGATTAGAATTATCACCTTTGTTAGAAGTGTTATATTAGATTAAAACACCATTTTTGGTTAGGATGTTTTTGTGTAAACGAAAATAACATTTTAGTTATAAATGTTACACTAGAATATAAAATAACATTTTTGCTATAAATGTTGCATTAGTATAAAAAGTCCATTTTTATTTTAAATGTTATGTTAGTATAAAAAAAATCTATTTTTATTAGAAATGTTAAATTTGAACAAAAAGGTCATTTTTGTTAGAAGGTTAAATTAGATTAAATGTGTCACTTTTGTTAAAAGCGTCAAATTAGATTAAAATTTACATTTTGTTAGTAATGTTGCATTAGAAGAAAATTGACATGTTGGTTAAAAATGTCATTTACATCGGATTTGTATATGATAAATAAAAATGTCACTTTTTATTGTATTAGGACTGGCAAGATAAGAATGTCACTTTGATTAGAAATTGTTAACAAGAAAATTACATTTTATGTAATCAAGATTAAAAAGAAAAAGAGAATTACATTTTATGTAATCAGGTTTAAAAAGGAAAGAGAATTACATTTTTAATGTAATTATAAGATAAGAATTCTTCGTTGTAATGGAAATTTCTTTTTTTAATGTAATTAAAAAAGGAGAAATTTGACAACGGAATCAAAATCACCTTTTTAGGTAATTTAAAAAGGATTGAAATTTTCACCGTAATGTTAATCACATTCTTATGTTAACATAAGAAAAGAAACATTTTTATGAATAAAATGTTCGCATCATAAAATCTCATTTTTATGTCAGTATATAAAGGAATTAAAGAATTTTTGTTTTTCAATGTAAATAAAAGAAATTGAAGAATTTACATTTTTAAATGTGAATAAAGTAAATAAGGGAATTTACATTTTATATGTAAATAAAAAGGTTTGATAGGAATGCACATTTTATATAAGCTAAAAGAATGATTAGAAATATACATTTTCCAATGTAAGTAGGATATGAAACAAAAGTTACATTTTCAGTATAATAATATATTGAAATAAAGTTTACATTTTTTTAATGTAAATAAGATTAAAAAAATGAAAGTTACATTTTCAATGTAAAAAGGAAAGTTTACATTTTAATGTGAATAAGAGAAGGAGAAAATTACATTTTCATGTAAGTAGAACCTAAAGAAGAGGATTTACATTTTAATCAATTGAATTTTTATTAAAAAGGACAACGGTATGAAATTTACATATTCATGTACAAGAATTTCAGTAAAAATTATAATGATGAAAATTATATTTTAGTGAGTTAGATTTTCATTAAAAAGGATTAAAAGATATGAAATTTACATTTTTATGTGTAAAGATTAAAGCAAGAATATCATTTTGCTTGTAAAGAAAAGAATGACACAAAATAATCATTTTTGTTGAATTAGTGTAATGACCCGGATTTTGTCAACTTTGGTTATCAACATAAACACGATGTCGATAACCAAAACATCCGAAAAATACCAGTCATTAGTGAAAGAAATTAGAGGGTGAGGAAAGATAAGATAGAAAATTAGAATAGAAGAAGAAGAAGAACACAACATCAGAGTAACATGAATCTCACAGCGGAACGAATAAATATATTTCATGACATAACTTTGAAATACAAATCTGTACTTAAATATACATATCATTATCAAAGTACATCACTTACAACACAGCGGAAATAACTATAGCTATATGATCTTGAAGCCTCCTGCTCCAAGCTCTTCTAGTATATCTGTAAATCCTGACTACTTGACTGCCCATACAAAATTGGGCACCCAAGAGTTTAGGGAAAACAACAAAATAAACTCCGGGTCAGTCATAGGACTGGTATGAGTAAAACAGTTTAAAACATTTCAAGCAGGTAATTGATACCTCATAAGACCACGCCGTATAACGGAATGGGTTTTTCCCTTATGAGAATCCAAATTATCTTTATATCAAAAACCTTTGGATATTATAATAATGTCTATCAACCACAATATAATAATCATCTAGCAGAAACGCCTTCATCTCACGTTCTACATATATAGTATACAATCAAACCGTAAGCACATATTGGGTAATGGATTTCCAACTATGACATGGTATGGAACCACCTTTCGCTAGTGTACCTCTAGAGAGGAATACACTGGGTTCAACAAGAACATCTTGCAACCCGACCACACATGACCGACCACTCATTTCGCTTGAGCGTATCGAATGTATATCACCAACAGTTGGGATCAACAACCGTTTCCCGAATGGGATAGCATCAACAATAGATTTTTAGAAATAAATGAAACTCTAGATTAGGTGATTATACACCCTACTTCGGTGCGACCGACTTAGCCATGCTGCCTGCCCGATTTCTGTCATTTACCGGATGTGAGGCTAGAAGCTACGCTTTATCATCACACCAGATTCACTTTGAATGCCACATCATCAAATCCATCAAATCACCGATTGATGTCCTCAACCATACATTATGTGTTAGCTAAAAGAAGTTTCCTTCTCTGCTTCCACTCTTGGTGCGGTTGGAGAAATCAATATACGTGATTGTCTGGAAATACTCTGTCAGACATCCCGTCCATACATGTCATCCAGGAACAGGATGAACCGAAGGCACTATTCTGTAAACAGGATAGCCCTTGCGTAACATCGTCTTCAGTTATCTTTGGCATATATGATTCGCAACGCTTATGCCAATACAGAGTGGTTCTTTGGATAATAATCCAACCGGTCTCTCCATATTAACAACGTTAAAATGGTCAAAAACTTCGATAGTCCGTGATTTAACTATCGAAGAAAACAGGTGTGCAAACAACGATATCATTTCCAAATGGAAATTTATATCGATCAAACATCATTCAACATTTATCTCTTTATTTCATAAATTTACTTATCTCCTGTTTCCCTATATTCAATATTTCTTATTTTCTAAATTTGGAAAATATACGTCATTAACAATGGAAAACATTTCCATTTCTTGTTTTCTTTATTAGAAAACATTTCTGGTTTCTTATTTGGAAAACATTTCCAAAGCTTCTTTATTGGACTTAGACAGATGTTTAAACAAACATCGCTATGCCAACTCAAACCATTTCCTTTACTGCCGTACCTTAACTATTCCTTAGTTAAAAACGAAGCCAATCAAGTTGGGGTAGAACTACCTCTCAGACCTTAACGGAACAACATTTCTAACTTTGAAATAGGCAAGGTTCACTTTATATTCCTTTTACTAACTTCCTTACTTAACCCTCCTTCGAATAGCTATATTCGATTGACTCTTTTCACTTAACTCTATTCGATTAACCCTTATCAATTAACTCTATTTGAATAACGCTATTGATTTACTCATTTCGCTTAACTCCTTTCGAATAAACTATATTCGATAACTCCTTTTACTTTCTTTTCGAATAAACTATATTCGATTAACTCATTTTACTTTCTATTCGAATAAACTATATTTGATTAACTCCTTTTACTTCCTTTTCGAATAAACTATATTCGATTAACTCATTTTACTTTCTATTCGAATAAGCTATATTCGATTAACTCCTTTTACTTCCTATTCGAATAAACTATATTCGATTAACTCCTTTTACTTTCTATTTGAATAAACTATATTCGATTAACTCCTTTGCTTTAACTCTAATCGATTAAACTAACATGGATTAACTCCTTTGCTTTAACTCTAATCGATTAAACTAACATCGATTAACTCCTTTGCTTTAACTCTAATCGATTAAACTAACATCGATTAACTCCTTTGCTTTAACTCTAATCGATTAAACTAACATCGATTAACTCCTTTGCTTTAACTCTAATCGATTAAACTAACATCGATTAACTCCTTTTACTCGATTAACTATTCATTGATAAAGATTTACTTTTAGTAACAGTTCTTCACTTTACAAATGATTTTCCTTTTATAAAACTCTATTCGTTTTAAAAATATTTTTCCCTTTTATTTACTTTCGAAATATTTCCTTTAATAAAATTTGTTGATTTTATAAAATCCCTTTATTTCAATATACATTGAAATAATTCTTTTTACATCCCAGGGTCTTTTATGATATTTAAAATATCGAATAACAATGATCAACATCATTCCAACACACATAATCCATAACAGATTATATAACACATCATATACCACAATATATGAAAACCAGTAAAACAAATGTTGAGGAATCCAGTTGGATTCCTCCAACTTGTGTCCCTGCATTACAGATGTTAAACAATATAGATAACATCACTTTCAGTTCCATATGATATATTCTGTTAAACAGAATCAATATAGAAATTCAACTAACTGACTAGCAGTTCAATCAAACAGTCAACACACAGTCAATCAGCCAATATCTAACAGTTCTAAAAATACAACATGAAATTATAAACTGTTCAGAGTTAGTGAGATTTACTCACCTTTCGCGTTAACCGTTTTAAATAACGATTTGCGTTAGTTGATTCTGATCAGACAATTTATTTCACCATAAATTGTAACAAGCTCGAATCCACTCCCAGTCAGCTCCATTGGGTAGTGCCCGTCCATACGATCCCAACGGATCTTGTTTTGCCCAATTTGTTTTACTAATCATCACCGTAAACCTTGTTTAGCCATACTAAACATACTTCCCTAAACAAGTCTCGACACTGTCATCCCGTTCCTCATCTTGCTGCACTGCCTACCGCTGATTCGACCTCACCGGAACTGCACCACTAACCATCATTGATCTTATTAACACCAACCTATACACCACACAACCGGCAACTAGTTCAACTCATCACACCCGTCACCTAACAGCAAATTCAACTCCTCATACCCCAAACAATATCGTGACTTCAATCCTTCTTTCACAAATCTTCACTAACTCAATGGCTAACCATTTCATAAGTCCTTAATCATCTTTTTAGACACCATTGACCACCATAATTGTAATGACCCGCATTGGCAGGGGTATTATGATTAATTTATTTAATTGTATAAATGGTAGGTTAGTGAATTACATGGTCGTTGAATAAAATCATGGTGAATATTTAATTTAAAATAATAATTAAATAATATATTTAATTCTGAAATAATCAGAATTGGCTGAAATGACGATATGGTGTGAACCGGATCATCTGTGATATTTAATTCAGCTTGAAATTGAATTTGAATAACGAATATATTCAATCGTCGACAAATTGAACGTATAGTTTATAATATAATTATAAACGAGCTCGAAATGGCGCTGCAGTTCGTAAACTGGCGATTCGAACTTCAACTGAATGTACAGGATTCGTTTTAAGCCGGATTTCTGTGAAACAAGAAACGTGTGGAGCTGGCAGAGTATATCTTCCTAGTGGAAGAGAAAAATCGGGATTTCGTCGTGTAGATTTTGAGATATGTCCAAATCAAATTTTAAAATAGTCGCTATAGAATCGTTAATCGACCGTAACAGTTTATTCGATATAACTAGAGATCGGGGTTGAATTTAGACAAGGTTCTTTTGGGAAGTAGTGATAATTTAATTTTTAGAATTTTATGGAAATTTTTAATTAATTAAATAAGCAACTTTTTATTTGGGGTATTTTGCACCCTGTAATCAACATTTTGAGGTTTCACAATATGAGTCAATATACCGGTATTTTTATATTTTTGGGATCATGGGGCATCGCTGATGACAACGGTATTTTTATTTTCGTCGATTGAGGTCCGAAAATAAGTGGAGATTTATGAAATGGGGTACCCTAAAATATCCTAACTAATATATGGACTAAATCAAGCCACACACTCAATTTTCTCAGCCACACATACCAAGTATAAACGCAGAAAAACGTGGAGAAGTCTCCACAGCAAAAACTCAAAGCAAAACCATCCTATATAATGACCTCCTTAAAACCATCGTCCAACCTAATTCAGTTTTCGTCCAAAGTCAACAGACAAAAGGCGCCTCCATCATTTGTTTCACCGAAAGTAATAATCGATCTTCAAAAAAAAAAATCCTAGAAATCAAAATATATTCCAATAATTTACAAACTTATATTTTCGAGTTCCTTTGTTCCTTCTCCTCATCTCGTCGGAGTTTGAAGGCTGTCGAACAGCACCAGGTCGCTGTCATTCTTCCCAGCGAGGAGCTCGAGGTTGATAAAATTGACGATGTAACGGACGAGCTCGAGGTTGATAAAACTGGAGGTGGTGATCTTCTGTGTTGAAGGGGAGGGGTGCGGACGCTGTTAGAACTAAGGAATTGGGGTGAAGTGGAAGGGCGCGGGATTGGGAAGGAGGTCGGTGGTTCTGGTTTGATGAACCATGGAGGATTTGGATGGATGAAATTGCGGTAGTGATGAAGGATTGCTCGTGAAGAGCTGAACGACGCAACTTGGAGTAGAGTTTGAAAAGAGAAAAGTGTTGATGGTGGTTAGTTGTGTTTTGGTGGTGTCTGGGAGGAGTGGTGGACGCATCATTTATGGATAATGGAGGAGATGTCTTTGGGTTGAATTGCAGCGGGGCGTTACGGTATGGGAATGCCTGAAGTCATCGGCTAAGGGAAAATCAGTGGAACAAGATAAGGAGAACAGAGAAGAAAGGGGTACCGGGTTTTAAAAGAGTGCGGGCCTGGATATGGTAATGGGCTGTGAAGACAAAGGTGAGGCCCAATATAGATTTATATTATTAAGTTTAAAATATAAATTTATACCGTATTAACTTGTTATTATCGTAACGTATCCATACGATATCAGAATTGAGCAAAACAAGATCCGACAGGATCGTGTGGACGGACACTACACCGTGGAGCTGACTGGAAGTCCATCGGAGACAATTACAATTTATGGCGAAATAAATTGTCCGACTGAATCAAATAACGCAAACCGATATTTATCGGTTAACGCGCAAATGTGAGTAAATCTCACTAACTTTGAACAGTTTATAATTTCATGTTATATTTTTAGAACTGTTAGATATTGGCTGATACTGTATGTTGACTGTTTGATTGAACTGCTAGTCAGTTAGTTAAATTTTCTATATTGATTCTGTTTAACAGAATGTATCATATAGAACTGAAAAGTGATGTTATCTATATTGTTTAACATCTGTGATGCAGGGAGACAGGTTGGAGGAATCCAACTGGATTCCTCAACATTTATTTTACTGTTTTCATATATTGTGATATATGATGTGTTATATAATCTGTTATGGATTATGGGTGTTGAAATGATATTGATCATTTTTATTCGATATTTTAAATATCATAAAAGACCCTGGGATGTAAAAAGAAGTATTTCAATGTATATTGAAATAAAGGAATTTTATAAAATCACAGGATTTTATAAAAGGAATTATTTATAAAACAAACACGGTTTTATAAAAGGGATATTTATTTAGAGGATAAATAGAAGTTATAAATAGGATATATTTGTAACGGTAAATAGAATTTATAAATAGGATATATTTGTAACGGTAAATAGAAGTTATAAATAGGATATATTTGTAACGGTAAATAGAAGTTATAAATAGGATATATTTGTAACGGTAAATAGAAGTTATAAATAGGATATATTTGTAACGGAAAACGTAGTTTAGTAAAAGGAGATAATCGATGTTAGTTAATCGATTTGTGTTAAAGTAAAAGGAGCTAATCGATGTTAGTTTAATCGATTAGTGTTAAAGTAAAAATGAGTTAATCGAATATAGTTATTCGAATAGAAAGCAAAAGAGCTAATCGATGTTAGTTAATCGATTTGTGTTAAAGTAAAAGGAGTTAATAAAATATAGTTTATTCGAAAGGGGTTAAGTGAATAGAGTAAATCAAATAGAGATCTATTCGAAGGAGGATTAAGTAAGGAAGTTAGTAAATCGAATATAGTTTATTCGAAAGGAGTTAAGTGAATAGAGTAAATCAAATAGAGATCTATTCGAAGGAGGATTAAGTAAGGAAGTTAGTAAAAGGAATATAAAGTGAACCTTGCCTATTTCAAAGTTAGAAATGTTGTTCAGTTAAGGTCTGAGAGGTAGTTCTACCCCAACTTGATTGGCTTCGTTTTAACTAAGGGATAGTTAAGGTTCGGCAGTAAAAGGAAATGGTTTGGGTGGGCATCGCGATAGTTTGTTTAAACATCTGTCTAAGTCTAATGAAGAAGCTTTGGAAATGTTTTCCAAATAAGAAACCAGAAATGTTTTCTAATAAAGAAACAAAGAAATGGAAATGTTTTCCATTGTTAATAACGTATATTTTCCAAATCTAGAAAATAAGAAATATTGAATATAGGGAAACAGGAGATAAGTAAATTAATGAACTAAAGAGATGAATGTTGAATGATGTTTGATCGATATAATTTCCATTTGGAAATAATATCATTGTTTGCACACCTATTTTTATTCGATAGTTAAATCACAGACTATCGAAGTTTTGACCATTTTAACGTTGTTAATATGGAGAGACCGGTTGGATTATTATCCAAAGAACCACTCTGTATTGGCATAAGCGTTGCGAATCATATATGCCAAAGATAATTGAAGACGGAGTTATGCAAGGGCTGTCCTGTTTACAGAATAGTGCCTTCGGTTCATCCTGTTCCTGGGTGACTTGTATGGATGGATGTCTGACAGAGTAGGTCCAGACGATCACGTATATTGATTTCTCCAACCGTACCAAGAGTGGAAGCGGAGAAGGAAACTTCTTTTAGCTAACACATAATGTATGGTTGAGGACGTCAATTGGTGATTTGATGGATTTGATGATGTGACATTCAAAGTGAATCTGGTATGATGATAAAGCGTAGCTTCTAGCCTCATCATCCGGTAAATGACAGAAATCGGGCAGGCAACATGGCTAAGTCGGTCGCACCGAAGTAGGGTGTATAATCACCTGATCTAGAGTTTCATTTACTTCTAAAAATCTATTGTTGATGCTGTCCCATTCGGGAAACGGTTGCTGATCCCAACTGTTGGTGATATACATTCGATACACTCAAGCGAAATGAGTGGTCGGTCATGTGTGGCCGGGTTGCAAGATGTTCTTGTTGAACCCAGTGTATTCCTCTCTAGAGGTACACAAGCGGAAGGTGATTCCATACCTTGTCATAGTTGGAAATCCATTACCCAATACGTGCTTGCGGTTTTGAGTTGTATACTATATATGTAGAACGTGAGATGAAAGCGTTTCTACTAGATGATTATATATATACTGTGGTTGATAGACATTATTATAATATCAAAAGGTTTTTGATATAAAAGATATTTTGGATTCTCATAAGGGAAAAACCCGTTCCGTTATGCGGCGTGGTCTTATGAGATATCGTTCACTTGTTCGAACTGTTTTTAAACTGTTTCACTCATACCAGTCCCATGACTGACCCGGAGTTTACTTTGTTGTTTTCCCTAAACTCTTGGGTGCCTAAATTTGTATGGGCAGTCAAGTAGTCGGGATTTTACAGATATAGTTGAAGAGCTGGAGCAGGAGGCTTCAGGATCATATAGCTATAGTTATTTCCGCTGTGTTGTAAGTGTTGTGCTTTGATAATGATATGTATATGCAAGTACAGATTTGTATTTCAAAGTTATGTTATGAAATATATTTATTCGTTCCGCTGTGAGATTCATGTTACTCTGATATTGTGTTCTTCTTCTTCTTCTATTCTAAGTTTCTATCTTATCTTTTCTCACCCTCTAATTTCTTTCACTAATTACCAGGATTTTTCGACGGTTTGGTTATCGACGTCGTGCTTACGTCGATAACCAAAGTCGCTCAAAATCCGGGTCGTTACAGTTGGTATCAGAGCTTAAGTTAAGAATTACTTGGCTCTGTGGCGTGACTCGGTAGAGATAGGGTTGGCAATACCCTAGACTGAGATTGAGTGTATATATACGAGTGAACGTATTTGTATATGATATAAAAATTTGTTTTATATTGTGGAGATTCATTGTTTGAGTCGTTTATGAGTTCTGGTCGATCAGTTTGATCCACTGTATCGGTAGGAGTTACTAAACACTTGAATACGATGAACCGTCATGGTATGTTTTGAAAAGAGGGTTAATTAAAATAAGTTACCCAAGGTATATCTTGATATAGAGAAGATACATATACCAAAATTATAATATAATGGATATATTGGTTGTTATTATAATCAAGTAAGATTATAAATTTTATGGTTATGTGAATAACCAATCAGAATTCATATAAGTGAAATGCGTGAACCAGATGAGTTAAATCTGAAATTTAAACCAGAAATTGAAGTCAAAACTCTGGAGAATTGGATAAGTGTTTGTAAACGGATTTAGATTAAAAATAAGGAAAATTTAAGATCCTGGGAGATTTTAAATTGTTTTACAAGCAGTGTGAATTATATTTTGAAATGAATTTCAAAGTGGAAATGTTTAGAAATTGTTTTATAGTATTGAACTCACTTCGGTCGCTGGGAAATAGATTCTGATGATGACAGCTGCATCATCAGTATTCATTTTCGAGTTGTAAGTGACGAATTACTACCAATAATACTGTTTTGAAATTGTTTTGGGAAAGACAAGTGTGTTGAATTTCAAAATGGGATTTATAATATGGAATTTGAAATTTTAAATAGATTTGAAATATTAACTTGTTTTTAAAAGAAATAAAACGAGAAGTCCTTTATAAACGAAGATTATAATAGTTCTTTTATAAACGAAGTTTATAAAATGAAGTAAAAAGAATTATCATTGGATAATTCAGAAATAAAAATACAAGTGTGAAATTGAAAGGAAAATCTATTTTCCAAAGGTAGAAATATCGATTTCAAAAGGAATTGAAACCGAGACTTATTTAAAGGAATTTGAATAAAGGAAGTTCAAACATAGGATTTGAATATAGAAAATTCAAGGGGGATTTGAATAAAGAGAATTCAAATGGAAATTGAATATAGAAATTCAAAGGGAGTTTGAGTATATGAAACTCAATGGAAGTGATATAGAATTTGAATATAGAAATTCAAATGGCGTTTGGATATAGAAAATATAAGAGATTTCAAATATAGGATTTGAATATCGAAAGTGAAATGAAATTTGAATGTAGAGGATTCAAATAGAATTGAAAAGGAAATTTGAATATAGAAGATTCAAAGGAAATTGAAACGAAATTCAAATATAGAATTTAATAGAATTAACTAAGTCGAGAGGAATTAGTTAATCGAGTTTTGAAGTTGAAGTTGAACTTTGAAAGGTGGATTGGATCTGTAAATGGATATTCGAAATCGAATATAGAACATAAAATTGAAATGGAATTCAATTAGTGGATAAACAAGTTAAACCTATATTTGAACATGTATATTCAAATAAAAAGTTGAAATGGGCAAACCAGTAATTTGAAAATCACTTAACCAACTAAGTTAAAACGATTGGATTAAGCAGGAATGAATTAGAAATGTATAAATATACATGAGATATGTATGGATAAGGTATAAAGGTATATACATAGAATGCTCGATGAAAGGTATGTATTTGATTCATATATGAGATTTTATGCGCCGTATCGGCTAGCCGCTTGGCTTTTCTTTTTCTTTTGATTGGAGAAGGCCTGTGTGGCAGTTTGGGGATTTTCCCGATGCTCCCAGTACAAAGGAGGTTATGGCAAATTTTTCCAGGAATTTAAGGAGTTAGAATATTTTTAAGATAAACTGATAGTTAGAAATCAACGTATTGATATATATATATATAGAAGTCGATAAGGAAACGAACTTAGAAATAGAATAGTAAAATCAAAAAGGAAGTATAAGAATAAAATCTAGTAAGAATAGAAAGAGGAAGCGTATACGTGTTTAAAAGTGAATCAGTAGTTGTATGGTATTGATTATTCGAGTAAGTAGTCATATCTGTTTTGACGTTATAAATGTTATTCAGTCAAGGTCTGAGAGGTAGTTATACCCCAACTTGATTGATTTCATTATTAACAAATAAATAGTAAGATTTCAGGCTTGAAGATCAATGTTGAATAAGAGTTAGTTGAATATAGTATTTGAGTTGTCGTAACGATGTTTTACACAACATCCGTTTTAACCCAAATAAGTGTAAGCTTGGAAATATAATAAAGAATATTTCCTAAGTATAGGAATAAACGAGATCAAAAAAGAGATAAGTAATTGGAATATTTTCCAATTTTAAATAGCATATATTTTCTAAAGTTTAGAAAATAAAGGAAGGCGATATTCAGAAATGTTTTCCCAATAACATAAAAGGCCAATATAGTTATTGAAAATATTTGGTTAACAAATATTGATAAAAAAATAGAGAAGTGATTTAACTAATGGAATACTGATTATGGGCTCAGTTGAATTTCAAAAAAAGAAAATTTGATTTTTTGAAAAGAGTAAACTGTTTTAAAAAAAACTCCAAGGGAAAGACTGTTTGAATTAAAAACAAATTTAACAAAAAAAAATTTGTGAAAGCAGATTTGAATTAAAGTAAATTCAGTTAAGTGGTAACTGAAGTTGAATTGAAATCGAATAAGATTGGATTTGTGAAATTAGAATCCGAAATGGTATGGGATTGAGGAGTTAAGAAATTGAAAATCAAGAGTTGAACTCGAGTTGAAATGATATTTGGCTTAGTTATAAGCGAATGGTTGTGTTGTGGATAAAAGCAGATTGGAGTTTGATTGGGATAACCCTGGTATATGTTGAATTGATAACAGGTGAAAGGACATAATGCTATGTCGACAAAAGGTACAAGTTTATATTTCTATTGGATATAAGATTTATGAGCCGAATTGGCAAGCCGCTTCGCTGTTTGATTTTCTTTTGGGATGGAGATGGCCCAGAGAGGCGAGTGGGAGTTTGATCGATTGACCAGTACAAAGGAGGTGCTGGCGAAAAATTTCGAAGAGTTAAGGCATTAGAAAATTTTCAGGATTTTTGAAAATTTTCGTTGATAAGAATAAATTAATAATTTAATTTAAATTAAATTGGTTCAGTTGAAACTGAAGTTAAGAAGTGAACAAGTATGTTCTAACCAGTCGATAGGGTCGTTCTCTACCTTTTAGCAATTTCGAGGACGAAATTATTTTAAGTGGGGAAGATTGTAATGACCCGCATTGGCAGGGGTATTATGATTAATTTATTTAATTGTATAAATGGTAGGTTAGTGAATTACATGGTCGTTGAATAAAATCATGGTGAATATTTAATTTAAAATAATAATTAAATAATATATTTAATTCTGAAATAATCAGAATTGGCTGAAATGACGATATGGTGTGAACCGGATCATCTGTGATATTTAATTCAGCTTGAAATTGAATTTGAATAACGAATATATTCAATCGTCGACAAATTGAACGTATAGTTTATAATATAATTATAAACGAGCTCGAAATGGCGCTGCAGTTCGTAAACTGGCGATTCGAACTTCAACTGAATGTACAGGATTCGTTTTAAGCCGGATTTCTGTGAAACAAGAAACGTGTGGAGCTGGCAGAGTATATCTTCCTAGTGGAAGAGAAAAATCGGGATTTCGTCGTGTAGATTTTGAGATATGTCCAAATCAAATTTTAAAATAGTCGCTATAGAATCGTTAATCGACCGTAACAGTTTATTCGATATAACTAGAGATCGGGGTTGAATTTAGACAAGGTTCTTTTGGGAAGTAGTGATAATTTAATTTTTAGAATTTTATGGAAATTTTTAATTAATTAAATAAGCAACTTTTTATTTGGGGTATTTTGCACCCTGTAATCAACATTTTGAGGTTTCACAATATGAGTCAATCTACCGGTATTTTTATATTTTTGGGATCATGGGGCATCGCTGATGACAAAAGTATTTTTATTTTCGTCGATTGAGGTACGAAAATAAGTGGAGTTTTATGAAATGGGGTACCCTAAAATATCCTAACTAATATATGGACTAAATCAAGCCACACACTCAATTTTCTCAGCCACACATACCAAGTATAAACGCAGAAAAACGTGGAGAAGTCTCCACAGCAAAAACTCAAAGCAAAACCATCCTATATAATGACCTCCTTAAAACCATCGTCCAACCTAATTCAGTTTTCGTCCAAAGTCAACAGACAAAAGGCGCCTCCATCATTTGTTTCACCGAAAGTAATAATCGATCTTCAAAAAAAAAAATCCTAGAAATCAAAATATATTCCAATAATTTACAAACTTATATTTTCGAGTTCCTTTGTTCCTTCTCCTCATCTCGTCGGAGTTTGAAGGCTGTCGAACAGCACCAGGTCGCTGTCATTCTTCCCAGCGAGGAGCTCGAGGTTGATAAAATTGACGATGTAACGGACGAGCTCGAGGTTGATAAAACTGGAGGTGGTGATCTTCTGTGTTGAAGGGGAGGGGTGCGGACGCTGTTAGAACTAAGGAATTGGGGTGAAGTGGAAGGGCGCGGGATTGGGAAGGAGGTCGGTGGTTCTGGTTTGATGAACCATGGAGGATTTGGATGGATGAAATTGCGGTAGTGATGAAGGATTGCTCGTGAAGAGCTGAACGACGCAACTTGGAGTAGAGTTTGAAAAGAGAAAAGTGTTGATGGTGGTTAGTTGTGTTTTGGTGGTGTCTGGGAGGAGTGGTGGACGCATCATTTATGGATAATGGAGGAGATGTCTTTGGGTTGAATTGCAGCGGGGCGTTACGGTATGGGAATGCCTGAAGTCATCGGCTAAGGGAAAATCAGTGGAACAAGATAAGGAGAACAGAGAAGAAAGGGGTACCGGGTTTTAAAAGAGTGCGGGCCTGGATATGGTAATGGGCTGTGAAGACAAGGGTGAGGCCCAATATAGATTTATATTATTAAGTTTAAAATATAAATTTATACCGTATTAACTTGTTATTATCGTAACGTATCCATACGATATCAGAATTGAGCAAAACAAGATCCGACAGGATCGTGTGGACGGACACTACACCGTGGAGCTGACTGGAAGTCCATCGGAGACAATTACAATTTATGGCGAAATAAATTGTCCGACTGAATCAAATAACGCAAACCGATATTTATCGGTTAACGCGCAAATGTGAGTAAATCTCACTAACTTTGAACAGTTTATAATTTCATGTTATATTTTTAGAACTGTTAGATATTGGCTGATACTGTATGTTGACTGTTTGATTGAACTGCTAGTCAGTTAGTTAAATTTTCTATATTGATTCTGTTTAACAGAATGTATCATATAGAACTGAAAAGTGATGTTATCTATATTGTTTAACATCTGTGATGCAGGGAGACAGGTTGGAGGAATCCAACTGGATTCCTCAACATTTATTTTACTGTTTTCATATATTGTGATATATGATGTGTTATATAATCTGTTATGGATTATGGGTGTTGAAATGATATTGATCATTTTTATTCGATATTTTAAATATCATAAAAGACCCTGGGATGTAAAAAGAAGTATTTCAATGTATATTGAAATAAAGGAATTTTATAAAATCACAGGATTTTATAAAAGGAATTATTTATAAAACAAACACGGTTTTATAAAAGGGATATTTATTTAGAGGATAAATAGAAGTTATAAATAGGATATATTTGTAACGGTAAATAGAAGTTATAAATAGGATATATTTGTAACGGTAAATAGAAGTTATAAATAGGATATATTTGTAACGGTAAATAGAAGTTATAAATAGGATATATTTGTAACGGTAAATAGAAGTTATAAATAGGATATATTTGTAACGGAAAACGTAGTTTAGTAAAAGGAGATAATCGATGTTAGTTAATCGATTTGTGTTAAAGTAAAAGGAGCTAATCGATGTTAGTTTAATCGATTAGTGTTAAAGTAAAAATGAGTTAATCGAATATAGTTATTCGAATAGAAAGCAAAAGAGCTAATCGATGTTAGTTAATCGATTTGTGTTAAAGTAAAAGGAGTTAATAAAATATAGTTTATTCGAAAGGGGTTAAGTGAATAGAGTAAATCAAATAGAGATCTATTCGAAGGAGGATTAAGTAAGGAAGTTAGTAAATCGAATATAGTTTATTCGAAAGGAGTTAAGTGAATAGATTAAATCAAATAGAGATCTATTCGAAGGAGGATTAAGTAAGGAAGTTAGTAAAAGGAATATAAAGTGAACCTTGCCTATTTCAAAGTTAGAAATGTTGTTCAGTTAAGGTCTGAGAGGTAGTTCTACCCCAACTTGATTGGCTTCGTTTTAACTAAGGGATAGTTAAGGTTCGGCAGTAAAAGGAAATGGTTTGGGTGGGCATCGCGATGGTTTGTTTAAACATCTGTCTAAGTCCAATGAAGAAGATTTGGAAATGTTTTCCAAATAAGAAACCAGAAATGTTTTCTAATAAAGAAACAAAGAAATGGAAATGTTTTCCATTGTTAATAACGTATATTTTCCAAATCTAGAAAATAAGAAATATTGAATATAGGGAAACAGGAGATAAGTAAATTAATGAACTAAAGAGATGAATGTTGAATGATATTTGATCGATATAATTTCCATTTGGAAATAATATCATTGTTTGCACACCTATTTTTATTCGATAGTTAAATCACAGACTATCGAAGTTTTGACCATTTTAACGTTGTTAATATGGAGAGACCGGTTGGATTATTATCCAAAGAAACACTCTGTATTGGCATAAGCGTTGCGAATCATATATGCCAAAGATAATTGAAGACGGAGTTATGCAAGGGCTATCCTGTTTACAGAATAGTGCCTTCGGTTCATCCTGTTCCTGGGTGACTTGTATGGACGGATGTCTGACAGAGTAGGTCCAGACGATCACGTATATTGATTTCTCCAACCGTACCAAGAGTGGAAGCGGAGAAGGAAACTTCTTTTAGCTAACACATAATGTATGGTTGAGGACGTCAATTGGTGATTTGATGGATTTGATGATGTGACATTCAAAGTGAATCTGGTATGATGATAAAGCGTAGCTTCTAGCCTCATCATCCGGTAAATGACAGAAATCGGGCAGGCAACATGGCTAAGTCGGTCGCACCGAAGTAGGGTGTATAATCACCTGATCTAGAGTTTCATTTACTTCTAAAAATCTATTGTTGATGCTGTCCCATTCGGGAAACGGTTGCTGATCCCAACTGTTGGTTATATACATTCGATACACTCAAGCGAAATGAGTGGTCGGTCATGTGTGGCCGGGTTGCAAGATGTTCTTGTTGAACCCAGTGTATTCCTCTCTAGAGGTACACAAGCGGGAGGTGATTCCATACCTTGTCATAGTTGGAAATCCATTACCCAATACGTGTTTGCGGTTTTGAGTTGTATACTATATATGTAGAACGTGAGATGAAAGCGTTTCTACTAGATGATTATATATATACTGTGGTTGATAGACATTATTATAATATCAAAAGGTTTTTGATATAAAAGATATTTTGGATTCTCATAAGGGAAAAACCCGTTCCGTTATGCGGCGTGGTCTTATGAGATATCTTTCACTTGTTCGAACTGTTTTTAAACTGTTTCACTCATACCAGTCCCATGACTGACCCGGAGTTTACTTTGTTGTTTTCCCTAAACTCTTGGGTGCCTAAATTTGTATGGGCAGTCAAGTAGTCGGGATTTTACAGATATAGTTGAAGAGCTGGAGCAGGAGGCTTCAGGATCATATAGCTATAGTTATTTCCGCTGTGTTGTAAGTGTTGTGCTTTGATAATGATATGTATATGCAAGTACAGATTTGTATTTCAAAGTTATGTTATGAAATATATTTATTCGTTCCGCTGTGAGATTCATGTTACTCTGATATTGTGTTCTTCTTCTTCTTCTATTCTAAGTTTCTATCTTATCTTTTCTCACCCTCTAATTTCTTTCACTAATTACCAGGATTTTTCGACGGTTTGGTTATCGACGTCGTGCTTACGTCGATAACCAAAGTCGCTCAAAATCCGGGTCGTTACAATAATTCCCTTCTCATTACGTTCCTTCCCACTACAGTATGATAGCCGCTCCTTATGGTCACTATGTGTGTTTTCCTTCATCCCAAAATTCCTTCATCACATCAGTAAATCAAAAATCCAACTCCACCCTTAATTACCTCACTAATCACATCTTTACCCCCAACCACCGCTGGTTATCCTCTCTTTTCCCAACCGTACATCAAACGCGGCTCTTCCTGTACACAAAACCAACGCTATTTCCCCTTTTTTCCCAGCATTCAACAGACCGTGAGAACAAGTCCACTTCCGCACCTTATTACCATCGGTCCACAGAATCCCGCTCCTAGTACCTCTTCTTTTCCCTTACCAAATTCATAGAACTCGAACCTCTAAAACCCCCTGCGTTGATACCATGTTCCAGGCACCATACAATATGAGATCGACCACAAAATACCCCAAACTACCCCTTACGTTGAGATTCAAATCACCTCGCCCTGCCTGATACTGCCAGCTCCCCCCATCATCACTCAGATCGACATCCAATTCTCGAATCGAACTCTGACATTTTCTGCTTCTCAGTCCTACCGCACGCACCATACAGGCTGTCGAACAAAATGTGTTCGATCACTTCATAAATTTCAGCAGATCGAAGCTAAAGAATAGAGGAGTATAAAAACACGGGTTTTAGGATTTATCGATTTATGGTTGGATTTCTTTTGATTTTAGAATGATGGTTTTCTCGTTTTTGGAAAGTAGAGACTGGCGGCGCGAGAGGACTTAACAGAGGAAGAAACGAATTGGTTTAGGTTTAGAAATGGGAAGGATTTGTATTATATATATGGTTTCCTTTTTGGTTTGTGGTTGAGAACTTAATTAGGCTTGGCCTTATTTCTCCCTTCCATTTAGATGTGCCTTCGTATTTAGATACAATGCCATTTTAAACGAATTTTTATTATACGTTTATACTTGTTTGAAATTGTTATAGTTGTAGAGTACTGCGTAGAATTCGTTCATGTCCGCATCGCTACGGATAGAAATAAAAACACCATCGCGATGAGCAAGGTGTCCCCACTCCAGAAATATAATAATATCGGTAGATTGACTCATATTGTGAAACCCCAAAATGTCGATACAGGGTGCCAAACACTCCAAATAAAAAAAGTTGCTTAATTAATTAATTAAAAATTTCCATAAAATTCTAAAAATTTAATTATCACTACGTCTCAAAAGAACCTTGTCTAAATTCAAACCCGATATTCAAATATATTGAAAATCCTTTTATAACGTAAGTAAAGCATTACTAATTATAAAGGAATTCCATAGTGACTTTTCTAAAATTTGATTTGGACGTAAATCAAAATCTACACGACGAAATCTCGATTTTTCTCTTCCACTAGAAAAATATACTCCTCCAGCTCCTAACGTTTCTTGTTTTACAGAAATCCGGCTTAAAACGAATCCTGTACATTCAATTGAAGTTCGAATCGCCAATTTACGAACTACAGCGCCATTTTGAGACGACCCAAAATGTAACACCCCACCTCCGCCAGGGTGGCTCTTGCAAGCACTCTGACTTTGGAGGGGCGTTTGAATCAGGTAAACATGCATAATGATATATCAAGGCAGAACAAGAACATATGTATATATGTAAACAGAGCAAATAAGATACTAAAATCCCACAAGCAAGCGATCAGAAATCCAAGCTAAGCTCCAACGTTCCCTCCCTGAGAACCTAGGGGGGGAACGGAAGAAAAGAGGCGAAAGAAAAACAAGTCAGTCAAAAAGACTGAGTAAGCCCTACTACAATCAATGTAAACTGATAAAGTTAACTGGCATGAGAAGCAGGGATGATCATAAGGATAACAACATACTAGCATGATGATTAACTAACAAGGTAGATAAAGGTGTCATCGCATAATCAGGTTTAAGGTTTTGCACCACAGGTGTACTAGCAAACTAACATGACTTGAATAAACAAGTATTGATCCCTTGGCCCAAGCTTTGGCCCAATAACATGAAGTGACCCTAATACGAGGTCCAATAACATGAAGTGACCCTAATACGAGGTCCAACCAAACGGTCTAATCGATCGGCTCCCTAAGCCTAACTCGTCAAGTGTTGGTGTCAATACGGCCCAAACATAATTGTAGTCAGACTGTGCAGGGTCTCCCGTCGGGTGTATCAAGCCCTAGGGTGTCAACCCCTGGACACCATAAACATGAGTGCACAGTCTCGATCTACTGGTACCCGTGCATGTTTTCCCCGGCTTCGGACTGTGTGCACGACCATAGTCCGCCAGGAACTACACCGGCGTACCACTCTGCCGTCGCTTTTGGTCACTTACCTCCAGTCTAGTAATCGTGCCCCCTCCCTAGCCTAGTCCCTAGGGTCTTAATGATACAAACTTGGGATTACTGCTGGAGTGGGCCCCCATTGCTAGGATTTTCTAGTGGGTTAAGTACGGTTTAACCCCCTTGCTAATCATGGATTAACTTGGTTAAGTGTAACGGTGAGTTCACGACTTAACCCTGATTAATCTACCAAGCCCAAATTGGTTAAGTATTAAGTGGACCATGACTTAACCCTAATCATGAGGCATTAATTAATTAATGTGCCTTAACCTCTCACATTAGACTTCGTTGCGGTTACTAGTTAAGCCGGTCGGTTCCGGGTAGCTTTATACCACAACTTGGTCTAACCTCGGGTTCAAGGTACAACATGGCCAACTTCTCACATTGGGTCCTATTGTTTGTAGCAACTAGTTAAGCCGGTCGGTTCCGGGTAGGTTTACGCTACAAACTCAACCCAACCTCGAGTTGGTCACACTTATATTTTCTAAGTGTCATGTCCATCATGTTTACAAAACATATTACAAGTTTTCAAGCAATTGGGTAGACCTAACTTAATAGGTAAATTCCCAATGGGTAGACCTAACTTAATAGGTAAATTCCCAATCTTATGTTTTTATGTCTTTTAAGTTTACCCAACCCCAAACGCAATCCCATCGCTTACATATCGCAATAGCGCATAAAGGATAGAAAGAGGGAACTTGGCATAATCATGACATAAAGGTGTTGAAGCCACAAGTTTAACATGGTGGCATATGAAATGTACATATGTTCATATACTTGCATATTACCTTTTTAGGCCTCAAAAGCATGCATAAAACCAAACTTAGCATATTGGTGATACATGGTGATAAATGACATGTAGAAATGGCCACAAGTTCGCATTTAGCCTCACATGCAAGTTATCATAAGAGATGTGATAACTTACATGTTGCCAAAATGCAACCTTTAGCATAAAGCTTGAAGCTTTATGTTCATATACTCAAGATAAGCTTGCATAACATGATAACATGAGCAAAATGATCAACCCAAACTTGCATAACATAACTTGCATATCATATGGCAAACTTGCATATCATAACATAGCAAACTTGCATAACATAACATGATAAACTTGCATATCATAACATAGCAAACTTGCATAACATGATAAACTTGCATATCATATCATAATGATCAAACACAACTTGCATCATTCATTAACTTTAGAGTTTAAATATGAAAGTAGAAAAGGGCTTACAATGCTTATGAAGACACAAAAATATGACAAAGCCCTTATGCAATCAATTAAACCCAAAATGCAAGCTCCAATAGAAAAACCCTTGAGCAAAAATGATCAAAACCCTTGCTTTATGATGCAAATATAGAAACTTGACTTGAATGCAAGCTAATGATGCTCATACAAGCTTGAAAACACTTGTATGCATGGAATTCCCTCATAGAAATGACTTAGGAATTTTATGAAGAGAGTGGAGGCCATGAGAGGATTGATTTTGCCATAGTTTAGTTGTATGAATGAATAATGATGATTTAGGGTTAGGTTAGGGCCTTATTTATAGAGATTAGGAATAGTTTTAGCCGTAGGATTAAACCCTAGTTCCAATCTCAGCCCTTAAAACCTAATCTGGCCCCCAAACTCAACACAAACCCAAAATGGTGCACCAGGCAAAACTGCCCGGCTGGACCAAGTCGACAGCCAAGTCGACAGGGCTGTCGACTTGGGTCCAACCAAGTCGACAGGGCTGCCGACTTGGGTACTCTGGCGGGAATTTTCCCGCCTGCGCCCAACTGCCCTAATTTCCAATTTCAAACTTGAATTTGAAATCTGTTTTTACTTTGAAATTTTCTGAAAACTTCGTTGGGCCTTAATCGGGTCATACGGACTCCGATTTTCGAAAACTCAGACTCTATTTCGCGTATTTTTCCGAGACGAACGCAATGGCATAGCCCGTTTCCCATGATTCAGATTTATAAATTAAATTCTGCCTCGATTTATGTTATAACAGGTTATTGAAAATACGGGTTGTTACACAAAATCCCGTACTAACGGAGACGAGCGTAATCTTTGGAATATAACACAGAAACAGATAATAGCAGAACAGAATTAAATAAATACACCAGATAATGAACAATAGAATATACTGGATAAAAGTAATCATCAGAGTTGCACAGTATACAGGATCATACTTAGTAAAAAAATACAATTCAGCTATACATAAATGTCTACAGCGGAAAACAAACATAATATGTACAATAGGAGCTGAACAGCATAAAAAGAGATAAATGATAGAATCCATCTTCAGCTCCAGCTATCCAGAAAGAACCAGCTAAACCTGAATACAAGGCTGCCCGTGTAGAAAAGGGGCACCCGAGTTTGAAAGTGAAACAAACTACGAGTCAGTCATGGGACTAGTATGAGAAATCTACTCGACGCATATATAATTTGGCTAATCACAGGACCACGCCACTTTCGTGGAACGGGTTTTCTCCATTGGATTGCCAGTGCTTTAAAACAAATCTTTCTTTTAAACAACGCAATGCATTTTATAAAAATGTAGCCATTATAAGACTCAGTTCCCATCACACAATGCAACGCAAACCGGAGGATAGAGTTTTACCTTATAATGGCCAAAATATGATTGATACGAATAAAACAAAGGCAATTGATATTATTGCTAGTGTTTATATGTTTTGAAAACAATTTCAAATCATAACTATCAATCATAGACGGCATGGGTATCATATATCATGTCGCCATATATATATACAATCAAAACCGCACAGTCACGTATTTGGGAATTGGATTATTATGCCTGAACAATACGTTTCCCCGCCCTTTGGGGCGTAAACGAGCCAACGAATGACTCCATCGGACCCGGATCGTCCGATCAAACCAAGGCGCCTCGCAACAGCAACAACCACACAGGTGAAAAGTATATAAATGTCAGGGCTGGTAGGTCACTGATACCACCCTAGCTAGAAAGAAACGCATGCCCTCCCTGAGGTCCTTCTCCCGTTTCTGGTTTATACCGGGGTGTGAGGCTCGCGATTCCACGTTATACACAAAGCTACGCCACACAGGCGGTGCTTTGATCATCACCACAAGACTTTGCTTTTCAACAGAAGCCCTGATCATTTGCCACTTAGGTATGCCACACTAGCAATTCATGCCATGTGACTAATGTCCATCGATATACAACCTCTGAGCTCGTGCGTCACAGAGAAGGGCGTTAAGCAAAAGAATAAATTCTCCGCCGCCAAATAGATGTATATTTAATAGAGATCAATCAATCACAGAATAAAATCCAATGTCAGACACACAGTCCATTTACAAGTCCGTTCTGGGTCTGAACGAAACCAGAGGCACTAAATACCTCGCAAACCCATCGATCACCACGTACGTCTGGACGATCACCACTCATTATCCATATTTCGGGATGCCTCCCAATCAGGACCTCGGTTACCATCCAAACGAGGTGAAGATCTCCGGTCTTCGACCACCGTCTTCCTCTTCGACTTTCAATCGTCGGTCAATTATTTGAAATGAGAATTAACTCGGCCTTTTCAAATAATTCACGTATATTTAGAATTTCATATCAAATTATTTCAATGGTTAAATCATTCGACAACACCAATTTTGTTCTTTAATATAATTTTCACACCAGACACATTCAACCATCAAATACCACATAAATCGAGCAAATTCAGTTTATTTCCATTCCATATTGTTTATGATATTTTATAACGATTTATCGCTATTTTTATTTATTTTTAAAATAGCCAATTTATTCAAAACGACGCTTCAGACCAGAACGCGGCCGTGGCGTTGTTTTTCTTCAGATTTGATTTACACATATTTGAAAATCTAACCGTTGGATCTTCACAAAATTTACATCATTAGAAAGGTCTTTTCAAAATGAATCCAACGGTTCCAGTTTCGGGAAAATCCGACGGTCGGATCTCCCGGTACAATCGTTTGAAGTTTCGTTTTCAAAATACGAACTGCAACGTCGTTATTCAATTAAATATAATTATATTTATATATATATAAATATAATCGTTTCTAGCGTTGTTTTTCTTCATATTTGAATTAAACATTCCAGACAATCCAACCGTTGGATTTTTCAAAGTTGGTGCCATTGGAAAGATTTTTCCAAGGCGAACCCAACGGTTGCGATTTCAGGAAAATCCGATGGTCGGATCTCCTGGTATAGTCGTTTGAAACCACGGTTTCAAATCACGAACTGCACGGCCACGTTTCGTTTTAATTTTATTTATATTTATATATTTATATAAATATAGCTCATTTGTAATGACCCGTATTTTAGCGAGATAATAAATAGTGATTTAGAGAATTAAATGGTCGTTTAATTAAATAATAGTGAATATTTAATTAAAATAATAATTAAATAATATATAATTCTGAAATAATCAGATTGGGCCGAAATGGCGATATGGTGTGAAGTGGGCAATTCAAAATATATAATTCAGTTTAGAATTGAATTAGAATAACGAATATATTATATATACGACAGTTTGAACGTAGAATTTTAATATAATTATAATCGAGCTCGAAATGGCGCGGCAGTTCGCTATTTGGCGATTTGAACTTCAACTGAATGTACAGAGTTCGTTTTAAGTCGGATTTCTGTGAAACAAGAAACGTGTGGAGCTGGTGGAGTATATCTTTCTAGTGGAAGAGAAATATCGGGATTTCGTCGTGTAGATTTCGAGTTATGTCCAAATCAAATTCTCAGAAATGCAGCGCCCTGACCATAAGGATTTAATTATATTTTTATATAAGGATTTAAATAGAAATCGAACACCGATATAACTCTGACAATGTAATATCAAGTTAGAAATAAATATAGGATTTATCCTGAGCTGTATGGTATCCCACTGTGAATACAGACGATAATAATTAATTTTAAACAATTAATTTAATTGTATTTAAATATATTTATATATTTAAATAGGCTATTTAGAGCTTTGAAAAATAGCCACTTTTGCAAACGAAGTCGGAATTTAACGAAACTAATTTTGTTGGATCCGGAATAGTGAATTATTGCTAAGGTCTAGTTTTCGTGATTTTTAGAGGCACTGTGCGGTCGTACGGATTTTTAGAGTGAGAAACAGTCAGTATTTTGACAGTTAAAAATACGTTGTGTGAGCATACGGAGTCGGAATTCGACGAAACCAGTTTTGTTGGGACCGTAATGTCGAACTCTAGCTACATGTCCAGTTTCGTGATTTTTGAATACTGTGTGTGATCACAGCGATTTTTAGAAGGACAAAACAAATATAAAATGAATATAAAAATACCTCAATACAAAATATCTAGATATTTTGAAACCATTATAAATACCCCCCTTACAATTCTCCTTAGACCTAATCTCATTCTTCTGGGCAAAATTTCCGCCGTCACATTTCTTTTCTCCACAACAAAAATTCCTGCTTCTAAAATCATTTTAAAATCTTGTAAAAACCTATAAATTAGGAAATGTGTGTATACGACTTCCTGGGCTCGTTCCCTTCAAATTCGTACCAGTATTCAGGGGTTCGAAGTTGTTGTGAACATAACAGCGGGTTAGGGTTATCCTTTTGGTTGGAAATCAAAGCACCGAGGGTGTATTTATGGGTATATTCGGATTCGGTTGGTGAAACCGAGCTTGTACACAACTTTTTGGGAAGAACGGTGGTATTTCCGTTCGATGTGGCATCAGGAATATCGACGGTTTGCTGGTCGACGCACTTCATGGGTCGAGTGCGAGTTTGAAACTGTGATGCCAGGGGAGAAGAGAATCGAGTGGAGAATGAAATGGTGAAGTCGAATTCAGTTTTCTTGGAGTATCGGATGAGAAACGGGGATGGGAAGTGGTGGAATGGTGTTTGAGGTTGCTGGAGTGCCACAGTTTAATTCGGGGAAGAAGGCATTATTCGGGTCTGGGCTTGGTAGGGAGAAGGATGGACCGTTAAAGTGGGGTGAGGCCCAACATGAAAATATACCCAAGTTTTTATTTTAATGAAAGTGTATTTATTTGTTTAAGTCATAACTAGCTCATACGAAGTCGAAATGACGAACCGTAACTTGCGTTGGGATCGTATGGACGGTGGCTACGCACTGGAACTGACTGAGGGTGGATTCGAGCTCGTTACAATTTATGGCGAAATAAATTGTTCGATTCAAATCAAAGACAGTTAATCGTTTTAACGATAACAGTCCAACGTGAGTAAATCTCACCAACTCTAAACAGTTTATAATTTCATGTTGTATTTTTAGAACTGTTAGGAATTGTCTGATTTACTGTGTGTTGACTATTTGATTGAACTGCTAGTCAGTTAGTTGAATTTCTATATTGATTTTGTTTAACAGAATATATCATATGGAAATGAAAGTGATGTTATCTATATTGTTTAACATCTGTGATGCAGGGAAACAGGTTGGAGGAATCCAACTGGATTCCTCAACAGTTATTTTACTGTGATTTATATATTGTGATATATAATGTGATATATAATCTATTGGCGATTATATGTGTTTGAACGATATTGAACATTGTGATTTGATATGATTGGATACCATAACATACGGGATGTTGGTAAGGAATAATTTCAAAGTGATATTGAAATAAGAGATATTTATAAAGTGGAATATTTATAAATAAGGAATATTTATAAATTGGGATATTTATAAATAGGATATATTTGAAAAGGAAATAATTTCAAACCATTTTCTTTTTGAATGGAAAGGCCTGTGTGGCGAGTTTGGGGATTTTCCCGATGCTCCCGATACAAAAGAGGTTATGGCGAATTTTCCTGGGAATTTAAGGAGTTAGAATATTTCAAGAATAAATTTGAAAAGGGAATATTTGTAAACCATTTACAAATAGAACTGGAAAGGAAACATTATAAAAAGGGAAATCATTTTTAAAAGGGTAGAACCGTTATTTAAAAGTAAATCTTTTCAAATGAATAAAACGTTGTTATAAAGGAAATCTTTTTAAAGGGAATAAAATAAATCGAATATAGACATTCGAAGTAGTTAATCGAATATGGTATTCGAAGTTAGTTAATCGAATATAGACATTCGAAGAAGTAAATCGAATATAGACATTCGAAGAAGTTAATCGAATATGGTATTCGAAGTTAGAGAAATCGAATATGGTATTCGAAGTTAGTTAATCGAATATGGTATTCGAAGTAGTTAATCGAATATGGTATTCGAAGTTAGTTAATCGAATATGGTATTCGAAGTTAGTTAATCGAATATGGTATTCGAAGTTAGTTAATCGAATATGGTATTCGAAGTAGTTAATCGAATATGGTATTCGAAGTTAGTTAATCGAATATGGTATTCGAAGTTAGTTAATCGAATATAGACATTCGAAAGGAGTTAATCGAATATGGTATTCGAAGTTAGTTAATCGAATATGGTATTCGAAGTTAGTTAATCGAATATAGACATTCGAAAGGAGTTAATCGAATATGGTATTCGAAGTTAGTTAATCGAATATGGTATTCGAAGTTAGTTAATCGAATATGGTATTCGAAGTTAGTTAATCGAATATGGTATTCGAAGTTAGTTAATCAAATATGTTATTCGAAAGGGGTTAGTCAAATAGAGTTAACCAGTTAGAGTTAATCAGTTGGAGTTAATTAGTTAGAGTTAATCGATTAGAGTTAAAACGAACTAGAGTTAATCAAATATAGTTATTTGAGACAGAGTTGGTCAAACATAGTATTCAGGGTAAGTTGCCATCTCGTACGACTGCTAGCGTAATTCGCAGGGCTGTAAATAGCCTACGGTGGTCGGATGTTTCCTGAGGGAATCAGGCGTAACCATTGTGACCGCTGCGATCTAGAGTCAAGCGAATGGAAGTAAATCGAATATTAGTTATTCGATAGGAGTTAATCCAGTTGAGTAAGTAGGGTTAAATAAGTCAAGTTAACCAGTTGAGTTAGGTAAGTCAAGTAAACCAGTAAGGTTGAGTAAGTAGGGTAAATCAAGTGGAGTTATCAAATATCACTTATTCAAAGTAGATTTATCGAATATAGTGTACTCGAAGAGAAGAGAAATCGGATATAAGTTATTCGAAGTGAGATCATCGAATATAAGTTATTCGAAGTAAGATAATCGAATATTGGTTATTCGAGAAGAAGTTACGAATAGTTGTTCGAATGGAGTTAAATAGAGTTGTCGAATAATAGTTGTTCGAATGGAGTTAAATAGAGTTAGTCGAACATAGTTTATTCGAATAGAGTTAAATGAAGTTAAATCGAATATTAGTTATTCGATATGAGTAATCAAGTTAAGATAATCAAGCTAAGATAATCGAGTTAAGTTAGCAAGTTAAGTTATCAAGTCAAGATGATCGAGTTAAGTAAATAAGTTCAGTTCGTCGAGTTAAATTAATCGATGTTAGTTTCATCGAAAGGAGTTATCGATGTTAGTTTCATCGAAAGGAGTTATCGATGTTAGTTTAATCGAAGGGAGTTATCGATTTTAGTTTAATCGAAGTGAGATTTTTAAATATGAGATATTTGAAAAGGAAGAGTCATCGAATATTAGTTATTCGAAGAGAGATTATCGAATATCGTTTATTCGAGAAGGAGTTAGTCGAATATAGGTTATTCGAAGAAGAGTTAATCAAATAGAGATTTCTCGAAGAGAGTAAATCGGCAAATTCGATTATATCGAATTCGGGAAAGTACTTATACTTTCCAGCGTTTAAATAGAGATTTATTTATTTATAAATAAATAAGTGTTAGGTTAATTATTCACTAATAAGAATAGAAGTTATAATTAAAGTTAGATAATTCGAAGGTAGGGATTATAACGTTATCGTTATAACCAATGTTTTAAATATAGAAGTGGATTAGTAAAATTGAATCCGAGAAAGGCGTAAAGAAGTTGTTAAAGATTAAAAGATAAACTTTGACCATTTCGAAGTTATAACGTTGTTCAGTTAAGGTCTGAGAGGTAATTATACCCCAACTTGAGTGACTTCCTTCTTAACTAAGAAATGGTAAGGTTTGATCGTAAAGGAGTTTTGGAAATGTTTTCCAAACGAGAATCAGAAATGTTTTCTGATAAAAGAAAACAAGAATTTAGAATATAGGGAAACAGGAGATAAGTAGATAAATGAACTAAAGAGATTATGTTAAATGATGTTTGTTCGATATAATTTCCATTTGGAAATAATATCGTTGTTTGCACACTTGTTTTTCTTTGATAGTTAACTCACCGACTATCGAAGTTTTGACCATTTTAACGTTGTTAATATGGAGAGACCGGTTGGATTATTATCCAAAGAACCACTCTGTATTGGCATAAGCATCGCGAATCATATATGCCAAAGATAACTGAAGACGGAGTAAAATGCAAGGGCTATCCTGTTTACAGAATAGTGCCTTCGGTTTGTCCAGTCCGAGGACAACTTGTATGGACGAAGGTCTGACAGAGTATATCCAATGGATCGCGTAAGTTGATCTGTTCAAACGTATTCACGTTTGGTGGCGGAGGAATTCGTTTCTCTTAGCTGTATACCCGTGTTATTTTTGGATAAGTCAATTTGTGACTTGGCGGGTATGACGTTGTGACATTTCTAAGTGAATGAAGATGGATGTCTGACAGAGTATTTCCAGGAAGGTCACGTACATTTATTTCTTCAACTATACCAAGAGTGGAAGCGGAGAAGGAAACTTCTTTTAGCTGGCACGTAATGTACTGTTGTAGACGTCAATTAGTGATTTTCGATGGATCTGACAATGTGGCATTTCGAAGTGAATCTGATGTGATGATAAAGCGTAGCTTCTAGCCTCATCAACCGGTAAATGACAGAAATCGGGCAGGCAGCATGGCTAAGTCGGTCGCACCGAAGTAGGGTGTATAATCACCTATCTAGAGAATATTCATTTGTTTCTTAAATCTATCAATGCTGTCCCATATATATATACGGGAACGGTTGCTGATCCCAACCGTTGGTGATGTACATTCGATACACTCAAGCGAAATGAGTGGTCGGTCATGTGTGGCTGAGTTGCAAGATGTTCTTGTTGAACTCCAGTGTATCGTTCCTAGAGTACACTGATCGGAAGGTGATTCCATACCTTGTCATAGTTGGAAATCCATTATCCAATACGTGCTTGCGATTTTGATTGTATACTATATATGTAGTAACGTGAGATGCAAGTGTTTCTGCTAGTTGATATCTATTTGTACATAGACATTATTATAATATCAAAAGGTTTTTGATATAAAGATATTTTGGATTCTCATAAGGGAAAACCCGTTCCGTTATGCGGCGTGGTCTTATGAGATATCGTTTACTTGTTCATATACCTGTTTTAAACTGTTTTACTCACACCAGTCCCATGACTGACCCGGAGTTTATTTGTTGTTTTCCCTAAACTCTTGGGTGCCTAAATTTGTACGGGCAGTCAAGTAGTCGGGTTTTACAGATATACTGGAAGAGCGTGGAGCAGGAGGCTTCAAGATCATATAGCTATAGTTATTTCCGCTGTGTTGTAAGTGCTGTACTCTGATAAGTGCTATTGTATACATAACTGTTATATTTCAAAGTTATGTTACCTATTATATGTTATTCGTTCCGCTGTGAGATTCGTGTTACTCTGATGTTGTGTTCTTCTTCTTCTTCTATTCTAAGTTTCTATCTTATCTATCCTCACCCTCTGTCTTCTTTCTATTAGTTTCTTGAATTTCCAGTGCGATTTGGGTTGGACTTGTGTTATTTAGTCAGCTCAAATTCCCCCGGATTTTCGGGTCGTTACATCATTCAACAATTTCAATATCGTTTTCACTTCAAATATTTCACTAACGCCTTTAAATTTTGGAAAATTTCGCCATAACCTCCTTTGTACGGGAGGGGCTGGGAAAATTCCCAAATAGCCACACGGGCGTCTCATGTCGAAAAGAAAAAGAAAAAGCCAAGCGGCTAGCCAACAGGCTCATAAAATCATCACCCAAACAAAACAGTAAATGTGTACCTATTTGTCGGGCACAAAATTTTATTCCTCTTCTCTAGCCCCTTTGCTACAACTTGTTCAATAAATATGCATGTACATATATACAGTTCTTATCATTTATCATTTTCCATTCAACTTCATATTTGATTCCATTTGGTTTAAAAACACCATTCATTCTAATGTTGCATGCATAGGCAAAAATCATATCATTAGCTAATTAATGAATATTTCGACTCATGCATATTTATTTGATCGAGTTGCTATTTTTAACACTTCACATTTCAACCATTCATGTATATAATAAAAATGTGATTTTTATTGTAAAACAATTCATTTCAAAACACTATTATTTTATATAGTTTATATAGGTGATAAAAAGGTGATTTTTATTGTAAAACAATTTATTTCAAAACACTATTATTTTATATAGTTTATATAGGTGATAAAAAGGTGATTTTTATTGTAAAACAATTTATTTCAAAACACTATTATTTTATATAGTTTATATAGGTGATAAAAAGGTGATTTTTATTGTAAAACAATTTATTTCAAAACGTGAATACCATTCAACACATGAATTTCAATTCAACGAATGAATATCGATTCAACACATGAAGGTTTTCTAGAGTTTCTATATATAGATAAAAATGTGATTTTTATATTTAAAACACGAATACCATTCAACACATGAATTTCTAATCAACGAATGAATATCGATTCAACACATGAAGGTTTTCTATAGTTTCTATATATAGATAAAAATGTGATTTTTATATTTAAAACACGAATACCATTCAACACATGAATTTCTAATCAACGAATGAATATCGATTCAACACATGAAGGTTTTCTATTCAATGAATAAATATAGTTTCAGCAAATGGAAATAATTCAAACACATGAATATTTTTCAAAATTTCGGCAGCATAATGGCAGGGTAGTTAAAACCGGGACCGTCCCTAGTACGGCTCCTCGTTCTACCATAAAACCTCGCGGTTTTTGACAATGGGGATCATGCATCTAGTTCGCACGCAGGCGGCATGTTTTATTTATTTCATTTCCACAAACTAATCCTATGTGGTTTCAACCAAATATTTCTCAACCACAAACGGGTATTTTTCAACCACAATCAATCAATATCAATCACAAACAATCCCAAGCAACCATTCGCTATCAATCAATTTTCACACCAATCACAACCAATAAATATCGTCCATGGTTTGTGGACGAGGGGCGTATATATATATATATATATTTATATATAGCAATTCACTCCTATTTCAACACATATATAATTTTTACAACGCATATATAACTTATACATCGAACGTACAACTTATACAACGCTTATACAAGAGGTGTACAGCACTTATATAACTCATACATCGACTATATAATTTATACATCGCCGTTTTCCATATTGTTTATAAATTAGAAATCTCACATTGGGTTCCACTCCACCAAAAATAGCAGAAGGCTCAAAAAAATATGCTGTCTCTTCTAAAATGTAGAAGACGTCCACATGAGGCCACTGTCTCTTGTTTCACTGAATTTCGTCAATACAGCAAAAAGATATGATTTTTCAAAGTTTGCAACGGTTTTAAATTGTCGAAATCAGTTAAATAATTAACAGCCGTACCTCCACTGTTTTGTTCGAAACTAGGTTTCGATCTCTCGCGAAATCCGTGAAGCTAGAGGACGATCGGCCTTCGCAGCGTCGAAGGGCTAGGAGAGGCGCACCACCCCCTGGAAGCGCGGCCAACTCGGATCCACGGTGGGGGAGAATCGGCGGCTTGAACGTCGAAACTTCAGGAGGGCGATTCTCGCGGGATACGAAACCAGAAGGGGCGAGACTGGTGCGGATTTGAAGAGTAGAGGATGCTCTTCAAAAAGTTCAACTGGGGGTGGAGCTGAAAATGAGCGTGGCGGCCAGAAATTGCTTGGGAAGTGGCGAAAACGGCTTCCGTCGATATCAGGAGGGCGGCGAGGGTTTTTTCGATTTTATTTTTATCTTTAATTTATGAATAAATAATTCTATTGGCCGATGGTTTATAAAAAAAAAGGGTTTTCTTACACGACCCCCAATCCAAACCCAACGACTGTCGTCCCTAGCGTTTTACCCCCATTCCGAACACAATGGTATATGTCTCGAAGGCCCATTCGAATGTTTCAGTCAGTTTTCCTTCAAATTAAAATATAAAACATTCAATATTTAATTTGAACGTGCATTTCAACCTGCCAGGGCCACAAACTGATTCGAAAAATTCCAGAAAAATAAATCTAGCTATGTTTTGACGATACGGTCCCAACAAAACGAGTTTCATCGAATTCTAAGACCGTTTGCAAAAAGGCCCATTTCTGGTCGATCCAATTTAACTATAATTGACCAAAACACATTTTCCTTTGCCACGCTCACATATTAGCTTCGAAAATTATGAAATTTGAAACCTAGCAATAACTTCACATCCCGGATCCAACAAAAGTGGTTTCGTCGAATTCCGAGGTCGTATGCAAAATGGCCAATTTTACGGGCTATATAAATTCCATAGTGACCTTTCTAAAAATTCATTCGGCCATAACTTTTTCTTTCCGCTATGAAAATTCAATTTTTTAGATTCGTTAGAAAGGTATTCACTAAAAGATTTAAATAATTTTGGTTTCACTAAAATCCGTTTTGTTTTGCACCCGGTACAGTCCGACAAAGTTTGAATTCAATTTTTGAAACTGCAGCGCCTTTTCAGGCCTTGTTTATAATTATAATTAATTATATTCGCTTTCAATTGTCGATTCAAACTCACTTTCCATTGCCATTATTTTAAATATTTATTTTAAATATTTAAAATCCATTATTTTAGCCAATTTAAAATTTTTGAATTGGTTCAGATTTTCTGGGTCGTTACACATTTCGAGCTCGTTTATAATTATATTATAAACTATATGTTCAACTGTCGACGATTGAATATATTCGTTATTCAAATTCAATTCCAAGCTGAATTAAATATCACAGATGATACGGTTCAAACCATATCGTCATTTCAGCCAATTCTGATTATTTCAGAATTAAATATATTATTTAATTTATTATTTTAATTAAATATTTACCATTATTTAATTCCACGACCATTTAATTCACTATACCACCATTGATATAATTAAATAAATTAATCATAATACCTCTGCCAATGCGGATCATTACAATCTTCCCCACTTAAAATAATTTCGTCCTCGAAATTGCTAAAAGGTAGAGAACGACCCTATCGACTGGTTAGAACATAATTGTTCACTTCTTAACTTCAGTTTCAACTGAACCAATTTAATTTCAATTAAATTATTTATTCATTCTTATCAGTGAAAATTTCCAAAAATCCTGAAAATTTTCTAACACTTTAACTCTTCGAAAAATTTCGTCAGCACCTCCTTTGTACAGGTCAATATCTCGAACTCCAACTCGCCTCTCTAGGCCTTCTCCAACCCAAAAGAAAATCAAACAGCCAAGCGGCTTGCCAATTCGGCTCATAAATCTTATATACAATAGAAATATAAACTTGTACCTTTTTGTCGGCATATCATTATATCCTTTCCACCTTTATCAATTCAGCAGATACAAGGGTCATCCCAATAAAATTCCAATCTGCTTTTATCCACGACACAACCATTCGCTTATATCCAAGCCAAATATCATTTTAACTCTCGATTCCAAACTCTTAACTTGATTGTGCCATTACACTTCAAATTTGAATCTCACAATCCAATTCGTCTTGATATCATTCTAATTCAAACTCAGTTACCACTTTACTGACTTTATTTTGATTCAAATTTGCTTTCACAAATTTATGTTTAAATTTGCTTTTAATTCAAACAGTCTTTCCCTGGGAGTTTTTAAACAGTTTACTCTTTTCAAAAATCAAATTTTACTTTTTGACATGTCACTGAGCCCTTAATTAATATTCCATTAGTTAAATCACTTCTCTATTTCTTTATCAATATTTGTTAACCAAATATTTTCAATAACCATATTGGCCTTTTATGTTATTTGGAAAACATTTCTGAATATCGCCTTCCTTTATTTTCTAAACTTTTAGAAAATATGTGCTATTTATAATTGGAAAATATTCCAATTACTTATCTCTTTTCCGATCTCGTTTATTTCTATACTTAGGAAATATTCTTTATTATATTTCCAAGCTTACACTTATTTGTTTGAAAACGGATGTTGTGTAAAACATCGTTACGACAACCCAAATACAATATTCAACTAACTCTTATTCAACATTGATCTTCGAGCCTGAAATCTTACTATTTATTTGTTAATAATGAAATCAGTCAAGTTGGGGTATAACTACCTCTCAGACCTTGACTGAATAACATTTATAACGTCAAAACAGATATGACTACTTACTCGAAAAATCAATACCATACAACTACTTATTCACTTTTAAACACGTATACGCTTCCTCTTTCTATTCTTATTAGATTTTATTCTTAGTCTTCCTTTTTGATTTTACTATTCTATTTCTAAGTTCGTTTCCTTATCGACTTTTATATATATATCGATACGTTGATTTCTAACTATCAAATTATCTTAAAAATATTCTAACTCCTTAAATTCCCGGAAAAATTCGCCATAACCTCCCTTGTACCAGGAGCTTCGGGAAAATCCCCAAACTGCCACACAGGCCTTCTCCAACCAAAAAGAAAAAGAAAAGCCAAGCGGCTAGCCGATACGACGCATAAAATCTCATATATGAATTAAACACGTACCTTTTCGTCGAGCATTCTATTTATAAACCTTCATACCTTATCCATACCTATCTCATGTATGTTTATACCTGCCCAATCTATTTTAACTATACCTGATCGTTTTAACTCAATTCGTTAATTAATTTGTTAATTAACTCTTTAGTCTATTTCACTTTTATATTTGAACATGACATGTTCAAATATATTTTAACTTGCTTATTAACTAATTTGAATCCAAATTTCAAATTTAAGTTCTATATTCGATTTCGAATATCCATTCACAAATCCAATTCACCTTTCAAAGTTCAACTTCAAATTCAAAACTCGATTAACTAATTCCTCTTCGACTTAGTTAATTCTATTCAATTTCTATTCAAATTTTATATTTGAATTTCATTTCAATTCTATTTGAATTTCCTATATTCAAATCCCCTTTGAATTTTCTTATTCAAATCCCCTTTGAATTTTCTTATTTATATTCTATGTTTGAACTTCCTTTATTCAAATTCCTTTCAAACTTTCTTTATTCATTCTTTACATAAGTCTCGATTTCAATTCCTTTTGAAATCGATATTTCTACCTTTGGAAAATAGATTTCCCTTTCAGTTTCACACTTGTATTTTTATTTCTGAATTATCCAATGATAATTCTCTTCACTTCATTTATCAACTTCGTTTATAAAAGAACTTTTTATAAACTTTGTTTATAAAGGAACTTCTCGTTTTATTTCTTTTAAAACAAGTTAATATTTCAAATCTATTTCAAAATTCAAATTCTATATTATAAATCCCATTTTGAAATTCAACACAACTTGTCTTTCTCAAAACAAATTCAAAACAGTATCTCTGGTAGTAATTCGTCACTTACAACTCGAAAATGAATACTGATGATGCAGCTGTCATCATCAGAATCTATTTTCCAGCGATCGAAGTGAGTTCAATACTATAAAACAATTTCTAAACATTTCCACTTTGAAATTCATTTCAAAATATAATTCATACTGCTTGTAAAAAAAATTAAATCTCCCAGGATCTTAAATTTTCCTTATTTTTAATCCAAATCTATTTACAAACACTTATCCAATTCTCCAGAGTTTTAACTCAATTTCTGGTTTAAAATTTCAGATTTAACTCATCTGATTTCACATATTTTACTTATATGAATTCTGATTGCCTATTTATATAACCATTTAATATATAATCTTTCTCGATTATAATAACAACCAATATATCCAATATATATCAAAATAAACTTTGGGTATACTTATTTTCATTTACCCTCTTTTCAAAACATATCATGATGACCCATCGTATTCGAGTGTTTAGTAACTCCTACCGATACAGTGGATCCTACTGATCGACCAGAATTCACAAACAACTCAACCGATGAATCCCCACAATATAAAATAATTTTATATCAAATACAAATACGTTCACTCGTATATATACACTCAAACTCAATCTAGGGTATTACTAACCCTATCTCTACCGAGTCACGCCACAAAGCCAAGTAATTCTTAACCTTGCTCTATTACCAACTGTAATGACCCGGATTTTGTCGACTTTGGTTATCGACATAAACACGATGTCGATAACCAAAACATCCGAAAAATACCAGTCATTAGTGAAAGAAATTAGAGGGTGAGGAAAGATAAGATAGAAAATTAGAATAGAAGAAGAAGAAGAACACAACATCAGAGTAACATGAATCTCACAGCGGAACGAATAAATATATTTCATGACATAACTTTGAAATACAAATATGTACTTGAATATACATATCATTATCAAAGTACAACACTTACAACACAGCGGAAATAACTATAGCTATATGATCCTGAAGCCTCCTGCTCCAAGCTCTTCCAGTATATCTGTAAATCCTGACTACTTGACTGCCCGTACAAAATTGGGCACCCAAGAGTTTAGGGAAAACAACAAAATAAACTCCGGGTCAGTCATGGGACTGGTATGAGTAAAACAGTTTAAAACATTTCAAGCAGGTAATTGATACCTCATAAGACCACGCCATATAACGGAACGGGTTTTTCCTTTATGAGAATCCAAATTATCTTTATATCAAAAACCTTTGGATATTATAATAATGTCTATCAACCACAATATAATAATCATCTAGCAGAAACGCTTTCATCTCACGTTCTACATATATAGTATACAATCAAACCGTAAGCACGTATTGGGTAATGGATTTCCAACTATGACAAGGTATGGAACCACCTTTCGCTAGTGTACCTCTAGAGAGGAATACACTGGGTTCAACAAGAACATCTTGCAACCCGGCCACACATGACCGACCACTCATTTCGCTTGAGCGTATCGAATGTATATCACCGACGGTTGGGATCAGCAACCGTTTCCCGAATGGGACAGCATCAACAATAGATTTTTAGAAATAAATGAAACTCTAGATTAAGTGATTATACACCCTACTTCGGTGCGACCGACTTAGCCATGCTGCTTGCCCGATTTCTGTCATTTACCCTATGTGAGGCTAGAAGCTACGCTTTATCATCACACCAGATTCACTTTGAATGCCACATCATCAAATCCATCAAATCACCGATTGATGTCCTCAACCATACATTATGTTTTAGCTAAAAGAAGTTTTCTTCTCCGCTTCCACTCTTGGTGCGGTTGGAGAAATCAATATACGTGATTGTCTGGAAATACTCTGTCAGACATCCCGTCCATACAAGTCATCCAGGAACAGGATGAACCGAAGGCACTATTCTGTAAACAGGATAGCCCTTGCATAACACCGTCTTCAATTATCTTTGGCATATATGATTCGCAACGCTTATGCCAATACAAAGTGGTTCTTTGGATAATAATCCAACCGGGCTCTCCATATTAACAACGTTAAAATGGTCAAAAACTTCGATAGTCCGTGATTTAACTATCGAAGAAAACAGGTGTGCAAACAACGATATCATTTCCAAATGGAAATTTATATCGATCAAACATCATTCAACATTTATTTCTTTATTTCAGAAATTTACATATCTCCTGTTTCCCTATATTCAATATTTCTTATTTTCTAAATTTGGAAAATATACGTCATTAACAATGAAAAACATTTCCATTTCTTGTTTTCTTTATTAGAAAACATTTCTGGTTTCTTATTTGGAAAACATTTCCAAAGCTTCTTCATTGGACTTAGACAGATGTTTAAACAAACATCGCTATGCCAACTCAAACCATTTCCTTTACTGCCGTACCTTAACTATTCCTTAGTTAAAAACGAAGCCAATCAAGTTGGGGTAGAACTACCTCTCAGACCTTAACTGAACAACATTTCTAACTTTGAAATAGGCAAGGTTCACTTTATATTCCTTTTACTAACTTCCTTACTTAACCCTCCTTCGAATAGCTATATTCGATTGACTCTTTTCACTTAACTCTATTCGATTAACCCTTATCAATTAACTCTATTTGACTAACGCTATTGATTTACTCATTTCGCTTAACTCCTTTCGAATAAACTATATTCGATAACTCCTTTTACTTTCTTTTCGAATAAACTACATTCGATTAACTCATTTTACTTTCTATTCGAATAAACTATATTCGATTAACTCCTTTTACTTCCTTTTCGAATAAACTATATTCGATTAACTCATTTTACTTTCTATTCGAATAAACTATATTCGATTAACTCCTTTTACTTCCTATTCGAATAAACTATATTCGATTAGCTCCTTTTACTTTCTATTCGAATAAACTATATTCGATTAACTCCTTTTCTTTAACTCTAATCGATTAAACTAACATCGATTAACTCCTTTGCTTTAACTCTAATCGATTAAACTAACATCGATTAACTCCTTTGCTTTAACTCTAATCGATTAAACTAACATCGATTAACTCCTTTGCTTTAACTCTAATCGATTAAACTAACATCGATTAACTCCTTTGCTTTAACTCTAATCGATTAAACTAACATCGATTAACTCCTTTTACTCGATTAACTATTCATTGATAAAGATTTACTTTTAGTAACAGTTCTTCACTTTACAAATGATTTTCCTTTTAACAAACTCTATTCGTTTTAAAAACATTTTTCCCTTTTATTTACTTTCGAAATATTTCCTTTAATAAAATCTGTTGATTTTATAAAATCCCTTTATTTCAATATACATTGAAATAATTCTTTTTACATCCCAGGGTCTTTTATGATATTTAAAATATCGAATAACAATGATCAACATCATTCCAACACACATAATCCATAACAGAT
Source organism: Allium sativum (assembly GCA_030737875.1). Lineage (NCBI taxonomy): Eukaryota > Viridiplantae > Streptophyta > Magnoliopsida > Asparagales > Amaryllidaceae > Allium > Allium sativum. The sequence goes on along the minus strand of CM060926.1, from coordinate 1,019,001,426 downwards.
TATATAACACATCATATATCACAATATATGAAAACCAGTAAAATAAATGTTGAGGAATCCAGTTGGATTCCTCCAACCTGTTTCCCTGCATTACAGATGTTAAACAATATAGATAACATCACTTTCAGTTCCATATGATATATTCTGTTAAACAGAATCAATATAGAAATTCAACTAACTGACTAGCAGTTCAATCAAACAGTCAACACACAGTCAATCAGCCAATATCTAACAGTTCTAAAAATACAACATGAAATTATAAACTGTTCAGAGTTAGTGAGATTTACTCACCTTTCGCGTTAACCGTTTTAAATAACGATTTGCGTTAGTTGATTCTGATCAGACAATTTATTTCGCCGTAAATTGTAACAAGCTCGAATCCACTCCCAGTCAGCTCCATTGGGTAGTGCCCGTCCATACGATCCCAACGGATCTTGTTTTACCCAATTCGTTTTACTAATCATCACCGTAAACCTTGTTTAGCCATACTAAACATACTTCCCTAAACAAGTCTCGACACTGTCATCCCGTTCCTCATCTTGCTGCACTGCCTACCGCTGATTCGACCTCACCGGAACTGCACCACTAACCATCATTGATCTTATTAACACCAACCTATACACCACACAACCGGCAACTAGTTCAACTCATCACACCCGTCACCTAACAGCAAATTCAACTCCTCATACCCAAAACAATATCGTGACTTCAATCCTTCTTTCACAAATCTTCACTAACTCAATGGCTAACCATTTCATAAGTCCTTAATCATCTTTTTAGACACCATTGACCACCATAATTCCCTTCTCATTACGTTCCTTCAGACTCCAGTATGATAGCCGCTCCTTATGGTCACTGTGTGTGTTTTCCTTCATCCCAAAATTCCTTCATCACATCAGTAAATCAAAAATCCAACTCCACCCTTAATTACATCACTAATCACATCTTTACCCCTAACCACCGCTGCTTATCCTCTCTTCTCCCAACCGTACATCAAACGCGGCTCTTCCTGTACACAAAACCAACGCTATTTCCCCTTTTTTCCCAGCATTCAACAGACCGTGAGAACAAGTCCACTTCCGCACCTTATTACCATCGCTCCACAGAATCCCGCTCCTAGTACCTCTTCTTTTCCCTCACCAAATTCATAGAACTCGAACCTCTAAAACCCCCTGCATTGATACCATTTTCCAGGCACCATACAATATGAGATCGACCACAAAATACCCCAAACTACCCGTTCCGTTGAGATTCAAATCACCTCGTCCTGCCTGATACTGCCAGCTCCCCCCATCATCACTCAGATCGACATCCAATTCTCGAATCGAACTTCGACATTTTCTGCTTCTCCGTCCTACCGCACGCACCATACAGGCTATTGAACAAAATGTGTTCGATCACTTCATAAATTTCAGTAGATCGAAGCTAAAGAATAGAGGAGTATAAAAACATGGGTTTTAGGATTTATCGATTTATGGTTGGATTTCTTTTGATTTTAGAACGATGGTTTTCTCGTTTTTGGAAAGTAGAGACTGGCGGCGCGAGAGGACTTAACAGAGGAAGAAACGAATTGGTTTAGGTTTAGAAATGGGAAGGCTTTGTATTATATATATGGTTTCCTTTTTGGTTTGTGGTTGAGAACTTAATTAGGCATGGCCTTATTTCTCCCTTCCATTTAGATGTGCCTTCGTATTTAGATACAATGCCATTTAAAACGAATTTTTGTTATACGTTTATACTTGTTTGAAATTGTTATAGTTGTAGAGTACTACGTAGAATTCGTTCATGTCTGCGTCGCTACGAACAGAAATAAAAACACCATCGTGATGAGCAAGGTGTACCGACTCCAGAAATATAATAATATCGGTAGATTGACTCATATTGTGAAACCCCAAAATGTCGATACAGGGTGCCAAACACTCCAAATAAAAAAAGTTGCTTAATTAATTAATTAAAAATTTCCATAAAAGTCAAAAAATTAAATTATCACTATGTCTCAAAAGAACCTTGTCTAAATTCAATCCCGATATTCAAATATATTGAAAACCCTTTTATAATGTAAGTAAAGCGTTACTAATTATAAAGGAATTCCACAGCGACTTTTCCAAAATTTGATTTGGACGTAAATCAAAATCTACACGACGAAATCTCGATTTTTCTCTTCCACTAGAAAAATATACTCCTCCAGCTCCTAACGTTTCTTGTTTCATAGAAATCCGGCTTAAAACGAATCCTGTACATTCAATTGAAGTTCGAATCGCCAATTTACGAACTGCAGCGCCATTTCGAGCTCGTTTATAATTATATTATAAACTATACGTTCAACTGTCGACGATTGAATATATTCGTTATTCAAATTCAATTCCAAGCTGAATTAAGTATCACAGATGATCCGGTTCACACCATATCGTCATTTCAGCCAATTCTGATTATTTCAGAATTAAATATATTATTTAATTTATTATTTTAATTAAATATTTACCATTATTTAATTCCACGACCATTTAATTCACTATACCACCATTGATATAATTAAATAAATAAATTAATCATAATACCTCTGCCAATGCGGGTCATTACAATTAGGAATGACGCACAAGAATTTGCATGGTTGTATAGATTGGAAAAAAATACATTGCATGTATAGGTTGTGTATGTGAATTAAAATAAATATTATTGTGTGTTATGTTATATATCTTTACTTGTCATGATTACCACAATAATGAAATGGCCGAAGAAATTGTAGGTATATATATAATCATATATATAAACAAATTTCAATTGAACGAATCGAGCGTGGTAGTTCACTTTATAGAATTGCACTTTTAGTTGATTATACCGAAATATCCGACCGTCGAATTTTCCCAAAACTAAAACCATTAGGTTCACCTTGGGAAGATCTTTCCAATGATATGAATTATGTTAAAATCCAACGGTTAGATTTAGAGATATGTGAAATTCAAAATTTCACAAAAGCAGCGCTAAAACCCTATATGACCTGAAAACGTCGTTTTGATAAAAAAAACGAGTTATTTTTATTGAAATAAAGTAGGATTAAAATTGTTACAAATTATTAATAACAATATGAAATGGGTTTTCAAATTAATATGCGAGGGTTATTTGGAAAGTCCGAGTTTATCCCATTCCAAATAATTAAACGACCTTTAAAATCCAAGATTGGAAGATGGCGATTGAAGACCGGTAATCTTCACCTCGAATGGACGATGATGACTGTTGCCTTAGAATGGCTCGCTACCATGATAGGGTTAATAGTAGGAGTTGCCCAAACGTAGTGCGGATTAGTACGGATTTGGCTTTCGCTCAGACCCAGAGCATAAGCTTATAAATGGAATGTGTGTCTGACATTGTACTCCTTTATATTGTATTTATTGATTTTCTGTCGAATGTATGAATGTTTGGTGGCGGAGAATTTATTCTCTTACTTAACACCCTTTTGTATATTTTGGCAAAGATTAATAGTATGATATGGAGTGACGATGTGTAACAACCCGGAAAATCTGGGCCAGTTTAAAATTTTTAAATTGGCAATTTTAGCGAGTTTTGATTATTTAAAATGAATTATTTTAAATAATATCGACGAGAAATTTATTTTGAATAGAATTCGAACGTATATATTATACGCGTCGTCGTTAGAATAAAAATATTTATATATAATTATAAAAGGAATTGAAAATGGCACGGTAGTTCGAAAATTCGATTTCTAATTTCAAATGAATATACGGAATTCAATATAAGTCAGAATTGAACGAAACAAGAAATATTTGAATCTGTATAACTATATCTTTATAACGAAGTTAACAAACTGAGATTTCATCTTAGAAATGATAAGATATGTCCAGTTTAAAATTAGAAATAGTCGCTGTGGAATTTATATATATTTTTATATATATAAGGCCCTTAAAAATAGCAATTTTGCAAACGACCTCGGATTTCGACGAAACCAGTTTTGTTGGGTCCGGGATGTGAAGTTATTGCTAGATTCCAAATTTCATAATTTTTCGAATCAATATGTGAGCGTGGCAAAAGAAAACGCGTTTGACCAGTTTCTGTTGAATTTAATCGACTGGAAATTGGCCATTTTTCAAACGGTCTCAGAATTCGATGAAACTAGTTTTGTTAGGACCGTATCGTCAATACGAAGCTAGAAAATATTTTTCTGGAATTTTTAGAGTTAGTATGTGCCCCCGGTAATTTGAAATGTACGTTTAAAATTCAATAAAGTGATTTAAATGTAAATTCAATGGAAACTGATTGTAACTATCGAATCAGCTTGCGATACATGTCCCATTGTGTTCAGAATAGGGGTAATTAGTTATGGACGACAGGCGGTGGACCTCATTTCGAGGTCGTATGTAAAAGTCAACTATTGGCAAATAAAATAATTAAAATAAAATAAAATAATAAAAAAAAATAAACTCTCTCCTCCTTATCTTCTGGCCCCCCCCCTCTTATTTTTCAAACCAGAAAATCGATTTCGAATAAAAAAAAAAAAAAAAAACAAAAGAAAAGGGAAACCTAAATCGAACCTTCGCCAGCGCCAGAACCCTGGAAGCCGCCCTCCGTTCATCCTCCTCCCACCGAACGACAACCCGAAGCCGCCTCATCCCGAAGCAGCGCCACCCTGTTCGAGCCCCGAAGCCATCACTCCTCCTCCCACAGATCATCGAACAACCCCCGCGACCCCCCCCTAATCCCTAAGCATCGCCGCCGCCTCGACGAAGGACCCCCCCCCCCCAGTCGACGCAGACAGCGTGAAGAACCCCCCCTTCTCACGGTAAGTATTTTGTAATTTGATTTTGTTAATTTAAAAAAAAAAAAAAAAAACTGTATGTTGTTAATTTAAAAAACTGCATTTTTATAGGTTTAGAAAACTGAAATTTTTTAGAAATAAAAACTGGTTTTTTTTAAAAAAAGAGGTTAAAAACTGATTTTATTTTTCTTTCTACTTTTCTGTAAACATTGGACTTTATTTTCGTTTTAAATATAAAGCTATTGGTATAAAATCTGAAATAATATAAATAATGTTGTTTAGAGAATATGAAATTTTGTATATATAACATAGGATTAGAATATGAAATTATATATAAATATAACATAGAATTTGAATATGAAATTTTGTATATATAACATAGGATTAGAATATGAAATTATATATAAATATAACATAGAATTTGAATATGAAACTTTGTATATATAGCATAGAAGAAAGAACATATTTTTAATTAGAAAAGTTGAAATCTTTAAATTTAAAAAGGCAAAATCTTTATATAGAAAATAACGTGATAAAAATATAATTTTTATCTATATAGTAGCATTGTAAAAATTCGATTTTTATATATATTGAACTTTGAAATAAAAATTCGATTTTTATATATATTGAACTTTGAAATAAAAACTCGATTTTATATATTGAACTTTGAAGTAAAAACTCGATTTTTTATATTGAACTTTGAAGTAAAAACTCGATTTTATATATTGAACTTTGAAGTAAAAACTCGATTTTTTATATTGAACTTTGAAGTAAAAACTCGATTTTATATATTGAACTTTGAAGTAAAAACTCGATTTTTTATATTGAACTTTGAAGTAAAAATTCGATTTTTTATATATTGAACTTTGAAGTAAAAAAAACTCGATTTTATATATTGAACTTTGAAGTAAAAATTCGATTTTTATATATTGAACTTTGAAGTAAAAACTCGATTTTATATATTGAACTTTGAAGTAAAAATTCGTTTTTTATATATTGAACTTTGAAGTAAAAATAGGAATTCATATGTTAAAAAGATTAGATTTTGAAAATGAAATAGATTAGATTTTTATATTAGAAAAGGCGAAATCTATGAATTAAAAATGTGATTTTTATATGTTAGACTTCGAATTAAAAATGTGGTTTTTAGATATTGAGCTTCGAAAGAAAAGATGATTTTTATATATTGAAAAGCGAAGTAAAATTCGATTTTTACATATGTAGTGAAAGCGGACAACGAAAGCAACAAAAAGCGAGTGGGCGAAGACTTCTGCAAAAGAAGAGCCGTGGAGCTAGGATAGCTATAATGTGAGAATTTCTCACCTTTCAATTTATTTTTCTAGTTATATATATATATACTAGGATGCAGACGGTGCTTAGTAGCACCCGACACAATCGTCCACAGACCATGGACTTGTTTGTTTGGCTGTTTGGTGATTGATTGGGATATTGGTTTGAATGTGGTTTGTGGTGTGAAAAAAATCGAATCGATAAATTGGTTAGGATTAGACGTGCGCCGTTATAAGGCGAAGGAGTAAGGCTAGGTTAGATCCTTACTTCAAAGTTTGTGGTTTGCATAATGAAATTGATTTGATTGATGTGTGAATGGCGTGGGCCTTCACTAGTCCGGGGATAAGGCTAGGCCTTGTCCCGTTTCTAGTATCGTGCCGTTATGCCGCCGAAATTTTCTAAAAATAAGTTAGAAAAAAAAATAAAAATAGCATTTTATTTAACGAATGAACCGAATAGAAATTCATATGTTAACATAAAATGTGTTATCGTTAAAAATATAATTTTTAACGTGAAAGTGAATAAATAAATATTCATTTACAAACCAGATGGTTTGTTTATGTACACTTATTTGAATGACATTGATTGGGACGATAAATTTTACACATTGCCCAACTGCACGAATAAAATAGATGTTTGATTGTTTGAAACCCCACACGGGTGTTAGGATGAAATTTGAAGTTCACTCATCCTGATTGATTAAATAAGTCGATCGATTGATTGACATGCTGTTATAAGCGTTAGATATCTTTATTTGATGCTTATACAGTGTAGTGCACTTTGGTTGATGGTTGATTATTTTTCAATGCTATTATATACATGTGTTGTATGAAAATCCATATAATTAATATTATATGGTAATCGATTGGGCCTCATTCCAGTTTAGAAATAGAAATATTTGAAATAGAAATATTTGAAATAGAATATTTGAAAATAGAAATTTATGAAGCCGTATTGATTAGATTGACGCCATTTTGACGTGAACGATATTTATAACGATTTAAAACGATTTCGAAATGAATTGAATTGAAAACGAATTCAAAATGAATTGAAACGATTTCGAAATGAATTGAATTGAAAACGAATTCAAAATGAATTGAAACGATTTCGAAATGAATTGAATTGAAAACGAATTCAAAATGAATTGAAAACGATTTCGAAATAAATTGAATTGAAAACGAATTCAAAATGAATTGAAAACGAATTCAAAATGAATTGAAAACGATTTCGAAATGAATTGAATTGAAAACGAATTCAAAATGAATTGAAAACGAATTCAAAATGAATTGAAACGATTTCGAAATGAATTGAATTGAAAACGAATTCAAAATGAATTGAAAACGATTTCGAAATGAATTGAATTGAAAACGAATTCAAAATGAATTGAAAACGATTTCGAAATGAATTGAATTGAAAACGAATTCAAAATGAATTGAAAACGATTTCGAAATGAATTGAATTGAAAACGAATTCAAATGGAATTGAAAGCGAAGTGAAATAAATTCAAATTGAATTGAAATTTGAATTGAATAGAAATGGATTTTAAAACGAATTTATAAAGAAGAATTCAATTTTGATTTGAATTGAAATGGAAGTTGAAAATGTTTTTGAAACGAATTCAAAACTATTTATATAATTCGTTTTAAATAGAAATCGACGATATATATATTATATATATATTATATATAATATAATGGCCTGAATAGAACGCGCCGCGCCGCGGCAGTTCGCGAATTTCGACCATTGATTTCAAACGGACATTACGGGAGATCCGACCGTCGGATTCTCCTAAAACCGGAACCGTTGGGTTCGTATCGAAAAGAGCTTTCTAACGAATATTAGAAATTTGAAATCTAACGGTTGGATTTGGAATTATGTCCAAATCAAATTCGAAAAAGGTCGCTGTAAGTGCAGTTCGATGGCCATTGATGGAAATCGACTGTACGGGCCTAGATAAAATTATTAAAAATAGTAATAATTTGTGTAAAATCATAAGAAATGATTTGTGAAGATTTGGGATGAAAAACTCCCTATTTGAAAAGATAAAAATAGATTTTTATCGAAATGAACTAGTTTTGAACTAGAAATATAATTCTATTTATTTTTAAATAAATAAATTGAATTCAAAAAGGGTTTTGAAAATAACCAAAATTTCCAATGATTGCATTGGAGTGGATTTGAATCGAAATTGTCTTCGGAATATTTCGATGTTGGAATTCGTGATTATACAGGTGTTGTTATGGAAATTTGAAAGATATATATTTATATCGTTATTTCCAATACGACATTTGTTAATCGTAGAATTCGATATTGAATATAGGCCGATATATTTTCTATTCATAGCCTTGTATTGAATATCGAATGTGATTTGGGTTTGTCGTGAACGGTGTCTTCACTAACACTGTTCTTGAACCCAATTGAGAAAAGATTAAATCTTTTATTTAGATTTAATGAAGTGTACCAATTAAATGATATTTAATTGGAATTGAATTGATATTGATTTTTGGGTTTATCGTGAACAGTGTTTTAAATAACACTTGTTCTTTAACCCGATAATTAATAAATGTGATTTGGGTTCGTCGTGAATGGTGTCTTCGCTAACACCGTTCTTGAACCCAGCTGAGAAAAGATTAAATCTTTTTATTTAGATTTAATGAAGGGTACCAATTAAATGATACTTAATTGGAATTGAATTGATATTGATTTTTGGGTTTATCGTGAACAGTGTTTTAAATAACACTTGTTCTTTAACCCGATAATTAATGGAATGAGATTTTGGGTTTATCGTGAACCGTGTTTTAAATGACACTGATTCTTTAACCCAGATAATGATTAAAACTAAGTGGAGTTTTAATGAATCTTTAATTAGATTGAAAAGATCGAGAATGGAGTATCACCAGTTTTGCTCCAGGCGATAGTTAAATCTTTAATTAGATTTGAATGTGAAATTTAGAAACTAACTGGCGGTTAGCCAAGCAGAATGGTTTTCTGGATATTGATCTGATGTTGGTTTCGGCCTTCGGGGTTAATATTTGGGGAATTATTCTCTTGATTAATTTACGGTTAGTGACTAATGAATTGGAATGAGGCGTATGTTGTGTTTGTGTAACACTTATTTAAATATACGCGAGTTATTCGGAAAGACCGGGTTTATCCCATTCTGAATAACTGATACGACGACAAGTCGAAGATGAAGACGATGGTCGAAGACCGGAGGTCTTCACGTCGTTTGGGTGATAACTGATGATCTTGATTGGGCTGTACACCCAAGAAGATGGAAACAGTTAGTGATCGTCCAGACGTACTTGGAGATCGATGGATAGGCGGGGTACTAGGTGCCTCCGGTTTCGTTCAGACCCAGGACGGACTTGTAAATGGACTGTGTGTCTGACATCGGATTTCATTCTGTGTGACTGATATCGGTTGCATAGAATGGTTTGCCTGTGTGGCATGCTAAGATGCAAATGATCAAGGCTTCTGTTGAAAAGCAAAGTCTTGTGGTGATGATCAAAGCACGGCCTTTGTGGCGTAGCTTTGTGTAACGTTTACCTCGCGTGTTTCACACCAGGTATGAACCAAAAACGGGAGACGGACGTCAGGGAGGGCATGCGTTTCTTTCTAGCTAGAAGTGGCGTCAGTGGTTTTACACGCCCTGACGAGTTTGACTTATGTGGTTGTTGCGGTTGCGAGGCGCCTCGGTTATATCGGTTTCGGCCGAATGCATTCTGGTCGGCTGACGGACCAGACTTACACCCCATAGGGTGGGGAGACGCATGTTCAGGCATTTTAATCCACTCCGTGTGGACCGGCCCTGACGATCCAAGGGTCACTCGAGCTCTGATCCTGAGGGGCGGGCTAGAGCGTCTCGAATCGGTAGAGGATCTTGCCCCTAGCCTCGGTTCATAGATGGAAATCCAATTTCCAAATACGTGACATTTGCGGTTTTATTTGTAAACCTATATATGGCGACATGATATATGGTACCCATGCCGCCTATGATTGATACTTATGATTTGAAGTTGTTTTATACACTATGCACTTATTATAGTATCAAATGATTTGTTTTAAAACGTATCAAGCATTCTTTGGCTGTTATAAGGGAAAACCCTATCCCCCGGCTTGCGTTGCATTGTGTGATAGGACCTGGGTCTTATAACAGCTTCATTTTTCTTTATTTAGCATTGCGCTGTTTGTTTTATGCACTGGTATTCTTGGGAGGAAACCCGTTCCGTGTTATACGGCGTGGTCCCTTGATTTACCTAACTTCTAAAATAAAGATTAACTGTTTTAGTTCTCACACCAGTCACATGACTGACCTGGAGTTTATTGTTTTAACCTAAACTCTGGGTGCCCTTATTTTGACACGGGCAGCTAGTAGTTTTGGGTTTTGCAGATTTATATTCACAGGATCCTGGTTTACAGCTGGAACGATATCCGGAAAGCTTTGTGTCCGTATATCTTCTTCTAGTTGTGTATTGTATTATTTTCCGCTGCTATGTTTTAAATGTAATTTAAATCTCTGATATTTCTGTGTAATATTCCTTTATACTCTGTATATTCTTGTAATCTGATGCATTGTTGTAATATACAGTGAAATGTTCTTATATATGCGTTCTGTTGTGGTTTGTTCTCGAACTATCCGACGCTTTCCTTTACGGGGAAGTTGCGGGTCTTCACAGTTGGTATCAGAGCTTTGGTTTACAAAGCAGAGAACAAGACACATTAGAACCATACGAAAGAATTCATCAGATAATTGGATTAGTAATATCCCATGGGATGACTCGTTAGAGATAGGATCAGTAGTATCCTAGAACGAGTGTGAAGAGTATATTTTTTGAAAATGAAAACAAATTTTTGTTTTGAAAATTTAAATCACTTCTACGTATTTGATTACTTATTTAGTTGAATATGGACAATTCAGTATATAAAGAATTTGCATATACGCCTTGCAAACGTATATTCAAAGTTTTAATATACTGGGTAGATATGGAATCACATTCTAGTCGCCCGGAGATGATATTGATGATAGCGATCGCATCATCAACATTTATGTTCGAGTTTCGAAGGTGTGATTTTCTATATATTTCCATTAGGCTGGTGTGAGAACCAAAACTTATATATAGCTAGAATACATTGTTGTGATTTGGCATCAAAACATGATTTTTTGTATATATATCAAAGTTATGAATTTGAGACTCTAATTCACTAATTGATTGATGTTTGTGTTGTTTGTTTAATTGTTTGCTAATTTTGAACCATTTAGCCTAATTGTACCAAATATTGAATTATATTGAAAATTTGTTGCATTTGCTTGCATATACATGTATATCATTGAACAGGTCATAGCAAGGAGGCTAGAGCAGAGAATAAAATTTGTTTGCCCGACAAATAGGTACATGTTTATTACATAATTTCCTGTTTTGTTTGGGTGATGATGATTTTGTGAGCCTATTGGCTAGCCGCTTGGCTTTTTCTTTTTCTTTTTGAGATCTGAAGGACCGGGGAAGCTATTTGAAATTCCCCGATGCTCCCGGTGCAGGGGAGGTTATGGCGAAATTTTTCAAAAATTTAGGGTGTTAGCCAAATTTTTGAAATTTTAGAAATTCTCAGAAACTGAAAAGTTAGAGAATGGAAGCCAGGTCGAGCGTAGAGTTGATTAATCAAACCACTTTCGACTTTGTTCCTTTTCGGGGACGAAAAGTTTTAAGTGGGGGAGATTGTAACAACCCGGAAAATCTGGGCCAGTTTAAAATTTTTAAATTGGCAATTTTAGCGAGTTTTGATTATTTAAAATGAATTATTTTAAATAATATCGACGAGAAATTTATTTTGAATAGAATTCGAACGTATATATTATACGCGTCGTCGTTAGAATAAAAATATTTATATATAATTATAAAAGGAATTGAAAATGGCACGGTAGTTCGAAAATTCGATTTCTAATTTCAAATGAATATACGGAATTCAATATAAGTCAGAATTGAACGAAACAAGAAATATTTGAATCTGTATAACTATATCTTTATAACGAAGTTAACAAACTGAGATTTCATCTTAGAAATGATAAGATATGTCCAGTTTAAAATTAGAAATAGTCGCTGTGGAATTTATATATATTTTTATATATATAAGGCCCTTAAAAATAGCAATTTTGCAAACGACCTCGGATTTCGACGAAACCAGTTTTGTTGGGTCCGGGATGTGAAGTTATTGCTAGATTCCAAATTTCATAATTTTTCGAATCAATATGTGAGCGTGGCAAAAGAAAACGCGTTTGACCAGTTTCTGTTGAATTTAATCGACTGGAAATTGGCCATTTTTCAAACGGTCTCAGAATTCGATGAAACTAGTTTTGTTAGGACCGTATCGTCAATACGAAGCTAGAAAATATTTTTCTGGAATTTTTAGAGTTAGTATGTGCCCCCGGTAATTTGAAATGTACGTTTAAAATTCAATAAAGTGATTTAAATGTAAATTCAATGGAAACTGATTGTAACTATCGAATCAGCTTGCGATACATGTCCCATTGTGTTCAGAATAGGGGTAATTAGTTATGGACGACAGGCGGTGGACCTCGTTTCGAGGTCGTATGTAAAAGTCAACTATTGGCAAATAAAATAATTAAAATAAAATAAAATAATAAAAAAAAATAAACTCTCTCCTCCTTATCTTCTGGCCCCCCCCCCCTCTTATTTTTCAAACCAGAAAATCGATTTCGAATAAAAAAAAAAAAAAAAAAACAAAAGAAAAGGGAAACCTAAATCGAACCTTCGCCAGCGCCAGAACCCTGGAAGCCGCCCTCCGTTCATCCTCCTCCCACCGAACGACAACCCGAAGCCGCCTCATCCCGAAGCAGCGCCACCCTGTTCGAGCCCCGAAGCCATCACTCCTCCTCCCACAGATCATCGAACAACCCCCGCGACCCCCCCCTAATCCCTAAGCATCGCCGCCGCCTCGACGAAGGACCCCCCCCCCCCCAGTCGACGCAGACAGCGTGAAGAACCCCCCCTTCTCACGGTAAGTATTTTGTAATTTGATTTTGTTAATTTAAAAAAAAAAAAAAAAACTGTATGTTGTTAATTTAAAAAACTGCATTTTTATAGGTTTAGAAAACTGAAATTTTTTAGAAATAAAAACTGGTTTTTTTTAAAAAAAGAGGTTAAAAACTGATTTTATTTTTCTTTCTACTTTTCTGTAAACATTGGACTTTATTTTCGTTTTAAATATAAAGCTATTGGTATAAAATCTGAAATAATATAAATAATGTTGTTTAGAGAATATGAAATTTTGTATATATAACATAGGATTAGAATATGAAATTATATATAAATATAACATAGAATTTGAATATGAAATTTTGTATATATAACATAGGATTAGAATATGAAATTATATATAAATATAACATAGAATTTGAATATGAAACTTTGTATATATAGCATAGAAGAAAGAACATATTTTTAATTAGAAAAGTTGAAATCTTTAAATTTAAAAAGGCAAAATCTTTATATAGAAAATAACGTGATAAAAATATAATTTTTATCTATATAGTAGCATTGTAAAAATTCGATTTTTATATATATTGAACTTTGAAATAAAAATTCGATTTTTATATATATTGAACTTTGAAATAAAAACTCGATTTTATATATTGAACTTTGAAGTAAAAACTCGATTTTTTATATTGAACTTTGAAGTAAAAACTCGATTTTATATATTGAACTTTGAAGTAAAAACTCGATTTTTTATATTGAACTTTGAAGTAAAAACTCGATTTTATATATTGAACTTTGAAGTAAAAACTCGATTTTTTATATTGAACTTTGAAGTAAAAATTCGATTTTTTATATATTGAACTTTGAAGTAAAAAAACTCGATTTTATATATTGAACTTTGAAGTAAAAATTCGATTTTTATATATTGAACTTTGAAGTAAAAACTCGATTTTATATATTGAACTTTGAAGTAAAAATTCGTTTTTTATATATTGAACTTTGAAGTAAAAATAGGAATTCATATGTTAAAAAGATTAGATTTTGAAAATGAAATAGATTAGATTTTTATATTAGAAAAGGCGAAATCTATGAATTAAAAATGTGATTTTTATATGTTAGACTTCGAATTAAAAATGTGGTTTTTAGATATTGAGCTTCGAAAGAAAAGATGATTTTTATATATTGAAAAGCGAAGTAAAATTCGATTTTTACATATGTAGTGAAAGCGGACAACGAAAGCAACAAAAAGCGAGTGGGCGAAGACTTCTGCAAAAGAAGAGCCGTGGAGCTAGGATAGCTATAATGTGAGAATTTCTCACCTTTCAATTTATTTTTCTAGTTATATATATATATACTAGGATGCAGACGGTGCTTAGTAGCACCCGACACAATCGTCCACAGACCATGGACTTGTTTGTTTGGCTGTTTGGTGATTGATTGGGATATTGGTTTGAATGTGGTTTGTGGTGTGAAAAAAATCGAATCGATAAATTGGTTAGGATTAGACGTGCGCCGTTATAAGGCGAAGGAGTAAGGCTAGGTTAGATCCTTACTTCAAAGTTTGTGGTTTGCATAATGAAATTGATTTGATTGATGTGTGAATGGCGTGGGCCTTCACTAGTCCGGGGATAAGGCTAGGCCTTGTCCCGTTTCTAGTATCGTGCCGTTATGCCGCCGAAATTTTCTAAAAATAAGTTAGAAAAAAAAATAAAAATAGCATTTTATTTAACGAATGAACCGAATAGAAATTCATATGTTAACATAAAATGTGTTATCGTTAAAAATATAATTTTTAACGTGAAAGTGAATAAATAAATATTCATTTACAAACCAGATGGTTTGTTTATGTACACTTATTTGAATGACATTGATTGGGACGATAAATTTTACACATTGCCCAACTGCACGAATAAAATAGATGTTTGATTGTTTGAAACCCCACACGGGTGTTAGGATGAAATTTGAAGTTCACTCATCCTGATTGATTAAATATGTCGATCGATTGATTGACATGCTGTTATAAGCGTTAGATATCTTTATTTGATGCTTATACAGTGTAGTGCACTTTGGTTGATGGTTGATTATTTTTCAATGCTATTATATACATGTGTTGTATGAAAATCCATATAATTAATATTATATGGTAATCGATTGGGCCTCATTCCAGTTTAGAAATAGAAATATTTGAAATAGAAATATTTGAAATAGAATATTTGAAAATAGAAATTTATGAAGCCGTATTGATTAGATTGACGCCATTTTGACGTGAACGATATTTATATCGATTTAAAACGATTTCGAAATGAATTGAATTGAAAACGAATTCAAAATGAATTGAAACGATTTCGAAATGAATTGAATTGAAAACGAATTCAAAATGAATTGAAACGATTTCGAAATGAATTGAATTGAAAACGAATTCAAAATGAATTGAAAACGATTTCGAAATGAATTGAATTGAAAACGAATTCAAAATGAATTGAAAACGAATTCAAAATGAATTGAAAACGATTTCGAAATGAATTGAATTGAAAACGAATTCAAAATGAATTGAAAACGAATTCAAAATGAATTGAAACGATTTCGAAATGAATTGAATTGAAAACGAATTCAAAATGAATTGAAAACGATTTCGAAATGAATTGAATTGAAAACGAATTCAAAATGAATTGAAAACGATTTCGAAATGAATTGAATTGAAAACGAATTCAAAATGAATTGAAAACGATTTCGAAATGAATTGAATTGAAAACGAATTCAAATGGAATTGAAAGCGAAGTGAAATAAATTCAAATTGAATTGAAATTTGAATTGAATAGAAATGGATTTTAAAACGAATTTATAAAGAAGAATTCAATTTTGATTTGAATTGAAATGGAAGTTGAAAATGTTTTTGAAACGAATTCAAAACTATTTATATAATTCGTTTTAAATAGAAATCGACGATATATATTATATATATATATTATATATAATATAATGGCCTGAATAGAACGCGCCGCGCCGCGGCAGTTCGCGAATTTCGACCATTGATTTCAAACGGACATTACGGGAGATCCGACCGTCGGATTCTCCTAAAACCGGAACCGTTGGGTTCGTATCGAAAAGAGCTTTCTAACGAATATTAGAAATTTGAAATCTAACGGTTGGATTTGGAATTATGTCCAAATCAAATTCGAAAAAGGTCGCTGTAAGTGCAGTTCGATGGCCATTGATGGAAATCGACTGTACGGGCCTAGATAAAATTATTAAAAATAGTAATAATTTGTGTAAAATCATAAGAAATGATTTGTGAAGATTTGGGATGAAAAACTCCCTATTTGAAAAGATAAAAATAGATTTTTATCGAAATGAACTAGTTTTGAACTAGAAATATAATTCTATTTATTTTTAAATAAATAAATTGAATTCAAAAAGGGTTTTGAAAATAACCAAAATTTCCAATGATTGCATTGGAGTGGATTTGAATCGAAATTGTCTTCGGAATATTTCGATGTTGGAATTCGTGATTATACAGGTGTTGTTATGGAAATTTGAAAGATATATATTTATATCGTTATTTCCAATACGACATTTGTTAATCGTAGAATTCGATATTGAATATAGGCCGATATATTTTCTATTCATAGCCTTGTATTGAATATCGAATGTGATTTGGGTTTGTCGTGAACGGTGTCTTCACTAACACTGTTCTTGAACCCAATTGAGAAAAGATTAAATCTTTTATTTAGATTTAATGAAGTGTACCAATTAAATGATATTTAATTGGAATTGAATTGATATTGATTTTTGGGTTTATCGTGAACAGTGTTTTAAATAACACTTGTTCTTTAACCCGATAATTAATAAATGTGATTTGGGTTCGTCGTGAATGGTGTCTTCGCTAACACCGTTCTTGAACCCAGCTGAGAAAAGATTAAATCTTTTTATTTAGATTTAATGAAGGGTACCAATTAAATGATACTTAATTGGAATTGAATTGATATTGATTTTTGGGTTTATCGTGAACAGTGTTTTAAATAACACTTGTTCTTTAACCCGATAATTAATGGAATGAGATTTTGGGTTTATCGTGAACCGTGTTTTAAATGACACTGATTCTTTAACCCAGATAATGATTAAAACTAAGTGGAGTTTTAATGAATCTTTAATTAGATTGAAAAGATCGAGAATGGAGTATCACCAGTTTTGCTCCAGGCGATAGTTAAATCTTTAATTAGATTTGAATGTGAAATTTAGAAACTAACTGGCGGTTAGCCAAGCAGAATGGTTTTCTGGATATTGATCTGATGTTGGTTTCGGCCTTCGGGGTTAATATTTGGGGAATTATTCTCTTGATTAATTTACGGTTAGTGACTAATGAATTGGAATGAGGCGTATGTTGTGTTTGTGTAACACTTATTTAAATATACGCGAGTTATTCGGAAAGACCGGGTTTATCCCATTCTGAATAACTGATACGACGACAAGTCGAAGATGAAGACGATGGTCGAAGACCGGAGGTCTTCACGTCGTTTGGGTGATAACTGATGATCTTGATTGGGCTGTACACCCAAGAAGATGGAAACAGTTAGTGATCGTCCAGACGTACTTGGAGATCGATGGATAGGCGGGGTACTAGGTGCCTCCGGTTTCGTTCAGACCCAGGACGGACTTGTAAATGGACTGTGTGTCTGACATCGGATTTCATTCTGTGTGACTGATATCGGTTGCATAGAATGGTTTGCCTGTGTGGCATGCTAAGATGCAAATGATCAAGGCTTCTGTTGAAAAGCAAAGTCTTGTGGTGATGATCAAAGCACGGCCTTTGTGGCGTAGCTTTGTGTAACGTTTACCTCGCGTGTTTCACACCAGGTATGAACCAAAAACGGGAGACGGACGTCAGGGAGGGCATGCGTTTCTTTCTAGCTAGAAGTGGCGTCAGTGGTTTTACACGCCCTGACGAGTTTGACTTATGTGGTTGTTGCGGTTGCGAGGCGCCTCGGTTATATCGGTTTCGGCCGAATGCATTCTGGTCGGCTGACGGACCAGACTTACACCCCATAGGGTGGGGAGACGCATGTTCAGGCATTTTAATCCACTCCGTGTGGACCGGCCCTGACGATCCAAGGGTCACTCGAGCTCTGATCCTGAGGGGCGGGCTAGAGCGTCTCGAATCGGTAGAGGATCTTGCCCCTAGCCTCGGTTCATAGATGGAAATCCAATTTCCAAATACGTGACATTTGCGGTTTTATTTGTAAACCTATATATGGCGACATGATATATGGTACCCATGCCGCCTATGATTGATACTTATGATTTGAAGTTGTTTTATACACTATGCACTTATTATAGTATCAAATGATTTGTTTTAAAACGTATCAAGCATTCTTTGGCTGTTATAAGGGAAAACCCTATCCCCCGGCTTGCGTTGCATTGTGTGATAGGACCTGGGTCTTATAACAGCTTCATTTTTCTTTATTTAGCATTGCGCTGTTTGTTTTATGCACTGGTATTCTTGGGAGGAAACCCGTTCCGTGTTATACGGCGTGGTCCCTTGATTTACCTAACTTCTAAAATAAAGATTAACTGTTTTAGTTCTCACACCAGTCACATGACTGACCTGGAGTTTATTGTTTTAACCTAAACTCTGGGTGCCCTTATTTTGACACGGGCAGCTAGTAGTTTTGGGTTTTGCAGATTTATATTCACAGGATCCTGGTTTACAGCTGGAACGATATCCGGAAAGCTTTGTGTCCGTATATCTTCTTCTAGTTGTGTATTGTATTATTTTCCGCTGCTATGTTTTAAATGTAATTTAAATCTCTGATATTTCTGTGTAATATTCCTTTATACTCTGTATATTCTTGTAATCTGATGCATTGTTGTAATATACAGTGAAATGTTCTTATATATGCGTTCTGTTGTGGTTTGTTCTCGAACTATCCGACGCTTTCCTTTACGGGGAAGTTGCGGGTCTTCACACGATGTGGCATGCTAAGATGCATATGATCAAGGCTTTGTTGAAAAGCAGGCCTTGTGGGATGATCAAAGCATAGCATGTTTAGGCATAGCTTTGTGTATAGCGTGACTTCGCGAGCCTCACACACCGGCGGAGTCTAAAACGGGACAAGGGAACGCAGAGAGAGCAGCACGTTTCTTTCTAGCCAGAAGTGGTGTTTGGGCTTTAACACGACCCGACATTTTACTTATGTGGATGATGGAATGAGGCGCCCCGGATGATAGGTCCTATAGGACCGGGAAACGTGTGTTCAGGAATAACTAATCCACGAAGCTGTATGTGTGGACCGGCCCTGCAGGATCCAAGGGTTAACTGCGGGGAATCCTGAGACATTAGCTAGAGTGTCTCGAATCGGTAAGGAGCTCCTCCCTAGCCTTGACTCATGATGGAAACCCAATTTACAATACGACCTCATTCGGTTTTGATTGTATTACTAGTATGGAAGCATAGTGTTTCTATGTGTCCTAGGATTTATACATTATGATTGAAATGTTTTTGAAACATATATACACTAATAATAATATCAAATTCATTTTAACGTATCAAGCATTTTTGACCATTATAAGGTAAGACCCTATCCTCCGGTTTGCGTTGCATTGTGTGATGGGACTTGGGTCTTATGATGGTTTCATTTTTCTAAAAAGCATTGCGTTGTCTAACGATTTACTTTAATTTATGCACGACAATCCATTGGAGTAAACCCGTTCCGCGTTAGCGGCGTGGTCCTTGGATTTGTCTTATTGTTATTAGTGAAATTAGTTAAGAATTCTCATACCAGTCCCATGACTGACTCGTAGTTTGTTTCACTTTGCAAACTCGGGTGCCGTCTTTTCCACGCGGGCAGTCGAGTAGCTTTTTTGCAGATATTTATCTCTTGAACAGGATTCTGGATCGAAGCATAAAGCTGCGTCCAGAGCATAGAAATCTTCCGCTGTTTATTGTATTAAATTTAATGTAAAATTATCTTCCGCTGTAATTATTAGTCTGTACTCTGATATTCTGTACTCTGATGTAACATTTATTATTGATGTTATAAAAGTCTGTTGTTGTTGTTCTGATGTTATTGTATTCCCAAAGTTAAAGTATTCGTGGATTTCCGATTTGGGTCAGACTTGTGTGGTTTATGGTCGATCCAAAGAGAGGGAATTTTCGGGTCTTTACAGCTGGTATCAGAGCTTTGGTTAGCTCAAATCTTTGGGATACAACTCATTAGAACTGAACAAAAGACTCATCAGAGATTGGATTATTAATATCCAATAAGAATACTCATTAGAGATAGGATCAGCAGTATCCTAGAATGAGAAAACTCATTAGAGATGGGGTTAGTAATGCCCTAGGATGAGTTGAGAGTAGCAAGCTTATTGTAATGACCCGCATTTTTAGAGATATATAATTAATTTATTTAATTATATGATTGGTGATTTAGAGAAGTTAATGGTCGTTTAATTAAATAATATTGAATATTTAATAAAATAATTATAATATAATAATATATTATAATGTCTAAATAGTCGGATATAGTGAAATTCACAATATCGTGTGAATTGAATAGCATACGAGATTTGGTGGAGTTTCGATTCGGAATATAATAACGATTATATTGAATCGACGACAGTTGAACGTATAGTTTATAATATATTTATAAACGAGCTCGAAATGGCGCTGCAGTTCGCTATTTGGCGATTTGAACTTCAACTGAGTATACAGGATTCGTTTTAAGTCGGATTTCTATGAAACAAGAAACGCGTGGAGCTGGTGGAGTATATCTTTCTAGTGGAAGAGAAAAATCGGGATTTCGTCGTATAGATTTTGATGTACGTCCAAATCAAATTTCAGAAAAGTCGCTGTAGAATTCCTTTATAATTTGCGACGCTTTATATACGTTATAAATCGATTTTTCGATACGAACTGAATATCGGGATAATCTGAAGTCTGGAAATCTGGTCATAAATTCTGATATGATATTCTGGAGCTGTACGATATCATATGTGAATATATACGATAATATAAATTTATTTATATTTAATTTAATTATATTTAAATATATTTATATATTTAAATGGGTCATTCAGAGCTTTAAAAATAGCCGGTTTTGCAAACGAAGTCGGAATTCGACGAAACTAATTTTGTTGGATCCGCAATGTCAAATAGTTGTTAGATTTCCAGTTTCGTGATTTTTAGAGTCACTGTGTGGTCGTACGGATTTTTAGAGTGAGAAACAGTCAGTATTTTGACAGTTAAAAATACGCTGTGTGAGCATACAGAGTCGGAATTCGACGAAACCAGTATCGTTGGGACCGTAATGTTGAACTCTAGCTACATGTCCAGTTTGGTGATTTTTGGGTATCATATGTACTCATAGGAATTTTTGAGGATAAATAAATACAACGATTGCTTAAAAATCAATATTTAAATAATAAAAAAATACTCTATAAATACAACACATTCCCCTCAAACCCTAATCTACTTCATCCTTTGGTCAACGGCAAATTGCGCCGTGTTCTTCGTTATACAGAAAAAAATATCCACCTTCAAATCCTCGAAACAATTCAATGAAAAATCGTTAAATCGAAATATGTATATATTCCGAATCTGTGTGAGTTGTTCTTCAACATGGGATGAATTGTTTGGGGTGCGGTTTGGGTTCGCTGAAGCTCAAATATCACCAGCGAACTAGGGCGAACGAATTCGAGAAGCACAGGCGTTAACGAGAGATTCGAAGTACATAGTGATGCTTATATAGGAGAAACGAGTTCGCTTGGGAATTTTGGGTGAAGTCGACACATTTTGGTGTCGATGTTCATTTCGTTCAACAGGAACTGACGGAAGGACGGCGCGTTGTCCGAGACGCATGCGAGTTGGGCTTCAGGGTGACTGGGAGGAGGAGAGTTGGACGCCGAGATCATTGGTGGTCTCGGGGACGTCGATGGATGGCGGAAGGAAGAGATAGGCGTGGTCAACGGTGAGGTCAACGTGGGAGTTGGGTATTTCATTTTACTGGAGCGTTTAGATTTGGGGGAGAAGCACAAATCGGGTTCGGTTATATTGGAAAGGGAATGGGCCGGTTGGAAATTAAGGGTGAGGCCCGATTATTTAAAATCCAAGTGTTTATTTTAGTTTAAAATTTTATTAACTTATAATTGTTATAACATGAGCATACGATATCAGAATCACAAACCGTAAGTTGCGTTGGGATCGTATGGATGGGGGCTTTACAATGGGACTGACTGGAAGTGGATCCGAGCTCGTTACAATTTATGGCGAAATAAATTGTCCAACTGAGTCAAATAACGCAAACCGATATTTATCGGTTAACGCGAAAATGTGAGTAAATCTCACTAACTCTGTTCAGTTTATATTTGTATAAACTGTACTTTATTTTTAATGATTGATTGCTGTGTATTGATTGTTAAATTGGACTGTTAAATTGGACTGTTAAATTGGACTGTTAAATAGATTTGATTGAAAATGTAGATATAGTTATATATAGAAAACCGTCAATCAAATATGGATTCTGATTATCAGTATATTTCATGTTGGGATGAAATTGATGTTATCTATATTGTCTAACATCTGTGATGCAGGGAAACAGGTTGGAGGAATCCGACTGGATTCCTCAACAGTTATTTTATTGTTTTTCATATATTTTGATATATGATGTGAATTATAACCTGTTGTTGATTGTGTGTGTATGGACGATATTGAACATCGTGATTTGATATGATTGAATACCATGACATACCGGAATATGGATAAAGGAGATTTTTCAAAGTGATATTGATAAATAGAATATTTATAAAGTGGAATATTTATAAATAAGGAATATTTATAAATTGGGATATTTATAAATAGGAGATATTTGAAAAGGAAAAAATTTCAAACCATTTTCTTTTTGAATGGAAAGGCCTGTGTGGCGAGTTTGGGGATTTTCCCGATGCTCCCGATACAAAGGAGGTTATGGCGAATTTTCCCGGGAATTTAAGGAGTTAGAATATTTCAATAATAGAATTGAAAAGGAAATCATTTTTAAAGTGTAGAACCATTATTTAAAAGTAAATCTTTTCAAATGAATAAAACGTTGTTAAAAAGGAAGTCTTTATAAAGTGAATAAAGTTAATCGAATATAGACATTCGAAGTTAGTTAATCGAATATGGTATTCGAAGTAGTTAATCGAATATGATATTCGAAGTAGTTAATCGAATATGGTATTCGAAGTTAGTTAATCGAATATAGACATTCGAAGTTAGTTAATCGAATATAGACATTCGAAGTTAGTTAATCGAATATAGACATTCGAAGTTAGTTAATCAAATATGGTATTCGAAGTTAGTTAATCGAATATGGTAGTCGAAGTTAGTTAATCGAATTAGTTATTCGAATAGAGTTAAATCAAAAGAGTTAATCGAATATAGTTTATTCGAATAAAGGAAAAAGAGTTAATCGAATATAGTTTATTCGAATAAAGGAAAAAGAAGTTAATCGAATATAGTTTATTCGAATAAAGTTAGAGGAGTTATCGAATATAGTTTATTCGACAGGAGTTAAGTGAATTAGTTAAGCTAAACTAAGTGAATTAGTTAAGTGAATTGGTTAAGTTAACCAAAGTTAAATTAGTCGAGTTAATCAAAGTGATTAGTTCAGTTAATCGAGATAAGTAAATCAAGTTAGGTTAATCGAGTTGAATTAGTCAGTCGAGTTAATAAATTGAGTTAGTCAAACCAAGTAAAACCAGTTAAGTTAAATAAGTTGAGTTGATCAGGTGGTTCGGCCAAGTTAGTCGAGCCTAGTTAATCGAATCGAATTGGTCGAACCAAGTAAGTCGAGTTAGTCGAGTCAAGTTAAGTTAGTCGAGTTAAGTTCGTCGAGTTAAATAAATCGATGTTAATTTCATCGAAAGGAGTTATCGATGTTAGTTTCATCGAAAGGAGTTATCGATGTTAGTTTCATCGAAATGAGTTATCGATGGTAGTTTCATCGAAGAGATTTTCGAATATAGTTTATTCGAAAGTAAGATTTTTAAATATGAGATATTTGAAAGGAAGAGTTATCCGAAAAGAGATTTTCGAATATAGTTTATTCGAAAGTAAGATTTTTAAATATGAGATATTTGAAAGGAAGAGTTATCCGAAAAGAGATTTTCGAATATAGTTTATTCGAACGTAAGATTTTTAAATATGAGATATTTGAAAGGGAAGAGTTATCGAATATTAGTTATTCGAAGAGAGATTATCGAATATCGTTTATTCGAGAAGGAGTTAATCGAATATAGGTTATTCGAAGAAGAGTTAATCAAATAGAGATTTCTCGAAGAGAGTTAATCGGCAAATTCGATTATATCGAATTCGGGAAAGTACTTATACTTTCCAGTGTTTAAATAGAGATTTATCTATTTATAGATAAATAAGTGTTAGGTTAATTATTCACTAATAAGAATAGAAGTTATAATTAAAGTTAGATAATTCGAAAGGAGGGATTATAACGTTATCGTTATAACAAATGTATTAAATATAGAAGTGGATTAGTAAAATTGAATTCGAGAAAGGCGTAAAGAAGTTGTTAAAGATTTAAAGATAAACTTTGACCATTTCGAAGTTATAACGTTGTTCAGTTAAGGTCTGAGAGGTAATTATACCCCAACTTGAGTGACTTCCTTCTTGACTAAGAAATGGTAAGGTTTGATCGTAAAGGAGTTTTGGAAATGTTTTCCAAACGAGAATCAGAAATATTTTCTGATAAAAGAAAATAAGAATTTAGAATATAGGGAAACAGGAGATAAGTAAATAAAGGAACTAAAGAGATTAATGTTAAAAGATGTTTGTTCGATATAATTTCCATCTGGGAATAATATCGTTGTTTGCACACTTGTTTTTCTTTGATAGTTAACTCACCGACTATCGAAGTTTTGACCATTTTAACGTTGTTAATATGGAGAGACCGGTTGGATTATTATCCAAAGAACCACTCTGTATTGGCATAAGCGTTGCGAATCATATATGCCAAAGATAATTGAAGACGGAGTAAAATGCAAGGGCTGTTGTATAAGTCTTAGATAACCGTGACTAAGATGGATATACGGAATAGTGCCTTCGGTTTGTCCAGTCCCAGGACAACTTGTATGGACGAAGGTCTGACAGAGTATATCCAATGGATCGCGTAAGTTGATCTGTTCAAACGTATTCACGTTTGGTGGCGGAGGAATTCGTTTCTCTTAGCTGTATACCCGTGTTATTTTTGGATAAGTCAATTTGTGATTTGGCGGGTATGACAATGTGACATTTCTAAGTGAATGAAGATGGATGTCTGACATAGTATTTCCAGACGGTCACGTACATTGATTTCTTCAACCGTACCAAGAGTGGAAGCGAAGAAGGAAACTCCTTTTAGCTGACACGTAATGTACTGTTGTAGACGTCAATTAGTGATTTCCGATGGATCTGACAATGTGGCATTCGAAGTGAATCTATTGTGATGACAAAGCGTAGCTTCTAGCCTCACATCCGGTAAATGACAGAAATCGGGCAGGCAGCATGGCTAAGTCGGTCGCACCGAAGTAGGGTGTATATTCACCTATCTAGTGAATATTCATTTGTTTCTTTTAATCTATCAATGCTGTCCCATATATATATACGGGAACGGTTGCTGATCCCAACCGTTGGTGATGTACATTCGATACACTCAAGCGAAATGAGTGGTCGGTCATGTGTGGCTGAGTTGCAAGATGTTCTTGTTGAACTCCAGTGTATCGTTCCTAGAGTACACTGATCGGAGGGTGATTCCATACCTTGTCATAGTGGGAAATCCATTATCCAGTACGTGCTTGCGATTTTGATTGTATACTATATATGTAGAACGTGAGATGCAAGCGTTTCTGCTAGTTGATATCTATTTGTACATAGACATTATATTAATATCAAAAGGTTTTTGATATAAAGATATTTTGGATTCTCATAAGGGAAAAACCCGTTCCGTTATGCGGCGTGGTCTTATGAGATATCGTTTACTTGTTCATATACCTGTTTTAAACTGTTTTACTCACACCAGTCCCATGACTGACCCGGAGTTTATTTGTTGTTTTCCCTAAACTCTTGGGTGCCTAAATTTGTACGGGCAGTCAAGTAGTCGGGTTTTACAGATATACTGGAAGAGCGTGGAGCAGGAGGCTTCAAGATCATATAGCTATAGTTATTTCCGCTGTGTTGTAAGTGCTGTACTCTGATAAGTGCTATTGTATACATAACTGTTATATTTCAAAGTTATGTTATCTATTATATGTTATTCGTTCCGCTGTGAGGTTCGTGTTACTCTGATGTTGTGTTCTTCTTCTTCTTCTATTCTAAGTTTCTATCTTATCTATTCTCACCTTCTAATTTCTTTCATTAATTACCAGGATTTTTCGATCTTTTGGTTATCGACGTCGAGCTTACGTCGATAACCAAAGCCGCTCAAAAATCCGGGTCGTTACAGTTGGTATCAGAGCTTAAGTTAAGAATTACTTGGCTCTGTGGCGTGACTCGGTAGAGATAGGGTTAGTAATACCCTAGATTGCGTTGAGTGTATATATACGAGTGCGTATTTGTATTTGATATAAAAATGGTTTTATATTGTGGAGATTCATTGGCTGAGTTGTTTATGGGTTCTGGTCGATCAGTTTGATCAACTGTATCGGTAGGAGTAAATAAACACTTGAATACGATGAACCGACATGGTATGTTTTGAGGGTAAATGAAATAATTTTACCCGAAGTATATATACTGGAAATATTATAATATGTTAGGTTGTGATTATAATCGAGTAAGATTATGACAAGTGAAATGGTTATATAATAACTAATCAGAATCATATAAGTAAAGTATATGAAATAAGATGAATTAAATCTGAATTTAAATCAGGTTTGGAATTAAAATAAGGAAATTTTAAGTTCTTGGGAGATTTTGAAATGTTTTCAAAATAGAAGTATTTGGTAATGATTTTGAAAGTGATATAGTAGTGAACTCACTTCGATAGCTGGAAAATAGATTCTGATGATGAATCGCGACATCATCAGTGTTCATTTTTGAGTTCTAAGTGACGGATTACTACCAAAGGTTTTGTTTTTGAATTGTTTTGAGAAAACAAGGTATTTAGAAATTCAAATGTTTTTGAATTGGCATTATGATTTCAAACTGATTTGAAATAAACCCAGGAGTTTAAATTTCGAAATTTAAATATAACTTATGAAGTTAAAAGGATTGAAATGGTAAAATGAATATATAAATTAAAATTTAACTCGAACTAAGTTAAATAAAACCGGATTTGATTATAAGATAATCTGGAATGGAATTGAGTTGAGGAGTTAACAGTTTGAATTTGAAATTGGAGTTTGAATTGAATTCGACTTGGATATAAGCGAATGGATGTGGTGGAGATGAAATTGGTTGGAGTTTGATTGGAATGGCATTTGTATATGCTAAATTAGCAGCAGATATAAAGGATATAATGATATGCCCGACAAAAAGGTACAAGTTTATATTTTATATGAGTTTGGAATTTATGAGCCAAATTGGCAAGCCGTTTGGCATTTTGATTTT
Source organism: Allium sativum (assembly GCA_030737875.1). Taxonomy (NCBI): domain Eukaryota; kingdom Viridiplantae; phylum Streptophyta; class Magnoliopsida; order Asparagales; family Amaryllidaceae; genus Allium; species Allium sativum. The sequence goes on along the minus strand of CM060926.1, from coordinate 1,018,973,801 downwards.
CTTTTGGGATGAAGAAGGCCCAGAGAGGCGAGTTGGAGTTTGAGATATTGACCAGTACAAAGGAGGTGCTGGCGAAATTTTCCGAAAATTTAAAGTGTTAGAAAATTTTCAGTATTTTTGAAAATTTTAGTTAGTCGGAAGGAATTAATATTTTAGTCGATATTAATCGGTTCAGTTGAAATCAGAAATAAGAGGTAAACAAATCTTAGGAGTTCCAATATATAGGGTCGTCCTCTAACTTAGCAATTTCGAGGACGAAATTATTTTAAGTGGGGAAGAATGTAATGACCCGCATTTTTAGAGATATATAATTAATTTATTTAATTATATGATTGGTGATTTAGAGAAGTTAATGGTCGTTTAATTAAATAATATTGAATATTTAATAAAATAATTATAATATAATAATATATTATAATGTCTAAATAGTCGGATATAGTGAAATTCACAATATCGTGTGAATTGAATAGCATACGAGATTTGGTGGAGTTTCGATTCGGAATATAATAACGATTATATTGAATCGACGACAGTTGAACGTATAGTTTATAATATATTTATAAACGAGCTCGAAATGGCGCTGCAGTTCGCTATTTGGCGATTTGAACTTCAACTGAGTATACAGGATTCGTTTTAAGTCGGATTTCTATGAAACAAGAAACGCGTGGAGCTGGTGGAGTATATCTTTCTAGTGGAAGAGAAAAATCGGGATTTCGTCGTATAGATTTTGATGTACGTCCAAATCAAATTTCAGAAAAGTCGCTGTAGAATTCCTTTATAATTTGCGACGCTTTATATACGTTATAAATCGATTTTTCGATACGAACTGAATATCGGGATAATCTGAAGTCTGGAAATCTGGTCATAAATTCTGATATGATATTCTGGAGCTGTACGATATCATATGTGAATATATACGATAATATAAATTTATTTATATTTAATTTAATTATATTTAAATATATTTATATATTTAAATGGGTCATTCAGAGCTTTAAAAATAGCCGGTTTTGCAAACGAAGTCGGAATTCGACGAAACTAATTTTGTTGGATCCGCAATGTCAAATAGTTGTTAGATTTCCAGTTTCGTGATTTTTAGAGTCACTGTGTGGTCGTACGGATTTTTAGAGTGAGAAACAGTCAGTATTTTGACAGTTAAAAATACGCTGTGTGAGCATACAGAGTCGGAATTCGACGAAACCAGTATCGTTGGGACCGTAATGTTGAACTCTAGCTACATGTCCAGTTTGGTGATTTTTGGGTATCATATGTACTCATAGGAATTTTTGAGGATAAATAAATACAACGATTGCTTAAAAATCAATATTTAAATAATAAAAAAATACTCTATAAATACAACACATTCCCCTCAAACCCTAATCTACTTCATCCTTTGGTCAACGGCAAATTGCGCCGTGTTCTTCGTTATACAGAAAAAAATATCCACCTTCAAATCCTCGAAACAATTCAATGAAAAATCGTTAAATCGAAATATGTATATATTCCGAATCTGTGTGAGTTGTTCTTCAACATGGGATGAATTGTTTGGGGTGCGGTTTGGGTTCGCTGAAGCTCAAATATCACCAGCGAACTAGGGCGAACGAATTCGAGAAGCACAGGCGTTAACGAGAGATTCGAAGTACATAGTGATGCTTATATAGGAGAAACGAGTTCGCTTGGGAATTTTGGGTGAAGTCGACACATTTTGGTGTCGATGTTCATTTCGTTCAACAGGAACTGACGGAAGGACGGCGCGTTGTCCGAGACGCATGCGAGTTGGGCTTCAGGGTGACTGGGAGGAGGAGAGTTGGACGCCGAGATCATTGGTGGTCTCGGGGACGTCGATGGATGGCGGAAGGAAGAGATAGGCGTGGTCAACGGTGAGGTCAACGTGGGAGTTGGGTATTTCATTTTACTGGAGCGTTTAGATTTGGGGGAGAAGCACAAATCGGGTTCGGTTATATTGGAAAGGGAATGGGCCGGTTGGAAATTAAGGGTGAGGCCCGATTATTTAAAATCCAAGTGTTTATTTTAGTTTAAAATTTTATTAACTTATAATTGTTATAACATGAGCATACGATATCAGAATCACAAACCGTAAGTTGCGTTGGGATCGTATGGATGGGGGCTTTACAATGGGACTGACTGGAAGTGGATCCGAGCTCGTTACAATTTATGGCGAAATAAATTGTCCAACTGAGTCAAATAACGCAAACCGATATTTATCGGTTAACGCGAAAATGTGAGTAAATCTCACTAACTCTGTTCAGTTTATATTTGTATAAACTGTACTTTATTTTTAATGATTGATTGCTGTGTATTGATTGTTAAATTGGACTGTTAAATTGGACTGTTAAATAGATTTGATTGAAAATGTAGATATAGTTATATATAGAAAACCGTCAATCAAATATGGATTCTGATTATCAGTATATTTCATGTTGGGATGAAATTGATGTTATCTATATTGTCTAACATCTGTGATGCAGGGAAACAGGTTGGAGGAATCCGACTGGATTCCTCAACAGTTATTTTATTGTTTTTCATATATTTTGATATATGATGTGAATTATAACCTGTTGTTGATTGTGTGTGTATGGACGATATTGAACATCGTGATTTGATATGATTGAATACCATGACATACCGGAATATGGATAAAGGAGATTTTTCAAAGTGATATTGATAAATAGAATATTTATAAAGTGGAATATTTATAAATAAGGAATATTTATAAATTGGGATATTTATAAATAGGAGATATTTGAAAAGGAAAAATGTGACGGCCCGCCCCGCACCAACCGACGTTTTACTCCAATTGTGCGCTGTACACATGTCCAATTGGTATGGGACGGTCGCCAAAGAAGAGAAAGAAAGAAGAGGAACCAAATAAAGAACCTGTAATATGTCTCACAGCGCATGGAATAAAATATAATAGCCAACATATACTTGACATAAAACAGATGAGACAGTGCATAAGCTGAAAACTTGAACTAACATCATCAGAGTAGCGGAAATATCAAATACAGCTTATTACAACTTCAAAAATACTGTCTCTAAGATAAGCAAAATAGGTATGCTACTAATGCCCAAAGTAGATACCAATCACGACACAGGGAGAATAACTATATATCATACGTGGAGCCTCCTGCTCGTCTTCAGTCCATCTACCAAGCGCACTACCAGCTATCCCTGTCTCTAGTCTGCTCGTGTGAGCACCCAGAGTAATAAGAAGAAACATAAAACTCTGGGTCAGACATCAGTCTGGTATGAGTGGTAGCAAGCATAAACATAATAATAACAGGTATACTAAGTCATACCTGAACCTGGACCTGCAATCAAAGAGTTAGTACTACACGGTACAATACTCTAAGATATCACAAACACATAGTATAAGTATACGGGGGTGGGGATGTATGTGTCAAACAATCAAGCATAGCAACCATCCTCGCATCTCTCACTCAGTGCGTAAAGCATACGACATCCACTTCTTCGATCACTAGAGCACTTTACTCAAACGACAGAACTCGACTTTGTACGACTATGCACATTCCTACTACCACCAACGCCATACCTATGGGATCACGCCCAACGTTTCCATGACCCCACTCCATTGGTAGGTAGCTCCCTAGTCGCACCATATCCAAAGCCCGAGTTTGTCTCTCTACCCCCAACACCTAGTGATCCAAAGTCATAGATATCGACAACTCCTTAGCACGCGTCCCGCAGCAAAGCCCAATCACGAAGTGAACTCATTGGTTCCCGTCTGGATCCTGAGCTCGAACTTCCACTTGAACTACCTTTGCATTTCGGGTTATGGACCTCCATTGGAACGGTTCGGATCCCTTTCATCATCATTGGGATCGTGGCCTTCATCGTCTCGGTTCGTGACTACCACCTCGGATCGGATCGGAGTACACCATAGATTCGTGGCCTCCAGTCCCATCCGGATCGGATCGGGTTCTCCATGGTACACTGGATCGGTTCGTGGCTTCCAGTCTCGCCTGGATCGGATCGGGTTCTCCACCACGCAACGGCTCGGGTCACGCCTCCTGGTCATAGTTCCAAGCGCCTCGCCCTCCTCCAAGTCTTTGATTCGTTGTCCTCAAGGTGATCAGATCGGATCGTGTCGTTATCACCCCAAGCGGGTCGGGTCGGAGTCTTCAATCACCAAGTCCTGAATCGCGACTTCTCGGATCGGTTCGGATCCTTCAGCTCGTGGCGCAGCTTGCCTCGCTATAACAATCGGTTCGGTTCGTGGTGAGGGGGAATGGGCGGTTCGGATCGGGTAGGGGGCGATCCGATCCGATTTCCTGCACCGATTCCTGCAAGTGTTTGTACGCCTCTCGACGGCGTTTTCGACCATTCTAACTATTGAAACCAATCACAAAGCATACCAAAGAGTCATATCAACACATACAAGTGACCTCAAACACCAAAACAACCATATGATATGATAAAATGGATCAAACATAGCCAAAACCCCATGTTTTCCCTTAATCCCTCTTAATCATGTTTAAGCATATGATTAGCAAAACTTATCTAAATTAACTCAAACTCATATCAGAGGTCTAAAACATGATTTATGAATTTATAAACATTTTTCCAGAATTTATTTTCGTTTAAAAACGCTGATTAGCACTAATCACCCCAATTTAGCCAAAATTAGTGCAAAAGCAAGCTAATCACTCACCTTAGCCACAAATTAAACAAGGTCTGAAATAATTCTCTGATTTAATGCGAATCCAAATGCTAACAGCAGCTCCAAGGTTGATTAGGTGAAGATCTTCTTTGATTTGGTCTTGCTAATCTCTTTTTCTTCAAGTTGGAGTGGTTTGGAGGTGATTTGGAGACTTTAGAGGGTGGAGGCCATTATTAGGTTTCTTGGGGACTAAGTGGAGGCTAGAAAACTGAAATGGGATCAAATCCTAGACCAACTCAGCCCTCTCCTAACCCTAATCCCGAAATGGGTCATGGGCCCAAATCCTTAACTACCCGGTTTGGCCCAATATGCAGTTTTCACCTTGCAAACCTTGTTTCAGCCATATCTCCCAAACGGTAAGTCCGTTTGGCTATTATGACCACTCTACGGAAAGAGAAACCATCAAACGAATCTAATGGAAGTGGTTTCAGGTCAAAATTCCTTCCCTATCAAAAGTTATGGCCAAAACAGTACTGGCTAGGGGCAAAATGGTCATTTAAAAATCGACAAAAATCATGAACAGGGGAAATGACTCAAATAAATGTTTCCCAAGGTTATATGACCATACGACTTTACACGGGAAAGAAATAAATATTCCACAATCCTATGATGTGTAGAATACGGGTCGTTACACTCTTCCCCCCTTAAGAAATTTCGCCCCCGAAATTCCCTAATCAAAACACACACAAGGGTCCCGCATGCCTATCAATCATAAAACAACCATCAAACATGTAAAACAAGCAAAACAAGTCTATCCTAGCATGCGGAATAACTAAATCGCAAAGTAAATCTTACCAGGCAAAGAGTTCTGGATAAGCCTTTCTAATGCTTTCCTCTGTCTCCCAAGCACAATCATTTTCGTCCTCGCCCCACTGAACTTTGACTAGCTTCACCGACTTTCTTCGAAGTTGCTTCGTATCATGCCCCACAATACGAATCGGCTTGCGGTTCTCAACCGCCTCAGGTTCTACTTCGAAGTCCTCTAACTGATCAGGTGAAATAGTCACATTTGAGTCGTGAACGAACTTCCTTAGTTGGGAAACATGAAACACATTGTGAACTCCTGCCATTTTCTCTGGTAAGCCAACCCTATACGCCAAATTCCCAACTTCCTCGAGAACTTGGAAAGGACCCACAAATCTTGGTGCCAACTTGCCTCTCCTGCCAAATCGTATCACGCTTTTCAACGGAGAGATCTTGACAAACACCAAGTCACCAACGGAGAATTTCAAGTCTCTTCTCCTCTTATCAACATAACTCTTCTGCCTATCTTGAGCAGCTTTCATTCGTTGCTGAATAATCTTGATTTTATCGGAAGTTTCTCTCACCACATCTGGTCCAAGCACAAACTTCTCGCCAGTCTCTATCCAACATGATGGTGAGTTGCACGGTCTTCCATACAAAGCTTCATATGGAGCCATACCAATACTGGATTGGTAGCTATTATTATATGCAAACTCCACTAGATGCAAATGGTCATCCCATGCTCCACCGAAATCCAATATACAAGCCCTCAAGAGATCTTCCAATATCCGATTCACCCTCTCCGTCTGACCATCGGTTTGAGGATGATATGCGGTACTGAGATGTAATTCTGATCCTAAAGCCTCTTGTAAGCTCTTCCAAAATCCACTAGTAAACAACGGATCTCGGTCACTCACAATGCCTTTGGGTACTCCATGAAATCTCACTACCCACTTCATATACAGTTCTGCTAACTTAGCTGCAGTTCTGTTCGACTTAACTGGTATAAATCTTGCACTCTTGGTCAGTCGATCCACAATTACCCAAATGCTATCATATCCCGATCTAGTCCTTGGTAACCCATCGATGAAATCCATCGAAACTTGTTCCCATTTCCATTCGGGAATTTCTAATGGTTGCATCAACCCACTAGGCTTCTTTTGCTCGGCTTTAACTAGCTGGCAATTCATGCATTTGGATACAAACTTTCCAACGTCTCTTTTCATCCCTTCCCAGTAGTAAGTCTGCTTCATGTCTCTATACATCTTATTACCACCGGGATGTATAGTCAGTTTTGAGTGATGACATTCTCTAAGCACTTCATCCCTCAATCCATTGACATTGGGCACCACTAGTCTTCCATTCTTCCGAAGCCATCCATCTCGATCAAGCCCATACTTGTCCATCTCCCCATTGACATTCATTTCCAACTTGGAGATGACTTCCAATAAGTTAGGGTCGTTCCTTTGTTTGGAACCAATCCTCTCAATCAAAGTGGGTCTGATCGTCAAGCTAGATAGCATAATTGGATCCAATTCGCACCTTGGTCTGAAATCAAACCCCGCGATATACTCCAGCTGCTTCCATTCAAGAAACATTGCCCCTAAGCTGGCATGTCTCCTACTCAAGGCATCGGCTACCGCATTACCCTTCCCAGGTGTATACGCGATATCAAAATCGTACGAAGCCAAGAACTCTAACCATCTCTGCTGACGGAGATTCAGATCTTTCTGAGAGAAGAGATACTTTAATGACTTATGATCGGTAAACAGCTCAAATCTTTCTCCCAAGAGGTAATGTCTCCACATCTTCATCGCAAATACAATCGCTGCTAATTCCAAATCATGGGTAGGATACTTCTTCTCATGCGGCTTTAGCTGTCTACTAGCATAAGCTACAACCCTACCTCCTTGCATCAATACCGCACCCAGTCCGGTACCACAAGCATCCGTATATACCGTCATCTCTTCATTTCCCTTAGGAATGACCAACACTGGCGCACGCGTTAACTTTTCCTTTAGACTCTTGAATGCTTTTTCACACCCTCCGTCCCAAACGAAGGCTTGATTCTTCTTAGTCAACTGAGTCAACGGTGCCGCTGTCTTGGAGAAGTCTTTGATAAACTTACGATAATATCCAGCTAACCCCAAGAAACTTCTTACATCCTTTGCATTCTTGGGTGCAGACCAATCTTGTACCGTAGCCACCTTTGCAGGGTCCACGGCAATACCATTCTCTGAAACAACATGGCCCAAGAATCTCACTTCCCTCCTCCAGAAGTGACACTTAGAAAACTTCGCTTTCAATTGGTGTCTTCTCAACACCTCCAACACAATTCTCAAATGTTCCTTGTGTTCCTCTTCTGTCCTCGAGTAAACAAGGATATCGTCTACGAACACAAGAACAAACTTATTCAATTGGTCTCTGAATACTCTATTCATAAGATCCACGAAGTATGCTGGTGCATTGGTCAACCCGAATGGCATGACCAACCACTCATAGAACCCAGACGGCGTCCTAAATGCCGTTTTAGCTATACTATCAGCTGCTACACGGAGCTGATGAAATCCTGTCGCGAGGTCCAACTGGGAGAACACTCTCGCTCCTTCCAGTTGATCAAACAAATCATCTATCCGTGGTAGATGATACTTATTCTTCCTCGTCACCTTATTTAACTCGCGATAGTCTACACACAATCGAAGGGAACCATCTGCCTTAGTAGCAAACACAACTGGTGCTCCCCACTCGGAAACACTTCTTCTAATAAATCCCTTCTTCAAAAGATCGCTAACTTGCACCTCGAGCTCTCGCTGTTCTCGTGGTGCCATACGACGAAGTGGCATCACTATAGGTCTGGCATCTTTCACTAAATCAATACGAAACTCAATCTCTCGGTGTGGTGGAAGTCCGGTCACTTCCTCGAAGATGTCCGGGTACTGGCCAACCACGGGCAAACCTGATAACTCATCATGCGGGATGTCGAGGGAATTTACAAAACTAGCCATTACCCCATCACAGGGTAGATTACCAAACACTACCCTCCGCCCATCATCCGCCCTAACTGTCACCAAAGAGCCCTCACAGTCTACCACCACCCCGTATCTTTGGAGCCAATCGACTCCCAAAATAATGCCATACCCAGTAAAGCCCAAAACAAAGCAATCACAAACAAACATACATCCATGACTCGATAAGACCACATTACGACAGATCATACTGAGGTTTGTTGAACCACCAATCGGGTTCGTCACAGCTAATGGTCTATCGACTAACTCGGGTTCCAATCCCAACCTATCTACCAGGTCACTAGATATGAAGGAATGGGAAGCCCCGGTATCGAACAAAACTCTAACAGGAAGATCATAAATGGAAAGCATACCTTGAATGACGACTCCCTTTCCTTTCTCCGCCGCAGTTGGGGCATTCGACGAAGAAGGAACAGCATTGATGGCATATGCTTTCACAAGCTGATTCTCCTTCAGGGGTTGCGGGCACTTATCCTTAAAATGTCCCTCTTGGCCACAGTTAAAGCACTTCTTTCCCACTGTCTTGGCCCTACATTCTCTCGCATAATGGCCCTTCTTTCCACATTTGAAGCACTCGACTTCTTTCCTGCTTTTCTTCTGGCCATCCTTAGCTTGGTTCTGCTTCCTCTTATTCTGAGAGTTATTCTTGCCTCCACCGCTTGCTTGCGGCTTTGGCTCTTCAGCAGATACAGCAACAACCCCAGTCTTCGGCTTAGGGTAAAGACTTTCTGACCTCAAAGCTTTTCCCACGATCGACTCAAACGTCTCATCGATGTGATTAATCAGCCTCTCCCATAAGTATTCATCCAAACCAGTGATGAACCTCTCATTTTTCTTTTCGGGAGTATCGATTAGAGATAACCCATACTTCGACAAAGTGTCGAACTCAGCAACATAATCCGATACTGCCCTCCCATTCTGCTTAAGCTCCAAGAACTTCCTAAACAATTCCGATTTCTGGGCAGCTGGGATATACTTGTCGCTAAAGCGAGCTTTAAACTGATCCCAAGTAACTTGATCTTCTGGTGTGGCTGCCCTAATAGCATTCCACCAATTCATCGCTCGTCCTTGCAACTGACGAGACGCAAGCCTTCTCTTCATCGCATCCTCGATACCCAAATCGTCGAAGATACGGTCGCAACTATCCAACCAATCCTGAACATCCGTGGCCGATTCTGTTCCGTGAAACGGCTTTCCACCAAGATTAGTGTAATGCTTACTCAGCTTGGCGAAATCGACCCTAGGCGCTTGCACCGCTGCACCTCCAGCATTGGCAACATTAGGAGCCTCCCTCTGAATATCCACAAGCATCTCTCTCATGAGGTTGGTAAACATAGCCCTCATGTCAGGGGGATTCCCATTATTGGCCCCTCTACCAGCACCTCTTCCTCGGCTCATCGTCAAATCTGTTAAAGAGAAAACGATTAACCATCTCCATAGTGGTGCCAGTGCAGTGCAATGCGACTTCACTCTTAAACATACTAATACTATATATAGATATAGCTTTTGAAAACCAAAATAATCACAAATACGCGCTCTCATATACGTACTATCTCTCCCTAGTGTCTTTCCCTAGGTAAATTACGCAACCTAGAGCTCTGATACCAAGTGTGACGGCCCGCCCCGCACCAACCGACGTTTTACTCCAATTGTGCGCTGTACACATGTCCAATTGGTATGGGACGGTCGCCAAAGAAGAGAAAGAAAGAAGAGGAACCAAATAAAGAACCTGTAATATGTCTCACAGCGAATGGAATAAAATATAATAGCCAACATATACTTGACATAAAACAGATGAGACAGTGCATAAGCTGAAAACTTGAACTAACATCATCAGAGTAGCGGAAATATCAAATACAGCTTATTACAACTTCAAAAATACTGTCTCTAAGATAAGCAAAATAGGTATGCTACTAATGCCCAAAGTAGATACCAATCACGACACAGGGAGAATAACTATATATCATACGTGGAGCCTCCTGCTCGTCTTCAGTCCATCTACCAAGCGCACTACCAGCTATCCCTGTCTCTAGTCTGCTCGTGTGAGCACCCAGAGTAATAAGAAGAAACATAAAACTCTGGGTCAGACATCAGTCTGGTATGAGTGGTAGCAAGCATAAACATAATAATAACAGGTATACTAAGTCATACCTGAACCTGGACCTGCAATCAAAGAGTTAGTACTACACGGTACAATACTCTAAGATATCACAAACACATAGTATAAGTATACGGGGGTGGGGATGTATGTGTCAAACAATCAAGCATAGCAACCATCCTCGCATCTCTCACTCAGTGCGTAAAGCATACGACATCCACTTCTTTGATCACTAGAGCACTTTACTCAAACGACAGAACTCGACTTTGTACGACTATGCACATTCCTACTACCACCAACGCCATACCTATGGGATCACGCCCAACGTTTCCATGACCCCACTCCATTGGTAGGTAGCTCCCTAGTCGCACCATATCCAAAGCCCGAGTTTGTCTCTCTACCCCCAACACCTAGTGATCCAAAGTCATAGATATCGACAACTCCTTAGCACGCGTCCCGCAGCAAAGCCCAATCACGAAGTGAACTCATTGGTTCCCGTCTGGATCCTGAGCTCGAACTTCCACTTGAACTACCTTTGCATTTCGGGTTATGGACCTCCATTGGAACGGTTCGGATCCCTTTCATCATCATTGGGATCGTGGCCTTCATCGTCTCGGTTCGTGACTACCACCTCGGATCGGATCGGAGTACACCATAGATTCGTGGCCTCCAGTCCCATCCGGATCGGATCGGGTTCTCCATGGTACACTGGATCGGTTCGTGGCTTCCAGTCTCGCCTGGATCGGATCGGGTTCTCCACCACGCAACGGCTCGGGTCACGCCTCCTGGTCATAGTTCCAAGCGCCTCGCCCTCCTCCAAGTCTTTGATTCGTTGTCCTCAAGGTGATCAGATCGGATCGTGTCGTTATCACCCCAAGCGGGTCGGGTCGGAGTCTTCAATCACCAAGTCCTGAATCGCGACTTCTCGGATCGGTTCGGATCCTTCAGCTCGTGGCGCAGCTTGCCTCGCTATAACAATCGGTTCGGTTCGTGGTGAGGGGGAATGGGCGGTTCGGATCGGGTAGGGGGCGATCCGATCCGATTTCCTGCACCGATTCCTGCAAGTGTTTGTACGCCTCTCGACGGCGTTTTCGACCATTCTAACTATTGAAACCAATCACAAAGCATACCAAAGAGTCATATCAACACATACAAGTGACCTCAAACACCAAAACAACCATATGATATGATAAAATGGATCAAACATAGCCAAAACCCCATGTTTTCCCTTAATCCCTCTTAATCATGTTTAAGCATATGATTAGCAAAACTTATCTAAATTAACTCAAACTCATATCAGAGGTCTAAAACATGATTTATGAATTTATAAACATTTTTCCAGAATTTATTTTCGTTTAAAAACGCTGATTAGCACTAATCACCCCAATTTAGCCAAAATTAGTGCAAAAGCAAGCTAATCACTCACCTTAGCCACAAATTAAACAAGGTCTGAAATAATTCTCTGATTTAATGCGAATCCAAATGCTAACAGCAGCTCCAAGGTTGATTAGGTGAAGATCTTCTTTGATTTGGTCTTGCTAATCTCTTTTTCTTCAAGTTGGAGTGGTTTGGAGGTGATTTGGAGACTTTAGAGGGTGGAGGCCATTATTAGGTTTCTTGGGGACTAAGTGGAGGCTAGAAAACTGAAATGGGATCAAATCCTAGACCAACTCAGCCCTCTCCTAACCCTAATCCCGAAATGGGTCATGGGCCCAAATCCTTAACTACCCGGTTTGGCCCAATATGCAGTTTTCACCTTGCAAACCTTGTTTCAGCCATATCTCCCAAACGGTAAGTCCGTTTGGCTATTATGACCACTCTACGGAAAGAGAAACCATCAAACGAATCTAATGGAAGTGGTTTCAGGTCAAAATTCCTTCCCTATCAAAAGTTATGGCCAAAACAGTACTGGCTAGGGGCAAAATGGTCATTTAAAAATCGACAAAAATCATGAACAGGGGAAATGACTCAAATAAATGTTTCCCAAGGTTATATGACCATACGACTTTACACGGGAAAGAAATAAATATTCCACAATCCTATGATGTGTAGAATACGGGTCGTTACAAAAAAATTTCAAACCATTTTCTTTTTGAATGGAAAGGCCTGTGTGGCGAGTTTGGGGATTTTCCCGATGCTCCCGATACAAAGGAGGTTATGGCGAATTTTCCCGGGAATTTAAGGAGTTAGAATATTTCAATAATAGAATTGAAAAGGAAATCATTTTTAAAGTGTAGAACCATTATTTAAAAGTAAATCTTTTCAAATGAATAAAACGTTGTTAAAAAGGAAGTCTTTATAAAGTGAATAAAGTTAATCGAATATAGACATTCGAAGTTAGTTAATCGAATATGGTATTCGAAGTAGTTAATCGAATATGATATTCGAAGTAGTTAATCGAATATGGTATTCGAAGTTAGTTAATCGAATATAGACATTCGAAGTTAGTTAATCGAATATAGACATTCGAAGTTAGTTAATCGAATATAGACATTCGAAGTTAGTTAATCAAATATGGTATTCGAAGTTAGTTAATCGAATATGGTAGTCGAAGTTAGTTAATCGAATTAGTTATTCGAATAGAGTTAAATCAAAAGAGTTAATCGAATATAGTTTATTCGAATAAAGGAAAAAGAGTTAATCGAATATAGTTTATTCGAATAAAGGAAAAAGAAGTTAATCGAATATAGTTTATTCGAATAAAGTTAGAGGAGTTATCGAATATAGTTTATTCGACAGGAGTTAAGTGAATTAGTTAAGCTAAACTAAGTGAATTAGTTAAGTGAATTGGTTAAGTTAACCAAAGTTAAATTAGTCGAGTTAATCAAAGTGATTAGTTCAGTTAATCGAGATAAGTAAATCAAGTTAGGTTAATCGAGTTGAATTAGTCAGTCGAGTTAATAAATTGAGTTAGTCAAACCAAGTAAAACCAGTTAAGTTAAATAAGTTGAGTTGATCAGGTGGTTCGGCCAAGTTAGTCGAGCCTAGTTAATCGAATCGAATTGGTCGAACCAAGTAAGTCGAGTTAGTCGAGTCAAGTTAAGTTAGTCGAGTTAAGTTAAGTTAGTCGAGTTAAGTTCGTCGAGTTAAATAAATCGATGTTAATTTCATCGAAAGGAGTTATCGATGTTAGTTTCATCGAAAGGAGTTATCGATGTTAGTTTCATCGAAATGAGTTATCGATGGTAGTTTCATCGAAGAGATTTTCAAATATAGTTTATTCGAAAGTAAGATTTTTAAATATGAGATATTTGAAAGGAAGAGTTATCCGAAAAGAGATTTTCGAATATAGTTTATTCGAAAGTAAGATTTTTAAATATGAGATATTTGAAAGGAAGAGTTATCCGAAAAGAGATTTTCGAATATAGTTTATTCGAAAGTAAGATTTTTAAATATGAGATATTTGAAAGGGAAGAGTTATCGAATATTAGTTATTCGAAGAGAGATTATCGAATATCGTTTATTCGAGAAGGAGTTAATCGAATATAGGTTATTCGAAGAAGAGTTAATCAAATAGAGATTTCTCGAAGAGAGTTAATCGGCAAATTCGATTATATCGAATTCGGGAAAGTACTTATACTTTCCAGTGTTTAAATAGAGATTTATCTATTTATAGATAAATAAGTGTTAGGTTAATTATTCACTAATAAGAATAGAAGTTATAATTAAAGTTAGATAATTCGAAAGGAGGGATTATAACGTTATCGTTATAACAAATGTATTAAATATAGAAGTGGATTAGTAAAATTGAATTCGAGAAAGGCGTAAAGAAGTTGTTAAAGATTTAAAGATAAACTTTGACCATTTCGAAGTTATAACGTTGTTCAGTTAAGGTCTGAGAGGTAATTATACCCCAACTTGAGTGACTTCCTTCTTGACTAAGAAATGGTAAGGTTTGATCGTAAAGGAGTTTTGGAAATGTTTTCCAAACGAGAATCAGAAATATTTTCTGATAAAAGAAAATAAGAATTTAGAATATAGGGAAACAGGAGATAAGTAAATAAAGGAACTAAAGAGATTAATGTTAAAAGATGTTTGTTCGATATAATTTCCATCTGGGAATAATATCGTTGTTTGCACACTTGTTTTTCTTTGATAGTTAACTCACCGACTATCGAAGTTTTGACCATTTTAACGTTGTTAATATGGAGAGACCGGTTGGATTATTATCCAAAGAACCACTCTGTATTGGCATAAGCGTTGCGAATCATATATGCCAAAGATAATTGAAGACGGAGTAAAATGCAAGGGCTGTTGTATAAGTCTTAGATAACCGTGACTAAGATGGATATACGGAATAGTGCCTTCGGTTTGTCCAGTCCCAGGACAACTTGTATGGACGAAGGTCTGACAGAGTATATCCAATGGATCGCGTAAGTTGATCTGTTCAAACGTATTCACGTTTGGTGGCGGAGGAATTCGTTTCTCTTAGCTGTATACCCGTGTTATTTTTGGATAAGTCAATTTGTGATTTGGCGGGTATGACAATGTGACATTTCTAAGTGAATGAAGATGGATGTCTGACATAGTATTTCCAGACGGTCACGTACATTGATTTCTTCAACCGTACCAAGAGTGGAAGCGAAGAAGGAAACTCCTTTTAGCTGACACGTAATGTACTGTTGTAGACGTCAATTAGTGATTTCCGATGGATCTGACAATGTGGCATTCGAAGTGAATCTATTGTGATGACAAAGCGTAGCTTCTAGCCTCACATCCGGTAAATGACAGAAATCGGGCAGGCAGCATGGCTAAGTCGGTCGCACCGAAGTAGGGTGTATATTCACCTATCTAGTGAATATTCATTTGTTTCTTTTAATCTATCAATGTTGTCCCATATATATATACGGGAACGGTTGCTGATCCCAACCGTTGGTGATGTACATTCGATACACTCAAGCGAAATGAGTGGTCGGTCATGTGTGGCTGAGTTGCAAGATGTTCTTGTTGAACTCCAGTGTATCGTTCCTAGAGTACACTGATCGGAGGGTGATTCCATACCTTGTCATAGTGGGAAATCCATTATCCAGTACGTGCTTGCGATTTTGATTGTATACTATATATGTAGAACGTGAGATGCAAGCGTTTCTGCTAGTTGATATCTATTTGTACATAGACATTATATTAATATCAAAAGGTTTTTGATATAAAGATATTTTGGATTCTCATAAGGGAAAAACCCGTTCCGTTATGCGGCGTGGTCTTATGAGATATCGTTTACTTGTTCATATACCTGTTTTAAACTGTTTTACTCACACCAGTCCCATGACTGACCCGGAGTTTATTTGTTGTTTTCCCTAAACTCTTGGGTGCCTAAATTTGTACGGGCAGTCAAGTAGTCGGGTTTTACAGATATACTGGAAGAGCGTGGAGCAGGAGGCTTCAAGATCATATAGCTATAGTTATTTCCGCTGTGTTGTAAGTGCTGTACTCTGATAAGTGCTATTGTATACATAACTGTTATATTTCAAAGTTATGTTATCTATTATATGTTATTCGTTCCGCTGTGAGGTTCGTGTTACTCTGATGTTGTGTTCTTCTTCTTCTTCTATTCTAAGTTTCTATCTTATCTATTCTCACCTTCTAATTTCTTTCATTAATTACCGGGATTTTTCGATCTTTTGGTTATCGACGTCGAGCTTACGTCGATAACCAAAGCCGCTCAAAAATCCGGGTCGTTACACTTATAATATACGTATTTGTAATTATAATATATTTTAGAAAATATGATTTTTGAATATATAAGAGTAATAAATATTTAAAAGTTAATCAACCAATTGATCGATGATTGTGTAGGGTAATTATTAGTTCAAAATTATTTAAACCAATGAATGAATAATAAAGAGTGGAAAATTGAGTAGGATAATTAAACAACTTTTAGCTTCGTTCCTTTTCGAGGACGAAAAGTTTTTAAGTGGGGGAGACTGTAACAACCCTGAATTTGGGGTAAATTTAAAATTTTATTTTTAACTAATTTTAATGGGTTTTGATGTTTAAGATAATTTATTTAAAATAAAATGATTAAAAATTGATTAAAATCGAAGTTAGAATGAATAATTTAATTTTAATTATAAAAGGAATTAGAAATAGCGCGGTAGTTTGAAAAGTCAAACTTGAACTTTGACTAATCGTACAGGATGCAAAATTTAACGGATTTTAGTGAAACCAAAAATATTAGAATCTATTTAAAAATATCTTTCTAACGAATCTGAAAAACTAAAATTTCACTTTATAATTTGAAAGTTATGTCCAGTTTAAAATTTAGAAAAGTCGCTGTAGAAATTATATATATTTTAATATAATATATAACCCTTAAAAATAGCCATTTTGCAATCGACCTCGGTTTTCGACGAAACCACTTTTGTTGGAACCGGAATGTCAAATTATTGTTAAGTTTAATTTTCCAGAATTTTTCGAATTAATATGTCAGCGTGGCAAAAGAAAACATGTTTTGAACATTTTAGTTAAATCGGATCGACCAAAAAAAGGTCATTTTTCAAATAGTCTCAGAATTCGACGAAATTAATTTTTTTAGGATCGTATCAACAAAAGAAAGCCAGAAATAATTTTTCTGTAATTTTTTAGGGTTAGTATGTGACCCCGGTAAATTAAAATGTACGTTTCAATTTAAATATACACTGATTTATATTTTAATTTAAAGAAAAACATATCGTAACAACCGAATTGGGTTACGAAACATATTCCATTGCGTCCGGGATGGGGGTTATTAGCTAGGGGTGACACTCGTTGGGTTTGATTTGGTGTTCGTATTGATAAACATAAATTCTTGAATTAATTAGATAAATTAAATAGGAAAATACGCTACGTATACTCTATATATATTATAGCTATACAGTAAACCCTAATACTAAATTGTCCAGCTGCCACAAATAAGCAATTCATGGACGAAATCGTCCACTTTTCATATCCTAACCATTTGCTATCCACTTCAAATTAATTTACAACTCTAAAACCAAATTGAAGAACGAAGTTCGAGCTTCCTTTCTATATGGTGATGATCAGAAACCATTACCTGAAGGGGCCAGATTCTGACCGAGAATGGCCAACGTTGGGGGGGTTTTTGTGGCGCTGGGGCCCACCGAGTTCGCCCTCGGTCTCGGCGATGAGGGTCGGCGGTGGGGGCTTCGAAGAGGTGGCGATTGATCGGCGATAGGTGGCTTCGTCGGTGGTGCGCGACGAGGACTTCCAGTCGAAGGTTTTGGGTTCGGTTTTATAGAGCAGTTGTAATGACCCGAAAATCCGGTAGAATTTGAGCTGACCAAAAACACAAGTCCAACCCCAAATATCACGGAAATTCGAACCATTAATAGAAAGAAGTTAGAGGGTGAGAATAGATAAGATAGAAACTTAGAATAGAAGAAGAAGAAGAACACAACATCAGAGTAACACGAATCTCACAGCGGAACGAATAACATATAACATATATAACATAACTTGAAATATACATCTGTACTTGAATATACATCAATATCAAAGTACATCACTTACAACACAGCAGAAATAACTATAGCTATATGATCCTGAAGCCTCCTGCTCCAAGCTCTTCCAGTATATCTGTAAATTCCCGACTACTTGACTGCCCGTACAAATTTAGGCACCCAAGAGTTTAGGGAAAACAACAAAGTAAACTCCAGGTCAGTCATGGGACTGGTATGAGTAAACGGTTTAAAACAGTTTCAGAAAACTAAATGATATCTCATAAGACCACGCCGTATAACACGGAACGGGTTTTTCCCTTATGAGAATCCAAACACTTGATTTATCTTTATATCAAAACTCTTTTGATATTATAATAATGTCTAAATCACATAGATAACAATCTAGTGGAACGCTTGCATCTCACGTTCCACATATATAATATACAATCAAAACCGCAAGCACGTATTGGGTATTTGGTTTTCCAACTATGACAAGGTATGGAACCACCTTCCGCTGGTATATCTCTAGAGGAGAATACACCGAGTTCAACAAGAACATCTTGCAACTCAGCCACACATGACCGACCACTCATTTCGCTTGAGTGTATCGAATGTATATCACCAACGATTGGGATCAGCAACCGTTTCCCGAATGGGTCAGCATCGACAATAGATTTTTAGAAGTAAATGAAACTCTAGATCAGGTGATTATACACCCTAATAGGTGTGACCTACATAGCCATGCTGCTTGCCCGATTTCTGTCATTTACCGGTTGATGAGGCTAGAAGCTACGCTTTATCATCACACCAGATTCACTTCGAATGTCACATCGTCAAATCCATCAAATCACCGATTGACGTCCTCAACAGTACATTACGTGTTAGCTAAAAGAAGTTTCCTTCCCCGCTTCCACTCTTGGTACGGTTGAAGAAATCTATGTACGTGACCATTCGGGAAATACTCTGTCAGACATTCATCCATACAAGTCACCCAGGAACAAGATGAACTGAAGGCATTATTTCTATTAATAGAAAAAGTCCTTGCACTCTACTCCGTCTTCGATTATCTTTATATAATCTGATTCGCACGCTACTGCCAATACGGAGTGGTTCTTCGGATAATAATCCAACCGGTCTCTCCATATTGACAACGATGGTCAAAACTTCGATAGTCTGTGATTTAACTATCGAATAAAAACAAGTGTTTCGATAGTCGATGATTTAACTATCGAATAAAACAAGTGTTCATCCAAACATCCAACAAATCACTGAACCTTTATTTAATATTCCATTAATTAAATCTCTTCTCTATTTCTTATCAATATTTGTTAACCAAATATTTTCAATAACCATATTGGCCTTATCCGTTATTTGGAAAACATTTCCATATATCGCCTTCCTTTATTTTCTATACTAGGAAATATTCATTATTCTATTTCCAAGCTTTACACATATTTGGGTTAAAACAGATGTTGTGTAAAACATCGTTACGACAACCCAAATACAGTATTTAACTAATTCTTATTCCACATTGATCTTCGAGCCTGAATCTTGCTACTTATCGGTATATCATGAAATCAACCAAGTTGGGGTATAATTACCTCTCAGACCTTGACTGAATAACATTTAACGTCAAAACAGACAAGACTACTTACTCGAACAATCAATACCATACAACTGATTATTCACCTTTAAACACATATACATTTTCTCTTTCTATTTCTACGAGATTTTATTCTTATACTTCCCTTTTTAATTATACTATTCTATTTCTAAGTTCGTTTCCTTATCGACTTCTATAAAATTTGATATGTTGATTTCTAACTATCAAATTATCTTAAAAATATTCTATCTCCTTAAATTCCCGGAAAAATTCGCCATAACCTCCTTTGTACCGGGAGCATCGGGAAATTTCAAATAGCTTTCCCGGTCCTTCTTATCTCAAAAAGAAAAAGAAAAAGCCAAGCGGCTTGCCGATACGGCGCATAAAATCTCATATAGAAATTAAATACGTACCTTTTTGTCGGGCATTCTATTTATTTCACTTCTATACTTTATTCCATACCTGTCTCCTGTATATTTATACCTGTCCAATCTATTTTAACTATACCAATCGTTTTAACTCAATTTGTTAATTAAATCCGTTACTTAACTTTTTAGTCTATTCCACTTCTATTTGTCTAAATCTATTTATTATAAATCCCATTTGAATTTCTATATTCAAATTCCATTTGAAATACTATGTTTAAATTCTATAGTTAAACTCCATTTGAATTCTATTATTCAAATTCTATTTCAATTCCTTATATTCAAAGTCCATTTGAATTCTCTGCATTATTTATAAACAACGTTTTATAACTTCAATTCAAATCCAACCTTTCCATTTATAAACAACGTTTATAAATTCAATTCAAATCCCATAATTTCATTTATAAACAAAGTTTATAAATTCGATTCAAAACCCACCTTTCATTTATAAACAAAGTTTATAAATTCAATTCAAAACCCACCTTTCATTTATAAACAAAGTTTATAAATTCAATTCAAATCCCATATTTTCATTTATAAACAAAGTTTATAAATTCGATTCAAAACCCACCTTTCATTTATAAACAAAGTTTATAAATTCAATTCAAATCCCATATTTTCATTTATAAACAAAGTTTATAAATTCGATTCAAAACCCACCTTTCATTTATAAACAAAGTTTATAAATTCGATTCAAATCCTATCTTCCATTTATAAACAACGTTTATAAATTCGATTACTTGTTTTATATACCTTCAAAACAAGTTAATATTTTCTATAGTTTTATTTAAAATTCAAATTCTATTTATAAAAATAGAATTTCCTTTTTAAATATCAAATACCCTTTCCGATATTTTTATGAATCAATATTCAAGCCCCAGGGATATTTTAAACAATCAAATCAACCAATTTTCAATCATTTGATTTTTAACACATCATATATGAATATATATATATGAAATCAAACAAACAACAAATAATATATATTTTTGAGGAATCCAGTTGGATTCCTCCAACCTGTTTTCCTGCATCCACAGATGTTAGTCAACATAGTAATACCCATCCTGCTTCGAGGCAGGATATCGCGGTATAGAAGGTCATCCACTAATCATAGCGTGGGGCGCATAGGGTAATCATCCGCTATGGTACCGCGGGCATCCGCTAATGAAACTACGGGAATCCAACCAATCATCAACCCAATATATATATAATAGTCAACCAATCCTAAATAACTATATATATTTTAAAACAATCAGTCTAAACAGCATTCAAACAAGCAACAACAATTATTTTTAACGATGTAAAAATAATTCTAAACAAACAGGTGAGTGAGATTTACTCACCAGGATTTTTATTTCGTGATATATTCCAATCTGAATTTCATAGCTTAGCTGACGACAATACAAATCCAACCATCCCGTTCGAATTTGACTCTATTTGAATTCGAGATTTATTTTATAAGTAACCGAATAAATTCGAATATAATTAAAGATTTAATTGAGATAAATTAACAATTTAAATTACCTTAACTCCAAGTTTAACAGTGACCTGCTCGACACCATTTTAAAACTGAAAATTTCCCTTTCCCTATAGCTTGTTACCATTACCGTAAACCTTCCTCCCCTCCTCTGTCTTTCTTGGAACAATAACTTTCTTCCCCTAGTTGAACATCGGCCATTGAAAAAATCTCCCTCTTGTACAAATCGAATAACCAATTTCCAAGAAAACCAGATCTGAACTCATGGTTTTTAGTTGTAAATTACAAGGCCTACAGACAAAAATCTGACTAAACCCTCTTCAAATCAGTGATAAATGTCGAACTGGTGTTAAACTCGCGATTGTCCAACCCCAGGAACATGAAGACCGATCACTGCTTTCCACTGAAATCTACCAACATCGGACTCCAAAATTCAATACTGTCGACCTCTCTTGACACCGCAACCCCCATCTACATCGATGTCACCATAGCCACTCAGTACAACCAATCGACACTCGGGGAGCACCGTACTAACCCCGGGCCATATCTCCCCATCGTTGATCACCCGTTCAACCAATCTGCCATGTCACGATGCCCTAAATCCCATTCTCGAGCTCGCCTTCCAATCGCGTCGCTCCCACAGTTCGAGCTCCAGAGATTATCGTGAACCCAGAGTACCGAACCTCGAATTCACCTGCGCCTCAATTCTGACAACCGCGAATCCTCCCTCTGACCAAGAACACCATCTGAAAATCTCTCGCGCCCCCTCTTGATTTTGACTTGGGCTTTCATTCGAGTTGAATTTGAAAGTGAAGAACAGATTTCTTAAAAGAAAAGAAAAAGGATCCGATTTTATTTTCATTGGTTTCTAAAGCCCGAACTACTGAAAATAATAAAAGGGAAAGGTAGTGGTTTTATAGAAGAGAACGGGAACAAACGTGGCCTTATTTTCCTTTGTTCATTATTGAGTGGTGAGGGAAGGGAGATGTGTTTAATTCCTTACCTTATGATTTTTTTTTATGGTTATAAATATAGGTGTATATATTTAAATTATCCATAATTTCTAACTTCTTTTTGAACGCAAAACTGTCAATTCTAGGGTAATACCACGGCTCTGAACACACTGGGATAGGTTACGAAGTCCAATTCGATCATCCTGAACAGATATAAATTTTAAATTGATATAAATTTAATTTCAAAACAATGTATTTCTTCGATAATTATTGAATATTATTATTCTAATTCAAATAGAATTATGTATTGATTATCTGAACTGTTTTCAAATCAGTTTTCACTTTGAATTCAGTTATTCACTGATTCCTTATTTTGATAATTTAATATATACGATATTAAATCGAAATTGATTTTTTTTAAATCGATAACTCCCTATAAAGATTGATTTATTTACTTAACTCAATATTTAAATCCATATTAAATATTTTAAAATTAACCCCTAAGAGTCCGGGTCATTACAATCTTCCCCACTTAAAATAATTTCGTCCTCGAAATTGCTAAGGTAGAAAAAGTGCTACAAACCCATTAACTTTTCAAAATCTTATTTATGTTGATACTCAACATTTCAAACTTCCTTACGTAACTCTCTTTCGAATAAATCCTTATTCGATAACTCCTCCCTTCGAATAACTATATTCGATTTTCTCTCTTTCGAATAACTAGATTCAGAAACCTTTCTTCGAATAAACTATATTTGATTTACTCTATTCAACTTACTCTTATCAATTAACTCTATTGGATTTAACTCCTATTGATCAACTCCATCGAATAACTAAATTCGATAACTCCTTCGAATAACCAATATTCTATAACTCGCTTCAATTAAACTGTAACGACCCAGATTTTTGAACGGTTTATTTTAAATATTTAGTATGGTTTTAAATATTGAATTAATAATATAAATGAATTTTTATATTGAATTATCAATTTATAATCGATATACGATTTATTTTGAATACATATAATCATTGTAATACGGAATATAATTGAAATCGAAGTTAAAAAAAAAACTGAATCAAAATGATTCAGATGATAAGTAGGAATTTTATTTGATATACATGATAATGAATAATAATTTATTTTCAATTCCTGGTTTCTGAATTTAAATTATATTATATTGATTTAATATGGTATATACGTTCAAATTAAATTTCAGAATATATACAGTTCAATTCAAAAGGACGTCATAACATTGAAATGTCAGTCGTTAGGTTTAATATAGCGGTTCGGGGACCGCGAGATATTTCAGTTGTTTAAATTTAAAACAAAATAAAAAAAATCAAAATATAAAAATATAAAATAGAGCCGACCTATATGTCTTACCCAAAGCCATCCTAACCCTGATAAATTCGTAGCTGTTCTTCCTCGAGGTGTAAAATTGGTCTCCCTCCTTCAAAATCTAAGAGACAACATTTTAATGCCTGTCTGCTCTCGCGCCTATATAATTAGCCTTTTCCTTCATAATTTTGGCCATTTCTAAAAACCAATTCGAGTCTTCTGTTTTCCATTTTTCCAGATAATCGGAAAAAAACTGATTCCACTTTAAATAAAAAAAAAAAGAATTAATCGCAAATGGAGATCGCGAGTCTACGAAGATCGACATCGCGACGACAGCCTTCGCGAATCAAGGAGTAATCGGGTTTTTTCTGTGGGTTCTGCTGAGCTATGAAGAGGGTGCGAACGGGATGGAGTTGCGGTGTGGTTTTGGGGATACGACGCCGGTATTGAAGTCCGATGTGTGGACTGGAAATTGGCAATGGGTGGTTTAGGGCTCGACAGTAGGAAGAAGAGGGCACAGCGATTTTAAACTAGGGTCGACTTCGTTAGAATGGGGAGCGAAGCATAGGGATCTGGGGCCATCATTCAACGAGCAGTCGCATAAGGACAGATCTTTGAATTGGATTTTGCAGTGCGATGGTTTTTCCTTAGTTCAAATTGTCTGATGTTGATCGGTTCTCGCAAGGAAGCAGTTGGGTTTTTCATCAAAGAATTTGACTAATAAGGTAATTAATTCTAAGTTTAATTAGTTAATAATGTAATTAGGATTTTTTTCTAGTTAAATAAGTTATAAAAACTATGTATAACCATACATGAAATAAATGGTAAGTTAGAAAGATTGTGAGTAGCCAAAATTCCTTTATCATGTCCTGTTGGTTATTTTATTTATTTATTTAAATAATGAAGTGAAATAAAACTGAAATTTGATTTCTAAATTTATTTAGTAAGCTGTTTAAGATAAATAGAAATTAGCGATTTAATTAGTTAACTAAGGTATAATCAGGTAATTAAAATTTATCATCTTGTTATACAAGGTTTATTTATGAGATTATTCGAGTTGGGTTCGTAGCTGGGATTCTAGAAGTTGTTTGGAATTTGTCAGAGCCAACTGTGAATTCATAAAAATCTAGACTTTGAATATTCGGCAAAAAGGAAATCCTGGTGAGTAAATCTCACTCACCTTTTATTTCTAATTATTTTTATTCCGTTAAAAATAATTGTTTGTTGCTTGTGTGAATTTTTCTGCTTGTTTTATATATATTAGTTATTTAGGCTATATATATATATATATTGGGTTGATTGATTGGTTGGATTCCCGCAGTCTCATTAGCGGATGCCCGCAGTTTCATAGCGGATGATTACCCTATACGCCCCACTCTATGATTAGTGGATGACCTTCTATACCGCGATATTCTGCCACGAAGCAGAATGGGTATTATTTATGTGCTAACATCTGTGGATGCAGGAAACAGGTTGGAGGAATCCAACTGGATTCCTCAAAAATATATTATCTGTTTGTTTATTTGGTTGCATATATATTGTTATATATGATGTGTTAGAAAAATAAATAATTCGTTGCTTTGTGTGTTTAAATATCACTGGGCGTAAATAATGATATTTAAAATATCGTAAAAAGGATATTGGAAATAAAAAAAAAAAGGAAAAATTTCTATTTTAAATAGAATTTGAATTTTTAATGGAAATAAAATATAAACTTGTTTTGAAAATAAAACAAGAAGTTTCTTTATAAACAAAGTTTATAAATAGTTCTTTTATAACAAAGTTATAAATGAAGTGAAAAGAATTATCATTCGATAATTCAGAAATAGAAATACAAGTGTGAAATTGGGATTTGAAAAGGAATTTCAAAATAGGATTTGAAATGAAATTTTTAAATATATAACTCAAATGAAATTTGAGTATAACATTTGAATTTTAAAAAGGGAATTTGAATAAAGAAAATTCAAATAAAGATTTGAATGTAGAATTTCAAAATAGAATTTGAAATATAGAATTTCAAAGAAGAATTAAATAGAATTTGAAATATAGTATTTCAAAGAAGAATTCAAATGTGAAATTTGAATAGAGATTTGAAATGGAATTTAAATATGAAATTTGAATCGAGATTTGAAACAGAAATTCAAGTGTTGAATTTTGACATGGAATTGAACATAGAAATCCAAGTAGAAATTTGAATATGAAATTTCAAAATAGAATTTGAAATAAACTTTGAAAATAGAATTTCAAAGTAGAATGGGAAATGGAATTTCAAATAGGATTTCAAATAGGAAACCCAAAGGGTTTTGAAATGGAATTTGAATTCAAGGGAATTAAAATGAATTTGAATATTAGAAATTCAAATGGCGTTGAAAATGGGTTTGAATACTAGAATTCAAATGGTGTGGAAAATGAATTTGAATATTAGAAATTCAAATGGGGTCGGAAATGGAAAATGGAATTTGAATGCAAGAGATTCAAATTGAATCCAAATAGGAATTAATCTATGGGATTTGAATATGAAATTCAAATGAGTCTTAAACTATGGAATTTCAAATATAGAATTTAAAAAGGAGTTTGAATATTTGAATTTCAATAGAATTCAAATATAGAAATTGGATTATAGCAGTTCAAAGGGAATTTAAAAATAGAGTTTGAATAAGAGATTTCAAATGAATTCAAACATCGAATTTGAATATAGGGAATTCAAATAGGAATTCAAGTATTGAATTTGAAAAGGAATTGGGATTTAAAAATATGGAATTCAAAAGAAGATTGGAATTTGAATCAAGAGATTCAAGTGGAGTTAAATGAAGTTGAATTCATTTTAAAGAAGTTTAACGTTTATATATATAAATATAATTAAAACGAACTCGCCGCAGCGCTGCAGTTCGTAAAATAGCGATTCGAACTTCAATCGAGTATACAGGACGCAATTGAAGTCGGAATTCTTCGAAACAAGAAACGTCAGGACCGATTTAATAATAGTTTTCTAATGAAAGAGAAAAATCTGAATTTCGTCGTATAGATTTTGAGTTATGTCAAAATCAAATTTTCAGAAAAACAGCGCCAGAATCGTTTTAAAACCATAATGGTTTATTTAATATTATAAAAGGATTTTAAGCAAATAAAATCCGAAGTTCTATTTAGAAAATTTCAGACTTGAGTTATAAAAATATGTGAACTCAAGTAAAGTAAGGAAATTGATTTTTGAAACAGAAATCAGATTTTGACTTTGAATAGAATTAACTAATTCGAATAGAAATTAGTTAATGAGACTTCGACTTAATATTGGGCCTTAAATAAGTGAGTTCGATTTGAAAATTTATATTCGAAATAGAAAAGAGAACTAGAATTGAAATTGAAATTCAATTTGGTTATGAACGAGTTAAATATTTTGTTTGAACATGTTATGTTCAAACAAAGAAGTGAAATAGGCAAATTGGCCGATTTAAAGAACAAATGGGCGAAACTGAATTCAAATGATTAGATGGTGTTGAATTGAATTGGAAACAGGTGAACAGGTTTAGACAGGTATGGGATGAGGTATATGAAGTTTATAAATGTAATGCCCGACAAAAAGGTACATGTTTAAATTCATATATGGGTTTTATGCGCCGTATCGGCAAGCCGCTTGGCTTTTCTTTTTTCTTTTTGAAATTAGAAGATACCGGGATGCTATTTGAAATTTCCCGATGCTCCCGATACAGGGGAGGTTATGGCGAAATTTTCCGGAAATTTAAGGAGTTAGAATATTTTTAAGAGATTTTGATAAGCTGAAATCATTGTATCGACGTAAAGTGAATATAAAAATCGAATGTTGTAAACAAAAGGGGATAGAGATAAATGATTGAAAGTGTTTTCAATTGCAAAATAGAGATTTTTCTAATATATAGAAAATAAAAGAAGTTGATATTTGGAAACGTTTTCCAAATGACATAAAGGGCCAAGATTGGTTATGGAAAATATTTGGTTAACAAATATTGATAGAGAAATGAAGAAGAGATTTAATTAATGAAATATTAATTAAAGAGCCCAGTGATTTGTTTGATATGTTTGGATGAACACTTGTTTTTATTCGATAGTTAAATCACAGACTATCGAAGTTTTGACCATCGTTGTCAATATGGAGAGACCGGTTGGATTATTATCCAAAGAACCACTCCGTATCGGCATAAGCGTTGCGAACCAAGTATGCTGAATATATTGAAGACGGAGTGAAGTGCAAGGGCTTTTCTATTTATAGAAATTGTGCCTTCGGTGTCGTTCAATCCCAGAACGAACGTAATATGGACGAATGTCTGACAGAGTATTTCCAATGATCAAATGGGTTGGTCTGTATGAAAATATATGGTTGCAACGGATTTATCCCTTAGCATAACATCCAGAATATTTGTGCAAACTCAACTAGTGATTAACGGATCTGACGATGTGGCATTCAAAGTGATTGTGCTATCAATGAATGGTAAGTATTCGTAGCCTCAGGCCTCAACAACCAGGAAAGGACAAAAATCGGGCAGGCAGCATGGCTATGTGGGTCGCACCCATTAGGGTGTATAATCACCTATCTAGAGAAATTCCTTTTGTTTCTAAATCTATCGATTCTGCCCATTCGGGAAACGGTGGTTTGAGTCCAACCGTTGGTGATATACATTCGATACACTCAAGCGAAATGAGTGGTCGGTCATGTGTGGGCCGGGTTGCAAGACGTTCTTGTTGAACCCAGGTGTATTTGCCTCTAGAGATGCACTGTCGGAAGGTGGTCCCATACCTTGTCATGTTGGAAATCCAATCTCCAATAAGCGCCATGCGGTTTTTGATTATATACTATATATGTGGAGCGTGAGATGCAAGCGTTCTACTATTTGGTTATTTACTTGATGTAGACATTATTATAATATCACTGGATTTTTGTATCAAAGTATTTTGGGTTATAGTAAGGTAAAAACCGTCCGTGTTTATGTGTGGGCTGGTCTTACTATTATCTTTTCTTTTGAAAAGAGTTTTGAAAGTTAAACAAGTGGTGGGAGTTTACTCACACCAGTCCCATGACTGACCCAGAGTTTATTTTGTTTTGTTTTCCCTAAACTCTTGGGTGCCCAAATTTGTACGGGCAGTCAAGTGTTTCAGGCTTTTACAGATACACTTGGAGGAGCTTGAAACAGGAGGCTTCAACATTAGTTATGTAGAGTCACTTCCGCTGTAACAAATGCTGTATTGTACTCTGATGATGGTATGTATATATGTACCAAACAGATTTGTATTTCAAAGCTTATGTTATATAATATATTTTATTCGTTCCGCTGTGAGTTTGTGATCTTCGTTTTCTTCTATTCTAATATTTCTTTCTTTCTATTTCTCATCCTCTAACTTCTTTCTAATAATGAGTCGTATTTCTGTGTTATTTGAGTTGGACGTGTGGTGTTTTTAGTCAACTCAGATAGCACGGATTTGCGGGTCGTTTCAGTTGGTATCAGAGCTTAGGTTTAGCGAACACCTAGGCTTTGGCGGGGATTTACTCATTAGAGATAGGGTCAGTAGCACCCTAGAATGAGTTGAGTGTATAATACGAGAGAGCGTATTTGTTAGTTGATATAAAAGTTGTTTTATATTGTGTTGGCTAGTCTGTTGAGTGGTTTAGGAATTCTGGTCGAATCGTGGGACGCCACGAAGTCGATAGGGATTTCTAAACACTTGAACAAAAGATTGAACATGATATTGTTTTAAAGTGGGTAAATGAAATAATTTTACCCAAAATTCTATTTTGATATAGAAAGAATAATTTTCTAGAATTATTATTATATGGATGTGTTGGATGTTGATTTTATAATCAAACGAGATTATAAACTTAGAATGGTTATTCATAACCAAATAGAATTTGTATAGGAATTATATATACAAATGAGATGAATTAGAATTAAATTCAAACCAGAATTAAGAATTCAAAATCCTGGGAAGTTGAAAAATATTTTTCAAAGTATATTAAAATAATATAGATTTGTTTAAAGGATTTGAAAGAAAATCATTTTAGATGGATTTTGAAATTATAAAGCACTGAACTCACTTCAGTGGCTGGGAAATAATTCTAGTGATAATTGCAACATCATCAGTGTTCATTTCCGAGTTTCTAAGTGATGGATTGCTACCCTAGAAAAAGTTTTTGATGGAAATTTGTTTGAAAGAAAACAAGTAGATTAAAAATTCAAATGTTTTGAATTTGAAATGAAAATAAATATATGTATATATTTATGGGATTTCAAAAGAATTTGAAAAGAAAAATCCAGGGATTTGAATTCTGGAATTTAAATTTAAACAAGTTAAATGGGTCGAAGTGAATGAATTGATTAGAATCAATTTAAATAGGTTTATTGAAATAAATTGAAATAAATATGAATTGAATGTGAAGGCATATGAAAGGAAGAAGACCAAAAGTTTTGGTTGAAAATAAAGTCATAAAAATATGAGGAGTTGAATTTCAACATAAGTGAATATGTTGAAAAGTAATGAGTTTGTAGTATTTTTCCTACCTTAGCAATTTCGAGGACGAAATTATTTTAAGGGGGGAAGAATGTAACGACCCAGATTTTTGAACGGTTTATTTTAAATATTTAGTATGGTTTTAAATATTGAATTAATAATATAAATGAATTTTTATATTGAATTATCAATTTATAATCGATATACGATTTATTTTGAATACATATAATCATTGTAATACGGAATATAATTGAAATCGAAGTTAAAAAAAAAACTGAATCAAAATGATTCAGATGATAAGTAGGAATTTTATTTGATATACATGATAATGAATAATAATTTATTTTCAATTCCTGGTTTCTGAATTTAAATTATATTATATTGATTTAATATGGTATATACGTTCAAATTAAATTTCAGAATATATATACAGTTCAATTCAAAAGGACGTCATAACATTGAAATGTCAGTCGTTAGGTTTAATATAGCGGTTCGGGGACCGCGAGATATTTCAGTTGTTTAAATTTAAAACAAAATAAAAAAAATCAAAATATAAAAATATAAAATAGAGCCGACCTATATGTCTTACCCAAAGCCATCCTAACCCTGATAAATTCGTAGCTGTTCTTCCTCGAGGTGTAAAATTGGTCTCCCTCCTTCAAAATCTAAGAGACAACATTTTAATGCCTGTCTGCTCTCGCGCCTATATAATTAGCCTTTTCCTTCATAATTTTGGCCATTTCTAAAAACCAATTCGAGTCTTCTGTTTTCCATTTTTCCAGATAATCGGAAAAAAACTGATTCCACTTTAAATAAAAAAAAAAAGAATTAATCGCAAATGGAGATCGCGAGTCTACGAAGATCGACATCGCGACGACAGCCTTCGCGAATCAAGGAGTAATCGGGTTTTTTCTGTGGGTTCTGCTGAGCTATGAAGAGGGTGCGAACGGGATGGAGTTGCGGTGTGGTTTTGGGGATACGACGCCGGTATTGAAGTCCGATGTGTGGACTGGAAATTGGCAATGGGTGGTTTAGGGCTCGACAGTAGGAAGAAGAGGGCACAGCGATTTTAAACTAGGGTCGACTTCGTTAGAATGGGGAGCGAAGCATAGGGATCTGGGGCCATCATTCAACGAGCAGTCGCATAAGGACAGATCTTTGAATTGGATTTTGCAGTGCGATGGTTTTTCCTTAGTTCAAATTGTCTGCTGTTGATCGGTTCTCGCAAGGAAGCAGTGGGGTTTTTCATCAAAGAATTTGACTAATAAGGTAATTAATTCTAAGTTTAATTAGTTAATAATGTAATTAGGATTTTTTTCTAGTTAAATAAGTTATAAAAACTATGTATAACCATACATGAAATAAATGGTAAGTTAGAAAGATTGTGAGTAGCCAAAATTCCTTTATCATGTCCTGTTGGTTATTTTATTTATTTATTTAAATAATGAAGTGAAATAAAACTGAAATTTGATTTCTAAATTTATTTAGTAAGCTGTTTAAGATAAATAGAAATTAGCGATTTAATTAGTTAACTAAGGTATAATCAGGTAATTAAAATTTATCATCTTGTTATACAAGGTTTATTTATGAGATTATTCGAGTTGGGTTCGTAGCTGGGATTCTAGAAGTTGTTTGGAATTTGTCAGAGCCAACTGTGAATTCATAAAAATCTAGACTTTGAATATTCGGCAAAAAGGAAATCCTGGTGAGTAAATCTCACTCACCTTTTATTTCTAATTATTTTTATTCCGTTAAAAATAATTGTTTGTTGCTTGTGTGAATTTTTCTGCTTGTTTTATATATATTAGTTATTTAGGCTATATATATATATATATATTGGGTTGATTGATTGGTTGGATTCCCGCAGTCTCATTAGCGGATGCCCGCAGTTTCATAGCGGATGATTACCCTATACGCCCCACGCTATGATTAGTGGATGACCTTCTATACCGCGATATTCTGCCACGAAGCAGAATGGGTATTATTTATGTGCTAACATCTGTGGATGCAGGAAACAGGTTGGAGGAATCCAACTGGATTCCTCAAAAATATATTATCTGTTTGTTTATTTGGTTGCATATATATTGTTATATATGATGTGTTAGAAAAATAAATAATTCGTTGCTTTGTGTGTTTAAATATCACTGGGCGTAAATAATGATATTTAAAATATCGTAAAAAGGATATTGGAAATAAAAAAAAAAGGAAAAATTTCTATTTTAAATAGAATTTGAATTTTTAATGGAAATAAAATATAAACTTGTTTTGAAAATAAAACAAGAAGTTTCTTTATAAACAAAGTTTATAAATAGTTCTTTTATAACAAAGTTATAAATGAAGTGAAAAGAATTATCATTCGATAATTCAGAAATAGAAATACAAGTGTGAAATTGGGATTTGAAAAGGAATTTCAAAATAGGATTTGAAATGAAATTTTTAAATATATAACTCAAATGAAATTTGAGTATAACATTTGAATTTTAAAAAGGGAATTTGAATAAAGAAAATTCAAATAAAGATTTGAATGTAGAATTTCAAAATAGAATTTGAAATATAGAATTTCAAAGAAGAATTAAATAGAATTTGAAATATAGTATTTCAAAGAAGAATTCAAATGTGAAATTTGAATAGAGATTTGAAATGGAATTTAAATATGAAATTTGAATCGAGATTTGAAACAGAAATTCAAGTGTTGAATTTTGACATGGAATTGAACATAGAAATCCAAGTAGAAATTTGAATATGAAATTTCAAAATAGAATTTGAAATAAACTTTGAAAATAGAATTTCAAAGTAGAATGGGAAATGGAATTTCAAATAGGATTTCAAATAGGAAACCCAAAGGGTTTTGAAATGGAATTTGAATTCAAGGGAATTAAAATGAATTTGAATATTAGAAATTCAAATGGCGTTGAAAATGGGTTTGAATACTAGAATTCAAATGGTGTGGAAAATGAATTTGAATATTAGAAATTCAAATGGGGTCGGAAATGGAAAATGGAATTTGAATGCAAGAGATTCAAATTGAATTCAAATAGGAATTAATCTATGGGATTTGAATATGAAATTCAAATGAGTCTTAAACTATGGAATTTCAAATATAGAATTTAAAAAGGAGTTTGAATATTTGAATTTCAATAGAATTCAAATATAGAAATTGGATTATAGCAGTTCAAAGGGAATTTAAAAATAGAGTTTGAATAAGAGATTTCAAATGAATTCAAACATCGAATTTGAATATAGGGAATTCAAATAGGAATTCAAGTATTGAATTTGAAAAGGAATTGGGATTTAAAAATATGGAATTCAAAAGAAGATTGGAATTTGAATCAAGAGATTCAAGTGGAGTTAAATGAAGTTGAATTCATTTTAAAGAAGTTTAACGTTTATATATATAAATATAATTAAAACGAACTCGCCGCAGCGCTGCAGTTCGTAAAATAGCGATTCGAACTTCAATCGAGTATACAGGACGCAATTGAAGTCGGAATTCTTCGAAACAAGAAACGTCAGGACCGATTTAATAATAGTTTTCTAATGAAAGAGAAAAATCTGAATTTCGTCGTATAGATTTTGAGTTATGTCAAAATCAAATTTTCAGAAAAACAGCGCCAGAATCGTTTTAAAACCATAATGGTTTATTTAATATTATAAAAGGATTTTAAGCAAATAAAATCCGAAGTTCTATTTAGAAAATTTCAGACTTGAGTTATAAAAATATGTGAACTCAAGTAAAGTAAGGAAATTGATTTTTGAAACAGAAATCAGATTTTGACTTTGAATAGAATTAACTAATTCGAATAGAAATTAGTTAATGAGACTTCGACTTAATATTGGGCCTTAAATAAGTGAGTTTGATTTGAAAATTTATATTCGAAATAGAAAAGAGAACAAGAATTGAAATTGAAATTCAATTTGGTTATGAACGAGTTAAATATTTTGTTTGAACATGTTATGTTCAAACAAAGAAGTGAAATAGGCAAATTGGCCGATTTAAAGAACAAATGGGCGAAACTGAATTCAAATGATTAGATGGTGTTGAATTGAATTGGAAACAGGTGAACAGGTTTAGACAGGTATGGGATGAGGTATATGAAGTTTATAAATGTAATGCCCGACAAAAAGGTACATGTTTAAATTCATATATGGGTTTTATGCGCCGTATCGGCAAGCCGCTTGGCTTTTCTTTTTTCTTTTTGAAATTAGAAGATACCGGGATGCTATTTGAAATTTCCCGATGCTCCCGATACAGGGGAGGTTATGGCGAAATTTTCCGGAAATTTAAGGAGTTAGAATATTTTTAAGAGATTTTGATAAGCTGAAATCATTGTATCGACGTAAAGTGAATATAAAAATCGAATGTTGTAAACAAAAGGGGATAGAGATAAATGATTGAAAGTGTTTTCAATTGCAAAATAGAGATTTTTCTAATATATAGAAAATAAAAGAAGTTGATATTTGGAAACGTTTTCCAAATGACATAAAGGGCCAAGATTGGTTATGGAAAATATTTGGTTAACAAATATTGATAGAGAAATGAAGAAGAGATTTAATTAATGAAATATTAATTAAAGAGCCCAGTGATTTGTTTGATATGTTTGGATGAACACTTGTTTTTATTCGATAGTTAAATCACAGACTATCGAAGTTTTGACCATCGTTGTCAATATGGAGAGACCGGTTGGATTATTATCCAAAGAACCACTCCGTATCGGCATAAGCGTTGCGAACCAAGTATGCTGAATATATTGAAGACGGAGTGAAGTGCAAGGGCTTTTCTATTTATAGAAATTGTGCCTTCGGTGTCGTTCAATCCCAGAACGAACGTAATATGGACGAATGTCTGACAGAGTATTTCCAATGATCAAATGGGTTGGTCTGTATGAAAATATATGGTTGCAACGGATTTATCCCTTAGCATAACATCCAGAATATTTGTGCAAACTCAACTAGTGATTAACGGATCTGACGATGTGGCATTCAAAGTGATTGTGCTATCAATGAATGGTAAGTATTCGTAGCCTCAGGCCTCAACAACCAGGAAAGGACAAAAATCGGGCAGGCAGCATGGCTATGTGGGTCGCACCCATTAGGGTGTATAATCACCTATCTAGAGAAATTCCTTTTGTTTCTAAATCTATCGATTCTGCCCATTCGGGAAACGGTGGTTTGAGTCCAACCGTTGGTGATATACATTCGATACACTCAAGCGAAATGAGTGGTCGGTCATGTGTGGGCCGGGTTGCAAGACGTTCTTGTTGAACCCAGGTGTATTTGCCTCTAGAGATGCACTGTCGGAAGGTGGTCCCATACCTTGTCATGTTGGAAATCCAATCTCCAATAAGCGCCATGCGGTTTTTGATTATATACTATATATGTGGAGCGTGAGATGCAAGCGTTCTACTATTTGGTTATTTACTTGATGTAGACATTATTATAATATCACTGGATTTTTGTATCAAAGTATTTTGGGTTATAGTAAGGTAAAAACCGTCCGTGTTTATGTGTGGGCTGGTCTTACTATTATCTTTTCTTTTGAAAAGAGTTTTGAAAGTTAAACAAGTGGTGGGAGTTTACTCACACCAGTCCCATGACTGACCCAGAGTTTATTTTGTTTTGTTTTCCCTAAACTCTTGGGTGCCCAAATTTGTACGGGCAGTCAAGTGTTTCAGGCTTTTACAGATACACTTGGAGGAGCTTGAAACAGGAGGCTTCAACATTAGTTATGTAGAGTCACTTCCGCTGTAACAAATGCTGTATTGTACTCTGATGATGGTATGTATATATGTACCAAACAGATTTGTATTTCAAAGCTTATGTTATATAATATATTTTATTCGTTCCGCTGTGAGTTTGTGATCTTCGTTTTCTTCTATTCTAATATTTCTTTCTTTCTATTTCTCATCCTCTAACTTCTTTCTAATAATGAGTCGTATTTCTGTGTTATTTGAGTTGGACGTGTGGTGTTTTTAGTCAACTCAGATAGCACGGATTTGCGGTTCGCTACATAAACTAATCGATAACTCTTTTCGATTAAACTATAATCGATAACTCCTTCGATTTACTAATAATCGATAAATCCTTCGATTAACTAATAATCGATAACTCTTTCGATTAACTAATAATCGATAACTCCTTCGATTAACTAATAATTGATAACTCCTTTAATTCTATCCGAATAAACTAATATTCGATTTAACTCCACTCGCTTGACTCTAGATCGCAGCGATCATAATGGTTACGCCTGATTCCCCCAGGAAACATCCGACCGCCCTAGGCTATCTGCAGCCCTGCGAATTACGCTAGCAGTCGTACGAAATGGTAACTTATCCTGGGTAACTATTGTTTGACCAACTCTATCTCAATAACTATATTCGATCATCTTTAATTGAATAACTAAAATTCAATTAAATCCTAATTCGATTAACTATGTTCAATTAACTTTATCTGGTTAACTCTTAATTTGAATAACAAATATTCGATAAATTCTAATTGAATAACTAATATTCAATTAACTCTACGGATTTACCCTAACCGATTAACTCTAACTGATTAATTCTACTCTAATCGATTTATTCTAACTCTAATCGATTATTTCTAACTCTAATCGACTTCTCCTATTCGAATAACTCCTATTCGATAGCGTTTATTCATTTATAAAGATTTACTTTTAGTAACGGTTCTTTACTTTATAAATGTTCTCTTTAATAGCGTTACTTCACTTATACAAGTGTTGTGTACCCCTTCTATTTAAAACTATTGGTGTTAAAAACCAATATCTCTTCTCTATATAAGCTCAGACTTATATATTCCATTTATCGAATGATAAATATTTAATTTAATTTATAAACTGTTATTTATAAATTAATCTTTTCTATTTATCTATTAAAAACAGATTCCCATTTTCCGTTCATCTTCTGAATATTCCTTTGGTTTATTTCTATTTATTTAACAAATAAATATCTTATTTATAACATTCTATTTATTTACTATAAATAAATATTTCCATTGAATCTATTTGTAAATGTTTTACAAATATTTCCCTTTGAATTCTATTTGTTTGCACATAACTTCCTTTGTATTTGTGTTACAAATATATTTCCCTTATATTTACTTTACAAATATATTTTCTTTTTAACTCTTTTGGGTTTTTTTCTTAATTCACACCCAATTCATATTCACATTGATTTTACTCAGTTTATCCATTTCGATCCATTTAACTTACGTAAGTTAAATTTAATTTTAATCATTCAAATTCCCATTACTAGTTGCTAATTAACCGTTTTTCCTATTTCACCCTTTTTATTTGAATATAACTTGTTCAAATATATGTCAACTTAATTATAAACTAATCTAATTATAATTTTAACTCGAGTTATATATTCGATTTCGAATATAAATTCTCAATTTCCTTCAATTATCCAAAAACCCAAATTCGATTCAAATTTCCTTTAACTAATTATTTTCCAATCTAGTTAATTCTATTTAACCATTTAAAATATGTTTTTTTGTCTTAAAAATCATTTCACTTACTTCACTGGAGTTCATATTTATTTTATATCTCCAGTCTGGATTTTTCTAATGCCAATTCGGATTTTATTTCCTAAAAATCCTTTTATTTATTTAATTAAACCGTTATGGTTTTATAATGGTCCTGGCGCTGTTTTTCTAAAAATTTGATTTTGCCATAACTCAAAATTTATACGACGAAATCCAGATTTTTCTCTTTCACTAGAAAACTATCGTTCAACCGGTCCCGACGATTCTTGTTTCAAAGAATTCCGACTTCAATTGAGTTTTATATACTAAATTGAAGTTCGAAGCGCCAATTTACGAACTGCCGCGTTACGGCGAGCTCGTTTTAATTATATTTATAAATATAAACGTTTTAACTTTGTTTATAATAAATTCAACTCCATTCTGATATATTTTTAATATGTATCAAATCCATTTCATAATATTCCCGATCTATTTCACTACTATTTGAAATTCTATATATTTACACTATTCAAATTCCATTTGAATTTCTTTATTCAAACTCTATATTTGAATTTCCTTCTATTCAATTTCTATTTAAATTTTCTTCTATTCAAATTCTAATTCAACTTCTTGTCTTCAAATTCTATTTGAATTTCTTATTTTCAATTCCTATTTGAAATCCTTTATTCAAAACCCATTTCAAACCCCTTATTCAAATTCCATTTGAAATCCTTTATTCAATTTCTATTTAAATTCCTTATTCAAATTCCTATTTGAAATTCTTTGAATTTAAATTCTATTTTAACTCCTTTTGTTTTCTTTGAATTCTAATATTCATCCTCCACTTTATATTCTCTTCGAAATTCTATTTAACCAAATTCCATTTGAATTCTAATATTCAAATCTCTATTTGGCTTTTCTTTATTCAAATCCATTTGAATTCAAATTCCATTTCAATTTTTCTTATGCAATTTCTATTTGAATTTTTCTTTATTCAAACTCATTTGAATTCCTTTGAATTCAAATTCTATTTCACTTCTATTTGAATTATATATATACATTCAAATTCCTTTAATTTACTTCTATTTGAAATCTATATTCCCATTTCACATTTCAAAATTCCTTTGAAGTAATATAAATATATACATATATTTATCTATCTCAAATTCAAAACATTTGAATTTTCAAACAACTTGTTTCTTCCAAACAAATTTCCATCAAACTTTTCTAAGGCAGCAATTTATCACTTAGAAACTCGAAAATGAACACTGGTGATGTTGTGACCATCATCAGAATTATTTTCCAGCCACTGAATGAGTTCAGTGCTTTATTTCTTTCAAAGATCCATTTAGAAAAATATTTTCCAAACTCCCAGGATTTTAAATTCTGAATTCTGGTTGGAATTCAATTTTAATTCATCTCATTTGTATATCTGATTTCATATACAAATTCCATTGGTTATATATAACTATTTCATTTTTAAAATCTAATTTGATTATAATCCTAACAATCAACTTAACTATTTAAAAACAATATCGTGTCCAATCTTTTGTTCAAGTGTTTATAAACTCCTATCGAAATCATGGCGTCCCACGATTCGACCAAAATTTATAATCCACTCAGCAGACTAGTCAACACAATATAAAACAGTTTTTATATCAAATAACAAGTACGCTCTCTCGTATATATATACGCTCAACTCATTCTAGGATACTACTGATCCTATCTCTAATGAGCACATTTCCACACAACCTAGGTATTCGCTCAACCTAAGCTCTGATACCAACTGTAATGACCCGAAAATCCGGTAGAATTTGAGCTGACCAAAAACACAAGTCCAACCCCAAATATCACGGAAATTCGAACCATTAATAGAAAGAAGTTAGAGGGTGAGAATAGATAAGATAGAAACTTAGAATAGAAGAAGAAGAAGAACACAACATCAGAGTAACACGAATCTTACAGCGGAACGAATAACATATATAACATAACTTGAAATATACATATGTAATTGAATATACATCAATATCAAAGTACATCACTTACAACACAGCAGAAATAACTATAGCTATATGATCCTGAAGCCTCCTGCTCCAAGCTCTTCCAGTATATCTGTAAATTCCCGACTACTTGACTGCCCGTACAAATTTAGGCACCCAAGAGTTTAGGGAAAACAACAAAGTAAACTCCGGGTCAGTCATGGGACTGGTATGAGTAAACAGTTTAAAACAGTTTCAGAAAACTAAATGATATCTCATAAGACCACGCCGTATAACACGGAACGGGTTTTTCCCTTATGAGAATCCAAACACTTGATTTATCTTTATATCAAAACTCTTTTGATATTATAATAATGTCTAAATCACATAGATAACAATCTAGTGGAACGCTTGCATCTCACGTTCCACATATATAATATACAATCAAAACCGCAAGCACGTATTGGGTATTTGGTTTTCCAACTATGACAAGGTATGGAACCACCTTCCGCTGGTATATCTCTAGAGGAGAATACACCGAGTTCAACAAGAACATCTTGCAACTCAGCCACACATGACCGACCACTAATTTCGCTTGAGTGTATCGAATGTATATCACCAACGATTGGGATCAGCAACCGTTTCCCGAATGGGTCAGCATCGACAATAGATTTTTAGAAGTAAATGAAACTCTAGATCAGGTGATTATACACCCTAATAGGTGCGACCTACATAGCCATGCTGCTTGCCCGATTTCTGTCATTTACCGGTTGATGAGGCTAGAAGCTACGCTTTATCATCACACCAGATTCACTTCGAATGTCACATCGTCAAATCCATCAAATCACCGATTGACGTCCTCAACAGTACATTACGTGTTAGCTAAAAGAAGTTTCCTTCCCCGCTTCCACTCTTGGTACGGTTGAAGAAATCTATGTACGTGACCATTCTGGAAATACTCTGTCAGACATTCATCCATACAAGTCACCTAGGAACAGGATGAACTGAAGGCATTATTTCTATTAATAGAAAAAGTCCTTGCACTCTACTCCGTCTTCGATTATCTTTATATAATCTGATTCGCACGCTACTGCCAATACGGAGTGGTTCTTCGGATAATAATCCAACCGGTCTCTCCATATTGACAACGATGGTCAAAACTTCGATAGTCTGTGATTTAACTATCGAATAAAAACAAGTGTTTCGATAGTCGATGATTTAACTATCGAATAAAACAAGTGTTCATCCAAACATCCAACAAATCACTGAACCTTTAATTAATATTCCATTAATTAAATCTCTTCTCTATTTCTTATCAATATTTGTTAACCAAATATTTTCAATAACCATATTGGCCTTATCCGTTATTTGGAAAACATTTCCATATATCGCCTTCCTTTATTTTCTATACTAGGAAATATTCATTATTCTATTTCCAAGCTTTACACATATTTGGGTTAAAACAGATGTTGTGTAAAACATCGTTACGACAACCCAAATACAGTATTTAACTAATTCTTATTCCACATTGATCT
This sequence comes from Allium sativum, assembly GCA_030737875.1. Classification (NCBI taxonomy): domain Eukaryota; kingdom Viridiplantae; phylum Streptophyta; class Magnoliopsida; order Asparagales; family Amaryllidaceae; genus Allium; species Allium sativum. The sequence goes on along the minus strand of CM060926.1, from coordinate 1,018,932,528 downwards.
TCGAGCCTGAATCTTGCTACTTATCGGTATATCATGAAATCAACCAAGTTGGGGTATAATTACCTCTCAGACCTTGACTGAATAACATTTAACGTCAAAACAGACAAGACTACTTACTCGAACAATCAATACCATACAACTGATTATTCACCTTTAAACACATATACATTTTCTCTTTCTATTTCTACGAGATTTTATTCTTATACTTCCCTTTTTAATTATACTATTCTATTTCTAAGTTCGTTTCCTTATCGACTTCTATAAAATTTGATATGTTGATTTCTAACTATCAAATTATCTTAAAAATATTCTATCTCCTTAAATTCCCGGAAAAATTCGCCATAACCTCCTTTGTACCGGGAGCATCGGGAAATTTCAAATAGCTTTCCCGGTCCTTCTTATCTCAAAAAGAAAAAGAAAAAGCCAAGCGGCTTGCCGATACGGGGCATAAAATCTCATATGGAAATTAAATACGTACCTTTTTGTCGGGCATTCTATTTATTTCACTTCTATACTTTATTCCATACCTGTCTCCTGTATATTTATACCTGTCCAATCTATTTTAACTATACCAATCGTTTTAACTCAATTTGTTAATTAAATCCGTTACTTAACTTTTTAGTCTATTCCACTTCTATTTATCTAAATCTATTTATTATAAATCCCATTTGAATTTCTATATTCAAATTCCATTTGAAATACTATGTTTAAATTCTATAGTTAAACTCCATTTGAATTCTATTATTCAAATTCTATTTCAATTCCTTATATTCAAAGTCCATTTGAATTCTCTGCATTATTTATAAACAACGTTTTATAACTTCAATTCAAATCCAACCTTTCCATTTATAAACAACGTTTATAAATTCAATTCAAATCCCATAATTTCATTTATAAACAAAGTTTATAAATTCGATTCAAAACCCACCTTTCATTTATAAACAAAGTTTATAAATTCAATTCAAAACCCACCTTTCATTTATAAACAAAGTTTATAAATTCAATTCAAATCCCATATTTTCATTTATAAACAAAGTTTATAAATTCGATTCAAAACCCACCTTTCATTTATAAACAAAGTTTATAAATTCAATTCAAATCCCATATTTTCATTTATAAACAAAGTTTATAAATTCGATTCAAAACCCACCTTTCATTTATAAACAAAGTTTATAAATTCGATTCAAATCCTATCTTCCATTTATAAACAACGTTTATAAATTCGATTACTTGTTTTATATACCTTCAAAACAAGTTAATATTTTCTATAGTTTTATTTAAAATTCAAATTCTATTTATAAAAATAGAATTTCCTTTTTAAATATCAAATACCCTTTCCGATATTTTTATGAATCGATATTCAAGCCCCAGGGATATTTTAAACAATCAAATCAACCAATTTTCAATCATTTGATTTTTAACACATCATATATGAATATATATATATGAAATCAAACAAACAACAAATAATATATATTTTTGAGGAATCCAGTTGGATTCCTCCAACCTGTTTTCCTGCATCCACAGATGTTAGTCAACATAGTAATACCCATCCTGCTTCGAGGCAGGATATCGCGGTATAGAAGGTCATCCACTAATCATAGCGTGGGGCGCATAGGGTAATCATCCGCTATGGTACCGCGGGCATCCGCTAATGAAACTACGGGAATCCAACCAATCATCAACCCAATATATATATAATAGTCAACCAATCCTAAATAACTATATATATTTTAAAACAATCAGTCTAAACAGCATTCAAACAAGCAACAACAATTATTTTTAACGATGTAAAAATAATTCTAAACAAACAGGTGAGTGAGATTTACTCACCAGGATTTTTATTTCGTGATATATTCCAATCTGAATTTCATAGCTTAGCTGACGACAATACAAATCCAACCATCCCGTTCGAATTTGACTCTATTTGAATTCGAGATTTATTTTATAAGTAACCGAATAAATTCGAATATAATTAAAGATTTAATTGAGATAAATTAACAATTTAAATTACCTTAACTCCAAGTTTAACAGTGACCTGCTCGACACCATTTTAAAACTGAAAATTTCCCTTTCCCTATAGCTTGTTACCATTACCGTAAACCTTCCTCCCCTCCTCTGTCTTTCTTGGAACAATAAATTTCTTCCCCTAGTTGAACATCGGCCATTGAAAAAATCTCCCTCTTATACAAATCGAATAACCAATTTCCAAGAAAACCAGATCTGAACTCATGGTTTTTAGCTGTAAATTACAAGGCCTACAGACAAAAATCTGACTAAACCCTCTTCAAATCAGTGATAAATGTCGAACTGGTGTTAAACTCGCGATTGTCCAACCCCAGGAACATGAAGACCGATCACTGCTTTCCACTGAAATCTACCAACATCGGACTCCAAAATTCAATACTGTCGACCTCTCTTGACACCGCAACCCCCATCTACATCGATGTCACCATAGCCACTCAGTACAACCAATCGACACTCGGGGAGCACCATACTAACCCCGGGCCTTATCTCCCCATCGTTGATCACCCGTTCAACCAATCTGCCATGTCACAATGCCCTAAATCCCATTCTCGAGCTCGCCTTCCAATCGCGTCGCTCCCACAGTTCGAGCTCCAGAGATTATCGTGAACCCAGAGTACCGAACCTCGAATTCACCTGCGCCTCAATTCTGACAACCGCGAATCCTCCCTCTGACCAAGAACACCATCTGAAAATCTCTCGCGCCCCCTCTTGATTTTGACTTGGGCTTTCATTCGAGTTGAATTTGAAAGTGAAGAACAGATTTCTTAAAAGAAAAGAAAAAGGATCCGATTTTATTTTCATTGGTTTCTAAAGCCCGAACTACTGAAAATAATAAAAGGGAAAGGTAGTGGTTTTATAGAAGAGAACGGGAACAAACGTGGCCTTATTTTCCTTTGTTCATTATTGAGTGGTGAGGGAAGGGAGATGTGTTTAATTCCTTACCTTATGATTTTTTTTATGGTTATAAATATAGGTGTATATATTTAAATTATCCATAATTTCTAACTTCTTTTTGAACGCAAAACTGTCAATTCTAGGGTAATACCACGGCTCTGAACACACTGGGATAGGTTACGAAGTCCAATTCGATCATCCTGAACAGATATAAATTTTAAATCGATATAAATTTAATTTCAAAACAATGTATTTCTTCGATAATTATTGAATATTATTATTCTAATTCAAATAGAATTATGTATTGATTATCTGAACTGTTTTCAAATCAGTTTTCACTTTGAATTCAGTTATTCGCTGATTCCTTATTTTGATAATTTAATATATACGATATTAAATCGAAATTGATTTTTTTTAAATCGATAACACCCTATAAAGATTGATTTATTTACTTAACTCAATATTTAAATCCATATTAAATATTTTAAAATTAACCCCTAAGAGTCCGGGTCATTACAGCAGTTACGATGATGAAAGAGGATTAGTAAAAAACAAGAGGTTAAGGAAATTAAAATATAAATTAATTATATATTAAATTGTATGAACATTAAATAGCTATATCTTTTTCAAATCAGAACGAAATCGAATGAAACTGATTGTGTTGGATTCGTATTTCCGACCACTACGACATGGAATGGACTAGATCTAAAATAAGGCAAACTAGAATTTGAGGAAAATGTGAATCTGAACTGTACAGATCTGGATTGTTTGGTGAGATTTCTATATTTTAAATTTTAAAATTAATTATTTATTCTACTGTGGAATTTATATTTGTTCTGTTTAAAATTCGTATTAATGATGTGTATGTAATGGTTTCAGTGTTGACTGTTTATGCTGATGATGACTTACTGAATTGTTTGTGTGTTCCATGGTAGTTATGATACAAAAAAAAATAGTGAAAAACAAATGATTCACTTTGTTAACTAGAAAACAATGAAAACAGAAAAAAATCTTATTTTTATGGTGTATGTCATATTAGAATATAGAAATTGTTTTGATAAATAAAATCTCTTTTGTATGTCATATTAAAATATAGAAATTGTTTTGACAAATAAAATTCCTTTTATGAGTCATATTAGAGTATAGAAGTTGATTTACAAATAAAATCCTTTTTATTTGTTATTGAAATGCATAGAAAATCTTGACGTATAAAATATTCTTTTATATGTTATTAGAATGTATAGAAAAGTATAAACAAATAAAAGGATTCTTTTATTTGTTGTTAGAAAACATAGAAAAGTGTAAAACAATAAAATACCATTTTTATTTGTCATGATTAAAATTAGAATTAGATGCAAAATAGAAATATTCTTTTTATGTGCTATGTTAAAATAGATCCACATGAAAATAAGGATATTATTCTTTTATTTTATTTGTATATAAATTGCAATAACAATGTTTATATGTTATGCTATACATTAAGATTTGTATACGAATCAAAATGGACATTTTGTTAGAAATGTTATATATTGATTAGAATTATCACCTTTGTTAGAAGTGTTATATTAGATTAAAACACCATTTTTGGTTAGGATGTTTTTGTGTAAACAAAAATTACATTTTAGTTATAAATGTTACACTAGAATATAAAATAACATTTTTGCTATAAATGTTGCATTAGTATGAAAAGACCATTTTTGTTTTAAATGTTATGTTAGTATAAAAAAATCTATTTTTATTAGAAATGTTAAATTTGAACAAAAAGGTCATTTTTGTTAGAAGGTTAAATTAGATTAAATTTGTCACTTTTGTTAAAAGCGTCAAATTAGATTAAAATTTACATTTTGTTAGTAATGTTGCATTAGAAGAAAATTGACATGTTGGTTAAAAATGTCATTTACATCGGATTTGTATATGATAAATAAAAATGTCACTTTTTATTGTATTAGGACTGGCAAGATAAGAATGTCACTTTGATTAGAAATTGTTAACAAGAAAATTACATTTTATGTAATCAAGATTAAAAAGAAAAAGAGAATTACATTTTATGTAATCAAGTTTAAAAAGAAAAGAGAATTACATTTTTAATGTAATTATAAGATGAGAATTCATTGTTGTAATGGAAATTTCTTTTTTTAATGTAATTAAAAAAGGAAAAATTTGACAATGGAATCAAAATCACCTTTTTAGGTAATTTAAAAAGGATAGAAATTTTCACCGTAATGTTAATCACATTCTTATGTTAACATTAGAAAAGAAACATTTTTATGAATAAAATGTCCGCATCATAAAATCTTATTTTTATGTCAGTATATAAAGGAATTAAATAATTTATATTTTTCAATGTAAATAAAAGAAATTGAAGAATTTACATTTTTAAATGTGAATAAAGCAAATAATGGAATTTACATTTTATATGTAAATAAAAAGGTTTGATAGGAATGCACATTTTATATAAGCTAAAAGAATGATTAGAAATTTACATTTTCCAATGTAAGTAGGATATGAAACAAAAGTTACATTTTAAATATAATAATATATTGATATAAAGTTTACATTTTTTTAATGTAAATAAGATTAAAAAAATGAAAGTTACATTTTTAATGTAAAAAGGAAAGTTTACATTTTTAATGTGAATAAGAGAAGGAGAAAATTACATTTTCATGTAAGTAGAACCTAAAGAAGAGGATTTACATTTTAATCAATTGAATTTTTATTAAAAAGGACAACGGTATGAAATTTACATATTCTTGTAAAAGAATTTCAGTAAAAATTATAACGATGAAATTTATATTTTAGTGAGTTGGATTTTCATTAAAAAGGATTAAAAGATATGAAATTTACATTTTTATGTGTAAAGATTAAAGCAAAAATATCATTTTGCTTGTAAAGAAAAGAATAACACAAGATAATCATTTTTGTTGAATTAGGAATGACGCACAAGAATTTGCATGGTTGTATAGATTGGAAAAAAATACATTGCATGTATAGGTTGTGTATGTGAATTAAAATAAATATTATTGTGTGTTATGTTATATATCTTTACTTGTCATGATTACCACAATAATGAAATGGCCGAAGAAATTGTAGGTATATATATATAAAATCATATATATAAACAAATTTCAATTGAACGAATCGAGCGTGGTATTTCACTTTATAGAATTGTACTTTTAGTTGATTATACCAAAATATCCGACAGTCGGATTTTCCCAAAACTAAAACCGTTAGGTTCGCCTTGGGAAGATCTTTCCAACGATATGAATTATGTTAAAATCCAACGGTTAGATTTAGAGATATGTGAAATTCAAAATTTCACAAAAGCAGCGCTAAAACCCTATATGACCTGAAAACGTCGTTTTTATAAAAAAAACGAGTTATTTTTATTGAAATAAAGTAGGATTAAAATTGTTACAAATTATTAATAACAATATGAAACAGGTTTTCAAATTAATATGCGAGGGTTATTTGGAAAGTACGAGTTTATCCCATTCCAAATATTTAAACGACGTTTAAAATCCAAGATTGGAAGATGGCGATTGAAGACCGGCAATCTTCACCTCGAATGGACGATGATGACTGTTGCCTTAGAATGGCTCGCTACCATGATAGGGTTAATAGTAGGAGTTGCCCAAACGTAGTGCGGATTAGTACGGATTTGGCTTTCGCTCAGACCCAGAGCATAAGCTTATAAATGGAATGTGTGTCTGACATTGTACTCCTTTATATTGTATTTATTGATTTTCTGTCGAATGTATGAATGTTTGGTGGCGGAGAATTTATTCTCTTGTGTAACACCCTTTTGTATATTTTGGCAAAGATTAATAGTATGATATGGAGTGACGATGTGGCATGCTAAGATGCATATGATCAAGGCTTTGTTGAAAAGCAGGCCTTGTGGGACGATCAAAGCATAGCCTGTTTAGGCATAGCTTTGTGTATAGCGTGACTTCGCGAGCCTCACACACCGGCGGAGTCTAAAATGGGAGAAGGGAACGCAGGGAGAGCAGCACGTTTCTTTCTAGCTAGAAGTGGTGTTTAGGCTTTAACACGGCCCGGCATTTTACTTATGTGGATGATGGAATGAGGCGCCTCGGATGATAGGTCCTATAGGACCGGGAAACGTGTGTTCAGGAATAACTAATCCACGAAGCTGTATGTGTGGACCGACTCTGCAGGATCCAAGGATTAACTGCGGGGAATCCTGAGACATTAGCTAGAGTGTCTCGAATCGGTAAGGAGCTCCTCCCTAGCCTTGACTCATGATGGAAACCCAATTTCCAATACGATCTCATTCAGTTTTGATTGTATTACTAGTATGGAAGCATAGTATTATGGTATCTATGTGTTCTAGGATTGATACATTATGATTGAAATGTTTTTGAAACATATATACACTAATAATAATATCAAATTCGTTTTAACGTATCAAGCATTTTTGACCATTATAAGGTAAAACCCTATCCTCCGGTTTGCGTTGCATTGTGTGATGGGACTTGGGTCTTATGATGGTTTCATTTTTCTAAAAAGCATTGCGTTGTTTAACGATTTACTTTAATTTATGCACGACAATCCATTGGAGTAAACCGTTCCGCGTTAGCGGCGTGGTCCTTGGATTTGTCTTATTGTTATTAGTGAAATTAGTTAAGAATTCTCACACCAGTCCCATGACTGACTCGTAGTTTGTTTCACTTTGCAAACTCGGATGCCCTCTTTTCCATACGGGCAGTCGAGTAGCTTTTTTGCAGATATTTATCTCTTGAACAGGATTCCGGATCGAAGCCTAAAGCTGTGTCCAGAGCATAGAAATCTTCCGTTGTTCATTGTATTAAATTTAATGTAAAATTATATTCCGCTCTAATTATTAGTCTGTACTCTGATATTCTATACTCCGATGTAACATTTATTATTGATGTTATAAAAGTCTGCTGCTGTTGTTCTGATGTTATTGTATTCCCAAAGTTAAAGTATTCGTGGATTTCCGACTTTTGGGTCAGACTTTTGTGGTTTATGGTCGATCCAAAGAGAGGGAATTTACGGGTCTTTACAGTTGGTATCAGAGCTTTGGTTAGCTCAAATCTTTGGGTATAACTCATTAGAACTGAACAAAAGACTCATCAGAGATTGGATTATTAATATCCAATAAGAATACTCATTAGAGATAGGATCAGCAGTATCCTAGAATGAGAAAACTCATTAGAGATGTGGTTAGTAATGCCCTAGGATGAGTTGAGAGTAGCAAGCTTATAATATACGTATTTGTAATTATAATCTATTTTAGAAAATATGATTTTTAAATATATAAGAGTTATAAATATTTAAAAAGTTAATCAACCAATTGAACGATGATTGTGTAGGGTAATTATTAGTTCAAAATTATTTAAACCAATGAATGAATAATAAAGAGTGGAAATTTGAGTAGGATAATTAAAAAACTTTTAGCTTCGTTCCTTTTCGAGGACGAAAAGTTTTTAAGTGGGGAAGACTGTAACAACCCTGAATTTTGGGGTAAATTTAAAATTTTATTTTTTACTAATTTTAATGGGTTTTGATGTTTAAGACAATTTATTTAAAATAAAATGATTAAAAATTGATTTAAATCGAAGTTAGAATGAATAATTTAATTTTAATTATAAAAGGAATTAGAAATAGCGCGGTAGTTTGAAAAGTCAAACTTGAACTTTGAATGATCGTACAGGATGCAAAATTTAACGGATTTTAGTGAAACCAAAAATATTAGAATCTATTTAAAAATATCTTTCTAACGAATCAGAAAAACTAAAATTTCACTTTATAATTTGAAAGTTATGTCCAGTTTAAAATTTAGAAAAGTCGCTGTAGAAATTATATATATTTTAATATAATATATAACCCTTAAAAATAGCCATTTTTCAAACGACCTCGGTTTTCGACGAAACCACTTTTGTTGGAAACGGAATCTCAAATTATTGTTAAGTTTAATTTTCCAGAATTTTTCGAATTAATATGTGAGTGTGGCAAAAGAAAACGTGTTTTGACCATTTCAGTTAAATCGAATCGACCAGAAAAAGGTCATTTTTCAAACAGTCTCAGAATTCGACGAAATTAATTTTGTTAGGACCGTATCGACAAAAGAAAGCCAGAAATAATTTTTCTGTAATTTTTTAGGGTTAGTATGTGACCTCGATAAATTAAAATGTACGTTTAAATTTAAATATACACTGATTTATATTTTAATTTAAAGAAAAACATATCGTAACAGCCGAATTGGGTTACGAAACATTTTCCATTGCGTCCGGGATGGGGGTTATTAGCTGGGGGCGACACTCGTTGGGTTTGATTTGGTGTTCGTATTGATAAACATAAATTATTGAATTAATTAGATAAATTAAATAGGAAAATACGCTATGTATACTCTATATATATTGTAGCTAATCAGTAAACCCTAATACTAAATTGTCCAGCCGCATCAAATAAGCAATCCATGGCCGAAATCGTCCACTTTTCATATCCTAACCATTTGCTATCCACTTCAATTTAATTTACAACTCTAAAACCAAATTGAAGATCGAAGTTCGAGCTTCCATTCTATATGGTGATGATCGGAAACCATTACCTGAAGGGGCCAGATTCTAACCGAGAATGGCCAACGTTGGGGGGGTTTGTGGCGCTGGGGCCCACCGAGTTCGCCCTCGGTCTCGGCGATGAGGGTCGGCGGTCGGGGCTTCGATGAGGTGGCGATGGATCGGCGACAGGTGGCTTCGTCGGTGGTGCACGATGAGGACTTCCACTCGAAGGTTTTGGGTTCGGTTTTACAGAGCAGTTACGATGATGAAGGAGGATTAGTAAAAAACAAGAGGTTAAGGAAGTTAAAATATAATTTAATTATATATTAAATTGTATAAACTTTAAACAGCTATATCTTTTTCAAATCAGAACGGAATCGAATGAAACTGATTGCGTTGGATTCGTATTTCCGAGCACTACGACATGGAATGGACTAGATCTGAAATAAGGCAAACCAGAATTTGAGGAAAATGCGAATTTGAACTATACAGATCTGGATTGTTTGGTGAGATTTCTATATTTTAAATTTTAAAATTATTTATTTATTCTACTGTGGAATTTATATTTGTTCTACTTAAAATTCGTGTCAATGATGTGTATGTAATGGTTTCAGTGTTGACTGTTTATGTTGATGATGACTTACTGAATTATTTGTGTGTTTCATGGTAGTTATGATACGAAAAAAAAAACAGAGAAAAACAAATGATTCACTTTGTTAACTAGAAAACAATGAAAACAGAAAAAAACTTATTTTTATGGTGTATGTCATATTAGAATATAGAAACTGTTTTGATAAATAAATTCTCTTTTGTATGTCATATTAAAATATAGAAATTGTTTTGACAAATAAAATTCCTTTTATTTGTCATTTTAGAGTATAGAAGTTGATTCACAAATAAAATCCCTTTTATTTGTTATTGAAATGCATAGAAAATCTTGACGTATAAAATATTCTTTTATATGTTATTAGAATGTATAGAAAAGTATAAACAAATAAAAGGATTCTTTTATTTGTTGTTACAACACATGGAAAAATGTAAAACAATAAAATACCATTTTTATTTGTCATGATTAAAATTAGAATTAGATGCAAAATAGAAATATACTTTTTATGTGCTATGTTAAAATAGATCCACATGAAAATAAGGAAATTATTCTTTTATTTGATTTGTATATAAATTACAATAACAATGTTTATATGTTATGCTATACATTAAGATTTGTATACGAATCAAAATGGACATTTTTTTAGAAATGTTATACGTTGATTAGAATTATCACCTTTGTTAGAAGTGTTATATTAGATTAAAACACCATTTTTGGTTAGGATGTTTTTGTGTAAACGAAAATGACATTTTAGTTATAAATGTTACACTTGAATATAAAATAACATTTTTGCTATAAATGTTGCATTAGTATAAAAAGACCATTTTTATTTTAAATGTTATGTTAGTGAAACACCCCACCTCCGTTAGGGTCACTCTCAAAGGGAATGCCCTAATTTTGGTGGATGTTTATAAGTATAAGTCACAGATATACAAGACAGATATAAGAACACATATTTTTGAACAGCGGAAAAACAGCAACTTTTATTTCATGAGGGAAAATACGTGTTACAACAACATTACCACAATTGTCCTACATACTTCCGAAAACATAACATCTTCATAACTGTCTTGATTACATTATTTAAAGAAGCATAAAGAAAACATAAATAAACTGCAAAAGCCCCATAGTTGTTGTCCAAAGCCATAGTCCAAAACGAAAAGATCCAAGCAATACATTCTTTCTCTTCAAGCTGGATATGAAGGATGGTCAAGCTGCGGTATTCCCTCCCTGTGGACCTGGGGGGGAACGGAAGAAAAGAAGATGAAAGAAAAGTAGAGTCAGACATAAAGCCTGAGTAAGTCTAGGACTATTCAGTCTATGAATAAAGAACTGGGTATGATAAGTATAAACTAGAAATGGGGAAAGCACTATAAACTTAGTTAAGTTGTCTAGGGTCGAATATACTATCGTACCCCATATCAATCTCTGAACCCATATAAACTAGTTCCCAACTGGCACCCCATAATCAGGATGAAGTGATCCATTTTATGATGATCGGCTCCTACTCGCATAGTTACATGTGTCTTACGGCCCCCGATGTTGTAGTTACCTATGCTGGTCCCACCATGGGGTGTATCAAGTCCCATGGTGGCAGCCCGACATAATTCTAGAATGCACAGGTATGCTACTGGTGCCCAGTGCCTTATTTTTCTGCGCCGGAGTAAGTGCACGCCCACACCCCGTTAGAACCTACACTGCTGCACCACCGCCGTCGATTTGACCTCTTACAGTCAGCCTAGTAATCGTGCCCCACCCTGCCTAGTTTCAGGGTATCATGATACACCTTATAGGGTTACTGCTGAAAAGGGTCCCCCGCCACTAGGTTTTCTACTTCTAGCCAACATGCTAAGTTGGTTAAGTGTTTTATGAACCAAACCCCCAATCAGTCTGTTTAGTTTAGCATGTTCCATTTTTGATTCAGTCTTTAGTTCACTTAATCCTATCAATCCTGACTCAGCCTTAATTGTCTTATTAAAGCCTTGACCTCTCACATTAGACAGGTATTGTTGTGGCTGCCTGTTGCCGGTTGGGTCCGGGCAGTCTTACGCCACAACTCAGTCTAACCTCGGGTCCTTATTGGGCTCCATGTTTAACCACCCACATTGGATAGGTATTGTTGTGACTACTGGACAGCCGGGCGGTTCCGGGCAAGTTTACATCACAACTCAATCCAACCTCGGGTTAAACACATCGTATTTTCTACATTTACATATTTTGTCTTTCTTCTTTACTTTCTTATATGTAAATATTTGCGGCCCATTATTCGAAATCAATTTAAGATAATGGTGTAAAGGTTTACACCAATTCATGGGCCCAACCCATTATTAAATTTGGGCCCATCTACTTTTATATTTTCATTTATTAATTAATTTGGCCCAACGCTATTTTCCCCCGTTTAATACGTTCGTTTATTATAATATATGTTGGGCTTAGGCTTTTAAGCCCAACTTAGCCATGTGAAAAAGGGGAGTCTTAAAACGTGATTACATACACTAAAGGGGAATGTGAACGCATGAACTTGCAACATAACGTTGGAACTACAAATTAGAAGCTGGTGTACTTGCATAGTAATAACATATACTTTGGTCATAAAGCATAAGTGACATGAATCAAAGCATGTAAACTTGTAGTTAAGTTAAGAATCTAACTAAATTAGATATCATTATTGACACATAGTCTTAACTACAACATAAACCTATATTTTTACTTAGGCATAATGTCAAACATAAGCAAATCATGTTTATAAAATTACTATATGTTTACAAAGGTGCTTACTTTTGTTACTAATACAAAAGTATAGTTCAACTAGAATTATTCCAACTTAATCATGATTTTATATCTATTCACATAACCATGGCACACATATACTTATGGCATAAATATTTCTAAACATGAAATCATGGTTTTTACTTTAGTCATGCAAACTTGCAAATGGGATTGTAAATCTAACCCAGCTATGTATCACATATGTCATCATATAATTCTTGTTAACAATATAGACCTAACATGTTTTTCAATTATGCAAAATATCAAACATAGCCTAGTCATATTCGTAAGTTCGCAAAGAGGCTTACTTTTGTTTCTAATACAAAAGTATGGTTTTATACCTAGATCATGATGCCAAATTTCAACATAATTTCATATGAATTATAATAACCTAAATTTTGTTCCAATTACACACAAAATGATTTTTGTACAAAAATATACATTATGATGGCATAGTAGCAAAACCACATACTTGCATGAATTTCAATTAAACAACTACATACATGTAGCTTCAACATGAATTACATACTTTGCGAATATCCAAACGTATACTTGCATAAAACTACCGCAAACATGTAGTTTTTATAATGAATAACATACTTTGCGAATATCCAATCGTATACTTGCATAAAACTACCGCAAACATGTAGTTTTTATAATGAATAACATACTTGCGAATATCCAATCGTTACACAACATTCCAAATCGATAAGAATCATAGTAACGCACAAATATGAATTACTTATCACCACAAATCAAGTGTACAAACCAAACACAGTTATTTGTTCATACCGGAATAATACTCTACTTACAATCTTGTGGCGAATTCTCCAATTCAGGAATTTGGAGGTGCGACTCCTTTGACGTAGGCGTTGATTTGATTTGTTTAAGTTGCTTTCTGCTTTAGAATTTGCCTCCTAATCGTCTCTCAAATTGGTGGCTACTCCTAGTCGTTCCTCAGCAGCATGATGGCCTCGTTCTTATTTTTGAATGAATAGATTAGGTAGAGTCTAGGGTCATTTTTATAGAGTTTATGAACTGATTAGGACCATCGATGTTGCTTGGATTGATCGTAGCCATTCATTCGAAAGAGAGACCAATCAGGGGCTGCCACCTAGCCCTAGTGACAAAGCAAGCTTCTGAAAATCGGCCAAACACAGACCTGGCCAGCCAGGATGGGCTGGGTTCGACCTGGCTCTGGGCCAGGTCGACAGCCCGGTCGACATGGCTAGCCCAGGTCGACTGCCCAGTCGACCTGGGTGCCTTAGGCGGGAATTTTCCCGCCCTGGCCAATTGGGCCCGATTTTGAATTTTGAATTGTTTTTCTGAGCTGTTTTTCTTATGCTCGAATTTTAAACTTAATTCAGAAATTTCCGGAGGCCATATCTTCTTCATACGGACTCCGTTTTTCGAAAACTCGGACTCTATTTCGCGTATTTTTCCGAGACGAACGCAATGGCATATCTCGTTTCCCTTAATTCTTTGATTTGAAATTAATTATACTTTAATTTGTGAATTTCACTGTTATAGAATACACGGGGTGTTACAGTTAGTATAAAAAAATCTATTTTTATTAGAAATGTTAAATTTGAACAAAAAGATCTTTTTTGTTAGAAGTTTAAATTAGATTAAATTTGTCACTTTTGTTAAAAGCGTCAAATTAGATTAAAATTTACATTTTGTTAGTAATGTTGCATTAGAAGAAAATTGACATGTTGTTTAAAAATGTCATTTACATCGGATTTGTATATGATAAATAAAAATGTCACTTTTTATTGTATTAGGACTGGCAAGATAAGAATGTCACTTTGACTAGAAATTGTTAACAAGAAAATTACATTTTATGTAATCAAGATTAAAAAGAAAAAGAGAATTACATTTTATGTAATCAAGTTTAAAAAGAAAAGAGAATTACATTTTTAATGTAATTATAAGATAAGAATTCATCGTTGTAATGGAAATTTCTTTTTTTAATGTAATTAAAAAAGGAGAAATTTGACAATGGAATTAAAATCACCTTTTTAGGTAATTTAAAAAGGATAGAAATTTTCACCGTAATGTTAATCACATTCTTATGTTAACATTAGAAAAGAAACATTTTTATGAATAAAATGTTCGCATCATAAAATCTCATTTTTATGTCAGTATATAAAGGAATTAAAGAATTTATATTTTTCAATGTAAATAAAAGAAATTGAAGAATTTACATTTTTAAATGTGAATAAAGTAAATAAGGGAATTTACATTTTGTATGTAAATAAAAAGGTTTGATAGGAATGCACATTTTATATAAGCTAACAGAATGATTAGAAATATACATTTTCCAATGTAAGTAGGATATGAAACAGAAGTTACATTTTCAATATAATAATATATTGAAATAAAGTTTACATTTTTTTAATGTAAATAAGATTACAAAAATGAGAGTTACATTTTTAATGTGAAAAGGAAAGTTTACATTGTAATGTGAATAAGAGAAGGAGAAAGTTACATTTTCATGTAAGTAGAACCTAAAGAAGAGGATTTACATTTTAATCAATTGAATTTTTATTAAAAAGGACAACGGTATGAAATTTACATATTCATGTAAAAGAATTTCAGTAAAAATTGTAACGAAGAAAAATATATATTAGTGAGTTAGATTTTCATTAAAAAGGATTAAAAGATATGAAATTAACATTTTTATGTGTAAAGATTAAAGCAAGAATATCATTTTGCTTGTAAAGAAAAGAATGACACATGATATTAATCATTTTTGTTGAATTAGGAATGACGCACAAGAATTTGCATGGTTGTATAGATTGGAAAAAAATACATTGCATGTATAGGTTGTGTATGTGAATTAAAATAAATATTATTGTGTGTTATGTTATATATCTTTACTTGTCATGATTACCACAATAATGAAATGGCCGAAGAAATTGTAGGTATATATATATAATCATATATATAAACAAATTTCAATTGAACGAATCGAGCGTAGTAGTTCACTTTATAGAATTGTACTTTTAGTTGATTATTCTGAAATATCCGACCGTCGGATTTTTCCCAAAACTGAAACCGTTAGGTTCGCCTTAGGAAGATCTTTCCAACGATATGAATTATGTTAAAATCCAACGGTTAGATTTAGATATATGTGAAATTCAAAATTTCACAAAAGCAGCGCTAAAACCCTATATGACCTGAAAACGTCGTTTTTATTAAAAAACGAGTTATTTTTATTGAAATAAAGTAGGATTAAAATTGTTACAAATTATTAATAACAATATGAAACTGGTTTTCAAATTAATATGCGAGGGTTATTTGGAAAGTCCGAGTTTATCCCATTCCAAATAATTAAACGACGTTTAAAATCCAAGATTGGAAGATGGCGATTAAAGACCGGCAATCTTCCCCTCGAATGGACGATGATGACTGTTGCCTTAGAATGGCTCGCTACCATGATAGGGTTAATAGTAAGAGTTGCCCAAACATAGTGCGGATTAGTACATATTTGGCTTTCGCTCAGACCTAGAGCATAAGCTTATAAATGGAATGTGTGTCTGACATTGTACTCCTTTATATTGTATTTATTGATTTTCTGTCGAATGTATAAATGTTTGGTGGCGGAGAATTTATTCTCTTGCTTAACACCCTTTTGTATATTTTGGCAAAGATTAATAGTATGATATGGAGTGACGATGTGGCATGCTAAGATGCATATGATCAAGGCTTTGTTGAAAAGCAGGGCTTGTGGGATGATCAAAGCATAGCCTGTTTAGGCATAGCTTTGTGTATAGCGTGACTTCGCGAGCCTCACACACCGGCGGAGTCTAAAACGGGAGAAGGGAACGCAGGGAGAGCAGCACGTTTCTTTCTAACTAGAAGTGGTGTTTGGGCTTTAACACGGCCCGACATTTTACTTATGTGGATGATGGAATGAGGCGCCTTGGATGATAGGTTCTATAGGACCGGGAAACGTGTGTTCAGGAATAACTAATCCACGAAGCTGTATGTGTGGACCGGCCCTGCAGGATCCAAGGGTTAACTGCGGGGAATCCTAATACATTAGCTAGAGTGTCTCGAATCAGTAAGGAGCTCCTCCCTAGCATTGACTCATGATGGAAACCCAATTTCCAATACGAGCTCATTTGGTTTTGAATGTATTACTAGTATGGAAGCATAGTATTATGGTCTCTATGTGTCCTAGGATTGATACGTTATGATTGAAATGTTTTTGAAACATATATACACTAATAATAATATCAAATTCGTTTTAACGTATCAAGCGTTTTTGACCATTATAAGGTAAAACCCTATCCTCAGGTTTGCGTTGCATTGTGTGATGGGACTTGGGTCTTATGATGGTTTCATTTTTCTAAAAAGCATTGTGTTGTTTAACGATTTACTTTAATTTATGCACGACAATCCATTGGAGTAAACCGTTCCGCGTTAGCGGCGTGGTCCTTGGATTTGTCTTATTGTTATTAGTGAAATTATTTAAGAATTCTCACACCAGTCCCATGACTGACTCGTAGTTTGTTTCACTTTGCAAACTCGGGTACCCTCTTTTCCACACGGGCAGTCGAGTAGCTTTTTTGCAGATATTTATCTCTTGAACAGGATTCTGGATCGAAGCCTAAAGCTATGTCCAGAGCATAGAAATCTTCCGCTGTTTATTGTATTAAATTTAATGTAAAATTATCTTCCGCTGTAATTATTATTATGTACTCTGATATTCTGTACTCTGATGTAACATTTATTATTGATGTTATAAAAGTCTGCTGTTGTTGTTCTGATGTTATTGTATTCCCAAAGTTAAAGTATTCATTGATTTCCGACTTTTGGGTCAGACTTGTGTGGTTTATGGTCGATCCAAAGAGAGGGAATTTACGGGTCTTTACAGCTATGTTTTGATGATATAGTCCTAACAAAACTAATTTCGTCAAATTCTTAGACCGTTTGAAAAATGGTCATTTTATGGTCGATCGAAATTGACTAAAGGGTTTTTTTTATAGGTCCCTATTAAGTTTCAAAATTAGGCTCACATCCTGTCATAAACTTATTATAAATTTAGTCCCTATTTTTCAAAAATACATTAAAAAATAAAAATAAAATATAAAAAATCATGTAAATTCATAATTAATTAAAATAATTAATCATGAAAAAATTCAGTGGAAAAAACATAAAAAACAACGTCAAAATCAAAAATTATACAAAAACAACGAAATGCAGTAAAATGCATCAAAACATGCATATAATTCAATTAGTTGCATATATGTATGCATTTATTTCCATTCTGCGTAGAACATCAGCATACTTGCGTGCATGTATGTAGATTTGTGAAATAAATGCATCTTTTGATGCAACTATTCAAAATCTGCATAGAAAACATGCATACTTGTATATGTGCATACAAGTATGTAGTTATGCAGAAAAAATACATACAAGTATGCACGTATTGCGTTGTTTACGGGCTTCAACATATTCTTGCATATAAGTATGCAGTTATTCTGAATAAATGCATACTTGTATGCAACTATTCAGTATGCATGCACACATTTTTTGCATGTGTATGCAGATAGTTGCATACATGTATGAAACTATTGGAAAAAGTTGCATACATGTATGCAACTTTTTTTTCGTGGACTTCTGGAGAAGTTTCCAGAATTTAGAATTTTTTTTATTACTAACCGCCGCATTTTTTTTTTTAAGAAAACACGTAACTTTCAAATGAAGATGGTGGAAGTATGGTGGAAGGAAAAAGCAGAAGGCGACATCTAAAAACAGGGGGTGGAAACTTATAAAAAAAGGGAGGGACGTGGGCTACATTAAGTTTGAAAATAGGGATGTGTCCCTAATTTTCACTTGACTAAAACTATCAAAAAACGTTTTCCTTTGCCACGCACACATATTGATTCATAAAATTATGCAAATTGGGATCTAGCAATAATTTGACATCCCGGATCCAACAAAAGTGGTTTCATCGAAAATAGAGGTCGTTTGCAAAATTTCCATTTTTAAGGGCCAGAATTCCATAGCGACTGTTCTGAATTTTCAATTGGACATAACTTTTTATCCCCGCTATGAAATTTCAATTTTTCGGATTCGTTAGGAAGATATTTTCAAATAGATTCTAATATGTTTGGTTTCGCCAAAATCCGGTTTATTTGAATCCTGTATGTTCATTTGAATTTTGAAATCGAATTTTCAAACTACCGCGCCATTTTCAATTCCTTTTATAATTAAAAATAAATATTTATATTATATCGACAATCTATATAAATATATACATTCTAATTCTATTCAAAATAAATTTCTCATTGTTATTATTCAAAATAATTCATTTTAAATATTCAAAATTCATTAAAATTGCCAAAATAAAAAAATTAAATTGGCTCAGATTTCCGGGTTATTACAACGCTTGCATCTAACGTTCTACATATATAATATATAATCAAAACCGCGGGCTCTTATTTAAAAAGGATAGAAATTTTCACCGTAATGTTAATCACATTCTTATGTTAACATTAGAAAAGAAACATTTTTATGAATAAAATGTTCGCATCATAAAATCTCATTTTTATGTCAGTATATAAAGGAATTAAAGAATTTATATTTTTCAATGTAAATAAAAGAAATTGAAGAATTTACATTTTTAAATGTGAATAAAGTAAATAAGGGAATTTACATTTTGTATGTAAATAAAAAGGTTTGATAGGAATGCACATTTTATATAAGCTAACAGAATGATTAGAAATATACATTTTCCAATGTAAGTAGGATATGAAACAGAAGTTACATTTTCAATATAATAATATATTGAAATAAAGTTTACATTTTTTTAATGTAAATAAGATTACAAAAATGAGAGTTACATTTTTAATGTGAAAAGGAAAGTTTACATTGTAATGTGAATAAGAGAAGGAGAAAGTTACATTTTCATGTAAGTAGAACCTAAAGAAGAGGATTTACATTTTAATCAATTGAATTTTTATTAAAAAGGACAACGGTATGAAATTTACATATTCATGTAAAAGAATTTCAGTAAAAATTGTAACGAAGAAAAATATATATTAATGAGTTAGATTTTCATTAAAAAGGATTAAAAGATATGAAATTAACATTTTTATGTGTAAAGATTAAAGCAAGAATATCATTTTGCTTGTAAAGAAAAGAATGACACATGATATTAATCATTTTTGTTGAATTAGGAATGACGCACAAGAATTTGCATGGTTGTATAGATTGGAAAAAAATACATTGCATGTATAGGTTGTGTATGTGAATTAAAATAAATATTATTGTGTGTTATGTTATATATCTTTACTTGTCATGATTACCACAATAATGAAATGGCCGAAGAAATTGTAGGTATATATATATAATCATATATATAAACAAATTTCAATTGAACGAATCGAGCGTAGTAGTTCACTTTATAGAATTGTACTTTTAGTTGATTATTCTGAAATATCCGACCGTCGGATTTTCCCAAAACTGAAACCGTTAGGTTCGCCTTAGGAAGATCTTTCCAACGATATGAATTATGTTAAAATCCAACGGTTAGATTTAGATATATGTGAAATTCAAAATTTCACAAAAGCAGCGCTAAAACCCTATATGACCTGAAAACGTCGTTTTTATTAAAAAACGAGTTATTTTTATTGAAATAAAGTAGGATTAAAATTGTTACAAATTATTAATAACAATATGAAACTGGTTTTCAAATTAATATGCGAGGGTTATTTGGAAAGTCCGAGTTTATCCCATTCCAAATAATTAAACGACGTTTAAAATCCAAGATTGGAAGATGGCGATTAAAGACCGGCAATCTTCCCCTCGAATGGACGATGATGACTGTTGCCTTAGAATGGCTCGCTACCATGATAGGGTTAATAGTAAGAGTTGCCCAAACATAGTGCGGATTAGTACAGATTTGGCTTTCGCTCAGACCTAGAGCATAAGCTTATAAATGGAATGTGTGTCTGACATTGTACTCCTTTATATTGTATTTATTGATTTTCTGTCGAATGTATAAATGTTTGGTAGCGGAGAATTTATTCTCTTGCTTAACACCCTTTTGTATATTTTGGCAAAGATTAATAGTATGATATGGAGTGACGATGTGGCATGCTAAGATGCATATGATCAAGGCTTTGTTGAAAAGCAGGTCTTGTGGGATGATCAAAGCATAGCCTGTTTAGGCATAGCTTTTTGTATAGCGTGACTTCGCGAGCCTCACACACCGGCGGAGTCTAAAACGGGAGAAGGGAACGCAGGGAGAGCAGCACGTTTCTTTCTAACTAGAAGTGGTGTTTGGGCTTTAACACGGCCCGACATTTTACTTATGTGGATGATGGAATGAGGCGCCTTGGATGATAGGTTCTATAGGACCGGGAAACGTGTGTTCAGGAATAACTAATCCACGAAGCTGTATGTGTGGACCGGCCCTGCAGGATCCAAGGGTTAACTGCGGGGAATCCTAAGACATTAGCTAGAGTGTCTCGAATCAGTAAGGAGCTCCTCCCTAGCATTGACTCATGATGGAAACCCAATTTCCAATACGAGCTCATTTGGTTTTGAATGTATTACTAGTATGGAAGCATAGTATTATGGTCTCTATGTGTCCTAGGATTGATACATTATGATTGAAATGTTTTTGAAACATATATACACTAATAATAATATCAAATTCGTTTTAACGTATCAAGCGTTTTTGAACATTATAAGGTAAAACCCTATCCTCAGGTTTGCGTTGCATTGTGTGATGGGACTTGGGTCTTATGATGGTTTCATTTTTCTAAAAAGCATTATGTTGTTTAACGATTTACTTTAATTTATGCACGACAATCCATTGGAGTAAACCGTTCCGCGTTAGCGGCGTGGTCCTTGGATTTGTCTTATTGTTATTAGTGAAATTATTTAAGAATTCTCACACCAGTCCCATGACTGACTCGTAGTTTGTTTCACTTTGCAAACTCGGGTGCCCTCTTTTCCACACGGGCAGTCGAGTAGCTTTTTTGTAGATATTTATCTCTTGAATAGGATTCTGGATCAAAGCCTAAAGCTATGTCCAGAGCATAGAAATCTTCCGCTGTTTATTGTATTAAATTTAGTGTAAAATTATCTTCCGCTGTAATTATTATTATGTACTCTGATATTCTGTACTCTGATGTAACATTTATTATTGATGTTATAAAAGTCTGCTGTTGTTGTTCTGATGTTATTGTATTCCCAAAGTTAAAGTATTCATTGATTTCCGACTTTTGGGTCAGACTTGTGTGGTTTATGGTCGATCCAAAGAGAGGGAATTTACGGGTCTTTACAGCTATGTTTTGATGATATAGTCCTAACAAAACTAATTTCGTCAAATTCTGAGACCGTTTGAAAAATGGTCATTTTCTGGTCGATCGAAATTGACTAAAGGTTTTTTTTATAGGTCCCTATTAAGTTTCAAAATTAGGCTCACATCCTGTCATAAACTTATTATAAATTTAGTCCCTATTTTTCAAAAATACATTAAAAAATAAAATATAAAAAATCATGTAAATTCATAATTAATTAAAATAATTAATCATGAAAAAATTCAGTTGAAAAAACATAAAAAACAACGTCAAAATCAAAAATTACACAAAAACAACGAAATGCAGTAAAATGCATCAAAATATGCATATAATTCAATTAGTTGCATATATGTATGCATTTATTTCCATTCTGCGTAGAACATCAGCATACTTGCGTGCATGTATGTAGATTTGTGAAATAAATGCATCTTTTGATGCAACTATTCAAAATCTGCATAGAAAACATGCATACTTGTATATGTGCATACAAGTATGTAGTTATGCAGAAAAAATACATACAAGTATGCACGTATTGCGTTGTTTACGGGCTTCAACATATTCTTGCATATAAGTATGCAGTTATTCTGAATAACTGCATACTTGTATGCAATTATTCAGTATGCATGCACACATTTTTTGCATGTGTATGCAGATAGTTGCATACATGTATGCAACTATTGGCAAAAGTTGCATACATGTATGCAACTTTTTTTTCGTGGACTTCTGGAGAAGTTTCCAGAATTTAGAATTTTTTTTTATTACTAACCACCGCATTTTTTTTTGAAGAAAACACGTAACTTTCAAATGAAGATGGTGGAAGTATGGTGGAAGGAAAAAGCAGAAGGCGACATCTAAAAACAGGGGGTGGAAACTTATAAAAAAAGGGAGGGACGTGGGCTACATTAAGTTTGAAAATAGGGATGTGTCCCTAATTTTCACTTGACTAAAACTGTCAAAAAACGTTTTCCTTTGCCACGCACACATATTGATTCATAAAATTATGCAAATTGGGATCTAGCAATAATTTGACATCCCGGATCCAACAAAAGTGGTTTCATCGAAAATAGAGGTCGTTTGCAAAATTTCCATTTTTAAGGGCCGGAATTCCATAGCGACTGTTCTGAATTTTCAATTGGACATAACTTTTTATCCCCGCTATGAAATTTCAATTTTTCGGATTCGTTAGGAAGATATTTTCAAATAGATTCTAATATGTTTGGTTTCGCCAAAATCCGGTTTATTTGAATCCTGTATGTTCATTTGAATTTTGAAATCGAATTTTCAAACTACCGCGCCATTTTCAATTCCTTTTATAATTAAAAATAAATATTTATATTATATCGACAATCTATATAAATATATACATTCTAATTCTATTCAAAATAAATTTCTCATTGTTATTATTCAAAATAATTCATTTTAAATATTCAAAATTCATTAAAATTGCCAAAATAAAAAAAATTAAATTGGCTCAGATTTCCGGGTTATTACAACGCTTGCATCTAACGTTCTACATATATAATATATAATCAAAACCGTGGGCTCTTGTTTGGGGAATGGATTCCAACTATGATAAGGTATGGATCCACCTTCCGCTCAGTGTACTCTAGAAGCGATACACTGGAGTTCAACAAGAACATCTTGCAACTCGGCCACACATGACCGACCACTCATTTCGCTTGAGTGTGTCGAATATACTGTCACCTTACAGTTGGTAAACCAACATAACCATTCCCGGGAGATACAGAATTGAAAGAAGTACAAATATGAATATTCTCTAGATGGTGACAATATACCCTACTTGGGTGCGGCCTACTAAGCCATGCTGCCTGCCCGATTTCTGGCATTTCCCAGTTGAAGAGGCTCGAGGTCAAAACGTATCTTTTAACAAATCACTCCTCCATTTACTTCGAATGCCACATCATCATACCCGTCAAATCACAAATTGATTCCCCCAAAAATACCATGGATATAAGCTAAGAGAAATGAATTCCTTCACCACCAATGTAAATACATTTGAAACGATCAACTTACATGATCTACCAGATATACTCAGTCAGACATTCGTCCATTCAAGTTGTTCTGGGACTGGACAAACCGAAGGCACTATTCCGTACATCAATCCTAGGCAATCTCTACCTGGGACTTATACAACAGCCCTTGCACTTTACTCCGTCTTCAATATATTCAGCATACTTGGTTTGCAACGCTTATGCCAATACAGAGTGGTTCTTCGGATAATAATCCAACCGGTCTCTCCATACTGACAACGTAAAAATGGTCAAAAACTTCGATAGTCGGTGAGTTAACTATCGAAGAAAACACGTGTGCAAACAACGATATTATTTCTAGATGGAAATTCTATTGATCAATCATCAATCAACATTTATTCATTTCCCCATTTCTCGTTTCCATATATTCATCAAATCCTTATATTCTAATTTTAGAAAATTTACGTTATTTACTTTGTAAAATGTTCCATTTCTGATTCATGCATCACTATCTTCTCACATATATCAGTCTCTAACTGTAAACTAGTAAGATAACAACCCCCTACGTTTTAACCCCGAAGGACGAAATCAACATCAGATCGATACCCAGAAAGCTATTCAACTCGACTAATTTCCAGTCAGTTTCTAATTTCAGCAATTCCCTTTATATTCCTAATTCAAACTCCAAATTCCTTTATCATATTTTATTTGCAAAATATTCACTTTAAATCAATATCATGTTACACCCATGTGCGAAGCATGGGCCTAAACTTTCCTGATGTAAAATTCTATTCATTTGCCAAATATTTCCTTATATGACATTCTTTTCATTTCCCAATAAATTCTTTTATAACTCTATTTATTTTCTAGATAAATATTTCCTTTTCAATTCTATTTGTAAACGGTTTACAAATATTTCCTTTCTATCTTTATTTATTTCCTAAATAAATATTTCTTTATTCTTTCTATTTATTTCCCTAATCAATATTTCCTTTTCAATTCTATTTATTTTCTACATACTTCCTTTTCAATTCTATTTGTAAATGTTTTACAAATATTTCCTTTCTATTTTATTTGTAAATGTTTTAGAAATATTCCTCTTTCTATTTTATCTGTAAATGTTTTACAAATATTCCTCTTTCTATTTTACTTGTAAATGTTTTACATATATTCCTCTTTTTATTTTATTTGTAAATGTTTTACAAATATTCCTCTTATATAGTTCTTTGATTTTATAAATAATTTCTTTCAATATATATACACTGAAATTGCCCTTTTTACATTTCAGTGTTCTCTATGGTGTTTAACATACCATATAAAATTAATCAATATCCTTCAACCATGTATAATCAACAGCAGGATATATATCACATCATATATAACAATATATGAAAAACAATAAAATAAATGTTGAGGAATCCAGTTGGATTCCTCCAACCTGTTTCCCTGCATCACAAATGTTAAACAATATAATTAACATCAATTTCATTTCAATATGAAATATTCTGCTAAACAAAATTGATATTTGATTAACGATTTATATATATATATCGTTATCTACAATTTCAACCAATACATAAGCAATTCAACCAAATAGTTAACACACAGCAATCAATAGATAATTATCAGTTCTAAAAATACGTTACACAAATATAAACTATTCAGAGTTAGTGAGATTTACTTACTTTAGTAGTTCATCGTTAAAGAACGATAAACTATTTGTTTGATTTGAATCAAACAATTTATTTTGCCATAAATTCAAAGGAGCTCCAATCCACTCCCAATCAGTTTCATTTTGTTGCTCCCATCCACACGATCCTAACGGATCCAGTTCGGTCAAATTCTGATTAGGTATGACGAAGTTATCAAATTTCGAAGTTTATAAACATTAAAATTGAATAAAACTTGGAATTATAATTTCTAATGGGCCTTAACCCCTTTATAATTGTAGGCCCACTCATCAACACCCCCAACCCGTTAACTACCCTTCTTCTTGAACGATATACTGGAGCTGGTTACTCCTTCAAATGGCCATCGCGACGTCAATACATTCCGACAATACCTCCAACTCAACACTAATTACCAATCTGTCTTCACCAATCAACACCGCTCCTCCCCCTCTTCCTTCCAGCCACCTCAGCCTTGCACTCGAACGCGGTTACTGAAGTGCGACATCCTAGTAGCCACATTGACCCGCGTCAGTTTTTATTCCAGTAATCCACAAAAAACCATCTCGAGAAGCTAAACTTTGATCTAATCCCAGATTCGAACTCCATTTCGTGAATTAAGTCCTTTATCTCCCCAAACAGCCAACCCTAGTTTTACTGCCTAAAAACCAGCGAACGAATGGGGTATACGAAACCGACGAAATGTATATCCATGTGAATAGAAAGAAGATGCGAGTTCACAGGAATTTGTTTGGGGATTTTTAGATTTTTTTTTCTTGAATCCTTTTTGATTTATGAAGATTTGTTTTCCACGTTTGGAAGAAAACTGAAGGCGGAAAAACGATTGAATTCCGAATGAAAAGGTCTAGGGTTAAGAAAGATTAGGGTGGTATTTATAGAAAATTTAAATAATTTTATATCCATTTATAAGCACCCACTATATGTATTTGTCTTCTAAAAATCGGTATCATTACATACTATACCCAAAAATCACAAAAATGGGCATGCAGCTACAGTTCGACATGACAGACCCAACGAAACTAGTTTCGTCGAATTCTGACTCCGTTTGCTCACATAGCATATTTTTAACCGTCAAAATACTGACTTTTTTTCACATTAAAAATCCGTACGGCCACACGCTGACTCTAAAATCACGAAACTTGAAATCTAACAAAAATTAAATGTTACGGATCCAAAAAAATTAGTTTCATCGGAAACGTAGGTCGTTTGCAAAACTGGCTATTTTTAAAGCTCTAAATAACCCTTTTAAATATATTAATATATTTAAAAATAATTAAATTAAATATTTAAAAATAAATATTATCGTATATATTCACAATATAATACCATATGGCTCTAGAATAAATATATATGTGGATTTACAACTCGATATTTCATCATTAGAGTTATATCGATATTCTATTTATATTTAAAAATCCATTTGAAAATATAAATAAATCGATATAAATTATAAAGGAATTCCATAGCGACTTTTCTAAAATTTGATTTGGACATAAATCAAAATTTACACAGTGAAATCCCGATTTTTCTCCTCTATTAGAAAAATATACTTCCCTACCTCCGAATGTTTCTTGTTTCACGGAAATCCGATTTAAAACGGATTTTGTATATTCAATTGAAGTCCGAATCGCCAAATAGCAAACTGCCGCGCCATTTCGAGCTCGATTGTAATTATATTATAATTATACGTTCAAACTATCGTTCAAATAATATATTCGTTATTCGAATTCAATTCCAAACTGAATTATATATATATTTTAAATTGTCCAGTTCACATTATATTGACAATTCACTATTTCTGACTATTTCAGAAATTAAATATATTATTTAATTATTTCATTAATTAAATATTCGATAGTTATTTTAATTTAAACCATTTAAATTACCAAACCATCATTTTAAATAAATAAATTATTATATCGCATAAAAATACGGAACATTACAAGGCCTGTACTAATAAGTATTAAAAGATTAATGGGTCCAGATTTCTCTAATAGTTATGATGTATTAAATGGTCTCGAATGAGTTAAGCCATTCTCCAAAAGTTTTCCACTTCTTATCTGGGGGCTAGAGTGAAGGTACACCTAGGGATGTGCTACTAAGAATTTCGCTAAACATGTAAGGGAGACCTCTAATCTAATGGAAGTATTAAAAGGCTAGGAGTACACATATAATGCTAGCTAGATGATAACGTAGGGTCCACCGAAAACCATATAAACATATAATGGTATAAACCTTACGATCAGAAGTATATGGAAAGACTTGGATTCATCTGTTAGCAAATAATAAATGAGAATTAATTTAATAACCATTGTGTCATTTACGGTGAAGATAAGGGAGAGATGGTTAGAAGTAAATTGAAATAGATGTCCATTAGGATAACCATGAATACAAAAAAATTAATATCAATTGTAAATAAATATGTTAAGTTTTAATGAGAAATGGAGTTACATTTTTGTTAAAAGTTTAAACTTCCATAATAAGAAGTATGGAAACTTGAAATATGAAAATAGCACTAAATGGTTAAAAAAATGGAAGGATATAAGAAACACAAGATATTAATAAGGAAATTAAGACCATTTAT
Organism: Allium sativum; assembly: GCA_030737875.1. Classification (NCBI taxonomy): domain Eukaryota; kingdom Viridiplantae; phylum Streptophyta; class Magnoliopsida; order Asparagales; family Amaryllidaceae; genus Allium; species Allium sativum. The sequence goes on along the minus strand of CM060926.1, from coordinate 1,018,904,096 downwards.
ATGGAGATATGAATATTCGACCTTGAATAAGGAATTAAATGTCCATAAGAACGAGATTACCAAAAATGGATAGATTGAACATAGAGGAAAATTCTAAAGATAGAAAAAATGAATGTAAATAAAACAGAATAATTAAAAAATAGAAGAAAGGATTTATGTAACGACCCACTTTTTCCGTACAGTTTAAGCCGACATCTAACAACCCATGTCAACTCAAATTGAGTAGAAAAGTAGATAGTCAAAAGAAAGAAATTAGAGGATGAGAGAAGAAAGAAAGAAAAATTAGAACAGAAGAATAAGAAGATCAGGGCCTCACAATGGAATGGAAAAATATAATATATCAACAATACTTTATTTAAAAGAATTTTATATATGTATGATCAGAACTTCAGAGTGCAACATCATATCAATACAACTCAAATAGCGGAATAACTTGTTACTAGAAAAATACAGAATTACATCTCGATTTTAGCTCCTCTTCTGAAGCCCAAGCTGAACTTAACCTGATAATATACTCGGTCTAATCCAAGCACATATGGAGCAAAGAAAAATTCAGTCAGATCGGTTTGGAATAAATTCAGTGAAAAATTCATAACATAACAACTTGCTTAACTTTAGAAATCCTTCGAAAGAAAAGGAGAATCGTAAGACCAGTCCACACATAAACATGGGTGGTTTTTACCTTACAATAACCAAAAATACTTTTTATATCAAAATCCAGTAATATTATAATAGTGTCTATCAAACCACAAATAAATAACCATCTAGCAGAACGCCTACATCTCACGGTCTACACATATATAGAATATAATCAAAAACCCATGGCGCTTATTGGAGAATGGATTCCAACTATGACAAGGTATGGGATCACCTTTCGAAAGTGTACTTCTAAAGAGCAATACACTAGGGTTCAATAAGAACATCTTGCAACCCGACCACACATAACCGATCACCCATTCAACCCGAGTGTATCGAATATATTGTTGCCCTATGAATTTTTGTCGCGACCACCGTAATTCCCAGGAGATATGGAAATGAAAGCAGAAAAAATAGAATTTTCTCTAAATAGTGACAATACACCCGAATGGGAACGAACCACTTAGCCATGCCTGCCTAATTTCTATCATTTCTCGGTTGATGCAGCTTGAGGTCACGTTTATCTTCCAAAGAACATCTCATATATCTTTGAATGCCACATCGTCAGATCCATCAAATCACTAATTGACGTCCATAAATATACTCTAGGTGTTAAGCTAAGAGAACTTCTCCATCACCAAACTTTGTATATTTCCAAAAATCAACGTACGTGACCTTCAGAAATACTCTGTTAGACAATTGGCCATACCATCCAGTGACAGGATGAACCAAAAGCACCCTCCTACTGCATCTTAGGAATCGCCCTATAAATCAATAACGAGTAGTCCTTGCAATCCGTAGATTTCAACCATGACAGACCCATAGTATATCTCTAGGGATCAACTAGAGATGTTAAGTAGTTCTTTCGTTTTATAAAGATTTATGGTCTTCAATGCTCCATCTTTATTTGTATTCCTGCAAATTAGTTTCGAATGCAACGTTGGTTCGAAGTGGTCTTGGGTCTTGTTCCCATCCCGGTCTCTTCGAAACAACACGCCAAAAGTCCAATAAGATATTTCGTTAATAGTCAGGTTTTAAGTATCAATTACAATAGTATTATCCTCTATATTGGAAGCTCACAGGCCTTATTATTTATTTATTAAAGCTCTTATCTATCTTTGAAAATCATTTCATTGATTAAAAATTGATTTCCTTTACTAATCTTGATAAAAATATATTCCTAAGAATATATATACTTACCATTCTCCTATTTATTTCTCTTTACTTCGAAAAACATCGCCGCATTTCCATAAAAACTATTTCCATTTCCTTTATTTGGAAATATTGTTTTACATTCTCAAATCTTTGTTATTTTATTTATTTCAGACAATATCGATATAACATAAGGTATTTAACCAATTACGGATTTTTATATGGGACAAATAATGTTAATTTATTTTCTTTTAAACCAAACAGACTTACTTATATTTTAGACCTCGCTACTAATGTTGCAATATTATTTACAAAATCTCGCAATTATCATTGCAATATTCTTCGTATTTCAAAATCTCGCAACAAATATTGCAATGATATTCTTATGGAATAGAAGCTAATCCTAAAATATTTTACCATTACAAAACAATATCATTCCTCAATAATAGTGAAGTCGTTCAAGTTGGGGTATTTTATTTACCTCTCAAACCTTAATCAACGACGTTCTTATCTTAGAATATGTAGAAGTTTGTAACTTAGAAACCTAAAACATAATAACTATATCTTATTTATTGTTAAAATATAGTTTTTGCAAACCATATATTTACTTTGGAAAATCTCGGTTAATTATAACCATTTTTCTTGACTCGTTGGTTGGGTATATTACTTAGACCCTCTTTATACCATTTTATTTATAATTCAGATTATATTATGATAATCCATTATCAATGCATTACCCAAAATCATTTAACGTCATATTTAAAACTTGATTTTTGGATTTTATAATTAAAATCCATTCAATAACCTCTTTGCACAAAATCAATAAGTAATTTACATTCTTGAAACCCTTCAATTCAATATTAAAAAAACGTTTAGTTTAAACTAATCGCCTTAACTTAAATTTCTTTCAAAATTTACTAATCTTATTACATACTCGATTATCTTCTTAAATAAGTTTTCAATTAAGAAGAAATCACTTTATATATAATTAACTTTGTTATTTCCTAAAGTAAAACAGCTTACTTCTTTATTAACTAAAATAGATTAGTTAATCATTTTTTAAATTAAAATTCATTGAACAATAACTATGCACATGAATATATTTTTAAACATTGTTATAAAAAGTAAATTTCATTTTAGATTCTTATTAAATTTAAACAATTATTCATTAATAATCACTTTTAATCCAATATTTGACTTAATCAAACTTAAACCATCGACTAACTTGTTAACTGATGTCAATTACCTTTTCCTATTAGATTAATAACATTAATCTAATAATATTGCTAAATAGTTTATTTGAAATGATTATCCCAAAATATTAACCTGTTGGGCAATTATAACTATTCTGCTTATAAAACTGATTTAAATGTCGAACCCTTACTATGTAATCATTTTATAATATTTTACAAAATTTATTTATAAGTATCGGATTATTTTCAAAAATTCATTATAATGTATAAGATATAATTAAAAATCTGGTTTCAGTTATAATTTTGTAACTTAACTTCGTTAATTCGCCTAACGACAAATCAACGTTTTAACAAAAAAGTGGATTCTAGGTCATCTGTTGCCAATCACTCAATCACGATCTTCTATTGACTCAAAATGCAACAATGCTGAATTTAAATTCAGTGTTCAATAACCAAATAGGCTTGAACATCTTTAGGGTATAAATATTTTATATACAAAAAATATGAAAACAAACAACATGCATAATATTTGAGGAATCCGCTTAGATCCCTCCAACCTGTTCTTCCCTACATCACAGTTCATAACGTCATTTTATAATAGCATTTAAGATTCTAATCCAATATATCAATTGACAATAATATAAATAACGTCAACCATTTAATCGACAATAGGCATCTAAGGCATCCAAACATCCAATTTATATTATCAATGGTTAACTTTAATTATATGAATTTAACCACATCATAGAATTCGAGAAAGTGTGGGTGTGACGACCTTCCATAACTCCTGCACTTAGCACGAGAAATATGTTAGGGAATGCGCGCGGAATGGATTGCTAAGGCAAAACTAACGCTAGAAGTGGGAGTGAATAGTGTTTTAAAGAATTTAAGAAAATCTAAAACTTAAATAATCTACTATATGAATCACACACCACAAAGACAATCACAGATACAGAATCAAATACAAGCATGAAAATAAAATGTAGAAAAGGAAGGAACACACCGGATTTTATACTGGTTCAGATTACTCCTACGTCAAGTCCCGTGCAACGCTGGATTGTGCAGAGTTTTATTACTAAATCAATATCCAAGTGCAATCTCCTTGATTTTACGACCATAAGGTTACCACTGACTCCAAACACCCTTGATCAAGTATATTTCCCTTGATTTCCCGGCTACAGGTTACCACCAATTCCTTTCCTTGATTTCAAGGCTACAAGGAACACGCCTTTTCCCAAACACTTCCCAGACGATTACAATAGCCCTATTACTCTTCAGTAGCACTTCGATTTAGGGAGTAATGAGTAAAGATTGAGAATAGAAGAAGTTTTATATGATTACACTTGAAATCGGCAGATATAAGTGTAGAATTCATAAAAATATGAAATATCAATGGTGTAATGAAAGATGGAGAAGAAAATTGATTAAAAAAATCTAAATTAGCCCCTGTTTGTAAGATTTGAAAGGTTACAACGCTTCTGGAACGTTACAAATAGTGAAAGGCACTTGCTTTCAAAATTAAAAATGTGACAGTTATATGCAGACATAGCTAACTATGCATGTCGACTGTAACGACCCGAAAAATTCGATGCTCAAATTTCTGACAATAACACATAATCCTGTATTACTTGCCAAAAATCCACGTATCGAATCCCAGATTGTTAATAGAAAGAAGTTAGAGGGTGAGAGAAGAAAGAAAAAATATTAGAATAGAAGAATAAGAAGATTAGAATCTCACAACGAAACGAGTAAAATACAATATCAAAACTCTTTACACGAAAAGAACTATATATATATTACACCATCAGAGTATACATTCAGATCAATACAGCATACAACGGAAATAAACTAGTACAAGTAAATATATGGAATACGTCTCGACTTCAACACCTTCTCTGGAACTCCAAGCGATCACCTAACCTGGAATATACTCGGTCTGACTCGAGCACATTTGAAGCAAAGCAAAATTCACCCGGATCGGTCTGAAATACTTTCAGTATTAAATTCATAGCATAACAACTTGTTTAACTTTGAAAATCCTTTTGAAAGAAAGGATAATAGTAAGACCAACCCACACATAAATACAGATGGTTTTTACCTTACTATAACCCAAAACATTGTTGATATATCAAAATTCAGTGATATTATAATAGTGTCCATCAAACCACAAATAAATAACCATCTAGTAGAACGCTTTGCATCTCACGCTCTACATATTCATTATAAAATCAAAACCCACATGGTGCTTATTGGAGATTGGATTCCAACTATAACAAGGTACAGGACCACCTTCCGATCAGTGTACTCTATAGGGTATACACTGTGGTTCAACAAGAACATCTTGCAACCCGGCCCACACATGACCGACCACTCATTTAGCTTGAGTGTATCGAATATATTGTCGCCCATTACGGTTTTAAGGTCCCACCGTACATCCGCGGAGATATAGAAAATGAAAGAAGAACAAATATGAATTTTCTCTAAATCGGTAACAATATACCCTGCTTGGGAACCCACCTAGCTATGTTGCTTGCCCGATTTTCATCATTTCCCGATTGATGAGGCATGAGGTCACGTTTAACTTTTTAGAACTTTTGGCCATCATTCACTTTGAATGCCACATCGTCAGATCTGTCAAATCACTAATTGACGTCCACAAAAATACCCTAGCGGTTAAGCTAAGAGAAGTGCCCCGCTCTGCTACCAACCATGATACGTTTGTAAAAATCAACGTACGTGAGTTTTTGGGAAATACTCTGTCAGACATTCGTCCATACAAGCCATCCAGGAACAGGACGAACCGAAGGCACCCTCCTACCGCATCCTTATATAGGAACCACCCCAACGATCAGTAGCGAGTAGTCCTTGCAATTCGTAAATTCAAATCACGGCAGAACAATAGTGTATCTCTTTTATGGGAGCTACCCAGAGATTATAAGTAGTCCTTCTGTTTTATTAAGATCTACGGTCTTCAATGCTCCATCTTTATTTGCTGCCAAATAGTTTTGATCGCAATGTTGATTCGAAGTGGTTTTGGGGCTAGTTCTTATCCCGATCTCTTCGAAATGACACTTCAAAAGGTCCAATAAGTTATTTCATTGATTGTCAGGTTTTTTAAACTATCTATTAACATAATAGCAATGTCAAGTATATTGGAAGCTCGGGCACTTATCATTATTTACCATTCAGTTAAAATTGTTCCTCGATCTTTAAACCATTTCACTGATCAATTGATTTCATTTCCTTATTTGGAGCAAGTGTATTTCAAATAATATCAATTCCATTTTCTAGAAAATGGTGTTATATATATCGTCAATCGACAAAACTTAATTGTATTTCCACCTTGGTTCAAACAAATGTGTAATGATACATTTGTTTATTTAAAATCCCAATAGTTCGGTTTTAATTCAAATCTTGCAAATAGTGTTGCAGTATTCCTTCTTATGGAAATGATAAACTAATTTCAACTTCCTTTGCCATTACGAACTAATACTATCTCTCGATAATAGTGAAGTCATTCAAGTTGGGGTATTTTATTTACCTCTCAAACCTTGATCGACGACAGTCTTATCTTAGAATAGATAGAAGCCTATAACTTAAAAATCCATATTACATCAAATATCAACCAAAATCTTATTTACTCTTTATAATATGGTTTTATAAACCATATTCATACATTAGGAAAACTTCCGTCGCTTATATCAGTTTCTACTCAATTCGTATTTTAAATCATTCTTTTTATAACTTGGATAAAATAGTTTATCCAAAACTATTCAACATCATATCATAAAACTAAGATTTTGGAATTTTATAACCCAAAATCCATTTACCCATTTCCTTATACCAAAACCATTTAATATCATTATTATATCTTAATTCAGATATTTCATCAACAAATCCATCAACCATCTTCTTCACCCAAATCTGATAAGTATTCTTTCGTATTATTGGAAAAACTTTATCCCAACTCTTTCTCTCAGTTCAAATATAGAATATTGATTTTGTATTACCCCATTCACACAAATCCATTTTATAACTTTATTTATAACTTCAAATTCTAAAACCAAAAATCCATTAACGCTCCCTTTCTTTTTCCTTTTCGACATATTCTCTTCCTAATCGAGTTATTTTACTCAACTCAATTAAGTAAACATCTCTTTAAAACTAATACTTTAGTTTTCATTTCACTTTATAAATCCTTTCCAATATTTGGATTTTTATAATAAAATCTTCTTTACAAAACCTTTAAGAATATCCGATTTCATCCCATTCTAACTTGGTTATTATCTTAAATGAATCTCATTTGAGATATAATCACCATAATTATCATTAAATAAATAATAATTAATTTTATCAATTCTGAAGTAAAAGCGAATTATTTCTTCATCAACTAAACGATCAGTTAATCACTTAATCAAATAATAACTAATTACGATGATTTAATAATCATTTAAAAACATCATCAAATAAAAGGGTAATTAATATTTGAGAAATCTTACTAATTTAAAACAATTTTTTAATAATCCATTTTCCATTAGATTAATTGGGGATTAATTAATCTAATAATCAATTTCAACAATTGACTTAGTCAGCTTCAAACCATCAGTTAATTTGTTTAACTGCTTTTAGTAAAATCTTCCTCATAGATTAATATAATTGATCCAACTAAATTGTTTTCTTATAAACAATTATTCCAATGGATTAACCTATGGATTAATTACGGCTTTATTTACTTATAAAATCTTATTTAAACGTTAAATTCTCATTATAAAATCATTTTATAATACTTATAAAACCAATTTATAATTATCGATTTATTTCCAAAACTTCACTTATAAAATATAATAGACAAATCTCACTTCAATTATAAAAATAAATTTTGTAACTTAACTGCGTCAATTCACCTGACGGTAAACCATTTGCTGCCAATTCTTTAATCAATGCCGTATATTGATTAAAAATACAACAACGTTGAATTTCAATTCAACATCAAAATCCAAACAGGTTTTCAGTGTCATTTGGGTTCAATCGGTGCATATACAAATACTATAAAAACAAACAACACATATAATATTTGAGGAATCCGGTTGGATTCCTCCAACCTATTCTTCCCTACATAACAACAATTAACAATATCTAGAATTAATATTTAATCTAGATCATCCAATTCAATATCAGCAATCATTAATAACCAATAATCAATCAAGCAACCAATCACCCAATTTTAAACTAATAATGATAAGTTAAAATTATATGAATTTAATCACATCATAGTATTTCAGAAGGCGTGAGAATTAACTCACCTTATTTCTGATTCTATTTTAGCATTTTTCTGTTTAATTTTAAACAGATATTTAAAATTATACAGAACATCGATGGCTTCCAAATCCTTCTGAATCGGTTCAAAAGCACAGCATCTTCTTACCCGATTCCAACGCCTTCAGTTTGGCCTAATTTCGACAACCTAAGCATAGGTTATACCCAATATAAATTCAACAATTGAATTTAAATATTAAACTTTAATTAAAACTTAATTAGTTTAATTAAATTATTCTTACCTAAAATTTTCAGCTATCATTCATCTCCTATCCGATACGGCTTCACAGGACCCATGCTTCAACTGATTTTGTCACATGTAGTATCCGATATAAGATTTAACGATTTAATTGAATAGTTATTCTCTAAATTAATTAATTATAAAATTTAATTACTCTAAAATTTTCAATTAGTCAAATCGATAATTCCTTAGCAGCCACTAGTTTCTTGGGAACTTACTTCAAGTACCATATTTTGACCGAAATTTGCCACCTGCACCGTTTCAAACATTCATGGCTTAATTTAATAATATAATTTCTTAATCAATAAAATTATTACTTTGATTACCATTATACACAATTCACGTAGGTTCCAAACTTTCTACAGCCTCCCTTCGTTCTTCAGAAGCCACCACGTATTATTCCCCAATATTTCCTCTACCTCGTTTTGAACAACATCACTCTCACCACGCTTGAGATCAACAGCAGACCGGCGCGCCTCATTTGTTAATCGAAGATCAGTCTGAACTAGCCGCTAGCTGCGCCCGTCCCTCCTCCCTATCGACCATTGAACTCCGCTCCAACATAGCCAAGGCCAAGCTCTTCTCCTTCCTCACGTGATCGCTTCTCGATGGACGGATCCAAGACTGATGAGCCCACACCACACCAGGAGTTGACCAACGCCCATCCCGTTGTCGTCGATGTCTGCTCCGGCCTCGAGCTTCACAACTCTGCCCCTGTAGCAGCAAAAACTATTTGGAACTTCCCCCCATGCGATGACATCACCAAGCTAAGTTTGAAGCTTGCATAAACACGAGCTTACGGTGATTAGTATAGGATTTAATGATTTTTCTTGGATTTGTTATTGCTTTCCAAGGTTTGCTAGAAGAGAAGAAAGTATGAGATAGAATAAATATGTAATCCTTTTTATGTTTGCTGTGTTTGACATAAAGGTGGATGTGTGTATATATAGTAGTAAGGATCAAGGTTGGCACATGGATTTGTCTGTATGCAAGCAACATGTGTCAGAGATTTTTTTTTAATATTGATTAGCAGTTCGTTTGCTACAGGGAGAGGAAACAAAAGGATGCAGATGTATTTATACGTGAAGAAGTTTGGCAGGCAAGGAGTTTTGCTTGTGAATGTCAGAATATACGACACTATTAGAGAAGTTTCTGCCAGAGGTCTTTTATTTTTATAATTATACGAAGTTTAACTATTTATATAATAATATTACTATGTTCCGAGACCAAGAAGAACGAGGCAGTGTTTTTAAATAGAGAAGGGAACAATATTTTGATATGATACCCATCAAAGATGGATTTTCCTACTTATGTAGATTTTTTTTCCTGTTAAGCCATATGCTGAGATTTTGTTATTTTGAAGATTTCACAGGTATCATTTAATATGTGAGGTGAAGCTTCGAAGAAATTTGCACATGGAAATCTTGTACTAAAATTTGCAGGCTTCTTTCTTTATAGCGAAATGTTCATTCTATTGGCCAAGGAAGTCGGCAAAAAGGCAAGTGACAAGATGGAGAATAGACAGCGCATCGAAATTTAAATGCGACTACAGTAGGCTACAATAAGATTTTGCCAAGATATTTGTCATGCTGAGATTATTTGGACCAAATTTCCCTTGGCATTTGTTGCGCCAAATTTGTTTTGATTTCGGTCAAAAGGAGAATACTTGCATATATTTTTAGCTGGGATCCTACCAGGTTTTCGTGCAAGATTTACAAAGATTGAACCATTTTTCCTGCACAGATTATGGTTAGATGATGATGTGCGGAATATTTGGTAAGGATCTGAAAGTGATGGCGCTGAAAGTGACCGTATTTTATTATTTAACGGAACGTTTTACATTTGTATGATTTCGTATAACGTCCGATCAAAATAAAATTCGAGATCTTAAAATAACTAACTATTCCGATCAAAAAATATCTAACACCTTAAATTTTGGAAAATTTTAGCAGAGTCTCCCCTGTACGGTGGGACATATACAATATTGCAGGAACAATAAATATATATGCATCAACCCACATGGTCGGAAAAAGAAAAACCCAATTCAAAAACCCAAAAATAGGTATTTTGCGTAGGCGTACCTTTTTAGAATGTTATTAAGCGATTAGCTACAAACTACACTCGAGTGTGCTCAATTATTATATAGCTCTAAACAAACTAGATTCAGTTAGCATCCAGTCTCAATCCAATTGGCTTAAAGATGGATTATGTAACAACCCAGAATTTCAAAACCAATTTAAATTTTTTATTTTGGATATTTTAATGGATTTTGAATATTTAAAATGATTTTTTTAAAATAATAACGACAAAAAAAATTATTTTAATCGAAGTTAGAACGAATAAATTTATTTTAATTATAAAACGAGCCTGAAATGGCGCGGTAGTTTGAAAATTCGATTTGAAATTTTAAATGAATGTACAGGATTCAAAATAAATCGGATTTCAGTAAAACCAAAAATATTTGAATCTGTTTAATTATGTCTTTCTAACAAATGTGAAAAATCCTGATTTCATTATATAAATTGAAAGTTATGTCTAGTTTAAAATTTAAAATAATCGCTATGGAATATATATATATATATATATAATATTGCCATTTTGCTAATGACCTCCGTTTTCGGCGAAACCACTTTTGTTGGATCTAGAATGTCGAATTATAGTCAGGTTTCTAATTTCATAATTTTTGGAATTAATATGTGAGCGCAGTAAATTTAAATGTGTTTGGTAATTTAAATTTGAATTGGATTAACCAGAAAATGATCGTTTTTCAAACGGTCTCCAAATTCGACGAAACTAGTTTTGTTAGGACCATATCATCAAAACATAGCTAGATTTATTTTTCTGGAATTTTTGGAGTCAAATTCAATATATACTAATTTATATTTTGATTTCAATAAAAACTTATTAAAGCAGTCGAATTGGCTTATGAAACATATCCCATTGCGTCCGGAATTAGGGTATTTAACTAGAAGCGACAGTCGTTGGGTTTGATTTGGAGTTCATAATGATAATCAAGCATTTTTGGAATTAATTAATAATTAAATAATATATAAAGAAAACTCAACCCTAATCTCGTTACAATTCAGACCGGCCGCCATTTTCATATCAAAGGCCGATATTTTTCGAATTTTCTCTTCCAAAATTCATGAAATTTAGTAATCAAATTCAAGAACTTATTAAACAAAAATCGAAGCATCTTCCACGATCTTCCAATCTGTACCACCATGATCGGATTTAATTCATCAAGGCGCTCGAATTTTGGTGCAGAAGGTCATCGGTTTGGATTCATTTTTCGATGTAAGGGGGCAATCGAATGGCAAGTGGTTGGTGTCAATGGGTGGAGGGCAACGACGGCTATGTGGAGGTGACGGTGGATCGAAGTCCAGCGAGGTCTGGGGGGTGCGATAGTCGTCCTTCTTTGGCATGTTTTGGGTTCGATGTTCAGTTGGAAAGTTACGAAGAGGACGAAAATTAATTAGAGAGAGGTTAATTTGGGGATTACCGGGTGATTAAATAAATTAGGTTATATAAATTATTTAATTATTTTAAGTGCAGTTAATTATGTAATAAACATATAAACTGCTATAACTTTGTCAAACAGAATCGGAATTATACGAAACTGAAAGCATTGGAATCGTGGAATCGAAATCTTCGCGATGGAACTGACCAAAACGAGAATGGAGTCAATTGCAATTTCAGGCAAATTCAGATCCGAACAGAAACAAAATTCAGAAATAAAAGAATGAAGGAGTGGAAACGAAGGTGAGTACTCTCTCACACTCAAATTATTTTCCAGTTATTATATAATAGGTTGCAGACGGGGCTTAGAAGCCCCCGACATTATTTATTGTACATACCAGTTGATTTTTTGTTTGGATTGTGATTGGATTGTCATGTATTTATATTGTTATATATATAAATTATTTATATAATATATATATAAATTATCATGAAATAAAATAAATATTCATTTACAAACTGGACGGTTTGTTTATGTATACTTATTTATCTGATATTGATTGGGACGATAAATTTTACACATCGCCCAACTGCACAAATAATAAACAGTATTTATTGTTTGAAAACCCCGCACGGGTATTGGGATAATATTTGACATACACTGATCCCAATAATTAGTGGTATGTCAATCAATGGGTTGACGACTGTATAAGCGTTATTTATTTTAATGCTTATACAGTTGTAAAATGCACTCTGGATGTTGTTTAAATTTTTAATGATTGTTTATCATTATTGTTGTATACACACGATGTATGAAATCCATATAACTGAAATTATATGGTAATTGATTGGGTCTAATTCCAGTTCAGAATTAACGAATATTTTAAATAATATTCAGTGAATATTGAAATGTGAAGCTGTGTTAAGTAGTTAAATGTCATTTTAACACGAACGAGATTTTCTGTCAATTTTTTTCATTTTATAATGAATATCGAAAAGTGATTTCAAAATCGGATATTTTGAAAATGTTATCAATTTAATATTATAGTGATATGAAATATTCAATTTAGATTTAAAATTGAAATGGAATTGAAATCGATTTGAAATGAATTTACAAACGAATTTACAAATGAAATATTCAATTTTGATTTGAATTGGAAAATGAAATGGAAATCGATTTGAAATTAATTTATAAACGAATTTATAATGGAATATTCAATTTTGATTTGAATTGGAAAATGAAATGGAAATCGTTTTAAAATAAATTTAAAACGAATTTATAATGGAATATTCAATTTTGATTTAAATTTGAAAATGAAATGGAAATCATTTTTAAATGAATTTAAAACGAATTTATAATGGAATATTCAATTTTGATTTGAAATTAAAATGGAAGGAGATATCATTTTTAAAATGAATTTAAAACGATTCATAAAATTCGTTTTAAATGGAAATCAATGAAATATATATAACATATATATTTAATGGCCTGAATAGAACGCGCCGAGCGGCGACCATTCATGAATTTCGACCATTGACTTCGAACTGACAATGCGGGAGATCCGACCGTCGGATTCTCCTAAAACCGGAAATGTTGGGTCCGTATCGAAAAGAGCTTTCCAATTAATACAAGAGAATTGAAATTTAACGGTGGATTTTGATATATGTCCAAAGCAATTTCAGAAAAGGTCGCTATGGATGCAGTTTGGTGGCCGTTATTGGAAACTGACAGTACCTGCGATAATAAAATTATTAAAAATATGGAAAAATTATGTAAAATCATAGTAAATGATTTGGAAAGATTTTGGATGAAAATTTCTAGTTTTGAAAAGATAAAAATATATTTTTATCAAAATGAACTAGTTATTAACTACAATAATAATCCAATTATTTTTAAATAAATAAATTGGATTTAAAATTGGTTTTAAAATAACCAGAATTTTTCCAAAGAATAAATTGGAATGGATTCGAAATGGAAATAATCTTCGGAATATTTTGATATTGGATTTCGTGATTATACGGATATTGTTGAGGAATTTGGAAGATATATATATATATATATATATATATATATGTATATATATATACTATTATCCCCAATACGTTATTTGTTGGTTTCAGAATTTGATATTGAATATATGCTGATATAATTTCTATTCAGAACCTTGTATTTGATATCAAATTGGATTTTGGGTTTGTCCTGAACGGTATCTTAAATAACACTCTTTTTAAACCCAGTTGAGAAAAGAATAAATTTTTTAATTAAGATTTAGGGAATTTTACCAATTAATTAATATTTAATTGGATTGAAATTTGGATTTTGGGTTTGTCGTGAACGGTGTCTTTATTAACACTGTTCTTAAACCCAGTTGAGAAAAGAATAAATCTTTAAACTAAGATTTAGTGAAATTTTCCAATTAATTAATATTTAATTGGAGTTGAATAAAAGAATTGGATTTTTGGGTTTATCGTGAACGATGTTTTAAATAACACTTGTTCTTTAACCCAATTAACAGTGAAGAATATGATTTGGAATTTATAGTCTTTTAATTAAGATTAATGGAATTTTCCAATGTAAATATTTCCAATTTAATATATTAAATTGGAATAGAATGTAATTCGATTTGGTGATAATCGAAGTGAGTTTCTGTGGAGGAAGATTGCTAATATATATGGAATTTAAAAGGCTTTGTCAATATTCCATGTATATTATTAGTCGGATACAGAAATTGATATCAATTATATATTGATATGTTTTCGTGAAGATTCCAGGGTTAATGGAATGGTATTTTGGGCTTATCGTGAACTATGTTTTAAATGACATTGGTTCTTTAACCCAGGTAAAGATAGGATTACATGTCTAACATTGTATTTTGATACTGTATTCGTTGATCTCTACTAAATATATATCTGTTTGGTGGAGGAGAACTTATACTCTTTCTTAACACCCTTCTCTGAGACGTACGAGCTCATAAGTTATATATTGGTAGAAATCAGTGGTACGGTGTAGATTGTTGATGTGACATGTTTGTGTTTCCAAAGTTAAATAATCATTAATAATGTTTTTGGGAAGATTAAAACTAAGTGAAGTTTTAATGTATCTTTAATTAGATTGAAACGTAAATGTGATAATTTAAATTATCAAATTTGGAACAATGATCGAGAATGGAGTATCACTAGTTTTGCTCCAAGCGATTGTTAAATCTTTAATTAGATTTGAACATGAAATGGTAATTAATTTTACCGATAACACCGTGGTGTTAGATATGGAGTATTACCAGTTTGCTCCATGGGATGAATAGGTTGGGATTGGGAAAATAAACAAATGATTACTTCGGCAGGGTTCGCTAATCCCGACTAGTTTGGAAAACCTTAATTTGGTTTAAAATTGAAAAGATAATGACATCTTTTGTAATGATATCCAAAGGAAGATTAAAGAATAATTTTAAAAGAATTTATCTTTGATAAAATTAATGGGAACCTTTCCCTAAAGATGTGAATATTCTGGATCGGAATGAGGCGTATGATGTGTTGTTATAGCACTTGATTATAAGATACGCGAGTTATTCGGAAAGACCGGGTTTAACCCATTCTGAATAACTGATATGATGAAAAGTCGAAGAGATTGAAGACGGTGCAAGACAAACTATCTTCACATCGAATGGATGGGTTGCTACTGATGCCCATGATTGAAGTAGCTACCTTGAAGGGGCTACAGTGGTAGCCGTCCGGACGTACTTGTTGATTGTTTGGATATGCAAGGGCCTCTCTCCTCTATTGGAAATACGGGACGAGGAATAAGGTGCCTTCGGTTTTGTTTACACCCAGAACGGATTTGTATATGGATGGTGTGTCTGACATTGTATTCTTTTATGATGTATTTGTTGATCTCTGCTAAATATACATCTTTCTAGTGGCAGAGAATTAATTCTCTTGCTTAACACCCTTCTCTGAGACGTACGAGCTTAGACGTTATATATCAGCAGAAATCAATGGTACGGGATGGATTGATAGTGTGGAATGCCAAGATGCAGTGATCCAAGCTGTTGTTGAAAAGCATAGCTTGGTGGATGATGATCAAAGCACAGCTTTGTGTAGCATTAATTCGCGAGCCTCACACGCCGGTATGGTGGTAAACTGATGGTTAGATCAGTATACTTTAGAGATGAGGATAGACATCCAACGGGTTGTCATGGATTCGGTCGACCGAGATGATACTGGGTGTGGTCGCCCCACACCAGTAGGGATAGGGCACACCCCCGATTCCCAGATGGATAGAGTTAGCAGTGTTTTCCAATGCTTGGACGTAATCTGCAGTAACTTGTTTCCTGGATATAGTGCGGATGTGCATTACAGCGTTTTCTCATGCACGGGACGTAAGCCGTTGGGTATTGCACTACGCGATAGATCTTTCAAATCAGGAGCCATCAGTATGGAAATCCAAAGTTCCAATATGACATTTTGCGGTTTTAGTTGTAGAGCCTAGTATGGCGACATGATATATGGTACCCATGCCGTCTATGATTGATACATTTAGTTTCGAAATTGATTTCTACACTATACATTTATAGTAATAATAAAAGATAAATTTCGCGTACCAAGCATATTTGGCTATTATAAAGTAAAACTCTATTCTCGACTGCGTTCATTATGTGATGGGACCTGAGTCTTATAATAGCTTCATTTTCTTTATTTAGCATTGCGTTGTTTGTTTTAAGCACTGATATTCTAGGAGGTAAACCCATTCCGTGTTATACAGAATGGTCCCTTGATTTACCTTACTTTAAAATCAAATTAATAACTGTTTCAGTTCTCACACCAGTCCTATGACTGACCTGGAGTTTATTGTTTTATCCTAAACTCTGGGTGCCCGTATTTTCCACATGGGCAGCTAGTAGTTTTGGTTTTCACATATACTTCTTTTCCTAGGATCCTGGATTACAGCTGGAGCTATATTCGGAAAGCTTTGTATCCATATATTTCTTTCAGTTGTGTCAGTTGTTATTTTTCGCTATGCATTGTATTTATATACATTTTATTTCCGCTGCTATGTATTTTAAATCTCTAATATTTTTCTATGTAATATTTATTCATACTGTGAATATTCTTGTACTCTAATGTAAATTGTTGTAAATATCAACGAAATGTTCTTCTGTCTGTGTTCTGATTTGTCGTGTTCTCAATTCCATCTAGGCTTTCCCGTAAGGGTGAGTTTGGGTCGTCTCAGATTAGCTCTTCTGCACCTGTTCTTAACTCAAATGAATTTCGTCAGTTCCATTATGTAGGTTCAATCATTCACATTATCCATTTCAACCATTAAATTTATATGAAATCTATTAATAACCAATAGCAATTCATTTTGAATACATCAATCGATTCGTTGCACACAAATTTTTAAATTCATTTCACGTGAATTAATTCATTCATGGGTTCTCAACCAGTTTCATTCACCTATAAAATTCAACCATTCAATCCAATTAATTCTCAAACATTTCACTTGAATTCATTGATCTGCATTTATTTCTATTGACTTACGCCAAATTCAATCATGATTTATATAATTCATTTTACTTACAATAAGCAAAATTAATTATTCTCATTCATATTTGAAGTTATTGATTTATTGATTCCCAACGAAATCTATTTTCTTTCAAATTTGCATCCAAGCATCAACCATACAATCCAACATTTTCTTTGGTTTCAATAACTGGAATCCTTTTTCTTTATTCTCCATACATCAATCAAAATTGTTTTCAATTCCAACTCAACTAATGAGATGTATTTCAACTCAACATAAGTTAATATCATATCCAAAATTTCATGACCCACTTTGAATTCCAATTCAATTCAAAATTAGTTGATTATAATAATTTAAAAAAATAACTATTTTATTCTCTTTACAAAATATACTATCAAAATAGTTAAAAAATAATTTTGTATCAAATTACAAATACGCGCTCTCATATATACACTCAAACTTAATCTAGGGTATTACTAACCCCATCTCTATTGAGTTACACCACAGAGCCAAAGTTATTCCTAAACCTTATGCTCTGAGACCAACTGTAACAACCCAGAAAATCTGACGCTCGAATTTCCAACAATAACACATAATCCTATATTACTTGCCAAAAATCCAAGTATCGAATCCTAGATTGTTAATAGAAATAAGTTAGAGGGTGAGAGAAGAAAGAAGAAATATTAGAATAGAAGAATAAGAAGATCAGAATCTCACAGCGCAACGAGTAAAATATAATATTAAAACTCTTTATACAAAAAGAACTGTATATATATTACACCATCAGAGTATACATTCAGATCAATACAGCATACAATGGAAATAAACTAGTACGAGTAAATATATGGAATATGTCTTGACTTCAACACCTTCTCTGGAACTCCAAGCGATCACCTAACCTGGAATATACTCGGTCTGACCCGAGCACATTTGAAGCAAAGCAAAATTCACCCGGATCGGTCTGAAATACTTTTAGTGATAAATTCATAGCATAACAACTTGTTTAACTTTGAAAATCCTTTTGAAAGAAAGGATAATAGTAAGAACAGCCTACACATAAATACGGATGATTTTTACATTACTATAACCCAAAACATTTTTGATATATCAAAATTCAGTGATATTATAATAGTGTATATCAAACTACAAATAAATAACCATGTAGTAGAACGCTTGCATCTCATGCCCTACATATTCATCATAAAATCAAAACCTGCATGGCACTTATTGGAGATTGGATTCCAACTATTGCAAGGTACGGGACCACCTTCCGATCAGTGTACTGTAGAGGGTATACACTGGAGTTCAACAAGAATGTCTTGCAAACCGACCCACACATGACCAACCACTCATTTAGCTTGAGTGTATCAAATATATTTTCACCCATTACGATTTAAAGGGCCCACCATACATCCACGAAGATACAGAAAATGAAAGAAGAACAAATATGAATTTTCTCTAGATCAGTAACAATATACCCTGCTTGGGAATGACCCACCTAGCCATGCTGCCTGCCCGATTTTTGTCATTTCTCGGTTGATGAGGCTTGACGTCACGTTTAACCTTTTAGAACTTCTGGCCATCATTCAATTTGAATGCCACATCGTCAGATCCGTCAAATCACTAGTTGACGTCCATAAAAATACCCTAGCGGTTAAGCTAAGAGAAGTGCGCCTCTCCACTACCAACCATGATACGTTTGTAAAAATCAACATACGTGAGTTTTTAGGAAATACTCTATGAGGCATTCGTCCATACAAGTCATCTAGGAACAAGATGAACGGAAGGCACCCTCCTACCGCATCCTTATATAGGAACCACCCCCAAGGATTAGTAGCAAGTAGTCCTTGCAATCCGTAAATTCCAATGGCGACAGAACCACAGTGTATCTCTTTTGTGGGAGCTACCCAGAGATTATAAGTAGTCCTTCCATTTTATGAAGATCTACGGTCTTCAATGCTCCATCTTTATTTGCTGCCAATTAGTTTCGATCGCAATGTTAATTCAAAGTGGTTTTGGGGCTAGTTCCCATCTCGGTCTCTTTGAAACAACACGTCAAAAGGTCCAATAAGTTATTTCATTGATAGTCGGATTTTTTAAACTATCAATTCACATAATAGCAATGTCAAGTATATTGGCAGCTCAAGCTTTTATCATTATTTACCATTCAGTTAAAACTCTTCCTCGATCTTTAAACCATTTCATTGATTAATTGATTTCATTTCCTTATTTAGAGCAAGTGTATTTCAAATCATATCAATTCCATTTTCTAGAAAAATAGTGTTATATATATCGTCAATTGTTAAAACTTAATTGTAGTTCCACCTTGGGCCAAACAAATGTGCAATGATACATTTGTTTATTTAAAATCCTAGTAGTTCGGTTTTTACTCAAATCTTGCAAATAGTGTTGCAATATTGAAACGACCCGAACTTCCCCGGTCTCCGAAGAGAAGGGAAAGAGCGGATTGTTTTGAGAACACAAATATCATCTAGAATCACACCAATCTTCAGCAATCTATCTTTTGTATTGATCGCATTAGCCATGACCTTCCATAATAACAAATTTTCCTTTGTTGAATTAACCATATACCGTAATATTTTTGCCCAGGAAAAAGATCGCTTTACACCTTGAAGAAGTGAATATACCAGTTTAACACTATGTGATTTACCATTCCAAATTATACTGCTATCACCATTAACTACAAAAGCTTCTTCCAATTCAACCCATAACTTCCTCAGAACAGTAGAGATAGTATAAGGAAGCACTAGTTTACCATCATGTATGAAATCATTAACCACGGCATTTTCTGAAATACCAGACTATCTACGCAAGTTATAATCAACCACATTACTTAGAATTAATCCAGATTTCGATCATGGAGTGTTCCAAAAAGACAATCTATCCAAAAACTTATAATTCAACTGAATGAAAGGTAGAAATGCGCTCCTCAAGTTCAGCATACTCCTCCAACTCCAGCTACAACTATTCTGCACATCCATATTCCAATTTTTTTTTTAACAATCAAGTTCTCCTTTACCCATTTTGTCCATAGAAAATTATCCATATTAAACAACTTATCAAAGTAAGAAGAAATTGCAGCTTGATTCCACAAAAATATATTTGTAATACCTAAACCACCTTGCATCTTGCTATCAAACAGTTTATTAAAAGAAATAAGTATCATTTCCTAGAAAACAGATCCCATGCCAAAGAAATTTATTTGAAGCACCTATAATCATGTTAACGAGCTTGACTGGTAATAAGTAATGTCTTGTCTAGTAAGTAGTCATAGCTACAGCCACAGATTGAACAATTATCAGCCTTCCTGCTTGCGAGGGTTTACATGAGGCCCATTGCTTCAATTTATCTATAATTTTCTCAAATAATGGAACACATTTTTCCTTAGTAATTCTTGAGCTAATTAAAGGAATTCCCAAATATTTTGAATTAATTGGCAACTCCAATAAACCAGACAAGGTAACCAAATGATTCTTCTCATTAGCAGATAATCCAGCTATTAATATATGTGACTTCTTAAGATTTATCCGCAATCTAGTTATAGAGTAGAATATGTGCAAAGTATCCATTATACATCGTATATTACTCTGAGTGGGTTTAGTAAACATAACTAAATCATCGGCAAAAAGAAAATGGGTTATCAAAGGAGACTTACATTTCAGATGCAATTGCAATTTTTTCCTTTTTACTTGCTCAATCAAAATGTAATGACCCGCACTGTCAGGGGTATTATAATAAATTTATTTAATTATATATATCGTGATGTAGTGAATTAAATAGAGGTTTAATTAAATAATATGGAATAATTAATTTAATTAAATAATTAAATAATATATTTAATTCAGAAATAATCAAAAATATTGGAAATCACAATATTCGATGAACGGGGTCGTCACTTAGATTCAATTCAGCTTAGAGTTGAATTATATTGACGAATATATTCAATCGACGACAGTTTGAACGTATAATTTTATTATAATTAAAATCGAGTTTGAAATGGCGCTGCAGTTCGCTATTTGGCGATTTGAACTTCAACTGAATATACAGGATTCGTTTTAAGCCGGATTTCTATGAAACAAGAAACGTGTGGAGCTGGTGGAGTATATCTTTCTAGTGGAAGAGAAAAATCGGGATTTCGTCGTGTAGATTTTGATGTACGTCCAAATCAAATTTCAGAAAAGTCGCTGTAGAATTCCTTTATATTTTGCGACGCTTTATATACGTTATAAAAGGATTTTCGATATGAACTGAATACCGAGATAATCTGAAATCTGAAATATCAAACTGTATATTCTGATATGATATTCTGGAGCTGTACGATATCATATGTGAAGATATACGATAATATTAAATTATTAATATTTAAATTTATTTAAATATTTATATATTTAAATGGGCTATTCAAAGCGTTAAAAATAGCCACTTTTGCAAACGAAGTCGTAATTCGAAGAAACTAATTTTGTTGGATCCGCAGTGTCAAATAGTTGTTAGATTTTCAGTTTTGTGATTTTTAGAGTCATTGTGTGGTCGTACGGATTTTTAGAGTGTAAAACAGTCAGTATTTTGACAGTTAAAAATACGTTGTGTGAGCATACGGAGTCGGAATTCGACGAAACCAGTTTTGTTGGGGCCGTAATGTCGAACTCTAGCAACATGTCCGGTTTCATGATTTTTGGGCATCGTGGGTGATCGCACGGATTTTTAGAAGTCAGAAATGAATATAAAGGATTAAATAAAATATAAAAATATTAATATAAAAATATCTAGATATTTTTATTGGCTATAAATACCCCCACAACGTTGCTAAACCTAATTCCAACCTCAGAAAACCCGCCGCTTGATTTCTTTCTTCCAGTAAAAACATAGATCATCGTCAGAAAATTATATCAATTCAAAAATAAATCCTAAAATCCTCAAACATATGTATTCATGATCCTCTAATGATTCTCTATGGCCTGAGTATCGTTTGGAGCAACTCGACGTCAGTCTTGGGGTGTAACGCAAACAACAGTAGATCTAGGGTTAAGATTTTGAGTCGATTGAGGCACTTTTGTTTGAATTCAGTTTGATATTTGGGTTCACCGAGGTAAACCCCACCTCGCGTGGAATTTTGGGAAGTTCCGGTGTAAACTAATATCGTTGTTGGCCAGGAGCAGTCGACGAAGGAGAACACGAGGCGGAACCGAGTTGGAAGTTCCTAGTATGGCTGCGGGGAGCTCGAGATGAGGAGGCTTGTGGAGTTTTCGGTTTGAAGTTCGGTTAAGGGAACAAATGGTGAATCATGGAGGATTGAATTGCGTTGGTGAATACTGGAAACATCAAATGTGTGGTTGGGGAAGAAGAGCGACGTGGGCTGGTATAAGGGGGAATGGGTTTTGTCTTGATGGACCGTGAACTAAGGGGAGAGGCCCGATTTAAATTGTTGAGAGTTTAAATTTATTTTAAATGTTTATTAACTTCAAAATGTCGTAACTATTTCGTACGAGGTCGGTTTTACGAACCGTAAGTTGCGTTGGGATCGTATGGACGGGAGCAACACAATGAGACCGATTGGGGATGAATCCGAGCTCATTACAATTTATGGCGAAATAAATTGTCCGTCCGAATCAAAGACAGTTAATCGTTTTTAACGATAACAGTCAAATGTGAGTAAAACTCACCAACTCTGAACAGTTTATAATTTCATGTTGTATTTTTAGAACTGTTAGAAAATGTCTGATTTACTGTGTGTTGACTATTTGATTGAACTACTGGTCAGTTAGTTGAATTTCTATATTGATTCTGTTTAACAGAATATATCATATGGAACTGAAAGTGATGTTATCTATATTGTTTAACATCTATGATGCAGGGAAACAGGTTGGAGGAATCCAACTGGATTCCTCAACAGTTATTTTACTGTGATTTATATATTGTGATATATAATGTGATACATAATCTGTGATGATTATATGTGTTTGGACGATAATGAACATCGTGATTTGATATGATTGAATACCATAACATACCGAAATGTTGATAAGGGGATTTTCAAAGTGATATTGAAAACAGAATATTTATAAAGTGGAATATTTATAAATAAGAGATATTTATAAAGTGGAATATTTATAAATAAGGAATATTTATAAATTGGGATATTTATAAATAGGAGATATTTTAAAAAGGAAAATAAATTCAAAACATTTCTTTTTGAATGGAAAGGCCTGTGTGGCGGGTTTGGGGATTTTCCCGATGCTTCCGATACAAAGGAGGTTATGGCGAATTTTCCCGAGAATTTAAGGAGTTAGAATATTTCAAGAATAAATTTGAAAAGGAAATATTTGTAAACCATTTACAAATAGAATTGGAAAGGGAACATTATAAAAAGGAAATCTTTTTTAAAGTGTAGAACCGTTATTTAAAAGTAAATCTTTTCAAATGAATAAAACGTTGTTAAAAAGGAAATCTTTATAAAGTGAATAAAGTAAATCGAATATGGTATTCGAAAGGAGAAATCGAATATAGACATTCGAAAGGAGTTAATCGGATATGGTATTCGAAGTAGGTTAATCGAATATGGTATTCGAAGTAGTTAATCGAATATGGTATTCGAAGTAGGTTAATCGAATATGGTATTCGAAAGTTAGTTAATCGAATATGGTATTCGAAAGTTAGTAAATCGAATCTGGTATTCGAAAGTTAGTTAATCGAATATGGTATTCGAAGTTAGTTAATCGAATATGGTATTCGAAAGTTAGTTAATCGAATATGTTATTCGAAAGGGGTTAGTCAAGTCGAGTTAGTCAAATAGAGTTAACCAGTTAGAGTTAATCAGTTAGAGTTAACCAGTTGGAGTTAATTAGTTAGAATTAATCGATTAGAGTTAAAACGAACTAGAGTTAATCAAATATAGTTATTTGAAACAGAGAGAGTCAAACATAGTATTCAGGGTAAGTTGCCATCTTGTACGACTGCTAGCGTAATTCGCAGGGCTGTAAATAGCCTACGGCGGTCGGATGTTTCCTGAGGGAGTCAGGCGTAACCATTGTGATCGCTGCGATCTAAAGTCAAGCGAATGGAGTTTAATCGAATATTAGTTATTCGATAGGAGTTAATCGAGTTGATCGAGTTGAGAAATAAGTTAAGTTAAATTAGTTGAGTTGATCGGGTGGTTCGACCAAGTTAGTCGAGCCTAGTTAATCGAATCGAATTGGTCGAACCAAGTAAGTCGAGTTAAGTTAGTCAAGTTAGTCGAGCCTAGTTAATCGAATCGAATTGGTCGAACCAAGTAAGTCGAGTTAAGTTAGTCAAGTTAGTCGAGCCTAGTTAATCGAATCGAATTGGTCGAACCAAGTAAGGCGAGTTAGTCGAGTCGAGTTAAGTTCGTCGAGTTAAATAAATCGATGTTTGTTTCATCGAAAGGAGTTATCGATGTTAGTTTCATCAAAAGGAGTTATCGATGTTAGTTTCATCAAAAGGAGTTATCGATGTTAGTTTCATCGAAAGGAGTTATCGATGTTAGTTTCATCGAAAGGAGTTATCGATGTTAGTTTCATCGAAAGGAGTTATCGATGATAGTTTCATCGAAGGGAGTTATCGATTACAGTTTAATCGAAGTGAGATTTTCAAATATGAGATATTTGAAAAGGAAGAGTTATCGAATATTAGTTATTCGTAGAGAGATTATCGAATATCGTTTATTCGAGAAGAAGTTAATCGAATATAGGTTATTCGAAGAAGAGTTAATCAAATAGAGATTTCTCGAAGAGAGTTAATCGGCAAATTCGATTATATCGAATTCGGGAAAGTACTTATACTTTCCAGTGTTTAAATAGAGATTTATTTATTTATAAATAAATAAGTGTTAGGTTAATTATTCACTAATAAGAATAGAAGTTATAATTAAAGTTAGATAATTCGAAAGTAGGGATTATAACGTTATCGTTATAACCAATGTTTTAAATATAGAAGTGGATTAGTAAAATTGGATCCGAGAAAGGCGTAAAGAAGTTATTAAAGATTAAAAGATAAACTTTGACCATTTCGAAGTTATAACGTTGTTCAGTTAAGGTCTGAGAGGTAATTATACCCCAACTTGAGTGACTTCCTTCTTAACTAAGAAATGGTAAGGTTTGATCGTAAAGGAGTTTTGGAAATGTTTTCCAAACGAGAATCAGAAATGTTTTCTGATAAAAGAAAATAAGAATTTAGAATATAGGGAAACAGGAGATAAGTAAATAAATGAACTAAAGAGATTTATGTTAAATGATGTTTGTTCGACATAATTTCCATTTGGAAATAATATCGTTGTTTTGCACACTTGTTTTTCTTTGATAGTTAACTCACCGACTATCGAAGTTTTGACCATTTTAACGTTGTTAATATGGAGAGACCGGTTGGATTATTATCCATAGAACCACTCTGTATTGGCATAAGCGTTGCGAATCATATATGCCAAAGATAATTGAAGACGGAGTAAAATGCAAGGACTATCCTGTCTACAGAATAGTGCCTTCGGTTTTTCCAGTCCCAGGACAACTTGTATAGGCGAAGGTCTGACAGAGTATATCCAATGGATCGCGTAAGTTGATCTGTTCAAACGTATTCACGTTTGGTGGCGGAGGAATTCGTTTCTCTTAGCTGTATACCCGTGTTATTTTTGGATAAGTCAATTTGTGATTTGGCGGGTATGACGATGTGACATTTCTAAGTGAATGAAGATGGATGTCTGACATAGTATTTCCATACGGTCACGTGCAGTGATTTCTTCAACTTTACCAAGAGTGGAAGCGGAGAAGGAAACTTCTTTTAGCTGACACGTAATGTAGGGTTGTAGACGTCAATTAGTGATTCTGATGGATCTGACAATGTGGCATTCGAAGTGAATCTGATGTGATGATAAAGCGTAGCTTCTAGGCTCATCAACCGGTAAATGACAGAAATCGGGCAGGCAGCATGGCTAAGTCGGTCGCACCGAAGTAGGGTGTATAATCACCTATCTAGAGAAAATTCATTTGTTTCTTAAATCTATCAATGCTGTCCCATATATATACGAGAACGGTTGCTGATCCCAACCGTTGGTGATGTACATTCGATACACTCAAGCGAAATGAGTGGTCGGTCATGTGTGGCTGAGTTACAAGATGTTCTTGTTGAACTCCAGTGTATCGTTCCTAGAGTACACTGATCGGAAGGTGGTTCCATACCTTGTCATAGTTGGAAACCCATTACCCAATACGTGCTTGCGGTTTTGATTGTATACTATATATGTAGAACGTGAGATGAAAGCGTTTCTGCTAGTTGATATCTATTTGTACATAGACATTATTATAATATCAAAGGGTTTTTGATATAAAGATATTTTGGATTCTCATAAGGGAAAAACCCGTTCTGTTCTGCGGCGTGGTCTTATGAGATATCGTTTACTTGTTCATATACCTTTTTAAACTGTTTTACTCATACCAGTCCCATGACTGACCCGGAGTTTACTTTGTTGTTTTCCCTAAACTCTTGGGTGCCTGAATTTGTACGGGCAGTCAAGTAGTCAGGAATTTGCAGATATACTTGGAGAGCTTGGAGCAGGAGGCTTCAAGATCATATAGCTATAGTTATTTCCGCTGTGTTGTAAGTGCTGTACTCTGATAAGTGTTATTGTATACATAACTGTTATATTTCAAAGTTATGTTATATATATTATATGTTATTTGTTCCGCTGTGAGGTTCGTGTTACTCTGATGTTGTGTTCTTCTTCTTCTTCTATTCTAAGTTTCTATCTTATCTTTCCTCACCCTCTAATTTCTTTCATTAATTACTGGGATTTTTCGATGTTTTGGTTATCGACGTCGAGCTTATGTCGATAACCAAAGCCGCCAAAAATTCGGGTCGTTACAGTTGGTATCAGAGCTTAAGTTAAGTTTTACCTTGGCTCTGTGGCGTGACTCGGTAGAGATAGGGTTATTAATACCCTAGATTGAGTTTGAGTGTATATATACGAGTGCGTATTTGTATTTGATATAAAAATGGTTTTATATTGTGGAGATTCATTGGCTGAGTTGTTTATGAGTTCTGGTCGATCAGTTTGATCCACTGTATCGGTAGGAGTAAATAAACACTTGAATACGATGGACCGACACAGTATGGATATGTGATATATTATCATATATAGGATATATTTGTTGTTATTATAATCGAGTAAGGTTATAAATTAAATGGTTAAGTATATAACCAATCAGAATCATATAAGTAAAGTACATGAAATAAGATGAATTAAATATGAATTTAAATCAGATTTGGAATTAAAATAAGGAAATTTTAAGTTCCTAGGAGATTTTGAAATGTTTTCAAAATGGAAGTATTTGGTAATGATTTTGAAAATGATATAGTATTGAAATCACTTGTGTCGCTGGAAAATAATTCCGATGATGACTGCGCAGTATCATCGGTGTGATTTTCGGGTTTCTAAGTGGTGGATTACTACCAGAGATTTTGATTTGAATTGTTTTGAGAAAACAAGTTGTTTAGAAATTCAAATGTTTTGAATTGGTATTGTGATTTCAAATTAATTTGAAAGAAACCCAGGAATTTGAAATTTGAAATTTAAATTTAACTTATGAAGTTAAATGGATTTAAATGGTGAAAGTGAATAATAAAATAGAATTTAACCTTGACTAAGTTAAATGAAAATGGAATTGATTAGCGGATAATCTGGATTTAGATTTGAAATGATAAGTTAAGAGTTTGGAATTTGAAACTCGAATTTGAAATTGAATTCGACTTGAGTATAAGCGAATGATTTGGTTTGACGATATAAAAGTGATTGAGTTTGATTGGGATGGCATTTGTATATGCCGAGTTGATAACAGATGGTAGGGATATAATGATATGCCCAACAAAAAAGGTACAAGTTTATATTTTATATGAGTTTGGAATTTATGAGCCGAATTGGCAAGCCGTTTGGCGTTTTGATTTTCTTTTGGGTTGAAGAAGGCCCAGAGAGGCGAGTTGGAGTTTGAGCTATTGACCAGTACAAAGGAGGTGCTGGCGAAATTTTCCGAAAGTTTAAAGTGTTAGAAAATTTTCAAAATTTTAGTTAGTCGGAATGAATAAATATTTTAGTCGATATTAATTGGTTCAGTTAAAATCAGAAATAAGGGGTAAACAAATCTTAGGAGTTCCAATATATAGGGTCGTCCTCTAACTTAGCAATTCCGAGGACGAAATTATTTTAAGTGGGGAAGAATGTAATGACCCGCACTGTCAGGGGTATTATAATTAATTTATTTAATTATATATATCGTGATGTAGTGAATTAAATAGAGGTTTAATTAAATAATATGGAATAATTAATTTAATTAAATAATTAAATAATATATTTAATTCAGAAATAATCAAAAATATTGGAAATCACAATATTCGATGAACGGGGTCGTCACTTAGATTCAATTCAGCTTAGAGTTGAATTATATTGACGAATATATTCAATGGACGACAGTTTGAACGTATAATTTTATTATAATTAAAATCGAGTTTGAAATGGCGCTGCAGTTCGCTATTTGGCGATTTGAACTTCAACTGAATATATAGGATTCGTTTTAAGCCGGATTTCTGTGAAACAAGAAACGTGTGGAGCTGGTGGAGTATATCTTTCTAGTGGAAGAGAAAAATCGGGATTTCGTCGTGTAGATTTTGATGTACGTCCAAATCAAATTTCAGAAAAGTCGCTGTAGAATTCCTTTATATTTTGCGATGCTTTATATACGTTATAAAAGGATTTTCGATATGAACTGAATACCGAGATAATCTGAAATCTGAAATATCAAACTGTATATTCTGATATGATATTCTGGAGCTGTACGATATCATATGTGAAGATATACGATAATATTAAATTATTAATATTTAAATTTATTTAAATATATTTATATATTTAAATGGGCTATTCAAAGCGTTAAAAATAGCCACTTTTGCAAACGAAGTCGGAATTCGACGAAACTAATTTTGTTGGATCCGCAGTGTCAAATAGTTGTTAGATTTTTAGTTTCGTGATTTTTAGAGTCACTGTGTGGTCGTACGGATTTTTAGAGTGTAAAACAGTCAGTATTTTGACAGTTAAAAATACGTTGTGTGAGCATACGGAGTCGGAATTCGACGAAACCAGTTTCGTTGGGACCGTAATGTCGAACTCTAGCTACATGTCCGGTTTCATGATTTTTGGGCATCGTGGGTGATCGTATGGATTTTTAGAAGTCAGAAATGAATATAAAGGATTAAATAAAATATTAAAATATTAATATAAAAATATCTATATATTTTTATTGGCTATAAATACCCCCCACAACGTTGCTAAACCTAATTCCAACCTCAGAAAACCCGCCGCTTGATTTCTTTCTTCCAGTAAAAACAAAGATCATCGTCAGAAAATTATATCAATTCAAAAATAAATCCTAAAATCCTCAAACATATGTATTCATGATCCTCTAATGATTCTCTACGGCCTGAGTATCGTTTGGAGCAACTCGACGTCAGTCTTGGGGTGTAACGCAAACAACAGTAGATCTAGGGTTAAGATTTTGAGTCGATTGAGGCACTTTTGTTTGAATTCAGTTTGATATTTGGGTTCACCGAGGTAAACCGCACCTCGCGTGGAATTTTGGGAAGTTCCGGTGTAAACTAATGTCGTTGTTGGCCAGGAGGAGTCGACGACGGAGAACACGAGGCGGAACCGAGTTGGAAGTTTCTAGTATGGCTGCGGGGAGCTCCAGATGAGGAGGCTTGTAGAGTTTTCGGTTTGAAGTTCGGTTAAGGGAACAAATGGTGAATCATGGAGGATTGAATTGCGTTGGTGAATACTGGAAACGTCAAATGTGTGGTTGGGGAAGAAGAGCGACGTGGGCTGGTATAAGGGGGAATGGGTTTTGTCTTGATGGGCCGTGAACTAAGGGGTGAGGCCCGATTTAAATTGTTGAGAGTTTAAATTTATTTTAAATGTTTATTAACTTCAAAATGTCGTAACTATTTCGTACGAGGTCGGTTTTACGAACCGTAAGTTGCGTTGGGATCGTATGGACGGGAGCAACACAATGAGACCGACTGGGGATGAATCCGAGCTCGTTACAATTTATGGCGAAATAAATTGTTCGTCCGAATCAAAGACAGTTAATCGTTTTTAACGATAACAGTCAAATGTGAGTAAAACTCACCAACTCTGAACAGTTTATAATTTCATGTTGTATTTTTAGAACTGTTAGAAAATGTCTGATTTACTGTGTGTTGACTGCTTGATTGAACTGCTAGTCAGTTAGTTGAATTTCTATATTGATTCTGTTTAACAGAATATATTATATGGAACTGAAAGTGATGTTATCTATATTGTTTAACATCTGTGATGCATGGACACAGGTTGGAGGAATCCAACTGGATTCCTCAACAGTTATTTTACTGTGATTTATATATTGTGATATATAATGTGATATATAATCTGTGATGATTATATGTGTTTGGACGATAATGAACATCGTGATTTGATATGATTGAATACCATAACATACCGAAATGTTGATAAGGGGATTTTCAAAGTGATATTGAAAACAGAATATTTATAAAGTGGAATATTTATAAATAAGAGATATTTATAAAGTGGAATATTTATAAATAAGGAATATTTATAAATTGGGATATTTATAAATAGGAGATATTTTAAAAAGGAAAATAAATTCAAAACATTTCTTTTTGACAGGAAAGGCCTGTGTGGCGGGTTTGGGGATTTTCCCGATGCTTCCGATACAAAGGAGGTTATGGCGAATTTTCCCGAGAATTTAAGGAGTTAGAATATTTCAAGAATAAATTTGAAAAGGAAATATTTGTAAACCATGTACAAATAGAATTGGAAAGGGAACATTATAAAAAGGAAATCATTTTTAAAGTGTAGAACCGTTATTTAAAAGTAAATCTTTTCAAATGAATAAAACGTTGTTAAAAAGGAAATCTTTATAAAGTGAATAAAGTAAATCGAATATGGTATTCGAAAGGAGAAATCGAATATGGACATTCGAAAGGAGTTAATCGGATATGGTATTCGAAGTAGGTTAATCGAATATGGTATTCGAAGTAGTTAATCGAATATGGTATTCGAAGTAGGTTAATCGAATATGGTATTTGAAGTAGTTAATCGAATATGGTATTCGAAGTAGGTTAATCGAATATGGTATTCGAAAGTTAGTTAATCGAATATGGTATTCGAAAGTTAGTAAATCGAATCTGGTATTCGAAAGTTAGTTAATCGAATATGGTATTCGAAGTTAGTTAATCGAATATGGTATTCGAAAGTTAGTTAATCGAATATGTTATTCGAAAGGGGTTAGTCAAGTCGAGTTAGTCAAATAGAGTTAACCAGTTAGAGTTAATCAGTTAGAGTTAACCAGTTGGAGTTAATTAGTTAGAATTAATCGATTAGAGTTAAAACGAACTAGAGTTAATCAAATATAGTTATTTGAAACAGAGAGAGTCAAACATAGTATTCAGGGTAAGTTGCCATCTTGTACGACTGCTAGCGTAATTCGCAGGGCTGTAAATAGCCTACGGCGGTCGGATGTTTCCTGAGGGAGTCAGGCGTAACCATTGTGATCGCTGCGATCTAAAGTCAAGCGAATGGAGTTTAATCGAATATTAGTTATTCGATAGGAGTTAATCGAGTTGATCGAGTTGAGAAATAAGTTAAGTTAAATAAGTTGAGTTGATCGGGTGGTTCGACCAAGTTAGTCGAGCCTAGTTAATCGAATCGAATTGGTCGAACCAAGTAAGTCGAGTTAAGTTAGTCAAGTTAGTCGAGCCTAGTTAATAGAATCGAATTGGTCGAACCAAGTAAGTCGAGTTAAGTTAGTCAAGTTAGTCGAGCCTAGTTAATCGAATCGAATTGGTCGAACCAAGTAAGTCGAGTTAGTCGAGTCGAGTTAAGTTCGTCGAGTTAAATAAATCGATGTTTGTTTCATCGAAAGGAGTTATCGATGTTTGTTTCATCGAAAGGAGTTATCGATGTTAGTTTCATCGAAAGGAGTTATCGATGTTAGTTTCATCGAAAGGAGTTATCGATGATAGTTTCATCGAAAGGAGTTATCGATGTTAGTTTCATCGAAAGGAGTTATCGATGATAGTTTCATCGAAGGGAGTTATCGATTATAGTTTAATCGAAGTGAGATTTTCAAATATGAGATATTTGAAAAGGAAGAGTTATCGAATATTAGTTATTCGAAGAGAGATTATCGAATATTGTTTATTCGAGAAGAAGTTAATCGAATATAGGTTATTCGAAGAAGAGTTAATCAAATAGAGATTTCTCGAAGAGAGTTAATCGGCAAATTCGATTATATCGAATTCGGGAAAGTACTTATACTTTCCAGTGTTTAAATAGAGATTTATTTATTTATAAATAAATAAGTGTTAGGTTAATTATTCACTAATAAGAATAGAAGTTATAATTAAAGTTAAATAATTCGAAAGTAGGGATTATAACGTTATCGTTATAACCAATGTTTTAAATATAGAAGTGGATTAGTAAAATTGGATCCGAGAAAGGCGTAAAGAAGTTGTTAAAGATTAAAAGATAAACTTTGACCATTTCGAAGTTATAACGTTGTTCAGTTAAGGTCTGAGAGGTAATTATACCCCCAACTTGAGTGACTTCCTTCTTAACTAAGAAATGGTAAGGTTTGATCGTAAAGGAGTTTTGGAAATGTTTTCCAAACGAGAATCAGAAATGTTTTCTGATAAAAGAAAATAAGAATTTAGAATATAGGGAAACAGGAGATAAGTAAATAAATGAACTAAAGAGATTTATGTTAAATGATGTTTGTTCGATATAATTTCCATTTGGAAATAATATCGTTGTTTTGCACACTTGTTTTTCTTTGATAGTTAACTCACCGACTATCGAAGTTTTGACCATTTTAACGTTGTTAATATGGAGAGACCGGTTGGATTATTATCCATAGAACCACTCTGTATTGGCATAAGCGTTGCGAATCATATATGCCAAAGATAATTGAAGACGGAGTAAAATGCAAGGACTATCCTGTCTACAGAATAGTGCCTTCGGTTTGTCCAGTCCCAGGACAACTTGTATGGGCGAAGGTCTGACAGAGTATATCCAATGGATCGCGTAAGTTAATCTGTTCAAACGTATTCACGTTTGGTGGCGGAGGAATTCGTTTCTCTTAGCTGTATACCCGTGTTATTTTTGGATAAGTCAATTTGTGATTTGGCGGGTATGACGATGTGACATTTCTAAGTGAATGAAGATGGATGTCTGACATAGTATTTCCAGACGGTCACGTGCAGTGATTTCTTCAACTATACCAAGAGTGGAAGCGGAGAAGGAAACTTCTTTTAGCTGACACGTAATGTAGGGTTGTAGACGTCAATTAGTGATTCTGATGGATCTGACAATGTGGCATTCGAAGTGAATCTGATGTGATGATAAAGCGTAGCTTCTAGCCTCATCAACCGGTAAATGACAGAAATCGGGCAGGCAACATGGCTAAGTCGGTCGCACCGAAGTAGGGTGTATAATCACCTATCTAGAGAATATTCATTTGTTTCTTAAATCTATCAATGCTGTCCCATATATATACGGGAACGGTTGCTGATCCCAACCGTTGGTGATGTACATTCGATACACTCAAGCGAAATGAGTGGTCGGTCATGTGTGGCTGAGTTACAAGATGTTCTTGTTGAACTCCAGTGTATCGTTCCTAGAGTACACTGATCGGAAGGTGGTTCCATACCTTGTCATAGTTGGAAACCCATTACCCAATACGTGCTTGCGGTTTTGATTGTATACTATATATGTAGAACGTGAGATGAAAGCGTTTCTGCTAGTTGATATCTATTTGTACATAGACATTATTATAATATCAAAGGGTTTTTGATATAAAGATATTTTGGATTCTCATAAGGGAAAAACCCGTTCCGTTCTGCGGCGTGGTCTTATGAGATATCGTTTACTTGTTCATATACCTGTTTAAACTGTTTTACTCATACCAGTCCCATGACTGACCCAGAGTTTACTTTGTTGTTTTCCCTAAACTCTTGGGTGCCTAAATTTGTACAGGCAGTCAAGTAGTCAGGAATTTTCAGATATACTTGGAGTGCTTGGAGCAGGAGTCTTCAAGATCATATAGCTATAGTTATTTCCGCTATGTTGTAAGTGTTGTACTCTGATAAGTGTTATTGTATACATAACTGTTATATTTCAAAGTTATGTTATATATATTATATGTTATTCATTCCGCTGTGAGGTTCGTGTTACTCTGATGTTGTGTTCTTCTTCTTCTTCTATTCTAAGTTTCTATCTTATCTTTCCTAACCCTCTAATTTCTTTCATTAATTACCGGGATTTTTCGATGTTTTGGTTATCGACGTCGAGCTTACGTCGATAACCAAAGCCGCCGAAAATCCGGGTCGTTACACAAAAGGGCATTGACTAGCTCCATTACTATCATAAAATACACGCAGAAATAGGATCACCCTAATGTACTCCTTGCGTTCCTTTGAAGTATCGGTGTACCTTGCCATTTCTAGCAATTGAAAATCTTAGTGTTGAAACACAGGAACGAATCCAAGCAATGAAAGGTATAGGGAAGTTCATCCTTAAGAGTATGGCTAGAATAGAAACCTAGGATACAGAATCAAAAGCCTTCTGAATATCCAATTTTAACATGCATCGAGGAGAGATTCCTTTTCTATTATAACCATGTAATAATTCCTGTGTTAATAAGATATTATCTGAAATGGATCTTCCTTTAATGAAAGCCGATTGGTTCAAAGAGACTATGGAAGGTAAAACATTTTGAAGCCTATTTGCAATTACTTTCGAGATAACTTTATAGACAAAATTACAGTAGGATATTGGTTGAAAGTCAGCTACAAAATCTGGATTGTCAACCTCTGGAACAAGAGTAATTGTTAGAGCCGAAAGACTAGCTGGCATAATATTATTCATGAAAAAAGACTGAAAAGCTGTTGTAGTATCTCCACCAATAATACTCCAATTTTTTTGCATGAAGAAAGAATTAAAACCATCAGGTTCTCTACAGCTACTAACCGCTTCCTTAACCTCCTCATTTGAAATTAGTTTGATAATACCCTCAGATTGAGATGAGGAGAGAGTTGGCAATCTGATATGATAAAGTGGATTAACCTCTGGAACATGAGCATTAGGATTTGCTAAGATAGAAGAAAAGTATTGAACAAAAGTTGCATTAATTCCATTAGAAAATTTAATAGCTCCATTCATATCTT
Source organism: Allium sativum (assembly GCA_030737875.1). Classification (NCBI taxonomy): domain Eukaryota; kingdom Viridiplantae; phylum Streptophyta; class Magnoliopsida; order Asparagales; family Amaryllidaceae; genus Allium; species Allium sativum. The sequence continues at coordinate 1,018,868,287 of CM060926.1, read as the reverse complement.
TAATCCTATAAATATTGCCCTTCGCTTTTTGAACCTTCAATGTATTGTGAAAATACTTTGTGTTTCGATCCCCTTCAATTTCTCTCCTAATGAAAGCATTTTGCCTTAACGCGTGCATTTCCACATTTAAAGAAGAATTAAGCTTTTCCTTAAAAATTTACTCCTGATTTTGCAACACAATATCATTTGGCCTACTTTAGAACTCTTGCTGGATCTGTACGAATTCTTCTCTAATGGAAGAGGACTGCTGTGAACCTTTGCCAAAAAAAATTTGAAGACCAGGATCTAAGCTGAGTTTTTAGAACCTTCAATTTTTGCAACAGATTAATCATAGGATTAGCATTGAATTTAGTACTCCAAACTTGCAAAAGAATATAAGGAAATTCTGTATGATCACACCAAAAGTTAAAAAAATTAAAAGTGGTTTTACCCAAGTCAATAACAGCTTCAAACCCCCATTTAAACAATAAAGGACAATGATCAGATAAGATCGGAGAGAGGATTTCATAGTAAGCTTTAGGCCAGAGATCAAAGAACTGAGAATTTGCAAATATGTGATCAAGTTTACAAAAAGTGGGAGGACCAGACCTAGCACAATTTGTCCACGTATAGATAAGCCAATTTTGAATTGGAAATAATGAGGAATGAATTAGCATTTGACTAAGAGAAGCAATATCGTTGATCGAAAGAGGACAACCACCCTTTTTATGATTACTATTGAACATACAGTTGACGTCACCCCCAATGAGCCAAGGAAGATTCAAAGGATTAAGTTGATGAACATTATCAAGAAAATTAAGACGAAGAGCAAGAGCATTTTGGGAATAAACTGAAGTGAGAAGAAAGGATACATTTGAAGGAATATGTGTACAATTATAGTGAATATATTGACCAGAATCAGATATTTTGTTGAGATTGAAGATGGATGGATTCCAAAGAGTTAAGAGTCTTCCAAAAGAAGATTGATTAAGTTTATGATCAAACAGCCATGAAGGAGCAATGAAATTTTCCGCTCTTTCAGTTGAAATGAAGTCCAATTTCGTTTCTGAAACGCACATAAGTTGAATTTTATTTACTCGAATCAAATTCCTTATCTCACTTTGCTTAGAGGGCAAATTATTACCTCTTATATTCAAAAAACAAGTTTTACTAATCATTTGAACAGTAGAGGATCTACCATTCCAATGGGATTACTTCTCGTATGTCTTGATGATGCATTTTTTGAATTATAGCTCCGTAACACTTCATCTGGCTTAAATTCTTTCCCATCATTTAGATCATCTTCCAAATTTTCCTTTTCTTTCACCACTTTCTTCTTTTTATTTCTAGACTTTTTCTTACCCCTAAAAGAAATTGGAGAATCCTCTACACTGCAAGTAGAAGGAGGAGGTAGGAAAATATTTGGGGGTAAAGACAAATGAGAATAAGGTGATTTGGATGGGATATTGAAACTGAAGGAAGAATTTGACATTAAGGATGCACCAGAAACTGACTGATTGAGAGTGGATGAGGAAGAAGCACAGATAGTTGATGATGAGGTAGGACAAGTGACAGAACAAGAATGATCAACAGAATTGGATGATGAAGTAGCATTAATACCCACTTGATCATCTAGAATTGAAAAAAGATTGTCAGTATGAAATTCCTTATCAACTATAACATTAAGGATTTCATCAAATACCATGTTTCCAGTCTAAAAGTCATCTTTGTCATTTGAAATATCACCATCAGCAACCAAATTACTTTGAATAGAACAGTTACCATACTGATCTGCTTTTATAATATTTTGAGTAACATCTTTTCGAAGCTCCTCACAAACATCCATTTTTCCACATTATTAACATCATTAACCGTATTCAAAATCCCTCCCCCTGTTATTTTAACAACCTCCTCCATAGCTTTATCAACATCACTTCTCACATCTGTACCATATCCTTTCTCCTTTCTTTGCCAGATCAATTTCTTTTTATTAACTACTTGTTTCCAACCAAATTTATCATTACCTTCACCTAAAAATTTCTTTGCACCCATATTCCCATTAATTTGAACAGCTGATGGTACATGCTTGTATTCTTTTTTCCTTTCAATAACAACCTCATTCACATTTTCCAGTTCACCTTTATTCAATGATGCCAATTCACAAAAACTAGTCTCATGTCCAAAAAACTTACAATGCACGCAAATTTGTGGTGTCCAGTCATATGAAACTTTAACATGGTGGCATTTGTGTCCAAGTTCAGATACAACAATACACTCCGGCAATTCAAAATCAGGAGTGATTTCTACCAATGCTTTTGCATACATGAATCTTTCCATCCTTTTAGTACTTGAATCAAAATAAGTCAGTCTACCCACGTGACAAGCTAACCAATTAATCCCCACTGATGTCCACAAGAGTAATGGAATTCGATGTAAATGAATCCAGATGGGTGCTTTTTTGATTTGAGATTGCGCATTTCCTATGGGGGGATCCCATTCAGTTATTATAAACATCCTGCCCTTGTTAAAAATTGGATCGGATCTCAATACCCTCTCCTTTTCCATTTCATTTGCAAAAGTAAAAAAGAAATTTGTACCATCTGACTTAATACTAACTTCACCTTTTAATTTCCAAATTTTGAGAAGAGAATTTACCACAGTAATGTAAGAGAGCGTGCCAACAAGAAAGAACCCAACCATATGTTTACTCTAGAATTTCAAACCCTCCTCTTTCACCAGATCTGGAAAGTGATTAGGTTTACCATCTCTTACTATGTCAAACTGAATAGGCTTGTATGAACCCGCATTCCGAGGAAGAGATTCAAGAGAGAGAGATAAACAGATTTAATAGGAGGAAGCTTTAAGGTGCTCAGGGGAATGTTGCAATTGGATTTTAAGGAATTGATGTTACCGTTGATAACGGGGGCAGAAGAACAAAACATAGAACCATTAACATCAGATTCGAGAACAAAAAATTTAGCTTTATTAACAAGAACCTTTGCATTCGAATCGTTCGACAAAATGTCTTCAGAGGAAATTCCAGAGGTAGGATTATCCTTACAAATATTAAGAAAAGAGATCGAAGGATCAAGCACAGGATCAGAAAAAAGATCGATTCAGAAAAGAATCGCCATCCACAAACGTTGATGATGAAAACACAACATTACCAGAAGGATTATTAGGGGGAGGATCAGGAGGGAATGGGGGAGGATGAACAGGTAGAGGTGGAAAAGAGGATGAATCAAAGGAGAGGGAAGACGAAGAAAGAGAAGGAATCAAGGAGGAAGCAGCCACCATTGACAAGGATTTATATTTAACACTAAATTATTTTCTTATAAACAATTATTCCAATGGATTAACCTTTTGGATTAATTACGGCTTTATTTACTTATAAAAACTTATTTAAACGTTAAATTCTCATTATAAAATTATTTTATAATACTTATAAAACCGATTTATAATTATCGATTTATTTCCAAAACTTCACTTACAAAACCGATTTATAATTATCGATTTATAATTACAGCTTTATTTACTTATAAAATATAATAGACAAATCCCACTTCAGTTATAAAAATAAATTTTGTAACTTAACTACGTTAATTCACCTGATGGTAGATCAACGACTAAATAAAACATGTGTTTCAAACCATTTTCTGCCAATTCCTCAATCAATACGGTATATTGATTAAAAATACAACAACGTTGAATTTCAATTCAACATCAACATCTAAACAGGTTTTCAGTGTCATTTGGGTTCAATTAGTGCATGTACAAATACTATAAAAACAAACAACACGTATAATATTTAAGGAATCCGGTTGGATTCCTCCAACATGTCCTTCCCTGCATAACAGCAATTAACAATATCTGGAATTAATATTTAACCTAGATCATCCGATTCAACATCAGCAACAATTAATAACCAATAATCAATCAAGCGACCAATCACCCAATTTTATACTAACAATGATAAGTTAAAATAATATGAATTTAATCACATCATGGTATTTCAGAAGGGGTGAGAATTAACTCACCGTATTTTCGATTTGATTTTAGCGTTTTTCCGTTTAATTTTAAATAGATGTTTAAAATTATATAGAACGCCGATAGCTTCCAAATCCTTCTGAATCAATTCAAAATCACAACATCTTCTGACCCGATTTCAATGCCTTTAGTTTGGCCTAATTCTGGCAACCTAGGCATAAGTTATACCCAATATAAATTCGACAATTAAATTTAATTATTAACTTAATTAGTTTAATTAAATTATTCTTACCTAAATTTTTTGGCTACCAATCATCTCCTATCCGATATGGTTTCACAGGACCCATGCTTCAACTGATTTTGTCACCTGTAGTATTCAATATAAGATTTAACGATTTAATTGAATAGTTATTCTCTAAATTAATCAATTATAAAACTTAATTTCTATAAAATTTTCAATTAGTCAGACCGATAATTCCTTAGCATCCATTAGTTTCTTGCGAAGTTACTTCAAGAACCATATTTTGACCGAAATTGCCACCTACACCATTTTAAACATTCATCGTTTAATTTAATAATATAATTTCTTAATCAATAAAATTATTACTCTGATTACCATTTTACACAATTTACGCAGGTTCCAAACTTTCTACATCCTCCCTTTGTTCTTTAGAAGCCACCACGTATTATTCCCCAATATTTCCTCTACCTCGTTTTGAATAGCATCACTCTCACCATGCTCGAGATCAACAACAGGTTGGCGCGCCTCATTCGTTAATCAAAGATCGATCTGAACTAGCCACTGACTGCGCCTGTCCCTCCTCCCTATCGACCATTTAAATTCGCTCCGACATAGCCAAGACCAAGCTCTTCTCCATCCACACGTGATCCCTTGTCAACGGATGGATCCGAGATTGATGAGCTCACACCACACCAGGAGTTGACCAGCGTCCTTCCTGTTGTCGTTGATGTCAGCTACGGTCTCGAGCTTCACAACTCCACCCCTGTAGCCGCAAAAACTATGTGGAACTTCCCCATGTGATGACATCACCAAGCTAAGTTCGAAGCTTGCATAGATACGAGCTTATGGTGATGAGTATAGAATTTAATGATTTTTCTTGGATTTGTTATTGCTTTCCATGGTTTGCTGGAATAGAAGATAGTATGAGACAGAATAAAGATGTAATCCTTTTTATATTTGCTGTGTTTGACTGAAAAGGTGGATGTGTGTATATATAGTAGTGAGGAGCAAGGTTGGCACATGGATTTGTCTGTACGCGAGCAACATGTTTCAGAGATTTTTTTATATTGATTACCAGTTCGTTTGCTGCAGGGAAAGGAAACAAAAGGTGCAGATGTATTTTATACGTAAAGTAGCTTGGCTGGTAAGGAGTTTAGCATGTGAATGTCAGAATCTGCCCGAAGTCTTTTATTTTTATAATTATATGAAGTTCAACTATTTATATAACAATATTACTGTGTTCCGAGACCAAGAAAAATGAGGCAGTGTTTTTAAATAGAAAAGGGAATAATATTTTGATATGATAACCATCAGAGACAGATTTGCCTGGTGGTGTAGATTTTTTTTCCCTGCTAAGTCATGTGCTGAGATTTTGCTATTTTAAAGATTGCATAGGTATCATTTAATACGTGAGGTGAAGCTTCGAAAAAATTTGCACATGGAAATCTTGTACTGAGATTTGCAGGTTTCTTTCTTTAGATCGAAATGTTCATTGTATTGGTCAAGGAAGTCGGCAAAAAGGCAGGTGACAAGATGGAGAATAGACAACGCATCGAAATTTAAATGCGACTACAGTAGGCTACAATAATATTTTGCCAAGATATTTTTCATGCTGAGACTATTTAGACCAAATTTTCCTTGGTATTTGTTGCGGCAGACTTGTTTTTATTTCGACCGAAAGGATAAGACTTGCATATATTTTTAGCTGAGATCCTACCAGGTTTTCGTACAAGATTTACAAAGATTTGAACCATTTTTCCAGCACAGATTATGGTTAGATGATGAAGTGCGGAATATTTGGTAAGGATCTGAAAGTGGCGGCGCTGAAAGCGACCCTATTTTATTATTTAACGGAATATTTTACATTTTTATGATCTCGTATAACGTCCGATAAAAATAAATTTTGAGATCTTATAATAACTAACTATTCCGAACATGCAGGAACAGATTTCATCGAACTCTGAGTTTAAAAATAAAAATCTATTTATATTTCCCAATCAACACGTAAAACCAAATTAAATGATTTAAACAAAACGGTTAAAATCTGGGCCGTTACATCGACATATGCTATTTGAAGTTTGAATTTCAAGTATTTTTCAAGTGTTTTGACATATGTATGATTCTAGAAATTCTTGAATTAAAACATAATGATATAAATGAGTATTATAAAGAATAAAATCATATGAGATCATAAATATAAACTATATAAACATATTTATAAAATTATAAAGTTTAAAACTATATAAATATAAAGTATATAAAAGTATATAATTATATAAATATATATAAAACTTATAGACTTAAAGACTTGAGTTCAAAATCAAAGTAAGATAGAAAAATTAATTATAATTAGAATAGGATTTGAAAATGGAATTTGCAATTTGAAAACCAGAATATAATTTGAATTTGAATTTGAACCTGGAGTGCTATTTAGAGTCTTACATAAACTAGGCTCTATTACTATATTTATCTTGAACTCCTGAAATGTTGATTACTCATGAATCTTGAATCTTCTCTGAATTCTGAATCTCTAAAAGCTCTTAAACTGTACAATCTTCAGTATTAATTCATGTATACAAATCCTACACATGTGTGTGTATATATATTCTAGATGTTAATATATATTTTATAATAAATTAATACTGAAACAAGGTTATTGTTGTTGTCATCAAAACTCCATTCTCCAACAATCTTCCCTTTTTTTGATGATGACAACCTAAGTTTATAAAATATCATACGTGTACATACCTGTTGATGTTAATCCTTCTAATACTCCTCGTGTCTATATGAATCCTATATGCTCTACAAAAACTAAGTCTATATTTTATAATTCCCCCCTGGCATTATCAAAAAGAAATTCTAAAAATACTCCCCCTAAATTCGATATCTATCTAGACTATATTAAAGATATATGTGTATAACTCGTAATCTTGATGTCTAAAACTCCCTATATCCTATACAATCCTTATACTAAATAAAATACCCCCTCCCCCCTCCCCCCCCCCCCACAATCCTAAATCTATCTAAATATATATCCTATAGTCATAATAGTACTTCCTAAATTCATGATTATACAACAATCAAGACTAAGTATCAAAATATCATAATTACATATGTTTTATGTTATACATACAAATCAATCCAAGCACACTACACCAAGTAATATTTACGTACATTTAATATATATACATGATTGATGTCAAACAATCCAAACAGATCAAATCAATCAAATCATACCAAACAATCAAACTTTTTTTAGGACTTCTACCCATTCACCTTGTCCAGTAATTGGGTTCTTCTTGATGTCCTTCCAGCCTTCTTCATTGATGATTGGTGCTTCCTTGATTTTATTTTAGAAATGAGAAGAGATTGACCAACGAATTACGTCAAAATGCTTCTCTTGATATTCAACCATTGTCGTCTGAATTAATTCTAGATGACGTTGATTACATAGTATTATGGAAAGGATTTTCTTGAAAGAATTCAAATTATCTTCAAGATTTTCACTTAGATTATGAATTGGATTTGCCATAGTTTTGATAAGAAGTGAATTGAGTAGAAGGAGAAATGAAATAATGAATTTTTCTGGAAGAAACAGGCTTAAATAGAGTCTGGAATTCGTTGGGTTTGATTGGACATGAGTTAGTTATTTAATTTTAAATTTTGAAAAGTTTTGAAAATCTAGCAGTTATATGTCGACATAGCAAAGTATGTATGTCGACATATTTGTTTGAAAATTTTCAAATTTTGAATCTTTTATTTCTATATTATATTGTATTTAATTCTAAAGTTTTTACAATAACTTAAAGATAATTTTGGCATAAATAAGACTCCATTCATTGCTTCATAAAAAGAAAATACGTTCACCTAACTAAGACACACTAAATATGAGATTCGAAAGCTAATATTAAAGATAAATTATACTAGATAGGCTATTTTTCAGCGGATGATGAGGAGGAAGTTGAAATTCCAAGCTTTCTTTCTCTAGATTAAGTTTCTATGTGCTTGAACTCTCTTAAAATCATGTCGACCCAACTGATGTTATAGCCACCAATAATAGTAAAGAGTGTTTTTTGGACCTTGAGATTTCGATTGTTAAAATTTCCATAACGAGGAGCGATAGTATGTTGAAGGAGAAGGTTTATGATTCTTGTTTTTGGATGGAAAAATCGATTCTTGAGTTCCAGTTGAGCATCGCTTTCAAATATGTCGTGAAAAGTCTCTAAATCGGTTTCATCAGTTTTGAAATCCGAAAAAGCCGATCCTATGCTCCTATAATTTAAGATACTGCCCAAGATTTCGGAATCTAGGACAATTTGCATGCCTTTGACTCTACTCTAAATTTTGGTCTTGATTGCCTTCGAAAAATCCGCGATTAAAATTCGGATAGAACATCTTGACAAGCCTAGGATAATGTAACGACCCGGGGTTTTTGCGATCCTGAGTACTCGACATAAACACGATGTCGACTACTCAAGATCGCAAAAACCCTGAGTTGTTACAGTGGTATCAGAGTTGAAGGTTAAGTATTACCTTGGCTCTGTGGTGTGACTCAGTAGAGATAGGATTAGCAATACCCTAGATTGAGTTGAGTATATATACGAGTGAGCGTATTTGTTATTTGATATAAAAATGGTTTTTTTAATATGGTGTAGATTTATTGGTTGAGTTGTTTATGGGTTCTGATCGATCAGTTTGATCCGCTGTATCGGTAGGAGTTTCTAAACACTCGAATACGATGGGTCGACATGATATGTTTTGTGTGACGACCCAAACTTCCCCATAAAGGAAAGACTGGATTGCTTTGAGAACAATACACATTAGAGAACAAACTGAAGAACATTTTATTGCTGATTACAACAATTACATCAGAGTACAAGATATAATAGAGTATGAATATTTATTACACCATAGAAATACAATAATATCAGAGTTTTAAATTACATTTAGATAGCAGCGGAAAATAATACAAATATACAACTGGAAGAAATACATGGATACAGAGCTTTCTGAATACCACTTCAGCTGTAAGCCAGGATCCTGTAAATATATCTGCAAAAAGCTACTCGACTGCCCGTGTGGAAAATATGGGCACCCGAGTTTGCCAGTGAAACAAACTACAGGTCAGTCATGGGACTGGTATGAGAAATCTTAACTTAACTTATCTAATAATAAGGCTAATCACAGGACCACACCGCTAACGCGGAACGGGTTTACTCCATTGGATTTCCAGTGCATAAAATAAAGTAAAACGTTAAACAACGCAATGCTTTTTAGAAAAATGAAACCATTATAAGACCCAAGTCCCATCACACAATGCAACGCAAACCGGAGGATAGGGTTTTACCTTATAATGGTCAAAAGATGCTTGATACGATAAAACGGATTTAATATTAGTGTGTATATATATGGGTATATATATATATTTCAAAAACATTTCAATCATAATGTATCAATCATAGACGGCATAGTACCCCATCCTACTATGTCGCCATACTAGTTCTACAATCAAAACCGCAAGGTCGTATTGGAAATTGGATTTCCATCATGAGTCGAGGCTAGGGGCAAGCTCCTCTCCGATTCGAGACACTCTAGCAAATGCCTCAGGATCCCCCGCAGTGAACCCTTGGAGCGGTAGGGCCGGTCCCCACCTATCGGCAGTGGATTGGTTATGCCTGAACACACGTTTCCCGGTTCTTTTGAACCTATAGTATGACCACTAACGGCCCATATAAAAAAAATCCGAGGCGCCTCAAAATCCATCATCCACATAAGTAAAATGCCAGCCAGTTTAAGTACTGACACTATCACTAGCTAGAAAGAAACGTGTGCACTCCCTACGGTCCATATCCTGTTTTTGGCTCATACCGGGGTGTGAGGCTCGCGAAGTCACGCTATACACAAAGTTATGCCGTAATAGGCTATACTTTGATCATCCCACAAGGCCCTGCTTTTCAACAAAAGCCTTGATCATTTGCATCTTGGCGTGCCACATTGACAATTCACGTCATGCGAACAATCACTATTAATATATACCCGGGTGTTAAGTAGAGAATAAATCCTCCACCACCAAACAGACATACATTAATAGAAATCGATTTAATTCACATGGAACGAAATCCAACGTCAGACACGCATCCATTTACTAGCTTATGCTCTGGGTCTGAGTGAAAACCAAATCCGAACAATCAACAATAGTCCGGACGGCCACCACTGGAGCCCCTTCAAGGTAGCTACTCCCATCATGGGTCTCAGTAGCAACACATCCATTCGATGTGAAGATCGTCAGTCTTCAACCACCATCTTCATCTTCGACTCTTCATCATCGTAGTAATTATTCGGAATGGGTTAAACCCGGTCTTCCCGAATAACTCACGTATTTTATAATTAAAAATCAAGTACTATAAAAACACATCCAACGCCTCATTCCAATTCTGAATATTCTTATAATAAAATATTCGTATTATTCTATCAAAGATAAATCCTTTAAGTTTATTCTTAAATCTTTCTTTTAAAGATTTATTAAAACCCCAATTTGGTTTTAAATATCAAAAATCATTATTCAATGATTATTTAAACTTGAGAAATTAATCTTATTCTTAACTGGGTTAAAGAACTAATGTCATTTAAGCATAGTTCACGATAAATCCAAAATCATCTTCCATAAAATATGGAATTTCACAGAAATCAAATCAATATATAATCGTTATAAATTTCTGTATCCAACCAATAATATAAATAGAATAACGGCAAAGCCTCTTAAATTCCATATGTAGTATCGGTCTTCTTTTACAGAAGCTTATCTCGGTTATTCTTAATTCGAATTCTATTCAATTCTAATTTAATATATTAAATTGGAAAACTTTACTTTGGAAAAATCTTCATTAAATCTTAATTAAAGATTTATAGGTTCCAAATCATATTCTCACTGTCAGTTGGGTTAAAGAACAAATGTCGCTTAAAACACCGTTCACAATAAACCCAACTCATGTTTCATCTTATTCCAATTACTAAATATAACTGAAAACTTTAATGATCTTTAATTAAAAGATTTATTCTTTTCTCAACTGGGTTTAAGAAAGGTGTTATTGAAGACACCATTCACGACAAACCCAAAATCCAATTTATTTAATTTAATTTCAATTAAATATTCACTAATTGGAAAACTTCATTAAATCTTAATTTAATGATTTATTCTGGTTAATAACTAGTTCATTTCAATAAAAATATATTTTTCTAAAATATATTCTTTTTCTAAAATATTCTTTTTCTAAGATATTTTCTAAAATATTATTTTTCTAGAATATTCTTTATTGGAATGTGACTCAATCAACAACCATATATTGTATGTAATCAACAATCATGATAAATAATTATTAAACATCCAATGATGACCAGAGTGGAATTTACAACTGTGTGAGCATTAAAGTAAATAAATAACGCTCATCACAGACTGTCAATCCATCGATTGATAGAAAACTAAATATTGGGATTAGTGTGTGTGTCCAATATCATCCCAATAGCCGTGTGGGGTTTCATCCATCAACCAAATAATAAATTATTTGTGCACTTGGGCGATGTGTGAAAATTATCATTCCAATCACATAAACAAGTCGGGTAACTTGTAAATTGGAGTGTAATATCCAAACTTGAGTATACTAAACATTATATTTAACACATCACACATTTCAATATTCATACATACATTTCAATATTTTTCATTGTGAACAAGTGGCAATAAAATCTAATCTTTTAATTCAATTCTTTTTATTGTTGACAAATGACAATAAAAATCTTAACTTTCATTTCAATCCTTTTTATTATTAACGGATGACAATAAAATCTTAACTCTCATTTATTGACCAAAAGTATATTTTTGGTCTCCTTCATTTTAAAGGACAAAATGAATATGTTTAATGAAATCTTTTAATCCTATTCTTTATAATGATGATAATATTTCATAAAAATGTATGTTCTTAATTCACTCTTTTTAAATGACCAAAGATGCCTATTTTTAATTCATTCTTTTTAAATGACAAGAATGTCCTTTTTATTTAAATTTACATTCTCTAGCAAAAATGTACTTTTTATTTTCATGTTTTTATTAAATCTAAAATGTAAATCTAAGGTGTCACTTTTATTTCTATGTTTTTATTTACATTTTATCATGTAAATAAAAATGCACTTTTAAAATTCATGTTTTTAACCTATCCTTTTATTTACATCTAAAATGTGAATAAAGATGTATCTTCAAATTTATGCTTTTTATCTACATCTAAAATGTAAATAAAGATGTAACTTTAAATTTATTCTTTTTATTGTCTGTATTTGACAATAAAAATATAACATCAAATTCTATCTTTTGGATTACAACAAAAATGTAAATTAAAAATTTTACTTTTTATTCTACTGTAACATTTTCCTAACAAAATGTTCCTCTCAATCTAATTTACATTCTTTAACAAAAAATGTCATTTCTAATAGAAATGGTGTTTTTAATCCTAAGAACCTTTCCTAATAAAAATGTTCTTTTTATCATATTAAACACTTATTAACAAAATGTTCCTTTAATCATATTAAGTGTTTCATTAAAAATGTATATTTTAGTGAATTCATGTTGGGTTAAAAACATGGACACTAATTCAACAGGATGATAGAAATTGATATTTCATTTTGTTGAAAATTCTAGTCTAACAAAAGGACTAAAAAGTGATTATTCATTTTTGTTGAAAATTCTATTCCCACAAAATGATTAAAAATGATAATTCTTTATTGTTAACAATTCTCATTTGACCAATATAAATAGAAGTGATAATTCATATTATTAACAATTCAATTTTAAGGAAATGAATACAAATGATTCATTCATTTTTGTTAACAAATTTATTTCAACAAAAATGACAATCTCTCTTTTGACAATTCTAATTCAATAAAATGACACATTTATCCCAACAACAAATAAAGGAATGATTTATTTGTTTACCAATTTCTATTTTAACTTAACAAATAAAAATGCAAATTTTATTTGTTAACAAACTCTATTTAACAAAAAAATGGTATTTTTGTTAAATCTATTTTATTGTCTAATCCTTTTAAATAAAAAAATGTAAATTTTTGTCTAATAAACAAAAATGTATATTTTTAACTCATTCTATTTCATTTTCCAAAATGAACATTTCCCATTCATTCTTTTAAAATGACCACAATTGATAAATTTGTCTAATCCTTTTGATGTAAACAAAATGTGACAAATTTGTCTAATTCTTTTAATGTAAACAAAATGTGAATTTTTTTTTGTTTCATCTTTTTAAATAAACAAAAATGTGAGCTTTTGACAAATCTATTTAACAAACAAAAATGTGAATTTTTGTCTTCTCTTTTTAATCAACAAAAATATGATATTTTTATCTACTCTTTTTAATAAACAAAAATGTGATATTTTTATCTACTCTTTTTAATAAGCAAAAATGTGATATTTTTGGTGTAATCCTTTTTAATAACCAAAAATGTGAATTTTGGTTGATCTAATTTTCTGACTAACATAAATGTTAATTTCAAAAAAAATTAATAAACAGAATGATACTTTTTGTTTAATTCTATTCTAATTAACAGGAATATCAATTTTTAACAATCTAATGGACAAAATGATAATTTGGTTTACCCTAACTCTAATTAACAGAGATGTTAATTTCAACAGTACAATAAACAAAATAATAATTTTGTTTAATCTAAATTCGAATCCACAGAAATGTTAATTTTAATAATTAACAAAGCACACCCATCATAAATCATTACATCTCATCACCAAACAAGCAGATCTATATTTACATTCAGCATAGAGCAAATCATGAATAATAACAGATTAGAATTAACTATAAATAGATGATAATAAAATCAGGATTATTTTCTAATTACTTAAAAAAATAGATTTCTCACCGATGATTTTATTCAGATTCGGAATTTGGTCAAAATTGGAAATGTTCAGAATCAGTCCTAGTCAGTTCCATAGTCTAGATCTGGTCAAGGCGAATCCAACGCTTCTAGAATTGTTTAATTCTAAGTTCATTTGAATAAGATACGAATTAATTTAGCTCGTTAACATTTTGAATAATTTAATTAAATAATTTTTTTATATGAAAATACTGTTGAGACACGAGAATTTCGATTGATAACAACAAAATAAAGATCAGTGGAAATCATGACATGGAGCTAAGATTATGGATATGTAGATGTTTAAAGGGAGACAGAGCTTATATACAGGGGTAGACAGCAATAAAGATTAAAATATCAAGTTATATTGTCATCAATCAAAAAGGGGGAGAATGTTGAGTCAACGGTTTCAATGCTTATTTTGATTAATGATAAGAAGAAGCTTCATGATCGACAAAAAGAAGATTCAATGGTTTCATAGGTTAGAAGTTGGTTATTTAGAGTATTTTATGTTAAAATCTATCCTCAAATAATCATACTTCTCATTGCTTTCGAAATTATGCATGAAAACTCGTTTTTACTGTATATTGACAAAAACAGGTCAACCTGTTAAAAATAACAGGTCAACCTATTTTTAAATATAACAGGTCAACCTGTTAAAATTAACAGGTCAACAGCTTTTTGAAATAATGGTCAAAAACCTGTCAACCTATTAATTTTTCCTGTCGACCTATTTTTGAATTTCATGAAGAGTCATCTTCTTTCTTGAAAAGTTGCATCCATTTCTCTTCATTTAAAATCATTTCTTTTGATTGCAACTTTTCACCAATAATTGCAACTTCTCAATTACTATAAATACATCAGTTTTCAATCAATCAACTTACCGAATTTTCTCTCCATTCCCTAATCTATAATGTATTATTCTTAGCATTCTAAAAGTACTCAAAAGCATTCAATTATCGTTTGAATCTCCAAGCATATTTAACACACTTGTGATTCAACTCGATAATCCACTTCCAAATCTTTGCAAACATCAATATATATTTGAGGATAAGATTATAGGAAGGGTGTACTCAATCGTTGACAAATTAGTGTTGAAAGAAGAACACAATCAGAAGTCAAACTCTTGTAATTGTCCTGTGTGGGTAAGCTTGTAGCCCGTGAAATCAAGTGGGTAAGCTTGTAGCCCGTGAAATCAAGTGGGTAAACTTGTAGTCCGTAAATCAAGTAGTGTTGTGAACCTGTTCCTCCGGGTGAAGCGAGGGTGCTGTTTAGTGAAAAGCCGAAGAGGAGCTTCGGGACTGGACGTAGGACTGGAGGTCAGAACCAGTATAAAAATCCTGGTGTCGTTACTCTACTTTACTTTACTTTACTGCATTTATAATTATTTGTGATATATATTGTTTGTGAATTTTTACCTGCGTAACTATTGAATAGCTTAAGTTATCATATACATTCCGCATAGCCATATTATAGATCCTGCACAAGTCGTATACACACTCCGACATTTTCATTTGGTATCAGAGCTTGGTCATCTCATAACCGTAACACAGTTATTTGATATTTTCTAGTAATATGGCAAATAACGCTAGCACTAGTAACACCACTTACACAGAAGGTCAATCGACACAAAGACCTCCTTTCTTTAATGGCCTAAACTATAGTTATTGGGCAACACGTATGACTTTTTATATGCAATCAACTAGCTATGATGCTTGGAATGCTACTCAGAAAGAGATAATAAATCCAACTACTGAGTATGCAGAATGGACTCCTACTGAGAAAACAGCAGCAGCTGTAAATGCAAAAGCAATAAATATGTTGTTTTGTGCATTAGACCAAAATGAGTATAACCGTGTTAGTATCTGTACCACTGCTTATCAAATTTGGCAAACGCTAAAGACCACTCTTGAAGGTACTAACAAGGTTAAACAAGCAAAAATAGCTTTGTTGAAAAGTCAATTTCAAAATTTCAAAATGAAGCCAAATGAAACAATCAATGAGATGTATTCAAGGTTTCAAACTATTCATCATGCTCTTATCGGGTTAGGACAAAAATATTCTGACTTCGATGTAGTTTCAACAGTCCTACATTCACTGACTAATGAATGGGAAGGAAAAGTATTAGCCATAGAAGAAGCTAATGATCTTTCCACCATGAAGCCAGATGAATTGATAGGAAATCTTATGTCCTATGAAGCTAACTTGCAGGCTCGAAAAGAACAAAAAGAAGAAAAGAAAAATGTAGCTTTTCATGCTGATGAAGACATCTCAGATTCTGAAGATGAGGATCTAGCATTCATTGCAAAAGGATTCAAAAAATTCTTAAAGCAACGAAAAGCTAGTCGATACAACAGAAAGAAGTTCGGATCAAACAGACCATCATCATCGAATGTAGAATACTTTAACTGTCATAAGAAGGGACATATGCGAAATGATTGTCCAGAACAAAAGAACAAGACAGAAAATGACAAGTTCAAACACAAAAAGGACAAGTCAAAGAAACGGGCATTCTCATTAACTTGGGATGATTCAGATTCATCTTCATCCGAAAGTGAAAGCGACTCAGATAATGAACAAGAAAATATATGCTTTATGGCTAAAGAAGATGAGGTACAAATTCCTTCTTTTGAAGAAGTTATTGATATAAATGCTGAGTTGATATATAAATTTAAAGATATGAAACGACAATGCAAACAAGCTCAAGCTGATTTAACTAGAGTAGAATTTGAACGAGATATGTTAAAAGATGAAAAGAAAATATTAGAAGAGGAACTTGAAAAGGCTCAAGAATCATCATCTAATATTGACTCTCAACTATCTCTTTTGACTCAAGAAATTGAAGTTCAAAAAGAGAAGAATGATACTCTTACTACTGAGAATCATGAGCTTAAAGCAAAAGTTAAAACTCTAGACCTAGAAAAAGTTAGTTTGCAAAATAAGTTAGAAAATATTACTCAAAATGTTTCTAACTTTAACAAAGGTCAAGAAAATTTGACAAAGATCATTGAGAATTCACAATCTACTTCAAATAAGCAAGGTTTGGGATATAAAAACCAAGAAATTAAGAAGCATCTTGGTTATGGAAAGAAGAAAATAGTGCAAAAGAACAAAGCTAAGAAAAATCTTAGTTTATCTTTCAAACCAAAATCGGTTGTGAAATCTCAAAAGAAAAATGTCAATAGCAACTTTGAAAATAAATTTAATAATACTAATCTAAGAAATAGTACTAGATATGCTTTCATGTACAAAAAGAATATCACTGCTAGTACTAATACACATCCAAGACCCAATTATTATAGAAATTCGAATACTTCTATGACTAGCAAATTTTATAATAAATCTAGAAGTACAAAAAGGAATATCAATAGAGATTGCATAAGTATTTGGGTTCCTGTAAGTTGGAAAAACAGAGAAAAATATATTGATGATTATTTTGATACAGTAGTTAATAATGAAAATTATATTTTTAAAGGTTCCATTAGACCCTCTTGGGTATGGTTACCTTTCATCTAACCTCTGGACCCTAATGAAGTAAGTGGGTACCAAAAGTATACATGTCATTTTTGCAGGTACACCACAACAAAAAGAAGGCTATTCGGTATCTCTAAATATCTTTGAAAATTTAGCTTATCAAAAAGCACATGTTTCAATATTTCATCGTCATCAAGGATACATCATTCATGGGATAAGAATTACAACAAAAATGAAGGTGGAAACGGAAAATATTCTCCATGGGAACCAAGGAAATAATGATTATAATGGGTCTAAGGAGATTTCTTTATATTCCGTTTAATAATGTTTTAGTTCCTTTTTCATGTGTTTACTTCCTTTTATTATAATAAAAAATTATTTGAGTATTGATTTCATTCAAAAAAAAAAAAACAGTTTGATTTAAATCCTGTCGACCTAAAATAAATTCCTGTCGACCTAAATAGGTGAATTTCAAGTCAGAGAGTTTTTAGGTCGACCTGTCCAATAATTTATGTCGACCGGTTCTGTTTTTCATAATTCAGACAAGTTTTCGGTCGACCGGTCACAAAATTTATGTCGACTGGTTCTTGTTTTCACTATCCAGAAAGAATTAGGTCGACCGGTAACGAAAATTATGTCAACCGGTTTTGTTATTCTCAATCCAGAGAAGAATTAGGTCAACCGGTGGCAAAATATAGGTCGACCAGTTTCAAGTTGTTCATACAGGTCGACCGGTCAAAAACTATAGGTCGATCGGTTTCATATTCTTTTTAAACAGAGAAATTTTAGGTCGACCGGTATATTTTTTTTGGTCGACCGGTTTTGTGCAAGTAAACAGGTTGACCGGTTGAACATTTAGGTCGACCGCTTTGTACTATTTATTTCATTTTCTCCAACCCGAAACTTTTTAGGTCGTCCGCTTAGTTTTTATAGGTCGACCGGTCTCTCTGAAAACTGTTTTTTATAAAGACACGTCGTTTCAAATTCCAAACTCAAACACCATTTCTTATACTATTTTTATACTACTCTCGATTATTAAGGTTATTATGATATTTATTCTTTTTAATCGATGACAAAGGGGGAGAAATATTTTACATATACTATTTAAAATATATGTTCTTAATATGGTAAAAGTATACGTGTGCTAACATTTGTTAATGCAGGAATCAAAAGGTAAGATTATTTACTAACAAATGTTGCAGAAATTCAGGGGGAGCTTTATATTCAAAGGGAGAAAATCCAAGGTGTTGTCATCAATCAAAAAGGGGGAGAATGTTGAGACACGAGAATTTCGATTGATAACAACAAAATAAAGATCAATGGAAATCATGACATGGAGCTAAGATTATGGATATGTAGATGTTTAAAGGGAGACAAAGCTTATATACAGGGGGAGATAGCAATAAAGATTAAAATATCAAGCTATATTGTCATCAATCAAAAAGGGGGAGAATGTTGAGTCAACGGTTTCAATGCTTATTTTGATTAATGACAAGAAGAAGCTTCATGATCGACAAAAAGAAGATTCAATGGTTTCATAGGTTAGAAGTTGGTTATTTAGAGTATTTTATGTTAAAATCTATCCTCAAATAATCATACTTCTCATTGCTTTCAAAATTATGCATGAAAACTCGTTTTTACTGTATATTGACAAAAACAGGTCAACCTGTTAAAAATAACAGGTCAACCTATTTTTAAATATAACAGGTCAACCTGTTAAAATTAACAGGTTAACAGCTTTTTGAAATAACGGTCAAAAACATGTCAACCTATTAATTTTTCCTGTCGACCTATTTTTGAATTTCATGAAGAGTCATCTTCTTTCTTGAAAAGTTGCATCCATTTCTCTTCATTTAAAATCATTTCTTTTGATTGCAACTTTTCACCAATAATTGCAACTTCTCAATTACTATAAATACATCAGTTTTCAATCAATCAACTTACCGAATTTTCTCTCCATTCCCTGATCTATATTGTATTATTCTTAGCATTCTAAAAGCACTCAAAAGCATTCAATTATCGTTTGAATCTCCAAGCATATTTAACACACTTGTGATTCAACTCGATAATCCACTTCCAAATCTTTGCAAACATCAATATATATTTGAGGATAAGATTATAGGAAGGGTGTACTCAATCGTTGACAAATGTGACGATCCCAAAATCCGAGGGGCGGTATTAAGGATAATCATTAGGAAATAACACATTAATCATCATAGCAGAGTACAGATAATAGCAGAAACAATAAATAAAATAATTTTACATGGATATGACAGCGGAATCACAACATGTAGGAATATCAGAATAGCATAACGTGGGATATACTTAGTAAAAAGAAAGGGAAGTGATCAGTCATCATCGCCAGAGGCGGAATACATACATGCAGTGGCATAATAAGAGTATCAGTCTACATCGCCGAAGGCGGAATACATATACATATAGTGAGAAATACGGAAAGTAAATCAGTCTGCATCGCCAGTGGCGGAATCATAACATAAATACAGGAATGGCGGAAAATATCTAAGTCATCACTATGAAGTCAGCCTCGCCATGAGCCAAAAGTGCATGCTGTGCAGCAGTGCAGAACCAAAAACCACCTGTCACCTGTGTACTAGGCTGCCCGTGTGAAAATAAGGGCACCCGCGTTTGCAAAGTGAAACAAACAACGAGTCAGTCATGGGGACTGGTATGAGGAATCTATTTAACATTTAAACAACAGTAATAGCCAATCATAGGACCACGCCACTTTCGCGGAACGGGTTTATTCCAGTGATTGCTAGTGCATTTAAAACAAGGTAAATTCTTTTAAAACAACGCAATGCTTTTTAGAAAGAATGAAGCCATTATAAGACTCAGGTCCCATCACACAATGCAACGCAAGCCGGAGGATAGAGTTTTACCTTATAATAGCCAAACATGCTTGATACGTATAAAGCAAAATCATTTGATATTATTACTAGTGCATATATGTTTCAAAAACGAATAGCATCATAAATATCAATCATAGGCGACATGAGCGTCCCATGCCACTATGTCGCCATATATAAGTTACAATCGAAGCCGTTATCTCGTATTGGAAATTGGATTTCCGTCATGAGTCGAGGCAAGGGGCAAGCTCCTCTCCGCTTCGAGACACTCTAGCAAATGCCTCAGGATTACGCATACTGGGTAACCCCTGGATCGGCTGGGCCGGTCCTCACTTACGTTAGAGGATTGGCAATTCCTGAACACACGTTTCCCGGTCCTTACATACCTATAATCGAGGCGCCTCGCATTCCAACAACCACAAAGGTGAAAAGTAGATATATATGTCAGGGCTGGTAAGTCACTGACACCACCATAGCTAGAAAGAAACGTCGTGCTCTCCCAGCGGCCCGTATCCCGTTTTTAACTCATACCGAGGTGTGAGGTTCGCGAATCTACGAAATACACAAAGCTAGGCCACGTAGACCTTGCTTTGATCATCATCCACAAGACTTTGCTTTTCAACAGAAGCCTTGATCACTGCATCTTGGCATGCCACATAGGCAGTCCACTCCATACGATTGATTTCCATCGATATATAACCTCTAAGCTCGTACGTCTCAGAGAAGGGCGTTAAGCAAAAGAATAAATTCTCCGCTGCCAAACAGATATATATTTAACAGAGATCAATCAGTATATAACAAAATCCAATGTCAGACACACAGTCCATTTACAAGTCCGTCCTGGGTCTGAACGAAACCGGAGGCGTCAAATTCCTCGTATATCCGTCCAATCAACATATACGTTCAGACGGCTACTACTTCCGTCCCTTTCCGGTAGCTACTCCGGTTAGGAACCTCAGTAGCGCCCATCCAACCGATACGAAGATCGTCGGTCTTGAATCGTCTTTGCATTTTCCAATTCGAATCGCTCGATGAATTATTGAAATGAGGGTTAGCTCGGCCTTTTCAAATAATTCACGTCCTTAGAATTTAAATCGATTCTTTATATGGTTATATTATTCGACATCCATCTTTCAGCTATTTAATGTTATTTTCATGTCATACACATACAACCATCAAATATCAAACAATTCAAGCCCAATTGGTTTATTTGCAACCTATGTTGCTTATAATATTTTATAACGATTTTTCGCCATTTTTATTTATTTAAAAATGGCCATATTTAATTAAACGACGTTTCAGGTCGTTTCGTGTCACTGGCGCTGTTTTTCCCTTAATTTGTTTTACACATATCGGAAAATCTAACCGTTGGATCTTCACAAATTTTACACCATTAGGAAGGTCTTTTCAAAACGAATCCAACGATTCCAGTTTTGGGAAAATCCGACGGTCGGATCTTCCACACTAACCATTTGAAGTTACGATTTCAATTTACGAACTGCAGCGTCGTTATTCGATTAAATTTAATTATATTTATATATATATATAAATATAATCGTTTCTGGCGCTGTTTTTCCTTAATTTTGAATTAAACATTCCAGACAATCCAACCGTTGGATTTTTACAAGGTTGGTGCCGTTGGAAAGATGATTCCAAGGCGAACCCGACGGTTGAGGTTTCGGGAAAATCCAATGGTCGGATTTCCCGCCCTAGTCGTTTGAAATCACGGTTTCAAAATACGAACTGCACGGCCTCGTTTCGTTTAATTCTATTTATATTTATATATTTATATAAATATAGTTTATTCAATGATTTCCATATCGTTTTCACTTCAAATATTTTTCTAACTCCCTAAAATTTTGGAAAATTTCGCCATAACCTCCCCTGCACCGGGAGCATCGGGAAATCGCAAATAGCATCCCGGTCCTTCTGATCTCAAAAAGAAAAAGAAAAAGCCAAGCGGCTAGCCAATAGGCTCAAAATCATCACCCAAACAAATCAGTAAATGT
The DNA here is from genome assembly GCA_030737875.1 of Allium sativum. Classification (NCBI taxonomy): domain Eukaryota; kingdom Viridiplantae; phylum Streptophyta; class Magnoliopsida; order Asparagales; family Amaryllidaceae; genus Allium; species Allium sativum. Next base: position 1,018,845,800 of record CM060926.1, on the reverse strand, counting down.
GTACCTATTTGTCGGGCACAAAATTTTATTCCTCTTCTCTAGCCCCTTTGCTATAACCTGTTCAATAAATATGCAGGTACATATATATACAGTTCATATCATTTTTCATTTTCTATTCAACTTCATATTTGATTTCTATTTGGTTTAAAAACACCATTCATTCTAATGTTACATAAATAGGTGCAAATCATTTCATTAGCTAATTAATGAATATTTCAACTCATATATGTTTATTTTGAACAAGTGGCTATTTTTAACACTTCACATTTCAACGATTTGGTGCTTACAATAAAAATGTGATTTTTATTGTAAAACAATTCATTTCAAAACACTATTCTTCTATATAGTTCAAGTTGGTGATAAAAATGGGATTTTTATCATAAAACAATTTATTTCAAAATATGAATACCATTCAACACATGAATTGCTAAACAACGAATGAATATCAATTCAACACATGAATGTTTTCTATAGTTTCTATATATAGATAAAAATGTGATTTTTATTATCGAGCGGTTTATTTCAAAATATGGATATCATTCAACACATGAATTGCTAAACAACGAATGAATATCAATTCAACACATGAATGTTTTCTATAGTTTCTATATATAGATAAAAATGTGATTTTTATTATCGAGCGGTTTATTTCAAAATATGGATATCATTCAACACATGAATTGCTAAACAACGAATGAATATCAATTCAACACATGAATGTTTTCTATAGTTTCTATATATAGATAAAATGTGATTTTTATTATCGAACGATTTATTTCAAAATATGGATATCATTCAACACATGAATTGCTAAACAACGAATGAATATCAATTCAACACATGAATGTTTTCTATAGTTTCTATATATAGATAAAAATGTGATTTTTATTATCGAGCGGTTTATTTCAAAATATGGATATCATTCAACACATGAATTGCTAAACAACGAATGAATATCAATTCAACACATGAATGTTTTCTATAGTTTCTATATATAGTTTAAGCATATGAAAATAATTCAAACACAAGAATATTATTCAAAATTTCGGCAGCATAACGGCAGGGTAGTTACACCGGCACCGTCCCTAGTACGGCTCCTCGCTCTACCTTAAAACCTCACGGTTTTTGACAATGGGAATCATGCATCTAATTCGCACGCAGGCGGCATGTATATATTTTTCTCCATTTCCACAAACTAATCCTATGTGGTTTCAACCAAATATTTTCCAATCACAAACGGGTATTTTTCAACCGCAATCAACCAATATCAATCACAAACAATCCCAAACAATTATTCGCTATCAATCAATTTTCACAACAATTTCAACCAATAAATATCGTCCATGGTTTGTGGACGAGGGGCGTATATATATATATATATATAGATATTTATATATAGCAATTCACTTTCATTTTCAACATATATAATATTTATATAAAAAGAAATTGAGGAGTGAGGAATCCTCACCAATAGCTATCCAATAACACGATTTTTTCCTTAATAGAAATCTTCGCCTACTTCGCCTTCTTGTTGCTTTCGTTGACTGTCTTCTCTACATAGGTAAAAATTGAATTTTTACTATGTTATTTAATATATAAAGATTGCATTTTGACTTCGCTATTAAATATAAAGATTATATTTTTATTGTTCCCATGATGTAAAAATTATATTTTTATCACTTTAAAAATATAAGAATCATACCTTGCTCCTTCTACCCAATAAAAATTCCATCTTTTCTATTCTTAAAAATATGATCTTTATTTTTACAAGTTCAAATCTTTTTCTATTAAAAGATTAAACCTTTTTCTTTAAAAAAAATTAAACCTTTTTCCTATTTTAAAGTTCAAAATAAAATCAGTTTTATAATTCCTTTTAAAACAGTTTTTATAATTCTTTTAAAACTGCTTTTAGTTTCTATCAAAACAGTTTTTTTCCTTTTAGAAAAATCAGTTTTTCTTTCTTTAAAAATACAGTTTATATATTTAAAAAAAAACAGTTTTTATAATTCTTTTAAAAAAACAGTTTTAAAACCCTAAAACAATCAGTTTTTAATTCTTTAAAAATGCAGTTTATATATTAAAAAAAACAGTTTTTATAATTCTTTTAAAAAAACAGTTTTAAAACCCTAAAACAATCAGTTTTTAATTCTTTAAAAATGCAGTTTATATATTAAAAAAAAACAGTTTTTATAATTCTTTTAAAAAAACAGTTTTAAAACCCTAAAACAATCAGTTTTTAATTCTTTAAAAATGCAGTTTATATATTAAAAAAAAAAGTTTTTATAATTCTTTTAAAAAAACAGTTTTAAAACCCTAAAACAATCAATTTTTAATTCTTTAAAAATGCAGTTTATATATTAAAAAAAAACAGTTTTTATAATTCTTTTAAAAAAACAGTTTTAAAACCCTAAAACAATCAGTTTTTAATTCTTTAAAAATGCAGTTTATATATTAAAAAAAAAACAGTTTTTAAATTATTATAAAAAATACAGTTTTAAAACTTTACTGTAAAACAAAAACAAAAACAAAACAATTTAAAAGCTCACCGAGATTTCGAAGTGAAGGAGGGAAGAAGAGCGTCGGCGGTGGCTCGTGGTGTCGCGATGAGGCGTTCGATGGTGGAGGCTCCGATTGGGGGGGCTGCTTCGATTCGATGTCGGCGACGTCTTCGCTGGAAGGAGGAGGTCGCGAGGGTGGTGGGGGCGTCAGCTCGATCGTCGCCGTCGAGGTCTGGAGGGCGGCGGCGATTAGTTTTTAGGTTTTCTTCTTTTTTTATTTTTATTTTTGCTTTTCTGGTAAATGATCGGGGGGGGGCCAAGCAGAAGAGAAAAGGGGGAAATAGATTTTTTTATATTTTATTTTATTATTTAATTATTTAAATTTGCACAAGGGTTGACTTTTATATCCGACCTCGAAACGAGGTCCACCGCCTGTCGTCCATAGCGTTTTACCCCCATTCCGAACACAATGGGATATGTATCGTAAGCTGGTTTGATCGTTACAATCAGTTTTCGTTGAAATTACATTTTAAATCCTTATATTGAATTTTAAACGTACATTTCAAATTACCGGGGTCACATACTAACTAGAAAAATTCCCGAAAAATATTTTCTAGCTTCGTATTGACGATACGGTCCTAACAAAACTAGTTTCGTCGAATTCTGAGACCATATGAAAAATGGCCAATTTCCAGTCGATTAAATTCAATAGAAACTGGTCAAACGCGTTTTCTTTTGCCACGCTCACATATTGATTCGAAAAATTATGAAATTTGAAATCTAACAATAGTTTGACATCCCGGACCCGACAAAAGTGGTTTCGTCGAATTCCGAGGCCATATGCAAAATATAAATTTTCCAGGCCTATATATTCTATATACCGACTCTTCTGAAAATTCTTTCGGCCATAACTTTTGATTCTCGTTATGAAACTTCGATTTTTCAGATTCGTTAGAAAGGTATTGACTAACAGATCTAAATATTTTTGGTCTCACTAAAATCCGTTATATTTTCCATCCTGCACAGTCAGACTTAGTTTGTATTCAAAATTTCAAACGGCCATATTATACACAATTCTATATTTTATGGGAATAGGCTATTTTAATCATTCAAATTTCTTGTTAATAACCTAATTTAAAATTTTTAAACTGGTTCACATTTTCCGGGTTATTACAATCTCCCCCACTTAAAACTTTTCGTCCTCGAAAAGGAAGTAATAGTTAAGCAGGAAATAAAATGTAAATGCAAAGTATGGTATAGGTACCTTGCACCGGAGTTAGTCAGAGATGTCCACTCTGCATTTGGGATAGGCTTGTTTAATGCTTTCCTCAGTTTCCCTAGTACAGTCTCTAGGATCACTACTCCACTGCACTTTGACTAAATGGATCTTTTTCCTCCTTAGCTCTCTGGTTTCTTTGCCAACTATCTTTAATGGATCCCTCTTGAGTGCTAATTCTGGAGTTATGTCAATATCCTGTTGTGCTGCTTCTTCCACAATGAGGTCGGGATCATGAACATGTTTTCTGAGCTGAGATACGTGGAACACATCATGTATACCAGGCAACCAATTAGGTAATGATACCATATATGCAAGAGTTCCAACCCGTTCAAGTATAGGAAAGGGACCAATAAATCTCGGTGCCAACTTCCCAGTCTTGCCAAATATGATTACCCCACGCATTGGAGAAACTCTTAAATAAACATAATCGCCAACGGCAAACGATATATCCCTTCTTCTCGCATCAGCATAACTTTTCTGGCGGCTCTGTGCGGTTTTTAATCTCTTCTTAATGAAATCGACTTTATCCGATGCTTCTTGAATCATATCGGGCCCTAACACCAGTCTGTTGCCAGGTTCTACCCAACATGCGGGAGATCTGCACGGTCTACCGTATAGTGCTTCAAATGGGGACATTCCCAAACTTGCTTGATAGCTATTGTTGTAAGAGAATTCTGCTAAATGTAAATGATCTTCCCATGAGCCTCCAAAATCAATAACGCAAGCCCGCAGCAAATCTTCTAAAATTCTATTCACCCTCTCAGTTTGGCCGTCGGTCTGGGGGTGATAAGCGGTGCTTAGATTTAATTTGGTTCCCAATTCTTCCTGGAATGCTTCCCAGAATTTGTTAGTGAACAGGGGATCTCTATCGCTGACTATACTGAGCGGTACTCCATGAAGTTTAACAATTTCTTTGAAGTAAATCTGTGCCAGACTTTGAGCCGTTCTGTTGGATCGGACAGGTATAAAATGGGCAGTCTTCGTGAAGCGATCTACGATTACCCATATACTGTCGTTTCCTTTTCTAGTCCGAGGCAGGCCATCGATAAAATCCATCGAGATTTGTTCCCACTTCCAACCTGGAATTTCTAATGGTTGTAATAATCCAGCTAATTTCTGCTGATCACTCTTGACTAGTTGGCAAGTGGAGCATCTGCTAACATATATTGAAATATCTCTTTTCATCGCCTTCCACCAGAATGTGCGTTTAATATCATTATACATTTTGCTCACACCAGGGTGGATACTTAATTTGGACTTATGGCACTCATCAAGTATTTCTCTTCTGAGCGCTGGAATTCCAGGCACACAAATTCTCCCTTTTAACCTTAGGACCCCTTGGCTATCGAGGCTAAAATCTGAGGGTTTTCCTTCCTGGATCCGCTGGCTAATCCTTTTAATGAATTCATCGTCCTTCTGAAGAATAATTATCTTATCTTGCAAGGAAGAAGTAATGATAAAACTGGCAATGATTTCATTTTTCCTGCTGAGCGCATCTGCTACAACATTGGCTTTCCCTGGAGTGTATATAATTTCAAAATCGTATGCTGCAAGGAATTCTAACCAACGCTGTTGCCTCAGGTTTAAATCTTTCTGGGTGAACAGATATTTCAGGGATTGATGATCGGTAAATAGTTCGAATTTCTCGCCCAGTAGATAATGCCTCCATATTCTTAAAGCAAACACGATAGCTAATAACTCAAGATCATGAGTAGCATAGTTTCTTTCATGCGGCTTTAGTTGACGACTGGCATATGCGATCACTTGGCCTCTTTGCATTAACACTGCTCCTAGCCCTCTAATAGAAGCATCTGTCCATACTGTCAAGTCTTGGTTACCTTCTATTATTGTCAATACCGGAGTGGTTGTCAACTTCAGTTTCAGCTCCTGGAAAGCTTCTTCACATTCGGGAGTCCATTTGAATTTCTCATGCTTCTTTGTAAGCTTTGTCAGTACTCCTGATATCTTTGAAAAATCCTGAACGAATTTCCGATAGTAACTAGCTAATCCAAGGAAACTTCGAACTTCAGTGGGTGTAGTAGGTTGTTTCCAGTTCTGAATCGCTGTAATTTTGCTTGGGTCTACAGCAATTCCTTCCTTTGATACGACGTGGCCAAGGAATTTAACTTCATTCTGCCAGAAGACACACTTAGAAAATTTAGCTTTCAAGACATTTCTTCTCAGAATTTTCAACACTTGTTCTAAATGTTTTGCATGTTCTTCTTCCGACTTAGAGTAGATTAGAATGTCATCGATGAAGACTAGAACAAATTTATTCAACACACCTCGGAACACTCTGTTCATAAGATCTACGAAGTATGCCGGAGCGTTGCACAAGCCGAACGGCATTACTAACCATTCGTAGAATAAATCGGGACCCCTGAAGGCTGTCAAAGGAACACAGTCTTCGGCTATACGCAATTGGTGGAAACCTGTAGCTAGGTCCATTCTGGAGAATACGGTTGCTCCATTTAATTGATCTAACAGATCGTCTATTCGGGGCAAAGGATATTTGTTCTTCAGTGTTTGTTTATTGAGATCCCTGTAATCGACGCAAAGTCTTAGAGTACCGTCCGATTTAGGGACAAATACTACTGCGGCTCCCCATGCTGAAAAGCTTGGTCTGATTAGACCTTTCCAAAGCAATTCTCGGGTTTGGCTACTTAGCTCTTCTTTTTCTTTCGGGGCCATTCTTCTTATTGGATGAACTACTGGTCGAGCATTCGGAATTAGATCAATTCTAAACTCAATTTCTCTTTGCGGCGGTAAGTTTTCTACTTCTTCAAACACATCCGCATAGTTTTTCACGACCGGTATCTTTTCTATTAAAGGGGGAGTAATTTCTAAAGAAGCCCAGAATTCTGTTCTATTAATTTCCGCACCGAGACAAGGTATAGTGATATGCCCAGATTTTGTTTCAACTTTAACGATTCTTTCGGCACATCGAACTTCGGCCTTATATTTTGTCAACCAGTCAAGTCCCAATATCATATCAAATTCGGAAAGGTCCATGACAATCGAATCAAAAGGAAATCGGTATCGAGAAAAGGAAATAGGCACTTTACAATATATACCGAGACTAACAGAACCTCCTATCGGGTTTTGAACTTTAATCGGTTCCTTTAGAATTCTTTGTTTCAATTTTAACTTGTGTACAATTTTACCGGAAATAAAGCTACGAGATGCACCGGTATCAAAAAGTACAGAAACAGGAATATTTTTGATAGTAAGGGTACCTCCCAAGACATCGGGTTTACCTGATCCATCGGTGGTAGCTGGCGGGGTGTTCCCGTCATAAACATGGGCCACTTGTGCGCTCTTCTTCAAAGGACAATTCTTGCTATAGTGCCCCTTCTTGTGGCAATTGTAGCATTCAACCGAGTCACTGGCCCTTGGCTTCTTTGGGGCTTTGCATACATTAGAGAAATGACCGGGCTTCCCGCAATTGTAGCAGTTTCCTTTCGGGATCTTTGCGGGTTTTTGAGTAGCGGCCGCGGTGATGCTAGATTCGGGTTGGTCAGTTGAGGTCTTGCGCTTAATCCCTGCTTGGCTCTTAGCGCGGTCTTGGCTAGCATGTCTCTCATCCATGTCCTCATAGTTGCAAGCCATCTCTACGAGTTCTGTAAAAGAAAGTTTGATGTTGCTCATAGCTCTATCATGGTATTTGCGCTTCAGCCCAAAAATGAATCTCTTATTCTTCGCTTTGTCGGTCAAAACCAACTCTGGAGCATAGCGCGATAGCTGAGTGAACTTATTCAGATAGTCCTGAATAGAGAGGTCTCCCTGTTGGAGATTAGCAAATTGCTCCCGCATCCTCTCAAGAGCTTGTTCTGGCACAAACTTCTCATTGAATAAAGTCTTGAACTGCTCCCAAGTTCGGATAGTACCAGCTGCATCTCCAGAAGTAATGGCATCCCACCACAGCTCTGCCTCTTCTTGAAGAAGCCAAATGCCAAGTCGGGCTTTGTTGTTAGTTCCCATGCCCATACCTTCGAAGATTTTCTCACAGGTCTTCAGCCAAGCGATAGCTTCGGTCACTGTGCCTGTGCCAGTAAAAGGTTTCCCTCCAAGATTTCGGTACCTCTTTGCCACTTTATCCAACTCAAAGTCTTCTGGTGCTGGTGGCTGAATAACAGGGATCTCTACGGCTACGGGGATATTCCCCCGTCCTCCTGCTGCATCTCCTCGGCCTCCACGGCCTCCTCTGGCTGCTGCTGCTCGTGTAGCCATCTAAGAGTACTGTATAAGCAAGAAAAGAGTCAAGCTCACAGATTTGATAATTTTCATAAATGATAAAGCAAGGAAATACAAGGAAAGATAATGATGATGTACTGATCAAATTGTTTTGCTAATCTGCTCAGCTCATTCTAGGACATTGCTAATCCTATCTCTAATGAGCTACTCGCATTAGAACACTACTGATTCTATTCTGACGAGGTGTTTAATGTGTTAGATCCCGGAACTAAGGTTAACCAAAGCTCTGATACCAACTGTGACGATCCCAAAATCCGAGGGGCGGTATTAAGGATAATCATTAGGAAATAACACATTAATCATCATAGCAGAGTACAGATAATAGCAGAAACAATAAATAAAATAATTTTACATGGATATGACAGCGGAATCACAACATGTAGGAATATCAGAATAGCATAACGTGGGATATACTTAGTAAAAAGAAAGGGAAGTGATCAGTCATCATCGCCAGAGGCGGAATACATACATGCAGTGGCATAATAAGAGTATCAGTCTACATCGCCGAAGGCGGAATACATATACATATAGTGAGAAATACGGAAAGTAAATCAGTCTGCATCGCCAGTGGCGGAATCATAACATAAATACAGGAATGGCGGAAAATATCTAAGTCATCACTATGAAGTCAGCCTCGCCATGAGCCAAAAGTGCATGCTGTGCAGCAGTGCAGAACCAAAAACCACCTGTCACCTGTGTACTAGGCTGCCCGTGTGAAAATAAGGGCACCCGCGTTTGCAAAGTGAAACAAACAACGAGTCAGTCATGGGGACTGGTATGAGGAATCTATTTAACATTTAAACAACAGTAATAGCCAATCATAGGACCACGCCACTTTCGCGGAACGGGTTTATTCCAGTGATTGCTAGTGCATTTAAAATAAGGTAAATTCTTTTAAAACAACGCAATGCTTTTTAGAAAGAATGAAGCCATTATAAGACTCAGGTCCCATCACACAATGCAACGCAAGCCGGAGGATAGAGTTTTACCTTATAATAGCCAAACATGCTTGATACGTATAAAGCAAAATCATTTGATATTATTACTAGTGCATATATGTTTCAAAAACGAATAGCATCATAAATATCAATCATAGGCGACATGAGCGTCCCATGCCACTATGTCGCCATATATAAGTTACAATCGAAGCCGTTATCTCGTATTGGAAATTGGATTTCCGTCATGAGTCGAGGCAAGGGGCAAGCTCCTCTCCGCTTCGAGACACTCTAGCAAATGCCTCAGGATTACGCATACTGGGTAACCCCTGGATCGGCTGGGCTGGTCCTCACTTACGTTAGAGGATTGGCAATTCCTGAACACACGTTTCCCGGTCCTTACAGACCTATAATCGAGGCGCCTCGCATTCCAACAACCACAAAGGTGAAAAGTAGATATATATGTCAGGGCTGGTAAGTCACTGACACCACCATAGCTAGAAAGAAACGTCGTGCTCTCCCAGCGGCCCGTATCCCGTTTTTAACTCATACCGAGGTGTGAGGTTCGCGAATCTACGAAATACACAAAGCTAGGCCACGTAGACCTTGCTTTGATCATCATCCACAAGACTTTGCTTTTCAACAGAAGCCTTGATCACTGCATCTTGGCATGCCACATAGGCAGTCCACTCCATACGATTGATTTCCATCGATATATAACCTCTAAGCTCGTACGTCTCAGAGAAGGGCGTTAAGCAAAAGAATAAATTCTCCGCCGCCAAACAGATATATATTTAACAGAGATCAATCAGTATATAACAAAATCCAATGTCAGACACACAGTCCATTTACAAGTCCGTCCTGGGTCTGAACGAAACCGGAGGCGTCAAATTCCTCGTATATCCGTCCAATCAACATATACGTTCAGACGGCTACTACTTCCGTCCCTTTCCGGTAGCTACTCCGGTTAGGAACCTCAGTAGCGCCCATCCAACCGATACGAAGATCGTCGGTCTTGAATCGTCTTTGCATTTTCCAATTCGAATCGCTCGATGAATTATTGAAATGAGGGTTAGCTCGGCCTTTTCAAATAATTCACGTCCTTAGAATTTAAATCGATTCTTTATATGGTTATATTATTCGACATCCATCTTTCAGCTATTTAATGTTATTTTCATGTCATACACATACAACCATCAAATATCAAACAATTCAAGCCCAATTGGTTTATTTGCAACCTATGTTGCTTATAATATTTTATAACGATTTTTCGCCATTTTTATTTATTTAAAAATGGCCATATTTAATTAAACGACGTTTCAGGTCGTTTCGTGTCACTGGCGCTATTTTTCCCTTAATTTGTTTTACACATATCGGAAAATCTAACCGTTGGATCTTCACAAATTTTACACCATTAGGAAGGTCTTTTCAAAACGAATCCAACGATTCCAGTTTTGGGAAAATCCGACGGTCGGATCTTCCACACTAACCATTTGAAGTTACGATTTCAATTTACGAACTGCAGCGTCGTTATTCGATTAAATTTAATTATATTTATATATATATAAATATAATCGTTTCTGGCGCTGTTTTTCCTTAATTTTGAATTAAACATTCCAGACAATCCAACCGTTGGATTTTTACAAGGTTGGTGCCGTTGGAAAGATTATTCCAAGGCGAACCCGACGGTTGAGGTTTCGGGAAAATCCAATGGTCGGATTTCCCGCCCTAGTCATTTGAAATCACGGTTTCAAAATACGAACTGCACGGCCTCGTTTCGTTTAATTCTATTTATATTTATATATTTATATAAATATAGTTTATTCAATGATTTCCATATCGTTTTCACTTCAAATATTTTTCTAACTCCCTAAAATTTTGGAAAATTTCGCCATAACCTCCCCTGCACCGGGAGCATCGGGAAATCGCAAATAGCGTCCCGGTCCTTCTGATCTCAAAAAGAAAAAGAAAAAGCCAAGCGACTAGCCAATAGGCTCAAAATCATCACCCAAACAAATCAGTAAATGTGTACCTATTTGTCGGGCACAAAATTTTATTCCTCTTCTCTAGCCCCTTTGCTATAACCTGTTCAATAAATATGCAGGTACATATATATACAGTTCATATCATTTTTCATTTTCTATTCAACTTCATATTTGATTTCTATTTGGTTTAAAAACACCATTCATTCTAATGTTACATAAATAGGTGCAAATCATTTCATTAGCTAATTAATGAATATTTCAACTCATATATGTTTATTTTGAACAAGTGGCTATTTTTAACACTTCACATTTCAACGATTTGGTGCTTACAATAAAAATGTGATTTTTATTGTAAAACAATTCATTTCAAAACACTATTCTTCTATATAGTTCAAGTTGGTGATAAAAATGGGATTTTTATCATAAAACAATTTATTTCAAAATATGAATACCATTCAACACATGAATTGCTAAACAACGAATGAATATCAATTCAACACATGAATGTTTTCTATAGTTTCTATATATAGATAAAAATGTGATTTTTATTATCGAGCGGTTTATTTCAAAATATGGATATCATTCAACACATGAATTGCTAAACAACGAATGAATATCAATTCAACACATGAATGTTTTCTATAGTTTCTATATATAGATAAAAATGTGATTTTTATTATCGAGCGGTTTATTTCAAAATATGGATATCATTCAACACATGAATTGCTAAACAACGAATGAATATCAATTCAACACATGAATGTTTTCTATAGTTTCTATATATAGATAAAAATGTGATTTTTATTATCGAGCGGTTTATTTCAAAATATGGATATCATTCAACACATGAATTGCTAAACAACGAATGAATATCAATTCAACACATGAATGTTTTCTATAGTTTCTATATATAGATAAAATGTGATTTTTATTATCGAACGATTTATTTCAAAATATGGATATCATTCAACACATGAATTGCTAAACAACGAATGAATATCAATTCAACACATGAATGTTTTCTATAGTTTCTATATATAGATAAAAATGTGATTTTTATTATCGAGCGGTTTATTTCAAAATATGGATATCATTCAACACATGAATTGCTAAACAACGAATGAATATCAATTCAACACATGAATGTTTTCTATAGTTTCTATATATAGTTTAAGCATATGAAAATAATTCAAACACAAGAATATTATTCAAAATTTCGGCAGCATAACGGCAGGGTAGTTACACCGGCACCGTCCCTAGTACGGCTCCTCGCTCTACCTTAAAACCTCGCGGTTTTTGACAATGGGAATCATGCATCTAATTCGCACGCAGGCGGCATGTATATATTTTTCTCCATTTCCACAAACTAATCCTATGTGGTTTCAACCAAATATTTTCCAATCACAAACGGGTATTTTTCAACCGCAATCAACCAATATCAATCACAAACAATCCCAAACAATTATTCGCTATCAATCAATTTTCACAACAATTTCAACCAATAAATATCGTCCATGGTTTGTGGACGAGGGGCGTATATATATATATATATAGATATTTATATATAGCAATTCACTTTCATTTTCAACATATATAATATTTATATAAAAAGAAATTGAGGAGTGAGGAATCCTCACCAATAGCTATCCAATAACACGATTTTTTCCTTAATAGAAATCTTCGCCTACTTCGCCTTCTTGTTGCTTTCGTTGACTGTCTTCTCTACATAGGTAAAAATCGAATTTTTACTATGTTATTTAATATATAAAGATTGCATTTTGACTTCGCTATTAAATATAAAGATTATATTTTTATTGTTCCCATGATGTAAAAATTATATTTTTATCACTTTAAAAATATAAGAATCATACCTTGCTCCTTCTACCCAATAAAAATTCCATCTTTTCTATTCTTAAAAATATGATCTTTATTTTTACAAGTTCAAATCTTTTTCTATTAAAAGATTAAACCTTTTTCTTTAAAAAAAATTAAACCTTTTTCCTATTTTAAAGTTCAAAATAAAATCAGTTTTATAATTCCTTTTAAAACAGTTTTTATAATTCTTTTAAAACTGCTTTTAGTTTCTATCAAAACAGTTTTTTGCCTTTTAGAAAAATCAGTTTTTCTTTCTTTAAAAATACAGTTTATATATTTTAAAAAAAAACAGTTTTTATAATTCTTTAAAAAAAACAGTTTTAAAACCCTAAAACAATCAGTTTTTAATTCTTTAAAAATGCAGTTTATATATTAAAAAAAACAGTTTTTATAATTCTTTTAAAAAAACAGTTTTAAAACCCTAAAACAATCAGTTTTTAATTCTTTAAAAATGCAGTTTATATATTAAAAAAAAAACAGTTTTTATAATTCTTTTAAAAAAACAGTTTTAAAACCCTAAAACAATCAGTTTTTAATTCTTTAAAAATGCAGTTTATATATTAAAAAAAAAACAGTTTTTATAATTCTTTTAAAAAAACAGTTTTAAAACCCTAAAACAATCAGTTTTTAATTCTTTAAAAATGCAGTTTATATATTAAAAAAAAAACAGTTTTTATAATTCTTTTAAAAAAACAGTTTTAAAACCCTAAAACAATCAGTTTTTAATTCTTTAAAAATGCAGTTTATATATTAAAAAAAAAACAGTTTTTAAATTATTATAAAAAATACAGTTTTAAAACTTTACTGTAAAACAAAAATAAAAACAAAAACAAAACAATTTAAAAGCTCACCGAGATTTCGAAGTGGAGGAGGGAAGAAGAGCGTCGGCGGTGGCTCGTGGTGTCGCGATGAGGCGTTCGATGGTGGAGGCTCCGATTGGGGGGGGGGGCTGCTTCGATTCGATGTCGGCGGCGTCTTCGCTGGAAGGAGGAGGTCGCGAGGGTGGTGGGGGCGTCAGCTCGATCGTCGGCGTCGAGGTCTGGAGGGCGGCGGCGATTAGTTTTTAGGTTTTCTTCTTTTTTTTTTTTTTTTTGCTTTTCTGGTAAATGATCGGGGGGGGGCAAGCAGAAGAGAAAAGGGGGAAATAGATTTTTTTATATTTTATTTTATTATTTAATTATTTAAATTTGCACAAGGGTTGACTTTTATATCCGACCTCGAAACGAGGTCCACCGCCTGTCGTTCATAGCGTTTTACCCCCATTCCGAACACAATGGGATATGTATCGTAAGCTGGTTTGATCGTTACAATCAGTTTTCGTTGAAATTACATTTTAAATCCTTATATTGAATTTTAAACGTACATTTCAAATTACCGGGGTCACATACTAACTAGAAAAATTCCCGAAAAATATTTTCTAGCTTCGTATTGACGATACGGTCCTAACAAAACTAGTTTCGTCGAATTCTGAGACCGTATGAAAAATGGCCAATTTCCAGTCGATTAAATTCAATAGAAACTGGTCAAACGCGTTTTCTTTTGCCACGCTCACATATTGATTCGAAAAATTATGAAATTTGAAATCTAACAATAGTTTGACATCCCAGACCCGACAAAAGTGGTTTCGTCGAATTCCGAGGCCATATGCAAAATATAAATTTTCCAGGCCTATATATTCTATATACCGACTCTTCTGAAAATTCTTTCGGCCATAACTTTTGATTCTCGTTATGAAACTTCGATTTTTCAGATTCGTTAGAAAGGTATTGACTAACAGATCTAAATATTTTTGGTCTCACTAAAATCCGTTATATTTTCCATCCTGCACAGTCAGACTTAGTTTGTATTCAAAATTTCAAACGGCCATATTATACACAATTCTATATTTTATGGGAATAGGCTATTTTAATCATTCAAATTTCTTGTTAATAACCTAATTTAAAAATTTTAAACTGGTTCACATTTTCCGGGTTATTACAACAAATCAGTGTTGAAAGAAGAACACAATCAGAAGTCAAACTCTTGTAATTGTCCTGTGTAGGTAAGCTTGTAGCCCGTGAAATCAAGTGGGTAAGCTTGTAGCCCGTGAAATCAAGTGGGTAAACTTGTAGCCCGTAAATCAAGTAGTGTTGTGAACCTGTTCCTCCGGGTGAAGCGAGGGTGTTGTTTAGTGAAAAGCCGAAGAGGAGCTTCGGGACTGGACTTAGGACTGGAGGTCTGAACCAGTATAAAAATCCTGGTGTCATTACTCTACTTTACTTTACTTTATTGCATTTATAATTATTTGTGATATATATATTGTTTGTGAATTTTTACCTGCGTAACTATTGAATAGCTTAAGTTATCACATACATTCCGCATAGCCATATTATAGATCCTGCACAAGTCGTATACACACTCCGACATTTTCAAATACCCCTTCTTCCTCCCCAAATCATCAGCCGACCCTTAAACCCATATCGTCGGCTTCTAGGTCACCCAAACGCGCCGCCCACCGTTCACCTGCTGACGATCCAACGCCACCACGACCAAGCCCTCCGCGCTACCTTCCAACTCCAGCAAAACGGGTCCATTCGAAGTCCCTTCCTGCCCCTGAAACCCGTGCGACATCAAGGCATTTGAGCTTGAATTTTGGTCAATTCGAGATGAGGTTTCAAATCATAACCGTACAGATTGTTAAGCTTGACTAGCTCTTCAATCTAGTGTTTGAGTCCTGTTCTAATTTGCGTTGGATTTTGAGAACGAAACGGGAAGAGAATGGAGCTTGTTGGCCATCGATTTTGATGGTGCCGGCTGATTAGAAAAAAGATTAGGGTTTTGTTTTAACTTATAATTATAATAAAATAATATTATATTTTCTAATTTAATGATTTTATCCCATAAGTCCTTCACAGCTTCAATTTTAGCCCAACAAGAGATGTCCCTAGGAAAATACCCACGTTCCGGACGCAATGGGCTAGGTCCCGTCAGCCCAAACGAATGTCTTCAACCTGTTTTATTTAATTTAATATATAAATCATTTATTTAATTAATTCAATCTTACATTTAAATTCACCGGGACCACATACGACCTCTAAAAATTACAGAAAAAATATTTTTAGTTATGTTTTGATGATACGGTTCTAACAAAACTAATTTCGTTGAATTCTGAGACTGTTTGAAAAATGGTCATTTCCAAGTCGATTAAATTTGACATAAATGAACAAAACACATTTTCTTTCGCCACGCTCACATATTAATTCGGAAAATTCTGAAAATTGAAACCTAGCAATAATTTGACATTCCGGTTCCAACAAAAGTGGTTTCATTGAAAACCGAGGTCGTTTGCAAAATGGCTATTTTTAAGGCCAATATATTATATTAAAATATATATAAATTCTACGACGACTTTTCAAAATTTTAAACTGGACATAACTTTTAATTTATAAAGTGAAATTTCAATTTTTCAGATTCGTTTGAAAGATATGATTAAACAGATTCAAATATTTCTCGTTTTGCTCAATTCTGATTTATAATGAATCATGTATATTCAGTCAAAGTTCAAATTTTCAAACTGCAACGCTGTTTTAAACTCCTTTTATAATTAAATTAAATTTATTCGTTTTAACTTCGATTTAAATAAATTTTTAGTCATTCTTATTTAAAATAAATTATTTTAAATATTAAAATCCATTAAAATTTCTAAAATAAAAAATTTTAAATTGCCCCAAAATTCCGGGTCGTTACAATCGCCCCCACTTAAAATCTTTTCGTCCTCGAAAAGGAACGTAGTTAAAAGTTGTTTAATTAACTAGCTTAATTAAATTTTTATTTATTGGTTTCCATAATTTTATTAGTTAAATTAATTATCATTTCTATATTTTATTAGTTAAACTAATAATCAAACATCACAACCCGCAATCAATTAGGTGATTAACTTTTCAAATATATATAACTTGTATATATAGTCAAAACTCATATTTTAGTGCAGATCACAACAATATATTCTAACTAAGTGTTGGTTCTCATACCAGTCAATGGAAAAATATAGGAATCCCAATTTCGAGATTCGAACATAAATACTGATGATGTCCGGACATCACCAGAATCATCCCCGGGCGTCTGGAGTGTGATTCTATATCTATCCAGTATATTAAAACTTCGAATATCCGTTAATTACTCGTATATTCGAAATCTTTATATACTCGGTTGTCCACATTAAAATATAATATACTCAAATACGTATTTTAGATAAAAATTTCAAAACTAAATTTGTTTTAATTATTTTTTAAAGAAAATAATACTCTTCACACTCGTTCTAGGATACTACTGATCCCATCTCTAACGAGTTATTCTCATTGGATATTACTAATCCAATCTCTGATGAATTCTTTCGTTCGGTTCTAATGTTTCTTGTTCTCGAGCTCTGTAAACCAAGGCTCTGATACCACATGTGACGACCCAAACTTCCCCGTAAAGGAAAGACTGGATTGCATTGAGAACAGTACACATTAGAGAACAAACCGAAGAACATTTTATTGCTGATTACAACAATTACATCAGAGTACAAGATATAATAGAGTATGAATATTTATTACACCATAGAAATACAATAATATCAGAGTTTTAAATTACATTTAGATAGCAGCGGAAAATAATACAAATATACAACTGGAAGAAATACAAATACACGGATACAGAGCTTTCCGAATAACGCTTCAGCTGTAAGCCAGGATCCTGTAAATATATCTGCAAAAAGCCACTCGACTGCCCGTGTGGAAAATATGAGCACCCGAGTTTGCCAGTGAAACAAACTACAGGTCAGTCATGGGACTGGTATGAGAAATCTTAACTTAACTTATCTAATAATAAAGCTAATCACAGGACCACGCCGCTAACGCGGAACGGGTTTACTCCATTGGATTTCCAATGCATAAAATAAAGTAAAATGTTAAACAACGCAATGCTTTTTAGAAAAATGAAACCATTATAAGACCCAAGTCCCATCACACAATGCAACGCAAACCGGAGGATAGGATTTTACCTTATAATGGTCAAAAGATGCTTGATACGATAAAACTGATTTAATATTAGTGTGTATATATATGGGTATATATATATTTCAAAAACATTTCAATCATAATGTATCAATCATAGACGGCATAGTACCCCATCCTACTATGTCGCCATACTAGTTCTACAATCAAAACCGCAAGGTCGTATTGGAAATTGGATTTCCATCATGAGTCGAGGCTAGGGGCAAGCTCCTCTCCGATTCGAGACACTCTAGCAAATGCCTCAGGATCCCCCGTAGTGAACCCTTGGAGCGGTAGGGCCGGTCCCCGCCTATCGGCAGTGGATTGGTTATGCCTGCACACACGTTTCCCGGTTCTTTTGAACCAATAGTATGACCACTAACGGCCTATATAAAAAAAATCCGAGGCGCCTCAAAATCCATCATCCACATAAGTAAAATGCCAGTCAGTTTAAGCACTGACACTACCACTAGCTAGAAAGAAACGTGTGCACTCCCTACGGTCCATATCCCGTTTTTGACTCATACCGGGGTGTGAGGCTCGCGAAGTCACGCTATACACAAAGTTATGCCGTAGCAGGCTATACTTTGATCATCCCACAAGGCCCTACTTTTCAACAAAAGCCTTGATCATTTGCATCTTGGCGTGCCACATTGACAATTCCCGCCATGCGATCAATCACTATTAATATATACCCGGGTGTTAAGTAGAGAATAAATCCTCCACCACCAAATAGACATACATTAATAGAAATCTATTTAATTCACATGGAACGAAATCCAATGTAAGACACGCATCCATTTACTAGCTTATGCTCTGGGTCTGAGTGAAAACCAAATCCGAACAATCAACAATAGTCCGGACGGCCACCATTGGAGCCCCTTCAAGGTAGCTGCTCCCATCATGGGTCTCAGTAGCAACACATCCATTCGATGTGAAGATCGTCGGTCTTCAACCACCATCTTCATCTTCGACTCTTCATCGTCGTAGTAATTATTCGGAATGGGTTAAACCCGGTCTTCCCGAATAACTCACGTATTTTATAATTAAAAATCAAGTACTATAAAAACACATCCAACGCCTCATTCCAATTCAGAATATTCTGATAATAAAATATTCGTATTATTCTATCAAAGATAAATCCTTTAAGTTTATTCTTAAATCTTTCTTTTAAAGATTTATTAAAACCCCAATTTGGTTTTAAATATCAAAAATCATTATTCAATGATTATTTAAACTTGAGAAATTATTCTTATTCTTAACTGGGTTAAAGAACTAATGTCATTTAAACATAGTTCACGATAAACCCAAAATCATCTTCCATAAAATATGGAATTTCACAGAAATCAAATCAATATATAATCGTTATAAATTTTTGTATCCAACCAATAATATAAATAGAATAACGGAAAGGCCTCTTAAATTCCATATGTAGTATCGGTCTTCTTTTACAGAAGCTTATCTCGGTTATTCTTAATTCGAATTCTATTCAATTCTAATTTAATATATTAAATTGGAAAACTTTACTTTGGAAAAATCTTCATTAAATCTTAATAAAAGATTTATAGGTTCCAAATCATATTCTCACTGTCAGTTGGGTTAAAGGACAAATGTCGCTTAAAACACCGTTCACAATAAACCCAACTCACGTTTCATCTTATTCCAATTACTAAATATAACTGAAAACTTTAATGATCTTTAATTAAAAGATTTATTCTTTTCTCAACTGGGTTTAAGAAAGGTGTTATTGAAGACACCATTCATGACAAACCCAAAATCCAATTTATTTAATTTAATTTCAATTAAATATTCCCTAATTGGAAAACTTCATTAAATCTTAATTTAATGATTTATTCTGGTTAATAACTAGTTCATTTCAATAAAAATATATTTTTCTAAAATATATTCTTTTTCTAAAATATTTTTTTTCTAAGATATTTTCTAAAATATTATTTTTCTAGAATATTCTTTATTGGAATGTGACTCAATCAACAACCATATATTGTATGTAATCAACAATCATGATAAATAATTATTAAACATCCAATGATGACCAGAGTGGAATTTACAACTGTGTGAGCATTAAAGTAAATAAATAACGCTTATCACAGACTGTCAATCCATCGATTGACAAAAAACTAAATATTGGGATTAGTGTGTGTGTCCAATATCATCCCAATACCCGTGTGGGGTTTCATCCATCAACCAAATAATAAATTATTTGTGCACTTGGGCGATGTGTGAAAATTATCATCTCAATCGCATAAACAAGTCGGGTAACTTGTAAATGGGAGTGTAATATCCAAACTTGAGTATACTAAACATTATATTTAACACATCACACATTTCAACATTCATACATACATTTCAATATTTTTCATTGTGAACAAATGGCAACAAAATCTAATCTTTTAATTCAATTCTTTTTATTGTTGACAAATGACAATAAAAATCTTAACTTTCATTTCAATCCTTTTTATTATTAACGAATGACAATAAAATCTTAACTCTCATTTATTGACCAAAAGTATATTTTTGGTCTCCTTCATTTTAAAGGACAAAATGAATATGTTTAATGAAATCTTTTAATCCTGTTCTTTATAATGAGGATAATATTTCATAAAAATGTATGTTCTTAATTCACTCTTTTTAAATGACCAAAGATGACTATTTTTAGTTCATTCTTTTTAAATGACAAGAATGTCCTTTTTATTTAAATTTACATTCTCTAGCAAAAATGTACTTTTTATTTTCATGTTTTTATTTACATCTAAAATGTAAATCTAAGGTGTCACTTTTATTTCTATGTTTTTATTTACATTTCATCATGTAAATAAAAATGCACTTTTAAAATTCATGTTTTTAATCTATCCTTTTATTTACATCTAAAATGTGAATAAAGATGTATCTTCAAATTTATGCTTTTTATCTACATCTAAAATGTAAATAAAGATGTCACTTTAAATCTATTCTTTTTATTGTCTGTATTTGACAATAAAAATATAATATCAAATTCTATCTTTTGGATTACAACAAAAATGTAAATTAAAAATTGTACTTTTTATTCTAATGTAACATTTTCCTAACAAAATGTTCCTTTCAATCTAGTTTACATTCTTTAACAAAAAATGTCATTTATAATAGAAATGATGTTTTTAATCCTAAGAACCTTTCCTAATAAAAATGTTCTTTTTATCATATTAAACACTTACTAACAAAATGTTCCTTTAATCATATTAAGTGTTTCATTAAAAATGTATATTTTAGTGAATTCATGTTGGGTTAAAAACATGGACACTAATTCAACAGGATGATAGAAATTGATATTTCATTTTGTTGAAAATTCTAGTCTAACAAAAGGACTAAAAAGTGATTATTCATTTTTGTTGAAAATTCTATTCCCACAAAATGATTAAAAATGATAATTTTTTATTGTTAACATTTCTCATTTAACCAATATAAATAGAAGTGATAATTCATATTATTAACAATTCAATTTTAAGGAAATGAATACAAATGATTCATTCATTTTTGTTGACAAATCTATTTCAACCAAAATGACAATCTCTCTTCTGACAATTCTAATTCAATAAAATGACACATTTATCCCAACAACAAATAAAGGAATGATTTATTTGTTTACCAATTTCTATTTTAACTTAACAAATAAAAATGCAAATTTTATTTGTTAACAAACTCTATTTAACAAAAAAATGGTATTTTTGTTAATTCTATTTTATTGTCTAATCCTTTTAAATAAATAAATGTAAATTTTTGTCTAATAAACAAAAATGTATATTTTTAACTCATTCTATTTCATTTGCCAAAATGAACATTTCCCATTCATTCTTTTAAAATGACCACAATTGATAAATTTGTCTATTCCTTTTAATGTAAACAAAATGTGACAAATTTGTCTAATTCTTTTAATGTAAACAAAATGTGATTTTTTTTTTGTTTCATCTTTTTAAATAAACAAAAATGTGTGCTTTAGACAAATCTTTTTAACAAACAAAAATATGAATTTTTGTCTACTCTTTTTAATAAACAAAAATGTGATATTTTTATCTACTCTTTTTAATAAACAAAAATGTGATATTTTTATCTACTCTTTTTAATAAACAAAAATGTGATATTTTTAGTGTAATCCTTTTTAATAACCAAAAATGTGAATTTTGGTTGATCTAATTTTCTGACTAACATAAATGTTAATTTCAAAAAAACTTAATAAACAAAATGATACTTTTTGTTTAATTCTATTCTAATTAACAGGATTGTCAATTTTTAACAATCTAATGGACAAAATGATAATTTGGTTTACCCTAACTCTAATTAACATAGATGTTAATTTCAACAGTACAATAAACAAAATAATAATTTTGTTTAATCTAAATTCGAATCCACAGAAATGTTAATTTTAATAATTAACAAAGCACACCCATCATAAATCATTACATCTCATCACCAAACAAGCAGATCTCTATTTACATTCAGCATAGAGAAAATCATGAATAATAACAGACGAGAATTAACAATAAATAGATGATAATAAAATCAGGATTATTTTCTAATTACTTAAAAAAAAATAGATTTCTCACCGATGATTTTATTCAGATTCAGAATTTGGTCAAAATTGGATATGCTCAGAATCAGTCCTAGTCAGTTCCATAGTCTAGATCTGGTCAAGGTGAATCCAACGCTTCTAGAATCGTTCAATTCTTAGTTCAGTTGAATAAGATACGAATCAATTTAGCTCGTTAACATTTTGAATAATTTAATTAAATAAATTTTTTATATGAAAATACACCTTCTTCCTCACCAAATCATCAGCCGACCCTTAAACCCATATCGTCGGCTTCTAGGTCACCCAAACGCGCCGCCCACCGTTCACCTGCTGACGATCCAACGCCACCACGACCAAGCCCTCCGCGCTACCTTCCAACTCCAGCAAAACGGGTCCATTCGAAGTCCCTTCCTGCCCCTGAAACCTGTGCGACGTCAAGGCATTTGAGCTCGAATTCTGGTCAATTCGAGATGAGGTTTCAAATCATAACCGTACAGATTGTTAAGCTTGAATAGCTCTTCAATCTAGTGTTTGAGTCCTGTTCTAATTTGCGTTGGATTTTGAGAACGAAACGGGAAGAGAATGGAGCTTGGTGGCCATCGATTTTGATGGTGGCGGCTGATTAGAAATAAGATTAGGGTTTTGTTTTAACTTATAATTATAATAAAATAATATTATATTTTCTAATTTAATGATTTTAGCCCATAAGTCCTTCACAACTTCAATTTCAGCCCAACAAGAGAAGTCCCTAGGCAAATACCAACGTTCCGGACTAAATGGGCTAGGTCCCGTCAGCCCAAACGAATGTCTTCAACCTGTTTTATTTAATTTAATATATAAATCATTTATTTAATTAATTCAATCTTACATTTAAATTCACCGGGGCCACATACGACCTCTAAAAATTACAGAAAAATTATTTTTAGTTATGTTTTGACGATACGGTTCTAACAAAACTAATTTCGTTGAATTCTGAGACCGTTTGAAAAATGGCCATTTTCAAGTCGATTAAATTTGACAGAAATGAACAAAACACATTTTCTTTCTCCACACTCACATATTAATTCGGAAAATTCTGAAATATGAAACCTAGCAATAATTTGACATTCCGGTTCCAACAAAAGTGGTTTCGTTGAAAACTGAGGTCGTTTGCAAAATGGCTATTTTTAAGGCCAATATATTATATTAAAATATATATTTAAATTCTACAGCGACTTTTCAAAATTTTAAACTGGACATAACTTTTAATTTATAAAGTGAAATTTCAATTTTTCAGATTCGTTAGAAAGATATGATTAAACAGATTCAAATATTTCTCTTTTGCTCAATTCTGATTTATAATGAATCTTGTATATTCGGTCAAAGTTCAAATTCAAATTTTCAAACTGCAGCGCTGTTTTAAACTCCTTTTATAATTAAGTTAAATTTATTCGTTTTAACTTTGATTTAAATAAATTTTTAGTCGTTCTTATTTAAAATAAATTATTTTAAATATTAAAATCCATTAAAATTTCTAAAATAAAAAATTTTAAATTGGCCCCAAAATTCCGGGTCGTTACATTTTGAGAAGGTAAATGAAATAATTTTACCCAAAGTATATTTTGATATAGAGAAAAATATATCGGCATTATAATATATTAGATATATTGGTTGTTATTATAATTGAGTAAGATTATAAATGAAATGGTTATGTAAATAACCAATCAGAATTCATATAAGTGAAATATATGAAATTGAAATGAAGTAAATCTGAATTTAAATCGGAATTGAAATTAAAACTCTGGAAATTTGAATAAGTGTTTGTTAATGGATTTGAATTGAATATACGAGGATTTTAAAATCCTGGGAGATTTTAAATTGTTTTACAAGCCATGTGAATGGTATTTTGAAATGTATTTCAAATGGAAGTTTTTAATATGGTTTTGAAAGTGATATAGTATTAAACTCACTTTGACAGTTGGGAAATAACCCTGATGATGAATCGTGACATCATTAGTGCTCATTTTCAAGTTCTAAGTGACGGATTACTACCCAAGATTTTTTTTCTGAATTGTTTGATAAAAACAAGTTGTTTTGGTACTCTGAAATGAATACTTTGATTTTGATATGGTAAAGTGGTTTAAAACTCCCAAGTAGAGATTGTTTGAGGTAAAAACAAATTAAACCGAAATTTGTAAAAGCAAATGGGAATTAAAGTAAAGCAGGTTAAGTGGTAATAGAAATTGAATTGAAATGGAACGATGTCGAGCAAAATAGATTTTGAATATACTTGGACTTAGGTGTGTAAATGGATTGATTTTTGAAATGAAAATCAAAATCTGAGTTATGAGATAAAAGTAACTGGCGAGAGAAATTAATCAGTTAATGAAAATGTGGATGGAACTTAACATGGTTAAGTATACTAGATTGATGAATTAAAAATTTGGAATTTAGGATAGAACTTGAGTTCCAAATGAAATTTGGTTTGGATATAAGCGAATAGCTGTGTTGAACAGATATTGATCAGAAATTGGTTGAGATGGCATTGGTATATGTTGGATCGATAACAGGTAAAAGCGATAAAGCTGATATGCCCGACAAAAAGGTACAAGTTTATATTTGGTATAAGCATGAGATTTATGAGCCGAATTGGCAAGCTGCTTGGTTGTTTGATTTTCTTTTGGGTGGGAGAAGGCCCAGAGAGGCGAGTCGGAGTTTGATCTATTAACCAGTACAAAGGAGGTGCTGGCGAAATTTTTCGAAAAGTTAAGGTGTTAGAAAATTTCATTTGATAGTTAAGGTGTTCGAAAAGTTAAGGTGTTAGAAAATTTCTTTTGGGTGGGAGAAGGCCCAGAGCGGTCGTAACGATGTTTTATACAACATTCGGTTGAAATACGCATAAATGAGTTTTGGAAAACATTTTTCCAAATATAATCAGAGATATTTTCTAAATATAGAAAATAAGGAAATATATATATATGTTTGATGATTTGATCGATAATTCCATTTGGAAATAAGATCGTTGTGTGTACACGAACATTTTTCATTTGATAGTTAAATCACCGACTATCAAAGTTTTGACCATTTTAGCGTTGTCATTATGGAGAGATCGGTTGGATTATTATCCGAAGAACCACTCTGTATTGTCATAAGTGTTGCGAATCATATATGCTAAAGAAATTTGAAGTCGGAGTAAAGTTCAAGGGCTATTGTATAAATCTTAGGTAAAGATTGCTTAAGATGGATGTACTGAATAGTGCCTTCGGTTTGTCCAGTCCCGGGACAACTTGTATGGAAGAAGGTCTGACAGAGTGTATCTAATAGATCGCGTAAGTTGGTTTCTTCAAACGTACTCACATTTGGTGGCGGAGGAATTCGTTTCTCTTAGCTGTATACCCGCGTTATTTTTGGATAAATCAATTTGTGATTTTAAAGGGTATGACGATGTGACATTCTAAGTGAATGAAGATGTGGCATGTAAAAGATAAGCGTAGCTTCTAGCCTCACATCCGGTAAATGATAAAAATTGGGCAGGCAGCATGGCTATGTGGGTAGCTCCCATTAGGTTGTATAATCACCTATCTAGAGAATATTCATTTGTTTCTTTAATCTATCAATGATGTCCCTTATCGGGAAACGGTTGCTGATCCCAACCGTTGGTGATATACATTCGATACACTCAAGTGAAATGAGTGGTCGGTCATGTGTGGCTGAGTTACAAGATGTTCTTGTTGAACTCGGTGTATTCTCCTCTAGAGATACACCATCGGAAGGTGGTTCCATACCTTGTCATAGTTGGAAATCCATTACCCAATACGTGCTTGCGATTTTGATTGTATACTATGTATGTAGAACGTGAGATGAAAGTGTTTCTGCTAGATGATTACTATATTGTGGTTGATAGACATTATTATAGTATCAAAAGAATTTTGATATAAAGATTATTTGGATTCTCATAAGGGAAAAACCCGTTCCGTTATGTGGCATGGTCTTATGAGATATCGTTTTACTGTTCAAACTGTTTTAAACTGTTTTACTCACACCAGTCACCTGACTGACCCAGAGTTTATTTCGTTTTGTTTTCGCTAAACTCTTAGGTGCCAAATTTTGTACGGGCAGTCAAGTAATCGGGATTTTACAGATATATTTGGAAAACTGGAGCAGGAGGCTTCGGCGGCGTTTATATATCTATTGTTTATTTCCGTTGTGTTGTAAGTGCTATACTTTGATAATGATATGTATATTCAAGTACAATCTTTTATTTCAAGTTATGTTATATTTTATTCGTTCCGCTATGAGATTTGTGTTACTCTGATGTTGTATGTTCTTCTTCTTCTTCTATTCTAAGTTTCTATCTTATCTATTCTCACCCTCTAAATTCTTTCATGGACTGTCCAGTATTTTACGATGCTTAAGTAGTCGACATCGTGTTTATGTCGAGTGCTCAGGATCGCAAAAACCCCGAGTCGTTACAGATAACATACTTCATCATTATCCCGAGAGTTTATTAGACTCGAAACTTCGTTGTGATTGAAAAGAGAGATAAGATCATAGGATGGAAAATCTCCAAAGACGGCGAAAGCACCCGTATTAACTGTAAAACCCCATGTCCATTAATGTAACTCACAAAGGGAATGCATCAATGTCCATGAAGTGTTATTGTTGTATAGAACAGATAAATTACAAGAATAAATAAATAAAACAACACATCGGAAGATACAACTTATTTCATAGCATCATAACTCAAAACAAAGCTTACATAAGTAGTTCCCAAAACCATTACAACAGGATCAATAGTCTTTTCCAAAAACTTCAAAGTACATAAAGAAGCAAATACTTAAATAACATAAATGCATAAATCCCCACTGAGCATAAGCAAAGCCATAAAGATGAGAGAGTCCAAAGCGATACATCTACTCTTTTCAAGCAATCGAAAGAAATCGGCACTAATCTATAGTATTCCCTCCTTGCAAATATGAGGGGGGGAAGGAAAGAAAAGAGGTGGAAACGAACAGGTCAGACATAAAGTCTGGCGAGTCCAGTAATTTTAATAAATAATAGGTATGGTAAATGATCAAGACATAAATAGGCATCATGGTATGGCTGTAACTTAGATAAGGTAGATAAAAAGGATGGACAAGACGATTTCGTTCCTAAGTACTAAGACAATCCTACACCTTGGCTAAGCGAACAACCCTCCAAGTACTAAACCCGAAGATCGAAGTCAACATCAGACTAGCACCCAAAGGACTATCCAACTCAACTAACATGTATTTCGTTACACCGCACTTTTGCTAAGTTACACCACATTACTTAATTACACCGCACATCTACTAGTCTCTTTTTACCAGAGGTTGATCCCTTCCCACTAACTGTACCCACATGACAAACTTGTTAGTTGCTTGTACCTAGCTGCTATCGTAGGTGTCGGCTTTCTCCTACCACCGCTAGGTACCCTTAATCTACCCATTCGATCAACTCCCTAAACCCTGTAGGCACCCGTGCTGACCCCACAGTGGGGTGTATCACTCCCCAATGTGGCAACCCCGATACCAACATGAAATGCACGGCCATACCTACACAATGCAACAACGTCATACCAACGAGCCTGGACCCATGCACGCACATGAACCCGTTGGACTTGCGTTGCCACCGCTATTCATGTTTTGACCTCTTATATTCAAGCCCAGTAAGCGTGCCCTAACCCCGGCCTAGTACCGGGCCTAGTTAGATACTCAAATGGTTACTGGTTGAAACGGGTCCCCTTCAGACACAAGCCTCCCACCTATGCTTGGTCCCCACTAGGTTTTCCCCACTTAACCATTTTAATTAAAATGTCCATGTCTTACACATGCTACGGCTAAGTCCATACTTACATGTCATAATTTACATGCCCTATCTTATTCCGGTTAAGTCCATATTTACATGTCATAATATACATGTCACCCCACTTAACCCTCTAACCATACCCATGTCTTATTATGGTTAGTATTCTTTAATTCATTCCTTACGACAAACGGTGCATGACCTCTCACATTAGACCGAACACTTTGTGGCCGTTGGATTTGTCGGGCGGTTCCGGGCAGTCTTACGCCACAAACCGGGTCTAACCTCGTGTCATTAACCGTTACGCCTACAATTCATTCCTTTGACCACTCACATTAGACGTCCATTTGTGACCGCTGGATTTGCCGGGCAGTTCCGGGCAGTCTTACGTCACAATTGTACCTAACCTCGTGTCAAAGGTTCGTTAACATCGTATTTCACCCATACCCAATTTTCATGTCATGTATATCCAATTAAACATATAATCATGTCTATAATATTGCATATTCCAAATTGTCACTAATTACACATTAATTAGCCTCAAATACAAATTTACAATTTTAGGCAATTTCATCAATTCCATGTAATTCATACCCAAATATGCCAATTTCACATATTATCCAATTATCCAAAATATCCAATAATATCCAATTTTCCAAATTTTCCATATTCTCAATATTCCACATCGTTCCCACGTATTTGCATTCGCGCGTATTTTTAATATAAGCTCGAAGGTAGCCTAGATCCACAAATAAAAGGAATAGGGGTAAGAAGAGAGAATCAATTCATAGAAAATTGGAATAAAACAACATCATGAAATAAAGAGGCATATAGACTGGCATAGAGGCATAATAAAAGATTCAACATGAATAAACTGATAAAAGGTATGAACTTTACATAGAAACATAGGCATATGATGACATGAATCAAAAAGGTGAAGACTTGGTGAGATTTTCATTACAAACATATATATGTAAATCCTTTTTACAACTTTTTCATGTTACTTTAATCTCATTAAATTTGTGAAAATAAATGTACTCACCTTTCGTGGCTTAAGAAAAGGTTAACGAATTGTAATTGGTGTAGAAACATGCGGTGATGTTGATTGATCTTTTTTTTTAATTGTTGTTGAAGCTCTAAACTTTGATTTGAATTGTGTATGAATACTTGAGATTTAATTTAGAGGCAGCGGCTAGGGTTTAAGAGAGAGCTTGACAGCATAATGGTGTCACAGATAATATTTTATGAATTAGGGTTAGGTCTTAGGGTGTATATATAGATGTCTAGGATCGATTAGAGCTCTTAGATTAACCCAGTAATCACCAGGACCACTCAGATGCAACATTAGCCCTTAGCGCGAATCGGGCCACGGGTTGACAGCCAAACACCCTGGATCGACCCCTAGTCGACCCAGCGAGGCTCGAGTCGACTCCAAAAATGGTGCAGTTCGGCTGTTCCCCCTCCCGATTTGCTGTTTTGAACTTTTTTTGAATATTTATTTATTTAATTTTTATATATATCTATATATATTTCTCTCATATGCATACAAACTTCAAGGCTTAATAACATCTTCATAAGGTATCCATTTTGTGCAAACCAAATGTCTATCTTGACCCAAAATTTTGAGATGAACATAATAGCGCAACCCATTTCACTTAATTCTTCTTCTAAAAATTAAGTATACTTTAATTTGTGAATTTTAATGTTATAAAATTATGGGGTGTTACATTCTCCCCTCCTTAATGGATTTCGTCCCCAAAATCTCCAAGTTAAGAAGAATGTGTCCTACTATCCAATCATCCATCTACTCAACCATCATCCACAAGAATCCATTGTCCTTAAAAGATTTCTAATGTTATATGAACATATGCAAAAGTGTGTGTATATGTTCCTTATCTAATGCAAAGATCAGGCGGTCCACTGATTCAGTCGACCTCCTTAATGCAAATAATGATAGTGCCGTGTATCCACCATGTATGCAAAGAACCCTATGTATATCATTACTACATGTGTGCACAACCATTCATTCAAATGCAACATCCATATGATACGTCCATTTAATATACATCCATTTAACTAAATACATCCATTTATATGCAATATGAAAGTGACTGAGCTGATCTGGTGCCTAAAGTGTGTGTATATGTATCCATGAGCAACCACTAGCAAACACTTGCATCCATCAATCATAACATGTCTCAAATGCATGTTTCAACCATAGGACTACCCTATCTAAAGGTCAAAGACTTAAACGAGAAGATATACTAAAGATAGTACAAGAACAAGCTAAGCAATAAAGGAGAAATTAAAAGACATACCCTCGAAAAGAAAAGGGTACAATGAACGCATCTTCTCTTCCGTCTCCCAAGTAGTGTCGCTCTCATCATCTCCCCCCATTGCACTTTGACTAGCTTGACCTCTCGATTCCTCAACTTCTTAATCTCCGACCCAAGAACGCATGTAGGAGCTCGTCGAATCATCGCATCACGCTCTATCTCCACCTCTCTAAGCAAGCTCGGCTCTACCATTTCCGCGGTCTCATGCAAGCACTTCCTCAAATGCGAAACATGGAACACGTCGTGCACACCACTAAGTCTTTCGGGCAACTCTACACTATATGCCATCTGTCCAATCCTCTCCTTAAAAACGACCCTACGAACCTTGGTGCTAACTTCCTAACGGACCCAAAGCGAACAACATTCCGTAATGGAGACACCTTGATAAATACCATGTCCCCAATATCAAATTCAAGATCTATCCTCCTCTTGTCCGCATACGATTTCTGCCTATCTTGCGCCATCTTCATCCTCCTTCGAATCAAATCAATCTTTTCTGAAGTCTCTCTAATCATATCGGGCCCAAGTAAGATCTTATCCGTAGATTCCCACCAACATGTAGGTGAACGACAAGGCCTTCCATAAAGAGCATCGAAAGGTGCCATGCCAATGCTAGACTGAAAACTATTATTATACGCGAACTCCACCAAAGGAAGATGCTCCTCCCATGTACCTCCGAAGTCTAAAACACATAGCCTCAAAAGGTCCTCTAGAATATGATTCACCCTCTCGGTATGGCCGTCCGTATGAGGATGATATGTGGTTCTCAAACATAACTGAGTCCCTACCGCCTCTTGTAAGCTCTTCCAAAACTCACTAGTAAAAATAGGATTGCGATCGCTCACTATGATAGAAGGAACACCATGCAAACGAACTATCTCTCGAAGGTATACGGAGGCTAACCATGGAGCAGTCCTCTTACTCTTCACGGGAATGAAATGGGCGCTCTTTGTAAGTCTATCTACCACGAACCAAATCCCCATATTACCCTTCCTCGATCTCGGTAACCCATCAACAAAGTCCATCGAGACACTCTCCCACTTCCATTGTGGGACCTCCATTGGGTGAAGCAACCCACCGGGCTTCTTTTGCTCTGCTTTTACTTGTTGGAACACCAAACATCTAGCGACAAACTCGGCCACATCCTTCTTCATACCGGCCCAAAGTAAACTCATCTCATGTCCATGTACATCTTGTCCCCGCCGGGATGAATGGTCATCTTCGAACGATGTGCATCATCAAGAATGGTCTTCCTTAAGTTCTCGTCTCGTGGTACACTAAGTCTGTCATCCCTACGTAACCAACTCTTATCATCTAGGGTATACCTACTGAGATAGCTCGATGACTCCCCCCTTAAGAGCTTCTCTACCAACTCAACCAACTGTGGGTCATCTTTTTGGGCCTCACCAATCCGTCCCAAAAGCGTTGGTCTGACCTCTAAGGATGCTTGCAAACCGGGTACAAAGTTAATGGAAGGTCTAAAGTCAAAAGTAGAGATGAACTCTAAGCTTTGTCGCTCAACAAACAACGGACTCAAGGACAACCTTTTCCTAATTAAGGCGTCTGCCACCACGTTACCCTTGCCAGGGGTATATGCTATCTCGAAATCATAGGACGCTAAGAATTCCATCCACCTTTGCTGCCTTAAGTTCAAGTCCTTCTGAGAGAACAAGTATTTTAGCGATTTGTGGTCTGTGAACAATTCGAATTTCTCGCCAAGAAGATAGTGGCGCCAAGACATAAGCGCGAAAACAATAGCGGCCAACTCTAGGTCTTGTGTAGGGTAATTTCTTTCATGCACTCTCAACTGCCTTCCTCCATAGGCTATTATCCTCCCCTCTTGCATTAAGACTGGGCCTAGTCCTGTCCCACAAGCATCGGTATAAACGGTAAATGGCTTACTCCCATCTGGCAACACTAAGACTGGGGTTGTGGTCAAAGCTCTCTTTAAACGTTGGAACACATCACCACAATCTACGTCCCACGTGAAAACTAGGTTCTTCTTCGTCAAGCGTGTCAATGGGGCTGATATCTTTGTGAAGTCCTTGATAAACTTCCTATTGTAGCCTGCTAACCCCAAGAAACTCCTCACCTTGGTAGCATTTTTAGGGACATTCCAGTCTTGGATGGCCACCACCTTCGCGGGATCCACAGCTATCCCTTCTTTGGAAACCACATGCCCTAAGAATCGCACTTCCTTCCTCTAAAAGTGACATTTAGAAAATTTAGCTTTAAGGTTATGTGCCCGAAGGGTCTCCAACACTTCCCTAAGATGTAGGGCATGCTCTTCCTCGCTCTTAGAAAAGATCAAGATGTCATCCACAAAGACCACCACGAATTTATTAAGGGTACTCCCTAAACACCCTACTCATCAAGTCAACAAAGTATGCGGGGGAGTTTGTCAAACCGAAGGGCATTACAAGCCACTCATAGAAACCGTCAGGAGTCCTAATGGTAGTCTTGTCTATGCTATCCTTAGCCACTCTCAACTGATGGAAACCAGTGGCTAAGTCCAACTGCGAAAATTCTGAGGCGCCAACTAATTGATCGAAGAGATCGTCAATCCTTGACAGTGGGTGCCATTCTTCTTAGTAAGCTTATTAAGTTCTCTATAGTCCACACAAAGTCTAAGGGACCCATCCGCCTTCGTGGAAAATACTACTGGAGCACCCCACTCCGATATACTACGTCTTATGAATCCCTTCTCAAGCAACTCCCCTACTTGCTTATTGAGTTCCCTCCTCTCACGAGGAGCCATGTGGCGTACTGGCAGAGATACTGGTTTTGCATTGTCTACAAGATAAATACGAAAGTCTACCTCACGTTTTGGGGGTAGACCCCTCACCTCAATGAAGACAACAACATATTCACGGACTATACGAATAGAATGTAAATCATCATTGGATGCGTCAAGTGACTCAAGATAACTAAGCATCACCGATCCTCTAGGGTTACAAGAAATATCAAGGGTCTTTCCACTACGAGTCAACAATTTTACTACACTTCGTTCACAATCTAGGATGGCACCATATCTGGCTAGCCAATCCATCCCTAGAATCAACCCATAGCCCATGAAACCAAGCACAAAAGCATTACATTCAAAACCGATGCCTAAGATAGACAATCTCAAATCCCTACAAACCATGGATAAATGAGCCGACCCACCAATAGGATTTGAGACTACAATGGGATCTACAACGATACTAGTATTTAAGTGCAGTGTTTCAACTAATGATGTAGAGATAAATGAATGTGATGCGCCAGAATCGAATAAAGTACGGATAGGATGATCAAATAAGAAAATCAAACTTTCGACAAAAAAATTTCTACCTTCTTCCTGTCTCGGAGCCATGAGAGCATGAACCTACCCTCCCAAAGTAGAACCTGCCCTCTGCCCTTGCTTCTTAGGACAGTCCTTCACAGCATGACCCGCATCACCACAATGATAACAAGTGAACTTCTTCTTCTTCCTACAGTCTTTCTTCAAATGGCCGGGTTTCCCACCGTTGTGACACTTCTTCTTTTCTTTACCACCTTTCTTTTGTTGTTGAGCTTTCTTTGGATCCTCCTTCTTATCTTGCGGCCTAAAATTACTTACAGCCTTCTCTTCTTCATGCATGTATGCAATATCAACAAGCTTTTCATACGTAGCCCCCATTGGAATGTGGGATATAGCCAAACTGTGAAGCAGTTCATTTAGGCCCTTTGCAAACCTCATGGCCTTCTTGTGAGGCGTATTCACCAACTCTAGCCCAAATCTCGCCAACTTATTAAATTCACATACTCCTTCACGGTCAAGTTTTTCTGCTTCAATGTCAAGAACCTCTCCATGTACATACTCTCCTCAGCTTGAGAAAGGAATTTCAACTCAAACCTTCCCCTAAAATCTGCCCACGTCTCCACAGCACGCTCTCCATTAGTAACCTCCCACCAAAACGAAGCTACGTCCTTTATCAACCAAGCAGCCAATTGGACCTTCTTACAGTTGTCCAAATCGAAAATGCCAAACAGATCCTCCACTTCTTTCAACCAATTTCTAGCTTCAACGAACGTTTCATACCACTAAAAGGTTTTTCACCCATCGAACGAAAGTCTTTACATATCTTGGAGAAAGCATCTCCACGTAGAGGAATGACTGGAGCTGGGAGAGGAGGAGGAGGAACGTTGGACAGACCCGCGGTAGCGGCCCTAGCCTCGAGATATTGACGAAACCAACCGGGTACATGAACACCCTCTAGTATCTCAGATGCTCCAGACATGCTGAAAAGAAAACGAAAGAGTTTCAAAACAAGGGAAGCGAAAGAGAGATGTATGGCTTGCGGGGATTATGCTCTTTAAAGTAAACTTTCCTTGAAAATAGCTTCTTTAAAACAAGTTTTTGAAAATATTTTCTAGGAAAATAATACTTTTGAAAGCACTTTTCAAAACCTTTTATTTGTTCTTGTAACCATAGCTCTAATACCACATGTAACACCCCATGTCCATTAATATCACTCACAAAGGGAATGCATCAATGTCCATGAAGCGTTATTGTTTGTATAGAACAGATAAATTACAAGAATAAATAAATAAAACAACACAGGGGAAGATAAAACTTATTTCATAGCATCATAACTCAAAACAAGCTTACATAAGCAGTTCCCAAAACCATTACAACAGGATCAATAGTCTTTTCCAAAAACTTAAAAGTACATAAAGAAGCAAATACTTAAATAACATAAATTCATAAATTCCCACTGAGCATAAGCAAAGCCATAAAGAAGAGAGAGTCTAAAGCGATACATCTACTCTTTTCAAGCAACTGAAAGAAATCGGCACTAAGCTATAGTATTCCCTCCTTGCAAACCTGAGGGGGGAGAAGGAAAGAAAAGAGGTGTAACAACCCGTATTTTGAATAATCTGTTATAACATAAATTGAGGCAGAATTAAATTATATAATGGGAATCAAGGGAAACGGGCTATGCCATTGCGTTCGTCTCGGAAAAATACGCGAAATAGAGTCCGAGTTTTCGAAAATCGGAGTCCGTATGACCCAGTTAAGGCCCATTGAAGTTTTCAGAAATTTCTATGCTAAAGACAGATTTAAATTTCAAATTAAAATCAAGGATTAGGGCTAATCAGGGTTAGGCGGGAAAATTCCCGCCAGGGGGCCCCATGTCGACAGGCATGTCGACAGGGCACCCAGGGTGTCGACTGCCCTGTCGACAGGGGGTGCCCAGGCAGTTCAGCCTGGTGCACCATTTCTGATTTGGGTTGGGTCATGTGGCTTGGTTCTAGAGAATTCTGAGATCTGACGGGCCAAACCTAATCTAGGGTTAATCCTAGGGCTTAAAACACTCTAATTCTCTATAAATATACCCCTAATCCTACCCTAAAGCCTCATTAATCAATCTAGCAACTAAATTATGCCAAATTGAATCCTCAAATGGCCTCCACCTAAAATCCCTAGCCTCCACCTTCCTCAAAGTTTAATCCTATGAAGATATGATGATCATACAACCTTTTCTATGTTGTATGAATGCTTAATAACTTGCATACTTCATTAAGTTGCAAGTTTGATTTGCTAAAGTTTGTGTTTTTGGGATTTTGCAAAAAGGGTTTTCTTGTTTGAAGCTTTGTTTTGGATTTTTAAAGGGCTTCTTCATCTTATTTGGTGGATTTGTGGCTTGTTTATATTTGTAAGCCCTCTTACCTTCACTTTACAAACTCTAAAGTTAATGTTTGGTGAAAGTTGAGATTTATGTGAGTTTAGTTGATTATGCATGCTTATGCGAACTCACTATGTCATGTTTTATATGATTCATAAGTTATGCATGCTTATGCGAACTCACTATGTCATGTCTTATATGATTCATAAGTTATGCATGCCTATGCGAGATTACTATGCCATGTTTTACATGTTTCACAAGTTATGCATGCTTATGCGAGTTTATTATGCCATGTTCTACATGTTTCATGGGTTATGCAAGTTCATCTTACCATGTTATGCAAGTTTAATGGATTATACATGCTTATGCAAGTTCATCTTACCATGTTATGCAAGTTTAATGGATTATGCATGTTCACCTTACCATGTTATGCATATTTAATAAGCTATGCATGTTTATGCGAATTCCCCATGACATGATTTGCAAGTTTAACATATAGGCATGTTTATTATGACGTGTGAAGTTCACCATGTATGTTATGCCAAGTTACTTTTTTTATACCCTTATACGTATGACGAATATGTAAGCGAGATAATGACGTTGGGAGGGTTGGGTAAACTTAAAAATACATGAAACTAAAAGATTGGGAATTTACCTATTAAGTTAGGTCTACCCCTTGGGAATTTACCTATTAAGTTAGGTCTACCCAAGTATATGTTAACTCGTGAATATGTTTTAAAGTGGACATGACGTTAGATAACATGATATGGCCAACTCGAGGTTAGACCTAGTTGTGGTGTAAATCTTCCTAGGTAACCACAACGTGGGGTCTAATGTGGGTAGTTGGTCATGTTGCACCATAAGACCCGAGGTTAGACCTAGACGTGGTGTAAATCTTCCCAGGTAACCACGGATGTCTAATGTGAGAGGTCGGGTGCGTTAAGTAATTAATGCCTCATGATTAGGGTTAAGTCATGGCCCACTAATACTTAACCAATAATGGGGATGCGAGGATTAGATGGGGTTAAGTAGTTACACTTAACTAATTTAATCCATGATTAGTGAGGGGTTAAAACCACACTTAACCCTCTTAGAAACCCTAGCAACGTGGTCTGTTCCAGCAGTAATCCCAGTTTGGTATCACCACAACCCTATAGCTAGGTTAGGGCGGGGCACGATTACTGGACGGATGTAAGCGACCAAAGCGACGGCTGAGTGGTACAGCGGTGCGGGTCCGGCGGGCTGCGGACGTGCACGTAGTCCGATGTTGGACAAACTCGAGGCACGGGTACCAGTAGGTTTAGACTGTGCATTATTGCTTAGGTGTCTGGGGTTGACACCCGAGGGCTTGATACACCCAAAGGTGGACCCAGCGCAGTCTGACTACATCCATGTGGGCCGTATGGACACCAACACTTGACGTGTTAGGTTTATAGGGAGCCGATCGACTAGACCGTTGGGCTGGGCCTTATACTAAGGTCACTTCGTGTTATTGGGCCAAAGTTTGGGCTAAGGGATCAGGATCTGTTTTGTGGGTTTTGCTAGTACACTGTGGTGCAAAGTTTAATCTCGTCTATGTGATGTCACCTTTATCTAGTACCAGTATGTTCATCTCAGTTTCCATCATACTGTTAACTTTATTAGTTTATAGATTGATCGTAGTAGGGCTTACCAGTCTTTTTGACTGACCTGTTTTCTTTCGCTTCTTTTCTTCCGTTTCCCCCCCCCCCCCACAGGTTCTCAGGGAGGGGCTACATCTGCTTAGTGGATCTTTGACTTGCTTGTTGGATAGCTCATGTATGGATCTGAGCTAGCTGTGGCTTATTTTTTATTTCTGGGGATTAGTACTGATGTTTTACCATGTATTTTGTTATCACGTATCTAGACTTATGTTGTATTTTGGATCATGACATTTTGATAGTATGTACTTGACTATGTTGGTTTTCTGAAATGATGATGATGGGTTTTATCTGCTACCGCTGCTTTACTTATACTTATTTGTATATATTCTGTCTTGTGATATCTCTGTGCAAGTTTACCGTCACAATAACGCCCCTCCAA
Source organism: Allium sativum (assembly GCA_030737875.1). Taxonomy (NCBI): domain Eukaryota; kingdom Viridiplantae; phylum Streptophyta; class Magnoliopsida; order Asparagales; family Amaryllidaceae; genus Allium; species Allium sativum. The sequence goes on along the minus strand of CM060926.1, from coordinate 1,018,807,545 downwards.
AGCTAGTACATTCTAAGGAGTGATCCTAGTGGAGGTGGGGTGTTACAATTTGGTATCAGAGCACAAGGTTAACAAGATTGAACAAAACTTTTGAAAAAAAAAAACCTTTTTGAAAAACTATTTTCAAAAACCTACTAAGTATTTTCCAAAATAAAGTCTAGATTATTTTAAGGCTAATCCCCAAAAGCCATCAGCGTTATCCTTCGTTCCCTTGACCTAATCTTATCTTATCTTTTGTTTCAGTATAGCTTTTGAAGGATGAGGCGGCCTATTGGTGGGAGGTCACCAATGGGACGAGGCCCGTTGAGACTTGGGCCGATTTGAGGGCTAGATTTGTGACCAAGTTTCTATCTTCAGCGGAGGCGAATTTACAAATGGAGAAGTTCATTGCATTAAAGCAAGGGGATATGTCTGTCAAGGAGTATGTGAACAAGTTTAATCAGCTGGCCCGCTTTGGTTTGGATATAGTAAACACCCCGGAGAAGAAGGCTCTTCGATTTGCCAGAGGATTGAATGAGCCGCTACAGGGCTTGGCAATGTCACATATTCCGCATGGAGCCACTTTCGAGAGTTTGGTCAATATGGCTCTGCTTCAGGGAGAGGGAAAGAAGGAAGTCAAGTCGGGCGATACTCAAGCAAAGAAGGCTGATTCTCAAAGCAAAGGCAACCAAGGTCAAAGCAGTCAAGGAAATCAGAATAAGAACAAGAAGGGCAACAACAAAGGCAAGGGGAAGTGCAATTACTGTGGCATAGCTGGGCATTTTGCTAAGGATTGCAGGAAGAAGAAAAGGAAGCTTAGTGGTGGATGCTTTTCTTGTGGAGAGACTGGGCACTTCAGCAAAGAATGCCCAAAGAAGAAAGGACAGGCTGGATCTTCAGGAGGGCAAGTTCATGCTCTCAATGCCGCTTCAGTTCCCGAGAGAGGTAGTGTTTCTGTTGAGAACCTTGTTTATATCTCTGATCTTCCAGTACGTACCTTGTTTGATTCCGGTGCATCACATAGCTTTATTTCATCTGATCTTGTTGATAGTTTGCACCTCAGTACTAGCTTAGTGGATGATCCCGTTTGTGTTTCGAATCCCATTGGGGGTTCTGCTCATCTATCTATGATATGTGAGGATCTAAGGATCTCTATACTCAGCGTTGAGTTCTTGTGTAGTGCGTATGTTCTAGGTTTTAGGGGATACGGATTGATCTTGGGCATGGATTGGCTGTCTAGATATGGAGCCATTCTGGATTGTGAGCATAGGGTTGTAAGGCTTGTGACTCGCCTGGGCAACACCTTAGAGATTTCATGCAATCCGAAGAATCCCGTCATGTTATGCTATCTAGAATCTCTCGACTCATCAGAGGAGGCCCTTCAGTCTGTAAGGGTGGTCCGAGATTATCCAGATGTGTTTGAAGAAGTTAAGGGGTTGCCCCCTAAACGAGAGATTGACTTTCGCATCTATCTTGTAGACAATGCTAAGCCTGTTTCTTTGCCCGTTCGGCATATGGCTCCGCGTGAGAGACGGGAGCTGAGCAAGCAAGTGAAAGAATTGCTTGAGAAGGGCTTCATCAGAAGGAGTATATCCGAATGGGGAGCGCCTGTGGTGTTTGCAACTAAGGCAGATGGCTCTCTTCGACTCTGTGTGGATTATAGAGAATCGAATAAGCTGACTAAGAAGAACCGACACCCGTTACCAAGGATCGATGATCTCTTTGATCAACTTGTTGGTGCTTCTGTTTTCTCTCAGCTTGACCTTGCTACGGGTTTTCATCAGCTCAGAGTGGCTGAAGACAGTATAGACAAGACTGCATTCAGAACCCCAGACGGATTCTTTGAATGGCTTGTTATGTCGTTCGGTTTGACGAATGCACCCGCGTATTTTGTGGATTTGATGAGTAGGGTGTTTCGGGAGTTCTTGAATAAGTTTGTCGTGGTCTTTGTTGATGATATTCTAGTCTTCTCCAAGGACGAGGAAGAGCATGCGAGGCACCTAGTAGAGGTGATGGACACACTCAGAGCACACCAGTTAAAAGCCAAGTTCTCCAAGTGCCACTTTTGGAGAAGGGAAGTCAGATTTCTTGGGCATATCGTATCCAAGCAAGGCTTGGCGGTGGATCCCGCTAAGGTGGTTGCAGTTCAGGATTGGAAGACTCCAAGGAATGCAACCGAGGTGAGAAGCTTTTTGGGTCTTGCGGGTTTCTATCGGAAGTTCATCAAGGACTTCGCAAAGATATCCGCTCCTCTTACTAAGTTGACGAAGAAGAACTTAGTCTTTGCTTGGGATATGGATTGTGAGCTTGCTTTTCAGAGACTCAAAAGAGCCCTTACCTCCGCACCAGTTCTAGCCTTACCCGATGGTGGTAAGATATTTACCGTGTACACTGATGCTTGTGGCACGGGATTGGGCGCCGTTCTGATGCAAGAAGGCAGAGTTATATGTTTTGGTGGGAGGCAACTTAAGGTGCATGAGAGAAATTATCCCACTCATGATCTAGAGCTGGCAGCGATTGTATATGCACTCAAAGCTTGGCGTCATTATCTTCTGGGAGAGAGATTTGAGCTGTATACTGATCATAAGTCTTTGAAGTATCTCTTTTCGCAGAAAGATCTGAACTTAAGACAGCAGAGATGGATGGAATTTTTGGCTTCCTATGATTTTGAGATATCCTATACCCCTGGCAAGGGGAATGTTGTAGCGGATGCGTTGAGTAGGAAAAGGTTGACACTAAGTCCTCTATTTGTTGAGATGAAGAATTTAGAGTTCTTAGCGACCTTTGGTTTCTCTTTGGCAATGGAGTCGGTGACCGGTTCCTTGGCATCTTTAGAGCTCAGGCCTACCCTTCTAGATCAAGTTGGGGCTTCGCAAAAGGAAGACCCTCAGGTAGTGGAGATCATGGATAAGCTGGCTCGAGGGGAGACATCTAGTCACCTTGCTCGGTATTCTATAGACGATAAGGGTTGGCTGAGGAGAGATGGAAGGCTTTGTGTTCCGATGGTAGAAGACTTGGTAAGGGAAGTTCTTGAGGAAGCACATCGCTCCAAGATGACTATACATCCAGGTGGTGATAAAATGTACAAGGACATGAAGCGCGTTTTCTTCTGGCCTGGAATGAAGAAGGATGTGGCGGAGTTTGTCGCGAGATGTGTTATTTGTCAGAGAGTAAAAGCAGAGTCAAGGAAGCCCGGTGGGCTATTACATCCGCTAGAGGTCCCGCTATGGAAGTGGGAGAGCATTTCTATGGACTTTATTGATGGGCTTCCAAGGTCAAGGAGAGGGAATACGAGCATATGGGTCATTGTAGATAGGCTTACGAAGAGTGCTCATTTTATCCCAGTAAAGAGCAAAAGAACCGCATCTGGACTAGCATCAGTATATCTTCGAGAGATAGTGCGACTACATGGAGTCCCTTCCAGCATAGTCAGTGACCGAGACCCCATCTTTACTAGTCAGTTCTGGAACAGCTTGCAGGAGGCTATGGGCACGAAATTGAACCTGAGTACGGCCTATCACCCACAAACAGACGGCCAGACAGAAAGGGTGAATAGGGTACTTGAGGACTTGTTGAGGCTTTGCATTCTGGATTTTTGTGGTGCTTGGGAAGACCATCTTCCTCTTGTCGAGTTTGCGTACAACAACAGTTATCAGGCGAGCATAGGGATGGCACCCTTTGAGGCTTTATATGGGAGGCCGTGCAAGTCACCTACATGTTGGTGGGAATCCACGGATAAGCTTATACTTGGACCCGACATGATTAGGGATACATCCGAGAAGGTCGAGTTGATCAGAAGACGAATGAAAGCGGCCCAAGACCGGCAGAAATCCTATGCTGACAGGCGAAGGTCCGAATTGGAATTTGAGGTTGGGGACAAGGTCTTCGTGAAGGTTTCTCCTTTGCGGAACGTGGTCCGGTTTGGAGCTGTTGGGAAATTAGCACCAAGATTCGTTGGACCCTTCCCCATCATAGAGAGGATCGGGCAGATGGCTTATAGGGTGCAATTGCCCGAGAAGTTGTCCGGAGTGCATAATGTCTTTCATGTCTCGCATCTCCGAAAGTGCCTGCATGAGTCCGCTGAGGTGGTTGAACCTAGCATGCTTGAAGACGTGGAAGTAGAGAAAGAAGCAACTTTAAGGAAAGCTCCGATTCGTATCTTGGGGACAGAGACCAAGAAGCTAAGGAATCGCGAGGTCAGGTTAGTGAAAGTTCAATGGGGTGAAGCCGAAGAGGACGCAACTTGGGGAACCGAGGAGAAGATGCGTGGGCTTTATCCATACCTGTTTGAGGGTACACTCTCAATCTCTTTCCTTTGTTAGTATATCTTTCTCTTCGCTAATCCATATTTATCTAGTTATCGTGCTAAGCTTGTCATGAGAATCTTAGGTAGAAACCCTTTGGATGAAACATGTGTTTGAAGCATGTTATGGTTGATGGTTGCAAGTGGTTGCAAGTGTTTGCAAGTGGTTACTCGTGGATGCATGATACACATTAGGCACTAGATCGGCTCACACACTCCTCATATTGCATGTGCATGAGTGTTTATGCTTATTCTTGGATGAGATTTGTATGAAATCACATGGATGTTGCATATGGATGTATGATTGAGCACGCATATAGATATTATACATTATGTTAGGGATTTGCATACATATGGATACATCTCACTAACATATTTTGCATTAATCTCTGCATTAGATAGGTACATATACACACACTTCTGCATATGCTCATACGGCATTTAGAATCTTTTAAGGACAATGGTTGCTCGTGGATGATGCTTTGAGTAGATGGATGATTGGATGGTAGGATACGTTCTTCCTAACTTGAAGATTTCGGGGACGAAATCCCTTAAGGAGGGGAGAATGTAACAACCCGTATTTTGAATAATCTGTTATAACATAAATTGAGGCAGAATTAAATTATATAATGGGAATCAAGGGAAACGGGCTATGCCATTGCGTTCGTCTCGGAAAAATACGCGAAATAGAGTCCGAGTTTTCGAAAATCGGAGTCCGTATGACCCAGTTAAGGCCCATTGAAGTTTTCAGAAATTTCTATGCTAAAGACAGATTTAAATTTCAAATTAAAATCAAGGATTAGGGCTAATCAGGGTTAGGCGGGAAAATTCCCGCCAGGGGGCCCCATGTCGACAGGCATGTCGACAGGGCACCCAGGGTGTCGACTGCCCTGTCGACAGCCCTGTCGACAGGGGGTGCCCAGGCAGTTCAGCCTGGTGCACCATTTCTGATTTGGGTTGGGTCATGTGGCTTGGTTCTAGAGAATTCTGAGATCTGACGGGCCAAACCTAATCTAGGGTTAATCCTAGGGCTTAAAACACTCTAATTCTCTATAAATATACCCCTAATCCTACCCTAAAGCCTCATTAATCAATCTAGCAACTAAACTATGCCAAATTGAATCCTCAAATGGCCTCCACCTAAAATCCCTAGCCTCCACCTTCCTCAAAGTTTAATCCTATGAAGATATGATGATCATACAACCTTTTCTATGTTGTATGAATGCTTAATAACTTGCATACTTCATTAAGTTGCAAGTTTGATTTGCTAAAGTTTGTGTTTTTGGGATTTTGCAAAAAGGGTTTTCTTGTTTGAAGCTTTGTTTTGGATTTTTAAAGGGCTTCTTCATCTTATTTGGTGGATTTGTGGCTTGTTTATATTTGTAAGCCCTCTTACCTTCACTTTACAAACTCTAAAGTTAATGTTTGGTGAAAGTTGAGATTTATGTGAGTTTAGTTGATTATGCATGCTTATGCGAACTCACTATGTCATGTTTTATATGATTCATAAGTTATGCATGCTTATGCGAACTCACTATGTCATGTCTTATATGATTCATAAGTTATGCATGCCTATGCGAGATTACTATGCCATGTTTTACATGTTTCACAAGTTATGCATGCTTATGCGAGTTTATTATGCCATGTTCTACATGTTTCATGGGTTATGCAAGTTCATCTTACCATGTTATGCAAGTTTAATGGATTATACATGCTTATGCAAGTTCATCTTACCATGTTATGCAAGTTTAATGGATTATGCATGTTCACCTTACCATGTTATGCATATTTAATAAGCTATGCATGTTTATGCGAATTCCCCATGACATGATTTGCAAGTTTAACATATAGGCATGTTTATTATGACGTGTGAAGTTCACCATGTATGTTATGCCAAGTTACTTTTTTTATACCCTTATACGTATGACGAATATGTAAGCGAGATAATGACGTTGGGAGGGTTGGGTAAACTTAAAAATACATGAAACTAAAAGATTGGGAATTTACCTATTAAGTTAGGTCTACCCCTTGGGAATTTACCTATTAAGTTAGGTCTACCCAAGTATATGTTAACTCGTGAATATGTTTTAAAGTGGACATGACGTTAGATAACATGATATGGCCAACTCGAGGTTAGACCTAGTTGTGGTGTAAATCTTCCTAGGTAACCACAACGTGGGGTCTAATGTGGGTAGTTGGTCATGTTGCACCATAAGACCCGAGGTTAGACCTAAACGTGGTGTAAATCTTCCCAGGTAACCACGGATGTCTAATGTGAGAGGTCGGGTGCGTTAAGTAATTAATGCCTCATGATTAGGGTTAAGTCATGGCCCACTAATACTTAACCAATAATGGGGATGCGAGGATTAGATGGGGTTAAGTAGTTACACTTAACTAATTTAATCCATGATTAGTGAGGGGTTAAAACCACACTTAACCCTCTTAGAAACCCTAGCAACGTGGTCTGTTCCAGCAGTAATCCCAGTTTGGTATCACCACAACCCTATAGCTAGGTTAGGGCGGGGCACGATTACTGGACGGATGTAAGCGACCAAAGCGACGGCTGAGTGGTACAGCGGTGCGGGTCCGGCGGGCTGCGGACGTGCACGTAGTCCGATGTTGGACAAACTCGAGGCACGGGTACCAGTAGGTTTAGACTGTGCATTATTGCTTAGGTGTCTGGGGTTGACACCCGAGGGCTTGATACACCCAAAGGTGGACCCAGCGCAGTCTGACTACATCCATGTGGGCCGTATGGACACCAACACTTGACGTGTTAGGTTTATAGGGAGCCGATCGACTAGACCGTTGGGCTGGGCCTTATACTAAGGTCACTTCGTGTTATTGGGCCAAAGTTTGGGCTAAGGGATCAGGATCTGTTTTGTGGGTTTTGCTAGTACACTGTGGTGCAAAGTTTAATCTCGTCTATGTGATGTCACCTTTATCTAGTACCAGTATGTTCATCTCAGTTTCCATCATACTGTTAACTTTATTAGTTTATAGATTGATCGTAGTAGGGCTTACCAGTCTTTTTGACTGACCAGTTTTCTTTCGCTTCTTTTCTTCCGTTCCCCCCCCCCCCACAGGTTCTCAGGGAGGGGCTACATCTGCTTAGTGGATCTTTGACTTGCTTGTTGGATAGCTCATGTATGGATCTGAGCTAGCTGTGGCTTATCTTTTATTTCTGGGGATTAGTACTGATGTTTTACCATGTATTTTGTTATCACGTATCTAGACTTATGTTGTATTTTGGATCATGACATTTTGATAGTATGTACTTGACTATGTTGGTTTTCTGAAATGATGATGATGGGTTTTATCTGCTACCGCTGCTTTACTTATACTTATTTGTATATATTCTGTCTTGTGATATCTCTGTGCAAGTTTACCGTCACAATAACGCCCCTCCAAAGCTAGTACATTCTAAGGAGTGATCCTAGTGGAGGTGGGGTGTTACAAGAGGTGGAAACAAACGGGTCAGACATAAAATCTGGCGAGTCCAGTAATTTTAACAAATAATAGGTAAGGTAAATGATCAAGACATAAATAGGAATCATGATATGGTTGTAACTTAGATAAGGTAGATAAAAAGGATGGACAAGACGATTTCGTTCCTAAGTACTAAGACAATCCTACACCTTGGTTAAGCGAACAACCCTCCAAGTATTAACCCCGAAGACCGAAGTTAACATCAGACTAGCACCCAAAGGACTATCCAACTCAACCAACATGTATTTTGTTACACCGCACTTTTGCTAATACACCACATTACTTAATTACACTGCACATCTACTAGTCTCTTTTTACTAGAAGTTGATCCCTTCCCACTAACTGTACCCACATGACAAACTTGGTAGTTACTTGTACCTAACTGCTATCGTAGATGCCGGCTTGCTCCTACCACCACTAAGGTACCCTTAATCTACCCATTCGATCGGCTCCCTAAACCCCGTAGGCACCCGTGCTAGCCCCACAGTGGGGTGTATCACGCCCCAATGTGGCAACCCCGATACTAACATGAAATGCACGGCCATACCTACACGATGCAACAACGTCTTACCTACCAGCCCGGACCCATGCACGCACATGAACCCGTTGGACTTGAGTTGCCACCGCTATTCACGTTTTGACCTCTTATATTAAGCCCAGTAAGTGTTCCCCAATCCTGGCCTAGTACCGGGCCCAATTAGATACTCAAACGGGTTACTGGTTGAAACGGGTCCCCATCCGACACAAGCCTCCCACCTATGCTTGATCCCCACTAGGTTTTCCCCACTTAACCATTTTAATCAAAATGTCCATTTCTTACACATGCTACGGCTAAGTCCATACTTACATGTCATAATTTACATGTCCTATCTTATTCTGGTTAAGTCCATAATTACATGTCATAATTTACATGTCACCCCACTTAACCCTCTAACCATATCCATGTCTTATTATGGTTAGTATTCTTTAATTCATTCCTTATGACGAACGGTGCATGACCTCTCACATTAGACCGAACACTTTGTGGCCGCTGGATTTGCCGGGCAGTTCCGGATAGTCTTACGCCACAAACTGGGTCTAACCTCGTGTCATTAACCGTTACGCCAACAATTCATTCCTTTGACCTCTCACATTAGACGTCCAATTGTGACCGCTGGATTTGCCGCGCGGTTCCGGGCAGTCTTACGTCACAATTGCGCCTAACCTCATGTCAAAGGTTCATTAACATCGTATTTCACCCATACCCAATTTCCATGTCATATATATCCAATTAAACATATAATCATGTCTATAATGTTGCCTATTCCAAATTGTCACTAATTACACATTAATTAGCCTCAATTACAAATTTACAATTTTAGGCAATTTCATCAATTCCATGTAATTCATACCCAAATATGCCAATTTCACATATTATCCAATTATCCAAAATATCCAATAATATCCAATTTTCCAAATTTCCCATATTCCCAATATTCCACATCGTTCCCACGTATTTGCATTCGCGCGTATTTTTAATATAGGCTCGAAGGTAACCTAGATCCACAAATAAAAGGAATAGGGGTAACAAGAGAGAATCAATTCATAGAAAATTGGAATAAAACAACATCATGAAATAAAGAGGCATATAGACTGGCATAGAGGCATAATAAAAGATTCAACATGAATAAACTGATAAAAGGTATGAACTTTACATAGAAACATAGGCATATGATGACATGAATCAAAAAGGTGAAGACTTGGTGATATTTTCATTACAAACATATATATGAATCCTTTTTACAACTCTTTCATGTTACTTTAATCCCATTAAATTTGTGAAAATAACTATATACACCTTTCGTGGCTTAAGAAAAGTATTAACGAATTGAAATTGGTGTAGAAACGTTGCGGTGATGTTGATTGATCTTCTTTAATTGTTGTTGAAGCTCTAAACTTTGATTTGAATTGTGTATGAACACTTGCGATTTAATTTAGAGGCAGTGGCTAGGGTTTAAGAGAGAGCTTGACAGCATAATGGTGTCATAGATAATATTTTATGAATTAGGGTTAGGTCTTAGGGTGTATAAATAGATGTCTAGGATCGATTAGAGCTCTTAGATTAACCTAGAAATCATCAGGACCACTCAGATGCAACATCAGTCCTTAGAGCGAATCAGGCCACGGGTTGACAGCCAAACACCCTGGATCGACCCCTAGTCGACCCAACGGAGCTCGGGTCGACTCCAAAAATGGTGCGGTTCGGCTATTCCCCCTCACAATTTGCTGTTTTGAACTTTTTTTGAATATTTATTTATTTAATTTTTATATATATCTATATATATTTCTCTCATATGCATACAAACTTCAAGGCTTAATAATATCTTCATAAGGTATCCGTTTTGTGCAAACCAAATGTCTATCTTGACCCAAAATTTTGAGACGAACATAATAGCACAACCCATTTCACTTAATTCTTCTTCTAAAAATTAAGTATACTTTAATTTGTGAATTTTAATGTTATCAAATTATGGGGTGTTACATTAACTTTAGCCTTTGCTAGATAGTCATCATAGGTATTGATAGCTTCTGTATCATTATGAAGATAACCTTTGATGGTTTTGATTAACTTCAATGTCTTAGATGAACTTCAGGAAGTCATTGAAGTTATTGTTTTAAAGAGTATAGATATGAAGAATGTAGTTTGAAGTATGAATGAAAGTTAAAAAGAATAGATGTGTATATATAGAAATTGAATGGATATGAATTGAATAGGCACAACTTTTCAAAAATCAATGATACCTTTTGTAACAACCCGCATTCTACGCATCGGAGGATCGTAGAATATTTATTTCTTTCCCATATGAAGTCATATGGTCATGTAACTTTGGGAAACAACCATTTGACTCATTTTCCATGTTCATGATTTTTGTCGATTTTTAAAATGACCGTTTTGCCCCTAGCTGATCTTGTTTTGGCCATAACTTTTGATTGGGAAGCAATTTTAACCTGAAACCACCTCCATTAGATTCGTTTGATGGTTTACCTTTCCGTAGAGTGGTCATACGTGAAAAACAGACTTACCGTTTGGGAGATATGGCTGAAATAAGGTTTGGAAGGTGAAAAACTGCTTAACCGGGCCAAATAGGGTGATTAGCGAATGGGCCCATAACCCATTTCGGGATTAGGGTTATGGAAAGGCTGAAAGGAGTTAGAGATTCATTCCATTTCAGTTTTCTAGCCTCCACTTACCTCTAAGAAACCCTAAAAATGGCCTCCAACCTCTAAATCACCTCCAAATCATCTTCTAATCAAGGATTAAGCTTAGCAACATCAAATCAAGGGAGATCTACACCAAATCAACGTTAGAGCTGCTGTTTAGCATCGGGATTCGCACCAAATCAGAGATTTATTTCAGATCTTAGTTTATTTGTGGCTAAGGTGAGTGATTTGCATAGTTCCTCACTAATTATGGCTTATTAAGGGTAATTAGTGTTAATTAGCGAATTTAAACATGATAAAATTCTGGAAAAATATTTATAAAATTCAAAATGATGTTTTAGAACTTTGATATGAATTTGGGTTAATTTGGTTAAATTTTGCTAGTTGCATCATTAGTTTCACCTAAACATGCTTAAGGGGAAATATGGGGTTTTGGGTATGTTTGATCCATTTTAATCTATCATATTGATGTTTTGGTGTTTGGGGTCACTTCTACTTATTGATATGACTGTATGGTATGTTTTGTGATTGATTAGAATAGGTAGAATGGTGGAAAACGCCATCGAGTGGCGTAAATTGCTTGTTGGAAAGGTACAGGAAACAGGCCGATCCGGATCGGAACGGAGGGAGGACCCGATCCGCCCCTATACTTTATTCTTCGATCTATTCGCTCTTCTCGTGGCATGCATCGTCTGATCCGACCCGCCTGATGTTCTCCGACCCGATCCGCCATAGTACCCGACCTGAACCAATGTACTACGACGAGGCTTGGAGACTACGACTCGACCCGAGTTGATTAGAAGAAGTCGATCCGAACTGTGGCACATTGGAGGACTCCGACCCAAACCGATGATGGCAATTGGACATGGAGACTCGATCCGACCCGCTGAGGTGATGATGACCCGATCCGATCCAGCGAAGGAGGAGCACTCCGATCCGAACCGAACTGATGGCTAAGAGGGGATCCGAACCGATCCGGTGATGACCAATAACCCGAGATGCAAAGGTAGTCCAAGTGGAAGTTAGAGCTCAGGATCCAATGCGGAACCAACGAGTTCACTTCATGGTTGGGCTTTGCTGCGGGACGTGTGCTAAGGAGTTGTCGACGTTCATAACTTCGATTCACCACTGAAAATGGATGATGGGCTACTTATCAGTGCAGTAGAGTCATTATGACTCGAGGGGCAAGGTGATGGTAGCAAGACTACGTTATCAGTGCAGTAGAGTCATTATGACTCGAGGGGCAAAGTGATGCGTAGTAAGACTATGAGCCAGTGCAGTGGGGTCATTGCGACTCCATGGGGCAGAGTGGACATAGTAAAGGATTAGTGAGGCTATGAGCCAGTGCAGTGGGGTCATTGTGACTCCATAGGGCAAAGTGGACATAGCAAAGGATTAGTGGCTATGTATCAGTGTAGTGAAGCCATTTATGACTTCATGGGGCAAAGTGATCATAGCAAGGTATGTTAGGTGATCGAAGTGGTGAATATCGTATGCTTTATGCACTGAGTGAGAGATGTGAGGATGGTTGCTATGATTGATTGTTTGCCATCACTATGACATGCACACCCCCACCCCCGTTATGTTTACACTATTTGAAATGGCACCTTAGAGTGTTGTACAGTATGTAGTGCTAACTCTTTGGTTGCAGGTCCAGGTTTAGGTATGTTTTAGTCTACCTGTTATTGTTCTGTTTAGATGCTTATCGCTCATACCAGGCTTTATGTCTGACTCAGAGTTTTATGTCTCCTCTTATTACTCTGGGTGCTCACACGAGCAGACTAGAGACAGGTTAGCTGGTGATGCGCGAGTAGCTGATTTGGAGGCGAGCAGGAGGCTTCCACGTATGATATATAGATATTCTCCCTGTGTCGTTGGTGGTCGCTACTTGGGCATTAGTAGTGTACCTCCTTTATCTTACTTTTGCTTTTTGAGACAGTTTGAAAGGTTGTAATAATATTAGCTTTGGATCATAAGCTGTACTTGGATTTTCCGCTGCTATGTTAGTTTGTTTTCAGCTTATGCACTGTCTCACCTGTTTTATGTCAAGTATGTTGCTATTATATTTTATTCCATGCGCTGTGAGACATTTTACAGGTTCCTTGTTAGTTCATTTCCTTCTTCCCTTTCCTTCTGACGACCGTCCCGTGCTAACTGGACATGTGTACAGCGCACTTTTGGAGTAAATGTCGGTTGGTGCGGGGCGGGCCGTCATATTTGGTATCAGAGCTCTAGGTTGCGTAGTTAACCTAGGGAAAGACACTAGGGAGAGATAGTACGTATATGAGAGCGCATATTTGAGATTACTTTGGTTTTCAAAAGCTATATATATATATACTATTAGTAGTATAAGAATGAAGTCGCACTGCACTAGCACCACTATGGGGTTGTTAATCGTTTCCCCTTTTACAGATTGACGATGAGCCGATATGCTAGAGGTGCTTGTAGGGAAGCCAATAATGGGAATGCTACTGACATGAGGGCGATGTTTACTAACCTCATGAGAGACATGCTTAGGGAGGTGCAAGGGGCAGTTCCCAATCCCGAAATTGGTGGTGGTCCAGTAGTGCAGGTGCCTAGGGTCGATTTCGCCAAGTTGTGCAAGGATTACACTAACCTTGGTGGGAAGCCGTTCCACGGAACGGAGTCGGCCACAGATGCTCAGGATTGGTTGGATAGTTGTGATCGTATCTTCGACGACTTGGGTATCGAGGATGCGATGAAGAGAAGGCTAGCGTCTCGTCAGCTGCAAGGGCGAGCGATGAATTGGTGGAATGCCATTAGAACAGCTACTCCAGAAGATCAGGTTACTTGGGATCAGTTCAAAGCTCGCTTTAGCGAGAAGTTCACTCCAGCTGCCCAGAAGTCAATGCTGTTTAAGAGATTCTTGGAACTCAAGCAGAATGGTAGGGCAGTCTCTGACTATATTTCTGAATTCGACACTTTGTCGAAGTATGGACTATCTCTTATCGATACTCCTGAGAAGAAGAATGAGAAGTTCATTACTGGGTTGGATGGATACTTGGGGGAAAGACTTATCAACCACATCGATGAGACTTTTGAATCGATTGTGGGGAAAGCTTTGAGATCAGAGAGTCTTTACCCTAAGTCAAAGACTGAGGCTGCATCTGCAGAAGGGCTGAAGCCGCAAGCAGGCGGTGGAGGCAAGAATAGCTCTCAGAATAAGAGGAAGCAGAGCCAATCTAAGGATGGCCAGAAAAAGAACAAGAAAGAAGTTGAGTGCTTCATCTGTGGTAAGAAGGGCAATTATGCTAAAGAATGTCGGGCCAAGCCAGCGGATAGGAAGTGTTATAATTGTGGTCAAGTGGGACATCATAAGGATAAGTGTCTGCAACCTTTTAAGGAGAAGCAGATTGTGAAAGCATATGCTATTGATGTTGTTCCTTCTTCGTCGAATGCCCCAACTGCGGCGGAGAAAGGAAAGAATGTTGTTATTCAAGGTATGCTTTCTTTTTATGATGTACCAGTTTGAGTTTTGTTTGATACTGGGGCTTCCCGTTCCTTCATATCTAACGACCAGGTAGATAGGTTGGGACTGGAACCCGAGATAGTCGATAGACCATTGGTTGTGACGAACCCGATTGGTGGTTCGACTAGCCTTAGTATGATTTGCCGAAATGTGGTCTTATCGAGTCATGGATGTATGTTTGTTTGTGATTGCTTTGTTTTGGGCTTTACTGGGTATGGCATTATATTGGGAGTCGATTGGCTCCAAAGATACGGGGTGGTGGTAGACTGTGAGGGCTTTTTGGTGACAGTTAGGGCGGATGATGGGCGGAGGGTAGTGTTTGGTAGTCTACCTAGTGATGGGGTAATGGCTAGTTTTATAAATTCCCTCGACATCCCGCAGGATGAGTTGTCAGATGTGCCCGTGGTTGGCTAGTATCCGGACGTCTTTGAGGAGGTGACCGGGCTTCCACCACATCGAGAGATTGAGTTCCGTAATGATTTAGTGAAAGATGCCAGACCTACTGTAACGACCCGTATTCTACACATCATAGGATTGTAGAATATTTATTTCTTTCCCGTATGAAGTTGTATGGTCATGTAACTTTGGGAAACATCCGTTAGAGTCATTTCCCATGTCCATGATTTTTGTCGATTTTTAAATGACCATTTTGCCCCTAGTTGGTACTGTTTTGGCCATAACTTTTGATTGGAAAGGAATTTTGACCTGAAACCACTTCCATTTGATTCGTTTGATAGTTTCTCTTTCCATAGAGTGGTCATAATGGCCAAACGGACTTACCGTTTGGGAGATATGGCTGAAACAAGGTTTGGAGGGTGAAAAACTGCTTAACCGGGCCAAATCGGGTGATTAGCGAGTAGGCCCATAACCCATTTCGGGATTAGGGTTATCGGAGGGCTGAAATGAGATGGAGAATCATTCCATTTCAGTTTTCTAGCCTCCACTTATCACCAAGGATCCCTAAAAATGGCCTCCAACCTCTAAATCACCTCCAAATCATCTTTTGGTCAAGGATTTGGCTTAGCAACCCCTAATCAAGGAAGATCTTCACTAAAGCAACTTGGGGCTGCTGTTTAGCATAGAGATTCACATCAAATCAGAGATTTATTTCGGATCTTAGTTTATTTTGTGGCTAAGGTGAGTGATTTGCATAGTTTTGCACTAATTATGGCTAATTAGGGGTGATTAGTGTTAATTAGCGAATTTAAACATGATAAAATTCTGGAAAAATGTTTATAAAATTCGGAATGATGTTTTAGACCTCTGATATGAATTTGGGTTAATTTGGTTAAGTTTTGTTAGTCCTATCATTAGTTTCACCTAAACATGCTTAAGGGGGAAATATGGGATTTTGGGTATGTTT
Organism: Allium sativum; assembly: GCA_030737875.1. NCBI lineage: Eukaryota > Viridiplantae > Streptophyta > Magnoliopsida > Asparagales > Amaryllidaceae > Allium > Allium sativum. The sequence continues at coordinate 1,018,791,720 of CM060926.1, read as the reverse complement.
GATCCATTTCTACTTATCATATTGATGTTTTGATGTTTGTGGTTGATTATGTATGTTGCTATGACTGTATGGTATGATTTGTGATTGATTAGAATAGTTAGAATGGTCGAAAACGCCGTCGAATGGCGTAAACAACTCGCTGGACAAGGTGCAGGGATTCGGATCGCATAGGGGATTGAGGGACGATCGGATCGCCCTATGGGATCGTGGGACATCCCCACGAGTCGAGTCATCCCCTCCGAACCGAACCATCTGCGCAAGGCCCACGAGCAACAATCGTGAACTGCTACCCGATCTGATCCACTCGTGCTTCATATCACGATCCGGACAAGAGAAAAGCAGCATCCACGATCTGATGCACAGCGAGATGACGATCCGAACCAGGAGAGAACCACGAGCTGGAGGGGCGCGATCCGATCCGTATGGGGTATCACGATCCGAACCAAGGAGGGGAGCACGATCCGAGGCAAATAGAAAGGGGACCGCAATGACGATCCGATCACCTGGAGGATCACGACCCGATCCGATGCAGGAGGCGCGACCCGATCCGAATGCCTAAGGCTGATCCGACCCGATTCGACGGTGATGACCAATAACCCGAGATGCAAAGGTAGTCCATATGGGAGTTAGAGCTCAGGATCCCGGAACCAGTTGGGAACCAATGAGTTCACTTCATGGTTGGACTTTGCTGCGGGACGTGTGCTAAGGAGTTGTCGATGTTCATAACTTCGATTCACCACTAAGAATGATGGGCTACTTATCAGTGCAGTAGGGTCATTATGACCTGAGGGGCAAAGTGATGGTAGCAAGACTACGTTATCAGTGCAGTAAGGTCATTATGACCTGAGGGGCAAGGTGATGCGTAGTAAGACTATGAGCCAGCGCAGATGGGGTGAATAACTCCATGGGGCAAGTGGACATAGTAAGGATTAGTAAGACTATGAGCCAGCGCAGATGGGGTGAATAACTCCATGGGGCAAGTGGACATAGTAAGGATTAGTAAGGCTATGAGCCAGTGCAGTGGGGTTCTTGTGACTCCATGGGGCAAAGTGGACATAGCAAATGATTAGTGGCTACGTTATCAGTGCAATGAAGCCATTTATGACTTCATGGGGCAAAGTGATCGTAGCAAGGTATGTTGGGTGATCGAAGTGGTGAATATCGTATGCTTTACGCACTGAGTGAGAGATGTGAGGATGGATGTTATGCTTGATTGTTTGCTATCATTATGACATGCACACCTCCCCCACCTCCGTGTCTGTATATTGATTGATATGATACCTTAGAGTGTTGTACAGTATGTAGTGCTAACTCTTTGGTTGCAGGTCCAGGTTCAGGTATGTTCTAGTCTACCTGTTAATGTTCACTTTAGATGCTTATCGCTCATACCAGGCTTTATGTCTGACCCAGAGTTTTATGTCTCCTCTTATTACTCTGGGTGCTCACACGAGCAGACTAGAGACAGGTTAGCTGGTGATGCGCGAGTAGCTGGATCGGAGGCGGGCAGGAGGCTTCCACGTATTATATATATACACATTCTCCCTGTGTCGTTGGTGGTCACTACTTGGGCATTAGTAGTGTACCTCATTTACCTTACTTTTGCTTTGAGACAGTTTGAAAGTTGTAATAAGCTGTATTTTGGATTTCCGCTGCTATGATGTTTAGTTCTGATTTTCAGCTTATGCACTGTCTCTCTTGTTTTATGTCAAGTATGTTATTATTATATTTTGTTCTATGCGCTGTGAGACATTCTACAGGTTCTTTGTATGTTCATTTCCTTCTTCCCTTTCCTTCTGATGACCCGTTCCGTGCTAACTGGACATGTGTACAACGCACTCTTGGAGTAAATGTCGGTTGGTGCGGGGCGGGCCGTCACACTTGGTATCAGAGCTCTAGGTTGCGTAGTTAACCTAGGGAAAAACACTAGGGAGAGTTAGTACGTATATGAGAGCGCGTATTTGTGATTACTTTGGTTATCAAAAGCTATGCATATATATACTATTAGTAGTATAAGAATGAAGTTGCACTGCACTAGTACCACTATGGGGTCGTTTATTGTTTCCCTTTTACAGATTGACGATGAGCCGATATGTTAGAGGTACCGGTAGAGGGGCCAATAATGGGAATGCCGCTGACATGAGGGCGATGTTTATCAACCTCATGAGAGACATGCTTAGAGAAGTGCAAGGGGCAGTTCCCAATCCCAGAGCTGGTGTTGGCCCAGTAGTGCAGGCACCTAGGGTCGATTTCGCCAAGTTGTGCAAGGATTACACTATTCTTGGTGGGAAGCCGTTCCACGGAACGGAGTCGGCCACGGATGTTCAAGATTGGATGGATAGCTGCGACCGTATCTTCGATGACTTGGGTCTTGAGGATGCGATGAAGAGAAGGCTAGCGTTTCGTCAGCTGCAAGGGCGAGCGATGAATTGGTGGAATGCCATTAGAACAGCTACTCCAGAGGACCAGGTTACTTGGGTTCAGTTCAAGGCTCGCTTTAGCGAGAAGTTCATTCCAGCTGCCCAGAAGTCAATGTTGTTCAAGAGGTTCTTGGAACTCAAGCAGAATGGGAGAGCAGTTTCTGATTATATTGCTGAGTTCGACACTTTGTCAAAGTATGGACTGTCTCTCATTGATACTCCTGAGAAGAAGAATGAGAAGTTCATTACTGGTTTGGATGGGTACTTGGGGGAAAGGCTTATCAACCACATCGATGAGACTTTTGAATCGATCGTGGGGAAAGCTTTGAGATCAGAAAGCCTTTACCCTAAGTCAAAGACTGAGGCTGCATCTGCAGAAGGGCCAAAGTCGCAAGCAGGCGGTGGAGGCAAGAATAACTCTCAGAATAAGAGGAAGCAGGACCAATCTAAGAGTGGCCAGAAAAAGAGTAAGAAGGATGTTGAGTGCTTCAGTTGTGGAAAGAAGGGCCATTATGCTAAAGAATGTCGGGCCAAGCCAGCGGAAAGGAAGTGCTACAACTGTGGTCAAGTGGGATATCAGAAGGACAAGTGTCCGCAACCTCTTAAGGAGAAGCAGATTGTGAAAGCATATGCTCTTGATGCTATTCCTTCTTCGTTGAATGCCCCAACTGCGGCAGAGAAAGGGAAGAATGTCGTTATTCAAGGTATGCTTTCTATTTATGATATACCAGTTCGAGTTTTGTTTGATACTGGGGCTTCCCGTTCCTTCATATCTAGTGACCTGGTAGATAGGTTGGGACTGGAACCCGAGATAGTCGATAGACCATTGGTTGTGACGAACCCGATTGGTGGTTCGACTAGCCTTAGTATGATTTGCAGGAATTTGGTCTTATCGAGTCATGGATGTATGTTTGTATGTGATTGCTTTGTTTTGGGCTTTACTGGGTATGGCATTATATTGGGAGTCGATTGGCTCCAAAGATACGGGGTGGTGGTAGACTGTGAGGGCTTTTTGGTGACAGTGAGGGCGGATGATGGGCGGAGGGTAGTGTTTGGTAGTCTACCTAGTGATGGGGTTATGGCTAGTTTTGTGAATTCCCTCGACATCCCGCAGGATGAGTTGTCAGATGTGCCCGTGGTTGGCCAGTATCCGGACGTCTTCGAGGAGGTGACCGGGCTTCCACCACACCGAGAGATTGAGTTCCGTATTGATTTAGTGAAAGATGCCAGACCTATAGTGATGCCACTTCATCGTATGGCACCAAAGGAGCAGCGAGAGCTCGGGGTGCAAGTCAGCAATCTTTTGAAGAAGGGATTGATTAGAAGAAGTGTCTCCGAGTGGGGAGCACCAGTTGTGTTTGCCACTAAGGCAGATGGTTCCCTTCGTTTGTGTGTGGACTATCGCGAGTTGAATAAGGTGACGAGGAAGAATAAGTATCCTCTACCGCGGATAGATGATTTGTTTGATCAGCTGGAAGGAGCAAGAGTGTTCTCCCAGTTGGACCTCGCGACAGGATTTCATCAGCTTCGAGTAGCGGATGAGAGTGTTCCGAAAACGGCATTTAGGACGCCGTCTGGATTTTATGAGTGGTTGGTCATGCCGTTTGGGTTGACCAATGCACCAGCCTATTTTGTGGATCTTATGAATCGAGTATTCAGAGATCAGTTGAATAAGTTTGTTCTTGTGTTCGTGGATGATATCCTTGTTTACTCAAGGACAGAGGAGGAACACAAGGGGCACTTGAGGATAGTGATGGAGGTGTTGAGGAAACACCAATTGAAAGCGAAATTCTCTAAATGTCATTTTTGGAGAAGGGAAGTAAGATTCTTGGGTCATGTTGTTTCAGAGTGTGGTATTGCCGTGGATCCTGCGAAGGTGGCTACGGTACAGGATTGGCCTACGCCCAAGAATGCTACAGATGTAAGAAGTTTCTTGGGATTAGCCGGATATTACCGTAAGTTTATCCAGGACTTCTCCAAGATAGCAGCACCGTTGACTCAGTTGACTAAGAAGAATCAGTCCTTCGTCTGGGACGGAGTGTGTGAGGATGCCTTCAAAAGTCTAAAGGAGAGGTTGACGCGTGCGCCAGTGTTAGTCATTCCTAAAGGGAATGAAGAGATGACGGGATACACGGATGCTTGTGGTACCGGACTGGGTGCAGTATTGATGCAAGGAGGTAGGGTTGTAGCTTATGCTAGTCGTCAGCTAAAGCCGCATGAGAAGAAGTATCCTACCCATGATTTGGAATTGGCAGTGATTGTATTTGCGCTGAAGATGTGGAGACACTATCTCTTGGGAGAAAGATTTGAGTTGTTTAGTGATCATAAATCGTTAAAGTATCTCTTCTCTCAGAAAGATCTGAATCTTCGTCAGCAGAGATGGTTAGAGTTCTTGGCTTCGTATGATTTCGATATCGCGTATACACCTGGGAAGGGTAATGCGGTAGCCGATGCCTTGAGTAGGAGACAAGCCAGCTTATGGGCAATGTTTCTTGAATGGAAGCAACTGGAGTTTATCGCGGGGTTTGATTTCAGACCAAGGTGCGAATTGGATCCAGTTATGCTAGCTAGTTTGGCGATCAGACCCACTTTGATAGAGCGGATTGGTTCTAGCCAGAGGGACGATCCTAATTTATTAGAAATCATCTCCAAGTTAGAGATGGGTATCGATGAGGAGATGAATGTGTATGGGCTTGATCGAGATGGATGGCTTCGGAAGAATGGAAGACTAGTTGTGCCCAACGTGAATGGTTTGAGAGATGAAGTGCTTAGAGAATGTCATCACTCAAAACTGACTATACATCCCGGTGGTAATAAGATGTATCGAGACATGAGACAGACTTACTACTGGGAAGGGATGAAAAGAGACGTTGGGAAGTTTATATCTAAATGCATGAATTGCCAGCTAGTTAAAGCCGAGCAAAAGAAGCCTAGTGGGTTGTTGCAACCATTAGAAATTCCCGAATGGAAATGGGAGCAAGTCTCGATGGATTTCATCGATGGTTTACCAAGGACTAGATCGGGACATGATAGCATTTGGGTAATTGTAGATCGATTGACTAAGAGTGCAAAATTTATACCCGTCAAACCGACCAGAACGGCAGCCAAGTTGGCAGAATTGTATATGAAGTGGGTAGTGAGATTTCATGGAGTACCCAAAAGCATTGTGAGTGACCGAGACCCGTTGTTCACTAGTGGGTTTTGGAAGAGCTTACAAGAGGCTCTAGGGTCAGGATTACATCTCAGTACCGCATATCATCCTCAGACCGACGGTCAGACGGAGAGGGTGAATCGTATATTGGAAGATCTCTTGAGAGCTTGTATATTGGATTTTGGTGGATCATGGGATGACCATTTGCATCTAGTAGAGTTTGCATATAATAATAGCTACCAATCCAGTATTGGTATGGCTCCATATAAAGCTTTGTACGTAAGACCATGCAACTCACCATCATGTTGGATAGAAACTGGCGAGAAGTTTGTGCTTGGACCAGATGTGGTGAGGGAAACTTCAGATAAGATTAAGATCGTTCAACAACGAATGAAAGCTGCTCAGGATAGGCAGAAGAGTTATGCCGATAAGAGGAGAAGAGACTTGAAATTTTCCGTTGGCGACTTGGTGTTTGTTAAGATCTCTCCGTTGAAGAGCGTGATACGATTTGGCAGGAGAGGCAAGTTGGCACCAAGATTTGTTGGCCCGTTCCCCGTTCTTGAATTAGTCGGGAATTTGGCGTATAGAGTTGGCTTACCAGAGAAAATGGCGGGAGTTCACGATTTATTTCATGTTTCCCAACTAAGGAAGTTCGTTCACGACTCAGATGTGACTATTTCACCTGATCAGTTAGAGGACTTCGAAGTAGAACCCAAGGCGGTTGGGAACCGCAAGCCGATTCGTATTGTGGGGCACGATACAAAGCAACTTCGAAGGAAGTCGGTGAAGCTAGTCAAGGTTCAGTGGGGCGAGGACGAGAATGATTGTACTTGGGAGACAGAAGAAAGCATTAGGAAGGCATATCCAGAACTCTTTGTCTGGTAAGATTTACTTTACGATTTAGTTTTCCGCATGCTAGGGTAGACTTGTTTTGCATGTTGATTGTTGTTTTATGATTGATAGGCATGTGGGACCTTTGTGTGTGTTTGGATTAGGGAATTTCGGGGGCGAAATTTCTTAAGGGGGGAAGAGTGTAACGACCCGTATTCTACACATCATAGGATTGTAGAATATTTATTTCTTTCCCGTATGAAGTTGTATGGTCATGTAACTTTGGGAAACATCCGTTAGAGTCATTTCCCATGTCCATGATTTTTGTCGATTTTTAAATGACCATTTTGCCCCTAGTTGGTACTGTTTTGGCCATAACTTTTGATTGGAAAGGAATTTTGACCTGAAACCACTTCCATTTGATTCGTTTGATAGTTTCTCTTTCCGTTGATTGGTCATAATGGCCAAACGGACTTACGTTTGGGAGATATGGCTGAAACAAGGTTTGGAGGGTGAAAAACTGCTTAACCGGGCCAAATCGGGTGATTAGCGAGTAGGCCCATAACCCATTTCGGGATTAGGGTTATCGGAGGGCTGAAATGAGATGGAGAATCATTCCATTTCAGTTTTCTAGCCTCCACTTATCACCAAGGATCCCTAAAAATGGCCTCCAACCTCTAAATCACCTCCAAATCATCTTTTGGTCAAGGATTTGGCTTAGCAACCCCTAATCAAGGAAGATCTTCACTAAAGCAACTTGGGGCTGCTGTTTAGCATAGAGATTCACATCAAATCAGAGATTTATTTCGGATCTTAGTTTATTTTGTGGCTAAGGTGAGTGATTTGCATAGTTTTGCACTAATTATGGCTAATTAGGGGTGATTAGTGTTAATTAGCGAATTTAAACATGATAAAATTCTGGAAAAATGTTTATAAAATTCGGAATGATGTTTTAGACCTCTGATATGAATTTGGGTTAATTTGGTTAAGTTTTGTTAGTCCTATCATTAGTTCCACCTAAACATGCTTAAGGGGGAAATATGGGATTTTGGGTATGTTTGATCCATTTCTACTTATCATATTGATGTTTTGATGTTTGTGGTTGATTATGTATGTTGCTATGACTGTATGGTATGCTTTGTGATTGATTAGAATAGTTAGAATGGTCGAAAACGCCGTCGAATGGCGTAAACAGCTCGCTGGACAAGGTGCAGGGATTCGGATCGCATAGAGGATTGAGGGACGATCGGATCGCCCTATGGGATCGTGGGACATCCCCACGAGTCGAGTCATCCCCTCCGAACCGAACCATCTGCGCAAGGCCCACGAGCAACAATCGTGAACTGCTACCCGATCCGATCCACTCGTGCTTCATATCACGATCCGAACAAGAGAAAAGCAACATCCACGATCTGATGCACAGCGAGATGACGATCCGAATCAGGAGAGAACCACGAGCTGGAGGGGCGCGATCTGATCCGTATGGGGTATCACGATCCGAACCAAGGAGGGGAGCACGATCCGAGGCAAATAGAAAGGGGACCGCAATGACGATCCGATCACCTGGAGGATCACGACCCGATCCGATGCAGGAGGCGCGACCCGATCCGAATGCCTAAGGCTGATCCGACCCGATTCGACGGTGATGACCAATAACCCGAGATGCAAAGGTAGTCCATATGGGAGTTAGAGCTCAGGATCCCGGAACCAGTTGGGAACCAATGAGTTCACTTCATGGTTGGACTTTGCTGTGGGACGTGTGCTAAGGAGTTGTCGACGTTCATAACTTCGATTCACCACTAAGAATGATGGGCTACTTATCAGTGCAGTAGGGTCATTATGACCTGAGGGGCAAAGTGATGGTAGCAAGACTACGTTATCAGTGCAGTAAGGTCATTATAACCTGAGGGGCAAGGTGATGCGTAGTAAGACTATGAGCCAGCGCATATGGGGTGAATAACTCCATGGGGCAAGTGGACATAGTAAGGATTAGTAAGACTATGAGCCAGCGCAGATGGGGTGAATAACTCCATGGGGCAAGTGGACATAGTAAGGATTAGTAAGGCTATGAGCCAGTGCAGTGGGGTTCTTGTGACTCCATGGGGCAAAGTGGACATAGCAAATGATTAGTGGCTACGTTATCAGTGCAATGAAGCCATTTATGACTTCATGGGGCAAAGTGATCGTAGCAAGGTATGTTGGGTGATCGAAGTGGTGAATATCGTATGCTTTACGCACTGAGTGAGAGATGTGAGGATGGATGCTATGCTTGATTGTTTGCTATCATTATGACATGCACACCTCCCCCACCTCCGTGTCTGTATATTGATTGATATGATACCTTAGAGTGTTGTACAGTATGTAGTGCTAACTCTTTGGTTGCAGGTCCAGGTTCAGGTATGTTCTAGTCTACCTGTTAATGTTCACTTTAGATGCTTATCGCTCATACCAGGCTTTATGTCTGACCCAGAGTTTTATGTCTCCTCTTATTACTCTAGGTGCTCACACGAGCAGACTAGAGACAGGTTAGCTGGTGATGCGCGAGTAGCTGGTTCGGAGGCGGGCAGGAGGCTTCCACGTATTATATATATACACATTCTCCCTGTGTCGTTGGTGGTCACTACTTGGGCATTAGTAGTGTACCTCATTTACCTTAATTTTGCTTTGAGACAGTTTGAAAGTTGTAATAAGCTGTATTTTGGATTTCCGCTGCTATGATGTTTAGTTCTGGTTTTCAGCTTATGCACTGTCTCTCCTGTTTTATGTCAAGTATGTTATTATTATATTTTGTTCTATGCGCTGTGAGACATTCTACAGGTTCTTTGTATGTTCATTTCCTTCTTCCCTTTCCTTCTGACGACCCGTTCCGTGCTAACTGGACATGTGTACAGCGCACTCTTGGAGTAAATGTCGGTTGGTGCGGGGCGGGCCGTCACACCTATAGTGATGCCACTTCGTCGTATGGCACCAAGGGAGCAGCGAGAGCTCGGGGTGCAAGTCAGCAATTTTTTGAAGAAGGGATTTATTAGAAGAAGTGTCTCCGAGTGGGGAGCACCAGTTGTGTTTGCCACTAAGGCAGATGGTTCCCTTCGTTTGTGTGTGGACTATCGCGAGTTGAATAAGGTGACGAGGAAGAATAAGTATCCTCTACCGCGGATAGATGATTTGTTTGATCAACTGGAAGGAGCAAGAGTGTTCTCCCAGTTGGACCTCGCGACAGGAATTCATCAGCTTCGAGTAGCAGATGAGAGTGTTCCGAAAACGGTATTTAGGACGCCGTCTGGATTCTATGAGTGGTTGGTTATGCCATTTGGGTTGACCAATGCACCAGCCTATTTTGTGGATCTTATGAATCGAGTATTCAGAGATCAGTTGAATAAGTTTGTTCTTGTGTTCGTAAACGATATCCTTGTTTACTCGAGGACAGAAGAGGAACACAAGGGACACTTGAGGATAGTGATGGAGGTGTTGAGAAAACACCAATTGAAAGCGAAATTCTCTAAGTGTCACTTTTGGAGAAGGGAAGTGAGATTCTTGGGCCATGTTGTTTCAGAGAATGGTATTGCCGTGGACCCTGCGAAGATGGCTACGGTACAGGATTGGCCTACGCCCAAGAATGCAACAGATGTAAGAAGTTTCTTGGGGTTAGCTGGATATTATCGTAAGTTTATCCAGGACTTCTCCAAGATAGCAGCACCGTTGACTCGGTTGACTAAGAAGAATCAGGCCTTCGTTTGGGACGGAGTGTGTGAGAATGCATTCAAGAGTCTAAAAGAAAAGTTGACGCGTGCGCCAGTATTAGTCATTCCTAAAGGGAATGAAGAAATGACGGTATACACGGATGCTTGTGGTACCGGACTGGGTGCTGTATTGATGCAAGGAGGTAGGGTTGTAGCTTATGCTAGTCAGCAGCTAAAGCCGCATGAGAAGAAGTATCCTACCCATGATTTGAAATTAGCAGCGATAGTGTTTGCGCTGAAGATGTGGAGACATTATCTCTTGGGAGAAAGAATTGAGTTGTTCACCGATCATAAATCGTTAAAGTATATCTTCTACCAGAAGGATCTAAATCTCCGTCAGCAGAGATGGTTAGAGTTCTTGGCTTCGTATGATTTTGATATCGCATACACACCTGGGAAAGGTAATGCGGTAGTCGATGCCTTGAGTAGGAGACATGCCAGTTTAGGGGCTATGTTTCTTGAATGGAAGCAACTGGAGTATATCGCAGGGTTTGATTTCAGACCAAAGTGCGAATTGGATCCAGAAGTGCTAGCTAGTTTGGCGATCAGACCCACTTTGATAGAGCGGATTAGTTCCAGCCAGAGGGACGATCCCAATCTATTGGAAATCATCTCCAAGTTAGAGATGGACATCGACGGTGAGGAGATGAATTTGTGTGGGCTTGATCGAGATGGATGGCTTAGAAAGAATGGAAGACTAGTTGTACCCAACGTGAATGGTTTGAGGGATGAAGTGCTTAGGGAATGTCATCACTCAAAACTGACTATACACCCCGGTGGTGATAAGATGTATCGAGACATGAGACAGACTTACTACTGGGAAGGGATGAAAAGAGACGTTGGGAGGTTTATATCCAAATGCATGAATTGTCAGCTAGTTAAAGCCGAGCAAAAGAAGCCTAGTGGGTTGTTGCAACCATTAGAAATTCCCGAATGGAAATGGGAGCAAGTCTCGATGGATTTCATCGATGGTTTACCAAGGACTAGATCGGGACATGATAGCATTTGGGTAATTATGGATCGATTGACTAAGAGTGCAAGGTTTATACCAGTCAAATCGACCAGAACGGCAGCCAAGTTGGTAGAATTGTATATGAAGTGGGTAGTGAGATTTCATGGAGTACCTAAAAGCATTGTGAGTGACCGAGACCCGTTGTTTACTAGTGGGTTTTGGAAGAGCTTACAAGAGGCTCTAGGGTCAGAATTACATCTCAGTACCGCATATCATCCTCAGACCGACGGTCAGACGGAGAGGGTGAATCGTATATTGGAAGATCTCTTGAGAGCATGTATATTGGATTTTGGTGGATCATGGGATGACCATTTGCATCTAGTAGAGTTTGCATATAATAATAGCCACCAATCCAGTATCGGTATGGCTCCATATGAAGCTTTGTACGGAAGACCGTGCAACTCACCATCATGTTGGATAGAGACTGGCTAGAAGTTTATGCTTGGACCAGATGTGGTGAGGGAAACTTCGGATAAGATTAAGATCATTCAACAACGAATGAAAGCTGCCCAAGATAGGTAGAAGAGCTATGCTGATAAGAGGAGAAGAGACTTAAAATTCTCCGTTGGTGACTTGGTGTTTGTCAAGATTTCTCCGTTGAAGAGCATGATACGATTTGGCAGGAGAGGCAAATTGGCACCAAGATTTGTTGGCCCATTCCCTGTTCTTGAACTAGTCGGGAATTTGGCATATAGAGTTGACTTACCAGAGAAGATGACCGGAGTTCACAAAGTATTTCATGTTTCCCAACTAAGGAAGTTCGTTCACGACCCAGGTATGACTATTTCACCTGATCAGTTAGAGGACTTCGAAGTGGAACCCGAGGCGGTTGGGAACCGCAAGCCGATTCGTATCGTCGAGCATGATACGAAGCAACTTCAAAGGAAGGCGGTGAAGCTAGTCAAGGTTCAGTGGGGCGAGAACGAAAATGACTGTACTTGGGAGACAGAAGAGAGCATGAGAAAGATGTATCCAGAACTCTTTGCCTGGTAAGATTTACCTTGTAATTTAGTTATTCCGCATGCTAGGATAGACTTGTCTTACTTGTTTTGCATGTTTTATTATTGTTTTATGGTTGATAGGCATGCGAGACCCTTTGTGTGTTTTGGTTAGGGAATTTCGGGGGCGAAATTTCTTAAGGGGGGAGAATGTAACAACCCGCATTCTACGCATCGGAGGATCGTAGAATATTTATTTCTTTCCCATATGAAGTCATATGGTCATGTAACTTTGGGAAACAACCATTTGACTCATTTTCCATGTTCATGATTTTTGTCGATTTTTAAAATGACCGTTTTGCCTCTAGCTGATCTTATTTTGGCCATAACTTTTAATTGGGAAGGAATTTTGACCTGAAACCACTTCCATTAGATTTGTTTGATGGTTTACCTTTCCGTAGAGTGGTCATATGAAAAACGGACTTACCGTTTGGGAGATATGGCTGAAATAAGGTTTGGAAGGTGAAAAACTACTTAACCGGGCCAAATAGGGTGATTAGCGAATGGGCCCATAACCCATTTCGGGATTAGGGTTATGGGGAGGCTGAAAGGAGTTAGAGATTCATTCCATTTCAGTTTTCTAGCCTCCACTTACCTCTAAGAAACCCTAAAAATGGCCTCCAACCTCTAAATCATCTTCTAATCAAGGATTAAGCTTAGCAACATCAAATCAAGGGAGATCTACACAAAATCAACGTTAGAGCTGCTGTTTAGCATCGGGATTCGCACCAAATCAGAGATTTATTTCAGATCTTAGTTTATTTGTGGCTAAGGTGAGTGATTTGCATAGTTCCTCACTAATTATGGCTAATTAAGGGTAATTAGTGTTAATTAGCGAATTTAAACATGATAAAATTCTGGAAAAATATTTATAAAATTCGAAATGATGTTTTAGAACTCTGATATGAATTTCGGTTAATTTGGTTAAGTTTTGCTAATCACATCATTAGTTTCACCTAAACATGCTTAAGGGGAAATATGGGGTTTTGGGTATGTTTGATCCATTTTAACCTATCATATTGATGTTTTGGTGTTTGAGGTCACTTCTACTTGTTGCTATGACTGTATGGTATGTTTTGTGATTGATTAGAATATGTAGAATGGTCGAAAACGCCGTCGAGTGGCGTAAATTGCTTGTTGGAAAGGTACAGAAAACAGGCCGATCCGGATCGGAACGGAGGGAGGACCCGATCCGCCCCTATACTTTACTCTTCAATCTATTCGCTCTTCTCGTGGCATGCATCGTCCGATCCGACCCGCCTGATGTTCTCCGACCCGATCCGCCATAGTACCCGACCCGAACCAATGTACTACGACGAGGCTTGGAGATTACGACCCGACCCGAGTTGATTAGAAGAAGCCGATCCGAACTGTGGCACATTGGAGGACTCTGACCCGAACCGATGATGGCGATTGGACATGGAGACTCGATCCTACCCGCTGAGGTGATGATGACCCGATCCGATCCAGCGAAGGAGGAGCACTCCGATCCGAACCGAACTGATGGCTAAGAGGGGATCCGAACCGATCCGGTGATGACCAATAACCCGAGATGCAAAGGTAGTCCAAGTGGAAGTTAGAGCTCATGATCCAATGCGGAACCAACGAGTTCACTTCATGGTTGGGCTTTGCTGCGGGACGTGTGCTAAGGAGTTGTCGATGTTCATAACTTCGATTCACCACTGAAAATGGATGATGGGCTACTTATCAGTGCAGTAGAGTCATTATGACTCGAGGGGCAAGGTGATGGTAGCAAGACTACGTTATCAGTGCAGTAGAGTCATTATGACTCGAGGGGCAAAGTGATGCGTAGTAAGACTATGAGCCAGTGTAGTGGGGTCATTGCGACTCCATGGGGCAGAGTGGACATAGTAAAGGATTAGTGAGGCTATGAGCCAGTGCAGTGGGGTCATTGCGACTCCATGGGGCAAAGTGGACATAGCAAAGGATTAGTGGCTATGTATCAGTGCAGTGAAGCCATTTATGACTTCATGGGGAAAAGTGATCATAGCAAGGTATGTTAGGTGATCGAAGTGGTGAATATCGTATGCGTTATGCACTGAGTGAGAGATGTGAGGATGGTTGCTATGTTTGATTGTTTGCCATCACTATGACATGCACACCCCCACCCCCGTTATGTTTACACTATTTGAAATGGCACCTTAGAGTGTTGTACAGTATATAGTGCTAACTCTTTGGTTGCAGGTCCAGGTTCAGGTATGTTTTAGTCTACCTGTTATTGTTCTGTTTAAATGCTTATCGCTCTTACCAGGCTTTATGTCTGACCCAGAGTTTTATGTTTCCTCTTATTACTCTGGGTGCTCACACGAGCAGACTAGAGACAGGTTAGCTGGTGATGCGCGAGTAGCTGATTCGGAGGCGAGCAGGCGGCTTCCACGTATGATATATAGATATTCTCCCTGTGTCGTTGGTGGTCGCTACTTGGGCATTAGTAGTGTACCTCCTTTATCTGACTTTTTCTTTTTGAGACAGTTTGAAAGGTTGTAATAATATTAGCTTTGGATCATAAGCTGTACTTGGATTTTCCGCTGCTATGTTAGTTTGTTTTCAGCTTATGCACTGTCTCACCTGTTTTATGTCAAGTATGTTGCTATTATATTTTATTCCATGCGCTGTGAGACATTTTACAGGTTCCTTGTTAGTTCATTTCCTTCTTCCCTTTCCTTCTGACGACCGTCCCGTGCTAACTGGACATGTGTACAACGCACTTTTGGAGTAAATGTCAGTTGGTGCGGGGCGGGCCGTCACACCTTTTTAGACCATGGGAGTTGGTGAGAAGTTTGAAAGTTTAAACCTTTGAAATTCAAATTTTGAATTTCAAATTACAGGATGATATGTTGACATATGGACATATGTGTTCAATTTCAAAGGATACTTGTTTTTTGTGACTTTTGATTTAAATTATCGATTTATATTTCAGGTTTAACTATTTCCTAAAATAATTCTAATTCTAGCAAACATCCAAAATTTGTTTTACTAATTTATTAATTACTAATTTATTGTTATTATTTTGAATTTCAAAATTCAAATTTCAAATTTGAATTTTAAATTTCAAGTTTGAATTTTAAAGTCTTAAAAAATATAACAGAGGAAGCAATCAAAACAACCATTCAACCAACGAAAATTTAAAAATTAATCAAGGCGTACCCAGTTTTTAGATCCTTTTCTTCTAAATTTTCAGAATTCTGAATGCCGTGAAGAACATATTTGAGTTTCCAGTTTCTGGCTCTTCATCACTTGATGATGAATCTGAATCGTCTAATGTTGCTGCGTATGCTCTCTTTCTTTTCTTTGACGAATAGTTGTTGTCTGTTTGTTGAATTAGTTTATCTAGATATGGACACATTCTCTTTATATGGCCTGGTATATTGCTGTTATAACATCGGCCATCATTTCTTCCTAAACTTCCTTGATAATTATTTTGAAAATAATTTTTCCTTCTATATCTCGGAAATTTTCTAAAATGTCTTGTCATTAAGGCTGTTTCTTCATCGTCTTCACTACTCGAGTCAGAATCATTTATTGTTGCTTTAAATGCTATAGATTTCTTTTTAGTTGGCTTGTTTTCCTTTCTTTTTGGTAATTGGACTTCAAAAGACATCAGATTTCCGATTAACTCTTCAATTCTCATTTCACTAACATTGTGGGCTTCTTCAATCGCCAAAGTTTTCTGATCCCATTCTGAAGTCATTGAACTCAATATTTTTCTAACTTGGGCTTCTTCAGAATAAGTTTTTCCAAGTGTTGTCAATGAATACACCATCTCTTGAAATCTGCAATACATATCGGAGATGGACTCATTCTCGTTCATTTTGAATAACTCAAACTGATTAACTACCATTGGTATCTTAGTTTGTTTAACTTTACTAGTTCCTTAATGAGTAATTTGTAAAGTTCCCAAATTTCATGAGAAGATTTACAAACTGACACTTTATTAAATTCATTCCTATCTAATGAATAGAATAACATATTCATGGCTTTAGGATTGCTTTGTGCAGCAACCTTTTGTTCATTTTTCATTTGTGTAAAATTAGTTGTGAGTTTTACATATTCAGTTTGTGTGAAATTCTATGTGTCTAATCCTACTGATTGTAAATTAATTTTTATTCTACATGCCCAATATGAATAGTTACTACCATTAAACAGTGGTGGTCTAATAGTGGACTGACCTTCTACAAAAGAACTATTATTATTACCAGTGTTGGTTGTCATTATATTTTTTTTTAAAATCAGATTATGAACTTTTTGAAAGACCTTTCTCTGATACCAATTGTTAGGGTAAGGAAAAACTAACACTAAAGGGGGGATGAATAGTGTTTTAAGGAATTTAAGAAAAACTAAAACTTATATGATCTACTATATGAATCACACACCACAGAGACAATCACAGACATAGAATCAAACATAAACACAGAAATAAAATGCAGAAAAGGAAAGAACACACCGGATTTTATGCTGGTTCAGATTACTCCTACCTGCAGTCTCACACAACGCTAGATTGCGTAGAGTTTTATTGCTATATCAATATCTAAGTACAATCTCCTTGATTTCACGGCCATAAGGTTACCACTGAATCCAAACACCCTTGATCATTTCCCTTGATTTCCCTGGCTACAAGGTTACCACTGATTCCTTTCCTTGAATTCAAGGCTACAAGGAACACACCTTCTCCCAAACACTTCCCAAACGATTACAACAGCCCTATAGCTCTTCAGTAGCACATCGATTCAGAGAATAATGAGTAGAGAGTGAGAAGAGAAAAAGTTTTATATGATTAGACTTGAAATCAGCAGAGTATAAGTGTAGAAATCATAAAAATATGAAATATTAATGGTGTAATGAAAGAGGATGAAGATGGAGAAGAAGAATGATAAAAAATTCGAAATCATCCCCTATTTACAAGATTTGAAAGGTTGCAACGCTTCTGGAGCATTACAAATAATGAAAAGACACTTCCTTTCCAAATTAAAAATGTGACAGTTATATGTCGACATAGCTAACTATGTATGTCAACATATGTTGTTTGAAATTTGAATTTTAAGTATTTTTCAAGTGTTTTGATATATACATATATATATATATATAATTCTGGAAATTCTTGAATTAAAGCATTGTGATATAAATGAGTATTATAAAGTAGAAAATCATATGAAATCATAAACATAAACATATTGATAAAATTATAAAGTTCAAAACTATATAAATATAAAGTATATAAAAGTATAAACGTATATAAAACTTATAGACTTAAAGACTTGAGTTTAAAATCAAAGTAAGATAGAAAAACTAATTATAATTAGAATAGGATTTGAAAATGGAAATTGTAATTTGAAAATCAGAATAGAATTTGAATTTGAGTATGAACCTGGAGTGTTATCTAGAGTCTTACATAAACTAGACTCTATTACTATATTTATCTTGAACTCTTGAGATCTTGAAATCTTGATTACTCATGAGTCTTGAATCTTCTCTGAAATATGAATCTCTAAAAGCTCTTAAACTGTACAGTCTTCATTATTAATTCCTGTACACAAATCCTGCATACGTGTGTATATATATATATATATATATTCTAGAAAGAGATGTTAATATATATCTTATAATCAATTAATATTGAAATAAGGTTATTGTCATCTAAACTCCATTTACAACAAAATAATCCGCTGAATGGCGTGCTAGACAGCTGTGGACGATCATCAGGATAATTTGACGTATGCGGAACCTGTCGTATAACTCACAGCGCAAGGATACAATATAGTAGAACATATATAACTAGCAATAATAGTGAAGCAGAATTGAGCAGAAACTTAAACCCTTTCATAACACCATGAAATATCCACTACAACTTTGGATAACACTATAAGAGTCTGTACAAATTTGCCTCACTATAACACTCAGAGTAAACATAAAACAGCGGAAACAACAAATACTAGATAGCAGAAAGTTATACGCTGCCTCCTGCTCGTCATCGCACAACAGCATCATCCACCAAGATTTGCTACCTGTTACCTGCTATTCAGTGTGCCCATCCACAACAGGATGAATAGCCCAAGGTAATAAGAGGGAAATATAAAACCTTGAGTCAGACAGCGGTCTTAGTGAGCGATAAAACAACTATCTAACATCATCAATAAAGTATATGAGAATAGGCAGATTGATCAACTAATCTGCCAATCTCCAACAGAGAAGAACCCAACCCTGTCTTCCCCACATCCGACAGTGATAGACTTTACAATAACAAAGGAGGAACAACTAGTACATTCATGGCAACCAATTATTTATCGTAGACCATTCTAATAGACATTGGCATTCCCCAAGTACAAGCCCCAAAGGCCTAAACCAATATCAGATAAGCACCCAAGAGATATCTCCATCGACATTGAATATCTACATAAGATGATACAAGCAAAACAATCATCATCCATGACTCTGGCTATTACCGCCAATCCTGCTTTGGAACCATCCTTAATCATATGACCGGCTCAACACCTTGTCATCCGTCAAAGGCTAATAGTAAACCACGATTCTAGCAAAACTCCATACGCCATCGTGACTCGTATCTCTAGGCCCATCATGACAACCCAGGGTACTCGACCAGCCATTCTAGTCTTTGGAGGCCCCTATTGTACCCCTTCTTTGAGTCCTCTAAAACCAACAAGAGCAATAATCTCTCGGCCTTCATTACCTTTAGCCATCCAAATGATGACTATTCATAAGCTTAAGCGCCTTCTCGAGCAACCATTATCCACGAACTCACCACCTTGAGTCGTCTTCATATTCGTTGTACTATGAAGATCAACGAATACATCACATCACTTTGAACATTCCGACTTGAATATACTTCGAAGCCATAAACATCTCTGAACCAAAATAACATCAATTAATGGCTCACCATAGTCAGGTAGTTCCCCCTTAGGTCATGACCGGCCTAAAACCAACGACCCGACCCATCCATATCACCCCATCATTCGATGATCCAATTTACCTATGACCCATCCCCAGGTTATTATATCCAACCAACGACCTATCAAGTCGTTCCAACCCATTTACCCCGACTTGCCTCCCCATGTCGTCTTACGACCCAATGTACACAAGTGGTATATTGTATACGAACGCCTGCTTCCTTCAAGTCCCCAACGACCTAACTCCAGAGAAGTTTCTACGACTTGACCTAAGCTTCATGACCTAATCCTGAACGACCCGAAGATCCATCTCACATTCCCCTGCACAATCCATTCCAATGAAGCCAACGACCTGGGATACATACGAACAACCTACGACCTGAAGCCTCCCCAGCGGCCTGACCCCCATTTAATGGAGAACATGTCACACGACCCGACCTATTCTCGAATGACCCGACTCTAGATATGAACAAAACAACTCCAAACTTGATCAAATCATCACCAAACAACAACATCGATTCAAACAACTTGTCCAAATCATCCAATTCGACAATATATACTTTATGAAATCATCAACAACATCAAAATGATAAATATTCATCAATAATCATAAAAAATTCACCAAATCATGATAAATCAATGCATAGACTAAAACAATGGATCTAACTTGCATAAACATACGAACCAACATAAGAATTTACCAGTTTAAGTTGCTAGGTTAGATCCTATGGTGATTCAAATAAAAATATACTTACCATAATGTAGATCTTGGTGAAAACAACTTAAAATGATGAAATTAATATTAAACAACCCATATACTTGATTGAATCCATGTGAGAGATGCTTATCACTCACCAAATCTTCGATTTAGCTTAAACGATGAATCACGAATCTGAACAGCTAACAACAACCATCAAACCTCTCGATTTGACGCGATTTTCCTTCACTTGATGTAGATCTAGCTTCGATTGGTGTCAATCTTCAATCTTCTTCGTTAGATCAAGATTTTAATGGTCGAAACGTGTACTTGATTGAGCAAGGAGGATCACAAGCTCAACCAAATGAGAGAACAAAGAAAGTAAACAATTCTACATGCCTCTAACCCCTTATTTATATCCGCCCACCAGCCCAGTAATGGGCCACCACAAATCAGCCCATTAATGGCTTGCCAAACTTGAACAGAAATTGTGCAGCACTAAAACAACAATGTGACCACTCTACGGAATTGTCAACACCATTTCCTTTCCAATGAAATCGATCTCAGCACCTGATTCGATCCCAGTCAAAATTATGCCCTATACAAAACTAACGAGGGAAAAATAGTCACAAATAAAATTAGTAAAAATTATGGACATTTCTCATATCTCCATAAACAACATATCAAAATATGAGAACGATCCAACCCTCAGGGAATTAAATATAAATATTTTATGATCCTCCGATAGGTAAAATGTAGGCTATTACATTCTTCCTTAGGAATTTTGCCTCCTAAATCCCTAGTAAAAATAAGCAACCAAAACAATTCCGCATGCATATTATCCGTGAGCAGCCAATTTACCATCCAAACTAGCACCCATCAAGCAATGCATCCACAGCCTTATCCTGACATACGGAATTCTAACACAACAACAACCATAATAGTACAAGTTACAATGACGTAAGACACGATACCAATGGGTCATACAGACGAAGAGTTCTGGATAGTTCGTCTTCATACTCTCTTCCGTCTTCCATGTACAATTGTTGTAACAACCCGTATTTATACGGATAATAATTAATTTATTTAATTATTTAAATAGTGAAAATGGTTTTTTAATTAAATTATATTGAATATTTAATTAATATAAATAATAGAATAATATATTTAATTCTGAAATAATCAAAATTAGTGGATTGGCAATATAATGTGAACTGGGCAATTCAAGTTATATAATTCAGTTTATAATTGAATTAGAATAATGAATATATTATATAAACGAAGCTTGAACGTATTATTCTATTTTAATTATAATCGAGCTCGAAATGGTGCTGCAGTCCGAAATTTGGTGATTTGAACTTTAAACGAATATACAGAAGCCGTTTTACATCGGATTTCTGTGAAACAAGAAACGTTCAGAGCCGGGGAAGTATATTTTTTTATTAAAAGAGAAAAATCGGGATTTTGTCATGTAGATTTTGATTTATGTCCAAATCAAATTTTAGAATATTCGTTATGGAATCGTTATCTACCGTAACGATATATTTAATTATAATTAAATATTGACCTCGAATTTAGACAAGCCCTTTGAGATGTAGGTATAATTTAATTTTTAGAATTTTACTGTAATTTATAATTAATTAAATACACAACTTTTTATTTGGAGTATTTTGCACCCTATATCAATATTTAGGGGTTTCACAATATGAGTTAACCTACCGATATTTTTATATTTTTGGGATCACGGCACGTTAATTAATTTAAAGATATTTTCATATCAGTCCGTGGACAAACAGAGTTTTGCATAATGGGGTACTCTCAAATGTAAAACAAATATCCTAACCCTAGACTTCATTCTCTGGATAAAATGAAGGCCACGCCTTGTTTTCTTCTCAGCCACCACCGAAGAAAAACGCCAAACGTGGAGCTTCCTCTTCCAAGAATCCAAAAGAAAATCTCCTATAAATACTACTTAAAACCCTTAAACCTAATCTACTTCACTCCCGTAGTCAACAAATGGTAGCCGCCAGTTCTGTCTTCGGAGAAAAACAATTTCGTGAGTTATAAAAATAGAAATCAATTCAAATCAATTACCATAAATTACAGAGTTTATGTCTTTAGATTCGTAAGACCATGAGCTTCATTTCTATATCACTTTTGTTGGGTTCAAACATCAATTCCTGATGTTGATTTTATCACAGCGCAACTGAGGTACGGTTTGGTTTCATGGGGTTAAGAGTGGCGAGCTTAAACCGTTAATTACAAGCTACTGTTCGATTGGGATAGTGGAAGGAGTACATGAGTTGTTCTTGTAACAGGAGACATGTTGAAATATAAACAGAGGAAGAAGTTGTTGTTCTTCTTACTGTTTCATGATGTAAAAGTAGTACAGATGTGAGCAAGAGAAAGGAAGAGAAGGGGAGTAGCACGTTGATGTTGGGTTGGATTTAAGTGAAGCGAGGAAAGGAGTTTGTATCAGCCACGAGAGGGATCATGTTGGGTTAGAAATGCTTGCGATGGAATACTAGGAGTTGTTGGGTATATATATTTTTGCAGAAGAGAAGGGTTTGAGTTGTGAGTTTATGGTGGGTTTTTAAACAGAAAATTGTCTCAATGTTTAATGGCGGCATGGACTGGTGGCTGAACGTACTCGGAAATGGGGTGCTCGGAAATGATATGGTGACGTATATACGGTATATAATATACGTACTGGAGGCGGGTAGTGTTTTGTCAAAATGGGAAGAAGAACTATTAAAGGGATGCGGGTGGATATTTGCGAATGTGCCGGCTATTGAGGTTAAAGCCCAAAACAATTTA
This sequence comes from Allium sativum, assembly GCA_030737875.1. NCBI lineage: Eukaryota > Viridiplantae > Streptophyta > Magnoliopsida > Asparagales > Amaryllidaceae > Allium > Allium sativum. The sequence continues at coordinate 1,018,769,134 of CM060926.1, read as the reverse complement.
CTCAACTTTTATTTAATTATATAAATGTATATACAACTTGTAAAATTCATAACATCGTCATATGTGATCAGAATTTGATGAAACAAGATCCGCTAGGATCGTATGGATGGGAGCAACACAATGGAATTGACGGGGAGTGATTCCGAGTCCATTACAATTTATAGCAAATAAATTGTCCGTCTGAATTAAGCGATGGTTATCGTTATTAACGATGATCGTCTAATGTGAGTAAAACTCACCAACTCTGAACAGTTATATTTCTATAACTTATTCTTCGAACTGATAATTATTCGTTGATTGTTGTGTGTTAACTATTTGGTTGAATTGCTTATGTATTGGTTGAAATTATAGATAATGATATATATATAAATCGTTAACCAAATATTGATTTTGTTTAGCAGAATAATTCATATTGAAATGAAATCGATGTTAATTATATTGTTTAACATCTGTGATGTAGGGAAACGGGTTGGAGGGACCTAACTGGGTTCCTCAATATATAAAATATTGTTTTGTTTCATATATTGTGATATATGATGTGATATAATCTGTTGTTGATTATGTGTGTTTGAATGATATCGATCACTGTTGTTTGGTATTTTAAATACTGTAAGAAAAGCCTAGGATGAAAAAGGAAAATTTCAATAACTATATTGAAATAAAATATTATATACAATCGAAAGATTTTATATAGAAGGAAGATTTCAAACTGTATATTGAAATAGAATATTTATAAAATCAAAGGATTTTATATAAAGGAATATTTAAAAAATCAAGGATTTTATAAAGGAAATTATTTGTAAAACAAATATAAAAGAGAAATATTTGTAAAACATTTACAAATAAAATAGAAAGAGAAATATTTGTAAAACGTTTACAAATAGATTTGAAAAGGATATATTTGTAAACCATTTACAAATAGATTTGGAAAGGGAATATTTGTAAAAACATTTACAAATATATTTGAAAAGGAGATATTTGTAAACCATTTACAAATAGAATAGAAAAGGGAGTATTTGTAAAACGTTTACAAATGGAATTGAAAAGGGAGTATTTGTAAAACATTTACAAATAGAATTAAAAAGGAAATGTTTATTTAGAAAATAAATAGAGTTATAAAAAGAAAATGTTTATTTAGATAATAAATAGTGTTATAAAAGGAATTTATTGGGAAATGAAAAAGAATGTCATATAAGGAAATATTTGGCAAATGAATAGAATTTTACATCAGGAAAGTTTAGACCTGTGCTTCACACACAGGTATAACATGATATGGATTTAAAGCAAAGATTTTAAATAGAATCTGTTGTAACCAATAGATTGAGAAGATTAATTTATAAATAATATTATATAAATTAAATAAAATATTTATCATTGGATAAATAGGATATATAAGTCAGGGCTTATATAGAGAAGTAAGAAACGATTTCAACATCGATATTTGAAACTGAATATGGACGTAGAGTTAATCAAAGGAGTTAATCAAAATGTGTTAATCAAATGAGTTAGAGGAGTTAATCGATTAGAGTTAGAGTTAATCGGTTAGAGTTAGAGTTAACCAATTAGAGTTAATCGGTTAGAATTAGAGTTAATCGATTAGAGTTAAATCGAACTAGAGTTATTCGAATAGCGTTAATCGAACAAGAGTTAGTCGAATATTTGTTACTCGAATAGAGTCAATTAAATTAGAGTTAGTCGGATTAGAGTTATTCAAATATAGTTTATTCGAAGAAAGAGTTATCGAATAAGGTTATTCGAAGAAGAGAATTAATCGAATAGAGAAAGAAATTATCGAATATCAGTTATTCGAAAGGAGTTATCGAATATTAGTTATCCTAAAGGAGTTATCGAATATTAGTTATTCGAAAGGAGTTAGTCGAATATTAGTTATTCGAAAGAACTTATTGAATATTAGTTATTCGAAAGGAGTTATCGAATATTAGTTATTCGAAAGGAGTTATCGAATATTAATTATTCGAAAGGAGTTAATCGAATATTAGTTATTCGAAAGAACTTATCGAATATTAGTTATTCGAAAGGAGTTATCGAATATTAGTTATTCGAAAGGAGTTATCGAATATTAGTTATTCGAAAGGAGTTAATCGAATATTAGTTATTCGAAAGAAATTATCGAATATTAGTTATTCGAAAGGAGTTATCGAATATTAGTTATTCGATAGGAGTTAATCGAATATTAGTTATTTGAAAGGAGTTATTCGAATATTGTTTATTCGAAAGGAGTTAATTGATAAGAGTAAATTAGTTAGAGTTAATTGAATAGAGTTAATCCAGTAAGGTTAATCCAATAGAGTTAATCCAATAGAGTTAATCAAATAGAGTTAATAGAATTGAGTTAATCAAATAGAGCTAACTGATAAGAGTAAATCGATTAGAGTTAATCGAATAGTGTTAATTGAACAGAGTTAATCGAATAGGGCTATTCGAAGAGAGATTATCGAATATAGTTTATTCGAAGGAAAGAGTTATCGAATAGAGATTTATTCGAAGGAGAGTTACGTAAGGAAGTTTGTTAAAGATTTAAAAGATAAACTTTGACTATTTCGAAGTTAAAACGTTGTTCAGTTAAGGTCTGAGAGGTAATTATACCCCAACTTGATTGACTTCCTTCTTAACTAAGGAATGGTAAGGTTTGATAGTAAAGGATGGATAAGTGAATTTGGTTAATGAGTGAAATGGTTTGAGTTGGCATGGCGATGTTTGATTTAAACATCAGTTTAAATCTAGTGAAGGAGTTTTGGAAATGTTTTCCAAAACAGAATCATAAATGTTTTCTGATAATAGAAAATAAGAACTTAGAATATATGGAAACAGGAGATAAGTAAATTAATGAACTAAAGAGATAAATGTTAAATGATGATTGATCGATATAATTTCCATCTGGAAATAATATCGTTGTTTGCACACGTATTTTTCTTTGATAGTTAAATCACAGACTATCAAAGTTTTGACCATTTTTCCGTCGTCAATACGGAGAGACCAGTTGGATTATTATCCGAGAACTACTATGTATGGGCGTTAGCATTTCGAATCAAATAGATCGAAGACAAATTGAAGACGGAGTTTATACAAGGGCTATTGTATAAGTCTTAGGTAGAGATTGTCTAAGATGGATGTACGGAATAGTGCCTTCGGTTTGTCCAGTCCCAGGACAACTTGAATGGACGAATGTTTGACAGAGTATATCTGATAGATCACGTGAGTTGATCGTTTCAAATGTATTTATGCTAGTGGCGGAGGAATTCGTTTCTCTTAGCTTATACCCGTGGTATTTTTGGGTAAATCAATTTGTGATTTGACGGGTATGACAATGTGGCATTTGAAGTAAATGGAGGAGTGATCTGTTAAAAGATACGTTTTGACCTCGAGCCTCATCAACTGGGAAATGACAGAAATCGGGCAGGCAGCATGGTTAAGTGGTTCGCAACCAAGTAGGGTATATTGTCACCATCCAGAGAATATTCATATTTGTTACTTCTTTCAATTCTGTATCTCCCAGGAATGGTAATGTTGGTTTACCAACTGTAAGGTGACAATATATTCGATACACTCAAGCGAAATGAGTGGTCGGTCATGTGTGGCCGAGTTACAAGATGTTCTTGTTGAACTCCAGTGTATCGCTTCTAGAGTACACTGAGCGGAAGGTAGATCCATACCTTGTCATAGTTGGAATCCACTCCCCAAATAAGAGCCCACGGTTTTGATTGTATATTATATATGTAGAACTTTAGATGCAAGTGTTCTACTAGATTAATATTACTTATGTTAGACATTATTATAATATCAGAATAATAATGTTTACAAATGATTTGGGTAATCGTAAGGTAAAAACCATCCGTGTTTATGTGTGGATCGGTCTTACGATTATTCTTTCTTTGAAAGGATCTTTAAAGTTAAACAAATGATTTGAGTTTACTCACACCAGTCACATGACTGACCCAGAGTTTATTTTGTTTTGTTTTCCCTAAACTCTTGGGTGCCCAATTTTGTACGGGCAGTCAAGTAGTCGGGATTTACAGATATATTTGGAGAGCTGGAGCAGGAGGCGTCAGAATTATATAGCTATTGTTATTTCTGTTGTGTTGTAAGTCTGTACTTTGGAAATGATATGTATATTCAAGTACAGATTTATATTTCAAAGTTATGTTATATATTATATGTTATTCGTTCCGCTATGAGGTTCGTGTTACTCTGATGTTGTGTTGTTCTTCTTCTTCTATTCTAAGTTTCTATCTTATCTATTCTCACCCTCTAATTTCTTTCATGGACTATCCGGAATTTCCGATGCTTGATTTGTCAACATGGTGTTATATGTCGATAACCAGGACCGCGAAAAACCCGGGTCGTTACAATTGTCATCATCCTCACTCCATTGCACCTTAACTAGCTTAACCATCTTCCTCCTTAGCTGTTTTGTGTCATTCCCCACAAAGCAAAGTAGCTTATGAGGTTTCCTAACTATGGTCTCGATTTCTAGGTCTTCGTACTTCTCTGGAGATACCGCCACATTCGAATCATGCACACACTTCCGTAGAAATGACACATGGAAAACATTATGCATACTCGACATCTTCTCGGGTAACTCCAACCTATATGCGAGCTTTCCAATCCGCTCGACTATCGGGAATGGTCCAACAACCTCGGAGCTAACTTTCTTTTGTTTCCAAACTGAACAACATGCTTCAATGGCGAAATCTTCATGAAAACCATATCAACAACGTCGAATTCCAAATCTTTTCGATGCTTATCGGCATAACTTTTCTGATGATCTTGGCCTGCCTTCATTTGTTGCCGAACAATCTCGATACAATCCGAGATTTCTCTAATCATCTCAGGTCCAAGTATCAATTTATCTCCAGTCTCTAACCAACAAGCTGGAGAATTACACGGTCTACCATACAACGCCTCGTATGGTGCCATCCCAGTACTCGATTGGTAGCTATTATTATACGCAAACTCAATTAAATGTAGATGGTCTTCCCATGATCCCTCAAAATCTAATACACAAGCTCTTAGGAGATCTTCCAAAACTTGCCTAACCCTCTCGGTTTGACCATCGGTTTGGGGATGATAAGTCATACTCAAACACAACTCGGTTACCAAAGTCTCTTGCAATCTCTTCTAGAATCCACTCATGAACAATAGATCTCGATCACTCACTATGCTCTCTGGGATACCATGGAATCGAACTATCCATTTAATATAAAGCTCAGCCAACTTCGATGCTGTCCTAGTCGATCTGACAGGAATAAACCTTGCACTTTTGGTGAAACGAATCACGATGACCTAAATTACTTTTTGCCCTAGTTCTAGGTAGTCCATCGATATCTGCTCCCACTTCCACGTAGGAACTTCTAATGGCTGAAACAACCCACTCGGCTTCTTCTGTTCAGTTTTCACCAACTGACAGTTCATACACTTAGAAATGAACTTTCCAATGTCCCTTTTCATCCCTTCCTAGTAGTAGACTCGCTTCATATCCTGATACAACTTGTACCACCAGGATGAATCGTCAACTTCGAGTGATGATATTCCCTCAGAACCTCACCTCTCAATCCGTCGATATCAGGAACAACCAGTCGTCCTTGCTTTTGAAGCCAACCCTCTCGATCAACTCCGAATTCCTTATCCTCTAGTTATAATTTTTGGATAGTCTCGACAAGCTTCGCATCACGCGTTTGGATCTCGCCAATTCTTTCGAAGAGAGTAGGTCTTATCGATAAGCTTGCCAACATTTCATGTTCCAACTCACACCGTGATCCGAAATCAAATCCTGCCAAGTACTCAAGGTGCTTCCATTCTGAAAACATCACTCCCAAATTTGCATGTCTTCGACTCAACGCATCTGCCACTGCGTTACCTTTACCAAGAGTGTAGTCTATACCAAAATCATATGATGCTAGAAACTCTAACCATCATTGCTTTTGAAGATTCAAATCCTTTTGGGAGAAAAGATACTTCAAGGACTTGTGATCTGTAAACAACTCGGATCGAACTCCCAATAGGTAATTTCTCCACATTTTTAGAGCAAACACAATTGCTGCCAACTCCAAATCATGAGTTGGATAATTCTTTTCATGCAGCTTCAGTTGTCGACTCGCATAGGCCACAACCTTATCCTTATGCATCAGCACTGCTCCAAGTCCAGTACCACATGCATCGGTATATACAACCATATCTTCATTCCCACTTGGAATGATCAAAACAAGAGCGCTCTTCAGTCTCTCTTTGAGGATTACAAAAGCTTGCTCACACTTTGCATCCCATGTGAACACTTGGTTCTTCTTTGTAATCCTGTTAACGGTGCAGCTATCCTGGAGAAATTCTTTATAAAACGGCGATAGTATCCTGCCAACCCAAGGAAACTTCAAACATTCGTTGCATTCTTAGGTTTATCCCAGTCCTGAATTATTGCCACTTTAGCGGGGTTAACCGCTATTCCATTTCTAGAAACAACATGGCCTAAGAACCTCACTTCTCTCTTCTAGAATTGACACTTCGAAAACATAGCCTTCTGTTGATGCTTTCACAAGATTTCCAAAACGACTCGCAAGTGCATCTTATGCTCATCCTCATTCCGGGAGAAAACCAAAATTTAATCCACGAATACGAGCACAAACTTGTTCAGCTAATATCTGAACACCCTATTCATAAGATCCACAAAATACGCTGGCGCGTTAGTCAACCCAAATGACATCACCAACCATTCGAAGAAACCAGATGGTGTCCTAAAAGCAGTCTTCGGCACACTATCCTTTGCCACCCTTAACTGGTGGAATCCCGTTGCCAAATACATTTGAGAAAACACCTTGGCTTTGTGAACTTGAAGCTGAACAAACAAGCCATCAATCCTCGGCAACAGATACTTGTTCTTCTTGGTCACCTTGTTCAGCTCATGATAGTCTACACACAATCTCAACGATTCATCGGCCTTGGTTGCAAACACAACTAGTGCACCCCATTCGGAAACACTTCTCCAAATGAATCCTTTTCCCAAAAGGTCACGAACTTGCACCTCTAACTCTTGCAGTTCCTTAGGCGTCATCTGACTAAGAGGCACAACGATAAGCTGGCACCCTCGACCAAATCAACTCTGAACTCAATCTCGCGATGGGAGGAAACTCTTTGACCTCGTCAAAGACATCCTCAAACTCATTAGAGATCAGCACAGACGACAAGTCTTCCTGTGGAATCACAAGCGAATGTAAAAACATTACGAAGACACCATCTTCAGGCTTACATCGAATCAAAACCTTTCGCCCTTCCACAAGCCTGACTCTCACCTCAAGCTTCTCGCAATTCACTATTGCCGCATACTTTTTGAGCCAATTCATGCCCAAGATGATCCCAAACCCAGTGAAGTTTAAAACAAAGCAATCACGCACAAAGGAGCAACCATTACTTGATAACACAAGACCACGACAAAGCATACAAAGGCAAGAAGAACCCCCAACTGGATTAGTTACAACTAAAGGTCTATCACAAATTTCAGGTTCCGAACCCAAGTGGCACACAAGCTCCTTACAAATGAAAGAATGCAAAGCTCTAGTATCAAACAACACACGAACTGAAACATCTCTAATAGAAAGAGTACTTTGGATGACAACACCCTTCCATTTCTCCTCTGCAGTAGGAGCCCTTGAAAACGATCGTACAACTTCCAAAGCATACGCCTTCACAAACCTCTTTTCCGTAGCCGATTCTGGACAGTCCTTCTTGAGATGCCCAGGCCTTGCCACATTGTGACACTTGCTCTCAACCTTTGGATTCTTGCAATCCTTGGAATAATGGCCCTTCTGCTGGCAGTTAAAGCAAACCACCTCGCCTTTCTGATTTTTCTGACCATTCTTTCCTTTATGTTATTGTTGCTTTCTCTTCTTGTTGTTACCACCTTACTGTGATTTCTGCTCTTCTTTAGCTGCAACAATAGGTTCTTTCTTAGGAAATACACTTTCATGCCTCAAAGCCTTCTCAACGATCTTCCTATAAGTGTCATCGAGATGATCAACTAGCTAATTCCCAAGATATTTGTCCAAGCCCATGACAAATTCTCTTTCTTCTGATAAAGAGTATCGACATATGAATGAGCATACTTCGACAAAGCTTCGAAGTCTGAAACAAACTCAAGCACTGGTAGACCATTCTGCTTAAGCTCGACAAACCTCTTAAATAAAATAGACTTCTAGATAGTAGAGATAAACTTCGTCTCAAACTTGACTTGGAACTACTCCCATGAAATATCATTTTTCTAGAGTCACTAAAGTGACAGAGTTCCACTAATCAATAGCTCTTCCCTGTAGCTGTCTTGATGCAAGCTTCCCCTTAGTCGCGTCATCAATTTCTAAGTCTCTATAGATCCTAATGCAAGTATCAACCCACCCTTGGATCTCTTCCATTGGTTTCATCTCTTTGAACTACTTTCCTCCAGGAGAAGTGAAGTCATTGCATAGCTTTGCGAAGTCCACGGCTCTAGGAACCTGCACTCGAACTCCTACATCTACAGTGGTTGTCTCCTGAGCAAACCTCCTCATGATCGCTGCCATTATGGCCTCGAACTTAGCTGGGTAGTTTGGTATACCGCCATTACCCCTATAAGAACAGTACCCTCCCTAGCACCATGTCTCGATGGTCGACGAATCATTCTAAATATGTAAAATAAGTTGCTTAGTCCATGCACGAGAAAACTGCAAATTGATTTCAAATGTTATTACACTATACACTCATATATAGTATACATCCATCAGAAATCTACAAATACGTCACTCATATGTAATTATGTCCATGAACTTTGGCTAAAAATCGATAACCAACGCTATGGTACCAAATGTGACGACCACCCACAACTCCTACACTTAACAAGGGAAAGAATGCACTGAACGACATAGCAAGCAGGAGTGGACGATCAACGAGATAAGATAACGTATGTGGAACCTGTCATATAACTCACAGCACAAGGATAAAATATAATAGAACATATACAACAGGCGATAACGGTGAAGCAGAATTGAGCGAAAACTTAAACCTTTTCATAACACCATGAAATATCCATTACAACTTTGGATAACACTATAAGAGCATTACAAATTTTCCATACTACAACACTTAGAGTAAATATCAAACGGCGGAAGCAACAAATACTAAATAGTACAAAGTAATACGCTAGCCTCGTGCTCGTCATTGCACAACAACATCGTCCATCAAGATCTATTACCTGCTACTCAGTCTGCCTATCCACAAAAGGATAAACAACCCAAGGTAATAAGAGGGAAACATAAAACCTTGAGTCAGGCAGCAATCTTATTGAGCGATAAAATAGCTATCTAACATCATCAATAAAGTATATGAGAATAGGCAGATTGATCAACTAATCTACCAATCAGCAACAGCGAAGAACCCAAACCCGTCTTCCCCACATCCAACAGTGGTAGCCTTTACAACAGCAAAGGAGGAACAAACAGTATATTCATGGCAATCAGTTATCCAGCGTAGACCATTCTAATCATGACATTCCCCAAGTACAATCCCTAGAGGCCTAACCCAGTATCAGACAAGCATCCAAGAGATATCTCCTTTGATGTCAAATAATCCATACAAGATAATACAAGAAAAACAATCATCATCGATGACTCAGGCTATCACCGCCAATCCTACTTTGAAACCATCGTTAATCATGTGACCGACTCAACACATTGTCGTCCATCAAGGGCAGACAGTAAACCCCGGTTCTAGCAAAACTTCGTACGCCATGGTGGCTCGTATCTTTAGGCTCATCATGACTGCCCAGGGAACTCGACCAGCCACTTCTAGTCTTTGGGTGCCCCCATTGTACCCCTGCTTTGAGTCCGCCAGAACCTACGACAACGATAATCTTTCAGCCTTTATTACCTCTATCTATCCATCTGATGACTATTCATAAGCTCAAGCGCCTTCTCGAGCAACCATTATCCACGAACTCACCAACTTTATTTGTCTTCATATTCGTTGCATTACGACGATCAACAAATACATCACATCACTTCGAACATTCCCACTTGAATATACTTCGAAGCCACAAACATCACTGAACCAAAATAACATCAGATAATGGCTCACCATAGTCAGCTCGTTCAACCTTAGGTCGTGACCGACCAAAAACCAATGACCCGACCCATCCATATCACCCCATCATTCCATGATCAAATTTCCCAACGACCCATCCCCAGGTCGTTATATCCAACAAACGACCTATTAGGTCGTTCCAACCTATATACCCCGACCTGCCTCCCCAGGTCGTCATATAACCCAATGTACACAAGTGTTCCATTATATACGAACGACCCAATTCCTTCAAATCCCCAACGACCAAACTCCAGAGAAGTTCCTGCGACCTGACCCGAGCTTCACGACCTGACCTAATCCTGAACGACCCGAAGATTCATCTCACATGCTCCTACACAATCTGTTCCAATGAAGCCAACGACCTGGGCTACATACGAACAACCTGCAACCTCAAGCCTCTACAATGGCCTGGACCCCATTTCTTAGAGAACAATCCACACGACCTGACCTATTCCCGAACGACCCGACTCCGGATCTGACCAAAATAGCTCCAAACTTGATCAAATCATCACCGAATGACAACATCGATTCAAACAACTTGTCCAAATCATCCAATTCAACCATAAATACTTTATGAAATCATCAATAACTTCAAAATGAAAATTATTTATCAATAATCATACAAAATTCACCAAATCATGATAAATCAATGTATAGACTGAAACAATGGATCTAACTTGCATAAACATATGAATCAACATAAGAATTTACTGGTTTAAGTTGCTAGATTAGATCCTATGGTGATTCAAATAAAAATATACTTACCATGATGTAGATCTTGGTGAAAACAACTTAAAATGATGAAATTAAGATCAAACAACCCATATACTTAATTGAAGCCATGTGAGAGATGCTTATACCTCACCAAATCTTTGACCTAGCTTAAAAACGATGAATCACAAGTCCGAACAGCGAAGAATAACCTTAAAACCTCTCGATTTGATGCGATCTTCCTTCACTTGATGTAGATCTAGCTTCGATTGATGTTAATCTTCGGTCTTCTTTCTTAGATCCAGATTTTAATAGTGGAAAGTTGTTCGATTGAGCAAGGAGGATCACGAGCTCAACTAAATAGAGAATGAAGAAAGTAAGCTCTCCATGCCTCTAACCCCCTATTTATAGCCTCCTACTAGCCCACTAATGGGCCACCCCAGTCAAACCATTAATGGCTTGCCAAACCTGAACAGAAATTGTGCACCACTAAAACAACGATTTCTCCCAAACCGTTGAACCAAATCTTTAATGTGACTACTCTACGGAATTGGAAACACCATTTCCTTTCCAATGAAATTGAACTCATCGCCTGATTCGATCGCAGTCAAAAGTTGTGCCATATACAAAAATTACAAGGGAAAAATGGTCACAAATAAAATTGCTAAAAGTTATGGACATGTCTCACATCCCCATAAACAACATATCAAAATATGAGAACAATCCAACCCTCTGGGAATTAATTATAAATAGTTTACGATCCTCCAATACATAAAATGCGGGCTGTTACAGTAGGAGTTAACTCACGTTTGATTCCGATTGATGGTTTCAGCATTGTTTTGTTTAATTTTATATAGATGTTTAAAATTAAACGAAAATTTTGATTGCATTTTATTCCCTCTGAACTTGCTCAGCAACGTGGTACTCGTCACTGCGATTCCAACGTATCCAGTTTCGTTGAATTCTGAGAAAGTATTATCAAGTTACGACTATTACAATTATATATGTGTGTATATATATATTATAATAATATAAATTCCTAACTACTTATTTTAAACGTTAATCAATTTCCTATTATCTTAAATCTGCATGCCACGTTAGCTATCATCACGCGGTTTCGACCTCTTCTGTCAAACACCCTGACATCTCCTTCTTCTTGTTCAAATTCAGGCCACGAAAAAAACTCGACCACATCATTTGATTTCTAATCGCCCTCTGGTCCACTGGAGCCCCCAACGTCGGCACCATCTGAAAGCCCACCACAGCACCCCCTATCACCTGAAAGTACGACCACCAATGCACCGTTGTTGGCCAAAAAAAGACCCACGAATGATAATCAAACAAACAGACTTATTAGCTGCCACAAGCCATATGTGTCAATCGCACCACCGCTAATCGATCGGCGTCACTGCCCCGCACCCTCGACCTTCTGACCGTACCACCTAATTCGCCACCACACGCAATCTCAGCCACCCCGACCAAAAGAAGAATTGTAGCCCTCCTTCCTACCTACAACATTGCTTTAGATGCCAACATCTGAAATCAACTCTACCATCCTCAAAATAAAAAGAACGAACCAGCCTTTTCCCAATTTTAGGCCGATTCCAGCCACCTCAAGCCATGATACGTCACCAAATTTAAACCGCATGTTGTCCTCATCATCTACAACGAATTCTTAGTTGGGACCTTTAATCGATTTGCAACAGAAATGGAGATATAAATTATTTAATGAAATTGGGTTAATTTGCAAAAATGATGAACGGAAATGGAATTGGGGATTCAGGGTTCTGGTTTTAGGTGTATATATAGGCGGGAAGTATATTATTTTAACCTGAGGTGACAAGCGATAACGACTAATGATTTTTATTTTGTGCCTATCGCCTTTTCCGAAAGGTGTTTATTGATTTCTTTTCTCACATACGAACTCTGTTCGTGATGAAAATGGACCTCATGGTATAGTTCGATATTTCATAACCATTTAAACTTGTTTCGTCGAATTCCGAGTCTGTTTGCTCAAATGGCGCTCATATGAGTCCAAATGGTCGATTTATTAACATTTAATTTTGCTACGCTTATAAAATAACTCTGATTGGCGCGAAACTTGAAATATAGCTATAATTAGCTATTACGGATTTAATAAAATTTGTTTCGTTGAAATCAAAGGTCGTTTGACAAAAGTCCTTTTTTAAGGGTCCAATTTAAATTAAAATAAATCAATCTTAAAACACCTTAATATAATAATAATAAAATATTATTATCGACCATTTTCGAATAGAATTTCATATAGTTTCAAAATAAATTATTTGGGGTTGAATTCTAAGCTAAATCGATATTCAATATATTAAAAAACCCATTTGTTTATATAATAAACCATTATGGTTTATAAACGAATTCCATAGCGACTATTTGAAAATTTGAATGGATATAAATAAAAATCTACAATATGAAAACTCGATTTTTCTCTTCCATTAGAAAATTATTATCCAACAGATTCGAACGTTTCTTGTTTCAAAGAATTCTGACTTAAATTGGACCATGTACATCCATTTAAAGTTCAAAACATAATATTACGAACTACCGCAATGTTGTAGCTCATTTTATAATTAAATTATAAATTATACAGTCAAACATTGTTTAATAAATGAATACGTTAATATAATTCAAAACAAACTTAAATAAAAAAAATTGTATTGTGCAATTCACATTATATAGCAAATCCAACATATCTTGACTATTTCAGAATTAAATTATTTATATTAAATTAATAATCGAACTATTGAATTCAAGCTTTTCAAATTCCAAAACATCATTTAAAAATAGTTTTAAATGTTTAATTAAGCGGTTAAAATCTAGGTCGTTACATTCCTTTCTCCTTAAAAGAATTTCGTTCCCAAAATTATTAAGCGGTTAAAAACTTCTTTTTCACTTTCGAAATTTCTATTTTTAACCAAACCAATTAGTTTTAAATAGAAAACTAATTCAAAAAATTTACGAAATCTTCAGAAAAAATCTAACACCTTAATTTTCGAAAAAAATTTAGCTGAGTCTCCCCTGTACGGAGGGAATTCTAAAATATTGCAGGAACAACAAAATATACCTTGACCCACACAGTCGGAAAATTTAAATCAAAACACAAAATTTTATATTTTTCGCAGACGTACCTTATTCGAGTGTTATTGAGCGATAAGCAACAATCTATATTCGAGTTAGCTCAATTATTATGCTTCTCTAACCAAATTGGATCTAAGCAGCTCCATAACTAAATCAATATAGGCTAGATTTGGCCCGACACCTGTTCTTAACTCAAATGAAATTCTTTATAATCATGCCAACGTTCAATACTCAAATTATCCATTCCAGTTTGTTTTATGTACTCATTCAATTCATACGAATTTATAACCAGTATCATTCTAATTCCACTATACTTGAATTCATTGATCCATTGATTCTTAATCAAATTCACTATATCCATGCAATTACTTCAATCATGCCATCAAACTGTTTCCAAAGCATTCCATTTAGATTCGTTTACTTTTTATAAGTCAAATTCTTATTGACATAAGTTGCATTTTATTCCCAACTTCAATTTATAAGATTCACTTTATCTTATCATAAGTTAAATTAGTTGTTTAAAATTTTCAGTCACGCCTTCATATTTGAAATCTCTTTTGAATTTCATTCAACCAAATAATAACTTGAAAATTTTATCTGTAACAACCCGAATATATAAGTGTATTTTATATAATTATTTAATTTAAAATTTTGATTTCTTTTGTATTTTGTTCATTTAAAACACATCTGGTTGTATTTATTTGAAATAACTATTTTGATTTTTGATTTAAACTTAATTTATTTTGGATTTTTATATAACGATTGATTTTGTTCTTGATATAAATATGATTTAATAATACAAATCAATATTTGCTATTTCGAATCGTATCTATTTAATTTAATTTATCGAGTTTATTTATTTGGATTTGAAAATTTCTTTCGTAAAGATTTTAATCTAAATATTTAAACCCATATTTTTAATTGGTTTTATTAATATTATATATATTGTTTTCGATATTGATATGATTATATTTTTGATATAATTTCAAATTATTTCTCTTGTTGATTTACTATATTAATTGATCATTGTAGATGCAAAACCATACATTCACCTTTTCTAATTTGGTCTGTTCTAATTTCATTTCGTTGTCTAAAATAGTTCAACTTTTATTGTTTGAATCTGTTTCATCGTCTATGCAAATTAAAACCTTTCGTTTCATTTTAATTTTTAAATACTGGTTCGTTCACTTTAAATTAACTCATTCATTCACCTTTTATTTCTCAAACCATTCATTAACTTTTATCCTTTTGTTTTTCAAAACCTTTCCTTAACATAGTTATATCGTCGAATGCCTTTGTCCTTTTAGAATTTTAAACTAATCAAATTCCAATTGTTGTTTCACTCCAAAAAAACATTGGTGTTGCTATTCAAATGATACACCATTTCGTGAAAAGAAGAGAACTGTAACGACCCAGATTTCTAGTCGATTAATTTTGAATATTTAATATTTATTTTAAATATTGATTTGAGAATATAAATGAATTTTTATATTTTGTTATCAATTTAAAAATCAAAATATGATTTATTTCGAATATATATAATTATCGAAATACGAAATTGAATTTATTTGAATTCAAAGTCAATATTGAATTGGAAATAGTTCAGATAATCAATTCAAACTCCTGTTTGAATTAGAATAATAATATTAATTGATTATCGAAGAATTAATTATTTTAAAATTAATTCAAATCAATTGAAATCAATATCATTTCCATACGATCAAACAGAGCTTTGAAACTTATCCTAGTGTGTTCGGGATAGTGTTATAACCCTAGGAACGACCGTTGTTGGGTTCAGAAGGGAGTTCAGTATCACGGGTTATTTTGATTAGAATTGTATTGGTTCAAACTAAAAATATAAATAATATAAATGTATACTAATCCTTTTTCCTTGGTCCTAGAAGAAACACCAAAGCCTAAAAACAAAAGGAGTTAAATGGGCCACGCGGTTCACTTTAAAACCACTCCCCTTTCCTATTTTAATCCCCGTTTGTTCATTTCCTCAGACCAAAAATCAAATGACCACTCCCTTACTCAAACAATAATCAAAGCCGGCCATGGAGGCATGCGCACTAAACTCGGCACCATGGAGGCACGAAAATTGAACTCGACACCATGGAGGCACGCGCGCTGAAGAGAAGATTTGGGGATGATGCGTTGGAGTTTCGAAGGTTGGTGCGAACTCTGAATGGAAGCGATCGTGTAACACCCCGTATTTTCTGTAATCGTATAAGTAACAAATCAGAGAATAATTAAATTATAAAATAAGAATCAAGGGAAATGGGTTGCGCCATTGTGTTCATCTCGAAATTCTACTTGGAAACGAGTCCGAGATTTTGAGAAACGGAGTCCGTATGAGGGAGATATGGCCCTCCGAAGTTTCAGAAAATTTCAGAATCGAAAACAGCTCGAAAATTCGAATTCAAATTCGAATTCAAACCCAGAAGCGGGTTGGGCGGGAAATTTCTCGCCCAGGACCCAGGTCGACTAGGTGGTCAACTGGGTAGTCGACCTACCCCTGACCAGGTCGACTGGGTAGTCGACCTCCCCCAGACCAGGTCGGCCATAGTGTCGACATGGGGGTCGACCTGCTCCCGAAACCCAGTTTCTTTAACCTGGTTCATTCTGATGTATCCGGTCTCGTTTCTGTCTAGATTCGTCCGCCTAATCCTATATAAACTCACCCCTAGCCTCATTCTCTCCACACCGTTTCATTCTGTCTATATTCTGCCTCTGTTCTAATTAAAGATAGAAATGGCGTCGCTACCCTGCTGGAATCAAAACTTGGACTGATGAATCTTCTTCCAACCTGAACAGAATTAGAAGCTAAATCAAATCTCAAATCCAAGTTTAGAGCTACGACAATTAAAGAGGAATAATTCAGCATTTCTGCATCAACAACATTTTATTATCCTTTCTTAAAACCACAAAAGGCAAGTACAGTTATTTTCCGCTATAAACGTTAATTATGATTGTGACATGAACTGTAAATCTGAATTTGAGGTTATGTATGTTCTGTTCTGTTTAGATCTATCTTATTCTGTATCTCTTTCTTCTTTCTGTTCTATAGCCAGGCTACCACGAGCCTGAGCCAAATCTCATAAGAAATTAACGCACGAACGCTAAAATGTTTGGGACAAATAATGAATGATGCATAATTGGACAGGACGGATTCGAGGACATGACATAAAATCTGAGGCATATAATTGGACATGTGGCATATTTAACATATGACTTGAGATTGATTCATAAAATATATTGGACTTATGACTTGGGATTCGGGGCGTAGATTTAACCGTAAACATGAAACTATTTAGATACATAGTATATGTTGTAATCTAGATCTGTAGTTAATTTGAGAAATAAACATATGTTAGCTCTAGATCTGTTCATACTAGGTATGATAATCTGTGATTTGGGAGAAGGGGAGTTATAGGACAACTTGGAACTTGGGGGCATAATGCATGTTTCAAATCAAGGTCTGATGTTAGAGTTTAAAGATAATTTACAACATGTTATGCATGAACGATAATGCATGTTGAGGACATACTACATGTTTAAGAATCTAGATTTTGGGACATATTCTTTTATGTAAAAATTCATGACTTGAAAAAGGAATATGTGACTTAGGCGTAGAGACCTATACAAAAACAGGATAACTATTAATGTGAATGCGCCTAAATAAGGGTTTTTGGATATCTGACATCATAGGCTATAATTTGGTATAATTCATATTGTTTATCGTGATTTATGGAGAATATTCTGTACTGTGTAATGTTTAACTAAAAATTAGGAGAAAGATGTGGTATTATGAATTATGACTATGATTTGGCAAGTGAGTTTAGGCTAAATTTATGATTAGGCAAGATATGATATATATATATATATATAATCTGCTAAATCTGTTATCTGCTAAATCTGTTATATTGCCTAATCCGCTAGTTCTGTTATATTGCCTAAACTGCTAATTAGATTGAATTGCCTAATCTGCTAATTATGTTAAATTGCCTTATCTGCTAAATCTGGTAAATAGCCTAATCTGTAAGATCTGTTATCTGTTTAATCTGTTGAATGGCGTAATCTGTTGGAACTGAAATGCTGAAATTTGAAGTATGTGAATCTGTAGGCTCGACTTAAAATTGAGCAAAACTTGTTAATAGAACCTCGAATAATCTGCTGTAACTTGTATAGAAGTTTAATCTGTTAAATAAATAGAATTAGTCTGATATCTGAAAAATCTGTATTGAAATGAATTGGCTATGACACGAGGTTAGACTCTGTTTGCGGTAGAAGACTGCCCGGAACCAACCGACTTAACCAGCGACCGCAAACTGTCAGTCTAATGTGAGAGGTTGTAAGCATAACTAAAATATGCTTAGACACGAGGTTAGGTGTGGCTTGTGGCAGAAGTCTGCCCGGAACCGCCTGGCATATCCAGCGGCCACAAGCTGCCGACCTAATTTTAGAGGTCTATGCATTAATATTTAATTAATGCAAATCTGGGATAAATATGATGTCTAAAACGTGTTGGGTGGATAGGGTTAAACCAATTGGACTAATGAATTAAACAAACCCGTTTCATGAATCTGTAGGCCCAATTACAAAGTTAGACAAATCTGTAAATCTGTTAATTCCGTATATCTGATCCGTTAGTCTGAAAACTTGTCTGATCAGTGAATTAGTTGATCTGAACTCTATATGTCTGAACTCGTAAACAAGTTAATCTGAAATCTGTTAGTTTGGGGACACAAGGTTAGGAGGGAAATTACTTGTGTCATCTGTTGTTTGGGACCCATATTAGTCAGTAACCCTTTCTGGTATCAAACTTTGACCCAACAGTAGGTGGGGTCCGGGCACGCTTACTGAACTAATTATAAGTGGTTCATTCTGATAATGGCGAGGGGTGTTGATGGTGCGTTCCAACCGGGTCATGCACGTGCATGGATCCCGGTCTGCCTCTGAGGATGTAAGACGCCGTGACATCTGTAAATAGGCATGAGCCAATTGGTTGTCACTTTAGGGAGTGATACACCCTATTGTGGAGCCGACACAGGGTATTTATGTATTAGGGAGTCGATCGCTTGGGGTAGGGTTTTAGGGTACACTTAGTTCTATCTGTTTCTGTTGGTACTGTCTGTTCTGTTGGGTGGCAACACCTGTCTGCGTGGTACCGTCTGTTTGGGTGGTAAAGGCCCATTTACTAGTGTACACCTAATTCTACATTCTGTTTCTGTAAGGATTAATCTATTTCTGTTTCTGTCCGTTTCTGTTGGGGTGGTAAAGGCCCATTACTAGCATTCTCTTCCGTAGAAATTATTCTGTTCCTGTCTCTGTTTCAGTTTAGACATTAGGGTGAGACCCAATCCAGTTATACTAGTATTAGTGCAGAAAAATGAAAAGTAATATTATTATGTTTCTTCTGTTTAACCTAAGTACATCTGCTGCTCCTGTTACTGTTATCCCTCATCTAGTTTTATTTGCATGCCATGATTATTATTATCTGTTCATATGCTGAAAGTCACTAGACTTGCCAGACTTTATGTCTAACCTTGCTTGTTTTCGCGCCTTTTTCTTCCGTCCCCCCCCCCAGGTTTTCCAAGGAGGGAATACTTTAGCTTGATCTGGATTTCTTCTGCTTGAAGTACTTAGAGTGCTTAAAGTATGGCTTGACTCCTTATGGCAGCTTCTGTGGGGATTATGATTTTAAAGTTTTGTACTCTGATTATTTTCTGAACAAGACTGATATTTATGTACTTGAATTTTTGGTAAAGATGTAACCAAATTGATTTCTGTTTTCCGCTGTAATAAAGTTACAATTTCTCAAGTATTGTTTATCTGTCTTGTAAATTTCTGTTCTGTCTACTAAAATGCTCCACCAAAGTTAAGGCATTCCCTTTGTGGGTGTCCTTAACGGAGGTGGGGTGTTACACTTGGTATCAGAGCTAAAGGTTACCAGATTAGATAAAAAGTTTTTGAAAACTATTTTCAAAAAGGTTTTAAAAGGAAGTATTTTCAAAAATAAAGTTTATTTTGAAAAACATAATCCCAAAAAAAAAATCCATATATCTATCTTTTCCGTTCTCCGTTTTAAATCTTTTTCTTTCATTCCAGCATGTCTGGGAATCTTAACTTTCCAGAGGGCATGCCAATACCTGGCTAGTTCAGGAGGTACTTAGAGGCTAGGGCCAACGATGCAGGCCCAGCAGATATTCCTCCTCCAGCTGCAGCGATTCCTCCTCCTCCGCCCCCTCCTCGTGCAATTGCTTTTTCAAAGATCTGTAAAGATTTTAGGGCCATGGGTGGAAAGGATTTCAAGGGAACTGAATCATTCGTAGAAGCGAGGAACTGGCTCAAGGAAACTGAGGATTTGCTCGTTATCTTCAAGGTGGACGATAGGCAGAAGGTACAATTGGCGGTATGGTTGCTCAAGGACGAAGCTTCCTACTGGTGGGAAATCACTAACGCCGAAAGGCCGGTTGGAACATGGATGGATTCCAGAACAAGGTTTGAGACAAAATTCCTCTCGTAAGCTGAACGAAGTCTACAACTGGAAAAGTTCTTATCTCTTAAGCAAGGAAGTATGACAGTCAGGGAATACGTCAACCAGTTCAAACAACTGGCTAGGTTCAGATTAGATTTAGTCAACACCCAGCATAAAAAGGCTCTCCGCTTTGTTAAAGGATTGAACGAGCCACTGCACAACCTAGCCATGACCCATGTACCCATGGGAGCGATTTACGAGAGATTGGTGGATATGGCACTACTGCACGAGGAAGACAACGGCAAGAAATAAGAAGCAAAGAAGGAAGAACCCCAGAACAAGAAAGCATGGCCCAAAAAGGAAACGCAAAAGAAGGGTGAAAAGTCTGAAGATAAGAAGGACAAAAAGTGATTTACTTGTGGAAGCTCGACTCATCTGAACAAGGATTGCAGAAAAAGAAAGGGCACTTGCTTCAACTGTGGTGAGATGGGACGCTTCACTAGGGACTGTCCGAAGAAACGAGGGCAAGGGCAGAGGGCAGGACCAACTTCTGGAAGGCAGGCGAACACTCTCGAGGCTAGCGGATAGGATAGAAATAGGAAAACTTTCTGTAGGAGGTTTAATTTCTTTATCTGATTTTTGAGTTAAAAAACTCTTTTCTGATTCTGGCATTTCGATTCTATAATCGATACTCTGCACTTGAATACTAGTATTGTTTCTGATTCCGCTGTAGACTCAGACCCATAAGGGCTATGACTCATCTAAGCGTGGTAAGTTGGGTATCTATGTTGAGCGTTAAGTTGACTATGACGCATACATTCTGAATTTTTATCATGCTTAGTTTCCTAAGAATCATTTAGTAATCTGATCTGTACCGGTAATCTGTAAATATCTGAATATTTCTGATAAGGTTGAGATTTCCAGTTTTGACATTGTCTAAGAGGGTAATCCTCTGGGGGTCAATCTGATATTGATTTCGGTCTTCAGGGTTGATACTTAGGGGAATTTGTCTCTCAACCAAGGTCTAATGGAAACCAAGTTTTTGTTTATCTACACTCGCTCCCATCACTCGACTGTATCCTATCAAACGAGTCTTCGACCTATAGATAGGAATCCTATGGATGTAAACATGTGTTTGAGACATGTTATGTTTGATGGTTGCAAGTGGATGCAAGTGGTTGCTAGTGGTTGCTCGTGGATGCACATACACACACTAGGCACTAGATCGGCTCGAAAACACTCTCATACTGCATATGGATGTGTGAGCATTTTCAATTTCTATGGATGCAAAATGATTGACTCATCACATGGATGTTGCATATGAATGAATGGTTGTCACTCATATAAGGACAATATCAAATAGGAAAATTGCATACATGTTGGACTCATGGCACTAACATAATTCGCATTAAGGAGGTCAACTGAATCAGTGGACCGCCTGATCTTTGCATTAGATAAGGAACATATACACACACTTTTGCATATGTTCATACAACATTAGAAGTTTTCTAAGGACAATGGATGCTTGTGGATAACGGTTGAGTAGATGGTGACTGGATGGTAGGACACATTCTTCTCAACTTGAAGATTTCGGGGACGAAATCCTATAAGGAGGGGAGAATGTAACACCCTGTATTTTCTGTAATCGTATAAGTAACAAATCAGAGAATAATTAAATTATAAAATAAGAATCAAGGGAAACGGGTTGCGCCATTGCGTTCATCTCGAAATTCTGCTTGGAAACGAGTCCGAGTTTTTGAGAAACGGAGTCCGTATGAGGGAGATATGGCCCTCCGAAGTTTCAGAAAATTTCAGAATCGAAAACAGCTCGAAAATTCGAATTCAAATTCGAATTCAAACCCAGAAGCGGGTTGGGCGGGAAATTTCCCGCCTAGGACCCAGGTCGACTGGGTAGTCGACGTACCCCTGACCAGGTCGACTGGGTAGTCGACCTCCCCCAGACCAGGTCGACCATAGTGTCGACCTGGGGGTCGACCTGCTCCTGAAACCCAGTTTCTTTAACCTGGTTCATTCTAATGTGTCCGGTCTTGTTTCTGTCTAGATTCGTCCGCCTAATCCTATATAAACTCACCCCTAGCCTCATTCTCTCCAAACCGTTTCATTCTATCTATATTCTGCCTCTGTTCTAATTAAAGATAAAAATGGCGTCGCTACCCTGCTGGAATCAAAACTTGGACTGATGAATCTTCTTCCAACCTGAATAGAATTAGAAGCTAAATCAAATCTCAAATCCAAGTTTAGAGCTACGACAATTAACGAGGAATAATTCAGCATTTCTGCATCAATAACAGTTTATTATCCTTTCTTAAAACCACGAAAGGCAAGTACAGTTATTTTCCACTATAAACGTTAATTGTGATTGTGACATGAACTGTAAATCTTAATTTGAGGTTATGTCTGTTCTGTTCTGTTTAGATCTATCTTATTCTGTATCTCTTTCTTCTTTCCGTTCTATAGCCAGGCTACCACGAGCCTGAGCCAAATCTCATAAGAGATTAACGCACGAACGCTAAAATGTTTGGGACAAATAATGAATGATGCATAATTGGACAGGACGGATTCGAGGACATGACATAAAATCTGAGGCATATAATTGGACATGTGGCATATTTTACATATGACTTGAGATTGAGGCATAAAATATATTGGACTTATGACTTGGGATTCGGGGCGTAGATTTAACCGTAAACATGAAACTAATTTAGATACATAGTACATGTTGTAATCTAGATCTATAGTTAATTTGAGAAATAAACATATGTTAGATCTAGATCTGTTCATACTAGGTATGATAACCTGTGATTTGGGAGAAGGGGAGTTATAGGACAACTTGGAACTTGGGGGCATAATGCATGTTTTAAATCAAGGTCTGATGTTAGAGTTTAAAGATAATTTACAACATGTTATGCATGAACGATAACGCATGTTGAGGACATACTACATATTTAAGAATCTAGATTTTGGGACATGTTCTTTTATGTAAAAATTCATGACTTGAAAAAGGAATATGTGACTTAGGCGTAGAGACCTATACAAAAACAGGATAACTATTAATGTGAATGCGCCTAAATAAGGGTTTTTGGATATCTGACATCATAGGCTATAATTTGGCATAATTCATATTGTATATCGTGATTTATGGAGAATATTCTGTTCTGTGTAATGTTTAACTAAAAATTAGGAGCAAGATGTGGTATTATGAATTATGACTATGATTTGGCAAGTGAGTTTAGGCTAAATTTATGATTAGGCAAGATATGATATATATATATATATAATCTGTTAAATCTGTTATCTGCTATATCTGTTATTTTGCCTAATCCGCTAGTTCTGTTATATTGCCTAAACTGCTAATTAGATTGAATTGCCTAATCTGCTAATTATGTTAAATTGCCTTATCTTCTAAATCTGGTAAATAGCCTAAACTGTAAGATCTGTTATCTGTTTAATCTGTTGAATGACGTAATCTGTTGGAACTGAAATACTGAAATTTGAAGTATGTGAATCTGTAGGCTCGACTTAAAATTGAGCAAAACTTGTTAATAGAACCTCGAATAATTTGTTGTAACTTGTGCAGAAGTTTAATCTGTTAAATAAACAGAATTAGTCTGATATCTGAAAAATGTATTGAAATGAATTGGCTATGACACGAGGTTAGACTCTGTTTGCAGTAGAAGACTGCCCGGAACCAACCGGCTTAACCAGCGACCGCAAACTGTAAGTCTAATGTGAGAGGTCGTAGGCATAACTAAAATATGCTTAGACACGAGGTTAGGTCTGGCTTGTGGCAGAAGTCTGCCCGGAACCGCTCGGCATATCCAACGGCCACAAGCTACCGACCTAATGTGAGAGGTCTGTGCATTAATATTTAATTAATGCAAATCCGGGATAAATATGATGTCTAAAACATGTTGGGTGGATAGGGTTAAACCAATTGGACTAATGAATTAAACAAACCCGTTTCGTGAATCTGTAGGCCCAATTACAAAGTTTGACAAATCTGTAAATCTGTTAAATCCGTATATCTGATCCGTTAGTCTGAAAACTTGTATGATCTGTGAATTAATTGATCTGAACTCTGTATGTCTGAACTCGTAAACAAGTTAATCTGAAATCTGTTAGTCTGGGGACACAAGGTTAGGAGGGAAATTACTTGTGTCATCTGTTGTTTGGGACCCATATTAGTCAGTAACCCTTTCTGGTATCAAACTTTGACCCAACAGTAGGCAGGGTCTGGGCACGCTTACTGAACTAATTATAAGTGGTTCATTCTGATAATGGCGAGGGGTGTTGATGGTGCATTCCTACCGGGTCATGTGCGTGCATGGATCCCGGTCTGCCTCTGAGGATGTAAGACGCCGTGACATATGTAAATAGGCCTGTGCCAATTGGTTGTCACTTTAGGGAGTGATACACCCTATTGTGGAGCCGACACAGGGTATTTATGTATTAGGGAGCCGATCGCTTGGGGTAGGGTTTTAGGGTACACTTAGTTCTATCTGTTTGTGTTTGTAACGTCTGTTCTGTTGGGTGGCAACACCTGTCTGCATGGTACCATCTGTTCGGGTGGTAAAGGCCCATTTACTAGTGTACACCTAATTCTACATTCTGTTTCCGTAAGGATTAATCTGTTTCTGTTTCTGTCCGTTTCTGTTGGGGTGGTAAAGGCCCATTACTAGCATTCTCTTCTGTAGAAATTATTCTGTTCCCGTCTCTGTTTCAGTTTAGACATTAGGGTGACACCTAATCATGTTATACTAGTATTAGTGCAGAAAAATGAAAAGTAATATTATTCTGTTTCTTCTGTTTAACCTAAGTACATCTGCTGCTCCTGTTACTGTTATCCCTCATCCAGTTTTATTTGCATGCCATGATTATTATTATTTGTTCATATGCTGAAAGTCACTGGACTTGCCAGACTTTATGTCTGACCTTGCTTGTTTTCGCCCCTTTTTCTTCCGTCCCCCCCCCCCCCCCCCCAGGTTTTCGAAGGAGGGAATACTTTAGCTTGATCCGGATTTCTTCTGCTTGAAGTACTTAGAGTGCTTAAAGTATGGCTTGACTCCTTATGGCAGCTTCTGTGGGGATTATGATTTTAAAGTTTTGTACTCTGATGATTTTCTGAACAAGACTGATATTTATGTACTTGAGTTTTTGGTAAAGATGTAACCAAACTGATTTTTGTTTTCCGCTGTAATAAAGTTACAATTTCTCAAGTATTGTTTATCTGTCTTGTAAATTTCTGTTCTGTCTACTAAAATTCTCCACCAAAGTTAAGGCATTCCCTTTGTGGGTGTCCTTTACGGAGGTGGGGTGTTACAGATCGAGGCAAGGAGGATCTAGGGTAGTTGACGCTGTGATTTGGGGGTTTCTGTTCTTGTTGATGTCGCAGTTCTGTATCGGGGTAGTTCGCGAGGCATGGAAGTCGCAGATTTTCTCGGAGGAAGTCGACAATGACAGTAGTCACTGCGATGAGAAGGGGAGAATTGAGGTCGGCATGGCATTTCAAGGATTGAGGTGAATCTGCTGGATTTTTCCTTTTTGGGAAGTGTCGATGTTTTTCCTCCCTGTAGCTGCGTCGAAGATTGGTGAAGTCTGATGGCCTGGTACAATGATGACAAGGGAGATGAAGGTGGAACTTATGCTAATGCTCAGTAGGTGTGTGATGATCGATGAGGTTTGATTTTAGTGCTCAAGTTTGTTGTGTTAGTGATGAGTTTAAAATGGAGCTGGAACTTGCATTTGGCACTGGAAATAAAGAAAAAGGAAGATGGAAACATGGATTAAGGTATGGATGAAAATAGTTAGTTTATTTTTAATAATTATGTCTAAGGTCGGTTTTATTATAGATTAAAGTGCAACAACCCTGAATTTTGGGGTAAATTTAAAAATCTATTTTAACTAATTTTAATGAGTTTTTGATATTTAAAATAATTTATTTAGAATAGTAATGATTAAAAATTGATTTAAATCGAAGTTAGAATGAATAATTTGATTTTAATTATAAAAGGAGTTAGAAATAGCGCGGTAGTTTAAAAAGTCAAACTTGAACTTTGACCGATCGTACAGGATGCAAAATTTAACGGATTTTAGTGAAACCAAAAATATTAGAATCTATTTAAAAATATCTTTCTAACGAATCTGAAAAATTGAAATTTCATAGCAGGAATCAAAAGTTATGCCCAGTTTAAAATTTAGAAAGGTCGCTATGAAATTTACAAAGGGCAAAAACACTACTTTTTGCATACAAAGGAATTTGAACTCGAAACCACTTCCATTGAGTTCAGAATGATGTTTCTACATTGAAAAACAGTAAACACTTATATATTTTGAGTTTCAGAAATTATTTGTTTAAAAATGTATTTTTAATATTAAATATATACTCCTTGAAAATAGTCATTTTTCAAACGACCTCTGTTTTCGAGGAAACCACTTTTGTTGGATTCGGAATGTCAAAATATTGCTAAGTTTAATTTTTCATAATTTTTTGAAGTTAATATGTGAGCGTGGCAAAGGAAAATGTGTTTTGGTCAATTATAGTTAAATTAGATCGACCAGAAAATGGCCCTTTTTCAAACAGTCTCAGAATTTGACGAAATTAATTTTGTTAGGACTGTACCGTCATAACGAAGCCAAATATATATTTTTTGGATTTTTCTGAGTCCGTATATGGCCTCGGTGAATTTATTTATGCGAACGAATTAATTTAATAAAGGATTTAAATATTAATTTAAATAATTCAGGACATAGACAGCCGTTTGGGCTGACGGGACCTAGCCCATTGGATCTGGAATGGGGGCTATTGGGTAGGGTCACTTTCTGTTGGACTGAAATTAGTTCGGTTTGAAACTTATGGATTTAATTGTAAAAATATATAGAAAACATTATAAAAAGTAGGAAAATTAAAAACCTAGCTACTATTCATTCTTCTTCCAGCCGCCACCCATCAGTCCAATGGCCACCGACATCCGCACCTTTCTCCCTTAAATTCTCCTTCATCTCAACGAATTAGACCACAACACATATACCAAATCGAAGCTTTCCTTCCTCTCTTCAGTTTGGTATGGTTGGATCTCCCCTAAATCACCACAGCCCGAGAACTGTGCGCCCCAACCTCGGCCAAACACACCGCCGTACCCCTCCCAGGCTCGATCGAGCTGAGCAAGGTTGTTCCCACCCTGGGCGCGCCACTTTGCTCTCCGACGGGGTGTTCTCTGATCATCGCGAAGTGGTGTAATCGGATTAAAAACTGAAGACCTAGATCTGAACAAGGTAGTGAAACTCGGTGGCCAAGAAACTGTATTGGGGAAGAAGGTTTATTTCCTAATTAATTAATTAAATGTTTCTAACTTAATTTAATCATAACTTATTGACACGAACTCAGAATCTGACAATTTCAGGACCGTCGGGATCGTAATTCAGAGAGCTATATTTCCAGACTGATTAAGAACAATTCTGAGCCAGACTAAATTTTAGCCAAATTCAAAGCGGATCTATAACGGTGAGATTTCTTTTCTTTTTAAAAATTAAAATTAATAAAAATAAAATTTTAGTTTGTATGTGATGTGAGAATTCTGATTTAAAATTTAATTTAAATTTTAATTATTTATTTCTCGCTTTAGAATCATATCACTTTTGTGTTATATTAAAATTGTTGTGTAAACATACAACTTGTATGCTATATGAGAATTACCCTATTAACATATCACTTCTATGTGAATTAGAATAGACAAATATAAACATATCACCTTTATATGAAATTTCTGATTTGAATAAATAAAAATAAAATACTCATTATTGTGTTGAATAATTCATACATATTCATTATTGGATTTTAAATGTTTGTTGTTGCTGGTTGTTCTGTTAATTTGGTGAGATATTTTTGTCGTATCTAACTTGACAAAATAAACATGTCCTTCATGTTGAATCCACCTTAACAAATTAGAACTGTCATTTTAATCAGTATACGTTGTGTTAAAATAAAACGATTATTTTTGTCAGTATACATTGTATGAAAGCAAATATGCCATTTGTCATTATACAATTTATGAAAATGTCATTTATGCTAAAGGGAAATTTGTCATTTATGTTGAGACGAATTTGCATTCATGGTAGAATATTTAATGTCATTTATTTTAAATGCCTTTAGATCAGAATGTTAATAGATTTATATGTCATTAACTAAGAATATAAATATTGTTTATGTTAGAATTGATAAATTAGAATATAAAGTAGTAGCGACAAAATTCACATCTTTGTCAAAAAAAAAAGTTAAAATAAAGACTGCAATTTGGTTACAAAAAGAATGATAAAAATGTGAAAGAAAGGAAATGTAATAACGTACATTTTTCAATGTAAAAGAAAGGAAACGTAATAACTTACAGTTTTATTTATGTAATTTAAGGAGAATAAAAAAATTACATTTTTTAATTAATGTAATTTAAAATGAATAAATAATTACGCTTTCAATGTCATAAAAAGAATGAATTCAACCTTGAAATAAAATTTACAATTTTTATGTAAATATAATAAGAAAAGTGAATTGTGACATTGAATTAGAAATTTACAATTTTATGTAATCAATTAAGATATGATTTTGCCATGTAATGAAATTTACAATTTTATGTAATCAATTAAGATATGATTTTGCCATGGAATGAAATTTACAATTTTATGTAATCAATTAAGATATGATTTTGCCATATAATGAAATTTACAATTTTATGTAAGCAATTAAGATATGATTTTGCCACGTAATGAAATTTACAATTTTATGTAATCAATTAAGATATGATTTTGCCACGTAATGAAATTTACAATTTTTATGTAATTAATTAAGATATGATTTTGCCATGTAATGAAAATTACATTTTCATTAGGTAATTAAAGAGTAGAATTTACATTGTAAAATAAAAGGACATTTTTATTAAGTAAAATAATAATTATTATTATAATTATTAATTAAAATTATACTTGGACACGAGGTTAGGTCACATTTGTGGTGGAAGTCTGCCCGGACCCGACCGGCATATCCAGCAGCCACAAATGTTGGGCCTAATGTGAGAGGTCCAAGTGCGCAAATACATATTGGGCCAAGACACGAGGTTAAGCCCAACTTGTGGTGGAAGTCTGCCCGAAACCGACCGGCCTATCCAGCATCTACAAGTTGCAGGCCTAATGTGAGAGATCTGGCCCATATTAAAATATAAATGGATAAATTAGAAATTGACGTTATTTTCACACTGTTATGTGTTAATAATGAAATAAATATTTTCGCCTCCAAGTTTGTTATAAAAGAAAGTTATATTTTTAATGTAATAAGATAAGGATTAGAAAAGTTTTACATTTTCTTAATGTAAATGGGGATTAGAAGAAAATTTCATTTTTTTATGTAATTAAGTAAAAGAACATAAAAATTCATTTTTGTGTAATTAAGTCAATCTGCATGTGAATTAGATTGAAAGTGGAAATTTTACATTTATCGTGTAAATTAAGATAAAGGAGAAAAATTACATCTTATGTAATCAAGTTAAAGTAGAAAGAAATTTACATTCTTAATGTAATTAGATTATAGAAATAACTTACATTCTTAATGTAGATTATATTAAAAAGAAAAAGTTTACATTTTTAATGTGAATAAAAATAATAGAAATGAAATGTATATTTTTATCGTCACTTTAGATGCGATAAAAGAATAGAATAAAAATTATATATTTTTATCGTCATTTTAGAGGCAGTAAAAAGAAGTTACATTTTTCAATATAAATAAAAGGAAAATAGGAAGTTACATTTTTATATGTAATTGGTGTAATATAGAAACTTACATTTTTCAATGTAAATAAGGATGAAATAGAAATTATATTTTTATATGCAAATAAAAGAATTTACATTTTTCAATGTAAACAAAAGAATGATTAGGAATTTACATTTTCCAATGTAAATAGAATATGAAATAAAGGTTACATTTTCAATATAATAATATATTGAAGAATAAGTTTACATTTCTCAATGTAAATAAAATAGGAATAGAAATTTACATTTTTCAATGTAAATAATAAGATTAGAAATTTACATTTCTAATGAATGGATTTTCATTAGAAAGAAATATGAAACCAAATATACATTTGGTGTAGATTGAAAAATGGAAGAGTAAAATATACATTGTTATGTTTAGGATGTGTATGTAAAAGTGAAAATAGCGATAGATCGTTATAAAATATTAACAACGATATGAAATGGTTTTCAAATTTATATATGCGAGAATTATTTGGAAAGTCCGAGTTTACTCTCATTCCAAATAATGATACGACGTTTGAAGAATTGTAGACCGATGATCTTCACATCGAATGGGTAATTAGTGTTGAGGCCCTTGATTGATTTGCTCCCAAGACGGGTCTAAAATGGTAGTTATCTGGACGTAGTGCTGATTTGTACGGATTTGGCTTTCGCTCAGACCCAGAGCATAAGTTTATAAATGGAATGTGTGTCTGACGTTGAATTTTGTTATATGTAAATTGATTTCTATTAATATACAACCGTTGGTGGCGGAGAATTTATTCTCTTGCTCAACATCCTTAGAGGTTGTGTATTAATAGTTATCAATCGCATGGTGTGAATTGTCAACGTGGCACGCTAAGATGAAGATGATCAAGGCTTTGTTGTAAAGCAGGCCTTGTGGTTATAACGTTACTTCGCGAGCCTCACAACCCGGTTGAGTCTAAAACGAGAGAAGGGAACGCAGGGAGAGCAGCATGTTTCTTTCTAGCTAGAAGTGGTGTCGGTGCTTAAACTGGCTGATATTTATTTATGTGGATGATCGAGTGTGGCGCGCCTCGGATGACAGGTCCTATAGGACCAGGAAACGTGTGTTCAGGAATAACTAATCCGCAACTCGTATGGTGGACCGGCCCTGTAGCTTTCCAAGGGTTCACTGCGGGGGATCCTGAGACATTAGCTAGAGTGTCTCGAATTGGTAAGGAGCTCCTCCCTATCCTTGACTCATGATGGAAACCCAATTTCCAATACGACCTCATGCGGTTTTGATTGTATTACTAGTATGGAGACATAGTATATGGTAGCTATGCTTCCTAGGATTGATACATTTACTTTGAAATGTTTTTGAAACATATACACACTAATAATAATATCAAAATCCGTTTTTATCGTATCAAGCATTTTTTACCATTATAAGTTAAAACCCTATCCTCCGGTTTGCGTTGCATTGTGTGATGGGACTTGGGCCTTATGATGGTTTCATTTTTCCAAAAAGCATTGCATTGTTTAACGATTTATTTTAATTTATGCACGACAATCCATTGGAGTAAACCTGTTTCGCGTTAGCGGCGTGGTCCTTCGATTTGTCTTATTCTTATTAGTGAAATTAGTCAAGAATTCTCACACCAGTCCCATGACTGACCCGTTGTTTGTTTCCACCTTTACAAACTCGGGTGCCCTCTTTCCACACGGGCAGTCGAGTAGTTTGTCTACAGGTTCTTATCTCGAGCAGGATCCTGGATTGAAACTTAAAGTTGTGTCCAGAGCATAGAAGTCTTCCGCTGTTTAATGTTTTTTTTTTAATATTATAATTTATCTTCCGCTGTAATTTTATTCGATGTACTCTGATATTCTGTACTCTGATGTAACATTATTATGATGTTTATAAAAGTCTGTTGTTGTTCTGATGTGTTGTATTCCCAAAGTAAGTGTATCCGGCGATTTCCCACAAGGGCGATTTTCGGGTCGTTTCATTTTGGTATCAGAGCTTTGGTTAGCTCAATCCTTTGGGATACAACTTGTTAGAACTGAACAAAAGACTCATCAGAGATTGGATTGGTAATATCCAATAAGAATACTCATTAGAGATAGGATCAGTAGTATCCTAGAATGAGAAAACTCATTAGAGATGGGGTTAGTAATGCCCTAGAATGAGTTGAGAGTGCCTAGTTTATAATTAACGTATTTTTGTTTATATATAATCCGATCTTTGGAAATATGATTTTAGTATATATAAAGTTATATATTTTAAAAGTTAATCAACAAATAAAATTGAGTAGGATAATTAAACACTTTTTAGCTTCGTTCCTTTTCGAGGACGA
Organism: Allium sativum; assembly: GCA_030737875.1. Classification (NCBI taxonomy): domain Eukaryota; kingdom Viridiplantae; phylum Streptophyta; class Magnoliopsida; order Asparagales; family Amaryllidaceae; genus Allium; species Allium sativum. The sequence goes on along the minus strand of CM060926.1, from coordinate 1,018,736,599 downwards.
AAAGTTTTTAAGTGGGGGAGACTATAACAACCCTGAATTTTGGGGTAAATTTAAAAATTTATTTTAACTAATTTTAATGAGTTTTTGATATTTAAAATAATTTATTTAGAATAATAATGATTAAAAATTGATTTAAATCGAAGTTAGAATGAATAATTTGATTTTAATTATAAAAGGAGTTAGAAATAGCACGGCAGTTTAAAAAGTCAAACTTGAACTTTGACTGATCGTACAGGATGCAAAATTTAACGGATTTTAGTGAAACTAAAAATATTAGAATCTATTTAAAAATATCTTTCTAACGAATCTGAAAATTTGAAATTTCATAGCAGGAATCAAAAGTTATGCCCAGTTTAAAATTTAGAAAGGTCGCTATGAAATTTACAAAGGGCAAAAACACTACTTTTTGCATACAAAGGAATTTGAACTCGAAACCACTTCCAATGAGTTTGGAACAATGTTTCTACATTAAAAAATAGTAAACACTTATATATTTTGAGTTTCAGAAATTATTTGTTTAAAAATGTATTTTTAATATTAAATATATACGCCTTGAAAATAGCCATTTTTCAAACGACCTCTGTTTTCGACGAAACCACTTTTGTTGGATTTGGAATGTCAAAATATTGCTAGTTTAATTTTTCATAATTTTTTGAAGTTAATATGTGAGCGTGGCAAGGAAAATGTGTTTTGGTCATTTATAGTTAAATTGGATCGACCAGAAAATGGCCATTTTTCAAACAGTCTCAGAATTTGACGAAATTAATTTTGTTAGGACCGTATCGTCATAACGAAGCCAAATATATTTTTTCTGGATTTTTCTGAGTCCATACTTGGCCTCGGTGAATTTATTTATGCGAACGAATTAATTTAATAAAGGATTTAAATATTAATTTAAATAATTCAAGCCACAGACAGCCGTTTGGGCTGACGGGACCTAGCCCATTGGACCCGGAATGGGGGCTACTGGGTAGGGTCACTTTCTGTTGGACTAAAATTAGTTCGGTTTGAAACTTATGGATTTAATTGTAAGAATACATAGAAAACATTATAAAAATAGGAAAATTAAAAACCTAATTGCTATTCATTCTTCTTCCAGCCGCCACCCATCAGTCCAATGGCCACCGACATCCGCACCTTTTTCCCTTAAATTCTCCTTCATCTCAACGAATTAGACCCCAACACATATACCAAATCGAAGCTTTCCTTCCTCTCTTCAGTTTGGTACGGTTGGATCTCCCCTAAATCACCACAGCCTGAGAACTGTGCGCCCCAACCTCGGCCAAACACACCGCCGTACCCCTCCCAGGCTCGATCGAGCTGAGCAAGGGTGATCCCACCCTAGGCGCGTCGCTTTGCTCTCCGACGGGGTGTTCTCTGATCATCACGAAGTGGTGTAATCGGATTAAAAACTGAAGACCTAGATCTGAACAAGGTAGTGAAACTCGGCGGCCAAGAAACTGTATTGGGGAAGAAGGTTTATTTCCTAATTAATTAATTAATAAAATGTTTCTAACTTAATTTAATCATAACTTATTGACACGAACTCGAAATCTGACGATTTCAGGACCGTCGGGATCGTAATTCAGAGAGCTATATTTCCAGTCTGATTAAGAACAATTCTGAGCCAGTCTAAATTTTGGCCAAATTCAAAATGGGTCTATAAAGGTGAGATTTCTTTTCTTTTTAAAAATTAAAATTAATAAAAATAAAATTTCAGTTTGTATGTGATGTGAGAATTCTGATTTAAAATTTAATTTAAATTTAAATTATTTATTTCTCGCTTTAGAATCATATCACTTTTGTGTTATATTAAAATTGTTGTGTAAACATACAACTTGTATGCTATATGAGAATTACCCTATGAACATATCACTTGTATGTGAATTAGAATAGACAAATATAAACATATCACCTTTATATGAAATTTCTGATCTGAATAAATAAAATAAAATACTCATTATTGTGTAGAATAATTCATACATATTCATTATTGGATTTTAAATGTTTGTTGCTGCTGGTTGTTCTGTTAATTTGGTGAGATATTTTTGTCGTATCTAACTTGACAAAATAAACATGTCCTTCATGTTGAATCCACCTTAACAAATTAGAACTATCATTTTAATCAGTATATGTTGTGTCAAAATAAAACGATTATTTTTGTCAGTATACATTGTATGAAAGCAAATATGCCATTTGTCATTATAGAATTTATGAAAACGTCATTTATGCAAAGGGGAAATTTGTCATTTATGTTGAGACGAATTTGCATTCATGGTAGAATATTTGATGTCATTTATTTTAAATGCCTTTAGATCAGAATGTCAATAGATTTATATGTCATTAGCTTAGAATATAAATATTGTTTATGTTAGAATTGATAAATTAGAATATAAAGTAGTAGCGACAAAATTCACATCTTTGTAAAAAAAAAAGTTAAAATAAAGACTACAATTTGGTTACAAAAAGAATGATAAAAATGTGAAAGAAAGGAAATGTAATAACGTACATTTTTCAATGTAAAAGAAAGGAAACGTAATAACTTACATTTTTATTTATGTAATTTAAGGTGAATAAAAAAATTACATATTTTTTATTAATGTAATTTAAAATGAATAAATAATTACGCTTTCAATGTCATAAAAAGAATGAATTCAACCTTGAAATAAAATTTACAATTTTTATGTAAATATAATAAGAAAAGTGAATTGTGACATTGAATTAGAAATTTACAATTTTATGTAATCAATTAAGATATGATTTTGCCATGTAATGAAATTTACAATTTTATGTAATCAATTAAGATATGATTTTGCCATGTAATGAAATTTACAATTTTACGTAATCAATTAAGATATGATTTTGCCATGTAATGAAATTTACAATTTTATGTAAGCAATTAAGATATGATTTTGCCACGTAATGAAATTTACAATTTTATGTAATCAATTAAGATATGATTTTGCCACGTAATGAAATTTACAATTTTTATGTAAATAATTAAGATATGATTTTGCCATGTAATGAAAATTACATTTTCATTAGGTAATTATAGAGTAGAATTTACATTGTAAAATAAAAGGACATTTTTATTAAGTAAAAAAAAATTAATTAAAATTGTACTTGGATACGAGGTTAGGTCACATTTGTGGTGGAAGTCTGCCCGGACCCGACCGGCATATCCAGCAGCCACAAATGTTGGGCCTAATGTGAGAGGTCCAAGTGCGCAAATACAAATTGGGTCAAGACACGAGGTTAAGCCCAACTTGTGGTGGAAGTCTACCCGGAACCGACTAGCCTATCCAGCAACCACAAGTTGCAGGCCTAATGTGAGAGGTCTGGCCCATATTAAAATATAAATGGATAAATTAGAAATTGACGTTATTTTCACACTGTTATGTGTTAATAATGAAATAAATATTTTCACCTCCAAGTTGTTATAAAAGAAAGTTACATTTTTAATGTAATAAGATAAGGATTAGACAAGTTTTACATTTTCTTAATGTAAATGGGGATTAGAAGAAAATTTCATTTTTTTATGTAATTAAGTAAAAGAACATAAAATTTCATTTTTGTGTAATTAAGTCGATCTGCATGTGAATTAGATTGAAAGTGAAAAATTTACATTTATCATGTAAATTAAGATAAAGGAGAAAAATTACATCTTATGTAATCAAGTTAAAGTAGAAAGAAGTTTACATTCTTAATGTAATTAGATTATAGAAATAACTTACATTTTTAAATAGATTATATTAAAAAGAAAAAGTTTACATTTTAATGTGAATAAAAATAATAGAAATGAAATGTATATTTTTATCGTCACTTTAGATGCGATAAAAGAATAGAATAAAAATTATATATTTTTATCGTCGTTTTAGAGGCGGTAAAAAGAAGTTACATTTTTCAATATAAATAAAACGAAAATAGGAAGTTACATTTTTATATGTAATTGGTGTAATATAGAAACTTACATTTTTCAATGTAAATAAGGATGAAATAGAAATTATATTTTTTATATGCAAATAAAATAATTTACATTTTTCAATGTAAACAAAAGAATGATTAGGAATTTACATTTTCCAATGTAAACAGAATATGAAATAAAGGTTACATTTTCAATATAATAATATATTGAAGAATAAGTTTACATTTCTCAATGTAAATAAAATAGGAATAGAAATTTACATTTTTCAATGTAAATAATAAGATTAGAAATTTACATTTCTAATGAATGGATTTTCATTAGGAAGAAATATGAAACCAAATATACATTTGGTGTAGATTGAAAAATGGAAGAGTAAAATATACATTGTTATGTTTAGGATGTATATGTAAAAGTGAAAATAGCGATAGATCGTTATAAAATATTAACAACGGTATGAAATGGTTTTCAAATTTATATATGCGAGAATTATTTGGAAAGTCCGAGTTTACTCTCATTCCAAATAATGATACGACGTTCGAAGAATTGAAGACGGCGATTGAAGACCGACGATCTTCACATCGAATGGGTAACTAGTGTTAAGGCCCTTGATTGATTTGCTCCCAAGACGGGGCTAAAATGGTGGTTATCCAGACGTAGTGCTGATTTGTACGGATTTGGGTTTCGCTCAGACCCAGAGCATAAGTTTATAAATGGAATGTGTGTCCAACGTTGAATTTTGTTCTATGTAAATTGATTTCTATTAATATACAACCATTGGTGGCGGAGAATTTATTCTCTTGCTCAACACCCTTAGAGGTTGTGTATTAATAGTTATCAATCGCATGGTGTGAATTGTCAACGTGGCAAGCTAAGATGAAGATGATCAAGGCTTTGTTGAAAAGCAGGCCTTGTGGTTATAACGTTACTTCGCGAGCCTCACAACTCGGTTGAGTCTAAAACGGGAGAAGGGAACGCAGGGAGAGCAGCACGTTTCTTTCTAGCTAAAAGTGGTGTCGGTGCTTAAACTTGCTGATATTTACATATGTGGATGATGGAATGTGGCGCGCCTCGGATGATAGGTCCTGTAGGACCGGGAAACGTGTGTTCAGGAATAACTAATCCGCAACTCGTATGGTGGACCGGTCCTGCAGCTTTCCAAGGGTTCACTGCGGGGGATCCTGAGACATTAGCTAGAGTGTCTCGAATCGGTAAGGAGCTCCTCCCTAGCCTTGACTCATGATGGAAACTCAATTTCCAATACGACCTCATGCGGTTTTGATTGTACTACTAGTATGGAGGCATAGTATATGGTAGCTATGCTTCCTAGAATTGATACATTTACTTTGAAATGTTTTTGAAACATATACACACTAATAATAATATCAAAATCCGTTTTTATCGTATCAAGCATTTTTTACCATAACCCTGTCCTACGGTTTGCGTTGCATTGTGTGATGGGACTTTGGTCTTATGATGGTTTCATTTTTCCAAAAAGCATTGCGTTGTTTAACGATTTATTTTAATTTATGCACGACAATCCATTGGAGTAAACCCGTTCCACGTTAGCGGCGTGGTCCTTGGATTTGTCTTATTGTTATTAGTGAAATTAGTTAAGAATTCTCACACTAGTCCCATGACTGACCCGTTGTTTGTTTCCACCTCTACAAACTTGGGTGCCCTCTTTCCACACGGGCAGTCGAGTAGTTTGTCTACAGGTTCTTATTTCGAGCAGGATCCTGGATTGAAGCTTAAAGCTGTGTCCAGAGCATAGAAGTCTTCCGCTATTTAATGTTTTTTTTTAAATATTGTAATTTATCTTCCGCTGTAATTTTATTCGATGTACTCTGATATTTTGTACTCTAATGTAACATTATTATGATGTTTATAAAAGTCTGTTGTTGTTGTTCTGATGTGTTGTATTCCCAAAGTAAGCGTATCCGGCAATTTCCCGCAAGGGCGATTTTCGAGTCGTTTCATAAAGTTTACATAATTTATCTCATAAGCTGATTAAATTAAGTTGTATAAACCGATATAATTAGTTAGTAAAGAAATAAAATCTATAGACAAATCAATTAAGATTTAAATTGGAATTTAGTTTACACATTAGTAATTAACTAAATTAGTATAATTTGATAATGTGTTAGAAAATAATAATAAATATATAGGAAATTTATTTATTCATTTAAATAGTTAATTTAAATAAATAAATGTTAATCAGTAAATTTAAATCAATTTATCTTAGGTGCGAATTCATTCGAGAAGATTCGTAGTCGATGATTTGGAAATAAACAGGATATTCGACAACTGCAATTTCGGTGAGAAAATCTCACTCGTTAATTTATTTTTAGCATTAAAAATAAATTGTTGATTTGTTTGTATGCAAATATATATTAGTTATTTAGGCTTGGTGTGTGTGTGTGTATATATATATTGGTTTGGTGGTTAGATTGTTCCCGCAGTATCATTAGCGGATGCCCTCAGTATCATTAGCGGATGATTTCCCTATGCTCCCCACAAATATATATTAGTGGATGACCTTCTATACCGCGATATCCTTCCTCGAAGCAGGATGGGTATTATTTATGTTGGCTAACATCTGTGGATGCAGGAAAAAACAGGTTGGAGGAATCCAACTGGATTCCTGATAAATATATTATCTGTTTGTTTGTGTGTTTTCTGTAACGACCCGCAAATCCGTACTATCTGAATTGACTAAAAACACCACATGTCCAACCCAAATTGCACAGAAATACGAATCATTTTTAGAAAGAAGTTAGAGGATGAGAAATAGAAAGAAAGAAATATTAGAATAGGAGAAGAAGAATACACAACATCAGAGTAAACATGAACCTCACAGCGGAACGGATAAAATATAATATATCATAACTTTTGTAATACAAAATTTGTATCTTTATATACATACCATCATCAGAGCACAACAGTCATTTCTGGAACAGTTATAAACACCTGTTTCCAGATACAACATAGTACACAGCGGAAATACGATAATCTACAGCTAACTGGTGAAGCCTCCTGCTTCCAGCTCCTCCAATCGAATCTGTGAAATCCCGACTACTTGACTGCCCGTACAAATTTGGGCACCCAAGAGTTTAGGGAAAACAAACAAAATAAACTCTGGGTCAGTCATGGGACTGGTGTGAGTAAACTCCAACCACTTGTTTAACTTTCAAAACCCTTTTCGAAAGGAAAGATAATAGTAAGACCAGCCCACACATAAACATGGACGGTTTTTACCTTACTATAACCCAAAACACTTTGATATCAAATCCAATGATATTATAATAATGTCTACATCAAATAAATAACCAAATAGCAGAACGCTTGCATCTCACGCTCCACGTATATAGTATAACATCAAAACCGCATGGCGCTTATTGGAGATTGGATTTCCAACATGACAAGGTATGGAACCACCTTCCGCTAGTGTATCTCTAGAGAGGAATACACTGGGTTCAACAAGAACATCTTGTAACCCGGCCCACACATGACCGACCACTCATTTCGCTTGAGTGTATCGAATGTATATCACCAACGGTTGGGATCAGCAACCGTCTCCCGACTGGGACAGCATCGAATAGAATAAGAAATTAAATGAACCTCTAGATAGGTGATTATACATCCTAATGGGTGCGACCCACATAGCCATGCTGCCTGCCCGATTTTTGTCCTTTCCCGGTTGTTGAGGCCTGAGGCTACGAATACTTACCATTCATTGATAGCACAATCACTTTGAATGCCACATTGTCAGATCCGTTAATCACTAGTTGAGTTTGCACAAATATTCTGGATATTATGCTAAGGGATAAATCCGTTGCAACCATATATATATATATATACAGACCAACCCATTTGATCATTGGAAATACTCTGTCAGACATTCGTCCATTTACGTTCGTTCTGGGACTGAACGAAACCGAAGGCACAATTTCTATTACTAGAAAAAGCCCTTGCACTTTACTCCGTCTTCGATTATCTTCATATAATCTGATTCGCAACGCTACTGCCAATACGGAGTGGTTCTCGGATAATAATCCAACCGGTCTCTCCATATTGACAACGATGGTAAAAACTTCGATAGTCTGTGATTTAACTATCGAATAAAAACAAGTGTTCATCCAACATATCAAACAAATCACTGGGCTCTTTAATTAATTATTCATTAATATTTGTTAACCAAATATTTTCAATAACCATATTGGCCCTTATGCCATTTGGAAAACGTTTCCAAATATTAACTTCTTTTATTTTCTATATATTAGAAAATATCTCTATTTGCAATTTGAGAACAATTTCAATCACTTATCTCTATCCCGACTATTTTAATTATACTCAGTAAATATTTACTGTTATATTTCCAAAATTCCATCACTTGGGTTAAAACGAATGTTGTGTAAAACATCGTTACAACAACCCAAAATATTTTATTCAACTAACTCTTTTTCAACACTTCTCTTCGAGACTGGATCTTGCTATTTATCCATTAAAAATGAAATCAATCAAGTTGGGGTAAAATTACCTCTCAGACCTTAACTGAAAACATCCTCAACTTCAAAACGGCAAAACCACTTACCTCGAATAAACACACTATACAATCCAATTATTCATTTTTAAAACATGTATAAAGTTCGCTTTCTATTTCTAATTTATAGATTTCCCTTTTTGTTTACAATATTCGATTTTTATATTCATTTACCTATCGAATTCTATACGTCGATACAATGATTTCTAACTATCAAAATATCTTTAAAATATTCTAACTCTTTAAATTTCCGGAAAATTTCGCCATAACCTCCCCTGTATCGGGAGCATCGGGAAATTTCAAATAGCTTCCCTGTAACTTCTCATCTCAAAAAGAAAAGAAAAAGCCAAGCGGCTTGCCGATACGGCGCATAAAATCTCATATATGAATTTAATCGTGTACCTTTTTGTCGAGCCCACTAATTATATACCTTCATCACTTTATCCCATAACTGTCTCCGGTATATCTATACCTGTACAATTCATTTCAACTTCATACACTCGTTTTGACTCAATTCGTTAAAGTAACTTTTTAACTAACTCTTTGCCCATTTCGCTTGTATATATGAATATAACACGTTTCAAATATATTTCAACTTACTTATCAACTAATTGAATTCAAATTTTAATTTAAGTTCTATATTCGATTTCGAATATATATTTACAATTCCAAATTCACTTTTCAAAGTTTGACTTCAATTCGACACTCGATTAACTAATTCTTCTTTGACTTAGTTAATTCTATTCAATAATCAAAAATATGATTATTGTTTCAAAATCATCTTCTTTACTTCACTTGAGTTCACATTTATTTTCTAACTCAAGTCTAGATTTTTAAATGGAAATTCAGATTTTTATTTGCTTAAAAATCCCTATATTTATATATAAAATCCATTATGGTTTTAATGGTTTCTTGCGCTGCACTTTTAGAAATTTGATTTTGACATATCTCAAAATCTATACGACGAAATCCAGCTTTTTCTCCTCCTACAGAAAACTGTTATCAAATTGGTACTGACGTTTCTTGTTTCAAAGAATTTCGACTTCAATTGATTTCTGTATATTCAATTGAAGTTCGAAACGACAATTTACGAACTGCAGCGCTGCGGCGAGTTCGTTTTAATTATATTTATATATATAAATTTTTGAACTGCCGTTAAAATGAATTCAACTCCATTTTAACTCTATTTGAAATCTATTTTCAAATTCCCATCACATTCTATTTTAATTCTATATTCAAGTTTCTATATTTTAAATTCCCTTTGAATTCTATTTTTCAAAACTCTATATTTTACTTTTCTTTATTCAAATCCATTTGAATTCCTTTGAATTCAAATTCTATTTCAATTTCTTACATCCAAATTCTATAACTAAATCACATTTAAATTTCTGTATTCAAATCCTATATTTAAATTCTAGTCAAATTCTATTTATTCAATTTGACTTTTATTGAAATAAAATTCGAATTAATCGAATTCAAATCATAAATCCTTATGGATTTATTTTCGTTCAATTTATATTCTGAACATCAGAATAAATTCCATCGTTTATTTCTTTAAACGATTTTCCCATTTCTATTTTCAAATTCACATTTGAAATTAAATATTCGAATTATCCAAGTGATAATTTTTCCACTTTCTATTTACAAACCTCATTTAAACAAGTCTCGCTTTCAAATAAAATATTTCATCTTTGGAAAAATATATTTCCTTTTTCAAAGTCACACTTGTATTTCTATTTTCTGAATTATCCAATGATAATTCATTTCACTCCACTTATAAACTTCGTTTATAAAGGAATCACTTGTTTTATTTTTCAAACAAGTTTATATTTCAAATCTATTTAAAAATTCAAATTCTATTTAAAAATAGAATTTTCCCTTTTAAATCTCAAATATCCTTCCACGATATTTTAAATACATTAACACTTAGCCCAGTGATATTTAAAACAATCAAATCACCCAATTTTCAATCATTTGATTTTTAACACATCATATATGAAAAATATATATGAAATCAAACAAACAACAACAAACAGATAATATATTTTTGAGGAATCCAGTTGGATTCCTCCAACCTGTTTTCCTGCATCCACAGATGTTAGTACATAAATAATACCCATTCTGCTTCGTGGCAGAATATCGTGGTATAGAAGGTCATCGGCTATCATAGCGTGGGGCGTATAGGGTAATCATCCTCTATGAAACTGCGGGCATCCGCTAATGAGACTGCGGGAATCCAACTAATCAATCAACCCAATATATATATATAGCCTAAATAACTAATATATATAAAACAACCAGAAAACATTCACACAAGCAACAAACAATTATTTTTAATGAAATAAAAATAATTCTAAAGGTGAGTGAGATTTACTCACTGGAAATTTTCCTTGCCAAATATCCTGCTAAATTACACTTTATCTCTGCTTTAGATCATCTCGAGCAAACCTAGTTTGCACCTATGATTTATTAGATTTTTGTTTTAATGAAATAATTTAATTCTACTATGTAATTAAATTTACAAAAACATATACCTCACCGTCATTTAAATAATTCGATCAAGCGACGAAGTATTCCTCCGACAACTCCAAACGACTATCATAAGCCCCCGTAATATCCTGCTCCATCCTTTATGGCATTTCGTCGAACACCATATTGTCATAAAAAATTCCCATTTCTCCTCGAACTTTCGCCATTTCCCAGAACTCCTTCCATCACCATCAGACCATCGTTAACAACATGCCCACACCCATCATGAACAGCCTGCGAATCCTTCACCATTTCAGAAATCGAGAATCCTAAAAAAACCACGTAACCACAAACCATACCCTCGAGTGTCTCGCACCCTTCTTCACCAATCGCACCTCACAACATCGATGTCCCCTTTCTGAAATCCTTAGAACAACCCCTGCTGAATCCCTTTGTACAATTTTCGAGTTCCCAAGATGCGAGCGTATTCAGCAAAATGCCGAGATCCAAGAGACTCGCGGTTTAAAATTCACGATTTCCGATGCCCAATCAAACCTCCTCCTAGTCGCGACCGATTCCTATGTGTTGACGAGCTACATAGGATCTAGGGATTTGAATTGCGCTCCCCTTTCTTTTCTTTTCTTTTCTTCGATTGAATCAAATTTTGATTTAAATCGGTGGACTCGATTTCCACTGAGAGGAAGGATGCAGTGCGACTTGAAGATAATCAGAAAATGAGATAACTATGATTTTATAAGGAAGGGGGACGATCCTGTTTTACTTCGAAGGGTTTCTGAAGCTTTTCAATGAATTAAATGAAGCAGGAATAAAAGAATAACTATGATTAGTATTTTAGTGAATGAAAAGGAAAAGAGATCGGCCATTTTCAGCAGGAAGAATTGGAAGAGAGTATTGCGGTTTTATAGAAGGAAAAGGGAACATAACGTACATGAGTATTAACTGGTGTATGGCCAAAGTACATACATGATTTGATTTAAATTAATTTGATTAGATTTAAAGAGATTTTTATTTTTTTAAATAGATATCGATTTGATATCGATTCGATTTCGATCTTATCCATTATAAATATCTCGGGGTTCACAGTTAAAAATCGTGAACCGCTATTCTAGCGTACCGACCGTCATTCCAATGTTATAACGCTATTTTGAATTGAACAGTATATATTCTGAAATTTTAAATTTTGAACGTATATTTAAAATAACCATATTAAATCGATATAATATATTTTAAATTCAAAAACAATTAAATTCTCTGATAATAAAATATCTTTATTATTATCTATATTCAAATACAATTAATACTGATCATTTGAATTGTTTTGATTTAATTCTAACTTCGAATTCAATATATTTTGTATTACAATAATTATATCGATAATTCAATATAAAAATCGATTTATATTATCAGCTCTATATTTAAAATAATATTAAATATTTAAAATAAACTGTTCAAAAATCCGGGTCGTTACATTCTTCCCCCCTTAAAATAATTTCGTCCTCGAAATTGCTAAGGTAGGAAAAATACTATAAACCTATGTACTTTTTTCAAAACTCACTTATGTTGAAACTCTACACTTTATATTTCAACAATTTTAGTTCTACCAAAACTTTTGGTTTTTAGTTCATATTGCACATCACCTTTGCTTACATTCATTTTATTTGAATGGTTCACAACTAATATATTCGTATCCAGTTCATATCCCATTCGTACGAATTCAAATTTAATCACATTGATTCTAATCAATGTATTCACTTCGATCCATTTTAACTTTCTTGAGTTAAATTTGAATTACATAATTCAAATCCTTGGGTGTTCATCTCAAATCTTTTGAAATCACATATATATATACATAACCATTTCTAATTCAAAAAATTTGAATATTTCCAAACTATTTGTTTTCTTCCAAACAAATTTCCACCAAATACTTTTTCTAAGGTAGCAATTCATCACTTAGAACTCGAAAATGAACACTGATGAAGCTGCAGTCCTCATCAGAATTATTTTCCAGCCGCTAAAGTGGGTTCAGTGCTTTATTATTTCAAAATCCATCTAAAATGATTTTAAATCAAAAATCCTTCCAAAACAAAGCTATATTACTTTAATATACTTTGAAAAATATTTCCAAATTTCCCAGGATTTAGATTCCAATTCTGGTTTGAATTTAATTCCAGTTCATCCCATTTGTATATATTTCATTCATATACAAATTTTATCTGGTTATAATTACCCATTCCAATTTTATAATCTCATTGGATTATAATCCTAACAATCAACACATCCATATAATATAATAATTTCAGAAAATTATTCATTTCATATCAAAGTATAGTTTTGGGTAAAATTATTTCATTTACCCACTAAAACAATATTGTGTCGAATTTCTCTGTTCAAGTGTTTAGAAATTCCTATCGACTTCATGGCGTCCCCTGATTCGATCAGAATTCATAAACGACTCAACAGACAAGCCAACATAATATAAAACAAGTTTTATATCAATTAACAAATACGCGCTCTCTTATATATATATACACTCAACTCATTCTAGGGCACTACTGACCCTATCTCTAATGAGCACATTTCTACCAAAGCCTAGGTATTCGTTCAACCTAAGCTCTGATACCAACTGTAACGACCCGCAAATCCGTACTATCTGAATTGACTAAAAACACCACATGTCCAACCCAAATTGCACAGAAATACGAATCATTTTTAGAAAGAAGTTAGAGGATGAGAAATAGAAAGAAAGAAATATTAGAATAGGAGAAGAAGAATACACAACATCAGAGTAAACATGAACCTCACAGCGGAACGGATAAAATATAATATATCATAACTTTTGTAATACAAAATTTGTAACTTTATATACATACCATCATCAGAGCACAACAGTCATTTCTGGAACAGTTATAAACACCTGTTTCCATATACAACATAGTACACAGCGGAAATACGATAATCTACAGCTAACTGGTGAAGCCTCCTGCTTCCAGCTCCTCCAATCGAATCTGTGAAATCCCGACTACTTGACTGCCCGTACAAATTTGGGCACCCAAGAGTTTAGGGGAAACAAACAAAATAAACTCTGGGTCAGTCATGGGACTGGTGTGAGTAAACTCCAACCACTTGTTTAACTTTCAAAACCCTTTTCGAAAGGAAAGATAATAGTAAGACCAGCCCACACATAAACATGGACGGTTTTTACCTTACTATAACCCAAAACACTTTGATATCAAATCCAATGATATTATAATAATGTCTACATCAAATAAATAACCAAATAGCAGAACGCTTGCATCTCACGCTCCACGTATATAGTATAACATCAAAACCGCATGGCGCTTATTGGAGATTGGATTTCCAACATGACAAGGTATGGAACCACCTTCCGCTAGTGTATCTCTAGAGAGGAATACACTGGGTTCAACAAGAACATCTTGTAACCCGGCCCACACATGACCGACCACTCATTTCGCTTGAGTGTATCGAATGTATATCACCAACGGTTGGGATCAGCAACCGTCTCCCGACTGGGACAGCATCGAATAGAATAAGAAATTAAATGAACCTCTAGATAGGTGATTATACATCCTAATGGGTGCGACCCACATAGCCATGATGCCTGCCCGATTTTTGTCCTTTCCCGGTTGTTGAGGCCTGAGGCTACGAATACTTACCATTCATTGATAGCACAATCACTTTGAATGCCACAATGTCAGATCCGTTAATCACTAGTTGAGTTTGCACAAATATTCTGGATATTATGCTAAGGGATAAATCCGTTGCAACCATATATATATATACAGACCAACCCATTTGATCATTGGAAATACTCTGTCAGACATTCGTCCATTTACGTTCGTTCTGGGACTGAACGAAACCGAAGGCACAATTTCTATTACTAGAAAAAGCCCTTGCACTTTACTCCGTCTTCGATTATCTTCATATAATCTGATTCGCAACGCTACTGCCAATACGGAGTGGTTCTCGGATAATAATCCAACCGGTCTCTCCATATTGACAACGATGGTAAAAACTTCGATAGTCTGTGATTTAACTATCGAATAAAAACAAGTGTTCATCCAACATATCAAACAAATCACTGGGCTCTTTAATTAATTATTCATTAATATTTGTTAACCAAATATTTTCAATAACCATATTGGCCCTTATGCCATTTGGAAAACGTTTCCAAATATTAACTTCTTTTATTTTCTATATATTAGAAAATATCTCTATTTGCAATTTGGGAACAATTTCAATCACTTATCTCTATCCCGACTATTTTAATTATACTCAGTAAATATTTACTGTTATATTTCCAAAATTCCATCACTTGGGTTAAAACGAATGATGTGTAAAACATCGTTACAACAACCCAAAATATTTTATTCAACTAACTCTTTTTCAACACTTCTCTTCGAGACTGGATCTTGCTATTTATCCATTAAAAATGAAATCAATCAAGTTGGGGTAAAATTACCTCTCAGACCTTAACTGAAAACATCCTCAACTTCAAAACGGCAAAACCACTTACCTCGAATAAACACACTATACAATCCAATTATTCATTTTTAAAACATGTATAAAGTTCGCTTTCTATTTCTAATTTATAGATTTCCCTTTTTGTTTACAATATTCGATTTTTATATTCATTTACCTATCGAATTCTATACGTCGATACAATGATTTCTAACTATCAAAATATCTTAAAAATATTCTAACTCTTTAAATTTCCGGAAAATTTCGCCATAACCTCCCCTGTATCGGGAGCATCGGGAAATTTCAAATAGCTTCCCTGTAACTTCTCATCTCAAAAAGAAAAGAAAAAGCCAAGCGGCTTGCCGATACGGCGCATAAAATCTCATATATGAATTTAATCGTGTACCTTTTTGTCGAGCCCACTAATTATATACCTTCATCACTTTATCCCATAACTGTCTCCGGTATATCTATACCTGTACAATTCATTTCAACTTCATACACTCGTTTTGACTCAATTCGTTAAAGTAACTTTTTAACTAACTCTTTGCCCATTTCGCTTGTATATATGAATATAACACGTTTCAAATATATTTCAACTTACTTATCAACTAATTGAATTCAAATTTTAATTTAAGTTCTATATTCGATTTCGAATATATATTTACAATTCCAAATTCACTTTTCAAAGTTTGACTTCAATTCGACACTCGATTAACTAATTCTTCTTTGACTTAGTTAATTCTATTCAATAATCAAAAATATGATTATTGTTTCAAAATCATCTTCTTTACTTCACTTGAGTTCACATTTATTTTCTAACTCAAGTCTAGATTTTTAAATGGAAATTCAGATTTTTATTTGCTTAAAAATCCCTATATTTATATATAAAATCCATTATGGTTTTAATGGTTTCTGGCGCTGCACTTTTAGAAATTTGATTTTGACATATCTCAAAATCTATACGACGAAATCCAGCTTTTTCTCCTCCTACAGAAAACTGTTATCAAATTGGTACTGACGTTTCTTGTTTCAAAGAATTTCGACTTCAATTGATTTCTGTATATTCAATTGAAGTTCGAAACGACAATTTACGAACTGCAGCGCTGCGGCGAGTTCGTTTTAATTATATTTATATATATAAATTTTTGAACTGCCGTTAAAATGAATTCAACTCCATTTTAACTCTATTTGAAATCTATTTTCAAATTCCCATCACATTCTATTTTAATTCTATATTCAAGTTTCTATATTTTAAATTCCCTTTGAATTCTATTTTTCAAAACTCTATATTTTACTTTTCTTTATTCAAATCCATTTGAATTCCTTTGAATTCAAATTCTATTTCAATTTCTTACATCCAAATTCTATAACTAAATCACATTTAAATTTCTGTATTCAAATCCTATATTTAAATTCTAGTCAAATTCTATTTATTCAATTTGACTTTTATTGAAATAAAATTCGAATTAATCGAATTCAAATCATAAATCCTTATGGATTTATTTTCGTTCAATTTATATTCTGAACATCAGAATAAATTCCATCGTTTATTTCTTTAAACGATTTTCCCATTTCTATTTTCAAATTCACATTTGAAATTAAATATTCGAATTATCCAAGTGATAATTTTTCCACTTTCTATTTACAAACCTCATTTAAACAAGTCTCGCTTTCAAATAAAATATTTCATCTTTGGAAAAATATATTTCCTTTTTCAAAGTCACACTTGTATTTCTATTTTCTGAATTATCCAATGATAATTCATTTCACTCCACTTATAAACTTCGTTTATAAAGGAATCACTTGTTTTATTTTTCAAACAAGTTTATATTTCAAATCTATTTAAAAATTCAAATTCTATTTAAAAATAGAATTTTCCCTTTTAAATCTCAAATATCCTTCCACGATATTTTAAATACATTAACACTTAGCCCAGTGATATTTAAAACAATCAAATCACCCAATTTTCAATCATTTGATTTTTAACACATCATATATGAAAAATATATATGAAATCAAACAAACAACAACAAACAGATAATATATTTTTGAGGAATCCAGTTGGATTCCTCCAACCTGTTTTCCTGCATCCACAGATGTTAGTACATAAATAATACCCATTCTGCTTCGTGGCAGAATATCGTGGTATAGAAGGTCATCCGCTATCATAGCGTGGGGCGTATAGGGTAATCATCCTCTATGAAACTACGGGCATCCGCTAATGAGACTGCGGGAATCCAACCAATCAATCAACCCAATATATATATATATATATATATATATAGCCTAAATAACTAATATATATAAAACAACCAGAAAACATTCACACAAGCAACAAACAATTATTTTTAATGAAATAAAAATAATTCTAAAGGTGAGTGAGATTTACTCACTGGAAATTTTCCTTGCCAAATATCCTGCTAAATTACACTTTGCCCCTAGAACATATCTTTCTTGAAAAAGGAAGATATGTTCTAGATATTTTGAAGATATATGATCTACTGGAATCCAATATATAGAAATCCGGAAAGCACGATCACGCCGGATCGTATTAACAGAAAACCAGAAGACCAACAACCACACTGGATCATATTATAAGTGAAAACAAAACAAACCAGGGTCTCGTCGGGCCAACCAGATTGCGATTGTAATCCATACTGCAAATAGATTAGTGAAACAGACACGTCAAATCCTGACAATGCTGCTTAACCTTTTCAAGTATAAACCATGCTTGGATATCCATTTAGAGCATAAACCATACTCGAGTAATGATTGAATTGTCTTGCCAAATCCTGACAAGGTAACTTAACTCTTTAGGCATAAACCATACCTGGAAATCCAATTCAAGCATAAGCCATACTCGGGGTATAATCCATACCGTGGAATCCAAACTGAGTATAAGCTATACTAGAGCTTTGGTTGTGTTTCCTTGTCAAATCCTGACAAATAAGAGTTTACTCCTAGGAAAAACCGTACCTAAGATGCTGATAAGAGTATAAGCCATACTCTGTTTATGATTGAAAACCTTGCCAAATCCTGACAAGATACTTACATTCATCAAACATAATCCATGCTTGAAAATAGGTTTAATTAATTCCAGAAACTATTACAGAACAAAAAAAAATCCTGATTGGTTTACGATTGAATCCAGAGCACGCCTTGGGATTAAATCCTAATCTCGTACGTGTGTGCTTCATCTTAGCCATTTATTTGTCGGATAATTTTATTATTGGGAACGTAGTACGCCCGAGGATTAAATCTTAATCCTCGTACATACGTGAGTCGATGTGGCCATCTGGAAATTTTAAAGCAACAGAGATACATATCTTATATCCTAAGAAATGTAGAAAATCCAAAATGATCTAATTTAGACTAGATAATGATGATGCCGCTACTGATTAGCTTAGTTTCCCTCCTATTCTAAGGAGTATGGGGACCATTCTGTGGAGCATGGTAGGGTAGCAGTGCCAGTATGGATGCGACATATTTCTTTATATACTCGGGTAGCTCTCCTCGTCCTACCCGTTCTTCGATAAGATCACGCAAGTGTCTACATCCATTAGTGCCATGACCTGCCATATCGTGGAATATGCGGTGCTTTCCAAACTCATACTCTTTCTGGGTTGTCTCATTCCTGGGAGGCTTAGGAAAAGGAAGAATTCCTTGCACGTCGAGGTATATGTCCAGTAGTGAGGAATTCATCCCAGTGTATATGTTATATTTGGGTTCTCTCCGAAACCGCACATTCCTGAAACTCTTCTCCGGGAATTTTCCCTTTCCTTTGTTCTGGCCAGTAGTGGATGGTCCTCCATCCTTAATCGAGAGTACATCGAAATTATCCATCTCGGTATTAGTATCCTCTTGCCGGAGGAACCTATCCACCTTAGAGTAGAAATCACCCAGATCTCTAGGGGGATCCCGTTGGAGGAAGATTTTGAAGTCCGTTTTATCCAAGATTTCGACGATAGCTGCCATAAGTACCATGGACGGTTCTGGTCGATCTACCAATACTACTGCCGCATTGAACCTTTCCAGGAAAGAGCACAGGTCTCGCCAAACTGCTGCTTTATAGAAGTGAGGAACATGACACTCTTAGGTTGAGCTATATGGACTCTGAATTACTCGATAAGGTGGGTGACCAACATGTGCCAGCTGTTGATCGATTCAGATGTTAGCTGCCGGAACCACTTGGCCATGATGTCGGTCGGATATAGAGGGAATCACTTAGCCACGACGTTAGCTGATGCCGGTAGTACTTCCATGTGGCGCATATAACACATAACATGTATGGTAGGGTATGTCCTGCCATTGTACGACTCAAGAGCTAACAGCTTGAGGTCGGGTGGATTGCTGGAATTCCAGATCTCCTACAAGAAAGGGTTGCGATGGACGTTATCCATGTCATGCTAAGAAGTGGTGCCTCGGGTGAAGCATTTGATAATGCTGGTAATTTGATTCCCACCTTCGAGAAGTCGTTGCCACGAATCCAGTTATGCACCGGGGGGATTCAATATGAAGCTCAGCAGATGGTGAAACCATGCCTAATGCATTCAGGGTTGGTCTGGTGTTCCCCTCGAGCGATGGTGGGAGGTGGTACCGAACCTCGGTTGTTGGTTCCAGACTGTCCGAGGTCTTCGGGT
This sequence comes from Allium sativum, assembly GCA_030737875.1. Classification (NCBI taxonomy): domain Eukaryota; kingdom Viridiplantae; phylum Streptophyta; class Magnoliopsida; order Asparagales; family Amaryllidaceae; genus Allium; species Allium sativum. The sequence goes on along the minus strand of CM060926.1, from coordinate 1,018,716,522 downwards.
CGGCATGTGTCGGTGGGATTGAACTGACCTAAAATTGCATTTTCAGTTCTCGGCTCAGCGTTGCCCCAATTCGGGGCAACATGAGATGGTTTATAGTAGTGTTTCCCTCCGTTGCATTAGAATGTGATGTGGTATTGAATTACTGCGGGAACGGAGGGTGGCTGCCCCCAGTTGTGTTTGGGTCGATCTGAGAAGGCCAAGCCATCGGTTGCATAAGTCCAATTTGTAGTAAGATGTCGGGTCGAACCGAAGGTTGCACCGACCCGGGATCTGGTCGACCCAGGGGTTGGGGCGAACAAAATGGCGGCTAGATGATGGGCTGGTCTGGGGCTTGGAATGAACCAACCCGAAACTCTACTGCTTCCCTAGCTTCGCCAGTTGCACGGAGTGATGCTTGGTTGCTCAGTCTTCCTTCCATCCGAGAAAGAAATTGTCCATCATCTCCTGTTGGTTTTTGACAAGTTCATCTTGATGCACCATTTGTGCCCTGAGCTCAGCCAGAACTCCATCAATCTCTTTCGTGGTCAAATATAGGGAAGGTTCTCTGTGGGAGGAAGCCTCCTTACTTACCCCACCCGCTGCGCTTGTGGCGCCGGCGGCTTGAGTGTTGGAAGATGCTCCGCCTTTCTTCTGCCTCACTATGATTTTTCCAAAAAATATCTATACAAATCCTTTCAAGCTAGAAATTTTTGAAGCTGTTCGTAGCCCCTTCCTGGTGCGCCAAAGTGTTGACGTCAAAAGTTGGTCTTATGAAAATCAACCCCCAAGTGCATAATCCACACACAAATCACAAAGAAATAAAATAAATAACAAGGAACACGCAACATTTTTATAGTGGTTCGACTTGATCCAATTCTACGTCCACTATATAATCTCTATTTTTGTTGTCGATTACAGGTTACAGTTGCTTGATTGTAAGAAAGTAGAGTAAGAAGTGATTTATACACATAATCCTTGTATTACAATTTGGTTCGATCGGTTTATAAGGCAAGCTATTTAAGGAAAACAAACCATGAACTTCCAAAGAAAAAAAAGCGAAGCCTTTTTCCATTTTTAGAACGAGGTATTTATAGGCAAAAATCTGGTCTGAGTCGGCCGCCACATGGCAATCATCTCGGGTCGGGTCAGCCACATGTCATCCAATTCAGAAATTCGATTGCTAGCGGTGGGACTTGGTCTTTACATGCGAATAGTTCTTTTCGATATTCGTGGCACACGTATGGTTTGAATCTTGATTTAAGGAAGTAAAATTGGTCAGAGCTGACCAATAAAGTTGCCTTGAGAATCGAAGTTTGTTGCGTAACGCACGACTCAGATCAATGTATCTGGGTTAAATTGTTCGACCGACCGAACCGATCCACGAAATTCAATCCAAGAGAGAGAGAGGGTGCTTCCATCCAAAGCATAGATGGTTTGGGTCGAACCATCCTTAATAGACTAGAGCAGAAGTCAAACCGAGAGGTAGAAGCATGTTATTTCCACAGTTCTGAGAGCTTATCTTGATAGAAATCCTATTTGCGATGGCCTTGCCAAAAGGCGGATCAACAGCAACAACTCTAGATGATTCTAATTCATCTTCCAGTGATGAACAACAAGAAATGAACAATTCGAATATGTGCTTCATAGTAATTCACAAATCAGAAGAAATTGAAGAACATATCTAAAAATAGGTACGCCTTTATAATAATTTTTTGGTTAAATTGTTTGAATGGTTGCTTGTTTGATTACTTTATTTGAAAATTTGAATTTTAAAACTCAAAATTTGAAATTTAAAATATAAAATAATTATTATTCAATAATAAAATAATAAAAATTATTTTTATAACAAATCTTATCCCAGAAAATGGTTAAAAAAGAATATAAGATATAGATTAATCAAAAAGTCAAAAACAATTTGAAAATTTTCAGAAGGTATGTCGACATACCCAATAATATATGTCGACATATGTGTGAAAATTTGAAATACAAATTTTGAATTTTAAAATTTTGAATTTCCCTCCACCTTTTCACCAAACCCAATGTTCTAAAAAGGTGTCCCTTAACTAGAGAACATGTTCTTTGATTTTTTATTTAACTACTTATTCCTATCATCTCTTTCTACCTTTAATTCAGAATTCAAAACTTATCTTCATTGTCCTATACTCTTCAACAACTCTCTAATGGCTTCCTCAAGCACACTAAGCACTATGAGGCTGACCAAGACTACCAAAGGCTTCCTTTACAACAATCCGAATACTATTAAAGATTACATTAGCTATGTAAACTTTGGTAAAGTCAATACGGGAAAATTTGTAATTTTCAGTGATTTCGCTTCTTATGATCTTCAATATCTTTTTCATCAAAATGGAATTTTAAGTTTCATTAATTCACGGGAGAATGATGAAGTTTGTTATCTGAATCATGTCAATTTGTTTTATGCAAACTTAAATCCCGATTTTTATCAAGGAAATGAAAGTGAAATAGGAGAGTGTAAAAAGAACTCAAATTATTTTGAATATTGATGTTTTGGAAACTATTTTAGATTGCAAAAATACGGGAATGGATCTCACAGTTCTTAAGATGAATAAAAACAATCTAGATATCTTTCACCATATTTTTTAAAGTGATGAACATTTGGAGTTCAAAAACCGTTATTATCGCCCTAAAACAAGAATTGTTAACTTACATCTTCAACATACCGTCACCCAACAATTAGGAAATTTCAACAACCCAACACTAAAAGTTCATAAAGCACTTTTTGCTATTTCTGAAACTACGACATAAATTTGGATCATGTGATTTTAAGTGAATTTCTACCAAAGGATTTATCATCAAAAGAAAATACGTTATCTCATGGAGTTTACCTTACTTGTATTTTCAAATATTTTGGAGTGGATTTCAAAGGCGAAGAGTTTGTTCATCGAAAGGTTTTCAAATATGGAAATATATCTCTTATGAAGATTCCACTTGTGTTTCATCCATATGAAACATTTGCGGAAAAAGAAACAAGAATGGATCAAGAAGAGGAAGGTGAATAAATGGAAATCGAAGAAGAGAAAGAAGATGAAAAAAAATTCTTAGAAAGTATACAGTATCCCGCTAACACCAAAAAAACCCTTCTAAGAAAAATCCTCCTTGAAAATCAAAAGATTTTAGCTAAAAAACAAAAGGCACTAAAGAGGTCATTTAGTAAGAAGTTTGAAAAGATATCTACCAAAATGAGCATTTCTTTGGGAAAGTTGGTAGAAAACTTGGCTTTTCTTCACTCTCATCCTCCTTCGCTAAATTCTAAACCTATTATCTTGTTGTATTAGTTTCAATTTCATGATATGTATTAATTTAATGAATTGTTATCATTAGTATGAATGAAGCTTTTATATTTCAGTTAAATCTTCCTTAAACATCTCTGGAATAATCAATGAAGCAATAAAAACAAGTATATATAAGTCAAAGCAAATCATAAATTACAAAATACTTCAAAAATTGAAAATAACATAGATATGTCGATATACATTTTTCTATATGTCAACAAATAATAGTTACATTTTCAAATTTGTTTAAAATTTAAAAACTGTCTTAACCAACTATTATCTATTCATTTCAAATGAATTGCAGAGTCTATCTATATATATTTCTTATAGAAAAAACTCATTTATTCATTCCTCCTTCATTTGCTTTAATTATTCCTTAATATTATCAAATCCATGGCTTTTTGAATCCATAATTTAAGTGAAAATCTTGAAGAAATATTCAATTCTTTCAAGAACATTCTCCCTATTATTCTATGCAACCAACATCACTTAGAGTTAAGTCAAATACAGATGATAAAACAACCTGAGAAGCATTTTGATGTAATTTGACGGATGATTTCTTCTCTTTCCTAGGGCAAAGACAACAATATTACATGAGCAACTCTCACCAAAGACAATGAAGACAGGAAAGATACAAAGGCTGATCCAATCTTTGATGGTGATAGATTAGTAGAAGTTCCAAGAAATGTCTGAATCTGTATTTAAAATTTATGTGTTTTGATTGGATTGCTTTAAAACTTAATTTTGAATTTGTAAATAAGTTTAAGACTGGTTTGGTTTCGATTGGATTAGTTGATTGGATGTATTGGTTGGTTTTGAATAATCCAAGTTTATCTTAATATAATTTATACTTATTCACATTATTACATAGAATATTAGATATTATATTCTATCTTAAGCATTTTAGAATCATATTAGTCTTAGTATTAGAGCTATATCTTAGTTTTAGCGGGAGTATAATAGCCTAGTTAAGAATATATTATTATTTTTATGACAAAAGGGGAGAATTATAAAATAGGGCTTAGATTAAGGGAGAGTTGGTAGTTTCAGAAGGAGTTAATGAAGTAAGGGAGAGTAACTGGAAAATCAAGACATCTGGTATAAATATTTTATAAACCAAGGTTGTCATCATCAAAAGGGGTTGATTGTTAGGGAATGAGATGGCTGTAATGACGGTTGACAACAACGTTGTTTCAATTATTATTGTTATACAATATATATTAACACTATTATCTAGAATATCTTTATATATATTCAAGAAATATATTCAAGGATTGATTACTGAAGACTGTATAGTTTAGAGTATCAAGATTTCAAGGTAGACGAGTTCAAGATGCATGACTCATGAGTATCAAGAATTCGAGAAATAAACAGTAATTATGTCCAAATTTTTTGTTAAAACTCTGGTTAGCACCGAATTCTTATTTTAATATTTTCTCACTATTTTTCAAATGAATTCAAAATTACTTCCTTATTTTAAATCTATTATCAAAATGATTTCAAAAATAATTCCTTATTTTTAAATATATATTTCTTTATTCGTAAATTTATTTTAACTCCTGTTTTAAATATATTTTCTAATATATTTTAACTTCCGATTAAAATATTCTTATTTATATATTTTATACTAATTTTATTATAATTACTTATGTTTTCAATTTCCTTACTTATATATATTAAGTCTTAATATATTTCTTATATACATAGTTTATATATATATACTTTTATACAATTTTTAATATAGCCTTTTAATCATTTTTAAATCATATGAGTGTATGAGCCTTAATATATATTTTTACTTGAAAAACTCTATTTTAATATAAAAGAATATAGTTTGTTTTTAACTCAAGAAACACTGTAATTTATTTAATCATTATTAGGTTTAGATTCAAATCTTATTTTTTGAAAAATTCCTTAGGTATGTCGGCATACCCAAAAAAATATATGTCGACACATGTACCATTAATTTCAAATTTAAATTATGAAAAGTTGTGTCTTTTGAACACAAAACAATTGTGAAAGGATTTGACTGTTGGGAGACTATAAAGACACTACTAAATTTGATTTTTAACTAACTTTTCGTTATCTTCTTCTTCCTTTCTCTTCTCTCCATTATTCTTCTTAAATTCTTAAATTTCATACTTATACTTCACCTATTTTCAAAGAGAATTATATCAGTCTCTTTCTATTTCAGTTCTCCATTAAGCTCTCTCTAAAATTCAAGTGCTACTTAAGAGTTAAAGGATTTCTGTGACAAAAGATCAAGTTATATCGAGTCTATCCTCTAAAAATAGTACTGAGAAAGGTATGGTCGTGTTCTGCATAAATCAATTGGGTGTGATTGTATCCGGAAGATCAATTGTGTGTAGGTTGTAACTCGGAAATCAACAGAGTCTCACCGTACTCTAGAAATCATTTAGGATGTGCCCTTATTACCCTGAAATCAAAGATTTTAATATTGGATATTAGTTGAAAAGAAATCCATATCAACCCAACATTGTGGGACTAGATGTAAGGTAACTCCGAACCAATGTAAAATCCCGGAAAGTACTTTCCTTTTACTGCTTTTTATTATTATTATCTGCATCTATGATTGTTGATATTTGTGATTTGCATAATGTTTGGATAAACTTAAAAAGACTTCAAAAAATCAAAAAAATATCCATAAAACACTATTTACCACCCCTCTAGTGTTTAGTTTTTCTTAAGATTCTTAATCCGCACCTCCAACAATTTAAACCACTTGGTTGTAAGTGATAACTTCCAAAAAATCTTTCTTCTTAGGTTTTGAGGTTATAATTGCTAGTAGTCCCCCATGATGATTAGAAAATGGTATAAGGTGGTGAAAGTAAGTTATCCCTATTTGTGTCTGCATTGATTGGGATTTAAAACCACTTAGATAATTTTATTGTGGGGACATATAACCAATGGTTAACTATATATGGATTCAGAAGTTAATGAAAGAATCGGAGTTGCATCCCAAAATGAGGAAATATCTTGATCTCGAAGTTTCAAGATATTGAATGAAGAAGAAATTCGACTTCTATAATTTCATCTTTAAGAATAAAAAATTAATACATGAGATTAAGAAAGAGGCATAAATGAAGGATTTGTGTATCTATTCTTTTTAGCTTGAATCTGTGTATATTTTGATTTGTTCAAGTTCATTTGTTTAATTTTTATAAATTATCCCTTTTGTTGTTTTACACAAAACGACTATGTTTGAAATTATAAGGAACACGCACAAATATGTGTAAATTTACATGGTTGCGTGTAGTTTATACTATCTATTTCAAATAAAATCACTCATTCCTTATAGTTTTAAATATATTAATATTTTCCTTATTATTTTTGGGAAAATATATGGAAATTACGGTAAATTACTTTAATAAGATTTTAGTTTAAACAAACCAAGACATAGAAAGATTGTTTGAGTTATTAGTATGAATTATAACATCAATTAGTTAAATTTAGAAAATTAGGATTAGGAAAATCATTGATCTAAGGATCGCTCATCAATTGTAAACATAGGAATAATATTTATCTTTATAGGATTATCATAATTATCTTCTTGGTAGTTGGTGGGCGCTCTTGAAGTATTTTAAGGAGGCCATTTGAATCACCAAAGTGTTGAGAGGACAAACACCGAAAAATTTCTACTTGAACCAAATTTATGATTAGCGACTTTGGAAAAAGTCAAATTTGATTAGACAGTCTATGAAGTATAAAGGTTGGAATTATATTTTGGGTTTCCCAATATTAGCGAAATAAGAAAGGTTATTGATAACAGGAGCCCGATGCTTTTATACTTTTATATTTTATATAATACCTTTAATTATTACAAAATTTTAGTAGGGATTAATCAGAAAATTGGGACTAAGATGGAACCTTGGTGTCTTGTGCCCCCACAGATATTTTGAAGCACAGAACTACAAGCTCTACAACGTTGAGTTAGATTGGTTCGAGTACATTAGGGATAAAATTTGGTGGGGGCCATGATTTTTTTAATTTTGTAGTCTTTCTCCTTGATTTTTAAGGATTTTTGATTGCACCGTGGTTACTAGATTGAACGATAAGAATTGGTTGCAACATTAGTGTACCAAGCACTCATGTGGAAATTTCATGCATGCTAGGATGTCTTGCATACATAATGTACCACAAATTACATTTTCACACTAGTACTGAGCTCACTATAGTATGTCCACAATAGATAAATACCACAAATTTGGCTATTTTATGGATAGGTAAATAAATAAATTGGTTATAAAATATGTTCATCGAGTAATTTGCGTTTTTCATCACTTTGAAAAGATTTCAGACTGAAATCTCTTTTGAGGGGTGAGAATGTAACACCTTGTAAAATATATCCTAATAAGACATAGATAAATAAAATAAGAATAATTAATAACTGAAAATGTGGATATTTATTACATGGTAATTTGGCCACGAAAATATCATCATTGTTTTTGTGGCGAGATACTGATCCGTTTTCATGCTTATTTGTTGAAAACGATGTCGTATGAAGAAGATATGCATATAACAATTTTGGATATAAAATAGTAAACAAGCAGTTTTGAATTCGAAATTAATTGGATAAGTAAGGAATGTAATAAATAAAAATGGCTAAAAGGATTCCTTTTGTATTCAAATCAAAGTTATGTGTGAATGTAAACATGTAAAAAGAGGATATGCTTTAAAAGATAACATATAAATCAATTACCATTTGTTAATCAATCAAAGACATGTGAATTAAATTCACAGATTCCCAGAAATAGAAGGCAGGATGACCGCTCCTTTTGAAGAGGGTCGGCCGCCAGCCCCTCCCCCCCCCCCCTTCCACCCCGGCACTAAGTGCTTAGACAGAAGATGGTGGCTAGGATTTTACTTAGATTCTTTTAGGTTTAGATGCCATGGATGGTTAAGATTATATAATTTTGATTTGACGACTCCTACACATTTTAACACCTATAAATAGAGCCTTATGCCACCTCTCTTAATTCACATATTTTGAGGCTTTCTACCTTTATTTCTTCTTTGTCTCTATTAGTGTTAGGATCTGGTTTAGGAGAAGATTAGTTCTTCCTCTTTTTCTCCTTATATTCTATTTATTTTATTCCATTTTATTTTTAGAATTACTAGATCTAACATATGAAATTTTAACAAATAAGAAATTGGGAATGTTTGTGCGTGATAACATTCCAAATCTAGAAATATACACTATTTTCTCTCTCTTTAGTATTGTGAGTGGGATTCCTTAAGATTACCTATTCTCTATGACTGGTTAGTATTTAAATCTAGAATTTTATGCCTACGGGGTTTGGGATTCACAAAAGTAAAATATAAAATCCTCTTAACCTCAAGTATTAAAGAATTATCAATTTGAGTTTATTTTTGGGGTTTGATGGAAGATATAAATGATTTTTTTTATGTATTGTTCTTATGTGAATTCATAATATAGTCTATTTTACTATCTTTCCTTTCTACAGCAAATCCAAAACTTACATAAAAAATATGGATTTTGGTATGGGAAATTATGTTTATTCGAATCTCTATTTTTCATTGTAAACTTGTGCATTTGGGTACAATAAACAACATTTGGGCAAAATCCTTATTTTTATGTAAAGATCACTCAAGGTGGAAAGATGGTAAAATTGTGCTAGAAAGAATAAATATATAATACTAATTTTTTTTGTTTTTTTTGTTTATTGATGTGATCCCAAAAGCCTAGGATTACAAGTCCATCTTTAGTTATGTTATGATTATTTATGTATTAGTGCTTTGATTTTGAGATGAAGATTAAAAAGCCATATTATGAATTTGGGAAATATAACTTGTATATCTTTTGATTGTGGTAAATATTGATGATTCATCGTTTATTGTGATTTCCTTTACGTGCTTCACTTATTACACATTTATGCACAATTATTATATAACGTAATCTACATATATATTGCGTTTAGTTAGAAATTTCATATTAAATGTCCCTACTAAGAATTTGTATGTGTGCGCATTTGTAAAATCCTTTAGTAATATTAAATGACATGTGAACGCAAGGTTAACCCTTACTTATAGTAAAAGTCTGCCCGGACAATCCGACTGCCAACAGTTGTAAGAAGTCGGGTTAATGTGAGACGTCTAGTGCCACGATCCATTTAGCATGTGATAGGCCTGTCTCGAGAAGGTATTAAGTGACCGATCCATTTTATGAGGTATTAAGTGGTTGGATTCATTCCACTCCTAAGTATTTTTCCCTAGAGTTTGGACTATAGTCATAGACCCGCCCTTGTTAGGTATTAAGAGATCAATGGGTCTGCCTTTCTCACATAGCTATGAGGTACTAAATGGTCTCGAATGAATTAGGAAGTTTTTAAAAAGTTTTCCTCTTCTTATACAGGGGCCAGAGCAAGGGCAGATCTGGGGATGGGCTACTTAGAGTTTCACTAAAACCTGTAAAGAGACCGCCTATCTAAGGAAAGTATTAAGGGGCTAGGTGTTCACCTACAATGTCAGCTACATAATAACATAGAGCCTGTCAGGCGAAGGACTATCAATGGATACCTGAAAAATCTAAAATCCGTTCGCATCCACATTCGGAAAGTAGATAAATATCTGATTCGGAAAACTATTGCGGATATAGACACATCCGCATCCGAAAATTATCCATCTTTTTTTCATAGATATATTTTAAATTATGTGTATTTGTGCATAATGAAATATGCTAATTTATAATTTTGTTGAGTTGAAAGTTTGTATTAACCATAGTAAACGCATGTTAATTTCTCGAAACTATTTATTATCATCATATTTATTTTCAAACTTTAATGACCAATTAGAATGAAAAAACTTTATGTCAAATATAAAATATGCTCAATAATAGACCGGGGAGAACGAATATCAACCCGGGGAGGTCGCAGATACCAAGGGTCTACCCTGAGAGTTCACAACATTCAACGATGGCTCAGTGAAGCCACCAACTCCAACTCGATAAAATTGTCAAGCACATAAATGATGTAGCAAGATGTGGACTTGTAAATACGACTCGAAATAGTCGTGAAACATGTGAGCAATCCATAGAGAATCTAGATACAAAACACATCTTCCATTGAAAGATATGTTCTAGGTATAAATATTAATTTATTTTTTATAAGACCGTTATGCTTTGGATTCAGATGCTCGAATTGCTCAATATTCGAGTATGGATGATTATATGAAACAACAAACAGTTGGATACACTTGGATATCATTTTCGAATTAAAAAAATCAGAGCTCAAAATTTGCCTAAGTATTGTGTCGGTACCAATCCGGAGCACGAGAACATAAATGAAAATTTGGTTTAAGTACGAGATCCATACCCTATGAGCGCACTGGACTAATATAACTATCTTTTTTTCATAAAAACATAGTAAAACTAAAATCAAGTGTTTATTTTATACATGGCACATTAGTTCAATAACAGAACCAGTTACTCTTAACAACTGAATTATAAGTCCAATGATTTTACTTATTTATTTTGTTTTATTGTGAAACCTTTTGTATTTAAATTCTGAAGGAAAAAACCTAATCATTGTTTTAGTCTGTTTAATCATACAAAAAATTATCTGTATTGTATGATGAAAAAACATTTAAGTTATGCATATTGTTTTACATATGCATATATATACATATTATATATATATATTGAAAAAGAAAGAAGAAAGATAAATCATAAGAAACATTTGGGTTCGGTAGTTAAATTAAAAAAAACCGATAAATTTGAACTAAGGAAACTCTAAAAATCAAAATAATTTAAGCTAATGAAGGTTGGTAACCAGGGCCCGCCCACAGTCTTTAGCTGCCCTAGTCGAATATTAGTTGGCCTACTTCTATCTGGCATGTAATTTTTTTGGAATGAAAATACTGACAAAACTATTATTGAATTATTCTACCCTATTATATCAACAACTGGTTTATAGGTTACTCCTATGAGACATTGGATGTAGCTGACAACTTCACATATTTCTCAGCTAGTTTGACAATTGGTTTTAAAATAATTATACCGTAACACCATTGTATCTATCATCATATTGTTGCCCCTATAAGATATGTTGCCCTGGACATTAGTCTTGGTAGCCTTACCTTATGGTCGGCTCTGCTGGTGACGCGGAGATCGAAGATACTTAAGTAGAAGCATACAATAGTAAGCAGCACAACAGGATATTAGTAGGTCAGCCGATGTCGAAAGGCAACTTGTGACACGAAAATCATACTCAAAACTATAGTTTTAAATAAAGTTTGAAAAGAGGTTTATTACAGTCTTCCTTACGGTATTCCATTTCCATGAAATAAATCTATTTTAGAATTGTAATGTAAAAGTAAGAGTTGTTAGCATGTTTGTAATTATTAATATTTCAGTTTCTTTTATATTGGTTTTGGCTTCAATAACAATGATTTGTAATTATATTAAGACCTTGTAAATGACGTGAATGTATAATTCGTTTTGATATTTGTAATTCTGATGCAATCTATTTACTTGTTGCATTGATGTTTTACTTCATTTTTTTATTTTGCATTTTTAATAATGCACAAAGAAAATAATTGTAAAAAGTTCTATCACAATGGTCGGAAACAGTTGTAAATAAATCTATTACAATAGCAAAAAATAGTTGTAAAAGACCATAGTGTAGTGACAAACTCTACTGCAATGGTGGTAGATTGTAATGACCCGCATTGGCAGAGGTATTAGAATTTATTTATTTAATTATTTAAAAGGTAATTAAAAGAATTTATTGGTCGTGGAATTTAATAATGGTAAATATTTAATTAAAATAATAAATTAAATAATATATTTAATTTTGAAATAATCAGAATTGGCTAAAATGACGATATGGTGTGAACCGGATCATCTGTGATATTTAATTCAGCATGGAATTGAATTTGAATAACGAATATATTATATAAACGACAGTTTGAACAGGGAATTATAATATAATTAAAACCGAGCTCGAAATGGCGCTGCAGTTTGCTATTTGGCGATTTGAACTTCAACTGAATGTACAGGGTTCATTTTAAGCCGGATTTCTGTGAAACAAGAAACGTATGAAGCTGGTGGAGTATATCTTTCTAATGGAAGAGAAATATTAGGATTTCGTCGTGTAGATTTTGAGATATGTCCAAATCAAATTCTAGAAAAGTCGCTGTAGAATTCCTTTATAATTTATAAAGGAATTATTTAGATTTTTAAAAGGGATTTCAATATAAATCAAATATCGGGTTGATCCAGAAGTGAATATCGAGTTGTAAATACATACAGGAATATTCTAGAGCTGTGTGGTATGCCACTGTGAATATAGACGATAATATTTAATTTTAAATATTTAATTTAATTATATTTAAATATATTTATATATTTAAATAGGCTATTTAGAGCGTTAAAAATAGTCACTTTTGCAAACGAAGTCGGAATTCAACGAAACCAGTTTTGTTGGATCCGCAATATCAAATAGTTGTTAGATTTTCAGTTTCGTGATTTTTAGAGTCACTGTGTGGCCGTACGGATTTTTAGAGTGTAAAATAGTCAGTATTTCGATAGTTAAAAATACGCTGTGTGAGCATACGGAGTCGGAATTCGACGAAACCACTTTCGTTGGAACCGTAATGTCGAACTGTAGCTGCATGTCCAGTTTGGTGATTTTTGGGTATCGTATGTAGTCATAGGGATTTTTAGAAGACAGATACGAGGAGGAAATCATTTAAATAAAAATAAAATCAAATTCAAAAATATCTTTCCCATTTCTCTGATCACCAGCAGGCCACGCCTCACCCTGTTCCAACCACATATCCTACCAACCACCGAAACAAATATATATAACCACAATGGGTTTTACAGTAGGAAATTTCCCAAAAAAAGAAAATCCAAACAATATAAATAAAAATCTATAAATCCTAATACTTATACACATGAATCCCTTAGGTGATTTGCTTCGATTCCATATGCATTTCACATAGTTCGACGCCATTTTCTGTTGAGCGGAAATATGCTGGAGCAACTAGGGTTCGCGATTTCTGTTTATTGAGGAGGCGATAGTGGTTTTATAATATGATATTGAGTTTGTGGTGGTTTTTAACATCTCGTGGAGGAGTTTGGTGATATTCGGTTCAGGATTGGTTCGGTGAAATACTGTAGCTGGTGGTTTCGGGTTCGCGACGGGTTCTGGGATAGTGGTGCGGTGTCGACAGTTTTCGTATGGGGAGGAGGCTCTCAAGTAGAGAGGAAGTTTGGAAGTTGTTTGGTTAATTTAGTGGAGAAAGGAGATCGTGGGTATAGGATTTCAGATCGGGAATGGCATGAAGAAACAGTGACGGGTTTGAAGATGAAAGGGATGAGCAGTGGCCGTTAAGGTTAAAACGTGGTTAAGGGATGGGCTTTAGCAAATTGATGGGCCGGTGTTTGAACTGGTAAAGCCCGAATGGAAATGATTTAAGTTTTATTTAAATTTAAGTATTGTATTAACTTGAGTTTATAATATCTTGATCATACGTCGTCAGAAATTCGAACGGTCAGATCCGTTAGGATCGTATGGACGGTGGCTACACGCTGGAACTGACTGGGAGTGGAGTGGAGCTCGTTTGAATTTATGGCAAAATAAATTGTTTGATTCAAATCAAACAAACAGTTTATCGTTCTTTAACGATGAACTGCAAATGTGAGTAAATCTCACTAACTATGAACAGTTTATAATTTCATGTTGTATTTTTAGAACTGTTAGAAATTGTCTGTTTGACTGTGTGTTGACTGTTTGATTGAACTGCTAGTCAGTTAGTTGAATTTCTATATTTGATTCTGTTTAACATAATATATCATATGGAACTGAAAATTGATGTTATCTATATTGTTTAACATCTGTGATGCAGGGAAACAGGTTGGAGGAACCCAACTGGGTTCCACAACATTTTTTTTACTGTTTTTCATATATTGTGATATATGATGTGATATATAATCTGTTGTCGATTATATGTGTTTGGACGATATTGATCATCGTGATTTGATATGTTGAATACCATAACATACCGAATGTTGATAAAGGAATATTTTCAAAGTATATTTTGAAAATGAATTATTTATATAAAATCGATGGATTTTATATAGAAAAGGAAAAGGATTTTTACAAAAGAAATATTTATAAAATCAAGGGATAAATTAGAATAAAAAGGAAATCATTTGTAAAGTGAAGAACCGTTACTAAAAGTAAATCTTTGTAAATGAATAGTTTATTCGAAAAGGAGTTAATCGAATTTGTTGTTCGAATAGAATAAAGGAAGTTATCGAATAAAGTTAAAAGGGGGTATTCAAATATAGTTATTTGAGATAGAGTTAGTCAAACAGAGTTATTCAGGATAAGTTGCCATCTCTTACGACTGCTAGCGTAATTCGCAGGGCTGTAAATAGCCTACGACGGTCGGATGTTTCCTGAGGGAGTCAGGCGTAACCATTGTGATCGCTGCGATCTAGAGTCAAGCGAATGGAGTTAAATTGAATATTAGTTATATTGATAGAAGTTAATCAACTTGAGTTAGATTATCGAGATAAGTGAGTCGAGTTATGTAACAACCCGAAAATCTGGGCCAGTTTAAAATTTTTATTTTGGCAATTTTAGCGAATTTTGATTATTTAAAATGAATTATTTTAAATAATATTGACGAGAAAATTTATTTTGAATATAATTCGAACGTATATATTATATACGTCGTCGTTGGAAAATAAATAATTATATATAATTATAAATAGAATTGAAAATGGCGCGGTAGTTCGATAATTCGATTTCAAACTTCAATTGAATGTACCGGGTGCAAAACAATCCGGATTTTAGTGAAACCAAAAATCTTAGGATCTAATTGTGAATATCTTTCTAACGAATCCGACCAATCGAAATTTCATAGCGGGAATCAAAAGATATGTCCAGTTGAAAATTCTGAATAGTCGCTATGGAATTCAGGCCCTTAAAAAATGGACATTTTGCAAATGACCTCGGATTTCGACGAAACCAGTTTTGTTGGGTCCGGGATGTAAAGTTATTGCTAGATTCCAAATTTCATAATTTTTCGAATCAATATGTGAGCGTGGCAAAGGAAAACGCGTTTGACCATTTTCAGTGGATTTTAATCGACTGGAAATTGGCCATTTTTCAAACGGTCTCAGAATTCGACGAAACTAGTTTTGTTAGGACCGTATCGTCAATACGAAGCTAGAAAATATTTTTCACGAATTTTTAAAGTTCGTATGTGACCCCTGTAATTTGAAATGTACGTTTAAAATTCAATATAGAGATTTAAATGTAAATTTAACGGAAACTGATTGTAACAGCCGAATCAGCTTGCGTGGCATATCCCATTGTGTTCGGAATGGGGGTGAAACGCTATGGACGACAGGCGGTGGGCCTCGTTTAGAGGTCATGTGTGAAAAGTCAACTTCTTCGAAAATAAAATAATTAAATAATAATAATAATAAAAAAAATAACTCCCTCCTTTTAACTCTGGCCCCCCCCCCACATTTCCCCAAAACCCGATTCATTCATCAGATAAAAAAAAAAAACCGCAATCGAATTGATCGCCGCCGCTCATCGGAGACCCGGCGCCACCACGACGTCCAACCCCCTCCCCATCCGTTCCTTCTCTCTCCTGCTTTCCTCCCCCTCTCTTGAGTGACGCGCGCGAGCATCTGGCCGTCCCCCTACCTCGAGCGACGCGCCCAAGCCCTCCGACATCAGACGCAGCACCGAGTCGACCCCCCCTCCAGACGACAGCCTCCTTCCGACCTAGAAAAAGGTGAGTATTTAAAAACTATATTTTGTTTTAATTTAAAAAACTGTATTTTGGTTATATTTAAAAAGAAAGAATACTTTTTTTTAGGAAATAAAATCTGATTTTAAAAAAAAAAAGGAAAATAAAACTGAATTTTATTTTAGAAAAACTGATTTTTTTTAGTTAGGTTAAAACTGAATTTTATTTTAGTAAAACTGAATTTTATTTTAAGGTTTAATATAGGAAAAAGGTTTTAACTTTAAAATAGGAAAAGGTTTTAACTTTAAAAGGAAAAAGATTTGATCTTTATTAGAAAAAAAGGAAAACTTTTTATTAGAAAAGGCGAAGTCTATATTTTTGAAATGGAATTTTTATCTATATGGCTTCGCACTAAAAATTCGATTTTTATATATTGAACTTTGAACTAAAAATTCGATTTTTATATATTGAACTTTGAACTAAAAATTCGATTTTTATATATTGAACTTTGAACTAAAAATTCGATTTTTATATATTGAACTTTGAACTAAAAATTCGATTTTTATATATTGAACTTTGAACTAAAAATTCGATTTTTATATATTGAACTTTGAACTAAAAATTCGATTTTTATATATTGAACTTTGAACTAAAAATTCGATTTTTATATATTGAACTTCGATAGAAAAATAGAATTTTTATATATTGAATAGCGAAGTAAAATTCAATTTTTACATATGTAGTGAAAGCGGACAACGAAGGTGACAAAAAGGCGAAACGACGAAGACTTCTGCAAATGAAGAGCCGTGGAGCTAGGATAGCTATATGTGAGAATTTCTCACCTTTCAATTTCTTTTTTTCTAGTTATATATATATACTAGGATGCAGACGGTGCTTAGTAGCACCCGACACAATCGTCCACAGACCATGGACTTGTTTGTTTGGTTGCATAGATTAGTTGGATTATTTGTTTGAATTGAATTGTTTGGTGAGATGAAATTGATTTGATTGATGTGTGAATGGCGTGGGCCTTCACTGGACCGGGGATAAGGCTAGGCCTCGTCCCGTTTCTAGTATCGTGCCGTTATGCCGCCGAAATTTTCTAAAATATGTTAGAAAAATAAAATATCATTTTATTGAAGAAATGAACTGAATAGAAATTCATGTGTTGAAATAAAATGTTTTATCGTTAAAATATAATTTTGACGTGAATGTGAATAAATAAATATTCATTTACAAACCAGACGGTTTGTTTATGTACACATATTTGAAAGACATTGATTGGGTCGATAAATTTTACACATCGCCCAACATCACAAATAAAATATGTGTTTGATTGTTTGAAACCCCACACGGGTGTTGGGATGAAATTTGAAGTTCACTCATCCTGATTGATTAAATATGTCGATCGATTGATTGACAGGCTGTTATAAGCGTTGAATATCTATATTTGATGCTTATACAGTGTAGTGCACTTTGGTTGATGGTTGATTATTTTCAATGTTATTATATACATGTGTTGTATGAAAATCCATATAATTAATTTTATATGGTAATTGATTGGGCCTCATTCCAGTTTTGAAAAAGAAATATTTGAAAAAGAAATATTTGAAAAAAAAATATTTGAAATAGAATATTTGAAAATAAAGGAATATATGAAGCCGTGTTGATTAGATTGACGCCATTTTGACGTGAACGATATTTATATCGATTTTAAAAGTGATTTCGAAATGAATTGAATTGAATTGAAAGTGATTTCGAAATGAATTGAATTGAAAGTGATTTCGAAATGAATTGAATTGAAAACGAATTCAAAGTGAATTGAATTGAAAGTGATTTCGAAATGAATTGAATTGAAAACGAATTCAAAGTGAATTGAATTGGAAGTGATTTCGAAATGAATTGAATTGAAAACGAATTCAAAGTGAATTGAATTGAAAGTGATTTCGAAATAAATTGAATTGAAAGTGATTTCGAAATGAATTGAATTGAAAGTGATTTCGAAATGAATTGAATTGAAAACGAATTCAAATTGAATTGAAAGTGGATTGAAATGAATTCAAATTGAATTGAAATTTGAATTGAATAGAAATGAACTTTGAAACGAATTTATAAAGAAGAATTCAATTTTGCTTTGAATTGAAATGGAAGTGGAAATAGATTTTGAAACGAATTTTAAAACTATTTATATAATTCGTTTTAAATAGAAATCGACGAAGTATATATTATATATATTATATATATAATATAATGGCCTGAATAGAACGCGCCGCGCCGCGGCAGTTCGCGAATTTCGACCATTGATTTCAAATGGACATTACGGGAGATCCGACCGTCGGATTCTCCTAAAACCGGAACCGTTGGGTTCGTATCGAAAAGAGCTTTCTAGCGAATGTTAGAAATTTGAAATCTAACGGTTGGATTTGGAATTATGTCCAAATCAAATTTGAAAAAGGTCGCTGTAAGTGCAGTTCGGTGGCCATTGTTGGAAATCGACTGTACGGGCCTTGATAAAATTATTAAAAATAGTAATAATTTGTGTAAAATCATAAGAAATGATTTGTGAAGATTTGGGATGAAAAACTTCATGTTTGAAAGGATAAAAATAGATTTTTATCGAAATGAACTAGTTTTGAACTAGAATTATAATTCTATTTATTTTTAAATAAATAAATTGAATTTGAAAAGGGTTTTAAAAATAACCAAAATATCCAATGATTGCATTGGAGTGGATTTGAATCGAAATTGTCTTTGGAGTGTTTCGATGTTGGAATTCGTGATTATACAGGTGTTGTTATGGAAATTTGAAAGATATATATTTATATCGTTATTTTCAATACGACATTTGTTAGTCGTAGAATTTGATATTGAATATAAGCCGATATATTTTCTATTCAGAGCCTTGTATTGAATATCGAATGTGATTTGGGTTCGTCGTGAATGGTGTCTTCATTAACACCGTTCTTGAACCCAGTTGAGAAAAGATTAAATCTTTTTATTTGGATTTAATGAAGTGTACCAATTAAATGATATTTAATTGGAATTGAATTGGTATTGATTTTTGGGTTTATCGTGAACAGTGTTTTAAATAACACTTGTTCTTTAACCCGATAATTAATGGAATGTGATTTTGGGTTTATCGTGAACTGTGTTTTAAAAGACACTGATTCTTTAACCCAGTTAACGATTAAAACTAAGTGGAGTTTTAATGAATCTTTAAATAGATTGAAAAGATCGAGAATGGAGTATCACCAGTTTTACTCCAGGCGATAGTTAAATCTTTAATTAGATTTGAACGTGAAATGGTAATTGAATTACCGATAACACTGTGGTGTTAGATATGAAGTACTACCAGTTTTACTTCATGGGATGAATAGGTTGGGATTGGGAAATAAAATAAATGATTACTTCGGTGTGGTTCGCTAATCCCGACTAGTTTGAATTGATATTCAAAGGTGATTAAAGAATAAATTTAAAGAATTTATCTTGGATAAAATTTATGGGAATATTTGGATAAAAGAATATTCTGAATTGGAATGAGGCGTATGTTGTGTTTGTGTAACACTTTTATAATATATACGCGAGTTATTCAGAAAGACCGGGTTTAACCCATTCTGAATAACTGATTCGACGTGGTGTCGAAGATGAAGACGGTGGTCGAAGACCGGAGGTCTTCACGTCGTTTGGGTGATTACTGATGATCTTGATTGGGCTGTACACCCAAGAAGATGGAAACAGTTGGTGATCGTCCAGACGTACTTGTAGATCGATGGATATGCGAGGTACTAGGTGCCTCCGGTTCCGTTCAGACCCAAAACGGACTTGTAAATGGACTGTGTGTCCGACATTGGATTTTAGTCCGTGTGATTGATCTCTATTAAATATATATCTGTTTGGCGGCGGAGAATTTATTCTCTTGCTTAACGCCCTTCTCTGAGACGTACGAGCTCAGGGGTTATATATTGATGGATATCAAACGCATGGAGTGAATTGCCTGTGTGGCATGCCTAAGTGGAAAATGATCGAGGCTTCTGTTGAAAAGCAAAGTCTTGTGGTGATGATCAAAGCACAGCCTGTGTGGCACAGTTTTGTGTAACGTGAATTCGCGAGCCTCGCACCCCGGTTGTGAACCAAAAACGGGAGACGGACCTCAGGGAGGGCATGCGTTTCTTTCTAGTTAGAAGTGGCGTCAGTGGTTTTACACGCCCTGACGAGTTTGACTTATGTGGTTGTTGCTGTTGCGAGGCGCCTCGGTTATATCGGTTTCGGCCGATGCATTCTGGTCGGCAGACGGACCAGACTTACACCCCATAGGGTGGGGAAACGTAGTGTTCAGGGTTTAAGTTTAATCCACATCGGTGGACCGGCCCTGTCGCTCCAAGGGTCACTCGAGCTCTGATCCTGAGACATGGGCTAGATTGTCTCGAATCGGTTGAGGACTATCTTTTGCCTCGGTTCATAGACGGAAATCCAATTTCCAAATACGTGACTTTGCGGTTTTAATTGTAATCCTATATATGGCGACATAGTGGGATGGGGCGCTTATGCCGCCTATGATTGATACTTATGATTTGAAGTTGTTTTATACACTATGCACTTATTATGGTATCAAATGATTTGTTTTAAACGTATCAAGCATTCTTTGGCTGTTATAAGGGAAAACCCTATCCTCGGCTGCGTTGCATTGTGTGATGGGACCTGGGTCTTATAACAGCTTCATTTTTCTTTATTTAGCATTGCGCTGTTTGTTTTATGCACTGGTATTCTTGGGAGGAAACCCGTTCCGTGTTATACGGCGTGGTCCCTTGATTTACCTAATGATTTAAAACAAAGATTAACTGTTTTAGTTCTCACACCAGTCACATGACTGACCTGGAGTTTATTGTTTTAACCTAAACTCTGGGTGCCCTTATTTTGACACGGGCAGCTAGTAGTTTTGGTTTTGCAGATTTATATTCACAGGATCCTGGTTTACAGCTGGAACGATATCCGGAAAGCTTTGTATCCGTATATCTACTTCTAGTTGTGTATTGTATTATTTTCCGCTGCTATGTATTTAAATGTAATTTAAATCTCTGATATTTCTGTGTAATATTCTTTTATACTCTGTATATTCTTGTAATCTGATGCATTGTTGTAATATACAGTGAAATGTTCTTCTGTATGCGTTCTGTTTTGTCCTGTTCTCAAACGATAGGGCGTTTCGAGCGGCCTGGGTCGGTTTAGCGACCGGTTCGGACCGAGCGAAATTCCTTGCCGTCACAGTTGGTATCAGAGCTTTGGTTTACAAAGCTAGAGAACAAGGCACATTAGAACCATACGAAAGAATTCATCAGATATTGGATTAGTAATATCCAATTAGAATGACTCGTTAGAGATGGGATCAGTAGTATCCTAGAACGAGTGTGAAGAGTATATTTTTGAAAATGAAAACAAATTTTTGGTTTTGAAGATTTAAATCAATTATTCGTATTTGATTATCTATTTATATTGATGTGGACAATCCAGTATATATAGATTTTGCGTATACGTCTGATCCGCGTGTATTCGAAATTTTAATATATTGGGTAGATATAGCATCACACTCTAGTCGCCCGAAGATGGTACTGATGATTGTCATGACATCATCAGTATTTATGTTCGTGTTTCGAAGGTGTGATTTTCTATATGTTTCCATTAGGCTGGTGTGAGAACCAAAACTTATATATAGCTAGAACACATTGTTGTGAATTGGCATCAAAAACATGATTTTTGTATATATATCAAAATTATCAATTTGAAACGTTAAATTCACTAATTGATTGATGTTAGTGTTGTTTGTTTATTTGTTTGATAATTTTGAACCATTATGCCTAATAGCATCAAATATTGAGTTATATTGAAAATTGGTCGCATCTGCTTGCATATACATATATATCATTGAACAGGTCATAGCAAGGAGGCTAGAGCCAGAGAATAAAATTTGTTTGCTCGACAAATAGGTACATGTTTACTACATAATTTCCTGTTTTGTTTGGGTGATGATGATTTTGTGAGCCTATTGGCTAGCCGCTTGGCTTTTTCTTTTTCTTTTTGAGATCTGAAGGACCGGGGAAGCTATTTGAAATTCCCCGATGCTCCCGGTGCAGGGGAGGTTATGGCGAAATTTTTCAAAAATTTAGGGTGTTAGCCAAATTTTAGAAATTCTCAGAAACTAAAGAGTTGGAGAATAGGAAACCAGATCGAACGTAGAGCTGAATAATCAAACCACTTTCGACTTTGTTCCTTTTCGGGGACGAAAAGTTTTAAGTGGGGAAGATTGTAACAACCCGAAAATCTTGGCCAGTTTAAAATTTTTATTTTGGCAATTTTAGCGAATTTTGATTATTTAAAATGAATTATTTTAAATAATATCGACGAGAAAATTTATTTTGAATATAATTCGAACGTATATATTATATACGTCGTCGTTGGAAAATAAATAATTATATATAATTATAAATAGAATTGAAAATGGCGCGGTAGTTCGATAATTCGATTTCAAACTTCAATTGAATGTACCGGGTGCAAAACAATCCGGATTTTAGTGAAACCAAAAATCTTAGGATCTAATTGTGAATATCTTTCTAACGAATCCGACCAATCGAAATTTCATAGCGGGAATCAAAAGATATGTCCAGTTGAAAATTCTGAATAGTCGCTATGGAATTCAGGCCCTTAAAAAATGGACATTTTGCAAATGACCTCGGATTTCGACGAAACCAGTTTTGTTGGGTCCGGGATGTAAAGTTATTGCTAGATTCCAAATTTCATAATTTTTCGAATCAATATGTGAGCGTGGCAAAGGAAAACGCGTTTGACCATTTTCAGTGGATTTTAATCGACTGGAAATTGGCCATTTTTCAAACGGTCTCAGAATTCGACGAAACTAGTTTTGTTAGGACCGTATCGTCAATACGAAGCTAGAAAATATTTTTCACGAATTTTTAAAGTTCGTATGTGACCCCTGTAATTTGAAATGTACGTTTAAAATTCAATATAGAGATTTAAATGTAAATTTAACGGAAACTGATTGTAACAGCCGAATCAGCTTGCGTGGCATATCCCATTGTGTTCGGAATGGGGGTGAAACGCTATGGACGACAGGCGGTGGGCCTCGTTTAGAGGTCATGTGTGAAAAGTCAACTTCTTCGAAAATAAAATAATTAAATAATAATAATAAAAAAAAAATAACTCCCTCCTTTTAACTCTGCCCCCCCCCCCCCCATTTCCCCAAAACCCGATTCATTCATCAGATAAAAAAAAAAAAAAAAAACCGCAATCGAATTGATCGCCGCCGCTCATCGGAGACCCGGCGCCACCACGACGTCCAACCCCCTCCCCATCCGTTCCTTCTCTCTCCTGCTTTCCTCCCCCTCTCTTGAGTGACGCGCGCGAGCATCTGGCCGTCCCCCTACCTCGAGCGACGCGCCCAAGCCCTCCGACATCAGACGCAGCACCGCGTCGACCCCCCCCCCTCCAGACGACAGCCTCCTTCCGACCTAGAAAAAGGTGAGTATTTAAAAACTATATTTTGTTTTAATTTAAAAAACTGTATTTTGGTTATTATTTAAAAAGAAAGAATACTTTTTTTTAGGAAATAAAATCTGATTTTAAAAAAAAAAGGAAAATAAAACTGAATTTTATTTTAGAAAAACTGATTTTTTTTAGTTAGGTTAAAACTGAATTTTATTTTAGTAAAACTGAATTTTATTTTAAGGTTTAATATAGGAAAAAGGTTTTAACTTTAAAATAGGAAAAGGTTTTAACTTTAAAAGGAAAAAGATTTGATCTTTATTAGAAAAAAAGGAAAACTTTTTATTAGAAAAGGCGAAGTCTATATTTTTGAAATGGAATTTTTATCTATATGGCTTCGCACTAAAAATTCGATTTTTATATATTGAACTTTGAACTAAAAATTCGATTTTTATATATTGAACTTTGAACTAAAAATTCGATTTTTATATATTGAACTTTGAACTAAAAATTCGATTTTTATATATTGAACTTTGAACTAAAAATTCGATTTTTATATATTGAACTTTGAACTAAAAATTCGATTTTTATATATTGAACTTTGAACTAAAAATTCGATTTTTATATATTGAACTTCGATAGAAAAATAGAATTTTTATATATTGAATAGCGAAGTAAAATTCAATTTTTACATATGTAGTGAAAGCGGACAACGAAGGTGACAAAAAGGCGAAACGACGAAGACTTCTGCAAATGAAGAGCCGTGGAGCTAGGATAGCTATATGTGAGAATTTCTCACCTTTCAATTTCTTTTTTTCTAGTTATATATATATACTAGGATGCAGACGGTGCTTAGTAGCACCCGACACAATCGTCCACAGACCATGGACTTGTTTGTTTGGTTGCATAGATTAGTTGGATTATTTGTTTGAATTGAATTGTTTGGTGAGATGAAATTGATTTGATTGATGTGTGAATGGCGTGGGCCTTCACTGGACCGGGGATAAGGCTAGGCCTCGTCCCGTTTCTAGTATCGTGCCGTTATGCCGCCGAAATTTTCTAAAATATGTTAGAAAAATAAAATATCATTTTATTGAAGAAATGAACTGAATAGAAATTCATGTGTTGAAATAAAATGTTTTATCGTTAAAATATAATTTTGACGTGAATGTGAATAAATAAATATTCATTTACAAACCAGACGGTTTGTTTATGTACACATATTTGAAAGACATTGATTGGGTCGATAAATTTTACACATCGCCCAACATCACAAATAAAATATGTGTTTGATTGTTTGAAACCCCACACGGGTGTTGGGATGAAATTTGAAGTTCACTCATCCTGATTGATTAAATATGTCGATCGATTGATTGACAGGCTGTTATAAGCGTTGAATATCTATATTTGATGCTTATACAGTGTAGTGCACTTTGGTTGATGGTTGATTATTTTCAATGCTATTATATACATGTGTTGTATGAAAATCCATATAATTAATTTTATATGGTAATTGATTGGGCCTCATTCCAGTTTTGAAAAAGAAATATTTGAAAAAGAAATATTTGAAAAAAAAATATTTGAAATAGAATATTTGAAAATAAAGGAATATATGAAGCCGTGTTGATTAGATTGACGCCATTTTGACGTGAACGATATTTATATCGATTTTAAAAGTGATTTCGAAATGAATTGAATTGAATTGAAAGTGATTTCGAAATGAATTGAATTGAAAGTGATTTCGAAATGAATTGAATTGAAAACGAATTCAAAGTGAATTGAATTGAAAGTGATTTCGAAATGAATTGAATTGAAAACGAATTCAAAGTGAATTGAATTGGAAGTGATTTCGAAATGAATTGAATTGAAAACGAATTCAAAGTGAATTGAATTGAAAGTGATTTCGAAATAAATTGAATTGAAAGTGATTTCGAAATGAATTGAATTGAAAGTGATTTCGAAATGAATTGAATTGAAAACGAATTCAAATTGAATTGAAAGTGGATTGAAATGAATTCAAATTGAATTGAAATTTGAATTGAATAGAAATGAACTTTGAAACGAATTTATAAAGAAGAATTCAATTTTGCTTTGAATTGAAATGGAAGTGGAAATAGATTTTGAAACGAATTTTAAAACTATTTATATAATTCGTTTTAAATAGAAATCGACGAAGTATATATTATATATATTATATATATAATATAATGGCCTGAATAGAACGCGCCGCGCCGCGGCAGTTCGCGAATTTCGACCATTGATTTCAAATGGACATTACGGGAGATCCGACCGTCGGATTCTCCTAAAACCGGAACCGTTGGGTTCGTATCGAAAAGAGCTTTCTAGCAAATGTTAGAAATTTGAAATCTAACGGTTGGATTTGGAATTATGTCCAAATCAAATTTGAAAAAGGTCGCTGTAAGTGCAGTTCGGTGGCCATTGTTGGAAATCGACTGTACGGGCCTTGATAAAATTATTAAAAATAGTAATAATTTGTGTAAAATCATAAGAAATGATTTGTGAAGATTTGGGATGAAAAACTTCATGTTTGAAAGGATAAAAATAGATTTTTATCGAAATGAACTAGTTTTGAACTAGAATTATAATTCTATTTATTTTTAAATAAATAAATTGAATTTGAAAAGGGTTTTAAAAATAACCAAAATATCCAATGATTGCATTGGAGTGGATTTGAATCGAAATTGTCTTTGGAGTGTTTCGATGTTGGAATTCGTGATTATACAGGTGTTGTTATGGAAATTTGAAAGATATATATTTATATCGTTATTTTCAATACGACATTTGTTAGTCGTAGAATTTGATATTGAATATAAGCCGATATATTTTCTATTCAGAGCCTTGTATTGAATATCGAATGTGATTTGGGTTCGTCGTGAATGGTGTCTTCATTAACACCGTTCTTGAACCCAGTTGAGAAAAGATTAAATCTTTTTATTTGGATTTAATGAAGTGTACCAATTAAATGATATTTAATTGGAATTGAATTGGTATTGATTTTTGGGTTTATCGTGAACAGTGTTTTAAATAACACTTGTTCTTTAACCCGATAATTAATGGAATGTGATTTTGGGTTTATCGTGAACTGTGTTTTAAAAGACACTGATTCTTTAACCCAGTTAACGATTAAAACTAAGTGGAGTTTTAATGAATCTTTAAATAGATTGAAAAGATCGAGAATGGAGTATCACCAGTTTTACTCCAGGCGATAGTTAAATCTTTAATTAGATTTGAACGTGAAATGGTAATTGAATTACCGATAACACTGTGGTGTTAGATATGAAGTACTACCAGTTTTACTTCATGGGATGAATAGGTTGGGATTGGGAAATAAAATAAATGATTACTTCGGTGTGGTTCGCTAATCCCGACTAGTTTGAATTGATATTCAAAGGTGATTAAAGAATAAATTTAAAGAATTTATCTTGGATAAAATTTATGGGAATATTTGGATAAAAGAATATTCTGAATTGGAATGAGGCGTATGTTGTGTTTGTGTAACACTTTTATAATATATACGCGAGTTATTCAGAAAGACCGGGTTTAACCCATTCTGAATAACTGATTCGACGTGGTGTCGAAGATGAAGACGGTGGTCGAAGACCGGAGGTCTTCACGTCGTTTGGGTGATTACTGATGATCTTGATTGGGCTGTACACCCAAGAAGATGGAAACAGTTGGTGATCGTCCAGACGTACTTGGAGATCGATGGATATGCGAGGTACTAGGTGCCTCCGGTTCCGTTCAGACCCAGAACGGACTTGTAAATGGACTGTGTGTCCGACATTGGATTTTAGTCCGTGTGATTGATCTCTATTAAATATATATCTGTTTGGCGGCGGAGAATTTATTCTCTTGCTTAACGCCCTTCTCTGAGACGTACGAGCTCAGGGGTTATATATTGATGGATATCAAACGCATGGAGTGAATTGCCTGTGTGGCATGCCTAAGTGGAAAATGATCGAGGCTTCTGTTGAAAAGCAAAGTCTTTTGGTGATGATCAAAGCACAGCCTGTGTGGCACAGCTTTGTGTAACGTGAATTCGCGAGCCTCGCACCCCGGTTGTGAACCAAAAACGGGAGACGGACCTCAGGGAGGGCATGCGTTTCTTTCTAGTTAGAAGTGGCGTCAGTGGTTTTACACGCCCTGACGAGTTTGACTTATGTGGTTGTTGCTGTTGCGAGGCGCCTCGGTTATATCGGTTTCGGCCGATGCATTCTGGTCGGCAGACGGACCAGACTTACACCCCATAGGGTGGGGAAACGTAGTGTTCAGGGTTTAAGTTTAATCCACATCGGTGGACCGGCCCTGTCGCTCCAAGGGTCACTCGAGCTCTGATCCTGAGACATGGGCTAGATTGTCTCGAATCGGTTGAGGACTATCTTTTGCCTCGGTTCATAGACGGAAATCCAATTTCCAAATACGTGACTTTGCGGTTTTAATTGTAATCCTATATATGGCGACATAGTGGGATGGGGCGCTTATGCCGCCTATGATTGATACTTATGATTTGAAGTTGTTTTATACACTATGCACTTATTATGGTATCAAATGATTTGTTTTAAACGTATCAAGCATTCTTTGGCTGTTATAAGGGAAAACCCTATCCTCGGCTGCGTTGCATTGTGTGATGGGACCTGGGTCTTATAACAGCTTCATTTTTCTTTATTTAGCATTGCGCTGTTTGTTTTATGCACTGGTATTCTTGGGAGGAAACCCGTTCCGTGTTATACGGCGTGGTCCCTTGATTTACCTAATGATTTAAAACAAAGATTAACTGTTTTAGTTCTCACACCAGTCACATGACTGACCTGGAGTTTATTGTTTTAACCTAAACTCTGGGTGCCCTTATTTTGACACGGGCAGCTAGTAGTTTTGGTTTTGCAGATTTATATTCACAGGATCCTGGTTTACAGCTGGAACGATATCCGGAAAGCTTTGTATCCGTATATCTACTTCTAGTTGTGTATTGTATTATTTTCCGCTGCTATGTATTTAAATGTAATTTAAATCTCTGATATTTCTGTGTAATATTCTTTTATACTCTGTATATTCTTGTAATCTGATGCATTGTTGTAATATACAGTGAAATGTTCTTCTGTATGCGTTCTGTTTTGTCCTGTTCTCAAACGATAGGGCGTTTCGAGCGGCCTGGGTCGGTTTAGCGACCGGTTCGGACCGAGCGAAATTCCTTGCCGTCACAAGTTAAGTTCGCCGAGTTAAGTTAATCGATGTTAGTTAATCGATTAGTGTTAAAGTAAAAGGGAGTTAATCGATGTTAGTTAATCGATTAGAGTTAAAGTAAAAGGAGTTAATCGATGTTAGTTAATCGATTAGAGAATAAAGTAAAAGGAGTTAATCGATGTTAGTTAATCGATTAGTGTTAAAGTAAAAGGAGTTAATCGATGTTAGTTTAATCAATTAGAGTTAAAGAAAAAGGAGTTAATCGAATATAGTTTATTCGAATAGAAGCAAAGGAGTTAATCAAATATAGTTATTCGAATAGAAGCAAATGAATTAATCGAATATAGTTTATTCGAAGAAAGTAAAAGGAGTTATCGAATATAGTTTATTCGAAAGGGGTTAAGTGATAGAGTAAATAAAATAGAGTAAATCAAATAGAATAAATCGAATAGAGATTTAAGTAAGGAAGTTAGTAAAAGGGATACAAAGTGAACTTTGTCTATTTCAAAGTTAGAAATGTTGTTCAGTTAAGGTCTGAGAGGTAGTTCTACCCCAACTTGATTGGCTTCGTTTTTAACTAAGGAATAGTTAAGGTTCGGCAGTAAAGGAAATGGTTTGAGTTGGCATCGCGATGGTTTGTTTAAACATCTGTCTAAGTCCAATGAAGAAGCTTTGAAAATCTTTTCCAAATAAGGAACCAGAAATGTTTTCTAATAAAGAAAACAAGAAATGGAAATGTTTTCCATTGTTAATAATGTATATTTTCCAAATTTAGAAAATAAGAAAATATTGAATAAAGGGAGACAGGAGATAGGTAAATTAATGAACTAAAGAGATAAACGTTGAATGATGTTTGATCGATACTATCTCCATTTGGAAATAATATCGTTGTTTGCACATCTGTTTTTCTTCGATAGTTAAATCACAGACTATCGAAGTTTTGACCATTTTAACGTTGTTAATATGGAGAGACCGGTTGGATTATTAGCCAAAGAACCACTCTGTATTGGCATAAGCATTGCGAATCATTAATCCAAAGAAAAATTGAAGAAGGAGTTATGCAAGGGCTATCCTGTTTACAGAATAGTGCCTTCGGTTCATCCTGTTCCTGGATGACTTGTATGGACGGATGTCTAACAGAGTATTTGTGACACCCCGTATTTTTACGCTTTAAAAATAAGAAATTTACGTACGTATGTGATGATACGCAAGCGTATAAACTAATGAACTATGAAAATAAAAGATATTCTGTTTATACTTTTAGAATTAAGTTAAACGGAATTTACCATTGCATTCGTCTCGGAAAAATACGCGAAATAGAGTCTGAGTTTTCGAGAATCGGAGCCCGTATGACCCAGTTAAGGCCCATATCGATTTTCAGGAAATTTCAAGTATGAAACAGCTCGAAAATTCAGAAGTTTGGTCCAGGCGGGGTAGGCGGGAATTTTCCCGCCAAAGCCCATGTCGACTGGGGAGTCGACAGGGCTGTCGACACCCCAGGACCCAAGTCGACAGGGCTGTCGACTTGGGCGTCGACTGGGCCCAAAAACACACTTCTGTGTGTTACGGCCTGGTGCACCTGGTCATCTGTTTTGGTCTAGTCTGGTGGCCTGAGACGGGTTTTAAAGGTTCAGATTGGTCCTAGGGTTAATCCTAAGGTCCTAATCACTCCTAATCTCTATAAATAAGCCCCTAACCTACCCCTAAATCCTCATTATTCATTCATGCAACTAAACTATGGCAAAATTATTACTCTCATGGCCTCCACTCTCATTCTAAAATTCCTAAGTAAATTCCTATGAGAGATTCATGTTCATTCAAGTGTTTTCAAGCATGAATGGATGTTGTTAGCTTGCATTCAAGTCAAGTTGCAACATTTCTATTTCAAAGCTAGGGTTTTTATTGATTTGGAGCTTTCATATTGGGTTTATTTGATTGCATAAGAGCTTCGTCTCAATCTTTGTTTTGCATTTCGATTTGTGCCTTCATAGCAATGTAAGCCCTTTTCCTACTCTTAGATATTAACTATGAAGTTAAATGTTCATGTTGCAAGTTTGGGTTTGATCATTGAGTATAATACATGCTATCATGTCATGCAAGTTTATGAAGTCTTCGTCTTGATCTTGTGGTCATAAAGCTTTGGGCTTTATGTTGAATGTTGCATTTTGGCAACATGAGAACTATCATACCCCTTATGATAGCTTGCATGTAATGTCATATGCGAACTTGTAGCCATCTTTCTAAGTCATTTATCACCATGATTCGCTTATTTGCCAAGTTTGGGTTTATGCATGTTTTTGAGGCTTAAGAATGTAACATGCAAGTTAATGAACACATTTGTGCCTCATTTGCCACCATGATTAACTTGTGGCTTAATATCCATTTTTGTCATGCCTTTGCCAAATCTCTTCTTTTAATCCATTACGTTGTTGCGAACGTATATGCGAGTTTAAAAGCGTTGGGTTATGTTATGGGTAATTTCTAATGACATGAAAATATAACTTAAAAACATGACTTGAAATATAACATGGAAGTTGACATGTAAGTATGCTTGAAAATATGAAATTGGGAATTTACCTATTAAGTTAGGTCTACCCATACTATGGAATTGGGAATTTACCTATTGAGTTAGGTCTACCCATATTCTTAAGAAAACTTGAATATGAACATGACACTAGACTAAACATGAAAGTGACCAACTCGAGGTTGGGTTGAGTTTGCAACATAAAGCTACCCGGAACCGACCAGCCTAACTAGTAGTTGCAAACAATAGGACCCAATGTGAGAAGTTGGTCATGTTGTGCTTGAACCCGAGGTTAGACCAAGTTGTGGTGTAAAGCTACCCGGAACCGACCGGCTTAACTAGTAACCACAACAAAGTCTAACGTGAGAGGTTGAGGTGCATTAAGTAATTAATGCCACATGATAAGGTTAAGTAAGTTTCCTTAATGACACTTAACCGTATAATACAGTTAATGGATGGGGTTAAGTTAACTTATACTTAACTAATCTAAACATGGAAATCGGATGGGGTTAAGTTAGCCTAGACTTAATTAATCCAACTTGGTAGTTTAAGGGGGGTTAAGTTAAACACTTAACTAATCTAACACGATGATTTGATGTGGTTAAGTGACCTATACTTAACCAATCTAACTCGTTAATTTGATGTGGTTAAGTTAACCAATACTTAACCAATATAACGTGAAAACATGATAAGGCTAAGTCACGAATCGCTTGAATACACTTGACCGATTTGAGTAAGTAAATTGATAGGGTCAAGTTAATATATACTTAACCAATCTAGAATGATAATTGGACGAGGTTAAGTCGTGAATTGCTTAATATACTTAACCAACTTGACACATGGTTTGTAGGGTTAAGTCTTGAACTTGGATACTTAGCCAATTTTGACATGATTTGTAGACGGATTAAGTCATGAACTTAAGTGACACTTAATCCATTATATAAACCCTAGTTCAGAGAATTAGGTGGATAACCGTAATTAACAAGAATAACGGGAATAAGCTAAGTGGTAAACCTTAGTTGGAGAATAGCTAAGTAATAATTCTTAGTCAAGGAATTTTGGACCAGTTCATAGATTGGATGAGTAACCCGATACGGTAGGTCATCGTTTAAGCACACGAGTAGGAGCAAGTTATCTGATTTAGATAAAGGCTCCAGCGAACTGGGTAACGAAGCAGCGACTTCGGGGAACGTGAGGATATTCTTGGTATCCCTCTGTGAGCTGCCAGGTGATCATACTAGGCTCATGAGAGGTTAAGGTCTGCGTTAGAAGAACCAAGAGTATGCCTTGGTTGCTATACGAGCGACCTAAAGACGGGGATGGATAGGGGATAGTCGACGATACACGGTAGTGCCCTAGATAGCATTTCGTCAGGCTACCTACCATCTTTGGTCAAGCGTGTACGTACGGAAAGGCAGAGAACACCCAAAAGACCATAATTGCTATCTAATTATGGTTGCGGTAAGGCTAGGATTGTGGGTTGGCCAGTAGTGTGTTCTCATACAGGATTTATCCTGTCTTGTCTTTCACTAGTTGAGGGAGTGGTCTCGTGGGACCATAGCCACGTATAGGAAAAACAGACCTTAGCATCTGCATCGGCAGATAAATCGAAAGCTCCCAACCGAGTCCTGCATTTCTTGAACTGCCATGTGACAGGACTCGGATGGCACGATGTGATACATGTGCATACAGTCATGGAAAAACGATTCACGATGAATGCGTGGGAAAAAGGGCGCGGTTGACGGTTAGCGTAATTCCTAGTGGCCCTGGGTGGTTGAACCCAAACCGAAATACGAAAACGTGCAATAGGTAAGCATAATCACTAGTGGTCCTAGGTGGCATAAGTCCTAGTTGCATAAACGATGATTCATGTTGGGAAAGCCTAGCTAGGTCTAGGGTAACAGTCCAAACGAGCTTAAGGATCATGGAATTACATTGGAGTAGTATAGAACCTCATGGGAAAGCCCGTACGGTCTACGGCAAGGAACTGAACATTTACATGGAAAGAAACATACGAGTTGAGTAACCTATATATGCGATATATTAAGGTTGACATGGACCATTACACGACTTTTGAGTAAGGGTCATTCAGGGTTAACACATGATACGGTGGGGATACTAGTACGGTAGGTGCAGAGCAGAAATACAGGATAGATACCATGGGATGTTATACGTGATAGATATCTTGGGAATATTATTTTTGATAGGAACCTGACGATGGGATACCTTGTTTTATCTTGACATCGTAATTTATCATGACACCTTAGTTTATCTAAGTTCAGTAGTTCATCCTGTTATTTTGATTTAGCTTATCTATCTTGTCATCATGCTTATGTTCATCTCAGTTTCTCATGACAGTTAACTTTACTAGTTTTTATGCTGATAGTAGATAGGGCTTACTCGGTCTTTTTGACTGACCCGTTTTGTTTCGCTTCTTTTCTTCCGTTCCCCCCCCCCCCCCCCCCCCGCAGGTTACAGGGAGGAAATACTGTTGTTTAGTTCGGACTTCTTCTGCTTGAAGGTCATCGTGTATGGCTTGGACACTTCTTGGCTATGGCTACTTTATTGTTTTACTTGGGGAATAATTTATGAAAAAGTTTGTATGCTTCTTTACTATTGTAAGACAGGTTTTGATGTACTTTGATGTAAAAGGCTTTAGACCTTAATTATTAATGTTTATGAAAGTTCAATTTTACTTCCGCTATTTTATATGTTCTGTCTTGTGATATTTCTGTGCATGTTTACCAATAATGCCCCTCTAAAGCTAGTGCATTCCTTTGCGAGTGACCCTAGCGGAGGCGGGGTGTTACATTTGGTATCAGAGCAGAAGGTTACCAGGCTGGGCAAAAGTTTTTAAAGACCTTCTGTAAACTACTTGAAAACCGTTTACAAAGAAGCATTTTACAAGAAAAACTTTGTTTTTAAAGGCTATTCCCCAAAGGCCATTAGTACTGTCCTTGTTTTATCGATTGAATCCCCTTTTCCTTTCTCTCTTCCATCGGTAGTCACGATGGTTTTGGTTACGATTAGTTTCCGAGTTAGGAAAGTGTTTTCTATACGATGGAGATAGTTTTCGAGAGAAATAGAACTGAGTTAGGAGAAAGGATGGTAATGGAAGGATAGCTGGGCAAAGGAGAAAATATATATATATATATAAAGGGGCAAGTCGAAAGGGCTGTCGACAGGGCAGTCGACTTACCCCCCCCCCCCCCCCCCCCCGTCGACAGGCCTGTCGACACAAGGCGCCTATAGGGAAAAAAAATTAAAGCCGCAGCCGACGGCTTTCTTCCCCAAACCCCCATTTCTCTTGCCTCTTCCCTTCCAGCCACCAAAACCCGAAAATTCACCACTTCCCCCACCTCCCATCACCTCGTTCCTCCACTATTCTTCATAAATTTGGTCTTAAATCGAAGCTAAAGACCCTCTCTACCCGGATCTATAGTTTACCTCTTCCGATTCGTGCTCGAATCACCATGGCTAATCCACCCAATCTCTACGAGCTTTACCCTCAATTAACCGCGCAAGAGGTCGAGTGGTGTGACGAGCAACAAGAGATAATCGAGCACTACGCGCGGATCGCCAATAGGAATTTGCTTTTAGGCCGACCGGTGAGGTTTGCGGATTTTGCGGGAACCGCTGTGGAAAATTTGTTTGCTAATGCGGGTTTGATTCATATTCTGGATACGCGCACGGCCGAGAGGAGAGGCTACAAACGTATGGTAAGACTTTTTGATGCTCATTTGAAAATTGGTGTGGATAATGATGGGTTAATAACCTATAGTTCAAGGGTTAAGGGTACCCATATATTTATGAATGAGATCCAGTTTGGGGACATGTTGAATATCCGTGGTACGGGACTAGATACGAACGATCTTGAGATGAATGATTTGAATGTGTGGGGTAGGATCTTTTTTAATGGACTGATGAGACATTGGGATAGTACACATTTGCGCCTGCTAGCTAGGTTTGTGGTCAGAATATTGCAATATAATCTTGCGGGGCAAAATGCTGGGTTTGATAGAGTCCCAGTCGTTGTTAAGGCCGCCACTTATGCTATTTTTGGGGGCATACAAATGAACTGGGCAAGGACCATCTTACAGCAATACCAAATTTATAGGGAAGCAAGGCACGCCAATATTTGTTTTGGGAACTTATGGACCACGGTTTTTCACCGATATGGGGTTGATTTGCATGATGAGGATTATCTGACACTTTCTAACCATCCCTCTGTTATCATCACTGAGGCGGCACTAGGAAGGATGGGTATAAATATGCAAGATCTGCAAGATGAGCCACATCCTATGGAGCATGAGGGATTAGATGAGGGAGAGAGTGAAGGTGACGAGGAGGAAGAACCACATGATGGTCGGTTCGGACAGTTTGAGGAACCCTATCAGGCACCACAGCATGAGAACGAGCAGGCACAGACAGGGCATGCTTGGGAAGGAGCCTGGGCTCATCAGGCCCCGACGCAGGGGGCTTCAGATACAGGTGCCTGGGATCCATGGGTTGCTAGGGATCCAGATTGGAGGACTGAGCTGAGGTATGTTTCAGAGCAGCAGGCTCGCATAATGAGGAGCCACCTGGACATAATGAAGTCACAGCAGGAGATGCTGCAGGCACAGGTAGGCCTAGCTCGGACTCAGCAGCAGATGCTTCAAGACATGGGTAGCTCCTATGATCAGTTAGGAGCGGGGATACAGGACATACAGTTAGAAGTTAGGCAGGGGAACCGACGACATAAAGAGAGGTTAGATAGCTTAGAGGAGCTCATCCGTGGCTACTTCCATCAGGGTTGACTTCTATCAGTGTATCCGTAGGATAGTATTTTTTTTCAGTACTGTTTTCTTTGTTATCTGGTAGTAACGATGTACTGAAAACTATCTTAATATTTGCACGTTGTTTGTTTATGAAATCTGTTGTGCTTAATGTAATTATGAAATATTGCATGATAATGCCTTATAAACAAAGTAAAGCAAGAAAGTAATAAAACGGGAAATCTTTCGGTTATATAAAGTTTAGAAAATTAGATTTTTTCTAAATTAAAAATGGATGGTAAGGTCTTGGATGCGCCAATTGGATGAACTTCACTCTTATCTTGTAAGAGTGTGGGAAAATTTGGATGAAATTGCTTTCTCAAATTTTTGCATTCATTTAGAACTGCAAGTATATTTTAGGATGAGAGCATCATGTTTTCAGAAAAGAAATTTTCAAGAAATAGCATTCATATAGGTGGTACCACAAGTTAGGCATACATATTTTTCTATATTGTGATTCACTTTTGCACATGTGCACATGGTTGCAACAATTGGCTGAACACTTATGGATGATAATGTGGGGACATAAATCCTACTATTATTGAATTTCGGGGACGAAATTCCTTAAGGGTGGGAGAATGTGACACCCCGTATTTTTACGCTTTAAAAATAAGAAATTTACGTACGTATGTGATGATACGCAAGCGTATAAACTAATGAACTATGAAAATAAAAGATATTCTGTTTATACTTTAGAATTAAGTTAAACGGAATTTACCATTGCGTTCGTCTCGGAAAAATACGCGAAATAGAGTCTGATTTTTCGAGAATCGGAGCCCGTATGACCCAGTTAAGGCCCATATCGATTTTCAGGAAATTTCAAGTATGAAACAGCTCGAAAATTCAGAAGTTTGGTCCAGGCGGGGTAGGCGGGAATTTTCCCGCCAAAGCCCATGTCGACTGGGGAGTCGACAGGGTTGTCGACACCCCAGGACCCAAGTCGACAGGGCTGTCGACTTGGGCGTCGACTGGGCCCAAAAACACACTTCTGTGTGTTACGGCCTGGTGCACCTGGTCATCTGTTTTGGTCTAGTCTGGTGGCCTGAGACGGGTTTTAAAGGTTCAGATTGGTCCTAGGGTTAATCCTAAGGTCCTAATCACTCCTAATCTCTATAAATAAGCCCCTAACCTGCCCCTAAATCCTCATTATTCATTCACGCAACTAAACTATGGCAAAATTATTACTCTTATGGCCTCCACTCTCATTCTAAAATTCCTAAGTAAATTCCTATGAGAGATTCATGTTCATTCAAGTGTTTTCAAGCATGAATGGATGTTGTTAGCTTGCATTCAAGTCAAGTTGCAACATTTCTATTTCAAAGCTAGGGTTTTTATTGATTTGGAGCTTTCATATTGGGTTTATTTGATTGCATAAGAGCTTCGTCTCAATCTTTGTTTTGCATTTCGATTTGTGCCTTCATAGCAATGTAAGCCCTTTTCCTACTCTTAGATATTAACTATGAAGTTAAATGTTCATGTTGCAAGTTTGGGTTTGATCATTGAGTATAATACATGCTATCATGTCATGCAAGTTTATGAAGTTTTCATCTTGATCTTGTGGTCATAAAGCTTTGGGCTTTATGTTGAATGTTGCATTTTGGCAACATGAGAACTATCATACCCCTTATGATAGCTTGCATGTAATGTCATATGCGAACTTCTAGCCATCTTTCTAAGTCATTTATCACCATGATTCGCTTATTTGCCAAGTTTGGGTTTATGCATGTTTTTGAGGCTTAAGAATGTAACATGCAAGTTAATGAACACATTTGTGCCTCATTTGCCACCATGATTAACTTGTGGCTCAATATCCATTTTTGTCATGCCTTTGCCAAGTCTCTTCTTTTAATCCATTACGTTGTTGCGAACGTATATGCGAGTTTAAAAGCGTTGGGTTATGTTATGGGTAATTTCTAATGACATGAAAATATAACTTAAAAACATGACTTGAAATATAACATGGAAGTTGACATGTAAGTATGCTTGAAAATATGAAATTGGGAATTTACCTATTAAGTTAGGTCTACCCATACTATGGAATTGGGAATTTACCTATTGAGTTAGGTCTACCCATATTCTTAAGAAAACTTGAATATGAACATGACACTAGACTAAACATGAAAGTGACCAACTCGAGGTTGGGTTGAGTTTGCAACATAAAGCTACCCGGAACCGACCGGCCTAACTAGTAGTTGCAAACAATAGGACCCAATGTGAGAAGTTGGTCATGTTGTGCTTGAACCCGAGGTTAGACCAAGTTGTGGTGTAAAGCTACCCGGAACCGACCGGCTTAACTAGTAACCACAACAAAGTCTAATGTGAGAGGTTGAGGTGCATTAAGTAATTAATGCCACATGATAAGGTTAAGTAAGTTTCCTTAATGACACTTAACCGTATAATACAGTTAATGGATGGGGTTAAGTTAACTTATACTTAACTAATTTAAACATGGAAATCGGATGGGGTTAAGTTAGCCTAGACTTAATTAATCCAACTTGGTAGTTTAAGGGGGGTTAAGTTAAACACTTAACTAATCTAACACGATGATTTGATGTGGTTAAGTGACCTATACTTAACCAATCTAACTCGTTAATTTGATGTGGTTAAGTTAACCAATACTTAACCAATATAACGTGAAAACATGATAAGGCTAAGTCACGAATCGCTTGAATACACTTGACCGATTTGACTAAGTAAATTGATAGGGTCAAGTTAATATATACTTAACCAATCTAGAATGATAATTGGACGAGGTTAAGTCGTGAATTGCTTAATATACTTAACCAACTTGAAACATGGTTTGTAGGGTTAAGTCTTGAACTTGGATACTTAGCCAATTTTGACATGATTTGTAGACGGATTAAGTCATGAACTTAAGTGACACTTAATCCATTATATAAACCCTAGTTCAGAGAATTAGGTGGATAACCGTAATTAACAAGAATAACGGGAATAAGCTAAGTGGTAAACCTTAGTTGGAGAATAACTAAGTAATAATTCTTAGTCAAGGAATTTTGGACCAGTTCATAGATTGGATGAGTAACCCGATACGGTAGGTCATCGTTTAAGCACACGAGTAGGAGCAAGTTATCTGATTTAGATAAAGGCTCCAGCGAACTGGGTAACGAAGCAGCGGCTTCGGGGAACGTGAGGATATTCTTGGTATCCCTCTGTGAGCTGCCAGGTGATCATACTAGGCTCATGAGAGGTTAAGGTCTGCGTTAGAAGAACCAAGAGTATGCCTTGGTTGCTATACGAGCGACCTAAAGACGGGGATGGATAGGGGATAGTCGACGATACACGGTAGTGCCCTAGATAGCATTTCGTCAGGCTACCTACCATCTTTGGTCAAGCGTGTACGTACGGAAAGGCAGAGAACACCCAAAAGACCATAATTGCTATCTAATTATGGTTGCGGTAAGGCTAGGATTGTGGGTTGGCCAGTAGTGTGTTCTCATACAGGATTTATCCTGTCTTGTCTTTCACTAGTTGAGGGAGTGGTCTCGTGGGACCATAGCCACGTATAGGAAAAACAGACCTTAGCATCTGCATCGGCAGATAAATCGAAAGCTCCCGACCGAGTCCTGTATTTCTTGAACTGCCCTGTGACAGGACTCGGATGGCACGATGTGATACATGTGCATACAGTCATGGAAAAACGATTCACGATGAATGCGTGGGAAAAAGGGCGCGGTTGACGGTTAGCGTAATTCCTAGTGGCCCTGGGTGGTTGAACCCAAACCGAAATACGAAAACGTGCAATAGGTAAGCATAATCACTAGTGGTCCTAGGTGGCATAAGTCCTAGTTGCACAAACGATGATTCATGTTGGGAAAGCCTAGCTAGGTCTAGGGTAACAGTCCAAACGAGCTTAAGGATCATGGAATTACATTGGAGTAGTATAGAACCTCATGGGAAAGCCCGTACGGTCTACGGCAAGGAACTGAACATTTACATAGAAAGAAACATACGAGTTGAGTAACCTATATATGCGATATATTAAGGTTGACATGGACCATTACACGACTTTTGAGTAAGGGTCATTCAGGGTTAACACATGATAAGGTGGGGATACTAGTACGGTAGGTGCAGAGCAGAAATACAGGATAGATACCATGGGATGTTATACGTGATAGATATCTTGGGAATATTATTTTTGATAGGAACCTGACGATGGGA
Organism: Allium sativum; assembly: GCA_030737875.1. Classification (NCBI taxonomy): domain Eukaryota; kingdom Viridiplantae; phylum Streptophyta; class Magnoliopsida; order Asparagales; family Amaryllidaceae; genus Allium; species Allium sativum. Next base: position 1,018,676,260 of record CM060926.1, on the reverse strand, counting down.
TACCTTGTTTTATCTTGACATCGTAATTTATCATGACACCTTAGTTTATGTAACGACCCGTATTCTACACATCATAGGATTGTAGGATATTTAATTCTTTCCCATGTGAAGTTGTATGGTCATGTAACTTTGGGAAACATTTATTAGAGTCATTTCCCGTGCTTATGATTTTTGTTGATTTTTAAATGACCATTTTGCCCCTAGTTGGTACTGTTTTGGCCATAACTTTTGATAGGGAAGGAGTTTTGACCTGAAACCACTTCCATTAGATTCGTTTGATGGTTTCTCTTTCCGTAGAGTGGTCATAATAGCCAAACGGACTTACCGTTTGGGAGATATGGCTGAAACAAGGTTTGGAGGGTGAAAAACTGCATAATTGGGCTAAACCGGGTAGTTAGCAATTGGGCCCATAAGGGGATTTCGGGATTGGGGCTGTATAAGGGTTGATTAGGGTTAGAAAATATCCTTTTAGTCATTTTTCCAGCCACCACTTCATTTCATAGAACCCTATTAATGGCCTCCAACCTCTAAATCACTCCAAACCACTCCAAACTTGAAGAAAAGAGATTAGCAACAACAAATCAAGGCAAATCAATACCAAATCGGGGTTAGAGCTGCTACAACACCTTGTTATCTTCACCAAATCAGAGATTTATTTCGGATCTTGTTTTAATTGTGGCGAAGGTGAGTGATTAGCTTGCTTTTTGCACTAATTATGGTTATTCGGGGTGATTAGTGCTAATCAGCGTTTTTAAACGAAAATAAATTCTGGAAAAATGTTTATAAATTCATAAATAATGTTTTAGACCTCTGATATGAGTTTGGGTTAATTTGATTAAGTTTTGCTAATCATGTCATTAGTTATGCTCACATATGCTTAGGGGAAAATATGGGGTTTTGGGCATGTTTGATCCATTTTACCATGTCATATTGTTGTTTTGGTGTTTGAGGTCACTTGTATGTGTTGCTATGACTCTATGACATGCTTTGTGATTGATTTCAATAGTTAGAATGGTCGAAAACGTCGTCGAGTGGCGTAAACAGTCGCTGGAAAAGTCAGTGCAGGAAATCGGATCGGATCGCCCCCTACCCGATCTGAATCGCCCATTTCCTTCACCACGAACCGATCGTTGTAGCGAAGCAAGCTGCGCCACGAGCTGAAGGATCTGAACCGATCCGAGAAGTCGCGATCCAGGACTTGGTGATTGAAGACTCCGACCCGACCCGCCTGGAGTGATAACTACCGATCCGAGCTGATACACGTGGGCATATAGTGGTGCATTCGATCCGATCCATCTGGCGCGACACGATCCGATCCGACGTGGCGAGAAATACCCGAACCGAACCAATACGCTTGGAAAATTGGTGTGCTACAGCGAACCGATCCGATCCAGGTGGAACTGGAGGCCACGAATCGATGGTGTACTCCGATCCGACCCGAGATAGCAGCCACGAACCGAGGTGATGGAGACCACGATCCCAATGATGATGGAAGGAATCCGAACCGATCCAATGGAGATCCATAACCCGAAATGCAAAGGTAGTTCAAGTGGAAGTTAGAGCTCAGGATCCAGACGGGAACCAATGAGTTCACTTCGTGATTGGGCTTTGCTGCGGGACGTGTGCTAAGGAGTTGTCGATGTCTATGACTTTGGATCACTAGGTGTTGGAGGTAGAGAGACAAACTCGGGCTTTGGATATGGTGCGACTAGGGAGCTACCTACCAATGGAGTGGGGTCATGGAAACGTTGGGCGTGATCCCATAGGTATGGCGTTGGTGGTAGTAGGAATGTACATAGTCGTACAAAGTCGAGTTCTGTCGTTTTAGTAAAGTGCTCTAGTGATCGAAGACGTGGATGTCGTATGCTTTACGCACTGAGTGAGAGATGGGATGATGGTTGCTATGCTTGATTGTTTGACATACACATCCCCACCCCCGTATATTTACACACCATATGTTAGTGACATCTTAGAGTATTGTACCGTGTAGTACTAACTCTTTGGTTGCAGGTTCAGGTATGACTTAGTATACCTGTTATTATTTTGTTTATGCTTGCTACCACTCATACCAGACTGATGTCTGACCCAGAGTTTTATGTTTCTTCTTATTACTCTGGGTGCTCACACGAGCAGACTAGAGACAGGGATAGCTGGTAGTGCGCTTGGTAGATGGACTGAAGACGAGCAGGAGGCTCCACGTATGATATATAGTTATTCTCCCTGTGCCGTGATCGGTATCTACTTTGGGCATTAGTAGCATACCTATTTTGCTTATCTTAGAGACAGTATTTTGAAGTTGTAATAAGCTATATTTGATATTTCCGCTACTCTGATGATGTTAGTTCAAGCTTTCAGCTTATGCACTGTCTCATCTGTTTTATGTCAAGTATATGTTGGCTATTATATTTTATTCCATGCGCTGCGAGATATATTACAGGTTCTTTATTTGGTTCCTCTTCTTTCTTTCTCTTCTTTGGCGACCGTCCCATGCCAATTGGACATGTGTACAGCGCACAATTGGAGTAAAACGTCGGTTGGTGCGGGGCGGGCCGTCACACTTGGTATCAGAGCTCTAGGTTGCGTAATTCACCTAGGGAAAGACACTAGGGAGAGATAGTATGTATATGAGAGTGCGTATTTGTGATTATTTTGGTTTTCAAAAGCTATATTTATATATAGTATTAGTATGTTTAAGAATGAAGTCGCATTGCACTGCACTGGCACCACTATGGAGATGGTTAATCGTTTTCTCTTTAACAGATTTGACGATGAGCCGAGGAAGAGGTGCTGGCAGAGGGGCCAATAATGGGAATCCCCCTGACATGAGGGCTATGTTTACCAACCTCATGAGAGAGATGCTTGTGGATATTCAGAGGGAGGCTCCTAATGTTGCCAATGCTGGAGGTGTAGCGGTGCAAGCGCCTAGGGTCGATTTCGCCAAGCTGAGTAAGGATTACACTAATCTTGGTGGAAAGCCGTTTCACGGAACAGAGTCGGCCACGGATGTTCAGGATTGGTTGGATAGCTGTGATCGGATCTTCGATGACTTGGGTATCGAGGATGCGATGAAGAGAAGGTTAGCGTCTCGTCAGCTGCAAGGATGAGCGATGAATTGGTGGAATGCTATTAGGGCAGCCACACCAGAAGATCAAGTTACTTGGGATCAGTTTAAAGCTCGCTTTAGCGACAAGTATATCCCAGCTGCCCAGAAGTCGGAATTGTTTAGGAAGTTCTTGGAGCTTAAGCAGAATGGGAGGGCAGTATCGGATTATGTTGCTGAGTTCGACACTTTGTCAAAGTATGGGTTATCTCTAATTGATACTCCCGAAAAGAAAAATGAGAGGTTCATCACTGGTTTGGATGAATATTTAGGGGAAAGGCTGATTAATCACATCGATGAGACGTTTGAGTCGATCGTGGGAAAAGCTTTGAGGTCAGAAAGTCTTTACCCTAAGCCGAAGACTGGGGTTGTTGCTGCATCTGCTGAAGAGTCAAAGCCGCAAGCAAGCGGTGGAGGCAAGAATAACTCCCAGAATAAGAGGAAGCAGAACCAAGCTAAGGATGGCCAGAAGAAAAGCGGGAAAGAAGTCGAGTGCTTCAAATGTGGAAAGAAGGGCCATTATGCAAGGGAATGTAGGGCCAAGACAGTGGGAAAGAAGTGTTTTAACTGTGGCCAGGAGGGACATTTTAAGGATAAGTGCCCGCAACCTCTGAAGGAGAATCAGATTGTGAAAGCATATGCCATCAATGCTGTTCCTTCTTCGTCGAATGCCCCAACTGCGGCGGAGAAAGGAAAGGGAGTCGTCATTCAAGGTATGCTTTCCATTTATGATCTTCCTGTTAGAGTTTTGTTCGATACCGGGGCTTCCCATTCCTTCATATCTAGTGACCTGGTAGATAGGTTGGGATTGGAACCCGAGTTAGTCGATAGACCATTAGCTGTGACGAACCCGATTGGTGGTTCAACAAACCTCAGTATGATCTGTCGTAATGTGGTCTTATCGAGTCATGGATGTATGTTTGTTTGTGATTGCTTTGTTTTGGGCTTTACTGGGTATGGCATTATTTTGGGAGTCGATTGGCTCCAAAGATACGGGGTGGTGGTAGACTGTGAGGGCTTTTTGGTGACAGTTAGGGCGGATGATGGGCGGAGGGTAGTGTTTGGTAATCTACCCTGTGATGGGGTAATGGCTAGTTTTGTAAATTCCCTCGACATTCCGCATGATGAGTTATCAGGTTTGCCCGTGGTTGGCCAGTACCCGGACATCTTCGAGGAAGTGACCGGACTTCCACCACACCGAGAGATTGAGTTTCGTATTGATTTAGTGAAAGATGCCAGACCTATAGTGATGCCACTTCGTCGTATGGCACCACGAGAACAACGAGAGCTCGAGGTGCAAGTTAGCGATCTTATGAAGAAGGGATTTATTAGAAGAAGTGTTTCCGAGTGGGGAGCACCAGTTGTGTTTGCTACTAAGGCAGATGGTTCCCTTCGATTGTGTGTGGACTATCGCGAGTTAAATAAGGTGACGAGGAAGAATAAGTATCCTCTACCACGGATAGATGATTTGTTTGATCAACTGGAAGGAGCGAGAGTGTTCTCCCAGTTGGACCTCGCGACAGGATTTCATCAGCTCCGTGTAGCAGCTGATAGTATAGCTAAAACGGCATTTAGGACGCCGTCTGGGTTCTATGAGTGGTTGGTCATGCCATTCGGGTTGACCAATGCACCAGCATACTTCGTGGATCTTATGAATAGAGTATTCAGAGACCAACTGAATAAGTTTGTTCTTGTGTTCGTAGACGATATCCTTGTTTACTTGAGGACAGAAGAGGAACACAAGGAGCATTTGAGAATTGTGTTGGAGGTGTTGAGAAGACACCAATTGAAAGCGAAGTTCTCTAAGTGTCACTTCTGGAGGAGAGAAGTGAGATTCTTGGGCCATGTTGTTTCAGAGAATGGTATTGCCGTGGACCCTGCAAAGGTGGCTACGGTACAAGATTGGTCTGCGCCCAAGAATGCAAAGGATGTAAGAAGTTTCTTGGGGTTAGCTGGATATTATCGTAAGTTTATCAACGACTTCTCCAAGACAGCAGCACCGTTGACTCAGTTGACTAAGAAGAATCAAGCCTTCGTTTGGGACGGAGGGTGTGAAAAAGCATTCAAGAGTCTAAAGGAAAAGTTGACGCGTGCGCCAGTGTTGGTCATTCCTAAGGGAAATGAAGAGATGACGGTATACACGGATGCTTGTGGTACCGGACTGGGTGCGGTATTGATGCAAGGAGGTAGGGTTGTAGCTTATGCTAGTCGACAGCTAAAGCCGCATGAGAAGAAGTATCCTACCCATGATTTGGAATTGGCAGCGATTGTATTTGCGATGAAGATGTGGAGACATTACCTCTTGGGAGAAAGATTTGAGCTGTTTACCGATCATAAATCGTTAAAGTATCTCTTCTCTCAGAAAGATCTGAATCTCCGTCAGCAGAGATGGTTAGAGTTCTTGGCTTCGTATGATTTTGATATCGCGTATACACCTGGGAAGGGTAATGCGGTAGCTGATGCCTTGAGTAGGAGACATGCCAGCTTAGGGGCAATGTTTCTTGAATGGAAGCAGCTGGAGTATATCGCGGGGTTTGATTTCAGACCAAGGTGCGAATTGGATCCAGTTATACTATCTAGCTTGACGATCAGACCCACTTTGATTGAGAGGATTGGTTCCAGTCAAAGGAACGACCCTAATTTATTGGAAGTCATCTCCGAGTTGGAAATGAATGTCGATGGGGAGATGGACAAGTATGGGCTTGATCGAGATGGATGGCTTCGGAAGAATGGAAAGCTTGTTGTACCCAATGTCGATGGATTGAGGGATGAAGTGCTTAGAGAATGTCATCACTCAAAGCTGACTATACATCCCGGTGGTAACAAGATGTATAGAGACATGAGACAGACTTACTACTGGGAAGGGATGAAAAGAGACGTTGGGAAGTTTATATCCAAATGCATGAATTGCCAGCTAGTTAAAGCCGAGCAAAAGAAGCCTAGTGGGTTGTTGCAACCATTAGAAATTCCCGAATGGAAATGGGAACAAGTTTCGATGGATTTCATCGATGGTTTACCGAGGACTAGATCGGGACATGATAGCATTTGGGTAATTGTGGATCGACTGACCAAGAGTGCAAGATTTATACCAGTTAAGTCGAACAGAACTGCAGCTAAGTTAGCAGAACTGTATATGAAGTGGGTAGTGAGATTTCATGGAGTACCCAAAGGCATTGTGAGTGACCGAGATCCGTTGTTTACTAGTGGATTTTGGAAGAGCTTACAAGAGGCTTTAGGATCAGGATTACACCTCAGTACCGCATATCATCCTCAGACCGACGGTCAGACGGAGAGGGTGAATCGTATATTGGAAGATCTCTTGAGAGCTTGTATATTGGATTTTGGTGGATCATGGGATGACCATTTGCATCTAGTGGAGTTTGCATATAATAATAGCTACCAATCTAGTATCGGTATGGCTCCATATGAAGCTTTGTACGGAAGACCGTGCAACTCACCATCCTGTTGGATAGAGACTGGCGAGAAGTTTGTGCTTGGACCAGACGTGGTGAGGGAAACTGCCGATAAGATCAAGATCATTCAGCAACGAATGAAAGCTGCTCAGGATAGGCAGAAAAGCTATGCTGATAAGAGGAGAAGAGACTTGAAATTCTCCGTTGGTGACTTGGTGTTTGTCAAGATCTCTCCGTTGAAAAGCGTGATACGATTTGGCAGGAGAGGCAAGTTGGCACCAAGATTTGTGGGTCCTTTCCAAGTTCTCGAGGAAGTTGGGAATTTGGCGTATAGAGTTGGCTTACCAGAGAAAATGGCAGGAGTCCACGATGTGTTTCATGTTTCCCAACTAAGGAAGTTCGTTCACGACTCAAATGTGACTATTTCACCTGATCGGTTGGAGGACTTCGAAGTAGAACCTGAGGCGGTTGAGAACCGCAAGCCGATCCGTATTGTGGGGCATGATACGAAGCAACTTCGAAGAAAGTCGGTGAAGCTAGTCAAAGTTCAGTGGGGCGAGGACGAAAATGATTGTGCCTGGGAGACAGAGGAGAGCATTAGAAAGGCTTATCCAGAACTCCTTGCCTGGTAAGATTTACTTTGCGATTTAGTTATTCCGCATGCAAGGATAGACTTGTTTTGCTTGTTTTGCATGATTGATGGTTGTTTTATGATTGATAGGCATGCGGGACCCTTGTGTGTGTTTTGATTAGGGAATTTCGGGGGTGAAATTTCTTAAGGGGGGAAGAGTGTAACGACCCGTATTCTACACATCATAGGATTGTAGGATATTTAATTCTTTCCCATGTGAAGTTGTATGGTCATGTAACTTTGGGAAACATTTATTAGAGTCATTTCCCGTGCTTATGATTTTTGTTGATTTTTAAATGACCATTTTGCCCCTAGTTGGTACTGTTTTGGCCATAACTTTTGATAGGGAAGGAGTTTTGACCTGAAACCACTTCCATTAGATTCGTTTGATGGTTTCTCTTTCCGTAGAGTGGTCATAATAGCCAAACGGACTTACCGTTTGGGAGATATGGCTGAAACAAGGTTTGGAGGGTGAAAAACTGCATAATTGGGCTAAACCGGGTAGTTAGCAATTGGGCCCATAAGGGGATTTCGGGATTGGGGCTGTATAAGGGTTGATTAGGGTTAGAAAATATCCTTTTAGTCATTTTTCCAGCCACCACTTCATTTCATAGAACCCTATTAATGGCCTCCAACCTCTAAATCACTCCAAACCACTCCAAACTTGAAGAAAAGAGATTAGCAACAACAAATCAAGGCAAATCAATACCAAATCGGGGTTAGAGCTGCTACAACACCTTGTTATCTTCACCAAATCAGAGATTTATTTCGGATCTTGTTTTAATTGTGGCTAAGGTGAGTGATTAGCTTGCTTTTTGCACTAATTATGGTTATTCGGGGTGATTAGTGCTAATCAGCGTTTTTAAACGAAAATAAATTCTGGAAAAATGTTTATAAATTCATAAATAATGTTTTAGACCTCTGATATGAGTTTGGGTTAATTTGATTAAGTTTTGCTAATCATGTCATTAGTTATGCTCACATATGCTTAGGGGAAAATATGGGGTTTTGGGCATGTTTGATCCATTTTACCATGTCATATTGTTGTTTTGGTGTTTGAGGTCACTTGTATGTGTTGCTATGACTCTATGACATGCTTTGTGATTGATTTCAATAGTTAGAATGGTCGAAAACGTCGTCGAGTGGCGTAAACAGTCGCTGGAAAAGTCAGTGCAGGAAATCGGATCGGATCGCCCCCTACCCGATCCGAATCGCCCATTTCCTTCACCACGAACCGATCGTTGTAGCGAAGCAAGCTGCGCCACGAGCTGAAGGATCCGAACCGATCCGAGAAGTCGCGATCCAGGACTTGGTGATTGAAGACTCCGACCCGACCCGCCTGGAGTGATAACTACCGATCCGAGCTGATACACGTGGGCATATAGTGGTGCATTCGATCCGATCCATCTGGCGCGACACGATCCGATCCGACGTGGCGAGAAATACCCGAACCGAACCAATACGCTTGGAAAATTGGTGTGCTACAGCGAACCGATCCGATCCAGATGGAACTGGAGGCCACGAATCGATGGTGTACTCCGATCCGACCCGAGATAGCAGCCACGAACCGAGGTGATGGAGACCACGATCCCAATGATGATGGAAGGAATCCGAACCGATCCAATGGAGATCCATAACCCGAAATGCAAAGGTAGTTCAAGTGGAAGTTAGAGCTCAGGATCCAGACGGGAACCAATGAGTTCACTTCGTGATTGGGCTTTGTTGCGGGACGTGTGCTAAGGAGTTGTCGATGTCTATGAATTTGGATCACTAGGTGTTGGAGGTAGAGAGACAAACTCGGACTTTGGATATGGTGCGACTAGGGAGCTACCTACCAATGGAGTGGGGTCATGGAAACGTTGGGCGTGATCCCATAGGTATGGCGTTGGTGGTAGTAGGAATGTACATAGTCGTACAAAGTCGAGTTCTGTCGTTTTAGTAAAGTGCTCTAGTGATCGAAGACGTGGATGTCGTATGCTTTACGCACTGAGTGAGAGATGGGAGGATGGTTTCTATGCTTGATTGTTTGACATACACATCCCCACCCCCGTATATTTACACACCATATGTTAGTGACATCTTAGAGTATTGTACCGTGTAGTACTAACTCTTTGGTTGCAGGTCCAGGTTCAGGTATGACTTAGTATACCTGTTATTATTTTGTTTATGCTTGCTACCACTCATACCAGACTGATGTCTGACCCAGAGTTTTATGTTTCTTCTTATTACTCTGGGTGCTCACACGAGCAGACTAGAGACAGGGATAGCTGGTAGTGCGCTTGGTAGATGGACTGAAGACGAGCAGGAGGCTCCACGTATGATATATAGTTATTCTCCCTGTGTCGTGATCGGTATCTACTTTGGGCATTAGTAGCATACCTATTTTGCTTATCTTAGAGACAGTATTTTGAAGTTGTAATAAGCTATATTTGATATTTCCGCTACTCTGATGATGTTAGTTCAAGCTTTCAGCTTATGCACTGTCTCATCTGTTTTATGTCAAGTATATGTTGGCTATTATATTTTATTCCATGCGCTGCGAGATATATTACAGGTTCTTTATTTGGTTCCTCTTCTTTCTTTCTCTTCTTTGGCGACCGTCCCATGCCAATTGGACATGTGTACAGCGCACAATTGGAGTAAAACGTCGGTTGGTGCGGGGCGGGCCGTCACAGTTTATCTAAGTTCAGTAGTTCATCCTGTTATTTTGATTTAGCTTATCTATCTTGTCATCATGCTTATGTTCATCTCAGTTTCTCATGACAGTTAACTTTACTAGTTTTTATGCTGATAGTAGATAGGGCTTACTCAGTCTTTTTGACTGACCCGTTTTGTTTCGCTTCTTTTCTTCCGTTTCCCCCCCCCCAGGTTACAGGGAGGAAATACTGTTGTTTAGTTCGGACTTCTTCTGCTTGAAGGTCATCGTGTATGGCTTGGACACTTCTTGGCTATGGCTACTTTATTGTTTTACTTGGGGAATAATTTATGAAAAAGTTTTTATGCTTCTTTACTATTGTAAGACAGGTTTTGATGTACTCTGATGTAAAAGGCTTTAGACCTTAATTATTAATGTTTATGAAAGTTCAATTTTACTTCCGCTATTTTATATGTTCTGTCTTGTGATATTTCTATGCAAGTATTTCCAGACGATCACGTATATTGATTTCTCCAACCGTACCAAGAGTGGAAGCGGAGAAGGAAACTTCTTTTAGCTAACACATAATGTATGGTTGAGGACGTCAATCGGTGATTTGATGGATTTGATGATGTGACATTCAAAGTGAATCTGATATGATGATAAAGCGTAGCTTCTAGCCTCATCATCCGGTAAATGACAGAAATCGGGCAGGCAACATGGCTAAGTCGGTCGCACCGAAGTAGGGTGTATAATCACCTGATCTAGAGTTTCATTTACTTCTAAAAATCTATTGTTGATGTTGTCCCATTCGGGAAACGGTTGCTGATCCCAACCGTTGGTGATATACATTCGATACGCTCAAGCGAAATGAGTGGTCGGTCATGTGTGGCCGGGTTGCAAGATGTTCTTGTTGAACCCAGTGTATTCCTCTCTAGAGGTACACGAGCGAAAGGTGGTTCCATACCTTGTCATAGTTGGAAATCCATTACCCAATACGTGCTTGCGGTTGTGATTGTATACTATATATGTAGAACGTGAGATGAAAGTGTTTCTGCTAGATGATTATATATACTGTGGTTGATAGACATTATTATAATATCAAAAGGTTTTGATATAAAGATATTTTGGATTCTCATAAGGGAAAAACCCGTTCCGTTATGCGGCGTGGTCTTATGAGATATCGATTACATATTCAACCTGTTTTAAAACTGTTTTACTCATACCAGTCCCATGACTGACCCGGAGTTTATTTTGTTGTTTTCCCTAAACTCTTGGGTGCCTAAATTTGTACGGGCAGTCAAGTAGTCGGGATTTTACAGATACACTTGAAGAGCTGGAGCAGGAGGTTTCAGGATGTTATAGCTATAGTTATTTCCGCTGTGTTGTAAGTGTTGTACTTTGATAATGATATGTATATTCAAGTACCGATTTGTATTTCAAAGTTATTTTATGAAATATATTTATGCGTTCCGCTGTGAGATTCGTGTTACTCTGATATTGTGTTCTTCTTCTTCTTCTTCTATTCAAAGTTTCTATCTTATCTATTCTCACCCTCTAATTTCTTTCACTAATAAACATGATTTTTCCGTGTTTTGGTTATCGACATCGTGTTTATGTCGATAACCAAAGTCGTTAAAAATCCGGGTCGTTACAGTTGGTATCAGAGCTTAGGTTAAGTGAATTACCTTGGCTCTGTGGCGTGACTCGGTAGAGATAGGGTTAGTAATACCCTAGATTGAGTTGAGTGTATATATACGAGTGAACGTATTTGTATTTGATATAAAAATTTGTTTTATATTGTGCAGATTCATTGGTTGAGTTGTTTATGAGTTCTGGTCGATCAGTTTGATCCACTGTATCGGTAGGAGTTACTAAACACTTGAATACGATGGGTCGACACGATATATTTTGAAAAGAGGGTAAATTAAAATAAGTTTACCCAAGGTATATCTTGATATAGAGAAGATATATATATATCAAAATTATAATATAGTGGATATATTGGTTGTTATTATAATCAAGTAAGATTATAAATTAAATGGTTATGTAAATAACCAATCAGAATTCATATAAGTGGAATACGTGAAATTAGATGAGTTAAATCTGAAATTTAAACCAGAAATTGAAGTTAAAACTCTGGAGAATTGGATAAGTGTTTGTAAATGGATTGAGATTAAAAATAAGGAAAATTTAAGATCCTGGGAGATTTTAAATTGTTTTACAAGTAGTGTGAATTATATTTTGAAATGAATTTCAAAGTGGAAAAGGTTAAAAATGGTTTTATAGTATTGAACTCACTTCGATCGCTGGAAAATAGATTCTGATGATGACAGCTGCATCATCAGTATTCATTTTCGAGTTGTAAGTGACGAATTACTACCAGAGATACTGTTTTGAATTTGTTCTGAGAAAGTCAAGTTGTGTTGAATTTCAAATGGGGTTTCAAATATAGAATTTGAATTTTGAAATAGATTCGAAATATTAACTTGTTTAAAAGAAATAAAACGAGAAGTTCCGTCATAAACGAAGTTTATAAATAGTTCTTTTATAAACAAAGCTTATAAATGAAGTGAAAAGAATTATCATTGGATAATTCAGAAATAAAAATACAAGTGTGAAATTGAAAGGGAAACCTATTTTCCTAAGGTAGAAATATCGATTTCAAAAGGAATTGAAATCGAGACTTATTTAAAGAATGAATAAAGAAAGTTTGAAAAGGAATTTGAATAAAGGAAATTCAAACATAGAATTTAAATAAGAGAATTCAAAGGGGATTTGAATATAGAAATTCAAATTGAGATTTGAATAAAGAAGATTTAAATAATGGAAAATTGAATATAGAATTCATATAGAGTAATAATAGAAATTGAATATAGAAATTCAAAGGGAGTTTGAATATATGAAATTCAATGGAATTGAAATAGAAATTAAATATAGAAATTCAAATGGAGTTTGAATATATGAAATTCAATGGAATTGAAATAGAAATTGAATATAGAAATTCAAATGGGGTTTGAATATAGAAATTCAAATGGAATTCAAATATAGAAAATATAAAGGAATTCAAATATAGGATTTGAATATATAGTATTTGAATAGAATTTGAATAGAGTTTGATATATAGATTTGAATATATAGAAGTGATATAAAATTTGAATAGAAATTGAATGGAATTAACTAAGTCGAAGAGGAATTAGTTAATCGAGTTTTGAATTTGAAGTTGAACTTTGAAAGGTGAATTGGATTTGTAAATGGATATTCGAAATCGAATATAGAACTTAAATTTGAAATTTGGATTCAAATTAGTTAATAAGCAAGTTAAAATATATCCGAACATGTCATGTTCAAATATAAAAGTGAAATAGACTAAAGAGTTAATTAACAAATTAATTAACGAATTGAGTTAAAACGATCAGGTATTGTTAAAATAGATTGGGCAGGTATAAGTATATATGAGATAGGTATGGATAAGGTATGAAGGTATATAAATAGAATGCTCGACGAAAAGGTATGTATTTAATTCATATATGAGATTTTATGCGCCGTATCGGCTAGCCGCTTGGTTTTTTCTTTTTCTTTTGGATTGGTGAGGGCCATGAGAGGCTATTTGAAATATCCCGATGCTCCTGGTACAAAGGAGATTATGGCGAATTTTTCTGGGAATTTAAGGAGTTAGAATATTTTTAAGATAATTTGATAGTTAGAAATCAACGTATCGAAATATATAGAAGTCGATAAGGAAACGAACTTAGAAATAGAATAGTAAAATCAAAAAGGAAGTCTAGAATAAAATCTAGTAAGAATAGAAAGAGAAAGTGTATACGTGTTTAAAGGTGAATAAGTAGTTGTATGGTATTGATTATTCGAGTAAGTAGTCATATCTGTTTTGACGGTATAAATGTTATTCAGATAAGGTCTGAGAGGTAGTTATACCCCAAATTGATTGATTTCATTATTAACAAATAAATAGTAAGATTTCAGGCTCGAAGATCAATGTTGGATAAGAGTTAGTTGAATATAGTAATTGGGTTGTCGTAACGATGTTTTACACAACATCCGTTTTAACCTAAATAAGTGTAAACTTGGAAATATAATAAAGAATATTTCCTGAGTATAGAAATAAACGAGATCGGAAAAGAGATAAGTAATTGGAATGTTTTCCAATTATAAATAGCATATATTTTCTAAAGTTTAGAAAATAAAGGAAGGCGATATTCGGAAATGTTTTCCAAATAACATAAAAGGCCAATATGGTTATTGAAAATATTTGGTTAACTAATATTGATAAAGAAATAGAGAAGTGATTTAACTAATGGAATATTAATTAAGGGCTCAGTCACATGCTCAAAAGGAAAATTTGATTTCGAAAGGAGTAAACTGTTAAAAAAACTCCCAGGGAAAGACTGTTTGAATTGAAAACAAATTTAACAGAAATTTGTGAAAGCAAATTTGAATTAAAGTAAAGCCAGTAAAGTGGTAACTGAGATTGAATTAGAATGATTTCAAGACAAATGGGATTGTGAGATTCGAATTTGAAGTGTAATTTGGTAACCAAGTTAAGAGTTTGAAATCGAGAATCAAACTCGAGTTTGAAAAGATATTTGGTGGACATAACGCGAATGTTTATGTTGGAGATAAAAGTTATTGCAGAATTTGATTGGGGATAACATTGGTATATGCTGAGTCGATAGCATATAGAAGTGATAGAGTTGATTTACCCGACAAAAGGTACAAGTTTATATTTCATACGGTATGAGATTTTGATAAGCCGAATTGGCAAGCCGTTTGGCTGTTTGATTTTCTTTTGGGTTGGAGAAGGCCCAGAGAGGCGAGTTGGAGTTTGACCGATTGACTAGTACAAAGGAGGTGCTGGCGAAATTTTTCGAAGATTAAGGCGTTAGAAAATTTTCAGGATTTTTGAAAATTTTCGTTGATAAGGATTAATTAATATTTTAATTAAAATTAAATTGGTTCAGTTGAAACTGAAGATTAGAAGAGAACAAATATGTTTTAAACAGTCGATAGGGTCGTCCCCTACCTTTTAGCAATTTCGAGGACGAAATTATTTTAAGTGGGAAAGATTGTAATGACCCGCATTGGCAGAGGTATTAGAATTAATTTATTTAATTATTTAAAACGTAATTAAAAGAATTTATTGGTCGTGGAATTTAATAATGGTAAATATTTAATTAAAATAATAAATTAAATAATATATTTAATTCTGAAATAATCAGAATTGGCTAAAATGACGATATGGTGTGAACCGGATCATCTGTGATATTTAATTCAGCATGGAATTGAATTTGAATAACGAATATATTATATAAACGACAGTTTGAACAGGGAATTATAATATAATTAAAACCGAGCTCGAAATGGCGCTGCAGTTCGCTATTTGGCGATTTGAACTTCAATTGAATGTACAGGGTTCGTTTTAAGCCGGATTTCTATGAAACAAGAAACGTGTGGAGCTGGTGGAGTATATCTTTCTAATGGAAGAGAAAATTCAGGATTTCGTTGTGTAGATTTTGAGATATGTCCAAATCAAATTTTAGAAAAGTCGCTGTAGAATTCCTTTATAATTTATAAAGGAATTATTTAGATTTTCAAAAGGGATTTCAATATAAATCAAATATCGGGTTGATCCAGAAGTGAATATCGAGTTGTAAATACATACAGGAATATTCTAGAGCTATGTGGTATGCCACTGTGAATATAGACGATAATATTTAATTTTAAATATTTAATTTAATTATATTTAAATATATTTATATATTTAAATAGGCTATTTAGAGCGTTAAAAATAACCACTTTTGCAAACGAAGTCGGAATTCGACGAAACCAGTTTTGTTGGATCCGCAATATCAAATAGTTGTTAGATTTCCAGTTTCGTGATTTTTAGAGTCACTGTGTGGCCGTACGGATTTTTTGAGTGTAAAATAGTCAGTATTTCGACAGTTAAAAATAAGCCGTGTGAGCATACGGAGTCGGAATTCGACGAAACCACTTTCGTTGGGACCGTAATGTCGAACTGTAGCTGCATGTCCAGTTTGGTGATTTTTGGGTATCGTATGTAGTCATAGGGATTTTTATAAGACAGATACGAGGAGGAAATCATTTAAATAAAATCAAATTCAAAAATATCTTTCCCATTTCTCTGATCACCAGCAGGCCACGCCTCACCCTGTTCCAACCACATATCCTACCAACCACCGCAACAAATATATATAACCACAATAGGTTTTACAGTGGGAAATTTCCCAAAAAAAGAAAATCCAAACAATAGAAATAAAAATCTATAAATCCTAATACTTATACACATTAATCTCTTAGGTGATTTGCTTCGATTCCATATGCATTTCACATAGTTCGACGCCATTTTCTGTTGAGCGGAAATACGCTGGAGCAACTAGGGTTCGCGATTTCTGTTTATTGAGGAGGCGATAGTGGTTTTCTAATATGATATTGAGTTTGTGGTGGTTTTTAACATCTCGTGGAGGAGTTTGGTGATATTCGGTTCAGGATTGGTTCGGTGAAATACTGTAGCTGGTGGTTTCGGGTTCGCGACGGGTTCTGGGATAGTGGTGCGGTGTCGACAGTTTTCGTATGGGGAGGAGGCTCTCAAGTAGAGAGGAAGTTTGGAAGTTGTTTGGTTAATTTAGTGGAGAAAGGAGATCGTGGGTATAGGATTTCAGATCGGGAATGGCATGAAGAAACAGTGACGGGTTTGAAGATGAAAGGGATGAGCAGTGGCCGTTAAGGTTAAAACGTGGTTAAGGGATGGGCTTTAGCAAATTGATGGGCCGGTGTTTGAACTGGTAAAGCCCGAATGGAAATGATTTAAGTTTTATTTAAATTTAAGTATTGTATTAACTTGAGTTTATAATATCTTGATCATACGTCGTCAGAAATTCGAACGGTCAGATCCGTTAGGATCGTATGGACGGTGGCTACACGCTGGAACTGACTGGGAGTGGAGTGGAGCTCGTTTGAATTTATGGCAAAATAAATTGTTTGATTCAAATCAAACAAACAGTTTATCGTTCTTTAACGATGAACTGCAAATGTGAGTAAATCTCACTAACTATGAACAGTTTATAATTTCATGTTGTATTTTTAGAACTGTTAGAAATTGTCTGTTTTACTGTGTGTTGACTGTTTGATTGAACTGCTAGTCAGTTAGTTGAATTTCTATATTTGATTATGTTTAACAGAATATATCATATGGAACTGAAAAGTGATGTTACCTATATTGTTTAACATCTGTGATGCAGGGAAACAGGTTGGAGGAACCCAACTGGGTTCCTCAACATTTATTTTACTGTTTTTCATATATTGTGATATATGATGTGATATATAATCTGTTGTCGATTATATGTGTTTGGACGATACTGATCATCGTAATTTGATATGTTGAATACCATAACATACCGAATGTTGTTAAGGAATATTTTCAAAGTATATTTTTAAAATGAATTATTTATATAAAATCGATAGATTTTATATAGAAAAGGAAAAGGATTTTTACAAAAGAAATATTTATAAAATCAAGGGATAAATTAGAATAAAAAGGAAATCATTTGTAAAGTGAAGAACCGTTACTAAAAGTAAATCTTTGTAAATGAATAGTTTATTCGGAAAGGAGTTAATCGAATTTGTTATTCGAATAGAATAAAGGAAGTTATCGAATAAAGTTAAAAGGGGGTATTCAAATATAGTTATTTGAGATAGAGTTAGTCAAACAGAGTTATTCAGGATAAGTTGCCATCTCTTACGACTGCTAGCGTAATTCGCAGGGCTGTAAATAGCCTACGACGGTCGGATGTTTCCTGAGGGAGTCAGGCATAACCATTGTGATCGCTGCGATCTAGAGTCAAGCGAATGGAGTTAAATTGAATATTAGTTATATCGATAGAAGTTAATCAACTTGAGTTAGATTATCGAGATAAGTGAGTCGAGTTAAGTTCGCCGAGTTAAGTTAATCGATGTTAGTTAATCGATTAGTGTTAAAGTAAAAGGGAGTTAATCGATGTTAGTTAATCGATTAGAGTTAAAGTAAAAGGAGTTAATCGATGTTAGTTAATCGATTAGAGAATAAAGTAAAATGAGTTAATCGATGTTAGTTAATCGATTAGTGTTAAAGTAAAAGGAGTTAATCGATGTTAGTTTAATCGATTAGAGTTAAAGAAAAAGGAGTTAATCGAATATAGTTTATTCGAATAGAAGCAAAGGAGTTAATCGAATATAGTTATTCGAATAGAAGCAAATGAATTAATCGAATATAGTTTATTCGAAGAAAGTAAAAGGAGTTATCGAATATAGTTTATTCGAAAGGGGTTAAGTGAATAGAGTAAATCAAATAGAATAAATCGAATATAGATTTATTCGAACGAGAGTTAAGTAAGGAAGTTAGTAAAAGGGATACAAAGTGAACTTTGTCTATTTCAAAGTTAGAAATATTGTTCAGTTAAGGTCTGAGAGGTAGTTCTACCCCAACTTGATTGGCTTCGTTTTTAACTAAGGAATAGTTAAGGTTCGGCAGTAAAGGAAATGGTTTGAGTTGGCATCGCGATGGTTTGTTTAAACATCTGTCTAAGTCCAATGAAGAAGCTTCGAAAATGTTTTCCAAATAAGGAACCAGAAATGTTTTCTAATAAAGAAAACAAGAAATGGAAATGTTTTCCATTGTTAATAACGTATATTTTCCAAATTTAGAAAATAAGAAAATATTGAATATAGGGAGACAGGAGATAGGTAAATTAATGAACTAAAGAGATAAACGTTGAATGATGTTTGATCGATACTATTTCCATTTGGAAATAATATCGTTGTTTGCACATCTGTTTTTCTTCGATAGTTAAATCACAGACTATCGAAGTTTTGACCATTTTAACGTTGTTAATATGGAGAGACCGGTTGGATTATTATCCAAAGAACCACTCTGTATTGGCATAAGCATTGCGAATCATTAATCCAAAGAAAAATTGAAGAAGGAGTTATGCAAGGGCTATCCTGTTTACAGAATAGTGCCTTCGGTTCATCCTGTTCCTGGATGACTTGTATGAACGGATGTCTGACAGAGTATTTCCAGACGATCACGTATATTGATTTCTCCAACCGTACCAAGAGTGGAAGCGGAGAAGGAAACTTCTTTTAGCTAACACATAATGTATGGTTGAGGACGTCAATCGGTGATTTGATGGATTTGATGATGTGACATTCAAAGTGAATCTGGTATGATGATAAAGCGTAGCTTCTAGCCTCATTATCCGGTAAATGACAGAAATCGGGCAGGCAGCATGGCTAAGTCGGTCGCACCGAAGTAGGGTTTATAATCACCTGATCTAGAGTTTCATTTACTTCTAAAAATCTATTGTTGATGCTGTCCCATTCGGGAAACGGTTGCTGATCCCAACCGTTGGTGATATACATTCGATACGCTCAAGCGAAATGAGTGGTCGGTCATGTGTGGCCGGGTTGCAAGATGTTCTTGTTGAACCCAGTGTATTCCTCTCTAGAGGTACATGAGCGAAAGGTGGTTCCATACCTTGTCATAGTTGGAAATCCATTACCCAATACGTGCTTGCGGTTGTGATTATATACTATATATGTAGAACGTGAGATGAAAGCGTTTCTGCTAGATGATTATATATACTGTGGTTGATAGACATTATTATAATATCAAAAGGTTTTGATATAAAGATATTTTGGATTCTCATAAGGGGAAAACCCGTTCCGTTATGCGGCGTGGTCTTATGAGATATCGATTACTTATTCAACCTGTTTTAAAACTGTTTTACTCATACCAGTCCCATGACTGACCCGGAGTTTACTTTGTTGTTTTCCCTAAACTCTTGGGTGCCTAAATTTGTACGGGCAGTCAAGTAGTCGGGATTTTACAGATACACTTGAAGAGCTGGAGCAGAAGGTTTCAGAATGTTATAGTTATAGTTATTTCCGCTGTGTTGTAAGTGTTGTACTTTGATAATGACATGTATATTCAAGTACAGATTTGTATTTCAAAGTTATGTTATGAAATATATTTATGCGTTCCGCTGTGAGATTCGTGTTACTCTGATATTGTGTTCTTCTTCTTCTTCTATTCTAAGTTTCTATCTTATCTATTCTCACCCTCTAATTTCTTTCACTAATTACCAGGATTTTTCCGTGTTTTGGTTATCGACATCGTGTTTATGTCGATAACCAAAGTCGTTAAAAATCCGGGTCGTTACATATATCGTTGTAATTTTTTTATGCCAACGGGCTTCTACGATGATTATGAAAAGTTGTAAAATCTTCTCAATTTATTGCGGCAACGCATAGTAAAATAGGTGCACATATGGATAATCAATATTTGGCTGGAACTGATTTGATTGACCATTCAAATTCATTTCGATCGGCTCAGTTATGAAATTATACCAGTTTGAATTCGATTTGCAAAATAATTTTATTTTGGTTATCGATTTAATCCAAATAATTGAATTTTATTATATTAGCCAAATAGTTACATTGTATACCTCTTAACAATTGATTTAGTAGTAAAAGAACCTTAATTATTAAAAAAAAGATTAAATTTTTTTATAAACCTGAAATAAATTCTCAAGATAGATTATATAGCCATAATTTCATGCTTTACTTTGATTATATCAACCACTGGAATAATAGTATAGGGTAAGTTCTGTTATTTGCTTTTTTAGTTAAGTTAAATCGGTTACCAACCGAAACAATCATAATTAATTCTGTTCGGTTTTGACTTTTTTCATTTCACTTTGATTTGATATTTTCTATATTAAAAACAACTGAACCGACTTACATCTCGGCACAATCCCCGTTAAACACTACTACAATGGGGATTACCCATTATTAAAGTATCCCCCAGTTAAACACTATTACAATGGGGATTACCCATTATTAAAAGTGTATCCTATGGCATGTAATGAGTTGTTTAATTCTAGTCGAATGAAAAAACACATGGATGTTCCTCTGTTTCATATTATTCGATTATCCAAGGATCAAAACTAAACGTACACTGTACTGAGCTGTCAATACCGACCCTAACCCATTTATAGGATTGTCAACGGATACTTTCGGATACGGATAGTGCCATATCCGTATTCGCATCCGAAATTGTTTTCGGATATCTGTATCCGTGGATGCCGACGGATATCGGATAATTATCCTATCCGCTAATGACTGATAATTATTGAAACATAAAATGAAATTCTGGGTTTAACATAATATATTTTTAGTGTCATGAATTACAAAAATGTACAAAAATAATAAGTATAATGATAATAAATAGTTTTGAGCAGTTAATATGCATTAAATGCATAAAACTTAAACTATTAACATAAGCAAACAATAAATTATCTTTGTTTATTATGCTAAAATACATATAAAATATGCTATAATTTTGACAAAAACCGGACAGATAATTTTCGGATGCGGATACCTTCATATCCGCATCCGCATTTTCAGATATCGGATATTTATTCGCTTTTCGGATACGGATGCGGACGATATCGGATATCCATTGATACCCTACCCATTTACCCTAAAATCAAACGGTTCGGGTCCAAACCATTTAGTTTTCATCTGTTTTTAACCCAACCCATGTGCAGCTAACAAACTGAAACGCAAGCCTAGAATCGCGAAAGAAGAAAAGGAGGCGATCTCACTACCTTCGTTCTACCAGACTTGCTTCCAACTTTAACCAACGATGTAAGGAGTATATCGATACGATCGACAGCCCTAACTTCGAAGTCGAGTGACTTCTTTTCACCGCGAGCTTCTTCGGCGTTCAGATTTGTAAACCCTAGGTAATTAAGTTCTTGCCATTTTGTCTAATGTTCATGTAAGGACTATGCTGTTGCTGTTGTTTGTTAATACTTGTTTTGATTTTACTCTTCTACTGTTAAAATTCTTTGAATGCCAACATCTGTCTTGATAATACGGACAGAAAGATATCGATTTTTTTTTTTTTTTTTTTTTTTCTGTTGAGCTTGTGCTAAATCCTGTTTTGATAGCGCGTTTGCATCTCTTTTGACCCATATTGTGTTAATTTCTTTCACATGGCTATTTTGACCTACTGCAATAATTTAATAACACTTATTGTCCCCTTGTTAAATCTTTTTTCTGTCCATTTTAAATGTTGCCTCTTGGTTTGTTTGATGCAAAAATTAGTTGATATGAAAATGATTACATTTTTGATGGTCATAAACGTATTTTTTGTACAGGTTAAACCTGACACTACAGAAATTGTTTGTGAAATTGTGAAGAAGCAGCTTGCACTGGATGATAAAATTTCTGTCATTGGTGAGTCAAAATTCTTTGATTTGGGTGCTGATTCACTTGATATGGTATTGTCTTGTTTCATTAAATTTATGTTGTCCACGTCCGAAATATTCATTTTGTGATGATATAGTAAATACTTTACAGAACTTTCACCTAACTTAATATGTGAAGTGTTTCTCAAACTTAAGTCACGATGAAATAGCTGAGTAAGTTGACCTATGCCTAACCGTGAGCCATATGATATTGCATTGCATCCTAACTCTAAGTTATGTTCATTGCATATGTATTATGTATTATTTGGAATTCGATTAATCAAATGTATGCTTTTCTTTGTTGAACTAAAATGCATATTAGATTAGCCATTCACCATGTTCATTTAATTTTTTTGGCCATAATGTATGTTAAACTTTTGAGCAGCTTCACATTAACCAACTACGTAATATGGTTTGCATTTGGATCACATACACAATTAACTGATAACAGCCATTTAGTTGCAAGAATTGGTTTATATTATGTTGCTGGCAAAGCTTCGATCATTGAACTTAAAAACGTTAACATGCAATTTTTTTAATAAAAATATTTTTATTACTGCATAGAACTGCTTGCAACTTGTAACCTGCATTACCGAAAAGATGAGTGAATACTAAATATTTTACACAACAAAGATGTGTTTAATAGTATAGTAGGCTACCTTTTCCATGTATGATCCTCATGTATAATTGTTTTATAGGTTATCATCATGTAGTATTCACTTAACCAAAAGCAGAATTAATTTATATATATAGTCTGCTGTCATCACTGTATTAAGGTTCAACTGCAAGCAGAATTTCGAATTTTATGCAGGTTGATGGCATATTAGTTTATAGCCCAGCATCATATAGAACCTTTAGGTGTGGCTTCAAGCAAAATGAAATTTTGCTCCAGTTAAATTTTCTATGATCCAATCATTTTCATATGATAAAGTTAATTAACAAATGTTTTTAGAATCAAATGTACGTCATCATTGACTGATCGTCATCAATTAATGGAAGCATCTTTACTAACTGAATATCATTGTTTGCTAGTTGCTAGAATGTAAATGAAAATTTTGCAAATGTATGTTTTAGTGAGAGGGATTGTCAGTTGGAGTAATTTATTTGGTTGATGAGGTGTAGGGAAATAGGACTTGGTTGGGGGAGTGGGGTTTTTTGTACATGGGCTTGATAATTAGTACTTAATAATGATGGAAAATCGAAGAATTAACAAGGAGCAACAGAAGAGTTTTCATGGATTTCAAATTGGTTTGGGTACTGGGGATAACATTAATTATTTTGACACTATCACCGATGTTCTATTTGAAAGAGATTGTGTATTCTTAGGGTCGGTATTGGCTTCAGAAGTTTTTTTGTTTGTTGCAACTCTTTAGGCCTTCTACAGTTTCTTTGCTTATAAATTTTTTGTTTTGCCTGTTGCTTTTACCATATTTGTTATTCAACCATCACTGATTCTTAGAGGCTACCGTTTCCAATGCTCCAATTTCGTGCTAGTTGCATGCCGATTGACTCAATCCAAATTAGCAATAGCCTGACGTGTTTTGCTTATGTTATGAGTTGAGTTTGTGCTGTGCTCATTTTGTTCATTGTTTTCCTGAGTACTTGGACATGTTTGTAGTAACTTTCAGGAGTATGTCCAAATACCTATGACCGGTATTTGAATTATGAATGAGTAATGTGTACTAAAATTAGAAAGTGTATCTAAATAACTAAATAAATTATCTTAGCGCTGTAGTGGTGTTCCTTGTTGCTCAACTCACTTTACCTACTTCAAGTTGTTGGGGACAATGCACGAAAATTATGTCATGCAGTGGCTATTCATTTTCTGTTTTCTACATCAATATCATCATACTATTTATTTGACCATAGCTTTAGCAACAGAAGTTCTGGAAAAAATAGAACAGCATAACAGCCTTACATTTTTCCAAGTTGAGATCCTAGGGAATTGAACGCATCTTTCAAGTCATATATTTCAAATTATATTAAACTTTGAAATTACCTGGTAAAATTTTAAAAATAACAACTTGCATTCGTTTGCAAAGTGGCTGTGGACACAGGCCTGCAACACATGTAGAATTGCATGCTACAAATTATATTATCTGTGTACTAAAACTTGAAGAAGCATGTCAATCATGCCCAAACTTAATTACATAGTACTGCAACAATGATAACAAAATTGCAAAAATAAATATTTACAGCAGGCATAGAAAGCTATGCTTTAAGACCGTACTTCTCGTAACAACAGTGACATGTTTTAGAGGGTAATTTATAATAGTGAAAGCACCGCCTTTGTTTTGATTTGGTTTTGTATTCCTCTGAGATGCGGTTGATTCCAATTTGAATGCTGAAATCAAATATTTCAGTTTTTTATTGTTGTGGTTATGCTAGCTCTCTATACATCCTCAGGGATATGATTATCGTAATGACCTTTACATGATTAAATCACTGCATTTTGTTGAATGTTTATGCTTGAGATCCTCATTAGTTTATCATTCATCATCCAATACTTCTATTATATAGGTGGACCATGGAGCTACCCCCACGACCTGAGTAACAAAATGTCTAAACAGAGAAGTACATTTGTTGTTATTGATGCTTTATATCTGGATATATTGTTTTCTTGGATGTTTATCATTCAACAGTTTCGTCCTTCTTATATGCTTATCATTCATTGATGAGTTGATTATTTGTGTTGTTTCAGGATAACAGACATGGCTGTGCTTAAGGGCAAACTGCTTAAATGTAGCAGAACTTCCAAATATATTGTATGATTGATCAGTACAATATATGATGTTATTTTATGATGTAGTTTTTTGTATTTTTATGTATTATTGATCGGTATATGATGCAAATTTCTGTTTTTTTGCTGCAGTTTTTGCTTTATTATTTATGTAATAATAATAATATAATGGGGTAGTTTTTATTTATGTAGCAGTTTTTGCTTTTGTATTATGTAGTTTTTTAATGTAAATATGCAGTTTTTGTAGTTTTAAAAAATGGGATGCTTGAGGTTAATCGCCGCTGTCTGATAGATCTGGAACCACGTTGTCTGATAGATCTATATTGTATGATTGATCAAATATATTGTATTATGTAGTGCTCTCTTGCTGCTTGCCCGTCTTATACTTTCTGTGCTGTTTTCTTACTTTTTTTTTTATTTACTACTCGCCCATAGCCCAAATTGACACTGGGCTGGGCCTAAATGTACAGCAGCATGAAAGTAACGCCTAAGTGAAGGTTGGATCTTGGACTATATATACAAACGCGAAGCGCATTTTGTTTTTGTTGTTCTTATTTATCATTTGTACCATTCAACGTATATGCACAAATTTAACCTGAAACCCTAGCTATTCTTTCTCAGTTCTTGATCAATATTCCTCCTTCCCAAGATCCAAAGATCCCTTGAATTCTTCTTCATTGCCCAACAGAAATAGTGCAGGTGAGTTGTATCTGATCAAGCCAATTGTGTTCTTTCCATGTAGATTGCATCATTATCCTTGATCTATATTTCAGATCACATCAAACATGATTATTATTATTTTTTGTTTAGTTAGTAACTTGAGTTTGTTATATGATTGAAAAGCGTGAATTATTTTAAAGGGCTTTTTTTTTTTTTTTTTTTTTTTTTTTAATAATAGTGGAGTGTTTATCATGTGCAGGTGATATGTTTATCATCATGTACAGCCTTTATCATTGATCACAAATGCATCAGATTTTGTTTTCTAAATATATATGTGAACATAAGCCATTAATTTTGTGTCCTTTATCTTACATTTTGTAAGTTCCAGGTATAACTAATGCAAACGATATACTTGGCTGTTTGATCCATATTTCTAATTATCATTGAGTAAATTTCAAACTATTAGAAAAAAAAGGAAAAAAAGACCTTTGTTTTAAGAAAAAAACTTAGATTGCTTTACAATTCATAGTGGCAGTGGTTCATAACATGAGTATGGTTTCCCTACTATATCAAAAATATATCAATTCGTTGGTATGTAATTTGATAAAAAAACCGGAATGTTTTGACGGCTAATCACGAGTACATGTGATATTTGAATTATTAGTTATTAGGTCTGTGTATGCATCATGTTGTTAACAAAAGCACCCAACGTTAATGCGTTTATGATAGAATAATCTGCTATGAGCTTGATGTACTGGTAAAATTTCAATAGAAAAAGAACAAACTATAGATGAGTTAGTAGTGAAATATTTGCTGAACCAATAACAAATTGAGTAAACAGAATGGACTCGCACCATCCCCATTCAATAAATAATGCTTTTATTTTCAGTATATCTAACCGTCATCCTCCTTTCTGGATGCGTCTACATTTAATTTAGACATTGCGAAATTCGTGTTTTTTTATCCTCTTTCGATTGCATTACTTTTGGCATAGATGATGATTTTTTTTTTTTTTTTTTTACGATGCGGCGTTTTTTGTAATAAGATTTTGAAAATTTTAAACTGCTTTATATTTGTGAAATCTTTCTTATTTTGTTACTTAAAAAAAAGTTTTTTTTTTTTAACTTAAATTTTTTTTTCCTCCTTAAAGGAAAAACAAATTAATTTGTATTTTTCAAAAATAATGTAATCAATTGTCATTTTTCATAGAACCTTATAGTTATTGTTATGAATTTTAATCAAAAAACTTCATTTTTTCACTATTATACAGGGCTGACAATTAGAAACGAGAACCGAAACCCGAACCGACCTGACCCGAACCGAACCCGATGGGTTTCGGGTCGGGTCTAGGTGATGAAAAATACCATTAAAACCCGACCCGAAAGACCCGGCCAAAAAGCATTAAAATATATGTAATTTTAGTGTTATTATTCAACCGGACCCGAACCGACCCGACCCAACACGAACCGAAATTCGGGTCGTATTCAGATTTTCAAAATGTATAATTTAGACCCGACAAAACCGGACCCGCCTGGAACTGAGACCCTCCGGGTCGAGTCCGGATCCATCGGGTCGGGTCTAATTGTCACCCTACTATTATCAAATTTTATAAAGAAGACGATGAACTTTTCATAAAACATAAATTTGTGTATGTGTTATATGATGGACATGAACAGTGCCAGCCGTAAGTGTGGCGGGGCCTTAGGCCTTTTTTTTTGTACAAGCATGCCAAGTTTTGAACTGTGTTTGCATAATAGAAAGCTGGCAGTGTTACCACTAGACCATGATAGTTTCTCATTTAAAAGAGTAACTAAATCGTATCAGTATTCATATTAACCGAAATTTTGAGGCTCTCCTCTTCCCTTCTCCACCCCGGTCCGAAGCCTTAGGCAGTCGCCTATGCCTAGGGCCGGGCCTTGACATAAAAATTGTAGAACAACGTAATTTACATGAGATATTTGAGTAATGAATTTAAACGAAGTTTTGTAGAAAAATAATAATAATAATAATATTGATTTATAGCTATTTAATTATTTACTTTTGATTGTGTAATTTACGTTTAATAGTTCCAAATACCATGAAATAAAGTTTATTTTTTGTAACTTAGGTTTACATAAAAAAAGGATTATCAATAAAGATAGAACATTTCAATACAATCATCACGTAAAAACTACGCCTCAAACAGACCTCATGCGCACATGTTAATAATTAAAAAAAAAAAAATTAATTAGTTTTAATATTATTATAGAATTTATAACCGAGGAACTTGGTGTCTGTACATTGGCTTCCGATGGATCCAGTGCCAATGGATCATTTTATAGCTTTCCCACGTTGGAGGTAGGAACCGAGATACGTCTGCTGCCACAGCAATTGCCACTACGGAGAAACTTTTTTCTTTTACATCATCGAAAATAAGAATCTCTAATTCTTTGTTAGAACTACCTTTCATGCATGAGTACAAACCCTAGTGGTTTTCCTCGCTGCACTTTGCATTACATGCATGAATTTTACAAGAGTGAAGATCACTCACAGCCATATATAGGAACGTAATCCTTAACCATACATGTATAAACCAGAATCATATCATGATAATTAGCAACCATAGGGTAAACTTAAACATAATGACATCCAACGTGAATATGAGTTAATACATAAAATCAAATGAATATCCCTACAGCACTGTGAGTACACAGGGAAACAAAGCACTTGTTAACATATTAATGCTTATGCCATAGCTGACATATCATGCTTCTTCCTCTTCTTTTTTCCGCAGGATGAATTTTACCAATCAACCATTTGGTCCAGGCAGAGGCAGAGGCTCTTCTAACTTCACAAATATGGATCCAGAAGTGGTGACGCCACCAAATACATTAAGCATATATGATGATCTGACAGTAATCGACCCAACATACTTTCCATTTACGCTGGCACCCTCTACTCCTTCACCCCGGTTATTCTATGGCTCTACTGTTCAAATTTCAAACCGGCACCTTGAAATAACTCATAATAATAATATTCCGTCAGTTGATGTTGGACATAACCAAATTCCACAAGGTTCACATAACCAAATTCTACAAGGTTCACATAACCACGATGCTTTCAGGGTACATATGCCGCAAGCTGGTGCTATTGTGAACCATGACAGGTTTGATAACAAGTTTTAAGTTCATATATATAGGAATATGGTATGTCACACATTTTTTACCATTATACTTCTATGCCCCTATATTGGATTGGGAGACAGAGGGGTATAATTGTAAAAATATGTATGATAATATAGATTTTTTATATATATACTTTCCAATCAATGATCTAAGTAGATGTTTTTTAACATATAAAAATACATTATAATATAATTTTATGGATTAGAAGTATATAAATATGGTAACTTTTTGCAAAGATGATATATCACGCTTCGATGTTCGTAGCACCTAAAGGTGAGGAAAGCCCCAAAGTACTCAGCTAAGGTGCTACATTTTATTTTTGTTTTGGTGGTTCTGACGGCCATAAAATATTTTGGGGTTTCCACCTAATATTGAGCCAGTTTGACCCACTAACCAAAATTTGATGTTGAATTCTCAATCTCATGGCAGGATGGAAAAAAACATTAAAAAAAAAGCTCTCAGGTTTGTCTATTTCAGTTTCCTAACCGCTGTTGACTGCCGTGGTCTCCTGATTTCAAATTCTCCAAAATTCAATTTTAGTAACAGTTTTAAAGCGAGCAGTAAAAGTTATACACAAGGTGCCAAAATATAGCTAGGTGCAGTCCAACCGAATTGAACCCATAAACTCTTGCATCTTGCCCACAATGCCTTAGCCACCTAAGACAAGGATGCTTGTCTGCCTTGGACAACTTTAAGATAAAGAAAATTTAAAACTCCAGCATAGATTCAACTTTTACTTTTAAAATGACTCATAAATGTAATTTCTTAAAATGACCAATGAAGGCAGATTTTTATTTCAAAGAACCATTTTGAAACAGTATTGCATTTTACAGGAAAGGAGAACTCTTTCTTCTGCACCCCAGATCTGAAGGCATTGTATGTGTGCTAGCTTACCTATAGTTAACAACCTACTATGGTTTGAAACTATCATGATTGTTACACCCTATAGAAGCTTAATTGACAACATATGTTTTTTCTTGCATTCAAAATGTTGATACTTGTGGACGCAATATGAATTTTTAGTTTAAAAGCTATGTTCATTCTACAGCAAAAGGCACCTTCAAGTAATGTTAAGGTTAAGAGTAACATAATGTTATATATACTAGTATAACCTCACAATGGTGAAAAAACAGACCGTTTAATCATGTAATTTAAAAAAAAAAAAAAAAAATCTGTTGTATTTTCAGATTAATCTACAAAAACATGATTGATTTTAAAAAAAATGTATTTTTAAATTTTGTTTATGTTTAGATATATCAAAAGATATTGAAGTAGAAATAGAATATTAACGGTGGATTTGAAGTAGATTTGAAATGTAACAAATATTTTAGAGAAATTTTAGAAATTATAATTTGGACTGTTAAAAACATTGGAGAAAACAATTCCGAGAAAGGAGGAGAGCATTTTTTTGGCTTCACAAAATTTTATTTTAGCCAAGTGACAGTAAGCAAACCTCCCCAAAGGTCGGTTTGATAACTTGCAAATAAAGATCAATGCCATCTGGAAGTTCAGGTCAAAGACTTTGAACTTTTGTTGGATTAGAACCATTGATTTTCTACTTGGACTAAGTTTAAGTTTTAGTATCTATCATACAAGAATCAAACCACTTATCAAATTGACGTTTAGGGTCGACATTTAAAAGAGATTTGTGTGCTGTAGACTTGCAAAACCAAATTGAGTGAAACTGAAAAAAATAAAATAGAGAATATGTCTTTAACATGTCTACTTAAGTCTCTTCAATATTTTTTATTTTTTATTCTCCGTAGGTGTCTCTTTAAAAGTTTTCAACATTGTTTTTTTCTCCGGTATATTATCATCTGAGATTAGACTAAAATTAATAATGAAAAACTACATTATATTTTTTTTTATCGAAATTATGTAATTGAATATGCGGTTGTACTAGTTAGTATCTTTCAGATGTGTATCACAACTAACATTTTTCTCCCTTTCGTCTGTAGGATTAACATTACTAATCAATCATTTACTCCAGACACAGGCTCTTCAAATTTCAGAAATCTCCATTCACAATTTGGGATGCCATCAAACAATATATTAACAGTAAATAATATGACAGTAGTGAATGCTGCAAACAGTTCAATGCAATCATACTCATTTCCTTTGGGGCCGCAGTTAAAAAGAGATGAATCGTTCCAGAGTACCAACAGCCTTAATGCATCAAGTTCGAACCTGCACTCTCAAAGAATACATGATGATGCTACTAATAATATTCCGTCGCTTGATTTTGGACATAATCAGATTGCAGAAAGTTCACATTATGATGCTGCTTCTTGCACACAAATACAGGGAGTTGGTTATACTGTGGACCATGACAGGCCTAATAAAAGAAAGTAAGTTTATTTATAAAGGAACAATGAAAAGATTATAAAGGAACAATGAATATGCGTTTTAACACAGAATTAAAGCTGCGTTGCGCAGATTTCTAAAATCAAACTCCTCTGCCATCATGTTTGAATCCGGAAATGCAGGGGTATTATTGTAAAAACATGCATGCCAAGTAATTTTTTTTTAGCGGCATAATTGTGTGCGTATGTATGTGTATGTAGATAGAGCAAGGTTCAATAAAACTCCTATTTTGAACACCCCAAATGCCTTGTAATTCAATCATTATATTATTAGATCCATTGAAGAGGGCGAGAAAGAGGAAGAGGGAGGAAAGAAAAAGTTTTTTTGTGTGGGTGATGGAGTTAGAAGTAAGTCTTTGGTCACTTTAATAAAAGATTCTCTATGGTCCACAAACTTGATGGATATAATGGTTGAAAGTAGATGCAAATCAAGGTACTCAAACTAGGGGTGAATGGTGAGTACGTGTATTAGGAGCAGCTCTCAGTTTACTTTGCATCCCAGTTTGAGCACAGTTTGCCTTTTAGTACCTGCTATTATAATCATTTGAACATTATTTTTGTGATCTATTCATCAGTGGTATATGTTTTGTCTTTTTCCCCAATTTTAAAACTTTGTCATACTTTTGGTTAAAGTTTTTGCTAATTTTGTTTTTCTCCCTGTTTTCCACTGTTTTTTAAAAATACATTATTAAGATATTTTCTATCCGGATCAACGTTGTCAAATCAATTACTAAAGCAAATATCTTAATATAAAATATACTGCATTATTATTTTTTGTGGATAAATTAAAAATGTAGACATACAGAAAAAAGCTTATTTCAAGAATAGACCTCAGTCAAAACTAATTATAAAAATATGACTTGTTTCCAATTTTGTATGTGTGCGCTTTGAAAATGTACATGTACATATTCTGAAGAAGTACGCTGCTTACTAAAATGCACGAGAGATGCGACGGGGACCGAAAAGTGGAAGTAAGGATCTGAGAATCAAAAGCGGAAATCAGGGGGGTCAGTAAAAATGAAGGGCTACGATTCTGTTCGTAGAAATTGACTAATAGATTTTTGGTCTCTGTAGCATTTTCGAAATTGCACATACGTAAATTTGAAAACAAGAACTATTTTAGTAATAACTTTCAAATAAGACATTTGTAGAATAAACTTTTTTTAGGAGTCTATTTTTTAAAAATTTGCCATATTTTGATGAATAAAAGCTATCAGAATAGGACAAATAAGACAACCTTTCGCAGATATATGTTAGTGATAAATATAATATAACTATAAAAGTATCAAATTTTGACGATTATAGATACCAAAAACAAAGTCAAACACAAGTCGAGAAAATAGAAAATATAAGATACAGACCCCCCATGTGGCAAACGAATGTGTGAAAGTCACAGACGTGTAATACGAATTGAGTTGGTTTTCTTAAATAATAATTTCCATCTGATGCAACCATGGATAGCGCCAAAAGATAACAATTTTTATTTTGGTGCAGATCATACTTTGCTAAACAAAAAACAAATAGGCTAGTTCTGAAAAGTGACCCATATTGACAATAAATTTAAACATGGCTCCAATTTTACATTTCAAAGGAACCCCTTTTACCATCTGATCACTACTTCTAAGGGTTCTCATCTTCTCTGATTTTGAATATGTGCATGTGTTTTACAAGGAAACCTATTTCTTCTGCACCCTAGAAGGAAAGGCAGCATATGTATAAGCTAAAATAACCAAAAACGTTTACAACCTTACCTATGGTAAACACAGGTCTTGAATTCATTTTGTTTAATACTATCATGATAGTTGTGTGCTTGGTTGAATCTTGATGGCACTGGTTTTCATGCTTTCAGAATGTTGATATTTCAGGATACAATATGAACACTTATCTTAATACTTGGGATAGCATTGTACGCTGTAGTAATCACATGAAAAACGAAACACTTGTCAGCATCTCTGAAATGTTGATACTATAACTGACATAAATTTAAATTTCTACTGCAGGATGAACTTCGCTAATCAATCATTTGTTCCAGACAATGGCTTCCCAAATTTCACATATACCAATCCACCACCCTGGATGCTATCAAGTGATATAATGACCTCAAATGATAATGTTGCAAATGCAGAAAACGGTTCATCAATGCAGGCACATGCCCTTTTTTCAGGGATGCAGTTAAACAAGGACGAATCGCTCCAGAATTATCATTTTAGTGTTCCAAGTTTGAACCCACACCTTCAGATGATTCACAGTAATGCAATCAATAATATTCCATCGCTTGATATTAAACATAATCAAATCCCAGAAAGTTTACATATTTATGACGCTCCTGTCATAGAAACACAAGGAGCTGGCAATACCGTGGACAATGAAAGACCCAACAAGAAAATGTAAGTTTATTTATGAAGGAATATGAACCTGTGCAATAACAATGAATTATAGCTGTTAATTCAAATTCGGAGGTAGAGAGTTATAATTGTAAAAGTATGTTTTATCACACTAACGCATTGCTCTGTTATATACACAAATATATTTACGTATGTCATAACCAATGTTTTAAAACGCAAAAGGCGAGGCGTTTTCAGGTCCGTGAGGCGAGGCGTAAGCCTCAAAGCGTTGAGGCGTAAGCCTTTCAGGTTAAAAAAAAGCACAACACATAACTTAATTTTTAATATGGAATAACATTAAGCGTCAAATACTAAGTAAAACCCATAAAGCATTCAAAGCAATTCAAACAAAATACAATCATTCTTGCACATTTAATATAAAATGCAAAAGATCAAATGATATCTTCCTCCTCATGCAAAAGATTCAAATTTTGATTTATTAAAACTATTTGAAGATTACATCAAACTACAACTTTGATATGTTCCATCAATTCAAATCGATTTGCAAAATTTATTTCGAGATTTAACAAAGTTTATTGAAAAACATTTTTTAAATAACAATAAGAAAATTCATTATATTGCTCATGATCATTATTTCGTAAACAATTTTACTTGATTGTGCCAATATTGAAATTGAAAAGTAAAAAATGCTAATTTTTATTTTCTTAAATTTTGTCTTTTTTTTTATTTCTATTAAATAATTAAAGTTCAATGACATTTATTTGTGTCAATACCTGCAACTAAAGATTAAAAGGTTTTTTAAGTCATATGTCTCAGCTGTTTGAGGCGTGCGAGACGTAAGCTTTACGCGCTTTGTATGCCTCAAGTTATTGAGGTGTAAGCTTTAGAGGTAAGAAACCTTTTGGAATAAGCCTCAATCTCTTATTTCCTCGAGGCGAGCCTCGATGCGGATTTTTTAAAACAATGGTCATAACCACCGTTCAAAACCTAGTTATCGTTATAGGTTCTAGTCTTTTGTAATTTTAAGACTTCCAATATACTTTGTAAATTTTGAGATTCTCTATTCCATTTTGGTTCCAGGCCTCATTATCTTTTTACATATAATCACACACGTATTTGTTTAATTTATTGAACAAAACTTATTCGCAAAGTAAAATATAAAAGAACAATACTGATCAATTATAAATATTCATAAAACTAAGAAAAATTGACTCATTACTTCGTTTTCAGTTTTTTAAATTACATCAGCTCTATATTTTGTGAATTTGTATGTTTCCTAAGCTAAAATATCAAATTTTGAATGTTCATACATTTGAAACTCAATTTTTTTTTTTGGGGGGGTAGCTTCTTCCTGTAAAATTTGAAATTTAATAGTTTTTTACTGAACCGGCATTTCGGTCAGGCTTCGTTTTGGAACCTACTGAAACTCAAAACAGAACGACTGGCATATCGGTATTTCGGTCAAAAACCTCAAATCATGGTTACAATATATACATACAAACATATATATATATATATATATATATATATATATAATTCTCTCTTATTTACAAGATTGTTTCTTTTAAGTTACTCCTGCCATGCATGATCAGAATAGCTCCTAACTGGTCAATTTTTGCAGACGTAATGCAGAACGTAGTGGTATAAATACTCGAGATAAATGCTGCAACTGCAAAAAATCAAGGTGTTTACAGCGGTAATATTCTTTCACTATAGCATTGTTTATCTTTTTTATATAATTTTATTCCTTAATGCAACATTGTTTTTCATTTTCTTTCCGATATTGTATCCCTGTCGTTATTGCTATGCAATGAAATTTGAAACTTCAATCATATGTCAAATTCATCAACTATGCTATAATACCACTGCATCATTATTTGTCAGTTAAGTTTTAGTTTCCTGAAAATAACTAACATGTTAGATTATCAATATGGCAATCTATTAAAGTAAAATATTATAGCCAAAACTTGATTGTGATTCTGTGAAGATATGTCTGTATTTAACTATTATGTGACAAGTAACAAGAAAAGCAAGCATTCTAAAATTTTGAACTGACAGGTTAATTATTTTGTTTTCATCTATCTGGTGCTACCTATTCTCATGTCCATGTCCATTAGATTCTTATACGGTTAATCATGCAAAAAAAAAAAAAAAAAAATCGACAAATAAGGTTTCCCTGCATCTTGATTATTATGTCTAACTATGTATAATGGACATGCTACCTTTTACAGCTACTGCCCGTGCTTTGGTAAAAGGAACTATTGTGTCAACCCTTGCTCTTGCAATCAGTGCCATAATTCAGCAGTCCACGAGGATATGGTTTCAAGCGCACGCCATGCTATAAAATCACGAGATTCAGATGCATTTGAACATAAAGTGATCTCAGCTGATAGACCTGATCATGGTGAAACTGTAAGTTTGTGTGCTACTTGCCACACACGCACAGGGGCGGACCTACCTAGGTGCCACATAGGGCAAAGGCCCCATCTGAGATATTTAGTTTATTTTATAAAAAAATGACTTGATATGATTCAGCCCCACCTAGAAAAAGAAGAATGCCCTATCTGGCTGTTTGAGTTTCCTACTTTTGTTTATTTCTATCTTCTATACAGCAACTTTTAGCCTTTCTACTTTCGTTCATTCCTACAGCACATTAACTTCTCCTCTAAAGCATACTACTTTTCATTTTTCAGCTTAGAAACCGCAACAGCAACAGCAAGTCTCCAAATATATATATATATATATATATATATATATATATATATATATATATATATATATATATATATGGTTAAAGAAGTATGCCCTACCTCAAGTAGGGTGCTGGGTCCGCCACTGCACATGCATGCGTACACTTTTTTTGGGGGGGGGGGGGTGGAGGGGGTGTTATTAATAGGGTTGTCCATTAGTATATGAAAATTCACCCATATCCGAAAATTGAAAGAAATATTCGCTATTCACAAAAC
Source organism: Allium sativum (assembly GCA_030737875.1). Classification (NCBI taxonomy): domain Eukaryota; kingdom Viridiplantae; phylum Streptophyta; class Magnoliopsida; order Asparagales; family Amaryllidaceae; genus Allium; species Allium sativum. Next base: position 1,018,639,914 of record CM060926.1, on the reverse strand, counting down.
ATGTTGGATACGATAATAATAGTACCACATGCAAATAAAACGCAACTGTTTTTTCCAAAACAATAAAATTTGTATTTTGGTAGAATAGACGATTGAGAATTATGCTGTTTCATTACCTTTAAGTGCAAATTTGTCGATAAACTTTATTTGTGCTATCATATTGAATATTTCCTATTTATTTTTGAAAACTGCCACTGAAATGCTGAAACATTGAGTTATATTTTTCTATCAGTTTTATTTATTTATTTGTCAATTGTTAATAGATGGCCAAAAATTGATATCCATGATTCCATAGTATATCTGTATATGTGTATATAGATATTTAGTATCTAAATGATTTTTGATAAGAATGTCAATATCTAAATGTACCCATTGACATGCCTAGTTTTTATTACTTCTTTGTAGATTGTTCTTATTATATATGTCGCACATTTTTTTGGTAACATTGTTAAACTTCTACCCAAATCAAGTGTTTAAATAAATATCTACCACCTCTTGTGTTTCATTTAGGATGTGGAACGGTCTAGACACAGAAGAGGATGCAATTGCAAGAAATCAAATTGTGGGAACAACTACTGTGAATGTCATGCGGTACTACAGATATTCTATGTTGTCTATTAAGGTCATCAAAGAAATTACATCTTAGTTAGCAGCCTAAAGTATAACTGTTTTTTATTTTATTGAACGCTTCCACTTAACTAAACCGAAAAAACAAAAAGGACAGCTCTGCAATAAAACATCATAGTCAAAAATGTAAAAATGACAGAAATTATAGTAACCAAGAACTTCAGAAAATTGTTTGTTTTTCCAATATTTATCAGTTTCCAATTTTGTGTAGTCTCGTTAAAGAAAATAACTTTTTCTTCCATTATATTGTGAAGTTCCTTCACTTGGACCATGCTATGAAGATAGTTTAGTCAGTTTCATATATGTATTGTTTGATTAATCTACATTAATTAAGACAAATGTCTCTGTATAGGCCGATGTCAGGTGCTCGGAGCTCTGCCGCTGTGTGGGCTGTAAAAATGGAATTGAGAAAGAAGGTGGTTAGTAAATATCATTTCTTAGATTTTTAAATCATATAAGTGTTTGTTAATGGGCGCAATTTTAGTTTGTGTGTCTAATCATGACTTTACCTTCACACAAAGTAGTATCAGATATGAGAAATCCTCTGAAAAAGGATTCAAGAAAATATTCTACAAAAATGATTTTTCTTTTATATTGTGCGAAGGATAGTTGGTTCTGGAAAGAGTTATATTACGCAGCTATTTATAATATTTATGGATTTATACTAAAAAAGATATATTATGTTGCTAATAAAGGAGAATACTACACACGATTGGAAGTTTTCATCACATTTTATTGTCTACTATGTTAGAAAATCATGATAGTGTTTAATAAACATAAAACAACTTTGATCATACTTAATTTTTTTTCATTTAACTTGGAAGTTCAATGTTAAACAGAGTTGGTTGAAACCAAGAGAGTACTACATAGTCGCTTATATCCTAATCCCTCGTACTCCTTACCTATGTTCAGATAAAAAAGAATGACAAGCATACTTGAAAATTGGTGGATTTTTGGTGTACCGTAATTCAACAATTATGAATAATGAAGACCCTTGATTTTTCCAATGTATTTTAACTTTGGTAGTGTTTACTTCTTTTTTTTATCTTTATCAATTGCTGTATCATGCCATAATAGTAGAAACTACAAATTTCGCTGTATCATGTCATAATAGTAGAAACTACAAATTTCACCATGTTAATTTTAATGTTAGAAAATGACGGTAGCATTTCATTAACAAAAAAACAACTTTATATTTACATCTGACTTTTTACCACTTAGCTTGGAAGTTCTATCTTATACAAATTTAGTTGAAAATATTGTCTAAATCCATTAAATTGCATAAATCAGTTTATGTGGCGAATAGTAGTTTTATAAGCTAAGCAACAGCAATGCTAGGGGTTTGCCACAGAAGTTATTATATGATACAAATTATAGCTTAGCCCATGGATGTTATGGTTATTCTATAAAATGAAATACAATTAAATCTAGTCAAGCTAAATTTTACATCTAGCTATCGTAACATGCTATTAATTTATAAAATAATTTCTACACAAATACGACTGTAAAAAACAAAACCATGTGTGATGTGTAAAAACCTTCCAACGAACAATCAAAACTTTATATTAGATGATGGATGTGCATCATATGACTGTTTCTAAAAATTCATAGAACAATATCTGCAAAACTTGAACATTATTTCATGTATACACAATTATACATACATTAATGCAAGTTAGGCTTTTACTTAATGTGCCAAATTACTTTACCAACGAAATTAAATTTATGAACTTTATTCGTACTTTGGTGATTACATCAATGTTACAAGGACTTCAAGATTGATATCACGACAATAATATCACCCATCAACACGAGAATATAAATCTAGTATTGTCACATATATGAATAGGCATGAATCAGTTTATGCAAATGCAAAATCATAACTATCATTATACAACACTAAAAAAGGACATTTTAAACATATACATTAAATATTGCATACTTTTGTGGATTTTCTGTTATGTATATATGAAAATAAATTTTCTTTTCTTTATGAGTCTTTAACCTTACCCATAAATTTAGCTTCTCATATAGTAACTGAAGCAATATCATTCATTATACTGAATCACAACAAGCCTTTGTCATTACATAAAACTTTTCCTCTTGATATAACTTTTCTTTTAATCTCATGCTTTGCGTGCTTAAAATTAAATTACCCTAATATCCAAAGCAGTAAAACAATATGAGGTAACCTTAACTAATTCAACATGCATCAACCATCTTAAGCACAGACTAGATATATACATTGATCTTGATTGAACTGACCATAACCATACAAAAAGTTGTCTTCGAAAGTAGAAACTAATAAGAAAAAGCAAAATGAAATATAAATGGAAAGTTTACTTAATCCACAATATCCAATATAACCTTGAAATCTAAATACAACCACATCACAACATAAAGCGCTGAAACCATTCAACCTTTTATTATTTTGTTAAATACCTTCAAAGTTCAAACAGAGATTCAAAATTTTGATTTTTGATTCTGTTCCTATCGTTCGAAAATTTTAGAACTCCAGTCCGTTCTAGAAACTTTGGAAATTCAATTTTAATTCTAGCTCCAGATGTCAGTGCTATGTGAAACATTTTTTATACAAATAATTAGATCAATAAATAGTGCAAAACTTTATTTAAAATGAACTAAAACTTGATCCATAAAATCTTAATCCATCAAAATATTTCAACCATAACTTTAGCCCAAACCGTTTTCCTTTGAAAAACAATCTAATCTTTAAGTTTGAGCTTTAAGTTTGTCACACAAACTATAAATTAACCTCAAATCATATTTTTTTTTCAATTAAAACTGCTAGCCCACATATCACTTACAAGGCTCAGAACCAACTACATGTCTCCTTAACCCCAAAAGACATCGATCTCAAGCCGCCAGACCTTTTCAACATGATTTTTCTTTTTTTGGTCTTTGTTTTAAATCAAATTTTTGTTAGCTCAAAGGTATATGCAAATCCATAATCCTTCACATGATCAATCTACAGAGCTCTTTCTCGTTTTTTATTTTATTTTTAGCATTCAAATCTAGACGGATTTTTAGAGGAATTCCGGCCCGGTTATCGCTGGAACCAGACCAGAATGATGAGATCTCGACGTGCCAAATGGAACTTCGAACCATGGTTCATACGTTATAAGGCAAAAAAAATGTACGTACATGGATCAAACACTTCAGTTTTAATCACTCTATTTGAACTAGCATTATGGGCAAACAAATGTATATCTTTATGTGGTCAAGACTCGAGACAACTTTAATACCAAATGTCATAAAATTATTATATGTTTAATTAACTCATAACAACTTTGGATCATGTCCTCTTTGACTTGCCTTGGAGGTTCAACATCAAATGAATTTAGTTGAAACCAAATAAGTATTACACAAAACCTCATTTTATGGTCCATGTATTCCTTAATGCATGTCCTAGATGAAGAGAAACATAAGCTTACATGGGAAGTAGTGGGCCATAGGGGTCCCATAACTCTTCCATCATAAGTTACAGAGTCTCTTGATTTTCCCAAAAGTCACATCTCTTAATTTGTTGCTCTTTAACTTTATTGATTGTTAGGCCACATCACGGTACATGCATGTTACAATTATGTGCTAGTTCCCTTTGACAACTTTAATTTGCTTCCTACCATTGATATTCTAGCTCTTTACACCAAATAATAAGACTGAGTCAAATACAAAAATGAAATTCTTTTGATTCTTTGGTACTTTTTCTAAGACATATATTACTACATCATCGATCAAATTTTGTTGTATCAGGTAATAAGAAAAAACTGGAAGCGCAAACTGAAAATGAAAATCTTCATGCACCAAATGATAAATCAAAACTGGAAGCGGAAACAAAAGATGAAAATCTTCATGCATCAGATGATCAATCAATATTGAAAGTGCTAGCAACAAATGACTTGGAAGCACAAACAAAAGATGAAAATCTTCATGCACCAAATGATGAATCAAAACCGGAAGCCGGAACAAAAGATGAAAATTTTCATGCATCAGATGATAAATCAACATTGGAAGTGCTACCAACAAATGATTTGGAAAAGCAATGTGACTCCATCGAAGAAATTTTGAACCAGATACCAATAAGTGAGGAAGATCACATGTCATCTACAGCTTTCCAGTACCCAGCAACTTTATGGTATCTCTATTACTATCTCTACTATTAGAAAATGGACTCCGCTTCAGCTATATTGATTTTCTTCCATTTAATTGGTGAAGTCAAGTTAATTTCTGCTTTTCTTACACTTATTTGTACTAAAAAGTTTCTATGCATGCTATTTTGTAGGCCACCCTCTCCTCTGTCAGCAATGCCAGGAATCGCAGAGGATATATAACATCCAAGTCAACTCATAATCTCAAACAAGGGTTATAAGCACAGCAAGGTCGATGCATTTCAAAGTCATAATCATATGCCTTATGTTATCAGATTTATCTCTGAATATTAAGAAAGTTTTTCCCCGCCAAGCTTTCCTTTATCATTTTGAATCTACAATGTTATTGGCACTCAGATTCTGATTCCATGTAATTACAGAATTTCAATGTTGCAATATTTCAGGTAGTAAAATTAGATCTATTGTTTATTGTTGTTGTTGTTCTTGTTAGCATTTCATGATTTTTATTTATTTACAGGTTGGAAACTAGTTATCAGCCTGTAGATACTGATGTAATGTTGTCAGTGAAATGCATTGTTAATTTTCGTCAGTGTACAAAGATACAAATGTATTTCATCCATAATTTTGATGACACAATGATGGTGCTAAATGCACCCTAATTTGTACTGCAGATTTATCACTCTTATCACACTACTTAATCTATCCAAATATTAAAAAACATTACCCAACTGAGCTGGTGCTGTACTCCCAATCAGCACAATACGTATCCGGACCAAACAGCGCATTCAATCTGTGTTTGAAATGCTAATTCCTAGAAATCGTCACGTTCAAATGAAATGGTTCCATCAATTACATATAAAATTCAATTCCAACAAAATACATAAAGGAAAGATGCAAACTTCATAATTATCACATAATATTTCACCTTCTTAACATCGTATCATTCGAACTAAGTGAGCATTTGAATCGTCCAATCAACAAGGTTAGATTCGAGCTCAGTTGCCAGATCACCGTTGATCACTGCACTGCCGCCAGCTTTCTGTAACAAATATAGTATGATTAATGTGGACGAAATTCTACATGAATCCGTCGTTTTTTGTTTATTTTATTTTATCTGCTAATTTTTTTGTCGCGGGGAAAATGATTGCGGATCTGGAATTGAAAAACAACGAAGGCAAGCAACTGATGCGGCCACAACACTTTTTGTCAGTTTTCCCGACCTATCTTCCGGGTCATTTCTTGTTTTTGAAATGGAAGATGCTACTTTACCCGAAATTAGTAAGTCAAAAACTGCGGATCTCAAATTAGAGGGGCGTAATTCAGGGAGGGTGCAAAATCCTACGGTTAATATCATTTTCGCACAAAATAACACCCTATTTTTTGGGTGTAGCAGCATTTTTGTTTTGAAATAGACCTCGTCAAGTATGAATACCGGTTATCCGTTCATGTCTTTGGTCCCAAAGCGTCTATTTAAAATCATTCCGTTTTAGTTTAGGGTATGTATTAGAAGAACATAATTTGTACGAATAAAAATCTGGATTGATCTGTTTATTCAAACTCATCCGAATTTCATATAATTCAGCATAACCATAATATTTTAAAAAATATTTACGATAATTGTTTGGTAGTTGGTTTAACAAATTTTCTTAGAATGCTTGTACTTAGTACATAATGAGAATAATAATGTATTTAATAAAAACACTAGTAAAAAAAACGTGAAGTCTAATGTAAAAAAGCAATATCCGTCTATGTCTGTTTGAGTTCACAATAAAAAAACATCCATACATGTTTGTCCTATTTTATGTAAAACATGAGATAGAACAAAAAAAATTGTACGCACATAATTTTTATGTTGTTCGTGTTCGATCCAATTTCATTTATGATAGAAACTAAACACATCTTCGATTGGTTCGATCCAATGGATTTAGACCCATAGTTTTAGCATTAATGTACAGTATGTAAATACGCATGTATTAGTTGTTACATATAATATGCATTTACAAAATGTGCATGTTTCTTAATTTTTTAGTTATTGTCTATTTATAAATGCATTTTCGTATTAAAAAATGTATGACTGTCAATGGATGCTTTCGGATGCGGATAGTGTCATTTCCGCATCCGAAATCATTTTTGAAAATCGAATATTCGTATTCGTGGAAAAGTACGGATATCAAATAAGTATCTGATCCGCCAATGATTGATAAATCAATAAACATAAATGAATATAATAAGTTTAACATAAATTTTTTCCGATCAAATTGACTAGAAAGTGCTAAAAATAAACAAATTTGATGATAATAAAAAATTTGGGCAAGTAATAAATGTTAGTGTGTATAATATTGACTTTCAACTAGATACAATAATAAATTAGTAAATTTCATTATGCTAAAACATACAATTTAAACTATAATCATAAAAAATAAACTCGGTGGATAATTTTCGGATGCGGATGTGCCTATACCAGCATCTATTGACGCGCCTTTTACCAAGGCTGTCATAACTTGGATTTCTACCAGGAGAAGTGTTCAGGATTTAAGCATAATCTCTCGCTAAATCAATTTACCTGGATGAAGTGCTAACACTCTTGGAAGCTTGGATATCACATACTTGGAGAAACGGCTCGATCAATGTTACAGGCCGATCCAGGTCGGTTCGACCTAAATCCACACTTCCAAGCCTTAAACCGAAGTCTACTCCGGGTCGAAATGCCCCTGGTCGGCCTGACCCGGGTGGTCGACATGGATATCTAGATTCCTGCACAAACGTTTCAGATCGATGCATCTTAGGTCGGTCAAGCCTATCCCACTTATACCGACCCAAGACCTGAAGATGCATTCAAAGGCTGCAAACTTGGTCAACTCTAGTCTACTCTATCTCTTAAAATCTGGATCGGATAACATGTATGATACGCGATACGAGGAGGATTGTTTCTCATATCAAGGCTAGGCCTGGTCGCCTACCCTACTCTCCTGCATCGCATGGCACGAGGACGACCCGACCCGGGATGGGGCATGATGACCCGACCCATAAACTCTCCTATAAATACCAGTTCTGAAGGCTGAGTAAAGGACTTTTTCCAGATCTGTACTTCCGACGCAAAGCTGTTGCTCCAAGGCAAACCGAACCCACTACTAAAACACAAGGATTTTGTGTATAATTCATTTTCTTTCTCTACTTTCTTACAAATCAAACATCTGTAACCTGTAATCGACGGTATAAACAAAGATTATAAGTGGACGTAGTCATGGATTAGGCCGAACCACTATAAAATTTGTGTGTGTTCCCTATGTTTGTTGGTTTTCTTGCATTCTATGACTGTGATTGTGAGAATATTTTGTGATTTATGTGTGGAGTAAGTACTTTGGGGGTTGATTGTCAGGAGTTCCACTTTTTGATGTCGATACATGGCACGCCAAGTAGGGGACACACACACCTTCAATAATTTCTAGCTTGAAATGCTTCGGATAACTCATTCTTGGATTAAAAATAGCGAAGCGGAAGAAGGATGGAGCATATTCCTAAGCCCAAACAACAAGCAATGAGGCAAACTAGGACGCTTCCTCCCATGGAGACCCCTCTGTATACTTGACTAAGGAAGAGATGGACAACGTTCTTCAGGAATTGAGGACAAGGATGGAGCATCAAGATGAACTTCTTCGCAAGCAACATGAGATAGTCGACAGGTTCTTTGCCTGGATGGATGGAAGGCCAAGCAACCTCGCATCTCTTCTTGAAAATAGCATCGATGGGGCAGCAGCGGCACCATAGTTCGGGTCGACCCAAGCTCCGGCTCGGCCCGATATCTTACCACAGACTGGATCTATGCCACCTCCGGCTAAGCCTACCCTCCGTACCGACCCGAACACAGCCGGGGGCAATCATCCTCCACTTCTTGAGCAGCACAATATCACATCATCTCGTGATGCTACATAAGAAAACGCTAAAGTATACCAAGCTAATATAGCCCCGGATGGAGGAAACTCAAAGATGGGAACCGAGAATGTTATCCTAGGTCGGTGATTGACATAGAAATGTGTTATTTTTATGCTCTTATATCTTATCTTTTGTATATAAATAAATATTACTTGGGTATTGTTTTGTTACTTTTACAGATATTCCAACCCAGCCCGCATGCAACCAGAAATGTAGAGAAATAGAGATCAATTTGCTGTGTATTTACATTTTGAAGAATTGTAGATGAAGATCTCACATCTGGCTGCTGTTGGACAAGAAAAGGATTGATAAAAAGGCTTTTGCACATCACAAATCAATGAAGAAGTGTCAAGGAAGCAAGAGAAAAGAGAAAAGGCCCAAATTTGCTTTATTTATCAAAGGCCCATTTATGTTTCTCATTGTAAACTAATTAGTGATGTAATGGCCAGGCCCAGTTATCATTAGGGTTAGGGTTAGGGTTTGGCTATCTACCCTATATATACCCCTGTAATGGCATTGTAACCATCCTAGATCCCATTTTCTATTTCTAATAAAGTTTCTAGTTCTTCTTTTTATTTTCTGCATTTTTTTTTCTATTTCTTAGCAATTAGTGTGTCTACACGATTAGATTCGGTAGAACACTATTTGTGTTTTGCATTTCTTTTCATTAGTGATTGACCGTCTGATTAGATTCAGCGGTAATCCTAATTTTATTTCCTGTTGTTATTTATATTCTGCACTTTTATTTTCTGTATTTTAATCGCGTTCATAGGTTAAATTGGATTTTATTAGACTTGAATCTGATTCATAGTTTCATTGCTTTTCCATTGAAATTGTGATTTGATCGTCGGTTCAGTTAGATCTGTTCTGAATCAAATTACAGTTTTAATTTTGTTTTGTTTTGCAAAATCAACCTCCAGCTTCGTCTAACTCGCCCAAGAGATTAGATAAATAATTTGATTTAATTCACCTCCCTGTGTTCGACCTGTATGCTACACACCTGTATGCTTGCAGAATTTATTACAAATGTCGCGCTTTTCTAATTCATAGACTAGCGTCGATCAAGTTTTTGGCGCCGTTGCCGGGGAGGTAACGATTAAATTTTATTATTTGTTTAATTTCTGATTCGTGTTAGTTTTATTTTATTGTATTTTCTTTTGTTTTCTTGTATATATAGAAAAAAAATTCTTGATTGGTAAATTGGTATATCAATTACGTTGATACTATCACAAACTAAACAAGAAGAAAAAAAAAATAACTTGCTTCCTTTTCTTTTAATTCTTTCCTTTTTATTTCTTAGTCTCTTTCTTCCCTTCTACAAATTCTTCCTCTTTAATTCTGAAAAAAAAAAACTGCCATTTATTGTTGATTTCTTTCCACCTTACAAAATTCTTCCAATCTAATTCTGTTGGTTAGCGTTTTACAAGTGCTTGATCAAGGGAAAAATAGAAACAAAACAAAATTCTCCTTATACATTGATTTCCCTTCTCCTTAAATCCCTTTCCTATTACACCCCTCAACCCACGTTCTACAACAATCAAATACCCACGTTCTACAACAATCACCTCTCCTACACCCGATACCGATCTGTTTCAATACCATCTCCTTGCCAAAACAGCTTCAACCCATCGCAATACATCATCATCCCCTTTTGACAGTCACCCTCCTCTTCATCAACACAGAACCTTCACCCGTCAACCCTACACCATCAAATTCGCTCCACACAATTCATCACAGCAAATCATCAACATTCGCCACCGAAATCCCACCCTCTCCAAACAGTCATCGTTCAACCAATCGCCACCCCATATTCACCAAAACCGGAAACCGCAATCATCCCCTTTACCATCGTTCATCACTGCATACCCCTACAATTCCCACCATCATCGTACCTCAGATAGCAGTTTCCACCGCCATCTTCCTAACCATCAGTCCAGACTACAGTACCTCATACTCGCGTCAATAATCACAATCACAACCGAGGACCCAACCTCCAGTTCAAACGCAAAAATCAGCACCGAGACCCCTGCAAACTCGCGCCTCCACCGCTCATCTTGCACCAAACCCCCCAAATTCTGCAAAACGCCACTGCAAATTCCCAGTCCCAACAAAACCACTGTCCAAGCCGCACATCAGTTCCTTCCGCCATTCCACTGCAAACCACTGTCCTCAAGTTCACGCACCATCAATCTCCCATCAGCACCAATACGAGCTACCACCTACAACTTCGCAACCTTCCTCTTATCACCCCATTACACGCTACACACACGCTCACCTCAACCACCTTCAAACCACTCCCGTCCTCACCAAATCACAAGCCAAAAAACCAATTCGAACACCCCCTTTTTCGAACCCTAGCCTGATTCAAAGCAGTGATCGCTGAATCTCGAAACCCAACTCAGTTTTTTTTTCCGAAATCCAATTCGAATTTAAAAAAAAAAATAAGGGGGGGCGATTTTGCTTTGGGGCTGACTGTTTTGTTCTGAGATTTTTTTTTTGGAATTTGAGCAGGTACTCAGAGGCATCGGATTCGGTGTGTTTATATCCTATTGGCCCCTTTGCGTTGGTGTTGGGGTGTTTTTTTTTGGATTCAATTGCTTTTAGCCATTTGTTTGGGGGTAGGGCATTGTTTTTATTTTGGGTAAGTAATTGCGAGAGACAAGAGTGTGAGTTTCAATTATTTTGTGTTTCTTTTTTTTTTTTTTAGGCTTGGTTTCATTTTTTTTTTATGAGTTAGTTTCTTGTGTTAAGTTTACAGGCTCATTTTCTTTTAGTTACCTAGTTTTTTTTTTCATTCCAATTTAGTTTTTTTTCTTTGTTTGTTTATATTTCTTTTCTTCAAAAAAAAAAAAAAACAGGTACAACTGAAATTTTAAAAAAAAAGGTCTTAAAAAAAAAATTCAGGCTCCTAGCCCGAACCCGTGCCGCAGCGCAGTCAAGCAATTAATAGAAGGGGACAACAACAGAAAGCAACGGACGATTCAGATGGGTTGGAGCGGTTGCACACCAAGTGGGGTGTGAACGCGCTAGCGCTTCCCAAATTCACTGGAGGACTGCCGATCAAGGTGAAAACTTTTAAAACTCTACAGGTGCTCTGCTGCAAAAGGAAAAAGAAAAAATATATAGACAATTGTTGTAAAAAAATTCTGCAGGGGCAGCGGCTTGAATGTAAATTTTAATTCTGCAATTTATATTTCTGTGTCTGTTCTGTGACTGATATTTCTGAATTTGTGGTGAGGAACGGTTTTCCATAACTAATCACTCTCATCGATTTTCAATTTTAACACGTGATTTTGATTTTTAAAATAATATAACTGAAAAGTGGTGCTTTGTGAAGTTGACTGTCTCGTACAATTGGATCGCGGATATATATTAGTTCAATTTATTGAACTTTTAGCAAAAGAGGTTGCATACTACCCGTAAAACATTGGTCGTATCCCTTAGTTTTATACTATACGTGAACGGCCATAAGACCCTCTTCCCCCTTCCAATTGAGTCAGTTAATTAATAGAGCACAACTCATTATTTTATATTATTTTGAATTGAGAATAATTTCTGTCTTGCCGTGATTTCATTTCAAATGTCTAATTCAAAAAAATCATTGAGAGAAATGTGGGATAATAATCGAAGTAGACGTCCTCTTGAAGAGTATGAGTATGAATTGCAACTCATGAAACAAGATTTTCCAAAATTTCGTGAGCCCAATGTCAACAATTTTCAAAATTTTCCAACTGACCAACATTTTCAAAATCATAGATATAATCGAAATGATGATTTCAATTTAAATTTCAATAATTTCGATTATGGGTCACATCCACATCAAAACGGTTTTGAATCACAAAATAGCTTTGATCCACATCAATATGGGGTTGGAAACCAATTCGAAAATAATTTTGAAAATGATTTTCAAATCGATCAAAATTTTCAAAACTACAACCCATATCAACATCTTGAAAATGACCAAAATTGCAATTTTCACTCGAATTTTAACAGTTTTGGTTATGAACAAAATTTCTATGATCAAAATGATTTCCAACATCATTGTCAGTTTTCTGAAAATTCAAACAACTACCACATTGGAAATAATATTGATTGTGAAATTGATGTGGATTATAATTTTGAAAATCAGGAAATTCCAAACGAGAGCTCTCAAATCAACGATCGTCTTAACATTTTTAGAGAGAGGGTAGAAAGGCTAGATAGACAGCTTAATGAAAAAGATAGAAAGATGGATGAACTTCTTTGTTTATTGACATCTTTGAAAGAACAACGAGAGCAACAAAATCAAATTCAAACAAGCGATGAATCAGGAAATAATCCATTCTTTGCTGACATTGAAAATTTTCAATTAACGACTTTTGAAATTGAGAATAATCATCTTGATGAAGTTTTTCAAAATTCAACCAATGATTTGAACTTCAACTCTTTTCAGGAAGAAGATTTAAGCTTAAATTTTGATCTTCCTCTTTCAGGCTGTGAGAAACTTGAAATTTTTGAAATTGAACCAAATGAAAATGTTGAATTTTTCAAAAACTCAGAAGTGGAAATGGATTTTAATGAACATGAATTTCTAGATTTGTACGAGGATGAATTGCCAAATAAGGAAGAAGTGGATTCATGTCACGAGTTCGAAAATTTTAACTTTGAGGAAATTTCAAATGAACTTGAGATTGTCAGTGTCGAAAATACGTTGACAGTTAATGATGAGAAATGTGATCACACAGTCTTGAACACCACTCAGATGTCAAGTTTCACTGAATTTACATATGATCACAAATTTTTGAAAAATTACACTGACAAATTTGTTGAATACATGAATTACTTTTGGAATGCTGGCTTGGTTGAAAAACTTCAGGTTAGGACGACCCTAGATATTTATCTCCTGGACTACAAATCGAGGTTTAAAGATGATATGGTTTTTAAAAACTCTTGCTTGTTAGAAAACATGCCTAGACATAGTGGGAATGGGATTCATCGGGCTAGAACCAAGTGTGGGGGGAAAAGTTGGTGGAACTCTTTGCATCGCATACATCGCAAACACATATATCATTGTACATATGATCCATTTCTCCATATAGTTAAACTGCATTTCATTTTACAAATAATTTTGCATTTAATCCATCTCTGGGTACGATCTTTCAAATTTAGAAAAAAATTACAGTGTGGACACTGTTTAGTTCTAGTGTGGGGGGAGTCTGCATTTCACTCATTTTTCATTTTTTTCTTTATTTTTCTTTCTTTTCATTTTCATCATTTAAATAGGACCTTCATGCATTTTAGACTGTAGTAACATGCCATTTTTTTTTTGAAAATTGGAAAATACGACTCGTTTTAGATTTGATACAACAAAATAAGTTTACAATTTTTAGCCAGTTGATAGTATTTTTCTCTCTCAACTTAGATCGAATAGGAAATATAATGAAAAGTTTAATTTTGAGGGATAATAGTGTAACCGGTACATAGGGAGATTCTTAGGTGATGGCCATGAAATCTATTCTATATTGTAGACTTTGTTTACATAAGTGGAGGACTTAAAATACTTATATTGTTTTTTCGAATCTTTAAAACTAAGTTGTGTTAAGTTGAATTCGCGTAACCCTCTTTTGTGCTTATATTTTCGATAATAATAATAATAGTATTCCAAGGGTATCCAACATTGCTTGTATATCGAGCGTTGGTGTGCAAACCCGCCAAGCTCTATCCGACACGTTGTTGACAAAGTCAGCGTTGGAATATCTTGGTCTCATTTTATGAGATTGGACACCTAAGGATTACCGACACGTTGTTGACAAAGTCAAAGTCGGCCTGCACAATCCGCCAAGCTCTTTGCCTACTCTCCGTTAGTCCGCGAGGCAGTGCATGGGTGGTAAACCTTGGTCTTTTTAGTTAGGTGTATGTACTTAATCATAAATCTTAAAATTTTATAGAATAAAGAATAAGCGATGATACCCAAACACTTCTTGACCTTATTGATTTGACTAGCCATACATGAGAAAATTAGAATACCACTTTGCAAACTGTGCCAAGCAAACTAAGAATTTATTTCATGGCTGCACTATGTTATCGACCGAACTAACTGGCCAAACTGGAATTTAACATTTGAAAACTTGATTTATATTGAAAATTTGTGGCAAGTTGAGGTATCTAAAATAAAATCAACTGACTAGAAATTGTTAACTTAATTTGTTGTACCACTTTCCTGAAATAAGTCGTGTTGTCATTTTTCATTTTTATTTTTGCATATGTCCATTGCATTCATGTAGTTTCATTAGAATCATAGCATACTGCATTTGGATTTTGTGGGTATTTTCCCCTGAAAACCCTCACGAGACACCACTCGTCCTACTAGGGACACCTAGAGGTTTAACGGCTTGTTGCATACGCTCAATGCAATCGTGTTTCCTACGAAAGTGTGACCTATCTAGTTAGTTTTTCATTTCTTGTTTTACTCGAGGACGAGTAAAAGATAAGTGTGGGGGTATTTGATTGACATAGAAATGTGTTATTTTTATGCTCTTATTTCTTATCTTTTGTATATAAATAAATATTACTTGGGTATTGTTTTGTTACTTTTACAGAAATTCCAACCCAGCCCGCATGCAACCAGAAATGTAGAGAAATAGAGATCAATTTGCTGTGTATTTACATTTTGAAGAATTGTAGATGAAGATCTCACATCTGGCTGCTGTTAGACAAGAAAAGGATTGATAAAAAGGCTTTTGCACATCACAAATCAATGAAGAAGTGTCAAGGAAGCAAGAGAAAAAGAGAAAAGGCCCAAATTTGCTTTATTTATCAAAGGCCCATTTATGTTTCTCATTGTAAACTAATTAGTGATGTAATGGCCAGGCCCAGTTATCATTAGGGTTAGGGTTAGGGTTTGGCTATCTACCCTATATATACCCCTGTAATGGCATTGTAACCATCCTAGATCCCATTTTCTATTTCTAATAAAGTTTCTAGTTCTTCTTTTTATTTTCTGCATTTTTTTTTCTATTTCTTAGCAATTAGTGTGTCTACACGATTAGATTCGGTAGAACACTATTTGTGTTTTGCATTTCTTTTTATTAGTGATTGACCGTCTGATTAGATTCAGCGGTAATCCTAATTTTATTTCCTGTTGTTATTTATATTCTGCACTTTTATTTTCTGTATTTTAATCGCGTTCATAGGTTAAATTGGATTTGATTAGACTTGAATCTGATTCATAGTTTCATTGCTTTTCCATTGAAATTGTGATTTGATCGTCGGTTCAGTTAGATCTGTTCTGAATCAAATTACAGTTTTAATTTTGTTTTGTTTTGCAAAATCAACCTCCAGCTTCGTCTAACTCGCCCAAGAGATTAGATAAATAATTTGATTTAATTCACCTCCCTGTGTTCGACCTGTATGCTACACACCTGTATGCTTGCAGAATTTATTACAAATGTCGCGCTTTTCTAATTCATAGACTAGCGTCGATCAGTCGGCACGGTCATACCGACCCTAGTCGGCTCGGTCATACCGACCCGAAACCTGGAGGGACATACGAGGCACAATTGAACACACAAGACATACTTCCACCATCTTCTGAGCTTCGCGCTGAAGTCCCCACTACTGGATTGCGCAATTGGCAGCAACTTCTCGGGGATGAACACCAAATTGCCAATTTAATTCGATGCTTCTCTAAGGGGTGGAACATCTTGAGACGACGTGGATAACGTCAAGCGCAACCCTTTCACTACACCGTAACTGCAAATCAAGTTGTGTTTTTGACCGTATCAAATGCAATTTGGCAGTGCTCAGGGTCGTATCAAAAAACGACGTCTTTGTTACTTTGATACAGATTAAGCCGTATCAATTTTCAAATTTGATACGGCTTAAAACCGTATCAAATTCATAGATTGATACGGTTTTAAGCCGTATCAATATAGGAATTTGATATGGTTTTAAGCCGTATCAATATAAGAATTAGATACGACTTTGAGCCGTATCTAATTTAAAAAATAAAAATAAAAATTACAATTAGCTACTATTTGAATTTACACAAAAAGAAAAATCAACACAAACATTTATGGATTTCAAAACTCATCATTAACACAAACATAAACTAGTCCAAGAAATAAATCTATAAACCATTTTATTAATGTAACATGACATCAATGATACATATACAATACAATATACATGATATATATTACATACTGAAGTTTGATACAATGATACTCATACTTCCAGTTCCAGTCATCCACTTCCACTCAGTCCCCACTTCCAAGTTCCAGTCATCATATCTGGCTATCAGCTGAAAGCCTGAAACCATGAAACATATTAATATGAACATTAGTAAATGTATCCCTGATGGACTACATATGATACCAATTATTTTAGCATAGAAAGTAATCTGGACATATTACTACATAGAAACTATAATATAATCTGGACATGTTAAACATGCTTGGACTATCAACAGATTCAACACCAAGGGGAATTCAATGTTTGTAACATCTTATTGCACCATTGTAAACTTTGGACTTGTATAGATGTAATGGTTTCATTGTAACTATGTAAACTGTATAGATATAATGTAATCTGGACATGTTAAATAGGCTTGGACCTTTTTTTTTTAGTTTATAACTATGTAAACTGTAAAATAGGAGCACATCCTATTGCAACTTTATATGAAGATAGGTCAGTGTGTAAATTGTGGACTTGTATAGATGTAATGGTTTCATTGTGTTCTAAACTTACATTACTGCAGTACTGCTTAAAGTTAAAAGCATAAGAACTATGCATAAAAGGCAAGACATCTATAATGAACTGAACATATGCATTAAATGGTTTGTTTTTTTAAAAAAATGGATTCTTGTACTGTCTCGACGCCCATTTACTATAACATTCACTCAATTCATATCATGAACAGAGCATATACTGTCTCGATGCCCAATTATATAAACCTATTTTCTACTACTTTATCACATTCAGTCAATTCATATCAGCTAAAAGTAAAACTACTCAAACATGCAATTCATATTTAATATAAGAAGTAAAAACTTACCGATTAACTCAGCGCAGCTATCTTGTAGATCGTCAGCAGTTCCAATTTGCACCTACAATTAGCATATAAATAATTATTACCTTATATGCATCCATAATCAGTTGAGACAGTTCCAACTAAAAAAATAAAGATGTTCACAATCAGAGAGAATGATTCGTATCTTCATATTATTTTGTCTTCATGAACTTTATAAGCCAACTAATTATATAATCTATTGAAAAAATAATTATCTGCAACTAATATTGGTAATTTTGTCAATAACAAAGAGAAACAATGTTGAAATAAATTTCTGTTTTTGCTTCTAGGAAACTGAATTATGGAAACAGAAGTAATATCACTACCCTATGCATATCGAACTAAAATAAACCCTAAACTTAAAGACATAGATCAAAGTATCGAACAGAAATAAACAGATCCAGAAGAAGACTGCAAAGATATATATTTAACAGGAAACAAGGTCTTACCTTTTCAGCACCATTGGTATTGAGAGGCCTTATTGTTGGATTAGGTCCTATCAACCCCTCAAAAAGAGATGCTAGCTTAGAGTAGTTTGGTTCCTCATCGTACTTCATATTTACCACAATCTCAACGAAGTGCCTAAAGGGCATAGGACAGTAATTACATAGCGATTTAGGGGAAGTTGCCATCTTTTTTTGGCACACTAGATAAGATTTATTGTCACCCTGATAACATAAGGAATACCGACTGTCAAGATGAACGGCTATCATAAAATGGTGTAAAACTTACTTGCATGACTCGCCCTGTGAATTCATCAACAATCAGTACTTCCTTGGCACAGATGATGTAGTTAACATCACTAAAAAGAGTCCTTTTGCGCATTTATAATATATGAAGCCCATTGTTCTCGAGGATCATAGAGATCCTTAACATCTAATATTTCTTCAGCAACCTCATAACCTTGCTCCGTGAGTAGGACTGTTTTCTGCTTCTCATCTACCTAATACAAGCAAGTTTAGTATTAGTTAAACATCATTTTAGCAATTGCTTACACTATCAAGTATCATCTTTCAATACTCGATCACATTATGGGCTTGAAGAACGTACATAATTAAATATACTTAATTGACTTTCTTCTCAAAAAACCTTTCAACTAATTAATCACGTATTTTTGTTTGTGAAAACTTTTAACATGTTTAATAATTTTATAAGATTTATCTACCTTCTGCAATAGTAATTTACGATATAATGTTTAATATAACAATAATTACAATATAATTAACATGCAGTAAACTGCTACAATGTCAAGTATCGTTGGCCTATTCACAGAGCTAGAAGAACATCGATGGAATTCGTGAGTTGTTGAGTGTAAATATTCTTATGAAATCAACCTGGAGTACTATATAGTTGCATAAAATCTTATTTTCCTAATATTTTTAGTATTACACACAACACATTTCTGTATATAATTTCTCTTAATTAATCCAACATCGCTAAAACAGAATTTGAACTATTGTGGCTAATTTCTCTTACTGTTTTTTTTTTCATTTTCTTATGTGTATTTTATTTACTTTTTATGTATTTTATTTTGTTGTGCTTTTTGTCAAGTTGTTAACCCATTGGGTTTCTAGTGGCGAACAAGAGGGAATATGAGTAAAAACGTACACCAGCGAACAACCAGCATTGGGAACGGTCTGATAATGGAACAACACCAACAGTGTTGAAGAAATGAGAAAAAAATGGGTAATATATTGTATCAAATTTATGATTTCTTATTTAAAAATAAACAAAATAAAATTTGTGTACATATGTTTGGCAAATGTGTGTCCCTTTTTTCCAAAGAAGAATTCTTTTATCAAATCAAGTAAAATCGTTAAAACTGGTTGTTGTCTAAAATTGATTGCAACACCAAAGCCGAAACTTATGCAGTACTGTTTAAGCTTATACTAATATATACATTGATGGTATTTTTAACTATTCAACATGTTCAGTATGGACAATATTATGCAACGGTTGGTACTTCTTCTTAGTAACATTATATTGGAACCATTTTAGATGGCAAATCAAAAGGTAATTATATGCATTTCATTTCACAGTATAACATATTAAGGCTGAAAAAGGAAAATTCAAAATGCACATGCGCACGTGCACTCCGGTACATGCATGCAAGAAAAAAGAGGACATGGGTACCAAACTGTCATGTCCCAGTCCCAACAATATATTCCAAAAAACAACTAAATTCATGGAGGTAGGAGATTGACAAAAAAATAAATTCAAAACATAAGGATATAAAAAATATATTTAATTTGTCCAAAAGCCTGAAAATTAATTATAGAATACCTGAGTTGATAAGCGTGTGAATTCGCGGTCCTTAATGAACTCACAAAGATGAAACAATCCATTTTCTTTAGCATTTGGAATTTCTCTGATAAGGATAATAATAGAATCAACGATTGATTTCTTATATTCAAAACCCCCTTCTTCCTTAAGTATGCTGCTTAAGAAGTTCATCCTGGATTAATATTTCACAATAGAAAGTTTCATTACTTGTGTCAGTATGTTATAAAGTGGAAACTGAAATTCGTATTATGAAAGAAGAAGCGTATAATTACTGCGAACACTGATCTATACTTGGGAGGAAACTTCAAGCACAGTGATCTTATTGCTTCTACTACTACTACTTTAAATTCATATGCGATATCTGACATAAAGTTAGTGATTTGCTTCATCAACCGATCCACGCTTGATTCGTTGCCTGTTTTCAGGAGTGTTCTGATGGCAAGAGTGGCATTGCTCCTGTTCTAGTCGGAAATTAAGCTCTCTATATCGATGTTGCAATTTGCAACAGCTAAAGGATGTGTCATTGCCACCTGAAAATATAACGCTTACAGAGAGCATTAAGAAGATTCTCATACAGTGAACCAAAATTTAAAACCCATATGTATGGGCATCTAGGAGCTAGAATGCAAATGGTCAATCATATATTTATTTGATCAATCATCAGCTGTTAACTATGGTAATAACCGAAGTGTATGAAGTAAATTTTCTCATGAGATTGACATTTTCGGTTACATTCATATGAGAGAAGGAAGAGAAACGGAAGCAACATATAACATTGTTCATATATTACTACATGAATCAAGAATATGCACTGTATTTATCTTCGATGAAAAACCAATAATGTTATATAATGGGTATGAACTATATGATTAGGTCCAAGTTTTGAAACAAAAGGGTAAACAAACCTTATTTAGCGTGCGAATAACAGCAAATCGAAGAACAGGTTTGGCAGAGCTAAAAAAACATTTGTAGAACAGTTAGTGCAAGAGCTAATTCTCTACTAGTCACGCCATTGAGCTCAGTGATTGCCCAGCAGCTATATTACCATATTTGCTTTATGACGCAGACCGGCTACATGAATACCATAAAAAAGTTTGTCTTTGGTTGGTGTGTACATGCCAGATTCTCTGATTAACTGAAAAGGGGCCTTTTTAGTTTATCAACAGTATGATATGTATTCCAATATTAATTAACTGAAATCATTGATACCAACCTATAATTCATATTATCTTGACCTTCCCCTACATTGTCCTTAATGCTAACAGCAAAACACGTTAATTTACACCTACCCATTTACATGTTAAACTATTTGCAAGACTGCAATATACCGACACAATACGTCAACAAATGTTTCAAAATGAATGCAGGAAAATCGTTTGTAAAATATTTGCTACTTTTACTAAATTCATAAATTCTAGTTTGTAGTGAGTATTCCAATGAGCAACAAAAAGAAGGAACAAAAAGAAGGGAAAAGGGAAAAGGTAAGAACTGGATATGGAAATATCATTGCCAAAATAACATTAACAAAATTGTATCCTGCTTAATAGAAATTTTCGAACACCGCAAGTTAACTATGAACATATTGTCAATGCTTAGATGATTAATGCCAACTCGGTAAAAGATACCCCAATTACATTTTACACTATTTGCAAATCTACTGTTTTTACAAATCAAAATAGATATGACATGATATTATCTGGAAAAGATAACTCACATCTTCAATTTAGATGCTGAATCTCAGATAATCAGCCCTAGGTTTAGTAGCAAAATCAAATTGCAAACAATGCTCATATGCAGGAGGCAGAGAATCAAGCGAACGCGGAGCAGAAGGAACTAAAACGGGCATATGTCCATAACTTCACGGCGTAGGCAAGCAAATGCCATTTTCTCTCTCTCCTTCATTTGCTGGTTCGACACGGGAATAAGGGTTATTGAAGCGAGGAGAAGAGACTCGATTGAAATATGTGTTATGAGGCCGGGTACGAAATTTTGGGGCAAAAATATAATAGGGCACAAGGTCGTATCATATTGAGCTGATCCGGGTCTTTAAAGATGAAGGGTTAGATTTTAAGTGTTTGAGGTAGCGTGGATTACAAAAGAAATTGATACGGCTTATCAAATTTGATACAGCTATGAGCCCTATCAAATTTGATATGGCTTAAAGCCGTATCAAATATCCACATCATGGTGTGCCAAGTTGGCTGTTTTGGTATAGTATTTCTCACGCGATATCCGGAATTCTCGCAACTCGCCTGACTTTAAACAGCCATCTCTGGAGCCATACAAAGGCATGACCGATCCTACCGTGCATTTGATGCGCTACATGCGTCATATAGAAGTATTATCGATGTCGGATAACGTCATGTCTAAGTTCTTCCCCCTTGTTCCTGACTGACATCGCTGTTATGTGGTTCCGACAGCTGGAGTCTGAATCGATCAACAACCGGAACGCATTGGTCGCTCGCTTCATAGAGCAATTTAGGATCCACATATCTCGGCTTAAGAATGTTATGACCCTTACTTATATCAAACTGAGGTCCAGTGAGACCTTGCGCTCATATCTGGAAAGGTTCAATGCGGTAGTGGCGTCGGTGGATCGACCAGACTTGTCCATGGTTCTCATGGCAGCCGTCTCTGGTATCTTGGATAAGACGGATTTCAAAATCTCCTTATAGCGAGATCCACCCAGAGACCTTGCTGAATTCTTCTTTGAAGCCGACAGGTTCTTATGGCAAGAGGATGCTAATATCGAGGTGGATGACCTTGACGTCTTTATGGCAAAGGATAGAGGACCATCTAACTCTAGAAAGAACAAGGGCAAGGGAAAGGCCCCATAGAAGAATGATAGAAATGTGCGGTTTTGGAGAACCCAAATACGATAAATACATCGAACTCAATTATTCATTACTAGATATATACCTCGACGTGCGAGGAACTCTTCCTTTCCCTCAACCTCCCAAGAGGGAGCCAACTCGGAAAGAACATGATTCTAGGTTACACTGCATATTTCATGATATGGCAGGTCATGCCACAAACGACTACATGCACTTACGTGACCTAATCCAAGAGTGAATCAAACCTGGAGAGCTTCCTGAATATGTTAAGGAATCAACATCGCTGACACGATCCAAACCCCCGATCCACGATGGTAAGGACTATCTTAGGAATATAACACATTAATCACATCAGCAGATTACATCACATGACATAATACACATTTTCAGAGAATAATATACATCATTTTACATCAACAGAAATAAACATCATCATCAAAGTTACACAGTATTACAGGATCCTACTTAGTACACAACATTGTTTCATCAAATTAATAATAAGTTTGGAGCAGAATCAAATATAATTATACATAAGATAGTGTTTAAAGGTTTAAAGGGAATGATAAAAAGATCCATCTTCATCTTCAACCAAAATAGCACCCACATCATCGATGCGTATCCAAAAGAAAACAAATAACCTGATCACTTGGTTGCCCGTGTAAAATTATTGGCACCCGAGTTTGTAAGGGAAAAACAAACTATGAGTCAGTCATGGGACTGGTACGAGAAATCCAACAGTTACTTATCTTATTTAAGAATAAGGCACATCACGGGACCACTCTGTATGACACGGAACGGGTTTACTCCACTCGATTGCCAGTGCCTAAATAAAGTAAAATGAAATGGTGCAATTCTTTTAAGAAAAATGAAGCTATTATATGAGTCAGGTCTCATCACACAATTGAACGCAAGCGGGAGGATAGAGTTTTAACATATAATGGCTAAATATGCTTAATACGTGGAAAATAAAAAATCATTTGGTATTATTATTAGTGTCTAAGTGTTTTAAAACAATTTCAACATAAATGTATCAATCTTAGATGACACAGTACCACATCCTACTATGTCGCCATATAGGTTTACCACTAAAATTGAAAAGTTGCGTGTTGGAAATTGGATTCCATCTACGAGTCGAGGCAAAGGATCTTCCTCATCCGATTCGGGCCATCTCTAGTTGGATGCCCAGGATCAACACATGTGACCCTTGGATCTTGTAGGGCCTGTCCACACTTACTTTTGTGGATTAATTATTCTTAAACAATATGTTTCCCGGCCCTATCACACCTATAACCTAGTCAGTACGTCAACCATATGAGCCTTTTACGACCCTATATCTAAGGCGCCTCACTTTCCATCATCCACATAAGTAAATATGTATGGGCTCTATACCATGGTTGTAACACCCCGTAATTTGTTAACATTAAAGAGGATAAATTAAATTATAATTAATTTAATATTTGGAATTAAGGGAAACGGACTACGCCATTGCTCTCGAAATTCTGGCAAAAATAGACATTCGATTTGCGTAAAGCGGACAACATATGAAGAAGTTATGAAGGTTTGAAGTTTGTATATGCGTAGAAGGATTATATATATATAGAGAGAGAGAGTCCAGAAAATCAAAATTCATTTCAAATTTCAAAAATTACGTTGGCGGCAAAACTCCCGCCCCAGGGGTGTTGACCCCCAAGCAGGGGTGTCGACCCCTTAAGGGGGGTCGACCCCGGGGTCGACCCCATAAAGGTGGGTCGACCTCCCTAGGGCTGAGGTGGCAGTGGTTTTAGAGGGCTGGCAGATATATATAGAGGTCCCTTTTCTCTGTTTTCTTCATTGAGAATCTATAGGAGCCAAAATCTGCCGGTGTCTGAACAGAATTGGATATGTTGCCTTCTACAACTATCAACTAAAGAAAATCAAACTTAGAGATTCAAGCGTAGATCTACAACCCAACAAGCTTCTTTTCTAGTTCTATCTTCTTAGTCAAACATTGTGAGTTCTAGGTTACTTTTAGATTTAAATGACTAAAAGTATTAACGTGATAGTACTGTGATTTGGATCTGTCTTGAATCATAAACCTATGTTATTCTTGGATCTCAAACTTTATTATGCTAGATCTATTTTTGCAGATCTAATTCACCTGTGATTAGTTTATCATGTCACCTTTATAGATCTGAACCTTTGTCAAGTTTGTGTTTAATTTAGGATTATCATTATATGGAAAATTGAACCTTTGTTTAGATCTAGATCATCAAGTTGTGATTAATTGAGATCTGTTATTATTGGACATATAAACTTTTATTTGGATCTGTTCATCCTATGTATATTGGATCTAGTTTTATCGTTACCCTTTTTACTAGATCTGTTTTCATGTCCACCTTATTATGCCTATTACTTGTCTCTGCCAGTATATATGTTTATGTCACTTTTAGAATGATCACTATTGTCATTATTCCCATCACTTTTCCCTTTTTATGACTAGGCTACTTTCTAGCCTAGATGCCGCCAAATATATGCAAATGCGTTAGTTAGGGAACGGGGGAAAAAGGTTAGAATTGGCATAATTGAAATAATGTTTACATGAATTGGACATATAATTCAAAATGGGGAAAAAGGGGCATAATCACCCATAAAGACATAGGTAAGAAATAGGATAAGAATGAAATGACTAATAATTACAATTAGAAATTGTAATTGCACTTATGACACGAGGTTAGGTTGCATTAATGGTGAAATTCTGCCCGGACCCGACCGTCATATCCAGCAGCCACTAATGTTGAACCTAATGTGAGAGGTCTAAGTGCATAAATACGAGTCGGACTAAGACACGAGGTCAGGCCCAACTCGTGGAATAAGACTGCCCGGACCCGACCGGCATATCCAGCATCCACAAGTTGCAGGCCTAATGTGGGAGGTCTAGCCCATTATAAACCATAAATGGACATAGAAATAAATTGGACAACTTAACCTAATCTAATCCATAGGGATTGCATGATTATGAACTAAAGCTAGGGTTAAGTAAAATTGGTTGGATAGTGGGTGGGTTAAGCAAATCTGGAGGGGGTGGGTAATATTTACACATATACAAAACTTAACCCGATAAGATTATGTAATTAAAGACACATAGTGGTATACGTAACCAGTGGAAATAATAAAGTTATGTAATTAAAGACACCTTTAGGGTAAGCATAACTTGTAGAAATGATAGGGTTATGTAATTAAAGACACTTAGTGGTATACATAGCCAAAGAAAACCTAGTGGGGGATGCAAGATAAGGGGGAGAGCTTGTATCATATTTGTGGGATCTGTTTCATCCAGTTACCCGGAGTAGGTATTAAAAAATGTACTTCGTACTAGGTCGGAGAAGGGGCACGCTTACTGGACTGATTGTAAGAGATCCAAACGTGTAGGACGGTATGGGCGGCGCAAACCGACCGGGCCATGTGCGTGCATGTGCTTGGCAGAGGGGGATAAGACGACCGTGACACCAGTAGATATGGGGTTGTGCATATCAGCGAGGGGTTGCCACTTTAGGATGTGATACATCCTACGGTGGGGCCGTCACAGAGTATCTACGCGGATTAGGGAGCCGATTGATTAGGGTAATGGTTAGGGTACATTTGGATGTATGCCTAAGCCTACCTCCTTATATTGGAAGGGATCATCTTATTCTGGATATACTAGTAATAGTTCAGAGTAATCATTAGGGTAGCGTATACACCTTATCATGTCTACTTTGTCACACCTGCCTTTTATGAATTAATCTCTCATCCACTTTATATGCTTGTCATGCTACTTTTATTTATTTACTTGCTAAATGTAACTAGACCTGCCAGACTTTATGTCTGACCCTTTTTGTTTCCTCTTCTTTCTTCCGTTTCCCCCTCCCCGGGTTCGCATGGAGGGAATTCTCAGGCTTAGTTAAGGCTCAATTATCATCTTGCTAGAAGCTGCTTTCGAAATATGGCTCAAGTTCTTATCTTTACTATGGCTTAGCTCTTTTTCTTGGGGAATTATGTTATACTTTTTTATATTTATATACTCTGATGGTACAAGACATAAGTTTTATTGTTGTAGTAGTTTTTGTGACTTATGGTATTTTGGACCACGTAGTATGATTTATGTTTGAAATAAAAATTTGAATTTCCGCTGCTATCTTATTTATATCTATCTTGTAATTATTTTGTGACTGTTTACCTATAACGCATCATGGAACTTAATGCATTCCCTTAGTGAGTGACATTAACGGGCGTAGGGTGTCACACTTGGTATCAGAGCTGAAGGTTACCAGATTAGATAAAAGTTTTTGGGAAACTATTTTCAAAAAGGTTTTCAAAGAAAGCATTTTCAAAAAGAAAAGTCTGTTTTGAAAAACATATTTCCCCAAATCCATATGTAGTATCCTTCGATCCTTTGTCTAAATCTCTTTCCTTTTTCTTTTCAGCATGTCTGGGGAACATAACATTCCTAATATCCCGGAGGGCGTCACGATACCCAGATGATTACGTAGGTATCTAGAGGCCACGGCACCTGCCAAAGGCCAAGGAAATGTTCCTCCCTCAGCTGCACCAGTCATTCTTCCTCCTCCCCCTCCAAGAGCAGATAATTTTGTTAAGATCTACAAAGACTTCCATGCTATGGGAGGGAAGCCATTCCATGGGAACGAGACATTCGTAGAAGCACGGAATTGACTCAAGGAGACTGAGGACTTGTTCCTAATCTTTGAAGTAGAGGATCGAAGAAAAATTCAGTTGGTTGCTTGGCTATTGAAGGATGAAGCTTCATTTTGGTGGGAGGCAACTCAAGCAGGTCGTCCGGTGGAAACTTGGGATGACTTTAGACAGAGGTTTGAGGCAAAATTCCTTTCCCGAGCTGAGAAGAGCATGCGGATGGAGAGGTTCTTAGCACTCAAACAAGGGAACTTGACGGTGAAAGAGTATGTGAACAAATTTAACCAGTTGGCAAGATTTGGACTAGAACAAGTAGACACGCCGCATAAGAAAGCTTTGCGGTTTGCTAAAGGGCTAAATGAACCCATTCATGGGTTAGCCATGTCCCATATTCCAATGGGATCCACCTTTGAAAGACTTATTGATAAGGCCTTGATGTACGAGGAAGAGAAAGGGGAAAAGAAGGAGGTTAAAGCTGAAGAAACAACACAAAATAAGAAGATATGGCCAAGAAAAGACAACAACAACAACAACAACAACAACAGTAACAGAAGAAAGGAGGAAAGAATGACAAGGGTAAGGAGAAAAGGAAGTGTCACAGTTGTGGGAAAGAAGGTCACTTGATCAAAGACTGTAAAAGAAGGAAGAACATTTGCTTTAATTGTGGAGAATTCGGACACTTTGCTAGGGAGTGCCCGAAGAAACAGGGATCATAGGGACAAGGGCAAAGGGCAGGAACTTTTGGAGGGTAGGTGCATGCTCTCGCGATCAGTGCTCCTGATAGAGGTAGAAAAATTTCTATGGAAGGTTTAATTTCTTTTTCAAACCATTTTATTAGAACACTTTTTGATTCTAGCGCTTCACATTCATTTATATCTAGTTCTGTGGTTGAATCTCTACACTTAATTACTAGTACGGTAGTGGATCCAATAGCTGTTTCAAACCCCATTGGTGGTTCGGCTCATTTATCTATGATTTTTCGGGGATTGAAAATATCTGTATTCGGCGTCGAGCTTGAATGTGACGCGTATGTGCTCGGGTTTATGGGCTATGGGTTGATTCTAGGAATGGATTGACTTACCACGTATGGTGCCATTCTGGATTGTGAGAAGAGGGTCGTTAGGCTTCTGACTTGTCATGGGAGGACCCTCGAGATTTCCTGTGACCCCTGAGGGTCTGTTATGCTTAGCTTCCTAGAGTCCCTTGATGCATCCATAGATGACTTGCAATCTGTTCCGGTAGTCCGAGATTATTCTGATATTTTTGAGGAGGTCCGGCGCTTACCTCCGAGGCGCAAGATCGGTTTTTGCATATATCTGGTAGACAATGCAAAGCCAGTTGCATTACCAGTGCACCATATGGCTCCGAGAGAAAGGAAGGAGCTGAGTAAGCAAGGAGAGGAGCTACTTGAAAAAGGGTTTATCATACGAAGGATATCTGAATGGGGTGCTCTAGTAGTATTCATAACTAAGCGGATGGATCGCTTCGTTTGTGCGTGGACTATAGAGAATTGAACAAACTCACAAAGAAGAATAGGTACCCACTTCCGAGGATAGACAAATATCGGTGCCTCGGTATTCTCTCAGTTGGACTTGGCCATGGGGTTTCATCAGTTGAGGGTGGCTGAGGACAATATAGATTACACTGCTTTTAGGACTCCGGATGGTTTCTTCGAATGGCTAGTAATGCCTTTTGGGCTGACAAATGCACCCACCTATTTTGTCAATCTAATGAGTAGGGTGTTCCGGGAATTCTTGAATAAGTTTCTTGTAGTCTTTGTTGATGATATTTTGATCTTCTCCAAGAGAGAAGAGGAGCATGTCCAGCATTTGAGAGAAGTTTTGAAAACTCTCTGTGACCATCAGCTTAAGGCAAAGTTCTCCAAATTCCTTTTTTAGAGAAAGGAGGTGAGATTCTTAGGGCATGTAGTCTCCAAAGAAGGGACAGCTGTGGATCCCGCGAAAGTAGTTGAAGTGCAAAATTGGAAGATTCCTAAAAATGCAATAGAGGTGAGAAGCTTTCTTGGATTGGCAGGTTATTATAGGAAGTTCATTAAGGACTTCGCGAAGATATCAGCCCCTCTCACCAGGCTGACGAAGAAGAACTTGGCATTTTCATGTGATATAGATTGTGATGTTGCTTTCCAACGTCTGAAGATGGCTCTTACAACAGCCTCAGTCTTGACTCTGCCCGATGGGACCAAAGTGTTTACGGTTTACACCGATGCACGTGGTACAGGGCTTGGTGCGGTTCTGATGTAAGAAGGAAAGGTAGTGTGTTATGGGGGTAGACAGTTGAGAGTTCATGAGAAGAACTACTCTACCCATGATCTAGAGCTAGCCGCCATAGTATTCGCGCTAAAGACGTGGCATCATTATTTACTTGGAGAGAAGTTCAAGTTATACACCGATCATAAATCTCTCAAGTATATGTTATCACAGAAGGATCTTAATTTAAGATAACAAAGGTGGATGGAATTCTTAGCTTCTTATGATTTTGAAATCGCTTATACCCCTGGTAAGGCTAATATGGTGGTTGACACACTAAGTAGGCAGAGGATGACCTTGAGTCCTCTGTTTGTGGAGAGAAAGAGCTTGGAGTTCATATCAACCTTTGACTTCAGACCCTCCATCGAGATTTTGCCTGATTTGTTTGCATCGTTAGAAATACGACCAACTCTTATGGATCAGATAGGAGCTTCGCAGCAAGGTGACCCACATATTTTAGATATCACGGATAGCTCAGAAAAGGGGAGACTTCTAGTCACCTTAGTAGATATACCATAGATGAAAAGGGGTGGTTGCGAAGAGATGGAAGGCTATGTGTCCCTCAAACGAGAAGCTTAATAAAGGCAGTCCTAGAAGAAGCCCACCATTCTAAGATGACCATTCATCCAGGCGGCGATAAGAAGTACAGAGACATGAAAAGGGTTTTCTTTTGGGATGGGATGAAGAAAGATGTGGCCGAATTTGTTTCTCAATGTTTAGTTTGCCAGCAAGTTAAAGCTGAGCAAAAGAAGCCCGGTGGTTTACTTCATCCTTTGGAGGTTCCACAATGGAAGTGGGAGAGCGTCTCCATGGACTTCATAGATGGTTTGCCCAGATCAAAGAAAGGCAACACCATCATTTGGGTAGTAATGGACAGATTGACTAAGAGTGCTCATTTCACTCCAGTGAAGAGTAAGAGGACGACATCATGGTTGGTAGCGATTTACGTTCGTGAGATAGTTCATCTTCATGGAGTACCTTCCAGTATCGTAAGCGGTCGTGACCCCATCTTTACCAGTGAATTTTGGAGGAGCTTGCAAGAAGCATTAGTACACTGTTGTGTTTGAGCACTGCTTATCACCCTCAGACCGATGGGTAGACGGAAAGGGTGAACAGAATTCTTGAAGATCTTTTAAGGATGTGTATCCTAGATGTGACGGCCCGCCCCGCACCAACCGACATTTACTCCAAAAGTGCGTTGTACACATGTCCAGTTAGCACGGAACGGTCGTCAGAAGAAAAGAAAGAAGAGAATGAACTAACAAAGAACCTGTAATATGTCTCACAGCGCATGGGATAAAATATAATCATAACATATACTTGACACAAAACAGGTGAGACAGTGTATAAGCTGAAACAAACTATCATAGCAACGGAAAATCCAAAATACAGCTTATGATCCAAAGCCAACATCATTATTACAACTTTTAAAACGGTCTCAAAAAGCTAAACAAGAAAGGTACACTACTAATGTCCAAAGTAGTGACCACCAACGACACAGGGAGAATATATATATATATATATATATATATATATATATATATATATATCATACGTGGAAGCCTCCTGCTCGCCTCCAGATCATCTACTCGTGCATCACCAGATAACCTGTCTCTAGTCTGCTCGTGTGAGCACCCAAAGTAATAAGAAGAGACATAAAACTCTGGGTTAGACAAAAGTCTGGTATAAGCGATAAGCAACAAAACAGAACAATAACAGGTATAATCCAATCATACCTGAACCTGGACCTGCAACCAAAGAGTTAGCACTACATACCGTACAATACTCTAAGGTGCCATTAACATACAGTGTAAGAGATACGGGGGTGGGGGTGTGCATGTTATAGTGATGTCAAACAATCAATCATAGAAACCATCCTCACATCTCTCACTCAGTGCGTAAAGCATATGATATCCACTACCTTGGTCACCTAATCCTTTGGGCCATGACGGAATCCAATCCCGTACAACTATCACTACAAGCCCACTATCCATCTCTCAGTGGTGAACCAAAGTTATGAATACCGACAACCCCTTTGCACACGTACCGTAGCAAAGCTCAATCATGAAGTGAACTCATTGGTTCCCATCCGGATCCTGAGCTCTAACTTCCATTTGGACTACCTTTGCATCTCGGGTTTTAGTCATCATCTTCATCCGGGTCGGTCTTCACTTCACCTTGCTTCGGATCGTGGTCATCACCCTCGCTTGGGTCGGATCGTGGTCTTCACTTCAAGTCCAAGCATCTCGGATCATGTTACTCCACCCATGTTGGGTCGTGACATCTCGTCCAGATCGTGG
Source organism: Allium sativum (assembly GCA_030737875.1). Taxonomy (NCBI): domain Eukaryota; kingdom Viridiplantae; phylum Streptophyta; class Magnoliopsida; order Asparagales; family Amaryllidaceae; genus Allium; species Allium sativum. The sequence goes on along the minus strand of CM060926.1, from coordinate 1,018,607,826 downwards.
CCTTGCTTCGGGTCGAGTTCCTTCATCGGATCGGGTCGCGCCATCAGCTCGTGGTCCCCCAGCTCCATCGGATCGGATCGTGGCCAAGCTTCGGGTTGGATCGTGGGTCTCTCTTGGTCCACGGCTCGTGATGCTTTAAGTGACTCGTGGCCCCAGTCTCTAGTTTGTGGCCTTCGAAGTGGAGCGGATCGTGGTTGAGAGCTTCGATCGGGTTGGGTCGCATAGGGTAGGGGCGATCCGGTCCGGTGTATTCCCTGCACTTTGTTCCAGCGACTGTTTTTCACCATTCGACGGCATTTTTGACCAACTTAACTATTCTAAACAATCATAAAACATTCCAAACAGTCATATCAACATGTATAATCATTCACAAACACCAAAACAACAATCATACCATGTAAAATGGATCAAACATACCCAAAAACCCATATTTTCCCCTTAAGCATGTTCAAACAAATCTAACAATAGGACTAGCAGAACTTAACCAAATTAGCCAAATTTTCTAAAAGAGGCCTAAAACAATATTTAAGAATTTATACATATTTTTCCAGATTTTTAACATTCATAAATTCGCTAATTTCCACTAATCACCCCTTAATCCCCCAAATTCCGGGATTTGCAAAATTAGTCGAAATTAACCCAAATTCATATCAGAGACATAAAATGATGTTTTAGAATTTTAGGAATTTTTCTAGATTTTTCTGAGCCATAATTTCGCTAATATTCACTAATTACCATAATTAGCCGTAATTAGTGAAAAACAATGCAAATCACTCACCCTTGTCACAAAATAAACTATAGACCTGAAATGATTCTCTGTTTGGGTCGAATTCTAATGTGTTCCAGCAGCTCTAATCTTGATTTGGTGAAGATCTCCCTTGATTTGATGTTGCTAATCCCAATCTTCAAGATGTAGGTGATTTGGAGATGTTTTGAAGAGATTTAGAGAGTGGAGGCCATTACTAGGGTTTCAAGAATGAAAGTGGCGGCTCAAAAACTGAAATGGAATGATTTTCCTAACCCTTTCAGCCCTCCCATAACCCTAATCCCGAAATGGGTTATGGGCCTAGCTATTAACTACCCGGTTTAGCCCAATTAAGTTGTTTTTCGCTATTTGAAACTTGTTTCAGCCATATCTCCAAACGGTGAGTCCGTTTGGCTAATGTGACCACTCTACGGAATTGTAAACCATCAAACGAATCTAATGGAAGTGGTTTCAAATCAAAATTCCTTTCTAGTCAAAAGTTATGGCCAAAACAGTATCAGATAGGGGCAAAACGGTCATTTAAAAATCGGCAAAAATCATGAACATGGAAATTACCCCAATAGTCGTTTCCCAAAGCCACATGACCATACGACTTCGTATGAGAAAGAAAGAAATATTCTATGATTCTCCGATGCGTAGAATGCGGGTTGTTACATTCTTCCCCCCTTAGGAAATTTCGTCCCCGAAGTTCCTTACCCCAAAACATACAAGGGTATTCTGCATGCCTACTAGTCATTTATAAATAATCAAACATGCATAACAAACAAAACAAACCTATCCTAGCATGCGGTTTACTAACAAGGGAAGAAACTATCATTACCAAAACCTTACCAGGCAAAGAGTTCTGGATACTTCTTCCTTACGTTCTCCTCTGTTTCCCAAGTACGATTTCATTCTCACCCCCACTGGACTTTGACTAGTTTCACCACCTTCCTTCGAAGCTGCTTCGTATCGTTCCCAGCAATACGCATAGGCTTGCGGTTCCCAACCGCCTTAGGTTCAACCTTGATATCGTCCAACTGATCTGGTGAAATAGTCCTTTTAGGGTCATGCAAATACTTCCTTAACTGGGAAGCATGAAATACGTTGTGAACTCCCGCCATCTTGTCTGGTAACTCAACTTTATATGCAAATTCAACCAAATGCAAATGGTCTTCCCATGACCTTCCAAGATCCAATATACAAATCCTCAAAAGATCCTCTAATACACGATTCACCCAAATACCACCATAACCTGATCTAATCCTTAGTAAACCATCAATGAAATCCATTGAGACTTGTTTCCAACGGTTGTGACAAACCACTAAGCTTCCTTTGCTCAGCTTTAACTAACTGGCAATTCATGCATTTGGACATAAACTTCCCAACGTCTTTCTTTATCCTTTCCCAGTAGTAGATCTGATCCATGTCTCAATACATCTTGTTACCACTGGGATGTATAGTCAATTTCGGGTGATGATATGCTCTAAGCACTTCATCTCTCAGTCCATCTACGTTGGGTACAACTAGTCCCTTATTCTTTCGAAGCCACCCTTCTCGATCAAATCCTTACTTGATCATTCTCTTTCCATCGATACCCATCTCTACCCTAGAGATGGTTTCCAATAGATTAGGATCGTCCTTCTAACTGGAACCAATCCACTCAATCAAAATCGATCTAATCGTCGAACTTGCTAACATTTATGGATCCAATCCATACTTAGGTCTGAAATCATATCTCACGATATACTCTAGTTGCTTCTATCCTAGAAACATAACCCCTAAACTGGCATGTCTCCTACTCAATGCAACTATTACCGCACCCAAATCCTCTACTATGATCACTCTGCCCCATGGAGTCATGACGACTCCACTGCACTGATCCATAGCCACTAGTCCTTGGCTATGTCCACTCTGCCCCCATGAAGTCATAACAACTCCACTGCACTGGCTCATAGCCTTACTAATCCTTTACTATGTCCACTTTGCCCCTCGAGTCATGACGACTCTACTGCACTGGCTCATAGTCCTACTACAATCACCTTGTTCCCCATCGCTGGAACCCTACAGGTGATAGTCTGCTCAAGGGAAGAAAAATAGGAACAACATAGCAACCATAACATCCATCAAACAAGTCCTACCTATCACCTGCTAAATTCATAAACACATCGACACCTACATGACTGGTCTAACCAATCCCAATATGTCGATTCTAGTATGTCTGGTCCAACCAACATCAATAACTAATGGAAGCCCAGCCTCCATACATACACCGATGCCTACTTGACTGGTCCAACCAATCCTAGGCCAATGGAAGCCCCGCCTCCCTACGGACTACCGTACGTCCAACGTACGTTTATCCTCCAAGGATAACTAGATCACGTCCAACGGATCCAAGGTAACGGGCATCCCCAGATACCCCTGCTTTTAGTCCGCCTAAAATACTTGAGTCCAACCCAAGTCCATCCATTTTCTTGCTGCCCTCTCGAGTCCAACTCGAGCCGAATCAAATTCCTTGCAGCCTTCTCGAGTCCAACTCGAGTCAATCTATAACTCAGACCCTGTCTTGAGTAACCATTAGCGACAAACTCTAGCCCAACATGAGTCGTCTCCCTATTCGTTGCATCCCCAAGATCAACGAACACCCATTTTCTTTTACGAGTTCAAGTCCAACTTGAATCACCCTAATCTTCGTTGTATCTTCCATGATCAACCAACACATCTTGTTCCTTCAAAATTCTACTATCCAATAGAGAACATCAACATAGGGTCCTAAACAATCCATTACTTTGCATCTTTCTCGAGTCCCACTCGAGTCATCTCATAACCCTATTGAGTCTAACTCGGGCAGTCTATACCATTGAACAGTCTTATCATGTCACGGCTGCCCATCACTCCTCAAGTAAACCAAGATATTATCCAATGAAAAATCGCAACAACTATTTATCTCTCACGCAAACCATCCTAGTCGAACTCGACATTCCCCAAGCACAAGCCCCAAAGGCCTAAACCAATATCAGACAAGCACCTAAGGAACATCTCCTTCGAATTTGGACAATCCACGTGAGGTGATACTAGCAAAACAACTAAGCACTGGAGCACTCATTTGCCTCCCAGAGACAACTAGAACTTATTACAACGATAGCCTTTCAGCTTCCTTAACTCCAGTTACTATCGCCATCACTAGGTAGGTACCTAATACCACCCTATTCCTTTAGAGTAGATCGACTCCCCAAAATAATGCTAAACCCAGTAAAGCCCAAAGCAATCACAACAAACATACATCCATGACTCGATAAGACCACATTACGGCAAATCATGCTAAGGTTAGTCGAACCACCAATCGGGTTCGTCACAACTAGAGGTCTATCGACTATCTCGGGTTTGTCAAACAGTACCCGAACAGGAACATCTTAAATAGAAAGCATACCTTTTATAACAACGCCCTTTCCCTTCTGCGCCGCACTTGGAGCATTCGACGAAGAAGGAACAGCGTTGATAGCATACGCTTTCAAAATCTGCTTCTCCCTAGGAGGTTGTGGACAATCATCCTTGTGATGTCCCGCCTGGCCGCAGTTAAAGCACTTCCTTTCCCCAGGCTTTTCTCGACAATCTCTGGCATAGTGGCCCTTCTTGCCACAGCTAAAGCATTCGCCATCTTTCTTATTCTGACCATCCTTGGTCGGGTTCTGCTTCCTCTTGTTCTGAGAATTCTTCTTGCCTTCACCGCCTGCTTGCGGCTTTGGCTCCTCTGTAGATGCAATAGCAACTTTGGTCTTCGACTTAGGGAAAAGGCTCTTTGACCTTAATGCCTTTCCTACAATAGATTCGAACGTCTCATCGATATGGTTTATAAGTCTTTCCCCCAAGTACCCATCCAAGCCAGTTATGAACTTCTCGTTCTTCTTTTCGACTGTATCGATAAGGGACCATCCATATTTCGATAAAGTATCGAATTCTGCGATGTACTCCGAGACTGCCCTACCATTCTGCTTAAGCTCCAAGAACTTCCTGAACAATTCTAATTTATGAGCAGCCGGAATTAACTTATCACAAAAGTGAGTCTTAAACTGATTCCAAGTAACTTGATCCTCTGGAGTAGTTGTCTTAATGGCATTCCACCAATTCATCGCTCGCCCTTGCAACTGACGAGATGCTAGCCTTCTCTTCACCGCATCCTCGATATCCAAGTCTTCGAAGATACGATTACAGCTATCCAACCAATCTTGAACATCCGTGGCCGACTCCATTCCATGGAACGGCTTTCCACCAAGGTTAGTGTAATCCTTGCACAACTTAGCAAAATCAGCCCTAGGCGCCTGCACTACTGCACCACCACCATTAGCAGCATTAGGAACGGCTCCCCGAGCATCCCTAAGCATCTCTCTCATGAGGTCAGTGAACATAGTCCTCATGTCAGGAGCATTCCCATTATTGGCTCCTCTACCAGCACCTCTCAAATTTCGGCTCATCGTCAAATCTGTAAAGAGAAAACGATTAACCATCTCCATAGTGGTGCCAGTGTAGTGCGACTTCATCCTTAGCTATACTAATAATATATATAGATATATATAGCTTTTGAAAACCAAAATAATCACAAATACGTGCTCTCATATATGTACTATCTCTCCCTGGTGTCTTTCCCTAGGTTAACTACGCAACCTAGAGCTCTGATACCAAATGTGACGGCCCGCCCCACACCAACCGACATTTACTCCAAAAGTGCGCTGTACACATGTCCAATAAGCACGGAACGGTCGTCAGAAGAAAATAAAGAAGAGAATGAACTAACAAAGAACCTGTAATATGTCCCACAGCGCATGGGATAAAATATAATCATAACATATACTTGACACAAAACAGGTGAGACAGTGTATAAGCTGAAACAAACTATCATAGCAGCGGAAAATCCAAAATACAGCTTATGATCCAAAGCCAACATCATTATTACAACTTTTAAAACTGTCTCAAAAAGCAACAAGAAAGGTACACTAATGCCCAAAGTAGTGGCCACCAACGACACAGGGAGAATATCTATATATATCATACGTGGAAGCCTCCTGCTCGCCTCCAGATCATCTACTCGTGCATCACCAGATAACCAGTCTCTAGTCTGCTCGTGTGAGCACCCAGAGTAATAAGAAGAGACATAAAACTCTGGGTCAAACAAAAGTCTGGTATGAGCGATAAGCAACAAAACAGAACAATAACAGGTATAATCCAATCATACCTGAACCTGGACCTGCAACCAAAGAGTTAGCACTACATACCATACAATACTCTAAGGTGCCACTAACATACAGTGTAAGAGATACGGGGGTGGGGGTGTGCATGTTATAGTGATGTCAAACAATCAATCATAGCAACCATACTCACATCTCTCACTCAGTGCGTAAAGCATACGATATCCACTACCTTGATCACCTAATCCTTTGGGCCATGACGGAATCCAATCCCGTACAACTATCACTACAAGCCCATTATCCATCTCTCAGTGGTGAACCAAAGTTATGAATACCGACAACCCCTTTGCACACGTACCGTAGCAAAGCTCAATCATGAAGTGAACTCATTGGTTCCCATCCGGATCCTGAGCTCTAACTTCCATTTGGACTACCTTTGCATCTCGGGTTTTAGTCATCATCTTCATCCGGGTCGGTCTTCACTTCACCTTGCTTCGGATCGTGGTCATCACCCTCGCTTGGGTCGGATCGTGGTCTTCACTTCAAGTCCAAGCATCTCGGATCATGTTACTCCACCCATGTTGGGTCGTGACATCTCGTCCAGATCGTGGCCTTGCTTCGGGTCGAGTTCCTTCATCGGATCGGGTCGCGCCATCAGCTCGTGGTCCCCCAGCTCCATCGGATCGGATCGTGGCCAAGCTTCGGGTTGGATCGTGGGTCTCTCTTGGTCCACGGCTCGTGATGCTTTAAGTGACTCGTGGCCCCAGTCTCTAGTTTGTGGCCTTCGAAGTGGAGCGGATCGTGGTTGAGAGCTTCGATCGGGTTGGGTCGCATAGGGTAGGGGCGATCCGGTCCGGTGTATTCCCTGCACTTTGTTCCAGCGACTGTTTTTCACCATTCGACGGCATTTTTGACCAACTTAACTATTCTAAACAATCATAAAACATTCCAAACAGTCATATCAACATGTATAATCATTCACAAACACCAAAACAACAATCATACCATGTAAAATGGATCAAACATACCCAAAAACCCATATTTTCCCCTTAAGCATGTTTAAACAAATCTAACAATAGGACTAGCAGAACTTAACCAAATTAGCCAAATTTTCTAAAAGAGGCCTAAAACAATATTTAAGAATTTATACATATTTTTCCAGATTTTTAACATTCATAAATTCGCTAATTTCCACTAATCACCCCTTAATCCCCCAAATTCTGGGATTTGCAAAATTAGTCGAAATTAACCCAAATTCATATCAGAGACATAAAATGATGTTTTAGACTTTTAGGAATTTTTCTAGATTTGTCTGAGCCATAATTTCGCTAATATTCGCTAATTACCATAATTAGCCGTAATTAGTGAAAAACAATGCAAATCACTCACCTTTGTCACAAAGTAAACTATAGATCTGAAATGATTCTCTGTTTGGGTCGAATTCTATTGTGTTCCAGCAGCTCTAATCTTGATTTGGTGAAGATCTCCCTTGATTTGATGTTGCTAATCCCAATCTTCAAGTTGTAGGTGATTTGGAGATGTTTTGAAGAGATTTAGAGAGTGGAGGCCATTACTAGGGTTTCAAGAATGAAAGTGGCGGCTCAAAAACTGAAATGGAATGATTTTCCTAACCCTTTCAGCCCTCCCATAACCCTAATCCCGAAATGGGTTATGGGCCTAGCTGTTAACTACCCGGTTTAGCCCAATTAAGCTGTTTTTCACTATCTGAAACTTGTTTCAGCCATATCTGCCAAACGGTGAGTCCGTTTGGCTATTGTGACCACTCTAAGGAATTGTAAACCATCAAACGAATCTAATGGAAGTGGTTTCAGGTCAAAATTCCTTTCCAGTCAAAAGTTATGGCCAAAACAGTATCAGCTAGGGGCAAAACGATCATTTAAAAATTGGCAAAAATCATGAACATGGGAAATTACCCCAATAGTCGTTTCCCAAAGCCACATGACCATACGACTTCGTATGAGAAAGAAAGAAATATTCTACGATCCTCCGATGCGTAGAATGCGGGTTGTTACACTAGACTTCGGAGGGACTTGGGAAAAGCATCTTCTTTTAGTGGAGTTTGCCTATAACATTAGCTATCAAGCCAGTATCAGCATGGCACCCTTCAAAGCATTGTACGGACGACCCTGTAGATCACCAACTTGTTGGTGGGAATCTACAGAAAGATTATTACTTGGACCAGATAGGGTTAGAGAAACGTCTGAAAAGATTGACCTTATTCGACGACGGATGTAGACGGCCTAAGATAGGAAGAAATCCTATGCAAACAAGAGAAGGTCTGACATCGAATTTGAAGTGGGAGTCTTAGTTTTTATCAAAGTATCAACTCTAAGGAATGTGGTTCGCTTCGGATCTACAGGGAAGTTGGCACCTAGGTTTGTGGGACCATTTCCTATAACCGAGAGGATTGGCCTAATGGCCTATAGAGTAAAGCTTCCAGAAAATTAATCCGATGTTCATGATGTTTTCCACGTTTCTCATCTACGAAAGTGCTTGCATGACACCACGGAAGTTGTTGAGCCAAGCATATTGGAAGAAGTGGACGTAGAGCGGGAGGCGACAGTCAGACGAGTCCTTACCCGTTTCTTGGATCAGAAGTTAAGAAGCTACACAATAAAGAAATCGAATTAATAAAGGTTCAATGTGGAGATAACCCCGAGAATGCAACTTGGGAGACCGAAGACAAGATTCGTGCTTCGTACCCTTTTCTTTTTGAGGGTATATTCTTAACTCCTTTTCTAAAAGTTTATCTATACATGTTTCTATCATTTGATTATGTCCTATCAATAGTATTCTCTACCTTTAAATAGGAATCTTATGGATGTAAACATGTGCTTAAGACATGTTATGTTTGATGGATGCAAGTGGATGCAAGTGTTTGCTAGTGGTTGCCTGTGGATGTATATACACACACATTAGGCACTAGATCGGCTCAATCACTCTCATACTGCATATGGATGTGTGTGCAATTTTCTTTTCTTTTAATGGGTGAAATTGGATGCATTATCAAATGGATGTTGCATTTGGACGAGTGCGTGTGCACACATGTAGAACTTCCATGTTATATAGGATTATTTGCATACGTATTGGATTCATGACACTGACATACATTGCATTAAGGAGGTCAACTGAATCAGTAGACTGCCTAATCTTTGCATTAGAATAGGGACATATACACACACCTTTGAATATATTCATACAAGCATTAGAAATCTTTAAGGACAGTGGATGCCAGTGATTGATGGATGAGTAGATGGATGATGGATGGTAGGATATGCATTCTTCTCAACTTGGAGATTTCGGGGACGAAATCCTTTAAGTAGAGGGGAACGTAAAACCCCGTAATTTGTTAACATTAAAGAGGATAAATTAAATTATAATTAATTTAATATTCAGAATTAAGGGAAACGGACTACGCCATTGCGTCCGTCTCGAAATTCTGGCCAAGATAGACTTCGGTTTGCGTAAAACGGACACCGTATGAAGAAGTTACGAAGGTTTGAAGTTTGTATACGCGCAGAAGGATTATATATACATATATAGAGTCCAGAAAATCAAAATTCAGTTCAAAATTCAAAAATTACGTTGGCGGCGTGTAAACATCCCACCTCCGTTAAGGTCACTCACAAAGGGAATGCATTAATTTTGGTGGAGTATTATAGGTGAAAGGTACAGGTAATTTACAAGACAGACATATAAACAGCGGAAAAACTAAATTTTATTTCATAAGCACGTGGTCCAGTCAAAACATTACGACAACTGTCTCAAAAAACAACTTCCAAATCATTACAATAAATCCTTCGTCTTGACTAAAACATAAAGAAGCATAAAACAATAATAAAGCAGCATAAATCCCCAATTAAGAGTGTAACCACAGCCATAACCCAAGAAAAGCGAATCCAAACAATACGTCTACTCTCTTCAAGCTGGAAAAGTTCTAGACTAAGTTGAAGTATTCCCTCCCTGCGGACCGGGGGAGGGGGGGAGGGCGGAAAGGAAGACAAGAAGACAAAATAAAACGGGTCAGATATAAGCCTGGTAAGTTTAGTGATTATTTAGCATGTAAACAGGTAAAAGGATCATGACATGAATAAACTGAACCGAGGATAATACCCTAGAAATAAGATAACAATAAATAAGGCAAGATAAACTGAATATACTATCGCACTCATTTCTATTTCTCTGCACCTACTAACAAGTGTTTCAACTAGCACCATGTGTTTATGATAAAATGATCCCCTTTATCGATCGGCTTCTACTCGCATGCATTTATGACTTGTGTCATTCGACCCCGCTTGATTGTAGACACCTGTGCCGGTCCCCCCATGGGGTGTATCAATTCCTATGGTGGCAACCCGACACAAATTCAAGATGCACAGTGTATACTACTGATGCCCAGTGCCTGATTTGTCCATGCCGGAGTACGTGCACGTCCATACTCCGTCGGAACCTACACTGCTGCACCACCCACCGTTATTTTGACCGCTTATAATCAGCCCAGTAATCGTGCCCTACCCTGCCTAGTTCAGGGTACCATGATACATCTACGTGGGATACTGCTGAAATGAGTCCTCGTTACTAGGGTTTCCTAATCAACATGTTAAAATGGTTAATTGTTCTCAAATTAACCTAACCCCACCCATCAGTTTAGTTAACATGTTGTATTAGTTAAGTGTTGCCTTAATTTACTTAACCCTTCCATTCTTAGCCTGCCTGTTTCTTAGCTTTAATTCATTCATTAAAGCCCCAACCTCCCACATTAGATCTATATTGTTGCGGTCGCTGGATGTGCCGGGCGGTTCCGGGCAGTCTTACACCGCAACTCAATCTAACCTCGGGTTTTTGGGCTTAATGCGCTAACCTCTCACATTAGATCTGTATTGTTACAGTTGCTGGATGTGCCGGGCGGTTCCGGGCAGTCTTACACCGTAACTCAATCTAACCTCGGGTTAGGCATATTGATCTTTTGATTAATTTACATATTTATGTTTATATGTAAATTATCCACCAATGTTGTCAACTCAAGTCATGTCCCATTTACCCTCTAAATTATGTCCATAATTCTTAGGTATACAAATTATACCATTTCATGCCATTAATCATTTACATGATTGTGGGCCAACCTATGCCAATAGCATGTAATTTAATATTTTTCCCAACGTATCCCCCATTATTCGTTCGCATAAACTACATAGAACGTTAGGCTCGCAAATTAGCCTAACTCATAAACAAAAGGGAAAATCAAAGGGACATGTAACATTCCAATGGCATAAAACAGTATAGATCAACTAAGCATGTGTGATATAAATTTGGCATAGTACTACACAAATTTAATTAAGCATGTAAATGTGAACTTGCATTTGAGTTGGACCAAATTAACATAGATTTAAACATCTAAGCATGTAGATCTAGACATATAAGCATATATGAACATGACTTAGCTTATGATCTTGCATATAACATATCATAAAAGAACCACCAAATTTATATACAACATGATAGGTTCATCACCAAATTAATATACAACATGATAGGTTCATCACCAAATTAATATACAACATGATAGGTTCATCACCAAATTAATATACAACATGATAGGTTCATCACCAAATTAATATACAACATGATAAGTTGTATCAATCACAATAGTCACGTAGGCATAGGAAATTTCAGAATTGCTACAGGGATAAACATGAATCAAAATACGATTATCTTACAACTAGGCACAGTTCTAGTTTTCGCTTCATTACAAGTCATGACTTTTATTTATTCAAATCTAAAAAATAACTGAACTTACAAACAAAAGAACAAATCTTGTTTTCTGGGATCTGATTTCTGAAATTGAAAAGCTATCCTTTGATGTATACTGCTGATTCTCTAGTTTTGACTTGATTTGGGGCTTCTTAACTTGATTTTTAGTTTAGAGAAAAATGGAGGCTATGCTAGTTTGGCCATGGACAACATGACGACTTTAGAGAGCAAGTTTATAAGGTTTTAGGGTTGAGGGTTGGGGTTGTTTATATAGAAGTTTAGATTAACGAGAGCCATTAGATCATCCAAGGAGAAATCAGAGCCAACCGGAAGTCGCCACATATGCCCTAATGACTCAGAAAAACGTCACTGGACAAAACAGCCCAGATCTGGCCGAGGGGGTCGACCCCTACAAGGGGGTCGACACCCCAGTTGACACCCCTCTTGGGGGGTCGACACCTATGTCGACCCCCCATGGGGGGAGTCGACCCCTATGGGCGGGAATTTTCCCGCCCAACTGATTCTCGTAATTTTTGAATTTCGAATTTCTTTTTTTTATTTAATTATTATTTATATTTAATTTCCGTTTAAACTTGAAATCTTATGAACTCCATAACTTATTCATACGGAGTCCGATTCAAGCAAACTCGGACTCTATCTCAAGCAGAATTCCGAGACGAATGAAATGGCGTAACCCGTTTCCCCTAATTTCCACTTTTAAAATTAAGTATTCTTTAATTCGTTACTTTAATGTTCACAGAAAATACGGGGTGTTACATTCTCCCTTCCTTAAAGGATTTCGTCCTCGAAATCTTCAAGTCAAGAAGAATGTATCCTAACATCCAACATCCATCTACTCAACCATTCAATCACAGGCATCCATTGTCCTTAAAAAGATTTCTAATGCTTTCATGATCATATGCATAGTGTGTGTATATGTCATTATATAATGCAAAATCAGGCGGTCTACTGATTCAGTTGACCTCCTTAATGCGAATCATGTCAGTGCTATGAGTCCATCATGTATGCAATTATTCCTAATCGTATTTTGTAACTTCTACATAAGTGCACAATCATTCATACCAATGCAACGTCCACAGGATAACACATCAAGTTTCAATCCATATATAAATACATATATGCATATGCAATATGAAAGTGACTGAGCCGATCTAGTACCTAATGTGTGTGTATATGCATCCACTTGCAACCACTTGCAACCATCAATCATAACATGTTTCAAATACATGTTTACATTCATTGGTTTCTATCTAAAGATCAAGGATAGGACCGAGGAGATATACTTAAGAGATAGATACAAGTATGCATAAACTTATGGAAAAAGAGATCAAGGATGTACCCTCAAAAAGAAAATGGTAGGAAGTGCGTATCTTGTCCTCAGTCTCCCAAGTCGCGTCTTCTTCAGCGTCACTCCATTGAACTTTAACAAGCTTGACTTCACGGTTGCGTAGCTTTTTGACTTCTGTCCCTATTATACGAGTTGGAACTCTCCTCATCGTTGCTTCTCGTTCCACTTCTACTTCCTCTAGTATGCTTGGTTACACAACTTCCGCAAACTCATGTAAGCACTTTCGTAGATGAGAGACATGGAAAACATTATGAACTCCAGCCAATCTTTCGGGCAGCTCTACTCTATAAGCCATCTTCCCAATCCTCTCAATGATAGGAAATGGCCCTACAAATCTTGGTACCAATTTTCCTGTAGACCCAAAGCGAACGACATTCCTCAAAGGAGATACTTTAAAGAAAACCCTATCTCCAACCTCAAACTCAAGGTCGGTCCTTATTTTATCAGCGTAGGACTTCTATCTATCTTGTGCAGTCTTCATTCGTCTTCTTATCAAGTCCACCTTCTCTGAAGTTTCTCTAATCATGTCCGACCCAAGTACGAGCTTGTCTGTAGACTCCCACCAACAAGTTGGTGATCAGCATGGTCTTCCATATAAAGCCTCGAAGGGTGCCATGCCTATGGTGGCTTGGTAGCTATTGTTGTAGGCGAATTCCACCAAAGGGAGATGATCCTCCCATGTCCCTCCAAAATCAAGAGTGCACAATCTCAAAAGATCTTCTAATACTCTGTTCACCCTTTCCGTCTGACCATCGGTTTGAGGGTGATAGGTAGTGCTTAAGCATAGCTGTATGCCTACAACCTCTTGCAAACTCTTCGAAAACTCGCTCGTAAATATAGGATCTCGATCACTTACTATGCTAGAGGGTATTCCATGCAGTCGAACCACCTCTTTAATATAAATGGATGCTAACGATGAGGCAGTCCTCCTACTCTTAACAGGTATAAAGTGAGAACTTTTAGTGAGCCTGTCCACTATTACCCAAATACTCGTATTGCCCCTTCTTGACCTAGGCAACCCATCAATAAAGACCATTGAAATGCTATCCCATGTCCACTGTGGGACTTCTAGAGGATGAAGCAGACCACCGGGCTTCTTCTGCTCCGCTTTGACTTGCTGGCATATCAAGCATTTAGAGACAAACTCAGCTACATCCTTCTTCATGTCATTCCAAAAGAAATCCCTTTTTATGTCTTTATACATCTTATACCTACCTGGGTGTATGGTCAATTTAGAATGGTGTGCTTCTTCGAGAACAGTTTTCACCAAATCTCTTGCTTGTGGGATGCATAGCCTTCCATCCCGTCTCAACCAACCCTTGTCATCGATGGAGTATCTATCGAGGTGACTAGAAGTCTCACCTCTCATTAGCTTATCCATCACATCAACTAGCTGAGGGTCTTCACGTTGCGCAGTTCCTATTGAGTCCAAAAGCGTAGGCCGCACCTCTAATGTTGCTAACAAGCCAGGTACAAACTCAAAGGAAGGTCTAAAGTCAAAGTTTGCTATGTACTCCAAGCTTTGCCTTTCTACAAAGAGAGACTTAGGGTCAGCTTTTTCCTACTCAAGGCATCTGCTACCACATTGCCCTTGCCAGGGTATAAGCAATCTCAAAATCGTATGAGGCAAGAAATTCCATCCACCTTTGTTGTCTTAAGTTAAGATCTTTCTGTGAGAAAAGGTACTTTAATGATTTATGGTCAGTAAACAATTCAAACCTTTCTCCTAGTAGGTAATGATGCCATGACTTAAGAGCGAAAACAATGGCAGCTAGCTCCAAATCATGAGTTGGGTAGTTCTTCTCATGTACCTTCAACTGCCTTCCCCCATAACAAACTACCTTGCCTTCTTGCATCAAGACAATGCCCAATCCTGTTCTGCATGCGTCTGTATATACAGTAAACATCTTACTCCCATCAAGCAACGTTAGAACTGGGGCTGTTGTTAGAGCTCTTTTCAGTCTTTGGAAAGCAGCATCGCAATCCAAATCCCAAGCAAGAGTTAGGTTCTTCTTCGTCAATCTTGTAAGTGGTGCTGAGATCTTCACAAAGTCTTTAATGAACTTTCGGTAAAAGCCCGCTAGCCCGAGAAAACTTCGTACTTCGGTTGCATTCCGGGGGATCTTCCAATCTTGTACCGCAACTACTTTTGCGGGATCCACAACTATCCCCTCTTTGGACACCACATGTCCAAGAAACCTTACTTCTTCTCTCCAAAAATGTCATTTGGAGAATTTTGCTTCCAGCTGATGTGCACGAAGAGTATCCATGACTTCCCTTAAATGCAAAGCATGCTCTTCCTCACTTTTCGAGAAGATCAAAATGTCGTCCACGAAGACCACTACTAATTTACTAAGGAACTCCCTGAACACCCGACTCATCAAGTCAACGAAATAGGCAAGTGCGTTTGTCAAGCCGAAAGGCATGACAAGCCATTCAAAGAAACCATCCGGGGTCCTAAATGCGGTCTTATCAATGCTGTCCTCAGCCACTCTTAGCTGATGAAACCCGGTAGCCAGATCTAGTTGGGAGAAAACCGATGCACCTACAAGCTGATCGAACAAGTCGTCTATTCTTGGAAGTGGGTGCCTATTCTTCTTGGTCAGCTTGTTTAGCTCCCTATAGTCAACGCATAGGCGAAGTGATCTGTCCTCTTTGGTTGCAAACACCACTGGAGCACCCCATTCAGAAATACTCTGCCTTATAAACCCCTTTTCAAGCAACTCCTTAACTTGCTTGCTGAGCTCTTTCCTTTCCCTTGGAGCCATGTGTCTAACAGGTATTGCAAAGGGTTTTGCATTATCAACAAAGTATATGCGGAAGTCTATCTCTCGCTTCGGAGGTAAACCCTTCACCTCTTCAAAGACATCCGAGTATTCACGGACTACTCTAACAGATTGCAGGTTTTCAACGGATGCATCAAGAGATTCTAGGTAGCTAAGCATAACTGAGTTCATGGGATTACAAGAGATTTCGAGAGTGTTACCAAGGAAAGTCATAAGTCTAACTACTCTCTTTTCACAATCGAGGACGGCTAGCCAATCCATGCCTAGAATCAACCCATAGTCCGTGAAGCCCAAAACATAGGCATTACATCTAAACCCAACGCTTAGTGTGGAAATTTCCAAATCCAAACAAATCATTGATAAATAAGACGAACCCCCAATTGGATTTGAAACAACCAAGGGATCCTCTACTATACTGGTGTCTAGGTGCAGAGATTCAACTAAAGCAGTAGATATAAAAGAGTGCGATGCGCCAGAATCAAAGAGAGTACGAACAGGATGATCAAAAAGATAAACTAAACTCTCAACAGAAATATTTCTTCCTCATTCTTGTGGAGGTGCTATGAGAGCGCGAACCTTCCCTCCAGAAGTAGATCCAGTCCTCTGCCCTTGCCCTTGCTTTCTTGGGCAGTCCTCCGCCATGTGTCTTGTCTCGCCGCACTGAAAACAACCACCCATCTTCCACTTCTTCTTTCTGAAATCCTTAATTAGATGTCCAGGTATGCCACAAAAATTACACTTCCTCTTGTCACGGGGTTTGTTATTCTTCCCGCCCTTCTTGGAATCCGTCTTCTTGTTCCGTGATCCCTCCACTTTCTTGTCTTGAGGCACTTCCACCTTTGTCTCTTTCTTGCTATCCTTATCTTCCTCTTGTAACAGTGCCATGTCTACTAGTCTCTCATAAGTTGCAGCCATAGGTATATGGGACATAGCTAGGCTGTGCAGTGGCTCGTTCAACCCTTTAATGAAACGGAGAGCCTTCTTATGTGGAGTGTTCACTAACTCCAATCCGAATCTAGCCAGCTGGTTGAAATGGTTGACGTATTCCTTGACCGATAGGCTTCCCTGTTTGAGAGCTAAGAACTTCTCCATCTGTAGGCTTCGTTCAGCTTGCGAGAGGAACTTCATTTCAAACCTTATTCTGAAATCCTCCCAAATTTCAACTGGTCTCTCAGCATTATCCCACCAATAAAGAGGCTTCGTCCTTAAGTAACCACACAGCCAATTGTATCTTCTGCCTATCGTCCACTTCGAAGATAACAAACAAATCTTCTATTTCCTTGACCCAGTTTCTTGTTTCCACAAATGACTCAGTCCCATTAAAGTTCTTTCCACCCATGGCTCGAAAGTCTCTACATATCTTCGAGAAAGCATTTGCACAAGGAG
This sequence comes from Allium sativum, assembly GCA_030737875.1. Taxonomy (NCBI): domain Eukaryota; kingdom Viridiplantae; phylum Streptophyta; class Magnoliopsida; order Asparagales; family Amaryllidaceae; genus Allium; species Allium sativum. Next base: position 1,018,590,585 of record CM060926.1, on the reverse strand, counting down.
GAGGAGGAGGAACAGCTACAACTGGGGGAGGAGGAACGTCTGCTGGGCCTGCGTTATTAGCCCTATCCTCTAGGTACCTTCTGAACCAACCAGGTACCGGCACGCCCTCGGGAAGATTAAGATCCCCAGACATGCTGAAATGAAAAGGGAAAGGTTCAAAACAAAGGATAGAAAGATAATGCATATGGCTTTGGGGATTATGCTTTTTAAAATAAAACAACATTTTTCTCAAAAATGCTTCTTTAAACTTCTTTTTGAAAAATGGTTTTCAAAAACTTTTATCTCATATGGTAAACCTTTGCTCTGATACCAAGTGTAAACACCCCACCTCTGTTAAGGTCACTCACAAAGGGAATGCATTAACTTTGGTGGAGTATTATAGGTAAAAGGTACAGGTAATTTACAAGACAGACATATAAACAGCGGAAAAACTAAATTTTATTTCATAAGCACGTGGTCTAGTCAAAACATCAACTGTCTCAAAAAACAACTTCCAAATCATTACAATAAAGCCTCTGTCTTGACTAAAACACAAAGAAGCATAAAACAATAATAAAGCAGCATAAATCCCCAATTAAGAGTGTAACCACAGCCATAGCCCAAGAAAAGAGAATCCAAGCAATACGTCTACTCTCTTCAAGCTGGAAAAGGTCTGGACTAAGTTGAAGTATTCCCTCCCTGCGGACCCGGGGGGGAGGGGGGGACGGAAGATAAGAAGACAAAAGAAAACGGGTCAGACATAAGCCTGGTAAGTCCAGTGATTATTTAGCATGTAAACAGGTAAAAGGATCATGACATAAATAAACTAAACCTAGGACAATACCCTAGAAATAAGATAAATTGAATATACTATCATAATCATTTCTATTTCTCTGCACTACTAACAAGTGCTTCAACTAGCACCATGTGTTCATGATAAAATGATCCCCTTTATCGACCGACTTCTACTCGCATGCATTTATGACTTGTGTCATTCGGCCCCACTTGATTATAGACACCTGTGCTGGTCCCACCATGGGGTGTATCAATTCCTATGGTAGCAACCCGACACAAATTAAAGATGCACAGTGTATACTACTGATGCCCAGTGCCTGATTAGTCCATGCCGGAGTATGTGCATGCCCATACTCCGTCGGAACCTACACTACTGCACCACCCGCCGTTATTTTGACCACTTATAATCAGCCCAGTAATCGTGCCCCATCCCTGCCTAGTTCAGGGTACCATGATACATCTATGTGGGTTACTGCTGAAATGGGTCCCCGTTACTAGGGTTTCCTAATCAACATGTTAAAATGGTTAAGTGTTCTCAAATTAACCTAACCCCACCCATCAGTTTAGTTAACATGTTGTATTGGTTAAGTGTTGCCTTAGTTTACTTAACCCTATCATTCTTAGCCTGCCTGTTTCTTAGCTTCAATTCATTCATTAAAGCACCAACCTCTCACATTAGATCTATATTGTTGCGATCGCTAGATGTGCCGGGCGGTTCTGGGCAGGCTTACACCGCAACTCAATCTAACCTCGGGTTTTTGGGCTTAATGTGCTTACCTCTCACATTAGATCTGTATTGTTACGGTTGCTGGATGTGTCGGGCGGTTTCGGGCAGTCTAACACCGTAACTCAATCTAACCTCGGGTTAGGCATATTCATCTTTTCATTAATTTACATATTTATGTTTATATGTAAATTATCCACCAATGTTTACATGATTATGAGCCAACCTATGCCAATAACATGTAATTTAATATTTCTCCCAACGTATTCCCCATTATTCATTCGCATAAATTACATAGAACGTTAGGCTCGCAAATTAGCCTAACTCATAAACAAAAGGGAAAAGCAAAGGGACATGTAACATTCCAATGACATAAAACAGTATAGATCAACTAAGCATGTGTGATATAAATTTGGCATAGTACCGCACAAATTTAATTAAGCATGTAAATGTGAACTTGCATTTGAGTTGGACCAAATTAACATAGATTTAAACATCTAACTATGTAGATCTAGACATATAAGCATATATGAACATGACTTAGCTTATGATCTTGCATATAACATATCATAAAAGAACCACCAAATTTATATACAACATGATAGGTTCATCACCAAATTAATATACAACATGATAGGTTCATCACCAAATTAATATACAACATAATAGGTTCATTACCAAATTAATATACAATATGATAGGTTCATCACCAAATTAATATACAATATGATAAGTTGTATCAATCACAATAGTCACGTAGGCATAGGTAATTTCAGAATTGCTACAGGGATAAACATGAATCATAATACAATTATCTTACAACTAGGCACAGTTCTAGTTTTCGCTTCATTACAAGTCATGACTTTTATTTGTTCAAATCTAAAAAATAACTGAACTTACAAATAAAAGAACAAATCTTTTTTTTTTTGGGATTTGATTTCTGAAATTGAAAAGCTATCCTTTGATGTAGACTACTGATTCTCTAGTTTTGACTTGATTTGGGGCTTCCTAACTTGATTTTTGTTTAGAGAAACATGGAGGCTACGCTAGTTTGGCCATGGACAGCATGACGAATTCAGAGAGCAAGTTTATGAGGTTTTAGGGTTGAGGGTTGGGGTTGTTTATATAGAACTTTAGATTAATGAGAGCCGTAAGATCATCCTAGGAGAAATTAGAGCCATCCAGACCAAATAGAGCCAACCGGAAGTCGCCACATATGCCCTAATGACTCAGAAAAATGTCACTAGACAAAACAACCTAGATCTGGCTGAGGGCGTCGACCCCTACAGGGGGGTCGACACCCCAGTCGACACCCCTCTTGGGGGGTCGACACCTATGTCGACCCCCCATGGGGGGAGTTGACCCCTATGGGCGGGAATTTTCCCGCCCAGCCGATTCTCGTAATTTTTGAATTTTGAACTGCTTTTTTTTATTTAATTATTATTTATATTTAATTTCCATTTAAACTTGAAATCTTCTGAACTCCATAACTTCTTCATACAGAGTCTGATTCATGCAAACTCGGACTCTATCTCAAGCAGAATTCCAAGACAAATGAAATGGCGTAACCGGTTTCCGCTAATTTCCACTTTTAAAATCGAGTATTCTTTAATTCGTTACTTTAATATTCATAGAAAATATGGGGTGTTACACGGCGAAACTCCCGCCCCAGGGTTGTCGATCCCTAAGCAGGGGTGTCGATCCCTTAAGGGGGGTCAACCCCTAAGTAGGAGTGTCGATCCCTTAAGGGGGGTCGACCCCATAAAGGGGGTTTTGACCCCCCTAGGGTTGAGGTGGTGGTCGTTCTAGAGGGCTAGCAGCTATATATAGAGGTCCCTTTTCTCTGTTTTCTTCATTGAGAATCCATGGGGGCCAAACTCTGCCTGTGTCTGGACTAAATTGGATACGTTATCTTCTACAACTATCAACTAAAGAAAATCAAACTTAGAGATTCAAGCGTAGATCTACAACCCAACAAGCTTCTTTTCTAGTTCTATCTTCTTAGTCAAACACTGTGAGTTCTAGGTTACTTTTAGATTTAAATGACTAAAAGTATAACGTGATAGTACTGTGATTTGGATCTGTCTTGAATCATAAACCTATGTTATTCTTGGATCTCAAACTTTATTATGATAGATTTATTTTTACTGATCTAATTCACCCGTGATTAGTTTATCATGTCACCTTTATAGATCTGAACCTTTGTCAATTTTGTGGTTAATTTGGGATTATCATTATATGGACAATTGAACCTTTGTTTAGATCTAGATCATCAAATTGTGATTAATTGAGATCTGTTATTGTTGGACATACGAACTCTTATTTGGATCTGTTCATCCTATGTATATTGGATCTAGTTTTATCGTTACCCTTTTTACTAGATCTGTTTTCATGTCCACCTTATTATGACTATTATTTGTCTATGCCAGTATATATGTTTATGTCACTTTTAGAATGATCACTTTTGTCATTGTTCCCATCACTTTTCCCTTTTTATGACTAGGCTACTTTCTAGCCTAGATACCACCAAATATATGCGAATGCGTTAGTTAGGGAACGGGGGAAAAAGGTTAGAATTGGCATAATTGAAATAATGTTTACATGAATTGGACATATAATTCAAAATGGGGAAAAAGGGGCATAATCACCTATAAAGACATAAGTAAGAAATTGGATAAGAATGAAATGACTAATAATTATAATTAGAAATTGTAATTGCACTTATGACAGGAGGTTAGGTTGCATTAGTGGTGGAATTCTGCCCGGACCCGACCGGCATATCCAACATCCACTAATGTTGAACCTAATGTGAGATGTCTAAGCGCACAAATACGAATCGGCTAAGACACGAGGTTAGGCCCAACTCGTGGAATAAGACTGCCCGGACCCGACCGACATATCCAGCATCCACAAGTTGCAGGCCTAATGTGGGAGGTCTTACCCATTATAAACCATAAATGGACATGGAAATAAATTGGACTACCTAACCTAATCTAATCCATAGGGATTGTATGATTATGAACTAAAGTTAGGGTTAAGTAAAATTGGTTGGACAATGGGTGGGTTAAGCAAATCTGGAGGGGGTGGGTAATATTTACACATATAGGCCCACAAAACTTAACCCGATAAGGTTATGTAATTAAAGACACCTAGTGGTATACAAAACCAGTGGAAATATTAAAGTTATGTAATTAAAGGCACCTTTAGGGTAAGCATAACTTGTAGAAATGATAGGGTTATGTAATCAAAGACAACTAGTGGTATACATAGCCATAGTGTAACACCCCGTGTATTCTATAACAGTGGAATTCACAAATTAAAGTATAATTAATTTCAAATCAAAGAATTAAGGGAAACGGGATACGCCATTGCGTTCGTCTCGGAATTTTGCTTGAGATAGAGTCTGATTTTGCGTAAAACGGACTCCGTATGAGGGAGATATAACCTCCGGAAGTTTCAAAATTCAGTTTAAAATTCAAGCAGACAGAAATAGTTCAGAAATAAGTTCAAATTTCAAAAATCGGACCCAGATTGGGCTGGGCGGGAATTTTCCCGCCCAAGGCACCCAGGTCGACTGGGTAGTCGACCTGGGCCACCCAAGTCGACTGGGTAGTCGACCTGGGGCACCCAGGTCGACTATGTAGTCGACCTGGGGGTCGATTGGGTAGTCGACCTGGCCCCTGAGCCAGGTCGAACCCAACCCCTCCTGGATGGCCTGGTCTGTGCTTGGCCGAATTTCTGAGCTTTGTCTTGTCACTAGGGCTAGGTGCCAGCTCCTGATTGCTCTCTCTTTCAAACGAACGGCTAATATTAATCTAAGCTCCATCGACGGTTCTAATCAATTCACAAACTCTATAAAAAGGACCTAAGACTCCACCTAATTCATACAAATAAAAATGAGAATGAGACCGTCATGCTGCTGAAGAAAGACTAGGAGTAGCCGTCAAAATTGAGAGACGATTAGGAGTGATTCGAAAGCTTAAAGCAACAACAATTAAATCAAAACAACGCCTACAACAAAGGATAGCATCTCCAAATTCAGAATTCAGAATCCTGAATTGAAGATTCGTCATACATTGTAAGTAGAGTGCTATTCCGATGTGAATGAATAATTGGGTTTTTGATTTGTGTAAAATGATAAATGGAATTGTACTTAATTTGTGGTGATGATAATTCATAATTGTATGTTGCTATGATTCTAATTATGAATAGATTTGGGATGTTGTGATATAATGATGTTAGACCTATTGGATATTTGCAAGTATATGACTCATGTTGAAAGTTAACGATTATATGTTTGTGGTAGTTTATTACAACACCTATTGGATATTTGCAAGTATATGATTCATGTTGAAAGTAACGACTATATGTTTGTGATAGTTTATTATAACAAAGTTGAGATTCATGCAAGTATATGATTCACTATTATGCCAACATGATGTATACTTTTATGATCATTTTAGTGTAGTTGGATCCATTTAAGTATTATGATTCATGTGAATTTATGTTGGAATTGGCATCATGATTCAAGTGTAAAACCATACTTTTGTATTAGTGACAAAAGTAAGCACCTTTGTGAACTTGTGTTGACTTTATGAACATGGCTAGTTTATGTTTGACTTTATGCCCAAACAAAATACGTTTTAGGCCTATGTTGTTATCAAAATCATATGATAATATATGCAACACATAATTAAGTTAGATTCACATTTTTAATACAAGATTACATGACTAGATTAAAACCATGATTCATGTTTAGGTATGTTTTATGTCAAGATTTTATGGTATTACAATGCAAGTTCACAAGTGCCTAATTTATGTTAATTAGTTCGCTTATGCTGCAAGTTCATGCGTTCACACACCCCCTTTGATGTTACTTAGAATATATAAACACCATGTTCTAAGCCTCCCCTTTTTCATGTGGCTAAGTTGGGCTTAAATGTTAAGCCCAACATAATATAGCGAACGTATAAAACGGGGGTAATGACGTTGGGTTAAAAATATAAAACATGTGTGTTGGCATGTTTGACGCAGGCCAACGACCTTGAAAACATTTAAGTGGTATAAAATATTATTTACCCAATAAAGATGAATTTGAATAGTGGGCTGCAAATATTTACATATAAAAAGAAAAGAGACAAAATATGTAAACTTAGAAAATACGATGTGTTTAACCCGAGGTTGGATTGAGTTGTGACGTTAACCTGCCCGGACCCGCCCGGCTGTCCAGTGGTCACAACAATACCTATCCAATGTGGGTGGTTAAACGCTGAGCCCAATAAAGACCCGAGGTTAGACTGAGTTGTGACGTAAGACTGCCCAGAACCAACCGGCAACAGGCAGTCACAACAATACCTGTCTAATGTGAGAGGTCGAGGCTTTAATAAGACAATTAAGGCTGAGTCAGGATTGATAGGATTAAGTAAATTGAATTAATACTTAATCAAATTGAACATGCTAAACTATACAGACTGATTGGGGGTTAGGTTTATAGAACACTTAACCAACTTAGCATGTTGGCTAGAAATAGAAAACCTAGTAGCGGGGGACCCTTTTCAGCAGTAACCCTACAAGGTGTATCAGGATACCCTGAACTAGGAAGGGTGGGGCACGATTACTGGGCTGACTGTAAGAGGTCAAATCGACGACGGTGGTGCAGCAGTGTAGGTTCTAACGGGGTGCGTGCGTGCACGCACTCCGGCGCAGAAAAATTAGACACTGGGCACCAGTAGTATACCTGTGCATTCTAGAATTGTGTCGGGCCGCCACCATGGGACTTGATACACCCCATGGTGGGACTAGCATAGGTAGCTACAACATCGGGGGCCGTAAGACACATGTAGCTATGCGAGTAGGAGCCGATCATGGGAAATGGATCACTTCACCCTGATTATGGGGTGCCTGTTGGGAACTAGTTTATAGGGGTGCAGAGATTAATATGGGGTACGATAGTATATTCGACTCTAGACAACTTAACTTAGTTTATAGTGCTTTCCCATTTCCAGTTTGTACTTATCATGCTCATTTCTTTATTCATAGACTGAATAGTCCTAGACTTACTCAGGCTTTATGTCTGACTCTACTTTTCTTTCGTCCCCCCCAGGTCCACAGGGAGGGAATACCGCAGCTTGACCAGCTTTCACATCCAGCTTGAAGAGAAAGAACGTATTGCTTGGATCTCTTTCGTTTTGGACTATGGCTTTGGATAGCAATTATGGGAACTTACGCAGTTTACTTATGTTTTTATGCTTCTTTAAGTTATGATAATCAAGACAGTTATGAAAGTGTAATGTTTTTGGAAGTATTGTAAGACAATTATGGCATGGTTTGTGTAAACACGTATTTTGATGAAATAAAAGTTGCTGTTGTTTTCTGCTGTTCAAAAATATGTGTACTTATATCTGTCTTGTGTATCTGTGACTTATACTTATAAACCTCCACCAAAATTAGGGCATTCCCTTTGAGAGTGAACCTAACGGAGGTGGGGTGTTTCACTTGGTATCAGAGCATAAGTTTACCAGATAAGATAAAAAGTTTTGAAAATTTATTTTCAAAAGAAAATTTAAAGAAGCATTTTTAAAGACAAAATGTTATTTTATTTTAAAAAGGCATAGTCCCCCAAAGCCATAGGTACTATCTTTTATCCTTCGTTTTGAATCTTTCCTCTCTGTTTCAGCATATCTGGAGACCTTACTCCCCAGCTACTGATGCTTTCACTCCTCCTCCTTCTCTATGTGAACCAGCAAGCGGAAGAGTCCCAGAACAGGAAGACGAATAATAGTCAAAGAAGAAAGGATCGTAACAGTAATGACAAGAAACGTGAAAAAGGGAAATGTTATTTCTGCGGAATTCTTGGACATCTGGAGGGAGACTGCAGGAAGAAGAAGAGGAGGATGAGTGCTACTTGCTTTCATTGTAGGGAGACAGGCCACTGGGCTAGGGACTGCCCAAAGAAGAAAGGACAGGGACAGAAATCTGGATCCACCTCAGGGGCACAGGTTCATGTGCTAGAAGCGCCACCTCTGCAACAACGAGGTACAAATACTTCTGTAGAAAGTGTAGTTTATCTCTATGATCACCCAGTTCGCACTTTATTTGATTCTGGCGCATCACACTCCTTTATTTCATCTGCTTTAGTAGAATCTCTGCACCTAGAAACTAGTATGGTAGAGGACCCCTTAATTGTTTCAAATCCAATCGGGGGCCCAGCTCATTTGTCTATGATCTGTGTGGGATTGAAAATTTCTATTCTAAGCGTAGAATTTAGATGTAGTGCCTTTGTTTTGGGCTTCTCGGGATATGGTTTGATTTTGGGCATGGATTGGCTATCCAGTAATGGTGCCATCCTTGATTGTGAGAAAAGGGTGGTTAGGCTTCTGACCCAACTCGGTAACACTCTGGAAATTACTTGTAATCCCTCGTATGCGGTTATGCTTAGTTATCTCGAATCTCTAGATGCTTCTGTTGAGAGTTTGCAATCGGTTAGGGTGGTCCGTGAATATCCGGATGTCTTCGAAGAGGTGAAGGGCTTACCTCCGAAGCGGGAGATAGACTTCCGCATATATCTTGTAGATAATGCAAAGCCCGTTGCGTTGCCCGTTAGACACATGGCTCTACGAGAAAGGAAAGAGCTCAGTAAACAGGTTAAAGAGCTCCTAGAGAAGGGGTTCATTAGAAGGAGCATTTCAGAATGGGGCGCTCCAGTGGTGTTCGCCACAAAGGCGGATGGTTCACTCCGTCTATGTGTTGACTATAGGGAGCTCAACAAGCTAACGAAAAAGAATAGGCACCCTCTCCCCAGAATTGATGATCTGTTTGATCAGCTTGTAGGAGCGTCTGTTTTCTCCCAACTCGATTTAGTGATTGGATTTCATCAGCTAAGGGTGGCTGAAGATAGCATCGATAAGATGGCATTCAGAACCCCAGACGGCTTCTTTGAATGGCTTGTCATGCCTTTCGGCTTGACAAACGCACCCGCTTACTTCGTGGACCTGATGAGTAGGGTGTTCAGAGAATTCCTCAACAAGTTCGTAGTGGTCTTCATAGACGATATCTTGATCTTCTCAAAGAGTGAAGAAGAGCATGCTCAGCACCTAAGGGCAATCATGGAAACTCTGCGAGTCCATCAGCTAAAAGCAAAATTCTCCAAGTGCCACTTTTGGAGAGAGGAAGTAAGGTTTCTTGGGCACATAGTATCCAAAGAAGGGTTAGCTATGGACCCTGCTAAGGTAGTAGCGGTACAGGATTGGAAGACACCAAGGAATGCAACTGAGGTCTGAAGTTTTCTAGGACTAGCAGGTTTCTACCGAAAATTCATAAGGGATTTTGCAAAAATCTTAGCTCCACTCACAAGGCTGACAAAGAAGAATCTAGTGTTCAATTGGGACTTGGATTGCGAGTTTGCTTTCCAGTGACTAAAAAGGGCTCTTACAACAGCCCCAGTTCTGACGTTGCCAGATGGAAGCAAGATGTTCACAGTTTATACAGATGCATGTAGGACAGGGCTAGGTGTTGTCTTGATGCAAGAAGGGAGGGTAGTAGCTTATGGAGGAAGGCAATTGAAGGTTCATGAAAAGAACTACCCGACCCACGATCTTGAGTTAGCCGCCATCGTCTTTGCACTCAAGTCTTGGCGACACTATCTCCTAGGTGAGAAGTTCGAACTTCACACTGACCATAAATCATTGAAATATCTTTTCTCGTAGAAAGATCTTAACTTGAGGCAACAAAGGTGGATGGAGTTTCTTGCCTCGTACGATTTCGAGATCTCCTACACTCCGGGCAAAGGCAATGTAGTGGCAGACGCGTTGAGCCGAAAGAAACTGACCCTAAGCCCGTTGTTTGTTGAAAGGCAAAACCTAGAGTTTATAGCCAGCTTTGACTTTAGGCCCTCCTCCGATTTTGTACCGGGCTTGCTAGCATCTCTCGAAGTACGCCCGACTTTAGTGGACCCAATAGGGACAGCACAACGCGAAGACCCTCAACTTGTGGAGATGATTGATAGGCTAATTAGGGGTGAAACTTCAAGTCACCTCAATAGATACTCCATCGACGATAAGGGTTGGTTAAGGCGAGACGGAAGACTATGCGTCCCACAGACAAGGGATTTAGTAAAGACGGTTCTCGAGGAAGCACATCACTCCAAGATGACGATACATCCAGGCGGAGATAAAATGTACAAGGACATAAAGAGAACTTTCTTTTGGAACGGCATGAAGAAGGACGTGGCAGATTTCGTTTCTAAGTGTATGACTTGCCAACATGTTAAGGCGGAACAGAAGAAGCCTGGCGGTCTGCTCCATCCTCTAGAGGTCCCGCAGTGGAAGTGGGATAGCATCTCAATGGACTTCATTGATGGGCTGCCTAGGTCTAGAAGAGGCAACACTAGCATTTGGGTAATAGTGGATAGGCTTACTATAAGCGCCCACTTTTTACCTGTCAAGAGTAAAAGGGCTGCCTCATCCCTAGCATCTCTTTATCTCAACGAGATTGTTCGACTCCATGTAATACCCTCCAGCATTGTTAGTGACCGAGACCCTATCTTCACAAGTGAGTTTTGGCGGAGTCTGCAAGAAGCGGTAGGCACACAGTTATGCTTGAGTACAGCCTATCACCCCCAAACCGACGGCCAGACAGAAAGAGTGAACAGAGTTTTAGAGGACCTTTTAAGACTGTGCGTCCTTGACTTCGGAGGGACGTGGGAAGACCATCTTCCTTTGGTGGAATTTGCCTACAACAACAGCTACCAAGCCACCATCGGAATGGCGCCCTTCAAAGCTTTATATGGAAGACCGTGCCGATCACCCACTTGTTGGTGGGAGTCTACTGAGAAGCTCATACTTGGACCAGATGTGATCCGAGAGACTTCGGAGAAAGTAGACTTGATACGAAGAAGGATGAAGACGGCCCAAGATAGACAGAAATCCTACGCCGACAAGAGAAGGACCGACCTTGAGTTTGAGGTTGGGGACAGAGTTTTTCTGAAGGTATCTCCTCTAAGGAACGTTGTTCGTTTTGGAACCACAGAAAGCTAGAACCAAGGTTCGTAGGGCCGTTTCCTATTATCGAGAAGGTTGGGAAGATGGCCTATAGATTAGAGCTACCCGAAAAACTAGCTGGAGTTCACAACGTCTTTCATGTTTTGCACCTCCGAAAATGTCTACATGAATCTGCTGAAGTGGTAGAGCCGAACATCCTAGAAGAAGCTGAAGTGGAACGCGAAGCAACCGTGAGGAAAGCTCCAACACGCATCTTAGGAACTGAAGTGAAAAAGCTACGCAACCGCGAAATCAAGCTCGTCAAAGTTCAGTGGAGCGACGCCGAGGAAGACGCGACTTGGGAAACTGAGGCTAGAATACGCGCAACCTACCCTTTTCTTTTTGAGGTACATCTTTGATCTTTCTTTTTCCTTGAGTTGTGCTTTTATCTATCTTTTTAGATGTATCTCCTCGACCTTATCTTTTAGGTAGAAACCCTTTGGATGAAAACATGTAATTGAAACATGTTATGGATGATGGTTGCAAGTGGTTTCAAGTGATTGCTAGTGGTTGCTCGTGGTTGCATATACACACACAATCTAGGTTTTAGATCGGCTCAGTCACTTCATATTGCATATGCATATATGTATTTATATTCGTATATGGTTGAAGTTTAATGTGTTGTCATATGGATGTTGCATTTATATATGAATGATTGTGCACTCATGTAGAATCATAAATAGGAAAAATTTGCATACATAATGGATTCATGACACTTACATAATTTTCATTAAGGAGGTCAACTGAATCAGTAGACCGCCTGATTTTGCATTAGATAAGTACATGTACACACACTTCGCATATGATCATGAAGCATTAGAAGTCTTTTAAGGACAATGGATGCTCGTGTTTGATGGATGAGTAGATAGACGTTTGGAAGTTAGGATATACATTCTTCCTAAACTTGAAGATTTCGGGGACGAAATCCTTTTAAGTGGGGGAGAATGTAACACCCCGTGTATTCTATAACAGTGGAATTCACAAATTAAAGTATAATTAATTTCAAATCAAAGAATTAAGGGAAACGGGATACGCCATTGCGTTCATCTCGGAATTCTGCTTGAGATAGAGTCCGAGTTAATAATTACCTGCTCTGATACCACTTGTTGGATCTAGATTAACCCTAGAAGGGGGTGAATAGGGTTTATTAAATTTTCGCGAGATATTAAAATATTCACAGATCACAAAATATAGCAGAAATAGAAATGCAGAAAGTAAATGACACAAGAGATACCCAGCTTCGGCAAAACCCTGTCTGCTGCTGCATTCCTAAGGTTTCTACTAGTGATAGAACTGATCCCGCATACAAGACCATGTACACTCGCAAACCCTGTTCCTATTCAAACCCTATGCTCAAAACCCCAAACTGATCTATATACCCTAGACTAGATTTTTCCCGAATTACAAACCCGTAATCCGTAACCCTAGTATTTACAGACTCTAGTAAACTGTCAGTTAACCTCTAACTGAATATCCTAGTATTTTACAGACACTAGAAACTGTTCGATGATTTTTACAACTCAAATTCAAACAAAACAATAAAAACAACAAATAAAAAGAAACCCCTTTTAAAAATAAAACTAGGCTACTATAATTTCCCTCTTATATTAAACTTGGCTTAGCCAAGAGCAAAGTAGGTCGACCTGCTCCACATTTCATTTGCCCGTTGTTTTGTTCTGTGGAAAAATTAGAAATGGTGATGGGAAAAAATTAGGGTTTCTCCAAGTCCCAAAATCGCGATCGTGAAGTTGATCTGAAGGTTCTTCTTTGATGCTCGAATCTATGTGGCTCTATAATGCTTCGATTTGGGATCTTTCTCTATGGCTCTTGATCGAAAACAAAGTGAGTTCTTCAAAATGATTTTCTATGTTTTCATGTTTAATTGTTGGAATGGTTTTTCGATAGCGTGCTTGCCAGTGATGAATGGTGTTAGAAATAGGATTTAAAATCCTTAAATTGCGCTCTGATTTCAATTAAAATGGCTTGCCTGATTTGTGTTTTCCCTTTTGAATTCTCAGCTTTTAAAAAATGAGCTTGATTGTGTTGATGGATTTGGTCATGTTCTCGTCTCTTGTGTAGTAATAGAATGATTCTTGCCCCTATATACATTGCACATATGGAAACAGATTTGTGATTTTATTGAAACTGTAAATTGCTGTCCATTCAAATTGTTGCCTTAATTTGAAATGCTTGCTTAACATTTAATTCTCTGATTGAATCAAAAACTGGAAAGTCTGAATTGATTTGAGATGAGTTGCCCAAAATGAATTTACACCCAAATGAAGAATTTGCCAATTTCTTGAAGAAAAAACATTTGCTTCCTAGTTCAAAATCTCTGATTGATTTATTTTTCAAAAATGGAATTTGTGAAATTAGTTTTTGCCAATATGGTTCCTGTAATTCAAAACGGTTTTGCCAAAGATTTATTTCTTCCCTATTATAAAAAAAATTGAAAAGATGATTTGCAATTTTACTCTTTCAACATTTATGGAAAGTGATTTATGTCCAATTTTTTTTTGAGATTCATGCCATATATTCGAACATTGATTTGTGCATATCTGAAAATGATTTGCCAGATTTGTTTCTTTTGCATAATTTCTAGAAGAATAAAATGAGGTTTCCATTTGCACACTTGCCATTTATTCTGATTTCACCATTAACTTGTTGCCACAATTGCTTTACCATATATGTAGTCAATTCTGGAACCAAATTCAAAACTGCCTTGCTATTTTGATTTTCATTACATGCCAGATTTAATTTCAGAAATCATCACTGCATCTTGATTGCATTTGAAAATACGGGATATTTGAAATGGTTTTCAATTTTGGAAAGTCGTGAATTCAACTTTTGCTGCAAACTTGATTTGCACATTTCCATGATAAAATTTGCCAAAAGTTCGACCATGAATTTTGGAAATTTAATTGCTTCTTTGCTAAATGAATGGAATGACTTTGATTTCAAAATCACAATTTATTACATGCATATATGTGATCATACTTAACACAGATTTGTGCATATTACCTATTTCACCATGCAATTTCTTGTATTTCTGGAAATCTTGTCAAATAATCCGTTATACTTGACATGCACTTGTAGTAGTATAACCATTCATATCTATCTGCTCCGTATACATTCTTACCTGCCAGATATATATATATATATATACATATATATATATATATATATATATATGTAACACCCCGGATTTTTGAAATATCGAATTAACTATCTTATGCGGACAAGAGAAGGTCAGATCTTGAGTTTGATATTGTAGTAGTATAACCATTCATATCTATCTTATGCGGACAAGAGAAGGTCAGATCTTGAGTTTGATATTGGGGACATGGTCTTTGTCAAGGTGTCTCCATTACGGAACGTCGTTCGCTTTGGGTCCGTTGGGAAGTTAGCACCAAGGTTCGTAGGACCGTTTCCTATTAAGGAAAGGATTAGGCAGATGGCGTATAGAGTGGAGTTGCCCGAGAGACTTAGTGGCGTACACGACGTATTCCATGTATCACATTTGAGGAAGTGCTTGCACGAGACCGCGGAAGTGGTAGAGCCGAGCTTGCTTAGAGAGGTGGAGATCGAGCGTGATGCAACGATTCGACGAGCTCCTACGCGCATTCTTGGGTTGGAGATTAAGAAGTTGAGGAATCGAGAGGTCAAGCTAGTCAAAGTACAATGGGGAGATGATGAGAGCAACGCTACTTGGGAGACGGAAGCGAAGATGCGTTCATTGTACCCTTTTCTATTCGAGGGTATGCCTTTTAATTTCTCCTTTATTGCTTAGTTTGTACTTATCTTATCTTTAGTATGTCCTCTCGCTAGTATCTTTGACCTTTAGATAGGATAGTCCTATGGTTGAAACATGTGTTTGAGACATGTTATGTATGATGGATGCATGTGTATGCAAGTGTTTGCCAGTGGTTGCTCGTGGATGCATATACACACACTTTAGGCACTAGATCGGCTCAGTCACTTCATATCGCATATTGCATATAAATGTGTGTACATATTTGAGTAATGGATGAATAATGGTTGTACCATCATATGGATGTTGCATTTTGGTGAATGGTTGTGCACACATGTAGAAATGATATGTATCGATAAGGTTCTTTTGCATACATAATGGACGCATGGCACTATCATGGTTTGCATTAAGGAGGTCAACTGAATCAGTAGACCGCCTGATTTTGCATTAGAGAAGGAACATATACACACACTTTTTGCATATGTTCATACAACATTAGAATTTTATAAGGACTACGGATGCCCGTGTTTGATGGTTGAGTAGATGGTTGTTTGGATGGTAGGATATACATTCTCCTTAACTTGGAGATTTCAGGGACGAAATCCTTTAAGGAGGGGAGAATGTAACACCCCGTATTTTTGAATTATCGAATTAACTAAATTAAAGAATAATTAATCTCAGACGTGAGAATTATGGGGATTGGGTTGCACCATTGTGTTCATCTCGAAATTCTGGTTGAAATAGAGTCCGAGTTTGCGGGAAACGAGTACCGGATGAAAGAGTTATGGACGAACGAAAAGTGGTGGCAAAAGTAGAAAAAAATAATATAAATGCACCGGCGCACTTGGGAAGTGCGCCAGTACATATTTACACTGGCGCACCTGCCAAGTGCGCCCAGGCCGAGGCTGGAGCCTGCACAGCTTTCTGGTTCAGGCTGACCCGTGTTGTTGAGTCCTTTCTGACTCCTTGCTGAGTCATTAGGGCTGACTCATCGCCCTATCATGATTGAATGGTTTTGATTAACCCTAAGATTATCCGACAGCTTAAATTAATTCAGAATTCTATAAAAAGACCCATAGACTCAAACCCTAAATCAGAATTAAAACTAAAACTATGGCCGTCATGTTGTTGTCTTGAACCCTAGAGCAGCCGCCACCAAATTAAAGAGGAAGAACAACAACCAAATCAGAACTATTCAACCCTAATAGCGAATCTTCATCAAAGGAGCGCTAATTCAACTCCAAAAATCAGAATTCAGAACTCAAGCCTTCTTTTGAGTTGTGAGTTCGATAGTTTTAACAAGATAATTAGTAATTTGATTAGATTAAGTTATAACGCGGACTGTATGGATGTGATATGAATTATTGATTGCATGTTGTAATTATGTTGTAGGATTGTGATTGAAATATCTATGATGTTATGTTGTGATGCTATCATTTATGATGCAAAGTTATGTTGCTATCATCCATGTTGTAAATTTTATATACAATCAAATCATCATGTTTCTTATGCTAGTTTGTATTGATTCATATGATAAATCATATGCAGGAAGGTTTAGATGTTGATTCAAACATGAACCATATACAAGTTTGGGTAGAATTATATGTGACCTTACATGGCTATGGCACCTAGTTTATGTGAAATTTAATTGAAAGTTAGGCTATGATATATGCTAAATTCTACATGATACTTTACATGTTAGATATTAGTTTACACCATTGTTGCGATGTATAAATCACATATGTGAGTTTATGAGTTGGATATGAATCATGTTATGTTATTACCTATGCAAGTTTACCCCTTTTAGATATATGTCTATGACATATGATGTTTATGCGAGTTTGTGGCTATTATTTCATCAAGTTCACACCTTTAGATATAGATCTATGACATATGATGTTTATGCAAGTTTGTGGCCATTTTCTCATCAAGTTCACCCTTTAAATTGGATCCATGACATATGTTGTTTATGCAAGTTGTAAACTTGGCCTATGCAAGTTTTAGATGTAGAACATCATTCACATATGCAAGTTCACCCCTATGTTAGATCTATGTTTTAATTATGTGTATATATGTGATGTTTTCTTTTATTTAATGAGTTAGACTATTCGAGTCTAACGTATATTTTTACGTTAAACGAACAAACGTACTACTTAGGGTAAAAGGGGATAATAATAAAAAAAATTTTGGCATAAATGCCTTAAAAGGCATAAAATAAAACTGTGGTGAAATTGGTATGATTTTACATACCATAAATGGATGGACATAATTGAGTCAATTATGGACATCGCTAAATTTGGAATTGATTGATAATTTGAATAGGGAAAGTAATTCAAATTGGGGGTGATTAATTAGGAGTAATTAGTCGTCTAGGACACGAGGTTAGGCTCTTTTGTGGTGTAAGACTGCCCGGACCCACCCGGCAAATCCAGCTGCCACAAATGTCAGTCTAATGTGAGAGGTCTTAGGCATAAACTAAATACGTAACAATTGTAAAGACACGAGGTTAGGCTCTTTTGTGGTGTAAGACCGCCCGGACCCGCCCGGCAAATCCAGCTACCACAAATGCCAGTCTAATGTGAGAGGTCTTTATGAGGTTACAGTCTTAATGAATTAAGAAGCACTTAACCAGATAAGCATGTAGTGGGACATGAGGGGGTTAAGTGGGTGCCTTGGGTGGCATGTGGAATCTAGTGGGTGCCTTGGGTGGCATTTGGAAATACGATTAGAAACACTTAACCAAAATTGAAACATGTAATTGAAACATGAATAAGAAGTGGGTTAAGTGGGATGTACTAGAGGGGACCAAGCTTAGGTGGATAGCTTGTGTCAAGTAATGGGGGCCCGTTTCAACCAGTAACCCATACGTATCTTTGTGGGCTCGACCCAAGTCGAGGACAGGACATGCATACTGGGCTTGACTGTAAGAGGCCAAATCGGGTTAGCGGTGGCAACGCAAGTCCAACGGGTTCATATGCGTGTGTGGACCCGGGCTGGTAGGTAAGACGTTGTTGCATCATGTAGGTATAAGCCGTGCATTCTTGGTTGTATCGAGTTGCCACTTTGGGGAGTGATACACCCCACTGTAGGGCCAGTACGGGTATCTACGAGTTAGGGAGCCGATCGCTTGGGGGTAGTGGGTACACCTAGTGGAGATAGGGGCAGACGGAACCTATGAAGGCAGCTAGGGGTGCACGAAACTACCAATATCATTATTAAGTCTGTAGGCGGGATCAACCTTAGGGTGACTAGTGGTGGTGCAGTATACTAGTGGCGGTGCAGTATAGCAATTATCCTATAGTGTTGGTGTAGTTTAGTAAATTCATCTTAGTGGGTTAGGTGCGCTTTAACGATATCGTTGTTCATCTTGTTTCCTTGTTTACTCTGCCATACTCAATGGTTCATGGTCATTTCCTTATTTTCCAACTTATGCCTTAGCCTAGTTACTTTGTTAATTATATTGTTAGAATTATCGCCCTCGCCAGACTTTATGTCTGACCCCCCTTTTTCCATCTCTTTCCTTTTTCCCCCATGGTGCTCAGGTTGGAACTAGCACCAGTGGAGCTTGATTTTGGATTGCTTTTAGAAGATTTCTTGGACCGCTGAAGTAAAGTTCAGCTTCTCTTTATTTATGGCTATTTTAATGTTGGGGATTATGTCTTTCAGTTTACGTACTTTGTTTTATCAAGATGGATATGATGTACTTGACATTGGTTTATGGTTTTGATGATGTAACCAAACATATGGGTTTATCCCTGCAATGAAATAAAGTTTTAATTTTCAAGTACTGCTTTATATCTGTCTTGTGATTTTCTGTTCTATACTTACTTAAAATGCTCCATGGAAGTTAATGCATTCCCTTTCTGAGTGACATTAGTGGACGTGGGGTGTTACACGTGGTATCAGAGCTGAAGCTTACCAGAACAGATATGAAATTTTTGAAAAATTATTTTTCGAAGCAATTTTTATAAAGTACTTTCAATAGTATGATTTAAGGAAAGTATTTTCAAGAGAAAAGTATATTTTGGAAAGCATAACCCCAAGAGCCATATATCTTTCCTTTAGTCCTTTTTGTATTGAATCTTTCCTTTTTCGTTTCAGCATGTCTGAAGCATCTGAGATACCAGAGGGCATTCATGTGCCCGGTTGGTTCCGTCAATATCTTGATGCTAGGGCCGCCGCCGCAGGTCCAGCAAATCCTCCTCCTCCTCCTACTCGTGTCGATAATTTCACAAATATATGCAAGGACTTTAGATCAATGGGTGGAAGACCTTTTCATGGGACGGAGACGTTTATTGAAGCTCGTAACTGGCTAAAGGAGGTGGAAGAATTGTTTGGGATCTTTGAAGTGGATGATGGAAGAAAAGTCCAGCTAGCTGCTTGGCTAATGAAGGATGAGGCCTCGTTTTGGTGGGAGGTCACTAATGGGGGACGTCCAGTTGATACATGGCAAGATTTTAGGCAGAGGTTTGAGGCGAAGTTTCTCTCGTGGGCTGAAGAGAATCTATACATGGAAAGATTTTTGTTGCTGAAACAAGGGAATCTATCGGTGAAGGAGTACGTTAACAAATTCAACCAATTGGCAAGGTTTGGCTTAGACTTGGTGAACACTCCAGAAAAGAAGGCTCTAAGATTTGTTAAGGGTTTAAACGAGCCGCTTCATGGGTTAGCTATGACCCACATTCCCATGGGGGCTACCTTTGAGAGGTTAGTTGACATGGCACTCATGCATGAAGAGGAGAAGGGCGCCAATGCTAATAAGGCACCCGAGAAGAAAGGGGATCAAAAGAAGTCGCAACAGCAACAACAGAACAAGAAAGGTGGCAAAGGCAACAATGCTAAGGGGAAGAAGAAATGCTTTAACTGTGGGACACTAGGCCATCTAAGCAAAGATTGTAGAAATAAAAAGAAGACTGGTTGTTTCCACTGTGGCGAGGCGGGACATCTTATTAAGGACTGCCCAAAGAAAGGGCAGAGGGCAGGGTCTACCTCGGGAGGACAGGTGCAAGCTCTTATGGCACCCAGGCAGGCAAGGGGACAAGTTCAGGCTCTCGTGGTCCCACCGCTGCAAGAACGAGGTAGAGCAATTTCCTTTGAAAGTTTAGTTTTTCTGTTTGATCATCCTGTCCGTACTTTATTCGATTCCGGCGCATTGCATTCGTTTATTCCTACATCATTAGTTGAAACACTGCACCTAGATACTAGTCTTGTTACTGATCCCTTAGTTGTCTCAAATCTTATTGTTGGTTCGACTCATCTTTCTATGATTTGTCAAGATTTGAGAGTGTCTATCTTGGGCGTTGGATTTGAATGCAATGCCTTCGTCCTTGGTTTCACGGGCTATAGTTTGATTCTAGGGGTGGATTGGCTAGCCAGGCGGGGTGCCATCCTAGATTGTGAAAGGAGGGTAGTTAGACTATTGATTCGTTATGGAAAGACCCTCATATTTCTTGCGACCCTAGGGGTTCAGTGATGCTTAGCTGCCTAGAATCTTCTGACGCATCCAACGATGATTGGGAATCTGTTTGTGTGGTCCGTGAGTATGGAGACGTCTTTGATAAAGTGCGGGGTTTACCCAGAGGCGCGAAATAAGTTTTCGTATGTGCTTAATTAATTAAGCAAAGCCTGTTATGTAATCAGCGGTGGTTTTGGAGCAAGGCTGGCAAGGACAGCCAGAGTCAGTCAAGTGCTCAATTGATTGACCGTCTTACTAGTATCATCTCACGTAGGTCGTCTGAATTCGAAGGAGGTATCCCTTGGTTGTTTGTATGATATTGGTTTAGGCCTTTGGGGCTTGCACTTGGGGGATGTCGAGTTCGACTAGGATGGTCTGCGTGAGAGATGGATAGTTGTGACGATTTTGTATGGGATAATATCCTGGTTTTCTCTAAAAGCAGAGAAGAGCATGCCCTACATCTTAGGGAAAGCTTAGGGACCCTACAAGTGCACCAGCTTAAAGCTAAGTTCTCTAAAATACCATTTTTGGAGGAAAGAAGTGAGGAATTTAGGGCATGTGGTCTCTAGGGAAGGGTGATATGTTATGGTGGATGGAGTTCTTGGCATCCAACGATTTCGAGATAGCATACATCCCTGACGAAGGTAACGTTGTGGCGGATGCCTTGAGTAGGAAAAAGTTGACATTGAGTCCTTTGTTTGTCGAGCGGTGTAGCTTAGAGTTTAACTCTACCTTTGACTTTAGACCATCCATTGATTTTGTACCCAGTTTGCTAGCGTCCTTGAGGTCAGACCTACGCTTTTGGGATGGATTGGCGAGGCGCAGCGAGACGACCCACAGTTGGTTGAGTTAGTAGAAAAGCTCAAAAGAGGGGAGTCATCAAGCCATCTTCGTAGGTATACCCTAGATGATAAGGGTTGGTTACGTAGGGATGGTAGACCTTGTGTACCACGGGACGAAAATTTGAGGAAGACCATTCTTGATGATGCCCATCGTTCGAAGATGACTATTCATCCCGGTGGGGACAAGATGTACATGGACATGAGACGAGTTTACTTTTGGGCCGGCATGAAGAAAGATGTGGCTGAGTATGTCGCTAGATGCTTGGTGTGCCAACAAGTAAAAGCGAAGCAAAAGAAGCCCGGTGGATTGCTTCATCCATTGGAGGTCCCACAATGGAAGTGGGAAAGCGTCTCGATGGACTTTATTGACGGATTACCGAGATCGAGGAAGGGTAATACGGGGATTTGGGTCGTGGTAGACAGACTTACTAAGAGCGCCCATTTCATCCCCTTGAAGAGTAAGAGGACAGCTCCATGGTTAGCCTCCGTATACATTCGAGAAATAGTTCGTTTGCACGGTGTTCCTTCGAGCATAGTGAGCGACCGCAATCCTATTTTCACTAGCGAATTTTGGAAAAGCTTGCAAGAGGCAGTAGGGACTCAGTTATGTTTGAGCACCGCATGTCATCCTCAGACGGACGGCCAGACCGAGAGGGTGAACCGTATTTTAGAGGACCTATTGAGATTATGTGTCTTAGATTTCGGAGGTACATGGGAAGAACATCTTCCGTTGGTAGAGTTCGCATATAATAACAGCTTTCAGTCTAGCATTGGCATGGCACCGTTCGAAGCTCTTTATGGACGGCCGTGTCGTTCGCCTACATGTTGGTGGGAATCTACGGATAAGATCTTGCTTGGACCCGATATGATTAGAGAAACTTCGAAGAAGATCGATTTGATTCGAAGGAGGATGAAGACGGCGCAAGATAGGCAGAAATCTTATGCGGACAAGAGAAGGTCAGAACTTGAGTTTGATATTGGGGACATGGTTTTTGTCAAGGTGTCTCCATTACGGAACGTCGTTCGCTTTGGGTTCGTTGGGAAGTTAGCACCATGGTTCGTAGGACCGTTTCCTATTAAGGAAAGCATTGGGAAGATGGCGTATAGAGTGGAGTTGCCCGAGAGACTTAGTGGCGTACACGACGTATTCCATGTATCACATTTGAGGAAGTGCTTGCACGAGACCGCGGAAGTGGTAGAGCCGAGCTTGCTTAGAGAGGTGGAGATCGAGCGTGATGCAACGATTCGACGAGATCCTACGCGCATTCTTGGGTCGGAGATTAAGAAGTTGAGGAATCGAGAGGTCAAGCTAGTCAAAGTACAATGGGGAGATGATGAGAGCAACGCTACTTGGGAGACGGAAGCGAAGATGCGTTCATTGTACCCTTTTCTATTCGAGGGTATGCCTTTTAATTTCTCCTTTATCGCTTAGTTTGTACTTATCTTATCTTTAGTATGTCCTCTCGCTAGTATCTTTGACCTTTTGATAGGATAGTCCTATGGTTGAAACATGTGTTTGAGACATGTTATGTATGATGGATGCATGTGGATGCAAGTGTTTGCTAGTGGTTGCTCGTGGATGCATATACACACACTTTAGGCACTAGATCGACTCAGTCACTTCATATCGCATATTGCATATAAATGCGTGTACATATTTGAGTAATGGATGAATAATGGTTGTACCATCATATGGATGCTGCATTTTGGTGAATGGTTGTGCACACATGTAGAAATGATATGTATCGATAAGGTTCTTTCGCATACATAATGGATGCATGGCACTATCATGGTTTGCATTAAGGAGGTCAACTGAGTCAGTAGACCACCTGATTTTGCATTAGATAAGGAACATATACACACACTTTTTGCATATGTTCATACAACATTAGAATTTTATAAGGACAATGGATGCCCGTGTTTGATGGTTGAGTAGATGGTTATTTGGATGGTAGGATATACATTCACCTTAACTTGGAGATTTCGGGGACAAAATCCTGTAAGGAGGGGAGAATGTAACACCCTGGATTTTTGAAATATCGAATAAACTAAATTAAAGAATAATTAATCTTAGACATGAGAATTATAGGGATTGGGTTGCGCCATTGTGTTCGTCTCGGAATTCTGGTTGAAATAGAGTCCGAGTTTGCAGGAAACGAGTACCGGATGAAAGAGTTATGGATGAACGAAAAGTGGTGGCAAAAGTAGAAAAAAAATATAAATGCACTGACGCACCTGGGAAGTGCGCCCGTACATATTGGCACTGGCGCACCTGCCAAGTGCGCCCAGGCCGAGGCTGGAGCCTGTACAGCTTTCTGGTTCAGGGTGCCCGTGTTGTTGAGTCCTTTCTGACTCCTTGCTGAGTCATTAGGGCTGACTCATCACCCTATCATGATTGAATGGTTTTGATTAACCCTAAGATCATCCGACGACTTAAATTAATTCAGAATTCTATAAAAAGACCCATAGACTCAAACCCTAAATCAGAATTAAAACTAAAACTATGGTCGTCATGCTGTTGTCTTGAACCCTAGAGCAGCCGCCACCAAATTAAAGAGGAAGAACAGCAACCAAATTAGAACTATTCAACTCTAACAGTGAATCTTCATCAAAGGAGCGCTAATCCAACTCCAGAAATCAGAATTCAGAACTCAAGACTGCTTTTGAGTTGTGAGTTTGATAGTTTTAACAAGATAATTAGTAATTTAATTAGATTAAGTTATAACGTGGATTGTATGGATGTGATATGAAGTATTGATTGCATGTTGTAATTATGTTGTAGGATTGTGATTGAAATATCTATGATGTTATGTTATGATGCTACATTTATGATGCAAAGTTATGTTGCTATCATCCATGTTGTAAATTTTATATACAATCAAATCTTAATGTTTCTTATGCTAGTTTGTATTGATTCATATGATAAATCATATGTAGGAAGGTTTAGATGTTGATTCAAACATGAACCATATACAAGTTTGGGTAGAATTATATGTGACCTTACATGGCTATGGCACCTAGTTTATGTGAAATTTAATTGAAAGTTAGGCTTTGATATATGCTAAATTCTACATGATACTTTACATGATAGATATTAGTTTACACCATTGTTGCGATGTATAAATCACATATGTGAGTTTATGAGTTGGATATGAATCATGTTATGTTATTACCTATGCAAGTTTACCTCTTTTAGATATAGGTCTATGACATATGATGTTTATGCGAGTTTGTGGCTATTATTTCATCTAGTTCACACCTTTAGATATAGATCTATGACATATGATGTTTATGCAAGTTTGTGGCCATTTTCTCATCAAGTTCACCCTTTAAATTTGGATCCATGACATATGTTGTTTATGCAAGTTGTAATCTTGGCCTATGCAAGTTTTAGATGTAGAACATCATTCACATATGCAAGTTCACCCCTATGTTAGATCTATGTTTTAATTATGTGTATATATGTGATGTTTTCTTTTATTTCATGAGTTAGACTATTCGAGTCTAACGTATATTTTTACGTTAAATGAACAAACGTACTACATGGGGTAAAAGGGGACAATAAAAATATATATTTAATTGGCATAAATACCTTAAAAGGCATAAAATAAAATTGTGGTGAAACTGGTATGATTTTACATACCATAAATGGATGGACATAATTGAGTCAATTATGGACATCGCTAAATTTGGAATTGATTGATAATTTGAATAGGGAAAGTAATTCAAATTGGGGGTGATTAATTAGGAGTAATTAATCGTCTAAGACACGAGGTTAGGCTCTTTTGTGGTGTAAGACTGCCCGGACCCACCCGGCAAATCCAGCTGCCACAAATGTCAGTCTAATGTGAGAGGTCTTAGGCATAAACTAAATACGTAACAATTGTAAAGACACGAGGTTAGGCTCTTTTGTGGTGTAAGACCGCCCGGACCCGCCCGACAAATCCAGCTGCCACAAATGTCAGTCTAATGTGAGAGGTCTTTATGAGGTTACAGTCTTAATGAATTAAGAAGCACTTAACCAGATAAGCATGTAGTGGGACATGAGGGGGTTAAGTGGGTGCCTTGGGTGGCATGTGGAATCTAGTGGGTGCCTTGGGTGGAATTTGGAAATACGATTAGAAACACTTAACCAAAATTGAAACATGAATAAGAAGTGGGTTAAGTGGGATGTACTAGAGGGGACCAAGCTTAGGTGGATAGCTTGTGTCAAGTAATGGGGGCCCGTTTCAACCAGTAACCCATACGTATCTTTGTGGGCTCGACCCAAGTCGAGGACGGGACACGCATACTGGGCTTGACTATAAGAGGCCAAACCGGGTTAGCGGTGGCAATGTAAGTCCAACGGGTTCATATGCGTGTGTGGACCCGGGCTGGTAGGTAAGACGTTGTTGCATCGTGTATGTATAAGCCGTGCATTCTTGGTTGTATCGGGTTGCAACTTTAGGGAGTGATACACCCACTGTGGGGCCAGCACGGGTATCTACGAGTTAGGGAGCCGATCGCTTGGGGGTAGTGGGTACACCTAGTGGAGATAGGGGCAGACGGCACCTATGAAGGCAGCTAGGGGTGCACGAAACTACCAATATCATTATTAAGTCTGTAGGCGGGATCAACCTTAGGGTGACTAGTGGTGGTGCAGTATACTAGTGGCGGTGCAGTATAGCAATTATCCTATAGTGTTGGTGTAGTTTAGTAAATTCATCTTAGTTGGTTAGGTGCGCTTTAACGATATCGTTGTTCATCTTGTTTCCTTGTTTACTTTGCCATACTCAATGGTTCATGGTCATTTCCTTATTTTCCAACTTATGCCTTAGCCTAGTTACTTTGTTAATTATATTGTTAGAATTATCGCACTCGCCAGACTTTATGTCTGACCCCCCTTTTTCCATCTCTTTCCTTTTCCCCCCCAGGTGCTCAGGTTGGAACTAGCACCAGTGGAGCTTGATTTTGGATTGCTTTTAGAAGATTTCTTGGACCGCTGAAGTAAAGTTCAGCTTCTCTTTATTTATGGCTATTTTAATGTTGGGGATTATGTCTTTCAGTTTACGTACTTTGTTTTATCAAGATGGATATGATGTACTTGACATTGGTTTATGGTTTTGATGATGTAACCAAACATATGGGTTTATCCGCTGTAATGAAATAAAGTTTTAATTTTCAAGTACTGCTTCATATCTGTCTTGTTGTGATTTTCTGTTCTATACTTACTTAAAATGCTCCATGGAAGTTAATGCATTCCCTTTGTGAGTGACATTAATGGACGTGGGGTGTTACAATATATATATATATATATATATATATATATATATATATATGCATCCCTGCCATGCTATTATTCCACTTTGTTGTTATCATTGCTTGATCAATTCTGTGCGCACCATGTTATGTTGCCATGATTTCATTCTTTCTTGAATACACCTGTAGTTCGATCACCATCCCATTTCATCAGTATTGTTTGCATCCATTTGTAGACATGCTTGATAGATGCTGAACCATTCTGAGTAGTCTTGAAGTGTTGTACACTTGTGTATATGTTGTTTCACCATGCTTTCATATAATGCTGCATATGCCATTTACATGCACTTGAAACTAATTATTGCTGAACCATTTTTATTGTGCTCGGCCCTTCATGTTTCCCATGTATGGACATGAATCATGTTTGAGCTTCATATGTTCTTGCTTTGTTGACTGTCCAGTTTTGTCATACTTGTACACCATGTCCATGTTGACTCGACTATTTAGCTAGCTTTGTTCTGGACTTTGGCTCGACCATGCCATGTTTACGTGTGCTCGACACTTGGGCTTGCTTGTATTCATTTGCTCCATTTGACTGTTATGCTGACCATGTTGACCTGTATGTATACATATATGTATATATACACATATGTGTGTGTGTATATATGTGTGTATATATATGTGTATCTATTCGAATATATACCAGTAGACCGCTACACTGTGTTGTGGCTGTTTAGAATCAACTGGTTCTGATCAGCAAACCGGTGTAGTGTGTTGAGGCTGTTTAGAATCAACTGGTTCTGATCAGCAAACCGGTGTAGTGTGTTGAGGCTGATCAGTGGGTACTAGAAATATATACATATCAGAACATGTCATGAAAAATGATGAGAAACACACAGAAATTCTGAGGCAAATAATTTTTTTAAAAAAAATATATTTGCTAGAATTTAGAATATTATTTTTGTTCCAGATACCGTGTATGTGTTTCTGTATATGACAGGTAAGCAGATGACTGGACTGACAGTGAGCATGAAGACAAGAACAGTGTCAGTTAAAGAGTGTTTGTAACAGTGTATGTATAGATGAAAATGTAAAACTGAGTGTAAAATGTATATGAGTGTTGTAGTGAGAAACTGTGAGTATGAAATGTATTGCAATACTAAGTTGTACAAATAGTGGAGTATAAAATTTGTACTGTTTGAAAAGTTGAAATAAAATATTTTATTCAAATAAAATACTATGTGAATATTTGAATTTCTGTACAGTCGTATTTTATTAAATATAAATATTATATTCCTGTCTGTGATGTAAAATAACAGCACAGTAACAAACACGTTTGAAATAATATTATTTGGTTGTTATCATCAAACAAAAATCATATAATTGTGTATACAACACCGTTATATACAACACACGTATCCGAACTACTTCTCATATACCAATTAAAATGATATTTTTAACTTACTAAACATCATTTTGCATCATATTAAATTTTATTTACCAACTAATACTCTTCATTTAATTAATCAATTAACTTGCAAATGATTATTTTCTAATCTAGCCCTCTTATAATTGAGTTTAGATTTCTCATTGAGATTTCCACTCCACCAATCTTTTATGCGGAGAAATGCGAACTCTTTCTGGGCTTCCACGTGGCTTTATGATGGCCTATGGAGCTCGAACGACGCTTCATGTAACAACCCAGAATTTTGGAACCTATTTAAAATTTTATTTTTAATTGATTTAATGGATTTTAAGAATTCAAAATGATTTATTTTTAGAATTAACGATTTAAAATTTATTTAAATCGAAGTAAGAATGTATAAATTTAAAACTTAATTAAAACGAACTTGAAATGGCGCGGTAGTTTGAAAATTCGATTTTGAACTTTAAATGAATATTCAGAATTCATTATAAGTCAGAATTTGATGAAACAAGAAACATTAGAATCTATTTAACTATATCTTTCCATGGGGACAAGAGCATCATTAGTTGACATGGTCGTAGCGACAGTTCCAATATCCCTTTCCTCCCGGGTTTGGATTGGTCCTACTTTCCGACCTCTTGCAATGTCTACTTATCATACAAGGCTACGCACCTCAATCCCTCTTCCCGTTGGTCTTTTTGCACTATTATGGACAAATTCCTTTTCTTTGGAACACATGCAAGAAAAAGAATAATGGTAACCCCACCACTAACTACTTCATTTTCATTTATGAATTTCATAGTAATAGAAAATACACGTCCTACCGAGACAGAATTTGTAACTTGCTGCCCTCTTGCCTAGCAGGCAAAGATTTACCTCTATGGAAAGATTGCGAATGTAAGAAATTGATATTTCACTTTATAAATTGAAAGTTATGTCCAGTTTAAAATTTGAAATAGTCGCTATATAATTTATATATATTTTAATAATATATAACCCTTAAAAATAGCCATTTTGCAAACGATCTCCATTTTCGATGAAACCACTTTTGTTGGATCTGGAATGTCAAATTATTGTTAGTTTTAATTTTCAAGTCATTTGGATTTAATATGGAAGCGTAGTGAATTTAAACACATTTTCAATTTCAGTTTAAATTTAATAAGCCGGTTAAAATGGCCATTTTTCAAATAGCCTCCAAATTCAACGAAAATAATTTTTTTAGGATCGTTCGTCAAAACATGGCTAGATTTCAATTTATAGAATTTTTGGAGTCAGTATGTGGCCCCGGTAAATTAAAATGTACGTTGAAATTCAATATTGAACGTTATATTAATTTATACTTTAATTTTGATAAAACTAATCGAAACGATCGAGTTGGCTTACGAAACCTATTCCATTGTGTCTGAAATGGGGGTATTTGGTTAGGGTCGATAGTCGTTGGGTTTGATTTGGAGTTCGGATTAATAAACATGTATTAATGGAATTAAATAATAATTAAAAATAGTATAAATAACCCTTTTGTTTTCTCCAACCCTAGTCAAACGCCTCAGCGTGGTCAACCCCTTTTCTTCCGCCGTCAGGAACGTATGAATGGGAGATTTACTCCCATTTCTTTTTGTTAATCTATCCTAATCTACTACAAATTAGATTAAAGTTCTAACGTGAATATTATAGAGAATCCCAAGCTCTTCATTTTGATATGGTGGTGATTATTTCTAGTATCATCGAAAGGGGGAAATCCGAGCTCAAAGTTGCTGACTTCGATTGCGTTTTCCCATTACTGGAGGCCATCGAGTTTGCAATGGTGATGGGCGGCGACAGAGTGGAGAGCGGCGGTGGTCGTGGCATTGTCCGATCAAGTTCAGGCGCGAAGATGGTTTGCGAATTTGGAGCCCTAGGCGGTGGAGTTGGGTTCGACTTTACTGAAGATGTTACGGGAGGGAGATGTAGTAATTGAGGGCAACGTGCGACCCAGATCTATTTCGATGGTGATTAGTATTAATAAGGGTAATTAAAGAAAGGGTTATTTCAATTAAACAGTATTTACTATAAACGATGATAACTTATTCAAATCTTATCAGAATTGAGCGATTTCAGTAGCGTTGCACTCATATCATCGAGCTCTACAACATGGAACTGATCAGAACGAAAACAGAGCAAGTTGAATTATTAGCTAAATTAAACGCGTGTTTAATTTAGTTTAAAAACAGAAATACTCCATTAAAGACTAACGGAGTGGAAACCAAAGTGAGAACTCTCTCACCCAAAATTTTGTACAATTATTTATTTTTGTAACTTCATATGTATTATTTGCCTGTGACTGCATTGTTTGTTTGGTGGTTGATGATTGTTTACAGTTTTAATGTTATCATTATTAAATTGTGATTATAAATGTTTATAAATAAAACATTTATAATATAAATGATTGTGGGATGACAATTTACCCATCCGTCTCCCAAATAATAAATAAATTCACATGGACTGTGATGTAAACCCTACAAAGGTACTGGGATGATAATTTTACACATCGCCCAAGTGTACAAATAATAATATTTGTTTGATGATCGAAAACCCCACACGGGTCTGGGGATGATAATTAATTTACACATCTCCCTAGATTGATCGACATACTATTATAAGCGTTATTTAATTATTTAATGCTTATACAGTTGTAAATTGCACTTTAGATGTGAATTGGCTGTTTAATAGTTGTTCATCACTATTTTTGAATACATGCGATGTATGGAATCCATATAAATAAAATAATACAGTAATTGATTGAGTCTGATTCCAATTCAGAAATAATGAATATTTTAAAATAATATTCAGTAAAGAATCAAAATATGATTTTGATGTCCGATTTTGGATGGTCACGAAAATATGTGAAGCCGAGTTAAGTAGACGTACGCCATTTTAACTCGAATGGAATTTTCTGTCGATTTTATTCATTTTATAATAAATGATTTGAAAAGATTTGATTTCAAAATCTGATATGTTGAAAATATTATCACTTTTATATTATAATGATATTGAATATCCAATTTTGATTTAAAATCGAAATCGAAGTTGAAATCATTTTAAAATGAATTTATAAACGATTTATAAAATACGTTTTGAATGGAAATCGATGATACATACATATATATATATATAGCTTGAATAGAACGTGCCGCGCAGCGACCGTTCGTGAATTTCAACCATTGACTTCAAATTGACCTAACGGGAGATCCGACCGTCGGATTCTCCTAAAACCAGAACCGTTGGGTTCGTATCAAAATGATCTTTCCTATGTATATAAGAGATTTAAATTTGAACGGTTAGATTTTAAAATATGTCCAAATCAATTTCAGAAAAGGTCGCTATGAATGCAGTTCGGTGGCCGATATTGGAAATCGACTGTAAGTGCCTTAATAAAATTATTAAAATATGAATAAATTTTGTAAAATCATAATAAATGATTTGAAAAGATTTTGGATGGAAAATTCCACTTTTGTAAAGATAAATGATATTTTTATCAGAATAAGTAGTTTTGCAGCTTAAGTAAAGAACTGAAAAGGAATTGAAATGGTTTTGATATAACCAAAATTTTCCAACATATGAATTGGAAAGGAATTGAATGGAAGTAATCTTCGGAATATTTCGATATTGGATTCCATGATTATACGGATATTATTGAGGATTTTGGAAGATATAGATATTGTTATTCCCAATACGATATCCGTTAGTTTCAGAATTTGTTATTGAATATAAGTCGGTATAATTTCTATTCAGAGCCTTGTATTTAATATCAAATTAGATTTTGGGTTCGTCGTGAATGGTGTCCTCAGTAACACTATTCTTATACCTAGTTGATAATAGAATAAATCTTTTAATTAAGATTTAGAGAAGTTTACCAATTAATTAATTTAATTGAAATGGAAGATGATTTTGGGTTCATTGTGAACGATGTTTTAAATGACATTTGTTCTTTTGCCCAATTAACAGTGAAGATATGAATTGGAATTTATAAATCTTTATTCTAAGATTTAATGGAAATTTTCCAAAGTAAAGTTTTCCAATTTAATATATTAAATTGGAATTGAATGGTATTCGATTTGGTAATAATCGATATGAGCTTCTGTAATGGAAGACCGTAACTATATATGGAATTTAAAAGGCCTTGCCGTTATTCCGTTTATAGTATTAGTACGATATAGAAATTTATATCGATTATATACTGTTATGAATTCCGTGAAAGTTCCGTCTTAATGGAAGAAGATTTTGCATTTACCATGAATAATGTTTTAAATGACATTGGGTCTTTATCCCAGTAAAAGACGGGATAAATTTTCCTAAAGTTGAATAATAATTAAGTAATGATTTTCCGGATTAAAATTGAACTATATTTTTAATGAATCTTTAATTAGATTGAAATGTGAAAAGGTAACTAAATTTACCGAATTCAAGAAATGTTCAAGAATGGAGTATCACCAGTTTTACTCCATGCGATAGCCAAATCTTTAGTTAGATTTGAAACGAGAAATGGTAATTAAATTTACTGATAACCCAGGGGGTGATAAATATGGAGTACGACCAGTTTTGCTCCGTGGGATGAGTAGGTTGGGATATTAGAATAATAAATGACTACTTCAGTTTGTTTGGACGCTTTGGAATGAATGCAATAATCACTGCTTCAACAACCGGTTTACCTCGAATTATCAACTTTGCCACAAAATTACTCACCTTTTTCACCTTTGGTCAGGTACACCGCCGGAACACTTCATACCAACTCTATTGGATACCGCCATCGTGTGGCACGATTCGAAAGGAAGAACCGACGCTGGCGGTGCTCAGCAGCGCCATCACTACCCTCGTCCGTGGTAAGTACATCTTGTGCAGCACACTCTCTCGCTACAGGCAAACATTTTGTGTTTTTTGGCTTGTGGATGCTGATGATTTACATAATCATGCGAGGAGTTGTGTTAGTGGTGTTAGTTCGTGGTGTTTAGAAGTAAGTTTTTCTTGTTTGTTCGTTAGCCTAATATGTAATTAATCGCACCTTGCACTAAAACTCCCTGCATGCATTTTGCATGCATTATTAGTACTAATGCTATCGGTCAGGCTTGTTGACCGAATATGTTATTATTAGTAATATCTAATCGGGTGTGTAGAGTCGCTCTACACAACCGTTATGCTAAAAAAAATGACTACATTGGTAAGGCTCGATAACCCCGACTAGTTTTATAAACCTTAATTTGGTTTGGAATTGTTAAAGGGTAAAATAAAATATTTTGAAATTGATATCCAAAGGAAGATTAAATAATAAGTTTAAAAGAACTTATCTTTGATAAAATTAATGGGAGCCTTTCCCCTAAGATGTGAATATTTGAATAAAACAATACTCTGGATTGGAATTAGGCGTATGATGTGTTTTTATGGCACTTGATTATAAGATACGCGAGTTATTCGGAAAAACCGGGTTTAACCCATTCTGAATAACTGAAACGATGAATAAGTCGAAGATATTGAAGATGGTGTAAGACTGACAATCTTCACATCGAATGGATTAATACTGATGCCTTGGATTTGGGTAGCTCCAACAAAGGGGTTATAGTGGTAGTTGTCTGGGCGTACTTGTTGATTGTATGGATATGCAAGGGCCTCTCTCCTGTACTGGACATATGGGACGAGGAATAAGGTGCCTCCGGTTTCGTTCAGACCCAGAATGGACTTGCAAATGGATGTTATGTTTGCCATTATATTCCTTAATGCTGTATTCATTGATCTCTGCTATATATATATATCTGGTGGTGGAGAATTTATTCTCTTGCTTAACACCCTTCTTTGAGACGTACAAGCTTAGAGGTTATATATCGACATAAATCAATGGTATGGTATGGATTGACAATGTGGCATGCTGAGATGCACGGATTAAGGCTTTTATTGAAAAGCAGAGCATTGTGGTTGATGATCAAAGCACAACTTTGTGTAGCGTTAATTCACGAGCCTCACACACTGGTATGATGGTGAACTGATGGTTAGATCAGTATACTTTCGAGATAAGGATAGACGATAATTTTAGGGTTGTCATGGATTCGGTCGACCGAGCTATGCTGGGTGTGTTTGCTCCACACCTAGTAGGGATAAGGCTTATACCTGATTCCCAGAAGGATAGAGTAAGCGGTGTTTTCCAAACCTTGGATGTAAGCCGTGGTGATACTTGTTTCCTCGATATAGGCGGATGTGCATTACGGTGTTTTCTAAAAGCCCTGGACGTAAGCCGTGGAGTATTGCACTACGTGACCGATCTTTCAAATCAGCAGCCATCATGATGGAAATCCAAACTTCCAATACAACATTTTTCGAACTTCCAATACGACATTTTTCGATTTTAGTTGTAAACCTATGTATGGCGACGTAATATATGGTACCTATGCCGTCTGTGATTGATACATTTATATTTGAAGTTGATTTCCACACTTATAATAATAATAAAAGATGAATTTTGCGTACTAATCATATTTGGCTATTATAAGGTAAAACTCTATCCTCCGTCTTGCATTGCATTGTGTGATAGGACCCGAGTCTTATAATAACTTCATTTTTCCCTTTTAGCATTGCGCTATTTGTTTTATCGTATTTGAAACACCCCACCTCCGTTAAGGTCACTCACAAAGGGAATGCCTTAACTTCGGTGGAGCATTATAGGTAAAAGATGCAGATAAATTACAAGACAGACAAATAAAGAAGTGGAAAATATAGTCATTTTATAAATAATGTGGTTCAGTCAAGCTTTTACAACAGTTGTCTCAATCATACTTAAAAGTAATACATAGAACTTCTGTCTTGATTTAAAAACTTCCAAGT
This sequence comes from Allium sativum, assembly GCA_030737875.1. Lineage (NCBI taxonomy): Eukaryota > Viridiplantae > Streptophyta > Magnoliopsida > Asparagales > Amaryllidaceae > Allium > Allium sativum. Next base: position 1,018,555,492 of record CM060926.1, on the reverse strand, counting down.
ATAAAAGAAGCATAAAAATAACAATGATATTCCCCAAAAAAGCGTGAACCAGCCATAGCAGTGGAAGAGAGAGTCCAAAGCAATACATCAACTATCTTCGAGCTTGGAAGGAAAACTGAGCTAAGTGGTAACATTTCCTCCCTATGAACCGGGGGGGGGGGGGGGAGGGGGGAGGGGACGGAAGAAAAGAGGCGAAAAAAACTAGGTCAGACATAAGTCTGGTAAGTCCAGTGACTTTCAGCATGTAAACAGGTAAAAGCAACATGAAATGAATAAACTGAATATAAGACAATACCGTGATAACCGGGATAACATGATAACATAAGATAAGCGTAAGGTAAGATAAGGCAAGATAAACTGAATGCGCTTCTACTCTTTCTCTGCTTCGCTACTACCCTGTTATTCTGATTTCTACGTCTCTGCACCACCTAACTAGTGTCCCAACTAGTAATCTGTATAAAATGATAATATAATAACGTGATCCCAATCCCCGCAATTGTGGTAGCCTTCAGGTGTACATCTATTATGAGGATTCTACCTCAATCTGCCTAATTGCCATGAATGTGTTAGATGTACCCTTACTACCCTATCGATCGGCTCCCTACTTGTATTAATTTCTCTTGTGTCTGTGTCAATCGGCCCTCTCTTGCGTGTAGATACCCTATGCTAGTCCCACCATAAGGTGTATCAATCCTTATGATAGCTACCCGACACGATTCAAGATGCACAGTGTATAACTACTGGTACCCAGTGCCTTCTTTTTCCCACTCCGGAGTACGTGCACGCCCGTAAACCGTCAGAACCTACACTGACGTACCCCCTACCGCTGTTTTGACAGCTTATAATTAGCCCAGTAATTGTGCCCCACCCTGCCTAGTTTCAGGGTATCATGATACATCTATGTGGGTTACTGCTGAAATGGGTCCCCGTTACTAGGGTTTCCTATTGGTTAAGTTTGTGGGCCTATATATATACAAATATTACCCACCTACACGAGATGTACTTAACCCTCCCACCAATTCTAGCATATTTACTTAACAATTAAGTTTGTGGGCCTATATGTACAAATATTACCCACCTACACGAGATGTACTTAACCCTCCCATCGATTCAAGCATGTTTATTTAACGGTTAAGTTTGTGGGCCTATATGTACCAATATTACCTACCTACACGAGATGTACTTAACCCTCCCATCGATTCAAGCATGTTTATTTAACGGTTAAGTTTGTGGGCCTATATTTACTAATATTACCCACCAACCCGATATGTACTTAACCCTCCCACACATTATGTCGTATTGGTTAAGTGTTGTCCATCCATGTTAACTTAACCCACCCATTCATCATGTCATGTTGGTTAAGTGTTCCTATTAACTTAACCCTCCTCACTTATCATGTTGGATTGGTTAAGTGTTTCATTTTTTTTTTTTGAAAAACAGAATGATGTGTGGTCTTCCAAACGGAAGAGAGCACGCACACACACACACACACACACACACACAGATATATATATATATGGAAAAAACATGGTACAAAATCTGAGTACAGACCCAAAACACGATCGCCTAAAGGTAGAGAATAATAGATAGATGAGTTCCGGCAAGGCCACCACCCATCATACTACAATATCGAGTTCCGGCAAGGCCACCACCCGATATTGAGTATATCTGTTACTCCACAAATGGCAATCTAAATAGCAGACAACAAGGGTAAACATATCCCTCAATCCAAGACACTCACACTCAATATACAAAAATGACTAGATAACCAATAAAGACCAATCCAGCCCGCAATCCCATAATCTTCCCAGCTAGGTCCATGACCTGTAATCTGAAATACTTAAAAGAAAACCATCAGTAACAACCATATATATATATGATTATATACCTATATATAAATATATGTATATATACATATTAGTAAAAAAAATTCTACTAATATGTAGATAAACATGTAAATATATATATATATATATATATATATATATGTAAGTATATAACCATATATATATATATATATATATATATATATATATATATATATGCAGACAAAAAACATATATGTATAGAATAAGTAGTGACCAGTGCCAAAATATCAACAGAGACGAAATCTATTATATCTGAAATATCTAGTGAATCTAATAAATTAACCCCGTTCGTTCATCAAGTTATATTGGTTAAGTGTTTCTTGTTAACTTAACCCTATGTGTTCATCATGTTGTATTGTTTAAGTGTCATCAATCAATTCATTTAACTTAACCCACCTACTCATCATATTACTTTGGTTAAGTGTTGCCTTCTTGTGTTAACATAACCTTACCACAAATCAAGTTATATTGGTTAAGTGTTGCCCTCTTGTTTTAACTTAAACCTTACCACAAATCAAGTTATATTGGTTAAGTGTTTCTTATTACTTAACCCTACCCATTCATCATGCTATACTGGTTAAGTGTTTCCTACTTAATTAACCCTAGTCATTCATCTTGTTATATTGGTTAAGTGTTTCTCATTAACTTAACCCTAGTCATTTCTTAGCATGTCTTGTTCATTAGCATTAATTGATTTATTAATGCACCAACCTCTCACATTAGATATGTGTTGTTGCAGTTACTGGATGTGCCGGGAAGTTCCGGGCAGTTTTACACCACAACTCAATCTAACATCGGGATTTTCTTGGGCATGATGCGCTAACCTCTCACATTAGATAGGTGTTGTTGTGGTTACTGGATGTGCCGGGCGGTTTCGGGCGGTTCCGGGCAGTTTTACACCATAACTCAATCTAACCTCAGGTTAGGCATATTCATCTTTTCACTAATTTACATATTTACAGATTATATGTCCAAGTCCAGATTTTATATGCTAATTATCCCAAATTCACAAAACTAGTCATGTTCCAATTCTCAAGTTATGCCCCATTAATTCAAATTCAAGTTATTACTCAAAATAGGTTACACCCAATTTTCCCAAACTTGCAATAATAGTCATGCCCAAAATCACAATATACACATGCCCTAAGGTTTAGTCATATTGCACCATACAAAATATTCTCCAAAAGCCTCCAATCATGATTCACAGTATAAACTATGCCAAATTATAGCCTTTAATTACAGTGTAGGTCAGTTACCTAAAATCCCAATTTAGGCATGTTCACATTTAATAATTATCCCTATTTTACTATAGGTTTTCATGCCTAAGCCATAAATCACTATACACAATAATATCCTTCTTCCAAGTCATGAACTATCTTATATATAATATGTCCCAATTTTAGGTCTTAAACCACATCATGTACTATGCCTTACATGTTTACAGTTCAATTTTTGCCCCAAATGCCAAGTCATATGTCCAATATACTTTATGCCTCAAATCTCAAGTCATATGTTCGACACACTTTATGTTTTAAATACAACATGTGTTATGTCCTCAAATCCGTTACAAATCAGTTATGCCCAATTATACATAATTTAATACTTTTCCCAATTTTAGTTCTAGTCATGTCCAAATCATATATTATGCCCAATTTTAGCGTTGGCCATTTTCAAATCATATATTATGCCCAATTTTATTTCCAACGTACGTTCATCTCTCATGAGATTTGGCTCAGGCTCGCAGTAGCCTGGCTATAAAACAAAAAGGGAAGAAGGAAAGAAGAGACAAAGAATGGACATAATATTATCAATGAGATAGATCCAATGGATATAGAAAGACAGATAGAAATAGGCATAATCTCAGATTCAAATTTATTACAATGTCAGAATCACAATTAACTTTTATTTCTGAAAGTAACGTGAACCTACAAATTACAGAACGGTCTTGAATTCTGGGATCTGGTTTCTGAAACTGAAAAGCTATTCCTTGACGTAGACTATCGATTCTCTAATTTAGATTTGATTCTTAGAAAATAGTTATTGAAGTTGTTGAATTAGCCTTTGATCCTCTACTTGAATTCTAACTTGATTCTACGAAGAACTTGAGCAGCATAACCCCGTCTTTAATTTTATTTTGATATGAATTAGGGTAGAGTATAGGCGTAATGAAGTTGTGTAGAGAAAACTGTATCCTTAGGGGTGTTTATATATAGCATTAGGATCAATGAATCTGGTCAGAACGGGCGTCCAATTGCAGAAAAACGAACCAGTCCTTGGATCTGGAAATAAGAGGGAGGTCGACCCCCTGGTCGACCTATGTGACCTAGGTCGACCCCGAGGTCGACCCCCTGGTCGACCTATGTGACCCAGATCGACCCCTTGGTCGACCTGGGTCCTGGGCGGGAATTTCCCGCCCAGCCCGGGTGTGTGATTCGAATTTTGAATTCGAGATGTTTTAATTTATTTAAATCCCTGAAACTTCTGAAGGTCATAACTTCTTCATACAGAGTCTGATTTACGCAAACTCGGACTCTATCTCAAGCAGAATTCCGAGATGAACGCAATGTCGTAACCCGTTTCCCTTAATCCTTCTTTTAAAAATTAAGTATACTTTTATTTGTTACTTTGACATTCACATAAAGTACGGGGTGTTACATTCTCCCTTCCTTAAAGGATTTCGTCCCCGAAATCTTCAAGTTAGGAAGAACGTATATCCTACCATCCAACCGTCCATCTACTCAACCATCAAGCATAGGTATCCATTGTCCTTAAAAGGTTTATAATGCCGTATGAACATATGCAGAGTGTGTGTATATGTTTTTTATCTAATGCAAAATCAGGCGGTCTACTGATCCAGTCGACCTCCTTAATGCGAATCATGAGAGTGTCATGCGTCCAATATGTATGCAAATATCCCTAATCATGTAAATACTATATGTGTGCATATTCACTCATCCATATGCAACATCCATATGATAACACATCAAGTTTCAATTCATATACAAATGCATTCATATGCGTATGCAATATGAAAGTGACTGAGCCGATCTAGTGCCTAATGTGTGTATATGCATCCACGAGCATCCACTAGCAACCACTTGCAACCATTAATCATAACATGTTTCAAATACATGTTTACATCCATTGGCTTCTACCTAAGGATCGAAGATATGACCTAGAGGATATATTTAAAAGATAAAGACTAGCATGTAAATAAACATTACAGAAAAAGTGGAATCAAGGATATACCCTCAAAAAGGGTATGATGCGCGTATCTAGTCTTCAGTTTTCTAAGTCGCATCTTCTTGAGCTTCACTCCACTGTACCTTAACTAATTTAACTTCACGATCGCGAAGCTTCTTGACCTCCATTTCCAAAAACCCACTAGTAAAAATAGGACCTCGCTCACTTACCATGCTAGAGGGTATCCAATGTAGTCGAACTATCTTTCCAAGATAAACAGATGTTAACCATGATACCAAGTGTATATACTAAGATGATTAGAGGTCTCTCTTCTACTTAGCTTATCCATCATGTCGCAATTATGAGGGTCTAAAGCTAAAGGTTGCTATGTACTTTTTACCTCTCTTAAGGTCAGTCTTACTTAGGGCGCCTTCCACAACCATTTATTTCTCACGCAAACCATCCTAGTCGAACTTGACATCCCTCAAGTACAAGCCCCAAAGGCCTAAACCGATATCAGACAAGCACCCAAGGAATACCTCCTCTGAATTTGGACTGTTTATGTGAGATGATACTAGCAAAACAACCAAACAATTGAGCACTTAACCGACTCCGGCTATCCTCGCCAATCTTGCTCCAAAACTATTGTTGATCGCATAGCTGACTTTGCATTGTCAACTAAATATATGCGGAAGTCTATCTCGTGTTTTAGGGGACAAAACCCAAACCTAATCAAAAACATCTGCGTACTCATGGACTATTCTAACGGATTGCAAATCGTCGATAGATGCATCAAGTGATTCTAGGTAGCTAAGCCTAACTGATCCCCTTAGGATCGCACGAAATCTCGAGGGTATTCCCGAGGCAAGTAAACAGTCTAACTACCCTCCTTTCGCAATTAATAGCTAACCATCCCATGCCTAGAATCAACCCATAGCCCATGGAAGCAAAAACATAAGCATTATACTTAAACTCAATCCTTAATATAGATATTCTCAAATCCTTACAAACCAAAGATAAATGAGCCGAACCACCAATTGGATTTGAAACAATAATGGGATCTTCTACTATACAAGTACTAAGGTGCAGAGACTCAACTATGGAAGCAGATATAAACGAATGTGAAGCGCTAAAATCAAAAGAGTACTAACAGGACGATCAAAAGAAAAACTAGACTTTTTCAACAGAAACTTTACTACCTCTCTCAGGTATGCTGGCGGTGAGAGCATGCATTTGCCCTCCTGAAAATCCTGTCATTTGTTCTTGCCCTTTCCTTAATTATTCGACTCGTTATACCATAATAAAGATACTTCCTCTTATCTTAGGTTTTACTATTCTCTCCTCCCCTCTTGTCCTGTGATTCTTCCACTTACACCTCTTTCCTTTTACCTCCTTTGTGAACCAAGTCCATATCCATGAGTTCCTCAACCTTGGGTTATGCTCCTTAGCCAAACTCCCTCATTCCCATCTTCACTATCCTTGTGTAACACGTTGACAAGTCTCTCAAAAGCTGCCTCCATCATACGGAAAACCCTACAAAGCTTGAAAGAAAATTAGCCGTAGGTGAAACTACAGCGGCTATAGATGGAAGTTGGGCACTTCTTCACCCTTTGACAGGTGTCGTAGTCTCATCAAGCCTACGGAACCATGCCGCGATGAGGTTACTTCCCAGAAAGCCAGGAGCCCCGGAGACTCAGGAAAGAAGGAAACAAGGATTCAAACAAAGGATCAAAAGATAGTGCATATGGCTTTGGGGAATATGCCTTTAAAACAAAACTTTTCTTTTGAAAACGCTTCTTTTAAAACCGTCTTGAAAATAATTTCTCAAATCTTTTATCTGATCTGGTAACCTTCAGCTCTAATACCAAGTGAAACACCCCATCTCCGTTAAGGTCACTCACAAAGGGAATGCCTTAACTTCGGTGGAGCATTATAGAAAAAGATGCAGATAAATTACAAGACAGACAAATAAAGCAGCGGAAAATAAAGTCATTTTATAAATAATGTGGTTCAGTCAAGCTTTTACAATAGCTGTCTCAATCATACTTAAAAGTAATACATAGAACTTCTGTCTTGATTTAAAAACTTCCAAGTAAGAAAGAAGCATAAAAATAACAATGATATTCCCTAATAAAGCGTGAACCAGCCATAACAGTGGAAGAAAGAGTCCAAAGCAATACATTGACTATCTTCGAGCTTGGAAGGAAAACTGAGCTAAGTGGTAACATTTCCTCCCTGTGAACCGGGGGGGGGGGGGGGGGACAGAAGAAAAGAGGTGAAAAAAAACTAGGTCAGACATAAGTCTAGTAAGTCCAGTGACTTTCAGCATGTAAACAGGTAAAAGCAACATGACATGAATAAACTGAATATAAAACAATACCGTGATAACCGGGATAACATGATAACATAAGATAAGCATAAGATATGATAAGGCAAGATAAACTGAATGCTCTTCTACTCTTTCTCTGCTTCGCTACTACCCTGTTATTCTGATTTCTACGTCTCTGCACCACCTAACTAGTGTCCCAACTAGTAATCTGTATAAAATGATAATATGATAACGTGATCCCAATCCCCGCAATTGTGGTAGCCTTCAGGTGTACATCTATTATGAGGATTCTACCTCAATCTGCCTAATTGCCATGAATGTGTTAGATGCACCCTTACTACCCTGTCGATCGGCTCCCTACTTGTATTAATTTCTCTTGTGTCTGTGTCAATCGTCCCTCTCTTGCTTGTAGATACCCTGTGTTGGTCCCACCATAAGGTGTATCAATCCTTATGATAGCAACCCGACACGATTCAAGATGCACAGTGTATAACTACTGGTACCTAGTGCCTGCTTTTTCCCACTCTGGAGTACGTGCACGCCCGTAAAACGTTGGAACCTACACTGACGTACCCCTGCCGCTGTTTTGACCGCTTATAATCAGCCCAGTAATCGTGCCCCACCCTGCCTAGTTTCAGGGTACCATGATACATCTACGTGGGTTATGCTGAAATGGGTCCCCATTACTAGGGTTTCCTATTGGTTACGTTTGTGGGCCTATATATACAAATATTACCCACCTACACGAGATGTACTTAATCCTCCCACCAATTCTAGCATGTTTACTTAATGATTAAGTTTGTGGGCCTATATGTACTTTACCCATCTACACGAGATGTACTTAACCCTACCATCGATTCAAGCATGTTTATTTAACAGTTAAGTTTGTGGGCCTATATGTACTAATGTCACCCACCTACACGAGATGTACTTAACCCTCCCATCGATTCAAGCATGTTTCTTTAACGGTTAAGTTTGTGGGCCTATATTTACTAATATTACCCACCAACCCGATATGTACTTAACCCTCCCGCACAATATGTTGTATTGGTTAAGTGTTGTCCATCCATGTTAAATTAACCCACCCATTCATCATGTCATGTTGGTTAAGTGTTCCTATTAACTTAACCCTCCTCACTTAGCATGTTGGATTGGTTAAGTGTTTCCAATTAACTTAACCCCGTTCGTTCATCAAGTTATATTGGTTAAGTGTTTCTTGTTAACTTAACCCCACGTGTTCATCATGTTGTATTGGTAAAGTGTCATCAATCAATTCAAGTTAACTTAACCCACCTACTCATCATATTACTTTGGTTAAGTGTTGCCTTCTTGTGTTAACTTAACCTTACAACAAATCAAGTTATATTCGTTAAGTGTTGCCCTCTTGTTTTAACTTAACCTTACCACAAATCAAGTTATATTGATTAAGTGTTTTTTATTACTTAACCCTACCCATTCATCATGCTATACTGGTTAAGTGTTTCCTATTTACTTAACCCTAGTCATTCATCTTGTTATATTGGTTAAGTGTTTCTCATTAACTTAACCCTAGTCATTTCTTAGCATGTCTTGTTCATTAGCATTAATTGATTTATTAATGCACCAACCTCTCACATTAGATATGTGTTGTTGCGGTTACTGGATGTGCCGGGCGGTTCCGGGCAGTTTTACACCACAGTTCAATCTAACCTCGGGTTTTTCTTGGGCATGATGCGCTAACCTCTCACATTAGATAGGTGTTGTTGTGGTTACTGGATGTACCGGGCGGTTCCGGGCAGTTTTACACCACAACTCAATCTTACCTCGGGTTAGGCATATTCATTTTTTCACTAATTTACATATTTATAGATTATATGTCCAAGTCTAGATTTTATATGCTAATCATCCCAAATTCACAAAACTAGTCATGTTCCAATTCTCAAGTTATGCCCCATTAATTCAAATTCAAGTTATTACTCAAAATAGGTTACACCCAATTTTCCCAAACTTGCAATAATAGTCATGCCCAAAATCACTATATACACATGCCCTAAGGTTTAGTCATATTGCACCGTACAAAATATTCTCCAAAAGCCCCCGATCATGATTCACAGTATAAACTATGCCAAATTATAGCCTTTAATTACAGTGCAAGTTAATTACCTAATATCCCAATTTAGGCGTGTTCACATTTAACAATTATCCCTATCTTACTATAGGTTTTCACGCCTAAGCCATAAATCACTATACACAATAATCTCCTTCTTCCAAGTCATGAACTATCTTATATATAATATGCCCCAATTTTAGGTCTTAAACCACATCATGTACTATGCCTTACATGTTTACAGTTCAATTTACACCCCAAATCCCAAGTCATATGTCCAATATACTTTATGCCTCAAATCTCAAGTAATATGTTCGATACACTTTATGTTTTAAATACAACATGTGTTATGTCCTCAAATCCGTTACAAATCAGTTATGCCCAATTATACATAATTTAATACTTTTCCCAATTTTAGTGCTAGTCATGTCCAAATCATATATTATGCCCAATTTTTGTGCTGGCCATGTTCAAATCATATGTTATGCTCAATTTTATTTCCAACGTATGTTCATCTCTTATGAGATTTGGCTCAGGCTCGCAGTAGCCTGGCTATAAAACGAAAATGGAAGAAGGAAAGAAGAGACAAAGAATGGACATAATATTATCAATGAGACATATCCAATGGATATAGAAAGACAGATAGAAATAGGCATAATCTCAGATTCAAATTTATTACAATGTCAGAATCACAATTAACTTTTATTTCTGAAAGTAACGTGAACTTACAAATTACAGAACGGTCTTGAATTCTGGGATCTAATTTCTGAAACTGAAAAGCTATCCCTTGACGTAAACTATCGATTCTCTTATTTAGATTTGATCCTTAGAAAATAGTTATTGAAGTCGTTGAATTAGCCTTTGATCCTCTACTTGAATTCTAACTTGATTCTATGAAGAACTTGAGCAGCATAACCCCGTCTTTAATTTTATTTTGATATGAATTAGGGTAGAGTATAGGCGTAATGAAGTTGTGTAGAGAAAACTGTAGCCTTAGGGGTGTTTATATATAGCATAGGGATCAACGAATCTGGTCAGAACGGGCGTCCAAATGCAGAAAAACGAACCAGTCCTCGAATCTGGAAATAGGGGGAGGTCGACCCCCTGGTCGACCTATGTGACCCAGGTCGACCCCGAGGTTGACCCCCTGGTCGACCTATGTGACCCAGGTCGACCCCCTGGTCGACCTGGGTTCTGGGCGGGAAATTTCCCGCCCAGCCCGGATGTGTGATTTGAATTTTTAATTCGAGTTGTTTTAATTTATTTAAATCCCTAAAACTTCTGAAGGTCATAACTTCTTCATACGGAGTCCGATTTACGCAAACTCTATCTCAAGCAGAATTCTGAGACGAACGCAATGGCATAACCCGTTTCCCTTAATTCTTCATTTAAAAATTAAGTATACTTTGATTTGTTACTTTGACATTCACAGAAAATATGGGGTGTTACAGTATTCTTGGGAGAAAACCCGTTACGTGTTATACGGCGTGGTCCCTTGTTTTAGCAAACTTTAAAGTAAAGTTAATAACCATTTTAGTTCTTACACCACGCCTATGATTGACTCAGAGTTTATTGTTTTCAACTAAACTCTGGATGCCCATATTTTCCACATGGGCAGCTAGTAGTTTTGGTTTTTGTAGATATTTCTTTTTAAAGAATCCTGGATTACAGCCGGAGCTATATTCAGAAAGCTTTGTATCCGCGTATTCGTTTCAGCTGTGGTAGTTGATGTTTTCCGCTGCACATTATACTTATGTTTTATTTTTCCGCTGCTTTGTAATTTGTAAATCTTTGATATTTATTTTTCACTGTAAATTATTTATTTGTACTCTGATATCTTGTACTCTGATGTAAATTGTTGTAATAGCGATGAAATGTTCTCATGTTTATGTTTTGATGCGTTGCGCTCTCAAAACAATCTGGGCTCCTATGTCTCCTCGGGGATCAGGGAAGTCTAGGTCGTTTCACTTCAACACTCGCTAACTCGCGGATACTTGTAGATCTGAGAGTTTGGAGCTTAACGGGGGAAGAGATGGGCACGAACATGGTTGTTGGAGGTATGGGGTCCGTTGTCTGGGTTTGGCACAACGAGGGGAGAGACTTGTGGGGTTCGTATGGGGGTATAGGAGGAGGTGTAGAGGTGTATGGAGGTGGTAAGAAGTGTCGGAGGGGAGAAAAGAGGTGTTTTTGGTGAAATGGAGCAAAGGGGTTGTTCAGCACATGGCGATGGGCTAGGGCAGTGCGACGACGGCATGAGGCATGAGGGAGGGTGATCAGAGGTGGGGGAGGGCAGCGACAAGGGGGAGGGAAGAAGAAGAGGCCATTAAAGTGGAGGAGGAGGAGAATGGAGAAAGAAAGGAGAAGGAGAGAAGGAAAGAAAGAGGATGCCTAATTACAAATTTACCTCCCCTCACATGGATCGCTGACGTGGCACGATCCCGTGAGTTCCAACAAAATCACCTTGGCCCGTTTGATGGTCTTCGTTTTAATTTAAGTTCGATAACTTCATGTTTATAAAAGTGTGCTAGTTAGTCTCCACCTCTTTTGATCACATGATCACAAATTAATTTTGTTTTCTACGAAATTTTGGATAATGACAATAAATGTAATTCCGAATCCAATGAAACATGTTTCGTTGGATTCCGAGTTCGTTTAACCTTCCATTTTGTTTTTTGATCGAGTTCCAGTTAGAATTCTACGTGTAATTTGGCATACATTTTATTCTTCCATGCTTGCACATTAACTCCAAAAATCATGAAACTTAGGATTCTACCATCGTTCGACACTACAAATTCAATAAAAAAGTTTCATTGAATTCCGAGGCCATCTCAATAACGTTCCTTTGTAAACCGACCGTTCTTATTACATCGAATAGTTTTATCGCACCCCGCCACATACTAACTCCGTTTAGCGCAAAATTTGAAATCTAACAATGATTAAACATTTTGAATCCAACAAAATTGGTCTCGTCGAAAACGGAGGTTACTAGAAAAATATCCATTTTAAGTATTAAAAATCAAAATTTGAAATTCAGTCGTATTTTCCCATAAAATTATATTAAAAAATATTTTTAAATTGGTTGTAAAATTCTAGGTTGTTACAATCTCCCCCACTTAGAATTTTTCATCCCCGAAAAGGAAGAAAACAGTAAAGCAGGAAATAACATGATAACATAACATAAGTTTACCTCACACACAAGCTATTCAGAGATATCCTACACGTGGGATAAGCCTGTTTAATGCTATCCTCTGTCTCCCATGTCTAGTCTCTAGGATCTCCGCTCCACTGTACCTTGACTAACTTCACTTTCTTGTTTCTTAGAACTTTAGTCTCTCTGCCAATCATCTTCATCAGCTCCCTTCGCACAGCTAAACTCGAAGTAATATCCAAATCTTCTTGTGTTTCTTCTTCAACAATTAAGTCAGGATCATGAACATGCTTCTGGAGCTTAGAAATGTGAAATACATCATGAACTCCGGCTAACCAATCAGAAAATTGAAATCTGTAAGCTAGAGACCCAATCCTTTCCTGTATCGGGAATGGATCAATGTACTTAGGTGCCAATTTTCCTATCTTCCCAAATCTAATCATTCCCCTTAACGGAGAAACCTTTAGATATACCTGATCACCAACAACAAATGCTACATCTCTTCTTCTAGAATCTACATAAATTTTCTGTCGGCTCTGTGCTGATCTCAATCGCATCTTAATAAAATCCACTTTATCAGCTGCTTCTTGGATCATATCTGGACCTAACACTAGCTGATTACGCGGCTCTATCCAACATGCAGGAGATCTACATGATCTACCGTACAACGCTTCAAATGGTGACATTTTTAAACTTGAGTGGAAGCTGTTATTATATGAGAACTCAACCAAATGTATATCCAAAATCGAGAATGCAAGCTCGTAACAGATCCTCCAATATACGATTCACCCTCTTAGTCTGACCATTTGTTTGAGGATGATATGCAGTGCTAAGATTATTCTTCGTTCCCAATTCAGACTGAAATGCTTCCATAACTTACTGGTAAAGATCAGATCTCGATCACTAATAATTCTGCTGGGAACTCCATGTAATCTAACAATCTCTTTCACATATATCTGAGCAAGACTCTATGCTATTCTATTTGATTTCACTAGAATAAAATGGGCGCTCTTCGTTAAACGATATACTGTAACCCAAATTATATCATTGCCTTTCTTGGTTCTAGGAAAACTACCAATGAAATCCATAGAAATCTGGTCCCACTTCCATTATGGAATTAATGGTTGCAACAACCCAATGACCTTCTGCTGATCACTCTTGACCTATTGGCAAGTTGGACGCCTGCTAACATATATAGAGATATCACTCTTCATCGACTTCCACCATAACATGCGCTTAAGATCTTGATACATCTTACTCACCCCTGAATGGATACTAAGCTTGGACTTGTGACATTCATTCATTACTTCCCTTCTGAGCTCAGGAATATTCGAAACACAGATTCGGCCTTGTTATCTCAGAACTCCTTTACTATCAACCTGGAAATTCAAGACTTCATCTTTCTAAACTCTCTTGCTAATCTTTCGAATAAATTTGTCTTCTTTCTGAAGAACAGAAATCTTTTCGATTAATGAAGGTGGAATGATAAGATTAGCAATGATTGCATTCTTTCTGCTAAGTGCATCACCAAGAGACTAAATATCTTCGAAAAATCTGTAATGACCCGGGGAATTTGCGACCTTGGTAATCGATATAAACTCAATGTCGATTATCCAAGCATCAGAAGTACCGGATAGTTAATAGAAAGTAAATAGAGGGTGAGAACAGATGTGACAGCCCGCCTCGCACCAGCCTGCATTTCCTCCAAAAGTGCGCTGTACACATGCCCGACTAGCACAAGACGGTCGTCATAAGAAAGGAAAGAAGGGAATGAACTAATCAAAGAACCTGTAGAATGTCTCACAGCGCATGGAATAAAATATAATAATAATAATGTACTTGACATAAAACAGGCGAGACAGTGCATAAGCTGATAACTAAAACCAACATCAATCTCAAAGCAGCGGAAATCCAAATACAGCTTATTACAACTTTTCAAAATCTACTGTCTCTGAACAACAGAAAGCCAAAATAGAAGATACACCACCAATGCCCAAGTAGTGATCTTCAACAACACAGGGAGAATACTATATATGTATATTACGTGGAAGCCTCCTGCTCGTCTCCGGATCATCTACCCGTGCATCACCAGCTAACCTGTCTCTAGTCTGCTCGTGTGAGCACCCAGAGTAATAAGAGGAGACATAAAACTCTGGGTCAGACATAAAGCCTGGTATGAGCGATAAGCATCTAAACAGAATAATAACAGGTATACTAAATCATACCTGAACCTGGACCTGCAACCAAAGAGTTAGTACCACATACCGTACAATACTCCAAGGTGCCATAATAAATAGTGTAAGAATACGGGGGTGGGGTGTGCATGTCAAAATGAGAGCAAGCAAATCATCCATAGCAACCATCCTCACATCTCTCACTCAGTGCGTAAAGCGTACGACATCTACCACTTTGGAACACTAGACAAACTGAGGTAACGACGAATCCCGACTTGTAGAAACCCTGCTGTGACCAAGACAAACACTTGGAGTCATGACCAAACATTTCAATGACCCACTTCATTGGTCGTAGCCCTTGGTTCTACCGATGCCATAATGGCCCTGAATCCGCCTTCGTACCTCCTACCATAGTGATCCAAGGCTATAGACGTCGATAACTCCTTGGCACGCGTCCCGCAGCAAAGCCCAACCATGAAGCGAACTCGTTGATTCCCATCTAAATCCTGAGCTCTAACTTCTCATTTGGACTTCCTTTGCATCTCGGGTTTGGTCGAATTGGAGTGGGTCTTCGGAAGAATCATCGTGTAATCGCAGCTCCAATCCGGTTCGGTGCTCCTTCGGTTCGGGTCCTCCACTCGGTTCGGTTCGGGTCACAGTACTCCATCCGGTTCGGTGCTCCTTCGGTTCGGGTGCTCCACTCGGTTCGGGTGTCTTGCTCCTGCTGCCGTTTCTTCAACTACTTCCGAGTCCTTCAGAGTCGCGGTCCGGGTCTCCCTTGTTGTCCCTGAAGTTCCACGCTGCTGGAGATGCCACCACCTTGGTTCAGTTCGGCTACCCGACCCGGTCCCCTTATCCGATCCGATCCCACTCTTTAGCTTGCTCCGATCCGATCCGATCCTGCTCCATAGCTCCGATCCGATCCTCTGTCCAACTCCAACCCTAAGTAAACGGCCTTCCTTCTCGCCTAGCCTCCTCCAGTGACAAGTTCCAATCCAGTTCGAATCCCCTTGGTCAGTTCACAAATCCGATCCGACCCCTTTCTCCGATCCGAACCGGTTCGGAACCTGCACACTTCTGCAACTTTCCAGCGAGCTTTCTACGCCATTCGACGACGTTTTCGACCAATTTAACTATTCTAATCAATCATGAAACATACCATAGAGTCATAGCACATGTAACATCAATTGCAAACACCATAACAACAATTTGATAGATCTAAAATGGATCAAACATAGCTAGAACTCCTCATTTTCCCCTAATCACTCTTAATCATGTTCAAGCATACAATTAGCAAAACACATCGAAATTAACCCAAATTTCTAACAGAGCCTTAAAACATTATATTAGAATTTTAAGAATTTTTTCCAGAATTTATTTACGTATAAATTCGCTAATCATCACTAATTACCCTTAATCACCGTAATTAGTGCAAAAACTATGCAAATCACTCACCTTGGCCACAAAATAAATCACCAAATCTGAAATATTCTCTGTTTGGGTCGAATTCCTATGTATAGCAGCAGCTCCAACCTTGCTTTGTTGCTATTTGGCCTTGTTTTGATGTAGTTTAGGCTTAATCTTCACTAAAAATGTGTTTTGGAGTGGTTTTAGAGGATGGAAGCCATTACTAAGGTCTCAAGAAGGTTTGTGGCGGCTCAAAACTGAAATGAAAGTGATAACCTAACCCTAATCAGTCCTCCTATACCTCTAAACCCGAAATTCCCCTTGGGCCTAGCTGCTAATCACCCGGTTAAGCCCAATTAAGCTGTATTTCACCATCTGAAACTTGTTTCAGCGATATCTCCCAAACGGTAAGCCCGTTTGGCTAATGTGACCACTCTACGGAAAGAGAAACCATCATCCGAAGCCAATGGAAGTGGTTTCAGGTCAAAATTCATTTCCAGTCAAAAGTTATGGCCAAAACAGTGCCAACTAGGGGTAAAATGGTCATTTAAAAATCGGGAAAAATCATGAACATGGGAAATGACCACAATAGTCGTCTCCCAAAGTTACATGACCATACGACTTCGTATGTGAAAGAAATAAATATCCTACGATCCTATGATGCGTAGAATGCGGGTCGTTACACTCTTCCCCCCTTAAGAAATTTCGTCCCCGAAATTCCTTAACCCAAAACATACACAGGATCCCGCATGCCTAACACCCACATACAACAATCAAACTTGCAAAGCAAGCAAAACAAGTCTATCCTAGCATGCGGAAAACTAAATCGCTAATAAAATCTTACCAGACAAAGAGTTCTGGATACTTCTTCCTTATGTCCTCCTCTGTTTCCCAAGTACAATCATTCTCGTCTTCGCTCCACTGTACCTTGACTAGCTTCACCGCCTTCCTTCGAAGTTGCTTCAAGTCGTGTGCGACAATACGGGCCGGCTTACAGTTCCCAACCGCCTCGGGTTCTACTTCGAAGTCCTCTAACTGATCAGGTGAGATAGTCATATCTGAGTCGTGAACGAACTTCCTTAGTTGGGAAACATGAAATACGTTGTGAACTCCCGCCATCTTCTCCGATAAGTCAATTCTATATGCCAAATTCCCGACTAGTTCAAGAATAGGGAATGGGCCAACGAATCTTGGTGCTAATTTGCCTCTCGTGCCAAATCGTATTACGCTCTTCAACGGAGAAATCTTGACAAACACCAAGTCACCCATGGAGAATTTTAGGTCTCTTCTCCTCTTATCAGCATAACTCTTCTGCCTATCTTGGGCTGCCTTCATTCGTTGTTGAATGACCTTGATTTTATCTGAAGTTTCCCTCACCACGTCTGGTCCAAGCATAAACTTCTCGCCAGTCTTTATCCAACATGATGGTGAGTTGCACGGTCTTCCGTACAAAGCTTCAAACGGAGCCATACCGATACTGGATTGGTAACTATTATTATATGCAAACTCTACTAGATGCAAATGGTCATCCCATGATCCACCAAAATCCAATATACATGCTCTCAAGAGATCTTCTAAAATACGATTCACCCTTTCCGTCTGACCGTCGGTCTGAGGATGATATGCGGTACTGAGATGTAACTCTGACCCTAGCGCCTCTTGCAAGCTCCTCCAAAACCCACTAGTGAACAACGGGTCTCGGTCGCTCACAATGCCTTTAGGTACTCCATGAAATCTCACTACCCACTTCATATACAATTCTGCTAACTTAGCTGCCGTTCTAGTCGATTTGACTGGTATAAACCTTGCACTTTTAGTCAGTCGATCTACAATTACCCAAATGCTGTCATATCCCGATCTAGTCCTTGGTAACCCATCGATGAAATCCATCGAGACTTGCTCCCATTTCCATTCGGGAATTTCTAAGGGCTGTAACAACCCACTAGGCTTCTTTTGCTCGGCTTTAACTAGCTGGCAATTCATGCACTTGGATATAAACTTCCCAACGTCTCTTTTCATCCCTTCCCAGTAGTAGGTCTGCTTCATATCTCGATACATCTTATTACCACCGGGGTGTATGGTCAGCCTTGAGTGATGACATTCTCTAAGCACTTCATCCCTCAGTCCATTGACATTGGGTACAACAAGCTTTCCATTCCTTCTAATCCATCTATCTCGATCAAGCCCATACTTGTTCATCTCCTCATCGACACCCATCTCTAACTTGGAGATGATCTCCAATAGGTTAGGATCGTCCCTCTGACTAGAGCCGATCCGTTCAATCAAAGTGGGCCTGATCGTCAAACTTGCTAACATTTCTTGATCCAATTCGCACTTTGGTCTGAAATCAAACCCCGCGATAAACTCCAGTTGCTTCCATTCAAGGAACATAGCCCCTAAGCTGGCATGTCTTCTACTCAATGCATCAGCCACCGCATTGCCCTTTCCCGGTGTGTATGCGATGTCAAAATCATAGGAAGCTAAGAACTCTAACCATCTCTGCTGACGGAGATTCAGATCTTTCTGAGAGAAGAGATACTTTAACGACTTATGATCAGTAAACAGCTCAAATCTTTCTCCCAAGAGGTAGTGTCTCCACATCTTTAACGCGAACACGATTGCTGCCAATTCTAAATCATGGGTAGGGTATCTTCTCTCGTGCGGTTTCAATTGCCGACTTGCATAAGCCACAACCCTACCGCCTTGCATCAATACAGCACCCAGTCCGGTACCACAGGCATCCGTGTATACCGTCATCTCTTCATCCCCCTTAGGAATGACTAACACTGGTGCGCTTGTCAACTTTTCCTTTAGACTTTTAAATGCATTCTCGCACCTTTCATCCCAGACAAAAGCTCGATTCTTCTTGGTCAACTGGGTCAATGGTGCTGCTAACTTGGAGAAACCTTGGATAAACTTACGATAATATCCAGCTAACCCCAAGAAACTCCTTACATCTGTTGCATTCTTGGGCGTAGGCCAATCCTGTACCGTAGCCACCTTCGCCGGGTCCACGGCAATACCATTTTCTGATACAACATGGCCCAAGAACCTCACTTCCCTCTTCCAGAAGTGACACTTAGAAAACTTTGCTTTCAATTGGTGTTTTCTCAACACCTCCATCGCTACTCTTAAATGTTCCTTGTGTTCTTCCTCTGTCCTCGAATAGGCCAAAATATCATCAACGAACACAAGGACAAACTTATTCAACTGATCTCTGAATACCCTATTCATAAGATCCACAAAATATGCCGGGGCATTAGTCAGCCCAAATGGCATAACCAACCATTCATAAAATCCAGACGGCGTTCGAAATGCCGTTTTAGCTATACTCTCAGCTTCCACTCTAAGCTGATGAAAACCTGTCGCGAGATCCAACTGAGAAAATATTCTCGTGCCACTCAACTGATCGAACAAATCATCTATCCGCGGTAGAGGATACTTATTCTTCCTCGTCACTTTATTCAACTCGCGGTAGTCTACACACAAACGAAGGGAACCATCCGCCTTGGTAGCAAACACAACTGGTGCTCCCCATTCAGAAACACTCCTTCTGATAAATCCCTTCCTCAAAAGATCGCTGACTTGCACCTCGAGCTCCCGCTGCTCTCTTGGTGCCATACGACGAAGTGGCATCACTATAGGTCTGGCATCTTTTACCAAATCAATACGGAACTCAATCTCTCGGTGTGGTGGAAGTCCGGTCACTTCTTCGAAAACATCCGGATACTGGCCAACCACGGGCAAACCTGACAACTCACTATGCGGAATGTCGAGGGAGTTTAGAAAACTAGCCAATACCCCCTCACTGGGTAGACCACCAAACACTATCCTCCGCCCATCATCCGCTCTAGCTGTCACCAAAAAGCCCTCACAGTCTACCACCACCCCGTATCTTCGGAGCCAATCTACTCCCAAAATAATGCCAAACCCAGTAAAGCCCAAAACAAAGCAATCACAAACAAACATGCATCCATGACTCAATAAGACCACATTACGACAAATCATGCTAAGGCTAGTCGAACCACCAATCGGGTTTGTCACTACTAAAGGTCTATCGACAATCTCGGGCTCCAATCCCAGCCTATCTACCAGGTCACTAGATATGAAAGAACTGGAAGCTCCGGTATCAAACAAAACTCTAACAGGAACATCATAAATAGAAAGCATACCTTGAATGACGACATTCTTTCCCTTCTCCGCCGCAGTTGGGGCATTCGACGAAGAAGGAATAGCATTAAGAGCATATGCTTTCACCATTTGCTTTTCCTTAGGGGGCTGCGGACACTTGTCCTTGTGATGTCCCATTTGGCCACAGTTGAAGCACTTCCTATCCGCTGGCTTGGCCCGACAATTACTAGCATAATGGCCCTTCTTACCACAGCTGAAGCACTCCACATCTTGCTTATTCTTTTTCTTCTGGCCATCCTTAGCCTAATTCTGCTTTCTCTTATTCTGGGAACCACCTTTGCCTCCACCACTAGCTTGTGGCTTTGGCTCATCTGCGGATGCAACCTCAGTCTTCGGCTTAGGGTAGAGACTTTCTGACCTTAACGCTTTCCCCACAATCGATTCAAACGTCTCATCGATGTGGTTAATAAGTTTTTCCCCCAAGTACTGATCCAATCCAGTTATGAATTTCTCATTCTTTTTCTCGGCAGTATCTATAAGAGACAACCCATATTTTGACAAAGTGTCAAATTCAGCAATATACTCCGAGACAGCCCTGCCATTCTGCTTGAGCTCCAAGAATTTCTTAAACAACATTGACTTCTGAGCAGCTGGGATGAACTTCTCACTAAAGCGAGCCTTAAACTGCTCCCAAGTAATCTGGTCTTCGGGAGTAGCTGCCTTTATAGCATTCCACCAATTCATTGCCCGCCCTTGCAGCTGACGGGACGCTAGCTTTCTCTTCATCGCATCCTCGATACCCAAATCCTCGAAGATACGTTCGCAACTATCCACCCAATCCTGAACATCCGTAGCCGACTCCGTTCCATGGAACGGCTTCACACCAAGGCTAGTATAATCCTTATTCAGCTTGGCGAAGTCGACTCTTAGTGCCTGCACTATTGGACCACCACCATTTCCACCATTGGGAGCTGCCCTCTGTACATCTCTAAGCATCTCTCTCATGAGGTCAGTAAACATCGTCCTCATGTCAGCAGCATTCCCATTATTGGCCCCTCTACCGGTACCTCTAACATATCGGCTCATCGTCAATCTGAAAAAGGAAATGATTAACGACTCCATAGTGGTGCCAGTGCAGTACAACTTCATTCTTATACTACTAATAGTATATATATAGCTTTTGAAAACCAAAATAATCACAAATACGCTCTCTCGTATACGTATACTATCTCTCCCTGATAACTTCCCTAGGTTAACTACGCAACCTAGAGCTCTGATACCAAGTGTGACAGCCCGCCTCGCACCAGCCTGCATTTCCTCCAAAAGTGCGCTGTACACATGCCCGACTAGCACAAGACGGTCGTCATAAGAAAGGAAAGAAGGGAATGAACTAATCAAAGAACCTGTAGAATGTCTCACAGCGCATGGAATAAAATATAATAATAATAATGTACTTGACATAAAACAGGCGAGACAGTGCATAAGCTGATAACTAAAACCAACATCAATCTCAAAGCAGCGGAAATCCAAATACAGCTTATTACAACTTTTCAAAATCTACTGTCTCTGAACAACAGAAAGCCAAAATAGAAGATACACCACCAATGCCCAAGTAGTGATCTTCAACAACACAGGGAGAATACTATATATGTATATTACGTGGAAGCCTCCTGCTCGTCTCCGGATCATCTACCCGTGCATCACCAGCTAACCTGTCTCTAGTCTGCTCGTGTGAGCACCCAGAGTAATAAGAGGAGACATAAAACTCTGGGTCAGACATAAAGCCTGGTATGAGCGATAAGCATCTAAACAGAATAATAACAGGTATACTAAATCATACCTGAACCTGGACCTGCAACCAAAGAGTTAGTACCACATACCGTACAATACTCCAAGGTGCCATAATAAATAGTGTAAGAATACGGGGGTGGGGTGTGCATGTCAAAATGAGAGCAAGCAAATCATCCATAGCAACCATCCTCACATCTCTCACTCAGTGCGTAAAGCGTACGACATCTACCACTTTGGAACACTAGACAAACTGAGGTAACGACGAATCCCGACTTGTAGAAACCCTGCTGTGACCAAGACAAACACTTGGAGTCATGACCAAACATTTCAATGACCCACTTCATTGGTCGTAGCCCTTGGTTCTACCGATGCCATAATGGCCCTGAATCCGCCTTCGTACCTCCTACCATAGTGATCCAAGGCTATAGACGTCGATAACTCCTTGGCACGCGTCCCGCAGCAAAGCCCAACCATGAAGCGAACTCGTTGATTCCCATCTGAATCCTGAGCTCTAACTTCTCATTTGGACTTCCTTTGCATCTCGGGTTTGGTCGAATTGGAGTGGGTCTTCGGAAGAATCATCGTGTAATCGCAGCTCCAATCCGGTTCGGTGCTCCTTCGGTTCGGGTCCTCCACTCGGTTCGGTTCGGGTCACAGTACTCCATCCGGTTCGGTGCTCCTTCGGTTCGGGTGCTCCACTCGGTTCGGGTGTCTTGCTCCTGCTGCCGTTTCTTCAACTACTTCCGAGTCCTTCAGAGTCGCGGTCCGGGTCTCCCTTGTTGTCCCTGAAGTTCCACGCTGCTGGAGATGCCACCACCTTGGTTCAGTTCGGCTACCCGACCCGGTCCCCTTATCCGATCCGATCCCACTCTTTAGCTTGCTCCGATCCGATCCGATCCTGCTCCATAGCTCCGATCCGATCCTCTGTCCAACTCCAACCCTAAGTAAACGGCCTTCCTTCTCGCCTAGCCTCCTCCAGTGACAAGTTCCAATCCAGTTCGAATCCCCTTGGTCAGTTCACAAATCCGATCCGACCCCTTTCTCCGATCCGAACCGGTTCGGAACCTGCACACTTCTGCAACTTTCCAGCGAGCTTTCTACGCCATTCGACGACGTTTTCGACCAATTTAACTATTCTAATCAATCATGAAACATACCATAGAGTCATAGCACATGTAACATCAATTGCAAACACCATAACAACAATTTGATAGATCTAAAATGGATCAAACATAGCTAGAACTCCTCATTTTCCCCTAATCACTCTTAATCATGTTCAAGCATACAATTAGCAAAACACATCGAAATTAACCCAAATTTCTAACAGAGCCTTAAAACATTATATTAGAATTTTAAGAATTTTTTCCAGAATTTATTTACGTATAAATTCGCTAATCATCACTAATTACCCTTAATCACCGTAATTAGTGCAAAAACTATGCAAATCACTCACCTTGGCCACAAAATAAATCACCAAATCTGAAATATTCTCTGTTTGGGTCGAATTCCTATGTATAGCAGCAGCTCCAACCTTGCTTTGTTGCTATTTGGCCTTGTTTTGATGTAGTTTAGGCTTAATCTTCACTAAAAATGTGTTTTGGAGTGGTTTTAGAGGATGGAAGCCATTACTAAGGTCTCAAGAAGGTTTGTGGCGGCTCAAAACTGAAATGAAAGTGATAACCTAACCCTAATCAGTCCTCCTATACCTCTAAACCCGAAATTCCCCTTGGGCCTAGCTGCTAATCACCCGGTTAAGCCCAATTAAGCTGTATTTCACCATCTGAAACTTGTTTCAGCGATATCTCCCAAACGGTAAGCCCGTTTGGCTAATGTGACCACTCTACGGAAAGAGAAACCATCATCCGAAGCCAATGGAAGTGGTTTCAGGTCAAAATTCATTTCCAGTCAAAAGTTATGGCCAAAACAGTGCCAACTAGGGGTAAAATGGTCATTTAAAAATCGGGAAAAATCATGAACATGGGAAATGACCACAATAGTCGTCTCCCAAAGTTACATGACCATACGACTTCGTATGTGAAAGAAATAAATATCCTACGATCCTATGATGCGTAGAATGCGGGTCGTTACAACAGATAAGATAGAAAATTAGAATAGAAGAAGGAGAAGAAGATAACAACAGAATCAGAGTAACACGAATCTCACAGCGAAATGAATAAAATATATTATATAACATAATATTTGAAATACAAAACTTATAACTGTATATACATACCATTTCAGAGTATAACATAACTATTCCCGGGAGATACAGAATTGAAAGAAGTAACAAATATGAATATTGTCTAGATGGTGACAAAATACTCTACTTGGGTGCGACCCACTTAGCCATGCTGCCTGCCCGATTGTTGTCATTTCCCAGTTGATGAGGCTTGAGGTCATAACGTATCCTTTAACAGATCACTCCTTCGTTTACTTTGAATATCACATCGTCATACCCGTTAAATCACAAATTGATTTCCCTAAAAATACCACGGGTATAAGCTAAGAGAAACGAATTCCTCCGCCACCAACATAAATACGTTTGAAATGATCAACTTACACGATCCACCAGATATACTCTGTAAGACATTCGCCCATTCAAGTTGTCCTGGGACTGGACAACCCGAATGAATTATTATGTAAATCCATCTTAGGTAGTTTCTACCTAGGATCGCCAGAATAAACCTTGCATAAGCTCCATCTCCAATTGTCTTCGATATATTTGATTCGAAACTATAATGCCCCTACTGAGTGGTTTTCAGATAATAAATCCGATCCCGGTCTCTCCGTATTGACAACGGAAATGGTCAAAACTGTTGTATATAACAATGTTGTATACACAATTATATGATTTTTGTTGGATGATAACAACCAAATATATATTATTTTAAATGTGTTTGTTATTGTACTGTTTCATATATACATCACAGACAGGAATATGATATTTATATTCAAATAAAATACAACTGTACAGAAATTCAAATATTCAAACATTATTTTATTTAAATATAATATTTTATTTCAATATTCAAACAGTGTAACACCCTACGTCCGCTAAGGTCACTCATAAGAGGGGAATGCCTTAGTTTCGGTGAAGTATTTTAAGTGAATATAGAACAGTAAAATTACAACAAGACAGATATAAGTAATACTTGAAAATTTAAATCATCATTTCATTGCAGCGGAAAGTAAAACATGTTTGGTTACATCACAAAACCATACAAGAGTCAAGTACAAAATATCCATCTTGATAAAAATAAGTACATAATCCCACTATGTAAACAATAGCCATAAAAGCAAAGATGAACTGAGCTTTACTTCAACGGTCCAAGCTCCAAAGGATAGATACAGCAATCTGATCAAAGCCCACTAGCACTAAGCCCACTCTGATAACCTGGGTTTGGGGGAAAAAGATAAAAACAACGGGGTCAGACATAAGTCTGAGTGAGTCCTATAACCCTAACAATACAATCGTTAAAGTAATTAGGGTATGATATAAACAAGGTATGGTACCTCTGGGGATAATGACTACACTACGTAGCCAACAAAACACGGGATGTACTAAGATAACCGGAAAGACGCATTTATCCACCCAAGGATAATTACTAGATTACACCATCCCAGACTTATCCACCCAAGGGTAATTCCTACACTGCACCACACCAGTTCTACCTACCAAGAGTAATTCCTACTTAAAGGTTGATCCCACTAAATGTACTTAGTAATTTTTACCCAGTAGTTTCGTGTACCCCTAGCTAACTACCTAGGTGTACCCACTACTCCCAAGCGATCGGCTCCCTAACGTAGATATCCGTGCTGGTCCCACAATGGGGTGTATCATTTTCCCAAAGTGGCAACCTGATAATATCAACGGTGCACGGCTTTATACCTACACGATGCAACAACGACTTACTAACCAGCCCGGGTCCACACACGCATATGAAACCCGTTGGTCCTACGTTGCCACCGCTAACCCGTTTTGGCCTCTTATAGTCAAGCCCAATATGCGTGTCCCGTCACTCGACTTGAGTCGAGCCCACTAAGATACGTTTGGGATATTGGTTGAGATGGGCCCCCACAAGCTATCCACCTAAGCTTGTTATTTCTAGTGTATCCCACTTAACCCTTTTTAATAATCATGTCTACCTTCATGTAATAAATCCTGGTTAAGTCATTTAATCATATTTTAATTACCACCCAAGGCACCCACTAGATTTCCACATGCCACCCAAGTCATTTACTTAATTCCCACATGCCACCCGAGGCACTTACTTAACCCTTTAATCATGTTTAATTACATGTTCTACTTTGGTTAAGTATTCTAATCGTATTTTCAATTGCTACCCAAGGCAACCCACTAGTTTCCTCATGCCACCCAAGGCACCCCACTAGTTACTACAAGTCACCCAAGGCACCCACTTAACCCTCATGCCCCACTACATGCTTATATGGTTAAGTGTTTCTTAATTAATTAAGACCGTGATCCTCATAAAGACCTCTCACATTAGACTATCTTTTATGACCGCTGGTTAAGCCGGTTGGGTCCGGGCAGCCTTATGTCATAACCGAGTCTAACCTCGTGTCTTTACATTAATCACGTATTTAGTTTGTGCCTAAGACCTCTCACATTGGGCTAACATTTGTAGCAACTGGTTAAGCCGGTTGGGTCCGGGCAGTTTTACGCTACAACTGAGTCCAACCTCGTGTCTTAGTCGATTAATTACACCTAATTAATCACCCTCACAATTTATATTAATTATCCCTAATTAATATCAAGTTTTTCATAACATGGGTAGACCTAACTCAATAGGTAAATTCCCATGGGGTAGACCTAACTCAATAGGTAAATTCCCACTTATGTTAATTTATTTTTATAGTATGCTTAATCATACCCAACCATACTTTTATTAACATATTTATTAACCCCATCGTTCCCCACGCAAATCGTTCTCATTTCACGATATAATAAAAGGGAAGATCCATCACAAACATCATGGGTTTAACCAAATCTTAGCATATAACTTTGTCATGGGTTAAGAGGATGTCAACTTGCATATATGAGCATATATTAACCCAACTATATTTAACCCAAACTTGCATAATATATTAAACATGCATTTAAGCATACACATAACTTGCATAAGCATTCACATTCTTGCATAAGCATTCACATAACTTGCATAAGCATACATAACTTGCATAACATGTTGAACTTGCATATAAGCATTCTCACAACTTGCATAATATATTAAACATGCATATAAGCATTCACATAACTTGCATAACATGTTAAATTTGCATATAAGCATTCACATAACTTGCATAAGCATACATAACTTGCATAACATGTTGAACTTGCATATAAGCATTCTCACAACTTGCATAATATATTAAACATGCATTTAAGCATACACATAACTTGCATAAGCATTCACATTCTTGTATAAGCATTCACATACTTGCATATTAACTCATAAACTTGCATAATGTGTCATCATGACCTTGCATATTAACAAACATGTAACTTGCATAGCATATCTTGCATATTAACATACATGTAACTTGCATAGCATATCTTGCATATTAACATACATGTAACTTGCATAGCATATCTTGCATATTAACATACATGTAACTTACATAACATCATACACATAACTTGCATGTGAACTTGTTAAACATGCATAAACCCACTTGTTAAACATGCATAAACCAACTTATTAAACATGCATAATATCACATACTTAGCATGCATAGAATCACATACTAAACTTGCATAATATCATATACTTAGCATGCATAGAATCACATACTTAACTTGCATAATATCATATACTTAGCATGCATAGAATCACATACTTAACTTGCATAATATCATATACTTAGCATGCATAGAATCATATACTAAACTCGCATAATAGATCAATGTTCAACTTAGTGTTTTGCATCATAATCATCATGAAACATAGCACCAAACTTGCATATAGATGTCATGACTACATAACATTAAACTTGCATGACATATGGTATATAACTTGCAAAACACATAACATACACTACACAAAGCTTGCATAAACACATTGATCCTCAAACATATCCATACATCATCATATCCTATCTTAATCAATTTAACAATTGATTATTAAGGAGATAGAATCTCACCAAAACATAATTAGCAAACTAATGAAGAAGATTAAGAGGCTAGAAGTTGATTTGGAATGCTATCCCTTCTCTACTTTTGATGGAGGCTCCTTCAAGTTTCATTTTGCCATAGTTTAGTTACTAGATTTAATTATGAATGAATTAGGGTAGGGTTAGGGTCTTATTTATAGGATTAGGTTGCATTTTAGACCCTTAGATTAACCCTAAATTAGATTAGGACCATCAGATCCGTCAGATCCAAGAAGCTTCCAGAACCAGCCCAAGAACCCAAACTGGTGCACCCAGTTTCACTGGGCGTCGCACCCCTGTCGACAGGCAAGTCGACAGGGCAGTCGACACCCCTGTCGACAGCCCTGTCGACATGGCTAGGGCGGGAATTTTCCCGCCTGGCCCCGCTTGCTCTATTTTAAAATCTGAATTTAAATTATTAAATCTGTTTTTAGCTTTGAATTTTCTGCAAACTTCATCGGCCATAACCGGGCCATACGGACTCCGATTCTCGAAAACTCGGACTCTATTTTGCGTATTTTTCCGAGACGAACACAATGACGCAGCCCGTTTCCCCCAATTCTCACATCTGAGATTATTTATTCTGTAATTAGTGAATTTTAGCATTAACCGAAATTCGGGGTGTTATAAACAGTACATATTTTATACTCCTCTATTTGTACAAATTCTCTAATATATTTCAATACATTTCACATTCATTTTCATATACTACTTTTCACTACAACATTCAACACTCATTTTCTGTTTCACTTTTACATTCACTTATTTACATACTCAACACATTCTTGTTGTCTTCAGTCTTTAGCCTTTTGGCTTCACAGCACTTCACTGTCAGTCCAGTCATCATCTTCTTACCTGTCACAATGAAACAAAAACACACACAGTACACTACAATAGAATTTAAACTGAATATATGCAAATATAAATTTTATTTTTAAAATTTTATTTGCCTCATATTTCTGGTGTGTTTCTCATCATTTTTCATGACTTGATCTAATTCATTTGTGTATAGTCAGCTTGTATAGTACAGGGACAGAAAAATAGTCTGAATGGCTGCATATACACACGTGTATATATACACGTGTGCACAGCCTCGCAAATTTAGTGTGCAGCTGAGGAGTAGCCACGTGGACCATCTCAACTCAGTGCAACAATACAAGGTCAAAACAGAAAATTCAAAACAATGCAAAGGAATACAAACAAGCTAAATGAAGTATATGTAAATCAAACAACTCAGCCTCAAGATCAAATGGCATAGCAGCAAGAAATTCATGGTCGAGCTCAAGACAAAGTTCAAGGTGTCGAGCCAAATAACATAATGATGATCATAGCAGGGAGTGTATGCAGCAATACATGGTTATGGTGGAGCATGGTACATCATTCCAAATCAACAAAAGTGATGATACAAATAAATAACATGGCCGCACAAACATGGTATGTAAGCATGCATCAAGCAAACTCGGCCAAATCCACAAGTCAATGTACACAGAATGGTACACAAGCAATTTCAAATGGTAACAACATTAAAAGGTCAATGATCATCAAACCAGCATGGACTAAATGAACAAGTCAGGTCCAACTAGCACATGCACAAAACAATTAGCTATTGGATGGTACATCATTAAAACAGCAAGCTCAAAAATGGTGTGAACATGATCTGCCTTAACTCGAGCTCAAGTGTGCTTGTAGCAAGTGTACAATGTTTGTACACAAACATGAATGCAAACAAATAAGGGACAGTTTTCTTTGATACAAAAACAAATGGTGCAACTCATAAGCTAATGATGCATTTCAGTTTTAAATGTTGACAAGCATACATGAAGACAGTAAGCACAAGATGGAGCAACCAATCCAAACAGTGGTGCACATACTCATATGGTGCAACAAGAATGCTCAATGGAAAAGCAGGTTCAAATTCAGTGAGCACAGGTGGATGTGTAAGTGGATAGTTTCTAATATCAAAGCAAGCATGTATGGTCATGGAGGATAAAGTCATGGATGATCAGCAACAACATGATATCAATACAACAACAGATGGTACAACATAAAATCAGTTCTCTCAATTTTGAATAGTTAATATTTCAGGAAAGAATGCACAAGTCAACAATGGTGATACAAAGACAGTGTGCACAAATGTTCAAGGATGGTGCATACAACAATTCAAACTGGAATGTTATCAATACAAGAAATCAAGCAAGGAGATATTGGAAACAAATTTGTTGTTTCCTGTTTCAATCTTAACATTTATTTTAAGAGAAAGCTGTTTTTGGAAAACATTAAAATCAGCAAATTTGGAAATTCTTTGAAACCAAGAATATTTCTTTCCAGTTTATGACCAAACCTTTTTCTGAAATACACGAGACCAATTTTGTAAAAGATTTATTCAGTAATCTCGCAACAAAACTTTTTGGCAAGTTTTCTTTTAATAATCAATCACAAGGAAACACCAAAACATTTTTATTGTTTCCTGAATAGTTCACAGCAAAATTGGAAAGTCAAATGGAATTGCAGATTTTACTCAACAATTTTGGGTAACTAATACATTCCAGGAAACATTAAATGGTCACGCAATTTTTCCAGGAAATCAATCAAAGAATTCAAAGTACCACAAGTCTAAAATAATTGGAAAGTATTTTCTAAAGTTTACAGTGGTTCAAAATCTAGTCCAGGTTCACAAATTAACTCACGAAATTCATTTTCGAACCGAAAAATTCAAAAAGGGGAATCACGTAATCTTAGGCCAAGTCATTATCGTGAAATCAGAGATGATAGGATTCCTAAATCCTATTTTAACACCATCTACATCATTGGCAAAGGTATATTGAAAACCCACAAATCAATTCAAGCAATTCAAAGCAATAATCTCTAGGAAAAACTCACTTGGTTTTCGGTCAAGAGCAAGAGAGAAAATTCCAAATCGAAACATCTGAGAGCAACAGCAAATCGGAGCTTCAGAGAAGCAATTTCATCAAGCCGTCGATTGGATTTGGGACGAAGCAGGAGAAACCCTAGAAAATTATTCAAGCCGCCGCCATTGTTATTTTCCAAGAGAAAGGGACGTGGAAATGAATAAGGGTGCATTGCAAATCAAGGGGGCCGGGCTATTTTTCATTTTGGCTAAGCTTGTTTATTAAAAAGGGGATGACCCCTTTTAATTTAAACTCCTAAAGGGTTTTTGAATTTGGTTTTAAATTTGTATTGTTTTATTTGCTTTGTAAAAATCATCTGAACAATTTTCTAGTGTCTGTATAAACTAGGGGAATCAGTCAGGGTGTTGACAGAGTCTGTAAAATCTGGGTTACTGGTTACGGGGTCGTAATCAAGGGAAATCTGATCGAGGGGATATCAATCAGTCTAGGGTTTTGAGCATAGGGTTAGAATAGGAGCAGGGTTTGCTAGTGTACATGGTCTTGTATGCGGGATCTGTTCTATCACCTAGTAGAAACCTTAGAAATGCAGCAGTAGGCAGGGTTTTGCCGAAGCTGGGTATATCTGTGTGTGATTTATTTTCTGCATTTCTGTTTCTGTTATATTTTGTGATCTGTTTATTAATATATATCCTGTTATATTTTTAATTCAGTTGAGAAGTGTGATAAACCCTATTCACCCCCAGGGTTAATCTAGATCCAACACTTGCTATCAGAGCCAAGTTTTCTTTAACCCTAGAATCATGGATCCTAGTTGTCAGTCTTTTGAGAATTAGTCCAGTCATATTCCATTTATTTTCAATAGTACAGATTTTTTAAATTGGAAATTAGAAATGGAATTATATTTATAATCTGTTGATATTAAATGTTGGGATACTGTTATTAATGGTTATGATGTGGTCAATAGGAACGATATTGGATTTAATTCTCGTGCTATTCACACTTTATATTCTTATATTGATGATGTCCAATATAACTTCATTTCTCATTGCTTGACTGCGCAGGAAATATGGAATTTTCTCGATACGAAGTATGGAAAGATTGACAACAACAGCTCAAAACCCAAAATGGTCAACTCAGGTTCAGATCTATGCTCAGGAGAAGAAACAAATGAAAATTCAAGTAGATCAGACGATAGAGACTCAACAGATAATGAGACTGAAAGCTTCTCATATGAAGAGTTGGTTTATATGTGTACTGATTTAACAAAAATAGTTGACAAAGTCCATCGTAAAAACAAAATTTTAAAATCTAAAAATCATGAGTTAAATAGCAAAATTAAATGTTTGGAATCTGAATTTACAAATGTCATGAAATTAGGAAATTCTGACTGTGAAAGTTGTTTGAAATTGAAAACTGACCTCGTTCACCTTAATAAAAATATTCAAAGGCTTAAAGAGGAAATTCTGATTTTAAAAGAGGTTGAGCTAAAAGATTCAAACAATTCTTTGCATAAATAATTTAATAATTTTAAGGCGATCAAAAATTCCAAACATGAAATTGTTGAAAAAGAAAGCTTGTTGAAAAGTGATTTAATTTTAAACGAGCTTGAAAAAGAGATCGAAAATTTCAAGAAACTTGAATTTGAAAAACAAATTAAATTTGAATCTGAAATCTGTGAGTCCAAGACCAAAATCAAACTTCTTGAAAACAAAAATTTGTCTTTGAAACAACATGATGCTGATAGAAAGATCACTAACAATCGATGTTCAGACTTAATAAAAGAAAACGGTGATCTTAAATTCAAAATTCAACAACTAGAGTCAACTTTGGTTAAATTTGCTGATGGAAAAAAATCTTTAAATATGTTGTTGAAAAACCCATTTTCTGCTAGAAATAAATGTGGACTCAGATTTGAGAAAAATAATGTTTTTGAAAATTAGAACTCAGATGATTTTAAAAATGCTTTAAACTACTTTGGAAAGAATCGATATGAAAATTCAAACTCTGATAATCACAAAGGATTTTTGAATCATAAACGTGATGTGAATTTATTTTATAATAATCTAGTTGAACAATTCTGGATCCCAAAAAGAAATAAAACAAACTTCATGAAATTCAAACAGATTTGGTTTCCAAAGGGTACGAAGATAGATTCGAATGGATTATTATACAAACAGGTTTGGGTACCAAAACGTACGAATATAACTGTGAGTGGTTTTACTACTTTTGTTAGACCACTCGATCCCTTCATTTGCTAGGTACCAG
The DNA here is from genome assembly GCA_030737875.1 of Allium sativum. NCBI lineage: Eukaryota > Viridiplantae > Streptophyta > Magnoliopsida > Asparagales > Amaryllidaceae > Allium > Allium sativum. Next base: position 1,018,522,069 of record CM060926.1, on the reverse strand, counting down.
TGGAGGCTGAGGAACTGCTGTGCAAAAAGAAATTTGAAATCAAGCTGAGTTATACTTCTGTATTCTTTACAGTTCCTTGGCCAAGATTTGTTGAGTAAGAGATTATGATTTACATTGGATTCTGGTATGATCTCTAAACTCACCTTTGTAAATATTCTCTGTTTTTATTTTGTTTATTTCTCCTTCTGTCCCTTATGTTTTAATTTTTTATTTATTTTATTTTTTTTCTCTTAATCTGTCACCGTCATATCTTGTAACTTCTTGGGCTTCATTAACTTCCAATTGCAGAATTCATATTTTTCTGGAAATCTGCTTCATTTGAATGAAACTCTAATGTTTTAATTTTTTTTCCAGATCTTGAACTTGATCTTGTATATCCCTGCAATTGTTTTGAAGTTCATTTTTTCTGTTTTCTGAATTCATAACAGTGCTGATGTATCCTTGTCATATCTTGAACACTGTTAATTTGAATTTTAAAATTTTGAAGATCTGAAAGTTTAATGGAAATTCACACACCTCTGCTGTTTTGATTTTCTTCTAATTCATTTTAGAAAAGCTCGAAATAATATACTCATTACAGCACCTCAATTTTTATCAGTTGTGATAATTTCATTATTCTTCAGATTGGCTTGGATATCTTGATTTATCTTGAATTACAGTGATACATCTTGAAATTCACTTTTATTCATGATCATTATGGTTTAAGTTTGTTTGTTTGAAATCATATGAAATTCTTGATATTTTGAATATCACACACCTCTTAAAATTGAAATTAACAATCTTGTGTGATTGATTCATTATATCTCAAAACTTGACATTGATTCAAGTGATTTCAAATAAATTAATTTAATTTATGGATCATGAATATATCTCAAGCTTGATGTAAATGATCTGAAATTATTCTTTTACTTGTCAGTATTACTTGTGAAAATTTCTTTGAAAATCCGATCTTAAAACTCTCTTCTATTTCATGATGATTTGATTTGAATATTTGTTTGTTTAAAATCATTTGAAATTATTGAATCTCACACAATTCTTAAAACTGAAATTAATAATATGGTGTGAGCGATTCATTGAATCTAGAGATTTACATATTCCTTCAAATGATTTCAAATAAACTATTTTTTTATTGAATCATGAAAAATCTTTTGAGACCATCAAAAATATCTTGACAAGTCTTCTTTAAAATTGGTTATCATGCTGCTCTGATTAAATGAAATTGATTTGTAAATATTTTTGGTGACAGCTTGTTTTGGTATCAAATATATACCATTCTCTGATAGATGAAATTATTTTGCTTGATTTGTTAACCGTGTCTGCTTAGGCTTTATGATTAAAATTCTGTTGTCTGTGATATCCTTGTTTGTCTCCTGTATCTTGTTACAATTCTCATTAGTAGATACACCAATTGGTATCAGTTTAGAAGTGCTGAATATTTTTTTGTATATATATATTTTTTGTCCTGTATATATATCTCAAAATTCCTCTTGTAATTGTTTTTCAATTTTAAAATTATTTATTTTTTATTTATTCGGAAATTGAAATCAATATCAAAGTTGAACTGTATTTATAATTCATCAAAATAATTATTAAATTTTGAAATTGTGATGATTTGTGACTGCATTATATTTCACAACAAGAGGAGATTTTATTTATATTTTCATGGTGGTTGAACATTTATCATAATATCTTTGAATTGGCAATTATTTCACGACCATCTCCATTATCTGCCATCCATGATAATTCTATATTAATGTGGAGAGTTTGATATTTTTTTTAAATCATCTCGAATAAACAGTGAAAATCTTTGTGATGGAATTGTGGCCATGTTATTATTATTCAGAATTAGTGATAATTGAAAATTTTCAATAATCCCGGTACAATCGAGCATATTTCATAATATAATTAATTTAGAAATTTATTTCACTGATCATTTCTGTACCTACCGCATTTCTATCATCCATTTTTGGTTTTGTATACCGAGGAGTTTTTCTTTTTAAAGTTGAAAATGATAAAATATATAATTAATACATAAGTGTGTCTCTAACCTCATTTAAAAATCCAAGCTCTGGTTATGCATGGTTATGAGGCAACTTTTAATTTAAGCTGCGACTGACCTCATTTAAAAATCCAAGCTCTGGTTATGCGTGGTCAGTGTGCTCTTAAATAAAATAAAAAGAAAAAGGAAATAATGCGCTATAAATTAAAATTAGTATGAAATTATCCTTGGTGTTTTAAAAAAAAACCAGCCTATCAATCCATCTTTCTAATCTGTGAAATGTATTGAAATCTTATGAAGTATTATGATTTGTTGATTGATAGCTATTGGAATTTGAGAATACTCGATTTTTTCACTTAAATTGAATTATTAATTATAGTCCAATTTCCATCTTAGTTTTTGAACCTCAGTTTTATAAAAATTCTTTGGAAAATAATTGGAACTCATTTTTTAACTCTCCCCATTTTATATAAAATTCATCGTAAATCCGTCATTCTCTACAATGTGAAATATGCCACCTGTTCTTGGAATAATATGATTTTTGTTTGACTGATTGAGATTTATGATGATCGGTCTTCCTCTTATGCTGAAATTTTATTTTTAGTCATTTTTCATCTAAATTTTAAAATTCTGTATCCTTTTGATGATAACAAAAGGGGGAGAATGGGTTGAGATTTTGATTTATGAGTGAATATTTTATAAATATTTTTAATTTTGAAAATTCACTATTATTCAGTTCATAGTTCATTTCACTCATGCACAGTTATAGGGGGAGTTTTCTGCTGTAGGGGGGGCTACTAAATAGGGGGAGTTCAAAATCCACTGTCAAACATATTTATTGTATTCAAAATCTTTTATTTGTCTGTCATCATCAAAAGGGGGAGATTGTTGTATATAACAGTGTTGTATACATAATTATATGATTTTTGTTTGATGATAACAACCAAATATATATTATTTTAAATGTGTTTGTTATTGTACTGTTTCATATATACATCACAGACAAGAATATGATATTTATATTTAAATAAAATACAAGTGTATAGAAATTCAAATATTCAAACAGTATTTTATATAAATATAGTATTTTATTTTAATATTCAAACAGTACATATTTTATACTCCTCTATTTGTACAAATTCTGTAATATATTTCAATACATTTCACATTCATTTTCATACACTGCTTTTCACTACAACATTCAACACTCATTTTTAGTTTCACTGTTACATTCACTTATTTACATACTCAACACATTCTTGTTGTCTTCAGTCTTTAGTCTTCTGCTTCACAGCACTTCACTGTCAGTCCAGTCATCATCTTCTTACCTGTCACAATGAAACAGTAACACGCACAGTACACTACAATAGAATTTAAACTGAATATATGCAAATATAAATTTTATTTTTAAAATTTTATTTGCCTCAGATTTCTGGTGTGTTTCTCATCATTTTTCATGACTTGATCTGATTCATTTGTGTATAGTCAGCTTGTATAGTACAGGGATAGAAAAATAGTCTGAATGGCTGCATATGCACACGTGTATATATACACGTGTGCACTGCCTCGCAAATTTAGTGTGCAGCCGAGGAGTAGCCACGTGGACCATCTCGACTCAGTGCAACAATACAAGGTCAAAACAGAAAATTCAAAACAATGCAAACGAATACAAACAAGAAAAATGAAGTATATGTAAATCAAACAACTTAGCCTCAAGATCAAATGGCATAGCAGCAAGAAATTCATGGTCGAGCTCAAGACAAAGTTCAAGGTGTCGAGCCAAATAACATAATGATGATCATAGCAGGGAGTGTATGCAGTAATACATGGTTATGGTGGAGCATGGTACATCATTCCAAATCAGCAAAAGTGATGATACAAATAAATAACATGGCCGCACAAACATGGTATGTAAGCATGCATCATGCAAACTTGGCCAAATCCACAAGTCAATGTGCACAGAATGGTACACAAGCAATTTCAAATGGTAACAACATTAAAAGTTCAATGATCATCAAACCAGCATGGACTAAATGAACAAGTAAGGTCCAACTAGCACATGCACAAAACAATCAGTTATAGGATGGTACATCATTAAAACAGCAAGCTCAAAAATGGTGTGAACATGATCTGCCTTAACTCGAGCTCAAGTGTGCATGTAACAAGTGTACAATGTGTGTACACAAACATGAATGCAAACAAATTAGGGACAGTTTTCTTTGATACAAAAACAAATGGTGCAACTCATAAGCTAATGATGCATTTCAGTTTTAAATGTTGACAAGCATACATGAAGACAGTAAGCACAAGATGGAGCAACCAATCCAAACAGTGGTGCACATACTCATATGGTGCAACAAGAATGCTCAATGGCAAAGCAGGTTCAAATTCAGTGAGCACAGGTGGATGTGCAAGTGGACTGTTTCTAATATCAACGCAAGCATGTATGGTCATGGAGGATAAAGTCATGGATGATCAACAACAACATGATATCAATATAACAGCAGATGGTACAACATAAAATCAATTCTCTCAATTTTGAACAGTTAATATTTCAGGCAAGAATGCACAAGTCAACAATGGTGATATAAAGACAGTGTGCACAAATGTTCAAGGATGGTGCATACAAATGCAAACTGGAATGTTATCAATACAAGAAATCAAGCAAGGAGATATTGGAAACAAATTTGTTGTTTCCTGTTTTAATCTTAACATTTTTTTTAAGAGAAAGCTGTTTTTGGAAAACATTAAAATTAGCAAATTTGGAAATTCATTGAAAGCTAGAATATCTCTTTCCAGTTTGTGACCAAACCTTTTTCTGAAATACACGAGACCAATTTTGAGAAAGATTCATTCAGTAATCTCGCAAGAAAACTTTTTGGCAAGTTTTCTTTTAATGATTCAATCAATCAGAAGGAAACACCAAAACATTTTTATTATTTCCTGAATAGTTCACAACAAAACTGGAAAGTCAAATGGAATTGCAGATTTTACTCAACAATTTTGGGTAACTAATACATTCCAGGAAACATTAAATGGTCACACAATTTTGCCAGGAAATCAACCAAAGAATTCAAAGTAACACAAGTCTAAAATAATTGGCAAGTATTTTCTAAAGTTTACAGTGGTTCAAAATCTAGTCCAGGTTCACAAATTAACTCACGAAATTCATTTTCGAATAGAGAAATTCAAAATGGGGAATCACGTAATCTCAGGCCAAGTCATTATCGTGAAATCGGAGATGATAGGATTCCTAAATCCTATTTTAACACCATCTACATCATTGGAAAAGGTATATCGAAAACCTACAAATCAATTCAAGCAATTCAAAGCAATAATCTCCAGGAAAAACTCACTTGGTTTTCAGTCAAGAGCAAGAGAGAAAATTCAAAATCGATACATCTGAGAGCAACAGCGAGTCGGAGCTTCAGAGAAGCAATTTCATTAAGCCGTCGATTTGATTTGGGACGAAGAAGGAGGAAACCCTAGAAAATTATTCAAGCCGCCGCCATTGTTATTTTCCAAGAGAAAGGGACGTGGAAATGAACAAGGGTGCATTGCAAATCAAGGGGGCCGGGCTATTTTTCATTTCGGCTAAGCTTGTTTATTAAAAAGGGGATGACCCCTTTTAATTTAAACTCCTAAAAGGTTTTTGAATTTGGTTTTAAATTTGTATTGTATTATTTGCTTTGTAAAAATCATCTGAACAGTTTTCTAGTGTCTGTATAAACTAGGGGAATCAGTCAGGGTGTTGACTGACAGTTGACAGAGTCTGTAAAATCTGAATTACTAGTTACGGGGTCGTAATCAAGGGAAATCTGATCGAGGGGATATCGATCAGTCTAGGGTTTTGAGCGTAGGGTTAGAATAGGAGCAGGGTTTGCGAGTGTACAATGTCTTGTATGCAGGATGTGTTCTATCACCTAGTAGAAACCTTAGAAATGCAGCAGTAGGCAGGGTTTTGCCAAAGCTGTGTATATCTGTGTGTGATTTATTTTCTGCATTTCTGTTTCTGTTATATTTTGTGATCTGTTTATTAATATATATCTTGTTAGATTTTTAATTCAGTTAAAAAGTGTGATAAACCCTATTCACCCCCACTCTAGGGTTAATCTAGATCCAACAAAAACTTTGATAGTCGGTTATTTAACTATCAAAGGAAAACATGTGTATAAACAACGGTCGTATTCCCAAATGGAAATCTTACCGATGAATCATATTTTCATTTCACAATTTCCCATTTATCATTTCCATATATTCATAAATTCTTTATTTTCTAAAATTAGAAAATATACGTTATTTACTTTGGAAAACGTTTCCATTTCTGATTAACGCATCAATATCTTCCCACCTCTATCCGTCTCTAACTGTAAACTAGTAAGAGAACAACTTCCTAAGTATAAACCCCGAAGGCTGAAGCTAACATCAGATCGATACCCAAAAAGCCATTCAACTCGACTAATTTCCAGTCAGTTTCTAATTTCAGTATTTCCATTTAAATTCCTAATTCAAACCCCAAATTCCTTTATAATATTTTATTTGCAAAATATTTACTTTAATCTATTTTTTCACATAGAATGTGAATAATATTTCTTTATATAATCAAAATAGTATGATTAAGTATTTAAAAACAATATCTCGAACCCAAATTCTATTCGTATTTTTATTTGCAGAATTATTCATACAAATCTTATTTCATTTCCAACATTTATAATCTCATTACAAATTTCCTTTATAACTACTATGTTCACATTCCATTTCAAATATCGGTGTTAAAACCGATTTTACTTCTCTATATAAACTTAGATTTATATATTCAATTTATCAAATGATAAATATTTCCTTAATTTATAAACATTGTTTATAAATTATTCTCCTTAATTTATCTGTTAAAACAAATTTCTATTATATATTTACTTTAGATCAAATTCCTATAATTCTTTTATATCTCGCCAAATCCCTTTTATAATTCTATTAATTTCCAAAGCTATATTTATTCCATAAAGTTCTTTATTTACTTCTTATTATTTCCATTAAGTATTTTAACCAAAACGGTCTTTTACACTTCTATATAACGGTTAATAATTTTAGATAGAAGTTCCTTATTTTATTTTCAAATATCTCCTTTTATAAAATCCATTTGATTTTATAAATTTCTTTAAATTTAATAACCACTTCACAATTTCCTTTATTATAAAATCCTTTGATTTTATATAAATTTTTATTTCAATACACACTTTGAAAATTCCCTTTTTACATTCCAGTATCACTTATGGTATTAAAATAACAAATCAAAAGAATCAATCATCATCCCAACATGCATAATCAATAACAGATTATATACCACATCATATATCACATTATATGAAAAAACAGTATTATAAATATTAAGGAATCCAATTGGATCCCTCCAACCTGTTTCCCTGGATCCACAGATATTAAACAATATAATATAACATCAATTTCATTTCAATATGAAATATTCTGATAAACAGAATCAATATTTGATCAACAATATATATATATATATGTACTACTAGATCTATAATTTCAACCAATTAATTAGCAGTTCATCTAAACAGCCAACACACAACAATCAACCAACATTTAACAATTCTAAAAAGACGTTATAAAAATATAAACTGGACAGAGTGAGCGAGTTTTACTCATATTGGACAGTTATCGTTAAATAACGATTAACTATCTTTGATTCAGATGGACGTTTTATTTTGCCATAATTTGTACCGAGCTCTAATTCACTCCAAATCAGTTCCAATGTGTAGCTCTCGTCTGTACGATCCCAACAGATCTTGTTTTGCTGAATTTGGATAATGTATGACAAAATTATAAATATTTCTAGTTGATACATTATTTAAATTTTAATTTAAGCTATAATTAATAATTTTGGGCTTAACCTTTTATTAGCCGGCCCATTACCAATAAAACAACCGGCCCCTTCTGTTCTTCTTCCCCCAAACCAAGAAAGCACGCTCCAGTATTTCCAACTCCATTACAATAGCTTCCTCAAACTCAAATACCATCATTCATCCACAAATTCAAAAACGCAGATCACCATTTTCCTTCTCCCATCACACTCTTCAACCTCAACACTATTTTAGAAAGCTCGGGTGAATCAATGCATTTCCGTCCTGTACTGAATACACATTATTTCAGCAAATTCCCCAAGCTCGTTCTCCCTCTCCGGTCCATTAATTCAAAAACCGAGTACACCATTAAAATCCCCCTCCCTTCCTCTTCAATCCCGTATGCTTTTTACCCAACTTGTATCTTTCATTCAGAATCCGTTCTCCACCATATCGCGACAGCACAGTGACATTGCGTCACTTTTTCTTGCTGCCCCTCTCCAAAATTTGCCAATACCCTCCTCTCAACTCCCCGAACTCAAGTACACTGCTCAAAACAAGAATTGGTGCTTGAATCTCTTCCAGTCCTTAACCCTAGGGATCGCTGTTAACTATCGAGCTCCCCAAAATACCGTCGTAGTAACACCCCGTATTTCTGTTAACACTAAAGTAAAAAATTAAAGAATAACTAACCTCAGACGTGAGAATTACGGGAAACGGGTTGCGCCATCGTGTTCGTCTCGGAATTCTGGTTGAGATAGAGTCCGAGTTTGCGTGAATTGGACTTCGTATGAAGAAGTTATGGCCATCGGAAGTTTCAGAAAATTCAAAACAGATTTCAGAAAATTCAAATTTCAGAGTCAAACAGGCTAGGCGGGAAAATTCCCGCCAGGGCCAGGTCGACCATAGGGTCGACCTGCCCCCCCCTCGGGCAGATTTGATTAGTGACCAGTTAATGACTGTGTGCTGACTCATTAGGGTTTCTGATCTGCTCTGATTGGCTGGGATTAATTTTGGGTTGATCAGACGGCTTAAACTAATCCTAAACTCTATAAAAACACCTATAGACTCAAACCCTAAAATCAAAATAAAATTAGACTCATGGCCTCCATGCCGTCACCTTGCAACTCAGAATAGCCGCCACCAATTAGAGAGGAAGAAAGCAAATCAAATTCAATTCAACTCTAACAACGAATCTTCTTCAAAGGAAAGCTAATACAACTTCAGAACTCAGAATTCAGAACTCAAGACCTTATTTGAGTTGTGAGTTCGATTTCTTTAATAAAATAATTAGCAATTTAATTGGATTGAGTTATGATGTGGATTATATGGATATGATGTGAATTATTGACCGCATGTTATTATTTATGTTGTAAAATTGTGATGTATGTTGTGATGTTATCATCTATGTTGTAAAGTTATGATGCTATCATCTATGTTGTAATTCTGTGATTGGCTTATGTATAATCAAATCATCATGTTGTTCATATGCTAGTTTGGTTATGTTGATTCATATGATAAATCATATGTATGTATGCAAGTTTATATATTGATTTAGACATGAATCATATGCAAGTTAGTGAAAATTATGTATAACCTTACATATTTCATGACATCTAAAGTTAGGCTATGACATGTGTGAGTTATATGCTAAATTCTACATGTTAGTTTACATGTTTAGATGTAAGTTTACACCATTGTTATGTTGCATAAATCACATATGCAAGTTTATATAAATATATGAGTTTGGAATATGAATTATGTTATGCAAGTTTGTGGTTATTGCTTATGGAAGTTTACACCTTTAGATGTAGATCTATGACATACATGATTTATGCAAGTTGTGACCATTACCTAAACAAGTTTACACCTTTAGATTTGGATTTATGACATATGTAGTTTTATGCAAGTTGTAACTTTGGCCTATGCAATTTTTAGATGTAGAACAACATTCACACATGCAAGTTCACCCCTTATGTTTAGATCTAGTTTTATCTATATGTATGTTGTGATGTTTTCTCTTTATTCCATGAATTAGACTATTCGAGTCTAACATATATTTTACGTTAAACGAACGAACATACAACGTGGGGGTAATGGGATAATATTAAAAGATTTAAAATTGAGAATTCGCATAAATGCCTTAAAAGGCATAAAATAAATTTGTGATGAAAATTGGTATGATTTTACATACCATAAATAGATGGGCATAATTGAGTCAATTATGGCCATAGTTAAATTTGGAATTGATTGATAATTTGAATAGGGAAATTAATTCAAATTGGGGAATGATTAATTAGGAGTAATTAATCGTCTAAGACACGAGGTTAGGCTTTTTGTGGTGTAAGACTGCCTGGACCCGCCCGGCAAATCCAACTGCCACAAATTCCAGTCTAATGTGGGAGGTCTTAGGCATAAATTAAATACGTAACAATTGTAAAGACACGAGATTAGGCTCGTTTGTGGTGTAAGACTGCCCGGACCCGCCCGTCAAATCCAGCTGCCACAAATGCCAGTCTAATGTGAGAGGTCTTTATAAGGTTACGGTCTTAATGAATTAAGAAACACTTAACCAGATAAACATGTAGTGGGACATGAGGGGGTTAAGTGGGTGCCTTGGGTGGCATGTGGAATCTAGTGGGTGCCTTAGGTAGCATTTGAAATACGATTAGAAACACTTGACCAAAATTGAAACATGTAAGTGAACATGAATAAGAAGAGGGTTAAGTGGGAATTACTAGAGGGGACCAAGCTTAGGTGGATAGTTTGTGTCAAGCAATGGGGGCCCATTTCAACCAGTAACCCATACGTATCTTTGTGGGCTCGACCCAAGTCGAGGACGGGACACGCATACTGGGCTTGACTGTAAGAGGCCAAAACGGGTTAGCGGTGCCAACGCAAGTCCAACGGGTTCATATGCGTGTGTGGGCCCGGGCCGGTAGGTAAGACGTTGTTGCATCGGGTAGGTATAAGCTGTGCATCATTGGTAGTATCGGGTTGCCACTTTGGGGAGTGATACACCCCACTATGGGGCCAGCACGGGTATCTACGAGTTAGGGAGTCGATCAAATGGGGGTAGTGGGTACACCTAGTGGAGATAGGGGCAGGCGACACCTATGAAAGCAACTAGGGGTGCACGAAACTACCATTATCATATTTAAGTTCTGTAGGCGGGATCAACTTTAGGGTGACTAGTGGTGGTCCAGTATAGTAATTATCTCATAGTGGTTTAGGTGCGCCTTTAACGTTATCTCCGTTCATCTTATTTCCTTTTTTTTACTCTGTCATACTCAATTGTTCACAGTCATTTCCTTATTTTCCAACTTATGCCTTAGCCTAGTTATTTTGGTAATTATATTGTTAAAGTTATCGCACTCGCCAAACTTTATGTCTGACCCCCTTTGTTTCCTCCTCTTTTCTTCCTTTCCCCCCAGGTGCTCAGGTTGGAACTAGCACCAGTGGAGCTTGATTTTGTACAGCTATATCTCTGCTTTTAGAAGTTGCTTGGATCGCTGAAGTAAAGTTCAGCCTCTCTTATTTATGGCTATTTTGTATTGGGGTTATGTCTTTCAATTTATGTACTTTGATCTGGTCAAGATGGATATTATGTACTTTGACTCTGGTTTTTGATGATGTAATCAAACTTATGTGTTTAAAAGTTTTAGTATTGTTTATATCTGTCTTGTTGTTAAGTTTCTGTTTATGTCTGTCGTGGGGTGTTACAGTCGTACCCATCAAAAGACCTACCAGATCGAGGAGGAACATCCCATGATCAATAATATGCAAGCTTTGGGGTTTATAGAATTTTATTACATTTGTTTGAGAATTTAGAAGTAGCGATTTTTATTGTAGAAATAATAAGAACCGACGGCGGAAATTATTTGACTAAAGGAACGGAAAGTTTAGGTTTAGAAGAAAGGTAGTGTATTTATAGAGTAATATATTATTATTATTTTTGGTTAATTTATTTAATTTTACTCAATCGTTATCTCCATTCGTAGTTTAAAAATTCCTATGATTACATAACACATCCAAATTCAACGAAAATGGACATACAACTACAGTTCGACATTATGGACCTAACGAAACTGGTTTCGTCGAATTCCGAATCCGTTTGCTCACATAGTGTATTTTTAAAGTCAAATTATCGACTGTTTTTCACTTTAAAATCCCGTACGGCCACATACTGACTCCAAAAATCACGAAAATTGAAATCTAGTAATAATTTAATATATCGGATCCAACAAAATTAGTTTCGTCAAAAACGGAGCTCGTTTGCAAAAGTGGCTATTTTTAAAGCTCTAAATAAACCCAATTAAATATTAATATATTTAAAAATAATTAAATTAATATTAGTAAAATTAATATTATCGTATATATATTCACATACGATATCATATAACCTCAAAATAAATATATCAGGATTTATAACTCGATATTTCAAAATTCCAGATTATATCGATATTCAATTTATATTAAAATCCTTTTATAATATAAATAAATCGTTATAAATTATAAAGGAATTCCATAGTGACTTTTCAAAAATATGATTTGGACACAACTCACAATCTACTCGATGAAATCTCGATTTTTCTCTTCCAATAGAAAAATATATTTCACCAGCTCCGAACGTTTCTTGTTTCATAGAAATCCGACTTTAAACGGATTCTGTATATTCATTTAAAGTTCGAATCGCCAAATTACGAACTGCCGCGCCATTCTCGATTATAATTATAATATAATTACACGTTCAACTGTCGTTTATATAATTTATTTGTTAATATAATTCAACTCTATACTAAATTATATATTATAAATGATCCAATTCACACAATATTGTGAATTCCACTATTTCCGACTATTGCGAAAATTAAATATATTATTCTATTATTTATATTAATTAAATATTCAAAGTTATTTAATTTAAAGCATTAAATTACCAAACCATTATTTAAATTATTAAATAAAATTAATTATTAAATCGTTAAAAAATACGGGTCGTTACATTCTTCCCCATTAAAATAATTTCGTCCTCGAAATTGCTAAGGTAGAAAACAAACCCTATTAACTGGGTAAAAATAATTTGTTAACTCTAGTTTCAACTTAATAAATAAATTTTAATTAAATTATTAATTCATTCTTACCAATGAAAATTTTCAAAAATCCTGAAAATTTTCTAACACCCTAAATTTTCGAAAAATTTCACCAGCACCTCCTTTGTACGGCTCAATCGGTACAACTACAACTCGCCTCTCTGGGCCTTCTCCAATCTACAAGAAAATGAAAATGCCAAGCGACTTGCCAAATAGGCTCATAAATCACCAAACTCACGTACTGATAAACTTGTACCTTTTTGTCGGGCATATCATTGTATCCTTTCCATCTGTTACCAATTCAGCATATAAAAATACCTTTCCAACAGGTCTCTGATCAATTTATTCTCAAACCAAATCATTTGCTTATACCAAAGCCAAATTCCATTCTTAACAAATTCCATTATCAATTCCGACTCTTAACTTACCAATCCAATATACTTGACCAAATTTCATTCCCACATCCCATTCACTAAATAATTTCTCTAATCAGTTACTTTCATCTCATAACCGTAATCTAGTTTTATTTAAGGAATCAGACCATTTTACTTATCCGAGTCTAATTATATACCAAAACCCAACTTTACTCGGTATCATTCTATTTTTAATTCAATTTCCACTTAACCTGGCTTTAATCCAATTTCAATTTACTTCCACGAATTTCTATTTAATTTGTTTTCCATTTAAACGATCTCTTCCTGGGAGTTATAAAAAACTTGGATTTTTCTAAAATCAACCAATCCTTTTCAAAATTCACACAAATTGTTTTTCTTAAAAAAATTAAAAACAAAACCGTTGGTAGTAATCCGTCACTTAGAACTCGAAAATGAACACTGATGATGTGGCCAGCAGCATCAGTGTTATTTCCCAGCGATCAAAGTGAGTTCAATACTATATCACTTTCAAAAACCCATATTTTAACACTTCCATTTTGAAATATATTTCAAAATACCATTCACAATGCTTGTAAAACAATTTAAAATCACCCAGGATTTTAAAATTCTCATACATTAATTCAAAATCCATTTACAAACACCTTACCAAATTTCCAGGGTTTTAATTTCAATTCAGATTTAATTCATTTCGTAACAGTTATACAAATTTTGATTGGTCATTTACATAACCGTTTCAATTATAATCTTATCTGATCATAATCAACCAACACATCCAATATACGATAATATTTCAAATATCCATACTTTGTTTATATCAAAATATATTTTGGGTAAAATTATTTCATTACCCTCTTTTCAAAACATACAGTGTCGGTTCACCGTATTCGAATGTTTATAAACCCATACCGATACAGTGGATCAAACTGATCGACCAGAATTCATAAGCCACTCAACCAATCAATCTCACAATATAAAATCATTTTTATATCAAATAACAATTACGCGCTCATATATATACACTCAAACTCAATCTAGGGTATGGCTAACCCCATCTCTACTGAGTCACGCCACAGCGCCAAGGTAATTACTTAAACTTCAGCTTTGATACCAATGTAATGACCCGGGGAATTTGCGACCTTGGTAATCGATATAAATTCAACGTTGATTATCCAAGCATCAAAAATACCAGATAGTTAATAGAAAGTAATTAGAGGGTGAGAATAGATAAGATAGAAAATTAGAATTGAAGAAGGAGAAGAACATAACAACAGAATCAGAGTAACCGAATCTCACAGCAAAACGAATAAAATATATTATCTAACATAATATTTGAAATACAAAACTTATAACTGTATATACATACCGTTTCAGAGTATAACACATAATATCACAGCGGAAATAAACAATAGCTATATAATCCTGAAGCCTCCTGCTCTAGCTCTCCAAGTATCTATAAATCCCAACTACTTGATTGCCCGTACAAAATTGGGCACCTAAGAGTTTAGGGAAAAAAAAAACTCTAGGTCAGTCATGTGACTGGTGTGAGTAAACTCCAAACACTTGGTTTAACTATTCCAAATCCTTTCCAAAAGCAATGATAATCGTAAGACCGATCCACACATAAATATGGATGGTTTTTACCTTATGATAACCCAAAATATTTCTTAAGATCAATATTTTCTGATATTATAATAATGTTTAACTCAAGTAGATAGCAATCTAGTATAACACTTTCATCTTACGCTCTACATATATAATATACAATCAAAAACCGCTGGCTCTTATTGGGCAATGGATTCCAACTATGACAAGGTATGGAACCACCTTCCGATCAGTGTACTCTAGAAGTGGTACACTGGAGTTCAACTAGAACATCTTGTAACTCGGCCACACATGACCGACCATTCATTTCGCTTTAATGTTCTGGATATATTGTCACCTTACGGTTGGTATACCAACATAACCGTTCCCGGGAGATACAGAATTGAAAGAAGTAACAAATATGAATATTCTCTAGATGGTGACAATATGCCCTACTTGGGTGCGACCCACTTAGCCATGCTGCCTGCCCGATGTAACGACCCAGAAAATCTGAACCAATTTAAAAATTTTAAATTGGCTAAAATAATGGATTTTAAATATTTAAAATAAATATTTTAAGTAATGGCGATGAAAACTGAGTTGAATCGACATTTGAAAACCAATATAATTAAATATAATTATATATAGAATTGAAAATAGCGCGGTAGTTCGAAAATTCGATTTCTAATTTCAAATGAATATACAGAATTCAATATAAGTCAGAATTGAACGAAACAAGAAATATTTGAATCTGTATAACTATATCTTTATAACGAAGTTAACAAACTGAGATTTCATCTTAGAAATGATAAGATATGTCCAGTTTAAAATTAGAAATAGTCGCTGTGGAATTTATATATATTTTTATATATATAAGGCCCTTAAAAATGGATATTTTGCAGATGACCTCGGATTTCGACGAAACCACTTTTGTTGGGTCCGCAGTGTCAAGTTATTGCTAGGTTTCAAATTTCATAATTTTTCGAATCAATATGTGAGCGTGGCAAAGGAAAACGCGTTTGACCAGTTTCAGTTGATTTTAATCGACTGGAAATTGGCCATTTTTCAAACGGTCTCAGAATTTGACGAAACTAGTTTTGTTAGGACCGTATCGTCAATACGAAGCTAGAAAATATTTTTCTGGAATTTTTCTAGTTAGTATGTGACCCCGGTAATTTGAAATGTGCGTTTAAAATTCAATATAGTGATTTAAATGTAAATTCAAACGGAAACTGATTGTAACGATCAAATCAGCTTGCGATACATATCCCATTGTGTTCGGAATGGGGGTGAAACGCTATGGGCGACAGGCGGTGGGCCTCGTTTCGAAGTCGTACGTGAAAGTCAACCATTTTGCTAAATTAAATAATTAAATAAAAATAAAAAAATAAAAAAAATCACTTCCCTCCTTATCTCCTGCGAAGGCCCCCCCCCGATTCACAATCCAGAAAACAAAAAGAAGAAAAAAAAAAAAAAAAAAAACCCTAAACAGGCGATCGAACCCCCTGACAGCCCACGACCGACGAACCCCCCCCCCCCACCGCCCTCCGAAGTCCCCCCTGAAGCGAAGCCGCCACCCTCGAGAGCCCGCCTCCACCTCGGAACTATCGAACACCCCCAGTCGAGTTAAATCAAGCCGCCACCCTGAAGCCACATCGCCGCCGAACACCACGCCGAACCGCCGACGCCTTCTCCGATTCCCCCCTTTTCTTTTTCTTCGCAGGTAATTGTTTACATTTTATTTTATTTTCATCTTTGAATTTCGATTATATAAAATATTAAAAAAAACCGATTTGTAAAAAAAAAAAAAAAAAAAAAAGAAAGTGTAAAACTGATTTTATAAAAGGTTTAAAACTGAAATTTTTAAAAAGGTTTAAAACTGAAATTTTTAAAAAGGTTTAAAACTGAAATTTTAGAAAGCATAAAACAGATTTTTATAAAAGAATTTTTAAAACTGGGTTTTTTTTTTTTTTTTTTTTTTTTTTTTTAAAAAAAAGAAAGTATAAAACTGTTTGAAAAAGAATTTTTAGAACTGAATTTTATAAAAGAAATAAAACTGTTTTTGAAATAAAAATAAGAATTGTCATATTTTTTTTTTTAGGTTGAAAGCAAAAATAAAAATCATATTTTTATAGGTTGAAAGCAAAAATAAAAATCATATTTTTATAGGTTGAAAGCAAAAATAAAAATCATATTTTTATAGGTTGAAAGCAAAAATAAAAATCATATTTTTATAGGTTGAAAGCAAAAATAAAAATCATATTTTTATATGTGAAAGTCGAAGTAAAAATTCGATTTTTATATATTGAATAGCATAGTAAAAATTCTATTTTTACATATGTAGAGAATACGGGCGAAAGCGACAAAAGGCGAAGATTTCTATAAGGAAGAGTCGTGAAGTTGGATAGCTATTGGTGAGATTTCTGATTTAAAAATTTATATATATATATGCGTGAAAGTGAATTGCTATATATAAATATCTCTATATATATATATATATATATATACGCCCCTCGTCCACAAACCATGGACGATATTTATTGGTTGAAATTGTTGTGATAATTGGTTGATAACGAATAGATTGTTTGGGATTGTTTGTGATGGATATTGGTTGATTGTGGTTGAAAAATACCCGTTTGTGGTTGTGAAATATTTGGTTGAAACCACTTAGGATTAGTTTGTGGAAATGAAATAAATATATACATGCCGCCTGCGTGCGAACTAGATGCATGTTTCCCATTGTCAAAAACCGCGAGGTTTTAAGGTAGAGCGAGGAGCCGTACTAGGGACGGTGCCGGTGTAACTACCCTGCCGTTATGCTGCCGAAATTTTGAATAATATTTGTGTGTTTGAATTATTTTCATATGCTTAAACTATATTTATTCCTACTATAGAAAACATTCATGTGTTGAATTGATATTCATTCGTTGTTTAGAAATTCATGTGTTGAATGGTATTCATATTTTGAAATAAATAGTTCGATAATAAAAATCACATTTCTATCTATATATAAAAACTATAGAAAACATTCATGTGTTGAATTGATATTCATTCGTTGTTTAGAAATTCATGTGTTGAATGGTATTCATATTTTGAAATAAATAGTTCGATAATAAAAATCACATTTCTATCTATATATAAAAACTATAGAAAACATTCATGTGTTGAATTGATATTCATTCGTTGTTTAGAAATTCATGTGTTGAATGGTATTCATATTTTGAAATAAATAGTTCGATAATAAAAATCACATTTTTATCTATATATAGAAACCATAGAAAACATTCATGTGTTGAATTGATATTCATTCGTTGTTTAGAAATTCATGTGTTGAATGGTATTCATATTTTGAAATAAATTGTTTGATAATAAAAATCACCTTTTATCGACTATATGAACTATATAGAAAAATAGTGTTTTGAAATAAATCGTTTTACAATAAAAATCACATTTTTATTGTATGCATAAATCGTTAAAATGCGAAGTGTTAAAAATAGTCACTTGTTCAAAATAAACATAGATGAGTTGAAATATTCATTAATTAACTAATGAAATGATTTGCACCTATTTATGTAACATTAGAATGAATGGTGTTTTTAAACCAAATAGAAATCGAATATGAAATCGAATAGAAAATGAAAAATGATATGAACTGTATATATATGTACATGCAATATTCTTTGAACAGGTTATAGCAAAGGGGCTAGAGAAGAGGAATAAAATTTTGTGCCCGACAAATAGGTACACATTTACTGATTTGTTTGGGTGATGATTTTGAGCCTATTGGCTAGCCGCTTGGCTTCTTCTTTTTCTTTTTGAGACTAGAAGGACCGGGACGCTATTTGCGATTTCCCGACGCTCCCGGTACAGGGGAGGTTATGGCGAAATTTTTCCAAAATTTAAGGAGTTAGAAATTTTTTTGAAGTAAAAACGATATAGAAATCCTTGAATGAATTATATTTATATAACTATATAAATATAAATAAAATTAAAACGAAACGAGGCCGTGCAGTTCGTATTTCGAAACCGTGATTTCAAATGACTAGTACGGGAAATCCGACCATTGGATTTTCCCGAAACCTCAACCGTCGGGTTCGCCTTGGAATAATCTTTCCAACGGCACCAACCTTGTAAAAATCCAACGGTTGGATTGTCTGGAATGTTTAATTCAAATCTGAAGAAAAACAGCGCCAGAAACGATTATATTTATTTATATATATAAATATAATTATATTAAATCGAATAACGACGCTGCAGTTCGTATTTTGAAATCGAAACTTCAAATGATTGTACCGGGAGATCCGACCGTCGGATTTTCCCGAAACTGGAACCGTTGGATTCGCTTTGAAAAGACCTTTCTAATGATGTAAATTTTGTGATGATCCAACGGTTAGATTTTCAGATATGTGTAAATCAAATCTGAAGAAAAACAGCGCCACGGCCGCCTTATGGCCCGAAACGTCGTTTTGAATATAATGGCTATTTTAAATTAAATAAAAATAGCGATAAATAGTTATAAAATATCGTAAGCGATATGAAATGGAAATAAACTGAATTTGCTTGATTTATGTGATGTTTGATGGTCGAATGTGTTCGGTGTGAAAACTATATAAAGAACACAATTGGTGTGTCGAATAATTTAACCATTGGAATAAATCGATTTGAAATTCTAAATATACGTGAATTATTTGAAAAGGCCGAGTTAATTCTCATTTCGAATAATCGACCGACGATTGAAATTCGAAGATGAAGACGATGGTCGAAGACCGGAGATCTTCACCTCGTTTGGATGGTAACCGAGGTCCTGATTGGGAGGCATCCCGAAATATGGATAATGAGTGGTGATCGTTCAGACGTACGTGTTGATCGAAGGGTTTGCGAGGTATTTAGTGCCTCCGGTTTCGTTCAGACCCAGAACGGACTTGTAAATGGACTGTGTGTCCGACATTGGAATTTGTTCTGTGTGATTGATAGCCATCGGTGCACGGTGTGAATTGCCTGTGTGGCATGCTAAGATGCAGTGATCAGGACTCCTGTTGAAAAGCAAAGTCTTGTGGTGATGATCAAAGCATCGCCTGTGTGGCGTAGCTTTGTGTATAACGTAAATTCGCGAGCCTCACACCCCGGTAGGAACCTAAAACGGGAGGAAGGACCTCAGGGAGGGCATGCGTTTCTTTCTAGCTAGGGTGGTGTCAGTGACCTACCAGCCCTGACATTTATATACTTTTCACCTATGTGGTTGTTGCTGTTGCGAGGCGCCTCGGTTTGATCGGACGATCCGGGTCCGATGGAGTCATTCGTTGGCTCGTTTACGCCCCAAAGGGCGGGGAAACGTATTGTTCAGGCATAATAATCCACATCGGTGGACCGGCCCTGACGATCCAAGGCTTGCCTGCGCGCTTGCCTGAGGGGCGGGCTAGAGCGTCTCGAATTCGGTAAGGACTATCTTTTGCCTTGGTTCATGACGGAAATCCAATTTCCAAATACGTGACTGTGCGGTTTTGATTGTATACCTATATATGGCGACATAGTGGTATGGGGCATTAATGCCGTCTATGATTGATAGTTATGATTTGAAATCGTTTTCAAAACATATAAACACTAGCAATAATATCAAATGCCTTTGTTTTATTCGTATCAAGCATATCTTGGCCGTTATAAGGTAAAAACTCTATCCTCCGGTTTGCGTTGCATTGTGTGATGGGAACTGAGTCTTATAACGGTTTCATTTTTATAAAAAGCATAGCGATGTTTAAAAGAAAGATTTGTTTTAAAGCACTGGCAATCCAATGGAGTAAACCCGTTCCACGAAAGTGGCGTGGTCCTGTGATTTGCCATATTATATATGTGTTGAGTGGATTTCTCATACCAGTCCCATGACTGACTCGTAGTTTGTTTCACTCTCAAACTCGGGTGCCCCTTTTTTCTACACGGGCAGCCTTGTATTCAGGTTTAGCTGGTTCTTTCTGGATAGCTGGAGCTGAAGATGGATTCTATCATTTATTTCTTTTTATGCTGTTCAGCTCCTATTGTACATATTTTGTTTATTTCCGCTGTAGACATTTATGTATAGCTGAACTGTATTTGTACTAAGTAAGATCCTGTATACTGTGTAACTCTGATGATTACTTTTATCCAGTATATTTTGTTGTTCATTCTGGTGTATTTATTTAATTCTGTTCTGCTATTTTATGTTTCTGTGTTATATTCCAAAAGATAACCTTGTTTCCGTGAGAACGGGAAATCGGGTCGTCTCAACGTGGTATCAGAGCTTTGGTTAAGCTTAGTTCTGGAATATAACATTTGAACGAACTCGTCAGAAATAGAACCAGTAGTGTTCTAGGACGGGTAACTCTACAGATAGGATCAGTAATATCCTAGTATGAGTAAAGCAGAATGAAATTACACCTTGATAGACACATTTACATTTGAAGTATATGTTTCTATATTTTAAAATACCTTTTCTGTGACCTGACACTTGATCTGCCATTTGCAGAAGTACTAGAAAATGAGTGACAGGAACAGAAGAAGTAATCGTATGGCTCGACCAGCTAATGAGCCAGATGTGCTCCCGCAGCCAGAATCCAATATAGAAGTTCTATACAAGAGATTTCGAAATCTTGGTGGATCGCCATTCTTAGGCAAGGAGCCCATTATGGAAACACAAGCTTGGATTCGTTCTGCAGAGAAAATATTTGAGGGTTTAAAGCTGAGAGACGATCAGAAAAGGTTACTGGCGTCTTGGGCACTCAAAGAAGAAGCTTTGTTTTGGTGGGATTCAATTATTAAAGATAATCCAGAAGGTGATATCACCTGGGATAGATTCAAAGTAATTTTCTTAGAAAGGTTTACTCCTCCCGAAGCAACCGAGAGATTATGTGATGAATTTTCTTATCTAATACAAGGTGACATGACCATTCCCGAATATCATAAGAAATTTAATGAACTTTCTCACTTCGCTCCTCATCTAATTCAAAATCCGAAGGGTAAAAATATGAGATTTATTCATGGCCTTCAAAGGAAATACCAGAATAAGGTATTGGGGCATGTGAAGCTTCCTTTCTCAGAAATGATATACATGGCTTATCAGTATGAAGATCTCGACAAGAAAGGAATGTTGCGCGACGAAGAAGTTTGTGGTAGTGACAAAGAAGGTTCAGAAACTGATGTTCCTGAAGCCAGTACAAGGTCGGAGATCAATAAGAAGCCTAGTGCCAAGAGAAAAAGGGCTGAATCTGGGAACGAACGAATAATGACCGCCACGTGCTCAAGCTGCAATAGAAAAGGACATTTGGCGATAAGTTGCAAATCTTGGAACCAACAAAGAAAGAATAAGTTCCCACCCAAGAAAGGATTTCAAGCGAATAGAAAATGCAATCTCTGCCATCAGGCCGGTCATATAAAGCGAGATTGCTGGCTGTTAAGAAAGACCAAAGAAGCTCAGGTAAATGAAGTAGCAGAAACTTCCGAGCCCTCAGCTATTCAGGAAAGGCCAGATGTTTTAGAAGGCACGCTAACTGTCAAAGACATCCCAGTTAAAGTACTGTTTGACACAGGCGCGTCACGAAGCTTCATTGCAAAGGATGCAGCTAAGAAACTGGAATTGAATTTGAAAAAGCTTAAGGAACCAATGACTGTCCAGAATCCGGTTGGGGGTTCCATAGAACTCAGTTGGATTTGTGGAGTGCCGGTTTCTTTCTCTCGATATCGGTTTCCTACCATCGCGGTCGTCATGAATTTCAAAGAGTTTGATCTTATCTTGGGGTTAGACTGGTTGACCAAATATGAAGCTGAAGTCAAATGCGCCGAGAGAGTCGTAAAGGCGAAGTTTAAATCAGGTGATTATATAACCATTCCCTGTGAAGGTCAGAATGCTAATAGAAAAGACTTCTGGGCAGCTTTGAATGTTTCTCCAGCCCAAATTGAAAATGTCCCTGAAATCATAGAGAATATTCCTGACCTCATTAAAGACATCCCTGTCGTCAAGAACTATGCGGATGTGTTTGAGGAAGTTGTTCGCTTACCTCCGCAGAGAGAAATAGATTTCAAGATTGCTTTAGTTCCCAATGCAAGGCCGGTAGTTCACGCTATTCGAAGAATGTCCTTGAAAGAGAAGGAGGAATTAGACAATCAAACACGACAGCTAGTATGGAAAGGTCTGATCAGGCCTAGTTTCTCTGATTGGGGTGCAGCAGTGGTGTTTGTCCCAAAATCTGACGGTACTCTACGTCTTTGTGTGGATTACCGTGATCTGAACAAACAGACAATAAAGAACAAGTATCCATTGCCGCGGATTGATGATTTGTTAGATCGATTAAATGGAGCACAAGTATTCTCACGAATGGACCTAGCTACAGGTTTCCATCAACTTCGAATTGCCGAAGAGTGTGTTCCAATGACAGCGTTCAGAGGCCCCGACTTATTCTACGAGTGGTTAGTAATGCCGTTCGGATTATGTAACGCTCCAGCTTATTTCGTCGATCTAATGAACAGAGTATTCAGAGGAGTACTGAACAAATTTGTTTTGGTTTTTATTGATGATATTCTAATCTTCTCTAAATCAAAGGCCGAACATGAAAAGCATCTGGAACAGGTTCTAGAAATCCTCAGAAGGAATGTATTGAAAGCCAAGTTTTCCAAATGTATATTCTGGCAAGATGAAGTGAAATTTCTGGGCCATGTTGTATCGAAAGAAGGAATTGCTGTGGATCCAAGCAAAATCACAGCTATTCAGAATTGGAAACAGCCCAGTACTCCCACTGAAGTCCGCAGTTTTCTCGGATTGGCTAGCTATTACCGAAAGTTCGTTAAAGACTTTTCGAAGATATCTGGTCACTTAACTAAGCTAACAAAGAAGCATTCTAAGTTCAAATGGACTCAGGAAAGTGAGGAGGCTTTCGAAGAGCTAAAGTTGAGATTAACTACAGCTCCAGTGTTAACCATCATCGATGGCAACCAAGATCTAAAAGTCTGGACTGATGCTTCTAGAGAAGGCCTTGGGGCAGTGTTAATGCAAAGAGGCCAAGTAATTGCCTATGCTAGCCGTCAACTGAAGCCGCACGAGAAAAACTATGTAACTCATGATCTTGAGTTATTGGCTATCATATTCTCTTTGAAAATCTGGAGACACTATCTTCTCGGTGAGAGATTCGAACTGTTTACAGATCATCAGTCATTAAAGTATCTGTTCACTCAGAAGGACTTGAATTTGAGGCAGCAACGTTGGCTGGAGTTTCTTGCAGCATATGACTTTGAAATTATATATACTCCAGGGAAAGCCAATGTCGTGGCCGATGCGCTGAGTCGAAAGAATGTAATGATCGCCAGCTTTATTATCACGACTTCCTTGATTGACAAAATATCTATTCTTCAGAAGGAGGATAACTTTATCAAAGATATGATCAAAAGGATTCAGAAAGGCGAACCCTCGTGTTTTCAAATAGATAACGACGAGACCTTGAGATTAAAAGGAAGGATTTGTGTTCCTGACATCCCAGAGTTAAAAAGGGAAGTGTTAGACGAGTGTCACAAGTCCAAGCTGAGTATCCATCCTGGTGTGGCCAAAATGTATAACGATCTCAAAAGAACTTTCTGGTGGAAGGCTATGAAAAGAGACGTTTCGATATATGTTAGTCGATGCCCTACTTGCCAGCTAGTTAAAAGCGACCAACAGAAATTGGCTGGACTATTACAACCACTAGAAGTTCCTGGCTGGAAGTGGGAACATATTTCTATGGATTTCATTGATGGTCTGCCCAGGACCAGAAAAGGAAATGACAGTATTTGGGTGATCGTAGATCGTTTCACGAAGACCGCCCATTTTATACCTGTCAAATCAAATAGAACCGCTCAGAGTCTGGCGCAGATATACTTCAGGGAAATAGTGAGACTGCATGGAGTGCCGCTCAGTATAGTAAGTGATAGAGATACAATATTCACTAGCAAATTCTGGGAAGCATTTCAAGTCGAGTTAGGAACGAAGTTAAACCTAAGCACCGCTTACCATCCTCAGACAGACGGTCAGACTGAGAGGGTGAATCGCATTCTAGAAGATCTATTGCGGGCTTGTGTTATAGATTTCGGTGGATCATGGGAAGACAATCTACATTTGGCTGAGTTCTCTTATAACAACAGCTACCAGGCGAGTCTGACAATGTCGCCATTCGAAGCATTGTATGGTAGACCGTGCCGATCTCCTGCTTGTTGGGTCGAGCCTGGAAATAGACTTGTATTGGGTCCTGATATGATTCGCGAAGCTGCTGATAAAGTCGATTTTATTAAGAAGCGATTACTCGCCGCTCAAAGCCGACAAAAGAGCTATGCCGATAAAAGAAGAAGAGATATATCCTTCGAAGTTGGCGACTATGTATATTTGAAAGTATCGCCGATGAGAGGAGTTATCCGGTTCGGTAAAACTGGAAAGTTAGCGCCTAAATTCATAGGTCCGTTTCCTATTCTGGAACGGATTGGAACTCTTGCTTATAGGGTCAAACTTCCTGATTGGCTGCCTGGAGTGCATGATGTATTTCATATATCTCAGCTTCGAAAGCACGTTCATGATCCAGACTTGATCGTGGAAGAAGCAGCTCAGCAGGACATTGAAATTACTCCAGAATTAGCTGTGAGGCGAGAGCCGCTAAAGATTATCGGCAAAGAAACCAAAGAGCTTAGAAACAAGAAGGTTCACTTAGTCAAAGTGCAATGGAGTGGAGATCCGCGAGATTGTACTTGGGAAACTGAGGAGAGCATTCAGAAAGCTTATCCTAGATGCCGAGTAGATATCTCTGATTGACTCTGGTGCAAGGTACATTTACCCTACCTTGCATTACCTTTTAATTCTCTATTCTGTTGCTATTTTCTTCCCATGGATGTGCATTGTTTATTCTATACTCTGGATATTAAAAACAAATTGGTTGTTGTATTGTGGGATTGTAGATTTATCAAACCACTTTCGACTTTATTCCTTTTCGGGGACGAAAAGTTTTAAGTGGGGGAGATTGTAACGACCCAGAAAATCTGAACCAATTTAAAAATTTTAAATTGGCTAAAATAATGGATTTTAAATATTTAAAATAAATATTTTAAGTAATGGCGATGAAAACTGAGTTGAATCGACATTTGAAAACCAATATAATTAAATATAATTATATATAGAATTGAAAATAGCGCGGTAGTTCGAAAATTCGATTTCTAATTTCAAATGAATATACAGAATTCAATATAAGTCAGAATTGAACGAAACAAGAAATATTTGAATCTGTATAACTATATCTTTATAACGAAGTTAACAAACTGAGATTTCATCTTAGAAATGATAAGATATGTCCAGTTTAAAATTAGAAATAGTCGCTGTGGAATTTATATATATTTTTATATATATAAGGCCCTTAAAAATGGATATTTTGCAGATGACCTCGGATTTCGACGAAACCACTTTTGTTGGGTCCGCAGTGTCAAGTTATTGCTAGGTTTCAAATTTCATAATTTTTCGAATCAATATGTGAGCGTGGCAAAGGAAAACGCGTTTGACCAGTTTCAGTTGATTTTAATCGACTGGAAATTGGCCATTTTTCAAACGGTCTCAGAATTTGACGAAACTAGTTTTGTTAGGACCGTATCGTCAATACGAAGCTAGAAAATATTTTTCTGGAATTTTTCTAGTTAGTATGTGACCCCGGTAATTTGAAATGTGCGTTTAAAATTCAATATAGTGATTTAAATGTAAATTCAAACGGAAACTGATTGTAACGATCAAATCAGCTTGCGATACATATCCCATTGTGTTCGGAATGGGGGTGAAACGCTATGGGCGACAGGCGGTGGGCCTCGTTTCGAAGTCGTACGTGAAAGTCAACCATTTTGCTAAATTAAATAATTAAATAAAAATAAAAAAATAAAAAAAATCACTTCCCTCCTTATCTCCTGCGAAGGCCCCCCCCCCCGATTCACAATCCAGAAAACAAAAAGAAGAAAAAAAAAAAAAAAAAAAACCCTAAACAGGCGATCGAACCCCCTGACAGCCCACGACCGACGAACCCCCCCCCCCCCCACCGCCCTCCGAAGTCCCCCCTGAAGCGAAGCCGCCACCCTCGAGAGCCCGCCTCCACCTCGGAACTATCGAACACCCCCAGTCGAGTTAAATCAAGCCGCCACCCTGAAGCCACATCGCCGCCGAACACCACGCCGAACCGCCGACGCCTTCTCCGATTCCCCCCTTTTCTTTTTCTTCGCAGGTAATTGTTTACATTTTATTTTATTTTCATCTTTGAATTTCGATTATATAAAATATTAAAAAAAACCGATTTGTAAAAAAAAAAAAAAAAAAAGAAAGTGTAAAACTGATTTTATAAAAGGTTTAAAACTGAAATTTTTAAAAAGGTTTAAAACTGAAATTTTTAAAAAGGTTTAAAACTGAAATTTTTAGAAAGCATAAAACAGATTTTTATAAAAGAATTTTTAAAACTGGGTTTTTTTTTTTTTTTTTTTTTTTTTTTTTTTTTAAAAAAAAAGAAAGTATAAAACTGTTTGAAAAAGAATTTTTAGAACTGAATTTTATAAAAGAAATAAAACTGTTTTTGAAATAAAAATAAGAATTGTCATATTTTTTTTTATAGGTTGAAAGCAAAAATAAAAATCATATTTTTATAGGTTGAAAGCAAAAATAAAAATCATATTTTTATAGGTTGAAAGCAAAAATAAAAATCATATTTTTATAGGTTGAAAGCAAAAATAAAAATCATATTTTTATAGGTTGAAAGCAAAAATAAAAATCATATTTTTATATGTGAAAGTCGAAGTAAAAATTCGATTTTTATATATTGAATAGCATAGTAAAAATTCTATTTTTACATATGTAGAGAATACGGGCGAAAGCGACAAAAGGCGAAGATTTCTATAAGGAAGAGTCGTGAAGTTGGATAGCTATTGGTGAGATTTCTGATTTAAAAATTTATATATATATATGCGTGAAAGTGAATTGCTATATATAAATATCTCTATATATATATATATATATATACGCCCCTCGTCCACAAACCATGGACGATATTTATTGGTTGAAATTGTTGTGATAATTGGTTGATAACGAATAGATTGTTTGGGATTGTTTGTGATGGATATTGGTTGATTGTGGTTGAAAAATACCCGTTTGTGGTTGTGAAATATTTGGTTGAAACCACTTAGGATTAGTTTGTGGAAATGAAATAAATATATACATGCCGCCTGCGTGCGAACTAGATGCATGTTTCCCATTGTCAAAAACCGCGAGGTTTTAAGGTAGAGCGAGGAGCCGTACTAGGGACGGTGCCGGTGTAACTACCCTGCCGTTATGCTGCCGAAATTTTGAATAATATTTGTGTGTTTGAATTATTTTCATATGCTTAAACTATATTTATTCCTACTATAGAAAACATTCATGTGTTGAATTGATATTCATTCGTTGTTTAGAAATTCATGTGTTGAATGGTATTCATATTTTGAAATAAATAGTTCGATAATAAAAATCACATTTCTATCTATATATAAAAACTATAGAAAACATTCATGTGTTGAATTGATATTCATTCGTTGTTTAGAAATTCATGTGTTGAATGGTATTCATATTTTGAAATAAATAGTTCGATAATAAAAATCACATTTCTATCTATATATAAAAACTATAGAAAACATTCATGTGTTGAATTGATATTCATTCGTTGTTTAGAAATTCATGTGTTGAATGGTATTCATATTTTGAAATAAATAGTTCGATAATAAAAATCACATTTTTATCTATATATAGAAACCATAGAAAACATTCATGTGTTGAATTGATATTCATTCGTTGTTTAGAAATTCATGTGTTGAATGGTATTCATATTTTGAAATAAATTGTTTGATAATAAAAATCACCTTTTATCGACTATATGAACTATATAGAAAAATAGTGTTTTGAAATAAATCGTTTTACAATAAAAATCACATTTTTATTGTATGCATAAATCGTTAAAATGCGAAGTGTTAAAAATAGTCACTTGTTCAAAATAAACATAGATGAGTTGAAATATTCATTAATTAACTAATGAAATGATTTGCACCTATTTATGTAACATTAGAATGAATGGTGTTTTTAAACCAAATAGAAATCGAATATGAAATCGAATAGAAAATGAAAAATGATATGAACTGTATATATATGTACATGCAATATTCTTTGAACAGGTTATAGCAAAGGGGCTAGAGAAGAGGAATAAAATTTTGTGCCCGACAAATAGGTACACATTTACTGATTTGTTTGGGTGATGATTTTGAGCCTATTGGCTAGCCGCTTGGCTAGCCGCTTGGCTTCTTCTTTTTCTTTTTGAGACTAGAAGGACCGGGACACTATTTGCGATTTCCCGACGCTCCCGGTACAGGGGAGGTTATGGCGAAATTTTTCCAAAATTTAAGGAGTTAGAAAATTTTTTGAAGTAAAAACGATATAGAAATCCTTGAATGAATTATATTTATATAACTATATAAATATAAATAAAATTAAAACGAAACGAGGCCGTGCAGTTCGTATTTCGAAACCGTGATTTCAAACGACTAGTACGGGAAATCCGACCATTGGATTTTCCCGAAACCTCAACCGTCGGGTTCGCCTTGGAATAATCTTTCCAACGGCACCAACCTTGTAAAAATCCAACGGTTGGATTGTCTGGAATGTTTAATTCAAATCTGAAGAAAAACAGCGCCAGAAACGATTATATTTATTTATATATATAAATATAATTATATTAAATCGAATAACGACGCTGCAGTTCGTATTTTGAAATCGAAACTTCAAATGATTGTACCGGGAGATCCGACCGTCGGATTTTCCCGAAACTGGAACCGTTGGATTCGCTTTGAAAAGACCTTTCTAATGATGTAAATTTTGTGATGATCCAACGGTTAGATTTTCAGATATGTGTAAATCAAATCTGAAGAAAAACAGCGCCACGGCCGCCTTATGGCCCGAAACGTCGTTTTGAATATAATGGCTATTTTAAATTAAATAAAAATAGCGATAAATAGTTATAAAATATCGTAAGCGATATGAAATGGAAATAAACTGAATTTGCTTGATTTATGTGATGTTTGATGGTCGAATGTGTTCGGTGTGAAAACTATATAAAGAACACAATTGGTGTGTCGAATAATTTAACCATTGGAATAAATCGATTTGAAATTCTAAATATACGTGAATTATTTGAAAAGGCCGAGTTAATTCTCATTTCGAATAATCGACCGACGATTGAAATTCGAAGATGAAGACGATGGTCGAAGACCGGAGATCTTCACCTCGTTTGGATGGTAACCGAGGTCCTGATTGGGAGGCATCCCGAAATATGGATAATGAGTGGTGATCGTTCAGACGTACGTGTTGATCGAAGGGTTTGCGAGGTATTTAGTGCCTCCGGTTTCGTTCAGACCCAGAACGGACTTGTAAATGGACTGTGTGTCCGACATTGGAATTTGTTCTGTGTGATTGATAGCCATCGGTGCACGGTGTGAATTGCCTGTGTGGCATGCTAAGATGCAGTGATCAGGACTCCTGTTGAAAAGCAAAGTCTTGTGGTGATGATCAAAGCATCGCCTGTGTGGCGTAGCTTTGTGTATAACGTAAATTCGCGAGCCTCACACCCCGGTAGGAACCTAAAACGGGAGGAAGGACCTCAGGGAGGGCATGCGTTTCTTTCTAGCTAGGGTGGTGTCAGTGACCTACCAGCCCTGACATTTATATACTTTTCACCTATGTGGTTGTTGCTGTTGCGAGGCGCCTCGGTTTGATCGGACGATCCGGGTCCGATGGAGTCATTCGTTGGCTCGTTTACGCCCCAAAGGGCGGGGAAACGTATTGTTCAGGCATAATAATCCACATCGGTGGACCGGCCCTGACGATCCAAGGCTTGCCTGCGCGCTTGCCTGAGGGGCGGGCTAGAGCGTCTCGAATTCGGTAAGGACTATCTTTTGCCTTGGTTCATGACGGAAATCCAATTTCCAAATACGTGACTGTGCGGTTTTGATTGTATACCTATATATGGCGACATAGTGGTATGGGGCATTAATGCCGTCTATGATTGATAGTTATGATTTGAAATCATTTTCAAAACATATAAACACTAGCAATAATATCAAATGCCTTTGTTTTATTCGTATCAAGCATATCTTGGCCGTTATAAGGTAAAAACTCTATCCTCCGGTTTGCGTTGCATTGTGTGATGGGAACTGAGTCTTATAACGGTTTCATTTTTATAAAAAGCATAGCGATGTTTAAAAGAAAGATTTGTTTTAAAGCACTGGCAATCCAATGGAGTAAACCCGTTCCACGAAAGTGGCGTGGTCCTGTGATTTGCCATATTATATATGTGTTGAGTGGATTTCTCATACCAGTCCCATGACTGACTCGTAGTTTGTTTCACTCTCAAACTCGGGTGCCCCTTTTTTCTACACGGGCAGCCTTGTATTCAGGTTTAGCTGGTTCTTTCTGGATAGCTGGAGCTGAAGATGGATTCTATCATTTATTTCTTTTTATGCTGTTCAGCTCCTATTGTACATATTTTGTTTATTTCCGCTGTAGACATTTATGTATAGCTGAACTGTATTTGTACTAAGTAAGATCCTGTATACTGTGTAACTCTGATGATTACTTTTATCCAGTATATTTTGTTGTTCATTCTGGTGTATTTATTTAATTCTGTTCTGCTATTTTATGTTTCTGTGTTATATTCCAAAAGATAACCTTGTTTCCGTGAGAACGGGAAATCGGGTCGTCTCACCCGATTTTTGTCATTTCCCAGTTGATGAGGCTTGAGGTCATAACATATCTTTTAACAGATCACTCCTTCATTTACTCTGAATGCCACATCATCAAACCCGTCAAATCACAAATTGATTTCCCTAAAAATACATTGGTATAAGCTAAGAGAAACGAATTCCTCTACCACCAACGTAAATACGTTTGAAACGATCAACTTACGCGATCCACCATATATACTCTGTCAGACATTCATCTACTCAAGTTGTCCTGGGACTGAACAACCCGAAGGAATTGTTCTATAAATCCATATTAGGAAATTTCTACCTAGGATTGCCAGAATAAACCTTACATAAACTCCATCTTCAATTGTCTTCAATATATTTGATTCGAAACGATAATGCCCCTACGGAGTGGTTTTCAGATAATAAACCTGATCCCGGTCTCTCCGTATTGACAATGGAAATGGTCAAAACTTTGATAGTCGGTTATTTAAATATCAAAGGAAAACATGTGTACAAGCAACGGTCGTATTCCCAAATGGAAATCTTACCAATCAATCATAATTTCATTTCCAAATTTCCCATTTATCATTTCCATATATTCATAAATTCCTTATTTTCTAAAATTAGAAAATATACATTATTAACTTTGGAAAATGTTTCCATTTCTGATTCATGCATCAATATCTTCCCACCTCTATCAGTCTCTAACTGTAAACTAGTAAGAGAACAACTTCGCAAGTATAAACCCCGAAAGCCGAAGCCAACATCAGATCGATACCCAGAAAGCCATTCAATTCAACTAATTTCTAGTCAGTTTCTAATTTCAGTAATTCCATTTAAATTCCTAATTCAAACCCCAAATTCCTTTATAATATTTTATTTGCAAAATATTTACTTTAATCTATTTTTTCACATAGAATGTGAATAATATTTCTTTATATAATCAAAACAGTTTGATTTAGTATTTAAAAACAATATCTCGAACCCAAATTCTATTTATATTTTTATTTGCAGAATTATTCATACAAATCTTATTTCATTTCCAACATTTATAATCTCATTGCAAATTTCCTTAATAACTACTACGTTCACATTCCATTTCAAATATCAGTGTTAAAACCAATTTTACTTCTTTATACAAATTCAGTTTTTTGTATTCAATTTATCAAATGATAAATATTTCCTTAATTTACAAACATCGTTTATAAATTATTCTCCTCAATTTATCTATTAAAACAGATTTCTATTAAATATTTACTTTAGATCAAATTCCTATAATTCGTTTTTATCTCGCCAAATCCCTTTT
This sequence comes from Allium sativum, assembly GCA_030737875.1. Lineage (NCBI taxonomy): Eukaryota > Viridiplantae > Streptophyta > Magnoliopsida > Asparagales > Amaryllidaceae > Allium > Allium sativum. The sequence goes on along the minus strand of CM060926.1, from coordinate 1,018,489,067 downwards.
ATAATTCTATTAATTTCCAAAGCTATATTTATTCCATAAAGTTCTTTATTTACTTCTTATTATGTCCATTAAGTATTTTAACCAAAACGGTCTTTTACACTTCTATATAACAGTTAATAATTTTATATAGAAGTTCCTTATTTTATTTTCAAATATCTCCTTTTATAAAATCCATTTGATTTGATAATATTATTTAAATTCAATATCCACTTCACAATTTCCTTTGTTATAAAATCCTTTGATTTTATATAAATTTTTATTTCAATACACACTTTGAAAATTCCCTTTTTACATTCCAGTATCACTTATGGTATTAAAATACCAAATCAAAAGGATCAATCATCATCCTAACGCACATAATCAATAACAGATTATATACCACATCATATATCATAGTATATGAAAAAATAAGTATTATAAATGTTGAGGAATCCAGTTGGATCCCTCCAACCTGTTTCCCTGCATCCACAAATATTAAACAATATAATATAACATCAATTTCATTTCAATATGAAATATTCTGATAATCAAAATCAATATTTAATCAACGATATATATATATATATTACTAGTTCTATATTTTCAACCAATTAATTAGCAGTTCATATAACAGTCAACACATAGCAATCAACCAACATTTAACAATTCTAAAAATACGTTATAAAAATATAAACTGGACAGAGTGAGTGAGTTTTACTCACATTGGACAGTTATCGTTAAATAATGATTAACTATCTTTGATTCATATGGACGTTTTATTTTGCCATAATTTGTACCGAGCTCCAATTCACTCCAAATCAGTTCCAATGTGTAGCTCTCGTCTGTACGATCCCAACGGATCTTGTTTTGCTGAATTTGGATAACGTATGACAGAATTATAATTATTTCTAGTTGATACATTATTTTAATTTTAATTTATGTTATAGTTAATAATTTTGGGCTCAACCTTTTATTAGCCGGCCCATTACCAATAAAACAACCAGCCCCTTCTGTTCTTCTTCCCCCAAACCAAGAAAGCACGCTCCAGTATTTCCAACTCCATTACAATAGCTTCCTCAAACTCAAATACCATCATTCATCCACAAAGTCAAAAACGCAGATCACCATTTTCCTTCTCCCATCACACTCTTCAACCTCAACACTATTTTAGAAAGCTCGAGTGCATCAATACATTTCCGTCCTCCTATACTGAATACACATTATTTCGGCAACTTCTCCAAGCTCGTTCTCCCTCTCCGGTCCATTAATTCAAAAACCGAGAACACCGTTAAACTCCTCCTCCCTTCCTCTTCAATCCCGTACACTTTTTACCCAACTCGCATCTTTCATTCAGAATCCGTTCTCCACTATATCGCGACAACATAGTGACATTGCATCGCTTTTTCTTGCCGCACCTCCCCAAACTTTGCCAATACCCTCCTCTCAACTCCCCGAACTCAAGTACACTACTCAAAACAAGAATTGGTGCTTGGATCTCTTCCAGTCCTTAACCCTGGGGATCACTGTTAACTATCGAGCTCCCCAAAATACTGTTGTACCCATCAAAAAACCTACCAGATCGAAGAGGAACATCCCAGGATCAATAATACACAAGCTTTGGGATTTATAGGATTTTATTACATTTGTTTGAGAATTTAGAAGTAGCGATTTTTGTTGTAGAAATAATAAGAACCGACGACGGAAATTATTTGACTAAAGGAATGGAAAGTTTAGGTTTAGAAGAAAGGTGGTGTATTCATAGAGTAATATATTATTATTTTTATTGATTAATTTATTCAATTTTAATCAATCGTTATCTCCATTCATAGTTTAAAAATTCCTATGATTACATAACACATCCAAATTTGATGAAAATGGACATACAACTACAGTTCAACATTACAGACCCAACGAAACTGGTTTCGTCGAATTCTGATTCTGTTTGCTTATACAACGTATTTATAAAGTCAAATTATCGACTGTTATTCACTTTAAATCCTGTATGGCCACATACTGACTCCAAAAATCACGAAAATTGAAATTTAGCAATAATTTAATATTCCGAATCCAACAAAATTAGTTTCGTCGAAAACGGAGCTCGTTTTGAAAAGTTGCCATTTTAAAAGCTCTAAATTAACCTATATAAATATTAATATATTTAAAAATAATTAAATTAATATTAATAAGATTAATATTATCGTGTATATATATTCACATACGATATCATATAACCCCTAAATAAATATATCAGGATTTATAACTCGATATTTCAAAATTCCAGATTATATCGATATTCAATTTATATTAAAATCCTTTTATAATATAAATAAATCGTTATAAATTATAAAGGAATTCCATAGTGACTTTTCGAAAATTTGATTTGGACACAACTCACAATCTACACGACAATCTCAAATTTTCTCTTCATTAGAAAAATATACTTCACCAGCTCCAAACGTTTCTTGTTTCATAGAAATCCGACTTAAAACGAATTCGGTATATTCATTTAAAGTTCGAATCGCCAAATTATGAACTGCCGTGCCATTTCGAGCTCGATTATAATTATACGTTCAACTATCGTTTATATAATATATTCATTAATATAATTCAACTCTATACTGAATTATATATTATAAATGATCCAATTCACACAATATTGTGAATTCCACTATTTCCGACTATTTTGAAAATTAAATATATTATTTTATTATTTATATTAATTAAATATTCAAAGTTATTTAATTTAAACCATTAAATTACAAAACCATTATTTAAATAATTAAATAAAATTAGTTATTAAATCGTTAAAAAATACGGGTCACTGTAACGAACGCGAAATTTTCAACCTCGAAAATCAACATAAAACACCTTGTCGACTAATCAAGAATCGAGAATACCGAATCATTAATAGAAAGAAGTTAGAGAGTGAGAATTAGAAAGAAAGAAAATTAGAATAGAAGAAGAAGAAGGTCACAACAAATGGAACACGAATCTCACAGCGGAATGAATAAAATATATTATAACAATACTTTGGAATTCAAAACTGTATTTGTACTTACATTCATTATCATCAGAGTACATCATATAGAAACCAGAATTTAAATTCTGGAATTTAAATTTAACTTATGAAGTTAAATAGATTGAGATGGTAAAAGTAAATAAATAAATTAGAATTTAACTTGAACTAAGTTAACTAAAACTGGATTTGATTAGAGAATAATCTGGAATGGAATTGAGTTGAAAAGTTAGGAGTTTGGAATTTGAGATTGGAGTTTGAATGGAATTTGGCTGGGTTATAAGCGAATGATTAAGTTTAGGATAAAAACTGATTGGAGTTTGATTGGGATGGCATTTATATATGTTGAATGGGTAACAGATGGAAAAGATATAATGATATGCCCGACAAAAAAGTACAAATTTATTTCATATGGTATGAGATTTTTTTGAGCCGATTTGGCAAGCCGCTTGGCTGTTTGATTTTCTTTTGTGTTGGAGAAGGCCTAGAGAGGCGAGTTGTAGTTGTACCGATTGACCAGTACAAAGGAGGTGCTGGCGAAATTTTCCGAAAATTTAAGGTGTTAGAAAATTTTCAGACTTTTATAAAAAAAATTGTTAATAGAAATGAATACAGGAGTTGGGAATGAGATATCACGACTGGAAGAAGATGCTACAGGAGTAGAATTGCATGAGGGTAGGAGGAGTTTTGTGTGGGCTTGAAGAAGGTAAGGCCCAATAAGTGTAAACAAGTACAAATAGTGTATTTAAAATACGTATAACTTATAAAATTCATAACTTTGTCATACATTAGCAGAATCCGATGAAACGGATCCATTGGGATCGTATGGACGAAGGCTACACGATGGAAATGACTGGGAGTGAATTGGAGCTCGTTACAATTTATAACGGAATAAATTGTCTAACTGAATCAACCGATAGTTATCGTTATTTAACGATGACCGTCCAATGTGAGTAAATCTCACTAACTATGCTTAGTTTTAATTTTTATAATGTATTTTTAGAATTGATAAATGATGGTTGATTGCTGTGTGTTGATTGTCTGGATGAACTACTAATTAGTTGGTTGAAAATATAGATATAATTATATATATATAAATCATTAATTATATATTGATTCTGTTTATCAAAATATTTCATATTGAAATGAAATTGATGTTAATTATATTGTTTAACATCTGTGGATGCAATGAAACAGGTTGGAGGGATCCAACTGGATTCCTTTAATATTATTACTGTTTATTTTCATATATTGTGATATATTTTATGTGATTGATTATGTATGTGTGGATGACACAAGCACTATGATTTGGTATTTCTAAAATACCATAAGTAATACTGGAATGTAAAAGGGAATTTTCAAAGTGTATTTTGAAAATAAAATATTTATATAAAATCAGTGGATTTTATATAAAAGGAAATATTTATAAAATGAATAGAATTTTATAAAAGGAGTTATTTGGGAAAACGAATGGAATTTTATAAAAGGAATATTTATTTAGGAAATAAATAGAATTATAAAAGGAATATTTATTTAGAAAATAAATAGAATTGTATAAAAGGAATATTTATTTGGAAAATAAATAGAATTATATAAAGGGAATATTTGGAAAACAAATAGAATAAAAAAGGAAAGTGGCAGCATGGCTAAGTGGGTCGCACCCAAGTAGGGTATATTGTCACTATCTAGAGAATATTCATATTTGTTACTTCTTTCAATTCTATACCTCCCGGGAACGGTTATGTTGGTATACCAACCGTAAGGCGATAATATATTCGGAACATTCAAGCGAAGTGAATGGCCGGTCATGTGTGGCTGAGTTACAAGATGTGCTTGTTGAACTCCAGCGTATCGCTTCTAGAGTACATTGATCGGAAGGTGGTTCCATAACTTGTCATAGTTGGAATCCATTACCCAATAAGAGCTCGCGGTTTTTGATTGTATATTATATATGTAGAGTGTGAGATGAAAGCGTTCTACTGGATTGCTATCTACTTGATTTAGACATTATTATAATATTAGAAAATATTGATCTTAAGAAATATTTTGGGTTATCGTAGGTAAAAAAACCATCTGTATTTATGTGTGGATCGGTCTTACAATTATCATTGCTTTTGAAAAGGATTTGGAAAAGTTAAACTAAGTGTTTGGAGTTTACTCACACCAGTCACATGACTGACCCAGAGTTTATTTTGTTTTGTTTTCCCTAAACTCTTGGGTACCCAATTTTGTACGGGCAGTCAAGTAGTCAGGATTTTACAGATACCTGGAGAGCTGGAGCAGGAGGCTTCAGGATTATATAGCTATTGTTATTTCCGCTGTGATATTATGTGTTATACTCTGAAATGGTATGTATATACAATTTATAAGTTTTGTATTTCAAATATTATGTTATATAATATATTTTATTCATTCCGCTGTGAGATTCGTGTTACTCTGATTCTGTTGTTATGTTCTTCTCCTTCTTCTATTCTAATTTCCTATCTTATCTATTCTCACCCTCTAATTACTTTCTATTAACTATCCGGTATTTTCGATGCTTGGATAATCGACGTTGACTTTATATCGATTACCAAGTTCGTAAATTCCCCGGGTTGTTTCAAAATCTTTCACGAATTTCCAGTAGTATCTTGCCAATCCTAGAAAATTTCTGACTTCTATGGGAGTGCTAGGTTGCTTCCAATCCCGAATGACCGTAAACTTGCCTGGATCTACTGATATCCCTTCCTTCGATACTACATGACCAAGGAATTTTACTTCTTCTTTCCAGAATATGCATTTAGAAATTTGGCTTTTGATATATTCTTTCTCAGAATTTCCAACACATGTTCCAAACGCTTCGCATGCTCCTTTACTGACTTCGAAAAGATCACAATATCATCAATGAAAACCAGTACAAATTTATTCAAAACCCCACGAAATACCTGATTCGTTAATGAAACAAAATAAGCAGGGGCATTGCATAATCCGAATGACATTACTAACCATTCTTAAAATAAATATGGACCCCTAAAAGTTATCAAAGGAACGCACTCTTCTGCAATAATTCCCAATTGATGAAAACCTGTAGCTAGGTCCATCTTCGAAAACAATCGCGCTCCGTTCAAGCAATCTAATAAATTATCAATATGTGGCAGTGGGTATTCATTTTTCAAAGTTTGCTTATTGAGGTCTCGGTACTCCACACATAGTCCGAGACTACCGTCTGACTTAGGAACAAACACCATGGCTGCTCACCTACTCGAGAAACTAGGTCTGATCAGACCTCTCTATAAAAGTTGTCGAGTCTGATTACCTAACTCTTCCTTTTATTTCAAATGCATTCTCTGAACCTGATGCACAACTGGTCTTACATCCAGAACTAGATCAATTCTGAAATCGATTTCTCTTCGTGGGGGTAGGCTATCAACTTCTTCAAACACATCCGCATAATCCTTAATCACAGGAATATTCTCGATAGAAGTGGGAGAAACTTCAAGAGTAGACCAAAATTCTTTTCTATCTGAACTTAAGCTTTCACATGGTATAGTAATAATATTTCCTAATTTTGTCTTAACTTTAACAATTCTATCCATACATTTAACTTCAGCTTCGTACATAGTCAACCAATCTAACCCCATAATAATATCAAACTCCGTAAGATTCACGACGATTAAATTGAAAGAAAACCGTTAATAAGAATAAGAGACGAGCACTCCACAAAACAAATAAAGATCGAGGGAACCTCCTATCGGATTATGGACACTAATGGGTTCTTCAAGATTCCTCAATTTTAAATTTAATTTCTTTTCCATGTTACTTGAAATGAAATTTCGTGATGCGCCCGTATCAAATAATACTTTAATAGGAACATTTCTAACTATAAGCGTACCTTCCAAGACATCTGGCCTTCCTCCGCCAGTAGGAGTTGCTGGAGCCTCTGCCACATTATACACATAAGCCACTTGGGACTTTTTCAGCAGCGGACAATATTTTATAATGTATCCTTTCTTATGGAAATTAGATCCGGATCCATTACTTTTTGGCCTCTTAGGCGCTTTGCACTCATTAGCCTAACGCCAAACCGGTCGCAGTTATAACACTTAACTTTCGCACGTGTATTATCCTCCTTGGGCTTGGCTTGTTCGGTCTTTCTTACCTCAGGTTTCTTGTTCAAAGCCTTCCTTTTATTACTAAAATAACCTTTTTCCTTGTCTTCCTAAGCGTTCTTATTATCGATATTTTCGTACGTGCAATCCATCTTGACAACCTTAGAAAATGGAAGCTCTATATGGGTTGTTACTCTGTTGTGGTACCTCCTCTGAAGACCTTCAATGAACCTCTTGTTCTTCTTAGCTGGTTCCTGAATTAGCTCTGCTACGAAATGAGAGAGTTCATTGAATTTATTGATATATTCATGAATGGTCCTGTCACCTTGCTTGAGATTAGCAACCTCATCATACAAGCGCTCAACATCTTGTTACGGAACAAATATTTCCTTAAAAACTTCCTTTAGCCTTCCCCAAATCATATCAATCCCCGTATTACCCATTGTTATTGCTTCCCACCAAATTAGGCACTACACCAAATGCATAAATTAGAAATGCATGAGTTTTTAACACTGAAATGGTTGTGTAGTGTTTCTAAGTCTGCAACAATTGTATGATGTTTCATTGCCTAATTAATTGTTTCTACATTAATTTCATTATTATTCAAAATTAAACTAATTTCTAATTCTTCAGGGAAGATACGAGTCATATGACATCATTATTCTCATTCCCAATTAATTTCAGCGGCTCAACCCGCTAAACTAATACTAAACAAAAACCTTTCCCAAATTTGAAATCCGGTCTCTCCTCTCGCAATTAGGGAACTCTCCCATTTTCCCTTACTTGCTCCCAATTAATCTTCCTCGGCTATTGAGCTTTAATTATATAAACTGATACTTTGACCTTGATCTGTTGATCTTCTCAAAGACCTAAGGTATCATATAGTTTAACCTTACTTTGTATGATTTGTATACTTTGAGGTAGTTGAAGTTCACGTCAAAAGTTATACTCAATAACATGATGCTTATGCTAACGATTCTTCGAGATCTACATCCTTCGATGTGTATTCATTCTTAGAGAGTTGATTGCGTCCGTGTATCGATTACTAAAACAATTTTTGTTTATATTGAAAATTATGGTATCGCTTATAATTAATACAATATAGAAGTCACCATAAAAGGAAACTATGATAACGCTTGATGGAATCATGTTCATCTATCATCTCTTTGGTTTCATAGAAGTGCTTTTAGTGTTTGTTAAGCGTAATAATTTTTGTGTGGAGTTGAATGGGTATATATTGCATTTAACAATCTTACAAGCTATTTGAGTAGTTGAGTGATTAACCCAATTACTGATAGCTACATGGTTTTAGTGCCACATGCTTTCTGCTTTTTTGCGATTGTTGTTTAATGTTTGTCTCCTTATTTAAGATTTGTAACGTCCCGTATTTTTGGTGGTTAGATATTTAATTTAATTTATTATTTTAAATATCGATTTGGAATTTTAAATGTATTTATAATATATAATTCGTTTATATAATTAAGTTTGAATGTTAAATTTATATATAATTATAAAACGAACTCGAAACGTCACGGTAGTTCGTAATTTACGATTTGAACTTCAATTGAGTATAAAAAATCCATTTTAAGTCAGAATTTTGTGAAACAAGAATCGTTTGAATCAATTTGATTATATTTTTCTAATGGAAGAGAAAAATGGAGATTTCAGCTTATAGATTGTGAGTTATGTCCAATTCAAATTTTCAAATAGTCACTATGTAATTTGTTAATAAACGATCACGTTTATTAAATAAATTATAAAGGGATTTTTATATATTTTGAGTATCATTTAACCCGGAATTATAAATATTAGAGCTTAAAATATATACTGACTCATTTGAAGATGTATAATATTTCGTTTGGTGATATACGTTAATAATAATTTATTATTATTTAAAATGAATTGTTTTAAATTTAAATATATTTTTACCGTTATTATATAAGCCTCAGAAAAGATTTATCTTGCATATGATCTTCGTTTTCGACGAAACAACTTTTATTGGCCTACGTGCGACTAGTTTTAGAGCCTAACGGAGTTGTTTTATCGGTAAACGGAATTCAATGGTGAATTGATAAATTAAAACAACGTCATAGTGCAAACGGAGTTCGTTTTCAACGAAATTAGTTTCGTTGGGACCAGAATGTCAAAACAAAATGGTGTATTGATTTTCCTTTCATTTGGATGTTGTTTGTGTTAGTACAAATATTAAAAGTTCAACGAAAAAGCGGTAAATTAGCGGTTGAAATCAAATAACCATGCCAAAGTAATTGAATATATAAAATCTAATCAAAAACTCCTGCTCATTGGTAAGGGAAAATATCACCTATCCAAATCTCCTACCCCAAATAATACCCAAGCATATACACATGCACAACCACCTATGGAAATCAAACAACAGCCTTTTCTTTCCAAAAGAAATCACGCAGCCTCTAACATTTCTTTCCGTATTAATTTGCAACTGTTATGTAATTTCATTTCTAAAGCTGACCTAATGCCTAGCCTATTCTTCTTCTATCATTTTCGGCTGACAGAAACCAAGAAAACACAGCCCACATAGTATACAAATTCACACAGCTACATTGATAGGAAAAGAAAAAAATCCTAGTTTCTCAACTAATCTAACCTATAATGTAAATGTGAAATGAAAACTCATTTAGCTAACAACAGCTATGCTGCACTTCTAATTGAAACGCGTTCTTTCTATCGTCTCTTTTCCTTCTATAAATAGCACTGTATTTCATTCTTTCTAGGCAACCAAAATGAAAACTAACTCCTGCAATAATTTGTACGCGCGAGCCATCATCAATACCATACGTTAAAAGAAAGTAGATAAATAAAAAAAGAAAAATATTTGATGAAAAGAAGAAACAAGCGCAAGGTGGATGAGTGTTTGCGGATGGATGTATGGGGTGTCAAGATCTGGAAAGTAGAACGGTGGCAATTGTGAAGATTTAGAAAGCAGCATTGTTTTGAACAGTGAAAATGAAGTTTGGGCACATTTGTATAAAGGTGGTGAAAGACCCACGTATGTGTAGTAAGGAGGAAGCGGGATCAGGCCATGCTTTAATCGGATTTGGTGACATACGGTGGAGGCAAGCCATCTGCAGTGGGAGGTGGTGGTTGCGGCATGGGGAGGTAGGTAGCAAATAGCGGAGAGAATTCATGGTGCAGGTATGATTGCTTGCATGCAGAAAGAAGAGGTGGGTGGCGTGACAAAGAGAGCAGGTGCAACAGTGGAAATAAGGGAAAAAATATGGGAAGGAACGCATGCAGGTGGAGGGGAGACAAAATAAGATGGGAGGAAGAAGATGCCGGAGATGTTGGGAAGGAAAAGAGATGGAGGGCGTGGGCTTGGCATGGGCCATTGGGCTTCTCTAAGAATAAAAAAGTAATGATGGGAGATACTGGGAATGGTGGAAGTGGAGAATTAAAAGGGCATGGTATAAAACTAAAGGGGAAGGCAACTGTTTGACGTAGGAGGAGTCGGCATGAGTTCTAATAAGAAGGCATGCAACGTAATAAAAGAAATGAACAGGAAGTAACGTGTGGCAGAAAAGATAATATGAAATGGGGGTCCGCATTTTGTTTTGAACAATGGGGTGGTGAGTACATCGGCAAGGAAGCAACATGCGGTGGTAATATATTAGGCCCATATCCTTTAACCAGAGAAGATCATCGGCTATTATTAGAAAGTAATTAACATTTTATAATTTATGAAGTAGTTAATTATATTTAATTAAACCATAAATATTAAAGGTTATAACTTTTACATAGGTCAACATATTGGAGCGAAATACGTTGCACAAGAACTATATAGGGGAAATACAATATTGTGGAAATAATTTGGACAATGTCGGAAACAGCTGGAATCTACAGTTAAATTAAACACTTGTTTAATTTAATTATAACCACACAGTTCAAAGCATGGTGAGTATAACTCACTCAGTTTTTACCCACTTATACTTTATATAAATCGGTTTCTATTTTATGTGCTATGGTTGATAATTGTTTGTGGTATGCTGATTATTTATTTATATATTGATTGAATTGAATTGGTTGATTTAACATTAGTTTAATTTAAATAAAATCTAATCATTATTTTAACGATTGTTTCCAAACGAGGTAACTTACCTTGTTGGTTATGGTTATACTAATATGAACGTATTTCAATAAAAATATGGTTGCTTGGATTACTGTTATTTATTTATTGTTGAATATTATATTTATTATTGAATTGAATTTGAGGTAACATATTTGGATGCAGGGAAAACAGGTTGGAGGGATCCAACATGATTCCTCAAATTTATTGTTTATTTCATATCACAATTATATGAATTGTTTATCCAATATGATTGGCTGATTGTTTTGATTATTAGACGTTGAGTCTAAATTCCACGCTTGTGTTGTTATTAACCAATGGACAATATAAGTTGGGTAATTGGCAGCATATGGCCTATAAATAAATCATTTTATAAATGTTGATTTACCGTCAAGTGAATCGACAGTAATGAAGTTATAAAATTTATTTTTATAACTAAAAAAATATATTTTTAATCTATTAATTGGAATAAAAGTTATTTGGAAAGAAATAAATATTTATTATTTATTATTTATTATTTAAGTTATAAGCAATTATTAAATTATTTTGTAAAAAATTCTTATGTAATGAGAATTATAAGTAAATGAGCAGAATTAGTGTAACAGTTAAGAGTTAGTTTAATTGTTCTAAGTGACAATTAAATGGAGTATTTAAATTAATTATATTATCAATTAATTTAAAGAAAGGATTTAATTGGATTGGTTAACGAGATAACCATGTTTGAATCAAATGTTTTTACTGGGATTGAGTATTAAATTAAATTAGTTTATTATTAAATAAATCTAATGAAAGTGTTTAACGAATATTTGTAAATGATAATAATGTTTTGAAAATAAGAGAAATTGTTATTTTTTATTTTCGTAATATAGAATTTAACTACTTATACAGTAGTTAATAATGAAATAAGTTATTATCTTAATTAATAAGGATCGAAGTGATTATTACTTAAAGGAAATCCATTTATGTCAATAATCGAGTTTGGAATAAATCTAACTGAATTAGAAAAAAGCGATGATCGGATTTCATAGTAAAGCCTGAATTTTTATAACAAATTTATAAAAGAGATTTGAACTGATGTGATGGCTTAAGTAAATGTTTTATCTAATAATTGAATTAAGAAAAGGGAATTGAGATAGAAAGGATTTTAGATTGAATCGGAGCTGTATAAATTAACAAGGCTTATAAATGGGGCATGAGGCTAAAACGTGGATTTAAGTTAACGATACTTAATAACAAGATTAAGTGAAACGAAGGGAATTGAAATGAGATTTTCAAGTTGAAAATCATTGAATGGATTAGAAGTTGAATAATATGAGTTGATAAGGAGATAAGATAAGCAATTAAGAATTAAAACCTAAATTGAGATTGGTTGAGTTGAGTAACTTTTTTGAGTGTTAATCTGGTGTTGATTTTGGTCTTTGGGGTTAATACTTAGGAGTTATTCTCTTACCAATCTATGGTCATGGACTAATAAATGGTGAAGTATAAAAGTGTATAAATAAGAAATGAAAATGTTTCTGACTATGAAAAAGGGTTCGAGGAATTATAATAATAATTCCAAAGTAACGAGAATACAAAGTATTTGAGAATATAAAGAAATATTTTCAATATAAAGGAAACAGAAACGACTTTGTGAAATTATGCTATATTTACAAAGAAAGGGATTTAAAAAGACGATTTTGAATAAGTTTATTCAAAAGATGATATTATTGTTTCCAAGCAATGAAAACCAAAGAGATTGTGTAACGTTGTTTTACGTGAAAGTGGATTTAACTCAAAGTTGGGAATATATATGAATTAAATTTTAAAGTATTAAATTGAAATGGTTTGGGAATACTCTTATATTAAATAAGGAGTAAATACTGTGTTTTAAATTATAGAAAGATTAAGGAGTTTTAATTTAGTTTTTGATTAAAAGGGCCAAGTGATGCTGAATACTGAACCAGTGAATTATTTTTATTTTTAGGGTTGAATGATTGTTTATTTGATAGTTAAATAACTGACTATCAAAATCTGACCTATATGATTGTTTGCACGGAAAAACCGGGATCGAATTATATTCAGAAACCATTCCGACCAGCAAATACAAAATTGAGAAGATATTAGATGCTGATCAAGATGGAGCCATTGAAGACCATAGACCTTCATAAAACGGAAGAGCTACTTAAATCTATGGTAACTCCTGTATGTTTCTAGAATCTATTATATATTAATTTAAGTTATATTTATAACCAGAGAGATACCGTGGTTCTGTCATGATTGAATTCTAAGGATTTGCAAGGACTACTCGCTACTGATCTATAGGGTGATTCCTAAGATGTGGTAGGAGAGTACCTTCGGTTCATCCTGTTCCTAGATGACTTGTATAGACGAATGTCTGACAGAGTATTTCTTAAGAATCACGTACGTTGATTTTTACAAATGTATCTCTATAGGTAGTAAAGACGACACATTCTCTTAGCATAAACACCCAGAGTATTTTTGTGACCGTCAATTAGTGATTTAGCGGATTTGACGATGTGGCATTCAAAGTGATTATGATGTTCTTAAGAAGGTAGTGTTAAACCTCAAGCCTCTTCAACATGGAAATGATAAAAATCGAGCAGGCAGCATGGCTATGTGGGTAGCTCCCATTAGGGTGTATAATCACCTATCTAGAGAAAATCCATTTCATTCTTTAATCTATTTTCGATGCTGTCCCTTTTCGGGTAACGGTGGGTAGCTCCCAACCGTTGGTGATATACATTCGATACACTCAAGCGAAATGAGTGGTCAGTCATGTGTGGCCGGGTTGCAAGATGTTATTGTTGAACCCAGTGTATTCCCCTCTAGATATACACTATCGGAAGGTGTTCCATACCTTGTCATAGTGGGAAATCCAATCTCCAATAAGCGCCCGTAGTTTTGATTGTATACTATATATGTGGAGCGTGAGATGCAAGCGTTCTGCTAGATTGATATTTATTTGTATTTAGACACTATTATAATATCAGAATATATATGGTTTCAAAAACTATTTTTGGCTCGTAAGGTAAAAACCGTCTGTGTTTATGTGGGGATCAGTCTTACGATTATCCTTTTCTTTCGAAAAGATTTTTTTTAACTCTAAAATCAAGTTGGATGATATTATAAACTTAGCGAGTTTTCTCAATCTGGTTCACCAGACTGATCTAGCGTTTGTAATGCTCGGGTTAGCCCGGGTTGTACTGTTTTAGGTTTGGATGCTATGAATTTCAAGAAGACGTGCTGGAGGAGTTCAAATGTATGATATATATTTATTCCGCTGTGTGTTGTATATGGGGACAGATTATTATAATTGTCCAGGTGTGTTGATGTACTTTGATGATTGTAAGTATTTGTTTCAAAATCTCTCAATAAAGTTTTATTTCTATATTAGATTTTGTTCTGCTACGATGTGAGAATCTGATGTTGTTATGTTGTTGTTGTTGTTCTTCTTCTTCTATTTTAATATTTCTTTCTTTCTTACCCCACCCTCTATTTTCTTTCATTAACCATCTGGTGTTTTCGATACTTGAGTTCTGGCAAGTAATATGGGTTATATATTATTGTTGAAATTCGGGCGTCGAATCCCCCGGGTCGTCACAGTGGTATCATAGCATAAGATTTAGTAATAACCTTGGCTCTGTGGCGTAACTCGATAGAGATAGGGTTAGTAATACCCTAGTTTGAGTTTGAATGTATAAATATGTGAGCGTATTTGCAGATTTTATAAAAATGTTTTATATTGTGTTATTTGTTCGGTTCAATGGTGACTGGCAATGGACACAATATTGTTTTATAAGAGAGGGTAAATACAATAATTTTTCCCAAAATAAATTTTGTATAGAAAATAAATAATTTTATCAAATTATTGATATATTGGTGTGTTTGATTGATTTGGATTATATTCAAATTGGGATTATGGATTTGAAATGGTTTAATATAACCAATGAATTTCACATATGGAGTTTGTGAATGGGGATTTCCAATTATGGATTGAATGAATCAGAATTAAACTTGAAGATAAGTTAAATAAGAATAGAATGGATAATTTTTGAATAAAATCAGAATTTGGATTTTTAAGTAGAAGGGAACTAATTGGAGAATCAATTAGTTAATTGGATATGGAGTTGGAACTTAACTTGGATAAGTGGAATTAAGAATGGATATTGAAGTTGGAGTTAAATAAGATAAATTTGGAATTTAAATTAATAATTTAATGAAAACCAATCTGATATAAAACCCACGTAAATGTTATCAAAATAAATATTGATGTTGAATATAAATTCAACTGAATGATTTGATTGAGTTGATTGTGCATTGTTTATTAGATTGTGTAACGACCCGTAAATTCTTGTCCTTTGGATCGACCATAAACCACACAGGTCTAGTCCAAAAGTTGGAAATCCACGAATACCTTAACTTTGGGCATACAATGCAGTAGAATAAATAACAGCAGACCTTTTTATAAACATCATGATAATGTTACATCAGAGTACAGAATATCAGAGTACATTACAGCGGAAGATAAATTACAATAAATGTTATACACTGCACATCGAAACAATTAAATTAACACAGCGGAAGACCATCAATGCTCTGGACACAGCTCTAAGCTTCGATCCAAATTCCTGCTCAATATATCTACAAAATAAGCTACTTGACTGCCCATGTGGAAAAGAGGGCACCCGAGTTTGCAAAGTGAAACAAACTATGGGTCAGTCATGGGACTGGTGTGAAAAATCTTTACTTACTTAACTAGTAATAAGGCTAATCACAGGACCACGCTGCTAAAGTGGAACGTGTTTACTCCATTGGATTGCCAGTGCATAAATAAAGTAAATCGTTAAACAACGCAATGCTTTTTAGAAAAATGAAACCATTATAAGACTCAAGTCCCATCACACAATGCAACGCAAACCGGAGGATAGAGTTTACCTTATAATGGTCAAAAATGCTTGATACATATAAAACGGATTTGATATTATTATTAGTGTCTATATGTTTTAAAAACATTTCAATCATAATATATTAATCATAGACGGCATAGCTACCATATACTATGTCGCAATACTAGTTCTACAATCAAAACCGCATGGTGTCGTATTGGAAATTGGGTTTCCATCAAGAGTCAAGGCTAGGAACGATCTCCTTACCGATTCGAGACACTCTAGCAATGTCTCATGATTCAGACGTTGGTGAACCCTTGGATCCTGCAGGGCCGGTCCCCCAATAGTGCAATGGGTTGGATTAGTTATGCCTGAACACATGCTCCCCGATCCTATTGGACCTATAAATTGGCCATTGGCAACCAATAAAAATATCCAAGGCGCCTCAAAATCCATCAACCGCATAAGTAAAATGTCGGGTCTTGTAAAACCCAAACACCACTTCTCTAGAAAGAAACGTGTGCACTCCCCACGTTCCCTTGCTCCGTTTCTGACTCATATCGGGGTGTGAGGCTCGCGAGGTAACGAAATACACAAAGCTATGCCTAAATAGGCTATGCTTTGATCATCATCCACAAGGCTCTGCTTTTCAACAAAAGCCTCGATCAATTGCAACTTGGCATGTCACATTGACAGTCCATACCATGCGATCGATAACTACCAATATATAACCTCTGAGCTTGTGCGTCTCAGAGAAGGGTGTTAAGCAAGAGAATAAATTCTCCGCCACCACAGAAATATATTAATAGATATCAATTTAATTACACAACATGAAATTCAATGTTGGACACACATCCATTTACACGTCCGTTCTGGGTCTGAACGAATCCGGAGTCACCTAGATGCTCGCATATCCGGACGCAACAAGTACGTCTGGACAAACTACCACTATTAACCCTTTACTGGGAGCGACCCAATACCAGGCATCAGTAGTCGTCCATGTGAAGATCGCCGGTCTTCAATCACCGTCTTCAATGTCTTCGAATTTTAATCGTCGTAGTAATTATTCAGAATGGGTTAAACCCGGTCTTTCCGAATAACTCGCGTAATTTTTATAATTTAAAAATCAGGTGTTGTAAGGACACATCCAACGCCTCATTCCAATTCAGAATATTCTTTAAATAAAATATTCATATTATTAGGGAAAAGTTCCCATTAATTTTATGAAAGATAAATTTCTTTACATTTATTATTAAATCTTATTTTCAAAGATTTATTAAAATTCCAATTCAGTTTTAATATCAAAAATCATTACTTTACGATTATTCCAATTTAAGAAATAAATCTTATCTTTAACTGGGTTAAAGAATCAATGTCATTTGAAAACATTGTTCACGATAAACCCAAATCATTTCCCAATAAATAAATATAAATTGAAATACCAATAATCTTAGTTGAAAGATTTATTCTTTATTTAAAAGAAATCCTTTGTTTAAAATATTCTTTATATAAAAGATATTCTGAATCGGAAAGTGACTCAATCGTTTACCATATAACTTTGGTTATATGGATTTCATACATCGTATGTAAATGACAACAAATGATAAATAATCATCAAACCATCCATTCGACATCTAGAGTGAAGTTCTCCCTATGTGAGCATTAAAATGAAACAATAACGCTCATCACAGTCTGTCAATCTAGCGATTGACATACGAATAAATATTGGGACTAGTGTATATCAACCAAAATCCCGATACCCGTGTGGGGTTTTCAGCCAATAACAGTACATATAAATAAATAAATGGTTAATGAATTTAACCAATTTTAATACTACCAACATGTTGATAATGATGGACAAAACATGATATTTTATTCCATATGTCGAAATAAAATATATTTGACTCGCATAATTTCTTTATACATTTCAAATATCTAATAGAATGTAATTTATTTATATGACATTATTGTGGATGACAAATAAATGATAATTTTCATTATACTTTATTTGTATGTAATTATTCTTAATTTTAACATGTAAAAGAAATAATCTCATTTGTATATGTTTTTCAATGTATAACCTAACACCTAAAAATGTTTATTTTAAATTGCATACAAATTCTAATGTATGCATTACCGTATAATGTCGTCACTTTAACACACTTATACATTCTAATGTATATTTTGACCAATAATATGATTCTTACAATTGAATATAAACCCCAATGTAGGTTTGCAAATAAAAATGATTTTTATATTTGCATATAAATTCTATCGTATGTTATGCAAATAAAAATGATTATTTTATTTGCATATAAATTCTACCTCAACAAAATGTATAAGGAGTTCCATTTTGCTGACAATTCTATTTTATCAAAATGGATATTTCTATGGTAACAAAAATCTATTACACAAAAACACTATTTGTGTTTAACTTTTTCATTCAACAAAAAGTAAATTTTTGTCTTAATTCAAATCTAATTAACCAAATGGTAATTTTGTTTTCAACAAAAATGTGTATTTTGATTCAACTAGTCTTACCTTGACAAAAATATATAATTTGACCAAAAATATATGGTTTGCTTTGACTAATCTACTTTGACAAAATGAATATTTTGAAAAAATATATATTTTTATTTAACTATTCTATTTCAACAAAACAACAAAGATAATGACTTTGTTTTGTTGACAAGTCTAATTCAACATAACAATTATAAGTGATGTGTTTGTTTTGTTGACGATTCTAATTCAAAAAAACAAATGAAAGTGGCATATTTGTTTTATCAGACCTAATGCGACAAAAATGATAATGTTTTGTTTAAACCATTATAGTTTAACAAAAGTGATCAATTTGTTTTAACTATGATAATTTTGACAAAAGCGACAAAGTAGTTTTAACTTTGGTAATTTGACAAAAGCGATAAAATGGTTTTAACTTTGATAATTTGACAAGAGCGATAAAATAGATTTCAACTATTATAAATTGATAATAGTGACAATTTGAGTTTAACTGTTTTAATTTGATAAAAGTGAATATATTTTCTTAATCTTTTAAAGTGACAAAATTGAAAATTTTTGTCTCACTCTATTTAAACATGTGTATTTTTGTTTAATCAATTTCAATGAACTAAAAATGCCTCATTCTTGTTTAACCAAAAATGCATCTTTTGTATTGCAACAAAATGACAAAGCAAAACTTATCTTTCTATTTACTCTTTTTCTTGAAGCTAAGATGACACCACAAATATATCTTTTTAATCCTAATCTTTTTATTATAACCTATGATGAAAATAAAATCATTTTATTTAATTTAACAAAATTACAACAAAGATGAATTCTTTTCACCATGATCTTTTTATTTTCTCTAATTTAAAAGTAAAAATGATATTTTTAATTTTATTCTTTTATTTAGATCTAAAATGTAATAAAAGTATAACTTCTTATACTATGCTTTTTATTTGCATCTAAAATGCAAATAAAAAGGTAATATTTTAATTTATGTTTTAATCAGTTTGTTGGTAATGTATAAACACAGATCTGTATATACTCTGATATTCTATACTCTGATGTAACATTATTATGATGTTGATAAAAGTCTGTTGTTATCTGTTCTGATGTGTTGTATTCCCAAAGTTAAAGTATTCGTGTATTTCCAACTTTTGGATCAGACCTGTGTGGTTTATGGTCGATCCAAAGGATGGAAATTTATGGGTCTTTACAGATTGGTTATGTATATATATTCATCAGCAGTTTAAAAAGAGTTGAATAAATTAAATTGAATTCCAGTATGATAATTTAAATGAATTGAATATGATTTTAAATTAACGGTTTAACCCTGAATTCGAAAATGAATGAATGTTATACGTTTAATTTTGTGGAATTTGTGTAGTTATACTGGTTAATACTTGAAATGTTAATTCGAATTTCATGTAATTATTACTTACATGTTAAATTGAGTTAAGTACAAGTGCCAGAAGACTTTGAGATATATTTTGGTTGAGTATATCGCAATAAATTGAGCAAGTGTGCTCAATAGCGCTTATATAAGGTACGTTTACGTGAAAATATAAATTTTTGGTTTTGCATTTTTGTTTTCCAACCGTATAGGTCGATGTATATATATTTATTGATCCTGCGATATTGCAGAAGTCCCTCTGTATGGGGGAGACTCTGCTGAATTTTTCCGGGAATTTAATGTGTTTGAATTTCTTTAGTATTTTTGAAAATTTTATTTATAATAATGAATTGGTTTTTGATTTAAAATAAATTAGATTTTTAAAGGTTAATGGATTGTAACATTTCTTCGACTTTAATAATTTCAAGGACGAAATCCTTTTAAAGAGCAATGGAATGTAACATCCCGTATTTTTATGGCCAGATATTTAATTTAATTTATTATTTTAAATATCAATTTGGAATTATAAATGGACTTGTAATATATAATTCGTTTATATAATGAAGTTTGAACGTTAAATTTATATTTATTTATAAAATGAACTCGAAATGTCGCGGTAGTTCGTAATTTACGATTTGAACTTCAATTGAATATACATAATCCATTTTAAGTCGGAATTCTGTGAAACAAAAATCGTCCGGATCGATTTGATTATAATTTTCTAATCAAAGAGAAAAATGGAGATTTCAGCTTGTAGATTGTGAGTTATGTCCAATTCAAATTTCTCAAAAAGTCGCTATGGAATTCATTAATAAACGATAACGTTTATTAAATAAATTATAATGGGATTTTTATAATTTTTGAGTATCGTTTAAACCGCAATTGTAAATATTGGAGCTTAAAATATATATTGACTCATTTTGAAGATGTATAATATTTCGTGATATACGATAATAATAATTTATTATTATTTAAAATGAATTGTTTTAAATTTAAATATATTTTTATCATTATTATATAGGCCTTAGAAATGACTTATCTTTCAAACGATCTCCGTTTTCGACGAAACTAGGTTTACTGGCATACGTGCAGCTAGTTATTGTTAGATTTCCAGTTTGGAGCCAAACAGAGTTGTTTTATCGGTAGATGGAATTTAAAGGTGAACCGATAAATTAAAAAAACGCTGTTGTGCAAACGGAGTCCGTTTTCAATGAAATTAGTTTCGTTGGGACCAGAACGTTAAAACGAAACGGTATATCGATTTTCCTTTCATTTAGATATTATTGGTGTTAATACGAATATTAAAAGTTCAACGAAAAAGCGGTAAATTAACGGTTGAAATTTAATAACCGTACCAAAATAATCAAATATATAAAATCTAATCAAAAAATCCTGCTCCTTGGGAAGGGAAAATATCACCTGTCCAAATCTCCTACCCCAAATAATACCCAAGCATAAACACATGCACAACCACCTATGGAAATCTAGCCTTTTCTTTTCAAAAGAAATCAGGCAACCTCAAACATTTCTTTCCGTATTAATTTGCAATTGTTATGTAGTTTCATTTCTAAAACTGACCTATTGCCTAACCTATTCTTCTGCTATCCTTTTTAGCCGACAGAAATCAAGAAAACACAGCCCATATAGTATGCAAATTCACACATCTACATAGATAGGAAAAGAAAAGAAACAAATCCTTGTTTCTCCGCTAATCTAACCTGTACTGTAAATGTGAAATGAAAACTCATTTAGTTAATAGCAGCTATGCTGCACTCCTAATTGAAAGACATTCTTCTTATCATCTCCTTTTCCTCTATAAATAGCACTATATTTCATTTTCTTCAGGCAACCAAAATGAAAACTAACTCCTGCAATAATTCGTACGCGCGAGCCACCATCAATACAATACATTAAAAGAAAGTAGATAAATAAATAAAATAAAATATTTGATGAAAAGAAGAAACAAGCACAAAGCAGATGAGTGTTTGTGGATGGATGTACGGGGTGTCGAGATCTGGAAAGTAGAACAGTGGCAATTGTGAAGATTTAGAAAGCAACGTTGTTTTCGAACAGTGAAAATGAAGATTGGGCACATTTGTATGAAGGTGGTGAAAGACCCACGTGCGTGCAGTAAGGAGGAAGCGGGGTCAGGCCATGCTTCAATCCGATCTGGTGATATACGGTAGAGGCAGGCCATTTGTAGTGGGAGGCGGTGGTTGCGGCATGGGGTGGTAGATAGCGAACAACGAGGAGAATTCAGGGCGCATGTATGGTTGCTTGCACACAGAAAGAAGAGGTGGGTGGCATGACGAAGAGAGAAGGCCTGAGAGTGGAAATAAGAAAAAAGTATGGGAAGGAACGCACGCAGGTGGAAGGGAGACAAGAGAAGATGGGAGGAAGAAGATGTAGGAGACGTTGGGAAGGAAAAGAGGTGGAGGGGGTGGGCTTGGCATGGGCCGTTGGGCTTTTCTAAGAATTAAAAAAAATAACGATGGGAGATACTGGGAACGGTGGTAGTGGAGAATTAAAAGGGCCGGGTATAAAACTAAAAGGGGAAGGCAACTGTTTGACGTAGGAGGAGTCAACGTGGGTTGTAACAAGAAGGCATGCAACACAATAAAATAAATGACCGGGAAGTTATGTGAGGCAGAAAAGATGATATGAAATGGGGGTTCGCATTTTGTTTTGAACAACGGGGTGGTGAGTATACTGCAAGGAAGCAGCATGCAGTGGTAATATATTGGGCCCATATCCTTTAACCAGAGATATCATCGGTTGTTATTAGAAAGTAATTAACATTTTATAATTTATGAAGTATTTAATTATATTTAATTAAACCATAAATATTAGAGGTTATAACTTATACATAAGTCAACAGAATGGAGCGAAATACGTTGCACAAGAACCATATAGGGGAAATACAATATTGTGGATATAATTTATACAATGCCGGAAATAGCTGGAGTCTACAGTTAAATTAAACACTTGTTTAATTTAATTGTAACCACATAGTTCAAAGCAAGGTGAGTATAACTCACTCAATTTTTACCCACTTATATTTTATATAAGTTGGGTTCTTTTTTATGTGTTATGGTTGATAATTGTTTGTGGTATGCTGATTATTTATTTATATATTGATTGAATTGGTTGATTTAACATTAGTTTAATTTAAATAAAATCTAATCATTATTTTAACGATTATTTCCAAATGAAGTAACTTACTTTGTTGGTTACAGTTATAATAATATAAACATATTCAAATAAAAATATACCTGCTTCGATTACTGTTATTTATTTATTGTTGAATATTATATCTGCTATTGAATTGAATTTGAGGTAAAAAATTTGGATGCAGGGAAAACAGGTTGGAGGGATCCAACAGGATTCCTCAAATTCATTGTTGATTTCATATCACAATTATATGAATTGTTTATCCAATATGATTGGCTGATTGTTTTGATTATTGGACGTTGAGTCTAAATTCAACGTTTGTGTTGTTATTAACCAATGGACAATATTGGTTGGGTAATTGGCAACATATGGCCTATAAATAAATCATTTTATAAATGTTGATTTACCGTCAAGTGAATCGACGGTAATGAAGTTACAAAATTTATTTTTATAACTAAAAAAATATATTTTTAATCTATTAATTGGAATAAAAGTTATTTGGAAAGAAAATAAATATTTATTATTTAAGTTATAAGTAATTATTAAATTGTTTTATAAAAAAAAATTCTTATGTAATGAGAATTATAAGTAAATGAGCAGAATTAGTGTAACAGTTAAGAGTTAGTTTAATTGTTCTAAGTGACAATTAAATGGAGTATTTAAATTAATTATATTATCAATTAATTTAAAGAAAGGATTTAATTGGATTGGTTAACGAGATAACCGTGTTTGAATCAAATGTTTTTACTGTGATTGAGTATAAATTAAATTAGTTTATTATTAAATAAATCTAATGAAAGTTTTTAACGAATATTTGTAAATGTTAATAAAGTTTTGAAATAAGAGAAATTATTATTTTTGTAATAAAGAATTTAACTGCTTATACATAGTTAATAATGAAATAATTTATTATCTTAATTAATAAGGATCTAAGTGATTATTACTTTAAGGAAATCCATTTATGTCAATAATCGAGTTTGGAATGAATCTAACTGAATTAGAAAAGAGCGATGATCGGATTTCATGGTAAAGCCCAAATTTTTATAACAATGTTATAAAAGAGATTTGAACTGATGTGATGGCTTAAGTAAATGTTTTATTTAATATTTGAATTAAGAAAAGGGAATTGAGATAGAAAGGATTTTATATTATACCAGAGTTGTATAAACAAGGCTTATAAAAGGGGAGTGAGGCTAAAACGTGGATTTTAGTTAACGATACTCAATAACGAGATTAAGTGAAATGGAGGGAATTCAAACGGGATTTTCAAGTTGAAAATGGTTGAATGGATTAGAAGTTGAATAATATGAGTTAATAAGGAGTTAAGATAAACAATCAAGAATTAGAACCTGACTGGAGATTGGTTGAGTTGAGTAACTTTTATGAGTGTTAATCTGATGTTGATATCGGTCTTCGGGGTTAATACTCAGGAGTTACTCTCTTACCAATCTACGATCACGGACTAATAAATGGTGAAGTATAAAAGTGTATAAATAAGAAATGGAAATGTTTCCGGCTATGAAAAAGGGTTCGAGGAATTATATTAATTCCAAAGTAACGAGAATACAAAGTATTTGAGAATATAAATAAATATTTCCAATATAAAGGAAATAGAAATGACTCTGTGAAATTATACTATATTTATGAAGAAAGGGATTTAAAAAAATGATTTTGAATAAGTTTTTTCAAAAGGTGACATTATTGTTTCCAAGCAATGAAAATCAAAGAGATTGTGTAACATTGTATTACGTGAAAGTGGATTTAACTCAAAGTTGGGAATATATATGAATATATATGATTTAAATTTTAAAGTATTAAAATGAAATGGTTTGGGAATACTCTTATATTAAATAAGGAGTAAATACTGTGTTTTAAATTATTGAAAGATTATAGAGTTCTAAATTTGTTTTTAATTAAAAGGGTCAAGTGGTGTTGAATACTAAACCAGTGAATTAATTTTATTTTTATGGTTGAGTGGTTGTTTATTTGATAATTAAATAACCGACTATCAAAATCTGACCTATATGATTGTTGGCACGGAAAGACCGGGATTGAATTATATTCGAAAAGCATTCCGACTAGCAAATACGAAATTGAGAAGATATTAGATGTTTATCAAGATGAAGCCATTGAAGACCATAGATCTTCCTAAAACGGAAGAGCTACTTAAATCTCTGGCTAATTCCTGTATGTTTTCAAAATCTATTATATATTAATTTAAGCTATATTTATAACCAGAGATATACTGTGGTTTTGTCATGGTTGAAATATAAGGATTTGCAAGGACTACTCGCTACTGATCTATAGGGTGATTCCCAGGATGTGGTAGAAGAGTACCTTCGGTTCATCCTATTCCTGGATGACTTGTATGGACGAATGCCTGACAGAGTATTTCTTAAGAATCACGTACATTGATTTTTACAAACGTATCTCTGTGGGTGGCAGAGAAGACACCTTCTCTTAGCATAAACACCTAGAGTATTTTTGTGAATGTCAATTAGTGATTTGGCGGATTTGACAATGTGACATTCAAAGTGATTGTGATGTTCTTAAAAAGCTAGTGTTAAACCTTAAGCCTCTTCAACTGGGAAATAACGAAAATCGGGCAGGTAGCATGGCTATGTGGGTAGCTCCAATTAAGGTGTATAATCACTTATCTAGAGAAAATCCATTTCATTCTTTAATCTATTTTTGATGCTGTCCCTTTTCAGGAAACGGTGGGTAGCTCCCAACCGTTGATGATATACATTCGATACACTCAAGCGAAATGAGTGGTCGGTCATGTGTGGCCGGGTTGCAAGACGTTCTTGTTGAACCCATTGTATTCCCCTCTAGAGATACACTATCAGAAGGTGTTCAATACCTTGTCATAGTGGGAAATCCAATCTCCAACAAGCGTCCGCGGTTTTGATTGTATACTATATATGTGGAGCATGAGATGTAAGCGTTCCACTAGATTGATATTTATTTGTATTTAAACACTATTATTATATCAGAATATATATGGTTTCAAAAACCGTTTTTGGTTATCGTAAGGTAAAAGCCGTCTGTGTTTATGTGTGGATTGGTCTTACGATTATCTTTTCTTTCGAAAAAATTTGTTTTTGCTTTAAAATCAAGTTGGATGATATTATAAACTTAGCGAGTTTTCTCACTTTGGTTCACCAGACTGATCCAGCGTTTGTAAAGCTCAGGTTAGCCCGAGTTGTACAGGTTTAGGTTTGGATGCTATGAATTTCAAGAAGACGTGCTGAAGGAATTCAAACATATGATATAAATTTATTCCGCTGTGTGTTGTATATGAGGACAGATTATCATAACTGTCCAGATGTGTTGATGTACTTTGATGATTGTAAGTATTTATTTCAAAATCTCTCAATAAAGTTTTATTTCTACATTAGATTTTGTTCCGCTACGATGTGAGACTCTGATGTTGTTGTTGTTCATCTTCTTCTTCTATTCTAATATTTCTTTCTTTCTTACCCCACCCTCTATTTTCTTTCATTAACTATCTGGTGTTTCCGATACTTGAGTTCTAGCAAGTAATATGAGTTATGTATTATTGTTGAAATTCGGGCGTCGAATCCCCCGGGTCGTTACAATGTTAGTGGTATTTATTAGTAATGCTGACAGGCATAATAGTCTGCTTTTAGTAGTTTGAAAGTCTTCTTATGAGCAAATATCTCATTATTTTTGTTATATTCAAATGGTTAGGCTGGTTTCAGTTACTCTGTTTTTTTAGGACAAGTGCACATGGTATAACGCTGAGTTTTTCATGCTCATGCTTAGATATTTTTTCTTAGACTAAGTGAAATTCCTTTTATTAGGTTCAGAGTTGTTTTCTAGCTTGGTATTATTCTATAGTGTTCCATTTGCATGTTTCCGGTGACTAGTGTAATTTGATTCTCATAGATGTGGTCTATTAATCAATAAAATTATTATGTTCCCCAGAATGAATGGTTTTTTGTGTCTTAAATAGTGTTGCAACTGTCGGTTCATTTTGGTTATGTCAATTATGGTGATAATCCTTTTGATCTCATGAATAAATCTACGCAGTAAACGACTAGTGCACCGTATATCATCTAATCTACATTTATATACACTATTATTAGTTTTAGCATCCTGTACCGTATACTACAGAATATTAAGAGAAATAAAAAGCACTTTCTTACTCATGGAATAAAGAAGGCAAGTGAGTTTTTTTGTTCTAATCATTCTTATTTCACTACGCCATAGATGGCCTACGGCAACCCCAAAGAAGTGACGCAGTAGGTGCCAAAAAGTGTTGCTATAGGCAAAAAATGATCTGTGGCAACACTTTTTCGGGGTTGCCTTTTGCCGCGTTGCCTTAGAGTCAAAGGCAACACCTTTGCGACCCTATGGTAACATCAGTATAGGTGTTGCCACATGTACCACTAGAACAAAAAAAATACCCTTTCACAACTGCCAAAAATAGTTGTAATATGTCTAGTACAGCTGACAATCGTAATAAAATCAACCTTTTTTACAACTGTTTCTAGCAGTTGTTAAAAATTGTTTTACAACTGCTAAAAATTATTGTACCTCAACTGCTATTAATCACAAATTTCATAATATTATAATAAATATTATTATAACACAATATTTATTCAAATAAATATTTTATTTCAACATTTCAAATGGTACAAATTTTTTGACTCCACTATTATACATTCACTCGTATATTACACAATCATTCATATTTACATACATTCCTCACTACATTGTCACTCGATTCACTCATATATAGACTCACACATACAACCATAAGCAAGAAAGAATACACTAAAATGATTATATAAACTACTACCTTCGAGGGGTCGGACAATGTGGCATATGCTTCACCTATCATTTTGAACAAAGCAGTCCACATCTGCATGGACTTCAGCTACAAGTTCTCCCCATGACCGACCAAAGCATAACAGATCTATTGAAAGCATAACAACAAACCAAAGCATAACAGCAGACCAAATGAATACAACTTTAGACACATATAAGATAGTAACCGACCATAATTCCGAGCCATAACCAACCTTCCATCTAATGGGAAAAAAATACCTCACTGAAAAGAAAATAATTATAGAAAACACTCCATCTAATGGTAGAAAAACAGAAACAAGACAATAAAAGCAAAATCTGCAAAAAAACCTTCCATAATGCAATGTTAGTAGAGAGCACTAAAACTGCACAAGTACTAATGTCTAGGTATCAGGAACTCTCCAACCTTCATTCATTTTTTAAGCTTCACTCGTGTGTGCCTGCATGCTTTAAGACATCAAACAAGAAAACCCAGCCTTAACTAATACCAATAAGAGCACATACTTGTGTTCTAATATAACAATCAAACTCTTTAATTTCACTTTCGATTTCAGTCCTGACCTCATCAGTAGAAGAGTGAACTGGGAGTGATTAACACATATGACACTTGCCAATAGAAAACCAGTCATGGTGACAACATATCAACTTATAAAAGAATACAAATATATCATAAATCTAGGCAACGATGAGATGAGCAATTGAAAACCCCAAGAAGGCTAGTGGTAATAGAAGAAAATAATCCAAAAAAAAAAGATACTAGCATTGCATACCTTGTTGAAAAGAAGATCACATCCATTGAGATGTATTATACCATCCTTAAGAGTGCATTATACCATCCTTAAGATGCATGAAACCTGCTGAAAAATATGATGGACACTTGACAAGGTTGATTTATTGGCACCATTGCACATGAGTACATTCGCTCTGGACAACTTTTCAGGGTTGTCCGTCTAGCAGCAGCCAACTGAAGGTACGCTCCACGACTTGAAAGAGTAGATCACGACTTAGTGATTAATGACAACTTCCACCCATATCCACCTATGCTTATCAAAAGAACATGCTTGAACGGTTCATGCTCCTGGAAAATAGAAACTATACCAATTAAAATTGTTGATCTTTTGTATTACTTTGCTAAAATTATGGACTAAACTAAGTGACCAGTATATAAAAATATACAATCCAGATTGCATTAGCTACAGGACATAAGGGACACACATTTCTAGCATTAAATTGGAAACAGCCCTCAAGCAGCAACATTACATGAAGCACTAACTAACAACATCACTCTTGCATTCAAAAGCATACAAAGAATTGGTATTGCTGTCAGTTCAAAAATGGAAATAATTAATATTATGTTTTAGAAACTAAGAAAGGTATATAATCCATGACTCTTGGCATATCATATTCAATGAAAACTGATACGACTAGGCTAAACAAAGATACAAACTAGATGCATAATCCATGTGTTCAACTTATATGATAATATGCTAACAAATGTATAAATATACAGAACAGTCCATAGCGATTGTCAATATATATTTACTCTTTGAAGTACATCTTGTTCAATAATTATTTCAAGCAAACTTATTTGCCAATAACCCAAAGTTTCAGCAGTTATTATCATGTATTCTTTTTTCTTTCTTTCTTCAAACTGAGACTCTCAAATAAAATATACAAGCTACGGTTTTAAGTTTATGTGAATTAAGATCATGCTAATCGTTAGCTTTACATTAATACTATAGTTTCTACTATAATAAGCGCACACATTTACATAAATGACCGTTCAATAGCAAAAGAATATAACTCGTGAGTAGCATAGCACTCACCTTTCCCGGTCAAGAACTTGAACAACTGAGGCGGGTGTCTTCCCTATGTGAAATGCTGTCGTAGGAGACGACGAATCTAGCACAGCGGAAGCATGGTGGGCCCATAACCTACAGAACCCAGTGTATTATGTTGACACATACGGGAGGCGACACCTGGATCTAACACAAAATGTCCACTACACTCCTCAAGGCACTAGGCGTGGTATAAGGCAGGCAGTGTCCGCTGATGCTAGATCCAGTGCACTGCTGTGGTATGCTACTGGAGTTGATTGATTGAGCTTTCAGATCTCACGACCGCAACAAAGCTTTCATCTTCTGTGGAAATCTCCATGCTTACATTGACTATGCTCCACACACCACCGACGACAAAATACTCCAAGGCCCTATGACCATTGTTCGCATGTTCCCTTTCTTTAATAGCACCGTGTTTGAAAACCAAGGCCCGCATGCTCCACACACCACCAACGACAAAATACTCCAAGGCCCCATGACCATTGTTCGCATGTTCCCTTTCTTTAACGGTGCCGTGTTTGAAAACCAAGGCCCGCATGCTCCATACACCACTTACAATTTGGTCATTTATTTCTCTAATTCATTATGATATCTTACAGCGACAATAAACCAATTCTACATTTCAACAGACCAAATTTCATCACATAGAGTTTTCTCACTCTTTATCATAAGCAAAATGAAGAGAGACAAAGCAAATATTATGCACATCCTTATGACTAACTTACATGATCATCAATGAAATTGAATGCCTTTTTCAATATTCTAATCCTTGTGGCATCAGTCTCTCTGACTTGTTCAGCGAGCTATGCATTAAAAGGCAAAAATGTCCAACATTTATTTAGGGAAATAGAGTATTATTGGACATGTAGACATTTGATATTATGTATCAAAATGTGTGTCAGGAAACAAATGAGTTCAAAAAGAAAATACCTGGGCCTTAAAACTATCGTATACAACAACAAGAATAAGGTTTGTGATGAAATAACTCCCAACAGCATATACATAACAAAATATAAGCTAGACAATCAAGAATTCCTGTAGAAAAGTAACATTAAATACATCACACGAATAAAACAAAACCTCAAACGAATAAATTAAACAATGGGACCTTTGGTAGTGGCTCAACAACTAGTGACCAGACTAGGAGTTCTAGCCGTCGCCATTATAGTGAAGACCGCAATGGGCAGGTACGAGGCTTGGGAGTGAATTCGAAAGGGAGAAGGGGAGGAGGATAGAATCCTAAAACCAACCAAAGCACAATAGAGTCAAACCCAGTTGAAATCGATGGAGAACCCTAAAAAGCTCAGCAGCCATAACCAAAAGAAATTTAATAGATCTAAAATACAATATTTGAGGAAGAAGGAAAACGCAAGGAATAGGGTGCTGAATAAGGGATTTGGAACAGAGGAAAAGGCGACGAGAATAGGAAGCCAGCGGAAAGATAAATTAGGGATTTGGAAATTTGGGGGTGAGAACAAAATGAAGAATAAGTGGGAGAATGAAAATAAAAGAGGGAAATAGTTTTAGTTGAGGTGCGGATGGACGACTGAGATTTTATTTTAACTAGTGGTGTGGATCGCTGAGGTGTATTCTTTTTTTAATTTTTTTTAATTAGAATATATCTAGAGCTACTGCAACACATGTTGATATATATGCTAACACATTGAAGTGTGCGTTGCAGTAGACAAAAAACAGCATAGCTATGGCAACATTGTAGGTAGCAACACCATGCATTTTCGTTGTAGTAGGCCATCTATGGCGTAGTGTTTGTTCGAAGGATTTTCAGGTTTTAACGAAGAATTTGATAAAGAAGATGCCTGAAGTGCTGGATTGGTTTGGATGGTGAACATGGGATCCTCTTATTTTGATGTAAATCCAGAAGGAATTGAGCTAAAAGGGTATCATTTTAATTTTCATATGTTTACGCTTAGAGTGTATTGTTGTATAGCTAAATCTTAGCAGACCTTGAGTTGGGTAAACTACTGGATCAAGCGTCTAGCAACTCAAATGACACTCTAATTTAGTACATTAATGCATAATAAGTTTTGACTTTGAATCATTAATCATTGATGGAGAATATACTTTCACTGTATCAGTATTGAGTCAATGCAACATGAATGATGGAAATTTTACAATTTAGTTTCACTTTGTGAACAAATTGAAGAAAATTCTGACTTAGGAACACACTTGTTGCAATTGAACATCTATAACATCTATTATCCAGTAAAGCTTATACACGATAATTAGAATGACATAGTTTCATCTTAATTGATGCATTACACAAAACTGTTCAAAAAATACCAAAGCAAAATCACTGGACAACGAATATGCCAATGGTGGAAACTGTTCTTTACAATCTCGAGTAGTTTTTTCCTAACATAAACCAAAAACTCAAAGTAGCTAATACATACAAGAGTAGAAGATACTGGTAATATATACATCACACAAAAATAGAAACTTAAACCACATTAAATTCTGAAGGGCATCCTTTTCATAGTTGATGCACACTTCTCTGCCTTGTTAGAAAGAGACTTATCTTCCACCAAATTTAATTTTTTAGAATCTGTGTTGAAGTTCTAAAGCTTAATGTTTGTGGCTTCGTCTTTTTCAATTAGGAGGTTGTGTTCACCACATATAATAGTTTACAAATAAGCATAATGTCAAACACTTTAAGGGGCCTAAACATCAGTTTACAATCCATGTGAATTGAAACCTTTATTTCTACTTCTGGTGGATCAAGTTACAAATTCCAGCAACTTTCTATCCTTTTTAGTGATGTAAACTCTTTTTTGAGTCCTCAACTATAAATTGTGCTGCTCATGATTCCTTTTCCTTGTTTTCTCTGTTCAGTTCTTAATATTATTATTGTGAATGAGTGGCTCGATTGTAGATACTTAACTCTGTTCATTGTTTTTGAAAGTTCTTAATGAACTTTGTGTTATTGCATAGCTAGCATGCTTGCACTTTTATCAAAAATGTATAATTGATCTTTTCAAAAACTAGAATAACATTTTTTGTTTCCGAAGATCTCTGTTATATTCAAGAAATTTGAGTATTTAATCATGATGAAATGTGTAGTCATGGAGCATTGGACCTTTGGATTTATTGATCAAACCTTTTTCTTATGATTTTATTTTAATTGTGGATGGAACTGAAATTCAAGGGGCCACTCGCGCCGCTTTTCAACTTGGGTATGCTCACTAAGTGGCCACCTTACCATACAATTAGGACAGAGTTCATCACCACTTTGTTGTTCCTCTATATAATAGTAGACATGGTTATCGGGTACAAGCACCAGAGCGATGCTACCATACACGGTAACATCGACGCTCAATGTAGTGGTGCTGACATGCTTAGAATTGCCTGGGCTTTCGGTGGCATGATCTTTGTTCTCATTCACTGCACTGCTGGAATTTCAATTATGTCATAATACAATTATGTTTATGGCCGTTACTGCTCTTACATTTTTTATGTATTCTCCTTCAATTTATAACATATGATACATCGTTAAAGTAGTGCTAGAGATTTTCATGTGCTGGTATGATACTCCTGTTATGTATTTCAAAGAATTGAACATTACTTATTTTTGTGAACTGTGAGAAATTATGCGTCATGCATCCTACAAGATGTTCTATAATTATAATATTATATAGTTTTATACTATGGAAATATAAGTTATAAACGGGTTCCAGGTGTTGGCTCCACTTTTAGTTGGGTTTTCTCTGTTCATGGTTCATTTGGCAACCATTCCTATTGCTGGCATTGGGATTAATCCTATAAGAAGTTTTGGAGATATTGTTATTTACAACAAGGGTAAAGCTTGGGATGATCAGGTTTGCTTGTTATTTTACAGATTATTCACTCTTATTTTATAAATAGCTTGATTATAAGTACTTGATAAGCTTGGATAATGATTTATAATTTACATTTTAATGCAAGCTTGACTCTAACTGCAACAAGGAGAGACATATTTTCTGATAAACGAGAACGAATAAATGGAATAAAATGGAATAAAATGGATTGAAGTCAATTATGCAATTATCCATGAAAACACATTAACAAACATCTTTCATACTGGTTACAATTTTCAAGAAAGATGTATATGTTTCTGCAAACAAGATAATAGTTGCTTAAGAGTTTGACTTCAATATTCATTGATAGCATCATTCGATATGGTAAGAAACATAATTTTGGTTGAAGCTCCCTAAACATCTATTACTGTTGGTAAATTAATTTAGTCTGAGCTTTTATAAAAGGTGAGATGACTATTGCAGAGATTGATTTATGCCCTTTTAGATACCTTAACAGCTATAGCAACTACATAACTGTTTGCATGCATGTCCCTGTACTACGCTAATTTTTAAATTTACTGGAACATCCAAAAATTTATTGGAATTTCTGCATTATTATTTACATTACTTACTGATTCCAAAATCACATAGCAATCCAATTTTTGTTATAACTCGTACTTATATAACACTTTTAAGTTTGCAAAGAAAGTTGCATAGGTATTTTTAGATTGTCTTGAAATGAATTTCTCTAATTTCTGTGCAAGTCCTTTTGTTTTACTCATCAAAATTTTGCAATCATTTATGACATACTCTTATTGATGCAGGATGCTATGATTTTGAAAAATAGACTGATTTATTTCGACCTACAGATGCCAAATCATAATGGAAATTGATACGTCCATTGAGTTAGTAAGAGATTCCTTTATTAATTATTGGTTGCTGCATTTTTTGCTACAGGCTCATTTTGAATCGTAAAAGAAGTGTGGTAAGCAATGAGTTTCATCATGCTCGCTTATTCATAACTTTAAACTATTTTCTCTGATAGCCACACTATTCAAGTTTGTAGAAACAGTATGTATATACTATATTCTACCAACTTATAGAACTTGTTTCTGATTTTGAGCTTTTGGTTTCTGATTTTATGTTGTTCTCCCAATTATATAACTGGGGTAGGAATCAAATGGTCAACTTGGACTTGGCAGTACCAAAGATTCTCTTATACCAGTGAAGATTGCAGCATTCAAGGTATAACATGAATCATACCTTATTCCTTTCAATTGCATGGTACTAAGTCTAAAAAAACAACTGCTTGCATGTGCGTTTTTGCAGCATAATGCAGTTTTGATTCGTATTTTTATACAACAGTTTCACTTTTTATTTTCCTTTCATTTATGTTTCAGTTACATTCTTCCAAGAATGATAAGGATTATGAATTTAATTTTCAGTCAAAACTTCAGTTTACAGATTAATTGTAATACCCCGAATTTTTGAATAATTGGATTAAATAAATTCAGGAATAATTAATCTCAGACGTGAGAATTGAGGGAAACGGGTTGCGCCATTGTGTTCGTCTCGGAATTTTGGTCGAGATAGAGTTCGTTTACGTAAAACGAATACCGGATGAAGGAGATATGGACGAACGAAGTCAGGCGGGAAAATCAGAAAAAAAAATTGCACTGATGCACTTGGGAAGTGCGCCAGTACAAATGTTGCACTGGCGCACCTGCCAAGTGCGCCCAGGCCGAGCAGGAAGTCTGCACAGCTTTCTGGGGCAATCTGATCCATACTGTGACTCATTGCTGAGTCCTTTCTGACTCCTTGCTGAGTCATTAGGGATGAGGTGTCACCCTATCCTGACTGAGTGGTTTTGATTAACCCTAAGATCATCCGACGGCTATAATTAAATTGTAATTCTATATAAACATGGGTAGAATCAAACCCTAAAATCAAATAAAAAATATGAATCATTGCAGTCATGCTGTCATCTTGTAACCTAGAGTAGCCGCCACCAACTAGAGGGAAATCAAAGCTAATCAATTCAGTTATATTCAACTCTAATCTAAACAATAACGAATCTACTACAAAGGCGAGCTAAATCAATTTCAGAACTCAGATTTCAGAATGCAAGACCTTCTTTTTGTGAGTTCGATTTCTTTAATAAGATAATTAACAATTTAATTGGATTGAGCTATGATTTGGATTATATGGTTATGTTGTGAATCATTGACCATATGCTATTATCTGTGTTGTAAATCTATGATGTTATTATCTATGTTGTAAAGCTGTGATGTTATCATCTATGTTGTAAATCTATGTTAATTGTTGACTTATGTACAATCAATTCATAATGATGTTTCATATGCTAGTTTGGTTATGTTGTTGGAACTAATTCATATGTTAAATCATATGTATGTATGCAAGTTTAGATGTTAATTTAGATATGAATTATATGCAAGTTAGTGAGAATCATATACAACCTTACATGTTTCATGACATCTATTTTATGTGTAAATTGGATCTAAAGTTAGGCTATGACATGTGTGAGTTAGATGCAAGTTTACATCATAGTCTATGTTGTATAAATCACATATGCAAGTATGTATATATTGGAGTATGAATCATGTAATGTAAGTTTGTGACTATTGCCTATGCAAGTTTACACCTTATGATTAGATCTATGACTTCCATAGTTTATGCAAGTTTGTAACCTTGGCCTATGCAAGTTTAGATGAAAACCCTTATTCACACATGCAAGTTCACCCCTTATGTTTAGATCTAGTTTTTATTCTATGCATGTTGTGATGTTTTCTCTTTATTCCATAAGTTAGACTATTTGAGTCTAACGTATATTTTACGTTAAACGAACGAACGTACAACATGGGGCAATGGGATAATATTAAGAAATTTAATATTAAGAATTGGCATAAATGCCTTAAATGTGATGTTAATTGGTATAATTTTATGTACCATAAACAGATGGACATAATTGAGTCAATTATGGGTTTCTACGAGTTAGGGAGCCGATCGAATGGGGGTAGTGGGTACACCTAGTGGGGATAGGAGCAGACGACGCCTATGAAGGTAGCTAGGGGTACACTAAACTACCATTATCATTATTAAGTTCTGTAGGCAGGATCAACCTTTAAGGGTGACTAGTGGTGGTGCAGTGTAGTAATTATCTTATAATGATTAGGGGCGCCTTTGATGTTATCTTTGTTCGTCTCGTTTCCCTGTCATACCCAATTGTTCAAAGTCATTTCCTTATTTTCCAGCTTATGCCTTAGCCTAGTTATTTTGATAATTATATTGTTAAAGTTATCGCACTCTCCAGACTTTATGTCTGACCCCCTTTTCTTTCCACCTCTTTTCTTCCTTTCCCCCCTCCCCATCAGGTTTGCAAGGAGGGAATACTACAGCTCAGTGGGGATTTCTTTCAGTTGCTTGAAGATAGTAGATGTATCGCTTGGGACTATCTCATCTTTATGGCTTTGCTTATGCTCAGTGGAGATTTATGCGTTTATGTTATTTAAGTATTTGCTTCTTTATGTACTTTGAAGTTTTTGAAAAAGACTACTGATCCTGTTGTAATGGTTTTGGAAACTACTTATGTAAACTCGTTTTGAGTTATGATGAAATAAAATAAGTTTTATCTTCCGCTGTGTTGTTTTATTTATTTATTCTTGTAATTTATCTGTTATATACAAACAATAACGCTTCATGGACATTGATGCATTCCCTTTGTGAGTGACATTAATGGACGGGGGGTGTTACACATGGTATCAGAGCTATGGTTACAAGAACAGATAAAATGTTTTGAAAAGTTTTTTCAAAAGTATTATTTTCCTAGAAAGTATTTTCAAAAACTTGGTTTAAAGAAGCTATTTTCAAGGAAATTTTACTTAAAAGAGCATAATCCCCGCAAGCCATACATCTCTCTTTCGCTTCCCTTGTTTTAAAACTCTTTCTTTTTCTTTTCAGCATGTCTGGAGCATCTGAGATACCAGAGGGTGTTCATGTACCCGGTTGGTTTCGTCAATATCTCGAGGCTTGGGCCGCTGCCGTGGGACCGGCCAACGTTCCTCCTCCTCCTCCCCCACTTCCAGTCATTCCTCCGCGTGGAGATACTTTCTCCAAGATATGTAAAGACTTTCGTTCGATGGGTGGAAAATCTTTTAGTGGGACTGAAACGTTCATTGAAGCTAGAAATTGGTTGAAAGAAGTGGAGGATCTGTTTGGCATCTTCGATTTGGACGATTGTAAGAAGGTCCAATTGGCTGCTTGGTTGATGAAGGACGAAGCTTCGTTTTGGTGGGAGGTCACTAATGGAGAGCGTTCGGTTGATACATGGCCAGATTTCAGGCGTAGGTTTGAGGCAAAGTTTCTCTCACGGGCTGAAGAGAATCTATACATGGAAAGGTTTTTGGCATTAAAGCAAGGGAATCTGTCAGTAAAAGAATACGTCAACAAGTTCAATCAGTTGGCGAGATTTGGCTTGGACTTGGTGAATACACCCAAAAAGAAGGCCCTGAGATTTTGAACGAGCCACTACATGGGTTAGCTATGACCCACATCCCTATGGGGGCCACCTTTGAGAGGCTAGTTGATATGGCGCTTATGCATGAAGAGGAGAAGGGAGCCAATGCTAATAAGGCACCCAAGAAGAAAGGGATCAAAAGAAACCGCAACAACAACAACAAAACAAGAAAGGCGGGAAGAACAATAATGGCAAAGGAAAGAAGAAGTGCTTTAATTGTGGGACACCAGGCCATTTGAGTAAAGACTGTAGGAAAAAGAAGAAGACTGGTTGTTTCCACTTTGGAGAGGCAGGTCATCCAGTTAAGGACTGCCCAAGGAAACAGGGACAAGGGCAAAGAACTTCTGGAGGGTAGCTTCGGGCTCTCGTGGCACCAGAGCAGGCCCAGGCTCTCGCAGTCCCACCACTGCAAGAACGAGGTAGAAACATTTCCGTTGGGAGTTTAGTTTTTCTATTTGATCATCTTGTCCGTACCTTATTCGATTCTGGCGCATCACATTCGTTTATCTCTACATCATTAGTTGAAACACTGCACTTAGATACTAGTCTTGTTGTGGATCCCATTGTAGTCTCAAATCCTATTGGTGGGTCGGCTCATTTATCCATGGTTTGTAGGGATTTGAGATTGTCTATCTTAGGCATTGGTTTTGAATGTAATGCTTTTATGCTTGGTTTCATGGGCTATGGATTGATTCTAGGGATGGATTGGCTAGCCCGATATGGCGCCATCCTAGATTGTGAACGAAGGGTAGTAAAATTGTTGACTCGTAGTGGAAAGACCCTTGACATTTCTTGTGACCCTAGAGGACCGGTGATGCTTAGTTATCTTGAGTCACTTGACGCATCCAATGATGATTTACATTCTGTTCGTATAGTCCGTGAATATGTTGATGTCTTCGATGAGGTGAGGGGTCTACCCCCAAAACGTGAGATAGACTTTCGTATTTATCTTATAGACAATGCAAAACCAGTATCTCTGCCAGTACGCCACATGGCTCCTCGTGAGAGGAGGGAACTCACTAAGCAAGTAGGGGAGTTGCTTGAGAAGGGGTTCATAAGACGTAGTATATCGGAGTGGGGTGCTCCAGTAGTATTTTCCATGAAGGCGGATGGGTCCCTTAGACTTTGTGTGGACTATAAAGAGCTTAATAAACTTACTAAGAAGAATAGGCACCCACTGTCGAAGATTGACGATCTCTTCGATCAGTTAGTTGGCGCCTCAGTGTTTTCGCAGTTGGACTTAGCCACTAGTTTCCATCAGTTGAGATGGCTGAGGATAGCATAGACAAGACTGCCTTTAGGACTTCGGACGGTTTCTATGAATGGCTTGTAATGCCCTTCGGTTTGACAAACGCCCCCGCATACTTTGTTGACTTGATGAGTAGGGTGTTTAAGGAGTACCTTAATAAATTCATGGTGGTCTCTGTGGATGACATCTTGATCTTTTCTAAGAGCGAGGAAGAGCATGCCC
This sequence comes from Allium sativum, assembly GCA_030737875.1. NCBI lineage: Eukaryota > Viridiplantae > Streptophyta > Magnoliopsida > Asparagales > Amaryllidaceae > Allium > Allium sativum. The sequence goes on along the minus strand of CM060926.1, from coordinate 1,018,449,460 downwards.
TACATCTTAGGGAAGTGTTGGAGACCCTTCGAGCGCATAACCTTAAATTTTCCAAATGTCATTTTTGGAGGAAGGAAGTGTGATTCTTAGGGCATGTGGTTTCCAAAGAAGGGATAGCTGTGGATCCCGCGAAAGTGGTGGCCATCCAAGATTGGAAGGTCCCTAAAAATGCTACCGAGGTGAGGAGTTTCTTGGGGTTGGCAGGCTACTATAGGAAGTTTATCAAGGACTTCGCAAAAATATCAGCCCCATTAACACGCTTGACGAAGAAGAACCTAGTTTTTACGTGGGACGAAGATTGTGATGATGCGTTCCAACGTTTAAAGAGAGCTTTGACCACAACCCCAGTCTTAGTGTTGCTAGATGGGAGTAAGCCATTTACTGTTTATACCGATGCTTGTGGGACAGGACTAGGCGCAGTCTTAATGCAAGAGGGAAGGATAATAGCCTATGGAGGAAGGCAGTTGAGAGTACATGAGAGAAATTACCCTACGCATGACCTAGAGTTGGCTGCTATTGTTTTCGCGCTTAAGTCTTGGCGCCATTATCTTCTTGGCGAGAAATTCGAATTGTTTACAGACCACAAATCACTAAAATATTTGTTCTCTCAGAAGGACTTAAACTTAAGGCAACAAAGGTGAATGGAAATCTTAGCGTCCTACGATTTCGAGATAGCATATACCCCTGGCAAGGGTAACGTGGTGGCAGACGCCTTAAGTAGGAAAAGATTATCCTTGAGTCCATTGTTTGTTGAACGACGAAGCTTAGAGTTCATCTCTACGTTTGACTTTAGACCTTCCATTGACTTTGTACCTAGTTTGCTAGCATCCTTAGAGGTCAAACCTACGCTTTTGGGACGGATTGGTGAGGCACAGCGAGATGACCCACAATTGGTTGAGTTAGTAGAGAAGCTCATAAGGGGGGAGTCATCGAGCCATCTCAGTAGATATACCCTAGATGATAAGGGTTGGTTACGTAGGGACGGTAGACTTTGTGTACCACGAGACGAGGACTTGAGGAAGACCATTCTTGATGATGCACATCGTTCGAAGATGACCATACATCCCGGCGGGGACAAGATGTACATGGACATGAGACGAGTTTACTTTTGGGCCGGTATGAAGAAGGATGTGGCCGAGTTTGTCGCTAGATGCTTGGTGTTCCAATAAGTAAAAGCAGAGCAAAAGAAGCCCGGTGGGTTGCTTCACCCATTGGAGATCCCACAATGGAAGTGGGAGAGTGTCTCGATGGACTTTGTTGACGGGTTACCGAGATCGAGGAAGGGTAATACGGGGATTTGGGTCATGGTAGACAGACTTACTAAGAGCGCTCATTTCATTCCAGTAAAGAGTAAGAGGACTGCTCCATGGTTAGCCTCCATATACATTCGAGAGATAGTTCATTTGCACGGTGTTCCTTCTATCATAGTGAGTGATCGCGATCCTATCTTTACTAGCGAGTTTTGGAAGAGCTTGCAAGAGGCGGTAGGGACTCAGTTATGTTTGAGCACCGCATATCATCCTCAGACGGACGGCCATACCGAGAGGGTGAATCGTATTCTAGAGGACCTTTTGAGGCTATGTGTTTTAGACTTCGGAGGTACATGGGAGGAGCGTCTTCCTTTGGTGGAGTTCGCATATAATAATAGCTTTCAGTCTAGCATTGGCATGGCACCTTTCGAGTCTCTTATGGAAGGCCTTGTCGGTCACCTACATGTTGGTGGGAATCTACGGATAAGATCTTACTTGGGCCCGATATGATTAGATAGACTTTGGAAAATATCGATTTGATTCGAAGGAGGATGAAGACAGCGCAAGATAGGCAGAAATATTATGCGGACAAGAGGAGGATGGATCTTGAGTTTGATATTAGGGACATGGTCTTTATCAAGGTGTCTCCATTACGGAATGTTGTTCGCTTTGGGTCCGTTGGGAAGTTAGCACCAAGGTTCATAGGGCCGTTTCCTATTAAGGAGAGGATTGGACAGATGGCATATAGAGTGGAGTTGCCTGAAAGATTAGTGGTGTACACGACGTATTCCATGTATCACATTTGAGGATGTGCTTGCACGAGACCGAGGAAGTGGTAGAGCCGAGCTTGCTTAGAGAGATGGAGATAGAGCGTGATGTGACGATTCGACGAGCTCCTACGTGCATTCTTGGGTCGGAGATTAAGAAGTTGAGGAATCGAGAGGTCAAGCTAGTCAAAGTGCAATGGGGAGATGATGAGAGCAACGCTGCTTGGGAGATGGAAGAGAAGATGCGTTCATTGTACTCTTTTCTTTTCGAGGGTATGTCTTTTAATTTCTCCTTTATCACTTAGCTTGTACTCGTTTTATCCTTAGTATGTCCTCTCGCTAGTATCTTTGACCTTTAGATAGGGTAGTCCTATGGGTGAAACATGTGTTTGAGACATGTTATGTATGATGGATGCATGTGGATGCAAGTGTTTGCTAGTGGTTGCTCGTGGATGCATATACACACACTTTAGGAACTAGATCGGCTCAGTCACTTTCATATTGCATATTGCATATAAATGGATGTATTTAGTAAAATTAATGTACATTGAATGTGTGTATCATATGGATGTTGCATTTAAATGGATGGTTGTGCACACATGTAGTAATGATATGTGTAGGATTCTTTGCATACATGATGGATACATGGCACTATCATTATTTGCATTAAGGAGGTCGACTGAATCAATGGACTGCCTGATTTAGCATTAGTATACAGACATACACACACTATGCACATGTACATGAAAAGCATTAGAAATCTTTTAAGGACCATGGTTGCTAGTGGTTGATGGTTGAGTAGATGGATGATTGGATGGTAGGATACGTTCTTCTTGACTTAGAGATTTCGAGGACGAAATCCTTTAAGTAGGGGAGAATGTAACACCCCGATTTTTGAATAATCAAATTAACTAAATTCAAGAATAATTAATCTCAGACATGATAATTAAGGGAAACGGGTTGAGCCATTGTGTTCGTTTCGGAATTCTGGTCGAGATAGAGTCCGAGTTTGCGTAAAATGGATACCGGATGAAGGAGATATGGATGAACGAAGTCAGGCGGGAAAATAAGAAAATAATAATAATAATTGCACTGGCGTACTTGGGAAGTGCGCCAGTACAAATGTTGCACTGGCGCACCTGCCAAGTGCGCCCAGGCCGAGCAGGAAGCCTGCACAGCTTTCTGAGGCAATCTGATCCATGTTGTGACTCATTGCTGAGTCCTTTCTGATTCCTTGCTAAGTCATTAGGGCTGAGGTGTCACCCTATCCCGACTGAGTGGTTTTGATTAACTTTAAGATCATCCGACGGCTATAATTAAATTGAAATTCTATATAAATATGGGTAGACTCAAACCCTAAAATCAAATAAAAAATCTGAATCATGGTCGTCATGCTGTCATCTTGTAACCTAGAGTAGCCGCCACCAACTAGAGGGAAATCAAAGCTAATCAATTCAGTTCTATTCAACTCTAATCTAAACAATAATGAATCTACTACAAAGGCGAGCTAAATCAAATTCAGAACTCAGATTTCAGAACGCAAGACCTTCTTTTTGTGAGTTCGATTTCTTTAATAAGATAATTAACAATTTAATTGGATTGAGCTATGATTTGGATTATATGGTTATGTTGTGAATCATTGACTATATGCTATTATCTGTTTTGTAAATCTATGATGTTATTATCTATGTTGTAAAGCTGTGATGTTATCATCTATGTTGTAAATCTATGTTAATTGTTGACTTATGTACAATCAATTCATAATGATGTTTCATATGCTAGTTTGGTTATATTGTTGGAACTAATTCATATGTTAAATCATATGTATGTATGCAAGTTTAGATGTTAATTTAGATATGAATTATATGCAAGTTAGTGAGAATCATATACAACCTTACATGTTTCATGACATCTATTTTATGTGTAAATTGGATCTAAAGTTAGGCTATGACATGTGTGAGTTAGATGCAAGTTTACATCATAGTCTATGTTGTATAAATCACATATGCAAGTATGTATATATTGGAGTATGAATCATGTAATGTAAGTTTGTGACTATTGCCTATGCAAGTTTACACCTTATGATTAGATCTATGACATCCATAGTTTATGCAAGTTTGTAACCTTGTCCTATGCAAGTTTTTGGATGAAAAACCTTATTCACACATGCAAATTCACCCCTTACGTTTAGATCTAGTTTTTATTCTATGCATGTTGTGATGTTTTCTCTTTATTCCATAAGTTAGGCCATTCGAGTCTAACGTATATTTTACGTTAAACGAACGAACGTACAACGTGGGGCAATGGGATAATATTAAAAGATTTAATATTGAGAATTGGCGTGAATGCCTTAAATGTGATGTTAATTGGTATAATTTTATATACCATAAATAGATGGACATAATTGAGTCAATTATGGACATAGTTTAATTTGTAATTGATCGGTAATTTGAATAGAGAAATTAATTCAAATTGGGGGTAATTAATTAGGTGTAATTAATCGCCTAAGACACGAGGTTAGACTCTTTTGTGGTGTAAGACTGCCCGGACCCGCCCGGTAAATCCAGCTGCCACAAATGCCAGTCTAATGTGGGAGGTCTTAGGCATAAATTAAATGTGTAACAGTTGTAAAGACCCGAGGTTAGGCTCGTTTGTGGTGTAAGACTGCCCGGACCCGCCTGGCAAATCCAGCTGCCACAAATGCCAGTCTAATGTGGGAGGTCTTTACAAGGTTACGGTCTTAATGAATTAAGAAACACTTAACCATATAAACATGTAGTGGGACATGAGGGGGTTAACTGGGTGCCTTGGGTGGCATTTTGAAATATGATTAGATGCACTTATCCAAGATTGAAACATGTAAAAAGACATGATTAAGAATGGGGTTAAGTGGGGAAAAACCTTAGAGGGGACCAAGCATAGGTGGAAAGCTTGTGTCATGCATGGGGGCCCTTTTCAAACCAGTAACCCATTAAGTATCTTTGTGGCCTCGACCTAAGTCGAGGACGGGACATGCGTATTGGATTTGATTGTAAGAGCTCAAAACGGGTCAGCGGGGGCAACGCAAGTCCAACGGGTTCATATGCGTGTGTGGGCTCGGGCTGGTAGGTATGACGTTGTTGCATCGTGTAGATATAAGACCTGCATTTTTGGTTGTATCGGGTTGCCAATTTTGGGAGTGATACACCCCACTGTAGGGCCAGCATGGGTTTCTACGAGTTAGGGAGCCGATCGAATGAGGGTAGTGGGTACACCTAGTGGGGATAGGAGCAGACGACGCCTATGAAGGTAGCTAGGGGTACACTAAACTACCATTATCATTATTAAGTTCTGTAGGCGGGATCAACCTTTAAGGGTGACTAGTGGTGGTGCAGGGTAGTAATTATCTTATAATGATTAGGGGTGCCTTTAACGTTATCTTTGTTCATCTTGTTTCCCTGTCATACCCAATTGTTCACAGTCATTTCCTTATTTTCCAGCTTATGCCTTAGCCTAGTTATTTTGATAAATATATTGTTAAAGTTATCGCACTCGCCAAACTTTATGTCTGACCCCCTTTTCTTTCCACCTCTTTTCTTCCTTTCCCCCCTCCCCATCAGGTTTGCAAGGAGGGAATACTACAGCTTAGTGCCGATTTCTTTCAGTTGCTTGAAGATAGTAGATGTATCGCTTGGGACTATCTCATCTTTATGGCTTTGCTTATGCTCAGTGGGGATTTATGCGTTTATGTTATTTAAGTATTTGCTTCTTTATGTACTTTGAAGTTTTTGAAAAAGACTACTGATCCTGTTGTAATGGTTTTGGAAACTACTTATGTAAGCTCGTTTTGAGTTATGATGAAATAAAATAAGTTTTATCTTCCGCTGTGTTGTTTTATTTATTTATTCTTGTAATTTATCTATTCTATACAAACAATAACGCTTCATGGACATTGATGCATTCCCTTTGTGAGTGACATTAATGGACGTGGGGTGTTACACGTGGTATTAGAGCTATGGTTACAAGAACAGATAAAAAGTTTTGAAAAGTGTTTCAAAAGTATTATTTTCCTAGAAAGTATTTTCAAAAACTTGTTTTAAAGAAGCTATTTTCAAGGAAAGTTTACTTAAAAGAGCATAATCCCGCAAGCCATACATCTCTCTTTCGCTTCCCTTGTTTTAAAACTCTTTCTTTTTCTTTTCAGCATGTCTGGAGCATCTGAGATACCATAGGGTGTTCATGTAACCGGTTGGTTTCGTCAATATCTCGAGGCTAGGGCCGCTGTCGCGGGACCGTCCAACGTTCCTCCTGCTCCTCCCCCAGCTCCAGTCATTCCTCCGCGTGGAGATACTTTCTCCAAGATATGTAAAGACTTTCGTTCGATGGTTTGAAAATCTTTAAGTGGGACTGAAACGTTCATTGAAGCTAGAAATTGGTTGAAAGAAGTGGAGGATCTGTTTGGCATCTTCGATTTGGACGATTGTAAGAAGGTCCAATTGGCTGCTTGGTTGATGAAGGAAGAAGCTTCGTTTTGGTGGGAGGTCACTAATGGAGAGCGTCCGGTTGATACATGGCCAGATTTCAGGCGTAGGTTTGAGGCAAAGTTTCTCTCACGGCCTGAAGTGAATCTATACATGGAAAGGATTTTGGCATTAAAGCAAGGGAATCTGTCAGTAAAAGAATACGTCAACAAGTTCAATCAGTTGGCGAGATTTGGCTTGGACTTGGTGAATACACCCAAAAAGAAGTCCCTGAGATTTGTTAAGGGTTTGAACGAGCCACTACATGGGTTAGCTATGACCCACATCCCTATGGGGGCCACCTTTGAGAGGCTAGTTGATATGGCGCTTATGCATGAAGAGGAGAAAGGCGCCATATCTGGGCACATGAAGTTCAGGCCATTATTTCTGACGTGTTATTAAAATTTTGTGAAAATTTAATAGTGGAAATCAGGAAGTGTTGGCACTAGATTTGTGAAAGAAGTGGTGACTTATACTATTATGGATTATCTGACCATAACATTTGTTAGCGATATTTTTCGTCAACACCGGAGATAGGTCTATGGAAGTGGACCTAAGGGCGAATTGGTTGTTTAGCCTTCGCAAGTTTAAGTTAGTTCGTTGTTTCCTAGGTATCAAGGACCGGAATCCGAAAGAATAGTTACTCTTCCCTCGATGGGGTGAGCATCACGCTTAAGCGATTCAAGAACCAACATTTACCTTAGAGAGAAGGATCCCTAAATACAAACCTTGATAAAGGACTTAACAGATGGTTGGAAGGGGTTCTGCACCAAGCTTATTGAAGGGTCTAAGCTTGTAGGATGGGATTATGCCTGTTGGAAGGGTCTAAGCATGTAGGAAGGGTGTAAGCTTGTAGAAAGGGTCTAAGTTTGTAGAAAGGGGTGTTTCGCTCGATCCGCGGAAAGGCTTGGGTAAGGGCTCATGCACATGTAGGAAACAAACAGTAACCTGTCACAACGATAACTAAGAAATAGCATGACAAATCCATAAGAAAATATCATTAGTATTGATTCGCTCTTTATTGATCTTTGATTTAGAATACATGAACATAATAGAAGAAATCCCCAAATCGATCTAAGAATTAGGGTTTATTCTAGAGAGAAAGAGTACAAGAATAGGAATGAGAAAAATCGTCCAAAAATGTGTCCGCTGGGGTCTTATTCATAGAGAATTCGGGGCTCCTTCTGCTGTTGGGCCATTTGTCCTGCAAGAGCCTCTGTCAATCGCTTTTCTCCTTGATTTCGGGTGTTTTAGCTTCCGTCCGCTTTGTGGTGCGGATTGTAGCTTCAACAGTGAAGGCTCAGGTCTGTTGGGACTTCTTTGAGATTGATATGAGCTTGTTGATGTAGTAGCTTTTCAGAAGGTATTTTGAACTTTCAGTTTTATGCTCTTGGTTATAAACTTCCGGATGTAGGATTATGGTTTTTCTCATGAATACTTAAGAGGAGCTTGCCCTTATAATGTCTGTAGATAGCTTCCGGTTCGGAACCACTGTCGGTGTCTGTACTAAGTAGACTAGTATGGATAGCCTGTATCCCCTTTAGGGTTCAGTTCGCCTTCTGTTGGAGTCTCTGGGTATAGCCCGATCTTCCGAAAGGTTTCTCTGGGTGATTTGCTTATTATCTATCAATATGACCTTCCTGTGTTTATGCAGTAGATGTTTAAGAAGCTAGTTCCTAATAATCTCTATGTACTTCTGGCTTGATACTCTTGATACTTTCGCCTCCTGATGTATCGGTATTAAGTGGGTTTATACCGACATCCCTTCTTCTCTTCCGGGATTCAGGTGGAGCTCTTGCCTCCCTTTTTCTTAGTTTCTGAATTAAAAGACCTTACACTATAGAATCCCTCCTGCTGGATATACCCTACCGGATATATCTTGTCGGATATACTCTGCCAGTATTCTGTAGATTTCGAGCTCCTTTCTCATAAAAAGGTGTCAGTTTGTGCAGTTCTCGGATCATTCCCTCCTGCTCTTGGTTCTTTCTAGTGTTTGGCTCTTGCTTTTGGAGAATTTCTATGTGCTTGCGGTCATCCGATACCCCTTCACCGTCAGCTTGTTTCGAAGTTGATTTTGGTAGTAACATTTGCCCCCTCCTAGTGAAGGGGTGTTTTCGACTTTTCAAGTCAAACTTTTGACTTTTCCCGAGTGCTTGCTCTGCGTCTTTTGATCTCCCTTGATTGGAAACGTTGATTGGTTTTCGTTTGTATGGTGTGGATTGGGGGTAATTTTTGCATAATTACCATCGCTTCTTCTTCTTCTTCTTCACTTTTTACCTGCAACATTAATTTCTCGAGCCAGATTATTTGTTCATTGGAGGACTTGAAGCTTATTTCGAAAATTTCTCGACTGAATCTCTGGTAAATATTTCTACTTTGAATTCTAAACAGGAATTAAATCGCTTTGTCGAAACTAATTAGGGTTTTAGGTCTTCGATATAAATTATTCGAACGTCAATGATCTGGATTACTATTCATGATGAGCTACTCATATGCTCTTTCCACCCAAATATTAATTTTAGGGTTTGAGCTATTCAATTTGCATACAAGAGCCTATTCTCATAAGTAAGTAATGGAAATGGTATTAATTGCACCATCAGTTTTGCTGGTGCTGAGAGCCAATTAGGTCTTTGGTTATGGCTTAGGGTTGCCTGGTTTTGGCTCACCTGTTACCTTTTTTCCTTTGAATTTTCCTAGCGTTATCCATAGGAAAAGCTGATCATGTTATTACTAAGGGCTTGATTGTTCCTTAACAAATGCGACGTTTGTTATGTGTTTTATATAAACTAGTATTTGGAATTATTTTAATATGTACTATCTTGACCATCTATTACTGATAGGTTCATGTGCTATCACTCCATTGTATATTAATGAGTATGATATGAATTTACATATTTATGGAATTATATCACCTGGCAGCACCATGTCTAATAAAAGGAGTTCCAACTCGCTGCAAACTGGTGTTCCGGTATTTCTCGGAAGAGGAGACCTTTCCCCCTGAAGAAATCTTTGATTACCTCACAAGATGAAGTAAACTCCATTCTCATCAGCTTTGGAATGGATAATGTGGAGGCTATTCTTGCTACCTATCGTGACAATATCATGAATCCTCTCGATGGATATTTTGCATATTCAGTTGTGCATATCCGGCATAGAGGCTTCTTTTCCATCTTTCGTATTTGGACTTCTACGGGATTTGGAGGTTGCACCTATCCAACTCCTACCAAGCACTTATACATTGCTTCTATGCCTTGAAATACTTGTTCTTGAGTCGGGTCAGGCTTCTCTTACTTCTAATCTCATTTAGCACCTGGTGCGTTTTTCAAGAGGTGCTGACTTCCCTGTATTCCATGCTACCCCTTTTTGGAAGATTGTTAGTGACGGTGCGGGTAAGGCTATACCTTGGGAAGACCAGTACTTCTTCATCAGATGCCCTGTTGGTACTCCAGGAAAATTTGCTGATTATGGTGAATTCTCCAACCCTTTGTGAGTGATTACTTTTCTCATATGTGACTTAACTTAGTCGCTTTTCTTCAGGTCATGCTTCTAAGAGAGTTCCTTTAACTGAAAGTGAATCTCGCGTGATTGAGCTCATTTTGAAGCTACTTGAAGAGCCGCAGGGTCAATCTGTTCTGTTAACCAAGGACAAGTTGCGTCAATATGATCTTCTTCCTGATGGACAAAAGGTTTTGGGGCGTCCACCGATTTGTTTTCTAGACTCTAGGCGTTTATTGTTGGGCTCAGACGTGTTCGCTTCCTCTGCCCCTTTGTTTCCCGATATGCTTTGCTGATCCAACGGTTTCTTTATCGAAGTCACTTTAATATCCAAGTTCCATATTCTTGAATTTCTCTTTGATTTTTCATTTGACTAGGAGCTTAGACTTCGAAAGCCTTGACCCTCACTGATGTTTTGAATCAATCTACTGTTGTTGCTATTAAGAGGCTGGCTAAGTTACCTGTCGAGCCGCCATCTAAGAAACTAAAGCTTGATTTTTCCACTTCTGCAATTTCCGAGAATACTTCTGATAGGTAAAGTGGAGGTTGTGTTCTGTCGTCATCCCTTCCAAGTACATCAGTAGTGGGTGTACATGTTACGTCGTGGCTTTCAGCTTCTTGGTCTACCGAGCCTTCGAGACCCCTCGATCCATCATTGGATTTTGTTGATTTTGTGAAGCTTTCTCTTTCTGGTTCGGAGTTTTCTGACATCTCGTTACCCACTTTTTATTCAGACGTGGCAGATTTCTATCAGCATTTGGTCATCTGACAGCTTCAGGTACAAAATTTCCTTTTTAATCTTGGCTTTCAATCTGTTGCGGCTATGGACTGAATGCTCCCAACTTTCTAGATTACCAAAAGATGGCTTTTGCCTAAGTCAATTTCTTCTTCCTCTACGTCCGAAATCGTTCGGCTTCAAGAGGCAAACGAAGCTTTAAGTGATGAATGTGAGAGGTTGAAAGCTTCCGTGGAATACGCCAAGACGGCTTTAGGGAAAGAAAGGCAGACTAAGGACACAACCCCTAACAAAGTGTCGGCTTTAGAACATCAAATAGCGAAAAATGAAGTCACTCATGCCGATGAGCTTCAGAAGAAGGATGGGAAGCTTTCTCGTGCTGCATAGATAATCTATGCAGCTGAAGGCAGGATTTCTAACTTTTTGCAAGTTCATCTTCCGCAGATTAAGACTGATTGTTATGAAGACACTTTATTTCACCTCCTTTCCAAGAACCTTCAAAGTCTTTCTGAGATCCGTACCACTATCGTTCCACCTTTCGTCAGGGATAGAGTTATGGAAAGGATCAAGTTGAGTGAACGAGACGTCGAGATACTACAGAAGGGTGAATCTAAAGTCGAGGATCTTCTATACATTGATAGTTTTTCCGATGATTCCGGTGAAGAAGAAGGGACTTTTGCTTTTGTTGATAGCGATGGAAATAATGACGGCGATGGTTCCGGAGGTAGTGGCTGTCAGGATAAGCATGATACGGATAGAAACGACCCTCTTTCGGGTGCCGAAGCATCCCATGATTCTATTAGGCACAGTCCTGTGGTAGGAGGTTCCCACATTGTTCATGATTTTAATCTCCTTTGTTTAGAGAAGGTGTCCCCTCTGGTCTTTCGGGTGGGGAGAAAGCTGTTGGCCCTGAAGCTCCTTTTTCTCGGGTATAATCTTGTTCTAGCAACATTTTCTCTTTTCCCAAGTATCCGATTGTAAATAATTTCCTGCCATTATATCTAATAGACAAAAAAAGTTGTTCCCCACCTTAAGCAGAGTTAGATAACAAACAGAAACAATTAAATTGTTCTTATGTAGAGCAAGGAGAATATTTGTAAACTTAAATCAACAATCTATGTAAAACGTGTACGGGGTTCCATTTACTACATGTGGCTGCTAATATGCTTATTTGCACTATGACAAAACTTTGTTTACTACGAAGATGAGTTACGTGTAACTTGTAGACTGAGAAGGGAGTATTTAACAACATCCATTCACGATATGAGGAAAAAAATGTTTTCTCGAGGAACTTAGGAGTGTTTATACTGAATTCCCTCGGCACTCTTTTAACTTCCTGAGTGAAGATCGTGAAACAATTCTAAAGAATCTAAGGGTTAGACATGCCGAGATGTTATGTAAACGATAGATGTATTAATCAAGTGAAAGTGATCCTTTGTAACTTTATATGATCAATATACCACGACCGATTGGTTTTAGATTTAACTTACACAAAGCTTTTATGTAAGAATGGAGCATTATTTTTGTAAATCGAAAAGAAAATATAATCATAACTATTTTTCTGTGTTCCTATGAGTAGGTAAATTATCATGAAACTTTCCCGTCTTAGAGTGAAGCATTGCTGGCAAAAGTGTTTTCTTCTATATCTCAAAAGAGGAAGATTTTACTCTAGAATTTATCCATTACACATTTGAATGAGAGAATGAATGCTTTAAAAGACCAGTTAGAAGAGAGAGATAGGATTATTCTTGGAATGAAGGAATACATAAGGACCAAACCCTCTATCGAGTTTGAGGAAGAATTGAGGAGTTTATGAAAACATATTGTCGACTTGGAAATTGATATAAATAATGTCAATACGAAGTGTGAGACGTGGGAATATTGCTTCAAAATATTCCTATCATGATGGGATCTCAACCTCCTGGCGTCCGCGCATAAGACCCCAGCTCTCCAAAAGTGTTTTTACTTGAATAGCCCTCCTCCTGGGTTAAAGGAATCAGTTATTTCTGAGTGGTGTAAAAAAGCGATAGCGGAGATAAAGGGGACCTATGATACCAAGTTAGTTAAAGATTCTCATGACCGTGTTATCCGGTATGTTGATCAAATAAGACGTTTACAAGGAGAAAGGCATGATTTGTGCATGAATGTTTTCGAGTTAGAGAAAGAAAACAAGTCTCTTAGGGCAATGTGTAGAGCTTATAACAAAGACTTGAAATTTCAGATTAAACCTTCTGATCGTCTTGATGAAATGAGTCGAACAGTGCGAAAGCTTAACAAGCTACTGGGTATTGCGCTTTGTCATGCCATTGATCCCCCTTTGCCTGACGATGGCGAGGACTCGGATATTTAGTGACATTTTGTAATAGTGACATGTAATTACACCCATATTTGGGTTGTTAAGATTGTGGCTCTTGTACATGAACTTGTGTATTGATGCTGTCTATCATGTAAATAGTTGTTGATATAAAATGCAGATAATAATTGTTTGTACATAAATGGTTTAAGAAATTTCCCTGAATAAGAAAAGAGATAACCATTTTATTCAGAGTTGTTTTGATGAGGGGCTCTTCATTTTCTTCCAAATTTTGTTCTATGGACTTTCTCCCGTAAGCATGTCTCTGGCTATTCTGATTCAAAATTTTTGAGATAACCATTTTGGAATCCTTTCGTTAGTGAATTATAAGCTTTCGAATCCATTCCAGGCTAGGATTATTTGGTAAAGGACTGTTAATTAGCTTCTGATGCTTCACTAGAGCTCACAGACTATTTCAGGTTTGCGCACTTGACGTAAGGCCCGAACTAACCCAGATTCAAGTATTGTAATAAGATCGGGAATTCATTTCCGATGTTTGTGGAAGTCTTGAACCATCCCTCATTTGGGTAGTTAAAGATTGACGACCATAAGTCCCTTCCAATATTAATAGAAATTAAGAACCAACCCTTGTACGGGCAATTAAAGATTGAAGACCGGAAATCCCCTTCTGGTATTTGTAAAGAACCAAATCAACCCAGATTCGGGTATTAATATAGAAGTCCTGAACCAACCCTTGTTCAGGCAATTAGAGATTAAAGACTAAGAATTTCCTTCCGATGTTAATGTTTTGGTATTCCCCTTGGATTTGATTTGTGAAGCAGAGGTTGTACGTGCTTCCTGAGCCACTCTCTGGGCTTTTGATGTCAAAGCAGAGGATGTACGTGCTTTGTTGGCCACTATCTGGGCCTGTGAGTCTGGTGCGCTTGGCTAGCTTATCCACAAGCAGGGCCCAAGGACTTACCCGACCTCCCTCCAGGAGGCACCTTATCCTGACCATCGTAGGTGATGATAAGGTCTTAGAAACTTAAACTGGGCCATTGTAGACACAAAACTAAGGTTTACTCTTTTGATGCTCTATACTGACCAATGTAGGTACTGATAGAGGCTTACACACCACCCCTCCAAGGGGTGCCCTATCCTGACCATCGTAGGCGATGATAGGGGTTGGCGTTCCCTTCCGCAGGTAACGCGGAACATAAGCAGAGGTAGGATCTACTCTTATACGAGCAAAGGTAGGACATGCTTAGTTCTAGCAGAGGCAGGGCATACTCTTCTACGAGCAGAGGCAGGGCGTGCTAATTTTTGATGCACCGCCACGACCATTTCAATTGTGAAATGGAGGCTTATGCTTTTGATTCTTTAACCTAGCCCCCTCTGATTTGGACATGGAGAAAGACTAACACACCATCCCCCTCCGGGGGATGCCTTGCCTTGACCAATTTGGTGATGACAAGGGATTTGATCCATTCGTGATTTAACCCCTTTTGGGTTTCTTTAAGTTTCGAAAAGAGGGTTTTCCGTACCCTCAGTCATGTTTGATAATCCTTTTCCTAAGGAAATTTATTGAACTTAATATGATCCTTTTATAAACTCTCGTAATTGGCCTTGGTTGATGAATTTGATGACCGTCTCCTCAAGGATTCTACAGTGATTAGTTTCATGTCCATTCATCATGTGGTAATGAAAATAGGGTCCCCCTTTTTTTCTTCCGTTTTGGGCTTTTTCTTTGCAAACAGCCAATAGTTGAGTTTGTGTTTGGTTAGGAAATAGATATTCTCCATCGAGGTGGTAAAGTGGTATCCCTTGGGTAATCCTGTCGTAAACCTCGCTCCTTGCCATTGGAACAAACCCTTTTGTAACCCCGTTTCATTGTTTTACCTATGTTTTTGTTCCTATTTTCCAAAATATACCGAGGGTGAGGTGTTATCTCTTCGGACCATTTGTTGGTGAAGTGGTCAAAATCATTCATTATTTCTTGTTTAAACATCGTTCTCTTTATTTGCTTGCGGAGGGTTTTCCTTAGGTGAGAGAAAATGTTAATATCCTTTGATGTAGAGTCACTTGGAGGAGGTATTAGGTTTGTCCTATGTGGGAAAAGCTATTATCCCAAGCGTTGGAAGCATATTGTTCTATTTCTCTTTTCCGCTCTATTATTTGCAATGCTTCCACTCTCAACCTTCGTTCTTCTGTCACTCCTGGGTCACTGATTTCCGACTTATCCATTTGAGATCGAGAAGGCTTTTTTTGGGACCTCTTACCCATAACTTCGCTTCTTCAAAGCCTTAATCTAATCCGGGACAGAAAAACAAAAGTAGATATGTGGTCGTTAACCACAAGGTCAGAGGTTCATGCCCTCCATCCAACGCCAAAATGTTAACGATATTTTTCGTCAACACTGGAGATAGGTCTATGGAAGTGGACCTAAGGAAGAATTGGTTGTTTAGCCTTCGCAGGTTTGAGTTAGTTCACCGTTTCCTAGGTATCAAGGTCCGGAATCTGAAAGAATATTTACTCTTCTCTCGATGGGGTGAGCATCATGCTTAAGCGATTCAAGAACCAACAGTTACCTTAGGGAGAAGGATCCCTAAATACAACCCTTGATAAAGGACTTAATGGATGGTTGGAAGGGGTTATGTACCAAGCTTGTTGAAGGGTCTAAGATTGTAGGAAGGGATTAGGCCTGTTGGAAGGGTCTAAGCCTGTAGAAAGGGTCTAAGCTTGTAGAAAGGGGTGTTTCACCCGATTCGCGGAAAGGCTTGGGTAAGGGCTTATGCACATGTAGGAAACAAACAGTAAGCTGTAGCAACGATAACTAAGAAATTGCATGACAAATCCATAAAAAATATCATTAGTATTGATTCGCTCTTTATTGATCTTTGATTTAGAGTACATGAACAGAATATAAGAAATCCCTAAACCGGTCTAAGAATTAGGGTTTACTCTAGAGAGAAAGAGTACAAGAATAGGAATGAGAAAAAATCATCCCAAAAATGTGACCTCTGGGGTCTTATTTATACAGAATTCGGGGCCCCTTCTGCCGTTGGGCCTGCAGGAGCCTCTGTCAGTCGCTTTTCTCCTTGGCCTCGAATGTTTTAGCTTCCAACCGCTTTGTGGTGCGGATTATAGCTTCCGTAGTGAAGGCTCCTGTCTGTTGGGGCTTCTTTGAGATTGATATGAGCTTGTTGATGTAGTAATTTTTCTAAAGGTATTTTTGGGCTCTGGGTTGTATGCTCTAGGTTATAAGCTTCCAGATGTAGGCTTCTGGTTTCTATCACGAATACTTAGAGGAGCTTGCCCTCATGATGTATGTAGATAGCTGCCAGTACGGAACCACTGTCGGTGTCTTACTACATAGAATAGTATGGATAGCTTGTATCCCCTTTAGGGTTCCGGTTCGCCTTCCAGTGGAGTCTCCAGGTATAGCCCGATCTTCCGAAAGGTTGCTCCGGGTGATTTGCTTATTGTCTATCAATATGACCTTTAGGTGTTTATGCAGTAGATGTTTCAGAAGCTGGTTCCGGATAATCTCTATATACATCTGGCTTGATACTCTTGATACCTTTGCCTCCTGATGTATCAGTACTAAGCGGGTTAATACCAACAGCCCTTCCGGGATTCAATAGGAGGAGCTCTTAACTCCCTTTTTCTTAGTTTCTGACTTAGATGACCTTTCGCTATAGAATCCCTCCTGTTGGATATACCTTGCCTGATATATCTTGCCGGATATACTCTGCCGGTATTCTGTAGATTTCAAGCTCCTTTCTCCTAAAAAGGTGTCCATTTATGCAGCTCTCGAATCATTCCCTCCCGCTCTTGGTTCTTTCTAGTGTTTGGCTCTTTCTTTTGGAGAATTCTTATGTGCTTGCGGTCATCTGATACCCCTTCACCATCAGCATGTTTCGAAGTTGATTTTGGTAGTAACAACACCCATGTCGACTATATTAGCATTACCATGTTGAATACGTTCAAAATCAAGGACAATAGCTCACTTGTAGAAAGACATGTTAATTTGGAGCTTAAACGGGTTCTTCTTCTTGTTCAATTCTATGCAGTAATCAGTATTTATGTAATGTGATGTTGAACTGAATAAAATTTGAAAGTTCGGCATGGGCTAAATATGTTAAAGGCTTCATTGCTGTCCAAGACTGTTCTTACTTATGTCTTTTTTGGTAATAAGTATGATTGAGTAAACAGATCAATGATAAATCAAGCAGGTAAGGTTTGGGCATAGTTCTCTTGTTCTTGTTTGAATGATTTGTAATATGGGCAATGGTGCATGTTAAATTAGCTTGAAGCTGAATAAATCCTCTCTTCTTTTTGTTGCACTTCCCTTTATACATTTGGTTATTGTTCAGCTTAAAATACATGATCATGAGCTAATACACCAGATTCCTGTGTCGAACTACTAATTTGGCATAATATCATTCAGCAATATAGGTAAACTAGAATTCATATTTGCAAAGTTCCCTTTTTTCGATTAAATTTGATGTAGGTATTTTTTTCATTTGTATTTGCAACCTAAGTTTGGTTCTCTGAGATGTTATGATAGGGCATCCAACAACTATATTTTATGTTGGATGGTCTCTAGCAGCAATGAAGCATTAGTAAATTGAGATTTCATTAAAATAATTGTATTTATCGTTTTTTGCAAAATCTTGATCTACAGTTCGAATTTTGTATCACGTTGCTAGTAACACAGTTGCTAATTCACCAGATTGTGTTTTTACTCAACTCCAACGATTTGTTGAAATTCTAGTTCCTACTTTTTAATGCTTACGAAGCTCTGGCCAAGAATCTAGCTGATGACTCTCGTTAGATTCCATTAAAATGGATTGATATAAGGTACTTTTCTATCATTTCTAATCTATTACTTATACTGGAAAGCAGAAACCAAACAATTCGTATGCCAACACATATGCCAACACGTGTCCTTTTTCTTATCTATACCATCTGTTTCCATTGCAATCGATCCCTCTTCCTTCAGTTACTTTCATCTCCCTGATTTCATAACCGCTGATCAGCGAAGACTAAAACAGTATTCCTCTTTCTCACCTTCTTTATGTACCGACTATTCCTATCCCACCATTGTCTGCAATCATGGTTTTCAGTCATTATACTTAACCATCGGCATACACTCATTTACTCCCATCTTCCCAATTTCATAACCACATATCAACAAAACCAAAAACGATATCGCTCTTTCTCTCCTTCTCCATGTACCAACTGTTCCTGCCTGACCAATGTCAACATTGATGGTCTGCAGTCATCATTTCAATCATAAATTTGGCAAATTCGAAAGCTAGGATTTTGTAAGGTTAGTGATTTTGTGCATTCGTAATTGAAATCTGAAATTCTGTATAGATTAGATGGTTTAATCTGCATGACGTCTGGTTCAACGGAATTATATGATCTGTCTGCTGCGTTGTGTTTGTTTTTGGTTTCAAATTAAATACTGTTCAGAGGTAGAATTTAGTAATTGTTACGGGTTATTTAGGCATAGGCTGTTGTCTATTATACCAATAATTTTCAACCACCAACTAAGCGGCTTCCCTTATCAGATATTAAAAATTTCCTATTTTTACCAAACTTATTTAGTTTAGTTTTTCACAGTGGTTTCATGCGGCAGCCATGGTTATTTAAACCCTTAATTTTAAACACTATTTTCATAATGTTGGATTGTTATCCCTTTTTCCTCTATCATAAATCTCATTTGGTTATATAGATAATCATTTCACAAATTTCATAAACAACATGCAATTAAAGCCTATCACATCAAATTTTGAACAAATATAGCATACATGGTAGATCAAATGATAATGGGTGAAAATTTTGTTCAGACTGACAATTTTGTTTACTGAAGTAGATCCGGAGTAATCCAAATTGCTGCAATTCATTTTTCTCAGTTTCAATATTAGTCCAAAATAAACTAAGTTTGTTTATGTCTCTGCCCGCTAATCATATGTAATACGTATATGTATGGACAACACTATGCTAACAAGTATTCAAGTTTTTTACTTGAAAGTGATATTTATGTACAATATGATATTGAATATAACTCAAATTTTATTATCACTTCTACGATTTCTTATCTGAATGCTGATTAACTATTCTTAAATACATGCAGTATTATTTACTTAAACTTTTATGATGGATGGAAATGATGAACCTCCTGTTAAGGCTAACCTTAACATTTAATAGACTGCTTTTTGTTTTTAAATTACAGAAAAAAATTGTGAAGGACAAAAAAACCGAAAAAATTGCCCAAAAGGACAAGGGGCAAAAAAACTTGTCCAAAAAGACAAGTTTTAGTGCAAAGTGGAAAAACATGGGACCCCCCTGAAATTTACCATTTGCACTAAAACTTGTCCTTTTGGATAAGTTTTTTGGTGGTTGTCCTTTTGGGCAAATAATTTGGTGAGTTTGTCCTTATGGGAAAAAGCCCTTTTAATTATATGTAATGATTTGTTTGTACTGTAAATTATCTATATATAATAGGAAAATATCCAACTGAAGCTTTTTAAATGTCTACATTACCCTTTGTTGTCTAAAACATGACATATTTTGGTCATTTGCATTTGTTGCGTTCTTATCCCACTATCTTCACCTGCAGCATACATGTTTTCTCCCAAAACCACCTTGAAACATGTTATATCAGCCACCCGAAAGCACCAACAAACATATCGAGCAGCTTCAAATTACCTGCTATTCTCAGATCTAAAACCAAGTATCAAACTCAAAAATAATCTGACATTGCAGGGCTGGGTAGAGGAGTGGTTTTGTTAGCAAGGACAGAGCAAGATCAAGTGGAATTGAGGCAGAAACATGAAGTTGGGGGGGGACTCAGATGTGAAGACAGATGTTTCGACTCGGATAATATGAGAGGACATGGCAAAGAATGAATAAAAATGAATCTTGAAGTTGTTTTATGTTTAGAATAAAGGGGCAAATGCCCTAGAGAAGGGAAGCAAAGACAGAACGAAGACAACAGAGAAATAAAAAGGTGGATTGGGAGAGATGGAAAATAGAGGAAGAGACCAGGTGGAAAAAGCTTAACAAGACTTCCAGGTTCAGATCTTTGATGAGATAATAAGGTATGTTAAGTTTCAATTTGTTTTCATGTAACTGAACCAGAGGTTTTCGTTTTTTTTTGGGGGGCGGAAGTAGCAATTTGCAAATTTGCTGGAACTCCAAAAGTCACCACATTGGAAACAATGGAATTGTATTTATCTACTTATTGTCATTAAGATTTATCCAGACACCTACTCAGGACGTGATGTGAGAAGAGTTGAGTTGTCGGGGTGAAGAAGGGGCTATGAATTAAGCGAAGTGGGAGGAGGAATGGAGCAAGAGGCAGGGAGAAGGCGACCTATAGGTTTTTGGTCTAAAAAGCTTTATGTTTGTGATTTTTGTTTCTTTATTACCAAAATTTTGATTATGCACTTCTGTAGAAATGCATGCCAATAAATAAATACATGAAAAATAAGGTATTTATTCTTGCTAATGTATGGTGTTACATAGCTAAAATGGATAAAAGAAGATGAGAGTGTGTAAAACTGGAGACACATTTGTAACAATTAATAAGGATTATATCTCTATATTATAGTCAGGGATAAGCTTACTAAAAGATCACCTTTTCAAAGTTGGAAGACAGTCGCTATAGTAGCTTGCGCAAGTGGAAAGAAGCTTCAAAGCAAAGACTACATGTACAAGGCTTTAGGCAACAACAAGCAAGCTTAGTAATTATTGCCGCTCCTTGCTTTATTGATAAAACTTTATTAATGAAATTATTCTGGGCTGTGAAGCTGCTATATTCTTACCAAAGTTGCTTGCAAGATGTAGAAGCTGGAACATGAAATAGGTAAACATATTCCCATAATAAATTATGGTACAACAATTAGCAAATATGTACCTTTATTGCTATATTAGTTATATATAAGAAGGACCAAATTAATGCCACTCAAGGATAATTCAGTAGCGTGATGTGTAATTTAATATGTTTGGGAAAAGCAATACAAGGAATCAATTTTATTGGTGTAGTTGCAACTTCATTATATCTAATCCGCACGATTCAATCTCGCATTGCACTACTCTGTTCACTTTCTCCTTCCTTTTCTCTTCATAACCCTCACATCAAAACCTCAAACAAAACACACTATGACAAAAACTACAAAAAAATATTAGGGAAATTACAAGAAATGTTTTGTGAGTGGAAAGAAAGCTCTTCTAAAGTCGCGTGCAAGGTCTTAGGTTCCGTACTTTTCATAAACTTCATTCTTAAATTATTTACCATTTTATATTTTTCTCACTTTTATTTGAGTATTTATGTTTTATCTAGGTAACTTCATTAAGTAATCATTAACAGTTTTGATGATTCTCATCGCTGACCTTCATAAGAGCCAAATTGTCCCTTATTTGATAAGGTATGTTGTTGTGATATGTGTTTTTCAGAGTTTAATTTTGTTGAATGTCAACAAAAGTTTTTTTTATTGCTTAGTTTAGCGTATCATTTCTAAAACCGACTGTTATTTATGAAGTTTGGTTAAATTAAAAGTTGGAACGAAAATCCAAAAGTATCATTCATTCCATAAAAATCGATTGAAAAAGCTGTAAATTACTCGCTTCTCTTGCTTTTCTTTAATCTTCATGTTAATATTCAAGAGAGAAACTATTCTAGAAGAGGAGAACGGGGTAGATCTTTATCTCTGTTTTAGCGAATTTGATAACAAAATGCGGTACACTTTAAAGAAAATAAGTCATATATTTTTGATTAATATTGTTAACAGTTAATACCATATTGTCTGTTATTCTAAATATGAATCAGTCAATCCTCTTTGTTGTTTTGTATGATGAAGGTTCCTACAGGGTATCATAGTGCTTCAAAAGTTGTGTTGAATCATTGTACTAATTGTCCTATGCACCTTTGCAAGCTTACAATTTTCTTTTCATTTTTTTTCATTAATTATGGTTTTTTTTTCATTCACAGCTGAGATTTCTTTGCGCTGACAATTCCCTTCGATTTGACATTATAGGTATTATATGACCATATAATAATACTCATTCAAATAAACACTGGATTAGGAAACTAATATTACTATATTTCTGTGGGTGTCTTCTTATAGCAAGTGCAATTTACATTCCAGGACAAAGAAACTACGAATGCCAAGGAAAGAAAAGACGACAACAATACAGATGGACTGAGAAGTGAACAAATGAATGGTAGTCAGGTAATCAGTTTTAAGCGCATGTCTAAATGTATAACATTTATAATAAAAATATCATGGTTTATTTTTCTCCAAATTATATCCATGATCGAATATTTCGGTTCATTTACAATGAATCATTAACCATATAAAATTAATCATAGTAAAAATTCATGGTTATGCACCATTTTCTTATTGGAAATATAGTTTTATTTTATTTAGTCGCGTTCAAATGGAGTGCACCAAACCAGACTGTTTGAGTGTCTGATTTTAAGCATTAACCCCGAATCATGTTATCTTCATTATTATCTGGTTTTAATAGGTTAATTATTAGTTCAAAGGACTATTTACACAATTTATTGTTCTTTATGCCATAGTTCACTCATGATTTTTAACTAACTAGACAGTTAAATAACAATTTAATGCCTAAAATTTTTGATGCTAATTTGTCCATAATTTTCTAAGATTGTCACTATAATGCTAACATATACGATCATGTTCGCCTAATCTAAATATTTAATGTTAACTAGCTACATAATCACTATCTTCTTAGATTTTATTTCCTTTAATATTATGACAATAACGATTAGTTTAGCAAGACAATTGTAATCTCTTTTACAACTTTAACTTATATCATTTTGCAATGCTACCAATGATACCTTCTCCATCATCGCATTATGAGCTATTTCCCACATGTAAATATCTAACTTCACAATTTTATTCGCTCATTAACAAGATTTGGTCAAAAAAAAAATTCCAGATATTATCTTCCATAGGTCAACTTTGAATATGATGATCACAAATAAAATAATTGTTATATTGACTATATAATTGAACAATGCTTACTTTTACTTTATAATATTACTATCCTCATTTTTTGCAAGGCATTGTTTATTTTGAAACTATGGAAGTCCGAAAGGTGTAAAGTCAAACAAACAGACAATGCACATTGGTTTAGAGCCAAGAGTATTACATTATTTTCTACCTGGTTTTTTGGTTTTGCTGAAAGGTCGGTCCTTCATTGTCTTCACTCTCATTTGGTTATTAAATTTTCACACTGCGTGTGTTGATTTACCACTTCTAATCTTTTCTCTTAGCGCAAGTTATTAAAGACAAGGACATTTCATTAAAAGGTCAAACCGAAACCTTTCACAAATCACTCAAAACATCCACATAGGGATTATCCGCCATCTTCATGATTTTTATAAAATGCCGACGTAGAGATAATGACTTTTTTCTTATGAGCATGCTTACTTTGATAATATTTTGGATTGTACTTTAGAAAATCATCTTTTTATAGCATAAGCTATGGGAGGGGAATGAAAGAGATAAAGAAAAAACATGCACTGCCTTATTTATTTTTCCTTTTCTTTTATCTTTTAAGAAATCTGTGAACAGTCGTTTCTCACACCATGATTGTAACCAAATTTTATAACTCCATTCTTGATTTTATAAAATATTATATCTGATTCACCTTTTATGACAAGGTATGCTTTTAAATATTTTGTTTCAATTATCTTAAGGCTAGAAAATGGTTGATATTAATGGATTTTAATTCGATATTTTTGATAATTGATAAAGAGATATGATCTATGTTTTCAGCTTTTCATCATGAAGCTTCTTGCATTCGATCCTTCTACCTGAAAATGAATATGATATTTTATAACTTCAAAATGATGAAGCTAGGTCTTATGTTTCTAAACCTAGATATACATATGTTAATTTAATTTTTTGTGTAGAAAATAAGAACCATGCTATCATGTGATAAACCTTATATATCCATTTAACAACATTATGATTGTTAATTTATTCCTGAGTGAATCAGTTTAAAACAAAAAAAGACTATATGAAGTAGTGTTGATCTTCATAATGCATACACTGCATCACTTCTATCAAAAAATAAAGTAAGCAAGCTTTTATGAATTGAATGGAAAGATGCATTGAAAAAACCCGAAAGTTCCATTATTTCTTTCCAGAATAAAGAATGTTTCTTTATTGGCTCATAATATGAGCTTAGGGAATTTATTGGTCATCAATGACTGTAAATAGTAATATTATGTAGTAACACCAGTTGTATCAAGATAATTTGGATCATTGTCCTTAAATAGAAAAACTTATCTACCTTACCTGTTAAACGAAACAAAGAGTTATATTGAAATTTTTGTTCGTATGTCATAGAATGTGCTTATAGTTGGCATTCATTTTATTCACTTTTATTTTATTTTTTCATTTTAATTGTACTAGAATGTGCTTATAGTTGCAATAAAATGTGCTTATAGTTGGCATTCATTTTTATTTTTTAGTTTCAGTTGTACTAGAATGTGCTTATAGTTTCAATTGTACTAGCATGTTTTTTTATGGCAATAGAATGTGCTTATAGTTGCGCTAGAATGTGCAATATATGATTTATTAACAAATCTAGAAAATCAAGATATTGAGAGGCTATCATGGATCGAAAGTCAACAATTGTGGTTGATAGAAATGGAAGTGTTGGAAAGGAATTTGATTGTTATAGATAATTTGTTGGTCACATAATTTGTGTTTTCATAGTGAAATTTATCACTATATCGGACTGTTATATAATAGTTTAACAAATTAGAGAATGGAGTTTGTTCAAAATTTTATAATAAAAAATCGATAACACTGTTTGTCGGTGGGTCTATCTTTGTTTCTGCATACATTTGATATACCAGAATTGACGCTTAAAATGATTTGAAACTTGCAAGTTTATCTGGACTGGAGTTTTATACGTGCTTAATGATATTATAGTAATTGCGTTTCTTTTTGTCAAAACAGATGTAATAGTACTAGGAACAACTCCGTATACATTTAAATTAATGATTTGCCTGATAAGCTTGTTGTTACTAACATTTGGTTCATATGACCTGCAAAATAAGCTTGCTGAAAGATCACTTTTATAATTGTGTGTGTGTTTGTGTGCATGCGTGTGTGTATATATATGTATAGCTATAGTATCATGACGTCTCTCCAACCCAGTTCTTTTGGGCCTAAGTGATTACTTATCCCTATATTAATGCAGTAGTTTTTATTTCCTTTGCGCTCTTTCATTATTTCCTAATATAGCTTTGTATTATCTGCATTTCACAAAAATTATGCATATTTCAAAGCCATATATACTTCAATGTCATGTTGAAAGTCCCAAGAAATCTAAAAAACGAAGGTTTTTTAATACGACGCACTCCTGCACATGTGCATCGCATGTATTTGAGCGCATCTGTATGAACCCTTAATGTTGCTTTGCCATACCACCTAACACCTCCTCCTTTCAACTCATTTTCCCTACTACACAGCATGCATTACCCTGTAGTAGATTGTTGTATACATATATAACATTAGGTACTTATCAAACTGCAACCGATGAATATTGCTTAAGTACTAAACTTACTGCTATTTTGTATTATTTTCCATGCATTTTTGGTTAGATTTGCCTACGCATAGTCCATCGGACGTTCCTCCGTACTGGTTATACATAAAGAGTATTTTGACCGTTTAATTTGTGCAATGTTTATTTTACCAATTTACTAAATATTTCTTCTATTACTGTATGATTTCAGCACTACAAAATGAAATTGACTTGATGAGGTGAAAATCATATGAGTATGTGCAATGCTGGATACAGTAAATGAAAAGGTATTCAAGATATATTTCAATGCCATTAAACAATGTTTGTGTAAGCTATATCCCTTAATTTCGTAATATAACACGTAGAATATTCAATTCGTTTCTGTATTCATATCTATTACTTATACTGGAAAGGAGAAACCAAATGTTTGTAAAAGCGCCACATGTCTATTAATGTCATATCTAATTGTCGAAGCATTAAACCAATAAACGTGGAGCGGTTAACCATTGCTATGTTCATTTTCCGTCTTTGATTCCCTTTTCAGAAAATTATTTCTGTATTAAGTCAGTATTACTTCCTCCCTAAATCGTTCATTCTCCTGCAAAAAACTTATTTTTCATTCGTAAAACTGACAATGTTCGTTATATAACACGATAAACTTTCAGTCATCTCCATCTGTGGTTTTCACCCAGGAATTTTACTTTTGCTGTACCCTAAAAATTTTCAGGCATGGTAATTATAAATATTTGATTTGTAATTTCAGGTCCTGATATAATTTTATCTAGCTTTCACATCCAAATCTTTTCCTAGCACCGTGGATCATGGATTAAAACCTTTTCTGGAGCGTCATTATTCAACGAACTCATCGATTGTATGGTTTTTAATCAATTCGCTTTGGTGAGTTCTTAATTTATGTTTTCCATTTATTTTTCCACTTTTGTACTAGATGTTTGTAGATGATTCCTACATATGAACGTTCTCTTGGTTTGGGACTACGGATACAGTTTGTATAGAAGGATTTTTCCATGACCAAATTTCATGCTCTTTATTTATTTTGCATCACATGAAAAATTCTTTGATTGGTGGATCTAAAGTGGCTAACACAAAAGTTCACAACTCAAAAAAATTAACACAAGAAAAAGAAATGATAATTGCAGACAAAATTGAATGGAATGATTGAATTAGGTGTATTGTAGTTCAAACTATTTTTGCTAAGACAGTAAATTATACCATGAATCCTTGATTACTTACAACAAGACTAATTTATTTATGCTTAACAATGGTATGACCACTATTATAAGTAAAAATATCATGATATACCATACCGTGAATTCATAATACAAAAGCTTCTTAAAATCTATCTTTAAATTTCTTTGTTCACAAATAATGAATTTTCTAATGTATATATGATCCATGCTTTTCCATTTTCATACTTTACCTAATTTCGTAAATTAGATACATATACTAAAAGAATATCACCCAAGAAAGATTGATAAAAAATTAACTACATGTAATAGGATGTTCGCATAATTTTGAGATGAGTGTAAACCAACAAAGCTTCTATTTTCTTTTTTTGTAGTTTCATTTTCTTCCCATATTATATTTGGACTGCCATTTAATTTAACTTGAACTTTTACTATAGACCTTTTGGGCTATTTAAACTTGAAAATTTCTCTAATATACAAGTGACAGTGTTGCTAGGAGTATGAGTAGTTGAACATATGTGCATATAGGCGGATTAATAATGATGTTGTTAAAATCATGGTATGTTTATTTCCTTTCTTTTAATACTATTTTATTTGGTTTAATTTCCTACATATTATAATGCTTTCATATATATAGTAACTCTTTCTCATATGCAAGCTTGATCAATATTTTTTGGGATGATTTTGATGCCTAAGTGGTAGCAATAACCATGAAAGAGAAGCAAATTTAGAAGGCATGCGACAATGACATTTATTTTCTCTGTATTTTGTGTGAAGAAGCTTATACATCAGACCACAGTATCTACTGTTCAATGGATTGTTAAATTAAGAATAATCAATATTTTTAGTTACATTACATATAGTTTATACTATATTAACATATATTCTATCATGACATAATGTAGGAAGAGCACAAATACTCCATTCTTCTGTCACTCAGAAATGGTAAGATATATTATGTATGCTACACATGGTATGGTATACCATTGACGAAAATAATGAATTTGGTTTGTTTATTAATTGGCATTGAATTCTTGCCTTTTGCTTTTAACAATATGAATATATTTTGTCTAAGCTATGGATATATAACTAAGGATCCAAAGTCCTAAGTATTTAGCATGCACGATAACTGCACTATTCGATTTACAAAGCAGTTGGAATTTGTCAATCATTCGTAGATACGTGATTTCCGTATCATTAAAACATCTTTTAAAAAAAATAGCTTTTTGCTGATACATTTGAGCATCAAAATACGTTACATAATATTTCGTGTATCGAACATATCTATTATAGCTGAGGATTTTGAACTATTTATTTTTATTGGCCTGCAAGTATTCATATATGATAATTTTATGAAAATATGTTATTTATAAAATATGGATTTAGATAATGCTTGCAGAAAATTTATCACATTGTGATTTTTCTTGATTTATATCTAACATAATTAGGATTCTTGAAAGCCAATTTTTTTGTTGGCTAATAAACATCCCTATTTTAAAGCATAATGAGTAAGCATTTATTAGTATAATGAGTAAGCATTTATTAGTATAATGCTCCATATGTCAACTGAACATTAATAAATTTTTGCAGTGCTTGACATAGGGTAGTTCAAGATAAGACATGGTTGCTAAAGGGGTTCCTAAAACATAAGTTGCATTGTACCTTATGCATACATGCATAGAAAAATGCAAACACACGCATACATGCATATACACTCTTCCACCTCATCACCATATGAATACGTTATAATTAGTTTTTATTATAATGATTAGTGAAACATTCTCCATAAGAAATTTATGTGCCAACAGTTGGTTGATATGCTGATTTGACCATGTAGATCCCATTAGAATTGTTACATAATGCTCCTCACAACAGGTACCTTTACTTGGAAGTACATCCATATTTACACACTAATAAAGCACATACTTCATATACTAGAATCTTATGTTAACTTACTATAATAGCCACTTCTCATCATTTTAAAGCAAATACTTCATATACTAGAATCTTATGTTAAATTACTATAATATCCACTTCTCATCATTTCCAATTATTAATTTCTGATGTATGCGATGGCCGGTATGTTCTTTTGAGCATAAATAAATCAGTGTACCAGAAAAGTGTTCCCACTCTAACATTTTTTAATAAAGAATCTCATTTTATATACTATAAACCATCCTTGCACAAGTTTCATAAGTTATGAAAAGAATATTTATTGACTAATGGTTAAAAATAAAATGTGGATTTCTTTTGAATAGAATATTCAAAAGAAGAATTGATTGATTCAAAATTTTAATAAAGTAGGATCATGATCAAACAATTAAAAAGTTTATGTTCTTATACCTTTTTAAGGATAACTACAAAATATGAAACATATTATATTACTTTAATGGCTAACAATATCCGGACATCCCTTTTTTGGGAAATGAAAGGAGTAAATTCATGTTGTTTGGGATGGGTTAGAAAATTTTGATGATCCTTTATCCTTATATTGCTGATGCATTTGGGCATAATAATGCTAATTCGGTTGTTCAATTATTATTTAGTCTGATCGCCATTAACTCTGGAATTTATTACCTATTGAAGTTAATCACTCTTCTAGGCTTTGTGCCCTTAGTTCTTAAAGATTTAAAATGAAATTAATTATTAATTATACGATGCATGGACATGTTCCTTATACAACTATGAGAGGACCAGTGTTAGTTGATTATGGCAATAATTTTTTGGATGAAAGAGTGGTCCTCTTATGAGAAGAACCATAATTTTTTTATTAAACAATAATCAAAATTCATACCAAAATTTGTTGCATAATAACTATTACACGAAAAATGAATGTAGGATCGTCATTGTGAAGATCAACACGCCAGTGGAGATAAAAATTGATAAAAGATTATGCTTACAAAACTTTTACTGACATAATCAGCTTCTTGAAGAAATAACATATAAATTACAATCTCAGTTAGGTGTTTTATGCTCCATGTTGAAAAATGAGGCAGAGCAGTAGCTACCGATCGTGCAAGGTGGTGCAAGAGGCAGTAAAGCTGGTGCTTCCTGCCAAGGTGTTGTTATTGTAGAGTAAAGAGGTGTGGCAGCCTTTATGAGTGATGAGCAAGCTTGCAGTGCCGTATAGAGTGATCTGGGGATGCATTAACTATTGACTATTGTGTACTCACTAGAGAGTCATAGCATGAAAGGACTGAGCATGCACTAAAGATGCATGTTGGTGTATGGTTAGAAGAAATAGTATGGTTAGTCTGAGAGTAAAATTGATATTGTGTGAAGGTATAAGATGCAGCTAGAGTGTGAACGCTGCGTAGAGATACAAACTGGTGTTGTTGCATTCTGTGATTTCGAAGGAGGGCAACAAGATGAAGGCAAACACATAGAGATTGAAAGAGATTGTCCTGTGTGCACTCAGTGACAGGGCAGCATGTTTGGCCTGCTGGCACAGTCCGTGGCACTTATGTAAGAATTTATATGTGGCTAAAAACTCTGAACTGAACGTGTGACATATATATACACCCTCCCCCACCACACACACACACTTGTATGTCCGCTCATATGTAATGTAATTATGTTATATCCGCAGATTATATTACTGAATTTATGTACATTTGTTATTGTGCTACCAAGATTGCCAGTTGGTACAAAAACTAAACAAAAAACGTTGTATGATGCAGTGAAGGATTACAGTAACAACTCATTTGATGAATGATGCATTTCCCAGTTGTTGCTAAAAAAATTGTGTTTAAAAGGGTAGAGAGGCACAAACTGTATATTAGTTGAATGATTATGCAAGAATGCTAGATACTTAAAGTTGCACGGATATGCATAAAGGATGGGTATCATATTGGAACGTTAGAATATTCAAGAAGGATTCTAACTTATACCATGCTTTAATGTTTTAGTTATATATAATTAATTAAGATAAGACTGTAATTAATGTGGATTGGACTGTATAAAAATGAAATTAGACAAAGAAATGTAGGTTATGGAGATTTTTGTGAGATGATAGTTCATTTTATTAGATTTAGGCTTTTCAGCTATGATTTTTCGTTTGCTAAATTAAAGTTTAAATACAAACCAATTAACTCGCATGGGAAAATAGAAAATTAGTTTTTTTTTTCAATTTTCTTTTATTTTTTGTTATCAAAGTTGTTTGGGGGTTTAAGCAGCGAAGTTGACTTGGGATTTGCTATATCTAGTAGCAATCATTTCAAATCCTGTGAAGATTTAAATAAGATGTGCCAAAGCTAAAACTACGTCTTGGATCTTTATTTTCATCCATGTCTCAGTAATTTTTATTTGATTAAAGGATGCATGAGAGGATCCAGCTTCTTCTATTACCTGGCAATTAGGAGTCAAAAATTTGCATTCAAACCTGATGACTGGGATAAACGTGAATTAACACATGGTTAAAGGTTGTTACGTGGGTGTGCACGATGGAATGAATGTGTAGAGGATGTAGATGCGATGTTATTTCGAGAATTGTTGAAAATTAGAAACGTAAATACAACTAAGAGCATAGATCTGGAATAGATTGATCAGTTTCTAAGCATGAGACTGCTAATAGCATGATTGCGAAAGGTGATTTAGAGCCTTAATCTAGAATAAGATTGTATGGTTGAAAATCATGACACTGCTAACAGCAGATTGCTAAAACGGAAGAATCGTTATCGTTTGAGAGATCATATATACACTGATGGAACTTTGATTTGGATGTGGTTACAATGATCATGAACGATATTGATTTCGTTCGTGATGTCCGTTAATAATATACCATCACATGAGAAAATAGCATGTCGTGATGTCCGTTAATAATATACCATCACATGAGAAAAGAGCACGTGAAGTAGTTCCACTTTAACGTACGCGAAGCATAATTGTTTGCACTATACCAGGGTATATATAATATTTTTTATTAGTTAATTAAGGGACAAATTAAAAAAAAACTTTATTCACCTTTTTATGAACTAATTAGTTCATATAACTACCTACTATTTTTTACAAGCAGGTGAACGAAGGCTTTGAATCATCATTTTATTGTTTGGTTCCGACTATGCTCTCAATTGTGTTATGTTTCATCCCTACTAAAGAATAGAACGTTTATCTGTGAAAATTATTGTAAAATCAATACAATATATACTTTTGGTTTAGTTCATGTAGAGAACATCAAGGCCAATGCAATTTTACATGACCAAAATTATGTTAAAGTAACATGCATAGGTAAAATAAAAAGTATTTATGAATTTGTTTTCTATTGCTCTTAAGGTTATTATTCAATGGCTCTATGGTTATATTGGTAATTGTCCATCTATTTTTTTCACAATCTTAAGAAAACCATAAAAATAATGTAAAAGCAGTTATTGAAGCTGATTATTGATGCTATAGCGAACTTTCCAATTTGGAAAGCGTTATCAAAGCGAGCCGTTCTAATTGGTCAACGTGGATATGAGACGTATGCTTGCCATATATATTGTAATGGCAGAGACATGATCAAACTATGGAATTCTTTTATACTGTATCAATTTAAGTTATTTTCGTTATTGTAGGCTATATGTTCCATCTTACTGTTCATGTTGTATGTTGGTGGGTCAAGAACACAAAATAGAATTTATTGTGATTAAATTATTCGTTACGATGTATTTTTGGCAATTCATGTCCCCTATTGTCTCTTACGCTATTGTGATAACAATGTTTTTGGGGAATGATTCTAGAAAAATGGATAGACTTAGTTGATGTTGTAACTAGAAATTAAAGAGTACTCTTAAATTCGGCTAACGAAAATAATTATGAATTTTTCCTTGGTAGATGTTATGAAAATCCTTGGATTGTTTATAATTTCGCACATAGCTTTCCACGTCAATTAATTATATAGTCAAATCA
Source organism: Allium sativum (assembly GCA_030737875.1). Taxonomy (NCBI): domain Eukaryota; kingdom Viridiplantae; phylum Streptophyta; class Magnoliopsida; order Asparagales; family Amaryllidaceae; genus Allium; species Allium sativum. Next base: position 1,018,416,744 of record CM060926.1, on the reverse strand, counting down.
CATAAATGGACCTTTCCACTTACATTAGTATTTAGTATTATTATGTCTTGTGGGTTTGATCAACCATCCATCTACTTAAGCCTATAAATGTAGATTATGTAATGTTGTCCAAAAGGTTAAAAAAATCACCTGCATATTGCATAAATAACTTATGATTCGTTGCTAAATATAGGAAAAACTATTTTTTTCACTTGGTTCGCAGTTGTTACTTTTATAAAAACTATCTAAACTTAAATATTTTACCTATGAAAAATGAATTATTGCATATGTGAAGTCTCTTTTCTAAATTACCATACAATATAATTTATTAAAGTATATTTTAGCAACTTGATTATAGAACACGACAAAATTTAGTAGTGCACAATACAATGATTACAGTTCTGAACCAAACAATTGCCCGTTTGCGTAGCACGGGCCACACACTAGTTAATTTAAATATCTGAATATTTTTTGCTTATTTGGTTATTGTGTTGAATCCATTGTTTATTAGATTGTCCGAATTGCTAGTTATTGTTTCAGGTTTTCCTTGCATTAAATCCTGAAAACTTTATCAATTTACATCATTTGCATACACGGTCAAATGATATGTAAAGAACAGGACTAAAAGAATTTCCCATGGCCTACAACCTTCTATATAAAAATGCATTGTGTGGGTGTTTAAATGGAGGACTAGGTAGTTTGCAATCAATTTGACATTGTAAACTGAGATTGTTGCAAACTAATTTTTGCACTAAGTTTGTCGCAAACTCAGTTTTGCACTGAGTTTGCAGGGTCAAATTGAAACCTTTATTTGCAAATTAAATGTGCGAATTGTATTTGCAAACTATGTACTTGGATCTGCAAGTTGGATATTGCTGGACATAAATTGCAACAAGTACTAGCCACCTTATGCTATGGCTCACAGGTCAGAATTCATGTGCTAACTTTACACATGATGTCAAACAATTTCCAGCTTCATGGTGACATGTGTTGCATGTAGATTTACTTGCATGTGTCCTGGAAGAAATGCGCTACTCTAAATTTGCATGCAATATTCTAAAACGCTACTTTAAAAATGTATTAAACCTTCCAAAAATATGACAACAACACGGTTTTTTTAATGTTTTTAAACAATTTTCAACACTTACTAGTTATTAATGATAGACTCATCAGGTTTTAAGGAATGACAACATCAAACATAATTTATAAATGTTGACTTTGTAAACGCTGTGAATCTTTAAATTTGAAAGTACTACTGACCTTAAATCTTAAAGGTAGCCAATATTCAACAGCAGGCACTGCTTCATCAAATGAAAAGAAAAAGGTAAGGAATCTCTACCAAAGCTACAAAATAAATAACAAGATATATCCATAAAACAATGACGCCTAGCGATGCCGTATTTTTCGGTTACCCTGGCTATCTATGTGTATAAAATTGCATAAGTTCATTGCATAAGGTTTCCAAATATGTATAGTATTAGATAATTTTCTACATTTTGTTAGAAAAGTTTCTAAGACGTGAGAATGAGTGTAAATTACCGCTTGAGAGAGTTTGCAATACAATTTTTACTCCATAGTTTTAGCATAACATTGGTTAAGCGAAATGTTCTCACCTTGATAATGATAGTCCCAGGTTTAACCTAGACATATTGTTGGCCAAGTAAGATAGCTATAGTCAATTTGTTCTCACTTCCTTGATTTCGGGAGATTAAGTAACTACATGAAGCTGTGTAAAAAAGATGGACATTGTTTCCTACATGGTTATATTCTACAGTTCATGCTTTATGATGCAGTATAACGTGATATTTAATGCATCATGTGATTATATCACAAGTAGGTGCTATAATAAAGCAATTTTACCGAATAAGGCAAAGAAAAATAATAGGAAAGTGAACTAAGACACTAATAACAATGTCCATTGCCAGAGGTGCTACAGCTGAATGACTTACCAATAACTATTCTCGAGAATAAATAGTTCAACCAAATGAATATATGAGACCTTCAAGTAATCCACCGCGTTGCCTTGGTTTGCATAATTTGATTTGTGCATCTTATGGGAGAGACGGTGGAGATTATTGCATTAGAAGGTTATACGAATAGTAAGACATTTATACCTACGGGTGAGTAGAACTATTTGTTGACTATTTTATGCAACTATATTGTAATGACCCACTTTTTTAGTACAGTTTAAGCTGACATTTATCAAACCATGTCAACTCAAATTATACAGAAAAGCAGATAGCTATTAGAAAGAAATCAGAGGGTGAGATAAGGAAGAAAGAAATATTATAATTAGAAGAAGAAGAACTAACACAACACAGAGTCTCACATCGATATGGAACAAAATATAATGTAGAAATATCTTTATTCAGAGCTTTAAATAAAACTTACAGTCATGAGAGTACATCACACATCTGGACAGTTATAATAACCTGTCCTCATATACAACACACAGTGGAACAATATATTATATAATATCATACATCTGAACACATCCAGTTCGATTCTGGACTTTGCAGCATCTGATAACCTGGACCTGTACACCTCGGTCTAACCAGAGTGAGAAAAACACACTAAGTTTAAAGGCGTCACACAACTTGATTTTAACGTCAAAGTCTTTTTGAAATAAAAAGATAGCCGTAAGACCGAATCCACACATAAATACGAATGGTTTTTACATTACGATAACCCAAAACAATTTTTGAAAACAATATTATTCTGATATTATGATAGTGTCTAAATATAAATAAATATCAATCTAGCGGAACACTTGCATCTCACGCTCCACATATATAGTATACAATCAATACCGCGGGCGCTTATTGGAGAATGGATTTCCTGGCAAGGTATGAGACCACCTTCCCAACAATGTACCTACAGAGATGAATACGTTGGGGTTCAACAAGAACATCTTGCAACCCAGGCTAAACATGACCGACCCCTCACTATACTTTGAGAGTACCGAATATATCATTACCACGGTTGGGGGCCAGCCAACTGAACCGATAGCATACATACATAAAAATAAAAAGGGACAACTAAAGGCATTTGATTTCACCAGATCAGGTAATGATATACCCTTTTGATGGGTGCGACCCACAAAGCCAAGCGACCTACCCGATTTTATGTTATTTCCCGGTTGATGTGGCTAGAGGTTAAGCTTATCTTTTAGAACAGCGCATATCCTTCCATTTTGAATGCCACATTGTCAGATCCGTCAGTTATCACTAAATATTGATTTCACAAAAATACTCTGAGCGTTAAGCTAAAGAAGGTGTCCAGTCTTGTCCGCCACCGATAGGAATACGTTTATAGAAAGTCAATACACGTGATCCCGTTGGAAATACTTTGTCAAACACTCGTCCATACAAGTCATCCAGGAACAGGATGAACCGAAGGCACTTACTACTGCATCCAATATAGGAATCACCCCATGGATCAATAGCAAGGAGTCCTTGCAATCTGTAGATTCCAACCACGACTGAATCACAGCATATCTTTGGCTGCTAAGCAAGAGATTATTGTAGTTCTTCGGTTTATAAAGATCTACGATCTTCAATGCTCCATCTCGATCACCTTATGATATCTTCACGTATTTGTTGGTCGGAATGGTTTTCGAATATGAATTCAATCCCGGTCTTTCCATACCAATAACGCATTTGGCTAGATTTTGATAGTCGGTTACTTAACTATCAAAATAAACAAATTTTCTATTATGAAAATAAAAGCGTTCACTGGTTCAGTGCTCAGCATCACTTGGCCTTCTTAATTAAAAATAATTAACAAATAGTTAATTTAAAACTTCTAAACCTTTCAATATTTAAATACGGTATTTACTTCTTATTTTAATACACTAATGTTCTCAAAACCATTTCATTATAATACTTTGAAAAATATCTTACAACTATATTCAAATTCCCTTTAAACTCTCTTTTCAAACATTGGCTCCATCATTTTTCATTATCTTTAATTGGAAAAATCAATTTAACTCATCACTCATAAAACAACGTTACAAAATTCCTTTTGTTCATTACTCGGAACAATAACAAATGCTTATTCTTATAGAATAATCCCATTTCAAACTTAATATTTCATTTCCTTCTAACCCGAAAATATCGTTATACTTTCACGTAATCCTATTTTATTTTCCTTTACTTTGGAAACATCATTTATATTATCAAATCCTTTTAATTTCCTTTACTTCGGAATCCTCATTATATATTTCCAAATCTTCACCAATAATGTCACATTATTATTTCTCTAATCGAGATAATAAATTATCACTCCTTTTTACCATTACAACTAATATCATCTCAGATAATCCTGAAGTCGTTCTAGTTGGGGTATTTTAATTTCCTCTCAGACCTAGATCAACAACATTCTTATCTTAAGATAGATATGAGTTGTAATTTCAAAATCCGATATTTCAATTATCAAAACAAATCCCATCTAACTATTTTATTTAAAATATGATCTTATAAAACCTACTTACTTTTGAAATACCTCTCTCGAATATAACCATTGTTCCTTAATTCATTTATTTAGAAATAACTTACTAAACGTCACTCTTTATACTTCCACTCCTTTAACAATTTGTTTTACAACACGGTTTTTTTTTCAAAAATCCTATTACTTACTCCTTTATCAAACTCACTTTTAACAAACCCTTTTCTAATCCATTCAACCATTTCCCACTTTGAAAATCTTATTTCAATTCCAATCGTTCGCTTAATTCCATTATTAAGCGACGTTAATTTAAAATTAATGTTTTTAACACCTCATCTCTTTTTATAAACGTTGTATATACAATTATGGTTTAATATAAACCCTTTTCTCTCAATTTCCTTTTTATCTTAATTCAAATATTAAGTAAATAATTAATTTAAGCTATCGTATTCGCTTAAACTCTCTTTTATAACTTTGTTATAAAAACTCGGGTTTTAAAATATAAAACCCATTCATAACTCTTTTCACAATTCAATTCAATTCCATTTCAACTTCAATTACTTTTAAACGAATTTCAAATAAAAGTAACCTCCTAAATTATTATTAATTAAAATCATAATTTACTATAATCATTAACTACTATAGAAGCAGTTAATTTCTTTGTTAACTAAAATAAATAATACATTCCTTTTTTAAAATCTTATTAAAATTAAAACAAATATTCGCTAAACCATTTCCTGCCTTAATTCAAAAACAAACTAATTAATAATCACTATTACTTAAAACGATTAACCTAGTCAACCCAAAACACAGTTATTTCGTTAACTGGTTCCAATTACTCATTCCTTTAAATTAATTAATAATATAATTAATTTAAACAATTCCATTTAAATTGTTTCTTTAAAAGTAGTTATTCCCAATCTTAACCATTAGGTTAATTTTCTACTATCTTGTTTATAAATCTGATTAACATCAGAATTTACCTTATAAAATCAATTACTAATTAATCATAAATTTAAATAATAAATAATAAATATTTATTTACCTTTAACAACTTTTATTCAAAATAATAGATTTCAAAATCTTTTCAGTTATAAAAATAAATTTTATAACTTCACTTTTATCGATTCACCTAACGGTAATCCATATTTGGAAAACAATTGATTTATAGGCCATACACTATCGATTACTCAACCAATATCACCCATTGGTTTAAACGAAATAAATGTTGAATTCAGATCAGCGGTTAACAAATCAAATCAATCATTCAACCAAATCAGTTCATATAATGATAATATGGGAACGAATAATATCTAATATGATTGAGGAATCCCTTTGGATCCCTTGAAACGACCCGAACTTCCCTGTGAAGGAAAGCCCGGATTGTTTTGAGAACACAACAAATTTGAACACAAACATAAGAACATTTCATTGCTTATTACAACAATTTCATCAGAATATAAGAATATACAGAGTATGAATAAATATTATTCATTTACTAAATATCAGAGATTTAAAATTACATTTAAATACATAGCAGCGGAAAACTAATACAAACACAACTGAAAGGAATATACGGGTACAGAGCTTTCCGAATATCATTCCAGCTGTAAACTAGGATCCTGTGAATATAAATCTGCAAAACCAAAACTACTAGCTGTCCGTGTGCAAAATAGGGGCACCCAAAGTTTAGGTTAAAACAATAAACTCCAGGTCAATCATGTGACTGGTGTGAGAACTAAACAGTTATTAATTTGATTTTAAAGTTAGGTTAATCAAGAGACCACGCCGTATAACACGGAACGAGTTTACCCCCAAGAATACCAGTGCATAAAACAAACAACGCAATGCTAAATAAAGAACAATGAAGCTATTATAAGACTCAGGTCCCATCACATAATGCAACGCAAGCCAGAGGATACAATTTTACCTTATAATAGCCAAATATGCTTGGTATGTGAAATTTCATCTTTTATTATTACTATAAGGGAAGAAATCAACTTCAAATATAAATGTATCAATCATAGACTGCATAGTGCCGCATCCCACTATGTCGCCATACTAGGCTCTCCAATCAAAATCGCAAATGTCACGTATTGGAAGTTGGATTTCCGTCTGTGAACCAAGGCAAGGGATCGTCCTTACCGCTTCGAGACGCTCTAGCCCGTGTCTCAGGAACAGCCGCAACTGCACCTTGGATCGTCAGGGCCAGTCCACTCGATGTGAATTAAAAAGCCTGAACACTACGTTTCCCCGCCCTATGTGGCATCAATCTGGTCTATATAAAGACCATCCACCGGCTCTGCAGTGACTGAAATAACAGAGGCACCTCGCTATCCATCATCCACATAAGTAAAACGTTAGGGCTTGCAAAACGCTTACACCACACCTAGCAAGAAGGAAACGCATGTCCTCCCTGAAGTTCTCTACCGTTTTTGGTTCACACCGGGGTGTGAGGCTCGCGAATTAACGCTACACAAAGCTATGCTATATTGAAGCCGTGCTTTGATCATCTACCACAAGACTCTGCTTTTCAACAGAAGCTTTGATCATTTGCATCTCAGCACGCCACATAGGCAATTCACGCTATGCAAGCGATGTTTATCAATCACACAGAACGAAATCAGATGTCAGACACACATCCATTTACAAGTTCGTTCTGGGTCTGAACGAAACCGGAGGCACCTTATTCCTCGTCCTGTATGTCCAATACATGAGAGAGGTCCTCGCATATCCGGTCGATCTCCAAGTACGTCTGGACGATCACCACTTATTACCTTGTCTTGGGTGTACAGCCAAATCAAGACATCAGTAATCATCCAAACGATGTGAAGACCTCCGGTCTTCAATCACCGTCTTCATCCTCGACATATCGTCGAATCAGTTATTCAGAATAGGATAAACTCGGTCTTTCTGAATAACTCGCATATATAATAAACAAGTGCTATAAAAACACAACATACGCCTCATTCCAATCCAGAATATTTGTAACGTCCCGTGTTTTGGCAGTCAAATATTTTATTTAATTTATTATTTTAAAATATTTTATTTGGATTATTTATGGATTTTAATATTGAATTCGTTATTTAAAATGAAGTTTGAACAATATATATTTATATAATTATAAATCGAGCTCGAAATCGCGTGGCAGTTCGTAAATGGGAGTTTTGAACTTCAATCGAATATACATGATCCGATATAAGTCGGATTTCTGTGAAACAAGAAACGTTGGAACCGTATTGATGATAATTTTCATATGAAAGAGAAAAATCCAGATTTCATTTATGGCCAAATCAAATTTTAAAATAATCGCTGTGAAAAATCGTTATTTAAATATCGGCCTTTAAAATGGTCATTTTGCAAACGGACTTCGTTTTCGACGAAATCAGTTTCATTGGGACTGTAACGTTAAATTATTGCACGGTGTTGAATAGCGTGGCAAACCGATGTCGTATGTGACCACAGTAGCCGTAAACGCCCGTTCAATTTCTATAGCGCGTAATTAAATTTATTTAATTTAATAAAGAGATATTTGAGTGTAATTTGAGCAGACGATCAAATTAAGCCACGAAACCAGTTCCACTGAGTTCGTATCAACGATTAGAGTTAGGATAAGCATATAGTTTGTTATTTTTGGAGATCGTTTAATTTGATGTTCAAAAGGGCATTTCGGTGCGCGAAAAAAATAGCTTACCGGGGAAACAGTCTCAGAATGCAACGAAACTGGTGTCATTGGGTTCGTATTGAAGAATTATTTTAAGATTTCAAGGTTTTAAGTTAATTTGACTTATCTAGTGACCGTGGAAAAATTAAACGCGTGTTTATTTCTGGTTTTATAAAGGAATTTTTTTCAAATGACCTCGGAATTCGACGAAACTTGTACCATTGGGTCCGGAATACCCTTTTACACCAAGATTAGCTTTTTATCAGAAAACAGAAATCGTTTGTGGTGGTTTTTATCAATTACTTCACCGCTAAGCTTCAATTAATAATATTATATTATAATGCAACCTATAAATCACTTTCATCCTAAGTAAATTTAAAACTATGCATGACTATCATCTAAAAAATTCAGGCAGACCCAATTGTATTCAGCTATCGGAATCAAATCAACTGAACAACGTATGAAAGGAAATACACTGCCTACCCTGACTAATTTTACTGTCAAGCTATGTTTAAACGGCGGTAGTCTATGCTACATTATCGGGCAAGTCTATAGGGCTATAGGGAGGGAAGTGTAGCCATGAGATGATCACACATGCTGTAGCAAGGAAAATTTGCCTACCCTACATACATTAATTTGAACACAGACATAACAGTCTAACCACATGCCTAGACTTCTCCCGTACTGCACCTACCAACGGGACAGTATAAAAGAAGAAAAAATATGTCTTTTTATACTAGCTGATACACAATACCCATTGTACACAGCAGAGCCAACACGTAATTAAAAACACGACCACGATTATACTGGAAACGAAACGAAAGAACACTGAAGCCGTATATTTTCTTTCAGCATAGTTGATCTGTTGTGTATTTTCGTATCACATGGCTACCCTGCAATTTCTTAGCTAGCTAACTTTCTGTCATCTCCAAGCATATCTACCTATTCATATACACACAGTCTACCTTCCATCTAATTTATATTTTCTGCAAACTATTTCACATGGCGTATCATCTCGTCATAGCAGCTATACTAAGCTGTATACTAAGACTAACACCTTTGGTACCAAGGAACCCTCCGCATATAAATACCCACCCATCTTCATCAGTTTTTCCTCGCTCCAGTTTTTCTTCGATTAATGCAGATCGAAAAGTACATATAAAAAAAAGAAAAAAAGAAAGAGTATGAGCAAGACGCAGAATGAGTGGGGAAGGATAGAGCACATTGTGCGAAGTAGGAGCAGGTGGCGGAACAAGGTGAAGGGGGCGTGTTGATTCTCGGATCTGGCATGGATGGGTTGTTCTGAAATGGTGGATTGGCTTTGTCAGTGGACGGAGGACTGAGAGATGGGGTTGTGGTGGAGTGGGTATGGGCAGAACGAAGGTGGCTCGCGGTTTCTAACGGAAGTTGAGGTAGGAGGACTCTGCAGTCTCGAGACAAGCAGGAAGAATAAGGAAGAGAATGAAAGGAGTATGGGAAAGAAACAGAATGAGAAAGGTAATGAACAGAGAAAAATATATATATACATAAAGCATGCCTAACTATGGAATAAACGTGCCTAGTAATAATAACATTGCCAGGTGTTTACCGTGTTTTCAACTGTTTAACTAGATTATACCCAACCCAAGTTTTACTTGGTGCCAAATAAAGTTATGTCCTGAACACGTTAAATATGCCCAGATGTATACACTTTTCGTGCCTGATAGTATGCCTCTTTGCTTAATCCTAGTGTTATATGCCTAATGACTGATTTTATGTGGCCAGTTGGGTTTAGAACAAGCTAGTATACTGTGCCAAACCCTTATTACAGTGGTCGAATAATGTTAACTATTTATTTTATTAGTTAACAAATATTTGACTTCTACGTTGAATAATGGTAAACCCATATTTTAGAAGTAAAAGGGTATTAACGTGGACCGTATTATATAAGCCAGCGTAGAAATATAAAGGCTTAACCATGGTTTTAACGATATGTTAGACACATGTATTTAATTTAGTTATTAAAATAATTAAATAAAACGGTAAATTATATAAAGTATAATGTGTCCGTAGGTGAACAGATTTGGACTAAACTGTGGGGGCGATAGAATTGTCTGGACAAGCACAATAGTATGGAACTGATTTGGTCAGTGGCAAAGACAGCTGGAATTATTAGTCAAATGGAACGCCTGTTTAATTTGACTGAATCGAACTGTTTATTCCGAATAGAAATCAAGGTGAGTTCAACTCACTTAGTTTTACCCATTTATATTTTATATTTTATATTTTATATAAATTGGGTTTCGAATAAAAAAAATGGAATTTATAAAGGGAGGTTTTATCGGATATTACTAAATTATTAAATTAAGAAATAAATGGTTATACCCGAGAAAGGAATTTTCAAAAAGGGAAGAAGATCTATGAAACCGTATTTTAAATAAAATAGTTAAATGCGATTTGTGTTGAGATTAGAATGAGATATTGGGTTTTTTGATTATAACTTGTATCTATCCTTAGATATGAACGTTGTTGATCAAGGTCTGAGAGGTGATTAAAATACCCCAACTTGAACGAGTTCAGGATTATTTGAAGATGATATGAGTTGTAATGGTAAAAATGATAGTAAAAGTTTGTTATTTCATTTGAGAAATAATAAATACGAATGTTTGGTGGGAAAGTTGGTATGTATATATATATATACAACGATGAATCCAAAGTAAAAGGGAAGAAAAAGGGGTTGCGTGAAAATATAATGATATGTTCGAGTTAGAAAGGGAAATGTAAAAGATGAGTTTATTCTCTAAGAATAAACATTGGATTTTGTTTTCAAGTAATGAATAAAAGATATCTCGTAATGTTGTTTTACAAGTAATAAATTGAATTGATTTCCCAATATGAGATAATAATGTGGCTAATGTTTTGTAAGTGAAAATAGACAACTGAATATGATATAAGATTTTCCTAAGTATAAGAGTGAATTTGTTTAAAGTAAAATCTTATGTTAAATAAGTAGCGAAACTATGTTCATAATAGCGAAGTGTTTGAAAGTTTTAAATTTATATTTGTTTTAATTAAAAGGTCAAGTGGTGCTGGATACCGAACCAGTGAACTCATTGGATTGTCATGATTGAAACACTGTTTATTTTGATAGTTAAATCACTGACAATTAAATCAGACCCATACAATTGTTGGTAAGGAAAGACCGGGATCAAACTTAGGTTCGAAAACCATTCCGACTAGCAAATACGTGAAAATATCAAAAGATGGTCAAGATGGAGCATTGAAGACCGTGGATCTCCATAAGCGGAAGGATTACTTAAAATCTCTTGCTTAGCGGCCCGAGATACACTGTGATTCTGTCGTGGTTGGAATCTACGGGTTGCTAGGACTTCTCGCTACTGATCCATGGGGTGATTCCTATATTGGATGCAGTAGGAGAGTACCTTCGGTTCATCCTATTCCTGGATGACTTGTATGGACGAATGTCTGACGGAGTATTTCCTTAAAACCACGTACGTTGATTTTTACTAATATACCGAGTTGGTGGCGAAGAATGGCCCTTCTTTAAAACCCATAGTATATTTGTGGACGTCAATTAGTGATTTGACGGATCTGACAATGTGACATTCAAAGTGAACGGTGATCAAATATCCCAAAAAGGGAATTCTAGCCTCAAGCCTCATCAATCGGGAAATGACAAAAATCGGGTTGGTAGCATGGCTATGTGGGTCGCTCCCATTAGGGTGTATAATCACCTATCTAGAGAAATTCCTTTTGCTTCTTTAATCTATTTCTATGTTGTCCCTTTCGGGAAACGGTGGTTTGAGCCCAACCGTTGGTGATATACATTCGATACACTCAATCGAAATGAGTGGTCGGTCATGTGAGGGTCGGGTTGCAAGACGTTCTTGTTGAACCCAGTGTATTCGCCTCTAGAGATACACTATCGGCAGGTGGTCCCATACCTTGTCAAGATCGGAATCCAATCTCCAATAAGCGCCCGCGGTTTTGATTGTATACTATTTATGTGGAGCGTGAGATGCAAGCGTTCCACTAGATTGTTATTCACTTCTATTTAGACATTATTATAATATTAGAAAAGATATTGATTTCAAAATGTTTTGGGTTATCGCAAGATAAAAACCGTCTGTGTTTATGTGTGGATTTGGTTTTACGATTATCCTTTTCTTTCGAAAAGATTTTGACTTTAAAATCAAGTTGTGTGATACTCTAAATACTGTGCGAGTTTTTCTCACTCTGGTTCACCAGACTGACCCGGTGTTTTGTAAATGCTCGGGTTAGCCCGGGATGTACAGGTTCAGGTTATCAGGTACTGTGAAGTCCAGAAACGAGCTGAAGGTGTTTAGACGTATTGTATCTAGTATCTATTCCGCTGTGTGTGTTGTATCTGGGACAGATTACTATAACTGTCCAAATGTGTGATATACTCTGATGATTGTAAGTATTTTTTTTTAAAAGCTCTCAGTAAAGAATTATTTCTGTATTATATTTTGTTCCGTTGCGATGTGAGACTCTGATTCTATGTTGAGTTGGTTCTTCTTCTTCTTCTATTCTAATATTTCTTTCTTTCTTATCTCACCCTCTAAATTCTTTCTAATAACGTTCCGGTGTTTTCGGTGTTTGGAAGGTCAACATGAGGTACGAGAGATGTATTTGTGTCGATTTTCAGGGGCCGAAAATCCCTGGGTCGTTACAATATTCCTTTATTCAAATATTCTTATACTTTGGGAAATGTTCCCATTAATTTTATGAAAGATAAATTCTTTAAATTTATTCTTTAATCTTCCTTTGGATATCAATTCAAACCATTTTAAGGTTACCCAAACTAGTTGGGATTAGCGAACCTTACCGAAGTAATCATTTGTTTAATTTTCCAATCCCAACCTATTCATCCCATGAAGTAAAACTGGTAATACTTCATATCTGATACCACAGTGTTATCGGTAAATTCAATTACCATTTCACATTCAAATCTAATTAAAGATTTAACTATCGCTTGGAGCAAAACTGTGATACTCCATTCTCAATCATTCCTTGAATTTGATAATTTTATCTATCAAATTCACATTTCAATCTATTTAAAGATTCATTAAAACTCTATCAGTTTTAATTTCCAAAAATCATTACTTAATGGTTATTCCAAGTTAAGAAATTAATCTTATCTTTAACTGGGTTAAAGAACTAATGTCATTTAAAACACAACTCACGATACACCCAAAATCTCATTCCATTAAAATGGAATCTTCAGGGAAAACAAATCAACATATATAATCGGTATAAACTTCCATATATAACCGGTAATATAAATGGAATAACGGCAAAGCCTTTTAAATTCCATATATAGTAACGGTCTTCCTCAATAGAAATTCACTTCGATTATTACCAGTCGAATTCCATTCAATTCCAATTTAATATATTAAACTGGATTTCATACAACACATGTATCGAACAACAATGATAAACAATCAACCATCATCCAGAGTGCATTCTACACTGCATAAGCGTTAAATATAAATAATTCACGCTTACACAGTCTGTCAACCAAACGATCGATATACCACTAAACAATTGGGATTAGTGTATGTCAAATATCATCCCAACACCCGTGTGGGGTTTTCAAACAACAAACACAGATTTTATTTGTGCACTTGGGCGATGTGTAAAATTTATCGTCCCAATCCATATCAGTCAAATGGGTGTACATTTACAAATCGACCAATTTTATATGAATATTTATTCATATACAGGTTAAAATTATATTTTTAACTATAGAATATTTATTTCAACAACTGAATATTTTTAATTTCCATTACACATTATGATATTTTTAATGATTATATATTTTATTCAACACATGAATAATTTATTTCGCATCACAATCAATCACAACAACACAATACAATCAAACAAACAAGTCGTCCATGGTCTGTGGACGACGGGGAGCAGTTCATATATGCAGTTATAAAATAAATAACTGTATAAAGAAAAGTATAGTGAGGAGTTCCCCCCTTTGGGATCCACTCCTCCGTTCTCTATTTCTGAATGGTTCAGATTTGCCTAAAATTCCCATCGATTTCATTGCAATCTTTTCAACGCTGTTCATAGTAAAAATCACCTTTTTATTATGATGTTTATATTAAAAACCACATTTCTACATCGTTACCTCGTTATAAAAATTATATTTTTATAATGCTAACGTACATATACAAATCATATTTTTATATGGCTATCTAGATAATAAAAATCACATTTTTATTTCCTTTTCTAGATAATAAAAATCATATTTTTATTTCGTTTTCGAGATAATAAAAATGATATTTTTATTTTGCTAACTTCATAATAAAAACCCAACCTTTACATCGCTGCTTCATATATAAAAATCATATTTTTAATCTTCTATTCAAATAATAAAAATCATATTCTTATATGTCATTCACCTAAAGAAAATTCCAATTTTTATACTTCGCTCACATAAAGAAAAATTCAATCTTTATAAAATCAAAACTTACATTGTTTTCTTTTCTAGGGCTTCGGATTAAAGGAAGAAGAGGGGCTCGATGTTTCGGTCTGAGGTGGAGGAGCTGGTGCTCGCCGAAGTGGGAGGGATGCATCGGAGTGCGGTTAGGGGCAGAGCGGTGGACTAGCGAGGCTGGTGGTGAGCTGCGGAGGGGTTCACGATGGGGTTCCTTTCACGGTGGAAGGAGTCACGATGGAGATAAAGGAGGGGGCGGTGGCGCGAGGTGGTTCTCCGGTGAAGTGCGGCGGCGGGGGAGAACAACAGGGTAGGGCGCGATCGTCGAGGAAGTTTTTTTTCTTTTTCCTAAATCTGATCATGAAATTGAAATGGGAGGGGGTATAAGGAAAAAGGGTTGACCAAGGGATTTAATTATATTTTTAATTAATTTAAATTTCAAAAAGTTACTTTCTCCTTCTAGCTCCAAATCGAACCGACCGACTGTCGTCCGTAGCTAATTACCCCCATTCCGAACACAATGGGATATGTCCAGTAAGCCAATTCGGTTGTTACTATCAGTTTTCGTCAAATTCAAAATATAAATCAGTATATATTGAATTTGAACGTACATTTCAATTTACCGAGGCCACATGCTGACTTTAAAAATTCCAGAAAATTAAATCTAGCTATGTTTTGATGATACGGTCCTAACAAAACTAATTTAGTTGAATTTGAAGACCGTTCGAAAAATGGTCATTTTCTGGTCGATCGAAATTGACTAAAACTGTTAAAACACGTTTTCTTGCGCCACGCTCACATATTGATCCAAAAAATTACGAATTTTGGAATCTAGCAATAATTTGACCTCCCGGATCCAACAAAAGTGGTTTCATAGAAAACGGAGGTCGTTTGCAAAATCGCTATTTTAAGGGTTTATTTCCATAGCGACTATTCCAAATTTTCAACTGGGCATATCTTTTTATTTCCGCTACGAAATTCCAATTTTTCGGATTCGTTGGAAATATATTTTCAAGTAGATTCTAATATTTTTGGTTTCACTAAAATCCGGTTTATTTTGAATCCTGTACATTCATTTGAAATTTGAAATCGAATTTTCGAACTACCGCGCCATTTCCAATTCCTTTTATATTTAAAAATAAAAATTTATATTCCAATTTCGATTTAAATAAATTATACGTTTTAATTCTATTCAAAATAAATTTTTTGTCGTTATTATTTGGAATAATTCATTTTAAATATCCAAAATTCATTAAATTGCCAAAATAAAAATTTTAAATTGGTTCTAATTTTCCGGGTTGTTACAATCTCCCCCACTTAAAACCTTTTCGTCCTCGAAAAGGAACGGAGCTGAAAGTTGTTTAACTAAACAACTCAACTTTCATTTTGGCGTTCATTCTTCAACTTTTCAGTTTCTAAGAATTTTCAAATTCTTCAAAAATTTGCCTAACACCCTAAATTTTCGAAAAATTTCGCCATAACCTCCTTTGTACTGGGAGGGGTTTGGAAATTTATTGGGCCATATTAGGCAACCAATAAATCCTAAAAAGCATATACATATTTATAGTGATATATTCCAGTATCCACAGGGGAGTGTGTATTGATCATAACTCCAGAGAATAAATTCTCGTCACCCTATAAATAGTTTTTGTGCCTTAATGACTAGCGAGACGTGATTATTGTCAACTCCAGACCCGTGTGGTTTTTTTTATTAATCTGGCAATTTTACAGTTATAGTTTATATAGTCCATATCAGTCTTTGGTTCAACCTGAAATATAGTCATCACTATACAAACCTCTCGCTTGTATGGTAAATCTTCAACCTCATCACATAAGCTCCAAATGCTTACGTGGTATATGATAGAGTATGCTATCTTCTCGCAGTATGCCATGTAGTGTAGTTCAAAATTAATTGTTACTATCCTATGGAGACGTTTATAATTTCACATAGAACAACCAGCACTCCGCATCCAATGGCATTCATAGGAGTTTGTATAACTATAAAATTGCGCAGCCAACTCATTTAGGCTTACCTATTTGTCGGGCACGCAATTAAATTCTTTACTCAATAGCAAATCCATTTACCTACTTGATGTATATGCATGTATATATAGGCAAATGCAATAAAATTTCAATTTAGTTCAATATTTGATACAATTTGGATTAATGGTTCAAAATTTTAATTAATCAAACCAATAATCAAACAACACAACCAGCAATCAATTAGTTGATTAACGTGTCAAATTTATAATTTTTATATAGCCGAAGATCACATTTTTGATGCCTAATTACAACAACATATCCTATCTAATTTTGGTTCTCACACCAGCCAGTTGGAAATATATAGAAATTCCACTTTCAAAACTCGAACACAAGTGCTGATGATGACATGCCATCATCAGCACCATTTCCGGGCGACTAGAGTGTGATTCTATATCTACCCAGTATATTTGAGGCTTCGAATACACGTTAATTGCGCGTATATTCAAAATCTCCATATACTCGACTGTCCAAAATCAATCTAAAATAAATATTCAAATACGAATATAAGTTTTAAATTTTCAAAACAAAATCTGTTTTCATTTTTATTTTAAAAATAACACTCTTCCAACTCATTCTAGGATATTATTGATCTCATCTCTAACAAGTCATTCTCATTGGATATTACTAATCCAATCTCTGATGAATTCTTTCGTTTGGTTCTAATGCGTCTCGTTCTCGAGCTCTGTAAACTAAAGCTCTGATACCAACTGAAACGACCTGAACTTCCCCGTGAAGGAAAGCCCAGATTGCTTTGAGAACACGACAAACTAGAACACAAACAGAAGAACATTTCATTGCTTATTACAACAATTTCATTAGAATACAAGAATATACAGAGTATGAATAAATATTACTCATTTACTTAATATCAGAGATTTAAAATTACATTTAATTACATAGCAACGGAAAACTAATACAAACACAACTGAAAGGAATATACGGGTAGAGAGCTTTCCTAATATCATTCCAGCTGTAAACCAGGATCCTGTGAATATAAATCTGCAAAACCAAAACTACTAGTTGCCCATGTGGAAAATAGGGGCACCCAGAGTTTAGGTTAAAACAATAAACTCCAGGTCAGTCTTGTGACTGGTATGAGAACTAAACAGTTATTAATTTGATTTTAAAGTTAGGTAAATCAAGGGACCACGCCGTATAACACGGAATGGGTTTACCCCCAGAATACCAGTGCATAAAAAAACAGCGCAATGCTAAATAAAGAACAATGAAGCTATTATAAGACCCAGGTCCCATCACACAATGCAACGCAAGCCGGAGGATAGAGTTTTACCTTATAATAGCCAAACATGCTTGGTACGTGAAATTTCATCTTTTATTATTACTATAAGTGAAGAAATCAACTTCAAATATAAATGTATCAATCATAGACGGTATAGTGCCCTATCCTACTATGTCGCCATACTAGGCTCTACGATCAAAATCGCAAATGTCACGTATTGGAAGTTGGATTTCAGTCTGTGAACCAAGGCAAGGGATCATCCTTACCGCTTCGAGACGCTCTAGCCCATGTCTCAGGAACAGCCGCAACTACACCTTGGATTGTCAGGGCCGGTCCACTCGATGTGGATTAAAATGACTGAATACTACGTTTCCCCACCCTATGGGGCGTCAATCTGGTTTATATAAAGACCATCCATCGGTTCCGCATAGACCAAAATAACTGAGGCGCCTCGCTATCCATCATCCACATAAGTAAAATGTCAGGGCTTGCAAAACGCTAACACCATTCCTAGCTAGAAGGAAACGCATGTCCTCCCTGAAGTCGTCTCTCGTTTCTGGTTCACACTGGGTTGTGAGGCTTGCGAATTAACGCTCCACAAAGCTATGCTATATTAAAGTCGTGCTTTGATCATCTACCACAAGACTCTGCTTTTCAACAGAAGCCTTGATCATTTGCATCTCAGCACGCCACACAGGCAATTCACGCTATGCAACCGATGTCTATCAATTACACAGAATGAAATCCGATGTCAGCCACACATCCATTTACAAGTTCGTTCTGGGTCTGAATGAAACCGGAGGCACCTTATTCCTCGTCCCGTATGTCCAATACAGGAATGAGGTGGTCGTATATCCAGTCGATCTCCAAGTACGTCTGGACGATCACCACTTATTACCTTGTCTTGGGTGTACAGCCCAACGAAGACATCAGTAATCATCCAAACGATGTGAAGACCTCTGGTCTTCAACCATCGTCTTCATCCTCGACATATCGTCGAATCAGTTATTCAAAATGGGATAAACCTAGTCTTTCTGAATAACTCGCGTATATAATAAACAAGTGCTATAAAAACACAACATACGCCTCATTCCTATCCAGTATATTGCTTTATTCAAATATTCTTATACTTTGGGAAAGGTTCCCATTAATTTTATCAAAGATAAATTCTTTAAATTTATTCTTTAATCTTCCTTTGGATATCAACTCAAACCATTTTAAGGTTTTCCAAACTAGTCGGGATTAGCGAACCTTACCGAAGTAATCGTTTTTCTAATTTCCCAATCCCAACCTATTCATCCCATGAAGTAAAACGGGTAATACTTCATATCTAACACCACAGTGTTATCGATAAATTCAATTACCATTTCACGTTCAAATCTAATTAAAGATTTAACTATCGCTTGGAGCAAAACTGGTGATACTCCATTCTCGATCATTCCTTGAATTTGATAATTTTAGTTATCAAATTAGCCTTTTAATCTATTTTAAGATTCATTAAAACTATAATTCAGTTTTAATTTCCAAATATCATTACTTAATGATTATTCCAAGTTAAGAAATTAATCTTATCTTTAACTGGGTTAAAGAACTAATGTCATTTAAAACACAGCTCACGATACGCCCAAAATCTCATTCCATTAACAATGGAATCTTCACGGAAAACAGATCAACATATATAATCGATATAAACTTCCATATCTAACTGGTAATATAAATGGAATAATGGCAAAGCCTTTTAAATTCCATATACAGTAACGGTCTTCCTCCATAGAAATTCACTTTGATTATTACCAATCGAATTCCATATACAGTAACGGTCTTCCTCCATAGAAATTCACTTTGATTATTACCAATCGAATTCCATTCAATTCCAATTTAATATATTAAACTGGAAATCTTTACCTTGGAAAATTCCCATTAAATCTTAACAAAAAGATTTATAAATTCCAAATCCCATTTCACTGCAAATCGGGTTAAAAAACGAATGTCGTTAAAAAACGGTTCACAATAAACCCGACTTACATTCCATTTCAATTCCAATTAAATGTTCTTTAATTGGTAATTCTTCTTTAAATATTAGTTAAAAGACTTATTCGTTTTACACGGGGTTTCAGAACAGTGTTGATGAAGATAACATTCCATCAGCCTCTAACCGTAAATAGTAAGAGAACAATTCCCTAAGTATCAATTCCAAAGGCTGAAACCAACATCAGATCAATACCCAAGAAACCATTCAACTTAGCTAACCTCCATTTAGTTTCTAATTTCCTTAACTCCATTGAGTTTAAGAACTGTGTTAGTGAAGACACCGTTCACGACAAACCCAAAATCCCATTTGATGTTAAATACAAGGCTCTGAATAGAAAATATATTGGCTTATATTCAATATCAAATTCTGTACACAACAAACATTGTATTGGAATAACGATATATATATATATATCTTCCAAATTACTCCACAATGCCTATATAATCACGGAATCCAATATCGAGATATTCCGAAGATAATTTCGATTCAAATCCATTCCAATTCATATATTGGAAATTCTGGTTATTTTTAAAACTATTTCAAATACAATTTATTTATTTAAAATTAATCGGATTATAATTCTTGTTCATAACTAGTTCATTTCGATAAAATCTATTTTTATCTTTTCAAATATGCAATTTTCATCCCAATTCTTTCCAGATCATTTTCTTATGATTTTACACTAATTATTGATATTTTTAATAATTTTATCAAGGCCTGTACAGTCGATTTCCATAAACAGTCATCGAACTGCACTTACAGCGACCTTTTCCAAATTTTATTTGGACATAATTCCAAATCCAACCATTAGATTTCAAATCTCTAATATTCATTAGAAAACTCTTTTCGATACGAACCCAACGGTTCTGGTTTCAGGAGAATCCGACGGTCGGATCTCCCGTAATGTCCATTCGAAGTCAATGGTCGAAATTCGCGAACTACCGCGGCGCGACGCTTTCCATTCAGGCCATTATATATATAATATTTATATTTCGTCGATTTCCATTTAAAACGTATTTTATAAATCATTTTAAATTCGTTTTCAAAACGATTTCAACTTCATATACAATTTCAAATCAAAATTGAACATTCCATATCATCAATATATAAATGATAGTATTTTCAAAACATTAGATTTTGAAATCTCTTCTTTTTCGATATTCATTATAAAAATGAATAAAATCGATATAAATATCGTTCACGTCAAAATGGCGTTAATCTAATCAACACGGCTTTATATATTTAAATATTTTCGTGTCCATCCCAAATCGGACATCAAAACCACATTTTGATCTTTTACTGAATATTATTTTAAAATATTCGTTATTTTAAAATATTCATTCTTTCTGAACTGGAATCAGACACGGTCAATCACCATATAATGTTATTTATATGGATTTCTTACAAAACATGTATCGAACAACAATGATAAACAATCAACATCATCTAGAGTGCATTCTACACTGCATAAGCATTAAATATAAATAATTTATGCTTACACAGTCTGTTAACCAAACGATTGACATACCACTAAACAATTGGGATTAGTGTACATCAAATATAATCCCAACACCCATGTGGGGTTTTTAAACAACAAACACAGATTTTATTTGTGCAGTTGGGCGATGTGTAAAATTTATCATCCCAATCCATATCAGTCAAATGGGTGTACATTTACAAATCGTCCGATTTTAAATGAATATTTATTCATATACAGGTTAAAATTATATTTTTAACTATAGAATATTTATTTCAACAATTGAATATTTTTAATTTCCATTACACATTAAAAATGATATTTTTAATGATTATATATTTTATTCAACACATGAATAATTTATTTCGCATCACAACAACACAACACAATCAAACAAACAAGTCGTCCATGGTCTGTGGACGACGGGGGCAGTTCATATATGCAGTTATAAAATAAATAACTGTATAATGAAAATTATAGTGAGGAGTTCTCGCCTTTGGGATCCACTCCTCCATTCTCTATTTCTGAATGGTTCAGATTTGCCTAAAATTCCCGTCGATTTCATCGCAATCTTTTCCACGCTGTTCATAGTAAAAATCACATTTTTATTATGATGTTATTGCTACCTCGTTATAAAAATTATGTTTTTATAACGCTATTGTACGTATAAAAATCATAATTTTATATGGCTATCTAGATAATAAAAATCACATTTTTACTTCCTTTTCTAGATAATAAAAATCATATTTTTATTTCGTTTTCTAGATAATAAAAATCATATTTTTATTTTGCTAACTTCATAATAAAAACCCAACCTTTACATCGCTGCTTCATATATAAAAATCATATTTTTATTCTTCTATTCAAATAATAAAAATCATATTCTTATACGTCATTCACCTTAAGAAAATTCCAATTTTTATACTTTGCTCACATAAAGAAAAATCCAATCTTTATAAAATCAAAACTTACATTGTTTTCTTTTCTAGGGCTTCGGATTAAAGGAAGAAGAGGGGCTCAATGTTTCGGTCTAAGGTGGAGGAGCTGGTGCTCGCTGAAGGGGGGATGCGTCGTGGTGCGGTGGACTGGTGAGGCCGGTGGTGAGCTGTGGAGGGGTTCGCGATGGGGTTTCTTTCACGGTGGAAAGGAGTCACGATCGAAATAAAGGAGGGGGAGGGGCGGTGGTGCGAGGTGGTTCTCCGGTGAAGTGCGACAGGGGGGGGGGGGGAGAACGACGGGGTATGGCGCGATCGTCGAGGAAGTTTTTTTTCTTTTTCCTAAATTTGATCGTGGAAATGAAAGGGGTATAAGGAAAAAGGGTTGACCAACGGATTTAATTATATTTTTAATTAATTTAAATTTCAAAAAGTTACTTTCTCCTTCTAGCTCCAAATCGAACCCACCGACTGTCGTCCCAAGCTAATTACCCCCATTTCGAACACAATGGGATTTGTCCCGTAAGCCAATTCGGTTGTTACAACCAGTTTTCGTCAAATTCAAAATATAAATCAGTATATGTAACACCCCACGTCCATTAATGTCACTCACAAAGGGAATGCATTAACTTCAATGGAGCGTTTTAAGTAAGTATAGAACAGAAAATCACAACAAGACAGATATAAAACAGTACTTTGAAAATTCAAAACTTTATTTATTGCAGCAGAAGGTAAATATGTTTGGTTACATCATCAAAACCATAAAACAAAGTCAAGTACATCATATCCATCTTGATAAAACAAAGTACATAATCTGAAAGACATAATCCCCAACATTAAAATAGCCATAATTAAAGAGAAGTTGAACTTTACTTCAGCGGTCCAAGAAATCTTCTAAAAGCAGTCCAAAATCAAGCTCCACTGGTGCTAGTTCCAACCTGAGCACCTTGGGGGTGGGGAGGAAAGAGATGGAAAAAGGGGGGTCAGACATAAAGTCTGGCGGGTGCGATAATTCTAACAATATAATTGACAAAGTAACTAGGCTAAGGCATAAGTTGGAAAATAAGGAAATGATCATGAACCATCGAGTATGATAGAGTAAACAAGGAAACAAGATGAACAACGATATCGTTAAGCGCACCTAAACCACTATAGGATGATTACTAAACTATGCCAACACTATGAGATAATTGCTATACTGCACCGCCACTAGTCACCCTAAGGTTGATCCCGCCTACAGAATTAATAATGATATTGGTAGTTTTGTGCACCCCTAGCTGCCTTCATAGGTGTCGTCTGCCCCTATCTCCACTAGGTGTACCCACTAGCCCCCAAGCGATCGGCTCCCTAACTCGTAGATACCCGTGCTGGCCCCACAGTGGGGTGTATCACTCCCCAAAGTGGCAAACCGATACAACCAAGAATGCACGGCTTATACCTACACGATGCAACAACGTCTTACCTACCAGCCCGGGTCCACACACGCATATGAACCCGTTGGACTTGCGTTGCCACCGCTAACCTGGTTTGGCCTCTTACAGTCAAGCCCAGTATGCGTGTCCCGTCCTCGACTTGGGTCGAGCCCATAAAGATACGTATGGGTTACTGGTTGAAATGGGCCCCCATTACTTGACACAAGCTATCCACCTAAGCTTGGTCCTTTCTAGTATATCCCACTTAACCCACTTCTTATTCATGTTTCAATTACATGTTCCAATTTTGGTTAACTGTTTCTAATCGTATTTCCAAATGCCACCCAAGGCACCCACTAGATTCCACATGCCACCCAAGGCACCCACTTAACCCCCTCATGTCCCACTACATGTTTATCTGGTTAAGTGTTTCTTAATTTATTAAGACCGTAGCCTCATAAAGACCTCTCACATTAGACTGGCATTTGTGGCAGCTGGATTTGCCGGGCGGGTCCGGGCAGTCTTACACCACAAAAGAGCCTAACCTCGTGTCTTTACAATTGTTATGTATTTAGTTTGTGCCTAAGACCTCTCACATTAGACTGGCATTTGTGGCAGTTGGATTTGCCGGGCGGGTCCGGGCAGTCTTACACCACAAAAGAGTCTAACCTCGTGTTTTAGACGATTAATTACTCCTAATTAATCATTCCCCAATTTGAATTCCTTTCCCTATTCAATTTATCAATCAATTCCAAATTTAACGATGTCCATAATTGACTCAATTATGTCCATCCATTTATGGTATGCAAAATCATACCAATTTTCACCACAATTATATTTTATGCCTTTTATGGCATTTATGCCAATTAAACCTTTTTAATATTATCCCCTTTTACCCCACGTAGTACGTTTGTTCGTTTAACGTAAAATATACGTTAGACTCGAATAGTCTAACTCATGAAATAAAAGAAAAACATCACAATATATACACATAATTAAAACATAGATCTAACATAGGGGTGAACTTGCATATATGAATGATGTTCTACATCTAAAACTTGCATAGGCCAAAGTTACAGCTTGCATAAACAACATATGTCATGGATCCAAACCTAAAGGTGTGAACTTGATGAGATAATGGCCACAAACTTGCATAAACGTCATATGTCAAGGATCCAAATCTAAAGGTGTGAACTTGATGAAATAATGGCCACAAACTTGCATAAACAACATATGTCATAGATTTATATCTAAAAGGGGTAAACTTGCATAGGTAATAACATAAAATGATTCATATCCAACTCACAAACTTACATATGTGATCTATACATCGCAACAATGGTGTAAACTAGTATCTAACATGTAAAGTATCATGTAGAATTTAGCATATGTCACAGCCTAACTTTCAATTAAATTCTCACATAAACTAGGTGCCATAGCCATGTAAGGTCACATATAATTCTACCCAAACTTGTATATGGTTCATGTTTGAATCAACATCTAAACTTTCCTACATATGATTTATCATATGAGTCAATATAACAAACTAGCATAAGAAACATGATGATTCAACTAGACATAAGCCAATCATAGGATTATAACATGGGTGATAGCATCATAACTTTGCATCATAGATGATAGTATCATAACATAATATCATAGAAATTACAACACAATTCTACACATAATTACAACATGCAATCAACAATTCATATCATATCCAAATTATCTGCATTATAACTTAATCCAATTCATTTATTAATTATTTTGCTAAAACTATCGAACTCACAACTCAAAAGCAGTCTTGAGTTCTGAATTCTGATTTCTGGAGTTGAATTAGCGCCCCTTTGATGAAGATTCACTGTTAGAGTTGAAAAGGATTGAATTTGATTTGCTTTCTTCCTCTCTAATGGGCGGCGGCTATTCTGAGTTGCAAGGTGACGGCATGGAGGCCATGAATCCAATTTTGTTTTGATTTTAGCGTTTGAGTCTATAGGTATTTTTATAGAGTTTAGGATTAGTTTAAGCCGCCCGATCAACCCAGAATTAATCCCATCCAATCAGAACAGATCAGAAACCCTAATGAGTCAGCATATAGTCACAAACAGGTCATCAATCAAATCTGCCCCGGGGTGGGAGGGGGGGGGGCAGGTCGACCCCTAGGTTGACCCTATGGTCGACCTGGTTAAGGCAGGTCGACCCCCAGGTTGACCCTATGGTCGGCCTGGTTAAGGCAGGTAGACCCCAGGTTGACCCTATGGTCGACCTGGTTAAGGCAGGTCGACCTGGCCCAGGCGGGAATTTTCCGCCTAGCCTGTCTGACTCCGAAATTTGAATTTTCTGAAACTTCCGATCGCCATAACTTCTTCATACGAAGTCCAATTCACGCAAACTCGGACGTTATCTCAACCAGAATTCCGAGACGAACACAATGTCGCAACCCGTTTCCCTTAATTCTCATGTTTGAGATTAATTATTCTTTAATTTAGTTAATTCGATTATTCAAAAATCCGGGGTGTTACATTCTCCCCTCCTTAAAGGATTTCGCCCCCGAAATCTCTAAGTTAAGGAGAATGCATATCCTAACATCCAAACAACCATCTACTCAACCATCAAACACAGGCATCCGTTGTCCTTATAAATTCCTAATGCTGTATGAGCATATGCAATAAGTGTGTGTATATGTTCCTTATTTAATGCAAAATCAGGCGGTCTACTGATTCAGTTGACCTCCTTAATGCAAACCATGATAGTGCCATGCGTCCATTATGTATGCGAAGAACTTTATCGATACATATCATTTCTACATGTGTGCACAACCATTCACCAAAATGCAACATCCATATGATGGTACAACCATTATTCATCCATTACTTAAATATGTACACACATTTATATGCAATATGCAATATGAAGTGACTGAGTCGATCTAGTGCCTAAAGTGTGTGTATATGCATCCACGAGCAACCACTGGCAAACACTTGCATCCACATGCATCCATCATACATAACATGTCTCAAACACATGTTTCAACCATATGACTATCCTATCTAAAGGTCAAAGATAATAGCGAGAGGACATACTAAAGATAAGATAAGTACACGGTAAGTGATAAAGGAGAAATTTAAAAGACATACCCTCGAAAAGAAAAGGGTATAATGAACGCATCTTCGCTTCTGTCTCCCAAGTAGCGTCGCTCTCATCATCTCCCCATTGCACTTTGACTAGCTTGACCTCTCGATTCCTTAATTTCCTAATCTCCGACCCAAGAATGCGCGTAGGAGCTCGTCGAATCGTCGCATCATGCTCGATCTCCACCTCTCTAAGCAAGCTCGGCTCTACCACCTCCGCGGTCTCGTGCAAGCACTTCCTCAAATGTGATACATGGAATACATTGTGTACACCATTAAGTCTCTCGGGCAACTCCACTCTATACGCCATCTGCCCAATCCTTTCCTTAATAGGAAATGACCCTACGAACCTTGGTGCTAACTTCCCAACGGACCCAAAGCGAACGACGTTCCGTAATGGAGACACCTTGACAAAGACCATGTCCCCAACATCAAACTCAATATCTGACCTTCTATTGTCCGCATAAGATTTCTGCCTATCTTGCACCGTCTTCATCCTCCTTCGAATTAGATCGATCTTCTCCAAAGTCTCTCTAATCATATCGGGCCCAAGCAAGATCTTATCTGTAGACTCCCACCAACATGTAGGCGAACGACACGGCCGTCCATAAAGAGCCTCGAACGGTGCCATGCCAATGCTAGACTGAAAGCTGTTATTATACGCGAACTCCACCAATGGAAGATGTTCCTCCCATGTACCTTCGAAGTCTAAGACACATAACCTCAATATGTCCTCTAGAATACGATTCACCCTCTCGGTCTGGCCGTCCGTCTGAGGATGATATGCGGTGCTCAAACATAACTGGGTCACTACCGCCTCTTGTTAGCTTTTCCAAAATTCGCTAGTGAAAATAGGATCGCGGTCGCTAACTATGCTAGAAGGAACACCGTGCAAACGAACTATCTCTCGAATGTATATGGAGGCTAACCATGGAGCAGTCCTCTTACTCTTCATGGGAATGAAATGGGCGCTCTTAGTAAGTCTGTCTACCACGAACAAATCCCCATATTACCCTTCCTCTATCTTGGTAATCCGTCAACAAAATCCATCGAAACACTTTCCCACTTCCATTGTGGGACCTCCAATGGGTGTAGCAATCCATCGGGCTTCTTTTGCTCTGCTTTTACTTGTTGGCACACCAAGCATCTAGCGACATACTCAGCCACATTTTTCTTCATGTCGGCCCAAAAGTAAACTCGTCTCATGTCCATGTAAATCTTGTGCCCGCCGGGATGAATGGTCATCTTCGAACGATGGGCATCATCAAGAATGGTCTTCCTCAGATTCTCGTCCCGTGGTACACAAAGTCTACCATCCCTACGCAACCAACCCTTATCATCTAGGGTATACCTACGGAGATGGCTCGATGACTCCCCTCCTTTGAGCTTTTCTACTAACTCAACCAACTGTGGGTCGTCTCGCTGTGCCTCGCCAGTCCGTCCCAAAAGCGTAGGTCTGACCTCTAAGGATGCTAGCAAACCAGGTACGAAGTCAATGGAAGGTGTAAAGTCAAACGTAGAGATGAACTCTAAACTTCGTCGCTCAACAAACAACGGACTCAAGGATAATCTTTTTCTACTTAAGGCATCTGCAACCACGTTACCCTTGCCAGGGGTATATGCTATCTCGAAGTCGTAGGATGCTAAGAACTCCATCCACCTTTGCTGCCTTAAGTTCAAGTCCTTCTGAGAGAATAAGTATTTTAGCGATTTTTGGCCAGTGAACAATTTTAATTTCTCGCCAAGAAGATAATGACGCCAAGACTTAAGCGCGAAAACGATAGCGGCCAACTCTAGGTCATGTGTAGGGTAATTTCTTTCATGCACTCTCAGCTGCCTTCCACCATAGGCTATTACCCTTCCCTCTTGCATTAAGACTGCGCCTAGTCCTGTCCCACAAGCGTCGGTATAAACGGTAAATGGATTACTTCCATCTGGCAACACTAAGACTGGGGAAGTGGTCAAAGCTCTCTTTAAACGTTGGAACACATCATCACAATCTACATCCCACATGAAAACTAAGTTCTTCTTTGTCAAGCGTGTTAATGGAGCTGATATTTTTGCGAAGTCTTTGATGAACTTCCTATAGTAGCCAACCAACCCTAAGAAACTCCTTACATCGGTCGCATTTTTAGGAACCTTCCAATCTTGGATGGCCACTACCTTCACGGGATCCACGGCTATCCCTTCTTTGGAAACCACGTGCCCTAAGAATCGCACTTCCTTTCTCCAAAAGTGACATTTAAAAAATTTAGCTTTAAGGCTATGCGCTCGAAGAGTCTCCAACACTTCCCTAAGATGTAGTGCATGCTCTTCTTTGCTTTTAGAAAAGATCAAGATGTCATCTACAAAGACTACCACGAATTTATTAAGGTACTCCCTAAACACCCTACTCATCAAATCAACAAAGTATGCGGGGGCGTCTGTCAAACTGAAGGGCATCACCAGCCACTCGAAGAAACCGTCTGGAGTCCTAAAGGCAGTCTTGTCTATGCTATCCTCATCCACTCTCAACTGATGGAAACCCATGGCTAAGTCCAACTGCGAAAACACTGAGGCGCCAACTAATTGATCAAAGAGATCGTCAATCCTCGGCAGTAGGTGTCTATTCTTCTTAGTAAGCTTATTAAGCTCTCTATAGTCCACACAAAGTCTAAGGGACCCATCCGCCTTCGTGGCAAACACTACTGGAGCACCCCACTCTGATATACTACGTTTGATGAACCCTTTCTCAAGCAATTCTTTTACTTGCTTACTGAGTTCCCTTCTCTCTCTTGGAGCCATGTGGCGCACTGGCAATGCAACTGGCTTTGCATTGTCCACTAGATATATTCGAAAGTCTATCTCACGTTTTGGGGGTAAATCCCTCACCTCATCGAAGATATCAGCATATTCACGGACTATACAAACTGAATGTAAATCATCATCGGATGCATCAAGGGACTCTAGGTAGCTCAGCATTACCGGACCTCTAGGGTCACAAGAAATATCAAGGGTCCTTCCATAACGAGTCAACAATCTAGCTACTATTTTTTCACAATCTAGGATGGCCCCATATCTAGTCAGCCAATCCATACCAAGAATCAAGTCGTAGCCCATAAAACCCAGAACAAAGGTGTTGCATTCAAACTCAACGCCCAAGATAAACACTCTCAAATCCCGACAGATCATAGAAAGATGAGCCGAACCACCAATAGGATTTGAGACTACTTAGGGATCAGTAACTAGACTAGTATCTAGGTGCAGTGTTTCAACTAATGATGTAGAAATAAACGAATGCGATGCGCCAGAATCGAATAAAGTACGGACAGGATGATCAAACAGAAAAACTAAACTTTCAACGGAAATTTCTCTACCTCGTTCTTGCAGCGGTGGGACTACGAGAGCCTGAACTTGTCCCCTTGCCTGCCCTGGTGCCATAAGAGCTTGCACCTGTCCTCCCGAGGTAGACCCTGCCCTCTGCCCTTTCTTTGGGCAGTCCTTAATAAGATGTCCCGCTTCGCCATAGTGGAAACAACCAGTCTTCTTTTTCTTCCTACAATCTTTGCTTAGATGGCCGGGTGTCCCACAGTTAAAGCATTTCATCTTCCCCTTAGCATTATTGCCTTTGCCACCTTTCTTGTTTTGTTGTTGCTGTTGCGGCTTCTTTTGATCCCCTTTCTTCTCGGGTGCCTTATTAGCATTGGCGCCCTTCTCCTCTTCATGCATGAGCGCCATGTCAACTAACCTCTCAAAGGTAGCCCCCATGGGAATGTGGGTCATAGCTAACCCATGAAGCGGGTCGTTTAAGCCCTTAACAAATCTTAGAGCCTTCTTTTCTGGAGTGTTCACCAAGTCTAAGCCAAACCTTGCCAATTGGTTGAATTTGTTAACGTACTCTTTCACCGATAGATTCCCTTGCTTCAGTGACAAAAATCTGTCCATGTATAGATTCTCTTCAGCCCGTGAGAGAAACTTCGCCTCAAACCTCTGCCTAAAATCTAGCCATGTATCGACTGGACGTCCCCCATTAGTGACCTCCCACCAAAACGAGGCCTCATCCTTCATTAGCCAGGCAGTTAGCTGGACTTTTCTTCCATCATCCACTTCAAAGATTCCAAACAATTCTTCCACCTCCTTTAGCCAGTTATGAGCTTCAACAAATGTCTCCGTCTCGTGAAAAGGTTTTCCATCCATTGCTCTAAAGTCCTTACATATCTTTGCGAAATTATCGACACGAGGAAGAGGAGGAGGAGGATTTCCTGGACCCACGGTTGAGGCCCTGGCCTCAAGATATTGACGAAACCAACCGGGCACATGAACACCCTCTGGTATCTCAGATGCTTCAGACATGCTGAAACGAAAAAGGAAAGATTCAATATAAAAGAACCGAGGGAAAGATATATTGCTCTTGGGGTTATGCTTTCTAAAATATACTTTTCTCTTGAAAATACTTTCCTCAAATCATACTTTTGAAGGTACTTCTTTATAAAAATTGTTTTTGAAAAATAGTTTTTCAAAATTCATATCTGTTCTGGTAACCTTCAGCTCTGATACCACGTGTAACACCCCACGTCCATTAATGTCACTCACAAAGGGAATGCATTAACTTCATTGGAGCGTTTTAAGTAAGTATAGAACAGAAAATCACAACAAGACAGATATAAAACAGTACTTTGAAAATTCAAAACTTTATTTAGTGCAGCAGAAGGTAAATATGTTTGGTTACATCATCAAAACCATAAACCAAACTCAAGTACATCATATCCATCTTGATAAAACAAAGTACATAATCTGAAAGACATAATCCCCAACACTAAAATAGCCATATTTAAAGAGAAGCTGAACTTTACTTCAGCGGTCCAAGAAATCTTCTAAAAGCAGTCCAAAATCAAGCTCCACTGGTGCTAGTTCCAACCTGAGCACCTGGCGGGAGGGGGGGAGGAAAGAGATGGAAAAAGGGGGGTCAGACATAAAGTCTGGCGAGTGCGATAATTCTAACAATATAATTAACAAAGTAATTAGGCTAAAGCATAAGTTGGAAAATAAGGAAATGATCATGAACCATCGAGTATGACAGAGTAAACAAGGAAACAAGATGAACAACGATATCGTTAAGCACACCTAAACCACTATAGGATGATTACTAAACTATACCAACACTATGGGATAATTACTATACTGCACCGCTACTAGTCACCCTAAGGTTGATCCCGCCTACATACTTAATAATGATATTGGTAGTTTCGTGCACCCCTAGCTGCCTTCATAGGTGCCGTCTGCCCCTATCTCCACTAGGTGTACCCACTACCCCCAAGCGATCGGCTCCCTAACTCATAGATACCCATGTTGGCCCCACAATGGGGTGTATCACTCCCCAAAGTGGCAACCCGATACAACCAAGAATGCACAACTTATACCTACACGATGCAACAACGTCTTACCTACCAGCCCGGGTCCACACACGCATATGAACCCGTTGGACTTGCGTTGCCACCGCTAACCCGGTTTGGCCTCTTACAGTCAAGCCCAGTATGCATGTCCCGTCCTCGACTTGGGTCGAGCCCATAAAGATACGTATGGGTTACTGGTTGAAATGGGCCCCCATTACTTGACACAAGCTATCCACCTAAGCTTGGCCCCCTCTAGTACATCCCACTTAACCCACTTCTTATTCATGTTTCAATTACATGTTTCAATTTTGGTTAAGTGTTTCTAATCGTATTTCCAAATGCCACCCAAGGCACCTACTAGATTCCACATGCCACCCAAGGCACCCACTTAACCCCCTCATGTCCCACTACATGTTTATCTGGTTAAGTGTTTCTTAATTCATTAAGACCGTAGCCTCATAAAGACCTCTCACATTAGACTGACATTTGTGGCAGCTGGATTTGCCGGGCGGGTCCGGGCAGTCTTACACCACAAAAGAGCCTAACCTCGTGTTTTTACAATTGTTACGTATTTAGTTTGTGGCTAAGACCTCTCACATTAGACTGGCATTTGTGGCAGCTGGATTTGCCGGGCGGGTCCGGGCAGTCTTACATCACAAAAGAGTCTAACCTCGTGTCTTAGACGATTAATCACTCATAATTAATCATTCCCAAATTTTAATTACTTTCCCTATTCAATTTATCAATCAATTCCAAATTTAACGATGTCCATAATTGACTCAATTATGTCCATCCATTTATGGTATGCAAAATCGCACCAATTTTCACCACAATTATATTTTATGCCTTTTAAGGCATTTATGCCAATTAAACCTTTTTAATATTATCCCCTTTTACCTCACGTAGTACGTTTGTTCGTTTAACGTAAAATATACGTTAGACTCGAATAGTCTAACTCATGAAATAAAAGAAAAACATCACAATATATACACATAATTAAAACATAGATCTAACATAGGGGTGAACTTGCATATATGAATGATGTTCTACATCTAAAACTTGCATAGGCCAAAGTTACAACTTGCATAAACAACATATGTCATGGATCCAAACCTAAATGTGTGAACTTGATGAGATAATGGCCACAAACTTGCATAAACGTCATATGTCAAGGATCCAAATCTAAAGGTGTGAACTTGATGAAATAATAGCCACAAACTTGCATAAACAACATATGTCATATATCTATATCTAAAAGGGGTAAACTTGCATAGGTAATAACATAACATGATTCATATCCAACTCACAAACTTACATATGTGATTTATACATCGCAACAATGGTGTAAACTAGTATCTAACATGTAAAGTATCATGTAGAATTTAGCATATGTCACAGCCTAACTTTCAATTAAATTCTAACATAAACTAGGTGCCATAGCCATGTAAGGTCACATATAATTCTACCCAAACTTGTATATGGTTCATGTTTGAATCAAACTCTAAACTTTCCTATATATGATTTGTTATATGAGTCAATATAACAAACTAGCATAAGAAACATGATGATTTAACTAGACATAAGCCAATCATAGGATTATAACATGGGTGATAGCATCATAACTTTGCATCGTAGATGATAGTATCATAACATAATATCATAGAAATTACAACACAATTCTACACATAATTACAACATGCAATCAACAATTCATATCATATCCAAATTATCCGCATTATAACTTAATCCAATTCATTTATTAATTATTATGCTAAAACTATCGAACTCACAACTCAAAAGCAGTCTTGAGTTCTGAATTCTGATTTCTGGAGTTGAATTAGCGCTCCTTTGATGAAGATTCGCTGTTAGAGTTGAAAAGGATTGAATTTTATTTGCTTTCTTCCTCTCTAGTGGGCGGCGGCTATTCTGAGTTGCAAGGTGACGGCATGGAGGCTATGAATCCAATTTTGTTTCGATTTTAGGGTTTGAGTCTATAGGTGTTTTTATAGACTTTAGGATTAGTTTAAGCCGCCCGATCAACCCAGAATTAATCCCAGCCAATCAGAGCAGATCAGAAACCCTAATGACTCAACATATAGTCACAAACAGGTCATCAATCAAATCTGCCCGAGGGGGGGGGGCTGGTCGACCCAGGTTGACCCTATGGTTGACCTGGTTAAGGCAGGTCGACCCCCAGGTCGACCCCCAAGTTGACCCTATGGTCGACCAGGTTAAGGAAGGTCGACCCCCGGGTCGACCCTATTGTCGACCTGGCCCAGGCAGGAATTTTCCCGCCTAGCCTGTCTGACTCCGAAATTTGAATTTTCTGAAACTTCCGATCGCCATAACTTCTTCATACGAAGTCCAATTCACGAAAACTCGGACTTTATCTCAACTAGAATTCCGAGACGAACACAATGGCGTAACCCGATTCCCTTAATTCTCACGTCTGAGATTAATTATTCTTCAATTTAGTTAATTTGATTATTCAAAAATCCGAGGTGTTGTAGTATACATTGAATTTGAACGTACATTTCAATTTACCGAGGCCACATACTGACTTTAAAAATTCCAGAAAAATAAATCTGGCTATGTTTTGACGATACGGTCGTAACAAAACTAATTTCGTCGAGTTTGAAGACCGTTTGAAAAATGGTTATTTTCTAGTCGATCAAAATTGACTAAAACTATTAAAACACGTTTTCCTGCGCCACGCTCACATATTAATCCCAAAAATTATGAATTTCGGAATCTATCAATGATTTGACATCCTGGATCCAACAAAAGTGGATTCGTCGAAAACGAAGATCGTTTGCAAAATCGCTATTTTTAAGGGCTATATTTCCATAGCGACTATTCCGAATTTTCAACTGGGCATATCTTTTTATTCCCGCTATGAAATTTCAATTTTTCGGATTTGTTGGAAAGATATTTCCAAATATATTTTAATATTTTTGGTTTCACTAAAATCCGGTTTATTTTGAATTCTGTACATTCATTTGAAATTTGAAATCGAATTTTTGAACTACCGTGCCATTTCCAATTCCTTTTATATTTAAAAATAAAAATTTATATTCAAATTTCGATTTAAATAAATTATACGTTCTAATTCTATTCAAAATAAATTTTTAGTCCTTATTATTTAAAATAATTCATTTTAAAAATCCAAAATTCGTTAAAATTGCCAAAATAAAAATTTTAAATTGGTTCTGATTTTCCGGATTGTTACATCCGTCCAACCTGTTCTTTATCCAAATCGGTTATCTCAAATCAGATCATTCAAATCCATTTAACTAATTATTTCTATAACAGTAAATAACACAATTTAACATCAACCAATTTACACAACAATTCAAACAATTAAACATGTTTATTTTATAAACGTGACCAACAAGGTAAGTTACCTCCATTGGGTCCAATCGTTAAAATAACAGATTGGTTTTTCATTGAAATTAAATAATGGTTTAATTTCAAAAATTCAATCACTATATGAATATATTTAACAAACAGTCAACCATAAGCAATCACAGCACACGATTATAAAACCCGACTTATATAAAATATAAGTGGGAACTGAGTGAGTTTAACTCACCTTGATTTGATACTGTTGTTTAAACAGTTGGTTTTAATTAAATTAAACGACTGTTTAATTTAATTAAATATCCCGGTTGATTCCAGTTGCATCCAGATCCATTCCATATCGTACGGCTTGCCAAGATGATTCCAACGCCACTTAGTTTGTCAAATTCTGATAATATATAATCAAGTTATTACCATTATAAGGTTATTTGATTTAAATAAACAATTATCCCTAATTAAAATTATTATTACAACTAATAATTATGTTATAATATTAGTTAATTACATCTTAAAGAAATTGGCAGATCCAAATTTAACTTCCCGGTTCCCTCTTCGGTCTGCTCTGAGGGTTCAAACCCATCTGTATTTGACCAACAAAGATTTGATTAGATGATTAAATATTAATCACTTATTAACTTAAATCTAACTAAATTACTAAATTAAATATTGGCTTAAATTACTTCAGGCTTCTTCGTCCTTTCTGGTTGCAGACATTACACTTGTTTTGGGTCCAATTACTATTTAACTGTGTGGTAAATTTACTAATTAACTTCTAAATTAATACTCCTTAAACCTAATTACATTTTAATTACAAATTAATGGGCCAAAGCCTTACGTTACTTCCCTGCTAATGAATTTTACCGCCATCTCCACTCCTGTTTTGGCTTTCAGCGCTTTCATTCCTGTACCAGTTCATATCATACAATTAGGAGACTACTAAAATTTCCTTAATCAAATTATTTAAACTAATTAATTAATTAACTATTTAATGTATAAATTAACCTAAATTATATTATGTTATTAAGATATGGCTGAGCCCCTTTGTTTTCATTCCCTGAAAATGAAACTCACGGCAGCAAATGCTTCATTCATTTCTGCTCCACACACCGATCACCAGCATTGCAATGCAAGCCGTGTTTCACCATTTTTCTTCGCTGTACACTGTATTGCTTGCTTCAGGAAACACCATGTTGTCTACATTCAAATGAAAGTCTTATTGCCTGTTTCCCAAACCATCCTGCTTCGCTGTCAACCTTCTTCGACTTTCATCCACGATCATCGGCCCCAATCTGCACCACCGGAAGCTAATCGAAGGTTGCTGCCCTCTGTGCCTTCACGCCTACCGCTCACGCCCCAAGAATTGCGTAGTTCGAAACTTCCAGTGCTCCAGAAATCATGATCAAAGACCGCTCCTTCTAGACCATTTTCCCGTCGCCGAAGTTCACAATAGCCTATCGCCACCGCTCATTGTCGAGAGCCCAAGGAGATGAAGGTTATTTCAGTTGAATTTTTTTGCTAAAAAAGATTGGATTGGGTGGAAACGAGGGTGGAAGATCAGAACGTGCTAACCGTTGGTTTCGTGGGTTTCATTTTTGTGGTGGCTATGAAATACATTGACCATGGAAGCTTGGTTGACCCCAAATTTAGGTTTCCGGTGTATTATATAGGGAGGAGGGAGAAAATAAATATTATTTTATTCTTTACTAACTTGTCCGCGAGCTTTTCGCAAAAATATCATCCTATACGACCTCCCTTTTTGACAAACAAAGCTAATTCTAGCAACAACAAAAAACTGGATCCAATGGACATGTTTCGTCGAATCCCGAGGTCGTTTGTGAAAAGTCCTTTATAAATATCGATGAAAAATCACGTTTAAAATTCCTATAATTATAGAAAAAATCCAATAAATCCGAGGCCTTGACATTTTACTAGACCTCTTCCTAACGGATCTAATGAATTTTGTTTCACTAAATTTGGAGTTTGTTTGACCAGTCGTTTATTCGTTAAAAGTTACCCTGTCTAAATAATCTAAACAATTAAATAGAAACAGAGACGTTTTTGGCTACCGATGTCACATACGATATCAGTTTGCCACGAAGTTTGATTTTGTTACAATAATTTGACGATGCGGTTCCAATAAAACTAATTTCATCAAAAAGTGAGACCGTTTGCACAAATGGCTATCTTTAACGCTCAAATAATATCGATTAAAATATTATTTACATTCCAAACTAATTCAATAAATCATAATAATTTATTTTTATTATATATGTCCAAACAGAATATATGTACAACTCCAAATATAAATTATACAACTCAATAACGTCAATTTTGAGTTAAATGTTTTAAATTTCCCTTTTAAATATATTAAATAAACGTTATATTTTAATAACGATTTCCGTGGCGACTATTTTAAAATTTGAATTGGACATAGCTAACAATCTGTAACACCAAATCTGAATTTTTCCCATTCATATGAAAATTATAATCAACTAGATTCACACGTTTCTTGTTTCACAAAAATCCGACTTATATCAGATCCTGTATAACCAATCAAAGTTCAAAACTCTATATTACGAACTGCAGCGTCATTTCAAGCTCGATTTATATTATATATAAATTAACGTTCAAATTTCGCTATATAAACGAATTATATATATTTTAAATCCATTTAAAATTCCAAATTAATATTTAAAATAAAATAAATTAAATATTTGACAACAAAAAAATACAGGACATCTGTGATATAGCAGGAACAAATAATATATATACATCGACCTACACGGTCGGAAAACAAAAATCAAAACCCAAAATTTATATTTTCGTGTAGGCGTACCTTTTACGGGCGCTATTGAGCATGCTGCTCAATTTACATGCAATTCATGTTATTAAAATCAATTCTCATAGCCTTCAGCTACCTGTACTTGACTAAATATGATATGTAAGTAACAGTTATATGAAGTTTAAATAATACTTCATAAATCAAAAGTTTAACTAACCAACTCCCAAAATATAACATATAACATCATTCATACACAAACACAGGATTAAATCATTAATTTCAAATCATATTCGATTTATACACATTATTATATTGGAATTTAGTTTTTTACTTCATTCAACCCTTGTTAAATTATTGATGAATTTATACCCAACCAATATAACAACAATCAACAACAATGCAAAATCAACTCAATCAAATCATTCCATTGAATTTATATTCAACATCAATCTTTACTTGATTATTTACACTTGGGTTTTCATATTTAAATACCAACCAATTAATACCAGATTGATTTCCCTTCAATTATTATTAATTAGATTTTCAATTTTTTCTGTTTAATTGCAAATTAAAATTCTCATTCACATATTATATGTGTGAAATATCTTCGGGTTATATTAAATCATTCAAATTTTTAATCCAATTTGAATTCTAATCAAATCAACCAAACACGCTAGTATCTCAATAATTTAAAAAAAAAATCTTTTCTATACAAAAATATATTTTGGGTAAATTATTTCATTTACCCTCTTTACAAAATAATATCGTATCCATTGCCAGTTCTAAATTGAACCAATCAAACAACACAATACAAAACATTTGTATATAAAATTTACAAATACGCTCTCATATATAAACACACAACTCAATCTATGATATTACTAATCCAATCTCTATCGAGTTACGCCACAGAGACAGGTTATTACTAAACCATTGCTCTGATACCAAGTGTAACGACCCACTTTTTAGTATAGTTTAAGCCGACATTTATCAAACCACGTCAACTCAAATTATTCAGAAAAGCAGATAGCTATTAGAAAGAAATCAGAGGGTGAGATAAGGAAGAAAGAAATATTAGAATAGAAGAAGAACTAACACAACACAGAGTCTCACATCGCTGCGGAACAAAATATAATGTAGAAATATCTTTATTGAGAGCTTTAAATAAAACTTACAGTCATCAGAGTACATCACACATCTGGACAGTTATAATAACCTGTCCTCATGTACAACACACAATGGAACAATATATTATATAATATCATATGTCTGAACACATCCAGCTCGTCTCTGGACTTTGTAGCATCCGATAACTTGGACCTGTACACCTCAGTCTAACCCGAGCATATCAAACACCGGGTCAGTCTGGTGAACCAGAGCGAGGAAAACACATTAAGTTTAAAGGCATCACACAACTTGATTTTAACATCAAAATCTTTTTGAAAGAAAAGGATAATCGTAAGACCGAATCCACACATAAATACGGATGGTTTTTACCTTATGATAACCCAAAACATTTTTTGAAAACAATATTATTCTGATATTATGATAGTGTCTAAATACAAATAAATATCAATCTAGCGGAACGCTTGCATCTCACGCTCCATATATATAGTATACAATCAAAACCGAGGGCGCTTATTGGAGAATGGATTTCCTGGCAAGGTATGGGACCACCTTCCCGACAATGTACCTCTGGAGATGAATACGTTGGGGTTCAACAAGAACATCTTGCAATCCAGGCTAAACATGACCGGCCCCTCACTATACTTTGAGAGTACCGAATATATCATTACCACGGTTGGGGGCCAGCCAACCGAACCGATAGCATACATACATTAAAATAAGAAGGGACAACCGAAGGCATTTGATTTCACCAGATCAGGTAATGATATACCCTTTTATGGGTGCGACCTACATAGCCATGCGACGTACCCGATTTTATGCCATTTCCCAGTTGATGAGGCTAAAGGTTAACCTTATCTTTTAGAACAGCGCATATCCTTCCACTTTGAATGCCACATTGTCAGATCCGCCAGTTATCACTAAATATTTATTTATACAAAAATACTCTGAGCTTTAAGATGAAAAAGGTGTCCAGTCTTCTCCGCTACCAACAGAAATACGTTTGTAGAAAGTCAATACACGTGATCCCTTTGGAAATACTTTGTCAGACACTCATCCATACAAGTCATCTAGTAACAGGATGAACCGAAGGCACTCTCCTACTGCATCCAATATAGGAATCACCCCATGGATCAATACCAAGGAGTCCTTGCAATCCATAGATTCCAATCATGACAGAATCACAGTATATCTTTGGCCGCTAAGCGAGAGATTATTAGTAGTTCTTCCGTTTATAAAGATCTACAGTCTTCAATGCTCCATCTCGATCACCTTTTGATTTCTTCATGTATTTGTTGGTCAGAATGGTTTTCGAATATGAATTCGATCCCGATCTTTCCGTACTAACAACGCATTTAGCCAGATTTTGATAGTCGGTTATTTAACTATCAAAATAAACAGTTTTTCAATTACGAAAATATATGCGTTCACTGGTTTAGTGCTCAGCATCACTTGGCCCTTTTAATTAAAAATAATAAACAAATAGTTAATTTAAAACTTCTAAACCTTTCAATATTTAAATACGGTATTTACTTCTTATTTTAATACACTAATGTTCTCAAAACCATTTCATTATAATACTTTGAAAAATATCTTACAACTATATTCAAATTCCCTTTATACTCTCTTTTCAATCATTGGCTCCATCATTTTTCATTATCTTTAATTGGAAAAATCAATTTAACACATCACTCGTAAAACAACGTTATGAAATTCCCTTTGTTCATTACTTGGAACAATAACCAATGCTTATTCTTATAGAATAATCCCATTTCAAACTTAACATTTCATTTCCTTTTAACCCAAAAATATCGTTATATTTTCACGTAATCCTCTTTTATTTTCCTTCACTTTGGAAACATCATTTATATCATCAAATCCTTTTAATTTCCTATACCTCGGAATCCTCATTATATATTTCCAAATCTTCACCAATAACGTCGCATTATTATTTCTCTAATCGAGATAATAAATTATCACTCCTCTTTACCATTACAACTAATATCATCTTAGATAATCCTGAATTCGTTCTAGTTGGGGTATTTTAATTACCTCTCAGACCTAGATCAACAACATTCTTATCTTAAGATAGACATGAGTTGTAATTTCAAAATCCGATATTTCAATTATCAAAACAAATCCCATCTAACTATTTTATTTAAAATATGATCTCATAAAACCTACTTACTTTTGAAATACCTCTCTTGAATATAACCATTGTTCCTTAATTCATTTATTTAGAAATAGCTTACTAAACGTCACTCTTTATACTTCCACCCCTTTAATAATTTGTTTTACAACACGGATTTTTGTCAAAAATCCTATTATTTGCTCCTTTATCAAACTCACTTTTAACAAACCCGTTTCTAATCCATTCAGCCATTTCCCGCTTTGAAAATCTTATTTCAGTTCCATTCGTTCTCTTAATTCCATTATTAAGCGACAATAATTTAAAATTAACGTTTTTAACACCTCATCTCTTTTTATAAACGTTGTATATACAACTGTGGTTTAATATAAACCCTTTTCTCTCAATTTCCTTTTCATCTTAATTCAAATATTAAGTAAATAATTAATTTAAGCTATCGTATTTGCTTAAACTCTCTTTTATAACTTTGTTATAAAAACTCGTGTTTTAAAATATAAAACCCATTCATAACTCTTTTCACAATTCAATTCAATTCCATTACAACTTCGATGACTTTTAAATGAATTTCAAATAAAAGTAGCCTCCTAAATTATTATTAATTAAAATCATAATTTACTTTAATCATTAACTACTATAGAAGTAGTTAATTTCTTTGTTAACTAAAATAAATAATACATTCCCTTTTTAAAATCCTATTAAAATTAAAACAAATATTCGCTAAACCATTTCCTACTTTAATTCAAAAACAAACTAATTAATAAACACTGTTACTTAAAACGGTTAACCTAGTCAACCAAAAACAGTTATTTCGTTAACTGATTCCAATTACTCACTCCTTTAAATTAATTAATAATATAATTAATTTAAATAATTCCATTTAAATTATTTCTTTAAAAACAGTTATTCCAAATCTGAACCGTTAGGTTAATTTTCTACTATCTTGTTTATAAATCTGATTAACATCAGAATTTACCTTATAAAATCAATTAATAATTAATTACGAATGAAAATAATAAATAATAAATATTTATTTACCTTTAACAACTTTTATTCAAAATAATAGATTTCAAAATCTATTCAGTTATAAAAATAAATTTTATAACTTCTCTTTGTTGTACACTGTATTGGTTGCTTCAGCAAACACCATGTTGCCTTCATTCAAATGAAAGCCTTATTGCCTGTTTCCCAAACCATCCTGCTTCGTTTTCAACCTTCTTCGACTTCCATCCACGATCGTCGGCCCCAATCTGCACCACCGGAAGCTAATCGAAGGATGCTGCCCTCTGCGCCTTCACGCCTCCTTCTCGCGCCCCAAGAGTGGCGCAGTTTGAAGCTTCCAGTGCTCCAGAAATCATGATCAAAGACCGCTCCTTCCAGACCACTTTCCCGTCACCGCAGTTCACAATAACCTATCGCCATCGCTCATTGTCAAGAGCCCAAGTAGATGAAGGTTATTTCAGTTGAATTTTTTTGCTAAAGAAGATTGGATTGGGTGGAAATGTGGGTGGGAGATCAAAACATGCCGACCGTTGGTTTCGTGGGTTTCATTTTTGTGGCGGCTATGAAAAACATTGACCACGAAAGCTTGGTTGACCCGGAATTTAGATTTCTGGTGTATTATATAGAGAGGAGGGATGGAATAAATATTATTTTATTCTTTACTAACTTGTCTGCAAGCTTTTCGCAAAAATATCATCCTATACGACCTCCGTTTTTGACAAACAAAGCTAATTCTAGCAAAAAAAAATATTCTGGATCCAATGGGACAAGTTTCGTCGAATTTCGAGGTCGTTTGTGAAAATTTCTTTATAAATATCAATGAAAAATCAAGCGTTTAAAATTCCTATAATTACAGAAAAAATCCAAAAAATTTGAGGCCTTGACATTTTACTAAGCCTCTTCCTAATGGATCCAATGAATCTTGTTTCACTAAATTTGGAGTTTGTTTGACCAGTCGTTTATTCGTTAAAAGTTACCCTTGTCTAAATAATCTAAACAATTAAATAGAAACAGAGACATTTTTGGTTACCGAAGTCACATACGATATCGGTTTGCCCCGAAATTTGATTTTCTTACAATAATTTGACGATACAGTTCCAATAAAACTAATTTCATCGAAAACTGAGACCCTTTGCAATAATGGCTATTTTTAACGCTCAAATAATATCGATTAAAATATTATTTAAATTCCAAATTAATTCAATAAATCATAATATAATTTATTTTTATCATACATATCCAAACAGAATATATATACAACTCCAAATATAAATTATGCAACTCAATATCGTCAATTTTGAGTTAAATGTTTTAAATTTCCCTTTTAAATATTTAAATAAACGTTATATTTTAATAACGATTTCCATAGCGACTATTTTTAAATTTGAATTGGACATAACTAACAATTTGTAACACGAAATCTGAATTTTTCCCTTTTATATGAAAATTAAAATCAACTAGATTCACATGTTTCTTGTTTCACAGAAATCCGACTTATATCGGATCTTGTATATCCAATCAAAGTTCAAAACTCGATATTACGAACTACAACATCATTTCGAGCTCGATTTATATTATATATAAATTAATGTTCAAATTTCGCTATATAAACAAATTATATATATTTTAAATCCATTTAAAATTCCAAATAAATATTTAAAATAAATTAAATTAAATATTTGACAACAAAAAAATACGGGACATTTTCCACCCTTAAAAGAATTTCGTCCCCAAAATTACTAAGGTAAGAAAAGTGTCATA
The DNA here is from genome assembly GCA_030737875.1 of Allium sativum. Classification (NCBI taxonomy): domain Eukaryota; kingdom Viridiplantae; phylum Streptophyta; class Magnoliopsida; order Asparagales; family Amaryllidaceae; genus Allium; species Allium sativum. Next base: position 1,018,372,365 of record CM060926.1, on the reverse strand, counting down.
AACCCATTATAATTTAAATCCAATTTATTATAAGTCAAAAACCAACTTAATATTAAAAAAAAGTCAAAAATATCGAAAATTTTCTAACACTTTAAATTCTCGGAAAAATTTGCCAGAGTCTCCCCTATACGGAGTGACATCTGCGATATCGCAGGAACAAATAATATATATACATCGATCCACACGGTCGAAAAACAAAAATCAAAACCCAAAATTTATATTTTCACGTAGGCGTACCTTTTACGGGCGCTATTGAGCATACTGCTCAATTTACGTGCAATTCATGTAATCAAAATCAATTCTCATAGCCTTTGCTACTTGTACTTGACTAAATTTGATATGTAAGTAACAGTTATATGAAGTTTAAATAATACTTCATAAATCAACAGTTTAACTAACCAATTCCCAAAATATAACATGAAACACCCCATCTCCATTAAGGTCACTCACAAAGGGAATGCCTTAACTTTGGTGGAGCATTATAGGTAAAAGACACAGATAATTTACAAGATAGACATATATAAGCAGCCGAAAAACTAAATTTATTTCAGACGTGGTTCATAACAAAAACATTACAGCAAACTGTCTCAAAACAACTTCCAAATCATTACATCAAAATCTCTGTCTTGATTATAACATAAAGAAGCATAAAACATAAATACAACTTCATAAATCCCCAAGTGGTAGTGTGTCCAAAGCCATAGCCAAAGATAAGAGGTTCCAAGCCATACATCACAGAGTCTTCAAGCTTGGAAAGATGAACCGTCCAAATTAAGCTGAGTTATTCCCCCCCGGCTACTTAAGGGGGGAAACGGAAGAAAAAAAGCGAAAGAAAAATGGGTCAGACATAAGTCTGGTAAGTCCAGTGATTATTCAGCATGTAAACTGGTAAGAGAACCATGACATGAATAAACTGGACACATGACAATAACAAAGAAATAAGGTAACATAGGATAAGGCAAGATAAACTAATCATACTATCGCACTCATATCCATATTCTCTACACCTACTAGTTATTTCAACCATCATCATGATTTCAAACCCAGTGATCCCTTTTTATCAATCTGCTCCTACTCGCACGTATTTTTCACGTGTGTCATTCGGCCCCCGCTTGATTGTAGATACATGTGCTGGTCCCACCATGGGGTGTATCAAATCCTATGGTGTCAACCCGACACGATTCAAGATGCACAGTGTATAACTACTGATGCCCAGTGCTTGCTTTTTTCCACTCCGGAGTACGTGCACGCCCGTACTCCGTCGAAACCTACACTGACACACCAACTGCCGTTGTTTTGACCGCTTATAATCAGCCCAGTAATCGTGCCCGCCCTACCTAGTTCAGGGTACCATGATACATTTATGAGGGTTACTGCTGAAACGGGTCCCCGTTACTAGGTTTTCCTAATCAACATGTTAAATTGGTTAAGTGGCCAAGTTAACCTAACCCCACCCATCAGTTTAGTTAACATGTTGTATTAGTTAAGTGTTGCCTTAATTAACTTAACCCTACCATTCCTGACTTAGCTTTAAATCATTCATTAAAGCACCAACCACTCACATTAGACAGGTATTGTTGCGGTCACTGGATGTGCCGGTTGGGTCCGGGCAGTTTTACACCACAACTCAGTCTAACCTTGGGTTCTTTTGGGCTTAATGCACTAACCTCTCACATTAGATATATATTGTTACGGTTGCTGGATGTGCCGGGCGATTCTTGGCAGTTTTACACCGTAACTCAATTTAACCTCGGGTTAGGCATATTCGTCTTTTCTAAATTTACATATTTACCTCTTTATGTTTATATGTAAATTATTGTCATTCAAGTCAAGCCCTACTTTTCCTTTAAATCAAGTTCATAATTTTAGGTATAAAAATTATACCACTTTATGCCATAAACCATTTACTTGATTATGAGTCAAATATGCCCAATTACATGTAATTTCATGTTTTTCCCCAACGTTACCCCCGTTAAACATTCGCATAAATCACATAAAATGTTAGGCTCGCTACATACCCTAACTCATACACAAAAGGGGAAAAAGAGGAACATGTAATATTCCAACATCATAAAAATATGGATCTAACTACACATGTGTCATATGAATTTGGCATAGAACAATATACATTTAATTATGAACTTGCAAATTTAGATCTACTCAACATGAATTATAAAATAGGGGTTTTACATAGAACTACATAAACTTTAATTAGGCATGTAGTTGTGAACATGTAAATTGAGTTGGATCAAATTAACATAAACCTAAACATATTAGCATGTAGTTTTGGTCATATATGTGAACATGGTTGAACTTGCATAAATATAACAAAATTCCCAAATTGACATACAACATATAGGTGTCATCACCAAATTATACAACATGATATGTCATCGCCAAATTATACAACATGATATGTCATCACCAAATTATACAGCATGATATGTCATCGCCAAATTAACTTACAACATATAGGTTCATTGCCAAGCATTTAACATGGAAGTTTTATCATCAAATTACATACAACATGATCACAAACTTAACATGATAAGAGTCATAGTCTTAATCAATTCAGTTTTAACAAAAAGGATAGGCATAAATTTACATTATGCGCTGTTCTACATCCAGTTATTTTAGTCACGATTCTAATATCATTTAGGTCTAAATGATAACTGTACTTACAAAAAGGAGACTAGTCTTGTGTTCTGGGATCTGTATTCTGAAACTGAATAGCTCTCCTTTGTTGTAGACGTTGAATTCTCTTAGTTGAATTAGATTTGACTCGTAGTTTCTAACTTGCTTTCTAGTTGAAGCAGAATGGCGGCTATTCTAGGTTGAGCATGACGGATCTTGGAATATTTTTGTGTGGCTTAGGGTTTAGATTTAGGTTGCTTATATAGAAGTTTGATTTAATAGGAGCTGTTAGATCAACCTAGGGCCAATCAAATCCATTCAAACCTAAGAGAACCAACCAGAATTTGCCACACAAGCCCTAATGACTCATAAAATCGTCACACAAAGAAACACGTCAGGTTTCAGATCTGGCCCGAGAGGGAGGTCGACCCCCTGGTTGACCTGATTTCTGGGCGAGAAATTTCCCGCCCAGCCTGCTTCGGGGTTTTTGAATTTCGAAACTTGAATTTGAATTTCGGGATGGTTTTATTATATAAATTCTTGAATCTTCTGAAGGTCATAACTCCTTCATACGGAGTCCGATTTACGCAAACTCGGACTCTATCTCAAGAAGAATTCCGAGACAAACACAATGGCGTAACCCATTTCCCTTAATTCTCATATTTGTAATTGATTATTCTTTAGTTCGTTACTTTAATGTGTACAGAAAATACGAGGTGTTACATTCTCCCCTCCTTAAAGGATTTCGTCCCTGAAATCTTCGAGTCAAGAAGAACGTATATCCTACCATCTAATCGTCCATCTACTCATCCATCAAACACAGGCGTCCATTGTCCTTAAAAAGCCTTCTAATGCTTCATGATCATATGCATAGTGTGTGTACATGTCTTTATCTAATGCAAAATCAGGCGATCTACTTATTCAGTTGACCTCCTTAATGCAAGTCATGTCGGTGCCATGAGTCCATTATGTATGCAATCATCCCTAATCATACTTTCTATATGAGTGCACAATCATTTATACAAATGCAACATCCACATGATAACACATCAAGTTTCAATCATATACAGGTACATATATGCATATGTAATATGAAAGTGACTGAGCCGATCTAACACCTAATGTGTGTGTATATGCATCCACGAGCAACCACTAGCAATCACTTGCAACCACTTGCAACCATCAATCATAACATGTTTCAAATACATGTTTACATCCATTGGTTTCTACCTAAGGATCAAGAATAACACTGAGGAAATACTTAAAAAAGGATAGATATGAGCATGAATAAACTTAAGGAAAAAGAGATCAAAAATGTACCCTCAAAAAGAAAAGGGTAGGCTGCGCGTATCTTGGCCTCAGTCTCCCAAGTCGCGTCTTTCTCAGCGTCACTCCATTGAACTTTAACAAGTTTGACTTCGCGGTTACGTAGCTTTTTGACTTCTGTACCCAAGATACGAGTTAGAACTATTCTCACAGTCGCCTCTCATTCTACTTCTACTTCCTCTCATTCCGTAGACTCATGTAAGCACTTTCGTAGGTGAGAAACATGAAAGACATTATGAACTCCAACCAATCTTTCGGGCAGCTCTACTCTATAAGCCATCTTCCCAATCTTTTCAATGATAGGAAGCGGCCCTACAAATCTTGGTGTTAACTTTCCTGCGGATCCAAAGCGAACGACGTTCCTTAAAGGAGATACTTTAAGGAAACCCCTGTCTCCAACCTCAAACTCAAGGTCGGTCCTTCTTTTGTCTGCGTATGACTTCTATCTATCTTGCGCGGTCTTCATTCGTCTTCGTATCAAGTCCACTTTCTCTGAAGTTTCACTAATCATATCTGGTCCAAGTATGAGCTTGTCTGAAGACTCCCACCAACAAGTTGGTGATCGACATGGTCTTCCATATAAAGCTTTGAAGGGTGCCATGCCTGTGGTGGCTTGATAGCTATTGTTGTAGGCGAACTCCACCAAAGGGAGATGATCCTCCAATGTTCCTCCAAAGTCAAGAATGCATAATCTCAAGAGGTCTTCTAATACTTTGTTCACCCTTTCCGTCTGACCATCGGTTCGGGTGTGATAGGTCGTGCTTAAGCATAGCTGTGTGCCTACAGCCTCTTGCAAGCTCTTCCAGAACTCGCTCGTAAAGATAGGATCTCGATCACTCACAATGCGGGAGGGTATCCCATGGAGTCGAACTATCTCTTTAATATAAATGGATGCTAAAGATGAGGCAGTCCTTCTACTTTTAACGGGTATAAAGTGAGCGCTTTTTGTGAGCCTGTCCACTATTACCCAAATACTGGTATTGCCCCTTTTTGACCTAGGTAGCCCATTAATAAAGTCCATCGAAATGCTATCCCATTTCCACTGTGGGACCTCTAGAGGATGAAGCAAACCACCAGGCTTCTTTTGCTCTGCCTTGACTTGCTGACATATCATGCACTTAGAAACGAATTCATCTACATCCTTTTCATGCCATTCCAAAAGAAAACCCTTTTTATGTCTTTATACATCTTGTCTCCACCTGGGTGTATGGTCAACTTGGAATGGTGTGCCTCTTCGAGAACCTTCTTCACCAAATCCCTTGCTTATGGGACACATAGCCTTCCATCCCGCCTCAACCAACCCTTGTCATCGATGGAGTATCTATTGTGGTGACTAGAAGTCTCACCCCTAATTAGCTTATCTATAACATCAACTAGCTGAGGGTCTTCACGTTGCGCGATTCCTATTGAGTCCAAAAGAGTAGGCCGCACCTCTAGCGATGCTAACAAACTAGTCACATGATCGACAGAGGGTCTAAAGTCAAAGTTGGCTATGTACTCCAATCTTTGCCTTTCTACAAAGAGAGGGCTTAAGGTCAGCTTCTTTCTACTCAAGGCGTCTGCTACTACATTGCCCTTGCCAGGGGTATAGGAAATCTCGAAATCATAGGATGCTAAGAACTCCATCCGTCTTTGTTGCCTCAAGTTAAGATCTTTCTGCGAGAAAAGGTACTTCAACGATTTATGGTTAATATACAATTCAAACTTCTCACCTAGGAGATAGTGGCGCCAAGACTTAAGCGCAAAAACGATGGCAGCCAACTCTAGATCGTGGGTTGGGTAGTTTTTCTCATGTACTTTCAACTGTCTGCCTCCATAAGCTACTACCTTCTCTTCTTGCATCAAGATAGCACCTAGTCCCGTACCACATGCATCCGTGTATACGGTAAACATCTTGCTCCCATCCGGTAATGTCAGAACTGGGGTTGTTCTTAGAGCCCTCTTCAAACGTTGGAAAGCAGTATTGCAATCCAAATCCCAATTGAAAGTTAGGTTCTTCTTTGTCAACCTTGTAAGTGGAGCTGAGATTTTCGCAAAGTCTTTGATGAACTTTCGGTAAAAGCCCGCTAGCCCGAGAAAGCTTCGGACTTCGGTCGCATTCCGTGGAACCTTCCAATCTTGCACCGCAACTACTTTTGCGGGGTCCACAGCAAGCCCTTCTTGGGACAACACATGTCCAAGAAACCTTACTTCCTCTCTCCAGAAGTGGCATTTGGAGAATTTGGCTTTTAGCAGATGTGCACGAAGAATATCCATGACTTCCTTTAAATGCAGAGCATGCTCTTCCTCACTCTTCGAGAAAATCAAAATGTCATCTATGAGTACAACCACAAACTTATTAAGGAACTCCCTGAACACCCTGCTCATCAAGTCAACGGAATAAGATGGTGCGTTTGTCAAGCCGAAAGGCATAACAAGCCACTCGAAGAAACCATCTGGGATTCTGAACGCGGTCTTATCAATGTTGTCTTCAGCCGCTCTTAGCTGGTGAAAGCCGGTAGCTAGATCTAGTTGGGAGAAAACCGATGCACCTACAAGTTGATCGAACAAGTCATCTATTCTTGGAAGTGGCTGCGTATTCTTATTGGGTCAACTTGTTTAGCTCCCTATAGTTAACGCATAGGCGAAGCGAACCATCTGCTTTGGTTGCAGATACTGCTGGAGCACCCCCATTCAGAAATACCCCCCTTATGAACCCCTTCTTAAGAAACTCTTTAACTTGCTTGCTGAGTTCTTTCCTCTCCCTTGGAGCCATGTGTCTAACTGGTAAAGCAACGGGTTTTGCATTATCAACAAGGTATATGCGGAAGTCTATCTCCCGCTTCGAAGGTAACCCCTTCACCTCTTCAAAGACATCCGAGTATTCACAGACTACTCTAACAGATTGCAAATTCTCAACAGACGCATCAAGAGATTCTAGATAGCTAAGCATAACAGAGTTCATGGGATTACAAGAAATTTCGAGAGTGTTACCAAGGCGTGTCATGAGTCTAACCACTCTCTTTTCACAATCGAGAATGGCATCATTACTGGATAGCCAATACATGCCTAGAATCAACCCATAGCCCGTGAAGCCCAAAACATAGGCATTACATCTAAACCCAACACTTAGTATAGAAATTTCCAAATCCAAACAAATCATTGACAAATAAGTTGAGCCTCAATTGGATTTGAAACAACCAAGGGATCCTCTACTAAACTGGTGTCTAGGTGTAGAGGTTCAACTAAAGCAATAGATATAAAAGAGTGCGATGCGCCAGAATCAAAGAGTGTACGAATAGGATGATCAAAAAGATAAACTAAACTCTCAACAGAAATATTTCTACCTCATTATTGTGGAGGTGCAATGAGAGCGTGAACCTGCCCTCCAGAAGTAAATCCAGCTCTATGCCCTTACCCTTGCTTTCTTGGGCAGTCCCTAGCCATGTGTCCTGTCTCGCCGCAATGGAAACAACCACCCATCTTCCTCTTCTTCTTTCTACAGTCCTTAACTAGATGTCCAGGAATGCCACAAAAATTACACTTCCTCTTGTCATGGGGTTTGTTATTCTCCCCGCCCATCTTGGAATCTGTCTTCTTGCTCTGTGATCCCTCCACTTTCTTATCTTGAGGTACTTCCACCTTTGTCACTTTCTTGCCAACCTTATCTTCTTCTTGTAACAATGCCATGTCCACCAGTCTCTCATAAGTCGCACCCATAGGTATATGGGACATAGCTACGCTGTGCAGTGACTCATTCAATCCTTTAACAAAACGGAGAGCCTTCTTATGTGGAGTGTTCACTAACTCCAATCCGAACCTAGCCAGTTGTTTGAATTGGTTAACGTATTCCCTGACCGACATACTTCCCTGTTTGAGAGCTAAGAACTTCTCCATCTGTAGGCTTCGTTCAGCTTGTGAGAGGAATTTTATTTCAAACCTCATTCTGAAATCCATCCAATTTTCAACTGGTCTTTCAGCATTAATAACTTCCCACCAATAGGAGGCTTCGCCTTTAAGCAACCATATGGCCAATTGTATCTTCTGCCTATCGTCCACTTCGAAGATAACAAACAAATCCTCCATTTTTTTGAGCTAGTTTGTTGCTTCCACGAAGGATTCATTTCCGTTGAAGTTCTTTCCACCCATGACCCGAAAGTTCCTACATATTTTTGAGAAAGCATTTGCATGCGGAGGAGGAGGAGGAGGAACCGCTGCAGCTGGGGGAGGAGGAATGTCTGCTGGGCCTGCGACATTAGCCCTAGCCTCTAGGTACCTTCTGAACCAGCCAGGTACCGGCATGCCCTCTGGAAGGTTAAGATCCCCAGACATGCTGAAACGAAAAAGGAAAGATTCAAAACAAAGGATAGAAAGATAGTACATATGGCTTTGGTGGATTATGCCTTTTTAAAATAAAACAACACTTTTTCTTGAAAAATGCTTCTTTAAACTTCTTTTTGAAAATCAGTTTTCAAAATTTTTATCTGATCTGGTAAACCTTTGCTCTAATACCAAGTGAAACACCCCACCACCATTAAGGTCACTCACAAAGGGAATGCCTTAACTTTGGTGGAGCATTATAGGTAAAAGACACAGATAATTTACAAGACAGACATATATAAGCAGCGGAAAAACTAAATTTATTTCATACGTGGTTCATAACAAAAACATTACAGCAAACTGTCTCAAAACAACTTCCAAATCATTACATCAAAATCTCTATCTTGATTATAACATAAAGAAGCATAAAACATAAATAAAACTGCATAAATCCCCAAGTGGTAGTGTGTCCAAATCCATAGCCAAAGATAAGAGGTTCCAAGCCATACATCACAGAGTCTTCAAGCTTGGAAAGATGAACGTTCCAAATTAAGCTGAGCTATACCCTCCCTGGCTACCTTAGGGGGGGAAACGGAAGAAAAGAGAGCAAAAGAAAAATGGGTCAGACATAAGTCTGGTAAGTCCAGTGATTATTCAGCATGTAAACTGGTAAGAGAACCATGACATGAATAAACTGGACGCAGGTCAATAACAAAGAAATAAGGTAACATAAGGTAAGGCAAGATAAACAAGGCAAGAAAAACTAATCATACTATCGCACTCATATCCATATTCTCTGCACCTACTAGATATTTCAACCATCATCATGAGTTCAAACACAGTGATCCCTTTTTATCGATCGGCTCCTACTCGCATGTATTTATCACGTATGTCATTCGGCCCCCGCTTGATTGTAGATATCTGTGCTGGTCCCACCATGGGGTGTATCAAATCCTATGGTGCCAACCCGACATGATTCAAGATGCACAGTGTATAACTACTGATGCCCAGTGCCTGCTTTTTTTCCACTTCGGAGTACGTGCATGCCTGTACTCCGTCGGAACCTACACTGACGCACCAACCGTCATTGTTTTGACCGCTTATAATCAGCCCAGTAATCGTGCCCCACCCTGCCTAGTTGAGGATACCATGATACATCTGTGTGGGTTACTGCTAAAATGGGTCCCCGTTACTAGGGTTTCCTAATCAACATGTTAAATTGGTTAAGTGTCCAAATTAACCTAACCCCACCCATCGGTTTAGTTAACTTGTTGTATTGGTTAAGTGTTGCCTTGATTAACTTAACCCTACCATTCCTGACTTAGCTTTAATTCATTCATTAAAGCACCAACCACTCACATTAGACAGGTATTGTTGAGGTCACTGGATGTGCCGGTCGGGTCCGGGCAGTTTTACACCGCAACTCAGTCTAACCTCGGGTTCTTTTGGGCTTAATGCACTAACCTCTCACATTAGATATATATTGTTACGGTTGCTGGATGTGCCGGGCGGTTCCGAGCAGTCTTACACCGTAACTCAATCTAACCTCGGGTTAGGCATATTCGTCTTTTCTAAATTTACATATTTACCTCTTTATGGTTATATGTAAATTATTGTCATTCAAGTCAAGCCCCACTTTCCCTTTAAATCAAGTTCATAATTTTAGGTATAAAAATTATACCACTTTATGCCATAAACCATTTACGTGATTATGAGTCAAATATTCCCAATTACATGTAATTTCATGTTTTTCCCCAACGTTACCCCCGTTAAATGTTCGCATAAATAACATAAAATGTTAGGCTCGCTACATAGCCTAACTCATACACAAAAGGGGAAAAAGAGGAACATGTAATATTCCAACATCATAAAAATATGGATCTAACTACACATGTGTCATATGAATTTGGCAAAGAACAATATACATTTAATTATGAACTTGCAAATTTAGATCTACTCAACATGAATCATAAAATAGGAGTTCTACATAGAACTACATAAACTTTAATTAGGCATGTAGTTGTGAACTTGCAAATTGAGTTGGATCAAATTAACATAAACCTAAACATATTAGCATGTAGTTCTAGTCATATATGTGAACATGGTTGAACTTGCATAAACATAGCAAAATTCCCAAATTGACATACAACATATAGGTGTCATCACCAAATTATACAACATGATATGTCATCGCCAAATTATACAACATGATATGTCATCGCCAAATTATACAAGATGATATATCATCGCCAAATTAACATACAACATATAGGTTCATTGCCAAGCATTTAACATGGTAGTTTTATCATCAAATTACATACAACATGATCACAAACTTAACATGGTAAGAGTCATAGTCTTAATCAATTCAGTTTTAACAAAAAGGATAGGCATAAATTTACATTAAGCGTTGTTCTACATCAAGTTATTTTAGTCACGATTCTAATATCATTTAGGTCTAAATGATAACTGAACTTACAAAAAGGAGACTAGTCTTGTGTTCTGGAATCTGTATTCTGAAACTGAATAGCTCTCCTTTGTTGTAGATGTTGAATTCTCTTAGTTGAATTAGATTTGATTCGTAGTTTCTAACTTGCTTTCTAGTTGAAGGAGAATGGCGGCTATTCTAGGTTGAGCATAACGGCTCTAGGAATATTTTTGTGTGGCTTAGGGTTTAGATTTAGGTTGCTTATATAGAAGTTTGATTTAATAGGAGCCATTAGATCAACCTAGGGCCAATCAAAGCCATTCAAACCTAAGAGAACCAACCAGAATTTGCCACACAAGCCCTAATGACTCAGAAAATCGTCACATAAAGAAACACGTCAGGTTTCAGATCTAGCCCGAGGGGGAGGTCGACCACCAGGTCGACCCCCTGGTCGACCTATGTAACCCAGGTCAACCCCCAAGTCAACCCCCTGGTTGACCTGATTTCTGGGCGGGAAATTTCCCGTCTAGCTTGCTTCGGGGTTTTTGAATTTTGAAACTTGAATTTGAACTTCGGGCTGGTTTTATTATTTAAATTCTTGAATCTTCTAAAGGTCATAACTCCTTCATACGGAGTCCGATTTACGCAAACTCGGACTCTATCTCAAGCAGAATTCTGAGACGAACGCAATGACGTAACCCATTTCCCTTAATTCTCACATTTGTAATTAATTATTCTTTAATTCGTTACTTCAATGTTTACAGAAAATATGAGGTGTTACATAACATATAATATCATTCATACAAAAACACAGGATTAAATCATTAATTTCAAATCATATTTGATTTATTCACATTATTACTAGAATTTAGTTTTCTACTTCATTCAACCCTTGTTAAATTATTGATGAATTTATATCCAACCAATATAACAACAATCAACAACAATGAAAAATCAACTCAATCAAATCATTCCATTGAATTTATATTCAACATCAATCTTTACTTGATTATTTTCACTTGGGTTTTCATATTTAAATATCAACCAATTAATACCAGATTGATTTCCCTTCAATTATTATTAATTAAATTTTCAATTTTTTTATTTAATTCTATTAGACCAAAAAATGGTCCTAACACCCAAATCGTCGTATTTTGAGCATAGGATATGAAGAAATAACTGAAAAAATATAGAAAAAGTGAGACAACAGGATTTTTATAGTGGTTCGGCGTTAACGAGCCTACGTCCACTTCATATTTTCTCATTTCACTCATAGATTACAATTACAATGAATATTGTCTTTCAATCACTTGAATTCAATGAATAATTCTCTCCGAATCCATTGAATTTATTGAGGAAGATGGTGGTTATTTATGGAGAAGTGTTGGCCATGGCAGCCATGGAAGTTGAGATGCCAAAAGTCCCCTGAAAATGCCCTCTGAAGGTGTATTTATAGCTGTAGGAAAGCTCCTGGGAGGACTGGTTCGTGGTGGGGTACGTGGCAGGCGATCCAGAAAAATAGGAGAGCCAGTAGCCTTGAGAATAGGTCAAAACAAGCTGCGTGTGAACAGGTCCGAAGTTCGGATCGCGGTCATAGGTCGGATCGCGGTCATGGGTCGGATCGCGGTCATGGGTCGGATCGGATCGCGTATGCAAGGGCGGATCGGATCGCGTAGGCAAGGGCGGATCAGATCGCGGTCATGGGTCGGATCGCGTAGGCAAGGTCGGATCGAATCGCGTAGGCAAGGGCGGATCGGATCGCGTAGGCAAGGGCGGATCGGATCGCGGTCATATGCCAGCTTACACTCGTTCACGGAAATGGGCGTAACTTTCAAACCGTAAGTCCGATTGAGCCAAACCCAAGCTCAAACTGAAGCTAATTCAAAGGGCTACGAGTATATAAGGTGAATAGATCCAAATGAGGTCATTTGATAGGGGTTTCAGGCAAGTTTATACTGATGTTGTGATTTCGACCAAACTGCCTTGTGACTTCTGACGATGCTCCCAATGCCAGAGAGCGATGTTATCCAGAGATTCCATATGTGACAGCATCTACCGAAAAGTGTTTCAACATGACATTTGCTTTGGGTAGCCTGGTCACAAAGCAGGCTAACACTTTGCCCCCCAAAGTACATCTTATCGCAGATGAGATGTGCTTTGAATGTGTTGAGCTAAATCTCTCTGGAACGTTATTTATCCTTGAAAAGGCTTTATCCAATTGTTGCATTGCTTCCTCAGGAACTAGTGGGCCAAGCTCTATGGAAGGAGTATTCAAGACGATCAAGAAATTGTTTAAACCTTGTCGAATCAAAAGGTCTAATTCATCCGTCAGAATTCATGCTAAATCGTCGGCTCCCGAGCGTGATTCTACACGTACAGGTCGCTGCCAAACGACATCATCATTCTATGCAAGCCAAGTGCATGGTAGGGTTGGACTTTCTTTTACATATGAGTCAATGTATGAAGTAGCCACCCAAATCAGGGGGCGATGTAAGAATCCTTGGGCTCTGAGCTAACAACTGGACTGTTGGGACGGCACATCAGAATCAACATATGAATTTGCCATTTGTACTCAAGTTCGGATCTTGATATCTTGATATTGATCCAGGATCTTAAAATCGCATTGAATCATAACAGTAAGGAACCTAAAAGCCACGATCACTCTGGATCGTAGTTGAGGGAATCCACAATTGTTGCGGATCATTTCTTAATCCAGTATTCACATATAAAGTAGTCAGTAAGGGATGCTGTTAAAATCATGTGGACCAGTGCCTATAGGATCGTCACCATCGCGAGGTAGTAGACAGGTTTGTCACATCTTCTATCTGGTGTAGTTTGACACTTTAAGTTCACATTTGATCCACAAGCTAACCCGCTTGGTCGGCAAAGATGAGTAAGGTCGTACTACGGAGGCATGACGTACATGCTTTGAATCCCATTCCATGCCAGGATTGTCTTCAAAGTTAGCTTATGATTCGACACTTGTGCTTTCAGTGCCATTGAAGGACAAGCGAAGTTAGTATTCATGCCCCCAACATCGGTGGGATTGAGTTGAGTTAACGGGGTGCATGATTGAACCACATTTATTTTGATGTCGTCTCTTCTCTTTAGTAAAATGGTGAGGATTGCCTCATCTGGCGTCAGCAGACTTGGTCACTCTTACCGAATCAGCTGCGGAGTTAAGTAATCTTGTTGAGTGCGAGTGATAAATGTCATCATGAAGTTAGTTGGGCCCCTCAGTATGTACTTCAGCATAGTCCGAAATGGTCGTCATAGTCTTGTTGAGTCTCTTTCTCATGCTCGGTGCAATTGAGCTTGACAAACAAGATCATGGGCTCGATAAGTGGTATAGATTCACTTTGAAACTGCACATTCTTGTCATTCTTTTCCAGGGCTTTTCTTTTGTTCTTTATCGTCTTAGGAATTGGAAGGTGCTCCGTTCTTTAGTCAGAAAAGCATCTTGGTCATTCGTCTCGACGTTAACACTTTTTTGTCATGGAAGTATGTCCACCTTAGAGTTGAATCCATCAAAGCCTCTGAGTGAGTCTCGTTGTGGTGAAAAATTGAAATCTGTGGGAATAATAGGATGTCCTAATGTCCCGTTTGAAAGGGCTGTGATTATCCCTACCCACATCAACTAGAGGAGTACCGCTCCTCGAGAGGTGCCGAATTAAACTGGCGAGCAGATCACCGTCAAAGAATTGCTGCACATTTTCAAGATCATAGCTGGTGCCCCCAGTATTGAATCTGAAATTACAAGGGGGTCTTTGTGGATTTCTTATGTCCGCATCGATGTTACTCCCAAGTCACGGGTCGAGTCATTCGACTCGACCGGGCTTCTGTTCTTCGAATCGTTGCGTTCCATCTTGGTGTTGAGCGTACTCTAGCGCTTGAGTACCCATTCGAGCTGGAGCTGAAGTTGGTCGTGCATGACCTAAGTTCTTTGTGATTCTTGCATTCTCATCTAGGAAGTTGCAGGTAGCCGTTCCATCGCCCATGTTTCCATCTACGATGTTCTGAATCGAAGATGCACGTTGTGTGACTGCTGATTGGTTCGTGTTCATCTCGGGTGTTCCCACTTGCTTTCTGCATGAAGGGAGAGGTTGGAGGCGAAATAGCTGCATCTTGTCCAATTGCTGTATGGGATATATCCAGCCTTATATGAGCTTCCCATTCTAGAAGTCGGTTGGGATCAGCAGATGGACATTCTCTTTGTGTTTGTTTCTTGGTCCTCAAGGGGGCCTGTTAGGATCACAACACAAGTTAAACACAGGCACTTAAGTTATGCCGTTTGTAAATATTTTCAATAGCCATGGCCCCCGTTATAGGGTAAGTGCGAAAGACATGCGGTCGGATCACTTCCCTTTCGAATTCAGACATGTATACATGAGAAGAGGAAGTCACTTTTAGCATTCAAGCAATCATACTATCCAAGCGTGGAGTAGGACGTGTTTGGGACGATACAAGAAGCCTGTAATTCATAAATGTCCAGAATTCCACGATTACGTCGAATCGTATTAAGGCCAAGGGATCAATGATCGCTCAAGATCGTACTAAGGTAGGGTAGACATCAAAAAGTCTCAGGGCCTCGCCAGGTCCTTCCAGTTGCGAGTGTGAAGTTGTATAACATGTCACTGAACAATTCACTATCCAGGCTTCTTTTCTATCGTCGCCGTGAGTCGCACAGGCAGCTTAGAATTATACGCCTATGTCATCCTTCTGGACGCGGCCCTTTAGTTATTCCCTACTGGTCTGCTGTTGTTGTGCGAGTTCGGATCTCGCATTTTGTCCAGCTTTGTTTTGTGAGCCTGTACTTAGTGAATGAAATTCCATTTCTTTTTATACTGTTGTGTTCGTGTGCTGCCCCCCCCCCATTCCCGAAAACGAGTGGTTCGAGCTCCATTTTCATTCTTGGTCCCAGTCGTGTGACGGGATAGGAGCCCTTGAGTGGCATATGTCGTCATGCATTTATACTCTCCTATCGTAGTTCGGGATAGAGTTTGAATTTAGCTTTAAGTCTGCACCCCGATCCTTCAGCGGGGTATGAATCCTTGTGGCGCTAAGTCTCTAGCGCTTTTATACTCTCCTGGAGTTCGCCAAGGTTAGAGTTCAGACTCAGCTGTTCAGTTGCCCCCCGATCCTTCAGCGGGGTGAGAGTCCTTTCGCATTATCCTGTACCTGCGAGCATTCCATAATTAGTTATGCATTTAAACATTTGAAACGCAAATAAGTCATGAAACATTATAAGTTATCAGTGCAACTTATAAGTGAAAGTGCAGTAAAGTAGTATGTATTTATAGGTATGCCCCCAATCAATCATTAACTTAGTGCCTGGCCAAGTCTTGTTGAGGATTGATTAGGACCATAACTGTGTTGCCCCCATGTCCGGACATGGAGGATTTGGGATCAGCTTCCATCCTGCCCCCCCCCCGATCCTTTAACGGGGGAGGAATTTTCCCGTGGCGCTAAGTCTCTAGCGCTTTTATACTCTCCCGATCCTTCAGCGGGTTAGAGTTGCTGGGGCGCTGAATCTCTAGTGCTTTTATACTCTCCCGATCCTTCAGCGGGTTAGAGTTGCTGGGGCGATGAATCTCTAGCGCATTTATACTCTCCCGATCCTTCAGCGGGTTAGAGTTCGAGCTCGGTTCATGATCTGCTCAACGATCCTTCAGCGGAGCAGAAGTTCTCAGCGCTAAATCATAGACGCTTTTATACTCTCTCTCGACTCTGGAGAGTTAGAGTTGGGACTCAGCCGTTCCATCGCTCCCCGATCCTTCAGCGGGGTAAGAGTCCTTTCTTAGCGCCAAATCATGGACGCTTTTATATTCTCCTGGCGGTCGCCAGGGTTAGACTTTTGCTCAGGCGGCTCCGATCATGGTACACCGCCATGCCTTGTGGACGTCATCTTCGCGTCCTTTATACTCTCTCTCAGCTCTGGAGAGTTAGAGTCACGGATCAAGCGGTCTGCAATCATGCACGCTCATCAAACTCGTCCTAGGTTTATATTTTAATCCAAGCTCCGAGGATTAAAACCAGTCGGACAAGCAGTTGGAGCATTTTGCCAAGGCTTTGAGTTCCTCCGAACAGTCTACGGGAGGAATGGTTGGCACCAGACTTCGGATACCTGCATTATTCACACCGCACGAATTAGTCACGTCAGTAACTCGGAAAGCATGTGAAAGCAAATTTTTTGATTGAAAAGTAAGCAAATTAAGAGGCAGTGTTGCCTCCTTTATTTGAATTCATGTAATCTGGTGGCGTCGAGCATAGGATCGAGCAATGTAGGCGGTCACACCGCGTCCATCTGGAGTCGGACTATGACTTTGTAACTCAATGATTTATGTTCAATTGTCTTGCGGTCTGCCACGTGTAAGCCAAGGATTGGATGATCATTCCAAATCCACCTTGAGCTATATGACTTTCTTTAGACGGGGGCGCGGCTTGGCTAGCGAGCAGTTCAGTCGGGCCCGTTATGGCAGTGCTCCATAATTCTGCATGCGGGTGTTAAAAGTCTGATCGATACCAGATCCGAGGTACCTACACCATCCACATATTATTTCATCTGAGTTAATTATATCAATAACTTATAAAGGATGCAAATATAAGAGTTATGGTTAGAGAATAATCCTGTTAAAGGAATGAGTATCATTCTGAGTGAAAAATGGCGTTGCATATTCATTGCAGGTCCATTTTGCTTCGCCCTATCTCAGCCAATGAAGGGCTGCCAAAGTCTTTTTAGTTGATGAGGAGTATCTTTTCAAACTATCATGGGGGCGGCAGTCCCAAAAAATGAATAGACCTTGATCAGGGTCTTGAGATGGCAAAGGCGGCTAAGTAGGTACTATAAGCGAGTGATGAGGTCGCATCTCTTTTTGAATCGCCTCTTTGCCCCCTATGTTGAGGGTAAGGATAGAGTGTCAGGAAGTCATGACTAGATTGCTAATAGTAGCACACCTTTGCATTGGTGTTAGGTTGTAAATTAGCATGAGAACAATGGATTCATGCTTATAGAAATTTTTGCACTTTCCATGCTAGGAAATAGGATATTACTGCTGGTGGGATAATCATATCACATAAATTTGCTGATATACCCTCGATCCCATATCGGGGACAAGGGTTGGTGCGCCGACAATCAACCAGCATTCATGCGTAAGCATTCTAGATCTTCAACTCGCTAACTTTCAGGCAAGACTAAATCAATTGGCCAGGCAAATTCTTGATGTATCAGCTCTGAATAAGATGATGTAATCTCGAGCAATTTATGCTCAAATCTCCATTTGCCCCCAGCGTCCGGGGGATGAGTTACTTAGCAGATAGTTGATGAGAGGAGTGAAAGTGTGAATCTTCACTTTCTATCACTAAAACGTCACTTATCAGATATTCTGTTCACGTATATTTCTCATCAAGTTGGGACTTGATTAGTGATTTTGTCATAGCATTCAGGGCGGTGAATTAGCAATGAGGCGCATCAGTATCTATTTTGGGACAACCTTCCAAGGAAAATAAGCAATGTTGACTTGCATGTCATATGTCGAGGCATAAAGAACGATTGCACGCCTTTCACTTCACCTTGTTAGATGCATTCTGTACTGTAGGAAGTTTATCATGGAGTTAACCATGACTCTCTTCCGGGTTTGGTCTCCAACGTTGGATCAACTTCCATCTGATCAATGGTTGTATTTCATAGTGTCTTGATGGGGATAATCTCTATCTTTTCTAGATTGTTGGACCCTTCTAACTTGGTCAGATTATCCGCCTTCTGATCTTCTTCTCGCAGGACATGAGATATGTTGTAACGTTCTAATACATCCAACAACCCTTCTTCCGGTTCTAGGCAGGCTGCGAGTGGTGGTTCCTGCGCCTGGAATTCCTTTCGAGCTTGGCGAACAACGATATAAAAGTCATAAAATATGTTCGATGCCACTATTCCCAACTCCTTAGCGAATTTCAATTCGATAATCAGGGTGTTGTCTTCGGAGCCGTTCTCTGTAGCGGAGAATTTCAACCGCAAGGCATAGTAAATTGACCGCCCTTTAGGGGTTATTAATAAGGCACCGGTGTCGGACAATCAATCATTCTTTTCATCGTCTGATTACATCTTCCAGGTGCATCTTCTACATCTGCCACATCCTCTTCGGGAGTGGTACATTCAGCGATGTAGTTGGTTAATGCTTGCCCTCGTATGGACTTCTTTAGGAGGGAGTTGAGATCAAACTGGTTTAGCTCTATGTCCCGATCAAGCAATTTTCCAGATGCCTCAGGTCGTTGCAAGACCTGTCGCAGCAGTTAGTGACGGTGCATACCATCGGATGAACTTGGATGTAATGGGGGAGCTTTCTTAGAGCAATCAGCAAGCTGTAGACGAGTTTTTCAATCTTTGGGTATACCACGACTACTTTCTTACTCACATTATTGACTAGTTTCCAGACCTTATCCTCCTTACACACAAGTGGTGCCAACTTTCATGCCAAGCTTCAGACGCCTTTCATTCTTTGTTGTTCATGGCTAACTATGAGGCCTTTAGGTTCATTCCAGATATTGAACATCTCTGTCAGATTTGAAACGTGGTAGGTTGACCGCTCGGACTCCATAAGACTATCACCTACATGGACTTCCATGGGCCTTGCACTTTGGTTGTGGACCATACAATTCAGTAAGCGCAGGTAAGTTGCCTCGACATCCTTCAGTCCGAATGCCAATTCCATATAACAGTACAGTTCGAGGTCAATGATAAAAAATGTTTATTCATGATCAGGCACATGCATAAGAATTTGGTTGTAAGCTGCGCACACGTCCATGAGAGGGATGCATTCATGTCTAGTCATTGAATCCACAAGCTGGTCAATTCTGATTGACGGGAAGCTTCCTTTTGGGCGAACTTTGTTCAAATCTAAGTAATCAATGCGTGTGCGCCATTTTCCATTAGCGTTCTTGACAAGGACGGGATTTGATATCCAAGCGGGATGTGTGGCACATCATATAAAACCATTGCCTCTCAGCATTCCGACTTCCTCTTTCATGGTAGATGCTTTCCCTAGATCGAGCATACGTCTTGTTTGCTTGGCAAGAACACACTTCAGGTTTATTCTCAACAAATGACTCATAAACTATGGAAAAATCCTGCGGATATTAGCATAGGTCCAAGCGAACACTTCCAGGTTCGCCTGTAGAAAGCATGTCAGTTCCTTCGTTCGGAAGAGGTCTAAATGAGATCCGATTTCAAGACCTTAGTCAGGTCGACGTCACCAATCGGAACACGTGTAATTGCGTCATTAGATGTCACCCTTCTGGATCCCGAATGATGATCCTTGCTGGGATCTAGATCTTCAGACAGATCCTTGGGCAATTCCTTTTGTGATGCTCCCATTATTCGCAATATTGATACCTCCTTCACACTCCATTTCATCTAGAGGGGAAGCATCTTTGGGTTTCACGCCATCTTTGTTGCGTAGCATGGTCCATCCAGTTGAATAGTCGGCTTCTCCAATAACTTGATCACCATAGACCATTCCCGCTCCATCTTCGGTTAGCATATTTAGCAATAGGCACTAGGGTGCAATGTAGGCTCTGAATTCTGTTGGAGCTGGTCTGTCTGAATCTTGATCAGATGAGCTTGAACATGATAGCATAGCTTGTGAGGCTTCAAGTAAGGTTCGTATATCCTATCACAACTGTTGTATGAAGTGGAGAGCTAATGGTTGATTCATATTTGCGTTGATCTCGAGCTCTCGTCTCTTGACCAAGGTCATATAGTGGCTGGTGAGCAGTCAAGTTGTTATCATCCCAGCAATGATCCATATATCCAATCACGGCCTGCGGAGGTTCAATTGGTTCCTAACTCTGGGCACCAAAGTACATCGATCTAACCCTTGGACACGTGGAAATCAATCTATATCGATGCGGTTGACGGCAAATAGGTGAACCGTAGGACATACGTTTTTCACCACGCCATTCAAGCGAAGGGTAACTTTGTAGTGCTAGGATCCTTACTTGCCGTCGGGTATCCCATTATTGAGAATCATGGTCATTGGGATCTTCTGAGTCATCCTCAGAATAGTATCCGGATTGTTCTATGTCAATGTCATCTGGGATTTCGCCTGTAGGACAGGTTTAAGTCACGTAAACTAGGTGATCACTATTCGTTCAGGAGCATCATCAGTTGCATTTGGGAAATATGCACACCACTGGAGCTTTGGAAGAGGAGGTTGCCAAGAGATAATCATTATCTCGTATACCGTCATAGCCAGCGTGCCGAATCTTTCCAATAGCTCCTCACATTGAATAACATCAGTATTAAGAGGTCATGGTTTCTGGAGGAATTCCAGTTGTCGCCATTCCGTTGACAAATTCTTTGACAATCCGTTTATTCTTCATTGACAAGCTTTGATGAATGCTGTTGGCCAACATATATGTTGAGCTGAAGATGAGCCATGCTCCGAGCCGAAGGCGAGGCCGTGCTCCGAGCCGAAGGCGAGGCCGTCAGCGGGTCCGGGCGCAGCGCTGGCGGGGGTCCGGGGCCCCGCAGTCCCGGCACCGCACGATTTTTTTGATTTTGGAACATGGAGCCTTTTCAGAAATGATCTGAAAATTGTATTTTTTCCAAAAATTGTCACTTTTTTGGATCGAGTCGTGACCCTTGTTCGTCGTCATTTTTCCGGGTCGCGGTTCGCTACTGTCCTCCGGTTCGTGGTCCAGCTTGGCGATCGGGATACTCCAACCTTCCAGCTTCGGATCGGTTCGTGGTCTTCTCCAGTTCGTGGATATGTTCACAACAATTGCTCCAGGTCGGGTCGTGGAAGTATCACCGGGTCGGATCGCGACTTCCTTGCTCGGTCGGGTCATGGGTTCATCTTGAGACCGGATCGTGGTCTCCCCGCGATCCGCGATCCGCGATCCACAATCCGCGATCCGCGATCCACGATCCGCGATCCCCTCGACCTGCTCCAGCACATTTTCTTTATTATCCTCATTTGGTCGTGAAGCTTGTGAACCCTTAGCTTTTTTCCGAAGGTATGAAGCTCTGATTTTCTGAAATCAACGAAATATTCAAAAATGGTAGAAACGCGGACTGTTTTCTTCGAACTTTCAAATCCAAATAATGAATAGCAATCCGATAGGCTGAGAATTCAATTCTCAGTGAAAGCACCAAAATGTTAGACCAAAAAATGGTCCTAACACCCAAATCGTCGTATTTTGAGCATAGGATATGAAAAAATAACTGAAAATATATAGAAAAAGTGAGACAATAGGATTTTTATAGTGGTTCGGCGTTAACGAGCCTACGTCCACTTCATATTTTCTCATTTCACTCATAGATTACAATTACAATGAATATTGTCTTTCAATCACTTGAATTCAATGAATAATTCTCTCCGAATCCATTGAATTTATTGAGGAAGATGGTGGTTATTTATGGAGAAGTGTTGGCCATGGCAGCCATGGAAGTTGAGATGCCAAAAGTCCCCTGAAAATGCCCTCTGAAGGTGTATTTATAGCTGTAGGAAAGCTCCTGGGAGGACTGGTTCGTGATGGGGTACGTGGCAGGCGATCCAGAAAAATAGGAGAGCCAGTAGCCTTGAGAATAGGTCAAAACAAGCTGCGTGTGAACAGGTCCGAAGTTCGGATCGCGGTCATAGGTCGGATCGCGGTCATGGGTCGGATCGCGGTCATGGGTCGGATCGGATCGCGTATGCAAGGGCGGATCGGATCGCGTAGGCAAGGGCGGATCGGAACGTGGTCATGGGTCGGATCGCGTAGGCAAGGTCGGATCGGATCGCGTAGGCAAGGGCGGATCGGATCGCGTAGGCAAGGGCGGATCAGATCGCGGTCATATGCCAGCTTACACTCGTTCACGGAAATGGGCGTAACTTTCAAACCGTAAGTCCGATTGAGCCAAACCAAAGCTCAAACTGAAGCTAATTCAAAGGGCTACGAGTATATGAGGTGAATAGATCCAAATGAGGTCATTTGATAGGGGTTTCAGGCCAGTTTATACTAATGTTGTGATTTTGACCAAACTGCCTTGTGTCTTCTGACGATGCTCCCAATGCCAGAGAGCGATGTTATCCAGAGATTCCATATGTGACAGCATCTGCCGAAAAGTGTTTCAACATGATATTTGCTTTGGGTAGCCTGGTCACAAAGCAGGCTAACAAATTCCATATTAAAATTCTCATTCACATATTCCATATGTGAAATTTCTTCGGGTAATATTAAATCATTCAAATTTTTAATCCAATTTGGATTCTAATCAAATCAACCAAACACGCCAGTATCTCAATAATTTAAAAAATATATTTCTTTTCCATACAAAAATATATTTTGGGTAAAATTATTTCATTTACCCTCTTTACAAAATAATATCGTTTCCATTGCCAGTTCTAAATTGAACCGATCAAACAACACAATACAAAACATTTGTATTTAAAATTTACAAATACGCTCTCGTATATAAACACACAACTCAATCTAGGATATTACTAATCCCATCTCTATCGAGTTACACCACAGAGCCAAGGTTATTACTAAACCATTGCTCTGATACTAAGTATAATGGCCCACTCTTTAGTACAGTTTAAGCCGACATTTACCAAACCATGTTAACTCAAATTATACAGAAAATTAGATAGCTATTAGAAAGAAATCAGAGGGTGAGATAAGGAAGAAAGAAATATTAGAATAGAAGAAGAAGAACTAACACAACACAGAGTCTCACATCGTAGCGGAACAAAATATAATGTGGAAATATCTTTATTGAGAGCTTTAAATAAAACTTACAGTCATCAGAGTACATCACACATCTGGACAGTTATAATAACTTGTCCTCATATACAACACACAGTGGAACAATATATTACATAATATCATACGTCTGAACACATTCAGCTCGTCTTTGGACTTTGCGTGCATCCGATAACCTGGACCTGTACACATCGGTCTAACCCAAGCATTTCAAACACCGGGTCAGCCTGGTGAACCAGAGTGAGAAAAATACACTAAGTTTGAAGGCGTCACACAACTTGATAACGTCAAAATATTTTTGGAAGAAAATGATAATCGTAAGACCGAATCCACACATAAATACGGATGGTTTTTACCTTACGATAACCCAAAACATTTTTTGAAACAATATTATTCTGATATTATGATAGTGTCTAAAAACAAATAAATATCAATCTAGCGGAATGCTTGCATCTCACGCTCCACATATATAGTATACAATCAAAACCGCGGGCGCTTATTGGAGAATGGATTTCCTGGCAAGGTACAGGACCACCTTCCCGACAATGTACCTCTGGAGATGAATACGTTGGGGTTCAACAAGAACATCTTGCAACCCAGGCTTAACATGACCGACCCCTCACTATACTTTGAGAGTACCAAATATATCATTACCACGGTTGGGGGCCAGCCAACCGAACCGATAGCGTACATACATTAAAAGAAAAAGGGACAACTGGAGGCATTTGATTTTACCAGATCAGGTAATGATATACCCTTCTGATGGGTGCGACCTACATAGCCATGCGACCTACTCGATTTTATGCCATTTCCCGATTGTTGAGGCTAGAGGTTAAGCTTATCTTTCAGAACAGCGCATATCCTTCCACTTTGAATGCCACATTATCAGATCCACCAGTTATCACTAAATATTGATTTCCACAAAAATACTCTAAGCGTTAAGCTAAAGAAGGTGTCCAGTCTTCTCCGCCACCAATAGAAATACGTTTGTAGAAAATCAATACACGTGATCCCTTTGGAAATACTATGTCAGACACTCGTCCATACAAGTCATCCAGGAACAGGATGAACCGAAGGAACTCTCCTACTGCATCCAATATAGGAATCACCCCATGAATCAATAGCGAGGAGTCCTTGCAATCCGTATATTCCAACCACGATGGAATCACAGTATATCTTTGGATGTTAAGCGCGAGATTATTAGTAGTTCTTCCGTTTATAAAGATCTACGGTCTTCAATGCTCTATCTCGACCACCTTCTGATATCTTCACGTATTTGTTGGTCGGAATGGTTTCCGAATATGAATTTGATCCCGGTCTTTCCGTACCAACAACGCATTTGGCTAGATTTTGATTATCGGTTATTTAACTACCAAAATAAACAGTTTTCCAATTATGAAAATAAATGCGTTCACTGGTTCAGTGCTCAGCATCACTTGGCCCTTTTAATTAAAAATAATTAACAAATAGTTAATTTAAAACTTCTAAACCTTTCAATATTTAAATACAGTATTTACTTCTTATTTTAATACACTAATGTTCTCAAAACAATTTCATTATAATACTTTGAAAAATATCTTACAACTATATTCAAATTCCCTTTAAACTCTCTTTTCAAACATTGGCTCCATCATTTTTCATTATCTTTAATTGGAAAAATCAATTTAACTCATCACTTGTAAAAAAAACGTTACGAAATTCCTTTTGTTCATTACTTGGAACAGTAACCATTGCTTATTCTTATAGAATAAGCCTATTTCAAACTTAACATTTCATTTCCTTTTAACCCGAAAATATCGTTATATTTTCACGTAATCCTCTTTTATTTTCCTTTACTTTGGAAGCATCATTTATATCATCAAATCCTTTTAATTTCGTTCACTTCGGAATCCTCATTATATATTTCCAAATCTTCACCAATAACGTCGCATTATTATTTCTCTAATCGAGATAATAAATTATCACTCCTCTTTACCATTACAACTAATATCATCTCAGATAATCCTGAAGTCGTTCTAGTTGGGGTATTTTAATTACCTCTCAGACCTAGATCAACAACTTTCTTATCTTCAGATAGATATGAGTTGTAATTTCAAAATCCGATATTTCAGTTATCAAAACAAATCCCTTCTAACTATTTTATCTAAAATGTGATCTTATAAAATCTACTTACTTTTGAAATATCTCTCTCAAATATAACCATTGTTCCTTAATTCATTTATTTAGAAATAACTTACTAAACGTCACTCTTTATACTTCCACTCCTTTAACAATTTGTTTTACAACACGGATTTTTGTCAAAAATCCTATTACTTACTCCTTTATCAAACTCACTTTTAACAAACCCTTTTCTAATCTATTCAACCATTTCCCGCTTTGAAAATCTTATTTCAATTCCATTCATTCTCTTAATTCCATAATTAAGCGATGTTAATTTAAAATTAATGTTTTTAATACCTCATCTCTTTTTATAAACGTTGTATATACAACTGTGGTTTAATATAAACCCTTTTCTCTCAATTTCCTTTTTATCTTAATTCAAATATTAAGTAAATAATTAATTTAAGCTACCGTATTCGCTTAAACTCTCATTTATAACTTTGTTATAAAAACTTGGGTTTTAAAATATAAAACCCATTCATAACTCTTTTCACAATTGTAACCTCCTAAATTATTATTAATTAAAATAATAATTTACTTTAATCATTAACTACTATCGAAGTAGTTAATTTCTTTGTTAACTAAAATAAATAATACATTTCCTTTTTAAAATCTTATTAAAATTAAAAAAATATTTTCTAAACCATTTCCTGCTTTAATTCAAAAACATACTAATTAATAATCACTGTTACTTAAAACGGTTAACCAACCCAAAACACAGTTATTTCGTTAACCGATTCCAATTACTCATTCCTTTAAATTGATTAATAATATAATTAATTTAAATAATTCCATCTAAATTGTTTCTTTAAAAATAGTTATTCCAAATCTTAACCGTTAGGTTAATTTTCTACTATCTTGTTTATAAATCTGATTAAAATCAGAATTTACCTTATAAAATCAATTAATAATAAATTATAAATTTAAATAATAAATAATAAATATTTATTTACCTTTAACAACTTTTATTCAAAATAATAGATTTCAAAATCTATTCAGTTATAAAAATAAATTTTATAACTTCACTTTTATCGATTCACCTAACGGTAAAATCCATACTTGGAAAACGATTGATTTATAGGCCATACACTGCTGATTACTCAACCAATATCACCCATTGGTTTAAACGAAATAAATGTTGAATTCAAATTAACAGTTAACAAATCAAATCAGTCATTCAACCAAATCAGTTCATATAATGATAATATGGGAACAAATAATATCTAATATAATTGAGGAATCCCGTTGGATCCCTCCAACCTGTTCTTCCCTGTATCCAAATCGGTTATCTCAAATCAAATCATTCAAATCAATTTAACTGATGATTTCTATAACAGTAAATAACACTATTTAACATCAATTAATTTACACAACAATTCAAACAATTAAACACGTTTATTTTATAAACGTGACCAACAAGGTAAGTTACCTCCATTGGGTCCAATAGTTAAAATAACAGATTGGTTTTTCACTGAAACTATATAATGGTTTAATTTCAGAAATTCAATCACTATATGAATATATTTAACATACAATCAACCATAAGCAATCACAGCACACAATTGTAAAACCCGACTTATATAAAATATAAGTGGGAACTGGGTGAGTTTAACTCACATTGATTTCATACCGTTGTTTAAACGGTTGGTTTTAATCAAATTAAACTACTGTTTAATTTAATTAAATATCCCGGCTGATTCCAGTTGCGTCCAGATCCGTTCCATATCGTACGGCTTGCCCAGACGATTCCAACGCCACTTAGTTTGTCAAATTCTGATAACATATGATCAAGTTATTACCATTATAAGGTTAATTGATTTAAATAAACAATTAACCCTAATTAAAATTATTATTAAAACTAATAATTATGTTATAATATTAGTTAATTACATCTTAAAGAAATCAGCAAATCCAGATTTAATTTCCCGGTTTCCTCTTCGGTCAGCTCCAAGGGTTCAAACCCATCTATATTTGACCAACAAAGATTTAATTAGATGATTAAATATTAATCACTTAATAACTTAAATCTAACTAAATTACTTAATCAAATATTGGCTTAAATTACTTCAGGCTTCTTCGTCCTTTCTGGTTCGAGATATTACACTTGTTTTGGGTCCAATTACTATTCAACTGGGTGGTAAATTAACTATTCAACGTCTAAATTAATACTCCTTAAACATAATTACATTTTAATTACAAATTAATGGGCGGAAGCCTTACGTTACTTCCCTGCTAATGAATTTTACTGCCATCTCCACTCCTGTTTTGGCTTTCAGCACTTTCATTCCTGTAACCGTTCATATCATACAATTAGGAGACTACTAAAATTTCCTTAATCAAATTATTTAAACTAATTTATTAATTAACTATTTAATGTATAAATTAACCTAAATTATATTATGTTATTAAGATATGGTTGAGCCCCTTTGTTTTCGCTCCCTGAAAATGAAACTCACGTCAGCAAATGCTTCATTCATTTCTACTCCACACACCAATCACCAGCGTTGCCATGCAAACCGCGGTTTCACCATTTCTCTTCGCTGTACACTGTAATGCTTGCTTCAGCAAATACCATGTTGTCTTCATTAAAATGAAAGCCTTATTGCCTGTTTCCCAAACCATCCTACTTCGCTGTCAACCTTCTTCGACTTCCATCCACGATCGTCGGCCCCTATCTGCACCACCGGAAGCCAATCGAAGGTTGTTGCCTGAGACGACCCGAAATCCCGTTCTGACGGAGACAAGGGTTATCTTTGGAATATAACACAGAAACAGATAATAGCAGAACAAAATTAAATAAATACACCAGATAATGAACAATAGAATATACTGTATAAGAGTAATCATCAGAGTTACACAGTATACAGGATCTTACTTAGTACAAATACAGTTCAGCTATACATAAAAGTCTACAGCGGAAATAAACAAAATATGTACAATAGGGGCTGAACAGCATAAAAAGAGATAAATGATAGAATCCATCTTCTGCTCCAGCTATCTAGAAAGAACCAGCTAAACCTGAATACAAGGCTGCCCGTGTAGAAAAAGGGGCACCCGAGTTTGAAAGTGAAACAAACTACGAGTCAGTCATGGGACTGGTATGAGAAATCTACCCAACACATATATAATTTGGCTAATCACAGGACCACGCCACTTTCGTGGAACGGGTTTACTCCATTGGATTGCCAGTGCTTTAAAACAAATCTTTCTTTTAAACAACGCAATGCATTTTATAAAAATGAAGCCGTTATAAGACTCAGTTCCCATCACACAATGCAACGCAAACCGGAGGATAGAGTTTTTACCTTATAACAGCCAAAATATGATTGATACGAATAAAACAAAGGCATTTGATATTATTGCTAGTGTTCTCATGTTTTGAAAACAATTTCAAATCATAACTATCAATCATAGACGGCATTAATGCCCCATACCACTATGTCGCCATATATAGGTATACAATCAAAACCGCACAGTCACGTATTTGGAAATTGGATTTCCGTCATGAACCAAGACAAAAGATAGTCCTTACCGAATTCGTGACTCTCTAGCCCGAGCCACAGGATCAGAACACATCAACCCTTTAGATCGTCAGGGCCGGTCCACCGATGTGGATTATTATGCCTGAACGATACGTTTCCCCGCCCTTTGGGGCGTAAATGAGCCAACGGATGACTCCATCGGACCCGGATCGTCCGATCAAACCGAGGCGCCTCGCAACAGCAACAACCACATAGGTAAAAAGTATATAAATGTCAGGGCTGGTAGGTCACTGACACCACCCTAGCTAGAAAGAAACGCATGCCCTCCCTGAGGTCCTTCTCCCGTTTCTGGTTCATACCGGGGTGTGAGGCTCACGATTTTACGTTATACACAAAGCTACGCCACACAGGCGGTGCTTTGATCATCACCACAAGACTTTGCTTTTCAACAGAAGCCCTGATCACTGCATCTTAGCATGCCACACAGGCAATTCATGCCATGCGACTGATGTCTATCGGTATACAACCTCTGAGCTCGTGCGTCTCAGATAAGGGCGTTAAGCAAAAGAATAAATTCTCCGCCGCCAAACAGATGTATATTTAATAGAGATCAATCGACACAGAATAAAATCCAATGTCAGACACACAGTCCATTTACAAGTCCGTTCTGGGTCTGAACGAAACCGGAGGCACTAAATACCTCGCAAACCCTTCGATCACCACGTACGTCTGGACGATCACCACTCATTATCCATATTTCGGGATGCCTCCCAATCAGGACCTCGGTTACCATCCAAACGAGGTGAAGATCTCCGGTCTTCGACCATCGTCTTCATCTTCGACTTTCAATCGTCGGTCAATTATTTGAAATGAGAATTAACTCGGCCTTTTCAAATAATTCACGTATATTTAGAATTTCAAATCAATTTATTTCAATGGTTAAATTATTTGACAACACCAATCTTGTTCTTTAATGTAATTTTCACACCAAACACATTCAACCATCAAAAGCCACATAAATCGAGCAAATTCAGTTTATTTCTATTCCATATCGCTTATGATATTTTATAACTATTTATCGCTATTTTTATTTATTTTAAAATAGCTAATTTATTCAAAACGACGCTTCGGGCCATAAAGCGGCCGTGGCGCTGTTTTTCTTCAGATTTGATTTACACATATCTAAAAATCTAACCGTTGGATCTTCACAAAATTTACATCATTAGAAAGGTCTTTTCAAAACGAATCCAACGGTTCCAGTTCCGGGAAAATCCGACGGTCGGATCTCCCGGTACAATCGTTTGAATTTTCGATTTCAAAATACGAACTGCAGCGTCGTTATTCGATTAAATATATAATTATATATATATATAATCGCTTCTGGCGCTGTTTTTCTTCAGATTTGAATTAAACATTCCAGACAATCCAACCGTTGGATTTTTACAAGGTTGGTGCCATTGGGAAGATATTTCCAAGGCGAACCCGACGGTTGAGGTTTCGGGAAAATCCAATGGTCGGATTCCCCGTACTAGTTGTTTGAAATCACGGTTTCAAAATGCGAACTGCACAGCCACGTTTCGATTTAATTTTATTTATATTTATATAATTATATAAATATAGTTCATTCAACAATTTCAATATCGTTTTCACTTCAAATATTTCACTAACGCCTTAAAATTTTGGAAAATTTCGCCATAACCTCCCCTGCACCGGAAGCATCGGGAAATCGCAAATAGCTTTCCCGGTCCTTCTAATCTCAAAAAGAAGAAGAAAAAGCCAAGCGGCTAGCCAACAGGCTCATAAAATCATCACCCAAACAAAACAGTAAATGTGTACCTATTTGTCGGGCACAAAATTTTATTCCTCTTCTCTAGCCCCTTTGCTATAACCTGTTCAATGAATATGCATGTACATATATATACAGTTCTTATCATTTATCATTTTCTATTCAACTTCATATTTAATTTCTATTTGGTTTAAAAACACCATTCATTCTAATGTTACATACATAGGTACAAACCATTTCATTAGCTAATTAATGAATATTTCAACTCATATATGTTTATTTGAACAAGTGGCTATTTTTAACACTTCACATTTCAACGATTTATACATATAATAAAAATGTGATTTTTTATTGTAAAACAACTCATTTCAAAACACCATTATTTTATATATTTCATATTGGTGATAAAAATAGGATTTTTCTTATAAAACAATTTATTTCAAAACGAGATTATTTTACACAGTTCATATAGTCGATAAAAGATGATTTTATTATCAAACAATTTATTTCAAAATATGAATACCATTCAACACATGAATTTCAATTCAACGAATGAATATCGATTCAACACATGAAGGTTTTCTATAGTTTCTATATATAGATAGAAATGTGATTTTTTATATTTAAAACGCGAATACCATTCAACACATGAATTTCTAATCAACGAATGAATATCGATTCAACACATGAAGGTTTTCTATTCAATGAATAAATATAGTTTAAGCAGATGAAAATAATTCAAACACACGAATATTATTCAAAATTTCGGCAGCATAACGGCAGGGTAGTTAAAACCGGGACCGTCCCTAGTACGGCTCCTCGTTCTACCTTAAAACCTCGCGGTTTTTGACAATGGGAATCATGCATCTAGTTCGCACGCAGGCGGCATGTATATATTTATTTCATTTCCACAAAACTAATCCTATGTGGTTTCAACCAAATATTTCTCAACCACAAATGGGTATTTTTCAACCACAATCAACCAATATCAACCACAAACAATCCCTAACAACCATTCGCTATCAATCAATTTTCACACCAATTTCAATCAATAAATATCGTCCATGGTTTGTGGACGAGGGGCGTATATATATATATATATTTATATATAGCAATTCACTTTTATTTCCACACATATATATATAGCTAGGAAAAGAAATTGAAGAGTGAGAAATTCTCACAGAATAGCTAATTCAATCTCACGACTCTTCTTTGCATAAATCTTCACCATTCTCGCCTTTTTGTCGCTTTCGCCCGTAGCCACTACATATATAAAAAATCGAATTTTTACTTCGCTATTCAATATATAAAAATCGAATTTTTATTATGCTATTCAATATATAAAAATCAAATTTTGACTTCGCTATTCAATATATAAAAATCAAATTTTGACTTCGCTATTCAATATATAAAAATCGAATTTTTACTTCGATGTTCAATATATAAAAATCATATTTTTACTTCGATGTTCAATATATAAAAATTGAATTTTTTTTACACTATTCAAAATCATCTCTTTGCTAAGATAAAAATTCTATCTTTTCATAAAATAAAAATCCTTACTTTCTTCATACGATGTTATATATAATAAAAATCTCATTTTTATTCTACGCTACATGGAGAAACCGGTCTCAAATACAAACTGAATTTAAAATGTTTTTAAAACTGATTTTTGATTTTCTAAAAATCATCTCCCTTAAATAAACCAAACGAAAGTAAATAAATGAAACAAATAAAGGCTTACCTTGATTGGTTTTCTACTGGGTGGGGGTTTCTACGCTTTGAAAAAGGAGAAGGGAGGGTCGCGGAGCTGCTGTCGACGGAGGCGAGGAGGGTGCTGACATCGGTGGTGGCGCGGCGTTGGTCTCCAGGTGCGGTGGCTTCAATGGTCTCGAACTGAGGGGGGCTCGCAAATTGGGGCGTCGCGATGGCTTCAGGGGGGGCGATGTCGCTGGCGGGATCGACGGACGAGGGGGAGGCGGCGAGCGACGACGTGAGGGGTTCCGTCGATCTCGATTTAGGGCTTAGGTTTTTTTTTTCTGCTTAATGAAATCGGGGGGGGGGGGGGGGGGGGCAGAAAGAAAAAGGGAGGGAGATATTATATTTTGTTTTTATTATTAATTAATTTAATTGCATAAAGTTGACTTTTACCCACGACCTCGAAACGAGGCCCACCGACTGTCGCCCCTAGCGTTTTACCCCCATTCCGAACACAATGGGATATGTATCGCAAGCTGATTCGACCATTTCGATCAGTTTCCGTTAAAATCAACATATAACTCTATATATTGAATTTGAACGCGCATTTCAATTTACCGGGGGCACATACTAACTCTAAAAATTCCAGAAAAATATTTTCTAGCTTCGTATTGACGATACGGTCCTAACAAAACTAGTTTCGTCGAATTCCGAGACCGTTAGAAAAATGACCATTTTCCAGTCGATTAAAATCAACTGAAACTGGTCAAACGCGTTTTCCTTTGCCACGCTCACATATTGAATCGAAAAATTATGAAATTTGGAATCTAGCAATAACTTTACATCACGGACCCAACAAAAGTGGTTTCATCGAAATCCGAGGTCGTTTGCAAAATGTCCATTTTTAAGGGCCTGAATTCCATAGCGACTATTCAGAATTTTCAACTGGACATATCTTTTGATTCCCGCTATGAAATTTCGATTGGTCGGATTCGTTAGAAAGATATCATCAAGTAGATCCTAATGTTTTTGGTTTCACTAAAATCCGGATTGTTCTGCACCCGGTACAGTCCGACAAAGTTTGAATTCAATTTTTGAAACTACAGCGCCATTTCAGGCCTTGTTTATAATTATAATTAATTATATTCGTTTTCAATTGTCGATTCAAACTCAGTTTTCATCGCCATTATTTAAAATATTTATTTTAAATATTTAAAATCCATTATTTTAGCCAATTTAAAAATTTTAAATTGGTTCAGATTTTCTGGGTCGTTACACTGCCCTTTGCGCCTTCACGCCTCTTGCTCGCGCCCCAAGAATGGCGCAGTTCGAAGCTTCCAGTGCTCCAGAAATCATGATCAAAGACTGCTCCTTCCAGACCATTTTCCCATCGCCGCAATTCACAATAGCCTATCGCCACCGCTCATTGTCGAGAGCCCAAGGAGATGAAGGTTATTTTAGCTGAATTTTTTTGCTAAAGAAGATTGGATTGGGTGGAAACGAGGGTGGAATTTCAGAACGTGCGGACCGTTGGTTTCGTGGGTTCAATTTTTGTGGCGGCTATGAAAAACATTGACCACGAAAGCTTGGTTGACCTCGAATTTAAGTTTCTGGTGTATTATATAGAGAGGAGGGATGGAATAAATATTATTTTATTCGTTACTAACTTGTCCTCGAGCTTTTCGCAAAAAGATCATCCTATACGACCTCCGTTTTTGACAAACAAAGCTAATTCTAGCAAAAAAAATATTCCGGATCCAATGGGACAGGTTTCGTCGAATTCCAAGGTCGTTTGTGAAAAGTCCTTTATAAATATCGATGAAAAATCAAGCGTTTTAAATTCCTATAATTGTAGAAAAAATCCAATAAATCTGAGGCCTTGACATTTTACTATACCTCTTCATAACAGATCCAATGAATCTTGTTTCACTAAATTTGGAGTTTGTTTGACCTGTCGTTTATTCGTTAAAAGTTACCCCTGTCTAAATAATCTAAACAATTAAACAGAAACAGAGACGTTTTTGGCTACCGAAGTCACATACGATATCGGTTTGCCACGAAGTTTGATTTTCTTACAATAATTTAATGATATGGTTCCAATAAAACTAATTTCATCGAAAATTGAGATCGTTTGCAAAAATGGCTATATTTAATGCTTAAATAATATCGATTAAAATATTATTTACATTCCAAATTAACTCAATAAATCATGATAATTTATTTTTATCATATATACCCAAACAGAATATATGTGCAACTCCAAATATAAATTATACAACTCAATATCGCCAATTTTGAGTTAAATGTTTTAAATTTCCCTTTTAAATATATTAAATAAACGTTATAATTTAATAACGATTTCCATAGCGACTATTTTAAGATTTGAATTGGACATAACTAACAATCTATAACACGAAATCTGAAATTTTCCCTTTCATATGAAAATTATAATCAACTAGATTCACACATTTCTTGTTTCACGGAAATCCGACTTATATCGGATCCTGTATATCCAATCAAAGTTCAAAACTCTATATTACGAACTACAACATCATTTCGAGCTCGATTTTTATTATATATAAATTAACGTTCAAATTTCACTATATAAACGAATTATATATATTTTAAATCCATTAAAATTCCAAATATATATTTAAAATAAATTAAATATTTGACAACAAAAAAATACAGGACATTACATATATTATGTGCTAACTATGTTATTTTTGCATTGTTAATATTCTAGTATTGCTTTTTTTTCTTTTTGTAGATATGGATTTCAAAAAGACAATATAATGAACCAGTGTGCATTGAAAGTATTTACGAGCAAGTTTGGTCGTCTTTCTCTATTATTTTATTATATTGTCAACCTTATACTTGTTGTGTAACTTGGATTTGTTGCGGTATATTTGTATTTTTATTGTTTCTTTGAAGATATGTTTTGTCTCTGTTCTATAGTAATTTGTTTATGGTAAATTTGCATATAAAACTTTTTAATATTTTTTAGCTTTTAATCTGGAGAATGATTTAATCTATTTACATTACTGAAGGTATCAGTTGTATATTTGAAGCGCTTAGTAAGTGTGTGGGTTGTCATTTTGAAACACCTCGTAAGTGTTACAGGTTATTATTTTGAAATGCTTTTTTGGTGTTGCTGATTATCATCTTGAAACACTCATTAAGGGTTGTTGATTATCAGCTTGAAACTCCCACCAAGTGTTGCTGATTATAAACTTGAAACAGTCGCTTAGTGTTTCAATTTGTCGATCTGAGACACTGGCCAATTGTTTCAATTTGTCAATCTAAAACATAATATAGGTGTTTCAAAAATCTGCAACACACCAATCTGCAACATCTAAAAAGTGTTTCTAAAATTTTTAGCAATATTTTATTACTGTTTCAAATTGGTCATTTGGTGTTGTGAGGGCTTTATCTTTGAGTAACCAGGATGCTAAAAGCCTCTTTCTATTATCTGCAATTTCTAGGTCTTCGTAGATCCGTTCACAAGACCTCATCCATGATTGAGCTTCGATTACAGATCCGCCTCCAGTAAATGGTACTGCACCCAAATTCTTATACTTCTTAGCGATAGTATCAAGATCAAACTATTGCTGAGGCGGCTGCTGTGGCAATACGGGCTCATTATTGGCTTTTGATTCTACTTCTGCGAGGTTGGGTTGGTCATTAACAATGGGGATGTCACCCCTTCCTCTACCTCCACCTCTACCTCTCATGCCTCTGCCTCTTCCACTCATTTTCTTTTACGTCTACGAATAATAAGAAAAGAGTCAGTCCAACAGAATAGATATCTTAAGGAATGGTAAGAGCAAAAAGACATATGCATAAATAACGATGTAATTGCTGAGTTATATGCTATTCTGCTGTACTCATTCTAGGATATTACTAATCCTATCTCCAATGACCTACTCATCCTAGAATACTACTGACTCTATCTCTGATGAGTCGTTTAATAAGTTATATTCCAGAACCAAGGTTAACCAAAGCTTTGATACCAAAATGACACGACTCAAACCCCTGATATATGGTGGTAAGGAATGTCATAAGGATAAAACACATTAATCACATCAACAAATTACAGAACACAGCACAATACACATTTTCAGATAATAATATACATCATTTTACATCAGCGGAAAAAAACATCCTCATCAGAGTTACATAGTATTACAAGATCCTACTGAGTACACAACATTGTTTCATCAAATAGATAGTAAGTTTGCAGAGGAATCAAATATAATTATACATAAGATAGTGTTTAAAGTTTCAAAGGGAATGATAAAAAGATCCATCTTCTTCTTCAACCGAAATAGAACCCACAGCTCCGGTGCGTGTCCAAAAGAAAAAAATTAACCTGATCACTTGGCTGCTCGTGTAAACTGGGACTGGTATGAGAAATCCAATGGTTACTTAGCTTATTAAGAATAAGGAACATCACGGGACCACGCCGTATGACAAAGAACGGGTTTACTCCACTTGATTGCCAGTGCATAAATAAAATAAAATAAAATGGCTCAATGCTTTTTAGAAAAATGAAGCCATTATAAGTGTAACAACCCGGATTTTCAGAACCAATTTAAAAATTTTAATTTAGCTATTTTAATGTATTTTGAATATGTAAAATGATTTATTTTAAATAATAATAATATAAAATTTATTTAAATCGAAGTTAGAACGTATAAATTTATTTTAATTATATAACGAGCCTGAAATGGCGCGGTAGTTTGAAAATTCTATTTTAAATTTCAAATAAATGTTCAGGATTCAAAATAAATCGGATTTTAGAAAAACCAAAAATATTTGAATCTGTTTAATAATATCTTTCTAACGAATGTAAGAAACTGAGATTTCACTTTATAAATTAAAAGTTATGTCCAGTTTAAAATTCAGAATAGTCATTATGGAATATATATATATATAATAATATAATATATAGCCCTTAAAAATAGCCATTTTGCAAACGACCTCCGTTTTCGACGAAACCACTTTTGTTGGATCCAGAATGTCAAATTATTGCTAGATTCCAATTTCCATAATTTTTGGAGTTAAAATGTGAAAGTAGTGAATTAAAACGTGTTTGGTAAATTTCAATCGAAATGGATCGACCATAAAATGGCCATTTTTCAAACGATCTCCAAATTCAATGAAATTAGTTTTGTTAGGACCATATTGTCAAAACATAGCTATATTAACTTTTCTGTAATTTTTGGAGTTAGTATGTGGCCCCGGTAAATTAAAATGTACGTTGAATTCAATTTTGAACGTTAAATTGATTTATATTTTAATTTTGATGAAAACTAATCGAAACAGTCGCATTAGCTTACCGGACATATACCATTGTGTTCTGAATGGGGGTATTTGGCTAGGACCGACAGTCGTTGGGTTCGATTTGGAGTTCGGATGGATAAACATGTATTATCTGAATTAATTAATAATTAAATATAATATATATTTCAAGAAACCCTAATTTCCCTCACTTCTCTCAGCTGCCTCCTACCTCCAAGAACGGCCAGTTTTCTTGCGATTTTCTTCCCCAAAAACTCCCAACCCAATCCGAATTAAACCACGAGATTAAAACAAAAATTAGAGAGAAATTCAAGGGCTTGGAAATGGTATGGGTTTAATTTAATTTCGTGAAGTAAATTGATGGAAATTATGCTACAAAGGGCGCTGCTTTGGAGCAATTTTCGAGAACAACGGTAGTGCCGAGTTCGGCGGCTTGGCAGGAGGAGAACGGCGACGTTGGCGGCTACGAGGTGATCAACATGGATCGGCTTCAGGTGGGTTAGAGGGTGGCACGCGTGGTGGTTTTCCTGGACGAGATTAGGTTTAGTTTTTTCGGTAATCACCAGAAAAGAAGACGATGGAAGAAAAAATGAACGGTCCTGATTGATTTTGGAATGTAGTTAATTTATTTAAAAGTAATTAAGGAATATATGTTTATAAGTTAAATTGTTTTGACTTTAAACAGTCGTATATTATTCAAATCTTAACAGAATTGGATGATTCAAATTGCATTGGAACCGTGGGATAGAGCACTACATTTCAGGACTGACCAGAACGGAAACAGTGCAAATTTGAAATTGAGGAAAATTTGAATCCGAACAGAAATTCAGAAATTCAGAAATAAAAACTGGCGGAGTGGAAACGAATGTGAGAACTCCTTCTCACTCTAGTTATTTTCCAGTTAAATATATACTAGGATGCAGACGGGGCTTAGAATCCCCTGACACTATTTATTGTACAAACCATGGTTGTTTGTTTGGATTGTATTGTGGAAATTTGTATTGTGGTTGTAAAATTAATTGTGAACAAAATATTTGAATAATAAAAATATTATTTTTATTGTATAAAGGAACTACATAAAATATTCATGTATTGAATAAAATATTTAAACAATAAAAATATCATTTTTATTGTATAAAGGAAAAACTATATAAAATAGTCAAGTGTTGAAATAAATATTTTATCGTAAAAAAATATACTTTTTAATGTATATATGAACGACATAAAATTCTCCTGAAATGAAAATAAATATTCACTTACAAATCGGACGATTTGTTTATGTACACCCATTTAACTGACAGTGATTGGGACGATAAATTTTACACATCGCCCAACTGACAAATAACAATCAGTGTTTGTTGATTGAAACCCCACATGGGTATTGGGATGATATTTGACATACACTAATCTCAATTATTTAGTTGTATGTCAATCGATTGATTGACAGACAGTTGTAAGCATTAATTATTTATATTTAATGTTTATGCAGTTGTGTAATGCACTCTGGATGATGGATTATTGTATATCATTGTTGTTGTATCCATGTGTGTATGAAATCCATAAAAATAACATAATATAGTAATTGACTGTGTCTGATTCCTTTCAGAAAGCACAAATATTTTAAAATAACGATTATTTTAAAATAATATTCAGTAAAGGATTAAAAGGTGAATTTGATGTCCGATTTTGGATGGACATGAGAGTATTGAAATGTGTGAAGCCATGTTGATTAGATATGCGCCATTTTGACGCGAACGATATTTATATCAATTTTATTCATTTTTATAATGAATATCGAAAAGGAAATTATTTCAAAATCTGATATTTTGAAAATATTGTCATTTTAATATTATAATGATATAGAATATTCAATTTTGGTTTAAAATTGAAAATGAAGTTGAAATCGTTTTTAAAACGAATTTAAAACGATTTATAATATACAATTTAAATGGAATTAATGAAATATAATATATATATTAATGGCTTGAATAGAACGGGCCGCGCCGCGACTGTTCGCGAATTTCGACCATTAACTTCAAATTGGCATTACGGAAGATCCGACCATCGGATTCTCCTGAAACCGGAACTGTTGGGTTTGTATCGGAAAGATCTTTCCAATTAATATAAGAGATTTGAAATCCAGCGGTTGGATTTGGAATTGTGTCCAAATCAAATTTGGAAAAGTTCGCTATGGATGCAGTTTGGTGGCCGTTATTGGAAACCAACGGTACGGGCCTTGATAAAATTATTAAAATTATTAATAATTTATGTAAAATTATAATAAATGATTTGGAAAGAGCTTGGATGAAAAATTCCATGTTTGTAAAGATAAAAATATATTTTTATTGAAATGAACTAGTTATTAACTAGTATAATAATCCAATATTTTTTAAATAAATAAATTGGATTTGTGAATGGTTTTAAAATAATCAAAATTTTCCAATGAATAAATTGGAATGGAAATAATCTTCGGAATATTTCGATATCGGATTCCGTGGTTATACGGATATTGTTATGGGAAATTGGAAGATACAGATATCGTTATTCCCAATACAACATCCGGTGATTTCAGAATTTGATATTAAATATAAGCCAATATAATTTCTATTCAGAGCCTTGTATTTAATATTAAATTTGATTTTCGGTTTGTCGTGAACGGTGTCTTCATTAACACGGTTCTTAAACCCAGTTGAGCAAAGAATAAATCTTTTAATTAAGATTTAGGGAAGTTTACCAATTAAGTAGCATTTAATTGGAATTGGAATGGAATGTGAATTGGGTTTATTATGAACTATGTTTTTAACGACATTCGTTCTTTAACCCAATTAACAGTGAAATGTGATTTGGAATTTATGAATATTTTTATTAAGATTTAATGGAAATTTTCCAAAGTAAAGTTTTCCAATTTAATAAAATAAATTGGAATGGAATGGAATTCGATTTGATAATAATCGAAGTGAGCTTCTGTGGAGGAAGACTGTTAATATATATGGAATTTAAAAGGCTTTATCGTTATTCCATTTATATTATTAATCGGATATGGAAATTGATATCGATTATATATTGATCTGTTTCCCATGAAGATTCCATAATTAGTGGAGTGTGATTTTGGGTTTATCGTGAACTGTGTTTTAAATGACATTGGTTCTTTAACCCAGTTAAAGACAGGATTACATTTCTGTCACTGTATTTCGAATTTTATTGTTGATCTCTACGAAATATATATCTGTTTGGTGGCAAAGAATTTATTCTCTTGCTTAACACCCTTCTCTGAGACGTACGAGCTTAGAGGTTATATATCGGCAGAAATCAGTGGTACGGTGTAGATTGTCGATGTGGCATGTTTGTGTTTCCAAAGTTAAATAATCATTAAATAATGATTGTTGGAAGAATAAAACTAAGTGGAGTTTTTATGAATCTTTAATTAGATTGAAATGTGAATGTGATAAATTAAATTATCAAACTTGTGAAATGATCGAGAATGGAGTACCACCAGTTTTACTCCAGGCGATAGTTAAATCTTTAACTAGATTTGAACGTGAAGTGGTAATTAATTTTACCGATAACACCGTGGTGTTAGATATGGAGTATTACCCGTTTTTCTCCATGGGATGAACAGGTTGGGATTGGGAAATATAACAAACGATTACTTCAATAAGGTTCGCTAATCCAGACTAGTTTGGGA
This sequence comes from Allium sativum, assembly GCA_030737875.1. NCBI lineage: Eukaryota > Viridiplantae > Streptophyta > Magnoliopsida > Asparagales > Amaryllidaceae > Allium > Allium sativum. Next base: position 1,018,330,822 of record CM060926.1, on the reverse strand, counting down.
AGCCTTAATTTAGTTTAAAATTGTGAAAAGAATATTTGAATAAAATAATATTCTGGAACGGAATGAGGCGTATGTTGTGTTTTTGTAGCACTTGTTTATAATATACGTGAATTATTCGGAAAAGCCGGGTTTATACCCATTCTGAATAATTGATTCAACGATAAGTCAACGATGAAGATGGTGATTGAAGACCGGAGATTTTCACATCGTTTGGATGATTACCAATGTCTTGATTGGGCTGTACACCCGAGACAAGGTAATAAGTGATGATCGTCCTGACGTACTTGGAGATCGACGTGATGTGCGAGGCTCTCTCTCCTATATTGGACATACGGGACGAGGAATAAGGTGCCTTCGGTTTCGTTTAGACCCAGAATGGACTTGTAAATGGATTGTATGCCTGGCATTGTATTCTGCGCTGTATTCATTGATCTCTGCTAAATATATATCTGTTTGGTGGCGGAGAATTTATTCTCTTGCTTAACACTCTTCTCTGAGACGTACGAGCTTAGAGGTTATATATCGGTGGAAATCAGTGGTACGGTATGGACTGACAATGTGGCATGCTAAGTGGCATGTGATCAAGGCTTTTTTTGAAAAGCATGGCCTTGTGGTTGATGATCAAAGCACGACTTTAAATAGTATAGCTTTGTGTACAGCGTTAATTCGCAAGCCTCACACCTCGGTATAAACCAGAAACGGGAGAGGACAACAGGGAGGACATGCGTTTCTTTCTAGCTAGGAGTGGTGTCATGGTATGGAGCCCAGACATTTTTACTTTTGTTGATGATGGAAAGCGAGGTACCTCGGATATATCGGTCACTACAGGGCCGAAGGATGGATATGGTCGACATTCTGACCAGACTTACGCCCCATAGGGTGGGGAAACGTATTGTTCAGGTATAACTAATCCACTAACGTAAGTGTGGACCGACCCTACATGCTCCAGGTGCAGTTGCGGCTGTATCCTGAGACATAGTGCTAGATTGTCTCGAATCGGTAAGGACGATCCCTTGCCTTGGTACATGATGGAAATGCAACTTCCCATACGACATTGCGCGGTTTTAATTGTAGAACTAGTATGGCGACATGATATATGGTATTCATGTCGTCTATGGTTGATACATATATATGTGAAGTGATTTTGACACTATACACTTATAGTAATATCAAAATGATTTAATTTAAACATACTAAGTATGTTTAGCTATTATAAGGTAAAACTCTATCCTCCGGCTTGCGTTGCATTGTGTGATGGGACCTGAGTCTTATAATAGCTTCATTTTCTTTAATTAGCATTGCGCTGTTTGTTTTATGCACTGTTATTCTAGGGAGGAAACCCATTTCGTGTTATACGGCGTGGTCCCTTGATATACCCAAATTTAAAATAAAGTTTTAAATAATTGTTTTAGTTCTCACACCAGTCCCATGACTGACCTGGAGTTTATTGTTTTAACCTAAACTCTAGGCGCCCCTATTTTCCACAAGGGCAGCTAGTAGTTTTGGTTTTGTAGATTTTTATTTTACAGGATCTTGGTTTACAGCTGGAGCTATATTCGGAAAGCTCTATATCTGTGTATTTCTTTCAGTTGTGTTATGTATTATTTTCCGCTGCTATGTAAATTATTTTAATCTCTGATATTTTTCTGATGTATATTATTTATTCATACTCTTGTTATATTCTTGTACTGTGATGTAAATTGTTGTAACAACAATGAATGCTCTATTGTTTGTATTCTAATTTGTCGTGTTCTCAACTCAATCCGGGCTTTCCAGTAAGGGCGAGTTTGGGTCATTCCATCGTGATATCAGAGCTTTGATTTACAGAGCTCGAGAACGAGATACGAACTGAACAAAAGAATTCATCAGAGATTGGATTAGTAATATCCAATAATAATGACTCGTTAGAGATAGGATCAGTAGTATCCTAGAACGAGTGTGAAGAGTGTTATTTTTAAAATAAAAGTGAAAAAAAAATGTTTTGAAATTTTAAACCCTATTATACATATTTGAGTATTTTATATTAAATTGAATTTGGACAATCGAGTACATGATGATTTTGCATATACGCGTCATGAACGTATATTCAAAGTCTCAAATATACTGGATAGATATAGAATCACACTCTAGTCGCCCGGATATGATTCTGATGATGATCATGGCATCATCAGTATTTATGTTCGAGTTTCGAAAGTGGGATATCTATATATTTCCAATTGACTGATGTGAAAACCAAAACTTAGTTAGAATCTATTATTGTGATTTAGCACTAAAAAATATGATTTTTGATTATATTAAAAATATATTTGAAAGGTTAACCAACTAATTGATTGCTGGTTGTTGTAATGACCCAGATTTCTGTCGAGTTAATTTTAAATATTTAAAATGGATTTAAATATTTAGTTGAAAATATAAATGAATTTTATATTTATGTTATCAATTTAAATATCGATTTCGATTTAATATCGTATATATTAAATTATCAAAATAAGGAATCAACGAATAACTGAATTCGAAGTTAAAACTGATTTGAAATCAGTTCAGAAATCAATACAAACTTTTGTTTGAATTAGAATAAAAATATTAAATTATTATCGAAGAATTTAAATGGTTTGAATTTAATTTATATCAATTTAAATTAAATATGTTCTCCAGATGATCGAATAGGGCTTCGAAACATGTCCCATTGGGTTCAGAATAGGGGTTAAACCATAGAAATGTCAGTTGTTGGGTTCAGAAAGGAGTTCGTAGTCAAGAAGTATTTTAAATTAAGGACACGGGATCAAAACTAATTTAAGATATAATATCATTCCTTTGTTTAGTGGACATAAATAAAACAACAAGGAGGGAAAATAATGACCGCACAAATCATAAGGGGGAAAGAAGAACACATCCCCCTCTTTATCTCCACAAATTTAAATGACTGTAGCCTTTACTTAAGCAAAACCAAAGGATCGAATTTCCTTTACTTAGTCATTTTTAAACTTTCCAAATCAAAAATAGAATGAAAGCTTCAGTAAACTAAAATCAAAAATGGCTGAAGCCTCCTCAAATCAGAATCAAACAGAAAAGGCGAAATCAAATAAGATACTGCAATCGAAAACCGCAAGGGGTCCTGGAGATATACACATCACAGTGGAACCGCGCGCACGAGTTATTGGGTATCACGATAGGTTGCGGACTCGAGTTCTTCAAACACAAATCGTGGAGCGACGCGAGATTCAGGTCATCTTTGAGTGGCAGAGGAGGCATTGGTCTTCGATCGCAAGATTGAGGTGCACGATTCAAGGAAGACGTGGGTTTTGGGAAGCCGAGATTGGAGTTAGCAGCATACGATGGTGTGATTTGGGGCTTGCGAAGAGGAGGATTGGTGAAGGTATCGTGGTATTCCAGAACCAGAAAGGTCGCACCTTTGTAGTGCGTGTTGTATGAGGCCGGGTATTTCAGGGGGAAGTCACGATTGTATTGGTGAGCCGAATTGCATAGGGTAGTGTTGGACATGAAGAGCTCGACAAAAGAAGGAGCTCGATGCTTCCAATTTAGGAGACTGTGATGAAACCAGGAAGGATTAGGCGCAGAATTGATTACCTAGACTAAGGTATATCTTCGATTTCGATTTTCATCTTATATGGAAAATTATACCATGCAATTTGTAATCCATTTAAAGGAATTTATTTAGTAAATCATTAAAATAAATATTTAATGTGGTAATTGATAAATGTATATGAATTTGTTTATATTTTCATTAACGGATTTAAAATAAAATCTATAGACTAATCAGTTAAGGATTTAATTGGAATTTACTTTACATGTGAATAATTAGTTTAAATTAAATTAAGTAATTCGATAACTAAAATACTTTGTTTTATATTGAAAAACAGACGTATGGAGAAATCACCATGAAAATTATAAAATACGCTTCAGTGGATATTCAGCGCAGTCAAAATCACGGTGAGTAAATCTCACTCACCTGTTATTTAGAATTAGTTTTATTCGTTAAAAATAATTGTGTTGCTTGTTTGAATGGTTTCTGGTTGATTTAGATATATTAATTATTTAGGGTTGACTATTATATATATATATATATATATTGGGTTGATGATTGGATTGTTCCCGCAGTCTCAATAGCGGATGCCTGCAGTTTCATAGCGGATGATTTCCCTATGTGCCCCACAAATATATATTAGTGGATAACCTTCATACCGTGGTATCTTGCCTCGAAGCAGGATGGGTATTACTATGTTGACTAACGTCTGTGGATGCAGGAAAAACAGGTTGGAGGTATCCAACTGGATCCCTCAAAAATACATTATCTGTTTGTTTATTTGTTTACATATATACTGTCATATATGATGTGTTAGAAAACCTAAAATAAATAATTGATTGTTTGGTGCTTAAATATCACTGGGCCTAAGTGTTAATTTATAAAAATATCCTGAAAAGGATATTTGAGATTTAAAAGGAAAATTCTATTTTTAAAATAGAATTTGAAATTTTAGAATGGAATAAAAATATTAACTTGTTTTAATAAAATAAAAACAAGTAATTCATTTATAAACGAAGTTTATAAATGAAGTGAAAAGAATTATCATTGGGTAATTCAGAAATAAAAACACAAGTGTGAAGTTGAAAAGGGAAAGTTATTTTTCCAAAGTAGAAATTATTGATTTCAACTGAATTGGAAATCAAGACTTGTTTAATATAGAAACTCAAAGAGAATTCAAATATAGAATTTGAATATAGAAATTGAAATGGAATTTGAATATAAAGAAAATTCAAATATAGAATTTGAATAGAAGAAATTGAAATGGAATTAGAAAAAAGGAAATTCTAATATAGAATTTGAATATAGAAATTCAAATAGATGTTGAATATAGAAAATTTAAAGGAAATTCAAATATAGAATTTGAAAATAGGAATGTAAATTGAATTTGAATATAGGATTCAAATAAAGTTAAAATTGTATTTGAATATAGTATTCAAATAGAGTTAAAATTGAATTTGAATATAGGATTCGAGTAGAGTTAAAATTGAATTTAAATATAGGAAATTCAAATGGAGATTGAAAATGGAATTTGAATATAGGAAATTCAATAGGTATTGAAATGGAATTTGAATATAGAAAATCGAAGTATAAATAAATTTATTTCCGAGTTAGGGAAAATCGACAAATTTTAGAAGATCAGAAATATTATGTTGAATTGGAAAAATGGATTTGATATATATTAAAAATATATCAGAATGGAGTTGAATTTATTTTAAACGAGGTTTAGAAGTTTATATTTATAAATATAATCAAAACGAACTCGTCGCAGCGTGGCAGTTCGTAAATTGGCGATTCGAACTTCAATTGAGTATATAGAAGTCAAATTAAGTCGGAAATCTTTGAAACAAGAACCATCAGGACCAGTTAGATAATAGTTTTCTAATAGAAGAGAAAAATTTGGATTTCGTCGAATAGATTTTGAGATATGTCAAAATCGAATTTCTAAAATTGCAGCGCCAGAACCCTTATAAAACTATAAGGGTTTATTTAAATAAATATAAGGATTTTAAACAAATAAAATCCGAGTTTCCATTTGAAAAATCCAGATTTGAGTTGGAAAATAAATACGAGCTCAAGCTGTGTAAATGAAATGATTTTTGGGACAAAAATCATATTTTGAATTTTTTGAATAGAGTTAACTAATTGAAGAATAATCAGTTAATGGATTTTGAATCGAACTTGACTTTGGATAAGAGAATTGGGTTAGTAAATTTATATTCGAATATGAAACTTAGGTCGAGAATGGAATTTGATTAGTGTATAAACAAGTTAACATATATTTGAACAAGTTATATTCAAATAAAAAGGGTGAAATAGGCAAAACAGTTAATTAGCAACTAGTTAATGGAAAATTTGAATTGAAGTTGAACCTTGAAAGGTGAATTGGATGTGTGGATTTCATATTCAAAATCGAATATGAAACTTAAATTAAAAATTGAATCCAAAGAATTTATAAGCAAGTTAGAATTTTATTTGAACATGTTATGTTCACATATAAAAGTAAAACAGGAAAAGGAGTAAACTAGCAAGTTAACTAACGAATTAAGTAAAACGATTGGATTAAGTTGGAAATAAATTGGACAGGTATAGATATACAGGAGACAGGTATGGATAAGGTATAAAGGTATATAAATAGAATGCTCGACAAAAAGGTATGTATTTAATTCATATATGAGATTTTATGCGCCGTATCGGCAAGCCGCTTGGCTTTTTCTTTTTCTTTTGGATTGGTGAGGGCCATGGGAGGCTATTTGAAATATCCCGATGCTCCCGGTACAAAGGAGGGTATGGCGAATTTTTCCGGAAATTTAAGGAGTTAGAATATTTTTAAGAAGTTTGATAACTAGAATCTATATATCAATATATATAGAAGTCGATAAGAAAACGAACTTAAAAATGGAATAGTATAATCAAAAAAGAAGACTAGGAATAAAATCTCGTAAGAATAGAAAGAGAAAGTGTATACGTGTTTTAAAGTGAATAAGTAGTTGTATGGTATTGATTATTCGAGTAAGTAGTCATATCTGTTTTGACGTTATAAATGTTATTCAGTCAAGGACTGAGAGGTAGTTATACCCCAACTTGATTGATTTCAGTATTAACCAATAAATGGTAAGATTTCAGGCTCGAAGATCAATGTTGAATAAGAGTTAGTGGAATATATTATTTGGGTTGTCGTAACGATGTTTTACACAACATCCGTTTTAATCCAAATAAGTGTGAGCTTGGAAATAGAATAATAAATATTTCCTAAGTATAGAAATAAACGAGATCGCAAAAGAGATAAGTAATTGGAATATTTTCCAATTATAAATAGTATATATTTTTCTAAGTTTGGAAAATAAAGGAAGGTGATATTCGGAAATGTTTTCCAAATAACGTAAAAGGCCAATATGGCTATTGAAAATATTTGGTTAACAAATATTGATAAAGAAATAGAGAAGTGATTTAATTAATGGAATATTAATTAAGGGCTCAGTGATGGTTTGATATTTGGATGAACACCTGTTTTCTTCGATAGTTAAATCATCGACTATCGAAACACTTGTTTTTATTCGATAGTTAAATCACAGACTATCGAAGTTTTTGACCATCGTTGTCAATATGGAGAGACCGGTTGGATTCTTATCCAAAGAACCACTCCATATTGGCATAAGCGTTGCGAATCATATATGCCAAAGAAAATTAAAGACGGAGTAAAGTGCAAGGGCTGTTGTATAAGTCCTAGGTAGAGATTGCCTAGGATGGATGTACTGAATAGTGCCTTCGGTTTCGTTCAGTCCCAGAACGAACGTATATGGACGAGTGTCTGACAGAGTATTTCCAATGATCGAAAGGGTTGGTCTGTATAAATATATATGGTTGCAACGGATTTATTCCCTTAGCATAATATCCAGAATATTTGTGCAGATTAATTAGTGATTAAAGGATATGATAATGTGGCATTCAAAGTGATCGTGTTATCCATGAATGGAAAGTAATCGTAGCCTCTGGCCTCAACAACCGGGAAATGACAAAAATCGAGCAGGAAGCATGGCTATGTGGGTAGCTTCCATTAGGTTGTATCATCACCTATCTAGAGATTCATTTAATTCCTTATTCTATTCGATGCTGTCCCATTCGTGAAACGGTTGCTGATCCCAACCGTTGGTGATATACATTCGATACACTCAAGCGAAATGAGTGGTCGGTCATGTGTGGCTGAGTTGCAAGATGTTCTTGTTGAACTCGGTGTATTCTCCTCTAGAGGTACACCAGCGGAAGGTGGTTCCATACCTTGTCATAGTTGGAAATCAAATATCCAATAAGTGCCCGCGGTTTATGATTATATATTATTTATGTGGAACGTGAGATGCAAACGTTCCACTAGATTGTTATTTACTTGATTTAGACATTATTATAATATCAAAAGAGTTTTGATATAAAGATTATCGTTCCTTTCAAAGGGATTTTGAAAGTTAAATCAAGTGTTTGGATTCTCATAAGGGAAAAACCCATTCCGTGTTATACGACGTGGTCTTATGAGATATCATTTAGTTTTCTGAAACTGTTTTAAACTGTTTACTCATACCAGTCCCATGACTGACCCGGAGTTTATTTTGTTTTGTTCTACCTAAACTCTTGGGTGCCTAAATTTGTACGGGCAGTCAAGTAGTTCAGGATTTTACAGATCTATCTAAAGGAGCTTGGAGTAGGAGGCTTCAGCGTTAGTTATATAGAGTTTTGTTCCACTGTGTTGTAAGTGTTGTACTCTGATAATTGTATGTTATATAGTTGAAATTTTGTATTTCAAAAGTTATGATATAATATATTTTGTTCCGCTGCGATGTGAGATTCTGTGTTGTTATTTCTGTTCTTCTTTTACCTTTTTCTTCTAAAAAAAATGATTTGTATTTTCGTGATATTTGGGTTGGCCGTATGATGTATATAGTCAACTCAGATATTATGGATTTGCGGGTTGTTGCAGTTGGTATCAGAGCTTAGGTTGAGCGAATACCTAGGCTTTGGGATTGTGCTCATTAGAGATAGGGTCAGTAGTACCCTAGAATGAGTTGAGAGTATATATACGAGAGAGCGTATTTGTTAGTTGATATAAAAGCTGTTTTATATTGTGTTGGCTAGTCCGTTGAGTGGTTTATGAATTCTGATCAAATCGTGGGATGCCACGATGTTGATAAGAATTTATAAATACTTGAACAAAAGATTTAACATGATGTTGTTTTTAAGTGGGTAAATGAAATAATTTTTACTCAAAATTCTATTTTGATAGAAAAGGAATAATTTTATGAAATTATTATAATATATGGATGTGTTGGATGTTAAAATTATAATCGAATAAGATTATAAAAATTGAAATGGTTGGTTATAACCAAATATAATTTGTATAAGAATGAAATATATACAAATGAGATGAATTGAAATTGGATTCAAAATCAGAATTAAGAATTTAAAATCCTGGGAAGTTGGAAAATATTTTCTGAAGTATATTAAAGTAATATAGCATTACTTTGAAAGGATTTAAATAAAAATCATTTTAGATGGATTTTGAAAGTGATAAAGCACTGAACTCACTTCAGTGGCTGGAAAATGATTCTGATGATAATTGCAACATCATCAGTGTTCATTTTCGAGTTTCTAAGTGATGAATTGCTACCCTAGAAAAGTTTTGATGAAGATTTGTTTGGAAGAAAACAAGTTGTGTTGGGAAATTCAAAATGTTTTGAATTTGAGATGGAAATAAATATATGTATATATTTATGTGATTTTAGAAGTTATTTGAAATGAAAACAAGGGTATTTGAATTCTGGAATTTAAATTTAACTTAAGAAAGTTAAATAAATCGAAGTAAATGAGTTGATTGTAAATCATTCAGATTAATTGAAACCAAAAGTTTTGGTAGAACTAAAATTGTTGAAATATAGAATTTCAACATAAGTAGATTTTGGAAAAGTTAATGGGTTTGTAGCACCTTTTCTACCTTAGTAATTTCGGGGACGAAATTCTTTTAAAGGGGGAAGAATGTAATGACCCATATTTCCGTCGAGTTAATTTTAAAATGGATTTAAATATTTAGTTGAATATATAAATGAATTTTTATATTTATGTTATTGATTTAAATATCGATTTCGATTTAATATCGTATATATTAAATTATCAAAATAAGGAATCAGCGAATAACTGAATTCGAAGTTAAAACTGATTTGAAAACAGTTCAGAAATCAATACAAACTTTTGTTTGAATTAGAATAATAATATTAAATTATTATCAAAGAATTTAAATGGTTTGAATTTAATTTATATCAATTTAAATTAAATATCTTCTCCAAATGATCGAATAAGGCTTCGAAACCTATCCCGTTGGGTTCAGAATAGGTGTTAAACCATAGAAATGTCAGTTGTTGGGTTCAGAAAGGAGTTCGCAGTCAAGGAGTATTTTAAATTAAGGACACGGGATCAAAACTAATTTAAGATATAATATCATTCCTTTGTTGTGTGGACATAAATAAAACAACAACGAGGGAAAATAATGGCCCCACAAATCATAAGGGGGAAAGAAGAACACATCCCCTTCTTTATCTCCACAAATTTAAATGATTGTAGCCTTTACTTAAGCAAAACCAAAGGATTGAATTTCCTTTACTTAGTCATTTTCAAACTTTCCAAATCAAAAATCGAATGAAAGCTTCAGTGAACTAAAATAAAAAATGGTCGAAGCCTCCTCAAATCAGAATCAAACAGAAAAGGGGAAATCAAATAAGATACTGCAATCGAAAACTGCAAGGGGTCTTGGAGATCTACACGTCACAGTGAAACCGCATGCGCGAGTTATTGGGTATCACAATAGGTTGCGGACTCGAGTTCTTCAAACATAAATCCTGGAGCGACGCGAGATTCAGGTCGTCTTCGAGTGGCAGAGGCGTCGGTCTTCGATCGCAAGATTGAGGTGCACGATTCAAGAAAGACGGGGTTTTGGGAAGCCGAGATTGGAGTTAACAACATACAATGGTGTGATTTGGGGCTTGCGAAGAGGACGATTGGTGAAGGTATCATGGTATTCCAGAACCAGAAAGGTCGCACCTTTGTAGTGCGTGTTGTACGAGGTCGGGTATTTCAGGGGGAAGTCACAATTGTATTGGTGAGCCGAATTGCATAGGGTAGGGTTGGACGTGAAGAGGTCGACAAAAGAAGGAGCTCGATGCTTCCAATTTAGGAGACTGTGATGAAACCAGGAAGGATTAGGCGCATAATTGATTACCTAGATTAAGGTATATCTTCGATTTTCATCTTATATGGAAAATTATACTATGCAATTTGTAATCTATTTAAAGGAATTTATTTAGTAAATCATTAAAATAAATATTTAATGTGGTAATTGATAAATGTATAGGAATTTGTTTATATTTTCATTAACGGATTTAAAATAAAATCTATAGACTAACCAGTTAAGGCTTTAATTGGAATTTACTTTACATATGAATAATTAGTTTAAATTAAATTAAGCAATTTGATAACTGAAATACTTTGTTTTATATTGAAAAACAGACGTATGGAGAAATCACCGTGAAATTTATAAAATATGCTTCAGTGGATATTCAGCGCAGTCAAAATCACGGTGAGTAATTCTCACTCACCTGTTATTTAGAATTATTTTTATTCGTTAAAAATAATTGTGTTAATTGTTTGAATGGTTTCTGGTTGATTTAGATATATTAGTTATTTAGGGTTGACTATTATATATATATATTGGGTTGATGATTGGATTATTCCCGCAGTCTCATTAGTGGATGCCCGCAGTTTCATAGTGGATGATTTCCCTATGCGCCCCACAAATATATATTAGTGGATGACCTTCATACCGCGATATCCTGCCTCGAAGCAGGATGGGTATTACTATGTTGACTAATGTCCGTGGATGCAGGAAAAACAGGTTGGAGGGATCCAACTGGATCCCTCAAAAATATATTATCTGTTTGTTTATTTGTTTACATATATACTGTCATATATGATGTGTTAGAAAACCTGAAATAAATAATTGATTGTTTGGTGCTTAAATATCACTGGGCCTAAGTGTTAATTTATAAAAATATCTTGAAAAGGATATTCGAAATTTAAAAGGAAAATTCTATTTTTAAAATAGAATTTGAAATTTTAGAATGGAATAAAAATATTAACTTGTTTTAATAAAATAAAAACAAATAATTCATTTATAAACGAAGTTTATAAATGAAGTGAAAAGAATTATCATTGGGTAATTCAGAAATAAAAACACAAGTGTGAAGTTGAAAAGGGAAAGTTATTTTTGCAAAGTAGAAATTATTGATTTCAACTGAATTGGAAATCAAGACTTGTTTAATATAGAAATTCAAAGAGAATTCAAATATAGAATTTGAATATAGAAATTGAAATGGAATTTGAATATAAAGAAAATTCAAATATAGAATTTGAATAGAAGAAATTAAAATGGAATTGGAATAAAGGAAATTCAAATATAGAATTTGAATATAGAAATTCAAATAGATGCTGAATATAGAAAATTTAAAGGGAATTCAAATATAGAATTTAAATATAGGAATGTAAATTGAATTTGAATATAGGGTTCAAATAAAGTTAAAATTGAATTTGAATATAGGATTCAAATAGAGGTAAAATTGAATTTGAATATAGGATTCAAATAGAGTTAAAATTGAATTTGAATATAGGAAATTCAAATGGAGATTGAAAATGGAATTTGAATATAGGAAATTCAATTGGAATTGAAATGGAATTTGAATATAGAAAATCGAATTATAAATAAATTTATTTCCGAGTCAGGGAAAATCGACAATTTTAGAAGATCGGAAATATTATGTTGAATTGGAAAAATGGATTTGATATATATTAAAAATATATCAGAATGGAGTTGAATTTATTTTAAACGAGGTTTAAAAGTTTATATTTATAAATATAATTAAAACGAACTCGTCGCAGCGCAGCAGTTCGTAAATTGGCGATTCGAACTTCAATTGAGTATATAGAAGTCAAATTAAGTCAGAAATCTTTGAAACAAGAACCGTCAGGACCAGTTAGATAATAGTTTTCTAATAGAAGAGAAAAATATGGATTTCGTCGAATAGATTTTGAGATATGTCAAAATCAAATTTCTAAAAGTGCAGCGCCAGAACCCTTATAAAACTATAAGGGTTTATTTAAATAAATATAAGGATTTTAAACAAATAAAATCCGAGTTTCCATTTGAAAAATCCAGATTTGAGTTGGAAAATAAATACGAGCTCAAGCTGTGTAAATGAAATGATTTTTGGGACAAAAATCGTGTTTTGAATTTTTGAATAGAGTCAACTAATTGAAGAATAATCAGTTAATGGGATTTTGAATCGAACTTGACTTTGGATAAGAGAATTGGGTTAGTAAATTTATATTCGAAATCGAATATGAAACTTAGGTCGAGAATGGAATTTGATTAGTGTATAAACAAGTTAACATATATTTGAACAAGTTATATTCAAATAAAAAGGGTGAAATAGGCAAAACGGTAAATTAGCAACTAGTTAACGGAAATTTTGAATTGAAGTTGAACCTTGAAAGGTGAATTGGATGTGTGGATTTCATATTCAAAATCGAATATGAAACTTAAATTAAAAATCGAATCCAAAGAATTTATAAGCAAGTTAGAATTTTATTTGAACATGTTATGTTCACATATAAAAGTAAAACAGGAAAAGGAGTAAACTAGCAAGTTAATTAACGAATTGAGTAAAACGATTGGATTAAGTTGGAAATAAATTGGACAGGTATAGATATACAGGAAAAAAGTATGGATAAGGTATTAAGGTATATAAACAGAATGCTCGACAAAAAGGTACGTATTTAATTCATATATGAGATTTTATGCGCCGTATCGGCAAGCCGCTTGGCTTTTTCTTTTTCTTTTGGATTGGTGAGGGCCATGGGAGGCTATCTGAAATATCCCGATGCTCTAGGTACAAAGGAGGGTATGGCGAATTTTTTCGGAAATTTAAGGAGTTAGAATATTTTTAAGAAGTCAGATAACTAGAATCTATATATCAATATATATAGAAGTCGATAAGAAAACGAACTTAAAAATAGAATAGTATAATCAAAAAGGAAGACTAGGAATAAAATCTTGTAAGAATAGAAAGAGAAAGTGTATACGTGTTTAAAAGTGAATAAGTAGTTGTATGGTATTGATTATTCGAGTAAGTAGTCATATCTGTTTTGACGTTATAAATGTTATTCAGTCAAGGTCTGAGAGGTAGTTATACCCCAACTTGATTGATTTCATTATTAACCAATAAATGGTAAGATTTCAGGCTCGAAGATCAATGTTGAATAAGAGTTAGTGGAACATAGTATTTGGGTTGTCGTAACGATGTTTTACACAACATCCGTTTTAACCCAAATAAGTGTGAGCTTGGAAATAGAATAATAAATATTTCCTAAGTATAGAAATAAACGAGATCGGAAAAGAGATAAGTAATTGGAATATTTTCCTATTATAAATAGTATATATTTTTCTAAGTTTGGAAAATAAAGGAAGGTGATATTCGGAAATGTTTTCCAAATAACGTAAAAGGCCAATATGGTTATTGAAAATATATGGTTAACAAATATTGATAAAGAAATAGAGAAGTGATTTAATTAATGGAATATTAATTAAGGGCTCAGTGATGGTTTGATATTTGGATGAACACCTGTTTTCTTCGATAGTTAAATCATCGACTATCGAAACACTTGTTTTTATTCGATAGTTAAATCACAGACTATCGAAGTTTTTGACCATCGTTGTCAATATGGAGAGACCGGTTGGATTCTTATCCAAAGAACCACTCCATATTGGCATAACCATTGCAAATCATATATGCCAAAGAAAATTAAAGACGGAGTAAAGTGCAAGGGCTGTTGTATAAGTCCTAGGTAGAGATTGCCAAGGATGGATGTACTCAATAGTGCCTTTGGTTTCATTCAGTCCCAGAACGAACGTATATGGACGAGTGTCTGACAGAGTATTTCCAATGATCGAAAGGGTTGGTCTGTATAAATATATATGGTTGCAACGGATTTATTCCCTTAGCATAATATCCAGAATATTTGTGCAGATTAATTAGTGATTAACGGATCTGATAATGTGGCATTCAAAGTGATCGTGTTATCAATGAATGGAAAGTAATCGTGGCCTCTGGCCTCAACAACCGGGAAATGACAAAAATCAGGCTGGTAGCATGGCTATGTGGGTAGCTTCCATTTGGGTGTATCATCACCTATCTAGAGATTCATTTAATTCCTTATTCTATTCGATGCTGCCCCATTCGGGAAACGGTTGCTGATCCCAACCGTTGGTGATATACATTCGATACACTCAATCGAAATGAGTGGTCGGTCATGTGTGGCTGAGTTGCAAGATGTTCTTGTTGAACTCGGTGTATTCTCCTCTAGAGATACACCAGCGGAAGGTGGTTCCACACCTTGTCATAGTTGGAAATCAAATATCCAATAAGTGCCCACGGTTTATGATTGTATATTATTTATGTGGAACGTGAGATGCAAACGTTCCACTAGATTGTTATTTACTTGATTTAGACATTATTATAATATCAAAAGAGTTTTGATATAAAGATTATCGTTCCTTTCAAAGGGATTTTGAAAGTTAAATCAAGTGTTTGGATTCTCATAAGGGAAAAACCTGTTCCGTGTTATACGGCGTGGTCTTATGAGATATCATTTAGTTTTCTGAAACTGTTTTAAACTGTTTACTCATACCAGTCCCATGACTGACCCGGAGTTTATTTTGTTTTGTTCTACCTAAACTCTTGGGTGCCTAAATTTGTATGGGCAGTCAAGTAGTTCAGGATTTTACAGATCTATCTAAAGGAGCTTGGAGTAGGAGGCTTCAGCGTTAGTTATATAGAGTTTTGTTCCGTTGTGTTGTAAGAATTGTACTCTGATAAGTGTATGTTATACAGTTGAAATTTTGTATTTCAAAAGTTATGATATAATATATTTTGTTCCGTTGCGATGTGAGATTATGTGTTGTTATTTCTGTTCTTCTTCTACCTTT
This sequence comes from Allium sativum, assembly GCA_030737875.1. Classification (NCBI taxonomy): domain Eukaryota; kingdom Viridiplantae; phylum Streptophyta; class Magnoliopsida; order Asparagales; family Amaryllidaceae; genus Allium; species Allium sativum. The sequence goes on along the minus strand of CM060926.1, from coordinate 1,018,315,202 downwards.
TTGTTCTAAAAAAATGATTCGTATTTTCGTGATATTTGGGTTGGACGTATGATGTATATAGTCAACTCAAATATTATGGATTTGCGGGTTGTTACAGTTGTGATATGTGATTATTGGTCTGATTAATAAAAATATTGGAACGATAATTAATTTAAACCAATAAAAGAATGAAGGAAAGGTAAAATTATCCAAATTGAATTTATTATTGTACTAAATTGAAAATTGATTAGAATTGCATATATGTACATGTGTATATAATGAACAGGTCATAGCATGGAAGCTAAGAAGAGGAATAAAATTGCTTGCCCGACAAATAGGTATATGTTTATCGTATTTCTTGCGTTTTGATGATTTTATGAGCCGATTGGCTAGCCACTTGGTTTTTTCTTTTTCCTTTTGGATGATGAGAGCCCTGTGAGGCAAGTTGCGGTTTTAAATATCAACCCGTACAAAGGAGGTTATGGCAAAAAAATTCGAAAATTTAGGGTGTTAGCCAAATTTTTGAGAAATTAGAAAATTCTTAGAAACTGAAAAGTTGAAGAATGAAAGCCAGAATGAAAGTTGAGTTGGTTAGTTAAACAACTTTCAGCTCCGTTCCTTTTCGAGGACGAAAAGATTTTAAGTGGGGGAGATTGTAACAACCCGGATTTTTAGAACCAATTTAAATTTCTTATTTTAGTTATTTTAATGTATATTGAATATTTAAAATGATTTATTTTAAATAATAACGATTTAAAATTTATTTAAATCGAAGTTAGAACGCATAAATTTATTTAAATTATATAACAAGCCTGAAATGGCGTGGTAGTTTGAAAATTCGATTTTAAATTTCAAATGAATGTACAGGATTCAAAATAAATCGGATTTTAGTAAAACCAGAAATATTTGAATCTGTTTAATAATATCCTTCAAATGAATTAAAGAAACTGAGATTTCACTTTATAAATTAAAAGTTATGTCCAGTTTAAAAGTCAGAATAGTCGCTATGGAATATATATATATTAATATAATATATAACCCTTAAAAATATCCATTTTGCAAACGACCTCCATTTTCGATGAAACCACTTTTGTTGGATCCAGAATGTCAAATTATTGCTAGATTCCAATTTTCATAATTTTTGGAATTAATACGTGAGCGCAGTGAATTAAAACGTGTTTGGTCAATTTCAGTTGAAATGGATCGACCAGAAAATGGCCATTTTACAAACGGTCTCCAAATTCAACAAAATTAGTTTAATTAGGACCGTATTGTCAAAACATAGCTAGATTAATTTTTCTGTAATTTTTGGAGTTAGTATGTGGCCTCGGTAAATTAAAATGTATGTTGAAATCAATTTTGAACGTTAAATTGATTTATGTTTTAATTTTGATGAAAACTGATCGAAACAGTTGAATTAGCTTATCGGACATATACCATTGTGTTCATAGTGGGGGTATTTGGCTAGGGGCGACAGTCGTTGGGTTCGATTTGGAGTTCGGATGGATAAACATGTATTATCTGAATTAATTAATAATTAAATAATATATATATATATATTTCAAGAAACCCTAATTTCCCTCACTTCTCTCAGCCGCCTCCTACCTCCAAGAACGACCAGTTTTCTTTCCATTTTCTTCCCCAAAAAATCCCAACCCAGCTGAATTAAACCACGAGATTAAAACAAAAATTAAAGAGAAATTCACGGGCTTGGAAATGGTATGGGTTTGATTTAATTTCATGAAGTAAATTTGTAATGTCCCGTATTTGTACGGTATTATAATTAATATATTTAATTATTTAAATAGTGATTAAGAGAATTAAATGGTCGTTGAATTAAATTATATGGAATATTTAATTAATATAAATAGTAGAGTAATATATTTAATTCTGAAATAATTGGAAATAGTGAATTGACAATATCATGTGAACTGGACAAATTTGAAATATATAATTCAGTTTAAAATTGAATTACGATAACGAATATATTTAATTAACGAAGTTAGAATGTATGAATTATAATATAATTATAATCGAGCTCGAAATGGCGCGGCAGTTCGCTATTTGGCGATTCAAACTTCAATTGAATATACAGGGTCCGTTTTAAATCGGATTTCCGTGAAACAAGAAACGTTCGGAACTGGTGAAGTATATTTTTCTAATGGAACAGAAAAATCAGGATTTCGTCGTATAGATTTTGAGTTATGTCCAAATCAAATTTTAGAAAAGTCGCTATGGAATTCCTTTGAAATTTATAAATATATATTTATATTATAAAAGGATTTTATATATAAATCGAATATCAATATAACTGGGAATTTTGAAATATCGAGTTATAAATCCAATTGGAGTTGTATGATATTCTAGTGTGGATATATACGATAATATTTATTTTTAAATATTTAATTTAATTATTTTTAAATATATTTATATATTTAAATGGGTTATTTAGAACTTTAAAAATAGCCAGTTTTGCAAACGACCTCCGTTTTCGACGAAACTAATTTTGTTGGATCTGCAATATTTAATTATTGCCAGATTTCAATTTCCGTGTTTTTTGGGGTCAGTGTGTGGCCGTATGATTTTTAATGTGAAAAACAGTCAGTATTTTGACGGTTAAAAATACGTTGTGTGAGCAAACGGAGTCGGAATTTGACGAAACCAGTTTCGTTGGGTCCGTAATGTCAAACTCTAGTGGCATGTCCATTTTCGTGATTTTGGGTACCGTGTGTGATCATTGGAATTTTTAAATACAATTTTAGACAGCGTTGGAATAAAATATAAATATGTGAAGCCTCTTAAGCGTGCCAAAACACACCTATGAAATACCCTTATAACCTAAATCTAATTCCTCAATCAACATCCACTTCTGTCGTCACTCTGTTCGTTCCAAACATGAAAACATCCATCTTCATATATCAATAGAAATAGAAATAAACTTCTACAAATCGTATAACATATATATTCGAGTTTGGATTAATGTAAGCTTCAGTCTCTTACCCATTTCATTGTGTTCGACGTCAGTTTCTGTCACTGGAAATGAACACAGCGTTGATTAGGGTTCAAAGTTTGGGGATTGAGAAGCGTTGAATCGAGTTTATGAGTTTGGATTTGAACCAAGGAGATCAAATAGATGTGGTTTGTTTTTTTGGGAATTTTTAGAAAATAAAAATGTCAATCTTGTTCTGAACAATAGCGGTACTGCGGAGGAACAGACTCGCCAAGGTTGATGCGAGTTCGAGCAGGACGGGTGGATGTTGAGGCTCGTCGGAAGTGAAGGAGAACGGTGCAGAGTTTGTTTGTTTTCGTGGGAGGATGAGGGAGAACTCGATGGAGGAAGCGTCAGCCTTGAGGAAGTAATTTGGAGCTGGGATTCCCTTCAGAGTTTGGAGAAGACAGGTGTGTTCAGGCGGGTTGGGTATTTTGGTAAGTGGGCCGACCGTTTACAAAAGGGCAAGGCCCATTTGAAATCTAAAAATCCAAGTTTTATTTTATATAAGGTGTATTAACTTCGTAAGGTCGTAACTTGTACATATATTAACAGAATTGAACGAAACAAAATCCGTTGGGATCGTATGGACGACGCCTACACAATAGAACTGATTGGGAGTGAATCGGAGCTCGTTACAATTTATGGCAAAATAAATTGTCCGTCTAAGTCAATTGACGCACATCGTTGTTTAATGGTTAACGCGCAAAGTGAGTAAATCTCACTAACTCTGAACAGTTTATATTTTTATAACGTATTTTTAGAGTTGATAAATATTGGTTGATTGCTGTGTATTGGCTGTTTGGATGAACTGCTGGTCAGTTGGTTGAAATTATATATATATATATATATATAAAAATTGTTAAACATATATGGATTCTGTTATCAGTATATTTCATATTGAACTGAAATTGATGTTGATTATATTGTGTAACATCTGTGGATGCAGGAAAATAGGTTGGAGGGATTCAACTGGATTCCTCAATATTTATAATACTGTTCTTTTCATATATTGCAATATATGATGTGATATAGAATCTGTGTTGATTACGTGTGTTGAATGATATCGATCATTGTTATTTGGTATTTTAAATACCATAAGAAATACTGAAATGTATAAAGGGAATTTTCAATGTATATATTGAAAAGAAACTATTTATAAAATCAAAAGATTTTATAAAAGAAATATTTATTTAGAAAATAAATAGAATTGGAAAGGGAATATTTGTAAAACATTTACAAATAGAATTGGAAAGGAAATATTTGTAAAACATTTACAAATAGAATTGGAAAGGAAATATTTGTAAAACATTTACAAATAGAATTGGAAAGGAAATAATTGTAAAACATAAATAAATAGATTGTAAAAGGAAATATTTATTTGTTAAATAAATAGAATTGAAAAGGAAATATTTATTTGTTAAATAAAAAGAATTAGAGAAAAGGAAATATTTGTTGAACAAATATGAAGATAAAAGGTGAGACAACCCCAAACCCCATACGATGGTGGCAAGGGTAATCTTTGGAATATAACGCATAAACAGATAACAGCAGAACATAAATAAATAAATACACTAGATAATGTACAATAGAATACACTGGATAAACATAATCATCAGAGTTACACAGTATATAGGATCATACTTTGTACAAAATACAGTTCAGCTATACATAAACGTCTACAGCGGAAAACAAACATAATATGTACAACAGGAGCTGAACAACATAAAAAGAGATAAATGATAGAATCCATCTTCAACTCCAGCTATCCAGAAAGAGCCTGCTAAAAACCTGAATACAAGGCTGCCCGTGTAGAAATAAGGGCACCCAAGTTTGCAAGTGAAACAAACTACGAGTAAGTCATGGGACTGGTATGAGAAATCTACTTAGCACGTCTTACAATATGGCTAATCACAGGACCACGCCACTTTCGCGGAACGGGTTTACTCCATTGGATTACCAGTGCTTTAAAACAAGTAAATCTTTTAAACATCGCAATGCTTTTTATAAAAATTAAGCCATTATAAGACTCAGTTCCCATCACACAATGCAACACAAACCGGAGGATAGAGTTTTACCTTATAATGGCCAAAATATGCTTGATACGAGCAAAACAAATCATTTGATATTATTGCTAGTGTATATATGTTTCAAAAACAATTTCAATCATAACTATCAATCATAGACAGCATGGGTACCATATATCATGTCGCCATATATATATACAATCAAAACCGCATGGTGTCGTATTTGGAAATTGGATTTCCGTCATGAACCAAGGCAAAAGATAGTCCTTACCGAATTCGAGACAATCTAGCCCATGTCTCAGGACCCAGACATAGGTGGGCCCTTTGATCGTCAGGGTCGGTCCACCGATGTGGATTAAAATTTCTGAACACTGCGTTTCCCCACCCTATGGGGCGTAAACTGGTCATATCTGACCACACCATCGGCTCCGAATAGACCGAAGCAAACCGAGGCCTCGCTTTCCATCATCCACATAAGTAAAATACCCGGGCGTGCAAAATCCAAAGCACCACTCCTAGCTAGAAGGAAACGCATGTCCTCCCTGAAGTCCTTCTCCCGTTTCTAGCTCATACCGGGGTGTGAGGCTCATGAAACAACGCTATACACAAAGCTATGCCACACAGGCCGTGCTTTGATCATCAACCACAAGACTTTGCTTTTCAACAGAAGCCTTGATCATCTGCCACTTAGGCATGCCACACAGGCAATTCACTCCATGCGACTGATTTCTATCGATATATAACCTCTGGGCTCGTACATCTCAGAGAAGGGCGTTAAGCAAGAGAATAAATTCTCCGCCACCAAACAGATATATTGACATGACCCGAACTTCCCCGTGAAGGAAAGCACGGATTGCGTTGAGAACACGACAAAATAGAACGCAAACAGAAGAACATTTCATTGTTTATTACATCAATTCCATCAGAATACAAGAATACAGAGTATGAATAAATATACATTCGACAAATATTAGAGATTACAATAAATTACATAGCAGCGGAAAAACAATACAAAACACAACTGAAAGTAATACACGGATACAGAGCTTTCCTAGCATCGTTCCAGCTGTAAATCAGGATCCTGTGAATATAAATCTGCAAAACCAAAACTACTAGCTGCCCGTGTCGAAAATAGGGGCACCCAGAGTTTAGGTTAAAACAATAAACTCCAGGTCAGTCATGTGACTGGTGTGAGAACTAAAACAGTTATTAATCTTCATTTTAAAGTTCGGTAAATCAAGGGACCACGCCGTATAACACGGAACGGGTTTCCTCCCAAGAATACCAGTGCATAAACAAACAGCGCAATGCTAAATAAAGAAAAATGAAGCTATTATAAGATCCAGGTCCCATCACACAATGCAACGCAAGCCGGAGGATAGGGTTTTAACCTTATAATAGCCAAAGCATGCTTGATACGTTTAAAACACATAATTTTGATATTACTATAAGTGTATAGTGTCAAAACAATTTCAATCATAAATATCAATCATAGGCGGCATGAATGACCCATACCACTATGTCACCATACTAGGTTCTACAAATAAAACCGCAATATCACGTATTGGAAATTGGATTTCTGTCATGAGTCGAGGCACGGGGAAAGCTCCTCTACGATTCGAGATACTCTAGCAAATGTCTCAGGACCCCACTATGATCCTTGGACCTTCAGGGCCAGTCATCTCTAACTTTTAGGATTGGTTATTCCTGATCACACGTTTCCCGGTCCTAACAGACCTATATCCAAGGCGCCTCGTATCCAACAATCACACAGGTGAAAAGTATATAAATGTCAGCCAGTTTAAGCACTGACACCACCCATAACTAGAAAGAAACGTCGTGCTCTCCCTACAGTCACTATCCCGTTTTTGACTCATACCGAGGTGTGAGGCTCGCGAATTCACGTTATACACAAAGCTACGCCACGCAGGCCGTGCTTTGATCATCAACCACAAGACTTTGTTTTTCAACATAAGCCTTGATCAATTGCCACTTACGCGTGCCACACTAGCAATTCACTCCATGCGACTGATGTCCATCGATATACAACCTCTGAGCTCGTACGTCTCAGAGAAGGGCGTTAAGCAAGAGAATAAATTCTCTACCGCCAAACAGATGTATATTTAATAGAGATCAATCAACACATAATAAAATCCAATGTCAGACACACAGTCCATTAACAAGTTCGTTCTGGGTCTGAACGAAACCGGAGGCACTTTCCTCGCATATCCATCGATCTCCAAGTACGTCTGGACGATCACCAACTGATTCCCTCATCTTGGGTGTACAGCCCAATCAAGATCATTAGTAATCACCCAAACGATGTGAAGACTTCCGGTCTTCAACCACCGTCTTCATCTTCAACTTATCACCGAATCGGTTATTCAGAATGGGTATAAACCCGGCTTTCCGAATAACCCACGTATATAATAAACAAATGTTACACAAACACAACAAACGCCTCATTCCAATTCAGAATATTCTTTTATTCACAAAATCACATTCTTAGGGAAAGGTTCCCATTAATTTTACCCAAGATAAATTCTTCTAAATTTATTCTTTAATCTTCATTTGGATATCATTTCAAACTAGTCGGGATTAGCGAACCACACCGAAGTAATTATTTATTTTATTTCCCAATCCCAACCTATTCATCCCCTGGAGCGAAAACTGGTAATACTCCATATCTAACACCACGGTGTTATCGGTAAAATTAATTACCATTTCACGTTCTAATCTAATTAAAGATTTAACTATCGCTATGAAGCAAAACTGGTGATACTCCATTCTCGATCACCTTTCAGATTTGATAATTTAAATTATCAATTCACATTTCAATCTAATTAAAGATTGATTAAAACTCCACTTAGTTTTAATCTTTTCAAAAATCAATATCCTGTCTTTAACTGGGTTAAAGAATCAATGTCATCTAAACACGACTCACGATTAACCCAAAATCACATTCAAATTCAATTCCAATTAAATATTATTTAATTGGTACACTTCATTAAATCTAAATAGAAAGATTTAATCTTTTTCTCAACTGGGCTTAAGAATCAGTGTTAATGAAGACACTATTCACGACAAACCCAAATCACGTTTATATTAAATACAAGGCTCTGAATAGAAAATATATCGGCTTATATTCAATATCAAATTCTACGACCAACAAATATCGTATCGGAAATAACGATATAAATATATCTTTCAAATTCCCAAAACAATATCTATATAATCACGAAATCCAACATCGAAAAATTCCGAAGATAATTTTGATTCAAATCCATCCCAATTCACGTATTGGAAATTCTGATTATTTTTAAATCCACTTTCAAATTCAATTTATTTATTTCAAAAATAAATTGATTTTAATTCTAGTTCAAAACTAGTTCATTCCGATAAAAATATATTTTTATCCTTTCAAATATGGACTTTTTCACCCCAGTTCTTCCCAAATCATTTCTTATGATTTTACACAAATTATTGATATTTTTAATAATTTTATCAAGGCCCGTACAGTCGATTTCCACTAATGGCCATCGAACTGCACTTACAACGACCTTTTCCAAATTTTATTTGGACATAATTCCAAATACAACCATTAGATTTCAAATTTCTAAGATTCATTAGAAAGCTCTTTTCGATACGAATCCAACGGTTCCAGTTTCAGGAGAATCCGACGGTCGGATCTCCCGTAATGTCCATTCGAAGTCAATGGTCGAAATTCACGAACTGCCGCAGCGCGGCGCGTTCTATTCAGGCCATTATATATATATAATATATATATTATATGTATTTCGTTGATTTCCTTTTTAAAACATATTTTATAAATCGTTTTAAATTCGTTTTCGAAACGATTTCAACTTCATATTCAATTTCGAATCAAAATTGAATATTCCTTTATAAATTCGTTTTAAATTCATTTCGAATTGATTTCAATTCAAATCGATTTTTAATTCAATTTCAATTCAATCTGAATTTCAAATTCATTCAATTTCAACTCGAATTCATTTCTATTTGATTTCAATTCGAATTCATTTCAATTCAATTTCAATTTGAATTCATTTCAATTCAATTTCAATTTGAATTCATTTCAATTTGATTTCATTTCTATTCAATTTCAATTTGAATTCATTTCTATTCAATTTCAATTTGAATTCATTTCTATTTGATTTCATTTTGAAATCACTTTTCGATATTCATTAAAAAAATGAATAAAATCGATATAAATATCGTTCACGTCAAAATGGCGCATCTCTAATCAACACGGCTTTATATATTTCAATAAATTCGTTATTCTATTCAACAAATGAATATTTTCTTCAACACATGAATATATATTTTATTCAACACATGAATATCGTTAACACATGACTATTTATATTTTATAATATTCTTTATGTCCCAATTGGAATGAGGCCCAATCAATCACCATATAATGTTAATTATATGGATTCCATACAACACATGTATATAATAGCAACGATAAATAATCAACCATCATCCAAAGTGCACCACACAACTGCATAAGCATTAAATATAGATAATTAACGCTCACACAGTCTGTCGACCAATCGGTCAACATACAATTAAATAATTGGGATTAGTGTATGCCAAATATCATCCCAATACCCGTGTGGGGTTTCAAATCAACAAACACAGATTTTTATTCATTCACATACCCGTTAAAAAATATATTTTTAACGATAAAATATATTTAACTACACAAATATTTTATTTCATTTCACATCACACAATCAACTTTCATCACAACAAACAATCAAACATGCAAGCCATCCATGGTCTGTGGATGACGGGTGTCGGGTGCTGCTAAGCACCGTCTGCATCCTAGTATATATTTTAACTAGAAAAGAAAATTTAAAGTGAGAAGTTCTCACCGACTAACTAATCCAAACGCCACAACTCTTCTTATGTAGAAATCTTCGTCGTTCCCGCCTTTTGTCACTTTCGTTGCCCGTAGCCACTACATATATAAAAATCACATTTTTATATTGTTGCTATGTACATAAAAATCATATTTTTATAATCACTCCATATGGATAAAAACACTATTTTTACATCGCTACTATATAGATAAAAACACTATTTTTACATCGCTACTATGTAGATAAAAATTCTATTTTTACATCGCTACTATATAGATAAAAATTCTATTTTTACATCGCTGCTATATAGATAAAAATTCTATTTTTACATCGCTACTATATAGATAAAAATTCTATTTTTACATCGCTACTATATAGATAAAAATTCTATTTTTATCTTGCTAGCAATATAATAAAAATTATATTTTTATTACTCTACATGAATAAAAATCATATTTTTATATCTCCTACATAATAAAGATCGAATTTTCATTCTTTCTAAAATATAAAAATCATATTTTTAATATTTCTACTTTATAAAAATTATATTTTTAACTTCCTTCTCCTGGCTTTCATATGATTAAAAATCGTATTTTTACTTAGTTAAAAATCTCGTCTTTACTTCTAAATCATTTCTTTTTAAACAATAAAAATCATTTCTTTTTAAACAATAAAAATTATTTCTTTTATACCCTAAAATGTATTTAAACTAACTAACTAAATAAAATAACTTAAAAGCTCACCTTTTTCTTTATTTTCAGCGAAGGGAGAAGAGATGCGGGGTCCTTGGGGGTGTGTGGTGACGTCAGAGTTGCTGGCGGGTTGCGGAGGAGGCGGTGGTGGTGGCTGAGGGTGCGGTGATGGGAGGAGCGGCGGATCCTGTGGGCACGGTAGGTTGCGTCAGGTCTTGGAGCGGAGGGTGGCCACGCCTGTGGCGCGGTGGCGCAGCGCGAGGGGGAGGCGGCGGTGGCCCACCCCCTGGCGGCGCGGCGCGTGAGTTAGGGCACGAAGCCCTTTTTAAAAAAAAACTGAATCGGGGAAGAGAAAGAAGGGGGGTATGTAAATGTTTATATTATTTTATTTACTTTTAATTTTTAAATCCATAAAGGTTGACTTTTAATTCGAACACCAAACGAGGCCCAACGACTGTCGTCCATAGCTAATTACCCCTATTCCGAACACAATGGGATATGTATCGTAAGCTGATTCGATCGTTTCGATCAGTTTTCGTCAAAATCAACATATAACTCTATATATTGAATTTGAACGCATATTTCAATTTACTGAGGCCACATACTAGCTAGAAAATTTCCAGAAAAATATTTTCTATCTTCGTATTGATGATACGGTCCTAATAAAACTAGTTTCGTCGAATTCTGAGACCGTTTGAAAAATGGCCATTTTCCAGTCGATTAAAATCAACTTAAACTGGTCAAACACGTTCTCCTTTGCCACGCTCACGTATTGATTCAAAAAATAATGAAATTTGAAACCTAGTAATAACTTGACATCGCGGATCCAACAAAAGTGGTTTCGTCGAAATCCGAGGTCGTTTGCAAAATGGCTATTTTTAAGGGCCGAAATTCCATAGCGACTATTCTGAATTTTCAACTGGGCATAGCTTTTTATCCCCGCTATTAAATTTCAATTTTTCAGATTCGTTGGAAAGATATTCTCAATTAGATTCAAATATTTTTGGTTTCGCTAAAATCCGGTTTATTTTGCACCCAATATGTTCAATTGACATTTGAAATCGAATTATTGAACTACCGCGCTATTTTCAATTCCTTTTATAATTAAAATAAAATATTTATATTCTAACGACGACGTATATAAATATATACGTTCGAATTCATTCAAAATTAATTTCTCGTCGTTTTTATTTAAAATAATCCATTTTAAGTATTCAAAATTCGCTAAAATTGCCAAAATAAAAATTTTAAACTGGCCCAGAATTTCCGGGTTGTTACATATATATTTAATAGAGATCAATCAGCACAGAACAAAATCCAATGTCAAACACACAGTCCATTTACAAGTTCTTTCTGGGTCTGAACGAAATCGGAGGCACTCAATACCTCGCATATCCGTACAATCAACATGTACGTACGGACGGCTACTACTTCAGCCCCTTCAAGGTAGCTACTCCTATCATGAGCATCAGTAGCACTCCTCCATTCGACGTGAAGATCATCGGTCTTGCACCGTCTTCATATCTTCGACTTTCACTCGTCGAACAATTATTTGAAATGAGAATCAACTCGGCCTTTTCAAATAATTCACATATATTTAGAATTTCAAATCAATTCATTTCAATGGTTAAATTATTCGATATCACTAATTCTGTTCTTTAATGTAATTTTCACGCCAAACACATTCAACCATAAAATATCAGATAAACCGAGCAAGTACAGTTTATTTCAATTCCATATCGTTTATAATATTTTATCACGATTTATCGCTATTTTTATTTATTTAAAAATAGCCAATTCATTCAAACGACGCTTCAGGCCATAACGCGGCCGTGGCGCTGTTTTTCTTCAGATTTGATTTACACATATCTGAAAATATAACTGTTGGATCTTCATAAATTTTATATCATTAGAAAGATCTTTTCAAAACGAATCCAACGGTTTTAGTTTTGGGAAAATCCGACGGTCAGATCTCCCGCACTAATCGTTTGAAGTTACGATTTCAAAATACGAACTGCAGCGTCGTTATTCGATTTAATTTAATTATATATATATATAATCGATTTTGGCGTTGTTTTTCTTCAGATTTGAATTTACACATATATGAAAATCTAACCGTTGGATCTTCACAAATTTTATATCATTAGATCTTTTCAAAACGAATCCAACGGTTTCAGTTTTGGGAAAATCCGACAGTCGGATCTCCCGCACTAATCGTTTGAAGTTATGATTTCAAAATACGAACTCCAGCTTCGTTATTTGATTTATTTTATTTATATATATATATAATTCATTCTTCGATTTCAAAACCATATCCACTTATATATTTGATAAATATGATATTTTTATCATCAAAAATATTTATTCAACACATGAATATTTTTAGCACTTCATTTTCACAATAAAAATGTAGATTTTATTGTTCAATCTATATATTCAACACATGAATGTTTTCGACTTCATACATACGATAAAAATATGATTTTTATCGTTCTAGTCCTTTATTCAACACATGAATATTTTCTTCAGTTTATATATATAATAAAAATGTGATTTTTATTGTAAAACAATTTATTTCAAAACACGATTATTTTATATAATTCATACATAAGGTAAAAATGTTATATTTGGTGTTAAAACAATTTATTTGAAATACTAATATTTTATATAGTCTATAAATATAATAAAAATGTGATTTTTATCTTTCAAAGAATTTATTCAACACATGAACTTCACTCAACACATGAATTTCTATTCAACACATGAATTTCTATTCAACACATGAATATAGTTTGAACACATGAAAATAATTCTAACACATGAATATTATTGAAAATTTCGGCAGCATAACGGCAGGGTAGTTAAAACCGGGACCGTCCCTAGTACGACTCCTCGCTCTACCTTAAAACCTCGCGGTTTTTGACAATGGGGATTTCATGCATCTAATTCATACGCAGACGAGCATGTTTATTTTTCTTTTCCACAAACTAAACCTATGTGGTTTCATCCAAAATAATTCTCAACCACAAACAGGTATTTTTCAACCACAATCAATCATTCATGATTTCACCAAATTTCACATCAACCAATAATCCAAACAATATCACAACCAATAAATATCGTACATGGTCTGTGGACGAGGGGAGTGTATATATATATATATACTTCAATTTCGTTTCACTTCATTTCAATGCATATATAATTTTTACAACGCATATATAACTTATACATCGAACATACAACTTATACAACGCTTATACATGAGGTGTACAACGCTTATATAACTCATACATCGACTATATAATTTATACATCATTGTTTTCCATACCGTTTATAAATTAGAAATCTCACATTGGTTACCACTCCACCAAAAATTATAGAAGGCTCAGAAAAATATCAGGTCTCTTCTAGAATGTAGAAGACGTCCACACGATCCCGGCGTCTCTTGTTTCACTTGATTTCGACCACATAGCAAAAAGATACGATTTTTATAAGTTTGCAACGCTTTTATTTGTTGAAATCAGTTAAAATAAATATAGGTCGTACCTCTCAGCAGTTTGTTCAAAACTAGGGCCACGATTTTTTGCAAATCCGTAGCACGTTGACACGATCGGAGTATACCACCTCGAAGAGGGGCGAGAGGGGCTCTAGCGCAAGGGGGTGTGATCTGGTTCGGTAGTCAGGCGTGCGCATGGCGGCGATTTCAAGGTGGCGACTTCGGGGAGGTCGTTCGCATGTAATACGAGACGAGGAGGGGTGCCACTGGAATGGATTTGAAGAGGAGGAAGAGATCTTTAAAAAGTTGAACTGGGGCAGGGGTTGATTCGGCCTGGATTCGCCGGAATTTGGTCGGGAAGGATGGAGCTCCTTTCTGCCTTCAGTTTCGCTGATCGGGAAGAGAGAAGCGGTTTTAATATATATAATTTTTTTATGAAAAACCTGATTGGCCGTCATTTATATTAATTCAAAAAATAGGGTTTTCGTAAACGAACACCAATTCAAACCCAACGGTTGTCGCCCCTAGCTAAATACCCCTATTCCGAACATAATAGGATATGTTTCGCAGGCCCATTCAACTGTTTTAGTCAGTTTTTCTTCAAATTAAAATATAAAACATTCAATATTCGATTTGAACGTACATTTCAATTTGTCGGGGCCACACACTGATTCTAAAAATTTCCCGAAAAATAAACAGGGCTATGTTTTGACGATATGGTCCCAACAAAACTAGTTTCGTCGAATTCTGAGACCGTTTGAAAAATGGCCATTTTCTGGTCGATCTAATTTAACTGAAATTGACCAAACACATTTTCCTTTGCCACGCTCACATATTAACTTCAAAAATTATGGAATTTGAAACCTAGCAATTATTTGACATCCCGGATCCAACAAAAGTGGTTTCGTTGAATTCTGAGATCGTTTGCAAAATGTCTATTTTCGAGGGTGATATATTCTCTATAGCGACCTTTCTGAAAATTCATTTGGCCATAACTTTTGACTCCCGCTATGAAACTTCGATTTTTCAGATTCGTTAGAAAGATATTCACTAACAGATTTAAACAATTTTGGTTTCACTAAAATCCGTTTTATTTTACACCCGGTACAGTCAGTCAAAGTTTGAATTCCAATTTTGAAACTACCGCGCCATTTCAGGCCTTGTTTATAATTAAAAATAATTGTATTTATTTTCAAACATCGATTCAAACATACTTTTCATCGTTATTATTTAAAATAATTTATTTTAAATATTAAAAATCCACTATTTTAGCGAATTTAAAAAATTTAAACTGGCTCAGATTTTCTAGGTTGTTACAAAAGGAATAAATATTTGGGAAAATAATGTAACAACCCAGAGATTCTGAGCCAATTTAAAATTTTTATTTTGGCAATTTTTGCGAATTTTGAATATTTAAAATGATTTATTTTAAATAATAACGACGAGAAATTTATTTTGAATAGAATTCGAACGTATATATTTGTTTGAATCGTCGTTAAAAAATATAAATAATTATTTATAATTATAAAAGGAATTGAAAATGGCGCGGTAGTTTGAAATTTCGATTTCGAATTTCAAATGAATGTACAGGATTCAAAATAAACCGGATTTGGGCGAAACCAAAAATATTAAAATATGTTTGAAAATATATTTCCAACGAATCCGAAAAACTGAAATTTCATAGCGGGAATCAAAAGTTATGTCCAGTTGAAAATGCAGAATAGTCGCTATGGAATTCTGGCCCTTAAAAATGGAATTTTGCAAACGACCTCGGTTTTCGACGAAACCACTTTTATTGGATCTGTGATGTCAAGTTATTGCTAGATTCCAAAATTCGTAATTTTTCGAATCAATATGTGAGTGTGGCGAAGTAAAACGTGTTTTAACAATTTCAGTCAATTTCAATCGACCAGAAAATGGCCAATTTTCAAACGGTCTCGGAATTTGACGAAATTAGTTTTATTAGGACCGTATCATCAATACGAAGCTAGAAAATATTTTTTGGGAATTGTTAGAGTCTGTATGTGGCCTCGGTAAATTGAAATGCGCGTTCAAATTCAATATATAGATTTATATTTTGATTTTGACGAAAACTGATCGAAACGATCGAATCAGCTTACGATACATATCCCATTATGTTCGGAATGGGGGTAATTAGCTAGGGGCGATAGTCGTTGGACCTCGTTTAGAGGTCGAATAAAAAAGTCAACTATTGGGATAATTAAATATAATATTAATTTAATTATATAACCTTATTCTCCCCCAATTCCCTTTACCCTACCCGTCGACTTCAAATTTCACAAATAAAAAAGAAAAGAAAAAACAACAGCGCGACCGCGCTGCCCACCCGCCACCGCCCAAGGCAGCGCCGTCCAACGCGACCCCCCCTTGCTGCGCCCTCTTTCCTCCTCTTCTCTCCTCCTCGCGATGGAGCTTCTCCCCCCCCCCCCCCTCTCTTCCAATCGAACCTAAGACCCACAGCACCACCACCTCCGACTGACCTTCCTCCGCCCCCCTCTGGCCTCCACGCCACATCAGCGAGCTCCATCTCGCGGATCCAAACCCCATCGCGCCTAAACCCTAGATCCGAGCCAAAACACCTCGTGCCACCATCCGCCACCACTTCTGGCCCACGCCCCGATCGCCAGTAGCCCCTTACAACCAAGATTCGATTTTTATCAGCGAAAATGTGGGTTTTCCCTTTTCTTTTATTTCTTATTTTTATTTATCTTATAAAGTAAATAGCATTGATTTAGAAATCTGAAATTTTAGAATAACGAAGATATGATTTTTATATACCGAAAAGATTTGATTTTTATACAGTAAAAAGATTGGATTTTTATATGTATGATAGTGAATTAAAAATACAATTTTTAATTACATAAAGCTATGATTTTTATGTACATAGAGGTTCTATTTTTAGCGAAGTAAAAACTACATTTTTAGCGAAGTAAAAACTAGATTTTTAGCGAAGTAAAAATAGGATTTTGAGCTATATAAAAATATGATTTTTATATAGTAGAGATTATAAAAATGTGATTTTTATATATGTAGTGGCTACGGACATCGAAAGTGACAAAAGACGAGCACGGCGAAGATTTCCTACATATGAAGAGTCGCGGTGTATTGGTTTAGCTAGTCGGTGAGAACTCTTCACTTTTATTTTGATTTCTAGTTTGAAATGTATACTAGGATGCAGACGGTGATTAGCAGCACCCGACACTCGTCGTCCACAGACCATGGACGACTTGTTTGATTTTGTTGTGTTGAAATAAAATATATATTCATGTGTTGAAATAAAATATACATTCATGTGTTGAAATAAAATATACATTCATGTGTTGAAGTAAAATATATATTCATGTGTTGAAGTAAAATATATATTCATGTGTTGAAATAAAATATATATTCATGTGTTGAAATAAAATATATTTTCATGTGTTGAAATAAAATATATATTCATGTGTTGAGATAAAATATAAATTCATGTGTTGAAGTAAAATAAATATTCATTTACAAATCGAACGATTTGTTTATGTACACCGATTTTACTGATATTGATTGGGGCGATAAATTTTACACATCGCCCAACTGCACAAATAAAATATGTGTTTGATTGATTGAAACCCCACACGGGCATTGGGATGATATTTGACGTACACTAATCCCGATCGTTTAGTTGTATGTCAATCGATGGGTTGACAGACTGTGTAAGCATTAATTATTTATATTCAATGCTTATGCAGTTGTGTGGTGCACTCTGGATGATGGTTGGTGATTTATCGTTGCTATTATATACATGTGTTGTAGAAAATCCATATAATTAACATTATATGGTAATCGATTGGGCCTCATTCCAATTTGGAAAATAAGAAATATTATAAAAATAAATTCATGTGTTGAATAGAAATAAATCCATGTGTTGAATAGAAATAAATTCATGTGTTGAATAGAAAATATATTCATGTGTTGAATAGAAAATAAATTCATGTGTTGAATAGAACTATATTCATGTGTTGAATAGAAATATATTCATGTGTTGAATAGAAATAAATTTTGTGTTGAATAGAAATTAAAATTCATGTGTTGAATAGAATAAATATTCATGTGTTGAATAGAATAAACATTCATGTGTTGAATAAAAGCCGTGTTGACTAGATTGACGTCATTTTGACGTGAACGATATTAATATCGATTTTATTCATTTTTATAATGAATATAGAAAAGAAAGTGATTTCAAAATATAACGTTTTGAAAATATTATCATTTGTATATCGATGATGTGGAATATTCAATTTTGATTCGAAATTGAATATGAAGTTGAAATCGTTTCGAAAACGAACTTAAAACGATTTATAAAATACGTTTTGAAAGAAAATCGACGAAATATATATAATATATTATATATATATATAATGGCCTGAATAGAACGCGCCGCGCCGCGGCAGTTCACGAATTTCGACCATTGACTTCGAATGGATATTACGGGAGATCCAACTGTCGGATTCTCCTAAAACCGGAACCGTTGGGTTCGTATTGAAAAGAGATTTCTAAAGAATATTATAGATTTGAAATCTAACGGTTGGATTTCGAATTATGTCCAAATCAAATTTGGAAAAGGTCGTTGTAAGTGCAGTTCGATGGCCGTTGATGGAAATCAACTGTGTGGGCCTTGATAAAATTATTAAAAAATGGTAATAATTTGTGTAAAATCATAAGAAATGATTTGGAAAGAATTGGAATGAAAAAATCCATATTTGAAAAGATAAAAATAGATTTATATCGAAATGAACTAGTTTTGAACTAGAATAATAATTTATTTATTTTTGAAATAAATAAATTGGATTTGAAAGGGTTTTAAAAGTAACCAGAAGTTTCAATAATTGAATTGGAATGGGATGTGATTTTGGGTTTATAGTGACCGGTGTTTTAAAAGACATTGGTTCTTTAACCCAGTTAAAGACAGGATATGATTTCCCAAGTTAAACAATCATTGATAGTGATTATTAGGAAGATTAGAACCAAGTGGAGTTTTAATGAATCTTTAATTAGACTGAAATAATTGGGAATGGAGTATCACCAGTTTTGCTCCAGGCGATAGTTAAATCTTTAATTAGATTTGAATGTTAAATGGTAATTGAATTTACCAATAACACCGTGGTGTTAGATATGAAGTATTACCATTTTTACTTCATGGGATGAATAGGTTAGGATTGGGAAATAAAATAAATGTTTACTTCGGTTTGGTTCGCTAATCCCGACTAATTTGAATTGATATTCTAAAGGAGATTAAAGAATAAATTTAAAGAATTTATCTTTGATAATATTAATGGGAACCTTTCCCAAAGTGTAAGAATATTTGAATAAAGGAATGTTCTAAATTGGAATGAGGCGTATGTTTTGTTTGTGTAACACTTGTTTATTATATACGCGAGTTATTCAGAAAGACCGAGTTTATTCCATTCTGAATAACTAATTCGACGTGGTGTCGAGGATGAAGACGGTGGTTGAAGACCGGAGGTCTTCACGTCATTTGGATAATTACTGATGATCTTGATTGGGCCGTACACCCAAGAGGAGGGAATCAGTTAGTGATCGTCCAGACGTACTTGGAGATCGATGGATATGCGAGGTACAAAGTGCCTCCGGTTTTGTTCAGACCCAGAACGAACCTGTAAATGGACTGTGTGTCTGACATTGGATTTTATTATGTGTGATTGATTTCTATTAAATATATATCTATTTGGCGGCGGAGAATTTATTCTCTTGCTTAACGCCCTTCTCTGAGACGTACGAGTTCAGGGGTTATATATTGATGGATATCAATCGCATGGAGTGAATTGCCTGTGTGGCATGCCTAAGTGGCAATTGATCAAGGCTTCTGTTGAAAAGCAAAGTCTTGTGGTTGATGATCAAAGCACCGCCTGTATGGCATAGCTTTGTGTAGCGTTGATTCGCTAGCCTCACACCCCGGTATGAACCAAAAACGGGAGAGGATTCAGGGAGAACATGCGTCTCTTTCTAGTTAGAGGTGGTGTAAGTGACCTACCAACCCTGACATTTATATTATTTTCACCTGTGTGGTTGTTGCTGTTGCGAGGCACCTCGGATATATCGATGACTGTGTGGAGCCGATGGAGTCATTTGGCTCATTTACGCCCCATATGGAGAAGAGACGTAGTGTTCAGGGTTTTATTTAATCCACATCGAGTGAACCGGCCCTGTGGCTCCTAGGTGCAGTTGCGGCTGTAGCCTAAAACATGGACTAGATTGCCTCGAATTCGATGAGGACTATCTTTTGCCTCGGTTCATAGATGGAAATCCAACTTCCAGTATGTGACTTTGCGGTTTTAATTGTAGAACTAGTATGGCAACATGATATATGGTACTCATGCCGTCTATGATTGATATTTATGATTGAAATTGTTTTGACACTATACAGTTATAGTAATAAAAGATGAAATTTAGCGTATCAAGCATTCTTTGGCTATTATAAGGTAAAACTCTATCCTCCGGCTTGTGTTGCATTGTGTGATGGGACCTGGGTCTTATAATAGCTTCATTCTTCTTTATTTAGCATTGCGCTGTTTGTTTTATGCACTGGTACTCTTGGGAGGAAACCCATTCCGTGTTATACGGCGTGGTCCCTTGATTTACCTAACTTTAAAATAAAGATTAATAATTGTTTTAGTTCTCACACCAGTCGCATGACTGACCTGGAGTTTATTTTTTTAACCTAAACTTTGGGTGCCCTTATTTTGACATGGGCAGCTAGTAGTTTTGGTTTTGCAGATTTATATTCATAGGATCCTGATATACAGCTGGAACGATACTCGGAAAGCTCTGTATCCGCGTACTACTTTCAGTTGTGTTTTGTATTATTTTTCCGCTGCTATGTAATGTATTGTAATCTCTGATATTTATCAAATGTATATTATTTGTTTATACTCTGTATATTCTTGTAATCTGATGGAATTGTTGTAATATACAACGAAATGTTCTTCTGTTTGCGTTCCAATATGTCTTATCCTCAAAGTATCCGCTCTTTCCTTCACGGGGAAGTTACGGGTCTTCACAGTTGGTATCAGAGCTTTGGTTTACAGAGCTCGGAGAACAAGACACATTAGAACCATACGAAAGAATTCATCAGAGATTGGATTAGTAATATCCAATGAGAATGACTCGTTAGAGATAGGATCAGTAGTATCCTAGAACGAGTGTGAAGAGTATATTTTTAAAATGAAAACAAAGTTTGTTTTGAAATTTAAATCATTTTATATGTATTTGAATATTTTATTTGTACGGAATTTGGACAATCCAATATATAAAGATTTTGCATATACGCCTTGCAAACGCATATTCGAAGTTTTAATATACTGGATAGATATAGGATCATACTCTAGTCGCTCGAAGATGATTCTGATGATCGCTCGAGCTTCATCAGAATTTATTTTCGTGTTTCGAAAGTGGGATTTCTATATATTTCTAATTGACCGGTGTGAGAACCAAAGCTAGATAGGGCTTATT
This sequence comes from Allium sativum, assembly GCA_030737875.1. Classification (NCBI taxonomy): domain Eukaryota; kingdom Viridiplantae; phylum Streptophyta; class Magnoliopsida; order Asparagales; family Amaryllidaceae; genus Allium; species Allium sativum. The sequence goes on along the minus strand of CM060926.1, from coordinate 1,018,293,606 downwards.
GTTGTGATTTGGCACCAAAAATGTGATTTTTGACTATATATCAAAGTTATGAATTTGAAAATCTAATCAACTAATTGATTGTTGGTTGTGTTGTCTGGTTATTGTTTGTTTAATTGAATGTTGAACCTTCAGCCAAATTGTAATAACCCGGAAATCTAAGCCAACTTAAAATTTTTATTTTGGCAATTTTAGTGAATTTTGAATATTTAAAATGAGTTATTTTAAATAATAACGACGAAAAATTTATTTTGAATAGAATTCGAACGTATATATTTATATAGCTCGACGTTAGAATATAAATATTTTATTTTAAATATAAAAGGAATTGAAAATGGCACGGTAGTTCGATAATTCGATTTCAAAGTTCAAATGAATGTACCGGGTGCAAAATAAACCGGATTTTAGCGAAACCAAAAATATTTGAATCTAATTGATAATATCTTTCCAATGAATCCGAAAAATTGAAATTTCATAGCGGGGATAAAAAGTTATGCCCAGTTGAAAATTCAAAATAGTCGCTATGGAATTTGGGCACTTGAAAATGAAAATTTTGCAAACGACCTCGGTTTTCGACGAAACCACTTTTGTTGGATCTGTGATGTCAGGTTATTACTAGATTCCAAATTTCATAATTTTTCGAATCAATATGTGAGCGTGGCAAAGGAAAACGCGTTTGACCAATTTCAGTTGATTTTAATCGACTGGAAAATGGCCATTTTTCAAACGGTCTCGGAATTCGATGAAATTAGTTTTGTTAGGACCGTATCGTCAATACGAAGCTAGAAAATATTTTTTGAGAATTTTTCGAGTTCATATGTGGCCTCGGTAAATTGAAATGCGCGTTCAAATTCAATATATAGAGTTATATGTTGATTTTGACGAAGACTGATCGAAACGATCGAATTGGCTTGCGATACATATCCCATTGTGTTCGGAATGGGGGTAATTAGCTAGGGACGACAGTCGGTGGGTTCGATTTCGAGTTTGAAATAAAAAGTTGCTTTTTGAATTTAAAAATAAATAATTATATATATTATATTATGTAATTCCTCTTATACCCTCCATCACTATTCTTGGTCAAACCCCTCACTTCTATTACCCATGGTCAGACACTCCAGCCCCCATTCTTTCGATCGTCGATCAAGCCCCCCCATTGGATTCAAATCGCCGCCGCTAGGGCGCGCTCCCCCACCAGTCTCGTCGGCCATCACCTCTGGCCCTCACCCTAGTGCGCTCCTCTCTCCTCTGCTACACCTTCTCTCCCCTCCCTTGTCGTCTAGGCTCGAACGAGACCCCACGCCCTCAAAAGACCCGATGCCCTAGCACCCCCACCTCGACGCAGCACTTCCACCTCCCCCTTTCGCAGAAAAAAAAGGTGAACTTTTTATGTATTTTAATTATTTATTTAGTTTAAATACATTTTATAGATTAAGAAAAAATCAGTTTATAAAATACTGATATGAAAAAGGGATGTTTGTTGTATATAAAAACACGATTTTTATAGTATGGATTTAAAATCATAAAAAATTGATTTTTATGTAGGAAGCTTTAAAATAAAAATTCAATTTTTATTTGTTAAGAGAATTTATATATGTGTTATTGTTTAAAAAGATTGGATCTTTATTTGACATAAAGATTAGATTTTTATTTTACATAAAGAAGAGATTTTTATTAAGTAAATAGAGAAATATAAAAATTTGATTTTTATTTAGTGAATTGACATGAAAAAGATGTGATCTTTATAATATTTGTAGAGAAATAAAATTGTGATTTTTGTATTATGGAGTAACGAAATAAAAATATAATTTTTATAATATAGAAAGGATAAAAATATAATTTTTATAATATAGAAAGGTTAAAAATATGATTTTTATATTATATAAATAATAAAAATTCGATCTTTGTATATGAAACAGAATAAGCGTTGTATAAATATATAAAAAGTATAAATAAAAATATGATTTTTATTTATTGAAATGAAGTGATAAAAATATAATTTTTATTATGAAAAGCGTGAAAAGAACTGCATTGGAATTTCAAACGGATCCAGACGGTTCAGCAGTTCAAAAGCAAAGCACGATGAAGATTTCTACACAAGAAGAGTCGTGTTATTGGATTAGCTAATTGGTGAGAACTTCTTACTTTTAATTTAAATTTCTAGTTAAAATATATACTAGGATGCAGACAGTGTTTAGTAGCACCCGACACCCGTCGTCCACAGACCATGGACGGCTTGTATGCTTATTTGTTTGATTTTGATGTATAGTTGATTGTGTGATGTGAAATAAAATATTTATATAGTTAAAAATATTTTATAGTTAAAAATAGAATTTTTAACGTGTAATTGAAATAAATATTTATAAACAAATCGGACGATTTGTTTATATACACTGATTTGACTGATATTGATTGGGACGATAAATTTTACACCTCGCCCAACTGCACAGATAAAATCTGTGTTTGATTGTTTGAAACCCCACACGGGTATTGGGATGATATATGACATACACTAATCCCAATAATTAGTTGTATGTTGATCGGTTGATTGACAGCCTGTTACAAGCGTTGAATATTTATATTTGATGCTTATACAGTGTAGAATGCACTTCGGATAATGGTTGATTATTTGTCATCGTTGATATATACATGCGTTGTATGGAAATCCATAGAAATAAAATCTATGGTAATTGATTGGGCCTCATTCCAGTTTTGAAATAGAATATTTGAAAAAGAAATATTTGAATAGAAATATTTGAAAAAGAAATATTTGAATAGAAATATGTGAAAAAGAAATATTTGAATAGAAATATTTGAAAAAGAAATATTTGAAATAGAATATTTGAAAATAGAAATATATGAAGTCGTGTTTATTAGATTTGCGCCATTTTGACGTGAACGATATTTATATCGATTATATTCATTTTTATAATGAATATTGAGAAGTGATTTCAAAATCGAATATTTTGAAATGAAATTCGAATTAAATTGAATTGAAATGAATTAGAATTTTGATTTGAATTTGAAAAAGAAGTTGAAATCGTTTTGAAAAAGAATTTAAAATGATTTATAAAATATGTTTTAAAAGGGAATCGACGAAGTACATATTATATTATATATATATATATATAATATAATGGCCTGAATAGAACGCGCCGCACCGCGGTAGTTCGTGAATTTCGACCATTGACTTCGAACGGATATTACGAGAGATCCGACCGTCGGATTCTCCTAAAACCGGAACCGTTGGGTTCGTATCGAAAAGAGCTTTCCAATGAATATTAGAAATCTGAGATCCAACGGTTGGATTTGGAATTATGTCCAAATCAAATTTGGAAAAGGTCGCTGTAAGTGCAGTTCGATGGCCGTGGATGGAAATCGACTGTACGGGCCTTGATAAAATTATTAAAAATATCAATAATTTGTGTAAAATCATAAGAAATGATTTGAGAAGAATTGGGATGAAAAACTCCGTATTTGAAAAGATAAAAATAGATTTTTATCGAAATGAACTAGTTTTGAACTAGAATTATAATTCTATTTATTTTTAAATAAATAAATTGAATTTGAAAAGGGTTTTAAAAGTAATCAGCATTTCCAATAATTGAATTGGAATGGATTTGAATCGAAATTGTCTTTGGAATATTTCGATGTTGGATTTTGTGATTATACAGATGTTGTTATGGAAATTTGAAAGATATATATATATATATATATCGTTATTTCCAATACGATATTTGTTGGTCGTAGAATTTGATATTGAATATAAGCCGATATATTTTCTATTCAGAGCCTTGTATTTAATATCAAATGTGATTTGGGTTTGTCGTGAATGGTGTCTTCATTAACACTGTTCTTAAGCCCAATTGAGAAAAAGATTAAATCTTTTTATTTAGATTTAATGAAGTGTACCAATTAAATGATATTTAATTGGAATGGAAATTGTATTGATTTTTGGGTCTATTGTGAACAGTGTTTTAAATAACACTTGTTCTTTAACCCGAAAATTGATGGAATGTGGTTTTGGGTTGTCGTGAACGGTATCTTCAATAATACTGTTCTTAGACCCAAAGGAGTTAAGAAAATCAGAAAATAACTGGAGATTAGTTAAGTGAGTGGTTTCTGGGGTATTGATCTGATGTCGGTTTCGGTCTTCGGGGTTAATACTTAGGGAATTGCTCACTTGCTAATTTACGGTTAGGGACTGATTGAAATGGAATGTAATTTTGGGTTTATTGTGAACCGTGTTTTAAATGACATTGATTCTTTAACCCAGTCAAAGATTAAAACTAAGTGGAGTTTTAATGAATCTTTAATTAGATTGAAAGGATCGAGAATGGAGTATCACCAGTTTTGCTCCAGGCGATAGTTAAATCTTTAATTAGATTTGAACGTGAAATGGTAATTGAATTTACCGATAACACCGTGGTGTTAGATATGAAGTATTACCAGTTTTACTTCATGGGATGAATAGGTTGGGATTGGGAAATAAAATAAATGATCACTTCGGTGTGGATCGCTAATCCCGACTAGTTTGAATTGATATTCAAGAGTAGATCTTTGATAAAATTAATGGGAACCTCTCCCTAAGAATGTGAAATTTAGAAACTAACTGTAGGTTAGCTAAGCAGAATGGTTTCCTGGGTATTGACCTGATGTTGGTTTCGGCCTTCGGGGTTAATATTTGGGGAATTATTCTCTGGTTAATTTACGGTTAGTGACTGATGAATTGGAATGAGGCATATGTTGTGTTTGTATAACACTTGTTTATTATATACGCGAGTTATTCGGAAAGACCGGGTTTATCCCATTCTGAATAACTGATTCGACGTGGTGTCGAAGATGAAGACGATGGTTGAAGACCGGAGGTCTTCACGTTGTTTGGATAATTGCTGATGATCTTGATTGGGTCGTACACCCAAGAGAAGGGAATCAGTTGGTGATCGTCCAGACATACTTGGAGATCGATGGATATGCAGGGTACTAGGTGCCTCCGGTTTCGTTCAGACCCAGAACGGACTTGTAAATGGACTGTGTGTCTGACATTGGATTTCAGTCTGTGTGATTGATTTCTATTAAATATACATCTGTTTGGCGGCGGAGAATTTATTCTCTTGCTTAACGCCCTTCTCTGAGACGTACGAGCTCAGGGGTTATATATTGATGGATATCCATTACTTGGAGTGAATTGCCTATGTGGCATGCCTAAGTGACAAATGATCAAGGCTTCTGTTGAAAAGCAAAGTCTTGTGGTTGATGATCGAAGCACGGCCTTTGTGGCATAGCTTTGTGTAGCATTGATTCGCGAGCCTCACACCCCGGTGTGAACCAAAAACGGGAGGGGACGTCAGGGAGGGCATGCGTTTCTTTCTAGCTAGAAGTGGCGTAAGTGGTTTTACATGCCCTAACGAGTTTGACTTATGTGTTTGTTGCTGTTGCGAGGCGCCTCGGATATATCGGTGACTATGTGAAGCCGATGGAGTCATTCGTTGGCTCATTTACGCCCCATAGGGCGGGGAAACGCATGTTCAGGGTTTAAGTTTAATCCACATCGGTGGACTGGCCCTGAGGATCCAAGGGGCAGTTGTGGCTGTTCCTGAGGCTCGGGCTAGACAGTCTCGAATCGGTGAGGACTATCTTTTGCCTCGGTTCACAGATGGAAATCCAACTTCCAATACGTGACTTTGCGGTTTTATTTGTAGAGCCTAGTATGGCGACATGATATATGGTACCCATGCCGTATATGATTGATATTTATGATTGTATCTAAAATTAGAAACTAACTGGAAACGAGCTAGTACGGATGGTTTCCTGGGTATTGGTCTGATGTTGGTTTCGGCCTTCGGGGTTAATACTTAGGGAATCGTTCTCTTACTAATTTACGGTTGGAGTCTGATTAAAAATTTAAAAGATGAAATTTAACATATCAAGCATTCTTTGGCTATAAAATATATATTGATTGGGACGATAAATTTTACAAATCGAACGATTTGTTTATGTACACCGATTTGACTGATATTGATTGGGAAGATAAATTTTACGCATCGCCCAATTGCACAAATAAAATATGTGTTTGATTGATTGAAACCCCACACGGGTATTGGGATGATATTTGACGTACACTAATCCCGATCGTTTAGTTGTATGTTAATCGATGGGTTGACAGACTGTGTAAGCGATAATAATTTATATTTAATGCTTATGCAGTTGTGTGGTGTACTCTGGATGATGGTTGGTGATTTATCGTTGCTATTATATACATGTGTTGTAGAAAATCCATATAATTAACATTATATGGTAATTGATTGGGCCTCATTCCAATTTGGAAAATAAGAAATATAATAAAAATAAATTCATGTGTTGAATAGAGATAAATTCATGTGTTGAGTAGAAATAAATTCATGTGTTGAATAGAAAATATATTCATGTGTTGAATAGAAAATAAATTCATGTGTTGAATAGAAATATATTCATGTGTTGAACAGAAATATATTCATGTGTTGAATAGAAATAAATTCATGTGCTGAATAGAAATAAAAATTCATGTGTTGAATAGAATAAATATTCATGTGTTGAATAGAATAAATATTCATGTGTTGAATAGAATAAACATTCATGTGTTGAATAAAAGCCGTGTTGACTAGATTGACGCCATTTTGATGTGAACGATATTTATATCGATTTTATTCATTTTTATAATGAATATAGAAAAGAAAGTGATTTCAAAATATAACGTTTTGAAAATATTATCATTTGTATATCGATGATGTGGAATATTCAATTTTGATTCGAAATTGAATATGAAGTTGAAATCGTTTCGAAAACGAAATTAAAATGATTTATAAAATACGTTTTGAAAGGAAATCGACAAAATATATATAATATATATTATATATATATATAATGGCCTGAATAGAACGCGCCGCGCCGCGGCAGTTCGCGAATTATTTTACAAATCTAATAAAATATATATTCATGTGTTGAGATAAAATATAAATTCATGTGTTGAAGTAAAATAAATATTCATTTACAAATCGAACGATTTGTTTATGTACACCGATTTGACTGATATTGATTGGGACGATAAATTTTACGCATCGCCCAATTGCACAAATAAAATATGTGTTTGATTGATTGAAACCCCACACGGGTATTGGGATGATATTTGACGTGCACTAATCCCGATCGTTTAGTTGTATGTTAATCGATGGGTTGACAGACTGTGTAAGCGTTAATAATTTATATTTAATGCTTATGCAGTTGTGTGGTGTACTCTGGATGATGGTTGGTGATTTATCGTTGCTATTATATACATGTGTTGTAGAAAATCCATATAATTAACATTATATGGTAATTGATTGGGCCTCATTCCAATTTGGAAAATAAGAAATATAATAAAAATAAATTCATGTGTTGAATAGAGATAAATTCATGTGTTGAGTAGAAATAAATTCATGTGTTGAATAGAAAATATATTCATGTGTTGAATAGAAAATAAATTCATGTGTTGAATAGAAATATATTCATGTGTTGAACAGAAATATATTCATGTGTTGAATAGAAATAAATTCATGTGTTGAATAGAAATAAAAATTCATGTGTTGAATAGAATAAATATTCATGTGTTGAATAGAATAAATATTCATGTGTTGAATAGAATAAACATTCATGTGTTGAATAAAAGCCGTGTTGACTAGATTGACGCCATTTTGATGTGAACGATATTTATATCGATTTTATTCATTTTTATAATGAATATAGAAAAGAAAGTGATTTCAAAATATAACGTTTTGAAAATATTATCATTTGTATATCGATGATGTGGAATATTCAATTTTGATTCGAAATTGAATATGAAGTTCAAATCGTTTCGAAAACGAATTTAAAACGATTTATAAAATATGTTTTGAAAGGAAATCGACAAAATATATATAATATATTATATATATATATAATATATTATATATATATATATATAATGGCCTGAATAGAACACGCCGCGTCGCGGCAGTTCGCGAATTTCGACCATTGACTTCGAATGGATATTACGAAAGATCCAACCGTCGGATTCTCGTAAAACAGGAACTGTTGGGTTCGTATCGAAAAGAGCTTTCTAAGAATATTAGAGATTTGAAGTCTAACGGTTGGATTTGGAATTATGTCCAAATCAAATTTGGAAAAGGTCGCTGTAAGTGCAGTTCGATGGCCGTTGATGGAAATCGACTGTGCGGGCCTTGATAAAATTATTAAAAATGGTAATAATTTGTGTAAAATCATAAGAAATGATTTGGAAAGAATTGGAAAGAAAAATTCCATATTTGAAAAGATAAAAATACATTTTTATCGAAATGAACTAGTTTTGAACTAGAATAATAATTTATTTATTTTTGAAATAAATAAATTGGATTTGAAAGGGTTTTAAAAGTAACCAGAAGTTTCAATAATTGAATTGGAATGGGACGTGATTTTGGGTTTATAGTGAACGGTGTTTTAAAAGACATTAGTTCTTTAACCCAGTTAAAGAAAGGATATGATTTCCCAAGTTAAACAACCATTGATAGTGATTATTGGGAAGATTAAAACCAAGCGGAGTTTTAATGAATCTTTAATTAGATTGAAATAATCGGGAATGGAGTATCACCAGTTTTGCTCCAGGCGATAGTTAAATCTTTAATTAGATTTGAACGCGAAATGGTAATTGAATTTACCAATAACATCGAGGTGTTAGATATGAAGTATTACCAGTTTTACTTTATGGGATGAATAGGTTGGGATTGGGAAATAAAATAAATGATTACTTCGGTGTGGTTCGCTAATCCCGACTAATTTGAATTGATACTCAAAAGGAGATTAAAGAATAAATTTAAAGAATTTTTCTTTGATAAAATTAATGGGAACCTTTCCCAAAGTGTAAGAATATTTGAATAAAAGAATGTTCTAAATTGGAATGAGGCGTATGTTGTGTTTGTGTAACACTTGTTTATTATATACGTGAGTTATTCAGAAAGATCGGGTTTATCCCATTCTGAATAACTGATTCGACGTGGTGTCGAGGATGAATACGGTGGTTGAAGACCGGAGGTCTTCACGTCGTTTGGATAATTACTTATGATCTTGATTGGGCCGTACACCCAAGAGGAGGGAATCAGTTAGTGATCGTCCAGACGTACTTGGAGATCGATGGATATGCGAGGTACAAAGTGCCTCTGGTTTCGTTCAGACCCAGAACGAACTTGTAAATGGACTGTGTGTCTGACATTGGATTTTATTCTATTTGATTGATTTCTATTAAATATATATTTGTTTGGCGGCGGAGAATTTATTCTCTTGATTAACGCCCTTCTCTGAGACGTACGAGCTCAGGGGTTATATATTGATGGATATCAATCGCATGGAGTGAATTGCCTGTGTGGCATGCCTAAGTGGCAATTGATCAAGGCTTCTGTTGAAAAGCAAAGTCTTGTGGTTGATGATCAAAGCACCGCCTGTTTGGCATAGCTTTGTGTAGCGTTGATTCGCGAGCCTCACACCCCGGTATGAACCAGAAACGGGAGAGGATCCAAGGAGAACATGCGTCTCTTTCTAGTTAGAGGTGGTGTCAGTGACCTACCAGCCCTGACATTTATATTATTTTCACATGTGTGGTTGTTGCTGTTGCGAGGCGCCTCAGATATGTCGGCGACTGTGTAGAGCCGATGGAGTCATTTGGCTCATTTACGCCCCATAGGGCGGGGAGACGTAGTGTTCAGGGTTTTATTTAATCCACATCGAGTGGACCGGCCCTGTGGCTCCTAGGTGCAGTTGCGGCTGTAGCCTGAGACATGGACTAGATTGTCTCGAATTCGGTGAGGACTATCTTTTGCCTCGGTTCATAGATGGAAATCCAACTTCCAATACGTGACTTTGCGGTTTTAATTGTAGAACTAGTATGGCGACATGATATATGGTACCCATGCCGTCTATGATTGATATTTATGATTTAAATTGTTTTGACATTATACACTTATAGTAATAAAAGATGAAATTTAGCGTATCAAGTATTCTTTGGCTATTATAAGGTAAAATCCTATCCTCCGGCTTGTGTTGCATTGTGTGATGGGACCTGGGTCTTATAATAGCTTCATTCTTGTTTATTTAGCATTGCGCTGTTTGTTTTATGCACTGGTACTCTTGGGAGGAAACCCGTTCTGTGTTATACGGCGTGGTCCCTTGATTTACCTAACTTTAAAATAAAGATTAATAACTGTTTTAGTTCTCACACCAGTCACATGACTGACCTAGAGTTTAATGTTTTAACCTAAACTCTGGGTGCCCTTATTTTGACACGGGCAGCTAGTAGTTTTGGTTTTGCAGATTTATATTCACAGGATCCTGATTTACAGCTGGAACGATACTCGGAAAGCTCTGTATCCGCGTACTACTTTCAGTTGTGTTTTGTATTATTTTTCCGCTGCTATGTAATGTATTGTAATCTCTAATATTTATCAAATGTATATTATTTGTTTATACTCTGTATATTCTTGTAATCTGATGGAATTTAATATACAATGAAATGTTCTTCTGTTTGCGTTCCGATATGTCTTGTCCTCAAAGTATCCGCTCTTTCCTTCACGGGGAAGTTATGGGTCTTCACAAATAAATAGAAAGATAAAAGGAATATTTATTTAGAAAATAAATAAGATATCATAAAAGGAAATATTTGGAAAGTAAGTATGATTATAAAAGGAATTAGAGTTAAATCGATTAGAGTTAATCAAAGAGAGTTAATTAATTAGAGTTAGTCGGATTAGAGTTATCGAATATTAGTTATTCGAAAAGAGATTATCGAATATTAGTTATTCGAAAAGAGGTTATCGAATATTAGTTACTCGAAAGGAGTTATCCAATATTAATTATTCGAAAGGATTATCGAATATTAGTTATTCGAAAAGAGATTATCAAATATTAGACATTCGAAAGGAGTTATCAAATATTAGTTATTCGAAAGGAGTTATCGAATATTAGTTATTCGAAAGGATTATCGAATATTAGTTATTAGAAAAGAGATTATCGAATATTAGTTATTTGAAAGGAGTATCGAATATTAGTTTTTCGAAAGAAGTTGATTGAATATAGTTTATTTGAGTAGAGTTGAAGGAGTAAATCGAATATTAGTTATTCGAAAGGAGTTGATCGAATATAGTTTATTCGAATAGAGTTGAAGGAGTTTATCGAATATAATTTATTTGAATAGAGTTGAAGGAGTAAATCAAATATAGTTTATTCGAAAGGAGTTATTCGAATATAGTTTATTTGAATAGAGTTAAAGGAGTTAATCGAATATAGTTTATTCGAAAGGAGTTAATTGATAGGAGTTAATCGAATATAGTTTATTCGAAAGGAGTTAATTGATAGGAGTTAATCGAATATAGTTTATTCGAAAGGAGTTAATTGATAGGAGTTAATTGAATATAGTTTATTCGAAAGGAGTTAATTGATAGAAGTTAATTGATAAGAGTTAATTGATTAGAGTTAATCCAATAGAGTTAATCAAATAGAGTTAATAGAATAGAGTTAATCAAATAGAGCTAACAGATAAGAGTAAATCAATTAGAGTTTATCGAATAGTGTTAATTGAATAGTGTTAATCGAATATGGCTATTCGAAGAGAGATTATCAAATATAGTTTATTCGAAGGAAAGAGTTATCGAATAGAGATTTATTCGAAAGAGAGCTACGTAAGGAAGTTCGTTAAAGGTTTAAAGGGTGAACCTTGTCTGTTTCAAAGTTAGAAATGTTGTTCAGTTAAGGTCTGAGAGGTAGTCATACCCCAACTTGATTGGTTTCGTTTTTAACTAAGGAATGGTTTAGGTTCGACAGTGAAGATTGGTTAAGCGAATTTAGTTAACGAGTATAATGGTCTGAGTTGGCATAGCGATATTTGATTTAAACATCTGTTTAAATCCAATGTAGGAGTTTTGGAAATATTTTCCAAATAAGAATCAGAAATGTTTTCTAATATAGAAAATAAGAAATGGAAATGTTTTCCATTGTTAATAACGTATATTTTCTAAATTTAGAAAATAAGAAATGTTGAATATATGGAAACAGGAATAGGGAAATGGATAATTGAATGACAAATCAAATTAAAGTGGATCAGTGTTGATTGATGATTTGATCGATAGAATTTCCATCTGGAAATAATATCGTTGTTTGCACACGTGTTTTTCTTTGATAGTTAAGTCACTGACTATCGAAGTTTTTGACCATTTTTCCGTTGTCAATGCGGAGAGACCGGGATCAGATTCGTTATCTGAAAACCACTCTGTATGGCATTAGCGTTGCGAATCAAATATGATGAATATAATTGAAGACGGAGTTATGCAAGGACTGTCCTGTTTACATAATAGTGCCTTCGGTTTGTCCAGTCCCAGGACAACTTGTATGGAAGAATGTCTGACATAGTATATTTAATGGATCACATAAGTTGATGTCTTCAAACGTATGTACATTTGGTGGCGGAGGAATTCTTTTCTCTTAGCTGTATACCCGTTGTATTTTTGGGGAAATCAATTTGTGATTTGGCGGGTATGACGATGTGTCATTCAAAGTGAATAAATGTGTGATCTGTCAGAGATAAGCGTAGCCTCTAGCCTCATAACCGGGAAATGACAAAAATCGGGCAGGCAGCATGGCTAAGTGGTTGGCTGCCAAGTAGGGTGTATTATCACCTATCTAGAGATATTCATTTCATTCTTTAATCTATTCGATGTTGTCCCATTCCGGAAACGATTGCTGATCCCAACCGTTGGTGATATACATTCGATACACTCAAGCGAAATGAGTAGTCAGTCATGTGTGGCCGGGTTGCAAGATGTTCTTGTTGAACCCAGTGTATTCCTCTCTAGAGGTACACTATCAGAAGGTGGTTCCATACCTTGTCATAGTTGGAAATCCATTACCCAATAAGTGCTCGCGGTTTTGATTATATACTATATATGTGGAACGTGAGATGAAAGCGTTCTGCAAGATGATTATTATATTGTGGTTGATAGACACTATTATAATATTAAAAGAGTTTTTATATAAAAGATCATTGTTTCTTTCAAAATGATTTGAAAGTTAAATCAAACTGATTTGGATTCTCATAAGGGAAAAAACCCGTTCCGTTATACGGCGTGGTCTTATGAGATATCGTTTAATTTCTCAAACTGTTTTAAACTGTTTTACCCACACCAGTCCCATGACTGACCCAAAGTTTATTTTGTTTTGTTTTCCCTAAACTCTTGGGTGCCCAATTTTGTACGGGCAGTCAAGTAGTCGGGATTTTACAGATATACTTAGAATGCTGGAGCAGGAGGCTTCAGCAGCGTTTATATAGCTATTCTTTATTTCCGTTGTGTTGTAAGTGATGTACTTTGATAATGATATATATATATATATATATATATATATTCAAGTACAATCTTTTATTTCAAAGTTATGTTATATTTTATTCGTTCCACTGTGAGATTCGTGTTACTCTGATGTTGTGTGTTCTTCTTCTTCTTCTATTCTAAGTTTCTGTCTTATCTATTCTCACCCTCTAATTTCTTTCATGGACTATCCGGTATTTCCGATGCTTGAATAGTCGACATAGTGTTGTATGCCGATATCCAGGATCGCGAAAACCCGGGTCGTTACAGTGGTATCAGAGCTTAAGGTTAAGTAATTACCTTGGCTCTGTGGCGTGACTCAGTAGAGATAGGGTTAGTAATACCGTAGATTGAGTTGAGTGTATATATACGAGTGAGCGTATTTGTTATTTGACATAAAATGGTTTTATATTATGGAGTTTGTTAGTTGAGTAGTTTATGAATTCTGGTCGATCAATTTGATCCACTGTATCGGTAGGAGTTTCTAAACACTTGAATACGATGAACCGACATGGTATGTTTTGAAAAAAAAGGGTAAATGAAATAATTTTACCCGAAATATATTTTGTTATAAAAGGAATCTATATATTGGAATTATTATAATATATAACATGTGTTGGTTGTTATTATAATCGAATGAGATTATAAATTGAAATGTTTATGTAAATAGCCAATCAGAATTCATATAAGTGAAATAAGTGAAATTAGATGAATTAAATATGAATTTAAATCAGAAAAGAAATTAAAACCCTGGAAATTTGGAAAGGTGTTTGTAGATGGAGTTGAAATTAATATATGAGAATTTTAAAATCCTGGGAGATTTTAAAATTGTTTACAAACATTGAGAAGGATATTTTGAAAGTGATTTCAAAATGGAAGTGTTTAGAAATGGTTTTGAAAGTGATATAGTATTGAACTCACTTGGGTCGCTGGAAAATAAATTCCGATGTTGATCCGGACATCATCGGTGTTCATTTTCGAGTGGTACGTGATGGATTACTACCGAAGATTTTTTTTTTGAATTGTTTTGAGAAAACAAGTTGTTTTGAAATTCCAGAAAAGGATATTTGATTTTTGGAAAGGCTAAGCTATTTGAAACTCCCAGGTAAAGATTGTTTGAAATAAAAACAAATTAAATAGAAATTTGTGAAAGCAAATTTGAAATTGAAATAAAGGCAGTTCAGTGGTAATTGAATTGAACTGGATTAGAATGGTATCGAGAAATTTGGATTTGTGGGAAAGAAGTTTGAAATGAGATTCAGTTGGGAATACATTTATATATGTTGACTTTATAGCAGATTGAAAGTGAAAGAGTTGATATACCCGACAAAAAGGTACAAGTTTATATTTAAGTTGGGTATGAAATTTATGAGCCTGTTTGGCAAGACGCTTGGCTATTTGATTTTCTTTTGAGATGAAGAAGGCCCAGAGAGGCGAGTTGTAGTTGTACCGATTGACCAGTACAAAGGACGTGCTGGCGAAATTTCTCGAAAATTTCGGGTGTTAGAAAATTTTCAAATTTTTGAAAATTTCCGTAATAGAAACAAATTAATATTTTAATTGAAATTAATCGGTATATTGAAACTGAAGTTAAGAAGTAACAAATAATTTTTAATCCAGTTAATAGGGTTTGTTTTCTACCTTAGCAATTTCGAGGGCGAAATTATTTTAAGGGTACGATATTATAATTAATTTATTTAATTATTTAAATAGTGATTAAAAGAATTAAATGGTCGTTGAATTAAATTATATGGAATATTTAATTAATATAAATAATAGAATAATATATTTAATTCTGAAATAGTCGGAAATAGTGAATTGACAATATCGTGTGAACTGGACAAATTTGAAATATATAATTCAATTTAAAATTGAATTACGATAATGAATATATTTAATTAACGAAGTTAGAACGTATGAATTATAGTATAATTATAATCGAGCTCGAAATGGCGCGGCAGTTCGCTATTTGGCGATTCGAACTTCAACTGAACATACAGGGTCCGTTTTAAATCGGATTTCCGTGAAACAAGAAACGTTCGGAGCTGGTGAAGTATATTTTTCTAATGGAACAGAAAAATCAGAATTTCATCGTATAGATTTTGAGTTATGTCCAAATCAAATTTTAGAAAAGTCGCTATGGAATTCCTTTGAAATTTATAAATATATATTTATATTATAAAAGGATTTTATATATAAATCGAATATCGATATAACTGGGAATTTTGAAATATCGAGTTATAAATCCAATTGGAGTTGTATGATATTCTAGTGTGGATATATACAATAATATTTATTTTTAAATATTTAATTTAATTATTTTTAAATATATTTATATTTAAATGGGTTATTTAGAGCTTTAAAAATAGCCAGTTTTGCAAACGACCTCCGTTTTTGATGAAACTAATTTTGTTGGATCCACAATATTTAATTATTGGCAGATTTCAATTTCTGTGATTTTTGGGGTTAGTGTGTGGCTGTACGGATTTTTAATGTGAAAAAAGTCAGTATTTTGATGGTTAAAAATACGCTGTGTGAGCAAACGGAGTCAGAATTCGACGAAACCAGTTTCGTTGGGTCTGTAATGTCAAAGTCTAGTGGCATGTCCATTTTCGTGATTTTTGGGTATCGTGTGTGATCGTAGGAATTTTTAAAGACAATTTTAGACAGCGTTGGAATAAAATATAAATATGTGAAGCCTCTTGAGCAAGCCAAAACACACCTATAAAATACCCTTACAACCTAAACCTAATTCCTCAATCAACATCCACTTCCGCCGTCACTCTGTTCATTCCAAACATGAAAACATGCATCTTCATAAATCAATAGAAATAGAAATAAACTCCTATAAATCGTATAGCATATATATTCGAGTTTGGATTAATGTAAGCTTCAGTCTCATACCCATTTCATTGTGTTCGACATCGGTTTCTGTCACTGGAAATGAACACAACATTGATTAAGGTTCAAAGTTTGGGGATTGAGAAGCATTGAATCGAGTTTTCAAGTTCGGATTTGAACTCAGGAGATCAAATAGATGTGGTTTGTTTTTTGGGGAATTTTCAGAAAATAAAAATGCTGATCTTGTTTTAAACGGTAGCGGTACTGCGGAGGAAAGGACTCGCCATGGTTGATGCGAGTTCGAGCAGGACGGGTGGGTGTTGAGGCTCGCCGGAAGTGAAGGAGAACGGTGCAGAGTTTGTGTGTATTCATGGGAGGATGAGGGAGAACTCGATGGAGGAAGCGTCGGCCTTGAGGAAGTAATTTGGAGCTGGGATTTCCTTCAGAGTTTGGAGAAGGCGGGTTGGGTATTTTGGTAAGTGGGCCGACTGTCTATAAAAGGGCAAGGCCCATTTGAAATCTAAAAATCCAAGTTTTATTTTGTATATGTGTATTAACTTCGTAAGGTCGTAACTTGTTCATATATTGACGGAATTCAACGAAACAAGATCCGTTGGGATCGTATGGATGGTGTAACACCCCGCATTTTAATATAATTAAAAATGAGATATATGTATATATGCATGGATATATTTAAAGGAAGGATTAAATAATATTAATGTAATTGCATGTAAGAAGTTTATGCAGTGAAATAAAGAAAAAGATTAATAAGAAACTACATGAAATATTTGAAATAAGAAGAAATACAGTGAAATGCGAAGAAATACATGCGAACATTTAAAAAAAATAAAAATGAGAATTTGAAGAGACTCTAGAATTTGGTCATGAAATTAGCGTCATTACGTTCGTGGCGATTTTCTGGTCAATTTAGACCTATAGTTTGTAGAAAACTGATTTAAAACGAAGAAGTTATCCTTAATTTAAGAAATGCAACAAAACATTAAAATGGAGCAATTAAACGTGAAGGGGAACAACTTTTGAAATTTAAACATTTAAAAAGCAAAGTAATAAGGTGTAACAACCCGAAAATCTGGGCCAGTTTAAAATTTTTATTTTGGCAATTTTAGCGAATTTTGAATATTTAAAATGAATTATTTTAAATAATATCGACGAGAAATTTATTTTGAATAGAATTCGACGTATATATTATATACGTCGTCGTTAGAATATAAATATTTATATATAGATTATAAATAGAATTGAAAATGGCGCGGTAGTTCGATAATTCGATTTCAAACTTCAATTGAATGTACCGGGAGCAAAACAATCCGGATTTTAGTGAAACCAAAAACATTAGGATCTAATAGACGATATCTTTCCAACGAAGTTAACAAACTGAGATTTCACTTTATAAATGATAAGATATGTCCAGTTGAAAATTCTGAATAGTCGCTATGGAATTCAGGCCCTTAAAAATGGACATTTTGCAAACGACCTCGGATTTCGACGAAACCACTTTTGTTGGGTCCGTGATGTCAAATTATTGCTAGGTTTCAAATTTCATAATTTTTCGAATCAATATGTGAGCGTGGCAAAGGAAAACGTGTTTTGACCATTTCAGTTCATTTTAATCGACTGGAAATTGGCCATTTTTCCAACGGTCTCAGAATTCGACGAAACTAGTTTTGTTAGGACCGTATCGTAAATACGAAGCTAGAAAATATTTTTCGAGAATTTTTAGAGTTAAAATGTGACCCCGGTAATTTGAAATGTACGTTTAAAATTCAATATAGTGATTTAAATATAAATTAAACGGAAACTGATTCAAATGATCGAATCAACCTACGATACATATCCCATTGTGTTCGGAATGGGGGTGAAACGCTATGGGCGACAGGCAGTGGGCCTCGTTTAGAGGTCATATGTAAAAGTCAACTTCTATGAATTTAAAATAATTAAATAATAAAATATAAAAAAATAAAAACCCCCTTTTTCTCCTTAACCAGCCCCCCCCCCCCCCCCGTTGAAATCATTTCAGAGCAAATCGAAAAAAAAAAGAAAAAAAAAAGAAAAAAAGAAAAGAGGACGGACGGAGCTCGCCACCGCCGATCCTTCCGCCACCCCGTCGACGCCCCGCGCCGCCTACCGTGCCCTCCCTCCTCCATCTCGTCCTCGCACGCCAGAACCCCTCCGCCCTCCTATTGCTCACCTCTCCCTCAGTCGAACGCCGTATCCCCCAAATCAACCATGAAAACCCCAACCACCGCTTCTCCTCGACCTCCTCCGATGCACCCCCACCGCCTGCCGTTCAAGCGCGCCGACCCCCCCAGCTGCTCCAACGTGAAACGCCCCCCCCCCCCTCCACACCTGAATTCAAAATGTAAGTTATATTTTATTTTTCTGTTTTTATTTAATTTAATACTTAACTTTAAAACCAGGTTTTAATATAATGAAAATCAGTTCATAAAAATGTGATTTTATTTTTTTTATTTCTTTTTATTTCTATTCATTTATGTAATTAAAAAGATTTGATTTTTTATATGATTTATATGAGAATAAAGACATGATTTTTATATGGAGAAAAGACTGGATTTTTATCATATGTAAAGCGAGGAAAAGATTGGATTTTTATAATATATTAGCGGTTTAAAAATACGATTTTTACATATGTTGTAGCGAATTAAAAATATGATTTTTATATTTTTAAAGTATTAAAAATATAATCTTTACTATATAGAAATATTAAAAATATGATTTTTATATTTTTAAAGTATTAAAAATATAATCTTTATAGGATAGAGAATATAAAAATATCATCTTTGTATATGTAGCGAAATAAAAATCTGATTTTTATTTTATATACGTTGAAGTAAAGTGATGATTTTTAAAAAAGGTGAAATCTTTAAATTTAAAAAGGTGAAATCTTTAAATTTAAAAGGGCGAAATCTTTAAATTTTAAAAGGCGAGATCTTTATATAGAAAATAGAGAAATAAAAATATGATTTTTATATATGGAATAGCATAGTAAAAATTCGATTTTTAAATATATGAAGTGATTATAAAAATATGATTTTTAAATTGAAAGTGAATAAATAAAAATGTGATTTTTATTTTAAAGACATCGAAATATAAAAATGTGTGATTTCTATATGTAGTGGCTACGGGCAACAAAGGAGAAGAAAAGGCGAGAACGACGAAGATTTCTATAAATGAAGTGTCGTGAAGTTGGATAGCTATCGGTGAGAATTTCTCACTTTTCAATTTATTTTCTAGTTATATACATATACTAGGATGCAGACGGTGTTTAGTAGCACCCGACACAATCGTCCACAGACCATGGACTTGTTTGTTTGGCTGTTTGGTGATTGATTGCGATATTGGTTTGAATGAGGTTTGTGGTGTGGAAAATCGAATCGATAAATGGGTTAGGATTAGACGTGCGCCGTTATAAGGCGAAGGAGTAAGGCTAGGTTAGACTCTTACTCCAAATTTTGTGGTTTGCATAACGAAAGTGATTTGATTGATGTGTGAATGGCGTGGGCCTTCACTAGACCGGGGATAAGGCTAGGCCTTGTCCCGTTTCTAGTATCGTGCCGTTATGCCGCCGAAATTTTCTAAAATATGTTAGAAAAATAAAAATATCATTTTATTGAATAAATGAACTGAATAGAAATTCAAGTGTTAAAATAAATTGTTTTATCGTTAAAAATATAATTTTTAACGTGAAAGTGGATAAATGAATATTTATAAACAAATCGGCCGATTTGTTTATTTACACTGATTTGACTGATATTGATTGGGTTGATAAATTTTACACATCGCCCAACTGCACAAACGAAAATGTGTGTTTGTTGATTTGAAACCCCACACGGGTGTTGGGATGATATTTGGCGTACACTAATCCCAATTATTTAATTATTGTCGATCGATGGATTGACAGATTGTGTAAGCGTCGATTATTTATATTTGATGCTTATGCAGTTGTGTGGTGCACTTTGGTTGATGGTTGATTATTTTTCAATGCTATTATATACATGTGTTGTATGGAATCCATATAATTAACATTATATGGTGATTGATTGGGCCTCATTCCAATCGGGAAAACAATGAATATTATAAAAGAAAATTCATGTGTTGAATATAAAAATAGTCATGTGTGGACGATGATTATGTGTAGAAACTATTCATGTGTTGAGTAAAATATTTTAAATAAAATAAATTACATCTTTATCACATTTAAAATTAGAACTACTTCCTAGTAGAAGTCTAATTAAAATCAAACGATAGATACCATAGTTTTATAAAATATTTTACATAACAAAAATAGTGAGGTGTTGACAGTACTCATGTGTTGAGATTAGTCGTGTGCTGAAAGAAATATAGATTCATGTGTTGAATGGGATAAATATTCATTTATTGGATAGAATAAAGGGGTTTTGAATAATATAAAGCCGTGTTGATTAGAGATGCGTTATTTCGACGTGAACGATATTTATATCGATTTTAAACGATTTCGAAATGAATTGAATTGAAAACGATTTCGAAATGAATTGAATTGAAAACGATTTCGAAATGAATTGAATTGAAAACGATTTCGAAATGAATTGAATTGAAAACGATTTCGAAATGAATTGAATTGAAAACGATTTCGAAATGAATTGAATTGAAAATGATTTCGAAATGAATTGAATTGAAAACGATTTCGAAATGAATTGAAAACGAATTCAAATTGAATTGAAAGTGAATTGAAATGAATTCAAATTGAATTAAAATTTGAATTGAATAGAAATGAATTTTAAAACGAATTTATAAAGAAGAATTCAATTTTGGCTTTGAATGGAAATAGTGTTGAAATGGTTTTGAAACGAAGTTAAAACAATTTATAAAATTCGTTTTAAAAGGAAATCGACGAAATATATATAATATATATATATTATATATATAATGGCCTGAATAGAACGCGCCGCGCCGCGGTAGTTCGTGAATTTCGACCATTTATTTCAAACGGACATTGCGGGAGATCCGACCGTCGGATTCTCCTAAAACCGGAACCGTTGGGTTCGTATCGAAAAGAGCTTTCCAATGAATATTAGAAATTTGAAATCTAACGGTTGGATTTGGAATTATGTCCAAATCAAATTCGAAAAAGGTCGCTGTAAGTGCAGTTCGATAGCCGTTGATGGAAATCGACTGTACGGGCCTTGATAAAATTATTAAAAATATTGATAATTTGTGTAAAATTATAATATGTGAATTGGAAAGAATTGGGCTGGAAAATTCCACATTTGAAAAGATAAAAATAGATTTTTATCGAAATGAACTAGTTTTGAACTAGAATTGAAATCAATTTATTTTTGAAATAAATAAATTGAATTTGAAAGCGATTTTGAAAATAATCGATAATTTCCAATACGTGGATTGGACTGGAGCTGAATCGAAATTATCTTCGGGATATTTCGATGTTGGATTTCGTGACTATACAAATATTGTTATGGGGATTTGAAAGATATTTTATATCGTTATTTCCAATACGATATTTGTTGGTTTCAGAATTTGATATTGAATATAAGCCGATATATTTTCTATTCAGAGCCTTGTATTTAATATCAAATGTGATTTGGTTTGTCGTGAATCGTGTTTTTGATGACATTGGTTCTTTAACCCAGTTAAAGGCAGGATATTGAATTTTGAAAAGATTAAAATTAAGTGGAGTTTTAATGAATCTTTAATTAGATTAAAAAGTGAATTGATAATTTAAATTATCAAATCTGCAAGGTGATCGAGAATGGAGTACCACCAGTTTTGCTCCAAAGCGATAGTTAAATCTTTAATTAGATTTGAACGTGAAATGGTAATTAATTTTACCGATAACACCGTGGTGTTAGATATGGAGTATCACCAGTTTTGCTCCATGGGATATATAGGTTGGGATTGGGAAATAAACTAAATAATTACTTCGGTGTGGTTCGTTAATCCCGACTAGTTGGAGACGATATCCAAAGGAAGATTAAAGAATAAATTTAGAAGAATTTATCTTTGATAAAATTAATGGGAACCTTTTCCCTAAGAATGTGATTTTGTGAATAAAAGAATATTCTGAATTGGAATGAGGCGTTTGTTGTGTTTGTGTAACATTTGTTTATTATAAACGTGGGTTATTCAGAAAGGCCGGGTTATACCCATTCTGAATAACCGATTCGACGAGATGTCGAAGATGAAGACGGTGGTAGAAGACCGGAAGTCTTCACATCGTTTGGGTGATTACTGATGATCTTGATTGGGCTGTACACCCAGGATGAGGGAAACAGTCGGTGATCGTCCAGACGTACTTGGAGATCGATGGATATGCGAGGAAAGTGCCTCCGGTTTCGTTCAGACCCAGAACGAACTTGTAAATGGATTGTGTGTCTGACATTGGATTTTATTCTGTGTTGATTGATCTCTATTAAATATACATCTGTTTGGCGGCGGAGAATTTATTCTCTTGCTTAACGCCCTTCTCTGAGACATACGAGCTCAGAGGTTGTATATCGATGGACATCAGTCGCATGGAATGAATTGCCTGTGTGGCATGCGTAAGTGGCAATTGATCAAGGCTTCTGTTGAAAAGCAAAGTCTTGTGGTTGATGATCAAAGCACGGCCTGTGTGGCATAGCTTTGTGTATAACGTGAATTCGCGAGCCTCACACCTCGGTATGAGTCAAAAACGGGAGACGGACCGCTGGGAGAGCACGACGTTTCTTTCTAGCTAGGGTGGTGTCAGTGACCTACCAGCCCTGACATTTATATACTTTTCACCTGTGTGGTTGTTGGAATGCGAGGCGCCTCGGATATAGGTCTGTAAGGACCGGGAAACGTGTGTTCAGGAATAACTAATCCTCAAAAGTAAGAGAGGACCGGCCCAGCCGATTCCAAGGATCAGAGTGGGGTCCTGAGGCATTGCTAGAGTGTCTCAAACGCGGAGAGGAGCTTGCCCCTTGCCTCGGCTCATGACGGAATCCAATTTCCAATACGTGATATTGCGGTTTTAATAGTAGAACTAGTATGGCGACATGATAGATGGTACCCATGCCGCCTATGATTGATATTTATGATTGAATTGTTTTGACACTATATCAAAGAATGTGTTTTAAACGTATCAAGCATGCTTTGGCTGTTATAAGGGAAAACCCTATCCTCCGGCTTGCGTTGCATTGTGTGATGGGACCTGGGTCTTATAACAGCTTCATTCTTCTTTATTTAGCATTGCGCTGTTTGTTCTATGCACTGGTATTCTTGGGAGGAAACCCGTTCCGTGTTATACGGCGTGGTCCCTTGATTTACCTAACTTTAAAACCAATATTAATAACTGTTTTAGTTCTCACACCAGTCACATGACTGACCTGGAGTTTATTGTTTTAACCTATACTCTGGGTGCCCCTATTTTCCGCACGGGCAGCTAGTAGTTTTGGTTTTGCAGATTTATATTCACAGGATCCTGATTTACAGCTGGAACGATGCTCGGAAAGCTCTGTATCCGTGTATCACTTTCAGTTGTATTTTGTATTATTTTCCGCTGCTATGTAATTTATTGTAATCTCTGATATTTATCGAATGTATTTTATTCATTTATACTCTGTATATTCTTGTATCTGATGGAATTGTTGTAATAACAATGAAATGTTCTTCCGTCTGCGTCCTTTTGTGTGTTGTTCTCAAAGTATTCGTGCTTTCCTTCACGGGGAAGTTACGGGTTCTTACAGTGGTATCAGAGCTTTGGTTTACAGAGCTCGAGAACAAGACACATTAGAACCATACGAAAGAATTCATCAGATATTGGATTAGTAATATCCAATTAGAATGACTCGTTAGAGATAGGATCAGTAGTGTCCTAGAACGAGTGTGAAGAGTATATTTTCCAAATGAAAACAATTTTGTTTTAAAAATTTAAATCGCTTTATACGTATTTGATTATTTATTTATGTTGAATATGGACAATCGAGTATATATAGATTTCGCGTATACGCGTCATGAACGTATATTCGAAGTTTTAATATACTGGGTAGATATAGAATCACATTCTAGACACCCGGAGATTGTTCTGATGATTGATATATCATCATCAGAATTTATGTTCGTGTTTCGAAGGTGTGATTTCTATATATTTCCATTAGACTGGTGTGAGAACCAAAACTTATATAGTTAGAACACATTGTTGTGAATTGGCACCAAAAACATGATTTTTCGTATATATAACAAATTTATGAATTTGAAACTCTAATTCACTAATTGATTGATGTTTATGTTGTTTGTCTATTTGTTTGCTAATTTTTAACCATTTATGCCTAATAGCATCAAAAATTGAATTGTATTGAAAATTGGTCGCATTTGCTTGCATATACATATACTTATATTGAACAGGTCATAGCAAGGAGGCTAGAGCAGAGAATAAAATTTGTTTGCCCGACAAATAGGTACATGTTTACTACATAATTTACTGTTTTGCTTGGGTGATGATGATTTTATGAGCCTATTGGCTAGCCGCTTGGCTTTTTCTTTTTCTTTTTGAGATCTGAAGGACCGGGGAAGCTATTTGAAATTCCCCGATGCTCCCATTGCAGGGGAGGTTATGGAGAAATTTTTCGAAAATTTAGGGTGTTAGCCAAATTTTTGAAATTTTGAAAATTCTCAGAAACTAAAGAGTTGGAGAATGGAAGCCAGATCGAACATAGTGTTGATTAATCAAACCACTTTCGACTTTGTTCCTTTTCGGGGACGAAAAGTTTTAAGTGGGGGAGATTGTAACAACCCGAAAATCTGGGCCAGTTTAAAATTTTTATTTTGGCAATTTGAGCGAATTTTGAATATTTAAAATGAATTATTTTAAATAATATCGACGAGAAATTTATTTTGAATAGAATTCGACGTATATATTATATACGTCGTCGTTAGAATATAAATATTTATATATAGATTATAAATAGAATTGAAAATGGCGCGGTAGTTCGATAATTCGATTTCAAACTTCAATTGAATGTACCGGGAGCAAAACAATCCGGATTTTAGTGAAACCAAAAACATTAGGATCTAATTGACGATATCTTTCCAACGAAGTTAACAAACTGATATTTCACTTTATAAATGATAAGATATGTCCAGTTGAAAATTCTGAATAGTCGCTATGGAATTCAGGCCCTTAAAAATGGACATTTTGCAAACGACCTCGGATTTCGACGAAACCACTTTTGTTGGGTCCGTGATGTCAAATTATTGCTAGGTTTCAAATTTCATAATTTTTCGAATCAATATGTGAGCGTGGCAAAGGAAAACGTGTTTTGACCATTTCAGTTCATTTTAATCGACTGGAAATTGGCCATTTTTCCAACGGTCTCAGAATTCGACGAAACTAGTTTTGTTAGGACCGTATCGTAAATACGAAGCTAGAAAATATTTTTCGAGAATTTTTAGAGTTAAAATGTGACCCCGGTAATTTGAAATGTACGTTTAAAATTCAATATAGTGATTTAAATATAAATTAAACGGAAACTGATTCAAATGATCGAATCAACCTACGATACATATCCCATTGTGTTCGGAATGGGGGTGAAACGCTATGGGCGACAGGCAGTGGGCCTCGTTTAGAGGTCGTATGTAAAAGTCAACTTCTTTGAATTTAAATTAATTAAATAATAAAATATAAAAAAATAAAAACCCCCTTTTTCTCCTTAACCAGGCCCCCCCCCTTGAAATCATTTCAGAGCAAATCGAAAAAAAGAAAAAAAAAAGAGGAAGGACGGAGCTCGCCACCGCCGATCCTTCCGCCACCCCGTCGACGCCCCGCGCCGCCTACCGTGCCCTCCCTCCTCCATCTCGTCCTCGCACGCCAGAACCCCTCCGCCCTCCTATTGCTCTCCTCTCCCTCAGTCGAACGCCGTATCCCCCAAATCAACCATGAAAACCCCAACCACCGCTTCTCCTCGACCTCCTCCGATGCACCCCCACCGCCTGCCGTTCAAGCGCGCCGACCCCCCCCCCCCCAGCTGCTCCAACGTGAAACGCCCCCCCCCCCCTCCACACCTGAATTCAAAATGTAAGTTATATTTTATTTTTCTGTTTTTATTTAATTTAATACTTAACTTTAAAACCAGGTTTTAATATAATGAAAATCAGTTCATAAAAATGTGATTTTATTTTTTTTTATTTCTTTTTATTTCTATTCATTTATGTAATTAAAAAGATTTGATTTTTTATATGATTTATATGAGAATAAAGACATGATTTTTATATGGAGAAAATACTGGATTTTTATCATATGTAAAGCGAGGAAAAGATTGGATTTTTATAATATATTAGCGGTTTAAAAATACGATTTTTACATATGTTGTAGCGAATTAAAAATATGATTTTTATATTTTTAAAGTATTAAAAATATAATCTTTACTATATAGAAATATTAAAAATATGATTTTTATATCTTTAAAGTATTAAAAATATAATCTTTATAGGATAGAGAATATAAAAATATCATCTTTGTATATGTAGCGAAATAAAAATCTGATTTTTATTTTATATACGTTGAAGTAAAGTGATGATTTTTAAAAAAGGTGAAATCTTTAAATTTAAAAAGGTGAAATCTTTAAATTTAAAAGGGCGAAATCTTTAAATTTAAAAAGGCGAGATCTTTATATAGAAAATAGAGAAATAAAAATATGATTTTTATATATGGAATAGCATAGTAAAAATTCGATTTTTAAATATATGAAGTGATTATAAAAATATGGTTTTTAAATTGAAAGTGAATAAATAAAAATGTGATTTTTATTTTAAAGACATCGAAATATAAAAATGTGTGATTTCTATATGTAGTGGCTACGGGCAACAAAGGAGAAGAAAAGGCGAGAACGACGAAGATTTCTATAAATGAAGTGTCGTGAAGTTGGATAGCTATCGGTGAGAATTTCTCACTTTTCAATTTATTTTCTAGTTATATACATATACTAGGATGCAGACGGTGTTTAGTAGCACCCGACACAATCGTCCACAGACCATGGACTTGTTTGTTTGGCTGTTTGGTGATTAATTGCGATATTGGTTTGAATGAGGTTTGTGGTGTGGAAAATCGAATCGATAAATGGGTTAGGATTAGACGTGCGCCGTTATAAGGCGAAGGAATAAGGCTAGGTTAGACTCTTACTCCAAATTTTGTGGTTTGCATAACGAAAGTGATTTGATTGATGTGTGAATGGCGTGGGCCTTCACTAGACCGGGGATAAGGCTAGGCCTTGTCCCGTTTCTAGTATCGTGCCGTTATGCCGCCGAAATTTTCTAAAATATGTTAGAAAAATAAAAATATCATTTTATTGAATAAATGAACTGAATAGAAATTCAAGTGTTAAAATAAATTGTTTTATCGTTAAAAATATAATTTTTAACGTGAAAGTGGATAAATGAATATTTATAAACAAATCGGCCGATTTGTTTATTTACACTGATTTGACTGATATTGATTGGGTTGATAAATTTTACACATCGCCCAACTGCACAAACGAAAATGTGTGTTTGTTGATTTGAAACCCCACACGGGTGTTGGGATGATATTTGGCGTACACTAATCCCAATTATTTAATTATTGTCGATCGATGGATTGACAGATTGTGTAAGCGTCGATTATTTATATTTGATGCTTATGCAGTTGTGTGGTGCACTTTGGTTGATGGTTGATTATTTTTCAATGCTATTATATACATGTGTTGTATGGAATCCATATAATTAACATTATATGGTGATTGATTGGGCCTCATTCCAATCGGGAAAACAATGAATATTATAAAAGAAAATTCATGTGTTGAATATAAAAATAGTCATGTGTGGACGATGATTATGTGTAGAAACTATTCATGTGTTGAGTAAAATATTTTAAATTAAATAAATTACATCTTTATCACATTTAAAATTAGAACTACTTCCTAGTAGAAGTCTAATTAAAATCAAACGATAGATACCATAGTTTTATAAAATATTTTACATAACAAAAATAGTGAGGTGTTGACAGTACTCATGTGTTGAGATTAGTCGTGTGCTGAAAGAAATATAGATTCATGTGTTGAATGGGATAAATATTCATTTGTTGGATAGAATAAAGGGGTTTTGAAAAATATAAAGCCGTGTTGATTAGAGATGCGTTATTTCGACGTGAACGATATTTATATCGATTTTAAACGATTTCGAAATGAATTGAATTGAAAACGATTTCGAAATGAATTGAATTGAAAACGATTTCGAAATGAATTGAATTGAAAACGATTTCGAAATGAATTGAATTGAAAACGATTTCGAAATGAATTGAATTGAAAACGATTTCGAAATGAATTGAATTGAAAACGATTTCGAAATGAATTGAATTGAAAACGATTTCGAAATGAATTGAATTGAAAACGATTTCGAAATGAATTGAAAACGAATTCAAATTGAATTGAAAGTGAATTGAAATGAATTCAAATTGAATTAAAATTTGAATTGAATAGAAATGAATTTTAAAACGAATTTATAAAGAAGAATTCAATTTTGGCTTTGAATGGAAATAGTGTTGAAATGGTTTTGAAACGAAGTTAAAACAATTTATAAAATTCGTTTTAAAAGGAAATCGACGAAATATATATAATATATATATATATTATATATATAATGGCCTGAATAGAACGCGCCGCGCCGCGGTAGTTCGTGAATTTCGACCATTTATTTCAAACGGACATTGCGGGAGATCCGACCGTCGGATTCTCCTAAAACCGGAACCGTTGGGTTCGTATCGAAAAGAGCTTTCCAATGAATATTAGAAATTTGAAATCTAACGGTTGGATTTGGAATTATGTCCAAATCAAATTCGAAAAAGGTCGCTGTAAGTGCAGTTCGATAGCCGTTGATGGAAATCGACTGTACGGGCCTTGATAAAATTATTAAAAATATTGATAATTTGTGTAAAATTATAATATGTGAATTGGAAAGAATTGGGCTGGAAAATTCCACATTTGAAAAGATAAAAATAGATTTTTATCGAAATGAACTAGTTTTGAACTAGAATTGAAATCAATTTATTTTTGAAATAAATAAATTGAATTTGAAAGCGATTTTGAAAATAATCGATAATTTCCAATACGTGGATTGGACTGGAGCTGAATCGAAATTATCTTCGGGATATTTCGATGTTGGATTTCGTGACTATACAAATATTGTTATGGGGATTTGAAAGATATTTTATATCGTTATTTCCAATACGATATTTGTTGGTTTCAGAATTTGATATTGAATATAAGCCGATATATTTTCTATTCAGAGCCTTGTATTTAATATCAAATGTGATTTGGTTTGTCGTGAATCGTGTTTTTGATGACATTGGTTCTTTAACCCAGTTAAAGGCAGGATATTGAATTTTGAAAAGATTAAAACTAAGTGGAGTTTTAATGAATCTTTAATTAGATTAAAAAGTGAATTGATAATTTAAATTATCAAATCTGCAAGGTGATCGAGAATGGAGTACCACCAGTTTTGCTCCAAAGCGATAGTTAAATCTTTAATTAGATTTGAACGTGAAATGGTAATTAATTTTACCGATAACACCGTGGTGTTAGATATGGAGTATCACCAGTTTTGCTCCATGGGATATATAGGTTGGGATTGGGAAATAAACTAAATAATTACTTCGGTGTGGTTCGTTAATCCCGACTAGTTGGAGACGATATCCAAAGGAAGATTAAAGAATAAATTTAGAAGAATTTATCTTTGATAAAATTAATGGGAACCTTTTCCCTAAGAATGTGATTTTGTGAATAAAAGAATATTCTGAATTGGAATGAGGCGTTTGTTGTGTTTGTGTAACATTTGTTTATTATATACGTGGGTTATTCAGAAAGGCCGGGTTATACCCATTCTGAATAACCGATTCGACGAGATGTCGAAGATGAAGACGGTGGTAGAAGACCGGAAGTCTTCACATCGTTTGGGTGATTACTGATGATCTTGATTGGGTTGTACACCCAGGATGAGGGAAACAGTCGGTGATCGTCCAGACGTACTTGGAGATCGATGGATATGCGAGGAAAGTGCCTCCGGTTTCGTTCAGACCCAGAACGAACTTGTAAATGGATTGTGTGTCTGACATTGGATTTTATTCTGTGTTGATTGATCTCTATTAAATATACATCTGTTTGGCGGCGGAGAATTTATTCTCTTGCTTAACGCCCTTCTCTGAGACATACGAGCTCAGAGGTTGTATATCGATGGACATCAGTCGCATGGAATGAATTGCCTGTGTGGCATGCGTAAGTGGCAATTGATCAAGGCTTCTGTTGAAAAGCAAAGTCTTGTGGTTGATGATCAAAGCACGGCCTGTGTGGCATAGCTTTGTGTATAACGTGAATTCGCGAGCCTCACACCTCGGTATGAGTCAAAAACGGGAGACGGACCGCTGGGAGAGCACGACGTTTCTTTCTAGCTAGGGTGGTGTCAGTGACCTACCAGCCCTGACATTTATATACTTTTCACCTGTGTGGTTGTTGGAATGCGAGGCGCCTCGGATATAGGTCTGTAAGGACCGGGAAACGTGTGTTCAGGAATAACTAATCCTCAAAAGTAAGAGAGGACCGGCCCAGCCGATTCCAAGGATCAGAGTGGGGTCCTGAGGCATTGCTAGAGTGTCTCGAACGCGGAGAGGAGCTTGCCCCTTGCCTCGGCTCATGACGGAATCCAATTTCCAATACGTGATATTGCGGTTTTAATTGTAGAACTAGTATGGCGACATGATAGATGGTACCCATGCCGCCTATGATTGATATTTATGATTTAATTGTTTTGACACTATATCAAAGAATGTGTTTTAAACGTATCAAGCATGCTTTGGCTGTTATAAGGGAAAACCCTATCCTCCGGCTTGCGTTGCATTGTGTGATGGGACCTGGGTCTTATAACAGCTTCATTCTTCTTTATTTAGCATTGCGCTGTTTGTTCTATGCACTGGTATTCTTGGGAGGAAACCCGTTCCGTGTTATACGGCGTGGTCCCTTGATTTACCTAACTTTAAAACCAATATTAATAACTGTTTTAGTTCTCACACCAGTCACATGACTGACCTGGAGTTTATTGTTTTAACCTAAACTCTGGGTGCCCCTATTTTCCGCACGGGCAGCTAGTAGTTTTGGTTTTGCAGATTTATATTCACAGGATCCTGATTTACAGCTGGAACGATGCTCGGAAAGCTCTGTATCCGTGTATCACTTTCAGTTGTATTTTGTATTATTTTCCGCTGCTATGTAATTTATTGTAATCTCTGATATTTATCGAATGTATTTTATTCATTTATACTCTGTATATTCTTGTATCTGATGGAATTGTTGTAATAACAATGAAATGTTCTTCCGTCTGCGTCCTTTTGTGTGTTGTTCTCAAAGTATTCGTGCTTTCCTTCACGGGGAAGTTACGGGTTCTTACAGGCCATAAGCAAGCCACAATTGGAGGAAGGTTAATGTTATTAAATAACATTCAAATCATAGACGCATGCACATGTGATTAGATGTAAATAAATAAAAGAAAATGGTTTAAGGACATGCGGTTTCTTTTCAAAAAGAGTAGACAAAAAGAGAAAGAAATCAATTAATTGATTAGGAGAAGAATATAGCAAATAAAGGTTCATGTATAAGTGCAAATAAATAAATAAATAAAACAATAATTGAATGCATGAAGGAAAGAGGTTGCTATACGTTAAAAATAGTATGTAATGCATTAATTAGAAAGAAATAAAGTGGTTTCTTTTTTTTATTTAAAGGAGCACTAAGTGTGAAAAGGGTTGTTCTTGATGGTTCTTTTCTAGGGTGAGGTGGACGGTTTAGATGAGTTTTTATTTAATCCTAAGGTCCTAGTTGCTCTAACCCACCTATAAAAGAACACCTAACCTAACCCTAAAATCATTTTATCTCTTATAAGACGCCTCCATGCCACCAAACTTCAACCCAACATAGCCGCCGCCTCTAAACTCTAAATTAAATTGAAAGTTCTTCATCAATTTTGGAGTTTAATCAAATCAAGTAGCAAGTTTCTTCAACAACAATTCACGTTCTGCATCAATAATCAAATAAGAAGCCTAAACCAACGTTCTACCTCAACAACCAATTGTTTATTTCTCCAATCCAGTCAAGGTGAGTGGTTTAAAATACAATTGTTATATAATTGTACTTCTATCGTTTGCCATTCCCCATAATGAATATGATGATAATTTAATAAGATCAGCTATTTCATTTATGCTTACGATTGAGTTCTCTCCTTTTTATTCTTTCCCCTTTTTATTTTTATAGCTAGGCTATCTCGAGCCTACATCTATCATGAATTTATGCGTTGTAAACAAGAAAGTAAAAGGGAAAAAGGGGTTGTTTGGGCATAATACGGGTTGGAAGGATTTATGTATGATTTGAATTATGGACATAATTGTATGGTAATTTTAAATTTATGTAGTTTGGCATGATTGAAATTGGATATGGAATTAGTACAATTTAATATTAACAACATGTAATTGGATATCATGGATTGGTGAAATTTATTGGTAAGATAAGCCTAAAAGGTGAATTAGGTTATATGTATGAACATGGGAACGTTGGGAAATATATTGGGAAAATATTGATTTTATGAACTTGAGTATTATTGGATATTTTGGATAATTGGAATATAAAAGAAATTGGCATATTTGGGTATGGATTACATGGAATTGATGAAATTGCCTATAATTGGAAATTTGTAATTAAGGCTAATTAATATGTAATTAGTGACAAGTTGGAATAGGCAAAATTGTAAACATGACTATATGTTGAATTGGAAACACATAACATGATAATTGGGATTTGGGTGAAATACGATGTTAATGAACCTTTGACACGAGGTTAGGCGCAATTGTGGTGTAAGACTGCCCGGAACCGCCCGACAAATCCAGCTGCCACAATTGGACGTCTAATGTGAGAGGTCAAAGGCATGAATTGTAGGCGTAACGGTTGGTGACACGAGGTTAGACCCGCTTTGTGGTGTAAGACTGCCCGGAACCACCCGGCAAATCCAGCACCCACAAAGTGTTCGGTCTAATGTGGGAGGTCATGCACCATTCGTCATAATGAATGAATTAAGGAATACTAACCATAATAAGACATGTGGGTGACATGGGTATGGTTAGAGGGTTAAGTGGGTGACATGTAAAATATGACATGTAAATATGGACTTAACCGTAGTAAGACAAGACATGTAAAACATGTAAATGTGGACTTAACTGTAGTAAGATACATGAAGTAAAACATGACTAATGTAACACCCCGTATTTCTGTTAACACTATAGTAACAAATTAAAGAATAATTAATCTCAGATGTGAGAATTAAGGGAAACGGGTTTCGCCATTGTGTTCGTCTCGGAAGTCTGGTTGAGATAGAGCTCGAGTTTGCGTGAATTGGACTTCGTATGAAGAAGTTATGGCCATCGGAAGTTTCAGAAAATTCAAAACAGATTTCGAAAATTCAAATTTCAGAGTCAGAATGGGCTAGGCGGGAAATTTCCCGCCACGGCCAGGTCGACCTGGGGGTCGACCTACCCTGACCAGGTCGACCTGGGGGTCGACCTACCCTGACCAGGTCGACCTGGGGGTCGACCTACCCTGACCAGGTCGACCTCACCCCCCCCCCCCCCCGGGGGCAGATTTGATTGATGACCTGTTTATGACTGTATGCTCAGTCATTAGGGTTTCTAGTCTTCTATGAATGGCTGGGGTTAATTCTGGGTTGATCGGACGGCTTAAATTAATCCTAAACTCTATAAAAACACATGTAGACTTAATGGCCTCCATGTCGTCACCTTGCAACCTAGAATAGCCGCCACCAATTAGAGAGGAAGAAAGCTAATCAAATTCAATTCTATTCAACTCTAACAACGAATCTTCTTCAAAGGAAAGCTAATTCAACTTCAAAACTCAGATTTCAGAACTCAAGACCTTCTTTGAGTTGTAAGTTCGATTTCTTTAATAAAATAATTAACAATTTAATTGGATTGAGATATGATGTGGATTATATGGCTATGATGTGAATTATTGACCGCATGTCATTATTTATGTTGTAAATTCTATAATATTATCATGTATGTTGTAAAGTGGCGATGTTATCATCTATGTTGTAATTTTATGATTGGCTTATGTATAATCAATTCATAATGATGTTTCATATGCTAGTTTGGTTATGTTGTTGGAACTAATTCATATGTTAAATCATATGTATGTATGTATGCAAGTCTAGATGTTAGTTTAGATCTGGATCATATGCAAGTTAATGAAATTATGAACAACTTTACATGTTTCATGACCCCTATTTTATGTGTGTAAATTGGATCTAAAGTTAGACTATGACATGTGTGAGTTATATGCTAGTATACAAAATTTCTACATGCTAGTTTACATGTAGATTTACACCAACGTTTATGTTGCATAAATCACATATGCAAGTATATATATATATATATGTGTGTGTGTGTGTGTGTGTGTGTGTGTGTGTGTGTGTGTTGGAAGTATGAATCATGCCTATGCAAGTTTGAACCTTATGATTAGATCTATGACATACATGGTTTATGCAAGTTTGTGACTATCACCTAAACAAGTCTACACCTTTAGATTTAGATCTATGACATATGTAGTTTTATGCAAGTTGTGACTTTGGCATATGCAAGTTTTTATGTAGAACCTCATTCACACATGCAAGTTCACCTCTTATGTTTAGATCTAGTTTTATCTATATGTATGTTGTGATGTTTTCTCTTCATTCCATAAGTTAGACTATTCGAGTCTAACGTATATTTTGCGTTAAACGAACGAACGTACAACGTGGGGTAATGGGATAATATTAAAAGATTTAATATTAAGAATTGGCATAAATGCCTTAAATGGCATAAAATAAATTTGTGATGAAAATTGGTATGGTTTTGCATACCATAAATAGATGGACATAATTGAGTCAATAATGGCCATAGTTAAATTTGGAATTGACTGATAATTTGAATAGGGAAATTAATTCAAACTGGGGAATAATTAATTTTGTGTAATTAATCGTCTAAGACACGAGGTTAGGCTCTTTTGTGGTGTAAGACTGTCCGGACCCGCCTGGCAAATCCAGCTGCCACAAATGCCAGTCTAATGTGGGAGGTCTTAGGCATAAATTAAATGCGTAACAGTTGTAAAGACACGAGGTTAGGCCCGTTTGTGGTGTAAGACTGCCCGGACCCGCCCGGCAAATCCAACTGCCACAAATTCCAGCCTAATGTGGGAGGTCTTTATATGGTTACGGTCTTAATGAATTAAGAAACACTTAACCAGATAAATATGTGGTGGGACATAGGGGTTAAGTGGGTGCCTTGGGTGGCATGTGGAATTTAGAGGGTGCCTTGGGTGGCATTTGAAATACGATTAGAAACACTTAACCAAAATTGAAACATGTAAGTGAACATGAATAAGAAGAGGGTTAAGTGGGATGTACTAGAGGGGACCAAGCTTAGGTGGATAGCTTGTGTCAAGTAATGGGGGCCTGTTTCAACAAGTAACCCATACGTATCCTTGTGGGCTCGACCCAAGTCGAGGACGGGACACGCATACTGGGCTTGACTGTAAGAGGCCAAAACGGGTTAGCGGTGGCAACGCAAGTCCAACGGGTTCATATGCGTATGTGGGCCCGAGCTGGTAGGTAAGACGTTGTTGCATCGTGTTGGTATAAGCCGTGCATTATTGGTGGTATCGGGTTGCCACTTTGGGGAGTGATACATCCCACTATGGGGCCAGCACGGGTGTCTATGAGTTAGGGAGTCGATCGCATGGGGGTAGTGGGTACACCTAGTGGAGATAGGGGAAGGCGGCACCTATGTGGGCAACTAGGGGTGCACGAAACTACCATTATCATTATTAAAGTCTTGTAGGCGGGATCCACTTTTAGGGTGTTTGGTGTGGTGCAGTGTAGTAATTATCTTATAGTGGTTTAGGTGCGCCTTTAACGTTATCTTTGTTCATCTTATTTCCTTGTTTATTCTGCCATGCTCAATTGTTCACAGTCATTTCCTTATTTTCCAACTTATGCCTTAGCTTAGTTATTTTGATAATTATATTGTTAAAAGTTATCGCACTCACCAGACTTTATGTCTGACCCCCTTTGTTTCCACCTCTTTTCTTCCTTCCCCCCCCCCCCCACCTAAGGTGCTCAGGGTGGTACTAGCACCAGTGGAGCTTGATTTTGGATAGCTGTATCTCTTGCTTTTAGAAGTTTCTTGGATCGCTGAAGTAAAAGTTCAGCCTAACTTATTTATAGCTATTTTGTGTTGGGGTTATGTCTTTCATTTATGTACTTTGATTTAGTCAAGATGGATATTATGTACTTTGACTCTGGTATTTGATGATGTAATCAAACTTATGTGTTTACCGCTGCAATGAATAAAGTTTTAAATTTTTAAGTATTGTTTATATATGTCTTGTTATTAAGTTTCTGTTCTATACTCACTCAAAACGCTCCATAGAAGTTAATGCATTCCCTTTGTGAGTGACATTAATGGACGTGGGGTGTTACATGTGGTTCAGAGCTGAAGGTTACCAGAACAGATATGAATTTTGGAAAAATGTTTTTCAAAAACACTTTTATAAAGAAGTACCTTCAAAAGTATGTTTTAAGGAAAGTATTTTCAAGTGAAAAGGTAGGTCAAAAAACCTTCTTGTTCTTCAAACGCTCTCAAATCAAAAATCTTCCCTTTCATTCTCAAATGAGAATACAAGGAATTTTAGTTTCATACAATATCTTAATTTAATTTTATGGAATGATCAATCATTTTTTTCTATATTTTCATGTGTTAATTTTGAAAGCATAACCCCAAGAGCCATATATCTTTCCTTCGGTTCTTTTGTATTGAATCTTTCCTTTTTCGTTTCAGCATGTCTGGAATTCCCAAGATACCCGAGGGGATACCGATACCAGGATGGTTTAGGAGGTATTTGGAGACTAGGGCCACCACCGCAGGTCCAACAAATGCTCCTCCTCCTCCTCCTCGTGTCGATACTTTTGCAAAGATATGTAAGGACTTTCGGGCAATGGGTGGAAAACCTTTTCACGGGATGGAGACATTTGTTGAAGCTCGAAATTGGCTAAAGGAGGTGGAAGAATTGTTTGGGATCTTTGAAGTGGAAGATGGAAGAAAGGTCCAGTTAGCTGCCTGGCTAATGAAGGATGAGGCCTCGTTTTGGTGGGAGGTCACTAATGGAGAACGTCCAGTCGATACATGGCCAGATTTTAGGCGGAGGTTTGAGGCGAAGTTTCTCTCATGGGCTGAAGAGAATCTATACATGGAAAGGTTTCTAGCATTGAAGCAGGGGAATCTATCGGTGAAAGAATACGTCAACAAATTCAATCAGTTGGCAAGATTTGGCTTGGACTTGGTGAACACACCAGAAAAGAAGGCCTTGAGATTTGTTAAGGGTTTGAACGAGCCGCTTCATGGGTTAGCTATGACCCACATCGCCATGGGGGCTAATTTTGAGAGACTAGCTGACATGGCGCTTATGCATGAAGAGGAGAAGGGCGCCACTGCTAATAAGGCACCCGAGAAGAAAGGGGATTAAAAGAAACCGCAACAGCAACAACAGAACAAGAAAGGTGGTAAAGGCAAAAATGGTAAGGGAAAGAAAAGATGCTTTAACTGCGGGACACCAGGCCATCTAATCAAAGATTGTAGGAAGAAAAAGAAGACTGGTTGTTTCCACTGTGGCGAAGCGGGACATCTGATTAAGGACTGCCTAAGGAAAGGGCAGAGGGCAGGGTCTACCTCGGGAGGACAGGTGCAGGCTCTTATGGCACCAGGGCAGGCAAGGGGGCAAGTTCAGGCTCTCGTGGTCCCACCACTACAAGAACGAGGTAGAGCAATTTCCGTTGAAAGTTTAGTTTTTCTGTTTGATCATCCTGTCCGTACTTTATTCGATTCTAGCGCATCACATTCGTTTATCTCTACATCATTAGTTGAAACACTGCACCTAGATACTAGTTTAGTTACAGATCCCTTAGTAGTCTCAAATCCTATTGGTGGTTCGGCTCATCTTTCTATGATTTGTCGGGATTTGAGAGTGTTTATCTTGGGCGTTGGGTTTGAATGCAACGCCTTTGTTCTTGGCTTCATGGGCTACGGCTTGATCCTAGGTATGGATTGGCTAACTAGATACGGGGCCATCCTAGATTGTGAAAGAAGGGTAGTTAGATTGATGACTTGTTATGGAAAGACCCTTGATATTTCTTGAGACCCTAGAGGTCCAGTAATGCTTAGCTACCTAGAATCACTTGACGCATCCGATGATGATTTACATTCTGTTCGTATAGTCCGTGAATATGTTGATGTATTTGATGAGGTGAGGGGTTTACCCCCAAAACATGAGATAGACTTTCGAATATATCTAGTAGACAATGCAAAGCCAGTTGCATTGCCAGTGCGCCACATGGCTCCAAGAGAGAGAAGAGAACTCAGTAAGCAAGTGAAAGAATTGCTTGAGAAGGGGTTCATAAGACGTAGTATATCGGAGTGGGGTGCTCCAGTAGTATTTGCCACGAAGGCGGATGGGTCCCTTAGACTTTGTGTGGACTATAGAGAACTTAATAAGCATACTAAGAAGAATAGGCACCCACTGCCGAGGATTGACGATCTCTTTGACCAGTTAGTTGGCGCCTCAGTGTTTTCGCAGTTGGACTTAGCCACTGGTTTCCATCAGTTGAGAGTGGCTGAGGATAGCATAGACAAGACTGCCTTTATGACTCCGGACGGTTTCTTCGAGTGGCTTGTGATGCCCTTCGGTTTGACAAACGCCCCTGCATACTTTGTTGACTTGGTAAGTAGGGTGTTTAGGGAGTACCTTAATAAATTTGTGGTAGTCTTTGTGGACGACAACTTGATCTTTTCTAAAAGCGAGGACGAGCATGCCCTACATCTTAGGGAAGTGTTGGACACCCTTCGAGCGCATAGCCTTAAAGCTAAATTTTCTAAATGTCACTTTTGGAGGAAGGAAGTGCGATTCTTAGGGCACGTGGTTTCCAAAGAAGGGATAGCTGTGGATCCCGCAAAGGTAGTGGCCATCCAAGATTGGAAGGTCCCTAAAAATGCTACCGAGGTGAGGAGTTTCTTAGGGTTGGCTGGCTACTATAGGAAGTTTATCAAAAACTTCGCAAAAATATCAGCCCCATTAACACGCTTGATGAAGAAGAACCTAGTCTTCACATGGGACGTAGATTGTGATGATGCGTTCCAACGTTTAAAGAGAGCTTTGACCACAACCCCAGTCTTAGTGTTGCCAGATCGGAGTAAGCCATTTACTGTTTATACCGATGCTTGTGGGACAGGACTGTAATAACCCGAAAATCTGGGCCAGTTTAAAATTTTTATTTTGGCAATTTTAGCGAATTTTGATTATTTAAAATGAATTATTTTAAATAATATCGACGAGAAATTTGTTTTGAATATAATTCGAACATATATAGTTATACACGTCGTCGTTAGAATATAAATAATTATATATAATTATAAAAGGAATTGAAAATGGCGCGGTAGTTCGAAAATTCGATTTCTAATTTCAAATGAATATACAGAATTCAATATAAGTCAGAATTGAACGAAACAAGAAATATTTGAATCGGTATAACTATATCTTTGTAACGAAGTTAACAAACTGAGATTTCATCTTAGAAATGATAAGATATGTCCAGTTTAAAATTAGAAATAGTCGCTGTGGAATTTATATATATTTTTATATATATAAGGCCCTTAAAAATAGCAATTTTGCAAACGACCTCGGATTTCGACGAAACCAGTTTTGTTGGGTCCGTGATGTTAAGTTATTGCTAGCTTTCAAATTTCATAATTTTTCGAATCAATATGTGAGCGTGGCAAAGGAAAACGCGTTTGACCAGTTTCAGTTGATTTTAATCGACTGGAAATTGGCCATTTTTCCAACGGTCTCAGAATTCGACGAAACTAGTTTTGTTAGGACCGTATCGTCAATACGAAGCTAGAAAATATTTTTATGGAATTTATAGAGTAGTTATGTGACCCTGGTAATTTGAAATGTACGTTTAAAATTCAATATAATGATTTAAATGTAAATGCAACGGAAACTGATCGAAACTGTCGATTCAGCTTGCGGTACATATCCCATTGTGTTCGGAATAGGGGTATTACGCTAGAGGTGACATTCGTTGGGTTCAATCTGAAGTCCGTTTACAAAAATTGATTTTTAGGAAATTAATAATATTATTATAAATATATATAAAATAACCCCCTTCTCCTTATAACCCAATCCTTATACTCTTCTGTAAATCCAAGCCGCCACAGCTCAAATCTTCATGAAATTAAAACGAGCTCGAATCTTCACGAAACTAGCGGAGGTCGGATCCGTTCAACTCGCGGATCCTAGGGCTTCAAGCGGGTACCTTTACTAATGGGAGCGACGGGCATATGGGGTGTTCGATTTTTGGGTACATCGATGCGAGGTCTGGTGCGAGGCTGCCAACAGTCGGTGAGGAGGGGGAAACGAGGGACCGCGGTGGCGATGATGGGTGGCGATTCTGCTCTGGGGGTCGGAATATGGCACGGGGACGAGGGTTTTAGGGTCAGTGATGGGTTCCTGTTAACACAGTGAAAAAGTAAGGTTATTTTCATTAATTATTTTATTGATTAAGCAGTAATTAGTTTTAAATATCACATTGTTCATAATCAGTTTTCAAAATAAATATCGATAAAGCATTGTTTGCATAATATAAGAATATTGTTTTAGTTAGGTAAAAATAAAATTAGCACTAGTTATGTAAATATCTTTGTTTTAAATATTAAAATAGCCTTTGATTTAGAAAAGAAAATTAACTTGGTTTTTGAAAATAAATACATTCTTGGTTTTTGAAAATAAATACATTCTTTGTTTTTGAAAATAAATACATTCTTGGTTTTTGAAAATAAATACATTCTTTGTTTTTGAAAATAAATACATTCTTTGTTTTTGAAAATAAATATAGTCATTGTTTTTTTTCAATATATTGAACTTCGAGTTAAAAATAGGATTTTTATATATTGAACTTCGAAATAAAAATAGGATTTTTATATATTGAACTTCGAAATAAAAATAGGATTTTTATATATTGAACTTCGAGTTAAAAATAGGATTTTTATATATTGAACTTCGAAATAAAAATAGGATTTTTATATATTGAACTTCGAGTTAAAAATAGGATTTTTATATGTTGTACTTCGAAATAAAAATATGATTTTTATATATTGAATAGAGATGTAAAAATTCGATTTTTACATAGGTAGTGAGCGGATAACGAAGGTGACAAAAGGGCGAGAACGAAGAAGCTTTATATCAAAGAAGAGTCAAGATGATTGGGTAGCTCGGTGAGAACTTCTCACTCAAATTCTACTTTTCTAGTTATATATATATATATATACTAGGATGCAGACGGTGCTTATTAGAAGCACCCGACACCCGTCCACAGACCATGGACTTGTTTGCTTGGTTGTGTAGTTGGTTAGATTATTTGATCTGGATTGGATTGTTTTGGTGAAATGGAAATTGATATGATTGATGTGTGAATGGCGTGGGCCTTCACTAGACCGGGGATAAGGCTAGGCCTTGTCCCGTTTCTAGTATCGTGCCGTTATGCCGCCGAAATTTTCTAAAATATGTTAGAAAAATAAAAACATCATTTTATAGAATAAATGAATTGAATAGAAATTCATATGTCGAAATAAATGTTTTATCGTTAAAAATATAATTTTTAACGTGAATGTAAATAAATAAATATTCATTTACAGACTGGACGGTTTGTTTATGTACACCTATTTGAAGGACATTGATTGGGTCGATAAATTTTACACATCGCCCAACTGCACGAATAAAATATTTGTTTGATTGTTTGAAACCCCACACGGGTGTTGGGATGAAATTTGAAGTTCACTCATCCTGATTGATTAAATATGTCGATCGATTGATTGACAGGCTGTTATAAGCGTTGAATATCTATATTTGATGCTTATACAGTGTAGTGCACTTTGGTTGATGGTTGATTATTTTTCAATGCTATGATATACATGTGTTGTATGAAAATCCATATAATTAACTTTATATGGTAATTGATTGGGCCTCATTCCAATTTGAAAAATAAAGAATATTATAAAATAAAAGTTCATGTGTTGACAGTACTCATTCATTGAGATTGGTCATGTGTTGAACGAAATATTTTGATAATAACAACTATTTTGAAAATAGAAATTTATGAAGCCGTGTTGATTAGATTGACGCCATTTTTACGTGAACGATATTTATATCGATTTTATTCATTTTGAAATGAATTGAATTGAAAACGAATTCAAAATGAATTGAAAACGATTTCGAAATGAATTGAATTGAAAACGAATTCAAAATGAATTGAAAACGATTTCGAAATGAATTGAATTGAAAACGAATTCAAAATGAATTGAAAACGATTTCGAAATGAATTGAAAACGAATTCAAAATGAATTGAAAACGATTTCGAAATGAATTGAATTGAAAACGAATTCAAAATGAATTGAAAACGATTTCGAAATGAATTGAATTGAAAACGAATTCAAAATGAATTGAAAACGATTTCGAAATGAATTGAATTGAAAACGAATTCAAATGGAATTGAAAGCGAATTGAAATGAATTCAAATTGAATTGAAATTCGAATTGAATAGAAATGAATTTTAAAACGAATTTATAAAGAAGAATTCAATTGTGATTTGAATTGAATAGAAGTTGAAATAGAATTTGAAACGAATTTAAAACTATTTATATAACTCGTTTTAAATAGAAATCGACGAAATATATATTATATATATTATATATATAATATAATGGCCTGAATAGAACGCGCCGCGCCGCGGTAGTTCGTGAATTTCGACCATTTATTTCAAACAGATATTGCGGGAGATCCGACCGTCGGATTCTCCTAAAACCGGAACCGTTGGGTTCGTATCGAAAAGAGCTTTCTAACGAATATTAAAAATTTGAAATCTAACGGTTGGATTTGGAATTATGTCCAAATCAAATTCGAAAAAGGTCGCTGTAAGTGCAGTTCGATGGCCGTTGATGGAAATCGACTGTACGGGCCTTGATAAAATTATTAAAAATAGTAATAATTTGTGTAAAATCATAAGAAATGATTTGGGAAGAATTGGGATGAAAAACTCCATATTTGAAAAGATAAAAATAGATTTTTATCGAAATGAACTAGTTTTAAACTAGAAATATAATTCTATTTATTTTTAAATAAATAAATTGAATTTGAAAAGGGTTTTAAAAATAACCAGAATTTCCAATGATTGCATTGGAGTGGATTTGAATCGAAATTGTCTTCGGAATATTTCGATGTTGGAATTCGTGATTATATAAGTGTTGTTATGGAAATTTGAAAGATATATATTGATATCGTTATTTCCAATACGACATTTGTAAATCGTAGAATTTGATATTGATTATAGGCCGATATATTTTCTATTCAGAGCCTTGTATTGAATATCGAATGTGATTTGGTTTTGTCGTGAATGGTGTCTTCACTAACACTGTTCTTGAACCCAGTTGAGAAAAGATTAAATCTTTTTATTTAGATTTAATGAAGTGTACCAATTAAATAATATTTAATTGGAATTGAATTGATATTGATTTTTGGGTTTATCGTGAACAGTGTTTTAAATAACACTCGTTCTTTAACCCGATAATTAATGGGATGTGACTTTGGGTTTATCGTGAACCGTGTTTTAAATGACACGGATTCTTTAACCCAGTTAACGATTAAAACTAAGTGGAGTTTTAATGAATCTTTAATTAGATTGAAATAATCGAAATGGAGTATCACCAGTTTTGCTCCAGGCGTTAGTTAAATCTTTAATTAGATTTGAACGTGAAATGGTAATTGAATTTACCGATAACACCGTGGTGTTAGATATGAAGTATTACCAGTTTTACTTCATGGGATGAATAGGTTGGGATTGGGAAATTAAAACAAATGATTACTTCGGTAAGTTTCGTTAATCCCGACTAGTTTGAATTGATATTCAAAAATAGATTAAAGAATAAATTTTAAAGAATTTATCTTTGATAAAATTAATGGGAACCTTTCCCTATGAATGTGAAATTTAGAAACTAACTGTCGGTTAGCCAAGCAGAATGGTTTTCTGGATATTGATCTGATGTTGGTTTCGGCCTTCGGGGTTAATGTTTGGGGAATTATTCTCTTGATTAATTTACGGTTAGTGACTGATGAATTGGAATGAGGCGTATGTTGTGTTTGTGTAGCACTTATTTAAAATATACGCGAGTTATTCGGAAAGACCGGGCTTGTCCCATTCTGAATAACTGATACGACGATAAGTCGAAGATGAAGACGATGGTCGAAGACCGGAGGTCTTCACGTCGTTTGGGTGATAACTGATGATCTTGATTGGGTTGTACACCCAAGAAGATGGAAACAGTTAGTGATCGTCCAGACGTACTTGGAGATCGATGGATATGCGGGGTACTAGGTGCCTCCGGTTTCGTTCAGACCCAGAACGGACTTGTAAATGGACTGTGTGTCTGACATTGGATTTTAGTCCGTGCGATTGATCTCTATTAAATATATATCTGTTTGGCGGCGGAGAATTTATTCTCTTGCTTAACGCCCTTCTCTG
The DNA here is from genome assembly GCA_030737875.1 of Allium sativum. Taxonomy (NCBI): domain Eukaryota; kingdom Viridiplantae; phylum Streptophyta; class Magnoliopsida; order Asparagales; family Amaryllidaceae; genus Allium; species Allium sativum. Next base: position 1,018,248,640 of record CM060926.1, on the reverse strand, counting down.
AGACGTACGAGCTCAGGGGTTATATATTGATGGATATCAAACGCATGGAGTGAATTGCCTGTGTGGCATGCCTAAGTGGCAATTGATCGAGGCTTCTGTTGAAAAGCAAAGTCTTGTGGTGATGATCAAAGCAAGGCCTTTGTGGCGTAGCTTTGTGTAACGTTTACTTCGCGAGTTTCACACCCGGTATGAACCAAAAACGGGAGACGGACCTCAGGGAGGACTTGCGTTTCTTTCTAGCTAAAAAGTGGCGTCAGTGGTTTTACACGCCCTGACGAGTTTGACTTATGTGGTTGTTGCTGTTGCGAGGCGCCTCGGATTGATCGGTCGTTCTCGAACCGATGGAGTCATTTAGTTGGCTCATTTACACCCCATAGGGTGGGGAAACGTAGTGTTCAGGCATTTTAATCCACATCGGTGGACCGGCCCTGTCGCTCCAAGGGCCCACCTGAGTCTGGGTCCTGAGGGGCGGGCTAGAGCGTCTCGAATCGGTTGAGGACTATCTTTTGCCTCGGTTCATAGACGGAAATCCAATTTCCAAATACGTGACATTTGCGGTTTTATTTGTAAACCTATATATGGCGACATGATATATGGTACCCATGCCGCCTATGATTGATACTTATGGTTTGAAGTTGTTTTATACACTATGCACCTATAATAGTATCAAAATGATTTGTTTTAAACGTATCAAGCATTCTTTGGCTGTTATAAGGGAAAACCCTATCCCCCGGCTTGCGTTGCATTGTGTGATAGGACCTGGGTCTTATAACAGCTTCATTTTTCTTTATTTAGCATTGCGCTGTTTGTTTTATGCACTGGTATTCTTGGGAGGAAACCCGTTCCGTGTTATACGGCGTGGTCCCTTGATTTACCGAACTTTGAAAATAAAGATAATAACTGTTTTAGTTCTCACACCAGTCACATGACTGACCTGGAGTTTATTGTTTTAACCTAAACTCTGGGTGCCCTTATTTTGACACGGGCAGCTAGTAGTTTCGGTTTTGCAGATTTATATTCACAGGATCCTGGTTTACAGCTGGAACGATATCCGGAAAGCTTTGTATCCGTATATCTCCTTCTAGTTGTGTATTGTATTATTTTCCGCTGCTATGTATTTAAATGTAATTTAAATCTCTGATATTTCTGTGTAATATTCATTTATACTCTGTATATTCTTGTAATCTGATGCATTGTTGTAATATACAATGAAATGTTCTTCCGTCTGCGTTCTGTTTTGTCTTGTTCTCAAACGATAGGGCGTTTTCGAACGGTCTGGGTCGGTTTAGCGACTGGTTCGGACCGAGCGAAATTCCTTGCCGTCACAAGGACTAGGCGCAGTCTTAATGCAAGAGGGAAGGGTAATAGCCTATGGAGGGAGGCAGTTGAGTGTTCATGAGAAAAATTACCCTACATATGACCTAGAGTTGGCCGCTATTGTTTTCGCGCTTAAGTATTGGCGCCATTATCTTCTTAGCGAGAAATTCTAATTGTTCACTGACCACAAATCGCTAAAATACTTGTTCTCTCAGAAGGACTTGAACTTAAGGAAGCAAAGGTGGATGGAATTCTTAGCGTCCTACGATTTCGAGATAGCATATACCCCTGGCAAGGGTAACGTGGTGGCAGACGCCTTAAGTAGGAAAAGGTTATCCTTGAGTCCGTTGTTTGTTGAGCGGCGAAGCTTGGAGTTCATCTCTACGATTGACTTTAGACCATCCGTTGACTTTGTACCCGGTTTGCTAGCATCCTTAGAGGTCAGACCTACGCTTTTGGGACGGATTGGTGAGGCACAGCGAGATGACCCACAGTTGGTTGAGTTAGTAGAGAAGCTCAAAAGAGGGGAGTCATCGAGCCATCTCCGTATGTATACCCTAGATGATAAGGGTTGGTTACGTAGGGATGGTTGACTTTGTGTACCACGGGACAAGAATTTGAGGAAGACCATTCTTGATGATGCACATCGTTCGAAGATGACCATCCATCCCAGCGGGGACAAGATGTACATGGACATGAGACGAGTTTACTTTTAGGCCGGCATGAAGAGGGATGTGGCTGAGTTTGTCGTTAGATGCTTGGTGTGCCAACAAGTAAAAGCAGAGCAAAAGAAGCCTAGTGGGTTGCTTCACCCATTGGAGGTCCCACAATGGAAGTGGGAAAGTGTCTCGATGGACTTTATTGATGGGTTACCGAGGTCGAGGAAGGGTAATACGGGGATTTGGGTCGTGGTAGACAGACTTACTAAGAGCGCCCATTTCATTCCCGTGAAGAGTAAGAGGACTGCTCCATGGTTAGCCTCCGTATACATTCGAGAGATAGTTTGTTTGCACGGTGTTCCTTCTAGCATAGTGAGCGACCGCGATCCTATCTTCACTAGCGAGTTTTAGAAGAGCTTGCAAGAGGCGGTAGGGACTCAGTTATGTTTGAGCACTGCATATCATCCTCAGACAGACGACCAGACCGAGAGGGTGAATCGTATTCTAGAGGACCTATTGAGGTTGTGTGTCTTAGACTTTGGAGGTACATGGGAGGAACATCTTCCGTTGGTGGAGTTTGCATATAACAATAGCTTTCAGTCTAGCATTGGCATGGCACCGTTCGAGGCTCTTTATGGACGGCCGTGTCGTTCGCCTACATGTTGGTGGGAATCTACATATAAGATCTTGGTTGGGCCCGATATGATTGGAGAGACTTCGGAAAAGATCGATTTGATTTGAAGGAGCATGAAGACGGCGCAAGATAGGCAAAAATCTTATGCTGACAAGAGGAGGACATATCTTGAGTTTGATATTGGGGACATGGTCTTTGTCAAGGTGTCTCCATTACGGAATGTGGTTCTCTTTGGGTGCGTTGGGAAGTTATCACCAAGGTTCGTAGGGTCGTTTCCTATTAAGGAGAGGATTGGACAAATGGCGTATATAGTGGAGTTGCCCGAGAGACTTAGTGGTGTACACGATGTATTCCATGTATCACATTTGAGGAAGTGCTTGCATGAGACCGCAGAAGTGGCGGAGCCGAGCTTGCAAAGAGAGGTGGAGATCGAGCGTGATGCGACGATTCGACGAGCTCCTACGTGCATTCTTGGGTCGAAGATTAAGAAGTTGAGGAATCGAGAGGTCAAGCTAGTCAAAGTGCAATGGGGAGATGATGAGAGCAACGCTACTTGGGAGACGGAAGAGAAGATGCGTTCATTGTACCCTTTTCTTTTCAAGGGTATGTTCTTTAATTTCTCCTTTATCGCTTAGCTTGTACTTATTTTATCTTTAGTATGTCCTCTCGCTGGTATCTTTGATCTTTAGATAGGGAAGTCCTATGGTTGAAACAAGTGTTTGAGACATGTTATGTATGTTGGATGCATGTGGATGCAAGTGTTTGCTAGTGGTTGCTCGTGGATACATATACACACACTTTAGGCACTAGATCGGCTCAGTCACTTCATATTGCATATTGCATATAAATGTGTTTGCATATTTAAGTTAATGGATGTATAATGGTTGTACTATGATATGGATGCTGCATTTTGGTGAATGGTTGTGCACACATATAGAAATAATATGTATCGATAGGATTCTTTCGCATACATAATGGACGCATGGCACTATCATGGTTTGCATTAAGGTCAACTGAATCAGTAGACCGCCTGATTTTGCATTAGATAGAGAGCATATACACACACTTCTTGCATATGTTCATACAACATTAGGAATTTTATAAGGACAATGGATGCCGATGTTTAATGGTTGAGTAGATGGTTGTTTGGATGTTAGGATATGCATTCTCCTTAACTTGGAGATTTCGGGGGCGAAATCCTTTAAAGAGGGGAGAATGTTACACCCCGTATTTCTGTTAACACTATAGTAACAAATTAAAGAATAAATAATCTCATATGTGAGAATTAAGGGAAACAGGTTGCACCATTGTGTTCGTCTTGGAATTCTGGTTGGGATAAAGTACGAGTTTGCGTGAATTGGACTTCGTATGAAGAAGTTACGGCCATCGGAAGTTTCAGAAAATTCAAAACAGATTTCGAAAATTCAAATTTCAGAGTCAGAATGGGCTAGGCGGGAAATTTCCTGCCAGGGCCAGGTCGACCATAGGGTCGACCTGGTGGTCGACCTACCCTGACCAGGTCGACCATAGGGTCGACCTGGGGGTCGACCTGCCCCCTCCCCCCGGGCAGATTTGATTGATGACCAGTTTATGACTATATGCTGAGTCATTAGGGTTTCTGGTCTGCTCTGAATGGCTGGGGTTAATTTTGGGTTGATTGGACGGCTTAAATTAATCCTAAACTCTATAAAAACACCTATAGACTCAAACCCTAAAATCAAATTAAAATTAGAATCTTGGCCTCCATGCCGTCACCTTGCAACCTAGAATAGCCGCCACCAATTAGAGAGGAAGAAAGCTAATCAAATTCAATTCTATTCAACTCTAACAACGAATCTTCTTCAAAGGAAAGCTAATTCAACTTCAGAACTCAGATTTCAGAACTCAAGACCTTCTTTGAGTTGTGAGTTCGATTTCTTTAATAAAATAATTAACAATTTAATTGGATTGAGATATGATGTGGATTATATGGCTATGTTGTGAATTATTGACTGCATGTTATTATTTAAGTTGTAAATTCTATGATATTATCATGTATGTTGTAAAGTGGCGATGTTATCGTCTATGTTGTAATTTTATGATTGGCTTATGTATAATCAATTCATAATGATGTTTCATATGCTAGTTTGGTTATGTTGTTGGAACTAATTCATATGTTAAATCATATGTATGTATGTATGTATGTATGCAATTCTAGATGTTAGTTTAGATCTGGATCATATGCAAGTTAATGAAATTATGAACAACTTTACATGTTTCATGACCCCTATTTTATGTGTGTAAATTGGATCTAAAGTTAGGATATGACATGTGTGAGTTATATGCTAGTATACAAAATTTCTACATGCTAGTTTACATGTTTACATGTAGATTTACACCATCATTTATGTTGCATAAATCACATATGCAAGTATATATATATATATATATATGTATATATATATATATATGTTGGAAGTATGAATCATGTCTATGCAAGTTTGAACCTTATGATTAGATCTATGACATACATGGTTTATGCAAGTTTGTGACTATCACCTAAACAAGTCTACACCTTTAGATTTAGATCTATGACATATGTAGTTTTATGCAAGTTGTAACTTTGGCCTATGCAAGTTTTTATGTAGAACCTCATTCACACATGCAAGTTCACCTCTTATGTTTAGATCTAGTTTTATCAATATGTATGTTGTGATGTTTTCTCTTTATTCCATAAGTTAGACTATTTGAGTCTAACATATATTTTACGTTAAACGAACGAACGTACAACGTGGGGTAATGGGATAATATTAAAAGATTTAACATTGAGAATTGGCATAAATGCCTTAAATGGCATAAAATAAATTTGTGATGAAAATTGGTATGATTTTGCATACCATAAATAGATGGACATAATTGAGTCAATTATGGCCATAGTTAAATTTGGAATTGATTGATAATTTGAATAGGGAAATTAATTCAAATTGGGGAATAATTAATTTTGTGTAATTAATCGTCTAAGACACGAGGTTAGGCTCTTTTGTGGTGTAAGACTGCACGGACCCGCCTGGCAAATCCAGCTGCCACAAATGTCAGTCTAATGTGGGAGGTCTTAGGCATAAATTAAATGCGTAACAGTTGTAAAGACACGAGGTTAGGCTCGTTTGTGGTGTAAGACTGTCCGGACCCGCCCGGCAAATCCAGCTGCCACAAATGTCAGCCTAATGTGGGAGGTCTTTATAAGGTTACGGTCTTAATGAATTATGAAACACTTAACCAGATAAATATGTGGTGGGACATAGGGGTTAAGTGGGTGCCTGGGGTGGCATGTGGAATTTAAAGGGTGCCTTGGGTGGCATTTGAAATACGATTAGAAACACTTAACCAAAATTGAAACATGTAAGAGAACATGAATAAGAAGAGGGTTAAGTGGGATGTACTAGAGGGGACCAAGCTTAGGTGGATAGCTTGTGTCAAGTAATGGGGGCCCGTTTCAACCAGTAACCCATACGTATCTTTGTGGGCTCGACCCAAGTCGAGGACGGGACACGCATACTGGGCTTGACTGTAAGAGGCCAAAACGGGTTAGCAGTGGCAACGCAAGTACAACGGGTTCATATGCGTGTGTGGGCCCGGGCTGGTAGGTAAGACGTTGCATCGTGTAGGTATAAGACGTGCATTATTGGTGGTATGGGGTTGCCACATTGGGGAGTGATACACCCCACTGTGGGTCCAGCACGGGTATCTACGAGTTAGGGAGCCGATCGCATGGGGGTAGTGGGTACACCTAGTGGAGATAGGGGCAGGCGGCACCTATGAAGGCAACTAGGGGTGCACGAAACTAACATTATCATTATTAAAGTCTTGTAGGCGGGATCAACTTTTAGGGTGTTTGGTGTGGTGCAGTGTAGAAATTATCTTATAGTGGTTTAGATTCGCCTTTAACGTTATCTTTGTTCATCTTATTTCCTTGTTTACTCTACCATGCTCAATTGTTCACAGTCATTTCCTTATTTTCCAAATTATGCCTTAGCCTAGTTATTTTGATAATTATATTGTTAAAGTTATCGCACTCGCCAGACTTTATGTCTGACCCCCTTTGTTTCCACCTCTTTTCTTCCTTCCCCCCCCCCCAGGTGCTCATGGTGGAACTAGCACCAGTGGAGCTTGATTTTGGACAGCTGTATCTCTTGCTTTTAGAAGTTGCTTGGATCGCTGAAGTAAAAGTTCAGCCTATCTTATTTATGGCTATTTTGTGTTGGGGTTATGTCTTTCAATTTATGTACTTTGATTTAGTCAAGATGGATATTATGTACTTTGACGCTGGTATTTGATGATGTAATTAAACTTATGTGTTTACCGCTGCAATGAGTAAAGTTATAAATTTTCAAGTACTGTTTATATCTGTCTTGTTGTTAAGTTTCTGTTCTATACTCACTCAAAACGCTCCATAGAAGTTAATGCATTCCCTTTGTGAGTGGCATTAATGGACGTGGGGTGTTACAAATAAGGTGGACTTAACCGTAGTAAAGCATGTGTAAGACATGGAAACAATAATAAAAGAGGTTAAGTGGGACATGGGCAACATGTAAGACATAAATAAATAATGTTTAACCAAAGGGGACCCGTTATGGCATCACAAATTAATTGAATTGGGTAAAGTATAGGTAACGGGTTAAATAAATGGAAAGGGTTAAGTAAATCTAAATTAATGACAAAAGTGGGGAATGTTAAATAACCTATTATGAATGAATTTGAATAAGAAAAGAAAGGATAATAGGTTAGACTTGTCCTAGGGACATGTGGAAAGTATAACTTATGGGATAAGTTAAGTTATAAGAAACGGTAGAGGAAAATAAGGTAACTTATATGTGAAGATATACTTAATTATAAATTAAGTAGTTTGGGAAGGAGAAGTGTGAAATTTAAGATGATATAAGTTATATGAATGGAAAAGAAGTAAATTAGAATCATATATGTTGGTTGGGTTGAGTAATTCTCTGGGTGCCAGTCTGATGTTGATTTCGGTCTTCGGGGCTGGTGTTTAGGGGATTATTCTCCTAATCAGTATATATGTGGATAAGACATACTTAACTATGAATTATGTATAACATGTTGTTGTAACCCTAAAAGGGAATAATTTATGAAGTTGGAAAACAACATGTTGTGGTCTTATTAATGGACTTAAATGGGTTAGGTATAAATTGAATTAATAAGCGAGGGTAACTTGGTAAACTTAAAAAGGAATTCAATATGAATAAGAATAACCAAGTTAAATAAGAAAAACTGACGAGGTAACACAAGCGCGTAAGAATTGATTAGACGTAGGGTCTAATGACATATAAAATCAAGGCGCTTGGGGCAATCCGTACGTTGTAGGATGAATAACCCAACAAGGTAAATCATCATGGTGTCATAAGACACGAGGGGAGCGCACATTCGTTATTTTGGCGGCTCCAACGGACTGGAAGGGGAAGCACGCGGCTTCCTAAGACATTAAAGGTGATCCTAGTAGTCCTCTGTGTGGTGGTAGATGTTTCAGGCTGTGCCCGCAGAGGTTGGGTCTGCGCGTAACTACTAGGTGGGTGGGCCTTGACTGCAAGAATAGCTGGGCAGTCAGAATGCTGTTCGCGGTGACGGAAAAGGTGATTCGACGGCTTCCTCAACGGAGGTGGAGGGTCAGGACCAACAAGGATAGTAGGTCGTCGAGTGCCTGTTACCACAGCCAGTAGGATGCGGAAAGACTAGAGCTAGACCCAATATACCATTAACCATTCACTATCGTGGGACGGTGGTTGAGGGGAGACGCCACATGGATATTTAGATTGGTTGCTTAGGGGCTTGTCGCTTAGCTCTCGTAGTCTTTATTAGTTATGGGAGGGGCTGAGATGGGGCCATAGCCATCATAGAAAACAGACCCTAGGGATATTTGTGTGGGAGGCTCTTAAAGGCGGGCATTGCACAAATATAAGGAAAGCTCCCGATCGAGTTCCGTGTTTCTTGTGTATCCCTGCCACGGAACTCGGGCACGCACACACGATGGGTGTGCGGGTTAGATATCGAATATGATAGAGAATACGTACGTGGAAGAGTCTAGATATAACCATGTCTGCTCTGGGTGGTGTATCGTAGACTGGTGGGCATTATTCGGTAACGGCAGTCAAATTAGAGTGATCCTATGTGGGCGTAGTGTTGTATTATATATATAAGAGGAATATACATTACTATGACATAGCACGGGGGACTGCGTATATCACTGCGAGGATACGGTGGGGACCATGTGAGTGGGGTACCACGGGGTGTACCTCAGTTTGGGGGTAGCTACATATACATTATATTAGGTTGATCTACTGGGAGTAGATGGGTGCGACGTGTGTGTAAGCCTTGAGCGCTAACGAAACAAATAACCTAATAAACAATAAAATGTAATTGAACGGTATATGCAGGATTATTCAAGAAGTGTAGTTTAAACTCATTCACACAGAACTCATGTTCTGACCCCCTCCTCATAACATTCGCAGGTTAGATTCATGACAGAGACTTATAGCTTTGGAGATACTGATTTAGCAGTATTGTAATTAAGGTAAAGCTATGTTTATATATATATTATATTTTATTCCTTCCGCTGTGAGGTGTTTTCCGAACTCTGACATATTTCTTATCTCTGTCTTTTCTGCAGGATACCAGAGCAACCAACTCGGGTTTGGATGGATTGGGTTTTTGAAAAAAAAATCGGTCCGTCGGAATTCGGGTTGTTACAAACGGCGCCTACACAATGGAACTGACTGGGAGTGAATCGGAGCTCGTTACAATTTATGGCGAAATAAATTGTCCGTCTGAGTCAACTGACGCAAATCATTGTTTAATGGTTAACGCGCAAAGTGAGTAAATCTCACTAACTTTGAACAATTTATATTTTTATAACGTATTTTTAGAGTTGATAAATATTGGTTGATTGCTGTGTATTGGCTGTTTGGATGAACTGCTAGTCAATTGGTTGAAAATATATATATATATAAAAATCGTTAAATATATATGGATTCTATTATCAGAATATTTCATATTGAACTGAAATTGATGCTGATTATATTGTGTAACATCTGTGGATGCAGGAAAACAAGTTGGAAGGATCCAGCTGGATTCCTCAATATTTATAATATTGTTCTTTTCATATATTGTAATATATGATGTGATATAAAATCTGTGTTGATTACGTGTGTTGAATGATATCGATCATTGTTATTTGGTATTTTAAATACCATAATAAATACTGAAATGTATAAAGGGAATTTTCAATGTATATATTGAAAAGAAACTATTTATAAAATCAAAAGATTTTATAAAAGAAATATTTATTTAGAAAATAAATAGAATTGGAAAGGAAATATTTGTAAAACATTTACAAATAGATCTGGAAAGGAAATATTTGTAAAACATTTACAAATAGAATTGGAAGGAAATATTCGTAAAACATTTACAAATAGAATTGGAAAGGAAATATTTGTAAAACATTTACAATTAGAATTGAAAAGGAAATAATTGTAAAACATAAATAAATAGATTGTAAAAGGAAATATTTATTTGTTAAATAAATAGAATTGAAAAGGAAATATTTATTAGTTAAACAAAAGAATTAGAGAAAAGGAAATATTTGTTGAACAAATATGAAGATAAAAGGAATAAATATTTGGGAAAATAAATAGAAAGATAAAAGGAATATTTATTTAGAAAATAAATAAGATATCATAAAAGGAAATATTTGGAAAGTAAGTAGGATTATAAAAGGAATTAGAGTTGAATCGATTAGAGTTAATTAATTAGAGTTAGTCGGATTAGAGTTATCGAATATTAGTTATTCGAAAAGAGATTATTGAATATTAGTTATTCGAAAAGAGGTTATCGAATATTAGTTATTCAGAAGGAGTTATCAAATATTAGTTATTCGAAAGGATTATCGAATATTAGTTATTCGAAAGGAGTTATTGAATATTAGTTATTCGAAAGGAGTTATCGAATATTAGTTATTTGAAAGGGTTGTCGAATATTAGTTATTCGAAAAGAGATTATCGAATATTAGTTATTCGAAAGGAGTATCGAATATTAGTTATTCGAAAGGAGTTGATCGAATATAGTTTATTCGAATAGAGTTGAAGGAGTTAATCGAATATAGTTTATTCGAATAGAGTTGAAGGAGTAAATCGAATATAGTTTATTCGAAAGGAGTTAATAGAATATAGTTTATTTGAATAGAGTTAAAGGAGTTAATCGAATATAGTTTATTCGAAAGGAGTTAATTGATAGGAGTTAATCGAATATAGTTTATTCGAAAGGAGTTAATTGATAGGAGTTAATCGGATATAGTTTATTTGAAAGGAGTTAATTGATAGGAGTTAATCGAATACAGTTTATTTGAAAGGAGTTAATTGATAGGAGTTAATCGAATATAGTTTATTTGAAAGGAGTTAATTGATAGGAGTTAATCGAATATAGTTTATTCGAAAGGAGTTAATTGATAGAAGTTAATTTATAAGAGTTAATTGATTAGAGTTAATCCAATAGAGTTAATCAAATAGAGCTAACTGATAAGAGTAAATCGATCAGACTTAACCGAATTGTGTTAATTGAATAGAGTTAATCGAATATGGCTATTAGAAGAGAGATTATCAAATATAGTTTATTCGAAGGGAAGAGTTATCGAATAGAGATTTATTCAAAAGAGAGTTATGTAAGGAAGTTTGTTAAAGGTTTAAAGGGTGAACCTTGTCTGTTTCGAAGTTAGAAATGTTGTTCAGTTAAGGTCTGAGAGGTAGTTATACCCCAACTTGATTGGCTTCGTTTTTAACTAAGGAATGGTTAAGGTTCGACAGTGAAGATTGGTTAAGTGAATTTAGTTAACGAGTATAATGGTATGAGTTGGCATAGCGATATTTGATTTAAACATCTGTTTAAATCCAATGTAGGAGTTTTGGAAATGTTTTCCAAATAAGAATCAGAAATGTTTTCTAATATAGAAAATAAGAAATGGAAATGTTTTTCATTGTTAATAATGTATATTTTCTAAATTTAGAAAATAAGAAATGTTGAATGTATGGAAACAGGAATAGGGAAATGGATAATTGAATGACAAATCAAATTAAAGTGGATCAGTGTTGATTGATGATTCGATAGAATTTCCATCTAGAAATAATATCGTTGTTTGCAAACGTGTTTTTCTTTGATAGTTAACTCACCGACTATCAAAGTTTTTGATCATTTTTCCGTCGTCAATGCGGAGAGACCGGGATCAAATTCATTATCTGAAAACCACTCTGTATGGCATTAGCGTTGCAAATCAAATATGATGAAGATAATTGAAGACGGAGTTATGCAAGGACTGTCCTGTTTATAGAATAGTGCCTTAGGTTTGTCCAGTCCCAGGACAACCTGTATGGAAGAATGTCTGACATAGTATATTTAATGGATCACGTAAATTGATGTCTTCAAACGTATGTATATTTGTTGGCGGAGGAATTCGGTTCTCTTTGTTGTATACCCGTTGTATTTTTGGGGAAATCAATTTGTGATTTGGCGGGTATGACGATGTGTCATTCAAAGTGAATAAATGTGTGATCTGTCAGAGATAAGTGTGGCCTCTAACCTCACAACCGGGAAATGACAAAAATCGGGCAGGCAGCATGGCTAAGTGGTTGGCTGCCAAGTAGGGTGTATTATCACCTATCTAGAGATATTCATTTCATTCTGTAATCTATTCGATGCTGTTCCATTCCGGAAACGGTTGCTGATCCCAACCGTTGGTGATATACATTCGATACACTCAAGCGAAATGAGTGGTCGGTCATGTTTGGCCGGGTTGCAAGATGTTCTTGTTGAACCCAATGTATTCCTCTCTAGAGGTACACTATCGGAAGGTGGTTCCATACCTTGTCATAGTTGGAAATCCATTACCTAATAAGTGCTCGCGGTTTTGATTGTATACTATATATGTGGAACGTGAGATGAAAGCGTTCTACAAGATTATTATTATATTGTGGTTGATAGACACTATTATAATATCAAAAGAGTTTTTATATAAAAGATCATTGTTTCATTCAAAATGATTTGAAAGTTAAATCAAACTGATTTGGATTCTTATAAGGGAAAAAAAACCGTTCCGTTATACGGCGTGGCCTTATGAGATATCGTTTAATTGCTCAAACTGTTTTACTCACACCAGTCCCATGACTGACCCGATATTTATTTTGTTTTGTTTTCCCTAAACTCTTGGGTGCCCAATTTTGTACGGGCAGTCAAGTAGTCGGGATTTTACAGATATACTTGAAAAGCTGGAGCAGGAGGCTTCAGCAGCGTTTATATAGCTATTGTTTATTTCCACTGTGTTGTAAGTGTTGTACTTTGATAATGATATGTATATTCAAGTGCAATATTTTATTTCAAAGTTATGTTATATTTTATTCGTTCCGCTGTGCGATTCGTGTTACTCTGATGTTGTGTGTTCTTCTTCTTCTATTCTAAGTTTCTATCTTATCTATTCTCACCCTCTAATTTATTTCATGGACTATCCGTTATTTCCGATGCTTGATGTAATGACCCGGGATTTTGGCGACTTTGGTTATCCGATATACAACACATATCGAACATCCAAGGGTCGAAAATATCGGACATTAATGAAAGAAATTAGAGGGTGAGGATAGATAAGATAGAAACTTAAAATAGAAGAAGAAGAAGAACACAAGATCAGAGTAACACGAATCTCACAGCGGAACGAATAACATATAATGTAAGGACCCGTAACTTCCCCGTGAAGGAAAGACCGGATACTTCGAGAACAACACACAAAAGAACACAGACGGAAGAACATTTCATTGTATATTACAACAATTCATCAGAATACAAGAATATACAGAGTATAAATGAATATTAGATTCGATAAATAACAGAGATTACAATACATTACATAGCAGCGGAAAATAATACAATACACAACTAGAAGTAATACACGGATACAGAGCTTTCCGAGTATCGTTCCAGCTGTAAACCAGGATCCTGTGAATATAAATATGCAAAACCAAAACTACTAGCTGCCCGTGTCAAAATAAGGGCACCCAGAGTTTAGGTTAAAACAATAAACTCCAGGTCAGTCATGTGACTGGTGTGAGAACTAAAACAGTTATTAATCTTTATTTTCAAAGTTAGGTAAATCAAGGGACCACGCCGTATAACATGAAACGGGTTTCCTCCCAAGAACACCAGTGCATAAAACAACAGCGCAATGCTAAATAAAGAAAAATGAAGCTGTTATAAGACCCAGGTCCCATCACACAATGCAACGCAAGCCGGAGGATAGGGTTTTTACCTTATAACAGCCAAAGAATGCTTGATACGTTTAAAACAGATTATTTGATACTATAATAAGTGTATAGTGTCAAAACAATTTCAATCATAAATATCAATCATAGGCGGCATAGCATCCCATGCTACTATGTCGCCAATACTAGGCTCTACAAATAAAACCGAAATATCACGTATTGGAAATTGGATTTCCATCTGCGAACCGAGGCAAAAGATAGTACTCACCGATTCGAGACTCTCTAGCCCGAACCTCAGGTCAGAGCTCGAGTGACCTTGGAGCGACAGGGCCGGTCCACCGATGTGGATTAGACGAAATCCTGAACACTCCCCGCCCTTTGGGGCGTAAATGAGCCAACGAATGACTCCATCGGACCCGGTTCGTCCGATCAAACCGAGGCGCCTCACAACAGCAACAACCACATAAGTCAAACTCGTTAGGGCGTGTAAAACCACTGACGCTACTTCTAACTAGAAAGAAACGCATGTCCTCCCTGAGGTCCTTCTCCCGTTTTTGGTTCACACCGGGGTGTGAGGCTAGCGAATCCACGCTAGACAAAGCTATGCCACACAGGCCATGCTTTGATCATCAACCACAAGACTCTGCTTTTCAACAGAAGCCTTGATCATATTGCCACTTAGGCATGCCACACAGGCAATTCACTCCATGCGTTTGATATCAATCAATATATAACCCCTGAGCTCGTATGTCTCAGAGATGGCGTTAAGCAAGAGAATAAATTCTCCGCCGCCAAACAGATATATATTTAATAGAAATCAATCACACAGACTAAAATCCAATGTCAGACACACAGTCCATTTACAAGTTCGTTCTGGGTCTGAACGAAACCGGAGGCACCTAGTACCCCGCATATCCATCGATCTCCAAGTACATCTGGACGATCACCAACTGATTCTCTCCTCTTGGGTGTACGGCCCAATCAAGATCATCAGTAATTATCCAAACGACGTGAAGACCTCCAGTCTTCAACCATCGTCTTCATCTTCGACTTATCGTCGTATCAGTTATTCAGAATGGGATAAACCAGGCCTTTCTGAATAACTCGCGTATATAATAAACAAGTGTTACACAAACACAACATACGCCTCATTCCAATTCAGAATATTCTTTTATTCAAATATTCTTATACTTTGGGAAAAGTTCCCATTAATTTTATCAAAGATAAATTCTTTAAATTTATTCTTTAATCTTCTTCGAATATCAATTCAAACTTGTCGGGATTAGCGAACCACACCGAAGTAATCATTTATTTTATTTCCCAATCCCAACCTATCCATCCCATGAAGTAAAACTGGTCATACTTCATACCTAACACCACGGTGTTATCGGTAAATTCAATTACCATTTCCCGTTCAAATCTAATTAAAGATTTAACTATCGCCTGGAGCAAAACTGGTGATACTCCATTCTCGATCATTTCAATCTAATTAGAGATTCATTAAAACTCCACTTAGTTTTAATCTTTACAAAAATCAATATCCTGTCTTTAACTGGGTTAAACAACCAATGTCATTTAAAACACGGTTCACTATAAACCCAAAATCACATTCAATTCATTATCGGGTTAAAGAACAAGTGTTATTTAAAACACCGTTCACGATAAACCCAAAAATCAATTCAAATTCAATTCCAATTAAATACCATTTAATTGGTACACTTCATTAAATCTAAATAAAAAGATTTAATCTTTTTCTCCACTGGGCTTAAGAACAGTGTTAATGAAGACACAATTTACGACAAACCCTAATCACATTTGATATTAAATACAAGGCTCTGAATAGAAAATATATCGGCTTATACTCAATATCAAATTCTACGACCAACAATTATCGTATTGGAAATAACGATATTAATATATCTTTCAAATTCCCATAACAATATCTGTATCATCACGAAATCCAACACCGAAATATTCCGAAGACAATTTCGATTCAAATCTCTTCCAATGCAATTATTAGAAATTCTGGTTATTTTCAAAGCCATTTCAAATCCAATTTATTTATTTTAAAAAAATAAATAAATTATTAATCTAGTTCAAAACTAGTTCATTTCGATAAAAATCTATTTTTATCTTTTCAAATATGGAGTTTTTCATCCCAATACTTCACAAATAATTTCTTATGATTTTACACAAATTATTGATATTTTTAATAATTTTATCAAGGCCCGTACAGTCGATTTCCATCAACGACCATCGAACTGCACTTACAACGACCTTTTTCAAATTTGATTTGGACATAATTCCAAATCCAACCGTTAGATTTCAAATTTCTAATATTCGTTAGAAAGCTCTTTTCGATACGAACCCAACGGTTCCGGTTTTAGGAGAATCCGACGGTCGGATCTCCCGCAATGTCCATTCGAAGTCAATGGTCGAAATTCGCGAACTGCCGCGGCGCGGCACGTTCTATTCAGGCCATTATATATATATATAATATATATATTATATACTTCATCGATTTCTATTCAAAACGTGCTTTATAAATCGTTGTAAATTCATTTTCAAAACGGTTTCAACTTTATATTCAATTTCGAATCAAAATTGAATATTCCAATATAAATTCGTTTTAAATTCATTTCAAATCGATTTCAATTCAATTTCAATCCGTTTTAAATTCAGATCAAAACGACTTCAATTCCGTTTCAATTTAACTCGAATTTCAATTCTATTTGAATTTCAAATCAATTCAATTTATTTCAAATTTCAAATCAATTAAATTTCAAATCTATTCAATTTTAAATCTATTCAATTTCAAATCTATTCAATTATTCATTGAAAAATGAATAAAATCGATATAAATATCGTTCATGTCAAAATGGCGTCAATCTAATCAACACGGCTTCATATATTTCTATTTTCAAATATTCTATTTCAAATATTTCTTTTTCAAATATTTCTATTCAAATATTTCTTTTCAAATGTTTCTATTCAAAACTGGAATGAGGCCCAATCAATTACCATATAATGTTAATTACATGGATTTTCTACAACACATGTATACAATAACAACGATAAATAATCAACCATCATCCATAGTGCATTCTACACTATATAAGCATCAAATATAAATATTTAACGCTTATGACAGTCTGTCAATCAATCGATCGACATACAACTAATTATTGGGATTAGTGTATGTTATATATCATCCCAATACCTGTGTGGGGTTTCAAAAAATCAAACATAGATTTTATTTGTGCAGTTGGGCGATGTGTAAAATTTATCGTCCCAATCAATATCAATCAAATCAGTGTATATAAACAAATCTCTGATTTGTTTATAAATATTTATTTTATATACACGTTAAAAATTCTATTTTCAACTATAAAATATTTTTAACTATATAAATATTTTATTTCATTTCACATCACATCACACAATCAACTACACATCAAAATCAAACAAACAAGCATACAAGCCGTCCATGGTCTGTGGACGACGGGTGTCGGGTGCTACTAAACACCGTCTGCATCCTATTATATATTTCAACTAGAAAGAAATAAATTAAAGGTGAGAAATTCTCACCGACTAGCTAATCCAAACGCCATGACTCTTCCTATGTAGAAATCTTCACCGTTGCTCGCCTTTTGTCAATTTCATTGTCCGTAGCCACTACATATGTAAAAATCGAATTTTTACTTTGCTATTCAATATATAAAAATCGAATTTTTACTTTGCTATTCAATATATAAAAATCGAATTTTTACTTTGCTATTCAATATATAAAAATCGAATTTTTACTTTGCTATTCAATATATAAAAATCGAATTTTTATCACTCCCCTTCATATATACAGATCTAATTTTTCTTTATATAAAAATCTTGTCTTACTTCATATAAAATCAAATTTTTATCATGATGTAACATATATAAAGATCACATCCTTTTACTAGAAAAAAAATCTTATTTTTTTGTAAACCAAAAATCTCATCTTTCTTCATAAAAAAATCCTCATTTCTCTTCATACAACATCTCTTCTTTCTTCATACAAAACCCATTTCTATTCACATAAAAATCTAATTTTTTATTTATATAAAAAATCAACTTACTTTAAATAAAATAAATAAATGAATAAAGACTTACATTTCATTGAAGAAAACCGGATCTTTGCTAAAAAAAAATGGGGGGTTTACAGTCGAACGACATCGTCCGGGGGGGCCTCGTTCGCAGGAGGAGGTGATTGGGATCAGGGGTGGACACAGCGACGGAACGGTGGGGTGGTTGCTCCCTTTCCGTCGAGCTAGGGCTAGGGGGGCTTCGGGTTTCATGTTGGGCTTCGGGTTCGAGAGGAGGGCTGGAGTTGGAGAAGCGGATGGCGGCGGAGGAGAGAAGGTCCTAACAAAACTAGAAAAATTTCCGAAAAATATTTTCTAGCTTCGTATGGACGATAAGGTCCTAACAAAACTAATTTCGTCAAATTCTGAGACAGTTTGAAAAATGGCCATTTTCCAGTCGATTAAAATCAACTAAAACTGCCAAAACACGCTTTCCTCTGCCACGCTCACATATTGATTCGAAAAATTATGAAATTTGAAACCTAGCAATAACTAGACATCACGGATCCAACAAAAGTTGTTTCGTCGAAAACTGAGGTCGTTTGCAAAATTTCCATTTTTAAGGGCCAGAATTCCATATCGACTATTCTGAAATTTCAAATGGACATAACTTTTTATCCCCACTATGAAATCTTGATTTTTCGGATTCGTTGGAAAGATATTCTCCATCAGATTCAAATATTTTTGGTTTCACCAAAATCGGGTTTAATTTGCACTCTGTACATTCATTTGAATTTTGAAATCGAATTATCGAACTACCGCGCCATTTTCAAATCCTTTTATAATTATAAATAAATATTTATATTCTAACGACGATCTATATAAATATATACGTTCGAATTCTATTCAAAATAAATTTCTCGTCGATATTATTTAAAATAATTCATTTTAAATATTCAAAATTTGCTAAAATTGCCAAAATAAAAATTTTAAATTGGCTCAGATTTCCGGGTTATTACATATAATATATGTAACATAACTTTGAAATAAAATCAGTATATGTATACAATAACATTATCAAAGTACAACACTTACAACACAGCGAAAATAAACTATAGCTATATGATCCTGAAGCCTCTTGCTCCAGCTCTTCAAGTATCTGTAAGTCCTGACTACTTGACTGCCCGTACAAATTTAGGCACCCAAGAGTTTAGGGAAAACAAAACAAAATAAACTCCGGGTCAGTCATGGGACTGGTGTAAGTAAAACAGTTTAAAACAGGTAAATGATATCTCATAAGACCACGCCGTATAGCGGAACGGGTTTTTCCCTTATGAGAATCCAAATTTATCTTTATATCAAAAACCCTTTTGATATTATAATAATGTCTATCCACCACAATATAATAATCACTTAGCAGAAACGCTTTCATCTCACGTTCTACATATATAGTATACAATCAAAACCGCAAGCACGTATTGGGTAATGGATTTCCAACTATGACAAGGTATGGAACCACCTTCCGCTAGTGTACCTCTACAAAGGAATACACTGGGTTCAACAAGAACATCTTGCAACCCGGCCACACATGACCGACCACTCATTTCGCTTGAGTGTATCGAATGTATATCACCAACGGCTGGGATCAGCAACCGTTTCCCGAATAGGACAATATCGACAATAGATTTTTAGGAATAAATGAAACTCTAGATCAGGTAATTATACAACCTAATAGGTGCGACCTACATAGCCATGATGCCTGCCCGATTTCTATCATTTACCGGATGTGAGGCTAGAAGTTACGCTTTATCATCACACCAGATTCACTTCGAATGCCACATCATCAAATCCATCCAATCACTGATTGACGTCCTCAACAATACATTATGTGTTAGCTAAAAGAAGTTTCCTTCTCCTCTTCCACTCTTGGTACGGTTGGAGAAATCAATATACGTGATCGTCTGGAAATACTCTGTCAGACATCCGTCCATACAAGTCGTCCAGGAACAGGATGAACCGAAGGCACTATTCAGTACATCCATCTTAGGCACTGTTACCTAAGACTTTTACAATAGCCCTTGCACTTTACTTCGTCTTCAATTATCTTTGGCATATATGATTCGCAACGCTTATGCCAATACAGAGTGGTTCTTTGGATAATAATCCAACCGGTCTCTCCATATTAACAACGTTAAAATGGTCAAAACTTCGATAGTCTGTGAGTTAACTATCAAAGAAAAACAAGTGTGCAAACAACGATATTATTTCCAGATGGAAATTATATCGAATAAACATCATTTAACATTAATCTCTTTAGTTCATTTTACACCTCCTGTTTCCCTATACTCAACATTTGCTATTTTCTATATTTAGAAAATATACGTTTATTAACACTGGAAACATTTCCATTCCTTGTTTTCTGTATTTAGAAAACATTTCTGATTCTTGTTTGGAAAACATTTCCAAAACTCCTAGGTTTGGATTAAGCAGATGTTTAGATAAAACATCGCTATGCCAACTCAACCATTTCATTTAATTACTAAATTCACTTTACC
The DNA here is from genome assembly GCA_030737875.1 of Allium sativum. Taxonomy (NCBI): domain Eukaryota; kingdom Viridiplantae; phylum Streptophyta; class Magnoliopsida; order Asparagales; family Amaryllidaceae; genus Allium; species Allium sativum. The sequence goes on along the minus strand of CM060926.1, from coordinate 1,018,228,132 downwards.
ACCCTTTTCTGCCGAATCTTAACCATTCCTTAGTTAAAAACGAAACCAATCAAGTTGGGGTATAATTACCTCTCAGACCTTAACTGAACAACATTTCTAACCTTGAAATAGGTAAAGTTCATTTTAAATTTCTTTAACTAACTTCCTTATTTAACCTTTCTTTCGAATAACTATATTCGATTAACTCTTTTCACTTAACTCTTATCAATTAACTCTATTGGACTGACCCTATTGGATTAACTCTACTTGCTTAACTCTATTTGATTTACTCTATTCACTTAACTCCTGTCGAATAAACTAGATTCGATAACTCCTCTAACTCTATTCGAATAAACTGTATTCGATTCACTCCTCTAACTCTATTCGAATAAACTATTCGATAACTACTCTAACTCTATTCGAATAAACTATTCGATAACCACTCTAACTCTATTCGAATAAACTATTTGATAACTACTTTCAAATAACTAGATTTGATAACTCCTCTTGAATAACTAGATTCGATAACTCCGTTCGAATAACTAGATTCGATTAACTCACCTCGAATAACCAATATTCGATTATTTCTCTCTCGAATACACTACATTCGATAACTCTACTTCGAATAAGTGATATTCGATAACTCTACTTGATTAACTCCTATTTGATTAACTCTAATTAGTTAACTATAACTCTAACTGGTCAACCCTCACTGATTAACTCTAATCGATCATTTCTAACTCTAATCGATTTCTCTTATTCGAATAACTCCTATTTGATAACGTTTATTCATTTATAAAGATTTACTTTTGGTAACGGTTCTTCACTTTATAAATGTTCTCTTTAATAACGTTACTTCACTTATACAAGTGTGTTGTCCCCATTCTATTTAAAACTATCGGTGTTAAAACCAATATCTCTTATCTATATAAGTTCAGACTTATATATTCCATTTATCGAATGATAAAAAAAATTACTAAATTTATAAATATCATTTATAAATTTATCTATTCCATTTATCTGTTTTTCTCCATATATAAGTTCTGACTTATATATATTTATATATATTTATCACAAGATAAATATTCCCTTTTAAATCCTATTTGTTAATGGTTTACAAATATCCCCTTTTTCTAATCTATTTGTTTTGCAAATATTTTCCTTTATATTTGTTTGACAAATATAACTCCTTTTTATTTGATTCACAAATATTTTTCTTTAACTCTATTGATTTTATAATTACTTCCTTATACAAAAATCCTTTTTCCTTTTATATATAAAATCCAGTGATTTTATATAAATAAATGATTTTCAAAATATACTTTGAAAATCTCCTTTTTTTTCTTTCTAGTATTTCTTATGGTTTTTAACATACCATATAACAATGATAAAAATCGTCCAAACACATATAATCAACAACAGATTATATATCACATCATATATCACAATATATGAATCACAGTAAAATAAATGTCGAGGAATCCAGTTGGATTCCTCCAACCTGTTTCCCTGCATCACAGATGTTAAACAATATAGATAACATCACTTTCAGTTCCCTATGATATATTTTGTTAAACAGAATCAATATAGAAATTCAACTAACTGACTAGTAGTTCAATCAAACAGTCAACACACAACCAATCAGCAAATATTTAACAGTTCTAAAAATACAACATAAAATTATAAACTGTTCAGAGTTAGTGAGATTTACTCACTTTGGCAGTTCATTGGTAAAGAACGATAAACTGTTTGTTTGATTTGAATCAAACAATTTATTTCTCCGTAAATTCAAACAATCTCGAATCCACTTCCAGTCAGCTTCGTTGTGAAGCTCTCGTCCATACGATCCTGTCTGATCCTATTTCATCATATTCTGATTACGTATGAGAACGATATAATACATATAAGTTAATTCATTTATTTAGATTTTAAATAAAAACTTAAATTCATTTCATTTGGGCTTTACCCGAAGATTTCGGCCCATCTCTTTTGAAAACTCCCGAACCCAATCTATATCTTCCTTTCCCCGTTCTCCAGGGAACCAACTCCACAAATTACTTCTTCTGCCTCCAGACAAAGAACATACCCCGATTTTCCCAATCATCGAACATCCTGCTCACGTCAATTTCTGCTATTGAAACAACCATCCATCACTACTGTGTCTTCCTTCACCCTTTCAAAACAAAAACCACCTTTACTGGTTCTGCCCACCATGCTACAGCACACCCAAATCATACTCGCTCAAACTTCTGTCCTTTCAATGACATAAACGCCACTAAAAAGCTTCGCCAACAATACTGTAAGCTGTTTTTACTCTTCCTGATACTTTCGATGGCTACTGACCAACATCCACGTCCCTTAGACCCATCGCTGGTGACTCCAGAGACCGCCGATCCAAGCCTAACTCCGGTCGGTTCAAACGCTGATCCTCCTCTACCGATTTACACCATCCAGTCCTTCCACAACCACACAGAACGGCGCCACCCTCGATAAAACTTGAACTCCCTTCACCTGAAATACCTCCTGCTGTGAATGACCGGAACTGGCCGCACCACCGGCAATAGCAGCGCCATCTCCTTCCCTTCCTACGCCATTCATACATCTCCTCCCATCCATGCTCCTAACGCCCGAAATTCATAACCCTAGGCTACTGTATGGACCCAGCTTCAACAAAGATCGAGATCGAACTTCCGACAAAGGGTATAGATTTATAGAGCAGCTCGTACTGAATCCAATTATACAAGTTTGGAAATTAATGGAGTTTCATTTTGATTTCTTATGAATTTTTGAAGTGGATCCTCTATCCACATTCGTTGAAAGAAAGGGTAGAAGTGGCGGCTCATTTATTTCCTACAGAAGATGGAAAAATTTTGTTTTTAGGTCTTAAGGTTTGAAGGGATATTTATAAGCAAACGGGTTGAGATATTTGTTTAAGATAATTTCTTTTTAAATTCTAGTCGACGTTCTCAGCCCGTACGACTTCATATAAATCCGGAATTCGACGAAATTTGTTATACTGCTATATTCTAATATTCTGAATCCAGTAAAACCAGTTTCGCCAATTTCCGACACTGTTTGCAAAAACAGTTATTTTCTAAGGCCCTACATAAACCATTTTAGATATTAATATATTTAAAAATAATTAAATTAAATATTTATAAATAAATATTATCGTATATATATATTCACAGTGGAATACCATACAGCTCTACTGGAATTTATAACTCGATATTTCGAATCTGGGTCAACCCGATATTCGATTTATATTGAAATTCCTTTTTAAAATATAAATAATTCCTTTATAAATTATAAAGGAATTCCACAACGACTTTTCAAAAATTTGATTTGGACATATCTCAAAATCTACACGACGAAATCCCCATTTTTCTCTTCCACTAGAAAGATATACTCCACCAGCTCCACACGTTTCTTGTTTCACAGAAATCCGATTTAAAACGAACCCTGTACATTCAGTTGAAGTTCAAATCGCCAAATGGCGAACTGCCGCGCCATTTCGAGCTCGATTTTAATTATATTATAACTCTACGTTCAAACTGTCATTTTTATAATATATTCGTTATTCAAATTCAATTCTAAACTGAATTAAATATCACAGATGATCCAGTTCACACCATATCGCCATTTCAACCAATTTTGATTATTTCAGAATTAAATATATTATTAAATATATTATTTTAATTAAATATTTACCATTATTTAATTCAACGACCATTTAATCCTCTAAATCCCTATATAAATAATTAATTATAATACCTCTGCCAATGCGGGTCATTACACTTGAATAGTCGACATAGTGTTGTATGCCAATATCCAGGATCGCGAAAACCCGGATCGTTACAAAATTGATGGAAATCATGCCACAAAGGGAGCCGCTTTGGAGCCATTTTTGAGAACAATGGCAGCGCCGAGTTCGGCGGCATGGCAAAGGGAGAACAGTGGCGTTGGCGGCTACGAGGTGGTCAACTTGGATTGGCTTCAGGTGGTTTAAAGGGTGGCGCACGTGGTGGTTTTCTTGGATGAGGTTGGGTTTAATTTTTTGGCAAGAAGACGATGGAAGAAAAAACGAGTGGCCCTAATTGGTTTTGGAATGTAATAAATTTATTTAAAAGTAATTAAGGAATATATGTTTATAAATTAAATTGTTTTACCTTTAAACACTCGTATATTATTCAAATCTTAACAGAATTAGATGACTCAAATTGCTTTGGAACCATGGGATCGAGCAATACATTTCAAGACTGACCAGAACGAAAACGGTGCAAATTTGAATTTAAGGAAAATTTGAATCCGAATAGAAATTCAGAAATAAAAACTGGCGGAATGGAAACGAATGTGAATACTCATTCTCACTCTAGTTATTTTACAGTTAAATATATACTAGGATGCAGACGGGGCTTAGAAGCCCCTGACACTATTCATTGTACAAACCATGGTTGTTTGTTTGGATTGTATTGTGGAAATTTGTATTGTGGTTGTGAAATTGATTGTGAATAAAATATTTGAACCATAAAAATATCATTTTTATTGTATAAAGGAACTACCTAAAATATTCATATGTTGAATAAAATATTTGAACAATAAAAATATCATTTTTCTTGTATAAAGGAAAGACTATATAAAATAGTCAAGTGTTGAAATAAATATTTTATCGTAAAAATAATAATTTTTAACGTATACATGAACGGCATAAAGTTCTCCTGATATGAAAATAAATATTCATTTACAAATCGGATGATTTGTTTATGTACACCCATTTAACTAACAGTGATTAGGACGATAAATTTTACACATCGCCCAACTGCACAAATAATAATCGGTGTTTGTTGGTTGAAACCCCATACGGGTATTGGGATGATATTGGATGTACACTAATCCCAATTGTTTAGTTGTATGTCAATCGTTGGTTGACAAACTATTGTATGCGTTAACTATTTATATTTAATGCTTATGTAGTTGTGTAATGCACTCTGGATGATGGATTATTGTTTATCATTGTTGTTGTATACATGTGTTGTATGAAATCCATATAAATAACATTATATGGTAATTGACTGTGTCTGATTCCAATTCAGAAAGAACGAATATTTTAAAATAATACTCAGTAAAGAATTAAAAGGTGAATTTGATGTCCGATTTTCGATGGACACGAGAGCATTGAAATGTGTGAAGCCGTGTTGATTAGATATGTGCCATTTTAACACAAATGATATTTATATCGATTTTATTCATTTTTATGATGAATATCGAAAAGGAAATTATTTCAAATCTGATATTTTGAAAATATTATCAATCTAATATTATAATGATATGGAATATTCAATTTTGGTTTGAAATTGAAAATGAAGTTGAACTCATTTTTAAAATGAATTTAAAACGATTTATAAAATACGATTTAAATGGAAATCGGTGAAATATATATATATATAACATAAATATATATATATATATATTAATGTCTTGAATAGAACGCGTCGCGCCGTGACCGTTCACGAATTTCGACCATTAACTTCAAATTGACATTACGGGAGATCCGACCATTGGATTCTCCTGAAACTGGAACCGTTGAGTTCGTATTGGAAAGAGCTTTCCAATGAATATAAGATATTTGAAATACGGTTGGATTTGGAATTATGTCCAAATCAAATTTGGAAAAGGTTGCTATGGATGCAGTTCGGTGGCCGTTATTGGAAACCGACTGTACGGGCCTTGATAAAATTAATAAAAATATTAATAATTTGTGTAAAATCATAATAAATGATTTGGAAAGAATTTGGATGAAAAATTTCACGTTTGTAAAGATAAAAATATATTTTTATCGAAATGAACTAGTCATTAACTAGTATAATAATCCAATATTTTTAAATAAATAAATTGGATTTGTGAATGGTTTTAAAATAACCAAAATTTTCCAATGAATAAATTGGAATGGAAATAATCTTCGGAATATTTCGATATTGGGTTTCGTGGTTATACGGATATTGTTATGGGAATTTGAAAGATACAGATATTGTTATTCCCAATACGGTATTCGTTAATTTCAGAATTTGATACTGAATATAAGCCGATATAATTTCTATTCAGAGCCTTGTGTTTAATATCAAATTGGATTTTGGGTTTGTCGTGAACGGTGTCTTCATTAACACTGTTCTTAAACCCAGTTGAGAAAAGAATAAATCTTTTAATTAAGATTTAGGGAAGTTTACCAATTAATTAACATTTAATTGGGATTGGAATGGAATGTAAATTGGGTTTATTGTGAACTGTGTTTTTAACGACATTCGTTCTTTAACCCAATTAACAGTGAAATGTGATTTGGAATTTATAAATCTTTTTATTAAGATTTAATGTAAATTTGCCAAAGTAAAGTTTTCCAATTTAATAAAATAAATTGGAATGGAATGGAATTCGATTTGATAATAATCGAAGTAAGCTTCTATGGAGGAAGACTATTAATATATATGGAATTTAAAAGGCTTTGTCATTATTCCATTTATATTATTAACCAGATACGGAAATTGATATCGATTATATATTGATCTGTTTCCCATGAAGATTCCATAATTAATGGAATGTGATTATGGGTTTATCGTGAACTGTGTTTTAAATGACATTGGTTCTTTAACCCAGTTAAAGACATGATTACATGTCTATCATTGTATTTCGAACTGTATTGTCGATCTCTACTAAATATATATCTGTTTGGTGGCCGAGAATTTATTCTCTTGATTAACACCCTTCTCTGAGATGTACTAGCTTAGAGGTTATATATCGACAGAAATTAGTGGTACGGTGTAGATTGTCGATGTGGCATGTTTGTGTTTCCTAAGTTAAATAATCATTAAATAATGATTGTTGGAAGATTAAAGCTAAGTGGAGTTTTAATGAATCTTTAATTGGATTGAAATGTGAATGTGATAATTTAAATTATCAAACTTGTGAAATGATCGAGAATGGAGTACCACCAGTTTTACTCCAAGCGATAGTTAAATCTTTAACTTGATTTGATCGTGAAATGGTAATTCATTTTACCGATAACACCATGGTGTTAGATATGGAGTATTACCAGTTTTTCTCCATGGGATGAATAGGTTGGGATTGGGAAATATAACAAATGATTACTTTGATAAGGTTTGTTAACCCCAACTAGTTTGGAAAACCTTAATTTGGTTTAAAATTTTGAAAAGAATATTTGAATAAATGAATATTCTGGAATGGAATGAGGCGTGTGTTGTGTTTTATAGCACTTGTTTATAAGATACGTGAATTATTCGAAAAGGCGGGGTTTATACCCATTCCTAATAATTGATTCGACGATAAGTCAACGATGAAGATGGTGATTGAAGACCGGAGATCTTCACATCGTTTGGATGATTACTGATGTCTTGATTGGGCTGTACACCCGAGACAAGGTAATAAGTGGTGATCGTCCACACGTACTTGGAGATCGACGTGATGTGCGAATGCCTCTCTTTTGTATTGGACATATGAGACGAGGAATAAGGTGCCTCCGGTTTCGTTCAGACCCGGAATGGACTTGTAAATGGATTGTATGCCTAACATTGTATTCCGTGCTGTATTCATTAATCTCTGCTAAATACATATCTGTTTGGTGGCGGAGAATTTATTCTCTTGCTTAACACCCTTCTTTGAGACGTACGAGCTTAGAGGTTATATATCGATGGAAATCAATGGTACAGTATGGATTGACAGTGTGGCATGTTGAGTGGCATGTGATCAAGGCTTTTGTTGAAAAGCAGGGCCTTGTTGTTGATTATCAAAGCATGGCTTTAAATAGCATAGCTTTGTGTATAGCATTAATTCGCGAGCCTCACACCCCGGTATGAACTAGAAATGGGAGAGGACAGCAGGGAGGACATGCGTTTCTTTCTAGCTAGGAGTGGTGTCATGGTATGGAGCCCAGACATTTTTACTTATGTTGATGATGGAAAGCGAGGTACCTCGAATTTATCGGTCACTACGGGGCCGATGGATGGATATGGTCAACATACTGACCAGACTTACGCCCCATAGGGCGGGGAAACGTATTGTTCAGGAATAACTAATCCACTAACGTAAGTGTGGACCGACCCTGCATGCTCCAGGTGCAGTTGCGGCTGTATCCTGAGACATGGTGCTAGATTGTCTTGAATCGGTAAGGACGATCCCTTGCCTTGGTTCATGATGGAAATCCAACTTCCAATACGACATTGTGCGGTTTTAATTGTAGAAATAGTATGGCGACATGATATATGGTACTCATGTCGTCTATGATTGATACATTTATATGTGAAGTGATTTTGACCCTATACACTTATAGAAATATCAAAATGATTTGTTTTAAACGTACTAAGCATGTTTGGCTATTATAAGGAAGAACTCTATCCTCCGGCTTGCGCTGCATTGTGTGATGGGACATGAGTCTTATAATAAATTCATTTTCTTTAATTAGCATTCCGCTATTTGTTTTATGCATTGATATTCTTGGGAGGAAACCCGTTCCGTGTTATATGGCATGGTCCCTTGATTTATCCAACTTTAAAATAAAGTTTTAAATAACTGTTTTAGTTCTCACACCAGTCCCATGACTGACCTTGAGTTTATTGTTTTAACCTAAACTTTGGATGCCCCTATTTTCCACATGCGCAGCTAGTAGTTTTGGTTTTGCAGATTTTTATTTTACAGGATCCTGGTTTACAGCTGGAGCTATATTTGGAAAGCTCTGTATCAGTGTATTTCTTTCAGTTGTGTTATGCATTATTTTCCGCTGCTATGTAAATTATTTTAATCTCTGATATTTTTCTGATGTATATCATTTATTCATACTCTGTTATATTCTTGTACTCTGGTGTAAATTGTTGTAACATCAATGAAGTGTTCTATTGTTTGTGTTCTGATTTGTCGAGTTCTCAACTCAATCCGGGCTTTCCCGTAAGGGCGAGTTTGGGTCGTTTCAATAAGACTCAGGTCCCATCACACAATGCAACGCAAGATGGAAGATAGAGATTTACCTTATAATGGCTAAATATGCTTAATGCGTGGAAAATAAAAATCATTTTGTATTATTATTAGTGTCTTGGTGTTTTAAAATAATTTCAATATAAATGTATCAATCTTAGATGGCATAGTACCCTAATCCTACTATGTCGCCATATAGGTTTACAACTAAAATCGAAAAGTCGTGTATTGGAAATTAGATTCAATCTATGTGTCTAGGCAAAGGATCTTCCTCATACGATTCACGCCATCTCTAGCGGGATGCACAAGATCAACACACGTGAACCTTGGATCTTGCAGGGCCGGTCCACACTTACTTTTGTGGATTAGTAATTCCTGAACAGTATGTTTCCTCGTCCTATCAAACCTATAACCTGGTCAGTACGTCGACCATATGAGCCTTTTACGGCCCTATAACTGAGGCGCCTCACTTTCCATCATCTACATAAGTAAATATGCACGGGCTTTATACCATGGCACTACTTCTAGCTAAAAAGAAACACATGTCCTCCATGCTATCCCTTCTCCCGTTTTTGACTCATATCGGGTGTAAAGCTCGAGAATTAATGATTTACACAAATCTATACTACATTAAAGCCGTGTTTTGATCATCCTCCACAAAACTCTTCTTTTCAACAAAAAGCTTTGATCCATGCATCTTAGCATGCCACATTGACAGTCCGTGCCATACAACTGATGTCTACCAATATGTAACCTCTAATCTCGTACGTCTCAGAAAAGGGTGTTAAGCAAGAGAATAAATTTTCCGCCACCAAACAGATATATATTTAATAGAAATCAATCAATACGTAATGAAATTCTATGTCAGACACACCATCCATTTACATCGTTATCCCACCTCTAAGCTTCAAGAGCTGCGTTGGTCTCTTCCAACCTGGCGAGCAAGCGTGCGAAGTCATTTTGCGAAACAGGAGATGAAGCAGAAGGCTGATTGGGAACGGGATCAGCAGCTCTAGAAGTACCCTCACTGGGTCGGGTCGAATTCGACTCGGGCACATTCGACCTGGGTTGGTTCGACCTGTATGCCTGGGCTGTCGCTACAATCTGCTGGCCATCTTGTCGCTATTCATTGGCCCATTTCTTTGAGAAGTTTGTTGGTTCTTATCTTTTCTTGGAGCCATAATAACCAAACTTGTAGAAATCATTAAAGACGTTAAAAGTGATGAAAACAAGGATTATTTGTAACACCCCGCGAATTCTATAACTGTAAAATCCACAAATTAAAGTATAATTAATTACAGACCAAAGAACTAAGGGAAACGGGATACGCCATTGCGTTCGTCTCGGAAAAATACGCGAAATAGAGTCCGAGTTTTTGAAAAACGGAGTCCGTATGAAGAAGATATAGCCTCCGGAAGTTTCTGAATTAAGTTTAAAATTCGAACAACTCAGAAAAACAATTAAAAATTAAAAATCGGGCCCAATTGGCCAGGGCGGGAAAACTCCCGCCTAAGCCACCCAGGTCGACTGGGCTGTCGACCTGGGCTAGCCATGTCGACAGGGCTGTCGACAGGCCTGTCGACAGGGCTGTCGACCTGGTCCAGAGCCAGGTCGAACCCAGCCCACCCTGGCTGGCCAGGTCTGTGTTTGGCCGATTTCCAGAAGCTTGCTTTGTCATTAGGGCTAGGTGGCAGGCTCTAATTGGTCTCTCTTTCGAATGAATGGCTACGATCAATCCAAGCAGCATCGATGGTCCTAATCAGTTCATAAACTCTATAAAAATGACCCTAGACTCAACCTAATCTATTCATTCAAAAATAAGAACGAAGCCACCATGCTGCTGAGGAACGACTAGGAGTAGCCACCAAATTGGAGAGAAGATTAGGAGGCAAATTCTAAAGCATAAAGCAACTTAAACAAATCAAATCAACGCCTACGTCAAAAGGAGTCGCATCTCTAAATTCCTGAATTAGAGAATTCGCCACACGATTGTAAGTAGAGTATTATTTTGGTATGAACAAATAATTGTGTTGGTTTGTATACTTGATTTGTGGCGATAAAGTAATTCATATTTGTGTGTTGCTATCGATTTGGAATATTGTATACGTTTGGATATTCTCGAATTATGTTATTCATTATAAAAAACTACATGTTTGCGGTAGTTTTATGCAAGTATACGTTTGGAATATTTGTAAATTATGTAATTCATGTTGAAACTACATGGATAGAGTTGTTTAATTGAAATTCATGCAAGTTTGTGGTTTTGCCACTATGCCATCATAATGTGTATTTTTGTACAAAAAGCATTTTTGTGAGAAATTGGAACAGATTTGGGTTGTTATAATCCATATGAAATTATGTTGAAAATTTGGCATCATGATCTATGTATTAAGCCATACTTTTGTACTAGAAAACCTCTTTGCGAACTTATGAATATGACTAGGCTATGATTGATATTTTGCATAATTGAAAACCATGTTAGCTCTATGTTGTTAACAAGAATTATATGATGACATAGGTGGTACATAGCTAGGTTAGACTCAAAATCCCATTTGCAAGTTTGCATGACTGAAGTAAAAATCATGATTTCCTATTTAGAAATATTTATGCCATAAGTATATGTGCGCCATGGTTAGGTGAATAGATTTAAAATCATGATTAAGTTGGAATAATTCAAGTTGAACTATGCCTTTGTATTAAGAAGTAAACCCCTTTGCAAACATGTAGGAATCTTATGAACATGATTTGCTTATGTTTGACATTATGCCTAAATAAAAACATAGGTTTATGTTGTAGTTAAGACTATGTGTCAATAATGATATCCAATTTAGATTCTTATCTTAACTACAAGTTTACATGCTTTGATTCATGTCACTTATGCTTTATGACCAAAGTATACATTACTACTATGTAAGTACACCAGTTTCTATTTTGTAGTTCCACGCTATGTTGCAAGTTCATGCGTTCACATTCCCCTTTTTGTGTATGTAATCACGCTTTAAGCCTCCCCTCTTTCGCATGGCTAAGTTGGGCTTAAAAAGGTTGAGCCCAACATATATATAATAAACGAACGTATTTAACGGGGGAAAATAACGTTGGGTTAAATTTATTAATAAATGAAAAGATAAAGTATAGGGGCCCAAATTCAAGTTTGGGTTGGGCCCATGATTGGTGTAAGTCTTTACACCATTAACTTAATAATGGGCCGCAAATATTTACATATAAGAAAATAAAGAAGAAAGACAAAATATGTAAATGTAGAAAATACGATGTGTTTAACCCGAGGTTGGATTGAGTTGTGATGTAAACCTGCCCGGAACCGCCCGGCTGTCCAGTAGTCACAACAATACCTATCCAATGTGGGAGGTTAAACATGGAGCCCAATAAGGACCCGAGGTTAGACTGAGTTGTGGCGTAAGACTGCCCGGAACCAACCGGCAACAGGCAGCCACAACAATACCTGTCTAATGTGAGAGGTCAAGGCTTTAATAAGACAATTAAGGCTGAGTCAGGATTGTTAGGATTAAGTGAACTAAAGACTTAATCAAAATGGAACATGCTAAAATAAACGGACTGGTGGGGTTAGGTTAGAAAACACTTAACCAACTTAGCATGTTGGCTAGAGATAGAAAACCTAGTAACGGGGGACCCTTTTCAGCAGTAACCCTATAAGGTGTATCTGATACCCTGAAACTAGGCAGGGTGGGGCACGATTACTGGGCTGATTGTAAGAGGTCAAATCGACGGCGGTGGTGTAGCAGTGTAGGTTCTAACGGGGTGCGGGCGTGCACACACTCCGGCGCAGAAAAATAAAGCACTGGGCACCAGTAGCATACCTGTGCATTCTAAGGTTGTGTCGGGCCGCCGCCATGGGACTTGATACACCCCATGGTGGGACCAGCATAGGTAACTATAACATCGGGGGCCGTAAGACACATGTAAACTATGCGAGTAGGAGCCGATCATCATAGAATGGATCACTTCACCCTGATTATGGGGTGCCAGTTGGGAACTAGTTTGTATGGGTTCAGAGATTAACATGGGGTACGATAGTATATTCGACCCTAGACAACTTAACCAAGTTTATAGTGCTTTCCCACTTCTTGTTTATACTTATCATACCCAGTTCTTTGTTCATAGACAGAATAGTCCTAGACTTACTCAGGCTTTATGTCTGACTCTACTTTTCTTTCGTCTTCTTTTCTTCCGTTCCCCCCCCCCCCCCCAGGTCCACAGGGAGGGAACACTGCAGCTTGACCGTCCTTAACATCCAGCTTGAAGAGGAGAAATGTATTGCTTGGATCTCTTTCACTTTGAGCTATGGCTTTGGATAGCAATTGCGGGGACTTATGCAGTTTACTTATGTTTTATGCTTCTTTACGTTATGAGAATAAAGACAGTTTTATTTGTTGTAATAATTAGAAATGCGATTTTGAGACAATTATGGAAGTGCTGATGTAAACACTTATTTTATGAAATAAAGTCTGTTGTTTCCGCTACTTATTCATTTATGTGTTTATATCTGTCTTGTGCTTTTATCTGTGACCTCTTACCTATAAACCTCCACCAAAATTAGGGCATTCCCTTTGAGAGTGACCCTAACGGAGGTGGGGTGTTTCACTTGGTATCAGAGCATAGGTTTACCAGGTCAGATAAAAAGTTTTGAAAATTTATTTTCAAAAGAAAATTTAAAGAAGCATTTTTAAAGGATAAAATATTATTTTATTTTAAAAGGCAAAGTCCACTCCCCAAAGCCATAGGTATTATCTCTTATCCCTCGTTTTGAATCTATCCTTTTTGTTTCAGCATGTCCGAAGAACTTAACTTGCCAGAAGGGGTGCCAATACCTGGTTGGTTTAGACGGTTCTTAGAAGCAAGGGCCACTCAGCCAGGTCCTACCGTTCCTCCTCCCCCAGCTGCAGGAAATCATCCAGCTGCAGCAGCACCTTTTCCTCCACCTCCTCCACGGGGAAACATGTTTGCTAAGATATGTAAAGATTTTAAAGCTATGGGAGGAAAGGATTTCCATGGAACTGAGTCCTTCGTGGCAGCTAGAAATTGGCTGAAAGAAACTGAGGACCTATTCATCATCTTTGAGGTAGAAGATAGACAAAAAGTACAACTGGCAGTATGGCTATTAAAGGGCGAGGCTTCCTACTGGTGGGAAGTCACTAATGCAGAAAGACCAGTGGAGACATGGGAGGACTTTAGGGCAAGGTTTGAGACTAAATTTCTCTCAGATGCGGAAAGAAGTTTGCAGTTGGAAAAATTCTTATTTCTCAAGCAAGGGGACAAGACAGTCAGAGAGTATGTGAATCAGTTCGATGAGCTGGCTAGGTTTGGGCTGGACCTAGTCAACACCCCGCACAAGAAGGCTCTCCGTTTCGTCAAAGGGTTGAATGAACCATTACACAGTTTGGCCATGACCCATATACCCATGGGAGCCACGTATGAAAGATTGGTGCAAATGGCACTGCTGAACGAAGAGGATAAGGGTAAGAAGGAGACAAAGGCAGAGAGCTCTCAAGGAAAGAAAGAGGGTTTGCAGCCTAAAAAGACAGACTTTAAGAAAGGCGGGAAAGGCAACAAAGAGAAGAGGAAGTGTAATTTCTGTGGCAAAGTGGGGCACTTAGTAAAGGACTGCCGGAAAAAGAAGGCCAAGGAGAGTGGTGGGTGCTTTTCTTGCGGTGAGACAGGCCACAGGGCTAAGGACTGCCCAAAGAAACGAGGACAGGGGCAGAGGGCTGGATCCACCTCAGGGGCACAGGTTCATGTGCTAGAAGCGCCACCTTTGCAACAGCGAGGTATAAATACTTCTGTAGAAAGTGTAGTTTATCTTTATGATCACCCCGTTCGCACTTTATTTGATTCTGGCGCATCACACTCCTTTATCTCATCTGCTTTAGTAGAATCTCTGCACCTAAAAACTAGTATGGTAGAGGACCCCTTAATTGTTTCAAACCCAATTGGGGGCCCAGCTCATTTGTCTATGATCTGTTTGGGATTGAAAATTTCTATTCTAAGTGTAGAATTTCAATGTAGTGCCTTTGTTTTGGGCTTTTCGGGGTATGGTTTGATTTTGGGCATGGATTGGCTATCCAGTAATGGGGCCATCCTTGATTGTGAGAAAAGGGTTGTTAGGCTTCTAACCCAGCTCGGTAATACTTTGGAAATTTCTTGTAATCCCTCGTATGCGGTTATGCTTAGTTATCTTGAATCGCTAGATGCCTCTGTTGAAAATTTGCAATCAGTTAGAGTGGTCCGGGAATATCCGGATGTCTTCGAAGAGGTGAATGGCTTGCCTCCGAAGCGGGAAATAGACTTCCGCATATATCTTGTAGATAATGCAAAGCCCGTTGCGTTGCCCGTTAGACACATGGCTCCACGGGAAAGGAGAGAGCTCAGTAAACAGATTAAAGAGCTTTTAGAAAAGGGGTTCATTAGGAGGAGCATTTCAGAATGGGGCGCTCCAGTGGTGTTCGCTACAAAGGCGGATGGTTCACTCCGTCTATGTGTTGACTATAGGGAGCTCAACAAGCTAACGAAAAAGAATAGGCACCCTCTCCCTAGAATTGACGATTTGTTTGACCAGCTTGTAGGAGCGTATGTTTTCTCCCAACTCGATTTAGCAACCGGTTTTCATCAGCTAAGGGTGGCTGAAGATAGCATCGATAAAACGGCATTCAGAACCCCAGACGGCTTCTTTGAGTGGCTTGTCATGCCTTTCGGCTTGACAAATGCACCTGCTTACTTCGTGGACCTGATGAGTAGGGTATTTAGAGATTTCCTCAACAAATTCGTAGTGGTCTTCGTAGATGATATCCTTATCTTTTCAAAGAGTGAAGAGGAACATGCTCAGCACTTAAGGGCAATCATGGAAACTTTGCGAGTCCATCAACTAAAAGCCAAATTCTCCAAATGCCACTTTTGGAGAGAAGAGGTGAGGTTCTTTGGGCACATAGTATCCAAACAAGGGTTAGCAGTGGACCCTGCTAAGGTAGTGGCGGTACAGGATTGGAAGACACCAAAGAATGCAACTGAGGTCCGAAGCTTTCTAGGACTAGCAGGTTTCTATCGAAAGTTCATAAGGGATTTTGCGAAAATCTCAGCTCCGCTCACAAAATTGACCAAGAAGAATCTAGTGTTTAATTGGGACTTGGATTGCGAGTTTGCTTTCCAACGACTAAAAAGGGCTCTTACAACAGCCCCAGTTTTGACGCTGCCAGATGGGAGCAAGATGTTCACTGTTTATACGGATGCATGTGGGACAGGGCTAGGCGCCGTCTTAATGCAAGAAGGAAGGGTAGTAGCTTATGGCGGGAGGCAGTTGAAGGTGCACGAAAAGAACTACCCGACCCACGATCTTGAGTTAGCTGCCATCGTCTTTGCACTCAAGTCTTGGCGACACTATCTCCTAGGTGAGAAGTTCGAACTTTACACTGACCATAAATCATTGAAATATCTTTTCTCGCAGAAGGATCTTAACTTGAGGCAACAGAGATGGATGGAGTTTCTTGCCTCGTACGATTTCGAAATCTCCTACACTCCGGGCAAAGGCAACGTAGTGGCAGACGCGTTGAGCCGAAAGAAATTGACCCTAAGCCCGCTGTTTGTTGAAAGACAAAGCCTAGAGTTTATAGCCAGCTTCGACTTTAGGCCCTCCTCCGATTTTGTACCAGGCCTGCTAGCATCTCTCGAAGTGCGCCCAACTTTAATGGATTCAGTAGGGACAGCACAACACGAAGACCCACAGCTTGTGGAAATGATGGATAGGCTAATTAGGGGTGAGACTTCAAGTCACCTCAACAGATACTCCATCGACGATAAGGGTTTGCTAAGGCGAGACGGAAGACTATGCGTCCCACAAACAAAAGATTTAGTAAAGAAGGTTCTCGAGGAAGCACATCACTCTAAGATGACGATACACCCAAGCGGAGATAAAATGTACAAAGATATAAAAAGGACTTTCTTCTGGAACGGCATGAAAAAGGACGTGGCGGAATTCGTTTCTAAGTGTATGGTGTGCCAACAGGTTAAGGCGGAACAGAAAAAGCCTGGCGGACTGCTACATCCTCTAGAGGTCCCACAGTGGAAATGGGATAGCATCTCAATGGACTTCATCGATGGGCTGCCTAGGTCTAGGAGAGGCAACACTAGCATTTGGGTAATAGTGGATAGGCTTACTAAAAGCGCCCACTTTTTACCAGTCAAAAGTAAAAGAACTGCCTCATCCCTAGCATCACTTTACCTCAAGGAAATCGTTCGACTCCATGGAATACCATCTAGCATTGTTAGTGACCGAGACCCCATCTTCACCAGTGAGTTTTGGCGGAGTCTGCAAGAAGCAGTAGGAACGCAGTTATGCTTGAGCACAGCCTATCATCCCCAAACCGACGGCCAAACAGAGAGAGTAAACAGAGTTTTGGAAGACCTTTTAAGACTATGCGTCCTTGACTTCGGAGGGACATGGGAAGACCACCTTCCTTTGGTGGAATTTGCCTACAACAACAGCTATCAAGCAACTATCGGAATGGCGCCCTTCGAAGCTTTATATGGAAGACCGTGCCGATCGCCCACTTGTTGGTGGGAGTCTACTGATAAGCTCATACTTGGACCAGATATGATCCGAGAGACTTCAGAGAAAGTAGACTTAATACGAAGAAGGATGAAGACGGCCCAAGACAGACAAAAGTCCTACGCCGACAAGAGGAGGACCGACCTTGAATTTGAGGTTGGGGACAGAGTTTTTCTCAAGGTATCTCCGCTAAGAAACGTTGTTCGTTTTGGAACCACAAGAAAACTGGCACCAAGGTTCGTAGGGCCATTCCCTATCATCCAGAAAATTGGGAAAATGGCCTATAGATTAGAGCTACCCGAGAAGTTGGCTGGAGTCCACAACGTCTTTCACGTTTCACATCTCCGAAAATGTCTACATGAGTCTGATGAAGTGGTAGAGCCAAATATCCTCGAAGAGGCCGAAGTGGAACGCGAAGCAACCATAAGAAAAGTTCCAACCCGTATACTAGGAACGGAAGTGAAGAAGCTACGCAACCGCGAAGTCAAACTCGTCAAAGTTCAGTGGAGCGACGCCGAGGGAGACGCGACTTGGGAAACTGAAGCTAGAATACGCACTGCCTACCCTTTTCTTTTCGAGGGTACATCCTTGATCTTTCTTTTTCCTTAAGTTGCGCTTTTATCTATCTTTTTAGGTATATTTCCTCGACCTTATCTTTTAGGTAGAAACCCTTTGGATGAAAACATGTAATTGAAACATGTTATGGATGATGGTTGCAAGTGGTTGCAAGTGATTGCTAGTGGTTGCTCGTGGTTGCATATACACACACAATCTAGGTTTTAAATCGGCTCAGTCACTTCATATTGCATATGCATATATGTTTGTATTCGTATATGGTTGAACTTTAATGTGTTGACATATGGATGTTGCATTTGTATGAATGATTGTGCACTCATGTAGAATCATGAATAGGAAAATTTGCATACATAATGGATTCATGGCACTTACATGATTCGCATTAAGGAGGTCAACTGAATCAGTAGACCGCCTGATTTTGCATTAGATAAGTACATGTACACACACACTTCGCATATGATCATGAAGCATTAGAAGTCTTTTAAGGACAATGGATGCTCGTGTTTGATGGATGAGTAGATGGATGATTGGATGTTAGGATATACATTCCTCCTAACTTGAAGATTTCGGGGTCGAAATCCTTTTAAGTGGGGGAGAATGTAACACCCCGCGAATTCTATAACTGTAAAATCCACAAATTAAAGTATAATTAATTACAGACCAAAGAACTAAGGGAAACGGGATACGCCATTGCGTTCGTCTCGGAAAAATACGCGAAATAGAGTCCGAGTTTTTGAAAAACGGAGTCCGTATGAAGAAGATATAGCCTCCGGAAGTTTCTGAATTAAGTTTAAAATTCGAACAACTCAGAAAAACAATTAAAAATTAAAAATCGGGCCCAATTGGCCAGGGCGGGAAAACTCCCGCCTAAGCCACCCAGGTCGACTGGGCTGTCGACCTGGGCTAGCCATGTCGACAGGGCTGTCGACAGGGCTGTCGACCTGGTCCAGAGCCAGGTCGAACCCAGCCCACCCTGGCTGGCCAGGTCTGTGTTTGGCCGATTTCCAGAAGCTTGCTTTGTCATTAGGGCTAGGTGGCAGGCTCTAATTGGTCTCTCTTTCGAATGAATGGCTACGATCAATCCAAGCAGCATCGATGGTCCTAATCAGTTCATAAACTCTATAAAAATGACCCTAGACTCAACCTAATCTATTCATTCAAAAATAAGAACGAAGCCACCATGCTGCTGAGGAACGACTAGGAGTAGCCACCAAATTGGAGAGAAGATTAGGAGGCAAATTCTAAAGCATAAAGCAACTTAAACAAATCAAATCAACGCCTACGTCAAAAGGAGTCGCATCTCTAAATTCCTGAATTAGAGAATTCGCCACACGATTGTAAGTAGAGTATTATTTTGGTATGAACAAATAATTGTGTTGGTTTGTATACTTGATTTGTGGCGATAAAGTAATTCATATTTGTGCGTTGCTATCGATTTGGAATATTGTATACGTTTGGATATTCTCGAATTATGTTATTCATTATAAAAAACTACATGTTTGCGGTAGTTTTATGCAAGTATACGTTTGGAATATTTGTAAATTATGTAATTCATGTTGAAACTACATGGATAGAGTTGTTTAATTGAAATTCATGCAAGTTTGTGGTTTTGCCACTATGCCATCATAATGTGTATTTTTGTACAAAAAGCATTTTTGTGAGAAATTGGAACAGATTTGGGTTGTTATAATCCATATGAAATTATGTTGAAAATTTGGCATCATGATCTATGTATTAAGCCATACTTTTGTACTAGAAAACCTCTTTGCGAACTTATGAATATGACTAGGCTATGATTGATATTTTGCATAATTGAAAACCATGTTAGCTCTATGTTGTTAACAAGAATTATATGATGACATAGGTGGTACATAGCTAGGTTAGACTCAAAATCCCATTTGCAAGTTTGCATGACTGAAGTAAAAATCATGATTTCCTATTTAGAAATATTTATGCCATAAGTATATGTGCGCCATGGTTAGGTGAATAGATTTAAAATCATGATTAAGTTGGAATAATTCAAGTTGAACTATGCCTTTGTATTAAGAAGTAAACCCCTTTGCAAACATGTAGGAATCTTATGAACATGATTTGCTTATGTTTGACATTATGCCTAAATAAAAACATAGGTTTATGTTGTAGTTAAGACTATGTGTCAATAATGATATCCAATTTAGATTCTTATCTTAACTACAAGTTTACATGCTTTGATTCATGTCACTTATGCTTTATGACCAAAGTATACATTACTACTATGTAAGTACACCAGTTTCTATTTTGTAGTTCCACGCTATGTTGCAAGTTCATGCGTTCACATTCCCCTTTTTGTGTATGTAATCACGCTTTAAGCCTCCCCTCTTTCGCATGGCTAAGTTGGGCTTAAAAAGGTTGAGCCCAACATATATATAATAAACGAACGTATTTAACGGGGGAAAATAACGTTGGGTTAAATTTATTAATAAATGAAAAGATAAAGTATAGGGGCCCAAATTCAAGTTTGGGTTGGGCCCATGATTGGTGTAAGTCTTTACACCATTAACTTAATAATGGGCCGCAAATATTTACATATAAGAAAATAAAGAAGAAAGACAAAATATGTAAATGTAGAAAATACGATGTGTTTAACCCGAGGTTGGATTGAGTTGTGATGTAAACCTGCCCGGAACCGCCCGGCTGTCCAGTAGTCACAACAATACCTATCCAATGTGGGAGGTTAAACATGGAGCCCAATAAGGACCCGAGGTTAGACTGAGTTGTGGCGTAAGACTGCCCGGAACCAACCGGCAACAGGCAGCCACAACAATACCTGTCTAATGTGAGAGGTCAAGGCTTTAATAAGACAATTAAGGCTGAGTCAGGATTGTTAGGATTAAGTGAACTAAAGACTTAATCAAAATGGAACATGCTAAAATAAACGGACTGGTGGGGTTAGGTTAGAAAACACTTAACCAACTTAGCATGTTGGCTAGAGATAGAAAACCTAGTAACGGGGGACCCTTTTCAGCAGTAACCCTATAAGGTGTATCTGATACCCTGAAACTAGGCAGGGTGGGGCACGATTACTGGGCTGATTGTAAGAGGTCAAATCGACGGCGGTGGTGTAGCAGTGTAGGTTCTAACGGGGTGCGGGCGTGCACACACTCCGGCGCAGAAAAATAAAGCACTGGGCACCAGTAGCATACCTGTGCATTCTAAGGTTGTGTCGGGCCGCCGCCATGGGACTTGATACACCCCATGGTGGGACCAGCATAGGTAACTATAACATCGGGGGCCGTAAGACACATGTAAACTATGCGAGTAGGAGCCGATCATCATAGAATGGATCACTTCACCCTGATTATGGGGTGCCAGTTGGGAACTAGTTTGTATGGGTTCAGAGATTAACATGGGGTACGATAGTATATTCGACCCTAGACAACTTAACCAAGTTTATAGTGCTTTCCCACTTCTTGTTTATACTTATCATACCCAGTTCTTTGTTCATAGACAGAATAGTCCTAGACTTACTCAGGCTTTATGTCTGACTCTACTTTTCTTTCGTCTTCTTTTCTTCCGTTCCCCCCCCCCCCCAGGTCCATAGGGAGGGAACACTGCAGCTTGACCGTCCTTAACATCCAGCTTGAAGAGGAGAAATGTATTGCTTGGATCTCTTTCACTTTGAGCTATGGCTTTGGATAGCAATTGCGGGGACTTATGCAGTTTACTTATGTTTTATGCTTCTTTAAGTTATGAGAATAAAGACAGTTTTATTTGTTGTAATAATTAGAAATGCGATTTTGAGACAATTATGGAAGTGCTGATGTAAACACTTATTTTATGAAATAAAGTCTGTTGTTTCCGCTACTTATTCATTTATGTGTTTATATCTGTCTTGTGCTTTTATCTGTGACCTCTTACCTATAAACCTCCACCAAAATTAGGGCATTCCCTTTGAGAGTGACCCTAACGGAGGTGGGGTGTTTCACTATTTCTTCGGACTTGGTGATCCAAACAGTAGACTAATAATCCTGAAATCTGAAAATTCATTGTCTCAATGAAAGCACCAAAATGTTAGACCAAAAAATGGCTCGAACACCCAGTTGACTAGATTTTATAGAGAATAATGAAGAAATATAAACTAAAAGCAAGGAAAAGCAATCAAACACACGAGATTTATAGTGGTTTGGCGTTAATGAGCCTACGTCCACTTTATAATCTTATATTCAGCAAAGAATTACAAATACAATATTTTGAATCTCTCAAACACTCGAAATACGATTGATTTCCTCTCAAATCTATGAAATTGCTCTCGAAATTGGTAATAAAGAAGGTGGGTCGAACAACAATGGTGGCAATAATATTGAGTGTTCACAAATTCAAGAGGCAAAAAAGTCCCTTTTCTCATGTCCGAGTCGAGTATATGTAGGGATCAGATAGGAAGTTTTGGCGGGACCAGTTATCGGATACATGTCATCAGGTCTGGAAGTATAGCTCGTGAGTGGGAAGTAAATTCGTGGGGTTTATGGTCTGCAGGTCGTGACCACATGGCAATTGATCCGACCATATAGGAGTTTGTGGAAGTAGTGGTGTTAATGGCGGTTTTGCAGAATCAAATGGGTAACCTAGTCGGGTCGTTCCTATTCGACCCGGTGCCTGCCTTCTATTCTGATTGAAGTTGCATCACTCTGTTCGACCAGACCTCAAACCCTAATGGGTTCGACCCTTGTTCTCTAACATATATGATCATGACTGTCTGGACTTTGTGTGGCTTAGTCACAAAGTAGGCCAACAATGTCCAAATACCTACGACCGGCATTTGAACTATGAATACGTAACGTGTACTAAAATTAGAAAGTGTATCTAAATAACTAAATAAATTATCTTAGCATTGTAATGATGTTACTTGTTTTTTAACTCAATTTACCTACTTCAAGTGGTTGGGGACAATGGACGAAAATTATGTACAACAGTGGCTATTCATTTTCTGTTTTTCTATATCAATATCATCATACTATTTGATTGACTTAGCTTTAGCAATAGTAGTAGTTTTTATATGGTGTTCTATATGTCCTCTTCTTTCATGCATAGACCATAAGTAGTTTTTTATATTGTTTCTCCCATCCTTGCATGATTTGAATGTTGAAATCAAATATTTCAGTTTTTTATTATTGTGGTTATGCTAGCTCTCTATACAACC
Organism: Allium sativum; assembly: GCA_030737875.1. Lineage (NCBI taxonomy): Eukaryota > Viridiplantae > Streptophyta > Magnoliopsida > Asparagales > Amaryllidaceae > Allium > Allium sativum. The sequence continues at coordinate 1,018,204,850 of CM060926.1, read as the reverse complement.
TCAAGGATTTGATTATCGTAATGTCCTTTACATGATTAAATCATTGAATTTGGTTGGATGTTTATGCTTGAGGTCCTCATTGGTTTATCATTCATCGTACAATACTTCTATTATATAGATAGACCATGGAGTTATCACCATGACTTGAGTAACAAAATGCCTACACAAAGAAATACATTTGTTATTATTGATGCTTTATATCTGGCTATTTTATTTTCTTAGATATTTTGTCAAGTTAGACATCATATGCCACTCTCTTCTATACTCAAAAGTTTCATGCTTCTTATATGTTCATTGTCTGCATTATACAACATTCATTGATGAGTTGATTGTTTGTGCTGTTTCAGGATTACAGACATGGTTGTGCTTAAGAGAAAACTGCTTAATGTTGTAGAACATTCAAATATATTGTATGATTGATCAATACAATATATGGTGTTATTTTATAATGTTGTTTTTTTTTGTATTTTTATGTATTATTGATCGATATATGATGTAGATTTCTTTTTTTTTTGCTGCAGTTTTTTGCTTTATTATGTAATAATAATAATAATATAATAGCGTAATTTTTATTTATGTAGCACTTTTTACTTTTGCTTTATTATGTAGTTTTTTTAATTTAATTATGCAGTTTTTATTGGTAGTTTTGAAAAATGGGTTGGGTCAGATTGGGTTGGCCGTCTTATTGCACTGGTTGGGTCGGGTTGGGTCAACTCATTTATTAAATGGGTCAATGGGTTGGGTTTGTTTATGTTTTAAATGAATTGGATCAAATTATACATGATCCATGATCCGGTCTAACTTATTTGATGGGTCTATAATATACACAATGTGGGCCTGAACTAGTTGGGTGATGGTCCAGGACCTAATTGTGGATGGGCTCTTTTTCGTTCATCTTTGGTAGTATTATAACAAATAAAAATATTTACTTTGTTGCTTTATGATAATTTGTTGTGTAGATTGATAGTAAAGCATGTTTACTACATGATTTCAATTCATCGCTTTGATGATTTGCATGAATTCCTGCAATGTTCCCTTACTGCTTGCCCCTATCTCAACATTTTCTGTACTGTTTTTCAACTTTTTTTCATATACTACTTGCCCATAACTCAAATTTACACTGGGCTGAGCCTGAACGTACAACAACATGAATGTGCCTCCAAAGTTAATGCTGGATCTTGGATCTATATGTTATATATACAAATACGAAGTTAATAAATTCCAATTCATCATTTTGTTTTTGTTCAAGTTATTTCTCATTTATACTACTGGACGCCTTAATACTTATATGCACATCTTTAACTTAAAACCCTACTACGCACTATTCTTTCTCGGTTTTTCATCAGTATTCTTCCTTCCCAAGATCCCTTGTTTTCTTCTTCATTGCATAACCGAAGAGTGCATGTGAGTTGTATATGATACTCATGGATGCCAATTGTGTTCTTTCTATGTAAAATGCATCATTATCCTCAATCTTTATTTCAGATAACATCAAATATGATGTTTTTTTCATTTAATTAGTAACTTGAGTTTATTATATGATTGGTAAGTAGGAAAGAGTATACACTGAAAGTGTGATTATTTAAAATAATAATAAAATGCTTATCATGTACAGGCTTTCTCATTGATGACAAATGCATTAGATTTTGTTTTCTAAATATATATGTAAACATAAGTCATTAATTTTATGCCCTTTATCTTACATTTTGTAACTTATAGGTATAATACAAACGACATTTCTTATTATCATTGAGTTAATTTCAAACTAATAGAACAAAAGAGGGGAAAAAGCCGTTTTTTTTACTTAGATTGCTTTACATTTGTGAAATCATTCTTATTTTGTCAACGTTTTTCTAATTAATTTGTTAATTACTAGTTCCTCATGTTATTTACTTTGAATGTTGAATATTGTTTTAATTTTGTTACAAGGCATTTATGTTTTTATTCAAACAGGAGCGTCCATTCAAATTCATGTTGCTATAATAATTGAACACATAAAATGAAATACAAAGTAGAGCCTGAGTTTCATCGTAAGGTTATATACATACAGTTATTATTTTGTTTAAATTTTAAGATCTGCAATCGATGTTGCAGCCCATATTTTTATTTTTTAAGTTATGTTGTCTTCATTTACAGTTAACTAGTTTCAAGTAGGGTTCTGCCTTATTTTCTGCTTTGAGAGAATAAACTGAAATATACGAGACATTATCAAGTTGTTACATATTTTCTTAAAATAAATATTTCTGAGGCTTTATTTAGTACAACATTTAAATGTTATTGGATGATGTATTTATGTGTTTATTGGTAATTTTTTATGTTTCATTAATTTGTTGTTTGACTTTAGTTTTAAATTTTTATATGTTTATGATTATCCATAGTTTTGCATAATCCAGATAGGTTGGAAAATTTCAAGGTTACGCGATGATATTTTTGCTAATAATGCAAATTCGGATTGCGCCAAGACTTCTTTAAACAGAAGGACTCATGAAAGGGTGCTTAAATTTCAGTAATATTTTCACGATCAAATAACGTACTTTTAGTTTTAATTTTTAATTCTACATTACAATATTTACTTATCCCTTAGTTTAGATTTTAACTTTGTTATTAATTAATAAAATGAATGAATTCGTAGATAACATATTAGATCCTATTTTTAAACGATACATGAATATAACAATAATTGCAGGGATATTCTGAATCGGTAAATGAAATTTGTTTGTTATATCGTACTTTTTGGTAATATTAAAATTTGAAAATATTTATAAAGAACATTTCCAATGCCAATTGTGGTATGGGTCATGCTTCTGTTCATCTTTGACAATAATATAATAAATAAAAATATATACTTTGTTGGTTTATGACAAATTGTTGCATAGATTGATATTAAAACGTTTTACTATAGGTTCATCGGGTCTTGATTCCATTAAATCCATGCTTGATTCCGTGCTTGAATCCATTGGGTCTCATGTGTTTGTAGTCATGACACCCACCTCCTTTTTCCGTTCTTACATGTCCTCAGCCCCATCTTTCTTTTAAGGGAACAATGACGATGCCAGGGGGCATCATTGGGTCGCTTGGGAAGTGATCAATTGTACTAAAAGAGAGGGTGGTTTGGGTTTGCATAACCCTCGAGACATCTGTAAAGCTTATGCATGTAAGCTTTGGATTCGATACAGATCTAACGACTCTCTATGAGCGTCATTTCTTCATGTGATCAATTGTACTAAAAGAGAGGGTGGTTTGGGTTTGCGTAACCCTCGAGACATCTGTAAAGCTTATGCATGTAAGCTTTGGATTCGATACAGATCTAACGACTCTCTATGAGCATCATTTCTTCATGTTAAGTATCGTCAGTTGTTGCTTGCAGTTTTCTCCGAAACTCTGTCTTACGCTAGTGAAATTTGGAAATATATGCAATCTGTAAAGGTGTTTTACGACACGAAAGTGGTTTAGGTTGGAATGATGGAACTTTCTCCTTTCAGGCTGCGTGGAACTCAGCCCGGATTCTTGTTCCAAGAATTCCAGTTTTCGCTTTCATATGGAACTCTTGTATCCCTCCTAAGGTTTCCATTCTTATGTGGAGAATCCTTTATGACAGTTTACCGCTGGGTAACAACCTTCAGAGAATCGGAATCCCGTTTGTGTCTTGTTGTCGGTGTTTTGATTCGGGTAAGGTGGAAATCATCTGCTCATTTGTTTTTCGCCAGAGATTACCAGGGTGGTTTTGTCTTTCTTCGGCTCTTTGGTGGGTCTAGGGGGTAGCGCAATCTCCCTCCAAGACTTGCTATGGTGTTAGTGGGAAGGAAGGAACAGAAAGGTGTATCCTTTTCGTCTTATCCCGTCTCATTTATTGATATATTTGGTGCTTTCGTAATAAGGCAGTTTTTGATATCGTCCCTGGCTTCCGTCATACGTGAAGTCAAAGACGATGTCTTTTTTTGCGTTTTATGGAAGACCCTTTAGAGGTGCTATGAACCAAGGTTTAGGTGTGAACGCAAGGGCTTTCGATGTTATCGCTAACCTTATCCCTCGAGTTGGTGTCGGGTGTAGGGGTGTCAAATGGGTTGAATTACGTATAAATGGGTTAGTTAAACATTAACCCAACTCATTTAACAAAGAAAAATACCCAACCCATTATACCCATTTATTAAATGGGTAAATCCAACCCAACCCAACAATTTGATGAGTCAAAACAGGTCCAACCCACCTAACTCATTTAAATGAAATTATTACAAAATGCATATAAAATGAACATGGATATATGAACTGTATCATAAAAAACATCAATCAAACTGCAATATTCAAACTATCGTTAAAGAACAACACTCTCGCAATACATAATACAATAATCATAAAAAATATTCTTCAAAATAGGCATAGCATGTGCAATCAGCCTGCATCTCTCGGTATAAATGGGTTGATCGGAAATTCACAGTGCATCAACTATCACTTGAGCCTGCACATCAAACATCAAAATATCATTTGCAAAATATCAGCATAGAAACGCCTTATTAGTGCCTATATGACAAGCAAATTCTGCCAAATTTCCCTATCCGTACAAATCAATTACCTGAACTTAGCATGTCAAATATTTTTCAAGTCATACGGATGACAAATAAATAATCAATTGACACAACTGCATGCGGAACTGTAAAGGAACATTTCTTATGAGAAGCTCGATAAAACTTACTTCTAAAAAGGGTACCCCCTCGTCTGCATTTCACTCTGGACACAAAAGCAAAAATTATGAATAATCCTACCAACAAACTATTTATCAATACTCTAATAGAATGAGAATCAAATTTGAATTTTAAGTTAGTTCCTTTTCTCTATATAAGAGTTCAGGCTTCCAGTTTGTTCCCACCTTAAGATAGCTTTTAGTTCTCCCCACTAGCGACCAAAAACCATGGAAAAATGTTGCATACTGCCAAAGAAAATAAGAAACTGAAATAAAGAAATATTGGACATTTGAAAATTGAACATGAGAAAAAAGACTACTTCAGCTTACATATACAAAAATATATTTATTTTACATCATTTAGGTTGTAGCCAGTTTTTTTTCAAACATATATAAAAGGATATATAGTTGCCTCAAAACTAGAATATAATGATGCATAAGGCTTAAAGAAAAATTGAAATCAGAATGTCTGAAACAAACATATACAAAACTACAGTACTAGTAATAACCAAACATATACATGCATAAGGTTGATCACATCAATCGAACAAGCAGAACCGCTCAAATCGGTGCTGAAGGTATAATGCATCCATCCATTATATATGAGGCTGCAGTATTATGTTTTCTATTAAGTAGACTGAAGTGAACTGCTCCGTACAAACAATTAAAGCGGTAGACCAGTGTAAATTTAGTCAAGCATGAGTTTAAAATTGAACATGTTCCATACAAACGATTTAAGCGTCCAAGATTATGAGATGAAACTACTTGGTATCACAAATTAACTGACCAGTATAATAAAGAACAACTCAATCTAGAATTATACAAAAAATAAAAAGGTTGAACTCTTTTTTGTAATCAAACATGGTACTGAACACAAAAAATTAGGACAGAAGGAAAGAAAATGAATATGCATAAATATAAGGAGGAAATAAATGAAACTAGCTAGGAGTAATTAATTGTGTGAACCATGCAAAATCAGGGGTGTCTGTAATCTTCAGATAAAAGTTTTAAACAGTCACAGATTGGACTCGAACAACCTACGTACAAATAGGAGAAAAAAGAAAATGTATGCACAATGCAAAATTTATCGAAAACAATTCATATAGAAATTTTCATATAAATTTGTATATTCTAATTAAAGCCTGGATTGTGAAATGAATGAACACGGACGAAAGTTTTTTGACTTCGAAACTAATCAGACTACGAACACTTGTACAAATGGAGGATTCACAGAATGTTTACACTTCACAAGAAATATTTATAACTTATTGAGGGTTAATTTTGTTGCTTATATTGAGGAAGATGGTCAAGTTTTGGATTTAATCAATTATTACGATAGAGCATTAAAGTGTATGTTGCCTGTTTTGAAGAAATCAGGGATTCGGTGATCAATCGTTTTACTTCTTCTTAGCCTCTGATTCATCGATGGAGTTCTACAAATTTTATTTTGCATGGGGATAAAGCAGTCAATCGTTTTAGTTGGCATCATCTGCCAATGGTCCAATTTTTGAATACTCCATCTACAAAAAAAAATTGTTAAAATGACAGTATTGTTGTTCAAATGATTAAGATAGTTCGACGTAATTTGACATGTCACGGTTGTGAAATTCGCTTTTTTGGATTTAACTCACTTTCCATGTAGTATGTTATATTAAACTTGTATATAAAGCAGCAAATTATTAAATATCACTAAACAAAGAAATATGTAATAAACACACATGCTTAAAGGCGGAGCACCGTCTGACTATGGAAAAAGCAATAAGGGCAAAGGTACAGCCGCTGCAAAGAATGATCGCAACGCTCAGACCCGGAGAGGGCCCAGAAATTAAAAGTACACTGAACTCAATTCAACCATGACAGACATCTACATGGATATAGGAGGTGTCACCTCCTATCCAAGGCCTCCCAAGAAGGAGCCAACGCTAGCACAGCGTAACTCCGGAAGACATTGCATATTTCATGACATGGACGGTTACAAAACTAATGAATGCAGGCATTTGCGAGATTTGATTGAGGATCGGATCAGACGAGGAGAGCCGCCCGAGTACGTCACACAACCAACAGCGCCTGCATCTTCCCTAGCGCTTCCACCACCCATTCCCAGGAGAGAGAACGATCCTGAATCGAGCAATCGCTGGATTACCATTAACTAATCCCACTCAACAGATCTTTTCAGTTTGCCGGACCCCAGTCTGTTTTTTATGTTTTTAAGCTTTTAGGCGACTTGTCGCCCTTCTTTGTTTTCTCTACTTGTAATAAAAGCGGCCACATCAGCCCACATGCACGGAACCGGCTTGTAGTCTCTGGTCGTGTTAGGCTAACGACCGCTATACTTTCATGAATCTGTAATAAACATTGAGCTCCGGCTCTGAACTGGATCCATCCAGTATAAACAAACCTCATTAACATTTCCTTGGTCGTCGTACCCCAGTAAGGTCGTCTTGGAACCTCGTAGCACTTCCTTGGTCGTCTTACTCCAGTAAGGCCATCTCGGAGCCATTTTTGCGTTGTTTTTCTCTCCTTGCAGGTACAAACTTCTGGACTCCTCAGATTATTCAGAACACATCTTCCTTTACTCAGCAAGATATGTTCTGAGGGGCAAACATGTTGACACGCTTTTTGGCAAAAGCCATCACATGAGAATTCTCTAGCTAACAACTCGCTCAAGCATAGAGAACGTCATCCGAAAACATGAAGCGATTTGGTTGAAGTCGCATTGCAGACATAGAATAGCCTGAAACTCCTATCAGATGACCTCTTTTGGGCCCAAAAACATCAATTACGGGGCTTTTCCCTGTTACTCTTGTAGAACTCTGAATTAGCTTCAGGTAGAGCTTTCATTTGGCCCAAACGGCCTTACGGTTTGGAAGTTACGCCCGTTTCCGTGAACGTGCACAATACCAGAAAGCCTGGAATTAGCATGATCCTTTCAGGTCAGATCGAGTACGATGGTTCGGATCAGTGAGGAGGACCCGATGCCACCGCAGCAATCCACCTTGCACGGCTTGGCAAGTATCTCTGGCAATCTCCGGTTCGGATCAGAATGAAGGGGACCCGAACCGGCTGGGTTCGCTGAAGATGAGGCAGCGCCTTCGATTAATTGGAACTGGCTCGGATCGAAGGAGAGAGAAGCCGAACCGATCTGCCTGGAACATTCCTGCACTACTTGTTTTGACCTATTCTTAAGGAGCAACCGCCTCCTACTTGCGTGGATGGACTTCCACTTGGCATAGCACGATTTTGAGAGCATTTTCCACTACTTTCTGAGATCTCCTCAGGGTATGACACGTGGCATCCGACCCTGTGACGACCACCCATAACCCCTGCACTTAACAAGAGGAATAATGCGCTGAAAGGTGTGTCAGGCAGCCATAGATGATCATCAGAGTAGGTAAACACAAGAGGAACCTGTCGTAGAACTCACAGCGCAAGAATAAAATATAATAGAACTTATACAACAGGTAATAGTAATGAAGCACCATATAGAAAACTTTTCAAACTTTCACAATACCAACTGATACCAAAGTTTGTACATAAGGCCTCACTACAACCCTCATAGAGCACTCAAACAACAGAAACAGAAATACTAGATAATAATAAAACTGGTACGTCAGCCTCCTGCTCGCCTCCGCATAGCAGCATCGTCATCACTAATCACCTGTAACCTGCTACGTAGTATGCCCATCCACAACCGGATGAACAACCCAAGGTAATAAGAGGAGACATAAAACTTTGGGTCAGACAACAGTCTTAGTGAGCGATAAAACAGCTCACAAACTTCAACAATAAAGTATATGAGAATGGATAGATAAACATATTAATCTACCACGATACCAGAGAAGAACTCAACCTTATCTTCCTCACATCGGACAGTGATAGCCTTTACAATAAACAGGTCAACCATTCATCCATGGAAACCAGAACACTCATTCAATCATAGTAAACACTTATAACATCCATATTATATATATATCTCATGTAGACCGTCCTAATTGGATTCAACATCCCTCAAGCACAAGCCCCAGAGGCCTAAACCAATATAGGATAAACACCCAAGAAACATCTCCTTCGACGTTGGACAATCTATGTGAGACAGTACAAACAGAACAACCAATCATCCATGACTGACTCTGGCTATCAGCGCCAATCCTACTTTGAAACCATCGTTAATCGTATGACAACCAACCTTGCCATATGTCAAGGGCTAATGGTAACCCCGGTTCTAGCATAAAATCCATACGCCTTTCAACGATACGTATGCATGTCCAACCTTGACAACTAGGCCTTTCAACGATACCCAGAGTACTCGACCTACAACTGGTCTTTTGGGTACCCCCATCATACTCCTTCTTTGAGCCTGCTAGAACTTACGACAACGATAATCTCTCAGCCTTCCCATCTCTAGTCATCCAACTTGACGACTTTTCATAGCCCAAGCAACCATTATCCACCAACTCACAACCTTTGAGTTGTCACCTCATTCGCTCTACATCGATCAACGAACTCCTTTCAACACTTAGAACCTTCCAACTTGAATTTACTTCGAAGTCACACCATCACCGAGCCAAGTTACACCACTGCGCTGCGGCTTGAGTAGGGTTCGGGTCGTACCCCACCGTGTCGTACCCGAAAAACGTACCTTTTTAGAAAATGACCCTGTGTGACCGACCCCCCTGGTACGACCGACCTCATCGTGTGCGACAGACCCAGGCTCTGCTCGACCCAACATGACCGACCAGACCACTATGCTCGACCCCTCCTTCGCGACCGATCCAAATACCTCACCAAGACATGACCGACCCGATCCACGTTTGTTCGACCCAAAGCATGATCGACCCGACCATATTATGGTGCGACCAGAACCACTGCATAACCCGTATGCTGCTCGACCCAACTTGCTCGAATGACCACCTACTTGACCGACCCAGCCATTTCTTTTCCTCCAAGAAAACCTCCCCATGGCTCGACCGACCCTCCATGTTCGATCCACCATGTTCGACCCTCCATGTTCGACCCAAAACCTGCATTCTACAATGCAACTCCAATTTCGACCAAAACTTCGCCAAAACAATTCGTTCGACAAAACCAGCTCATCTAATATATCCAATATGATCACAAGCATGATATGAAAGCAACAATAACACCAATATGACAATTCCATCAACAAACATGTAAAATTCACCAAAATCACCATAAATGTACATATAAGCAAAACTATGGATCTAACTTGCACATTCATATTAAATGTTATAGAAATTACCTATCTAAACTTGCTAGATCAGATTATAGGGTGATCTCTATGAAAATGAACTTAATATGGCATAGATCTATGGAAAAACACTTGAATTTGGTGAGAAACATACACAAACACTCATATACTTCGTTGCATTCATGTGAGAGATGTAAATCACTCACCGATTTGCCAAAACAAGCTAAAATTGATGAAATAAGAATCCGGACAGCAAGCACCTCGCACCAAACACTTTGATCCGATGAACTCTTGCCTTAATTGATGTAGATCTAGCCTCCAATGGTGTAGATCTACGATTTCTCTCCTTGGATTATGATTTCTAATGGTGGAAAGGTGTTTAGAGGAAGGAGAAGCTCAAGGCATCAAATGAGAAAATAGGGAAACTAAACTATTTCCCATATCCGTCACCCCTTATTTATACCCTTCCATCAACCCACTAATGGGCCTCTCCAACTCAGCCCATTAGGCTCCCAAAACCTGGACAGCCAACTGAAAAACCTTAAAACAGCGATTTCTCCCAAACCGCTAAGCCAAATCTTTAATGTAACCACTCTATGGAAAGACAAACATCAATTCCTTTCCAATGGCATAGGTCTCACCCTCTGATTCGACCTGAGTCAAAAGTTATGCCCTATACAAGACTGACATGGGCAAAATGGTCACAAACAAAATTGGTAAAAATTATGAACATGTCTCACATCCCCATAAGCAACATATCAAAACATGAGATTGATCCAACCTTCAGAGAATAAATAAAAATATTTTACGATCTCACAATACGTAAAATGCGGGCCGTTACAGACCCGAAGCTCCTCTGCCTCTATAAATACACCACTACATGGTATTTTGAAAGGATCTTTGGCCATTCTAACTCTCGACATCCATTACAACTACACAAGGACATTTTGCATCACTCAAACTAAATTAACACGTGGATTACGTGCATAGATTCTTGTAATCTCATTCAACACAAGGATTGTGTGTCTTCATGTAACTGATTCTTGTAATCTGTTAGTATAACGATAAGATTATAAAGTGGATGTAGGCTTGGATTGAGCCGAACCACCATAAAAACCTCATGTGTCTCCTCTTATTTTACTGTTTCTGCATTCTGTGATTTGTGATTGTGAGGACTTCACACCATATTTGGGTGTTAGTACCAGATTCTGGTCTAACATTTTGGCGCGCCAGGTAGGGGGCACACGACAACTTCTTCTTCTAGCTCGTAAGGAAGCGAATTATTTGGCAATTAAATCAATGACCAAACGAAAGATTTCCCGTGTTGAGAGTGAAGGCACAAGCAACGAGGCAAGCTAGGAGGTTTCCTCTCATGGAGATGCTTTTGCATACTTAACCAAAGAAGAGATGGATGGTGTTCTCACTGAACTGAGAGCTCAGATGGCAAGGCAAGGTGATCTCCTCCGAAAGCAATAAGAGATGATGGACGAATTCTTTGCTCGGATGAGTGGAAACCCGAGCAACAACATACAACTTGCTGGAACTGGCACGGCTTAAGCAGCAGCCTAGGAAACATCAGCTCACCCCAACCGGGTCGGATCGGCCTCCACCCGAACCGCGGCACCACTTGAACTCGGGGGCAATTCCCTCTCTCTTGGAAATGGTAAGGCTCGACCTTCTTCGGCTCCGGTTCAGATGAATGCCAGAGTGCATACTCCCATGCAACTGCATCGCGAAATGACTCGAGATAGTGAGAAGCAAATGCAACTGGTTGGACAGACGATTGGAAATCGATTCTAAATTATGCTTCAAACCAGAATTTTAACTAATTTCTTATATATCTAATGATAAAGTCTAGGTCTTTATGATTTTGGAAAAATAAACTTAGTTTTAGAGTCCAAAGGTTGTTGGCTTCAAACAAATTTGCTGATAACTGACCAATCTCCTTGAAGAAGACTATTCTTTAAAATCGCATAAACTTAAATTCACATCACTGTAAATACAAGGCTTTTCATTCGAACTTCTCCCTACATCTAAACTTTGTGATCCACGTTTTGCATATGAAATTTGGACAATAAGGTTTGTATTCTTCTTTTAACATAAGCAAATTTCTTTTTACTTGGAACAAACCAATGCTTCTTACAATTAGCGGTATCACTTAGGCACCTTACAGGTCAAACCAGTTTTTGTTGGAAATATATTATTAAGGGCACCTTGCTAGGCAATTAATAACGAACGTAAGAAGATTTAAGAATAGAGAGAGTGAAATAAGAACAATTAATAGTAGGTGAACTTACATCGATGACATCATCACCAACTCCTTAGTAGGAATCTCGTTCGGCATAGTTAAAGAATCCCAAAAGGCTTTGTCTACAATTGTAATGTGCTCAACCAATTCAACGATTCTAACCACTTGTTGCTTCTGTTGCAACTTCCCTTCTTCTCATTATACAGAAACATCATCTAAAATTAATATTAAAACAAGGGGAAATCACTCCAACTTTTACAGCAATTCCAACAAAACCAAAAAAGAGAATTACTCTTATTTTTTTTATAAATTTCAAAAATTAGCAGTTTCAACTAAGCCAAAAAGCAGTCTATATGAAGCATAAATTAGCTGCTTTTACGAACAATAGTAGATCGAAGAACGAAAAAGAATTCAACTCACTTGTGGCTATGACTTTGTGAGCACAGGTTTCTTCAACTAGATCTTTCACTGACAGATGAAAGGTGAAGCGATGACTGGAATTAAGCGATGACTTAAAAGGAAGATGTTGATTTTCAAATCAAATGAACCATAAATTGCAGATTTTCTGAGTGATGGGGAAGAGAAATTACAATGGATTAAATGGTCGTAGGTGGTTAAACGGGCTCAACCCATTTAAACCAATTTTATAAATGGGTTAAATGGTTTTACCCAATTAAACCATTTATTTTGTTGGATCTAACCCAACCTGTCTAAGATCTAGTTAAATGGGTTGGGTATATGGTTGGTTTTGATTTTGACAGCCCTATGGGTGAGTGTGCGTGTTTTTTTAAAAAGGTTTCAGGGTTGAGGTTCAAGGCTTCCGGGCTGCTTGCTTTTCGGCGGGCTTTAGGATTTGAATGGGATTTGCTTTCCGGATGTTGTTGCATGATGGGTCTGATTCGTTGCTTCGCGAATGTGCCTTTGGTTCAGTAGCTTGGCATTTCTAGAGCTGTCTTTCTGGTTGGCGGCTCGGCATTTCTGGATCTGTCTTTTTGGTTGGCGGCTCGGCGATTTCTCTGTCTTTGACTGTCTTGTTCGTTTCCTAAGCGGTTTGGCTTGTTTTCGCTTTTCGGTTCTTGGTTTTTGTAGTTAACATGTGTAGGGTTTGGTTTTTCTGTGGTGTTGGGTTTGCCTGTATTTTACTTTTGTTTGAGATTGTTCAGGTTTAGTGGTTTTTCATGAACTGCTAGACTGCTTTTGTTAGCTACCGAAGATTGGTTGTTATCTCATTTTCGCTATATGTTTATTTTGTAAAAGTAAAAGAAGAAAAAAATTGTTTTAATACATGGGTTCAATTCATCGCTGTGATGATGTGCATGAATTCTTGCAGTGTTCTCTTACTGCTTGCCCCTATCTCAACATTTTTTGTATTCTTTTTTCAAATACATATACATACATATATATATATATATATATATATATATATATATATATATATATATATATATATCGGCAGGTTCAATGGCACCCCAAATAGTGAGCACCTCTTTAGCCTACCACTTTTCCACCACATATTTCCTCTCTCTCTCTTCTTCCACTCATTCTCTCACCTCCCACTCACTTTCTTTAATATAAATAAGAGGAGGAAATTAGGGAGCATTTAGGGTGCTCCACTTTTGGGGGGCTCCTTGATCCTATCCCACATACATACATGCATACATATATATATATATATATATATATATATATATATATATATATATATATATGCACACACACTAGTATAACCGTATAACGGTGGAAGAACCGACTGTTAGATTGTCTCGGTTAGAAATAAAATATATCTTATAAATTTTTCTTGAATTTCAATAAACACATATTGTTGTCTGAAATATTAAACATTGTTATAAATAATATAAAAACCATAAACAAATAAAATGATAAAAAGCTTATGATTGAAAACAAGTTTGAAAAAAAAAGACCATATTAGGAATCATAAAACAGGAAGAAAATTTATGCTGACTTCAATATAAAATAAGCTAAAAGAAGTAACAGAACAAATTTGTAAAAGAAGAGAAAATTATAATTCATATAAATAACATCAATAACCCAAAGTGAGTAAATAAGTTCAATAGCCAATGAAAATATAATTCATATAAATTATAATGGACATTCTAAGCACGAATCAGCTGTCTGCATTTTTACATAAACTAGCAAGCGCCAGAACTATCTCATTTTTACGTTTCTAATATTTCAGTTTTAACCTTGTTTCCTCCATCACATTCATTCATATTAGTGTAAACCCGTGTTTTGCACACGGCTATGATGAATATGTTATATTTATAATTTTTGTTGAAAAACATATAAAATGGATATGTAAGAAAATTTGTAAGAGGTATACAATTTAAATATTAGACTTGCAGGTTGCCTTGTTAGTACCATATTTTGTTTACTCATTTTCTTATTTTCAATGTGTTGCTTAATTAATGTAAAGAAGTTGACATTTATGTATAGGATATTCATAATTTGGCGATATTTAAAGAAACATAGTGAAATATACAGAGAACGACTGACGTATGGCACGGTTGGTACATTAATCTCTAACTCTAACTATAAATACCTACTACACTAAACACGCGCTTCAGCACAACTACTTTTTTAGCCCGATAGCAAAAACATAGCGTAATCAGTCTTTCAACTGTAAATAATAGGTTTAGTACATAAAGAAGAAACCGATGCCAGTACACCAAGTGCAATGAAATCACCCATTGTTACTACATGGGTTAGTTATTCATTTAGTAGAAGCAACACATAATTATGTAAACATAATCATCTATAAAACACTAGCCGGCACGGATGTAGAGTACGACTAAGATGCAAAGAAAACCCACCCAAATCATCCCTTCCAGTTTGCGCTCAGAGCGGATAGAAATAATTTAGTAGCAATTTTTATGGATTTTAACAAATAAAACTCAGAATGTCTCAGTAAAGCTTACATGTAATGAGGATGTCAACTGATAACTTTTCTAGTTTTATTTCCATGCAGACATTTTACTACCAAGAAATTGGGAACAGAAAAGAAATCACTTTTTTTGGGCACTTTATTTGCTTGTGCATGAAAGGGACAAGATCCTCAAATTTCGAAGATTTTTACACTTGCAAATATTGGATATTCGAAGAAATACAAACCCAAAATGTCAATAGCTAATACCAAGTAGCAATGGAAGCCACCATCCCTTTAACCTTTTCTTTATATGCAAAGTTTATAATTTCCATACAGTAAGTTAGGCTAAGGGAGGTTCTTTGGAGGTGATCTCAAGATACATTTCAAAATTTGAATACCAGTAAGTTGATGATTAATGATAATATAACTGTCGCTACAGATTTAATCATACAAACCTTGGGTGCACCTAGTCTAGAAAACCCAAACTTCATTGACCGCTTCTTACCCCGATCTGCAGTTGTAGGGTTTGATACTAGATTAGGACTATCAGAAACTACAGTCTGTTCTTGTACTTTTTGCTGTTGTTTGCAGTTGCTTTTGCGCATCAGCCCTTCAATAGTTTATGCAAGAAAGAAAAAGAAAAATCAATGATGAACACATCACTAAATTAAATTAGGTATTCGATGATATAAAACAAAGAAAAAAAAAATAAGAGGATTTATTCCCTTCTCTGCCTGTCATGAGTCATCCCTAGTCCCTACTGCTGCTACCATGCATTTCTCTGATCTCTTTAAACCTCTAAAAATTGCACAATAGTAACAAACACATTCAGGATGAAGGCTAGGTTGTATTCTGTCTACATTGTCTTTAATTATTTTCCATGGTAGAATCATTGAAAAATAAGAGGAAGTAAATGAATTTTCTTACTGAAAAGGATTTTCAATGAATATCTTGCAGTCACAATTTCATACCAAACACATCAAAAACCTTGTCAGTGTTAACTGTAATGTGGCTTACAAACAAATCTATAATTAATAGATAACAAATAGTAATCTGACAAATAGTATGAAGTATGAAATAGTAATTCATCAAAATTGCTACTAAATTATTTCTATCCATCAAAAAAGTTAACATTAATTAATAATAAAAAGTACTGGATAAAGATGCCGAAGGCAAGCAAAACAAAAGGTGCCCATTTTATGCAAGAACCAAACACAGAAACAGGAAGACAGCTAAATGCACTTACGCAGCACCAAGAGCTTCAGTTGCGACAGGACCTTCATTCACAGGTTCCGGTTCTGCTTCAGGTTTGGTAGGAGTGCAGCTATTTTCTGAAATAGTTGAAACAACGATCCAAACAGAGCCAAACGGGTCCATGACTTCGGCATATATGCCGCCAGCCTCATCTTCGTTGATCTCGCCTTCTTTAATTGCTACATATTCCACAGCTTTTGAGACTGCAGCATTCATGTTATATATCTCCAACTATAGAATATCATTATAGTTATCTTCCATGTATGTAAATATAGCAGGTTCAAAGTACAATTGCATCAGTTCTAGTGCCAAAAACATCCATATAAATAAGTAGAACTTAAAATGGGAATCTAAAATATAGAAACTACCATTTTTAACTAACTCATCACAAACATTGAACAAACCTCCACAATGCTTACTCAACGGCTCAAAATATATGACCTTATCAAGAATAAGTCATCTCTTAATTTTATTTTTCTGCATATACAGAATTCAAGAAGTTTGTATTAAAATATATTCAATGGATAGAATTAACTAATCATCGTAATACGGATAATAACTTGACAAACCATTTTTCTTACCCATGTAAATTTCGATTTTTACATGTATTTCTACGATGCTGAACATTCGTGGTATCACTGTAAAAACTTACGCTAAAGCATCAATTAAATGAATAGATGAAATATATCATTAGCATGAAGTACAATACTGATATAAAAGCCGACATTAATTAAATAAAATGTTTTTTGACATGATTTAAAAAAAAAAATGTTACTGGTGAAATTACCAACTAAACGCAACATCATCAAGAGGAGTATTGCCGGAGTTCAACTTTTTCAGACATGGGTTTCTTTTTGCCACTATAACCTGGAGATAGAAGCTTATAAATAAGAAAAAAAACTTGTACATGGAATCCATTTGTGGCAATAATCATGTAAATGTACAACAGAATAAATTAAAGAACCTACCAGGAAAATCATGGACCATTGTTTCATTCAGCTGATTTGTCTATTTAGATTTTAACGATTTATTACCTGAAACAAGGAACTGGGGATTATACTGGTCATGGTATCCTCAAATACAAATTGAGTTACTGAGAATGAAATTGATTTGCAATGTGTGTTTGGTATTCATATTGATAATTAAACAATCAAAGGGGTTAAGTCATTAAATTCAATGTATACATATACATATACTACATATACACATACATAGATTAAGATACATATGATCATATTCTTACATTAATTATTAGTTATATCATTAGAGAAGATACGCTTGAATAATGATGGTCAAGTGCTAGGTACTAACATTGAGACTGAAATAACTATCATTATCTTGACACTTAAAAGGTGTCCATTACCTTACTTAACCATCTCTATCAATGCAAACCTTCGGATCTATAAAGTTAAACAAATGCTATCAATACAACATGAAACAATAGTTTGGCCATAAATTCCACAAGACAAACATTAATTTACCTAAGATTGACAAAAATACCAAAGGGCATCTGTAATTTAACCGGACTGAATCTGGTTGGAATTTGTACATTGAACATTGTCCACCGATCATAATTTGTACATTTTTAGATAGCATGAGGGAATCTTATTCTCTGATATTTAAAATTTTTGAATGACATCAACAAAATTAACTTGATGTAAATTAATGCAAATTCCATCAGGTTATTACTGAATTTCTACTAAACTTGTAAATCTAGCCCATCTCATAAAATTAACTTGATGTAAATCAAAAGTTCAGAATCCAATTCAACTACAATTTCACATGTCAACTGGGCAACATAATGGAGATAATCACCAGTTCATATCAATAGCAAGAATAATGAAAGACAATACAAACACAATCATAAATATAACAATTTGGCACATACAACAAGAAAGTAATAGTAGATTTCTTCTTTTTTGGTCAATCAAAGATGATTTTAGTTGTAGCACGTTTGAACCCAGTCTTTATCAAAAAAAAAAAAAAAAAACATCCAATTAATTTACTACATTTATTACCGTAAAATTCAATTTTCATGAGGAAATACTACTCTCGTGGTAAAAAATAAATTAAGTCCAACTTCTCAGAGCACACAAGTAACGAAGACGTATTGTACCATATGTTCCAACAACACTTCAGTGACAATGCACCGGTGGAAATGTTTCACAAGAAATTTCTTTGCACTGTTCCGCCAGAAAACCGTGAAGTCAAACCTTGTGCCATGCCACTTGAGTCGAGGTTGACTTTTTTCCGTCCTGCTGTCAAATCCTTTTCACGGTCCCATGGTTTCCATGGATGTTGACCTATCCATTCTTCCTTCTCCTTCTCCGTTTGTGGCCCTTGCTTTGATTTCTTTTTTTTCGTTTGTTTCTCTTCGTGGTGTTTCTGAACCAGAGATTTTGAACGTTTTGATGAGTTGTATTTATCAACTAGCTCAGCATCTGCGCTTTTCATCGGGTTTTCTGCCTCGGCGATTGCTTTTGTTTTGTTGTAAGCCTCCAAATAATTCTGTTTTGCTTTTTGGGCATTATCAAGTGGTGTATCAGTCCACGCGCTAGCGTCACCACGCCCTTCCTTGGTGGTTTTGCTGAATGTTCTTGACTGCATGCTCACTCCACCAGCCTTCTTCTCAGGGGGTAGAGTGGTCATCCATTCATCTCTTGTCGGTGCTTCTTTTGTGACCTCATCAGCGACAGCAAGAAGTTCCTCATCGCCTTCCATTGATATACCTTGAGATTTCCTCCATTTTGCAGCTTCACGAAGCTCTTTCAGCTCAATCTTGAATGCTTCTTGTTCTTCTTTGAGTCTGATTTTCTCATCAATTGCATTTCTCTTGGTTGGATCTTTCAGGTCCTTGAAAGCTTGATTCAGTTTTACAAATGCTTGATGTGCTTGTGGATGAGAACATTTGTCTGGATGAACCATAAGTGACAATTTCCAATACTTTTTCTTGATATTATCAGAGGACATTTTCCAATTCACTCCTAGAACATCGTACGGTTTTTCAGCTTCGGCACCAGCAATTCGAGCCACCTCTTCAAAACGCTCGGCTTCATTTGCTGATTCTACTTCGGCAACCATTGATGGGGGAGGAGGTCCTATAAGCAAACCATCGTCCGCTTCTACGTCAGCATCTTTGAGCAAGGTCTCTGCTTCTGCTAATTCTGCAGCAGCAGCCAATAATTCTGAGATGGCATAGCTGGTCCAATCACCCTTCTTTTGGGAGTTGGAGAATCAGGCCTTACAAATGATCCGGGTAACGCAGTATCATCTATGTCTTTTTCGTTCATTATATGTTCAGGATTAGACCGTTGAGACTTCTCTCTAGCTGATGCATTAGAATCGAAAATGTCAATATCACTTGATTTTAGACAGGCGCACAATATTGGTCTGATGATTTGTAAGGTAGAATGGCCATGTGTCGGTAACATGTAAACTCCACTACCGGTTCTTTTAAGTTTTAACGACCTGAAAAGCTTCTTCAAATGTCTTGCTAGTAATTTGTCAGAAATTCCCTTCACATCCACCCCTTGTCCATTATCAATCATTTCAAGAAGCTGTAAAAGCTCAGGACCAACGTTAGGAAACTCATCGAGTAATTCTTTAACTACATTTTCTGGTTCATCATCTTCGTCAAAAGAAGATTTTCTTCTCCTCCTTCGTTTCTTCTTGTGTTTATCATCCAGGTCTCTTCTCCTAGAGCTTTTGCGGCTTCTATGGCGTCTCTTACGTTTGTTGTCTCTTATGTCTCGACTTCGACTAGAGCTCCGCCGACGTCGATAATCAGAACTGTCACTCTCAGATTCTGATGAACTAGAAGACACCGATAGATCGGAATCGGAACTGGAATCACTTTTGTAGATTTTCTTTCTATTTCTACTTCTGTGGCCGCTCTTTCCCATAATATATGGATTTAGTGAAACCCTAGCTTTTTGGGTTTCAGAAATCAGAATCAATAGCGAATTCTCACGATGCCGTAACTGGATTTGTGCCCTGGATCCTTCTGTTGTCTGGCCGATTGATTTTGGATTGGTCAATTTATTTTGTGCCCTATTTGATTTTGTGCTCTTGAGGACATAGAGGATACAATGCTGAGAGAATAATCGTCGCTGCCTCGCTTCGTCAGTCGCCAGTGCCTGTATCGCATGCGCACAGCGAGTTTTTTTGGGTCTGTGTTCCTGTTTTGTTTTTGACGTTTGAAATCAGTCGTAATGCATAGTAAAATCATACTTAATAATTCTAACTTCAATAAAAAAGAGTTGAATAATAGAAATCTTATCTCTGTCACACTAAACTAAATCCTTGGTGCAAGAGACAAAACAACAAGCAGTAGCTTATCTTTCAAGCTGCACTGATCACATAATTTTAGCTTAGGAGTGAGCGAGAAGATAAGACAATCAGAATTCTAGCTAATTGATAACTTCCAATGACTAAAGGAATGATCCGGTTAATATGTAGTGTGCCTAAAAATGGCAAATTCTATTTGAACCCAGCTAATTGCTGAGTAGCCTCCTAAAATTCTGTAAAAACAAGTAAACCCATCATTTTGCTGAGTAGCCCCCCGTTTAATTTAAAAAAAATTCAATAATACCCTTCCTCGTAGTGGATCTACGTGGAATTGTATGAAACCACGTAGGGTCACTACTAAGATACTAACCATACCCCGTAGAGGCTCTACGGGGTGTGATTAGTAACTAGTAGTAGTCATGCGTGGTTTCATACAATTCCACATAGAGCAACTACGAAGTAGACCGAAAATTAGAAGGAAAAAAATATAATTGAAGAGAGGCAGTTTTGTCATTGATATTTTTTATAACCATGGGCATACTCAGCATTTCTCTGTGTTCAAATAGAATTTGGGCCTAAAAATAATCTGACAATAGTGATAATCCAACACGATGAGCTTTCAAATAACTGGAACAAAATTAACGATGTAAGAACAAATCGAACAACAGCTTCGAATTCAAAATCAAATCGAGTGTTCACCTGAAAATCAAAGCGATGGAAGATGGAGCCTTGGGAAGACGAGTTGAATTGTGTCCCTCTCAAAATAAATCGGAATCGAGAAGTAATACGTTTTTAGGGTAAAATTTTAAAATTGCCGAAGCATAGAAGAAGGGGATGAGGGTTTCAGGTTTGGATAGAAATTCGGCAAGATTGAAAATGATGGATATCTGTAGAAACGGAGAGAGAAACAGTGATTTTGTCGCACTGATTCGGCGGAGGAGGAAGAATCGGCATAGCGAAGAGAATGAAAACTGAAGAACTTGTCTAACGGAAATCAAATAAATTTTGTAGCCGATCCCTACGGTCGGTTTGACTACTTGCCAAAAGCCCAAATTTACACTGAGCTGAGCCTGAATGTACGCAAAAGCTAATAAATTCCAGTTCATCATTTTGTTTTTGTTCCTATTATTTCTCTTTTAGACTAGATACCTTAATATATATGTGCACATATTCAACCTAAAACCCTGCTAAGCACTATTCTTTCTCAGTTCACTTTTACTTCCAAAAAATCCAAAGATCCCTTGTTTTCTTCTTCATTGCCCAATCGAACGGTGCAGGTGAGTTTTGTCTGATACTCAAAGAAGCCAATTGTGTTTTTTCTATGTAAACTGTATTATTATCCTCAATCTATATTACAGATCACATCAAATATGATTATTATTATTCTTTCCATTTATTTAGTAACTTGAGATTATTATATGATTGGAAAGAGTGAATTATCTAAACGGTTGTTTTTAAAATAATAATGGAGTGTATATCATGTGCAAATGATATGTTTATTGTTTATCATCATGTACAGGCTTTATTATTGATCACAGATGCATCAGATTTCTTTTCAAAAAATATATATACGTGAACATAAGTCATTAATTTTATGCTCTTTATCTTACATTTTGTAACTTTCAGATATAATTAATACAAATGATATATTTGACTATTCGATCTATATTTCTTATTATCATTGAGTTAATTTCAAAGTATTGGAAAAAAAAAGGGAAAAAGTCTTCTTCTTTTTTTTTTTTTTTTAAAAAAAAAAAAGAAACTTAGATTGCTTTACAATTCATGGCGGCAGTGGTTCATAATACGAGTATGGTTTCCCTACTAGATCAAAAACGTTGTTATGTTTTTTGATAAAAAAACATGGAATCTTTTGAATGCTAATTACGAGTTCGTGTGATATCTGAATTATTAGTTATTAGGTATGTGTATGTTGTTAACAAAAGCACCCACGGTTAATGCGTTTATGATAGAATAATCTGCCATGAGCTTGATGTATTGCTAAAATTTCAATAGAAAAAGCACAAACTATAGATGAGTTGGTAGTGAAATATTTGCTGAACCAATAACAAATTGTGTAAACTGAATAGCTTCGCACCATCCCTGTTCAATGAATAATGCTTTTATTTTCAATATATCTAATCATCATCCTCCTTTTTGGATGCGTCTGCATGTAATTTGGACATTGCAAAATTTGAGTTTTTTTAATCCTCTTTCGATTGCATTATTTTTGGCACACACGGTGATTTTTTTTTTTCCGATGCTGCATTTTTTCTAATAAGATTTTGAAAAACTTAGACTGCTTTACATTTGTGAAATCTTTGTTATTTTGTTACATGAAAAAAAGTTTTTTTTTTATATATACTTAAAAAAATGTATTTTTTTTCCCTCCTTAAAGGAAGGACAATTTAATTTGTTATTTTCTAAAATAACGTAATCAATTGTCATTTTTCATAAAACCTTATAATTATTGTTATGAATTTTAATAAAAAAACTTCATTTCTTCACTATTATCAAATTTTATAAAAAAGTCGAACTTTTCATAAAACATAAATTTGTATACGTGTTGTATGATGGACATGAAAATTGTAGAATGATGTAATCTACAGGGGATATTTGAGTAATGAATTTAAACAAAGTTTTGTAATTTTTTATTTAATTGATTTATAGCTATTTAATTATTTACTTTTAATTGTATAATTTAAGTTTAATAGTTCCAAATACCATGAAATAAAGTTTATTTTTTGTAATCTAGGTTTACATCAAAAAAAGATTATTAATAAAGATAGAACAATTCAATGCGTTCATCACGTAAAAACTACATCTCAAACGGACCTTGTGTGCACATGTTACTAATTTATAAAAAGGGGTATTTAGTTTTAAGGACACATTCCAATAAAAAATTAGATCAAACGACAACTAAGTTTCATAATTAAATTAAGGACAAAGACCAAATTGAACTATATCAACATGAAATTCAATTTGTTTCTCATCATTACTAAATTAATTAAAGAATAAAAAATAACCTTCAAAATTTTTGTTAAAAATAATGTAATTTTAAAATTATTTTAGTCTATTAATGTAATTATAAACATATAAAAATAATCAGCTCGGAAAGCTAAATGAATATAGCTTTATAACTTAAATATATAGCTTTATATTGTATCACATAAACACAGAACCAAGTCATTTTAAAGCTAATGTCGTTTACACCCAAAAAAAGCTATATGTAAAAAGCGAAGCTATATTCATTTAGCTTTCCGTCCTGAATTGTCTTATATTCATTTTTTCTATATTAGTAGATCAAAAAACATTTTCTAATTAAATTTTTATTAATTTTTAATGTAATAATCATAGAAAAACATTTTTTTTATTAATTTTTATTATTTACAAGATATCAATGTGTGTCCTTAATTTAAAATATATGGACTTTTTTCAATTAAAACATAAAAGTTGTCCTTGATTTAGGTAGCAAAAGTTGCTTGTCCTTGGATCTAATTTTTTACTGAAATGTGTCCTTGAAACAAATATCCACTTATAAAAATATAAATTTAATTAGTTTTAATATTATAAAATAATTTATAACCGAGGAACTCGGTGTTAATACACTGGCTTCCGATGGATCCAATGCCAATGGATCATTTTATAGCTTTCCCACACTGGAGGTAGGAACTCTTTTCTTTTACATTATCGAAAATAAGAATTTCTAGTTCTTTTTTAGAACTACCTTTCATGCATGAGCACAAACCCTAGTGGTTTTCCTCGCTGCACTTTGCATTGCATGCATGAATTTTACAAGAGTGAAGATCACTCACAGCCATATATAGGAACGTAATCCTTAACCATACATGTATAAACCAGAATCATATCATGATAATTAGCAACCATAGGGTAAACTAGTTACTAGAGTTCATACTATTTGATGTTGCACCCTATATAAGCTTTAATCCTTGCAATCAAAATGCTAACACTTTATAGTGCAACCTGGATGCTTTATTCTGGTGCCTGTTACATACATTGCAAACTTAAAAATAAAAGATAACATACTCCAAACAAGGACCTTCGAATAGCAATTATAAGATAGAGATAAACATTAACATAATGACATCCAACGTGAATATGAGTTAATACATAAAATCAGATGAATATCTCTACAGCACTGTGAGTACACAGGGAAACAAAGCACTTGTTAACATATTAAGAATGCTTATGCCATAGCTGACATATCATGCTTCTTCCTCTTCTTTTTTCCGCAGGATGAATTTTACCAATCAACCATTTGGTCCAGGCAGAGGCTCTTCTAACTTCACAAATATGGATCCAGAAGTGGTGACGGCGCCACCAAATACATTAAGCATATATGATGATCTGACAGTAATCGACCCAGCATACTTTCCATCTATGCTGGCACCCTCTACTCCTTCACCCCGGTTATTCTATGGCTCTACTGTTGAAACCTCAAACCGGCACCTTGAAATAACTCATAATAATAATATTCGGTCAGTTGATGTTGGACATAACCAAATTCCACAAGGTTCACATAACCAAATTCTACAAGGTTCACATAACCACGATGCTTTCAGGGTACATATGCCGCAAGCTGGTGCTATTGTGGACCAGGACAGGTTTAACAATAAATTTTAAGTTCATATATATAGGAATATGGTATGTCACACATTTTTTACCATTATACTTCTATGCCCCTATATTGGATTGGGAGACAAAGGGGTATAATAGTAAAAATATGTATGATAATATAGATTTTTTTATATATATACTATCCAATCAATGATCTAAGTAGATGTTTTTTTAACAGATAAGAATACAGTATAATATAATTCTATGGATTAGAAGTATATAAATATGATAACTTTTTGCAAAGATGATATATCACTCTTCGATGTTCGTAGCACCTAAGGTGAGGAAAGCCCCAAAGCGCCCAGCTAAGTTGCTGCATTTTTTGTTTTTATGAACCAATCTGATGGCCATAACAATGAGCCAGTTTGACCCACTAACCAAAATTTGATGTTGAATTCTACCTCAATCTCATGGCAGGATGGAAAAAAACATTATATAAAAAAAAAGTTCCCAGGTTTGTCTTTTTCAGTTTCCAAACCGCTGTTGACTGCCGTGGTCTCCTGATTTCAATTCTCCAAAATTCAATTTTAGTAACAGTTTTAAAACACACAGTAGAAGTTATAGACAAGGTGCCCATGCCCAAATATAGCTAGGTGCTGGTCCAACTGAATTGAACCCATGAACTCTTGCATCTTGGCCCAATGCCTTAGCCACATAAGACAAGGATGCTCGTCTGCCTTTGACAACTTTAAGATAAAGAAAATTTAAAACTCCAGCATAGATTCAACTTTTACTTTTAAAATGACTCATAAAGGTATTTTCTTAAAATGACCAATGAAGGCAGATTTTTATTTCAAGGATCCATTTTGAAACAGTCTTGCATTTTACAGGAAAGGAGAACTCTTTCTTCTGCACCCTAGATCTGAAGGCATTGTATGTGTGCTAGCTAACCTATAGTTAACAACCTAGTATGGTTTGAAACTAGAAGCTTAATTGACAACATATGCTTTTTCGTGCATTCAAAATGTTGATACTTATGGGTGCAATTTGAGTTTAAAAGCTGTTTTCATTCTACAGCGTTAGACACCTTCAAGTAATGTTAAGGTTAAGGTTAAGAGTAACATAATGTTATATATATATATAACTTGCAAATAAAGATCAATGCCATCTGGAAGTTCAGGTCAAAGACTTTGAACTTTTGTTGGATTAGATAAACCATTGATTTTCTACTTGGACTAAGTTTAAGTTTTAGTATCTATCATACAAGAATCAAACCACTTATCAAATTGACATTTAGGGTCGACATTTAAAAGAGGTTTGTCCGCTGTAGACTTGCAAAACCAAATTGAGTGAAACTGAATTTTTTTTTAGAGAATATGTCTTTAACATGTCTCCTTAAGTCTCTTCAATATTATTTATTTTTTATTCTCCGTAGGTGTCTCCTTAAAAGTTTTCAACATTGTTTTTTTCTCCAGTATTTTATCATCTGAGATTAGACTAAAATTAATAATGAAAAACTACATTATATTTTTTTATCGAAATTATGTATTTGAATATGTGGTTGTACTAGTTAGTATCTCTCAGATGTGTATTATAACTAACATTTTCTCCCTTTCGTCTGTAGGACTAACGTTACTAATCAATCATTTACTCCAGACACAGGCTCTTCAAATTTCAGAAATCTCCATTCACAATTTGGGATGCCATCAAACAATATATTAACAGTAAATAATATGACAGTAGTGAATGCTGCAAATAGTTCAATGCAATCATACTCATTTCCTTTGGGGCCGCAGTTAAAAAGAGATGAATCGTTCCAGATTATCAACAGCCTTATTGCATCAAGTTCGAACCTGCACTCTCAAAGAATACATGATGATGCTACTAATAATATTCCATCGCTTGATTTCGGACATAATCAGATTGCAGAAAGTTCACATTATGATGCTTCTTGCACACAAATACAGGGAATTGGATATACTGTGGACCAGGACAGGCCTAATAAAAGAAAGTAAGTTTATTTATAAAGGAACAATGAAAAGTTTATTTATAAAGGAACAACGAATATGTGTTTTAACACAGAATTAAAGCTGCGTTGTGCAGATTTCTAAAATCATACTCCTCTGCCATCATGTTTGAATCCAGAAATGGAGGGGTATTATTGTAAAAACATGCATGACAACTATTTTTTTTAGCGGCATACTTGTGTGCGTATGTATGTGTATGTAGATAGAGCAAGGTTCAATAAAACTCCTATTTTGAACACTGCAAACGCCCTGTAGTTCAATCGTTATATTATTCAAATCCATTGAAGAGAGCAAGAAACAGGAGGGAGGAAAGAAAATGTTTAATTGTGGGGGTGGGGGGGGGGGGGGGGGGGTTGTTGATGGAGTAAAAAGTAAGTCTTTGGGGCTTTATTTTAATAAAAGATTCTCTATGATCCACAAGCTTGATGGATATAATGGTTGAAACTAGATGCAAATCGAGGTACTCAAACTAGGGGTGAATGGTGAGTATGTGTATTAGGATTTAGGAGTGGCTCTCAGTTTACTTTGCATCCCAGTTTGAGCACAGTTTGTCTTTTAGTGCCAATTATTATAATGGTGATTGACCATTATTTTTGTGATTTATTTATCAGCGGTATCTGTCTTAAAAATACATTATTAAGATATTTTCTGCCCGGATCAACATTGCCAAATCAATTACTAAAGCAAATATCTTAATATACAATATACTGCATTATTATTATTTTGTGGATAAATTAAAGATGTAGACTTACAGAAAAAAGCTAATTTCAAGAATAGACCTCACTCAAAACTAATTATAAAAATATGACTTCTTTCCAATTTTGTATACGTGCGCTTTGAAAATGTACATGTACATATTCTGAAGAAGTACACTGCTTACTAAAATGCACGAGAGATGCTACAGGGACCGAAAAATGGTAGTACGGATCTGTGGATCTGAAAAGCAGAAATCAGGGGGTCAGTAAAAATGAAGGGCTACGATTCTATTTACAGAAATTATTTTCGGTCTCTGTAGCATTTTCGAAAATGCACATACGTAAATTTGAAAACAAGAACTATTTTAGTAATAACTTTCAAACAAGACTTATTCGTAGAATAAACTTTTTTTAGCAGTCTATTTTTAAAATTTGCCATATTTTGATGGATAAAAGCTATCAGAATAGGACAAATAAGACAACCTTTCGCAGATATATGTTAGTGATAAATATAATATAACTATAAAAGTATCAAATTTTGACGATTATAAATACCAAAAACAAAGTCAAACACAAGTCGAGAAGAAAGAAAATATAAGATACGGACCCCCCACGTGGCAAATGAATGTGTGAAAGTCACAGAGGTGTAATACGAATTGAGTCGGTTTTCTTAAATAATAATTTTTATTTTGGTGCAGATCATACTTTGCTAAACAAAAAACAAATAGGCTAGTTCTGAAGAAGTGACCCATATTGACAATAAATTTAAACATGGCTCCAATTTTACATTTCAAAGGAACCCCTTTTACCATCTGATCGCTACTTCTAAGGGTTCTCATCTTCTCTGATTTTGAATACGTGCATGTGTTTTACAAGGAAACCCATTTCTTCTGCACCCTAGAAGGAAAGGCAGCATATGTATAAGCTAAAATAACCAAAAACGTTTACAACCTTACCTATGGTAAACACAGGTCTTGAATTCATTTTGTTTAATACTATCATGATAGTTGTGTGCTTGGTTGAATCTTGATGGCACTAGTTTTCATGCTTTCAGAATGTTGATATTTCAGGATACAATATGAACATTTATCTGTTATGATCGACCCTTAAGCATATAAAGCTTGATCCTTTTGCAATAGTGACACCTTCAAGTAGTAATCTCAAGACCGAGAGTAACATAATGTTAAAGGTTTAACCTTTGCCTGATTATATCCATCATTGACTTAATACTTAGGATAGCATTGTACGCTCTAGTAATCACATGAAAAACAAAACACTTGTCAGCATCTCTGAAATGCTGATACTATAACTGACATAAATTTAAATTTCTACTGTAGGATGAACTTCGCTAATCAATCATTTGTTCCAGACAATGGCTTCCCAAATTTCACATATACCAATCCACCACCCTGGATGCTATCAAGTGATATAATGACCTCAAATGATAATGTTGCAAATGCAGAAAACGGTTCATCAATGCAGGCACATGCCCTTTTTTCAGGGATGCAGTTAAACAAGGACGAATCGCTCCAGAATTATCATTTTAGTGTTCCAAGTTTGAACCCACACCTTCAGATGATTCACAGTAATGCAACCAATAATATTCCATCGCTTGATATTAAACATAATCAAATCCCAGAAAGTTTACATATTTATGGCGCTCCTGCCATAGAAACACAAGGAGCTGGCAATACCGTGGACAATGAAAGACCCAACAAGAAAATGTAAGTTTATTTATGAAGGAATATGAACCTGTGCAATAACAATGAATTATAGCTGTTAATTCAAATTCGAAGGTAGAGAGTTATAATTGTATAAGCACGTTTTATCACACTAATGCATTGCTGTGTTATATACACAAATATATTTATGTGTGTCATAACCAAGGTTAAAGACCTAGTTATCGTTATAACCAAGGTTAAAGACCTAGTTATCGTTATAGATTCCAGTCTTTTGTAATTTTAAGAATTTCAATACAGTTTGTAAATTTTGAGAATTTCTATTCCATTTCAGTTCCAGGCCTCATTATCTATTTTCATATAATCAACATGTATTTGTTTAATTTATTGAACAAAACCTATTTGCAAAGTAAAATATAAAAGAACAATACTGATCTATTATAAATATTCATAAAACTAAGAAAATTTGATTCATTACTTCGTTTTCAATTTTTTAAATTACATCAGTTCTATATTTTGTGAATTTGTATGTTTCCTAAGCTAAAATATCAAATTTTGAATGTTCATACATTCGAAACTCAAAATATTTTTTTGGAGCTTCTTCCTGTAAAATTTGAAATTTAATAGTTTTTTACTGAACTGGCATTTCGGTCAGGCTTCGTTTTGGAACCTACTGAAACTCAAAACAGAACAACTGGTGTATCGGTATTTCGGTCAAAAACCTCAAATCATGGTTATTATATATATATATATATATATATATATATATATATATATAATTATAATTCCCCCTTATTTACAAGATTGTTTCTTTTAAATTACTCCTGCCATGCATGATCAGAACAGCACCTAACTGGTCAATTTTTGCAGACGTAATGCAGAAAGTAGTGGTATATATACTCGAAAGAAATGCTGCAACTGCAAAAAATCAAGGTGTTTACAGCGGTAATATTCTATCACTATAGCATTATTTATCTTTTTTTTATATAGTTTTATTCCTTAATGGAACATTGTTTTTCATTTTCATTCAGATATTGTATCCCTGTCATTATTGCTATGCAATGAAATTTGAGACTTCAATCATATGTCAAAGTCATCTACTATGCTATAATACCACTGCATCATTATTTGTCAGTTAAGATTTAGTTTCCTGAAAATAACTAACATGCTAGATTATCAATATGGCAATCTATTAAAGTAAATATTATAGCCAAAACTTGATTGTGATTCTGTGAAGTTATGTCTGTATTTAATAATTATGTGACAAGTAACAAGAAAAGCAAGCATTCTAAAATTTTGAACTGACAGGTTAATTTATTTGTTTTTCATCTATCTGGTGCTACCTAATCTCATGTCCATTTCCATTAGATTCTGACACGGTTAATTATGCCCAAAAAAAAGGCCTCGACAAATAAGATTTCCCTGCATCATGATTATTATGTCAGTAACTATGCATAATGGACATGCTACCTTTTACAGTTACTGTCCGTGCTTTGGTAATGAGAACTATTGCATCAACCCTTGTTCTTACAATCAGTGCCATAATTCAGCAGTCTACGAGGATATGGTTTTAAGCGCACGCCTTGCTATAAAAAAACGAGAACCAGATGCATTTGATCATAAAGTGATCTCAGCTGATAGATCTGATCATGGTGAAACTGTAAGTTTGCATGCTACTTGCCACACACGCATGCGTACACGTTGTTGTTTTTCTTTTTCTTTTTTCCCTTTTTTGGTTATTAACAGGGTTGTCGATTAGTATATAAAAATCATCCATATCCGAAAATTGAAAGAAATATTCGATATTCACAAAAAATATTGGATGTGATAATAATAGTAGTATAGTACCACATGCAAATAAAATGCATCTGTTTTTTTTTAAAACAATCATATGTATATTTTAGTAGAATAGACGATTGAGAATTATAGGTGGTGTCTGGCGCAGCGGTAAGGTTACCCGGTTGGTAATTTGGAGAGCAGGTTCGGGTCCCGGCCTCTTTGCATATGTGAGGGAAAGGCTGTGTGCACTAATCGACCACCCCAGAGCCCGGAAAGTCGTGAAAATAGTACCAGGACGGGGGACTGACCTGGGAAATCCTCTCGCGCTTGAGTACGGGAGCCTTTGGCACTGGGTATCCACCTTTAGACGATTGAGAATTATGCTGTTTTATTATGTTTTAAGTTCAAATTTGTCGATAAAATTTATTTGCGCTATCATATTTAGTACTTCCTATTTATTTTTGAAAACTGGCACTGAAATGCTGAAACATTGAGTTATATTTTTCTATCAATTTTATTTATTTATTTGTCAATCGTTAATAGATGGCCAAAATTTGATATCCATGATTCCATAGTATATGCGTATACAGATATTTAGTATCTAAAATGTACCCATTGACATGCCTAGTTTTTATTACTTCTTTGTAGCCTGTTCTTATTGTATATGTCGCACATTTTTTTGGGTAACATTATGAAACTTCTACCCAAATCAAGTGTTTAAATAAATATCTACCACTTCTTGTGTTTCATTTAGGATTTGGAAGGGACTATGGATGTTTTGAAATCATATAATTTTCTTTTGATGTTGATCTATGTTATAGGATAATAATATCTATGAAATTAGTTCAACTGGAAATATTTATCTATGACATTCGTTCAATTGAAAACATTTTGATACGAGAAAATCAACAAGGTTAAACAAGAGATTGGACTGGCCCGTGGTAATTGGAGAACAGAGAAAGATGCACACACAGAGATAAACATGTAATATATGTTAAAGAAATATTGTTATATCTTACAGGAAGTTACCAGCAAGGCTTCTATTTCAGCTAGACACAGAAGAGGATGCAATTGCAAGAAATCAAACTGTGGGAACAACTACTGTGAATGCCATGCGGTACTACAGATATTCTATGTTGTCTATTAAGGCCATCAAAGAAATTACATCTTAGTTGGCAGCCAAAAGTATAACTGTTTTTTATTTTATTGAACGCTTCCACTTAACTAAACCGAAAAAACAAAAAGGACAGCTTTGCAATAAAAAATCATATGTCAAATATGTAAATATGACAGAAATTATAGTAACCAAGAACTTCAGAAAATTGTTTGTTTTTCCAATATTTATCAGCTTTCCAATTTTTGTGTAGTCTCGTTAAAGAAAATAACTTTTTCTTCCATTACATTGTGAAGTTCCTTCACTTGGCCCATGCTATGAAGATAGTTTAGTCAGTTTCATTTATGTGTTGTTTGATTAATCTACATTAATTAAGACAAATGTCTCTGTATAGGCCGACGTCAGGTGCTCGGAGCTCTGCCGCTGTGTGGGCTGTAAAAATGGAACTGAGAAAGAAGGTGGTTAGTAAATATCATTTCTTAGATTTTTAAATCATATAAGTGTTTGTTAATGGGCACAATTTTAGTTTGTGCGTCTAATCATGACTTTACCTTCACACAAAGCAGTATCAGATATGAGCAATCGTCTGAAAAAGGATTCAAGAAAATATTCTACAAAAATGGTTTTTCTTTTATATTGTGCAAAGGATAGTTGGTTTCTGGAAAGAGTTATATTACGTAGCTATTTATAATATTTATGGATTTATACTAAAAAGGATATATTATGTTGCTAATAAAGGAGAAAATACTACACACGATTGAAAGTTTTCATCACATTTTATTGTCTACTATGTTAGAAAACCGTGATAGTGTTTAATAAACATAAAACAACTTTGATCATACTTGACTTTTTTTCATTTAACTTGGAAGTTCAATGTTAAACAGAGTTAGTTGAAACAAAGAGAGTACTACATAGTCGCTTATATTCTAATCCCTCGTACTCCTTACCTATGTTCAGATAAAAAAGAATGACAAGCATACTTGAAAATCAGTGGATTTTTGGTGTACCGTAATTCATCGATTATGAATAATGAAGACCCTTGATTTTTCCAATCTTTGTATTTTAACTTTGGTAGTGTTTACTTTTTATTTTTTTATCTTTATCAATTGCTGTATCATGCCATAATAGTAGAAACTACAAATTTCACCATGTTACTTTTAATGTTAGAAAATGACGGTAGCATTTCATTAACAAAAAAACAACTTTATATTTACATCTGATCTTTTACCATTTAACTTGGAAGTTCTATCTTATACAAATTTAGTTGAAAATATTGTCTTAATCCATTAACCTGCATAAATCAGTACATGTGGGGAATAGTAGTTTTAGTAGCTAAGCAACAGCAATGCTAGGGGTTTGCCATAGAAGTTATTATATGATACAAGTTATAGCTTAGCCCATGGATGTTATGGTTATTCTATAAAATGAAATACAATTAAATCTAGTCAAGCTAAATTTTACATCTAGCTATCGTAACATGCTATTAATTTATGAAATAGGCAAATTCTATTTCAACCCACCATTTTAGTTAGTAGCACCCCCAGATCATGAAATAATCGGTAAACCCCCGAATTTAGTTAGTAGCCCCCCGTTTTTTTTAAAAAAAAAAAAAACCAAAAATACCCTTCCACGTAGGGAGACTATGTGGTTTCGTGGTTCATTCATGGACCACGTAGACATACTACGAGGTACACAAAAAACCACGTAGTGCAACTACGAGGTGTTTAAAAAACAGGAAAAAAATTATAACAGAAAAAGGGCAGTTTGATCATCGATTTTTTTTGACAAAATGGAGGGCTACTAACTAATTTTGTGGGTTGAAATAGAATTTGCCTATGAAATAATTTCTACACAAATACAACTGTAAAAAACAAAACCTAGTGTGATGTATAAAAACCTTCCAACGAACAATCAAAACTTTATATTAGATGATGGATGTGCATCATATGATTGTTTCTAAAAATTCATATAACAATATCTACAAAACTTGAACATTATTTTATGTTGGAAATTTATGTGAATTATTTAAAATATAGAAATAAGTATATGATGGCTCCTATATGTGAATAGTCACACATCATGGGATTATAAGAAAGATGCAAGTATTTATACTTGTTTCTAAGAAGTCATGTTGGGGCCTTGGGCTCCCAATGCATGCTTTGTTGTGAGAAGGGAGACCATGCATCATGAACACCACACACGCGCGACCGACCGACCCGGCCCGACCCGGTTCGGTTCGGGCTTGGGCTTGGGCCTTGGCTGTGTGGTGTTTCAGCCCAGTATTTTCGATTAACCCTAATCCTCGTCTATATATTATCTTCAGTAGTAGACGAGATTTGAACAGAAAAAAATATTTTTTCTCCTCCGCCATTAAAATATTATTACAGAAATTTTCAAGCAATTATTTATTTCAAAAGTGCAAATCTGCACTGATTTGTTGTGCAAGCAAATCAGTTACTGTTCTACGACGCTGTTTTATCCTAGAGGCGGCGGCGAGAGTACGAACTGGTTTTGCACCACCGACCAGATCGCTGAATCGTCTTCAAGAGAGCGACCTGATCCGCGACTCAGTCATTTTTTCCCCAACAATTTGAAGACGATTCGACGATGATGGCTGAATTCAATACTGGCCGAAGATGTTACGGGATTGTGGCAGCAAATATTGTTTGCCCTTTCCATGCAATCAAGACTATTGTTGGAAATTTATGTGAATTATTTAAAATATAGAAATAAGTGTATGATGGCTCCTATATGTGAATAGTCCCACATCATGGGATTATAAGAAAGATGCAAGTATTTATACTTGTTTCTAAGAAGTCATGTTGGGGCCTTGGGCTCCCAATGCATGCTTTGTTGTGAGGAGGGAGACCATGCATCATGAACACCACACACGCGCGCACAACCGAACGACCCGGCCCGGCCCGGCTCGGTTCGGGCTTGGGCTTGGGCCTTGGCTATGTGGTGTAGACACTTATATTTTTGGACCAGAAAACTTTGACTTTTTCAAGCCGTTTTTATGAAAAATATTTCTGAGCCGACTTTATCATGAAGCCGTAAATTTTTGACCCGGTATTTCAGCAGATCCTATTTTCTCCTACTCCCCAGTATTTTGGATTAACCCTAATCCCCGTCTATATATTATCTTCAGTAGTAGACGAGATTTGAACAGAAAAAAAATATTTTTTCTCCTCCGCCATTAAAATATTCTTATAGAAATTTTCAAGCAGTTATTTATTTCGAAAGTGCAAATCTGCACTGATTTGTTGTGCAAGCAAATCAGTTACTGTTCTACGAGGCTGTTTTATCCTAGAGGCGGCGGCGAGAGTACGAACTGGTTTTGCACCACCGACCAGATCGCTGAATCGTCTTCAAGAGAGCGACCTGGTCCGCGACTCAGCCGTTGTTTCCCAACAATTTAGGCTACAACATATAATTACAAATGAAGGAATTCAGACTTTGTATTGTGTTGTCGCTCCAACAATCATGACTTTGCTTCCAAATTGGGCTGAAGAACAGATTCTGAAAGGAAATTTCAGATCAGCGAACAACCAGTTACGGAAATGAAGAAGGCTAATCCTAGACGGAACTTCAGTCCAGGCTTTGGCAAATAATCTTAATCAAGATAAGTAATGTCGGATCTGAAATTATTTATTACATTATCGTTATTTAGTTTCAGTAAGAAAAGTGGAGGATTGTTATACAACCTACTGCACTTAAGCAAACCTTTGGAAATGCTCTTATAGTATATTTTCTATTATGAACCATCAGTAATTACATAATTTAAATTAGTTTCCAGGTCAATAAATCACATAAGCATAGTATTCAGACGTTTACTTCCTCATATGCGAGATGTTTCATGCATGAAGTAACGAAAATTGACTGACTAGATCGAGATAAATGGTCCTTTGTTTTTTTTATAAGTAGAATGAAACCTCGTTCTAGTTTGCCATCGAGTGGTAGATTAGGACCTGAAACTTGAATATGTTGACATCGTATAAGTTGTCTTTCAGAGTGGGTTTGCATCTAAAGTGTATAACTCGTTGTCACGTGTATGATATTGATTGATTTGTTTAAACTACATGTATGTCCACATGCTAGAGTCTACAAACTCAAATTCTGATACGAGTCTACATTATATCATACGTACACGTCAAGATGAATGACAATGATCATCCAAGCCTTACTAGAAGACTTGGTAATGAAGTACATTGGCAAAATTAGATTCAGAACTTCTGATAAAATAGATATTGAAAAATGAACTATTTTATCAAGATGAATTGTTACATAGATAAGGGAGGCTATGACGCATAAAGCAGTGCATAATCCTTTACCAAAAATCAATTTTTTTATGATTTTCAATCATATCATCACATTTAAAATAGTAAGCATCCACAACCGGTTAGTAAATAAGAGAATGGAATCCGCAAGGAAACCATAAATGACAGCAGCAACCAACCCAAATGAATGATTCTGGACAGTTACTCTATATTACAACTGTAGAAAACCAGATCATATGGCACGAAAGTGTCGGAACAGGCCAAACCCTGCACCGCAGGCAAACCTGACTGAGGAGCCTCTAATGGTTATGATTACTGAGATTCACCTTGTTGGTGGATCAGAGGGTTGGTGGGTAGACATTGGTGTTTCTCGCCATGTTTGCTATGATCGTGATATACTCACAATATACACGGTTGCTGACGATCAGAAAGTGTGTTGTGAGATTCTCGCACCACTTAAGCTGTAGAGACTGGTAATATAAAAATAAAACATATGATTGGAAAGACATTGATTCTTAAAGATGTGATGCATTTGATATGTTTGAAACATTCAAAATTGAAATCAAGCAAATAGGAAAATTAAGAGACTACATAGTGATAGAGGAACAGAATATGAATCAAATTCTATTCTGGGTTTTTAATGTGATATATTGTACATAAGAGAACTGCACCATTTTCACCTGAAATGGAAGGTAAAGCTAAAAAAAAAAAAAAAAAAGTTAGGACCTTTACCGAATTAGTAATTGTCATTTTATTAAATTTTGGTGCAGCAAAACATTAGTGGGGGGATATTTTATAGACTGTATGTTATGTTCTGAATAGAATCCCCAAATCTAAGAATAAAATTTTCGCCTTATGAAATTTTAGAGAAATATAAATCCAATATGTCATACTTTAGAACTTGGGGTTGCTTAGCATATGTTCGCATTCCAGACCCTAAGAGAATAAAAATGGCAAGTAAATCATATGAATGTGTATTTATAAGCTATGCTGTTAATAGCAAAACATACAGAATTTATGACCTAAATACACATAATATAATTTGAATCAAATGATGTCAATTTTTATGAAACGAAATTTCTTTTAAAATTAAGGAATAGTGGGGGCACATCAAGTACACCTATTAGAACAGAACTTAATAAAAGTTCTGAAGTAGAACCTAGAAGAAGTAAAAGAGCAAGAACCGTAAACGAATTTGGTTCGAATTTTTGTGATTTTACTATAGAGGAGGATCCCTTAAACCTCCAAGAGGCCTTATCTTCTTTAGCCGATTTTTGGCGAGAGGCTATAAATAATGAGATGGATTCTTTGAAATCCAATAAGACTTGGCATTTGACATATTTACCCTCTGGTTGTAAATCTCTACGCTGTAAATGAGTACTTAAAAAGAAAGCTAAAACCTGATGGTACTATTGATAATTACAAAGCACGACTAGTAGCTAAAGGTTTTAGAGAAAAAGAAAAAATATAGACTTCTTCGACACCTTTTCACTTGTAACTAGAATAACATCCATCCGGGTATTAATCTCACTTGCTTCCATTCATAATTTATTAATACACCAAATGGATGTTAAAACCGCATTTTTGAACGGTGAATTAGAAGAAGAAATTCATATGGACCAGCCTGAAGGATTCGTAGTATATAGTCAAGAACATAAAGTATGCAAATTAGATAAACTATTATATGGTTTAAAACAAGCACATAACAATGACATAAAAAAATTTTGATAACTTTAATCATTTCACATGGTTTTAAAGTTAACGAAAGTGACAAATGCACTTATTACAAATCTGAGAATGACATTTGCACTATTATATGCCTTTATGTAGATGACCTACTCATCTTTGGGTCAAACGTTCATGCCATAAACTCAGTCAAATCTTTATTAAATGCCAATTTTTGATATGAAAGATCTAGGTGAGGTGAGCGTAATCCTTGGTATTAAGATTACTGGGTAAAAAGAGGATTTTCTTTGGATCAATCTCATTAAAATGAGAATACTCTAAAGAAATACAATTATTTTGACTGTAAACCTGTATATACACCATATGGTCTCAGTGTAAAGTTATTTAAGAACACTGATGAAGGTGTAAGACAGTCTGATTTTGCGAGCATCATTGGCAACCTTCGGTATGCCACTGAATGTACTAGACCCGACATTGGCTATGTCGTGGGATTATTATGCAGATTTATCAGTAGACCCAGTATAGAGCACTGACATACTATTGAAAGGATCATGAGATACCTTAAACGAATCATGAACCTTGGATTTCATTATGAAAAGTTTCAAACTGTACTTGAAAGATATTCCGATGTTGACTGGAATATTTATCTGACGATTCTATTGCGACCAGTGGCTATATATTTAGCAATGTTGGAAGAACTGTTTCTTGGAAATCTAAGAAACAGAATATCTTGACTCAATATACTATAGTGACTAAGATAAGAGCACTAGCCACAGCTAGTGAAGAAGCAGAGAACTAAAGAAATCTGCTAGTTGAGATCCCTATATGGGAAAGATAGACACCAGTGGTGTAATCGATTGTGATAGTTCCGCGGCTATTACAAAAAGTATAGAACCGTTATAATAACGGTAGAAAACGACGTCGTAAGCACAATACTGTAAAAGAACATCACATATATAGTGATGAAAGATTTGACGACTATTGAAAGAAAAACAGAACCGATAATACAACGGTAAGAAATGATAGTCGTATGCACAGTATTGTTAGAGGACATCACATATGAAGTGATGATAATTTGACAGATCCTTTGACGAAAGGACTGACCAGAAAGAAAGTCCTTAATAATTCTAAAAGAATGGGGCTATTGCCCTGAGATTGTGGAATCACGCACAATGGTAACCCGACCTAAATGACTAGAGATCCCAAGAAATAGGTTCAATGGGTAAAAACAAGTTGTGTAGTGATAGAAGTAGAACATGCTATTTAATAAACTAAGAAGTATGTATTCCTGAAGTGATTAGAGGATGAGTTAATAGAAACTCTTAATGAGATCTATACTCTATTTGGAGTGGAGTACCTACCTTCAGGAGTACTCTTGATAGACTCACCTGTGTGAATGTGGAAATGTGGCCGTTTCCTATGGAGTTTTGGGCAGAACTTCTAGAGCGTTCACTAAACTGGGATAGACGTGCATGGCCATAAACGCACGGGCTTATTTGATTGCACTATAGAAAAGGTTGTGTGTGGTTTGATGTCAGGAATAGAGTTCAAGACTACGTGTCACTCTAGTAAAAACTGAATCTTACTCACTATGCAAAGGTTCAAGTCGGATGACACCTTTGTTTATGCACAGTCTTATGTTTTTAGAAACTGCTCGATAATATTTTAAAAAATTCAAGTGGGGGATAATGTATGCACAATTATACATACATTAATGCAAATTAGGCTTTTACTTAATGTGCCAAATTACTTTACCAACAAAATTAATTTTATGAACTTTATTTGTACTATGGTGATTACAGTAATGTTACCAGGACTTCAAGATCGAAAATGCTAAAACGTCCGAACCAATTTTTGTCAGATTATGCGAAAATCTAATCCCACGGCTGGCGTACCAAGCTTCACCATTTTCCCCGCTGAATCGCACGGCAGTCCGTGAATCACGTGAATTCCGCATTTTTCCGCATCGTTCTTTCCGGGCACCGTAGCACTTTCCCTTCAAGATTGATATCATGACGATAATATCACCCATCCACACAAGAATATAAATTTAGTATTGTCACATTTATGAATAGGCATGAATCAGTTTATGCAAATGCAAAATCATAACTATCATTATACAACACTAAGAAAAGACATTTTAAACATATACATTAAATATTGCATCGTTTTGTGGATTTTCTGTCATGTATATATGAGAACAGATTCTCCTTTCTTTATGAGTTCTTAACCTCACCCATAAATTTAGCTTCTCATATAGTAACTCAAGTAATATCTTTCATTATATTGAATCACAACAAGCCTTTGTCATTGCATAAAACTTTTCCTCTTGATATAACTTTTCTTTTAATCTCATGCTTTGTGTGCTTAAAATTAAATAACCCTAATATCCAAAGCAGTAACACAATATGAAGTAACCTTAACTAATTTAACAAGCATCGACCATCTTAAGCACAGACTAGATATATACATTGAACTTGATTGAACTAACCATAACCATACACAAAATTGTCTTTGAAAGTAGAAACTAATAAGAAAAAGCAAAATGAAATATAAATGGAAAGTTTACTTAATCCACGATATCCAATATAATCTTGAAATCTAAATACAACCACATCACAACATAAAGGGCTGCAACCATTCAACCTTTTATTATTTTGTTTTAGTGTGCTGCTATTCACACCCCAATTTCCTCTTCTGGCCACCAAAACTAAATGCCACCATAAAGAATATTATTTTCTTCTTTCAGCTACCGTACGTTAAAAATATTAATATGAACAGGCACCCCACTACGGAACGAAAGCTTCGGTTTCTTCCTGCCGAATTTACAATCATATTTCGGTTGGTAGTAGCCGTACGGTTGCTTCCTGCCGAATTCATATTGTTAATTCGGTTGATTATGACCGAATGAAGAAAAATGATGTGGTGGCCAGAAGCGTAAAAAATATAATCAAGTTTATTAAATTTTGTGTGGTGACCAGAAGAGCAAATTGGAGTGTGAATAGCAGCACACTTGTTTTATACCTTCAAAGTTCAAACTGAGATTCAAAATTCTGATTTTTGATTATGTTCCGATCGTTTGAAATTTTTAAAACTCCGGTCAGTTCTAGAAACTTTGGAAATTACATTTTAGATCTAGCTCCAGATGTCAGTGCTATATGAAACATTTTTTATACAAATAATTAGATCAATAAATAGTGCAAAACTTTATTTAAAATGAACTAAAACTTGATCCATAAAATCTTAATCCATCAAAATATTTTGCCCAAACTGTTTTCCTTTGAAAAACAATCTAATCGTTAAGTTTGTCACACAAACTATAAATTAACCTCAAATCATCTTTTTTTT
This sequence comes from Allium sativum, assembly GCA_030737875.1. Taxonomy (NCBI): domain Eukaryota; kingdom Viridiplantae; phylum Streptophyta; class Magnoliopsida; order Asparagales; family Amaryllidaceae; genus Allium; species Allium sativum. The sequence goes on along the minus strand of CM060926.1, from coordinate 1,018,163,110 downwards.
CAATTAAAAATGCTAGCCCATATATCACTTACAAGGCTCAGAACCAACTACATGTCTCCTTAACCCCAAAAACATCGATCTCAAGCCGCCAGACCTTTCCAACATGAATTTTTTTTGTCTTTGCTTGATTTTCATGCATGGTTTGAATCAAATTCTCGTTAGCTCAAAGGTATTTACAAATCCATAATCCTTCACATGATCAATCTACAGCGCTCTTTCTCATTTTTTATTTTATTTTCAGCATTCAAATCCAAGACGAATTTTTAGATGAATTCCGGCCCGGTTATCGCTGGAAACGGATTAGAATGATGAGATCTCGACGTGCCAAATGGAACTTCGAACCATGGTTCACACATTATAAGGAAAAAAATGTGTGTATATGGATCAAAAACTTCAGTTTTAACCATTCTATTTGAACTAGCCTTATGGGCAAACAAATGTATATCTTTATGTGGGTCAAAGACTCGAGACAATTTTAATACCAAATGTCATAAAATTATTATATGTTTAATTAACTCAAAACAACTTTGGATCATGTCTTCTTTGACTTGCCTTGGAGGTTCAACATCAAACGAATTTAGTTGAAACCAAATAAGTATTACACAAAACCTAATTGTATGGTCCATGTATTCCTTAATGTATGTCCTAGATGAAGAGAAACATAAGCTTACATGGGAAGTAGTGGGCCTTAAGGGTTCATAACTCTTACATCATAAGTTATAGAGTCTCTTGATTTTCCCAAAATTCACATTTCTTACTTTGTTGCCCTTTAACTTTATTGATTGTTAGGCCCATTGTTGACAAATATCCTAAAATCCTACAATTTAAATCCCGTTTTAAATCAAATCTCTCCCTTTATGGCTCAAATTATATTTCGATACAAATCAGTTAAAATCACTTTCATCGATATATATTGGTACATTCAATACATGTATTTGAGTCAACAACTTCAATTCTAAGCTTACCTAAGCAAAATAAAAATGGAACATAAAAAAATAAAAATAAAATCTAATTTTAGGTTTTGATAAAGAAGTTCAAACATAAATGCCAATTTCAAAGTGTATATGAACCTTAAAGTATGAATCTTTTAAATCCACTATTTTCGTTTTAAATCCCGTTTCGATTTAAAATTTAAGTATTACGATTTACAATTTGAATCTCATTTTGACAACCTTGGTTAGGCCACATCACAGTAAATACATGTTACAATTATGGGCTAGTTCTCTTTGACAACTTTAATTTGCTTCCTACCATTGATATTCTAGCTCTTTACACCAAATAATAAGACTAAATTCAATACAAAAATGAAATTCTTTTGATTCTTTGGTACTTTTTTTAAAGACATATTACTACTTCATCGTCAATTAAATTTTGTTGTACCAGGTAATAAAATAAAACTGGAAGAGCAAACAAAAGATGAAAATCTTCAAGCACCGGATGATGAATCAAAACTGGAAGCGGAAACAAAAGATGAAAATCTTCATGCAGCAGATGATAAATCAAAATTGGAAGTGCGAGCAACGAATGATTTGGAAAAGCAAGATGACTCCATCCAAGAAATTTTGAACCAGACACCAATAAGTGAGGAAGATCACATGTCATCTACGGCTTTCCAGTACCCATGGTATCTCTAATACTATCTCTACTATTAGTAAATGGACTCCCCTTCAATTATTTTGATTTCTTCCATTTAATTGGTGAAGTCAAGTTAATTTCTGCTTTTCTTACACTTATTTGTACTCAAAAGTTTCAACGCATGTTATTTTGTAGGCCACCCTCTCCTCTGTCAGCATCAATGCTAGGAATCGCAGAGGATATATAACATCCAAGTCAACTCATAATCCCAAACAAGGGTTATAAGCACAGCAAGCTAGATGCATTTCAAAGTCATAATCGTATGCTTTATGTCATATTAGATTTATCTCTGAATATTAAGAGAGTTTTTTCCCGCCAAGCTCTTCTTTATCATTTTGAATCTACAATGTTATTGGCACTCAGATTCTGATTCCATGTAATTACAAAATTTTATTGTTGCAATATTTCAGGTAGTAAAATTAGATCTATTGTTTATTGTTGTTGTTATTAGCATTTCATGATTTTTATTTACTTATAGGTTGGAAACTAGTTATCAACCTGTAGATGATGATGTAATGCTGCCAGTGAAATGCATTGTTAATTCTCGTTAGTGTATGAAGATACAAATGTTAATTTCATCCATAATTTTGATAACATAATGATGGTGCTAAATGCACCCTAATTTGTACTGCAGATTTATCACTCTTACCACACTACTTACTTCATACCATCAAATTTAAAGAACTATCCAAATATTTTTTTTAAAAAAAAAAAAACATTACCCAACTGAGCTGGTGCTGTACTGCCAATCAGCACAATACGGATCCGGACCCAACAGCGCATTCAATCTGTGTTTGAAATGCTAATTCCTAGAAATCGTCACGTTCAAATGAAATGGTTCCACCAGTTACATATAAAATTCAATTCCAACAAAATAAATGAAGGAAAGATGCAAACTGCAAACTTCATAATTATCACATAATATTTCACCTTCTTAGCATCGTATGATTCGAACTAAGCGAGCATTTGAATCGTCGAATCAACAAGGTCAGATTCGAGCTCAGTTGCCAGATCACGGTCGAACACTGTACTGCCGCCAGCTTTCTGTAACAAATATAGCTTGATTAATGTGGACGAAATTGTACATGAATCCGTTGTTTTTGGTTTAGTTTATTTTATTTGCTCGTTTTTTTGTCGCTGGGGAAAATGATTGCGGATTTGCAGCTAACAGGTGCGATTTGATTTTGGGGGGCAATATGGTAGAAACTAAATGCATCTTCGCACGGTTCGATCCGACGGACATCCATAGTTTTAACGCTAATGTGCATTATGTCAATACGCATGTATTAATTGTTACTTATAATATGTATTTACAAAATGTGCACGTCTCTTAGTTTTTTTTTTATTTAGTTTCTATTTATAAACACATTTTCGTATTAAAAAATGTATGACTGTCAATGAATGCTTTCGAATGCTGATAATATTATATCTGCATCCGCATCCGAAATCATTTCGAAAATCTAGTATCCACATCCACGGATAAGGAAAGATATTGAATAATTATTTGATTCGCTAATGATTGACAAATCAAGAAACATAAATGGAAATTTTAAATTTAACATAAAAAAATTCAATCAAATTGATTACTAAAGTGCTAAAAATAAATAAATATGATGATAATAAAAAAAATTGGGCAAGTAGTAAGTGTTTAGGTGTATAATATAAACTTTCAACTCAATACAATAATAAATTAGTATATTTCATTATGCTAAAACATAGATAATTTAAACTACAATCATAAAAAAAAGCTTAGATGTACCTATATCAGCACATGCATCCATTCTTCCGGATATTAGATATTTATCTTCTTTTCGGATGTAGATGCTAACAGATTTCTGATTTTTCAGGTATCTATTGACAGCCCTAAAAAGGGTAGAAAATTGATTCACCCTCCATTAGCTCCTTCTTTTTATAACCAAAAACCCAAACCAAAGTCCCTAAATCCTTAAATTTTTACCATTAAACATCAAATTTTTATGTTCTCTAGTCAACTGACCCTAAACGCTAATGATTAGGTTTTATTATTTGCAATTTTTTATATATCAAATCACTTATATTCAAGTACGTCATTCAACGATCTTATTTATAATGCAATATCTCATAATTTTTACGATAATTTATTTAGATAAAAACTAATTAATTAATAGCAAGTAGTAAAAAATGTAATTTTTGCATATATTTGAATTTTGACCTCGAAACTTGTATCATTGGATTAATGATGATTTTCTAATCAATTTTCATATATAAATATTTCTGATTGGAGTCCAGCAAAAAAATATTAATATTTGAAATTTTAGCGTTAGAAATAATTAATTAACGTTAACCGAAGACCGTAAAACTTGACTGTGACTTGATCGTTAAGCAATTTATTTAAGGCTTCAGATGATCGTAATTTGGTTAAAGCGGAAAATAGTTAACAAAATCAAATTACGTTCTAAATTTGCAATCTTACATTATTCAAGTATACTTAGCCAATGCCTAGGCTGACTAGTAGTAGTCTGCCTATGGCAACAAGCGAGCGACCCAAGTTTGTGTAAACATTGTATTTTAGAATTACCTTAATGACCCAAATTTAAATCGTTCGATCTAACGGTTAGAGCCTATTTGAATATTGATAAATATAGACCTATACTTTCACTTCCTACTTATGTTATTTTAACGAATAAGGAAGCTCCATCGTTTTCTCTTGTCATTCAAAACTCTAAATTCATAGAAATAGTTCTAGTTTGCATGTGTACACAACAGAGGGTTATAGAAGATGAAAGAAAAAAGTGAATATGTTCAAACCAAGCCGCTACAAGAGGTAAAGTATAAATCTAGTTTTGAAATAATAAATTAACTTAAATCTCTTCTTTCTAATCAAAATTCTAACGAACCTATGTATGTTATATGTAAATCCAAAGAGATAGTTAAAGTGGGAATTACAGAAAATAGAGATTAGATCAGTAGTTATGGAAATGCTTAAAAGGTGGTTGAAAATATTATATGTTTTTGTATAATATTAGATTATATCGTTGTAGATCTATTTCTATATGCCTGAAAAATTGACATTAAATTATAGGTAATTTTTTTATATTAAATGTATGCTAAGATTTAAACTTTTATGTATAATCTAATGGATGAATTGGATACTTTAATACTGTAAGTACAAGTTTGAAAACTGTAACACCCCGTAAAAAATATCCTAATTAGACATAGATAACTTAAATAATAATAATTAATATTGAAAATACTTATATTTTAGACATGGGAATTTGGCCACGAAATTATCACAATTATGTTCATGGCGAGATTCCAATCCATTTTTATATTTTATTTGTTGAAAACAGAGTTCGTGTGAACAACATTCCCTATAGAAGATATGCACATAACAAAGTTTGAATATAAAATAATAATAAATAATAAGCATATAGATTTGAATTTGAAATCAATGGGATAAACATCGAATAAAATAAATTCAACTAGCATAAAAGAACATTCCCTATTCAAATTCAAAGTTTTATGAATGTATATGTGTGTGTGTGTGTATGTGTGTGTATGTACATATGTGTGTGTGAAAACTACATGAATGGGTGCCAAAAGGTCATGAATATGTACAAGGAAATATAACCACCTAGTAGCCTCCTTTGAATGGTATAGCATCCATGACACAAACTGGAAACCATGCTTTGAATTCACTAACGAAATCCAGTGAAAATCCCTGCGTCTACTATCAGTTACATTCACCAATATAAGTGACAAGTAGATAAGGCTAGTTTGCACCTAATAAGCGGATAGTTCTACATTTATATAACACAAAAAAATGTGTGATAAGTGCATTTGATCCTAGACAAAGCTGATGGTGTACACATGAACAGATGTGCATATCGATTTACATATCTAAAAATCTGGATATTACAAATATGATGTTACCTGTATATAAGTCAATTAAAGGATTAGTAGAACTTCACTTCTATTCACAAAAATTCTGAATGTACGGTTTGTTTGCATGATTACTACTGTTTTAATTCCTTGAGCTGTGTGAAATAAAGGAGATTGAAACTACATTTAATCTCCTTAATTTTTAATCATCCAAATCTCTGATTTCCTTAGTAGAAAATTTTACTTATGAGGTTGAACACATATTGTTAGACCAAATTATGGCTCTAACACCCAAATTGTCTAAAATTGCAGAGAATAATAACTGGAAATAAAAGAAAATGCAACAAACACACCAAATATATAGTGGTTTGGCGTTAAAGAGCCTATATCCACTTTATATGACTTTGAATATATGACTGAATGCAAGTACAACCAATAAATTCTCTCAATCTCACTCTTACAATGATAATTCACTCAACGATTTTGAGATATTACTGATTAGAAATAATGGAGAAACAGTAATGGTGGAAACAACACTCAAAATTGCTAAAAAGATCTTGAGAAATGCCAAGTATAGGGCTATTTATAGGTGATAACTGTATGCGGTTCGTGAGGACACGTGGCACGAATCCCGAGGATCTCGGAGTTGTTCGTGAGCAGATGGAGAAATGGTCAATATGGCAGTTATGGACAGGTGTCATCAGATCCTGAATTTGCGGCTCGTGGGGGACAGAGTCGTGCCCATATCTTCAGAGATTCAGGGTCGGTTCGTGACCCTGTAATTCGAGTGGATCGTGACACCCATCACGAACGGGTCATGGTGACTATCACGAGCCGAGGATGATATGTGGATCACGAGCCAATGGGGAATGTAGACCACGAGCGGGATTTGTCTAAATGTGAGTATCCTTGTTTACCAAATGTAAGTCTTCATATTCTTGGTGGCTTGGTTCAAAAGCTAGCCAACATTTTACCCCCTCGAAGTATGTTTTATTAGAGATGAAACGTGCTTCGAAAATTAATCAATGCGCCTATTTCTGAATAGACAAGTGCTGACAGTCGTGTCCGTTTGTATCATCATGCTATTTCGAAGGATCGCGCTTTCTGATGAGTATAAATACAGGGTTGAGTTTCCAATTATTATTTTTGTTTGTTGGTTGACTTCCATCTTTGGTTACCAGAGCACATCACGAATACTTTTTTCAGGTAAATCCTTAAGCTTCCATCAATGAGCTTAAAGAAGCTCATTACTCCGGTATGCAAAAAGTTCCAATTTTCAAATTCAATAGTTATCACAAAAATCTGGGTCGCCAAGCTGTATTACGATCTGTGCCTTCTGGTGCGCGCCACGGACCGGCGAGGAAGGGGACTTTCTCCTTCCAGCAGCGATAAGCTGACTCGAGTGTCCGTGGCCTCTTGGGCCGGGCCATCCGAATGGGACAAAAAGGGGAAGGCCAAAAGCCCTCTCATAGGCTATAAAAGTCGTTTTCTCTTTCCCCATTTACTCTTCCGTTTCACTTTATTACTACTGCCGCTTCTTTGTCAATCTCCAACCCTAATTTATCTCCTTTAACCCAAACGATTTCAAAACCATTCAACTAAATCGAAAAGGTAATAGTAATGATAATATCGTTTGCAATTTTCTTTTTTGGGCTTCAATTCGAAATTGATTTCCATAGGTCTCGCTTCATCGTCGGGTTTCGGCGCCATCACCAACGTTGGATGGTGGTAGCGAAGGTCATGGAGTTGGAGTCATCATCGACGATGGTGATAATCATCATCTCCAGGTGCCAGGTCAAGACATAGTCGGATTCAAAAACATGGATGAACTAGTGAAAGGGTTGAATCGTCAGGAACGAACAGGTTGTTCGTGATTTAGGGAGATAGATTTGGTATCCTGGTGAGGATGGAAGGGAAACAAGTGCTTGCTTAATCTTCAGCGCTTCCTGGAGTTGGATGGAGAGCAGTGAGGCATAACGGTGATGAAATAGGATGGCAAGTCAGGTCATGATGATGGGGGAGCGTCGGTTCGTGGAGATGGAAAATGGGATGGGTCGTGGGAGTGCCTCACGAGCCGCACAGGTCGAGTCGAAGCAGTGTCCACGAGGATGTAGATACAAACCATACTATGATCATGAGCCTAAATGCTCCCCACGAGCCGATTCTCATGTCACGAACTGGACTTCTGCTCACGAACCGACCCCTCGCCACAAGCTATACTTTTGGACTTTGTGAATCGACTTGTCTCTGTGCCAATTCTTATAACGCGACCATACTTAACTTCATAATATCAACTAGCCAAACACGTTAACTTATATTCTAGCTAGAAACCAACCATAATTGATGGATAGTTAGGTTAGAGCCTTCGAGATGAACCTTCTGAACTGGATAATTGCTCAACTTAAAGATATACGATAACTGACTACTCATTCCCCTGCTTTACTTCATGCCTTTCCTTTCAGTAATTTACACACTTGCACACACTAGCACTTACATGCACGGGGTTCACGGGTATTTATACACTAATTGATCATGTTTATTCGTCAACACAGCCATGTCTGATAGACGCTCAACAAGAATATTAGAGAAAAGTACAGATCCAGAGTCGTCTAATTATTATAATCCCGATGTACTCCCGTTGGATTCAGATTGGAGTAATTCTGACTTTGAATATGAAACAGATCTTGATACAGAATCGGCATCTTCAGAAAGCACGCCACTTGAGGAAGAGGAAGATGATCGAGCTCCTGACGAAATCAAGGGTGTTAAAGAAGTAGAGAAAGAGAAACTGAGTGACTCTAAAGCCTCCAAACTGGATGATATAAAGCTTAAGAAGCTATGCCTAAGACATGGGATCCACTGGGTTGACGTAAAGACTCCTGAGGAAGGAGATAGACCCCATTCTACTCTGGAGGGGTACACGGCTATCAGTAGAATCATGTGCTTGGTACGCGCCATTCCTCCTTTTCCTCCAATCATCGTTGACCTTCTATGACGACTGTGTATTGCTCCTATGCAACTCCATCCCAATGCCTACGCTGCTCTATACACCTTGTACATCGCATACGTAAACCGAGCTTACTTTCAAAGATTTGAAATTCTATTATTATTTCAAACATCGTTCCACAAGGACTCCGAATTTCATTTTCTTCGAGTCAATCCCTTCTAAGAAAGTCTTGACAGATGGACACAGTAATTTAGGAGATGCTAAATCTGACTGGTTTTACATAAAACATCAAGATGGATGTGCGAGGAGATGGCTACAAGCAACTAAGTCCCGGATCATTCAACGTACGCTCCAATTGCATGATTAAAGTGCTAACGTTTTTCTTTTTCTGTACAGCTCATAACTTTCCAAAAACAGAGGGTCCGGTGTACGAAGACAGATTGTCCCGCCTTTTAAAGAGCAATTCAGACTTTTGTAGAATCAAGAAGTGCATAACCGACGAGAATCTTCATAAACACCATCTTCTGGACATAAGATGTGGGCTCGGTCCGGGTGGGAAGCCCCACAAGTACGTGCCCGCGACCGAGGGATAAGTGACCACAGAAGTCATAAAGACAACCGAGTTTCGTAAGAGTCCCTCGCCAATGGTTATCCAAGATAACAAAGAGATGAACATATATAAAGGAGATGAAATCCAAGCTGACGAGCCAAAGGAGGTTTCAGTTTCCAAGGAGCAGTCTCCCCTGAGGACTCCACCACCAGTAGAGCCTACCACTCATGATACATTAACAGAGAAACAAATATTTGGAGAGTTAGGCAAGATCCCTTTGCCAGACAACATCTACACATCTGAGGATTTCAGAGGGGAACTGTTCTTCCCTGTCTCCGAGGAATAAACCACTTAAATAAAGATACTGCACAGACGAGCCAAGCTCCGGGCCCTGGTCTGTTAGGGGGGATCACACAGGATACACAAATCACATGCACCACTTATCACAACACCCGTATACTAGTTGTATTCACGATCCTTATACCTGTTTGTTATTCTTTGCAGGAAAAATGCCTCGCCGCTATTCCTACTCTCATCGTGATCTTCGCTAGAACACACCCAGGCTCATTCCTGTAACTAAGCATGATCGCAGTGATAATCAGGGAAGAGATAGCCAAAGGCACCATGATTCTTATCAGCCTTATTCTACGCGCTCTCGCTCTCTTTCGAGGAAGACCCCGGGAAGCATCACAGTCGTCAAGTGCCACATGCGGGGGGCAAACAACTTCCCAAGGCTCTGACTCCCCCGAAGGGTATACCTCCTCCGGGCAAATCTTACAAGAAACATCATGAGCCCAAAGACAAACACAAGGACCCCAGCAAAGATTTGGAAAAGGAGAAGGCAGCTCTTGTTCGTTCTAGTCAACACCAATTGGACACTACCACTGTACAGGAGGGTGCCCTTACTTCTGAAATTAAGGCTAAGCTAGAGCGTTTACGAAAGCAGTTCCCCGACATCTATTTTGAAAGGATGGTTTTCATTCCAGATCTTGAACTGGTTCCTGAGGACTGGGATATAGAAGTTATGGGCCAATTCGGTCATGTGGCTAAACAATATAGGGCGATAAAGAAACATGCCAAGAATCTTTCAGATTTTATCCGCCGCCTGGAAATAGATGCAGTGAGAGCTAAAGTGAAGATTGATCATGACGTTAAGGCCAGAAGCAAGGCTGAGAAGGAACTCGAAGACACACAGGCTCAGCTCGCTTTAGGTCAGTGGGATGCTGAAAACTATAAAACAAAGTTGGAAAACGCTAAGAAACATTTCCATCTTGAGCTTGATTCGAACAGCTAAGAGCGCGTGGCTTTGAAAAAGGAGATAGAAGATCTCAAGATGGCAAATACTGAATTGAAAGCATCGCAGGACCATCTTGCAACAGAAAAGACTGCTTGGGAGAAGGAAAAGGCGAGCTTAAATGACAAACTTTCCCGTGCTGAGGGACGGGTAGCTCTTGCCGAGAGTAATGCCAATGATGCCCTCGAGTCAGCCTCCACTGCTACTGCTAAGCTTACCGCAGCCGAACAGGAGATACAATGGTTCGATGAACTGTTGATGGACTTTTTTTCTCAAGTCATTCGAACTCAAGACATTTCTTAGATTAAGAACTATCCCACCACCTTAGTTAACGTATGGGATATGATCGTCGAGGGCAAAAATCAACGCTTAAAGATTGAGGAAGTCGACGAAAGCCAGCTTATGCAAACCTTCCTCAGGGGTCAAGAGCCCGAGGTCTTAGCAGAGGGTAGACGTCAAATTCAAGAGGATGTGGAAAAAGAGAGGGTTAAGCTCAAGGGCAAGTACAAGGCTGATGAAGGCTCAAGCTCAGCAGCGGAGCCCAAGACTTCTAAGGTTGAGGAATATAACCCAGATGATCCATTAATCTTCGAGGTCCCCGTTCCTCCAGCTCCTGGGGTTTCCTCTGTAGCTTCGGGCGAGGAGTCAACAGAAGGTATCTCCATATTCTCTCTGCAATTTGTCAAAGCTATTGTAACTTGTCGTCGCATTGTGGAGCAAACAATCGAGAAGACCACATTGTCTCCCAAACTAATAATGGTTGTTTCTCATCATATAGGTGTCAAGTCTACCGAGGAGGTTGCAGAAAAGCAGGCAGAGACTGAGAAGATCAATGTGCCATCAAGAACCGAAGTCCATGAGGTTCCGAAGCAACCTAAGGTCGAAGCAACCGAGAAGGCAGTTGTGGTATCAAGCACCGATGTTCCTAAGGATGCTGAAATCATCGAAGCCTTACAGGATACCGAGGGTGGCCATAGGGATGAAGAAGAGGAAGTCGCCATCACGGGAGAGACCAAGGACGATGGCAGCATGACTCTGGCCGACATGAAGGCCAAAAAGGATGAACATCTGGCCTTAAAAATAGAGGAGCAAGAGCCTTTAAATGTTCCACCTATCTCTGCAGTTGATCCTAAATCTGGATTAATTATAAAGTTGTCCACTAAGTCGATAACTACACAGCTTGCATCCCAATCCTCTGACCTTCCACATGATCCTCCTTCGGACAAGAAGAAAGGAAGAAGCATGACAAATCTGATGTCGATAAGGAGGAGCCGGAGAAACAGAAGAGGGAGAAGAAACTGAGGTCATCCCCAAAGCCCAAATAGCATTCTTTTGTTTATGTTTTTAGATCTTCCACTAGCCTTGTGATGTAGTCGTGAGAATGGCCCTCACTTATCACTTTTTTTCTAGCTTTATTTTGTAAACCTGCATTAGTAAATGAACTTCTATTTCTTTTGCATCGTTGCGTACCTGCAAGTTTATCATTCTCAGTCACGAATAAATATTTGAATCATAACTAAGCCAGAATTATATGCAATAAAAATTAAAAATTCCTGCACTATGCATACATGTGTATGAGTATGTGCCCCCAATCAATCATTAATATGATGCCTGGCCATGGCTTATTGAGGATTGATTAGAGTCATACATGTGCTGCCCCCCATGCCCGGAAATGCGGGGGGTCGGACTCGGCTTTCATTCTTGTTCTCGGTTCTGCAGCGGGATAGGAGCCCTTTCGCGGCATTTATTCAAAACGCCTTTATACTCTCATGTCGTATGCCCAGGATAGAGTTCGAACTCAGCTTTCAGTTTTCCCCCCAATCCTTCAGTGGGGGTAGGAGTCCATTTGCGACGCTCAGTCAATGGCACCTTTATACTCTCCCGTCGGATGCCAAGGGTAGAGTGCGGTCGAGACGGTCTTTTAAATCATGGTGCACCTTCATGCCTCGGGGACAACTCACTTCCTTGTCCTTCATACTTTTTCTTAGGTCACGAGAATTAGAGTGTCGATGATTGCGTTGTTTACTTTATTGCACCCTCGATGTTCTGCACACTATCGACCTTCTAATCTGATAGAAGGCACTTTGAATTACGTGCTTCGAAATTGTCGCATGATTTCTAGCAAATTTAAAAAATTGTAACAATTCATGTAAGTAAAGAATGAAAGAATAAATAAGAAATGGTGTGGTAAAAGTAAATGACACATGGTATTTTATAGTGATTCGGTCGACCTACGTCCACTTTATAATCTCCTGTTTATGTAACCAGACTGTTCTAGGCAAGTCGTGCCTTTTTACATGGTCCTAAAAACAAAAGAGTAAAAATGACAATTTCATGTCAAGTAATGCCGCAAATGCTGGGTGTTCCACACTCTGGGGATTTCACTTCCATCCACAGTTGCCAACTTGAAGGATCCGTTATCAAGCTTTCGTAGGATGGAATACGGCCCTTCCCATTTTGGACCCAAATGTACTGGGGGTGGAAAGAAACGCTTCAGAACCAAGTCTCCGGGTCCGAAGGTTCGAGCTCGAACCTTTTTATTGTAATATCGAGCTACCTGCTGTTTGTGTCTCAAGGCACGCAGGTCTGCTCCGTCCCTCTTTTCTTCAACCATATCTAGGGATTTAAGGAGAAACTTATTATTATTCATCGGGTCGTAATAAGTTGTTCTGTGGGATGGTACTTCTAGCTCAACCGGGAAGACCGCTTTTGCTCCAAATGCGAGGGAGAAAGGTGTGTGGCATGTTTCCGACTTGTAAGTTGTCCTGTAGGCCTATAGTGCCAAGGGTAGCTCATCGACCCATATGGCTTTGGCCCACTTCAATCTCTTCTTCAGAATGGACTTAATTACTTTATTTGCCGCTTCTACCTGTCCATTCGATTGTGGATGTGCCATAGAGGTGTACCTTTTCTCGATATGATATCTCTGGCAAAAGTCTCGGAACTCAATGCTATCAAATTGGGTTCCATTATCTGTTATGACGATTTTCGGAATCCCAAATCGACATATGATGTTTCTGATGATGAAATTTATCACTCGCTTGGTTGTGATCGTGGTTAACGGTTCAACTTCGACCCACTTAGTAAAGTAATCCACGGCCACAATGGCAAATTTTGCTCCGCCCTTTGCTATGGAGAGGCTTCCAATGATGTCAATTCCCCAAACAGCGAAGGGCCACAGACTTATCACCGTTTTCAACTGGCTAGGAGGCGCTCTGGGAATCTTCGAGAACTTCTGACATGCGTCGCAACGTCGTGCATACTTAGCCACATCTTTGTTCACGGTAGGCCAAAAATAGCCGTATCACAGTATCTTCTTCGCCAGCGTTTGTCCTCCAGTGTGGTCGCCTCATTCACCTTCGTGTACTTCTTTCAATACCCGTTTGATGTCGTCATGGCCTATACACCGGAGGAGAGACATCGAGAATCCTTGTTTATATAAGAATTCGCCTTGCATGACATATCGGGAGGCCTTTCGACTAACAACACGCCTCTCGCTTTTCTTGGTTGGAAGTGTTCCATTCATCAGGAAGTTCTTTAGGGGTGTCATCCATGATTCTCTTTCTGGCTATGTTTCCAATACAGGATTAATTTCCATCTGATCGATGCTTGGAGACTGCAGTACCTTTAATGGGACCATCTCTGTGTCCTCAGGGTTATCAGAACTAGCCATCTTGGCCAACTTATCTGCCCTCTGATTCTCTGATCGGGGGATATGTGTTATGCTGTAGTGTTCGAGGGCTCCCAACAATTTTCTCACTTCCTTCAAGTATGATACGAGCCACGGCCCTTTAGCCTGAAACTCTTCATTGACCTGGTTCACAACTATCTTGGAATCGCAAAAGATATCCAGTTTCGCTATCCCCAACTCCTTTGCAAGCCTAAGCCCGGCAATCAGGGTTTCGTACTCCGAGTCATTATTCGTGGCATGGAACTCTAATCTCAAAGCATATTATATCGATCGTTTTTCGGGAGTTACAAGTACAAGTCCAGCACTAGATCGTCTGTCATTCCTGGCTCCGTCAGTATACAGTTTCCAGGCATTAGGGTCAACTAGTGGTTTCGAGGTATCAACTTCTTCACTCACTACATCATCCTCTGGGATAGTAAATTCTGCTATAAAATCTTCCAACACTTGCCCCCTTATCGATCTTCGGAGCTGAAAGTTCAATAAAACTGACTCAACTCGATATTCCATTTGAGTAGCCTTCCTGACGCCTCTGGTCTCTGTAACACTTGTTAGAGCGAATGGTCAGTGTATACCGTGATGGGATGAGCTTGAAAATAGTGGCAAAGCTTTCTAGATGCGATCAACAGACTATACGCAAGCTTTTCTATCTTTGGGTAGTTCCGCTCTGCCGCCGCTAGCTTCTTACTTACGTAATACACGGGTCTAGACTTTATCTTCTTCTCTTACCATGGCTAAACTTATTGCGTGGGATGACACTGCCAAGTACACGAACAAGTCCTCGTGATCTACCGGCTTGGACAATATCGGGGATTTTTCCATATGATTCAGGAGGTTATGGATTGCTTCCACACAATCAGGGGTCCATTTGAAATTGCATTTCCCTCGCTTTATCAAATCGAAAAATGGAATGTACTTATCTGTATCTTTAGAAATGAATCTACTTAATGCGGCTACTTTCCCAGCGAGGCTCTGCACATCTTTGATTTGCCTTGGTTCTTGAATGTTCCTGATTGCTACGATCTGATCTGGATTTATTTCAATTCCACGCGAGCTAATGATAAAGCCCAAGAATTTTCCAGAGGCGACTCCAAATGAACACTTCAGAGGGTTGAGCTTCATCCCGTATCGTCTAAGGATATCAAACATTTCTGCTAGGTCGACGGTATAGTTGGATGATTGTCTGGACTTCACAAGCATGTCATCCACATACACCTCCATCGTCTTCCCAATCTAATTGTAGAACATATGGTTCACTAGTCGTTGATATGTAGCTCTATCATTCTTTAGACCAAAAGGAATCACTACATAGCAGTACAGTCCCAAATCTGTGATGAAGCTGGTATGCTCCTGGTTCGGAACATGCATGGTGTAACACCCCATGTCCATTAATGTCACTCACAAAAGGGAATGCATTAACTTCTATGGAGCGTTTTAAGTGAATATAGAACAGAAAATCACAACAAGACAGATATGAAATAGTACTTGAAAATTTAAAACTTTATTTATTGCAACGGAAGGTAAATATGTTTGGTTACATCACCAAAACCCAAAGACTAAAGTAAAGTACATAATATCCATCTTGACAAAATCAGAGTACATAATATAAAAAGCATAATCCCATAAATAGCCATAGGTTGAGCTTTACTTCAGCAATCCAAATCCAAGTGCTCCCAAAGAGATCCAAATCAAGCTTCCCACCCTAAGAACCTGGGGGGGGGGGAAGGAAGAAAAGAGGTGGAAACAAAGGGGGTCAGACATAAAGTCTGGCAAGTCCGATAACTCCAACAATATAATTATCAAAGTAACTAGGATAAGACATAAGCTTGGTAAATAAGGAAATGACTGTGAATTAATGGCAAGACCAAGCAACCAAAAATAATAGGATGAGCAAAGATAACGTTAAAGGCGCTTCCTAATCAATATAGGGTAATTACTATACTCTACCGTACTGTACTGTACTAACACTAACTGCACCCATACTAGTCACTCTAGAAACTTGATCCCTCTTGACTAAATAGAATGATGATAGCTTCGTGTACTACTAGATGTACCCACTATCCCCACTAGATGTACCCCTTCAATGGTAATTCCATGTACTCCTAGCTGACGTCATAGGTGCCGCCTGCTCCTATCTCCACTAGGTGTACCCCTTTAATGATTAATTAATAATGGTAGCTTCGTGTACCCCTAGCTGACTACATAGGTGCCGTCTGCTCCTATCTCCACTTGATGTACCTACTACCCTGCCCCATTCGATCGGCTCTCTAACTCGTAGATACCCGTGCTGGTCCCACAGTGGGGTGTATCACTCCCCTAAAGTGGTAACCCAACACAACTTAAGGATGCACGGCTTATACCTACACGATGCAACAACGTCTTACCTACCAGCCCGGGCCCACGCACGCATATGACCCTGTTGGACTTGCGTTGCCACCGCTAACCCATTTTGGCCTCTAACAATCAGGCCCAGTAGGCGTGTCCCGTCCTCGACTTGGGTCGAGCTCACAAAGATACTTAATGGGCTACTGGACTGAAAAGGGCCCCCACCAAGCTTCCCACCTAGGCTTGGTCCCCTCTAATACATCCCACTTAACCCCATGTCCACTTACATGTATAAATTTGGTTAAGTGTTTTCTAATTTAACCTAGTCTCACCCTTTTGTTTAATTAACAGGTTGTATTGGTTAAGTCTGTGGGCCTATATACACAAATATTACCCACCTACCCAAGATTTACTTAACCCTCGCACTGGTTCAGACATATTAATTTACGGTTAAGTTTGTGGGCCTATCTGTACTAATATTACCCACCTACCCAAGATTTACTTAACCCACTCATTCCGTATAACCCAGTTTACTTAGCCCCCAACTTAAACTTAAGTTCTTACAATCCCTAGGGATCAGATTTGGTTAAGTAGTCCATTTCATTTACCATGTCCATTTTTAATTAATTAATCAATTAATTAAAACCTTTCCCTTCATAGGTGTCAATACCTATTTTATCCAATAATTTGAATCACATGTCATAATTGTTTGTATTCAGATTACTCCATTTTTCTAATCGTATTTCTCATGACATCCTCATGTCACCCACATGTCACCCACTAGATTCCTCATGCCACCCAAGGCACCCACTTAACCCCCTCATGTCCCACTACATATTTACTTTGGTTAAGTGTTTCTTAATTTATTACTATCGTAACCCCTGTAGGACCTCTCACATTAGACTGACATTTGTGGCTGCTGGATTTGCCGGGCGGGTCCGGGCAGTCTTACACCACAAACGAGCCTAACCTCGTGTCCATACAATTGTTACGCATTTAGTTTGGGCCTTTGACCTCTCACATTGGGCTACCATTTGTGGCTTCTGGATTTGCCGGGCGGGTCCGGGCAGTCTTACACCATAAATGAGTCCAACCTCGTGTCTTAGGCAATTAATTATACATAATTAATTTCCCCCAATATTTGAATTACTTTCCCTATTCAAATTACAAATCATTTCCATATTTATTTATGTATAAATATGTCACCTTAATCATGTCCACTATTTATGGTACATAAATTATACCAATTTACATCTCAAATTAATTTCATGCCTTTTTAGGCATTTGTGCCAATTCCCAATATTTAATATCCCTATTCAAATTCAAATTAATCTATGTCCATTACTACACATTAATTTTCCAATTAATGCCTTCATTAAATTTTTCGCCTTTTAAGGCAATTCACCTTAATTAATATCTCAAATTCGTTATATGCCTCATTTACATGCCAATTCACATTTATTAACATAATCAATATTTTCATCCCATATTTGGATTAATTATTCCTAGTCAAATATGTTAATAAAATTCCAATTATCTTTATGACCATAATTCACATTAATTATGTCCATATATCACTTTGCCAATTAATATCTCAATTTACATATATGCCTCTTTTAAGGCTATTACATGCCAATTCACATTTATTAACATAATCAATATTTTTCCCATAACTCCCGCGGTGTCCGTTCGCATAGAATATATAACAGACTAAGAAATAGTCTAACTCATGAAAAAGGGAAAAACACCACATATTCACATAACATACAAAATAGGCCTAACTTGCATATAAGAATTTACGACATAACTTGCATAAAATCATAGATCTAAACATAGGCCTAAAAGGTATGAACCTGCATGTTATGAATAAGATTTTCATCACAAAATTTACATAGGCAATAACCACAAACTTGCATAACATGATTCATATTCCAAACTCATATTTTTATATAAACTTGCATATGTGATTTATGCAACATAACAATGGTGTAAATTTACCTCTAAACATATAAACTAGCATGTAAAGATTTAGCATATAACTCATACATGTCATAGCCTAACTTTTGATCTAAAATAGATGTCATAATCTTTACTAACTTGCATGTGATTTATGTCTAAATCAACATCTAAACTTGCATACATACATATGATCTATCATATGAATCAACATAACCAAACTAGCATTTAAACAACATGATGATTTGATTATACATAAGCCAATCATAGAATTACAACATAGATCATAACTTTACAACATGTATGATAACATCACAATTTAACAACATAATCATATCATACGGTCAATAATTCACATCATATCCATATAATCCACAATTATATCTAATCTTACCTAATTTAATAATTATCTTGATTAGAGAAATCGAACTTGCCTTTCGTGGTTAAAGAATTATGAACAATTGATCAAACTTGATGCAGAATTGTTGTAGCGACGTTAGTTGATTCGTTGTTGAAGCTCTAAGCTTGAATTAGGTTGAATTGATTAGCTATCTTCCTCTTTAGTTGGCGGCGGCTACACTGAGTTCCATGGCGACGGCATAACGACTTTAGTTTCAATTTTAATTAGGTTTAGGGTTAGCATTAGGATGTATTTATAGGTGTAGGAAGTTATTTAGGACCATTAGATTAACCCTGAACCATGAGAACCAACCAAATGCAAAATCTGCATTTGAGCGAATCGGCCCACGGGTTGACAGCCAAACACCCTGGATTAACCCCTAGTCGACCCAGCAGGGCTTGGGTCGACCTCAAAAATGGGCCGGTTTGGTCATTCCCCCCTCCCAATTCGCTGTTTTGAACTTTTTCGCATATTTATTTTTTTAATTTTTAATTTTTATATATCTATCAATATATATATATTTCTCTGCGCAACCCATTTCACTTATTTTTTTTCTAAAAATTAAGTATACTTTAATTTGTGAATTTTAATGTTATAAAATTACGGGGTGTTACATTCTCCCCTCCTTAAAGGATTTCGTCCCCGAAATCTCCAAGTCAAGAAGAATGTATATCCTACCATCTAATCGTCCATCTACTCAACCATCAAACACCAGCATCCATTATCCTTAAAAGACTTCTAATGCTTTAATGTTTATATGCACAATGTGTGTATATGTCCATATCTAATGCAAAATTAGGCGGTCTAATGATTCAGTCGACCTCCTTAGTGCAATTCATGATAGTGCCATGCGTCCAATATGTATGCAAAAGATTCCTAATGATACATATTAATTCTATATGCGTGCACAACCATCCACCCGAATGCAGCAACCATATGATAATACAACCATTATACATCCATTTTACTAAATACATCCATATATATGCAATATGCAATATGAAGTGACTGAGACGATCTGGTGCCTAATAGTGTGTGTATATGCATCCACGAGCAACCACTAGCGAACACTTTCATCCACTTTGCATCCATCATACATAACATGTCTCAAACACATGTTTCAACCATAGGATTTCCCTAACTGAAGGTCAAAGATACTAGCGAGAGGACATACTAAAGATAAGATAAGCACAAGCTAAGAGATAAAGGAGAAATTAAAAGACATACCCTCGAAAAGAAAAGGGTACAATGAACACATCTTCTCTTCCGTCTCCCAAGTAGCGTTACTCTCATCGTCTCCCCATTGTACTTTGACTAGTCTGACCTCTCGATTTCTCAACTTCTTGATCTCCGACCCAAGAATGCATGTAGGAGCTTGTCGAATCGTCGCATCACGCTATATTTCCACCTCTCTAAGCAAGCTCGGCTCCACTACCTCCGCGGTCTCGTGTAAGCACTTCCTCAAATGTGATACATGGAATACGTCGTGTACACCACTAAGTCTCTAAGGCAACTCCTCTTATCCGCATAAGATTTCTGCCTATCTTGCGCTGCCTTCATCCTTCTTCGAATCAAATCAATCTTCTCCGAAATCTCTCTAATCATATCGGGCCCAAGTAAGATCTTATCTGTAGATTCCCACCAACGTGTAGGTGAACGACAAGGTCGTCCATAAAGAGCTTCGAAAGGTGCCATGCTAATGCTAGACTGAAAGCTATTATTATATGCGAACTCCACCAATGGAAGATGCTCTTCCCATGTACCCCCAAAGTCTAGGATACATAGCCTCAAAAGGTCCTCTAGAATACAATTCACCCTCTCGGTTTGGTCGTCCGTCTGAGGATGATATGCGGTGCTCAAACATAACTGAGTCCCTACCGCTTCTTGTAAGCTCCTCCAAAATTCGCTAGTGAAGATAGGATCGCGGTCGCTTACTATGCTAGAAGGAACACCATGAAAACGAACTATCTCTCGGACGTATACAGAAGCTAACCATGGAGCAGTCCTCTTACTCTTCACGGGAATAAAATGGGCGCTCTTAGTAAGTCTATCTACTATAACCCAAATCCCCGTATTACCCTTCCTCGATCTTGGTAATCCATCAACAAAATCTATCGAGATACTATCCATGTGAACTCATCGCAACTATCAATCTCCCACGCAAGCCGTCCTATTCGAACTCGATATCCCCCAAGCACAAGCCCCAAAGGCCTAAACCAATATCAGACAAGCACCCAAGGAATACCTCCTCCGATTTTAGACAGTCTACGTGAGATGATACTAGCAAAACAAATAATTGGGCACTTAACCGACTCTGGCTGTCCTCGCCAGTCTTGCTTCAAAACCATCACTAATCACCTAACTGACTTTGCATTATCCCCTAGGCACACACGAATACCTCGTGCCTCTAGGTAAACCCCGCACTTCATCGAAGACGTCACTATACTCACGGACCACACGAAAAGATTCCAAATCACCGTTGGATACGTCAAGAGATTCGAGACAGCTAAACGTCACTGAACCCCTAGGGTCACAAGAAATATGAGGGTCTTTCCATAATGAATCAATAGTCTAACTACCCTCCTTTCACTATCTAGGATGGCACCCCGCCTGGTAGCCAATCCACCCCTAGAATCAAACTATAGCCCGTGAAACCAAGGACGAAGGCGTTGCATTCAAATCCAACGTCCAAGATAGACACTCTCAAATCCCGACAAACCATTGAAGGATGAGCCGAACCACCAAAAAGATTTGAGACAAGGATGGGATCCTTAACTAGACTAGTATTTAGGTGCTGTGTTTTCAACTAACAAAGCAAATACTAACGAGTATGAAGCGCCAGAATCAAACAAAGTTCGAACAGTATGATAAAGGAAACCAAATTTCTACCTGGACGGTCCTACCCCTATCAGGTATACCAGCCGTGAGGGAATATAACTACCCTCCAGAAGATCCTGTACTTTGCCCTTGCCTCTTTGGACAATCCTAATAAGGTGTCCTATTTCTCCAAAAGGATAACTACTAGCCTTCTTGTTCACATTCCCCATTCGTGACCTTCCACCAA
Organism: Allium sativum; assembly: GCA_030737875.1. Taxonomy (NCBI): domain Eukaryota; kingdom Viridiplantae; phylum Streptophyta; class Magnoliopsida; order Asparagales; family Amaryllidaceae; genus Allium; species Allium sativum. Next base: position 1,018,141,390 of record CM060926.1, on the reverse strand, counting down.
GATGAGGTTTCGTCCTTTATTAACCAACAGCTATTTGAACCTTCCTCCCATCGTCTACCTTAAAGGTATTAACAAGCCCTCCACTTCCTTGAACTAACTTCTAGCCCGTCAAACGTCTAAGTCCCTTGAAGTGGTTTTTCGTCCTTTGTATGGAAGTCCCTATTTATCTTAGAAAAAGCATCTATACGCGGAGGGGAAATCCAAAAAAGAGAAAGAGGAAGAGATTCAAAACGGAGAGTCGAAGGAAGGATATATGGCTCTTGGGGATTATGTTTTTTAAAACAAACCTTTCTTTCAAAAATACTCTTCTACAAACATATTTTTGAAAGTATTCTTTATAAAAATGCTTTTGAAAAATAGTTTCTCAAAATATCTTATATGTTCTGGTAACCTTCAGCTCTGATACCACGTGTAACACCCCATGTCCATTAATGTCACTCACAAAAGGGAACGCATTAACTTCTATGGAGCGTTTTAAGTGAATATAGAACAGAAAATCACAACAAGACAGATATGAAATAGTACTTGAAAATTTAAAACTTTATTTATTGCAACGGAAGGTAAATATGTTTGGTTACATCACCAAAACCCAAAGACTAAAGTCAAGTACATAATATCCATCTTGACAAAATCAGAGTACATAATATAAAAAGCATAATCCCATAAATAGCCATAAAAGAGATAGGTTGAGCTTTACTTCAGCAATCCAAATCCAAGTGCTCCCAAAGAGATCCAAATCAAGCTTCCCACCCTAAGAACCTTGGGGGGGGGGGGGAGGAAGAAAAGAGGTGGAAACAAAGGGGGTCGGACATAAAGTCTGGCAAGTCCGATAACTCCAACAATATAATTATCAAAGTAACTAGGATAAGACATAAGCTTGGTAAATAAGGAAATGACTGTGAATTAATGGCAAGACCAAGCAACCAAAAATAATAGGATGAGCAAAGATAACGTTAAAGGCGCTTCCTAATCAATATAGGGTAATTACTATACTCTACCGTACTGTACTGTACTAACACTAACTGCACCCATACTAGTCACTCTAGAAACTTGATCCCTCTTGACTAAATAGAATGATGATAGCTTCGTGTACTACTAGATGTACCCACTATCCCCACTAGATGTACCCCTTCAATGGTGATTCCATGTACTCCTAGCTGACGTCATAGGTGCCGCCTGCTCCTATCTCCACTAGGTGTACCCCTTTAATGATTAATTAATAATGGTAGCTTCGTGTACCCCTAGCTGACTACATAGGTGCCGTCTGCTCCTATCTCCACTTGATGTACCCACTACCCTGCCCCATTCGATCGGCTCCCTTTCTCGTAGATACCCGTGCTGGTCCCACAGTGGGGTGTATCACTCCCCTAAAGTGGTAACCCAACACAACTTAAGGATGCACGGCTTATACCTACACGATGCAACAACGTCTTACCTACCAGCCCAGGCCCACGCACGCACATGACCCCGTTGGACTTGCGTTGCCACCGCTAACCCATTTTGGCCTCTAACAATCAGGCCCAGTAGGCGTGTCCCGTCCTCGACTTGGGTCGAGCTCACAAAGATACTTAATGGGCTACTGGACTGAAAAGGGCCCCCACCAAGCTTCCCACCTAGGCTTGGTCCCCTCTAATACATCCCACTTAACCCCATGTCCACTTACATGTATAAATTTGGTTAAGTGTTTTCTAATTTAACCTAGTCTCACCCTTTTGTTTAATTAACAGGTTGTATTGGTTAAGTCTGTGGGCCTATATACACAAATATTACCCACCTACCCAAGATTTACTTAACCCTCTCACTGGTTCAGACATATTAATTTACGGTTAAGTTTGTGGGCCTATATGTACTAATATTACCCACCTACCCAAGATTTACTTAACCCACTCATTCCGTATAACCCAGTTTACTTAACCCCCAACTTAAACTTAAGTTCTTACAATCCCTAGGGATCAGATTTGGTTAAGTAGTCCATTTCATTTACCATGTCCATTTTTAATTAATTAATCAATTAATTAAAACCTTTCCCTTCATAGGTGTCAATACCTATTTTATCCAACAATTTGAATCACATGTCATAATTGTTTGTATTCAGATTACTCCATTTTTCTAATCGTATTTCTCATGACATCCTCATGTCACCCACATGTCACCCACTAGATTCCTCATGCCACCCAAGGCACCCACTTAACCCCCTCATGTCCCACTACATATTTACTTTGGTTAAGTGTTTCTTAATTTATTACTATCGTAACCCCTGTAGGACCTCTCACATTAGACTGACATTTGTGGCTGCTGGATTTGCCGGGCGGGTCCGGGCAGTCTTACACCACAAACGAGCCTAACCTCATGTCCATACAATTGTTACGCATTTAGTTTGGGCCTTTGACCTCTCACATTGGGCTACCATTTGTGGCTGCTGGATTTGCCGGGCGGGTCCGGGCAGTCTTACACCACAAATGAGTCCAACCTCGTGTCTTAGGCAATTAATTATACATAATTAATTTCCCCCAATATTTGAATTACTTTCCCTATTCAAATTACAAATCATTTCCATATTTATTTATGTATAAATATGTCACCTTAATTATGTCCACTATTTATGGTACATAAATTGTACCAATTTACATCTCAAATTAATTTCATGCCTTTTTAGGCATTTGTGCCAATTCCCAATATTTAATATCCCTATTCAAATTCAAATTAATCTATGTCCATTACTACACATTAATTTTCCAATTAATGCCTTCATTAAATTTTTCGCCTTTTAAGGCAATTCACCTTAATTAATATCTCAAATTCGTTATATGCCTCATTTACATGACAATTCACATTTATTAACATAATCAATATTTTCATCCCATATTTGGATTAATTATTCCTAGTCAAATATGTTAATAAAATTCCAATTATCTTTATGACCATAATTCACATTAATTATGTCCATATATCACTTTGCCAATTAATATCTCAATTTACATATATGCCTCTTTTAAGGCTATTACATGCCAATTCACATTTATTAACATAATCAATATTTTTCCCATAACCCCCGCGGCGTCCGTTCGCATAGAATATATGGCAGACTAAGAAATTGTCTAACACATGAAAAAGGGAAAAACACCACATATTCACATAACATACAAAATAGGCCTAACTTGCATATGAGAATTTACCACATCACTTGCATAAAATCATAGATCTAAACATAGGCCTAAAAGGTATGAACCTGCATGTTATGAATAAGATTTTCATCACAAAATTTACATAGGCAATAGCCACAAACTTGCATAACATGATTCATATTCCAAACTCATATTTTTATATAAACTTGCATATGTGATTTATGCAACATAACAATGGTGTAAATTTACCTCTAAACATATAAACTAGCATGTAAAGATTTAGCATATAACTCATACATGTCATAGCCTAACTTTTGATCTAAAATAGATGTCATAATCTTTACTAACTTGCATGTGATTTATGTCTAAATCAACATCTAAACTTGCATACATACATATGATCTATCATATGAATCAACATAACCAAACTAGCATTTAAACAACATGATGATTTGATTATACATAAGCCAATCATAGAATTACAACATAGATCATAACTTTACAACATGTATGATAACATCACAATTTAACAACATAATCATATCATACGGTCAATAATTCACATCATATCCATATAATCCACAATTATATCTAATCTTACCTAATTTAATAATTATCTTGATTAGAGAAATCGAACTTGCCTTTCGTGGTTAAAGAATTATGAACAATTGATCAAACTTGATGCAGAATTGTTGTAGCGACGTTAGTTGATTCGTTGTTGAAGCTCTAAGCTTGAATTAGGTTGAATTGATTAGCTATCTTCCTCTTTAGTTGGCGGCGGCTACACTGAGTTCCATGGCGACGGCATAACGACTTTAGTTTCAATTTTAATTAGGTTTAGGGTTAGCATTAGGATGTATTTATAGGTGTAGGAAGTTATTTAGGACCATTAGATTAACCCTGAACCATGAGAACCAACCAAATGCAAAATCTGCATTTGAGCGAATCGGCCCACGGGTTGACAGCCAAACACCCTGGATTAACCCCTAGTCGACCCAGCGGGGCTTGGGTCGACCTCAAAAATGGGCCGGTTTGGTCATTCCCCCCTCCCAATTCGCTGTTTTGAACTTTTTCGCATATTTATTTTTTTAATTTTTAATTTTTATATATCTATCAATATATATATATATTTCTCTGCGCAACCCATTTCACTTAATTCTTTTCTAAAAATTAAGTATACTTTAATTTGTGAATTTTAATGTTATAAAATTACGGGGTGTTACATTCTCCCCTCCTTAAAGGATTTCGTCCCCGAAATCTCCACGTCAAGAAGAATGTATATCCTACCATCTAATCGTCCATCTACTCAACCATCAAACACCAGCATCCATTATCCTTAAAAGACTTCTAATGCTTTAATGTTTATATGCACAATGTGTGTATATGTCCATATCTAATGCAAAATTAGGCGGTCTAATGATTCAGTCGACCTCCTTAGTGCAATTCATGATAGTGCCATGCGTCCAATATGTATGCAAAAGATTCCTAATGATACATATTAATTCTATATGCGTGCACAACCATCCACCCGAATGCAGCAACCATATGATAATACAACCATTATACATCCATTTTACTAAATACATCCATATATATGCAATATGAAGTGACTGAGACGATCTGGTGCCTAATAGTGTGTGTATATGCATCCACGAGCAACCACTAGCGAACACTTGCATCCACTTTGCATCCATCATACATAACATGTCTCAAACACATGTTTCAACCATAGGATTTCCCTAACTGAAGGTCAAAGATACTAGCGAGAGGACATACTAAAGATAAGATAAGCACAAGCTAAGAGATAAAGGAGAAATTAAAAGACATACCCTCGAAAATAAAAGGGTACAATGAACGCATCTTCTCTTCCGTCTCCCAAGTAGCGTTACTCTCATCGTCTCCCCATTGTACTTTGACTAGTCTGACCTCTCGATTTCTCAACTTCTTGATCTTCGACCCAAGAATGCATGTAGGAGCTTGTCGAATCATCGCATCATGCTATATTTCCACCTCTCTAAGCAAGCTCGGCTCCACTACCTCCGCGGTCTCGTGTAAGCACTTCCTCAAATGTGATACATGGAATACGTCGTGTACACCACTAAGTCTCTAAGGCAACTCCTCTTATCCGCATAAGATTTCTGCCTATCTTGCGCTGCCTTCATCCTTCTTCGAATCAAATCAATCTTCTCCGAAATCTCACTAATCATATCGGGCCCAAGTAAGATCTTATCCGTAGATTCCCACCAACGTGTAGGTGAACGACAAGGTCGTCCATAAAGAGCTTCGAAAGGTGCCATGCTAATGCTAGACTGAAAGCTATTATTATATGCGAACTCCACCAATGGAAGATGCTCTTCCCATGTACCCCCAAAGTCTAGGATACATAGCCTCAAAAGGTCCTCTAGAATACAATTCACCCTCTCGGTTTGGTCGTCCGTCTGAGGATGATATGCGGTGCTCAAACATAACTGAGTCCCTACCGCTTCTTGTAAGCTCCTCCAAAATTCGCTAGTGAAGATAGGATCGCGGTCGCTTACTATGCTAGAAGGAACACCATGCAAACGAACTATCTCTCGGACATATATAGAAGCTAACCATGGAGCAGTCCTCTTACTCTTCACGGGAATAAAATGGGCGCTCTTAGTAAGTCTATCTACTATAACCCAAATCCCCGTATTACCCTTCCTCGATCTTGGTAATCCATCAACAAAATCTATCGAGATACTATCCATGTGAACTCATCGCAACTATCCATCTCCCACGCAAGCCGTCCTATTCGAACTCGATATCCCCCAAGCACAAGCCCCAAAGGCCTAAACCAATATCAGACAAGCACCCAAGGAATACCTCCTCCGATTTCAGACAGTCTACGTGAGATGATACTAGCAAAACAAATAATTGGGCACTTAACCGACTCTGGCTGTCCTCGCCAGTCTTGCTTCAAAACCATCACTAATCACCTAACTGACTTTGCAGTATCCCCTAGGCACACACGAATACCTCGTGCCTCTAGGTAAACCCCGCACTTCATCGAAGACGTCACTATACTCACGGACCACACGAAAAGATTCCAAATCACCGTTGGATACGTCAAGAGATTCGAGACAGCTAAACGTCACTGAACCCCTAGGCTCACAAGAAATATGAGGGTCTTTCCATAATGAATCAATAGTCTAACTACCCTCCTTTCACTATCTAGGATGGCACCCCGCCTGGTAGCCAATCCACCCCTAGAATCAAACTATAGCCCGTGAAACCAAGGACGAAGGCGTTGCATTCAAATCCAACGTCCAAGATAGACATTCTCAAATCCCGACAAACCATTGAAGGATGAGCCGAACCACCAAAAAGATTTGAGACAAGGATGGGATCCTTAACTAGACTAGTATTTAGGTGCAGTGTTTTCAACTAACGAAGCAGATACTAACGAGTATGAAGCGCCAGAATCAAACAAAGTTCGAACAGGATGATAAAGGAAACCAAATTTCTACCTGGACGGTCCTACCCCTATCAGGTATACCAGCCGTGAGGGAATATAACTACCCTCCAGAAGATCCTGTACTTTGCCCTTGCCTCTTTGGACAATCCTAATAAGGTGTCCTATTTCTCCAAAAGGATAACTACTAGCCTTCTTGTTCACATTCCCCATTCGTGACCTTCCACCAAGATGAGGTTTCGTCCTTTATTAACCAACAGCTATTTGAACCTTCCTCCCATCGTCTACCTTAAGGTATTAACAAGCACTCCACTTCCTTGAACTAACTTCTAACCCGTCAAACGTCTAAGTCCCTTGAAGTGGTTTTTCGTCCTTCGTATGGAAGTCCCTATTTATCTTAGAAAAAGCATCTATACGCGGAGGGGAAATCCAAAAAAGAGAAAGAGGAAGAGATTCAAAACGGAGAGTCGAAGGAAGGATATATGGCTCTTGGGGATTATGTTTTTTAAAACAAACCTTTCTTTCAAAAATACTCTTCTACAAACATATTTTTGAAAGTATTCTTTATAAAAATGCTTTTGAAACATAGTTTCTCAAAATATCTTATCTGTTCTGGTAACCTTCAGCTCTGATACCACGTGTAACACCCCATGTCCATTAATGTCACTCACAAAAGGGAACGCATTAACTTCTATGGAGCGTTTTAAGTGAATATAGAACAGAAAATCACAACAAGACAGATATGAAATAGTACTTGAAAATTTAAAACTTTATTTATTGCAACGGAAGGTAAATATGTTTGGTTACATCACCAAAACCCAAAGACTAAAGTCAAGTACATAATATCCATCTTGACAAAATCAGAGTACATAATATAAAAAGCATAATCCCATAAATAGCCATAGGTTGAGCTTTACTTCAGCAATCCAAATCCAAGTGCTCCCAAAGAGATCCAAATCAAGCTTCCCACCCTAAGAACCTTGGGGGGGGGGGAGGAAGAAAAGAGGTGGAAACAAAGGGGGTCAGACATAAAGTCTGGCAAGTCCGATAACTCCAACAATATAATTATCAAAGTAACTAGGATAAGACATAAGCTTGGTAAATAAGGAAATGACTGTGAATTAATGGCAAGACCAAGCAACCAAAAATAATAGGATGAGCAAAGATAACGTTAAAGGCGCTTCCTAATCAATATAGGGTAATTACTATACTCTACCGTACTGTACTGTACTAACACTAACTGCACCCATACTAGTCACTCTAGAAACTTGATCCCTCTTGACTAAATAGAATGATGATAGCTTCGTGTACTACTAGATGTACCCACTATCCCCACTAGATGTACCCCTTCAATGGTAATTCCATGTACTCCTAGCTGACGTCATAGGTGCCGCCTGCTTCTATCTCCACTAGGTGTACCCCTTTAATGATTAATTAATAATGGTAGCTTCGTGTACCCCTAGCTGACTACATAGGTGCCGTCTGCTCCTATCTCCACTTGATGTACCCACTACCCTGCCCCATTCGATCGGCTCCCTAACTCGTAGATACCCGTGCTGGTCCCACAGTGGGGTGTATCACTCCCCTAAAGTGGTAACCCAATACAACTTAAGGATGCACGGCTTATACCTACACGATGCAACAACGTCTTACCTACCAGCCCAGGCCCACGCACGCACATGACCCCGTTGGACTTGCGTTGCCACCGCTAACCCATTTTGGCCTCTAACAATCAGGCCCAGTAGGCGTGTCCCGTCCTCGACTTGGGTCGAGCTCACAAAGATACTTAATGGGCTACTGGACTGAAAAGGGCCCCCACCAAGCTTCCCACCTAGGCTTGGTCCCCTCTAATACATCCCACTTAACCCCATGTCCACTTACATGTATAAATTTGGTTAAGTGTTTTCTAATTTAACCTAGTCTCACACTTTTGTTTAATTAACAGGTTGTATTGGTTAAGTCTGTGGGCCTATATACACAAATATTACCCACCTACCCAAGATTTACTTAACCCTCTCACTGGTTCAGACATATTAATTTACGGTTAAGTTTGTGGGCCTATATGTACTAATATTACCCACCTACCCAAGATTTACTTAACCCACTCATTCCGTATAACCCAGTTTACTTAACCCCCAACTTAAACTTAAGTTCTTACAATCCCTAGGGATCAGATTTGGTTAAGTAGTCCATTTCATTTACCATGTCCATTTTTAATTAATTAATCAATTAATTAAAACCTTTCCCTTCATAGGTGTCAATACCTATTTTATCCAATAATTTGTATCACATGTCATAATAGTTTGTATTCAGATTACTCCATTTTTCTAATCGTATTTCTCATGACATCCTCATGTCACCCACATGTCACCCACTAGATTCCTCATGCCACCCAAGGCACCCACTTAACCCCCTCATGTCCCACTACATATTTACTTTGGTTAAGTGTTTCTTAATTTATTACTATCGTAACCCCTGTAGGACCTCTCACATTAGACTGACATTTGTGGCTGCTGGATTTGCCGGGCGGGTCCGGGCAGTCTTACACCACAAACGAGCCTAACCTCGTGTCCATACAATTGTTACGCATTTAGTTTGGGCCTTTGACCTCTCACATTGGGCTACCATTTGTGGCTGCTGGATTTGCCGGGCGGGTCCGGGCAGTCTTACACCACAAATGAGTCCAACCTCGTGTCTTAGGCAATTAATTATACATAATTAATTTCCCCCAATATTTGAATTACTTTCCCTATTCAAATTACAAATCATTTCCATATTTATTTATGTATAAATATGTCACCTTAATTATGTCCACTATTTATGGTACATAAATTGTACCAATTTACATCTCAAATTAATTTCATGCCTTTTTAGGCATTTGTGCCAATTCCCAATATTTAATATCCCTATTCAAATTCAAATTAATCTATGTCCATAATTAAACTATGTCCATTACTACACATTAATTTTCCAATTAATGCCTTCATTAAATTTTTCGCATTTTAAGGCAATTCACCTTAATTAATATCTCAAATTCGTTATATGCCTCATTTACATGCCAATTCACATTTTTTAACATAATCAATATTTTCATCCCATATTTGGATTAATTATTCCTAATCAAATATGTTAATAAAATTCCAATTATCTTTATGACCATAATTCACATTAATTATGTCCATATATCACTTTGCCAATTAATATCTCAATTTACATATATGCCTCTTTTAAGGCTATTACGTGCCAATTCACATTTATTAACATAATCAATATTTTTCCCATAACCCCCGCGGCGTCCGTTCGCATAGAATATATGGCAGACTAAGAAATTGTCTAACACATGAAAAAGGGAAAAACACCACATATTCACATAACATACAAAATAGGCCTAACTTGCATATGAGAATTTACCACATCACTTGCATAAAATCATAGATCTAAACATAGGCCTAAAAGGTATGAACCTGCATGTTATGAATAAGATTTTCATCACAAAATTTACATAGGCAATAACCACAAACTTGCATAACATGATTCATATTCCAAACTCATATTTTTATATAAACTTGCATATGTGATTTATGCAACATAACAATGGTGTAAATTTACCTCTAAACATATAAACTAGCATGTAAAGATTTAGCATATAACTCATACATGTTATAGCCTAACTTTTGATCTAAAATAGATGTCATAATCTTTACTAACTTGCATGTGATTTATGTCTAAATCAACATCCAAACTTGCATACATACATATGATCTATCATATGAATCAACATAACCAAACTAGCATTTAAACAACATGATGATTTGATTATACATAAGCCAATCATAGAATTACAACATAGATCATAACTTTACAACATGTATGATAACATCACAATTTAACAACATAATCATATCATACGGTCAATAATTCACATCATATCCATATAATCCACAATTATATCTAATCTTACTTAATTTAATAATTATCTTGATTAGAGAAATCGAATTTGCCTTTCGTGGTTAAAGAATTATGAACAATTGATCAAACTTGATGCAGAATTGTTGTAGCGACGTTAGTTGATTCGTTGTTGAAGCTCTAAGCTTGAATTAGGTTGAATTGATTAGCTATCTTCCTCTTTAGTTGGCGGCGGCTACACTGAGTTCCACGGCGATGACATAACGGCTTTAGTTTCAATTTTAATTAGGTTTAGGATTAGCATTAGGATGTATTTATAGGTGTAGGAAGTTATTTAGGACCATTAGATTAACCCTGAACCATGAGAACCAACCAAATGCAAAATCTGCATTTGAGCGAATCGGCCCACGGGTTGACAGCCAAACACCCTGGATTAACCCCTAGTCGACCCAGCAAAGCTCGGGTCGACCTCAAAATTGGGCCAGTTCGGTCATTCCCCCCTCCCAATTCGTTGTTTTAAACTTTTTCGCGTATTTATTTATTTAATTTTTAATTTTTATATATATATCAATATATATATATTTCTCTGCGCAACTCATTTCACTTAATTCTTTTCTAAAAATTAAGTATACTTTAATTTGTGAATTTTAATGTTATAAAATTACGGGGTGTTACACATGGGAATTTGGTTATATCCGGAATATGCATCCATGAAGGAGAGGAGTTCATGACCTGCCATTGAATTCACCAATTGATCAATTCTAGGAAGTGGAAAATTATCTTTTGGGCAAGCCTTGTTCAAATCTGAGAAATCGATGCAGGTGAGCCATTTTCCGTTGGCCTTTTTTATCAAAACTGGGTTCGAAATCCATTCCGGGTAAGTTGAATCTCTAATGAATCCATTACCACTCAACTTCTTCCTTTAAGGCAGCTGACCTCTCTGGGCCAAGCATTCTCCTTTTATGCTTAGCAGGTGGGTGTTTCAGGTTGATGCTCAATGAGTGGCGCATAATTGATGGGGATATCCCACACATGTCAGCATGGGTCCAGACAAATACATCCAGGTTGGCCTTTAGGAAGTCGGTCAATTCTTTTGCATGAAGAGGGTCTAACTGGGATCCGATCTTCAAGACCTTCGCTGGGTCATTATCATCGATCGGAATATCTTCAGTCGTTTCATTAGGAGTCGCCATTCTGCCCCCGGGTTCTTCGTCCTCTCTGGGATCTATATTCTCGGACAGCTCTCTGGGCAGCTCCTTCGGGGCCATCTTTAATTGCTATGCTGAATTCTCCTTTGCGGGTGGAGGAGTACCCTTTGGTTGTATGTTTAATCCTTTGAGCAACAATTTCAATTCTGCTATATAGCAGGCTCGTCCAGCGACTTGGTCACCTCTGACTATTCCCACCCCTGCATCCATTGGGAATTTCAATAATAGACACCAGGGTGCAGTGCAAGCCCTGAATTCTGCTAGGGCCGGTCTACCTAGAAAGGCGTTATAAGGTGATTCGATATCCAATACCACAAACGGAAGAAATCTCACTCTCCGACGATCTCCTTCTCCTAGAGTTACTGATAATTCCACATATCCGATCGGAGACGTTGAGGCTCCATTGAAGCCATATATCCATCCATCACAGGGCTTCAAATCTTTTTCTTCAAGCTTCATATAATCAAATGATTTCTTAAACAGAATATTTACTGAACTTCCATTGTCCACCAAAACCTTGTGCACCAAAGCGGGACTGATAGTTGTCGTGATCACTAAAGGGTCTTCGGTGGGGGAATGTACTCCAATACTATCTCTATCACGAAAGATGACATCGTCGGACATTGTTTTGTAATGCTTTACTGGGGCCGCAATTTCAGGATTACTGCATTCCCCTACTTCGAGGTGTTTGGCCGCGTTCACATACTGATCCATTGCCCTAAAGTTGTGCCCAGCAGGATGAGGTCCTCCTACTATAGTGTTGATGATAATGTTTTTTCCTTTCTGTTGAGCAGTAGGCCTAGCGATAGGTTAGTTTTGATTCGGGGCCTGCCTAGCTTGCCCCCTGTCTCTCGGAACAACCTTGTATTCGTCCAACTTTCCTTTTCGAAGTAGTTTTTTGATGACATCTCTCAAATGTTGGCATTCATTGGTGGAGTGACCATGGGTCTGATGGAAAATGAAAAACTTTCCTGTCTCGCGTTCTTTCTCCGTTGAATCTCTCGATGGAGGCCTCTTATACTTAAGAACGTTGTAGGTGTCTAGGAAAATATTCTCTAATGTATCATTTAACAGTGTGAAGTTTTCAAAAGTCTGGAACCGAGGTCTCTTTTGAGAATCATTCCCCTGATTATTCTTCCGACTGTTATTCCCAGATTGGCGGTCGTTGCCCAGATTCTTATTTCCAACGTTAACCTCTACCTTTCCTGAACTGTCGCCAGATTTTTTGATGGCCACGTTACTCTGTATATCTTCTTTTTCGGCAGCCTTCCTCTTCCGATTGGCGTATGTCTCTGCCTGACATAAGTGAATATTGTCTTTTTCATAGAATATTTCTCTAGTCAGTGGCGGCTTGCCGGCTAAGTATCTTCCAAACTCAGTATCTTTGTCTACTCCGTCAATTAAGGCCATCAAGACAATCTATTCGTGAGGATCTCTAACCTCTGTAACTGCTAAGTTAAAACGATCTTAGTATGACCTCAAAGTTTCGTCAGGGCGTTGTTTAATGAGGTATAACTTAATGACATTTTTAGACCTCTGAGCATAAGCCGGAATTGATTTACGAATTGTTCACTCAGTTCCCTAAAACTGGAGATCGATCGTGCTGGCAAGCGGGTAAACCACATTGATGCCACATCCTCTAGGAATATTGTGAATGCTCTACATTTTACTACATCGGGAGCAGCGGCGACATTCATGTACCATGAATATCTCATTAAATGCTGGACCGGGTCGGTCCTACCCGAATAGTGGTTCATAGTTGGCATGTTGAATTTCCTCGAGAATCAGACATCTAATATGTCATTAGTAAAGGGCATATGACTGCGATCTATACCTCAATCCTCATTCCTCTGTCCATGGCTATCAGCCATGATTTTCCTAACCATTGCTTCAACATCAGCATTGATCAACGTAGTTCAGGATCGACACTCCTTGCCCTACGGGGCCCTCCGATGTCTCTTCGACGTGCTGCCGCGAAGTCCGGGGCCTAAGCAAAACTTTCTTGTCCCCTGTTTCCACGGTCAATCACATGGCAAGGGGGTTGTAATGGTTGATTCTGAACAGGGTCAACAAAGCCTAGATTCCTAGGTAGCGGACTGAGATCATTCAAGTTACGATTGTCAGGTCCCAGATTAAGGGTCGCCTCTTCTCGAGAAGGAAGTGATCCAAATCGAAGTTGTTACACATTTTCAGCCCTTTCCAATGGTCTTCACGGAGGCCTTGGAGGCTCCTCTAACGAGGATGAATACTCTGGAGTAAGAGGATGGGCTGGCGGAGGTGTCCTCTGCCTTTGGAGATCATCAATTCGTCTGTCCAGTGCAGTAATATTCCATTGTAACAAGGAACTCTCTTGCCTTTGGGCTGCCAACTCATTGTTCGTCCTTTCCAACATATCAAGCACATGAGAGAGATCTCCTTCAGTTACTGGAGCAAAGGCATGTAGCTGGTCATCAGCAGTCTCCGCTGGACCTAGAGCACTTGAACTAGGTCGAGCAGAAGCGCCAACACGAACAGGATGAGCCATAGTCTCCTTTCCAGGTTGAGTTGTGGTCCCTTGGTGAGGGCGGTTCGTGACCCCCTCAGGGGAGCGGTTCGTGGTGCCATCTCCCTGGCGGCTCGTGAAGGCATATTCCTGGCAGCTCGTGAAGGCATCTAGTGGACGGTTCGTGATGACCTCAGCTGGACGGCTCGTGGTGACCATCTGCGAGCGGGTCGTGACCCCCTCCTAGGGTTAGTTCGCCCCCTGCGAACCACGAGCGGGAGAACTCACTTCAATCTGCTCCTAAGTGTTTTCCTCGTTAGCCTCGTTTGCAGCTTCATTTGCTCGCGAACCTCGTGAATCCTTGGATTTCTTTCCAGCCATAATGTTTTGACTTTGCCGAAATCTTCAAAAACCAAAACAGTGGAAGTTCGGACTATTTTCTTCGGACTTGAATATCCAAATAGTAGAGCAATAGTTCGATATGTTGGTACTTCAATTCTCAGTGAAAGCACCAAAATGTTAGATCAAATTATGGCTCTAACACCCAAATTTCTAAAATTGCAGAGAATAATAACTAGAAATAAAAGAAAATGCAACAAACACACCAAATTTATAGTGGTTCAACGTTAAAGAGCCTACGTCCACTATATATGACTTTGAATATATGATTGAATGCAAGTACAATCAATAAATTCTCCCAATCTCACTCTTACAATGATAATTCACACAATGATTTCGAGATACTACAAATTAGAAATAATGGAGAAACAATAATGGTGGAAACAACACTTAGAATTGCCAAAAATATCTTGAGAAATGCCAAGTATGGGGCTATTTATAGGTGATATCTGTATGCGGTTCATGAGGACATGTGACAAGAATCCCGAGGATCTCGGAGTCGTTCATGAGCAGATGGAGAAATGGTCAATATCGCAGTTATGGACAGGTGCCATCAGATCATGAATTTGCGGCTCGTGGGGGACTGAGTCGTGCACATATATTCAGAGATTCAGAGTCGGTTTGTGACCCTATAATTCGAGTGGATCGTGACACCCATCACGAACGGGTCGTGGTGACTATCACGAGCCGAGGAGGAATATGGATCGCGAGACGATGGAGAATGTAGACCATGAGCGGCATTTGTCCAAATGTAAGTCTTCATATTCTTGGTGGCTTGGTTCAAAAGCTAGCCAACACATATGCATACACTAATATGTATATATCAGTAAGGATTGATCCTGGAAGAGAGAGAAAAAAACTATTTGGAAATCCCCAAATAGGAAACCCTAGTTAGAGAAGAACCCATGAATTAGTTGATTTAAAGTGAAGTAAGAAGAGGAGTTCTTTCATCGATGACCTTATATACCACGATATCCTGCCTCGAAGCAGGATGAGTATTATTTATGTTGGCTAACGTCTGTGGATGCAGGAAAACAGGTTAGAGGGATCCAACTGGATTCCTCAAAATTTATTATTGTTTGTTTTCACATATATATTATCATATATGATGTGTTGATTGATAATTGGATGGTTTGATTGTTTAAATATCACTAGGCCTAAACGTTGATTCATAAAAATACCATGATAAAGGATATTTCGAGATTTAAATGGAAAATCTACTTTTCAAAAATAGAATTTGAATTTCGAATGGGTTATAAAGATATTAACTTGTTCTGAATAAATAAAACAAGTATTGAATTTATAAACAACGTTTATAAATTAAATAATACAGGAAATTGAAGTGGTGAATTTATAAACGATGTTTATAAATTAAATAACGCTAGAAATAGAAGTAAATTTATAAACGGTGTTTATAAATGAAATGGAATGATTTTCATTGGATAATCAGAGAATTGAAATGAATTTATAAACGGTGTTTATAAATGAAGTGGAAAAAAATGTCATTTGATAATTTGAATATTTAAATTCAAATGTGAATTTAAAAATATAAATGGGTAATCGTTTTAAAGAACTAAGTGATGAAATTTATTCTGATGTTCAAAATATAAATTGAACTAAAATAAATTCATAAGGGTTTATGATTTGAATTCGATTAGTTCGAATTTATTTAAATAAAATATGTCTAGAAAAAATATTAGGATTATATTAAATAGAAGTTAAATTTAATATTAAAATAGATTCAATGTTATATATAGATAAGTTAAAATAAATTGTATATTCCAAAAAAACGATTTTGGTTTTTAAATAGACTTTGAAATGGAACTTGTTGAATATATATAACACGTAAGTTTATAAACGATGGTTATAAATGTGGTGAATTTATTATCAAGAGAAAATTTATCATTTGAATTCAAGTATGAATTTAAATTATAATTTGGAATCATTTCGAAAAAGGGAACGATAGTTTTTATTCCAGAATTCGGAATATAAAACGAATTGAGTTTAAATAGATATGAAATGAAACTTATTTTTAATATATAAAGAAGGAAGCTGGATTTATAAAGGATGTTTATAAATCGAGTAAAATAAATTATCATTTGGTAATTTAGACGTTTAAATTCAAGTATGAATTTAAAGGTGAATTGGAAAATGGTTTGAAATAGGACTATAAATTTTACTCCGGAATTCGAAATGTAAATTAAAGTGAGAAAAATCCAACGGATTTATAATTAGAATTCGATTATATCGAATTCTATAAACAAATTTATTTATAAAGGGAATTGCAATTTAATATAGAAAATTTAGTATAAATAAATTTATAACTGAGTAAATGAAAAATGGACGATCATGAATAATCGGGATATTAAGTCGAATTGGGAAAATTGGTTTAATATATTTTAGAATGGAGTTGAGAATTAATATAATCGAAGTTTAAACGTTTATATATATTAATATAATTAAAACGAACTCGCCGCAGCGCGATAGTTCATAATTTGGAGTTTCGAACTTCAATTGAGTATATAGAACTCAATTTAAGTCGGAATTCTTTGAAACAAGAATCATCAGGATCAATTTGATAATAGTTTTCTACTGGAAGAGAAAAATCTGGATTTCGTCGTATAGATTTTGAGTTATGTCAAAATCAAATTTTCGGAAAAACAGCGCCATAACGATTGTTAAACCATAACGATTTATTTAAATAAAGAAAAGGGTTTTAAGTAAATAAAATCCGAATTTCCATTAGAAAAATCCATATTTGAGATATAAAATAAATATGAACTCAAGTGGAGTAAGTGAACTGATTTTTGAAACAAAAATCAGATTTTTAATTATTAAATAGAATTAACTAATTTGAAGGATAATTAGTTAATAGGATTTTGAATCGAAATTGGCTTTGGATAAGAGAATTGGGTTAGTAAATTCATATTTGAAATCGAATACGAAACTTGAGTTAATGTAATTCGATTGGTTTATAAGTCAATTAAAATATAATTGAACGTGATATGCTTAATTAAAAAATGAAATGGGCAAAAGGAGCTAATTAAAGAATAAATTAGTGAACTGAAATAAAAATGATTGGATTGAGTTGGAATAAATTAGAAATGGACGTATATGGGTTAGACATATATGGAATGAAGTGTATGAAGATTATAATTCGAGTGCCCAACATAAAGATACACGTTTAAATTCCATATGAGATTTTATGCGCCGAATCGGCAAGCCGCTTGGCTTTTTGATTTTCTTTTTGAATGGAAAGGGCCTAGAGAGGCGAGTTGGGGTTTGAACTATCGACCGGTACAAAGGAGGCGTTGGCAAAATTTTCCGAAAATTTAAGGAGTTAGAATATTTTTAAGAAAATTCGATAACTAGAAAATCAATATATCAATATATATTGAAGTCTATAAGGAAACGATTTTAAAATAGAATATTATAAACTGTAACACCCCACCTCCGTTAAGGTCACTCTCAAAGGGAATGCCTTAACTTTGATGGAGCGTTTTAGAAGACAGAACAGAAACTTACAAGACAGATAAAATGGTACTTGAAAAATTTATAGCTTTATTACAACAGAGACCGAAGCAAGTTTGGTTACATCCTTTCAAATCACAATATCAGAATTCAAGTACAAAATATCAGTCTTGTACAAAAGCCTTCAGAATGCATAGTTTTTAAAATCATAATCCCCACAGAAGCTGCCATAAGGAGTCAAGCCATACTTTAAGCACTTTAAGTACTTCAAGCAGAAGAAATCCGGATTAAGCTAAAGTATTACCTCCTTGGATAACCTGGGAGGGGGGAAACGGAAGAAAAAGGGGCGAAAACATGTAAGGTCAGACATAAAGTCTGGCAAGTCCAGTGACTTTCAGCATATGAACAGATAATAATAATTATGACATGAAAATAAAACTGGATGCGAGATAACAGTAACAGGAGCAGCAGTTGTACTTAGGTTAAACAGAAGAAACAGAATAATATTACTTTTCATTTCTCTGCACTAATACTAGTATAACAGGATTAGGTGTCACCCTAATGTCTAAACTAAAGAAGAAATGGGAACAGAATAATTTCCACAGAAACAGAACGCTAATAATGGGCCTTTACCACCCGAACAGAAACAGACAGAAACAGAATGCTAATAATGGTCCTTTACCACCCGAACAGAAACAGACAGAAACCGAATGCTAATAATGGGCCTTTACCACCCGAACAGAAGGTACAGAAACAGATTAATCCCTACGGAAACAGAATGTAGAATTAGGTGTACACTAGTAAATGGGCCTTTATCACCCGAACAGACGGTACCATGCAGAAATAGACAGGTATTACCACCCAACAGAAACAGACGGTACCAACAGAAACAGACAGAATTAAGTGTACCCTAAAACCCTACCCCAAGCGATCGGCTCCCTAATACATAAATACCCTGTGTCGGCCCCACAGTAGGGTGTATCACTCCATAAAGTGACAACCAATTGGCACAGACCTATTTACAGATGTCACGGCGTCTTACATCCACAGAGGCAGGCCGGGATCCATGCACGCACATGACCCAGTTGGAACGCACCATCAACAGCCCTCGCCATTATCAGAATGAACCGCTTAAAATTAGTTCAGTAAGCATGCCCGGACCCCACCTATTGTTGGGTCAAAGTTTTGATACCAGAAAGGGTTACTGACTAATATGGGTCCCAAACAACAGATGACACAAGTAATTTCCCTCCTAACCTCATGTCCCCAGACTAACAGATTTCAGATTAACTTGTTTACAAGTTCAGACATACAGAGTTCAGATCAACTAGTTCACAGATCAGACAAGTTTTTAGACTAACGGATCAGATATACGGATTTAACAGATTTACAGATTTGTCTAACTTTGTAATTGGGCCTACAGATTCACGAAACGGGTTTGTTAATTTCATTAGTCCGGTTGGTTTAACCCTATTTACCCAAAAAAATTTAGACATCATACTTATCCCAGATTTGCATTAATTAAATATTAATGCACAGACCTCTCACATTAGGTCGGTAGCTTGTGGCCGCTGGATATGCCGGGCGGTTCCGGGCAGACTTCTGCCACAAGCCAGATCTAACCTCGTGTCTAAGCATATTTTAGTTATGCCTACGACCTCTCACATTAGACTAACAGTTTGCGGTCGCTGGTTAAGCCGGTTTGTTCCGGGCAGGCTTCTGCCGCAAACAGAGTCTAACCTCGTGTCATATCCAATTCATTCCAATACAAATTTTTCAGATATCAGACTAATTCTGTTTATTTAACAGATTAAACTTATTCATTGGATATAACAGATTAACCAAATTTCCATGTTCTACCAAATCTTAGGTCGAGCCTACGTATTTCCATACTCAGATTACCATTATCTAGTTTCAACAGATCATACAATTCAACAGGTAGCAAATCTAGCAGTTTAAGCGATTCAACAAGTTTAGCAGATAACAGATTTAGCAGTTTAGGCAATTCAACAGTTTTAGCAGATAACGGATTAGGCAATTTAACAGATTTAGCAGATAACAGATTCAGCAGATTATATATATCTAAAACTCTATTTACCTATCTTGCCTAATCATAAATTAGGCTAAACTTACATGCCCAAATCAAGGTCATAATTCATAATACAATATATGCCCAAATCTTAGCCTTAATATTCCCACTTACAGTTCATGTTAAAACTAGATTTAATATTCTAGTTTACCATTTTTGTCCAAGACTAATACACATGTAGATCATTCTCCATTATAGCCAATTCAGATTATGCCAACATATTTGTTATGGCAAATTAACTTAATTAAGCTATGCCCAGTCCCCGTATAACATGTTTCCACAAGTTCTCTAAATACTCATGAAATGGCCCTAGCAAAAGGAATAGGGGA
The DNA here is from genome assembly GCA_030737875.1 of Allium sativum. NCBI lineage: Eukaryota > Viridiplantae > Streptophyta > Magnoliopsida > Asparagales > Amaryllidaceae > Allium > Allium sativum. The sequence continues at coordinate 1,018,120,945 of CM060926.1, read as the reverse complement.
TAAGCACAAGAAAGAATAGGCATGCAATAATGAACCAAGTACAACGATAATAGCCCTACTTGGCTCGATGTACATAACAGTGAATGGGAATAAACTAGCAAGGTTACATACTAAATATGAGATCCAACATCATTAAGGGAATAGGCATAAGAAACTAACTACAATAGTTATAGGTAACTAACCACAATAGTCATGGGCGACTAATCACAATAGTTTCTTATTCAATTTCATAGGCAATAGTCTCATAGGCGTGAATCATAGTCATAGGTAATAGTCTCATAGGCATGAATCATAGTCATAGGCAATAGTCTCATAGGCATGAATCATAGTCATAGGCAATAGTCTCATAGGCATGAATCATAGTCATAGGCAATAGTCTCATAGGCAACAGTTTCATGTCCAATTATGCATTATTATTTGTCCCAAAATTTAGCGTTCGTGCGTTGATCTCTTATGAGATGTGGCGCAGGCTCGTGGTAGCCTGACTATAGAATAGAAAGAAGAAAAAGATACAGAATAAAATATATCAGAACAGAACGTACACAGCCTCAAATTCAGATTTACCATCATGTCACAATTATAATTACAGTTTATAGCGGAAAATAACTGTACTTGCCTTTCGTGGTTTTAAGAAAGGGTAATAAACTGTTGTTGATGCAGAAATGCTGAACTATTGTCGTAGCTCTAAACTTGGATTTGAGATTTGATTTAGCTTTTAATTCTATTCAGATTGGAAGAAGATGCATCAGTCCAAGTTTTGATCCCAACAGAGTAGCGACGCCATTTTTATTTTAATTAGAACAGAGGCAGAGTATAGGCAGAATGAAATGGTGTAGAGAGAATGAGGCTAGGGGGCTGTTTATATATGTTTAGAGTCATGAATCTGGTCAGAAAATCGGGCCAAAAACATCAGAATGCATCAGGTTTAGGAAGTGGGTTCGGGAGGCAGGTCGACCCCCAGGTCGACTACCCAGTCGACCTGGTCAGGGGGGGGGTCGACTCCCCAGTCGACCTGGTCAGAGGGGGTCGACTACCCAGTCGACTCCCCAGTCGACCTGGGTCCTGGGCGGGAAATTTCCCGCCCAGCCTGCTTCTGGGTTTGAATTCGAATTTCGAGCTGTTTTCGATTCTGAAAATTCCTGAAATTTCGGAGGGTCATAACTTGGTCATACGGACTCCGTTTTTCGAAAACTCAGACTCGTTTTCATGCAGAATTCCGAGACGAACGCAATGGAGCAACCCGTTTCCCTTGGTTCTTATTTTAAAATTTAATTATTCTCTGATTTGTTACTTATATGTTCAAAGAAAATACGGGGTGTTACATAAACAAAAAGGAAATCGATAATCTGGTAATAGAAAAAGAAATGTATATACGTTCTAAAAATGAATAATTGGTTTTTATAGTGTTGATTATTCAAGTAAGTGGTCTTGTCTGTTTTGAAGTTAAGGATGTTTTCAGTCAATGTCTGAGAGGTAATGATACCCCAACTTGATTGATTTCATTACTAATCGATAAATAGTAAGACTCCGCCTCGAAGAGAAATGTTTGAATAAGACTTAGTTGAATACAATATTTGGGTTGTTGTAACGATGTTTTACACAACATTCATTTTAACCCAAGTAAGTGGAATTGTGGAAATATAACAATAAATATTTCCTAAGTATAGAAATGAATGGTCAGGAAAAGAAATAAATAATTGGAATGTTTTCCAATTATAAATAAAAGATATTTTCTAAGTATAGGAAATAAAAGAAGGCGATATATGAAAATGTTTTCCAAATAGTGTAAGAGGCCAAGATGATTATTGAAAATATTTGGGTTAACAAATATTAGTAAGGAAATGGAGAAGTGATTTAATTAATAAAATATTAATTAAGGGGCCAGTGATTGTTTGATGTTATGAATGAATGTTTGTTTTTCTTCGATAGTTAAATAACCGGCTATCGAAGTATTTGCCAATATCGTTGTCAATATGGAGAGACGGGTTGGATTATTATCCAAGAACAACTATGTATTGGCAGTAGCGTTGCGAATAAGATTATATGAAATAAATCGAAGACAGAGTAAAGTGCAAGGGCTTTTTCTGTTAACCCTAGGTAGAAATTGCCGAAGATGGATTAATGGAAATTGTACCTTCGGTTTTGTTCAGTTTCAGAACGAAGTTATATGGACGAATGTCTAACAGGATATTTCCAATGATCGCATATGTTGGTCTGTTTAAATATATATAGTGGCGGAGAAAATATTCTCTTAGCATAATATCCGGATTATATTAATGAAATCAATTAGTGATTAACGGATCTGACAATGTGGCATTTAAAGTTATTGTGCTATTAATGAATGGTAAGTAATCGTAGCCTCAGGCCTCAACAACCAGGAAATGAAAAAAAATCGGGCAGGCAGCATGGCTAAGTGGGTAGCTCCCAATTAGGGTGTATTATCACCTATCTAGAGTAAATTTATTTCCTTCTTTATTTTATTCGATGTTGTCCCATTCGGGAAAACGGTTGTTGGTCCCAACCGTTGGTGATATACATTCGATACACTCAAGCGAAATGAGTGGTCGGTCATGTGTGGCCGGGTTACCAGATGTTCTTGTTGAACCCAGTGTATTCCTATTTAGAGATACACTATCCGAAGGTGGTTCCATACCTTGTCGTAGTTGGAAATTCATTACCTAATAAGTTCTCATGGTTTTGATTGTATATTATATATACGTGGAACGTGAGATGCAAATGTTCCACTAGATTGTTATTTATTTGATTTAGACACTATTATAATATCGAAAGAGTTTTGATATAAAGATTATCATTTCTTTCAAAAGAATTTTGAAAGTTAAATCAAGTATTTTGGATTTTCATAAGGGAAAAACCCGTTCCGTGTTATATGGCGTGGTCTTATGAGATATCTTTTGTTTTCTCAAATTGTTTTAATTTTTTTACTCATACCAGTCCCATGATTGACCCGGAGTTTTATTTTTCTATGTTTTCCCTAAACTCTTGGGTGCCCAAATTTGTACGGGTAGTCAAGTAGTTTAAATGTTTACAGATACTTGGAGGAGCTTGGAGCAGGAGGCTTCAGCATATTTAGTTATTGTTTTTCCGATGTGTTGTAAGTGTTGTACTCTGATTATTTTATGTATATATATAAAAAATTGTACTCCAAAAGCTGATATATATACATATATATATTATATTTTGTTCCGCTGCGATGTGAGATTCTGTATTGTTATTTTTGTTCTTCTTCTAACTTTTTCCTCTTTTTTTATAGTGATTCGCATTTCTATGATATTTGGGTTGGACGTGTGGTGTATTTAGTCAACTCACACAGTACGGATTTGCAGGCCACTACATATACTTGGAGAGCTGGAGCAGGAGACTTTAGGATTATATAGTTATTGTTTATTTCCGCTGTGCTATAAGTGTTGTACTCCAATAATGGTATTGTATACAGATACTGGTTTTATTTCAAATTTATGTTATATAATATATTTATTAATTCCGCTATGAGACTCGTGTTACTCTGATTCTGTTGTTATGCTTTTCTCGTTCTTCTATTCTAATTTTCTGTCTTATCTATTATCACCCTCTAATTTCTTTCTATTAACGATATGGTATTTCCGATGCTCGAATAGTCAACATTGGTATTTATGTCGATTTTCAGGGTCGAAAAACCCAGTTTGTTACAGTGTATTAGAGCTGAAGGTTAAGTGATTATCTTGGCTCTGTGGCATAACTCAATAGAGATGGGATTAGTAATATCCTAGATTGAGTTTGAGTGTGTATATATATGAGCGCGTATTTATAGATATTATAAAAATTGTTTTATATTGTGGAGATGTATTGTTTGGGTTATTTATGAGTTCTGGTCAATCAGTTTGATCCATTGTATCAGTAGGAGTTTCTAAATACTTGAATACAATGAACCGACATAGTATATTTTGAAAAGCGGATAATGAAATAATTTTACCCAAAATATATTTTTGATATAAAAAAAGAGAAATGGTCCAAATATTTTTGATATAAAAAAAGAGGATTTATATTGAATCATTATAGTATATTGGATGTGTTGTTTGTTATTATGATCGAATAAGATTATAATTGAAATGGTTATAACCAATCAAAATTCATATAAGTGTAATATATGAAATCAGATTAATTAAATATGAATTTAAACCAGGATTGGAATTGAAACTCTAGAAATTTGAATAAGTGTTTGTAAATGGATTTGGATTAAATATATGGGAATTTTAAAATCCTAGGAGATTTTAAATTATTTTACAAACATTGAGATGGATATTTTGAAATAATTTCAAAATGGAAATGTTTAGAAATGGTTTTGAAAAGTGAAATAGTATTGAACTCACTTCAGTCGCTGGGAAATAATTTTGATGATCCTGGCCATATCATCGGTGTTCATTTTCGAGTTCTAAGTGATGGATTACTACCAAAGATATTGTTTTTGGAGTATTTTGAGAGAAAAAAGTTGTTTTGAATTCCAAAAAGGAATATTTGATTTTCGGAAAGCTAAGCTGTTTAAAAACTCACAGAAACAGATTGTTTGAATTAAAAACAAATTAAATAGGAATTTGCAAAAGCAAATTGAAATTGAGTTGGATTAGAATGATATCGAGTAAAATTTGACTTTGGAATATGATTGGACCTATGTGAATTGAAATGGACTGATTATTAAAATAAAAACCAAAATTGAATTATGAGATAAAGATAATTAATTAGAGAAATTAATTAGTTAATAAATTTTGAGGAATGCAACTCAATTTGGTTAAGTATATTGGACTGGTAAGTTAAGAGTTGAAATTGATAATGAAATTTGAGTTCAGAATGGGATTCGACTTGGGTATAAGAGAATGATTGGGTTTGAGGATAAAATTAATTGGAGTTGATTGGAATGACATTGATATACGCTAAATTGGTAGCAGATGGAAAGGATACAATGATATGCCCGACAAAAAGGCACAAATTTATTTTTATATGAGTTTGGTCATTTATGAGCCTATTTGGCAAGACGCTTGGCTGTCTAATTTTCTTTTGGATTGGAGAAGGCCTAGAGAGGCAAGTTGTAGTTGTACCGATTGAGCCGTACAAAGGAGACATTGGCAAAAAAATTCGAAAATTTATGGTGTTAGAAAATTTTCAGAATTTTTGAAAATTTTGGTTGTTCGGAATGAATTAATATTTTAATTGAATTTAATTGGTTCAGTTGAAACTGAAGTTAAGAAGTAAAACAAATAATTTTTAATCTAGTCGGTAGGGTTAGCAACATTTTTCCAACTTAGTAATTTCGGGGACGAAATTCTTTTAAGAGGGAAAGAATGTAATGTCCCGGATTTTTAGTGATTTAATAATTAATTAATTATATGTCGATTTGGTAATTTAAAATGACTTGAATTAAATTATATTGAATATTTAATTAATAAAAATAATTAAATAATATATTTAATTTCCGAAATAGTCGGAAATAGCTTAAGTTGCAATATTGTGTGAATTGGATTATTTATGAGATTTAATTCAGTTTAGAATTGAATTATAATAACGAATATATTTTAATAACGACGTTAGAACGTATTAATTATAATATAATTTAAATCGAACCTGTAATGTCGCGGTAGTTCATAATATTGAATTTTGAACTACAGTTGAATATACATAATCCGTTTTAAGTCGGATGTCTGTGAAACAAGAAACGTTCGGATCTGGTGAACTATATTTTTCTAATGGAAGAGAAAATTCGAGATTTCGTTGTGTAGTTTTTGAGTTAAGTCCAAATCAAATTTCTAGAAAGTCACTATGGAATTCATTTATAATTTATAACGATTTATTTATATAATAATAAGGGTTTTTTATATAAATTGAATATCGATTTAACCTAGATTTTAAATATCGAGTTATAAATCCAGATATGTATATTTTGGAGTTAGATAATATTCTATATGAATATATACGATAATATTAATTTATTAATATTAAATTAATTTGTTTTTGAATACATTAATATTTTAATTGGTTTATTTAGAACTTAGAAAATAGCCATTTTGCAAACGACCTCCGTTTTCGACGAAATTAATTTTGTTAGATTCGAAATGTTAAATTATTGTTAGATTTCAATTTTCGTGATTTTTGGAGTCAGTATGTGGCTGTACGAGATTTTAATGCGAAATAGAATCAATATTTTGACTTTAAAAATATGCTGTGTGAGCAAACGGATTCGGATTTCAACAAAACAAGTTTTGTTGGGTCCATAATGTCGAGCCGTAACTACATGTCCATTTTCGTCGAATTTGGGTATTGTATGTGATCATACGGATTTTTTTACAATAAATATGTTTAACGATCGATTATAATTGAATTAAATAATCAATTAAAAATAAATTAAATTATAATTTTTATCCTATAAATACCATACCATTCCTCTCGCTAACCCTAACCCTCATTTTTTCTTCTCTGGTCAAACCAACTAGCAGCCGATATTTCTTTCTTCCAGTAAACATTTTACATCTTCATAAATTCCAATAAAACCAAATAAATTTCCTAAAATCTAGAAACATATATACTTGTGATCTCCAAGGATTTCTCTTCAATATGTTAGTGGTTTTGAACCATTCGAACATCATTAATGTCGCACGAAAATTGGCAGCTTGCGTTATTAGTAAGCTAGGGCTGAAGTTTTGTGATGTTTGGAGCATTGATTTGTTAAACGAGTATTGCTGTTATGAATGTTGTGGAGTTTAGCATTTCCACGCAAAGTTTGGGATTATACGATGTAAAAAAATTCGTAGGTTCCTGTAGCGCGTCTGGAACAGGTTGTCGTCGCGTTTTTGTTGATGGCGGCATGTTCAAAATGAAAGTGACAGGGATGGAGAGTTTTGGAAGAGGAGTGTAGTGATGTTCTTTGTTTTAATTTTCGTGAGGGTTTGGGGCAAGAACGAGGCTCGCAGAAGTTGTTAATGGCAAAGGAAATTTTTTAGAGGTCGACGTGATGAGGGAGAAGGATTCGAACACAAAGGGATGGTGAGTGGTTGGGGGAGAATTCGACGAGGAGTATGATGGTAAGCTTGGGTTGGAAATTAATGGTAAAGTAAGGGAGAAAAGGGAGATTAAAAAATCGACAATGGAGCTCGAAGTTTTGGAGCAGCAGGTCTTTTTGTCTGAACGCTGGAAGAAAAATAGAGGAACATGCTTATGGTTTGGGCCGGGTTAGAATTTGGTGAGGCCCAGAATTTATATATATATATATATATATATGTTTAACCTTAAATTAAATTAGAGTATATACTTTAAAATGTATAAATTTATCATACGATATCAGAATCGGATGAAACAGGATCCATTGGGATCGTATGGACGACGGCTTCACAATGAAGCTGGTTTGAATCGATTTGGAGTTCGTCTCAATTTATGGTGGAATAAAACTCCTGAATGGACAAATCGACAGTTTATCGTTATTTAACGATAAAAGGCCAAAGTTAGTAAAACTCACTAACTCTGTCCAGTTTATACTTTTATAAACGTATTTTAATATTGATAAATGATGATTGATTGTTGTGTGATGATTGTTTGGTTGAAATTATAGATCTAGTTATATATATATATCGTTAATTAAATATTGATCCTGTTTATCAGAATATTTCATATTGAAATGAAATTGATGTTAATTATATTGTTAACATCTATGGATGCAGGGAAATAGATTGGAGGGATCCAACTGGATTCCTCAATATTTATAATACTGTTTTTCATATATTGTGATATATGATGTGATATATAATCTATGATTGATTATGATGACACTAGTCTTGGTATGTGGTATTTTAAATACCATAAGTAATACTGGAATTTTAAAAACGGAATTTTCAAATTGTATATTGAAATAAAAATATATATAAAATCAAAGGATTTTATAGAAAAGGAATTTTGAAGTGGATATTGAATTTAAGAATTTTATACAATCAATGAATTTTATAAAAAGGAATTATTTGGGAAAATTAAATAAGAACTTTGGTGTGAAAATCATTAACAGTTATATGGATGTTTTAAAAGGGCGTTTTGGCTTAAATACCGAATGATGGTAATAAGAGGTAAATAAATGAGTATATAGGGTAAATATGATATTTGGGAAAGTTGTATAATTTTAAAAAAGGAATTCCCAGTTATAAAAGATTTATGGGAAAATTGATTTAAAGTAAATATTTAATAGAAATCTGTTTTTAACAAATAAATCGAGTAGAATAATTTATAAACGATGTTTATAAATCAAGAAAAATATGTATCATTGGATAAATGAAAATATAAGTCTGAATTTATATAAAGAAGTGAAAATCGGTTTTAACACCGATATTTGAAAATAGGATGTAAACTTAACATTTGTAAAGGGAATTATAAAGGATGAAATATGAATTTTAAAAGGGGAAAATCTATTTTTAAAAATAGAAATGAAATTTCGAATGGCTAGAAATAAATAACTTGTTTAATAATAAAAACAAGTAACGTGATTTATAAACAATGTTTATAAATGAAATAAAAATAATTATCAATGGATAATTTGGATTGTAAATTCAGCAGTGAATTTAAAACGGGAAATTTGGAGTTATTTTTAAAAAGGAAATGATGGAATTTATTTCGATTTTCGAAATATGAATAGGATTAAAATAAAATCCATAAAGATTTGTATTTAGAATTCGACTAGGCCAAATGTTATGAAATAATTTATTAAGAAATTATATATTGGATAAATCGGGATTTGACAAGATAATTAATATTTGGTTGGAAACCGATGTTTTATAATCGAATATAAAGGCGATAGAGAATTATAAACTTATTAAATAAAATCAACTATGAAAGTTGACTTGTAAACGAGGTTTGATAAGTAAAATGGAATGTGAATAAGAAGTTATAAAATGACTCGATAATTGGAGTTTGAACCTGTGTTAGTATTTAAATTATGAAATCAAGTTTTGATTTGATAAAACGAGTCCAATTTTCTGTAAAGGAATAATATTCACGTTTTAAAGTGAATAACGATTTAAAAGCAAACGTTTTGTAGAATTAAAAACAGTTATAAAAGGAAATTGGTAATTGTTGGGAAGTACTAAATTCAAAAATGAATTTAGAAATTGAGTTGACTTGAAAGGGTAAAATATGTTGGGGTTCGTAACGTAAATCGAATATAGTTTATTTGAAAAAGAGATAATTGAATATAGTTTATTCGAAAGAGTGATTATCGAATATAGTTTATTCGAAAGAGAGATTATCGTATATATTTTATTCGAAAGAGATTATCGAATATAGTTTATTCGAAAGTGTGATTATCGAATATAGTTTATTCGAAAGAGAGATTATCGAATATAGTTTATTTGAAAGAAAGATTATCGAATATAGTTTATTCGAAAGAGAGTTATCGAATATAGTTTATTCGAAAGAGATTATCGAATATAGTTTATTCGAAAAAGAGTTATCGAGTATAGTTTATTCGAGAAAGAGTTATAGAATAGAGATTATTCGAGAGAGAATTATACATTGGGATTCGACTATCTCGAATGTAGGAAAGTACTATTTACTTTCCGGTTTTTAAATCAAGATTTATTTATTTAAATAAATTAATTAATTATTACTTATTCAAAATTTTGAAGTTAGATATTTCGAAAGTAGGGATTATAACGTTATCGCTATAATCAATGTTTTCATAAAAGAAATGGACTCGTAAACTGAATCCGAGAGCTGCATAAGCAATGATTTGATAAGAATGTTTAAATGGAGTTAAGGAAATTAGAAACTGACTGGAGATTAGTTAAACTGAATGGTTTTCTAGATATTGATCTGATGTTGGTTTCGGCCTTTGGGGTTGATATTCAGGGAATTGTTCTCTTACTGGTTTACAGTTAGAGACTGATAGATGGAAGATGATAGTGATGCGTGGATAACAGATGGAAATGTTTTCCAATGATTAATAACATATATTTTCTAAATTTAGAAAATAAGAATTTATGAATATATGGAAACGGGAAATGTGGAAATGAATAATTAAATGAGAAATTTATTAAAAGAAAAAAAATGTTGATTGATGATTGATGATTGATCGATAAAATTTCCATTTGGAAATAAGATCGTTGTGTGTATGGATGTTTTCTTTTGATAGTTAAATAACCAACTATCAAAGCTTTGACCATTTTCCGTCGTCAATAAGGAGAGACCGGGATCAGATTTATTATCTGAAAACCACTCTGTATGGGCATTAGCGTTGCGAATCGAATATGATGAAGACAATTAAAGATGGAGTTTATGCAAGGGCTGTTCTGGCAATCCTAGGTAGAAATTGCCTAAGATGGATAGAATAGTGCCTTCGGTTTGTCCAGTCCCAGGACAACCTGTATGGAAATATGTCTGACAGAGTATATTTAATAGATCATTAAGTTGATCTCTTCAAACGTATTTACGTTTGGTGGCGGAGGAATTCATTTCTCTTAGCTGTATACCCGTGGTATTTTTGGAGAAATCAACTTGTGATTTGGTGGGTATGACGATGTGACATTCAAAGTGAATAAATGTGTGATCTATCAAAAAGATACGTTACGGCCTCTAGCCTCACAACCGAGAAATGGTATAAATCGGGTAGGTCGCATGGCTAAGTGGGTAGCTCCCGATTAGGTTGTATTGTCACCTGATCTATAGAAATTTCATTTACTTCTTTAACCTATTTTGATGCTGATCCTTTCGGGTAACGGTTGTGGATCCCAACCGTTGGTGATAATATATTCGGTATACTCAAGCGAAATGAGTGACCGGTCATGTTTATCCTGGGTTGCAAGATGTTCTTGTTGAACCCGGTGTATTCCTCTCTAGAGATACACTATCAGAAGGTGGTCCATACCTTGACTGTTGGAATCCATTAACCAATAAGCTCCTGCGGTTTCTGATTCTATATTATATATGTGGAACGTGAGATAAAAGCGTTCCACTAGATTGCTATTTATTTGATTTAGACATTATTATAATATCAGAAGAGTATGGATTTTTAAAGAATATTTTGAGTTATCGTAAGGTAAAAACCATCCGTGTTTATGTGTGGATTGGTCTTATGATTATTCCTTCTTTTAAAAGGATTTTAAAAGTTAAATAAACGTTTGGAGTTCACTCACACCAGTCACATGACTGACCCAGAGTTTTATTTTGTTTTGTTTTCCCTAAACTCTTGGGTGCCCAATTTTTTACAGGCAATCAAGTAGTCGGGATTTTACAGATATACTTGGAGAGCTGGAGCAGAAGGCTTCAGGATTATATAGCCATTGCTTATTTTTGCTGCGCTATAAGTGTTGTAGTCCGATAATGGTATTGTATACAGATACTAGTTTTATTTCAAAGTTATGTTATATAATATATTTATTCGTTCCGCGGTGAGATTCATGTTACTCTGATTCTGTTGTTATGTTCTTCTCCTTTTATTCTAATTTTCTATCTTATCTATTCTCACCCTCTAATTTCTTTCTATTGATGATCTGGTATTTCCGATACTCGAATAGTCGACATTGGTATTTGTGTCGATTTTCGGAGTCGAAAAACCCAGTTCGTTACAATGGTATCAGAGCTGAAGGTTAAGTGATTACCTTGGCTCTGTGGCGTAACTCAATAGAGATGGGATTAGTAATATCCTAGATTCATTTTGAGTGTATATTTACGAGCACGTATTTGTAGATATTATAAAAATTGTTTTATATTATGGAGATTTACTGGTTGGGTTGTTCATGAGTTCTGGTCGATCAGTTTGATCCACTGTATCGGTAGGAGTTTCTAAACACTTGAATACGATGAACCGACGCGGTATATTTTGAAAAGAGGGTAATGAAATAATTTTACCCAAAATATACTTTTGATATAAAAAAAGAGGATTTATATTGAATCATTATAGTATATTGGATGTGTTGGTTGTTATTATAATCGAATAAGATTATAATCAAATTAGGGCTCAAACCCATTTCCTTATTTCCAAAAGGAGGTTTTCTTAATAAATACTCGAGCAAGTACCTCGACCCTCCTGATTGAAACCTTATAACAAGAATTATGTTTTTTTCAATACCTCACACGGGGAGGTTCTTCGAAACTCCTATTATGTAGAATGGTTATTCCAAAACTTAAAGTATAAATAATTGTGTCATCCTATAACAAATCTATTTATTACTAAGTTGTAATTCAAAAGTTGTCTCACGTAGAATGGGTAAATTATTATATATGTCCTATAAGAATAACACCAAGTGTTATGTGTTAAGATTTGTGCATAATAGTGTAATGAGACTCCTGAAGGAAGGCGCTCTTAGCAAAAACAAAGATCAAGTATTAGGTGATATCTACATAGTTTACAAGATTATTTACAAAAACCATTCCACAAGTTACCAAGTACAAAATATAGTAACATCAAATGTTTACGTTCCCATATTTATATCATCCTAGCATCTTATCATGATTTATCAAGCAAAGAGGTTTCACAATAACTAAGCTTTTTGATCTAGGTCAGGATTGTTTAAAGTAAATTCCCAAGATTTACATCTTGCTTTGGCCTCCTCTAACTCAGACTCTAAGTCGGTGGTTCGTTGAAGTAAATTATGTATCTCCTCATCCGAGTCAGTAGGTGGAATTATCATTGTTTGCAACTCGAAAATGGCTTTGTCCTTTTCTTTCAGTTGACCTTCTAAAATGGATATCTGCTCATTCAAATTCCTATTGGCTATGTTTAGAAGATAATACGTCCTTTCGCTCCTCGTAGAGGGAGCCTCTTTAAACATATCCTTCTACTCTACAAGTGCTAATGATTTCTCCATAGGTTAGGGAGATGGAGTTTTGAATTGGTTTCCATATTCACAAGAACGTTTATTCACAAATTCCACTTTAAAGATAGTATTAACAAATAGCAGTTTTCACTAACAAAGAAGTTACTACAAGAAATCTTAGACTAACCCAAACAAGTTCCAAAGTGTCTTAGGAATACACACACGTATAAAGTACAAAGATTGACCTAGGTGGCCAAAAGTACATATTGTCTATGATAAACTTAATAAGTTGAGTTATACATCTCTTTTGAGATCACTTCTTGATCATCACCTAGGAAATCAAGGGGGAGTCGATACTTTGTACAAATTAATCGAAGGTTGCATATTAAAGGGTCTCCTTCGGATCCAATGGTTGTTTGGGAAATGGTTTGTAACGGGTATCCCTTAATTAGACTGGCATATGAGTATAAAGCATCTTTTAAAAATACATCCTCAAGTAGAATAGAATTGGATCACAACACACAATGAAGTAAGAAATTATCGATATAAGAGATTGTCGTATAGGGCACTATGATCTTTTCGACCACTTTACCTACTCTAAACAAGGCTATTTTATCTAATTCTGTTTATTATCTAACCCTGCTTTATGTTAAGAGACAATACTTTCTCCTGTCCATGTGTTACTGTGGGGAATCCAGTAATACTGTATTTAAAAAAAAGGTGGAAAACACTTCTAAAGTAAAGATCATACCTAAGAGGTAGAGACTTCAAGCTGAGAAAGATGCTCTTGTCCTTTCTGCTCTTGGTTAGACGGGCCATTGTCTTTGTAAAAAGTTCCAGCTGGATCCTGACTAGAAGAAGCGTCCAAAGAACCAGGACTTACCTATTTGACATGAGTGTCACTAGCAGAAGAAGGAGGGATGTCACTTTCCCCAACTAAATCATCATGAAGCTTTTGACCTTTGGAGTTATTATCGTCATCAATATCCTCCCACTCACAATCAGTATCAGCAGTTTCGTCTTCCCCTATGCATGGGTCAAAATCATCTGAAGGGTCCTAAATATATACAAAAAGTCTCTGGGCTTTGCTACATTTCCTTTAGGAGCTTTCACCCCTTGTTTGAGTTGCTCAATTTTGCGCATAACTCCACCCACAATAGAACGATGAACTGAAGGAAACTCAATCGTCGGATACGCCAACAAAAGAGCATCTTCAAAAGATATTGCCTTCGGAAAATAAGATTCTAGAAACGAAGAAAAACTATTTTTTGTCTCATAAATTATGCGCTTGGCATTGGAGAGCTCATTATGAACCTTGGAAAGTTGGTCATCTTTCTCTTTCTGCCTTTTAGGATAGTTAGTCACCATTCTAGCCTTCTCATCTTCAAGCTCTTGTTTATATAGCTTAAGTGCTAGTACTTGGTCGTTCAAAAGGAATTTAGCTTTTCTTTCGTCCTCAAACTCTGATTCAACCTTCTCAAGGGATTTCTTTAGTTCTGCACACTCCTTTTTATGCTCCTCCATTAGAGATTTAATCTTGGAGCCAATACAGCTTCTCTTCCTTAAGTGTGGTGACCTCAGAAAAGAGCGACATAGCTATCTCTAGAAGGGAGAACCATTTCTTGAGTATATGGGAAAAGATAATAAGGGTCAATAAACATGCAAAAGTGAAAAAAGTGATTATCTCAAGAATGGCTTTCACTTCATCTTGAGTTTAATTAAGAGAATATCGCAAAAGGCTTTCTATCTTTGGCTTAAGGGAAAAGAGACTGCCTGGGTTTGGTTTACCAACACTTTGCGTTTCAGACGTAATGTTGCCAGGTGATATTATTCCATAAAATCGTATTAGCACAATAATTCCATATAAGAAAGTATGAACTCTTCATAAGTTTAAGATTATCATGAAAACTCATTAATAAATTGTCCAATGATCCTATAAAAATTGGAACATACCAAGACTTATTAGAATTAAACTTTTAACATAAATCACATGTGACCATGCATTATGCATTTATGTCCAAAAATGGCTGTGTATTTGGTATTGTTCATATCCATTGTTATGACAGTGAAAACAAAAGTAACAAAAAATTCTAGTATCGGTAGGGTCAAAAGTAGGATGACTCAAACCCTTGGTGTTGGCCTAACCGGGATCAGATGTTTTGTTATCGATACCAAACGACTTCACTGACATCAAAAAAGCTAAAGGCCAGGTACCGATGAGGTCAATATTAGCATTCTCTTGTATCAGCAAAGGCTTAGCCAATCCCAATACTTTAAGTTTCACTCATACCCGGTTTCGATACCAATTAAATTGAAACTAGAAACAAGCATTTGTGTCGGTATCGAAAAGCCGAAACTAAAAGGAATTGGTAGAAGATTGATATTGAGTTCATCAGTAGCATATAAGGAATTTTATCTTCATAATAAAATTAAATCCTTTATATGTAATTATTGCATTTTAGACCCCGGAAAGTATGTGAAGGGGATATATGAGATTCGCATCATCCACTATTAATGATCATTACAGCTGCTCTATTTGATCGAATTCATTCCAATAAGAGATTAAGAACTTATAGATCCCGAACGATTTTATAATCGAGTCGGACAGATAATTTTCAAACTCTAGTCTAAATCTATCAAACACTTACAGAGATGCAGTTGAACTTGTAATCCTGAAAATGTGAGAAGAATAGTGATCTTGTATAAAAATGATTACTTGTAGGTGAAGGAATAAGGAGGAAAAAGAAGAATATTTGTGCTAAAAGTTCCTCTAATCATGACCATATAAATGAGTATAGATCAACGAACTAGATCAATTCCAGAAGATTAAAAGGCGGGAAATATAGCATTTTCAATATCGTACAATACAAAGGTCAAAAAGTCTTCGATTTGATAAGTCGAAAATATCCCTTCGCTAGGGAGAAAAATGTTACTACTAAATTTCGACACTGAAACCAATTGGAGATGAAAGGGTATCGGAGCACAGCTAGCACTAAACGAATGTATCGAAAGCACATGACGACACCAAACCACCGAGGCAGCCGATATGCGAAGTAAAAAGAGAATGATCTGGTCAATATCCCATCAGTACTAACAAAGAAAGCAAAGTCTTCTACCGATACAAGGAAGATAGCGGCAAGGCAACACTGAAGCAACATGGGAACAATGAGCAATCAAGAGTGTTAACCGGCCTTTTGGTCCGGTTCCCAAAAAGTACGCAAGACACGCTCGACTCAATGTATCGCGTGAGCCAAGGCCGAGAGTGTCGCCAGGGAGTAAAGGAAATGAGCCGAGAAGGGATCATGCCGACAGGAACCTCGCCACTCCTCTAAAACATTGCCAAACTAATACCTCGAACCCTAGAAAGCAATGAGTCCTAGTTTCAACTCCCATTGCCCACTTTCATACATTCTTCGTACCCAACGGGGTACGAAATTCATACCCTAGGGAGGGGTATGAGTTTCTAGGTTTGAGATCCATGTGATCTGAGATTCTGGTGGCCAGCTATAAGGGATACGAGATTCCTGGTGTGGTCCCCAGTTTCTACCTACTCCTACCTACTCCCACCTAACCACTCCACTATAAATACCCCTTGACCTCACACTTCAAAGGGGTTGGAACTTGGTGATTTGACATCTCTTGAGAGCTCCAAGTAGCTTCTTTAATGTCTTATAGGCTTTGAGGAAGAAGAAAGAAAAAAAAGTCTTTTTCCTAATATATTGCATATGACCATTATGACCTCATATAACTTAGAAATGTATGTAAAGGGATTTCATAAGATAGTCTCAACCTTGTAACACTTTGTTATAAATAATATTCCAACGACTCTTCCAAAGTGGACATAGGCCTCTCTCGAGACCGAACCACTACAAATCTCTTGTGTTATTTATTGCTCCCGCACTTACTTTTCCGACCGAAACTATAATTCCTAATTAATTGGAATCATGGGTGTTTACGAATTTTTTTGCCATCAACATTTTGGTGCTTTCACTAAGAAAACTTGGATTTGTTTCTTTGTGCACATTACCGTCCCGACTCCGATGTGCTTTAGGTTCCTTCGCTAACCTGCCACCAAGTCCGCTTACGATGGTAAAGCGACCAAAGAATACAATGATCGGCTCTTCTGCCGCTGCCGAAGCCGAAACATCCCAACAGCCTCAACCGGCGGATATCCCGGCCACTACTGAAACCCTTCCTCCTGTGGACCCCGAAGCTACCGCAACACAAGCGCAGATCCGCGTGCTTAGTGAAAAATATGAGAGTTCATCTATCAAACTCAACCAGGCATTGAGAAATAATATCGACCTTATGCGCCAACTCCAAGAAAGTCAGCGCATCATCGCTCGACTTCAGCTCGCTCAGAACAACGCCCGACCTCGACGCACTATCTCGGAAACTTCCTCTTTCGAGTCAAGGGGCCCACATCAAAGAAGGAGATTTAGTCTCATCAACAATGTCGTCGTCCACACCAACGCCCTGGATAACGACAATGGCCATGGCTATGCCAACGGAAACGGCGACCGAACTATAGTCACTTGTAGCGAGGGGCACAGTATCGCGACCACTCCCAACTGATTATCAATAATGAACCAGTTTGAGAAACCGACCCATACCTCGGCAGAACCCGACTGCCGCCGTTCAGGATCAGGGACCTACTCTCCCAGCGGCCCGCGCTCTTCCAGATCATGACGCGCATCAACCAGCTTAGCCTCATCGTCCATACCAAAACCTGATCATAGATGTTGAGGATACGGAAGAAGATGACCCGGATGTGCATCATAGAAGGCGACCGCGGTATAGAACTCCTGAAGTTCGCCAGCACTAATGGATTCCATCAGCAGACCCGCATCCAACTTATCTCCCCGACATGGTCCGAACGATCATGAGAGAAATGAGGGGAAACGCCAATGACTCATGGGAAACTCAAATCAGGCGGAAATCCCTTCATAATGATGGTGCAAGAATCCGAATGGCCATGACGTTTCAACATGCCCCCAAATGCCACTTTACGATGGCACAACTGACCCATTTGCCTTTCTGAATCGCTATGAATGGAAAATGGATTCTAGCCGGGCTAACGACCCAGTCAAGTGAAAATGTTTCCCGATCTTCCTTTCGGGAACCGCCTTACTCTGGTTCTCTCGCCTTCCGCTCTACTCTATCAAAAAATTCGGCTAACTAGCTACAGAATTAGTTAAGCAATTCAGAATGCGTTTGCCGACTCTGAAGAACGCCCTCACTCTGCTAATTTATACCAGGGTATCGCCGAGTCACTTAAGAGCTACCTCTCGCGATTTAATACCGCCCTTACCAAGGTAGATGACCCAGAGCCTCGTACCGTACTTTTCCAACTAGCGAAAGGAGTCCTCCCCACTTCCAAGTTTGGGGCTTGGATTACAGAAAGCAACCCAAGAGTCTCGACGCTTTCTACGAAAAGGTCAGATAATCTTATGTCAAGAAGAAGCGAGGCGCAACCGAATCTCTCGGACCAACTCTTCCTATAACCCGCAGGCTGGTACCATCGACGACAGCACCAAGGGGAAGTTGGTTGGAGAACCTTTCGATAAGAACAAGGAGGCAGGAAACTACAAGTCAAAGCCAGCCAATGGAAAACAGAGCGGCCGCAACAACAACTAGGTTCCAACGGACCCCAGAAGGTCCAGCCGCAACCAAGCTTACGAGACCTACACTCCATTGAATGAAGACTTGGAGACGATATCTATCTGGAAACGTGCAACACACTCCAATATAAGAAGCCACACTTTAGGGAGTCCACTGATTGTGAAAAGAACACCGGCAAGTGCTATCGATACCACGATCTGTACGGGCACAACACCAATGAATGCTGCCAACCCAAGGACGCAATCCAAAAGCTTATCCATGAAAAATGCCTGGAGCCGATGTTCAAGAACCCTTTCCCCCCGAGGCAAACTCAGATCCTCCGACATCAGCACCTCCAGCACCCGCCAAAGCGGCCCCTAGTCCGTCCAACCCGAGGATGGGGATTGTGATCAATACTATTTGTAGTGGGCCTTACCCCACGCATGATAGCTTTCGAAAAATGGAAGAATATATGAGTTCTATAAAGCACGTCACATATGAGGCCTGCTCCACTCCAGACGAGTCAATCCCGGCCAAGCTTCAGAAAACCATGCGGGACGACATCATCTTCCGCGAAAGAGATTCTACGGGAATTGAGATCCCAACTACTGATCCTTTTGTTATCACAGCTCAGATTGGTGTTGCCTCCGCCCAAAGGGTATTGATTCCGGAAGCTTGGTCAACATCATTTTCAAAGCTGCCTACGATCAGATGAAGTTAGAAACCAAGGACTTAAAACCGTGTCATGCCATGATCCACGGATTCAATGGATCTTCCATACATCTAGTAGGAACGATCAAATTACCTGTCGAACTTGGGGATGGGGACCGGAGCCGAGTCCGAGTCCTCACGTTCGTGGTTATCGACATTGTCTCCCCTTATAATGTCTTATTTGGACGTCCCTTCCTTATAGAATTCCGGATCTGCATGTCACTGTGGTCCCTCCTAATGAAGTTCCCGACAGAAAACGGGATCGGAACAGTTAGAGGTGACCAAGCAAATGCCAAAGAATGCTACGCAATATAATGGAAGCACGCGCACAATAAGGACAAAGGCAAGGTTGTGCCACCGCCTTCTTAGGCCAAGACAATCTCTGCATAGCAATCAACGGAATCAGGGCCTTGGCTTAGGCGCCACTGCCGTCTTTTCAACGATCTCGATCCAAGAAAGGACAAAGATCCCGAGTACGAAAGGGCTACTCCGTTTGAACCTACAGTGGACGTTGTAATCAACCCCGATGACCCATCAAGGGTACTGAAAATCGGATCGCAACTCCAACCTGTAATTAAAGAAGATCTGGCGGATTTCCAAAGGGCTAATCTAGACATGTTTTCTTGGACTCACTCAAACATGAGGGGCATCGACCCCGCAATTGCTTGCCACTATTTAAGTCTTGACCCCACGCTGCCTCCAGTCAAGCAGAAACACCGCTTCTTGGGACCCGAAAGATCCATAAAACTCGAGGAAGAGGTAGATAGACTGCTTAACAACAATTTCATCCGTGAAGCCGACTACCCTGAATGGGTCTCCAACCCAGTTCTGGTCAAAAAAGCAAACGGAAAATGGTGAACTTGTGTCGACTTCTCCGACTTAAACAAGGCATGTCCCAAGGACAGCTTCCCGCTTCCGAAGATCGACTGACTTGTTGATTCGACCGCCGGATACCAGCTATTGTCTTTCATGGATGCCTATTCGGGCTACAATTAGATTCCAATGTGACTTTGCAACTAGGATCATACCTCTTTCATTACCAATCTTGGAATCTACTGCTATCGCGTCATGCCTTTCGGTCTCAAGAATGCAGGAGCCACCTATCAACGAATGGTTAACCGCCTCTTTAAAAACCAAATTGGAAAGTCCATTGGGGTGTACATGGACAATATGTTGGTAAAATCTAAAATATCAAGCGACCACGTCCGCGACCTCTCCAAAATGTTCGATGTCCTCCTCCAATATGACATGAAACTCAATCCCCTGAAGTGCTCCTTCGGAGTCGCCTTAGGGAAGTTCTTGGGTTTCATCGTCAACTCCCGGGGCATCGAAGCTAATCCCGACAAAATCAAAGCTATTCGGGATATTCAAGTCCCTCAAAACATCAAAGATGTCCAAAGTTTAAAGGGAAGGTCCCCGCTTTAAGTCGGTTCATCTCTAAGGCTACCGATAAGTGCATTCCCTTCTTCGATTTGATTCGAAAAGGGAAGTGTAATTTCAAATGGACCCCAGAGTGCGTCACCACATTCGAGGACCTACTGAATCACTTAGAGAGGCCACCTATCCTATCCAAACCCGAGGACCATGAGGACTTATATGTTTATTTGGTTGTTTCCGTGCAAGAAATCAGCTCGACACTGGTACGTATTGAAGACCGTGTTCAGGGACCCGTCTACTACATCAGCAAAAGATTGACAGGGGCAGAAAAGAATTATCCAAAACTCGAGAAACTGACCTACTACCTATTAATCTCCTCCCGAAAGTTGCGGCTATACGTCCAGTCTCCAAGGTTTTAAATCTCGGATATCGATAACTTTTCGTCTTGGGGATTTTATAGACTCGGTCTCGTATCGGGGGGGATCTCGGACGAGATGAGTCTAACTCGGGAGTTCGTCTCGGATTTTCATCTCACTCTGAAAGTTCATATCAGAATAATCTCGGGGTACATGATATGTTAATAACGATATTTTAACAAAATGATTTTTATGAATGCTATCAAAAACATAGTAACTTAAACTTAAAATGCAAAATAACTTTATTATTCTTTATTTTGCGAAAGATCATTCATACTCTAAATCGTAATATGCTTAAAACAGGAACATTGTTAGACATGAAACATTAAAAGGATCCAAAACATTAAAAAATTCAGCATAAATAGACTATAAAATACATAATTTCATAAGTAACATGTTTGTAAAAAGACGAATATGAAAATCATAAGCATTGTAAAACATATATGAACATACAATATAGTCATTTAACATGCAAAATGTAAAATAACAAAAGATTGATATGGCTAGATTTGAGTTTTTTAATTATAGTTCTAGTTCAGGAAAATTTAAATTTTAACCAAAAAATCTAAGATCTCGGACGATATTCCAGTATTTCGTCACGGTCAATATATCGTTCGATATTGCAATATCTCGGGTGATATATTCGAAAGGAGATTTAGAGTGATATTTGCTGTTTTGTTTCGGAAGGAGCCCAAAACGAGATCTCGGAGGAGATCTCGAGCGATATTTGCGAGATTTGAAACAGTGCTAGTCTCACCCCATAAAAGTCTTCATTGACCAGCACCTATGATCGGTCCTGCAGCGACCCAAAGCATCGGGATGACAATTGAAGTGGAACATAGAGCTGAGTTAGTTTGAGATAACATTCATCCTCCGTCGCGCCATCCTTGAGCAGGCCCTCTCCGATTCATAGTAGAATTCACTGCCCTTGAGGAGTCGCCTTCTAAAGACGTCGAAGCCCCTAATCTCCAATGGAAACTATTTGTGGATGGATCCACTAACTATAAATCCTCTGGAGCCGGAGTAGTGCTCATCACCCCAGAAGAGGCTCGATATGCTACGCTTTGAAGCTTAACTTCCCTGCTACCAGCAACGACGCAGAGTACGAGGCCTTAATCATTGGGCTTAGAATCACAATCGAACTTGATCTAAAGGCCATCCAGGTATTTTCTGACTCTTAGCTCATCATACGCTAGGTGCAGGGAGAATTCCAAGCCAAGGGGGCAAAGCTCGCCCCATATCTCGCCCAGGTCCGGGAATTTCTCACCAAATTCGACCACTTTGTCATAACGCTAGTCCCCCGAGAGAAGAATGAAGCAGACTCTTTGACTAAGTTGGCAAGCTCCAAAGATGCACAGCTTATGGGGCTCACCCCAGTCGAGGTACTCGACTAGCCAAGCATTAGCCAGATAAAGACCGATGCGGTCATGGGCACCAAAACCGAACCCGAATCCTAGATGACCCCAATAAAGAACTACTCGCAACACGGGACCCTCTTGGGGTGTTATAAGGAAAAACAAGCTCTCACTCGCCAATCAGCTCGCTACATTCTCATGGATGAAGTACTTTACCGTAGAGGCTTCTCCGTCCCATTACTACGGTGTGTAGCCCTCGATGACGCCGATCGTGTACTCGCAGAAGTGCAAGGAGGCGTGTGCAGCGACCACACCGTAGGGCAGGCCCTAGCAAGGAAAATCATCAGGCATGGCTATTATTGGCCCACACTCGATTAAGATGCAACATACTACGCCAAAAAGTGCAGCTAATGTCAGCGCTTCTCAAAAATTCCAAGAGCACCACCTACCGAATTAACGCAAATGATCAGCCCTTGGTCTCTGCCATGTGGGGAATAGACATCATTGGAACTCTTCCAATGGCTAGAGGCGGGGTACGCTATGCTGTCGTCGCAGTTAATTACTTCACCAAATGGGCAAAGGCCGAAGCTCTCGCCACGATAACCACTAAGAAAATGATCAACTTCGTCGTTCGCAACATCATCACCCGCTATGGGGACCCTCAAGCAATCATCTCCGGCAACGGCACCCAGTTCGAGAGCACTGAATTTAAAGCCTTCCGTCAGCGGCACAACATCGAAAAAAGATTCTCAGGGGTAGCTCATCCTCAATCCAATGGGCAAGTCGAGGCTGTTAACAAAGTAATTAAATCCATCATCAAGAAGCGTCTGGAAAAGGCCGATGGCATGTGGGCGGACAAACTCCCTCTGTCCCTGTGGGCCTACCGAACCACTCACAAGTCAGCAACCAGACACACTCCCTTCGCCCTTTCCTATGGATCCGAAGCCGTCAGCAACCAAGACTTACTTTTGGAGTTACTCGATTTACTGGAGTAAAAGAGGAACGAAGCAGACCTCAGAGCTGCAGCCAACGACAATGAGTATCCCAACACTTCAACTCCAGAGTCTGCCAAAAGGACCTCAACATCGGCGACCTCATCTTAAAATGGGTCTTTCCCCCACCAGCTGGTCTCGCTCCTCGTTGGGAAGGCCCGTACTCCATATAACGAAAGCTCAGCGATGGAACTTTCAAACTTGCAACTGTGGACAGAGCTGAACTCCCAAGGGCATGGAACAGCGAACATCTCCGCCACTACTTTACTGTACAGTTATCTATGTTTTCCAACAATGTTTTGTTTTCGTGCAATTTAAGGCATTGTAAAAGCTATTACTACCAAAGTTATCAGTAAAAAATGATGTTCAGTTTCTCGTGTCCCTTCCATGTTTACTCCTTTTTATTCCATGCATGATATGTTTGATTGATCGTCACAACTAACTTGCGCGTACAAACTCTCGATCGCTGCATCGGCACCACGGGCACGAAAGCCGATGCCGCCATCCAAACCTCGAGCCAACATCGAGGACAAACATTACTGGCACTGTCCAACACCCCGAGCATGGGAACTGGCCTTGCTACTCGAGTCCCCAGCCTACGAGGCGACCAAGTATAAATAACCTCCAACTCGAATCTTGCCCAGCACCGAGACTGAGTATTAATCGTTCCGCTCTCAAGTCTCCGGACTTGGGGGCAGCCCATCAGCCAACCAAATGTGATACCAACCTCTCAGATGGCTCCAGACGTCTGTCGAATGTCGACGCAACACCAAGATCGACCTTAAATCCCCATTCCTAAGCCCCAGGGCTTAAGGGTAGACCGTGGCCACGATCGGACCTTAAGGGCTGATGATCCGAGCACCCTCAAGCGAATAAACGATGCCTCCTCTCATACCCAGAATGAATGATGGGAGAGCCTCCATAGGATGAACTGCGACGTCCACGCCTTCAACCTACTTGAAGTTATCTGGGCAATCCAAGGCAGAAGCGCCTAGCCTGGTTTCCACAACCAACAGAATTCCTGAGATGAGGGAATCCTCTAGAAACCATCGCTCGATCTCCACAACTGGAAATGCCCTAGAGCGAGATCCCCAATCATATTTCTGTTAGTGTCATAGTAAGTACGCTTGTGCAAGTATAGGAAGATGGAAAACATGAGAAGAACATCTGAACACTTAACATGAAATGCAATTTTTACTAATTAATATTTCATTTCACACACACACTGAACAAACTACGTGTCTAACATTTTTCCTTTCGGATGGCTGGGTGTACATGAAAACCACACCATGCCCTTAAAAACCAAAAGTGAGGGTCGTACTCGCGTATACTATTGACCTACATAACCAAAATAGCGGTAACACATACTACAGTTACTAACGCTAATCATGGTTCTTTTTTCTATGCTTTTTTTTTTGCAGATTCGGCACTAGACGGATCTCCAGTAGGACATCTCTTCTTTCTGGACCCGCTCCTTCCTCCTTTGCTCTTTGTAGGGGTAGCCGACTCATGAGAAAGCGAGAGACGGCTTCCACCTTCACCATCACCACTTGAAATCTCCATGATCTCGGGGAGAATGGTATATTATGATGGTATGGGTGGATTCCCCGCAGCAAGGGCCACCACAACATCACCCTTTCCCGGGGCCTTCTTAGCCTCTTGCTCTCGTTTCTTCTCGGCCTCCTTGGTTGCCTTTCGATCAGCTAATTTTTGGGACTTAAGATTCGAGGCATCATCAGCTTTGAGCTTCTATAGGGTTTCGGTGGCCCTTTCGTGGACTTCGTCATCCTCCTTCTTCTTCTAGGCCTCATCTGCAGCTCTTTCTTCTCCGCCTCATCGTCGGCCTTCCTCCTCTCAGTTATAGCAGTTGCTCTCTCCTCAGCATCCTGTCTGGCCTTCATTAGGGCCTCTTGTCTACTAGCCTCGCCCTTTCTGCTCTTCTCTTCCTGCTCCTCGCACTTAGCCATCATCCGAACCTTTAACGAATCCACCATGACCTGCATGGAAGGCAAGTCGGCATCCACTGGGCCCCTCGACTGAGCACTCTGGCCACCTACCACCTCTCCTTCCTCTACAAAGCCTTCATAAATGCTAGACCCTAGCTTGATATCTGAAAAGTGTCCAACTGCCGCCGCCTTCTCCAAACTGCATCCCTTGCAGTCCTAGCCCAGATTCCTCCATTTGAGGAATCACGGGGGAAAAGCCTGGTGTCATGGTGGATCCAGGAAGGGATGCACATTTAAAACACAACCTTTTAGTCCGCAAATTCGGTAATCACATCATCTTCGGGAATACACGGTAAAGGGAATTTACCTCCGGTCAGGGATGGTGCAGGAATGATGGGGAGTGTGCTCGTCGTAGTAGATAGAGTAAATTCGGTCTCTCCTAACCTCGGATACTCAGGATCATACTCAGTCAAGGCTTGAGCCAAAGCTGCGGGATCGCTGGTTGTGGCAGGTTCAGCGGCCAACGACCGATAAGAGCTTCCTCTTGTAAACAACTCCGCTATAACCACACTCTTAGTAGCAGCAGCCTTCCCTTTTTCCGCAGCCAGCCTCGCCAGTCTCTCATTCTCAGCATCCTCCTACAGCAACTTCCTCCCTTCCTCCGGCTTCTCACGCTCCTCGTCGGTTAGAAGATCAATCATCAATTGGCGTGCATCCAAAGTTCCTATGTCCACATGACTTAAATAAGCCTCATACGACACCAATCTATCCCAGGTGCGAGCCAGCTCTCGGGAATAATCCTTAACCCACGAGAGTCCAAGGAACTTTAGAATTTTAACGTAAATATTTCGGATATATTCCACCAAGGATGCCTCCACCCGAAATTCGGTATCCTCGAGCTCTTCTCTCAACTGTTCCACCTCCCTCAGGTGCTCTGCCTTGAATCCCTCCACCGAGCTCGACGCATCCCTATTGCTAGCCTCGGTATCCTCCTTCGCCTTCTTCATTGCCTCAATCTGCCTTCTTAGCTTAACAACCTCTTCATTTTATGCCTGCAGCCTCTCGTTCTCTGCCCTTAGAGCATTATTGTCATTCTGGAGCTGGGTTACTCGTTCGTGGTCCTTTTCCAGGTCGGTGCACGCTTTCTCCAGCTCAACATTGTCCCTTTTTAAGGCCGTATTTTCAGTCGTTAAGGAGGCCGCGGTGTCCTTAAAAGTTGAGCGAGCATGTTCTGCCTCCTTCGCCAGTATCTCATACGCATGCTTCATCTCCCTTGTAACAATAGGGCCTAAAAGTTAGCATTCGAAGGTACAAAGATTAATGAAGCAATATTTACAACACAAGGAGCAGACCCACATATTTCCTTGTTCAAGTTACCGACGGTGGTCTGCTCGGCATCGATGGTCAGCCCCAGATTGATGAGCTCCAAGTTTTTCTTTCTAATCAGCTCCGAGAGATGGTAGGAATACCTAGTGAGCTTGTTAGCCTGATGACACGCGGCCATCACATGCATCCATATCTCCCCGCAGTCCCTAGCAGGAGGCGGACTGAGATCAAGAAGGAATATCAGCTCGTCGAAATAATATTGAGGGAAATTCTGCTTCAGCAATGCCTTCCTTTCTTCCACAGAAAGCTCTCGCCTCTTAGGCTCTACTAGATCTTGCCTCCTCATTGTAGTCATTCCCGTTGGCCTCGAATGGCTAAGCGACAACTCCTTCCCCTTAGTGGTCTGAACAGGAGCTAAAGGCACTATGTGAGAAGGAGCAGTCGACGGTAAATGTCTTGAGCCCACTACATTAGGCCGGGTATCTGCACCGGATACTCGAATAGGAGGAGGAGTGGTCGGAGATCGTCGAAATCAATCTCTATTGCGATGTTCACTGTTGTGGTCCGATGGAGGTGGGGTGTCACTATATAGGCTAGTCTCTATCCAAAAGCCGTCAAAAAGGGGTCCCTGGGAAGCCGACGACCTATGTACCCATAGCCTCGTCCTCTACGTCCTCGTGCCATATCACCTACCAAAGAAACGAGGTCAAAGTTAAACACTTCGCACACGTGGATGATGTCTGTGTTATGCAGTGGTTATGAGTGTATGCCCTAAGTGTTCTCTTAACAAACCAGATGATGGTCTGCACGAAGGAGTCAACCCCTTCGCAGCTAAAGCTAGCTCCTCCATACTTACCATACCCGGCCACGGAGACAAGTCTAGAGCAGGTTTATTAAGGCCATCAAACTGACCCTCTTCTTCGAGTGAAACAGCGACCCCTGAAGGAGTCGCAGGAGACTGTGGTATGTCCGACGCTTTTACCCCAGCCTCTCTTGTCGGAGGCGGGATATGAGCACTCAACGGACCCTCATCCCTTGCAATTATCTCCTCGCCACCAGCCTCATCTCCCTTAGTGTCTCCCTGGGACTTAGCAGCCTTCTGCGATTTGGGCCTAGCAGAGGGCATCTTTCTATCCCGGTTGGGGGCTGCTTTGTCTTTCGCCGCTTCCTCTTTCGACCCACCACCTTTGACAGCAGGCCTGATTATAGCTCGATCGTCAAGGAGCAGCCCCGCACGACGGAGGCGATCCTGACTTTTAATAGTATCAGTGGAACGCACCTCAGCCGGGATCGCCCGTAAAGCCTCAAGGCGTTGTTGGTACTCAATGCCGGGGGGCGCCTCAGGATTTCCTGCCATGATTAAAACAAAGTCAAATATAAGATGTCGGATCGGCAAACTTTACAGTAATAAATGGAGTTCAAGAATGCTTACTTCCTCCCAACCATCTCTTCGCAAACCCGGGAGGGCAGCGCACAACGAACCATTCATATTTATTACCATCGGCTTAGGCCACGTTCCAACAAAATACGTAGTAGCAAGCGAAGCTTTCAAGAAGAACTGGGAAGGCGATATATTGGCAATCCTATTTAATTGAAATAAGTACCGAATATCTTCCCCAGTAGGTTTTAAGTGCAAGTACTCTCGATAGAGGACATATGTGCCTAAGAGCGAAGCATACGCATTGGGATGCAATTGCGACGACACAATACGAAAGTAATATAGCATGTCCCGAATAAAATTGTTAGCCGGGGGCATGCACCCAATGGTACAAACTTGTCTATTCCAAGCAGTGAAACCCTCGGGCGGTGCACGATTCCTACCACCCTCTCCTGATGCACGAACGTCATCCACAGAAGCGCAGCACCATTTTCCTAATTGCTGCCGCATCCATGCGCGACAACACCGAATCTTGCAGATTTTCAAGAAAAGCTGCATCGGGCAACATATCCGGGGCCAACGGAGCCACCGGTGCACCCCCCACAATGATGTCCACATGCTCTACCTCTTCGTGTACAACCGAAGAGTGTTGTCTTTCAGTTTTCTCTCCATGCTCAGACGCTTGGGGCAAACTGGCTGTTTTAGAAGGGGTGTATCTTTTGATAGTCTCAAGCTCGTTGCCCTTCGAGCTATCATTGCTAGTGGAGTCAGATGTATGTGACGACGGCAAGAAAATCACGACTTCCGATATCTTTCCAGTCATGGATCTTGTATGCATTGCTAGCTATACTTTAACAGCGTTAGACATCGCAGTTGAATAACATGTACCCTTCGTGTTAGTGCAAACTAACATGTGCTTTCAGTGTTATGCAAAATCAAGATATACAGAAGAAATTCAAACATTCGAATAGCTCAGTCCCAGTTCAAGTTTATGCTCTATCCTATGTGAAAACTCGAGTCATTGATCACATGATCATTAGCATGTGCATTAGTGCAATCATGTAAGCGAAGTAAGGACGGAGGAATCGAAGCAACAGTGCTAGTCGCGAACTCACTCCCTTCGGGTTTTAGATACTTGCACCCCTTCAGGGTTCGAAAACTCGAACCCCATCTGGGGTCCGAATACTTGAACCCCCCTCAGGGTTCGAATGCTCGAACCCCGCTTGGGGTTCGAAATCCTGAACCCCATCCACGGCTCGAGACTTCAAACCCCGCCAGGGTTTGAGGCTTCGTAGCACCACGGGGTGCCAGCTCGCCTCCACTAGTACACCACTCAACTCTCCCTCTCCCTCATCCTCTGCGCCATGCCTCATCCTTTAGCCTTCTCGAACTCCACCATGCCGCCACTAAAACCCAAGCTACGGCCATGGTAGAGCTCGCCGATGGAGAAGAAGGTCCCCATTCACCGACGAAACGCTACCTGAGTTCGGCTCAAAGTAGTCATGCATTCTCAATTTTCTCGAGTTCCGAATTCAATGGCAGATGGAGAAAGTAAGAAGAGGGAAAAGAAATGGGGGATGCCTATTGATAATAGGAGCAAGTGCCTCCTCGTGTTCCCCACCGTGCCTCTTCGTATCCCTGGGGGTACGAAAATTCAAACCCTACCGGGGTATGAATTTTCGTACCTAGCGAGGTACGATAATTCGTACCCCTATAGGGTAGGAAATTTCGTACCCAACGGGGTACGATAATTCATACCGACCTGGAGTACGACAAAAAAAAAGATGATGATATATACGCATGTACATATGCAATGTACGTGTATACGAATAATTATGAACGCGCAAGCGCGGTGTAACGCAAGTACTTGGCGACGTAGACACACCGTCGCGCCAACCACGACTCGTTTACAATTCTACAGTAAACGAGCTCAACAATTAACGTCTATTTTCTTGTGTTTACAGGAAAAGTCGACGACTCGACAACTACTTCAACCAACACAAAGCACATCATATCAAGACAAGACGTACTTTGGGGGGCAAATGTTAACCAGCCTTTTGGTCCGGTTCCCAAAAAAGTACGCAAGACACGCTCGGCTTAACGTATCGCATGAAGCAAAGCCCGAGACTGTCGCTAGGGAGTAAAGGAAATGAGCCGAGAAGGGATCATGCCGACAAGAACCTCTCCGCTCCTCCAAAACATTGCCAAACAAATACCTCGAACCCTAGAAAGCCACGAGTCCTAGCTTCAACTCCCATTGCCCACTTTCATATATTCTTCGTACCCCATGGGGTATGAATTTAGTACCCTAAAGGTACGAAATTCATACACAAGCGAGGGGTACGAGTTTCTGGGTGCGAGCTCCATGGGATCCGAGATTCTGGTGGCCAACTATAAGGGATTCAAGATTTCAGGTGTGGTCCCCTGTTTCTACCTACCTACTACCACCTAACCACTCCACTATAAATACCCCTTGACCTCACACTTCAAAGGGGTTGGAACCTGGTGATTTGACATCTCTTGAGAACCCCAAGTTGCCTCATTAATGGCATTTAGGCTTTGAGGAAGAAGAAGGACAAAAATGCCTTTTTCCTAATATATCGACCATTATGACCACATATAACTTAGAAATGTATGTAAAGGGATGTCATGAGATAGTCTCAACCATGTAACACTTTGTTATAAATAATATTCCAACGACTCTTCCAAAGTTGACGTAGGCCTCTCTTGAGACTGAACCACTATAAATCTCTGGTGTTATTTATTGCTTTTTTGCACTTACTTTTCCGACCGAAACTATAATTCCTAAGTAATTGGAATCTTGGGTGTTTACGACATTTTTTGTCGTCAACAAAGAGTGGTTACGATACCACCACCAAAGGAAATCGGTCTTGTTTCGATTATGAAAGCATACGTTTCGACACCAAAATCCAGAGACATGAAACGGAAAGCACGAAGCCAAGCTGGGATAGGGGAAAGAGTTATCATAGAAATATACTTGGTATTGATACTAACACTAAGAAACAGTTTATAAGTCATCAGAAAGGATCCATCGGCAACGCTACCACAAGGACGATACCTGAACAAGAGACTACTGAAATAACTCGAGGAAAGAAAGGTCATCCACACTAATGTGCTTAGTGTCGATACCGATACCAAGGAGGACGATAAAACAAAGACAATACTCAAATGTCACCAAAGCAGGCCAAAGCTTAGGGTTTGCTATCGGAACCAAGGCTTATGACCGAAATCGAAAGCAGCTCAAGAAGCCATCATACCAACTCGCTTGGTATCGATACATGGCATGGAGAAAGCACCAACTCTATAAGAAAGGCGGAGCTGATAACAACACTCAAAAGTAAAAAGGAGGCTAAAACCCAGTAGTGTCTCTAAAACCCATTAATGCGGTCGACATCGAGACCAAGTATCTTTGCAGAATCCGAAAGTGGGCTTCTACCGATCGCTACCGAAAGTGGGCCCAATTTGTTTTGAATCCTATGAAATCCTTCCAATGCTTCAACATAATGGCCTTGAATCACTCCTCTCATATATTATAACAATGTCAATATTTATCCGTTATTGCTCAAACTCTTCTTTGCAAACATGAATCTTGAACCACAACAACCATAGGATGAGAATACATTACATACTAATGTTCGTGGAGTACATATATATCTCACACCAGCGAGACCAGGTCATATACTTCAATGTCTGTTTGAAGGACTAGAGTAATTTAAGGTCAAACACGATAGGTTAGGACGTGATGATGCTAGTCACCAATTCCTTTGTTGATCTCATTGAACTCAAAAGCTATCAATCTTCGACCAAGAGCTCATGTGGTACATCGTTCCTTAACTTATACTATCAATCCACGAACCAGAAGTTACGACCAAGTTTATCATCGAGATTTTCAATCATTATATGAAATTTGGGGGAATAAACAGATTAATTGGGCATTACACATAATGGAGGAGCTTCTATGTTTTAATCAATCACGATTACGTACGATGTACTATGGAGCTTACATTACCCGTATCCTTACTCATTTGCAAATGCCACCTCCTAAAACCGAGAATCTTACCGTCGAAGTATTGGGTACTAAGACATTGAGTTTAATGAGTCTTCCTACCGAGTTGCCCATGCTTCATCGTATCCAAATTTTTGACCAATGGAAACACAAAAAAGATAATATTCCTCAACGTCTTTTTCTTTATAGAACTGAACCTATGCATCAAACTCCTGCACAACCTATGCAATCAACTCAACCTCCCTACTCCATTCAACAAACTCATCCCCAAGATCAACCACAATCCCAATAAGAAACTCATTTTCCATCTACTCTTGAGATTGAGGAAATAAATCCCAATGGCCCTATCAAAAATATTATCATCTCTCTAGCAAAGAATCAAAAAGCAATACCAACAATGGCTAATCAACGATCGTCTATGATTGAAGCGAAAATGATCATCTTCGATATTAAACAAGACAAAATCATTTCTGATTTTAATGATATCACTCGTGGTCTTCCATCCTCCTCTAAGTCCACTGTGATACTAGATTTTGATCCTAATTATGGCACATATTGGGGATCCAATGACTCATACAAGGATGAAGAAGCTGGAGATAAGGAAGGAGATGAACCAGCTACAGATGGAGGGGATGATCCAAAGGAATGAACGTACTATATCTTTATTTTGGCCTTTTATTTCAAAACCACTTTTTATTAATCGTTTTCTTGAAACAATGGTTTGTAAATATTCTTTTATGACTACTATGGGTATGTATTATTATGTGTGAACATGATATGTTATGTTATGCTATGAATGTGTTATAGTCCATGTTCACTAAATTACATCACATATGCTCACACACACATGGTTCGACATATATTTTGACATAATGGTGCATATATGATATCTAAATATATCTGATTAGAATATATCATAAGTATCTCTTTTTTGTCGATAACATAGGGGGAGAAATCGTATGTGTGCTAACAAATGAATGTAGAATAAAAGAAAAAATCAAGGTAGAAAGCATAACCCGGGGGAGATAAATTAGCATTTTCTCACATCCTATTCAAGTATTGTCATCAATCAAAAATGGGGGAGTGTTGAATCATAAGATTTTGACCAATGACAAGATGAACAATTAACTCAATAAGATGTCTCGCAAACACGACGAAAGGCTCTAGAAGTATGTTAGTTCTTTATAATAAGTAGAGTCTAGTCTTAGATTATAATGTTAAAATCTCTCCTCGAAATTTTTATGTTTAATTATCTCAAATATTCTATGTATATACAACTGAATATGGAAAATACATTTTTAAGTCGACTGGTTTAACCAAGTCAGTTGACTGAATATGTATGCACATGAAAGTTATGAGCGTATTCTAGATTTAGTTGGCTAAATATACCTATTCGGTCAACTGAATCTGAATGTATACGAAAAAAATATTTGTTCCCGGATTCAGTTAACTGACTATAAATAATCAGTCGACTGAACTGAGTTATAACTATCATATTCAGACATGACTTTTCCTAAAAAGTTACCTTTAATCTTAATGAATGCAACTCTCTGATTTCGGCTATGTTTCTTCACCAGTAGTTATAGTTCTTTATTCACTATATATACATGCAAGAACAACATCTCAAAACAACTTACTTGATATCATTCTTATTTGTTCCATTGAATTCAAGTTCTTGATTATTCTAAGTGCTAATTTCTTACATTCTCGATCTCTTTGAATTCTGTTATTGTATTTCAAATGTCATTTGAATTCCAAAGAGATTACAATCCTATTCTATCTCCACTTACTCTCGTTTCTTAATCTATAAACTCGAGGAAAAAATTATAGGATTTTGTACTTCGTTTTTCACAAATCAATGTTGTACTATAACATAAATAAGTCATCTATACTCTTGTAACAAAGTCCTGCAAAGGCGGTAGAAAATCTTGAAGGCAATTCAGGTGGTGAAGTTCTATAAGCGAGTCCAGGCGGAAAAATCCTAGCTGATAGAGTCTAGGTGGAAAGAAGTCTTGTAACGGTGGTAAAGACCTATTCCTTCGGGTGAAGTAAGAGTTTATAGTGAAAGTCCTAAAAGTATCTTAGGGACTGGACATAGGATGGTGCTCCAAACGAATATAAAAATTCCTGGTGTCTTTACTTTTACTTACAATTTTTATACTACTTATATGTGATATCATTTCTGTATATTTATCTCATTAAATATTCACTTGCATATAACAAGTTAATAAATCATTTATTAGAACTTACGCATTTAGTATAAAACACATTCTTCCATATTAGTCAATCCTACTTGGTCTTTTCAGTTTTAAAGAGGTAATTATTATTCTAAGTGAATTTAAAAGAAAATCGAAACCAACGTTAAACCAAAACATTGGTTTCGATAACACCTAACACACTTCACACTTGGAATAAATTTCAAACCATTTCAATTTAGAAATGGCATTCTTATTTATAACTATTTTTTATTGATCTAAACGATATTATTTATTCAAAACGATAATTTATTAAATTAATTACTTTAATATACTTAAAGT
Source organism: Allium sativum (assembly GCA_030737875.1). Lineage (NCBI taxonomy): Eukaryota > Viridiplantae > Streptophyta > Magnoliopsida > Asparagales > Amaryllidaceae > Allium > Allium sativum. The sequence continues at coordinate 1,018,086,503 of CM060926.1, read as the reverse complement.
AAAAATTAATTATCCTATAAGATAATTCATTAACTCTTTTGTTTACTACAAAAAAACATTTTAACATTCTACAAGGAAAATAAACCAACTACTAAATTCAATCATAAATTCCAAAAGGATAGCTAATCACATTTATGATCTTTATAATCAGTACATTGATTACACACAAATAGTTATAACTTAATTAAATTAAGGTTTAAACCCTTTATATAAATTAGTTAATTTATTCTTGAATCCTTTTTACTCAATTAATTACTTTGGATTTGCTTATTTCATTAAATCAATTAAGTTTCACTTTTAAAAGCAACTTAGTGAAAATAGAACAATCAAATCAAAATCTCATTTGTTAAAGTAAGTTATTGGAACTAAAACATCATTTGTTAATACGATTATTAAGTTTCAATTAATCATTAATTAAAATAATTGATTAAAATAAAGTTTTTATAAATATAATGATTAATTCAGTTGTAATATCATTTATTAGAATGAATAATCAATTCTTATTTTGTTGCTTATGCAAAATCAAACTCAACTATCGTTTGTTAAATTAGATAATTGAATCGCAATATTATTAACTCAAATAATAAATAAATTTATAAACAACATTAGTAAAAATGATAATTTTATTCAGATATCGATTTTGTGAAAACACAAGCTTATATTAAATAAAATGTTTAATTTACTTCAAACATCGATAATAAAATCAATTTGGGAACACACATAAGTAAATTTGGGCGATAAATGAACATAACAAACAAATGCAAGAAAATGATATAGAAGAATAGGTGAATGGGGATAAATATAAATAGTCAAAGGAATTTATTAATCCCATAATAACCACACATAGATGTGCAGATTTCGGAGTGTTCCATCTCAACCTAGTTCGCTGCGTACACTCCACTATCCCTTTTATAGTCTCCTACAACAAAATGGTTATTTATATGCATATAGAACTAATAATATAATTCATTTAAGATGAATCTTCTGCTTAAAAGCAGGTAATGTCAAAGGTCATCCGTTCATATATGCGAATATATATCGAAAACCACCAACAAAGCAGTAAATCAATCAATTAATCAATCAAATAAACAAATCAAACATACCACACAAATAAATATCGATTCAACAATAGATATTTATATTATAAGATATGATAATATAGTACTCCAGAAAGTGTGAGTGTTAACTCACCATCCATTCCAGTTCGATAATTTCTTGTCGATTTATATAATTCCAAACGAGCGTTTGAAATTACATAAAAATACAAATAGCTCCAAATCGATCCAATCCAACTTGTACGCGCAGTTTTCTTAAATGTGAACCCAACACAACTTGGTTCACCTCAATCTGATATCGTATGAAAAAGATACACTGGTTATAAGTTTTCATATGAATTAAACTAATTTATATTTAAACTAAAAACATCATTAGTACCTTAAGCACACATCATAAAATAACGACCTAATAATCGTTTTATAAAACACGAGCCCAGGTTTCGTTCAAAAGAACACCGACCCCCTTTAACACCTTTCAGCGCTGCCTTTGGCCAACCGGACCCCACCACGTTCATTCCCCGACCTCCTCCTTCCCTATGCGCTTCACCTCCAGCAAACCTAGCCCCAAGAACTTCCTCCAATCGTCAGAAAAAGAGAAGAACGTGGTTTGTTCATCTGTCAAATTCCCCTCTTACGCTCGATGAAAGATGACCGAACCACCACAGATCGAAAGACCTCCTTCTAGCGCACCATCATCCATCAGGCACTCCAGTCTAATACTCGACGTAGCATGCGCTAATAGAATAAAAAATAAGAAAGTGATTTAATTTCAGCCGTGGCAAATTTACGGCCACCCAAGACCTCCGATTGTCGAGCCCAAGCATAAATGAACTCTAAACGTTGATGTAAACAACTTTCTAGTTTATAGCCTCCGATTGTCGATCAATTGTTTCCATTCAATCGGAGGTCATTCAATTTATAGCCTCCCAATCGGAAACTTTCTAGTTTATAGCCTCCGATTGTCGATGAATCGTTTCCATTCAATCGGAGCCCAAGCATAAATTGAATGGAAACGTTTCGAGTTCGGGAATTTTCGAGCCCAAGCATAAATGACGGATTTAAAGTTTAAATTATAGCAATTGAATGGAAGAAAAAGTAAGATGGAAGCTAGGCTTTAAAAAATGAAGAAGGTTACCATTAATTTATAGCCTTTAGAAAACACTATTCATCGAGTCCGAAAATTCCCGAACTCGAAACGAGACATTCTAGCTGTCGTTTATAGTTAATAACCAATATTTTGAAAACATTGGAACTTGTTTCGAAAACTAATTCGATTGTATTTAACAGTTATTTTTAAAATCGAATTATAACTTATAATCGTTTATCGATACGTGTTTATATCACGCATGACCACATATCAACTCCAATGTATACGAAAATTGAAATCTTACAATAATTTACCATTCCAGATCCGATGAAATTAGTTTTATTGAATTCCGAGATCATTTGAAAATTGGCTATTTTCATATTAAAATATTATTTTAAAATACGATCTAAATATCAATTAAAATCCAAACTATTTATTATCATCACTGGATTTACAAAATGGATTTATAATCAACATTGATTAACTAAACGATGTCATTGAAATTATCGAATTCATGTTAGTTAATACTTAAATCACGAATTCCAATATTTTGAATTTCGAACATTCAAATTTATTGATAATAATTTCTTATTATCGTTCATATTCATATAGAATTGTGCATGGCTTCAAAATAACTTAAGTTGATTTTAAACTCAAAAGTTTCAAATTTAAGTTGAATCGAAATTCCAAATCTCAATTAAAATATAATCCTGATAAGTAAATCTTAAAACTAATCATTTTGAATCTTTAAATAATTAAATATTCCCATTTTAAAAATCTGGGTTGTTACACCTATCCTACGAGAGGTATTAAGTGGCTAGGAGGTTATCTAATAAGGTCAGCTAGATAGTAACATGAGGGTCCACCGGGAGTGTCTTAAATGGCATTGTGCTCCAACCTAAACCAGGTATTAAGTGGCTAGTTACTATCTATCGCCTTATGTGGAGTTTCAGGTATATGCGTGAATGGCAGAAGTCTTAAATTAGTAGGACTTAGTAGCTAGTGTCCTCTAATTTATATTAGTGTACAGTAAACCACCGAGTAAGGTATTAAGTCATCGATAGATCCACCTTGAGTCTTAAGTGATCGAAAGGATCCACCCTTATCTTATATTGATAGCGGGGTCTTAAATGACTATATAGAATAATTAACCTCCGTATGGAATAGTGAGTAGTTGGGAGCCCACCTCTTAGTCTTTGGTAGTTAATTGAATGGTGGTTTAAATGTTTCATACTTGTGCGTAAATATTCTATCTCAGTATTGCGATATCGTTATCTTTGGGGATGCTACCTTGGATATGGTAGTTAGTCGTGGTGCGTAAATCTTCCAAAGTTAGGTTAGAAGTACTAGCCTTGTTAGACATATGTTTTGGTTCTAACCAAATGGGATACATTTGTGTATTAAAGACAGTGTTATACATTTTCTACTCACTAGGACTTGTTGTTCTGACCCTCCTCCACATAATAACTCTCAGGTTTAGCTTGTTTATTATAGACAGTGTTATACATTCTCATCATCGCCGTTGTCGCCGCCTACATCCCCATGAGCCTCTGCAACTTCCCCCTCAACTGGAGGCACGTCAGAAGGCACGAAAGGGGGCACATCCTCTTCTTAAGGATTCGGAGATATCTCTTTTCCCTCATCTTCTGCTTCTTCCTCCTCCCCATCGTCGTCCTTGCGACCCATTGAGCGACCCTCGGGAAGCATGTCCAACAGATGAAGGAAACAATATGATAGTAGAGTCTGGACATCGCGATACTCGCTTGGAACATCCCTCAAAGCAAGGACCCACTCTAAGTATTGACCACTCTTCGGAATCGACGGTATACCTGCCACGTGAAACTCCAAGTTAGTTTCGAGATTACAACTCAATTAACTCGGGATACAAAGTAAGTTTTCAAGTACTTGCGGCTAGCAAGCCACCCCTCGCAAATCCTGGTGGGCATCGAACATAGAGCCAATCATCTTTAAAGTAGCCGATCTTGTTCCACGCTCCCATGATAAAGCGACTGTTGGGTTGCGCCTCCATGTAGACAAGGGAAGGCGACACAATGTTTCTATACTTTAAAGAATAGAAATATATGATGTCTTCCCCAATCGGTTCAACTCCCAACCATTCTGTGTACAGGATGTTGGTGCCAAGCAGGAAAGCATATGTGCTCGAATGAAGCTGCGTTGGCACGAATCTGAAGAAATATAGAATATCTTGGATATACGAACAAGATGGGGCATGCATCCTACGGAGCACGTGTGCATGTTCCAGGCAGTATACCCTTCCGGAGGAGCGTGCGCCCTATCTCCCTTCCCTGGACCGTAACATCATCCTAAGGTATTCCATACTTCGTACAGATTTGCCTCAACGAAGCTTCACCTATCCGTGAAACAACCGAATCAGGTTCTCGAGAATCGCAGTATCTCCTACCATGTTTGGTGCTAAAAAACGCCTTCTTGATTCCCATCGCTATCCTCTTCTTCTAATGGGCCCTCTCCAACAACTTATGTTTGAACTCTGACTACTGGCTCATTCATCAACGTGCTTGCTTGAATGCGGAGACCCACCGGGTTGTACCCCTTGTTCATGCATGCCGAATGGACCCACGGGTTAGAATTGTAAGGAGATCCATTAGAAATCGAAGATGTTTCTACGGGTTCTGCTTCCAAGCCTTGAAGTCATTTGAAGCTTTTCTTTGCCATTGCAAACTACACTTGCAAGACAGTTGCTTAGTTAATGCACTAGAAATTGTACCCCTTTTGTTGGTGTAAACTAGCATGGAATGTGCAAGTGTCATGTGTGTTGATGTAGAAACCTTCGGAACGTGGCGACGATTTCCAGTTCTATGAACTTAAATTGTCGTCGTCACGGACCAAAGTCGCTGAATTTGAGTCGATTCGCGATTACGACATGATTGGGTTGAGAGTCAAATCCTGGAAGCGATGATCCAATCATGTGTCTATAGTCCGAGTCTATGCTTTAATCCTATGTGCATGTTCGAATCGTCGTTTCAAACAAGTTCGTCATTCAAACGCTAACGCATTATGTAATGTGACATTCGTGTTAAAACACAACACGATCGCGCAGCGCTGCATGACAACTTGAATTCGAGAATTGAAGTTCCAGAGTGGAAATTTTCTTAAGCCTTCGGGATACGAGATTCAACTCTGTACCCCCACGTGCTCGAGAAACTCCTACATCTTGAATCCCACAACTTCTAAATTCTATAACACTCAAAATATGTAAATTATTTGAAGTCATCAGATACGAATATGTATTTCGTATCCTACTCTCTCAAGAAATTTTCGTATCCCATATCACCCCTAAAATGACCAAGTCATGGGATATGAATATAAAATTTGTATCCTAAGTACTTAGCTCAATTTTCATTTCTAGGGTGCTCTCTTATTTCTCCATCGGTTCCATCCTTTCCTCTCCTCTTTTCTTAACCTACACTTCTCCTCTTCCCCTTCACCACGGGATACGAAATCTTAACAATTCGTATCCCCGGCTCTTACGCCATGGGATACGAAATTATGAAAGTTTGTATCCCTTGCATTCCCTTCCTCAACACCTTCTTCGTCTCCCTCTTACTCAAGCATCCCATGGCTCCTCTTCGAATTTCTCTAGTTCCACCGCCATGGCGATGGTCATCACGCACTACAGCCTCGCCTCGTCTCAAGCCTCGAACCAACCCAAGAACGTATCAATTACATTTCAAGTTAATAAACCCACCTGAATTGGTCTCGATTTGATGAGAAGCTCAGGTTTTAAAGGTGCTCGTAATATGTGGTGGTATTAGGGAAGTTCGAATTATCTGAGCTCACGAATTTTCTATCTCCTAGGGATACGAAGTATGCAGAGTGAGGAAGGAAGCATTTCGTATCCACTTATTTATAATAGGGATGGAGAGGAATCCATAAAACTTAGAAACAATTCTAAGTAACTAGATCGGTATCGATCCAAATAAAAAACATAGAAAATGGGAGGAGGGAAGACTCCAGTGCACTCGGATCAGTGGCTTATTTCAGAATTTTAACAACAACGCCGATCGCGTATATGAGTTTTTGAAATTACGACCGTCGAAACAGACTCAAAACGGACTTGAAACACGTCTAACGATTAAGTACTAATTCGACGATGTTTCGATCACCAACTTACATAATTGCGCGTCTGAGCCATGACAACGACCATGCATGCGTACTTTCGGAATTTCGATCCCCCAAACCAAACTTGAGTCATTAACCAACCTTGTTCTCATGAATTTAAACAATCCAAGAGTACGCGCCAAACAATCGAGTTCCAATTCGACAACTTTTCGAAAGCTGACTTGCATGGTTGCATGCCTACTGCATACTACCTAAACATCATCTCACTCATTTTATACTTCTATCGTATCACGCGAGATCACGTGTGTGAGTGCATGTGTAACATCAATGACTCGTTTACGTTTCAACGTAAGTGGGAGTCGACAACTAACGTTCAATTTCTTGAGTCTATAGGAAATGAGCATTCACTTAAGCAACAAAAAATGATTCCAGTCCGAGCAATCAGAAATCTCAACAATGTTGGATATCTGTGTTGCCATCAACTAGTCTCAATGGAACAGTCACGGCCAGTCACTCAACATGACTTGGAGATTTTTTCGCCCTTGAGGAATACTTGGCTCAACTCAAAGCATGTCATCCTAACATAAGACATCCTTTGGAGGGAAAGTGTTAACCGGGGTTTTGACCTAGTTCCCAAAAATAGTTTAAGCCCACACAACTTGATCCATCACGTGCATCAACAGCCTGGAAGCATTGCCGAAACGATTACAGCCCAAGCCCAAATGGAGGCGTGTTAAAATAGTCGTTCCAGCTAGACCAAACTGCTCAATAATGGACCAACACTTCGGGATCTGTGTTGAGCCTCACAATAAACTCAAATCCCGACATCACAACTCCTCAAAACTACCACCAACACAAATTTTGTATCCCTTAAGATACGACTCCCCAATTTCGTATCCATCAGGATAAGATTCCCGGATTTCGTGTTCCTCAGGATACAACTCCACCAACTCCCTGGGATATGAATTTGTATCCCTCAGACCCGTCACCACATGCTAATCCCTCAATGTTTCATATTCCTCAAGCCAACAATTCATGGATTTCGTATACGCTCCAACTACTCCCCAAATTTAGTATCCCTAGTTCAACCGTTGTGCATCCTATATTTCGTCTCCCCTCTTTTCGTATCCCTCATGCCGACTCCCGGATTTCATATCCACTCCTCTCTCAACACTTCGTATCCCTCCATTTCGTGTCCCACAACCCCACTTATTATCACCCCAAAAAACCAGGACCGTCCCCCTTTTTGTATCCCTTCGTGATACGAAAAATTATGATACGAAAACATACGTGATACGAAAGTGTGAGTGATACGAAAGGCCAGGATACAAAAAGTGCGAGGATACGAAAAGTATGATACGAAGTGGTATGATATAAAAATATGTTCTAAAGGAAAAAGCTAAGTCCCGGGGAGTCGTATCGATCTCGAGGGGATACGAAATGTTGGGGCGGGCCCTACTTCCTGGTCTACTCCACCTGCTTCACCTTCCTACCTCCTCCTATAAATACTCATCTACCTGCAGCATGAAGGGGGTTAGCTCCTTGCTCTCATGGCTTCTTAGGGAGAAGATAACTCTCTTACAATCTCTCAAGCACATCCCATCACTCGAGGAAGAAGAAGAAGCTTCTCCTGGAACACTTGGACTATTTTGGGTTGCCTTGGCATTCCGGAAGGAAGGAGTAAAACCCATTATTGGACCTCCTTGCCAGCATGGCCATGGTAGCCTCATGAGAACATACTAGCCTCTTGATCCCCACTTTGCTTCACTTGGACTCATGGACTCGTGAAGATTCCTCCTTCCACTTCCAAGCATTTGGATCACGAAGCATAGCCTACTACCTTCCTTCCCAAGCATAGCACTCGGGGTCGCTCACTATAGCAACTGGAATGGCCATAGTTCTTGTACATTCGAAAATATACCAATTCCATATTGTAACTTGTAAAAAGGAAATAATAAAATACCAAACTTCCAAAGTGGACATACGCTCCGACGAGCTGAACCACTACAAATACTTGTGACTATTTTCTCGCGTTTCCCCTACATACTTACATCGCATATCTCATATTTTTCCATTTTGGATGTTTATTTTCACTGTCGTGGAAATCTCAAGTGTTGGCGACTACTTTTGACTGTCAACAGGCTCCAAAGACACTACTGTGTCAACCCAACGAGCATCAACTACCGAGGCAACGAACAGAGGGGAGATAGTTATACCTGCATCTGGATCGACGGTGCATCATTACTCAAAATTCGTCCAATGTCCTTTCCTGCAACCCAGTTTGGACAACGCATAAAGGCCATTTTAGTAAGTAGTGAAGTGAACAGATCAGAATCAACATTCCTCACTGAATTCAAAATAGTCTGGAACTCCTAAACTAAGGCAGCAAGCTCCGATAACCTAACAATAGCTGAGTCTGATTCCTCTTCATTTGAACGAATGTGTATCGTATGGTCAATTGGGATGGCACATATAGGTTTGACAAAAACAATTACAATTGAAGCAGATAAGGAAGGTGGAAAGGCAGTGGCAGCAGCGTCACAAACAACGCGGGAACGGGGAATTGAAGCATAGCAAATTCCAAATCTAGTCACAGATCTGACCTCTATATCTGATAAAGAAGGCTTAGTTTTTTCCTTACGGAGCATGTAAGAAAGTAGAGGGGTGGCGATAAGATGGAGAAGTTAAGCGAAGAAAGAGTGGATGGAAAAGGAGGGGAGGGCGTAAAATATTACACCACTAGTCGCTATGAATTGAAATTTTACGAATGTATATAAAAATTAAGTTGGAAAAAAACATTGCATATGAAATAAAAAAATTAATAATAAATTTCACATTGTATTTTGAGGAAAAGTATAAATGTATAAGCAACATTTATGTTCTATCTTCGATAGGTAATATTAAAATTTTTAAGATTTTAGTTTTAAATTAGTGTTTTAGAAACTTACTTATTATAAGTGTTTTATGTTGTTTTAATTAGTTGAGACTTTTATTCCTAACATTGTTCGTCTTCAATCGATTTAGGCTTATAATACTTTTCAATTATTTTATTTAATATATTATATAATATATAATAATATTTATGGTTGTTATTGAGTTCTCGAAGATCTTAAGCAAGAATGAGGTAATTATTTTTTAATTTCTAACTAAGTTTGTTTTATTTATGTCTTTTTGTTTTTTAGTTATTTCTAATATTTTGGAATTAAACTATAATTCATATTAATAAGAAAATTAATTACGAAACATTTTTTAAGTTACCTCGTTAGTGGTAATAAATTATTTATTAATATGTAACTAACTAATTATTTTTAGTTATTTCCTTTTATCATTAACTTCTAGATGAAAACTTTATCAGGAAACATACAGCATGAAGTATTATATAAATAAATAAGTACAAGTTAAAGATGAAATTATTCATTATGGTTATAAGTTAACTATTTATAAATGGTAAGGGCCATATCAAATATTAATACGTAAAATAATTTAAAGAAATTAATTACGTTTAAATTTGACACCTTCGTATTCAAAATAATTTGTTGTATTGCAATTTAATTAAACGAAAGTACACTCATTAACTCTAATCAACTATAGCATTAATATGTAACTATAACTCCTTTTGTTTATTTCTTTTTATCTAAGATCAACAAATTTCATATATATAAATCAACGGAGCAACATGTAACAAGTATTTTTGTAAATTTAACAAATGTTTCCCCATGTGAGTAAATTTCAAATTTTGAGAATAAATATAGTTATAACAAATTTCTTCCACAAAAACAAGCCAAACTAATATAAGTGAAACATCTTCTTACACATTAAGGGAAACACGATTTTTTGACATAGTTTTTTATATTTGAAGGGAAACACTATTATTAAATTTATTTTAAAATGGAAACATAAATTATTTCTAACATGCACAACAGTTGTATTGGGCTTTAGATATTACATTTCATCGATGTTGGATATAAACAACAAAAATGTTACATGCGTTTATAATGATATTTAATTACATGACATTTTAGCGACTAGCTCTGTTGATTATATTTTCTCCATTTAGCATATATATCCTTTTGATGTCATCTAAAGTATTTTATGCACATCCATGAGTATCTTTCATGGAGATAATTATTTTGTTTTGAACTATACTAAATTTCATATTGTTTCAGTTATTATATGGTGGTATGATTATTTGACATAAATGCTAGAATTATTTAGTTGTTTTAGAAATTAAACTATGATGTCCAGGAACGAAACTTATTGTGATAGTAGAGATAATAAAGAGGTGCAATGATCGAGTGCCAATAATAACATCAAATCAGTTTGTTAATTACATAAAGTGAAGGGACTTTGTTATGCACTCACCCAGAAGTTTATTAAACTGTCCAATATACAAAGGTATTCAAAAATAATGTAATACTTGATATTTACTATATATTTAATATTACAATATGCTATATCGATTAAAGTTATAACCTTCTGACATAAGTTTAAAAACCGATAGTGTAATATCCTCTGAATTAATTGAAATATGAGTTATGGGACCAGTGTATACTTCCTTCGCATATTATAAATGAATCATAATATAGACATGAGTTTATGTGTGTGTATTCATATGTATAAAACTACAAAAATATATGTGTGTTTGTAGCCATTGAAGCCACTAAAATGTTTTTAATTCAATTAGTATTATCTAGCGCGAGTAGGTATACCAAATCAAATGTTGGAATATTGTTTGTCTAAATCAGTTTTGAAACATTATTTCACACTTAACATGATTTCTTTATTTTCGTACACATGGAATATTATCATCATACCGAATGCGTATATATTTGAACTTTTATTATATATAAGATAAACTCATGCTGAAGTTATGCATTGCTTAGATGATTAGGCATGTTTAATAATGTTAATGCTGCCAAGGAATAGATGACATTTTATACCAATGTTAATGCTGCCAAGGAATAGACGGCATTTTATACCAATGTCTATTACTCTTAAAATTTGCTACACTTAAAATTTGCAATACTGTGTACTCTTCGAGATTACTTAAGCAAATTTATTGATAAATATTTGTAACTTTTGTTCAAAAAATAAACCAATCTATATAAATTTTAACCCATAAATACAAATTTTCGACATTTATATGACTAAACCCTAATAGTGTACCACTAAATAAATTATATATTAAAACTTGCATGCATTGCACGAGTTCACACTAGTAAAACATGCATGCATATCACAGGTTCACAACAGTAAAGTATGTAATTAAATAAGAGACAAGATGCAAAATAGGTACTACATAGATAATTAGATTGTAGCAAACTAAAAAAGACCGAGGTGGTATGAACGAGGGGGCGACACATGGAAAGACAGCTGCATGGATATATAAATGTGAAAGTAAGCAAAGTTATGCAGGTTTTATTACGTATACCAAAGTCGGAGAGGTGCTCCCTAAAGGGGTGCACCGAGAGCATAATACAGAAAACATGAAATGAACCAAGAAAGACCAAGTAGAAGTTCCAAGTCAATAAATCCAAGGAAGATGGGCGAGGGGCTTCAACTAAGGGTTAAAAATGAACTTAGTAGTCGAAGAAGTTCCAAACAAGTAGGTAAATAGGGTAAATGAGGTTTCCCTAACACAAAGCCAAAAGGTGGTGTGTTTCCCAAACACAAAACACATAACATGCTAACCTCTGTGGAAAGTCATGAACCTAAACAACCTCCACCTTCTAGACTTCCATTGATTGGCGGTCAATTATCGAATAAATTGTGGCTTTCCTTTGGATTGTTGAAACACAAAACCATTTTGAGCAAGGAAATATAATTACCATCCTTAAACATAATACAAAGAGATCTCTCTTGCATCGCAGTTTTGCAGCATCTTATTTCGTAGCATCTTCTTTAACATCCATATTATATTTTGCACTACACTATTTCAAATGTAATAAATTTTTGTAGATGCACAATCTATATATATTTGATGTTCGAATTTAATGGTGCAAAAAATGTTTAAATGGTGAATAATCAAGTTAAGATTTTCGAAATGCCATAGAAGTCAATATGAAATTTAAAGGTTTAAATAAATGTTTGATAAGTAAATAACTGAATTAAAATTTTGAAAATGCTATAAATATCAAAATAAGATCAAATTTTATATAGATGTTCCTCTATATTTGGATTGAACATTTATAAAAATAATAATAATAATAATTGAAATAGTGTAGCCCAAGATGCGTTATGAATGTTAAAGAAGGTGCCACCAAACAAATGTGCCATAAAGCGTTCCTCGTATACATATGTGTGTGTACATAGAGGCAGGTTCGGTGACACTTCAAACAGTGGAGCACCCCAATAGCCAACCACTTTTCCACCACGTGTTTTTTTCCTCTCCTTCCACTAACTCTCTCACTTCCCACTAACTTTAATTAATATAAACGAATTGGTGGAAAACAGAAAGACCAAAGAGGTGCTCCATTTTTTGGGTGTCATTGAACGCTCACGATATATATATATATATATATATATATATATATATATATATATATAGCGTTTCAGGGCACCCCTGTTTGCAGCACCCCTATCCGTTCGTGAACTACGGTAATCCAACTCGAACGAGAATTTGTAGATGTTCAATCCACATATTTAAGGACTTATCCAAAATTTGAGCTCGTTTCAACATCCGTAACATATTCAAAATGTTAGCTCAATTATTCACCGTTCATACATTTATTCGAACCGTTAAATTTAAATATCAAATATATTATTGTACGAATGTCGGAACGAACTCAAATTTTGGATATGTCCTTAAATATATGTGGATTGAGCATCTACAAATTCTCGTTCGATTTGAATCGCCGTAACTCATGGACGGATATGGGTGCTGCAAATAGGAGTGGCCCCGATCCCTCCTCTCTCTTTTTTTTTTTATATATATATATATATATATATATATATATATATATATATATATATATATGCGCGCTCGCATAAGTGCATGCGTAAATACACACAGCATGCATACACAATAATATATATGCATAGGTGCACGCGTAAATACACACGCATGCATACACAATAATATACTCACTATTTATTAACTTCCGTGCAACCATTTTCTCATTCTAAACTACTTTTAGCTGTAAAAAATAGGTAAAAAGCAGCCTTGAGCATGGAAATAAAGTTATTATTCTTTTATTCAGAAAAGTTTACCGAGCAAAAGCATTCAGCAGCACTAGTACATAATGCAAATTGCATTCCAGCAAGACTAACACTAAGTTTCATGCAGTAAACAATCTACTGATCTTCAGGCTATGATTCAGGTATGATCATAAACATCAGTCTATGTTTTTAACTTTGTGCTGCACATCATTGAGTTTTCCTTGCCACTTGATCTTTAGAAGTGCTTTCAAAGATTTTATCAGCATTTCCAACCTCAAATCCATCCCGTCTATGAAATTCTTTCACCTGTGTAGAAGAATGTATGAATTAACTCAAAGGTCTCTGAAAAAACAAACGTTACAAATTTAGGTTCGTTTTTGAAGGAAAAAAGCTACATTTTGTTTTCTTGAATTTCAGCTGTGCCATTCCAGGAGATGGTTTACTAGGCATATATGATTACGATTTCAATGGCATAATCATCATTTCTACTTGTTTTCATTTTCCAAAAAAAGATTGAAAAAAAAGTATAATGAAGCTTCAAAAATATGTCTCTTGGGTCAGTTGCAAAATTTCAAATTTCAAAATCGATTCTGTTTTGGCTATCAAAACAATAAACCAGAACAGAATAATACTAGTCAGGATTTTCAAGAATAAGATAAAATAACAATAGTACTCAGGCTGAAGGAAGAGATAAGGAACGGTTCCAAGGGAAAATTTTACAATATAGGCTCCTTAGTAAAACTTTTGCAATAATAAACTCTGATAAAACATGTTATAAAATAGCCTGATTTCACCAAGTCAAAATTGATAAATGCTCACTACTGAAGTGCTTCGTGTTTGGTGTACAAATATAATTATCTTACACGGTTCACCTTTAAAGCGTGCATGTGCATATATCAACACCAACACCCCCCCCCCCCCCCCCCCCACGACCCCCAAACATTTGAAAGAAAAAAAAGGAAGAGGATTGACTTCGTGAAACAAGTCTATTTTTGCTATAAATTTCCAATGGAACCAGCTTTCACAATAAGCTTTTCTAAAAGGCTATATTTAAGTCATCTGTTTTCTGACAGATATAATCAGTGTTATGACTTATAATGCCATAACCTCAGAAGCAAATGTACTGGTATGCAAGAACATCAATATGCTAGTCATAAAGATGGTTAACTTTACATTGTTATAGTTTGAATAGAACTTGTAATTTAGTGAAGGAATTAGAGGTACTGTGACTTCTATCATTTTGGAAGTTGCTAAGGTTATATTTCAAGCACGGATTTTAAGTATTGTAATGATCTCAAACCTCATCAGTGGCTAGATTTTTGAACTCAGGCAAAACAAGACGCTCCGCAAATTCAATATATGAACAAGGAACCGATTCAGTGATGCCATCAGCAAAGTCGAACGTGATTGAATCTGCCACGGTTGAACTCTGCAAAAGAAGGCCATCTGGGCTCACTGTTTCAGAAGGGAAAAAAATGACCAAGAAAGAAGTTAGATGTGATGATCAAAAGATTAGCAGATAGTGACATTCTGATAGAGTATTAATGGTTTGTAAGGTATTATTTTCAAACAAGGAAAATGGTCACCGTCACATCCTGTGCACTAAGAGTCTGAAAGAATTTCACTTTGATCCAAAAAATTACAAGTTTAACCATGTTTTATACATATTACAAACAAAATCCACTTTCGGCCTCTCTAGCAGAAAATGACTATACAGATTGACCCTATTTCAAATAGAGTCGCCGCAATTTTTTCCTTTCAAAAGATTGCATTAGTGCCAGTTTAAATAACTCCAGTACAACTATTACTTTCAAAAAAAAAAAAAAAAAAGGAGAGAAAGTTGCAAAAGAGGGGAACAAAAAACAGAGAGAGCTTGTTTTAACCTCTCAAAAGTGGCCTAACTGGATTTTTCTTTTCTTTTTTAAAAAACGACGTAACTAAGTGGACTAACAATAAAATCTGTTATAATCTTCTTTTAATGATAAATCGGATTTAACTAGGTAATTATTATTTCTTTGCCTCTACATAAATGTTGTTTTTCCTAAGATCATTTTAAATTTCTACTTCCTAAAGTCACAATAGTTCATACAGGTCCATTTCATAACTAAGCAAAATACTGCAAGACCTACAACATGTGCATAATTGTATGGATAAAAAGAAAACTGAAAACCAGAGTACAATAAACTTGTGCTTTGGCCAGAAAAACTACATGCCTATAACAAATGTTATTACCAAAATAATACATGCCCCAAACTATATTTAATAATAAAACCACTAATAAGAAAAAAAGAATGAATCTGTATTATAACAAGTGTTATTATAAAGTAACTCTTGGGCTGTTTTTGACAATATCTACAAGGAGTGTACACATGTAATATGCTGTGACATAAAATTGGTTCATAGAGAACAATAGCTTCTGTTTACCATGCATGCAAGTAAATAATGGAGCAAATCAAATTATCAAAGACATTCAATTTCAGTCAGTACATGCAAAATACTGTAATGGTACAGGGCCGGAGCTAAGGCAGCGCCCTAGCTGAAATAATGGAGAAAAATAAAACTAGAATTTGATATTATGACCGAGTTTAAGTTTAAAGCACCAAAATTTTGCTTGTTTGAATAACAGCTGAAATTGTTTCTGTAATGATGGAAAACATTGCAGTGGCTGCAGGTTCTGGTAGCAGCATTGACTGCTGGGCTGGCCCTGGACCTCGGCTATGTAGGCAGTGACCCAGGCCCAAATTTAAGGATATTAGTAGTCCTTTAGATTTATTATTATATAAAATTATAAATGATGATGGTGCTGGTTTGATTCTGAAAGGATGTGTTAGTGTGGTAAGTGTATCATTTTTACCAAGTGAACAGGGTTCAAGTCCTATCAGCTTCATTTATATACATATATTGAGGTTTGGATTAACCTACAACAGCACCCGATTTACTTTTGATCGAGTCTGTTAGCTAACGATAAAAAATGTACAAATAAAATGATCAAAGATGTAAAAACAAAATGAAACGCGAATATTTTTAGCAACGGATTACCTTATATACTTTGCATTGACATGACATCAACAAACGATAACAAGACATGGTTTTACGGTAAAATAAATTAATTATCCCATCTTAAGTAATAGTTGGAATAGAAATACAACTTTTGATCCAATTGTGAAGTTCCAAAATTACCCTTCAATGTAAAAAAGAGGTTAGAGTTTGAATCCCGCAAGGAACAAAAACTAATATATATTTTTAAATGGAAACCTTGGAACATAAATTGGCTTATAAAATTCAAAACCCGGTTCAAAAGAAAGTACAGTTTTATTTTTTACATTTTCCAGTTTATTTTTGTTAAAAATGCGTAAATTTTTTGAATGTAATACCTTTACAATGGTTTTTTATATGCACATGTGCTGCACGTGCCATATATAAACATAGTGCGGGTTCCTCCTTCCAAACGCCATCAAATTCACTTTACATTTTATCATCTACTCAAAGCTTTAAAGGACCCCGACTGTTCATGAAACAAAAATAAAATTCTGGCGTGGTCACTTGGCCATGCCAGGTCCAATGTCACTCCATCAAAGTCGTGGTCAAATATACATGCATCTTATGGCAGAAAAGTTAAAAATCAAATTGTTGTCGTTTTTTTTGGCTCAAGATTAAACGAATTGAGTAATCAAAATTCAAGATAGAATAACTTGTATACTTAATTCAGTTTACATAGCACTATGTACGTGTAGCATTGTTCCGTAATCATAATCACTCAACTCTGAGTAGTAAAATCATTGTCCACTGCTATCATATTTTATTTTATTTTCCAAAATAATAGCAACAGCAAAAATAATTGGAAGCAAAAAGTGAACCTTTCAGGACACCTCCTTCAGAATTTAGTTTAAATCCTCGATCTTCAATGAATTCATTAAGACTTTTTATGTCTCTAATAGATGACTTTAACCTGTGGACTGATACAGTAACATGATTCACTGCATAACCATTAACAAGAGTCCAAGCAGCATATTCACTCTCCCTAAAGAAAAGAAAAGATACAATGAAATTCAAATACAACATCATAAAAGAAGGATGCTAAAAGTTTAATGAACCGTTAACAAGTGGTACTTTGATAACTGCTGAAAATCAGAATATATGGGCTTTTCCCAAGTCAAGTTTCCCAAACTACTTGCAAGAGCTGCGTATTTGCTGCCATTCCCTGATGTTCTAATATACTTTTTGATTATTTCCTAAAATATAAAAGAACCATAAAGTTAGGTAAAAGAACAAAAAAGTTTACTAAATAATGTGGTAAATGATAGCACTCTCATAAATATATACTGTTATGATAACATCTATATAATAATCCATGTACATACTGACCATGATCGTAATTGCTACTAGCCTACTCCAATCCTTAAAAGGCGGTGGAGAAAAGCAGTACATATTCCATACTATGGACTATTAAACTTCATGTGTCATGAAATTTTTTGTGTAGAGAAAGATGGTATATAAAATAGAGTTAATAACTACTACAACAAATTGCAGATTTAAATTTAGACATACTATGATGTGGTAGTTCCTTGAATGTTAATATATAAGCATAAAAGTAAATGCTCGTATTGAATCAAGCTAAAATAGCTACGTCATTGTTGGTCACACTTCTATTTTCTAATGCATTGCTGGCAAAAGAAGCTTAAGTACCTGATTTTGAGAACTCAATTGATCAACAAGAAGTTCAGATATGAAAATTCTAGGTAATGGAGTATTGATGAAACTACCATTAATCTCAAATTCAAATTCAGGAGGAGAAAACCAAAAAGCTCTCAGTTTCTTTGCAGGAAATCTCAGTTCATCACGCTGTGTATATCCAAAATCCAAGAAGAACTTGGCAATTGAATCAATACCGTGACCATCCATCTATAGAAGAGAATAAAATAGGTCAAGCTAATTACATAACTGATAGAACAAAGTCTTCAGACCAAAAAACTAATTATGAATTGCATACCCCAAATGTACGGAAGGCAAAGTGATCATGAATGATAGGACTACTTTCTGAAGACGAATTAAGAAGTTCAAGGACTGATTTTGCTGTTGGATTTTTGTTTAAATAAACTTTCTCCATGTTTGAAAGTACAGACCTTAAGAATGTCTTTGATTGTGAAGCCTGTGCAATTGATGGTTAAGATCAATTATTGAACTAATCATGATTATCACGGTTGCAAAGTTACATCAAGTGAATAAGAGCATCCCTAATAAATAATGTGATGTGATAAGAAAATTCTTATCATAGTTTGGCCACTACTTATACTAATCATTGTAAATTTTTATTCGCTTGTCTTAATTATTTATATTGCCAACGACATTGGCTCAGTTTGTTGTTGTTGTTCCAGTGCACCTCTATTTAATAGCATCTCTTTTGCATCTCAACGTGAGCCACTTATTTGTAATAAAATAAGTTAGTGGAGGGATGGATATTTAGGGATGTTGCACTATCTGCAACATTAGCCCAACCGTTAAGTGTTTTGCGTCGTGATAACGGCGCGGATCCGAAACCCAAAAAGACATGCTAAGAGCTTACCATGTGCATACGTCAAGATCAACCACTTATGTGGTACCTGCAGATCGAACTAGATGCACTAGGGGTTTTACGACTCCGGTCGATTTCGCCTAAATAAATTATTTATGATACACACACACACACTCTACCAAAATTGTACACAATCGGGAATAAATGCATTCCACAATCAGGAATATATGCACAGCCATGAGTAAATACGTTCCACAATCATTAATAAATGCATTTCATTATTTAAACTTAAATGATATTGGAAATTTCCTTCAAGCTTCAAGTGCGTTTGTATATATTCTTTCAGACGATAATTCAATCCTATCAATACAAATGGACCATAAAATCACAGACTTCGTGATTTAATTAAAAAAAAATCATGACGTAATTGGACTCAAAACTTTTACTGCTTTGATCCGATAAAAAATTCTCTAATTTTTTATGCTTGATGAATCATCAGTAAAAGAAAAGGCGAGGAAGAAGAAAATAGAAAAATGTTTGCTTTCTTTTTGGAATGACGGCCCTCTTTATAGGCAATGAATCTTCATGTCCATTACAACGACCATAAATGTTCACTGCAACGACCATAAATGTCCATTCAAATGGTCATAACAATCAATTTCAATGTCATAATTTTTCTTTACAAAATGTGTATTGAAATTCTTCCTGCCCTCAATAAACTATTGAAATATTTCCGGTTTTTTTGTCAGGCCAGAAAAATCCTAATCTGAATGTATAGGTTCTGTCAAAAAATAGTAATTGTTTTGAACCCAGGTCTGAAACCTGGACATAGCTCAATGTGGCATGGTGGCAGCGGTATGCGCGTGTTCATATACATAACCTTCCTCCTTGGCACAAATGCCATTGAAAAAAAAAAATCACTTAAACACGGTAGAAACAGATGGGATCGTGTTGACGTCAAGTAGAGCAAACAAGAAACGGGTTATCTCAAATAAAAACAGTAAACAGATCACAGATGCAAAGAAAAATAAACCACAAAATATATATAGTGATTCCACTACTGGAAGTTGTTAGCGTACATCTACTTCGAAGAGAAAAGAACCTTTTTTTATTTCTAGAAAGGACAAGAAATCGATGTTAGCTTGGAGGTTAAATCAAGAAGAAAAATTTACAAAAATCCTTTTCAATTGTATACATACAACGAACCTTAGATCTATTTATAATGGCTATGTATGTTATAGAAGTTCTGATATGCACAATCTTCATATCAATCGAGTTCCAATTGTGATACTCTTCAATTTCAACCGCGTATCCCATAAATATGACAATGCATGTTATAACCTTCAACTTATCATCATTCGTATGGTGCACATGCACAGGACAATAAAAATGCAAAAATAATAAAGTTATATTGTTTTACCTCCTTGTTTTTCTTTTTGTAATATTTTCATCGAGCACAAAATTTAATTTATAATATATGATACAAAACTGGCAAAGCTTCAGTCCAAAAGCTCCTACATCGTTAATCTCAACAGCAGACCTTCTCAAATAGAGTTTGATCCATCATCTCAGCGACCCCATAGGATTATAGATCTCTAGGCACAGTGAAATGTCTTTGAATATCATGTTACTAACAAAAAAAAATGATAAACTCCTTAAAGACAAATTCGTTGCCGTTATCAGACCTAGGCATCTTCAACTTGCAACGGGACTGGTTCACAACTAACACCTTCCAGCTTTTAAATATATCGTAGCTCTCTGATTTGGCATTCATCACATATATCCTAATTTATGAGAAAAGCCATTAATGAAGAAAACAAAATACTTCGCTCTCTCTTAAAAACAGTAGTCCCTGGTCCCCAAACATCATTATACATACAATCAAGCACTCTCTTTGATCTATGAAGTTTAACTGCAAAAGCTACCTTTGTATGCTTTCCTGACACATGGTAGAAATCTAACTTGTCAAAGATCTTTCCATTGGTCAACTTCCGTCTACGAAGCAATTCCAAGTCCTTCAAAATATAATCAAATCTAGGATGTAAAAGTCTAACGAAACTGAAGTATGAGAACAATCAACACCAGCACAAAATTAGATCTTCTCAAGTATTGTGGTTTCTTTCACCAGATACAGATTTTGAAACACATTTCCCTTCATCGGAACTAGCATATCCCTAAAATCTTTCAAATTATCCTTCTCTATAGTCACTTTGCATTCCACGGATATCAGCTGATCCAATAAATCAACAACTTCTGAATGTTTAGAACATAGCGCACATTTACCAAAGAGCACATCGCTCCGTCAAATATCTAAACCGTCACTGTATCCTCTCCTACGGCTCTACAACTAACATCGTTTCTCACAAGGATTGCACTTCCCTCTTTTCCTATGAAAGAGTTGAAGATATCCATATTTTGTGTCGTATGAAACGATGCCCTTAAGTCAAGCATCAAACGGTCTGATACATCGGTCAACACATCGTTGGATACGATCTTCTTCATCATTATCTATGAAGATCCATTACTAGTCTTCAATTTTAAATCTGGACAGCCTACCTTCCAGTGGCCTAGTTTCTTCTAATTGTGGCATTTCACATCTCCCGACTTTCCTCTCCAATCATTTACATACTTCCTAAGTTTGGAGTGCCTCCAGAATTACAACTCTTTTTCTTCTCTCTTCTCTCTCAGCAAATAAATCTTGAGTCTTGACTACTACACATTCCTCTACCATCACTCATCTCCTTCATTTGATCCCATAAATCTTTGGATAAAAGACATGACTTCGCAATTTTTCACTGCCGAAGATAATACCATTGATTTGAAGGTGGATGGAAAACAAGAGATGATGATTCTTTTATATTTTCCTTAAGTGTTTCGCTAACAGTTTCGTATATAGCAAGAGATCATCAAAGAAACTAAGAATTGTCTTCATTAAACTCTCCCCCCCCCCCACCTCCACCCCCCTTCCCCCACTCCCTCTCGCTCCCTCCCTCTCCCCCCCCCTCTCCCCCTCCCTGTCTCCCCCCTCCCTCCCTCCCTCTCATAGTGA
Organism: Allium sativum; assembly: GCA_030737875.1. Classification (NCBI taxonomy): domain Eukaryota; kingdom Viridiplantae; phylum Streptophyta; class Magnoliopsida; order Asparagales; family Amaryllidaceae; genus Allium; species Allium sativum. Next base: position 1,018,064,541 of record CM060926.1, on the reverse strand, counting down.
AAGATGCCTTCGCTGGAATTAGATGGTTGGTGAATGATTTCATTAGGTAAAAAAAATTCAGCTTGGTACAATTTCTTCCGGAAGTGGTTTCATTGTTGATTTCCAAGATGACATTCTCCTCCACGGCCAAGTTCTTAATGTCAAATACTACCTGATGAACTATATTTCTCTTTAGAATGTAATCTTCGTTAACCCTTCTCAAAGTTACTATTTTTGTTCCACTTATATATTGCCAACTAAGATCATGATGCAACATAGAATTCTCTGACATAGGGTTTTGCTTCAACTGGGTACCGTTATCAACTGCCACACTACCTAGCACCTTCCTTCAACCAATCTAACAGCTCTGATATCAGATTGTTGGGAAAATGTTCAATTCTTTCACCCCAAACCCAATGAAAACAAATTAGACTCTGCTGATGGTGATGTAGAACAAACAAACAAGTATAGGAAAGATAACAAACAAATCATAGACGTAAAAAAAGCACATACGATATTTATAGTAGTTTTACTATTGCGGGATAGCATGTACGTCCAATTTAAAAAGAATAAGATTTTATTACTTCACATGCAACAAAATAACCTAGGCATATTTATAATAGCCTCTAGATGCTATATGTCGTCAGATTAGAATATATGCATAAGGTATGTTGAATCAATGGTGGAAATTTCAATCTGACTAGAAAATGACAAAATAACAGCTGGAAATTCAAGCTAAGGGTGCGTTCTTAACGAACGTGAGCGTGACATTTGAGCGTGGTACTGTAGCGAAGGGGAATTGTGTTTTTAGCGACGAACGGGGTATTTGAGCGTGTTATTTTTAAAATAAGATTTAAATAGAGATGGTTTGGCAAATTCGAATACAAATAAAAATACAAATACAAATACAGTTTCTAATACAGATACAAGTACAGTTACAAATACAAACACAAATTAGTGCAGACCCGCAGCAACCAACCGATCTCTAATGGTATCTCGAACTAATGACATTTCTCGGGATCCTTCTGCTTGAACACGTTCTGTGCCTCTATTCGTCGTATTTCTCATACTATAATATTCCGTCAAGTAATTATCGGGTATTCGTTCAGAATCATCATCAAAAGCCATAAAATCTGGATCACCACTATTGTATTTGCGTATGAAGTTGTGTAAGGCCATTGTAGCCACCACAACTTTCACTTGAGTTTGAAACCGATATGTAGGCATCTTGTTGAGAATGGTAAAAATTTTCTTCCAAATGCCAAATGTTCGTTCTATGGTCATCCGTAAATTCGAATGGTAGTAATTAAACACTTCTTTGGCCGACTTTGGTTGATTCATTGTATCACGGAAATGCGGAATATGATATCTCATATTTCGATATGGCGGTAAATATCCAGTCTGTAGTGGATAGCCCGAATCAACTAAATAATACTGTCCAGCTGGAGGGTAAGGAAAGTTATAGTTTCTATCGTTTGTAACAGCATTAAAAATTCTGCTATCATGTGCAGTCCCTTCCCAACCAGCCATAACATACGTAAACTGTAAATCGAAATCACAAACCGCTAATATATTTTGAGTTGCAAACCCTTTTCTTCCAATATAAGGGATAATTTGATCAGCGGGTAAATGTGCAGATACGTGGGTACCGTCTATAGCGCCAATACAGTTTTTGAAATACGGGTAATACCGGGTGGAAGTTCTGATGTGATGTGGAACAGTATTAAATTGTTGTTCCGCTGGCTTTATTACATCAGCAACAAGTAATTGAAAAGCGTTTAGGACATCATGAAAACAAATGGAAATTGTGCTACCTAATCGTTGAAATCTTTCTTGTAGTTGTCTATTTGAAAGCCCAGTAGCCATTGTATAAGTGAATATTCCAACCATTTCGACGATACAGATTTCTGGTCTGGAAACGAGACCATGATGTTGCAGTTTCTCACATAATGCGTAGAAACAAAGCCTTTTCATCCGAAAATTATTTTGACAACGACTTTGATGGCCATTCAAAATTTCGTTGATCCAAGATAAGCCAGTGAACTCCGAAGTATTAATCCGCGTCATATGATTTCTCCTTTCATTCCGAATCAGATAAACCCCGTCGAGCTCCATCAAATCGTCGTTCTCGGAGGATGAATCGGAGTTTGACATTAGTCGAATAAGTAGAAAGAGTTGAAGAAGCAGTATTGTGTAAGGTGTTAAGATAGAGGGGGTAATATATAGGGAGGAAGAGAAGTTGGAAATCAAGCCGTTGGCGTCCGACGCGTCGGACGCCAACGGCTTGATTTCCAACATCCAGCGGTCGTTCCATTTGGAAGTGGAAAAAAGTGCTCGCGTCCGACGCGTGGGACGCGAACACAAAGTTGAGCGTGCCAAAACTTTGCTGCGAACGCACCCTAAAATCACTAAGATATTGTCGTTTCAGTCCATTGAAAATAGTTTCTAGTTGATTGGCCCATGGATATTAATCAACGGAAAATAGTTTATAGTCAATTTTGAAAGAAGCGATGCTTCCAGGTTGCAACTGGCCATATACTCAATCGATTAGTAGGATTTTCAATTGACTGAAACCCTAGTATAAGTTGTAATTTGTGACATAAAATCACATATGTTGATAGAGACGAGGCGTGGATGTGCTTGGCGGTAGAGGAGATGGTGCAGCAACAGAAAGAAGGTTAGAAGGAGCAATTTGGCATTTGAGCGGATTTATTGCTGGATTTTGACCCGGTCTTTCTGTGACTTATCTGCAAGTTTGAGGGGATATATTCCTAATATATCTCTAAAAGGAAAGTTGGATATTTTTCCTAGGCCTTCTATTTTTCTATAAAAGCAGCACATTGGGTTGGATTAATGTATGACCGAATAGAGTGGCGGTCGCGTGCCTCTAGGGCTTGGTGCCCTAGAGATGATTGGTGCCTCCAGTTAATCCAAGGCTTAGCCATCGTTCTTCATTGTTCTCCTTCTCCAAGAAAGAGTGTTAGCCATCTAGATATTCTTTCTCTTTCTCAATAAGGTTATCGATTCTTGTAATTTTGTTTATTGTTGGTTTTGATCCATTAAGTGTAAACAAAATTTGTTTTTGTGAATCAATAAAGAGGGTGGTTGGGTGGAATATCTTGTGTTTGTGCGTGTGATTTCATATCTGTGTTTGTTTCCATAGAAATCATCTTTAAGTAATTGGGTGAATAAGATCATGGTCGCTTCCGCAAAGACACAGTTTTCATAACAGTATAAACTTCAGTAGCCACCGATATTAGAATACATTTATGGAGATGCTGGGACAAATACAAAACTCAAAAGTTTCTTCTTCTTGTTCTGTCCAAAGACCCCAAACATATTTGCTTTTGAGAATTTTCACATTTTGTGTTTTCAAAATAAAGAACTCCAATTCTAAATTAATGAATGAATGGAGAGGTTACATCACATAAGCATGCAAGTGGAATCAAATTGACACGGTCAAACGAAAAAATTATGCATCATCATGTAACCAATACATAAATGGTCTATGGTGAACTAATTTTGAACCAAGTGTTAAAAATAATCTCATTTCAAGTAGTTTATTTGTCAATTAACTATATGACAATACATATTTTACTAACGTGGTATTAGAGCTGGTTTAATTTGTGTGCGTCTAATCATCACGCTTGTCTCACGACACCCAGTTTAAATGTCCACGTGCTTCGCTCATGATACATCACACGTAGAGGCATATTGGGAATGGTCTCACATCGGGAAGCTTATAAAGGATATGTTATCAGTACTAAGAGGCTAAATTTTACATTGACAATTGATTATGTGACAATACATATGGTTCTCTACGCATAAAGTACCCCCATGATAGACAAGATCAATCACACATATTGAGTTTCTAAGTAGATTGTTTTGCATGCTTAGCACGTTAATGACCATATGTTTCAAATCTAGGATTCTTGAATCTACCTTAGAACGCGGTCTTACTTTCATAGTATGACATGATTTCCATACTCATATAATTAAGTTATTTAAGTTTTTTTGTGATACCCTTTATTGATCAGATAGTCCTATTAAGGATCTTCAAACATCCTTGTTCACCTAGAGTCAATCACAAATTCATAAATGAGTGATGTGGTTTGTTTCATAATCATTCCCTTAATTGGATTGTACTCATTGAATCAAGTTTTTTTTTTTTTTCAAAATATAGTATGAGTTTCTATTAATAATGACCAACCTTCATCCATAGATTGTAGTCCTAGTTCTTTCAATTTTATGAAACTCGTTTCCCTTAAAAGACTCTAAGTTGAGAGCCAACCAAGTTTGTTTCGATAGTTACTCTCCTAAGTAACATAGGCTGTCAGGAACGCTGATTAGACGCTATTTTGTAATTTTAATGTCCCATCCTTTTGTAATAGCGTTTTATTTTGATCTTTCTCTGAGACGTCATTTGAGTGCTAAGATTTTCTTGCGACCCCATAAAATAGGCATTTCAGAAGAAAAAAAAAGTTTGGCTAGATTAAATAAGTTTGGAGTAAATTCATTTGATTGCTTTGTTTATTATTATTGATCTTCTTTGTTTCAAGAATTTAGGGTGCGTTTGGTTTAAAATGAGTTTTGAGTTTTGAATTTTCAAAATTAATTACAAAACATTAAAGGTATGAAAGGAAGATTGGTAGAATGAAAGGAAGATTGGTAAAATGAAAGAAAGATGGAGGGGACCGCGGAGGGGATGTAGCAATCATGGAAGGAAGAATTGCTCTCCGTGTTTCTCTTATTTCTCAAAACATGAAAAATAGATAAAAGTTGTTTTTTATTTTGTATGTTAACATTGTTTTCTAAAATGGTTATTTTTCATATTATACACGCGTCGTGCACATTTTTGTATGGATGAAAACTCAAAATTTAAAATGGTACACCAAACACTACCTTAATTTCTTGAATCATTTCTCTATACCTTTTGGCTAAATTATAGATCTTTATGCTGTCGAACTTGAAGTTTTATACTTTGTTTCTTATTATATCAGGTACTCTTAAATGAACAGTTTAGGTAACATGTATTAGCATTATTTGGAGCTGCGTAAGTGGATCAACATAATGTGACACATTCTCATATTTATACTTGTATTATTGGTTTATATTGCGCTATGTGATATTGTGCATCCTTGACAGTGTCAGTGTTGACTCACTATGATTAGAGCCAGTTCATCAGTTCAGTTTATATATCGCTTGTGCAAACTCTATTTCCATCTCTATAACTGTATAAGTCTGTATATTCTGATTACATGATCTATACAGTTATTACTGCCTAGAATGTTTTATATCCGCGACTATTATTATATTTCGTCTTATACGCTATGAGATATATTACTGATTTTATGATTTTGTTTTGGTATTTCTTTTTTCCCGTCTCTTCCTTTTCTCATTTCCCTTCTTTTCTTCTATTTATTTCCCTTGGCAATTGTCATGCATCAATCAGATGTTTGTACAACGCACTAGAAGCTTATAATAAGCACTGATGGTGTAGGGCAATCGTCATATTTAGTATCAGAGCTTGAATTGTGTTATTTAATCTAAGGAATACCCAAATCGAGAGTGAATATATACGAGATAGTATATATTTGTTATATATTTTGGTTTTTAAAACTATATAGTAGTTATATGTATAGCATATAAGTTGTTTTTCATAAAAGCGTTATCGATGTAGTTTTTCTCCGTGAGTAATTGATTGTCCTTACCATTAATCCAAGATGATCTAACGAGAAATACTGATATTGACTCCCATCTTCGGAATTGAGAAGTGGACAGGATCAAAGACCACTAACATTTGTTTATCGCATATGTTTCCAAAGATTGTACAAATTATTATATGTGATGCCCTAATCTCTCCAAATGATTATGGTGCTCAAGTGCAGAGAATCAACTATGTCGAACTGTATAAAGATTGAAAGTATCTATAAGGCAGACGGTTGAAATGAAGTCGGCTATTGTAGTGCAAGATTAATTTGGTTTCTTGCAAAGAGTTTTTCGATGGCTTGGAGTTAGATGGTGTAGTGAGGTAGAAGTTTACCTCTAGAAAACTCAAGGATGAACATGAATTGATTGAAAGTCCTTATAACTTCAGTTTTCTAAAAGATCAATTCGCTTGAGATCAGTTCATAGTTCACTTCGAACAAATTTGTCTCGACATCCAAGAAGTTGGTGTTGCTTGAGAAGTTCGCCGATTTACGTAAGGCGATGATTCTGTATCGAAGTATGTGGTCTAATTTGATACTCGAGATACGATATATTTTCTCATAGGTGCTCTATACAAAAAAAAAAAGTCATCAATAGAGAGTGATCTACTTAGAAAGCTGCTGATTTCATTCGAGTGAGGGAGTGAGGGCCTTAAGGAGTTGATCATGAAGGCTCATGATTTACGAGATTGCATTCAGTGTAGAAAATTGTCCTGTTGTGCGTGGATAAATCGTGAAGGCATATGCATTGATGATCATTCATGTTTCATCGAGTGCTCTCCATGAAAGAAAATGGAAATGACATCACCACTTGAGATATGCTTTCCACTAGTGGTGTTTCCATATGCGTTCCATTTTAACATCGAAGTTTCATTGTATCGTTTGATCTTGTTGTTTAATGGATGAAACATGGATCGGAACTCGACACAAGTAATTAGCCTTTTAATTATAACTAACCCTGCTGACGACTCAATTAGACTATATAAGTAGCATACTGTATTTTGTCTTTGGAGATTAATACTGTGGATGACTACAACATCCGTGGTGTTTAATTCTGAGCCTCAAAGTGGGGAAATGTTACAACATGACTTGTCTGCACTTAGCAGTATACATGGTTCATTAAAAACTTTGTCTCATCTAGTCATGGTTGTTTATTGATTTGTTGTTTGTTATCGATATCATTAGGTTAATTGGATTTAAAGTCTAGAAATTCACTAGTTGGAGGGATATGGAATGACAGTGGATTGCGAGATTGATGACGATAGAGACTAGTGATGGGAGGAAGGGAGCGTTGAGCTTCCTATCAGGCGTGAGTAGGTGATGATTAACTTTTTATATTCACTCAATATCCCTACACGATGAGTTGCCATTTGAGCCTATAACCTGAGGGTGACTGGACACATTCGATGAGGCAACCGGATTACTATTATATTTGAGTTGAGTTCCGTATCGATCTGATTAGAGGTGTTAGACCGATAATTGTGTCTTTAGGACATATGATACCTTAGGAGTGAGAGACAAGCAAGTATCTATTCCTGTTTCTAGACGGCTTGTCTGGTCAACTCTAGGGTGCTATGGTGTTCTCAAAGTTGGACTTTCTGAGGAAATTTTACCAGTTGAGAATAGTTTGAGGAAATTTTACTAATTGAGAATGGTAGGAGGGTGGCGTGCCGATTACAACATTTATTATGTTGTTTTGTCTAGATTTGTTGGCTCTCTCATTCAGACTAACTAACGAGTCAACATACTTCATTGATTTCTCGGACCATGTTCCACGATATCACTTACATAAATTGTGTTTCTGTTATCTGATAGTATTTTCGTCTACTTATGGACGAAAGGAGAGCACAACGCACGATTGATGCTTATGTTGCAGCGTGTTCACAAGACACTGATTGATGCTGAGATTCATGAAGTATCACTTCGGGATGAGGGAAATGAGATGCTTGAATCATCTGTTTCAAAGTAAGATATCACTGTAAATCCTACATAGATTACGATAGTTCAAATTTGAATAGACCAAAGGGTGCTACATATTAGAAGTTTCCTTGCATTAACGAGATGTTATATATGTTTCATCGAAGGGCTATTCTAAAGTACCAACATCGGTTACCAATAGGTTGATAGAGGAATCAAACTTTTATTTGAGACGCAAGAAACAAACACCCGTTAGTATTCTAATTGGGAGGTTGATGAGTGCATTGACATCACTCGTTTTAAGTAGAAATGATAAGTCGATAGTACACACTTACTTGTGGTACTTAATTGAGTAGAGTATAGGTATCAGAAGGAAAGGTTCTCGCATGTTAATCGACGATCGAAACCGCACAAAAGGAAGCATAAGACTCTTGACTCAAAGCCGATGGTTATAGAGCTCGTTTTGGAGTATCATGAGGCACTATCTCTTAGGAAAGGAGTTAGCATTGTTCACCGATGTCATATCATTGAAGTATCTCTTATTTGAGAAGGATCTCGACCTTCGCCGGCAGCGACAGTTAGAGTTCACTGCCTTCTAATGCAATTATTAATGCTTAAGTAAGAGACATACCAGTCCAGAAGTGATACCCCTACAATGGACATTGTTTGATTAATAGTGATGGTGAATCTAGAACTTGAGGTGGTGTTGTGGGTACTCAGCCGAGATGGTAAGCTCTGTATGGAAGAGATGTTTATTCCGATATTGTTCCATGAGAATGTCGGGCATTCATTTCAGGATAGATGAATTAACAAGTAGACAATGCTGACTGGAAAGAGTCGAGTAGTTCCCTATAACTACTTGAGATTCCCAGGCAGTTGCGGATATAATTATCGATGAATTTCATTGATAGATTGTCAAAGATTTGAGAATAGGATGATAGCACTCAAGTCATACTCAATTGATTGACGAAAGATGTTGAATTTGTTCTTTATGTTTTTTAATTCCAGTTGAACAAAAATAAAATTTGTTAAGTCATATATGCATTAGATGTCATAATAATTACTGGACAGACGAGTATCATGCATGTTAGGGTAGGCATAAATGTTATTTTTTGATAGTTGCTCTTATTTTGCGTATGAATGTTTGATAGTTGCTCTTTCCATTCAGCATTGTCTAGATGTTGTTTATTCCGATATTGTTGCATGAGAATGTCGGGCATTCATTTCAGGATGGATGAATTAACAACTAGACAATGCTGAATGGAAAGAGTCGAGTAGTTCCCTATAACTACTTGAGATTCCCAGACAGTTGCAGATATAATTATCGATGAATTTCATTGATAGATTGTCAAAGATTTGAGAATATGATGATAGCACTCAAGTCATACTCAATTGGTTGACGAAAGATGTTGAATTTGTTCTTTATGTTTTTTAATTCCAGTTGAACAAAAATAAAATTTGTTAAGTCATATATGCATTAGATGTCATAATAATTACTAAACAGACGAGTATCATGCATGTTAGGGTAGGCATAAATGTTATTTTCTGATAGTTGCTCTTATTTTGCGTATGAATGTTTGATTGTCGACATTTGACATGACTAATTATGCTTGTATAATTGTTCGGCATGCAAGATAATTGTAATTTAGTATAATGCATTTATTTGAAATAAATTTCATATGTGATTAACATGTTTATGTTAGATAAATTCCATTTATTTAACATGCTTATTTTCTTATCATTACAACTACCATATTTAATCCTCTTTGTTCACCACCTGTATGATGAACATACAAAGGATAATCGAGGATACTGAAGTAACTAAGATACACAAATTTACCCCTCCACTTCTCTTTTGCAATCTTCTCACCTATGATTGAGCATGAAATTCAATCTATAATATGCGCTGCAGTTGATAAAGCTTCAACGCAAAGCCACTGGACAAGTATGCCGTCAATCTCAAGTATGTCTCTTCTCAAGTAGAGTTGGATTCATCTTATCAGCACCTCGGTTGAATTGCGGATCTCAAGTAATATTGAAACGTCTCTGAATACCATGTTGTTTATATAAATTGAGGAACTCTTTATAAAAAAATTCACCACTATTATCTGATTTTAAGCACCTTAAACTTATAACCAGATTCATAGTAGTCAAGGCGCTAAGGCACAAAAAGGCTCAAGCATTGAGCCTGGGGCTTTTTAGAGCCTTGGACTTTTTTATGTGCCTTTTATATGAGTTTGATCCGCTATTTTACTAACTATAAATTAATTTTTAAACCATATTTTATAATTCATTCAATTATCTACATATTTTATTAATAAGATTTAAATTTTAAACCACATTTTATAAATTATTGAACAATTAAACTATTTATAAACAAAATTTTGAATTTAGCAAAAAAAAAAAACGCCTCAAACTACAAAAAGGCGCACTCAAACTGCAAAGAGGTGAAGAATTTTATTATTGTAATTAAGTGTGAAGATTACAAAGTTTGATACACTAATTTTCAGTACATAAACTCTTTTGTATATTAACTTTGGAGCTTGAAGTTGAAATCAACCCACGATGTCAGACTAACCAAGTACAACGTATCACAAGCTTCGACAAATATCATATCAATACGGACCTTAGTCTGCTTTTTTTCCTTTAAATTTTGACAACATGACGACCAGAATTAAGAAAACAAACGAGAAAATGGAAACTATAAAGACAATAAAATAGGGTAAAGTTGAAATTGATTAAGGGTGGCAAAAGTAAAATATGAAGTGCAACTATTTTTAGGATAATGTTGGGGCATGTTCCACAATACAAGTGCGCCAATAACAAGTTGAATCTACTGGCACCCCTAATCTTCCTTTCACGCTCCATAATTTTATTTTTTAAAAATATCACATGTCATGTATTTCCTTTTTCACTCGTATTATATCAAATTTGCTTTTTTATTTTCAATTCCTTTTCCATTCACTTTCCACTCTTTATTATCATAAATTATCAAAATCATGAAACCTAAAGTCAAGTCATGACTACTAACCAACCATTTTTATTGTCAATTTTTGTTAAAAAAATTTGGCTAGTACAGAAAGACCAATTCTAAATAAGTTTTATTCAAAAGGTAAAAAATGGTTAATAAAGGAAACCAATTCTACATAAGTGTTATCTAAAAGGGTATATTTGCACTTCCATAGAAACTGGGGTAACAATTTGGTTTTTTATATATGAAACCGGTCAAACGTATTTGGAATTTGTTGATATGACTGAAATCTTCTATATTTTTTGTTAACGGAAGAAAATTGGTACGAAATTAAATATAACCATGAAGTTGCACTCGACCTTCCAAATTTAAGACTGAAGAATGAAGGAGGGGAAGGAAGAAGAGGAAAAGAAGAACGACTAAATTGCTCTAACTGATTGATGTTGAAGGAAACTTTTGGAATTAATCATTTTCAGTGTTAATAGGTTTAGTCCCAATAGAACTAGCCTTCCAGTAAATGCGGTTAATCATTATTCTGCATTTTCTAATTGAGGAACCGGTTTATCCCTGATTGTGTATCACCTTGGTAGCAGTATGATCGCCATTAACTTACAAGGAATAAAATAAGTTATTCACTAATTGATAAGTCACTTGATGATGATTTATTTCAACAACAACAACAACAACAACAAAGTTCTAACTTAAACAGTAAAGCGAATCGAAGTTCTGATCTTTCAACTAATACCATACTTTTTAAATAGTTGAGCAAAAAGATAATAATAATATCATCATCATCACCTTGGTAAGGGATGAGGCTTATTAGCTGCCTTCAAGTACGAACGAAGTACAAACCCTTGTCAAACTAACAAACGACACGTATGCAATTTCCTATTGATTAAAGTACAAAAAAATAAACTGTTGCACCTAGTAAACATCATCATCATTTACACTATGATCTCGATCAAAACCGGAAGCAAAACATAGAAAACTAAAAAAAAACCATTACCATAGTAGACGATGAAGTGGAGGCGTCGGTACTGTGAGCTCGGACGGCGGATACGCTGAGATTTCTACTATCTCGAATTGTAATCAGACGGCTGAGAGAAGATGATCGGATATGGGGTAGGAAGGATTGGGAATGATGTGATTTGAACGAAGGGAAGAAGAGAGACGGATTTAAACTTCTAGTTGAAGAAATTAGAGAGGTTGCTTCCATATTTGAAATTGATTTGCGCTGTGGAGCAGCGGGGGATGTTTTGCTCTTTTCCTCTGCTAGCGGGACATGACATCATAATGCGGAGAGCTGTCGTTTTTAAATTTAACAAACGTAATGGATTTTGTTTCCTTTCTGCTTCAAAACAAGCAATTACCCTTTTGGCAGTCGTAGATTGGATTGCGAGTTCAAATCCCAATATGAAAATATTTATCTTTATTTTTATTATTAAAGATTGAAATTATTATTCAAATCTCAACTAAAATAATGTTTTCCCTTTTTTGTTTTCTCATATTGGTTTTCCTAAAAAAATTCTCTTTCTTGTTTGTCTCGTTTTTTCGTTGAAGTATTTTCCTCGTGGTATCAGGTAATCAGCGTTTTTCCGGTGTTCCCTTTTGTGTTAATTTGTTGTGGTTTTAGCTTATTTTACGGAAAAAAGAGTTATTTTATATGTGAAAATAAAAGGATTTTTTATCCAAACATAAATAAAATCGTTTTTTCTAAATATCTGTGTGACTTCAATTTGTTCTTGCACTTAAAAGCTAATTGGAAATAACTAGAAATTTAGTTTATACATGTGTCGTTATATATGTTTTTCTCAAATTAAAAATAAGTACTACAAAATTGCTATTAATCCTCTACGGATATTTGTACTTGTTTGAAATAATTTTTAGTACTATAAAATTGCTTTTAACCCTCTACGGATATCTGTATTTGCATTTGAAATAATTTTTAGGCATCAGATATCTGCATCTGCAGATACAAATAGATATGAGATAATTATCCTCTACGGTCGTACAACTAAGAAACATAACAAAAAAAAATTAGTTTAAAGTAAACTTTTTTTTTCAATCTAATTGATTGTCATAATGGTAGACGTAAAAAAATATAATGATAATAAACAGCTTTGATCGGTTAGTATGCATCTATTGCATATAATGTAAACATTACCTTAATAAAATAATTGATAAACAAATATCTCTAATTTTATTAAAATGCATATAGTTTAAATTATAATCTTGAAAAAAACCATACAGATAATCGTCTGACGCGGATGCGTTCGTATCTGCATAGTTTTTTGCAAAAAGGACTTCTATTCTGTTTCGAATACGAATACAGACGAATTTTGAATCTTTCATGTATCCATTAACGTTCTTATTCATTAGAGATTTTCAAATTTACATTTTAGAAAAGGAAAAAATCAAGTCTTCGATGTTTATTTTGGATTTGTGCTTCAGTCTGCATGCAAATCTCCACTATTTGGAGTTTTGGTGAATTATAATCTTTCGTCTTATTATATATGTATAGATAGGTTTGGAATGTTTTTAACTCGTTTTTAAAGCCAAAATCATGTTTTGAGACTAACTTAAATTCAACCTGAAGTAAGTGCGAATTTAAAAGTGTTTTGAAATGCTAAAATTATGTTAATTGGATATATGGTTTCCCTATTGTGTGTTAGGTTATGTTAGAGATGACAAATTCTATTCAAACACCGTAAATTGCTTTACTTACACCATGAGATTTTAAATAAAATTTCAGACCAAAATGACCTTATTAAAAAGGAATCAATATTAAAGAATGAAAACATATACAATTCTCCTTTGTTTGCATTATGTATTCTCCATATAATTTCTCTTCTAAAGTTAGTAAATTATAAATTAATTTATATCGCTGGTTAAATTAAATTTATATTTCTTTTGAGGATTAAAAAAAATTCATATCATTACAGGCAACAATTATATACAGTCAATTTTAACAGTTTTCACTTTAATTAAATATGAAAATTTAAAACTAACTGCTAAAATTAATGTTATACAAAGTACTAAAATTTCTTCAATCTTTCATTCAAACTTAATCATGTTTTAATTTAACACCGAAATTTAACTAGTTTAACTTTCTAATATTTAAAAAAATAAGTTCAAATTTCTGTCATCTAAAATTAAAAGTGATGTAAAAATAAAACAATCAAATAATTTAAAATACTAGTGTTAAAAAATAAAGTTTTTTTTTATTTTAGGAAAATATATTGCAATGAATTCCTAGTTTTATGTAATTTAATTTTAAGGTTAAAGAGGAAGGTGATGAAAATATAAATGGGTAATTTGGTGAAATACATGGTGTATGAAAAGAAATTTTTGGTGTATGCTATTTTATTTCATTTTACGGTGTGTGTTAAGGAATTATAGGTGTATGAATAGAATTAGCCGTTAGAGACCTTTTATGATGATTTATCATGGACTTTTTTATGTTTGTCTGTTTAAATGTTGTTTGGTGCATGTATGTTGTTCACTTGTATAGTTGAAATGTTCATTAGAGCGCCATAGAGTAAGGAATCGCAGAATCTGGTTTTGACGATCGACTTGGGGATGTTAGAAGTCATACAATAGCAATCCACGTTTATGAAATGAATAATTAATGATTAATATAAATATAATTAACAAGACAAGAAAAAAAGGTGATTTTTAAGATATTGAAATTTGGCCATGAAACTTATACCATTGTGTTTGTAGTGATTTTCTAATCAATCTACATATTACTAAAGCAATGCCAACTTTGCCTCCAAAACTGCCCATTTTCTCTCCACAATACCACTAATAAATAATAAAAAAAACTCCCTCCAACAATTCCCTCCAAAAATGCATTTTCCGCCAAAATGCATTCACTTCATACACTTGGGCTACGTGGTAACAACAATTAAACAATTAAAAATTATTACAGGTTTACTTTCCAACGCACACAAGAAAAACACAATTATACTTTTTCAGCTATGCCTCGGTAACAGCAAATCCCACCTGTTACGATAAAAAAGTTATAATTACTGACCAGAAGACTCTCGAGAAGTCTTCCTTGTTTCTTCCCTTCCCAACATGAAAATAAATAATAACTTCACCCAAACACCGTCATTTTCTTCAGTCGCAATCAATATCAATCTGAGATTTCAAAGCTCTGTTGTCTCAGGGCTTCAAAACTGATCTGAGATTTCGAAGCTCTGCTGTTCGTGCTATCAGTTTCCCCTCCATTCTCAATCCCTACAACCGCCGCCTTGCTATCTGTAAACCTCTCCTCTTCAGCCAATGCTCGGAAAGCAGAAAACAAGAAGCCGCTTCGTGATCTCAAACTCGGTAGTTCTGATACTCCGATTCTTATATTATTGATTAAAAAGGTACTCTTATCTTACCTATTCTATGATGTCACATATTTTTTTTATAGTAGAATCGTTTAAATGATTGCTAAGAACTGGTAACCTTCGCTCTTTCTATTTGGATCCATGAAGGAGGCAGTCCAATCTATGTCTGAGAAGGTACGACTATAAATTTTTATTTTTAGAGCTCGATTTTACTGAGAATTAAAAAATTGTTAATTCTCTTTGTGTTG
This sequence comes from Allium sativum, assembly GCA_030737875.1. Lineage (NCBI taxonomy): Eukaryota > Viridiplantae > Streptophyta > Magnoliopsida > Asparagales > Amaryllidaceae > Allium > Allium sativum. The sequence continues at coordinate 1,018,049,378 of CM060926.1, read as the reverse complement.
TTGTTTTAGTCTTGAGATTACCCATATCGACATACATGGTTTATGAAGTCTGAATTTTGGCAATATTTTGTTTTATACTAGATTGCCTCAAAACTTCTGATTTATACTGAGGCCATCATTGTTTGATGTAAGGTCTAAAACTATTGATTTAGGTTTTTTCATGATACCGCAAGCATCAGAAAAAGAGAAAGATCATAACAACCCTAAAATTTCCATCTTCTCTCAAATCATCTCAGGTCTACACCCATTTCTGTAAGTTCTGCAGCTTTATTTGTGATTACTTGAAATGTTCTTCAAACAGTAATGATTTTTTAATACAATGATTATGTTAGATAATTAAATCCTATTTAGATATAAGTAAATTCTTAATTTATCAACAATTTTGAAGGCTACACTTTGATTTTATATCAGCTTTTAAGGTTGAGATCAGATTTGATTTCCTTCTTCGCATATTGGCAATGTTTGAGGATTTGGAAAAGAGGCGGATATGTATTGCAAACAACAAAAGGATAGCTACTGAGTTCAGCTAAGATAAGCTAGGCATTTAGCAAGTGAATAGTTAAAATCAATATTTTTCCTCTTTGTCGAAAACCATAAAAATACTTTTCATTTTTTTAATATATTTTGTTTGCTAAATATTGAATTTGGAAAATTTTATATCACATTAAAAAACAATGTTTGCTCTTCAAATGCATGGATAATGAAGGCGACGTCAACTGCAATTTTTTGTTAGACTATTTTGTTTTATATTTGATTACCTCATAACTTCTGATTTATACTGATATCATCATGTTTAACCTAAGATCCAAAATTTGGATTTGGATTTTTTTTTATGATACCGCAGGCATAAAAAGGTGGAAGACTCGGAAAGATCGTAACGAGCCTAAAATTTCCGTCTTCCGTCAAATCATCTCAGGTCTACTCCCACTTTTGTAAGTACTGCAAATTATTATTCATTGTTGCAACTTTTGTGATTTAGATGCACATGCAACTCGTTACATTAATCATTATTTGGTATGTTCTCTAGCAGTGATGATTTTTTGGTACAACAATTATGTTAGGTAGTTAAATCCTTATTAGATAGTGAAGATCCAATAGTGTAAAATGAAATATTAGAGCCACAAAGTTAAGGAGTAAACAAGTAATAGCATCTCATTTTAAAATGGGAAAATTGCTAGTGTGGATAAGTTTTCAGAAAATATGAATTGATGAGCATTCACTTTTAGTTATTATTTTGTTGATTCATGAATCTATTATGTAATAATATAGTTTTAGTTCTGATTTTGTGATTCAGGTTACCTTTTTATTTTCGGAAATTGATTCAAATTTATTGCTTTTTTGTTGCAGGAAAGCTTTATATTTTTCAACAGAAACAAGTAAGTTTTTAATTTTAAAATGTATATCTGGTTATCCAACTTTTGGTAATTGGAATGTTTAGATTGTAATTTGTTCTGATTAGCTAAGTGGCAGAGACTTGGAAATTAATTCCATTTATACTAGTATTACCGCACAACGGTGGGAAAACCGACCGTTTTATCATATAACCTTTAAAAGTTGTGATACTTAATTAGTTTCAACTAAATAAATTATGATAATATATTTAGTAATAAATTATCTGCATTAGTAAAAAAAAAATATAAACGATAAAATGTCAAAAAATAAACACATACAAATATGTATATGTTTACACGTTTGCCTCTATATATATGTATATCTATGTAGACACGGACACACATGTATATGTATATATTGTATCATCCACCAATAAAAGTCTTTATAATGGATACTTGGTATAATGCTTTCTTTAATTATACTGGTTAGTAAAACATGTGATAATATCATACATATAATTTCAGAATTCATAACAGTATACATAATTCCAGAATTCATAACAGTTTATATATAAATGATTGCAATATCGTCAAAGACACTCAAATCAGTTAATAGTCAGTTAGTATTGAATTTGTGAATGTTATATACAAACTGGGTAATTGAAAGTTTATTGAGATATGTGCATTCAGTATCATTTTTTTCTTTCATAAATCAGTTAATAGTCAGTTAGTATTGAATTTGTGAAAGTTTGATGGAAAAAAATCTGTTGAATTCTCTTTCATAAATATTTGTTGCAGGAGCATTCAGTATCATTTTTTCCTTCTCCTTTCCTTAACCATTTTAAATACTTCTGATAGAATAAAATATACAACGAATCTAATGCACCAAAAAGAAAAGAATAAACTATTGTCTATTATTACATTTTCCATATGCCGTATGTTACTGCTACTTCAAAGTCTAAGCAAACAAATAAAAATTATAGTAATAAATAAAAGAGGTTTGGTATCTTTCAAACGTTAACAAACATCCAGTATCTTTCGCATCTTGATTGGCTGTTAGATCCTAAGATCCCACGACCACCTTAACCGGGTCTGGTCTCATGAATTCCTGGGCTAATTGATGATCAACAAAAGCCCATGTAGCACTGAATAAGTGAATATAACCATTTAACGAACTGAGGAAGTTTGATTTAATATTAAGCAAACTTCAGGCTCAAACTGCTTGTCAAGCATTCGATCTGCTTCATCAAAAACCAGGAAAGACATATCCTTCATACAACAGAAACCTGATTCAACAAGATCTTACATCCTTTCATGCGTCCCAATAACATTTCAACTCCCAACCAACTGTAGTCTGTCCACGATGTAAATGAAATGAAGTGGTACTGAATTAGGAGCTGAAATAGAGAGGCAGTGAATTAACAGAAATAACTAAGAACGAAACAAAAATAGAACCAAAATCAACTATATTGCATTTAAGATGTGAACCTGGAATTCTGAAACACATGTTTTAGACGAGCTTTGTAACGACCCGTATTTTCAACGATATATAATTAATTTATTTAATTATTTAAATAGTGATTTAGGGAATTAAATCGTTGTTTAATTAAATAATAGTGAATATTTAATTAAATTAAATAATAGAATAATATATTTAATTTCGAAATAGTCGGAAATAGTGAATTGACAAAATAATGTGAGCTGGACAATTCAAAATCTATATTTTAGTTTAAAATTGAATTACGATAACGAATATATTTAATTAGCGATGGTTGAACGTATAAATTATATTATAATTATAATCGAGCTCGAAATGGTGTGGCAGTTCGCTATTCAGTGATTCGAACTTTAAATGAATATACAAAATCCATTTTAAATCGGATTTCTGTGAAACAAGAAACGTTCGGAACTGGTGAAGTATATTTTTCTAATGGAAAAGAAAAATCGGGATTTCATTATGTAGATTTTGATTTATGCCCAAATCAAATTTTCGAAAAGTCGGTATGGAATTCCTTTATAATTTATAACGATTTATTTATATTTTAAATGAATTTTTCAATATAAATTGAATATCGATTCAACCGGGATTTGAATATCGAGTTATAAATCCAATTGGAGCTATATGATATTCTATTGTGAATATATATACGATAATATTTATGTTTAAATATTTAATTTAATTATTTTTAAATATATTTATATATTTAAATGGGTTATTTAGAGCTTTAAAAATAGCCAGTTTTACAAACGAACTCCGTTTTCGATGAAACTAATTTTGTTGGATCCGTAATATTAAATTATTGTTAGATTCCAAGTTTCGTGATTTTTGGAGTCAGTGTGTGGCCGTACGGATTTTTAATATGAAAAACAATTAGTATTTTGACGGTTAAAAATACGCTGTGTGAGCAAACGGAGTCGGAATTCGATGAAACCAGTTTCGTTGGGTCCGTAATGTCGAACTCTAGTTGTATGTCCATTTTAATGATTTTTGGATATCATGTGTGATTATAAGAATTTTTAACATTAAATACAGATAGCGTTTGCTTAAAATAAAATAAAACAATCAATAAAAAATATTTAAAATTTTCTATAAATACCCTACCTTTCCTTCTAAACCTAATTTCATTCTCCACGGTCAAACAATATTCCGCCGCACTTCTTTTTCTTCCTCAAACCAATTTGTTATCTTCAATAAATCAAAACAATTCATATAAATTCTAATAAATTCCAGTGCTTGTATATTGCAAACCTATGGGTTGAGAGCTTCATCGTTATACCATTTTTACTAGGTCCGATTCATGTTATGGGTTTGTCGAGTTTCTACAGTAGACCTAGGGCTTGAATTTTCTTGGAAAGGAGACATCGATACAAGTTTTTAATGTCAGTTTCAGATTTGTAGTTTGAAATAGCACTTGTAGTAAATTTTTGGAAGGGATCGATGTTCAAGGGGTCACGGCTCCTGTGTTGTGCTTATGCGAGTTTGAAAATCGCACCAGGGAAGGTGGAAGCGAGATGAACGAAATGGGTATAGGAAGACCCGGTTTTCGAAGAGGAGGCCATTGGCGCAGACGCTGAAGAATTTCGTACACTGGAGGAGAAGAAATTGGTGGAGAAAGAAATCGGCAATGGTGGAGTTTTCATCTGGAGCTCGCGATTTATCTTCGGGGAAGAAGGCTGATATGTTGGGCTGGGTTCAAGCGGATTTGGGCCAAGGAAAAAGGGGTGAGGCCCAGTTGATTATAAACTTAGTTTAATTTTTGAAATAAAATACGTATACCTTGTAAAAGCTATAACTTTGTCGTATGTTATCAGAAATTCACGAAACTGGATCCGTTAGGATCGTATGGATGGACACTACCCAATGGAACTGGCTGGGAGTGGATTGGAGCTCTTTTGAATTTATGGCGAAATAAATTGTTTGATCTGAATCAAACAACAGTTTATCGTTATTTAACGATGAACTGCCAAAGTGAGTAAAACTCACCAACTCTACCAGTTCATATTTTTACAACGTATATTTAGAACTGATAAATGATGATTGATTGCTCTGTATTGATTATTTGGTTGAACTACTAAGTAATTGGTTGAAATTATAGATCTGGTTATATATATATAAATATATATATATATATAAATTGATTCTGTTTAGCAGAATATTTCATAGTGAAATGAAATTGATGTTAATTATATTGTTTAACATCTGTGGATGCAGGAAAACAGGTTGGAGGGATCCAAATGGATTCCTCAATATTTATAATACTGTTCTTTTCATATATTGTAATATATGATGTGATATATAATCTGTTATTGATTATGTGTGTTTGAGTGATATCGATCATTGTGAATTGATATTTTAAATACTGTAAGAAATACTGGGATATAGAAAAGGGGATTTTCAAAGTGTATTTTGAAAATAAATTATTTATATAAAATCAATGGATTTTATATATAAAAGGAAAAGGATTTTTTAAAAGAAAATAATTATTAAAATCAAAAGGAGTTAATCAAAAGGAGTTAAATCCAAAGGAGTTAATCCAAAGGAGTTAATCAAAGGAGTTATAAAAGGAAATATTTTATAAAATAAATAGAATTGTCAAAAGGGATTTATTTGGTAAATAAATAGATTATAAAAGGAAATACTTGAAAAATGAATAGAATTTTATAAAAAGAGAATTTTACATTCGAAAGGTTTAGACCCGTGCTTCGCACACGGGTTTGACGTGATATGGATTTAAAGCAAGGATTTTAAATAGAATTTGTTCTAATCGATAGATTGAGAAGATTAATTTATAAATGATATTTTATAAATTAAATAAAATATTTATCATTGGATAAATGGAATATATAAGTAAGGACTTATATAAAGAAGTAAGAATCGATTTCAACATCGATATTTGAAACTGAATATGGACGTGAAGTTAATCAATGGAGTTAATCAAAATGTGTTAATCGAAATGTGTTAATCAAAATGTGTTAATCAAAATGAGTTAGAGGAGTTAATCGAATTAGGGTTAATCGATTAGAAAAAGAAGTTAATCAAATTGTAGTTAATCGATTAGAATTAGAGTTAATCGAATTAGAGTTAATCGATTAGAAAAAGGAGTTTATCGAATTATAGTTAATCGATTAGAATTGGAGTTAATCGAATTATAGTTAATCGATTAGAAAAAAGAGTTAATCGAATTAGGGTTAATCGATTACAGTTAGAGTTAATCAATTAAAGTTAGAGTTAATCAATTAGAGTTAGGGTTAATCGATAAGAGTTAAAGTTAAATCGAATATAGTTTATTCGAAGTAGTTAAATCGAATATAGTTTATTCGAAGGAGTTAAATCGAATATAGTTTATTCGAAGGAGTTAAATCGAATATAGTTTATTCGAAGGAGTAAATCGAATATAGTTTATTTGAAGGAGTTAAATCGAATATAGTTTATTCGAAGGAGTAAAATCGAATATAGTTTATTCGAAGGAGTTAAATCGAATACAGTTTATTCAAAGGAGTTAAATCGAATATAGTTTATTCGAAGGAGTTAAATCGAATATAGTTTATTCGAAAGGAGTTATCGAATATAGTTATTCGAAAGGAGTTAATCGAATATAGTTTATTCAAAGGAGTTAATCGAATATAGTTTATTCGAAAAGAAGTTATCGAATATAGTTATTCGAAAGGAGTTATCGAATATAGTTATTCGAAAGGAGTTAATCGAATATAGTTTATCCGAAAAGGAGTTATCGAATAGAGATTATTCGAAAGAGACTTATACGTTGAATTCAATTATATCAAATTCGGGAAAGTACACTTTCCATTTTTAATCAAGATTTAATGATTTATTTATAAATTCCATATTTAGTTATTTAGTTAAATCAAGGAATAAAGGTTATATTTTGAAGTTAGATATTTCAGAAGTAGGGATTATAACACTATTGTTATAATTAGAATGTTCTCAATAAAGAAGTGGATTCGTAAATAGAATCCGAGAGTTACGTAAGGAAGTTTGTTAAAGGTTTAAAAGGTGAACCTTGTCTGTTTCAAAGTTAGAAATGTTGTTCAGTTAAGATCTGAGAGGTAGTTATACCCCAACTTGATTGACTTCGTTTTTAACTAAGGAATGGTTAAGGTTCGACAATGAAGATTGGTTAAGTGAATTTAGTTAATGAGTGTGAGGTTTTGAGTTGGCATAGCGATGTTTTATTTAAACATCTGGTTAAATCCAAATATAGGAGTTTCGGAAATGTTTTCCAGTAAGAATCAGAAATGTTTCCTAATATAGAAAATAAGAAATGGAAATGTTTTACAATGTTAATAACGTATATTTTCTAAATTTAGAAAATAGGAAATGTTGAATATATGGAAACAGGAGATGAAAAATGACCTAAAGAGATAAATGTTAAAGGATGATTGATCGATATAATTTCCATCTAGAAATAATATCGTTGTTTGCACACGTGTTTTTCTTCTATAGTTAACTCACCGACTATCGAAGTTTTAGACCATTTTTCCGTCATCAATACGGAGAGACCGGGATCAGATTCATGACCTGAAAACCACTCTGTATGGGCGTTAGCGTTGCGAATCAAATATGATGAAGAAAATTGAAAACAGAGTTATGCAAGGGCTGTTCTGACGATCCTAGGTAGGAATTGCCTAAGATGGATTTACAGAGTAGTGCCTTCGGTTTGTCCAGTCCCAGGACGAGCCGTATGGAAGAATGTCTGACAAAGTATATTTAATAGATCGCGTAAGTTGATCTCTTCAAACGTATGTACGTTTGGTGGTGGAGAAATTCGTTTCTCTTAGCTGTATACCCATTGTATTTTTGGGGAAATCAATTTGTGATTTAGCGGGTATGACGATGTGACATTCAAAGTGAATAATTGTGTGATCTGTCAGAGATAAGCATGGCCTCTAGCCTCACAACCGGGAAATGACAAAAATCGGGCAGGCAGCATGGCTATGTAGGTTTCTTCCATTTGGGTGTATTATCACCTATCTAGAGATATTCATTTCATTTTTTAATCTATTCGATGTTGTCCCATTTGGGAAACGGTTGCTGATCCCAACCGTCGGTGATATACATCCGATACACTCAAGCGAAATGAGTGGTCGGTCATGTGTGGCCGGGTTGCAAGATGTTCTTGTTGAACCCAGTGTATTCCTCTCTAGAGGTACACTATCGGAAGGTGGTTCCATACCTTTTCATAGTTGGAAATCCATTACCCAATAAGTGCTCGCGGTTTTGATTGTATACTATATATGTGGAACGTGAGATGAAAGCGTTCTGCAAGATGATTATTATATTATGATTGATAGACACTATTATAATATCAAAAGAGTTTTGATATAAAAGATCATTGTTTCTTTCAAAATGATTTGAAAGTTAAATCAAATTGATTTGGATTCTCATAAGGGAAAAATCCGTTCCGTTATACGGCGTGGTCTTATGAGATATCGTTATTTTTTCCAACCTTTTTTAAATTGTTTACTCGTACCAGTCCCATGACTGACCCAGAGTTTGTTTTGTTTTATTTTTCCTAAACTCTTGGGTGCCTAATTTTGTACGGGCAGTCAAGTAGTCGGGATTTACAAATACTTGAAGAGATGGAGCAGGAGGCTTCATGATTATATAGATTGTTATTTCCGCTGTGTTGTAAGTGTTATACTCTAATAATGGTATTGTATACAGATACTGTTTTATTTCAAAGTTATGTTATGAAATATATTTATTCATTCCGCTGTGAGATTCGTGTTACTCTGATGTTGTATGTTCTTCTTCTTCTTCTATTCTAAGTTTCTATCTTATCTATCCTCACCCTCTATTTTCTTTCTATTAGTTTTCTGGTTTCCAGTGCAAATGTGGGTTGGACTTGTGTTATTTGGTCAGCTCAAATTGTACCGGAATTTCGGGACACTACAAGCTTAATCATAAACTGAGTGACAAGTAATTTTTGTAAGACCAGGTTCATCTTTGTAATACCTGTAATGTAAGTAGCATGTATCAAATACACTTCCCTCCCTTCAGTATGTTTTACTAGCCATTTTTCACAATTGATAAAAAGAAGGAAGGGTTGAAAAACAGATTCTCAGGTCACTAAGAAATGATCACAGCTTCATGCAGTCAACATTATAAAAACCATGATTTGTTTTTACAGTTCAAGTTTATATTATCGTAGAAAGAACATGTTATTCAGCTGAACTGCATTTACCAAATGCTACTTAATAGTTCAGCTCTTTTGGAATAAGAATGAAGTTACATTTTATTTCACTTGTGAGATGGTGCCATTTTGTCCAAATGGTTGACATCCATTAAAACATAAATACTACGAAAGGTTGTGCCCATCAAATAAAAGCAACATGAATAAATAATCAAATATAATGTAAATACTGCAAAAAATCGTTGTAGGACGTAGAGTGTGTAAAAAAATAATCAACTTTTGACAATCCAGAAGCACCTTCCAGGGCGTCATTTTAAAACAATTTTTGTTTTGAAAAAAATTATATTTCAGAAATCAAATTAAGTAGAAGTTCTCGATTCCTTATTTGTGCAGTAGCTTATTTTATTAGATAGTTTTATTCTTGCCTAATTGGTTTCCTTGAAAAACAATTCCATGTGTTATCCCAAATCCCCATTTGTCATCATGTAAAACCTATTCCAAAGCTACAAAAACCGCAAGCACATCTCCCTTCTCAACATGTTGACTGCATACCAATACACCAAGAACAAAAATATGCATTCCAGTAAACGTCATACAATAAGCTATGCAAGCATATCAAACTATGATACAAATTTTGTTAGAATCATACTAAAATACAATAACTAGTGATTTTCCAATTCAAAAAAACACTAAGTAATCAAACTTTATCAGAAGGCAAAAGTAAATGAAGGCGGAAACCCAATGCAGAAATGTCCTGCAAATTAACATCTCCTTTTCTAAAACTTAGCAACTGGAAAAGGAAAAACAAATCAAAATTCATGTTTCATCCGAAATTAAGATGAAAATCGACTTAAATTAATAATTTTATATGAAAAAATAATGCGAACCAAAACATGAGCATTTGGGAAAGACCTAGAACAACCGAGCTTACCGAGAAGAATAAGCTCCGAAGAAACTTACTTGTGATAATCACTGGTGAACCATTTGGATCTTCGAGCTTTAATTTAACATAGTCCCCTAAATTAATAATAAACACGATTGTAATTTGACATAGTCCCATAAATTAATAATACACGCGGGAAACAAAATTCATCAGATCCAAAAGTTTGATAACCAGATCCGTAAACACCCTATCAACCCAATAACATTCATCTTCATAAAACTATAAATCATAGAGCACCTTATAAACAAGAGTCTATAAGCTGGATCTCCGTTGAGAACAGTCTTTCAATTGATAACTTCGGATCAAATCAACTTTCGATTTCTCAAATCCGATTCAGAATCGGCTTTTTTAGAGTTAAAAATGCGAATTTGTGAATGAATCCATGATAAAATCGGTTTTTTAGAGGTCTCGTGAGAAAAAAGGAGGAATTCTCGCGTGGATTTATTGCGGAGGAAGATACGGAGAAACAGAGAAAAGGAAATGCGGAACCGAGACTTTACATTTTTTTAGCCGAAATTTATTAGCACAGACAAATTGGTTTAACCCCTCTTACAGTAGGGAAACCTCCCTAACGGTCGGTTTGACAATCAACTTTTGACAATCCAGAAGCACCGTCCAGGGCGTTATTTTAAAACAATTTTGGTTTTGAAAAATATATATATTTCAGAAATCAAATTAAGTAGAAGTTCTCGATTCCTTATTTGTGCAATAACATATTTTATTAGATAGTTTTATTCTTGCCTAATTGGTTTCCTTGCAAAACAATTCCATGTGTTATCCCAAATCCACATTTGTCATCACGTAAAACCTATTCCAAAGCTACAAAAACTGCAAGCACATCTCCCTTCTCAACATGTTGACTGCATGCCAATACACCAAGAACAAAAATCTACATTCCAGTAAACGTCATACAATAAGCTATGCAAGCATATCAAACTATGATACAAATTTTGTTAGAATCAAACTAAAATACAATAACCAGTGATTATCCAATTCGAAAAAGCACTAAGTAATCAAACTTTATCAGAAGGCAAAAGTAAATGAAGGCGGAAACCCAATGCAGAAATGTCCTATAAATTAACATCTCCTTTTCAAAAACTTAGCAACTGGAAAAGGCAAAACAAATCAAAATTCATGTTTCATCCGAAATTAAGATGAAAATCGACTTAAATTAATAATTTTATATGAAAAAATAATGCGAACCAAAACGTGAGCATTTGGGAAAGACCTAGAACAACCGAGCTTACCGAGAAGAGTAAGCTCCGAAGAAACTTACTTGTGACGATCACTGGTGAACCTTTTGGATCTTCGAGCTTTAATTTGACATAGTCCCCTAAATTAATAATACACACGATTGTAATTTGATATAGTCCCCTAAATTAATAATACACGCGAGAAACAAAATTCGTCAGATCCAAAAATTTGATAACTAGATCCGTAAAACCCTATCAAACCAATATCATTCATCTTCATAAAACTATAAATCATAGAGCACCTTATAAACAAGAGTTTGTAAGCTGGATCTCTGTTGAGAACAATCTTTCAATTGATAACTTCAGATCAAATCGGCTTTCGGTTTCTCAAATCCGATTCAGAATCGGCTTTTTTAGAGTTAAAAATGCGAATTTGTGAATGAATCCGTGATAAAATCGGTTTTTAGCGGTCTCGTGAGAAAAAAGGAGGAATTCTCGCGTGGATTTATTGCGGAGGAAGAAACGGAGAAACAGAGAAAAGGAAATGCGGAACTGAGACTTTACATTTTTAAAGCCGAAATTTATTGGTGCAGACAAATTGGTTTAGCCCCTCTTACAGTAGGGAAACCTCCCTAACGGTCGGTTTGATGAATACAAGAATAAAAATCTTTAGGTTTGGAAAGTAGTATCTGTCTTCCTTAACATTAAGTTTTTCTTTATTGAATTTTATGTTTTCCACCAAAGATTTGGCTTTTACCTTTACTGATGCAAAGTGACCTTTTTTATTTCAACCGAGGGATAGAAAGACAGCAGATTGTTTAACTAATTCTCTAAATCTAATATGTACAATTTCAAATATTTTAGGTTATATATAAAATATCGTTTTAGTTTTACTCATATATGTATGGGTTTTCCTAAACAGTACCCCATATATTTGATTAAAAATTAAAAACATTCAATTCATAGGTTTTTTGTATAAAAATGGGTTTGATTAGATTGATAACCAGCAATTATTTATGTCTATATAGAATGGTATATAATGCATTTCCACACATTTAATGTTTCATATAAACAAACCATAGCATGGGATGAATGTCAAAGCTCATTATGCCAAGATGGTTTGTAAAATTTCTATCAAATTTGACATTGCTATTAACATAATTTTTTGTGACTTTATTGAAAATGTAGTACTTTATTTCCCAGCTCTCTTTGCAGTTACCAGATTGAACCATGATTTTGGTGTAAATATCATTCAATGATATGTGGTCATTTGGATAATTATGGCTTTTCATTTGGTGGATTCAGGGCATGCAGATTGAATTGTTCATGGGAAGAATTTTTGTTAAACCAATATGTAAACATAGTTATCTTTCATTTGGTCCTCAAGTTTTAAAACTATCAATTGTCGTTAATTCTAATTTTATGAATTATACCTCTTTTTTTGCAAATCAATTGAATTACCATAACATTGACAATGTTAGTAGTAAGTACAAAGATAGGAATAAAACATAAACATGTATGGTTCAATTTAAAATTCATTTTTCAAACTCCAAAAAAAGCTAATTTCAAATTTCACTCATAATTTTTTATTTATTTTTCATTTGATTGAATTAGCAGGTTTTATCGTTTTGATTTGAATCTTGCTACAAATACTGTTTTATGAGAGGCTTCCACTTTTAATTTCATGATTTACCTTCATTTAAAAATATTCTTTCCAGCCGCTATACATGTTTTTCATGGCATCAAAAGTCAAAACTATAATTTAGATTCTAGAGTTTCGGTTACGGCTGAGTGATGTGACACCAGCAAAGTTTATTCTTTGATCACAACCCAATAAATTATATGGATTTGAAGTCACTACAAAAAGATGCCATGTATTTTCTTTTCACTCGCTTGCTTTGTACATGATTTATTGGTTCTAATTTTTTTTTGTACTTCATTTGTAAAAGAATTCCTTCTAGATTTCCATTGTATATGCATCTTTGTTTGTGCTATCTTTAGTTAATTTTGTTCACATTATGCTCTGTTTACAAATGTAGATAACAAAGTCTTATCTCCTAGGCCATTAAAAAAGAATGTTCAGATTAGCTAAATCTACACATGTTTTACAGGGTAAGATAATTTTGTATAGATGTCTTGAAATGTAATGGAAATCAGATTAGCTAAACCTACACATGTTTTACAGGGTGCTTATGTGATGGCCATGACAGTTCAGATGGTCTTTTTCGATGATGCAGTACTTCTGCTATGATTTAAAATGGAGCCATTGACAAACAAAGACTAGAAGAAAATGATGAAACAAATGGTAAGCTTTTGAGGATTTTTTCTTTCTTCTTAATATTCAATAAGCCAACAAATATAATGAACATAATTACATAAACATAAATATTTCAATTTTTGGCATTGTTTTTAATTCTAATTGTAGACAAAGTTATCATGAGAGAGACATTTCCAATAGATAAGTGATCTCAACTTGGAAAAGAGCAATCGTTACCTTCAAATATATTGTGTTTAAACAAAGGCTTTGTTTAAAACAGGCCCACAGAGGCTTATATTTAAACACAGGATGTTATTATATTTATACTTACTAGCAGCTATGCTTAAACACACTATTAAACATAGGTTGTGTTTTAACACAACAACCTGTGTTCAACACAGAGGCAATTTGTGTTTAAACATAGTAGCAACTTGTGTTCAATCATATTGTTTAAATACAACTGTTTAATCAAAGTCATTAGACTGGGGTCTGCGTCGAAGAGGAACTACTCAGCATCTACTCGATGATATGAATGCTTATACTTTGAGGTTTGATCATGCCATAAAGTTGTCGAGTGTTTCTGCTCCTACGCTTCTTTTCTATACCGTTGAGGTATATAATTTAGAAAATGTATCTTATTACTGAGTTATTACTTATTGTTTACTTATTCTTTTCTCCCTAATCTTTTCTTAATAGATAAATAATGTAGAAAAGCTTAGGAGCTTCTTCTACAATATATTCTTGATTTTCAAGATTTAATGCCACTACTATTGTTACTATGGCAAATCTTTTCCCCTGTTTGCCTATCTGGACAAGGTTATTATCTAAGATAAGTATCATCGCTTTATTTCACATTTTATTTTACTTATTTTGTGTTATCATTAATAGCAAAAACAATGTTCATCTTTATAGGAAGATACTCTTTTTTTTTAACCAAATAGTTATGGTCAGTGTACTTACAAAGTTCTATATTATTATTTATAATATAAAATTTACTAAGTTTGAACTTACCTCAAATGTGTAAAGATTTACAAGACCTCCTAAAAATTTGTAACTGCTAACGTGGAATCTTCAAAACACACAATCTCTTTAATACAAAACAGTTGTGGTTGGTGTACTCACGGCATTCCATAACGAAATGTAAGCTATATGCGAGTGATCATGGTGGCAAGGTTATAGAGTCCAAACCGTTGTCTTCAAAGCAATTTTTTCTCAATGAGATTTCCCTTTGATGAGTATGAAAATATAGTGTTTGTGATTTATGCTAATCAAGAATATTCTAAATTTTGTTCATACAAGAGATAACTGATTGCTATATATTTTAGCTATGCAGATCAATTAGTACATCAGCTAGAACTACCCTGAGTCTGAGGAGTACGATGGAAGCTTCAGCCTTAGCTGTTAAGGAATATATTTCTTCCATGTTCTTTTTTGCAATTTAGTTTTTGTTTTTGATCAAATCCCTTGAGTTATGCCTATCGCTGATCTTAGTTCTACTTTTTTTGAATGTTTAATTAAGTTTTAGGCTCGAGTATGGTTAAGGCATCAAATTGTGGATGCAAGTTTCCAGATCATTTTACTTGGACATCCATGTAAAAATAGAATATGAAAACAAATATTACTCCTTAGGCGTTTCTTTGCTATATGATATCTTCCCATTTGTTGAGTTAATTTTCGAGATAAAATTGAGTCTTTCATAAAGCTTCAACTTTCACCAAGTACTTTACTAAAGCATTGAGGTTGTAACGATTCCGTTGGTGAAACATATGAAAGGAATGGATATGTGACGTGGAGACTATTCTTATCGTAGCGTGGCTGTGCTCATGGAACTTTATTGCCAATTCTGTGACCTGTAAATTGGTGAACTGTGTTCTATGTGTATAACACCATTTTCAGGAGAAAGAAAATTACGTATTGAGAATCAAAATGAGAAGCATTGGATTTTTGAGCGTTTTCCTTTTTCCACTTGAAAATTTTCCTGTCCTTATGTTAATTTTCATGTTCATATGAAAGATGATGGTTTAGTTATATTTTCTTATTTGCATCAAGTCTAGGAACGTCTGTTTGCTTGATGATCTAGCTTTGCTTAGTATCTTATTTTCCTCGTAGAATAATATAATTGAATGAAAAGTTGCATTTAAAAAAAAAATATTTTTGTTAAGGTTCAAGTAGCTAAGTTTGTGGTTATCTAATAGTTGTACAACATTTTTTCTTCCTATAAACTAGGAAGTTCCCATAACATGACCTTTGTAATTTATATAACCACCTGCATTCATGGTTGCTCAATTCAAGGTAAATTTATAGTAGTTGGCTATTTTTAAAAAAGATTAGCAGATATATTAGAAGTCAATTCATCGTTAATTTACTAAGCTGACTGTTCGTGCTTTGCAGATTTCCCCATAGGCAAATATTCAATCTACCTACACTTAAGATACTAGCACTGCATTATGCAGAAATTTAAATATGTAATTATTTAAGAATCCCACAGTATTGTATGCATGTGCATATACATCATTGACAGTAAATATATAAATTTATTGATAAAAAAGATCCCCAGATGGATATTAACATAATTGGCATTATTTACAATGTGCAATGTGTTAGTTATTTGACATGGTACTGCATGGATGTTCAATTGAAGACAGTCGTGCAACAGCATGAGACTATACTAATATTAGAACCATTCACTGCTTTAACTTTTGGAAATATTCTCAAGTCAATATTATTATATCTTAGCCTTTTTATTTTAATGTACTGTGTTACCTTTAACACCAAGAATATCTATGCAATCTTTATGCATTCAATTAGTTATTATCGATTTACCTTTGAATTGTACGTGTAACCTAAATCAAATATGAAATGAATTAATTTAAATCATTATTGAAAATAATTATTTTAAAAATAATATATTATTTATATGTATATTTCTAAAAGTGTTAATCTAAAGTATATTTTTTCAGCCGTGCATCTGTATGGGGACTAACCTAGTTTTCATATATAATGTTTTCTGAATCGAGTCTTAAAAATCGACTCCATACGCTTACCTTAATGGGATAAGTATATTCACAAATCTCTTGTTTTCGTTACATTGGAAACGATAGCCATACATTATCTCTTTAGGATAAAGTCTTCACATAACCATATTATTTTCCTTACTTTGGAAATAACGCTATATACTTAACTGAATGGTACATACAAGTATTATCACACATCTTATTCTGCTAATGATGTCATGAGATACATCGTTTATGATAAAATCCAACGGTTTTATTTAACGTCTAAATTTTGTAAAGTAAAGTTTTAAAACTTCACTTATGAAGATAAAAATTCAATTTTTATATCCACTTCTGTTTTCAAACTAGTATAATCTCTCGGATAATAATGAAGTCATTCAAGTTGGGGTATTTTATTGACCCCTCTGATCTTGTCAACATTCTTATCTTCAAGATAAATCGAAGTTTGTTAACGCAAAAATCTGATATTCAGTAAATGTCAAAATAAGTTCCATATGCTAATCAATTTAAATAGGATTATACAAACCCCTTTCTTGCACTTGAAAATCTCTTTCCAATCTAATCATTTTTACTTAATTCGTTTATAAGGAAACCCTCACTAACAACCTTTTTAGCTTTCAATTTTCTTTTTACACAAACTTGCTTAAATGCTTGGCTGAAACCCTCAATAACAACCTTTTTAGCTTTCAGTTTTCTTTTTACACAAACTTGCTTAAATGCTTGGCTTTTATTTAGAAAAAATCCTTCTAAAAATCCTTTATAGAAAATTCAATTTAAAAACTCATCGCAAACATTATAACTTCCTTAAATAAATTCCATTTTAAAAAGGTAACCACTTTAATATTATTGATTAAAATATTAATTAACTATAACATTAGCTAAAGTAATAGTGGTTAATTTACGCATCAAAAATAAAATAGTTAATCCCTTTTAAAAAGTTATTAAAATAATAACTAGCTTTATTAATGAGTATCAACTCGATAATTATACTTAAACCCAGTCAATTAGGTGATTAATCAACTTTTAATAAATCTTATTAAGTTTAAACAATTGTTTGTTAAATCTATTTCTATTAGGTTAAATGGAAATAAATTAATTTAATAACCAATTTAAGTTAACACAGTTGACTTAGTCAACTTGGAAAAACATAGTTAACTTGTTAATTGATTTCAATTAATCCTTCCCTTTAAATTAATTAATAACATAAGTAATCTAACATCATCCCACTTAATTGTTTCTTTATAAAAATTATCCCAAATTATTAACCCTTAAGTTAATTTTTGATCTGCTAGTTTATATATTTAAAACAAAAGAATTTGCTATATATGCAACAACCCGCTATTTTTGACGATTTAAATTCCTATTTAAATCAAATTTTTTATTTTGAGAATATAATATAGTTTGTCGTAACGGAGATTTGGAATTTGAAATACGTTAAGTGAAGTGTAGCAGCTGTGAAAATTTCGTCGGAAAATTTGAATATTTGTCAGTCGCGCAATTTTTAATGCAAAACTGCACATAATAGTTCAAATTTTAGCGACTGTAAAATCTCTTCGAAACCATTTCGAAAAAACATGAAATATATTCTATTCGATGCCATGAATCCAAAGGCGAAACTTGTTTTGCGAAAATCGGATGTTTTGACTTCCACTTAATTGTTTTCTCGTCCGAATTTTACGTTTAAAGGCGTCTGTAACGCATTTTTGAACGGAACATCGTGATACTGCAAACTTCATACCGTTGCGTCCGTCTCGTCGAACTGATTACCACAATATATTCATTTGGTGGTTTCAGTGCTTGATTCGCAATGAAATTGCGAAATGGCTTGCACAGTTCATTTTTGAACAAAGCCATTTGAGTTCAATGTGTACTTATTCGGGTTCAGTATATTTTTCCAGTCATTTTTGGGTCTACAAAACCCGTCCTTTTATTTCTGAAAGCTTAGTAAGTGGGCACATTTACTCCTTATTTTCAAACCATGCACGCTCTTTCTTTTCTTCATGCATGTGTGTTGATTCCATGCATTGTTTCCAATTCCAAACCGTCGTGCCATTGATTTCCCACCTCCCTTGACTTTTCGAATTTTAAACCGTTCGTTAAATCCTCCAAAAGACTCATTCCATCTCCTTTTTATTCTCCCATACGCTACCCACGTCTTCATCCCATGGTTTTATTTCCTCCCATAAATATGACGAAGCACATCAGTTCTCCCAATTGTCTTTCCCCATTTTACTCCCATCAGCTTTTTACTGTTCCTTTTATTTTTCCCATGTTGTCACCTTCATTTCCCATCTACAAAAAAAAAAAAAACTTCTCTGATTCATTATGTAACACCCCACCTCCGCTAGGGTCACTCACAAAGGGAATGCACTAGTTTTAGAGGAGCGTTATCGAGGTAAACAAACACATAAATATTACAAGACAGAACATAAATAAAATAATGGAAGAATCAAAAGCTAAATTTCATTACTTTCAAAAAGAGTCAAAACCTTTTACATCCAAAGTACCAACTATCATTTTCCATTACAATAAGTTCTGCCTTGAATAAATAAAGAAGCATAAACTTAAAACAACAAAAGTAGCTTAATTCCCCAAAGGTAGCAGAAATGCAACCATAGCATATATCAAGATCAAACCGTACATGAGCTGAACCGAAAGCAAGCGAAATCCAAGCTAAGTGCTAGAGTTTCCTCCCTGAGAACCTGGGGAGGGGGGAACGAAAGAAAAAGAGGCGAAAGAAAACGGGTCAGTCATAAAGACTGGTAAGTCCTAGTGACTTTCAGCATAAAAACAGGTAAAGGTAACATGACATGTATAAACTGAAAGTAAACATAAGGATGCTGTCAAGATGGGCAAGATAGACTAAGATACCAGGATAATTCAAGTATAAATCAAGTATAGCATCGCATGCTCAAGATTCGCCGCACCAACTGTACTAGTATCCTAAACCCATGTCGTATATTAACCATGAAATGATCCCTTTGCCCAATATCATGAAATGACCCATTTCGGGGTCCTACGGAACGATCCATTAATCGATCGGCTCCCTACAAGTTCTACTTCGTCATGTGTCTGTGTCATACGGCCCTATCACGAATGTAGTCACCTGTGCTAGGTCCACCATAGAGTGTATCAAGCCCTAGGGTGCCAACCACCGACACGAATCAAGCACGCATAGTGTAAACCTACTGATGCCCAATGCCTGATTTTTCAACTCCGGACAACGTGCACGACCATAGTCCGCCTGAACCTACAATGGCGCATCAACTCAGCCGTCGTTCTGGTCGCTTATAATCAGCCCAGTAATCGTGCCCCACCCTGCCTAGTTCCAGGGTACCATGATACATTTAAGTGGGTTACTGCTGAAATGGACCGCGTAACTAGGGTTTCCGTCCAATAGGTTAAATGTTGTCATTTAAATTCGTGACTTAACCCTTATCAGTCTAGCATAATCAAGTTGGTTAAGTGTTGTCTTTCATGTTCATGACTTAACCCTATCACGTGGCATTAATTCATTAATGCACCCCAATCTCTCACATCAGACCTGTTGTTGTGGTCACTAGATATGCCGGGCGGTTCCAGGCAGATTTACACCACAACTTAGTCTGACCTCAGGTTTCAAGCGCGATATGACCAACTACCCACATTGGATCCTATTGTTTGCAGTCACTGGATTTGCCGGGCGGTTCCGGGCAAAATTACACTGCAAGCTCAACCCAACCTCGAGTTGGCCATTTTCAATTTCATTCTAGTGTCATGCCCATGTTCAAATTTCATGTCAAGTTTCATGTTTCAACTTATGACTATTATCAAGTTCATGATTCATGTTCATAACCAATTCATGTTTTGCCTAATCTACCCAAATCGTATTCCCATCGCATGTAAACGTGAATCGTTCTAAATTACAAGTAAATCCAAATCCAGAAATAAGGGGAATAACATCAAAACTATGATAGGCAAAAAGGACGAGCATAAAGTGATAAAAGGGATTACAAGACTAGCATGACATAACTTGAGATAATTGGTTACAACATCACTGGCATATAGGAAATAATAGGATTTCGAATCTAGCATAATAAGGTGATAGTCATGGCATAAGGTGATAGTCCCAAACTTGTAAATAATAGACTGATTCAACATCACAGGCACGATAATTTTATGGACATGAAAGAGTTTGATTTAAACATGAATAGGTCCAAACTGATTTCATAGCAATATTCCCAAATGTCAAGATCCTAGATGGAAACTAGAATAGATGTGAATCGATTATCATACTTAAGTCCAATTTCACTTTATCTCATGTCCAAATTACAATTAACAAGTTTAAATCTCAAAGTAACTAGAACTTACAGATCGTGGACTAAGAAATTGAGATGCAGAAGTTGAATCTAGAAACTAGTCGTCGAATTGTTGAATCGTTGAATCTCGATTTGATTGTAGCAGAATGTCCCTAATATGCAATTCCTAGCCGCAGTCTTCAAGAAATAGTCTTCGTGTTTTATTTTAATTTATTTATTTCAATTATTCCAGAGGCACCATAAGGAGAGAATAAAATGGTGTAAAGAGAATGGGGCTAGGGGCTGTTTATATAGGATTAGGCGGACGAATCTAGACTGAAAACGAGACCAGAAACATCAGAATGAACCCAGACTCAAAATTGGGTTTCAGCACCAGGTCGACCCCCAGGTCGACCATAGGGTCTACCTGGTCCTTGGGAGGTCGACGATAGTGTCGACCCCCAGGTCGACCTGGTCCTGGGCGGGAAAATTACCACCCAGTCTGCGTTGGGGTTTGAATTCAAATTCGAGCTGTTTTTCTATTCTAAAAATCCTTGAAACTTCGGAGGGTCATATCTCCCTCATAGAACTCCGTTTCTCGAAAACTCGGACTCGTTTCCAAGCAGAATTTCGAGACGAACGCAATGGCGCAACCCATTTCCCTTGATTCTTATTTTAAAAATTAATTCTGCCTTGATTTATGGTTTTAAAATGTTATTAAAATACCGGGTATTAAATTCTCCTCTCCTTAAAGGATTTCGTCCCCGAAATCTTCAAGTTAAGAAGAATGTGTCCTACCATCCAACATCCATCTACTCAACCATCATCCACAAGCAACCATTGTACTTAAAAGATTTCTAATGCTGTATGAACTTATGCATGAGTGTGTGTATATGTACTTATCTAATGCAAAAGATCAGGCGGTTACTGATCCAGTAGACCTCCTTAATGCAAAATATGTTAGTGTAATGAGTCCAACACGTGTGCAAATTCCTAACATACTTTATAATCTCTACATGAGTGCGCAAACATTCATTCATATGCAACATCCAAATGAGAGCATATCAAGTTTCCATCCATATACACGTATAAGCACTCATGCATATGCAACATGAAAAATGTGACTGAGCCGATCTAGTGCCTAATGTGTGTTATGCAACCACGAGCAACCACTTGCAATCATCAACCATAACATGTTTCAATTACATGTTTACATCCAAAAGGGTTCTACCTAAGGTTCTCAAGATAGGATCGAGAAGATAACAAGACAAACATGGATAGCAAAAAGCATGTACATGATACGAAAGGTATGTAAACTTATAGGAAAAAGAGATCGAGAATGTACCCTCAAAAAGAATTGGGTATAGCGTGCGTATCTTCTCTTCAGTTTCCCAAGTTGCATCTTCTTGGGCTTCATTCCACCGTACTTTAACTAGTTTGACTTCTAGATTCCTTAGCTTCTTGATCTCCGTTCCTAAGATACGAATCGGAACTCGCCTCAACGTTGCTTCCTTTTCCACTTCTACGCCTTCAAGGATGCTTGGCTCAACCACTTCGGCAGACTCATGTAAACACTTTTGGAGATGCGAAACGTGAAAGACATTGTGTACTCCAGCCAACCTCTCGGGTAACTCTACCTTATAGGCCATCTGTCCAATCCTCTCGATGATAGGGAACGGTCCTACGAACCTCGGTGCTAACTTTCCAACCGCTCCAAAGCGAACCACATTGCGTAAAGAAGAAACTTTTATAAAAACCATATCTCCGACTTCGAACTTGAGGTCTGTCCTTCTCTTGTCCGCGTAGGATTTCTGTCTATCTTGGGCCGTTTTCATCCGTCTTCGTATCAACTCAACCTTCTCGGAAGTGTCCCTTATCATGTCGGGTCCAAGTATGAGCTTGTCTGTCGACTCCCACCAACAAGTTGGTGACTTGCACGGTGTTCCGTATAAAGCTTCGAATGGTGTCATTCCTATGCTAGCTTGGTAACTATTATTATACGCGAACTCAACGAGAGGTAGGTGATCTTCCCAAGTACCACCAAAGTCAAGAATGCATAGTCTCAAAAGATCCTCTAGTACCCTATTTACCCTTTCGGTTTGTTCATCCGTCTGTGGGTGATAAGCCGTGCTTAAACTTAGTCGTGTACCCATTGCTTGTTGCAAACTATTCCAAAATTCGCTAGTGAAAATCGGATCACGATCGCTAACTATACTAGAAGGAACTCCGTGCAACCGTACTATTTCTCGAAGGTATATAGACGCTAGCCATGATGCGGTCCTCTTGCTCTTCACAGGAATGAAGTGAGCGCTCTTCGTGAGTCTATCCACTATAACCCATATGCTAGTATTGCCCTTCCTTGACCTAGGCAATCCATTCACGAAATCCATCGAGACACTCTCCCATTTCCACAGCGGAACCTCCAACGGATGCAATAGCCTACCGGGCTTTTTTGACTCGGCCTTTACTTGTTGGCACACCATGCACTTAGAAACGAATTCCGCCACGTCCTTTTTCATCCCATTCCAAAAGAAAATGCGCTTCATATCCCTGTACATTTTATCCCCTCCGGGATGTATAGTCATCTTCGAGTGATGCGCCTCTTCGAGAACTCTCTTTACTAAGTCTCCCACTTGTGGGACACATAGTCTACCATCACGCCTTAGCCATCCTTTGTCATCTATGGCATACCTACTGAGGTGACTTGACATCTCACCTCTAATCAACTTGTCCATGATCTCAACTATCTGTGGGTCTTCCTTCTGTGAAGTCCCTACTTGGTCTAGAAGCGTAGGCCTTAACTCAAGAGATGCTAACGTGCTAGCCAACGACTCAACAACAGGTGTGAAATCTAAGATTGCTATAAACTCTAGACTTTTCCTTTCAACAAACAAAGGACTCAAAGTCAACCTTTTCCTACTTAGCGCATCCGCTACCACGTTACCCTTGCCAGGGGTATAAGCTATATCGAAGTCATACGATGCCAAGAATTCCATCCACCTCTGTTGCCTTAGATTCAAATCTTTTTGCGAAAAGAGGTACTTAAGTGATTTGTGATTGGTATACAACTCGAACTTCTCACCTAGAAGATAGTCGCGCCAAGACTTAAGCGAAAAACAATCGCGGCCAATTCCAAGTCATGTGTAGGATAGTTTTTCTCATGAATTTTAAGTTGTCTACCCCCGTAGCATATCACTTTCCCTTCTTGCATTAGGGAAGTGCCTAATCCGGTGCCGCACGCATCTGTGTACACCGTAAACATCTTACCTCCGTCGGGTAATGCCAAAATTGGAGCTGTGGTAAGGGCTCTCTTAAGCCTTTGAAAAGCAACATCACACTCTATGTCCCATGCAAAAGCTAGCTTCTTTTTCGTAAACCTAGTAAGAGGGGCTGAAATCTTAGCGAAGTCCTTAATGAATTTCCTATAGTAGCCCGCCAAACCGAGAAAGCTTCTCACTTCCGTTGCGTTCTTAGGAACTTTCCAGTCTTGCACCGCAGCTACCTTTGCGGGGTCCACAACTATACCTTGTTTAGAAACTACATGTCCAAGAAACCGAACTTCTTTTCTCCAAAAATGACACTTGGAGAACTTAGCCTTTAACTCGTGTGCTCTAAGCGTATCCATGACTTCCTTGAGATGACTAGCATGTTCTTCCTCATCCTTTGAGAAGATCAAAATATCATCCATGAAGACCACCACAAACTTGTTAAGGAACTCCCTTAACACCCTACTCATCAGGTCTACGAAGTATGCGGGTGCATTCGTCAAACCAAACGGCATGACGAGCCATTCGAAGAAACCATTCGGAGTCCTAAACGCAGTCTTGTCAATGCTATCCTCAGCCACTCTAAGTTGATGAAATCCTATAGCTAGATCGAGTTGAGAGAAAACAGACGCTCCTACAAGCTGGTCGAACAAGTCGTCGATTCTCGGTAGTGGGTGCCTATTCTTCTTAGTCAGCTTGTTTAACTCACGATAATCTACGCATAGACGAAGCGAACCATCCGCCTTAGTAGCGAATACCACCGGAGCACCCCATTCAGAAATGCTTCGCCTAATGAAATTTTCTCAAACAACTCCTTAACTTGCTTACTAAGCTCTTTTCTCTCTCGCGGGGCCATGTGTCTAACGGGCAATGCAACTGGCTTAGCATTATCAACAAGATATATACGGAAATCTATCTCGCGTTTAGGGGGTAACCCCTTAACCTCATCAAAGACATCGGGATATTCTCGGACTACCTTTACCGATTGCAAATCATCGATATACGAGTCAAGAGATTCTAGATAACATAACATGACAGGACCCATAGGGTTACAAGAAATTTGAAGGGTATTACCAAGGCGAGTCACGAGTCTAACTACCCTTCGTTCACAATCGAGAATGGCTCCATTATTGGACAGCCAATCCATGCCTAGAATCAAAATGTATCCCATAAATCCGAGAACATAAGCATTACACGTGAATTCTACGCTTAAGATAGAAATCCTCAAATCCACACAAATCATAGATAAATGAGCGGAGCCACCAATTGGATTTGGAACAATAACGGGATCCTCAACTAGACTAGTACTTAGGTGCAGAGTTTCAACAATATCAGAAGAAATAAAAGTATGCGTTGCACCAGAATCAAACAAGGTTCGAACAGGATGATCAAAAAGATAGACTAAACTTTCGACAGAAATATTACTACCTCGTTCTTGCGGAGGTACTGTGAGAGTGTGGACTTGTCCTCCAGAAGAAGATCCAACTCCCTGCCCTTGCTTCCTTGGGCAGGCCTTAGCCATGTTTCCTGTCTCACCACAGTGGAAACAGCCACCCATCTTCCTTTTCTTCTTCCTGCAGTCTTTGACCAGATGTCCAGGAATGCCACAAAAATTACACTTTCTATTTTCACGGGGTTTGTTGTTCTTCCCGCCTTTCTTTGGATCAACCTTCTTGTTCTATGACCCTTCCCCCTTCTTATCTTGAGGCACTTCTGCTTTTGCTTCATTCTTGCACTTGTCTTCCTCATTTAAGAGCGCCATGTCTACTAACCTTTCGTAAGTAACCCCCATAGGTATGTGGGTCATAGCCAAGCTGTGAAGTGGTTCATTCAATCCCTTGACAAAACGGAGAGCCTTCTTATGAGGAGTATTCACTAAGTCCAGTCCAAACCGGGCCAGCTTATTGAATTGATTGACGTACTCCTTGATCGTCATACTTCCTTGCTTAAGAGATAAGAACTTTTCCATCTGTAGACTTCGTTCAGCTTGTGAGAGGAATTTCATCTCAAACCTTATCCTGAAATCCATCCATGTGTCAACAGGTCTCTCAGCGTTAGTGACTTCCCACCAATAGGAAGCTTCGTCTTTGAGCAACCATACTGCCAACTGTACCTTCTGCCTATCGTCCACCTCGAAGATAACGAACAGATCCTCAGTTTCTTTGAGCCAGTTCCTCGCTTCTACGAATAATTCAGTTCCCTTGAAATCCTTTCCACCCATGGCCCTAAAATCTATACAGATCTTTGAGAAAGCATTTGCACGAGGAGGGGGAGGAAGAGGAACCGCTGCAGCTGGAGGAGGAATATCTGTTGGCCTGCATCGTTGGTCCTAGCCTCTAAGTACCTCCTGAACCAGCCAGGTATTGGCACGTCCTCTGGAAGTAAGATTCCCAGACATGCTGAAATGAAAAAGAAGAGATTCAAAACAAGGAAACAAAGGATAGTGCTAATGGCTTTTGGGGAATAGCCTTTAAATAAAACATGACTTTTCTTGAAAAATGCTTCTTTGTAAACGGTTTTGAAAATAGTTTTAGAAGGTTTTTAAAAACTTTTGCCCAGTCTGGTAACCTTCTTCTCTAATGCCAAGTGTAACACCCCACCTCCGCTAGGGTCACTCACAAAGGGAATGCACTAGTTTTGGAGGAGCGTTATCGAGGTAAACAAACACAGAAATATTACAAGACAGAACATAAATAAAACAGCGGAAGAATCAAAAGCTAAATTTCATTACTTTCAAAAAGAGTCAAAACCTTTTACATCCAAAGTACTAACTATCATTTTCCATTACAACAAGTTTTGCCTTTAATAAATAATGAAGCATAAACTTAAAACAACAAAAGTAGCCTAATTTCCCAAAGGTAGCAGAAATGCAGTCATAGCATAGCTCAAGATCTAACCGTACATGAGCTGAACCGAAAGCAAGCGAAATCCAAGCTAAGTGCTAGAGTTTCCTCCCTGAGAACCTGGGAGGGGGGAACGAAAGAAAAAGAGGTGAAAGAAAATGGGTCAGTCATAAAGACTGGTAAGTCCTAGTGACTTTCAGCATAAAAACAGGTAAAGGTAACATGACATGTATAAACTGAAAGTAAACATAGGGATGCTGTCAAGATGGGCAAGATAGACTAAGATACCAGGATAATTCAAGTACAAATCAAGTATAGCATCGCATGTTCAAGATTCGCTGCACCAACTGTAATAGTATCCTAAACCCATGTCGTATATTAACCATGAAATGATCCCTTGGCCCAATATCATGAAATGACCCATTTCGGGGTCCTACGGAACGATCCATTAATCGATCGGCTCCCTACAAGTTCTAGCTCGTCATGTGTCTGTGTCATACGGCCCTATCACGAATGTAGTCACCTGTGCTAGGTCCACCATAGGGTGTATCAAGCCTTAGGGTGCCAACCACCGACACGAATCAAGCACGCACAGTGTAAACCTACTGATGCCCAATGCCTGCTTTTTTCAACTCCGGACTACGTGCATGACCATAGTCCGCCTGAACCTACGCTGTCGCACCAACTCAGCCGTCGTTCTGGTCGCTTATAATCAGCCCAGTAATCGTGCCCCACCCTGCCTAGTTCCAGGGTACCATGATACATCCAAGTGGGTTACTTCTGAAATGGACCGCGTAACTAGGGTTTCCATCCAACAGGTTATGTGTTGTCATTTAAATTCATGACTTAACCCTTATCAATCTAGAAAGTCAAGTTGGTTTAAGTGTTGTCTTT
The DNA here is from genome assembly GCA_030737875.1 of Allium sativum. NCBI lineage: Eukaryota > Viridiplantae > Streptophyta > Magnoliopsida > Asparagales > Amaryllidaceae > Allium > Allium sativum. Next base: position 1,018,021,708 of record CM060926.1, on the reverse strand, counting down.
CATGTTCGTGACTTAACCCTATCATGTGGCATTAATTCATTAATGCACCCCAACCTCTCACATCAGACCTGTTGCTGTGGTCACTGGATATGCCGGGCGGTTCCGGGCAGATTTACACCATAACTCAGTCTGGCCTTGGGTTTCAAGCGCGATATGACCAACTACCCACATTGGATCCTATTGTTTGCAGTCACTGGATTTGCTGGGCGGTTCCGGGCAGAATTACACTGCAAACTCAACCCAACCTCGAGTTGGCCATTTTCAAGTTCATTCTAGTGTCATGCCCATGTTCAAATTTCATGTCAAGTTTCATGTTTCAACTTATGCCTATTATCAAGTTCATGATTCATGTTCATAACCAATTCATGTTTTGCCTAATCTACCCAAATCGTATTCCCATCGCATGTAAACGTGAATCGTTCTAAATTACAAATAAATCCAAATCCAGAAATAAGGGGAATAACATCAAAACTATGATAGGCAAAAAGGACGAGCATAAATCCACAAAGGGATTACAAGACTAGCATGAAATAACTTGAGATAATTGGTTACAACATCACTGGCATATAGGAAATAATAGGATTTCAAATCTAGCATAATAAGGTGATAGTCATGACATAAGGTGATAGTCCCAAACTTGTAAATAATAGACTGATTCAACATCACAGGCATGATAATTTTATGGACATGAAAGAGTTTGATTTACAACATGAATAGGTCCAAACTGATTTCATAGCAATATTCCCAAATGTCAAGATCCTAGATGGAAACTAGAATAGATGTGAATCGATTATCATACTTAAGTCCAATTTCACTTTATCTCATGTCCAAATTACAATTAACAAGTTTAAATCTCAAAGTAACTAGAACTTATAGATCGTGGACTAAGAAATTAAGATGCAAAAGTTGAATCTAGAAACTAGTCGTCGAATTGTTGAATCGTTGAATCTCGATTTGATTGAAGTAGAAAGTCCCCAATATGCAATTCCTAGCCGTAGTCTTCAAGACATAGTCTTTGTGTTTTATTTTAATTTATTCATTTCAATTATTCCAGAGGTAGCATAAGGAGAGAATAAAATGGTGTAAAGAGAATGGGGCTAGGGGGCTGTTTATGTAGGATTAGGCGGATGAATCTAGACTAAAAACGAGACCAGAAACATCAGAATGAACCCAGGCTCAAAACTGGGTTTCAGCACTAGGTCGACCCCCAGGTCGACCATAGGGTCGACCTGGTCCCTGGGAGGTCGACCATAGTGTCGACCCCTAGGTCGACCTGGTCCTGGGTAGGAAAATTCCCTCCCTTCTGCGCTAGGGTTTGAATTCGAATTTCGAATTCGAGCTGTTTTTCTGTTCTAAAAATCCTTGAAACTTCGGAGGGTCATATCTCCCTCATACGGACTCCGTTTCTCCAAAACTCGGACTTGTTTCCAAGAAGAATTTCGAGACGAACACAATGGCGCAACCCATTTCCCTTGATTCTTATTTTAAAAATTAATTCTGCCTTGATTTATGGTTTTAACATGTTATTAAAATACCGGGTATTACACATTCCCACCGACATGTTTCCTCCTACCAACAAAAGTCGATCACCTTGCTCCACCCGATAGCTCCGCCCTTTTCCTCACCATATCTGCTGCCATCCCCTCCACCTCGAGCTCCGACCTTCCCCTCTGCCAAGTTCCAACTGAGTCGTCTGAAGCTAAGCATCCTCTTGCCGAACCCTGTAGCTGAACTACACCCGAACCCCAACAGTTTGCCATCTGAAGCCACATCCCTGCCGATGACCAGAACAGCCCAACTGCGCCTGTCTGCTGCTCCAACTGAAAACAACCTCACTCACATGTCGTTTGCACCCGAGCCCTGAAACCAAGCTTCGACGAACTGCCATGACTCGCTGCCAAACCCTACTCGGTATGTGTCGTGCGTATTTGGTGTATGTACACTTATAGTTATAGTTTATTTGTTTGTAAGTGAGAGGTGTTGTGCGTGAGTAATTTACTGGGTTGTTTTTGTGGCTGTTGAGTTATGTTTGTGTGTAGTGTTTATATTTTTATGTTTGTGTGAGTGTGAATTAGTTTCGTATGCGTGTTTATGCATGTGTTGGTGTGAGTATATATATAATGTTTGTGTGAAGTGTGTGTATATGTATGGGTGGAGTAATTTATATATACATATTTTTGATTATTTGTATATAAACATTTTGTGTTGTGTAAATGGGCGTGTGCAGCGTGAGTGTATATTTGTGTGTGTGAGTTTATACATATATATTTGGGTGTATTTATATATATATAGTTTAGGGGTGCTGTTATATATATATATATATATATAAATGTATGTACGTATGTATACATACAGGTATATGTTTTGTGTGTGTGTGTTTGCGTTATGTATTTTTACATGTATAAATTATATTTTATATATACAATTTGGTGTGTGTTGAATTTTAAATATCTATAAACGTTATAAATTTATTGTGTGTATACGTATATATATATAAAAAATTATGTGTTCTTTTTTGTAAATTTTTGTTATGTTTATTTTTGAGTCGAGTTTGGCGTCGAGTTTGAAAACCATTCCAAAACCCAATAGGTGTACCGATCCATTGAGAAATTCCCTAGCTTCCTCTTATAATTAAAATATATATTGAATGGTTACCGTGATTGAATCCATTTTGAGTCGTGCTTGGAAGTCGTCGTATCATTCTGTGTTTATATGTCTGTCGTCTCTATTTCCGTGCTACGAAAGGTGAGTTTATCTCACACTTGACTTACATTGTTTCATGGATGTTAAATTCAGCATAATTGAACTACTGTAAAATGTATAGGATTGCCGTTAGAAATTGTTTTATTTGATATGTATACACCTTTCATATATGATATGACGATATATATATGACACGTAGGTGCACTAATGATATATGACTTATGATGTGATTGATGCTATGTGATTGTTGATTTATGTTGCTAATTTCCCTAGTTTAGAAAAATCACTAAGGGTTGAAATGATACATATCCGAATAGACATTAGATTAGGGAAAAATCGTTATAGGCTGAAATAATAGACCTGAACGATTTTTACTGAATTTGGGATTGTGGGTTGAAATGATATATACCCGTAAATTTTATAAATTGCAGGTTGAAATGATAAATATCTGTATCACTTGACCATAGGGAAGAGAACTATATACGGACACCGTTGGTCGTGTTTTCGAAGTATAGTGATTTGAAAATTTGATTTTTAAAATAATAACTTAAGATTTTATATTTATCTTTAGATTTTAAAGATTTTAAACTTAAATTTTGTAAATTTTAAATTATATGTTTTTAAAATGATTTTATGGGTAAAAATGGATTTAAATGCTTATTTAGGATCTTACTTATAATTCATTTAATTAAACCATATAATTTAACCAGATATGTATTTTAAATTTTGAATTTAATATATTATAATAAATTATTCTTTTAAAACCTATTCTAAATTATTTTAAACTTATATATGTTTATAAAGCTATTTTCTATTTAATTTTATAAATTTATAACTTATATGTAAATATATATATATATATATTCAAAGCTTATTATATATATATTTTATAAACTTTAATAATAAACTCGAAGATGGATAGGTTAAGATTTGCGATTTAAATTCGAGGTTTAAAGATTTGAATTTATATACCAATATTTTATTTAACGAATGAACCCATATAAGATATGAATTTGAATTCGAATTGATTTGAACCTATAAGTGGTGAATTTGAATTGTGAAATTGATTTTAATTTGAATTTCCAAATTGAAGGAAATGAATTGAATCTATAATTGATATAAATATGAACTCGATTATAAATTGACTGAACGTGAATTTTAATATATAATTTTTTTATATATGAACTTGATTTTATAAATCAATTTGATATGAATTTAGGAATTTTATAAATTGAATTTATAAGAATGATTTTAAATGATTTGAATTTATAAGTAGTGATTTTGAACTGTAAAACTTAAAATTACAAAATATGCTATAAATTGTTGAATTGAAAAATAAAATTTGTTTTGAATTATAGAAATTGAATTTGAACTAAAATGTTGGATTTTATGAATCGACTTAAAAAGAAATCTTATAAAGGTGAAAACTAGATTATATGAATCTTTTGAACTTGTACTTTGATGAAATTATTTCAAAATAAAATATAATTGAAGTTAAATATTTTAGTATTGATTTATACTAAAATTTGAAACCTTTAAGATATGATCCTCTGATTTGATTTGGTTAAAGCGATTTAATTGAATTGTTTTCAAAATTAATTATAATCGAAGTTAGATATTTAATTTTGATTTCTAATTTGAATATAAATTCCATATAAATGATTTTTATAAAGTGATTTATAAAATAATTATCAAGGTGTGAAAAATGTAAACGTTTGGTTGTTAAAGAGACCGGGATTGGATATTGTCATACTCTCTGCCAATACCGAAAACCACTTTAATAACTGTGTACGTGGTGGAGATCTAGAATGAAGTAGGATGATTTGGAGGTGATTACTGGATTTGAAGAAAAAGAATGATGATGGATGTCCTTGACTTTCAGGTCATAATTAAAATGACTAAAACGGGGCTATACCGGACCAAGTGGGGTTAGCTACCTCCATCAACAACACTTCTTCCTTTATTGCTATGGCCCCTCGGTTGATTTGATTTGATAGAGGCACATCCTTGATTTGGGAGTGTTGTCCGAGGTGGGCGGTGGTCACGGCTATGCGTTACCACCAGTCCGGGCGTGCAACTAGTATATTCCTACTTTGGGCATTCCCGTGTGCCTTGTCATATTATCCTGATTGAGCCCCCTATGACTTTGATTTGTACCGTACCAATGGAGTGCCCTCTGACAACCACTAGGTTACCGTGGAATTTACGGTATCTGTATTCACTATGGTATTATAAACGGTGTATGGGTAAAAATGTAATCCCGCTTATGCTATTTTAATATTTTGTATTTAACCATAGACACTATTATAATAGTGTATTGTATTATATAGTATCTAGTATAATGGATCCTTTGAGGATGGTGATCCCAAACATCCTTTAAGTTACTGATGCATTTCACTAAACATTTCATTTGAGTTGATTTACTTCCATGAGAATGTTAGTCCTGATCCGAGTTGTTTTGCTTTTGCATTATTTCTCGGGTCAGATCGGAGTTTGGAGCTTACACTGGTTTTATTCACCTGTATCTACCTATTCAGTTGATCTAATTTCATTTATTCTTGTCATTTTGTTTTATACAGTTATTGTTTATTTATATATAAGAAATCATTATATTAGACTTCTGTTGTATTGTTTATGTATACTCTATTGTAAAATTTTATTTAGTAGCTTCATGAACTACTATCATATTATTTATTTCAGCTGCGAGATATTATTTGCATTGTGTTTGTATCTGTGATTATGTGATTTATTCTATTTATCTCAGAAGCTACTAACAATTTATCGTTTTGAATGGTTTGAGTTGGTTTAATTACCAATTTGAAGGGGATGAAAAGTCAGTATGTTACATGTGGTATCAGAGCTTTGGTTTATCAAAGCTTTAGCTTATAAGGTAAAAGCTCATTAGAGATAGGTTAGTGATACCCTAGAATGAGTGGAATCAGTCCCAGAATCCTTCTTGAGAGAGAGAATATTTTGAAAGTATAAATAGTTTATATTGTTTTTAAACAAATATTTTCGGATATAATTCTTTTTTTAGTATTTAAATCTTTTTCTTAAATATCCTTTCCATTTGAATCCATCTTCCTTCGTAGATCCTCTTTGATTTGGTTCTTCCATTCGTTCAGATTTTAGTTCGAATTCTATAACTTATCCTTATCTATAATAAGGTAAGAAGTAAAAGAAGGGTACAAGTCTTCTAGCGATTTCATTCTTATTTGAATTGGTATTTTAAAGGGTATTATATTATAAGTTTTCTTGATGCAACATTGAAATTTTGATATGCATATTTTGTTTTAGTAATACCAATATTTTGTAAGGTTCTATGTTTATACTTTAAGATTTTATATTTATTAGCTATATATTTTAAATAAGAATTAAAGATGTAGATTTTGTAAGAAATTGATTTTATCTTGATTGAATAATTTTGTTATGTATTTGATTTAATAATAATATTGTTTATATATTTATTATAGATTATGTTTGAATTTTAATAAATAAATTTGTAGGGAAGAGATATAAAAAAATTCCTTAATTAAAATTTTAATGTTTCGTAATATATTATTTATAATATATGATTGGGAAATTTGGTATATATTCTTATAAATATAGAAAGATGTTTTGAGTACTTATCTGACGTTAAAATTGGTCTATCGAATACTTAGTGATTTGGGCTCCATTTAATTGTTTTCTCGTCCGAATTTTACGTTTCAAGGCGTTCGTAACGCATTTTTTAACGGAGCATCGTGACACTGCAAACTTTATACCGTTGCGTCCGTCTTGTCGAGCTGATAACCGCAATATATTCATTTGTCGGTTTCAGTGCTCGTTTCACGATGAAACTGCGAAAAGGCTTGCGTTGTTCATTTTTGAAACAAAGCCATCTGAGTTCAATGTGTCCTTATTCGGGTTCAGCGTATTTTTCCAGTCATTTTTGCGTTTGCAAAACCCGTCTTTTTATTTCCTTAAGCTTAGTAAGTGGGCACATTTACTCCTTATTTTCAAACCATGCACGCTTTTTCTTTTCTTCATGCATGTGTCTTGATTCCATGCGTTGTTTCCAATTCCAAACCGTCATGCCATTCATTTCCCACATCCCTTTCCTTTTCGAATTTTGGACAGTTCGTTAAATCCTCCAAAAGACTCGTTCCATCTCCTTTTTATTCTCCTATACGCTACCCAAGTCTTCATCCCTTCGTTTTATTTGCTCCCATAAATACAATGAAGCATAACAGTTCTCTCTATTGTCTTTTCCCATTTTACTCCCATCAACTTTTTCCTGTTCCTTTTATTTTTCCCATGTTGTCACCTTCGTTTCCCATTTCAAAAAAAAAACTTCTCCGATTCATCCCCACCGACATGTTTCCGCCCAACAACAAAAGCCGATCACCCTGCTCCACCCGATAACTACACCCTTTTCATCACCATATCCGCTGCCATCCCCTCTGCCTCGAGCTCCGAACTTCCCCTCTGCTAAGTTCCGACCATGCCGCTTGAAGCCGAGCACCCCCTTGCCGAACCTTGTAACTGAACCGAACCCCAGTAGTTTTCCATCCAAAGCCACATCCCTACTGATGACCAGAACAACCCAACTGTGTCTGTCCCCTGCTCCACCTAAAAATAGCCTCATTCACATGCCATTTGCACCCGAGACCTGAAACCAACCCCTGACGAACTGTCGTGACTCGCTGCCAAACCCTACTCGGTATGTGGTGTGCGTATTTGGTGTACGTACACTTTGAGTTATGGTTTATTTGTTTGTATGCGAGAGGTGTTGTGTGTGAGTGATTTACTGGGTTGCTTGCGTGGGTGTTGAGTTATGTCTATGCGTGGTGTATATATTTTTATGTTTGGGTGAGTGTAGGCTAGTTTTATGTGTGTGTGTATATATATATAGAGAGAGTGTGTGTGCAGTGTGTATATATGTGTGTTATGTGTGCGTGGAGTAATTTATATATGCATATTTTTGATTATTTGTATATAAACATTTTGTGTTGTGTAAATGGGTGTAACAACCCGGAATTTTGGAACCAATTTAAAATTTATTTTTAATTGATTTTCACAGAAATTAAATATCCTCGATGAATTATTTTGAGAATAAACGATTTAAAATTTATTTAAATCAAAGTTAGAACATATAAATTTAAAATTTAATTAAAACGAGCTTGAAATGGCGCGGTAGTTTGAAAATTCGATTTTAAACTTTGAATGAATGTATAGAATTCAATATAAATCAGAACTGGATAAACCTAGAAACGTTGGAGTATTTTGAATTGTAATTTTCTAACGAATGTATGAAATTGAGATTTCACTTTATAAATTGTAAGTTATGTCTAAATCAAAATTTAGAATAATCGCTATGGAATATGTATATTTTAATATTATATAGCCCTTTTAAAAAAAATCGTCATTTTGCAAACGATCTCCGTTTTCAATGAAACCACTTCCATAGGATTCGGAATGTCATTTAGGTGTTCGAAAACTAGAAACTTCAATATATTCCGAGCTTCAAAGTTTTGGCACTTGGGTTAGGTCTTGGTTAGGCTAGACCTAGCCACTTAAAGCACCCTCAAATCAACCTCCTCCTATTCATTCATTCTCCTTCAACAAAGAAAATAGAAAACGAGGAAGGGAAATTAGAAATTCCTAAGCTATGTTTTGCAACTTGGAGTTCAATTCATGAGAAAATCAAGCATAGAAACTAGGGTAAGCTTCTCCATCTTCATCTCCACCTTCTCCAACTCCATTCCTATTCAATTTCTTACGATTTCCTAAACCAAACTCTTAGGAAATTGGTTTGTTTCGTGAATGAATTGAAGATTCATGAGCAATAGTGGAAGAGAGGTTGTTCTAGCTTGTCATTGGATCAATTTCTTGCTTCTAACCATCAAAGGTGAGATCTTTGTGAGTTCTTCATGTCTATACCACAAGCTATTAGCTCGTATAGTGTAATTTAGGTTCATTTAGAGTTGTGTATATGCATATGAATTGGTTAGAGATGTATACACTTTTTGGTTCATTCATGCGAGTTTCATAAAATTGAAACTTATGATTAGAATTGTCCACGCAATCTAATTCATAAGCTATGAGTTGATTTGGTGATATTGTGAAGCTCCGTGGCCGCCCCGGCAAAATTCTAAGTCTTCATAATTCACTTGTATCGCATTTGATTTTTTTGGTTAGAAAATTTGCCCATTTTGGAATTTATAATCAAAGATCAATGCAAATATTTTGTATGAATGCCTGTGCATGTGAATTTGGTGTTATGAGTCACTTTGGTGAGTTATAGAAGCCTCATTTGCATGTATATAACATCATAGGCCTTCGGGCATTAGCCAATATCATTTTGGATATGTTTGGTAGGCAAAAATTTAAAATTTTGGGGGTTTAACAGACATTCGGCTATTAACGACCGTGGGTTTTGCTTTTGTTCGGCCATTAATGGTCGAACAGTGAAAAAAAATTCTTAATTTTAAAACGATCATAATTTTTTCATACGAACTCAGAATTCAATGAAACAAGATGCGTTGGAACCGTATCGACGAGATCTTTCCAGTGAAACCAATTTGGAGTGATTTGGAACTCAGGAAATTTTTTGATGGAATAAAATATCCAATGTAAACAACCGAACAAAGAAAAACAAAGAATGAAATAATTAATTTACTTTAAACGATCATAACTTTTTCATACGTTATCAGAATTCAACGAAACAAGATGCATTGGAACCGTATCGACGAGAGCTTCCCAATGAAACTAATTTGGATTGATTTGGATGTCGTATACGGACCGTGGAGCCAAATAGGTTGCATTCTTCTGCATAAAGACCGACGAAGTGGAAACCAATGGCGAGAACTCACTCACTCGAGCATTTTATATAGTTATGTATTTTTATAACTGAATATTTGTTGATTTCCTATGGTTGCAACATTTGTTTGGTGGATGATGGATGTTTACAGTTTTATTATTATCATTATATTAAACTGTGAAAATATTAGATAAGTTCACATGGAATGTTATTTAAACCCCACACGGGTATTGGGACGATAATTTTATACATCGCCCAAGTATGCAAATTATAATCATTGAATATTGATTGAAAACCCCAAATGGCTCTGGGTATGATAATAACTTCACACATCTCCCTTATGTTTAGTTGTATGTCGATCGATTGACTGACAGGCCGCAGTAAGCATTATTTAATTACTTAATGCTTTTACAGTTGTAGATCACACTCTGGATGTGAATTGGATGTTTAATAGTTGTATGTAAAAACCCGTGACTTCCCCGAGAAGGAAAGCGCGGATAGTTCGAGAACAAGCCACAGAATAACGCAGACGGAAGAACATTTCTTTGTATATTACAACAATTCATCAGAATACAAGAATATACAGAATATAAACAAATAATATACATTACATAGCAGCGGAAAATAATACAAAATACAAATGAAGGAGATATACGGATACAAAGCTTTCCGGATATCGTTCCAGTTGTAAACCAGGATCCTGTGAATATAAATCTGCAAAACCAAAACTACTAGCTGCCCGTGTCAAAATAAGGGCACCCAAGTTTAGGTTAAAAAAATAAACTCCAGGTCAGTCATGGGACTGGTGTGAGAACTAAAACAGTTATTTAAAACTTTACTTTAAATCAGATATATCAAGGGACCACGCCATATAACACGGAATGGGTTTCCTCCCAAGAATACCAGTGCATATAACAAAACAGCGCAATGCTTTTTGGAAAAATGAAGCTATTATAAGACCCAGGTCCTATCACACAATGCAACGCAAGCCGGGGGATAGGGTTTTCCCTTATAATAGCCAAACATGCTTAGTACGTTTAAAACAAATCATTTGATACTATTATAAGTGTATAGTGTCAAAACAATTTTAAATCATAAGTATCAATCATAGACGGCATGGGTACCATATATCACGTCGCCATACTAGTTCTAAAATTAAAACCGCAAAATCACGTATTTGGAAATTGGATTTCCGTCATGAACAAAGGCAAAAGATAGTCCTTACCGAATTCGAGACTGCCTAGCCCGAGTCTCAGGATCAGAACGCATCGACCCTTGGATCGTCAGGGCCGGTCCACACAGAGTGGATTAAAATGCCTGAACACTACATTTCTCCGCCCTTTGGGGCGTAAGTGAGCCAACGAATGACTCCATCGGTCCCAGATCGACCGATATATCCGAGGCGCCTCGCAACAGCAACAACCACATAAGTCAAACTCGTCAGGGCGTGTAAAACCATTGACGCCACTTCTAGCTAGGAAGAAACGCAGGCCCTCCCTGAGGTCCTTTCTCCCGTTTCTGGTTCATACCGGGGTGTGATGCTCGCGATTTCACGTTATACACAAAGCTACGCCACACAGTCGGTGCTTTGATCATCACCACAAGACTTTGCTTTTCAACAGAAGCCCTGATCACTGCATCTTAGCATGCCACACAGGCAATTCACACCGTGCAACTGATGGCTATCAATCACACAGAATAAATTCCAATGTCAGACACACTGTCCATTTGCAAGTCCGTTCTGGGTCTGAACGAAACCGGAGGCACTATATACCTCGCAAACCCATCAATCTCCACGTACGTCTGGACGATCACCACTCATTATCCATATTTCGGGATGCCTCCCAATCAGGACATCAGTTACCATCCAGACGAGGTGAAGATCTCCGGTCTTCGACCACCATCTTCATCTTCGATTTCTTATCGTCGATTCAGTTATTCAGAATTGGATAAACACGGTCTTTCTGAGCAACTCGCGTATATAATAAACAAGTGTTACACAAATACAACATACGCCTCATTCCAATTCATCAGTCACTAACCGTAAATTAACAAGAGAATAATTCCCCAAATATTAACCCCGAAGGCCGAAACCAACATCAGATCAATACCCAGGAAACCGTTCGGCTTAGCTAACCTACAGTTAGTTTCTAAATTTCACATTCTTAGGGAAAGGTTCCCATTAATTTTATCAGAGATAAATCCCTTTAAATTTATTCTTTAATCTTCCTTTGAATATCAATTTAAACTAGTCGGGATTAACGAACCTTACCGAAGTAATCATTTGTTTTAATTTCCCAATCCCAACCTATTCATCCCATGAAGTAATACTGGTAATACTTTATATCTAACACTACGGTGTTATCGGTAAATTCAATTACCATTTCACATTCAAATCTAATTAAAGATTTAACTATCGCATGGAGCAAAATTGGTGATACTCCATTCTTGATCTTTTCAATCTAATTAAAGATTCATTAAAACTCCACTTAGTTTTAATCTTTAACTGGGTTAAATAATCAGTGTCATTTAAAACACGGTTCACGGTAAACCCCAAAATCACATCACATTTCAATCAGTCCCTAACTGTAAAATAGTAAGTGAGCAATTCCCTAAGTATTAACCCCGAAGGCCGAAACCAACATCAGATAAATACCCCGGAAACCATTCAACTTAACTAACCTCCAGTTAGTTTCTGATTTTCTTAACTCCTTTGGGTCTAAGAACAGTATTATTGAAGATACCGTTCACGACAACCCAAAATCACATTTCATTAATTATCGGGTTAAAGAACAAGTGTTATTTAAAACACTGTTCACGATAAACCCAAAAATCAATACCAATTCAATTCCAATTAAATATTATTTAATCGGTACACTTCATTAAATCTAAATAAAAAGATTTAATCTTTTCTCAACTGGGCTTAAGAACAGTGTTAATGAAGACACCATTCACGACAAACCCAAATCACATTTGATATTAAATACAAGGCTCTGAATAGAAAATATATCGGCTTATATTCAATATCAAATTCTACGACCAACAAATATCGTATTGGAAATAACGATATATATATATATATCTATATCTTTCAAATTTCCATAACAACATCTGTATAATCACGAAATCCAACATCGAAATATTCCGAAGTCAATTTCGATTCAAATCCATTCCAATTCAATTATTGGAAATTCTGGTTACTTTTAAAACCCTTTTCAAATTCAATTTATTTATTTAAAAACAAATAGAATTATAATTCTAGTTCAAAACTAGTTCATTTCGATGAAAATCTATTTGTATCTTTTCAAATATGGAGTTTTTCATCCAAAATATTCACAAATCATTTCTTATGATTTTACACAAATTATTACTATTTTTAATAATTTTATCAAGGCCCGCACAGTCGATTTCCATCAACGGCCATCGAACTGCACTTACAACGACCTTTTCCAAATTTGATTTGGACATAATTCCAAATCCAACCGTTAGATTTCAAACTTCTACTATTCTTTAGAAAGCTCTTTTCGATACGAACCCAACGGTTCCGGTTTTAGGAGAATCCGACGGTCAGATCTCCCGTAATATCCGTTCGAAGTCAATGGTCGAAATTCGCGAACTGCGGCGGCGCGTTCTATTCAGGCCATTATAATATATATATATATATATATATATAAAATATAATATATACTTCGTCGATTTCCTTTTAAAACGTATTTTATAAATCATTTTAAATTCGTTTTCAAAACGATTTGAACTTCTTTCAAATTCAAATCAAAATTGAATTATTCCTCATAAATTCGTTTTAAATTCATTTCAAATTGATTTCAATTCAAATCGATTTTTAATTCAATTTCAGTTCGTTTTCAATTCAATTTCAATTCGAATTCGTTTCTATTCAATTTCAATTCGAATTCAATTCTATTCAATTTCTATTCAAATTCATTTTCTATTCAAATTCAATTCTATTCAATTTCTATTCAAATTCATTTTCTATTCAAATTCAATTCTATTCAATTTCAATTCGAATTCATTTTCTATTCAAAATCAATTCTATTCAATTTCAATTCGAATTCATTTTCTATTCAAATTCAATTCTATTCAATTTCAATTCGAATTCTAATTCGTTTCAATTCGGTTTGAATTTCAATTTAAAATATTTGATTTTGAAATCACTTTTCAATATTCCTTGTAAAACGAATACAATCGATATAAATATCATTTACGTCACAATGGCGTCAATCTAATCAACACGGCTTCATATATTTTTATATTCAAATATTCTATTTCAAATATTTCTATTCAAATATTTCGATTCAAATATTCCTTTTTCAAATATTCTATTTAAATATTTCTTTTTCAAATATGGAATGAGGCCCAATCAATTACCATATAATGTTAATTATATGGATTTTCTACAACACACCTATATAACAGCAACGATAAATCATCAACCATCATCCAAAGTGCGTTCTACACTGTATAAGCATCAAATATAAATATTTAACGCTTATAACAGTCTGTCAATCAATCGATCGACATACAACTAATTATTGGGATTAGTGTATGTCATATATCATCCTAATACCCATGTGGGGTTTCAAACAATCAAACACAGATTTTATTTGTGCAGTTGGGCGATGTGTAAAATTTTTCGTCCCAATCAATATCAGTCAAATGTGTGAACATAAACAAATCGTTCGATTTGTTTATATTAATTTATTTTAAATACACGTTAAAAATTCTATTTTCAATTATAAAATATTTTAACTATATAAATATTTTATTTCATTTCACATCACACAATCAACTACACATCAAAATCATACAAACAAGCATACAAGCCGTCCATGGTATGTGGATGACGTGTGTCGGGTGCTACTAAATACCGTCTGCATCCTAGTATATATTTTAACTAGAAAAATTAAAAGTGAGACGTTCTCACCAAAGCTAAACCGAACGCCACGACTCTTCAAATGTAGAAGTCTTCGCCGTTCCTTCTTTCATCACTTTTATCATCCGTAATCACTACATATATAAAAATCGAATTTTTACTTTGCTATTCAATATATAAAAATTGAATTTTTACTTTGCTATAAAAATCACTTTTCTATTTCAACTTATATATAATAAAAATCAGATTTTTTATTTCGCTACATATATAAAGATCAAATTTTTATCATCATACCTATATAAAAATTATATCTTTAACTTTTCTATATTATAAAAATTATATTTTTAATATATCTAACATCGCTAAAATCCACATCTTCTTCTAACAAAAATTCATATCTTTTCATATTTTAGAATTTTCACCTTTTCTATATTAAAAATATGATCTTTTCCTAAACAAAATATAAGCTCTTGCCATATAAAAATATAAAATTCTTACTTATAAAAATATAAGCCTTTTAGTTAAAAACCATATTTTTATTCAGTTAAAAGAAAATAGAAATCAAAGGAAAAATATGTTAAAAACTTACAGCGCATAAGGGGGGGGGGGGTTTGCTGCGACCGGTCTGGGGGTGTCGAAGTGGAGCGTCGGAGGGGAGGGTTTCGCTGGGGGAGGGGCGCGTGCTAACGCATGGAGGAGGAGGGCGCGGTTTCGCTGACATCTAGGAGATGAGGGGAGGAAGGGGTAGCGGAGGGGAAGAAGAAGAGGGGGGGGGGGGGGGCGACGGCAGAGGTCGGCGACGCCACCAGAGGCGCGACGCAGGGGTCAACGGAGGGAGCGACGAGCAGCTTCCTCCTTTTCTCTTTTTTTTATTTCAGATCCGTTTTTCTGATGAGAGAGAGGAAGGAAAAGAGAAATAAAAGGGGGGTCTTAAATTTTAATATCATTATTTTCTTCCTTTGAAATTTGACTTCTCATTCGAATCCCAAATCGCATCCAACGACTGTCGCCCTAGCTAATTACCCCCATTCCGAACACAATGGGATATACTGCATAAGCCAATTCCATCGTTTTGACCAGTTTTCGTCAAATTTAAAATATAAATATGTATATTCAATTTTAAACGTACATTTCAATTTACCAGGGCCACATACTAACTCGAAAAATTCCAGAAAAATATTTTCTAGTCTCGTATTGACAATACGGTCCTAACAAAACTAGTTTCGTCAAATTCCGAGACAGTTTGAAAAATGGCCATTTTCCAGTCGATTAAAATCAACTAAAACTGGTCAAACTCGTTTTCCTTTGCCACGCTCACATATTGATTCGAAAAATTATGAAATTTGAAACCTAGCAATAACTTGACATCACAGATCCAACAAAAGTGGTTTCGTCGAAATCCGAGGTCGTTTGCAAAATTTCCATTTTTAAGGGCCATAATTCCATAGCGACTATTCTGAATTTTCATCTGGACATAACTTTTTAATCCTGCTATGAAATTTCGATTTTTCGGATTCGTTGGAAAGATATTCACAATCATATTCTAATATTTTCATTTTCGTTAAAATCCGGTTTATTTTGAATCCTATACATTCATTTGAATTTTGAAATCGAATTATCGAACTACCACGCCATTTTCAATTCCTTTTATATATATAAATAATTATTTATATTCTAACGACGATTCGAATAAATATATACGTTCGAATTCTATTCAAAATAAATTTCTCGTCGATATTATTTAAAATAATTCATTTTAAATAATCAAAATTCGCTAATTTAATTTTTTTTAAATTGGCTCGCATTTCCGGGTTGTTACAATCTCCCCCACTTAAAACTTTTCGTCCCCGAAAAGGAACGAAGCCGAAAGTTGTTTAATTAATCAAATCAACTTTCACTATTTTCATTACGGCTTAAGTTCTTCTACTTTTCAGTTTCTAAGAACTTTTCAAAATTTCCAAAATTTTGGCTAACACCCTTAATTTTCGAAAAATTTCGCCATAACCTCCCCTGCACCGGGAGCATCGGGAAAATCCCGAAATTGCCATACAGGCCCTCTGATCTCAAAAAGAAAAAGAAAAAGAAAAAGCCAAGCGGCTAGCCAATCGGCTCATAAAATCATCATCACCCAAAC
The DNA here is from genome assembly GCA_030737875.1 of Allium sativum. Lineage (NCBI taxonomy): Eukaryota > Viridiplantae > Streptophyta > Magnoliopsida > Asparagales > Amaryllidaceae > Allium > Allium sativum. The sequence continues at coordinate 1,018,005,178 of CM060926.1, read as the reverse complement.
AAAACAGTAAATTATGGTAAACATGTACCTATTTGTCGGGCAAAATTTTATTCTTCTGCTCTAGCCTCTTTGCTATGATCTGTTCAATGTAAGTACATGTATATGCAAGCAAATGCGACCAATTTTCAATATAACTCGCAATTTGATTCAATTTGGCTATATGGTACAAATTTTCATAAATCAACCAATAATCAACAACACAACCATCAATCAACTAGTTGATTAGCTTTTGAAATTCATAACTTTGATGCATAGTCAAAAATCAGATTTTTGATGCCAAATCATAACAATAAGCCCTATCTAGTTTCGATTCTCACACCAGTCAATTGGAAATATATAGAAATCTCACTTTCGTAACTCGAAAATAAATACTGGCGATGGTGCCCCGTTACCAGAATTATCCCCGGGCCCTAGAGTGCGATTTTATAACTATCCAATACATTAAAACTTCGAATACACGTTTGCAAGACATATATGCAAAATCTTTATATATTGGATTGTCCAAATCAATATATAATAAATAATCAAATACGAATAAGTGATTTAAATTTCAAAACAAAAATTGTTTTCATTTTAAAAATATACTCTTCACACTCGTTCTAGGATACTACTGATCCCATCTCTAACGAGTCATTCTCATTGGATATTACTAATCCAATCTCTGATGAATTCTTTTGTATGGTTCTAATGTGTCTTGTTCTCTAGAGCTTTGTAAACCAAAGCTCTGATACCACGCTGAAACGACCCGAACTTCCCGGGTGAGGAAAGCCCGGATTGAGTCGAGAACAAGACACAAAATAACGCAGACGGAAGAACATTTCTTTGTATATTACAACAATTCATCAGAATACAAGAATATACAGAGTATAAACAAATAATATACATTACATAGCAGCGGAAAATAATATAAAATACAACTGAAGGAGATATACGGATACAAAGCTTTCCGGATATCGTTCCAGCTGTAAACCAGGATCCTGTGAATATAAATCTGCAAAACCAAAACTACTAGCTGCCCGTGTCAAAATAAGGGCACCTAGAGTTTAGGTTAAAACAATAAACTCCAGGTCAGTCATGGGACTGGTGTGAGAACTAAAACAGTTATTTAAAACTTTACTTTAAATCAGATATATCAAGGGACCATGCTGTATAACACGGAACGGGTTTCCTCCCAAGAATACCAGTGCATATAACAAAACAGCGCAATGCTTTTTGGAAAATTGAAGCTATTATAAGACCCAGGTCCTATCATACAATGCAACGTAAGCCGGGGGATAGGGTTTTCCCTTATAATAGCCAAACATGCTTAGTACGTTTAAAACAAATCATTTGATACTATTATAAGTGTATAGTGTCAAAACAATTTCAAATCATAAGTATCAATCATAGACGGTATGGGTACCATGTATCATGTCGCCATACTAGTTCTACAATTAAAACCGCAAAATAACGTATTTGGAAATTGGATTTCCGTCATGAACCAAGGCAAAAGATAGTCCTTACCGAATTCGAGACTGCCTAGCCCGAGTCTCAGGATCAGAACGCATCGACCCTTGGATCGTCAGGGCCGGTCCACACGGAGTGGATTAAAATGCCTGAACACTACGTTTCTCCGCCCTTTGGGGCGTAAGTGAGCCAACGAATGACTCCATCGGTCCCAGATCGACCGATATATTCAAGGCGTCTCGCAACAGCAACAACCACATAAGTCAAACTCGTCAGGGCGTGTAAAACCACTGACGCCACTTCTAGCTAGGAAGAAACGCAGGCCCTCCCCGAGGTCCTTTCTCCCTTTTCTGGTTCATACCGGGGTGTGAGGCTCGCAATTTCACGTTATACACAAAGCAACGCCACACAGGCGGTGCTTTGATCATCACCACAAGACTTTGCTTTTCAACAGAAGCCCTGATCACTGCATCTTAGCATGCCACACAGGCAATTCACACCGTGCAACTGATGGCTATCAATCACACAAAATAAATTCCAATGTCAAACACACTGTCCATTTGCAAGTCCGTTCTGGGTCTGAACGAAACCGAAGGCACTATATACCTCTCAAACCCATCAATCTCCACGTACGTTTGGACGATCACCACTCATTATCCATATTTCGGGATGCCTCCCAATCAGGACATCAGTTACCATCCAGACGAGGTGAAGATCTCCGGTCTTCGACCACCGTCTTCATGTTCGATTTCTTATCGTCGATTCAGTTATTCAGAATGGGATAAACCCGGTCTTTCTGAGCAACTCGCGTATATAATAAACAAGTGTTACACAAACACAACATACGCCTCATTCCAATTCATCAGTCACTAACCGTAAATTAACAAGAGAATAATTCCCCAAATATTAACCCCGAAGGCCGAAACCAACATCAGATCAATACCCAGGAAACCGTTCTGCTGAGCTAACCTACAGTTAGTTTCTAAATTTCACATTCTTAGGGAAAGGTTCCCATTAATTTTATCAAAGATAAATTCCTTTAAATTTATTCTTTAATCTTCCTTTGAATATCAATTCAAACTAGTCGGGATTAACGAACCTTACCGAAGTAATCATTTGTTTTAATTTCCCAATCCCAACCTATTCATCCCATGAAGTAATACTGGTAATACTTCATATCTAACACCACGGTATTATCGGTAAATTCAATTACCATTTCACGTTCAAATCTAATTAAAGATTTAACTATCGCCTGGAGCAAAACTGGTGATACTCCATTCTCGATCTTTTCAATCTAATTAAAGATTCATTAAAACTCCACTTAGTTTTAATCTTTAACTGGGTTAAAGAATCAGTGTCATTTAAAACACGGTTCACGATAAACCCCAAAATCAGATCACATTTCAATCAGTCCCTAACCGTAAAATAGTAAGTGAGCAATTCCCTAAGTATTAACCTCGAAGGCTGAAACCAACATCAGATAAATACCCCGAAAACCATTCAACTTAACTAACCTCCAGTTAGTTTCTGATTTTGTTAACTCCTTTGGGTCTAAGAACAGTATTATTGAAGATACCGTTCACGACAACCCAAAATCACATTTCATTAATTATCGGGTTAAAGAATAAGTGTTATTTAAAACACTGTTCACGATAAACCCAAAAATCAATACCAATTCAATTCCAATTAAATATTATTTAATCGGTACACTTCATTAAATCTAAATAAAAAGATTTAATCTTTTCTCAACTGGGCTTAAGAACAGTGTTAATGAAGACACCATTCACGACAAACCCAAATCACATTTGATATTAAATACAAGGCTCGGAATAGAAAATATATCGGCTTATATTCAATATCAGATTCTACGACCAACAAATATCGTATTGGAAATAACGATATATATATATCTATATCTTTCAAATTTCCATAACAACATCTGTATAATCACGAAATCCAACATCGAAATATTCCGAAGACAATTTCGATTCAAATCCATTCCAATTCAATTATTGGAAATTCTGGTTACTTTTAAAACCCTTTTCAAATTCAATTTATTTATTTAAAAATTAATAGAATTATAATTCTAGTTCAAAACTAGTTCATTTCGATTAAAATCTATTTTTATCTTTTCAAATATGGAGTTTTTCATCCCAAATCTTCATAAATCATTTCTTATGATTTTACACAAATTATTACTATTTTTAATAATTTTATCAAAGCCCGCACAGTCGATTTCCATCAACGGCCATCGAACTGCACTTACAGCGACCTTTTCCAAATTTGATTTGGACATAATTCCAAATCCAGCCGTTAGATTTAAAATTTCTAATATTCGTTAGAAAGCTCTTTTTGATACAAACCCAATGATTCCAGTTTTAGGAGAATCCGACGGTCGGATCTTCCGTAATATCCGTTCGACGTCAATGGTCGAAATTCGCGAACTGCCGCGGCGCGGCGCGTTCTATTCAGGCGATTATATAATATATATAATATATACTTCGTCGATTTCCTTTCAAAACGTATTTTATAAATCGTTTTAAATTCGTTTTCAAAATGATTTGAACTTCTTTCAAATTCAAATCAAAATTGAATTTTTCCTCATAAATTCGTTTTAAATTCATTTCAAATTGATTTCAATTCAAATCGATTTTTAATTCAATTTCGGTTCGTTTTCAATTCAATTCAATTTCAATTCGAATTCGTTTCTATTCAATTTCAATTCGAATTCAATTCTATTCAATTTCTATTCAAATTTATTTTCTATTCAAATTCAATTCTATTCAATTTCTATTCAAATTCATTTATATTTAATTTCAATTCGAATTCATTTTCTATTCAAATTCAATTCTATTCAATTTCAATTCGAATTCATTTTCTATTCAAATTCAATTCTATTCAATTTCAATTCGAATTCTAATTCGTTTCAATTCGGTTCGAATTTCAATTTAAAATATTTGATTTTGAAATCACTTTTCAATATTCCTTATAAAACGAATACAATCGATATAAATATCGTTTACGTCACAATGGCATCAATCTAATCAACACGGCTTCATATATTTTTATATTCAAATATTCTATTTCAAATATTTATATTCAAATATTTCTATTCAAATATTCCTTTTTCAAATATTCTATTTAAATATTTCTTTTTCAAATATGGAATGAGGCCCAATCAATTACCATATAATGTTAATTATATGGATTTTCTACAACACACCTATATAACAGCAACGATAAATCATCAACCATCATCCAAAGTGCGTTCGACACTGTATAAGTATCAAATATAAATATTTAACGCTTATAACAATCTGTTAATCAATCGATCCACATACAACTAATTATTGGGATTAGTGTATGTCATATATCATCCCAATACCCGTGTGGGGTTTCAAACAATCAAACACAGATTTTATTTGTGCAGTTGGGCGATGTGTAAAATTTATCGTCCCAATCAATATCAGTCAAATGTGTGAACATAAACAAATCGTTCGATTTGTTTATATTACTTTATTTTAAATACACGTTAAAAATTCTATTTTCAACTATAAAATATTTTAACTATATAAATATTTTATTTCATTTCACATCACACAGTCAACTACACATCAAAATCATACAAACAAGCATACAAGCCGTCCATGGTATGTGGACGATGGGTGTCGGGTGCTACTAAACACCGTCTGCATCCTAGTATATATTTTAACTAGAAAAATTAAAAGTGAGAAGTTCTCACCAAAGCTAAACCGAACGCCACGACTCTTCAAATGTAGAAGTCTTCGCCGTTCCTTCTTTCATCACTTTCATCATCCGTAATCACTACATATATAAAAATCGAATTTTTACTTTGCTATTCGATATATAAAAATTGAATTTTTACTTTGCTATAAAAATCACTTTTCTATTTCAACGTATATATAATAAAAATCAGATTTTTTTATTTCGCTACATATATAAAGATCAAATTTTTATCATCATACCTATATAAAAATTATATCTTTAACTTTTCTATATTATAAAAATTATATTTTTAATATATCTAACATTGCTAAAATCCACATCTTCTTCTAACAAAAATTCATATCTTTTCATATTTTAGAATTTTCACCTTTTCTATATTAAAAATATGATCTTTTCCTAAACAAAATATAAGCTCTTGCCATATAAAAATATAAAATTCTTACTTATAAAAATATAAGCCTTTTAGTTAAAAACCATATTTTTATCCAGTTAAAAGAAAATAGAAATCAAAGGAAAAATATGTTAAAAACTTACAGCGCATAAGGGGGGGTTGCTGCGACCGGTCTGGGGGTGTCGAAGTGGAGCGTCGGAGGGGAGGGTTTCGCTGGGGGAGAGGCGCGTTCTGACGCATGGAGGAGGAGGGCGCGGTTTCGCTGACGTCTAGGAGAGGGGGGAGGAAGGGGTAGCGGAGGGGAAGAAGAAGAGGGGGGGTGACGGTAGAGGTCGGCGACGCCACCAGAGGCGCGACGCAGGTGTCAACGGAGGAAGCGACGGGCAGCTTCCTCCTTTTCTCTTTCTTTTTTTATTTATTTCAAATCAGTTTTTCTGATGAGAGAGAGGAGGGAAAGAGAAATAAAAGGGGAGGGGGTCTTAAATTTTAATATCATTATTTTATTATTATTTTCTTCCTTTGAAATTAGACTTCTCATTCGAATTCCAAATCGCATCCAACGACTGTCACCCCTAGCTAATTACCCCCATTCCGAACACAATGGGATATACTGCATAAGCCAATTCCATCGTTTCGACCAGTTTTCGTCAAATTTAAAATATAAATATGTATATTCAATTTTAAACGTACATTTCAATTTACCGGGGGCAACATACTAATTCGAAAAATTCCAGAAAAATATTTTCTAGCCTCGTATTGACAATACGGTCCTAACAAAACTAGTTTCGTCCAATTCCGAGACAGTTTGAAAAATGGCCATTTTACAGTCGATTAAAATCAACTAAAACTGGTCAAACACGTTTTCCTTTGCCACGTTCACATATTGATTCGAAAAATTATGGAATTTGAAACCTAGCAATAACTTGACATCACGGATCCAAAAAAAGTGGTTTCGTCGAAATCCGAGGTCGTTTGCAAAATTTCCATTTTTAAGGGCCAGAATTCCATAGCGACTATTCTGAATTTTCATCTGGACATAACTTTTTATTCCCGCTATGAAATTTCGATTTTTCGGATTCGTTGGAAAGATATTCACAATTAGATTCTAATATTTTTAGTTTCGTTAAAATCCGATTTATTTTGAATCCTATACATTCATTTGAATTTTTAAATCGAATTATCGAACTACCGCGCCATTTTCAATTCCTTTTTTATATATAAATAATTATTTATATTCTAACGACGATTCAAATAAATATATACGTTCAAATTCTATTCAAAATAAATTTCTCATCGATATTATTTAAAATAATTCATTTTAAATAATCAAAATTTGCTAAATTCGCCAATTTAAATTTTTTTAAATTGGCTCGCATTTCCGGGTTGTTACATTGTTCATCAATATTTTTGAATACATGCGACGTATGGAATCCGTATAAATAAAATTACATGGTAATTGATTGAGTCTGATTCCAATTCAGAAATAACGAATATTTTAATATAATATTCAGTGAAGAATCAAAATAATATTTTGATGTTCGATTTCAGATGGACATGAATACATTATGTAAAATCATAATAAAATCATTGAAAAGATTTTGGATGAAATATTCCACGTTTTTAAAGATAAAAGATATTTTTATCTAATGAACTAGTTAACAACTAGAATAAGGAACCGAAGGAATTGAAATGGTTTTTAATATAACCAGAATTTTCCAAGTATGAATTAGAGTGGAAATAATCTTTGGAATATTTCGATATTGGATTCCATGATTATACAGATATCGTTGAGGAATTTGGAAGATATAGATATCGTTATTCCCAATACAATATCTATTGGTTCCAGAATTTGATATTGAATATAAGTCGACATGATTTCTATTCAAAGCCTTGTATTTAATATAAAAGGGATTTTGGGTTTGTCATGAACGATGTCTTTAATAACACTCTTCTTAAACCCAGATGAAAAGAGATTAAATCTTTTAACTAAGATTTAATGAAGTTTTCCAATAAACAAATATAATTGGAATTAAAGGGTAGTTGATTTTGGGTTCGTTGTGAACTGTGTTTTAAATAACACTAGTTCTTAAACCCAATTAACTGTGAAGATATTAATTGGAGTTTATAAATCTTTTAACTAAGATTTATGGGAATTTGCCAAAGTAAAGTTTTTTCCTATTTAATATATTAGATTGGAATTGAGTGGAACTCAATTTAGTGTTAATCAAAATGAGCTTCTATGAAGGAAGACCGTTACTATATATGAATTTAAAAGGCCTTTCCATTATTCCACCTATAGTATTAGTCTGATATGGAAATTTATATCGATTACATACTATTATGATTTTCATGAAGGTTCCATACACTACAAGAAAAACAGCATATAGCAGCGGCAGAAAACGCTGTTAATCCGTCGCTAAACAGGCATTAGCGACGGATTTCCGACATAATGGCTCGGTCGGCAAAACCCTTGACGGTATCTGTGTCAGATTTTGCGACGAAATTTAGCATGAATTTTCCGACAATTTACCGTCATTTAACTAATTTTATAACTAAAATAAATATTATTTATTAATTTACTTTTATTTTACTTTTTATTTATATACCGACGATTTACCGACGGATTATTAATTTAGTATAAAATATTATTTACAAAAGCTGTCGGTAAACCCTTACTAATTACCAAGGGATTAGCGACAAAAAAATTTAACAAAAAATCTAGCTCTTTTTTTTGTCAGTAAACCCTTACTATTCAGCAAAGGATTAGCGACAGAAAATTAAATTGAAGTAAACTTAACCTCCCTTTTTTGTTGGTAATCCGTCGATATTCCCCTTCTGATCTACACACACATACATATATATATATATATATACATACATACATACATACATACATACATACATACATACGTATATCGAACTAACATCATTCAACTGCGAACACTGAAATGAAGTCATCATAAAGACCGAGTTACTTGCAAAATATTCAGCAATTGTGTTAAAAAGTGTGCTAAAAAAAATTAACGGACTGAATTGCAACTCAATAGTTCAAAACTGAGTTGCTTGCAAATTCTAAACTAAGTTACAACTCAGTTTTAAAACTGAGTTGTAAGCAACTCGATTTTAAAACCGAGTTGCAAGCAACTCAGTTTTAAACTGAGTTGAGTTGCAGCTCAGTTTTAAAACCGAGTTACTTGCTGAGTTGCTTAACTGAGTTGCAAGCAACTCGGTTTTAAAACTGAGCTGCAACTTATTTAAAAAATGAGTTGCAAGCAACTCAGCAGCAAGCAACTCAGTTAATTAGCAAGTGCCCAAGGTTATCATCCATAAAATGGTACAAATCTACGCTAATTTCATGTGGAAATGAAAATATAACAAAGTTAATTAGCAAACTGCGTGCAAACCCAAAGCAAAAGGAGGACTAGGACTGAGGAACATGAGCAGGCCTGGATACTTATCTAATCTAGATATATTTGCAACATAGTTTAGGCAAATTGATGCATAATACATACAGTTAGTTAAAAGAATTACGGATTGTCAATAAAAGATATGACGATGAATAAATGGTCAGTAACTGACCAAATTAAAACATAATGGTGCTATCCTTATGTTAGAAATTTCTTTTTAAAGCACGAGAATGAATTCGTGATGCTTTGGCTCATTAATAATTTTCTAAACAACTTTTATGCTATCATGAAACGTTTCACATTTTAATTAAATATTGAATATTTATGGAAATTAATATCGAATTTTTATGGAAATTAATATTGAATTTTTATGGCAATTCAAAGGAAATGGGTACTGATCATCTTAATGCATTGCATGTGACAACTTATATTTTCATTGTACTTGACCATTAATATAGAATTTTGATGGCAGTTAATAATCATTGTTTATATAATGAATGAGTGCGAACCCATGCTACGCACACGAAAAACTCTAATTTCTTCCCAGTAGAGTCTTATTGTTGCTACTCGTTTCAAGCATGATATTGGAGATTTGATTTCAGGAAAAGACCTACTCGTATTTTAATCCAATTTTCAACAAAAATGACTTGACTTGAGATGCATATATGTAAATAATGGAAACTATGTTTAAAAAAAAACCATCTTTAGCAAATCAAATGTAAAGGTAGGACAAAAAGACAAGCATAATGCCAGATTGAATAAACACTAAATTGCCTACTGATTAAAACATTAAGTTACTGTTGCAAAATTTTGATATTCGAGCTTTTAATTAATCCCATAATAAAATATGTACATATGTTATTTCAGTTCGTATGGGTGTGTAGGAATCCAATCCATATTGGTTAGCACGTAAATAAACAACAATTAGTTTTCAGAAGGCATAGGTGTAATAAGTTATGATGAGTGGCCTAAATGGATAAAAGAAAAATCAAATTACTAATCGAAAGATAAGAAAATACAGCGAATTGAATAGATGGTAAACACTTCAGTTGCGTTACCATGATGGTGAGGTCACTTATCCAGATTTTCCTATAAGATTAACATTAATAGAAAAAATCTAACCTTAACAGATAAAATATAACATTAACATTAACAGATAATATCAAATAGGAGATTCTATACAAACCAATCTAAATGTGAATGTGGTACTCAAACCTACACCCATAGGCACAACACTGCATACACAAAGAAACTGCACGCACACGGACCATCACACACACAAAATATATCTTGTACGCAATTAAAAAATTGGATTAAGACAGTTTGCCGGTTTATTTGCATGGGTAAATAGAGTTTAATTTAAGATACTTGTAATTGTAGCAGGACAAGGACGGTTGGACAAAGGATGTTTTATTTATCACTTCTATGCTTATTATACTTGCAAACAGAGTTTTTTTTTCTTGACACATATCACTTACCTATTGGAATTTTCTTTTTCGTGATAACTTTGTCTGTCATTGTTTCAGTAAGTAACATGATGCCAAAACTTGAACTATCTCTGTTTATGTTCATTATTGTTCCAGAGCATCTTCAGGCTTTATGCTGGATAAAGGCTGTCCCTGAAATCAACTTAGAAGATGTTGTTTTTTCCCATTCATTAGTAGAAAATAAATAAATCTTACTATAGATTTTTGTTATACTTCATCCCTAACTTTTAACTGATATGAAACCATGTTTCATAGCAGGTTTAGCTTGAAAATGAGAAGTTGACCCTGTATGATTTATGGGGACATGCAGATAAACCGTTCAGGTGTACTCATGGTGGGAAGAGAGGATTGCTGCAAAAAAAAAAGTATGCTCAAGTTAGATCTTTACCAGACAGAAAGCTACAGATGAAAAAAATAAGTACGCTCAAGAGAGGATTGATCCCATGCCGGACAGCAAACAGAGGAAGCTTTCCACTTTACGACACTTATTTTCAAGTTAATGAGGTTTTTGCTGATCGTTATACGAGTCATTATCCTCTTTAACGTTCCCACAAGATTGTTGTGGTCATTGCGAAAGGTGCCTGTTTATGTTGGAACTTATGACAACAATGCTTAAAGGTCTTTTTGACTACTGAAATACAAATGTGCTTTTTGAAAAGGAAGGATACGGATGATAACTCCATGATAGCATGAGTTCACTACTTGAATTTAGAAAGAAGGTATGTGATGGGTATATATTATGTACTGGGAATTACAGGCAAAGGAAAGAAATTATGACATAGGCATCATTAAAGTTCTCATGAAAGGATATTTCATGAGTAAATATGTATAAACTGCACGAATTAAGTTTCAGGCCCAGTTGACCTCATGTGTCTGTTGAAATTGATGATATGGACTGTCTGAAACCGACATGCATCATCTAGGGTGTGTTTGTATTTTGTATGTAAATATATTCTCAGGTGAAAGCAAACAACGAAGTATTTTAAGGAGATAATATTCCTTAGGACATATTTAAAGCCAACATAATGGAAGTCCAAAGGCATGTCATTTTCTAGTTTTATACTTATGCTGACTTCAATGTATATTAACATGATCATATTATCAAACACAAAATCCCGACGATAAAAATATGGATGATTTGAAACTAGCAATACATTTCAATCATGCAATAAACAAATGGAAGAATATATATACATTTGAGATTTTCATAAAGACGATAAACACATACTTTTGTCAACAGACCGAATGCTGTGTATGACGTGACTGTGAACAGAATACATTATGCAGTAGGCATATACCCTAATGAAACATATAATATTTCTGAAACTTGTGGTTACAAACAAAGATTTCTTGTAAATTTACATAAAAAGGCATATACTGATTTGTGAAGTCACAGATTGTAATGAACAAGCCATGGACTATTATATACGTATACAGGTCAGCAGTAACTTGTTATATCTTTTCTCAGTTTGTCATTGTAAAGTAGTTTTGGATGGTAATGTAAGGTTACTGAAATCAAAAACATTTCCTAGACTAAGCAAACAAAACAAAAACACTAGGACATATGAGAGCTTATAGAAAAAGAGTATATGAAGAGAAGACATACCATGATACCAACAAACACCAAGTACGCAAATGCTTCTGAGAAAAGCCCCAAATTGCTCGCCTGCTTCTGAAACCATCGGCCTACCTGCTTCTGAGAACCACCTACCAAATCAACTATTGTCTATGTAAACTTTCGCCAATTTTATGATTAGGGATTCCTTCTCGTATGCTTTTGATTAGAAAATCTTCGGTAAATTCCAATCTACATCTGAATCAATCTCAGAAATCTTTAAAAAAAATTGTAAAGTAAACAAAAAAAGAGACCTGCTTGTTGATCTACAACCGAGTTTCCAATCTACTTCGTCAAAGTCTAATCATGGAGCACACGTTGAAGGCGCAAATAGGGAGGAGTAGGTCGGCAGAAACAACGGCGACGATCGGCGCTACAAAGGGACGACCGGATCTTGTGGCAAAGCGAGAAATAGGGTTAGATCTAGGGTTACAGGGATTAAAGAAGAAAGGGAACATGAACTGGGTAACGTAGAAGAAAGGCAAAGTGCGATTTAGGGTTATAGGGACTGGGGTAAACAAAAATTAATATGAGGAAAGCGAAACGAAAATTTTGGGAGCCCGCTTTTTTTTCTACAAACCGCCTTCTCAATATTATTACTGTTTTTTTTATTTACTGCTGATTTAATTACAATTAAATATTTAAAAAAAACTATGAATGTTATTTTTTTTGGTTATAACTTTTTTTGAATATTCTGAAATTAACAAGCAACACCGGACCAAAATATGTATTGAGATTTGTAACGTAATATTTATATTTTCTAGAATTGCCGATAATAATAAGTTATTAAGTATATATTACTAAACATTGTTTATATATTATTGTTAAAACATTACTATTTGAACTTATCAATCAATTAGTTAGTTAATAATAATTAATTATACGATATCATTAATTATTAAAAATAATTATAAATTACAAATTATGAAAATGCTACTTAATAATTAAAGTAACTATAAACTCTTAACATATTACTTATTAATGATTAAAAATATTAATTATAAATCATTATATAATACTATTAATGCTAACTATTGAACTTTATTTATATAATACTATTAACCCACCTTGGGGGGTTGCCACCCCCCTGGACCCCCTCCCTCCGTAGGGGATCATATTTGACAAAAGGTTTTGGATAAACTTCCAACAAGTACTAGTATGAAAATAGTTCTGGCTTATTAATCATGTAAAGAAAGTCCAAAAACGCCTTAACTCGGCTTAAAAATGGACATAACACATGATATTAAACATAGCCAAAAACCATTATCTTCTAAAACTATCCTCAACCCATGTTAAAATTACTTTTGAATCACTACTTTTAAATTATTAATACTAATTATAATTTCTTCACAATTAATTAATAATATTAATTATTCATTATCAAAATTAATTATTGTTTAGTAATTATTAATTATTTAATAATATTTATTTCTTATTTTCCGTTAACTATTATATTAATTGTTAGTTATTGAGTATTATTTTTTTAATTAATACAAATTATCTTATATTTTCAAATTAATATTATATAATTGTGATTATTAATATTTCAATAATTATTTGATTAGTATTTATTATCTTTTAATTACAATATTAATGTATTATTATAACAGGTAATGAAAAAAGTTGCAATAAGGATCTATAACAGTTGTCAAAAAAAAAAATATGTATTAATAATTTCTTGATATTAATTTAATTAATCATATTAAAGACTATTAAATAATCATTGATTATCAAAACAAATTTAATAAACATCGAACGATAATGTATTTTATTAATTACTATCACTTCTTATTTATATTATATAGTAATTAATAATTAATCAGCATTAATTTTCAAAAAAATAATTAATCAGCATTAACTATTGAATTTTATTTACTTCTAATAGTTATTATTTATTATTAATTACTAATGTATTATTAACATTAATTATTTAAAATTTAAATTTACTAATTAATTACTAAGTAATAACACAAATTTAAAACATTTAATAAATAAAAAATATAAAAGTTTGTTTGAAATCTCTTGGAAAACTTCAGGAAAATAGCTTCAAAATTATGTCGACGGTAATCCGACTCTATTAGCAACGGAATTTAGCGTCAAATATTATATGACGGTAAAGAGCTGCAATTTCCATTGATTTAGCGACAGAATTAGTATTCGACGGTAATAATTTATAATAAGATGACATATAAAAACCAAAATATTTTCTCTTACAAAACACATGGAAATCCGCCGCTAATTAGCGATGGAATTTTCCGCTGCTAAAAATTTGTCGCTAATCTCGGTTTTTCTTGTAGTGATAGCAAATGGAAGATGATTTTGGGTTTATCTTGAATTGTTTTTTAACTGACATTGATTCTTTAACCCAGTTAAAGGCAAAATTAATTTCATAAAGTTAAACAGTCATTAAGTAATGATTTTTGAGATTAAAATGGAACTAGAGTTTACACGAATCTTTAATTAGATTGAAATGTGAATGAAGTAATTAAATTTACCGAATTCAGATCGAGATATGGAGTATCACCAGTTTTACTCCATGCGATAGTTAAATCTTTAATTAGATTTGAATGTGGAATGGTAATTAAATTTACCAATAACACAGTGGGTGTTAGATATGGAGTACTACCAGTTTTTCTCCATAGGATGAATAGGTTGGGATTGGGAATATTAAAATAAATGACTACTTCAATGAGGCTCAATAATCCAGACTAGTTTGATAAACCTTAATTTGGTTTAAGATTATTAAAGGATAATATAAAATCTTTTGCAATGGTTTTCAAAGAAAGATTTAAAAAGAGGTTTAAATGAATTAATTTTTTGATAAGATTTGTGGGAGTAATTCCCAATGTAACGAATATTCTGGATTGGAATGAGGCGTATGATGTGTTTTTATAGCACTTGATTATAAGATATACGAGTTATTTGGAAAGACCGGGTTTAACCCATTCTGAATAACTATTACGATGATTAAAAGTAGACGATGAATACGGTGATTGAAGACCGGAGATCTTCACATCGTTTGGATGATTACTAATGTCTTGGTTGGGCTGTACACCCAAGAAGAGGTAATAAGTGGTGTTCGTACAGACGTACTAGGAGATCGATCAGATATGGGAGGACCTCTCTCCTTTATTGGACAAATGGGACGAGGAATATGGTGCCTCCGATTTTGTTCAGACCTAGAACGAACATGTAAATGGATTATGTCTGACATTGTATTTTGTTTTATAATGATTGATTTCTATTAAATATGTATCTGTTTGGTGGCGAAGAATTTATTCTCTTACTTAACACCCTTCTCTGAGACGTACGAGCTTAGAGGTTATATATTGATGGGTATCAGTTGTATGGCATGAATTGACAATGTGGCATGTTAAGATGCAAATGATCAAGGCTTTTGTTGAAAAGAAGGGCCTTATGGATGATGATCAAAGCACAACTTTAAGTAGCATAGCTTTGTGTATAGCATTAATTCGCGAGCCTTACACCTCGGTATGAGTCAGAAATGGGATAAGGGACACAGTGAGTGCATACGTTTCTTTCTAGCTAGAAGTTGTGTCATGGTATGGAGCCCAGACATTTTTACTTATGTGGATGATGGATTACTAGGCACCTTGGATATGATTGGTCCCTAATGGCCTAGTGATAGGTCCGATAGGACCGGGAAATGTAAGTACAGGAATAACTAATCCTCAAAAGTAAGGGAGGACCGACACTGCAGGTCCAAGGGTTTCCCAGAGTGTGTAATCCTAGATCATCTTGCTAGAGGTGATCCGAATCGGTAAGGAGACCGTACCTTGCCTTGACTCATGATGGAAATCCAATTTCTAATGCACAACTTTTCGGTTTTGGTTGTAAACCTATATGGCGTCATAGTGGCATGGGACATTCATGTCGCCTATGATTGTTACATTTATATTTGAAGTTGTTTTGACACTATGCACTTATAATTATCAAATGATTTATTTTAAAGTGTATCAAGCATGTTTGGCTATTATAAGGTAAAACTCTATCCTCCGTCTTGCCTTGCATTGTTTGATGGGACCTGAGTCTTATAATAGCTTCATTTTTCAAAAAGCATGGCGTTATTTTATGTTTTAAACTAGTATTCATGTGGAGTAAACTAGTTTCGTGTCATACGGTGTGGTCCCATGAATTTTCCACTTTTAAAGTAAAGTTTTAATAACTGTTTCAAGTTCTCACACTAGTCCCATGACTAACCAGGAGTTTACTTTTTCAACCTAAACTCTGGGTGCCCATATTTGTTACACGGGTAGCTAGTAGTTTTGGTTTTGCAGATATTTCTTTTTGCAGGATCTTGGTTTACAGCTAGAGCTATATTTGGAAATCTTTGTATCCATGGATTCCCTTCAATTGTGTTAGTTGATTTATTTCCGCTGTACATTGTACTTATACATTTTAAGTTTACGTATTTTAATCTTTGATATTTTTCCACTGTATATTGTTTATTTGAAATCTGATATCTTGTACTCCGATGTAAATTGTTGTAATAGCAATGAAATGTTCTGATGCGTCGTGGTCTCAACACAATCTGGGCTCCTTCGTCTCTTCGGGGATCGAACGAATTTGGTGCGTGTCAATGGGTGTGTGCAGCGTGAGTGTATATTTGTGTATATGAGTTTTGACAAATATATTTGGGTGTATTTGTGTGTATATACATTGTTTGGGGTATTGTTATAATATATACATATACATATATATATATATATATACACACACACACACACAAACATACGGGTATATGTTTTGTGTGCGTGTTTGCGTTTTGTATTTATATATGTATATATTATATTCTATATATACAGTTTAGTGTGCGTTGAATTTTAAGTATCTATAAGGGTTATAATTTTATTGTGTGTATACATGTATATATATAAACATTTATATATTATTTTGTAAAATTTTGTTGTGTTTATTTTTGAGTCGGGTTTAGAGTCGAGTTCTGAAACCATTCCAAAACACAATAGCCGTACCGATCCGTTGAGAAATTCCCTGGCCTCCTCTTATAATTAAAATATATATTGAATGGTTACCATGATTGAATTCATTCTGAGTCGTGCTTGGATGTCGCCGTTCCATTCTGTGTTTATCTGTATGTCATCTCTATTTTTATGCTACGAAAGGTGAGTTTATCTCACACTTGACTTACATTGTTTCATGGATGTTAAATTCAGCATAATTGAACTGCTGTAAGATGTATAGGATTGCCTTTAGAAATTGTTTTATTTGATATGCACCTTTCATATATGACACGATGATATATATATATATATATGACACGTAGGTGCATTGATGATAGATGACTTATGATGTGAATGATTATCTGTGATTGTTGATTTATGTTGCTAATTTCCCTAGTTTAGAAAAATCACTAAGGGTTGAAATGATACATACCCGAACAGACATTAGATTAGGGAAAAATCGTTGTGGGTTGAAATGATAGACGTGAACGATTTTTACTGAATTTGGGATTGTGGGTTGAAATGATATATACTCGTAAATTTTATAAATTGCGGGTTGAAATGATAAATATCTGTATCACTTGACCATAGGGTAGAAAATTATATACGGACACCGTTGGTTATGTTTTCGAAGCAAGATTTTATATTTATATTTTAAGGATTTTAAACTTAAATTTCGTAAATTTTAATTATATGTTTTAAAATGATTTTATGAGTAAAAATGGATTTAATTTCTTAGTTAAGATCTTTCTTATAATTTATTTATTTTAAACCATATAATTTAATCAGATATGTATTTTAAACTTTAAATTCAATATACTATAATAAATTATTCTTTTAAAACCTATTTCTAAATTATTTTAAACTTATATATGTTTATAAAGCTATTTTCTATTAAATTTCATAAATTTATAACTTATATATATTCAAAGCTTATTTTATATATATTTTTTATAAACTTTAATAATAAACTCAAAGACGAATATGTTAAGATTTGTGATTTAAATTCGAGGTTTAAAGATTTGAATTTGTATAACGATATTTGATTTAACGAATGAGCCCATATTAGATATGAGTTTAAATTCGAATTGTTTTGAACTTATAAGAGGTGAATTTGAATTGTGAAATTGATTTTAATTTGAATTTCCAAATTAAAGGAAATGAATTTGAATCTATAATTGATATAAATATGAATTCGATTATAAATTGACTGAATGTGAATTTGAATATATAAATTGTTTATGTATGAACTTGATTTTATAAATCAGTTTGATATGAATCTAGAAATTTTATAAATCGAATTTATATGAATGCTTTTAATTGTTTTGAATTTATAAGTAGTGATTTTGAACTGTACAACTTGAAATTATAAAATATGTTATAAATTATTGAATTGAAATATTAAATTTGTTTTGAATTATAGAAATTGAATTTGAACCAAAACGTTGGATTTTATGAATCGACTTAAGAAGAAATCTTATAAAGGTGAAAATTGGATTATATGAATCTTTTGAACTTGGACTTTGATGAAATTATTTCAAAATAAAATATAATTGAAGTTAAATATTTTAGTATTAATTTATACTAAAATTTGAAAACCTTTAAGATATGATCCTCTAATTCGATTTGATTAAAGCGATTTAAGCGAATTGTTGTAACAACCTGGAAAATCAGAACCAACTTAAAAATTTTATTTTAAGAATTTTTGACAGAAAATGCATCAGAATTTAAAAATTCCATTTTAAATTAAAATTATTAAATAAAAAATTGTTTAAATAAAATTATGATGTTATTTATGTATGATTTGAAATTTATTTCTAATAAACAATTATTTGTAATTAGATAAATTGTGATTTATTACAATTGAAATTAGTATCAAGTTGTATGTATATTTGTAATAATTAACTTCAAACAATTGATAATAAAAGAAAATAGTAGTTGAATTATTGTTTTGTTAAAAACTTTAATATAGGAGTTTTATGATAATTAATAATAAATCAACACATAATTTCTTTGCTTATTCACATTTCATGCAAGTTTATTTAGCTTTCCTTTCTTTTTCTAACTTCATCAAATTCACTACCTCTTTTCTCACCACTCTCCATTAATTACGCATTCATTTCTTTTCTTTATCTATTAATTTATTACCCTTCATTCTATTAACTTATTTCTCTTCATTTTATTTTCATACATTTATTCTTATTTCTTAAATTTACATCCCCTTATTTTTTTTCCTTTTATTATTTCTCTCCAAAAACAAATCAACTCCATGTACGTATATTTCTCTTTATTTGTTCTTGCATGAGCATTGAATAAGTTCCTTTAATTCTGAAATGTTAATATTATATGTTTTGAAAATTGAAAAGTTATAAACTTTCTAACAATTGGCATTAAACAATAAATCATGCATTAATTACATTCCCGTTTTCTCTTTCCCTATTTTGAATTTTTGAATAGGAGATAAACGTTGATTAGATTAACACCTGCCTAGTCAGTTAATTTAATTCCTTTGTAACCTACTATATGCGAAGAAACACATTAGGGTAATGAAATAAATGTTTGTTCATTAAAAATATTAATAGTAAATTTTTTAGTGTATATATAGAATGGATAAACTTACATGCTACGAAGTAGTTATTGGTTAGTTAAAAATATAATTTTTAACTATTGTAAGTGATGAAAATAAGAAATGAAAAATAAATACGCCACCTCAGCCAATTTATTTCCCTTGTAACATAAAACATATGTAGGGACACAAGTAAGGAATAAAGTAAAATATATAACCAAATGAAGAAAGTAAAAAAAATAAAAAAATAAAAGAAAAGTCGCCTCCTTCATAAAATAAATAATTAATATTTGAAATTATATTCAATGGAAATTAGAGGCGTGTCATTCATTGCAAGAAAAAAATAAAGAAGGAAAAAGGAATAATGATAACGATAATAATAATGGTCGCATGTGTTTCATTCATATCCTTTATTTCTTTTATGTTCTCTCTCTTCCTCTCATATGCATATATGCCATATTTTATCCCTTTTATAAATACAAGAAAAAAAAGATAAGATAGACCATTATTAAATTAAATATTATTTAATATATATACCCTAGTATATACGGTCAAACCTAACCCTAATTCTCTTCATTACGTTGCCACCGCTCTGAACTAAATCAATGGCAACTGTGCTCCCAACTTCCTCTCCCCTTTTCTTTGAATTCAATCAGTAAATTCGAGATCTTCCAAAGAGAAAAACGAAGTACTTTCATGATCTTTCTAATCAATGGTGAAGATTGGTTGCGCAATGTCCAGGCTACACGGGAAGAAGAAAACAACGACCTTATGAATGTAATTAAGTAAATAATGAAGTGAATTATATTACAATTAATTTGATTGTGTAATTAAAATTTAGAAGCTTATATCTTCTTCTTACGAAATCAGAATCCATCGATTTTCGAAGCGTTGTAATCGTATTCAAGAGAGCTACGCAATGGCACTGACTGGAACAAATTCAGAAGCAGTCAGGAATTTTGATTGAATTAAACGCAGAGTTTAATTCAGCTAAAAAATCATCGTTAATTACCGATTTCGAGATCAATCAAGGTGAGAACTCTTTCACTAAATTCTTTTGTACAGTTATTTATTTTAATAACTGAATTTGTGTCGATTGTCTGTTAGCTCACCTCCCTCGTCCACAGACCATGGACGATCTAAATTGATTGTTTTGAGTTGTGATTACGATATGAGTAAAAATTATACATGTGAGATTTCCTTTTTAATAATTAAAATTAATTAATTGTTATCGTGTTTAGACATTTCTACAAATACGCTATTAAATTCTATTTGTTGGTATACGTGATTTGATCTGGGATTGATGTTGTTATGTAGATCTGTTGATTTGATGTTTATTGTGTTGAAATAAAATAGTTGAAACAAAATGAATCATTTTTTTTGAAATAAAATAGTTGAAACAAAATGAATCATTTTTGTTGAAATAAAATAGTTGAAACAAAAATTAACATTTTTGTAAAAATAAAATAGTTGAGATAAAATTTACATTTTTGTCAAAATAAAATAGTTGAGACAAAATTTACATTTTTGTCAAAATAAAATAGTTGAGACAAAATTTACATATTTATCAAAATAAAATAGTTGAGACAAAATTTACATTTTTGTCAAAATAAAATAATTGAGACAAAATTTACATTTCGGTGAAAATAAACTAGTTGAGAGAAAATTTACATTTTTGTGAAAATAAAATAATTTACATTTTTGTCAAAATAAAATAGTTGAGACAAAATTTACATTTTTGTCAAAATAAAATAGTTGAGACAAAATTTACAATTTTGTCAAAATAACATAGTTAAGATAAAATTTACACTTTTGTCAAAATAAAAAAGTTGAGACAAAATTTACATTTTTGTCAACATAAAATAGTTGAGACAAAATTTACATTTTGGTCAACATAAAATAGTTGAGACAAAATTTACATTTTTGTCAAAACAAAAGAGTTGAGACAAAATTTACATTTTTGTCAACATAAAATAGTTGAGACAAAATTTACATTTTTGTGAAAATAAAATTGTTAAGACAAAATTTAAATTTTTGTCAAAATAAAATAGTTGAGACAAAATGAATCATTTTTGTTGAAATAAAATAGTTGAAACAAAATGAATCAATTTTGTTGAAATAAAATATTTGAAACAAAATGAGTCATTTTTGTTGAAATAAAATAGTCAAAACAAAAATGACATTTTTAGTTGAAATAAAATAGTCAAAACAAAAATATCATTTTTTATTGAAATGAAATAGTTAAAAACAAAAATAACATTTTTGTTAAATAGATTTGTGTTAAAACAAAAAGAACATTTTAATTTGTGTTAAAACAAAAAGAACATTTTTGTTTAAACAAAAATAGCATTTTTGTTAAATAGATTTGTGTTAAAACAAAAGGAACGCTTTTGTTAAATAGATTTGTGTTAAAACAAAAATAACATTTTTGTTAAATAGATTTGTGTTAAAACAAAAAACATCAATTTTGTTAAATTAGATAATTGTTAACAAACTGAAGTTGTCACTTTTATTTATTTTGTTAAAATAGAATTGTAAACAAAATGAAGTTATCATTGGTATTCATTTTGTTAAAATAGAATTGTTAACAAAATGAAGTTGTCACTTTTATTAATTTTGTTAAAATAGAATTGTTAACAAAATTAAATTATCACTTTTATTCATTTTTTTAAAATAGAATTGTTAACAAAATGAAATTATCACTTTTATTCATTTTGTTAAAATAGAATTATTAACAAAATGAAATTATCATTTTTATTCATTTTGTTAAAATAGAATTGTAGGTAAAATGAAATTATCACTTTTATTCATTTTGTTAAAATAGAATTGTAGGTAAAATGAAGTTAACACTTTATTCATTTTGTTAAAATAGAATTGTAGGTAAAATGAAATTATCACTTTTATTCATTTTGTTAAAATAGAATTGTAGGTAAAATGAAGTTATCACTTTTATTCATTTTGTTGAAATGGAATTGGAGGTATAATGAAGTTATCATTTTTAATCATTTTGTTGAAATAGAATTGTCAACAAAATAAAAGAATCATTTTTAAATCATTTTGTTGAAATAGAATTGTCAACAAAATAAAAGAATCATTTTAACCATTTTGGTTGAAATAGAATGGTCGACAAAATAAAAGTATCATTTTTATGTTACAAGATATACATTAGATTTGTATGAAAATTAAAGAGACATTTTTACTATCAAGTTATACATTAGAATTTGCATGCAAATTAACATACATTTTTATTTGTCATTTATACATAGAATTTGCATGCAAATTAACATACATTTTTATTTGTTATTTTATACATAGAATTTGTATATAAATTAAAATAAACATTTTTATCGTCAGTTTATACATACGGGACGAGGAATAAGGTGTCTCCGTTTTCGTTTAGACCCAGAACGGACTTGTAAATGGATGTGTGTCTGACATTGGATTTCATTCCATGTAAATTGATTTCTATTCAATATATATCTATTTGGTGGCGGAGAATTTATTCTCTTACTTAACAAGAGCTCAGAGATTATATATTGATAGTAATCGGTCGCATGGCGTGGATTGTCAATGTGGCATGCCAAAATGCAAATGATCAAGGCTTTTGTTGAAAAGCTGAGCCTTTTGGTTGATGATCAAAGCACATCCCATTTAGGTATAGCTTTGTGTATAGCGTTACTTCGCGAGCCTCACACCCTGATATGAGTCAAAAATGGGATAAGGGAACGCAGGGAGTGCACACGTTTCTTTCTAGCTAGAAGTGATGTCATGGTATGGAGCCCAGACATTTTTTATTATGTGGATGATGGAATGAGGCACCTCGGATATATTGGTCGATAGTGGCCAATTGATAGGTCCAATAGGACCGGAAAACATGTGTTCAGGAATTGCCAATCCACTAAGATATATTTGTAGACCGGCCCTGCAGGATCCAAGGGTTCACTGCAGTGGATCCTGAAACATTTGCTAGAGTGTCTCGAATCGGTAAGAAGATCATCCCTAGCCTTGATTCATGATGGAAACCCAATTTCTAATACGACATTACGGATTTGATTGTAAACCTATATATGGCGACATAGTAGGATGGGGTACCATGCCGTCTAGGATTGATACGTTTACTTTGGAAGTATTTTTAAACTGATTAGACACTAATAATAATATTAAATATTGTTTTATACGTATCAAGCATGTTTGATCATTATAAGGTAAAACTCTATCCTCCGGTTTGCGTTGCATTGTGTGATGGGACTTGAGTCTTATAATGATTTCATTTTCTAAAAAGCATTGCGTTGTTTTAAAAGATTTATTTAATTTATGCACTGGCAATCCAATGGAGTAAACCCGTTCCGCGTTAGCGGCGTGGTCCTGTGATTAGCCTTATTATTAGGAAAGTTAAGTAAATATTTCTCATACCAGTCTCATGACTGACTCGTAGTTTGTTTCACTTGCAAACTCGGGTGCCCATGTTTTCTACACGGGCAGCCAAGTAGCTTATTTTGCAGATATATTGACCCGGATTCTGGATTGAAGCTTAAAGTTGTGCCCAGAGCATTGATAGTCTTCCGCTGTGTTAGTTTATTTGTTTCCGCTGTGTTGTATTAAGTTTATTGTAAAATTAATCTTCCGCTGTATTATATTCGATGTACTCTGATATTCTGTACTCTGATGTAACATTAATATAATATTTATAAAAGTCTTCTGTTATTTGTTTTGATGTGTTGCATGCCCAAAATTAGCGTATGCGGGATTTGAACGGTTTTGGTCGATTTTGCGATCGATTAGGTCCGGGCGGAATCCGTGTCGTTACAATTGTTTTCAGAATTAAATATAATCGAAGTTAGATATTTAATTTTGATTTTTAATTTGAGTTTGAATTCCATATAAATGATTATTATAAAGTGATTTATAAAATAAAGATCACGATGTGAAAAATGTAAACGTTTGGTTCCAGGATCGGATATTGTTATACTCTCTGCCAATACCGAGAACCACTTTAACAACTGTGTACGCGGTAGAGATCCAGAATAAAGTAGGATGATTTGGAGGCGATTACTGGATTTGAAGAAAGAGAACGGTTATGGATGTCCTTGACCTTTGGGTCATAACTAAAACAGGGCTATTGTAACACCCCGTATTTTCTGTAAACATAAGAGTTAGAAATCAAGGTATAATTAATTTTTAGGAGAAGAAATAAGGGAAACGGGTTGCGCCATTGTGTTCGTCTCGGAAAAATACGCGAAATAGAGTCCGAATTTGCGTAAATCGGAGTCCGTATGAAGAAGATATGGACGAACGAAGTTAGGCAGAAAAACCGGAAACAGGCCAGAATACACTGGCGCACTTGTGAAGTGCGCCAGTACAAAAATACACTGGCGCACCTGCCAAGTGCGCCCATACAAATCCAGCACCGAATTCTGGAGTGTTCTGAGGTGACGTGTCTTCTTTTGAGTGGCTGGATGATGTGTATTCGAGCTGTGCGATTCTGATGACTTCTGGACTGATCTGAAGGCTCTAATTCACCCTATCCTCCTATAAATACATCCCTAACCTAAACCTAGGTTTCTTACACAATTCTCTAGCCTCCATTGCTCTCTTCTTCTAATTAAAAATAAAAATGGCGTCGCTGCTCTGCTGGAATTAAAACTAGGACTGATGTAAAAGCTAAATCAAATCTCAAATCAAAGGGTAGATCTACAACAACAATTAAAAAAGAATAATTCAGCATTTCTGCATCAATAACAGTTTATTATCCTTTCTTAAACCACGAAAGGCAAGTACAGTTATTCTCCGCTATAAACGTTAATTATAATTTTGATATGCTTTTAAATCTGAGTTTGAGGTTGTATATATATTCTCTTCTGTTAGATCTGCTTTCTGTGACTATTCTGTATTCCTTTCTTCTTTTCTGTTTCTATAGCCAGGCTACCACGAGCCTGTGCCCAATCTCATAAAGAGATTAACGTATGAACGCAAAATTTGGGACAATTAATGAATGATGCGAAATTTGACAAGACTGAATTGAACGTATGACTTTAGATCTGAAGCATAAAATATATTGGACATGTGACTTGGGATTGGATGCATAAATTTGACTATGAACATGTAATTTATATATTGCATGCATAGAGTATGTTGTAATTTAGATCTGTAACTAATTAGAGAAATGAACATATGATATTTAGATCTGTAATTAATTAGAAAAATGAGCATATGTTGTAAACTAGATTTAGATCTATGCATATTCTGTAATAAAAGTCAAGATCTGATTTTTAGAAGATATAATTTAAAGATTTAGATTGTTGGGTATATTTTGCATTATGATTCATGACTTGAAAAGAAGAAGGATATGGAAAGTTAGGTGTAAAGATTTACATTAATTAGGATATCTATTATTGTGATTACACCTAAATAGGAATTTTTGGATATATGGCATGCATTGTAATTAATGATTATATTTGGTATAATTTACATGTAAAATGCTAGTTTAACAAAAATTGGAACATATGTTATATGGCAAATTATGTCCATATTCTGCGCTTATGCAAACATGGAGTATATGTTGTGAATCATGACAATTATGTAGGCATATGAATTTAGGCCAATTTATGATTAGGCAAGGCATGTAAATAGAACCTTTAGAAATATTAAATTTGCTAAATCTGCTAATTTGCCAAGTTACCTAAACTGCTAGTTTTGTTATATTGCCAAGACTGCTAATTAGATTGAAGTGCCTAATCTGTTAAATTTGTCGGTTGAAATGCCTAACCTGTTATATGCCAAAATCTGCTAAGTTGCTTAATCTGTTAAATCCGTTAAGTCATAT
Source organism: Allium sativum (assembly GCA_030737875.1). Classification (NCBI taxonomy): domain Eukaryota; kingdom Viridiplantae; phylum Streptophyta; class Magnoliopsida; order Asparagales; family Amaryllidaceae; genus Allium; species Allium sativum. Next base: position 1,017,978,714 of record CM060926.1, on the reverse strand, counting down.
AAAATCTGTTATCTGCTAAAATCTGTTATCTGCTGTGTTGATATAATCATCCTGTTATTGATATAATCTGAATTGGCATATATATTGAGCGTGCGCATAAACGGTAAATTATTAATTAATTGGCCGCAAAGATAAACGTGACTAACTCGAGGTTAGAATGAGTTTGCGGCGTAATTCTGCCCGGAACCGCCCGGCACATCCAGTGGCCGCAAACAATAGGTTCTAATGTGAGAAGTTAGTCATAACCTGCTTAAGACACGAGGTTAGGTCTGGCTTGTGGCAGAAGTCTGCCCGGAACCGCCCGGCCCATCCAGCGGCCACAAGCTAGCGACCTAATGTGAGAGGTCTGGGCATTAATAATTAATTAATGCAAATCTAAGATAAGAATGACGTCTAAAACGTATTGGGGGAAAATAGGGTTAAACCAACTGGATTAATAGGTATAGTAAACCCGTCCATGAATCTGTAGGCCCAATACAAAGATAGACAAATCTGAAAAATCTGTACATCTGATCTGTTAGTCTGAAAACTTGTTAACTTAATCTGTGAACTAGTAAATCTGAATTCTGTATGTATGAACTTGTAAACAAATTAATCTGAGATCTGTTAGTCTGGGGACACAAGGTTAGGAGGGGAATTACTTGTGTCATCTGTTGTTTGGGACCCATATTAGTCAGTAACCCTTTCTGGTATCAAAACTTTTACCCAACAGTAGGTAGGGTCCGGGCACGCTTACTGAACTAATTATAAGTGGTTCATTCTGATAATGGCGAGGGGTGTTGATGGTGCGTTCCAACCGGGTCATGTGCGTGCATGGATCCCGGTCTGCCTTTGAGGATGTAAGACGCCGTGACATCTGTAAATAGGTCTGTGCCAATTGGTTGTCACTTTAGGGAGTGATACACCCTACTGTGGGGCCGACACAGGATATTTATGTATTAGGGAGCCGATCGCTTGGGGTAGGGTTTTAGGGTACGCTTAGTTCTGTCTGTTTTTGTTGGTACCGTCTGCTTCTGTTGGGTGGTAACACCTGTCTGTTTCTGTGTGGTACCGTCTGTTCGGGTGGTAAAGGCCCATTACTAGTGTACACCTAATTCTACATTCTGTTTCCGTAGGGATAAAATCTGTTTCTGCTTCTGTCTGTTTCTGATCGGGTAGTAAAGGCCCATTATTAGCATTCTGTTTCTGTTAAAGTATTCCGTACCCGTTCTTGCTTCAATTTAGACATTAGGGTGACACCTAATTCTGCTATACTAGTATTAGTGCAGATAAGTGTAAAACAATAGTTTATGTCATTCTGTTTTTCTGTTATATCTGCTACACCTGTTACAGTTATCTCACATCCAGTTTTATGTTCATATCATATTATTATTATCTGTTCATATGCTGAAAGTCACTGGACTTGCCAGACTTTTTGTCTGACCCTTGTTGTTTCGCCTCCTTTCTTCCGTTCCCCCCCAGGTTATCCAAGGAGGGAATACTTTAGCTTGATCCGGATTTCTCTTTGCTTGAAGTGCTTAAAGTATGGCTTGGCTCTGTATAGCTTCCGTTCCATGGGGATTATGATTTTAAACCATGCATTTTGAAGGCTTTTGTACAAGACTGATATTTTGTACTTGAATTCTGAAATTTGAAAGGATGTAACCATATTAATTTCTGTTTCCGCTGTAATAAAGTTAAAAATTTTCAAGTACTGTTTTATCTGTCTTGTAAGTTTCTGTTCTGTTTACTAAAATGCTCCACCAAAGTTAAGGCATTCCCTACGTGAGTGACCTTAACGGAGGTGGGGTGTTACACTTGGTATCAGAGCTGAAGGTTACCAGATTGGGTAAAGTTTTTGAGAACTATTTTCAAAAAAAAAAGGTTTTCGGAAGGAAGTATTTTCAAAAATAAAGCTTATTTTGAAAAACATGATCCCCAAAAGCCATATATCTTTCTTTCAGTCCTTTTTGTATTGAACCTTTCCTTTTTCGTTCCAGCATGTCTGAAGCATCTGAGATACCAGAGGGTGTTCATGTACCCGGTTGGTTTCGTCAATATCTTGAGGCTAGGACCGCCGCTGCAGGTCCAGCAAATGATCCCCCTCATCCACCCCCTCCTCGTGCAATTTCTTTCTCAAAGATCTGTAGAGATTTTAGGGCCATGGGTGGGAAGGATTTCAAAGGAACTGAATCATTCGTAGAAGCAAGGAATTGGCTCAAAGAAACTGAGGATCTATTCGTTATCTTCGAGGTGGACGATAAGCAGAAGGTACAGTTGGCAGTATGGCTGCTCAAAGACGAAGCTTCCTACTGGTGGGAAGTCACTAACGCCGAGAGGCCGGTTGAGACATGGATGGATTTCAGAACAAGGTTTGAGACAAAATTCCTCTCGCAAGCTGAACGAAGTTTACAATTGGAAAAGTTCTTATCTCTTAAGCAAGGAAGTATGACGGTCAAGGAATACGTCAACCAGTTTAACCAACTGGCTAGGTTAGGATTGGATTTAGTCAACACTCAGCATAAAAAGGCTCTCCGCTTTGTTAAAGGATTGAACGAGCCACTGCACAGCCTAGCCATGACCCATGTACCCATGGGAGCAACTTACGAGAAATTGGTGGATATGGCACTACTGCACGAGGAAGACAAGGGCCCGAAAGAGACAAAGAAGGAAGAACCACAGAATAAGAAAGCGGGGCCCAAAAAGGAAACATAAAAGAAGGATGAGAAGTCTGAAGATAAGAAGGGGAAAAAGTGCTTTACTTGTGGGAGCTCGACTCATCTGAACAAGGATTGCAGAAAAAGGAAGGGCACTTGCTTCAACTGTGGGGAGATGGGACACTTCACTAGGGACTGCCCGAAGAGACGAGGACAAGGAGGGCAGGCGAACACTCTTGAGGCTAGTGGCTAGGATAGAAATAGGAAAATTTCTATAGTAGGTTTAATTTCTTTATCTGATTATGGAGTTAAGACTTTTTCTGATTCTGGTATTTTGATTTTGTAATCGATACTCTGCACTTTAATACTAGTATTATTTCTGAATTCCGCTGTAGACTCAGACCCATAAGGGTTATGGCTCATCTATTTGAGATTGGGGTTTGAGGGATATCTGTGTTAGGCGTCAAGTATGACGCATACATTCTGAGTTTTCGTGGGGTATGATTTTATCATGCTTAGCTTCCTAAGAATCATTAGGGAACCTGATCTGTACCAGTAGTCTGTAAATATCTAAATACTTTTGATAGGATTTCCAGTTTTGACATTGTCTAAAGAAGGTAATCCTCTAGGTGTCAATTTGATGTTGGTTTCGGTCTTTGGGGCCGATACTTAGGACCCATGTCTAATGGGAACCAAATTTTCGTTCTATCTGTACTCGCTTCCATCATTCGACTGTATCCTATCGATCGAATCTTCGAACTTTAGGTAGAAACTAATGGGTGTAAACATGTGTTTGAGACATGTTATGTTTGATGTTTGCAAGTGGATGCAAGTGGTTGCTAGTGGTTGCCCGTGGATGCATATACACACACTAGGCACTAGATCGGCTCGAAAACACTCTCATACTGCATATGGATGTGTGAGCATTTTTCAATTCTTGTGGATGCAAAATGGTTGATTCAGCACATGGATGTTGCATTTGAGTGAATAATTGTGCACTCATATAGAAATAATATATATCATTAGGATTCTATTGCATACATGTTGGACTCATGGCACTGACATAATTCGCATTAAGGAGGTCAACTGAATCAGTAGACCGCCTGATCCTTGCATTAGATAAGGAGCATATACACACACTTTTGCATATGTTCATACAACATTAGAAGTTTTCTAAGGACAATGGATGCTTGTGGATGATGGTTGAGTAGATGGGTGATTGGATGGTAGGACACATTCTTCTTAACTTGAAGATTTCGGGGACGAAATCCTCTAAGGAGGGGAGAATGTAACACCCCGTATTTTCTGTAAACATAAGAGTTAAAAATCAAGGTATAATTAATTTTTAGGAGAAGAAATAAGGGAAACGGGTTGCGCCATTGTGTTCGTCTCGGAAAATACGCGAAATAGAGTCCGAATTTGCGTAAATCGGAGTCCGTATGAAGAAGATATGGACGAACGAAGTTAGGCAGAAAAACCGGAAACAGGCCAGAATACACTGGCGCACTTGTGAAGTGCGCCAGTACAAAAATACACTGGCGCACCTGCCAAGTGCGCCCATACAAATCCAGCACCGAATTCTGGAGTGTTCTGAGGTGACGTGTCTTCTTTTGAGTGGCTGGATGATGTGTATTCGAGCTGTGCGATTCTGATGACTTCTGGACTGATCTGAAGGCTCTAATTCACCCTATCCTCCTATAAATACATCCCTAACCTAAACCTAGGTTTCTTACACAATTCTCTAGCCTCCATTGCTCTCTTCTTCTAATTAAAAATAAAAATGGCGTCGCTGCTCTGTTGGAATTAAAACTAGGACTGATGTAAAAGCTAAATCAAATCTCAAATCAAAGGGTAGATCTACAACAACAATTAAAAAAGAATAATTCAGCATTTCTGCATCAATAACAGTTTATTATCCTTTCTTAAACCACGAAAGGCAAGTACAGTTATTCTCCGCTATAAACGTTAATTATAATTTTGATATGCTTTTAAATCTGAGTTTGAGGTTGTATATATATTCTCTTCTTTTAGATCTGCTTTCTGTGACTATTCTGTATTCCTTTCTTCTTTTCTGTTTCTATAGCCAGGCTACCACGAGCCTGTGCCCAATCTCATAAAGAGATTAACGTATGAACGCAAAATTTGGGACAATTAATGAATGATGCGAAATTTGACAAGACTGAATTGAACGTATGATTTTAGATCTGAAGCATAAAATATATTGGACATGTGACTTGGGATTGGATGCATAAATTTGACTATGAACATGTAATTTATATATTGCATGCATAGAGTATGTTGTAATTTAGATCTGTAACTAATTAGAGAAATGAACATATGATATTTAGATCTGTAATTAATTAGAAAAATGAGCATATGTTGTAAACTAGATTTAGATCTATGCATATTCTGTAATAAAAGTCAAGATCTGATTTTTAGAAGATATAATTTAAAGATTTAGATTGTTGGGTATATTTTGCATTATGATTCATGACTTGAAAAGAAGAAGGATATGGAAAGTTAGGTGTAAAGATTTACATTAATTAGGATATCTATTATTGTGATTACACCTAAATAGGAATTTTTGGATATATGGCATGCATTGTAATTAATGATTATATTTGGTATAATTTACATGTAAAATGCTAGTTTAACAAAAATTGGAACATATGTTATATGGCAAATTATGTCCATATTCTGCGCTTATGCAAACATGGAGTATATGTTGTGAATCATGACAATTATGTAGGCATATGAATTTAGGCCAATTTATGATTAGGCAAGGCATGTAAATAGAACCTTTAGAAATATTAAATTTGCTAAATCTGCTAATTTGCCAAGTTGCCTAAACTGCTAGTTTTGTTATATTGCCAAGACTGCTAATTAGATTGAAGTGCCTAATCTGTTAAATTTGTCGGTTGAAATGCCTAACCTGTTATATGCCAAAATCTGCTAAGTTGCTTAATCTGTTAAATCCGTTAAGTCATATAAAATCTGTTATCTGCTAAAATCTGTTATCTGCTGTGTTGATATAATCATCCTGTTATTGATATAATCTGAATTGGCATATATATTGAGCGTGCGCATAAACGGTAAATTATTAATTAATTGGCCGCAAAGATAAACGTGACTAACTCGAGGTTAGAATGAGTTTGCGGCGTAATTCTGCCCGAAACCGCCCGGCACATCCAGTGGCCGCAAACAATAGGTTCTAATGTGAGAAGTTAGTCATAACCTGCTTAAGACACGAGGTTAGGTCTGGCTTGTGGTAGAAGTCTGCCCGGAACCGCCCGGCCCATCCAGCGGCCACAAGCTAGCGACCTAATGTGAGAGGTCTGGGCATTAATAATTAATTAATGCAAATCTAAGATAAGAATGACGTCTAAAACGTATTGGGGGAAAATAGGGTTAAACCAACTGGATTAATAGGTATAGTAAACCCGTCCATGAATCTGTAGGCCCAATACAAAGATAGACAAATCTGAAAAATCTGTACATCTGATCTGTTAGTCTGAAAACTTGTTAACTTAATCTGTGAACTAGTAAATCTGAATTCTGTATGTATGAACTTGTAAACAAATTAATCTGAGATCTGTTAGTCTGGGGACACAAGGTTAGGAGGGGAATTACTTGTGTCATCTGTTGTTTGGGACCCATATTAGTCAGTAACCCTTTCTGGTATCAAAACTTTGACCCAACAGTAGGTAGGGTCCGGGCACGCTTACTGAACTAATTATAAGTGGTTCATTCTGATAATGGCGAGGGGTGTTGATGGTGCGTTCCAACCGGGTCATGTGCGTGCATGGATCCCGGTCTGCCTCTGAGGATGTAAGACGCCGTGACATCTGTAAATAGGTCTGTGCCAATTGGTTGTCACTTTAGGGAGTGATACACCCTACTGTGGGGCCGACACAGGATATTTATGTATTAGGGAGCCGATCGCTTGGGGTAGGGTTTTAGGGTACGCTTAGTTCTGTCTGTTTCTGTTGGTACCGTCTGCTTCTGTTGGGTGGTAACACCTGTCTGTTTCTGTGTGGTACCGTCTGTTCGGGTGGTAAAGGCCCATTACTAGTGTACACCTAATTCTACATTCTGTTTCCGTAGGGATAAAATCTGTTTCTGCTTCTGTCTGTTTCTGATCGGGTAGTAAAGGCCCATTATTAGCATTCTGTTTCTGTTAAAGTATTCCGTACCCGTTCTTGCTTCAATTTAGACATTAGGGTGACACCTAATTCTGCTATACTAGTATTAGTGCAGATAAGTGTAAAACAATAGTTTATGTCATTCTGTTTTTCTGTTATATCTGCTACACCTGTTACAGTTATCTCACATCCAGTTTTATGTTCATATCATATTATTATTATCTGTTCATATGCTGAAAGTCACTGGACTTGCCAGACTTTTTGTCTGACCCTTGTTGTTTCGCCTCCTTTCTTCCGTTCCCCCCAGGTTATCCAAGGAGGGAATACTTTAGCTTGATCCGGATTTCTCTTTGCTTGAAGTGCTTAAAGTATGGCTTGGCTCTGTATAGCTTCCGTTCCATGGGGATTATGATTTTAAACCATGCATTTTGAAGGCTTTTGTACAAGACTGATATTTTGTACTTGAATTCTGAAATTTGAAAGGATGTAACCATATTAATTTCTGTTTCCGCTGTAATAAAGTTAAAAATTTTCAAGTACTGTTTTATCTGTCTTGTAAGTTTCTGTTCTGTTTACTAAAATGCTCCACCAAAGTTAAGGCATTCCCTACGTGAGTGACCTTAACGGAGGTGGGGTGTTACAGCTATATCGGACGAAGTGGGGTTAGCTACCTCCATCGACAACATTTCTTCCTTTATTACTATAGTTCCTCTGTTGATTTGATTTGATAGATGTGCATCCTTGATTTAGAAGTGTTGTCCAAGGTGGGCGGTAGTCGCGGCTATGCTTTACCACCAATCCAGGCGTGCAACTAGTATATTCCTACTCCGGGCATTCCTCTGTGTCTTGTCTTATTATCCTTATCGAGCCTCCTACGAATTTGATTTGTATCATACCTATGGAGTGCCCTCTGATAGCCACTAGGTTACTGTGGACTTTATGGTATTTGTATAGACTACAGTATTACAAAAGGTGTAAGAGTAAAAATGTAATTCCTCTTACGCTATTTTAATCTTTTATATTTAACCATAGATGCTATTATAACAGCGTATTGTATTATATAGTATCTAGTTTAACGAATCCTTAGAGGATGGTGATCCAAAACATCCTTTAAGTTACTAATGCATTTCATTGAACATTTCTTTTGAGTTGATTTACTTCGATGAGAATGTTTGTCTTGATCTGAGTTGTTTTGTTTTTGCATTATTTCTCGAGTCAGATTGAGTATTGCAACTTTCGAGATTTACTCTTGGAGTTTACATTTGGTTTATTCACCTGTATCTACCTGTTTAGTTGTTCCAGTTTCAGCTATTCTTGTCATTTCTATTTCATACAATTATTGTTTATTTATGTATTAGAAATCATTGTATTAGACTTCCGCTATATTGTTTATGTAAACTTTGTTGAATTTTTTTATTTACTAGCTTCATGAACTACTATTTTATTATTTATTTCCACAGCAAGATATTATTTGTTCTGTGTCTGTATCTGTTATTCTGTGATTTATTCTATTTAGCTCGGAAGTTAATTACAATCTTTCGTTTTAAACGATTTGAGTTGGTTTAATTATCAACTTGAAGCGGACAAAAAGTCAGTATGTTACAATATAAATCATTTATAATTACTGTAAAAAACCCAATTATAATTATTGATTTATTTATAGGAATAATTGTAAGGAATAATATGGAGTTTGACATGCCTTCCAATAATAATCCGAAGTTTAGATTGTTTCTGAATAATCTGAAGTTTGGGGGTGTCTTCCCTAAACGATCCCAATCACTGGGTGACCTGCTATAATAGGTTTAAGTCTTAATGGACCCAAATCAAAAGTGAAATCATCACCCCTCTCTCACATGATATATCCCTTCTCTATCAAATTGAAAATCCGCTTTTCCCTTCCTCCTATTAAAACTCCAATCCGCCTCCACCACGCAGCAAAATCTAGCGCACCTCCTTCTTATTCACCCAACTCAGATCCCTTCGCCTTCTCCTCCCACTTCCAGAAGCCATCGCTGATCTCTCCTCACCACTACAAAGCCCTTACCTCTTCCATGAACCTATTTTCATCACACTTGCCTGCTCCTTCTAGTTTATCATGACTGAATTTGATCCCATTTAATTCACCAAATGCTGGATCAATATGCTTACCTTTAGCATTAAACTTACTCTCATCATTGCATCTACTTGTAGAGAACATTTCAAGTGAGGTATCATGTGAACTATCTACACATTCATCTTTAATTGCTTTTCAAAAATCAACCCAAGGGATTCTTTTGGATCTAAGGCTAATTCTTTAATTATATGCTCATGACAAAACACTCTTGTTCAACCGCAGTTTTTCAAATTTTCGAGGCTTATTCAGATATGAAAATACATTTCCAGTATATAGTGTGTAACAACCCGAATTTTAATAACATGTTAAAACCATAAATCAAGGCAGCATTAATTTTTAAAATAAGAATCAAGGGAAATGGGTTGCGCCATTGCGTTCGTCTCGAAATTCTTCTTGAGATAGAGTCCAAGTTTGCGTAAAACGGATACCGTATGAAGAAGATATGGACGAACGAAGTTAGGCAGAAAAACCGGAAACAGGCCAGAATACACTGGCGCACTTGTGAAGTGCGCCAGTACAAAAATACACTGGGGCACCTGTCAAGTGCGCCCATACCGATCCAGCACAGAATTCTGGAGTGTTCTGTGATGACATGTCTTCTTCTGAGTGGCTGGATGACCTATCTTCGAGCTGGGTGGTTCTGATGACTTCTGGACTGATCTGAAGGCTCTAAATTACCCTATTCTCCTATTTAAACACCCCTAAACCTAGCTTTCTCTCCACACCAAACCATTGCAATGTTATGCTGCCTCCACCTTAATTAAATTAAATTAAAAATAAATCACGAAGATTATTTCTTGAAGACTACGGCTTGGAATTGGGGATTTGCTTCTATAACCAAAGCAAGATTCAACGATTCAACAATTCGACGACTAGTTTATAGATTCGACTTCTACATCTTTCTTAGACCACGATCTGTAAGTTCCAGTTACTTTTAGATAAAAACTATAAATTTAATATGGGCATGTTAAATTGGAATTGATCTATGTATGATTCATATCGATTCTTGTTTTCTTCTTGGATCTTGACTATTGGGAATATTGCCTATGACGTTGAAACTATTGTTAATGACATAAGACTATGACTATGCCTATGACCGTGGACATAAGATTTTGCCTATGCCTATGACTATGACGGTGAACATAAGACTGCCTATGACTATGAACAATATGACTATGCCTATGATGGTGAACATAAGACTGCCTATGACTATGAACAATAAGACTATTGCATATGACTATGACAAGGACAATTGTGGTTAATCACCTATGATTCATTTCTTAGGATTATGACTATGAAATTGGATCTAAGCTTAATTTTCTATTCAGACATATTTTCTTTGTTTGTCCTTTGATCTCGATTTTGGGGATTTTTCTGTTTAAGTTAGATCTATCCATGTTCTTGAATCTAGATTAGTATTCAAACCTTTTTATGTTCGTAATTTTATCAGATTTATATGCTGTGATGTTTTAATCAATTTATTCAGTTATGTCTTACCTTGAATATAGATTGATTATGTTATGATAGTGATTTATGCCTGTGGTTCTATTTTATTATCATGTTGAATTGGAAATTAATGAATAAGTCTATTCATATGTATAGGAACTTGAAGTATAACCTGTTATGACAAGTTGTGTAGTTTATCATGTTATGCAAGTTTTAGGTTGTAAAATCATATCACATATGTGACTAAATGTTAGATCTACATGTTTATGTGTATATGTTAAACCTATGTCATATTTCAAGTTCACACTTATTCATATGCTCGTGATTGATTTGCAAGTTCACATATATGTAAGTTGATTTAGTCTATATATGTATGTTGATTTAATCTACGTTGCAAGATTCACACCTATGATATTCATGTTGACTATTTTGCAAGTTCACACCTATGGTGTTTATATTGACTATGCCGAGAATGCCAAGTTTACACCTATGACATGTTTATGTCAATGAATCGCTTTATGCAAATTTTGTGTACATTAAGTTAGGCTAAGTTTTTAGCCTAATATCATATGTCAAAAATCATGCGGACGAGAAATTAGGCCAAGATTGTTAGCCTAATATTTAGATGGGGTAACGTTGGGAAAAATTGGTAATTATAGGAAACTTGGTATGAAACTTGCCTTGAAAACTTGACACGAACTTGACATGAATCTTGAACATGGACATGACACTAGAAGGAACATGAAAATGGCCAACTCGAGGTTGGGTTGAGTTTGCAGTGTAATTCTGCCCGGAAACGCCCGGCAAATCCAGTTACTGAAAACAATAGGATCCAATGTGGTAGTTGGTCATATCGCGCTTGAAACCTGAGGTCAGACTGAGTTGTGGTGTAATTCTGCCCGGAACCGCCCGACATATCCAGTGACCACAACAACAGGTCTGACGTGAGAGGGTGAGGTGCATTAATGAATTAATGCCACATGATAGGGTTAAGTCATGAACATGAAAGACAATACTTAACCAACTTGATACATGATTCGTAGGTGGGGTTAAGTCACAAACTTGAATGACAACACTTAACCAACTTGACATGCTAGACTGATAGGGGTTAAGTCACGAATTTAAATGACAACACTTAACCTATTGGACGGAAACCCTAGTTACGCGGTCCGTTTCAGCAGTAACCCACTAGATGTATCATGGTACCTGGAACTAGGCAGGGTGGGGCACGATTACTAGGCTGATTGTAAGCGACCAGAACGACGGCTGTGTTGGTGCGCCAGTGTAGGTTTAGGCGGGCTGTGGTCGTGCACGTGGTCGGGAGTTGAAAATGCAGGCATTGGGCATCAGTAGGTTTATCTGTGCATTCTTGATTCGTGTCGGTGGTTGGCACCATAGGGCTTGATACACCCTATGGTGGACCTAGCACATGTGACTACATTCGTGATAGGGCCGTATGACATAGAGACACATGACGAGCTAGAACTCGTAGGAGCCGATCGACTAGTGTATCGTTTCGTTGGACCTAGGAATAGGTCATTTCATGATGTTGGGCCAAGGGATCATTTCATGATTCGTATAAGACATGGGTTGGGATTCTAGTACAGTTGATGCAGCGAACCGTGAATATGTGATGCTATACTTGATTTATACTTGATTTATCATGTTATCTTAGTCTATCTTGCCAATCTTGACAGCTCCTTATGTTTACTTTCAGTTTATACATGTCATGTTATCTTTATCTGTTTTTATGCTGAAAGTCACTTGGACTTACCAGTCTTTATGACTGACCCGTTTTCTTTCGCCTCTTTTTCTTCCGTTTCCCCCCCGGTTCTCAGGGAGGAAACTCTAGCACTTAGCTTGGATTTCGCTTGCTTTTGATTCAGCTCATGCACGGTTTGATCTTGGGCTATGCTATGGCTGCATTTTCTGCTACCTTTGGGGAATTAAGCTACTTTTGATGTTTTAAGTTTATGATTCTTTATTTATGCAAGACAGAATTTGTTGTGATGGAAAATAATGATCTTGGCTATTTGATGTAAAAGGTTTTGACTCTTCTTGAAAGTAATGAAATTTATCTTTTGATTCTTCCGCTGTTTTATCTATGTTCTGTCTTGTAATATTTCTGTGTTTGTTTACCTCGATAACGCTCCTCCAAAACTAGTGCATTCCCTTTGTGAGTGACCCTAGCGGAGGTGGGGTGTTACATTTGGTATCAGAGCAGAAGGTTACCTGACTGGGCAAAAGTTTTTAAAAAAACCTTCTAAAATTATTTTCAAAACCGTTTACAAAGAAGCATTTTTCAAGATTAGTCTTGTTTTATTTAAAGGCTATTCCCCAAAAGCCATTAGCATTATCCTTTGTTTCCTTGTTTGAATCTCTTCTTTTTCATTTCAGCATGTCTGGGAATCTTAACTTTCCAGAGGGCGTGCCAATACCTGGCTGGTTCAGGAGGTACTTAGAGGCTAGGGCCAACGATGCAGGCCCAGCAGATATACCTCCTCCAGCAGCAGCGATTCCTCTTCCTCCGCCACCTCCTCATGCAATTGCTTTCTCGAAGATCTGTAAAGATTTTAGGGCCATGGGTGGAAAGGATTTCAAGGGAACTGAATCATTTGTAGAAGCAAGGAACTGGCTTAAAGAAACCGAGGATCTGTTCATTATTTTCGAGGTAGACGATAGGAAGAAGGTACAGTTGGCGGTATGGTTGCTCAAAGACGAAGCTTCCTATTGGTGGGAAGTCACTAACGCCGAGAGGCCTGTTGAAACATGGATGGACTTCAGAACAAGGTTCGAGATGAAATTCCTCTCGCAAGATGAATGAAGTCTACAGCTGGAAAAATTCTTATCTCTTAAGCAAGGAAGTATGACTGTCAAAGAGTATGTCAATCAATTCAATCAGCTGGCTCGATTTGGACTAGACTTGGTGAATACCCCTTATAAGAAGGCTCTCCGTTTTGTCAAAGGATTGAATGAGCCACTTCACAGCTTGGCTATGACCCACGTACCTATGGGGGCTACTTACGAGAAGCTAGTAGACATGGCGCTGTTGAATGAAGAAGACAAGAGTGGCAAGAAGGAGGTCAAGGCGAATGAGCCTCCAAACAAGAAGGTAGACTCCGAGAAAGGAGGCAAGAACAACAACAACAAGAATGATAAAAGGACACGCGAGAAAAGAAAATGCCACTTCTGTGGTATTGAGGGGCATATAGCCCAGGATTGTAGAAAGAAGAAGAAGATGGGAGCATGCTTCCAGTGTGGGGAAACTGGACATATCAGCAAGAACTGCCCTAAGAAGCAAGGGCAAGCCCCACAGGCAGGACCTTCTGGGGGTACATCTTTAACTTCTTCTCCTAGATGTTTTGTTTTATCTTGCTTATCTTCCCAATCCTATCTTGAGAACCTTAGGTAGAGCCTTTTTTGGATGTAAACATGTGACTGAAACATGTTATGGTTGATGTTTGCAAATGATTGCAAGTAGTCGCAAGTGGTTGCTCGTGGTTGCATAACACATATTAGGCACTAGATCGGCTCAGACACATTTTCATATTGCATATGCATGAGTGTTTATACTTGTTTATGGATAAAATTGAATGTGTTACCATGTGAATGTCGCATATGGATGGATGTTTGTGCACACATATAGTGTTTATATGACTAGGACTATTTGCATACATGTTGGATACATGACACTAAGCATATTTTGCATTAGGAAGATCAATCAGGCCTGATCATTTGCATTAGATAAGGAACATATACACACACTTTCTGCATATGTTCATATAGCATTAGAAATCGTTTAAGGACAATGGTTGCTTGTGGATGATGTTTTGATTAGATGGATGATTGGATGATAGGATGCATTCTTCTTAACTTGAAGATTTTGGGGACGAAATCCTTTAAGGAGGGAAGAATGTAACAACCCGAATTTTAATAACATGTTAAAACCATAAATCAAGGCAGAATTAATTTTTAAAATAAGAATCAAGGGAAACGGGATGCGCCATTGCGTTTGTCTCGAAATTCTGCTTGAGATAGAGTCCGAGTTTGCGTAAAACGGATACCGTATGAAGAAGATACGGACGAACGAAGTTAGACAGAAAAACCGGAAACAGGCCAGAATACACTGGCGCACTTGTGAAGTGCGCCAGTACAAAAATACACTGGCGCACCTGTCAAGTGCGCCCATACCGATCCAGCACAGAATTCTAGAGTGTTCTGTGATGACGTGTCTTCTTCTGGGTGGCTGGATGACCTGTCTTCGAGCTGGGTGGTTCTGATGACTTCTGGACTGATCTGAAGGCTCTAAATTACCCTATTCTCCTATTTAAACACCCCTAAACCTAGCTTTCTCTCCACACCAAACCATTGCAATGTTATGCTGCCTCCACCTTGATTAAATTAAATTAAAAATAAAACGCGAAGATTATTTCTTGAAGACTACGGCTAGGAATTGGGGATTTGCTTCTACAATCAAAGCAAGATTCAACGATTCAACAATTCGACGACTAGTTTATAGATTCGACTTCTACATCTTTCTTAGACCACGATCTGTAACTTCTAGTTACTTTTAGATAAAACTATAAATTTAATATGGGCATGTTAAATTGGAATTGATTTATGTATGATTCATATCTATTCTTGTTTTCTTCTTGGATCTTGACTATTGGGAATATTGCCTACGACGTTGAAACTATTGTTAATGACATAAGACTATGACTATGCCTATGACTGTGGACATAAGATTTTGCCTATGCCTATGACTATAACGGTGAACATGAGACTACCTATGACTATGAACAATATGACTATGCCTATGACTATGACGGTGAACATAAGACTGCCTATGACTATGAACAATAAGACTATTGCCTATGACTATGACAAGGACAATTATGGTTAATCACCTATGATTCATTGCCTAGGATTATGACTATGAAATTGTATCTAAGCTTGATTTTCTATTCAGACATGTTTTCTTTGTTTGTCCTTGGATCTCGATTTTGGGGATTTTTCTATTTAAGTTAGATCTATCCATGTTCTTGAATCTAGATTAGTATTCAAACCTTTTTATGTTCGTAATGTTATCAGATTTATATGCCTGTTATGTTTTAATCAATTTATTCAGTTATGTCATACCTTGAAAATATATTGATTATGTTATGATAGTGATTTATGCCTGTGGTTCTATTTTATTATCATGTTGAATTGGAAATTAATGAATAAGTCTATTCATATGTATAGGAACTTGAAGTATAACCGTTATGACAAGTTGTGTAGTTTATCATGTCATGCAAGTTTTAGGTTGTAAAATCATATCACATATGTGACTAAATGTTAGATCTACATGTTTATGTGTATACGTTAAACCTATGTCATATTTCAAGTTCACACTTATTCATATGCTCGTGATTGATTTGCAAGTTCACATATAAGTAAGTTGATTTAGTCTATATATGTATGTTGATTTAGTCTACGTTGCAAGATTCACACCTATGATATTCATGTTGACTATTTTGCAAGTTCACACCTATGGTGTTTATATTGACTATGCCGAGAATGCCAAGTTTACACCTATGACATGTTTATGTTAATGAATCACTTTATGCAAATTTTGTGTACGTTAAGTTAGGCTAAGTTTTTAGCCTAATATCATATGTCAAAAATCATGCGGACGAGAAATTAGGCCAAGATTGTTAGCCTAATATTTAGACGCGGTAACGTTGGGAAAAATTAGTAATTATAGGAAACTTGGTATGAAACTTGCCTTGAAAACTTGACACGAACTTGACATGAATCTTGAACATGGACATGACACTAGAAGGAACATGAAAATGGCCAACTCGAGGTTGGGTTGGGTTGAGTTTGCAGTGTAATTCTACCCGGAACCGCCCGAAAAATCTAGTTACTGCAAACAACAGGATCCAATGTGGATAGTTGGTCATATCGCGCTTGAAACCCGAGGTTAGACTGAGTTGTGGTGTAATTCTGCCCGGAACCGCCCGACATATCCAATGACCACAACAATAGGTCTGATGTGAGAGGTTGGGGTGCATTAATGAATTAATGCCACATGATAGGGTTAAGTCATGAACATGAAAGACAATACTTAACCAATTTGATACATGATTCGTAGGCGAGGTTAAGTCACAAACTTGAATGGCAACACTTAACCAACTTGACATGCTAGACTGATAGGGGTTAAGTCACGAATTTAAATGACAACACTTAACCTATTAGACGGAAACCCTAGTTATGTGGTCCGTTTCAGCAGTAACCCACTAGATGTATCATGGTACCCTGGAACTAGGCAGGGTGGAGCACGATTACTGGGCCGATTGTAAGCGACAAGAACAACGGTTGTGTTGGTGCGCCAGTGTAGGTTCAGGCGGGCTACGGCCGTGCACGTGGTCCGGAGTTTAAAAAGCAGGCATTGGGCATCAGTAGGTTTATCTGTGCATTCTTGATTCGTGTCAGTGGTTGGCACCATAGGGCTTGATACACCCTATGGTGGACCTAGCACATGTGACTACATTCGTGATAGGGTCATATGACATAGAGACACATGACGAGCTAGAACTTGTAGGGAGCCGATCGACTAGTGGATCATTTCGTTGGACCTAGGAATAGGTCATTTCATGATATTGGGCCAGGGGATCATTTCATGATTAATATAAGACATGAGTTGGGATTCTAGTACAGTTGATGCCGCGTACCGTGAATATGTTATGCTATACTTGATTTATCATGTTATCTTAGTCTATCTTGCCAATCTTGATAGCATCCTTATGTTTACCTTCAGTTTATACATGTCATGTTATCTTTATCTGTTTTTATGCTGAAAGTCACTTGGACTTACCAGTCTTTATGACTGACTCGTTTTCTTTCGCCTCTTTTTCTTCCGTCCCCCCCAGGTTCTCAGGGAGGAAACTCTAGCACTTAGCTTGGATTTCGCTTGCTTTTGATTCAGCTCATGTACGGTTTGATCTTGGGCTATGCTATGGCTGCATTTTCTGCTACCTTTAGGGAATTAAGCTACTTTTGATGTTTTAAGTTTATGCTTCTTTATTTATGCAAGACAGAATTTGTTGTGATGGAAAATAATGATCTTGGCTATTTGATGTAAAAGGTTTTGACTCTTCCTGAAAGTAATGAAATTTATCTTTTGATTCTTCCACTGTTTTATCTATGTTCTGTCTTGTAATATTTCTATGTTTGTTTACCTCGATAACGCTCCTCCAAAACTAGTGCATTCCCTTTGTGAGTGACCCTAGCGGAGGTGTGGTGTTACATAGTGGAGAATTTGCTTGAGTTTTCTACACATTATGTTCATCTTCCGATTTAAATTTCACTCAAGATTTTGCATACTTAGTTATAACCTTTCACCGGTTTCTTGTTGTTTTCGTCGCCATTCTTGATTTAGTGGCCAATTTCAATTTTTGTTGAGTTCTTGTGTAGAGCGCTCTAGATTTGTCAATGAATAAGTGTTGCAGTCATTAATCTCTTTCTGTCTGTGCCATAATTTCGGTGGATCTTGATTTTGATTAAATGGCAGGCTCTGGTTTTTATTAGGGTTGAAACCAGGATCGATTAAATGGTTTGAAGAAAAAAACCTAAGGTAGCCGCTTTGCTACCACTTGATACGGACAACATGAGTAGGAAACCATGGCCATGATGCTTTGTGCAGTTTTTATGGATTTTTTGAATTTTAACGAATGCTTGGGGAAATGACATGAAGGAAATACAAAGGAAAGAACCCGGACAGTTTACAAATGCAAGAAACATGGAATTATTTCCAATGACATGGAACTGGTTCGTGATTGAATTAAGTAAAGAATGACATTAAAATTAAGATAATTGCAGACTTCACTTATTGCATTTTGTGATATGTTCATGGAAGATTACGCATATGGAAGGTAGTGGTAGTTTGGACGGAGTGGAGCTGACATTGGCATTGGGTTGTTGCAGAGGAGGAGGTTTGGCGGGGTTCATTATAGAGGAGGGCAGTGACGTGTTGTGGTCAGTTATCCAGGTTGGTGGGTTTATCTGGTAAGTAGAAAAAGATTAAAACTTAAACCTGTTATTGCAGGTCACCTAGTAATTGGGATCATTTAGGGAAGACACCCCAAAACTTCGGATTATTCAGAAATAATTCAAACTTCGGATTATTATGGGAAGACACATCAAACTTCGAATTATTCCTGATAATTATTCCTTATTTATAAAACTTCTATTTTATATATCTTATAAAAATAAAATATAAAATCTTGCTTTAGTTATAAAAATAATTTTTTATAACTACAGTTTAGTCAATTCGCCTAATGGCAAATCAACGTCTTAAAAAGATGGATTTTAGGCCATCTGCTACCGATCACTTGATCAATACTACTTATTGATTAATAACATCTCAATGTTGAATTCAACTCAATAATCGTCAACCAAATCAGATTTTAATGTTACTTATGTTAGATAGTTTATATTGAATAATATGAAAGCAATTAATATTCAAAGTATTTGAGGGATCCTGTTGGATCCTACCAACCTGTCCCTCTGCATCATAGCTCATATATTAGTCTATATATGCACATAAATGAGATAATCTTATCTAATTCATTTAAGATGAATCTTCAGCTTAGAAGCAGTCAATGTCAAAGGTCATTCGTTCATAGCCGGGAACATATATAGGGGACAACTACTTGGACACAAAATTAGACACAAATAGAGTGACACAGAGCCTCAACCGTTGTGTCTTTTTGTCTTTATATGGAGAGGTAGAATCCATGGGGTGATCCAATGGTGCAAATCAATTGTGTCAATATTTGTGTCAAAATTTGTGCCTAAATAGATTTTCTCATATTTATATATGTGTATATATATATGTATGTATATGTATATATATGTATATGTATACATATTTATATCCACAACCACCAATGCAAGCAATAAAGCATCCAAACACACAATTAATCATGTCACACTAATAAATATCGATTTAGCAATAGATATCTATAATATGATATAATATAGCAGTATTCCAGAAAGTGTAAGTTGCCAACTCACCAACCATTCCAAAGGACGATCCCACGTCAATTTATATGAATTCAAATAAGCATTTCAAATCACGTAAATATCCAAATAGCTTTAAATTGGTCTAATCCAACTCTTACGCGTAGTTTATGCGAAAATGAACCCAACGAAATTTGTTTCGCCGAAATCTGATGTCATATGCATTGGATATCATGTTTACAAGTTAATACAAGACTTTTGATAAGCAATTAACTATAGTAGTCTAGTGCTTTAAATAGCTCTTATTCTATAATCTCGAATAGATATTGTGGACGGCTCACAATAAATGCCACTGACAGTGGACGGTCCTCCTTAAAAACCGATGTAGTTGATTGTCAATTAACAATCATCTATACTATATTGTATTTTATTATCAGTTATAATAAAAGTTGTTTGCGGTCATCTTAAAAACAAGTTGGTTTTGCCCCCAAAAAAATACAATTAACTTAAACTCATATAATTAGATAAAGTGTGAATATTAGGCTCAGTTCCTTAATATCAAACTTAATGCAAAAATCTCCTCCCCAAACAAAGATTGTAAATTAGGTCCCTATAATATAGTTACTGAAAATTGCACAAGATTATGCAATTATTCAATGAATAATTGCAGACATTTATGCAATTGTATCAAAATATTGTGTAATTTTATGCAATTTTTCTGTGAAAAATTACAAATATTTCTGCAATTTTTTTGATGAATAATTGTTGAAATTTCTGCAACTTTTTTGGTGAAAAATTGCGGAAATTTTCCGCAATTTTTCTGATGAACAACTGCTGAAATTTCCATAGTTTTTTGAAAAAATTGTTGAAATTTCCTCAACTTTATTGGTGAAAATTGCGGAAATTCCTTCAAATTTTCGTTGAAAAAATGCATGAATTTCAACAACTTTTTTGATATACTTGCACTAATATCTGCAACTATTCACTAAATAATGGCATAAATTTGTACAAGTATTAGTTAACTTAATTTTTGGGATCTAATTTACATACCTTTTATAGCAAGGATGTTCTGTTTATTTTGAAACTTAATAGGGACTTTAGCCATACCGTCCCTCAAATAAAGCTTCACCCCTCATCATGTGCTAATTCTTTCTTCCCTTTTTTACACATTTCAAACCTGCCTAGTACAAAGAATTCCAACCTCTCATTGATCGACCATTGATTGACCACTGCCACTCCTTGGTCATCAATCCAGCATGCAGCAACCGCTAATTGACTCAACCAATCAAACCCCCCTGGCCCCCACCTTGAGTCCCACTCCAGTCCTTCCATGTTGAACACGACTTAGAGCAATTTTTGGCCACTGCCAGACATCGCGTTTGTCCATTGATCGCCACTCCACCTCCAAGCACTGCCGACACACTCGCTTTCCACCCAGAAACACCACGGTGACGATGAACAAACCAACTCTCCTCCTATCGCCTCCAATTCATGTCCTAACCACGTCCTGTAGAAAATCCAGCGATGATGCTCTCCCTCAACCGATTCCAACGAGTCATAAATTGTTCGATTTCATTGAAAATCCGATTTGCTTTAATTTATTGAAGGTAAAAGAGGGAGGCAACTTTATTTTTTTTTAGAAAATGAAATGAGGAGGTTAGGGTTAGGTTTAGAGTCGATGATATTATATAGAGTAGGATCCTACTATAAAATATTCACATGTATTTTACGTCGAATGTTTCACGCTTGCACGATCACACAGATCATCCGATCGTCATGAAATTTAAAATCTTACAATAATTAACCATTCTGGATCCAATGAAATGGGTTTCGTCGAAATTCGAAATCGTTTGAAAAAACGACTATTTTAACGTGTTAACCAAAATCGATTAATAATTCTTCGATTTCAGAACATACAAATTCTCTTATAATAAATTATTATTATCGTTTATATTCAAGTAGAATTTTACATAACTTCAATATAAATATAATTGGACTTTAAACTCAAGATTTTAAATTTCAAGTTATATCGATAACCAAATTCTCATTTAAATTAATTCCAAGTCGTTAACTTTTAAAATTTATCGTTTTAAATATTTAATTAATTAAAAGTTCATTATTAAAAATATGGATCATTATATTCTTTCCCCCTTAAAAGGGTTTCACCCCTGAAATCACTAGTTAAGAAGTTTGTTACAAACCAATTAATATTACTTCAAAAACATTCCATACTAAAATTTTGTTACATTTTTATAACACCAGAATTTTTCGAAATTTTTTGGAAGCACCTTCTTTTTGCGGCTCGATCCAAAATACCCCAAATGCCTCGTAGGGCCTCACTCAATCCAAAAAGAATACAAAAATCAAGCGGCTACCCATATCTGGGACATAAAATCACCCAAACAAATCATAACACAAATATGTACCTATTTGTTAGGCAATTAAGCTCTTATTTATGAAACCAAAAGTTATATGCAAATTAAACAACTTTTATCTCTATATCCCTGTATATACTTACATAACTCAAAGAGAGTTAAACAAATAACATAACAACGACAACCATTATATGCATATATGAACATAGTAATCATAGCAATGACCAAATATGATGCAACGTGCCGTAATGCTGCAATTCAGCAAACAAACATATTTAACATAACGTTACATGCAACATGTAACAACCTGTGTATTTTACGAAAAAATATATTTAAATGTTTTATTTAATTATAACATCGCTAATCGAATATTTGTCCAAATAGTCACTTTTTGTATACGAATGAATATGGAATCGAGACAATTTCCATTGAGTTCAAAACACCATTTATGACAATAAAAAATGTAAACATTGATACGTTTGGAGTTAGCGAAATTTATGACTTTGATTGGGCCTTGGGTTAGCCAACCTAGCCTATCTTTATAACCCCCTCATAGTCTCTTCTCCTCATTCCATCTAAACACTTGACCAAAATGGAAATGAGGGAAGGCGAAGGGAAATAAAAATTCCTAAGCCCTAGTTAATCTTAGGAATACAAATTTGTGAAGGAAATCAAGTGCAAATTCATAGAGAATAGAGGTAAGCTCCATCTCTATCTTCTTCAACCTATTCCCTCTTCAATTTCCAAAATTTCCTACAACCTAACTCTAAGGAATTCTATTTATATGAACTTGGATTCAAGTTTGGTGAGTAATATTGGAAGAGAGGTTGTCTAGCTAAGCTTCATATCACTTCCTTACTTCCAACGCTCAAAGGTGAGTTATTGGAGAACTCACATCTATGCCTCAAGCTATATGCTTGTTTAGTGTGCCTTTGGCACGTTTGTATCATTAATGTATTGTGTGAATTGGGGTGATGGGTGTGAACATTCCATTTCATGAGTTTTGAAATCGATTACATATGAATTCTAGTGTAGATTTTTGTGCGTACGTATGTTTGTGCTTTCATATTGTTTTGGAAAGCTTTGAGGCCTCATTGTCTCTCGAATAGTGTTATAACCCTTCAAGTGTCATCCAAAATCAATATAAGCTCGCTGCCTGGGAAAACAAGTGCCCAAGGCAATACTCAGAATTCTGAATATATAATTAAGACGTGTTACCTTCTAATGATATTATAAAAATTGTGCATCTTTATTTCAGACGGTTGAATGGATATTTTAGACGTCAGAATATAGATCTAGATGGCTGGTTTATTCCATTCAGACGTTTGAAACTCAAAGCAAAAACATGATTTCTATTATTTTTATTCAAACGGTTGAATTGTTATAAAATGCATATCTTGACTTTTTCTTATGATATTTCAATTTTTATCAATTCCTTTTTCTTTGGATGGACTTCTATTGCTAATTTTGAGTTAGTGATCTCTTTTCAGGATTTTTAAATTATTCGTTGCGAATAGATTTCTATAATCTTTATTTTGAGATGTATTTACGTTTTATAACGTGAATTTTGAGTTTGATCGTCATTACGATCGATATTATACGAGAATTGCCACTCCAAACTATAAAGGGTTTTTATATTTATGACGATCCAAACTTCCCCGGTTTCCGAAGAGAAGAGAAAGAACGGATTGTTTGAGAACACGACAAATCAGAACACAAACATGAGAACATTTCATTGCTTATTACAATAATTTACATCAGAGTACAAGAATATACAGAGTACGAACAATTAACATACATTTGATAAATAACATAGATTTACAAATTACAATGCAGCGGAAAATAATAAAAAACACAACTGAAAGAGATACACGGATACGGAGCTTTCCGAATATCGTTCCAGCTGCAAATCAGGATCCTGTGAATATAAATCTGCAAAACCAAAACTACTAGCTGCCCGTGTGGAAAATAGGGGCACCCAGAGTTTAGGTTAAAACAATAAACTCCAGGTCAGTCATGTGACTGGTGTGAGAACTAAAACAGTTGTTTTAAAATTTACTTCGAAATAAACTAAATGAAGGGACCACGCCATATAACACGGAACGTGTTTCCTCCCGAGACTACCAGTGCATACACAGTTATAAACAACGCAATGCTTTTTGAATAATGAAGCTATTATAAGATCCAGGACCCATCACATAATGCAACGCAAGCCAGAGGACAGGGTTTTCCCTTATAATAGCCAAACATGCTTGGTATGTTTAAAACAAATCTTTCGATACTATTATAAGTGTATAGTGTATAAAACAACTTCAGACATAAATGTATCAATCATAGACATCATGGGTACCATATATCATGTCGCCAATACCAGGCTCTACAATAAAAAACCAAAATGTCACATATTGGAAATTGGATTTCCGTCACGAGTCGAGGCAAGGATGTACTCCTCGCCGGCTTCGAGACATTCTAGCAAATGTCTCAGGATCTCCCGCAGAAGACCCCTGGATCCTCCAGGGCCGGTCCTCCCTTACGATTGAGGATTAATTATTCTTGAACACACATTTCCCCACCCTATGGGGCGTAAATGAGCCAGATGACTCAATATCCATCGGATCCGTAGTAACCGATATATCCGAGGCGCCTCGCAATCCATCATCCACATAAGTAAAAATAAATAAATGTCTGGGCTCCATACCATGACACTACCCATAGCTAGAAAGAAACATCACGTCCTCCTTGGGTCCCTTATCCCGTTTTTGACTCATACTGAGGTGTGAGGCTTGCGAATTAATGCTATACACAAAGCTATGTTGTATTAAAGCCGTGATTTGATCATCAATCACAAGACTCTGCTTTTCAATAGAATCCTTGATCATTTGCATCTCAGCATGCCGCACTGACAATTAACGCCATGCAACTGATGTCTATCGACATATAACCTCTGAGCTCGTACGTCTCAGAGAAGGGTGTTAAGCAAGAGAATAAATTCTCCGCCACCAAACAGATATATATTTAATAGAGATCAATCAACACAGAATAAAATTCAATGTCAGACACACATCCATTTAATAGTTTGTTCTGGGTCTGAACGAAACCGGAGGCACCTTATTCCTCGTCCCGTGTCCAATACAGGAGAGAGGTCCTCGCATATCCGGTCGATCTCCAAGTACGTCTGGACAATCACCACTTATTACCTTGTCTTGGGTGTACAGCCCAATCAAGACATCAGTAATCATCCAAATGATGTGAAGACCTCCGGCCTTCAACCATCGTCTTCATCTTCGACTTATCGTCGAATCAGTTATTCAGAATGGGTATAAACCCGCCCTTTCCGAATAACTCGCGTATATTATAACCAAGTGCTATAAAACACAACATACGCCTCATTCCAATTCTGAATATTCTTTTATTTAAATATTCATATCCTTTTGGAAAGGTTCCCATTAATTTTATCAAAGATAAATTCTTTAAATTTGTTCTCTAATCTTTCTTTGGATATCAATTCAAACCAAATAAGGTTTATCCATAATAGTCGAGATTAGCGCACCTTACTGAAGTAATCATTTATTTAATTTCCCAGTCCCAACCTATTCATCCCATGGAGCAAAACTGGTAATACTCCATATCTAACACCACGGTGTTATCGATAAATTTTACCATTTCACGTTCAAATCTAATTAAAGATTTAACTATCGCTTGGAGCAAAACCGGTGATACTCCGTCCTCGATCATTTCCCAAATTTGATAATTTATATTATCATATTCACCTTTCAATCTAATTAAAGATCCATTAAAAATCCACTTGGTTTTAATCTTTCCAAAAATCAACTTAATGATTATTTAACTTTGGAAACACAAAAATGTCGCATCGACAATCTACGCCGTACTATTGATTTCTGCTGATATATAACTTCTAAGCTCGTACGTCTTAGAGAAGGGGGTTAAGCAAGAGAATAAATTCTCCGCTACCAAACAGATATATATTTAGCAGAGATCAACCATACAGTTCGAAATACTATGTTAGACATGTAATCCTGTCTTTAACTGGGTTAAAGAACTAATGTCGTTTAAAACACAATTCATGATAAACCCAAATCACATTCCACTACTCATGGAATAATCACGGAAAACATATCAATATTTATATAATCGATATCAATTTTCGTATCCGACTAATAATATAAATGGAATAACGACAAAGCCTTTTAAATTCTTATATATTAACAATCTTCCTCCACAGAAGCTCATTTCAATTATTATCAAATCGAATTCCTTTCAATTACAATTTAATATATTAAATTGAAAAACTTTACTTTGGAAAATTCCCTTAAATCTTAATAAAAAGATTTATAAATTCCAAATCACATTTCATTGTAAATCGGGTTAAAGAACGAATGTCGTTTAAAACACAGTTCACAATAAACCCGATTCACATTCCATTTTATTCCAATTAAATGTTAATTAACTGGAAACACTAATAATCTTAATTAAAAGATTTATTCTTTTCACACGGGGTTTAAGAACAGTGTTATTTAAGACACCATTCATGACAAACCCAAAATCCAAATCTTTTATTCAATTCCAATTAAATATCAATTAATTGAAAAAATTCACTAAATATTAATTAAAGATTTATTCTTTTCTTGACTGGGTTTAAGAACAGTGTTAATGAAGACACCATTCACGACAAACCCAAAATCCAATTCAATATTAAATATAAGGCTCTGAATAGAAATTATATCAGCTTATACTCAACATCAAATTCCGAAATCAACAAATATTGTATTGGGGATAACGATATATGTACATCTTCCAAATTCCTCCACAATATCCATATAATCACTGTAACGACCCAGATTTCTGTTGATTTATTTTAAATTATTTAACATGGTTTTAAATATTTAAATGATGATGTAAATGAATTCTTATATCAAGTGTCGATTTGAAAATCGATTTCGATTTAATATCGAATATATTAAAGTTTCAGAATACGAAATCGACAAATAACTGAATATGAAGTTAAAACTAAATTGAAAACAATTCACATAATTTATAGGGATTTCAATTTAAATAGAATTCGATAAGAATAATTTATTTTCGAAGAATTAAATTGTTTTGAATTTAATTTATCAATTTAAATTAATATCTGTTCCGGATGATCGAATTGGATTTTGTGACCTATCCCAGTGTGTCCGGAATAGTGGTATAACCCTAAAAATGTCACTTGTTGGGTCCAGAAAGGAGTACGCAGTCAAGGAGTATTTTAATTTTAAGGACACCGGTTTTTAATTTAAAAATATAAAATACTATAACATATATCTCTTGGTTAGACAAACCACACGTCCCCTTTTCTATTCTTCGGTGGTTCAAAGGCTTCAAGAAAAAGAGGCTTCGCTGTTCATTTTAAAACCACAACTGCTACCTTTCTCCTTCTATATAAATCGCGCTCCCTCTTCCATTTCTTTTTCTGAGAAATTAAATCAAAAATCAAATCCGTAACCAACTCGTTCCATCTTGGATTCTCCGAGCTCGTCGAAGTATGAGGTTCACGCTGGAAAGCTCGAGATTTGTTGCGATGGCCAGGGATGGGTTCGAGCGTTTCTTTTCGGGCTTGTTCTTGCCAGTAATGGGCGGAAATTGGTGAACTCGATGGACAAGAAATTGTGGAACTCGAGAATACCTAACTAGTTTCAATTTGGGGGATCGATGATGTGGTGGTTTGGTGGTATCGTGTTCTGAAGGTACTGCGTGTGATCGACGAAGTCGTTATGGTGAACTGGAGGTCGAATTTGGATGTTATGGACAACTGGATGGGTGCGACACTATTCGAAGCCTTCGATAGTAAATCAGGTTTTGGGTTTTTCATTCGGAAGTGATGGCTTAGCATTGGTATGAGAGGTGTAGTGGCCTGGCTCGGCCAGGTCAAGTAGCAACGGTGAGCAAAAGTGGGAAGGAGGAGGTCTGGGATTGTACTGACCAGAGTGGGGGACAGCTCGGTGGCCTCAGCGCCGTCGATGATCGATCAGGGGAGGTCGAAGTATGGGATTTTCTAAGTGCGGAAATCTTACTGAGAAGAAAGGTTGGAGAAAAAACAAATTAGTAAGGTAATTTTATTCTTATGAAGCTGTTATTTTTATTTTTATTTTAGAATATGAAACTTGAGTGGAACTGAAAATTTCAGGTGTGTGTTTCTTTGATAAGGGAAGAGAGGAAAAATGGATGAAGGTAATTGAATAAATTTATTTAGTTAATAATAAATTTATTGAGTGTTATTGTTAATTTAATTGCGTAATCAATTAATCAGTAAATTAAAAAAACAAATAATCGTAGGTGTTAAATTCGAGACCATTCAAATAGATTCGAAGTAGAGATGAGGTGAAATTTAATCGGATATTCGACTATCAAAAATCACGGTGAGTAAATCTCACTCACCTGTTAATTAGAATTTATTTTTATCCGTTAAAAATAATTGTTGTTCCTTGTTTGGATTTTTATGGTTGCTTTAAATATATTAGTTATTTAGGGTTGACTACATATATATATATATTGGGTTGATGATTGGTTGGATTCCCGCAGTCTCATTAGCGGATGCCCGCAGTTTCATAGCGGATTCCCTATGCGCCCGACAAATATATTAGCGGATGACCATCATACTGCGATAACCTGCCTCGAAGTAGGATGGGTATTACTATGTTGACTAACGTCTGTGGATGCAGGAAAACAAGTTGGAGGAATCCGACTGGATTCCTCAAAAATATATTATCTGTTTGTTTATTTGTTTGCATATATATTATCATATATGATGTGTTAGAAAAACTGAAATAAATAATTGGTTGTTTGGTGTTTAAATATCACTGGGCCTAAGTGTTGATATTTAGAAATATCATGAAAAGGATATTTGAGATTTAAAAGGAAAAATTCTATTTTTCTAAAATAGAATTTGAAATTCAAATAGAATAAAAATACTAACTTGTTTTGAATATTTAAACAAGTAGTTCATTTATAAACGAAGTTTATAAATGAAGTGAAATGAATTATCATTTGATAAATTCAGGAAATATAAATACAAGTATGAAAATGAAAAGGGAAATTTAGTTTTCCAAAGTAAAAATGTTTATTTCAAATGAAGTTGAAGTCGAGACTTGTTTAAATACATATAAACAAGTAATATAAGGCAATGTTTACAAAGAAGGTGAAAAACCATAAATTGGATAATATGGATATTTTAAATTCAAATGGAATTTAAATAAAGGGAATTCAAAATTAGAATTTGAATATAGAAATTTAAATGGAATTTGAATAATTGAAATGGATTTGTAAATGTATATTGGGAATCGAATAGGGAACTTGGATTGGAATTAGAATTCAATTAGTAAGTTGGAATATAGTTGGACATGTTATATTCAAATATAAAAGTGGAATACGCAAAAGAGTTAATCAGCAAATTGATTAATTAAGTTAAAACAATTGAATGAAGTAAACTTTGAATAAGTAAATTTACTTGTAATTTCATATTTAAATCGAAGATGAAACTAGAATGGAAAATGGAATTTGATTGTATAAGCAAATTGGAATCAAATTTGAACATGTTATGTAAAATAAGCAATAGGGCCAATTAACGAATTAGTTAAAGAACTGAGTTAAAAATGATTAGAGTAAGTTGTAGTGAATTGGAAATGCATGGAATTATGTTAGACAGGTTTGGAATAAAGTGTTAGAAGAGATATATTAGAATGCCCGACAAAAAGTTATGTATTTAAATTGAATATGAGATTTTATGCGCCGTATCGGCTAGCCGCTTGGCTTTTTGATTTTCTTTTTGAATAGAGAGGCCTGTGTGGCGGTTTGGGGATTTTCCCGATGCTCCCAGTACAAAGGAGGTTATGGCGAATTTTTCGGGGAACTTAAGGGGTTAGAATATTTTTAAGAAGATTGGATAAACTAGAAATCGATAGATTGGATAAACTAGAATTCGATAATGAAACGAACTTAAAGTAGAATATTATAAACGAAAAGGAATTTTATAAATAAAATCCTAGGAGGTATACGTTTTAAAGTGAACGATGATTTAAAAGCAAATGATTTGCAGATTTAAAATGATCGTGTTGATAAGAAGTTAATCAAATGGAGTTAAAGATATAGAGTTAAGCAGAATTAGAAACTGACTGGAAATTTGTTGAGTTGAACGACTTTTTGAGTATCGATCTGATGTTGGTTTCGGCCTTCGGGGTTTATACTTAGGAAGTTGTTCTCTTACTAGTTTACAGTTAGAGTATGATAGATGTGGAAGAATAGTGATATGTAAATATGCAAGGGAAATGTTTTCCAGGGTTAATAACATATATTTCCTTAATATAGAGAATAAGGAAATATGAATATACATATATATATATATATATGTTTGATGATGTGATCGGTAATTCCATTTGGAAATAAGATCGTTGTGTGTACACGAACATTTTTGATTTGATAGTTAAATCACCGACTATCAAAGTTTTTGACCATTTTAACATTGTTAATATGGAGAGACCAGTTGGATTATTATTCGAAGAACCACTCCGTATTGGCATAAGCGTTGCGAACCAAGTATGCTGAATATATTGAAGACGGAGTAAAGTGCAAGGGTTGTTGTATAAGTCCTAGGTAGAGATTGCCTAGGATGGATATACTGAATAGTGTCTTCGGTTTCGTTCAGTCCCAGAACGAACGTATATCGACGAATGTCTGACAGAATATTTCCAATGATCGAATGGGTTGGTCTGTATAAATATATATGGTTGCAACGGATTTATTCCCTTAGCATAATATCCATAATATTTGTGCAGATCAATTAGTGATTAACGGATCTGATAATGTGGCATTCAAAATGATCGTGTTATCAATGAATGGAGAGAAATCGTAGCCTCTGGCCTCAACAACCAGGAAATGACAAAAATCGGGCAGGCAACATGGCTATGTAGGTCGCACCTATTAGGGTGTATAATCACCTGATCTAGAGTTTCATTTACTTCTAAAAATCTATTATCGATGCTGTCCCATTCAGGAAACGGTTGCTGATCCCAACCGTTGGTGATATACATTCGATACACTCAAGCGAAATGAGTGGTCGGTCATGTGTGGCTGAGTTGCAAGACGTTCTTGTTGAACTCGGTGTATTCTCCTCTAGAGATACACCAGCGGAAGGTGGTTCCATACCTTGTCATAGTTGGAAATCCATTACCCAATACGTGCTTGAGGTTTTGATTATATACTATATATGTAGAATGTGAGATGAAAGCGTTTCTGCTAGATGATTATTATATTTTGGTTGATAGGCATTATTATAATATCAAAAGGTTTTTGATATAAAGATACTTTGGATTCTCATAAGGGAAAAACCCGTTCCGTTATATGGCGTGGTCTTATGAGATATTGTTTACTTGTTCAAGCTGATTTAAACTGTTTACTCATACCAGTCCCATGACTGACCCGGAGTTTATTTTGTTTTGTTCTACCTAAACTCTTGGGTGCCTAAATTTGTACGGGCAGTCAAGTAGTTCAGGATTTTACAGATCTATCTAAAGGAGCTTGGAGCAGGAGACTTCAGCTTTAGTTATATAGAGTTTTGTTCCGCTGTATTGTAAGTGTTGTACTCTGATGGTAATGTTATGTATATACAGTCAAATTTTGTATTTCAAAAGCTGTTATATATTATATTTTATTCCGCTAGAATATGAGATTCTGTGTTGTGTTTCTGTTCTTCTTCTTCTATTCTAAGTTTCTTTCTTCCTATTTCTCATCCTCTAACTTCTTTCAGTAATGATTCGTATTTCTGTGCAATTTGGGTTGGACGTGTGTTGTATTTAGTCAACTCAGATAGTACGGATTTGCGGGACATTACAATCACGGAATCCAATATCGAAATATTCCGAAGATAATTTCGATTCAAATCCATTCCAATTCATATATTGGAAATTCTGGTTATTTTTAAAACCATTTCAAATCCAATTTATTTATTTAAAAAATTATTGGATTAATATTCTAGTTCATAACTAGTTCATTTTGATAAAAATATATTTTTATCTTTACAAAGGTGGATTTTTTCACCCAAATTCTTTCCAAATCATTTATTATGATTTTACACAAATTATTGATATTTTTAATAATTTTATCAAGGCCTGTACAGTCGATTTCCATAAACGGTCATCGAACTGCACTTGCAACACCCATTTCCAAATTTGATTTGGACACAATTCCAAATCCAATCGTTAGATTTCAAATTCCTTACATTCGTTGGAAATCTGTTTTCGATACGAACCCAATGGTTCCGGTTTTAGGAGAATCCGACGGTAGGATCTCCCGTAATGTCAATGGTCGAAATTCGTGAACTACCGCGTCGTAGTGCGTTCTATTCAGGCCATTAAATATATAATATATGTATTATATGTATTTCGTCGATTTCCATTCATAACTTATTTTATAAATCGTTTTAAATTCGTTCTCAAAACGATTTCAACTTCAAATTCAATTTCAAATCAAAATTGAATATTCCATATCATTAATATATAAATGATAATATTTTCAAAACATTAGATTTTGAAATTACTTCTTTTTCGATATTCATTATAAAAATGAATAAAAACAAAATATTCGCGTCAAAATGGCCTTAATCTAATCAACACGGCTTCATATATTTAAATATTTTCGTGTCCATCTCAAATCGAACATCAAAAATCATATTTTGATCCATTACTGAAAATTATTTTAAAATATTAGTTATTTTAAAATATTCATTACTCGTCATTTCAAAATATTCGTTCTTTTTAAATATTCGTTCTTTCCGAATTGGAATCAGGCACAGTCAATTACCATATAATTTTATTTATATGGATTTCATGCACACATGTACACAACAATAACCAAACACAGTCAACCATCGTCCAGAGTGCATTACATAACTGCATAAGCGTTAAATATAAATAATTAACGCTTACAACAATCTGTCAACCCATCGATTGACATACAACTATATATTGAGATTACTGTATGTCCAATATCATCCGAATACCCGTGTGGGGTTTTCAAACAACAAACACTGATTATTATTTGTATAGTTGGGCGATGTGTAAAATATATTATCCCAATCAATATCAGTCAAATGTGTGTACATAAACAAATCTTCCGATTTGTAAATGCAATTTTATTTTCATTCATATACCCATTAAAAATTATATTTTTAACTATAAAATATTAATTTCAACTCATGAATATTTTATACAGTTCATTTATACAATAAAAATGACATTTTTATTGTTCAAATATTTTTAGAAAATTTTGGCAGCATAACGGTGCGATACTAGAACCGGAATAAGGTCTAGCCTTATCCCTCGCCTAATAATGGCTCGTGCCATGTACAAACCAAATTCTAGTCAATTTAATTTATTTCCCAAACCAAATTCAACCAAATAATCCAATCAACCAAACAAACATGGTTTCAAACAAAGGTGTCGGGTGCTACTAAGCACCGTCTGCATCCTAGTATCTATTTTTAACTAGAAAATAAATTAAAGTGAGAAGTTCTCACCTTTGGGATTCACTCATCCAGTTCTATTTCTGAATTTCTAAACCGTTTGGATTTGCCCGAAATTCCAACGTAGTCTTTTCTACGCTGTTCATATTAAAAATCACATTTTTAATATGATGTTTATATTATTTAAAAATCACATTTTTATATACCTATATATATATAAAAGATCACATTTTTATTTCATTATATATATAATAAAAATCAATTTTTTATATAACTAAAAATCAAAATTTTAAACAACGCTACTACATATATAATAATCACATTTTTATATAATGAT
Organism: Allium sativum; assembly: GCA_030737875.1. Classification (NCBI taxonomy): domain Eukaryota; kingdom Viridiplantae; phylum Streptophyta; class Magnoliopsida; order Asparagales; family Amaryllidaceae; genus Allium; species Allium sativum. Next base: position 1,017,945,147 of record CM060926.1, on the reverse strand, counting down.
ATATATAATAAAAATCATATTTTTATTTCTAATCTACATTATAAAAATCATATTTTTACAACCCTACTTTCTATATAAGAATTATATTTTTATATCGCTACTTCATATACAAAAATCGAATTTTTATTTTGCTACATATATAATAAAAATCGAATTTTTATTTCGCTACAACATATATAAAACTCGCATTTTTATATTGTTATCCATATTATAAAAACCATATTTTTATAATGCTAAAAATCATATTTTTATAACGCTTCTATATATATTATAAAGATCACATCTTTTTATAATTAAAAATCACATCTTTTTGTAATTAAAAATCACGACTTTTTGTAATTAAAAATCACGTCTTTTTGTAATTAAAAATCACTTCTTTTTGTAATTAAAAATCACTTCTTTTTATAATTAAAAATCACTTCTTTTTGTAATTAAAAATCACTTCCTTTTGTAATTAAAAATCACAGCTATCATATTTTTAAAAACAATAAATTTTTTTATCGATGATATTTTATTTAAAACAGAACACATTTTAGAAACAATGCTTCTTACATTGGAATTTTTTTTGCAAGGCTTACCGATTTTTATAGTGTTCCGTAACACTTTTTATTGATAAAAAAATAAAATACAAGATAGGTCAGGTGATATGCAACATACATATCAGCTAAATCTTCCACTCTTGGAAGACAGACACTACTATTACAATTTAAAGTTTCATGTTACATTTCGTGTTAAATTGCCTCATTTTATCTCCCTAAACTAGCCGCCTAATGAAGACAGCTAGCCGTTTTCTTGTAGATTCCTTAGCATTTCCTTCTTCATTCTCCGTGTCACGGGAGTTTTAGGTTTTGTTCTTTCGTTGTAGCTTGTTGACTGTTGGTCACTGTTGACGTCAGGCGGTCTCTCCCTGAAAGCAGCTTGTGGGGCAATATGTGCATATGGGTTGGCCGCTTTGTCTTTGGCAATAGGAGACTTTCGTATTTTCTTCTTTCCACTCGCAATAGTTTTCTGTAGCACCGCTGAAACATTGTCAAGCTGCTCAGTGTGTAGTTGATCATAAACAAGTCCAGAGCAGAAAATTTATAAAATCTTCGATCTTCTTCTCTGTCGCATGGAACTCCGGAGAGTTAAATTCCCGTTGAGCTAGCTCCGCTTTGAGGGCGCTAGTGATAGTCAGAATGTACACGCTGATTGTTCTTATGTGGGCGGCCCTGACAGATGCAATTGGACTCTGCCGCGTTTCGTTTACACTGGTTTCAGTTTTGTCTGTCATTATTTTTTCTTTATTCTTTGCAGAAACAGGGGAGCTCTGCATATCAGTTTCACTGCAGTTCAATGTAGTAGTATTTAAAGAAAAATTACCAATGGTGTTGTCTTCATGTCTCATCTCGTCTGATGCTGCATTAGGCACTAACAATGCACAGTCTGCTTTAGTATTTTTCATTGCATTGGCCTGCATGTTTTTGGCACTAGAAAAATTTTCTCCACCGTCCCCTTTAACCTCAGTACTTCCAAAAACTGTTAACAACATTCCATCGACACTTGCAATCTGTTAAGCACATGTACCCGTTTCTATGTTAGCTTCTACCTTATTCTCTCTTAGAAGATCCTCTTGTCTACTGTATTGAGTGTTTCCTCTTGCGTTGATAGTATTAACAAATGTCATCACATCAGTGTTACCACTCTCTCCATTTTCTTCTATTGTGTCATTTAAAATCTCCCCCTCTTCAGTTCCATAATTTATAGTGAGTCTTTCGCATACTTCTTCACTAACTGGCAATAAGGAGAAGCAGTTAGAGGTTCCAATTGCTTCGACAACTGGAGACGTGTCTATCCTGACTTGCTTCCCCTCATCCTTCCCATTTACAACAACTCTATCTATGCTTTTCTTCTTAACCACCTTGCTCCACTGGCTATCTTTGTTTGAAGTTGCGTAGTGAGATCGCTGAATCACTTTTCTTGAACTATCAATCATTACAGTTCTAGTGGCATTTGCACAATTTACTTCACCATTCTCCTTGTTTTGCCGTTTAGGGTCTTCGTAGCTGTCCACTCCTTTGTCATTCTTTTCGCTTTCATTTTCCTTTTTGTTTTGGCATTTTTCTGACGTATGCCCAAATACTTTGCAATGCAGGCAAAGTTCAGGTTTCCATAGATAATAAACTTTCACTTTTTGTATGGATCCGTCTAAGTTCCTAACTGGAAATGAATCCGGTAATGGAGCATTACAAGACACCTCGACCATGCACTTGGTGAATTCGAGTCTGCTTAAACTTTCAGTGTTAGAGTCCATACACAAGAACTTTTTGACTCTAGAGGCCATATAGCTTATCCACCTCTTTGACCAAGCGACGAGAGGGATATTAAACATTTTAATCCACACAGGGACTACCTTAACACTGTTCGCAAAATTACTCAAACTCGGTTCCGAGGGTTGGACAATGAACAGCTTGTTGCGAATTATAACTGGGTCTGCCTCAAGAACCCTAATTCAGTCAGCCAGAGAAGCAAATTGGAAGAAAAAAAACTATCCCATTCGATTTAAATTCAATATTACCTTGTGGCGCCCAGTGCTTTGTCAAGTAATTGACTACAGTATAATAAGGTAGCGGCGTATCAAGGAAAAAACCGATGAGGTACCCATTCCATTGCTCTTCACTAGCCTGAATTATGTCTTCTGTAAGAACAAGATTTTATCCTTCAAATTCCAACTCAATGTCATTGACTTCGAAGGTTCCAGCGTTCAGAGGTTTAGATGAAAAAAGGGAGGACCATTTCTGCTTAGGGAGAGGATCTAGGTTTGGGTTGACGGTGAGAGGAGGAGGGCCTGACACGAGAGAATGGAAGGCGGAGGATGGATGAGGGGTCAGGCGAGGGTGGAATAGGTTTAGGCAGCGGATATGGTGGTGAGAGAGCTGCGTTGGGTTTCACTGAACGGTTTTGGGTTAAGGAATTGGCTGTCGCCATTCTTACATTGGAAATTAAACTAACTACAAAATAAATAAATAAATAAATAAATAAATAAAAAGGAAAAGCTCACTTTTTTCAGAGGGGGTGGAGGTTGCTTCGCGTTTACTGAAGGAAGAGGGGGGATAGTTCGCTGGTCGGGGTTAGGGCGGGGATGGCTGTAGGCGGAGGTGGCGGTGCTAGGGGGTCTGGCGGTTCGATCTAGGGTTAGTGCTTGCGGGGGTTCGATTTTCATGAATGGAGGAAGTGGGCGAGGCGGTGGGGAAGAAGGGGAGGGGGTCGCAGGCGGGTGGAGGCCAGGGTGGGGAGCCGGAGCTTGCGGAGGGCGGCGGTGGGCCAGCGGCTGCGGCTGCCGCACGAGGGTTGAAGAAGTTTTTTTTAATCTTATTCTCCCGCTAATCGGGATCTGAGAAGGAGGGGGTGGAAGAGGGAATATTTATATAATTTATTTTATTAATATAATATTTCCAAAAAGCAACTCTTTCATTTGAACTCCAAACGAGACCCAACGACTGATGCCCTTAGCTAATTACCCCCATTCCGAACACAATGGAATATGTTTCGTAACCCAATTATGCGATTACGATTAGTTTCCGCTAAATTTAAAATATAAATCATTGTATTTTAAATTCAAACGCACATTTTAATTTACCGGGGCCACACACTGACTCCAAAAATTCCAGATAAATAAATCTAGCTATGTTTTGACGATACGATCCTAACAAAACTAGTTTCATCAAATTTGGAGACCGTTTGAAAAACGGTCATTTTCCAGTCGATTAAATTCAAACTTAATTGACCAACTGCGTTTAAAATCACCACGCTCACATATTGATTGAAAAAATTATGAAAATTGGAATCTAGCAATAATTTGACATTCCAGATCCAGCAAAAGTGGTCTCGTCTAAACAGAGGTCCTTTGCAAAATCTCTATTTTTAAGGGCTATATATTATATAAATTCCATAGTGACTATTCTGAATTTTCAACTGGGCATAACTGTTTATTCCCGCTATGAAATCTAGATTTTTCACATTCGTTGGAAATATATTTTCAAATAGATTCTAATATTTCTGGTTTTACTAAAATTCAGTTTATTTTGAATCCTGTACATTCAATTGAAATTTGAAATCGAAATTTCAAACTACCACGCCATTTCCAATTCCTTTTATAATTAAAATAAATATTTATATTCTAATTTCGATTGAAATAAATTTATACATTCTAATTCTATTCAAAATAAATTTCTAGTCATTATTATTTCAAATAAATCATTTCAAATACTCAAAATTCATTAAAATTGCCAAAATAAAAATTTTAAATTGGTTCTGATTTTCCGGGTTGTTAAAATCTCCCCCACTTAGAATCTTTTCGTCCTCGAAAAGGAATGGAGCTGAAAGTTGTTTTTCTCATTAACTCAACTTTCGTTCTTCAACTTTTCAGTTTTTAAGAATTTTCCAATTCTTCAAAAATTTGGCTAACACCCTAAATTTTTGAAAAATTTCGCCATAACCTCCTTTGTACGAGGAGACATTTAAAACCTCAACTAGCCATGCAGGGCCCTCATCATCCAAAAAGAAAAAGAAAAGGCCAAGCGGCTAACCAATCGGCTCATAAAATCATCCAAACCCAATAAATTAGTAAACATGTACCTATTGTCGGACATACGATTTTATTCCTCTGCTTAGCTTCCCTGCTATGACCTGTTCAATGTATATACATGTGTATGTATGTTATTTCAATTGGTTTCCAATTCAGTTCAATATTTGACTCAAATTGGCTTAATGGTTCAAAATTTTAATTAATCAAACCAATAATCAAACAACACAATCAACAATCAATTAGTTGATTATCTTTTCAAATTCATAATTTATATATATATAAAAATCCGTTTTTGATGCCAATTCACAACAATAGACCCTATCTAGTTTTGGTTCTCACACCAGTCAATTGGAAATATATAGACATCTCACTTTCGAAACTCGAAAATGACACCGATGATAGGGCCCCATCATCAGAATCATTCCCCGGCAACTAGAGTGTGATTCTATATCTATCTAGTATATTAAAACCTCGAATATACATTTGCAAGGCTTATATGCAAAATCTTTATATACTCGATTGTCCAAATTCAATATAAAATAATATACTCAAATACGTATAATTAGATTAAATTTTCAAAATAAAATTTGTTTTCACTTTTATTTTAAAAGTAATACTCTTCACACTCGTTCTAGGATACTACTGATCCTATCTCTAACGAGTCATTCTCATTGGATATTACTAATCCAATCTCTGATGAATTCTTTCGTTCGGTTCTAATGTGTCTTGTTCTTGAGCTCTCTAAACCAAAGCTTTGATACCAAACTATGACGATCTGAACTTCCCCGGTTTCCGAAGAGAAGAGAAATAACGGATTGTCTGAGAACACGACAAATCAGAACACAAACAGAAGAACATTTCATTGCTTACTACAACAATTTACATCAGAGTACAAAAATATACAGTGTATGAACAAATAATATACATTTGATAGATAACAGAGATTTACAAATTACGATGCAGCGGAAAATAATACAAAACACAACTGAAAGAGATACACGGATACAGAGCTTTCCGAATATCGTTCCAGCTGTAAACCAGGATCATGTGAAAATAATTCTGCAAAACAAAAACTACTAACTGCCGTGTGGAAAATAGGGGCACCCAGGGTTTAGGTTAAAATAATAAACTCCAGGTCAATCATGTGACTGGTGTAATAACTAAAACAGTTGTTTTAAACTTTACTTCGAAATAAAGTAAATCAAGGGACCACGCCGTATGACATGGAATGGGTTACCTCCCGAGACTACCAGTGCATATACAGTTATAAACAATGCAATTCTTTTTGAAAAATGAAGCTATTATAAGACCCAGGTCCCATCACACAATGCAACGCAAGCCGGAGGATAGGGTTTTCCCTTATATTAGCCAAACATGCTTGGTACGTTTAAAACAAATCATTTGATACTATTATAAGTGTATGGTGTATAAAACAACTTCAAACATAAATGTATCAATCATAGATGGCATAGTTACCATATATCATGTCGCCAATACTAGGCTCTACAATCAAAACCGAAATGTCACGTATTGGAAACTGGATTTTTGTCATGAGTCGAGGCAAGGGATGTACTCCTCGCTGGCTTTGAGACACTCTACCAAATGCCTCAGGATCTCCCGCAGAAGACCCTTGGATCCTCTAAGGTTGGTCCTCCCTTACGTTTGAGGATTAATTATTCCTTAACACATGTTTCCCCGCCCTATGGGGCGTAAATGAGCCAGATGACTCAATATCCATCGGCTCCGTAGTAACCGATATATTCGAGGCGCCTCGCAATCCATCATCCACATAGGTAAAAATAAATAAATGTCTGGGCTCCATACCATGACACCACCCATAGCTAGAAAGAAACGTCATGTCCTTCTTGGGTCCCTTATCCCGTTTTTGACTCATACTGAGGTGTGAGGCTCGCGAATTAACGCTATAAACAAAGCTATGCTATATTAAAGCCGTGCTTTGGTCATCAACCAAAAGACTATGCTTTTCAACAGAAGTCTTGATCATTTGCATCTCAGCATGCCACACTGACAATTCACGCCATGCAATTGATGTCTATCGATATCTAACCTCTGAGCTCGTACGTCTTAGAGAAGGGTATTAAGCAAGAGAATAAATTCTCCGCCACCAAACAGATATATATTTAATAGAGATCAATCAACACAGAATAAAATTCAATGTCAGACACACATCCATTTAATAGTTCGTTCTGGGTCTGAATGAAACCGAAGGCACCTTATTCCTCGTCCCGTGTCCAATACAGGAGAGAGGTCCTTGCATATCCGGTCGATCTCCAAGTACGTCTGGACGATCACCACTTATTACCTTGTCTTGGGTGTACAGCCCAATCAAGACATCAGTAATCATCCAAACGATGTGAAGACCTCCGGTCTTCCACCATCGTCTTCATCTTCGACTTATCGTCGAATCAGTTATTCAGAATGGGTATAAACCCGGCCTTTCTGAATAATTCGCGTGTATTATAACCAAGTGCTATAAAACACAACATACGCCTCATTCCAATTCTGAATATTCTTTTATTTAAATATTCATATCCTTTGGGAAAGGTTTCCATTAATTTTATCAAAGATAAATTCTTTAAATTTATTCTTTAACCTTCCTTTGGATATCAATTGAAACCAAATTAAGGTTTATCCAAACTAGTTGGGATTAGCGCACCTTACCGAAGTAATCATTTATTTAATTTCCTAATCCCAACCTATTCATCCCATGGAGCAAAACTGGTAATACTCCATATCTAACACCACAATGTTATCGGTAAATTTAATTAACATTTCACGTTCAGATCTAATTAAAGATTTAACTATCGCTTGGAGCAAAACTGGTGATACTCTATCCTCGATCATTTCCCAAATTTGATAATTTATATTATCATATTCACCTTTCAATCTAATTAAAGATTCCTTAAAACTCCACTTGGTTTTAATCTTTCCAAAAATCAATGATAATGATTATTTAACTTTGGAAACACAAACATGTCGCATCAACAATCTACACCGTACTATTGATTTCTGCTGATATATAACCTCTAAGCTCGTACGTCTCAGAGAAGGGTGTTAAGCAAGAGAATAAATTCTCTGCCACCAAACAGATATATATTTAGCAGAGATCAACCATATAGTTCGAAATACAATGTTAGAAATGTAATCCTGTCTTTAACTGGGTTAAAGAACTAGTGTCATTTAAAACACTATTCACGGTAATCAAATCACATTCCATTACTCATGGAATCTTCACAGAAAATAGATCAATATTTATATAATCGATATCAATTTTCGTATCCGACTAATAATATAAATAGGATAATGACAAAGCCTTTTAAATTCCATATACATTAACAGTCTTCCTCCACAGAAGCTCATTTCGATTATTATCAAATCGAATTCCATTCAATTCCAATTTAGTATATTAAATTGGAAAACTTTACTTTGGAAAATTCCCTTAAATCTTAATAAAAAGATTTATAAATTTCAAATCACATTTCACTGTAAATCGGGTTAAAGAATGAATGTCGTTTAAAACACAGTTCACAATAAACCCAATTCACATTCCATTTTATTCCAATTAAATGTTAATTAACTGGAAACACTAATAATCTTAATTAAAAGATTTATTCTTTTCACACGGGGTTTAAGAACAGTGTTATTTAAGACACCATTCACGACAAACCCAAAATCCAATTCTTTTATTCAGTTCCAATTAAATATCAATTAATTGGAAAAACTTCACTAAATCTTAATTAAATATTTATTCTTTTCATGACTGGGTTTAAGAATAGTGTTAATGAAGACACCATCCACGACAAACCAAAAATCCAATTCAATATTAAATATAAGGCTCTAAATAGTAATTATATCGGCTTGTATTCAATATCAAATTCTGAAATCAACAAATATCGTATTGGGAATAATGATATATATATATATATATCTTCCAAATTCCTCCACAATATCCGTATAATCACGGAATCCAATATCGAAATATTCTGAAGATAATTTCGATTCAAATCCATTCCAATTCATATATTGGAAATTCTGGTTATTTTAAAAACCGTTTCAAATCCAATTTATTTATTTAAAAAAATATTGGATTATAATTCTAGTTCATAACTAGTTCATTTTGATAAAAATATAATTTTATATTTACAAACATGGAATTTTTCACCCAAATTCTTTCCAAATCATTTATTATGATTTTACATAAATTATTGATATTTTTAATAATTTTATCAAGGCCCATATAGTCGATTTCCATAAACGGTCATCGAACTACACTTACAACGACCTTTTCCAAATTTGATTTGGACATAATTCCAAATCCAACAGTTAGATTTCAAATTCCTTATATTCGTTGGAAAGCTCTTTCGATATGAACCCAACAATTCCAGTTTTAGGATAATCCGAGGGTCGGGTCTCCCGTAATGTCAATTCAAAGTCAATGGTCGAAATTCGTGAACTACAGCGGCGTGGCGCAGCGCGTTCTATTCAGACCATTTAATATATGATATATATATATTATATATATTTTATTGAATTCCATTTATAACGTATTTTATAAATCGTTTTAAATTCGTTTTCAAAACGATTTCAACTTCATATTCAATTTCGAATCAAAACTGAATATTCCATATCATTAATATATAAATGATAATATTTTCAAAACATTACATTTTGAAATTACTTCTTTTTCAATATTCATTATTGAAATGAATAAAATCGATATAAATATCGTTCGCGTCAAAATGGCGTTAATCTAATCAACACGGCTTCACATATTTAAATATTTTCGTGTCCATCCTAAATCGGACATCAAAATCATATTTTGATCCATTACTGAAAATTATTTTAAAATATTAGTTATTTTAAAATATTCATTATTCTTTATTTCAAAATATTCGTTCTTTTAAAATATTCATTCTTTTCGAATTGGAATCAGGCACAGTCAATTACCATATAATTTTATTTATATGGATTTCATACACACATGTACACAACAATAACCAAACACAGTCAACCATCATCTAGAGTTCATTACACAACTGCATAAGCGTTAAATGTAAATAATTAACGCTTACAACAGTCTTTCAACCCATCGATTACATACAACTAAATATTGGGATTAGTGTATGTCCAATATCATCCCAATACCCGTGTGGGGCTTTCAAACAACAAACACTGATTATTATTTGTACAGTTGGGCGATGTGTAAAATATATCGTCCCAATCAATATTAGTCAAATGTCTGTACATAAACAAATTGTTCGATTTGTAAATGTATATTTATTTTCATTCATATACCCGTTAAAAATTAAATTTTTAACTATAAAATATATATTTCAACTCATGAATATTTTATACAGTTCATTTATACAATAAAAATGATATTTTTATTGTTCAAATATTTTTAGAAAATTTCGGCAACATAACGGTGCGATACTAGAACCAGAATAAGGTCTAGTCTTATCCCTCGCATAATAATGGTTCGCGCCATGTACAAACCAAATTCTAATCAATTTAATTTATTTCCCAAACCAAATTCAACTAAATAATCCAATCAACCAAACAACCAAACAAACACGGTTTCAAACAAAGGTGTCGGGTGCTACTAAGCACCGTCTGCATCCTAGTATATATTTTTAACTAGAAAATAAATTAAAGTGAGAAGTTCTCACCTTTGGGATCCACTCCTCTAGTTCTATTTTTGAATTTCTGAACCGTTTGGATTTGCTAGAAATTCCAACGCAGTCTTTTCTACGCTGTTCATATCAAAATTAAAATTTTAATATGATGTTTATATTATTTAAAAATCGCTTTTATATCGCTATACATATAAAAGATCACATTTTTATTTCGTTATATATATAATAAAAATCAAATTTTTATATAACTAAAAATCGAATTTTTAAACAATGCTACTACATATATAAAAATCACATTTTTATAAAATGATATATATAATAAAAATCATATTTTTATTTCTAATCTACATTATAAAAATCATATTTTTACAGTGCTACTTTCTATATAAAAATTATATTTTTATATCGCTACTTCATATATAATAATCGAATTTTTATTTCGCTACATATATAATAAAAATCGAATTTTTATTTCGCTACAACATATATAAAAGTTGCATTTTTATATTGCTATCCATATTATAAAAACCATATTTTTATAATGCTAAAAGTCATATTTTTATAACGCTTCTATATATATTATAAAAATCACATCTTTTTATAATTAAAAATCACATCTTTTTGTAATTAAAAATCACATCTTTTTGTAAGTAAAAATCACATCTTTTTGTAATTAAAAATCACTTATTTTGTAATTAAAAATCACTTCTTTTTGTAATTAAAGATCACTTCTTTTTGTAATTAAAAATCACTACTATCATATTTTTAAAAACAATAAAAAAAATTATCGATGATATTTTATTTAAAATAAAACACATTTTAAAAACAATGCTTCTTACATTGGAAATTAAACTAACTACAAAATAAAGAAATAATTAAATAAAAAAGGAAAAGCTCACTTTTTTCAGAGGGGGTGGAGGTTGCTTCGCGTTTACTGGAGGAAGAGGGGGGGAGTTCGCTGGTCGGGGTTTGGGCGGGGATGGCTACAAGCGGAGGTGGCAGTCCTAGGGGGTATAAGGGGAGGGGGTCACAGGCGGGTGGAGGCCAGGGTGGGGCGCTGGAGCTTGCAGAGGGCGGTGGCGGGCTAGCGGCGCCAGCGGTGGCGACTACGGCTACCGCACGAGGGTTGAAGAAGTTTTATTTTTTTATTTTATTTTCCCACTAATCGGGATTTGAGAAGGAGGGGGTGGAAAAGGGAATATTTATATAATTTATTTTATTAATATAATATTTCCAAAAAGCAACTCTTTCATTTGAACGCCAAACGAGACCCAACGACTAACGCCCCTAGCTAATTACCCCCGTTACGAACACAATGGGATATGTTTCATAACCCAATTCGGTTGTTATGATCAGTTTTCGCTAAATTTAAAATGTAAATCATTATATTTTAAATTCAAACACACATTTTAATTTACTAGGGTCGCACATTGACTCCAAAAATTCCAGATAAATAAATCTAGCTATGTTTTGACGTTACGGTCCTAACAAAACTAATTTCGTCGAATTTGGAGACCGTTTGAAAAACGGTCATTTTCCAGTCGATTAAATTCAAACTGAATTGACCAAACGCGTTTAAATTCACCTCGCTCACATATTGATTCCAAAAATATGAAAATTGGAATCCAGCAATAATTTGACATTCTGGATCCAACAAAAGTGCTCTCGTCGAAAACGGAGGTCGTTTGCAAAATCTCTATTTTTAAGGGCTATATATTATATAAATTCCATAGCGACTATTCTGAATTTTCAACTGGGTATAACTTTTTATCCCCGCTATGAAATCTAGTTTTTTCATATTCGTTGGAAAGATATTTTCAAACTGATTCCAATATTTCTAGTTTTACTAAAATCTGGTTTATTTTGAATCCTGTACATTCAATTGAAATTTGAAATCGAAACTTTAAACTACCGCGCCATTTCCAATTCCTTTTATAATTAAAATAAATATTTATATTCTAATTTCGATATAAATAAATTTATACATTCTAATTCTATTCAAAATAAATTTCTAGTCATTATTATTTAAAATAAATCATTTTAAATATTCAAAATTCATTAAAATTGCCAAAATAAAAATTTTTATTTGGTTCTGATTTTTCGGATTGTTACAATATTATTAGTAGATACCAAACCTTTTACCAAAATGATTTACAATCCTACTTCATTATTCGAAGTTAGTTTGTAAACTGTCTTCCAGTCTACTAATATATATATATATATATATATATATATATTTATTTATTTATTTATAATTCCTTTCTCTCATTCGTATGAGAAATCCAATTAAACGTCTTAGTAAAAATAAGGACTATAAACCCTTGTGTTTGTTTAGACGGTTAGTTCTTGGACTCATTCAATTGAAAATCGTGGCAATGTTCGTTTTATGTTTCTAGTGGATTATACAACTCGTTCGTAACTATTCGAGTAAAGTAAGTGGTTATGGGATATGTAGTTCAACTCTTATAGTTACTAGCTTGGAGTATTTTACACTAGCTAAGATCAGTTGTGACCTTTTTATGATTTTTTGCATTTTGATGATCTTCGGGTCATCTTAAGGAATTTTTGTTCAACTCTAATGGGCGATCTTCGGACCATCCGAGGAGCTCCGTCTCAATATTAGAGGCTATCTACCTAGAGATCGTGTCTCATTTAAGATAAACGTGTTGGTGAGTCTTAGGGCTCCCGTCTTATGACAGGCCTCCCCCTCTTCGTGGTTTTCTAGATTTCTAATTTATTGATTTCTGGAGTTTGAGTTTATTGGTATTGTGTTATCAATTTTAGAATTTATTTGATAAGAGTTATCATTTCCTGTGAGTAGCTATATAACTTTGAATGAGATATTCTTTTATAGCTTTGATATATATTTTCGAGATATGTTGTTCACTTTTCTGAACCTACCCTTGTGTGTGACACTATTGTCACCGTTTATATTTCTACATTTATTTATATCCCTTGTTTTATTCCAGTTTATGAGATAAGTACAACTAAATGATCCATTTATTGTTTTTTTTATAAATAATACTCTGGTGAGACCGAGGTGTTGTAGGTGCTTCCACATAATTTCTAGCTGGTTCCAACTCTCGACTTTTGGCTTACTACATTAGAGTTGTAGTTATGTTGATATATATATGAGATAGTGACTCCTTATGTATAATATTCTTTCGGGTAGCATTTGTATATATTCTTATGGTGTATAGTGGATCTCGTTGACCACTATCTTTGTGTACACACTTATTTGTTATGTTCATGTCTATTTCTGGCTTAGCGATGTGAATATCTGTGTTTAACTTTGATTGTATTTTTATGTATTTTATATTGCTTCTGAATTATAGTTAGCCACTGTGTAATGGATTTGAATGTGAATTAAACGTGCCGGATTAAGCCACATTATCCAATATGTTTAACACTCGTTCAAAACTAGTATACAAATAGTCGCTCTTCAACAGCGTTAGTCTTCGGGTTAGTTGACATCATTACTTGTAATGACCGTGGCTAACGCGAGTATAGAGGTGGGGCATTACACTTGGCATCAGAGCGAAGTTCGAAACAATATAAGATGTTATGGCAAGAATCACTTTCCTAAGTATCTCTTAGGAAATTGTGTTTAGGATTTAAATCGAGTCTCAGGACCCGTCATATCCTATCTTATATTATGATTTTTTATTTATTGATTTGAAATTCTTTTGAGAATAACATTTTTCTTTCTTCCTTTATTAAAGAAAAATGTCGAGGCGTTCCCGCTAGACGTCGCTTAACCTAGTGCCACTCCTATTGAGGGAGTGTATATGACAACTCAGCAACTTCTTGATCTTGTGAAAAATGCCCAAGCGGCAGGAACCATTTTTGCGCCTACTCATCCAAAATCTGGGTTTGCTAGCTTATGTCGTGACTACAGTAAAGTTGGTCTAAAGTGTTTCAAGTGTTCCGAAAGCGTTATGGAAGTCCAAACTTGGATTAGATTGTGCGACCGCATCTTTTCTCGCATGAATTTGGTGGACTTACATCGGGTTCAGGTAGCTGCTAGTATGCTCCAAGATAAAGGCACTGGATTGGTATGAACTCTTGATCTCTGAAATTCAGGACAAGAACCTAACTTGGAAGATATTCCAAGACCGGTTCGAGTTGAAATTTGTATAGAGGGTGAGAGAGTAGTGTTAGCTTGAGGCTTTGAGGATCCTGTCTAAGGTAAGTCTTCGATGGCGAATTATGTCACATCTTTCGACTCTCTCCCTAAATGCAAACTCGAGCATATTAATACCGCTAAGAAGAAGAGTGAGAGATTCGTGTATGGCTTAATAAAACTCTCAAGAATGCCTTAATTGTAAAGTTCGTCGAACCTTTGATGTGCTCGTAGATATTGTGCTTTATTTAGAAGAAGCCGATAAGGATAATGAGGTTGAAGTTGAGAGCTCTAAAATAACTTCAACAAGAAGAGGAAGCCCGACAAAAAATTAAAATCCTATCCAAACAAGAAAGGTAAACAAGTGACTTCCGGAGCAAAGACTTAGAGCTTTGATTGAGGAAAATGTTTCAGTTATGAAGCCAAAGATCATTATGCCAATAAATGTCCCGATCCCCGTGCTTGTAACTATTGCAAGACCCCAGGTCACTCAATATCTTCATGTCCCAAACTTCAGAATAAGAAGGAGGGAAAGTTAAATGTCATGCAAGGACCTAGCAACACTTCTTCCATTCAAGGTAATTCTCATTCTATCCTTGATGGAATTATTGAGTTTCATAGACATCCTACACGAGTTATTTTTGATACGAGTGCATCTCATTCTTCTATATCCCAACAACTTGTTGATGCTTATTCTTTAAGTGCCTTATGTTTGATGACTTCACTAAGGATTATGAATCCGATCGGTGGGACCGCAACATTTAGTATATTGTGTGAAGATGTCGAGATTGTTTTATGTGATTATTATTTCCTAGCTGATTTGTATGTGATACGATACTTAGGCTTTAGAATTATATTGGGAATGGATTGGTTTCACCATTATGGGGCTCATATCCAATGTCCATAAAGGACAATCAATCTTTGACATCCTCAATTCATCGATCGAATTTCCGTCATACTTACAGATTCTAGTTTGGATTCAGTGGTCTCTTTATATGCTTTAAATCCAAGAGATGATGATAACAACGATGAAGAAGAGGTTATTTCTCAAATCTGTGTTATTCGAGAATTTCCCGACATATTTGAGCCCATTTAGGAATACCGCCTAAGTGAGCAATTGAGTTTGAAATCAGTCTAACCTTGGAGCTCTATGTGTTACTCGTCCTCCTTAACGTTTTTCTACTAAGGAAAATGAGGAAACACGAAAGAAATTATCCGATTTAGAGGAGAAGCAGTTTATTCTCTCTAGTTCCTCACCTTAGGGAGCTTCTGTAATCTTTGTGAAGAAGTCGGGTGGTGCGCTTAGGCTTTGCGTTGACCATCGCAAGCTTAATGGCCTCACCATCAAGAATAAATATCAATTACCATAGATCGATGATTTGTTTAATCAACCTAGTGGTGCTAAGGTCTTTTCTTAATTGCACTTAGGTACAAGATTCCATCAACTATGCATTGCGGAGGATAATATTCCATTGACATAATTCCATATGTGGCATGGATCTTATGAATGGCTAGTAATGCCGTTTGGTTTGATGAATGCTCCGACTTATTTTATTGACCTTATGAATCATGTTTTCAAGGACTTTCTCGATCGATTTGTTCTCATCTTCATTGATGATATTCTTGTGTATTCCAAAACCAAAGAGGAACATGAAAACCATCTTCGTATTATATTGGAAACTCTTAGGATCAATCAATTAAAAGATAAATTTTCCAAGGGCCATTTTTTGTGATCTAGTACGAAATCCTTGGGTCATATTATTTGGAATTTATGTGAATCCTTCAAAGATCGAAGCGATTCAAGATTGGAAGAGACCCGAAAATGTAACAGAAATCCGTAGTTTTCTTGGATTTGCGGGCTACTATTGTCGGTTCATAAAAGACTTTTCAAAAATTTATGTACCTCTCATAGGTTTAACTAAGAAGGGAGTTAAGCACATTTGGTCGAACAAATGTGAGACCGCCTTTCAAACACTAAAGGAACTCCTTTCCGATGCCCCAATTCTTGTGATTCCCGAGAGGGACCAAGACTTGGTTTTAAATACCGGCGCTAGCCGTGTTGGTTTGGGTGTCATTCTTATGCAAAAAGAGTGTGTTGTTGCTTATGCTTCTAGGCAATTAAAACCGGTTGAAACTCGATATGTAACTCATGATTTAGAGTTCATGGTTATCGTTTTCGCACATCGTATTAGGCGACATTGCCTTTTAGGAGAGAAGTTCATTCTCTATACCGATCATAAGTCATTCGAGTATTTTTTTTGCAAAAGGAACTTAGCTTGCGACAACAACATTGGCTTGAGTTTCTAGCTTCTTATGATTTTGATATTCTATATACCCTCCAGAAAGGGAAATCGTGTTGCTGATGCCTTAGCCGAAAGCATCAAGTAATAGTATCTATGATGATATCCGATTGGAAAGATATTGAAACTTTATCCACTTGCAAGATTTAGAACCATGACTCCAATCCGATTTCCACTCTTGTGTTATGTAGCTTTGAGGCTCATTCCCCTCTTTTAGACCGCATTCGTGAAACTCAAAAGCTCGATCCCTATTGGAGAATGGAATGTTGATGATGTTTTGATGACAACAACCTTGTTTCAATTATATAACATTATTGATTATAAAATATATACTAACACTATTATCCAGAATATATGTATATGCAGGATTTATATGCAGGAAATAAATATTGAAGACTATACAGTTTTTGAGATTCAAGATTTCAAAGAAGATTCAAGATTCATGAGTATCAATTTCAAGAGATCAAGATTATCAGAGTAATAGAGTCCAATTAATATGTAAAACTCCGATTAGCGCTCTCAAATTCTGTTTTCAAATAATCATTTTAATTTGATTTCAAATTAATTCAAACTCCTTTCAAAAAGCGATTTTAAATTATCCAAAGATTTTTACTTATGATTTCAAATATATAAGTTTCAAACATTTTTTTTTTATATATACACATTATAAAGTTGTATAATTATATTATATATATGGTTATAATTATATTATATAGTTTTATGTCATATATATATAGTTTTTATTATATGTTTATATGATGTTTTATATGTTTTTATACTTGAGAAATCATAATTTAAACAACTAGTTTTATTTCAGAAATTTCCAGAATATATATACTGATTTAAATACTTGAAAAATTATTTAAAATTTAAATTGTAATATATACGTCGACATACACTTTTATACATGTCGACGTATAACTGTCACAAATTTTAAATTTAAAATGATATGTCTATTCATTTTTAAACAAATTCCAGACTCTATAAATAACTTTTTCTTCCAGAAAAACTCATTTTTATATCTCTCTTTCTTCTCTAATCACTCTTTCTCTAAATAATCAAATAATGGGCAATCCTATTCACAATCTAAATGAAAATCTTGAAGACTCTCAATTCTTTCAAGAATATCTTATCTATAATCCTTCGTAATCAACACCATTTAGAATTAAGTTCGATAAACATGATCGAACAACAAGAAAAACACTTTGATGCCCTTCGTTGGATGATATCTTCTCTTTCTAAAGATGAAGATAATACACTGAAGCACCTCTCACCAAAGACAACAAAGGCTGGGAAGTCATCAAAAGGGATCCAATCTGTGGTGGAGATGGATGTGTGGAAGTTCCAAGAGATGTATGAATTTTTTTTGATTTGATTTAATATGCTTTGTGTGGTATGTTTTTTGAAAACTTGTAAATATGTTTGATTTATTTGGATTTGACTTGTAAATAGTGTATTAATTGATTGGTTTGTTATATACAATGATTGCTTGTAAACATTGACTGAATTGCTTGAAAATGTTGTTTGATTTGCTTATTTATTTAGAATTTCCATAGAATTAGGGGGAGTTATAAATTCAGGGAGAATTATAGTCACTAGGATCATTATTGGTATAAATTTAGGGGGAGTATAGTTAAATATATTTTTGTTGATGACAAAGGGGGAGAAATTATAAAATAGGTGTAGAATAGGTTTAGTTTAAGGGGGAGTTAGAAGGAATTCATGGTGAAAGGGGGAGCAATCAAAGAATCAGATCAACAAGTAATATCATATATGAATATTTTATATACCAAGGTTGTCATCATCAAAAAGGGGGAGATTGTTGGAGAATGGGATGTTAATAATGTTTTGATGACAACAACCTTGTTTCAATTATTAACACTGTTATCTAGAATATATGTCTATGTAGGATTTATATGCAGGAAATAAATATTAAAGATTGTACAATTTTAGAGAATCAAGATTTCAAAGAAGATTCAAGACTCGTGAGTATCAAGATATCAAGATTTAAAGAGATCAAGATTATCAGAGTAATAGAGTCTAGTTAGTATGTAAAACTCTAATTAGTACTCTCAAATTCTTTTTTCAATTTTTTTTAAATTGATTTCAAATTATTTCAAACTCCTTTCAAAAATGATTTTAAATTATCCAAATTTTTTTACTTTTGATTTCAAATATATAAGGTTCTTATATTATATATATATATTATAAAGTTGTATAATTATATTATATATATGTTTACAATTATATTATATAGTTTTATGTCATTTATATATGTACATATTTAATTTTTATTATATGTTTAAATAATATTTTATATGTTTTTATACTTGAGAAATTATAATTTAAACAACTAATTTTATTTCAGAAATTTCCAGAATATATATATATGTATATATATATATATTTATTTAAATACTTGAAAAATGATTTGAAATTCAAATTGCAATACATATGTCGACATACACTTTTGTACATGTCGACATATAACTGTCACAAATTTTAAATTTAAAAAGATGTGTCTTTTCATATTTAAAACATTCAAGGAATGGTTGTGTCCATTGGAACACAATATAAAGGGTCTGATTTTGAATTCTTTCATTAGATATTTTCTCCTTCTTCCCGACTTCATATTCCACCATTATTATTCTTAATTTTCTAAGTTTCTACACTTATACTCTGCCGATTTCAATACAAATTATTTCGTCCATCTTCTATTCTCAATCTTTACCAAATACTCTCTGTTAGGAAGTGCTACTTAAGAGTTCTAGGGAAAATTGTATACTTGATAAGGAAAGGGTGTATTCCTTATAGCCCGTAAAACAAGGAAAATGAGCGGTGTTAACCTTGTACCATAAAATCAAGGGTGTTGAATCGGTGTTAACCTTGTAGCCGTGAAATCATGAGGGTTGTAATTGGATACTCATACTAATACAACTCTGCGCAATACAGCATTGTATGGGACTAGAAATAGGAGTAATCTGAACCAGTATAAAATCCGGTGTGTTGTTTCCTTTTCTGCATTTTACTTTTGATCATATCTGCATCTGTGATTGTTTTTGTTGTGATAACAATTCTCCAATTCATATAGTTGTTTGAGTAGTTGTTAATTGTTTAAGTTTTCTATAAATCCTTTAAAACACTATTCACCCCCATATAGTGTTAGGTTCGCCTTAATATCTGTGATTCTGACCCTGAACAATCCCGATTTGGCTTGCTTATGCCAAAGTATTGGGAATAAATGTTGGGCTGATGCATTGAAAGATTTCGAAATTGTAACGACCCGCATTCTACGCATCGAAGGATCGTAGAATATATATTTATTTCACATACGAAGTCGTATGGTCATGTAACATTGGGAGACGACTATTGGGGTCATTACCCATGTTTATGATTTTGCCGATTTTTAAATGACCGTTTTGCCCCTAACTGATCTTGTTTTGGCCATAACTTTTGATTGAAAAGGAGTTTTGACCTGAAACCACTTCCATTGGCTCCGGATGATGGTTTATCTTTCCGTAGAGTGGTCACATTAACCAAACGGACTCACCGTTTGGGAGATATGGCTGAAACAAGTTTAATAAGGTGAAAAACTGCTTAACCGAGCCAAATGAGGTGATTAGTAAATGGGCTCATAACCCATTTCGGGATTAGGGTTATAGGGAGGCTGAAATGAGTTAGGTTTTCATTTCAGTTTTCCAGCCGCCACAAACCCTCTCTTCAACCTAACAATGGCCTCCAACATCTAAGTACACCTCTAATCACTTCTTAATCAAGTTTTGGCTTAAACTACTCAAATTAAGGAGAGAAAGCACCAAAGCAAGGTTAGAGCTGCTGTGTTACATTGGGAATAGTGCCAAATAGGGGATCATTTCAGATTTGGGATTTTATTTGTGGCCAAGGTGAGTGATTTGCATTGTTTTTCACTAATCACGGCTAATTAGGGGTGATTAGTGATAATTAGTGAAATTATAGCTCAGAAAAATCTGGAAAAAATTTGTAAAATTATAAAATGATATTCTAGGCTCTGATAGAAATTTGGGTTAATTTGGTTAAGTTTTGTTAATCCTATCATTAGTTGTTGTTAAACATGATTAAGGGGAAAACATGGGTTTTTGGGTATGTTTGATCCTTATAAACATGTCATATTGTTGTTTTAGTGTTTGTGGATGATTATACATGTTTCTATGACTGTATGGTATGTTTTGTGATTGCACAGAAAAGTTAGAAGGGTTGAAAACGCCGTCGTTTGGCGAAAATAGCTTGCTGGAAAAACTTACAGCAAACCGGATAGGAGCATTCGGATAGAAGTATTCGGATAGGAGCATTCGGATAGGAGCATCCGGATAGGAGCATCCAGATAGGAGCATTCCGATAGGAGCATCCGGATAGGAGCATTCAGATAGGAGCATTCAGATAGGAGCATCCGGATAGGAGCATTCGGATAGGAGCAACCGGATAGGGGCATCCGATCCGAACCGGATAGGGGCATCCGAACCGAACCGAATAGGAGCATCCGAGCACCCGAACTGAACTAGAAAGGAGCGTTCGAACCAAACCAAGCAGGAGGGGGCGAACCGAACCGAACCGGAGGATCGAACACCAAGTAGACCTAAACCCGAGATGCAAAGGAAGTCCAAATGAGGAGTTGTACCTCAGGATCCAGATGGGAACCAAGGAGGGAACTTCATGAGTTGGGCTTTGCTGCAGGACGTGTGCTAAGGGGTTGTCGATGTCTGTAACTTTTGATTACTATGTGTAGGGGGTACATGAACGGATTCAGGGCCACAGTGGCCTAGTACGACTAAAGAGCTATAGACCAATGAAGTGGGGTCATTTGTAAAGATTTGGTCATGACTCCATGGGATAAGCTTGGTAGTAGCAGTAGTTGTACAAGTCGAACTCCGTCACTACTTCGATGGGTCTAGTGATTGACAGTGGTGGACATCATATGCTTTACGCACTGAGTGAGAGATGTGAGAATGGTTGCTAGGTTTGATTGTTTGCCTTCATTATGACATACACACCCCCACCCCCGTATTCTTTATACCATGTGTTAGTGGCACCTTAGAGTATTGTACAGTATGTTGTGCTAACTCTTTGGTTGCAGGTCCAGGTTCAGGTATGGTTTAGTATACCTGTTATTGTTCTATTTAACTGCTTATTGCTCATACCAGACTTTTTGTCTGACCCAGAGTTTTATGTCTCTTCTTATTACTCTAGGTGCTCTCTCGAGCAGACTAGAGACAGGTTAGGTGGTATGCATGAGTAGCTGTACCGGAGACGAGCAGGAGGCTTCCACGTATGATACATATATAGACATTCTCCCTGTGTTGCTGCGGTCACTACTTTGGGCATTAATGGTGTACCTTTCTTTCTTTTGTTTAGAGACAGTAAGTTGGAAAGTTGTAATAAGCTGTATTTGTATTTCCGCAATTCTGATGATGATGTTGATGTTGGTTTTAGTTATCAGCTTATGCACTGTCTCACCTGTTTTATGTCAAGTACATTATTATTATATTTTGTTCCATGCGGTGTGAAACATTCTACTGGGTTTCCGATTAGTTCATTCTCTTCTTTCCTTTCTTTTGCGACCGTTCCGTGCTAGTCGGGCATGTGTACAACGCACTTTCGGAGGAAATGGCGGCTGGTGCGGGGCGGGCCGTCACACTTGGTATCGGAGCTCTAGGTTGCGTAGTTAACCTAGGGAAGTTATCAGGGAGAGAGAGTATACGTATATGAGAGCGCGTATTTTTGATTATTTTGGTTTTCAAAGCTATATATATGTATATTATTAGTATAGCTAAGGATGAAGTCGCACTGCACTAGCACCACTATGGAGATGGTTAATCGTTTTCTCTGTGCAGATTAAACGATGAGCCGATACGCAAGAGGTGCCGGTAGAGGAGCCAATAATGGGAATGCTGCTGACATGAGGACGATGTTTACTGACCTCATGAGGGAGATGCTTAGGGATGTGCAGAGGGCAGCTCCCAATGCTGGTAATGGTGGTGGTCCAATAGTGCAGGCGCCTAGGGCCGATTTCGCCAAGCTGAATAAGGATTATACTAGTCTTGGTGGGAAGCCATTCCACGGAACGGAGTCGGCTACGGATGTTCAGGATTGGTTGGATAGCTGCGAGCGTATCTTCGAAGACTTGGGTATCGAGGATGCGATGAAGAGAAGGCTAGCATCCCGTCAGCTGCAAGGACGGGCAATGAATTGGTGGAATGCTATAATGGCAGCTACTCCCGAAGATCAAATTACTTGGGATCAGTTTAAGGCTCGCTTTAGCGATAAGTTCATTCCTTCTGCCAGAAGTCAGTGTTGTTTAAGAAATTCTTGGAACTCAAGCAGAATGATAGAGCTGTCTCGGAGTATATTGCCAAATTCAACACTTTGTTGAAATATGGGTTATCTCTTACTGATACTGCCGAGAAGAAGAACGAGAAGTTCATACACTGATTAGAAATAATGCGACTGTACTTTGAATACATACTGTGTACATCTAAGGACTGAGTTATATAGACCTCTGCACTGATGATTATTTCTACCGTTAATCGAAAAAGGTTAAAAACTAATGCACAATTCAAAATCTATCATCATATGTATACATATTGAACACTTACTTTTTCTTTGCTTTTTATTTGTTTTCATATTATAATCCACAAATTGTATTAGGTAATGAGAATGCGTATATGTTATACTTGCATTTTACTCCGTATTCTATCCATGAAACCTTTGGCATAAATTATTTATTTTATGTCTGCAAGCAAGCTTTCCAATCTTGAAGTTGTATCAGTAGGAAAGATGTTCTTAATTGGACAATAAACCAAACCCTTCTAATGTTCAGTCTACTCCAGTCAAACGAAAATAGTTTCAGATGCTATCTGCTCTTATGGAAGTAACTCCGGGTAAAATCAGTTCAATCACGTTTGAAAGGTCTGCTTCAATTTTTCACAATAGAATATATATATATATGTGTGTGTGTGTGTGTGTGTGTGTGTGTGCATGTGTAAAGGAGAAAGAGATTCTTTAACTTTAATAATAATTTTACTTCCTTTGTATATATCCATAAATAGAATTATTAATCTGAGCAATGTATACACGTAATCTTCGTTATATTCCCTTATTTGAGTTATATTCCCAAACAGATACACTCAACATATAGTGTTTATTTGAATTGTCGAAAATGGAGTTATGTAGTACTTTGGGATTTCAATATTCTACCTATAAGTTTATGTTACATTATTCAGGTTGTATGAGTTACATATATAGAATTTCATTATAAAATTACATACGTCACACATTATTTTTGAATTATATTCCCTATTTAAAGACAGGCAGGCCACGAGGATTGATTCTGGTACTAATTAATGAAGACTGCCATTTATTACTACACATATTTTATTTATTAAATATGGTTAGCTATTTATTTTTTTCCAAAAAAGATACAATATCATGATGGTTCCAACCATTTGATTCAAATTTTAAAAGTTTCATTTTTATATTGATTTCTTGCCAATAGCGATAGATGTTATTATAGCACGTTTAAAATTAATCTTTACTTATACAGCGAACATTTGGAAAAGAATAACCAATGTTCTTAATGTCTTTATCTACAAATCTAATTATATAAATAGATGGAAATGGTTGATGTATACCCAAAGGATACGTCGTACGTGATTGGATAAAGATCGTTTATTTACAATTCCCACGGAACTTTTAAGCAGAGGTTATATATAAACCGAAACTATAACTGATGATCTTTAATGACTTCAATATTTTAGTCAATCTTTCTATATATCTTAACAAGTTCTCCACACACATATTTTTCGTATCATCACTTTTAACTATTAGTAATTGAGCCCAATGCCCTATTTGCTAAATGCTATGTATGCAGCAAGCTTTCCTCAAGTTCTAGCACCTTTTACTACATTTGCAAACACGGTTGCCTGTGTTCTTTCTTCCAAACTAAAATTGCATACAACTTTCTTTATTATTTTCGAGTTTTTGTTAGCAGTTTAGGTATGAATATACTTGGTGTATGAATGACACATTTCACTATTATTTTGTGGAGCTTTCTGTGGAATATTCTTCTTGCAAGAATAACAAAACGTCCTGATATTCTGAAATAGTCCATAATGTGAATTCAATAGATAATCATAGCACAATTTTGTATGAAATATTTTCTTTATAGATTTCTTTATATTTTGCGCATAGCATAAAAAATATTGTATTCATAAAACGATATACGTTTACATTATAGCTGAACAAGTTAATCCTCCTACCTTGCTAGAGAAAGCTATTAGCAGAGCATGCTTGCAGAAGGTTTTATTTGTAAACATAAAAACTAAATAATTTGGTTCCGGTAATCTAGGATGTGAATCTAATAAACACTTTAAAATTATTCAGTATGAAATATTTTCTATATGTATTTCAGTATTTTTAGCACTTACCATTGAACATTATATATTAATAAAAACATAAATGTTTACATTATAGTTAAACAATTTAAACCTTGTAGCTTGATAGAAGAAGATATTAAGATGTATCCTTGCAAATTCTTTGTTGGTGCACTTAAACATTAAATAAATCAATTCCTTTTTCTTTTTCTTTTTTGAATTTGGAATTTTTAATTCATATGTTGTTAAATTTGCTTTTTTCCTTGATAATCTCTATTTTATATGAAATGACAACAATAACATTTTCCTGCTGAATGTTTCATCCAATGTTTTTTTAAATGGTACTTTTTCAATCTTTAAATATGTATGTATGTGTATATGTATGTGTGTGTATATATAATGTAGCATGGAATGGGACTACATAAATTTTCAACTTTTCAACAACCACAAATCATGTTACTATTTTCCAGCTTGCTTTTTCACCTTTTTCTCACAAATTAGTCTTTCTGTGACAATATAACGAGTAAGATGATCAAAAGAGTGATTGCACAAACTTAGATAATTTACAAAAGACATTGGATAAGTTCAACTTGAATGGGTATATATTGAAAGGAACTAACTTATGGAATGTTTATATTCACATGTCAAACAGATTTTTTTTTTGAGAACAGAGTTATGTGCTTTATACCCAAGATGTTATAGAAAAATTCACAAATTAATTTGTGATGAAGAGCAATATTTTAGTGTCCATGAAAATATAATTATATTAATTGAGGATGCAATTATTCTTGACACGGATATGTGCATGTCATAAGCCAATCAATTAGACATTTCTGTTGATGGCACGGTCCATGTATGGAACTTAGATACGCACACGGGATGAGCCTAGCTCAAATACTGAATTAGATAACCATTTATTATAAAAAAATAAAAAAATTAAGCTATTTGGTAATGTGAAAGATGATATCTCAATAATTATGGAGGGCCAATTACATCAATCAAAGGATATTCAAAAATTCTAATGATAAAGCTGTAATAGTTTTTCATACAAGTTGCGTGATGAAGAAAATAATCAGCATGGCTTTGGTAGATGGACCAAACAACTTCAAAAGAATTACAACCCTAGATGTGTATTATACAACAACATATTGATGCTTTGAAGCAGCCATTTAATAAGCTAATTATGCAAAAAATTAAATAATAAAAATATGACATCTTCTATGCATTTGCACATTCTAATGAAAAATGGATGATGCTAATAGAAAATCTGATTATTCTAGGATATTTAGAGGTAAGTGAGGCAACACAAATGTGGTATTTTATGCAGTTTACCTAATATGCTAATTGAATAAATTGAGCAATGTTTTTATTTCATATATGTTATTGATGTAATCTACAGATGAGTATATCATCACTGTTATTAGAGGAAGTTATGCTCTTTTGATGGCATTTATGTTCCGGCACTTTAATATCCTAAGTCCTAGCACAAAAGAAACCATTAGTAAAGTGAATCACTTAATTCTACATTTTGCAGTCTGACTGGCAAATAGTGGTTACTCACGGAGGCTCAAGTAATGATTGTTTAGTTCGACTGTAATCTCCTTGGAGCAAGAGGTGATATCCTTTCACCTAGATCTATTAAATTTACATGGAACTTAGAAGATTATAGTGTATAACAACTCTATACATGCTTAATTACTGATCCACATGTTTTCTACATTTAACCCAAGCAGACTTTTCTTTCTTCCAATGAACGTTGAATGATACAAGCTTGGATAGTGCATTGAAGCTTATCATGAAATTTCAAAATTACTGTTTTAGCGTTGAGATTATTTTAATCTAACATTGTAACATACGACTATCGACACAATGAATAACACCATTTTATTTTTGGATTAACTAAATATTTTTTAAATATGGAAAACTGATATTAATGCCGATAGATCTTAGCTAATCTAGATTAAAAAAATCAAGAAATATATCAGCACGCTTTGTAGAAGGTTTTGATTCTGCCATTATTCTAATATAATTTGGTCTAATTGGGTCTTTCTATGAAGGACATGTTATACATGCTACTGCAAGTTATGTGGCTGCCTACCTTACATTATGGAGATTATACAGCTTATTAGGCTCTGATGCGACGCAGTCTAAGGTCGAATTAATTTTTTTGTTCTGTTTTGTTCTGATTTTTTTCCCTCATGGTAAAAGCAATACATTGTTGTACATGAAGAAGAATTTTTCTATTCTTATATATTGTATTATGGTGATTATGATGTGTAATCATGGGTCTAATTGGCTATGTGAAGCATTACTACTTATAAAAAATTTAATTACACATCATATTTTGATTTATTTTTCACATTTTAGGAAGAATCTCATTAGGCTTACGCAAAACGTGCTGAAGCGTTTTCTTTGTTAAAAAAGTCCATACATTATACCGTACAACACTATTAACTGAATATGCATTCCCTATTCAAGAATGTTTATCATGTAAGTTTGTTAATATTTTCATGAGAAAAAATAAATTTTAAAAATTACAACATGAATGCATATGTTAAACCATCATCCACCTAAAAATAATCTAAAAATGTCCGTTTATAAAATTTTGTAAACCCCGTATGCATAGTACGGGTTTGCACTAGTTGGTTGTTAGTAAAGCAGTCAATTCATAGTTTGTTTATTGGGTTGCTTTAGGTTGCAGCTTTTTAGCTTTCATGATTTTGCTTCTCATTTACATGAAAATTATGGCTTCATTGATATGGCAGATTTCCTGTCCATGCATTCATTTTATGGCCTAATTAACTTTAGTTGTATAATACTTTAGTTATTGGTCAAGAGAAATGCTACGCTTTGCTTTCCATGGGAAACCTATGGAATATACAAAAGTTATATTATATGTTGTGCACAAAATACGATGCCCTGATTTGTATTACTAATTACTATGCTTCAGGTAAAATGTGGAGTTCTTGGCAACACTGGTCTGCTTGCAATGTTATTGCATGGTTGACAGAAAAATTCTGGGAATTCGTCATTTGTATGAAAGGTCCATCTAAGCAAGGACAAAGGTAAATAGATATTTATATCATCACTGCCTTATTATTTAAATTGCTTTATGACGGTATGCTGCATTTGTTAACTTGAAGATGTGATGTTTTCCATATATTATTTCAGCCTGTGGATTGAATTGTGTGTAGCTGTACCTTATGCCTAATGAATGGTTTAGCCATGCATCAGGAGATAAATTTATATCTTGGTTGTGTTCACTACGGTTATGCCATTTATATGTTTCACTTTTATCTATAAGAAAAACACAAAGTATTTCTTATGCTATAATCATTTCTAAAAGATTAATATGTTGGACGAAGGACAACAATGGAAAATTGAAATGATTTGAAATCAGATTGTGTTTGGGCTTTAATATTAGTAGAACTTGCATGGTGTAATCATTTGTAATCAATGAGAGGTGTAATCGTTGAATATTAAAATCACAACAAATTCATTTGTTATTTATTTAACTAATATAGGTTATTTCCAATGGTTATAGCGCTATTCATCACTGATTTCAAACTATAAATATTGTTTTACTGGCAATGACGTCCTTTAGCCTCTCTCATTATCTAAACATAAGATACAACAACATAAGTAACAATTATTAAGAAACTAAGAAATGTCATCCCAAAAATATCCAACTCTGAACAGCACTTATTGTAAACATCAGGCTACCCCGCAAATTCGTGTTAGTAATTCAAATTACATTACCCAATAATTAGTTTATGATTACAAATATATGAATATGTATAATATACAATTATTCCACTAAAAATGCAGGAAGTGGCTGAAATGTTAAATGGTTGTAGACACATATCATGGGGAACTTGGATAGGTTATGTTATTGTTCCTACCCAAAATAATGAAATGTGAAGACCCGTTCACTAATCTTCTCAAAGCGATAAAGATTGCTGAGAGAAAGCAAAGATCTTTGGAAGCTATTTTCACCTATATTTGCTTCTGCCTGGGCGTGAATATTTTTGGAATTAAGGTTTGTTTATCTGAAGCAACAGTTTATTTTCAGGTTTGTTGGCATTTCATTTACCATAATTCTTCTCTTCTTTCAAAATGGATTACAGATAACATCATTACTTAGTGATGGGCTGCTCCGCCACATTAAAGTGTCTCTGTCCAATATTGTATGGCCATACGATGAAGTTGGCTACCGTGGCCATTCACTTATCTGTCCTGTTCCAAATGTATATGGGCACCCACAAGTAAGTCCTTATGCTATTTATATTCAAACGCACCTATGAAACTTTAGACATAATTCAGCATATGAGAATTTCAATCGAAATCCACATCCGATCTGAAGTTGAGTGATAAAAATGCATAAGTTTTAAGTTCATCAGATTAACAATATTCCCTTTTTTTGTTATGGATGCACAAGAAAATTAAAAATAATAATCCATGGGTTTCTTCTCTGTTCCATGGCCTTTCAAAAAAAGTAAAAATACACAAAAATTGATTAGAGAAAGTAGTACAGGTCTTCTAGATCCATCTCGGAACTGGAAGACGGTGCTAAGCTGAACAAACAACGGTCTCAAATCTTCAGGCGAGTCTCTATATTGGCAAAACGGTCGCCTGACTCGAGAAAACTTAATTGTATTGCAGGATGTTTTTCCGGTATTTGGTTATATTTTGTTATACTTCCAGCGTTGCACTTGCGTGCATTTAATAAATAGAGATGTTTATATTATATTAATTAAAAAGAAAATAAGTGAATTGATGTGTGCTTAAGTTTAAAAGCTTTGGTTGTCAACATTTCTGATTTAAATTATTTTGTTTGTAGTATTATGAGAAATTAGTAGTAAAATTATAGATAGTCGGAAGGAAGATGGTGACGGGGATCACAAACTATTATAAAATTCGGTTGATCGATGTACATAAAAGTTCATAACGGCCTCTGAAATATTGACCAACATAGCCTTTATTTTCAAGATGGCTCCTTCTGTGAGTATGTCATCATTCGGCAGTGGCTTTTACATTAAATAAATAGTTCAAGGGACAATGTCCACTGTACTTTAGACAGCAAAAGGTTCAATTTCAGTTATACAATGCTTCCTACCATTCTCTGCCCAGTCCAATATTGCGTGAATTTGATTTTACATGTCTTGAAAATATTGACAGTTAATATACTTGTGTTCTATTTACAGTCCAGTATTGCGAGAACTCTTTTTGCAGTAATAGTACAGTATTACTTGTGTTCTATTTACAGTATTGTGTGAATTCTATTTACAGTCCAGTAATATACTTATGTTCTATTTACAAACTAATTGCTAGCTCACGATTCATTTTTGTTCAATGATTTTAACTTCAACGTTTAATTAAAAGAATAAACTTGCATTTATTTTGACTGGGAAACTTTGAGCTGTTATGTTTGTGCGTAGCTTGGAAGTTGTTTGAAAATTTGCACCTGAAAAAGCAAATACGCTAGCAGATACTGAGTATAAAATGGTTGAAATACTTGATCGTTAGTTGCTTTGGGACTATTGTACTTCTTGTTCCCTATTTGCCATGACCATTATTACTGGCATGATCTTTAGGATAGCACCAGCACACCTTACTGTGGATGATTGTTGTGATTATATTATTTGTCCCTCTCTTAGGTATGAATATTGATGTTGTTTGATGAGTGGATGGTCGTATATTAAATTTAGATAGGAAAAAATATTTGACAGCGTGAACCTATAATATTTGGAACCTGCATGCTTGTTTTGCCTGCTTTACATGCAATAGTATTTAAGGTTTGTTGAGCTCAATTTTGTCCCTCATTTATGAAATCTGTGAAAGTTTGATATGTTGAACATGAAAGAAATACTCATCTCTAGGCTGAATATATTGATTTTTACGTTTATACTCAAAGTGATCATAACATGGAAATTCAGCGATCTAAGTAATATAACTGAAAGCTAAAATTTATGAACCACTTGATAGAGATGAAGTGTAACTTATTTTAGGACCAATATTGTTCATTTGCGAGGTGTTGTGTATTGAAAATATTACAATTCCCAGACATAGGTTATAAAATCTTGGACTATGTGTATATATATATATATTAACCTGTTGCACCTATATTATGTTGTTTAGTACCTCTGAAATGTTTCACTCATTGGGTATGCACTATGCTGCCATTGCCATCTTCCCCTATTTAAACCTGAACGCATTTTTGTGTACACATGTAGTGATGCATATAGAATTTGTAGTAAACATAAAACTTTTGACCATTTTGATACATTACAAATTCTTATCAAACTTCTTGTACTGTTGTTATTCATTACTAACATGGTTGACCTTTTTGATGCATTTTTCCATCATCTAGAAGTACAGATCCAACAAGAAGTTGCTAAATGTTAGATAAACGAATTTAATTATTTTCAGTAGAAATTACTTGCTTATTAATATGCTTGTTCTCTCCTTTATCAGCTTTCTGCTTCGCGTAACCTGGAGGAGAAAAACAACAAACTAAAGTTAATGCCAAACCAAAGTTTACAAAAAGGATGTGATCAGTTCACATAACTTCTATGATACCATTTACGGTACTTTTCATGCCACTATTTTGCAGTTCATGATCAGTTCCTTGTTTGCATATTTTTTAGCATCCAATTTGAGTCTGGATACTATGTTTGATATATTTTCAATTGCAGTCAAAATAATGCCATGTTGGTTTTTTTTTGGCAGATGCTGATTTAAGTCAACCATCACAAACACAAATTGTGTTATTTTTAGTTTTAAGCTGGATGATCCATTTTGTTTTTTTGTAGTCATGTGAAGAATGTTAATTTCTGATGAAATAAGTATTATGTAAGTATTTACACGTATTGGTTGGAGTTTAGCATATGACTAGTTATGACTCATGTAAACTGATTATGTTGTATGGTTATCAATATTAGTGTTTTCTTTTCAAATGATATTAGATATTGTGAATTGTGTATATATTTCTTGTGTTCATATATTTTCTGAATTGCTTATAAGCTAAGAAATGTTGAACTGTATTGACAGCTGACATTCATAATGGTTGAGATGAAATGCGGTTGTGTTAGACCTATTGAATTCAGAAGGTATTTGCTACTGTTATAAACAAAACACAGTCGCAAATGCTAAACTTATCGCAACTGTTATTTTAAAATCTGTCGCACAAGGTCAAAGTTTTGAAGTTAAATATCAGGTTTTTGCAACTGGTGTAAAACAAACCGTCGCTAATGAATTAGCCTATGGCGACAGTTATTATAGAATACCCGTCGCAAGAACCTGTATATTGCGACAGTTTTAAAACCGTCGCAATAAGTTTACATATATTGCGACGGTTGTTAAACAGTCACAAATAAGATTAAACCGCAAATGACCTGTTTTGTAGTAGTGATGTTTGATTGTTGTATGTAGCTGGTAGGCATGCGGGATCCTTTGTATGTTTTGGGTTAAGGAATTTCGGGGACGAAATTTCTTAAGCGGGGGAGAGTGTAACGACCCGCATTCTACGCATCGAAGGATCGTAGAATATTTCTTTCTTTCACATTCGAAGTCGTATGGTCATGTAACTTTGGGAGATGACTATTGGGGTCATTTCCCATGTTCATGATTTTTGCCGATTTTTAAATGACCATTTAGCCCCTAGCTGATCTTGTTTTGGCCATAACTTTTGATTGGAAAGGAGTTTTGACCTGAAACCACTTCCATTAGCTCCGGAGGATGGTTTACCTTTCCGTAGAGTTGTCACGTTAACCAAACGGATTCATCGTTTGGGAGATATGGCTGAAACAAGTTTCAGAAGGTGAAAAACTGCTTAACCGGGCCAAATGAGGTGATTAGTAA
Source organism: Allium sativum (assembly GCA_030737875.1). Lineage (NCBI taxonomy): Eukaryota > Viridiplantae > Streptophyta > Magnoliopsida > Asparagales > Amaryllidaceae > Allium > Allium sativum. The sequence continues at coordinate 1,017,912,235 of CM060926.1, read as the reverse complement.
ATGGGCCCATAACCCATTTCGGGATTAGGGTTATGGGGAGGCTGAAATGAGTTAGGTTTTCAATTCATTTCAGTTTTCCAGCCGCCACAAACCCTCTCTTCAACCTAACAATGGCCTCCAATATCTAAATACACCTCTAATCACTTCTTAATCAAGTTTTGGCTTAAACTACTCAAATTAAGGAGAGAAAGCACCAAAGCAAGGTTAGAGATGCTATGTTACATTGGGAACAGTGCCAAATAGGGGATCATTTCAGATTTTGGATTTTATTTGTTGCCAAGGTGAGTGATTTGCATTGTTTTTCACTAATCACGGCTAATTAGGGGTGATTAGTGATAATTAGCGAAATTATAGCTCAGAAAAATCTGGAAAAAATTTCTAAAATTCTAAAATGATATTCTAGGGCTCTGATAGAAATTTGGGTTAATTTGGTTAAGTTTTGCTAATCCTATCATTAGTTGTTGTTAAACATGATTAAGGGGAAAACATGGGTTTTTGGGTATGTTTGATCCTTATAAACATGTCATATTGTTGTTTTAGTGTTTGTGGATGATTATACATGTTTCTATGACTGTATGGTATGTTTTGTGATTGCATAGAAAAGTTAGAAGGGTTGAAAACGCCGTCGTTTGGCGAAAATAGCTTTCTGGAAAAACTTGCAGCAAACCAGATAGGAGCATTCAGATAGGAGCATTCAGATAGGAGCATCCAGACAGGAGCACTCGGATAGGAGCATCCAGATAGGAGCATTCAGATAGGAGCATCCGGATAGGAGCATCCGATCCGAACCGGATACGGGCATCCAATCCGAACCGGATAGGGGCATCCGATCTGAGCCGGATAGGGGCATCCGATCCGAACCGGATAGGGGCATCCGACCCGAACCGGATAGGGGCATCCGACCCGAACCGGATAGGGGCATCCGAACCGAACCGGATAGGGGCATCCGAACCGAACCGGATAGGAGCATCCGAGCACCTGAGCTGAACTAGAAAGGAGCATCCGAGCACTCGAACTGAACTAGAAAGGAGCATTCGAACTGAACCAAGCAGGAGAGGGCGAACCGAACCGAACCGGAGGATCGAACACTAAGTAGACCTAAACCCAAGATGCAAAGGAAGTCCAAATGAGGAGTTGTACCTCAGGATCCAGATGGGAACCAAGGAGGGAACTTCATGAGTTGGGCTTTGCTGTGGGATATGTGCTAAGGGGTTGTCGATGTTTGTAACTTTAGATCACTATGTGTATGGGGTACGTGAACGAATTCAGGGCCACAGTGGCCTAGGTACGACTAAAGAGCTATAGACCAATGAAGTGGGGTCATTTGTAAAGATTTGGTCATGACTCCATGGGATAAGCTTGGTAGTAGCAGTAGTTGTACAAGTCGAACTCCATCACTACTTCGATGGGTCTAGTGATTGATAGTGGTGGACATCGTATGCTTTACGCACTGAGTGAGAGATGTGAGAATAGTTGCTAGGTTTGATTATTTGCCTTCATTATGACATACACACCCCCACCCACGTATTGTTTATACCATGTGTTAGTGGCACCTTAGAGTATTGTACAGTATGTAGTGCTAACTCTTTGGTTGCAGGTCCAGGTTCAGGTATGGTTTAGTATACTGTTATTGTTCTGTTTAGCTGCTTATCGCTCATACCAGAATTTTTGTCTGACCCAGAGTTTTATGTCTCTTCTTATTACTCTGGGTGCTCTCTCGAGCAGACTAGAGACAGGTTAGGTGGTATGCACGAGTAGCTGTACCGGAGATGAGCAGGAGGCTTCCACATATGTATATATATATACACACACACACACACACACACACACATTCTGCCTGTGTTGCTGCGGTCACTACTTTTGGCATTGGTGGTGTATCTTTCTTTCTTTTGTTTACAGACAGTAATTTGGAAAGTTGTAATAAGCTGTATTTGGATTTCCGCTACTCTGATGATGATGTTGATGTTGGTTTTAGTTATCAGCTTATGCACTGTCTCACCTGTTTTATGTCAAGTACATTATTATTATATTTTGTTCCATGCGCTGTGAGACATTCTACAGGGTTTCCAATTAGTTCATTCTCTTCTTTCCTTTCTTTGGCGACCGTTCCATGCTAGTCAGGCATGTGTACAATGCACTTTCGGAGGAAATGCCGGCTGGTGCGGGGCGGGCCGTCACAGATATTGATTCTTGTAGAGGCAGAAAATTTAGACGAATTATAGTGCCAATCATTGGTGATCTCCGCAAGGATATTTTAGAGGATTCTCGTAGTTCTAAATTTTCCATTCATCCTAGAAGTACCAAAATGTATGCAAACATGAATCAAATTTATTATTGAGAAGGAATGAAATCTAACATCGCTTACTTTGTTAAGCGTTGCATTACATGTCAACTCGTTAAGGCCGAACACCAAAAACCCGACGGGTGCAACCTTTTGACATTCCCGCGTGGAAGTGGGATTATGTGTCCATAGATTTTATTGATGGTCATCCCCGTTCCTGATTTGGCCATTATATTTTATTTGTGGCTGTGGATAAACTTACTGAATCTGAACACTTCATTCCTATTCGATCTAATTGAACCATTCCTCTCTTAGCCAAACACTATGTTAAAGAGATTGTTAAATTACATGGGGTCCTCACTTCAAGTGTTAGTGATTGCGATCCATTACTTACCAGTGGATTTTAGAAGAGGTTTCAAAAAGCTTGGGGGACGAAGCTTAATTTTAGCACCGCTTATCACCCTTAGTCCAATGGGAAATGGAACGTGTGAATCAAATTCTTGAAGATTTTTTTCATGCTTATGTGCTTGATTTCGGTGAAAGTTCCCTTATTGAATTATCGTACAACAATAGCTTCCAATCAAGTATTTGTATGACACCTTTTGAAGATTTTTACTGAAGGTTGTGCAGATCTCCTCGTGTTGGCTTGAAGCAAAAGGGAAACTGGTTTTAGGTCCAGATTTTGTTTGTGATTCCACAGAAAAGATTGATCTCATACGTCATCGGATGAAAGAAACTCAAAATCGAAAAAAATCCCATGTCGATAACCGAAGAAGGAAATTAGAATTTTCTATAGGAGATCTTGTATTTCTTCGCGTTTCACCCATGAAGGGTTTTGTGCGATTTAATCGATCGGAAAAATTAGCACCGAGGTATATTTGTCCCTCTCCAATTACCGAATGTGTTGGCCTTGTAGCTTATCGTCTTTCATTACCAACTCAATTCTCTACTATTCACGATGTATTTCATATTTCTCAACTCCAATGGTGTCTTAGGGATTCTGAATCTACTCTTGAGCCACATATAGTGGAAGAAATCCAGATTCCATCAAATTGTACTTATGAGCAACAACTCGTTTGTGTTGTCGCAACAGAACTTAATTGCCTTTGCAACAAATAAGTTCCTCCTATGAAAGTACAATGGTCTTTGAATCCTAAGGATTGTTCTTAGGAATCTAGGTAATCTATCAAGCTAAACCATCCAGATTTGTCTCTCATGCTTACAAAGGTGAATCTTTTGATTTAATACATTTTATGTCGATTAATAAAGAGTTTATAACTTTAAAACTTGTTGAAGGTAAACAAATTAATTAAAAAAGCTCATCGCGATGTAGTAGTTTGTAATTTTGAGATTTGAAATTTAAATGAGTGCAAATTATCCAATATAAGTCGGAATTCTTTGAAATAAGAATTATCCGGATCTATTGGATCACAGTTTTCTAATGTAAGAGAAAGATTTCAATTCCATTTTGTGGATTTTGACGCATGTCCAAATCAAAATTTCGGAAAAATCACGGTGTGGTAGTCCTCAATTTAAAATTTATTTAATTAATAATATAGAAGTTCTAAACATTGAAATGAGTTCAATGTTCTTGCACAGTTGTTACTTTTGATTTTTCCTTTTCGTAATTGCGAGGACGCAGTTACTTTAAAGAGGAAGTCTATAACCACCTGCGTATTTTACGAAAATATATATTTAAATGGTTTATTTAAATATAATATCGGTAACCGAGTACTAGTCCAAAAGTCACTTTTTATACGAATGAATTTCGACTCAAGACCACTTACATTGAGTTTAAAATGTCGTTTACGACAATAAAAAAATGTAAACGTCGATATGTTTGGAGGTGGTGAAATTTGTGACTTTGATTGGGGATTGGGTTAGCCAACCTAGCCTATCTTTATAATCCGCCATAGCCCCTCCTCCTCATTCCATCAAAACACTTAACCAAAAATAGAAATGGGAAAAGGCAAATCAAAATTCCGAAGCCCTAGTTACGAATCGAAATTCGTGAAGGAAATCAAGTTCAAATTCATAGAGAAGAGAGGTAAGCTCCATCTTTATCTTCTCCTACCTATTCTCTTCAATTTCTGAAATTTCCTATAACCTAACACTTAGGAATTCTATTTATGATATTTGATTAAATACTGGTGAGTAATTTTGGAAGAGAGATTGTCTTGCTAAGATTTTGTAACACCCCGTATTTTCTGTTAACATTGAAGTTATGAATTAAACTATACTTAATTATAAATGCGAGAATCAAGGGAAACGGGTTACGCCATTATGTTCGTCTCGAAATTCTGCTTGGGATAGAGTCCAAGTTTGCGATACTTGGACTCAGTATGAAGAAGTTATGGCCTTCGGAAGCTTTAGGAAATTCAAACGGTTTAATTTAAATCCAAAATTCAAAACCAAAAGCAAGATTGGTCTGGGCGGGAAAATTCTCACCCAGGGATCAGGTCGACCAGGGGGTCGACCCTAGTGTCGACCTCCCCTATACAGGTCGACCTTGGTGTCGACCTTGGGGTCGACCTACCCCCCTCGGGAAGATCTGTTTTCCAGCCAATTTCGACTCGCTGTTGAGTCATTAGGGTTGAATTGGCTGTTCTGGATAACTCTATCTTGTCTTAATGGTCTTGATTGATTCTGAGATGATCTGACGGCTCCTATTCAATCAAATCTCTATAAAAGCAACCTAATACCTCAAACCTAAATCATATTAAAATTAAACTAAGAGTCGTCATGCTGCCATTAGGCAACCTAGAGTAGCCGCCACTTGAAGGTAACAAAGAGACGAACCAAACTAAATCAAAACTAAATTAAAACAACAATTGTCTACACCAAAGGCGAGCATTTCAACTTCAGAATACAGATTCCGGAAATCAAGATCTTCGCTTGTAGTAAGTGTAGTTATCTTTTAGATGTAAATAAATTTAAGACGTGATTTGATATAAAACGAAAAATAGAATTATACCATGTTGTATAATATTGACGATGCTAATTCATGATTGTTTCTTATGATGATTTTATCATGAATTGTCTTGGAATGTTTATGGCTTATTGGACTTGGTGTTGGATCTATTAAGAATTGAGAATGAAACTATCAATATCATATGCAAGTTATACGTTTCATGTTAAGATCTACATATATATGTTTATATGGTTAATGCAAGTTGTATGTATTATGTTAAATCCAAGTCTAGATCTACATATATATATATATTCATATGCTTTATGTTAGATCCATATGCCTATATATATGTTCATATGAAAGTTACAAGTTTTATGTTGGATCCATGTCAAGATCTATCCAGGTTCATATGATTAATGCAAGTTATATGTTTTATGATAGATCCAAGTCATGATCTAATTATACATATGTTCATATGCAAGTTACATGTTAGATACAAAACTAGATCTATATTTATATGCATGTTTGTAAAGTGGATTTATGCAAGTTCACCATGTTAGATCTAGTTCACACCTAAATGTTAATGTTAAAAATTATACATGCTTTGGAATTGGACATGTCATGATTATGTCATATGCTAGTTTATAATTGAGGTTATGTTCACACATGCCTAGATCTACATATTAACATGTTTTAGGCTTATGATTATTTATGTCTAAATTATATGCAAGTTCATGTGACATGTTAAATTATATGAATAAAGTTTTATGCAAAATTTACATGTTTGGTTGAACCTATATTATGCATGTTCCCTTCTTTACCTCTTGTTTATAAATTGGGCTAATATGCAGGCCCAATGACTTTATGTGATTAATACGAACGAACAAACGGGGGTAACGTTGGGATAGTTATTAAATCAAAACATGTTAATAATGTAGGTGGGCCCAAAACCATGTGAATGGTTAAGGCCATGAATGGTATAATTTATACCATTAGTCTTGAAAATAATTAAAATATGTGACATGAAACACTTGTAGAAAATTTACATATTAAAACGTAAAAGATGAATATGCCTAACCCGAGGTTAGACTGAGTTGTATTGTAAAACTGCCCGGAACAGACGGGCACATCCAGTAACCACAACGATACCTGTCTAATGTGAGAGGTTAGTGCATCAAGCCTAAAAAGACCCGAGGTTAGACTGAGTTGTGGTGTAAAACTGCCCGGAACCGACCGACACATCTAGTAACCACAACAATACGTGTCTAATGTGAGTGGTTGGTGCTTTAATTAATTAATTAATTAATTAAAGCGAATGAACAATCAAGCTAGAAATGGTGAGGTTAAGTAATTAAGGAAACACTTAACCAACTTAACATGTTAACAGGACAAGATTGGTGGGGTTAAGTAATTGAGAAAACACTGAGCCAATTCAACATGTTAACTAGACAAGATTGATAGGGGTTAAGTCAAACCAAGGACACTTAACCAATTTAGCATGTTGACAAGAAAAACCCTAATAACGGGGACCCATTTCAGTAGTAACCCACATGGATGTATCAATGTACCCTGAACTAGGCAGGGTGGGGTACGATTACTGGGCTGAATATAAGCAATGAAAAGGGCGGCGGTTAGGTGCGTCAGTGTAGGTTCCGACGGAGTACGGGCGTCCACGGGCTCCGGAGTGAAAAAAGCAGGCACTGGGCACCAGGCGTACACTTGTGCACCTTTGAATCGTGTCAGGTTTGCCATTATAGGACTTGATACACCCTATACTGGAACCAACATAAGTACTTAAAAATCACGTGGGCCCGCATGACACCAGGAATATATGAATACGAGTAGGAGTCGATCAATACATGAATGGGATCACTTTATCATGAACATACATTGCTAGTTAAACAGTTCTTAGTGAGTGCAGAGAAGTAAAAGTGGGTGCGATAGCCAAATCTAGTTAAATATTACCTTACCTCGTTTTAGGACTACCCTATCCTTGTGGTATCATTCTAGGTTTAGTTTATTCATGTCATAGTCTTTTACTTGTTTACATGCTATTAAATAACAGGGCTTACCAGACTTATGTCTGGCCCATTTTCCTTTCGCTTCTTTTCTTCCGTTTCCCCCCAGGTCCGCAGGGAGGAAACACTTCTTCTTAGTCCAGATTAGTCAAAGCTGAAGACCGTAGATGTAAGGCTTGGACTTTCCTTTTTGAGCTATGGCTGTGGTCAAGCACTTGTTGGGGACTTATGTCATTTTATTTTCAGTGTTGCTTCTTTATGTTTTCAAGACAGATGAAAAATTGTAATAATTTGGAAGGTTGAAACAGTTGTTGAATTGTTGTGTTGAACAAGTATTTATGAAATAATATTGATCTTTTTCCGCTGCTTAAATTTTCTGTCTTGTAATTTATTAGTATCTTGTACCTTAAAATGCTCCACCGAAGTTAAGGCATTCTCTTTGAGAGTGACCTTAACGGAGGTGGGGTTTTTACACTTGGTATCGGAGCTAAAGGTTACCAGATCGGATAAAAATTTTGAAACTATTTTTCAAAAAAAAGTCATAAAGAATCATTTTCAAGAAAAACTGTTATTTTACTTTAAAAAGGCATAATCCCCAAAACCATATGCACTATCTATCTATCCTTTGTTTTGAATCTTTCCTTTTTCGTTTCAGCATGTCTGGGAATCTTAACCATCCAGAGGGTGTACCGATACCTGGCTGGTTCAGGAGGTACCTAGAGGCTAGGGCCAACGACGCGGGCCCAGCAGATATTCCTCCTCCCCCAGCTGCAGCGGTTCCTCCTCCTCCTCCTCCTCCTCGTGCAAATGCTTTCTCAAAGATTTGTAGAGACTTTAGAGCCATGGGTGGAAAGGATTTCAAGGGAACTGAATCATTCGTAGAAGCAAGGAACTGGCTCAAAGAAACTGAGGATCTATTCGTTATCTTCGAGGTGGAAAATAGGCAGAAGATACAGTTGGCAGTGTGGTTTCTTAAAGATGAAGCTTCTTATTGGTGGGAGGTTACCAATGCGGAGAGACCAGTCGAAACTTGGGAGGATTTCAGAATGAGGTTTGAGATGAAATTCCTCTCATAAGCTGAACGAAGTTTACAGGTGGAAAAGTTATTATCTCTTATGCAAGGAAGTATGACGGTCAAAGAATACGTCAATCAATTCAATCAGCTAGCCAGATTTGGATTGGAGTTAGTAAACACTCCACATAAGAAGGCTCTTTGCTTTGTTAAAGGGTTGAATGAGCCACTACACAGCCGAGCTATGACCCACATACCCATGGGTGCGACTTATGAGAGGTTGGTGGACATGGCCCTCTTACATGAGCAAGACAAGGATGGCAAGAAGGAGGTGAAGAAGGAAGAGCCTCAAAACAAGAAAGGAGATGGATCTCAGAACAAGAAGGCAGACCCCAAGAAAGGAGGGAAGAATAACAAATCCCGCGAGAAGAGGAAGTGCAATTTCTGTGGTATACCCAGACACTTGGCTAAAGATTGCAGAAAGAAGAAGAGGAAATTGGGCACTTGTTTCCAATGCGGGGATACTGGACACCTGGCTAAGGACTGCCCAAGAAAGCAAGGGCAGAGAGCTGGACCTTCTTCTGGAGGACAAGTTCACGCTCTCACAGCACCTCCGTAAGAACGAGGTAGAAATATTTCTGTCGAAAGTTTAGTCTATCTTTTTGATCATCATGTTTGTACACTTTTTGACTCTAGTGCATCGCACTCATTTATATCTACTGCTTTAGTTGAATCTCTGCATCTAGACACTAGTTTAGTAGAGGATCCTTTGGTTGTTTCAAATCCGATTGGGGGCTCAACTTATTTGTCAATGGTTTGTTTGGATTTGGAAATTTCTATACTAAGCGTTGAGTTTAGATGTAATGCCATTGTATTGGGCTTCACGGGCTACAGGTTGATTCTAGGTATGGATTGGCTATCCAGTAATGGTGCCATCCTCGACTGTGAAAAGAGAGTGATTAGACTCATGAATCGCCTTGGTAACACTCTCGAAATTTCTTGTAATCCCATGAACTCTGTTATGCTAAGTTATCTAGAATCTCTTGATGAGTCTGTTAAGAATTTACAGTCTGTTAGAGTAGTATGTGAATACCTGGATGTGTTTGAAGAGGTGAAGGGCTTACCTCTGAAGCGGGAGATAGACTTCCACATATACCTTGTTGATAATGCAAAGCTCGTTGCTATACCCGTTAGGCACATGGCCCCAAGGGAGAGAAAGGAGCTTAGCAAGCAAATTAAAGAGCTCCTAGAAAAGGGGTTCATAAGACGGAGTATTTCTGAATGGGGTGCTCCAGTAGTGTTCGCAACTAAAGCAGACGGTTCACTTCGCCTGTGCGTTAATTATAGGGAGCTAAACAAGCTGACAAAGAAGAATAGGCACCCGCTCCCGAGAATAGATGATTTGTTCGATCAGCTTGTAGGTGCATCGGTTTTCTCCCAACTAGATTTGGCTATCGGGTTTCATCATCTAAGAGTGGCTGAAGACAGCATTGATAAGACCGCGTTTAGAACTTCGGATGGATTCTTCGAGTGGCCTGTCATGCCTTTCGGCTTGACAAATGCACCCGCTTACTTCGTTGATTTGATGAGCAGGGTGTTCAGGGAGTTCCTTAATAAGTTTGTGGTGCTCTTCGTGGACGATATTTTGATCTTCTCGAAGAGTGAGGAAGAGCATGCTTAGCACTTAAGGGAAGTCATGGATACTCTCCGTTCACATCAGTTGAAAGCCAAATTCTCCAAATGCCATTTATGGAGAGAAGAAGTTAGATTCCTTGGACATGTGGTGTCCAAAGAGGGGTTAGCCGTGGACCCCGCAAAAGTGGTTGCTGTGCAAGATCGGAAGGTTCCACGAAACGCAATTGAAGTCCGAAGCTTTCTCGGGCTAGCAGGCTATTACCGAAAATTCATCAAAGATTTAGCGAAAATCTTAGCTCCGCTTACATAGTTGACAAAGAAGAACCTAGCTTTCAAGTGGGATTTGGATTGCGATATTGCTTTCCAACGATTAAAGAGGGCTCTGACAACAACCCCAGTTCTGACATTGCCAGATGGGAGCAAGATGTTTACCGTATACACGGACGCCTATGGTACGGGACTTGGTGCTGTCTTGATGCAAGAAGGAAATGTAGTAGCTTATGTAGGCAGACAGTTGAAAGTACATGAGAAAAACTATCCAACCCACGAGATAGAGTTGGCTGCCATCGTCTTTGCACTTAAGTCTTGGCGCCATTATCTCCTAGGTGAGAAGTTTGAATTATATACTGATCATAAATCGTTGAAGTACCTTTTCTCGCAAAAAGATCTCAACTTGAGGCAGCAAAGATGGATGGAGTTTCTTGCCTCATACGATTTCAAGATTTTCTATACTCCTGGCAAGGGCAATGTAGTAGCGGACGCTTTAAGTAGATGGAAGTTAACCCTAAGCCCTCTCTTTGTAGAAAGGAAAAGCTTGGAGTACATAGCCAACTTTGATTTTAGACTCTCTGTCGATCATGTGACTGATTTGTTGGCATCGCTAGAGGTGCGGCCTACTCTTTTGGACTCAATAGGGACCGCACAATGTGAAGACCCTCAACTAGTTGATGTGACAGATAAGCTGATTGGGGGTGAGACTTCTAGTCACCTCAATAGATACTCCATGGATGATAAGGGTTGGCTGAGGCGGGATGGAAGACTATGCGTCCCACAAGCAAGGGATTTGGTGAATAAAGTTCTTGAAGAAGCACACCATTCCAAGTTGACCATACACCCCGGTGGAGACAAAATGTACAAAGACATCAAAAGGGTTTTCTTTTGGAATGGCATGAAGAGGGATGTAGCTGAATTCGTTTCTAAGTGCATGATATGCCAACAAGTCAAGGCAGAGCAGAAGAAGCCTGGTGGTTTGCTTCATCCTCTGGAGGTCCCACAGTGGAAGTGGGATAGCATCTCGATGGACTTTATTGATGGGCTGTCTAGGTCAAGAAGAAGCAATACCAATATTTGGGTAATAGTGGACAGGCTCACAAAAATCGCTCACTTCATACCCGTTAAGAGCAGAAGGACTGCCTCATCTCTAGCATCCATATATCTTAAAGAGATAGTTCGACTCCATGGGATACCCTCCAGCATAGTGAGTGACCGAGATCCCATCTTTACAAGCGAGTTTCGGAGGAGTTTGCAAGAAGCTGTAACCACACAGTTATGCTTAAGCACAGCCTAATTATTATGCGTTTCCTATTTCTTGACCGAATTTCAGGATATTCCGTCGATTCTTCTTCATCTTCTTCCGTATGATTTAGAAGAAGCTTGTACAGTTTGGGAAGGGTTTTTTAAAAGAAGAATCTACTTCAACCGATATGCGAGCTATGCGGCTCTTTTATGTGGTTCGTTATTATCAGTCGCTTTTTTAATCATTACATTTCGAAAAAATATCGATCAACCAAATATTTTTGATTTCTTATTCTGCCGATCTAATTCGATGAATTATTGCTCCGCAAGAAGTGGAGGCAAAGAACTAAGATCGGAAATCTCGATATACAAAGATTCCTAAGAGGCACCAAGTTTTCCAACAAGCCTTACAGCAGCAAAATTGGTGTTTTACTACTAATCACAAGTTTTATGTTCGACGTAGTACTCATACTGGAAATTACGAGCAAGGATTACTCTATCAATCACCATCTACTTCAGAAAGTATCTCTGAAGTATTTTTCAAATCCAAAAATTCAGTATTCGATCCGTTTCATTTCTATGTTTCTTCAGCTAGAGTGATGCTTAACACTAACGAAAGGTAAGGATCTTGTTTCTCAGTACTGGACGCTAGAGGAGAGCAACCGAACCCTGACTTAACGTTACACAGACTCCGAAGTGATTTAGGATACCGGGTTCGCCTGCCCCATGCCAATGAAACCCTGGCTCAGAGAAAAGTATAGTAGTTGGTCTCGATAGTTTGGATAGGGAAAACTTTGGTTGATTGATCGAAAGAGAGATATGACGGCTTGACAGTTGAACAGACGGATAGGGACAAGGAATGAAATGCGATCGGGGCGCTCTTGTTTCGGCGGGAATTCCTTGTTTTGTTCCACTTTGATATCCCTGGAAACGCAACGGAAACGGAAGAGCCCGCTTGCCCCGAAATGACCCGGCCCAATAGGGAAATCCCAATTCAGTGGACCTTTCAAAACATTATATAATAAACTATAATAAAAATATAAAAAATTTCTTTTTTTATATTTTTAATTTTTTTATATTTTAATTTATAATAATAAGATATTGAAAATACCAAAAAACAAAGCAAAGTAGGTTTAAGGAAGTTTACAGAATCCTGCTGTAAATGAAGCAATTATTGCGAAAGTTGGCGAATATAACCAACTATCATTAAGAATTTCATCTGGCATGTACAAAATGAAAACTTCATTCTCGATTATACGAGAATTTTTATGAAAGCGTTTCATTTTCTTCTCTTCAATGGAAGTTTCATTTTCCCAGAATGTATCCTAATTTTTGGCCTAATTCTTCTTCTGATGATCGATTCAACCTCTGTCTTTCCGCGGCTGCTGGCACAGAGTTAGCCGATGCTTATTCCTCAGATACCATCATTGCTTCTTCTCTGATTTTAGCACCGATTTGAAACAATTTATTTCACACCCTCAAACCGATGGCCAGACAGAAAGAGTGAACCTAGTCTTAGAAGACCTCTTGAGATTGTGTGTTCTTGACTTTGGAGGTACATAGGAGGATCATTTACCTTTGGTGGAATTCGCTTACAACAATAGCTACCAAGCCACCATAGGCATGGCTCATTTCGAAGCTTTATATGGGAGACTGTGCCGGTCACCAACTTGTTGGTGGGAGTCTACAGACGAGCTCATACTTGGACCAGACATGATTAGAGAAACTTCAGAGAAAGTGGACTTGATACGAAGAAGAATGAAGACTGCCCGAGATATATAGAAGTCCTATGCAGACAAAAGAAGGACCGACCTTGAGTTTGAGGTTGGAGACAAGGTGTTACTTAAAGTATCTCCTTTGAGGAATGTCGTTTGCTTTGGATCCGCAGGGAAGTTAGCACCAAGATTTGTAGGGCCGTTTCCTATCATTGAGAAGATTGGAAAGATTGCTTACAGAGTAGAGCTGCCCAAAAGATTGGCTGGAGTTCATAATGTCTTTCACGTTTCTCACTTACAGAAGTGCCTACATGTGTCTGCGGAAGTGGTGGAACAAAGCATATTAGAGGAAGTAGAAGTATAGCGAGAGGCGACTGTAAGGAGAATTCCAACTCGTATCTTGGGAACGGAAGTCAAAAAGCTACGCAACCGTGAAGTCAAGCTTGTTAAAGTTCAATGGAGCAACGACGAGGAAGACGCGACTTGGAAAACCGAGGACAGAATACGCACAACCTACCCTTTTCTTTTTGAGGGTACAACTTTGATATCTTTTTCCTTAAGTTTATGCTTGAATCTATCTTTTTCTAAGTATATCTCCTCGGTCCCATCATTATCCTTAGGTAGAAACCAATGGATGTAAACATGTATTTGAAACATGTTATGATTGATGGTTGCAAGTGGTTGCTAGTGGTTTCTCATGGATGCATATACACACACATTAGGTGTTAGATCAGCTCAGTCACTTTTCATATTGCATATGCATATATGTACTTGTATATGATTGAGACTTGATGTATTATCATGTGGACGTTGCATTTGTTTGATTGATTGTTCACTCATGTAGAAAGTATGATTAGGGATGATTGCATACATAATGAACTCATGGCACCGACATGAATTGCATTAAGGAAGTCAACTGAATCAGTAGACCACCTGATTTTGCATTAGATAAGGACATATACACACACTATGCATATGGTCATGAAGCATTAGAAGTCTTTTAAGGACAATGGATGCCTGTGTTTGATGGTTGAGTAGATGAATGATTGGATGGTAGGATATACATTCTTCTCGACTTGAAGATTTCGGGGATGAAATTCTTAAAGGAGGGGAGAATGTAACACCCCGTATTTTCTGTTAACATTGAAGTTATGAATTAAACTATACTTAATTATAAATGCGAGAATCAAGGGAAACGGGTTACTCCATTGCATTCGTCTCGAAATTCTGCTTGAGATAGGGTACAAGTTTGCGAGAATTGGACTCCGTATGAAGAAGTTATGGCCTTCGGAAGTTTCAGGAAATTCAAATGGTTTAATTTAAATTCAAAATTCAAATCCAGAAGCAAGATTGGGCTAGGCGGGAAAATTCCCGCCCAGGGATCAGGTCGACCAGGGGTTCGACCCTAGTGGCGACCTCCCTATATAGGTCGACCTTAGTGTCGACATGGGGGTCGACCTACCCCCCTCGGGAAGATCTATTTTCAAGCCAATTTCGACTCACTGCAGAGTCATTAGGGCTGAGTTGGCTGTTCTGGATAACTCTATCTTTTCTTAATGGTCTTGATTGATTCTGAGATGATCTGACGGCTCCTATTCAATCAAATCTCTATAAAAGCAACCTAACACCCTAACCCTAAATCATATTAAAATTAAACCAAGAGCCGTCATGCTGCCATTAGACAACCTAGAGTAGCCGCCATTTGAAGCTAACAAAGAGACGAACCAAACTAAATCAAAACTAAATTAAAACAATGATTGTCTACACCAAAGGAGAGCATTTCAACTTCAGAATACAGATTCCAAAAATCAAGATCTTCGCTTGTAGTAAGTGTAGCTATCTTTTAGATGTAAATAAATTTAAGACGTGATTTGATATAAAGTGGAAAATAGAATTATACCATGTTGTATAATATTGACGATGCTAATTCATGATTGTTTCTTGTGATGATTTTATCATGAATTGTCTTGGAATGTTTATGGCTTATTGGACTTGGTGTTGGATCTATTAAGAATTGAGAATGAAACTATCAATATCATATGCAAGTTATACGTTTCATGTTAAGATCTACATATATATGTTTATATGGTTAATGCAAGTTGTATGTATTATGTTAAATCCAAGTCTAGATCTACATATATATATATATTCATATGCTTTATGTTAGATCCATATGCCTATATATATGTTCATATGAAAGTTACAAGTTTTATGTTGGATCCATGTCAAGATCTATCCAGGTTCATATGATTAATGCAAGTTATATGTTTTATGATAGATCCAAGTCATGATCTAATTATACATATGTTCATATGCAAGTTACATGTTAGATACAAAACTAGATCTATATTTATATGCATGTTTGTAAAGTGGATTTATGCAAGTTCACCATGTTAGATCTAGTTCACACCTAAATGTTAATGTTAAAAATTATACATGCTTTGGAATTGGACATGTCATGATTATGTCATATGCTAGTTTATAATTGAGGTTATGTTCACACATGCCTAGATCTACATATTAACATGTTTTAGGCTTATGATTATTTATGTCTAAATTATATGCAAGTTCATGTGACATGTTAAATTATATGAATAAAGTTTTATGCAAAATTTACATGTTTGGTTGAACCTATATTATGCATGTTCCCTTCTTTACCTCTTGTTTATAAATTGGGCTAATATGCAGGCCCAATGACTTTATGTGATTAATACGAACGAACAAACGGGGGTAACGTTGGGATAGTTATTAAATCAAAACATGTTAATAATGTAGGTGGGCCCAAAACCATGTGAATGGTTAAGGCCATGAATGGTATAATTTATACCATTAGTCTTGAAAATAATTAAAATATGTGACATGAAACACTTGTAGAAAATTTACATATTAAAACGTAAAAGATGAATATGCCTAACCCAAGGTTAGACTGAGTTGTGGTGTAAAACTGCCCGGAACAGACGGGCACATCCAGTAACCACAACGATACCTGTCTAATGTGAGAGGTTAGTGCATCAAGCCCAAAAAGACCCGAGGTTAGACTGAGTTGTGGTGTAAAACTGCCCGGAACCGACCGACACATCCAGTAACCACAACAATACCTGTCTAATGTGAGTGGTTGGTGCTTTAATTAATTAATTAATTAATTAAAGCTCATGAACAATCAAGCTAGAAATGTTGAGGTTAAGTAATTAAGGAAACACTTAACCAACTTAACATGTTAAGAAGACAAGACTGGTGGGGTTAAGTAATAGCGAAATCACTTAGCCAATTCAACATGTTAACTAGACAAGATTGATAGGGGTTAAGTCAAACCAGGGACACTTAACCAATTTAGCATGTTGACAAGAAAAACCCTTGTAACGGGGACCCGTTTCAGTAGTAACCCACATGGATGTATCAAGGTACCCTGAACTAGGCAGGGTGGGGCACGATTACTGGGCTGAATATAAGCGGTGAAAAGGGCGGCGGTTAGGTGCGTCAGTGTAGGTTCCGACGGAGTACAGGCGTGCATGGGCTCCGGAGTGGAAAAAGTAGGCACTGGGCACCATGTGTACACTTGTGCATCTTTGAATCGTGTCAGGGTTGCCATTATAGGATTTGATACACCCTATACTGGAACCAACACATGTACTTAAAATTCACGTGGGGCCGCATGACACCAGTAATACATCAAAGCGGGTAGGAGCCGATCAATACATGAATGGGATCACTTTATCATGAACATACATTGCTAGTTAAACAGCTCTTAGTGAGTGCAGAGAAGTAAAAGTGGGTGCGATAGCCAAATCTAGTTAAATCTTACCTTACCTTGTTTTAGGACTACCCTATCCTTGTGGTATCATTCTAAGTTCAGTTTATTCATGTCATAGTCTTTTACTTGTTTACATGCTATTAAATAACTGGGCTTACCAGACTTATGTCTGACCCATTTTCCTTTCGCTTCTTTTCTTCCGTCCCCTCCCCCCCCCCCCCCCCCCCCCCGCCCGGTCCGTAGGGAGGAAACACTTCTGCTTATTCCAGATTAGTCAAAGCTTGAAGACCGTTGATGTAAGGCTTGGACTTTCCTTTTTGAGTTATGGCTATGGTCAAGCACTTGTTGGGGATTTATGTCATTTTATTTGCAGTGTTGCTTCTTTATGTTTTCAAGACAGATGAAAAATTGTAATAATTTGGAAGGTTGAAACAGTTGTTGAATTGTTGTGTTGAACAAGTATTTATGAAATAATACTGATCTTTTTCCGCTTCTTAAATTTTCTGTCTTGTACAGTTAAGGCATTCCCTTTGAGAGTTACCTTAACGGAGGTAGGGTGTTACAGATTTAGATCACTTCCTTACTTCCAACACTCAAAGATGAGTTCTTGGAGAACTCACATCTATGCCTCAAGCTATATACCTGCCTAGTGTGCCTTTGGCGCATTTGTGTCATTTATGTAATGTGTGAATTGGGTTGATCAGTGTGTGAACATTCCATTTCATGAGTTTTGAATTCAATTATAAATTAATTTTAGTGTATATTTTTGTGTGTATGTATGTTTGTGTTTTCATATTGTTTCGACAAGATTTGAGGCCTCATTTTCCCTTGAATTGTGTTATAAGCCTTCAAGTGTCGTCCGAAGTCTATATGAGCTCGCTGCTTAGTAAACAAGTGCCTTGGGCAATATTCAAACGTATGAATATATAAGTCAGACATCTGGCCTGTTATTGATATTATAAAAATTGAGCATCTATATTCCAAATGACCGAATAGATATTTCAGATGTCTGAATATAGATTCAGACGGCTGGTTTATTCCATCCAGAGTCTGAAACTCAGAGCAGAAACACGGTTTATGTTATTTCAATTCAGATGTCTGAATTATAATTCCAGACGACCGAATTGTTATAAAATGCACATCTTGCCTTTTTCATATGAAATTTCAAGTTTTATTGATTCCTTTTTCTCCAGATGGATTTGTACTACAATTTTTGAGTTAATGGTCTCTTTTCCGGATTTTTGGATTATTCGTTGCAAAGAGATTTCTACAATCGATATTCTTGAGATTTACTTTATGTGTTATAATGTGAATTTTGAGTTGGATCGTTATTACGACCGACATTATATGAGAATTACCACTTCAAACTATAAAGAGTTTTTATATTATTAGTCGATACCAAACCTTTAACTAAAATGATTTCCAAGCCTACTTCATTATACCAAGTTTTTTTTATAAATTCCAGTCCACCAGTATATATATTTATAATTCCTTTCTCTCACTGATATGAGAAATCCTTTAACAGTCCTAGAAAATACAAGGACTATGAACCTTTATGTTTGTTTTAACGTTTATTTCTTGGAATCTTTCGATTGAAAACTGTGGCGATGACCATCTTACGTTTTAGTGGATTATTCAACTTGTTCGTAACTATTCGAGTATAGAAAGTGGTTATGAGACATGTAGCTCAACTCATATAATTACTAGCTTTCAGTAGCTTACACAAGCTACGTAGGATCAATTGCGATCTTTTTATGATTTTATGCATTTTTATGATCTTCGGTCCAATTCTAGCGGGGTAGAGATCCATTGTCTTTAGACCATCCGAGGAGCTACAGCTCAATATTATAGGCTAGCTACCTAGAGATCGCATCTCATTTTAGATACATGTGTTGGTGAGTCTTCGGGCTCCCTTCTTATGACAGGCCTCCAGCTCTTAATGATTTTTTGGATTTCTAATTCATTAATTTATGGAGTTTGAGTTTATTGATATTGTGTTATAAAATTTAAAGTAGATTTGATATAAGTAATCGTTTCCTGTAAGTAGCTATATAAATTTGATTAGATATTCTTTTATAGCTTTGATATAGATTTTTGAGATGTATTGTAGGCTTTTCCAAGCCTAACTCTTGTGTATGACACTTTTATCACAATTTATATCTCTACATTTATTTTATCTCTTGTTTTATTCCAATTTATGAGATAACTACAACTAAAATGATATGTTTATTGTTTATTTTCTTATATACTCGGGTTAGACTAAGGTGTTGCAGGTGCTTCCACATGATTTCTAGCCGGATCCAGTTCTTGACTTTTGGCTTACTACACTAGAGTTGTAGTTATATTGATACATATATGAGATAGTGATTCCTTATATATCATATTATTTTGGATAGCACTTGTATCTATCCTTATGGTGTATGGTTGATCTCGTTGACCACTATCTTTGTGTACACGCTTATGCGGTAGATTCATGTATATTTTCACCTTAGTGGTGTGAATATATGGGTCTGACTTTGACTATATTATGATGTATCTTATATTGCTTCCAAATTATATATAGCATATGTGTAGTGAATTTGAATCTGAATTAGACATGACGGATTGAACCACATTATCCGACATGTTTAATAGTCGTTCAAAGCTAATATATATAGATGGTTGTTTCTCAACAGCCTTATTCCTCGGGTTAGTTGATATCATTACTTGTAATGACATTGACCAAAGCGAGTGTAGAGATGGGGCGTTACATAACCACAATCAATCAACACACATCATTATTATATAGTGTTATAAACACTAAAAATCTTAACTTGACATTTATTTAGAATATAAATCTTATCATCACACAAGGATGATGAACCACATGTTTAGCATCACCATCCGCTCAATGGCCTTAGGTTATTATTTACCTGATCATTCATGCTACGCGACGAGCTCGTTTGGATTAAATTTAATTTATACGTTCAACTTCATTTAGTTAATAAATTATAACCATATTCACTTATGTTTTTAATATAAACTACGCTACGTTTTCAAATCTAACCTGAAAATTTTGATTGTCTAAAATCGTCGAATATTCAGTTACAAACCTACGAAACATCGCATCAAGTTAAATTCATAATCAAATAACTCTAATACTTATAATATAAATGCATCCATATTATAATTTGGTTAATAATTTTGGACCCAAACTCTGGATTGCAAAATCATAAATTCTGAATTCAAAACTAACTTTCCTTTTAATCAAACAATTTATCTTTGGTGGCAAGTCTTACTTATAAACTCGATAATGAACATCGATAATGTCGCGATCATCATTAGAATTATTTTCCAACGACCAAAGTAAGATCTATGCTTTTATTTTATTTTAAAAATCTTTAAAATCCATTATATACATAAACACCTTCAAATAATCAATACTATTTCTTTTTGAAAAACCATTTACAAAACTCATCGGAAATTCAGATCCTTTCATGCTCAACTCAAATCCATTTCCTATTTAAAAACCTTGTTTATAAATTTCACTTATATACTACTAGTTATATAAAAAATTGCCTCACGTAGGTTCCTCTTTTGTTGATGACATATTAAACACTTTACTAGGGTTAAGTTCTTACCCAACCGATGTAAAAAGAGTGATAAGATTTCTCTTATCCAACCAAGTAGCTAATACTCATAAATTGGTCAGGCACACTATCAATCAGTAAACAATAGTCAATGCTCAAAAGAGAGCACGACTTAATAATAAATGATAATGTTGACCAGCTTTTTGGTAAAGTAGTCACATGCCAAGATTTTTGTAAGCAACACGCTCAAGCCCCGAAAACATCGTCAGAAAACACACAAAAATTTGGTCAAAGTCACGACGTGTTAGAAAATATTGGAAATAGCGTCGATTTGTAAAATCATTATTAATAAATTGGAAAAACTAGCATGGTAAAAATATGTGATTAACTCGGTCCGATCAACTCAAAATCCTTGAGTGTCTCGATCCGATCACGTGGCAAAGATCGTTGTGGAAAAATATGTGGATTTCGGAAATATATGGTTATACGCATCCAAAAACAACCAATCGGCATGGCACGATCACCAAAAATGGCTTGTGCGACTCACGACATCAAAATCTGGCACTTGACAAACTTCTGGTCTGGCATGTACAAAAATAGGTGATCGAAACATGAAAATCATAGAAAACCATGTGTTCGTGCTTGGATGACCACTTGTTGAAATATGGTCGATCATCAAATTTGGCATGTCGAAAATGCCCGGTCGACACTTGAAAATCGGCAATTCTCACGTACGAGCATCTGGCAGTTCAGGCTTGGCACTTGGAATTTCCAAATTCAAGTTGCAAGATTTCACATCCGGAAGGGATGCAAAAAAAATGTTGATCGGCATGGGATGAATTACGATTCTATAATGTCCGATACATGGATTTTGGGATGCAAAATTGGCAAGGTGAAGGAACTCGAAATTGTGCAACTCGAAAACAGGGGAGCGGCTCGGGTTGATCAGGTTTTTCTCACATATGCGCACCGTGAGTTTTTGGGATGTGAATTTGGGTTGGCCAAGGGATTCGAAAATCTGGCAAATGCCAAATTACTTGGCATAGAAGTTTCACCGTGCGAATCACTCATTTTGCCTAATCCGCATGTGTTTTCAGGCCATTTTTGGAATTCGAAATTTCAAGGGCCAGGGATGCTATTTTTTTTACTTTGGCTTGGTTTTTTGGGTTCGAATTTCGCATCCCCCAAGGATACGAAATTCGGGCTGATGGTCCAAAAACTCACATGTAAATGCCCCCAAGCTGGGCATTCAAAGGTGTTGGTTCTCATTTGGTACTTTGGACTTTTTGAAGCTCTCAAGCATCATTAATAGTTGCCATATTCTTCTCCATTACTATTGGACATAGTTTGGATCTCTAATCATTGCGTAAACATTTACCTTTAACTTTTGGACATTCAGTTGGACTTTTGGTGTGCTTTTAGACGTATCTTCAACTTTTGGACACTGGAGCTGTTTCTTGGATATCCTTGCATAGTTTGACTCAACGAAGAAGATGAATGACATTTTGGTCAAAGTTTAGAATTAACAAATGTATTGTTGTTCTATTATGCAACTTTTTATGTAGAATTATTCGAACTTGTACAACATTTGTAATCGACAATTATATGATGAATGATTACTATGAAGTGGACGTTGACGTTAGTGCTAAACCATTATAAAAGTTGTGTTCTCCCTTTACAATTCACTGCTCTTTGTACTTAGATTACTGTTATACTATGAAACATATGCTTGGGCATTGGCATGTGCGAATAGCCATTTCCTCACATCAACAATTTGGCATGCCAGGAAGGGGGGCATAACATTGACTTTTGTATCGGCTTGGATTCTCAGATTTGGTTTCCAACTTTGGTTTAAGTTTTCGACTTCGAATTCATCACTTGCTTTTTATCATGGTTAAGCGTAAGAAGCTCGATGCTATTGCTGCAACGTGTTGGAGCTATAGGAAGTCAAGAAATTTCTTCAACTGATGTTCCCTTGAATTACATCACTCGGGACGATGTCAACGGGATGAATAAGAATTTGGCTACGGATTTGAATGCTCGACTCGAGTGACATGAAGAAGCGATGAATACCTTTCTCGCTGGGATTGAGGCTAGAATTAGAAGTACTAGAAGATCGATTGGCCAGGCAGACATTATTGGAACAAGTACCAATGCTCCATAACCCGCAACTCGGGACTTTGGGGCAACTCCGCAAACTAATCAGCAGGTCGACACCGATCCCCAGACCGGTGCCATTCCCGCTACACTTGGGGGCACCTCAAATCCTGACATTAGTCCAACCCATTATGCTTTGGTTGGTCAAGTTGCAGGCTCCTTGTTGGTAATGTGATTCAAGCATTGGTGCATGCAGCTTTAGATGGTAGTGATCGCATGGTTCCAGGAGTAAGGATTGTGCCTGATGCAGCTCCTCAGGTTGGAATTCAATCGAATATTGTAACACCCCGTAATTTTAACAACACTAAAGATGATAAATTAAATAATAATGAATTTAATATTCATAATTAAGTGAAACGGACTGCGCCATTGCGTTCATCTTGAAATTCTAGTCAAAATAGACACCTGGTTTGCATAAAACGGACACCGTATGAAGAAGTTATTAAGGTTTGAAGTTTGTATACGCACAAGAAGAATATATATATATTTATAATTAAAATCGGAATTCAAAAATCAGTTCAAAATTCAAAATTGGGGAGGTGGCAAAAATCCCGCTCAGGGGTGTCGACACCTCAAGGGGAGTCGACCCCCCTACGACAGATCTGGCAGATTAAGGTTTTAGGGTCGGCTATAAATATGGCCTCATTTCTCATATTTTTGCACACCAAAAATAATGGAGAACTAGATGCTATCTCTGCCCAGATTAAATAAAGTCTTTTCTTCTTCTGCAATCAAGTTATTCAAGCTTAGATATCTGTGATTCAACACCAGCAATCTCTTCTCTATTTTTCTAGATCCAGACACTGTGAGTCTATGTTAATTTTAGATCTAAATAATTAAAAAGTTAATCTTGACATGACTATAACTTATCTATGCCTGTGACTACTTGAATCATATCATATCTGTTATAACTTGTGTATATATGATATCCTGACATGACTATGACTTAGATCTTACCCTTTATCATGTCAGATCTGCCGTTTTTGTAGATCAAGTCCATTGTTTAGATCACATCGTGCTTGTCACCATTATGTTGTGGCTAAATCATATCTGTTATAGCTAGTTATCTAATTCATTAGATCTTATCATGCCTGTTATGACATCCCTATTATATTAGAATTAGCTCTATTGTCACATGTTCATAAGATCTGTTCCTATATGCTTATCTTGTCATTATGCCACTATATGTTTATGCCATTACATGTCAACCTTGTTAGTATGATCATTTCTATCATCTTCTCTTAATCCTTTCCCTTTTATTCTTATAGCTAGGCTACTTTCCACTCTAGGCATGCCACTAAATTATGCGAATGCGTTAAATTGGGAATGAGGGGAAAACAATGTAATTTTGGGGCATAAGTTGTAATTGGAAATTTGGCATAACTTGAATGAAATATACGAATATGAATTTGGGGCGTATGGTTTATTATGAACATGACTTGGGAAAGGGGCATGAAAACCTTTAACGACATAGGAATAATTGGTTGATAATTGGAATGCCTAGGATTACAGTAATTAGAAACTGTAACTGCGCTTAGACACGAGGTTAGATTACACTAGTGGTGGAAGTCTGTCCGGAACCGCGCAGCATATCCAAAGACCACAAGCGGTGAATCTAATGTGAGGGGTCTAAGTGCATAAACAGGAGACGTGCTAAGACACAAGGTTAAGTACAACTTGTGGAAGAAGTCTGCCCGGAACCGACCGTCATATCCAGCATAAGTGGTAGGCTTAATATGGGAGGTCTAGCACATTATAACCATAAATGAATATGGCAGTAAAGTTGAATACTTAACCTAGTTGAATCCATAGGGATTGTATGAACATGTTAAACTAGATAGGGGTTAAGTAAGCTTGTTTGAAACAGTGGGTAGGTTAAGTATATCTTGGGTTGGTGGGTAATATTTATATATATAGGCCTATAAACTTAACCTGTTGGGGTTATGCAATTTTATGACACAAGTAGGTAGGCATAAACTATGGAAAACCTAGTAGTGGGGATGCAATACAGAGGGGAGAGCTTGCATCATCTTGTATGAGGGAGCCGTTTCAGTCAATAACCCATATATAGGTATCTAATGAGTACTCCGAACTAGGACGGAGTTGGGGCACACTTACTGGGATGATTGTAAGAGATCTGAAAGTGGGGACAGTGTCTGACGGCACGTTCCATCTGGGTCATGTGCGTGCATGACTCCGCTTGCTCGGGAAATTAAGACGTTGTGACATCAGTAGATATGGTTGTGCACATCTTGAAAATGAAGGGTTGCCACTTTAGGGAGTGATACACCCTAATGTGGGGCCATCACAGGGTATCTACGGAGTATGGAGTTGATCGATTAGGGTAGTAGTTAGGGTACATCTAGACTCTGGTAAGTTTAGGATCCTATTAGTGGGTTGTCTGTTGATTGTATGGGGTTAAAACCTCTCACCAGAAAGTAAGCCTAAGTCTACCATCTTATACATATTGGGGATCATCTCATTCTTCTTATACTAGTATTGGTGTAGAGGAATCATTAGAGAAGCATATATAATCTATCATGTTTATCCTATTTACCTTGTCATACCTACCTTTTATGATGTTATCTTTCTTATCCACTTTATATGCCTGTCGTGATACTTTTACTTATTTATATGCTAAAAGTAACTGAACTTGCCAGACTTTACGTCTAACCCATTTTGTTTCCTCTTCTTTCTCTTCCATTCCCTCCCACAGGTTCTTAGGGTGGGAATACTCAAGCTTGATCAGGATTCTGCTTTCATTTTGCTTGGAGCTGCTTAGATGTATTGCTCAAGTTCTTATCTTTGCTACTATGGCTATGTTTCTTTTGGGGATTATGCTTCTTATATTATTGTACTCTGAATTTTAAAGTACAAGATAGAAGTTTTATTGATGTATTGAGTTTTATGTATTTCATACATATGATGTAACCAAGTTTTGAACTACGATGCCTTATGATTAATAAACTTTTAAATTTTCCGCTGCCATTTTATATCTGTCTTCTAATGATTATGTTTCTGTTTACCTATAACGCTTCACGAAACTTAATGCATTCTCTTAATGAGTGACATTAACGGACGCGGGGTGTCACACTTGGTATCAGAGCTAAAGGTTATCAGACTAGATAAAAGTTTTTGAAAATTATTTTCAAAAAGGTTTTAAAAGAAAGATTTTTCGAAAAGAAAATCTGTTTAAAAAAACATATTCCCCAGAGCCATATGTAATATCTTTCGATCCTTTGTCTGAATCTCTTTCCTTTTCTTTTCAGCATGTCTGGGTAACCTAATATTCCAGAGGGCATTACGATACCAGGCTGGTTCCGTAGGTATCTATAGGCCACGACACCTCCCGGTGGTCAAGATGACGTTCCTCCCCTAGCTGCACTCGTCGTTCCTCCTCCTCCTCCTCTTTTGCATGCAGATATTTTTTCTAAGATCTGCAAAGATTTCTGTGCTGCGAGAGGGAAGCCATTCCGTGGGACCAAGACAATCGTAGAGGAAAGAAATTGGCTCAAAGAAACGGAGGAACAATTTGGAATTTTCAAAGTGGACGATCGTAGGAAGATTCAGTTAGCCGCCTGGCTATTGAAAGATGAAGCTTCGTTTTGATGGGAAGTAACGCAAGCAGGACATCTGGTGGAAAGTTGGGATGATTTTAGACAGAGGCTTGAAATGAAGTTTCTTCCTCAAGATGAGAAAAGCATGCAAATGGAAAGGTTCTTAGCGCTCAAGCAAGGAGGCATGACTGTTAAAGAATATGTTAACAAATTCAACTAGCTAGTAAGGTGTGGATTGGAACTGGTAGATACTCCGCATAAGAAAGCTTCGCGGTTTGTTAAAGGACTGAATGAACCCCTTCATGGGTTAGCTATGTCCCATATTCCAATGCAAGCAATGTTTGAAAGGCTCGTTGATATGGCCTTGATGGATGAGGAAGACAAAAGCGACAAGAAGGAAGTTAAGGTTGAGGAAACAAAAAACAAGAAAGTATGGCCCAAGAAAGGACAACAACAACAGAAGAAGAAGAAAAAGGGAGGAAAGAATGACTAGGCTAAGGATAAGAGGAAGTTCCATAGTTACGGACGCGAGGATCACTTGGTAAAGGACGACAAAAGAAGGAAGAATACTTGCTTCAATTGTGGAGAGGTCGGACATTTTGCTAAGGAGTGCCCGAAGAAACGGGGACAAGGTCAAAGGAAAGAAGCTTTTGGAGGGCAGGTGCATGCTCTCGTGACCAGTGCTTCAGATAGAGGTAGGAAAGTTTCCGTGGAAGGTTTGATTTCTCTTTCCAATCATCCTATTAGAACTCTTTTTTATTCTGGCGCTTCACATTCAATTATATCTAATTCTGTGGTTGAGTTTCTGCACCTATATACTAGTATGGTAGCGGATCCCATAGTTGTCTCAAACCCCATTGGTGGTACGGCTCATTTGTCTATGATTTATCGGGGTTTGAGAATATCTGTGTTAGGCTTCGAATTTGAGTGCGACACATATGTGCTCGGTTTTATGGGATATGGGTTGATTCTAGGGATGGATTGGCTGGCCATGTATGCCATTCTGGATTGTGAGAGGAGAGTCGTTAGACTTTTTGACTAGCCGTGGGAGGACTCTCGAGATTTATTGTGACCAACAAGGGTCTGTCATGCTTAGTTTCCTAGAGTCTCTCAATGCATCTATCGATGATCTGCGATCTATACCAATAGTCTGTGACTATCCTGATGTTTTTGATGAGGTACGGGGCTTACCTCCGAGGCGTGAGATCGATTTTCATATATATTTGGTGGACAATGCAAAGCCAGTTGCATTACCTATGCGCCATATGGCTCCAAGGGAAAGGAGGGAGAGCTTAGCAAGCAAGTAGGGGAGCTACTTGAGAAAGGGTTTATTACGCGAAACATATCTGAATGGGGTGCCCTAGTGGTATTCGCAACTAAGGCAGATGTTTCCCTTTGCTTATGTGTAGACTATAGAGAATTGAATAAACTCACTAAGAAGAACAGGCACCCACTCCCGAGGATAGATGATCTGTTTGACCATCTTGTTAGTGCATCAGTATTCTCTCAGTTAGACTTAGCGATGGGGTTTCATCAATTGAGGGTGGCCGAGGACAGTATAGATAAGACCGCTTTTTGGACTCCAGATGGTTTCTCTGAATGGCTCGTTATGCCTTTTGGGTTGATGAATGCACCCACCTATTTTGTTGATCTGATGAGTAGGGTGTTTCGAGAGTTTCTAAATTAATTTGTTGTGGTCTTTGTTGACGACATCTTGATTTTCTCGAAGAGCGAGGAAGAGCATACCTTACATATAAGGGAGGTTTCAAAAAATCTACGTGTGCATCAGCTTAAGGCAAAGTTCTCTAAATGACATTTTTGGGGAAAAGAGGTGAGATTCCTAGGGCACATGGTTTCTAAAGAAGGGATAGCAGTAGATCCCGCAAAGGTGGTTGTAGTTCAGGATTGGTAGATCCCAAAGAATGCAATGGAGCTGAGAATTTTTCGGGGTTAACTGGCTATTATAAGAAGTTCATTAAGGACTTCACAAAGATATTAGCCCCACTCACCAGGCTGACGAAGAAAATTTTGGTATTTTCATGGGATGTAGATTATGATGTTGCTTTCCAGCGATTGAAGAGGGCTCTGACAACAACCCCAGTCTTAACCTTGCCAGATGGGAATAAAGTGTTTACGGTATACACTGATGCATGTGGTACAAGGCTTGGTGTGGTTCTGATGCAAGAGGGGAGGGTAGTATGTTATGGAGGTAGACAACTAAGAGTTCATGAGAAGAAATACCCGACCCACGACTTAGAGCTAGCTGCCATAGAATTCGCGCTCAAGACGTGACACCATTATTTGCTTGGAGAGAAGTTCGAGTTGTACATTGATCATAAATCTCTCAAGTCCTTGTTCTCGCAAAAGGATCTTAATTTGAGGCAACAAAGATGGATGGAGTTCCTAGCATCTTATGACTCTGAGATTGCTTATACCCCTGGCAAGGGTAATGTGGTGGAAGATGCATTGAGTAGGCAGAGGA
This sequence comes from Allium sativum, assembly GCA_030737875.1. Lineage (NCBI taxonomy): Eukaryota > Viridiplantae > Streptophyta > Magnoliopsida > Asparagales > Amaryllidaceae > Allium > Allium sativum. The sequence continues at coordinate 1,017,883,632 of CM060926.1, read as the reverse complement.
TGGCCTTAAGTCCTTTGTCTGTGGAAAGGAAAAGCTTGGAGTTTATATCGACTTTTGACTTTAGACCCTCCACCGAGTTTTTACCTGGCTTATTTGCATCATTAGAGGTGCGTCCTACTCTTATGGATCAAATAGGAGCATCACAGCGAGAGGATCCACAGATTTTAGACATCTTGGACAGGCTCAGTAAAGGGAAGACTTCTGGTCACCTCAGTAGATACTCCACATACAATAAAGGGTGGTTATGACGAGATGGAAGGCTTTAAGTTCCCCGAATTGGGAGCTTGTTAAAGACATTCCTAGAAGAATCCCATCATTCTAAGATGACTATTCATCCAGGTGGTGATAAGATGTATAGGGATATGAAGAAGGTTTTCTTTTGGGCTGGGATGAAGAAAGACATGGTGGAGTTTGTTTCTTGATGTTTAATTTGCTAGCAAGTTAAAGCTGAGCAAAAGAAGCCCGGTGGTTTACTTCATCCTTTGGAGGTTCCACAGTGGAAGTGGGAGAGCGTCTCTATGGATTTCATAGATGGTTTGCCAAGATCGAAGAAAGGCAACACCAGTATTGTGTTTTAGTACACAGACTTACAAAGAGCGCTCATTTCATTTCGGTTAAGAGCAAGAGAACGACAGTATGGTTGGCAGCAGTTTATGTTCCTGAGATAGTCCGTCTTCATGGAGTACCTTCCAGTATCTTAAGTGATCATGACCCCATTTTCACTAGTGAATTTTGGAAGAGCTTGCAAGAAGCATTAGGTACACAACTATGTTTGATCACCGCTTATCACCCTCAGACAGATGGACAAACGGAAAGGGTGAACAGAGTTCTTGAGGATCTTTTAAGGCTGTGTATTCTAGACTTCGGAGGGACTTGGGAAGAGCATCTTCCTTTAGTAGAGTTCGCCTACAACAACAGTTATCAAGTAAGCATTGGCATGGAACCCTTCGAAGCATTATACGGACGACCTTGTAGATCGCCGACTTGTAGGTGTGAGTCTACAGAAAGACTACTACTTGGACTAGATATGATTAGAGAAACGTCCGAGAAGATTGACCTTATTTGGCGGCGAATGAAGACTGCTCAAGATAGGCAGAAATCCTACGCAGACAAGAGAAGGACTGACATTGAATTGGAAGTGGGAGACATTGTTTTTATTAAGGTATCACCTTTGAGCAATGTGGTTCGCTTCGGATCCGTAGGGAAATTGGCACCAAGATTTGTAGGGCCATTTCCTATAATAGAAAGGATTGGCCAAATGGCCTATAGAGTAAAGCTACCAGAGAGGCTATCCTGCGTTCAAGATGTTTTCCACATTTCACATTTGCGGAAGTGCTTACATGATACCGAGAAATAGTCGAGCCGAGTATATTGGAAGAAGTAAAGGTTGAACGGGAGGCGAAAGTTAGACGAGTTCCTACCCGTATTCTTGGATCAGAAGTTAAGAAGCTACGCAATAGAGAAGTCAAGTTAATGAAAGTTCAATGGGGAGGTAACCCAGAGGATGCAACTTGGAAGACCGAAGACAAGATTTGTGCTTCGTACCCTTTCCTTCTCGAGGGTATGTCCTTAACTTCCTTTCCAAAGCTTTTATTTATACTTGTTTCTATCATTTAAAGTATATCCTATTGATCAAATCTTTGACCTTTAGGTAGGAATCCCATGGATGTAAACATGTGTTTGAGACATGTTATGTTTGATGGATGCAAGTAAATGCAAGTGTTTGCTAGTGGTTTCTCGTGGATGCATATACACACACATTAGGCACTAGATCGGCTCTATCACTTTCCTACAACATATGGATGTATGTGCATTTTTCTTCTTTTAATGGATGAAATTGAGTGTATCATCATATGGATGTTGCATTTGGATGGACGATTGTGCACACATATAGAACTTACATGTTATAATAGGATTGTTGCATACATGTTGGATTCATGGCACTAACATACATTGCATTAAGGAGGTCGACTGAATCAGTAGACCGCTTGATCTTTGCATTAATATAAGGACATATACACACACCTTTACATATGTTCATATAAGCATTGGAAATCTTTAAGGACACTGAATGCCTATGATTGATGGATGAGTAAATGGATGTGGATGGTAGGATATACATTCTTCTTAACTTCGATATTTCGAGGACGAAATCCTTTGAGTAGGGGAGAATGTAACACCCCGTAATTTCAACAACACTAAAGATGATAATTTAAAGAATAATTAATTTAATATTCAGAATTAAGTGAAATGGACATCGTCATTGCATTCGTCTTTGAATTCTTGTCAAAACAGACACCTGTTTTGCGTAAAACGGACACCGTATGAAGAAGTTATTAAGGTTTGAAGTTTGTATATGCACAAGAATATATATATATATATATAAAATTAAAACCAGAATTCAAAAATCAGTTCGAAATTCAAAATTTGGGGAGGCGGCAAAAATCCCACTCAGGGGTGTTGACCCCTCAAAGGGGGTGTCGACCCATGGGTCGACCCCACAAGGAGGGGTCGACCCCCCGCGGCAGATCTGGCAGATTAGGGTTTTTGGGTCGGCTAAAAATATGGCCTCATTTCTCATATTTTTGCATATAAAAAATAATGGAGAACTAGATGTTGCCTCTGCCCAGATTAAATCAAGTCTTTTCTTCTTCTGCAATCAAGGTATTCAAGCTTAGAGATCTGTGATTCAACGCCAGCAATCCCTTCTTTATTTTTTTAGATCCAAACACTGTGAGTTTATGTTAATTTTAGATCTAAATAATTAAAAAGGTAATCTTGACATGACTATAACTTGGATCTATGCCTATGACTACTTGAATCATATCAAATCTGTTATAACTTGTGTATCTATGATATTCTGACATGACTATGACTATGACTTAGATCTTAACCTTTATCATGTCAGACCTGCCATTTTTGTAGATCTAGTCCATTGTTTAGATCACACCGTGCTTGTCATCATTATGTTGTGGAAAAATCAGATTTCTTACAGCTAGTTATCTAATTCTTTAGACCTTATCATGCCTGCTATGACATCCCTATTATATTAGAATTAGCTCTACTGTCACATGTTCATCAGATCTGTTCCTATATGCTTATCTTATCATTATGCCACTATATGTTTATGCCGTTGCATTTCAACCTTGTTAGTATGATAATTTCTATCATCCTCCCTTCATCCTTTCCCTTTTATTCTTATAGCCAGGCTACTTTCGAGCCTAGGAATGCCGCTAAAATATGCGAATGTGTTAAATTGGGAATGAGGGGAAAACGGTATAATTTGGGGCATAACTTGTAATTGGAAATTTGGCGTAAATTTAATGAAATATACGAATATGAATTTAGGGCATATGGTTTATTACGAATATGACTTGGGAAATGGGCATGAAACCTATAACGACATAGGAATAATTAGTTGATAACTGGAATGCCTAACATTACGGTAATTAGAAACTGTAACCGCGCTTAGACACAAGGTTAGATTACTTTTGTTGTGGAAGTCTGCCCGGAACCGCCCGACATATCCAACGACCACAAGTGGTGAATCTAATGTGAGGGGTCTAAGTGCATAAACATGAGACGTGCTAAGACACGAGGTTAAGTCCGACTTGTAGGAGAAGTCTGCCCGGAACCGACCGGCATATCCAACATCCACAAGTGGTAGGCTTAATGTGAGAGGTCTAGCACATTATAACCATAAACGAATATGGCAATAATGTTGAATACTTAACCTTGTTGAATCCATAGGGATCGTATGAACATGTTAAACTGAATAGGGGTCAAGTAAACTTGTTTGAAACAGTGGGTGGGTTAAGTATATCTTGGGTTGGTAGGATATATATATATATATAGGGCGACAAACTTAATTTGTTGGGGTTATGCAATTTTATGACACCGGTAGGTAGGCATAACCTGTGGAAAACCTAGTAGTGGGGATGCAAGACAAAGGGGAGAGCTTACATCATCTTGTGTGAGGGACCCGTTTCAGTCAGTAACCCATATATAGGTATCAAACGAGTACTCCGAACTAGGTCGGAGTCGGGCATGCTTACTGGGCTGATTGTAAGAGATCTGAAAGTGGGGACGGTGTCCGACGAAGCGTTCCATCGGGGTCAAGTGCGTGCATGTCTTCGCTTGCTCATGAAAATAAGACGCTGTTACATAAGTAGATATGGTTCTGCACATCTTGAAAATGAAGGGTTGCCACTTTAGGGAGTGATACACCTTAGTGTGGGGCCAGCACAGGGTATCTATGGAGTAGGGAGCCGATCGATTATGGTAGTAGTTAGGGTACATCTAGACTCTGATAAGTTTAAGAGCCTGTTATTGGGCTTCCTGTTGATTATATGGGGTTAAAACCTCTTACCAGAAAGTACGCCTAAGTCTACCATCTTATACATGTTGGGGATCATCTCATTCTTCTTATACTAGTATTGGTGCAGAGGAATCGTTAGTGAAGCATATACACTCTATCGTGTTTATCCTGTTTACCTTGTCATACCTGCCTTTTATGATGTTATCTTTCTTATCCACTTTATATGCCTATCATGATACTTTTACTTATTTATATGCTAAAAGTAACAGGACTCGCCAGACTTTATGTCTGATCCATTTTGTTTCCTCTTCTTTATCTTCAGTTTCCTCCCCAGGTTCTTAGGGTGGGAATACTCAAGCTTGATCAGGATTCTGCTTTCATTTTTCTTGGAGCTACTTAGATGTATTGCTCAAGTTCTTATCCTTGCTACTATGGCTATATTACTTTTGGGGATTATGCTTCTTTTATTATTGTACTTTGATGTTTAAAGTACAAGACAAAAGTTTTGATGATGTACTGGGTTTTTTGTATTTCAGACATATGATGTAACCAAGTTTTGAACTACGATGCTTTATGATTAATAAAGTTTTAAATTTTCCGTTGCCATTTTATATCTGTCTTGTAATGTTTTTGTTTCTGTTTACCTATAACGCTTCACGAAACTTAATGCATTCTCTTAATGAGTGACATTAATGGACGTGGGGTGTCACAAATATTCTTCTTGCTAATCAACCAATTCCTAATTTGGACTTTAACACAGGAGGCACCATTTATGATTTGGATAACTCGAATCAGTTGCTCGCTTTTGGTAATGGATCTCAAATCATAGATGTTGTTCATCGATTCACTCGAGGCAGTGCCACTTCTTCGGACTTGGATTGTGTTACTCGCAGTCCATTCTCTTTGGATATCAGGAATTCTCGAAATCCACCAGCCATCAAACTATCGGTGTTGGAAGCTTATGATGGTCGGAAGGATTCGACTGCTCACTTGATGCACTATGTGCGTCATGTGGAAGTTCTCTCTACTTCAGAAAATGCAACGACGAATGTTTTCCACTTTACTTATATGGTTCAAGAAGTTGGAAATGGATTCTATTTATTCTTACAATGCTTTAGTTGGAATGTTTGTAGAGCAGTTCAGAGATCACATCGCTCATTCAAAAAATGTCATGAATCTAATAGGCATTGAGTAGAAGTCAAGGGAGACTCTACGCAAGTTCTTTAAACAATTTAATGCTACGGTAGCTTCGGTCGACAGGACCGACCCGTTTATGGTTTTGATAGCCGCAGTCTCTGGTGTTCTGGTTAAGTCTGACTTTAAAGCATCTTAGCATTGGGACCTGTCGAGGGATCTCGGTGAGTTCTATTTTGAAGCTGAGAGGTTTTTTGGGAAGATGATGCAAGGATTGATCAAAAGGTTCTCGAGGCTAATGTGGTTAAGGGCGGGAAACCGTCTGACTCTAGTAAAGCTAAATCTAGTACAAGAAAACCTCCTTCGGGGAATAATTGATCGGCAACCTTAAGGCAATCTAAGTTCTCGTCTTACTTGGAACTTACTCACACCTCGAAGAGATTTACTTGGAGTTTCATCCCATTGCTCCTTTCAGAAACCTCCCGCAAGTGAGTTAACTCAAAGTGAAAAGGATACTGGTCGACGTTGCTTATTTCTTGATCTCGACAGTCATAATACAAACGACTGTCAATATCTTAGGGATATAATTGAGGAGCGTGTCAGACATGAAGAGATGGCATGGTTTGTTCAGACTCAGGCTGTGGTGCTAGGACATGCTCATCCCCCTCATGCTACTCAGGATAGGCCGGGACCAACACTCATCCCAGTGGCATTATTATCAACTAAGCCCTTTTCTGGCTCTGATGTCCCGGATGCAGTCCTCCCAGACGTCAATATCTTTTTGCTTTTGGTTTTTGGTCTATTGGCATTACAGATACTTTTGTTTCTTTTCTCTTCGTTTTTCTTTGTCTTCTAGATACTTGTCTTGTATTTTTGGTATCTTGGTTTTGACTCTTGTGGGTTCTTGGTTTTGGTCTTCTTTGGGTTCTTGGATGTGGTATTTGGCTTCCTCTTGTTTATGGTTTATGGATTTTCCAGCTTTTGGATGATGATTGTCTCACTCATGGCTTTCTTACTTTTGGTTTTATGGATTTTGGAATACTTGGCTTCTCAAGCTTGTGGTTTGGCTCTCTTTTTCTTCTTTGAATTTGGTTGCTCCAACTCATGGATTTGGTTTTGTAGGCTCCGGCCCTCTGGATTTATCTTTTTAGCTTTCTGGATTGTAGATGGTTGAGTCGACCTACCCATGTATGGGAGATGTTATAATCCCTAGGTATGCTCTTTGCTCAACAATACACCCTTACCCCCTTGGTTATTAATAAAATGGATTGGTTCTAGCTTTTCTTGGTCGTCTTACACCGGTAAGGTTACCTTGAAGTATTCTGGCATTCCCTAGACGTCATACTCCGGTAAGGCCGCCTTGGACACTTCGGCTTTTTTTGGTCGTCTTACTCCGGTAAGGCCACCTTGAACATTTTTTGGCTACCCTTGGTCGTCGAGCTCCAGCAGGGCCGCCTTGAGATAACTCAGGTTTTTGAACTCAAATGGCTAAGTTTGCTTACCCATGTACGGTAACCAGCACCCTTATGCATGCTCTTAGCAAATGATGAACTGCTCAGTCTCCTTCACGAACGAATTTGAAATCAGAAATAGCTAAGTCTGCATACACATATACGTGAATAGGCGAGTCCCTAGGCATGGTCTTTACGGATGATGAAGTAATAACCCTTCTTTTAATTTTTATTAAAAACTCTAAAGTTTTATAACTTTAATAAGATTACTTCGCAAATTAAGTATGCTTGCTTGTGGATATGAAATCTAAAACTGAATTGAAAACTTTAAGGACTCTGGTCCATGGCTTATCCTTGGTCATCTTACTCCCTTAAGGCCGTATTGGACCTCTCTGGCTTGTCCATTATCGTCTTACTTTGGTAAGGCCGTCTTGTGCCTCTCTGGCTTGTCCATTATCGTCTTACTTCGGTAAAGCCGTCTTGAGCCTCTCTGGCTTGTTCTTGATCATCTTACTTTGGTAAGGTCGTCTTGGTCCTCTCTGGCTTATTCTTGGTCGTCTTGCCTTGGCAAGGGTGTATTAGAATTCTTTGGCTTGATCTTGGTCGTCATTGCCTTGGCAAGACCGCCTTGAACTCATTTGAATATATAGGTATCTAGGTATTGGTTATTCTTGATTTACGGATTTCAGGTTTTCCCGATTACTTGGTTATGGATTTTTCGGTTACTCAAGTTATTGAACTCTTGCAGTCCTTCGGTTATTCTAGCTAATTTGTTTATTCTTGTTGTTCGGTTCTTCTGGTTATCTCTCACGAAACAATTTGGCGCAATCGTTGACTTTCGGGCTTTCTAGTTTTTTTGGTTTCATTGGTTAATACGATTCAGTGCGATTATGGATTTTTGGTTCATTGGATTTGGTTTTCTGATTAATATGATTTGACACAATCGTGGCTCTTTGGTTTTCTGGTTATAAAAGTTCGCTTTGGACTTCTCCTAGATTTGGTTTCTGGATTCCTGAATTTTTGGTTTTCTCGTAAAACACATCTTCCTTCGATCAAGAAAGACATATTTTGAGGGGCAAAGTGTTGACCAACTTTTTGGCAAAGCAGTCATAAGCCAAGATTTTGGTTAGCAACGCGCTTAAGTCTTGAGAACGTCGTCAGAAAACAGAAAACGATTTGGTTGAAGTCGCGACGTATTTAGAAAGGTTGGAAATAACGTCAATTCGTAAAATCATCGTTGATAACTTGGAAAAACCGGCATGGTAAAAATACATGATCGACACGGTCTGATCAGCTCAAAATCTTTGAGCGTGTCGGTCCAATCACATAACAAAGTTCGTCACGGAAAAATATATGGATTTCAGTAAAATACGGTTTTGGCGCACTCAAAATCAGCTGATCGACATGGTACAATCATGAAAAATGGCTTACACAACTCACGACGTCAAAATTTGGCACTTGGCAAACTTCTGGTCTGGCACGTTCAAAAACAGGTGACCATCACGTGAAAATCTTGGAAAACCACATGTTCATGCTTGGATAATCAATTATTGAAAAGTGGTTGATCATCAGGTTTGGCACGTTGAAAATGCCTGGTCGACACGAGAAAATCAGCGATTTCCACATGCGCGCATTGAGCTGACCAAGCTTGGCATTTTGGCACTTGGATTTGGCAAATTCGAGTTGCAAGATTTTGCATCAAGAAGGAATGCAAAAAAAGGTGGACCAGCATGGGATGTGATTTTCCAATGTCCGATTTGGGGTATTTGGAATGCGAAATTGGCAAGCGTAGAAACTCGAAATTGTGCAACTCGAAAACAGGGGAGCAGCTCGGGCTAATCAAGTTTTTTTACATATGCACACTGCGAGTTTTTAGGATGCGAATTCGAGTTGGCTAAGGGATTCGAAAATTGGGAAAATGCCTGATCACTTGGCACGGAAGTTTTCACCATGTGGATCACCTGTTTTTCCTGATCTGTACGTGTTTTCAGGCCATTTTTGGGATTTGAAATTTTAAGGGCCACAGACACATTTTTTGACTTTGGCTTGGTTTTTTGGATGTGAATTTTGCATCCTCCAAGGATATGAAATTCGGGCCGATGATCCCAAAACTCGCCTATAAATACCCCCAAGCTTGGAATTCAAAGGGGTTGGTTCTCATTTGGTATTTTTAACTTCTTGGAGCTCTGAAGCATCATTAATGGCTGCCATCTTCTTCCCCATGACTAGTGGACATAGTTTGGACCTCTAAACGTTGCATAAACGTTTTCCTTTAACTTTTGGACATTCAACTGGACTTTTGGCATGCTTTTGGACATATTTTCATACTTTTGGAAACTGGAGCTATTTCTTGGATATCTCTGCATAGTTTGACACAACGAAAAAAAATGAAGCAATTTTGGTTAAAGTTTAGAATTAACAAACATTTTATTGTTCTATTATGTAACTTTGTACGCAGAAATTGTCCGAACTTGTACAACATTTGTAATAGAAAATTATATGATGAATGATTACTATGAAGTGGATGTAGGCGTTAGTGCCGAACCACTATAAAAACTATGTTCTTCCTTTACACTTCATTACTCTTTAAATTTGGATTATTGTTTTATTATAAAACACACACTTGGGCTTTTGCGTGTGCGAGTAGACAATTCCCCATGTCAATAGGTAATAATAGAATATTATCATTTCCAATCAAGTTAATCATACATAGACTATACTTAGTTTGAAAATTGGTTTATATATAAAATCTTGGTTAAAAAAAATCAAAAACAATATTATGTCAATTTTCCCCGTTCAAGTGTTTAGAAATCCCTATCATCAATGTCAGCCAAACACATCGATTCAAAATTTGTATACCACTCAACCAATAAACAAATATAATACAAAGTATTTTATAACACTAACAAGTATGCACTCTCATATAAATATACATTAAGGTTTTAAATCTCAGATATCGGTCGCATTTTGTCTCGATAATTTTAGAGAATTGATCTCGTACTAGAGGAGATCTCGGATGAGATTAGTCTAACTCAATGGTTTGCCTTGGATTTTCGCCTCGACTCTAAAAGCTCATATCAGAACAATCTCGAGAAATGTGATATGTTGAAAACTGCTGTTCTTACAATATAATTTTCATGGATGCTATTATAAAAATAATAATTTAGACTTGAATTGCAAAATCACTTCATTGTTATTAATTTACAAAAAAACATTCATACTCTTAGATAACAATATACTTTTAAAAAAAATAAGACAATAAAAATAAATTAGTGCTTACAACTTATGATCCATGGACATTATTATTAGACAAAGAACATAAAAAAGATCCAAACATTAAATAGTGTAGCATAAGTAGAATGTAAAATACATAATTTCATAGGTAACATACTAGTTAAAATGATGAGTATGAAAATCAAAAGCATTGTGGAATATATATGAATATACGATATGATTGTTTAACATACAAAATATAAAATAGCAAGAGATTATTGTGGCCAGATTTTAGTTTTTTTATTATTATTTTGATTTAGGCACCGTTTGTAATTTTAAATTAAAAACAAAGATCTCTACCGATATGTAACATCCCAAATTTTTAGCGATTTAATAATTAATTAATTTAATTATTTTAATATATTGGTTTGATAATTTAAATGGTTTGAATTCGAATATTTTGAATATTTTAATAATATAAATATTGGAATAATAATATATTTAATTTCCGAAGTAGGCCGAAATGGTTGAATTGACAATATTGTGTGAATTGGAAAATATAAGTAATTGAGTTTATATTCGAATTAGAATAACGAATGTATTTAAATAAACGACAATTGAACATATAAATTATAATTTAATTATAAATGAGCCTGTAACGTCGTGGTAGTTCATAATATTGAGCTTTGAACTTCAAACACCTATACATGATTCATTATAAGTCGGTTTTCTTCGAAACATGAAACGTTCGAATCTATTTAACTATATTTTTCTAATGGAAGTGAAAAATTTGGATTTCGTCTTGTATATTGTAAGTTATGTCCAAATCAAGTTTTCAAATAGTCGCTATGGAATTATTTATAAATTATAGCGAATTATTTAATAAATAAAAAGGATATTTATATAAACTGAATATCGATTAAATTGGATTTTTAAATATCGAGTTAAAAATCCAAGTATGTTTATTTTGGAGCTGTATGATATTTTGTTTGGATATATATGTATGCACACGACAATATTATATATTTATAATTGATCAATTACTTGAGAACATTCTAAATAATCATCTTATTTAAATCCTATCTATGTATTTAGATTTGTTAATTGTGTGTACTTATATATATATATATAAATAAAATCTTCATCATACATTATGATTATAAGCTAAGTGATATTATCATTTGTTTATACTTAAATTGGTTATTAACTCTTGTAATATAAATGAAAATATTTTTTTTTGAATTTCCACCTAAAGGCATTAGGTACATAACCAATTAAGGCTTGACATTTATAGTTTACTGAATCGGACCTAAAATATCATTTGCTTTTACCTATTGTTAGCTACTAAATGATTTGTTAAATTTAGTTGAAATGTATTACATTTATTACTTAAAATTACATTGATGCAAGTATGCCTAATTTCGAGTTAGACATTATACATTAAGAGGAGATACTAAAACATGCTATAACGAAGAGACAATTTTGTTTTAAATATGATGTATACTCGAACTTCATTCATGCCTTATCGGATTTAAAGCTCACGTGCGTTGGCTTAGAGATCAAGTTTCAGAGATAATGGTAAAATTAAAATATAATATTTTTACATTATTACCTTCCTTGTTAAGTGTCTTTTTTCCCTATCTAAGCTAAAACGTACAGCAACAACCTATGCTTTCAACATCTGACTGAGACTATGAATTGAAAACTCATGTCAACCCCCTTATAATGTGTACAACCTATACTAAAATCTTAGGAGTTAAGTTTCTACACACTATAAAGACATCGCTGTTTTCATTCTTGGTTCTTCTTACTTCAGAAGCGTCACGTGAGAAAAGAGAGAGAAAACAGAGAACACCCCTTTAAAACTTTAATCTTCATTGTTTTTTTAAAATCAACTGCTAATCGTAAAATCGTGAAATAAGCTTCATTGGAATCAACATCAGAAGAGATTCGTGCTTATATCAGTCTATTTTAACTCGATGCAAGGTTCTGGAGGTCGATTTTTTTATAGTGAGCTAGGTTTCGAGATATTGGGGAATCGAAGCTTCAATACGGGAAATGAGTATTGGATTTGCGATTTTTGTGGAGAGTAGTATCAGATTGCAAAATGTCATGGTGTTTCGAACCAAACTAGTTCGCACAAAATACTGTAGCATCTAAGGAATAGTGTTGACGCATTCAACATGGAGGGTGTGTGTAATGACTCGGAAAAGGCGATCTTGGTTATCTGGTATACAACACATATCGAACATCCAAGGATCAAAAATATTGGTAGTTAATAGAATGAAGTTAGAGGGTGAGAATAGATAAGGTAGAAACTTAGAATAGAAGCAGAAGAAGAAGAAACAACATCAGAGTAACACGAATCTCATAGCGGAATGAACAACATATAATAGATAACATATCCTTGAAATAAAATCAGTATATGTATACAGTAACATTATCATAGTACAACACTTACAACACAGTAGAAATAACTATATCTATATAATCCTGAAGCCTCCTGCTCCAAGCTCTCCAAGTATATCTGTAAAATCCTGACTACTTGACTGCCCATATAAAATTGGGCACCCAAGAGTTTAGGGAAAACAAAATAAAATAAACTCCGGGTCAGTCATGGGACTGGTATGAGTAAAACAGTTTGAGCCATTAAACGATATCTCATAAGACCACGCCATATAACGGAATGGGTTTTTCCCTTATGAGAATCCAAAATATCTTTATATCAAAAACCTTTGATATTATAATAATGCCTATCAACCTCCATATAATAATCATCTAGTAGAACGCTTTCATCTCATGTTCTACATATATAGTATACAATAAAAACCGCAAGCACGTATTGGGTAATGGATTTCCAACTATGACAAGGTATGGAACCACCTTTCGCTAGTGTACCTCTAGAGAGGAATACACTGGGTTCAACAAGAACATCTTGCAACCCGGCCACACATGACCGACCACTCATTTCTCTTGAGTGTATCGAATGTATATCACCAACGGTTGGGATCAACAACCATTTCCCGAATGGGACAACATTGTTAGAAGTAAATGAAACTCTAGATCAGGTGATTATACACCCTAATAGGTGCGACCTACATAGCCATGCTTCCTGCCCGACTTTTGTCATTTCCCGGTTGTGAGGCTAGAGGCCACGCTTATCTCTGACAGATCACACGTTTATTCACATTGAATGTCACATCGTCATACCCGCCAAATCACAAATTGATTTCCCCAAAAATACAACGGGTATACAACTAAGAGAAACGAATTCCTCCGCCACCAAACGTAAATACGTTTGAAGAGATCAACTTACGCGATCTATTAAATATACTCTGTCAGACATTCTTCCATACAGGTCGTCCTGGGCCTGGACAAACCGAAGGCACTATTCAGTATATCCATCTTAGGCAATCTTTACCTAAGATTTATACAACAGCCCTTGCACTTGACTCCGTCTTCAATTATCTTTGGCATATATGATTCGCAACGCTTATGCCAATACGGAATGGTTCTTCGGATAATAATCCAACCGGTCTCTCCATATTAACAACGTTAAAATGGTCGAAAACTTCGATAGTCGATGAGTTAACTATAAAAGAAAAACACGTGTGCAAACAACAATGTTATTTCCAGATGGAAATTATATCGATCAATCATCATTTAACATTTTATCTCTTTAGTTCATTAATTTACTTCATTTGTCATTTCCTGTTTCCATATATTCAACATTTCTTATTTTCTAAATTTAGAAAATATATGTTATTAACACTGGAAAACATTTCCATTTCTTGTTTTCTATATTAGAAAACATTTCTGATTTCTTATTTGGAAAACATTTCGAAAACTCTTACATTGGACTTAGACAGATGTTTAAACAAACCATCGCTATGCCAACTCAAACCATTACACTTATTAACTAAATTTACTTAACCATCCTTTACTATCAAACCTTAGCCCTTTCCTTAGTTAAGAAGGAAGTCAATCGAGTTGGGGTATAATTACCTCTCAGACCTTAACCGAACAACGTTTTAACTTCGGAATAGACAAAGTTTATCTTTTAAACCTTTAACAAACTTCCTTACGTAACTCTCTTTCAAATAATCTCTATTCGATAACTCCTCCCTTCGAATAACTATATTCGATAATCTCTCTTACGAATAACTAGATTCGAAAACCTTTCTTCGAATAAACTATATTCAATTAACTCTTATCAATTAACTCTTATCAATTAACTATATTGGATTAACTCTTATCAATTAACTCTATTGGATTAACTCTTTTTGATTTAACTCAAATCGATTAACTCTAATCGATTAACTCTTTTCACTTAACTCCTTTCGAATAAACTATATTCGATAACTCCTTTTAACTCGATTCGAATAACTAATATTCGATAACTCCTTTAACTCTTATTCGAATAACTAATATTCGATAACTCCTTTTAACTCGATTCGAATAACTAATATTTGATAACTCCTTTAACTCTTATTCGAATAACTAAATTCGACAACTCTTTTCGAATGAACTATATTCGATTACTCTTCTCGAATAGACTATATTCGATTACTCTTCTCGAATAAACTATATTCGATTACTCGTCTCTTGAATACACTATATTCGATAATTCTACTTCGAATAAGTGATATTCGATAACTCTATTTGATTTACTCCATTTGAATAACTCTAACCGGTTAACTCTAACTCTAACTGGTTAACTCTAACTGATTAATTCTAACTGATTAACTCTAACTGGTTAACTCTATCTAATTTACTCTATTTGATTAACTCTAACCGAATAGCTAATATTCGATTAACTCATTTCGATTAACTCTTTTGAATAACTCCTTTCGATTAAACTAACACCGATTAACTCCTTTCGATTAAACTAAAATCGATAACTCCTTTCGATTTAACTAACATCGATTAATTCCTTTAACTCTATTCAAATAACTAATATTCGATTAACTCTATTTAACTCCATTTAACTCTATTTGAATAACTTAATATTCGATAACTCCTTTTAACTTTATTCGAATCACTAATATTCGATAACTCCTTTTAACTTTATTCGAATAACTAATATTCGATAACTCCTTTTAACTCGATTCGAATAACTAATATTCGATAACTCCTTTAACTCTTATTCAAATAACTAAATCCGATAACTCCTTTCGAATAACCAATATTCAATAACTCTATTCGATTACAAATACTTCTTTTCCTATTTGTCTATATTTATTCATATAAATATTTCCTTTATATAGTTTTATTTATTTTCTCAAATAAATTTCTCTTTTTCTTTATTTATTTTCTAAATAAATAGTTCTTTTCCAATTCTATTTGTAAATGTTTTACAAATATTTCCCTTTTCCATCCTATTTGTAAATGGTTTACAAATATTTCCTTTTCGATTTCATTTGTAAATGGTTTACAAATATTTCCTTTTCGATCCTATTTATTTTCCAAATAAATATCCTTTATAATATCTTATTTATTTTCTAAATAAATAAATCTCTTTATACTTCTATTTATTTTCCCAATAAATATCCCTTTTTATAAAACCCTTTGATTTTATAAATAATTCCCTATTTATAAAATCCCTTGATTTTATAAATAATTTCCCTTTAATCTTTATTCTATTTTCTAAATAAATATTCTTTTTTAAATTCTATTTACTTTATAAGTAAATATCTTTCTTAATACTTCTATTTACTTACTAAGTAAATAATCGTTTTACACTTCTATTTACTTTCTAAGTAAATAATCCTTTTTACACTTCTATTTACTTTCTAAGTAAATAATCCTTTTTATACCTATATTTAATTTCTAAGTAAATAATCCTTTTTACACTTCTATTTACTTTCTAAGTGAATAATCCTTTTTATACCTTTATTTACTTTCTAAGTAAATAATCCTTTTTACACTTCTATTTACTTTCTAAGTAAATAATCCTTTTTATACCTTTATTTACTTTCTAAGTAAATAATCCTTTTTATAAAATTCTTTGATTTTATAAATAATTTCTTTATTAAATTCCTTTTTATAAAATCCCTTGATTTTATAAATATTCTATTTCAATACACAGTTTGAAATTTCCCTTTTCTATTCCAATATTTCTTTTGGAATTCAACAGTACCAAATAACAGGACCAGTGTCATTATAATCAATCACATATTAACATCACATCATATAACACAATATATGAAAACAAACAGTATTATAAATATTGAGGAATCCTATTGGATCCCTCCAACCTGTTTTCCTGCATCACAGATGTTAAACAACACGAATATAAAATATTCTGATAAACGGAATCAATATTCGATTAACGATTTATATATATATCGTTATATATACTTTCAACCAATACACAAGCAATTCAACCAAACTGTAACACCCCACGTCCATTAATGTCACTCACGAAAGGAATGCATTAACTTCCATGGAGGTTATAAGTGAATATAGAACAGAAAAATTACAACAAGACAGATAGTAAATAGTACTTGGAAATCTAAAACTTCATTTTATTGCAGCGGAAATTAAACCTGTTTGTTACAACATAAAACCATAGATCATAACCAAGTACAATATCCATCTTCATAAAAACAAAATACATAATCCCATTACATAAGTAGCCATTAAAAAGATAACAAGTTGGACTTTACTTCAACGGTCCAAGCTTTCCAAAGAGAGATGAAGCAATTCAATCAAATTCCACTAGAGCTGGGCCCAACCTGAGGACCTGGAGGGGGAAAAAGGATAGAAATAGAGGGGGTCAGACATAAAGTCTGGCGAGTATGATAATTCTAACAATACTATTATCAAAATAACTAGACTAAGGCATAAGCTGGAAGACAAATAAATGTCTATGAACTCTTAGGAAGATAAAGATAGCGTTTAAGATAACGTTAAAGATAACGGTAAAGGCACACCTAATTATTAACAAATGATTACTACACTGCACCGCACATTACTACACTGCACCACACCAGTCACCCTATTGTTTGATCCCACTTGCTTCACACAGAAACTTTATAAATAGCCTTACGTACCACTAGCTGACTACATAGGTGCCGTCTGCCCCTATCTCCACTAGGTGCACCCCACTACCCACTTTCGATCGGCTCCCTACTCGTAGATACCCGTTCTGGCCCCACAGTGGGGTGTATCACTCCCCTAAAGTGGCAACCAGATACAACTTGAGAATGCACGGCTTATACCTACACGATGCAACAACGTCTTACCTACCAGCCCGGGTCAACACATGCATATGAAACCCGTTGGACTTGCATTGCCACCACTCCCCGTTTTGGCCTCTTACAGTCAAACCCAGCATGCGTGTCCCGTCCTCGACTTGGGTCGAGCCCACAAAGATACGTTTGGGATACTGGTCGAAATGGGCCCCCACAAGCTACCCACCTAAGCTTGTCACTAGTATATCCCACTTAACCCTCTTAGTCATGTTCATTTACATGTGTGTTTGGTTAAGTCTTACTAATCGTATTTCACATGCCACTAAGGGCACCCCCTAGATTCCTCATGCCACCCAAGGCACCTACTTAACCCCCATGTCCCACCTTA
The DNA here is from genome assembly GCA_030737875.1 of Allium sativum. Classification (NCBI taxonomy): domain Eukaryota; kingdom Viridiplantae; phylum Streptophyta; class Magnoliopsida; order Asparagales; family Amaryllidaceae; genus Allium; species Allium sativum. The sequence continues at coordinate 1,017,865,932 of CM060926.1, read as the reverse complement.
CATGTTTATCTGGTTAAGTATTTCTTAATTCATTCATGCCATAACCTCATAAAGACCTCTCACATTAGACTAGCATTTATGGCAGCTGGATTTGCCGGGCAGGTCCGGGCAGTCTTACACCATAAAAGAGTCTAACCTCGTGTCTTTACAACCGTTATGCTTTAGTTTAGGCCTAGGACCTCTCACATTGGGCTGACATTTGTGACCACTGGATTTGTCGGGCGGGTCCGGGCAGGTTTACGTCACAAACGAGTCCAACCTCGTGTCCTAAGCATTGATTAACACTTAAAATCTTTTACCCCAGTTTTAATAATTCCCTATTCAAATTATTAATCAGGTCAACTTTTAATGATGTCCATAATTGACTCAATTATGGCCATCCACTTATGGCATGCAAAATCATATCAATTGCACCCCAACTTTTTAATATTAAATCCTTAATATTACCCTACCCCACGTTTATACGTTCGCTTATTCAACGCATAATATAGGCTAGACTTGTATAGTCTAACACCTAGCACAAAGATAAGTTATCACAACATATAGACAATTAAAATAAATCTAATCATAATAGGGGTGAAACTTGCATAAACTACACATGTTAAGGATCAAAAGGTATCAAATTGTTAAATGTCTCAAATTACATGATATGATCATAGCCCAAATCTATACATAAACTTGCATATGGGGTTTTTAGGCAACATAATGATGGTGTGAACTAGCATACGATATCACATATGTCATAGCATAATTCTAGATGTCATAATAGATGTCTTGGCATATGTTCATAACTTTTCTAATCAATCTAACTTGCATATGTGACTTGTCATATAGATCAACATAACCCAAACATGATGATTTAATTAATATGAACTAACTAGCATAGATGGTAACATCATGGCTTTTTAACATGTATGATTCATCACAACTTAGCATAGAAACTTTCAACATACATAACATCATCATAGCATGATTTACAACATATAAGATATCATCATCACATAACATTGGATTTACAATATACATGATAGCAAAAGGGGTTTACAACAACATATATGATAATTCACATCATCTACTCATAATCCATTCATAACTCAACCTAATTAAAATGATAATAATCTTGTTAAGATCATCATACTCACAATTTAGAGAAGAAAAGAGAGAGAGTTTTGCTTTGCTTTAGGGTTGAGAGAATTAAAACTGAATTTGCTTTTCTTCTTTCTTAGTTGGCGGCGGCTCCATTGATTTTCATGGCGACGGTAACTATTCTATTTTAATTAGGTTTAGGGTTAGCATTAGGATGTATTTATAGGTGTAGGAAGTTATTTAGGACCATTAGATTAACCCTGAACCATGAGAACCAATCAAATGCAAAATCTGCATTTGAGCGAATCGGCCCACAGGTTGACAGCCAAACACCCTGGATTAACCCCTAGTCGACCCAGCGAGGCTCGGGTCGACCTCAAAAATGGGCCGGTTAAGTTATTCCCCCTCCCAATTCGCCGTTTTGAACTTTTTCGCATATTTATTTATTTATTTTTTAATATATATATATATATATATCAATATATATATATATATATATATATTTCTCTGTGCAACCCATTTCACTAAATTCTTTTCTAAAAATTAAGTATACTTTAATTTATGAATTTTAATGTTATAAAATTACGGGTGTTACATTCTCCCCTCCTTAAAGGATTTCATCCCCGAAATCTCCAAGTCAAGAAGAATGTATATCCTACCATCTAATCGTCCATCTACTCAACCATCAAACACCAGCATCCATTGTCCTTAAAAGACTTCTAATGCTTTAATGTTTATATGCACAGTGTGTGTATATGTCCATATCTAATGCAAAATTAGGCGGTCTACTGATTCAGTCGACCTCCTTAGTGCAATTCATGATAGTGCCATGCATCCATTATGTATGCAAAAGATTCCTAATGATACATATTAATTCTATATGTGTGCACAACCATCCACCCGAATGCAGCAACTATATGATAATACAACCATTATACATCCATTTTACTAAATACATCCATATATATGCAATATGCAATATGAAGTGACTGAGCCGATCTGGTGCCTAATAGTGTGTGTATATGCATCCACGAGCAACCACTAGCAAACACTTGCATCCACTTTGCATCCACCATACATAGCATGTCTCAAACACATGTTTCAACCATAGGATTATCCTAACTAAAGGTCAAAGATACTAGCGAGAGGATATACTAAAGATAAGATAAGTACAAGCTAAGCGATAAAGGAGAAATTAAAAGACATACCCTCAAAAAGAAAAGGGTATCGTGAACGCATCTTCTCTTCTGTCTCCCAAGTAGCGTTGCTCTCATCATCTCCCCATTGCACTTTGACTAGTCTGACCTCTCGATTCCTCAACCTCTTGATCTCCGACCCAAGAATGCGCGTAGGAGCTCGTCAAATTGTCACATCACGCTCTATCTCCACCTCTCTAAGCAAGCTCGGCTCTACCACTTCCGCGGTCTCGTGCAAGCACTTCCTCAAATGTGACACATGGAATACGTCATGTACACCACTAAGTCTCTCGGGCAACTCCACTCTATACGCCATCCGTCCAATCCTCTCCTTAATAGGAAACGGCCCTACAAACCTTGGTGCTAATTTCCCAACGGACCCAAAACGAACAACGTTTCGTAATGGAGACACTTTGACAAAGACCATGTCCCCAACTCCAAACTCGAGATCTGTCCTCCTCTTATCCGCATAAGATTTCTGCCTATCTTGCGCTGCTTTCATCCTCCTTCGAATCAAGTCGATCTTCTCCGAAGTCTCTCTAATCATATCGGGCCCAAGTAAGATCTTATCGGTAGATTCCCACCAACATGTAGGCGAACGACACGGCCGTCCATAAAGAGCTTCGGATGGTGCCATACCAATGCTAGATTGAAAGCTGTTATTATATGTGAACTCCACTAACGGAAGATGCTCTTCCCATGTACCCCCAAAGTCTAGGATACATAGCCTCAAAAGATCTTCTAGAATGCGATTCACCCTCTCAGTTTGGCTGTCAGTCTGAGGATGATATGCGGTGCTCAAACATAACTGAGTCCCTACCGCCTCTTGTAAGCTTCTCCACAATTCACTAGTGAAAATAGGATCGCGGTCGCTCACTATGCTAGAAGGAACGCCGTGCAAACGAACTATCTCTCGAACGTATACAGAAGCTAACCATGGAGCAGTCCTCTTACTCTTCACGGGAATAAAATGGGTGCTCTTAGTAAGTCTATCTACTATAACCCAAATTCCCGTATTACCCTTCCACGATCGCGGTAATCCATCCACAAAATCCATCGAGTTGCTTTCCCATTTCCATAGTGGAACCTCCAATGGGTGAAGCAACCCACCAGGTTTCTTTTGCTCCTCTTTTACTTGTTGGCACACCAAGCATCTAGCGACATACTCGGCCACATCTTTCTTCATGCTGGCCCAAAAGTAAACTCTCTTCATGTCTTTGTACATCTCGTCCCTGCCGGGATGAATGGTCATCTTCGAATGATGTGCTTCGTCAAGAATAGTCTTCCTTAGGTCATCGTCTTTTGGTACACAAAGTCTACCGTCCCTACGTAACCAACCCTTATCGTCTAGGGTATACCTACGGAGATGGCTTGATGACTCCCCTTCTTTGAGATTTTCTACTAACTCAACCAACTGCGGGTCGTCTCGCTGTGCCTCGCCAATCCGTCCCAAAAGCGTAGGTCTGACCTCTAAGGATGCTAGCAAACCGAGTACGAAGTCAACGGAAGGTCTAAAGTCAAACATCGAAATGAATTCTAAACTTCGCCGCTCAACAAACAAAGGACTTAAGGATAATCTTTTTCTACTTAAGGCGTTTGCCACCACGTTACCCTTGCCAGGGGTATAGGCTATTTTGAAGTCGTAGGACGCTAAGAACTCCATCCACCTTTGCTGCCTTAAGTTCAAGTCCTTTTGAGAGAATAGGTATTTTAAAGATTTGTGGTCAGTGAATAGTTCGAATTTCTCGCCAATAAGATAATGACGCCAAGGCTTAAGCGCGAAAACGATAGCGGCCAACTCTAGGTCATGCGTGGGGTATTTCTTTTCATGCGCTCTTAACTGCCTTCCACCATAGGCTATTACCTTGCCCTCTTGCATTAAGACTGCGCCTAGTCCTGTCCCACAAGCGTCAGTATAAACGGTAAACGGCTTACTCCCGTCTGGCAATACTAAGACTGGGGCTGAAGTCAAAGCTCTCTTCAAACGTTGAAACGCATCATCACAATCTACGTCCCATGTGAAAACTAGGTTCTTCTTCGTCAAGCGTGTCAGTGGAGCTGATATCTTTGCGAAGTCTTTGATAAACTTCCTATAGTAGCCAGCCAACCCAAAGAAACTTCTCACTTCGGTAGCATTTTTAGGAACCTTCCAATCTTGGATGGCCACCACCTTCGCAGGATCTACAGCTATCCCTTCTTTGGAAACCACGTGTCCTAAGAACCGTACTTCCTTCCTCCAACAGTGACACTTAGAAAATTTAGCTTTAAGGCTATGCGCTCGTAGGGTCTCCAACACTTTCCTAAGATGTAGGGCATGCTCTTCTTCATCCTTAGAAAAGATCAAGATGTCATCTACAAAGACTACCACAAATTTGTTAAGGTACTCCCTAAACACCCTACTCATCAAATCAACAAAGTATGCGGGGGCGTTTGTCAAACCGAAGGGCATCACTAGCCATTCATAGAAACCGTCCGGAGTCCTAAAGGCAGTCTTGTCAATGCTATCCTCAGCCACTCTCAACTGATGGAAACCAGTGGCTAAGTCCAACTGCGAAAACACTGAGGCGCCAACTAACTGATCGAAGAGATCGTCAATCCTCAGCAGTGGGTGTCTGTTCTTCTTAGTAAGTTTATTAAGTTCTCTATAGTCCACACACAGTCTAAGGGACCCATCCGCCTTCGTGGCAAATACCACTGGAGCACCCCACTCTGATATACTTCGTCTTATGAACCCCTTCTCAAGCAACTCCTTCACTTGCTTACCGAGTTCCCTCCTTTCACGTGGAGCCATGTGGCGTACTGGCAAAGATACTGGTTTCTCATTATCCACAAGATATATTCGAAAATCTATCTCCCGCTTCGGAGGCAAGCCCTTCACCTCCTCAAACACATCCGAATATTCTCGGACCACTCTAACAGATCGTAGATTTTCCTCAGACGCGTCAAGCGATTCTATATAACTTAGCATAACCGAATTTATGGGATTACAAAAGATTTCGAGAGTGTTTCCAAGGCGAGTCATGAGCCTAACTACTCTCCTTTCACAATCAAGAACGGCCCCATTTCTGGATAACCAATCCATTCCTAAAATTAGCCCATAGACCGTGAAGCCCAACACATAAGCATTACATCTAAATTCAACGCTAAGTATGGAAATTTTCAAATCCAAACACATCATAGACAAATAAGCTTAGCCCCCAACTGGATTCGAAACAACTAAGAGATCCTCTACTAAACTGGTGTTTAAGTGCAGTGATTCAACTAATGATGTAGAGATAAACGAATGTGATGCGCCCGAATCGAATAAGGTACGGACAGGATGATCAAACAGAAAAACTAAGCTTTCAACAGAATTGGTTCTACCTCGTTCTTGCAGCGGTGGGACCGCGAGAGCCTGAACTTGTCCCCTTTCCTGCCCTGGTGCCATAAGAGCCTGCACCTATCCTCCCGAGGTAGCTTCTGCCATCTGCCCCTTCTTTGGGCAGTTCTTCACTAAATTTCCCGCATCGCCACAATGAAAACAGCCTGTCTTCTTTTTCTTTTGGCAATCCTTGCTGAGATGGCCTGTGTCCCACAGTTAAAACATTTCTTCTTTCCCTTGCCGTTATTGTCTTTACCATCCTTCTTGTTTTGCGTTGTGGTTTCTTCTGATCCCCCTTCTTCTCGGGTGCCTTATCAGCTTTAGCGCTTTTCTCTTCATGCATGAGCGCCATTTCTACTAACTTCTCAAAGGTGGCCCCATCGGGATGTGGGTCATATCCAACCCTTGCAATGGTTCATTCAAGCCATTCACGAACCTCAGAGCCTTCTTCTCCGGTGTGTTTACTAAGTCCAAGCCAAACCTTGCTAACTGATTAAATTTATTGACATATTCTTTCACTGATGAGCTTCCTTGCTTCAATGTCAAGAACCTTTCCATACATAGATTTTCTTCCGCCCTTGAGAGAAACTTCGCCTCAAACCTACGTCTGAAATCCGCCCAAGAGTCAACAGGACGCTCCCCATTAGTGACCTCCACCAAAACGAGGCCTCTCCCTTCATCAACCAAGCTGCTAAACGAACTCTCTTCCCTTCTTCTACTTCAAAGATTTCTAGCAATTCTTCCACCTCCTTAAGCCAATCTCTAGCTTCCACAAACATTTCTGACCCTTGAAATGGTTTTCCACCCATAGCCTTGAATTCCTTGCACGTCTTTGCAAAAGTATCTATGCGAGGAGGAGGAGGAGGAACGGGTGCAACTGGTGGTGGAGGAACATTGGCTGGACCTACAGCGGCCCTAGCCTCTAATAACCTCCTATACCATCCTGGTATCGTTACACCGTCGGGTAGATTAAGATCTTCAGCCATGCTGAAACGAAAAAGGAAAGATCCAGAATGGAGAATTCGAAAGATAAAGATATAGGCTATTGGGGATTATGTTTTTTTCCTTAAAAACTTTTCTCTTTAAATTTCTCATTAAAACATGTTTTTGAAAGCACTTCTTCCAAAAATAACTATTTTTCTAAAGTATTTTTATCTGTTCTGGTAACCTTAAGCTCTGATACCACGTGTAACACCCCACGTCCATTAATGTCACTCACGAAAGGAATGCATTAACTTCCATGGAGGTTATAAGTGAATATAGAACAGAAAAATTACAACAAGACAGATAGTAAATAGTACTTGGAAATCTAAAACTTCATTTTATTGCAGCGGAAATTAAACATGTTTGTTACATCATAAAACCATAGATCATAACCAAGTACAATATCCATCTTCATAAAAACAAAATACATAATCCCATTACATAAATAGCCATTAAAAAGATAACAAGTTGGACTTTACTTCAACGGTCCAAGCTTTCCAAAGAGAGATGAAGCAATTCAATCAAACTCCACTAGAGCTGGGACCAACCTGAGGACCTGGAGGGGAAAAAAGGATAGAAATAGAGGGGGTCAGACATAAAGTCTGGCGAGTATGATAATTCTAACAATACTATTATCAAAATAACTAGACTAAGGCATAAGCTGGAAGACAAGTAAATGTCTATGAACTCTTAGGAAGATAAAGATAGCGTTTAAGATAACGTTAAAGATAACGGCAAAGGCACACCTAATTATTAACAAATGATTACTACACTGCACCAAACATTACTACACTGCACCACACCAGTCACCCTATTGTTTGATCCCACTTGCTTCACACAGAAACTTTATAAATAGCCTTACGTACCACTAGCTGACTACATAGGTGCCGTCTGCCCCTATCTCCATTAGGTGTACCCCACTACCCACTTTCGATTGGCTCCCTACTCGTAGATACCCGTGTTGGCCCCACAGTGGGGTGTATCACTCCCCTAAAGTGGCAACCCGACACAACTTGAGAATGCACGGCTTATACCTACACGATGCAACAACGTCTTACCTACCAGCCCGGGTCCACACACGCATATGAAACCCGTTGGACTTGCATTGCCACCGCTCCCCATTTTGGCCTCTTACAGTCAAACCCTACATGCGTGTCCCATCCTCGACTTGGGTCGAGCCCACAAAGATACGTTTGGGATACTGGTCGAAATGGGCCCCCACAAGCTATCCACCTAAGCTTGTCACTAGTATATCCCACTTAACCCTCTTAGTCATGTTCATTTACATGTGTGTTTGGTTAAGTCTTACTAATCGTATTTCACATGCCACTAAGGGCACCCCTAGATTCCTCATGCCACCCAAGGCACCTACTTAACCCTCATGTCCCACCTTACATGTTTATCTGGTTAAGTATTTCTTAATTCATTCAGGCCATAACCTCATAAAGACCTCTCACATTAGAATGACATTTATGGCAGCTGGATTTGCCCGGACCCACCTTACATGTTTATCTGGTTAAGTATTTCTTAATTCATTCATGCCATAACCTCATAAAGACCTCTCACATTAGACTGGCATTTATGGCAGCTGGATTTGCCGGGCAGGTCCGGGCAGTCTTACACCATAAAAGAGTCTAACCTCGTGTCTTTACAACCGTTATGCTTTAGTTTAGGCCTAGGACCTCTCACATTGGGCTGACATTTGTGACCACTGGATTTGTCGGGCGGGTCCGGGCAGGTTTACGTCACAAACGAGTCCAGCCTCGTGTCCTAAGCATTGATTAACACTTAAAATCTTTTACCCCAGTTTTAATAATTCCCTATTCAAATTATTAATCAGGTCAACTTTTAATGATGTCCATAATTGACTCAATTATGGCCATCCACTTATGGCATGCAAAATCATATCAATTGCACCCCAACTTTTTAATATTAAATCCTTAATATTACCCTACCCCACGTTTATACGTTCGCTTATTCAACGCATAATATAGGCTAGACTTGTATAGTCTAACACCTAGCACAAAGATAAGTTATCACAACATATAGACAATTAAAATAAATCTAATCATAATAGGGGTGAAACTTGCATAAACTACACATGTTAAGGATCAAAAGGTATCAAATTGTTAAATGTCTCAATTTACATGATATGATCATAGCCCAAATCTATACATAAACTTGCATATGGGGTTTTTAGGCAACATAATGATGGTGTGAACTAGCATACGATATCACATATGTCATAGCATAATTCTAGATGTCATAATAGATGTCTTGGCATATGTTCATAACTTTTCTAATCAATCTAACTTGCATATGTGACTTGTCATATAGATCAACATAACCCAAACATGATGATTTAATTAATATGAACTAACTAGCATAGATGGTAACATCATGGCTTTTTAACATGTATGATTCATCACAACTTAGCATAGAAACTTTCAACATACATAACATCATCATAGCATGATTTACAACATATAAGATATCATCATCACATAACATTGGATTTATAATATACATGATAGCAAAAGGGGTTTACAACAACATATATGATAATTCACATCATCTACTCATAATCCATTCATAACTCAACCTAATTAAAATGATAATAATCTTGTTAAGATCATCATACTCACAATTTAGAGAAGAAAAGAGAGAGTTTTGCTTTGCTTTAGGGTTGAGAGAATTAGAATTGAATTTGCTTTTCTTCTTTCTTAGTTGGCGGCGGCTCCACTGATTTCCATGGAGACGGTAACTATTCTATTTTAATTAGGTTTAGAGTTAGCATTAGGATGTATTTATAGGTGTAGGAAGTTATTTAGGACCATTAGATTAACCCTGAACCATGGGAACCAATCAAATGCATAATCTGCATTTGAGCGAATCGGCCCATGGGTTGACAGCCAAACACCCTGGATTAACCCCTAGTCGACCCAGCGAGGCTCGGGTCGACCTCAAAAATGGGCCGGTTCGGTTATTCCCCCTCCCAATTCGCTGTTTGGAACTTTTTCGCATATTTATTTATTTATTTTTTAATTTATATATATATATATATATCAATATATATATTTCTCTGTGCAACCCATTTCACTTAATTCTTTTCTAAAAATTAAGTATACTTTAATTTGTGAATTTTAATGTTATAAAATTACGGGGTGTTACACAAACAGTTAACACACAACAATCAAAAGATGATTAACAGTTCTAAAAAATATAAATGTTCAGAGTTGGTGAGTTTTACTCATATTGGACGATCATCATTAATAACGATAACCATCGCTTGATTCGGACGGACAATTTATTTCGCGATAAATTGTAACGAGCTCGGATTCACTCCCAGTCAGTTCCATTGCGTAGTGTCCGTCCATACGATCCCGTCGGATCTTATTTCGCTGAATTCTGATAACGTATGCTCAATTTATACATTGTACAAGTTATAACTGTTTTAAATTAAAAACAAAACAAATTTAATTCTCTCATTTGGGCCTTACCATTCAGTCGGCCCACTAACCAAAGCAGGCCCGCCCCATACATGTCTGCACCTTTCTTCCTCTTCAACTAAAATCGCTCTCCAGTTTTAACCGAACAACATTAACAACACTTCTCTCCTCCCCCATTCCCCCTACACTTTACCGAATTCAAAACAGGAAACACCAATCTACTCACCATCGTACCAGCTTCCTCACCGAACCCCCAACATTCAACTCGCACTCCCTTTCTAAAACCCGTCGTCGAGCTACTGTACGCTGCTCCCTGGTACCTGCGACATCTTTTTCCACCGATGTTTCTCAAAACTCCTCAACGAGTGCTAAATCACTCAACGAACACAATCCCAGTCTCAGCTCAACCCATTTCGACCCCTGCTACTCGCGGTTCGAAGCCCTACTTCACAACTGGAAAACGTCCAGTTCCCAAACACCATCGCGAGTCACGAATTCAATATAGACGGTAGAACTAGACCCTACGAGTTCGAATATACTTGCTTTGGGATTTTAGGATTTTTCTTTGCATTGTTTTTTATTTTAGAACTTTGAAAATTTCCACGTTTTAGCCAAAACTGGTGGCGGCTTGTTTGAGTGATTTTATAAGGGGACGGGATTTTCTTGTGTGGCTGAGAAGAAGGATGGGTGGCCTTGTTTAGGTTCACATATTTTAGTTTTATATTTATTTTCTACTTGTTCTTGCCTTCTAAAAACTTGTATAATCACACACAATACCTAAAAATCACGAAACTGGACATCCAGCTACAGTTCGACATTACGGTCCCAATGAAACTAGTTTCGTCGAATTCCGATTCCGTTTGCTCACACAACGTATTTTTAACCATCGAAATATCGACTGTTTTTCACTTTAAAAATCGGTACGGCCACAAACTGACTTCAAAAATCACGGAAATTGAAATCTAACAATAATTTGACATTGCGGATCCAACAAAATTAGTTTCGTCAAATTCTGAGGTCGTTTGCAAAAGTGGCAATTTTTAAAGCTCTAAATAACCTATTTAAATATATAAATATATTTAAATATAATTAAATTAAATATAAATAAATTTATATTATCGTATATATTCACACTAGAATACACTACAGCTCCAGAATAATCCTATATGGATTTCTAACTCGATATTTCATCATCTGAGTTATATCGATATTCGATTTATATTTAAATTCCTTTATAAAATTTGAAATGGCCATGGCGCTATTTTTCTGAAAATTTGATTTGGACATAAATCAAAATCTACATGACGAAATCCCGATTTTTCTCTTCCACTAGAAAAATATACTTCACCAGCTTCTAACGTTTCTTGTTTCACAGAAATCCGATTTAAAATGAACCCTGTATATTCAGTTGAAGTTCGAATAGCCAATTTACGAACTGCAGCGCCATTTCGAGCTCGATTATATTTATAATATAATTATATGTTCAAACTGACGTAAATTAAATATATTCGTTATTTTAATTCAATTCTAAGCTGAATTAAATCTTAGGAATAATCCAGTTCATAGAATATCGTAAATTCCAATATTTCTGATTATTTCAGAATTAAATATATTATTCTATTATTTAGATTAATTAAATATTCAATATAATTTAATTCAACAACCATTTAATTCTAATTCACCATTTAAATAATTAAATTAATTAATTATTATACCGCTGAAAATACGGGTCGTTACATTCTTCCCCACTTAAAATAATTTTGTCCTCAAAATTGCTAAGGTAGAAAACAAACCCTATCGATTGGTTAGAACTTATTTGTTCACTTCTTAATTTCAGTTTCAACTGAACCAATTAAATTTCCATTTAAATATTTTTTTATTCTTATCAACGAAAATTTTGAAAAATCCTGAAAATTTTCTAACACCAGAAAATTCTGAAAAAAATCGCCATAACCTCCTTTGTACAGCCCTATCGGTAAAACTACAACTTGCCTCTCTGGGCTATTTCCAACCCAAAAGAAAACCAAACAGCTAAGCGGCTTGCCAAACAGGCTCATAAATCACCAAACTTATATAAAATAAACTTGTACCTTTTTGTCGGGCATATCACTATATCCTTTACATCTGCTGTTAATTTTGCATATACCAATGTCATCCCAATTAATCTCCAATCACTTTTATCTCCAACACAACCATTCGCTTATATCCGAGCCAAATATCATTTCAAACCCGAGTTTTATTCTCGATTCCAAATCTTGATTTTTCCAAACCAATTCTATTTCAACTCCTTATCTAACAAATCCAATCTTCTCGATATCATTCTAATCCAATTAAAATTCCACTTAATTGGTTTTCAATTCAAGTCCAATTTATTTCCACGAATTTTTATTTAAATTTGTTTTTAATTCATAGTCTATTCCTGGGAGTTTTAAACAGCTTTTCTTTTCTCAAAATCAAACTTTCCTTTTTAGGATTTCAAACAACTTGTTTTTCTCAAAATAATTCAAAAACAAAATCTTTGGTAGTAATCCGTCACTTACATACTTGAAAATGAACATGTCGCGATTCATCATCAGGGTTATTTCCCAGCTATCGAAGTGAGTTCAATACTATATCACTTATCAAAACCATTCTTTAAACACTTTTATTTTGAAATCAGTTCAAAATATCATTCACAATGCTGTAAAAAAATTTAAAATTTCCCAGGATTTTAAAATTCTCATATATTTAATGCAAATTCATTTACAAATACCTTTCCAACTTTTCCAGGGTTGAATTTCAATTCTGATTTAAATTCAGATTTACTCCATTTCGTAACACTTATACGAATTTTGATTGGTTATTTACATAACCATTTTATTTATAATCTTACTTGATTATAATAACAACCAATATATCCAATATATATATTTTCTCTAAATCAGGATATAATTTGGGTAAATTTATTTCATTTACCCTCTTTTCAAAACATACCGTGTCGACCCATCAAATTCGAGTGTTTAGAAACTCCTACCGATACAGTGGATCAAACTGATCGACCAGAATCCACAAACAACTCAACCAACAAATCTCCACAATATAAAACCATTTTTATATTAAATAACAAATACGCTCTCTCGTATATATACACTCAACTCAATCTATGGTATTGCTAAATCCATCTCTACTGAGTCATTCCACAGAGCCAAGGTAATTCACTTAACATTATGCTCTGATACCAACTGTAACGACCCGGAAAAAGGTGATCTTGGTTATCCGATATACAACACATATCGAACATCCAAGGATCGAAAATACCGGTAGTTAATAGAAAGAAGTTAGAGGGTGAGAATAGATAAGGCAAAAACTTAGAATAGAAGAAGAAGAAGAAGATACAACATCAGAGTAACACGAATCTCACAGCGGAACGAGCAAAATATAATAGATAACATATCCTTGAAATAAAATCAGTATATGTATACAGTAACATTATCAGAGTAAAACACTTACAGCACAGCAGAAATAACTATAGCTATATAATCCTGAAGCCTCCTGCTCCAAGCTCTCCAAGTATATCTGTAAAATCCTGACCACTTGACTGCCCGTATAAAATTGGGCACCCAAGAGTTTAGGGAAAACAAAACAAAATAAACTCCGGGTCAGTCATGGGACTGGTAAGAGTAAAACAGTTTGAGCCATTAAACGATATCTCATAAGACCACGCCGTATAACGGAACGGGTTTTTCCCTTATGAGAATCCAAAATATCTTTATATCAAAAACCTTTTATATTATAATAATGTCTATCAACCACCAAATAATAATCATCTAGCAGAACGCTTTCATCTTACGTTCTACTTATATAGTATACAATCAAAATCGCAAGCACGTATTGGGTAATGGATTTCCAACTATGACAAGGTATGAAACCACCTTTCACCCCTAGAGAGGAATACACTAGGTTCAACAAGAACATCTTGCAACCCGTCCACACATGACTGACCACTTATTTCGCTTGATTGTATCGAATGTATGTCACCAACAGTTGGGATCAGCAACCGTTTCCCGAATGGGACAGCATTGACAATAGATTTTTAGAAGTAAATGAAACTCTAGATCAGGTGATTATACACCCTAATAGGTGCGACCTACATAGCCATGCTGCCTCCCCAACTTTTGTCATTTCCCGGTTGTGAGGCTAGAGGCCACGCTTATCTCTGACAGATCACACGTTTATTCACTTTGAATGTCACATCGTCATACCCACCAAATCACAAATTGGTTTCCCCAAAAATACAACGGGTATACAGCTAAGAGAAATGAATTCCTCCGCCACAAAACGTAAATACGTTTGAAGAGATCAACTTACGTGATCTATTAAATATACTCTGTCAGACATTCTTCCATACAAGTCGTTCCGGGACTAGACAAACCGAAGGCACTATTCAGTATATCCATCTTAGGCAATCTTTACCTAAGATTTATACAAAAGCCCTTGCACTTGACTCCGTCTTCAATTATCTTTGGCATATATGATTTGCAACGCTTATGCCAATACGGAGTGGTTCTTCGGATAATAATCCAACCAGTCTCTCCATATTAACAACGTTAAAATGGTTGAAAACTTCGATAGTCGATGAGTTAACTATCAAAGAAAAACACGTGTTCAAACAACAATCTTATTTCCAGATGGAAATTATATCGATCAATCATCATTTAACATTTTATCTCTTTAGTTCATTAATTTACTTCATTTGTCATTTCCTGTTTCCATATATTCAACATTTCTTATTTTCTAAATTTAGAAAATATATGTTATTAACACTAGAAAACATTTCCATTTCTTGTTTTCTATATTAGAAAACATTTCTGATTTCTTATTTGGAAAACATTTCCAAAACTCTTACATTGGACTTAGACAGATGTTTAAACAAACCATTGTTATGCCAACTCAAACCATTACACTTATTAACTAAATTTACTTAACCATCCTTTACTCTCAAACATTTGCCCTTTCCTTAGTTAAGACGGAAGTCAATCAAGTTGGGGTATAATTACCTCTCAGACCTTAATTGAACAACGTTTTAACTTCGGAATAGACAAAGTTTATCTTTTAAACCTTTAACAAACTTCCTTATGTAACTCTCTTTCGAATAATCTCTGTTCGATAACTCCTCCTTTCGAATAACTATATTCGATAATCTCTCTTACGAATAACTAGATTCGAAAACCTTTCTTCGAATAAACTATATTCGATTAACTCTATTCGATTAACTCTATTCAATTAACTCTTATCAATTAACTCTATTGGATTAACTCTTTTTGATTTAACTCAAATAGATTAACTCTAATCGATTAACTCTTTTCACTTAACTCCTTTCGAATAAACTATATTCGATAACTCCTTTTAACTTGATTCGAATAACTAATATTCGATAACTCCTTTAACTCTTATTCGAATAACTAATATTTGATAACTCCTTTTAACTCGATTCTAATAACTAATATTCGATAACTCCTTTAACTCTTATTCGAATAACTAAATTCGATAACTCCTTTCGAATAACCAATATTCGATAACTCTTCTCGAATGAACTATATTCAATTACTCTTCTCGAAAAAAACTATATTCGATTACTCTTCTCGAATAAACTATATTCGATTACTCTTCTCTCGAATACACAATATTCGATAACTCTACTTTGAATAAGTGATATTCGATAACTCTACTCGATTTACTCCATTTGAATAACTCTAACTGGTTAACTCTAACTGGTTAACTCTAACTGATTAATTCTAACTGATTAACTCTAACTGGTTAACTCTATCTAATTTACTCTATTCGATTAACTCTAACCGAATAGCTAATATTCGATTAACTCATTTCGATTAACTCTTTTGAATAACTCCTTTCGATTAAACTAACACCGATTAACTCCTTTCGATTAAACTAAAATCGATAACTCCTTTCGATTTAACTAACATCGATTAACTCCTTTAACTCTATTCGTATAACTAATATTCGATTAACTCTATTTAACTCCATTTAACTCTATTCGACTAACTTAATATTCGACAATTCCTTTTAACTTTATTCGAAT
Organism: Allium sativum; assembly: GCA_030737875.1. Lineage (NCBI taxonomy): Eukaryota > Viridiplantae > Streptophyta > Magnoliopsida > Asparagales > Amaryllidaceae > Allium > Allium sativum. Next base: position 1,017,849,777 of record CM060926.1, on the reverse strand, counting down.
CACTAATATTCGATAACTCCTTTTAACTTTATTCGAACAACTAATATTCGATAACTCCTTTTAACTCGATTCGAATAACTAATATTTGATAACTCCTTTAACTCTTATTCGAATAACTAGATCCGATAACTCCTTTCGAATAACCAATACTCGATAACTCTATTCGATTACAAATACTTCTTTTCCTATTTGTCTATATTATTTCATATAAATATTTCCTTTATATAATTCTATTTATTTTCTCAAATAAATTCCCCTTTTTCTTTATTTATTTTCTAAATAAATAATTCTTTTCCAATTCTATTTGTAAATGTTTTACAAATATTTCCCTTTTCCATCCTATTTGTAAATGGTTTACAAATATTTCCTTTTCGATTTCATTTATAAATGTTTTAAAAATATTTCCTTTTCGATCCTATTTATTTTCCAAATAAATATCCTTTATAATATCTTATTTATTTTCTAAATAAATAAATCTCTTTATACTTCTATTTATTTTCCCAATAAATATCCCTCTTTATAAAACCCTTTTGATTTTATAAATAATTACCTTTTTATAAAATCCCTTGATTTTATAAATAACTTCCCTTTAATCTTTTTTCTATTTTCTAAATAAATATTCCTTTATAAATTCTATTTACTTTATAAGTAAATATCTTTCTTAATACTTCTATTTACTTGCTAAGTAAATAGTTGTTTTACACTTCTATTTACTTTCTAAGTAAATAATCATTTTACACTTCTATTTACTTTCTAAGTAAATAATCGTTTTACACTTATATTTACTTTCTAAGTAAATAATCCTTTTTACACTTCTATTTACTTTCTAAGTAAATAATCCTTTTTATAGCTTTATTTAATTTCTAAGTAAATAATCCTTTTTACACTTCTATTTACTTTCTAAGTAAATTATCCTTTTTATACCTTTATTTACTTTCTAAGTAAATAATCCTTTTTATAAAATTCTTTGATTTTACAATTTATTTCTTTATTAAATTCCTTTTTATAAAATCCCTTGATTTTATAAATATTCTATTTCAATACACATTTTGAAATTTCCCTTTTCTATTCCAATATTTCTTTTGGAATTCAACAGTACCAAATAGCAGGACCAGTGTCATTATAATCAATCACAGATTATGCATCACATCATATAACACAATATATGAAAACAAACAGTATTATAAATATTGAGGAAACCTGTTGGATCCCTCCAGCATGTTTTCCTGCATCATAGATGTTAAACAACACGAATATAAAATATTCTGATAAACAGAATCAATATTCGATTAACGATTTATATATATATCGTTATCTATACTTTCAACCAATACACAAGCAATTCAACCAAACAGTTAACACATAGCAATCAACAGATGATTAACAGTTCTAAAAAATATAACTGTTCAGAGTTGGTGAGTTTTACTCACATTGGACGATTATCGTTAATAACGATAACCATCGCTTGATTTGGACGGACAATTTATTTCGCGATAAATTGTAACGATCTCGGATTCACTCCCAGTCAGTTCCATTGCGTAGTGTCCGCCCATACGATCCCGTCGGATCTTGTTTTGCTGAATTCTGATAACGTATGCTCAAGTTATACATTGTACAAGTTATAACTGTTTTAAATTAAAAACAAAACTAATTTAATTTTCTCATTTGGGCCTTACCATTCACTCGGCCCACTAACCAAATCAGGCCCTCCCCATACATGTCCGCACTTTTCTTCCTCTTTAACTAAACTCGCTCTCCAGTTTTAACTGAACACCATTAACACCACTTCTCTCCTCCACCATTCCCCCTACACTTTACCGAATTCAAAACAGGAAATACCAATCTACTCACCATCATACCAGCTTCCTCACCGAACCCCCAACATTCAACTCGCACTCCCTCTCTAAAACCCGTCGTCGAGCTACTGTACGCTGCTCCCTGGTAGTTGTGACATCTTTTTCCACCGATGTTGCTCAAAACTCCTCAGCGAGTGCTAAATCACTCAACGAACACAATCCCAGTCTCAGCTCAACCCAGTTCGACCCCTGCTATTCACGGTTCGAAGCCTTAGTTCACAACTGGAAAACGTCCAGTTCCGAAACACCATCGCGAGTCACGAATTCAACACAGATGGTAGAGCTAGACCCTACGAGTTCGAATATACTTGCTTTGGGATTTTAGGATTTTTCTTTGCATTGTTTTTTATTTTAGAACTTTGGAAATTTCCACTTTTTAGCCAAAACTGGTGGCGGCTTGTTTGAGTGATTTTATAAGGGGTCGGGATTTTCTTGTGTGGCTGAGAAGGAGGATGGGTGGCCTTATTTAGGTTCACATATTTTAGTTTTATATTTATTTTCTACTCGTTCTTGCCTTCTAAAAATTTGTGTGATCACACATGATACCTAAAAATCACGAAACTGGACATGCAGCTACAGTTCGACATTACGGTCCCAACAAAACTGGTTTCGTTGAATTCCGACTCCGTTTGCTCACACACCGTATTTTAAACCATCGATATATCGACTATTTTTCACTTTAAAAATGGTACGGCCACATACTGACTTCAAAAATCACGGAAATTGAAATCTAACAATAATTTAACATTGCAGATCCAACAAAATTAGTTTTGTCAAATTCTGAGGTCGTTTGCAAAAGTGGCAATTTTTAAAGCTCTAAATAACCTATTTAAATTTATAAATATATTTAAATATAATTAAATTAAATATAAATAAATTTATATTATCGTATATATTCACACTAGAATACCCTACAGCTCCAAAATAATCCTATATGGATTTCTAACTCGATATTTCATCATCAGAGTTATATCGATATTCGATTTATATTAAAATTCCTTTATAAAATTTGAAATGGCCATGGCGCTATTTTTCTGAAAATTTGATTTGGACATAAATCAAAATCTACACGACGAAATCCCGATTTTTCTCTTCCACTAGAAAATTATACTTCACCAGCTCCTAACGTTTCTTGTTTCATAGAAATCCGATTTAAAACGAACCCTGTATATTCAGTTGAAGTTCGAATCGCCAATTTACGAATTGCAGTGCCATTTCGAGCTCGATTATATTTATAATATAATTATACGTTCAAACTGACGTAAATTAAATATATTCGTTATTCTAATTCAATTCTATGCTGAATTAAATCTTAGGAATAATCCAGTTCATAGAATATCGTAAATTCCAATATTTCTGATTATTTCTGAATTAAATATATTATTCTATTATTTAAATTAATTAAATATTCAATATAATTTAATTCAACAACCATTTAATTCTAATTCACCATTTAAATAATTAATTTAATTAATTATTATATTGCTGAAAATACGGGTCGTTACAGTGCGAACTCACTCTAAAATGGATGAGGGTGACGAGATTAGGAAGAGGAGAATATCCGCATTTGTTTTGTTGCGTTTCGTGGAGTAACAATGTCGGAGGAAGCTTGCAAAGTTTGGGAAAATGGTATATACGTTGGAAGCAGGACTTGGTTTTTAGAGAAGAAGACCTTAATTGGGTCGGGTGCGCTTGGCATTTGGGCTGAATATTTAAGGGGTGAGGCCCAAACAATTAAATTTAAGTTTTTATTTAATTTAATTATATGTTTTAACTTGTAAATTAAATATCTCGCGCATACGTTGTTAGTTTCATGAACGGTCAGATCCAATTAGGATCGTATGGATGCAGGCTTCACAATGAAACCAGTCGGAGAGATTTGGAATTCGTTTCAATTTATGGTGGAATTAAACACCTGATATAATCAAACGAATGTCAACCTTTATTTAACGATTAACGAACAAGGTAAGTAACGTAACGAACCGATAATTTACCAATCCTGATTATCAATACAAATACCATATCGACTAACCAAACACCATAAATTATCAGATCATTAATAGAAAGAAGTTAGAGGATGATAAAAAGAAAGAAAGAAAGTTAGAATAGAAGAAAATAGATAGAAGACAGAACTGAACAATAACACAAATCTCACATCACAACGGAATAAAATATAATATATATATAACAACTTTTGGGATACAAATTTTTTTACTATACATACCCTTATCAGAGTACAATACAACACAGCAGAAAATAAACAGTAAATATCTAACGTTGATGCCTCCTGCTCCAAGCTCCTCCAAGGATATCTGAAAATACCGGACCGACTTGACTGCTCATACAAATTTGGGCACCCAAACCCCTATGGTAAAACAAAACAAAATAAACTCTAGGTCAGTCATGGGATTGGTGTGAGTAAACTCCAAACATTTGGTTTAACTTTTAAAAATCCTTTTTAAAAGAAAAGATAATCGTAAGACCGATCAACACATAAACACGGATGGTTTTTAACTTACGATAACCCAAACATTCTTTAAAATCAATATTTTTCTGATATTATAATAGTGCCTAAAACAAGTAAATATAAATCTAGCAGAACTCTTGCATCTCACGCTCTACATAAATAGTATACAATCAAAACCGCGGGTGCTTATTGGAGAATGGATTCCAACTGGCAAGGTGTGAGACCACTTTCCGACAGTGTATCTCTAGAGAGGAATACACCGGGTTCAACAAGAACATCTTTCAACCCAGGCTAAACATGACCGGCCTCTCATTTCGCTTGAGAGTACCAAATGTATTGTCATCAACGGTTCAGATCAGCAACCATTTCCCGAAAGGGACAACATCGAAATAAAGAAGTAAATGGAATTTCTCTAGATTAGGTGACAATACACCCTACTTGGGTGCGACCCACTTAGTAGTGCGACCTAGCTGATTTTATACCATTTCCTGGTTGCGAGGCTTGAGGTTACGATTATTTACCTTTCATTGATAGCACAATCACTTTGAATGCCACATTATCAAATCCGTTAATCACTGATTGATTTGTACAAAGATATTCTGGATATTATGCAAAGAGAATAAATTCTCTGCCACCAGATGTATATTTGTACATACCAACATATGCGATCATTGTAAATACTCTGTCAGACATTCGTCCATATACATTTGTTCTGGGATAGAACGAAACCGAAGCCACAATTTCCATTAATCCATCTTAGGCAATTTCTACCTAGGATTAACAGAAAAAGCCCTTTCACTTTACTCCGTCTTAGATTTGTCTTCATATAATTTGATCTGCAATGCTACTGCTAGTACGGAGGGGTTTTCAGATAATAATCCGACTGGTCTATCCATATTGACAATGATGGTCAAAAACTTAGATAGTCGGTTATTTAACTATCGATGGAAAAAAACAAAACATCCATCCAAAACATCAAATGATCACTGGGCCACTTAATTAATATTTCAATAACTAATCACTTCTCTATTTCCTTATCAATATTTGTTAGCTCAATATTTCAACAATTAACTTAGCCTCTTAAGCTATTGGGAAAACATTTCCATACATCTCCTTCTTTGATTTTCTGTACTTAGAAAATATCTTATATTTATAATTGGAGAACACTTCCATTTTCTTCTCCCTTTCACGACCATTCATTTAAGTACTAGGAAATATTTATTATTTTTATATTTTCAAATTCCACTTACTTGGGTTAAAATGACTGTCATGCGAAACATCGTTACAGACAACCCAAAATATTTTATTCAACTAAAACTCTTTAAACATTGATCTTCAAGACTGAATCTTCCTATTTATCGGCTAATAATGAAATCAATCAACTTGGGGTATAATTACCTCTCAGAGCTTAACTGAAAACGTCTTTAACTTCAAAACAGACAAGACCACTTACCTCGAATAATCAATACCATAAAAAACCAAATATTCATTTTTAAAACGTGTATACGTTTCTCTTTCTATTTTTACTAGATTTAATATATAGATTTCCTTTTTGTTTATAATATTCTTTTTTAAGTTCGTTTCCTTATTGGGTTCAATATATATGAATATATAGAATTCTAGTTATCAAATTTTTTAAAAAAATTCTAGCTCCTTAAATTTCTAGAAAATTTCGCCAGCATATCCTTTGTACCAGTCAATAGCTCAAATCCAACTCGCCTCTCTAGGCCCATTCCATTCAAAAAGAAAATCAAAAAGCCAAGCGGCTTGCCGATTCGGCGCATAAAAACTCATATGGAATTTAAACATGTACCTTTTTGTCGGGCACTTAAAATATAAACTTCATTCTCTTCGTTCCATACCTGTTTAACACATATACGTCCGACCAATTTATTCCAACTCAATCCGGTCATTTTTAACTCAATTCGCTAATTTATTCTTTAATTAGCTCTTTTGCCTATTTCACTTTTTATTTGAACATAACACGTTTAATTATATTTTTAATTGACTTATAAACCATTCGAATTCCATTTTCAACTCAAGTTTCATATTCGATTTCGAATATGAATTTACAAATCCAATTCACTTATCTAAAGCCCAATTTCAGTTTAAAACTCCATTAACTAATTATTTTTCAAATTAGTTAACTCTATTCAGCAATTAAAAATCAGATTTTTACTTCAAAAATCAATCCCGTTTACTCCGCTTGAGTTCATATTTATTTTATAACTCAAATATGGATTTATTCTTTTTTTTAATGGAAATTCAGATTTTATTTACTTAAAATCCTTTATTTGATTTAAATAAACCGTTATGGTTTTTAAACGATTATGGCGCTATTTTTCTGGAAATTTGATTTTGACATAACTCTAAATCTATAAGATGAAATCTAGAGTTCTCTTCCATTAGAAAACTATTATCAAATCAGTCATGACGATTCTTGTTTCAAACAATTCCGACTTAAATTGAGTTCTATACACTCAATTGAAGTTCGAAACGCCAAATTACAAAATACCGCCCAGTGCCGAGTTCGTTTTAATTAAATTCAACATAAACATTTTAAATTTCATTTATAAATAAATTTCAACTCCCTTCTAATATATTAATTATAAATTAAACTAATTTTCCCAGTTCAACTTAATATCTCTGATTATCCTTAATCGCCGATTATTTCGTAACTCAGTTATAAATTTATATATAGTTCAATCTTCTATACTGAATTCCAATTTCCTTTTAAATAAATTATTTTATAAAATTCGATAGAATCAAATTCTAATTATAAATCCTTTTGATTTATTTCGCTTTAGTTTATATTCTGACTTTCGAAAATAAAAAATCAAACATTCACTTTTCGAAACGATTTCCAATTCCTTTTTAAATTCATACTTGAATTTAAAATTCCAAATTTATCTAATGATAATTATCTCCACTTTATTTATAAACATTGTTTATAATTTAATTTCCTTGTTTTATAAATTAAAACAAGCTTCCCTTTCAAATATCCATTTGAAACTAAATTTCTATCTTGGACTATTTCATTATTATAACTTATCTATATATAATATAGAATCTATTTTAAATATTAAATTTTTAATCTTATTTTTTTTATTGATACAATTATAATATCTATCTGGATATAATTTATTTTATAAATTCAACATAATCTAATTATCCGATTAAATTTACATTCCGAACATTAGAATAGATTACATCGTTTTCTATTTAAAACGATTCCCTAGTCTCATTTTAAATTCACATTTGAATTTAAATTTCCCAGTTATCCAATGATAATTATCCATTTCCTTTATAACCACCGTTTATAAATTCATTTCAATTCTTGCATTATCCAATGAAAATTATTCCATTTTATTTATAAACACCGTTTATAAATTCACTTCAATTTATTCCCTGCATTATTTAATTTATAAACATCGTTTATAAATTCAATACTTGTTTTTATTATTCAAAACAAGTTAATATTTCTTAACCCATTCGAAATTCAAATTCTATTTTTAGAAAAATAGAATTTCCCGGTTAAATCCCAAAATCCCGTTTCTTGATATTTTTATAAATCAACAATTATTCCCAATGATATTTACACATTCAAAAGAATCAAATTATCAAATCACAGGTTTTCTAACATCATATATGATAATATATATGAAAACAAACAAATAGTAATATTTTTGAGGAATCCAGTTGGATCCCTCCAACCTGTTTTCCCTGCATCCACAGACGTTAGCTGACATAAATAATACCCATCCTGCTTCGAGGTAGGATATCGTGGTATGGAAGGTCATCCACTATCATATTGTGGGGTGTATAGGGTCATCCGCTAATGATACTCCGGGCATCCGCTAATGGTACTATGGGAACTATCCAATCACCAATATATATATATATATATATATATATATAATAGCCACAACCATCAAGCCTAAATAACTAATATATTTATAATAGCCACAAAAATATTTAAACGCATCCAAACAACCAAACAACATCATATAAAAATTATATAAAACTCAAAAAGTGAGTTTACTCACCGTGATTTTCATTGTCGATATCGCTTTCAATTTAGAATTGAATAACGTTTGCTTTTTGCTAAAATTCTGGATAGCTCTAAAATTAACCAAGCTTGTTTCTTAGCATGGCTTATGTCAATACGAATCCAACATTTCTAATCACGCTCAATTTGGACCTAAAATGGATGAGTTATGCAGTTTATAAATTTTGATTTTTACTAATGATAATTATATCTAATTATCTATCTTAAATTAATTTCATACCTTAATCATCTAATTTACTTCATCTGCCACGTTTTCTTCTGTAGTTATCTAACTCAAAACCGAACTCCTTATTGTGCTAGTTTCCAAATCAACATTACCAACTTATCCCAGAGCTGACCCCCTAAATCACAATCTCCAGTTCGTCCTTATGCTTCACTGTCATGACCAATTTCCAAATGTTTGGTTGAAGGTCCGTTGAGCACAGTAGAGAACTCTAAACCCCTTGAAATCGTGACTTCTCCTTCCTCGATACAACGCATCGCACTAGAAAAAAAATGCGACCTTTATTTCAAATGAAACCCTACCACCATTTTCACTAAGTTACTATCCTTTTCTCAAAATCATGAGTTCGGCCTCTTCCCATCACCCCGACAATATCTGCATGAACGAGGAACTCGAGCCCTAATTCTTCATCGTTAACAGTAAATCCCAAAATCGAGCTTCATAATATTGCTCTTAAACCCCATCTTGACTTCTAACGTTGCCAAATTCGATCAGATCCCTATACCCGCGATGCCCATTACCCGCGTGCCTTTCAGCGACTCTCTAACATCAACAAATCATCGCACTGATGTTTAGTTTTGAGAATAGGAGCGACTTCCGTTTCTTCGATTTAGAGGTTTAGGATTTTATTCGATCCATTTAAAACTGAATGTGGCTCGATTTCGATTTGGAAGAAAGAATGAACAAGAGGAAATTTTAAATCAATTTTTACTTGAGGAAAAGAAATGAACAAAAAGACTGAATTTATAGAATGAGACGGGGTTCCATTCGTACCACCATTTAATTCATTGTTTAGCTTCATTGTGAAGCTGGGGAACAAGAAGGATGAGATTTTGAAAGAAGCAGGTAGCTAGTTAGGTAGGTATGCAGTGTACTCTTCATTCAGTGGCTTAGTATGGAAGGAATTTATTTCTTTTATTTTAGTTTGAATTTAGGTGATTTTAACCCTTTTAAAATATTGGGTGTTGTCGAACTCCTATATAAACGCAACAACTGGCATTTCTAGGGTTATACCGCTATTATGAACACACTAGAATATGTTTCGAAGCCCAATTCGATCATATAAAGAAGATATAAATTTAAATCTATACGAATTAAATTCAAAACAATTATTATTATCGTTTCTATTCAGTTTGAATTTATATTGATTATCTGAATAATTTTGATTCAAATTTAACTTCGAAATTAATTATTCGTATTACGATAATTCAATATTTTTGAAGTTAAACTATATTAAATTATTAAATTGATAATTCAATATAAATATCTATTTGTATTATCTAAGGCTGAACCGGTTCCAAAATTCACCGCATAACCGCATTAAAAACACCGTATGTTACCGTTTGAATAATAGTCAAACAGTATCCGTTTGACCAAAGACGGTGCGGTTCTTCTCGCCGTGATATTCTGGAACGGAAATGGTGGCAATTCCCACAACCGACGGCCCACCGTTCCGCTTAAATTCCACTGTCGCTTAAAAAATTAGGGTTTTAGCTCGCATTCTTTTGGGCCACTGATGTAAAAGGAGACGATCTCGTCCACTCAGTTTCTGTATAAGTTCCATTTTGGGGAAAAAAGAAATTCATTTTCTCATTACATCCGCTCCATTCATCTTGCAAAATTCTGCGCGATTCATGTTTAATCACTTTCCACCGCACTCTAATCCTTTTAAAGATCTTTTCATTCAAGTACAACCTAAAATCAATGGTAATCTTTTTAGTCTTTTGGTTCATTTTTCATCAAAACACAGCAGATCGGATGTGAAAGCTAGTGGTTTGTTATAAATTGATGGGTTTTATTATTTTGTTTAATTCATGCGAAAGCTAGTGGTTTGTCTAAATCTACAGGCAATTGAATTATTTTTCAGTTGGACTCTAGTGGAACTTGAAACATTTTAATGATTTTATTGCTAATGCGAGAAAGCATTTCAGTGAATTATTTTATTGTCTAAATGCGAGAAAGCGTTGCAACCTGCTGTCTAAACCTATTTGATGATTTTATTAAACATGATTTCAACTTTCCTTAGTTAAAGAGGGGATATTCACTAATGCAAGCTAATGCATTACTTAAAGGTACTACTTCGTAATTATTTTCTCTCTTGTAAGAACTGTCATTTGTTACAAAACTTCAACATGCTGCCACAAGTCTAAATGTATTAGAACTGGGGAAATGAATTCTGCATTTTGCCACAAGTCATACTTGGTTAATTGCACTGAAAATATGCTTGTTTAATTGCCACAAGTCATGCTTGTTTAATTGCACTGAAAATATTTTTCCAGGCTTGTTTAAAAAAACTCACCATTTGCAGTATTTGTGAAAATATTTGAGATCTCATGTATTTGATTTATGGTATGAGGAAGATTAAGGCAATCCCATTACATAAGTGCTCTTTTATTACTGGTTTTTTCGTGCTACAAAACTTGACTGTCGGTTAAATGCATGTTACATGTTTTTTAGTACATCACCACTTCATTAGGCTATTATAGAAGTCTATTAAAATTCTTGTTTCTGGCAGTTTTTTGGATTTTTGTTGCAGCAAGCATTTAGATTAGACTTATAAAGTCATCTGATGGTAACTACAAATTGTTGTTCTACAACGCCGTATGGAGTCGGGATCCGTTACAAAATAATCTGCTCATGCCCCATGGAGAATGAAGTCTATGGACTCAATTTGGTTAGCTGAAACTCGAGGGAAGAAAGATGCTGCACCACAACCCTGCATAGAAAGAAACTGAATTACTGCGATGTGTAATGACATGAATAAGATTATTACTTGTAAAAGTCGAAGCATAAACTCTCTAGTATAAGTTATCTTTTATTTAATATGGATTATCTTTTGTTAATGCTTAAGAAGTAAGAACTGCTACAATACTGAATTATGTAATGAATCATGTGTGAATCATTTGTATTTATTAGTGTTTTAGTATTTATTTTGTTGTTGGAAAATTTTAACATACTTGCGTTCTTATAACTTAATGCTTGTGCTGGCATTTAAATGCTCATGTTTTATGCTTCATTTCAATGCTCCTGCTGTTTCAATTCATATTTAATTTTAATGCGTGCACTACTTAGTTCATTGTATACTTGGTTTCAATCTTCAGCTGTTTCATATTGAAGTTATTGCTTACACAATTTAGTGCAGTTTAGTGCATGCGCAACATAGGCTACTGACCATGCAACTCAACCATACTGCAATTTAGTACTGTTTTACTATTATATGGTACTTGCGCTTGTAGCTCAACTGTACCGACTTAGTCAAATGGTAACCATGCCATTTAACGGTGAACCATCATCAACATGAGAGGACCCAAACCCCCACTCCTCGGAAGGATAATCGATGGAATATAACACATAAACAATAACAGCAGAATAGTAATATTACATTACACCACATAATGTACATCAGATTACAACGAAAGTAATATCATCATCAGAGTTACATAGCATAACAGGATCCACTTAGTACAAATACAGTTTCAGCTTAAGATAAGAGTCCATCTTCAGCTCCCATAGCTTCCATACAGATCCAAAATGAACCAAGCTAAAACCTGAATACAAGGCTACCCATGTAGAAAATATAGGCACCCAAGTTTGCAAGGGAAAACAAACTACGAGTCAGTCATGGGACATGTATATCACGAGACCATGCCGCATGACACGGAATGGGTTTCCTCTCATGAATGCCAGTGCATAAGATAAAATAAAACATCACAATGCTTTTAAAAAAATGAAGCCATTATAAGACTTTGGTCCCATCACACAATGCAAACACAAACCAGAGGATAGAGTTTTACATTATAATGGCCAAACATGCTTGATACGAGAAATAAAAATCATTTGATATTATTATTAGTGTCTATGTAATTAAAACTACTTCAAAATAAATGTATCAATCCTAGACGACATAATACCCTATCCTATTATGTCGTCTATAGTATACAACTAAAATCGTAAAGTCTCGTATTGGAAATTGGATTCCATCATGAACCAAGGCAAGGGATCTTCCTTATCCGACTTCGGACACTCTAGCATATGTCCTAGGGATCACATGTGCCCCTTGGAGCGGCTGGGTCGGTCCACACCTAGCGTTTGCTGATTAGTTATTCCTGAATAATACGTTTCCCGATCGTATTGGACCTATCACTTGAGCCTTTTAGTCGTCTCTATATCTAAGGTACCTCGCTTTCCAACATCCACATAAGTAAAATGTCTGGGCTCCATACCATGAGTAACACCTCGTAATTTTAACAACACTTAAAGATGATAAATTAAATAATAATTAATTCTATATCCGAGGTATCTCGCTTTCCAACATCAACATAAGTAAAATGCCTGGGCTCCATACCATGAGAAACACCTCGTAATTTTAACAACACTTGAAGATGATAAATTAAATAATAATTAATTTAATATTCAGAAATAAGGGAAACGGACTACGCCATTGTGTTCGTCTCGGAATTTGGGCTAAAATAGACACCTAGTTTGCGTAAAACGGACACCGTATGAAGAAGTTATTAAGGTTTGAAGTTTGTATGCGCATAAGAAGAATATATATATGCATAAATATATTCAGAAAATTCAAAACAGTTCAAAATTCAGAAATTTGGGGAAGTAGGAAAATTTCCGCCCAGGGGTGTCGACTCCATCAAGGGCGTGTCGACCCCAATAGGGGGTGTCGATCCATGGGTCGACCCCATAAAGGGGGGGGGTCGAACCCCCTACGGCAGATCTGGGCAGATTTTAGGGTTTCAGATAGCTATATATATATATGACCTCATTTCTCTTGTTTCTCCATGCCAAAAATAATGGAGAACTAGATGCTGCCTCTGCCCAAATTAAATCAAGTCTTTTCTTCTTCGGGAATCAACTAGAGATTAGAGATCTGTGATTCAACATCTTCAACCTTTCTTCTACTTTTCTTATATCCAATCACAGTGAGTCTATGTTAATTTTAGATCTAAATATTTAAAAAGTAAATCTTGCCAAGACTATAACTTGGATTTATGCTTGTAACTATTCGAATCATACCAGATCTACTATAACCTGTTTATCTAAGTTATTCTAACAAGACTATGAACTAGATCTGAACCTATACCTATTTATCATGTAGATCTGCCATTGTTTGTAGATCTAATTCACTATTTAGATCACCTCATTGTAACGACCCAGAAAATCTGAACCAATTTAAAATTTTTAAATTGGCTAAAATAATGGATTTTAAATATTTAAAATAAATATTTTGAATAATGGCGATGAAAACTGAGTTTGAATCGACATTTGAAAACGAATATAATTAATTATAATTATATATAGAATTGATAATGGCGCGGTAGTTCGATAATTCGATTTCAAACTTTGTCGGACTGTACCGGGTGCAAAACAATCCGGATTTTAGTGAAACCAAAAACATTAGGATCTAATTGATGATGTCTTTCTAACGAATCCGACCAATCGAAATTTGATAGCGGGAATCAAAAGATATGTCCAGTTGAAAATTCTGAATAGTCGCTATAGAATTCAGGCCCTTAAAAATGGACATTTTGCAAACAACCTCGGATTTCGACGAAACCACTTTTGTTGGATCCGCAGTGTAAAGTTATTGCTAGATTCCAAATTTCATAATTTTTCGAATCAATATGTGAGCGTGGCAAAAGAAAATGCGTTTGACCAGTTTCAGTTGATTTTAATCGACTGGAAATTGGCCATTTTTCAAACGGTCTCAGAATTCGACGAAACTAGTTTTGTTAGGACCGTATCGTCAATACGAAGCTAGAAAATATTTTTCTGGAATTTTTCTAGTTAGTATGTGACCCCGGTAATTTGAAATGTGCGTTTAAAATTCAATATAGTGATTTAAATGTAAATTCAACGGAAACTGATTGTAACGATCGAATCAGCTTGCGATACATATCCCATTGTGTTCGGAATGGGGGTAAAACGTTATGGACGGCAGGCGGTGGGCCTCGTTTAGAGGTCGTATGTAAAAGTCAACTTTTTGCATAATTAAATAAAAAAAAAAATTTAATTCCCTTCCCTCTCCTTATTCATTCAGGCCCCGCCCTTCAAAAATTAAATCGGCAGTTCGATATATATAAAAAAAAAAAAAAAACCCTAAAATCTAAATCGATCGACGCCCTGAGGCATCGCCGCACCACCCGAGCTCCGACGAAGACGAAGACATTTTCGCCCCTCCTTCCGCTCTGCCTGTTCCCCCCCTCCATCGATCGAAGACCCCGTCCCCCTCAAAGCATCGCGACACCCGATTAGCCCCCCCTTGGAAGCCAGCGCCGCCTTGCCGCCCTGCCTCCGACGAACTGCAGAAACCCCCCCCTTCTGTAAGTATTTCTTTTATATTATTATTTTATTTTTATTTTATAAAAACAAAATTTAAAACTGATTTTATAAAAGGATTAAAAACAGTTTTTTTAAAAGGATTAAAAACAGTTTTTTTTAAAAGGATTAAAAACAGTTTTTTTAAAAGGATTTAAAAACTGAACTGATTTGAAAATAAAATTAAAAACTGATTTGAAAAGCAATTAAAAACTGATTTTGTTTTAAAAATAAAAACTGATTTTGTTTTAAAAATAAAAACTGATTTTGTTTTAAAAGTAAATAAAAAACTGATTTTGTTTTAAAAATAAAAAAACTGATTTTGTTTTAAAAATAAAAACTGATTTTGTTTTAAAAGTAAAAAAAACTTTAAATAGGAAAAAGGTTTAATCTTTAAAGAGAAAAAGGATTTGAACTTTAAGAAGTAAAAAAAATCAGATTTTTATATATTGAAAGAAGAAGTAAAAATCAGATTTTTAGATATTGAAAGAAGAAGTAAAAATCAGATTTTTAGATATTGAAAGTCGAAGTAAAAATCATATTTTTATATATTGAATAGCATCGTAAAAATTCGATTTTTACATATGTAGAGAATACGGGCGAAAGCGACAAAGGGCGAAGATCTCTCTAAAGGAAGAGTCGTGAAGTTGGATAGCTTTTGGTGAGATTTCTGATTTAAAAATTATATATATATGTGTGAAGTAAAAGTGAATTGCTATATATAAATAAATATATATATATATATACGCCCCTCGTCCACAAACCATGGACGATATTTATTGGTTGAAATTGTTGTGGAAATTGATTGATAGCGATTGATTGTTTGGGATTGTTGGTGATTGATATTGGTTGATTTGTGGTTGAAAAATACCCATTTGTGGTTGAAAAATATTTGGTTGAAACCACATAGGATTAGTTTGTGGAAATGAAATAAATATATACATGCCGCCTGCGTGCGAACTAGATGCATGATCCCCATTGTCAAAAACCGCGAGGTTTTAAGGTAGAGCGAGGAGCCGTACTAGGGACGGTCCCGGTGTAACTACCCTGCCGTTATGCTGCCGAAATTTTGAATAATATTCGTGTGTTTGAATTATTTTCATATGCTTAAACTATATTTATTCATTGCATAGAAAACATTCATGTGTTGAATTGATATTCATTCGTTGATTAGAAATTCATGTGTTGAATGGTATTCATATTTTGAAATAAATTGTTCGATAATAAAAATCATATTTTTATATATATATAGAAACTATAGAAAACATTCATGTGTTGAATTGATATTCATTCGTTGTTTAGAAATTCATGTGTTGAATGGTATTCATATTTTGAAATAAATTGTTCGATAATAAAAATCACATTTTTATCTATATATAGAAACTATAGAAAACATTCATGTGTTGAATTGATATTCATTCGTTGATTAGAAATTCATGTGTTGAATGGTATTCATATTTTGAAATAAATTGTTCGATAATAAAAATCACATTTTTATCTATATATAGAAACTATAGAAAACATTCATGTGTTGAATTGATATTCATTCGTTGTTTAGAAATTCATGTGTTGAATGGTATTCATATTTTGAAATAAATTGTTCGATAATAAAAATCACATTTTTATCTATATATAGAAACTATAGAAAACATTCATGTGTTGAATTGATATTCATTCGTTGATTAGAAATTCATGTGTTGAATGGTATTCATATTTTGAAATAAATTGTTTGATAATAAAAATCACCTTTTATCGACTATATGAACTATATAAAAGAATAGTGTTTTGAAATGAATTGTTTTACAATAAAAATCACATTTTTATTGTATGCATAAATCGTTGAAATGTGAAGTGTTAAAAATAGCCACTTGTTCAAAATAAACATATATGAGTTGAAATACTCATTAATTAGCTAATGAAATGATTTGCACCTATTTATGTAACATTAGAATGAATGGAGTTTTTAAACCAAATAGAAATCAAATATGAAGTCGAATAGAAAATGATAAATGATAAGAGCTGTATATATATGTACATGCATATTCATTGAACAGGTTATAGCAAAGGGGCTAGAGAAGAGGAATAAAATTTTGTGCCCGACAAATAGGTACACATTTACTGATTTGTTTGGGTGATGATTTTGAGCCTGTTGGCTAGCCGCTTGGATTTTTCTTTTTCTTTTTGAGATTAGAAGGACCGGGAACGCTATTTGCGATTTCCCGATGCTCCCGGTGCAGGGGAGGTTATGGCGAAATTTTTCCAAAATTTAAGGCGTTAGAAAAATATTTGAAGTGAAAACGATATTGAAATCACTGAATGAACTATATTTATATAAATATATAAATATAAATAAAATTAAAACGAAACGAGGCCGTGCAGTTCGTATTTTGAAACCGTGATTTCAAACAACTAGTACGGGGAATCCGACCATTGGATTTTCCCGAAACCTCAACCGTCGGGTTCGCCTTGGAATAATCTTTCCAACGGCACCAACCTTGTAAAAATCCAACGGTTGGATTGTCTGGGATGTTTAATTCAAATCTGAAGAAAAACAGCGCCAGAAGCGATTATATATTTATATATATATAAATATAATTATATTTAATCGAATAACGACGCTGCAGTTCGTATTTTGAAATCGAAACTTCAAACGATTGTACCGGGAGATCCGACCGTCGGATTTTCCCGAAACTGGAACTGTTGGATTCGTTTTGAAAAGACCTTTCTAATGATGTAAATTTTGTGAAGATCCAACGGTTAGATTTTCAGATATGTGTAAATCAAATCTGAAGAAAAACAGCGCCACGGTCGCCTTATGGCCCGAAGCGTCGTTTTGAATAAAATGGCTATTTTAAAATAAATAAAAATAGCGATAAATAGTTATAAAATATCATAAGCGATATGGAATGGAAATAAACTGAATTTGCTTGATTTATGTGGCTTTTGATGGTTGAATGTGTTTGGTGTGAAAATTACATTTAAGAACAATATTGGTGTTGTCGCATAATTTAACCATTGAAATAAATCGATTTGAAATTCTAAATATACGTGAATTATTTGAAAAGGCCGAGTTAATTCTCATTTCGAATAATTGACCGACGATTGAAAGTCGAAGATGAAGACGATGGTCGAAGACCGGAGATCTTCACCTCGTTTGGATGGTAACCGAGGTCCTGATTGGGAGGCATCCCGAAATATGGATAATGAGTGGTGATCGTCCAGACGTACGTGGTGATCGAAGGGTTTGCGAGGTATTTAGTGCCTCCGGTTTCGTTCAGACCCAGAACGGACTGGTAAATGGACTGTGTGTCTGACATTGGAGTTTATTCTGTGTTGATTGATTTCTGTTAAATATACATCTGTTTGGCGGCGGAGAATTTATTCTTTTGCTTAACGCCCTTCTCTGAGACGCACGAGCTCAGAGGTTGTATATCGATGGACGTCAGTCGCATGGCATGAATTGCCTGTGTGGCATGCTAAGATGCAGTGATCAGGGCTTCTGTTGAAAAGCAAAGTCTTGTGGAGATGATCAAAGCACCGCCTGTGTGGCGTAGCTTTGTGTGAACGTGAATTCGCGAGCCTCACACCCCGGTATGAACCTAAAACGGGAGAAGGACCTCAGGGAGGGCCTGCGTTTCTTTCTAGCTAGGGTGGTGTCAGTGACCTACCAGCCCTGACATTTATATACTTTTCACCTATGTGGTTGTTGCTGTTGCGAGGCGCCTCGGTTTGATCGGACGATCCGGGTCCGATGGAGTCATTCGTTGGCTCGTTTACGCCCCAAAGGGCGGGGAGACGTAGTGTTCAGGCATAATAATCCACATCGGTGGACCGGCCCTGACGATCCAAGGGGCAGTTGCGGCTGTTCCTGAGACACGGGCTAGAGCGTCTCGAATTCGGTAAGGACTATCTTTTGCCTTGGTTCATGACGGAAACCCAATTTCCAAATATGTGACTGTGCGGTTTCGATTGTATATATACATTTGGCGACATAGTGGCATGGGACGCTCATGTCGTCTATGATTGATAGTTATGATTTGAAATTGTTTTCGAAACATATAAACACTAGCAATAATATCAATTGCCTTTGTTTTATTCGTATCAATCATATTTTGGCCATTATAAGGTAAAACTCTATCCTCCGGTTTGCGTTGCATTGTGTGATGGGAACTGAGTCTTATAATGGCTTCATTTTTATAAAAAGCATAGCGATGTTTAAAAGAAAGATTTGTTTTAAAGCACTGGCAATCCAATGGAGTAAACCCGTTCCACGAAAGTGGCGTGGTCCTGTGATTTGCCATATTATATATGTGTTGAATGGATTTCTCATACCAGTCCCATGACTGACTCGTAGTTTGTTTCACTCTCAAACTCGGGTGCCCCTTTTTCTACACGGGCAGCCTTGTATTTAGGTTTAGCTGGTTCTTTCTGGATAGCTGGAGCTGAAGATGGATTCTATCCTTTATTTCTTTTTATGCTGTTCAGCTCCTATTGTACATATTTTGTTTATTTCCGCTGTAGACATTTATGTATAGCTGAACTGTATTTGTACTAAGTAAGATCCTGTATACTGTGTAACTCTGATGATTAATTTTATCCAGTATATTTTGTTGTTCATATCTGGTGTATTTATTTAATTCTGTTCTGCTATTATCTGTTTCTGTGTTATATTCCAAAGATAACCTTGTTTCCGTGAGAACGGGAAATCGGGTCGTCTCAACGTGGTATCAGAGCTTTGGTTAAGCTTAGTTCTGGAATATAACATTTGAACGAACTCGTCAGAAATAGAACCAGTAGTGTTCTAGGACGGGTAACTCTATACAGATAGGATTAGTAATATCCTAGTATGAGTAAAGCAGAATGAAATTACACCTCGATAGACACATTTACATTGAAGTATGTGTTTCTATATTTTAAACTATCTTTTCTGTGACCTGACACTTGATCTGCTAATTGCAGAAGTACTAGAAAAATGAGTGCCAGAAACAGAAGGAATACAGAACCCGATCTAGAGGCTCTATTTAAGAGATATCGAAATCTAGGTGGAGCACAATTCTCGGGCAATGAATCTATTATTCAAACTCAAGCCTGGATGAGTTCTGTCGAAAGAATCTTTGAGCATATCCAGCTGAGAGATGACCAGAAACGATTAGTAGCATCTTGGGCGCTCAAAGAAGAAGCTTTAATCTGGTGGGAGGCAATCATCAGAAATAATCCAGAAGGTGATATCACCTGGGACAGATTCAAAGTGATTTTCCTAGAAAGATTTACTCCTCCCGAAGCAACCGAGAGATTATGTGATGAATTTTCTTATCTAATACAAGGTGACATGACCATTCCCGAATATCATAAGAAATTCAATGAACTTTCTCATTTTGCCCCACATCTAATTGAAAATCCGAAGAGGAAAAATCTGAGATTTATTCACGGACTTCAAAGGAAATACCAGAATAAAGTATTGGGGCATGTGAAGCTTCCTTTTTCTGAAATGATATATATGGCCTATCAGTATGAAGATCTCCATAAGAAAGGAATGTTATGCGACGAAGAAGAAGTCAGTTCTAGTGACATAGCAAAGTCAGAAGCTGATATTCCTGAAGCCAGTACAAGGTCTGAGGTCAATAAGAGGCTCAGTGCCAAGAGAAAAAGGGCTAAATCTGAAAAGGAACCAGTAAAGACCGCCACTTGCTCTAACTGCCATCTGAAGGGGCATTTGTCGATAAACTGCGGACCCTTAAGGAAGAGATTAAAAGGTGCACTTCAATCCAAAAAAGGACTTCAATCGAATAGAAAATGCGATCTCTGCCATCAGGCTGGTCACGTGAAGTAAGATTGCTGGCAGTTGAAAAAGACTGAAATAGTTCAAGTGAATGAAGTAGCAGAAACTTCTGATCCCTCAGCAAGTCAAGGAAGATCTGATGTTTTAGAAGGAACGCTTGCTGTCAAAAACATTCCAGTTAAAGTACTGTTTGACACAGGCGCGTCCCGAAGCTTCGTTTCAAAGGGTGCCGCTAAGAAGCTAGATTTGAATTTGAGGAAGCTCAAGGAACCAATGACTGTCCAAAATCCGGTCGGGGGATCTATCAATCTCAGTTGGATTTGTGCAGTACTCGTCTCTTTTTCTCGCTATAAATTCCCTATTATCTCCGTCGTCATGAATTTTGATGAATTCGATCTTATTCTGGGATTGGATTGGCTAACCAAATATGAAGCTGAAGTTAAATGCGCCGACAGAGTCGTAAAGGCGAGGATTAAATCAGGCGATTATATAACCATTCCCTGTGAAGGTCAGAATGCTAATAGAAAAGACTTCTGGGCAGCTTTAAATGTTTCTCCAGCCCAAATTGAAAATGTTCCTGAAGTCGCAGAGAATATCCCCGACCTCATCAAAGACATTCCTGTCGTCAAGAACTATGCGGATGTGTTCGAAGAAGTTGTTCGCTTACCTCCGCAGAGAGAAATAGATTTCAAGATTGCTTTAATTCCCAACGCAAGGCCGGTAGTTCACGCTATTCGAAGAATGTCCTTGAAAGAGAAGGAAGAATTAGACAATCAAACACGACAGCTGGTATGGAAGGGTCTAATCAGACCTAGTTTCTCTGATTGGGGTGCAGCAGTGGTATTTGTCCCGAAATCTGACGGTACTCTACGTCTATGTGTGGACTATCGTGATTTGAACAAACAGACGATAAAGAACAAGTATCCATTGCCGCGGATTGATGATTTATTGGATCGATTGAATGGAGCACAAGTATTTTCACGAATGGACCTAGCTACAGACTTCCATCAACTTCGTATTGCCGAAGAGTGTGTTCCAATGACAGCGTTCAGAGGCCCCGACTTATTCTACGAGTGGTTAGTAATGCCGTTCGGCTTATGTAACGCTCCTGCTTACTTTGTCGATCTAATGAACAGGGTATTCAGAGGAGTATTGAATAAATTTGTTCTGGTTTTTATTGATGATATTCTAATCTTCTCTAAATCAAAGACCGAACAAGAAAAGCATCTGGAACAGGTTCTAGAAATTCTGAGACGGAATGTATTGAAAGCCAAGTTTTCCAAATGTATCTTCTGGCAAGATGAAGTGAAATTTCTGGGCCATGTTGTATCGAAAGAAGGAATCGCTGTGGATCCAAGTAAAATCACAGCTATTCAAAATTGGAAACAGCCCAGTACTCCCACTGAAGTCCGCAGTTTTCTCGGATTGGCTAGCTATTATCGGAAGTTCGTTAAAGACTTTTCGAAGATATCTGGTCACTTAACGAAGCTTACAAAGAAGCATTCTAAGTTCAAATGGACTCAAGAAAGTGAGGAGGCTTTCGAAGAGCTAAAGTTAAGATTAACGACAGCTCCAGTGTTAACCATCATTGATGGCAACCAGGATCTAAAAGTATGGACTGATGCTTCTAGAGAAGGCCTTGGCGCAGTGTTAATGCAAAGAGGTCAAGTGATTGCTTATGCTAGCCGTCAACTGAAGCCGCACGAGAAAAACTATGTAACTCATGATCTTGAGTTATTGGCTATCATATTCTCTTTGAAAATCTGGAGACATTATCTTCTGGGCGAGAGATTCGAACTGTTTACAGATCACCAGTCGTTAAAGTATCTGTTCACTCAGAAGGACTTAAATTTGAGGCAGCAACGTTGGCTAGAGTTTCTTGCAGCATATGACTTCGAGATTATATATACTCCAGGGAAAGCCAATGTCGTGGCCGATGCGTTAAGCCGAAAGAATGAAATGATCGCCAGTTTCATCATTGCGACTTCGTTGATTGATAAGATATCGGCTCTTCAAGAAGACGACAAATTTATCAAAGGAATAAGTCAGCGAATTCGTGAGGGCAATGCTTCGGATTTCCAGCTAGACAGCGAAGGGATTCTGAGGTTAGAAGGACGAATTTGCGTTCCCGAAATTCCTGAACTCAGAAGAGAGGTGCTTGATGAATGCCACAAATCTAAGCTCAGTATCCATCCAGGTGTGAATAAAATGTATAACGATATCAAACGCACATTCTGGTGGAAGTCGTTAAAAAGAGACATCTCGATATATGTTAGTCGATGCCCTACTTGCCAGCTAGTCAAAAGTGACCAACAGAAATTGGCTGGACTATTACAACCGCTAGAAGTTCCTGGTTGGAAGTGGGAACATATTTCTATGGATTTCATCGATGGTCTGCCCAGAACCAGAAAAGGAAATGACAGTATTTGGGTGATCGTAGATCGCTTCACGAAGACCGCCCATTTCATACCTGTCAGATCAAATAGAACTGCCCAGAGTCTGGCGCAGATATACTTCAGGGAAATAGTTAGACTACATGGAGTGCCGCTCAGCATAGTAAGTGATAGAGATACAATATTCACTAGCAAATTCTGGGAGGCATTTCAAGTCGAGCTAGGAACGAAGTTAAACTTGAGCACCGCTTATCATCCTCAGACAGACGGTCAGACTGAGAGGGTGAATCGCATTTTAGAAGATCTATTGCGGGCTTGTGTTATAGATTTCGGTGGATCATGGGAAGACCATCTGCATTTGGCTGAATTCTCTTATAACAACAGCTATCAGGCAAGCCTGACAATGTCGCCATTCGAAGCATTGTATGGTAGACCGTGCCGATCTCCTGCTTGTTGGGTCGAGCCTGGAAATAGACTTGTGTTAGGGCCTGATATGATTCGAGAAGCTGCCGACAAAGTCGATTTTATTAAAAAGCGATTACTCGCCGCTCAAAGCCGACAAAAGAGCTATGCCGATAGAAGAAGAAGGGATATATCATTTGAAGTTGGCGACTATGTATATCTGAGAGTATCGCCGATGAGAGGAGTTATCCGGTTCGTAAAACTGGAAAGTTGGCACCCAAATTCATTGGTCCGTTTCCTATTCTGGAACGGATCGGGACTCTCTCTTATAGGGTCAAACTGCCTGACTGGTTGCCTGGAGTGCATGATGTATTTCATATATCTCAACTTCGAAAGCACGTTCATGATCCAGACTTGGTCGTGGAAGAAGCAGCTCAGCAGGATATTGAAATTACTCCAGAATTAGCTGTGAGGCGAGAGCCGCTAAAGATTATCGGCAAAGAGACCAAAGAGCTGAGAAACAAGAAAGTTCACTTAGTCAAAGTGCAATGGAGTGGAGATCCGCGAGATTGTACTTGGGAAACTGAGGAGAGCATTCAGAAAGCTTATCCTAGATGCCGAGTAGATATCTCTGTTTGACTCTGGTGCAAGGTACATTTACCCTACTTTGCATTACCATTTAATTCTCTATTCTGTTGCTATTTTCTTCCCATGGATGTGCACTATTTATTCTATACTCTGAAGGTTAAAAACAATTGAATTGGGTGTTGTATTGTGTGATTGTAGATTTATCAAACCACTTTCGACTTTATTCCTTTTCGGGGACGAAAAGTTTTAAGTGGGGGAGATTGTAACGACCCAGAAAATCTGAACCAATTTAAAATTTTTAAATTGGCTAAAATAATGGATTTTAAATATTTAAAATAAATATTTTGAATAATGGCGATGAAAACTGAGTTTGAATCGACATTTGAAAATGAATATAATTAATTATAATTATATATAGATTTGAAAATGGCGCGGTAGTTCGATAATTCGATTTCAAACTTTGTCGGACTGTACCGGGTGCAAAACAATCCGGATTTTAGTGAAACCAAAAACATTAGGATCTAATTGATGATGTCTTTCTAACGAATCCGACCAATCGAAATTTGATAGCGGGAATCAAAAGATATGTCCAGTTGAAAATTCTGAATAGTCGCTATAGAATTCAGGCCCTTAAAAATGGACATTTTGCAAACAACCTCGGATTTCGACGAAACCACTTTTGTTGGATCCGCAGTGTAAAGTTATTGCTAGATTCCAAATTTCATAATTTTTCGAATCAATATGTGAGCGTGGCAAAAGAAAACGCGTTTGACCAGTTTCAGTTGATTTTAATCGACTGGAAATTGGCCATTTTTCAAACGGTCTCAGAATTCGACGAAACTAGTTTTGTTAGGACCGTATCGTCAATACGAAGCTAGAAAATATTTTTCTGGAATTTTTCTAGTTAGTATGTGACCCCGGTAATTTGAAATGTGCGTTTAAAATTCAATATAGTGATTTAAATGTAAATTCAACGGAAACTGATTGTAACGATCGAATCAGCTTGCGATACATATCCCATTGTGTTCGGAATGGGGGTAAAACGTTATGGACGGCAGGCGGTGGGCCTCGTTTAGAGGTCGTATGTAAAAGTCAACTTTTTGCATAATTAAATAAAAAAAAAAAATTAATTCCCTTCCCTCTCCTTATTCATTCAGGCCCCGCCCTTCAAAAATTAAATCGGCTGTTCGATATATAAAAAAAAAAAAAAAACCCTAAAATCTAAATCGATCGACGCCCTGAGGCATCGCCGCACCACCCGAGCTCCGACGAAGACGAAGACATTTTCGCCCCTCCGTCCGCTCTGCCTGTTCCCCCCTCCATCGATCGAAGACCCCGTCCCCCTCAAAGCATCGCGACACCCGATTAGCCCCCCCTTGGAAGCCAGCGCCGCCTTGCCGCCCTGCCTCCGACGAACTGCAGAAACCCCCCCCCCCCCTTCTGTAAGTATTTCTTTTATATTATTATTTTATTTTTATTTTATAAAAACAAAATTTAAAACTGATTTTATAAAAGGATTAAAAACAGTTTTTTTAAAAGGATTAAAAACAGTTTTTTTTAAAAGGATTAAAAACAGTTTTTTTAAAAGGATTTAAAAACTGAACTGATTTGAAAATAAAATTAAAAACTGATTTGAAAAGCAATTAAAAACTGATTTTGTTTTAAAAATAAAAACTGATTTTGTTTTAAAAATAAAAACTGATTTTGTTTTAAAAGTAAATAAAAAACTGATTTTGTTTTAAAAATAAAAAAACTGATTTTGTTTTAAAAATAAAAACTGATTTTGTTTTAAAAGTAAAAAAAACTTTAAATAGGAAAAAGGTTTAATCTTTAAAGAGAAAAAGGATTTGAACTTTAAGAAGTAAAAAAAATCAGATTTTTATATATTGAAAGAAGAAGTAAAAATCAGATTTTTAGATATTGAAAGAAGAAGTAAAAATCAGATTTTTAGATATTGAAAGTCGAAGTAAAAATCATATTTTTATATATTGAATAGCATCGTAAAAATTCGATTTTTACATATGTAGAGAATACGGGCGAAAGCGACAAAGGGCGAAGATCTCTCTAAAGGAAGAGTCGTGAAGTTGGATAGCTTTTGGTGAGATTTCTGATTTAAAAATTATATATATATGTGTGAAGTAAAAGTGAATTGCTATATATAAATAAATATATATATATATATACGCCCCTCGTCCACAAACCATGGACGATATTTATTGGTTGAAATTGTTGTGGAAATTGATTGATAGCGATTGATTGTTTGGGATTGTTGGTGATTGATATTGGTTGATTTGTGGTTGAAAAATACCCATTTGTGGTTGAAAAATATTTGGTTGAAACCACATAGGATTAGTTTGTGGAAATGAAATAAATATATACATGCCGCCTGCGTGCGAACTAGATGCATGATCCCCATTGTCAAAAACCGCGAGGTTTTAAGGTAGAGCGAGGAGCCGTACTAGGGACGGTCCCGGTGTAACTACCCTGCCGTTATGCTGCCGAAATTTTGAATAATATTCGTGTGTTTGAATTATTTTCATATGCTTAAACTATATTTATTCATTGCATAGAAAACATTCATGTGTTGAATTGATATTCATTCGTTGATTAGAAATTCATGTGTTGAATGGTATTCATATTTTGAAATAAATTGTTCGATAATAAAAATCACATTTTTATCTATATATAGAAAACATTCATGTGTTGAATTGATATTCATTCGTTGTTTAGAAATTCATGTGTTGAATGGTATTCATATTTTGAAATAAATTGTTCGATAATAAAAATCACATTTTTATCTATATATAGAAACTATAGAAAACATTCATGTGTTGAATTGATATTCATTCGTTGATTAGAAATTCATGTGTTGAATGGTATTCATATTTTGAAATAAATTGTTCGATAATAAAAATCACATTTTTATCTATATATAGAAACTATAGAAAACATTCATGTGTTGAATTGATATTCATTCGTTGTTTAGAAATTCATGTGTTGAATGGTATTCATATTTTGAAATAAATTGTTCGATAATAAAAATCACATTTTTATCTATATATAGAAACTATAGAAAACATTCATGTGTTGAATTGATATTCATTCGTTGATTAGAAATTCATGTGTTGAATGGTATTCATATTTTGAAATAAATTGTTTAATAATAAAAATCACCTTTTATCGACTATATGAACTATATAAAAGAATAGTGTTTTGAAATGAATTGTTTTACAATAAAAATCACATTTTTATTGTATGCATAAATCGTTGAAATGTGAAGTGTTAAAAATAGCCACTTGTTCAAAATAAACATATATGAGTTGAAATATTCATTAATTAGCTAATGAAATGATTTGCACCTATTTATGTAACATTAGAATGAATGGAGTTTTTAAACCAAATAGAAATCAAATATGAAGTCGAATAGAAAATGATAAATGATAAGAGCTGTATATATATATGTACATGCATATTCATTGAACAGGTTATAGCAAAGGGGCTAGAGAAGAGGAATAAAATTTTGTGCCCGACAAATAGGTACACATTTACTGATTTGTTTGGGTGATGATTTTGAGCCTGTTGGCTAGCCGCTTGGCTTTTTCTTTTTCTTTTTGAGATTAGAAGGACCGGGAACGCTATTTGCGATTTCCCGATGCTCCCGGTGCAGGGGAGGTTATGGCGAAATTTTTCCAAAATTTAAGGCGTTAGAAAAATATTTGAAGTGAAAACGATATTGAAATCACTGAATGAACTATATTTATATAAATATAAATAAAATTAAAACGAAACGAGGCCGTGCAGTTCGTATTTTGAAACCGTGATTTCAAACAACTAGTACGGGGAATCCGACCATTGGATTTTCCCGAAACCTCAACCGTCGGGTTCGCCTTGGAATAATCTTTCCAACGGCACCAACCTTGTAAAAATCCAACGGTTGGATTGTCTGGGATGTTTAATTCAAATCTGAAGAAAAACAGCGCCAGAAGCGATTATATATTTATATATATATAAATATAATTATATTTAATCGAATAACGACGCTGCAGTTCGTATTTTGAAATCGAAACTTCAAACGATTGTACCGGGAGATCCGACCGTCGGATTTTCCCGAAACTGGAACTGTTGGATTCGTTTTGAAAAGACCTTTCTAATGATGTAAATTTTGTGAAGATCCAACGGTTAGATTTTCAGATATGTGTAAATCAAATCTGAAGAAAAACAGCGCCACGGCCGCCTTATGGCCCGAAGCGTCGTTTTGAATAAAATGGCTATTTTAAAATAAATAAAAATAGCGATAAATAGTTATAAAATATCATAAGCGATATGGAATGGAAATAAACTGAATTTGCTTGATTTATGTGGCTTTTGATGGTTGAATGTGTTTGGTGTGAAAATTACATTTAAGAACAATATTGGTGTTGTCGCATAATTTAACCATTGAAATAAATCGATTTGAAATTCTAAATATACGTGAATTATTTGAAAAGGCCGAGTTAATTCTCATTTCGAATAATTGACCGACGATTGAAAGTCGAAGATGAAGACGATGGTCGAAGACCGGAGATCTTCACCTCGTTTGGATGGTAACCGAGGTCCTGATTGGGAGGCATCCCGAAATATGGATAATGAGTGGTGATCGTCCAGACGTACGTGGTGATCGAAGGGTTTGCGAGGTATTTAGTGCCTCCGGTTTCGTTCAGACCCAGAACGGACTGGTAAATGGACTGTGTGTCTGACATTGGAGTTTATTCTGTGTTGATTGATTTCTGTTAAATATACATCTGTTTGGCGGCGGAGAATTTATTCTTTTGCTTAACGCCCTTCTCTGAGACGCACGAGCTCAGAGGTTGTATATCGATGGACGTCAGTCGCATGGCATGAATTGCCTGTGTGGCATGCTAAGATGCAGTGATCAGGGCTTCTGTTGAAAAGCAAAGTCTTGTGGAGATGATCAAAGCACCGCCTGTGTGGCGTAGCTTTGTGTGAACGTGAATTCGCGAGCCTCACACCCCGGTATGAACCTAAAACGGGAGAAGGACCTCAGGGAGGGCCTGCGTTTCTTTCTAGCTAGGGTGGTGTCAGTGACCTACCAGCCCTGACATTTATATACTTTTCACCTATGTGGTTGTTGCTGTTGCGAGGCGCCTCGGTTTGATCGGACGATCCGGGTCCGATGGAGTCATTCGTTGGCTCGTTTACGCCCCAAAGGGCGGGGAGACGTAGTGTTCAGGCATAATAATCCACATCGGTGGACCGGCCCTGACGATCCAAGGGGCAGTTGCGGCTGTTCCTGAGACACGGGCTAGAGCGTCTCGAATTCGGTAAGGACTATCTTTTGCCTTGGTTCATGACGGAAACCCAATTTCCAAATACGTGACTGTGCGGTTTCGATTGTATATATACATTTGGCGACATAGTGGCATGGGACGCTCATGTCGTCTATGATTGATAGTTATGATTTGAAATTGTTTTCGAAACATATAAACACTAGCAATAATATCAATTGCCTTTGTTTTATTCGTATCAATCATATTTTGGCCATTATAAGGTAAAACTCTATCCTCCGGTTTGCGTTGCATTGTGTGATGGGAACTGAGTCTTATAATGGCTTCATTTTTATAAAAAGCATAGCGATGTTTAAAAGAAAGATTTGTTTTAAAGCACTGGCAATCCAATGGAGTAAACCCGTTCCACGAAAGTGGCGTGGTCCTGTGATTTGCCATATTATATATGTGTTGAATGGATTTCTCATACCAGTCCCATGACTGACTCGTAGTTTGTTTCACTCTCAAACTCGGGTGCCCCTTTTTCTACACGGGCAGCCTTGTATTCAGGTTTAGCTGGTTCTTTCTGGATAGCTGGAGCTGAAGATGGATTCTATCCTTTATTTCTTTTTATGCTGTTCAGCTCCTATTGTACATATTTTGTTTATTTCCGCTGTAGACATTTATGTATAGCTGAACTGTATTTGTACTAAGTAAGATCCTGTATACTGTGTAACTCTGATGATTAATTTTATCCAGTATATTTTGTTGTTCATATCTGGTGTATTTATTTAATTCTGTTCTGCTATTATCTGTTTCTGTGTTATATTCCAAAGATAACCTTGTTTCCGTGAGAACGGGAAATCGGGTCGTCTCACTCATGCCTGTTCCTATTATGCTTGTGGCTAAATCAGATCTGTTATTAATTGGATATCTAATTCACTGTTTAGATCTCATCATGCCTGTTTATGATGTCCCTATTATGTTAGAATCAGTTCTACTGTCACATGTTCATCAGATCTACTGCTATATGCCAATCTTATCATTATGCCACTATATGTTTATGCCTATTTCTTCCATTATATATCGATCTTGTTAATATGATCATTTTTGTCCTCTTCCCTTTTTCTTTTCTCTTTTATTTTTATAGTCAGGCTACCTTCGAGCCTAGGCATGCCGACGAAATATGCGAACGCATTAAATTGGAAACGAGGGGAAAATGTTAAATTTGGGGCATAACTTGTATTATAAATTTGGGCATAACTTGAATGAAATATATGAACATGAATTTGGAGACATAAATCAACTTGTGATTAAAGACCTTAATTTGGGTATATGGTTCATTATGAACATATCTTGGGAAAGGGGCATGAAAACCTATAATGACATAGGAATAATTGGTTAATAATAAAGATGCCTAGGATTATAGTAATTAGAAACTGTAACCGCGCTTAGACACGAGGTTAGATTACACTTGTGGTGGAAGTTTGCCCGGAACCGACCGACATATTTAGCAACCACAAGTGGTGAATCTAATGTGAACGGTCTAAGTGCATAAACACGAGACGTGCTAAGACACGAGGTTAGGTCCGACTTGTGGAAGAAGTCTGCCCAGAACCGACTAGCATATCCAGCATCCACAAGCGGTAGGCTTAATGTGGGAGGTCTAGCACATTATAACCATAAATGAATATGGTAATGAATTGGAATACTTAACCTAGTTGAATCCATAGGGATTGTATATGTTAACATGAGTTGGGGTTAGGTAAACTTGTATGAACAGTGGGAGGGTTAGTATATCTTGGGTTGGTTGGTAATATATTTATATAGTCCCACAAACTTAACCTGTGGGGTTATGCAATCTTTTACTCTGGTATGGCATAACCTGTGGAAAATCTAGTGGGGATGAAAGCATAGGGGGAAGCTTGTATAATTTTGTGTGTGGGACTCGTTTCAGTCAGCAACCCATATATAGGTATCGAACGAGTACTCTGAGCACAGGTATCAACAAAGTAGGGAGCCGATCGATTATGGTAGTAATTAAGGTACATCTAGACTCCGATATGATTGGGAGCCTGTTATTATCCTTAGGGGTAACTCCGGTATGTTGGGCTACCTGTTGATTGTATGGGGTGAAAACCTCTCACTGGAAGTACACCTAAGTCTACCATCTTATACTTACTGGGGATCATCTTGTTAATAAGACACTAGTATTGGTTCATAAAAATAATTAGATAAGTGTAGTATACTCTATCATGTTTGTCTTGTTTACCTTGTCATACCTGCCTTTTATGATGTTATCCCTCTTATCCCCTTTATATGCTTGTCACGATAATTTTACTTATTTATATGTTAAAAGTAACTGGACTTGCCAGACTTTATGTCTGACCCATTTTGTTTCCTCTTCTTTCTCTTCTGTTCCCCCTCCAGGTTCTCAGGGTGGGAATACTCAAGCTTGACTTGGATTCTGCTTGGAGCTGCTTAGATGTATTGCTCGAGCTCTTATCTTTTCTACTATGGCTATGTTTTATTTGGGGAATTATGCTTTTTTTGTACTTTGATTCTTTAAGTACAAGACAAAAATTTTAATGATGTACTGGGTTTTATGTTTTTTCAGACATATGTTGCAACCATGTTTTGAACTACAATGCTTTATGATTAATGAAGTTTTAAATTCCGCTGCTATTTTATATCTGTCTTGTAATCTTTTTGTTTTTGTTTACCTATAACGCTTCACAAAACTTAATGCATTTTCTTAATGAGTGACATTAACGGACGTGGGATGTCACACTTGGTATCAGAGCTAAAGGTTACCAGATAAGATAAAAGTTTTTGATTTTTTTTCAAAAAGGTTTTAAAAGAAAGCATTTTCAAAAGAAAAAGTGTGTTTTGAAAAACATATTCCCCAAAGTCATATGTAACATCTTTCGATTCTCTATTGAATCCCCTTTCCTTTTCTTTTCAACATGTCTGGGGAACCTAATATTCCTGAGGGAGCTACGATACCAGGTCGGTTCCGTTAGTATCTTGAGGCCACGGCGCCTGCCGGTGGTCAAGCAAATGTTCCTCTCCCAGCTGCACTCGCTGTTCCTCATCTTCCTCCTCCGCGAGCAGATAATTTCTCTAAGATCTGCAAAGATTTCTGTGCTATGGGAGGAAAGTCATTCCGTAGAACCAAGACATTCATAGAGGCAAGGAATTGGCTCACGGAGACCGAGGAACTGTTTGGAATTTTTGAAGTGGACGATCATCGGAAGATTCAGTTAGTCGCTTGGCTACTGAAAGACGAAGCTTCGTTCTGGTGGGAAGTGACGCAAGCAGGGCGTCCAGTGGGGACTTGGGATGATTTTCGACAGAGGTTTGAAATGAAGTTTCTTTCTCAAGCTGAGAAAAACATGCAAATGGAAAGGTTTCTGTCACTCAAGCAAGGAGGAATGACTGTTAAAGAATATGTTAGCAAATTCAATCAACTGGCGAGATTTGGGTTGGAGTTAGTGGATACACCGCATAAGAAAGCTTTGCGGTTTGCTAAAGGACTGAATGAATCCCTCTATGGGTTAGCTTTGTCCTGTATTACCATGGGAGCAACTTTTGAAAGGATCGTTGATATGGCATTAATGCATGAGGAAGATAAGGCTGACAAGAAAGAAGTTAAGGTTGAGGAAACACAAAACAAGAAAGTATGGCCCAAGAAAGGACAACAACAATAGAAGAAGGGCGGAAAGATTGACAAGGCTAAGGACAAGAGGAAGTGCCACAATTGTGGGCGTGAGGGTCATTTGATAAAGAACTGCAAAAGAAGGAAGAATGCTTGCATCAATTATGGAGAGGTCAGACACTTTTCAAATGAGTGCTTGAAGGAGCAAGGACAAGGTCAAAGGGCAGGAGCTTCTGAAGGGCAAGTGCATGCTCTCGCGATCAGTGCTCTAGACCGAGGTAGGAAAGTTTCCGTGGAAGGTTTGATTTCTCTTTCCAATTATCCTATTAGAACTCTTTTTTGATTCTAGTGCTTCACATTCATTTGTATCTGATTTTGTGGTTGAGTCTCTGCACCTTAATACTAATATGGTAGTAGATCCCATTGTTGTCTCAAACCCCAATGGTGGTTCGGCTCATTTGTCCATGATTTGTCGGGGTTTGAGAGTATGTGTTAGTCGCCGAATTTGAGTGCGACGCATATGTGCTTGGTTTTATGGGCTATGGTTTGATTCTATGGACAGATTGGCTAGCCATGTATGGTTTCATTCTGGATTGTGAGAAGAGGGTCGTTAGACTTTTGACTTGCCATGGGAGGACCCTCGAAATTTCTTGTGACCCTAGGGGGTCTGTCATGCTTAGTTTCCTAGAGTCACTTGAAGCATCTATCGATGATCTGCGATATGTACCAGTAGTCCATAAGTATTATGATGTTTTTGATGAGGTTCGGGGATTGCCTCCGAGGCTCAAGATCGATTTTCATATATACTTGGTAGACAATGCAAAGCCAGTTGCATTGCCTATGCGCCATATGGCTCCAAGTGAAAGGAGAGAGCTTAGTAAGCAAGTAGGGGAGCTACTTGAGAAAGGGTTTATTAGGCGAAGCATATCTTAATGGGGTGCTACGGTGGTATTCACAACTAAGACGGATGGTTCGCTTCACTTATGTGTAGACTATAGAGAGTTGAACAGGCACCCACTCCCAAGGATAGATGATTTGTTTGATCAACTTGTTGGTGTATCAGTATTCTCTCAGTTAGACTCGGCCATGGGGTTTCATCAGTTGAGGGTGGTCGAGGACAATATAGACAAGACTGCTTTTAGGACTCCATATGGTTTTTTTTAATGGCTCGTTATGCCTTTTGGGTTGACGAATGCACCTGCCTATTTTGTTGATCTGATGAGTAGGGTGTTTCGAGAGTTTCTAAATAAGTTCATCGTGGTCTTTGTTGATGATATCTTGATCTTCTCAAAGAGCGAGGAAGATCATGCCCAACATTTGAGAGAAGTTTTAAAAACTCTGCGTACGCATCAGCTTAAGGCGAAAATCTCCAAATGCCATTTTCGGAGAAAAGAGGTGAGATTTCTAGGGCATGTGGTCTCTAAAGATGGGATAGCAGTAGATCCCACAAAGGTAGTTGCAGTTCAAGATTAACAAATTCCAAAGAATGCAATGGAGGTGAGAAGTTTTCTTGGATTGGCAAGCTATTATAGGAAGTCCATTAAGTACTTCAAAAAGATATCAGCCCCACTCACCAGGCTGACGAAGAAGAATCTGACGTATTCGTTGGATATAGATTGTGATGTTGCTTACCAACGATTGAAGAGGACTCTGACAACATCCCCAGTCTTGACCTTTCCCGATGGGAACAAAGTGTTCACAGTATACACTGATGCATGTGGTACAGGGCTTGGAGTGGTTCTGGTGCAAGAAGGAAGGGCAGTATGTTGTAGAGGTAGACAGCTAAGAGTTCATGAGAAGAACTACCCTACCCATGACTTAGAGCTAGTTGCCATAGTATTCGCGCTTAAGACGTGGCACCATTATTTGCTTGGAGAGAAGTTCAAGTTGTACACCGATCCTAAATCTCTCAAGTACTTGTTCTCGCAGAAGGATCTTAATTTAAGGCAACAAAGGTGGATGGAGTTTCAACATTGCTTCAAGATTTCTTATACCCCTGGTAAGGGTATTGTGGTGGCAGACGCACTGAGTAGGCAAAGGATGGCCTTAAGTCCTCTGTTTGTGGAAAGGAAAAGCTTGGAGTTTATATCGACTTTTGACTTTAGACCCTCCACCGAGTTTTTGCCTGGTTTATTTGCATCATTAGAGGTGCGACCTACTCTTATGGATTAGATAGGAGCTTTGTAGCGAGAGGATCAATAGATTTCAAACATCTTGGATAGGCTCGGTAAAGGGGAGACTTCTAGTCATCTCAGTAGATATTCCATAGACGATAAAGCGTGGTTGCGACGAGATAGGAGGCTTTGTGCTCCCCAAATTGGGAGTTTGTTGAAACAGTCCAAGAGGAAACCCATCATTCCAAGATGACTATTCATCAAGGTGGCGATAAGATGTATAGGGATATGAAAAGGATTTTCTTTTAGGCTGGGATGAAGAAAGATGTGGCGGAGTTTGTTTCTCAATATTTGATTTGCCAGCAAGTCAAAGTTGAGAAAAAGAAGCCTGGTGGTTTACTTCATCCTTTGGAAGTTCCACAGGGGAAGTGGGAGAGCGTCCCTATGGATTTAATAGATGGTTTGCCTAGATCCAATAAAGACAACACCAGTATTTGGGTTCTAGTAGATAGACTTACTGAGAGCGCTCATTTCATTCCGGTTAAGAGCAAGAGGATGGCAGCATGGTTGGCATCAGTTTACGTTCGTGAGATAGTCCGTCTTCATGGAGTACCTTCCAATATCATAAGTGATCATGACCCTATCTTCACTAGTGAATTTTGGAAGAGCTTGCAAGAAGCATTAGGTACACAGTTGTGTTTGAGCACCGCTAATCACCCACAGACCGATGGACAGACAGAATGGGTGAATAGAGTTCTTGAGGATCTTTTTAATGTTGTGTATCCTAGACTTCAGAGGGACTTGGGAAGAACTCCTTTCTTTAGTAGAGTTTGCCTACAACAACAGTTATCAAGCTAGCATTGGCATGGCATCCTTCGAAGCATTGTATGGACGCCCCTGTAGATCACCAGCTTGTTGGTGGGAGTCTACAGAAAGGCTACTACTTGGACCAGATATGGTTAGAGAAACGTCTGAGAAGATTGATCTTTTTAGACGACGAATGAAGACCGCTCAAGATAAGAAGAAGTCCTACGCATACAAGAGAAGGACTGACATTGAATTTATAGTGGGAGACATGATTTTCATTAAGGTGTCACCTTTAAGGAATGTGGTTCACTTTGGATTTGAAGGGAAATTGGCACCAAGATTCGTAATGCCATTTCCCATAACAGAAAGGATTAACCAGATAGCTTATAGAGTAAAGCTACCAGAAAGACTATCTAGTGTTCATGATGTTTTCCACGTTTCTCATTTGCGGAAGTGTTTGCATGATACCGTAGAAGTAGTTGAGCCGAGTATATTGGAACAAGTAGAGGTGGAACGGGAGGTGACACTAAGACGAGTTCCTACCTGTATTCTTGGATCAGGAGTTAAGAAGCTACGCAACCGAGAAGTCAAGTTGATGAAGGTTCAGTAAGGAGAGAACCCAGAGGATGCAACTTGGGAGACCGAAGACAAGATTCGTGCTTTGTACCCATTTCTTTTCGAGGGTATGTTCTTAACTTCCTTTCCAAAGCTTTTATTCATGCTTGTTTCTATCATTTAAGTATATTCTATCGATCTAATTCTTTGACCTTTAGGTAGGAATCCCATGGATGTAAACATGTGTTTGAGACATGTTATGTTTGATGGATGCAAATATTTGCTAGTTGTTTCTCGTGGATGCATATACACACACAGCAGGCACTAGATCGGCTCAATCACTCTCATAATGCATATGGACGTGTGTGCATTTTTCATCTTTTTATGGATGAAAGTGGGTGTATCATCATATGGATATTGCAGTTGAACGAATGATTACGCACACATATAGAACTTACATGTTATAATAGGATTATTTGCATACATGATGGATTCATGGCACTAACATACATTGCATTAAGAAGGTCAACTGAATCAGTAGACCGCCTGATCTTTTGCATTAGTATTGGGACATATACACACACCTTTTCATATGTTTATACAAGCATTAATTTTTTTTAAGGACATAGGATGCCTGTGATTGGTGGATGAGTAGATAGGTGATGGATGTTAGGATATACATTCTTCTTAACTTAGAGATTTCGGGGATGAAATCCTTTAAGTAGAAGAGAATGTAACACCCCATAATTTAACAACACTAAAAGATTATAAATTAAATAATAATTAATTTAATATTCAGAATTAAGGGAAACGGACAGCGCCATTGCATTCATCTCGGAATTCTGGTTAAAATAGTCACTTAGTTTGCGTAAAACGGACACCGTATGAAGAAGTTATTAAGGTTTGAAGTTTGTATACGCATAAGAAGAATATATATAAATAAAATATATTCAAAAAATTCAAAACAGTTCAAAATTCAAAATTTTAGGGGAGTGAGAAAATTCCTGCCCAGGGGTGTCGACCCCATCAAGGGAGTGTCGACCCTTGGGTCGAACCCAATAGGGGGTGTCGACCCCATAAGGGGGTGTCGACCCCCCTACGGCAGATCTGGGAAAATTTTAGGGTTTCAGATGGCTATATATATGACCTCATTTCTCTTGTTTCTCCACACCAAAAATAATGGAGAACTAGATGCTGCCTCTGCCCAGATTAAATCCAGTCTTTTCTTCTTCAGCAATTAACTAGAGTTTAGAGACATGTGATTCAACATCTGCAACCTTTCTTCTACTTTTCTTAGATCCAATCACAGTGAGTCAATGTTAATTTTATATCTAAATATATAAAAGTAATTCTTGACATGATTATAACTTGGATCTATGCCTGTGACTATTTGAATCATATCAGATCTGCTATAACTTATTTGTCTAAGTTATTCTGACATAACTATGAACTAGATTTGAACCTATACCTATTTATCATGTTAGATCTACCATTGTTTGTAGATCTAATTCACTATCTAGATCACCTCATGCCTGTTCCTATTATGTTTGTGGCTAAATCAGATCTATTATTAGTTGGATATCTAATTCATTGTTTAGGTCTCACCATTCCTATTTATGATGTCCCTATTACGTTAGAATCAGTTCTACTGTCACATGTTCATCAGATCTACTCCTATATGTCTATCTTTTCATTATATCACTATATGTTTATGCCAATTTCTGCCATTATATGTCGATCTTGTTAGTATGATCATTTCTGTCCTCTTCTCTTCATCTTTTCCCTTTTATTTTTATAGCCAGGCTACCTTCGAGCCTAGGCATGCCGCTGAAATATGCGAACGCATTAAATTGGAAACGAGGGGAAAACGTTAAATTTAGGGCATAACGTGTATTAGAAATTTGGGCATAACTTGAATGAAATATATGAACATGAATTTAGGGACATAAATCAACTTGTGATTAAAGACCTTAATTTGGGGTATATGACTCATTATGTACATAAATTAGGAAAGGGGCATGAAAACTTACAATGACATAGGAATAATTGGTTAATAATGAAGATGCCTAGGATTACAGTAATTAGAAACTGGAACCGCGCTTAGACACAAGGTTAGATTTCACTTGTGGTGGAAGTTTGCCCAGAACCGACCGGCATATTTAGCAACCACAAGTGGTGAATCTAATGTGAGGGGTCTAAGTGCATAAACA
Source organism: Allium sativum (assembly GCA_030737875.1). Taxonomy (NCBI): domain Eukaryota; kingdom Viridiplantae; phylum Streptophyta; class Magnoliopsida; order Asparagales; family Amaryllidaceae; genus Allium; species Allium sativum. The sequence continues at coordinate 1,017,811,062 of CM060926.1, read as the reverse complement.
CGAGACGTGCTAAGACATGAGGTTATGTCCGACTTGTGGAAGAAGTTTACCCGGAACCGACCGACATATCCAGCATCCACAAGCGGTAGGCTTAACGTGGGAGGTCTAGCACATTATAACCGTAAATGAATATGGTAATGAATTTGAATACTTAACCTAGTTGAATCCATAGAGATTGTATATGTTAACTTGAGTTGGGGTTAAGTAAACTTGTATGAAAAGCGGGAGGTTTAAGTATATCTTGGGTTGGTGGGTAATATATTTATATAGTCCCACAAACTTAACCTACGGGGTTATGCAATCTTTTACTCTGGTATGGCATAACCTGTGGAAAACCTAGTGGGGATGAAAGCATAGAGGGAAGCTTGTATCATCTTGTGTGTGGGACCCGTTTCAGTCAGTAATCCATATATAGGTATCAAGCGAGTACTCCGAGCTAGGTTGGAGTCAAGGCACGCTTACTGGGCTGATTGTAAGAGATCCAAACGTGGAGGACGGTGTAGGCGGCGCATTCCGACGGGGTCATGTGCGTGCATGGGTTCAACAGAGGAGGTTTAGATGCCGTGACACCTGTAGATATGGTTGTGCATATCTTGAAAATGAAGGGTTGCCACTTTAGGGAATGATGCACCCTACAGTGGGGCCAACACAGGTATCTACGGAGTAGGGAGCCGATCGATTAGGGTAGTAACTAGGGTACATCTAGACTCCGGTATAATTGGGAGCCCATTATTATCCTTAGGGTAACTCCGGTATGTTGGGCTACCTGTTGATTGTATGGGGTGAAAACCTCTCACTGGAAATACACCTAAGCCTACCATCTTATACTTATTGGGGATCATCTTGTTAATAAGAGACTAGTATTGGTGCAGAGAAATCATTAGAGAAGTGTAATAAACTATATCATGTTTGTCTTGTTTACCTTGTCATACCTGCTTTTTACGACGTTATCTCTCTTATCCACTTTATATGCCTATCATGATAATTTTACTTATTTATATGCTAAAAGTAACTAGACTCGCCAGACTTTATGTCTGACCCATTTTATTTTCTCTTCTTTCTCTTCCGTCCCCCCACCCCCTCAGGTTCTCAGGGTGGGAATACTTAAGCTTGACCAGGATTCTGCTTTCATTTTGCTTGGAGCTTCTTAGATGTATTGCTCGAGCTCTTATCTTTTCTACTATGGCTATGTTTTATTTGGGGAATTATGCTTCTTTATTATTGTACTCTGATGTTTTAAGTACAAGACAATTTTTTTAATGATGTACTGGGTTTTATGTTTTTTCAGACATATGATGTAACCATGTTTTGAACTACGATGCTTTAAGATTGATAAAGTTTTAAATTCCACTGCTATTTTATATCTGTTTTGTAATGTTTCTGTTTCTATTTACCCATAACGCTTCACGAAACTTAACGCATTCTCTTAATGAGTGACAATAACGGACGAGGGGTGTCACACCATGGCACCGCTCCTAGCTAGAAAGAAACACATGTCCTCCCTGATGTCCTTTATCCTGTTTTTGACTCATACTGGGGTGTGAGGCTCGCGAATTAACGCTACACACAAAGCTATGCTAATTAAAGCCGTTCTTTGATCATCAACCACAAGACTTCTCTTTTCAACGAAAGCCTTGACCACTGCCTCTTAGCATGCTACATTGTCAATCCATACCACACCATTGATTTCCACCAATACATAACCTCTAAGCTCGTACGTCTCAGAGAAGGGTGTTAAGAAAGATAATAAATTCTCCACCACCAAATAGAGATATATTTAGAAGAGATCAACGAATATAGTACACAATACAATGTCAAACATACAATCCATTCATACGTTCGTTATGGACCTAAACGAAACCGGAGGCACATAATTCCTCATCCCATATGTCCAATATGGGAGAGAGAGGTCCTCGCATCTCCGGACAATCAAAAAGTACGTCCGGACAACTACCACTATAACCCTTTCAAGGGAGCTACCCATATCGGAGGCATCAGTAGTAATCCATTCGATCTGAAGATTGCCAGTCTTGCACCGTCTTCATTTCTTTGACTTTTAGTCGTCGTTCTATTATTTGAAATGAGAATTAACTCAGTCTTTTCAAATAATTTTGCCTATATATAAATCAAATAAATTCTTTCTTTTGGTTAAGTCATGGGCATTTATAATTATTTTCACTACCTTATGTAAAAGGTTAAATCAAGAATTTAATTCGGTCATCGAATTAAATACTTTGTCATAAAATACCCAAAATTCATTTAATAAGTTTCATGCCAAACCACATTTAACCATTTTCATTTTTATAAACCAATTATAATTGGTTTATTCACGTTCTAAATTGTTTATCTTAATTTAAAACGATCCCTCGCTATTTTTATATGTGTAAAAATAGTTTAATTCAGTCGCATGACGTTTCGGGTCATTTGACTGCACTGGCGCTGTTTTCATCCAATTTTGTATTAAACATTCTAACGATCTAACCGTCGGATCTTAACATATTTATTATCATTGGAAAGATCTTTTAGAAACGAACCCATCGGTTCAAAGTTTGGGAAAATCCGATGGTCGGATCTTCCGATATACTCGTTTAAAATTACGAGTCGAAAACGCGAACTGCTGCTGCGCTGTTCGTTTTATTTTAATTTATATTTTTTATATAAAAATATAATTCGTTTGATGGCTTCCAAACTATTTATTTGACAAAATATTTGGCTAACACCCTTAAATTTTGGAAAAATTCGCCATAACCTCCTTTGTACGGAGTGCTCGGAAAAATCACATATGGCCTAAAAAGGCTCCAATAACAACCATTGTGCCTTACACATCGTCCCATGCGATGTGTACAATTTAATTACCCCAATCTTGGTGTACCGTAGCTACGCAAGAGTGATGTGTATATTTTTGTCATCTCCTGACCTATGTTTGATTTATTATTAATCTTGCAAATTTATTTATAAGTTCAATTAAGTCCAAATCGTGTCTTCTGCCACATCTGATCAAAATGCAGTATACCTGGCCTCCATTCATTGTTCTCGTCATATAGCGTCAAATAAATGAATACAATACGGTTTACATCTTATAAGCATCAAGCAGCTACATGCTTATATGGGTATGTCCAGATATGCTTAAGTTATATAATCCAACACCTACTTTCTATTCTATGGTGATGTTAAATTAATCCAGAGTCCATTAGTCACATCCAATGCACACACAAAAATCATAAATAAGTAAGTACTCAACATCCAATGTAATTTAAGGCGCCCAAAGTGTCCATCCACGTTGTATGTCATGCGAGTGGCACATATTCATACAACGCTTCTAATGCAAATGAGTTGTGAATAGTTCGAGTGTTGAACTAACATAATATATATGCAATATGAATATCAATAAAGCATGATAAAATATTCCTAATCATTAACTACCCAAATCAAATACACTTACTTACATAGTGATTAAAAATAATATTTTTACATCGTTAATTGCTTACCAATCATTTTAATAAATTTTATTATCATCCTACTTCGTAGTTGATTTTAATTCTAATTACAAGTCCAAAATATTGATATATTTTCATTCACATCTTTGTGCATGTCGCTACATTGCACACATTAGTTAAAAATCACATTTTTAACTAACTAAAATTATTTCTATATCATAAGCAAGTTAAAAATCATATTTTAACATGCTAAAAATATTCTCATGTTACATACAAGTTAAAAATCATACTTTTAACTTGCTAAAAATATTCTCATGTTACATAATAGTTAAAAATCATACTTTTAACTTGCTAAAAATATTCTCATGTTACATACTAGTTAAAAATCATATTTTTAACTTGCTAAAAATATTCTCATGTTACATACTAGTTAAAAATCATATTTTAACTTGCTAAAATATTCTCATTTCATATACTAGTTAAAGATGATATTTTTTTACCAACTAAAAATTATTTCATCACTTAATAAATTTTATTTACTAACATACACTAATTGTTTATTTACTAACATACACTAATTGTTTATTTACTAACATACACTAATTGTTTATTTTAGCAATTCACTTTCATGCAACTAATTTTCTAATCTCCCTTTTTATTGTGAGTTTAGATTTCTCACCGATGGTTTCCACTCTGCCAAAAATTGAGCCTAGCTCCAAATCACTCCAAATCAGCCTTGTTGCGAAGCTCACGTCGATACAGTTCCAATGGATCATGTTTAGCTGAATTCCGAGTTCGTATGAGAATGTTATGCTTTTTATAAGATTGCATGCATATATAAATGACATTAACACAACTAATTAATTAATAACCTAATCTCTTCCACTAATCTCCTTCTTCCCCAACCATGAGAACGCACAGCAGGTCACGCACAAAACCAGCTGCCTCTTGCTTCCTCCCGACAAAAATTCTCTTCAAATCCACTCAAACTTTGCAAACAACCTTCTTTCTATCTCAGAACTCAAAAACAAATACCAAATCTCAAACCATTGCTTCAATTCTCCACAAATGCAAACCCTAGCCACTTTGAACCTCACGCTAAAAAATTTCAGCGTCCCAAACTTGTGCCGCAACCCTCCAAACTCATATAGATGCGAAGAGAATCACTCAAGCATTGCAAATATACTTGTATTTTGATTTATGAATTTTTGTATGAATTGTTTTTTATTTTAGAAGCTTGCAATTAGGGTTAGAGAAGTGGAAAAGGAGCTTCCGTGTTTTTCAGAAATGGAATGAGGTTTAGGAATGTAAATGATAACTTATAGTGGAGCCAAAATATTTTTTTATTAATTTTTTTATACACTCAAATTATGCTTGTTTTCATGGTTTAAAAAATCCGTGTGATCACCTACGGATCCCGTTCTCAATGAAAATGGACATGCAGCTACTCCTCAACATTATGGATCCAACGAAACTGTAATGACCCGCATTTGCAGAGGTATTATAATTTATTTATTTAATTATTTGAAGGGTGATTAAAAGGATTTAATGGTCGTGGAATTAAATAATGGTGAATATTTAATTAAAATAATAAATTAAATAATATATTTAATTCTGAAATAATCAGAATTGGCTGAAATGACGATATGGTGTGAACCGGATCATCTGTGATATTTAATTCAGTTTAGAATTGAATTAGAATAACGAATATATTATTTAAACGACAGTTTGAACGTATAATTATATTATAATTAAAATCGAGCTTGAAATGGCACTGCAGTTCGTTAGTTGGCGATTTGAACTTCAACTGAATGTACAGGATTCGTTTTAAGCCGGATTTCTGTGAAACAAGAAACGTGAGGAGCTGGTGGAGTATATCTTTCTAGTGGAAGAGAAAAATCGGGATTTCGTCGTGTAGATTTTGAGATACGTCCAAATCAAATTTTAGAAAAGTCGTTGTGGAATTCCTTTATAATTTATAAAGGAATTATTTATATTTTAAAAAGGAATTTCAATATAAATAGAATATCGGGTTGACCTAGAAGTGAATATCGAGTTAGAAATTCATATAGGAATATTCTAGAGCTGTATGGTATTCCACTTTGAATATAGAAGATAATATTTATTTTTTTAAATATTAAATTTAATTATATTTAAATATTTAAATGGGCTATTCAGAGCTGTAAAAATAAGCCACTTTTGCAAGCGAAGTCGGAATTCGACGAAACTAATTTTGTTGGATCCGCAATGTCAAATAGTTGTTAGATTTCCAATTTCATGATTTTTAGAGTCACTGTGTGGCCGTATGGATTTTTAATGTGAGAAACAGTCGTTATTTTGACAGTTAAAAATACGCTGTGTGAGCATACGAAGTCGGAATTCGACGAAACCTGATTCATTGGGACCGTAATGTCGAACTGTAGCCACATGTCCATTTTCGTGATTTGTGGGTATCGTATGTGGTCACAGGGATTTTTAGAAGACCAATACAAATAACGATACAATAAAAGATCAATAAAATATTATTAAAAAAATATCTAAAATATCCTATATATACCCTTACCCTCTCTCAAACCCTAAAACTAATTTCACTTCTGGTCAATGCTTTCAAACCCCCGCCAGTAAAATAGAACGTGAAATGTTCATCTTCAAAAATCCATTACAAATCCTATAAAAATCTATAAATCCTCTAAGATATATATTTGCAATCAGCATCTCCTGCTCTTCGATTTTGTGTGCATTTCAATTGGTTCGAACTTGTTTGTTTTCGATGGAGATACGGTCAGCGAGCCATATGGATTCTAGGGCTCGAGTAGTGATGAGATTTAAGCCTTAATACATGCTTTTGGCATTGGTTTTGAGATCGCGACAGTTTTTAGCACCCGTAGTTGGATTTTGGAGAGGATCCGCGATAAAAAGTCACGCTACCTGCAGCAGCCAGAGACGTGACGCGATTTAAGGGTGGGGGCCGAGTTCAGCGTTCGTGGGTGGAGGTTGTGGAGGATCGAATGAGGAGAACATTGGTGGTGGGTTTAAGTGATTTAATGGAGGAACGACTGAGAATTCGGGGAGGTCAACGATCATCGAAATGGAGGATAAAAGGGGAGCAGGCTACGGTATTGTAATTGGGGAAGAAAGGCCAAGGGTGCGGGTCGGGTTTCTAAACGGAAGATGGGCCTTAAGTGAGAGGTTAAGCCCAAATCTAAATATAAACTAAGTGTTTAAATTAAATAGTGTATTATCTTGTTATTACAATATCTTTCTCATACGATATCAAAATCACGAACGGTCAGATTCGTTGGAACCGTATCGACGAGAGCTTCACAATGAAGCTGACTGAAAGTGGATTGGTGCTCGTTTGAATTTATGGAGAAATAAACTGTTTGATTCAAATCAAACCACAGTTTATCGTTCTTTAACGATGAACTGCCAAAGTGAGTAAATCTCACTAACTCTGAACAATTTATAAATTCATGTTGTATTTTTAGAACTGTTAAATATTGACTGATTGACTGTGTATTGGCTGTTTGATTGAAATGCTAGTCAGTTAGTTGAATTTCTATATTGATTCTGTTTAACAGAATATATCATATGGAACTAAAAGTGATGTTATCTATATTGTTTAACATCTGTGATGCAGGGAAACAGGTTGGAGGAATCCAACTGGATTCCTCAACATTTATTTTACTGTGATTCATATATTGTGATATATGATGTGATATATAATCTATTGTTGATTATGTGTGTTTGGACGATATTTATCGTTGTTATATGGTATGTTAAATACCATAACATACCGGAATGGTGAAAAGGGGATTTTCAAAATGAATATTGAAAATAGATTATTTATAAAATCACAGGATTTTATAAAAGAGATAATGTTTATAACAATCAAAGGAGATTTTATAAAAAGGAAATATTTAGAAAATAAATAGAGTTATAAAAAGGAAATTTGTTTATAACCGAATAGGATGTTATAAAAAGGAAAACGTTATAAAAAGGAAAACGTTACTAAAGGGGAAATCATTTGTAAAGTGAAGAACCATTACTAACTGTAAATCTTTATAAATGAATAGTTTATTCGAAAAGGAGTTAATCGAATTTAGTTATTCGAATAGAGTTAAATAGAATTAAAGGAATAAATCGAATATGGTTTATTCGAATGGAATTAAAGGAGTTAATCGAATTTGGTTTATTCGAATAGAGTTAAAGGAGTTATCGACTAGAGCTAAATCAAATAGAGTTAATCCAATAGTGTTAATCCAAAAGAGTTAATCGAATAGAGTTAAGTGAAAAGAGTTAATCGAATATAGTTATTCGAAAGAAAGGTTAAGTAAGGAAGTTAGTTAAAGAAATTTAAAGTGAACTTTGCCTATTTCAAGGTTAGAAATGTTGTTCAGTTAAGGTCTGAGAGGTAGTTCTACCCCAACTTGATTGGCTTCGTTTTTAACTAAGGAATGGTTAAGGTTCGGCAGTAAAGGATGGTTAAGTGAATAAGTATGATGGTTTGAGTTGGCATCGCGATGGTTTGTTTAAACATCTGTCTAAGCCCAATGAAGGAGTTTTGGAAATGTTTTCCAAATAAGAACCATAAATGTTTTCTGATATAGAAAACAAGAAATGGAAATGTTTTCCAAGGGTAATAACATATATTTTCTAAATTTAGAAAATAAGAAATGTTGAATATAGGGAAACAGGAGATGAAAAATGAACTAAGGAGATAAATGTTAAATGAAGTTTGATCGATATAATTTCCATCTGGAAATGATATCGTTGTTTGCACATGTGTTTTTCTTCGATAGTTAAATCACAGACTATCGAAGTTTTGACCATTTGAACGTTGTTAATATGGAGAGACCGGTTGGATTATTATCCAAAGAACCACTCTGTATTGGCATAAGCGTTGCGGATTATATATGCCAAAGGAAATTGAAGACGGAGTAAAGTGCAAGGGCTATTGTATAAGTCTTAGATAACAGTGCCTAAGATGGATGTACTGGATAGTGCCTTCGGTTCATCCTGTTCCTGGATGACTTGTATGGATGAATGTCTGACAGAGTATTTCCAGACGATTACGTATATTGATTTCTCCAACCGTACCAAGAGTGGAAGCGGAGAAGGAAACTTCTTTTAGCTAACACATAATGTATTATTGTAGACGTCAATCGGTGATTTGATGGATTTGACGATGTGACATTCGAAGTGAATCTGGTGTGATGACGAAGCATAACCTCAAGCCTCATCAACCGGTAAATGACAGAAATCGAGCAGGCAGCATGGCTAAGTCGATCGCTCCGAAGTAGGGTGTATAATCACCTGATCTAGAGTTTCATTTACATCTAAAAATCTATTGTCGATACTGACCCATTCGGGAAACGGTTGCTGATCACAACCGTTGGTGATATACATTCGATACACTCAAGCGAAATGAGTGGTCGGTCATGTGTGGTCGGGTTGCAAGATGTTCTTGTTGAACCCAGTGTATTCCTTTCTAGAGGTACACTAGCGAAAGGTGGTTCCATACCTTGTCATAGTTGGAAATCCATTACCCAATACGTGCTTGCGGTTTTGATTGTATACTATATATGTAGAATGTGAGATGAAAACGTTTCTGCTAGATGATTAGTATATTTTGGTTGATATGCATTATTATAATATCAAAAGGTTTTTGATATAAAGATAATTTGGATTCTCATAAGGGAAAACCCGTTCCGTTATACGGTGTGGTCTTATGAGATATCGTTTACTTGTTCAAACTGTTATAAACTGTTTTACTCACACCGGTCCCATGAGTGAAACAGAATTTATTTTGTTTTTTTCCCTAAACTCTTGGGTGCCTAATTTGTACGAGCAGTCAAGTAGTCAGGATTTACAGATATACTGGAAGAGCATGGAGCAGGAGGCTTCAGGATTATATAGCTATAGTTATTTCCGCTGTGTTGTAAGTGTTGTACTTTGATAATGATGTATATTCAAGTACATATGTATATTTCAAGATATGTTATATATATTATATATTATTTGTTCTGCTGTGAGGTTCGTGTTACTCTGATGTTGTGTTCTTCTTCTTCTTCTATTCTAAGTTTCTATCTTATATATTCTCACCCTCTGCTTTCTTTCTATTAGTTTCCTGATTTTCAGTTTAATTTGGGGTTGGACTTGTGTTTTTGGTCAGCTCAAATTGGACCGGATTTTCGGGTCATTACAGTTGGTATCAGAGCTTACGTTAAGAATTACCTTGGCTCTGTGGCGTAGCTCGGTAGAGATGGGGTTAGTAATACCCTAGATTGAGTTTGAGTGTATATATACGAGTGAACGTATTTGTTATTGATATAAAAATTTGTTTTATATTGTGGAGATTTATTGGTTGAGTCGTTTATGGGTTCTGGTCGATCAGTTTGATCCTTTGTATTGGTAGGAGTTTATAAACACTCGAATACGATGGGTCGACATGATATGTTTTGAAAAGAGGGTAAATTAAAATAAGTTTACCCAAGGTATATCTTGATATAGAGAAGATATATATATCAAAATTTTAATATATTGGATATATTGGTTGTTATTATAATCGAGTAAGATTATAAATTAAATGGTTATGTAAATAACCAATTAGAATTCGTATAAGTGAAATACGTGAAATCAGATGAGTTAAATCTGAAATTTAAATCAGAAATTGTGTTAAAACTCTAGAGAATTGGATAAGTGTTTGTAAATGGATTTGGATCAAAAATAAGGAAAATTTAAGATCCTAAGAGATTTTAAATTGTTTTACAAGCAGTGTGAATTATATTTTGAAATGAATTTCAAAGTGGAAATGTTTAGAAATGGTTTGTAGTATTGAACTCACTTAGATCACTGGAAAATAGATTCTGATGATGACAGCTGCATCATCAGTATTCATTTTCGAGTTGTAAGTGATGAATTACTACCAGAGATACTGTTTTGAATTTGTTTTGGGAAAGACAAGTTGTGTTGAATTTCAAAATGGGATTTATAGTATAGAATTTGACATATAGAATTTGATATATAGAATTTGAATATAGAAATTCAAAATGGGATTTATAATATAGAAATTGAATAGAATTAACTAAGTCGAAGAGGAAGTAGTTAATCGAGTTTTGAATTCGAAGTTGAACTTTGAAAGGTGAATTGGATTTGTAAATGGATATTCGAAATCGAATATAGAACTTAAATTTGAAATTTGAATTCAAATTATTAATAAGCAAGTTAAAATATATTTGAACATGTCATGTTCAAATATAAAAGTGAAATAGACTAAAGAGTTAATTAAAAAATTAATTAACGATTTGAGTTAAAACGATCAGGTATAGTTAAAATAGATTGGGCAGGTATAAATATACATGAGATAGGTATGGATAAGGTATGAAGGTATATAAATAGAATGCTCGACAAAGGTATGTATTTAATTCACATATGAGATTTTATGCGCCGTATCGGCAAGCCGCTTGGCTTTTCCTTTTTCTTTTGGATTGGTGAGGGCCATGGGAGGCTATTTGAAATATCCCGATGCTCCTGGTACGAAGGAGGTTATGGCGAATTTTTCCGGGAATTTAAGGAGTTAGAATATTTTTAAGATAATTTGATAGTTAGAAATCAACGTATCGATATATATATAGAAGTAGATAAGGAAATGAACTTAGAAATAGAATAGTAAAATCAAAAAGGAAGACTAAGAATAAAATCTCGTAAGAATAGAAAGAGAAAGTGTATACGTGTTTAAAAGTGAATAAGTAGTTGTATGGTATTGATTATTCGAGTAAGTAGTCATATCTGGTTTGACGTTATAAATGTTATTCAGTCAAGGTCTGAGAGGTAGTTATACCCCAACTTGATTGATTTCCTTATTAACAAATAAATAGTAAGATTTCAGGCTCGAAGATCAATGTTGAATAAGAGTTAGTTGAATATAGTATTTGGGTTGTCGTAACGATGTTTTACACAACATCCATTTTAACCCAAATAAGTGTAAGCTTGGAAATATAATAAAGGATATTTCCTAAGTATAGAAATAAACGAGCTCGGAAAAGAGATAAGTAATTGGAATATTTTCCAATTATAAATAGCATATATTTTCTAAAAGTTTAGAAAATAAAGGAAGACGATATTCGGAAATGTTTTCCAAATAACATAAAAGGCCAATATGGTTATTGAAAATATTTGGTTAACAAATATTGATAAAGAAATAGAGAAGTGGTTTAACTAATGGAATATTAATTAAGGGCTCAGTAACATGTTCAAAAGGAAAATTTGATTTTTGAAAAGAGTAAACTGTTTAAAAACTCCCAGGGAAAGACTATTTGAATTAAAAACAAATTTAACAGAAATTTGTGAAAGCAAAATTGAATTAAAGTAAAGCCAGTAAAGTAGTAACTGAGATTGAATTAGAATGATATCAAGAAAAATTGGATTGTGAGATTCAAATTTGAAGTGTAATGTGATAATCAAGTTAAGAGTTGGGACTCGAGAAGAAACTTGAGTTGAAATGATATTTGGCTCGGATATAAGCGAATGGTTGTGTTATGGATAAAGGCAGATTGGAATTTGATTGGGATGACCCTTGTATCCGCTGAATTGATAACAGGTGGAAAGGATATAATGATATGCCAACAAAAGGTACAAGTTTATATTTCTATTGGATATAAGATTTATGAGCCGAATTGGCAAGCCGCTTGGCTGTTTGGTTTTCTTTTGGGTTGGAGAAGTCCCAGAGAGGCGAGTTGGAGTTTGACCGATTGACCAGTACAAAGGAGGTGCTGACGAAATTTTTCGAAGAGTTAAGGCACTAGAAAATTTTCAGGATTTTTGAAAATTTTCGTTGATAAGAATTAATTAATAATTTAACTGAATTTAAATTGGTTCAGTTGAAAATGAATTTAAGAAGTGAACAAATATGTTCTGACCAGTCGATAGGGTCGTTCTCTACCTTAGCAATTTCGAGGACGAAATTATTTTAAGTAGGGAAGATTGTAATGACCCGCATTTGCAGAGGTATTATAATTAATTTATTTAATTATTTGAAGGGTGATTAAAAGGATTTAATGGTCGTGGAATTAAATAATGGTGAATATTTAATTAAAATAATAAATTAAATAATATATTTAATTCTGAAATAGTCAGAATTGGCTGAAATGACGATATGGTGTGAACCGGATCATCTGTGATATTTAATTCAGTTTAGAATTGAATTAAAATAACGAATATATTATTTGAACGACAGTTTGAACGTATAATTATATTATAATTAAAATCGAGCTTGAAATGGCGCTGTAGTTCGTTAATTGGCGATTTGAACTTCAACTGAATGTACAGGATTCGTTTTAAGCCGGATTTCTGTGAAACAAGAAACGTGAGGAGCTGGTGGAGTATATCTTTCTAGTGGAAGAGAAAAATCGGGATTTCGTCATGTAGATTTTGAGATACGTCCAAATCAAATTTTAGAAAATTCGCTGTGGAATTCCTTTATAATTTATAAAGGAATTATTTATATTTTAAAAAGGAATTTCAATATAAATAGAATATCGGGTTGACCTAGAAGTGAATATCGAGTTAGAAATTCATATAGGAATATTCTAGAGCTGTATGGTATTCCACTGTGAATATAGAAGATAATATTTATATTTTTAAATATTAAATTTAATTATATTTAAATATATTTATATATTTAAATGGGCTATTCAAAGTTGTAAAAATAAGCCGCTTTTGCAAGCGAACTCGGAATTCGACGAAACTAATTTTGTTGGATCCGCAATGTCAAATAGTTGTTAGATTTCCAGTTTCGTGATTTTTAGAGTCACTGTGTGGCCGTATTTTAATGTGAGAAACAGTCGGTATTTTGATAGTTAAAGAGCATACGAAGTCGGAATTCGACCAAACCAGTTTCGTTGGGACCGTAATGTCGAACTGCAGCTACATGTCCATTTTCGTGATTTGTGGGTATCGTATGTGGTCATAGGGATTTTTAGACGACCAATACAAATAACGATACAATAAAAGATCAATAAAATATTAATAAAAAATATCTAAAATATCCTATATATACCCTAAAACTAATTTCACTTCTGGTCAATGCTTCCAAACCGCCGCCAGTAAAATAGAACGTGAAATGTTCATCTTCAAAAATCCATTACAAATCCTATAAAAATCTATAAATCCTCTAAGATATATATTTGCAATCAGCATCTCCTGCTCTTCGATTCTGTGTGCATTTCAATTGGTTCGAACTTGTTTGTTTTCGATGGAGATACGGTCAGCGAGCCGTATGGATTCTAGGGCTCGAGTAGTGATGAGATTTAAGCCTTAATACTTGCTTTTGGCATTGGTTTTGAGATCGCGACAGTTTTTAGCACCCGTAGTTGGATTTTGGGAGCCAGAGATGTGACGCGATTTAAGGGTGGAGGCCGAGTTCAGCGTTTGTGGGTGGAGGTTGTGGAAGATCGAATGAGGAGAACATTGGTGGTGGGTTTGAGTGATTTAATGGAGGAACGACTAAGAATTTGGGGAGGTCAACGATCATCGAAATGGAGGATAAAAGGGGAGCAGGCTACAGTATTGTAATTGGGGAAGAAAGGCCAAGGGTGCAGGTCGGGTTTCTAAACGGAAGATGGGCCTTAAGTGAGAGGTTAAGCCCAAATCTAAATATAAACTAAGTGTTTAAATTAAATAGTGTATTATCTTGTTATTACAATATCTTTCTTATACGATATCAGAATCACGATTGGTCGGATTCGTTGGGACCGTATGGACGAGAGCTTCACAATGAAGCTGATTGAAAGTGGATTGGTGCTCGTTTGAATTTATGGCGAAATAAACTGTTTGATTCAAATCAAACCACAGTTTATCGTTCTTTAACGATGAACTGCCAAAGTGAGTAAATCTCACTAACTCTGAACAGTTTATAATTTCATGTTGTATTTTTAGAACTGTTAAATATTGAATGATTGACTGTGTGTTGGCTGTTTGATTGAACCGCTAGTCAGTTAGTTGAATTTCTATATTGATTCTGTTTAGCAGAATATATCATATGGAACTGAAAGTGATGTTATCTATATTGTTTAACATCTGTGATGCAGGGAAACAGGTTGGAGGAATCCAACTGGATTCCTCAACATTTATTTTATTGTGATTCATATATTGTGATATATGATGTGATATATAATCTGTTGTTGATTATGTGTGTTTGGACGATATTTATCATTGTTATATGGTATGTTAAATACCATAACATACCGAAATGGTGAAAAGGGGATTTTCAAAATGAATATTGAAAATAGATTATTTATAAAATCACAGGATTTTATAAAAGAGATAATATTTATAACAATCAAAGGATATTTTATAAAAAGGAAATATTTAGAAAATAAATAGAGTTATAAAAAGGAAATTTGTTTATAACCGAATAGAATGTTATAAAAAGGAAAACGTTACTAAAAGGGAAATCATTTGTAAAGTGAAGAACCGTTACTAAAAGTAAATCTTTATAAATGAATAGTTTATTCGAAAAGGAGTTAATCGAATTTAGTTATTCGAATAGAGTTAAATAGAATTAAAGGAATAAATCGAATATGGTTTATTCGAATGGAATTAAAGGAGTTAATCGAATTTGGTTTATTCGAATAGAGTTAATGGAGTTATCGACTAGAGTTAAATCAAATAGAGTTAATCCAATAGTGTTAATCCAAAGGAGTTAATCGAATAGAGTTAAGTGAAAAGAGTTAATCGAATATAGTTATTCGAAAGAAAGGTTAAGTAAGGAAGTTAGTTAAAGAAATTTAAAGTGAACTTTGCCTATTTCAAGGTTAGAAATGTTGTTCAGTTAAGGTCTGAGAGGTAGTTCTACCCCAACTTGATTGGCTTCGTTTTTAACTAAGGAATGGTTAAGGTTCGGCAGTAAAGGATGGTTAAGTGAATAAGTATGATGGTTTGAGTTGGCATCGCGATGGTTTGTTTAAACATCTGTCTAAGCCCAATGAAGGAGTTTTGGAAATGTTTTCCAAATAAGAACCAGAAATGTTTTCTGATATAGAAAACAAGAAATGGAAATGTTTTCCAAGGGTAATAACATATATTTTCTAAATTTAGAAAATAAGAAATGTTGAATATAGGGAAACAGGAGATGAAAAATGAACTAAGGAGATAAATGTTAAATGAAGTTTGATCGATATAATTTCCATCTGGAAATGATATCCTTGTTTGCACACGTGTTTTTCTTCGATAGTTAAATCACAGACTATCGAAGTTTTGACCATTTGAACGTTGTTAATATGGAGAGACCGGTTGGATTATTATCCAAAGAACCACTCTGTATTGGCATAAGTGTTGCGAATCATATATGCCAAAGGAAATTGAAGACGGAGTAAAGTGCAAGGGCTATTGTATAAGTCTTAGATAACAGTACCTAAGATGGATGTACGGGATAGTGCCTTCGGTTCATCCTGTTCCTGGATGACTTGTATGGATGAATGTCAGAAAGAGTATTTCCAGACGATCACGTATATTGATTTCTCCAACCGTACCAAGAGTGGAAGCGGAGAAGGAAACTTCTTTTAGCTAACACATAATGTATTGTTGTAGACGTCAATCGGTGATTTGATGGATTTGATGATGTGACATTCGAAGTGAATCGGGTGTGATGACGAAGCGTAACCTCAAGCCTCATCAACCGGTAAATGACAGAAATCGAGCAGGCAGCATGGCTAAGTCGGTCGCTCCGAAGTAGGGTGTATAATCACCTGATCTAGAGTTTCATTCACATCTAAAAATCTATTGTCGATACTGACCCATTCGGGAAACGGTTGCTGATCCCAACCGTTGGTGATATACATTCGATACACTCAAGCGAAATGAGTGGTCGGTCATGTGTGGCCGGGTTGCAAGATGTTCTTATTGAACCCAGTGTATTCCTTTCTAGAGGTACACTAGCGAAAGGTGGTTCTCTACCTTGTCATAGTTGGAAATCCATTACCCAATACGTGCTTGCGGTTTTGATTGTATACTATATATGTAGAATGTGAGATGAAAACGTTTCTGCTAGATGATTAGTATATTGTGGTTGATAGGCATTATTATAATATCAAAAGGTTTTTGATATAAAGATAATTTGGATTCTCATAAGGGAAAAACCCATTCCGTTATACGGCGTGGTCTTATGATATATCGTTTACTTGTTCAAACTGTTTTAAACTGTTTTACTCACACCAGTCCCATGACTGAGCCGGAGTTTATTTTGTTTTGTTTTCCCTAAACTCTTGGGTGCCTAATTTGTACGGGCAGTCAAGTAGTCAGGATTTACAGATATACTGGAAGAGCTTGGAGCAGGAGGCTTCAGGATTATATAGCTATAGTTATTTCCGCTGTGTTGTAAGTGTTGTACTTTGATAATGATGTATATTCAAGTACAGATGCATATTTCAAGATATGTTATATATATTATATGTTATTCGTTCCGATGTGAGGTTCGTGTTACTCTGATGTTGTGTTCTTCTTCTTCTTCTATTCTAAGTTTCCATCTTAACTATTATCACCCTCTGTTTTCTTTCTATTAATTTCCTGATTTTCAGTTTAATTTGGGGTTGGACTTTTGTTTTTGGTCAGCTCAAATTGGACTGGATTTTCGGATCATTACAGAAACTAGTTTCGTTGAATTACGAGTTCGTATGCACAAACAGAAAAGTTTTAAACTGATCGTCAGTTTTACCCTAAATTGTTTTATCGCGCACGACCATATACTGGCTCCATTCGATGCGCATTTTGGAACTCAACAATGATCCGTCGTTATGAATCCAAAAAAATTTATCTCATTGAATTTTGAGCTTCCTAGCAAAATTTCACTTTTTAAGGGCGAGGCGACCATTTTGAAAATCGAATTTTCAAAATTTTCAAAAACAAAACTTATAAATTGTTTGGATAATTTTACTAGGTTTGTTTTAAGTTAAATAAAATATAAAACTACTACTAAAATTATTCTCAAATTTTATTTAGCAAAAATAACCAATTTATAATTCCATATTCATTAAAATAGCTTAAATTAAAATTTAAAATTGGTTCTGAAATTTCGGGTTGTTACACAATGGTTGACGGTTTTGGTTGGCAAAATAAATAACCATCAAAGACCAATATGATAGCGGTTGGCTTTAATGACAGCGGTTGCTGCTCCATATGCATCCCTAATATTATCAACTTACATTTAATATATTAAAAATAATATTAAATGCTTAAAATAAATTGACCAAAAATATGGGTCGGTACAAGTAAACTCACTAATTCTGTTCAGTTTTACAATCTTATAAACGTTATTTAATGTTGATAAATAATAATTGAATGTTGTGTGATGGATGTTTGGATGATTTACAAATAAATTGGTTGATAGTTATATATATGAAGTCGTTGGTTAAATACTAATTTAATAATTTCATACTGATATGAAATTAGTATTATGTATGTTGATTAACATTTGTGGATGCAGGGAAACAGGTTGTTGGGATCCAACAGGATTCTTCAACAATTATATTATTGTTTTTCATATATTACATTACATAATGTGACAAATAATCTATGGTTGATTATTGTGTGTTTGGAATGTTTTGAATAAAATTGACCCTGAAATAATTGGTATTTAAATACCATAAAAATATATGAGAAGATAATTCGAGTTTCAAAAAGGGAAAATCTATATCTTAAATTAGAAATTGAATCTCGATCGGATAGAATGAAATAACTTTTTAATTATATTAAAACAATTGATTTGATTTATAAATGATGTTTATAAATAATATGAAATAATTATTATTAAGTAAATTGGGAATGGTTAGAAAGTAAACGGGGAATTTATTTCGATGTATGAAATGTAATATAATTAATATAAATCCATAAGGATTTATAATTTGAATTTGACGATGTCGAATGTTTTAAAATAATTTATTTATTTTGAATTTTATATTATATAATTCAAAATTTGATAATATAGTTAAATATTTGGTTTCAGACCAAAAGGCTAAAATCGAATATGTAATTGAATTTAAGTTATAAACTTGTAATATAATCAACAAGAAGTTGTCTTGTAAATGGATTTTATAAAGGGGAATATGAATTAATAAAAAATCAATAAATAAGAATCAAACCCGAAAGTTATGTTTCTACAAATCAAGATTCGATTTATATAACGAGCCTAGATTTTATGTAAAGGAATAGTACTTACGTTTTAAAGTGAATAATGGTTTAAAAAAAACGTTTTGCAAATTAAATGATTATAAAAGGAAATTGGTAAATGGGAAGTGATAAATTCAAAAAGTGAGTTTAGAAATGTAGTTGACCTGAAATGTTGAGTGTATTTTGTAGTTCGGAAGGTTAATCGAATAGAGATTATTCGAAATAGAGTTATACGTTGAAATTCAAATATATCAAATTCAGGAAAGTATTATTTACTTTCAGTTTTTAATCAAGATTTGTTTATTTATTTAATTATTTAAATGTCATTATTTATTCAAGATAACGAATCAAGTTATATTTTAAATTGGAATATTTTGAAAACGTTTTCCAAATAAAATCAGAGATATTTCTAAGCATAGAAAAATGAAATTAGTTGATAAGAAATTAAGAAATGGAACTACTGAGATTAGGGACTGATTGGAAATTAGTTGAGTTGAATGGCTTCTTGAGTGTCAATCTGATGTTGGTTTCGGCCTTCGGGATTGATACTTAGGCATTGTTCTCTGACTAGTTTACGGTTAGGGACTGAGGGATGTGGAAGGTTAGTAACGCATGAATAAGAAATGGAAATGTTTTTCCGATGTTAATGAGAAATATTTTCTAAAAAATACAGAAAATAAATAGTTTATAATAGATGGAGACGTTTTCCAAGAACCGTGAGAAGCTAAACAAGTTGGAGAAATATTTGGGTAAAAATATTTAAGATAGATTGGGGAATGAATAAATTAATGATAAACTAATTTAAAGTGCTCAGTGTTGATTGATGATTTATCGATATTATTTCCATTTGGAAATTAGATCGTTGTTTGTATACATGTTTTCCTTTGATAGTTAAATAACTGGCTATCAAAGTTTTTGACCATTTCCGTTGTCAATACAGAGAGACCGGGATCAAATTTATTCTCTAAAAACCAATCCGTATGGGCATTAGCGTTGCGAATCAAATATGTCGAAGAAAATTGAAGATGAGGTTTATGAAAGGGATATTCTGGCAATCCTAGGAAGAAATTGCCTAAGATGGATTTTTATAATAGTGCCTTCAGTTTGTCCAGTCCGAGGACAAACTGTATGTATGAATGTCTAACAGAGTATATTTAATAGATCGCGTAAGTTGATCTCTTCAAACATATTGACGTTGGTGGTGGAGGAATTCGTTTCTCTTGGGTTATACCCATGGTATTTTTGGGGAAATTAATTTGTGATTTTGAGGGTATGACGATGTGGCATTCAAAGTAAATAACGGTGTGATCTGTCAAAAGATGCATTATGAACTCAAGCCTCATCAACCGGGAAATGACAAAAATCGGGCAGGCAGCATGGCTAAGTGGGTTGCACCCAATTAGGGTATATTGTCACCATCTAGAGAATATTCATATTTGTTACTTCTTTCATTTATGTATCTCCCGGGAATGGTTATGTTGGTATACCAACCATAAGTGACAATATATATTCGGAACATTCAAGAGAAATGAGTGGTCGATTATGTGTGACCGAGTTGCAAAGTGTATTTGTTGAACTCCGGTGCATCCCCTCTAAAGTACACTGATCGGAAGGTGATTCCATACCTTGTCATAGTAAGATATTCATTCTCTAATAAGAGCCCGCGGGTTTTGATTGTATATTATATATGTAGAGCGTGAGATGAAAGCATTCTACAAGATTGTTATTTAATTGAATTAGGCATTATTATAATATCAGAAAAGTATCGATTTTAAGAAATGTTTTGGTTTATCGTAAGGGAAAAACCATTCGTATTTATGTGTGGATCGGTCTTACGATTATCATTTCTTTTAAAAGGATTTTTGAAAGTTAAACCAAGTGATTGGAGTTTACTCACACCAGTCCCATGATTGACCCAGAGTTTATTTTATTTTGTTTTACCCTAAACTCTTGGGTGCCCAAATTTGTACGGGCAGTCAAGTAGTCGGGATTTTACAGATTTTTGGAGGAGCTTGGAGCAGGAGGCTTCAACATTTGATATACATAGAGCTTATTTCCGCCGTATTGTTATGTGTTGTAATCTAAGATGGTATGTATATATACAGTTTCAATTTGAATTTCAAAAGTTATGTTATATAATATATTTTATTCGTTCCGCTGTGAGATTTGTGTTTACTCTGATTTTGTTGTGTTGTGATCTTCTTCTTCTATTCTAACTTTCTTTCTATTTCACACCCTCTAACTTCTTTTTAGTAATGATCTGGTATTCCGATTCTTGAATATTCAACATTGTGTTTGCTGTCGATTTTTGGGGTCGAACCGAAAATCCCAGTTCGTTACATGATACTACAATATCTCGTCTCGGTCGATATATTGTTCGATATTGCAATACCTCGGATGATATATTCAAAATGAGATTTACAATGATATTTGTCATTTCATTCCGGAAGAATCTCAAAAGGAGATCTCAAAGAAGAACTCGGGGAATATTTTCGAGATCTAAAAGAATGATATACATATACATTCAAACTCAATCTAGGGTACTACTAACCCTATCTTTACTAAGTTACGCCACAGAGACAAGGTTAGCACTCAACCTTCAGACTTGATAACAACTGTAACGATCTGGGAATTGGGTGCTAGAATTTTGGCACTAATACGTTATTTATGTTCACTTACCAAAACTCAAGTATCAAAAATCCAGAAAGTTAGAAGAAAGAAGTTAGAGGTTGAGAAGAGGAAATAAAGAAATATTAGTATAAAAGAAGAAGAAGAAAACACTAACACCACAGAATCACAGCAGAACATCCACAACGGAATGAATAAAATATAATATATCAATACTCTTTACACAAAGAGAAAACTGTATATACATGATTACAAAATCAGACTACACAACTATATTAGCATATAAAATCTGTTTGTACAATGCTGATAAATACAACACTCACAACGAAAATAAATTAATATGATAAACATAAGAGAATACATCCCTACTCTGGCTCCTCTCGTGCAGCTCCAAGAAAATCCAATAAAATCTAGAAATTATACTCGGTCTGTCCTGAGCACATTTTGAGGGAAGCAAGATCACTCGGATCAGTTCGGAATACTTACTATGAGAAAACTCACATCACAAACAACTTGCTAATTTTTTAGGAAATTCTTTGAAAGAATGGAACTCTCGTAAGACACGATCACACATAAACAAGGCATGTGGTTTTCCTTTACGATAACCAAATCACCTTTATTACAAATCCAATGATATTATAAAATGCCTAAAATCCACAAATAAAATAGGAATATAGATGAAAAGCTTGCATCCCACTTTTCGACATAGTTGGTTTACATCTAAAATCGTACGACTCGTATTGGAGTTTGGATTTCCATATATGACTAGGTAAGAAACTACCTCCCAAACAATGTTCATCTGGAGATAAAAACACTAGGGTTCAATAATAACATCTTGCAATTTGGCCTCACAGAACCGGCCACTAATTGAACTAAGGTGTACCGAAAATATCACCATCATGGTTAGGGCTAATCAACCATATTCATTCCAAAACACACAAAAGAGACAATAGATCAGGTGATGATCTATCCTGATGGAAATGATACACATAGCTCTGCTGCCTTCCCGATTTTAGTCATTTCCCGTTTGATGACGCCTGAGACTACGATTACCTTTTTCAGACATCACATTAAACTTTGAATGCCACATTGTTAGATCCGTCAATCGCTGGTTTACTTGCATAAAGATACTCTGGGTGTTAAGATAAAAGAAGTTGCCTTCTCTACCACCAAACAGAAATACTTTTGGAAAAATCAACATACGTGGTCTAAGAAATACAAAGTCAAACATCCGTCCATACAAGTTGTCCAGAATCATGACTAGCCGAAGGTACTATTTTACTACATCCTGTTGGGATAAACCTTAGGATTAGCAACAAGAAGTCCTCGCATCCTGCAAAACCCAGGATTTAGGGACTACTGCTACAAGTATAATTTTTGTAGTTAACCAGAGACATCAACGAGCACCCCTTTTCACTCGAAGTCTACTTCTTCAAATCATCTTAATACGCATAAGAATATGTAACGACCCAGCGTTTTCGGCCCCGAAAATCGATATAAATACCTTTACCGTATCTCATACTGGTCCTCCAAGCACCGAAAAAGACTGAATAGTTTAGAAAGAATTTAGAGGGTGAGATAAGAAAGAAAGAAATTTTAGAATAGAAGAAAGAAAAAGAACATCACATCAGAACTCACAGCGGAACAGATAAAATATAATATCAAATATTTAAAAGAATTTTGTATACATACCAATCATCAGAGTTTAACATACAACTGCACAGCGGAATTAGCTTTATATAACTAGTGGTGAAGCTGCCTTCTTCCAGCTTCTGAGACTCCAAGCGAACCTAACCTGTACATATGCTTGGTCTGACCCGAGCACATTTTATTTAAAACAAAATACACCGGGTCAGTCTGGAATACTATCAGTGATAAATTCACAGAACACACACTGGTTTAACTTTGGAAAATCCTTTCTGAAACAAAGGATAATAGTAAGACCAGTCCACACATAAACACGGACGGTTTTTACCTTACTATAACCCAAACAATTTCTCAAAATCATAATTTGTTCTGATATTATCATAATGTCTAAATACAAGTAATTATCAATCTAGTGGAACGCTTGCATCTCACGCTCCACATATATAGTATACAATCAAAACCGCGGGCGCTTATTGGATTTTGGATTTCCAACCTTGACAAGGTATGGGACCACCTGCCGATAGTGTATCTCTAGAGGCGAATACACTTGGTTCAACAAGAACATCTTGCAACCCGGCCCTCACATGACCGACCACTCATTTCGCTTGAGTGTATCGAATGTATATCACCGACGGTTGGGCTCAAACCACCATCTCCCGATAAGGGACAGCATCGAACATAGATTAAGAAGCAATAGGAATTTCTCTAGATAGGTGATCATACATCCTAATGGGAGCGACCCACATAGCCATGCTGCCTGCCCGATTTTTGTCATTTCCGGTTGATGAGGCTTGAGGTCAGAACACATCTGGTCATCATATACTTTGAATGCCACATCGTCAGATCCGCCAGATCACACTGATTGACGTCCACAAACATACTCTAGCTATCTGGCTAGAGAATGACCATTTCTCCGCCATCAGCTATGGTACGTTTGGAGAAATCAACGCATGTAAATCCTTTTGGAAATACTCTGTCAGACATCTTTCCATACAAGTCATCCAGGAACAGGATGAACCGAAGGTACTCTCCTACTGCATCTCACATAAGAATCACCCCAAGGATCAGTAGCGAGAAGTCCTTGCAACCTATAGATTCCAACCACGACAGAACCACAGTTTATCTTTGGCCGCTAAACCGGAGATTTTTAGCAGCCTTCCGCTTATGAAAATCCACAGTCTTCAATGCTCCATCACGATCATCTTCTGATCTCTACACGTATTTGTTGGTCGGAATGGTTTTCAAATATAATTCGATCCCGGGCTTTCCATACCAACAATCGTATTGGTCAACTTCGATAGTCCGTGTTTTAACTATCGAATAACGATAGTGTGCATACAATGGGTTTTGCTGATTCAACACTTAACACAACTTGACCCCTTTTAAAACATACTTAACGATATAAACCAAATTTTCTCTGATTAACCTTGATTGATTTACTTTGATCGATTAACTCTAATTTGACTAACTCGACCTATTTAACTCGACTAGAGTAACTCGACTTGATTACTACTATTGATTAATTAATACTTGACTTAACTCCATCCGCTCGACTCTAGATCGCAGCGATCACAATGGTTACGTCTGATTCCCTCATGAAACATCCGACCGCCGTAGGCTATCTGCATCCCTGCGAATTACGCTAGCAGTCGTACGCAATGGAAACTTCCCTAGATAACTTGGTTTGACTAACTTTAACTATATTCGATCAACTCTAATTGACTAACAAATGTTTACTATAATTTGAAAACAACATTCTTATTTCTTTTGAACTCATATCGTAATATTATTTAATTTCCAAAAACTTGTATCAGAGTTTGATATTCTCGTATAGGATAAAACCAATCTCAACACTTCACTCGTTCCAAACTAATACTATTCCTTGATAATAGTGAAGCCAACCAAGCTGGGGTATTTTAGTTACCTCTCAGACCTTGATCAACAACGTTCTTACCACAGAATAATGTTAGTTCGTCACTTAACCACCGACACTAAATCTCGTTTCAAATCTTGATTTCAAACTTGGGTTTACAAAACCTTTCCTTACATTTGAAATCCTTGTTCGAATATCCCATCACTTAATTCCTGTAAAGTATCATTCCAATTTGAATTCGCCTTGCTTAATTTGAAACATTAAGTAAACCCTGATTTAAATCTTTATACTTACCTACCAACTTCATCTACCAAGTTTGTCGAACACTTGGGTCATAAAACATTCCATAATCTCTTAATCGAATTTATCTCCAACTAATTATTTCTTGCTCGATTTCAAATTGAATTCATTACTTTAAATCATTTTAAATTAAAAGGATAATTAGTTTTACCATTAACCATATTAAAATATAGTTAACTTTGCCCCAAAATCAAAATAGGATTATTATTACTTTTACAAGCTTACTCAAAATAATTTAGGTTATTAACAATACCCAGTTCAATATTCTCTTTAGATTTTTAGCTAATCGAAGATTAACTATGCTCTAACTCTACTCGTTACACTTTAACGAATATTTAAATCCATATCTATCCCTTTGTCTATTTTACTCGAAAACGGTGGATTTTATCAACCGTATATATATATATATATATATATATATATATATATATATATATATATATCAGTTAACAGTGAACTGAATTTCCTTTGTCATTTCCCTTTTCTTAAATTAACCAAATAACTTAATTGATTAAAAATCAACCTTTAATTGTCTGAAAACAAATTGTCAAATTTAACCAACCCTTAGGTAAAACCTTGGGTTTTTCTCTGCTTTCAACACTGGTATAATCCATTAAAATAACCCTTTAAACCCCACTAAAAATAGATATTTATAATTTCCATTTAAATCCCTTATATAATTTTATTTAAAACTTAATTCCAGTTATAAAATAACTTATAACTCTAACACTGCATCGGTTCACCCAACAGTCAACTGACGTCAGAAACAACACATTTTAGACCGTTCACTGCCAATTACCAAATCAACACTGTCGGTTGATTTTAAACACAACACAGGTGCGTATCTATTCAACCATCAACATACAGACAGGTTTTGGTGTCAGTCAAGGTGAACAATTCATATATGCATAACAAACAAAATATAGTTAATTTGAGGAATCCGGTCGGATCCCTCCAACCTGTCCTTCTCTGCATCACAGATGTAAGTTGATAACAATATGCGAATTAAATAATTGGCAGAATATAAATAACTGCAACCATCAAACAACAACAAACAACTTGCATCCATCACATCTAATCAACCAATTTAAACTGTTAACTGTAAAATATATTTTACTGTGAATGTACCACATCACAGGATTCCAGAAGGTGTGAGAATTAACTCACCAGAGTTTGTTCTGATCGACGGTTGACGCGTTTGTCGCTTCTAATTTGGGACGACTGTCCAAAATTAGCTGAATTTTCAACAGCGTCAGATTGACTCCTAGTCAATGCCATCGGATAGGTCTCGTCCCTGCGATCCCAACGGATCTTGTTTTGTTAAATTTCGTTAACATATGCAAAAGTTATGCTATTTACAATATTTACCTAATTTAAATGAACATATATTTAATTTAATAAATTATATTATTTTTATCTTAAAAATTTCCTAATTGCGTTATTAGCCAAATTACCTTCCCTGCCCTTGTAAAAAAATCCTACTTTCCCATCTCTAGCCATATCCAATTTTTAAAATTGAAAAACCATTTTAATATTAATTAAATTTAATTTCCAAAAAAAATATTAAAAATATTCATTTAATTATAACTTAAGAATTATAACCCGGATCAAAAATCTGTTGCAACTCATTTTAAAGTATTCTTCGATAAGAATCCAACGGTCCTTGTTTCGTGGAAATCCGACTTGTTTTGGAAAAGTTATAAGGTTTTAAAGTTTATAGTTAAAAATTACGAAAATGCCCCTGGTCTATTTTAAATTCAAATTAAATTAAAATTAAATTTTAAATTTAAATTAACCATTCCGTCCGTCGGGTCAGTTAGAGATAGCCAGGGAGAGCAGGAAACTATATTTTCCAAACTCAAGCCTTAGATATCCTCTCTGTCACCCTTAGAATGTTCCGATATTTATTTTTACAAATTCTA
The DNA here is from genome assembly GCA_030737875.1 of Allium sativum. Classification (NCBI taxonomy): domain Eukaryota; kingdom Viridiplantae; phylum Streptophyta; class Magnoliopsida; order Asparagales; family Amaryllidaceae; genus Allium; species Allium sativum. The sequence goes on along the minus strand of CM060926.1, from coordinate 1,017,784,090 downwards.
TTTTAATTATAATATATATATATATATTACCAAAATAAATAAATAAATAAATAAATATTATTTAAAAACTTACCCCGTGAAGCTCAAGCTTCTGCCTAAGAGTCCCTAGCTCTCCGTCTTGCCCTCATTTCTCCCTTTCTTCATTTTCCCTATTTTTCAATTATTTTATTATTATTTCTGCCATTGCCAAAGCTTGAAAGAGGAGGAGGAGGAGTGAGTTTAAAATGAAGGGGGGGGGGCTATTTATAGCCGAAGAAGTCATATGGATTGCTGAGGTGGGGCGAATCCAACGGTCGAAAATGGATGGCTAGGATTAATCCTTAAATTAATTAAGTTATTAATAAATTTAATAAGTAAAGTGTGTTTTCTCAACCCTACTCGGACGAATAATTTGACTTACTTATTGATACCTTATCCAAAATCTTTTTCAACCATGTTGTTCAATTTTTCTTGCTCTTCAATAATATATAAAAATATTTCAAATTCGAATTCGTTTGAAGTTTCAAATAATTTAAATTCAAATTCAAAATAGTGTTTTTGTGTTAGTTTTAAAATCTTCCGGTCTCATGTTGGAGTATCAAATGATAATGGTTTTCAGAAATTCTTTCACCATCTGCTCCGGTTTTTAACGTACTTCAATCCTATGTATTCAAATCAAAAATCGGAGTTCGTTTAGATTTTCAAATAATTTATTTAAATTTTTTTTCTTAATAACTTTCTATATCCACTATAGGATTTTCCCAGACTTCATATATAGCTAGTATCCTATGTTCAGAATTTTCCTGGATAGGTCTCAGGTTCCAGTTTTACCATTACCATTAGCAAATTCCAATTACCGTCCAAATTTAGTTCAAATTTTGGCCTTTTATTTTTTTCTTTTCCACATACGGATGTCATTTTTGGCGTAACTTGGTTGGTTACCTAATTTCATCATTTCGGATTTAATGAAACCGATTTCATCGAAATCCGAGTTCGTTAGCTACTACTCCCTTTGTAAACGTTCTATTTTTAATTCAAAATTTATCCTTTTATACTGCCAGTTCACATTATATTGCAGATCCACTATATTTCTACCATTTCAGAATAAAATATTATTATATTAATAAAATATTCAAAATTATTGAAATTAAACCATTTAAAATTCCAAAACAATATAAAAAAAACATTTTTAAATATTAAACTAAATGGTCAAAAATCTGGGCCGTTACATTCCTTCCCCCTTAAAATAATTTCGTCCTCGAAATTGCTAAGGCAGAAAGAATGTTGCAAATCCACTACCTTTACAAATATATTTAATTAAGAATCGATTTTATTTTCAAAATTAATCAAATCAGTTTTAAAAGCAATTTATTTCAACTAATCAAATTTTCAAAAATCTTCAAAAATAGTCCAACACCTTAAATTTTGGAAAATTTTTGGCAGAGTCTCCCCTGTACGGAGGGCATCTGCAATATCGTAGATTCAAGAAATATATATTCATCGACCAACACGGTCGGAAAATTTAAAAATTCAAACCCAAAATCCAAATAAAAACCAAAATTTTATATTTTGTGTAGGCGTACCTTTTTGTGAGCGTTATTATGCGATAAGCGATATATATTATACTCGAGCCAGCTTAACTGTTATGCAACTCTATTCAAACTGGGGACGATTAACTCCAGAATTCTTCTTGGATACGTTTTAAAACTGAATTGGCACTTCTGTACCTGTTCTCAACTCAAGTAAACTTCATCAGTTCCCAAAACAAATATCAGTTTGGTTTAAAATATCCATATTATCCATTGTGACCAATTCTACTCACATGAGAATTTATTTATAATCGCTTCTTGACCAATCCCTTTATTCCTTTCATTAAGCTTGGATTGATTCTTCCTCCATTATTCATTTCAGATTGGTTTCAACCAAGTCCAAATTTATATTCATATTCAAGTTCATATTAATGAAATCGAACACACAGTCCAAACATATCATTCAACTTTACATCTAACTGTTGGTGAAGTTTTTATACTATCCATCCAACACATCAACAACCAAGGTATAACAATCCAACCAAAACATTTTGACTTAACATTAACATTCCTTATTTGTTTTCATTTTGGTTTCATATATCGATACATATCAGATCGATTTTTAATCCAATTATTAATTTGCTTACTCAATTCCAAATATATTTTTATTCCAACGCTATCTATTTATAATTTAACTCGACTTAACTAAGTTAAGTTGTATTCCGTACTTAGTTTTAACCCCATAGATACCTCAATAATACGAAAATTAATTTTCTTTTTATACAAAAATATAATTTGGGTAAAATTATTTCATTTACCCTCTTTACAAAATATTTGAAAATAATTTATATTCAAATTACAAATACGCGCTCTCATATACAGACCCATACTCAATTTAGGGCATTGCTAACCCCATCTCTATTGAGTTACACCACAGAGTCAAGGTTATCTCTAAACCAATAGCTCTGATACCACTGTAACGACCCAGCGTTTTCAGCCCCGAAAATCGATATAAATACCTTTACCGTATCACATACCGATCCTCCAAGCACCGAAAAACACTGAATAGTTTAGAAAGAATTTAGAGGGTGAGATAAGAAAGAAAGAAATTTTAGAATAGAAGAAAGAAGAAGAACATCACATCAGAACTCACAGCGGAACAGATAAAATATAATATCAAATATACAAAAGAATTTTGTATACATACCAATCATCAGAGTTTAACATATAACTGCACAGCAGAATTAGCTTTATATAACTAGTGGTGAAGCTGCCTGCTTCCAGCTTCTGAGACTCCAAGCGAACCTAACCTGTACATATGCTTGGTCAGACCCGAGCACATTTGATTTAAAACAAAATACACCGGGTCAGTTTGGAATACTATCAGTGATAAATTCATAGAACACACACACTGGTTTAACTTTGGAAAATCCTTTCTGAAACAAAGGATAATAGTAAGACCAGTCCACACATAAACACGGACGGTTTTTACCGTACTATAACCCAAACAATTTCTCAAAATCATAGTTTGTTCTGATATTATCGTAATATCTAAATACAAGTAATTATCAATCTAGTGGAACTCTTGCATCTCACGCTCCACATATATAGTATACAATCAAAATCGCGGGCGCTTATTGGATTTTGGATTTCCAACCTTGACAAGGTATGGGACCACCTGCCGATAGTGTATCTCTAGAGGCGAATACACTGGGTTCAACAAGAACATCTTGCAACCCGGCCCTCACATGACCGACCACTCATTTCGCTTGAGTGTATCGAATGTATATCACCGACGGTTGGGCTCAAACCACCGTCTCCCGATAAGGGACAGCATCGAACATAGATTAAGAAGCAATAGGAATTTCTCTAGATAGGTGATCATACATCCTAATAGGAGCGACCCACATAGCCATGCTGCCTGCCCGATTTTTGTCATTTCCGGTTGATGAAGCTTGAGGTCAGAACACATCTGGTCATCATATACTTTGAATGCCACATCGTCAGATCCGCCAGATCACACTGATTGACGTCCACAAACATACTCTAGCTATCTGGCTAGAGAATGACCATTTCTCCGCCATCAGCTATGGTACGTTTGGAGAAATCAACGCATGTAAATCCTTTTGGAAATACTCTGTCAGACATCCGTCTATACAAGTCATCCAGGAACAGGATGAACCGAAGGTACTCTCCTACTGCATCTCATATAGGAATCACCCCAAGGATCAGTAGCGAGAAGTCCTTGCAACCTGTAGATTCCATCCACGACAGAACCACAGTTTATCTCTGGCCGCTAAACTGGAGATTTTTTAGCAATCCTTCCGCTTATAAAAATCCACAGTCTTCAATGCTCCATCACGATCATCTTCTGATCTCTACACGTATTTGTTGGTCGGAATGGTTTTCGAATATAATTCGATCCCGGACTTTCCATACCAACAATCGTATTGGTCAACTTCGATAGTCAGTGTTTTAACTATCGAATAACGATAGTGTGCATACAATGGGTTTTGCTGATTCAACACTTAACACAACTTGACCCCTTTTAAAACATACTTAACGATATAAACCAAATTTTCTCTGATTAACTCTGATTGATCTACTTTGATCGATTAACTCTAATTTGACTAACTCGACATATTTAACTTGACTAGAGTAACTCGACTTGATTACTACTATCGATTAATTAATACTTGACTTAACTCCATCCGTTCGACTCTAGATCGCAGCGATCACAATGGTTACGCATGATTCCCTCAGGAAACATCCAACCGCCGTAGGCTATCTGCAGCCTTGCGAATTACGCTAGCAGTCGTACGCAATGGAAACTTCCCTAGATAACTTGGTTTGACTAACTTTAACTATATTAGATCAACTCTAATTGACTATCAAATGTTTACTATAATTTGAAAACAACATTCTTATTTCTTTTGAACTCATATCGTAATATTATTTAATTTCCAAAACCTTGTATCAGAGTTTGATATTCTCGTATAGGATAAAACCAATCTCAACACTTCACTCGTTCCAAACTAATACTATTCCTTGATAATAGTGAAGCCAACCAAGTTGGGGTATTTTAGTTACCTCTGATACCTTGATCAACAACGTTCTTACCTCAGAATAATGTTAGTTCGTCAGTTAACCACCGACACTAAATCTCGTTTCAAATCTTGATTTCAAACTTGGGTTTACAAAACCTTTCCTTACATTTGAAATCCTTGTTCGAATATCCCATCACTTAATTCCTGTAAAGTATCATTCCAATTTGAATTCGCCTTGCTTAATTTGAAACATTAAGTAAACCCTGATTTAAATCTTTATACTTACCTACCAACTTCATCTACCAAGTTTGTCGAACACTTGGGTCATAAAACATTCCATAATCTCTTAATCGGATTTATATCCAACTAATTATTTCTTACTCGATTTCAAATTGAATTCATTACTTTAAATCATTTTATATTAAAAGGATAATTAGTTTTACCATTAATCATATTAAAATATAGTTAACTTTGCCCCAAAACAATAATAGGATTATTATTACTTTTACAAGCTTACTCAAAATAATTTAGGTTATTAACAATACCCAGTTCAATATTCTCTTTAGATTTTTAGTTAATCGAAGACTAACTATGCTCTAACTCTACTCGTTACACTTTAACGAATATTTAAATCCATATCTATCCCTTTGTCACTTTTACTCGAAAACGTTGGATTTTATCAACCGTATATATATATATATATATATATATATATATCAGTTAACAGTGAACTGAATTTCCTTTATCATTTTCCTTTTCTTAAATTAACCAAATAACTTAATTGATTAAAAATCAACCTTTAATTGTCTGAAAACAAATTGTCAAGTTTAACCAACCCGTAGGTAAAACCTTGGGTTTTTCTCTACTTTCAACACTGGTATAATCCATTTAAATAAACCTTTAAACCCGATTAAAAATAGTTATTTATAATTTCCATTTAAATCCCTTATATAATTTTATTTAAAACTTAATTCCAGTTATAAAATAACTTATAACTCTAACATTGCGTCGATTCACCCAACAGTCAACTGACGTCAGAAACAACACATTCCAGACCGTTCACTGCCAATTACCAAATCAACACTGTCGGTTGATTTTAAACACAACATAGGTGCGTATCAATTCAACCATCAACACACAGACAGGTTTTGGTGTCCGTCAAGGTGAACAATTCATATATATGCATAACAAACAAAATATAGTTAATTTGAGGAATCCGGTCGGATTCCTCCAACCTGTCCTTCTCTGCATCACAGATGTAAGTTGATAACAATATGCGAATTAAATAATTGGCAGAATATAAATAACTGCTACCATCAAACAACAACAAACAACTTGCATCCATCGCATCCAATCAGTCAATTTAAACTGTTAACTGTAAAATATATTTTACTGTGAATGTACCACATCACAGGATTTCAGAAGGTGTGAGAATTAACTCATCAGAGTTTGTTCTGGTCGACGGTTGATGCGTTTGTCGCTTCTAATTTGGGACGACCGTCCAAATTTTGCTGAATTTTCAACAGCATCAGATTGACTTCTAGTCAGTGTCATCGGATAGGTCTCGTCCCTGTGATCCCAACGGATCTTGTTTCGTTAAATTTTGTTAACATATGCAAAAGTTATGCTATTTACAATATTTACCTAATTTAAATGAATATATATTTAATTTAATTAATTAAATTATTTTTATCTTAATTATTTCCTAATTGCGTTATTAGCTAAATTACCATCCCTGTCCTTCTAAAAAATCCTACTTTCCCATCTCTAGCCATATTCAATTTTTAAAATTGAAAAACCAATTTAATATTAATTGAATTTAATTTCCAAAAAAAAATATTAAAAATATTCATTTAATTATAACTTAAAAATTATAACCCGGATCAAAAATCTGCTGTAACTCATTTTAAAGTATTCTTCGATAAGAATCCAACGGTCCTTGTTTCATGGAAATCCGACTTGTTTTCGAAAAGTTATAAGGTTTTAAAGTTTATAGTTAAAAATTACGGAAATGCCCCTGGTCTATTTTAAATTCAAATTTAATTTTAATTTTAAATTTAAATTAACCATCCCATCCGTCGGGTCAGTTAGGGATAGCCAGGGAGAGCAGGAAACTATATTTTTCAAACTCAAGCCTTAGACACTATCATTTCTGTCACCCTTAGAATGTTCCGATATTTATTTTTACAAATTCTATTTTAATTATAATATATATATATATATATATATATATATTTATTTATTACCAAAATAAATATTACTTATTTAAAAACTTACCCCGTAAAGCTCAAGCCTCTGCCTAACAGTCCCTAGCTCCCCGTCTTGCCCTCCTTACTCTCTTTCTTCCTTTTCCCTATTTTTCTATTATTTTATTATTATTTCTGTCATTGCCAAAGCTTGAAAGAGGAGGAGGAGGAGTGAGTTTAAAATGAAGGGGAGGGGGGCTATTTATAGCCGAAGAAGTCATATGGATTGCTGAGGTGGCGCAAATCCAACGGTCGAAAATGGATGGCTAGGATTAATCCTTAAATTAATTAAATTATTAATAAATTTAATAATTTACGAATAGTAAAGTGTGTTTTCTCAACCCTATTCGGACGTTAATTTGACTTACTTATTGATACCTTATCCAAAATCTTTTTCAACCATGTTGATCAATTTTTCTTGCTCTTCAATAATATATAAAAATATTTCAAATTTGAATTCGTTTGAACTTTCAAATAATTTAAATTCAAATTCAAAATAGTGTTTTGTGTTAGTTTCAACATCTTCCGGTCTCATGTTGGAGTATCAAACGATAACGGTTTTCAGAAATTCTTCCTCCATCTGGTCCGGTTTTTAACGTACTTCAATCTTATGTATTCAAATCAAAAATCGGAGTTCGTTTAGATTTTCAAATAATTTATTTAAATTTTGTTTCCTTAATAACTTCCTATATCCGTTATAGGATTTTCCCAGACTTCATATATAGTTAATATCCTATGTTTAGAATTTTCCTGGATAGGTCTCAGGTTCCAGTTTTGCCGTTACCATTAGCAAATTCCAATTACCGTCAAAATTTAGTTTAAATTTTGGCCTTTTATTTTTTTCTTTTCCACATACGGATGTCATTTTTGACGTAACTTGGTTGGTTACCTAATTTCATCATTTCGGATTTAATGAAACTGATTTCATCGAAATCCGAGTTCGTTAGCTATTACTTCCTTTGTAAACGTACTATTTTTAATTCAAAATTTATCCTTTTATACTGCCAGTTCACATTATATTGCAGATCCACTATATTTCTACCATTTCGGAATAAAATATTATTATATTAATAAAATATTCAAAATTATTGAAATTAAACCATTTAAAATTCCAAAACAATATAAAAAAACATTTTTAAATTTTAAACTAAATGGTCAAAAATCTGGGCCGTTACAGAATACTTCCAAATTTAGTTATCGAATGTAAAGTCGGTTCGAAGTGGTTTTGGATCCAGTTCCAATCTCGGTTCCTTGAACCAACAAGTTATAAGTTAAAAGAGAATTTATTGACAGTCGTTTCTTTAACTATCAAATCACACAGTACAATCAGTACATCAACAGCACATGTCATTTTAATCAAAACTATTCATTAAAATCATTTAATCGATTCTTAAAAATCGGCCCCATATACTTATCACAACGGGATAGGTATACTCGTAAATCTCTTATTTTCGTTACTTTGGAAACGATAGCCACACACTTACCTCTTTGGGATAAGCGTTTTCCCATAACCATATTATTTTCCTTACTTTGGAAAATAGTTGTAACAACCCGGAAAATCCGAACAAATTTAAAAATTTTATTTTGCCTATTTCAGTAAATTTTGAACAGTTAAAATTATTTATTGCAAATAATAACGATTAAAAATTTATTTTAATCGAGGTTAGAGCAAATATATTTATTTAGATTTCAAAAGGAATTGGAAATAGTACGGTAGTTTGAAAAGTCAAACATGTACTTTGACTGAATGTACCGGATTCAAAATCTAACGGATTTTAGTGAAACCAAAAATATCTAAATCTGTTTGAAAATATCTTTCCAACAAATCCGAAAAATCGAAATTTCATAGCGGGAATCAAAAGTTATGGCCAGTCGAATATTCAGAATGGTCGCTATAGTATAATTTATAGCCCGTATAAAAGACCATTTTTCAAACGACCTCCGTTTTCGACAAAACCACTTTTGTTGGATCCGGAATGTCAAATTATTGCTAAGTTTAATTTCCCAGAATTTTTTGGAATTAATATGTGAGCGTGGCAAACGAAATTGTGTTTTGTCAAATTTAATTGACTTGGAAATGGTCATTTTTCGAATGGTTTCAGAATTTGATAAAATTAATTTTGTTAGGACCGTATCGTCAAAACAAAGCCAGAAATAATTTTTCTGGAATTTTCTGAGTTCGTATGCGACACCGGTGAATTTAAATATACGATCGAATTAATTTAATAAAGGATTTAAATTTTAAATTAAAGAATTCAGGCCATAGACAGTCGTTTGGGCTGACGAGGCCTATCCCATTGGACCCGGAAATGGGGCTATTGGGTGGGGTCAACTCCTATTGGACTAAAATTGGGATTATTTAAGACTTATGGATTTCTTTTGTAAAATTAACATTAAAATATTATAAAAATGCATCATCTTCTTCAAAACCCTAGAATGGTTCAGCGCCGCCACCGCCTTTCAATGGCTGAAATCAGTCAAAACTTTCTTCCTCAATAACTGCTCACACACTCAATTTCAGACCTTCCTCCAGTTGAGAATATTGTAGTGCTCCCCCTCCTCTTCGCATCCATACCAGCCGTGACCCGAACCATCGCCTGAGTCGCCAGATCCCAGCCCGAGAATGCCGCCCGCGTCGTGCTCCGCCCAGGCCGCATCTCGCCACCGAACCGGACCCCACTGCCGGCGCTGGCTCGCCTCCCCTAGCCCTCTGACGTGCTGCCACCTGATCGGGATATCGTGTAACAGATTTGGAGAAAGATCGATCCGAAGTTTTGAACAAAACTTGAAAACATACGGTATATATAAATTGAAAGAATTGCAACACTTTAATACAGTCGCTAATTCATATTAAATAATAAAATTCATATCTTGTGCATATAAACACAGGTTTGAACGATTTTAGAAACATTGGGACTGTGACAACTGATATTACGACCTAGAACAAATTGGAACGGATTCTGAGCCCTTTTGAATTTTAGATCTAAATCAGAACAAGGTGAGATTTCTGATTTTAAATAATTAATCAATTTAATTATTGTTTCTCGCTATTTAATAGTTGTATGTATGTAAATGAATCAGATCTGCGATGTATGAAATTTAGAATTGTTGATTTGATCTGTTTGTGATGTATTGATATAGATCAGTTAATTTGGATATTTTATTGATATAGATCTGAATGTTATAGGTTAATTTAAATAAATCATTTTTGTCAATATTTTGTGAATCATATATATTAAACAGAAATGGAGTATCATGATTATTGAATTGAATTAGAATTGTAAATTGATTAAAAATATCATTATGTTTATATTATTGAATTGAATTTGAATTGTCAATTCAATAAAAATATCATTTTGTTTATATTATTGAATTGAATTAGAATTGTCAATTCAATAAAAATATCATTTTGTTGATATTATGGAATTGAATTAGAATTGTCAATTCAATAAAAATATCATTTAGTCTATATTATTGATTTGAATTTTCAATTCAATAAAAATATCACTTTGTTTATGTTATTGAATTGAATTAGAACTTTCAATTCAATATAAAATATATCACTTTGTTTGTTGATTGATAAAACATCACCTTTGTTGTTGTTTGATTGAATTAGAGCTTTCAATCAAATCAAATAAAAAAAATTGGTTATACTTAAACTGTAGCAAAAATGGACATTTGGAGTAAATAGAAAAATTTAGTTAAACAAAAGTCTTTATTTTTGTTTATGGAACTTTCGACACCAAAAATTGAAATTTTGTGTAAACAGAGGAATGGTTCACGTTTTTAATCAAAAACATGAGTTCATTAAAATATAAAATTTTAATGCTAAGAAAAAGGAGCAGAATAAAACATAGAATAAAAAGTTACATTTTTTATTTGCAATTTAGATGCAAATAAAACATAGAATAAAAAGTTACATTTTTTATTTGCAATTTAGATGCAAATAAAACATACAATAAAAAGTTACATTTTTTATTTGTAATTTAGATGCAAATAAAACATAGAATGAAAGATTACATTTTTATTTGTAATTTAGATGCAAATAAATTTTTATTTGCATTTTTGCTGCAAATAAAAACATGAATTAAAAAGTTGCATTTTTATTTGCATTTTTGATGCAAATAAAAACATGAATTAAAAAGTTGCATTTTTATTTGCACTTTTAATGCAAATAAAAACATGAATAAAAAAGTTATATTTTTATTTCATTTTTGATGCAAATAAAAACATGAATTAAAAAGTTGCATTTTTATTTGCATTTTTGATGCAAATAAAAACATGAATTAAAAAGTTGCATTTTTATTTGCATTTTAAATGCAAATAAAAACATTGATTTAAAAGTTGCATTTTAGATGCAAATACAAAACATTGATTTAAAGGTTACATTTTTATTTGCATTTTAGATGTAAATAAAAAAAACATTGATTTTAAAGTTGCATTTTTATTTGCATTTTAGATGCAAATAAAAACATGAATTTAAAAGTTACATTTTAATTTGCTTTTTAGATGTGAATAAAAACGTAGTTTAAAAAGTTACATTTTTATTTGCATTTTACATGCAAATAAAAGCATAGCTTAAGAAGTTACATTTTTATTTACATTTTAGATGTAAATAAAAACATAGGATTAAAAGTATCATTTTTACCTTCAAATTAGAGACAATAATAAGAATAGAATTACATGATACATCTTTAGTGTTATTTTAGTTGAAATTAAAAGAACAGAATTACAAGCTACATTTTTATTATCATTTTAGAAACAATAAAAAGAATAGATTTAAATATACACATTTTCCTTATAAATTCAGAAGCAATAAAAATAGTAGAATTAAAAATCATGTTGTTATTGTCATTTGGTTTCAACTAAAAGAGTGAACATTAAGGAAATATAATTTCAATGCAATTAAGTTTCCATTGAAAAGAATTAGACATTAAAAACATGATTTGGTTCTGATTGTCACTTTTACCATATTAGTTAGGATTTAGAAAACCATGTGTCAAATTTCTAACATGAATATGGACTGTATTTGGTTTGCATGGGATGGATTGAAAATAGTTGAAATCGCCAAACAAATAATACTTATACATATAAATATTAATTATAATTAAACGAATCACGCGCGGTAGTTCGCGTTTCGGGAATCGTAACTTTAAACGATTATACCGTAAGATCCAACCGTCGGATTTTCCCAAAATTGGAACCGTTAGGACCGCTTTGGGAAGATCTTTCCATCGATATGAATTTTGTTAAAATCGAACGGTCAAATTTCAAGAAAAGTGTAAATCAAATTTTGATAAAAACAGCGTCAGGGCCGCCCATCGACCCGAAGCGTCGTTAAATAAAATTAGCTATTTTTATATAAATAAAAATAGCAATTAATCGTTATTAAATACCATTAACGATATGCAATGCTTTTAAACTATATATATGTGAGGATCATTTGAAAAGGCCGAGTTAAATCTCATTTCAAATGGTCATACGACGATCTAAAAGAAGATCTTAAAGACGGCGATTGAAGACCGGCGATCTTCACATCGAAAGAATAATTACTGATGCCTGGCATTGGCTAGCTACTAATAAAGGGTTAAAGTGGTAGTTGTCCGAACGTACTGGTTGATTGTCCGGATACGCGAGCACCTTACTTCCGTATTGGACATACGGGACAAGGAATAAGGTGACTCCGGTTTCGTTCAGACCCAGAACGGACTTGTAAATGGATGTGTGTACGACATTGAATTTCATTCTATGTAATTAAATTGATATCTATTAATATATATATATATATATATACCTGTTGTGGCGGAGAATTTATTCTCTTGCTTAACACCCTTCTTTGAGACGCACGAGCTCGAAGATTATATATTGGTAGTTATTGACTTCATGGTGTGAACTGTCAATGTGACATGCCAAGATGCAATTGATCGAGGCTTTTGTTTAAAAGCAGAGCCTTGTGGATGATGATCAAAGCATAGCCTATTTAGGCATAGCTTTGTGTATTACGTTACCTCGCGGGCCTCACACCCCGGTAGAGTCAAAAACGGGACAAGGGAACTCAGGGAGTGCACACGTTTCTTTCTAGCTTGAAGTGGTGTTTGGGTTTTTACAAGGCCCGACATTTTTACTTATGTGGTTGATGGAATGAGGCACCTCGGATTTTTTTTATTGGTCGCTAATGGCCAATTTATAGGTCCAATAGGATCGGGGAGCGTGTGTTCAGGCATAACTAATCCACTAGCGTTATTTGTGGACCGGCCATGTTGTATCCAAGGGTTCACTGCGGGGAATCCTTAGACATTGCTAGAGTGTCTCGAATCGGTAAAGAGATCGTTCCTAGCCTTGATTCTTGATGGAAATCCAACTTCCAATACGACATTACGGTTTTGATTGTAAACCTATATATGGCGACATAGTAGGATGGGGTACAATGCCGTCTAGGATTGATACATTTACTTTGAAGTATTTTTGAAACATATTAGACACTAATAATAATATTACAAATATTACTTTCTACATATCAAGCATTTTTTATCATTATAAGGTAAAACTCTATCCTCCGTTTGTGTTGCATTGTGTGATGGGACTTGAGTCTTATAATGAATTCATTTTCTAAAAAGCATTGCGTTGTTTTTGACTTAAAATTTATTAATCATATGCACTGACAATCCAATGGAGTAAACTCGTTCCGCGTTAGCGGCGTGGTCCAGTGATTAGCCAAAATTGTTAGTTTAGTAAGTTTCTCATACCAGTCCCATGATTGACTCGTAGTTTGTTTCACTTTGCAAACTCGGGAGCCCTCTTTCCACACGGGCAGCCAATTGACAGGTGTTAGGTATGGATATTTTCTGGACTGGAGCTTGCTGATGAAGATGATGAAGAATCTTTTCTTTTTATCTTCTTATTTACTTCTTGAGACATTGAGACAGTATTGAGTATTGATGTTTTTTGGGAGATTGAGACTTTACTTCTTTCCCTGTTTTAGACATCTATTTTGCTAAGTGTATCCTATACTGCGTACTCTGATGTTCTGTGATGATGTTTGTGATGACATTTCCATTTCCGCTACAATGATTTATATGTTCTGCTATTATCTGAGATCTGTTATTGTTTTAATTATGTTATGCTCCTATGATTATCCTTACTTTCGTATCACGGAAGTTGGGGTCGTCACATTTGGTATCAGAGCTAAAGGCTAACCTTAGCTTCGGAGTATAATATTTTTAGAACAATTCATCTAGATTGGATCATTAGTATTCTAAGACGAGTAGATCATTAGAGATAGGATTAGTAATGTCCTAAAATGAGCACAACAAAATAGCACATATTAATCAGTCATTACATCATTATCATCTTATCATATGTCTCTACTTTTTAACCTTTCCTTTGAAAATTATCGTTTCTCTTAGTCTGACTCTTTCCTTGATGATACAGACTGATTGAGAAATGAGCACCAGGGTGCGTACTAGAGCACGAGGCAGAGGTAGGGAAAGAGGACCCGCGAGAGATGAGACTCCTACGACCCAGGAACAGGAACAGGACACTCCCGAGGTTGAGACACCGCCACCACCTCCTCCACGTGCTTTTGATCTAGACAAGGTGGCAAAGAAAATCAAGAATCTAGGAGGCGTGCATTTCATAGGCCAAGAGATGGTGACAGAGGCACAAGCATGGCTTAAGACAATTGAGAAAATCTTGGGAGGATTAGAGCTCGAAAATCATAGGAAGCGATTTATGGCGACATGGTTCATGAAGGACCAGGCTCAGATTTGGTGGGAAACGATGATGGTTGGTGGTAATGAAGCTGATGTAACTTGGGAGAAATTTAAAGAGCTGTTCAGTGAGAAGTTTATTCTGCCTTACGAAGTGGAACGCCTTCATGATGAGTTTGCCCACCTCCAACAAGGAAGTATGACTATTGCTGAGTATGTAAAGAAATTCGACGAGCTTTCCAGATATTCCCCTGAGTTAGATCAAGACCCGCTTCAAAAAAATAAGAGATTTATCAATGGTCTGGCGAGGAGGTATCATAATAGGGTGACGGCACACATCGAGCGTCCATTTGCTGAAGTGATCGAGATGGCCTGCAGATATGAGGAGCTTGACCAGAAAGGTTCTTAGCAAGATCGAGAAAGGAATCAAGCCAAAAACAAGAAAAAGGAGTCGGACAAGAAACCTGAGGCGGGCAGCTCTTCTACCGCCAAGCCCCAAGGAAAGAAGAAAAGGGATAAATCAAAGGTGACATGCTTCAACTGTCAGAAAACGAGGCACTTCGACTATGAATGTCGATCTCCCAAGAGACCAAAGAGGAATGATTCTGGGCCTAGCCAAAGTTCTCAGGATAAGAGGGAGTGCTATAATTATCACCAAAAGGGGCACATCAAGCCAAACTGCCCGGTGCTGAAGAGTTCTCAGGTGGCACATGTCTATGACGGGGCAGCTGCACCGGCTTCTTCCGAAGCAGGTAAACTTGATGTTTTAGGAGGTACTCTTAATATTAAGAACATCCTATTATAGTTTTGCTTGATACTAGTGCCTCTAGAAGTTTCATATTTAATGACATAATTAAAAAGCTTAAATTGAAACCCAGAAAACTTAAAGAATCAATTAGAGCCCATATCCCGATAGGAAGCTCACTTATTCTTGATCAGTACTGTAGAGTGCCTGTTTCTTACTCTCACTTCCAATTTCCTTTTAATCTGATCATCATGAATTTCTCCGGGTATGATATCATACTTGGAATGGATTGGCTAACGAAATATGAGGCCGAGGTACTATGCGTAGAAAGAGTAGTCAGAATTAAAACCAAATTCGGAAATATGATGACTATACCATGCCACGGCTCAGCTACAGGTAGGAGAGAATTCTGGTCTTCTCTAGAAGTCACTCCTGCTTCTATTGAGGATATTCCTATTGTTAGAGACTATGCGGATGTGTTTGAAGAAGTAGACAACTTACCTCCGCGTATAGAAATCGATTTCAGAATTGACTTAGTTCGGAATGCAAGTCCCGTTGTACAACCTATTCGGAGGATGTCACTAAAAGAAAAAGAGGAGTTGAGCAATCAAACTAAGCAACTTTTGTGGAAGGGTATGATCAGGCCTAGCTTCTTAAGCTGGGGTGCAGCAGTGGTTTTCGTCCCAAAGTCAGACGGTACCCTCAGGCTATGTGTGGACTACCGTGATCTAAATAAGCAGACTCTGAAAAATAAATATCCACTGCCACGCATTCATGATCTGCTAGATCGCTTGAATGGAGCACGAGTATTCTCTAGGATAGACCTAGCTACAGGTTTCCACCAACTATGCATTGCCAAAGAATATATGCCTTTGACAACTTTCAGAGGACCAGACCTATTTTATGAATGGCTAGTGATGCCCTTCGGCCTATGCAATGCTCCAGCATACTTCGTTGATCTGATGAATAGAGTCTTCCACGATGTTCTAAATAAATTTGTGCTGGTGTTCATCGACGATATTCTAATCTTTTCTAAGTCCACTGTTGAACACGAGAAGCATCTGAAAGAAGTCTTAGAGATATTGCGAAGAAATGTGTTGAAAGCCAAATTCTCCAAGTGCATATTCTAGCATGAAGAGGCAAAATTCCTCAGCCATGTTGAATCTAAGGAAGGCATCTCAGTAGAACCAGGAAAGATCTCGGCCATCAAAGATTGGAAGCAACCTAGAATGCCCACTGAAGTCAGAAGTTTCTTAGGTCTGGCTGGCTATTATCGGAAATTCGTTAAGGATTCTCGAAATTATCTTGTCCATTGACGAATCTGACTAAGAAGCATACAAAGTTCATTTGGACACCCGAATGTGAGGCAGATTTCCAAGAGCTGAAATAGAGGTTGATCACTGCTCTTGTGTTGGCCATTATTGATGGCAATCAAGATCTGAAAGTCTGGACAGACGCTTCTAGAGAAGGTTATCCTTTTCATCTAAATAAACATGTCAGAAATGACATTTTTCTAATGTCAAATCTTATTTTAACATGTTATCCTTTTTTATGTTTAAGGTATTGGTGCGGTGCTAATGCAAAGAGACAAAGTAGTCACATATGCTAACCGCCAATTAAAACCGCACGAGAAGAGTTACACCACTCATGATCTTGAGCTAATGGCCATCGTATTTGCTCTAAAGATATGGAAGCACTATCTCTTGGGCGAGAAATTCGAGCTATATACTGGCCACAAATCCTTAAAGCATCTATTCACCCAAAGAGATTTGAACTTGAGGCAGCATCGTTGGGTTGAGTTCCTGGCACCCTATGACCTGGACATCTTATATACTCTAGGGAAATCCAATGTAGTGGCAGATGCCCTCAGCAAGAAGAATACGACTAGCACCAATCTTATCCTTGCCAAACTCATTATTACCCCTACCTTGATCAATAAGATCTCTACTGTCCAAAAAGGTGATAAATTTATTCAGATGATTAGTGAGCGAGTTCGAAAGGGCGAAGCGTCAAGCTTCCAAATAGATAGCAAGGGAACCCTCAGACTGCAAGGGAGGATATGTGTGCCAGATATCCCTGAGCTAAAAAGAGAAGTTATGGATGAATGTCACAAGTCCAAGCTCAGCATCCATCCTGGAGTAAGCAAGATGTACCACGATCTTAAGCATACTTTTTGGTGGAAGGCTACGAAGAGAGACATTTCTATATATGTTGCTAGATGTCCCACCTGTCAGCAAGTCAAAAGCGATCAGCAAAAGCTAGCAGATTTGTTGCAACTGCTAGGGGTTCCAAGTTGGAAATAGGACGAAATTTCTATGGACTTTATTGATGGCTTGTCGCGGACTAGGAAAGGCAACGATAGTATATGGGTGATTGTAGATCGCTTCATAAAGACTACCCATTTCATCCCTGTCAAATCCAATAGAACAGCTCGGAGTTTGGCACAGCTTTATTTCAGAGAGATTGTCAGACTGCATGGAGTTCCCAGTAGCATTGTCAATGACCGCGATCCGATATTTGCTAGCAAATTCTGGGAAGCTTTCCGAGAAGAGCTAGGGACTAAGTTGAATATGAGCACCGCTTATCACCCTCAAACAAATGGCCAGACTGAGAGAGTGAATCGCATATTGGAAGACTTGTTGCAAGCATGCATCCTAGATTTTAGTGGGTCATGGGAAGATCATTTGCACTTGGTTGAAATCCCTTGTAATAACAGATACCAAGCAAGCTTGCAGATGTCACCATTTGAAGCATTATATGGCAGGCCATGCAGATCTCCCGCATGTTGGGTGGAACCCGACAATCAATTAGTATTAGGTGCCGACATGATTCGCGAAGCATCAGATAAAGTTGATTTTATTAAGAAGCGATTACTGGCTGCCCAAAGCCGACAGAAGAGCTATGCAGACACTCGAAGAAGGGATTTAGAATTCTCTGTCGGTGATCATGTATACTTGAAGGCTTCCCCACTGAGAGGTGTAATCTGATTCAGGAAGACTGGGAAATTGGCGCCTAGATTCATTGGTCAAATTCCTATTCTCTGAAGGATTGGGACTCTCGCTTATAGAGTGCAGTTGCCCGACTGGTTGCCAGGGGTCCACAATGTATTTCATGTGTCCCAACTCCGGGAGCATGTTCATGATCTAGATTTAGTTGTGGAGGAAACAGCACAACGAGATTTGGAGATTACCCCGACCCTAGCAGTGAGGAGGGAACCAGTGAAAATTGTGGACAAAGAAACCCGAGTGCTGAGGAACAAGAGGATCCACTTAGTCAAGGTGCAGTGGAGCGGGGATCCTAGAGACTGTACATGGAAGACTGAGGATAACATCAAACAGGCCTATCCCAAGTGCAGAGTGGACATCTCCGAGTGACTCTTGTGTTGAGGTACATTTACAATACCTTGCAATTTCCGTTTTGTTTCCTACTTTACTAATGTTTCCTTTTTAGGGACGAAAAGCTTTTAAGTAGGGGAGATTGTAACAACCAGGAAAATCCGAACCAATTGAATTTTTTTATTTTGGCTATTTCAGTAAATTTTGAACAGTTAAAATTATTTATTGTAAATAATAACGATTAAAATTTTATTTTAATCGAGGTTAGAGCAAATATATTTATTTAGATTTCAAAAGGAATTGGAAATAGTACGATAGTTTGAAAAGTCAAATCTGTATTATGACTGATTGTACCGGATTCAAAATCTAACGGATTTTAGTGAAACCAAAAATACCTAAATCTATTTGAAAATATCTTTCCAACGAATCCAAAAACTTGAAATTTCATAGCGGGAATCAAAAGTAACGGCCAGTCGAATATTCAGAATGGTCGCTATAGTATAATTTATAGCCCGTATAAAAGGCCATTTTTCAAACGACCTCCATTTTCGATGAAACCACTTTTGTTGCATCCGAAATGTCAAATTATTGCTAAGTCTAATTTTCCATAATTTTTGGAATTGATATCCTAGCGTGGAAAACGAAAATGTATTTTGTCAATTTCAGTCAAATTTAATAGACTTGAAAATAACCATTTTTCAAAAGGTCTCAGAATTCGACGAAATTAATTTTGTTAGGACCGTATCGTCAAAAAAAATCCAGAAATAATTTTTCTGGAATTTTCTGAGTTCGTATGTGGCCCCGGTGAATTTAAATATACGATCGAATTAATTTAATAAAGGATTTAAATTTTAAATTAAAGAATTCAGGCCACAGACAGTCGTTTGAGCTGACGAGGCCTAGCCCATTAGATCCGGAACGGGGGCTATTGGGTGTGATCAACTCCTATTGGACTAAAATTGGGATTATTTAAGACTTATGGATTTTTTTGTAAAATTAACATTAAAATATTATAAAAATGCATCATCTTCTTCAAAACGCTAGAATGGTTCAGCGCCGCCACCTCCATTCAATGGCCGAAATCAGTCGAAACTTTCTTCCTCAATAACTCCTCACACACTCAATTTCAGACCTTCCTCCAGTTGAGAATATTGTAGTGCTCCCCCTCCTCTTCGCATCCATACCAGCCGTGACCCGAACCACCACCTGAGTGGTCGGATCCAAGCCCGAGAACACTTCCCGTGTCGTGCTCCGCCCAGGCCTCATCTCGCTACCGAACCGGACACCACTGCCGGCGCTGGCTCGCTTCCCCTAGTCCTCCAACGTGCTGCCACCTGATCGGGATATCGTGTAACGGATTTGGAGAAAGATCGATCCGAAGTTTTGAACAAAACTTGAAAACATACGGTATATATAAATTGAAAGAATTGTAACAATTTAATTCCATCGCTAATTCATATTAAATAATAAAATTCATATCTTGTGCATACAAACACAGGTTTGGACGATTTCAGTAACATTGGGACTGTGACAACTGATATTACGACCTAGAACAAAATGGAACGGACTCTGAGCCCTTTTGAATTTTAGATCTAAATCAGAACAAGGTGAGATTTTTGATTTTAAATAATTAATCAATTTAATTATTTTGTTCTCGCTATTTAATAGTTGTGTGTATGTAAATGAATCAGATCTGCGATGTATGAAATTTAGAATTGTTGATTTGATCTGTTTGTGATGTATTGATATAGATCGGTTAATTTGGATATTTTATTGATATAGATCTGAATGTGATTGGTTAATTTAAATAAATCATTTTTGTTAATATTTTGTGAATCATATATATTAAACAAAAATGGAGTATCATGATTATTGAATTGAATTAGAATTGTCAATTCAGTAAAAATATCATTTTGTTTATATTATTGAATTGAATTAGAATTGTCAATTCAATAAAAATATCATTTTGTTGATATTATGGAATTGAATTAGAATTGTAAATTCAATAAAAATATCATTTAGTCTATATTATTGAATTGAATTTGAATTTTCAACTCAATAAAAATATCACTTTGTTTATGTTATTGAATTGAATTAGAACTTTCAATTCAATATAAAATATATCACTTTGTTTGTTAATTGATAAAACATCACCTTTGTTGTTGTTTGATTGAATTAGAGATTTCAATCAAATTTTATTTTTTTTGGTTATAATTAAACTTGCAACAAAAATGGACATTTGGGGTAAATAGAAAAATTTAGTTAAACAAAAGTCTTTATTTTTGTTTATGGAACTTTTGACACCCAAAATTGAAATTTTGTGTAAACAGAGGAATGGTTCTCGTTTTTAATCAAAAACATGAATTCATTAAAATATAAAATTTTAATGCTAAGAAAAAGGAGTAAAATAAAACATAGAATAAAAAGATACATTTTTTATTTGCAATTTAGATGCAAATATAACATTGAATAAAAAGTTACGTTTTTTATTTGCAATTTAGATGCAAATATAACATAGAATAAAAAGTTATATTTTTTATTTGCAATTTAGATGCAAATAAAACATAGAATAAAAAGTTACATTTTTTATTTTCAATTTAGATGCAAATAATACATAGAATAAAAAGTTACATGTTTTATTTGCAATTTAGATGCAAATAAAACATAAAATGAAAGATTACATTTTTATTTGTAATTTAGATGCAAATAAAACATGAATTAAAAAGTTGCATTTTTATTTGCATTTTTGATGCAAATAAAAACATGAATTAAAAAGTTGCATTTTTATTTGCATTTTTGATGCAAATAAAAACATGAATTAAAAAGTTGCATTTTTATTTGCACTTTTGATGCAAATAAAAACATGAAATAAAAAATTGCATTTTTGTTTGCTTTTTTGATGCAAATAAAAACATGAATTAAAAAGTTGCATTTTTATTTGCATTGTTGATGCAAATAAAAACATGAATTAAAAAGTTGCATTTTTATTTGCATTTTAGATGCAAATAAAAACATTAATTTAAAAGTTGCATTTTTATTTGCATTTTAGATGCAAATAAAAACATTGATTTAAAGGTTACATTTTTATTTGCATTTTAGTTGTAAATAAAAAAAAACATTGATTTAAAAGTTGCATTTTTATTTGCATTTTAGATGCAAATAGAAACATGAATTTAAAAGTCAGATTTTTATTTGCATTTTAGATGTGAATAAAAACATAGTTTAAAAAGTTACATTTTTATTTGCATTTTAGATGCAAATAAAAGCATAGTTTAAGAAGTTACATTTTTATTTACATTTTAGATGTAAATAAAAACATAGGATTAAAAGTATCATTTTTGCCTTCAAATTAGAGATAATAATAAGAATAGAATTACATGATACATCTTTAGTGTCATTTTAGTTGAAATTAAAAGAACAGAATTACAAGTTACATTTTTATTGTCATTTAGAGACAATAAAAAGAATAGATTTAAATAAACACATTTTCCTTATAAATTTAGATGCAATAAAAATAGTAGAATTAAAAATCATGTTGTTATTGTCATTTGGTTTCAACTAAAAGAGTGAACATTAAGGAAATGTAATTTTAATGTAATTAAGTTTCCGTTGAAAAGAAATAGACATTAAAAACATGATTTGGTTCCAATTGTCACTTTTACCATGTTAGTTAGGATTTAGAAAACCATGTGTCAAATTTCTAACATGAATATGGATTGTATTTGGTTTGCATGTGATGGATTGAAAATAGTTGAAATCGCCAAACAAATAATATTTATATATATAAATATTAATTAAAATTAAATGAATCACGCGCGGTAGTTTGCTTTTCGGGAATCATAACTTTAAACGATTATACCGTAAGACCCAACCGTCAGATTTTCCCAAAACTGGAACCATTAGGACCGCTTTGGGAAGATCTTTCCATCGATATGAATTTTGTAAATCAAATTTTGATAAAAACAGCGCCAGGCCGCCCATCGACCCGAAGCGTCGTTAAATAAAATTGGCTATTTTTATATAAATAAAAATAGCACTTAATCGTTATTAAATGCCATTAACGATATGCAATGCTTTTAAACTATATATATGCGAGGATCATTTGAAATGGTCGAGTTAAATCTCATTTCAAATGGTCATACGACGATCTAAATTGAAGATCTTAAAGACGGCGATTGAAGACCGGCGATCTTCACATCGAAAGGATAACTACTGATGCCAGGCATTGCTAGCTACCAATAAAGGGTTAAAGTGGTAGTTGTCCGGACGTACTTGTTGATTGTTCAGATACGCGAGCACCTCACTTCCGTATTGGACATACGGGACGAGGAATAAGGTGACTCCGGTTTCGTTCAGACCCAGAACGGACTTGTAAATGGATGTGTGTCCGACATTGAATTTCATTCTGTGTAATTAAATTGATATTTATTAATATATATCTGTGGTGGCGGAGAATTTATTCTCTTGCTTAACACCCTTCTTTGAGACGCACGAGCTCAAAGGTTATATATTGGTAGTTATCGATCGCACGGTGTGAACTGTTAATGTGACATGCCAAGATGCAATTGATCGAGGCTTTTGTTGAAAAGTAGAGCCTTGTGGATGATGATCAAATCATAGCCTATTTAGGCATAGCTTTGTGTATTACGTTACCTCGCTGGCCTCACACCCCGGTAGAGTCAAAAACGGGATAAGGGAACGCAGGGAGTGCACACGTTTTTTGTAGCTAGAAGTGGTGTTTGGGTTTTTACAAGGCCCGACATTTTTACTTATGTGGTTGATGGAATGAGGTGCCTCGGATTTTTTTTAGTCACCAATGGCTAATTTATAGGTCCAATAGGATCGTGGAGCGTGTGTTCAGGCATAAATAATCCACTAGCGTTATTTGTGGACCGGCCCTGCTGTATCCAAGGGTTCACTGCGGGGAATCCTGAGACATTGCTAGAGTGTCCCGAATCGGTAAGGGGATCGTTCCTAGCCTTTACTCTTGATGGAAATCCAACTTCCAATATTACATTACGGTTTTAATTGTAAACCTATATATGGCAACATAGTAGGATGGGGTACTATGCCGTCTAGGAGTAATACATTTACTTTGAAGTATTTTTGAAACATATTAGACAGTAATAATAATATTAAATATTATTTTCTACGTATCAAGCATTTTTGATCATTCTAAGATAAAACTCTATCCTCCATTTGCGTTGCATTGTGTGATGGGACTTGAGTCTTATAATGATTTCATTTTCTAAAAAGCATTGCGTTGTTTTTGACTTAAAATTTATTAATCATATGCACTGACAATACAGTGGAGTAAACTCGTTCCGCATTAGCGGCGTCCAGTGATTAGCCAAAATTGTTAGTTTAGTAAGATTTCTCATACCAGTCCCATGACTGACTCGTAGTTTACTTTACTTTGCAAACTCGGGTGCCCTCTTTCCACACGGGAAGCCAATTGACAGGTGTTAGGTATGGATATTTTCTGGACTGGAGCTTGTTGATGAAGATGATGAAGAATCTTTTCTTTTTATCTTCTTATTTACTTCTTGAGACATTGAGACAGTATTGAGTACTGATGTATTTTGGGAGTTTGAGACTTTATTTCATTCCCTGTTTTAGACATCTATTTTTTAAGTGTATCCTATACTGCGTACTCTGATGTTCTGTGATGATGTTTGTGATGACATTTCCATTTCCGCTGCAATGATTTATATGTTCTGCTTTTATCTAAGATCTGCTATTGTTTTAATTATGTTATGCTCCTATGATTATCCTTACTTTCATACCATGGAAGTTGGGGTTGTCACAATAGTGCTATATACTTAACCAAATAGTATAATTATTATCACACATTTATTTTGCTAACGATATCATGCAATACATTGTTTATTATAAAATCCAGTGGTTTATTTAATGTCTAAATTTTGCAAAATAAAGTATTAAAAGTTTACTTATGGAAATAATAATTCAATTTCCATACCCACTTTCGTTTTCTAACATGCGTAGTCTCTTGGATAATAATGAAATCGTTCAAGTTTGGTATTTTATTGGCCTCTTAGACCTTGACTCGTCAACATTCTTATCTTAAAGATAAATAGAAGTTAGTTAACACAAAATCTGATATTCAGTAAATGTCAAAATAAGTTCCATTTACTATTCAATTTAAATAGAATTTTACAAACCCCTTTGTTGCACTTGGAAATCTCTTTCCAATCTAACCATTTTTACTTAATTCATTTATTAAGGAAACCTTCAGTAAAACAACCTTTTTATATTTTATTTTATTTACAAGAACTTGCTTAAAAGCTTGGCTTTTATTTATAAAACTTACTTTTAAAATTCCTTTATAAAAAATTCATATTAAAAACTCATTAAAAACTTGATAACTTCTTAAAGGAATTCCATTTTAAAAACATAATCACTTTAATTATTATTAAATAAAATAATAATTAATACAAAATTAACGAAGTAAAAGTATTTAACTTCCTTAATAATTAAAATAAAATAGTTAATCTTTTTTAGAAGTTATTAAATAATAACTAAGTTTAATAATGATTATCAAAACGGTAGTTATCTCTAAACCCAATTAATTAGGTGATTAATCGACTTTTAAGAAATCTTATTAAATTTAAACAATTGTTTGTTAAATCTATTTCTATTAGGTTAAATGAAAACAAATTATTTAATAACCAATTTCAATTAGCATAATTGACTTAGTCAACTTGGAAAACATGATTAACTTGTTAATTGATTTCAATTAATCCTGCCGTTTACATTAATTAATAAAAGCATCCCACTTAATTGTTTATTAAAACAATTATCCTAAACTATTAACCCTTAAGTTATTTTTTGATCTACTTGTTTATAAAACTTATATAAATCACAAGAATTTTCTATATAAATGATTAATAATTACTTTATAAAATTCAATTATAAATACCGATTTATTTATAAAACTTCTATTTTATATAACTTATATAAAATAAAATTTACAACCTTGCTTCAGTTATAAAAATAAACTTTTATAACTTCAACTTAATCAATTTGCCTAACAGCAAACCAACGTCTTAAAAAGATGAATTTTAGGCCATCTGCTGCAATTCACTTAATTCATAATGTTTATTGATTAATAACGCATCAGTGTTGAATTCAATTCAACAATCATCAATCAAATTAGATTTTAATGTTACCTATGTTAGATAGTTCATTTGAATAATATGAAAGTAATAAACATTCAAAACATTTGAGGAATCTTTTTGGATTCCTCCAACCTGTCCTCCTGCATCATAGCTCATGTATTAGTCTGTATATACACATAAATCAGACAATCTTATCTAATTCATTTAAGATGAATCTTCTGCTTACAAGCAGGCAATGTTAAATGTGACCCATTCACGAATGGGGATATATATATATATATATATATATATATATATATATATATATATATATATATCGACAACCACCAATCATAGCAATAAAGCATCCAAAACATCCAAACATACAATTAATCATGTTACACAAATAAATATCAATTTAATAATAGACATTTATAACATGATATAATATAACAGTATTCCAAAAAGTGTGAGTTGTCAACTCACTAGCTATTCCAAACGACGATTCCACATTGATTTATATAATTCCAAACAAGCATTTGAAATTAAATAAAAATACAAATAGATCCAAATCACTCCAATCCAACTCGTATGACTAGGGTTCACAAATATGAACCCAATGAAACTTCTTTCGTCTAAATCTGATGTCGCATGCACTGGGTATCATGTTTATAAGTTAATACAAATTTTAAAAAAGAATTAACTTAAACTTACCTAATTAAATAAAGCCTTACCCCTTATCACGGGCTAATCCTTTATTCCCCCCTTTTACAAATTTCAAACCTGCCCAATACAGAGAATTCTAACCCTTCATTAACCGACCTTTGACTGACCACTTCCATCTCCTCAGTTATCAATCCAACCTACAACCAGAGCCATTCGACTCTGCTAAGCAAACTCCACTCAGCCGCCACCTTGAATCTCACTCCGGTCCCCCCATGTTGAGTGCGACCTAGAGCAATATTCGGCCACTGCCTGATATCGCATTCATCCACTAATTGTTGCCACCCCAAACTCCGCCGACACACTCGCTTTCTGCCCAGAAACATCATAGTGACGATGAACGGACCCAACTCCCCTCCTATCGTCACAAAATTTGTACCCTAACCACGGCCTGTAGTAAATTCAACGACTTAAAATGTTGTTGCACCCGATCTGCGTATACCATGATGATGCTCTCCCTTACCAAATTCCAAAGAGTCATAACTTGTTCGATTTCATTGAAAATCCAATTTGATTTAATTTATTGAAGGTAAAGGAGGGAGGCAACTCTATTTTGTTTTAGAAAATGAAATGTGGAGGTTGGAGTTTGGTTTAGAGTTGATGATATTATATAGGCTAGGATTTTATTATAAAATATTCATATGTATTTGACATCGAACGTTTCATGCTCGCACGATCACGCAGATCGTTTGATCATGATGAAATCTAAAATCTAACAATAATTAACCATTTTGGATCCGATAAAACAGGTTTCGTCAAAATCCAAGATCGTTAGAAAAACAACCATTTAACGTGCTAACCAAAATCGATTAATAATTATTTGAACATACAAATTCTCTGATAATAATTTATTATTATCATTTATATTCAAATAGAATTTTACATAACTTCAATATAAATTAAATTGGACTTTAACTCAAAATTTTAAATTTCAGGTTAAGTCGACAACCAAATTTTCATTTATATTAATTCCAATTTCAGGCTAAGTCGACAACCATATATAAACAGCCAACCTGGGCATCTGATTGCCCAAGCGGTCAACCACCAAGGTCGACCTATTGGGCGATCAGATGTGCAGTGACAGCTGGGTCATATAGGGTCTGGTTTATAATATTATAAAAACTAATGGACGGATATAACTTAAAACTAATTTGACGGTTCTAGGCCATTTCTACCACTATAAGTAAAGGAATAGAGCCCCATTCTCTTCCATTCAAATCTATAGAGGTAACGGAGATCTTCCATTTTTCTTCCTCTTCTAACCTAATTTCTAAACAAAATATATTCATATATATAAAAAATCAAATCAAATTCTAATGGAATTGAGAAGATTAATAGATTCAATGGAAGAGGATGTTCAACGATAGGTTCACCGCACTCTTCCCTTTTTCTTACATTTCTGCAGATCTAGAATTTTCCCCTTTTCTATATAAATTGTGGATTTATAAGAATTTAGGGATTGTAAGCCTAAGAGTTCAAAACTGAGAAATTGGAAGCTATAAGGTGAGTGGGAAATTTACTAATACAATTATAATGACTTATCTATTTCGTTTGAATCCAATCTATGTTTTATGCCTATCAGATTGCTTATTTAAATAATTGTAAATTGTTGCAACCATCAGATCTGATTATGAATATGTTTAAAATTGGCAAATGATAAGTCGTGATTATGTATAACATGAATTGTAGGATTTTTATATTTTTCCCACATATTCCTATAGTTATGTCATGAAGTATGTTGCACATGTTACGTAGCACTGTTGATCTGGAAATCAGTCCCATTAAACATAAATTTGTTGTAGTTATATTCCAAATATTTAGTTCGGTGCTGAAATATGAAATACGTGAGTTTGGGTAAAAAGATGAATTTGTGTATTATGTGATTGTAGGAATATATATATATTCCTGTTATATACAATATTGTTGGGTTTTAGCTTAAGCATTGTAAAATATATATTTTTCCTCCATAAAAATATAAAGAGGCATGATTTTAGAATCACAAGAAGTATGACAAAAAAGATTAAAAACGGAAAAATGGTGCATATGTACATATAAATATAAATACATGTATTTGTATGTAATTTGCATCGACTATTCCAATATATACATACTACATATATTTCTTCTGATTTGGAAATATGTCAAATTCCACAAAATAGGCATTATTTACAATGATCTTGGCTAACGGTCCTTGTGAGACTTGAAACCTTTTTGGCAAGATTGAATGAAAAAAGGGAATGTTTGGTAAATTGATTAGACCAAATCATTAATTTAAAAATAAGTATTGTAAAATAATAAATAAATAATAATTACGTTAATCGTATGGAAACATAAAAATAAATACATGCACATTATCCATCCAAATCAGCGTAAAACGGTAAAATATACATTGTATGGAATGTTTAGGTAAGATTCAATTATGTGTAAATATAGTCCACTTTGAATTAATATATTTGTGGTGACCATTTGAAGCAATCAATGTAATTAACTGCTATAAATGAGACCGCAAATAAAGAGATAACCATTGTAACCAATATTGATTTAGGGAAAATAAATATGATGAGAAAATGTTTACAATTCCTGAAATCAATTAGGATAATTGTTGTGGACCCCAATTAGGATATTTAAATTATAACCGCATTTAGACACGAGGTTAAACTCAACTTGTGGTGTAAGTTTGCCCGGAACCGACCGGCAAATCCAGCAACCACAGTAGTCAGTTTAATATATGGGGTCTAATTCATAAATATAATCGTACTAAGGCATGAGGTTCAGTTCACTTGGGGTAGAAGTCTTCCCAGAACCGACCGGCATATCCAGCATCCACAAGTAGTCAACTTAATGTGAGAGGCATGGTATGTAAATATATATATATATATATAACAGTCGACCAATAAATAAATAAAAATAGAAATTATTCGTTGAGGCACAAAAAATAGATAACTTGGGATCGGTAAATAGTTGCCTTAGGGTAATATGACTGTTAGAGTCATAAAGGGCAATAAAATTGAAATAAAAGGGCATGGGTGTCATAAGGGAATTTATGATTGTCGTTTAAACAATAAGTCCAAATTAGGGAAGACATTAAATAAACATCCTAGGGAAAAAGGAATATAACCTTCCTTATTAACAGTAATGGAAATAGAAAATATAGTCGGACTTAGTAGGTTAGTAGTGCAAGATATCATTAACCATATAAACCCGTGACGCAAATAAATGGTGTACGTGTAGTATTTCCGTATAAAAGAACTAAACGGGAATGACTTAATAACGTAGCCTACTTTATCCCAAAAAGGGAAAGGTGTTAAAGGAAAATGCGGTACGAACTAATAACCTTCGCGTATAGTCCGCTTCCGGGGTCCTAAAATGCTAAGTAACTAGGGTTAAAGAGTCCACTTGGGAATAGGTTTTTCAGTATAGAGGTCTTAAATGGCTTGTGTGTGTAGGCCTACCCAAACCTGGAAATTAAAAGGGTCAGATATGGCCGTCTATCCTATGGGACGTAATAAGCGACTAAGGAGGTTATCTAATAAGGTCAGCTAGAAGGTATAATGAAATGACCCAAACTTCCAATTACAAGAAAGCCCGGATTGCTTTGAGAACACGAAGCAATTACATCAGAGTACAAGAACATATCAGAGTATGAATAAATATTACACAGCAGAAATAAAATAACATCAGTGATTAAAATACAAAGTAGCGGAAATTCAAATGTATAAATACAATGAATAGCAGAAAATACATCAACAACACAACTGAAAGAAATACACGGATACAAAGCTTTCCGAATATAACTCCAACTGTAATTCAGGATCCTGGGAAAAGAAATATCTGCGAAAGCCAAAACTACTTGCTACCTGTATGGAAAATAAGGGCACCCAGAGTTTAGGTAGAAACAATAAACACCGAGTCAGTCATGGGACTGGTGTGAGAACTAAAACAAATATTAAATCTTTAATTTAAAAGTTGGGAAATCAAGGGACCACGTTGTATAACACGGAACGGGTTCACTACCATGAATCTTAGTTTAAAATAAAACAACACTATGGTTTTTGAAAAATGAAGCTATTATAAGACTCAGGTCCCATCACACAATGCAACGCAAGCCGGAGGATAGAGTTTTACCTTATAATATCCAAACATTCTTGGTACATTTAAAACAAATCATTTTGATATTACTATACATGCATAGTGTCAAAAACAACTTCAAATATAAATGTATCAATCATAGACGACATAGTACCCCATCCTACTATGTCGCCATATAGGTTTACAACTAAAATTGAAAAGTGTCATATTGGAAATTGGATTCCATCTATAAACTGAGGCAAGAGATCTTCCTCATTCGAATTCGAGACTCTCTAGCCCGAGCCTCAGGAACAGAATGCATCGTCTCTTGGATCTGGCAGGGTCGGTCCTCACTTACTTTAGTGGATTGGCAATTCTTGAACAATACGTTTCCCTGCCCTATGGGCATAAAATATTTGTTATGTCGACCATCATATCTTAGGTACCTCGCTTTCCATCATCCACATAAGTAAAATATCTAGGCTCCATACCGTGACACCACTCCTAGGTAGGAAGAAACGTATGTCCACCTTGCGGTCATTCATCAAGTTTCTGGTTCATACCTGGGTGTGAAACTCGCGAATTAACGCTATACACAAAGCTGTGCTAATTAAAGTCGTGCTTTGATCATCATCCATAAGACTCTTCTTTTCAACAAAAGACTTGATCATTTGCATCTCAACATGCCACACTGACAGTTCACGCCATGCAACTGATGTCTATCAATATATAACATCTAAGCTCGTACGTCTCAGAGAAGGGTGTTGAGCAAGAGAATAAATTCTCCGCCACCAAATAGATGTATATTTAATAGAAATCAATCAACATGGAATGAAATCCAATGTCAGATACACATCCATTTACAAGTCCGTTTTGGGTCTGAACGAAACCGGAGGCACCTTATTCCTTGGAATGAACCCGGTCCAAGTACGATTGGACGATCACCACTTATTACCTTGTCTCGGGGGATCATCCCAATCAAGACATTATGTAATCATCCATACGATGTGAAGATCTCCAGTTTTCGACCACCGTCTTCATCGTCGACTTTTATTCGCCGTATAAGTTATTCAAAATGGGATGAACCTGGTCTTTCCGAATAACTTGTGTATTTTATATTCAATAATCAGGTGCTATAAAAACACATCATACCTTCATTCCAATTCAGAATATTCGTTTATTCAAATATTCTCATTTTTAGGGAAAGGTTCCCATTAATTTAATCAAAGATAAATCCTTTTAAATTCATTCTCTAATCTTCCTTTGGATATCCATTTCAAAGATTTTATTTTATTTATCCACAATTCTAAACCAAATTAAGGTTTATAAAACTAGTCGGGATTATCGAGCCTTACTGAAGTAATCATTTATTTATTAATCTCAATCCCCACCTATTCATCACATGGAGCAAAACAGGTAGTGCTCCATATCTAACACCCATGGTGTTATCGGTAAATTTAATTACCACCTCACATTCAAATCTAATTAAAGATTCAACTATCGCTTGGAGTAAAACTGCCATTCTCGATCATTTCTCTTGTTTGATAAATTTATTTATCTCATTCACTTTCCAATCTAATTGAAGATTCATTAAAACTCCATCTTGGTTTTAATCTATAAAATCATTACTTTATGATCATTCAACTTAAAGAAATTAATCTTATCTTTAACTAGGTTAAAGAACCGATGTTATTAAAAAAACAGTTCACAATAAACCCAAATCAATTTCCATTAACTATGGAATCTTCACGAAAAAAGATTAATATATAATCGATATAAATTTCCGTATCATACTAATAATATAAATGGAATAATCGCATAGCCTTTTAAATTCCATATATAGTACCGGTCTTCCTCCCCAGAAGCTCATCTCTATTATTACTAAATCGAATTCTATTCAATTCCAATTTAATATATTAAATTGGAAAACTTTTCTTTGGAAAATTCCATTAAATCTTAAATAAAAGATTTATAAATTCCAAATCATCTCTTCACTGTTAATTGGATTAAAGAACAAATGTTATTTAAAACACGGTTCACGATAAACCCAAAATCCAGTTTCAATTCTATTCCAGTTAAATATTAATTAATTGGTAAACTTCTCTAAATCTTATTTAAAAGATTTATTCTTTTCTCGTCAGGGTTTAAGAACGGTGTTATTAAAGATGCCATTCACGACAAACCCCAAAATCCAATTTGATATTAAATACAAGACTCTGAATCGAAATTAAGATCGACTTATATTCAATATCAAATTCTGAAAATAACGGATATCGTATTGGGAATAACGACATATATATCTTCAAAATTTCTCAAAAATATCCATATAATCTCAGAATCCAATATCAAAATATTCCAAAGATAATCTCCATTTCCAGTCCATTCCAATTTATTCGTTGGAAAATTCTGGTTATATTAAAACCATTTACAAATCCAATTTATTATTTCGAAAAACAATTGAATTATTATTCTACTTATCAACTAGTTCATTTAGATACAAATATATTTTTATCTTTTCAAAACAGTAATTTTTCATCCAGAATCTTTCCAAATCATTTGTTATGATTTTACACAATTTTTCCATATTTTTAATAATTTTATTAAGGCTCTTACAGTTGGTTTCCAATAACAGCCACCGAACTGCATTCATAGCGACCTTTTATGAAATTGGTTCGGACATATCTTAAACCCAACCATTCAAATTTAAATCTCTTATATACATTGGAAAGATCTTTTCGATACGAACCTAACGGTTTAGGTTTTGGGAGAATCCGACGGCTGGATCTCCCGGTACATCAATTTGAAGTTAATGGTTGAAATTCGCTAACAGTCGTTGCGCGGCGCGTTCTATTCAAGCCATTATATATATATATATGTGTGTGTGTGTGTGTATGTATGTATAACATATATATCGTCGATTTCCATTTAAAACGTATTTTATAAATCGTTTATAAATTCATTTTTAAAACGATTTCAACTTCCATTTCAATTTTTAAATCAAAATTGAATATTCCATATCAATATAATATTAAAATGATAATATTTTCAAAATATTTGATTTTGAAATCAAATCACTTTTTTTAATATTCATTATAAAATGAATAAAATCGATCGATAAACCCGTTAGGGTTAAAATGGCGTTTAATTATTTAAATCTGCTTCACATTTCAATATTTTTGTGTCCATCCAAAATCGGACATCAAAATCATATTTTGATCCTTTACTGAATATTATTTTAAAATATTCGTTATTTCTGAATCGGAATGCGACTCAATCAGTTACCATATAATTCCAGTTATATGGATTTTATACATTGCATGTATTCAACAATAATGATAAATAATCATTCAACATTCAAACATAATTTAGAGTGCATTCTACAACTTCATAAGCATTAAAATAAATAAATAGTGCTCACTACAGTCTGTCAACCAATCGATTAACATACAACTAAATATTTGAATCAGTGTATGTCAAATATCATTCCAATACCTGTGTGGGGTTTCAACCAACAACAGTCAATTTAAATAAATCATTGGTTAATAAATTTAACCAATTCCAATTCGGCTTGAATTATTTAATTAGCAAATTTTCACTGTTCAAATAATAAATGGATATTTGTATCACATTTCAGCAACCACAAAGTGAAACACCCCACCTCCATTAAGGTCACTCACAAAGGGAATGACTTAACTTTGGTGGAGGTTTATAAGTAAAAGCCACAGATGAACTCAAGACAGACATAAATACACATATTTTAAACAGCGGAAACCAAACAAACTTTTATTTCATCAATGCGTGTATCAAACAAAGATTTCCATAATTGTCTCAAAATACTTTCAACATTACAACCTCATAACTGCCTTGATTATTAAAGAAGCACGAAAACATAAATAAAGTGACAAAAATCCCCATAGTGATATCCAAAGCCATTATCCGAGCAAGAAAGATCCAAATCATACATCTACGTTCTTGGTGCTTGTAAAGAGCCTGACTGAGTTGAGTTGTTTCCTCCCTGTAGACCCGGGGGGGAAATGAAAGGGAAGAAGACGAAAAGAGAATAGGGTCAGACATAAAGCCTGAGTAAATCTAGTAACTCTTCAATATGTGAATAAGAAAAGGGTATGATGGATGTAAACTAAAAATAGGAAAGTGTCGCAAGCTAAGGAAGTGTCGAATGCACTATCACACCCATATTATATCTCTGCACCTACTTGAATTTATTCTAACTGGCACCCCATAGTGAGGGTGAAGTGATCCCCATTCTTATTAAAGATCAGCTCCTACTCGCGTTAACATGTGTCATACGGCCCCCAAGAATTATAGATACCTATGCTGGTCCCACCATGGGGTGTATCAAGACCCATGGTGGCGGCCCCGACACAAAACTAGAAGACATAGGTTATACTACTGGTGTCCCCAGTGCTCTGGTTGTCTGCTCCAGAGTGTGTGCACGCCCGCACCCCGTTAGACCTGCACTGTGCACCCACCGCCGTCGTTTGACCGCTTACAATCAGCCCAGTAATCATGCCCCACCCTGCCTAGTTTCAGGGTACCGTTGATACCTAACTTTGGGTTACTGCTGAAACGGGTCCCTCGTTACCAGGATTTTCTAGTCAAACATGTTAAGTGGTTAAGTGTCTGTATTTACCTAACCCCACCCATCAATTCTTGTTAACATGTTGAATTTGGTTAAGTGTTATAGTTGACTTAACCCTACCATCTGTCCTTAGCCTCTTAGGAGTACCAGACCACTCACATTAGACAGGTATTGCTACGTTTACTGGATATGTCGGTCGGTTCTGGGCAGGTTTACATCGTAGCTCAGTCTAACCTCGGGTTCTTATTGGGCTCAATGCTTAACCGCCCACATTGGATAGGTATTGTTGTGACTACTGGACAGCCGGGTGGGTCCGGGCAGGTTTACATCACAACTCAATCCAACCTCGGGTTAAGCATATCGTGTTTTCTAAATTTACATATTTGTCTTTATTACTGAATATATGTAAATTTTTCAACAATTAAATATTATGGCCCACATTCCAAGTTTAACATTTTTTGGTATAAGAATTTATACCGTTTAAATGCCACCAATTTTGGCGTGTGACAAACATGCCAATTTCATATATTTTTATGTCAATTTTTCAAATATTCCCAACATTACCCCGTTTAAACATTAGGCTAACAATCTTAGCCTAATCTTCGTTCGCATAGTTTTTAACATATAATATTAGGCTAAAAACTTAGCCTAATTTAGCGCACACAAATAGGCATAAGGGAATTCATAAATGTAAACGTGACATAGGTGTAAACTTGGCATTTTTGGCATAATCAATATGAACATCATAGGTATAAACTTGCAGTTTGGCCATTCAACTAACATATAACATGGGTCATGTGAACTTGCATTCAAATCAAAGTATGACTAAGTAGGTGACATATGAACTGGCATAGTTTAGGCAAATACAAACTTGTGTTTAAACATGTTAACTTGGCATAATATCGACCACAAAACTAGCATGTTATATATTCATCAAAATGTACAATTTTTACATCTAATCATATAGCCTATTTCAACTTGAACTTGCATAGTTTATGAAACCCAAACGATGTTTGACATAGAACAATTATATTTTGCAAATAAACATGAACTTACATAGTTTATGAAACATAGATCCAATTATACTTGCAAACATAGATCTAATTATACTTGCCAATAAACATAAGGATGATATCATAGGTTTTGGGTCATGTAGGCATAAAAGGTCTATAACATGTTTACACAAATTCTAATTTAAACTAAGGGAATATACCTAGTGCATGCCATCGACATATACAAAAAGGGATCAATTTCTAGTTTTTGCCACAAGCTTGCAAGTGCCATTGTTTCCCATATACAATTGTTCAATAGGCTTGCATCAATTTATTTATGCCACAAACATCAATACACAAGTCATGATAGAACCCTCACAATACACAAATATTATAACAACACGATTCTATTTTCATTTACATAGAATCACATCACAGTTTTTATTCATATTTTGAAAGGTCACTATACTAACAACGTGTGATAAATTCTTGTTTTCTGATTTCTGTTATTCTGATTTGGAGATGCTCTCCTTTGGGTAGAAAAGTTGCGCTGAATGATTTGATTAAGCTTTGATTTTCTTTTAATTTGATTCGTCTCTTAGGCTTGTTGGCTTGTCTCTAGGCTTTCTAATTGACGGCCATTCCTAGTTCCTCTCCTGCAGCATGACAACTATTGTATTCTATTATTTGTGTGAATTTAGGGTTAGACTTGAGTTGTATTTATAGAATTTTAAATTGTTTTGAGCCGTCGGATGAAGATAGGAGGAATCTTGACCATACAAAGTTCAAAGAGCCACTCAAAAGGTGACACGTAAGCCCTAGTGACTCAGCCAAGCATCAGAATTCGACCAGACCCAGACCAGGCCAGCCAGGACCTGACCAGCAGGTCATTCTGACCTGGGCGCACTTGGCAGGTGCGCCAGGCCAAAAATGTACTGGCGCTCTTCCCAAGTGCGCCAGTTCATTTCTACTCTGGCGCACTTCCCGAGTGCGCCAGTGCATTCTGACCCGTTTTCTGGTTTTTCGCCCAACTTCGTTCGTCCATATCTTCTTCATACGATATCCGTTTAATGCAAACTTGGACTCTATATCAAGCAGAATTTCGAGACGAACGCAATGGCGTAACCCATTTCCCTTGATTTCATCATTTATAATTAATTATACTTTAATTCGTGAAGCTTATGTTATAGAATTCACGGGGTGTTACATTCTCCCCCACTTAAAAGGATTTCGTCCCTGAAATCTTCAAGTTAGGAAAAATGTATATCCTACCATCCAACATTCCATCTACTCAACTAACAAACACAGGCATCCACTGTCCTTAAAAGACTTATAATGCTTCATGATCATATGCATAGTGTGTGTACATGTCCTTATCTAATGCAGAAATCAGGCAGTCTACTGATTCAGTTGACCTCCTTAATGCGAATCATGTAAGTGTCATGAATCCATTATGTATGCAATTTTTTTCCTACTCATAATTCTACATGAGTGCACAACTATTCATACAAATGCAACGACCATATGACAGCATATCAAGTTTACAACCATATACAAACAAGAATACATATATGCATATGCAGTATGAAGTGATTGAGCCGATCTAAGACCTAGGTTGTGTGTGTATATGCATCCACGAGCAACCACTAGCAACCACTTGCAGCCATCAACCGTAACATGTTTCAAATACATGTTTACATCCAAAGGGGTTTCTACCTAAGGATAAAGGATAATATCGAGGAGATATACCTAAAAAAGATAGATACAAGCACAACTTAAGAAAAAGAGAGGTCAAAGATGTACCCTAAAAAGAAGAGGGTATGCGGCGCATATTCTGTCCTCGGTTTCCCAAGTCGCGTCTTCCTCGGCGTCGCTCCACTGAACCTTAACGAGCTTCACTTCGCGGTTGCGTAGCTTCTTGATTTCAGTTCCTACGATTCGAGTTGGAACTCTCTTACAGTTGCTTCACGTTCCACTTCGGCTTCTTTTAGAATGCTTGGCTCCACCACTTCCGCTGATTCATGTAGACATTTCCGGAGATGAGAAACGTGAAAGACGTTGTGAATTCCATCCAATCTTTCAGGCAGATCTACTCTATAAGCCATTTTCCCAATCTTCTCGATGATAGGGAACGGTCCTACAAATCTTGGTGCTAGCTTTCCTGTGGATCCAAAGCGAACGACGTTCCTTAAAGGGGATACCTTAAGGAAAACCCTGTCCCCAACCTCAAACTCAAGGTCGGTCCTTCTCTTGTCGGCGTATGATTTATGTCTGTCTTGGGCTGTCTTCATTCTCCTACGTATCAAGTCCACTTTCTCTGAAGTTTCTCGAATCATGTCTGGGCCAAGTATAAGCTTATTTGTAGACTCCCACCAACAAGTTGGTGATTTGCACGGTCTTCCATACAAGGCTTCGAAGGGTGCCATGCCGATGGTAGCTTGGTAGCTGTTGTTGTAGGCAAATTCCACTAAAGGAAGGTGATCCTCCCACGTCCCTCCAAAGTCAAAAACGCAAAGTCTTAAAAGATCCTCTAAAACTCTATTCACCTTTTCCGTCTGGCCATCTGTTTGGGGATGATAGGCCGTGCTCAAACATAGCTGTGTGCCTACAGCTTCTTGCAGACTCCGCCAAAACTCACTTGTGAAAATAGGGTCTTGGTCACTAACAATGCTGGAGGGTATCCCATGGAGTCGAACTATTTTCTTGAGATAAAGAGATGCTAGAGATGAGGCTGTCCTTCTACTCTTGATAGGTATAAAGTGGGCGCTTTTAGTATGTCTATCCACTATTACCCAAATGCTAGTGTTGCCTCTTCTTGACCTAGGCAGTCCATCAATGAAGTCCATTGAAATGCTATCCCACTTCCACAGTGGGACCTCTAGAGGGTGAAGTAGTTCTCCAGGCTTCTTTTGTTCTGCCTTGAACCGTTGGCAGGTCATGCACTTAGAAACGAAATCTGCCACGTCTTGCTTTATGCCGCTCCAAAAGAAAGTCCTTTTTATATCCTTGTACATCTTATCACCGCTAGGGTGTATAGTCATCTTGGAATGATGCGCTTCCTCGAGAACCTTCTTTGTCAACTCCCTTGCTTGTGGGACGCATAATATTCCATCTCGTCTCAGCCAACCCTTATCATCGATGGCGTATCTACTGAGGTGACTAGAAGTCTCACCCCTAATATGTTTATCAATCACATCCACAAGCTGAGGGTCTTCATGTTGGGCAGCACCTATTGAGTCTAAGAGAGTAGGGCGTACTTCGAGAGATGCTAACAAACCCGGTACAAAATCCGAGGAGGGCCTAAAGTTAAAATTGGCTATATACTCCAAGTTTTGCCTTTCCACAAAGAGAGGGCTTAGGGTCAGTTTCTTTCGGCTCAACGCGTCTGCTACCACGTTGCCTTTTCCGGGAGTATAGGAAATTTCAAAATCATATGAGGCAAGAAACTCCATCCATCTTTGCTGCCTCAAGTTAAGATCCTTCTAGGAGAAGAGATATTTCAACGATTTATGGTCAGTGTATAATTCAAACTTCTCACCTAGGAGATAATGGCACCAAGACTTAAGTGCAAAGACGATGGCGGCCAACTCAAGATCATGGGTTGGGTAGTTCTTTTCATGAACTTTCAATTGTCTTCCGCCATAAGCTACTACCCTTCCTTCTTGCATTAAAACAGTGCCTAGTCCCGTTCCACATGCATCCGTGTATACTGTGAACACTTTGCTTCTGTCAGGCAGAGTTAGAACTGGGGCTGTTGTAAGAGCCCTTTTTAATCGTTGGAAAGCAAACTCGCAGTCCAAATCCCAAGTGAACGCCAGCTTCTTCTTTGTTAGCCTTGTGAGTGGGGCTGAGATTTTCGCGAAATCCCTAATAAACTTTCGATAAAAACCGGCTAGCCCAAGAAAGCTTTGAACTTCGATTGCATTTCTTGGTGTCTTCCAATCTTGTATTGCCACCACTTTCGCGGGGTCCACAGCCAATCCTTCTTTGGACACTATATGCCCAAGAAACCTTACTTCTTTTCTCCAAAAGTGACACTTGGAGAATTTGGCTTTTAGTTGATGTGCACGGAGAGTATCCATGATTTATTTCAGATGCTGAGCATGTTCTTCCTCATTCTTTGAGAAGATTAAGATATCATCTACGAAGACAACCACAAATTTGTTGAGGAATTCTCTGAACACCCTGCTCATTAGGTCTACGAAATAAGCGGGTGCGTTTGTCAAGCCGAAAGGCATGACAAGCCACTCGAAGAAACCGTCTGGGTTCTGAACGCTGTCTTATCAATGCAGTCTTCAGCTACTCTTAGCTGATGGAACCCAGTTGCCAGATCAAGTTGGGAGAAGACCATCGCACCTACAAGCTGATCAAACAAATCGTCGATTCGGGGAAGAGGGTGCCTATTTTTCTTGGTCAATTTGTTTAACTCCCTATAGCCGACGCAAAGGCGAAGCGAACCGTCCGCTTTGGTTGCGAACACCACTGGAGCACCCCATTCCGAAATGCTCCGTCTAATGAACCCCTTTTCGAGAAGTTCTTTAACCTGCTTACTGAGCTCCTTTCTCTCCCTTGGAGCCATGTGTCTGACAGGTAAAGCTACAGGCTTTGCGTTATCCACAAGATATATGCGGAAGTCTATTTCCCGCCTCGGAGGTAAGCCTTTTACTTCCTCAAAGACATCCGGATATTCCCGGACTACTCTAACTGATTGCAAATTCTCATCAGAAGCATCAAGCGACTCTAGATAACTAAGCATAACAGCATTCAAGGGATTACAAGAGATTTCTAGAGTGTTACCAAGCCGAGTCAAGAGTCTGACTACTCTTTTCTCACAGTCAAGAATGGCACTATTACTGGATAACCAGTCCATGCCTAAGATCAAACCATATCCCGACAAGCCCAAAACAAAGGCACTACAACTAAACTCAACGCTGAGAATAGATATTTTCAAACCCAAACAAACCATTGACAAGTAAGCGGAGCCCCCAATTGGATTTGAAACTACTAAGGGATCTTCTACCATACTAGTGTCTAGATGCAGAGATTCTACTAAGGCAGATGAAATAAAGGAGTGTGATGCGCCAGAGTCAAAAAGTGTACAAACTGGATGATCATAAAGATAGACTACACTTTCTACAGAAATATTTCTACCTCGTTCTCAAGATAGGATTGAGAAGATAAGCAAGATAAAACAAAGCGTTTAGGAGAAGAAGTTAAAGTGGTACCCCCAGAGGGTCCTACTTGCGGGCCTTGCCCTTGCTTCTTAGGGCAGTTCTTACTGATATGTCCAATATCACCACACTGAAAGCATGGCCCCATCTTCATCTTCTTCTTTCTATAATCGTTTACCACATGTCCAACAATGCCACAGAAATAAAATTTCCTTTTTCTCACGTGTCTTGTTATTATTTTTATGGTCCTTTCCTCCTTGACTATTATCCATCTTCTTGTTCTGCGGTTTTTCCTCTTGCTGTTTCGCGCAGAGGAGGAGGAGGAGTAAAAGCATCTGTAGCTGGGGAGTAAGGTCCCCAGACATGCTAAAATAGAAAGGAAAAATTCAAAATGAAGGATAGAGAAGGATATATAGGGCACATGGCTTTGGGGGATTTTTGTCTTTTCATAAATATAACACTTTTTCTAAAAAAAATGCTTCTTTAAACTTTCTTTTTGGAAACAATTTTCAAAAACTTTTATCTTGTCTGGTAAACCTATGCTCTGATACCAAGTGAAACACTCCACCTCTATTAAGGTCACTCACAAAGGGAATGCCTTAACTTTGGTGGAGGTTTATAAGTAAAAGCCACAGATGAACTCAAGACAAATATAAATACACATATTTTAAACAGCGGAAACCAAACAAACTTTTATTTCATCAATACGTGTATCAAACAAAGATTTCCATAATTGTCTCAAAATACTTTCAACATTACAACCTCATAACTGCCTTGATTATTAAAGAAGCATGAAAACATAAATAAAGTGACAAAAATGCCCATAGTGATATCCAAAGCCATTATCCGAGCAAGAAAGATCCAAATCATACATCTACGTTCTTGGTGCTTGTGAAGAGCCTGACTGAGTTGAGATGTTTCCTCCCTGTAGATCTGGGGGGAACGAAAGGGAAGAAGACGAAAAGAAAACAAGGTCTGACATAAAGCCTGAGTAAATCTAGTAACTCTTCAATATGTGAATAAGAAAAGGGTATGATGGATGTAAACTAAAAATAGGAAAGTGTCACAAGCTAAGGAAGTGTCGAATGCACTATCACACCCATACTATATCTCTGCACCTACTTGAATTTATTCTAACTGGCACCCCATAGTGAGGGTGAAGTGATCCCCATTCTTATTAAAGATCGGCTCCTACTCGCGTTAACATGTGTCATACGGCCCCCAAGAATTGTAGATACCTATGCTGGTCCCACCATGGGGTGTATCAAGACCCATGGTGGCGGCCCCGACACAAAACTAGAAGACATAGGTTGTACTACTGGTGTCCCTAGTGCCCTGGTTGTCTGCTCCGGAGTGTGTGCACGCCCGCACCCCGTTAGACCTGCACTGTGCACCCACCGCCGTCGTTTGACCGCTTACAATCAGCCCAGTAATCGTGCCCCACCCTGCCTAGTTTCAGGGTACCGTTGATACCTAACTTTGGGTTACTGTTGAAACGGGTCCCTCGTTACCAGGATTTTCTAGTCAAACATGTTAAGTGGTTAAGTGTCTGTATTTACCTAACCCCACCCATCAATTCTTGTTAAACATGTTGAATTTGGATAAGTGTTATAGTTGACTTAACCCTACCATCTGTCCTTAGCCTCTTAGGAGCACCAGACCACTCACATTAGACAGGTATTGCTACGGTTACTGGATATGCCGGTCAGTTCTGGGCAGGTTTACACTGTAGCTCAGTCTAACCTCGGGTGCTTATTGGGCTCAATGCTTAACCACCCACATTGGATAGGTATTGTTGTGACTACTGGACAGCCGGGCGGGTCCGGGCAGGTTTACATCACAACTCAATCCAACCTCGGGTTAATCATATCGTGTTTTCTAAATTTACATATTTGTCTTTATTACTGAATATATGTAAATTTGTCAACAATTAAATATTATGGCCCACATTCCAAGTTTAACATTTTTTGGTATAAGAATTTATACCGTTTAAATGCCACCAATTTTGGCGTGTGACAAACATGCCAATTTCATATATTTTTATGTCAAGTTTTCAAATATTCGCAACGTTACCCCTTTTAAACATTTGGCTAACAATCTTAGCCTAATCTTCGTTCGCATAGTTTTTAACATATAATATTAGGCTAAAAACTTAGCCTAATTTAGCGCACACAAATAGGCATAAGGGAATTCATAAACGTGACATAGGTGTAAACTTGGCATTTTTGGCATAATCAATATGAACATCATAGGTATAAACTTGCAGTTTGGCCATTCAACTAACATATAACATGGGTCATGTGAACTTGCATTCAAATCAAAGTATGACTAAGTAGGTGACATATGAACTGGCATAGTTTAGGCAAATACAAACTTGTGTTTAAACATGTTAACTTGGCATAATATCGACCACAAAACTAGCATGTTATATATTCATCAAAATGTACAATTTTTACATCTAATCATATAGCCTATTTCAACTTGAACTTGCATAGTTTATGAAACCCAAACGATGTTTGACATAGAACCAATTATATTTTGCAAATAAACATGAACTTACATAGTTTATGAAACATAGATCCAATTATACTTGCAAACATAGATCTAATTATACTTGCCAATAAACATAAGGATGATATCATAGGTTTTGGGTCATGTAGGCATAAAAGGTCTATAACATGTTTACACAAATTCTAATTTAAACTAAGGGAATATACATAGTCCATGCCATCGACATATACAAAAAGGGATCAATTTCTAGTTTTTGCCACAAGCTTGCAAGTGCCATTGTTTTCCATATACAATTGTTCAATAGGCTTGCATCAATTAATTTATGCCACAAACATCAATACACAAGTTATGATAGAACCATCACAATACACAAAGATTATAACAACACGATTCTATTTTCATTTACATCGAATCACATCACAGTTTTTATTCCTATTTTGAAAGGTCACTATACTTACAACGTGTGATGAATTCTTGTTTTCTGATTTCTGTTATTCTGATTTGGAGATGCACTCCTTTGGGTAGCAAAGTTGCGCTGAATGATTTGATTAAGCTTTGATTTTCTTTTAAT
Source organism: Allium sativum (assembly GCA_030737875.1). Taxonomy (NCBI): domain Eukaryota; kingdom Viridiplantae; phylum Streptophyta; class Magnoliopsida; order Asparagales; family Amaryllidaceae; genus Allium; species Allium sativum. Next base: position 1,017,739,746 of record CM060926.1, on the reverse strand, counting down.
TTGATCCGTCTCTTAGGCTTGTTGGCTTGTCTCTAGGCTTTCTAATTGACGGCCATTCCTAGTTCCTCTCCAGCAGCATGACGGCTTTTGTATTCTATTATTTGTGTGAATTTAGGGTTAGACTTGAGTTGTATTTATAGAATTTTAAATTGTTTTGAGCCGTCGGATGAAGATAGGAGGAATCTAGACCATACAAAGTTCAAAGAGCTACTCAAAAGGTGACACGTAAGCCCTAGTGACTCAGCCAAGCATCAGAATTCGACCAGACCCAGACCAGGCTAGCCAGGACCTGACCAGCAGGTCATTCTGACCTGGGCGCACTTGGCAGGTGCGCCAGGCCAAAAATGTACTGGCGCACTTCCCAAGTGCGCCAGTTCATTTCTGTTCTGGCGCACTTCCCAAGTGCGCCAGTGCATTCTGACCCGTTTTCTGGTTTTTCGCCCTACTTCGTTCGTCCATATCTTCTTCATACGATATCCGTTTTACGCAAACTTGGACTCTTTCTCAAGCAGAATTTCGAGACGAACGCAATGGCGTAACCCATTTCCCTTGATTTCATCATTTATAATTAATCATACTTTAATTCGTGAAGCTTATCGTTATAGAATTCACGGGGTGTTACACAAAGTGTATCCACATTGTTTGAACTACGAGTGTCGTATATTCAAACAACTCTTCTTATGCAGATGAGTCATGAATAGTTCATGTGTTGAACTCAAGCAATGTCACATACAACAGATAAAAATCAACAATGGCAATTTCTATTTATTTACAGTTATAAAATAAATAAATAACTGTACAAATATTTTAATGAGAGAGTTCTCACATTAGGTTCCACTCTGCCATTCTTTAACTGATGAGTTTAGTTCAATTTGAATTTAAATTTGCATCAAATTCTGATTTGCTCCATTATGATTCTAGTCAGTTCCATGTTATTGAGCTCTTCAACATGATTCCAACGCAAGTGAAATCATTGGATGCGGACCTCGTATGAAATAGACATTGCATTTTAAACATTTGATAATTAAATGAATTATTAATAAAAATAATTATCCCTTAATTACCAATTAAACGCCAAATCTCCTTCCCTTCCCCGTCATCTTCAGGAACCCATCGTTCCAACCAAACCCACCACCATCGCATCCTCACGAGCCGTTGGAGCTCGATCAGAACTCGCCAAGACGAAAACCTCGCCGCCGGGGACCAACTTCTGCTACCGTGGCCCACCTATGCCTCCCTGTCGCTCCCAATCCCGCTGCGAACGATCGACCTAAAGGAGAGAAAATCGAGCACAAAATGCGACGATACTTCATCACTGTCGTACCATCTTGAAGATCAAGAAGAGCATAATAATCTTTGTTTTGAAATTATGGTTGAATTCGAATTGGATTGAGGAATATTAGCATTGGAATTTCAGAGCTCTCAAGCCCTTCGTTTAGAAGTTGCGGCGGCTGTTAAAGAAAGGAACGGGCTAGGGTTTTCCAACATTATATATATAATTTTTAATATTATTTTAATTCCAAAAATAGTCAATTATCGTTATGAACTCCAAAATGAATCCAACGACTATCGTTCCTAGCTAAATAACCCCATTGCGGACACAATGGAATATGTTTCGTAAGCCAATTCGATCATTTCGAACTGTTTTTATCAAATTAAAATATAAATCAATATATTAAATTTTAAATGCACATTTTAATTTACCAGGACCACATACTGACTCCAAAAATTACAGAAAATTTATATCTAGCTATGTTTTGACGATACGGTCCTAACAAAACTAATTTCTTCGAACTTGGACGCCGTTTGAAAAATGACCATTTTTCCAGTCAATTAAATTCAAATTGAAATCACCAAACATATTTAAATTCACCAAGCTCTCATATTAATTCCAAAAATTATGAAATTTGAAATCTATCAATAATTTGACATTCCGGATCCAACAAAATAGGTTTCGTCGAAAACGAAGGTTGTTTGCACAATGGCCATTTTTAAGGGTTGTATATTATATTAATATATATATAAATTCCACAACGACTATTCTAAATTTTAAATTGGACATAACTTTCAATTCATAAAGTGAAATCTTAGTTTCTGACATTCGTTAGAAAGATATAGTTAAATAGATTCAAATATTTCTTGTTTCGTCCAATTCTGATTTATATTGAATTCTATATGCTCAATTGAAATTAAAAATCGAATTTTCAAACTACTGCGCCATTTCAAGTTTGTTTTATAATTAAAATAAATATATACATTCTAACTTTGATTTAAATAAATTTTAGTGATTATTTAAAATAAACCATTTTAAATATTCAAAACCCACTAAAATAGCTAAAATAAATTTTTTTAATTGGTTTAGAAATTTCGGGTTGTTACATATAACGCACGATAAAATACCTTCTCTCACCATATGCAAGGCAAGGGTATATGTGTGAATGATGGAAGCCTTAACTAGTAGGGCCCATAGCTAGTGCCCTCTAGTTTATGTTAACCTTGAATATATTATTGAGGGTTAATAAGTGATCAACAGGTCCGCCGAGGGTCTTAAGCGATCAGGGAGATTCCACCCTAACTATCATTGATAATGAGACATTAAATAATAAAGGTTAGAGAATGAGAATATATATATATATGGAAACCTCGTAACTAGGGGTTCACTCTCGATTAAATAACCGGTTATGTTTTGGTATAAAGGCTTCACAAATATGTATGTAAATGTTCTATCTCGGTATTATGGTTTGGAAAATAATACTTTGGGAAGGGTAGTAAGGTCGTGCGTAAACATTTACTAGGTTGGGCTAGAATCACTAACCTGGTTAGGCATACATCTTGGGTTGAACCAAACGGGATACGTCTATGTATTATAACCTGTGTTGTAAATTTCTTAGTCACCAGAACTTGTTCTTCTGACCCCCTCTCCTCATTACAACTCCCTGGTTTCCTAGAGAAGGTCGGGTTCTCATAGGTTCTTAAGTTTGGCTTTCGGTTCTCATTCTCTCTCATGCTCGGTATTGGCAAAGTGACTTACTTTGAAAAAGGTACTTACTTGAGTTAATACTTGTCATCCTATTTTATTTCTACCATGAGTTATCTTATTATACTTTGATTATGCTTATGCTCCTTTATTGCAGGTACCAGATATACACACTCCATGCTTGAATGTGTTTAAGTTTTGATTTTTGTCAAAATTTTGGGCATAGAAAAGTGTGGGGTGTTACATTTGGTATCATAGCTTAGGTTAAATGATCAGAGAAATTAGTTAAGTTAGGAATCGTAAGAAAACGTAATTCGATTTTCTTTCCTGTTTTTCTTCATCTTTCTTACTCGACTTTAATCTAATTTGATAATAAAAATTAGTCGTGGGACTAATTATATAAAACGAGCTTTGAGCGACTAAGATTTGAAATATGTTGAGTTCGGGTTTCTAGCCGATTTTTTCTTACCCCACAGTACATTAGCAATCTCATCGTGAAGAGCATGAGACAACATACGGTGGATTCCATTGATTCGAGATTGAAAACTGGAATAAAATATATAAGTTAATATAAAGAGCTAGCTACAACCAAGATAGACATAAATTCCTAGTATGGTTTCGTTAGTAGTTCCAGTTAAGACCATTACTCGATCAAAAATAGGGAAACGCCCACATTGATATGTCGTATCCATTTTGGAAATATAATTACGAGGTATATCCATTAGTTACTTCGTTAAAATTCTGAATCTACCTTTCTTGAGATATTCAATTGAGTTCTTAGCCTTATAGTCGAGGAAAATTATTTTTAAAACTACTTGAAAAATAAAAATGGATTTCAGTGGTTTCAGAAAATAGTTTGTGAAGATATGGTTTTAAATTCTTAATCTATTTATACTTTTAAATTTTTGTGGCCATTCAATAATTCTAAAAAATATGGTCTGATTGGTTGGAAGGAACGAATTTAAAATAATAAGGAATATACCACTAGAACTCAAAAATAATAAATATCTATTCCTTGTGGTTTTCAGTATCCACCTTCCTATATATATTGGATAATTGATTAAAGTTAGCAAAATTAATCTAAATTGTTTTAAAGCTCTAATATCTTTAAACACGAAATGGTTTTTCCTAGTCTAAAATATAAAACTGGAATATAAATATTAATAATAAAATGTATTTATAAATACGAAACCGTTAGTTTATAAATAAATCATTTTTGGAAAAGTTTAAAAAAATTCTTCGGAAAGGCTAAGGAAAATCCTTCATTTTGATTATTTGGGTATTTGAATTTGAATTGCTTAGTTTATGTCAGCTAGTAAGGGGGAAAATTCGTTTTAGAATTTTATTTTGGATTTCTAGCCGATTTTCTGTTTTTAGTTCATTCGTTTTGGTGGTCACAAATCTTTTTGAAAGAAGGGAAAAGGAATTGGAAAGAATTAAAATTCTCGACTAGATGAGTGGTGGAAGTTGATACGAAAATTCGGTTGGGAGTAGAAGTTGTTTCAACGTAAATAGAAATTTTAAAATTTAAATTATATAAATTAAACGGGTCGTTGGGCCGAGGTTCAAACCGTTCCCGAAATGGAGCAAGCGGTCGACCGCCCTCTACGGGCCAGGTCGACCGCTACCCCATGCACGGGCGTAGTTGACCCGACCCGTCTTCTGCTAAACGATATATAAAACATCGTTCAGCCAACCCTTCTCCCCTAAACCCGCTTCCACCGAAAAACCCAAACCCTCCTCCTTCCCAAGCACCAATCCAAGCAACCACCGCTCCGTTTTGCCCCTAATTACCACCAAAATCCTTGTGCAAATCTCTAACCGATTATACCTCGGATTTGCAATTTCTCTTATCCGTTTTGCCAATTCCTCAATGGCACCTCGCAACCAATACCCCGGTCTAATGCCCCAAGAGCCGCGTGTCTTGACCGTGATGATTCTAAGATTAAGCAATATCTATCCACGACCAGTTATGAGTTCCAAATTGGTCGGTGGTGAAGTTCGCCGACTTCACCGCTTTTGGTTTGGAGGAGCTTTTTGTCGCCGCAGGCAAAGCGTGACGTGTATCCACGTTGTGTCTGTTTTTTCGATGCCTAGATAAGTGCTGATATCGATGACGAGCCTTGCATTATCAGATCTGAGGTAATGGGCACCCGTATCGAGTTCATCGATGCAGACTTGGCCCAGGTTTTGGGTATCTCAGCAGATGGATTCGAGTTTGATGCTGTTGAGATGGAGGACCCTCATATCCTTCAGCGTATCTTTATCGGAGAGTCCGGAGCTTGGACTACCACCAGTTTGCGACCAGTAGCCCATATAGTTGTACGCATCATACAGCACAACATCGTCCCAAAGATGGGAGGCTTGGAGTAGATTCATCCTTCTACTCGTCGCGTCACCTATGTTATCCTTTGTGGCATAGCCGTCAATTAGGCGTGCATGCTTGTGATACATCTCAATGAGCCCTTCGTCGTCACCCTACGGAGCCATTTTTCCTATAGTCATCTTCTCACCCGTATCTTCCAGCATGTCCAGGTGAAAATTTCTAGGGAGGCGCCTACGAAGAAGGCGCCGACCTCCATCAGTCGCGCCACTCTCCGAAAGATGGGTATCCAGCTATTCGATGCTCCTGCACCCGCACCACCCGCTCCAGCTCAGCAGCCAGGTCATGAGAGCCCAGAGCTCACTACCATTCGAGTCGTGCATGCCGATCTCTAAGAGGTTCGAGAAGAGCAGCGCCGACAAGCACAAGAGATTGGCTGCATCTCAACTATACTACACTCCTGGCACGGACGTGGTAATGGAACAGGCTCCAACCGCGGAGATACACCAGCCTATAGTGGGTAGTGTTAGTCGTCATTGTCGTTGTTGTTGTTAGAACATGCTTTGTGCATGTCGTATCTTGTATCATGTGTTTCCCTTTCCAGCATTTTTTTTTGATGTAGTGTTTGTGTCAGAAGTTGCATTGTAATGAGAAATTCACAACGACTTTAGTAAAGAGATTTCTATGTTGAAAAAAAATGTTTTTTGTCATTCACGCACGATTAATTGAATGAAATCTCATTATTTACTAGCACTTGTCCTAGAGCTGGAAAGACTAAAATTATGTGTTGGATAAATTTTAGTAAAGGAATGGTTCTACGTCACGGGTATATAAATAAATAATCACCGTTCCTTGTTAAAACTAAAATTTATTTTTTGTCTTTTGTGTGATTTCAGTTTTTGCAATTTTGGCATGACTAACTTCCTTTTTCGCCAACATGTGACATGAATCGTTTAAATTTTCGCAATTTTCATTTTTTTTAAAAGTTCATGAAAAGTTTTGTTTGAAAAAAAAATTCTATCGTTTTCTTATTTTATGGGAAAATGAAACAGTTTTGAAAGGAAATTTTCAAAATAAACATGGCAAGTTTTCAAGTGGAAATTTATTTTTGTGAAAATTTCAATTTTTGGTCACGTGAATGGTATACGGAAGGTTTTTGGATGCTTTGTGTGCGCGTTGTAGCGGTGCAATAGGACCGATGTACAATAAAAATGTTAATGGTAACAAGGAAAAGACTGTTTTAGCTTTGGAAACGCTGTTTCCATGCCTTGTTAACGATGCGCGCAAGTTATTAATTAACTCATTTTATTTTTTAGAGCTTATTTTAAGCCTCCTTTATAGTCTACAGTTGGAATTGGGGAATTTCGGGTAACTAAGGTAAAAAATCCACTATTGGGCGGGAAATGGAATATTTGAAAGTGAAGGGAATGTCAAATTTCTTCGCCTTAATTTCCTTTTTTCCGATTTAGGAGAAGTTAAATAGGAAATGATTATATTGCGTACGTTTTGGATGGTAGGGTTTGGATGCAAAATTGATTTCTTCACACTTCTATTCATAGTTGTGTAAGGGTTATGGATGAAAAATAATTTTAAAAATTAGCATTCATGTAGAACTGCCAGTATATTTTAGATGTTTTACATCATGTTTTCAAAAATATTTTCAAAAATTAATATATACATATAGGAGGATCCGACTAGAATCGTCTTGCATGAATGTTTTTGGTTGAAATTGCGTTATGTACACCATGCACATGTACACGTGGTTGCAAAGTGTATGTACACAAATTGGTTGTGTAGCATAGGATTATAGGTGTCAGAATTTCGGGATGAAAATCCTTTTAAGGAGGGAAGAATGTACAACCAGAAATTTTGGAAATATAAATTAATTATTAGAATTTCAAAAATAGGAATTTCTACAAACGATGGAATTTGGCTGTGAGACTTTAACCGTTGCTATTGTCTCGGAATTCTGGTCAACTTTCATGTTTGGAGCTTCGCGAACGGGATCCGTATGAAAAGGTTGTGGATGAAATACGAAAGCGTACGAAAAATAGATAAATTAGAATTTAAATAAATATTATACAATATATGAACAACCGACCTAGGCATCTGATTGCTCAGGCGATCGACCGTAGCGGTCGACCGCCGTGGTCGACCCACTTGGTGATCAGATGCCCACTGGCGGCTAGGTCATATAGGGTTTGGTTTATTATATTACATAAACTAATGGACAGATATAAGTTAAACTATTCGGATGGTTTTAGGCCAATTCCACCCGTATAAATAAAGGGGTAGAGTCCCATTCTCTTCCATTCAAATCTCTAGAGGCAGCGGAGCTCTGCCATTTTTCTTCCTCTTCTAACCTAATTTCTAAACAAAATATATTCATACATATACCAAATCAAATCAAATTCTTATGGAATTGGGAAGATTAATAGATTCAATGGAAGAGGATGCTCAATAATAGATTCACCACTCTCTTCCTTTTTTCTTACATTTCTACAGATCTAGAATTGTCCCTTTTTCTAGATAAATTGTAGATTATAAAAATTTGGAGATTGTAAGCCTAAAGGGTTCAAAACTGTGAAATAGGAAACTATAAGGTGAGTGGGAAATTTACTAATACAATTATAATGACTTAACTATTTCGTTTGAATCCAATCTATGTTTTATGCCTATCAGATCTGCTTGTTTAAATAATTGTAAATTGTGGCAACCATCAGATCTGATTATGAATATGTTTAAAATTAGAAAATGATAAGTTGTGATTATGCATAACATGAATTGTAGGATTTTTATATATTTTCCCACATATTCCTACTGTTATGTCATGAAATATGTTGTACATATTACATAGCACTGTGGATATGGAAATCAGTCATATTAAACATAAGCTGGTTGTAGTTATGTTCCAGGTCATTAGTTCAGTGCTGAAATATGAAATACGTGAGTTTGGGTAAAAAGATGAATTGTATATTATGTGATTGTAAGAATATATATATATATATATATATATATATATATTCCTGTTATATTCAATATTGTTGGGTTTTGGCTTAAGCATTGTAAAATATGCCTTTCACCTCCTTAAAATATAAAGATGCATTATTTTAGAATCACAAGAAGTATGACAAAAAGGATTAAAAAGGGAAAAGTGGTGCAAAGGTACATATAAATATAAGTACATGTATTTGTATGTAATTTGCATCGACTATTCCAATATATACATATTACATATATTTCTTGTGATTTGGAAATATGTCAAATTCCACAAAATAGGCATTATTTACAATGATTATGGCAAACGGTCCTTGTGAGACTTGAAACCATTTTTGGCAGGATTGAATGTAAAAAGGGAATGTTTGGTAAATTAATTAGACCAAATCATTAATTTAAAAATAAGTATTGTAAAATAATAAATAAATAATAATCACTATGTTAACCGCATGAAAATATAAAAATAAATACATTCACATTATCCATCCAAATCAACGTTAAACAGTAAAATATACATTGTATGGAATGTTTGGATAAGATTCAATTATGGAATTATGTGTAAATATAACCCATTTTGAATTAATATTTTTGTGGTGACCATTTGCACCAATCAACGTAATTAACTTCTATAAATGAGACCGCAAATAAAGAGATAACCAATATTGATTTGGGGAAAGTAAACTTGATGGGAAAATGGTTACAATTCCAAAAATCAATTAGGATAAATTTTGTGGACCCCAATTAGGAAATTTAAATTATAACCACATTTAGACACGAGGTTAGACTCAACTTATGGTGTAAGCCTTCCTGGAAACGACCGACAAATCCAACAACCAAAGGTAGTCATTTTAATGTGAGGGGTCTAATACATAAATATAATCGTACTAAAGCACGAGATTCAGTTCACTTATGGTAAAAGTCTGCCTAGAACTGACCGGCATATCTAGCATCTACAAGTAGTCCACTTAATGTGAGAGGCCTGGTATGTAAAAATATATGTACATAACAGTCAACCAACAAAAAATAAAAAATTGAATAAAAATAGAAATTGTCCGTTGAGGTATAACAAATAGATAACTTGGGACTGATAAATAGTTGCCTTAGGAAAATATGTCCGTTAGAGTCATAAATGGGAATAAAAATGAAATAAAAGGAAATGGGTGTCACAAGGGAATTTATGACTGTTGTATAAACACTAAGTTCAAATTAGGGAAGGTATTAAATAAACATCCTAGGGAAAAAGGAATACAACCTTCATTATCGATAGTAATGGAAATAGAAAATATAGTCGGAATTGGAAGGTTAGTAATGTAAGATATTATTAACCATATAGACCTCTGACGCAAATAAATGGTGTACGTATAGTATTTCCGTATAAAGAAACTAAATGTGAATGACTTAATAACGCAGCCTACTTTATCCTAGAAAGGGAAAGGTGTTAAAGGCAAATGGGGTACGAACTAATAACCTTCGCGTATAGTCCGCTTCCCGGGTCCTAAAAGGCTAAGTGACTACGGTTAAGGAGTCCACCTAGGAATATTTTTTTTCAGTATAGGGGTCTTAAATGGCATGTGTGTGTGGGCCTACCTAAACCTGGAAATTAAAAGGATCAGATATGACCGTCTATCCTACAGGAAATAATGAGCGACTAAGGAGGTTATCTAACAAGGTCAGCTAGAAGTTATAACACACGATAAAATACCTTCTCTCACCTTATGCGGTCAAGTGTATGTGCGTGAATGACAAAAGCCTTAACTAGTAGGGCCGGTAGCTAATGCCCTCTAGTTTATGTAAACGTTGAATATACTATCGAAGGTTAATCAGTGACCAATAGGTCCTCCAAGGGTCTTAAGTGATCAGGTAGAATCCACCCTATCTATCATTAATAGTGAGGCATTAAATAATAAAGGATAGTGAATGAGGATACATATAGATAGGGGCCCACTCTCGATTAAATAACCAGTTATGTTCTGGTATAAAGGAACACAAATATGTGCGTAAATGTTCTATCTCGGTATTATGGTTTGGCAAACACTACTTTGGGAAGGGTAGTAAGGTCGTGCGTAAACATTTACTAGCTAGGGCTAGAATCACTAACCTAGTTGGGCATACATCTTGGGTTGAACCAAACGGGATACATCTGTGTATTATAATCTGTATTGTAAATTTCTTAGTGTAACGACCCGGGGATTTCGCGATCCTGGATGTTGGCATACAACACTATGTCGACTATTCAAGCATCGGAAATACCGGATAGTCCATGAAAGAAATTAGAGGGTGAGAATAGATAAGATAGAAACTTAGAATAGAAGAAGAAGAAGAACATACAACATCAGAGTAACACGAATCTCACAGCGGAATGAACAATATATAATAGATAACATATCTTTGAAATAAAATCAGTATATGTATGCAGTAACATTATCAGAGTACAACACTTACAACACAGCGGAATAAATAATAGCTATATAATCCTGAAGTCTCCTGCTCCAAGCTCTCCAAGTATAACTATAAAATCCTGACTACTTGACTGCCCATACAATATTGGGCACCCAAGAGTTTAGGGAAAACAAAACAAGACAAACTCTGGGTCAGTCATAGCACTGGTATGAGTAAACAATTTAAAACAGTTTGGGGAAATAACTATATCTCATAAGACCATGCCGTATAACGGAACGGGTTTTTCCCTTATGAGATTCCAAATCAATTTGATTTAAATTTCCAATCATTTTGAAAGAAATAATGATCTTTTATATCAAACTCTTTTGATATTGTAATAGTGTCTATCAACCACAATATATATAATCATCTTGCAGAACGCTTTCATCTCACGTTCCACATATATAGTATACAATCAAAACCACAAGCACTTATTAGGTAATGGATTTCCAACAATGACAAGGTATGGAACCACCTTCCGATAGTTTACCTCTAGAGAGGAATACACTGGGTTCAACAAGAACATCTTGCAACCTGACCACACATGACTGACCACTCATTTCGCTTGAGTGTATCGAATGTATATCACCAGTGGTTGGGATCAGCAACCGTTTCACGAATGGGACAGCATCGAATAGATTAAGGAATGAAATGAATATATCTAGATAGGTGATAATACAGCCTACTTGGCAGCCAACCACTTAGCCATGTTGCCTGCCCGATTTTTGTCATTTCCGGTTGTGAGGCTAGAGGCCACGCTTATCTCTGACAGATCACACCTTTATTCACTTTGAATGTCACATCGTCATACCCGCCAAATCACAAATTGATTTCCCCAAAAATACAACGTTTATACAGCTAAGAGAAACGAATTCCTCCACCACCAAACGTAAATACGTTTGAAGAGATCAACTTACGCGATCTATTAAATATACTCTGTTAGACATTCTTCCATACAGGTCGTCCTGGGATTGGACAGACCGAAGGTACTATCCTGTAAACAGGACAGCCCTTGCATAACTCCGTCTTCAATTATCTTCATCATATTTGATCGCAAAGCTAACATCCATACAGAGTGGTTTTCAAGTCATGAATTTGATCCCGGTCTCTCCGTATTGACGACGGAAAAATGGTCAAAAACTTCGATAGTCGATGAGTTAACTATCAAAGAAAAACACGTGTGCAAACAACGATATTATTTCCAGATGGAAATTATATCGATCAAACATCATTTAACATTTATCTCTTTAGTTCATTACTTTATCTCCTATTTCCATATATTCAACATTCCTTATTTTCTAAATTTAGAAAATATACGTTATTAATCATTGGAAAACATTTCCATCTCTTTTTCACGTATCATTGTCATTCCTGTATTCTTTATCATCAAACATTTCATTTTCTAGGATTAGAAAATATCTCTGATTATATTTGGAAAATGTTTCCAAAACTCATTCATTGGATTTAAACAGATGTTTAAATAAAACATTGCTATGCCAACTCGAACCATTAACACTCATTAACTAAATTCACTTAACCTACCTTTACTACTGAACCTTAACCATTCCTTAGTTAAAAACGAAGCCAATCAAGTTGGGGTATAACTACCTCTCAGACCTTAACTGAGCAACATTTCTAACTTCGAAATAGACAAGATTCACCTTCTAAATCTTTAACAAACTTCCTTACGAAACTCTTGGATTCTAATTACGAATCCACTTCTTTATTGAAAAACATTGATTATAACTATAGCGTTAAAATCCCTACTTCTGAAATATCTATCTCCAAAATATAACTCGATTAACTCAAATTAGTTAATCCTAACTCCATTAACTTTAACTCCATTAACTTCAATTCATTAACTCTTATCACTTAACTCCTTTCGAATAAACTATATTCGATTAACTCCTTTCGAATAAACTATATTCGATAACTCCTTTAACTCTATTCGAATAAACTATATTCGATAACTCCTTTAACTCTATTCGAATAAACTATATTCGATTAACCCCTTTAACTCTATTCGAATAAACTATATTCGATTAACTAATATTCGACTAACTCTTATTCGAATAACTAATATTCGACTAACTCTTGTCCGAATAACTAATATTCGATCACCTCTTATTCGAATAACTAATATTCGATAATCTCTCTTTTGAATAACTAATATTCGATAATCTCTCTTTCGAATAACTAATATTCGATAATCTTCTTTTCGAATAACTAATATTCTATAGTCTCTCTTTCGAATAACTAATATTCGATAATCTTCTTTTCGAATATCTAATATTCGACTAACAACTTTCTTCGAATAAACTATATTCGATTAACTCCTTTTGATTTAACTCCTTTTCGAATAAGTAATATTCGATTAACTCCTTTCTTCGAATAAACTATATTCAACTAACTCTATTTGATTTCAAATACTTCCTTTTCTATTTGTTTTACAAATATTCCCTTTCCTATTTGTTTATTTAACAAATAAATATTTCCTTTCCAATTCTGTTTGTAAATGTTTTACAAATATTTCTCTTTCTATTTTATTTGCAAATGTTTTACAAATATTTCTCTTTTATATAATCTTATTTATTATATAAATAATTCCTTTTATAAAATTCTATTCATTTTAAAAATATTTCTTTTTATAAAATCCTTTGATTTTATAAATATCTCTTTCTATAAAATCCTTTGAATATATATATATATATATATATATATATTTCTTTTTCAATACAACATTGAAATTTTCCTTTTTAACATTCCAGTATTCCTTATGGTATTTAAAATACCAAATAACAATGATCAATATCATTTTAACACACATCATCAGCAAAAGATTATATATCACATCATATATCATCATATAGGAAAAACAATAAAATAAATGTTGAGGTATCTAGTTGGATTGCTCCGACCTATTTCCCTGCATCCACAGATGTTAAACAATACAATTAACATCAATTTCATTTCACTATGAAATATTCTACTAAACAGAATCAATTTATATATATATTTATTTATTTATTTATTTATATATAACTAGATCTATAATTTCAACCAATTACTTAGCAGTTCAATCAAACAGTCAACACACAGAATTCAACCAACATCTATCAGTTATAAAAATATAAACTGATCAGAATAGTGAGATTTACTCACATTGGACGATCATCGTTAATAACGGTAACCATCGCTTGATTCAAACGGACAATTTATTTCGCTAAAAATTGTAACGAGCTCGAATTCACCCCCCGTCGGTTCCATCGTGTAGCCGCCATCCATACGATCCTAACGGATCATGTTTCGTCCAATTTTGATATCATATGACGAATATATTGCTGATATAAGTAAATGCTTTATTTAATTTAAATAGAATTTAAATGTTAAATTGGGCTTTAACCTTTAGCTTGGCCCATCTAAATCCTGACCCGCACCCGCCTTGGATATTTATCCATCTTCCTCTAACAGATCGAACTCCAGATATTTACACTGCTCCACTCCACCATTTTCACCGATTTCTCTCCGATCCAATCTCCTCCTCCACACCACTAAACACCAAACCGACGCCACCATTATCCTCAGCAACAAACCCTCCACTCGACCATCCCCTCATCTCCAAACTCGACGCCACCTACCATTTCCGTCGTTGACTGTATTTGGTCATCACAGTGACCATCACGTCACTTAACATCGACGAACCCACCCAAAAATCGCTGCAAGGTGCGAAACTCGATGCTAAACCCAAATCCAAGGTCAGAAACCCAATTCGATGTCCCAAAATCGAGTATACCCGAACCCTAGCCTCACGCTTGAAAAACGCAGCGATCAGGAGACGTTCGAACCATGTGAAATGCATATGGAATCGAAGAAAATCACTTAAGAGATTCATATGTATAAGTATTAGGATTTATAGAACCGGATTTGAATTGTTTTGATTTATTGAAGTGGATTTTTTTTTTACACGGTTTCTTTTTGGAGAAAAATGTGGCGGCTTGACTTAGGAGGAAAAGTTTAGGTCTGGGAAAATTAGTGTGTAGGGTATTTATAGAGAGTGTAGATATTTTAGATATTTTTTTTAGATATTTTATTTTCACCATTTTAAATTCGTTTTTCCCTTTTAAAAATTTGTGTGATCACACACGATATACAAAAATCATGAAAATGGTCACGTAGCTACAGTTTGACATTACAGACCCAACGAAACTGGTTTCGTCGAATTCCGACTCCGTTTGCTCAAACAGGTATTTTTAACCGTTAGAATACTGATTGTTTTTCACATTAAAAATCCGTACGGCCACGTACTGACTTCAAAAATCATGAAAATTGAAATCTAACAATAATTTAATATTGCGGATCCAACAAAATTAGTTTCATCAAAAATGGAGGTCGTTTGCAAAACTGGCTATTTTTAAAGCTCTAAATAACCCATTTAAATATATAAATATATTTGAAAATAATTAAATTAAATATTTAAAAATAAATATCATCATATATATATTCATACTAGAATACCATATAGCTCCAATTGGATTTATAAATCGATATTTCAAAATTCCCAGTTATATCGATATTCGATTTATATATAAAATCCTTTTATAATATAAATATATATTTATAAATTACAAAGGAAATCCATAGCAACTTTTCTAAAATTTGATTTGGACATAAATCAGAATCTAAATAATGAAATCCCGATTTTTCTCTTCCATTAGAAAAATATACTTCCCCAGCTCCGAACATTTCTTGTTTCACAGAAATTCGATTTAAAACGGACCTTGTATATTCAGTTGAAGTTCAAATCGCCAAATAGCGAACTGCAGCGCCATTTCGAGCTCGATTATAATTATAATATAATTATACGTTCAACTGTCATTTATATAATATATTCGTTAATATAATTCAACTCCAAACTGAATTATATATTATGAATGATCCAATTCACACAATATTGTGAATTCCGCTATTTCTGACTATTTCAGAAATTAATTATATTGTTCTATTATTTAGTTTAATTAAATATTAAATATTATTTAATTAAACAACCATTTAAATCTATAAACCATTATTTAAATAATTAAATAAATTTATTGTTACCCCGTAAAAATATGGGACATTACACTTAGTCACCAGAACTTATTGTTCTGACCCCCTACTTTACAACCTCCCAGGTTTCATAGAGAAGATCGGGTTCTCACAGGTGCTTAATTTTGACTTTCGTTTCTCGTTCTCTCTCATGCTCGGTATTGGCAAAATGACTTACTTTGAAAAAGGTAGTTATTTGAGTTAATACTTGTTATCGTATTTTGTTTCCGCTGTGAGTTATCTCATATATCGTACTCTGATTATGTTCATGAAACTTTATTGCAGGTACTAGATATACACACTCCATGCTTTGATGTGTCTAAGTTTCGATTTTTGTCGAAATTTGGGTGTAGAAAAGTTTAGGGTGTTACATTTGGTATCAAAGCTTAAGTTAAATGATCAAAGGAATTAGATAAGTTGGAATCGTGAGAGAACTTGATTCGATTTTCTTTCCCGTTTTTCTTACTCGACTTTAATCTATTTTGATAATAAAAATTAGTCGTGGGCCTAATTATATAAAACGGGCTTTGAGCGACTAAGAGTTGAAATATGTTGAGTTCGGGTTTCTAGCTGATTCTGTCTTACCCCCACAGTACAATTGGAATCTCGTCCTGAAAAACATGAGAAGACATATGGTGGATTCCGTTGATTCGAGATTGGAAACTAAAATAATATATATATATATATGTTAATATGAAGAGCTAGCTACAACCAAGATAGTCATAAATTCCTGGTATGGTTTCAGTAGTAGTTCTAGTTAAGACCATTACTCGATCCAAAACAAGGGAAAACCCACGTTAATATGTCGTATCCATGTTAGAAATATAATTACGAGGTATATCCATTTGTTACTTTGTTAAAGTTCTAAATATACCTTTGTTGAGATATTCAACAGAGTTCTTAGCCTTGTGTTCGAGGAAATTTATTTTTAAAACTACTTGAAAAATAAAAATGGATTTCAACGGTTTTGAAATACAGTTTCGGAAATTAGTTTGTGAAGATATGGTTTTAAATTTTTAATCTATTCGTACTTTAATTTTTTGGGACCATTCAATAATTTTTAATAAATATGGTCTAGTTTGTAGGAAGGAAGGAACTAAAAATAACAAGGAATATACCACTAAAACTCAAGAATAATATATATTCCTTGTGATTTTCAGTATCCACCTT
The DNA here is from genome assembly GCA_030737875.1 of Allium sativum. Lineage (NCBI taxonomy): Eukaryota > Viridiplantae > Streptophyta > Magnoliopsida > Asparagales > Amaryllidaceae > Allium > Allium sativum. The sequence continues at coordinate 1,017,722,755 of CM060926.1, read as the reverse complement.
CCTATATATATTGAATAATTTATTAAAGTTGGAAAAATTAATCTAAATTGTTTAAAAGCTCCAATATTTTTAAACATGAAGGGGTTTTCCGGTTTAAATTATAAAACTGGAATATGAATAGTAATAATAAAATGGATTTATAACTACGAAACCGTTAGTTTATAAATAAATCCCATTTTTGGAAAAGTTTTAAATTTTTCTTCAGAAAGGAAAAGGAAAATCATTTATTTTGATTATTGGGGTATTTGAATTTGAATTGCTTAGTTTATGTCGACTAGTAAGGGGACAAATCCATTTTAGAATTTTATTTCTATCCCATTTTCTGTTTTAAGTTCATTCATTTCGATGGTCACATATATTTTTGGATGTAGGGAAAAGGCGTTGGAAAGAATTAAAATTCTCGACTAGACGAGTGGTGGAAGTCGATACGAGAATTCGGTTGGGAGTAGAAGTTGTTTCGACGTAAATAGAAATTTTAAATTTTAAATTATATAAATTAAATGGGGGGTTGGGCCTAGGTTCAAAACAAGCCTGAAATGGGGAAAGCGGTCAACCGCCCTCTATGGACCAGGTCGACACCTACCCCACACATGGGCGTGGTTGACCCAATCCATCTTTTGCTAAACGATGTATAAAAACATCATTCAGCCGGCCCTTCTCCCCCAAACCTCCTTCCACCGAAAAACCCAAACCCTCCTCCTTCCCAAGCTCCAATCCGAGCAACCCTGTAACAACCCGAATTTTAATAACATATTAAAATCATAAATCAAGGCAGAATTAAATTTTAAAATAAGAATCAAGGGAAACGGGTTGTTCCATTGCGTTTGTCTCGAAATTCTGCTTGAAAACGAGTCCGAGTTTGCGAGAATCGGAGTCCGTATGAGAGAGATATGACCCTCTGAAGTTTTAGGATTTTCAGAATCGAAAACAGCTCGAATTCGAATTCAAATTTCGAATTCAAAACCCAGAAAAGGCTGGGCAGGAAATTTCCCGCCCAGTACCTAGGTCGACTGGGGAGTCGACTGGGCAGTCGACCCCTCAGACCAGGTCGACTGGGCAGTCGACCTAGGTGTCGACCTGGTCCCCGAGCCCACTTTTGGGCCTGGGTGCATTTTGATGTTTCTAGTCTCGTTTTCTGTCCAGATTCGTCTATCTAATCCTATATAAACCCCCTGATGCCTAAACCCTAATTCACTACAACACGTCTAGCCACCATTATGCTAAAATCCTTCTTGGTCATGACCGCCGTCTCTAATCTTCTTAAGCTCTCATACGCTATTCAATGCAAAGATGAAGACTTCTACAATGATTCATGGAGATGAATCAACAACGCCACAACATCGATTTCAGTTCTTAAATTCGCTAGCCATGCTATGTAAGTTCTAGTTACTTTTTAGATTAAAATACTTAATTTTAATATGGCTATGGAATAAAGTGTAATTGGATATAAGCATGTTTATCAATTCAGATCTATTCCTATTTACCTTTGAACCTTGAGTTTTGAGACTTGTTCATCTCCATTCTTATGTCTAGTTCATGCTCTATTCAGTCGTTGTAAATCAGTTTCTTGGATTCATGTTGATATTATTATCAAGATCTAATCTTTATGCCTATCATGACGATCTATGTTGTTTTCTCCCTGATCTTGTTTCATTGCAACTTCTACCTCCCCCTATTTATTTTCCTTTGATGAACCTAGGTCAATTTCGGACCTAGGCCTAAACTGCGATTTATGTGCGATTGGATATGGGGGAAATACCGAGATATTGCCTAGTTAGATATATGTGTATTTGGTAGAATCGAAGGCATAATATAGAATTGGATAATTGGGTATTGCCATTAAAATGGTTATTCTAAGAATTGGGATTGGCATATGTAATTTTTGGCTAGAACTTGATATGTGTAAATTGACATAAAAATTGACATACGTATAAAACGGCATGAACTGAACATATGTAGATTTGGTATGAATTGGGCATACGTAAAACTGATATGTAATCTAGAACTTGGGCATATGTTAATTATGTGAGATTTGTAGTTGAAACACATATGATAATTTATGTCTTGAAAAAGGGCTAATATGAACACGCCTAAGTGGGTTTTGAGTAGTTGGCATGTAATAGCCTTAAAGGAGGGATAAATATAAATTGAGATAAGTTGCCTTTAATGGCATAAGATAAACTGTGATAAAATTTGTATGATTTTGCATACCATTAATTGATGAACATAATTGAGTCAATTATGGACATCGTTAAATTAGGAATTAAGTAATAATTTGAATAAGGAAATTATCAAGACTGGGGTAAAAGATTATAAGCGATAATCAACGCTTAGGACACGAGGTTGGACTCATTTGTGACGTAAAACTGCCCGGACCCGCCCGGCGAATCCAGTAGTCACAAATGGTAGCCCAATGTGAGAGGTCCTAGGCCCAAATTAAAAGCGTAACAGTTGTAAAGACACGAGGTTAGACTCTTTTATGGTGTAAGACTGCCCGGACCTGCCCGGCAAATCCAGCTGCCATAAATGTCAGTCTAATGTCAGAGATCTTTATAGGGTTACGACCTTAATGAATTAAGAAATACTTAACCAGATAAACATGTGGTGGGACATGGGGGTTAAGTGGGTGACATGTGGGTGACATGTGGAAATACGAATAGTAATACTTAACCAACATAACATGGTAATTAGACCAGTGGATAGGGTTAAGTAAACTAAGAACACTTAACCAATATGGTATGAATGGGTGGGTTAAGTAATATGATTAGGCTAATGACACTTAACCAATATGGTATGAGTGGGCGGGTTAAGTAATATGGTTAGGCTAATGACACTTAACCAATATGGTATGAATGGGTGGGTTAAGTAATATGACCAAGCTAATGACACTTAACTGTTATGACATGAATGGTTGAGTTAAGTAAATCTTAATTAATGCCTAAGTGGGAATGATAACTTATGGAATAAAATAAGTTAGGCGGAACAATAGATAAGATGAGATAACTTATGTAATAAGGAAAGATGTGCTTCATTGTAGATTAAGCAATATGCAAAGACAAAAATGAATTTACAATTGAAAGCGACATAAGTTATATTATAAAAAGGAACAAAACATTGGTTAGGTTGGATAATCCTCTGATTATCAATCTGATGTTGATTCCGGTCTTCGGGGTTGGTATTTAGGGAATTATTCTCTCTCTCCAGTGTGTTTGTAAGTTAAGGGGTACTTGGTTGTAAAGATTGAATAAGAACATGTTATTGTACCATAACAGGGGTTAATGTATGAATCATAGGAATAACATGTTGCGGGCTTATTAATGGACTTAGTATAGTTCAAGTTAAGAATTGAATTAATAAGAAAGTTGAAGGTTGGTATAAATGGAAATAACCAAGTTAACTGATAAGACTGATGAGGTAGCACAAGCGCATAGTTAATGGATAGACATAGGGACTAATGGCAGATAAAGCCAAGGCGCTTGGTTAAACCCATACGTTGGGGGTAATATGAATGACATGTAAAATATAATCTATAAGCACTTAACCAAGATAAAGCATGTATTAAGACATGAGGATGATGTAGGGGTTAAGTGAAGGACATGGGTAACATATAAGACATAACTGATGTATACTTAACCAAAATTTAAACATGTAAGTGGACATGAATAAGAAGGGGTTAAGTAAGAATTACTAGAGGGGACCAAGCATAGGTGGGAAGCTTGTGTCGTGTAAAGGGGACCCTTTTCAGACCAGTAGCCCATTACTTATCTTTGTGAGCTCGACCCATGTCGAGGATGGGACACGCATACTGGGTTTGATTGTAAGAGGTCAAAACGGGTTAGCGGTGGCAACGCAAGTCCAACGGGTTTCATATGCGTGTGTGGACCCGGGATGGTAGGTAAGACGTTGTTGCATCGTGTAGGTATAAGTCGTGCATCCTCAAGTTGTATCGGGTTGCCACTTTGGGAAATGATACACCCCATTGTGGGGCCAGCACGGGTATCTACGAGTTAGGGAGCCGATCGCATGGGGATTGGTGGGTACACCTAGTGGAGATAGGGGCAGGCGGCACCTATGTAGTCAGCTAGGGGTACATAAGACTAGTATTATGATTTCTAAGTAGTTTGTGGGTACACCTAGTGGAGATAGGGGCAGGCGGCACCTATGTTGTCGGCTAGGGGTACATAAGACTAGTATTATGATTTCTAAGTAGTGGGTGGGATCACCTTATTATATAACACGGGCTACTAGTTGGGACACTAGTAGGGGGTAAGGATCCTTGTTACAGAGGACACTAGTTGGAGTATTAGTAAGAATACGAAACAATCCATGTAAGACACTTGTAAAGATGCTAGTTAGGTAGTGCAGAGCAAGTAGATCTCATAGAAATATTTTAATGGCGAAGCAGAGGAATCTTGTTATGTTTGATAGGAATCTTACGAAATTATACTTAGTTTATCTTGAATGGGAACCTTGCGATGTTACTTGACAAAAATCACATCATGTTAACCTTAGTTACCTTGGTTGTTGCTTATCTTGTCATCATGCTTATGTTTACTTTCAGTTTACTCATGCCATATTATCCTTAACTATTTTTATGCTGAAAGTCACTGGGACTTACTCAGTCTTTATGACTGACCCGTTTTGTTTCGTCTCTTTTCCTTCCGTCCCCCCCCCCCCAGGTTCGCAGGGTGGGAATACAGTTTAGTTCGGATCTTACCAAGCTCCAAGGCTCTTTCATGTATGGCTTGGATTTCTCTTGGCTATGGCTTGCTTTGCTTTATTGGGGAATACTATAATTTATTTTTATGCTTCTTTGTTTTTGAGCAAGACAGATATTTTAACTATGTAATTGGGTATTGGAAATTGATGGGCTTTTATTTTAAACGATCATTTTTAATAAATGATTTTAAGTACTTCCACTTTACTTTCCACTGTTTTATATATGTCTGTCTTGTAATATTTCTATTCCAGTACCCGTAATGCTCCATTGAAGTTAAGGCATTCCCTTTGTGAGTGACCTTAATGGATGTGGGGTGTTACATTTGGTATCAGAGCAGAAGGTTACCAGATTAGGCAAAAGTTTTCAAAAACCTTCTGAACTAGTTTTCAAAACATTTACAAAGAAGCAAATTTTCAAGAAAATTTTGTTTTGATTAAAAGTCATATTCCCCAAAGCCATATGCACTATCTTTTGATTCCCTCTTGAAATCTCTCCTCTCTCTCATTTCACCATTGTTTTGTCGGCATCCGACATATGTCGGAGGGCAAAGAAGTGCCCAACCTCCATCTGTAGCCGCAGTAGTTCCATCTGCGTCTAATCTTATTTCAAGTTGTGTAGAGTTGCCGTGCGTTGGAGGTAGCTTCGAAGGACTTGTCAACAAACTATACAAGGACAGTAAGAACAAGAGACTAGTTGTTATAGCTTAATCCACGAAGGTGGAAAAAGGTGAAAAAGAGGCCAAAGTGAAAGAATAGTGAAATCCATGACAAGAGAGAGTATCTTTAGTATGGTAAGGAGGGAGTGTAGTTAAGTATTATAGGACAAGGCAAAGGACAGGATCGTCGAGAGGGCAATTGTATGCTCTCACTACTAGCGTACCTAAGGGAGGTGGTAATGTTACCGTTAAAGGTTTAGCTTTTCTTTTCTATCATCCCGCTAGAACTTTGTTTTTGTACATCGCATCCTTTTAATTCTGCTTCGATAGTTGAGTCTCTGCACCTTAGTACTAGCGCATTGGAGGATCCCAATTTTTGTCTCAAATCCTGTTGGGGAATTGGCCCATTTATTCATGATTTGTTTGGATTTGAGAATGTCTATACTAGGTATTAAGCTTAGAAGGAATGCTTATGATTTTTGGGCTAGGAGTGGATTCTAGGGATGGAGTGGTTATCCAATAAGGGTGCTATTCTCGGTTTTGAAAGGAGGGTAGTTAGGCTCTTGACTTGCCTCGGTGATACGCTCGAAGTCGCGTGTAACCTTTAGGGTTCTATCATGATTAGTTACCTAGAATCTCTAGATACATTTATTGATCCGCTCGAGTAGTGTTCGCCACTAAGGCAGATGGTTCATTTCACTTATGCATGTGATGTAGAAAATCGCCTTAGTAAGTACATTTAGCAACATGGTTGACATTTGTTTATTTTCAAGAGATAATTCATCTATGTGGAATACCTTCTAGTAAGTGAACGAGATCCAAGATTCACTAGTGAATTTTGGAGAGCTTGTGTGAAACCATGAGTACGCAGTTATGTTTAAGCCGAGTATACTAGGAGGAGGATAAGTGAAAGTGGAACGAGAGGCAATAGTGAAATGAGTTCCAACTCATATGTTGGAAACAAGAACTAAGGAGCTATGAAATTGTGAAGTTAAAGTCGGTCAAAGTACAATGGAGTTAAGCTCAAGGGAATGTGGCTTAGAAGATTGAAGACTATATTCGTGCATCACATCTCTTTTTAAGAGTATATTCTTGATTCCTTTTTCCTGTAGAGCTTACTTGCATGTTATCTTTTGTGTATATCCTCTCGGTCCTATTCTCAATCCAATTTCTGTTGCAAACCCCATAGGGAGTATGAATCACCTGTTAGTTTTACATGTTGGGGCTTGAGGGTGTCCGCTGGGTTGATTAAACCTTTTGGGTTTTATAGGATATGGGTTGGTTTTAGGAAGGGATTTCTTGTGACCTAAAAGGAGTCCATCATGCTTAGTTTCCTAGAATCACATATATATTGGTTGGGTTGAGAATTTCTTTGGGTGTCAGTCTGATGTTGATTTCGGTCTTCGGAGCTGGTGCTTAGGGAATTCTTCTCCTAATCAGTATATACGTGACGTATATTTCTAGCTTTGATGGGCGCAGAGTTTTTACTTGCTTCTATCATTCGACTATATCTTTAGGTAGGAACAGTTGGGTGTAAACATGTGTTTGAGACATGTTATGATTGATGGTTGCAAGTGGTTGCAAGTGGTTGCTAGTGGTTGCTCGTGGATGCATATACACGCACATTAGGCACTAGATCGGCACAGTCACCTTTCATATTGCATATGCATGAGTGTTTACACTTGTTTGTGGATGAAATTGAATGTGTTATCATACGGATGTTGCATATGAATGGATGTTTGTGCACACATATAGTGTTTATGCGACTAGGACTATTTGCATACATGTTGGACTCATGGCACTAAACATATCTTTGCATCTAGAGGATCAATCAGGCCTGATCATTTGCATTAGATAAGGAACATATACACACACTTTCTGCATATGTTAATATAGCATTAGAAATCCTATAAGGACAATGAATGCCTGTGATTGATGATTGAGTAGATGGATGACTGGATGGTAGGACACATTCTTCTTAACTTGAAGCTTTCGGGGACGAAATCCTTTAAGGAGGAGAGAATGTAACAACCCGAATTTTAATAACATATTAAAATCAGAAATCAAGGCAGAATTAAATTTTAAAATAAGAATCAAGGGAAACGGGTTGCGCCATTGCGTTCGTCTTGAAATTCTTCTTGAAAACGAGTCTGAGTTTGTGAGAATCGGAGTCCGTATGAGAGAGATATGACCCTCTGAAGTTTTAGGATTTTCAGAATCGAAAACAGCTCGAATTCGAATTCAAATTTCGAATTCAAAACCCGGAAAAGGCTGGGCGGGAAATTTCCCGCCCAGTACCCAGGTCGACTGGGGAGTCGACTGGGCAGTCGACCCCCCAGACCAGGTCGACTGGGCAGTCGACCTGGGTGTCGACCTGGTCCCCGAGCCCACTTTTGGGCCAGGGTGCATTCTGATGTTCCTAGTCTCGTTTTCTGTCCAAATTCGTCTACCTAATCCTATATAAACCCCCTGATGCCTAAACCCTAATTCGCCACAACACGTCTAGCCACCATTATGCTGAAATCCCTCTTGATCATGGCCGCCGTCTCTAATCTTCTAAAGCTCTCATACGCAATCCAATGCAAAGATGAAGACTTCTACAACGATTCAAGGAGATGAATCAACAATGCCACAACATCGATTTCAGTTCTTAAATTCGCTAGCCATGCTATGTAAGTTCTAGTTACTTTTTAGATTAAAATACTTAATTTTAATATGGCTATGGAATAAAGTGTAATTGGATATAAGCATGTTTATCAATTCAGATCTATTCCTGTTTACCTTTGAACCTTGAGTTTTGAGACTTGTTCATCTCCATTCTTATGTCTAGTTCATGCTCTATTCAGTCGTTGTAAATCAGTTTCTTGGATTCATGTTGATATTATTATCAAGATCTAATCTTTATGCCTATCATGACGATCTATGATGTTATCTCCTTGATCTTGTTTCATTGCAACTTCTACCTCCCCCTATTTATTTTCCTTTGATGAACCTAGGTCAATTTCGGACCTAGGCCTAAACTGCGATTTATGTGCGATTGGATACGGGGGAAATACCGAGATATTGCCTAGTTAGATATATGTGTGTTTGGTAGAATCGAAGGCATAATATAGAATTGGATAATTGGGTATTGCCATTAAAATTGTAATTGTAAGAATTGGGATTGGCATATGTAATTTTTGGCTAGAACTTGATATGTGTAAATTGACATAAAAATTGACATACGTATAAAACGGCATGAACTGAACATATGTAGATTTGGTATGAATTGGGCATATGTAAAACTGATATGTAATCTAGAACTTGGGCATATGTTAATTATGTGAGATTTGTAGTTGAAACACATATGATAATTTATGTCTTGAAAAAGGTCTAATATGAACACGCCTAAGTGGGTTTTGGGTAGTTGGCATGTAATAGCCTTAAAGGAGGGATAAATATAAATTGAGATAAGTTGCCTTTAATGGCATAAGATAAATTGTGATGAAATTGGTATGATTTTGCATACCATTAATTGATGAACATAATTGAGTCAATTATGGACATCGTTAAATTAGGAATTAATTAATAATTTGAATAAGGAAATTATCAAGACTGGGGTAAAAGATTGTAAGCGATAATCAATGCTTAGGACACGAGGTTGGACTCATTTGTGACGTAAAACTGCCCGGACCCGCCCAGCGAATCCAGTAGTCACAAATGGTAGCCCAATGTGAGAGGTCCTAGGCCCAAATTAAAAGCGTAACAGTTGTAAAGACACGAGGTTAGACTCTTTTATGGTGTAAGACTGCCCGAACCCGCCTGGCAAATCCAGCTGCCATAAATGTCAGTCTAATGTGAGAGGTCTTTATAGGGTTACGGACTTAATGAATTAAGAAATACTTAACCAGATAAACATGTGGTGGGACATGGGGGTTAAGTGGGTGACATGTGGGTGACATGTGGAAATACGAATAGTAATACTTAACCAACATAACATGGTAATTAGACCAGTGGATAGGGTTAAGTAAACTAAGAACACTTAACCAATATGGTATGAATGGGTGGGTTAAGTAATATGATTAGGCTAATGACACTTAACCAATATGGTATGAGTGGGTGGGTTAAGTAATATGGCTAAGCTAATGACACTTAACCAATATGGTATGAATGGGTGGGTTAAGTAATATGACCAGGCTAATGACACTTAACTGTTATGACATGAATGGTTGAGTTAAGTAAATCTTAATTAATGCCTAAGTGGGAATGATAACTTATGGAATAAAGTAAGTTAGGCGGAACAATAGATAAGATGAGATAACTTATGTAATAAGGAAAGATGTGCTTCATTGTAGATTAAGCAATATGTAAAGACAAGAATGAATTTACAATTGAAGGCAACATAAGTTATATTATAAAAAGGAACAAAACATTGGTTAGGTTGGATAATCCTCTGAGTATCAATCTGATGTTGATTCTGGTCTTCGGGGTTGGTATTTAGGGAATTATTCTCTCTCTCCAGTGTGTTTGTAAGTTAAGGGGTACTTGGTTGTAAAGATTGAATAAGAACATGTTATTGTACCATAACAGGGGTTAATGTATGAATCATAGGAATAACATGTTGCGGGCTTATTAATGGACTTAGTATAGTTCAAGTTAAGAATTGAATTAATAAGCAAGTTGAAGGTTGGTATAAATGGAAATAACCAAGTTAAATGATAAGACTGATGAGGTAGCACAAGCGCATAGTTAATGGATAGACATAGGGTCTAATGGCAGATAAAGGCAAGGCGCTTGGTTAAACCCAGACGTTGGGGGTAATATGAATGACATGTAAAATATAACCTATAAGCACTTAACCAAGATAAAACATGTATTAAGACATGAGGATGATGTAGGGGTTAAGTGAAGGACATGGGTAACATATAAGAAATAACTGGTGTATACTTAACCAAAATTTAAACATGTAAGTGGACATGAATAAGAAGGGGTTAAGTAAGAATTACTAGAGGGGACCAAGCATAGGTGGGAAGCTTGTGTCGAGGAAAGGGGACCCTTTTCATACCAGTAGCCCATTACGTATCTTTGTGAGCTCGACCCATGTCGAGGACGGGACACACATACTGGGTTTGATTGTAAGAGGTCAAAATGGGTTAGCGGTGGCAACGCAAGTCCAACGGGTTTCATATGCGTGTGTGGACCCGGGCTGGTAGGTAAGATGTTGTAGCATCGTGTAGGTATAAGCCGTGCATCCTCAAGTTGTATCGGGTTGCCACTTTGGTAAATGATACACCCCACTATGGGGCCAGCACGGGTATCTACGAGTTAGGGAGCCGATCGCATGGGGGTTGGTGGGTACACCTAGTGGAGATAGGGGCAGGCGGCACCTATGTAGTCAGCTAGGGGTACATAAGACTAGTATTATGATTTCTAAGTAGTTGGTGGGTACACCTAGTGGAGATAGGGGCAGGCGGCACCTATGTAGTCAGCTAGGGGTACATAAGACTAGTATTATGATTTCTAAGTAGTGGGTGGGATCACCTTATTATATAACACGGGTTACTAGTTGGGACACTAGTAGGGGGTAAGGATCCTTGTTACAGAGGACACTAGTTGGAGTATTAGTAAGAATACGAAACATTCCATGTAAGACACTTGTAAAGATGCTAGTTAGGTGGTGCAGATAAAGTAGATCTCATAGAAATATTTTAATGGCGAAGCAGAGGAATCTTGTTATGTTTGATAGGAATCTTACGAAATTATACTTAGTTTATCTTGAATGGGAACCTTGCGATGTTACTTGAAAAAATTCACATCATGTTAACCTTAGTTATCTTGCCTGTTGCTTATCTTGTCATCATGCTTATGTTTACTTTCAGTTTACTCATGCCATATTATCCTTAACTATTTTTATGCTGAAAGTCACTAGGACTTACTCAGTCTTTATGACTGACCCGTTTTGTTTCGCCTCTTTTCCTTCCGTCCCCCCCCCCCCAAGGTTCGCAGGGTGGGAATACAGCTTAGTTCGGATCTTACCAAGCTCCAAGGCTCTTTCATGTATGGCTTGGATTTCTCTTAGTTATCGTGCAGGCACCGAGAGTCGACTTCACCAAGCTGAATAAGGATTATACTAGCCTTGGTGGGAAGCCGTTCCATGGAACGGAGTCGGCCACGGATGTTCAAGATTGGTTGGATAGTTGCGAACGTATCTTCGAGGATTTGGGTATCGAGGATGCGATGAAGAGAAAGCTAGCGTCCCGTCAGCTGCAAGGGCGGGCAATGAATTGGTGGAATGCTACAAAGGCAGCTACACCCGAAGATCAGATTACTTGGGAGCAGTTTAAGGCTCGCTTTAGCGAGAAGTTCATTCCAGCTGCTCAGAAGTCAGTGCTGTTTAAGAAATTTTTGGAGCTCAAGCAGAATGGAAGAGCTGTCTCGGAGTATATTGCTGAATTCGACACTTTGTCGAAGTATGGGTTATCTCTTATTGATACTGCCGAGAAGAAGAATGAGAAATTCATAACTGGTTTGGATCAATACTTGGGGGAAAGGATTATTAACCACATCGATGAGACGTTTGAATCGATTGTTGGGAAAGCATTGAGATCAGAAAGTCTCTACCCTAAGCCGAAGACTGAGGTTGCATCCGCAGATGAGCCAAAGCCATAAGTAAGTGGTAGGGGCAATGGTGGTTCCCAGAATAAGAGAAAGCAAAATCAGACTAAGGATGGCCAGAAGAAAAAGAATAAGCAAGATGTTGAGTGCTTCAGCTGTGGTAAGAAGGGCCATTATGCTAGTAATTGTCGGGCCAAGCCAGCGGATAGGAAGTGCTTCAACTGTGGCCAAATGGGACATCACAAGGACAAGTGTCCGCAACCCCCCAAAGAAAAGCAAATGGTGAAAGCCTACGCGCTTAATGCTATTCCTTCTTCGTCAAATGCCCCAACTGCGGCGGAGAAGGGAAAGAATGTCGTCATTTAAGGTATGCTTTCTGTTTATGATGTTCCTGTTATAGTTTTGTTTGATACCGGAGCTTCCAGTTCTTTCATATCTAGTGACCTCGTAGATAGGTTGGGATTGGAGCCCGAGATTGTCGATAGACCTTTAGTAGTGACGAACCCGATTGGTGGTTCGACTAGCCTTAGCATGATTTGTCGTAATGTGGTCCTATCGAGTCATGGATGCATGTTTGTTTGTGATTGCTTTGTTTTGGGCTTTACTGGGTTTGGCATTATTTTGGGAGTAGATTGGCTCCAAAGATACAGGGTGGTGGTAGACTGTGAGGGCTTTTTGGTGACAGCTAGAGCGGATGATGGACGGAGGATAGTGTTTGGTGGTCTACCCAGTAAGGGGGTATTGGCTAGTTTTCTAAACTCCCTCGACATTCCGCATAGTGAGTTGTCAGGTTTTCCCATCGTTGGCCAGTATCCGGATGTTTTCGAAGAAGTGACCGGGCTTCCACTACACCGAGAGATTGAGTTCCGTATTGATTTGGTAAAAGATGCCAGACCTATAATGATGCCACTTCGTCGTATGGCACCAAGGGAGCAGCGAGAGCTCGAGGTGCAAGTCAACGATCTTTTGAAGAAGGGATTTATCAGAAGGAGTGTTTCTGAATGGGGAGCACCAGTTGTGTTTGCTACCAAGGCGGATGGTTCCCTTCGTTTGTGTGTAGACTACCGCGAGTTGAATAAAGTAACGAGGAAGAACAAGTATCCTCTACTGCGGATAGATGATTTGTTCGATAAATTGAGTGGCGCGAGAGTATTTTCTCAGTTGGATCTCGCGACAGGTTTTCATCAGCTTAGAGTGGAAGCTGAGAGTATAGCTAAAATGGCATTTCAGACGCCGTCTGGATTTTATGAGTGGTTGGTCATGCCTTTCGGGCTGACCAATGCCCCAGCATATTTTGTGGATCTTATGAATAGGGTATTCAGAGATCAGTTGAATAAGTTTGTCCTTGTGTTCGTTGATGATATTTTGGTCTATTCAAGGACAGAGGAAGAACACAAGGAACATTTAAAAATAGTGATGGAGGTGTTGAGAAAACACCAATTGAAAGCAAAGTTTTCTAAGTGTCACTTCTGGAAGAGGGAAGTGAAGTTCTTGGGCCATGTTGTATCAGAGAATGGTATTGTCGTAGACCTGGCGAAGGTGGCAACGGTACAGGATTGTCCTACGCCCAAGAATGCAACAGATGTAAGAAGTTTCTTGGGGTTAGCTGGATATTATCGTAAGTTTATCCAAGGTTTCTCCAAGATAGCAGCACCATTGACCCAGTTGACTAAGAAGAATCAAGCTTTTGTCTGGGATGAAAGGTGCGAGAATGCATTCAAGAGTCTAAAGGACAAGTTGATAAGCGAACCAGTGTTAGTCATTCCTAAGGGGAATGAAGAGATGACGGTATACACGGATGCCTGTGGTACCGGACTGGGTGCTGTATTGATGCAGGGCGGTAGGGTCGTAGCTTATGCAAGTCGGCAATTGAAACCGCACGAGAGAAGATACCCTACCCATGATTTGGAGTTGGCAGCGATCGTGTTCGCGTTGAAGATGTGGAGACACTATCTCTTGGGAGAAAGATTTGAGCTGTTTACAGATCATAAGTCGTTGAAGTATCTCTTCTCTCAGAAAGATCTGAATCTCCGTCAACAGAGATGGTTAGAATTCTTGGCTTCCTATGATTTTGATATCGCATATACACCGGGAAAGGGTAATGCGGTAGCCGATGCGTTGAGTAGAAGACATGCCAGTCTAGAGGCTATGTTTCTAGAATGGAAGCAACTGGAGAATATCGCGGGGTTTGACTTCAGACCAAAGTGCGAACTGAATCCAGAAGTGTTAGCAAGTTTGACGATCAGACCCACTTTGATTGAGCGGACCGGCTCTAGTCAGAGGGACGATCCTAACCTATTGGAAATCATCTCCAAGTTAGAGATGGATATCGATGAGGAGATGAACAAGTATGGGCTTGATCGAGATGGATGGCTTAGAAAGAATGGAAAGCTTGTTGTACCCAACGTCAATGGATTGAGAGATGAACTGCTTAGAGAATGTCATCACTCAAAACTGACTATACACCCCGGTGGTAATAAGTGTATCGAGATATGAAGCAGACTTACTACTGGGAAGGGATGAACAGAGACGTTGGGAAGTTTATATCCAAGTGCAAGAATTGCCAGCTAGTTAAAGCCGAGCAAAAGAAGCCTAGTGGGTTATTGCAACCATTAGAAATTCCCGAATGGAAATGGGAGCAGGTCTCGATGGATTTCATCGATGGTTTACCAAAGACTAGATCGGGACATGATAGCATTTGGGTAATCGTGGATCGATTGACTAAGAATGCAAGATTCATACCAGTCAAATCGACCAGAACGGCAACTAAGTTAGCAGAATTGTATATGAAGTGGGTAGTGAGATTTCATGGAGTACCTAAAAGAATTATGAGTGACCGGGACCCGTTGTTCACTAGTGGGTTTTGGAAGAGCTTACAAGAGGTTCTAGGGTCAGAGTTACATCTCAGTACCGCATATCATCCTCAGACCGACGGTCAGACGGAGAGGGTGAATCGTATTTTGGAAGATCTCTTGAGAGCGTGTATATTGGATTTTGGTGGATCATGGATGACCATTTGCATCTAGTAGAGTTTGCATATAATCATAGCTACCAATCCAGTATCGGTGTGGCTCCATTTGAAGCTTTGTACGGAAGACCGTGCAACTCACCATCATGTTGGATAGAGACTGGCGAGAAATTTATGCTTGGACCAGATGTGGTGAGGGAAACTTTAGATAAGATTAAGATCATTCAACAACGAACGAAGGCTGCCCAGGATAGGCAGAAGAGTTATGCGGATAAGAGGAGAAGAGACTTAAAATTCTCCGTTGGTGACTTGGTGTTTGTCAAGATTTCTCCGTTGAAGAGCGTAATACGATTTGGCAGGAGAGGCAAGTTAGCACCAAGATTTGTTGGCCCATTCCCTGTTCTTGAACTAGTCGGGAATTTGGCATATAGGATTGACTTACCAGAGAAGATGGCGGGAGTTCACAATGTATTTCATGTTTCCCAACTAAGGAAGTTCGTTCACGACTCAGATATGACTATTTCACCTGATCAGTTGGAGGACTTCGAAGTAGAACCCGAGGCGGTTGGGAACCGCAAGCCGGCCCATATTGTCAAGCACGACATGAAGCAACTTCGAAGGAAGGCGGTGAAGCTAGTCAAGGTTCAGTGGGGCGAGGACGAGAATGATTGTACTTGGGAGACAGAGGAGAACATTAGGAAGACACACCCAGAACTCTTTGCCTGGTAAGATTTTAATTTCGATTTAGTTTTCCGCATGCTAGGATAGGCTTGTTTGCTTGTTTTGCATGTTTGATTGTTGTATGTGGTTGTTAGGCATGCGGGATCCTTTATATGTTTTGGGTTAAGGAATTTCGGGGACGAAATTTCTTAAGGGGGGGAAGTGTAACGACCCGTATTCTACGCATCATAGGATCGTAGAATATTTATTTCTTTCACATACGAAGTCGTATGGTCATGTAACTTTGGGAGATGACTATTGGGGTCATTTCCCATGTTCATGATTTTTCCCGATTTTTAAATGACCATTTTACCCCTAGTTGGCACTGTTTTGGCCATAACTTTTGACTGGAAAGGAATTTTGACCTAAAACCACTTCTGTTGGCTCTGGATGATGGTTTATAATTCCGTAGAGTGGTCACATTAGCCAAACGGACTCACCGTTTGGGAGATATGGTTGAAACAAGTTTCAGATGGTGAAAACAGCTTAATTGGGCTTAACCGGGTGATTAGCAGCTAGGCCCCAAGGGGAATTTCGGGTTTAGAGGCATAGGAGGGCTGATTAGGGTTAGGAAATCACTTTCATTTCAGTTTTGAGCCGCCACAAACCTTCTTGAGACCCTAGTAATGGCTTCCATCCTCTAAAACCACTCCAAAACACATTTTTAGTGAAGATTAAGCCTAAACTACATCAAAACAAGGCCAAATAACAACAGAGCAAGGTTGGAGCTGCTGCTATACATAGGAATTCGACCCAGACAGAGAGTATTTCAGATTTGGCGTTTTATTTTGTGGCTAAGGTGAGTGATTTGCATAGTTTTTGCACTAATTACGGTAATTAAGGGTAATTAGTGAAGATTAGCGAATTTACACACTAATAAATTCTGGAAAAATGTCTATAAATTCTTAAATAATATTTTAGCCTCTGTTAGAAAATTTGGACGATTTGATTAAGTTTTACTAAGTATGTGCTTAAACATGATTAAGTGGGATTATGGGGAAATGTGAGGTTTTAGCCACTTTTTGATCCATTTTGATTCATTGGAATTGTTGTTTTGCTGTTTCTGGTTGCTATGACTCTATGGTGTGTTTTACGATTGATTAGAAGTGTTAGATTTGTCAAAAACGCCGCCGAATGGCGTAAAATACTTGCTGGAAGAGTTGCAGAAAAGTGCAGGTTCTGGACCGGATCAGATCGGATATGGAGGCTCAGATCGGATGAGTTGAACTGGGCAAGGGATCTGATCGGATCGGAACTGGACACTTGAGACAATTGGCAAAAAGGAAGGCCACGCTAATTGAACTGGGATCGGATCGGATAAAGGAGGAGAGATCGGATCGACTTAAGGAAGAAGGACTCGGATCGGATCGACTGAAGGAGAAAGGGCAAGGACTGAAGTAAGACGAAGGAATTGGATCGGAGCAAATGAAGAAACGAGGGAGCGGATCGGAGGGGAAGCACGAACTGGAAGGGAGATGGCACCCGACCCGACCCGAAGTGGGACACCCGACCCGAACCGATGCGACGCTGTGGACCCGAACCGAACCGCTACAGGAGAAGACTACAAACCAACCCGAAGAAGAGGACCCGACCCGAACCGATGGCTAGAAGGAGAACCCGACCCGACCCAGTATTGACCAATAACCCGAGATGCAAAGGTAGTCCAATGTGGGAAGTTAGAGCTCAGGATCCAGTTGGGAACTGATGAGTTCACTTCATGATTGGGCTTTGCTGCGGGACGTGTGCCAAGGGGCAGTCGATGTCTATGACTTTGGATCACTATGTATGGGAAGTACGTGAACGGATTCAGGGCTGCAATGGCCTAGGTACGACTAAAGGGCTATAAACCAATGAAGTGGGGTCATTTGTAAAGATTTGGTCATGACTCCATGTGGTAAGCTTGGTAGTAGCAGTAGTTGTACAAGTTGAACTCCGCCACTACTTCGATGGGTCTAGTGATTGACAGTGGTGGACATCGTATGCTTTACGCACTGAGTGAGAGACGTGAGGATGGTTGCTATGGTTTATTTGTTTACTATCATTATGACATGCACACCCCACCGCCGTATTCTTTACACTATTTATTATGGCACCTTAGAGTACTGTACGGTATGTGGTACTAACTCTTTGGTTGCAGGTTCAGGTGTGGTTTAGTATACCTGTTATTTTTCTGTTTAGATGCTTATCGCTCATACCAGGCTTTATGTCTGACCCAGAGTTTTATGTCTCCTCTTATTACTCTGGGTGCTCACACGAGCAGACTAGAGACAGATTAGCTGGAGATGCACGGGTAGATGATCCAGAGACGAGCAGGAGGCTTCCACGTAATATATATATAGTATTCTCCCTGTGTTGTTGAAGATCACTGCTTGGGCATTGGTGGTGCATCTTCTACTTTAGCTTTCTTTTGTTTAGAGACAGTAAATTTGAAAAGTTGTAATAAGCTGTATTTGGATTTCCGCTGCTCTGATGTTGATGTTGGTTTTAGTTATCAGCTTATACACTGTCTCACCTGTTTTATGTCAAGTATTTTATTATTATATTTTACTCCATGCGCTGTGAGACATTCTACAGGTTCCTCATTTAGTTAATTCCCTTCTTTCCTTTCTTCTGACGACCGTCTCGTGCTAGTCGGGCATGTGTACAGCGCACTTTCGGAGGAAATGCAGGCTGGTGCGGGGCGGGCCGTCACAACCCTCATGCCTTTGTGTAATAATTATAATTTGTAATATCCCAGTTTTTGACTGAGTTGTGTGATACCATTTATTTGGATTATTTCAGTAATTGATTTAAATAATAAATTAAAATAACCATTTTTATAAAATCCAATATATATGGATATTTATATTATGTAATGCATTAACAAATGTATAGGTATGTATATGCACAAGTAACTAGTGTCTTGTATATTTTGTTTTATATTTCTATAATAGTTTTAAACTTATGTAAATAAAAAATTCAACATAAACAACATAAGTAAAAATAGGGGTTTACTTCATATGGAAGAAATACTCATGTATAAATGATGTAAGCCATGTTTTACATGAGCTGTACAATATATAGGTACCTCAAATACTAGACTTGGTCATGCACTTTGCATATCTGAAGGAATCAAAAACAACTATAAAGCCTTAGCACCACATCATGCTAGACATTCCATATGTAGTTGTCTTCTCTACCATCAATTTCCACATGGCATTGTTGTAACACCCCACATCCGTTAAGGTCACTCACAAAGGGAATAACTTAACTTCGGTGGAGAGTTATAGGTAAAAGATACAGATAAATTACAAGACAGACAAAATTAAAACAGCGGAAAGTAGAACTTTACTTTATTGATAAAATAGTTTGTACAACTATTGTTTTCCAATGCCAGGATATCTGTCTTACAAAATAAAGAAGCATAAAAATACATTTATATTCCCTAATGTAGCATGAGCCAGCCATAGCAATGGAAAAGAGAATCCAAGCAAAACTTCGACTAACCTTCAGCTTGGAAAGAAAACTGGGCTAAGTAGTAATATTCCCTCCCTGCGAACCTTCGGGGGGGAACGGAAGACAAGAAAGCGAAAGAAAACAGAGTCATACATAAAGTCTGGTAAGTTCAATAACTTTCAGCATGTGAACAGGAAAAAAAAGCAACATGGCATGTATTAACTGTATACAAGACTACACCATGATGACGGGAATCATAAGGTTAGCACAAGATATGATAAGGTAAGATAAACTGGATGCACTTCTATACTTTCTCTGCTTCGCCACTACCTTGTTATTCTAATTTCTCGATCACTGCACCACCTAACTAGTAATCTGTATAAACTAATAAGAACAGATACGTGATCCCAATCCCCGCAATTTTGGTTGTTTCAAGTGTACATCTATCATTTATTACCTAGGTCTAACCTAGGGTTTCATATCGAGCGCATTCTAGATCCAACCAGGTTTTTCGCCACCCAGGGCTACTGGGGTTTATGCTACCTATTGAACAGTTCTCGGATTTTAGGGTTTACGCGACCTAGGTCCAAATAGGGATTATGCTACCTATTGAACGGTTCTCGGATTTTAGGGTTTACGCGACCTAGGTCCAACTAGGGATTATGCTACCTATTGAACGATGCCCCTAATCTGGGACACACTACCCAGAGTGGTATATGTTCCTAGACTTTCCCCACGTATGTGTCGTGGATCGTTATCGCTGTCTAGATGCACATGTCCTCTATATGTGCGATCCGAGTCTCGTGGCAGGGAAAATCAAGAAACACGGAACTGGTCGGGAGCTTTCAGATATCTGCCGATGCAGATGCTAAGGTCTGTTTTTCCAGTGGCTATGGTCCCACCTGACCCCTCCCTCAACTAATGAAAGGCACACCTTGAAAAATGAGAACTATACGCAGGCCCTTTATGCCCCCACTAACCTATGGCCATCTGCACCCATAACTAGATAGCAAGTATATGGTCTATTGGAGTTCTCCACCTTTCCGCTTCACGTATCTCGATTGACACAAGATGGTAGGTAGATGACAAGTTGCTATCACAGATCTACTGGTCTCGCCGAATCACGCTAGTCCATCCTTGTCTTTAGGTTGCCTTATTGCAACAAGGCATAACCTTGGTTCTTCTAACGCAGACCTTAACCCCTGTGAGCCCAGGCGGATCATCTGCAGCCTCACAGAGGGATACCAAGAGTACCCTCACGTCCCCTTGAAGCCGCGTGCTTCGTAACCCAGTTTGTTGGAGCCTTCTTTAAGATCAGATGGACGTTCGCTCCTTCTCGTGTTGTACTAAGGTTTACTACTTAGTTCCCTTAACTAAGGTTTACTACTTAGTTCCTGAATCATCATTTTCTTAACTAAGGTTTACAACTTAGCCCTCTTAACTAAGGTTTACTACTTAGTCCTTTTTCTCGTCAAGTTGGATTGGTTAAGTGTCATTAGTCCATTCAAGTTAACTTAACCCACTCATTTGTCATGTTAAACTGGTTAAGTGTTATCAGTAATTCATGTTGACTTAACCCTACCACAAATCAAGTTATATTGGTTAAGTGTTTCTTATTACTTAACCCCACCCCTTCATCTTGTATTGGTTAAGTGTTCCCCTTAGTTAACTTAACCCTAACATCTGTTCACATATTCTAATGGTTAAGTATTGTCCCTTCATGTTTTAACTTAACCTTGTTCATTTGTCACACTATGATGGATAAGTGTTCTAAGCTTACTTAGCTCCACCTTCTAGTTAAGATGTTAAATTGGCTAAGTGTATTTTACTTAACCCCACCTTCTAGTCTAGCTAACATGTTATAACGGTTAAACCTTTTCTTAACCTCACCCACTTGTCTAGTCAACATGTTATAACGGTTATTTAACCCCTACAAGTCTTGTTAACATGTTAAGTTGGTTAAGTGTTCCTGTGGACTTAACCGTCCCATTCTAGCTTAACTGCTTCTTAGCTTTAGATTATTCTTTAAAGCACCAATCACTCACATTAGACAGATATCGTTGCGGTTACTGGATGTGCCGGTCGGTTCCGGGCAGATTTACACTACAACTCAGTCTAACCTCGGGTCCTTTTGGGCTTAATGCTCTAACCACCCACATTAGATAGGTATTGTTACGGTTGCTGGATTTGCCGGCCGGTTCCGGGCAGTCTTATACCGTAACTCAATATAACCTCGGGTTAGGCATATTCGTCTTTCCCTAGATTTACATATTTATCCTTATTGTCTTTATGTAAATTGCTAACGACTCTTTTAAACAAATTTGGCCTATGTCATATTCATTTGTCATGCCCACTAACATACCTATATTCTAGGACCAAATCTTGATTTACCTATCAATTAACCCAACTTGCAGTTTTATGCCAATTTATATCTGGTATTCTCATTTACAGTTCATGTCAAAACTAATTTGATACTCTAGTTTACAGTTTATGCCCAAAACTTGGCTTACATGCCAATTACATACTTTGCGGACAATTAACAATTTACCATTATACGCCCAAGTCTAATATGCATGTAATATTTACTATTATAGCCAATTCAGATTTATATCAACATGTTTATTATGCCAAATTATAGAAATTAAGCTACACCCAAATTCCCCCGCCGTAGTCATACGTATAACATGATTTCACAAGTTTCTAAGTACTTATGAAATGAAACTAACAAAAGGAACAGGGGATAATCACGAGAATTTGACATAAAAGAATAGACATGCAAAAGCGGACCAAATACAAAGGTAATGGTTCCAATGTACATAACAGTGAATATGAATAAACTAAACAAGCTACATCATAAATATAAGATCAACATAATTTAGGGAATAGGCATATGTGATTCCAACATAATGCCAGTTCGGTGTACAACATGATTTGTAACTATAGTGTTATGGGCATAAATAACTAACCATAATAGTCTTAGGCAATTAACCACAATAGTCATGGTCATAAGTAGAAATCTCATAGTTATGAATCATAGGCGATTAACCACAATAGTCATGGATAATAAACCAAAGTAATCCTAGACAATTACCCTAAATAGTCATAGGCAATTAACTATAATAATTTCAAAGTCATGGTTATAGACAATAGTCGTATGTTCATAATCATAGGCAATAATCTCATAGTCATGAGTCATACGTGATTAGCCACAATTGTCCTTGTCATAGTCGTAGGAAATGTTCACAGTCATAGGCATAGTCTTATGTTCACAGTCATAGGCATAGGCATAGTCTTATCGGTAATTAATCACAATAGTTCTTAATTAGATCCAAAGGCATATACAAGAACAGATTCAAATGAGAGGATTAGGCATATTCTTACATCCATTTAATTACATGCCACAAATAGATCTAGACGTACAAATCTAAAAAGTAACTGACTTACATTGATAGGAGAAAGGATAATCAAATAGCGTTGTGATGATTTTGCTAGGATTTGCACGACGTTGCCCGAAGCCGCTGAATTAGCCTTTGATTCTTTTCTTAAAGTTTTAATCTTGATTTGAATCTCCAATTTGCAACTCCTAGCCGTAGTCTTCAAGAAATAGTCTTCGTATTTTATTTTAATTTATTTATTTCAATTATTCCAGAGGAAGCATAAGGAGAGAATGAAATGGTGTAAAGAGAATGAGGCTAGGAGGCAGTTTATATAGGATTAGGCGGACGAATCTAGACAGAAAACGAGACCGGATACATCAGAATGAACCCAGTCTCAAAACTGGGCTTCAGTACCAGGTCGACTCCCAGGTCGACACTATGGTTGACCTATTCCCCGGGAGGTCGACACTATGATCGACACCCAGGTCGACCTGGTCCCTGGGCGGGAAATTTCCCACCCAGCCTGTTCTGGGTTTTGAATTCGAATTCGAATTTCGAGCTGTTTTTCTATTCTGAAAATCCTTGAAACTTCAGAGGGTCATATCTCCCTCATACGGACTCCGTTTCTCGAAAACTCGGACTCGTTTCCAAGCAGAATTTCGAGACGAACGCAATGGCGCAACCCGTTTCCCTTGATTTTTATTTTAAAATTTAATTCTGCCTTGATTTATGGTTTTAACATGTTATAAAAATACGGGGTGTTACATGCTCCCCCTCTTAAAAGGATTTCGTCCCCGAAATCTTCAATTTAGGAAGAATGTATCCTACCATCCAATCAACCATCTACTCAAACATTCAGTCACAGGCATTCATTGTCCTTAAAAAGATTTCTAATGCTTTCATGTTCATATGCATAGTGTGTGTATATGTATTTATCTAATGCAAAATCAGGCGGTCTACTGATTCAGTTGACCTCCTTAATGCGAATTATGTCAGTGCCATGCGTCCAATCATTTATGCAAGCATCCCTAGTTATGTAAATACTACTTGTGTGCATAACCATCCATCCATATGCAATATCCATATGGTAACATATCTAGTTAAATCCGCTAAGCAAATACATATATGCTAATGCAATATGAAAGTGACTGAATCGTTCTAGCGCCTATGGTGTGTATATGCATCCACGAGCAACCATTTGCAACCATCAATCATAACATGTTTCAAATACATGTTTGTATCCATTGGCTTCTACCTAAGGATCGATGATACGCCCTAGAGGATATACCTTAAAAGCTAGGAGGTATGCATAAAATTCCTAGAAAATGAGATCAAGGATGTACCCTTAAGAAAATGGGTATGATGCGTGTATCCAGTCTTCTAAGTCGCATCTTCTTGGGCTTCATGTATTTTGTCCCTTATCTAAATAAATCTTCACGACTGCGAAGCTTCTTGATCTTCATTTCCAAAACTGTTGTTGATCGGATACTGGATTTTTCATTGTCAACTGGGTACATGCGGGAGTCTATCCCACGTTTTAGGGGTAAACTCCTAACCTAATCAAAAACATCTGCGTACTCATGGACTACCCTAACGGATTGCAAATCGTCGATAAATGCATTAAGCGATTCTAGCTAGCTTAGCCTAACTAATTCTTTACACAGAATCTTGAGGGTATTTCCAAGGCAAGTCAAAAGTCTAACTACCCTCCTTTCAGAATTACTAGCCAACCAACCCATGCCTAGAATCAATTCATAGCCCATGGTACCAAAAACATAAGCATTACGCTTAAACTCAATACTTAATATACTTATTCTCAAATCCTTACAAACCAAAGGTAAATGGGCCGAACCACCAATTGGATTTGAGACTAAAATAGGATCTTCTACTATACAAGTACTATGGTGCAGAGACTCAACTATGGAAGTAGATATGAACAATTGCGAAGCGCACAGATCAAAAGAGTACTAACTGGTTGATCAAAATGAAAAGCTAAACTTTTCCAATAGAGAATTTTACTATCTCTCCCTCATGTATTCTGGTGGTGGAAGCATGCACTCTCCCTTCTGAAAATCCTGTCCCACGTCCTTGCCTTTGTCCTTAATTATATGCCCCATTATACCATGGAAAAGATACTTCCTCTCGTCTTAGGTTTTATAATTCCTTCTTTCTTTGTGAGTCGAGTTTATATCCATGAATTTCTCATCCTTGCGTTGAGCTCCCTAGCCAAACTCCCTCATCCTCATCTTTTACCATCCCTGTGTAATCATATTGACAAATTTCTCAAAAGCTTCCCCCATCACACGGAAAACCCTTCAAAGCTTAAAAGAAAACTAGCTGCAGGTGAAAATACTATGGCTATAGATGGAAGTCGGGCACTACCTTGCCCTTCGATAGGTACCGTAGTCTTATCAAGCCTACGGAAACGTGCTGCGATGAGGTTACCTCACAGAAAGCCAGGAGCCCCGAAGACTCAAGAAAGAAGGGGACAAGAATTCAAATAGAGGATCAGAAGATAATGCATATGGCTTTTGGGGAATATTCCTTTAAAACAGAACTTTTCTTTTGAAAAATGCTTCTTTAAAAACCGTTTTGAATTTTTTTTTAAATCTTTTATCTGATCCGATAACCTTCAGCTCTGATACCACGTGTAACACCCCACATCCGTTAAGGTCACTCACAAAGGGAATGCCTTAACTTCGGTGGAGAGTTATAGGTAAAAGATACAGATAAATTACAAGACAGACAAAATTAAAACAACGGAAAGTAGAACTTTACTTTATTGATAAAATAGTTTGTACAACAATTGTTCTCCAATGCTAGGATATTTGTCTTACAAAATAAAGAAGCATAAAAATACATTTATATTCCCCATTGTAGCGTGAGCCAGCCATAGCAATGGAAAAGAGAATCCAAGCAAAACTTCGACTACCCTTCAGCTTGGAAAGAAAACTGGGCTAAGTAGTAATATTCCCTCCTTACGAACCTGGGGGGAAACGGAAGACAAGAAAGCGAAAGAAAATAGAGTCAGACATAAAGTCTGGTAAGTTCAATAACTTTCAGCATGTGAACAGGAAAAAAAGCAACATGGCATGAATTAACTGTATACAAGACTACACCATGATGACGGGAATCATAAGGTTAGCACAAAATATGATAAGGTAAGATAAACTGGATGCACTTCTATACTTTCTCTGCTTCGCCACTACCTTGTTATTCTAATTTCTCTATCCCTGCACCACCTAACTAGTAATCTGTATAAACTGATAAGAACAGATACGTGATCCCAATCGCTGCAATTTTGGTTGTTACAAGTGTACATCTATCATTTATTACCTAGGTCTAACCTAGGGTTTTATATCGAGCGCATTCTAGATCCAACCAGGTTTTTCGCTACCCAGGGCTACTGGGGTTTATGCTACCTATTGAACGGTTCTCAGGTTTTAGGGTTTATGCGACCTAGGTCAAACTAGGGATTATTCTACCTATTGAACGGTTCTTTGATTTTAGGGTTTACGCGACCTAGGTCCAAGTAGGGATTATGCTACCTATCGAACGACGCCCCTAATCTAGGACGTACTACCCAGAGTGGTATATGTTCCTAGACTTTCCCCACGTATGTGTCGTGGATGGTTATCGCTGTCTAGATGCACATGTCCTCTATATGTGCGACCCGAGTCTCGTGGCAGGGAAAATCAAGAAACACGGAACTCAGTCGGGAGCTTTCAGATATCTGCCGATGCAGATGCGAAGGTCTGTTTTTCCAGTGGCTATGGTCCCACCTGACCCCTCCCTCAACTAATAAAAGGCACACCATGAAAAATGAGAACTATACGCAGGCCCTCTATGCCCCACTAATCTATGGCCATCCGCACCCATAACTAGATAGCAAGTATATGGTCTGTTGGAGTTCTCCGCCTTTCCGCTTCACGTATCTCGATTGACTCAAGATGGTAGGTAGACAACGAGTTGCTATCACAGGGCTACTGGTCTCGCTGAATCACACTTGTCCATCCTAGTCTTTAGGTTGCCTTATTGCAACCAAGGCATACCCTTGGTTCTTTTAACCCAGACCTTAACCTCTGTGAGCCCCGGCGGATCATCTGCATCCTCACAGAGGGATACCAAGAGTACCCTCACGCCCCCTCGAAGCCGTGTGCTTCGTAACCCAGTTTGTTGGAGCCTTCTTTAAGATCAGATGGACGTTCGCTACTTCTCGTTTTGTACTAAGGTTTACTACTTAGTTCCCTTAACTATGGTTTACTACTTAGTTCCTGAATCGTCATTTTCTTAACTAAGGTTTACAACTTAGCCCTCTTAACTAAGGTTTACTACTTAGTCCTTTTCTCGTCAAGTTGGATTGGTTGAGAGTCATTAGTCCATTCAAGTTAACTTAACCCATTCATTTGTCATGTAAAACTGGTTAAGTGTTATTAGTAATTCATGTTGACTTAACCCAACCACAAATCAAGTTATATTGGTTAAGTGTTTCTTATTACTTAACCCCACCCCTTCATCTTGTATTGGTTAAGTGTTCCCCTTAGTTAACTTAACCCTAACATCTGTTCACATATTCTAATGGTTAAGTATTGTCCCTTCATGTTCTAACTTAACCTTGTTCATTTGTCACACTATGATGGATACGTGTTCTAAGCTTACTTAACTCCACCTTCTAGTTAACATGTTAAATTGTCTAAGTGTATTTTACTTAACCCCACCTTCTAGTCTAGTTAACATGTTATAACGGTTAAACCTTTTCTTAACCTCACCCACTTGTCTAGTCAACATGTTATAACGGCTATTTAACCCCTACAAGTCTTGTTAACATGTTAAGTTGGTTAAGTGTTCCTATGGACTTAACCACCCCATTCTAGCTTAACTGTTTCTTAGCTTTAGATTATTCTTTAAAGCACCAACCACTCACATTAGACAGATATCGTTTCGGTTACTGGATGTGTCGGTCGGTTCCGGGCAGATTTACACTGCAACTTAGTCTAACCTCGGGTCCATTTGGGCTCAATGCTCTAACCACCCACATTAGATAGGCATTATTACGGTTGCTGGATTTTCCAGGCGGTTCCGGGCAGTCTTATACCGTAACTCAATCTACCTCGGGTTAGGCATATTCGTCTTTCCCTAGATTTACATATTTATCCTGTTTGTTTATATGTAAATTGCTAACGACACTTTTAAACAAATTTGGCCTATGTCATATTCATTTGTCATGCCCACTAACATACCTATGTTCTAGGCCCAAATCTTGATTTACCTATCAATTAACCCAACTTGCAGTTTTATGCCAATTTATATCTGGTATTCTCATTTACAGTTCATGTCAAAACTAGATTTGATACTCTAGTTTACAGTTTATGCCCAAAACTTGGCTTACATGCCAATTACATACTTTGCGGCCAATTAACAATTTACCATTATACGCCAAGTCTAATATGCATGTAATATTTACTATTATAGCCAATTCAGATTTATATCAACATGTTTATTATGCCAAATTATACAAATTAAGCTACGCCCAAATTCCCCGGCCGTAGTCGTACGTATAACATGATTTCACAAGTTTCGAAGTACTTATGAAATGAAACTAACAAAAGGAACATGGGATAAGCACGAGAATTTGACATAAAAGAGTAGGCATGTGAAAGCGGACTAAATACAAAGGTAATGGTTCCAATAGGTTTGATGTACATAACAGTGAATATGAATAAACTAGACAAGCTACATCATAAATATAAGATCAACATAATTTAGGGAATAGGCATTGGTGATTTCGTCCAACATAATGCCAGTTCGGTGTACAACATGATTTGTAACTATAGTGTTATGGGCATAAACAACTAACCATAATAGTCTTAGGCAATTAACCACAATAGTCATAGTCATGGTCATAGGTAGAAATCTCATAGTTATGAATCATAGGTGATTAACCACAATAGTCATGGATAATTAACCAAAGTAATCCTAGACAATTACCCTAAATAGTCATAGGCAATTAACTGTAATAATTTCAAAGTCGTGGTCATAGACAATAGTCTTATTTTCATAATCATAGGCAATAATCTCATAGTCATGTGTCAAAGGTGATTAGCCACAATTGTCCTTGTCATAGTCATAGGCAATGTTCACAGTCATAGGCATAGTCTTATGTTCACAGTCATAGGCATAGGCATAGTCTTATCGGTAATTAATCACAATAGTTCTTAATTAGATCCAAAGGCATATACAAGCACAAATTCAAATGAGAGGATTAGGCATATTCTTACATCCTTTCAATTACATGCCACAAATAGATCTAGATGTTCAAATCTAAAAAGTAACTGACTTACATTGATCGGAGAAAGGATAATCAAATAGCGTTGTGATGATTTTGCTAGGATTTGCACGACGTTGCCCGAAGCCGCTGAATTAGCCTTTGATTCTTTTCTTAAAGTTTTAATCTTGATTTGAATCTCTAATTTGCAACTCCTAGCCGTAGTCTTCAAGAAATAGTCTTCGTATTTTATTTTAATTTATTTATTTCAATTATTCCAGAGGCAGCATAAGGAGAGAATGAAATGGTGTAAAGAGAATGAGCCTAGGAGGCTGTTTATATAGGATTAGGCGGATGAATCTAGACAAAACGAGACCGGATACATCAGAATGAACCCAGGCTCAAAACTGGGCTTCATTACCAGGTCGACCCCCTGGTCGACACTATGGTCGACCTGGTCCCTAGGAGGTCGACACTATGGTCAACCCTCAGGTCGACCTGGTCCCTGGGCGGGAAATTTCCCGCCCAGCCTGTTCTGGGTTTTGAATTCGAATTTGAATTCGAATTTCGAGCTGTTTTTCTGTTCTGAAAATCCTTGAAACTTCGGAGGGTCATATCTCCCTCATACGGACTCCGTTTCTCAAAAACTCGGACTCGTTTCCAAGCAGAATTTCGAGATGAACACAATGGCACAATCCATTTCTCTTGATTCTTATATTAAAATTTAATTTTGCCTTGATTTATGGTTTTAACATGTTATAAAAATACTGGGTGTTACATTCTCCCCCTCTTAAAAGGATTTCGTCCCCGAAACCTTCAAGTTAGGAAGAATGTATCCTACCATCCAATCAACCATCTACTCAACCATTCAATCACAGACATTCATTGTCCTTAAAAAGATTTCTAATGCTTTCATGTTCATATGCATAGTGTGTATATGTCTTTATCTAATGCAAAATCAGGCGGTCTACTGATTCAGTTGACCTCCTTAATGCAAATTATGTCAGTGCCATGCATCCAATCATGTATGCAAGCAACCCTAGTATCAACCTATGAAAAAAGGGAACCTGGAAATAAGCATACGAACAGAGGACCTTAAAACCTGTAAGTAAACTAAAACCTGGACTGGGAAACTAAAAACAGAGAAACGAGGGACAATAAGTGAGTGAACTTCCCTTTATCTTTTGTTTGTTATGGTGATGCTTATATATATATAGACTTGTGTGTATTTGAGGTTAGTCATAACCTTTTATTTGAAACTTGGAATTACACAAGACCAAAAACAAAAATGGAACAAGGGAATAGCATAAGACAGTGTACATCAGTTTTCTACTTAAACTAGTAATGTGTTATTTATATTGTGATGAGGGTAATATATATATATATACACACACACACAC
Organism: Allium sativum; assembly: GCA_030737875.1. Taxonomy (NCBI): domain Eukaryota; kingdom Viridiplantae; phylum Streptophyta; class Magnoliopsida; order Asparagales; family Amaryllidaceae; genus Allium; species Allium sativum. The sequence goes on along the minus strand of CM060926.1, from coordinate 1,017,692,621 downwards.
ACACACAAGTCCTGGGTGTGTTATATACAGGAGGTTGTAGTAAAAATTTGACCACTATTAAGCATATTAAAATGCTTGCAGGTGTGACTTCAAGGGAAAATTACATTTCCCAATTATTTTAAAATAAATAACTTAACTTCTAGTTCGTTTTACAATCAAACTCCAACATGAAAGTTGGATGTTTAGGCTTCGGGTGTAAATTAAAAATGGTTTGGACATAAACCATAATTTGTATTCTTAAAGATGCTAATTTACAGTAAAGGAAGTAAAAACTCAGGAAAAAAGTCGAATACCTTAAATTTTTATTCAATTACACGAGCGTGTATATCTTTGAAAACCATGAAATTAAACATTAATATCAGTATTTTTAGTGCTGTGTATAATTAGAATTTACAAATTAACTGGAAACTGTATTTTTATCAAATTCCGGCATCGTCGTCGACGAGAGGACTTGGCGTCAGGTCTGGAGTAGTGTGAGAGGTCGTGGATCTTGGGAAAAATCCTAGATGATTTTTTGAATGGGTGAATTTCGATTTTAACATCGACTTAGGTTTTTTTTGTATGTGTTGAACACTGGTATTTGAACAAGAACTACTTCGCAGTGGGACTCATGGGAGGTGCACACCATAGGTGATGGAAAGAGAAGGTTGGACCGAGTCTGTAACGACCCGTGTTTTTGGCACTAAAATATATAATTTAATTTATTTAATTCAATTATTATATTTGGGATATCGAGGTGATTTAATATTTAAATCGTCGTTTTAAACAAAGCTGAACTATATATTTATATAATTATAAATAGAGCTTGAAATATAGCGCTGCAGTTTGAAAATTCGAGTTTTGAACTTCAACTGAGAATACAGGATTCGATATAAGTCGGATTTCTGTGAAACAGGACACGTTGGAACTGTATTGGCGATAATTTTCATATGAAAGAGAAAAATCCAGATTTCGTGTTATAGTTTGATAGTTATGGCCAAATCAAATTTTGAAATAGTCGCTATGGAAAATCGTTATTAAATTATAGGCCTTTAAAATGGCCGTTTTGCAAACGGACTCAGATTTCGACGAAATCAGTTTCATTAGAACCGTATCGCTAAATTATTGTACGGTGGTGAATTGCGTGGAAAACCGATGTCGTATGTGACCACGGTAGCTATAAACGCTCGTTCATTTTCTATAGCGTGTATTTAAATAAATAAAAGGATATTTGAATGTAACTGGAGCAGATGATCGAATTAGGCCACGAAACCAGTTCCGTTGAGTTCGTATCGTCGATTAGAGTCAGGATATGTATATAGTTTGTTATTTTTAGAGATTGAGAAATTTGGCGTTAAAAAGGGTAGGGCGGTTCGAGGTAAAAATAGCCTACCGGGGCAGCAGTCTCAGAATGCGACGAAATTAGTGCCGTTGGGTTCGTATCGAAAATTTATTGTCGGTGTTCGCAGTTTCAAGTGGATTTGATTTATCTGGTGACCGTGGAAAAATTAAACGTGTGTTCATTTCTGGTTTCATAAAGGAAATTTTTCCATACGACCTCGGATTTCGACGAAACTTGTCTCATTGGGTCCGGAATACCTTTTTATACTAGGATTAAATTTTTTATCAGTAAACAGAAATCAATTGTGGTGATTTTTATCAATTACTTCAGTATGAAGTTTCGTTTATTATTAAATTAACATATCAACACCCCTATATAAGCAACTAAAGGTCAAATACCCTAAGTATAGACGCACAGCTACACAGAGTACCAGCTACCCTCCACCCTTTGTATTGTCTTTTCATCGAGATGAAACCTTGCCGACCAAGTAATTCTGAAGTCTCCATCTTCGCACATGCTATGATAACGTAGCAGCAGACCTAATGAATATACAAATGCATATCTTGACGTGGCCACTACGTTGTCCTTCTATTTATAGGGCCAGACATCTTCTTTTCCTCACTGAGAATTGAAAACAAAATGAAAACCCTCCTTAATAATGAACGAACACAAATCCCCTCCATTCGATTCACTTTTCTCCCAAACCATCGATTTCCTTTCCGAACTTTCTACTACATAATCGAAGCACTCAACCTGCTTTCAAAATCCTACCCGTGATGATCGGAGTTTTCTTCTCGAGGTGGCGGAAATTTGAGAATGGAGGGTCATTCGAGTGGGGTGTTGGTCCAGGCGAGGGAGAGCAAGGTGAGCTCGTCACTATGGTACCATCAAATCGGCCTCTGATGGCCTGAGCTTGGCGCGACGGCTCCAGGATGGCAGCGAGCTAGGCATTCGGTTTTTCAAATGAAGACATGGAACTTAAACAGTAAAGTAAAAGAGGGGTCGGCCTTACTGACTAACGCAATTCGATTATAAAATGGTGATTAGGGAGTTAAACTTTGATTGAAATAAGTATTGTTTAAACCGTTATCTGAAAACGTAAATTTTCTTGTAGGGTTGAAAACAAACGGACGATGGTGGAGCAAACAAACGAACGTACTGGCCGAGATGATATCATGGCAGACCGCTTATTTCAAAAGTAAATAGTTAAACTAATGCTTAATTAATAGCTAATTAACCATAACTTAAATTATTAAAAGATGTATAAGTTATTGCTAGGTCATTTCGGGATTGAAGACATCGCTTGGGGAAATTTAGGAGGAATAAAGATGGGTAGAGAAGTCAGCATGCACTTGCTCTAATAAAATAATTTAGTGAAGCAAGTTACATCGAAATCGTATCGACAGACTCTACACTATGGAACTGTTGCGGACAGTGCAGGACACATCTGGAATTTTCAGTTAAATTAAACGACTGTTTAATTTAACTGCATCCAAACTGTCTCGACAAATCAACTCAAGGTGAGTTAAACTCACTCAGTTTTTCCCATTTACATTTTAATATAAATTGGGTTTTTATTTTGTTTGCTGATGATTGCATGTTTGCTAGTTATACATTTGTTGGTTGATTTAACTGATGAAATTAAACTGTGTTTAATTTCAGTAAAATTCCAAATCGTTATTTTTAACGATTGGTTCCAATAAAGGTGACTCACCTTGGTTGGTCATGTTTATTTATAAACATGTTTAAATGGTTGAATTGTTTGAATTGCTTATGGTTGATGTTAAATGGTCGTTATTTAATTTATCAGTTAAACAAAACTGAACCGTATGATTTGAGATAACCATTTGAATACAGGGAAGAACAGGTTGGAGGGATCCAACCGGATTCCTCAACTATATTATTTATTTCATATCATCATATATGAACTGCCTGTTTGTAGTGTTTGATTTGACGGTTGATTATTGAATGTTCAACATCTGTTAGTTTAAACCAACGGGTGATATTGGTTGGGTATTTAGCGGCATATGGCCTAGAAAATCAACCGTTTTATAGATATTGATTCACCGTCAGGTGAGTCAATAGAGATGAAGTTATAAAATGTATTTTATAACTGGAGATAGATTTTTGAACATATTATTTTGAATAAAAGTTATTCAAGAGAAAGAAATAAATATTTTATTTATGTAAGACTTTAAATTATTTTTAATTGATTTTATAAAGCAAGTTCCGATGTAAATCAGATTGATAAGTACGAGATAGGAAATAAAATCACATAGTTATTCAGGATGAGTTGCCATTTCGTACGACTGCTAGCGTAATTCGCAGGGCTGCAGATAGCCTACGGCGGTCGGATGTTTCCTGAGGGAATCAGGCGTAACCATTGTGATTGCTGTGATCTAGAGTCAAGCGAATGGATTTAAGTCGAATATTAGTTAATCGATTAGAGTTCAATCAAAATTAGAGTTATTCAAATATCATATTTTTGAATATTAAAAGAATTAGAAGTTTTTAATTTAACAAAAGTAAATCAGTTGTTAAAGGCCAAGTGATGCTGAATACTGAACCAGTGAACTCATTGGAGTGTCATGGTTGAAACACTGTATATTTTGATAGTTAAAACACCGACTATCAAATCTGTCCAATACGATTGTTGGTATGGAAAGACCGGGATCGAATTTATATTCGAAAACCATTCCGACCAACAAATACGTAAAGAGATGATCGAGATGGAGCATTGAAGACCGTGGATTTTCATAAACGGAAGGACCACTAATATTCTCTGCCTGGCAAGCAGAGATAAGCTGTGATTCTGTCGTGGTTGGAATCTACGGGTTGCAAGGACTTCTCGCTACTGATCCATGGGGTGATTCCTATATGGATGCGGTAGGAGAGTGCCTTCGGTTCATCCTGTTCCTGGATGACATATATGGACGGATGTCTGACAGAGTATTTCCAAAGGGTCACGTACGTTGATTTCTTCAAACGTACGATAGTTGTTGGCGGGGAGTTGCCGTTCTCTTAGCTTCCAGCTAGAGTATTTTTGTGGACGTCAATTAGTGATATCTGACGGATCTGACGATGTGGCATTCAAAGTAAATGATGACCAGGTGTTCAAAAGCTAATCTAAGCCTCAAGCCTCATCAACCGGGAAATGACAAAAATCGGGCAGGCAGCATGGCTATGTGGGTCGCTCCCATTAGGGTGTATGATCACCTATCTAGAGAAAATCCTATTGTTTCTTGTATCTATGTTTCGATGATGTCCCTTTTCGGGAGACGGTTGCTGATCCCAACCGTCGGTGATATACATTCGATACTCTCAAGCGAAATGAGGGGTCGGTCATGTGAGGGCCGGGTTGCAAGAAGTTCTTGTTGAACCCAGTGTATTCGTCTCTAGAGATACACTATCGGAAGGTGGTCCCATACCTTGTCAAGTTTGGAATCCAATCTCCAATAAGCGCCTGCGGTTTTGATTGTATACTATATATGTGGAGCGTGAGATGCAAGCGTTCCACTAAATTCTATTTACTTGTATTTAGACATTATTATAATATCAGAACAAGATATTGGTTTCAAAACTGTTTTGGGTTATCGTAAGGTAAAAACCGTCCGTGTTTATGTGTGGATTGGGTCTTACGATTATCCTTTTCTTTTGAAAAGATTTTGAACTTTAAAATCATGATTGGATGGTTCACCCTTATTACTGTGCGAGTTTATCTCACTCTGGTTCACCAGACTGACCCGGTGTTTTGTAAATGCTCGGGTTAGACCGGGTTGTACAGGTTCAGGTTATCGACTGCTGTGAAGAGACGAGCTGGAAGAATCCAGACGTATGATATTACTATTCCGCTGTGTGTTATATGAGGACAGATTAGTATCACTGTCCAGATGTGTACTCTGATATTGTAAGTATTTCAAAAGCTTTCAATAAAGGTTATTTCTGTATTATATTTTGTTCCGCTGCGATGTGAGACTCTGTGTTGTGTTGTGTTCTTCTTCTTCTATTCTAATATTTCTTTCTTTCGTATCTCACCCTCTAAATTCTTTCTATTAATGATCTGGAATGTTCGATGTCTGAATGGTCAACATGATAGTTTGATGTTGATTTTCGGGGTCGAAAATCCCAGTTCGTTACAGTGGTATCAGAGCTGAAGGTTAAGTAATTACCTTGGCTCTGTGGTGTAACTCAGTAGAGATGGGGTTAGAAATACCCTAGACTGAGTTTGAGTGTATATATATGAGCGCGTATTTGTAAATTGTTATAAAAACTGTCTTATATTGTGTTGATTGGTTTGTCGAGTAGTTTATGAATTCTGGTCGATACAGTAATGCAAACTGTGTCGATAAGTGTTTCTAAACTCTTGAACAGAATAAGTCGACACAGTATGTTTTTGAAAGAGGGTAAATGGAAATTTTTACCCGAAATATATTTTGATATAAACAAGGTATATATATTAAAATTATTATAATGTATATATTGGTTGTGTTGGTTGATTTAAAATTGAAATGGTTATATAAATAACCAACCAGAATTCATATCAGTATAATATATGGAATCAGATGAAGTAAATCTGAAATTTAAATCAGAATTGGAATTAAAATTCCTAAATGTGGGAAAAGTGTTAACAAATGAAATTGGGTTAAATATATGAGGAATTTAAGATCCTGGGAGATTTTAAATTGTTTTACAAGCCTTGAAAAGGATATTTTGAACTGATTTCAAAATGGAAGTGTTTAGAAATGGTTTTGAAAGTGATATAGTAGTGAACTCACTTCGATAGCTGGAAAATAGATTCCGATGATGATCCGGACATCATCGGTGTTCATTTTCGAGTTCTAAGTGACGGATTACTACCAAAGATTTTGTTTTGAATTGCTTTGAGAAAAACAAGTTGTTTTGAATCCTGAAAGGAATATTTGATTTTTGAAAGAGCTGAACTGTTTAAAAACTCCCAGAGAAATTGTTTGAACAAAGGCCAAATTTAAATAGATACCTGTGAAAGCAAATATGAATTGAATTGAAACCAATTAACTAGAAATTGAATCGGGATATAATATATCAAGTGGAATCAGATTTGGAATTGGGAGACAGGAATATGAAATGGTGTTGGACTGGTAAGTTAAGAGTTGAAATTGGTGATGAATGGAAATTGAGTTAAGAATGGGATCTGGCTTGGACGCATGAAGGGTTTAGCTTTGAGGATAAAATTTGAATTTTGTTTGGGAATGCATGTGAATATGCTGACAGGGCAGCAGATAGAAGTGATAAAATGATATGCCCGACAAAAAGGTACACGTTTATTTTTATATGGGTTTGGAGGTTTATGAGCCTATTTGGCAAGCCTCTTGCCTGTTTCATTTTCTTTTGGATTGGAAAAGGCCTAGAAAGGCAAGTTGGAGTTATACCGATTGAGCCGTACAGAGGAGGTGCTGACGAAATTTTTCGAAAATTTAAAGTGTTAGAAAATTTTCGATATTTTTGAAAATATTTATTTACAGTATTGAATTGGTTTCTAATTTAATATAAAATTAGATTTGAAATTAATGAGTTTATAACGTTCTTCCTTACCTTAGCAATTTCGAGGACGAAATTATTTTAAGGGGGGAAGAATGTAACGACCCGTGTTTTTGGCACTAAAATATATAATTTAATTTATTTAATTCAATTATTATATTTGGGATATCGAGGTGATTTAATATTTAAATCATCGTTTTAAACAAAGCTGAACTATATATTTATATAATTATAAATAGAGCTTGAAATATAGCGCTGCAGTTTGAAAATTCGAGTTTTGAACTTCAACTGAGAATACAGGATTCGATATAAGTCGGATTTCTGTGAAACAGGACACGTTGGAACTGTATTGGCGATAATTTTCATATGAAAGAGAAAAATCCAGATTTCGTGTTATAGTTTGATAGTTATGGCCAAATCAAATTTTGAAATAGTCGCTATGGAAAATCGTTATTAAATTATAGGCCTTTAAAATGGCCGTTTTGCAAACGGACTCAGATTTCGACGAAATCAGTTTCATTAGAACCGTATCGCTAAATTATTGTACGGTGGTGAATTGCGTGGAAAACCGATATCGTATGTGACCACGGTAGCTATAAACGCTCGTTCATTTTCTATAGCGTGTATTTAAATAAATAAAAGGATATTTGAATGTAACTGGAGCAGATGATCGAATTAGGCCACGAAACCAGTTCCGTTGAGTTCGTATCGTCGATTAGAGTCAGGATATGTATATAGTTTGTTATTTTTAGAGATCGAGAAATTTGGCGTTAAAAAGGGTAGGGCGGTTCGAGGTAAAAATAGCCTACCGGGGCAGCAGTCTCAGAATGCGACGAAATTAGTGCCGTTGGGTTCGTATCGAAAAGTTATTGTCGATGTTCGCAGTTTCAAGTGGATTTGATTTATCTGGTGACCGTGGAAAAATTAAACGTGTGTTCATTTCTGGTTTCATAAAGGAAATTTTTCCATACGACCTCGGATTTCGACGAAACTTGTCTCATTGGGTCCGGAATACCTTTTTATACTAAGATTAAATTTTTTATCAGTAAACAGAAATCAATTGTGGTGATTTTTATCAATTACTTCAGTATGAAGTTTCGTTTATTATTAAATTAACATATCAACACCCCTATATAAGCAACTAAAGGTCAAATACCCTAAGTATAGACGCACAGCTACACAGAGTACCAGCTACCCTCCACCCTTTGTATTGTCTTTTCATCGAGATGAAACCTTGCCGACCAAGTAATTCTGAAGTCTCCATCTTCGCACATGCTATGATAACGTAGCAGCAGACCTAATGAATATACAAATGCATATCTTGACGTGGCCACTACGTTGTCCTTCTATTTATAGGGCCAGACATCTTCTTTTCCTCACTGAGAATTGAAAACAAAATGAAAACCCTCCTTAATAATGAACGAACACAAATCCCCTCCATTCGATTCACTTTTCTCCCAAACCATCGATTTCCTTTCCGAACTTTCTACTACATAATCGAAGCACTCAACCTGCTTTCAAAATCCTACCCGTGATGATCGGAGTTTTCTTCTCGAGGTGGCGGAAATTTGAGAATGGAGGGTCATTCGAGTGGGGTGTTGGTCCAGGCGAGGGAGAGCAAGGTGAGCTCGTCACTATGGTACCATCAGATCGACCTCTGATGGCCTGAGCTTGGCGCGACGGCTCCAGGATGGCAGCGAGCTAGGCATTCGGTTTTTCAAATGAAGACATGGAACTTAAACAGTAAAGTAAAAGAGGGGTCGGCCTTACTGACTAACGCAATTCTATTATAAAATGGTGATTAGGGAGTTAAACTTTGATTGAAATAAGTATTTTTTAAACCGTTATCTAAAAACGTAAATTTTCTTGCAGGGTTGAAAACAAACGGACGATGGTGGAGCAAACAAACGAACGTACTGGCCGAGATGATATCATGGCAGACCCCTTATTTCAAAAGTAAATAGTTAAACTAATGCTTAATTAATAGCTAATTAACCATAACTTAAATTATTAAAAGATGTATAAGTTATTGCTAGGTCATTTCGGGATTGAAGACATCGCTTGGGGAAATTTAGGAGGAATAAAGATGGGTAGAGAAGTCAGCATGCACTTGCTCTAATAAAATAATTTAGTGAAGCAAGTTACATCGAAATCGTATCGACAGACTCTACACTATGGAACTGTTGCGGACAGTGCAGGACACATCTGGAATTTTCAGTTAAATTAAACGACTGTTTAATTTAACTGCATCCAAACTGTCTCGACAAATCAACTCAAGGTGAGTTAAACTCACTCAGTTTTTCCCATTTACATTTTAATATAAATTGGGTTTTTATTTTGTTTGCTGATGATTGCACGTTTGCTAGTTATACATTTGTTGGTTGATTTAACTGATGAAATTAAACTGTGTTTAATTTCAGTAAAATTCCAAATCGTTATTTTTAACGATTGGTTCCAATAAAGGTGACTCACCTTGGTTGGTCATGTTTATTTATAAACATGTTTAAATGGTTGAATTGTTTGAATTGCTTATGGTTGATGTTAAATGGTCGTTATTTAATTTATCAGTTAAACAAAACTGAACCGTATGATTTGAGATAACCATTTGAATACAGGGAAGAACAGGTTGGAGGGATCCAACCGGATTCCTCAACTATATTATTTATTTCATATCATCATATATGAACTGCCTGTTTGTAGTGTTTGATTTGACGGTTGATTATTGAATGTTCAACATCTGTTAGTTTAAACCAACGGGTGATATTGGTTGGGTATTTAGCGGCATATGGCCTAGAAAATCAACCGTTTTATAGATATTGATTCACCGTCAGGTGAGTCAATAGAGATGAAGTTATAAAATGTATTTTATAACTGGAGATAGATTTTTGAACATATTATTTTGAATAAAAGTTATTCAAGAGAAAGAAATAAATATTTTATTTATGTAAGACTTTAAATTATTTTTAATTGATTTTATAAAGCAAGTTCCGATGTAAATCAGATTGATAAGTACGAGATAGGAAATAAAATCACATAGTTATTCAGGATGAGTTGCCATTTCGTACGACTGCTAGCGTAATTCGCAGGGCTGCAGATAGCCTACGGCGGTCGGATGTTTCCTGAGGGAATCAGGCGTAACCATTGTGATCGCTGTGATCTAGAGTCAAGCGAATGGATTTAAGTCGAATATTAGTTAATCGATTAGAGTTAAATCAAAATTAGAGTTATTCAAATATCATATTTTTGAATATTAAAAGAATTAGAAGTTTTTAATTTAACAAAAGTAAATCAGTTGTTAAAGGCCAAGTGATGCTGAATACTGAACACGTGAACTCATTGGAGTGTCATGGTTGAAACACTGTATATTTTGATAGTTAAAACACCGACTATCAAATCTGTCCAATACGATTGTTGGTATGGAAAGACCGGGATCGAATTTATATTCGAAAACCATTCCGACCAACAAATACGTAAAGAGATGATCGAGATGGAGCATTGAAGACCGTGGATTTTCATAAACGGAAGGACCACTAATATTCTCTGCCTGGCAAGCAGAGATAAGCTGTGATTCTGTCGTGGTTGGAATCTACGGGTTGCAAGGACTTCTCGCTACTGATCCATGGGGTGATTCCTATATGGATGCGGTAGGAGAGTGCCTTCGGTTCATCCTGTTCCTGGATGACATATATGGATGGATGTCTGACAGAGTATTTCCAAAGGGTCACGTACGTTGATTTCTTCAAACGTACGATAGTTGTTGGCGGGGAGTTGCCGTTCTCTTAGCTTCCAGCTAGAGTATTTTTGTGGACGTCAATTGGTGATATCTGACGGATCTGACGATGTGGCATTCAAAGTAAATGATGACCAGGTGTTCAAAAGCTAATCTAAGCCTCAAGCCTCATCAACCGGGAAATGACAAAAATCGGGCAGGCAGCATGGCTATGTGGGTCGCTCCCATTAGGGTGTATGATCACCTATCTAGAGAAAATCCTATTGTTTCTTGTATCTATGTTTCGATGCTGTCCCTTTTCGGGAGACGGTTGCTGATCCCAACCGTCGGTGATATACATTCGATACTCTCAAGCGAAATGAGGGGTCGGTCATGTGAGGGCCGGGTTGCAAGAAGTTCTTGTTGAACCCAGTGTATTCGTCTCTAGAGATACACTATCGGAAGGTGGTCCCATACCTTGTCAAGTTTGGAATCCAATCTCCAATAAGCGCCTGCGGTTTTGATTGTATACTATATATGTGGAGCGTGAGATGCAAGCCTTCCACTAAATTCTATTTACTTGTATTTAGACATTATTATAATATCAGAACAAGATATTGGTTTCAAAACTGTTTTGGGTTATCGTAAGGTAAAAACCGTCCGTGTTTATGTGTGGATTTGGTCTTACGATTATCCTTTTCTTTTGAAAAGATTTTGAACTTTAAAATCATGATTGGATGGTTCACCCTTATTACTGTGCGAGTTTATCTCACTCTGGTTCACCAGACTGACCCGGTGTTTTGTAAATGCTCGGGTTAGACCGGGTTGTACAGGTTCAGGTTATCGACTGCTGTGAAGAGACGAGCTGGAAGAATCCAGACGTATGATATTACTATTCCGCTGTGTGTTATATGAGGACAGATTAGTATCACTGTCCAGATGTGTACTCTGATATTGTAAGTATTTCAAAAGCTTTCAATAAAGGTTATTTCTGTATTATATTTTGTTCCGCTGCGATGTGAGACTCTGTGTTGTGTTGTGTTCTTCTTCTTCTTCTATTCTAATATTTCTTTCTTTCGTATCTCACCCTCTAAATTCTTTCTATTAATGATCTGGAATGTTCGATGTCTGAATGGTCAACATGATAGTTTGATGTTGATTTTCGGGGTCGAAAATCCCAGTTCGTTACAGAGTCTATGTACGAAGTTTGGTGGTAAACGGTGTTGTGGGGTGGCATAGTGAGGTGGTTAAATGGAGCCAATGTTTTGACATTGTTTTGAAGCTTCAGCTTGATGATGAGATTAAGGGAGGAGAAGTGTAAAGCTCTGGTGATAGGCCAGTGGGGACGCAGGGGTGTCGATGCGTTGGAGGAACGGGTCATAACCGGTGTATGGGGATTTGAAGGCTTGTGCATGTGCACAATGCACTTGCGTGTACTAGGGAGTTTACTAGAACAAACAAGGAGGAGGAGACACCGATTTTTAGTGATGGGTTGGAAAAAATATACGGGCCAAGGGAGTTGGGTCAGCAAGAAATGGCTGTAGAGAAAAAAGAATGAATTTAAATTAAAAAGTAACATAGAAAAAACAATAGAAAGTGTAGGAAGAAAGCAGCAGATCAAAGAAGGAAGGAAAGGAAATATGGGGAGAAGGGGAGCTCGGTTAGTAGACGATTAGTTGCGCGTGAAATGATTAGTTGCATGTGAAATGAATGGACTTCGACCCAGTTTTTGTTTAATAATATAATATATATATAAGTTAAACTTAAATAAAAAATTTAATAGAATATATGCATATATACATAGGTATATAGATAAGTTAAAAACCAATGTATATGTGCATGCATATGATTTAACGTGTGGGTATTCGAGCCCGGCTTGAAGTATGATCACTTAATTGATTTTAAAGGCTTCTCAATTTAATTTTTGATTTTAAAAAGGAACTGGATTTAAAATGAAATTATTACGTAATTATAAAATCGTTCTAAACTCTATAAATAGTTATATTTGGTATAAACGTTAATTTAGCAGTTGAACTAAATTAGCGCACAACTATTAATAATTGATCTATAATACTTTGTAATTTCACTAGGTTCTTAATTGGTCATTCAATTAATTATTTAATTAATTAAGTTGTGTTTAATTATGTAAACATAATTATTTATTTTATATGGACATCTATTAGTGGAAATAAACATCGTTCCACTATAAATTTGTTTGAATAAATTGTTTGGACACCATGTTAGTGGAAATAAACACCGTTCTGCTATTATATTAGTTTGACATATTTTATCTGTTCATATATGTTGTAGAGTTATTATATTATCAATTGATCATATTGAATTGTAGTTACATGGTTGTTTGTGCAAATTGGGTTAACAACTTGAATTTCATCTGTTAAAGAACTACTATATGCCATTAGGACTGCGAAGTGATATTTTCCATAAAGTAAATCATAAATTTACTCAAGTTGTTAATAGTTTTGAACAATTGTTTTAAGAAACAAGCAAAGGTGATTATTTTAAATTAATTATTTTATTTATTAATTTAAAAAGGAAGATTAATTGTAATCAATTAATCAGATTGTTTTTAGGTACAGTTACATCAGCTGTTTTAAATAACGATTGGTTGTTAAATTAATTATGTTTCAATTTAGTTAATGGAAATAGGTTTTAACAAGTGATCTTTAAACATATAAATGTTTTATTAAAATTTAATTAATATTTCAGTTAATAGGTTTATGGTAAGATAAGAGTATCGTTAAATAGAGAAGTTGGAATTTGATAAATTATCGAAGATGATGTTTTTAATTTAATTAATCTCTTACTTAAGTTAGTTTTTAAAATAGTCTAATTATAAAAGAAAAAGGTAAGTAAGTTGATTTTATTTAAATTAACTGGATAAATGTTATAAATCATCAACATTGTTTTAAAATAGTTTAAGAATTGAAAATCAAATAGATTTACAAAGTCCGGTTTGTCGAATATTTTGAATCTCGAACTTCTACAAATCTTAACGATAAGAATAATTTCGACTCAAGGTCCGAGAGGTAATTAAAATACCCCAACTTGAACGGTTCCACTATTATTCGATAGATAGTAGTAGTTTGTATTCAAAATTGAGTGTTAGAGTTGAATATCTCTTTAATTTATGAAACGTATATTCAAGAGTGAGATTATCATGTAAGATTTATATTAGAAAGTTCCGAAGTTAAAAAGAAATACCTATTTTCAAATAAGCATAAACAAAGTTAAAATTTTAATTTAAATAATTGAAGACTATTTAAATAAGGCTTAGCAGATCCAACGGATATAAATCTATTTATTTTATTTTATATTTGATAGTTAAATCACCAACTATCAAATCTTGACCTTTTACGTTGTCGTTTCGAAGAGTCCGGAACCCAATTCCACTTCGATTCAATCTATATGTTTCAAGTCAGAGATTGCTGAAGATGGAGTTTATGCAAGGGTGGTTCTGTTAATCCTAGGTAGCAATTGCCTAAGATGGATTTAAATGATAGTGCCTTCGGTTTGTCCAGTCCTAGGATAACTTGTATGGACAAATGTATGACAGAGTATTCCTAATAAATCATATGATTGATCTCTGCAAACTATGTTTGGTGGTGGAGGAATTTGTTTCTTTTATCTTTATACCCATGGTGTTGGGGAAATCAATTTGGGATTTGATTGGTTTGATGATGTGGCATTAAAAGTAAATGAAGATGTGATATGTCTAAATGTGTGTTCAGACCTCAAGCCTCCTCAACCGGGAATGGTATAAAATCGGGTAGGTCGCATGGCTATGTGGGTCGCTCCTATAAAAAGGGTATATTATTACTTGATCTGGAGAAATCAAATGCCTTCGGTTGTTCCTTTTATTTGTATGTTATCGGTTTGGTTGGCTGGACCCCAACCGTGGTAATGATATATTCGGTACTCTCAAGCGAAATGAGGGTCAGTCACGTTTAGCCTGGGTTGCAAGATGTTCTTGTTGAACCCTAATGTATTCATCTCCGGAGGTACATTGTCAGAAAGGTGGTTCCATACGTTACCAGGAAATCCATTATCCAATAAGCGCCCGCGGTTTTGATTGTATACTTTGTATGTAGAGCGTGAGATGCAAGCATTTGGCTAGATTTCTATTTACTTGTATTTAGACACTATTATAATATCAGAATAATATCGTTTTCAAAGATTGCTTTGGGTTATCGTAAGGTAAAAACCATCCATATTTATGTGTGGATCGGTCTTACGATTATCTTTTCTTTCAAAAGGGTTTTGAAAGTTAAAATCAAGCTGTTTTAAAACCGTTTACTCACACCAGTGCCATGACTGACCCAGAGTTTTATTTTTCTCTGTTTTCCCTACACTTTTGGGTGCCCAAATTTGTACGGGCAGTCAAATAGTTCAGGATTTTACAAATTTTTTGGAGGAGCTTGGAGTTGGAGGCTTCAACATTATATATATAGTTTATTTCCGCCGATGAAGTATATGTACTATACTCTGATGATGCATGTAAGTCCAAGCACTATTGTATTTTAAAAGTGATTATATATCTATTATATTTTATGCGTTCCGCTGTGAGATCGTATCTTCTCTGATGTTCTGTTATTGTGTTCTTCTTTCTCTTATTCTAACTCTTGTATCTTATCTCTTCTCACCCTCTAATATCTTTCTTTGACATCTGGGTTTCATTACTATTTGGGATGAACTTGTGTTGTATTTGGTTGACTCAAAGGGTACCGAAATATGGGTCATTACACTTGGTACTAGAGCTTAAGGTTGAGTAGTAACATTGGCTCTGTGGCGTTACTCAATAGAGATGGGGTTAGTAATACCTTAGATTGGGTTTGAGTATATATATGAGCCCGTATTTGTTAATTTATATAAAAATTGTTTTATATTGTATTGATTGGTTTGTCGAGTAGATGAATTCTGGTCAATACGGTAGTGCAAACTATATCAAAAAAAATTATAAACTCTGGAACAGAGTAATTCGACAGAGTATTTTTTATTAAAGCTAGGTAAATGAAATACTTTTACCCACAAATATATTTTTGATATAAAATAATAATTTTTTGAAATTATTATTATATATGAATGTATTAATTGTTGTTATTATAATCAAATAAGATTTTAAAATTTTAATTGGCTATTTATATAACCAAATTGGGTTTGTAAAGAATAAAATATACAAATAAGACAAACTTGAAATTTGTTTGAGTAAAACAAATTGTTTTGGAAAAATTCAAAGGTTTTGTATTTACAATGGAATTGAGATATTTGATTTCAAACTAGTTTGGAGTAAAAACCGAAAATTTGCAATTTTAAAATTTAACTAGAGTAAGTTCAATGAATTAGAATTTGACTGAGGGTAAGTCAAATATATTTAAATTAGATTTGAATTTAAAAAGAGAATTGGAAGCAAGTAGATATGTTTGAACAGGTTTAATTCAAATTAATGAAGTAAATGAGTTTTGGAATCATTTTCCAAATATAATCAGGATATTTTCTTAAATGGAAATGGGATAATATGGGTTGATATGAAATTAAAATATGGAGTTAAGAAATTAGAATCTAACTGGAGATTGGTTAAGTTAAATGATTTTCTGATTATTGATCTGATGTTGATTTTGGTCTTCGAGGTAGATATTTAGAGGATTATTTTCTTACCAATTTACGGTCAGAGACTGATGAATGCGTTTGTATTGTATGCTTTGATTGTTGTGAAAAGTTTTGGTAGGTAACCTTTGTGTTTTGGATGTATGGATTATTGCGATTGCTAAAGAATGACCCATGTTTGTGTTTGGTTATAAGTCTATGACTTTAAATATAAGTAAAATCTCCTCATTACTCTTTAATTTCAGGGATGAAATTCTTTTAAGGGGGGTAGATAGTAATGTACGGTTTTTGACTGAATTATGTGATACAGTTTATTTGGATTATTTCAGTAGTTGATTTAAATAATAAATTGGAATAACCATTTTTATAAAATCCGATATATATATATATTTATATTATGTAATGCATTAACAAATGTATATGTATACACAAGTAACTAGTGTCTTGTATTTTATTTTTTATATTTCTATAATAGTTTTAGACTTGTGTAAATTAAAAATTCAACATAAAAAACATAAGTAAAAATAGGGGTTTACTTCATATGGTGGAAATACTCATTTATAAATGATGTAATCCATGTTGTACATGATTTGTACAATATATATAGGTACCTCAAATACTAGACTTGGCCGTGCACTTTGCATACCTGAAGGAATCAAAAACAATTGTAAAGCCTTAACACCACATCAAGCTAGACATTCCATATGTAGTTGTCTTCCCTACCACTATTTTCACATGTCATTGTACTTCATTTTTACACTGAACTACTTTTCAACATATAAAGAAATTTAAAAAAAACTAGCAACGACACCTTTTTCATAAGCTAGAAAATAGTATCAGCCTATGCAATCAAATTAGTAGTTGATTTTCTTAAGAACAAAGTAAGCTTTCTGCAAGCATATGGTTGTGCATGAATGGAGCCTAGAAGCACAAATAGAAGTGACCAAACCATGCATTGTGTAACGACCCGGAAAATCTGAACCAATTTAAAAAAAATTAATTGGCTAAAATAGTGGATTATAAATATTTAAAATAAATATTTTAAATAATAGCAATGAAAAGTGAGTTTGAATCGACGTTTGAAAATAAATATAATTACTTTGAATTATAAATAAGGCCTGAAATGGCGCGGTAGTTTCAAAATTTGAATTCAAAATTTGTCGGACTATACCGGGTGCAAAACAAAACGGATTTGAGTGAAACCAAAAATATTTAAATCTGTTAGTGAATACCTTTCTAACGAATCTGAAAAATCGAAGTTTCATAGCGGGATGCAAAAGTTATGGCCAAATGAATTTTCAGAAAGGTCGCTATGGAAATTATATAGCCCGTGAAATTGGCCATTTTGCAAACGACCTCGGAATTCGATGAAACCACTTTTGTTGGATCCGGGATGTGAAGTTATTGCTAGGTTTCAAATTTCATAATTTTTGAAGCTAGTATGTGAGCGTGGCAAAGGAAAACGTGTTTTGGTCAATTGTAGTTAAATTGGATCGGCCAGAAATGGGCTTTTTTGCAAACGGTCTCAGAATTCGATGAAACTAGTTATCATCAAAACATAGCTAGATTTATTTTTCGGGAATTTTTAGAATCAGTTTGTGGCCCTGGCAAATTGAAATGTACGTTCAAATTAAATATTGAATGTTATATATTTTAAATTGAAGGAAAACTGATTGAAACAGTCGAATGGGCCTACGAAACATATCCCATTGTGTTTGGAATGGGGGTAAAACGCTAGGGATGACAGTCGTTGGGTTTGGATTGGAGTTCGTATGCAAAAACCCTATTTTTCGAATTAATAAATATGGACCAATCAGAATTTTTCTTCATAAATAAAAAAAACAAAAAAAAACGTATTCTCTCTCCTCGCTACTCAGATCGAAGGCGGAAAAGCCTTCCAACCTTCCAGCTCCGATTCCGACCGCCACGTTCGTCAAAACCCCTAGCCCCTTTGCAACTTTTTGAAGATCTCCTCCTCCTCCTCTTTGAATCCAAGTAAGCTTCGCCCTCCACCATCAAGTATTTCGCCAGATCCAGCCTCTCAAAGATTGTGACTTTGAACCGCCGCCGGGTTCGCCAGAGGCCACCGAGTGGGACCCCCTTACCTCGTTTTGCGCGCCTCTCCAAGCGCTGCGACGTGGTGTTGGCCGATCTTCATATCGCTGCACGGAGTGGAAGTAAAGGCTAAACCTAGTTTTGAACCTTTCAGCTGAGGTACGACCATATTAATTTTCAACAGTTTTAACATCTTTAAACCGTTGCAAATTTTGAAAAATCATATCTTTTTCGTGTGTTGACGAAATTCGATGAAACAGGAAACATCGTGACCATGTGGACGTCTTCTACATTCTAAAAGAGACCGCATATTTTTCTGAGCCTTCTGCTATTTTTGGTGGAGTGGAACCCAATGTGAGATTTCTAATTTATAAACGATATGGAAAGTGACAATGTATAAATTATATAGTCGATGTATGAGTTATATAAGCATTGTACACCTCTTGTATAAGCGTCGTATAAGTTGTACGTTCGATGTATAAGTTGTATATGCGTTGTAAAAATTATATATGTGTTGAAATAGAAGTGAAATGCTATATATAAATATATATATATATACGCCCCTCGTCCACAAACCATGGACGATATTTATTGGTTGTGATTGGTGTGAAAATTGATTGATAGCGAATGGTTGATTGGAATTATTTGTGGTTGATATTGATTGATTGTGGTTGAAAAATACCCGTTTGTGGTTGAGAAATATTTGGTTGAAACCACATAGGATTAGTTTGTGGAAATGAAATAAATATACATGCCGCCTGCGTGTGAACTAGATGCATGAATCCCCATTGTCAAAAACCGTGAGGTTTTAAGGTAGAGCGAGGAGCCGTACTAGGGACGGTCCCGGTTTTAACTACCCTGCCGTTATGTTGCCGAAATTTTGACTAATATTCGTGTGTTTGAATTATTTTCATTTGTTGAAACTATATTTATTCGTTGTATAGAAAACCTTCATGTGGTGAATTGATATTCATTCGTTGAATTGAAATTCATGTGTTGAATGGTATTCGTGTTTTAAATATAAAAATCACCTTTTTATCGATATATATAAACTATAGAAAACCTTCATGTGTTGAATCGATATTCATTCGTTGAATTGAAATTCATGTGTTGAATGGTATTCGTGTTTTAAATATAAAAATCACCTTTTTATCGATATATATATAAACTATAGAAAACCTTCATGTGTTGAATCGATATTCATTCGTTGAATTGAAATTCATGTGTTGAATGGTATTCGTGTTTTAAATATAAAAATCACCTTTTTATCGATATATATAAACTATAGAAAACCTTCATGTGATGAATCGATATTCATTCGTTGAATTGAAATTCATGTGTTGAATGGTATTCATGTTTTAAATATAAAAATCACCTTTTTATCGATATATATAAACTATAGAAAACCTTCATGTGTTGAATCGAAATTCATTCGTTGAATTGAAATTCATGTGTTGAATGGTATTCATATTTTGAAAGAAAGTGTTTTATAATAAAAATCCAATTTTTATCATCGATATGAACTATATAAAATAATCTCGTTTTGAAATAAATTGTTTTATAATAAAAATCATACTTTTATTACCTATATGAACTATATAAAATAATAGTGTTTTGAAATGAATTGTTTTACAATAAAAAATCACATTTTTATTATATAAATGAATTGTCAAAAATAGTGAAGTGCTGAAATAGAAGACAGTTAGATAAAAATATCATTTTTATCAAATGTATGAAAATAATATAGTTTTGAAATCGAAGAATCGATATATATATATATATATATATATATATATATATATATATATATACAATCGAAATATATCGAATAACGAAGCTGCAGTTCGTATTTTGAAACCGTGATTTCAAACGATTAGTACGGGAGATCCGACCATCGGATTTTCCTGAAACCGCAACCGTTGGGTTCGCTTTGGAAATATCTTTCCAACGGCACCAACTTTGTAAAAATCCAACAGTTGGATTTTCTAGAATGTTTAATTCAAATCTGAAGAAAAACAGCGCCAGAATCGATTATATTTATATATATATATATATATATAAATATAATTATATTTAATCGAATAACGACGCTGCAGTTTGTATTTTGAAATCGAAACTTCAAACGATTATACCAGGAGATCCGACCGTCGGATTTTCCCAAAACTGAAACCATTGGATTCGTTTTGAAAAGATCTTTCTAATGATGTAAATTTTGTGAAGATCCAACGGTTAGATTTTCAGATATGTGTAAATCAAATCTGAAGAAAAACAGCGCCACGGCCACGTTATGGCTCGAAGCGTCGTTTTGAATAAATTGGCTATTTTAAAATAAATAAAAATAGCGATAAATCGTTATAAAATATTATAAACGATATGGATGTGAAATTTAGATACTAACTGAAGGTTGGCTAAGTCGAATGGTTTCCTGGTTGTTGATCTGATGTTGGTTTCGGCCTTCGGGGTTAATATTTGGGAAATCGTTCTCTTACTGATTGACGGTTAGTGATTAATGAATTGAAATGATGCATATGTATGTTAGTGTTGCACTTGTTTATTATATACGCGAGTTGCTCAGAAAGACCGGGTTTATCCCATTCTGAATAACTGAATCGACGATAAGAAATCGAAGATGAAGACGGTGGTCGAAGACCGGAGATCTTCACCTCGTTTGGATGGTAACCGAGGTCCTAATTAGGAGGCATCCCGAAATATGGATAATGAGTGGTGATCGTCCAAACGTACGTGGTGATCGATGGGTTTGCGAGGTATATAGTGCCTGCGGTTTCGTTCAGACCCAGAACGGGCTTGCAAATGGACAGTGTGTCTGACATTGGAATTTATTCTGTGTGATTGATAGCCATCAGTTGCACGGTGTGAATTGCCTGTGTGGCGTGCTAAGATGCAGTGATCAGGGCTTCTGTTGAAAAGCAAAGTCTTGTGGTGATGATCAAAGCACCGCCTGTGTGGCATAGCTTTGTGTATAACGTGAAATCGCGAACCTCACACCCGGTATGAACCAGAAACGGGAGAGGACCTCAGGGAGGACATGCGTTTCTTTCTAGTTAGAAGTGGCGTCAGTGGTTTTACACGCCCTGACGAGTTTGACTTATGTGGTTGTTGCTGTTGCGAGGTGCCTCGGTTTGATCGGACGATCCGGGTCCGATGGAGTCATTTGTTGGCTCATTTACGTCCCAAAGGGCGGAGAAACGTATTGTTCAGGCACTATAATCCACTCCGTGTGGACCGGCCATGTCGCTCCAAGGGGCAGTTGCGCCTATTCCGGAGACATGGGCTAGATTGTCTCAAAGTCGATAAGGACTATCTTTTGCCTTGGGTCATGACGGAAATCCAATTTCCAAATACGTGACCGTGCGGTTTTGATTGTATATATATATGGCGACATGATATATGGTACCCATGCCGTCTATGATTGATAGTTATGATGGAAATTGTTTTTGAAACATATAAACACTAGTAATAATATCAAATGCTTTTGTTTTATTCGTATCAATCATATTTTGGCCATTATAAGGTAAAACTCTATCCTCCGGTTTGCGTTTCATTGTGTGATGGGAACTGAGTCTTATAATGGCTTCATTTTTATAAAAAGCATTGCGATGTTTAAAAGAATTATTTGTTTTGAAGCACTGGCAATCCGATGGAGTAAACCTGTTCCACGAAAGTGGCGTGGTCCTGTGATTAGCCATATTATATATGTGTTGAGTAGATTTCTCATACCAGTCTCATGACTGACTCGTAGTTTGTTTCACTTTCAAACTCGGGTGCCCCCTTTTTCTACACGGGCAGCCTTGTATTCAGGTTTTAGCTGGCTTTCTCTGGATAGCTGGAGCTGAAGATGGATTCTATTATTTATCTCTTTTTATGCTGTTTAGCTCCTATTGTACATATTATGTTTGTTTCCGCTGTAGACATTTATGTATAGCTGAACTGTATTTGTACTAAGTATGATCCTGTGTGTTGTGTAACTCTGATGATTTCGTTTATCCAGTATATTCTATTGTTCATTATCTGGTGTATTTATTTATTTCTGTTCTGCTATTATCTGTTTATGTGTTATATTCCAAGGATTACCCTTGCCGCCGTCAGTACGGGGTTTGGGGTCGTCTCACATTGTCAATCACGTTGTTGAGACAACCTAGGTAGCTTATGTTATAGCCTGCATTACTTAAAAGCTAAGCATAGAATTTCCAACACTTCAAGGCATATTCTAGTACATATATGTACATGTAGCTAGGCTGAAACCACATGTGAATAGCTGGGACTTATAGCCTGAACAGAATGGATGGATGTTAACTGGCATACACATTCCTTCAATCAAACTAAGAACGACTACTACATAGCTCATATTTTCCAAATCATAGCAGCAGCTATGTGATTACTTCCATCAAATCATGCATTACATTTCCCATACACACTTGTGAAATTATTAGTTTATTCATCCTTACATCAATATATACACTAGCTACTACACACTACTCACTCACGAAACACATTTGCACTCAAACAAAATGGCAAACAAAAACATAAAACCAGGGATCAATCGAATGGCATGAACTGAAAGTATAGATTAATCAAATTCAGAGAACTAGAAAGGGAACCTGGAAATAAGCATAAGAACAGAGACCTTAAAACCCATAAGCAAGCTAAAACCTGGACTGGGAAGCTAAAAACAGAAGAAAAAAAAGGGACAATAGATGAGTAAACTTCCCTTTATCTTTTGTTTGTTATGGTGATGCTTACTTATATATAGATATACTAGTGTGTATGTGTGGTTAGTCATAACCTTTTATTTGAAACTTGGAATTACAAAAGACAGGAAACGAAAATGGAACCAGGGAATAGCATAAGACAGTGTACATCAGTTTTCTTCTTAAACTAGTAATGTGTTATTTATATTGTGATTCAAGTCATATATATATATATAAGTCCTGGGTGTGTTATATACCGGAGGTTGTGGTAAAAATTTGACCACTGTTAAGCATATTAAAATGCATACAGGTGTAACTTCAAGGAAAATTTACATTTCCCAATGATTTTAAAATAAGTAACTTAACTTCTAGTTCGTTTTACAATTAAATTCCAACATGAAAGTTGGATGCTTAGGCCTAGGGTGTAAATTAAAAATGGTTTGGACTTAAACCATAATTTATATTCTTAGAGATGCTGATTTACAGTAAAGGAAGTAAAAACTCAGGAATAAAGTCGAACACCTTAAATTTTTAATTCAATTATACGAGAGTATATATCTTTGAAAACCATGAATTTTAACATTAATATCACTATTTTTAGTGGCGTGTATAATTAGAATTTACAAGTTGACCAGAAACTGTATTTTATCAAATTTCGGCATCGTTGTCGACCAGAGACCTTGGCGTTGGGTCTGAATTAGGGTGAGAGGTCGTGGATCTTGGGAAAATCTTAGATGATTTTTTGAATGGGTGAATTTCGAGTTTAATGTCAACTTAGGGTTTTTGTGTATGTATTGAACGCTGGTATTTGGACAAGAATTGGTGAATTTCGATTAGCAGATGATTAGTTACATGTGAAATGATTAACTGTGTGTGAAATGAATGGGCTATGGACCTTTTTGTTTAATAATATATATAAGTTAAACTTAAATAAAAAATTAAATAGAATATATGTATATATACATAAGGATATATATAAGTTAAAAACCAATGTTTATGTGCACGCATAAGATTTAGCATGTGGGTATTTAAGTCTCGCTTGAAGCATGATCACTAAATTGATTTTAAAGGCTTCTCGATTTAATTGTTCATTTTAAAAAAGGAATTGGATTTAAAATGAAATTATTACGTAATTATAAATTCTTTCTAAACTCTATAAATATTTATATTTAGTACAAACATTAATTTAGCCGCTGAACTAAATTAGCGCACAACTATTAATAACTGATTTGCAATAATCTATAAATTCACTAGATTCTGAATTTGTCATTCAATTAATTATTTAATTGATTAAGTTGTGTTTAATTATGTAATTGTAATTATATATTTTATATGGACATCTATTATTGGAAATAAACACCGTTCCACTATAAATTTGTTTGAATAAATTGTTCGGACACCATGTTAATGGAAATAAACACTGTTCTCCTATTATATTAGTTTGACATATTTTATCTGTTGATATATGTTATTGAGTTATTATATTATCAATTGATCATATTGTATTGTAGTTACATGGTTCTTTGTGCAAATTGGGTTAACAACTTGAATGTTATCTGTTAAAGAACTACTATATGCCATTGGGACTGCAAAGTGATATTTTCCGTAAAGTAAATCATAAATTTACTCAAGTTGTTAATAGTTTTGACTGGATTGGAAGCAACTAGAGTATTTCGCAAATAATTGTTTTAAGAAACAAGTAAAGGTGGTTATTTTAAATTAATTATTTTATCTATTAATTTAAAAAGGAAGATTAACTGTAACCAATTAATCAGATTGTTTTTAGGTTGAGTTACATCAACTGTTTTAAATAACGATTGATTATTAAATTAATTGTGTTTCAATTAATTTAATGGAAATAGTTTTTAACAAGTGATTGTTAAACATATAAATGTTTTATTTAAAATTAATTAATATTTTAGTTAATAGGTTTTTGGTAAGATAATAGTATCATTAAATAGAGAAGTTGGAATTTGATAAGTTATCGAAGATGATGTTTTTAATTGAATCAATCTCTTAATTAAGTAAGTTTTTAAGATAGTCTAATTTTAAAAGAAAAATGGAAGTAAATTGATTTTATTTAAATTAAGTGGATATATTTTTGAAAACATCAACGTTGTTTTAAAATAGTTTAAGATTTGAAAATCAAATAGATTTATAAAGTCTGGTTTTTCAAATATTTTGAGTATCGAACTTCTGCAAATCTTAACGATAAGAATGATTTCGACTCAAGGTCTGAGAGGTAATTAAAATACCCCAACTTGAACAATTTCACTATTATCTGATAGATAGTATTAGTTTGTATTCAAAATGAGTGTTAAAGTTGAATATCACCTTAATTTATGAAACGTATATTCAAGAGTGAGATTATCATGTAAGATTTATATTAGAAAGTTCCGAAGTAAAAAATAAATACCTATGTTTCAGTTAAGTATAAACAAAGTTAAAATTTGAATTTAAATAATTGAAGACAATTTAAACAAGGCTTAGCAGATCCAATAGAAATAAATCTATTCATTTTATTTTATATTTGATAGTTAAATCACCGACTATCAAATCTTGACCTTTTACGTTGTTGTTTCGAAGAGTCTGGAATCCAATTCCACTTCAATTCGATCTATACGTTTCAAGTCAAAGATTATTGAAGATGTAGTTTATGCAAGGGCAATTTTGTTAATCCTAGGTAGCAATTGCCTAAGATGGATTTACAGGATAGTGCTTTCGGTTTTTCCAATCCTAGGACAACTTGTATGGACGAATGTATTCCTAATAAATCATATGATTGATCTTTAAAAACTATGTTTGGTGGCGGAGGAATTCGTTTCTCTTAGCTTTATATCTGTGGTATTGGGGAAATCAATTTGTGATTTGATGAGTTTGACGATGTGGCATTCAAAGTAAATGAAGATGTGATATGTCTAAAGGTATGTTCAGACCTCAAGTGTAACAGCCCGCATTTTACGTATCGAAGGATCGTAAAATATTTTTATTTTATTCTCGAAGGGTTGGATCATTCTCATATTTTAATAGTTGCTTATAGGGATATGAGACATGTCCATAATTTTTACCGATTTTGTTTGTGACCATTTTGGCCCTGTCAGCCTTGTACAGGGAATAACTTTTGACTCAGATCGAATCAAAGGGTAAGAGTTGTGCCATTGGAAAGGAATTGATGATTGTCTTTTCGTAGAGTGGTTACATTAAAGATTTGGCTCAGCAGTTTGGTAGGAATCGTTGTTTTAAGGGTTTTCAGTTGGCTGTTCAGGCTTGGAGAGCCACAATGGGCTAATTTGGGAAGGCCCGTTGGTGGGCTATTGGAAGGATATAAATAGAGGGTGAGAGGTATGGGAAATAGTTTTATTTCCTCATTCTCTCATTAGGTGGCCTTGAGCTCCTCCTTCCTCTAACTCTTTCCACAAATAAAATCAACTTTAGAGGAGGGAAATTGAAGATCTACACTATTGGAGGCTAGATCTACATCAATTGAAGGGCGAATTCATCAAATCAAGGAGTTCGAATTCAATTGCTTGCTATCTGGAATCCTATTGCATTGATTTTTTCTTGTTTGGGAGAATCAGTGAGTGGTTTACATCCCTCACATGGATTCAATGAAGTGTATGAGTAGTTGATCATGTTTTTCATTAAATTCAAGTATTTTCTGATAGATTTATGCATTGGTAAGTCCATTTTCATATTAATCACCCTATGATCTGATTTTACAAGTTTAGATAGGTAATTTCTATTATATTTCATGTGAATATGCAAGTTAAATCCATGGTTTTGCTCATATGTTCATTTGTGGTGATTTTGGAAAATTTTACATAATTATTGATAAAATTGTCATATTGGTGATGTTGTTGATTTCATATCATGGTTGTGGTTATATTGGATGAGTTGGTTTCGTCAAATCTATTGTTTGGCGAAGTTTTAGTCGAAATCGGAGAGGAATTGGTGAAGCGCAGGTTTTGGATCGGTCGAGCGAGCCAGGGTGGGTCATTCGGTCCCCAAAATGAGTCTTGGAGAACAAGCCAGAAGCCATGCCTGGTCGATCGGTCGGTCTCACCTGGGTCGGGTCGGTCTTGGTGTGGGTCGGTCGAACAGGTCTGGGAGTTCTGGTTTTGGATGAAGTTCGGGCCGGGTCGGTCACTGTGGGTCGGGCCGGTTACTCTGGGTCATTCTTGAGGTAGGTTGGATGTGTACGAGGAGGAAGACTTTGGATCGTGCATGCAAGTGGTCGGTCGTGCACATTCTGGGTCGAGCATGGTTGGTTCGAGCAGAAGGGGTCGGTCGCACCAGGGGGGTCGGTCGAATAGGTCATTTTTTGAAAATTTATATTTTCGGGTACGACTCAGATTTAAATCAAAAGGCCTAGAAAAAATTCGGGGGCAACCCCCCGAACCCTAGCCGCAGCGCAATGTTGTAATTGGCTCGGCGATGGTGTGACTTCGAAGTAAATTCAGGTAGGAAGGTTCGAAGTATTGAACGTCGTTCGTTGATTGATGTAGAACAACGAATGAGGTGACAACTCAAAGGTTGTTAGTTGGTGGATAATGGTCGCTTGAGAAGGTTGCTTGAGCTATGAAAAGTCATCGGGTTGGATGACTAGAGATGTGAAGGCTGAGAGATTATTGTTGTCGTAAGTTCTAGCAAGGCTCGTAGCGGGGGTACACTAAAGACGTCTAAAAGATCGGTTGTAGGTCGAGTACCCTGGGTATCGTTGAAAGGCCTAGTTGTCAAGGTTGGACATACATACATATCGTTGAAAGGCGTATGGAGTTTATGCTAGAGCTGGGGTTACAATTAGCCCTTGATATGTGGCAAGGTTGGCTGTCATATGATTAATGATCGTTTCAAAGTAGGATTGGCAGTGATAGCCAGAGTCGGTCATAGATGATTGGTTGTTCTGTTTGTACCGTCTCATGTAGGTCGTCCAATGTCGAAGGAGATGTTCCTTGGGTGCTTGTCTGGTATTGGTTTAGGCCTCTGGGCCTTGTGCTTGAGTGATGTTGAATTCGATTAGGATGGTTTACATGAGATATATATAATCTGGATGTTATGAGTGCTTTACCATGATTGAATGGGTGTTCTGGTTTCCATGGATGGATGGTTGAATTGTTTAATGTAAAGGCTATCACTGTCCGATGTAGGGAAGACGGGAGTTGAGTTCTTCTCTGGTGTTTGGTAGATTGGTTTGTTAATCTATCTATTCTCATATACTTTATTATTGAAGTTTGTTAGCTGTTTTATCGCTCACTAAGACTGTTGTCTGACACATGGTTTTATGTTTCCTCTTATTACCTTGGGTTGTTCATCCGGTTGTGGATGGACAGACTAAGTTGCAGGTTACAGGTTATTAGTAAGGACGATGATGTTGTGTGGAGGCAAACAGGAGGCGTGAGTACCAGTTTTATTACAATCTAGTATTTCTATTTCTGCCGTTAAGATGTCTATGAGGGTTATAGTGAGGGCTTATGTACAAACTTTGGTATTCGTTGGATAACCTTTCAGGATGTTGTAAAAATTTGAAAAGTTTGCTATATGATGCTTCATTACTATTACCTGTTGTATAAGTTCTATTATATTTTATCCTTATTTTATGAGTTCTACGACAGGTTCCGCTTGTGTTTACCTACTCTGATGATCGTCCATAGCTGCCCGGTACACCTTTCAGTGCATTGTTTCTCTTATTTAGCACAGGGGTTATTGGCGGTCGTCACATTTGGTATCAAATCCCTGGTTAACAATTTTTCCCAAAGTTCTAAGACGTAATTACGTACGAGAGACATACTTGTAGATTTCAATTGGATGCTTGCTATATATATTAGCATACATAGTAGTAGCGGTTGTTTTCCTTTAGCAGTTTTTCTTGAAAGTGGCTAATTATTCTAAATTGCAGATTTAGAATGAGTAGAAGAACAACAAGACATGCTGCTAGGGGAGCTAATACTGGAGGGGGAAATGGCGGTGAACTATACTACCCTACCATGTTTGAAGCCATGATGGAGGCTGTAACACCCCGAATTTCAGTTAACACTGATATTCACTAATTACAGAATTAATAATCTCAGATGTGAGAATCAGGGGAAACGGGTTACGTCATTGTGTTCTTCTCGGAAAAATAAGCGAAATAGAGTCCGAAATTTTGTAAATCGGAGTCCGTATGACCCGGTTAAGGCCCAAAGAAGTTTTCGGGAAATTTGAATTTCGAAACATGCAGAAATGGGGGCCAGGCGGGAAAACTCCCGCCCAGCCAAGTCGACTTGGCTGTCGATAGGGCTGTCGACTTGCCTGTCGACTTGGCAGTCGACAGGGCTGTCGACTTGCCCTGTCGGCTGATTCTGGCCTGGGTGCACCTGGTTGAGTTTTGGGCTGGGTTGGAGGGCTTGGGACGAAATCTGACGGACCTAAACTAACCTAGGGTTAATCTAAGGGTCTAAAACACAACCTAATCCTATAAATACACCCTAAGACTACCCTAATCCATACTAAAAATAGAATCTATGCCATCATGCCGCCAAAATGCAACTTAGAAGGAGCCTCCACTAATTAGAGAAGAGGATTGCAAGCTAATCAACTACTAATCCACCTCTACTTCAACTCTAGCAACTATCTAAGGAGCTAATCTTGGAGTTTGTGAGTTTCTATCACTTTAATAACCAATTGCTAAACTAAGTAGATGAGATGTGATGAGATCATATGGTTTTGCTTGCGGATCAATGGGTTTTAGGTCATATGTTATGATGCTAGTTTGCTAATCACTATGTTTAACACTTATTCATGATGACACTATGTTTATGCAAGTTAAGTGTTCGGGTTTATGCATGTTAAGTGGTGGGTTTTATGCATGCTAAGTATTTGGTTTTATGCATGCTAAGTGTTTGGTTTTATGCAAGTTAAATGCTTGGTTTTATGCTAGAATCATGTGTGAAATAAGTGACATGACATGCAAGTTTAACCTATGAGTTTGGATCTATAATATGCATAATCTATGCAAGTTGTTTGGATTAGTGATATGCATAACATATGCGAGTTTACCTTTGTATGTCATACATACATATGCAAGTTCATATGTAACATGTTATGCAAGTTTGGTGGTTGATTATATGCAAGTTCATATGTAACATGTTATGCAAGTTTGGTGTTTGATTATATGCAAGTCTATATATGACATGTTATGCAAGTTTGGTGGTTGATTATATGCAAGTAACATGTGCAAGTTTACACCTTTGTATGTCATACATACATATGCAAGTTTACCCCTTTGTATGACATAAGTACATGTGCAAGTTCATCCCTTTTAGACCTATGACATGTATGCAAGTTGACACCTTTATGATAGGTCTATGACATGAACATTTATGCAAGTTACCATCTTTATGACATATGTGATTCATGCAAGTTTGGGTTGGTTATTTATGCAAGTTGGGTTTATGGTCATATATGCAAGTTGATACCTTTTAAACCCATGATAATGCTAATGATATGCTAAGTTGAACCCATTGTGTGTATGATGAATCTCCTCTTTTAAAGTATGTCATGTTAACGTATTTACGTGGGGACGATGGGGTAAAAATTAATGAACACATAAAATTGTGTGAAGTTGGTATGATTAAACATACCATAAAGTGGATGGACATAATTGGGAATTTACCTATTAAGTTAGGTCTACCCATATTATGGAATTGGGAATTTACCTATTGAGTTAGGTCTACCCATATTTTTAAATATTTGTAATTAATTAGGGATAATTAATACAAATTATGGGGGTGATTAATTAGGTGTAATTAATCGACTAAGACACGAGGTTGGACCCTTTTTGTAGCATAAGACTGCCCGGAACCGACCGGCAAATCCAGCGGCTACAAATGATTGGCCCAATGTGAGAGGTCTTAGTCATAAACTAAATACGTGACAAGTGTAAAGACACGAGGTTAGACTCTGTTATGGTGTAAGGCTGCCCGGAACCAACCGGCATATCCAGCTGCCATAAAAGACAGTCTAATGTGAGAGGTCTTTACAAAGGTTACGATCTTAATTAATTAAGAAACACTTAACCAAATTAGCATGTAGTGGGGCATGAGGGGTTAAGTGGGTGCCTTGGGTGGCATGTAGTAACTAGTGGGGGTGCCTTGGGTGGCATGAGGAAACTAGTGGGTTGCCTTGGGTGGCAATAGAAAATACGATTAGAATACTTAACCAAAGTGGAACATGTAATTAAACATGATTAAAGGGTTAAGTAAGTGCCTTGGGTGGCATGTGGGAATCAAGTAAGTGCCTTGGGTGGCATGTCGAAATCTAGTGGGTGCCTTGAGTGGCAATTAAAATATGATTAAAAGACTTAACCAAAATTTATAACATGTAAGTGGACATGGTTAAAGGGTTAAGTAGGATTCACTAGAAATGACAAGCTTAGGTGGGTAGCTTGTGGGGGCCCATTTCAACCAATATCCCAAACGTATCTTTGTCGGCTCGACCCAAGTCGAGGACGGGACACGCATATTGGGCTTGACTGTAAGAGGCCAAAACGGGTTAGCGGTGGCAACGCAAGTCCAACGGGTTTCATATGCGTGTGTGGACCCGGGCTGGTAAGTAAGACGTTGTTGCATCGTGTAGGTATAAGCCGTGCACCGTTGATATTATCAGGTTGCCACTTTGGGGGATGATACACCCCACTGTGGGGGCCAGCACGGGTATCTACGTTAGGGAGCCGATCGAATGGGGGGTAGTGGGTACACCTAGTGGAAATAGGGGCAGACGGCACCTATGTAGTCAGCTAGGGGTACACGAAACTACTAATTATAGATTACTAAGTATACTTAGTGGGATCAACCTTTAAATTGGGAATGACTGGTGTGGTGCAGTGTAGTAATTATCCTTGGGTGGGTAGATGCGTCTTTACGGTTATCTTAGTTCATCCTAAGTCTAGTTGGCTGCTTAGTGTAACCATTTATCCCCAGTCGTTACCGTATATCAAGCTTATGTCTTACTCTGGTTACTTTAATGATTGTATTGTTAAAGTTATATGACTCGCTCAGACTTATGTCTGACCCCGTTGTTTTTATCTTTTTCCCAACCCTCAGGTTATCAGAGTGGGCCTAGCACTAGTGGGCTTTGATCAGACTGCTTTATCTATCTTTTGGAGCTTGGACCGTGGATGTAAAGCTCAGTTTATCTTTTCTATTATGGCTATTAAGTTATGTAGTGGGATTATGTACTTTTGTTTTATCAGGATGGATATTATGTACTTGACTCTTGTTTATGGTTTTGGTGTAACCAAACATGTTTTACTTTCCGCTGCAATGAAATGATGTTTTAAATTCTCAAGTATTACTTATATCTGTCTTGTTGTAATTTTTCTGTTCTATATTCACTTAAAATACTCCACCGATGTTATGGCATTCCCTTAGTGAGTGACCGTAGCGGGTGTGGGGTGTTACACGTGGTATCAGAGCTTAAGGTTACCAGAACAGATAAAATTTTTAGAAAAACTATTTTCTACGAATATTTTTGAAAGGAGTATTTTCAAAAACATGTCTTTTAAGAGAAAAGTTTTTGAAAGAAAAGCATAATCCCCAATAGCCATATCTATATCTTTCAAATTCTCCGTTTTGAATCTCTTCCTCTCTCGTTTTGAGTTTCCCCTCCGCGTATAGATGATCTTTCTAAGATAGATAAGAATGGAAAACCACTTCAAGGGACTTAGACATTAGTCGGACTAGAAGTTGGTTCAAGAAGGAGGAGGACGTGTAGGTACCTATTGGATAGACGATGGGAGGAAGGCTCAAGTAGTTGTTTGGTTAATGAAGAGCGAAACCTCATTTTGATGGGAGGTTACGAGTGGAGAATGGGAAGAAGAGGGCTAGTAGTTATCCTTTTGGGAGGAATAGGACACCTTATTAGGATTGTCCAAAGAGGCAAGGGCAAGGTACGGAATCTCCTGGAGGGTAGTTGTATTCCCTCACGGCTAGTGTACCAGATGGGGATAGGACCGTTTAGGTTGGAATTTGGATTTCTTTATTATCCGGTTCGAACTTTATTTGATTCTGACGCATCGAGTCCGTTTATCTCATCATTGTTAGTTGAGTCACTGCACTTAGACACCAGTTTAGTAGATGATCCCTTAGTTGTTTCAAACCCAATTGGGGCTCCATGATGTGTTTGGGTTTGAAAGTTTCTATACTTAGCGTTGAGTTTAGATGTGATGCTTTTTGGGCTTCACGGGCTATGGGTTAGTTTTGGGCATGGACTGGTTATCCAGTAGTGGTGTCGTTCTTGATTTTGAAGGGAGAGTTGTTAGGCTTATCACCCGCTTGGGTAACACTCTCGAGATCTCTTGTAATCCCATGGAATCTGTTATGCTAAGTTATCTAGAATCGCTTGACACGTCGGTCGAGAGTTTGCGATCTGTTAGAGTGGTCCGGGAATACTCGGATGTGTTTGAGGAGGTGAAGGGCTTACCTCCGGAGCGGGAGATTGACTTTCGAATATATCTGGTAGACAATGCCAAACCAGTATCTTGGCCAGTGTGCCACATGGCTCCTCGTGAGAGGAGGGAACTCCATAAGCAAGTAGGCGATTTGCTTGAGAAGGGGTTCATAAGACGAAGTATATCGGAGTGGGGTGCTCCAGTAGTTTTTGCCACGAAGGCGGATGGGTCCCTCAGACTTTGTGTAGGCTAAAGAGAACTAAATAAACTAACAAAGAAGAATAGACACCAATTGCCGAGGATTGATGATCTCTTTGATCAGTTAGTTGGCGCCTCAGTATTTTCGCAGTTGGACTTAGCCACGGGGTTTCGTCAGTTGAGAGTGGCTGAGGATAGTATAGAGAAGACTGCCTTTAGGACTCTAGATGGTTTTTATGAGTGGCTGGTGATGCCATTTGGTTTGACGAACGCCCCCTCATACTTTATTGATTTGATGAGAAGGGTGTTCAGGGAGTACCTAAATAAGTTCGTGATGGTCTTTGTAAATGACATCTTGGTCTTTTCTAGGAGCGAAATAAGTTTTCGTATGTGCTCAATAGGTTGAGCAAAGCCAGTTATGGGATAAACGGTGGTTTTGGAGCGAGACTGGCGAGGACATCCAGAGTTGGACAAGGGCTTAATTATTTAGCCGTTTTTACTAGTATCATCTCACGTAGGTCGTCTGAATTCGAAGGAGGTATCCCTTGGGTGTTTGTCTGATATTGGTTTAGGCCTTTGGGGCTTGCATTTGGGGGATGTCGAGTTCGACTAGGGTGGTCTGCATGAGAGATGGACAGTTGTGATGATTTTGGATAGGGTAATATCCTGGTTTTCTCTAAAAGTGGAGAAGAGCATGCCCTACATCTTAGGGAAGTGTTGGAGACTCTTCGAGCGCATAGTCTTAGGACAGCAAAAGTGGATGGGATTCTTAGCATCCTATGAGTTTGAGATAGCGTATACCCATGGCAAGGGTAACGTGGTAGCGGACGCCTTAAGTAGAAAAAGGTTGTCCTTGAGTTCATTGTTCGTTGAACGACGGAGCTTAGAGTTTATTTCTATGTTTGACTTTAGACCTTCCGTTGACTTTGTACCCGGTTTGCTAGCCTCCTTGGAGGTTAGGCCTACTCTTTTGGGGCGGATTGGCGGAGCACAGCGAGACGACCCACAGTTGGTTGAGTTAGTAGAGAAGCTCATGAGGAGGGGGAGTCGTCCAGCCATTTGAGTAGGTACACCCTAGATGGTAAGGGGTGGTTGCGTAGAGACGGTAGACTTTGTGTACCGCAAGACGAGGGTTTGAGGAAGGCTATACTTGATGATGCACATCGTTCGAAGATGACCATTCATCCTGGTAGGGACAAGATGTACCAAGACATGAAGCGAGTTTTCTTTTGGGCCGGTATGAAGAAAGACGCGGTCGAGTATGTCACTAGATGCTTGGTGTGCCAACAAGTAAAAGAGAAGCAAAAGAAACCCGGTGGGTTGCTTCACCCATTGGAGGTTCCGCTATGGAAGTGGGATAGTGTCTCGATGGATTTCGTCAATGGATTACCAAGATCGAGGAAGGGTAATACGGGAATTTGGGTTGGGGTAGACAAACTTACTAAGAGTGCCCATTTTATACCCGTGAAGAGTAAGAGGACTACTCAATGGCTAGCTTCAATCTACATTCGAGAGATTGTTAGATTGCATGGTGTACCTTCCAGCATAGTGAGTGATCGAGATCCTATCTTCACTAGCGAGTTTTGGAAGAGTTTGAAAGAGGCGGTAGGGACTCAGTTGTGTTTGAGCACCGCAAATCATCCTCAGACGGACGGCCAGACCGGGAGGGTGAATCGCATTTTAGAAGACCTTTTGAGGCTATGTATCTTAGATTTTGGAGGTACATGAGAAGAGCATCTTCCATTGGTGGAGTTCGCATATAATAACAGCTTTCAGTCTAGTATTGGCATGGCTCCTTTCGAAGCTTTTTATGGAAGGCCTTGTCGATCACCTACATGTTGGTGGGAATCTACGGATAAGATCTTGCTTGGGCCCGATATGGTTAGGAAGACTTCGGAAAAGATTGATTTTATTCGAAGAAGGATGAAAGCGGCGCAAGACAGACAGAAATCTTATGCGGACAAGAGGAGAACAGAGCTTGAGTTTGATGTTGGGGACATGGTCTTTGTCAAAGTATCTCCGTTACGGAATGTGGTTCGCTTTGGATCTGTTGGGAAGTTAGCACCAAGGTTTGTTGGACCATTTCCTATTAAGGAAAGGATTGGACAGATGGTCTATAGAGTGGAGTTGCCCGACAGACTTAGTGGTGTACATGATGTATTCCATGTGTCACATTTGAGGAAGTGCCTACATGAGACTGTAGAGGTGGTAGAGCCGAGCTTGCTTAGAGAAGTAGAGATAGAGCGTGATGCGACTATTCGACGAGCTCCTACACGCATCCTTGGGTCATAGATTAAGAGGTTGAGAAACAGGGAGGTTCAACTAGTCAAAGTGCAATGGGGAGAAGATGAGAGCAACGCTACTTGGGAGACGGAAGCGAAAATGCATTCATTATACCCATTCCTTTTTGAGGGTATGTCTTTTAACTCCTCCTTTATCGTTTGTCTAGTACTTATCTTATCTTTAGTATGTCCTCTTGTTAGTGCCTTTGACCTTTAGATAGGGTAAACCTATGGTTGAAACATGTGTTTGAGACATGTTATGATTGATGGATGCATGTGGATGCAAGTGTTTGCTAGTGGTTGCTCGTGGATGCATATACACACACTCTAGACACTAGATCGGCTCAATCACTTCATATTGCATATTGCATATAATTGTGTGTAGGTAGCTATATTTATGGATGTATAATGGTTGTGTTATCATATGGATGATGCATTTTGGTGAATGATTGTGCACTCATGTAGATATAGTATGTGTCGATAGGGTTCTTTCGCATACATATTGGATGCATGGCACTATCACGGTTTGCATATGTTCATACATTAGATAGGGAACATATACACACACTTTTTGCATATGCTCATACATCAGTAGAAATTGTTTTAAGGACAATGGATGCCCGTGTTTGATGGATTGAGTAGATGGTTGTTTGTATGGTAGGATATGCATTCTCCTTAACTTGGAGATTTCGGGGACGAAATCCTTTAAGGAGGGGAGAATGTAACACCCCGAATTTCAGTTAACACTGATATTCACTAATTACAGAATTAATAATCTCAGATGTGAGAATCAGGGGAAACGGGTTACGTCATTGAGTTCGTCTCGGAAAGATACACGAAATAGAGTCCGAAATTTTGTAAATCGGAGTCCGTATGACCCGGTTAAGGCCCAAAGAAGTTTTCGGGAAATTTGAATTTTGAAACATGCAGAAATGGGGGCCAGGCGGGAAAACTCCCGCCCAGCCAAGTCGACTTGGCTGTCGACAGGGCTGTCGACTTGCCTGTCGACATGCCTGTCGACTTGGCAGTCGACAGGGCTGTCGACTTGCCCTGTCGGCTGATTCTGGCCTGGGTGCACCTGGTTGAGTTTTGGGCTGGGTTGGAGGGCTTGGGACGAAATCTGACGGACCTAAACTAACCTAGGGTTAATCTAAGGGTCTAAAACACAACCTAATCCTATAAATACACCCTAAGACTACCCTAATCCATACTAAAAATAGAATCTATGCCATCATGCCGCCAAAATGCAACTTAGAAGGAGCCTCCACTAATTAGAGAAGAGGATTGCAAGCTAATCAACTACTAATCCACCTCTACTTCAACTCTAGCAACTATCTAAGGAGCTAATCTTGGAGTTTGTGAGTTTCTATCACTTTAATAACCAATTGCTAAACTAAGTAGATGAGATGTGATGAGATCATATGGTTTTGCTTGCGGATCAATGGGTTTTAGGTCATATGTTATGATGCTAGTTTGCTAATCACTATGTTTAACACTTATTCATGATGACACTATGTTTATGCAAGTTAAGTGTTCGGGTTTATGCATGTTAAGTGGTGGGTTTTATGCATGCTAAGTATTTGGTTTTATGCATGCTAAGTGTTTGGTTTTATGCAAGTTAAATGCTTGGTTTTATGCTAGAATCATGTGTGAAATAAGTGACATGACATGCAAGTTTAACCTATGAGTTTGGATCTATAATATGCATAATCTATGCAAGTTGTTTGGATTAGTGATATGCATAACATATGCGAGTTTACCTTTGTATGTCATACATACATATGCAAGTTCATATGTAACATGTTATGCAAGTTTGGTGGTTGATTATATGCAAGTTCATATGTAACATGTTATGCAAGTTTGGTGTTTGATTATATGCAAGTCTATATATGACATGTTATGCAAGTTTGGTGGTTGATTATATGCAAGTAACATGTGCAAGTTTACACCTTTGTATGTCATACATACATATGCAAGTTTACCCCTTTGTATGACATAAGTACATGTGCAAGTTCATCCCTTTTAGACCTATGACATGTATGCAAGTTGACACCTTTATGATAGGTCTATGACATGAACATTTATGCAAGTTACCATCTTTATGACATATGTGATTCATGCAAGTTTGAGTTGGTTATTTATGCAAGTTGGGTTTATGGTCATATATGCAAGTTGACACCTTTTAAACCCATGATAATGCTAATGATATGCTAAGTTGAACCCATTGTGTGTATGATGAATCTCCTCTTTTAAAGTATGTCATGTTAACGTATTTAGGTGGGGACGATGGGGTAAAAATTAATGAACACATAAAATTGTGTGAAGTTGGTATGATTAAACATACCATAAAGTGGATGGACATAATTGGGAATTTACCTATTAAGTTAGGTCTACCCATATTATGGAATTGGGAATTTACCTATTGAGTTAGGTCTACCCATATTTTTAAATATTTGTAATTAATTAGGGATAATTAATACAAATTATGGGGGTGATTAATTAGGTGTAATTAATCGACTAAGACACGAGGTTGGACCCTTTTTGTAGCATAAGACTGCCCGGAACCGACCGGCAAATCCAGCGGCTACAAATGATTGGCCCAATGTGAGAGGTCTTAGTCATAAACTAAATACGTGACAAGTGTAAAGACACGAGGTTAGACTCTGTTATGGTGTAAGGCTGCCCGGAACCAACCGGCATATCCAGCTGCCATAAAAGACAGTCTAATGTGAGAGGTCTTTACAAAGGTTACGATCTTAATTAATTAAGAAACACTTAACCAAATTAGCATGTAGTGGGGCATGAGGGGTTAAGTGGGTGCCTTGGGTGGCATGTAGTAACTAGTGGGGGTGCCTTGGGTGGCATGAGGAAACTAGTGGGTTGCCTTGGGTGGCAATAGAAAATACGATTAGAATACTTAACCAAAGTGGAACATGTAATTAAACATGATTAAAGGGTTAAGTAAGTGCCTTGGGTGGCATGTGGGAATCAAGTAAGTGCCTTGGGTGGCATGTCGAAATCTAGTGGGTGCCTTGAGTGGCAATTAAAATATGATTAAAAGACTTAACCAAAATTTATAACATGTAAGTGGACATGGTTAAAGGGTTAAGTAGGATTCACTAAAAATGACAAGCTTAGGTGGGTAGCTTGTGGGGGCCCATTTCAACCAATATCCCAAACGTATCTTTGTCGGCTCGACCCAAGTCGAGGACGGGACACGCATATTGGGCTTGACTGTAAGAGGCCAAAACGGGTTAGCGGTGGCAACGCAAGTCCAACGGGTTTCATATGCGTGTGTGGACCCGGGCTGGTAAGTAAGACGTTGTTGCATCGTGTAGGTATAAGCCGTGCACCGTTGATATTATCAGGTTGCCACTTTGGGGGATGATACACCCCACTGTGGGGGCCAGCACGGGTATCTACGTTAGGGAGCCGATCGAATAGGGGGTAGTGGGTACATCTAGTGGAAATAGGGGCAGACGGCACCTATGTAGTCAGCTAGGGGTACACGAAACTACTAATTATAGATTACTAAGTATACTTAGTGGGATCAACCTTTAAATTGGGAATGACTGGTGTGGTGCAGTGTAGTAATTATCCTTGGGTGGGTAGATGCGTCTTTACGGTTATCTTAGTTCATCCTAAGTCTACTTGGCTGCTTAGTGTAGCCATTTATCCCCAGTCGTTACCGTATATCAAGCTTATGTCTTACTCTGGTTACTTTAATGATTGTATTGTTAAAGTTATAGGACTCGCTCAGACTTATGTCTGACCCCGTTGTTTTTATCTTTTTCCCAACCCTCAGGTTATCAGAGTGGGCCTAGCACTAGTGGGCTTTGATCAGACTGCTTTATCTATCTTTTGGAGCTTGGACCGTGGATGTAAAGCTCAGTTTATCTTTTCTATTATGGCTATTAAGTTATGTAGTGGGATTATGTACTTTTGTTTTATCAGGATGGATATTATGTACTTGACTCTTGTTTATGGTTTTGGTGTAACCAAACATGTTTTACTTTCCGCTGCAATGAAATGATGTTTTAAATTCTCAAGTATTACTTATATCTGTCTTGTTGTAATTTTTCTGTTCTATATTCACTTAAAATACTCCACCGATGTTATGGCATTTCCTTAGTGAGTGACCGTAGCGGGTGTGGGGTGTTACAGAGGCATTCATGCGAAGGGTGCCCACTCCAGTGGCAGCTACGCTAGATGTAGGAGTTCAGTTGCCTAGAGTTTTGGACTTTGCAAAGCTATGCAAAGATTATACATCTCCAGGAGGAAAACCATTCAAAAAATCTGAGACAACTGAAGAGGTTCAGAGATGGATGGATTATTGTGTTCGTATCTTTGGGGACTTGAGTTTGGATGGTGCAACCAAGAGAAAGCTTGCATCATGGTAACTGCAAGGCAGGGCCATGGAATGGTGGAATTCTGTCACGCTTGAGACTCCAGAGGAAGAAATTTCATAGGAGCAATTCCAGGTTAAGTTTGAAGCAAGGTTTATCTCCACCGCTCAGAAGTCATCTTTGTTCAAGAAGTTCGTGGAGATGAAACAGAATGGTCATTCTGTGCTTGATTATGTTTCTGATTTTGAGGCCTTGTCTAAATACGCTAGTTCATACATTGATACACCTTATCAGAAGAACGAGAAGTTTGTTATGGGTCTGGATACCTATATTGGAAGGCCGTTGGTGGATCATCTTGATGATTCATTCGAGAAAAATGTGGAAAAAGCTATTCGCCATGAGAGCTTGTTTCCTAAGGAAGCAAATGTTGTCACTGCAAACAAAGAGGTTCAGAAACCACAGCAGGGTGGTAATAATAAGAAGAGGAAGCAAAAACAGCAGAAAGGAAGGAATGGCCAGAAGAAGCCTAAGAGTGAGGTGGTTTTCTTTAACTTCCAACAGAAAGGCCATTTTGCTAATAAGTGCAAGAATCCCAAAGCTGAAAAGAAGTGCTTCAAGTGTGGGAAGCCTGGGCACGAGAAGAAAGACTGTCCAGAATCAACTAAGGGCAAGTAGGTTATGAAGGCATATTCTTTGGAAGCCATGCCAATTTCTTCGAGAACTCCTACTGCAGAGGAAAAGGGAAAGGGTGCCATGGTGTGAGGTACTCTTTCGGTTAATGGTATTTCAGTTCGTGTGCTTTTTGATATTGGAGCTTCGCATTCATTCATTTGCAATGAGCTTGTGTGCCGCTTGGGTTTGGAACCCGAGATTTGTGATAGACCATTGATCGTGACTAATCCAGTTGGGGGTTTGTCCAATCTATTCATGATTTGTCGTGGTCTAGTGTTGTCGAGTCATGGTTGCTCTTTTGTGTATGATTGCTTTGTTCTTAACTTCGCTGGGTTTGGGATCATCTTGGGCATGGATTGGCTCAAGAGGTATGCGGCAAGGGTGAACTGCGAGGAGCTAGAGGTGAGGGTCGGGGATGTGGAAGGGCAAAAGGTGTTGATTAAATGTAAGTGCAAAGAGGGTGTCTTCGTGAGCTATCTATATTCGCTTGGATTCCACAAGAAGACTTGTCATTTGTGCTGATCGTTAATGAGTATGAGGATGTCTTTGACGAGGTCAAAGGGTTGCCGCTGCATCGTGAGATCGAGTTTAGGATCGATTTGGTCAAGGGTGCTAGACCAATTGTTATGCCTCTTAGGCGGATGGCGCCTAAGGAACAACAATAGTTGGAGGTGCAAGTTTGTGACCTTTTGGGAAAGGATTCATTAAGAGGAGTGTATCCGAATGGGGTGCACCGGCCATGTTTGCAACCAAGGCAGATGGCTCGTTAAGATTGTGTGTGGACCTATGCAGTTAAAGCGCTCAGCGGGTCCAATGCGGCGAAGGTGCAAAAAGTTGTAGCGGGGATAAAGCGAGGAAATAGCAGGATATAATGGATGAGTCTAAAATAACATATAAAGATCGTATTTAATGCTTTTACAAATACAGAAATGATATATAAATGGAAAATTAACATTTAGCTTAATTGTAATTTGTTCTTTCTTAATTTAGGCTAAAATAATAAGCAAATATATGTAAATGAATGTAAACTTTTATTCAGCTTGATTAAATTTAATGGAATATTATATTAATTTATATATTCAAAAATATATGTTAAAAAATTATATTAAAAACTAGTTTTATAAATTTTATAATTTATAAATGTCATTTTTAAATTCATTTCTTTTATAGAAAATATAGCGGAAATAGCAGAATATAGTAGAAATAATGGGATATATAGGGAATATCGGAATTTAGCGGGGCTTTGAGTGGAAAGGCTATTCATAGACTATTTGGAAATAGCGTAGCGGTAGAAATCTGCTACATGATATAGCATGGATATTACGGGGCATTAACTGCACAGGTGTGGACTATTATGAGATGAACAAGGTAACTAAGAAGAACAAGTATCCGTTGCCAAGGATTGATGACTTGTTCAATCAGCTTCACGAAACCAAAGTTTTTTCTTAGATGGATTTGGCAACGGGATTTCACCAGTTAAGGGTGGCAAAGGATAGTGTGCCAAAGACTACTTTTAGGACACCATCTGGTTTCTTCGAATGGTAGGTGATGCCATTTGGGTTGACTAACGTGCTAACATATTTTGTGGATCTTATGAATAGGGTTTTCAGAGATCAGTTGGACAAGTTTGTGCTTGTGTTCGTGGATGACAATTCTGGTTTATTCTCGGAACGAGGAAGAGCAAAAGATGCACTTGAGGATTGTGTTGGAAATCTTGGGAAAGCATCAACTAAGAGC
The DNA here is from genome assembly GCA_030737875.1 of Allium sativum. Lineage (NCBI taxonomy): Eukaryota > Viridiplantae > Streptophyta > Magnoliopsida > Asparagales > Amaryllidaceae > Allium > Allium sativum. Next base: position 1,017,650,027 of record CM060926.1, on the reverse strand, counting down.
TAAGTTTTCAAAGTGTCACTTCTGGAAAGGTGAAGTGAGGTTCTTAGGTCATGTTGTTTTTGGAAATGGGATAGCAGTTGACCCCACTAAAGTGGCAGCAATCCAGGACTGGGATAGGCCTAAGAATGCGACAGATGTTTGGAGTTTCCTTGGATTGGCTGGTAATTACCGACGGTTTATCAAGGATTTCTCCAAGGTAGCTACACCATTGACATGATTGACGAAAAAGAACCAAGTGTTCACATGGGATGCAAAGTGTGAGCAAGCGTTGACCATTCCAAGTGGGAATGAAGAGATGGTGGTACACACCGATGCATGTGGTACTGGACTTGGAGTAGTAGTGATGCAAAAAGATAAGGTTTTCGCCTACGCAGGTTAACAACTAAAGTCGCATGAGGTGAATTACCCAACTCATGATTTGGAGTTGGTGGCAATTATCTTTGCTCTGAAGATGTGGAGACATTACCTAACTGGGAGTTCGATTCGAGTTATTTACGGATCACAAGTCGTTGAAGTTTCTTTTCTCCCAAAAGGATTTGAATCTTCGGCAGCAAAGATGATGAGAGTTTCTGGCGTCATATGATTTTGGTATAGCCTATACTCGTGGCAAAGGTAACGCAGTTGCGGATGCGTTAAGTCGAAGACACACAAGTTTGGGAGTGATGTTTTCGGAATGGAAGAGCCTTGAGTATTTGGCAAGGTTTGATTTCAGGCCAAGGTGTGAGTTGAAACCTAAAATATTGGCAAGCTTGTCGATAAGACCTACTCTTATCGAGAGGATTGGCGAGAGCCAAAAGTGAGATGCAAAGCTTGTTGAGTTTATCCAGAAACTGGAACCAAAAGATAAAGAGTTCGAAGTCGATCGAGAAGGTTTGCTTCGAAAGCAAGGACGATTAGTTTTTCCTGATATTGATGGACTGAGAGATGAGGTTCTGAGAAAATGTCATCACTCGAAGTTGGTGATTCATCCCGGTGGTAATAAGATGCATCAGGAAATGAAGCGAGTCCACTACTGGGAGGGGATGAAGCGAGATATAGGAAAGTTCATTTCCAAGTGCATGAACTACCAGTTAGTGAAAGCTAAATAGAAGAATCCGAGTGGTTTGCTTCAGCCATTGGAAGTTCCTACATGGAAGTGGGAGCGGATATCGATGGACTACCTAGAACCAGGGCAGGAAATGAAGGAATTTTGTTAACCGTTTGACCAAAAGTGCACGGTTCATTCCTGTTAAGTCGACTAGGACGGCATTGAAATTGGATGAACTTTATGTGAAATGGATAGTTAGATTCCATGGTATCCCAAAGAGTATATTGAGTGACCGAGATCCATTGTTCATGAGTGGATTTTGGAAGAGTTTGCAAGAAGCTTTGGGAACCGAATTGTGTTTGAATACGACTTATCATCCGCAAACTGATGGTCAGACCGAGAGAGTCAATCGAGTTTTGGAAGATCCCCTGAGGGCTTGTATGTTAGACTTCGGAGGATCAAGAGAAGACCATCTACATTTAGTTGAGTTTGCTTATAACAGTAGTTACCAGTCGAGTATTGGGATGACACCATACGAGGCATTGTATGGTAGACGGTGTGATTCTCCAGCTTGTTGGTTAGAAACCGGAGATAAGTTAATACTTGGGTCAGAAATGATAAGAGAAACCTCGGAGTGTATCGAGATCGTTTGGCAACAAATGAAGGCGGCCCAAGATCGTCAGAAAAGTTATGCTGATAAACATCGAAAAGATTTAGAATTCGTTGTTGGCGATATGGTTTTCATGAAGATTTCGCCATTAAAGCATGTGTTTCGATTTGGAAGTAAAGGAAAGTTAGCTCCAAGGTTCGTAGGACCATTTCCGATAGTCGAGTGAATTGGATAGCTTGCATATAGATTGGAGTTACCCGAGAAGATGTCGAATGTGCATAATGTTTTCCATGTGTCGTTTCTACGGAAGTTTGTGCATGACTCGAATGTAGTGGTATCTCCAAAGCAGTATGAAGATTTGGTAGTAGAAACTGTAGTCGAGAGACCTCGTAAGCCGCTTTGGGTTGTGGAAAAAGACACGAGACGGCTTAGGAGGAAAACGGTTAAGCTAGTCAAGGTACAATGGAGTGAAGATGGCGACATGTCACGTGAGAGACGGAAAAGGGCGTGAAGGCGACTCATCCAGAACTCTTCGTTGGTAGGACCTGTTAACATCATACCATCCTTATATCGTTGTGTCTTGTTGTTGTTTGATAGAATTCCACGTGCAAGGATAAGGCTATGGATGCATGGTTTGATGGTTGCTAGTTTGGATGATAGAATTGGATTCTCATGAATGATAGGCATGCGGAATTTTTGTGGTTGCTTGTGTTTGCTTGGAATTTCGGGGGCGAAATTCTTAAGGAGGGATAATGTAACAGCCCGCATTTTATGTATCGAAGGATCGTAAAATATTTTTATTTTATTCCCGAAGGGTTGGATCATTCTCATATTTTAATATGTTGCTTATAGGGATATGAGACATATCCATAATTTTTACCAATTTTGTTTGTGACCATTTTACCCCTGTCAGTCTTGTACAAGGCATAACTTATGACTTAGGTCGAATCATAGGGTGAGAGCTGTGCCATTGGAAAGGAATTGATGATTGCCTTTCGTAGAGTGGTTACATTAAAGACTTGGCTCAGCGGTTTGGAAGGAATCGGTGTTTTAAGGTTTTTCAGTTAGTTGTACAGGTTTGGAGAGCCACAATGGGTTGATTTGGGAAGGCCCATTGGTGGGCTATTTGAAGGGTATAAATAGAGGGTGAGAGGTATGAGAAATAGTTTTACTTCCTCATTCTCTCATTAGGTGGCCTTGAGCTCCTCCTTCCTCTAACACCTTTCCACCATTAAAATCAACTTTAAAGGAGGGAAATTGAAGATCTACACCATTGGAGGCTAGATCTACATCAATTGAAGGGCGAATTCATCAAATCAAGGTGTTCGTGTTCAATTTCTGGCTGCCTGGAATCTTATTGCATTGATTTTTGCTTGTTTGGGAGAATTGGTGAGTGGTTTACATCTCTCACATGGATTCAATGAAGTGTATGAGTAGTTGATCATGTTTTTCATTAAATTCAAGTGTTTTCTCATAGATATATGCATTGGTAAGTCCATTTTCATATTAATCACCCTATGATCTGATTTAACAAGTTTAGATAGGTAATTTCTATGATATTTCATGTGAATATGCAAGTTAAATCCATGGTTTTGCTCATATGTTCATTGTGGTGATTTTGGGAAATTTTACATAATTATTGTTGAAATTTTCATATTTATGATGTTGTTGATTTCATATCATGGTTGTGGTCATATTGGATGAGTTGGTTTCGTCAAATCTATCGTTTGGCGAAGTTTTAGTCGAAATCGGAGAGGAATTGGTGAAGTGCAGGTTTAGGGTCGGTCGAGCGAGCCAGGTGGGTTGGTTGGTCCCCAAAATGTGTCTTGGAGAACAAGCCATAAGCCATGCCTGGTCGGTCGGTCTCACCTGGGTCGGGTTGGTCACGATGGGTCTGGTCGCTCTTGGTGTGGGTCAGTCGAACAGGTCTGGGAGTTTTGGTTTTGGAGGAAGTTTGGGTCGGGTCGGTCACTATGGGTCAGGTCGGTTACTCCGAGTCGGTCTTGAGGTGGGTCGGGCGTGTACGAGGAGGAAGACTTTGGGTCGTGCATGTAGGTGGTCGGTCATGCACATTCTGGGTCGAGAAGTGTTGGCTTAAGCATGGTTGGGTCGAGCAGAAGGGGTCGGTCGCACCGGGGGGTCGGTCGGACATGGTCATTTTCTAAAAATTTATATTTTCGGGTACGACTCAGATTTAAATAAAAAGGCCAGGAAAAAAATTCGGGGTTAACCCCCCAAGCCCTAACCGTAGCGCAGTGTTGTAATTAGCTCGACGATGGTGTGACTTCGAAGTAAATTCAAGTAGGAAGGTTCAAAGTGTTGAAAGGCGTTCGTTGATCGGTGTAGAACAGCGAATGAGATGACAACTCAAAGGTCGTTAGTTGGTGGATAATGGTCGCTTGAGAAGGTTGCTTGAGCAATGAAAAGTCATCGAGTTGGATGACTAGAGATGCGAAGGCTGAGAGATTATCATTGTCATAAATTCTAGCAAGGATCGCAGTAGGGGTACACTAGAGACGTCTAAAAGACCGGTTGTAGGTTGAGTACCCTGGGTATCGTTGAAAGACCTAGTTTCCAAGGTTGGACATACATACGTATTGTTGAAAGGCGTACGGAGTTTATGCTAGAACTGGGGTTACCATTAGCCCTTGACATGTGGCAAGGTTGGTCATCATACGATTATCGATGGTTTCAAAGCAGGAATGGCGGTGATAGCCAGACTCAGTCATGGATGATTAGTTGTTCTGTTTGTATCGTCTCATGTAGGTCGTCCAACGTTGAAGGGGATGTTCCTTGGGTGCTTGTCTGGTATTGGTTTAGGCCTCTAGGGCTTGTGCTTGAAGGATGATGAATTCGATTAGGATGGTTTACATGAGATATATATATAATCTGGATGTTATGAGTGCTTTACCATGATTGAATGGGTGTTCTAGTTTCCATGGATGAATGGTTGAATTGTTTAATGTAAAGGCTATCACTGTCCGATGTGGGGAAGACGGGAGTTGAGTTCTTCTCTGGTGTTTGGTAGATTGGTTTGTTAATCTACCTATTCTCATATACTTTATTGTTGAAGTTTGTTAGCTGTTTTATCGCTCACTAAAACTGTTGTCTGATTCAAGGTTTTATGTTTCCTCTTATTGCCTTGGGTTGTTCATCCGGTTGTGGATGGGCAGACTAAGTAGTAGGTTACAGGTTGTTAGTAAGGACGATGATGTTATGCGGAGGCGAGCAGGAGGCTGGCGTACCAGTTTTATTACTATCTAGTATATCTATTTCCGTTGTTGACTGCTCTATGAGGGTTGTAGTGAGGCCTGATGTACAAACTTTGGTATTCGTTGGATAACCTTTCAGGATGTTGTGAAAGTTTGAAAAGTTTGGTATATGATGCTTCATTACTATTACCTGTTGTGTAAGTTTTATTATATTTTATCCTTGCGCTGTGAGTTTTACGACAGGCTCCACTTGTGTTTACCTACTCTGATGATCGTCCATAGCTGCATGGCATACCTTTCAGCGCATTATTTCTCTTGTTTAGTGCATGGGTTATGGGCAGTCGTCACATCAAGCCTCATCAATCAGGAGTGGTATAAAATCGGGTAGGTCGCATGGCTATGTGGGTCGCTCCCATAAAAAGGGTATATCATTACCTTATCTGGAGCAATCAAATTCCTTCGGTTGTTCCTTTTATTTGTATGTTATCGGTTCGGTTGGATGGCCCCTGACCGTGGTAATGATATATTCGGTACTCTCAAGTGAAATAAGGGTCAGTCATGTTTGGCCTGGGTTGCAAGATGTTCTTGTTGAACCCCAATGTATTCATCTCCAGAGGTGCATTGTCGGAAAGGTGGTCCTATACCTTACCAGTAAATCCATTATCCAATAAGCACCCGCGGTTTTGATTGTATACTAAGTATGTAGAGCGTGAAATGCAAGTGTTCTGCTAGATTTCTATTTACTTGTATTTAGACACTATTATAATATCAGAATAATATTGTTTTCAAAGATTGCTTTGGGTTGTCATAAGGTAAAAACCATCCATATTTATGTGTGGATCGGTCTTACAATTATTTTTCCTTTCAAAAGGTTTTTGAAAGTTAAAATTAAGATGTTTTAAAATCGTTTACTCACATCAATTCCATGACTGACCCAGAGTTTTATTTTTCTCTATTTCCCCTAAACTCTTGGGTGCCCAAATTTGTACAGGCAGTCAAGTAGTTTAGGATTTTATAGATTTTTTTCAGAGGAGCTTGGAGCAGGAGGCTTAAACGTTATATATATAGAGTTATTTCCACTGATGATGTATATGTATTGTACTCTGATGATGCATGTAAGTCAAAGTACTGTTGTATTTAAAAAGTGATTATATATTTATTATATTTTATTCGTTCCATTGTGAGATTGTATCTGCTCTGATGTTCTGTTATTGTGTTCTTCTTTCTCTTCTATTCTAACTCTTATAACTTATCTCTTCTTGCCCTCTAATATCTTTCTTCGACATATGGGTTTCAGTACTATTTGGGTTGGATTTGTGTTGTATTTGGTCGACTCAAAGGGTACTGAAATTTGGGTCGTTACATAATGGAACACGACTCCTAGACCTCACACATTAACTAGTCTTACTTGTAGGTGCTGGATATGCCGGTCGATTTCCGACAAGCTTCTACTACAAATAATGGTTAACCTCGTGTCTATATGTCATTAATACCAATTAAAGCCATTAACTCACGCACATTCAAATTTGCTAAAAGAACATTCAATTTCTACTTTTCTATTTTAATGCATTTAATATGCTACTAATACGTATTTAACACGCGTTAATAATACGTTAATTACGCTAATAAATAATAGTTAATAAACGTAAATCATATGCACATGAATAAACATCCTAATTCGTTTGAAATGTCAATCCTAACAACATAATCACGGTATATAAATTTATTTTCCTAACTACACCACATGGCATAGATATGCATATTCACATTCAATAAATAAAAGGTAAATAACGACATATACATAATACTTCTATGTAGGATTCGAATAATTATCTCAATAACAAAAGATAGACAAGATGCAATGATCCAATTATATAAGTGAAACTTACCTTTTGGTACTGCTTCGCTTTTATATAATTTTATATACCAAACTTAAGGCTTTAGTAGTTTTGTGAATATTACGTTAAAAAGATCTATTGAAATAAATGGTTAAACCTACCATTTTCACAATACTCAAGTCTTATGTTTTTTTATATGCGAATACAAATGTCTATAACAAACAAGTAAATTAGACCAATTTCAAAAATTTCACAACACCCAATCATCTATCTTTTATTACCTCTACAACAAATCCTAAAATACAGTAATTAATTGACCATTTCCGTTAATAATAAAAATAAGAATTTAAAGGATTTGTATTATTTTGTTTTTATTAAAATCAGATTATTTCAAACATAATAATCCAAATTAACGTCAACAAGATATCAAAAATAACAAACTGGTATAATTCCACTCACAGAGATTGAAAAGGGAAGAAGAGTGGTTTTAGTGTAGAATCTAACAAAAATTTGGATTTGTTTATATATATATATATATGAGAATCAAATTTAGTATCTCACATATACATACATATTAATTCTAGAATATATATATATAAGTGTGTGTGTGTGTATGTATATATAGAATTGGGATTAGAAAAGATAGAATATAGGCTAGAGAGAGAAAAGCCTAACCATTCTTCTAGAATTAAGAAATAGTAGAGAGAAAAGATGGTGGCACATAATAGAATAAAGTGAAGGGTTTGGAGAGAGAAATAGGGGTTTATTTATAGTTGCTATTATGTACATAGGTAGTATGATTAGTTTGATTTAATCTGAATAATCCATTTGAAGTGAAACTATAAACAAATCCATAAAAATAACAAGCCTCCTGCACCAATACACTAGAGGGCGGTCGACCCCAATATAGAAGGGCGGTCTACCCTCATGTCGACTCCGCATTCTATAGGGCGATTGACCCGCCTTGGGGTCGATCCAGGGAATTTGAATTCCCTATACGTTAAATTATACTTATTATTTTATTTAAACCAATTGATTATTTCAGTTTCTTGTTTACTCTTATCAACTTTGTATATATATTTATACACAATTTCAAATCTTCAAGGAATATTCCATTATATAATTCAATATTTATTTATATTCCAAATTTATATTTACTCAGTTTGAATTTCAAACCTTGTGTATATTTTGCGTAGAACTTGTTTTTAATAATAACTTCTTCATACAGACTTCTTTTTAAGATAAATGAAATATGAAAATGGATTAGAATCTCGCCATGAATACAATAGCAACATTTTTGTGGCCAAATTTAAAATTGTCCAAAATTATTATTTTTAGCTTATAAATTTATTATTGTTTATATTTAATCTAATTACCTGTGTCTATTTAGGATATATTCTTACGAGGTGTTACAACCCGCCATAACCTACCTCCTAAAACCTTTGTTCTGCCTCCTAGCTCCTTCACCACCATGCAAGCAACCACTGAATCCGCTGCCACCATCCTCTACTTCAACCATGCCTACACCCGCAAGCCTTTGTAGCCCCAAGCTCCATGACCCTGACCGCAAAATCCGCCAATACTTTCCTCCTCTTTTCCTTCTTGCAACCCTAGCCTCTTATTCCCACAAAAACCCTCCACGACCGTACAACAGCTCCAAAGCCTACTCCCAACTTCATCCTCCTCACATATTCCCTAAGGAGAACTCCCGTTCTCCGTTTCTAATTCCTTTCAGGGTTTGTTCGATTGCAATGATAATGTACGCCATGATTTTAATGGCAAACACACATGACTTCAATAGCCGATGCATGAAAAAATATCTGGGCATGCCCAGGTGTTTGTGTGTGAATTCCTGGTCCGATTATCAAGTATGAGAGGGAAAAAAAGAAAAAACTATATTGTTTGGACTTGTAGCTGCCGAGCTCTTATGTCTGAGTGTCGTTTCTTTTCGTTGTCCAGACAACCGAGTCGTGCTTGAGTCGTATTCGTGCCTGTGTCAGTATTTCACAGCTCATCATCAATTTCAAAACTACGAAAGGTGGGCAATCAATCACGTATAACAATCATATGTTAGGTAAATTGATTCACAAGAAATGTTATGACATGTTAGTTATTGCTATCGAATTGTTAAGTTATGATCACATGAAATGTTAACATTTGATTTATGACATATATATATGTTAGAACTATTCAAATTTACTTTGACATAATCCATGTTATCATACTACAAGTTCCTGACATTATATATTGTTTATGAAACCAATAGACCATTACCAACAATCTGTTTTGTTCACAGCATTCACTTTCATCATTGGGAATTGAACTATCGAACCAAGCTACTAGGAATGGGTTGTAGCCAAGTATTGGTATTTACAACAGGATAAATTTTACTGTTAAAAATTTATAACGACAAACTCTTTACTATTTATAACGACAAAGACTTTGCCATTATAATTTTTTAAAATGGTGGAATGCGGATATAAAATATAACGGTAAAGTTTTTGCTTTTATACCCAACCAATCTCCATTTACCCAACTAACCACCAGACCGTTTCAAACTAGCCACAACAAAGTGAACAAGCCACATCTGATTGTTCTGTGACTTGTTTAGTAACTAAATAAGCCATTGTTGGTTATGTCACTGAATTCAGAACGTTTTGAAATGATACATATCCGAATAAAGATCACTATGGTTAAAATGATATATACCCGAATAACTTGGACATAGGATAAAAAACTATATATGCACAACTAGAAATGCATTGAATCGCTGCTGAAGCTTGCGACGGCTGGCGTCGGTTAAAAATAAGCATTCGACGCTAGTCGTCGCAAGATGTCGAGAAGTGGAATATTACCGCGAACCCACAAAAAAAACATTTCACTCGATATTTCCCCCAACCCGCACCCAAAACCCTGGCTCCACCTCGAAATGTCGCCCTTCCTGATTGTTGTCTCCCGCCACTACGCCCTGCTGCCGTTAGAGCTTACCGCCTCCACCTTCCTTCTCCAATTTGCTCCTTCTCCTTCTATTTTCTATTGGATTAATTAAGTATAATTTTCAGTTCCTGTTTTGATCAATTTAGATGACTGCATGTATGAATATATCGATTTACTATTATTAGATGAAAATATTCGACTATCATATGATTTAGGAATATGATTAAAATCCTACGTTATGAAATTAGTTGATTATCAATTGAAAATCAAAGACTATTATGTATTGGTTGATGTTTGTGTGTACCTATATGATAATGAACTGTTATTAGATGATAAGGATAGATTAATGCTTGATTCTCGAATATGATCAAACTCTAGTTTTGGAATTTAGTTGATTAGATTCGAAATCTATATATATATATTGTGAATTAGTTGATGGTAATATTGTGTGTGAGTTGATCTGAGGATTATAATTAGTTATTTGATTTATTTTTAATATGTTTAACAAAAAAAATGTGGTTGATGTTAATTTCAAATATTAGAGTATAATTAATGATTAATATATGTAATGATAAGTTTAGGTGAATGTTATGCTTTAAATCGATTTTGTTAAAAAATTAGAAATGAATTTAGCAACAAATATTTTAACAAATTCAATTTTATAATAAATTAAAAAATAAATATACAGCAAAGATTATCGTAACAACAAATGACTTACAAAAAAACTATTTTCAAAAAAGTTAAGAAATGAATATTAGATTAGACAAATGGTGGCTTGAAAAAGAAAAGTGAAGTAATGTACTGTTAAGATATGATAGTGTGGTGTGTATAACCTTTAGTTCCAAAAGGTTTTACTTTATTTTTATTTTTAGAATAGAAAAAAGTACCCCTTGGATGCAACTAATGCGTAAAAGAAAATTGTACCGAAGTGATGTCGGAATTTGACAGAAGTGTTGTGCGTGAAGCCTTGAATCCTAAAGGGCTTCACACTAACATATGTATGTGTTACCAAAATAATTGCATATATTTTTGAATCAGGAGAAATGTTTGATTATTATGTCGACCACAGTTGGCTGTATGAAATTTGAACTGAAATGAAGGTTTGGTGAAAGTATATTTCTACAATAGTGTAAATAAATTTATTAGACACGCGGTATCTAATAATCGAAATTATGAGGAACTTCGTTGTCCGTATAGTAAGTGCTAACATATGAGGTTTTGGAAACCAGACATGGTTAAAGTACATTTATATAAATTTTGTTTGTACCAAATTATTATTTATGGGCTCGTTATGGAGAACTTACCGCATCTACAGTAAATCCTATAGTGTTAGAGATTGAATTAGTGGAAGATACATGTAAAGACCGGTAACTTCCCCGGTGAGGAAAGCGCGGATAGTTCGAGAATAAGCCACAATAGAACGCAGACGGAAGAACATTTCATTGTTAATTACAACAATTCCATCAGAATACAAGAATATACAGAGTATAAATGAATCAATATTACACAGAGATATCAGAGATTTAAATTACATTTAAATACATAGCAGTGGAAATAATACAAAACACAACTGAAGGAGATATATGGATACAAAGCTTTCCGGATATCATTCCAGCTGTAAACCAGGATCCTGTGAATATAAATCTGCAAAACCAAAACTACTAGCTGCCCGTGTCGAAAATAAGGGCACCCAGAGTTTAGGTTAAAACAATAAACTCCAGGTCAGTCATGGGACTGGTGTGAGAACTAAAATAGTTATTAATCTTTATTTTAAAGTTCGGTAAATCAAGGGACCACGCCGTATAACACGGAACGGGTTTCCTCCCAAGAATACCAGTGCATATAACAACAGCGCAATGCTAAATAAAGAAAAATGAAGCTATTATAAGACCCAGGTCCCATCACACAATGCAACGCAAGCCGTAGGATAGGGTTTTTTCCTTATAATAGCCAAGAATGCTTGATACGTTTAAAAAAAATCATTTGATACTATTATAAGTGCATAGTGTATAAAACAACTTCAAATCATAAGTATCAATCATAGACGGCATGGGTACCATATATCATGTCGCCATACTAGGCTCTACAATCAAAACCGCAAATGTCACGTATTTGGAAATTGGATTTCCATCTATGAACCGAGGCGAAAGATAGTCCTCTACCGATTCGAGACAATCTAGCCTACCATGTCTCACGAACAGCCGCAACTGCCCCATGGATCGTCAGGGCCGGTCCACACTAAGTGGATTATTATGCCTGAACAATACGTCTCCCCGCCCTTTGGGGCGCAAATGAGCCAACAAATGACTCCATCGGACCCGGATCGTCCAATCAAACCGAGGCGCCTCGCAACAGCAACAACCACATAAGTCAAACTCGTCAGGGCATGTAAAACCACTGATGCCACTTTTAGCTAGAAAGAAACGCATGTCCTCCCTGATGTCCTCTCCCGTTTTTGGTTCATACCGGGTGTGAAACTCGCGAAGTAAACATTACACAAAGCTACGCCACAAAGGCCGTGCTTCGATCATCAACCACAAGACTTTGTTTTTCAACAGAAGCCTTGATCATTCGCCACTTAGGCATGCCACACAGGCAATTCACTCTATGAGTTTGATATCCATCAGTATATAACCCCTGAGCTCGTACGTCTCAGAGAAGGGCGTTAAGCAAGAGAATAAATTCTCCGCCGCCAAACAGATATATATTTAATAGAAATCAATCACACAGACTAAAATCCAATGTCAGACACACAGTCTATTTACAAGTCCGTTCTGGGTCCGAACGAAAGCGGAGGCACCTAGTACCCCGCATATCCATTGATCTCCAAGTAAGTCTGAACGATCACCAATTGATTCCCTCCTCTTGGGTGTACGTCCCAATCAAGATCATCAGTAATCACCCAAACGACGTGAAGACCTCCGGTCTTCGACCACCATCTTCATCTTCGACTTATCGTCGTATCAGTTATTCAGAATGGGATAAACCCGGTCTTTGCGAATAACTCGCGTATATAATAAACAAGTGTTACACAAACACAACATATGCCTCATTCCAATTCATCAGTCACTAACCGTAAATTAACAAGAGAATAATTCCCCAAATATTAATCCCGAAGGCCGAAACCAACATCAGATCAATATCCAGAAAACCATTCTGCTTAGCTAGCCGACAGTTAGTTTCTGAATTTCACATTCTTAGGGAAAGGTTCCCATTAATTTTATCAAAGATAAATCCCTAAAATTTATTCTTTAATCTACTTTTGAATATCAATTCAAACTAGTTGGGATTAACGAACCTTACCGAAGTAATCGTTTGTTTTAATTTCCCAATCCCAACCTATTCATCCCATGAAGTAAAACGGGTCTTACTTCATATCTAACACCACGATGTTATCGGTAAATTTAATTACCATTTCACGTTTAAATCTAATTAAAGATTTAACTATCGCCTGGAGCAAAACTGGTGATACTCCATTCTCGATCATTCCAATCTAATTAAAGATTCATTAAAACTCCACTTAGTTTTAATTTGTGCCTGGGTTAAAGAATCAAGGTCATTTAAAACACGATTCACGATAAACCCCAAAATCACATCACACTTTAATCAGTCCCTAACCATAAATTAGCAAGTGAGCAATTCCCTAGGTATTAACCCCGAAGGCCGAAACCAACATCAGATCAATACCCTAGAAACTATTCAACTTAACTAATCTCCAGTTAGTTTCTAATTTTCTTAACTCCTTTAGGTCTAAGAACAGTATTATTGAAGATACCGTTCACGACAACCCAAAAATCACATTTCATTAATTATCGGGTTAAAGAACAAGTGTTATTTAAAACACTGTTCACGATAAACCCAAAAATCAATACCAATTCAATTCCAATTAAATATTATTTAATTGGTACACTTCATTAAATCTAAATAAAAAGATTTAATCTTTTTCTTAACTAGGTTCAAGAACAGTGTTAATGAAGACACCATTTACGACAAACCCAAATCACATTTGATATTAAATACAAGGCTCTAAATAGAAAATATATCGGCTTATATTCAATATCAAATTCTACGACCAATAAATATCATATTGGAAATAATGATATAAATATATATATCTTCCAAATTCCCATAACAATATTTGTATAATCACGAAATCCAACATCGAAATATTTCGAAGAAAATTTCGATTCAAATCCATTCCAATTCGATTATTGGAAATTCTGGTCTCTTTTAAAACCATTTCAAAACCAATTTATTTATTTAAAAATAAATAAATTATTATTCTAGTTCAAAACTAGTTCATTTCGATAAAAATCTATTTTTATCTTTTCAAATATGGAGTTTTTCATCCCAATTCTTCACAAATCATTTCTTATGATTTTACACAAATTATTACTATTTTTAATAATTTTATCAAGGCCCGTACAGTCGATTTCCATCAACGGCCACCGAACTGCACTTACAACGACCTTTTCCAAATTTGATTTGGACATAATTCCAAATCCAACCATTAGATTTCTAATTTCCAATATTCGTTAGAAAGCTCTTTTCGTTACGAACCCAACGGTTCCGGTTTTAGGAGAATCCGACGGTCGGATCTCCCGTAATATCCGTTCGAAGTCAATGGTCGAAATTCGCGAAATACCGCGGCGCGGCGCGTTCTATTCAGGCCATTATATTATATATATAATATATATAATATATACTTCGTCGATTTCCTTTTAAAATGTAATTTATAAATCGTTTTAAATTCGTTTTCGAAACGATTTCAACTTCCTTTCAAATTCAAATCAAAATTGAATTTCTCCTTATAAATTCGTTTAAAATCCATTTCAAATTGATTTCAATTCAAATCGATTTTTATTTCAATTTCAGTTCGTTTTCAATTCAATTCAATTTCAATTCGAATTCCTTTCTATTCAATTTCAATTCGAATTCACTTATTTTCAATTTCAATTCGAATTCATTTCTATTCAATTTCAATTCGAATTCAATTCTTTTCAAAATATCAGATTTTGAAATCACTTTTGATATTCATTGTAAAATGAATAAAATCGATATAAATATCGTTCATGTCAAAATGGCATCAATCTAATCAACATGGCTTCATATATTTCTATTTCCAAATATTCTATTTCAAATATTTCTATTTTTCAAAACTGGAATGAGGCCCAATTAATTACCATATAATGTTAATTATATGGATTTTCTATCACGCGTATATAACAACAACGATAAATCATCAACCATCATCCAAAATGCGTTCTACACTGTATAAGCATCAAATATAAATATTTAACGCTTATAACAGTCTGTCAATCAATCGATCGACATACAACTAACTATTGGGATTAGTGTAGGTCATATATCACCCCAATACCCGTGTGGGGTTTTCAAACAATCAAACACAGATTTTATTTGTGCAGTTGTGCGATGTGTAAAATTTATCGTCCCAATCAATATCAGTCAAATGTGTGTATATAAACAAATCGTCCGATTTGTTTATTTTTATTTCATTTTAAATACCCGTTAAAAATTCTATTTTTAACTATAAAATATTTTTAACTATTTAAATATTTTATTTCATTTCACATCACATCACACAATCAACTGCACATCAAAATCAAACAACCAAGCATACAAGCCGTCCATGGTCTGTGGACGACGGGTGTCGGGTGCTACTAAACACCGTCTGCATCCTAGTATATATTTATATAACTAGAAAATAAAATCAAAGGTGAGGAGTTCTCACAGAGGGTTCCACTCCGTCGTGCTTTGTTGTTGAACTGCTGAACATCTGGATTCCTTCTGAAATTCCACTGCAGTTCTTTTCACGCTGTTCAAATAAAAATTATATTTTTATTATCGCCACTAAATAAAAATCATATTTTTATTCTTTCTATACTATAAAAATCACATTTTTATTCTTCCTATAATATAAAAATCATATTTTTATTCTTCCTATAATATAAAAATCATATTTTTATACTTCCTATAATATAAAAATCATATTTTTATACTTTCTATAATATAAAAATCATATTTTTATTCTTCCTATAATATAAAAATTCTATTTTTATTACGCTAACTTCATAATAAAGATTATATTTTCACTACGCTAAAAATCAAATCTTTATTTCATTAAAAATCCAACCCCCCTTTTTTTTTACTTGATTAACTATATAAAATCCTAGCTTTTCGAATATAAAAATCTCGCCTTTTACCATGTTATACCTATGTAAAAATTTGATTTTTATTCTCATGAAATTTATATAAAAGTCTTAGCTTTTACTATATATAAAATACCATTTTTACAAACCAAAATCCCTACATTTTTTTATTAAGCTAATCCTATAGAGATTTAAATAAATTAAATTAAAATTAAAATTAAAATAAAACTTACTTTCAGCCAGGGGGGGCTACTAGGGCGGCGAAGGAGGTCGAAGGCGTCTCAAGCGGGCGGTGGGCGATCGGGTTTGATTTGGCTGAACGGGGAGGGGTCGCGTCCTGTGGACGCCGGACGGGGGGGTCTCAGGGAGTTGCGAGATTGTCGGGGGGAAGGGGGGCTGGCTCGAACGGCGGTGGCTTCCGGGATGCGGCGGTGGCGTTTTCGAGGGGTTGGGGGGGGGGCGCTGTCGCGTTTCAGAAGGAAAGGAAAGGAGAGAGTGGAGGGGATGGTCGGGGAGAGGGGCGCGATGGCCTCGCCGACGGTGGCAGCGGCGGCGACGGGTTCTCCCCCCCGTCGTTCTCCCTCTTTTTTTTTTTCTGTAATTCGATTTTAGAAGAAAGGGGGGGCTAGAGGGTATATGAGAGAGATGGATTTTTTTATTTAATTTCAAAAAGTTGACTTTTTCATTCGACCTCTAAACGAGGCCCACCGTCTGTCGTCCATAGCTAATTACCCCCATTCCAAACACAATGGGATATGTATCGTAGGCTGATTCGACCGTTTCGATCGGTTTTCGTCAAAATCAACATATAACTCTATATATTGAATTTGAACGTGTATTCCAATTTACCGGGGTCACGTACTAACTCGAAAAATTCCAGAAAAATTATTTCTAGCTTCGTATTGGAGATACGGTCCTATCAAAACTAATTTCGTCCAATTCCGAGACCGTTTGAAAAATGGCCATTTTTCAGTTGATTAAAATCAACTAAAACTGGTCAAACGCGTTTTCCTTTGCCACACTCACATATTGAATCAAAAAATTACGAAATTTGAAACCTAGCAATAACTTGACATCACGAATCCAACAAAAGTGGTTTCGTCAAAATCCGAGGTCGTTTGCAAAATGGCTATTTTTAAGGGCCAGAATTCCATAGCGACTATTCTGAATTTTCATTTGGCCATAACTTTTGATTCCCGCTATGAAATTTTGATTTTTCGGATTCGTTGGAAAGATATTCTCAAATAGATTCTATTATTTTTGGTTTTGCTAAATTCCGGTTTATTTTGCACCCGGTACATTCAATTGAAGTTTGAAATCGAATTATCGAACTACCGTGCCATTTTCATTTCCTTTTATAATTTAAAATAAATATTTATATTCTAACGACAGACTATATAAATATATTCGTTCGAATTCTATTCAAAATAATTTTCTCGTCATTATTATTTAAAATAATCCATTTCAAATACTCAAAATTCATCAAAATAACCAAAAAAAAAAATTAATTGGCTCGGATTTCTGGGTTATTATAATACAACACAGTCAATATTCTCTACCGGTCAAGTTGACAATAATGGTGTAACAACCCGGAATTTCTAAACCAATTAAAATTTTTTATTTTGGCTATTTTAACAGGTTTTGAATATTTAAAATGATTTATTTTAAGTAATAATGACTAAAAATTTATTTAAATCGAAGTTAGAACGTATAAATTTATTTTAATTAAAAAACGAGCCTGAAATGGCGTGATAGTTTGAAATTTTGGTTTTAAACTTCAATTGAATATATAGAATTCGATATAAATCAAAATTGGACGAAACAAGAAACATTAGAATCTATTTAACTATATCTTTCTAACGAATGTAAGAAATTGAGATTTCACTTTATAAATTGTAAGTTGTCTCCGGTTTATAATTTAAAATAGTCGCTATGGAATTTTTTTAATATAATATATGTAGCCCTTAAAAATAGCCATTTTTCAAATGATCTCCGTTTTCAATGAAACCACTTTTGTTGGATCCGGAATGTCAAATTATTGTTAGGTTTCAAATTTCATAATTTTTGGAATTAATATGTAAGCGTAGTAAATTTAGACCCGTTTGGCAAATTTAGTTTGAATTTAATCGACTAGAAAAAGGCCATTTTTCAAACGGTCTCCAAATTCGAAGAAATTAGTTTTGTTAGGACTGTATCATCAAAACATAGCTAGATTATTTTTCTACAATTTTTGGAGTCAGTATGTGGCCCCGGTAAATAAAATGTATGTTGAAATCAATATTGACCGTTACATTAATTTATATTTTACTTTTGATGAAAACTAATTAAAATGATCGAATTGGCTTACGAAACATATCCCATTGTGTCCGAAATTGGGGTATTTAGCTAGGGACGACAATCGTTGGGATTCGTTTGGAGTTCGGATGCGAAACTCACTTTTTATAAATAAATAGAATTAAATATATTATTAAATAATTATATATACCCTAATCTCAAAGTCAAAACCCTTCTCTCTTTTCATTCGTTGTCAACCAGAAAATGCCGCTCCTATTCTTTCCTTCAGCAAAAACGCCAGCAAAAGAAATTCATACAAATTCATATAAAATCCTAATAATACCAAAACACATATCTTTGAATTCCTGAAGTGAATATCTCTCTTCTTATGCAAGTTTTGAAATGCTCGAACCAACTTGGGTTCGCTATCAAGCCATTTCCGTATGCCACATCATGTTAGGGTTGGAAGTTTTGAGTAAATAAGGCATTGATGTAGTAATTCAAGTATATAATTGGATTGAGGAGGTCGAGTAGAAGGTTTTGTTAAAATTTGGGTACTTTTGGTGCACAAAAATTTCGGCACTTGTACTGTGCCGTGATCTTGAGTATGGAGAATGCATCTCCAATGGTGTGCGCGAGTTGAGGGATATTGGTTCAGGGTTGAAGAGATTTTGAAGAGGAGTTGTATGGTTATTTTTGTGTAAATTGTAATGGGAAGATGAGGGAGTTGTGAGGGAATATGCATGCAGCAATGGTTGTTCCTGGAGCAGGTGTTTGAGCGTGGGAAATAGCAGGAAGAAGAAACGTAGTGGGTGGGTTTGGTTTTGGGCCAAGTGGTAAGGCCCATTTGGTTTAAAAATAAATTAAATTGCAATTTATGTATATACGAACTTGTATTGTGTATAACGAACTCATACATTATCAGAATTGAGAGCCGTTGGATCCGTTGGAACCGTATTGCCGAGTGCTACACAATGGAACTGACTAGAAGCGATTTGGAGCAAATTAGAATTTGAGGCGAGTTTAAATCAAAACAGTACAAAAATCTTCAAATAAAGAATGACGGAGTGGAAACCAAAGTGAGAACTTCTCACTATAATACTTGTACAGTTATTTATTTTATAACTGCATATATGAACTGCCAGTATTGATTTTTATCAGTTTTAATTATCACAAATAGGGTACGATGCCTGTTAGCTCGCCTCACTGTCGTCCACAAACCATGGATGATTTAATTGATTGTATTGTGTTATGATTGTGATGTGAAATGGAGTAAATAAAATATATATGAGATGTGAATAATATATATATGTATGAGATGTGAATAATATATATATATATATGAGATGTGAATAAAATATATATATGAGATCTGAATAATATATAATATATATGTGATGTGAATAAAATATATATATGCGATGTGAATAATATATATATATATACATATATATATGAGATGTGAATAAAATATATATATGCGATGTGAATAAAATATATATATATATATGCGATGTGAATTATATATATATATGAGATGGGAATAATATATATATATATATATATGAGATGTGAATAAAATATATATGCATTGTATAAAATATATATGTGTTGTATAAATCATATATATGTGTTGTATAAATTATATATATGTGTTGTATAAATTATATATGAGATATATAAAATGGTCATGAAATGGAATAATTATTGGATTGTTAAAAATATAATTTTTAACATATATATGCACTGTATAAAATTGTCATGTAATGGAATATTCAATTTTGATTTAAAATTGAAAAGGAAGTTGAAATCGTTTTTAAAACGAATTTATAAATGATTTATAAAATACGTTTTGAATGCAAATTAACGAAATATATTATAAATATGGTTTGAATAGAACGCGCCGCGCAACGACCATTCGCGAATTTCAACCATTAACTTCAAATTGACGCAACGGGAGATACGACCGTCGGATTCTCCTAAAACTGGAACCATTGGGTTCGTATCGAAAAGATCTTTCCAATGAATATAAGAGATTTAAATTTGAACGGTTGGATTTTAAATTATGTCCAAATCAATTTTGGAAAAGGTCGCAATGAATGCAGTTCGGTGGCCGATATTGGAAACCAACTGTAAAGGCCTTAATAAAATTATTAAAAATGTGGAAAAATTGTGTAAAATCATAATTAATGATTTGTAAAGATTTTAGATGAAAAATTCTAGTTTTGAAATGATAAATGATATTTTTATCGAAATGAACTAGTTATTAACTAGAATAACAATCCAATGTTTTTAAATAAATAAACTGGATTGAAAATGGTTTTAATATAACCAGAATTTTCCAGCGTATGAATTGGAAAGGATTTAAATGGAAATAATCTTCGGAATATTTCGATATTGGATTCCATGATTATATAGATATTGTTGAGGAGTTTGGAAGATATAAATATTGTTTTTCCCAATACGATATCCGTTAATTTCAGAATTTGATATTGAATATAAGTCAATATAATTTCTATTCAGAGCCTTATATTTAATATCAAATTGGATTTTGGGTTTGTCGTGATTGGTGTCTTCAATAACACTATTCTTAAACCCAGTTGAGAGAAGAATAAATCTTTTAATTAAGATTCAGAGAAGTTTTACTAATTAATTAATTTAATTGGAATTAAGAATTGGATTTTAGGGTTTGTAGTGAATTATGTTTTAAATAACATTAGTTATTTAACCCAATTAACAGTGAAGATATGATTTGGAATTTATAAATCTTTTTATTAAGATTTAATGGAAAATTTCCAAAGTAAAGTTTTCCAATTTAAAAATATTAAATTGGAATTGAATGGAATTCGATTTGGTAATAATCGAGATGAGCTTCTGTGATGGAAGACCGTTACTATATATGGAATTTAAAAGGCTTTCTCATTATTCCACTTATAGTAT
Source organism: Allium sativum (assembly GCA_030737875.1). Lineage (NCBI taxonomy): Eukaryota > Viridiplantae > Streptophyta > Magnoliopsida > Asparagales > Amaryllidaceae > Allium > Allium sativum. The sequence continues at coordinate 1,017,629,019 of CM060926.1, read as the reverse complement.
TAGTTTGATACAGAAATTTACGTCGATTATATACTGATCGGATTTCCGTGAAGGTCGATTATATACTGATCGGATTTCCGTGAAGGTTCCATATTAGTTGGAAGATGATTTTGGGTTTACCGTGAATTGTGTTTTAAATAACATTGTTCTTTAACCGAGTAAAAGCAGAATTAATTTCCTAAAGTTGAATAATCATTAAGTAATGATTTTTGAGATTAAAACCAAGTTGGAGTTTTAATAAATCTTTAATTAGATTGTAATGTTAATGTGGTAATTAAATTTTCCAAATTTGAGAAGTGTTCGAAAATGGAATATCACCAATTTTACTTCATGCGATAGTTAAATCTTTAATTAGATTTGAATGAATGAATGGTGATTAAATTTACCAAAACATGAGATGTGGTATAAACCAAATATATTTGATTGTTGATATTGATTGATTGATTGTTTGGATTGTGCTCGACCAGTTTATGAGCAAAATACGCTTTTACATTTAGCATTGGGTTGGCTAGAAATATCTGTATGCTAACATCTTGTGAAACACCTCACGATTTGACTATGAGATGTGTAGCGATGTTGTTGAGTTCATTTCAAATTTAATGAATGATTTTGAAATGATATTTTTCTTAAGTGAAAAGAAACGTGTTCCCAATTTTGGACAGGGAATGTTTTATAAAACAAAAAGGATTTCGAGGCCTAAACCCGATATTGTTGAAATGATTTCGAAATGTATTAAGTGTTACATTGTAGTTTATCACATAACCGATTAGTTGCTATTGATGATATATTTGTTTGGTGGCGAAGAATTTATTCTCTTGCTTAACACCCTTCTTTGAGTAATAAAAGCTCAAAGGTTATGTGATTAATAGTGACTGGTCATATGTGTGAATTGCTAATGTAAAGTACTATATTTTGGAAAGTACTTGTGATTATTATGTTATGAAATGATTTTCCCTACTTCGGGATATGAAATGGTTTAGTATGTGGCTAAAGATTCTGGTAACCCGGATGACTAAAAGTATGGGTGAGATGGCGGTGTAGTCCCTGAGGGCGTGGGATTGTGCGTCATCAGTGTAGCCTGCTCCATCATGGGAGGTGCATATATATATATATATATATATATATATAGAGAGAGAGAGAGAGAGAGAGTTGGTAAGGTACGTACCATTTGCCTTGTCTAAGGGGAGCACAATATTTGGTTGCATACTTGTTTGTATGCATTGTTATGTTTTGGAATTCATATTTCCAAAGATTTTGGTTTGATATCCGAACTGAAACCTACTTTGATATAAAAGTTAGATATGTATTTCAAAATGGTTTAAAATAAGAAATCAGGAAATAAAGTCCAAAGGAATAATTTCTGTAAAGTGAATTGGATTTTGAGTATCTAAATTTGGGATTAAGCCTAAATGGGTATATCAAGGAATTGCATGTTGTATTATGCATTGTAGATTCATATGCCATTATTGTTGTTATTTATGTACTGGTACTCATGGGGGTAAACCCGTTCCGTGACATACGACGTGGTCCCATGATATTCCTTCTTTTATTTAAGTAAAGTTTATTAACTGTTTTGAGTTCTCACACCCGTCCCGTGATTGACTCGAAGTTTATTGTTTCTACCTAAACTCTGGGTGCCCATATTTCCACACGGGCAGTCAGTAGTTTTGGCTTTGCAGATTATTTCATTTAGCAGGATTCTGGATCGAATCTTAAAGCTGTGTCCAGAGCATTAATAGTCTTTCGATGTGTTAGTTTATTTGTTTCCGCTGTATTGTATTACATTTATTGTAAATTTATATTCCGCTGTATATTATTTTTGATACTCTGATATTATGTACTCTAAGGTAACATTATTACGATGTTTATAAAAGTCATCTATTGTTTGTTCTGATGTGTTGTGCGCCCAAAGTTAGCGTATCCATCTTTTTGGTTCGATTTAAGTCGGTTTAATGATCGATTTGGATCGACCAAGAAGAAAGGTCGTTACAAATGGCGTCAATATTGAAGAAGATCCGAATGTGAGAGCCAAAAATATATATGATTTATTGGTTCAACTAAGAGGTCATTGTGAAATGGTTGTAAAAGTGGAAGTGAATTACCGGTTATTGTGGAATACATCAATATGAAATCAAAATCCAATCATACAAAAACTGGACTTATAGCGATTATACAAGATGTAAAAAGACATATGTCACTCGATAATCTGATGTGCGATAGTCATTACAAAGTGAAAACACTATTGTCGGCTTTTGGTCTGCCGTACCAGAAAATAGATATTTGTATAAGAGATTTCATGTTGCATTGGATAGATGATATTAATCTTTGGAACTTCAAAATATGTGGTGAGGAAAGATACAAACCTAGAAAAAAGAAATGAAAAAAGTTCCACATAAGCGAATGCACTCTTAGACTATAATGGTTATATGCATCCTTAGTCACTTCATGCCATGTGCGTTGATAAATAGTGTGAGAATATTAGAATATGGAACTCTGACACATCCATCAAATATTACAGGTAGCGAAGACCCAGGCTTCTTACAAGAGATCCCAACAGGAGGAGATCAACATGCTCCATCAGTAGGTGGCTGAGCTGCAGGATTGAAGGAAGAGTTGACTGACTACCATGCTCCATGAGCGGATCACTGTATATTTTCCGAGCATGGGAGGATGCTTAAGGATGAGGACGGGTCGGATAATGAGGAGATGGATGATGATGGAGATGAATAGGTATTTGTTTGTTTTGATTATTTTGTCTTTTGTAAATATAAACATGTGTTTTTGGAATACTGACGTGCGGATGATTTTTTGATATGTACGAGTTGTTATGTATATATTGGTTTGTTATGGAATGTGTGATGTTGGCATCTGTGGTACATACATTTGTGGTATATGAGTTGGTTTGTTGTATATTATATATTGGTTTGTATTATGAATTTGTGTATATATGATATGTTGAGTAATTGAATATGAAAATGTGTTGTGAAATTGATCGTATATGAGTTGTGGAATGAATAGATATGATTTTATGTGACAAAAGGAAGAATAGTGGCTGAAAACAGCAAAATCATTTCAATTTAGCAATGGTTAGCAACGCCTTTTTGGTCACATAAAGTCACGGATGGCAAAGATTGGCTATGACCTACTATTCAGGCTTGCTACAATTAGCGACAATTAGCAACAGCTTGTTAAGGTTTATGTTTCCAGGCTTCCTACGATTGACTAATGCTTGTTACGATGTATGTTTTCAGACATGCTACGATTGGCGATGACTTGTGAAACACGTTAACGAGACTACAGGTTGTCACGTGTTCCAACTAACCATCGCCAACCATTGCTAGTCTGGTTACAAAGTCGACGCTAGATGTGTCGTTATTTGGTTAGTGTCAGGTTAGACTACTGCAACTTTTAGGTATGGTTGGTGATGGCTAGCAACGACCGCCGACGGTTAAAAGACGTAACTAACCGAAGCCTTTCTTGCAGTGATGGATATTGTTGGTCAAAATAATATTATTTTTTCCAAAATTTTATAACTATGTTTTTATTGAACAATATGATTTAGAAATTTAATTGAATGATATTAAGTTTAAATTAATGTTTGAACTTGAAATTAAAGTTTAATTGATTTAATGATAATTAAATTTTAAAATTAAATTTGTTGTTTGATTTTAATTTAATTTAATTTAAATGAAAAGATTAAATTTATTTTGAAAATTAGATTTGATTTGATTAATTAACTTAAAATTAATGAAAAGATTGGGTTTGATTTAATTTAAGATTAAATTAACATAATGATGTACTATTTTTAATTTAAACTTTAAAAGGTTTTAATTTATTTGTTAAAATTGACATATGGAAAGGTATGAATTTTGGAATTATTAAATTTAATTGATTTTAAAGGTAAAAATATGAAATTAAGAATTTGATTTGAATTATAAAACTTGATAACTTAAATTAAATTGATGTGAATAGTTTAATTAGAAATTTAAACCGTTAAACATTAAGTTTATTCGAATATTGAAATCTGAATTGGTTTAAGCCGAGATTTAGAAATGTTGATATATGGTTCACACTGGACCATGAAATATGAAATAATTTAAAGTAAAATTTTGAAATCCGAAGTTGAATTCATATAGTTTAATTAAATTATTTTATATTAAATTTTGTGTTATTTTATCTTAGCTATTTTAATTAATCTAATTTCTCTTTTATTATTTATTTTCAAGCAATTTATATTTATAACTATTGTAAATAAGCTATTTTATATTAACTTCAATTATATATATTTTATAACTACTTTCAATTAAATTATTTTTATATTAAACTTAACTATTTATCTCTTGTTACACTATTTTATATTAAGTTTAGCTATTATATTTTAGTAGACTATTTTATATTAAATTTAATTATCTTTGTTGTAACTATTTTAACTAAATATTATATATATTAAAATTTATCTATTATATCTATATAATTATTTTCAATAAAAGTCTATTTTGAATCCGAATCGTTTAAGTTGAAAATGGTTTGAATATAAAGATTTCACTGAGATAAATCTTGACATGGAAATTGAAATTGAATTTTGAAGTATTGATGATGAACATTCTTGAAGTATGGAAATTTAATCAATAGTTGAATCCAACACTGAAGTGATTTGAAAACGATAATAAAAATCAGGCATTTAAACCGAATCGATTTAAGACATGAAATACGATGTTTATAAACTACAACATTCCATTTATTGAGTTACTTGTGCATTTCACTTGAGTTAATTTAACTGCATAAGAATGTTAGTCTTGAATCGAGTGTATTATTATACTTTACGCTCGAATCAGACCTAGTATTTCAGTGTTTAAGACACTTATTTCTGAAGATGAAGATGAGTAGAAGACTGTATCTACTATTATTATTCCATAACATTAGTTTGTTCTTCTTGTTAAATGTACAATTCTGTTTATGATGTAAAATGTAAATTTTGATTTTGTTGTAAACTGCTTCATGAACCGTTTATATATTTATTTATATTTTGTCATTATATTTTATCCTTCAACTACAAGATTTTGTATTTGTTCTTCTGCATCTTATTTCTTTAGAACATATCCATTGATAATCTATCATTTTGATTGTTTAAGTCGAACATGTGTGGTTTATTGCCGATCTAAAACTGGCAAAAAAAGGATTGTCACATGGTTGGCAAGAATAGAACCGTTGACCTTACATGTAAGGTTTGCATGTTTTAACTAATTGTACTATCCATTAAGGTTGAAAAATCTTATATAATTGATTACCTATGTTAATTAAAGGTTTTCATATGGGCATTGTTATTGACACTCCAACTATTATTAAGGGGGGGGTCATTTTCTAAAAATACTCCACTCTTTGAAAAATTGTTAAGGGGCTACACAAACATATTATTTCACACTACTCAATATTCTAGGATTGCCCTTTCAAATTAGATTTTTAAAAAAACTTGTTCGACACGGGAAACTGAGTTAAAATAAGCAGTTCGTCACCACTGCACTGAATGTAGCACGTAATCAATTATATATGTATTCGACAGTGATATATCAAAAAATAATAAACATTTCGGTGCATTACTTCCGCAATTAGAAAATTTGGCATATTTACGTCGATAAAAAAAAAATAGTTCAATCATATTCCTCGAAAATGCTTATCCTTTAGGGTTTATAAAAATCGATATATGCGAATCGAAAAAAAATACTTCGGCCCTTGCAATATTTGTTAAGGTAAAATTACATTTATTTATTAGGGGTTTTTATCCATAAGGACAAGAGACTAAAATTTTAACTATAAGGACAAATTTTAGTGCAAAAGAAGAAATTCAGGGACCCACTATCAAATCATACTTTACACTAAAATTTGTTCTTATCGTTAAAATTTAAACCTCTTGTCCTTATGGATAAATTTTTTGTTTATTTTGTCCTTCACAATATTTTTCTGTATTTATTGAGGGACTAAATGAGTAATAAGGTAAAATTACTTTTATTTGTTAAGGGGTTACTTTCCTCATTGGTACCCCCTTAACAATTTTTTGAAAAAATAAAAAATTGGCACACCCTTAACAATATTTGGAGTGTCAATAACAATGCCCTTTCATAAATAGCCATAATTACAAATTTGATGATGAATACGATCTAAACTGTCTAGTTTGTCCATCAAAGTATTCTCACTACTACAAAAGTTGGCATATTCGACACTATCTTGCTGTGGCCGTAGATCAAAAAAGCGTTGTCGTATGCCCTTTTTTCAAATAGGCAACACCAGGGGGGCGTGGCATCCGCAGCCGTTGCATTAGTCATCTAAGGCAACGCTTTTGCCCATCTACGGCCACAGACAGAAAGCGTTGCCTTAAGTAGAGCTTTTTCCCTATTGCAACAGTGTATGCATGTAAAGCAATAACATACAACGTTGCCTTAAGTAGAAGCCAGAGCCTGGCTTCCAGGTCATGATAGCGGGGTCCACATGGACTTTCCATATCAGCTGCCAACGTGTCGCATGCCACGTCAGCTCGCCACGTTAGCTATCCACGTGGCGCCATGTAAGTTATGGGCCCCACGTGTTGTGCCATTGTGGAATTAATAATATTACACTTAATCCAACACCACAGCAAAGTCTAATGCAACACCACAGCATAGTCTAACGCAACACCACAGCACAGTCTAACGCAACACCACAGTAATCTAATGCAACACCAAAAAACATCAACTGCAATGGTAAAAAATCAACTGCAACACCAGAAAAAAAATCAACTGTAGTTGTAATACAACCCTGTAATTACATATATTTAATCCAAAACATTGTACCACATTCATACATATATACCAAAATATTCATACAACAAATCCTCCCAAAACTTTCATCACCACAGTCAGACCAACCAATTATATATACCAACTCACAAGTGTCATCACTAACACATTCCACAAGTGTCATCACCAAAACATACAACAAGTGCCATCACGAACACATACCACAAGTGCCATCATTTAAAAGAACAATCCGAATATATCACAAGTGCTAACACATACCATCTAAATACTTCAGTCAGTTGCCGGGGTTGAAGGAGTACAAATGTCAGCATCTTCATCACTTGTTGTGGTGACACAAAAGTCTCTGACATCTAAATTAAGATCTGTATTGGCTTCACCTAGCTTTTTTAACACCCATGACACGCTCTCTTTCACTTTTCTATTCACCTTTTCTTCCAAATCCGCCTCAAGCTCTTGCCTTATTTTTTGTCAGCTCTTGCACATAATTGTTTGAAGAACCAGGAGTTGTTGGAGACTTTTCAGCCAATTTACCTCGCCTTCCTACAAGCCAGTTCTGCATGTGGCTCTTCCCACCAGAAAAAAGTGCATCTGCCTCAGCAATGTTTCCTTCATCCACCATTGCTTGAATCTTCGCCTACAAAATGAAATCCAGGCAAGCATATAGATAAATAGGCAGCTGGCAGGAATGAATTTATTAACAGAACCGGTTCTCTTTCAAATTAACTATGTGTTCGATTTAATAAGCAGCTCCAACAAACGTACAATGTGTCAATTATACTGACACAAGTATTGCTATTTCAGTATCTAATTATATATGTACTCACGTATTTGGCCTTTAGTTCATCCGTGTTAGTCTTGTAGCTTCTACCCAGTTCTCGTTTATATGTATCCAAATAAACCAAGGCAGCGGATGGGGAGGCTTTTTTTGGGCCCTTCTTTCTCTGTCAAGTATTAGGATTACCAATAATTCAATGATATAACAAATTAGAATTATCATGTGGTCAATTCAACTCAATCACAATAAAAAAATAACTTAAGTTCAAAAAAACACATACTATCTTTCTTTGACTACTGCATGAGTTTTGGGACCCATGGTATGTGTCTCATTTAACGAATTACGATGCGTGGAATTAGTATCACCTAGGGCTTGGAAATCAAAAAAAAAATAGCACTAAACAAGGATAATGTGAACTACTAAAGAAAATATTAGTATTAACCAAGATATTGTGAACTACTAAACATTATACAAATGTGAATATCATTAAAGCCGTACCTGAACTACTTCATCCCCCCAGTATTCCAAGAGCATTTTAAAATCCTCCAACAGAATTGTACTAGGCCTATTTGCAATCCTTTCCTCATCAGTTGAATATTTTTTATAATACCTTGCTTTGATGCGAGACTTGTACTGCCTCCAAGAATCGTTAAGCGTGTTCAAGACCCACTTGTGTCCTTCTTCCGGTATGACATACCTAGCCTACAATATATCAATCAAAAAATTCAAGAGACAAACTAATTAATTAAAACCAAACATTTAGGAAGTCAGTTGAACTGTATATGGTTAAGGAAATTAGATTGTACCAGAGCATAATCCAAAATTTGTTGCTTTAATTGATCAGGAACAACATGCCAATTGATGTAAAAGAGATACATTATCCTTTGCTAGTGTACCAAGAAAATTGCTTATCTCTGTAATATTATCAGATACTGGCTGACCATCCTCATTTAACTCAATGACTACTTTATCATCAGGGGTTCTAGCATGCACCTTGGTCATTTTTGACTTCCCTCTAGGTTTTTTTGGACTTTGTACTTTACCTACCAGGTTCAAAAATGTGAATAGAAAAAAGACACACTCAGCAGTGCAGTGCAGTGTACAGATAAAGAAACATTATATTGTACCTGTACCTGCTTCATCGTCCTGTGCAATCCATTCCTTCTCTAATCGATCAGTAAGATTTTCCATTGTTAGAGGCGCTTGTTCTGCTTTTGACGTTTCTGCATCGCTAAATAAGCAGCAACTGAACCAGCAGCTTCACATAAATTGGTTGTTTGTTTGAACAATTTGCTACATGTAGGTTTAAAACGGATGGACGAGACGTTGTAGGTTTTAAAACTCCTGAAAAAGACGGTGTAGGGTTCGTCAATTTCTTTAATGTTTCTGTGAATTTATCCCGGTTACTGAGTTTATTTGGACTGGGAGTGTGTGTCATGATCAACTCCTTGTTGGAGCCAGCTTTATTTGGAGGGGGGTGCGGTTCATCGCTTCCTTCTCAATTTCAATGGCTGCATTGGTTCGCGCACGAGTTCTCGGTCCAGGTAAACGATCCTTTGACTTAACAATTTTGATTCTCTACAATTAAGTCGAAGTTCAAGATTTTTTACGTTCATAAAGGCAAAGACAATAAGTAATAAACAAATAACTTCTTTATACCTCCGAATCTGATGAATCATCAATGACGTCTTCACCAGCATTTTCTGAGATGTATTCATCACGTCCAGCAACATCTTTACCTTTATCTTTCTTATTTCGCGCGGCAGCCTCTTGCATGCAACTAACCAGTGAAGGCACCCCAAGCGATCTACTAACTGCATCATTTTCTTGCATTCGCGCGATTCGCTCTTGTTCATACTTCGTCAAAACTAATGGTTGTGAGAACTATAAGCAGATTAGCATTATTACTCACCATCGATCATAAATTTAAGCTAGTTAACCAAATAGAGTCGACGTATAAACAATTCTTGCTATTTTGACAGAATGCATGCACAAAGAACAATTAGTTACTTGAATTAGCTGCAGCCTTCATGGTCGGAATAAGATTTCATCCGGATTAATAAAACTGAAATGAAAACTGAAAAATACCTGAACATCAGCTTCATTCTCTTGGGTATCATCACATTATCTGTTTCATTTTCTACATTTAATTTCCTCCTGGTTCCTTTGTCCGTCATAGTAACATCTTCTTCATCATTATTGATATCAGGCTCCGATGATAGTTTCTTCTGACCCACTTGAGTTTGGTTGTTTTTCATCATTTTGTGTTGCTGCTGAAGTCTATGTGCAGTAGTATACTTGCGCTTTACAACCGGCTTCTTAGCAGAACTTGGAACAATAAAAATAATAACGATGGCCTCCTTCATAGTTCTTTACACACATAGATATATATATATATAAGAATGGATCTATATTACATATACATATATACCTTGAATTATGTTTTTCCTTGGCCGTATGATTACATGTGGTTGCAGTTCAATCAACGGCTCACTGTCTTTGTCAATGATGTTGTTGATGTAAAAAACCACTTCTTTTTGCTTATTGTAGCCTTGTACGTACTCGTTTACGTCCTTGTCATTCAATATTAGCTGCTAGCCACCCCTCGTTCCTTTGCTGATATAGACTCCTCCTATTTTAGTGTAATGGAGACAATATTTAACAAAATCCATAAGCACACTGTTAGAAAACCGGTCTACATCATATTTTGTTATTACGAAGAATTCTCTACCGACGTAACATGACCTTCGAAATTGTCCGCCATGTTGCAGTCGGATATTAATAAGTTCATCCATCTTGTACAAACTGAATACAATAGAACAAGGTACATGCATGTTAAAGTGGACAAAAAACAATAACTATAACATTTTGGTCTATAGCCAATTTAGATGACAGTAATGAAAGACATTAAATCATAAAACATGTGAACAGTGTAGATTACAATATGAGAAAAGAGTGCCAAATACATTCATCAAAGATAATAATTTCCAGCTAAAACAAAAAGTGCCAAATACATCATAAATTAGACCAAATTAAAGCAATAAGAAAAAGGAATTTTTTTTCCTAATGAGACGGAACAGGATCAGGAACTTCTGCTTCTAGTTCTGTTTCTAGTTGTATTACGGGGGCATCATCCCTAATCCAACCCCCATCAACAACTTCTGGTTCTAGTTCACCACCTATGCCCATATCATGTGAATGCGTATTGCTCATGTCTTCTTCCGTTGCATTCTGATTTTCAGTATCACACCAATCTCTTGGCAATTTTTTAATAACGTAATGGATGTTCTTTTCAACTACATCTTCCACATAAAATACTTGCTGCACTTGCGAAGACAGGACATAAGGATCAGTTTTATGGCACTTGCTAAAATTTACTCGAGTAAGACCATATGAATCTTTTTCCTCTTGGTACCAGCAACACTTAAAAAGGACCACTGGGAAAGCTCCATAATAATCAAGCTCAAAAATTTCTTCGATTGATCCATAGTAATTGACATTACCCACTATTGGGTTTTAGTCTTTCGAACTTGCAAAGCTGGTGGTTTTGGCAGTAAAAAATACACCACTATTTTGTATGGTACATCGAGAATCTCTAAATTTTGTGTGGAATCTATATCCATTTACTATATAACCGGTAAACTTCCTAGCTACTCGATTATGACCTAATGCAAACACCTCTAAATCTATTGAAATATTGTCCTTTTTCAGAACCTCTTCTTTAAGCCAATTCCAAAACTCTTTGAAATGTTCTCGTTACCTCTTGTATCTTCTTCATTTGCAAGACCATCCACAAGAGCTCGATGAACCCTAAGTAATAATTAAGGTAAAAAAACTACGAAATGCAGATGTTAATTTATAGTTAAGGAAAATGATATAGGAACTTAAGAACTTACTCGATCAAACTCTCAATTTCTTTATTACTGGAATTGACCAGAATATAGCGATGCGTTGCCTTCCAATCTGCATCTTTCAAATTGAACATCTTTCCATCTTTATTCCTCTTTGTTCCAGTATGATATTCCAAATCTGGTGGACATCTTCCAAAATCAATCGACGTGTTTTCTATTCCTCCATCAACGCTTAAAAATATTGAACAGAAGGTCACACACTCTTCTGCTAAGTAACCTTCTGCAATCGAACCTTCTGGTCTGTTTCTGTTTGGAACATAAGATTTCAACTTTCCTAGATATCGCTCAACTGGATACATGCATCTAAGATGTTCAGGCCCGTCGTATTCGATTTCTCTGCATAAATCAACAGGCAAGTGTACCATTATATCGAAAAAAACCTATGGAAAAATCATTTCAAAATGACAAAGTATCTCGACAAATTCTTTTTGCAGCCTCTTGATATCATCCACTGCGATAACCTTGCTCCATAGTCCTCTAAGGAATGCACTAAATCTAATCATTGATAACGCAACCTCGGGTTTTGACGCTTTCTTCACGGCAAATTGTAACAAATAGTAGAGTATGAAATGAGCATCATGGCTCTTATATCCCATAACCGTTCTCTCTTTTACGTGCACGTACCGACTAACATTCGAGGCACAACCGTAGGGCAGTTTGGCGTTCTTCAATACAGAGCAAAAGATTTCTTTTTCCTTAACAACCCGTATTTTTGAATAACATGTTATAACATAAATCAAGGCAGAATTAAACTGTAAAATCTGAATCAAGGGAAACGGGCTGTGCCATTGCGTTCGTCTCGGAAAAATACGCGAAATAGAGTCTGAGTTTTCGAAAATCGGAGTCCGTATGACCAAGATATGGTCTCGCGAAGTTTCACGAAAAATTCAAATTCAAAACAGATTCAAATTTCAGAAAATTCAGGGTAGGCGGGAAAAATCCCGCCCAGACCAGGTCGACCTGGGGGTCGACCTGGGAGTCGACCTGGGGGGGGGCCAAGTCGACTGGGGAGTCGACCCCAGGGTCGACCTGGGTGTCGACCTGCCTGGTCGGGCCACTTCGGCCTGGTGCACCTGCATGACTTCCTGACCCTGTTTTCTGACCCTGAGACGAAATTTGATGGCCTAGATCTAAATTAGGGTTAATCCTATGGCTAGAAACATTCCTATATGTCTATAAAAATACCCCTAGACCTAGCCTAAACCCACACAACTTCATTCTATCCTTATGCTGCTCAAATTCTAGATGATCATGGCCTCTTCTCCTCTTCTAAATTAAATTAATAAACAAATAAAACAAATCAAGACAAGGAGATACTGTTCAAGAGGAGATTCAAGCTAGGATTCAAGAGAGAGTTCGAACAACGTAAAGACCAAATCAAGATCTACCGATCCAACGATTCAGCAACTAGTTTCTAGATCTCCACTTCTTAAACCTCGATCTGTAAGTTCTAGTTAATTTTAGATAAAAACTATAAATCTAATATGGGCATGTTAAATTGAAACGGATCTATGTATGATTCATATCTCTCGTATTTTCTTCTTGGATCTGTTTTGTTTCTTTCTTGGATCTTGGATATTGGGAACGTTACCAAATGACATTGGAATTGTGACTATGATTGAGGACATATGACTATGCCTATGCCTATGCCTATGGTTGAGAACATAAGACAATGCCTATGATTATGACAAAAATAATTGGGAACATTTATGACTCATGACTATGAACTGTTGCCTACAATTATAAGGCTATGACCATGACCTTGAAACTATTACAGTGGACTATTTATGACTAAAACACCTATGATTCATAATTAGGAAAGTCTTACCTAGAACTATGACTGTAAAACATGGATCTAGACTTGATTATTCAGCCTATTCTTGATTATCTGTGGGTCTTGATCTTGGGAATTTACCTATTGAGTTAGGTCTACCCAATGTTCATGAACCTATGATATCACTGTTATGAATCTTTGACATGTTAGGATACCAATTTGGGTAGATCTACACCAAAACTATGTTGACATTTGGATCAAGTCTAAACCATCATTTAGGATGTTTATACTATCGCCTTATGCCATGACTATTGTCTTAATATGATAGAATTGAAAAGCCTATTAATTTCTATTTGCTTGTGACGTTGTAACCAATTATCTCAAGTCAGTCTTGTAATCTCGTTTATCACCTTTGTGGCCAAATCACCTTCGTGCTAGATTCATGTTTTTGGCCAAACCTTTTATGCTATCATATGCTAGATTATGTTAAACACCTTGCCTCGAACATCACCATGTTTAACTTGTGATTAATTTGCCATCTTATGCCCACCTTGTCATATTGTTATGTTCCCCTCTTAGATCTAATTGTGTTAATACGAACTTACGTGCGATGGGATACGTTATGGGTAGTTAGGCAAACTTGAATAACATGAAACATGACTTGAAAATATGATATGAAACTTGACATGTGATTATGCTGGAAAACATGAATGTGGACATGACACTTAGAAAATATGAAGTGACCAACTCGAGGTTGGGTTGAGTTTGTAGCGTAAATCTTCCCGGAACCGACCAGCAAATCCAGTGGCTACAAACAATAGGATCCAATGTGAGTAGTTGGTCACACCGCGCTTGAAACCCGAGGTTAGACCGAGTTGTGGCGTAAGACTGCCCGGAACCGACCGGCATACCGGCAGCCACAACAATACCTGTCTAATGTGAGAGGTTGAGTGCATCAAAATAAATTAATGCCACATGATAGGGTTAAGTCATGAACCACTTGAATATACTTAACCAATTGAACACGATAGGGTTAAGTCTTGAAACACTTGAATATACTTAACCAACTTGATACATGATTTGATAGGGTTAGGTCTTGAATCTTGGACACACTTAACCCAGTAGGGAAACCTAGTTGCGGGGTCCTTTTCAGCAGTAACCCACTAGATGTATCATTGTACCCTGGGACTAGGCAGGGTGGGGCACGATTACTGTACTCTGAATGTAAGCGACCAAAAGGGACGACTTAGTTGGTGTACCAGTTCAAGCGGACCATGGCCGTGCACATGAGTCCAGCGTTGACCCGTGGGCATCAGTAGGTTTACTTGTGTGACTTGAATTGTGTCAGTGGTTGTCACTCCAGGGTTTGATACACCCCTGGGGTGGGCCTAGCACAAGTAACTACATTCGCGATTAGGGCCGTATGACACCGAAACACGACGAGTTAGGCTTATAGGGAGCCGATCGACTAGGCCGTTTAGTTGGACCTTGACTTGGATCAACTCTTGATTATTGGGCCAGGTGATCCTTTCTTGAATACACTTGACTTGGGGCCAACCTTTGATAATTGGGTCTTATTGACCCAAGGGAATCTTTCTTGATTTTTACCTGACATAAACCAGAATACTAGTACAGTGGTATAGCAAACCTTGAACACAAAATGCTACTCTTGATCTATACTTGACCTATACTTGATTATACTTGGTTATCTTGTTATCTTGCTTATCTTGACATCATGCTTATGGTTACTTTCAGTTTATGCATGTCATGTTACCTTTACTGGTTTTTAGGCTGAAAGTAACTAGGACTTACTCAGTCTTTATGACTGACACTTTTTCTTTCGCCTCTTTTTCTTTCGTTCCCCCCCCCAGGTTCTCAGGGAGGAAACACTAGCATCTAGCTCGGATATCACTTGCTTTGGATCAGCATGTACGGTTTGCTATGGCTGCTTCTTTTTACTGACACTTGGGGAATAAGCTGTTTTTCTGTTTTTAAGTTATTGCCTCTTTGGCTACTATTACAAGACAGTTGTAATGAAGTGTTATTTGAAATGTTTGTAAGAAACATGGTTTATTTTGGAATGAAATAAAGTCCGTTTTGCTCATAAATTCTTCCGCTGTTTACTTAATTATCTATTTATGTTCTGTCTTGTAATAATTCTGTGATGTTATCTCGATAATACCCCTCCAAAACTAGTGCATTCCCTTTGTGAGTGACCCTAGCGGAGGTGGGGTGTTACATTTGGTATCAGAGCAGAAGGTTACCAGACTGGGCAAATGTTTTCAAAAACCTTCTGAAATTAGTTTTCAAAACGTTTACATAGAAGCAAAATTTTCAAGAAAAGTTTATTTTGAAAAGGCTATTCCCCAAAAGCCATTAGCACTTTCCTTTGTTCCTCGTTTGAATCTTTTTTTTTTCGTTTTCAGCTTATCATGGCCGACGATCTTAATCTTCCCGAGGGTATCAATATACCCACTTGGTTCCGTCGTTTCCTCGAGGCTCGGGCCAATGCTGCAGGCCCAGCCGATGTCCCTCCTCCTCCTCCTCAACCTCCACGAGAAACTGCTTTTTCGAAGATATGCAAGGACTTTAAAGCGATGGGTGGAAAAGACTTCATTGGAACCGAAAGCTTCGTTGAATCACGAAATTGGCTAAAGGAGACGGAAGACCTCTTTGCTATCTTTGATGTGGAGGATCGTAGAAAAGTTCAACTGGCGGTATGGCTACTAAAAGGTGAAGCTGCATTTTGGTGGGAAGTCACCAACGCTACTAGGCCAATTGAGACATGGGCTGACTTTAGAGGGAGGTTTAGGCTTAAGTTTTTATCACCAGCAGAAGAGAGTCTGCAAATGGAGAAATTCCTAGCACTTAAGCAAGGGGATATGACCGTTAGGGAGTACATGAATAAGTTTAACGAGCTTGCTAGGTTTGGATTAGAATTGGTCAACACAGCTCGAAAGAAGGCTCTACGCTTTGCTCGAGGATTGAACGAGCCACTACGAGGAGTAGTTATGACTCATATACCCACAAGAGCAACTTATGAAAGCTTGGCAGAGATGGCTCTACTTCATGAGGAAGACGAGAATGAAAGGAAAGAGGTTAAGCCTAATGAGACTCAAACCAAGAAGATAGATCCCGAGAAAGGGGGCAAGAACAACAAGGGCAACAATGACAACAAGCCACTTGAGAAAAGGAAATGCCACTTTTGTGGTAAGGATGGACATATAGCTCCAGATTGTAGGAAGAAGAAGATGAAGTTAGGAGCATGCTTTAATTGCGGTGATGTTGGACATGTTAGTAAGAACTGCCCTAAGAAAGGCACACCAGTAGAACCTTCTAGGGGTACATCTTTAACTTCTTTTCCTAGATACCCTGTTTTATCTTGAATATCTTTTCGATCTTATCTTGAGAACCTTAGGTAGAAAACTTTATGGATGTAAACATGTACTTGAAACATGTTATGCTTTATGTTTGCAAATGGTTGCAAGTGGTTGCAAGTGGTTACTCGTGGATGCATGATGCACATTAGGCACTAAGATCGGCTCACACACTTTCATTTTGCATATGCATGAGTGTTTACGCTTATTCATGGATGAAACTTGGATGTTATCACATGGATGTTGCATATGGATGGATGTTATGAGCACTCATGTAGAAATTATAAATTATGCTAGGAATTTGCATACATATGGACTCATTTCACTAACATACTTTGCATTAAGGAGATTTCGCATTAGATAAGTGCATATACACACACCTTTTGCATATGTTCATGCAGCATTAGAAATCCTTTAAGGACAATGATTGCTCGTGAATGATGTTTTGAGTAGATGGATGATGGATGGTAGGATATGTTCTTCCTAACTTAGAGATTTCGGGGACGAAATCCTTTAAGGAGGGGAGAATGTAACAACCCGTATTTTTGAATAACATGTTATAACATAAATCAAGGCAGAATTAAACTGTAAAATCTGAATCAAGGGAAACGGTCTGTGCCATTGCGTTCATCTCGGAAAAATATGCGAAATAGAGTCCGAGTTTTCGAAAATCGGAGTCCGTATGACCGAGATATGGCCTCGCGAAGTTTCACGAAAAATTCAAATTCAAAACAGATTCAAATTTCAGAAAATTCAGGGTAGGCGGGAAAAATCCCGCCCAGACCAGGTCGACCTGGGGGTCGACCTGGGAGTCGACCTGGGGGGGGCCAAGTCGACTGGGGAGTCGACCCCAGGGTCGACCTGGGTGTCGACCTGCCTGGTCGGGCCACTTCGGCCTGGTGCACCTGCATGACTTCCTGACCCTGAGACGAAATTTGATGGCCTAGATCTAAATTAGGGTTAATCCTATGGCTAGAAACATTCCTATATCTCTATAAAAAGACCCCTAGACCTAGCCTAAACCCACACAACTTCATTCTATCCTTATGCTGCTCAAATTCTAGATGATCATGGCCTCTTCTCCTCTTCTAAATTAAATTAATAAACAAATAAAACAAATCAAGACAAGGAGATACTGTTCAAGAGGAGATTCAAGCTAGGATTCAAGAGAGAGTTCGAACAACGTAAAGACCAAATCAAGATCTACCGATCCAACGATTCAGCAACTAGTTTCTAGATCTCCACTTCTTAAACCTCGATCTGTAAGTTCTAGTTAATTTTAGATAAAAACTATAAATCTAATATGGGCATGTTAAATTGAAACGGATCTATGTATGATTCACATCTCTCGTATTTTCTTCTTGGATCTGTTTTGTTTCTTTCTTGGATCTTGGATATTGGGAACGTTACCAAATGACATTGGAATTGTGACTATGATTGAGGACATATGACTATGCCTATGCCTATGCCTATGCCTATGCCTATGGTTGAGAACATAAGACAATGCCTATGATTATGACAAAAATAATTGGGAACATTTATGACTCATGACTATGAACTGTTGCCTACAATTATAAGGCTATGACCATGACCTTGAAACTATTACAGTGGACTATTTATGACTAAAACACCTATGATTCATAATTAGGAAAGTCTTACCTAGAACTATGATTGTAAAACTTGGATCTAGACTTGATTATTCAGCCTATTCTTGATTATCTGTGGGTCTTGATCTTGGGAATTTACCTATTGAGTTAGGTCTACCCAATGTTCATGAACCTATGATATCACTGTTATGAATCTTTGACATGTTAGGATACCAATTTGGGTAGATCTAGACCAAAACTATGTTGACATTTGGATCAAGTCTAAACCATCATTTAGGATGTTTATACTATCGCCTTATGCCATGAATATTGTCTTAATATGATAGAATTGAAAAGCCTATTAATTTCTATTTGCTTGTGACGTTGTAACCAATTATCTCAAGTCAGTCTTGTAATCTCGTTTATCACCTTTGTGGCCAAATCACCTTCATGCTAGATTCATGTTTTTGGCCAAACCTTTTTTGCTATCATATGCTAGATTATGTTAAACACCTTGCCTCGAACATCACCATGTTTAACTTGTGATTAATTTGCCATCTTATGCCCACCTTGTCATATTGTTATGTTCCCCTCTTAGATCTAATTGTGTTAATACGAACTTACGTGCGATGGGGATACGTTATGGGTAGTTAGGCAAACTTGAATAACATGAAACATGACTTGAAAATATGATATGAAACTTGACATGTGATTATGCTGGAAAACATGAATGTGGACATGACACTTAGAAAATATAAAGTGACCAACTCGAGGTTGGGTTGAGTTTGTAGCGTAAATCTGCCCGGAACCGACCGGCAAATCCAGTGGCTACAAACAATAGGATCCAATGTGATTAGTTGGTCACACCGCGCTTGAAACCCGAGGTTAGACCGAGTTGTGGCGTAAGACTGCCCGGAACCGACCGGCATACCGGCAGCCACAACAATACCTGTCTAATGTGAGAGGTTGGGTGCATTAAAATAAATTAATGCCACATGATAGGGTTAAGTCATGAACCACTTGAATATACTTAACCAATTGAACACGATAGGGTTAAGTCTTGAAACACTTGAATATACTTAACCAACTTGATACATGATTTGATAGGGTTAGGTCTTGAATCTTGGACACACTTAACCCAGTAGGGAAACCTAGTTGCGGGGTCCTTTTCAGCAGTAACCCACTAGATGTATCATTGTACCCTGGGACTAGGCAGGGTGGGGCACGATTACTGTACTCTGAATGTAAGTGACCAAAAGGGACGGCTTAGTTGGTGTACCAGTTCAAGCGGACCATGGTCGTGCACATGAGTCCAGCGTTGACCCGTGGGCATCAGTAGGTTTACTTGTGTGACTTGAATTGTGTCAGTGGTTGTCACTCCAGGGTTTGATACACCCCTGGGGTGGGCCTAGCACAAGTAACTACATTCGCGATTAGGGCCGTATGACACCGAAACACGACGAGTTAGGCTTATAGGGAGCCGATCGACTAGGTCGTTTAGTTGGACCTTGACTTGGATCAACTCTTGATTATTGGGCCAGGTGATCCTTTCTTGAATACACTTGACTTGGGGCCAACCCTTGATAATTGGGTCTTATTGACCCAAGGGAATCTTTCTTGATTTTTACCTGACATAAACCAGAATACTAGTACAGTGGTATAGCAAACCTTGAACACAAAATGCTACTCTTGACCTATACTTGATTATACTTGGTTATCCTGTTATCTCGCTTATCTTGACATCATGCTTATGGTTACTTTCAGTTTATGCATGTCATGTTACCTTTACTAGTTTTTAGGCTGAAAGTAACTAGGACTTACTCAGTCTTTATGGCTGACCCTTTTTCTTTCGCCTCTTTTTCTTTCGTTTCCCCCCCCAGGTTCTCAGGGAGGAAACACTAGCATCTAGCTCAGATATCACTTGCTTTGGCTCAGCATGTACGGTTTGCTATGGCTGCTTCTTTTTACTGCACTTGGGGAATAAGCTGTTTTTCTGTTTTTAAGTTATTGCCTCTTTGGCTACTATTACAAGACAGTTGTAATGAAGTGTTATTTGAAATGTTTGTAAGAAACATGGTTTATTTTGGAATGAAATAAAGTCCGTTTTGCTCATAAATTCTTCCGCTGTTTACTTAATTATCTATTTATGTTCTGTCTTGTGATAACTCTGTGATGTTATCTCGATAATACCCCTCCAAAACTAGTGCATTCCCTTTGTGAGTGACCCTAGCGGAGGTGGGGTGTTACATTTGTCATATCAAATATTTCAGCTCTAATTTCAACATGCTTTCCGTCACCACATTCAACAGGATGAAGGGCCTTCCTTATGCCTAATTCCTATAAATCCAAACAAGCATTTAGGTGATCCTTCGACATGCGACCTATATTAAGTAAAATACCTAATATTTTGTCACATATGTTCTTCTCTATGTGCATGGCATCCAGGTTATGTCGAAAGGGATTATGACACCAATATGGTAAGTCAAACAGTATTGACCTTTTTTTAAAAGGGTCGTCACTTTTACCAGGTTTCTTCGTCTTATCCCTAAACCGATTTTTGAACCCGCACAATAACTCTTCAATATCAGTTCCTGATAATATTTCTGGAATGCTCCCTATTTCAGTTTCGCCATTAAATCTCCTCTTTTCCAGCCTCCACTTATGTGTCGGATCAAGAAACTTTCTATGGTGCATATAACACATTTTTTTTGCTATGCTTCAAATAATTTGAAGAAGTTTCATAATGGCATATTGGACACGCTAGTTTCCCCTTCGTGCTCCAACTTGACAACATGGCATATCCCGGAAAATCACTAATGGTCCATAAGACGTTTGCATGTAAATTAAAATTCCCATCAATCAAGAAATCATATGTTTCGACGCCAACATTCCATAATGCTTTCAATTCCGCAATTAAAGGCTACATATATACGTCAATACTGTTCTTCGGAGAATCTGGACCAGATATTAATGTTGAAAGAATCAAATTCTCTTGTTTCATACATAACCTAGGCAGAAGATTATAGTTTACCAACACAATTGGCCATGTACTATAACTTGAATTCATTGAACGATATGGATTAAATCCATCAGATGCTAGACCCAATCTAACATTACGATTTTCTAATGAAAAATCAGGATAGCGAGCATCCATCATCTTCCATGCCACACCATCAGCAGGATGTCTTAGTTTTCCATCTTCTTTTCGTTCCACTTGATGCCATCTCATAAGTTTGGAAAATTCTTTGCACATAAACATCCTTTGTAACATTGGTCTTAGAGGAAAGTACCTCATAACATTTGCCGACACTTTGGGAATCGACTTTGATGGATCATTGTTATCAAGGATGTCTTCTTTTTCTTTTACAGCCCACCTCGAAAAACCACAAATGTCACAAGCCTCTTTATCTTTATTCTCTTCCCCATATAACATTCATTGGTTTAGGCAGGCATATATTTTATGGTAATTAAGATCTAAATTCTTAATGAGATTCTTTGCAGCGTAGGAAGACAAAGGCAGTTGGGCATCAGGAAAGGCTTCTTTTATAAGCTTTAGTAATTCCCCAAACGCAGACTCGTTAATTCCATAAGCACACTTTAAATGATAAAAGCCTGATTAAGAAACTTAGTCGAGAAAATTTAGTGCAGCCAGGATATAACTGTTTTTTTCCTTCTTTAACATGCCGATTAAATTTCTCGGCCTCTGAATTTGGTTCTACTACAAAGTCCTTGGGATTTTGACCAAATTTGTAACCTGCACATTTGAACATCACATCTAAATTATCCTCAAAATCCATCTCCGTTGCACAATCCATATGGTCATCAACACCTATTAATTTTGTCTGTGAAACTTCACAAATCCACCCGGTATGTAACGGAGAAGGGCCATTAAAAATAAGATGATCATATATGACATTTTCACAATACCAATTACGTTCTGTACATTTTTTGTAGGGGCACTTCATCTCATCACCTACTTTATAAATGGGAAATGCATTTCTTAGAAAAGTTGTTACCCCTTTTACATATTCTGCACTCGATCTCGGAAGTCCTATCCATATGTAGTATTCACTATCCATTACCACAATCTAACCACGGCCTAGTAAGACTATATTTGATACCATTAAGAGTTTCAAGACACGAACAAGGGCTACCCTGTAATGTTTGACTAAATTAGAAATCAAAACAAAACAAGTTAATAATTTACAAATATACATAATCAGTGTGATGATACAAAGACAATTTTTTTGATATGAATTATCACTAACTTTTGGAACTGAGTTATAAGGATAATACATAAAACAAGCAACTAAGATATTGAACACAAGTTCATAACATTACATGACTGCACCAAAACAAAACAGTACAGGTACAAAGACTATACAGGTGATACAAAGACGATGCAGTTGTACCTAATACAAAGAACGATGCAATAATTTAATTTTGTCTTCTAATGTTTAGCCTTTGAAGCTGGTCGTTAAGTCTACTAACGTCAGTTCGAAAACCAATAACTCGATTTTGCAGCGTTGTAAGTTGATGTTGTAATTCATTTGCGTACTCAGCGGCTCGATTTGGAAATTGTTGGTCAATCCACTGCCAAAAGGTACACCCTGTGGGATAAACACGACATCTAAAATAACGACGACTAATGTTGAATCCAATCGAAATAACATCTTCTACAACAGCATACCCACAATCACACATTATGATTGGTGAGTCAGCTTGCTGTTCGTTAACCACTTGGTTGTTTTGATGCTGACGACGCAAGGCAGCACGACTATCACCCTTTCTTCACATCGTTCTTCTTCTCGCCATTGTCTTCAGAGTTCTTCTTGCTCTAGTTCACACTCATGCAAATCATCGTAGTGCATTTCTTGCATCTCTATATAAAAATCAATAGGAGTTTCTAGTGATGATGGGTTTGACAGTCGTAGATTACCCATGCCCAGGGTATCTTCGTAGTCATGCGATGTAGAAAGAGAAATAGGCATTATTTAACTACAAACAGAAATAGACATTTAAACATTTAAATTGGATTTCTTTTATCCTCTAAATTTTGTTTCCACCTTTCGACATAAGCATTATTTACCAATACATCAATGGTTTGGTAAACATAAAAATACAGAACTTGCACAATTTCAACAAATGCAAACATATAAATACAACACTTCAAGTATAAAAACCCTAATTTAAGGCAATCGGTATACCCAAATCACCCAGAGACTTTGAACGTAGACCAAAATAAGTTAGAGATGAAATCAACTAAATAAAACCGAAATGATGAAGCCCTAGCTACCTGTAATTGTCCTTAAATGATCCAAATTGGAGGTGTAAAATTTACAAACTAGGAGCAATCGAAGGTTTATAGTTTGTAACCTGAGGAAGAGTACCAATTGGAGGTGTTCTTGGATGGATTTAGTGGAGAGAGAAACAGACAGAAGGAGGAGTACGGGAGAAATTTGTTTGGGGGGGGGGGGGAGTATTTCGTGAATGGGGAAGCTATCACGCCAAATTTTCACTAAGCTGTAGCAAGGTTTGGCTTGAACCGTTGGATTAATCAACATCTACGGTTATTTATTTGTTTAAACTGATAACGCGGATCAGTGACCTGACATGCATTTATGTAATGCAATACTTTGAACTGGTGTTGCACGTCACAGTACAAGAATTCCAACCGCAACACTGCGTTCACATCTAATGCAACAACAAATGAATGTTGTTGCAGAAGATCAAAAAATGCATAGCTTTCGCCACACTTTTCATGCAACACACACAAATTAGTGTCGAATATGCCCACTTTTGTAGTAGTGTCTATTCCCTAGTTTTCCCATCAAAGTATTCTATTCCATAAACTTTATGATGTGACGTTGAAATATATGCTGTATATTTTTTGAGGATACAAAATACATGACTTTTTTCACAAAGACTAGTTCTTGATATCACTTCTACCCATTTAAATTCTTAATCCAATCAATCATTGAAAAAAATATGTATCTTTTTAATCGACATTGATTAATTTGAATTATGAATTGTAGTTCTCATTTACGCGAGTGCAATTCGTATGTAAGGAATATACATTTTCACATCAATCTACTTTATAAAACAACATTTGTTAAACAACCTCATTGTTCATAGAGTCTATATGTCTTGTATATTATAGTGAAACCCCTTAACATATTAGCATATTCACCCTTGTTACTTTTGTATATTATATGTCTTGTATATTATAGTGAATTGTACTAGCCATTAAGGTTGAAAAATCTTACATAATTGATTACCTATGTTAATTAAAGATTTTCACATATGTATTGTTATTGACACTCCAACTATTATTAAGGAGGAGTTATTTTCTAAAAACACTTCACCCTTTGAAAAATTGTTAAGGGGCTATGCAAACATATTATTTCACACTACTCAATATTCCCGGATTGCCCTTTCAAATTAGATTTGAAAAAAAACTTATTCGATAAGGGAAACCGAATTAAAATAAGCAGTTCGTCACCACTGCACTGAATGCAGCACGTAATCAATTATATATGTATTTGATAGTGATATGTCAAAAATTAATAATCATTTTGATGCATTACCTTCATAATTATAAAATTCGGCATATTCACGTCGATTAAAAAAAATAGTTCGATCTTATTCCTCTGAAAACATTTATCCTTTAGGATTTATAAAAATCAATATATGCGAATCAAAAAAAAAAATTTACTTTGGCCCTTGCAATATTTGTTAAGGCAAAATTACATTTATTTATTAAGAGACTAATTAGTAATAAGACAAAATTACTTTTATTTGTTAAGGGACTACTTTCCTCATTGGTACATCTCTTAACAATTTTTGAAAGAATAAAAAATTAATCCACTCTTAACAATATTTGGAGTGTCAATAACAATGCTCTTTCATAAATAGCCATAATTACAAATTTGATGATGAATACGATATAAACTGTCTAGTTTGTCCATTAAAGTATTCTATTCCCTAGTTTTCCCATCAAAGTATTCTATTCCATAAACTTTAGGATGTGACGTTGAAATATATGCTGTATATTTTTTGAGGATACAAAATACAATTTTTTTTTCATAAGCACTAGTTCTTGACATCACTTCTACCCATTTAAATTCTTAATCCAATCAATCATTGGAAAAACATATATCTTTTTAATCGACACTGATTAATTTGAATTGTGAATTGTAGCTTTCATTTATTACACAAACTCACCGTTTATAGAGAGTCTATATGTCTTGTAAATTACATTTAAACGCTTTAGCATATTAGATATACACCCTTGTTACTTTTGCATGTTACAACAAGATTAACATATTTTGCAAAATTAGCTAATTTATTAATCTGCAAGCTGCGAATGCCCAGCTGTTGGAGGCGGAATGCTAAGCACCAGAAGAGTCGAGTTTCAATCACCTGTCATGTTGCTGATCGTCCACGCTTGAAAACAAATGCTGTAATTTGTCGTTTAGAAGGGTGGTTTTCGAAATTACGCCCCAAGATAAATCTTCAAAACTACACTTGTCTCTCGGGTACTGTCACTTCACTCTATATCTATCGTCGTCTCACTCCGTAACGAAATCACATAAAATCAAAATAATAAAGAAAAGCAATGGGTTCATGCACAGATTCTTCCACGTCAATCATACAAGATTTGTTGCAGAAGACTGGCGGCAGTGCGGTAATCGACGGCGGCCTTGCAACCGAGCTCGAATCCAACGGTGCCGATTTGAACGATTCATTGTGGAGCGCCAAATGTTTACTTAGCTCGCCTGATCTTATTAAGAAGGTGAGATATTCCAGGAAAGATATGAAGCTCTTTGAATCTTTTTCAAGTATTTGGTTGTTTCCGTGCACTGTGAAATGGGTTTGATTTCATATGCATAATTACAAGTGGTTGGTTGATTTGTAATTTAATTTAAAAAGAGGGTAGTCAAGAACTCGAAAATTTATCCAAACACAGGACCATAACACTCCGACCCAACTGTTGGATGCAAGTTTGATGATAAAGGTGAGAAAGTAAGAGAAGTCTTGATTTTGGAGGTCACCAAATACATGTTTCATTAATGGGATCTTCTTTTCATGTGATTTGTGTCCAACGACAATATCCTAAATTAAGGACCAGATATTGTGGCTACACGTTCTTGATTTGATTCACGAGGTCAATAATTCAAAATTTGTGCAGTCCATGATTTCAACTATTGAACATACGTTGACATAGAGTATGCTATTTACTATCTAAAATTAGTGATACAATCATGCATTAGCGCCCAATTTTAAAAAGTGAATATTAGGCTTAGGTCCTTGAAATCAAACTTAACACACGAAAACAACTTCTTAAAAAAGACTGTAAATTAGGTCCTCGGAATTCAAATCTAAAATAATTGCTTAAATTATGCAATTATTTAGTGAGTAATTGCAGATATTTAGGCAATTATCCAAAAATTGCATAAATCATTGCAATTATTTATTGAATAATTACATATATTTATGCAATTTTTGTAATGATTAATTGCAGAAATTCCCGCTATTTTTTCAAATAATTGCAGAAATTTCCCTTTTTCTGGTGAATAATTGTGAAAATTTCCATAACTTTTCATTGTGGAATTGTCTACAACTTTTGGATATAATTGCATATGTCTGCAATTATTCATTGACTAATTTCATAAAATTTATGCACTTATTTGTTAATTTAATTTTAAGGATCTAATTTACATACTTTTTTTTTTTGGAAGGATGTTTGGTGTATTTTGAAACTTAATAAGGACCTGTCCTTTAAAAAAATATGTACTATGATTTACTGTCGTGCCTTCTTCTTTATATTATTTTTCAACTTCATTAAGTGAGAATCATGGTAGCATTTATGTGAGTGGTATTCCCATGGACATATTATGCAAATGGTATTTCGTTGATTTTGTTCGAAGTTATGCGTACGAGAACACATAATCACAAGTGGTATGCGTTATACTCTTCATTGCGCAACTGGTACCTCAAATTTGTTACTGAGTTGGTGAGTGGCCTTTATTTGCTCTACTATTTTTCTACTGGAGAACTCCTTACTCCATGCAATGCTAGTACGTTAAGTGAACGCAGAAAAAAATATTCACGATGATTACTATGACAAAAATTCCATCTACATTACAGGCATCTTTTTTTAAAACCTTTTCTTGAGTTCTTTAGCTGATTGAATAAAAGTGTCCAACCAGATAAGGGATTCTGCTTAGATTTTCTTTGGAAGTGTTCTTTTGTCAATTGGCCAAGTAGTAATGTGTTATCATGGTTTCCAAAACGGAAATTCAAATATTTAATTGTAAAATTCAGGTAACCATATAGTCAAAATTGATATTGTAATATGCATATGAATTCATATTGCTAAAGATTTGCTTAATTATCAAAACAGCTTTTGTACATGCATGACTGTGTTATTCCGTTTTCAACTATGTTAAGGGTGCCGCCGAGGTAAGCGCCATACATGCGTTATTTGTCGATCCCAGCGCTTTTTTCTTTGGCACTTCATTCTTCCCCTTCCTTCCTCTTGTCCGAGACGCTAAGCATTAAGTTTTCTTAAGATGCTAAAATATAGGACTTTTTATTGTATATGTTTTTTTTTTAAATTAGACTAAATGGTATCACTGAAAGACTCGATTATTTTGTTTGTTTATTGAAGTTCTTCATCTTCGACTGTTATTTAAAATTTTATTTACACTTTATATATTTCATATTAAAATATATAGAAATCATTCAATGCTTATACTTTTTGTAATACAAAATATTTTCCAATTTTTGTATTTTCCAAAGCTTACTTAATTGATTTCCTAGTTTTTCTCTTCCTTTTCATTTCCTAATTGGCTTATTTTTAAATTTCATTTTAAATATTCTGCAATATATCCTGCAGTAATCTACCACAATTAAAATAAATAAACTATTTGCAGTTATTGTGCTTTTTATGAAGTGATTATGGAGCACATAAATATTTAGTTATAGTTATTTCATAAATTTCATTATGTATCCCCTTATCATATACAAGTTCTATTACTGTTGTAAACTATAATAGGATTTTATTTTTGTTTTTTAATTTACTGACAATAAACTTTAATTTATGTCTATATATCACCCATATTACAAAAATAAATTGTGATGTTCTAATCATCAGTAATCAAATTTCTTGTTATATGCATTTAGTATTTTTATTGCTACTAAATGAAAAAATAATTGGTAACAAATTATGTACAGAGCGCTTATTTTCGTTCAAGCTCCGTCTGGAGTCCGCTTGAGCTCTAAAGACTTTCTTATTGTCTGGCACTCAGCTCTGCCTCGAACAACACAGGTTTTCAGAAAATATATTATTGCTATTGTTATTAATACTACTTCTTATAATAAAATTTAGAATTTAATTAGTTCAAATAGGTATTTTAATGTTTATCATTTTAGTATAGATTAAATAGTTTTTTCTCGACTGAATTCAAGTTGAAATTTGAATTGGAATTTGGGAATTGAAGCCGAACCAGCAGAGGTCAATTCAAAACATGATTCAAAATTTCATAGTAAAATTTTTGAAAACAATGTTTGTGTGCTAGCATAACTGTTTGGACATTCAGAGCAGTGGAAGTACTTCAACTTCCTGTATTTAATCCTTTTTACTTTCCAGTAAAATATTTCCTAGTAGCATTTTTGAACTACTCATCCTTGCCTACAGAAGAGTCATGTTAATGTTTGAAAAATACAAATAACTAGGAGGATCACTTTTTTAGGCTTTTATGATCATCAAATGAACTTACATTTCAATCAGAAACATGATAAACACGCCAGAATGCCAAGCACTCATGTATTTACATAAGTCTATATTGAGAGAGCAGATGTGTAAGTCTTTCTGTTTGTCCATCAAGGGTCCATTGTCAGACACAGTTAGCTAACAGTGATTCGCTGACTGGTAGTTGCTAATTCAGTCAAAATGCATTCATTCTTGAACACTTTAAATAGTGAGATGAATCTAGATGTAAAGTACAAATAAATATTATAAAGTAAATAAGATTTGAAGCTTATGTAACCTTTCTTGTGTCAGATGTAGATAATACATCTTTGCTGAACGCTTAGTTTCTGTCGATCGCCCAGTTATTCAGACAAAGCTGCTTTTCGTATATCGATGATGGTGTGCCCACATTGTGTTATTATAACTAATATGTCAAATTCAAATTTTAAACTTAGTTTTAATTTTAGTTTTGATTTATAAAGGTTATGAATAAATCTAAAATTATTTTGTATTTGTATTCATAAAAGTTGTAAATAAATTATTTCATATTTTTCCAATTGAAATTAAAATTTATAAAGGTTATGAACAAAATGTAAAAAAAAACATGCATAAAGGTAATAAATAGATACTTGTAAATTTTAATTTTATAGCAGTTATAAATAAATAAATTTGAACTTCAGATGTAATTCTTACGTCTGACGTGGTTTCTCCTATGTTGGACCTATAATAGACGCCGTGTTGGCCAACTAGTAATTCTGTCAAAGTACGGGGTTGAGTGTATTTTTATGGTAAAATCACAGCCTACTTGTAGAGAGATGGCGAAATTTTAGTATATTAACCTATCATATTCCTCATACTTTATTAGTGCTTAATTGCTCTATATGACTCATTTAATTGCTGGTTCACATCACATCATGAAATGCTAAATGCATTTGCATATCCATGTTGATATGGTAAACTTGAATATTACATGTGATGTAAAACATAAGTATTTATGTCTGCGTGCACTCTGCTTAGATGTTTATGTTGATAAGCTTATTTTCGTTTATGAGTCAAGATAGTATTACATTCGCATATGTTCTTTCCGTTATGTAGTTTCACTTCCTTAGAAAAAGTAGAATATTTTTTAGTCCTGCTATTTTACTAAATAGGTTCATCTGGATTACCTTGAAGCTGGTGCAAACATAATAATTTCAGCATCCTATCAGGTATGCATTCACCTTGTAAATCCCCGTATCACCTATATCATTAACAGAAGAATTTATCGTTTTATGTTTTTTAACTTTTGGAACAGGGAACAATTCAAGGTTTTGAGTCTAGAGGTTACAGTAGAGAAGAAAGTGAAGCATTACTACGCAAGAGTGTTGAAATTGCATGTGAAGCACGCGATATTTTTCTAAAATCCCATCCAAATTCCAGGCAGCACATAATTTTGGTAGCAGCTGCTGTCGGTAGCTATGGAGCATATCTAGCAGATGGTTCTGAGTATAGGTTCGTTTTGCTTATATTAGATTTAAAAAATATATAAATGCATGTAGCAGTCATTTCCCTTATGCTGATATTTTATTTTATGTGTATTATTTACAGTGGAGACTATGGTAAATCAATTACGGTGGAAACTCTGAAAGACTTCCACAGAAGAAGAGTTCAAGTTCTTGCAGATACAAATGCTGATCTCATCGCTTTTGAAACAACTCCAAACAAAATTGAAGCTCAGGCTTATGCTGAACTTCTTGAAGAAGAGAACATCAATACACCAGCGTGGTTTTCCTTTAACTCAAAGGATGGTGTCGATGTGGTTAGTGGAGATTCCATGAGAGAATGTGCCTCTATTGCTGATTCTTGCAAGAAAGTCGTGGCTGTAGGAATCAATTGCACACCACCAAGATTTATTCTTGACTTAATCCAAACTGTCAAAGAGGTACTTTTTTTACATGGAATTTGGTAATGCTACATGTGTGTGCGCACACACATGCGTGTGTGCTGATAAATTGCATGCATGTGCTGGTGTGTATGCGCTTGATCTAAGAAATACGCTAAAATAAAGAATTAAAAGGATGCTTATATGATTTCGAAGACTGAAAACGTTAGAACTCTGCTTGGTTTTCTTTATTAACGTATGAAATAGATGTATAATATGTACAAAATTTGATTTTCTTTTTTCCCTTTAAAATGCACGATAAGGGATCGAGCATGTTTAAAATTCAATATAATGAACATAACAATATATAGAAAATAGTAATCAGAATAGCTGGTGCTATGTTTTATTTGGCCTTTTAGATTCAAACTAGTTGCAATAAATTTGTTCTGTGTGCAATTTATTGGTTGGTATTGCTTGTTCATGTATTTCATATAAGTTTCTTGAAATTCTTGTAACACTAGGTAATAAAATGTCGATGTTAGTGAGAAACAAGTCATACGCGAAAGCATAATTTATTTTTGAATCTTGCATTGCTAGTTTTTGGCATTTCAATCAAATTTATCTGCATCTTGGTGTGGGTTTTAGATAGATCAATGTTATTTGTTTAAAGCCAAAGAAAACTAAAAATCCATGTATTCTTTAAAAATCCAATGTGTTAATCAAATATAGACATCTTCTCTATATAAATAATGACCATGAATCACGATCAGTGACAAAATCATTTTTATATTATATGAAATTCATACTCTGGAATAAAAAAAAATAAAAATATTAATAGTAAAAACTTTAGTTATATCTGCCGTGGATTTATTAATTCATGCAGGTGACGGAGAAGCCAATTGTGATTTATCCCAACAGTGGCGAGACTTATGACCCTGATAGGAAGGAGTGGGTGGTGAGTATTACATATATATTTCACATTGAGTTATATATATATATATATATATATATATATATATATATATATATATATATATATATATATATATGTATATATGGCGAGCGTTCATTGGCACCCCAAATAGTGCAGCACCCCTAAATGCCCTCTGATTTCCACCACATATCATGTTTCTCTCTCCATCTACTCATTTTCTCATCTTCCACTCACTTATTCTAATATAAATGCTTGGTTTATATAGAAGGGCAAATGGGATGCTCACTATTTGGGGTGTCATTGAACGCTCCTCTGTGTGTGTGTGTGTGTGTGTGTGTATATATATATATATATATAGTACACTTTTGTTCTTCTAAATCTCCTTACTGCCTTGATGTTCAGTTAGCTATGATTATGTACATGAGCAGAGCCTTTTTCTTGATTTATAATATTGAAGAAAATGCTCTTGTACATTCAAGGATGCTATTGCGACACTGCATAATTTTTTTCAAGTCAAATCGGTTTTTTCAAGAGACCGTTTGATTCGAGTTTTAATCCCAATGCCATAGGCATTGTTAATTTAATTCTGTGCGACTGGTGCATATTTTCTCTAATTCTATAGATGGTTCACCCTTTATTTGTCATATGCATCTGTCTCATTTTTTGAATTCAAAAGGCAGAGGGCATAATGCAAATTAGGTTGCGTCCCATATTTTCAAACTTAGTACCCGACAAACCCTTCTTAAAGACAAATTTCACTGAATGTCATTGTTAATGTTTTAGTGATAATGTGCGTTTTGAACTGCGCGTATTTACAGCTAGAAATGCACATATTAGGGTAAATTTCAACGTTATAACACAAGTATTTCAATGTGCCATAACGTAGCCCTTTGCCTTAGACTGAAAAAGCAGAAAGAGCTTAAAAGTATTATTGGGCGTTATGCAGGCTTCTACAGGGGTTCCAGATGAAGACTTTGTATCATACGTGTGCAAATGGCGCGAGGCAGGAGCATCTCTTATAGGCGGATGCTGCAGAACCACACCACGAACTATCAAAGCCATAGCTCAAGTTCTCAATCCGGCGTAAATGACATTTGAAGTTGCATAATGTGAGAGGAGTTGTGGGATTAGCAGTGTTGTATTAGTTATGTATTATTAGAGAATAACCGTGTTCACGTAGAGTACGCCATGCTTGAAGTAAGATGGTTATTGTGAATGCTTTGGTATGAACATGATGAGGGTAGTTTTTTTACAACTTCTTTACTGAAACAAACGAACAGTGCAGCCTAGAAATCAATGGTTTGATACCATGTTGTTGACAAAATTTATATTTAGGTGGTGGGAGGAGAAAAATAAAAAAGCCATTTCAATTTTAGAATTGCCCAAAACGTATTGTAAATAATATATCTAGTTTTTGCTAGATCACCTCATGTAAGTAAAATCGCATAAAATTATTTCGGTCAGGTAAGTACCATTTACTTGCAATGATAACTGAATAAATATCGCAATAATATCCCGTACAACTGCATGATATTCAAATGTTCATTCACTACTGGTGAACTACACTCTATCCCGGCATATTCTATATAAAAGTTTAATTAATAACCACGAAAATAATACCAATAGTTTCATAATATGCGGCATTATAACTCCATTTATTTGAATTTCTTGTCACGCATAATCTATACTATACTATTAAAGATGAGTTAGATTTGGATAGCTCACAAGCCTCTTCCAATTTCTGAAAAGAATGAATCTCAGCTTTTCACGTAGGCTAATTCTACTTAGACTCAGAAATTTGCTGAGTATACTTAGAAAAAACGTTGATGAAACTATCCCTACTTTGCAATATTTTTTCCTTTAGTTTTCAAAATATCTCGTAGAGCCCCTACGAGATTCTTTAGTCTACCTCGTAGAGTCCTTACGAGATTCTTTACTTTACCTCATAGAGACTCTACGAGGTAAAGTAAAGAATCTCGTCAGGGAACTACGAGGTAGACAAAAGAATCTCGTAGATCCCCTATGAGAGAGGGTAAAAATGACTTTTTATAAATAATACATGGGTGAACTTAGCAAAACGCTGGGTTCACCTTGTTTTTTCAGATTTACTGAGTTTACTTAGCAAATTTTTGGGTCCAAATAGAATTTGTCTTCCACATGTAATGTTAATTGAACCGTTTCTGCTTTGCCTTCTCCCCAAATCGCATTTCAGCATAGAGTCCTCCTGCCTATATTGTAAACTAAAAACTTGCATTTTTCCTTTGGGCGTTGTTATTGACATTCCAAGTATTGTTGAGGGGGGTCAAATTTTATAAACACTCCAATCATTAAAAAATTGTTAGTGGGTGTCACGTACTTTATTTTTTACGTTTCCTTTTTACCCTGGTAATAACATTAGTTACCATCTCAAATCCCAACGATTTCAAAAGCAAAAGAAAATGAAAAAAAACCAGATCCCCAAATTATCTATAAAAAAAATTATCTTTGTTCGATATGGTGACATGAAGTTTGGGTTAATTTGGTTAAGTTTGGCCGGAAGGCGTGGAGCGCCGGAAGGCTTGCCAAAACTTTCCCGTGATCGCCCATGTTTCAGCATGGTTTCTGTTTGATATGGTGACATGAAGTTTGGGTTAATTTGGTTAAGTTTTGCTAATCCTATAATTAGATTTTCTTAAACATGATTAAGGGGAAATACATGGGTTTTGGGTATGTTTGATCCATATTGACATGATTATTTGTTGTTTTGGTGTTTATGATTGATTATACATGTTGCTATGACTGTATGGTATGCTTTGTGTTTGATTAGAACAGTTAGAATGGTCGAAAACGCCGTCGTGTGGCGTAAAACAGTCGCCGGAAAAGTTGCAGAAAATTATGCAAGAACCGGATCGGATCGCCCCCACACCTCGATCGTGAGAATGATCACGAACCCCTACACCTCGACAATGAAGATGATCATGAACCACACACCCCGACCGCGAGAAATGATCACGAACCGCACACCCCGATCGTGAGGAATGATCACGAACCCTCACACCCCGACCGTGAGGAATAGGGCGAACCCTAGGATGGCGAGCCGCGAACCGCGATCTGAAGCTTGGATCCATGATCATGAGTCACGAACCGAACCACCAGGATGAAGGCCACGAACTAGGAGAAAGGCCACGAACCGAGCTCACCATCACGACCAGGGTATGGGTTACGAGTGAACCCCACGACCAGTAGGTAGTCCACGAGCAGGACCAACGAACCATGCGAGTCACTAACCATGCATATCTGAACTGAAGTATGGACAGGAATGGAAGCTTGGAGCTACGAACCAAACCAAATGGAGATCGAACGGGAATGATGACCAAAACCCGAGATGCAAAGGTAGTCCAAGTGAGAAGTTATAACTCAGGATCCAGATGGGAACCAACGAGTTAACTTCATGATTGGGCTTTGCTGCGGGACATGTGCGAAGGGGTTATCGATACCTATAATTTTGGTTCACCACCGAGAGACGGATTAAGGGCTTGTAGTGATAGTTATACGGGGTTGGACTCCGTCATGGCCCAAAGGATTAGGTGAACAGAGTAATGGGTATCGTATGCTTTACGCACTGAGTGAGAGATGTGAGGATGGTTGCTATGCTTGATTTGTTTGCTATCTCTGTGACATGCACACCCCCTCCCCCGTATCCTTTCACCATATGCTAGTGTTACCTTAGAGCATTGTACATCTTGTTGTGCTAACTCTTTTGTTGCAGGTCCAGATTCAGGTATGATTGGATTATACCTGTTATTGTTTTGTTTTGTTTTGTTGCTTATCGCTCATACCAGACTTTTGTCTGACCCAGAGTTTTATGTCTCTTCTTATTACTCTGGATGCTCCTAAATGAGCAGACTAGAGACAGGTTAGGTGGATATGCACGAGTAGATGTCCGGAGACGAGCAGGAGGCTTGCACGTACCATTTATACATATATTCTCCCTGTGTCGCTGCTGGTCACTGCTTTGGGCATTAGTAGTGTACCTTTCTTATTTTGCTTTAGAGACAGTTTTTAAAAGTTGTAATAATGATGATGTGGAACATAAGCTATATTTTGGATTTTCCACTGCTACGATGCTTTAGTTTTCAGCTTATGCACTGTCTCACCTATTTTATGTCAAAGTTATGTTATTATTATATTTTATCCCATGCGCTGTAAGACATTCTACAGGTTCCTTGTTAGTACAAATTCCTTTCTTTTCCTTTCTTTGGCGACCGTCCTGTGCTAGTCGGACATTGGCACAACGCACTTTCATTGGAAATGTTGGCTGGTGCGGGGCGGGCCGTCACATTTGGTATCAGAGCTCTAGGTTGCGTAGTTAACCTAGGGAAAGACACCAGGGAGAGATAGTACACGTATATGAGAGCACGTATTTGTGATATTTTGGTTTTCAAAAGATATATATACATATATACTATTTGTATATTTAAGGACGACGTCGCACTACACTGGCACCACTGAAGAGATGGTTAATCATTTTCTCCTTACAGATTGAACGATGAGCCGATATACTAGGGGTACTGGTAGAGGAGCTAATAATAGGAATGTCCCTGATATGAGGACGATGTTTACTACCTTCATGCGAGAGATGCTTAGGGATGCTCGGGGAGAAGTTCCTAATGCTGCTAATGGTGGTGGTGCAGTGGTGCAGGCGCCTAGGGTCGTTTCGCCAAGCTTAACAAGGATTATACTAGTCTTGGTGGGAAGCCGGTCCACGGAACAGAGTCGGCTACGGATGTTCAAGATTGGTTGGATAGTTGTGAGCGAATCTTCGAGGACTTAGGAATAGATGATGCCATGAAGAGAAAGCTAGCATCCCGTCAACTGCAAGGACGGGCAATGAATTGGTGGAACGCTATTAAGGCAGCTACTCCCGAGGATCAAGTTACTTGGAATCAGTTTAAGACCTGTTTCAGTGATAAGTTTATCCCAGCTGCTCAGAAATCAGAGTTGTTTTGGAAATTTTTGGAGCTTAAGCAGGATGGTAGGGCAGTCTCGGAATATATTGCTGAGTTCGATACTTTATCAAAGTATGGATTATCTCTTATCGACACTGCCGAGAAGAAGAACGAGAAGTTCATAACCGGCTTAGATGAGTACTTAGGGGAAAGGCTGATAAACCACATCGATGAGACATTCGAGTCTATAGTGGGGAAAGCATTGAGATCGGAGAGTCTTTACCCTAAGTCAAAGGGCGATGTTGCTATTGCATCTGTAGAGGAACCAAAGCCGTAAGTAAGCGGTGGAGGTAAGAAGGAGTCTCAGAATAAGAGAAAACAAGATCAGACCAAGGGTGGTCAAAAAAAGAAGGACAAGAAAGATAAAGAGTGCTTTAGTTGTGGCAAAAAGGGCCACTATGCTAGAGATTGTCAGGAAAATCCTGGGGAAATGAAGTGCTTCGATTGTGGCCAAGTGGGACATCACAAGGATAATTGCCCGCAACCCCCTAAAGAGAAGCAGATTGTGAAAGCATATGCTATCAACGCTGTTCCTTCTTCGTCGAATGCCCCAACTGCGGCGGAGAAGGGAAAGGGCGTCATTATTCGAGGTATGCTTTCTATTTATGATGTTTCTGTTCTAGTTTTGTTGATAGAGAGGCATCCCATTCCTTCATATCTAGTGTCATGGTAGATAAGTTGGGTTTGGAACCCGAGATAGTCGATAGACCTTTCGAACTCGATAGGTGGTTCGACTAGTCTTTGCATGATTTGTTGTAATGTGGCTTATCGAGTTATGGATGTATGTTTGCTTGTGATTGCTTAGTGGTTTTCCTAGTATCATCTCACGTAGATTGTATGAATTCGGAGGAGATGTTCCTTGAGTGCTTGTCTGATATTGGTTTAGGCCTTTGGGGCTTGTGCTTAGGGAATGTCAAGTTCGACTAGGATGGTTTGTGTGAGATATAAGTAGTTGTTGTGATTTCCATTGAATGATATCTCGGCTTACTCGAGGAGTGATGTGCAGCTGTGACATGATAAGACTGTTCAATGGTATGGGCTGATGCGAGTTAGACTCGATAGGGTTATGAGATGACTCGAGTGAGACTCGAGAAAGATGCAAAGTAATGGATTGTTTAGGACCCTATGTTGATGTTCTTTTTGAAGGAATAGCATGTGTTCGTTGATCATGGAAGATGCAACGAAGGATTAGGACGACTCAAGTTGGACTTGAACTCGTAAAAGAAAATAGGTGTTCGTTGATCTTGGAGATGCAACGAATAGGGAGATGACTCACGCTGGATTAGAGTTTGTCGGTAATGGATACCCAAGACTGGGTCTGAGTTTATGGGTAATAGATTGACTCGATTTGGACTTGAGAAGGCTGCAAGGAAATGGATTGGCTCGAGTTGGACTTGAAAGGGTAGCAAGATAATGGATAGACTTGGGTGGGACTCGAGTGTTTTAGGCGGACTAGAAGCAGGGGTATCTGGGGACGCCCGTTACCTTGGATTCGTTGGACGTGATCTAGTTATCCTTGGAGGATAAACATACGTTGGACGTACTTACGTATGGAGGCGGGGCTTCCGTTAGCCTTGGGATTGGTTGGACCAGTCAAGTAGATATCGACGTGTGTATGGCTTTAACATGTGATAGATAGGACATGTTTGATGGATGCTATGTTTGTTCCTGTTTTATTCCCTTGAGTAGACTATCACCTGTAGGATTCTGGTAATAGAGAACGAAGAGATGAAGGTATACACAGATGCATGTGGTACCAAACTAGGTGCTATATTGATGCATTGAGTAGGAGACATGCTAGTTTAGGTGCTATGTTTCTTGAATGAAAGTAACTGGAGTATACGTGGGATATGATTTCAGACCTAAGTATGGATTGGATCCAGAAATGTTAACAAGTTTGACGATCAAACCGACTTTGATTGAGAGGATTGGTTCCAGTCAGAGGGACGATCCTAATCTATTGGAAATCATCTCCAAGGTAGAGATGGGCATCGACAGTGAGAAGATGAACAAGTATGGACTTGATCGAGGAAGATGACTTCGAAAGAATGATAGACTAGTTGTACCCAATGTCAATGGGATGAGAGATGAAGTTCTTAGAGAACGTTATCACTCAAAACTGGTTATGCACCCCCGGTGGTAACAAAATGTATCGAAACATGAGCCAGACCTACTACTGGAAAAGGATGAAGAGAGACGTTGGGAAGTTTATCTCCAAGAGTATGAATTGCTAGTTAGTTAAAACTAAGCAAAGGAAGACTAGTGGTTTGTTACAACCGTTGAAAATTCCCGAATAAGTCTCGATGGATTTCATAGATGGTTTACCGAGGATTAGATCGGGCCATGATAGTATTTGGGTGATTGTGGATCGATTAACCAAGAGTGTAAGGTTTATACCTGTCAAATCGAATAGAACGGCAGCTAAGTCAGTAAAACTGTATATGAAGTGGGTAGAGAGATTTCATGGAGTACCCAAAGGCATTGTGAGTGACCGAGATCCATTATTTACTAGTCGGTTTTGGAAGAGCTTACAAGAGGCTTTAGGATCAGAATTACATCTCAGTACCGCGTATCATCCTCGAACCGATGGTCAAACAGAGAGGGTGAATCGAGTATTAGAAGTTCTCTTAAGAGCTTGTATATTGGATTTTGGTGGATCATGGGATGACCATTTGCATCTAGTTGGATTCACATATGATAATAGTTATCAGTTTAGTATTGGAGTGGCTCCATTTGAAGCTTTGTACGGAAGACCGTGCAACTCACCATCATGTTGGTAAGAAAACAGTGGGAAATTTGTGCTTAGACTAGAAGTAATAAGAAAAACTTCAGATAAGAACAAGGTTGTCCAACAGCGAATGAAGGCTGCCCAAGATAGGCAGAAGGGTTAGGCTGTTAGAAGACGAAGAGATTTGGAATTCTTCGCTAACGACTTGGTATTCATCAAGATCTCTCCATTAAAGAGCGTGATACGTTTTGGTAGGAGAGGCAAGTTAACACCAAGATTTGTTGGTCCATTCCCAATCCTCGAGCAAGTTGGGAATTTGGCATACAAAGTTGAATTACCAGAGAAGATGGCATGAGTTCATAATGTATTTCATGTTTCCTAGTTAAGGAAATTCATGCACGACCCCGATATGACTATTTCACCTGATCAGTTGGATGATATCGAAGTAGAACCCGAGGCGGTTGGGAACCGCAAGCTGATTCGTATTGTCGAGCAAGATACGAAGCAACTTCGAAGGAAAGCGGTGGATCTAGTCAAAGTTCAGTGGGGCGAGAATGAGAATGACTGTACTTTGGAGACAGAGGAGAGCATTAGGAAGACATATCCAGAACTCTTTGCCTAGTAAGATTTTAATTGCGACTTAGTTTTCCGCATGCTAAGATAGACTTGTTTGTTTGTTTTTGTATTTTGATTATTGTGAATGGTTGGTAGGCATGCAGGATCCTTTGCTTATTTCTTAGTTAAGGAATTTCGGGGGCGAAATTTCTTAAAAGGGGGAGGGGGTGGAGAATGTAACGACCCGCATTCTACGCATCGAAGGATCATAGAATATTTATTTCTTTCACATACGAAGTCGTATGGTCATATAACTTTGGAAGACGACTATTGGGGTCATTTCCCATGTTCATGATTTTTTCCGATTTTTAAATGACCGTTTTGTCCCTAGTTGATCTTTTTTTGGCCATAACTTTTGATTGGTAAGGAGTTTTGACCTGAAACCACTTCCATTAGATCCGGATGATGGTTTACCTTTCCGTAGAATGGTCATATGTGAAAAACGGACTTACGGTTTGGGGGATATGGCTGAAATAAGGTTTAGAAGGTGAAAAACTGCTTTACCGGGCCATATGAGGTGATTAGTGAATGGGCCCATAACACATTTCAGGATTAGGGTTATGGGGAGGCTGAAATGAGTTAGGTTTTCATTCTATTTCAGATTTCTAGCCGCCATTTGCCTCTTAGAAATCCTAGCAATAGCCTCCACTTTCTAGAATCATTTCTAATCACCGTTTAATCAAGGATTAGCCTAATCTACACCAAATTAAGGAGAAATAACACCAAAGCAAGGTTGGAGCTGCTGTTATACATTAGTATTCGCCCAAATCATAGGAGTTTCAGTTCTGAAAGTTTTAATTGTGGCAAAGGTGAGTGATTAGCATTGTTTTTACACTAATTATGGTTAATTAGGGGTAATTAGTGTTAATTAGCGAATTTATGTATTAATAAATTTTGGAAAAATGTTTAGAAATTCTTAAACACCGTTTTAGACCTCTGTTAGAAGTTTGGGTTAATTTGGTTAAGTTTTGCTACTCCCATCATTAGATTTGCTTAAACATGATTAAGGGGAAAAACATGAGTTTTGGGTATGTTTGATCCATA
Organism: Allium sativum; assembly: GCA_030737875.1. Lineage (NCBI taxonomy): Eukaryota > Viridiplantae > Streptophyta > Magnoliopsida > Asparagales > Amaryllidaceae > Allium > Allium sativum. The sequence continues at coordinate 1,017,587,879 of CM060926.1, read as the reverse complement.
TTGACATGATTATTTGTTGTTTTGGTGTTTATGGTTGATTATACATGTTGCTATGACTGTATGGTATGCTTTGTGATTGATTAGAATAGTTAGAATGGCCGAAAACGTCGTCGTATAGCATAAAACAGTTGCTGGAAACGTTGCAGAAAATTATGCAAGAAATGGATCGGATCGCCCCCACACCCCGATCGTGAGAATGATCACGAACCCCCACACCTCGACCTGAGAATGATCACGAACCACACACCCCGACCGTGAGGAATGATCACGAACTGCACACTCCGATCGTGAGGAATGATCACGAACCCTCACACCCCGACTGTGAGGAATAGAGCGAACCCTAGGATGGCGAGCCACGAATCACGATCTGAAGCTTGGAGCCATGATCATGAGTCACGACCCGAACCACCAGGATGAAGGCCACGAACCGGGAGAAAGGCCACGAACTGAGCTTACCATCACGACCAGGGTATGGGTTACGAGTGGACCCCACGACTAGAAGGTAGTCTACGAGCAGGACCCACGAACCATGCGAGTCACTAACCATGCATATCTGAACTGAAGTATGGACATGAATGAAAGCATGGAGCTACGAACCAAACCAAATGGAGATCGAACGGGAATGATGATCAAAACCCGAGATGCAAAGGTAGTCCAAGTGAGAAGTTATTGCTCAGGATCCAGATGGGAACCAACAAGTTAACTTCATGATTGGGCTTTGCTGCGGGACGTGTGCGAAGGGGTAATCGATACATATAATTTTGGTTCACCACTGAGGATTAGGGGCTTGTAGTGATAGTTATACGGGGTTGGCTCCGTCATGGCCCAAAGGATTAGGTGAACAGAGTAATGGGTATCGTATGCTTTACGCACTGAGTGAGAGATGTGAGGATGGTTGCTATGCTTGATTTGTTTGCTATCTCTATGACATGCAAACCCCCTCCCCTGTATCCTTTTACCATATGCTAGTGTTACCTTAGAGCATTGTACATCTTGTTGTGCTAACTCTTTGGTTGCAGGTCCAGGTTCAGGTATGATTGGATTATACATGTTATTGTTTTGTTTTATTGCTTATCGCTTATACCAGACTTTTGTCTGACCCAGAGTTTTATGTCTCTTCTTATTACTCTGGGTGCTCCTAAATGAGCAGACTAGAGACATGTCAGGTGGATATGCACGAGTAGATGTCCGGAGACGAGCAGGAGGCTTGCACGTACTATTTATACATATATTCTCCCTTTGTCGCCGCTGGTCACTACTTTGGGCATTAGTAGTGTACCTTTCTTATTTTGCTTTATAGACGGTTTTTAAAAGTTGTAATAATGATGATGTGGAACATAAGCTGTATTTTGGATTTTCCGCTGCTATGATGGTTTAGTTTTCAGCTTATGCACTATCTCACCCGTTTTATGTCAAAGTTATGTTATTATTATATTTTATCCCATGCGCTGTGAGACATTCTACGGGTTTCTTGTTAGTTCAAATTCCTTTCTTTTCCTTTCTTTGGCGACCGTCCTGTGCTAGTCGGGCATTGGCACAACGCACTTTCATTGGAAATGTCGGCTGGTGCGGGGCGGGCCGTCACAGCGGGAAATGGGGGTGTATTGATAAATTCGGCGGTGGAACTATATAAATTTTTTTGGTTCGATATATGTAAATCGATTTCCTTTGAATGGTATATTTTCACTGATCTGATGTATATCGACAAAGGAGATTATTGATAATTTTGTGTTCGACTAATATACCGTATAAATTGTTTTTGATTAACAACTAAAAAAAGATTATTGTAAAGAAGACTAATTTGGTAAAATAAACATTATTTGTTAAGGGGGTGCTCTCTGCATTTGTACTCCCCTTAACAAATTATTTTAAAAAAAAATGACCCCTTTAACAATATTTGGAGTGTCAATAGCGATCCCCTTTCCACTCTTCTTCTGCTCCACCAATTTCTGAAAAGAATGAATCTCATCTTGCCGCGTATAATGTTAATTGAATCGTCTCTTTTCTGTCTTCTCCCAAATCGCATTTCAACATAGATTCCTCCTGCGTATATTGTAAACTAAGACTTGCAATTTTTCCCCTCCTCCTCTTCTACTGAACAAGCATCGTATTTCTACAAGCCCTTAACTAATTAAATTAATTGTGCCGGCTACCACGCTTTACTACCTCACTACGTTTTCATCGAAGCCCTAACTCCTCCGATTAAAGGTGGAAATTATTAGCCACTTTGGAAATCAACGATCGCTGGCCTCCTTCTCCGTATATTGGGAGCTTTTCTCCTTATTTTTGCCTTCTTCTTTTTTGTGCTCCCTTTTTCTGTTGTTTCAGGTAATTTTCAGTCGTTTGCCTTTATTGTTTTGGTTACTACCCTTTGCTCTGGACATTTTACTCAAACTTAGATGTTTCTTCCCTTAAGTTGAAGAAAAGTTAATTTTTGAATCATATTTGAAAATAAATTTCATTGTCCTTTTCTGAAATTAAGGCTTCTCTTAGCAATCATTCTCTTACCATTCTGATATTTATTAATTGGAGTTTATTTGTAAATTTAAATCATGGCCACTTGATATGGAAGACTGAATGAAATCATGAATCAATTTAATCAGTTTGCGTTATTCTGGAAGTGGCCCACATCGCTCATAAGAAAATTCATAGTTCCAAGGGATGCATGTATGGGAGTGTTGCAACCTGCAGCTACACACAGCAGCCTTCAAGCCACCCATACAATAAACATGGGCTGCCCACCAATCTTGCCACCTACCGGGCCACCAACAAAGCCACCAGCCCCCACCAACCATCATTCTCACCTATTTATCCATCCTCCTTCCTCATAACTTACATCCTATCATAGAATCAACAAGAAGAAAAGGAGAGCAAGCTTAAGAGTGAGATTAAGTGTTGAGTGAAAAGTGTTTTGTGTAATCACTTTGTAATATTCTCTTAAATAAAAGATCTGCAACAGCCTGGAGACGTAGGCATAATAGGCCGAACTCCATTATCAAGTGTGTGTCGTACCATTCTACATTTTATTTATTTTCTCCACAAATCTAATTATAAGGAAATTTGCGTAATTTCCCAACAACTGGTATCAGAGCCATAATTTGTTAGAAAGGAAATCAAATTCGAGTGGGAGCGATGGCGGTAGATGAAGAAAGGGTGAAAATCGAGAAGTTTGATGGAGCAGACTTTGGCTTTTGGAAAATCCAAATTGAAGATTACCTATATCAGAAAAAGCTTTATCAACCTCTCTAAGAAAAGAAGCCAGAGAATATAAAGGATGAAGATTGGGCTCCCTTGGAGTTATTCGATTGGCGTTGTCTCGCAATGTTGCTTTCAACATAGCAAAGGAAAAGACCACGGCGGGTCTTATGGCGGCTCTATCCAGTATGTATGAGAAGCCATCGACCTCTAACAAAGTTCATTTGATGAGGCAATTGTTCAATTTGCGAATGATAGAAGGTACATCGGTAGCTCAACATCTTAATGAACTGAACACGGTTACTTCTCAGCTAAGTTCAGTTGAAACTGAGTTTGACGAAGAAGTACGGGCATTTATACTTTTGTCTTCCCTGCTAGAAAGTTGGATTGCTACTGTCATGGCAGTGAGTAGCTCGTTGGGAAGCAATAAGTTAAAATTTGATGATATTCGTGATATGGTTCTCAGTGAAGAGATCCGACGAAGAGATTCTGGTGAGTTATCAGAATTTTCAATTTTACATACACAATCAAGAGGAAGAAATTCAACACGAGATAATGGAAGTAGCAAATCAAACTACCAAGGTAGTTTGAAGAACTGGAGATCTAAATTCAGAAAACCTAACAATTCTCATAGCTCAAAGACCATTGAGTGTTGGAATTGTGGAAAGACCGTGCACTACAAAAATCAATGCAGAAGTGCACCAAAGGACCAGGAGGAAAACGCAAAGGCAAATGTTACTTCTACCTTAGGAGAAGATGAAGCGTTGATATGCTCTTTGGAGAGCAAGGAAGAGTCTTGGGTGCTAGACTTTGGAGCATCATTTCATGCCACTTCGCAGAAAGAATTCTTCGAAAGGTATGTCTCTGGAAACCTTGGAAAGGTATATCTTGGTGACGATCAACCTTGTGATATCATGGGTAAAGGTGCTGTGAAGATTAAGTTAAATGCATCAGTTTGGGAGCTAAAGGTTGTCAGGCACATACCTAATTTGAGGAAGAATTTGATCTGCATAGGACAATTAGCTAATGAAGGCTATACTATGACTTTCCATGGCGATGACTGGAAAATTTCGAAGGGTGGCAATGATGATTGCTCAAGGCAAGAAGAGTGATACTCTTTACATGACATCAGGAGCACGATGTTCGATCACAGTTGCAGCTAGCAACAAAAATTCCGACATATGGCACCAGAGGTTAGGCCATATGAGTGAAAAGGGAATGAAGATTATGCACTTGAAAGGGAAACTTCCAGGTCTACAGTCAGTGGAAATAAACATGTGTGAAAATTGCATATTTGGAAAGCAGAAGAGAGTCAGCTTTCAAATAAATGGTAAAACCCTAAAGAAGGAAAAGCTGGAGCTTGTTCATTCCGATGTTTGGGGGCCAACGACCATCTCATCTATTGGTGGAAAGAATTACTTCGTCACTTTCATCGATGATCACTCGCGAAAGGTATGGCGTTACTTTTTAAAGCATAAATCTGAAGTGTTCGAAGCTTTCAGGATATGGAAAGCTATGGTTGAAAATGAGACAAATCTAAAGATCAAAAAGCTTAGAACTAACAATGGAGGTGAATACGAAAATACCAGATTCAAGCAGTTCTGCTATGAGCACGAGATCCAAATGTAGAGAACAGTGTCGGATATGCCTCAACACAATGGTGTAGCTGAGCGTATGAGTCGAACGTTGAAAGAAAGAGCCAGAAGCATTCGTATACAATCAGGTCTACCAAAGCAGTTCTGGGCAGAAGCAGTCAACACAGCAGCTTATTTGACCAACAGAGGTCCTTCAGTTCTAGTAGAGCACAAAATACCAGAGGAATTATGGAATGAAAAAGAGGTAAAACTATCACATTTAAAAGTTTTCGGTTGTATAGCATATGTGCATATTAGTGATCAAGGCAGGAATAAACTTGATCCCAAATCCAAGAAATGCACTCTTATCGGTTATGGCAAAAAAGAGTTTGGCTACTGCATTTGGGATGATGAAAACAAGAAGGTGATCCATAGCCGAGATGTGATTTTTAACGAAGGAATAATTTACAAAGACAGACACAAAATAGAAGTCAACGACTCAAAGAAAAGTGAGCCAGTATTTGCAGATTCTAATGATATTCCAGATAGTCTCGTAACAAAACCAACTATAGCAAATCCTCAATCTGATGAAATCGTTGATTTGAGCGGTGTGGACCAGTCTGACACACCACAACATCCTACTCCAGCTCCCGAATTGAGAAGGTCTTCTCGACCTCATGTACCTAACAAAAGATACATGAACTATTTGTTGATGACTGATGCAGGGGAACCTGAATACTATGATGAAGCTTCTCAGACTGAAGATGCTAGCAACTAGGAGTTTTCCATGAAAGATTAGATGAAGTCTCTCATCTCCAACCATACATGGGAACTAGCTGAGTTACCCATAGAAAAGAAGGAATTTTCATAATAAATGGGTGTATCGGATGAAAGAGGAGCATGATGGTTCCAAGAGATACAAAGCTCGGCTAGTTGTCAAAGGATTCCAACAGAAGGAAGGAGTGGGCTACAATGATATTTTCTCTCCCGTTGTGAAGCTCAATACTATCCAGTCAGTATTAAGTATTGTTGCTATTGAAGACCTTCATCTTGAACAGTTAGATGTGAAGACCGCATTTCTTCATGGAGACTTGGATGAGGAGATATATATGCACCAACCAGAAGATTTCTTCGAGAAAGAGAAGAAGAACATGGTGTGCAAACTAAAGAAAAGTTTGTATGGCCTGAAACAAGCCCCAAGACAATGGTACAAAATGTTTGATGGATTCATGCACAAGGAAGACTTCCAGAAGTGCAATGCTGATCATTGTTGCTACTTCAAGCGATATAGGTCCAGTTATATCATTTTACTGCTTTATGTTGATGACATGTTAGTAGCAGGATCAAATATGGATGATATCAGAAGGTTGAAACAGCAACTGTCAAAGGAGTTTGACATGAAAGACTTAGGTCCAACAAAGAAGATTCTCGGAATGCAAATCATTAGAGATAAGCAGAAAGGACTCTTGCAGCTATCTCAGGTAGATTACATCAATCGTGTTTTGCAGAGATTCAACATGGACGATTCTAAGCCAGTCAGTACACCAGTTGCCAGTCACTTTCGCCTATCCAAGGATCAGTCCCCGCAAACGGAGGAAGAAAGAAATTTCATGAATGATGTTCCTTATTCCTCATCTATTGGAAGCATGATGTATGCCATGGTCTGTACGAGACCAGACATTGGCCATGCAGTGAGAGTTGTTAGCAGGTTCATGTCAAATCCAGGGAAAGCTCATTGGGAAGCAGTCAAATGGATTTTGAGGTATCTACGAAGCACCGTACATAACGTTTTGTACTTTGGTAAAGGGCAGGTTAAAGCACAAGGCTATGTAGATGCAGACTTTGGAGGCGAAGTTGATCATCGAAGAAGAACTGCAGGTTATGTATTCACGATTGGAAATGCAGCTGTTAGTTGGATGTTAGAGGTACAAAAGATTGTCACTTTATCTACTACAGAGGCTAAGTATGTAGCAATCACTGAAGCTAGTAGAGAGATGATATGACTTCAAGGCTTGTTAACCGAGTTGGGATTCAAGCAGGAAAATAATATCTTATACAGTGATAGTCAAAGTGCAATACACTTGGCGAAGAATTCAGCATTTCATTCCAGAACCAAACATATCTGGCTTCTTTATCATTTCATTAGATCTCTACTGGAAGATGATGTGTTAATACGGGAAAAGATCGAAGGAAGCAAGAATCCAGCAGATATGTTGACAAAGACGGTAACTATCGATAAACTAAAGTTGTGTTCAACTTCAGTTGGTCTGTTAGAGTAAAACGAGCAGAATGGTTATTGCATCGATCAAGGTGTGAAGTCGGATTGAAATCGGTCTTCAAATGGGAGATTGTTGGAACCTGCAACTGCACACAGCAGCCTTCAAGCCACCCATACAATAAACATGGGCTGCCCACTAACCTTGCCACCTACCGAGCCACCAACAAAGCCACCAACCCCCACCAACCATCATTCTCACCTGTATATGCATCCTTCTTCCTCATAACTTACATCCCATCTCAAAATCAACAAGAAGAAAAGGCGAGCAAGCTTAAGGGTGAGATTGAGTGTTGAGTGAAAAGTGTTTTGTGTCATCACTTTGTTATCAAGTTTGTGTGTCGTACCATTCTACATTTTATTTCTTTTCTCCACAAATCTAATTATAAGGAAATTTGCGTAATTTCTCAACAGGGAGCTCCTTCTTCTCGGTTTTTATTATATAAAAAAAGTTAACAAAGTTGTTTAACAAATAAAAAATAGCACATGAATTGTTATATGTGGAATACTTTTCAGCATTGGTGGTAGTAAGGAGGACTACACTAATCTGGCATTACTGAAATATAGGCTGAGGATAAACTACAACCTTACCTCTCCATGTGTTCAAATATCAGCACTAATTACCTTTCTAGGTATTAACTTTGTTTGGTTCTAAAATTTAGTTTGGGGGCTTTTGATTGACATTTAGTTCATTGTCTGATTAAATACTTATTTCATTTTCCTTTTTTTATCAGTCTCCAGGAATCAGAAACATCATTTTGGCATTACCGGAGCACCAAGTATGAAAATGTATCTATTTTCATGAAGTGAGTTCTCGATATGTAAGTTTGTAATATTTTTATCTTGCCGCTACCTCTACTGCCAAATATTGCAAGTTCAAGAAATGTTATATAATGTAGAACGTATGTAACAACTCAGTTAAGATTCATATTGATAATTATACACATCTATATACATACAAATGCAAAATAGGACCAAATAATTACAAACTTATTTATCAAGACGTTATTTCATGAAGCTTGATTTAAAAAAAACTTAAAATGCAAAGTTGATTTTGCTATATTTTGTTCTCCGAGCATGTAAACTAACCTTTCTAATTCCTTAGATTAGCTTATATCCAGAATAATTTGTTTACTTCCATTTTTTAAAGTTTGTACATAGATTATGTTATGATGGTCTGTTTACATTTTTTTTAAGTGAATGGAATATTGGTGATCTGCTGAGTGATTGTCAACCTGGATCATGTAAATTTGGATTGTAGTCACATAAACCTACACCTAACATCAAATGTTATAATTTCCAAAAAAAAAAGTCAAATATTTCATCTGGCTCGCTTGTGGTTATGCTATATGCATTAGTATATTTCAATCTAAGTAGTTGTGAAATAGTTTATTGTTTGAAATCAAATAGGATTTTAGCAATACACATAATGCCGACAATCTCATTTCCGTAGTCCGTTGGATAATAAATTTAGTGTGATGCTAAGGGCACCCCCAATGTGTTCTTCCTAATACCGCAACTAAAAAATGCCACAAAAAGTATTCTACCACTCTTCCAAATACCACCGATTAAAAATTAGGGGCTACCACATTTTAACTATAAGATTTATTTACGAAAAAACACTAAAAATTAAAAAAAATATAATGCTCAAGTCATAAAATCATACTATCACACTTACATCTTCATTATCTATAACTACATCATCAATTTTGATATCTCCATCCAAGTTTTCCAACTCAAATGCATTGCTCGTATCCTACAACAAAATAATAGAATGACAATATATTTACAATTTTTCCAATACAAAAAAAATATAATGCAAAATTATAAAACAAACCTCATTTTCAGATTCGATGCCATGATTTTTATTTCCAGCGAATTCAACCATCTTTCCCCCTACAAAAATTCAATGAGAGTAAAAGAATGTGTGGATGAATATACAAAAGCCGAGAATAAGATTTTAATTAAGCAAACTAGAAGAGGAAGTAAGAGATTAGGGTTTTCAGATCACCAAACAATTGAGAGATTACCGTACGAATTTGAATTTTGCCGCGAGAAATGTGAAGAAGCCAGCAATTACGACAAAGAGATTAGGGTTTTCAGATTAGGACTGGGTACGCGGTTAGTTCGACAAATAATGGTTGAGTGAGAGATTAGATTATAGAGGTAATGTGGCATTAGGAAGCCTAATTTTTTTAATGAATTTTATTTTTTTAATTGTGGTATTAGGAAGAACATATTGTGGTGCCTTAGCAAATTTATAGTCTTAAATACCAGGGCATTTTGTATTTTAAAAGGTTCTCGATCGTGAATATCAAATGTCACTTAATCTCCCTTGCAATGACAACCACAACCTCTTGAACTTATATAGTATGCAAATCTAGAGAAAACACGGGTTTACTTTACTAATAGTTAGTATGATATGTTCTTATTAAATAGGAGACACAAAATGTGGCAATGAATTTATTACGTATTTCTTAATTATTTCTTAATTGCGTCATTTATTGTTTTTCTTTCATAGGTTGAAATTTAGTTAGTTCTTTAATATAAAAAATAAATTTTATGACCTGAAATTTTGTGAGTGAGTGAGTATGTTATATATTTTAGTTTGATATGGTAGCTGAAAAAAATAGTGTTATATTTGCATGTAAAAATTAATGGTTGTTAGTAGATGTTTTGGCATAATCACTCAATATCATATTTTTGATTAAAAAAAAGTTTGTAGCTTCGGTTCTATTCAAATTTGATGTTCCACTACCACTAATTTTTGCTTGACCCTCTTGACAAAGAAGAACATGAGAGGGATAGGAATATGCTTTGAAAAATCAATTCCAAGTGATTTGATTTCACTTTTATCGTTTTTTTGGGCTACCAAAAAAAGAATGATCTAATCTTATGATTCTGATTGTTATAACATTGTGCATAACATTCCATAAAACTGAGTATTATTTTAATTTGCAGTACACGAACAAGTCAATTAAGAACTTTCCGTATTTGTTTTCGTTTATTCTCGATTAAATTAATAAAAAAACAATGATAAGAACTTTTGACGTACATTCAACATTTCTGATTATAACAAGACTTCATACCTTCTTATGCCCACAAAATACCAGGAGTGTGTAAGTTCATTTATTAAATGTTGCATTAACTTCATATATTTTTTAAAACAAGGAAACATATATTTCAACATACTTAAGCATATGTTATACAGAACTTGCAAATGCATTACACTTTTGAGGCCAAACTAAATTTCTTCTGCCTTTACTTTCTAAATTTGTTTCCCATATGTTTATGATTTGTTACACAACTTCATTGGCTTTGTCAACGGATAAAATAATTATGCACAAAACTTAGGAAAAATATGAGCAAGTTTCCTCTTTGATACACCATTTTTTTTGCCAAAGTGATTGGAAAATGTACAAAATATGTGTTATTCATTTATGGGTAAGTAATTGAGCTATTAACTATATTTATTTGGATTACTATTTTGCTAACTTTGAATTTATAAATGTGTCTAAATCAGTTTGCTGTGTTCGTTAGTTTTTGCCGAAGTTTAAATAATCTATCACTTAGGTACCTCTGCTTAGTATGATTATGTATTGCTCATATCTGATAATATATATAATGGATCTTCCTATTGAACATTAATTTTTTTATCTTGCTAATCCCAATCTTATAAAATATTTTCAATAAATTCTTCAAAGTTTTGGTGATATAATTAATTTTATACTTTAATGAAAAGCAGATATTATGCCCCCACTTATATTTAAGCTTAATATTTATGTAAGTAGGTCGATGGTTGATCGGTTAAGATAAAATAAGTAATTTTATTTGGATTGAATATTGCATGTAATTTATGTTCAAATTAGAAAACAAATGAACTATAAATTTTCTGTAACGCTTCGGATGAAGTGATCATGCGTTGAAAACAAAAGACAATCTATATTTTTGGCTAATGAGGATTAATGATTGGGGATCCAAAAGAAATTTGGTTTTATATATAAGACTTCTATATGTTTTTCACATAAAATTAGCTAAAATATGACATAATGCACAAACCAAAGCTCTATGAGTGCTCTACTATCTTCGCATTATGGATTTAAGTATAACTTCTCTTACTATTGATATATTATTTCCAATAAATTGTAAAGTTATGGTCTATTTTATTTTATTTTATTTTTCAATATGCGATCCAACTTTGTTTTCAAATGTAAGTTTGTTTATTTTCTTAATCTAATATATTTAGAATCATCCATACCTTCAATGTTGTGAACTGCAACCTTTTGCGGAAAGTAGAAATAATTATTGAGGTCTCTTATAAATTGACAAATAACTAGGTATTTTTAATTTTTAATACAAAACCAAAAAGAGGAGTGGGTACCAGAAATCATTAACAAATTGTATTAGTGATTTATTGTCAACTGAGAGGTAATAAATGAATATTTAGTGGCAACAACCATTAATTAAGTTGAAGTTAATAATAAATGGAATTATATAGAACAAAATATGGCATACATTCACATGTATCATGCAATTTTGGCAATGGTCTATAAGTAAAATGGGTTACAAAATTCTTTTTGCCAAAAAATGTGAATGAATGAACATTGTAATTTTCCATTCATTAATAAATCTAGGAACAAGGATGTCTTACATAGTTACAAATTGTAAACAATTTTAAATGAATTTTAGTAAATATTTTCATTCTCAAAATAATCGATTAGTGTTCGAACCGATAATGCACTATTAATATGTTAAATTAAACAATGAAATTACACAAAAGTCAACCTGGAAATTTCTGTGTTGCTTAATCTAATATAATAATTAAATATATAAAATAAAATTACTTTTTTATTGGCTAACCTTATTGATATAAATGATTTGCTTCAATTTAGATGCTTGGCAAGTGTGATGTATTTATTATATATGTATAATAAGTTTAATTAACTAAGATTCAATAAAAAAGATACACAAAAAATGCATGAATTCTATATAATTATAGATTTTAAATGCATAAACAGTTGTAAAAGATCCAACGTAGCTCCTTGATTGATGCTTTTGACATCAAATCAATTTTGCATTCATATAAGCCTAATTTGTTACATTTTTTTCACACAAGGCATGTTCAAATCTACAAGTTATCATCTTTAGCTTATATTTTTACACTAGGTGTTTTAAATTACGAATATTTCAACTTAGTATAGATTTATTATTTTCAATTTGATGTTTCCAACTTTATTACCATTTGTCAATTTAATTTCTTTGTAGATTTTAGTTCGTTATGCAATCCCACTGTTTCAATACAAGTTTTAATATAATTTGAAAATTTTCTAATTCGATAAATATTGTGGCTTAGTATGAATATTATACATCAGTTGCACCTTCCCTGCATTTATGGACTATTATTTTTTCAATAGTAATTTGCTGCCTTCGGTAAAATATACTTACGATGGATATGATCTTAATTATGGAATCAAAGTAAGTAGTTTCTAATTGTTCTAATAACATCTTAATAACAATTCACTCTTTTGAGAACTATGTCTGAAAGGAAGATGCAACCCAAAGTTGAGTAAATTTATCGTGTGCTAGAGCTCAACTGATCAATTTATAAAAACAGTTTTATCATTAAGATCAACTCTTTTATTCAAAAATCCATGCACGTTCTCATGACAGCAAGAAAGAATTTTCATCATGATATAATAGGAATTTTGATGGTTTTCGTTTTCAGTGTTCAATATGTTTCAATTAAGGATTATACCAGATGCTTTTGATTTCCCTTAAGAGCTAATATTGAGATATTGGTTCAGAAATTTTCATTATTTTCTTCAAATAAAGTTTTCAATAGTCATCCATTATGTACATCTCAAAATTATGATTTAGTTAGGAGTTTTTTGATTGTTTTAAATTTTATTTCCGGTATCTACATCATGCATTCAACATCTTGTAATTTAAAAGTATAGTGTATTAATGTTTATAATTGCAATTCTAAAATTTTCAAAAATTAATAATAATTGTGCGTTTATTGTCTCATATTTTAGTATAAATTCCTTTTGGACACTTCTCAAACAGGATCATGGAGAAATAATTATGCTAATAAAGCTAAAATGCATTCCTTTCTTCATCAATTGTAACGACCTGGATTTTCGAACAGTTTATTTTAAATATTTAATTTGGTTTTAAATATTGAATTGATAATGTAAATGGATATTTATATAGAATTTATCGATTTATAATCAAATATAATTTAATTCGTGTATATCGAATTATCATAAATCATAAATAATTGAAACCGAAGTTAAAAACTGAATCGAAACAATTCAGATGATCAACATTAATTGTATTTGAATATAGGCGATAATAAAAATAATTTATTACCAGCGAATTGATTAGTTCTGAATTTAAAATGATATATAGGTTGAATTTAAATTTCAGAATATATACTGTTCAGTTCAGAATAGCGTTATAACATTTAAACGACAGTGGTTACGTTAAAATAGCGGTTCGTGTGCGAACCCTGAGATATTTTAATGGATAAGATCAAAATCGAATTGAAGATCAAATCAGAATCTGTTTAAAAGAAATAAAAATCTCTTTATTTCAAATTAGATTAAATCAAAGATCAAATCACAATCAAATCAAAATCAAATCGTATTTAATTTAATGTACCATACACTGACTAATTTCCTTAATGAAGAAGGCTTCTCCTCTATAAAGTAAACGCAACATCCTTCTGTTGTTTCCCTTCCATTTCTTTCTTCTGTAAATCAATTCGCTTCAGGAAAATTAAAATGGATGTCCCCTTTTTAAAGTAAAAATCGCTCCTCTCCAATAATCTTTTATAAAATACGCATGCCCACCCCCTTTCTTAATTTCATTTGCAAATCTAAATGGATCGAAAGCTTCGAAATTAAAAATCGAGCCTTTCCATTTTGGAAATCAATTCGATAGCTCGCAAGTGGGAATAGAAGTCGTGCAAACCAATTCGATAGTGGGAAACGCTGTGAGATTTAGGGTTCGAGCACAGTAGAAATAAGAGGTCTCAGTTGACATCGGAGTGCTTTTGGAAGCAAAACATCAATCAACGTTTTTGTTGGTATTGGCAAGGTCATGTGCGGTGTTATTGGAAGGGTTCAAACTCGAACCGTGAGTTAGGGAAGGGGGAGATCGATGTGGTTTTCTGAAGGTCAAGGATGGATCAAACATTATTGGAGAAAATTGTACTGAGGAATGAAATAACGGAAAATTGACAGTAAAGATTGGGGAAGATTTTGATCTGCTTCTGTTAGGGGTTTAAAGGCAGTGCGTTATGAACTGGGTAATTGCGTTGTCTCTGGGGGAGTGATGTTAGAAGGAGCATCAACATGATGAAGGCAATGAAGGGGTAAAATCTGGAATGATGGTGTAGGCGTGAGTTGTGATGAACAAGTGATGAAAAGGTGGCAGTCTTGTTTGCAGTTAGAGATTTATGGTGGAGGAAATTTACTAATCATGTTTGTATTATAATGGCAAGAAAGAGAAGGCCAAGACGAGAAGTTGAATCCTAGTTTCATGTTTTGAATTGAAGAAGGCACAAGTTATTTTCAAATGGGAAGAAGAGGATAGGTAATTAATTTAAATAATCTTTTTGGTTCATTAAATTCATTAATATATAAAGTGTGGTTGATTAATCATATTAAATTTATACGAGGTCCAAAATATTAACGCACGGCGAGTTGACTCGTAACGAGAAATGGAATTCGTTGGGAATTCTTGGAATCTACTGGAATCAGAATGAATGGAATATAAAGGAATAAAATCAAGGTGAGTAAATCTCACTCGAATTTTGTATAAAGATTTATTTTTATCGTTAAAAATATCTGTTGGTTGTTTGGTTGCATTAAAATATTACTGTGGCTATTATTAATATATATTAGTTATGTAGGATTTGTGTTTGTGGCTATTATATATATATATATATATATATATTGGTGATTGGTTGGATTCCCGCATTACCATTAGCGGATGTCCGCAGTTTCATTAGCGGATGACCCTATGCGCCCCACGCTATGATAATGGATGACCTTCTATACCGCGATATCCTGCTTCGACGCAGGATGGGTATTATTTAAGTTGGCTAACGTCTGTGGATACAAGAAAACAGGTTGGAGGAATCCAACTGGATTCCTCAAAAATATTATTATTTGTTTGTTTCATATATATAATCATATATGATGTGTTAGATAACCTGTGGTTGATGATTAACATAAAAATGTGTTTATTTTATGCTCTTATATCTTATCTTTTGTATATAAATAAATATTACTTGGGTATTATTTTGTCACTTTTACAGATATGCCAACTAAGCCACATGTTGTCAGAAAAACAGAAAATAAAGATCAAAATGCTGTGTATATACAAATGAAGATCTGCAGATGAAGATTTTGCATTGTGTTTCTTTTGAAGTTAAGATATGTCCATCTTTGATAGAAGAAATCTCCTGAAATCTTATCTTCCTTCAATTAGTCTCATGTCAAACAAGGAAGATATTGGAGGAATAATGGTTAATTAAGAGGGGAGGAATAATTTTTATGGGAGGAATAATCGCCAATTAATAGGCTCATATATGCATATATTGGATTAGGGTTTAAGATTGGCTATCTATCTCCTATAAATATCCATGTAATCTCATTGTAAATGATCATCCTGGAATCAATAAAGTTTCTTCTTTTTCTCTTTTCATTTAATTCTGTAATTTTTATTTTCATGGCAATTGGTGTTGTCTAGTCAATTAGATTTGCTAGAACACAATTGCTATTGCAATTTTATTTTCCTGTTAATTTATTTCTATTTTGCAAGTCTATTTCCAGCAATCTGTTTATTTCCTAATCATTGAATTGATTATAGATTCGATTAGATTCGAATCTGTTGTGAATTCAATCGCAGTTTTAATTTGTTTTATTGATAATTGTAATTTGGTCGTTGATTCAATTAGTTTTGTTTTGAACCAAGTTGCAATTTCAATTTTATTCACCCTCTAATTTTGTCTAACTCGCCCAAGGAATATATAAATAACAAAATTTAATTTATCCTCCCTGTGTTCGACCTGCATACTACACACCTGTATGCTTGCAGAATTTATTACAATATCGTGCTTTTTTAGCGTCGATCAAGTTTTTGGCGCCGTTGCCGGGGAGGTAACAATTAAATTTTATTATTTATTTAATTTCTAATTCGTGTTAATTTTTATTTTATTTTTTTCTTTTGCTTTCCTGTATATATATTAAAAAAAATCTTGAGTGGTGTTATTTGGTATTATATATTGATACTGTAATCTCCATAACAAGAGAAAAAAAACGCTTCTTAAAAATTCCTTGATTTTATTTCCTTTTCTTTTCATTTAATTCTTTCCCCTTTTTAAATTTTTTTCCTTTTTCATTTTTTTCTCTCTCTTCTAATTTTACAACAATTAAAAAAATCCTTCTGTTTTTGTCTTCTCTTATATTTCTTTCCTTATTTCAATCTCCTTTCCTCTTTTCAATACATTTGCTCTCTTTTCTTTTCTCTTAAAAAAAACAAAACAAAACAAAAAAATGCTAATTTTCTTCAATTTCTTTCCTTACATTTTCTTTCTAATCCATTACATACTTTCTTCTTTTCCAAGTCTTGTAAAAAAAACCAATATTGCTTTTTTTTTGTTTCCTTTACTTTCCTCTTTTGTGTACTCTGCCTTAAATCCTCATTCTCCATGCACAAAAAAAATCTTACCATTTTGTTATTTCTTTTCCTTTTTGTTTCCTGTTTTCCCATTGATTTCCTTCCTTCTTTATGCAATTCCTTTCCTCTTTTGCAATGAAAAAAAATACAAAAATTCCCTTTTTCTAAACCTTCTTCCTGTATTGCTGCCGCAAATTCTCTTTTTATCACCAACCTCTCAACCCACTGTTGTCCGCCATGTTTCACGTTCATCTACATCCTCACAACAATCAAATTCAGCAACCTTCTACTGCCTAATCATCTTCACGCAACGTCCACCTCCATCTTGGAATACCACAACTTTCCACCACAGTCCTCCCCCAGTAATTCAGCGCAGCCTCATCTCCATTGCAGTCCGCAACCGTACTATCTCAACAGAACCACACAGAAAAATAATCACCATCACCGTTCAACAAACATCACCGTCAATCACAGTCCAATACCCAAACAACGCTCACACATTCATCCTCTTTCACCACAACTTCAAAACCCAGACCATCTTCACGTCTTCTTCTTATTTTATCCGCAAATCATATTCATACCCCAAAGCTCTACAACCCCAGTTCATCACACAGCACCACAGATCACCCCTCCACCACCGTTTCAGATCGCACCACTGTCATCAAATCTCGATTTCGAAGAAAAAAAGAGAGAAAAGGATTTCGATTTTTTTTCTTTGCAGGTTTTTGACTGTCTGAGAAACCAAATAGAAAAGAAGAAAAAGAAAAAAAGGGGGAAGCGTGAATCATTTTGGGAGTTGAAATTGTTTCCACATTTATATGGGTTGGGGTGAATTGTTCTTCAAAGAAAAGAGCCGTGGATTTTTTTTGGCATGTTCTGGGAATTTGGCATGTCATTTTGAACGATGGCTTGTCAATTTGAGTGAAGCGTATAGTTTTGGCCTAGTATATCTTTGAGATTTTGTTTCCTGTTTGCTATTCGTTTTCACTTGTTGAGCCCGTATCTGATTTAGTTGTTTTCTTATTTATTTTCTTTTCTTATTTTCATTTTGCAATCCATTTATTTCCTTACAGAAAAAATAAAAACAAAAAAAGTGAGTTTTTTTACTTTCTTTGTAGGTTAAACTTCTATTTTATTCTTCTAGCTAAGTTAGTTAGTTTGGTTTATATTTTTTTTTAGTTAAATCAGTTGTTAGTTTCTTTTTTTCCTTCTCCTTCTGATTTAGTTTTTTTTACTTTATTTTTCGTTGTTGTTTGTTTTATTTTTTTCTTCTCTCTCTCTCAAAAAAAAAAAAGAAACAAAAAAGAGGCACCATTCAAAAACAAATCAAAGGAAGAAAGATTTCAAGCAAAGCAAACAAGGATCCATAGTTCAAGCTATTCAATTTGCTGGACGGACAACCACACCCACTGTAAAATTTTCTAACTCTACAGGTGCTCTGCTGCAAAGAAAAAAAGGGAATTGCTTGTAAAAAAAATTCTGTAGGGGCAGCGGCTTGCTTGTACAATATTTTAATTTTCTGCAATTATTATTGTTTGGTTATTGTGTTGACTGAAATTGCTGAATAGATTTCGTGAGGAACGAATTTCCATAATTAAAATCATTACTCTCGTAATAAAACTTGATTTGATTTGCAAAATAATTGACTACAAGAGTGTATTTTATGAAATTGATTCTCTTAACGGTTTGATCGCAGATATATATTAGTTCAATTTATTGAACTTCTAGCAAAAGAGGTTGCATACTACCCGTAAAACATTGGTTGTATCCCTTAGTATTTATACTATACGTGAACGGCCATAAGACCCTCTTCCCCCTTCCAATTGAGTCAGTTAGTTAATAGAGCACAACTCATTCTTTTATATTGTTCTGAACTAAGAACAATTTCTGTCTTCTGTTGACTTCTTTAAAATGTCTGATTCAAAAAAATCATTGAGAGAAATGTGGGATAATAATCGGAGTAGACGTCCTCTTGAAGAATATGACTATGAATTACAACTCATAATGAAAAATTTTCCAAAATTTCATGAGTCCAATGTCAACAATTTTCAAAAATTTTCAAATGACCAACATTTTCAAAATCATAGATATGATCGAAATGACGACTTTAACTCAAATTTCAATGATTTCGATTATGAGCCACACCCTCATCAAAACAGCTTTGAATCCCAATTTAGCTTTGATCAACATCAATATGGAGTTGTGAACCAAAATTTTCAAAGTTATAGCCCATATCAACATCCTAAAAATAACAAAAATTGCAATTTTCCCTTGAATTTTAATAGTTTTGGTTACGAACATAATTTTTATAATCAAAATGATTTCCAATATCATTGTCATTTTTCTGAAAATTCAAATAACCACCACATTGGAAATAATATTGATTGTGAAATTGATGTGGACCATAATTTTGAGAATCAAGAAATCCGAAACGAGAGCTCTCAAATCAATGATTTTGAAAAATATCATTTTAACATTCTTAGAGAGAGGGTAGAAAGGCAAGATAGACAGCTTGATGAAAAAGATAGACAATTTGATGAACTTCTTTCTTTAATGACATATTTTAAAGAACAACTCGAGCAACAAAATCAAATTCAAACATGCGATGATTCATAAAATAATCCACTCTTTATTGATAGTGAAAATTTTCAGATTACAACTTTGGAAACTGAAAATAACGATTTAAATGAAGTTGTTCAAAATTCAACAAATGATTTGGATGTCGATTCTTTTCAGGAAAAAGATTTAAGCTCAAATTTTGATCTTTCTCTTTCAAACTGCAAGAAACTTGAAATTTTTGAAATTGAACAAAATGAAAATGTTGAATTTATCAAAAACTCAGAAGTGGAAATGGATTTTAATGAACATGAATTTTTTGGATAGTATGAGGATGAGTTGCCAAATGAGGATGAAAGAGAATCAAGCCACCAATCCAAATTTGAAAATTTAGATTTTGAGGTTTCAGACGAACATGAAATTGTCAGTGTTGAAAATACGTTGTCAGTTAATAAAATTGAGAAATGTGATCACATAGTCTTGAACAACACTCAAAATTCAAATTTCACGATTGCTTCTGAATTTATATCCGATCGCAAATTTTTGAACAATTACACTGATAAGTTTGTTGAACACATGAATCATTTTTGGAATGTTAGCGTGATTGAAAAACTTCATGTTAGGATGGCAATGGACATTTATCTACTGGACTATAAATCTAGGTATAAAGATGATATGGTTTTCAAAAACCTTTGCTTATTAGAAAACGTGCCTAGACATAGTGGAAATGAGATTCATCGGGCTAGAACCAAGTGTGGAGGAAATAGTTGGTGGCATTCTTTGCATCGCATGCATCACAAACAAATATATCATGGTAAATATGATCCATTCTTACATATAGTTAGACTGCATTTCATTCTACAAATAATTTTGCAACTCATCCATCTTTGGGTGTTATCTTTCACATTTAGAAAACGTGTTTACAGTGTGGACACTGTTTAGTTCTAGTGTGGGGGGAGTATGCGTTGCATTCATTTTTATTTTTCTTTAATTTTTCCTTTTCATTTTTTATACACTTAGATATGACCATCATGCATTCTAGATCGTACAAACATACCATAACTTTTTTTTTTTGGAAATTACGACCCATTTTCGATTGATACAACAAAATGTTTAAAATTTTTAATCAGTTGATAGTATTTTTCTCTCTCAACTAAGATCAAATAAGAAATATGATGGAAAGTTGAATTTTGAGGGATAATAGTGTAACTGGTACATAGGGAGATTCTTAGGTGATGGCCATGAAATCTATTCTATATTGTAGTCTTTGTTTAAATAAGTGGAGGACTTAAAAAACTTATATTGGCTTTTCGAATCTTTAAAACTAAGTTGTGTTAAGTTGAATTCGCGTAACTCTCTTTTGTGCTTATATTTTCAATAATAATAATTGTAATCCAAGGGTATCCAACATTGCTTGTATATCTAGCGTTGGTGTGCAAACCCGCCAAGCTCTATCCGATATGTTGTTGACAAATTCAGCGTCGGAATATCTTCGTCTCATTTTATGAGATTGGACACCTAAGGATTACCGACATGTTGTTGACAAAGTTAGCGTCGGTCTGCACAATCCGCCAAGCTCTGTCCCAACTCTCCGTCAGTCCGCAAGGCAGTGTATGGGTGGTATACCTTGGTCTTTTAAGTCAGGTGTATGTAATTAATCATAAATTTTAACTTTTATAGAGATAGAGAATAAGCGATGATGCCCAAACATTTCTTGACCTTATTGATTTGACTGGCCATACATAAGGAAATTAGAATACCACTTCACAAACTGTGACAAGCAAACTAAGAATTTATTTCATGGCCGCACTATGTTATCGACAGAACCAACTGGCCAAACTGGAATTTAACATTTGAAAACTTGATTTATGTTGAAAATTTGTGACAAGTTGAGGTATCTAAAGTACAATCAACTAATTAGACCTTGTTAACTTAATTTGTTGTACCACTTTCCTGAAACAAGTCGTGTTTTCATTTTTATTTTCATTTGCATATGTCTGTTTCATTCATGTAGCTGCATTAGAACCATAACATGCTGCATTTGGATTTTGTGGGTAGTATCCGCTGAAAACTCTCACGAGACACCACTCGTCTACTAGGGACACCTAAAGGTTTAACGGCTTGTTGCATATGCTCAATGCAATCGTGTTTCCTATGAAAGTGTGACCTATCTAGTTTAGTTTTTCATTTTTGTTTACTCGAGGACGAGTAAAAGATAAGTGTGGGGGTATTTGATTAACATAGAAATGTGTTTATTTTATGCTCTTATATTTTATCTTTTGTAAATAAATAAATATTACTTTTGGTATTTTTGGTATATTTTTACAGGTTATCAATACATGCCTCATTTATTCCAATTAAAGGCCAATTTCAAAGAAAAAGCTACTTCACTGTATCAATCACATTTAATTGCCATGCAAAGAGAAAGGGAAGGCTTTGATTACAAATCTCCAATTAAGCATATGCTTATCTTGCCGCTGACTGTGCCATACATCAAAAGGTGCGTTGCATTCATTTTTATTCTTCTTTAATTTTTCCTTTTCATTTTTCATACATTTAGATATGACCATCATGCATTCTAGATCATACAAACATACCATAACTTTTTTTTTTGGAAATTACGACTCATTTTCGATTGATACAACAAAAAAGTTTACAATTTTTAGTCAGTTGATAGTATTTTTCTCTCTCAACTAAGATCAAATAAGAAATATGATGAAAAGTTGAATTTTGAGGGATAATAGTGTAACTGGTACATAGGGAGATTCTTAGGTGATGGCCATGAAATCTATTCTATATTGTAGTCTTTATTTAAATAAGTGGAGGACTTAAAATACTTATATTGGCTTTTCGAATCTTTAAAACTAAGTTGTGTTAAGTTGAATTCGCGTAACTCTCTTTTGTGCTTATATTTTCAATAATAATAATAGTAATCCAAGGGTATCCAACATTGCTTGTATATCTAGCGTTGGTGTACAAACCCGCCAAGCTCTATCCGACATGTTGCTGACAAAGTCAGCGTCGGAATATCTTGGTCTCATTTTATGAGATTGAACACCTGAAACGACCCGAACTCCCTCGGTCTCCGAAGAGAAGAGGAAGAACGAATTGTTTTGAGAACACAACAAAATAGAACGCAGACGGAAGAACATTTCATTGTTAATTACAACAATTCATCAGAATACAAGAATATACAGAGTATAAATGAATAAATATTACATAGAAATATCAGAGATTTTAATTACATTTAAATACATCGCAGCGGAAATAATACAAAACACAACTAGAAGGAGATATACGGATACAAAGCTTTCCGGATATCGTTCCAGCTGTAAACCAGGATCCTGTGAATATAAATCTGCAAAATCAAAACTACTAGCTGCCCGTGTCAAAATAAGGGCACCCAGAGTTTAGGTTAAAACAATAAACTCCAGGTCAGTCATGTGACTGGTGTGAGAACTAACACAGTTATTAATCTTTATTTTAAAGTTAGGTAAATCAAGGGACCACGCCGTATAACACGGAACGGGTTTCCTCCCAAGGATACCAGTGCATAAAACAACAGCGCAATGCTAAATAAAGAACAATGAAGCTATTATAAGACCCAGTTCCCATCACACAATGCAACGCAAGCCGGAGGATAGGGGTTTTACCTTATAATAGCCAAGAATGCTTGATACGTTTAAAACAAATCATTTGATACTATTATAAGTGCATAGTATATAAAACAACTTCAAATCATAAGTATCAATCATAGGCGGCATGAGCGTCCCATGCCACAATGTCGCCATATATAGGTTTACAAATAAAACCGCAAAGTCACGTATTTGGAAATTGGATTTCCGTCTATAAATCGAGGCCAGGGATCGTCCTCTACCGATTCGAGACTCTCTAGCCCGAGCCTTAGGACCCAGAATCAGGTGGGCCCTTGGATCGTCAGGGCCGGTCCACCAATGTGGATTAAAATGCCTGAACATGCGTTTCCCCGCCCTATGGGGCGTAAATGAGCCAACGAATGGCTCTATCGGACCCGGATCGTCCGATCTAACCGAGGCGCCTCGCAACAGCAACAACCACATAAGTCAAACTCGTCAGGACGTGTAAAACCACTGAAGCCACTTCTAACTAGAAAGAAACGCATGCCCTCCCTGAGGTCCTTCTCCCATTTTTGGTTCATACCGGGTGTGAAGCTCGCGAATCAACGTTACACAAAGCTACGCCACACAAGCCGTGCTTTGATCATCAACCACAAGACTTTGCTTTTCAATAGAAGCCTTGATCATTTGCCACTTAGGCATGCCACACAGGCAATTCACTCCATGCGTTTGATATCCATCAATATATAACCCCTGAGCTCGTACGTCTCGGAGAAGGGCGTTAAGCAAGAGAATAAATTCTCTGCCGCCAAACAGATATATATTTAATAGAAATCAATCACACAGACTAAAATCCAATGTCAGACACACAGTCCATTTACAAGTCCGTTCTGGGTCTGAACGAAACCGGAGGCACCTAGTACCCCGCATATCCATCGATCTCCAAGTACGTCTGGACGATCACTAACTGTTTCCATCTTCTTGGGTGTACAGCCCAATCAAGATCATCGTTGATTACCCAAACGACGTGAAGACCTCCGGTCTTCAACCACCGTCTTCATCTTCGACACCACGTCGATTCAGTCATTTAGAATGGGATAAACCCGGTCTTTCTGAACAATTTGCGCATATATATAATAAACACGTGTTACACAAACACAACATACACCTCATTCCAATTCAGAATATTCTTTTATTCAAATATTCTTATATTTTGGGAAAGGTTCCCATTAATTTTATCAAAGATAAATTCTTTAAATTTATTCTTTAATCTCCTTTGAATATCAATTCAAACTAGTCGGGATTAGCGAACCACACCGAAGTAATCATTCATTTTATTCCCCAATCCCAACCTATTCATCTCATGAAGTAAAACTGGTAATACTTCATATCTAACACCACGGTGTTATCGGTAAATTCAATTACCATTTCACGTTCAAATCTAATTAAAGATTTAACTATCGCCTGGAGCAAAACTGGTGATACTCCATTCTCGATCATTTCAATCTAATTAAAAATTCATTAAAACTCCACTTAGTTTTAATCTTCACAGAAATCAAAATCCTATCTTTAACTGGGTTAAAGAACCAATGTCATTTAAAACACGGCCCACAATAAACCCAAAATCACATTCATTAATTATCAGGTTAAAAAACAAGTGTTATTTAAAACACTGTTCACGATAAACCCAAAAATCAATATCAATTCAATTCCAATTAAATATTATTTAATTGGTACACTTCATTAAATCTAAATAAAAAGATTTAATCTTTTTCTCCACTGGGTTTAAGAACAGTGTTAATGAAGACACCATTCACGACAAACCCAAATCACATTTGATATTAAATACAAGGCTCTGAATAGAAAATATATTGGCTTATATTCAACATCAAATTCTACGACCAACAAATATTCTATTGGAAATAACGATATAAATATCTTTCAAATTTCCATAACAATATCTGTATAATCACGAAATCCAACATCGAAATATTCCAAAGACAATTTCGATTCAAATCCATTCCAATTCAATTATTGAAAATTCTGGTTACTTTTAAAACCCTTTCAAATCAAATTTATTTATTTAAAAATAAATAGAATTTTAGTTCTAATTCAAAACTAGTTCATTTCGACAAAAATCTATTTTTATCTTTTCAAATATGGATTTTTTCGTCCCAGTTCTTCACAAATCATTTCTTATGATTTTACGCAAATTATTATTATTTTTAATAATTTTATCAAGGTCCGTACAGTCGATTTCCATCAACGACCATCGAACTGCACTTACAAAGACCTTTTTCAAATTTGATTTGGACATAATTCCAAATCCAACCGTTAGACTTCAAATTTTAATATTCATTAGAAAGCTCTTTCCGATACAAACCCAACAGTTCCGGTTTTAGGAGAATCCGACGGTCGGATCTCCCGCAATATCCATTCGAAGTCAATGGTCGAAATTCGCGAACTGCCGCGGCGCGGCGCGTTCTATTCAGGCCATTATATTATATATATATAATATATAATATATACTTCGTCGATTTCCTTTTAAAACGTATTTTATAAATCGTTTTAAATTCGTTTTCAAAATGATTTCAACTTCTTTTTAAATTCAAATCAAAATTGAATTTTTCCTTACAAATTCGATTTAAACTCATTTCAAATTGATTTCAGTTCAAATTGATTTCTAATTCAACTTCCATTCGTTTTCAATTCATTTCAATTTCAATTCGAATTCATTTCTATTTATTTCAATTCGAATTTGTTTTCTATTCAAATTCAATTCTATTCAATTTCAATTCGAATTCTAGTTTGTTTCAATTCGGTTCGAATTTCAATTTAAAATATTCGATTTTGAAATCACTTTTCAATATTCCTTATAAAAGGAATACAATCGATATAAATATCGTTTACGTCAAAATGGCGTTAATCTAGTCACTACGGCTTCATATATTTCTATATTCAAATATTCTATTTCAAATATTTCTATTCAAATATTTCTATTCAAATATTTCTTTTCAAATATTTATATTCAAATGTTTCTTTTCAAATATTTCTTTTCAAATATTTCTTTTCAAATATTTCTTTTCGAAACTGGAATGAGGCCCAATCAATTACCATATAATGTTAATTATATGGATTTTCTACAACATGTATAAAATAACAACGATAAATAATCAACCATCATCCAGAGTGCATTCTACACTGTATAAGCATCAAATATAAATATTCAACGCTTATAACAGTCTGTCAATCAATCGATCGACATACAACTAAACAATCGGGATTAGTGTATGACAAATATCATCCCAATACCCGTGTGGGGTTTTCAAACCATCAAACACAGATTTTATTTTTGCAGTTGGGCGATGTGTAAAATTTATCGACCCAATCAATATCAGTCAAATGTGTGTATATATCGTCCGATTTGTTTATTTTTATTTCATTTCATATACACGTTAAAAATTCTATTTTTAACTATAAAATATTTTAAACTATATAAATATTTTATTTCATTTCACATCACATCACACAATCAACTACACATCAAAATCAAACAATCAAGCATACAAGCCGTCCATGGTCTGTCGACGACGGGTGTCGGGTGCTACTAAACACCGTCTGCATCCTAGTATATATTTATATAACTAGAAAATAAAATTAAAAGGTGAGAAGTTCTCACCAAAGCTATCCCAACTCCACGACACTTCAAATGAAGGATATTTTCATCGTTCTTCCTTTGTCACTGTCGTTGCCCGTATTCACTACATATATAAAAATCACATTTTTACTTTGCTATTCAATATATAAAAATCGAATTTTTACTTTGCTATTCAAAATATAAAAATCAAATTTTTACTTCGCTATTCAAAATATAAAAATCGAATTTTTACTTCGCTATTCAATATATAAAAATCGAATTTTTACTTCGCTATTCAATATATAAAAATCGAATTTTTACTTCGCTATTCCATAACCTCCCCTGCATCGGGAGCACGGGTAAATCCCGAAATTGCCATATAGGCCCTCTGATCTCAAAAAGAAAAAGAAAACGCCAAGCGGCTAGCCAATCGGCTCATAAAATCATCATCACCCAAACAAAACAGTAAATTATGGTAAACATGTACCTATTTGTCGGGCAAACAATTTTTATTCTCTGCTCTAGCCTCCTTGCTATGACCTGGTCAATGTAAGTACATGTATATGCAAGCATTTGCAACTAATTTTCAATACAATTCAATATCTGATACAATTAGGCGTAATGGTTCAAAATTATCAAACAAATAAACAAACAACACAAACATCAATCAATTAGGGGATTAACGTTTCAAATTCATAATTTTGATACATATACATATACTAAAAATCATGTTTTTGATGCCAATTCACAACGATAAGCCCTATCTAATTTCGGTTCTCACACCAGTCTAATGGAAATATAGAAATCTCACTTTCGTTACTCGAAAATAAATACCGGCGACAGTGCCCCATCATCAGAATTATCCCCGGGCAACTAGAGTATGATTCTATAACCGTCCAGTATATTAAAACTTCGAATACACGTTTGCAAGACACATATGCAAAATCTTTATATATCGGATTGTCCAAATCAATTTAAAATAAATAATCAATTACGAATAGTTGATTTAAATTTTCAAAACAAAATTCGTTTCCATTTTAAAAATATACTCTTTACACTCGTTCTAGGATACTACTGGTCCCATCTCTAACGAGTCATTCCCATTGGATATTACTAATCCAATATCTGATGAATTCTTTCGTATGGTTCTAATGTGTCTTGTTCTCTGAGCTTTGTAAACCAAAGCTCTGATACCAAACTGAAACGACCCGAACTCCCCCGGTCTCCGAAGAGAAGAGGAAGAACGAATTGTTTTGAGAACACGACAAAATAGAACGCAGATGGAAGAACATTTCATTGTTAATTACAACAATTCATCAGAATACAAGAATATACAGAGTATAAATGAATAAATATTACACAGAAATATCAGAGATTTAAATTACATTTAAATACATCGCAGCGGAAATAGTACAAAACACAACTAGAAGGAGATATACGGATACAAAGCTTTCCGGATATCGTTCCAGCTGTAAACCAGGATCCTGTGAATATAAATCTGCAAAACCAAAACTACTAGCTGCCCGTGTCAAAATAAGAGCACCCAGAGTTTAGGTTAAAACAATAAACTCCAGGTCAGTCATGTGACTGGTGTGAGAACTAAAACAGTTATTAATCTTTATTTTAAAGTTAGGTAAATCAAGGGACCACGCCATATAACACGGAACAGGTTTCCTCCCAAGGATACCAGTGCATAAAACAACAGCGCAATGCTAAATAAAGAACAATGAAGCTATTATAAGACCCAGTTCCCATCACACAATGCAACGCAAGCCGGAGGATAGGGTTTTTACCTAATAATAGCCAAGAATGCTTGATACATTTAAAACAAACATTTGATACTATTATAAGTGCATAGTATATAAAACAACTTCAAATCATAAGTATCAATCATAGGTGGCATGAGCGTCCCATGCCACTATGTCGCCATATATAGGTTTACAAATAAAACCGCAAAGTCACATATTTGGAAATTGGATTTCCATCTATGAACCGAGGCCAGGGTTCGTCCTCTACCGATTCGAGACTCTCTAGCCTGAGCCTCAGGACCCAGACTCCGGTGGGCCCTTCGATCATCAGGGCCGGTCCACCGATGTGGATTAAAATGCCTGAACATGCGTTTCCCCGCCCTATGGGGGCGTAAATGAGCCAACGAATGGCTCTATCGGACCCGGATCGTCCGATCTAACCGAGGCGCCTCGCAACAGCAACAACCACATAAGTCAAACTCATCAGGGCGTGTAAAACCACTGACGCCACTTCTAACTAGAAAGAAACGCATGCCCTCCCTAAGGTCCTTCTCCCGTTTTTGGTTCATACCGGGTGTGAAGCTCGCGAATCAACGTTACACAAAGCTACGCCACACAGGCCGTGCTTTGATCATCAACCACAAGACTTTGCTTTTCAACGGAAGCCTTGATCATTTGCCACTTAGGCATGCCACACAGGCAATTCACTCCATGCGTTTGATATCCATCAATATATAACCCCTGAGCTCGTACGTCTCGGAGAAGGGCGTTAAGCAAGAGAATAAATTCTCCGCCGCCAAACAGATATATATTTAATAGAAATCAATCACACAGACTAAAATCCAATGTCAGACACACAGTCCATTTACAAGTCCGTTCTGGGTCTGAACGAAACCGGAGGCACCTAGTACCCCGCATATCCATCGATCTCCAAGTAAGTCTGGACGATCACTAACTGTTTCCATCTTCTTGGGTGTACAACCCAATCAAGATCATCAGTAATTACCCAAACGACGTGAAGACCTCCGGTCTTCAACCACCGTCTTCATCTTCGACACCACGTCGAATCAGTCATTCAGAATGGGATAAACCCGGTCTTTCTGAACAACTCGCGTATATATATAATAAACACATGTTACACAAACACAACATACACCTCATTCCAATTCAGAATATTCTTTTATTCAAATATTCTTATATTTTGGGAAAGGTTCCCATTAATTTTATCAAAGATAAATTCTTTAAATTTATTCTTTAATCTCCTTTGAATATCAATTCAAACTAGTCGGGATTAGCGAACCACACCGAAGTAATCATTTATTTTATTCCCCAATCCCAACCTATTCATCTCATGAAGTAAAACTGGTAATACTTCATATCTAACACCACGGTGTTATCGGTAAATTCAATTACCATTTCACGTTCAAATCTAATTAAAGATTTAACTAACGCCTGGAGCAAAACTGGTGATACTCCATTCTCGATCATTTCAATCTAATTAAAGATTCATTAAAACTCCACTTAGTTTTAATCTTCACAGAAATCAAAATCCTATCTTTAACTGGGTTAAAGAACCAATGCCATTTAAAACACGGCCCACAATAAACACAAAATCACATTCATTAATTATCGGGTTAAAGAACAAGTGTTATTTAAAACACAGTTCACGATAAACCCAAAAATCAATATCAATTCAATTCCAATTAAATATTATTTAATTGGTACACTTCATTAAATCTAAATAAAAAGATTTAATCTTTTTCTCCACTGGGTTTAAGAACAGTGTTAATGAAGACACCATTCACGACAAACCCAAATCACATTTGATATTAAATACAAGGCTGTGAATAGAAAATATATCGACTTATATTCAACATCAAATTCTACGACCAACAAATATTCTATTGGAAATAACGATATAAATATCTTTCAAATTTCCATAACAATATCTGTATAATCACGAAATCCAACATCGAAATATTCCAAAGACAATTTCGATTCAAATCCATTCCAATTCAATTATTGAAAATTCTGGTTACTTTTAAAACCATTTCAAATCAAATTTATTTATTTAAAAATAAATAGAATTTTAATTCTAGTTCAAAACTAGTTCA
The DNA here is from genome assembly GCA_030737875.1 of Allium sativum. Classification (NCBI taxonomy): domain Eukaryota; kingdom Viridiplantae; phylum Streptophyta; class Magnoliopsida; order Asparagales; family Amaryllidaceae; genus Allium; species Allium sativum. The sequence continues at coordinate 1,017,557,494 of CM060926.1, read as the reverse complement.
TTTCGACAAAAATCTATTTTTATCTTTTCAAATATGGAGTTTTTCATCCCTGTTCTTCACAAATCATTTCTTATGATTTTACGTAAATTATTACTATTTTTAATAATTTTATCAAGGCCCATACAGTCGATTTCCATCAACGGCCATCAAACTGCACTTACAGCGACCTTTTTCAAATTTGATTTGGACATAATTCCAAATCCAACCGTTAGACTTCAAATTTCTAATGTTCATTAGAAAGCTCTTTCCGATACGAACCCAACGGTTCCGGTTTTAGGAGAATCCGACGGTAGGATCTCCCGCAATATTCATTCGAAGTCAATGGTCGAAATTCGCGAACTGCCGCGGCGCGGCACGTTCTATTCAGGCCATTATATTATATATATATAATATATATAATATATACTTCGTCGATTTCCTTTTAAAACGTATTTTATAAATCGTTTTAAATTCGTTTTCAAAATGATTTCAACTTCTTTTTAAATTCAAATCAAAATTGAATTTTTCCTTATAAATTCGATTTAAACTCATTTCAAATTGATTTCAATTCAAATTGATTTCTAATTCAACTTCCATTCGTTTTCAATTCAATTCAATTTCAATTCGAATTCATTTTCATTTATTTCAATTCGAATTCGTTTTCTATTCAAATTCAATTCTATTAAATTTCAATTCGAATTCTAATTCGTTTCAATTCGGTTCGAATTTCAATTTAAAATATTCGATTTTGAAATCACTTTTCAATATTCCTTATAAAACGAATACAATCGATATAAATATCGTTTACATCAAAATGGCGTCAATTTAGTCACTACAGCTTCATATATATCTATATTCAAATATTCTATTTCAAATATTTCTGTTCAAATATTTCTATTCAAATATTTCTTTTCAAATATTTCTATTCAAATGTTTCTATTCAAATGTTTCTTTTCAAATATTTCTTTTCAAATATTTCTTTTCAAATATTTCTTTTCAAATATTTCTTTTCGAAACTGGAATGAGGCCCAATCAATTACCATATAATGTTAATTATATGGATTTTCTACAACACATGTATAAAATAACAACGATAAATAATCAACCATCATCCAGAGTGCATTCTATACTGTATAAGCATCAAATATAAATATTCAACGCTTATAACAGTCTGTTAATCAATCGATCGACATACAACTAAACAATCGGGATTAGTGTACGTCAAATATCATCCCAATACCCGTGTGGGGTTTTCAAACCATCAAACACAGATTTTATTTTTGCAGTTGGGCGATGTGTAAAATTTATCGACCCAATCAATATCAGTCAAATGTGTGTATATAAACAAATCGTCCGATTTGTTTATTTTTATTTCATTTCATATACACGTTAAAAATTCTATTTTTAACTATAAAATATTTTCAACTATATAAATATTTTATTTCATTTCACATCACATCACACAATCAACTACACATCAAAATCAAACAATCAAGCATACAAGCCGTCTATGGTCTGTGGACGACGGGTGTCGGGTGCTACTAAACACCGTCTGCATCCTAGTATATATTTATATAACTAGAAAATAAAATTAAAAGGTGAGAAGTTCTCACCAAAGCTATCCCAACTCCACAACACTTCAAATGTAGGATATCTTCATCGTTCTTCCTTTTGTCACTGTCGTTGCCCGTATTCACTACATATATAAAAATCACATTTTTACTTTGCTATTCAATATATAAAAATCGAATTTTTACTTTGCTATTCAATATATAAAAATCGAAATTTTACTTTGCTATTCAATATATAAAAATCGAATTTTTACTTTGCTATTCAATATATAAAAATCGAATTTTTACTTCGCTATTCAATATATAAAAATCGAATTTTTACTTCGCTATTCAATATATAAAAATCGAATTTTTACTTCGCTATTCAAACAAATAAAAAACCATATTTTTATTTTCTATTCGCATAATTTAAAAACCATACTTTTCTACTAACAAAAATGTTGTTTTTCTACTAACAAAAATTATATTTTTCTACTAACAAAGATGATATTTTTCTACTAACAAAATTTATATCTTTCTGTCAAGAAAAATCATATCCTTTCTGTAATTAAAAATCAATAAAGGAAAGGACTTACATTGGGTTTGTTTTCGGGTTTTCATCGCTGGAAAAAGGGGGAGGTGGCGCCATGGTCGCTGGAGGTGGGGGTGCAGCCTTGGTCAGGCGGTGGCGGCTCAGATGGAGGGGGGTGAGGCAAGGGCGGAGTTGCGGAGGAGGAAGAAAGGAGGGAGAAGAAGAAGGGGGAGGGACGACACAGAAGAGGGGGGGAGGGACTCGCGGCGGCGGCGGCGCCTGTGGAGGGGGGAGGGGGGCGCGTCGATCGCCTGGCGCGATTTCATTTTTTTTCTCTTTCTGATTTCGATTTAGAAAATAATAGGGGGGGAGGGGGGCTGAGGGGTTATAGGGGGAGAGAGAGAGAAAGTTTTATTTTTTTATATTATTTTATTTATTAAATTAATTCTAAAAGCAACTTTTATTTTCGACCTCGAAACGAGACCCACCGCCTGTCACCCATAGCTAATCACCCCCATTCCGAACACAATGGGATATGTATCGTAGGCTGATTCGATCGTTTCGACCAGTTTTCGCCAAATTTACATTTAAATCATTATATTGAATTTTAAACGTACATTTCCATTTACTGGGGTCACATACGGACTCTAAAAATTCCCGAAAAATATTTTCTAGCTTCGTATTGATGAAACAGTCCTAACAAAACTAGTTTCGTCAAATTCTGAGACCGTTTGAAAAATGGCCATTTTCCAGTCGATTAAAATCAACTGAAATTGGTCAAACACGTTTTCCTTTGCCATGCTCACATATTGATTCGAAAAATTATGAAATTTGAAACCTAGCAATAACTAGACATATCGGATCCAACAAAAGTGGTTTCGTCAAAATCCGAGGTCGTTTGCAAAATGGCTATTTTTAAGGGCCTGAATTCCATAGCGACTTTTCAGAATTTTCAACTGGACGTATCTTTTGATTCCCGCTATGAATTTTCAATTTTTCGGATTCGTTGGAAAGATATTCTCAAATAGATCCTATTATTTCTGGTTTCACTAAAATCCGGATTATTTCGCACCCGGTACATTAATTTGAATTTTGAAATTGAATTATCGAACTACCGCGCCATTTTCAATTTCTTTTATATATATAAATAATTATTTATTTTCTAACGACGATCTATATAAATATATTCGTTCGAATTCCATTCAAAATAAATTTCTCGTCGATATTATTCATTTTAAATAATCAAAATTCGCTAAAATTGCCAAAATAAAAAATTTAAACTGGCCCAGATTTCCGGGTTATTACAACACCTAAGGATTACCGACATGTTGTTGACAAAGTCAGCGTCGGTCTGCACAATCCGCCAAGCTCTGTCCCAACTCTCCGTCAGTCCGCAAGGCAGTGTATGGGTGGTATACCTTGGTCTTTTAAGTCAGGTATATGTAATTAATCATAAATTTTAACTTTTATAGAGATAGAGAATAAGCGATGATGCCCAAACATTTCTTGACCTAATTGATTTGACTGGCCATACATAAGGAAATTAGAATACCGCTTCACAAACTGTGACAAGCAAACTAAGAATTTATTTCATGGCTGCACTATGTTATCGACCGAACCAACTGGCCAAACTGGAATTTAACATTTGAAAACTCGATTTATGTTGAAAATTTGTGACAAGTTGAGGTATCTAAAGTACAATCAACTGATTAGACCTTGTTAACTTAATTTGTTGTACCACTTTCCTGAAACAAGTCGTGTTTTCATTTTCATTTTCATTTGCATATGTCTTTTTCATTCATGTAGCTGCATTAGAACCATAACATGCTGCATTTGGATTTTGTGGGTAGTATCCGCTGAAAACTCTCACGAGACACCACTCGTCTACTAGGGACACCTAGAGGTTTAACGGCTTGTTGCATACGCTCAATGCAATCGTGTTTCCTACGAAAGTGTGACCTATCTAGTTTAGTTTTTCATTTTTGTTTACTCGAGGATGAGTAAAAGATAAGTGTGGGGGTATTTGATTAACATAGAAATGTGTTTATTTTATGCTCTTATATTTTATCTTTTATAAATAAATAAATATTACTTTTGGTATTTTTGGTATATTTTTACAGGTTATCAATACATGCCTCATTTATTCCAATTTAAGGCCAATTTCAAAGAAAAAGCTACTTCACTATATCAATCACATTTAATTGCCATACAAAGAGAAAGGGAAGGCTTTGATTACAAATCTCCAATTAAGCATATGCTTATCTTCCCGTTGACTGTGCCATACATCAAAAGGAATGCATTGATTACAAATTTTCAAATCAAGCACAATGAAAGGAATATTCCTTTATCTTTGGAAAGAATTTATATTATTCTTGGCCTAATTATTCTCATAGAAAGGGGACTATAATCCTATAAATACACCTTGTATCCATTGTAAAGATATCGATTATTCTATACTTCTTTTCTCTATTGATAAAAGTTATTTTTTCATTTTTCTGTATTCTTTCATTTTCATGGCAATTTGTGTTGTCTAGTCAATTAGATTTGCTAGGACACAATTGTCATTGCAACTATTCTCATTAGTGATTGACCGTTTGATTAGATTCAATGGTAATCCTAATTTAACATTTCTGTTAGTTTATTTCCGTTCTGCAAATTTATTTCCAGCACTCTGTTTTATTTTTAATAATTGAATTGATTATAGATTCGATTATATTCAAATCTATAGTTAATTCAATTGCAGCGTTACTTGTTTTTATTGAAAATTACAATTTTAGTTATCGGTTCAATTACATTTGTTCTGAACTAAATTGTAATTTCAATTTTATCCCATCTCCAAGATTTGTCTAACTCGCCCACGAAATTATATAAATAATTTGATTTAATTTACCTCCCTGTGTTCGACCTGCATACTACACGATCTGTGCGCTTGCAGTTATTTTAAAATTCACGCTTTTCTATTTACTTAGAAAGCGACGATCAGTTGATAATTGGGTGTTGTTAATGTTTGAAATATCACTGGGGCCTGAATATTGATTTATAAAAATATCGTAAAAAGGATATTTTGAGATTTAAAAGGGAAATCTATTTTTCTAAAAATAGAATTTGAATTTCAGTTGGGCTATAAATATATTAACTTGTTTTGAATATATAAAACAAGTAGTGAATTTATAAGCGTTATTTATAAATTAATTAATGTAGAGAATTGAAATCAATTTATAAACAGTGTTTATAAATAAAGTGGAAAAATTATCATTTGATAATCTGGATATTTAAAATTCAAAATGTGAATTTAAAAATAGAAATGGGGAAATCGTTTTAAAGAAATAAACGATGGAATTTATTCTGATGTTCAGAATATAAATTGAACTAAAATAAATCTGTAAGGATTTATGATTTGAATTCGATTAATTCGAATTTATTTAAATATAAGTTAAATTGAATATGAAAATAAATTGGTTGTTATTTATATAAGTTATTATAAATAGAAATTTCCAAAATAAAATTTTGGTTTTAAATATATTTCGAAATAAACTTGTTTAAATATAAAACAAGGAAATTTATAAAATGGTGTTTATAAATATAATGAATTAATTATCAAGAGATAATTTGAATATTTAAATTCAAATATGAATTTAAAAATAGAATTTGAAATCATTCGAAAGGGAACAACAGTTTTTATTCCTCAATTCGGAATACCAAAGGGATGGAGTTTCAAATAGAAATTTGAAAAGGGACTTGTTTAAATATATGAAACAAGGAAGTTGAATTTATAAATAGTGTTATAAATTTGGTGAAATAAATTATCATTTGGATAATTTAAACCATTTAAATTCAAATAGGAATTTAAAAGTAAATTGGGAAGTGTTTTGAAACCAAACGATTGATTATAAAAGGAATTCAGAATATAAATTGAAGTAAGAAAAATCGAAAGGATTTATAACCAGAATTTGATTATATTAAATTTTTGTATATAATTTATTTATAAAAGAAATTGGAATTAAATATAGAAGATCGAAGTATAAATATATTACCGAGTAAGGAAAAATCGACAATTATAGATAATCGAAAATATTATGTTGAATTGGGAAACTGATTTGATATATATATTAAAAATATATCAGAATGGAATTGAATTTATTATAAACTAAGTTTAAACGTTTATATATATAAATATAATTAAAACGAACTCGCCGCAGCGCGGTAGTTCGTAAATTGGAGTTCTGAACTTAAATTGAGTATACAGGACTCAATTTAAGTTGGAATTCTTTGAAACAAGAATCGTCAGGACCGTTGGAATAATAATTTTCTAATGGAAGAGAAAATCTGGATTTCGTCGAATAGATTTTGAGTTATGTCAAAATCAAATTTTCAGAAAAACAGCGCCAGAACAATTATAAAACCATAATGGTTTATTTAAATAAATAAAAGGATTTTAAGTAAATAAAATCCGAATTTCCATTTGAAAAATGCAGACTAGAGATATAAAATAATATGAACTTCAGTGAAGTGAAAAGATTTTAGAAACAAAAATCAGATTTTGTTATTGAATAGAACTGACTAATTTGAATAATAGATAGTTAATTTAAAGTTGATACAAAATTTTGCTTTGAATAAGTAAAGGTGATTTGAGAAATTATATTCAAAATCGAAAAGGAAACTTGAGTTTGAAAATGGAATTCAATTCGTTTATAAGAAAGTAAATATTTTATTTGAACATGTTATGTTCAAACAAAGAAGTGAAATAGGCAAGATAGCTAACTAGAAAGTAAATTAGCGAATTGGGTTAAGACGAATGGATTGAGTTGAAACCAAATGGGAATATTTGGGTATGGGTTAGACAGGTATGGAATGAAGTGTATGAAGATTATAATTCGAGTGCCCAACAATAAGGTACACGTTTAAATTCCATATGAGATTTTATGCGCCGAATTGGCAAGCCACTTGGCTTTTTGATTTTCTTTTTAAATGGAAAGGGCCTAGAGAGGCGAGTTGAGGTTTGAACTACCGGCCAGTACAAAGGAGGTTATGGCGAAATTTTCCAGAAATTTAAGGAGTTAGAATATTTTTAAGACAATTTGATAATTAGAAATATATATATATATATATATATAGAATCCGGTAAGGGAACGAACTTAAAAATAAAATATTATAAACAAAAAGGAAATCAAAAATCTGATAATAGAAAGAGAAATATATATATACGTTTTAAAAATGAATAAGTGGTTTTTATGGTGTTGATTTGAGATAAGTGGTCTTGTCTGTTTTGAAGTTAAAGATGTTATTCAGTCAAAGTCTGAGAGGTAATTATACCCTAACTTGATTGATTTCATTACTAACTTATAAACAGCAAGATCCAGTCTCGAAGAGAAATGTTTGAATAAGAGTTAGTTGAATGCAGTGTTTTGGGTTGTTGTAACGATGTTTTACACAACATTCGTTTTAACCCAAGTAAGTGGAAATTTAGAAATATAATAATAAATATTTCCTGAGTATAGAAATAAATGAATGTTCGTGGAGGAGATAAGTAATTGGAACGTTTACCAATTATAAATAGAATATATTTTCTAAGTATAGAAAATAAAAGAAGACGATATATGGAAATATTTTCCAAATAGCGTAAGAGGCCAAGATGATTATTGAAAATATTTGGTTAACAAATATTGATAAAGAAATGGAGAAATGATTTAATTAATGAAATATTAATTAAGGGGTCCAGTGATTGTTTGATGTTTTGAATGGATGTTTGTTTTTCTTTGATAGTTAAATAACCGACTATCGAAGTGTTTGCCAATATCGTGTCAATATGGAGAGACCAGTTGGATTATTATCCGTGAACCACTCCGTATTGGTAGTAGCGTTGCGAATCAGATTATATGAAGATAATTGAAGACGGAGTAAAGTGCAAGGACTTTTTCTATTAATAGAAATGGTGCCTTCGTTTTCGTTCAATCCCAGAACGAACGTATATGGACGAATGTCTGACAGAGTATTTCCAATGATCATATATGTTGGTCTGTTTAAATATATATGGTGGCGGAGAATTTATTCTCTTAGCATAATATCCAGAATATATTTGTACAAATCAATTAGTGATTAACGGATCTAACAATGTGGCATTCAAAGTGATTGTGCTATCAAGGAATGATAAGTAATCGTACCCTCAGGCCTCAACAACTGGGAAATGACAAAAATCGGGTAGGCAACATGGCTATGTGGGTCGCTCCCATTAGGGTGTATAATCACTTATCTAGAGATATTCACTTCATTCTTTAATCTATTCGATGATGTTCCATTCGGGAAACGGTTACCGATCCCAACCGTTGGTGATATACATTCGATACACTCAAGCGAAATGAGTGGTCGGTCATGTGTTGGCCGGGTTGCAAGATGTTCTTGTTGAACCCAGTGTGTTCCCCTCTAGAGATACACTATCGGAAGGTGGTTCCATACCTTGTCATAGTCGGAATCCAATCTCCAATAAGCGCCCTGCGGTTTTTTTGAATTTTTTTATTATATATGGAGCGTGAGATGCAAGCGTTCCGCTAGATTGTTATTTATTTGATTTAGACATTATTATAATATCACTGGATTTGATATCAAAAATATTTTTGGTTATCGTAAGGTAAAAACCATCCATGTTTATGTGTGGATCGATCTTACGATTATCATTTTTTTCGAAAGGATTTTTAAAGCTAAACAAATGATTGGAGTTTACTCACACCAGTCCCATGACTGACCCAGAGTTTATTTTGTTTTTGTTTTCCCTAAACTCTTGGGTGCCCAAATTTGTACGGGCAGTCAAGTAGTCGGGATTTTTCAGATTTACTTGGAAGAGCTGGAAGCAGGAGGATTCACCAATTAGCTATAGACTATCAAATTCCCGCTGTGTACTATGTTGTATCTGGAAACAAGTGTTTATAACTTTTCCAGGAATAACTGTTGTGCTCTGATAATGGTATGTATATATGGCTACTGATTTGTATTTCAAAAGTTATGTTATTTAATATATTTTATTCGTTCCGCTGTGAGATTTGTGTTCTTCGTTTTTCTTCTATTCTAACATTTCTTACTTTCTATTCCTCATCCTCTAACTTCTTTCTACTAATGATTCGTATTTCTGTGTCATTTGGGTTGGACGTGTGGTGTCATTAGTCAACTCAGAGAGTAAAGATTTGCGGGATGTTACATCAATGGTACTTCTTAACTTACAAGAAAAATTAATATAACTTTTCATAAGTTTACTCTGATATACTTTTTCTCTAACCTTCTTCAATAGTAAAGGCAAATATTTCATCCCCTTTCTAATGCACAAAAATCCTTTTTTAAAAATTTGTTTTAAAATTACTCCCTTGAAGTTAGTTTTAATTTTTGTTTTTCCGAAATCGAATATGCACTTAACTGAATGTTTTGAATAATTAATTATTCTTTGTTTGAAGGCTTTGCAAAATTCAAGTTGTTTCAGAAACTGCAAATATTCTATAGTTTGAGTGAAATTGGAAATATTTTCTGTTATATAAATACCATTTTTGAGAAGAGTTGATAATGTATTTTGAAACTTAAGGTCTTTACTTATGGTTATTTTCAATATTTTATACATGGACTTTGTTGATACAATAATAATTTATCTATTAGAAGTTTTCGATGGTTAGTTTAACTCATTGCAAACTTCACAAGTATTCAATAATATTAGATATTCCAAACTTCATAATCCCTGATTTTGTCTCATAATGTTCCAATCCATTTTTCAATTTTTTTACTTAATAAAGGAGGAGGGCTGTGATAGGCTTGGCGAGCCATCATAAAAACTTAGCTTCTCATATGGATATGGAACCTTATGATTTCTCGTTGGGGCGTAACCAACTTAGCGACGCGCTATATCAAGGCTCGGGTATGGTGTTAAATAGGCGATGGCTGGGCCGCCATTCTCTTAGTGGCGCGCTACATCGACTCCCCGGTGTAGTGATAAGTGAGCAAGGTTCTTCGCATCTTTCTCGGTGGGTACGAGGGACAAGGAAGCTAGCGATGATAGTAGGATTAGGTTAGGTAGCTGGAATGTAGGGCCCTTAACAGGTAAGCTAAGAGATATAGTTAATACTATGATTAGGAGACGTGTAAGCATTTTGTGCGTTCAAGAGACTAAATGGACGAGACAAAAGGCGAAGGAGTTGGAGAACACTGGATTTAAATTGTGGTACACAGGAGAAGTACGTAACAAGAATGGGGTAGGCATAGTGATTGACAAGAATCTTTAGAACGAAGTGGTCGACATCAGAAGACGAGGGGACAAGATCATTCTAGTTAAGCCTGTAGTTGGTAATGCGGTTTTGAATGTCATTAGTGCATATGCCCCACAGGTAGGCCTGAGTGAGGAGGCTAAGAGGAAGTTCTTGGAAGACTTGGATGTCATGGTTAAAGTTGTGCCTAATAGCGAGAAACTTTTTATAGAAGGAGACTTCAATGGTCATGTTGGCTCATCTAGCAGAGGATTTGAGAGAGTGCATGGTGGTTTTGGCGTTTGCAGTAGGAATCAAGAGGGTGAAGAAATATTGAATTTCGGTTTGTCCTTTGATCTCATGATCGCTAATACATTCTTTCAAAAGAGACAATCACATTTGATCACCTTCAATAGTAGCCAACATGCTAGCCAGATCGACTTTGTTCTGACTAGAAGAGACAGAAAACAAGATTGTGTTGATTGCAAGGTCATACCTGGAGAATGTGTGGTCTCACAACATCAGCTCTTGGTTTGCGTGTTCCGTCTTCGGGTGGTGAAAGATAAGAGAGCGTGGATTAGTAGGACGAGATGGTGGAAACTCAAAGGAGACGACTTACAGGCGTTTAAAGATAGAGTGAGGTGATAAGAAGCATGGAACATGGAAGGCGAAGAAAATGTCATGTGGAATGAGATGACAACTTGCATTAGAAGAGTGGCTACTGAGGTGTTTGGGAAAACAAGTGTAAGTATGCGTCAACCCAAGGATTCGTGGTGGTGGAACGATGAGGTGCAAAAGGCTATCAAAGAGAAAAGAAATGCTACAAATGCTTGCACCATCATAGGAGCGAGGACAACATACAGAAGTACAAAGTGTCAAAGAAGATTGCAAAGAGGGCGGTGAGTGAAGCAAGGGGTTAAGCATATGAAGATTTATATCAAAGGATGAGTACAAAGGACGGTGAAAGAGATGTCTACAGAATAGCCAAGCTACACGAGAGGAGGACAAGAGAATTCAACCAGGTTAAATGCATTAAGGATGAGAACGATAGGCTTTTGGTGAAGGATGATGAGATAAAAAAATAGGTGGAGAGCATACTTTGATAGGCTTTTCAATGAAGGAAATGATACCCCCTCGATCGAGTTGGAAGACTCTGCAGACATCACTGATAGACATTTCGTTCGGAGAATTCAAGAGGTGAAGGTAAAGGGGGCGTTCAAACGTATGAAGACAGGCAAGTCGGTTGGGACTAATGACATTCCTATTGAGGTATGGAAATTATTTGGAGATGCAGGGATAACCTGGGTAACTAAGTTATTTAATAATATTTTCAAATCTGACAAGATGCCAGATGAGTGGAGGAGAAGCATTTTAGTTCCAATCTTCAAGAATAAAGGAGATATTCAAAGTTTCACAAACTACAGAGGAATTAAGCTTATGAGTCATACAATGAATCTTTGGGAGAGAGTCTACGAACAATGTTTGAGGAGGTTGACAAGTGTCTCTAGGAATCAATTTGGTTTCATGCCTAGAAGGTCAACTACTGAGGCGATTTTCTTGATTATGCAACTTACGGAGAGATACATGGAGCAGAAGAAAGATCTTCACATGGTTTTTATCGATTGGAGAAAGCTTATGACAGAGTACCGAGGAAGGTTATGTGGTGGGCGCTAGAAAGGAAGAGGGTGCCATCAAAGTACATTACCCTTATTAAGGATATGTACGAGGGGGCGGTGACTAGTGTCAGGGCATGCAATGGTGAGACCAGTGACTTTAGGGTTACATCGAGGTTTGGCTTTGAGCCCCTATATTTTTGCTTTAGTGATGGATGAAATCACAAAAGGTATACAAGTGGAGATTCCTTAGTGTATGCTTTTTGTTGATGATGTTGTGTTGATTGATGAAAGTAGAATAAGGGTTAATGGACAATTGGAGTTGTGGAGGGGGACCTTGGAATCGAAGGGTTTCAGGATTAGCAGAACTAAAACGGAGTATATGAAGTGTGAGTTCAGCGGTGTCAGGTCAGATGATGGAGATGTTACCCTGGCCTATCTAGTAGTACCTAAGAATGAATCCTTACGATATTTAGGATCTATGTTGCAGTTTGATGGGAAGATTGATTGGGATGTTAGTTTTAGAATTCAAGCAGGATGGGTGAAATGGCGACTTGCATCTGGCATTCTCTATGATAGGAAGATCCCTCAGAAGCTTAAAGGAAAGTTATATAGAACAACAATCAAGCCAGCGGTGTTATATTGTGCGGAATGTTGGCCTACAAAAAGGCAACACGTCCAAAAGATAAGTGTAGTAGAGATGCGTATGTTGCGTTGGAGCTGTGGGCATACTAGACGAGATCGGATTAGGAAGATGATATTCGGGACAAACTTGGAGTTGCACCTATTGAAGAGAAGTTAGTCCAACACCGCTTGAGATGGTTCAGACATCTCCAACGAAGACCGCACGATGCACTAGTGTGCATTGGAATTATAGGCCACGACGAAGGCCCAAGGAGAGGCAGGGCCGACCTAAAATGACATGGGAGGAGATAGTAAAAAGGGACTTAAGGAATTGGAATATATTTGAAGAGTTGGCTTCGGATAGGGGTGCATGAAAGTTAGCAATCCATGTACCAGAACCTTAGGTTTTTTTTCTTTTAATCTTCGTTTTTGTCTTTTTCAAGCCTTTATTTTACTTTTACGGAAGATTTTAACTCCTTTTTTTTGAAACTTTTTAATCTTCGTTTTTGTCTTTTCAAACCTTTATTTTACCTTTACGGAAGATTTTAACTTCTTTTTATTTTTGGAGTTCCATGTCTAGCCAACCCCAACTTGTTTGGGATTTATGGCTTTGTTGTTGTTGTAACCGTATTTCAGAATAATCAAACTCAAGCATTTATTCCCTTCAGCTACATAATAGCCTTAATTTTACACGTTTTCTGCTCAAATCAGATGTTTTTAATTATATTTGAATACTTGTGGCTTTTGCTATTTAAAATATTGTTCTTCTAATCCAGTTCAATATTTTCATTTTTCCACTTTTACAAATTTGGAATCATTTACTTTTCTTAATTTAAAATTTTAATATCTTTTACCAACTAGAATCACCAATCTCGGCCAGTTTTAAGCATAAAATGTTAAATGTATGAAAATTCTGTTTTTGTCCTAAGTATGAATATTTAATACTTTTTTTTTGAGGCAAAAGGCAGTGAAACTCAACAGAGTTTCACGCCATATATAAATATACCATAAACATACATAGTATCGATTACAGCCCTAAAACATGCTTGCATCCAGCAAGACTTATACAACAAAATACTACCAAACGCCCATCCAGCAAGACTTATACAACTAACCTAACCAAAGAACAACACACACTACACAAAACAACCAAAATACAACAGCAAACCCAACCATGCACAAGAACTATTGCAACCATCTGTTGTGCTCTCTATTGCCAAAGCAATCTTCAAGCAAATCAGCAAATTGCCAACACTCCACTCCTGCCCAAATATGAAAAAACTTTAGCACTTGAAAAAGAATATAGTTAGATAATTTATAAATGTTGTTAAAGCATCTATTATTCCTCTCTCGCCACATAACCCAGCAAAAAGAAAAATTCATGTAGGCTAAAACGTTAGAGTTGCAAGTATCCCAGGATGCATATTGATCACGAATAGCATCTCTCCATCGCAAATCAATGTCTAACTGCACCAACGCCTTACTCCAAACATAAAAAGCCACATCACAATCACAAAAAAGATGTACATAATCCTCCACCAACTCTTCACAAAACAAACATTTCTCTTCAACATTTAAGTTCTTCCTTTTAAGCATACACCTCGTGTTGAGTTTGCCATGCATTATCGTCCACATATGTAACCTCACTTTCGATGGAATTTTCTGATGCTTCCACATATTTTCAAAACCACACAATTTCCTCCCTGAAAAATTTAACAGCTTATAACAACTATTAACTGAGAACTTTGATTTGCCACTCCATTCAACTTCATCATTCAAATTAACAAGCTCCAGTAACTTGAACAATACAAACAGTTGCCTTAACGCTCTCCCTTCAATAATGCGATTAAAGCACAGTTTCCATTTAAAACCATCTAGCTCCTTATCATAGACATCAGCAACACAAGCTAGCTTATCATTCGAAATTTCAAACAAGCAATCAAACTCTGAGGCCAAAGGGATTGGCAGTATCCATCTATCTAACCAAAACGAACAACATCTCCCATTATTGATCTTGATATTAACATTAAATCTGAACACTTGAGAAGAGTTAAGAACACCCTTCCAAAAAGAAGAAGGACAAGTAACTTCTTCATGTAAAGGGAAAACTCCATTATAGTAAGTATTGGATACCCACTCACACCACAGAGCATTCTTTTGAGACAGCATACTCCATAACCATTTGCATAATAAAGCACAATTCATTTCCTTCAAGTTTACCACTCCTAAACCCCCTTGAATTCTTGATTTACACACTTGATCCCAAGCAACTAAACATGCAACAACACTTGAACCATTCTTGCCTGACCAAAGAAAGCTTCTTCTGATACTGTCAATTTTATTTAAAATCCATTGAGGAAATTTGTAGAAAGATAACCAGTATAAAGGAGTCGCTGATAAAACTGAATTCACCAATATCAGCCTGCCTGCTTTTGATAATGAGTTACCCTTCCATTTCGACAATCTTGAATCCACTTTACTGATTAAAGAATACCAATCATCCTTCAAGAGTTTACCTGGTCTAATGCATAACCCCAGGTAATTAATAGGAAATGAACCAGCCTTACAGTTTAACGTATCAGCAATATTATTAATCAACTCATCATGAACTCCCACAGCTATAACAGAGCTTTTATGGAAATTAATTCGAAGCCCAGACAAGGTTTCAAAAGCATAAAGAATGAATTTTAAAGTGGCAATGTACTTACTCTCCGGACTACTAAAGATTATAGTATCGTCTGCATAATGCAAAGAAGAGATGCCACCTGAAATGAAATCATTGCCAAAGCCCTTTAACAAATCATTCTCATAGCTTAATCTCAGAATTTGAGAAAACACATCAGCCTCCAAATCAAAAAGCAATGGAGACAATGGATCACCTTGTCTCAACCCTCTTTTAGAACAAATCGTCTTACCTGCAATTCCATTAACAAAAATATTGGATTTGTTAGCTAAAAAGATGCTTTTAATCCAAGAAATCCATTTAGACCCAAATCCTCTAGCTGTCAGAAGATCAATAATAAAACTCCAATCAACCGTGTCAAATGCTTTTGCAAAATCAAGCTTCAATATGACACAAGGAATTGAATTATGAGAACAATAAGAAACCACTTCTTGCACCAAAGCAGCTCCCTCCAGGATGTATCTTCCTTTAATGAAAGCAGTTCGGGATCTGTCAATTAACTCATCCATCACCAATTTAAGTCGATTAGCCAACACCTTCGTAATCAACTTATAAGTGCAATTAAGCAAACTAATAGGTCTGAAATCAGAAGGAGAAGTACAACCTTCCTTCTTTGGAATAAGCACCACATTCGCATAGCTAATTTTTTCTAAATCAATAGTACCATCCTCCAAATCTCTGAAAAGCTTTAAAATATCTGTTTTCAACCAACTCCAATATTTCTTGAAGAAAAAATTGGGAAACCCATCAGGACTTGGAGCTTTCTCATTCGGCATGTCTTCCAAAGCATTAAGAATTTCCTCCTTAGAAAAATTATTATCAAGAGTAGATAAGTCTGTAATATTTGGATACAAAAGATTCCATTGAGCATCAATTCTCTTCTCATTGCAGGCACCAAAAATCTCTTTATAATATTCAGTGAAAATCTTGTTTAACTCCTCTTGACTACTAACTTCAACACCATTCTTCTCAATGCTACAAATCATATTAGATCTTCTTCTTCCATTAGCAATTCGATGAAAGTAACCAGTATTTTTATCACCCTCCTTCATCCACTGATCTCTAGATCTTTGTTTCCAATAAATTTCCTCTTAATCGATTAATTTCAATAATTCTTTCTCCTTATCTTTCAACAAACCACTCTCCCAAGAAGTCAAAGAACGTTCCTCTGCAATAATATTTAAATTCAGAATTTCGTTCTCTAACTCTTACTTTTTCTTTTTGATAGATCCAAAAGCTTCTTTATTCCACTTCTTTAAAAAAAACCTCAACAGCTTCAGCTTTTTACTAACAGAACCAACAACATTCTCTGAACTAGGAAATTCAGACCATTTTGACATTAAAAGATTGTCAAAGACTTCTTCCAGACACCACCTTTTCTCAAATCTGAACATAGATCTTCTCTTTTCACCATCCCCGGAATCAAGAATTATTGGACACTGATCAGAAATTAGTGAAACATGACCTCTTTGAGAAGACAGAGGACGAAGATCTTCAAAAACAGTATTAATAAAAAACCTATCAAGCTTTACAAGAGTTGGATCATCTCTACCACTGCTCCATGTAAATTTTATATTAGAAAGAGGCAAATCAATCAAGTTGCAATTGCGCACAAAGTCACCAAACTCTTCCATAGCTTCCCCATAATTCTCCATTCTTCTGTTTCTCTCAAAATGAAAACGAGTAACATTAAAGTCACCACCAACCAGCCAAGGACCTTGAACAGCAGCCTCAAAAGACATACATTCACTCCATAAAAGCTTCCTCTCGTCTCTAGTATGTGGACCATATACATTTGAGAAGAAATAAGTCACCCCTGAACTCTTCAAACAGAGAGCTACATGCAAACAATGAACTCCTTTGCATTCAAGCTTAAGCTCCCATCTGTTACTATTCCACTCCACAAGCAAGCCACCAACACTTCCATTTACGTTCAAAAAACTCCAACCATCCAAGTTAACACCTCCCACAGACACAAAATGAAAATTATCATAGCATGCAATTTTAGTTTCCTGCAAAAAAATAATATCATGGTTAAGAGAAGCAAGTAAATTCTTAACCCTAAGAATATTTAATACTTTTAACTGTTATAAATATTTAAAGCCAAATTTTAGTGCTTCGGCATTAGTAATTTTCTATATGTTGGAAGAATAATAAATCAACTTTAATATCTATTATAACTGCATTTTATTTCTTACTATAAAAACTATAATTTGTATACTTAACTGTTCATGTTATTGGTATTATAGTAAAAGGACTATATTTTCTGTTAGTTTTGAGTCAAATTTATGTTACAAAATATAAAGTATAAATCTTTTATAAAAGTTTCCCTTACTTATTGATAAACTTTGGTATAAATATAACTAATAAATGTTTCTTTGTATAAATCTGGCTAAGGAAATGGCATAAATCTGGTAACATATGCTTGGTATAAATCTGACTAATGACTATTTCTATGTATTGACTAACGTTTTATCAATTGTTACAAGGAAAAGCCGGTAATTTAGGAAACTCATCCATGTACAAACATCGACAACTGTTTTATTTGTCAATAAATTTGAAATGTTTGTAAATAATTCAACCTTTTAGTTTCATTGAAAAATTTATGTATTGTAGTGAGTATTTCAGTTCGTTTATTTTGGTTCCAATATGATTTGTATTTTTTAATTTATTTATTCATGGAGCAAAACTTTATTACAAAGATATCTTTATAGCTTTTTTTTTAATAACCAAAAAAAGTTTCACTTTTCTGTTTCAATTTTTGAAGTATACAAAAAATAAATTGTTCATGTGCAAATATAATCAACTGTAGATGAGAAATACAAACTTCTTGACTACTACAACTGAAAATTTAGAATAAATAACCAGCTATTAAATTGAGTAATGAAAAACAATTGCTATAGAATGAGAAACAAATTGCAAGTCATGATGTATAACTATTGTTTATATGTCAATATATAGACAGGATTTTTAGTTACGTTCATATAAGAACTTATTGATCAGACAATTGCAATGATAGAGCACCCAAGGCTTGTAGTCTTGGACTGCAGTCACGTTAACTATTTTTGTACAATGAATCATAAAAAAAATTCATGCAACATGAATTTATATGTAACAACCCAGAAAATCAGAACCAATTTAAAAAATTTATTTTGTAAATTTTAATGAATTTTAAATATTTAAAATGATTTATTTTAAATAATAACAACTAGAAATTTATTTTGGATAGAATTAGAACGTATAAATTTATTTAAATCGAAGTTAGAATATAAATATTTATTTTAATTATAAAAGGAATTGGAAATGGCGCGGTAGTTTGAAAATACGATTTCAAATTTCAAATGAATGTACAGGATTCAAAATAAACCGGATTTTAGTAAAACCAAAAATATTTGAATTTGTTTGAAAATATCTTTCCAATGAATGTGAAAAATCCAGATTTCATAGCGGGAATAAAAAGTTATGTCCAGTTGAAAATTCAGAATAGTCGCTATGGAATTTACATAATATATGGCCCTTAAAAATAACGATTTTGCAAATGACTACTATTTTCGACGAGACCACTTTTTTTTGGATCTGGAATGTCAAATTATTGCTAGATTCCAATTTTCATAATTTTTGGAATTAATATGTGAGCGTGGTGAATTTAAACGTGTTTGGTCGATTTAGTTTGAATTTAATTGACTGGGAAATGACTGTTTTTCAAACGGTCTCCAAATTTGATGAAATTAGTTTTGTTAGGACCGTATCATCAAAACATAGGCAGATTTATTTTTCTGAAATTTTTGGAGTCAGTAAGTGGCCCCGATAAATTAAAATGTACGTTTGAATTTAAAATATATTGATTTATATTTTAAATTTAATGAAAACCGATCGTAACAGTCGAATTGGCTTACCGGACATATCCCATTGTGTCCGGAATGGGGGTATTTAGTTGGGGGCGATAGTCGTTGGGTTGGATTTGGAATTCAAAAAAAAAAATTCAACTTTTTGGAATAAAATAAAATAATATATATAAATTATATAAACCTCACTCTATATTCTCTCTCCCTCTCTCTCTTCTATTTCGTTCAGATTAAAAAAAAAGGGAAAAAAACTGCTGAACCCTAGAACCGCGTCGCTCCCCTTCAGCAGCCACCGCCCCGTCGCCTCCTCCGCCTCAACTCGCTGGCTCCCCCTCCTCCTCCGATCACACCCCCGGCTATCATCCCTCCCTCCGACGTTAGAACCCCCAAATCGATTTGAAAAAAAACCGCACCCCCCTTTGCGACTGCAAGAGGCCCCCCTCTCGACGATGGCGCTGCCACTTCCCCCCTCAGCCCCTCTGACCATCAAAATAAAGGACAATGAGTCTTTATTTTATTTTATTTACATTCATTTTATTTTCGTTTTTATTTTATATAACTAGGTTTAAAAATCTGTTTTGTTAATGAAAATAAAGTGGTTAAAAATACGATTTTTGTATGTATATATTTGAAATAAAAATGCGATTTTGATGAATATAAAAATAGGATTTTTATCATGTGGTTAGCATTAGAAAAATATGATTTTTTAGCTAATGAAAAAATTATATTTTAAAAATAGAAAGATGTGATTTTTAAAAATAGAAAGATGTGATTTTAAAAATGAAAGGAAGTGATTTTTAAAAATAGAAAGAAGTGATTTAAAAAAAAGATGCGATTTTAAAAAATAGAAAAGTATGATTTTTAAAAATAGATAAGTATGATTTTTAAAAATAGAAATGTATGATTTTTAGAAATGAAATGGTAAAAAAATAGCATATAAAAATTGGATTTTTATTTATGTGAATGGCGTATAAAAAATATGATTTTTATTCTTTAAATGGTAAGATAAAAATATAATTTTTATTATGAAGAGAGAGGTATAAAAATATGATTTTTATATATGTAGAGAATATAAAAATATGATTTATATATATATATATAACGTTAGAATTAAAATGTGATTTTTATTTATATAGTAACAGAATAAAAATGTGATTTTTAATATAAAAATCATGTGAAACAGATTACAATGGAACTGGTGGAAAATAATCAAAATCTGAACCGTTCAGAAATATAGAATGGTGAAGTGGATCCCAAAGGTGAGTACTTCTCACTCTAATTTATTTTCTAGTTAAATATTTATACTAGGATGTAAACGGTGCTTAGTAGCACCTGATACCTTTGTTTGAAACCATGTTTGTTTAGTTGTTTGGTTGATTGGGTTATTTGGTTGAATTTGGTTTGGAAAATGAATTGAATTGAGTAGAATTGGTATGTACATGGCGCGAGCCATTATTAGGCGAGGGATAAGGCTAGACATTATTCTGGTTCTAGCATCGCGCTGTTATACTGCCGAAATTTTCTAAAAATATTAGAACAATAAAAATATCAATTTTATTGTATAAATGAACTGTATAAAATATTCATGAGATGAAACAAATATTTTATAGTTAAAAATATAATTTTTAATGTGTATATGAATAAAATAAATATTCAATTACAAATCGGACGATTTGTTTATGCATACACATTTCACTGATATTGATTGGGACGATATATTTTACACATCACCCAACTGCACAAATAATAATCAATGTTTGTTGTTTGAAAACCCCACACGGGTATTGGGATGATATTGGACATACAAAAATCCCAATATTTAGTTGTATGTCAATCGATGGATTGACAGATTATTGTAAGCATTAATTACTTATATTTAACGCTTATGCAGTTGTGTAATGCACTCTGGATGATGGCTGACCGTGTTTGATTATTGTTGTGTACATGTGTGTATGAAATCCATAAAAATAAAATTATATGGTAATTGACTGTGTCTGATTCTAATTCGGAAAGAACGAATATTTTAAATTAAAGAATTTTTTAAAATGGCGAATAATGAATATTTTAAAATAACTAATATTTTAGAATAATATTCAGTAATGGATCAAAATATGATTTTGATGTCCGATTTGGGATGGACACGGAAATATTTAAAATATAAAGCCGTGTTGATTAGATTAACGCCATTTTGACGTGAACGATATTGAAATCGATTTTATTCATTTTTATAATGAATATCGAAAAGGAAGTGATTTCAAAATCTAATGTTTTGAAAATATTATCATTTATATATCAATGATATGGAATATTCAATTATGATTTAAAATTGAACATGAAGTTGAAATCGTTCTGAAAATGAATTTAAAATGATTTATAAAATACGTTTCAAATGGAAATCGACAAATATATATATATATATATATATATATATATATATGTATATTTAATGGCCTGAAAAGAACGCGCCGCGCCGCGTTTGTTTGCGAATTTCGACTATTGACTTCGAATTGACATTACGGGAGATCCGACCGTCGGATTCTCCTAAATCCAGAACTGTTGGGTTCGTATAGAAAAGAGCTTTCGAACGAACATAAGAGATTTTAAATCTAACAGATGGATTTGGAATTATGTCCAAATCAAATTGGGAAAAGGTCGATGTAAGTGCAGTTCGATGACCATTTATGGAAATCGACTGTACGGGCCTTGATAAAATTACTAAAAATATTAATAATTTGTGAAAAACCATAATAAATGATTTGGAAAGAATTTGGATGAAAAATTCCACGTTTGCAAAGATAAAAATATATTTTTATCAAAATGAACTATAATTATAATCCAATATTTTTAAATAAATAAACTGGATTTGAAATGGTTTTAAAAATAACCAGAATTTCCAATATATGAATTGTAATGGATTTGAATCGAAATTATCTTTGGAATATTTCGATATTGGATTCCGTGATTATACGGATATTGTGGAGGAATTTGGAAGATATATATATCGTTATTCCCAATACGATATTTGTTGATTTCAGAATTTGATATTGAATATAAGCCGATATAATTTCTATTCAGAGATTTGTATTTAATATTGAATTGGATTTTGGGTTTTTCGTGAATGGTGTCTTAAATAACACTGGTCTTAAACCTCTTGTGAAAAGAATAAATCTTTTAATTAAGATTATTAGTGTTTCCAGTTAATTAACATTTAATTGGAATAAAATGGGATGTGAATTGGGTTTATTGTGAACTGTGTTTTTAACGACATTCGTTCTTTAACCCGATTTACAATGAAATGTGATTTGGAATTTATAAATCTTTTTATTAAGATTTAATGGAAATTTCCCAAAGTAAAGTTTTCCAATTTAATATATTAAATTGGGATTGAATGGAATTCGATTTGGTAATAATTGAAGTGAGCTTCTGTGGAGGAAGAATGTTAATATATATGGAATTTAAAAGGCTTTGTCGTTATTCCATTTATATTATTAGTCGGATACAGAAATTAGTATCGATTATATCTCGATCTATTTTCCATGAAGATTCCATAATTAATGGAATGTGATTTGGGTTTATCGTGAACTGTGTTTTAAATAACATTAGTTCTTTAACCCAGTTAAAGAGAGGATTACATGTCTAACATTGTATTTCGGACTGTATGGTTGATCTCTGCTAAATATATATCTGTTTGGTTGCAGAGAATTTATTCTCTTGGTTAACACCCTTCTCTAAGACGTACGAGCTTGGAGGTTGTATATAGGCAGAAATCAATAGTGCGGGGTAGATTGTCGATGCAACATGTTTGATTTTCCAAAGTTAAATAATCAATAATATTGATTTTTGGGAAGATTAAAACCAAGTGGAGTTTTAATGAATCTCTAATTCGATTGAAATATGAATGTGATAATTTAAATTATCAATTTGGGAAATGATCGAGAGTGGAGTATCACCAGTTTTGCATCAAGCGATTGTTAAATCTTTAATTAGATTTGAACGGGAAATGGTAATTAATTTTACCGATAACACCATGGTGTTAGATATGAAGTATTACCAGTTTCGCTTCATGGGGTGAATAGGTTGGGATTGGAAAATAAAATTAATGATTACTTCGATAAAGATCGCTAATCTCGACTAGTTTGGATAAACCTTAATTTGGTTTGAATCAATACCCAAAAGAAGATTAAAGAATAAATTTAAAGAATTTATCTTTGATAAATTAATAGGAACCTTTCCCAAAGGATATGAATATTTAAATAAAAGAATATTCAGAATTGGAATGAGGCGTATGTTGTGTTTTATAGCAGTTGTTTATAATATACGCGAGTTATTCGAAAAGGCCAGGTTTATACCCATTCTAAATAACTGATTCGACGATAAGTCAACGATGAAGACGGTGGTTGAAGACCGGAGGTCTTCACATCGTTTGGATGATTACTGATGTCTTGATTGGGCTGTACACCCAAGACAAGGTAATAAGTGGTGATCGTCCAGATGTACTTGGAGATCGGTCGGATATGCGAGGACCTCTCTCCTGTATTGGACATATGGGACGAGGAATAAGGTGCCTTCGGTTTCGTTCAGACCCAGAACAAACTAGTAAATGGATGTGTATCTGACATTGGATTTTATCCTGTATTTTTTTATTTCTATTAAATGTATATCTTTTTGGCGGCGGAGAATTTATTCTCTTGCTTAACGCCCTTCTCTGAGACGTACGAGCTCAGAGGTTATATATCGATAGACATCAGTTGCATGGCGTGAATTTCCTGTGTGGCATGATGAGATGCAAATGATCAATACTTCTGTTGAAAAGCAGCGTTTTGTGGTTGATGATCAAAGCACGACTTTAATATAGCATATCTTTGTGCATACGTTAATGCGCGAGCCTCACACCTCGGTATGAGTCAAAAACTGGATCGGACCATTGGGAGAACATGACGTTTCTTTCTAACTATGGGTGGTGTCATGGTATAGAGCCCAGATATTTATTAATTTTACCTATGTGGTTGTTGGATTGCGAGGCGCCTCAGATATATCAGTTACTTCGGAGCCGATGGATATAGGTCCGATAGGACCGGGAAACGTGTGTTTAGGAGTAACTAATCCTCAAACATAAGGGAGGACCAACCCAACCGATCCAGGGTTCTCTGCAGGGAGTCCTGAGACATTTGCTATAGTGTCTCGAAGCGGTGAGGAGCCATCCCTGGCCTCGACTCATGATGGAAATCCAATTTCCAATATGTGACATTTCGGTTTTGATTGTGGAGCCTAGTATTGGCGACATAGTAGCATGGGATACTATGTCGTCTATGATTGATACATTTATATTTTTAGCTGCTTTGACACTATACACCTATTATAGTATCAAATGATTTGTTTTAAACGTACCAAGCATGTTTGGCTATTATAAGGGAAAACCCTATCCTCCGACTTGCGTTGCATTGTGTGATGGGACCTGGATCTTTTAATAGCTTCATTCTTCCAGAAAGCATTGCGCTGTTTGTTTTATGCACTGGTATTCTTGGGAGGAAACCCGTTCCGTGTTATACGGCGTTGTCCCTTGATTTACCTAACTTTAAAATCAAATTAAGAACTGTTTTAGTTCTCACACCAATCACATGACTGACCTGGAGTTTATTTTTTTAACCTAAACTCTGGGTGCCCTATTTTCCATACGGGCAGCTAGTAGTTTGGTTTTGCAGATATTATATTCACAGGATCCTGGTTTACAGCTGGAGCTATACTCGGAATGCTCTGTATCCATGTATTTCTTTGAGCTGTGTTATGTATTATTTTTCAGCTGCACTGTAATTTGTAAATCTATGATATTTATCAAATGTATATTATTTGTTCATACTCTGTATATTCTTGTACTCTGATGTAAATTGTTGTAATAGCAATGAAATGTATATCTGTTTGTGTTCTGATTTGTCTTGTCCTCAAAGCAATCCGTTCTTTCTCTTCTCTTCGGAGAACGGGGAAGTTCGGGCAGTTACACATGGTTTTAGAGCTTTGGTTTACAGAGCTCGAAAACAAGACATATTAGAACCGAACGAAAGAATTCATCAGAGATTGGATTAGGAATATCCAATGAGGATGACTTGTTAGAGACTGGATCAGTAGTATCCTAGAACGAGTGTGAAGAGTAGTGTTTTTAAAAAATGAAAACAAATTTTTGTTTTGAACATTTATTTTAAATTAGTTTGGACAATCAAGTATATAAAGATTTTGCATATATGCCTTGTAAACGTATATTCAAAGTTTCAATATACTGAATAGATGTAGAATCACAATCTGGTCGCCCGGAGATGATTCTGATGATTACTCGAGTATCATCAGAATTTATGTTCGAGTTTCCAAAGTGGGATTTCTATATATTTCCAGTTGACTAGTGTGAGAACCAAAACTAGATAGGGTTTATTGTTGTGAATTCTCATCAAAAATATGATTTTTGAATATGTATTAAAATTATATATTTGAAATGATAATCAACTAATTGATTGCTGATTGTGTTGTTTGATTAATTAAAATTTGGAACCATTAAGCCAAACTGAATCAAATATTGAACTTAATTGAAAATTGATTGAAATTGCATGCATATACATGTATATACATTGAACAGGTCATAGCAAGGAGGCTAGAGAAGGGGAATAAAATTGTATGTCCAACAAATAGGTACATGTTTACTAATTTATTGTGTTTGGATGATTTTATGAGCTGATTTGCTAGCCGCTTGGCCTTTTCTTTTTCTTTTTGGATGGTGAGGGCCCTACGTGGCTAGATGCGGTTTTAAGTGTCTCCCCGTACAAAGGATGTTATGGCGAAATTTTTCGAAAATTTAGGGTGTTAGCCAAATCTTTGAAAAATATGAAAATTCTTAAAAACCGAAAAGTTGAAGGATGAAAGCCAAACTGAAAGTTGAGTTGATTAGTAAAACAACTTTCAGTTCCGTTCCTTTTCGAGGACCAAAAGATTTAAGTGGGGGAGACGGTAACAACCCAGAAAATCATAACCAATTTAAATTTTTTATTTTGTAAATTTTAATTAATTTTGAATATTTAAAATGATTTATTTTAAATAAAAACGACTAAAAATTTATTTTGAATAAAATTAGAACATATAAATTTATATAAATCGAAGTTGGAATATAAATATTTTAATTATAAAAGGAATTGGAAATGGCGCGGTAGTTTGAAAATTCGATTTCAAATTTCAAATGAATGTACAGGATTCAAAATAAACTAGTAAAACCAAAAATATTTGAATCTGTTTGAAAATATCTTTCCAAGAATGTGAAAAATCTAGATTTCATAGTGGGAATAAAAAGTTATGTCCAGTTGAAAATTCAGAATAGTCGCTATGGATTTTATATAATATATGGCCCTTAAAAATAGCGATTTTGCAAACGACCTCCGTTTTCGATGAGACCACTTTTGTTGGATCCGGAATGTCAAACTATTGCTAGATTCCAATTTTCATAATTTTTAGAACTATTATGTGAGCGTGGTGAATTTAAACGTGTTTGGTCGATTTAGTTTGATCGACTGGAAAATCATCGTTTTTGAAACGGTCTCCAAATTTGATGAAATTAGATTTGTTAGGACCGTATCGTCAAAACATAGCCAGATTTATTTTTCTGGAATTTTTGGAGTCAGTATATGGCCCCGATAAATTAAAATGTACGTTTGAATTTAAAATATATTGATTTATATTTTAAATTTAATGAAAAATGATCGTAACAGTTGAATTGGCTTACCGGACATTTCCCATTGTGTCCGGAATGGGGGTATTTAGTTAAAGGCGACAGTCGTTGGGTTAGATTTGGAATTCGAATAAAAAGTCAACTTTTTGGAATAAAATAAAATAATATATATAAATTATATAACCCTCACTCCATATTCTCTCTTCTTCTCTCTCTTCTAGTTTGTTCATGATTAAAAAAAAGAGAAAAAACCGCTGAACCCTAGAACCATGTCGCTTCCCTTCAACAGCCACCACCCCGTCACCTCCTCTGCCTCAGGCCACCGCTGGCTCCCCCTCCTCCTCCGATCACCCCCGGCTATCCTCCCTCCCTCCGATGTCAGAACCCCCTAATCGATTTGAAAAAACCCACTCCCCCCCCTTCGCGACTGCTAGAGGTCCCCCCTCTCGACGATGGTGCCGCCACTTTCCCCCCTCTCAGCCCGTCCGACCACCAGAATAAAGGACAGTGAGTCTTTTTTTACATTCATTTTATTTCCATTTTTATTATATATAACTAGGTTTAAAAATCTGTTTTGTTAATGAAAATACAGTGGTTAAATGTACGATTTTTGTAGTATATATTTGAAACAAAAATACGATTTTTATGAATATAAAAATGGTATTTTTATCATATGGTTAGCATTAGAAAAATATGATTTTTTATCTAATGAAAATATTATATTTAAAAAAATAGAAAGGTGTGATTTTTAAAAATAGAAAGATGTGATTTTTAAAAATAGAAAGAAGTGATTTTTAAAAATAGAAGAAGTGATTGTTAAAAATAGAAAGATGTGAGTTTTGAAAATAGAAAAGTAAGATTTTTAAAAATAGAAAGGTATGATTTTTAGAAATGAAATGGTAAGAAATAGCATATAAAAATTGGATTTTTATTTATGTGAATGGTGTATAAAAAATATGATTTTTATTCTTTAAGTGGTAAGATAAAAATATAATTTTTATTATGAAGAGAGAGGTATAAAAATATGATTTTTATATATGCAGAGAATATAAAAGTATGATTTTTATATATATAACGTTAGAATAAAAATGTGATTTTTATTTATATAGTAACAGAATAAAAATGTGATTTTTAATATAAAAATCGCGTGAAACAGATTGCAACGGAACTGGTGGAAAACAATCCAAATCTGAACCATTCAGAAATATTGAATGGCGGAGTGGATCCCAAAGGTGAGAACTTCTCACTCTAATTTATTTTCTAGTTAAATATATATACTAGGATGCAGACGATGCTTAGTAGCACCCGACACATTTGTTTGAAACCATGTTTTTTGGTTGATTGGTTTATTTGGTTGAATTTGGTTTGGAAAATGAATTGAATTGATTAAATTGATATGTACATGGCGCGAGCCATTATTAGGCGAGGGATAAGGCTACACCTTATTCCGGTTCTAGTATCACGCCATTATACTGCTGAAATTTTCTAAAAATATTAGAACAATAAAAATATGATTTTTATTATATAAACGAACTGTATAAAATATTCATGAGATGAAATAAATATTTTATAGTTAAAAATATAATTTTTAACGTCTATATGAATAAAATAAATATTCATTTACAAATCGGACGATTTGTTTATGCACACACATTTGACTGATATTGATTGGGACGATATATTTTACACATCGCCTAACTGCACAAATAATAATCAGTGTTTGTTGTTTGAAAACCTCACACGGGTATTGGGATGATATTGGACATACACTAATCCCAATATTTAGTTGTATGTCAATTGATGGGTTGACAGACTATTATAAGCGTTAATTATTTATATTTAACGCTTATGTAGTTGTGTAAGGCACTCTGGATAATGGTTGACTGTGTTTGATTATTGTTGTGTACATGTGCGTACGAAATCCATATAAATAAAATTATATGGTAATGACTATGTCTAATTCCAATTTTGAAAGAATGAATATTTTAAATTAAAGAATATTTTAAAGTGGCGCATAATGAATATTTTAAAATAACTAATATTTTAGAATAATATTCAGTAATGGATCAAAATATGATTTTTGATGTCCAATTTGGGATGGACATGAAAATATTTAAATATATAAAGCCATGTTAATTAGATTAACGCTATTTTGATGTGAACGATATTTATATCGATTTTATTCATTTTTATAATGAATACCGAAAAGGAAGTGATTTCAAAATCTAATGTTTTGAAAATATTATCATTTATATATCAATGATATGGAATATTTAATTTTGATTTAAAGTTGAATATGAAGTTGAAATAATTTTGAAAACGAATTTAAAATGATTTATAAAATACGTTTTAAACAGAAATCGATGAAATATATATAATATATATTATATATATTTAATGGCCCGAATAGAACGCGCCGCGACCGTTCGCGAATTTCGACCATTGCCTTTGAATTGACATTACGGGAGATCCGGCCGTCAGATTCTCCTATAACCGGAACCGTTGGGTTCGTATCGAAATGAGCTTTCCAAAGAATATAAGATATTTGAAATCTAACAGTTGAATTTGGAATTATGTCCAAATCAAATTGGGAAAAGGTCGCAGTAAGTGCAGTTCGATGACAGTTTATGGAAATCGACTGTATGGGCCTTGATAAAATTATTAAAAATATTAATAATTTGTGTAAGATCATAATAAATGATTTGGAAAGAATTTGGATGAAAAATTCCACATTTGCAAAGATAAAAATATATTTTTATCAAAATGATCTAGTTATGAACTAGAATTATAATCCAATATTTTTGAATAAATAAATTGGATTTGAAATGGTTTTAAAAATAACCAGAATTTCCAACATATGAACTGGAATGGATTTGAATCGAAATTATCTTCGGAATATTTCGATATTGGATTCGGTGATTATACGAATATTGTGGAGGAATTTGGAAGATATATATATCGTTATTCCAATACGATATTTGTTAATTTCAGAATTTGATATTGAAAATAAGTCGATATAATTTCTATTCAGAGCCTTGTATTTAATATTGAATTGGATTTTGAGTTATGGATGGTGCCTTAAATAACACCGTTCTTAAACCTCGTGTGAAAAGAATAAATCTTTTAATTAAGATTATTTGTGTTTCCAGTTAATTAACGTTTAATTAGAATAAAATGGGATGTGAATTGGGTTTATTGTGAACTGTGTTTTTAACGACATTTGTTCTTTAACCCAATTTACAATGAAATGTGATTGGGAATTTATAAATCTTTTTATTAAGATTTAATGGAAATTTCCCAAAGTAAAGTTTTCCAATTTAATATATTAAATTGGAATTGAATGGAATTCGATTTGGTTATAATCGAAGTGAGCTTCTGTGGAGGAAGACTGTTAATATATATGGAATTTAAAAGGCTTTGTCATTATTCCATTTATACTATTATTCGGATATGGAAATTAGTACCGATTATATATCAATCTATTTTTCGTGAAGATTCCATAATTAATGGAATGTGATTTGGGTTTATCATGAACTGTGTTTTAAATGGCATTAGTTCTTTAACTCAGTTAAAGACAGGATTACATGTCTAACATTGTATTTTGTACTGTCTGGTTGATCTCTGCTAAATATATATCTGTTTGGTGGCAGAGAATTTATTCTCTTACTTAACACCCTTCTCTAAGACGTATGAGCTTAGAGGTTATATATAGGCAGAAATCAATAGTACGGAGTAGATTATCGATGCAGCATGTTTGATTTTCCAAAGTTAAATAATCAATAATATTGATTTTTGGGAAGATTAAAACCAAGTGGAGTTTTAATGAATCTCTAATTCGATTGAAATACGAATGTGATAATTTAAATTATCAATTTGGGAAATGATCGAGAGTGGAGTATCACCAGTTTTGCTCCAAGCGATAGTTAAGTCTTTAATTAGATTTGAACGGGAAATGGTAATTAATTTTACTGATAACACCGTGGTGTTAGATATGAAGTATCACCAGTTTTGCTTCATGGGGTGAATAGGTTGGGATTGGGAAATAAAATAAATGATTACTTCGATAAGGATCGCTAATCCCGACTAGTTTGGATAAACCTTAATTTGGTTTGAACCAATACCCAAAGGAAGATTAAAGAATAAATTTAAAGAATTTATCTTTGATAAAATTAATGGGAATCTTTCCCAAAGGATATGAATATTTAAATAAAAGAATATTCAGAATTGGAATGAGGCGTATGTTGTGTTTTATAGCACTTGTTTATAATATACGTGAGTTATTCGAAAAGGCCGGGTTTATACCCATTCTGAATAAATGATTCGACGATAAGTCGAAGATGAAGACGGTGGTTGAAGACCGGAGGTCTTCACATCGTTTGGATGATTACTGATGTCTTGATTGGGCTGTACACCCAAGACAAAGTAATAAGTGGTGATCGTCCAGAGGTATTTGGAGATCGACCGGATATGCGAGGACCTCTCTCCTGTATTGGACATATGGGACGAGGAATAAGGTGCCTCCGGTTTTGTTCAGACCCAGAATGAACTAGTAAATGGATGTGTATCTGACATTGGATTTTATTCCGTGTTGATTGATTTCTATTAAATATATATCTGTTTGGCGGAGGAGAATTTATTCTCTTGCTTAACGCCCTTCTCTGAGACGTACGAGCTCAGAGGTTATATATCGATAAACATCAGTTGCATGGCGTGAATTGCCTGTGTGGCACGATGAGATGCAAATGATCAAGGCTTCTGTTGAAAAGCAGCGTCTTGTGGTTAATGATCAAAGCACAGCTTTAATATAGCATAGCTTTGTGTATAGCATTAATGCGCGAGCCTCACAACTCGGTATGAGTCAAAAACGGGATCGAACCGTTGGGGGAACATGACGTTTCTTTCTAGATATGGGTGGTATCATGGTATAGAGCCCAAACATTTATTATTTTTACCTATGTGGTTGTTGGATTGCG
Organism: Allium sativum; assembly: GCA_030737875.1. NCBI lineage: Eukaryota > Viridiplantae > Streptophyta > Magnoliopsida > Asparagales > Amaryllidaceae > Allium > Allium sativum. The sequence continues at coordinate 1,017,525,777 of CM060926.1, read as the reverse complement.
AGGCGCCTCAGATATATCAGTTACTACGGAGCCGATGGATATAGGTCCGATAGGACCGGGAAACGTGTGTTTAGGAGTAACTAATCCTCAAACGTAAGGGAGGACCAGCCCAACCGATCCATGGTTATCTGTGGGGAGTCCTGAGACATTTTCTAGAGTGTGTCGAAGCGGTGAGGAGCCATCCCTGGCCTCGACTCATGATGGAAATCCAATTTCCAATACGTGACATTTCGGTTTTGATTGTAGAGCTTAGTATTGGTGACATAGTAGCATGGGATACTATGTCATCTATAATTGATACATTTATATTTGAAGCCATTTTGACACTATATACCTGTTATAGTATCAAATGGTTTGTTTTAAATGTACCAAGCATGTTTGGCAATTATAAGGGAAAAACCCTATCCTCCGACTTGCGTTGCATTATGTGATGGGACCTGGGTCTTATAATAGCTTCATTCTTCCAAAAAGCATTGCGCTGTTTGTTTTATGCACTGGTATTCTTGGGAGGAAACCCGTTCCATATTATACAGCGTGGTCCCTTGATTTACCTAACTTTAAAATCAAATTAGGAACTGTTTTAGTTCTCACACTTGTCACATGACTGACCTGGAGTTTATTTTTTTAACCTAAACTCTGGGTGCCCCTATTTTCCACACGGGCAGCTAGTAGTTTGGTTTTGCAGATACTATAATCACAGGATCCTAGTTTACAGCTGGAGCTATACTCGGAACGCTCTGTATCCGTGTATTTCTTTAAGCTGTGTTATGTATTATTTTTCCATTGCATTGTAATTTGTAAATCTCTGATATTTATCAAATGTATCTTATTTGTTCATACTCTGTATATTCTTGCACTCTGATATAAATTATTGCAATAGCAATGAAATGTATATTTGTTTGTGTTCTGATTTGTCTTGTCCTCAAAGCAATCTGTTCTGATTTTTATTTATATGAATAACGTATAAAGTTGTGATTTTTATATATATAACAATGACATAAAAATGTGATTTTATCCATTTTGCATTGTTATAAAAATATGATTTTTTTATGTGTAGAGAATATAAAAATATGATTTTTATATATATAATGTTAGAATAAAAATGTGATTTTTATTTATATAGCAACAGAATAAAAATGTGATTTTTAATATAAAAAACGAGTGAAAAAGATTGCGATGGAACCGGTGGAAAACAATCCAAATCTGAACCGTTCAGAAATATATAATGGAGGAGTGGATCCCAAAGGTGAGAACTTCTCAATGTAATTTATTTTCTAGTTAAATATACTAGGATGCAGACGGTGCTTTGTAGCACCCGACACCTTTGTTTGAAACCACATTTGTTTGGTTGCTTGGTTGATTGGTTTATTTGGTTGAATATAATTGATTAGAATTTGGTTTGTACATGGCGCGAGCCATTATTAGGCGAAGGATAAGGCTAGACCTTATTTTGGTTCTAGTATCGTGCCGTAATGCTACCGCAATTTTCTAAAAATGTTAGAACAATAAAAATATCATTTTTATTGTATAAATGAACTGTATAAAATATTAATTATGGTTTATTATGAGAAGATTGAAATATCCATTTCAGGCTCATCCTTCTAGGTTTTTCCAGCATGCTTTGCTTTCCCCAAAATCTAATATGCATTATCTCCCTCTTGGTAAGCATGCAAGTTTAGAAATCTATGTATAGCACTGTAATCCTCATTTTTCATTGCTTTTTTCTTAAATATTGCATTAGATAATACAACAGTTGATGCCCCTGCATCATTGTATTTTCTCATGGAATTTAATGATGCCTTAGGAAGCAATCATAGAGACATGAGAAAAGAGTTTCTTAAGCATGGATGCATATTTTTCGCGCCCAATAACAGAGACTGGATATATCTTGACCAATTTTTCACCAACACTGCATGCACTTAATATTTCTGTTGGAGTCTTTACCCTAGGAATACATAGTGTTTCACTGGCTTCAACCTCTTTAAGTATTTCCATAAGAGTACATGGACTCATGAGAAATTTGGCCCTAGCATTTACTGTATTTCTTGCATCATTAATATTTAAGACAGTCCCAACCACTATGATTGATGAAGGAAATTATTGAACGAGTTTCTCCACCACAGCTTCCAGCACACCCGGTGTAGACATTACTACCTTCAAAAAGGAGATGCTACCTCACAGAGCAGCTCGAGCAACTTCTAATGCCAGTGTGGCATTTTGATCTCGAAGGCTGGCAATGTCACGGGAATTATAGATAAAAGCATTGGGAGGGTTCATAGTTGCAGAGGGCGAAAGATAGCAGTATCATGCTAACTGCAAAGGGAACCTAAGTAGCCAATGTCCACCGTATATATATGGGAAGAAAATGATGAGGAAGTGCATGTAATGAGCAGCAACAAGTCAATTTCATGGCTATTCTTTTTGAACTATTCTATAATGTCCGAATTATGAAGCAGGAGGCTTGATAGCTTAAATTCTCTTATTTTTCTTGCGAATATTTGTGTATTCCCATAAAGCAGTAGCTCCTCATCCATGAAACATTTGCTTATGTTGTGCATCAACTACTGTAATATTTGAATTAAAGGAGTTGGTCCAGCATGTATTTAAGGTAGATTCATGCCTCTGTAAACTTCATATTGTATTATTATATAATATTTTATAGTTTGTTATCTTACAAATTACAATTCTTTTATATTTGCTAGATTAGGTGATGTAGACAAATCTTATCACAACACGTTCATTTTATTGTCCTATACAATACTTATTGAAAGGTTTTTAAATATTTATTAGAGTGTATTTACAGTTGTTTATTTGAATTGTTTTATCAGCTGCATATTTTAAGATTCTTCAACGTTTCTTACTGTTATGACGTAGATACTGGGAGAAAGAGGTTTGCTGCTTTTGAGTAACAATTTTATTGTTATCGAGCTTTTGAGGTGCAAATGTTTCGAAGGATGTTGCATACATCATAGTTTATTGAATATTTTCTCATAAAATGTGTAATTTTCGTGAAATTTCTTTCTTTAACTAACCTTTCATTCAGGCCTGCCCTGGGCATAAGCCACCTAGGTGGTGACCTAGGTCCCCGTGATGAAGAGTTGAAGAGAAGGATACAATAATTCATGAATCACAAATACATGCAGTCAATCCTTACCATGATATTTACTATATTTCATTATATTTATTATAACTGCAACAATTATGGAATAAATATCATTAATGATATTTATTATATTTTGTCATATTATGGCATACCATATATGCAGAGATTGACATAGATTATGTCAACCCTTATCATGATATTTATTCTATTTCAATGGCATACCATATATGCAGATATTGACATAAATTATGTTAATCCTTATCATGCCCCTTCAAATCGGACGGCCGTGATGAAAGACCGATTTTGCTAACTAATGTTGTGAAGGAGGTACGTGGTAGTGGCTTGGTGAGGGCATCCGTAAGTTGGTCATTAGTGGAGATGTAAGAAACCCTCAAATTTCCACTTTGCACATTTTCTTTGACCGGGAGGAGGAAGAGCAAAGGGGAGAGGGGCCTCACAATTTCGGATTTTTTTAGTTAAAGCTGATATTCCTTTCATTGCGTAAAGCATCCTTGGTTGAGTGGTTGTAGTTCCTTCTTCCTCGGCTGGAAGTGGAGTTCAATCCCCCACAAGATACTTGTTAAGTTTGTTTTGTTTTTCCTACTACCTTCACGTTTTCTCATCAGGTCTTGTAATTCTTTTAGTAACTTTGGGCCCAAATTTTTTTTTTGTCCTAGGGCTTCAAACAGGAAAGGGCCAACAATGCTTTCACTATTCAGTTGTATTAACTTATATCTGGAAAATACAAGTATAACTACAAGTTTAAAAGTTGTTTTATTTTTATTTTTTGAATTTATGAAGATTTTGCATGACAATCTTTAAACGAAAAAAAAATTAACATACTATTTCCTGCTTTAACTTTGATAAATTTTTGTTATCATCTGTCATTGTTCGTACTCTTAGAGATTCATACTATTTCTTATACTTTAACTTCGACGGCCATTAAATAAAGAAACTTATTTGAATTCTCATTTCTTTGGAATATTTTGTATACGTGCATAAGTTTGGTTTGCCATTGTTTTTAGTTATTTTGTATATTTAAGTGATTATATTGTGGGACTGTATTATTTAACCATTTTTTCATTAGATTCTTTCATTCAGAAGTCAGGGGAGAAAGTATGTTCTGATATATTTAAATTTAATTATATCACCAAGTTATATCAATTTGTTTTTGAATTATATAATCTATTATTTTGTAGCCTTTAGGTTTTGTTTTTCACGTTTTAGTAACTAATGTAATCAACAACAATATGTATTGCATTTTTATCTTCATGACTATTATATTTAAAATGATAATTATGGTATAGTTTTTCACCAAATGTTTTGATTTGAAGTTAAGAAACCGACATGGAGTTTTATTCATATTCATTAGTAGAATTTTTATTCCTTTTTATTCATGCATTGATTATACAAGAACATTTAATGGCTCACTCCCTTTGATACTTAAATATTTGTGCCTTGATTCTTTCTACTTTGATTCTAGTCGGCTATCTTGGGACCACATAGCATTTAAGATTAAATATTTATGTTGCTTAGATAAACATTGTTTAGCTGCTTAATGTGTTTCTTATTCATTATCTTTGACTATAAGATATATACTAGTTTTTGTTTTGTTTTTTAAATGAAAGAGCAATCTTTTTTACTATTTGGACAACTAACAAATGCACATCTATTTAAATGCGAAAATGGTATGACACACCATGATTTAAATGAAGGTTTGAAATAAGTTTGGCTAAAATGAGTTGAGAAGACTAATGAATCAAATTTCATAGTATTATTTTTGTTTGGGCTTGCTGAGATAGATGCAGAGCTAAATCGCTTTTGACATGAAATGTCGTGGTTTGAATCGAATGTATACCATTTGAACAAGGATCCATCCAAACATGAATATGATCTAGGCTGGCAAACTAGCCTAAACTGATGTAGTATAACGCTCGATAAGAATGAATGAAACCATGACATTAATATGGAGCAATGGAAAAAAGTGTTTGCAACTAGATTATCGCAATTGGTGACCTTTGTTATGGTTTGTTCCCATGATAAAAGTTTGGAAAACTGGGTTTCTTTTATTTATTTTATTTTCTTAATAGGTGAAAATAATTTCATTAGGTAGATGTTTAAAACCAATTACAATGATAGATTATTTTGATGTATAATTTTTTTGAACCTTTTTTTTTTTTAATGAATTAGTGCTTTTGTTATTAAATAAACCAAGTTGACTGGCATTGTTAGCAAAAGGTCTCTCTTTAAATTTAAGCTTTCATTTCATTATTATTTTTTCCTTTTCTATTGTCCAATATAAGTTTCAAGGTTATGTAATCTAATTTGGTAATCTTTTTATGTGATGTAAGCACCAAAATCATGTAATCTGCTATAGCAAAATTCATTTTGTATGATGTAAGTGTTGACTAATGGTGAATTCAATATAATTTGCCTTGACTAATTATTTTCATACATCAAAAGAGAGCATTATCTCAACCACGTATAGTGCATGTTTGCTCACTTTTACGCTCTTTTTATACGTAAATAATGATTTCGATGCATCAAATCAAAGTTTCAAGCTAATAGCTGAAAGACGTATGTGAAAAATATCAAGATATAAATAATCAACTAGCTTATACTACTTTACGCATTGGACGAAAAATGTGTACGTAGCACAGGTTCGCATTATAGTTAAGAGTTTGTGTAACTTAACAAATTCATACAAGCAAAATAAATTGTTTTAAGAATTGTTTCAAAAAAAACAAAGATTAACTAATTGTTTTAAAAAGTATTACAGACGAAATTATTTCTGTTAGTTTGAATCTATATTATATAATGAGGAGAAATCTTAGTGTAGAAAAATGAACCGAATGTACAAGCCAAACAATGATACATCAGTAATAAAAAAAATCGCTACAGTCCTTGTGCGGATCACGGTTTCACACTAGTTAAAAATAATACAAAATTATACAAAAGGATACCAAGGCCATATAAGATCTTATCAGAATCAACTAATCATACATATTGTTAATAAAAAATATGACTAATATCAGAAACAGTGTAGTCCTGATGGAATCTTTTACTATTGAGAAATTAACAAGGGTTACGTTGCCTTTTGCATAGTACATTTCCTATAGATTGCTTCCGTTGATTTCCGAAAGTGAATTCCAATAGAAAACAAGAGATAACAATCAGTAGTAGGTTGGTTGAAGTTCGAAAGATCATTATGAAAAAACTTTATTCCTTGGTATGTTAGTTCCTATCGTATATCCTTTGGTGATTTCACAATAAGCCTTTCGGCTAAGAACTCTGGAATACCCTTTAGTAGGTTAACATGTGGATTACTATTGCTTAAAAGAGGAGGCTTCGAAATGGGTTACGAAGGCATTTCTGTTCATTTAAATAGGTAATTAAAGGTTCTATTTGGTTATAGGTATCTTAAAAGGATCTTTTGGTAGATTCTGAATTATTAGGTTCTGGGCATACGATCCTCAGTAGAGCCTTACTTTGCTTATTTCGTTCACTATGACCCTTCGGGTCCTCCAGAAGTCATCCTTTCGTAATTCGTTCCTCCAGAGCTTTCGGTATTAAACCTACAAAGTTATAAGATAATAATAATACAATAATTAATGAATTACTATTTTATTACCTTAATTACACGAGCAAACCTCTTTACTAATGAAATTTAAGTATTACAGATTTTTTTCCCGAATTGATTCTGAAAGTAGTGTTTATAACTTTGATTTTTCTGGTACAAGTTAGAGAATGAAGAAGTTGATCCTAATTTTGCACCATTGGGGTCGTATTTATAGGCCTAGGTTGACCTATCCTTTTATCTTATAGGCTTCGTCTTAATGCTCCATTGGAGGCTAATGTGGGGGTTTGGTGAAGGCGCTTTCGATGGCGAGCGATTTTTGTTTTTCATGTCGTTCAGAACAATGGCTTGCCTTCTCGACTATTTACAGATGTGTATCCATTTCGGTGCTTCTGGATTTTTCGATGGTGTTCCTTTAACTCCGACGACTTGTTATGGATGGCATAAACTCATGCGGGTTCCCGACTTTTGTTTGTTATTAAAGGATATCCTTCCTTAAGAAGAAGTGTCTCTTCTTTGTAGAACCAAGTTGTCGAACTTGTTCTTTTAACTAAGGTGAACTCAGGATCTCTTACTTCATTCCGGTAGCATTCGCCAAAACCATTCTACTTCATTTTGGATTCTCCACCATGTGCACAGTTGTTAAAGTGGTATTGGTATTGACAAAGAGTATGTTAATATCGACTCTGGTCTCTTTAAAAACCAAATGCTTATTTCACACAATGGCCATTTATATTTGAAAACATATTTTAAAATATCATCAATCAAATTACTTCAAATATTAATTTTATATTTAAACAGTTAATTTCAAATATTTCAAACTAATCTTTGTTTGATTTACATCCAAAATCCAGATTTCATATTTACAATAGTTCGTTAACAAGAATTTCATTTGATTTTCAAATTTCTATATCGTAATTATATTTATTCAAAATCTTCATATTAAACATTTCGGATCTAATAGTTCAAAATCGAAATAGTCTTTTATTTTAAACAATTAATATAAAATAAAATAATTTAATTTAAGATATAAAATAACTTTGCTAAATAATTATAAAATACATATAATTGTTAGACATTTAAACAATATAATTTTAAAATAGTCCTAAGAAACTTTATATTTAAATTAAATAAAAATAGTTATAAATAATAATTACATAAAATAATCAAAATTAGTTTTATACAAAATAATACTAGTTTAAAATAATATAGTTTTAAATAATAATCCGGTCCGAACCGTATATCCATATGTTCAAGTTCCACCTATAATCAATTCAATTATCAAAACTTCAAGTTCAAATTTCAACTTAACGGTATAATCTAATTCCAATACATTCCAAACATTACTCAAGTTGGGTTTAAATTTTATTACTTCAATCAAATTCTTAAAATTTCAAATTTACTTTATATCTCATTTCTTTCATTTCATAACTATTAAATCTCAGATTTAAGATTTCTATCAATTCTAAATATTACTTTAATAATATCTGGATTCAAACCATTCATTTCATAAATTAATGTCAAATCAATCTATTAAGTTCCATTGTCCTAACAACTAATATAAAACTCACTTCGTAACACCCCGTAATTTTAAAGGACATTATTAACAACAAACTAAAGAATACTTAATTGAATGTTGAGAATTAGGTAAAACGGATAGTACCATCGCGTTCATCTCGGAATTCTGATTCAGTTAGACTCCGAGTTTGCATAAAATGGACGCTGGCTGTCAATGGATGCTTTCGGATACAGATAGTGCCATATCCGTATCCGAAATTATTTTTGGATATCTGATATCTGTATCCGTTTAATTTTCAGATATCGGATATCCGTAACCGCTTAATTTTCGGATATGGACGGATATCAGATATTTGTCTACTTCGCTAGTAATTTACAAATTTAAGAGTATAAATAAAAAATTTAGGATCAACATAAAATATTTTTTATACTAATATTTTTAAAAAACTAGAAAATAAAGAAATGTGATGATGAAACACTATTTTATACTAATATACACAAGCATATCCAAAATATTCCAAAATCAAACACCAAAACTACCATTTTTCACTAAAAATTAACAAAATTTTATATCATAGTAACATCCAACAATTACAAAATAATTATTTATTCTATTATCATGTTTTGAGTTATATATATTACATCAATTAGTCGGACAGATATTTTTCGGATATAGATACCACTATAACCATATCTGTATCCGCAAAGCTTTTCAGATATCGGATATCTGTATCCGCTTTACGGATAACGGATATTTTTCATATTTTCAGATATGGATTCGGACGGATATCGGATTTTTTGGGTATTCATTGATAACCACTGTAGGAGAAAGATATGAAGCTTAGAAGTTTGTATACATTTAAGAGACTTATATGTAAATATAAATCAAACCAGAATTCAAAATCGAAATATATAAGCGAGAAACGAAGGCGGGAATGGGCGGGAATCTGACCCGTTAAGGGTCGACCTGCGCCTGGTCTGGGTCGACCCAAGGTCAAGTGGGTCAACCCCGGTGGGGGTGGGTCGACCCAACCATGATCTGGCTGAATACATTTTTCTGCTTCTGGACGTATTTTTAACTAGGTTCATTATTTTATGAACAGTTGGATTTGAAAACAGAGATTTGACAGTTAAGGATTGTCTTGTAAACTCTATACAAAGGCATGCGCTCCTATCAAATAAATCATACTTCTTCATACTTCTTCCTCAAACTCTTGTTCTGAAAATATAAAATGAAGATGGGGAGATGCTGCCCAAACTTGGATTGAATCAAGACAATTCTTGCCTAGCATATACAAGAATATCTTCTGCAACATCAGCATATTAGTCTCCGTTCTTTAAATTCAATCTCTGTGAGTTCATGTTACTTTTAGATATAAATATTTAACAATAACCCTGACATGTAAATAAACCTGGATCTGAGCTTATGCCTGTTAGGAAACTGATTCATATCGAAACAGTTCTGCTATAATTATATGTACTTTTCCATACTTCTATTTTGTTGTTCAATTGTTATTATATGCCTATTTCTGTTATTATTATGCCCATTTATGTTCTTCTCCCTCTCTTACTCCCTTTTTATTTTATAAGCATAGGCTACCTTTAAGCCTAGGCAGATCTCGCAAGAGATATACATATGAATGAAATTAGGACAATTAGGGAATGCTGGAATGAAAATAAAAGAGGGAAAATTGGGGCATATCTTGTACTGTGGAATATGATTGAACATTTGGGGGGATATCTTGTACTGTGGAATATGACTGAAATTTGGGGTGTATGAACATGTAAATCTATAGGCTTAATTCAAAGATTAAGTGGAACATGTTAATGGAACTGTATATATGAACCTGTTAACCTATTTAATCTATTGGGGTTATATGAACCTGTTAAGTTATTTAATCTGTTGGGGTTAAGTATACATGTTTAATATGTTGGTGGTTAAGTAAACCTATTTAATCCGTTGGGGTGATATAAACCTGTTAGCCTGTATTACTTAACCTGTTTAATCTGTAGGGGTTATATAAACCTGTTAACCTGAACTTAACCTATTAATCTATAGGGGTTAGGCGAACATGTTAATCTGTAAGGCTTAACCTGTTAAAAATCCTGGTTAATTGGAGGACACAAGTTTAGGGGTTTAACTTGTGACATTTGCTGTGTGGGGCCTATATCAATCAGTAACTCATTCTGGTATTAAAAAGGGACCCCGCAATAGGTCGAGGTCAGGGCACACATACTGAACTGATAGTAAGAGGCTCATCAGAAAAGGGGGTGTATACGGGCACGTTCTAACAGAGTCAAGTGCGTGCATGGGTCCGTTATGTGGGAAAAAATAAGCTGCTGTAGCACCAGTAAATAGGTATGTGTCCTTCTATTGGTTGCCACTTTAGGAAGTAATACACCCTACTATAGGGCTGACACAGGGTATTTACAAATTAGGGAGCCGATCGGTTGGGGGTAGTAACTAGGGTACATCTTGTCCTTCCTGTTATTTCTGTTGGGGTACCTGTTATTTCTGTTTGGGGTAACACCCGTTATATTCTGTCGAGGTACTTGTTATTTCTATTTGGAGTTAAAAATCATTATGTAACTAGAATTACACCTAAGCCTACCATTATATGTTTGTTGGGATCATTCTTTTTCCGTTATATTAGGGTACACCTAATTCTGTCATAAATCCTGCTATACTAGTATTGGTGCAGAGAAAAGTATTTGAGAAACATAGTCTACTCTGTTTATTCTGCTTATCATGCTCATCCTATTTATACCTATTATATGATACTGTTATCTCTCATCCAGTCTTATATGTCTGTCATGATACTTTTATCTCTTTATATGCTAAAATAACTGGACCTGCCAGACTTTATGTCTAAGCCTTTTTGTTTCCTTTTCTCTCTCTTCCTTTACCCCCAGGTTCTCAGGGTGGGAACGCTCAAGCGTGATTAGGATCCTCTCTTCTATTTCTGTTTGAATTTGGATCTGCTTTGATGTATCGCTTCGACTACTTATCTACTTTATTATGGCTATTATTGAGGATTATGATTTTACATTTATGTACTTTGATGGTTTTTAGCGCAAGACATATGTTTTGGTTTGATGTACTTGGTTTCAGTATTTTAGCTTGATGTTGTAACTGGTTTTGAGACTACAATGTTTTTCTGCTGAATAATGCAGTTATAAAATTTCTATTTTTATATTTGTCTTGTGAGATTCTGTTTCGGTTTTCCTATAACGCTTCACGAAACTTAATGCATTATGATAAAGAGTGACATTAATGGACGTAGGGTGTCACATTTGGTATCAGAGCTGAAGGTTACAAGATCGGATAAAAGTTTTGAAAATTGTTTTCAAAAATAAAGTATTTTCAAAGAAAAGTCTATTTTTGAAAAATATTCCCAAAGCCTTATAAAATATCTTTCCGATTCTCTGTTTGAATCCCTTTCCTTTTCTTTTCAGCATGTCTGGGGAATCGATCCCGAGGGCGTTTCGATACCGGCTTGGTTCCATAGATATCTTGAGGCTACGACACCTGCCGAAGGCCAAGGATATTCCCCTCCCCCAACAACAACCGATGTTCCTCGACCTCCGCGAGTAGATAATTTCTCTAAGATATGCAAGGAATTCTATGCTATGGGAGAAAAACCATTCCGTAGAACTGAAAGCTTTGTGGAAGTACGGAAATGGTTGCGAGAGACAGAGAACTTGTTTGGACTTTTGATGTCGATGACCGTAGGAAGATACAGTTGGCTGCATGGTAGCTTAAGGACAAGGCGCCGTTTTGGTGGGAGGTGATGCAAATAGGGTGTCTAGTTGATATTTGGGCTGATTTCCGACAGAGATTCGAGACGAAGTTTCTTTCTTGGGCAGAAGAGAGTATGCAGATGGAGAAATTGTCACTTAAGCAAGGAAGTATGTTTTTAAAGAGTATGTCAATAAGTTCAATCATTTGGCAAGGTTTGGGCTGGAACTGGTGAATAATCTACATAAAAATTTTAAGCTTCGCGAGAGGATTAAATCAACCTCTCCAAGCATTGGCATTGTCTCATATACCGATGGGGGCAACTTTTGAGAGGCTTGTTGACATGGCATTGATGCACGAAGAAGGTAAAGTTGAAAAGAAAGAGGTTAAGATTGATGAGACTTAAAACAAGAAAGTGTGACCTAAGAATGAAGCACAAAAGAAAGGTGGGAAGAACGATAAAGCTCAGAATAAGAAGAAATGTCATGGTTGTAGGAGCTTGGGTCATCTGGTCAAGGATTGCAGAAAAAGGAAGAATGCTTGCTTCAATTGTGGTGAAGTTGGACTTTATACTAGGGAGTGCCTGAAGAAGCAAGGATAAGGGCAAAGGGAAGGACCTCCTGAGGGCAGGTGCATGCTCCTGAGGCTAGTAGACTAGACAGAGGTAGGAAAGTTTTTGTTGAAGGTTTGATTTCTCTTTCCGATCATCCAGTTCGGATTCTTTTTATTTTGGCGCTTCTCACTCTTTTATATCTGATTCTGTGGTTGAGTCTCTACACCTTAGTACTAGTTTTGTTTCTGATCCCGTTATTGTCTTAAACCCCATTGGGGACACGACTCATATGTCTATGATATGTCGCGGTTTAAGGATATCTGTATTGGGTGTCGAGTTTGAGTGTGACGCATATGTGCTTGGTTTTATGGGCTATGGTCTGATTCTAGGGATGGATTTGCTAGCCATGTATGGTGCAATCCTAGACTGTGAGAGGAGGGTCATTAGACTTTTGCTTGCCGAGGGAGGACTCTTGAGATTTTCTGTGACCTAAAGGGGTCATGCTGATGATTTGCAATCTATACCCATAGTCTACGAGTATCCAGATGTTTTTGATAAGTTTTGGGGATTGCCTTAGAGGCGTGAGATTAATTTACGGATATACTTGGTGGATAATGCAAAGTCATTAGCATTGCCTGTGCGCTACATGGCTCCTAGGGAGAGGAGGGAGATTAGCAAGCAAGTAGGGGAGCTATTGAGAATGGGTTTATTAGGCGAAGTATATCAGAGTGGGGGTGCTCCAGTCGTCTTTGCAACTAAGGAAAATGGTTCACTTCATCTATGTGTGGATTACTGGGAGTTGAATAAATTTACCAAAATGAATCGGCACCCACTCCCGAGGATTGACGATATGTTTGACCAGTTTTTTGGCACATCTGTTTTCTCATAGTTAGATCTGGCCATGGGATTTCATCAATTGAGGGTGGTCGAGGACAACATAGAGAAGATCGCTTTCAGAACTCCAGATGGCTTCTTTGAGTGGCTAGTCATGCCGTTTGGGTTGACGAATGCACCTGCGTATTTTGTGGATCTAATGAGTAGGGTGTTTAGGGAGTTTCATAATAAGTTCGTGGTGGTCTTTGCAGATGACATCCTGGTTTTCTCAAAGAGCGAGTAAGAGCATGCCTTACATTTAGGAGAGGTTTTGAGGACTCTAAGAGCACACTAGCTTAAGGCGAAATTCTCCAAGTGTTACTTTTGGAGAAAGTATGTGAGATTTCTAGGGCATGTGGTCTCCAAAGATAGGATAGCAGTGGATCTCGCGAAAGTCGTTGCAGTTCAAGATTGGAAGGTTCCAAAGATCCAATGGAGGTGGGAAGTTTTCTTGGTTTAGCGGGCTATTATAGGAAGTTTATTTAGGACTCCGCAAAGATATCATCCCCACTCACTAGACTGATGAAGAAGAATCCGACCATTTCTTGGAGTATTGACTGTGAGGATGCTTTTCAGCGATTGAAGAGGGCTTTGACAAAAAACCCAGTTTTGACATTGCCTAATGGGAACAAGGTGTTCACAATGTATACTGATGCATGTGGTACAGGGCTTGGTGCCGTCTTGATGCAAGAGGGAAGGGTAGTATGCTATGATAGTAGATAGTTGAGAGTTCATGAGAGGAACTACCCTACCCATGATTTACAGTTGGTTGCTATAGTGTTCGCACTTCAGACTTGGCGACATTATCTCCTTGGAGAGAGGTTCAAGTTATACACAGACCATAAGTCGCTCAAGTATCTATTCTTGCAGAAGGATCTAAATTTGATACATCAGAGATGGATAGCGTTCCTAGAGTTCTATGATTCTGATATTGCTTATACCCTTGGCAAGGATAATGTAGTGGCGGACACGTTGAGTAGGCAGAGGATGACCTTGAGTCCTCTATTCATAGAGAGGCAGAGTGTGGAGTACATATCAACCTTCGATTTTAGGCCATCTACGGATCTTATACCTGGTTTGTTGGCATCCTCAGAGGTACGACCTACTCTTATGGATCAGATAGGATCTTTGTAGCGAGTGGACCCACAGATAGTAGACATTTTGGATAGACTCGGTAGAGGGGGGATTTCTAGTCACCTTGGTAGATATTTTGTGGATGATAAAGGGTTGATACTATGATATGGTAGGCTTTGTGTTCCCCGAGTTGGAGATTTGTTGAGGACAATCCTTGAGGAAGCTCATCACTTTAGGATGACTATCCATCCGTGTAGCGATATGATGTATCAAGACGTGAGGAGGGTTTTCTTTTAGGCTGGAATGAAGAAAGGTGTAGCGGAATTCGTAGCTCGATGTTTAGTACGCCAGCAAGTAAAAGCTGAACAGAAGAAGCATGCCGGTTTGCTTCATTCTTTGGATATCCCACAATGGAAGTGGGAGAGCATCTCTATGGATTTCATCGATGGTTAGCCTAGGTCGAGAAGAGGCAACACCTATATCTGGGTTATTGTAGACAGACTTACTAAGAGTGCTCATTTCATTCTTGTTAAGAGCAAGAGAACGACAGCATGGCTAGCATCAGTTTATCTTCGTGAGATAGCCCATCTGCATGGAGTACCTTCTAGCATAGTGAGTGATTGTGATCCCATCTTCACCAGTGAGTTCTGGAAAAGCCTGCAAGAGGCACTAGGGACACAGTTATGTTTGATCACCACATATCACCCTCAGACCGATTGAAAGACTGACAGGGTGAATAAAGTTCTTTAAAAACTCCAAGTTTGCGTAAAACAGACATAATATGAGGAAGATATAAAAATGAGAAGTTTGTATACATATAAGAAGGATGTATGTAAATAAAACAAACCATAATTCAAAATAAATCGAATTAGAGGAGCGGAAAAATGACCCGTTAGGGGTCGTCCCACACCCCCAAGGGGGTCGACCTATAGGTTGACCCACACAAGAGTGTGTCGACCCTAGGGTCGACCTAGGGGTCGACCCACCTCAGATTTGGGTGGATTTACTTTCTGAACCTGGACTTGTTTGTTTGTTGGGTTCATTGGATATAGTCTATATAAAGGCCAACATTTCAATTATTTTCCTACAACTAAAACAATGGAGACAAGAGATGCTGCCTCAGCTTGGATTGAATTAGACTATCTTCTACAACAACAGCCTATACATACATCAGAGATATTTCTTTTACTCTGATCCAATCTTTGTGAATTCGTATTACTTTTAGATACAAAAATTTAACAGTAACCTTGACATGTTAATAAACCGGATCTGTGCCTATGCCTGTTAAGAAACTGGTTCATATCTAAACAGATCTGCTATAGTTACATGTATTTCTCCATACACCTATTCTTCTATTCAGTTTTTATTATATGCCTGTTTCTGTTATTATATGCTGTTTCTGTTCTTCTCCCTCTCTTATTCCCTTTTTTTGTTTTATAAGTCTAGGCCACCTTCGAGCCTAGGCCAATCTCATAAGAGACATACGTATGAACAAAATTGGGAAAAATTGAGGAATATTTGGGTATGAAAATAAAAGAGGGAAATTTAGGGCATACCTTGTACTGTGTAATATGACTGAAATTTGGGGTATATGAACATGTAAATCTATAGGCTTAATTGAAATATTATGCGGAACATATAAATGAAATTGTATGTCACCTGTGTAACCTGTTAAATCTGTGAGGGGTTAAGTAAATTGGTTAAAACTATGTGGTTAAGTAAACCTGTTTAATCTGTTGGGGTTTTTTGGACACTGTTAACCTATGAAACTTAACATTTTAAATTTGTAGGGGTCATGCTATAAGGCTTTACCTGTTGAAATCCTAGTTAATTGGGGGACACAGGTTTAGGGGTTTGACTTGTGTCATCTACTGTGTGGGACCTATATTAGTTAGTAACCCATTTTGGTATTAAACGGGGACCCCACACTAGGTAGGGGTCAGGACATTGTTACTGAACTAATTGTATGAGGTTCATCTGGGAAGGGGTGTTTGACCCGTTTTGTTCCCTTTTCTGTCCTTCCTTCCTCCCCCCGGTTCCCAAGGTGGGAACGCTCAGACATGATTAGGACTTTCTCTCTCTTCTGTTTCTGCTTGGATCTGGATCTACTTTGATGTATCACTTCGACTATTTGTCTAGTTGTTTAAGGCTACTTATGGGGATTATGATTTTACATTTTTGTACTCTGATGGTTTTTAACGCAAGACATATGTTTTTATTTGATGTATTTTGTTCCTGTATTTTAGTCTGATGTTGTAACTAGTTTTGAACTACGATGTTTTCTATTGAAAAATAAAGTTTTAAAATTTCCGCTGCTATTTTAAATATCTGTCCTGTGAGATTCTATTTCTTTTTACCTATAAGGATTCACAGAACTTAATGCATTCTGATAAAGAGTGACACTAATGGACGTGGGGTGTCACATTTGGTATTAGAGCTAAAGGTTACAGGATCAGATAAGAGTTCTGAAGATAGCTTACAAAAACAACGTATTTTCAAAGAAAATTCTATTTTGAAAAACATATTCCCCAAGGCCATATAGAATATGTTTCTGATTCTCTGTTTGAATCTCTTTTCCTTTTCTTTTTAGCATGTCTGGGGAACCGAATCTTCCCGAGGGTGTTCAAATACCGGCTCGATCCCGTAGATACCTTAAGGCTACGACGCCTGCTAGAGGCCAAGGAGATTCCCCTCCTCCAGCAGCAGCCATTGTTCCTCCACCTCAGCAAGTAGATAATTTCTCTAAGATATGCAAGGACTTTTGTGCTATGGGAGGAAAACCATTCTGTGGAACTGAAATCTTTGTGGAAGCACGGAATTGGCTGCTAGAGATAGAGAATTTGTTTGGACTTTTTGAGGTCGAGGACCGCAGAAAGATACAGTCGGCCGCATGGCATCTTAAGGATGAGGTATGTGAAGTGACACAAGCAGGGCAACCAGTGGATACTTGAGCTGATTTCCGATAGAGACTCGAGATGAAGTTTCTTTTTCAGGCAGAAGAGAGTATGCAGATGGAGATATTCTTGGCACTTAAGCAAGGAAGTATGTCTGTTAAAGAGTATGTCAATAAGTTCAATCAGATGGCAAAGTTTGGTCTAGAACTGGTGAATACTCTGCACAAGAAAGCTTTAAGGTTCATGAAAGGATTGAATCAACCTCTCCAAGCATTGGCATTCTCTCAAATACCCATGGTATCAACTTTTTAAAGACTCGTTGACATGGCGTTGATGCACTAAGAGGGTAAGGATGAGAAAAAAGAGGTCAAGACCAATGAGACGCAAAACAAGAAAGTGTGGCCCAAGAAAGAACAACAAAAGAAATGTGGAAAGAAAGACAAAGCTCAGAACAAGAAGAAATGTCATGGTTGTGGGAGCTTGGGTCATGTGGTCAAGGATTGTAGAAAAAGGAAGAATGCTTGTTTCAGCTATGGTGAAGTTGGACACTATAGTAAAGAATGCCCGAATAAGCGAGGACAGGGGCAAAGGGCAGGACCTTCTAGAGGGTAAGTGCATGTTCTCAAAGCTAGTGGACTGGGCAGAGGTAGGAAAGTTTCTGTTGAAGGTTTGATTTCCCTTTTCGATCATCCAGTAATGACTCTTTTTGATTCTGGCGCTTCTCATTCTTTTATATCTGTTTCTGTGGTTGAGTCTCTACACCATAGTACTAATATTGTTTTTGATAACGTTATTGTCTCAAACCCATTTGGGGCACGACTCATTTGTCTATGATATGTCGGGGTTTAAGGATATATAGGGATGCATATGTGCTTGGTTTTATGGGTTACGGTCTGGTTCTAGGGATGGATTGGCTAGCCATGTATGATGCCATCATAGACTGTGAGAGGAGGGTCATTTGACTTTTGACTTGCCGCGGGAGGACTCTCGAGATTTCCTGTGACCTGAGAGGTTCTGTCATGCTTAGCTTCCTAGAATCACTTTGATGCTTCTCTCGATGATTTGCGATTTGTACCCATAGTCTGTGAGTATCCGAATGTTTTTTATGAGGTTATGGACTTACCTCCAAGGCACAAGATTGATTTCCGGATATACTTGGTGGACAATACGAAGCCAGATGCATTGCCTGTGTGCTACATGGCTCCGAGGGAAAGGAAGGGGCTTAGTAAGCAAGTAGGGGAGCTACTTGAGAAGGGGTTTACAAGGCGAAGTATTTCAGAATGGGGTGCTCCAATCTTTTTTGCAACCAAAGCAGGTGGCTCACTTCGTCTACGTGTAGGTTACAGAGAATTGAATAAGCTCACTAAGAAGAATAAGCACCCACTCCCGAGGATAGATGATCTGTTTGACCAACTGGTTGGCGCATCTGTTTTCTGGCAGTTTAGATTTGTCCACGATATTTCATCAGTTAAGGTGGTCGAGGACAGTATAGACAAGACTGCTTTCAGAATTCCAGATGGCTTCTTCGGGTGGCTCGTCATGCCTTTTGGGTTGATGAATGAACCCGCGTATTTTGTGGATCCGATGAGTAGGGTGTTTAGGGAGTTTCTAAATAAGTTCATGGTGGGTTTTGTTGATGACATTCTGATTTTATCGAAGAGCGAAGAAGAGCATGCCCTACATGTAGGAGAGGTCTTGAGGAATCTCAGATCACACCAGCTTAAAATGAAATTCTCCAAGTGTCACTTTTGGAGAAAGAAGGTGAGATTTTTAGGGCATGTGGTCTCCAAGGATGGGATAGCGGTGGATCCCACGAAAGTAGTTATAGTTCAAGATTGGAAGGTTCCAAAGAATGCAACGGAGATGAGAAATTTTCTTGGTTTGGCGGGATATTATTGGAAGTTTATTAAGGACTTCGCAAAGATATCCACCCCACTCACAGAACGACGAAGAAGAATCTGACCTTTGCTTGGAGTATTTATTATGAGGATGCTTTTCAGCGAATAAAGAGGGCTCTGACAACAGCCCCAGTTTTGACATTGTCCGATGGGAGCAAGTGTTCATAGTGTACACTGATTCACGTGGTACAGGGCTTGGTGCCATCTTGATGCAGGAAGGAAGGGTAGTATGTTGTGGTAGTAGACAGTTGAAGGTTCATGAGAGGAACAACCCTACCCATGATCTAGAGTTGGCTGCTGTTGTGTTCACACTTAAGATTGGCGGCATTATCTCTTGGGAGAGAGGTTCGAGTTATACACAGACCATAAGTCTCTCAAGTATATGTTCTCGTAGAAGGATCTCAATTTGAGACAGCAAAGATGGATGGAGTTCCTGACGTCCTATGACTCAAAGATCGCGTATACCCCTGGCAAGGGTAATGTAGTGGTGGACGCATAGAGTAGGCAGAGGATGACCTTAAGTCCTCTATTCGTAGAGAGGCAGAGTTTAGAGTACATATCGACCTTCGATTTTAGGCCATCTACAGATCTTACACCTGGTTTATTGCCATCTCTCAAGGTACGACCTGCTCTTATGAATCGGATAGGATGTTCGTAGCGAGAGGACCCACAGATAGTAGACGTTTTTGATAGACTCGGTAGAGGGGAGATTTCAAGTCACCTTGGTAGATATTCTGTGGCTGATAAAGGGTGGCTACGATGAGATGGTAAGCTTTGTGTTCCCCGAGTTGGAGATTAGTTGAGGAGAGTCCTTGAGCAAGCCCATCACTCTAGGATGACTATCCATCCGGGCAGCGATAAGATGTATCGAGACATGAGTAGCGTTTTCTTTTAGGCTGGAATGAAGAAAGATGTAGCGGAATTCATTGCTCGATGTTTAGTATGCCAGCAAGTAAAAGCTAAATAGAAGAAGCCATGCGGTTTGCTTCATCCTTTAGATATTCCGCAATGGAAGTGAGAGAGCATCTAAATATATGTCATCGATGGTTTGCCTAGGTCGAGGAGAGTCAACACCTGTATCTGGGTTATTGTAGACAAACTTACTAAGTGCGCTCATTTCATTCTTGTTAAGACCAAGAGAATGGTAGCATGGATAGCATCAGTTTATCTTCGTGAGATAGTCCGTCTACACGGAGTACCTTCTAGCATAGTGAGTGATTGTTATACCATCTTCACCAATGAGTTCTGGAAAAGCCTGCAAGAGGCACTAGGGACACAACTATGTTTGAGCACCACATATCACCCTCAGACCGATGGAAAGACTAAGAAGGCGAATAGAGTTCTTGAGGATCTTTTGAGACCGTGTATCTTAGACTTCGGAGGGACTTGGGGGCAGCACCTCCCATTGGTAGAGTTCGCGTACAACAACAGTTATCAAACTAGTATTGGCATGGCACCCTTCGAGGCACTATACGGACGACCTTGTAGACCACCGACTTGTTGATGGGAGTCTACGGATAGGCTTCTACTTGAACCTGAGATAATTAGAGAGACTCCAGAAAAAATTGACCTTATCCGCCGACGTATGAAGACAGCTCAGGACAGGCAGAAGTCCTACGCAAATAAGAGGAGGGCTGACATTGAGTTTGAGATAGGAGACATGGTTTTCATCTGAGTATCACCTTTAAGGAATGTGGTTCGCTTTGGATCTAAAAGGAAAATGGCGCCAAGGTTTGTAGGGCCATTTCAGATAGTATAGAAGATAGGTCAGATGGCCTATAGGATGAGATTACTAGAGAAGTTGGTGGGCGTTCACGATGTTTTCCACGTTACCCAATTGCGGAAATGTCTTCACGATTCAGCAAAGTTGGTTGAGCCGAGCATGCTTAAGGAAGTGGAGGTAGAAAAGGAGGCAACAGTTAAACGAGTTCCTACCTGAATACTTGGATCAGAGGTTAAGAAACTGTGCAACAAAGAGGTTAAGTTAATAGAAGTACAATGGCGAGAAAACCGCGAGGATGCAACATGAGGGACTGAAGACAAGATTCGCACTTCATACCCTTATCTTTTCGAGAGTATGTTCTTAACTTCTTTTTCCAAGCTTTTATTTATACTTGCTTTTATCATTCGAGTATATCCTATCATTCAAATCTTTCAATCCTTAGATAGAATCCGATGGTTGGAAACATGTGTTTGAGACATTTATGTCTGATGGTTGCAAGTGGTTACTAGTGATTGCTCATGGATGCATATACACACACACTAGACAGTAGATCGGCTGAAACACACTCATACTACATATAGATGCGTGTGCATTAGGATTTTATATGGGTGAAATTGGATGTATCATCATATGGATGTTGCATATGGATTAATGATTGTGCACACATATAGAGTTAACATGATATACTAGGACTATTTGCATACATTTTGGTTACATGGCACAAACATAAATTGCATTGAGCAGGTCAACTGAATCAGTCAACAACCTGATTTTTACATTAGTGTAAGGACATATACACACACCATTACATATGTTCGTACAAGCATTAGAAAAATCTTAAGGACAATGGATGCTTGTGGATGGAGGATGAGTAGGTGGTTATGGTTGTTAGGATAATTACATTCTTCTTGACTTGAAGATCTCGGGGACGAAATCCCTTACATATGGGAGAGTGTAACACCCCAAAATTTTAAACAACATTAACGATAATAACCTAAAGGATACTTAAACTAATATTGAGAATTAAGTAAAACGGATTGTACTATTGCGTTTATCTTGGAATTATGGTTCAGATATACTCCGAGTTTGCGTAAAACGAACATCGTATGAGGAAGATATAAAGGTTAGAAATTTGTATACATATAAGAAGGATATATGTAAATAAAACAAACTAGAATTCAAAATAAATCGAATTAGAGGAGCGAGAAACCAACGCGGGAAAATGATCCTATAGGGTTCGACCCACACCCCAAGAGGGTCGACCTACACAAGGGTGTGTCGACCCTAAGGTCGACCCACCCTAGATCCAAACGGATTCATTTTCTAAACCTGGACTTGTTTGTCTGCTGGGTTCGTTGGAGATAGTCTAAATAACGACCAACATTTCTATTGTTTTCCTACACCTAAAACAATGGAGACAAGGAGATGCTGCCTCAGCTTGGATTGAATTAGACTATCTTCTACAACAACAGCCTATACATACATCAGAGATATTTCTTTTACTCTGATCCAATCTCTATAAGTTCATGTTAATTTTAGATATAAAAAACTGACAGTAACCTTGACATGTTAATAAACCGGATCTGAGCTAATGCATGTTAAGAAACTGATCATATCTAAACAAATCTGCTGTAGTTACATGTATTTCTCCATATACTTATTCTGTTGTTCAGTTGTTATTATATGCCCATTTCTGTTATTATATGCATGTTTCTGTTCTTCTCCCTCTCTTTTTTTATAAGACTAGGCAACCTTCGAGCCTAGGCCAATATCGTAAGAGACATACATACGAACGAAATTGGAAAAAATTGGGGAATGAAAATAAAAGAGGGAAATTTAGGGCATACCTTGTACTATGGAATATGACTGAAATTTGGGGTGTATGAATATGCAAATATGTAGGCTTAATTCAAATATTAAGTGGGATATGTGAATGAAACTGTATGTCACCTGTGTAACCTGTTAGATCTGTGAGGGGTTAAGTAAATTGGTTAAAACTATGGGGTTAAGTAAACCTATTTAATCTGTTGGGGTTGTATGGACACTGTTAACCTGTGAAACTTAACCTATTAAATTTGTGGGGGTTATGCTATAAAGTTTAATCTGTTAAAATCCTAGTTAATTGGGGGACACAAGTTTAGGGG
This sequence comes from Allium sativum, assembly GCA_030737875.1. Classification (NCBI taxonomy): domain Eukaryota; kingdom Viridiplantae; phylum Streptophyta; class Magnoliopsida; order Asparagales; family Amaryllidaceae; genus Allium; species Allium sativum. The sequence continues at coordinate 1,017,502,681 of CM060926.1, read as the reverse complement.
TTTGACTTATGTCATCTGTTGTGTAGGACCCATATTAGTCAGTAACCCATTTTGGTATTAAACGGGGACCCCACACTAGGTAGGGGTCAAGGAACGCTTACTAAAATAAATATAAGATTTTCATCTAGGAAGAGGTGTTTGATGGCATGTTCCAGTGGGATCATGTGCGTGCATGGGTCCGGCCTGCCTGGGAAAATAAGCATTGTAAAACCTGTAAATTAGTTTGTATCCTTATGTAGGTTGCCACTTTAAGAAGTAATACACCCTAATATGGGGCCGACACAAGGTACTTACGTGTTAGGGAGCCAATTGCTTTGGGTTAGTAATTAGGGTACATCTAGTCCTACCGGTTTAGGTACCCATTATTTCTGTTTGGGGGTAACACCCGTTATTCTGTTGGGTACCGGTTATTTCTGTTTGGGGTAAAGCCCGTTATGTAATTGTGACATCCCACGTCCGTTAATGTCACTCTTTATCAGAATGCATTAAGTTTTGTGAAGCATTATAGGTAAACAGAAACAGAAACAGAAACATTACAAGACAGATATAAAATAACAGCAGAATTTAAAACTTTATTAAGCAGAAAACATCGTGGTTCAAAACATAGTTACATCATAAGTCTAAAATGCATAAAACCTAGTACATCAATTTAAAACTTCTGTCTTGTACTAAAATCATCAGAATACAATAAACATAAAAAGACCATAATCCCCAAAACATAGCCATAGTAGAGAAGATACGAAATCAAGCAGTACATCTAAGCAGCTCCAAGAAGAATGAAAGAAGAATCCTGATCAAGCCTAAGTATTCCCACCCTGAAAACTTGGCGGGAACGGAAGAGAAAGAAGAAGAAACAAAATAGGTCAGACATAAGTCTGGCGAGTCCAGTTACCTTAAGCATATAAATAAGTAAAAGCATCATGATAGGCATATAAACTAAATAAGAGAGATACAACATATAAGGCAAGTATGAAAAGGTAAACAGGATAAACATAATTGAATAAATAGTGCTTCCCTAACACTTTTCTTTCTTTGCACCAATAATAGTATAACCAGAACAAAATGATCCCAACACTTACAAGATGGTAGACTTAGGTGTACTTCTAGTGAGAGGTTTTACCCCCATACAATAACCGGTAGCCCAACAGAATTGACGTGTGTTACCCCCAACGATATTAACAGACTCCTAGATAGGCGAGACTAGAAGTACCCTAATTACTAGCCCAATTGATCAGATCCCTAACCCGTAGATACCTTGTTGGCCCCACAGTAGGATGTATCACTTCATAAAGTGGCAACCCCGTTATTTCCAAGATGCACAGCTATATCTATTAATGTCACAGCGTCTTATCTTCACAAGCAGGCAGACCCATGCACGCACATGAGCCTGATGGAACACGTCGTCAGACACCTTTCTCCCAAGTGACCTCTTATAACCAGCTCAGTAAGCGTGCCCTGACCCTGACCTAGTTCGGGGTTCTCCGTTTGATACCGATATAAGTTACTGACTAATATGGGTCCTACACATAAGATGATAAGATGATACAAGCTTCCCTTTAGGCTTGCATCACCGCTACTAGGATTTCAACAGGTTATGCCCACTAGTTTAACAAGATCGCATAATCCCAACTGGTTAAGTTTTTCGGGTTCATATGTATAACCCGTCCCCACATATTTAACAAGATTAACTTAACCCTCCCACTTATTCAAGCAAATCTACTTAACCCCTACTCAAGTCAATAGGTTCATGCAATCCTTATGGATTCAAACATGTTAAGTATTACAAGTTCATTACCATACATTCATTTATGGTTATAATGCGCTAGACCTCCCACATTAAGTCTACCACTTGTGGATGCTGGATATGCCGGTTGGGTCCGGGCAGACTTCTTCCACAAGTCGGACTTAACCTCATGTCTTAGCACCGTCACATGTTTATGCATTTAGACCCCTCACATTAGGTTTACGACTTGTGGATGCTGGATATGCCGGGCGGTCCGGGCAGGATTCTACCACAAGTGTAATCTAACCTCGTGTCTAAGCACAGTTACAATTTCTAATTACTGTAAATCTTGGCATATTCATTCTTTAACAATTAGTCCTATTTCATTATAGGTTTTCATGCCCCTTTCCCAAGTCATATTCATCATGTACCATATGCCCCAAATTAATTTAATCACAGTTTGATTTATGCCCCAAATCCATATTCATGTTTTCAATTCAATTTATGGCCCAAATTTCCCAATACAAGTTATTCCCCAATTTTAAAGTTTCCCCTCATTCGCAATTTCATGCATTTGCATATTTCAGTGGTATGCCTAGAATCGAAGGTAGTTTGGCTATAAAATAAAAAGGGAAAAGAAGAAGGGAAGAGAACAAAAATAAGTATAATAGCAAGATAGACATATGATGGCAGAAATAGGCGTAGCAACTGAATAAGCATATAGTGACATAATTGGGCATAATGACAAGACAGTCATATAAGAACAGATCTATTGAACATGTGATAATAAAACTGATTAGGCATAGTTTTAGATCCAAATTCATATATATGTGTCAAGATTACATTTTAGGTGTTTATATCTAAAAGCAACATGTACTCACAGAGAATGGATCTAAGAAAACTGAGAAAAGCATGTTGATGTTGAATCAACGATCTTTGAATACGTATGAATTTTCGTTGTTGAAGAAAAGGCTAATTTAATATGAGTTGGAGCATCATCTCGTTGTCGCCATTGATTTAGATGAATAAAACAATGGGTATAGGGTCCTTTATATAACCATCAACCAACAAACAAAGCCAGAAAAGCATCCAGGTGCGCCTAGGGGGTCACCCTGGGGTCGACACCCCTGTTGTAGTGTCCCAAATTTCCGGTACCATTTGAGCTGACCAAATAACACAAGTCCAACCCAAATTGCACTAGAAACTAGAAAACTAATAGAAAGAAAACACAGGGTGAGAATAGATAAGGTAGAAACTTAGAATAGAAGAAGAAGAACACAACAACATCAGAGTAAACATGAATCTCACAGCGGAACGAATAAATATATTTCATAACATAACTTTGAATTAAAACAGTATCTGTATACAATACCATTTTTAGAGTATAATACTTACAACACAGCGGAAATAACACTAGCTATATAATCCTGAAGCCTCCTGCTCCAGCTCTTCAAGTATCTATAACATCCCGACTACTTGACTGCCCGTACAAAATTAGGCACCCAAGAGTTTAGGGAAAACAAAATAAACTCTGGGTTAGTCATGTGACTGGTTTGAGTAAACTCAAATCATTTGTTTAAATTTTAAAATCCTTTCTAAAGAAATGATAATCGTAAGACCGATTCACACATAAACACGGATGGTTTTACCTTACAATGACCCAAAACATTTCTTTTATAACTCCATACTGTTCTGATATTATAATAATGTCTAAATCAAGTAAATAGTGATCTAGCAGAGACGCTTTCATCTCACGTTCTACTTATATAATATACAATCAAAACCGCGGGCTCTTATTGGGTAATTGATTTCCAACTATGACAAGGTATGGAACCACCTTCCGATCAGTGTACTCTAGAAGCGATACACTGGAGTTCAACAAGAACATCTTATAACTCGGCCACACATGACCGACCATTCATTTCGCTTGAATGTTCCGAATATATTATCACCTTATGGTTGGTATACCAACATAACCGTTCTCGGAAGAAACAGAATTGAAAGAAGTAACATATATGAATATTCTCTAGATGGTGACAATATACCCTACTTGGGTGCAACCCACTTAGCCATGCTGCCTGCCCGATTTCTATCATTTCCCAGTTGATGAGGCTTGAGCTCATAACGTATCTTTAATGGATCACTCCTTATTTACTTTGAATGCCACATCGTCATACCCATCAAATCACAAATTGATTTCCCCAAAAATACCACGGGTATAAGCTAAGAGAAACGAATTCCTCCGCCACCAATGTAAATACGTTTGAAACGATCAACTTACGCGATCTACCAGATATACTCTATCAAACATTCGTCCATTCGAGTTGTCCTGGGACTGGACAAACCAAAGGTATTATTCTATAAATAGGACAGCCCTTGCATAACTCCATCTTCGATTATCTTCATCATATATGATCGCAACGCTAACGTCCATACAGAGTGGTCTTCAGATAATGAATATGATCCCAGTCTCTCCGTATTGACGACGGAAAAATGGTTAAAAACTTCGATAGTCGGTGATTTAACTATCAAAGGAAAACACGTGTGCAAACAATGATATTACTTCTAGATGGAAATTCTATCGGTTAATCATCATTTCATTTATTCATTTCCCCATTTCTCGTTTCCATATATTCAACATTCCTTATTTTCTATACGTTATTAATCATTGGAAAACGTTTCCATTTCTGATTCACGCATCACTATCTTCTCACATATATCAGTCTCTAACTGTAAACTAGTAAGAGAACAACCCCCTACGTATTAACCCTGAAGGCCGAAACCAACATCAGATCGATACCCAGAAAGCCATTCAACTCAACTAATTTCCAGTCAGTTCCAATTTCAGTAATTCCATTTAAATTCCTAATTCAAACCCCAAATTCCTTTATAATATTTTATTTGCAAAATATTTACTTTAAATCAATATCATGTTACACCCGTGTGCGAAGCACGGGTCTAGACCTTCCTAATGTAAAATTCTCTTTTTATAAAACTCTATTCATTTTCCAAATATTTCCCTTCTATAATTCTATTTACTTTCTAAATCAATATTCCTTTTATAATTCTATTTATTTTATAAATATTTCCTTTTATAAAAATTCTTTTTATTTAACAAATAAATATTTCCTGTTCAATTCTATTTATTTAACAAATAAATATTTCCTTTTATAAAAATCCTTTGATTTTATAATTATTTTCTTTTCAATATACACTTTGAAAATTCCCATTATACATTCCAGTATTTCTTATGGTATTTAAAATACCAAATAACCATGATCAATATCATCCAAACACACATAATCAACGACAGATTATATATCACATCATATATTACAATATATGAAAAACAGTAAAATAAATGTTAAGGAATCCAGTTGGATTCCTCCGACTTGTTTCCCTGCATCCACAGATGTTAAACAATATAATAACATCAATTTCATTTCGATATGAAATATTCGGATAAACAGAATCAATATTTGATTAACGATTTATATATATATATATATCGTTATCTATAATTTCAACCAATACATAAGCAATTTAACCAAACAATCATCACACAACAGTCAATCAGTATTTATCATTACTAGATTATATTTATAAAAATATAACCGATAGAGTTAGTGAGTTTTACTCACATTGGACGATCATCATTAAATAACGATAATTGTCGCTTGATTCAGATGGACAATTTACTTCGCTATAAATTGTAACGAGCTCGAATTCACTCCCAGTCAGTTCCATTGTGTAGTCGTCGTCCATACGATCCCGATGGATATTGTTTCGTCAATTTCTGATATCGTATGATAAAGTTATTAATATTATAAGTTATAGATTATTTAAACATCGCTAAGTAAATAATTAATGGTTAATTAACCTCACCTAATCCCCTTAAGCCACGTCATCAGCTCCTAATCGGCCTGCATATCCTTTTTCAATTAAGCCTGCATGAACAATATTCCTCCCAACGTGGTATATCCCATTCGGAAAACGAAATCCGCCAACACCCACTTCCATTCTTTTATTTCTTTCTTTTATTTAAAGCCCAAACTGTTAAGGCCCAAAACCCATCATCTTAAACAAACAATGTTCCTAAGCCCGCACCATCACCCATCGCTACAGTTTCCTTCATCTTCTCCAATTACCTGCTGAACTCCATTCTCGCAATACACATACCATAGCCGTAAGTGATTCTCCATTTAAACACCCTCATCCCGTCACTTAAATTCCTTTTCCTATTATAAAAATCTCTCTCTCCCAAAACAAACTGTGTTAGACTCGACATCCCCCCCATCGTTCAACAGACAACAGGAAAACGCGGCCATTTCATCATCTTTAAACACCACCGCGCCCACCATTTCCACTTCATGGATCCACAAACAAATAACACCATTAACATCCTCGTTCGATCCTCTTTCTCCTCATACTGAACTTCCACAACTCGACGTTGACATCCCCGAAAACCTCTCGCAGCCTCTACAGGAACTCGCGACACCTCTCTATTTCGATCTTTACCAAAATCTACATTCAAACTCTACAACACTCCCTTAATCCAGAAATCAACTTGAATTCATGAGTTGAAACCTAAATCTTCCTCAAATTAAAACCCTAGCTCGCACTGGAACGAACCCAACTACCCAGTGCTGATCGTGTGTCTCGATTTACATATAGGCTTGAAGGGAAAGATTGTAGAAATTCAAATATATCGGTATTATTATTTATAGGATTTTATGTGAATTTATTTGGATTTTCAAAACTCTTGTTTTGCTGAAGAAAAAGAAGAGAACAGCGGCGGAAATATTTGTTGACTACGGGATGATAGAAATTAGGTTAAGGGATAGTGAGAGTATTTATAGAGGAGTTTTAATGTTTTTATATTCGAATTAAATATTAATTTATACTGTACTACTGCTTGTATTTGTACCTTAAAAATTCCTGTGATCACATACGATACCCAAAAATCATGAAAATGGGCATGCAGCTACAGTTAGACAATACGGACCCAACAAAACTTGTTTCGTCGAATTCCGAATCCGTTTGCACACACAGCGTATTTTTAAAGTCAAATTATTGACTATTTTTCACATTAAAATCCCGTACGGCCACATACTGACTCTAAAAATCACGAAAATTGAAATCTAGCAATAATTTAATATTGCAGATCCAACAAAATTAGTTTTGTCGAAAACGGAGGTCGTCTGAAAAACTGGTTATTTTTAAAGCTCTAAATAAACCCTTTTATATATAAATATATTTAAAAATAATAAAATTTAATATTTAAAAATAAATATTTTAGTATATATTCACAATATAATATCATACAGCTCCAATTGTATTTATAACTCGATATTCAAATCCCGGTTGAATCAATATTCAATTTATATTGAAAAAATCATTTATAATATAAATAAATCGTTATAAATTATAAAGGAATTCCATACCGACTATTTTAAAATTTGATTTGGACATAACTCAAAATCTACATAAAGAAATCCAGATTTTTCTCTTCCATTAGAAATATATATTTCACTAGCTCCAAACGTTTCTTGTTTCACAGAAATCCGACCTAAAACGGATTATGTATATTCAATTGAAGTTCGAATCGCCAAATAACGAACTACCGCATCATTTCGAGCTCGATTATAATTGTAATATAAATTATACGTTCAACTATCGTTCAAATAATATATTTGTTATTCTAATTCAAATTCTAAGCTAAATTAAATATTTTAAATTGTCCAGTTCACGTTATATTGCCAATTCACTATTTCCGACTATTTCGGAATTAAATATATTATTCTATTATTTAAATTAATTAAATATTCACTATTATTTAATTAAACAACGATTTAATTCCCTAAATCACTATTTAAATAATTATATAAATTAATTATTATACCGTAAAAATACGGGACATTACACCTGTTGAGGGGTCAACCCATGGGTTGACACCCTAAGGGCCGTGGGTCGACCCCCAACAAGACGATTTCCCGTGTCCTCCCGCCTCGTTTGATTTTCTAATTAAATTGAATTTCTGGATTAATTTGTTTAGATGTATTTCTCTTATACTTATACAAACTTCTAACCTTAATAACTTCTTCATACGATGTTTATTTTATGCAAACCAGGTGTCTATTTTGACCAGAATTCCGAGACAAATGTAGTGGCGCAGTCCATTTCACTTAATTCCGAATATTTATTTAAGTATTCCTTAATTTATTTTTAACAGTGTGTTTTACATTCTCCCCTACTTAAAGTATTTCGTCCCTGAAATCTCCAAGTTAAGAAGAATGTATTTCCTAACATCCATCATCCATCTACTCATCCACCAATCGCTAGCATCCATTATCCTTAAAAAAATTCTAATGCTTATGAAAATATGCAAAAATGTGTGTACATGTCCCTATACTAATGTGAAAGATCAGGTGGTCTACTGATTCGATTGACCTCCTTAATGCGACGTATGTTAGTGCCATGAATCCAAAATGTATGTAAATAGTCCTATTGTAACAGGTAAGCTCTATATGTATGCATAATCATCCATTCAAATGCAATATGGATACGATGATACACCCATTTTCATCCATAAAAATTTAAAATGCACACACATCCATATGTAATATGTAAGTGATTGAGCCGATGTAGTGCCTAACGTGTGTATATGCATCCACGAGCAACCACTAGCAAACACTTGCATCCACCAAACATAAAATGTCTCGAACACATGTTTACATCCATTGGTTTTATACCTAAAGGTCGAAGATTCGATCGATAGGATATACTCATACGTTAGATACAAGTATTAACGAAAGTTGGGAACAAGAAGTTTACAACGTACTCTCAAAAAGGAAAGGTTATGAAGCACGAATCTTGTCTTCAGTATCCCAAGTTCCATTCTCATGGCCCTCTTCCCATTGCACTTTTACTAACTTAACCTCCTTGTTGCGCGGTTTCTTAACCTCCAGTCCAAGTATGCGGGTAGGTACTCGTCTAATCGTTGCTTCCCTTTCTACCTCTACCTCCTCAAGTTAGCTCGGCTCTACCACTTCTTCGGTATCGTGCATGTACTTCCGCAAATGAGAAACTTGGAAAACATCTTGAACACCAACCAGTATCTCTGGTAGTCTCACCCTATAAGCCATCTGACCTATCCTTTCCGTGATGTGAAATGGTCCTACAAACCTCAGTGCCAATTTCCCTACCGATCCAAAATGAACCACACTCCTCAAAGGTGTTACTTTAATGAAAACCATGTCTCCCACTTCAAACTCAATATCAATCCTTCTTCTATCCGTGTAGGATTTCTGACGGTCCTAAGCTATGTTCATGTGTTTGTAGATGAGATCAGCCTTTTCTGAAGTTTCTCTAATCAGTTTAGGTCCAAGTATAAGTCTGTCTTTAGACTCCCACCAACAAGTCGGCGATCTACAAAGTAGTCTGTATAATGCCTCGAAGGGTTCCATGCCAATACTAGACTGATAAGTGTTGTTGTAGGCAAACTCTACCAATAGAGGATGCTCCTTCCAAGTCCCTCCCAAGTCAAGGATACACAGCCTCAAAAGATCCTCTAGAACTCTGTTCACCCTCTCCATCTGTCCATTGGTCTGAGGATGATATGCGGTGCTCAAACATAACTTTGTACCAAGTGCCTCTTGTAGACTCTTCCAAAACTCACTAGCGAATATAGGATCTCGATCACTCACTATGCTGGAAGGTACTCCATGTAGACGAACTACCTAACGAAGATAATCCGATGCCAACCATGTCGTCGTTCTCTTACTCTTAAACGGAATGAAATAAGTGCTCTTAGGAAGCCCGTCAACTATAACCCAAATACTGCTATTGCCTTTTCTTGATCTAGGCAAACCATCAATGAAATCCATAGAGATGCTCTCCCACTTCCACTGTGGGACCTCCAGAGGATGAAGTAAACCACCGGGCTTCTTTTGCTTAGCTTTTACTTGTTGTCAAATCAAACATCGAGAAATGAACTTTGCTACATCTTTCTTCATCCCAGCCCAAAAGAAAACCCTTTTCATATCTCTATACATCTTATCACCGCCTAGATGTATAGTCATCTTGGAATGGCGGGCTTCCTCAAGGACTGTCTTTAGTAGACTCCCAACTCGGGGAACACAAAGCCTTCCATCTCGTCACAACCACCCTCTATCATCTGTGGATCATCTACTGAGGTGACTAGAAGTCTCCCCTCTACTAAGCCTATCCAAGATGTTTGAAATCTGTGGATCCTCTCGCTGTGAAGTTCCTATCTGATCCAAAAGAGTAGGTCGCACCTTTAGTGATGCCAATAAACTAGGTGTAAACTCGGTGGAGGGTATAAAATCAAAAGTCGATATGAACTCCAAGCTTTTCCTCTCCACAAACAGAGGATTAAACGTCATCCTCTTCCTACTCAATGCGTCTGCCACCACATTACCCTTGCCAGGGGTATAAGCAATCTCAAAATCATAGGATGCTAGGAACTCCATCCATCTTTGTTGCCTCAAATTGAGATCCTTCTGCGAGAACAAGTACTTAAGAGATTTATGATCGGTGTACAACTCAAACTTCTCTCCATGTAGATAATGGAGCCAAGTCTTAAGCGCGAGTACTATGGAAGCTAACTCTAAGTCATAGGCAGGGTAGTTATTCTCATGAACTCTTAGCTGTCTACCTCCATAACATACTACCCTTCCCTCTTGCATCAGAACCGCACTAAGCCCTGTACCACATGCATCAGTGTATACTGTGAATACCTTGTTCCCATCTGGCAAAGTCAAGACTGGGGCTGTTGTCAAAGCCCTCTTCAATCGCTGAAAATCATCTTCATAGTCTATATCCCAATAAAATGTCAGGTTCTTCTTTGTTAACCTGTAGAGTGGGCCTGATATCTTTGCGAAGTCCTTAATGCTCTTCATATAATAGCCAGCTAAACCAAGAAAACTCCTCACCTCCATTGCATTCTTTGAAGTCTGCCAACCTTGAACTGCAATTACCTTCGAGGGATCCATAGCTATCCCATCTTTAGAGACCACATGCCCTAAAAATCTCACTTCCTTTCTCCAAAAATGGCATTTGGAGAATTTCGCCTTAAGATGATGTGTACAGAGAGTCTTCCTATCCTCCTACAAATGTAGGGCATGCTCCTCCTCGTTCTTCGGGAAAATCAAGATATCATCAACAAAGACCACAACAAACCTTTTTAGAAACACCCAAATTACCCTACTCAACAGATCAACAAAACAGGCGGGTGCATTCGTCAACCCAAAAGGCATGATGAGCCACTCAAAGAAACCATATTGAGTTCTAAAAGTAGTCTTGTCTATACTACTCTCGACCACCCTCAACTGATGAAACCCCATGGCGAAGTCTAACTAGGAGAAAACAGATGCACCAATAAGCAGGTCAAACAGATCATCTATCCTCGGAAGTGGGTGTCTATTTTTCTTAGTGAGCTTATTCAACTCCCTGTAATCCACACATAAACGAAGCGAACCATCCTCCTTAGTGGCGAATACTACTGGAGAACCCCATTCAGATATGCTTCGCCTAATAAATCCTTTCTCAAGTAGCTCCCCTACTTGCTTGTTGAGCTCCCTCCTTTCCCTTGGAGCCATATGACGCACAGGTAATGCAACTAGCTTTGCATTGTCCACCAAGTATATATGAAAATCAATCTCGCACCTCAGAGGTAAGCCCCGAACCTCATCAAAACATTAGGATACTCACAGACTACTGGTATTGGTCGCAGATCATCGATAGATGCATCAAGTGACTATAGGAAACTAAGCATGATAGACCCTTTTGGGTCACAAGAAATCTCGAGGGTCCTCCTATGGCAAGTCAAAAGTCTAACGACCCTCCTCTCACAATCCAAAATGGCACCATACATGGTTAGCCAATCCATCCCTAGAATCAAACCATAGCCCATGAAACCAAGCACATATGCATCGCATTCAAACTCGACGCCGAACACAAATATTCTCAAACCTCGACAAATCATAGACAGATGAGCCATACCCCCAATGGGGTTTGAGACAACAACGGGATCCAAAACCATACTAGTACTAAGGTGTAGAGATTCAACCACAAAATCAGATATAAAAGAATGCGAAGCGCCCAAATCAAAAGGAGTTCTAATAGGCTGATTGGAAAGAGAAATCAAGCCTTCAACAAAAACTTTCCTACCTTTGTCTAGCGCACTGGTCATGAGAGCATGCACCTGCCCTCCTAAAGATCCTGCCCTTTGATCTTGTCCTTGCTTCTTCGGGTACTCTTTAGAAAAGTGTCCGACCGCTTCGCAATTGAAACAAGCAGTTTTCCTCCGTTTGCAGTCTTTGACCAAGTGACCCTTACATCTGCAATTATGACATTTTCTCTTATCTTTAGCCCTGTCGTTCTTTCTGCCCTTCTTTTGTTGTTGTTGTCCTTTCTTGGGTCATACTTTCTTATTCTGTGTTTCCTCAACCTAAGCCTCTTTCTTTCACCTTTATCTTCTTCGTGCATTAATGTCATATCAATGGGCTTCTCAAAAATTGTCCCCATCGGAATATGAGACATAGCCAACCCATGGAGGGGTTCATTCAATCCTCTAGAGAACCTCAAAGCCTTCTTGTGTGGGGTATTTACTAGGTCCAACCTAAACCTCGCTAATTGATTGAATTTATTAACATACTCTTTCACAGACATGCTTCCTTTCTTAAGCGACAAAAACCTTTCCATTTGCATACTTTGCTCGGCTTGAGAAAGAAACTTCATTTTGAATCTCTAAAGGAAATCATCCCAAGTCTCCACTGGACGCCCTGCTTGTGTCACTTCCCACCAGAACAAGGCCTCATCTTTTAGTTGCCAAATGGCCAACTGAATCTTCCTACGATCGTCAACCTAAGAAATCCCAAACAAATCCTCTATATCCTTAAGCCAATTCCTTGCTTCTACAAAAGTCTTTGTCCCTCAGAATGGCTTTTCGCACATAGCGCAGAGATCCTTACATATCTTGGAGAAATTATCTGCCCGCGGAGGGGGAGGAGGAACAACGGCTGTAGTTGGGGGAGGGGCGTCTGCTTGGCCTTCGGCGGGTGTCGTAGCCTCCAGATACCTACGAAACCAGGGCGATATATGAATGCCCTCTGGAATATTAGGTTCCCCAAACATGCTGAAAAGAAAAGGAAAAGGAATTCAAACATAGAATCGAAAGATATTTCCTATGGCTTTAGGAATATGTTTTTCAAAACAATCTTTTCTTTTGAAAATGCTTTCTTTTAAAACCTTTATGAAAACAAATTTCAAAATCTTTTATCCGATCTGGTAACCTTCAACTCTGATACCAAATGTGACACCCTACGTTCATTAATGCCAATCTTTATTAGAATGCATTAAGTTTCGTGAAGCATTATAGGTAAACATAAATAGAAACAATACAAGATAGATATAAAATAACAGAGAAACTTAAAACTTTATTAAGTAGAAAACATCGTGGTTCAAAACATAGTTACATCATAAGTCTGAAATGCATAAAACCCAGTACATCAATTTAAAACTTCTGTCTTGTACTAAAATCATCAAAGTACAATAAACATAAAAAGAGCGTATTCCCCAAAACGTAGCCATAATGGAGAAGATACGTACATCTAAGCAGCTCCAAGCAGAATGAAAGAAGAATCCTGATCAAGCCTGAGTATTCCTACCCGGAGAACCTGAGGCGGAACGGAAGAGAAAGAAGAGGAAACAAAATAGGTCAGACATAAGTCTAGTGAGTCCAGTTACTTTTAGCAAATAAATAAGTAAAAGCATCATGACAGGCATATAAACTAGATAAGAGAGTTACAACATATAAGGCGGGTATGACAAGGTAAACAGGATAAACAAAATAGAACAAATAGCGCTTCCCTAACACTTTTCTTTCTCTGCACCAATACTAGTATAACCAAAACAAAATGATCCCAACAGGTGTACTTCTAGTGAGAGGTTTTACTCCATACAATAAGAGGTAGCCCAATAGAGCTGACGGGTGTTACCCCCAATGATAATAACAGGCTCCTAAACAGGCGAGACTAGATGTACCCTAATTACTACCCCAATCGATTGAATCCCTAACATGTAGATACCCGTGTTGGCCCTACTGTAGGATGTATCACTTCCCAAAGTGGCAACCCCGTTATTTCCAAGATGCACAACTATATCTAATGATGTCACGGCGTCTTATCTTCCCAAGCAGGCGGACCCATGCACGCACACGAGCCCGATGGAACGCGCCGTCAGACACCTTTCTCCCGAGTGACCTCTTATAACCAGCTCAGTAAGCGTGCCCTGATCCCGACCTAGTTCGGGGTTCTCCGTTTGATACCGATATGGGTTACTGATTGATACGGGTCCCACACACAAGATGATACAAGCTTCCCCCAGGCTTGCATCCCCGCTGCTAGGATTTCAATAGGTTATGCCCATTAGTTTAACAAGATCGCATAACCCCAACTGGTTAAGTTTGTCGGGTTCATATGTATAACCCGTGCCCACATATTTAACAAGATTAACTTAACCCTCCCACTTATTCAAACAAATCTACTTAACCCCTACTCAAGTTAACAAGTTCATGCAATCCTTATGGATTCAAACAGGTTAAGTATTACAAGTTCATTACCATACATTCATTTATGGTTATAATGCGCTAGACCTCCCACATCAAGTCTACCACCTGTGGATGCTGGATATACCGGTTGGGTCCGGGCAGACTTCTTCCACAAGTCGGACTTAACCTCGTGTCTTAGCACCGTCACATGTTTATTCACTTAAACCCCTCACATTAGATTTACCACTTATGGATGCTGGATATGACACGCGGTTCCGGGTTGGCTTCTACCACAAGTGTAATCTAACCTCGTGTCTAAGCATGGTTACAGTTTCTAATTACTGTAAATCTTGGCATATTCATTCTTTAACAATTATTCCAATTTTATTATAGGTTTTGATACCCCTTTCCCAAGTCATATTCGTCATGCACCATATGCCCCAAATTAAGGTCTTTAATCACAGTTTGGTTTATGCCCCAAATCCATATTCATTTTTTCTATTCATGTTATGCCCCAAATTTCCCAATACAAATTATGCCCCAGTTTTAACGTTTCCCCTCGTTCCCAATTTCACGCGTTTGCATATTTCAGTGGTATGCCTAGGCTCGAAGGTAGCCTGGCTATAAAATAAAAAGGGAAAAGAAGAAGGGAAGAGAACAGAAATAAGTATAATAATAAGATAGACATATGATGGCAGAAATAGGCATAGAAACTGAAAAAGCATATAGTGATAGAATTGGGCATAATGACAAGATAGGCATATAAGAATAGATCTGATGAACATGTGATAATAGAACTGATTAGGCATAGTTTTAGATCCAAATTCATATATATATATATATATGTCAAGATTACATTTAGGTGTTTATATCAAAAAACAACATAAACTCACAGAGAATGGATTTAAGAAAACTGAGAAAAGCGTGTTGATGTTGAATCAACGATCTTTGAATACGTATGAATCATCATTGCTGAAGAAAAGGCTAATTTAATATGAGTTGGAGCAGCATCTCGTTGTCGCCATTGATTTAGATGAATAAAACAATGGGTATAGGATGCTTTATATAGCGGTCAACCGATGAACAAAGCCAGAAAAGCGTCCAGGTGAGCCCGGGGGGTCGACCCTAGGGTCAACACGGGGGTCGACTCATGGGTCGGCACCCTGAGGGCATGGGGTCGACCACCAACGGGCTAATTTCCCGCGTCCTCCCGCCTCATTTGATTTTCGAATTAAATTGAATTTCTAGATTAATTTGTTTATATATATATATTTCTCTTATGCGTATACAAACTTCTATCCTTAATAACTTCTTCATACGATGTCCGTTTTACGCAAACCAGGTGTCTATTTTGACAAGAATTCCGAGACGAACACAATGGATCAGTCCATTTCACTTAATTCCAAATATTTATTTAAGTATTCCTTAATTTATTGTTAATAGTGTGTTTTATAATACGGGGTGTTACAATAACTAGAAGTACACCTAAAGCTACCACTATGTTTCTGTTGAGATCATTCTGTTTCTGTTAAGTAGAAAACACCTAATCCAGTATACTAATATTAGTGCAGAGAAAGTAGCTGAGAAGCATAGTTAATCTTGTTCAATCTGTTTATACCTGTTATGTGTTACTGTTATCTCTCATCCAGTTTATTTGCCTATCTTGATACTTTTATTTCTTTATACGCTAAAAGTCACTGGACTCGCCAGACTTTATATCTGACTTGTTTTGTTTCCTTCTCTCTCCTTCCTTCCCCCTCCAGGTTCTCAGGGTGGGAACGCTCTGCCGTGATTAGGACTTTCTCTCTCTTCTGTTTTTGCTTGGACCTGGATCTACTTTGATGTATCGCTTCGACTATTTGTCTACTTGTTTATGGCTACTTATGGGGTTATGATTTTTCATTTCTGTACTCTGATGGTTTTTAACGCAAGACAGATGTTTTTATTTGATGTATTTTCTTCCAGTATTTTAGTCTGATGTTGTAACTGGATTTGAGGCTACGATGTTTTCTGTTGAAAAATTAAAGTTTTAAAATTTCCCTTTTAATTTAATATATCTGTCTTGTGAGATTCTGTTTTTGTTTACCTATAATGCTTCACGGAACTTAATGCATTCTGATAAAGAGTGACATTAACGGACGTGGGATGTCACACGAAGGGCAAAAATTAGTCATTGTCGATCAACACAAAATAAATAGGGGTAGATAGATATTCATGCTACAAATCCAACGAGCTAAGAATTAATACTTTTGAGTGAGTATATTGAGAGATCTATTTTTTTAAATGAGATGGAGGAAACGATCACTCTTGCAAAGAGGAAGACAAGCTATAGGAAATCAATAGCACCTCGACCAATCACGTGATAGATAGTGGATAATGTTTACTATTTATTTTATTAATTCTCTCACTTCAATTCAAGTGTAATCGATGCGCGGTCTTATTATCGCACGATTAAATGACAAGTCTGCTCACCATGAAACTTAACGCCATGCATCACTATGACAATATGGTTCTGATGGTACAAGTTTCATCGAAATCCAAGAATGTTGCCCATAACGATAATTTTACGTATATTTCAAGATCGATATGACCGCCAATTGGTCTAAACTCCAAATATAGCGATCCTTATACTTTCTATTAATGTAACGTACCATGCGAACTCAACGGAACTGATCTTGAGTCCTGATTCCATCATTTGTGAAAAATCACCTTTTGGAACCATCACTTGATTAATTAACGATCAATATTTAAATTAAATATTTAAATATCCTGTCATTAAAATCTGGGTCATTATAGATTCTCTCAAAACTAAAGGGGTAGAACTCAAGCAAAAAGCTAAAGAGAAATGGATAACTATAATACCCCATAATTTAATACACCAAAATCATATAATAAAGATAATAAAATGAATATTAATTAACAAAATATTAAGAACTGGGTAAAACGGACTTTACTGTTGTGTTTGTTACAAAATTCTGGTTCAGACAGACTCTTGGTTTTCGTAAATAGGATTAAATATGAAGAGGTTATTAACTAAAGAAGATTGAACTAAATAGTATATAATATATAATAATTTAAAATAAAACTGCACAAAAAAGTAACGGTAAGTGAGCGACCCAGCCTCTTATCTGGGTCGACCCATGTGTCGACCCAAGTAGTAGGTGGGTCGACCTACCTGCATGCAGGGAAGATTCCTACACCTGAACCTATGATGTTTCGTTTACATTATTCACATGCTGACTATGATTAAGGTGTACGGTTGGATTTATAAACCTAATATCTAATTGTTTAGAATTATCCTAGCTAATCTATGAATAGGCTAGCATCCTCATAATCTTCTTACACACAAACATTCTTCATTCTTCTTCCTCCAAGCTATTTCTAAATAAAAATAAGAAGATGTTGAGGTGCTGCCAAAACGTAGATTAAAGGGATGATTCTAGTTTTTCTTCAACAATGATCTAAAGAAACATTTTCTAAACCTTAACTAAATCACTATAAGTTCTAGTTATTTCTAGATCTGCTATTTAAACAGTATTTTGATAGTAAATGATTTGGATCTAAAAATTAACAATGTTTATATGTGTATTGTTTTACTCTCAATTATGTATTCAATTTATAGTTATTATATGTTCATATATATACACCTTTCTTCCTTGTCCTCTTCTTGCCTTTTATTTATTTACAGTCTTTTCTATGCTTATTTATTCAGTTTGAGTTTAGATCTATTTTCTCCTTTTCCTTTACATTTTAAGCTAAGCCTAGGCCATTGAGGGCCTAGGACATTTCCGTTTGAATTGCATAATTGAGATAAATTGGAATAAATTTGTATTGACAATAAGGAGAATTGGGTAATTTGTAATTAAGGAATCTTTAACTGTAAATTTGGGGTAATTACAAAGGGAAGAATATGCAAAACATGTTAATCTGAATAGGTTCGACTTAATTTAATATTAAGTAGAACATGTTATGAAAAGTATGAGGATCATATGTAAATTAAGTAAAACTGGTTACTGTATTAAATATATATACATCTTAGAAGGTGTTTTTCTATTTTGGGGGGAGGGGTTGTGCACAGAATAACATTTATAGGAAATTTCATTTACAACCATGCTTATTAATGAACTTAAACCTGCTAAGTTAAACCTATTCACTAATAAGCTAAGATGTCACACGTCTTGCTGTTTATATCCGGTTTTTGGACTCTTAAAATCCTAGTTATTTGGGGGCACAAGCCTAGGGTGTGGCTTGTGTCAATCTTGCTGTGTGGAAACCGTATTAGTCATTATCCCTATTGGTATCATAGAGGGGCCTAACACTAGGTAGGGGCCAGTGCACGCTTTAATAATCTAGATTGTAAGCGGTTTAATGTAACAACTCTCCCGGAATGGGACTAAATTTCACACAGAAATGGCTCATTGAAACTTAGAACCACTCTAAATGGGTCACTGGTTCCTGTAAGGATTACATTTGCATAGATAATATATACACAGATACTTCGAATGGAAATATCACACAACGGAAAGAGAAAATATAATATTGAACTAAGATGTACCACTTAATTTAAAAATCACAGAATTCCAACACAATAGTCAAAGATACATCTGTTCCATGGGAACATCAAAAAATTCATCCTCACAAGTTTCCAAAAGAAGTAAAGCAATAACTACTAATAATAGCATAACAACTTCATCTTCTTCTACAACTCCATTCATGACTTCGTCCATGGCTTTTACCCCATCTACTGACCTGTTGGATATGTTAAGGAGAGGGGTCAGAACATAAAGTTATGTGTGACTGAAATATGGCATTTACTTAATGTCCATGCCCTATATTTTTAGCAGGTTACATATGTCAAGGCATGTCTACACAGCACACAACATTCACACAAACCAAGTATCCAACCAGTGAGGTGGATATCCAAGTCAATCGTTCATTGGTGTTTTTAGGGTAAAGACCCAATGAGGTGGGCATTCTCGGTCACTTATGGCCCTATTAAAGCTGGATTCTTATGATGTCTTATATCCCTGAGGCGGATCCTAGCCCCTTAAGGCCCTGTCCTAATACGTCAACGTTCTTAAAGTCTATATTCTAAATTGTAATATAAGAAGTAGTATTGCAAACGTTACTACTTAAAATGATATTATGGTAGGACACTTATGTCTCTTAAGACTTCCCTTCAACAGTTGGTGAGCATGCAATGGCCACGTATCTTTTATATACCAATTATGTAACGACTAGCCTTTTTGATATTACGGTAGGACACTTAAGTCTCTTAAGACTCCCCTTCGATAGTTGGTGAGCATGCAATGGCCACATATCTTTTATATACCAATTATGTAACGACCAGCCTTTTTGACCGCTCCAGGTCGGTATTTTAACCACTCAAAACGCTAAATAACAATAACTTCAATAACATACATATATATATATAATCAGTTTTAATCCCATCAAATATTAAATGATTTGAGGATATAAAATCAGTGAACTGCCAAATTAATATGGACAATATATGCATAAATCGAAGCAAGACCGTAAGTTCATATAGGCGGCATGGCTTGTATTTGGGTACACGCTTGTCAAAGAAAAACAAGGAACCAGGCAACTGCCATTGTACCAGAAATGTCAACCGAAAAGTATCAGGAAAAGAAGGATAGCATTTTACAATAGCTGAGGATAATTTTTCTTTTCACATTGCTTTTAAACTTCCAATAGTGAAAAACCGGTATGAATACATGATTGTGTTAAGTAACTACGACTGAGATCAAATTACCAAAGACACCATGTAGTTTGACCCAGTAGCCCTGACGTAACTTGGAAAAGAGGGAACAGTAGTAATAGCATTTGATATTGCAATTCTTTTATCCATTGCATGTAGTTCTACCTCATTGTCTATATGAAAAGGAGAATAAAAGGTTATTTCTACTTGCAACAATGACATCCTGAAGTGAATGAAACATCTAGTTGCAGTGAACCTTCAATTGATAAAAGTAAAACAACTAAAAAGATTCAAGAGATGAGATCATCAGTTATATAAAGTAGGCGCCGAACATGAAACTTTGTTATCCAAAATATAAAGAAAACTTGTTAGTAAGGAAAGAGATGTACACTTTGGACAAAGCAAAAGCTGACTAGTTGGCAAGGCAAAAGAGGCAACAGTTGATCAGTCACGTATGAAGTCAGTTATCTATACATGCAGTATGGGTTCCAAACCATTTTCTAAGAAGTAGCAGGTTTTAAGTGAAACCAAACGCTAGACTGATGTATACACTAAATCCAAAAACACACTCAACACCCACATGCAGTTCCCACACCTGTACTAAAAGCATACAAGGAACCAAAAAAAAAAGACAAGGCACACCCTTATATATACACCAACACTTAAGCGGAATCTAACGGCAATAACGTGAATTAGACACTTAAATGGACCCAAGCATGTAAGAAAATAACATCTACTCAGACTGTTTCCTGATAAAGGAGTTTGCATTTAAATTCAAGCTAATTAGTCAGATACTTATCTTGAAATGAAACAGTAAGTGTAGTGACAAGTTTAAATCTTAAGTTTTGTTTCGGTGAACCTACTGTTCTTCTTCCTTTTTGCATGAAGTAATACAAGTGAATTAAATGTACACTTAGATGTGTACAGGGTCATAACAATATTTGGCGGAATTGCTATATTCCAACCATAAATGCAAAACCAACTTTACTACAGGCTTCAAAATACCCTAATAAATACAATACAAACCAAAGGTAGATCCACAAACATACGAAAAAACAGCACGTAGTAGCGAACAACCAATACTAATTATATCTAGTGACGCGAAGTTTGATAACTTGGAATAAGTTGAATCGTAAGTTAAGCTTACTTTTAATCGCGATGAGGAACAAGGGGCTCGGCAGCGGTTTGGCTACACCAGGCGTTAGGCACTCGGAGGCGGGTCGGCGGCTTCACGTGGATTGGTTTAAGTCACTGTAATTTTATTTATTTTCTTTTAGTCGTAACTAAAGCAATATATCGATGGATATACATTTCATATTTTCTCAATGGTTTTAACATCTTCAATTTATTTACATTTTACAAATCTTATTTCTCTCGAATCAATTTCAAATTCTGTATTCTCATTTTCAACAATATTTTCTTTCCAAATAAATTTATGTTCAAAGTGCTTAAATTCCAAAATATACTCTACCTTCTAAATCAATCATTTATAACAGTTTAATATATGCTTTAGTTGTAACGACATGAGTTTTCGTTGAAATTTGCTATGATTTATTACCCGTTGTGTACACCGTTATGTGAATTCTAGACTAGGAAGTACTGGTTGTATATATATTGGCCTTGTGACTTCAGACCCCATCGTTTCACTTCACCGGCAGTCCAAAGGCGGAACCACCTTCCACCTGAGTGACGATCATCCTTTTGCAGTCCAACTACACCTCGCTGGAAACCAGAACCCGCGCAGAGGAAGATAAGAGAGCAAAAACAAGACAAACGCAGTTGTCACCGAAGGCCAGCACCCCTCTAACGTGATTGCCGCGAACCCTGCTCATTCTTCTGTTGTCCGCTTCATCGACTTATAACGACCTGCCCTTTTGACCGCTCCAAATCGGTATTTAAACCAACTCGGAATGTTTAAAACAATACTCATTATTGCTTGCAGGGTTTAATAGAATAAACACAGAGAATCACAGTACACAATAAATGCAGCGGAATAAATTTTCATAAAATATCAGAGTTTTACAGATTATTTTACATCGGAAGAATATAAACATATATACATGAATTTTAAATAAAGAAGTTTACGGTTTTGGTTGAGCCTTGCGCGCGCATAAGCATCTTGCATCTTCACGTTCCTTTCCAATTTTGCGAGCTGAACTTTAAGCCTGGAATACTTAGGATCTGACCCGAGCGTTCCATGCAAAAACAAAAAACACTCGAGTTAGGATTGTCTATTTTATTTTAGTTTATATTGAAGTTAATTTACTTGAATTATGCTTAATCCTGACTCGAGTGTTTTGTGTTTTTGCATGGAACGCTCGGGTCAGATCCTAAGTGTTCCAGGCTTAAAGTTCAGCTCGCAAAATTGGAAAGGAACATGAAGACGCAAGACGCTTATGTGCATGCAAGACCCGATCAAAACCGTAAACTTCTTTATTTAAAATTCATGTATATATGTTTATATTCTTCCATT
This sequence comes from Allium sativum, assembly GCA_030737875.1. Classification (NCBI taxonomy): domain Eukaryota; kingdom Viridiplantae; phylum Streptophyta; class Magnoliopsida; order Asparagales; family Amaryllidaceae; genus Allium; species Allium sativum. Next base: position 1,017,480,195 of record CM060926.1, on the reverse strand, counting down.
GTAAAATAATATGTAAAACTCTGATATTTTATGAAAATTTATTCCGCTGCAATTATTGTGTAGTGTGATTCTCTGTGTTTATTCTATTAAACCCTATAAGCAATAATGAGCTGTCGTTTTGAACGTTCCAAGTTGGTTTAAATACCGACTTGGAGCGATCAAAAGGGAAGGTCGCTATAATTTTCTGCTGCAAGTATTATAGTACTGTGATTCTCTGTGTTATTTTGTTAAACCTGGTAAGCTAAACAACTGCTCGTCGTTTTGAACGTCTTTAGTTGGTTCAATTACCAACTAGAGGCGGTCAAAAAGGCAGGTCGTTACAAATTACATCCCTAGCTGAGCCCTTATAAGTGAAAATGCCATGTGAACTACCCTACTCCGTTACCGCTTATGCCTAACAACTTTTAGAGAAGGAGGACCTGAAGACTTACTTCTAATAAGGGTGGGTCCCATGACTTTGGTTCCTCTCCGAGGAATAAACCTTATGAGGGATCCTAGTCCTAACCACTTAAGACCCAAATTAGACAAGAAGAGAGTCAACCACTTAAGACCTTCTCAAGGTGTAGTAAACCTGCCTAATTTCACACACAGTAGACTTATATATACACACACACACACTAGAACTCTCACATTAAACCATGTACCTGTAGATGTTGGATATGCCGAGCGGTTCCGGGTAGGGTTCTACCGCAAGTAGGTTTAACCTCGTGTCATAGTGTACTAAGTTTGAATGGCCCATGGCACCCAGAATTAACACATTAGTTGGGCCTATTTGTGGTTGTTGGGTTTGTTGGTCAGTTCCGGGAAACCTTACACCAGAAATGTCAACTAACCTCGTGTCTGCATGTCACTATTTATATAGGTAAAGCCATTCTATACGCACACACAAGCAATCAATATATATGTGACGACCTCCCGCAGCCCCCGTACTAAACAAGAGGAATAATGCGCTGAAAGGCATGCACGGCAGCCATGGACGATCATCATGGTATGATAACACAATCGGAACCTGTCGTAGAACTCACAATGAAAGGATAAAATATAATAGAACATATGAACATGTATCATTTGTAAAACAGAAACACTGAACTTTCATAACAACGAGAAAGTAATATCCATACACCTTGATAATAGACATGTTGTTTATACAACTTGCCTCACTACAACACTCATAGAAGAAAAATGAATAACGAAAACAAAAATACTATATAGTAAGGGAGATAGTACGCCAGCCTCCTGCTCGCCTGCAAACAACTACATCGTCCTCACTAAGCTATCACCTGCCACCTGTCACCTACTCTGCCCACCCAAATGATCAGATGAACAACCCAAGGCAATAAGAGGGAAACATAAAACCTTGAGTCAGACAACAGTCTTAGTGAACGATAAAACAACTAACAAACATCATCAATAAAGTATATGAGAATAGGTAGATAAACGAACTAATCTACCAAAACACCCGAGAAGTACTCACAACTTTCTTCCCACCTCTGACAGTGATAGCCTTTACGATCCATACATCTAAAGGAAACAACAATTCAGCCATGGCAATTGGAACAACCATTCATACATGGCAAAAGAAACTCATACAACATCTAGTTATATCTCACGAAAACCACCATAATCGAACTTGGCATCCCTCAAGCACAAGCCCCGGAGGCCAAAAACAATATCAGAAAACAACCAAATAACACCTCACTCAAAGTCGGATAATCTCCGTGAGATGGTACAACCAATACAACCAAGCATTCAAATGTCCACGACAGACTCTGGCCATCACCGCCAACCTTGCTTTGAGACCATCTTTAATCGTATGACTAGCTAAACAATTTGCCATCAATTGTCAAGGACCATACTCAATGCCCCGGTTATAGCAAAAACCCAGCACGCTATACATAACACGTGTCTAGGCCATACACGAACCCCAGGGTACTCGACCTACAACCAGTCTTTCAATCATACGTCTGCTTTGAGCCCGCTAGAACCTACGACAACGATAATTCATCTGCCTTATCATCTCTAGTTGTTATCAATTATGACTATTCATAGGCTCAGAACACTTTAGAGCAATCACTTCACATGAACTCAATACATTCTTATGTCATCTCCACATTCGTTGCATCCGACGAACAATGAACTAATCACATCACTTCGAACATCTTCATCTGGACTCTCGTCGAAGCCATCATCACCATCGAACCAAACAACTTCAATACAAGGTTCAATATAGTCTATAGCATTCACATACATTTTCTAAAGAAATAAACCATAGCACTTATGTGATTCACCACAGCGTTTAGAAGCACTGCTAAATCTCTTCAATTCATATCCGACCGACTAGGCTGACCCCTCACTAGCTCGATCCGAACACTACACTGCTCGGCCCAATGCTTGCTTGACCCAACCAGGCTGACCCCTTCTACCCGAGGTCGTGCGCGACCGACCCAGTGTCTCCGAAGCCCTAACTAATCCAACCGAGTCCTATGCACGACCGACCCCCCTTCGCTCGACCACCCATGCACGACCGACCCTGTACATTCCTTCCTGACCGCCCTACTGCGTGCGACGGACCCTGTGTATTTCTGCTCGAACTGACCACAAGTTGTACTATGCTATACTATACTTGTACTGCGCTCGACCCGTGGCCTGTATAGCCCCAATCCAAGTCCAATTTCGACCAAAACTTTGCCAATCGACATAATCGTTGAAATAAACTCATCTAATTCATTCAAGACAACCACAAGCATGTTATGAAATCATTAACAACATGAATATGCCAATTATCACTAAAATAAAAAAAATCACCAAAATCATAATAAATGAACATATGCTCTAACTTATGGATCTAACTTGCATAAACATATAAAATAGCATAGAAAGTACTAGTTCAAACTTGCTAAATCAGTTCCTATAATGATCATATGAAAATGGACTTACCAGTGTATAGATCTATGAGAAAATGCTTGAATCTGATGAAAAACATGATCAAACATTCATACACTTGATTGAACTTGTGTGAGAGATGCATATCACTAACCAATTCTCCAAATCAAAGCAAAAACGGTGAAATTAACTTCCAAACAGCAAGGAATTTGATCCAAACCCCTTGGTTCGATGAATTCTCCTTTGCAATGATGTAGATCTATCCCCAAATGGTGTAGATCTTCAATTCCCTTCCTTATATCTCGATTTTAATAGTGGAAAGGTGTTAGAGGAAGGAGGAACACAAGGCCACCAAATGAGAGAATGAAGAAAGCAAACTATTCTCCATATCTCTCACCCCCTATTTATAGCTTCCACCAGCCGACTAATGGGCTTCTACGAATCAACCCATTAAGTCTTCCAAAACCTGAACAGCCAACTAAAAACCTTAAAACAACGATTCCTCCCAAACCACCGAGCCAAATCTTTAATGTAATCATTCTACGGAAAGGCAATCATCATTTCCTTTACAATGACACAGGTCTCACCACTTGGTTCGACTCAAGTCAAAAGTTATTCCCTGTACAAGATTGATAAGGGAAAATGGTCATAAACAAAATTGGTAAAAATTATGGATATGTTTCACATCCTCATAAGCAACATATTAAAAAATAAGAATGATCCAATCCTTCGGGAATAAAATAAAAATATTTTATGATCCTTCGATATGTAAAATGCGGGCTGTTACATTCTCCTCCCTTAGTAATTTCGCCCCCGAAATTCCAAGCAAACACAAGAAACCACAACAATTTTGCATGCTTGTCATCCATGAGAAGCCAATTCTATCATCCAAACTAGCAACCATCAAGCCATGCATCCATAGCCTTATCCTAGCATGCAGAATTCTATCAAACAACAAGATACAACGATATAATGATGATACGATATCAAAGAGTCCTCCAGATGAAGAGTTCTGGATGAGACGCCTTGATGCTCTCTTCCATCTCCCATATACAATCGTCACCATCTTCACTCCATTGTACCTTAACTAGCTTAACTGTCTTCCTCCTAAGCTGTTTCGTGTCATTCCCCACAACACGAAGTGGCTTACGAGGTCCCACAACTACGGTCTCTACTTCTAGATATCCGTACTGCTCTGGAGGTACCACCGCATTTGAATCATGCACAAACTTCCGTAGAAACGACACATGGTACATATTATGCACACTCGACATTTTCTCTGGTAACTCCAATCTATACGCGATCTTTCTAGTTCGCTCGACTATCGGAAATGGTCCAATGAGCCTTGGAGCTAAATTTCCTTTGTTTCCGAATCGAACCACATGCTTCAATGATGAAATCTTTATGAAAATCATATCGCCTATGTCAAATTCCAAGTCCTTACGACGCTTATTGGCATAACTCTTCTGATGATCTTGGGCTGGCTTCATTCGTTGCCGAACAATTTCGATACAATCCGAGGTTTCTCTTGTCATCTTTGGCCCAATGTAGTGGCCTAGATATTTAACCGTTTTATTTAATATTTAAAAATAGTTTTAAATGTTGTTTTGGAATTTAATTTAATAATTTTGAAAATTTATTAATAAAATGTAATAATAATTTAATTCTGAAATAGTCGGGATTAATTAAAGTTGCTGTGTAGTGTAAATTGGACAATATAAAAATATTTATTTTACTTTGTGTTGAATTGTATTAACGTATGCGAAATTTGAATGTATAGTTTATAATTCAATTTAAAATGAGCCCGTAATGTCGCTATAGTTCGTAATGTTACATTTTGAACTTTAAACGGATGTACATGATCCAATATAAGCCGTATTTATTTGAAACAAGAAACGTTCGAATTTATGGGATTATAATTTTCTAATAAGGGAGAAAAATCGAGTTTTCATGTTGTAGATTTTGTTTTATGTCCAAATCAAATTTTCAAATAGTCGTTATGGAATTTGCTATAAATTATAACAATTATATATAAATAAAGGAATTTTATTATGAAATTAATATCGTATGCACAGTAATAATTTAATTGAAATAAATTTAAAACATCAATTATAAATTTACATACATACATATATATATATATATATATATATATATATATATATATATATATATATATATTCATACGATCGAATTAAATCTCGAAATTAATTCCTTTGTGTTTAAAATAATGGTTGAAATTAGAACTGTCGGTCGCGGCATCTTGATTGAAGTTCGGAAAAGTTAAATATTTTAAATAAATATTACTTTTTGTATGTCGTTTCCGAATCCAATCCGTATAAAGATCTTGATGCAGTAGCTGGACAAATCTTCGAAAGTCTATGCCAAAATCTTGGGGAATACATTCCAAAATATTACGTAGTCTTATAGCAACTTCTCAGAAAATCTTATCAGATCAAAGATATGTATAGATCTTAGCCTAATCTTTATAAAATAAATGCTACCAACTATTCTGGTTCAAGATACGTTGCCACTCAAAATTTTCGGGTGGAACAAATCAAAATTCATTTGGTATCCTCAGTCAAAAGTTATGGCTGGACCACAATAAAATGATAATAAAAGAAAATATCCTTAGTCATATCTGTGAAAAATAGCTGGCGTGCTTCGAAAAACAGCCGGCGTGCTTCTATTACTAAGGTGTTATATATATGAATGCTAGCAGGCTAAATCCTTTTAAACTAAAAGCAATACTTATTCCCGAAAATACACAGCAATTTATTATAATTCGAAAACATTATATATTTATTCAAAATCCGAACCAAAACAAAAACACACTTTCTTGGATCCATTTGGATCATGAGCTCGAGAGCTTCCCTTCCGTATACTCAGTATTGGTGCCATATTTTTGCTGTGAGGATGGATGTAGCCAGCGTCGAGAGGCATGCTGTCATGGGGAGAGATGCGTTCGAGTCAGCGGCATGAGGTGGTGCGGTGGTGTAGTTCCGAAGGTTGGTCTGTTGAGATGAGGTGACGGGTCAAATGGAAGTAGAAAGAAGCAGTGGCATGGGGGAATATTCGATTGAGCTGCATGAGTTTTTGAAGCAATGCATGAGAAAGGAATATTGCTTGGATGGGTATGGGCTATTAGGAGAAGCTATGGGGACATGCATGTGTTTTGTTATTAGGAGCAACTATTAGACCATAACCAACAATCCGTTCTGTTCACTTTTCTCTTTCATCCAAAAAAGCCACAACGCACCCAGCAATACAAAACCAGCCACAAACCATTTAAAAAATATATTATATAATACAAACAGTACAAAACACCCCTTTCATCCAATATATCTCTTTTTACCGCACCAAACACTGTTTTCATGTTTTTTTATTATTAAAAGTTTATAACGGCAAACTCTTTGCCGTTATAAAATTATAACGGCAAAGACTTCGCCGTTATAACCTCCAACCCTTGTTCACTCAACCAGTTACGAACTCGTTCAAAACTAGCCACGGATGACTGAACAAGTCATACCTGGTTGCTCCGTGACTTGTTTAGTAACTGAACAAACCATTGTTGGTTGTGCTCTTATATACAATGAAAAAGGAGAATAGGAGCGTTTGTGGAAGAAAAGGCTGCGGACTTGTCCGGGTTTCGGCCAGTATAGAAAGAAAAAGAAAAAAGAAAAAAAAAAAAAAAGAGAAGAAGATTGCGTTGGGAAAATAAATAGCGAAGAAAACGTGTGTATGCATGGGAGAGGGAGAACGCAAAGGAGAGAAGGATTGTTTGAAAAGGTTGGGAAGAAAATGAGAGTGGGCTGGAGTTTTGGGAAAGGGTTTTAGGCTTTTAAATGTTATACATACATACATACATACATACATACATACATATATATATATATATATATATATATATATATGTATGTATGTATATGTATGTATGTATGTATTGGAGAAGTGCGTGTAGAAAAGGAGTAGAGAATGGGTAGTTCTGCCAGGCAAAACGTCGGGGAGTAGACTAGTAGTAGAAGAATAAGTGGAGTTTCATGGTGGGCTTGTTTAATGAGGGAAAAAAGTCTAAAGTGGAACGAAAATGTAGGTGCAAGGAGCAGTAAAGGCATGAACGTGGGCTTGTGCTGATTATTTAAAAGGAAAAGATATATAGAAGGTTATTCTGAGAAATGAAACGTGAGGGATAAAGTTTAATTTGGTGAGAGTAGGGGGTGCACAGGAAAAAGGAGGAAAACTTAATTTAGAATTTACGGTACAGTTAATTTAGTAATTAATTTTATTATATAATCAATAACTTGTATAATGTATAACACATTCATACATGAACAGAATTTAATGAAACAGAAGCCGACGATGGAGGCATGCGATGAAGCTGATTTGGAAAAGTTCGGAGCTTATTGGATTTTCATGTAATTTTAAATGCATGTTTAAAATTATATGAAACTACGTGACAACCGTCAATCGTAAATAAATGGCCTGTTAACTCCTACACCTTCTGGAATATTATGATGATTCATTAAAAAATAAATTATAATCGGATGATTGGATGCCTGTTGTTTATTTAATGGTTGACGATGTTTACATTAACGTCGTATTGGATGATTGGTTGAATATTATTCCATATGTCATTATAAACTATTGTTAAACTCTGTATTGCAGGGAAGTATAGATTCGAGGATCTAACCGGATTCCTCAAATAATTTATATATTATCTATTTTTCATATTATTTATACGAGTATATATACATGTCTAGGTGGATCTGCAACTAATCATAATATGCATGCATAAATAACATGTCAATTATCCTTTCTTTAGGAGTTAAATCACCTAACTGCTATTCAACCATACTTTATTTGATAATAAATCGATCATAAATTACTATATCATATATCAGAAATCTATCGTATTTAAATATAAAATAGGATGCAAAACCCCAAAGGAGAACCCCACTCTTTTTTAGAAAACAATTGTGAAGATTACTACATAATTGTTTAATTAAAGTTATTAATGCTTTTGGACAAATAATTTAATATATGTCTTCTGCGCTGTCATATAAAACTATCCATATAAATACAAGATGTTACTATGGAAGTTTTCAAAATTTTTAAAATAGAAGGGGTTTTGAGGGTTGCAATCCAAATTTCAATTTCTTTTGCTTACATCTGTGTAGATAAATATGCATAGATTTTATGGTTAGAGGAGGAAATATAATAACATTTATAGAAATGTAACTAAATTTCAATTTGTGATACCAATATCATCCAGCTTCCTTATTTTTCAGCTTCAGACTCACTGCACCTCTATAAACTAAATTTAAGAGTAATTTGGCACGTGTGATGCACGTGCGCAGGATGAATTGGTTTTAAGAAACATCATTTGAAAAAAAAAAATCTCACAAAATAAACTTTACATATATGTAATATTGCATTTTTAATGCATGTACATGAACAAATCAATTGTTTATCGAAACGTGAATGTGACTAAATTAATTTATGAAAGAATTAAATTGATAAAAAAAGGTAATCAACTGCTACAGCAATATCTAGAGAAATGCAACAAACATTATTATTATTATTATTGTACGAAATAAATATATAGATAAAAGAAAATGATCAACTGTTAAATTAGCATTTTGAAAAGGAGAACTCCTTGGTGGAATCACAAACGAACAATTATTAGGAGATAAAGTTTGGTTTAAAAGATTATGTTTTTGGCCTTGAGTTTTGTAGCATATGCTTATAGCTTATCATGTAGGTTTCTTACTTTTTCAAACCTGATTATGGCTTATTATTTTTAACTACACGAACAACTATCAACAATAAATTTTTTCTACATGAAACGTCGAAAGTGGTATATTACGTGCATCTAACAATGCTCTCTATGAACACATTGACTTACTTCGTTTCAACATTGCAATTATGCTTGAAAGGAAAGCAGCTTCATGGAAATTGAGTTAAAACATCATTTGTGGCACTTCTTTACACTTAAAATAATCAGCTTATAACACTTAATTATACTTGAAGGCTATATGCAGGAAACATTGAAGGCGTGCAGCATACAAACTGACCACGAAAACCTGCAACATGCAAGTAAACGATACATTATTATACATAAAGTTTGGACAGGATGGTGCAGGAAACTTGTTGCACTTGGACAAAAAAGTTAAGGCATGTACAAACATTTGCATACCAAAGTCTTGGATAAGAAAAACTAAGTAACCTCAATGTCCAATCTAACAAACTGACAATTACTCTTGATCTGAATTTTACGCATTCCTTACCATTCTAAATATGCATGCACACATTTTTAATATTATAGCAAAATACATTTCCACATGCATTTCATAGAAACACGGTGTCTAGGGCTGTTATGGTAATAGTTACCATTACCATTTAGCAAATACCGTTACCGTACCGTTTTTACTGGTAAGTCAAAATTGCTTACCGTTACCGTTACCGATCGACTGGTATACCGATGACTGATATACCGATAATCTGGTAACCGTTACACTGGTAATGGTAAATTACCGTTTTTTTATCAAAGTTTATTTCTTGACATATTATTTGCACACAGTGCATCTTTATTATACTATATGTAGTGTTATTTTATAAAAAACATAAATGAGAAAGAAAATAAGTGTACTTGGAATTATTTGACCTGATTCTTAAAATAAATATAATCATTTTTTTGGTTTTAAACGCATGTAATAAAGCATATCAGATGACTATACTTATGTTTTGAATTAACTGGTAAAATTACCGTTACCGCTGGTATTTAAGAAACGTTACCGATAATTTACCGTTAAAACTGGTAAATTTACCGTTACCGTACCGTTTTAACTGGTATACCGATTTCAATAAAAAATGGTTACCGATCGACTGATAATGGTATGGTAATGGTAAATTTACCGTTACCATAACAGCCCTAACGGTGTCATTGTTTCAAGACATATTGCCATCTTCAATGTCAAGACAGGGCTTGCACTATTCCAGCACTTGCATCCGCCTCCATGTGTTATATCCAGGTTGATGTCCAGCAACATGCGAATAAATATGATATAATGCATCTTTACTTTACCATGTTTGCTACATTTCCACTTCTCTGCCATGCCAATGTTAAATTTGGGTGATACAAAATCACATTTAGATGGAACAAATATGCAAAATGGGAAAGTAAATATATTCAATATGGAATGCATAAATGCATTGATTGCATTTGCATGAGATGGATGCATGGATTATTTTCTTCCATATTTGCTATTGAGTCATTTGTTGCCATTGTAATTTGCCTCCATAATTTATTACCATATGATGGTGATTTGATTGATGACTCACATACATTTCACTGGCTATATATTGAGGGGTAGACTTCTTAGTAAACCCATCCTGGCATGGAGCCAGTGATCCCTAATGGTATCTCTTCTTGTTATGCCTATTTGAGGTTATATGTAAACTCTTTTTGTGTAATCTCTTGTAATTCTCTCTATTATGTGAAATAAAATCTCTCTCTTTTGAACTGGACGTACACTATCTCGATGATAGTGGAACCAGTATAAATATTGTCTCTTTTCTTCTTTATAGTTATTTACTATTTCTTTGTAGTAATAGAATAATTGCTATCAGATTAGTTTGATGTACGATTGGCAAATCTAGATCCTGCTTATTGTTCTTCCGCAATGACGCAATTTCCCCAACAAGTGGTATCGGAGCAAGGCGATTTGTTTTAAATTGTGCATCAATAATTTCTACAAAGGTTGTAGATTCAGTGGTGCTTATTCTATTACAATTTTGGGAGAAAAGGAAGACTTTGGTGGAGGAGATTATGTTGAGAGTGAAGAGCGTTCCAATCTGAGAACTTTGACGTGATAAAGAGTTTAGTGTGTTGAAGAGACCATTGGATTTGGAAATTATATCTGATGTAGCTGATTTTGGTGACGGATTTGACGCCGTTGAGGCTTATCAACTTATGATGCCGTCTTGGAGAGTTCAGTTCATAGAGCTGATTTTGGCGAATTTGTGCCATCGTCGATTTTGTGATGCCGTCTTAAAAAAAAGGTGCTACATGCAGATATGTGGAAGGAGAGAGAATTTTGTTGCATGCAGAGATTTGGATTTTGGCTCTGTTTTTTTTTTTGAATTGGTGATTGAGAGAATTATTTTTTGCCTTGGCGGTGTTGAGATTACTTTGGTGTCTGCCTTCTTTTTTATTTTGGATATTTGCAACATTTTGTTGGCGGGCTGGGACGTAGTCTGAGCTCGTTAACAATTGTGTGATGGGGGGTGGCTTAGCTGGAACCCATTTGGTAAATATTCATTTTTGGTGTACCTCATTATGAGATTTTGATTGAAGGTGGAGTTCTTTTGAAGAGTTTTTTGATGTGAAGAGAATTTAATTCGAGATGGGGTGTTGCAGATATGTGATTTTGCATCAAGGTGGAGATGTTAAATTTGGGTGATACAAAATCACATTTAGATGGAACAAATATGCAAAATGGGAAAGTAAATATATTCAATATGGAATGCATAAATGCATTGATTGCATTTGCATGAGATGGATGCATGGATTATTTTCTTCCATATTTGCTATTGAGTCATTTGTTGCCATTGTAATTTGCCTCCATAATTTATTACCATATGATGGTGATTTGATTGATGACTCACATACATTTCACTGGCTATATATTGAGGGGTAGACTTCTTAGTAAACCCATCCTGGCATGGAGCCAGTGATCCCTAATGGTATCTCTTCTTGTTATGCCTATTTGAGGTTATATGTAAACTCTTTTTGTGTAATCTCTTGTAATTCTCTCTATTATGTGAAATAAAATCTCTCTCTTTTGAACTGGACGTACACTATCTCGATGATAGTGGAACCAGTATAAATATTGTCTCTTTTCTTCTTTATAGTTATTTACTATTTCTTTGTAGTAATAGAATAATTGCTATCAGATTAGTTTGATGTACGATTGGCAAATCTAGATCCTGCTTATTGTTCTTCCGCAATGACGCAATTTCCCCAACAGTTGATGTCCAGCAACATGCGAATAAATATGATATAATGCATCTTTACTTTACCATGTTTGCTACATTTCCACTTCTCTGCCATGCCAAGGCTGCACAATTTAATACCCAACAACGATTACAAAATAAAATAGTATAAATAGTTTCCAAAATAAACAACATTCTCCATCAACGATATCAACATCAGACATAAATATCACTGTTCATTTATCATGAAAGTAACCAACAATATGGAACACAAACATGCTTTAAAGAACGAATACACCATACTTTTATCCTAGGGATGCAACACTATTACTAACATGGTACTTAATAGAATGTGAAGAATATTTGCATGTACATAACAATAAACGCATCACAAAATGAATCTATTTTATAATAGCAAGAGTAATAGCTCAATGTAACAATGCAAGTACTTGCTAAACTCATTAGAATAATTAATGAATATAACTGATATATACAAAAGAAACTTCGATTAATAACAACAACATATAACTTTGACAATTTGGGGAAAAATAACAACAAATCATAAATTAGAGAGACTAAAAAAATAAGATGTATTGAAATAAATAGATGAAGGGTAAGAGTGAAATGAAGAACTATGAAATTTTTGAATATTACATGATGAGAAAATGAATTTTAGGGGCTATAGATTTAAAATAAATATGTTACCAAATGTTGTACGTCACAACATGAACTTGAATCAAAGGATCAAATTCTTTGTTTGAAAAAAAAAAAAAAAAAACAAAGTGTATGTAGACAGGAAAAAAACAATTTAAAAACAATCATAGTACAGAAGAAATAAGTGCAAACCTATAGATTTATATGTATTTGTATTATCGGGTAATTGCTTTAGTTCTTTTTTTATCTCCCTCCTTCCCACGCATTTTTGTCCGTACCTGAAAGAAGAGAAAGAATTCACGGATTACAATCTTATGGGATGGCAGGCAAGAGCATTCATCCGTAAGAAACCATTTGGTGTTTGCAAGAGCTGGACAAATTGCATTGAAGTTTTAGAAAGCCAGGCTAGAAATATAGAAACTATAAAATCATACATGATTGATCACACAAACTACCCAAGAAAAAAGAAATGTTCCGATCTGTTTATGATACAATACAAATATGCAAAATACACAAGATATTAAAGGAAATACAAATATGCAAAATACAGTCTACATAATGCAGGTAAAAACTCATTAGCATTGCATATCTCATATGTAGTTACACCTGCATCAGCATGACTTAGCGTATCCTGTTGAATTGTTGATGCTTTTAGAAGGTGAGTTGTTGATGCATGGCTTGACTGATTTACATGGCATGAAGCGATGATTAAATAAGGGATTCATCACTGTAGTGCGAGCTACCATAAATGTTACGAACAGAATGGAAGCAAGAGGCAAATACGTAGCCATAACCACATACATGAAAAATACCATTGCCAAAATGAAAAGAATGCAACTACCAAATGATACATACTAAGAGGAAAACGATAAAGTGAATTTGTTATAAATGACAGTATTGAAAAAAAATCATAACAAATATTAATAAATTAATATTTTACCAAACAGATTGCTTTCTGATGGCAACACCACCCCAAATATATTACAACATTTTTTGTGTGTATTTACTTCACATCATTTGATCAGGACTAATTAAATAATCAAGCAGTTAAAGTAAAAAAAAATGTGCTGTAGTTTTAGAAAATGAAATAATCATCTGTTTACCTCCATATATTTGAGGTTTTCTGGATCCAATTCTTCCATAATTATGTATTACTTTGCTACAACATAGATTAATATTCTTCAAAAGCAGATAGAGGTTTGAGTATTCGCTACTATTAGTAACTTAATACTATCAAAATATGAAGCATTCAAATGTTCAATATTGTTCTTAATGTTGATACGGTTTAGCCAGTAAATGTCTTGCCCAACTTCGAATTAGGATTAAAAAGCTATTACAACTTCAACAAAAAAGCAAATTCTACCCAGTCGTCAATTATAAGATTTTCAATTCAAACTGTTATGAATAAATTTTTCGCACAGCCTTCCACTGATTTACATACAAACGAATCATTAGTACCGTTCAAGTTAGAGTTCAAATGTGATGCTATATTGTATCATCTAGAAAATTTAGAATATGAAATATATAGCATATTAGAGTATGAAATAACAATGCAGATGCGAGTTCTTTAGTGAAAGTCCTTTTCATTCCAAATCAATAAAAATGGGATATTTTATACAAATAAAAATTCACCTTAATGTCTCCGGGTTTCAAACTTATAAGCTTTAAAAACCTCAGGCTTACATTGGAACCTCTTGTTGACCAAGCCTATTTTCAAGTCCGAAACATAGCTCTGATGCCTGAAACCGAGCTCCATGCATCAACTCAACATCTTAAGTTCGAAACATCAAAATAATTCAGAATATAATGAATGATAATACATAACATCATATAGGGGATTCAGCTGAATGTAGATTCCTTAGAAAACAGCTGTAATAATGCCTATTCAGCTGCATTCAAATCCTTGGAATTCTTGTGTTTTAACTAATTGAAAATTGGTAATGCCAAAAGTTACACCAGCTTAAAGTATACAAAAATGCCATATCATGGAGAAAAATAAATACATAACTCGTTAAAATTCCAAGCAAATAAAGACCCTCAATGACAGGATTGAACTTCGATGATTTGTAGGAAGCATTTCTCAATATTGTGTCTGCAACAATAGAATCAGAGCATGAATTCCAGATGTTTGCGATTGTGATTACTGCAACAGCTAGAATTCGTACTTGGGGTTGGACTCAAGATTACAATTCTGATCACGATGACTACTACATCTGGAATTCGTACCTACGGTTCGAGTTGAAATTGCGATTCCAATCGCGATTACTGCTACAGCTGGAATTCGTACCTTGGGTTTGGAGTTGACGGAGCCGAGATCCGAAGTAGAAATGGAGAGCGGATTTTTGTAGAAACTCGAAGGTAAGCGATGATCGCCATTAGAGGTCTGAGAGTGGAGGATGCATATTTGCTAAATGTTGCACAGTAGTTTACTATGGGAATATAAATACATGTTGCATGTTCTAGCTTATACATCTTGCAAGAAAATTTGGTAAGAATACAGCAGCTTCACATCCCTGAATAATTTCATTAATAAAGTTGAAATAATAATATACTTAAACCTGAAAATTATAAAGTAATTAGGTACTTAAGAAAATATTCCATTACAAATGCATGGATCTCCCCTATCATCAAGTCACTTTGAAGTTTTGTATAGACGGGTATATCACTGTACTATAAACAATTGAACCAAATGTACTTTAATATCATACATAACATGCAAATTTCATTAGATATGCACATACCCTGTCAGTAACATTGATGTTTGAAGCATTACATATACGTTTAAATAATTTCATTCAAATAATTCCAATTTGAAGATTCTGATATGATAAATGATTGAATCAGAGCATGCAAATATGATTAAGAAACAATGTAATATACACATAAAAAGTCATTCTGACCTTGATAGGAAGATGGAACTTCAGATGGAATCTGAAAGCCCGGCGATCCTCGAAAATCGTCTAAACAAATTTCCCACCTGATTAGTAAACATTAAAGCATATGCATTAAAACATTAAAATATAAATGGTTAATATTGAATCTTGCATTAATTGTATGTATAGTAATAATAGGTACCTTATACATAGCTAGATGGGTCAGTGGTGCCATTCGAGAAGTTGTGTCCATGGCCAGCCCATTAATGCTAGTGTTTGCCAAAACACGCCAGCAGGTATGCTAACAGTGTGAATTCCTTTGATTCAATATCTAAAATGTTGTTTATTTATCTAAGTTGTGGCATGTTAACGCATTAAACTAATAAGCAATGATAAATACTATTTAAACAGTAAATGAATCATTCTTAATTGCAATTGCCATAATAAATCTATTGAAAACTAATAGACATCATGTTGACTGAAATCACGGATATACTAAAATAAAAACAAAATACTATTTGAAATATTGTTTGGTATGAGGACTCACCATTGAAGAGAAAGAAAAAAAAAATCCTAAAATTACATGAAATGTTTAAATGAAATTTCCTTGTTGCATGCACTTTAAGCACCTGCATGTAGCATAAAAGAAGAGTTAAATACCAAAATTATGTATGTTGTAAAGTTGGCGATATGAATATAGAGATAATGAAAAGATCAAGTACCTTTTATCCTAGCTAGTTGGTAGAACATCTTTGTAGACAATGAATTAAATACACTTACTTCATATTGAAATCAACTATATCTGGTTTTCAATGCTTTAAATGTTTGTATTTAATACACTTACTACATGGACAATGAATTTTTTTATTACTTTGATCATTAAATTTAGTGAATTTAATAAATTTTCCCACACCATTACAAAAACGTTTCTTTAGTAAACACGTTACTTCATATAAAAGTCATTTAGGACTAATTTATACCCTTCATCATTATAGAAAATTCAAATAATAATTACACTTTATTTTATAATAACTTTTAATTTATCGTTTTTTCTTTAATGGTCGGTCATTCTACTTCCCTTTACAAACGCAATAACAAAATTACTTTTCATAAATCATTTCAGATTAAACGATTCAACAAAAATTCGGCAACACTTCCCCTTTGTTCCCTGTATTGTACATAAATGTGTGTACACAGGAAACAAAAAGGAAATACCATCGAAATTTTGTGAACCGTTTAAAATGAAATGGTTTACAAAATGTAATTATGTTATTGTATTTGTAACTTGTCCAATACTGGGACAAATCCAACAAATATTGTATCGAATGAATATTAATATCCGTTCTATGAAAAAACGTACATCCATACAACAATTATATACAACACTTGTCACGCAGGGCCAAAAACTCTCTAAGGGACATATATAAATAAAACTCATTTTATGAATATTATTTTAACTTCACTTTAATTTTAAACTTAATTGTTTTTTTACTTTGATGGTCGTTCAACCTACTTCCCATTACAAATATAATAACATAAGCATATTTTATAAATCATTTAATGTTAAATGGTTCAACAAAATTTCGGCAGCACTTCCCTTTGGTCCCTGTATCATACACAAATGCGTATACACAGGAAACAAAAAGGAAGTGTCATCGAAATTTTGTTAACCGTTTAAACTGAAATAGTTTATAAAATATGCTTGCGCTTATTTTTGTAACTTTTCCAATACTGGAAAAAATCCAACAAATATTGTATCAGATGAATATAGATGTCCGTTCTGTGAAAAACGAACATCCATACAATCATCATATACAAACTAGTCAGACAGGTCCAAAAACTCTCTAAGGGGCATATATAAATAAAACTCATTTTATGAATATTATTTTAACTTCACTTTAATTTTAAACTTAATTGTTTTTTTTACTTTGACGGTTGGTCAACCTACTTCCCATTACAAATATAATAACGTAAGCATATTTTATAAATCATTTCAGGTTAAATGGTTCAACAAAATTTCGGCAATACTTCCCTTTGGTCCCTGTATCATACACAAATGCGTGTACACAGGAAACAAAAAGGAAGTGTCATCGAAATTTTGTTTACCGTTCAAACTAAAATAATTTAAAAAATATGCTTACATTATTATATTTGTAACTTGTCTAATACTAAGACAAATCCAACAAATATTGTATCAGATGAATATAGATGTGCGTTTTGTGGGAAAATGAACATCCATATAACGATCATATACAACACTTGTCAGATGAGGCCAAAATTTTCTAAGGGTGAATAGAACACATTTTACAATTATTATTTAACTACAAATTATTTTATAATTCATTCAACGATTTAAATATTTATTACCTAAATTTGAAATTAGAAAATGTATTTTAACTTTCATTTAACTATTCAAAATATTAATTTACTGATTTTTAAACTAAAATAGGTATTTAGCACTAATAGCAATTTAAAATAAATATATTTTATCTATTAACTTCACATCCTTATGCAAAACCATGACATGATACTCGATAATAATGTTTCCAGTACTATTATCCAGTTGAGAGTCTATGCATGTGCATACCCTCTCGCAAACATAATATCTTTGTTTCCATCATTATTATAGCTAATATAATAATATCAGTCTATCAGATGTTGATGTAACTTGAAACTAATAAAACACATTATGTTCGCATGAGCAACACCATTTTAATATTTTTGCATATTTTCAAGATAGATAAAATGCAGAAGATTTTATGGAAATGTTTTATCTACCGGAACAGGCACTAATTTATAGCCAATATCCACTTAAAAAAGAAATAAAACATACTTTTTATGCCATATACATCAAAATTTTGTATAACATATATTGGCGGAAAATGCTTCAAAATCTTAGCATGGAATTCATTTGAAGTAGCAGCATTATAGCGTTCATTGCCACAATGGTCTCTTGGCTAAGAAATTTTTGTTGGATAAAATTAAGCATTATAAAAAAAACATAGCTTTTCTTTTGAAAATTATCAATATATCTTAACAAAGGTTTCTAGTCCCATAATTGGATAAAACCATCCATGTTTAATGAATATGACTAACAAGCATTGATGACCCTTCCACATAAAAAATGTTAGCCTAATAATAATGTGTTCAACACATGTAATATAGAGTATATCAGTGATGCATGATTAACATTAACTACAAAATTTATAGTTTGAAATACCAAGAAAATGCCTATAATTATGTCAAGGCAATAAGACTCCAGCAGAACCAAAAGTGTAAGCTATATCAAAAAACTCTTAAGGATTAGACTAAAGCATGCAAGGAAGAAGTATTATATAAGCGATGACGACTTTTACTTTGTTAGCCACAACTTGAGTTGAAACCATAAGTGTGAAATGCTAGATCGAAAGGTTTCAACTATAAATGCATGCAACAAGAGGTACCATTCAATTTCATTTTATGCTAAAGGTTATATGTTCTAGCATGTGCACAATATTTCAGCAACAAATGTCTTCCCTGAGTAACAACGATACTTCTCTTTAGGACTCAAGGCATTTGTAAGAAATGGCAGAAAGAAGATCTATGGTGAGGTTCGGAAATTCCCTTTTTTCTCACAATACCATGCAACTTTATTTAACAAATGTTTTCTATTATTTACACTGACATGTATGTATAACAAATGTACTGTTTGATTTACCAATAGTGGATAAGTTTGTAGCTCTTGATATATTGAAATGGTTTAGGCATGAAAAGTTTGCAGACTCGTAAGAAGGACACACAGACAAAGCATTAACACAAAGCCTAATAATACGACAACTGTTATTGTGTCAGTCGCACGTGGACGGTTTGAAATAATTAGAAGACGAGCCAGGTTTTTACCTGGAGGATGAAAAATAGCATTCTCCTTTGAATTTATTATGGGAACATATACCATATTTTGTAAGAAAGGTCGATGTTTGATCTTATGTTTAAACTTAGCAGGGTGGGCTATTTGATGTAGTAACTTTTTGTATGTGAGTATAATATTGATGTTGTTTTATGTGATTTTGTGATTGTAAAGAATTTATATATATATATATATATATATATATATATAAATTATAACATATGTGACATGATATGAAACGACCCGAAATCCCCCTTACGGGAAATCACGGATTGAGTTGAGGACAAGACGAATCAGAACACAAACAGAAGAACATTTCATTGTTTATCACAACAATTCCATCAGAATACAAGGATATACAGAGTATGAATAAATATTACACATTCGATAAATGTCAGAGATTACAATAAATTACATAGCAGCGGAAAAACAATACAAAACATAACTGAAAGTAATACACGGATACAGAGCTTTCCGAGCATCGTTCCAGTTGTAAATCAGGATCCTGTAAATATAAATCTGCAAACCCAAAACTACTAGCTTCCCGTGCGGAAAATAGGGGCACCCAGAGTTTAGGTTAAAACAATAAACTCCAGGTCAGTCATGTGACTGGTGTGAGAACTAAAACAGTTATTAATCTTTATTTTAAAGTTAGGTAAATCAAGGGGCTATGCCGTATAACACAGAATGGGCTTCCTCCCAAGACTGCTAGTGCATAAAACAACAGCACAATGCTAAATAAGGAAAAAGTAAGCTATTATAAGACGCAGGTCCCATCACACAATGCAACACAAGCTGAAGGATAGGGTTTTTACCTTATAATAGCCAAAGAATGCCTGATACGCTACAAACAAATCATTTGATACTATTATAAGTGCATAGTGTATAAAACAATTTCAATCATAAGTATCAATCATAGACGGCATAAGTGCCCCATAACACTATGTCGCCATACTAGGCTCTACAAATAAAACCGCAAAGTCATGTATTGGAAGCTGGATTTCCATCTGTGAACCGAGGCAAAAGATAGTCCTCTACCGATTCGAGACAATCTAGCCTACCATGTCTCAGGATCAGAGCTCGAGTGACCCTTGGATCGTCAGGGTCGGTCCACCGATGTGGATTAAAATGTCTGAACACTGCGTTCCCCCGCCCTTTGGGGCGAAAATGAGCCAAATGACTCCATTGGCTCCACATAGTCACCGATATATCCGAGACGCCTCGCAACAGCAACAACCACACAGGTGAATATAATATAAATGTCAGGGGTGGTAGGTCACTGACACCACCCTAGCTAGAAGGAAACGCATGCCCTCCCTGAGGTCCTCTCCCGTTTCTGGTTCACAATCGGGTGTGAGGCTCGCGAATCAATGTTACACAAAGCTATGCCACACAGGCGGTGCTTTGATCATCAACCACAAGACTTTGATTTTCAACAGAAGCCTTGATCAATTGCCACTTAGGCATGCGACATAGGCAATTCACTCCATGCGATTGATATCCATCAATATATAACCCCTGAGCTCGTACGTCTCAGAGAAGGGTGTTAAGCAAGAGAATAAATTCTCCGCCACCAAACAAATATATATTTAGTAGAAATCAATCACACAGAATAAAATCCAATGCCAGACACATAGTCCATTTACAAGTTCGTTCTGGGTCTGAACGAAATCGGAGGCACCTTGTACCTCGCATATCCATCAATCTCGAAGTACGTATGGACGATCACCAACTGATTCCTTCCTCTTGGGTGTACAGCCCAATCAAGACCATCAGCAATCACCCAAACGATGTGAAGCCCTCCGGTCTTCGACCACCATCTTCATCCTCGACACCACGTCGAATTAGTTATTCATAATGGGTTAAACCCGGTCTTTCTGAATAACTCGCGTATATAATAAACAAGTGTTACACAAACACAACATACGCCTCATTCCAATTTAGAACATTCTTTTATTCAAATATTCTTATACTTTGGGAAAGGTTCCCATTAATTTTATCAAAGATAAATTCTTTAAATTTATTCTTTAATCTTCCTTTGAATATCAATTCAAATTAGTCGGGATTAGCGAACCATATGAAGTAATCATTTATTTTATTTCCCAATCCCAACCTATTCATCCCATGAAGTAAAACTGGTAATACTTCATATCTAACACCACGGTGTTATCGGTAAATTTAATTACCATTTCACGTTCAAATTCAATTAAAGATTTAACTATCGCCTGGTGCAAAACTGGTGATACTCCATTCTCAATCACTTCAATCTAATTAAAGATTAATTAAAACTCCACTTAGTTTTAATCTTCCCAAAAATCAATATCATGTCTTTAACTGGGTTAAAGAACCAATGTCATCTAAAACACGGTTCACGATAAACCCAAAACCACATTCTATTCAATTCCAATTAAATACTATTTAATTGGTATACTTCATTAAATCTAAATAAAAAGATTTAATCTTTTTCTCTACTGGTTTTAAGAACAGTGTTAATGAAGACACCATTCATGACAAACCCAAATCACATTTGTTATTAAATACAAGGCTCTGAATAGAAAATATATCGGCTCAATTCAATATCAAATTCTACGACCGACAAATATCGTATTGGAAATAACGATATTAATATATCTTTCAAATTCCCATAACAATATCTGTATCATCATGAAATCCAACATCGAAATATTCCAAAGACAATTTCAATTCAAATACATTCCAATTCAATTATTGGAAATTCTGGTTACTTTTAAAACCATTTCAAATCCAATTTATTTATTTTTAAAAATAAATGGATTTTAATTCTAGTTCAAAGCCAGTTCATTTCAATAAAAAATCTATTTTTATCTTTTCAAATTTGGAATTTTTCATCCCAATTCTTCACAAATCATTTCTTATGATTTTACACAAATTATTGATATTTTTAATAATTTTATCAAGGCCCGTACAGTCGAATTCCATCAACGACCATCGAACTACACTTACAGCGACCTTTTCCAAATTTGATATGGACATAATTCCAAATCCAACCATTAGATTTCAAATCTCTAATATTCATTAGAAAGCTCTTTTCGATACGAACCTAACGGTTTCGGTTTTAGGAGAATCCGACGGTCGGATCTCCCGTAATATCCATTCGAAGTCAATGGTCGAAATTCGCGAACTGCCGCGGCTCGGCGTGTTCTATTCAGGCCATTATATATATAATATATATATATATATTATATATTTCATCAATTTCCTTTCAAAACATATTTTATAAATCGTTTTAAATTAGTTTTCGAAACGATTTCAACTTCATATTCAATTTCGAATCAAAATTGAATATTCCACATCATCGATATACAAATGATAATATTTTCAAACGTTATATTTTGAAATCACTTTCTTTTCTATATTCATTATAAAAATAAATAAAATCGATATAAATATCGTTCACGTCAAAATGGCGTCAAACTAATCAACACGGCTTTTATTCAACATATGAATGTTTATTCTATTCAACACATGAATATTTATTCCATTCAACACATGAATATTTATTTCTATTCAACACATGAATATATTTCTATTCAACACATGAATATATTTTCTATTCAACACATGAATTTATTTTCTATTCAACACATGAATATATTTTTATAATATTCCTTATTTTCCAAATTGGAATGAGGCCCAATCAATTACCATATAATGTTAATTATATGGATTCTATATAACACACGTATATAACAGTATATAACATCAATGATAAATAATCAACCATCATCCAGAGTGCACCACACAACTGCATAAGCATTAAATATAAATAATTAACGCTTACACAGTCTGTCAACCCATCGATTGACATACAACTAAACAATCGGGATTAGTGTACGTCAGATATCATCCCAATACCCGTGTGGGGTTTCAAATCAACAAACACAGATTTTATTTGTGCAGTTGGGCGATGTGTAAAACTTATCGTCCCAATCAATATCAATCAAATCATTGTACATAAACAAATCGTTCGTTTTGTAAATGAATATTTATTTTATTTCAACACATGAATATATATTTTATTTCAACACATGAATTTATATTTTATTTCAACACATGAATATATATTTTATTTCAATTCCAATCACACAATCAATTTTCACAACACATCAATCAAACAAACAAGTCATCCATGGTCTGTGGACGACGGGTGTCGGGTACTGCTAAGCACCGTCTGCATCCTAGTATATGTTTTAAACTAGAAATAAATTCAAGCTAAGGAGTTCTCACCTTGGGGATCCACTCCGCCATTCTATATTACTGAACGGTCTGGATTTGTTCGAAATTCCAATGCGTTCTTTTCTCGCTGTTCATATTGAAATCACATTTTTAATATGATGTTCTATACATTAAAAATCATATTTTTAATACTCTACCAATATAAAATTCATATTTTCATTCTTTCTATAATATAAAAATCATATTTTTATTCTTGCTAATATATATATATATATATATATAAATCTTATTTTTATTCTTTCTATAATATAAAAATCATATTTTTATTCTTTCTATAATATAAAAATCATATTTTTATTCTTGCTAATATATATATATATATATATATATATATATAAATCTGATTTTTATATTCGTTACTCTATATAAAAATCAAATTTTTATTATCATACCTATATAAAAATTATATTTTAATAATCTTCATTATATAAAAATCATATTTTTATTCGATGTCTACTTTAAAAATCAAAGCTTTTCCTATATAAAAATACAAACTTTCCTATAAAAATAAAATCAAATCTTTATCATATGTAAAATTCTCTGAAAATCACATGTAAAATAAAAGAAATAAATAAGTAATAAAACTTACAGCTTCTTTGATTGGAAGGGGGGTTTTGTGCTTGCGCTGGGGTGGTGTTCGGAGGGAGATGGCTCATTTCAGCAGCAGGAGGGGGGCTTGCGTCCGCGGTGCGTCGGAGTTGACCAAAGGGGGCGGCGCTAGGGTTTTCAGGTGGGGGTTTTGGGGTCTGGGGTCTCGCGGTTTCAGAAGGGGGTGGGGGCGGCGCTAGAGAGAGAGAGCGGAGGCTGGGGGACTGACGTGGCGTGCAGCGGGCGATGGCGATGGGGTGGAGGGGTAGCGGCTACGGATTCGATCGCTTCTTTTTTTTTCTTTTTTTCTTTTTCTGGTCAACGGTAAGGGGGGAGGGGGAAGAGAAAGAAGAAAGGGAGGGGGTTTATATATATTATTTTATTAATATTTTAATTCCAAAATATTTGCTTTCGCATACGAACTCAAAAACGGACCCTACGACTGTTGTCCCTAGCTAATTACCCCCATTACGAACAAAGTGGGACATGTATCGTAAGCTGGTTCGATCGTTTTCCGTCAGAATCAAAATATAACTTTATATATTGAATTTGAACGCACATTTCAATTTACCGGGAACACATACAATCTCTAATAGTTCCCGAAAAATATTTTCTAGCTTCGTATTGACGACATGGTCCTAACAAAACTAATTTCGTCATATTCTGAGATCGTTTGAAAAATGACCATTTTCCAGTCGATTAAACTCAACTGAAATTGGTTAAACGCGTTTTCCTATGCCACGCTCACATATTAATTCAGAAAATTATGAATTTTGGAATCTAGCAATAACTTGACATCACGGATCCAACAAAAGTGGTCTCGTCGAAAACAAAGGTCGTTTGCAAAATCTCCATTTTTAAGGGCTCAAAATTCCATAGCGACTATTCTGAATTTTCAACTGGACGTAACTTTTGATTCCCGCTATGAAATTTCAATTTTTCGGATTCGTTGGAAAGATATTTTCGATTAGATTCAAATATTTTTTGTTTCGCTAAAATCGGGTTTATTTTAAATCCTGTACATTCATTTGAACTTCTGAAATTGAATTTTCAAACTACCGCGCCATTTTCAATTCCTTTTACAATTTAAAATAAATATTTATCTTCTAACGACGATCTATATAAATATATACATTCTATTCTATTCAAAATAAATTTCTCGTCGTTTTTATTTAAAATGATTCATTTTAAATATTCAAAATTCGCTAAAATTACCAATTTAAAATTTTTAAATTGGCTCGGATTTCCGGGTTATTACTTGATATGTCAATAGGTAACAAAAATTTGGTTAGACTTGGACAACCGATCATTTGAACAATCCCTGAGTGTATATGACCAAATACATCGTTTTCAGTTAATCAATTAGCCAGGCTGGATTCAAAAACGACCAAAAGATTTTGAACTACCAAACATATTTTATGTTATCAACTCTATCATAAGCTAAGAATTATCTAATCTAATACCAGTAAAAGTCCAACCACAATTCTTGATGACAATGTTACATGTATCACTCAAATCAGAGGAGGGATATAAAAAGGTTGTCAAACAAAGCATATATCATCAAAGATCTTCAACACAAATGAACTGATATATAACATTATAAACATTTAACAATTATACATGCTTTTATGAATGAACAATAAATAGGATTGAACTCTTTGAAGTTATGTTTTTATAATTGTAACAACCACACCTTCGTTCACCCAAGATATTGTCCCCAACTTAGCCACCGTATAGGTGTGGGGTTTTGTTCCTCAAAAGGCCTCAGCGTAAGTAAGAGATGGGCTCTACTATATAAGTACCCACTTCAAACAGGCTTCCACGATGTGGGACTTAGGGGTGTTACATTCTCCCCTCCTACAGAGCCCAACGTCCCTGTTGGCACACAAACACCTCACCCAGGCGTTGTGGTCCACACAGGAGCCACAATTCCGACTGGGTATTGGCTCTGATACCACTGCAACAACCACACCTCCGTTCACGCAAGATATTGTCCCCAACTTAGCCACCGTATAGGTGTGGGGTTTTGTTCCTCAAAAGGCCTCGACGTAAGTAAGAGATGGGCTCTACTATATAAGTACCCACTTCACACAGGCTTCCATGATGTGGGACTTAGGGGTGTTACAATAATGTTATTTATTTACATTTTTGTAAAATTAATTCTTACTTTTATTTAAATAAAAAACAATAAAACAAAGCAATAGCAACTTATGTCTCAATTTTTACCAACGTTTTTAGACTTACGTCTCGCCTCATGAGCAAAAGAATGCATCGTGTACGCTTTCGCATTTTAAAACTTTGATTAGTATCCATCTTCTTATGTCGATTTTTGATATAACTATCCACCTTTCATACAATTATCGGGTTTATGCATCTATCAATCTTTAATATTTTTGAATAAAAGAAAGAAATTTATATCATATAGTTTGTGTAGTATTGACCTAAAAACCAATTTACAAAAGTTTAACAGTTTTATTTCCAATAAAAGATGCTAGATTAAAGCCATCGATTCCATTTAATCACATGAAAAAACAATAATTTTAATATGCTAGACGAATTAATATTTCTGTGATGTGCATATCTTCATATTATCGTTTTGCAAGTGCATCTGTTTTTTATATTTAAGATAAATCCAGTACTCTTTAAATTTGTTTGTTTGGTATTTTTTGTTTTGGAGGATTCTGGTTTTTTCCCATGGTTTTTTTTGGGTTTAGGAGTGGAGGGTGGGGTACTTTTGGATTTTGAAGATTCATTTGGCCTAATTTTCATGTCTAAGAGCCATAGGAGCCTAATAGGCTCTAGAAAATCTTAAGTGAAACCATATCATAAAATGAACATAACATCTTGGATGAACCAGCTATTAAGAAGTACATATTCAGAAAATATCATCTAGAAAACTGAGATAATACTGTCGTAGTGTTGCCCATATTATTTAGATAGATAATTAAGAGGTAGAGCAAGTATAAAAATACAATTCTAATTGCGATTGACATTGTCGGTAAAAGCAGACTTATGTTGACTGCAGTTGTGATTGGCATTGTCCAAGTCTAGACATTCATGATTCTAGCCAACAAAGATAGTAACATTTAAACAGCGTAAACTTGTACCCTACTATTATATTTGGCTATTACTTATTCTCTATTGAACTGTATCAATTAATGAAATAATATATTTCTTCATTTAAAAACCGGGTCACTTTCAATATGCATAGTTTTGGTAAGTCGTAACAACAAAAATGAAATTCAACAAACATAGTTAAATGATAATCTTATTGATTTATTCACATAAGCATTGTCGTATGTCTACGATGTGCATCCTAAGATATATTACTGCTACAATGTTTAATCCAATATAGAGATCAACGGATCCATGACTATTATGAAAACATCTGACAATCAGCAGTGGAATCGACAGTGGAATCGAGAGTTGAGGGAGCTGGTTCATACTTAGAGGAGGGGAGAAGACATCGTGTCAGTCCCCTAAGGGAGAGCACCTATGGTTCGCATGTGGAGGTTTTGAAATAAGCAAAAGACGATGTAGGGTTTACCTGCAGGATGTGACAATCGACTGAGGGAGAGAACCTAGGGTTCACGCGTGGAGGTTTTGAAATAAGATGAAGACGGTGTAGAGTTTACCTATAGGATGTGACAATCGACTGAGAGAGAACCTAGGGTTCGCGCGGATATCGTGTCAGTCGCCCGAGGTTGAGAATCTAACGAAGTGTAATTTAGGATGTAACAATCGGCCGAGGATGAGAACGTAGGGTTCGTGCCATTAGAGGCGAGAATGGAGGACGTAGCAGGCAAAAGCAAAAAAAAACGGAGATGTAAAACTAACGAAGGGGTAAGGGTAATTTAGGTATTTCAAAAAGATTGCAAGTAATTTAGTGTTAATAATTTACCTTATTAGTAGTAAAGATATATGAATTGTTCACCCAAATAACGTTATATTTGTTATTGATGTTGACCGTTGAATTTAGATTCAACGATCGTTGCGTTTTTAATCAATAAGCAGTATTGATTAAGTGATTGGCAGTGAATGGCCTAAATCTATATTTTTAGACTTTGATTTACCGTTAAGCGAATTGACGATGTTTTAAGTTATAAATTTATTTTTATAACTGAATGGAAGTTTCAGGTTTTTATAAGATATTTAAATTAAATATTGTATAAATACAATTATATTTAAAATTGTATTTTCCAAAGAATTATTAAATGATATATATATATATATTCTTATGTTTATCACAAGAAAAGGAAGGACATAAATTTACCGAAGGTTGATAATCAAAAATAATTATTCAAGGGAATTGTTCAAGGGAACAATTAAGCTGGTTAGATTAATTATATTTGTTATTAATTTAATAAGAGGAATTAAAAGGAATTAGTTAACAAGTTAACAATGTTCTTAAAATGACTTGATCAACTGTCCAACTGAAAGTGTTATTTTGTATAAATAGTTTTATCGAATAATTGTTTTAAAACTTGACGAGGGTTATTGAAGTTAATTAATTATAGAGTTGTTTAGAAATAATTAACATTTTAAGTTAATAAGAAAAGAACTACTTATATTCAGCTGATTGTTATAAATAAGACATAAAGGCGATGATTTTTAAAATCGTAATTGAGTAAGGTTTGGTTGAAGTCGAAAAAGGGTTCTTTGAAGGAAAATATAATGTGAAGGACGGGAATTTCGCTCGATCTGAATCAGTCGTTAAACCGATCTAGACCGTTCGAAACCCCTGATCGTTTGAGAACAGGACAAATCAGAACGCAGACGGAAGAACATTTCATTGCTATTACAACAATTCCATCAGATACAAGAATATACAGAGTATAATGAATAAATTACATTTGATAAATATCAGAGATTACAATAAATTACATAGCAGCGGAAAATAATACAAAGCACAACTGAAGGTGATATACGGATACAGAGCTTTCCGGATATCATTCCAGCTGTAAACCAGGATCCTGTGAATATAAATCTGCAAAACCAAAACTACTAGCTGCCCGTGTCGAAAATAAGGGCACCCAGAGTTTAGGTTAAAACAATAAACTCCAGGTCAGTCATGTGACTGGTGTGAGAACTAAAACAGTTATTAAAACTTTACTTTAAAAGAGAGTAATTCAAGGGACCACGCCGTATAACACGGAACGGGTTTCCTCCCAAGAATACCAGTGCATAGAATAAACAACGCAATGCTTTTTCGAAAAATGAAGCTATTATAAGACCCAGGTCCCATCACACAATGCAACGCAAGCCGGAGGATAGGGTTTTCCCTTATAATAGCCAAACATGCTTGGTACGTTTAAAACAAATCATTTGATACTATAATAAGTGTATAGTGCCAAAACATTTCAATCATAAATATAAATCATAGACGGCATGGGTACCATATATCATGTCGCCATACTAGTTCTACAATTAAAACCGCAATACACGTATTGGAAATTGGATTCCGTCATGAGTCGAGGCAAGGGGCAAGCTCCTCTCCGCGTTCGAGACACTCTAGCAAATGCCTCAGGGTTACGCACTCTGGGCAACCCCGGATCTTCAGGGTCGGTCCTCACTTACGTTAGAGGATTAATTATGCCTGAACACACGTTTCCCGGTCCTTACAGACCTATAATCGAGGCACCTCGCTTTCCAACAACCACATAGGTGAAAAGTATATAAATGTCAGGGCTGGTAAGTCACTGACACCACCAAAGCTAGAAAGAAACGTCGTGCTCTCCCTGCAGTCACTATCCCGTTTTTAACTCATACCGAGGTGTGAGGCTCGCGAATTCACGTTATACACAAAGCTGCCACGTAGGCCGTGCTTTGATCATCAACCACAAGACTCTGCTTTTCAACAGAAGCCCTGATCATTGCATCTTAGCGTGCCACACAGGCAATTCATGCCATGCGACTGATGTCCATCGATATACAACCTTTGAGCTCGTACGTCTCAGAGAAGGGCGTTAAGCAAAAGAATAAATTCTCCGCCGCCAAACAGATGTATATTTAATAGAAATCAATCAACACAGAATAAAATCCAATGTCAGACACACAATCCATTTACAAGTCTGTTCTGGGTCTGAACGAAACCGGAGGCACTTTCCTCGCATATCCATCCATCTCCAAGTACGTCTGAACGACCACCAACTATTTCCATCCTCTTGGGTGTACAGCCCAATCAGGATCGTCAGTAATTATCCAAACGATGTGAAGACTTCCGGTCTTCGACCACCGTCTTCATCTTCGACTTATCGTCGAATCGGTTATTCAGAATGGGTATAAACCCGGACTTTCTGAACAACCCGCGTATATTGAAAAACAAATGTTCACAACCACAACATACGCCTCATTCCAATTCATTAGTCACTAACCGCAAATTAGCAAGAGCACAATTTCCCAAACATTAACCCCGAAGGCCGAAACCAACATCAGATCAATACCCAGGAAACCATTCTTCTTAGCCAACCTACAACTAGTTTCTAAATTCCACATTCTTAGGGAAAGGTTCCCATTAATTTTATCCAAGATAAATTCTTTAAAACTTATCCTGTAATCTTCCTTTGGATGTCGTTTCAAACCAAATTATGGTTTTTCTAAACTAGTCGAGATTAGCGAACCACACCGAAGTAATTATTTATTTTATTTCCCAATCCCAACCTATTCATCCCATGAAGCAAAACTGGTAATACTCCATATCTAACACCACGGTGTTATCGGTAAAATTAATTACCATTTCACGTTCAAATCTAATTAAAGATTTAACTATCGCTTTGGAGCAAAACTGGTAATACTCCATTCTCGTTCATTTTCTAAATTTGGAAATTTAGATTACAAATTCACATTTCAATCTAATTGCAGATTCGTTAAAACTCCTTTTACTGGGTTAAAGAACTAATGTTATTTAAAACACAGTTCACGACAAACCCAAATCACATTCTATTTATTATCGGGTTAAAGAACTAGTGTTATTTAAAACACAGTTCACGATAAACCCATTTCAAATTCAATCAAATATATTAGGAATTTCGATTATTTAAAACCCCTTTTTAAATCTAATTTATTTATTAAAAAAAAATAAAACCCGGGTTTTAAATTGAGTTCAAACTAGTTCATTTCGATAAAAACCTATTTTTATCTTTTCAAATATGGAGTTTTTCACCCCAATTTTTCCCAAATCGTTTCTTATGATTTTACACAATTTATTACTATTTTTAATAATTTTATTAAGGCCCGTACAATCGATTTCCAACAATGGCCATCGAATTGCACTTACAGCGACCTTTTTCGAATTTGATTTGGACGTATCTCCAAATCCAACCGTTAGATTTTGAATTTCTAATATTCGTTAGAAAGCTCTTTTCGATACGAACCCAACGGTTCCAGTTTTAGAAGAATCCGACGGTCGGATCTCCCGTAATGTCCGTTTGAAATAAATGGTCGAAATTTACGAACTGCCGCGGCGCGGCGCGTTCTATTCAGGCCATTATATTATATATATAATATATATAATATATATTTCGTCGATTTCTATTTAAAATGAATTATATAAATAGTTTTAAATTCGTTTCAAAAGCAATTTCAACTTCCATTTCAATTCAAATCAAAATTGAATTCCCCTTATAAATTCGTTTTAAAATTCATTTCTATTCAATTCAAGTTTCAATTCAAGTTTCAATTCAATTTGAATTCATTTCAATTCGCTTTCAATTCAATTTGAATTCGTTTCAATTCAATTTGAATTCGTTTTCAATTCAATTCAATTTCAAAGTCGTTTTCTATTCGATTCAATTCAAATTGGTTTTCTATTCGATTCAATTCAAATTGGTTTTCTATTCGATTCAATTCAAATTGGTTTTCTATTCGATTCAATTCAAATTGGTTTTCTATTCGATTCAATTCAAATTGGTTTTCTATTCGATTCAATTCAAATTGGTTTTCTATTCGATTCAATTCAAATTGGTTTTCTATTCGATTCAATTCAAATTGGTTTTCTATTCGATTCAATTCAAATTCATTTCGAAATTGTTTTCAATTCAATTCATTTCGAAATCGTTTTCAATTCAATTCATTTCGAAATCGTTTTCAATTCAATTCATTTCGAAATCGTTTTCAATTCAATTCATTTCGAAATCGTTTTCAATTCAATTCATTTCGAAATCGTTTTCAATTCAATTCATTTCGAAATCGTTTTCAATTCAATTCATTTCGAAATCGTTTTATATTCATTTTAAAATGAATAAAATCGATATAAATATCGTTCACGTCAAAATGGCGTCAATCTAATCAACACGGCTTCATATATTTCTATTTTCAAATATTCTATTTCAAATATTTCGTTCAACACATGACTAGTCTCAACGGATGAGTACAGTCAACACATGAACCTTTATTTTATATTGCTAAAGATGTAAATTTTATTATTCAAAATATTTCATTCAACACATGACTAGTCTCAACGGATGAGTACAGTCAACACATGAACCTTTATTTTATATTGCTAAAGATGTAAATTTTATTATTCAAAATATTTCGTTCAACACATGACTAGTCTCAACGGATGAGTACAGTCAACACATGAACCTTTATATTATATTGATAAAGATGTATATTTTATTATTAAAATATTTCGTTCAACACATGACTAGTCTCAACGGATGAGTACAGTCAACACATGAACCTTTATTTTATAATATTCTAAATTGGAATGAGGCCCAATCAATTACCATATAGCGTTAACTATATGGATTTCCATACAACACATGTATATAATAGCATTGAAAAATAATCAACCATCAACCAAAGTGCACTACACTGTATAAGCATCAAATATAGATATCTAACGCTTATAACAACCCGTCAATCAATCGATCGACATATTCAATCAATCAGGATGAGTGAACTTCAAATTTCATCCCAACACCCGTGTGGAGTTTCAAACAATCAAACACAGATTTTATTTGTGCAGTTGGGCGATGTGTAAAATTTATCGTCCCAATCAATGTCATTCAAATAGGTGTACATAAACAAACCGTCCGGTTAGTAAATGAATATTTTATTCACATTCACGTTAAAAATTATATTTTTAACGATAAAATATTTTATTTCAACACATGGATTTATATTCAGTTCGTTTACGCAATAAAAATGATATTTTTATTTTTCTAATATATTTTAGAAAATTTCGGCGGCATAACGGCACGATACTAGAAACGGGACGAGGCCTAGCCTTATCCCCGGTCTAGTGAAGGCCCACGCCATTCACACATCAATCAAATTCACCAAACAACCAAATTCAAATCAAATCATCAAATTAATTTATGCAACCAAACAAACAAGTCCATGGTCTGTGGACGGTTGTGTCGGGTGCTACTAAGCACCGTCTGCATCCTAGTATATATATATATATATGACTAGAAAAAGAAATTGAAAGGTGAGAAATTCTCACCGATAGCTATCCAATTCCACGTTCTTCATTTGCAGAAACCTTCGTCGTTCTCGCCTTTTTGTCATCTTCGTTGCCCGTAGCCACTACATATATAAAAATCACTCATCTTTATATTTTGATGTTTTTAAAATAAAAATCATTTTTTTATTTATTCACTTTCAATTTAAAAATCATATTTTTATCATCGCTTCATACATTTAAAAATCAAAATTTTATTCCGTTATTCAATATATAAAAATCGAATTTTTACTACTATGTTATATAAATAAAAATTATATTTTTATCACCCTATTTTCCATATAAAGATTTCGCCTTTTCTAAAACATAGACTTCGCCCTTTCAAATTTAAAGATTTCATCTTTATAAAAATCTCATTTTTATTTTTCTACACATATAAAGATGATATTTTTAATATTCCTATCATGTAAAAATTATATTTTTAATTCTCTACCTAAACAAAAATCATATTTCTACCACTTCTATATAGTAAAGAATATATTTTTAATACTTTAAAAATATAAAAATCATATTTTTAATTCTTTAAAAATATAAAAATTATATTTTTAACTTCCACAATTCAAAATCAAATCTTTACTTTTCAAAATCAAATCATTTTGATTTAAAAATCTAATCTTACCTAGTTAATAAAAATCGCATCTTCCTAGTTTAAAAATAACTATTTTTCCTAAATAAACATTTATTCTTTTCTAAACTAAAAATCAATGCTTTTAAATTAATAAAAATCGGTTCTTGTTATCTATAAAAATTCAGTTTTTGCTTATCATAAATAAAAAGAAATAAGGATAAAAACTTACAAGGGGGGTTTCAGCTGTTCGTTGAAGGCTGGAAGGGTGGCGGAGGGCTTTGGGGGTTGCGACGGGGTCAACAGGAGGTGGGGGAGGAGCGGAAATCGAGGGGAGGGGGCGTGCGACGCGAATTGGGGAAAACCGAAGGGGGGAGGGGGTTTCGACGTCGCAGGCGAAGGGGGGGAGGGTTTCGACGCCGCAGGCGAAGGGGGGAGGGTTTGGAGGTGGCGCGCCGCCACCTAGGGCACGGCGGTGGGCGGCGCTGCCCTAGGGGGGGGGGCGCGATGCTCGTCTCCGTTCTTCCCTTTTTTTTGATTCTGAATTGAAAAGATATCGGGGGGGGGGGCCTGGTTAAGGGAGGAGAGAGAATTCTTTTTTTTTATTTTTTTTTATTATTTTAATTTCAAAATGTTGACTTTTACATACGACCTCTAAACGAGGCCCACCGCCTGTCGTCTATAGCGTTTTACCCCCATTCCGAACACAATGAGATATGTATCGTAGGCTGATTCAATCGTTTCGATCAGTTTCCATTAAATTTACATTTAAATCACTATATTGAATTTTAAACGTACATTTCAAATTACCGGGGTCACATACTAGCTCTAAAAATTCTCGAAAAATATTTTCTAGCTTTGTATTGACGATACAGTCCTAACAAAACTAGTTTCGTCGAATTCTGAGACCGTTGGAAAAATGGCCATTTTCCAGTCGATTAAAATCAACTGAAATTGGTCAAACGCGTTTTCCTTTGCCACTCTCACATATTGATTCGAAAAATTATGAAATTTGGAATCTAGCAATAATTTAACATCACGGATCCAACAAAACTGGTTCCGTCGAAATCCGAGGTCATTTGCAAAATTCCCATTTTTAAGGGCCTGAATTCCATAGCGACTATTCAGAATTTTCAACTAGACATATCTTTTGATTCCCGCTATGAAATCTCAATTTTTCGGATTCGTTGGAAAGATATCATCAATTAGATCCTATTGTTTTTGGTTTCACTAAAATCCGGATTGTTTTGCACCTGGTACATTCAATTGAAGTTTGAAATCGAATTATCGAACTACCACGCCATTTTCAATTCTATTTATAATTATAAATAATTATATATATTCTAACGACGACGTATATAACATATACGTTCTAAATATATTCAAAATAAATTTTCTCGTCAATATTATTTAAAATAATCTATTTTAAATATTCAAAATTCGCTAAAATTGCCAAAATAAAAATTTTAAACTGGCTCAGATTTTCCGGGTTATTACAATCTCCCCCACTTAAAACTTTTCGTCCCCGAAAAGGAACAAAGTCGAAAGTGGTTTGACTATTCAGCTCTACATTCGATTTGGCTTCCATTCTCCAACTTTTCAGTTTTTGAGAATTTCCAAAAATTCAAAAATTTGGCTAACACCTTAAATTTTCGAAAAATTTCGCCATAACCTCCCCTGCACCGGGAGCATCGGGGAATTTCAAATAGCTTCCCCGGTCCTTCTAATCTCTAAAAGAAAAAGAAAAAGCCAAGCGGCTAGCCAATAGGCTCATAAAATCATCATCACCCAAACAAAACAGTAAATTATGTAGTAAACATGTACCTATTTGTCGGGCAAACAAATTTTATTCTCTGCTCTAGCCTCCTTGCTATGACCTGTCCAATGTAAGTATATGTATATGCAAGCAAATGCGACCAATTTTCAATACAGTTCAATTAGGCATAAATAGTTCAAAATTATCAAACAAATAAACAAACAACACAAACATCAATCAATTAGTGAATTAGAGTTTCAAATTCATAATTTTGATACATATACAGAAAATCATGTTTTTGATGCCAATTCACAACAATGTGTTCTA
This sequence comes from Allium sativum, assembly GCA_030737875.1. Lineage (NCBI taxonomy): Eukaryota > Viridiplantae > Streptophyta > Magnoliopsida > Asparagales > Amaryllidaceae > Allium > Allium sativum. The sequence goes on along the minus strand of CM060926.1, from coordinate 1,017,443,928 downwards.
ACTATATAAGTTTTGGTTCTCACACCAGTCTAATGGAAATATATAGATATCACACTTTCGAAACTCGAATATAAATTCTGATGATGTACGTACTATATAGCGATCATCAGAACCATCCCCGGGCGACTAGAATGTGATTCTATATCTATCCAATATATTAAAACTTCGAATATACGTTCATGACGCGTATATGCAAAATCTGTATATATTGGATTGTCCATATTCAAAATAAATAAATATTCAAATACGTATAAAATGGTTTAAATTTTCAAAACAAAATTGTTTTCATTTGAAAAATATACTCTTCACACTCGTTCTAGGATACTACTGATCCTATCTCTAACGAGTCATTCTAATTGGATATTTCTAATCCAATATCTGATGAATTCTTTCGTATGGTTCTAATGTGTCTTGTTCTCGAGCTCTGTAAACCAAAGCTCTGATACCAAATGTGAAGGCCGGGAATTTCGCTCGATCTGAATCAGTCGTTAAACCGATCTAGACCGTTCGAAACCCCTGATCGTTTGAGAACAGGACAAATCAGAACGCAGACGGAAGAACATTTCATTGCTATTACAACAATTCCATCAGATACAAGAATATACAGAGTATAATGAATAAATTACATTTGATAAATATCAGAGATTACAATAAATTACATAGCAGCGGAAAATAATACAAAGCACAACTGAAGGTGATATACGGATACAGAGCTTTCCGGATATCATTCCAGCTGTAAACCAGGATCCTGTGAATATAAATCGGCAAAACCAAAACTACTAGCTGCCCGTGTCGAAAATAAGGGCACCCAGAGTTTAGGTTAAAACAATAAACTCCAGGTCAGTCATGTGACTGGTGTGAGAACTAAAACAGTTATTAAAACTTTACTTTAAAAGAGAGTAATTCAAGGGACCACGCCGCATAACACGGAACGGGTTTCCTCCCAAGAATACCAGTGCATAGAATAAACAACGCAATGCTTTTTCGAAAAATGAAGCTATTATAAGACCCAGGTCCCATCACACAATGCAACGCAAGCCGGAGGATAGGGTTTTCCCTTATAATAGCCAAACATGCTTGGTACGTTTAAAACAAATCATTTGATACTATAATAAGTGTATAGTGCCAAAACATTTCAATCATAAATATAAATCATAGACGACATAGGTACCATATATCATGTCGCCATACTAGTTCTACAATTAAAACCGCAATACACGTATTGGAAATTGGATTCCGTCATGAGTCGAGGCAAGGGGCAAGCTCCTCTCCGCGTTCGAGACAGTCTAGCAAATGCCTCAGGGTTACGCACTCTGGGCAACCCCGGATCTTCAGGGCCGGTCCTCACTTACGTTAGAGGATTAATTATGCCTGAACACACATTTCCCGGTCCTTACAGACCTATAATCGAGGCGCCTCGCATTCCAACAACCACATAGGTGAAAAGTATATAAATGTCAGGGCTGATAAGTCACTGACACCACCAAAGCTAGAAAGAAACGTCGTGCTCTCCCTGCAGTCACTATCCCGTTTTTAACTCATACCTAGGTGTGAGGCTCGCGAATTCACGTTATACACAAAGCTGCCACGTAGGCCGTGCTTTGATCATCAACCACAAGACTCTGCTTTTCAACAGAAGCCCTGATCATTGCATCTTAGCGTGCCACACAGGAAATTCATGCCATGCGACTGATGTCCATCGATATACAACCTCTGAGCTCGTACGTCTCAGAGAAGGGCGTTAAGCAAAAGAATAAATTCTCCGCCGCCAAACAGATGTATATTTAATAGAAATCAATCAACACAGAATAAATCCAATGTCAGACACACAATCCATTTACAAGTCCGTTCTGGGTCTGAACGAAACCGGAGGCACTTTCCTCGCATATCCATCCATCTCCAAGTACGTCTGAACGACCACCAACTATTTCCATCCTCTTGGGTGTACAGCCCAATCAGGATCGCCAGTAATTATCCAAACGATGTGAAGACTTCCGGTCTTCGACCACCGTCTTCATCTTCGACTTATCGTCGAATCGGTTATTCAGAATGGGTATAAACCCGGACTTTCCGAACAACCCGCGTATATTGAAAAACAAATGTTCACAACCACAACATACGCCTCATTCCAATTCATTAGTCACTAACCGCAAATTATCAAGAGCACAATTTCCCAAACATTAACCCCGAAGGCCGAAACCAACATCAGATCAATACCCAGGAAACCATTCTTCTTAGCCAACCTACAACTAGTTTCTAAATTCCACATTCTTAGGGAAAGGTTCCCATTAATTTTATCCAAGATAAATTCTTTAAAACTTATCCTGTAATCTTCCTTTGGATGTCGTTTCAAACCAAATTATGGTTTTTCTAAACTAGTCGAGATTAGCGAACCACACCGAAGTAATTATTTATTTTATTTCCCAATCCCAACCTATTCATCCCATGAAGCAAAACTGGTAATACTCCATATCTAACACCACGGTGTTATCGGTAAAATTAATTACCATTTCACGTTCAAATCTAATTAAAGATTTAACTATCGCTTTGGAGCAAAACTGGTAATACTCCATTCTCGTTCATTTTCTAAATTTGGAAATTTAGATTACAAATTCACATTTCAATCTAATTGCAGATTCGTTAAAACTCCTTTTACTGGGTTAAAGAACTAATGTTATTTAAAACACAGTTCACGACAAACCCAAATCACATTCTATTTATTATCGGGTTAAAGAACTAGTGTTATTTAAAACACAGTTCACGATAAACCCATTTCAAATTCAATCAAATATATTAGGAATTTCGATTATTTAAAACCCCTTTTTAAATCTAATTTATTTATTAAAAAAAATAAAACCTGGGTTTTAAATTGAGTTCAAACTAGTTCATTTCGATAAAAACCTATTTTTATCTTTTCAAATATGGAGTTTTTCACCCCAATTTTTCCCAAATCATTTCTTATGATTTTACACAATTTATTACTATTTTTAATAATTTTATTAAGGCCCGTACAATCGATTTCCAACAATGGCCATCGAATTGCACTTACAGCGACCTTTTTCGAATTTGATTTGGACGTATCTCCAAATCCAACCGTTAGATTTTGAATTTCTAATATTCGTTAGAAAGCTCTTTTCGATACGAACCCAACGGTTCCGGTTTTAGGAGAATCCGACGGTCGGATCTCCCGTAATGTCCGTTTGAAATAAATGGTCGAAATTTACGAACTGCCGCGGCGCGGCGCTTTCTATTCAGGCCATTATATTATATATATAATATATATAATATATATTTCGTCGATTTCTCTTTAAAACGAATTATATAAATAGTTTTAAATTCGTTTCAAAAGCAATTTCAACTTCCATTTCAATTCAAATCAAAATTGAATTCCCCTTATAAATTCGTTTTAAAATTCATTTCTATTCAATTCAAGTTTCAATTCAATTTGAATTCATTTCAATTCGCTTTCAATTTGAATTCGTTTCAATTCAATTTGAATTCGTTTTCAATTCAATTCAATTCCAAAGTCGTTTTCTATTCGATTCAATTCAAATTGGTTTTCTATTCGATTCAATTCAAATTGGTTTTCTATTCGATTCAGTTCAAATTGGTTTTCTATTCGATTCAATTCAAATTGGTTTTCTATTCGATTCAATTCAAATTGGTTTTCTATTCGATTCAATTCAAATTGGTTTTCTATTCGATTCAATTCAAATTGGTTTTCTATTCGATTCAATTCAAATTGGTTTTCTATTCGATTCAATTCAAATTGGTTTTCTATTCGATTCAATTCAAATTCATTTCGAAATCGTTTTCAATTCAATTCATTTCGAAATCGTTTTCAATTCAATTCATTTCGAAATCGTTTTCAATTCAATTCATTTCGAAATCGTTTTCAATTCAATTCATTTCGAAATCGTTTTCAATTCAATTCATTTCGAAATCGTTTTCAATTCAATTCATTTCGAAATCGTTTTATATTCATTTTAAAATGAATAAAATCGATATAAATATCGTTCACGTCAAAATGGCGTCAATCTAATCAACACGGCTTCATATATTTCTATTTTCAAATATTCTATTTCAAATATTTCGTTCAACACATGACTAGTCTCAACGGATGAGTACAGTCAACACATGAACCTTTATTTTATATTGCTAAAGATGTAAATTTTATTATTCAAAATATTTCGTTCAACACATGACTAGTCTCAACGGATGAGTACAGTCAACACATGAACCTTTATTTTATATTGCTAAAGATGTAAATTTTATTATTCAAAATATTTCGTTCAACACATGACTAGTCTCAACGGATGAGTACAGTCAACACATGAACCTTTATATTATATTGATAAAGATGTATATTTTATTATTAAAATATTTCGTTCAACACATGACTAGTCTCAACGGATGAGTACAGTCAACATATGAACCTTTATTTTATAATATTCTAAATTGGAATGAGGCCCAATCAATTACCATATAGCGTTAACTATATGGATTTCCATACAACACATGTATATAATAGCATTGAAAAATAATCAACCATCAACCAAAGTGCACTAAACTGTATAAGCATCAAATATAGATATCTAACGCTTATAACAGCCCGTCAATCAATCGATCGACATATTCAATCAATCAGGATGAGTGAACTTCAAATTTCATCCCAACACCCGTGTGGGGTTTCAAACAATCAAACACAGATTTTATTTGTGCAGTTGGGAGATGTGTAAATTTATCGTCTCAATCAATGTCATTCAAATAGGTGTACATAAACAAACCGTCCGGTTTGTAAATGAATATTTTATTCACATTCACGTTAAAAATTATATTTTTAACGATAAAATATTTTATTTCAACACATGGATTTATATTCAGTTCGTTTACGCAATAAAAATGATATTTTTATTTTTCTAATATATTTTAGAAAATTTCGGCGGCATAACGGTACGATACTAGAAACGGGACGAGGCCTAGCCTTATCCCCGGTCTAGTGAAGGCCCACGCCATTCACACATCAGTCAAATTCACCAAACAACCAAATTCAAATCAAATCATCAAATTAATTTATGCAACCAAACAAACAAGTCCATGGTCTGTGGACGGTTGTGTCGGGTGCTACTAAGCACCGTCTGCATCCTAGTATATATATATATGACTAGAAAAAGAAATTGAAAGGTGAGAAATTCTCACCGATAGCTATCCAATTCCACGTTCTTCATTTGCAGAAACCTTCGTCGTTCTCGCCTTTTTGTCATCTTCGTTGCCCGTAGCCACTACATATATAAAAATCACTCATCTTTATATTTTGATGTTTTTAAAATAAAAATCATATTTTTATTTACTCACTTTCAATTTAAAAATCATATTTTTATCATCGCTTCATACATTTAAAAATCAAATTTTTATTCCGTTATTCAATATATAAAAATCGAATTTTTACTACTATGTTATATAAATAAAAATTATATTTTTATCACCCTATTTTCCATATAAAGATTTCGCCTTTTCTAAAACATAGACTTCGCCCTTTCAAATTTAAAGATTTCATCTTTATAAAAATCTCATTTTTATTTTTCTACACATATAAAGATGATATTTTTAATATTCCTATCATGTAAAAATTATATTTTTAATTCTCTACCTAAACAAAAATCATATTTCTACCACTTCTATATAGTAAAGATTATATTTTTAATACTTTAAAAATATAAAAATCATATTTTTAATTCTTTAAAAATATAAAAATTATATTTTTAACTTCCACAATTCAAAATCAAATCTTTACTTTTCAAAATCAAATCATTTTGATTTAAAAATCTAATCTTACCTAGTTAATAAAAATCGCATCTTCCTAGTTTAAAAATAACTATTTTTCCAAAATAAACATTTATTCTTTTCTAAACTAAAAATCAATGCTTTTAAATTAATAAAAATCGGTTCTTGTTATCTATAAAAATTCAGTTTTTGCTTATCATAAATAAAAAGAAATAAGGATAAAAACTTACAAGGGGGGTTTCAGCTGTTCGTTGAAGGCTGGAAGGGTGGCGGAGGGCTTTGGGGGTTGCGACGGGGTCAACAGGAGGTGGGGGAGGAGCGGAAATCGAGGGGAGGGGGCGTGCGACGCGAATTGGGGAAAACCGAAGGGGGGAGGGGGTTTCGACGCCGCAGGCGAAGGGGGGGGGGGAGGGTTTCGACGCCGCAGGCGAAGGGGGGGAGGGTTTGGAGGTGGCGCGCCGCCACCTGGGGCACGGCGGTGGGCGGCACTGCCCTAGGGGGGGGGGGCGCGATGCTCGTCTCCGTTCTTCCCTTTTTTTTTGATTCTGAATTGAAAAGATATCGGGGGGGGGGGCCTGGTTAAGGGAGGAGAGAGAATTCTTTTTTTATTATTTTAATTTCAAAATGTTGACTTTTACATACGACCTCTAAACGAGGCCCACCGCCTGTCGTCTATAGCGTTTTACCCCCATTCCGAACACAATGAGATATGTATCGTAGGCTAATTCGATCGTTTCGATCAGTTTCCGTTAAATTTACATTTAAATCACTATATTGAATTTTAAACGTACATTTCAAATTACCGGGGTCACATACTAGCTCTAAAAATCCTCGAAAAATATTTTCTAGCTTTGTATTGACGATCCGGTCCTAACAAAACTAGTTTCGTCGAATTCTGAGACTGTTGGAAAAATGGCCATTTTCCAGTCGATTAAAATCAACTGAAATTGGTCAAACGCGTTTTCCTTTGCCACTCTCACATATTGATTCGAAAAATTATGAAATTTGGAATCTAGCAATAATTTAACATCACGGATCCAACAAAACTGGTTCCGTCGAAATCCGAGGTCATTTGCAAAATTACCATTTTTAAGGGCTTGAATTCCATAGCGACTATTCAGAATTTTCAACTGGACATATCTTTTGATTCCCGCTATGAAATCTCGATTTTTCGGATTCGTTGGAAAGATATCATCAATTAGATCCTATTGTTTTTGGTTTCACTAAAATCCGGATTGTTTTGCACCCGGTACATTCAATTGAAGTTTGAAATCGAATTATCGAACTACCGCGCCATTTTCAATTCTATTTATAATTATAAATAATTATATATATTCTAACGACGACGTATATAACATATACGTTCTAAATATATTCAAAATAAATTTTCTCGTCAATATTATTTAAAATAATCTATTTTAAATATTCAAAATTCGCTAAAATTGCCAAAATAAAAATTTTAAACTGGCTCAGATTTTCCGGGTTATTACATATAATTTTACAAACAAGATTTGTAAATAGAAACTAAAAGCTATGCAATGAATAAAAAGGGGTTTTCACCAAATGAATAACATTTCTAAGAAGATGGTTAATGGATTGATTCAGGAAAAGATTAATGTATATACCCAAAGTTGCAAATAAATTATTATATCCAAAAACTAACATTTGATAAGTTTACTTAATAATGTGATTAAGTAAAGGGTTTTTCAAATATGAGGCATGGTTCGAAAAACAAAACCATATGTTAAACTGAATAGCAAATGGGATAAATGGGATATTAATATTGGGATTTGAGTTATAAACTTATATCTGTCTTGAGATAAGAACGTTATCGATCAAGGTATAAGAGGTAAATAGAATACCCCAACTTGAACGATTTCACTATTATCGAGAGATGGTATTAGTTTGTAATAGTAAGGAAGTAAAATAGATTTTGTGAATATTTTTCCTAATGATGAAAATAAAAAGAGGCTTTGGGAAGTATAACTATATGTCAAATAAAGGAACTAACAAAATGGGTTTAGAAGATGTTTATATCAGAAAGGGGATAAAGATTGGGTTTGTTTTCAAAACAAAAAGAGACGTGTTGAGATAAAATTATAAAATCGATATAATGGTTTTTTAATGAATGGTTTGAAAAAACCTGAGCTGCCAAGGTACTGATTGATATTGTTTGAGTTGATAGTTAAAACCCCAACTATCAATGAATATTGTTACTAGACCTTTCAACGAGTTAGTTTGACGAGACCAGGATGAGAGCTAGACCCTAAACCACTTTGAACCAACTGTGCGCTCGGGACTAACATGCAAGCCTATAAAGATGGAGCATTGAAGACCGTTGATCTTCATGAACGGAAGAACTACTTGTTGGATATCTCTAGGTCGCTCCTGGTGATATTTTGACTTGTGATTCTGTCATGATTGAAATTTTCGGATTGCAAGGACTTCTCGCTACTGATCGTTGGGGTGATTCCCATATAGGATGTAGTAGGAGAGTGCCTTTGGTTCATCGTGTTCCTGGATGACTTGTATAGACAAATGTCTGACAAAGTATTTCCTAAGAGTCACATACGTTGATTTTTATAAATATTCCAAGTTTGGTGGCGGAGAAATTCTCTTGCTTAATGCCAAGAGTATATTTATGGATGACAATTAGTGATTTGATGGGTCTGACGATGTGTCATTCAAAGTAAATGGTGATGTGCTAAACAAATAAACATGCCCTCAAGCCTCATCAACTGGAAATGGAAGAAATCGAATAGGTCACATGGCTAGTTGGGTCATACCCAAGCAGGGTATATCATTACCTGATCTGGAGAAATAAAATGCCTCGATTATTCCTTATTTTTGTATGCTTTCGGTTCGGTTGGCTGGGACCATGGTAATGATATATTCGGTCCACTCAAGTTAAATGAGTGATCAGTCATGTTTATCCTGGGTTGCAAGATGTTCTTGTTGAACCCCAGTGCATTCATCTCCAGAGGTGCACTGATCGGGAGGTGGTCCCATACCTTGCCATAGTTGGAATCCATTCTCCAATAAGCGCCTTGCGGATTTTGATTTTATACTATGTACATAGAGCGTGAGATGCAATCGTTCTACTAAAAGGTTATTTATTCGTGGTTCGATAGACACTATTATAATGTCATTGGATTTTGATATATCAAGAATGTTTTGGATTATAGTAAGGTAAAAATCATCCGTGTTCATGTGTGGGCTGGTCTGACTATTATTCTTTTTCCTTAAAAAGGGTTTATAAAGTTAAACAAGTTGCTTGTGCTGTGAATTTACCACTGAAAGTAATCCAGACTGATCCGGGTGAATTTTGCCCTGCTTTAAATGTGCTCGGGTCTAACCGTGTATATTTCCAGGTTAGAGTTCGCTTATAGTCCAGAAGCTGGAAGCAGAAGGCTTCACCGTTAGTTATATAAAGTTTATTTCCGATGTGACTGATGCATTTTGAAAACCCAACACGAGTCTGGGATGATAATTAATTCACATCTCCCCTGAATTTAATTATATGTCAATGAATCGACCCAGACTTCCCGATCTCCGAGGAGACGGAGGAGTCCGGATTGTTTTGAGAACACGACGCATCAGACGCAAATAATAGAACATTTCATTGTTATTACAACAATTTTACAATAGAGTACAAGAATACCAGAGCTCAAATAAATAATATACCACGGAAAAATAAATATCATAAATTTACAAATTACAAAGAAGAAGAAAAATAAATTTACATAAATATAATGTGCAGCAGAAAACAATGACTACCACAGCTAAAAGAAATAAACAGATACAGAGCATTCCATATATAGCTCCAGCCGTAATCCAGGATCCTAGGAAAAGAAATATCCACGAAAAACCAAAACTATTAGTTGCCCGTGTGAAAATATGGGAACCCAGAGTTTAGGTAGAAACAATAAACTCCGAGTCAGTCATGGGACTGGTGTGAGAACTAAAACAGTTATTAAAACTTTATTTTAAAGTAGGGTAAATCAAGGGAACACGCCGTATAACACGGAACGGGTTTTCTCCCAAGAATACCATAAAACAAACTACGCCAATAATAGACATATGAATCTACAATACATAATACAACATGCAATTCCTTAATCTAACCATTTAGGCTTAATCCCAAATTTAGATTTTTTGAAATCGAATCCACTTTACATAAATTATTTCTTTGGACTTTATTCCCGAATTCTTATTTCAAATCATTTGAAATACATATCTAGCTTTTATATCATAGTAGATTTCACTTCAGGATCTCAAACTAAAATCTTTGGAAATATGAATTCCAAAACATCACAGTGCATACAAAAAGATATGCAACCAAATATCGGGAGGTATTCAGCCCTCAGACAAGGCAAAGGGTACGCACCTTACCAACTCGATATATATATATGTGCACCTCCCACGATGGAGCAGGCTACACTGACGATGCACCTCCCACGCTCTCGAGGAAAATACACCGCCCATCTCACCCATACTTTTAGTCGTTCGGGTACTCGAATCTTTAGCCACATACCAAATCATTTCATATCCTGAAGTAGGGAAAATCATTTCACAACATAATAATCACAAGTACTTTCCAAAATATAGTACTTTATATTAGCAATTCACACATATGATCAGTCACTATTAATCACATAACCTTTGATCTCGTACGTCTCAAAGAAGGTTGTTAAGAAAGAGAATAAATTCCCCGCCACCGAACAAATATATCATCAATAGAAACTAATTGGTTATGTGATGAACTACAATGTCAAACACATAATACATTTCGAATTCATTTCGACAACATCGGGTTTAGGCCTCGAAATCCTTTCTGTTTTATAAAACATTCCCTATCCAAAGTCGGGAATACATTTCTTTTCACCTAAGAAAAATATCATTTCAAAATCATTCATTAAATTTGAAATGAACTCAACAACATCGCTACACATCCCTTAGTCAAATCGTGAAGTGTTTCTGTAACGATCTAGATTTTTGGTCTGTTAATTTTAAATATTTAATATGGATTTTAAATATTTAGTTGATAATATAAATTAATTTTTATATTGAGTAATCGATTTTGATTTAATATCAAATATATTAAATTATTGTAATACGAACAGTAATTTTATTCAAGATTTTAAATCTTGAAAACAATTCAGGTAATCAATATATATTCTATTTGAATATAGACGACGATAATAATAAATTTATTATTGAAGAATTTATTTGTTTTGAATTTAAATATTTTTATATCAATTTAATATGGTTATTTTATATATACGTTCAAATAAATTTTTATAGTATATTCCGTTGAGTACTGAATAATGTAAATACGTTGAAATGGCTGTCGGTAGGTTAAAATAGCGGTTCGTGATTTAAAATAATGGACCCTGAGATTTTTGATTGTGGATAGGCTCAAAATCAAATCGATACCCATTTAAAAAGGGTAAAAATCTCTATATTTCAAATCACATTAAATTCAAATAAAATCGAATTAAATTTCATTGTACTTATCCTACCTTACTTATAATGTACAACGCATACCTACCCTTCGTTCATTCCCTCTTATAAAACTGCAAGTACCACTCCTTATTCGTTCTAAAAATCAAACGCAGACAATTATTCAATTGATTTCCTTAACACTTCCTCCACACAATAAAATAAAATCGAAATATAATTCGAGTTCGTATCTGAGACAAGGCTCTGATCTTGTCTGTTTTCGAGGGGAGATTCATTTTCTTTGTTCGACTCTTATTAGAGACGGGTACGGGGTTCGTTAGCAACTAGGGAGATCGCGATTTAGTGATACAGTTTCGAATTTCTTTTAGCATCGATTTGAGGCGTTCAAAGTTGGGTGCGATTAGTGTGGGGGAGATCGACAGTTTCGACGCGGCTTCAGTTAGCGTTCGATTGGTAGGGGATCGAACTTTTGGGGAAGAAGTCGGAGCCTTATTCTAAGGGTTGCGATCTCGTCTAGAGCAGATCGATTTTAGGCTATTCAGTTTTTGGTCAGCAAGAGCTCGAAGTGGTGAAGGGTTTATGGTCGATGTCGAGAAATGCTGAGACTAAAAGGTGCGAAGTGGGTTTGTTATGAGGGCACGAATTGTATTTTTGGGGAGATTAAAGAAATGGGAGTGGATTGAAATGGATGGTGATGGTTAGCCTAAATCTAGAAGACATGATTCTTGTTTGGGATTACAGTGGTATGGTGATGGAATTCGGAGGCACAACTATAGGTGTGGTTTGCAATATGCTCGTGAAGGGGATTTGCAGGGTTTCAGATGGACATTTGTTGGAAATCACATGGATAAGGTGATATAAAATTTAATTATTTAAGTTGTTAATTTTAGAATGTGTTTAAAAATATATATTAGTATACTAGTGAAAACTAAATTAGTATACTGTTAAAAGGAAATATTTATGAATATAAAATTTATTTAATAACATTTAATTAAATATATATTCAATGTTTGAATGTTCACCATAGTGATAGTGTACGATAACAAGGACTGTTTAATATAATAAGGAAGAAGTTTTAGGCGTAGATCAAAAAGGCAATTGAGTAATTAATTAACTATTAATTTTGTTGATATGGTTTAATTACATTCAGAATTGTAACAAATGCACGTATCTCATACGATATCAGATTCGAGTAAACTAAGTGCATTGGAAGCTTATCGTCAAATTATACGAGCTGGAATGGATTAGAGATTTTTTCGGGATCAGCGATGAATTTTAAAACTAAAGCGAGCTTCAAATAAAGATCATGGTGAGTTATTCTCACTCAAAAATTTTATTTAAATGATTTTTATCGTTAAAAATAATCTGGAGGTTGTTTGATTGCATGCAAATATTATTGTGTGGCTATTATTAAATATATATATTATTTATTTAGGATTGGTGTTTGTGGTTATTATATATATATATATATTGGTGGTTGGATTCCCACAGTACCATTAGTGGATGCGCGCAATATCATTAGCGAATGACCCTATACGCCCCACACTATGATAGTGGATGACCTTCTATACCGCGGTATCCTGCCTCGAAGCAGTATGGGTATTATTTATGTTGGCTAACGTCTGTGGATGCAGGGAAACAAGTTGGAGGAATCCAACTGGATTCCTCAGAAATATTATTATTTATTTGATTTCATATATCTTATCATATATGATGTGTTAGAACACTGTGCTTGATAATTGGGCGTTTTTAAATGTTTAAATATCATTGGGCCCTAGATGTTATTTTATAAAATACCATAAAAAGGATATTCGAGATTCAAAATGGAAAATCTATTTTTTTCAAAAATAGAAATTGAATTTCGAATGGGCTAAAAAGATTTGTACTTGTTTTGAATAAATAAAACAAGTATTAAATTTATAAACGATGTTGAATAATTCATGAATTTGAAGTAAATTTATAAATGGTGTTCATAATGGAATTATTTTCCGTGGAAATCAGGGAATTGAAATGAATTTGTAAATGGTGTTTATAAATGAAGTGTAAATATTATCATTGGATAATTTGAATATTTAAATTCAAATGTAAATTTAAAAATAGGAATGGGGAAATCGTTTTAAAGAAATAAACAATGGAATTTATTCTGATGTTCAGAATATAAATTGAACTAAAATAAATCCGTAAGGATTTTTAATTTGAATTCGATTAATTCGAATTTATTTAAATAGAGGTTAAATTGAATATGAAAATAAATTGGGTGTTATATATATATATATAAGTTATTATAAATAGAAAATTCCAAAATAAGATTTTGGTTTTAAATAGATTTCGAAATAGACTTTTTTAAATATAAAACAAGGAAATTTATAAAATGGTGTTTATAAATAAAATGAACTAATTATCAAGAGATAATTTGAATATTTAAATTCAAATATAAATTTAAAAATAAAATTTAAAATCATTCGAAAGGGAACAACTGTTTTTATTCCGCAATTCGAAATATCAATGGAATGGAGTTTCAAATAGAAATTTGAAAGGGGAACTTGGTTTAAATATATGAAACAAGGAAGTTGAATTTATAAATAGTGTTATAAATTTGGTGAAATACATTATCATTTGGATAATTTAAACCATTTAAATTCAAATAGGAATTTAAAAGTAAATTGGGAAGTGTTTTGAAACAAAGCGATTGATTATATTTTGGAATTTGGAATATACGCTGAATTGAGAAGAATTCAACGGGTTTATAATTTAATTTCGATTATATCAAATTTTATAAATAATATATTTATAAAAGGAATTGGAATTAAATATAAAAGATCAAAGTATAAATAAATATATTACAGAGTACGGAAAAATCGAAAATTATAGATAATCGGAAATATTATGTTGAATTGGGAAACTGATTTGATATATACTAAAAATATATCAGAATGGAGTTGAATTTATTATAAATGATGTTTAAACATTTATATATATAAATATAATTAAAACGAACTAGCCGCAGCACGGTAGTTTGTAAATTGGCGATTCGAACTTCAATTGAGTATGTAGAACTCAAATTATGTCGGAATTCTTTGAAACAAGAACCATCAGGACCAATTAGATAGTAGTTTTCTAGTGGAAAAGAAAATTCTGAATTTTGTCGTATATACTTTGAGTTATGTCAAAACCAAATTTTCAGAAAAACAACGCCATAACCATTTAAAAACCATAACAGTTTACTTAATTTTATAAAAGGAGTTTAAGCGAATAAAATCCAAATTTCTATTTAGAAAATTTCAGATTTGAGTTGTAAAATATATGTGAACTCAAGTGGAGTAATGGATTGATTTTGAAACAAAAATCAGATTTTTAATTATTGAATAGTATTAACTAATTTGAATAATAATTAGTTAATGAGATTTTTGAATTAATATTAGGCTTTGAATAAGTGAATCCGATTTAGAAATTTATATTTGAAATCGAAAAGGAAACTTGAATTGAAATTGGAATTCAATTTGGTTATAAGCAAGTTAATATTTTATTTGAACATGTTATGTTCAAACAAAGAAGTGAAATAGACAAAATAACTAATTAGAAAATAAATTAGCGAATTGGGTTAAGACGAATGGATTGAGTTGAAACCAAATAGGAATTTTTGGATACGTGTTCAGCAGGTTTGGAATGAAGTATATAAAGTGTATGAAGTTCATAGATTTAGTGCTTGACAAAAAAGGTACACGTTTAAATTCCATATGAGATTGTATGCGCCGAATCGGCTAGCTGCTTGGCTTTTTCTTTTTCTTTTTGATTGGAGAGGCCTGTGTGGCGGTTTGGGGATTTTCCCGATGCTCCCGGTACAAAGGAGTTTATGGCGAAATTTTCTGGAAATTTAAGGAGTTAGAATATTTTAAAGATAATTGATAAATAGAAATCCACATATCAATATATATTGAATTCGATAAGGAAACGGATTTATAATAGAATATTATAAACAAAAAGGAAATCGATAGTCTGGTAATAGAAAGAGAAATGTATATACATTTTAAAAATGAATAATTGGCTTTATATGATGTTGATTATTCGAGGTAAGTGGTCTTGTCCGTTTTGAAGTTAAGGACGTTTTCAGTCAAGGTCTGAGAGGTAGTTATACCCCAACTTGTTTGATTTCATTTTTGACCAATAAATAGCAAGATCCAGTCTCAAAGATAAATGTTTGAATAAGAGTTAGTCGAATGCTGTATTTTGGGTTGTTGTAACGGTGTTTTACACACCAGTCGTTTTAACCTAAGTAAGTGGAAATTTGGAAATATAATAATAAATATTTCCTGATCATAGAAATAAATGAATGGGCATGAGAGGGATAAATAATTGGAATGTTTCCAATTATAAATAGAAGATATTTTCTAAGTATAGAAAATAAATGCAGATGATATATGGAAATGTTTTCCAAATAGCGTATGAGGCCAAGAAGATGATTATTGAAAATATCGGGTTAACAGATATTGATAAGAAAATAGAGAAGTGTTTTAATTAATGAAATATTAATTAAAAGGCCCAGTGATTTGTTTGATGCTTTGAATGGATGTTTGTTTTTCTTCGATAGTTAAATAACCAACTATCGAAGTGTTTGCCAACATCGTTGTCAATATGGAGAGACCGGTTGGATTATTATCCTTGAACCACTCTGTATTGGCAGTAGCTTTGCGAATCAGATTATATGAAGATAATCGAAGACGGAGTAAAATGCAAGGACTTTTTCTGTTAATAGAAATGGTGCCTTCGGTTTCATTCAATCCTAGAACGAACGTAAATGGACGAATGTGTGACAGAGTATTTTCAATGATCTCAGATGTTGGTCTGTATAGATATATATATGGTGGCTGAGGATTTATTCTCTTAGCATAGTATCCAAAATATATTTGTGCAAATCAATTAGTGATTAACGAATCAGACAATGTGACATTCAAAGTGATTGTGCTATCAATGAATGATAAGAAATCATAGCCTCAGGCCTCAACAATCGGGAAACGACAAAAATCGGGCAGGCAGCATGGCTATGTGGGTCGCTTCCATTAGGCTGTATAATCACCTATCTAGAGAAATTCTATTTACTTCTTTAATCTATCGATGCTGTCCCTTTTGGGGAAACGGTTGTTGATCCCAACCGTTGGTGATATACATTCGATACACTCAAGCGAAATGAGTGGTCGGTCATGTGTGGGCCGGGTTGCAAGATGTTCTTGTTGAACCTAGTGTATTCCTCTCTAGAGATACACTATCGAAAGGTGGTTCCATACCTTGTCATAGTCATAATCCAATCTCTAATAAGCGCACTGCGGTTTTTGATTTTATATTATATATGGAGCGTGAGATGCAAGCGTTCCGCTAGATTGTTATTTATTTGATTTAGACACTATTATAATATCACTGGATTTTTGTATCAAAGTGTTTTGGGTTATAATATGGTAAAAGCCGTCCATATTCGAAATGATTTTGAAGGTTAAACAATTGGTTGGAGTTTACTCACACCAGTCCCATGACTGACCTAGAGTTTATTTTGTTTTGTTTCCCTAAACTCTTGGGTGCCCAAATTTGTACAGGCAGTCAAGTAGTCGGGATTTTACAGATTCACTTGGAGGAGCTTGAAGCAGGAGGCTTCACCTGTTAGCTATAGACTATCATATTTCCGCTGTGGACTATGTGGTATCTGGAAATAGGTGTTTATAACTGTTACAGGAATAACTGTTGTGCTCTGATGATGGTATGTATATAAAGTTACTGATTTGTATTTCAAAAAGTTATGTTATATAATATATTTTATTCATTCCGTTGTGAGATTCATCTTCTTTGTTTTCTTCTATTCTAACATTTCTTTATTTCTATTTCTCATCCTCTAACTTCATTCTAAAAATGATTCGTATTTCCGTGCAATTTGGGTTAAATGTGTGGTGTTATTGGTTAACTCAGATAGTACGGATTTGCGGGCCATTACAGTTGGTATCAGAGCTTAGGTTTAGCGAATACCTAGGCTTTGGTGGGATTGTGCTCATTAGAGATAGGGTTAGCAGTACCCTAGAATGAGTTGAGTGTATATATACGAGAGAGCATATTTGTAAATTGATATAAAAGTTGTTTTATATTATGTTCGCTTGTGTAACACCTCGTGATTTTGAATATTAAAATCAACGAATTAAAGAATACTTAATTTCAAATGTGAGAGTTAAGGGAAACGGGTTGTGCCATTGCGTTCATCTCGGAATTCTGCTTGAGATAGAGTCCGAGTTTGTGTGAATTGGACTTCGTATGAAGAAGTTATGGCCCTCAGGACTTTCAGAAATTTATATAAAAACAATTCAGAAAATTTAATATAAAGGCAGTTCGACTTGGGGTTCGACCTCCCCCAGGCCAGGTCGACCCGGGTGTCGACCTCCCTATATACAGGTTGACCTGGGGGTCGACCTCCCTCTCTGGTCAGATCTGAAATCTGACGTTTTTCTTTGTGTGACGATTTTGACTCTTTGCTGAGTCATTTCGGGCTAATGTGGCTATTCTATCTTGTCTGAATGGCTTTGATTTGCTCTAGGTTAATCTGACGGTTCCTATTAAATCAAACTTCTATATAAGCAACCTAAATCCAAACCCTAAAGCAACACAAAAATATTCCTAAGACCGTCATGCCGTCAATGGTAAACCTAGAGTAGCCGCCGCTCTCTTTCAACTCAAAAGCAAGATAGAAGCAAGAATCAAGTTAAATCAAATCTAATTCAGAACAACGATTAATCTACATCAAAGGCGAGCAATTCAATTTCAGAATACAGATCCCAGAAAAACAAGACTGTTCTTTTGATGTGAGTGCTATTTCTTTCACAATATAATTAATAAATTAATTGTGATCGGTTGTAATTGGATTATGAGAACATGTCTGTTGAAACATGTGATGTTATTGTCTGTTTGTGAACATATGACAGTTTTGTTATTGTATAATTGGTAAATCTATTTATATGTACAATTATACACGTTTAACTTGATTCATTTTATGCAAGTTTAGTATGTTAAATCATATGTAAATCTTATGCAAGTTTGGGATGTTAAAACATATGTATGCAGGTTTAGGATGTTCAAACATATGTGAATCTTATGCAAGTTTGGAATGTAAAAACATATGTGAATCAAGTATATACATATGCTAGTTTGTATGCAAAAACATGTGACGTTAATTTACATGTTTAGATCCATATGCAAGTTTGTAGGAAACTATATGCAAGTTCACATTTTTATTAGATCTATATTTAGATCCAAGGCAGTAACATACTTATGCAAATTTATGTTTCCTATGCTAGTTTTGTATGTGAATCATATGCTAGTTTGAATGTAAGTTTGTATGAAATTCATATGCAAGTCCTAGGAAAACCATATCCGTATATGCAAGTTCATAATTACATGATTTAGATCCATGACAGTTCATAGTTTATGCAAATTTATGTTTTATGGCTATTGCTTATGCAAGTGTTGATTATGCAAATTTATGTTGATATGAATCATAATCATGCCAGTTTTGATCCATGTTCTGCTAGTTAGTTTTGTGTGTTATGAAAATTGTGATGTTTCTTTCCTTTTTATGAGTTAGACTATTTGCGAGTCTAACATATTTTACGTTCAACGTACGAACGACGTGGGGATAATGGGAAAATATTAAATATGCATAATTGTGAATTGGCTTAAAATGGCATAAAGGCATATAATTAATTTGAGACATTAATTGGCATAATTTATATGCATAGTAATTATGGACATAATTTAAGTGACAATTATAGACATGGATTAAAATTGGAAGTTATTGGCAATTTGAAATAGGGATATTAATTCAAATTGGGGTTGAATAATAATGTGTAATAATTAATGCCTAAGACACGAGGTTAGACTCGTTTGTGGTGTAAGACTGCCCGAACCCGCCCGACAAATCCAGCAACCACAAACGGTAGTCTAATGTGATAGGTCAAAGGCACAAATTAAATGAGTAATAAAGGCCTAAGACACGAGGTTAGACTCGTTTGTGGTGTAAGACTGCCCGGACCCGCCCGACAAATCCAGTAACCACAAACAGTAGTCTAATGTGAGATGTCAAAGGCATAAATTAAAAGATGCTTAGACACGAGATTAAATCTTGCTTGTGGTAGAAGTCTGCCCGGAACCGCCCGACATATCCAGCGGCCACAAGCAATTGAAGTAATGTGAGGGGTCTGTGCATTAATAATTAATTAATGCTGATTAAAGACGAATATGAATGAGAAACAGAAGTTTAGTTTAGTGAGTGATTCTCTGAGTAATAATCTGATGTTGATTTCGGTCTTTGGGATTGGTACTTAGGGAGTTATTCTCTTAACCAATGTATCTGTGAACTAAGATGTACTTAATCCTAAATTAAGTAAAACATGGTAAATGGATAGGGTTAAGAACAGCTTAACCAATAATATATAAGTGGGTAGGGTTAAGACCAGCTTAACCAATAATTTGGTAAGTGGGAAGGCTTAAGACCAGCTTAACCAATAATATATATATTAATCTGATGAGTGGATAGGGATAAAACAAACTTAACCAATAATATATATTGATAAGCGGATAGGGTTAAGGCCAACTTAACCAATAAGATATAAGTGGATGGGGTTAAGACCAGCTTAACCAATAATATATTGATCTGATAAGCGGATAGGGTTAAGACAAGCTTAACCAATAACACATGTTGATTTGTTTAGTGGATAACATGGGTGACATGTGAGATATAATTATAAACACTTAACCAAGTTGAAAACATGTAAGAAGACATGAATAAGAAGGGGTTAAGTGGGAAATTCTAGTGGCGACCAAGCATAGGTGGAAAGCTTGTGTGGGGACCCTTTTCAAACCAGTAACCCATTAAGTATCTTTGTGAGCTCGACCCAAGTCGAGGACGGGACACGCTTATTGAGTTTGATTGTAAGAGGTCAAAACGGGTTAGCGGTGGCAACACAAGTCCAACGGGGTCATCTGCGTGCGTGAGCCCGGGCTAGTAGTTAAGACGTTGTTGGATCATGTAGATATAAGCCGTGCATCTTTAGTGGTATCGGGTTGCCACGTTGGGGAGTGATACACCCCACTGTGGGACCAACACGGGTATCTGCGAGTTAGGGATCCAATCGGATGGGAAAGGTAGCGGGTACGACTAGCGGAGATAGGAGCAGACGACACCTATGAAGACACCTAGGAGTATAACTACCATATTATGAATAAACATTGTAATTAGAATAGGGAGAGTAGTGGGTACAACTAGTGGAGATAGGAGCAGACAACACCTATGAAGACAGCTAGGAGTATAACTACCATATTGTGAATAAACATTATAATTAGAATGGGGAGGGTAGTGGGTACAACTAGTGGAGATAGGGGCAGACGGCACCTATGAAGGAAACTAGGGGCACACGAAAACTACCGTTATCATTATTATGTTCTGTAGGCGGGATCAACTTTTAGGGTGACTAGTAATGGTGCAGTGTAACTAGCATTGGTGCAGTATAGTAATTATCCTATAGTGATTAAGAGCGCAATTAACACCAGAATATTCCTCTGTTTGCTTTGTCTTGCCCACTTGCTTCACAGTCATTCATTATTCTGCCAGTTTATGCCTTATCCTATTTACTTTAATAATTGTATTGTTGAAGTTATGGTACTCGCCCGACTTCATGTCTGCCCCCTTTGTTTTCGCCTCTTTTCTTCCTTCCCCCCCCCCCAAGATTCTCAGGGTGGGACTAGTACTAGCGGAGCTTGATTTGGATCTCTTTCTCTCTCTTTTGGAAGAGCTTGGATTGCTGAAAGTAAAGTTCAGCTCATCTCTTTTATGGCTACTTATGTTGGGGTTATGCTTCTTACTTTATGTACTCTGAAAACAATTTGTCAAGATGGATATTAAGTGTACTTGGTTTTACTGTTGGTTTATGAAGTTGTTGTAATCAAACTATTTCTCCGCTGCAATAAAAGTTGTTTTGAAATTTTCAAGTACCAATATATGTATCTGTCTTTTTATACTCTGTTTTATACACTAATAATGCTCCACGAAACTTAATGCATTCCCTTAGTGAGTGACATTAATGGACGTGGGGTCTTACATATGGTATCAGAGCTGAAGGTTACCAGAACAGATACGAATTTTGAAAAACTATTTTTCAAAAGCATTTTATAAAGAAATACTTTCAAAAATATGTTTTAAGGAAAGTATTTTCAATAGAAAAGTTTGTTTTAGAAGAAAATAACCCCCAAGAGCCATGTATCTTTCTTTCGATTCTTCGTTTTGAATCTCTTCCTCTTTCCTTTTTGAATTTCTGCATCCACGAATAGACGCTTTTTCTAAGATATGTAAGAACTTCCATACGATAGGCAGAAAACCACTTCATGGGACTGGGACGTCTATCAAAACTAGGAGGAAGTGGAGGACTTGTTGGTACCGTTAAGATAGACGACGGGAGGAATGTTCAATCAACTGCTTGGTTAATGAAGAACGAAGCCTCATTTGGTAGGAGGCCACGAACAGAGAATGTGCAGGAGAGACATGGAAAGGACACATGGTAAAGTAGATCCAAAGAAAGGCGATAAGGATAACAAGCGGCCAAGAGAAAAGGAAGGGCCACACTTGTGAAATACCTGACTACTTAAATAAAGACGTTAGAAAGAAGAAGACTAGTTTTTATCATTACAGGGCATCTTATTAGGATCGTCCAAAGAAGCAAAAGGCAAAGATAAGGTCCAGGATCTTCTGGAGGGCAGACGCGTTCCCTCACGACTGGCATACCTGATAGAGGTAGAAATATATCTTGGTTGGAAATTTGGTTTTTTTTAATCATCCTGTTTGAACCTTGTTTGAATTCTGGCGCTTCACACTCGTTTGTATCTGCTTTGTTAGTTGAAACACTACACCTAAATACTAGTCTAGTTACGGATCCTGTAGTAGTCTCAAATCCTATTGGTGGTTCGGCTCATCTTTCAATGATTTGTCGGGATTTGAGAGTGTCTATCTTGGGCATTGGGTTTGAATGCAACGCCTTCGTTCTTGGCTTCATGGGCTACGGCTTGATTCTAGGTATGGATTGGCTAGCTAGATATGGTGCCATCCTAGATTGTGAAAGAAGGATAGTTAGATTGTTGACTCGTTGTGGAAAGACCCTCGATATTTCTTGTGACCCTAGAGGTCCGGTAATGCTTAGCTACCTAGAATCCCTTTACGCATCCAACGATGATTTGGAATCTGTTCGTGTGGTCCGTGAATATAGTGACGTCTTCGATGAAGTTCGAGGTTTACCCACGAGGCGCGAGATAGACTTTTGAATATACTTAGTACAGTTGCATTGCCAGTGCGCCACATGGCTCCGAGAGAGAGAAGAGAGCTCAGTAAGCAAGTGAAAGAATTGCTTGAGAAGGGGTTCATTAGAAGAAGTATTTTGGAGTGGGGTGCTCCAGTTGTTTTTGCTACGAAAGCTGATGGTTCACTTAGGTTGTGCGTGGACTATAGAGAGCTGAATAAGCTAACAAAGAAGAACAAACACCCATTGCCGAGGATAGATGATTTAATCGATCAGTTGGTGGGTGCTACGATTTTCTTGCAACTGGATTTGGCTACAGGGTTATTCGAGTGGCTCGTCATGCCTTTTTGGTTTGACGAATGCACCTGCACACTTCATTGACGTAATGAGTAGGGAGTTTTCTAAACAAGTTTGTGGTAGTCTTTGAGGACGATATCTTGATTTTCTCTAGAAGCAAAGAAGAATACGACCTACATCTTAGGGAAGTCTTAGAGACCCTACGAGTGCATCAACTCAAAGCTAAGTTCTCCAAATGCCACTTTTGGAGAAAACAAGTGAGGTTCTTAGGACACGTGGTCTCTAAGGATGGGATAGCTGTGGATCCCACAAAGGTGGTAGCAACCCAGGATTGGAAGATTCCTAAGAACACAACAGAAGTAAGAAGATTTTTAGGACTGGCTGGTTATTATAGGAAGCTCATTAAGGACTTCACGAAGATATCATCCCCACTTACTCGGTTAACGAAGAAGAACTTGATTTTTACTTGGTATGTTGACTATGACGATGCTTTCCAACGTTTGAAGAGGGTTTTGACGACCGCTCCAGTTTTAGTTTTACCAGATGGAAGTAAGCCATTCACAGTGTATACCGGTGCTTGCGGGACAGGGCTTGAAGCAGTTTTCAGTGCAAGAGGAAAAGGCAGCAAGTACGAGTATCGCTTATCACCTACAGACGGATGGACGGACGGAGAGGGGTGAATAGAATCCTTGGAAATCTTTTGAGGTTATATATCGTAGATTTTGGAGGGACATGAGAAGAGGCAACGAGCTAAGTGGTGTTCATGACGTATTTCATGTTTTGCATTTACGTAAGTGTTTACATGATACGGCGGAAGTAGTAGAGCCGAGCACGCTCAAAGAAGTGGAAGTAGAGCGAAATGCCACGGTTAGACAAGCTCCTACATGCATCCTTGGGTCGGAGGTATTAAAGCTACGCAACAGAGAGGTCAAGTTTGTCAAAGTGCAATGGGGAGATGATCAAGGAGATGCAACTTGGAGACGGAAACCAAGATGCATATGTTGTACCCTTTCCTTTTTGAGGACATGTTCTTAACATCTCCCTTTTCTACCGCTCTGTTGATACTTGTCCTATCATTTAGTATTATCTTTGCGATGACATCTTCGATCTTTAGTTAGGAAGAACCCTATGGTTGTAAACAATGTTTGAGACATGTTATGTTTGGTGGATGCAAATGGATGCAAGTGGTTGCTCGTGGATGCATGTACACACACATTAGGCACTAGAACGGCTCAATCACTCTCGTATTGCATATGAATATGTGTGCATATTTAAATTAATGGATGTATAATGGTTGTGTTATCATATGGATGCTGCATTTTGATGAATAGTTGTGCACACATGTAAAAGTAATGTGTATCATTAGGATTCTTTCGCATACATAATGGACACATGGCACTATCATGATTTGCATTAAGGGGGTCAACTGAATCAGTAGACCGCCTGATTTTGCATTAGAAAAGGAACATATACACCCACTTTTTGCATATGTCCATCCAACATTAGAAATCTTGTAAGGACAATGGATGCCTGTGTTTGATGGTTGAGTAGATGGATGATTGGATGTTAGGATATGCATTCTCCTTAACTTGGAGATTTCGGGGGCGAAATCGTTTAGGGAGAGGAGAATGTAACACCCCGTGATTTTGAATATTAAAATTAATGAATTAAAGAATACTTAATTTCAAATGTGATAATTAAGGGAAACGGGTTGCGCCATTGCGTTTGTCTCAGAATTCAACTTGAGATAGAGTCCGAGTTTATGTGAATTGGACTTCGTATGAAGAAGTTATGGCCCTCAGAACTTTCAGAAATTTAAATAAAAACAATTCAGAAAATTAAATATAAAGGCAGATCGACCTAAGGGTCGACCTACCCCAGGCCAGGTCAACTAGGGTGTCGACCAGGGGGTCGACCTCCCTATACAGGTCGATCTGGGGGTCGACCTCCCCCTCGGGTCAGATCTGAAATCTGACGTTTTACTTTGTGTGACGATTCTGACTATTTGTGTAATGACCCGGGATTTTGACGACTTTGGTTATCACCATAAACTCACTGATGACTAACCAAACATCGAAAAATACCGCTAATTAATAGAAAGAAAACAGAGGGTGAGAATGGATAAGATAGAAACTTAGAATAGAAGAAGAAGAAGAACACAACATCAGAGTAATACGAACCTCACAGCGGAACGAATAACATATAATATATGTAACATAACTTGAAATATACATCTGTACTTGAATATACATCATTATCAAAGTACAACACTTACAACACAGTGGAAATAAACTATAGCTATATGATCCTGAAGCCTCCTGCACCAGCTCTTCTAGTATATCTGTAAATCCTGACTACTTGACTGCCCGTACAAAATTAGGCACCCAAGAGTTTAGGGAAAACAAACAAAATAAACTCCGGGTCAGTCATGGGACTGGTGTGAGTAAAACAGTTTAAAACAGTTCAAGCAGGTAATCGATATCTCATAAGACCACGCCGTATAACGGAACGGGTTTTTCCCTTATGAGAATCCAAATATCTTTATATCAAAAACCTTTTGATATTATAATAATGTCTATCAACACATTATAATAATCATCTAGCAGAAACACTTTCATCTCACGTTCTACAGATATAGTATACAATCAAAAACCGCGAGCACGTATTGGGTAATGGATTTCCATCTATGACAAAGTATGGAACCACCTTTCGCTAGTGTACCTCTAGAAAGGAATACACTGGGTTCAACAAGAACATCTTGCAACCCGGCCACACATGACCGACCACTCATTTTGCTTGAGTGTATCGAATGTATATCACCAACGCTTGGGATCAACAACCGTTTCCCGAATGGGACAGCATCAACAATAGATTTTTAGAAGTAAATGAAACTCTAGATCAGGTGATTATACACCCTACTTCGGTGCGACCGACTTAGCCATGCTGCCTGCCCGATTTCTGTCATTTACCAGTTGTGAGGCTAGAAGCTACGCTTTATCATCACACCAGATTCACTTTGAATGCCATATCGTCAAATCCATCAAATCACTGATTGACGTCCTCAACCATACATTATGTGTTAGCTAAAAGAAGTTTCCTTCTCCGCTTCCACTCTTGGTACAGTTGGAGAAATCAATATACGTGATCGTCTGGAAATATTCTGTCAGACATCCGTCCATACAAGCCATCCAGGAACAGGATGAACCGAAGGCACTATTATGTAAACAGGATAGCCCTTGCATAACTCCATCTTCAATTTCCTTTGGCATATATGATTCGCAACGCCGCCAATACAGAGTGGTTCTTTGGATAATAATCCAACCTGTCTCTCCATATTAACAACGTTAAAATGGTCAAAAACTTCGATAGTCTGTGATTTAACTATCGAAGAAAAACAGGTGTGCAAACAACGATATTATTTCCAAATGGAGATTTATATCGATCAAACATCATTCAAGATTTATCTCTTTATTTCGTTAATTTACTTATCTCCTGTTTCCCTATATTCAATATTTCTTATTTTCTAAATTTGGAAAATATACGTTATTAACAATGGAAAACATTTCCATTTCTTGTTTTCTTTATTAGAAAACATTTCTGGTTTCTTATTTGGAAAACATTTCCAAAGCTTCTTCATTGGACTTAGACAGATGTTTTAACAAACCATCGCGATGCCAACTCAAACCATTTCCTTTAATTACTAAATTCACTTAACCATTCTTTACTATCGAACCTTAACCATTCCTTAGTTAAAAATGAAGTCAATCAAGTTGGGGTAGAATACCTCTCAGACCTTAACTGAACAACATTTCTAACTTTGAAATAGGCAAAGTTCACTTTATATTCCTTAACAAACTTCCTTACTTAACCCTCCTTCGAATCATCTCTTATTCGATAATTCTTTACTTCGAATAAGGTATATTCGATAACTCTATTCAATTTACTATATTCGATTAACCCTTATCAATTAACTCTATTGGACTAACGCTATTAGATTAACTCTATTGGACTAACGCTATTGGATTAACTCTATTGGACTAACGCTATTGGATTAACTCTATTGGACTAACGCTATTGATTTACTCATTTCACTTAACTCCTTTCGAATAAACTATTCGATAACTCCTTTAACTCTATTCGAATAAACTATATTCGATTAAATCAATTGATTCTATTCGAATAAACTATATTCGATTAACTCCTTTAACTTTCTATTCGAATAAACTTTATTCGATTAACTCCTTTTACTTTCTATTCGAATAAACTATATATTCGATTAACTCCTTTAACTCTATTCGATTTAACTCTAACTGGTTTAACTCTAACTGGTTTAACTCTAACTGGTTTAACTCTAACTGGTTAACTCTAACTGGATTAACTCTACCTAACCAACTCGACTCGACTAACCCCTTTCGAATAACATATTCGATTTACTAACCTTCGAATACCATATTCGATTGACTCCCTTCGAATACCATATTCGATTTAACTTTATTCAAATAACTAATATTTAATTAACTCATTTGCTTTAACTCTAATCGATTAAACTAACATCGATTAACTCCTTTTAACTCGATTAAACTATTCATTGATAAAGATTTACTTTTAGTAACGGTTCTTCACTTTACAAATGATTTCCCTTTTATAAAACTCTGTTCGTTTTAAAAACATTTTCCCTTTTATTTACTTTCGAAATATTTCCTTTTATAAAATCTGTTGATTTTATAAAACCCCTTTTATTTCAATATACATTGAAATAATTCTTTTTACATCCCAAGGTCTTTTATGATATTTAAAATATCGAATAACAATGATCAACATCATTCTAACCCACAATCCATAACAGATATACATCACATCATATATCACAATATATGAAAACATTAAATAAATGTTGAGGAATCCAGTCGGATTCCTCCAACCTGTCTCCCTGCATCCACAGATGTTATACAATAAAATCAATATCACTTTCAGTTCCATATGATATATTCTGTTAAACAGAATCAATATAGAAATTCAACTAACTGACTAGCAGTTCAATCAAACAGTCAACACAAAGTCAATCAACCAACATTTAACAGTTCTAAAAATACAACATGAAATTATAAACTGTTCAGAGTTAGTGAGATTTACTCACTTTGGCAGTTCATCGTTAAAGAACGATAAATTGTTATTTTATTTGAATCAAACAATTTATTTCTCCATAAATTCATAGGAGCCCCAATCCACTTCCAGTCAGCTTCATTGTGAAGCTCCCGTCCATACGATCCTAAGGGATCTTGTTTCGCTGAATTCCGATTATATATGACCGAGTTATTCATTGTCGAAGTTAATAAATATTTAAATTAAACTAAATCTAAATCACTTTTCTTACTTGGGCCTTACCCCTATTACCACCGGCCCACTCCCTTACTTAGCCCGCTCCCATTTCTTGTGAAGTCCAAACCCGTACACAACTAAACGTCTTCTTCCCCGATATGATTTCGCACCTCAGTAACACCATTAGCCGATGTTTCACCCTTAACCACTACTTCACCATTACATGATTTCAAAAACCAAAAATATCACCTTCCTCCTCTTGCCGAGCTCTTCCATACCATACCACAATTATAAAACTCGAACCCCACAAACAGATTCCGTCGTCAGCAGTTTTGTTCCCATGACCTACAGTATTCGATCAACGGAAAAACCCACCGAACTTCACAAACATCTTGCCAACACTTGCGGTTTAGCCTCTTGAAACCGAATTTGAACTCAAACACACACTTGTTTCACCAAAATTTACTAACCGATGAACCCTAGTTCATCTGCTACTTTTTTCGAGCATCAGCAAACTCAAATCGCAACCCAACAGATTATCCCAAGTTGAAGAATAACACACCAGGATTCTTAATATATATATATATATATATGTATATCGATTTTATGATTTTACTGTGATTTTATTTTGAATTTCTCTTTTGATTTCCCTTTGAAGAAAGTGGCGGCCAAGAAATGCTTGTGACCGTGGAAAAATAGGGATTAGGTTATAAGGGTTAAGGTCCTATTTATAATGAAGAGGAGTTAGATATTTTCTTTGTATTTTTGAATGGATTGGTTGAGTCCACGTTGTTGCTTTGAGGTCCAAGAGAATAAGCGGCTGGAACTAAAACGAGGCGTGGTCTCTCTTTGATCGTGTATAGGGATTCATAGATGTCTAGTGTTCGGAAACGTACAACTGCGTATGTATGTTTCTCTACGGACAGAAATAAAAACACCATCGTGATGAATGAGGTGTTCCGACTCCAGAAATACAATAATACCGGTAGGTCAGCTTATTCTGTGAAACCCCGAAATGTTGATTACAGGGTGTAAAATACTCCAAACAAAAAGTTGCTTATTTAATTAATTAAAAATTACAGTAAAATTCTAAAAATTAAATTATCACTACTTCCCAAAAGAACCTCGTCTAAATTCAAACCCGATCTCTAGTTATATCGAATAAACCGTTACGGTCGATAAACGATTCTATAACGACTATTTTAAAATTTGATTTGGACATATCTCAAAATCTATACGACGAAATCCTGATTTTTCTCTTCCCCTAGAAAGATATACTCCACCAGCTCCATACGTTTCTTGTTTCACAGAAATCCGATTTAAAACGAATCCTGTACATTCAGTTGAAGTTCGAATCGTCAATTTACGAACTGCAGCGCCATTTCGAGCTCGATTTTAATTATAATATAATTATACGTTCAAACTGTCGTTTATATAATATATTCGTTATTCTAATTCAATTCTAAACTGAATTATATATCACAGATGATCCGGTTCACACCATATCGTCATTTCAGCCAATTCTGATTATTTCAGAATTAAATATATTATTTAATTTATTATTTTAATTAAATACTCACCATTATTTAATTCCACGACCATTTAATTCACTATATCACTATTTATATAATTAAATAAATTAATTATAATACCTCTGCCAATGCGGGTCATTACACTTTGCAGAGTCATTTAGGGTTAATGCGGCTATTTTATCTTGTCTGAATGGCTTTGATTTGCTCTAGGTTAATCTGACGGTTCCTATTAAATCAAACTTCTATATAAGCAACCTAAATCCAAACCCTAAAGCCACACAAAAATATTCCTAAGACCTTCATGCCGTCAACGGTAAACCTAGAGTAGCCACTGCTCTCTTTCAACTAAAAAGCAAGATAGAAGCAAGAATCCAATTAAGTCAAATCTAATTTAGAACAATGATTAATCTACATCAAAGGCGAGCAATTCAGTTTC
Organism: Allium sativum; assembly: GCA_030737875.1. Lineage (NCBI taxonomy): Eukaryota > Viridiplantae > Streptophyta > Magnoliopsida > Asparagales > Amaryllidaceae > Allium > Allium sativum. Next base: position 1,017,413,785 of record CM060926.1, on the reverse strand, counting down.
AGAATACAGATCCCAGAAAAACAAGACCGTTCTTTTGATGTGAGTGCTATTTCTTTTAAATATAATTAATAAATTAATTGTGGTGGGTTATAATTGGATTATGAGAACATGTCTATTGAAACATGTGATGTTATTGTCTGTTTGTGGACATATGACATTTTTGTTATTGTATGATTGGTAGATCTATTTATATGTACAATTATACATGTTTAACTTGAATCATTTTATGCAAGTTTAGTATGTTAAATCATATGTGAATTTTATGCAAGTTTGGGATGTTAAAACATATGTATGCAAATTTAGGATGTTAAAACATATGTGAATCTTATGCAAGTTTGGAAAGTAAAAACATATGTGAATCAAGTATATACGTATGCTAGTTTTTATGCAAAAACATGTGATGTTAATTTACATGTTAGATCCATATGCAAGTTTGTAGGAATCTATATGCAAGTTCACATTTTTATTAGATCTATATTTAGATCCAAGGCAGTAACATGCTTATGCAAATTTATGTTTCCTATGCTAGTTTTGTATGTGAATCATATGCTAGTTTGAATGTAAGTTTGTATGAAATTCATACGCAAGTCATAGGAAAACCATATCCATATATGCAAGTTCATAATTACATGTTTAGATCTATACATTTAGATCCATGACAATACATAGTTTATACAAATTTATATTTTATGACTATTGCCTATGCAAGTGTTGATTATGCAAATTTATGTTGATATGAATCATAATCATGCCAGTTTTGATCCATGTTATGCTAGTTAGTTTTGTGCGTTATGCAAATTGTGATGTTTCTTTCCTTTTTATGAGTTAGACTATCTACGAGTCTAACATATTTTACGTTCAACGTACGAACGACGTGGGGATAACGGGAAAATATTAAATATGCATAATTGTGAATTGGCATAAAATGGCATAAAGGCATATAATTAATTTGAGACATTATTGGCCTAATTTATATGCATAGTAATTATGGACATAATTTAAGTGACAATTATGGACATGGATTAAATTTGGAAGTTATTGGCAATTTGAAATAAGGATATTAATTAAAATTGGGGTTGAATAATAATGTGTAATAATAAATGCCTAAGACATGAGGTTAGACTCATTTGCGGTGTAAGACTGCCCGGACCCGCCCAGCAAATCCAGCAACCACAAACGGTAGTCTAATGTGAGAGGTCAAAGGCACAAATTAAATGAGTAATAAAGGCCTAAGACACGAGGTTAGACTCGTTTGTGGTGTAAGACTTCCCGGACCCGCCCGGCAAATCCAGCAACCTCAAACGGTAGTCTAATGTGAGAGGTCAAAGGCATAAATTAAAAGATGCTTAGACACGCGGTTAAGTCTTGCTTGTGGTAGAAGTCTGCCCGGAACCGCCCGACATATCCAGCGGCCACAAGCAATTGACTTAATGTGAGGGGTCTGTGCATTAATAATTAATTAATGCTGATTAAAGATGAATATGAATGACAAAGAGAAGTTTGGTTGAGTGAGTGATTCTCTGAGTAACAATCTGATGTTGATTTCGGTCTTCGGGGTTGGTACTTAGGGAGTTATTCTCTTAACCAATGTATCTGTGAACTAAGATGTACTTAATCCTAAATTAAGTAAAACATGGTAAGTGGATAGGGTTAAGACCAGCTTGACTAATAATATATAAGTGGGTAGGCTTAAGACCAGCTTAATCAATAATTTGGTAAGTGGGAAGGGTTAAGACCAGCTTAACCAATAATATATATATTAATCTGATGAGTGGATAAGGTGAAGACAAACTTAACCAATAATATATATTGATAAGCGGATAGGGTTAAGACCAACTTAACCAATAAGATATAAGTGGATGGGGTTAAGACCAGCTTAACCAATAATATATTGATCTGATAAGCGGATAGGGTTAAGACAAGCTTAACCAATAACACATGTTGATTTATTTAGTGGATAACATGGGTAACATGTGGGATATAATTATAAACACTTAACCAAGTTGAAAACATGTAAGAGGACATGAATAAGAAGGGGTAAGTTGGAAATTCTAGTGGGGACCAAGCATAAGTGGAAAGCTTGTGTGGGGACCCTTTTCAAACCAGTAACCCATTAAGTATCTTTGTGAGCTCAACCCAAGTCGAGGATGGGACACGCTTACTGAATTTGATTGTAAGAGGTCAAAACGGGTCAGCGGTGGCAACGCAAGTCCAACGGGGTCATGTGCGTGAGTGGGCGCGAGCTGGTAGGTAAGACATTGTTGCATCGTGTAGATATAAGCCGTGCATCTTTAGTGGTATCGGGTTGCCACTTTGTTGAGTGATACACCCCACTGTGGGACCAACACGGGTACCTACGAGTTAGGGAGCCGATCGAATGGGGAAGGTAGTGGGTACAACTAGCGGAGATAGGAGTAGACGACAGCTATGAAGACAGCTAGGAGTATAACTACCATATTATGAATAAATATTGTAATTAAAGTGGGGAGGGTAGTGGGTACAACTAGCGGAGATAGGAGCAGACGGCACCTGTGAAGACATCTAGGAGTATAACTATCATATTATGAATAAACACTGTAATTAGAATGGGGAGGGTAGTGGGTACAACTAGTGGAGATAGGGGCAGCCGGCACCTACGAAGGCAACTAGGGGTACACGAAAACTACCATTATCATTATTATGTTCTGTTGGCGGGATCAACTTTTAGGGTGACTTGTAATGGTGCGGTGTAATTAGCATTGGTGCAGTATAGTAATTATCCTATAGTGATTAGGAGCGCAATTAACGCCAGAATATTCCTCTGTTTTCTTTGTCTTGCCCACTTGCTTCACAGTCATTCATTATTCTGCCAGTTTATGCCTTATCCTAATTACTTTAATAATTGTATTGTTAAAGTAATGGTACTCGCCAGACTTCATGTCTGACCCCCTTTGTTTTCGCCTCTTTTCTTCCTCCCCCCCAGTTCTCAGGGTGGGACTAGTACTAACGGAGCTTGATTTGGATCTCTTTCTCTCTCTTTTGGAAGAGCTTGAATTGCTAAAAGTAAAGTTCAGCTCATCTCTTTTATGGCTACTTTTGTTGGGGTTATGCTTCTTACTTTATGTACTCTGAAAACAATTTGTCAAGATGGATATTAAGTGTACTTGGTTTTACTGTTGGTTTATGAGGTTGTTGTAATCAAACTATTTCTCCGCTGCAATAAAATTTGTTTTAAAATTTTCAAGTACCAATATATATATATATATATATATATATATATATATATATCTTGTTATATTCGGTTCTACACACTAATAATGCTCCACAAAACTTAATGCATTCCCTTTGTGAGTGACATTAACGGACGTAGGGTGTTATAGCTTGTCTGTTGAGTGGTTTATTAATTCAAATCAAATCGTAGGACGCTACGAAGTCGATAGGAATTTATAAATACTTGAGCAGAGAAATTCGACATAGTATTGTTTCAAAATGGGTAAATGAAATAATTTTACTCAAATCTCTTTTTTGATATAGAAAGAAAAAATTTCTGAAATTATTATAATATGGATGTGTTGGATGTTAATATTATAATTAAATGAGATTATAAAATTGAAACGGTTAATTATAACCAATAGAATTTGTATAAGAATGAGATATACAAATGAAATGAATTAAAATTAAATTTAAACCAGAATTTGAAATTTAAATCCTAGGGGTTTGAAAAAATATTTTCGAAGTATATTAAAATAACATAGCATTGTTTGGAAGGATTTTTGAATAAAAATCATTTTTGAATGGATTTTGAAGGTGATAAAGCACTGAACTCACTTCAGTGGCTAGGAAATAATTCTGATGATGACTGCAGCTTCATCTGTATTCATTTTCGAGCTTCTAAGAGATGGATTGCAACACTAGAGAAGTTTTTGTTGGAAATTTGTTTGAAAGAAAACAAGCTGGTTTGAAAATTCAAATGTTTTGAATTTGAAATGGTTATAAATATAAGTGTATATATTTGTGTGATTTCAAAAGGATTTGAAATAAAACCCGGGATTTTGAATGTTGGAATTTAAAATTTAACTTAAGCAAGTTAAATGGATTGAAGTGAATAAATTGATTAAAATCAATTTGAATGAATTTGAATGGAAAACCAAAAGTTTTGTGGGAATTAAAATTTGTTGAAATATGAATGTGAGCTCAACATAAGTGGGGTTTTAATAAGTAAATGGGTTCGCAGCACTTTTCTTGCCTTAGTAATTTCGGAGACGAAATTCTTTTAAGAGGGGAAGAATGTAACGACCCAGATTTTTGGTCTGTTAATTTTAAATATTTAATATGGATTTTAAATATTTAGTTGATAATATAAATTAATTTTTATATTGAGTAATCGATTTAATAATCGATTTCGATTTAATATCAAATATATTAAATTATTGTAATACGAACAGTAATTCTATTCAAGATTTTAAAGCTTGAAAACAATTCAGATAATCAATATATATTCCATTTGAATATAAACGAGTATAATAATAAATTTATTATCGAAGAATTTATTTGTTTTGAATTTAAATATTTTTATATCAATTTAATATGGTTATTTTATATATATGTTCAAATAAAATTTTATAGTATATTCCGTTGAGTATAGAATAATGTAAATACGTTGAAATGGCGGTCGGTAGGTTGAAATAGCGGTTAGTGATTTAAAATAATGGACCCTGAGATTTTTGATTGTGGATAGGCTCAAAATCAAATCGATATCCGTTTAAAAAGGTTAAAAATCTCTTTATTTCAAATCACATTAAATTCAAATCAAATCAAATTAAATTTCATTGTACTTATCCTACCTTACCTATAATGTACAACGCATACCTACCCTTCGTTCATTCCCTCTTATAAAACTGCAAGTACCCCTCCTTATTCGTTCTAAAAATCAAACGCAGGCAAATATTCAATTCATTTCCTTAACACTTCGTCCACACAGTAAAATAAAATCGAAATCTAATTCGAGTTCGTATCTGAGACAAGGCTCCGATCATGTCTGTTTTCGAGGGGAGATTAATTTTCTTTGTTCGACTCTTATTAGAGACGGGTATGGGGTTCGTTAGCAACTAGGGAGATCGCGATTCAGTGATACAGTTTTGAATTTCTTTCAGCATCGATTTGAGGCGTTCATAGTTGGGTGCGATTGTTGTGGGGAGATCGACAGTTTCGACGCGGCTTTAGTTAGCGTTCGATTGGGAGGGGATCGAACTTATGGGGAAGAAGTCGTAGCCTTATTCTAGGGGTTGCGATTTCGCCTAGAGCAGATCGATTTAGGCTATTCAGTTTTTGGTCAGCAAGAGCTCGAACTGGTGTAGGGTTTATGGTCGATGTCAATAAATGTTGAACTAAAAGGTGCAAAGTGTGTTTATTATGAGGGTACAAATTGTATTTTGGGGAGATTAAAGAAATGGAGTGGATTGAAATGGATGGTGATGGGTTTGCCTGAATCTAGAAGACATGATTCTTGTTTGGGATTATAGTGGTATGGCGATGGAATTCGGAGACACAACTGTAGGTGTGGTTTGCAGTATGCTCGTGAAGGGGGTTTGTAGGGTTTCAGATGGACATTTGTTGGAAATCACATGGATAAGGTGATCTAAAATTTAATTAATTAAGTTGTTAATTTTAGAATGTGTTTAAAAATGTATATTAGTATACTAGTGAAAACTAAATTAGTATACTGTTAAAAGGAAATTTTTATGAATAAAATTTATTTAATAACATTTAATTAAATATGTATTCAATGTTTGAATGTTCGCCATAGTGACAGTGTATGATAATAAGGACTGTTTAATATAATAAGGAAGAAGTTTTAGGCATAGATTAAAAAGGCAATTGAGTAATTAATTAACTATTAATTTAGTTGATACGGTTTAATTATATTCAGAACTTGTAACAAATGCATGTATCTCATACGATATCAGATTCGAGTAAACTAAGTACATTGGAAGCGTATTATCAAATTATACGAGCTGGAATGGATTAGAGATTTTTTTTAGGATCAGCGATGAATTTTAAAACTAAAGCGAGCTTCAAATAAAGATCACGGTGAGTAATTCTCACTCAAGAATTTTATTTAAATGATTTTTATCGTTAAAAACAATATGTTGGTTATTTGATTGCTTGCAAATACTATTGTGTGGCTATTATTAAACATATATTAGTTATTTAGGAATGGTGTTTGTGGTTATTATATATATATATATATTGGTGGTTGGATTCCCGCAGTACCATTAGCGGATGCCCGCAGTATCATTAGCGGATGACCCTATACGGCCCACGCTATGATAGTGGATGACCTTCTATACCGCGATATCCTGCCTCGAAGCAGGATGGGTATTATTTATGCTGGCTAATGTCTGTGGATGCAGGGAAACAGGTTGGAGGAATCCAACAAGATTCTTCAAAAATATTATTATTTGTTTGATTTCACATATCTTATCATATATGATGTGTTAGAACACTGTGCTTGATAATTGGGCGTTTTTAAATGTTTAAATATCATTGGGTCCTAGATGTTAATTTATAAAATACCATGAAAAGGATATTCGAGTTTCAAAATGGAAAATCTATTTTTTTTAAAATAGAAATTGAATTTCGAATGGGCTAAAAAGATATGTACTTGTCTTGAATAAATAAAACAAGTATTGAATTTATAAACGATGTTGAATAATACATGAAATTGAAGTAAATTTATAAACGGTGTTCATAATGGAATGATTTTCAGTGGAAATAAGGGAATTGAAATGAATTTATAAATGGTGTTTATAAATAAAGTGTAAATATTATCATTGGATAATTTGAATATTTAAATTCAAATGTAAATTTAAAAATAGGAATGGGGAAATTGTTTTAAAGAAATAAACGATGGAATTTATTCTAATGTTCAGAATATAAATTGAACTAAAATAAATCCATAAGGATTTATGATTTGAATTCGAATTTATTTAAATAGAGGTTTAATTGAATATGAAAATAAATTGGGTGTTATATATATATATATAAGTTATTATAAATAGAAAGTTCCAAAATAAGATTCTGGTTTTAAATAGATTTCGAAATAGACTTGTTTAATTATAAAACAAGGAAATTTATAAAATGGTGTTTATAAATATAATGAATTAATTATCAAGAGATAATTTGAATATTTAAATTCAAATATGAATTTTAAAATAGAATTTAAAATCATTCGAAAGGGAACAACTGTTTTTATTCCGCAATTCGGAATATCAAAGGGATGGAGTTTCAAATAGAAATTTGAAAGTGGAACTTGTTTTAAATATATGAAACAAGGAAATTGAATTTATAAATAGTGTTATAAATTTGGTGAAATAAATTATCATTTGGATAATTTAAACCATTTAAATTCAAATAGGAATTTAAAAGTAAATTGGGAAGTGTTTTGAAACAAAGCGATTGATTATATTTCTGAATTCGGAATATACGCTGAATTGAGAAGAATTCAACGGGTTTATAATAGAAATTCGATTATATCGAATTTTATAAATAATTTATTTATAAAAGGAATTGGAATTAAATATAGAAGATCGAAGTATAAATAAATCATTACCGAGTGAGGAAAAATCGAAAATTGTAGATAATCGGAAATATTATGTTGAACTAGGAAACTGATTTGATATATATTAAAAATGTACCAGAATGGAGTTGACTTTATTATAAACGAAGTTTAATCGTTTATATATATAAACATAATTAAAACGAACTCGTCGCAGCACGGCAGTTCGTAAATTGGCGATTCGAACTTCAATTGAGTATATAGAACTCAAATTAAGTCGAATTCTTTGAAACAAGAACCGTCAGGACCAATTAGATAATAGTTTTCTAACGGAAGAGAAAATTCTGAATTTCATCGTATATATTTTGAGTTATGTCAAAACCAAATTTTCAGAAAAACAGCGCCATAACCATTTAAAAACCATAACAGTTTATTTAATTTTATAAAAGGATTTTAAGTAAATAAAATCCGAATGTCTATTTAGAAAATTTCAGATTTGAGTTGTAAAATATATGTGAACTCATGTGGAGTAATGGATTGATTTTTGAAACAAAAATCAGATTTTCAATTATTGAATAGAATTAACTAATTTGAATAATAATTAGTTAATGAGATTTTTGAATTAATATTAGGCTTTGAATAAGTGAATCCGATTTGGAAATTTATATTCGAAATCAAAAAGGAAACCTGTATTGAAATTGGAATTCAATTTGGTTATAAGCAAGTTAATATTTTATTTGAACATGTTATGTTCAAACAAAGAAGTGAAATAGCTAATTAGAAAATAAATTAGCGAATTGGGTTAAGACGAATGGATTGAGTTGAAACCAAATAGGAATATTTGGATACGTGTTAAGCAGGTTTGGAATGAAGTGTATGAAGTTTATAGATTTAGTGCCTGACAAAAAAGGTACATGTTTAAATTCCATATGAGATTTTATGCGCCGAATTGGCTAGCCGCTTGGTTTTTTCTTTTTGATTGGAGAGGCATGTGTGGCGGTTTGAGGATTTTCCCGATGCTCCCGGTACAAAGGAGGTTATGGCGAAATTTTCCGTAAATTTAAGGTTAAGATTGATAATTAGAAATCCATATATCAATATATATTGAATTCGATAAGGAAACGAATTTATAATACAATATTATAAACAAAAAGGAAATCGATAGTCTGGTAATAGAAAGAGAAATGTATATATGTTTTAAAAATGAATAATTGGCTTTATATGATGTTGATTATTCGAGGTAAGTGGTCTTGTCCGTTTTGAAGTTAAGGATGTTTTCAATCAAGGTCTGAGAGGTAGTTATACCCCAACTTGTTTGATTTCATTTTTGACCAGTAAATAGCAAGATCCAGTCTCGAAGAGAAATGTTTGAATAAGAGTTAGTTGAATGCGATATTTTGGGTTGTTGTAACTTTGTTTTACACAACATTCGTTTTAACCTAAGTAAGTGGAAATTTGGAAATATAAAAATAAATATTTCCTGAGTATAGAAATAAATGAATGGGCATGAGAGAGATAAATAATTGGAATGTTTCCAATTATAAATTGAAGATATTTTCTAAGTATAGAAAATAAAAGAAGACGATATATGGAAATGTCTTCCAAATAGCGTAAGAGGCCAAGAAGATGATTATTGAAAATATCGGGTTAACAGATATTGATAAGAAAATGGAGAAGTGTTTTAATTTATGAAATATTAATTAAAAGGCCTAGTGATTTGTTTGATGCTTTGAATGGATGTTTGTTTTTCTTTGATAGTTAAGTAACCGACTATCGAAGTGTTTGCCAATATCGTTGTCAATATGGAGAGACCGGTTGGATTATTATCCGTGAACCACTCCGTATTGGCAGTAGCGGTGTGAATCAGATTATATGAAGATAATCGAAGACGGAGTAAAGTGCAAGGACTTTTTCTATTAATAGAAATGGTGCCTTCGGTTTCATTCAATCCCATAACGAACGTAAATGGACGAATGTCTGACAGGGTATTTCCAATGATAGCAGATGTTGGTCTGTATAGATATATATGGTGGCGGAGGATTTATTCTCTTAGCATAATATCCAAAATATATTTGTGCAAATCAATTAGTGATTAACGGATCTGACAATGTGACATTCAAAGTGATTGTGCTATTAATGAATGATAAGAAATCATAGCCTCAGGCCTCAACAATCGGGAAATGACAAAAATCGGGCAGGCAGCATGGCTATGTGGGTCGCTCCCATTAGGGTGTATAATCACCTATCTAGAGAAATTCTTTTTTAATTATTTAATCTATCGATGCTGTTCCTTTTCGGGAAACAGTTGCTGATCACAACCGTTGGTGATATACATTCGATACACTGAAGCGAAATGAGTGGTCGGTCATGTGTGGTGTAACGACCCAGATTTTTTTGACCGTTCAAATCGACAATAAACCACACATGTCGACCCAAACAAATCTCAAATGCAGGCAGTTATTGGAAAAGAAGAAAAAACAAATCTCAGAATCTCACAGCGGAAGGACAACATATAATAACAAATAGCAGTTAAAACAATTGGAATATATATACATTTGACTATAGCGTACAAATGATAAATCAGAGTTACACATAAACAGATATACACAACACGGCAGCGGAAATCATATATATAATAGATATATACCAATTTCTTCGTCTTCTATCTTCAAGGCAAAGTAATCTTCATTAACTGCAACATCTGCTGACCCGAGCGTATTGCATAAAAAGAAAACACAACAAACACTCGGATCAGCACTAAATCATTCTCATATTAGTCAAACCAAAATACGAAATAATATCAGTGTCATGGGTGCAGTAACTCAAGAGATGTTACGGGTTTTCCCATCTCTCGAGGATCCGTTAAACTAATACATACATAGTATAATACGCTGTTATGATAGTGTCTATCCAGTAAAGTATAAATACTGAAAAAATAGCGTAAGCGGGATTACCATATTACCCTTACGCCGTTTATAGGCATCAACAGTCTATACAGTACCGTAAATTCACCGTACTGGTGTTATCAGAGGGCACTCCATAGAAGGTAATGCTAAATCAAAATCGTATGGGCTCGATATGGATATATATGACAAGGCACTCGAGGCAATGCCCAGGGTAGGATTCTACCAATTGCACTCCCGGACCGGTGGTAACGCATAGCAGCCACTACCGCCCACCTCGGAACACACTCCTCAAAGTCATAAATGGGCCCAAATTGTCATCATCATCATAGTCATAGAAATAGTATCGAAGAAGTGTGTCCGATCAAAGGTGCTACCTCAGTTAGTCACGGTATATCTCCTGTTTTAGTCATTTCAATTCTGACCCGAAGGTCAGGGCTATTTCGTCATCGTTCATCTCCTTCGATTCAAGAATCACCCCAAGTCATCATACTCGTTCTGGATACGTCATAACGTTCACAGTTGTCAAAGTGGTATCGACACTGACAGAGAGTATGCCTTATGCCGACTCTGGTCTCTTTAACAACCAACGCTTACAAATTTCACATCGGTTGGTTCTTTTATATTTCACAAAGGTTCGCTTCATATCAGAATATCATATTTTGTTTCGAACCAAATTTATATTCAAATAGAATATAATTTCATATCAAATGTCATATCATACCAAACCGATTATATTCTAAACTAGAATATATTTCAATATCTTTACATTATAATCCCATAATATTTAAAATCGACTTATATTCGAATAGGACATATTTCATCCCAAATATTTCAAATTATTCCAAATCGATTCATGTTCGAAATCCATTCATATTAAATTAGAATAGATACTTTCATTGAAATGTTATAATCATCACAATCGATTCATATTCAATTAGAATCTATCTTCATATCAAAACTCCATTTGAATAACGATTCAAATAAAAAATCATACTCCATTCAGGAAGGAATTTACAATTATATAATATAATTATGAAAATACTTATAAACTAAAACCTTTTATATGAAATTTATATATAGTAAAATAGTCAAAGTATAATAAGATAATTTAAACTACTATGTAAATACATATAATAAAAGTTTATTAAATAGTTTAAATAATAAAATATAGGAAAATTCATTTATAACAAATAGTATATAAATTGCAAAAGCTAATAAAATAAATTTTTAAGTAATAGAATATAGTCTTATTTGTAAACAAACGATGCAGATATATATATGTATAGTTTTATAAATTGAAAATAAAGTTTTAAACCATAATTGTTTCTTCCTTCCAAATTTCAAAACTTGAAATCTATATTCACATCTCAATGGAGTTCATTTCATTTTCATATCTTGTTTTTACACCACTCAAACCAACCCTTCGATTTAGAAGATTCAAATCCATATGTTCATTTAGAGTTAAACAACCCGATTATCATCAATTTCCTTTATTTCAAAAAAATCAAATTCAATGAGAATTTAATTCATTCAAATCTACCTCATTTATTTGAATACTCCCCAAATTATATTCAAATCGTATAATTCCAAGTTTCCAACCATATCCCAATCCCAATCCAAAATTTCAATTTGTTTGGAAAAATTTCTTTAACCATTCAAATAACAATCAAGGTTGGCATCTTTGAAGAAAGTATAATTATCGAGTATCGACACATTTCGTTCTAAATAAAATTTCCATCGAAAAGAATTTCGAGTATTAACATCATTTAACCAACCGATGTCCATATATAATTTGCTACCCTATGGCCAAGTGATTTTTAAATTTAATTTCTCGATATTCAGGGATGGATCTATCATTTCAATCCAAATCAGGGTCACAGAGATTTATCATTTCACTCTGTGTTCTTAATTTATTTCAAATCGATAAATCCCGGTTTATTAGATGCCCGTAACATCGAGGTTAAAAGTTGGGATTCATCGTCAATAATGAACACACGAACACCCATATACTGAAGTAATTAACATTTCAACAATAATCATTCAGTAATCACATCAACCAAGGCATCCATCACACAACACTTTATTCCATGGTAAATGTTAAATCATTTCACTAATTTAAAGTGTTGAGGTTTCTAACTAGAGATTTAAATTAAATTTAAATAACTAACTATCGATTTTCATTGCATGTCAAATTTAAGCAACCATTCACCAAATCAACACAACCATGCAACCAAACTTATTTCACAATTTAATTCGATAAATATGGGAATAATTCAGTATTTCGTAAGTGAGAAAATCACTCACATTTGCGTCTTCTGTAGATCGTACGTCCAACTGAAGGCCAAAATTTCACAGTCTCTAAACGCAACGAAACCAGTCTCAGATCGACCGAAATTCCGCCACGATCCTAAAGCAACAAACCGCGCGTCAATCCGAGGTCATATGAAGAAGTTATGCTCGTTTTATCATTTGAATTTGAAATATATAAAAATAAAAAAAAATTATCTCTCACCCAATGACTTTGCGCCACGTCAGCAAGGAATCCTTCTTCCCGCTCGTGACCTTTCCTCTCGCTACAGTAACGCGAGACAAAACGGAACCCAACACCTCAACTTTGACCGTCGATTCCTCCATGCCTCGTCCATCTGAGAGCCTCCAACCACCGGCAAACCGAAGACCATCAACCGCCGTACCCTACCAAGCCGATGCCACCAATCCCGGTCATCCCAAGCTCCTCAAACTTCCAGCCCTAAAACCGACATTCGAAACCTAAATCATCAAATCTGGCCATCTCAGTCCATAATACCACCTGCGAACACCACCATCACACTCACATCGACGATCTCTTCAAAACCCATGTTCCCAAATCTCCGATTAGAGGCCAAATCAAAAAACCCCAAATCCATACTTAGGGTTTCAAAACATCAAACTTTGACCGCAGTTTTCGGCCACTACAGGCCATGCATGTCGAAACTAAGAGCACCAGTAGCTTCGTGACGTCGAGAGCTTCAGTTTGACATACAATACGCTAGGGTTTGGAGAGATTTGATTTTTGAGTTTGATTTTATTTTGATATAGGGTTTTTGATTTTTTTCTCAGCCATGGAAATGAAAACTTGGTGGAGAAAAGTAAACGTAGTGAGGAAATGGCTGATGTAGTGGAGAATGGGGTATATATATATAGGCCCAACATAGGAAACAAACAATTATCCGATCACATTAACCCATTCGCGTTTTCTCCAGTACGATCAAACGACAAGCCCGATTATAACGCAAATGGAAATCCTATAATAATTCACCGTTCCGGTTCTGATGGCGCCAGTTTCGTCGAATTCCGAGACAGTCGCCAAAACAGTTAAATTTCACAGTTAATTAATAAATCAAATATTCAAAATTCAATTAACTGTTTAAATTCAAATTTAAATATTTATAAATTTTCATTTAATCCATTTTTGACTTAAACAAATTTTATAAATAAATTTCACACATTTTAAATCTAAATTTGATTATTTAAATCTTGGATTTGAATTTCAGTTATAATTCAATGATTTGAAATTCCACCATTTCAAATTAAATTTGAATTTCCATTATAAATTAACAACTCAAATTTATTTAAATAAATAAAATATAAATTCTCAAATTTTCAACAATCCCAAGTATAGACTAAATTAAAAATCTATTTATACTTCATTCAATTAATCACCATCCTTAAGATCAACGAAATTTGATTTTCTCTAATATTATACCATTTTATTTATTTAAAATTGCAAATATATATATATATATATATAGAAAATATGGAATGTTACATGTGGGCCGGGTTGCAAGATGTTCTTGTTGAACCCAGTGTATTCCTCTCTAGAGATACACTATCGGAATGTGGTTCCATACCTTGTCATAGTCAGAATCCAATCTCCAATAAGCGCCCTGCGGTTTTTGATTTTATATTATATATGGAGCGTGAGATGAAAGCGCTCCTCTAGATTGTTATTTATTTGATTTAGAAACTATTATAATATCACTGGATTTTTGTATCAAAGTGTTTTGGGTTATAGTAAGGTAAAAGCCGTCCATATTTATGTGTGGGCTGGTTTTACTATTATCCTTTCATTCGAAAGGATTTTGAAGGTTAAACAATTGGTTGGAGTTTACTCACACCAGTCCCATGACTGACCCAGAGTTTATTTTGTTTTGTTTCGCTAAACTCTTGGGTTCCCCAATTTGTATGGGCAGTCAAGTAGTCGGGATTTTACAGATTTACTTGGAGGAGCTTGAAGCAGGAGGCTTCACCTGTTAGCTATAGACTATTATATTTCCGCTGTGTACTATGTGGTATCTGGAAACAAGTGTTTATAACTGTTTCAAGAATAACTGTTGTGCTCTTATGATGGTACGTATATAAAGTTACTGATTAGTATTTCAAAAAGTTATGTTATATAATATATTTTATTCGTTCCGCTGTGAGATTCGTCTTCTTTGTTTTCTTCTATTCCAACATTTCTTTCTTTCTATTTCTCATCCTCTAACATCTTTCTAATAATGATTCGTATTTCTGTGCAATTTGGGTTGGACGTGTGGTGTTATTGGTCAACTCAGATAGTACGGATTTGCGGGCCATTACAGTTTCAAAAGATGTTAGCATACAAATATTTCTACCTAACCCAATGCTAAATGTAAAAGCATATTTTGCTCATAAATTGGTTGAGCACAATCCACACAATCAATCAATATCAACAACCCAGTATATTTGGTTTATACCACATCTCATGTTTTGGTAAATTTAATCACCATTCATCATTCAAATCAAATTAAAGATTTATTAAAACACTTCTTAGTTTTAATCTTCAAAAATCATTACATAATGATTGTTCAATTTTTTAGGAAAATTAATCCTGCCTTTAACTGGGTTAAAGAATTAATGTCCTTTAAAACAAAGTTCACGATAAACCCAAAATCATCTTCCATTTAATATGGAACTTTCACGGAAATCTGATCAATCGTAATCAACATAAATTTCCGTACTGAACTAATACTATAAGGGGAATAACGGCAGGGCCTTTTAAATCCCATAAATAGTAGCGATCTTCATTCACAGAAGCTCATCCCACTCATAATTAAATCGAATTCCATTTAATTCAATTGGAAAACTTTTCTTTGGAAAATTCCATTGATATTATTTAAAAGATTATAAATTCCAATCATATCTTCATTGTTAATTGGGTTAAAGAACTAATGTTATTTAAAACCTTGCTCAGATAAACCCAAAATCCAATTCGTTTCCAATTAAATTAATTAATATGTATTATCTTAATTAAAAGATTTTCTTTTCTCAACTGGGTTTAAGAATAGTGTTATTAAAGATACCATTCACGACAAACCCAAAAATCCAATTTGATATTAAACACAAGGCTTTAAATAAAAATCATATCGGCTTATATTCAACATCAAATTGTGAAACTAACAGATATCGTATTGGGAATAACGATATCTATATCTTCCAAATTCCTCAACAATATCCACATAATCACAGAATCCAAAATTGAAATATTTCGAAGAATATTTCCATTCCAATTTATATATTGAAAAATTCTGGTTATATTAAAACCATTTGCAAATCCAATTTATTCGTTTAAAAAATTTGGATTATTATTCTAGTTAATAACTAGTTCTTTCGGATTAAAATATCTTTTATCTTTTCAATACTTGGAATTTATCATCCAAAATATTTCCAAATCATTAATTATGATTTTACATAATTTTTCCATGCTTTTAATAATTTTATTAAGGTCCTTACAATCGGTTTTCAATATCGACCACCGAACTGCATTCATCGCGACCTTTCCTGAAATTGATTTGGACATAATGAAACGACCCGAAATCCCCCTTACGGAAATCATGGATTGAGTTGGGGACAAGACGAATCAGAACACAAACAGAAGAACTTTTCATTGAATATTACAACAATTCCATCAGAATACAAGAATATACAGAGTATGAATTAATAAAATACATTTAATAAATATCAGACGTTTAATTACGTTAAATAGCAGCGGAAAATAATACAATACAGAACTGAAAGAGATATACGGATACAGAGATTTCCGGATATCATTCCAGCTGTAAACCAGGATCCTGTGAATATAAATCTGCAACACCAAAAATACTAGCTGCCCGTGTCAAAATAAGGGACCTAGAGTTTTGGTTAAAACAATAAACTCCAGGTCAGTCATGTAACTGGTGTGAGAACTAAAACAGTTATTTAAAGCTTTAGTTTAAATCAAATATATCAAGGGACCACGCCGTATAACACGGAATGGGTTTCCTCCCAAGAATACCAGTGCATATAACAAAACAGCGCAATGCTTTTTGGAAAAATGAAGCTATTATAAGACCCAGGTCCTATCACAC
The DNA here is from genome assembly GCA_030737875.1 of Allium sativum. Lineage (NCBI taxonomy): Eukaryota > Viridiplantae > Streptophyta > Magnoliopsida > Asparagales > Amaryllidaceae > Allium > Allium sativum. Next base: position 1,017,396,935 of record CM060926.1, on the reverse strand, counting down.
AATGCAATGCAAGCCGGGGGATAGGGTTTTCCCTTATAATAGCCAAACATGCTTGGTACGTTTAAAACAAATCATTTGATACAATTATAAGTGCATAGTGTACAAAACAACTTCAAATCATAAGTATCAATCATAGACGGCATGGGTACCATATATCATGTCGCCAATACTAGGCTCTACAATCAAAACCGCAAATGTCACGTATTGGAAGTTGGATTTCCATCTGTGAACCGAGGCAAAAGATAGTCCTCTACCGATTCGAGAAGCTCTAACCCGTGTCTCAGGACCCAGACTCAGGTGGGCCCTTGGATCGTCAGGGTCGGTCCACCGATGTTGATTAAAATGCCTGAACACTGCGTTTCCCCGCCCTTTGGGGCGACAATGAGCCAAATGACTCCATCGGCTCCACACAGTCACCGATATATCCGAGGCGCCTTGCAACAGCAACAACCACACAGGTGAAAATAATATAAATGTCAAGGCTGGTAGGTCACTGACACCACCCTAGCTAGAAGGAAACGCATGCCCTCCCTGAGGTCATCTCCCGTTTCTGGTTCACAACCGGGGTGTGAGGCTCGCGAATCAATGCTACACAAAGCTATGCCACACAGGCCGTGCTTTGATCATCAACCACAAGACTCTTCTTTTCAACAGAAGCCTTGATAATTTCCCATTTAGGCATGCCACACAGGTAATTCACTCCATGCGATTGATATCCATCAATATATAACCCCTGAGCTCGTACGCCTCAGAGAAGGGCGTTAAGCAAGAGAATAAATTCTCCGCCGCCAAACAGATATATATTTAATAGAAATCAATCACACAGAATAAAATCCAATGTCAGACACACAGTCCATTTACAAGTTCGTTCTGGTTCTGAACGAAACTGGAGGCACCTTGTACCTCGCATATCCATCAATCTCCAAGTACGTCTGCACAATCACCAACTGATTCCCTCCTCTTGGGTGTACAGCCCAATCATGATCATCAGTAATCACCCAAACGATGTGAAGACCTCCGGTCTTCAACCACCATCTTCATCCTTGACACCACGTCGAATCAGTTATTCAGAATGGGATAAACCCGGTCTTTCTGAATAACTCGCGTATATAATAAACAAGTGTTACACAAACACAACATACGCCTCATTCCAATTTAGAATATTCTTCTATTCAAATATTCTTATTCTTTGGGAAAGGTTCCCATTAATTTTATCAAAGATAAATTCTTTAAATTTATTCTTTAATCTTCCTTTGAATATCGATGCAAACCAAATTATGGTTTATCCAAACTAGTCGGGATTAGCGAACCACACGAAGTAATCATTTATTTTATTTTCCAATCCCAACCTATTCATCCCATGAAGTAAAACTGGTAATACTTCATATCTAACACCACGGTGTTATCGGTAAATTCTACCATTTCACGTTCAATTCTAATTAAAGATTTAACTATCGCCTAGAGCAAAACTGGTGATACTCCATTCTCGATCATTTCAATCTAATTAAAGATTCGTCAAAACTCCACTTGGTTTTAATCTTCCCAAAAATCAATATCAATGATTGTTTAACTTGGGAAATCATATCCTGTCTTTAACTGGGTTAAAGAACCAATGTCATTTAAAACACGTTTCACTATGAACCCAAAATCACATTCCATTCCAATTCAATTATTGAAACTTCTGGTTACTTTTAAAACCCTTTTAAATCCAATTTATTTATTTAAAAATAAATAAATTATTATTCTAGTTCAAAACTAGTTAATTTCGATAAAAATCTATTTTTATCTTTTCAAATATGGAGTTTTTCAACCCTATTCTTTCCAAATCATTTCTTATGATTTTACACAAATTATTACTATATTTAATAATTTTATCAAGGCCCGTACAGTCAATTTCCATCAACGGCCATCGAACTGCACTTATAGTGACCTTTTCCAAATTTGATTTGGACATAATTCCTAATCCAACCATTAGATTTCAAATCTCTAATATTCATTAGAAATCTCTTTCCGATACGAACCCAACGGTTCCAGTTTTAGGAGAATCCAACGGTCGGATCTCCCGTAATATCCATTCGAAGACAGTGGTCGAAATTCACGAACTACCGTAGCGCGGCGCATTCTATTCAGGCCAATATATATAATATTTATATTATATATATTTCGTCGATTTCCGTTTAAAACATATTTTATAAATCTTTTTCGAAAATATTTCAACTTCATATTCAATTTCTAGTCAAAATTGAATATTCCACATCATCGATATACAAATGATAATATTTTCAAACATTATATTTTGAAATTATTTCCTTTTCTATATTCATTCTAAAAACGAATATAATCGATATAAATATCATTCGCGTCAAAATGGAGCATATCTAATCAGCACGGCTTTATATATTTCAATAACTTCGTTATTCTATTCAACAAATGAATATTTTCTTCAACACATGAATATATGTTGTATTTCAACACATGGATATATATTTTATTTCAACACATGAATATGTGTATATTTTTATTCGACACATGAATATTTTATTCTATTCAACACATGAATTTTCTTTCTATTCAACACATGAATTTTCTTTCTATTAAACACATGAATTTTCTTTCTATTCAACACATGAATTTTCTTTCTATTCAACACATGAATTTTCTTTTAATATTCCTTATTTTCCAATTTGGAATAAGGCCCAATCAATTACCATATAACGTTAATTATATGGATTCCGTACAACACATGTATATAATAGCAACGATAAATCATCAACCATCATCCAGAGTGCACCACACAACTGCATAAGCATTAAATATAAATAATTAATGCTTACACAATCTGTCAACCCATCGACTGACATACAACTAAACAATCGGGATTAGTGTACGTCAAATATCATCCCAATATCTGTGTGGGGTTTCAATCATTCAAACACATATTTTATTTGTGCAGTTGGGCGATGTGTAAAATTTATCGACCCAATCAATATCAGTCAAATCGGTGTACATAAACAAATCGTTCGATTTGTAAATGAATATTTATTTTACTTTAACACATGAATATATATTTTACCTCAACACATGAATATATATTTTATTTCAACACATGAATATATATTTTATTTCAACACATGAATATATATTTTATTTCAACACATGAATATATATTTTATTTCAACACATGAATATATATTTTACTTCAATACATTAATATATATTTTACTTCAACACATGAATATATATTTTATTTCAACACATGAATATATATTTTAGTTCAACACATGAATATATATTTTACTTCAACACATGAATATATATTTTATTTCAACACATGAATATATATTTTATTTCAACACATCAATATAAATTTTACTTCAACACATGAATATATATTTTATTCCAACACATGAATATATATTATAATTCAATACATGAATATATATTTTACTTCAACACATGAATATGTATTTTATTTCAACACATGAATATATATTTACTTCAACATCTGAATATATATTTTACTTCAACACCTGAATATATATATATTTTACTTCAACACATGAATATATATTTTATTTCAACACATGAATATATATTTTACTTCAACACATGAATATATATTTTATTTCAACACATGAATACATATTTTAGTTCAACACATGAATATATATTTTATTTCAACACATGAATATACATTTTATTTCAACACATGAATATATATTTTACTTCACAACCAAAAGTCAATTTTCATAACACAAACAATCACACAAGTCGTCCATGGTCTGTGGATAACGGGTGTCGGGTGCTGTTAAGCACCGTCTGCATCCTAGTATATATTTCAACTAGAAATTAAAATAAAAGTGAGGACTTCTCACCGAGAAGCTAAACCAAATGCCGCGTCTCTTCGTATGTAGAAAATCTTGCCGTGTCCGCCTTTTGTCACTTTCATTGCCCATATTCACTACATATATAAAAATCACATTTTTATATTGTTACTATATAGATAAAAATTCTATTTTTATACTGCTACTATATATACAAAAATTCTATTTTTATACTGCTACTATATAGATAAAAATTCTATTTTTATAACGGTGTTCATATGGTAAAAATCATATTTTTCTCTCGCCGTTCTCTATATAAAAATCACATTTTAATATAGAAGGGTCGTATTTTTATATCTCTGCTACATATGTAAAAACCATTCCTTTACACCGCTACTTCCATGATAAAAATTATATTTTTATCTTGCTAGTAATATAATAAAAATTATATTTTTATTACTCTACATAAATAAAAATGATATTTTTATTTTGTTAATCATATGTGTAGAAATCCCATCTTTATTCTTGACATTCATACGATAAAAATAATAATAATTTTATCCACTAAAAATCGTATTTTTACATAACTAAAAATCGATCCCTTTTATAGCTAAAGATCTAACCTTTTCTACGATGAAAATCATATTCTTACTTGCTATATACAGTTTAAAAATCCCATTTTTAAATCAAATCTATTTATTTTAAAACTGAAAATAAAGTAAATGATAAAAATAAATAGAAAACTCACTGTTATCGATCATAGGAGTTGGAGGAGAGGCGGCAGGTGGTCACGGCTTTGCTGCGGTGGTTGGGGCAGCCGCGGGGTCCGGTTAAGCAAAGGAAGAGGGTCTGACGCTGCTGCGTGGTCCAATGGGTGGCGTAGGAGGCCTCGTCAGGCGGTGGTGGAGCTCGGTGGGCCGGCGGTGCTGACATGGGGGAGGGCGCAGGTGGTTCTGGGTTTGGTGGGGGGGGAGGGTGTTGGTTTCTCGCGCGTCGAAGAAGGAAGAAGGAGGAGAGGGAGGTCGCGTTGAAGGAGGGGGGTGCAGCGGAGATAGGAGGGGCGGCAGGCGGACGTGCGATGGCGGAGGGCATCGAGATTGGTGGTTTTTTTTTCTAGAGAACGACAGGTTTTTAATTTGGGGATTGACTTTGTGAGGGAGGGTACAGGGGCTTTATATAATTATTTATTTTCTTTATATATATCTTTTTTAACTTTCAAAAAGCAACTTTTTGTTTCAGACTCGAAATCGAACCCACCAACTGTCGTCCCTAGCTAATTACCCCCATTTCGAACACAATGAGATATGTTTCATAAGCCAGTTCAGCTCTTACGATCATTTTCCGTCAAAATCAAAATATAAATCTATATTTTGAATTTTGAACGCGCATTTCAATTTACCAGGGCCACATACGGACTCTAAAAATTCCCGAAAAATATTTTCTAGTTTCGTATTGATGATACGTTTCTAACAAGACTAATTTCATCAAATTCTGAGACAGTTTGAAAAATGGCCAATTTCTTGTCGATCGAAATTGACAGAAACTGTCAAAACACGTTTTCTTTTGCCACACTCACATATTGATTCAGAAAATTACGAATTTTGGAATCTAGCAATAATTTTACATTCTGGATCCAACAAAAGTGGTTTCGTCGAAAACCGAGGTCGTTTGCAAAGTTTCCATTTTTAAGGGCTAGAATTCCATAGCGACTATTCTGAATTTTCAACTAGACATAACTTTTTATCCCCGCTATGAAATTTTGATTTTTCGGATTCGTTGGAAAGATATTTTCAAATAGATTCTATATTTTTGGTTTCGCTAAAATCCGGTTTATTTTGAATCATGTACATTCATTTGAACTTTGAAATCGAAATTTCAAACTACCGCGCCATTTTCAATTCCTTTTATAATTAAAATAAATTATTTATACTCTAACGACGATTAAAATAAATATATATGTTCTAATTCTATTCAAAATAAATTTCTCGTCGTCATTATTTAAAATAATTCATTTTAAATATTCAAAATTCATCTAAAACTGTCAAAATAAAATTTTTAAATTGGCTCGGATTTCTGGGTTATTACAATCTCCTCCACTTAAAACTTTTCGTCCCCGAAAATGAACGAAGCTGAAAGTTTTTTAACAAACCAACTCAACTTCCATTATTTTCATTACGGCTTAAGTTCTTCAACTTTTCAGTTTCTAAGAACTTTTCAAATTTTTCAAAAAGTTAACTAACACCCTAAATTTTCGAAAAATTTCGCCATAACCTCCCCTGCACTGGGAGCTTCGGGATATTTCAAATAGCCTCTCATGGCCCTCACCAACCAAAAAGAAAAAGAAACAGCCAAGCGGCTAGCCAATCGGCTCATAAAACCATCAAAAACCCAAGAAATACAATAAACATGTACCTATTTGTCGGACAAACAATTTATCCGTCTTCTCTAGCCTCCTTGCTATTGTTCAATGTAAGTACATGTATATGTATGCAAATGCGATAAATTTTCAATACAACTCACTATTTGATCAATTTGGCTAAAGGGTTCAAATTTTAATTAATCAACCAGTAATCAAACAACACAATCAGCAATCAATTAGTTGATTATCTTTTCAAACTCATAATTTTAATACATAATCCAAAAATCAGATTTTTGATGCCAAATCACAACAATAAGCCCTATCTAGCTTTGGTTCTCACACCAATCTAATGGAATTATATAAAAATCTCACTTTCGAAACTCGAACATAAACTACTGATGCTGACATGTCAATCACCAGTATCATCAGAGTCATCTCCGGGCGACTAGAGTGTGATTCTATATCTATCGAATATATTTGAGGCTTCTAATACACGTGGATCAGACGTATATTAAAATCTCTATATACTAGATTGTCCAAATCAATTTATAATAATATTCAAATACGAATAATTGATTTAAATTTTCAAAACAAAACTTGTTTTCACTTTTACTTTTAAAAACATCACTCTTCACACTTGTTCTAGGATACTACTGATCCCATCTCTAACGAGTCATTCTCATTGGATATTACTAATCCAATCTCTGATGAATTCTTTCGTTTGGTTCTAATGTGTCTTGTTCTCAGAGCTCTGTAAACCAAAGCTTCGATACCACGATGAAACGACCCGAAATCTCCCTTACGGGAAATCACGGATTGAGTTGAGGACAAGACGAATCAGAACACAAACAGAAGAACTTTTCATTGTATATTACAACAATTCCATCAGAATACAAGAATATACAGAGTATGAATGAATAAAATACATTCAATAAATATCAGAGGTTAAATTACAATACATAGCAGCGGAAAATAATACAATACACAACTGAAAGAGATATACGGATACAGAGCTTTTCAGATATCATTCCAGCTGTAAACCAGGATCTCGTGAATATAAATCTGCAACACAAAAACTACTAGCTTCCCGTGTCAAAATAAGGACACCCAGAGTTTAGGTTAAAACAATAAACTCCAGGTCAGTCATGTGACTGGTGTGAGAACTAAAACAGTTATTTAAAGCTTTAGTTTAAATCAGATATATCAAGGGACCATGTCGTATAACACAGAACGAGTTTCCTCCCAAGAATACCAGTGCATATAACAAAACAGCGCAATGTTTTTTGGAAAATGAAGCTATTATAAGACCCAGGTCCTATCACACAATGCAACGCAAGCCGGGGGATAGGATTTTCCCTTATAATAGCCAAACATGCTTGGTACGTTTTAAACAAATCATTTGATACTATTATAAGTGCATAGTGTATAAAACAACTTCAAATCATAAGTATCAATCATAGACGGCATGGGTACCATATATCATGTCGCCAATACTAGGCTCTACAATCAAAACCGCAAATGTCACGTATTGGAAGTTGGATTTCCATCTGTGAACCGAGGAAAAAGAGAGTCCTCTACCGATTCGAGACGCTCTAGCCCGTGTCTCAGGACCCAGGCTCAGGTGGGCCCTTGGATCGTCAGGGCCGGTCACCGATGTGGATTAAAATGCCTGAACACTGCGTTTCCCCGCTCTTTAGGGCGTCAATGAGCCAAATGACTCCATCGGCTCCACACAGTCACCGATATATCCGAGGTGCCTCGCAACAGCAACAACCACACAGGTGAAAATAATATAAATGTCACGGTTGGTAGGTCGCTGACACCACCCTAGCTAGAAGGAAACGCATGCCCTCCTTGAGGTCCTCTTCCGTTTCTGGATCACAACCGGGGTGTGAGGCTCGCGAATCAACGCTACACAAAGCTATGCCACACAGGCCGTGCTTTGATCATCAACCATAAGACTCTTCTTTTCAACAGAAGCCTTGATCATCTGCCACTTAGGCATGCCACACAGGCAATTCACTCCATGCGATTGATATCCATCAATATATAACCCCTGAGCTCGTACGTCTCAGAGAAGGGCGTTAAGCAAGAGAATAAATTCTCTGCCGCCAAACAGATTTATATTTAATAGAAATCAATCACACAGAATAAAATCCAATGTCAGACACACAGTCCATTTACAAGTTCGTTCTGGGTCTGAACGAAACCGGAGGCACCTTGTACCTCACATATCCATCGATCTCCAAGTACGTCTGGACAATCACCAACTGATTCCCTCCTCTTGGGTGTACAGCCCAATCATGTTCATCAGTAATCACCCAAACGATGTGAAGACCTCCGGTCTTCAACCACCGTCTTCACCCTCAACACCACGTCGAATCAGTTATTCAGAATGGGATAAACCCGGTCTTTCTGAATAACTCGCGTATATAATAAAAAAATATTACACAAACACAACATACGCCTCATTCCAATTCAGAATATTCTTTTATTCAAATATTCTTATTCTTTGGGAAAGGTTCCCATTAATTTTATCGAAGATAAATTCTTTAAATTTATTCTTTAATCTTCCTTTGAATATCGATTCAAACCAAATTATGGTTTATCCAAACTAGTCGGGATTAGCGAACCACATGAAGTAATCATTTATTTTATTTCCCAATCCCAACCTAATCATCCCATGAAGTAAAACAGGTAATACTTCATATCTAATACCACAGTGTTATCTGTAAATTCAATTACCATTTCACGTTCAAATCTAATTAAAGATTAAACTATCGCCTGGAGCAAAACTGGTGATACTCCATTCTCAATCATTTCAATCTAATTAAAGATTCATTAAAACTCCACTTGGTTTTAATCTTCCCAAAAATCAATATCAATGATTGTTTAACTTGGGAAATCATATCCTGTCTTTAATTGGGTTAAAGAACCAATGTCATTTAAAACACGGTTCACTATAAACCCAAAATCACATTGCATTCCAATTCAATTATTGAAACTTCTGGTTACTTTTAAAATCCTTTTAAACCCAGTTTATTTATTTAAAAATAAATAAATTATTATTCTTGTTCAAAACTAGTTAATTTCGATAAAAACCTATTTTTATCTTTTCAAATATGGAGTTTTTCATCCCAGTTCTTTCCAAATCATTTCTTATGATTTTACACAAATTATTACTATTTTTAATAATTTTATCAAGGCCCGTACCGTCGATTTCCATCAACGGCCATCGAACTGCACTTACAACGACCTTTTCCAAATTTGATTTGGACGTAATTCCAAATCCAACCATTAGATTTCAAATCTCTAATGTTCATTAGAAAGCTCTTTTCGATACAAACCCAACGGTTCCCGTTTTAGTGGAATCCGACGGTCGGATCTCCCGTAATATCCATTCGAAGACAGTGGTCGAAATTCACGAACTGCCGCAGCGTGGCGCGTTCTATTCAGGCCATTATATATATATATAATATTTATATTATATATATTTCATCGATTTCCTTTTAAAACGTATTTTATAAATCGTATTAAATTCGTTTTCGAAACGATTTCAACTTCATATTCAATTTCTAATCAAAATTGAATATTCCACATCATCGATATACAAATGATAATATTTTCAAACATTATATTTTGAAATTATTTACTTTTCTATATTCATTCTAAAAATGAATATAATCGATATAAATATTGTTCGCGTCAAAATGGCGCATATCTAATCAACACGGCTTTATATATTTCAATAACTTCGTTATTCTATTCAACAAATGAATATTTTCTTCAACACATGAATATATGTTGTATTTCAACACATGAATATATATTTTATTTCAACACATGAATATATATATTTTTATTCGACACATGAATATTTTATTCTATTCAACACATGAATTTTCTTTCTATTCAACACATGAATTTTCTTTCTATTCAACACATGAATTTTCCTTCTATTCAACATATGAATTTTCTTTTAATATTCCTTATTTTCCAAATTGGAATGAGGCCCAATCAATTACCATATAACGTTAATTATATGGATTCCCTACAACACATGTATATAATAGCAACGATAAATCATCAAACATCATCCAGAGTGCACCACACAACTGCATAAGCATAAAATATAAATAATTAACGCTCACACAGTCTGTCAACCCATCGATTGACATACAACTAAACAATCGGGATTAGTGTACGTCAAATATCATCCCAATACCCGTGCAGGGTTTCAATCAATCAAACACATATTTTATTTGTGCAGTTGGACGATGTGTAAAATTTATCGTCCCAATCAATATCAGACAAATCGGTGTACATAAACAAATCGTTCGATTTGTAAATGAATATTTATTTTACTTCAACACATGAATATATATTTTTCCTCAACACAAGAATATATATTTTATTTCAACACATGAATATATATTTTATTTCAACACATGAATATATTTTTTACTTCAACACATGAATATATATTTTACTTCAACACATGAATATATATTTTATTTCAACACATGAATATATATTTTATTTCAACACATGAATATATATTTTATCTCAATACATGAATATATATTTTATTTCAACACATGAATATATATTTTATTTCAACACATGAATATATATTTTATTTCAACATATGAATATATATTTTACTTCAACACATGAATATATATTTTACTTCAACACATGAATATATATTTTACTTCACCACATGAACATATATTTTACTTCTGCACATGAATATATATTTTATTTCAGCACATAAATATTTATTTTATTTCAGCACATGAATATATTTTTTATTTCAACACATGAATATATATTTTATTTCAACACATGAATATATATTTTATTTCAACACATGAATATATATTTTTACATCAACACATGAATATATATTTTACTTCAACACCTGAATATATATTTTATTTCAACACATGAATATATATTTTACTTTAACACATGAATATATATTTTACTTCAACACATGAATATATATTTTATTTTAACACATGAATATATATTTTATTTCAACACATGAATATATGTTTTATTTCAACACATGAATATATATTTTATTTCAACACATGAATATATATTTTACTTCACAACCAACAGTCAATTTTCACAACACAAACAATCACACAAGTCGTCCATGGTCTGTGGACAACGGGTGTCGGGTGCTGCTAAGCATCGTCTACATCCTAGTATATATTTCAACTAGAAATTAAAATAAAAGTGAGGAGTTCTCACTGAGAAGCTAAACCAAACGCCGCGACTCTTCGTATGTAGAAAATCTTGCCGTGTTCGCCTTTTGTCACTTTCATTGCCCGTATTCACTACATATATAAAAATCACATTTTTATATTGTTACTATATAGATAAAAATTCTATTTTTATACTGCTACTATATAGATAAAAACTCTATTTTTATACTGCTACTATATAGAGAAAAATTCTATTTTTACAACGTTGTTCATATGGTAAAAATCATATTTTTCTCTCGCCGTTCTTTATATAAAATCACATTTTTATATATAAGGGTCGTATTTTTATATCTCTGGTACATATGTAAAAACCACTCCTTTACACCGCTACTTCCATGATAAAATTTATTTTTTTATCTTGTTAGTAATATAATAAAAATTATATTTTTATTACTCTACATAAATAAAAATCATATTTTTATTCTGTTAATCATATGTGTAAAAATCCAATCTTTATTCTTGACATTCATACATTAAAAAAATTATATTTTTATCCACTAAAAATCGTATTTTTACATAATTAAAAATCGATCCCTTTTATTGCTAAAGATCTAACCTTTTCTATGATGAAAATCATATCTTACTTGCTATATATATTTTAAAAATCCCATTTTTAAATCAAATCTATTTATTTTATAACTGAAAATAGAATAAATGTTAAAAATAAATAGAAAACTCACTGTTATCGGTCATAGGAGTTGGAGGAGAGGCGGCAGGTGGTCACGGCTTTGCTGCGGTGGTTGGGGCAGCCGCGGGGTCCAGTTCAGCAAAGGAAGAGGTTGTGACGCTGCTGCGTGGTCCAGTGGGTGGCGCAGGAGGCCTCGTCAGACGGTGGTGGAGCTCGATGGGCCGGCGGTGGTGGAGGTCGGTGGGCCGGCGTTGCTGACATGGGGAAGGGCGCAGGAGGTTCTGGGTTTGGGGGGGGGGTTGGTCTCTCGCACGTCGAAGAAAGAAGGAGGAGAGGGAGGTGGCGTTGAAGGAGGGGATGCGGCGGAGATGGGAGGTGCGGCAGACGGACGTGCGGTGGCGGAGGGCATCGAGATTGGTGGGGGGTCTTTTCCAGAGAACGACGGGTTTTTAATTTGGGGGTTGACTTTGTGAGGGAGGGTACAGGGTGGTTTATATAATTATTTATTTTCTTTATATATTTTTTAACTTTCAAAAAGCAACTTTTTGTTTCGGACTCGAAATCAAACCCAACGACTGTCGTCCCTAGCTAATTACCCCCATTTTGAACATAATGGGATATGTTTCCTAAGCCAGTTCGACTCTTACGATCAGTTTCCATCAAAATCAAAATATAAATATATATTTTGAAATTTGAACGTGCATTTCAAATTACCGGGGCCACACACAGACTCTAAAAATTCCCATAATATATTTTCTAGCTTCGTATTGACGATATTGTTCTAACAAGACTAATTTCGTCAAATTATGAGACCGTTTGAAAAATGGCTAATTTCTGGTCGATCGAAATTGACATAAACTGTCCAAACACGTTTTCTTTTGCCACACTCACATATTGATTCAGAAAATTACGAATTTTGGAATCTAGTAATAATTTGACATTCCGGATCCAACAAAAGTGGTTTCGTCGAAAACTGAGGTCGTTTGCAAAATTTCCATTTTTAAGGGCCAGAATTTCATAGCGACTATACTGAATTTTCAACTAGACATAACTTTTTATCCCCGCTATGAAATTTTGATTTTTCAGATTCGTTGGAAAGATATTTTCAAATAGATTATAATATTTTTGGTTTCGAAAAAATCCTGTTTATTTTGAATCCTGTACATTCATTTGAACTTTGAAATCGAAATTTCAAACTACCGCGCCATTTTCAATTCCTTTTATAATTAAAATAAAATATTTATATTCTAACGACGATTCAAATAAATATATATGTTCTAATTCTATTCAAAAAAATTTCTCGTCGTCATTATTTAAAATAATTCATTTTAAATACTCAAAATTCATTTAAAATTGCCAAAATAAAAATTTTAAATTGGCTCGGATTTCCAGGTTATTACACATAATTTAAAATCCAACTGTTCAAATTCAAATGTCTTATATTCATTGGAAAGATCTTTTCGATACGAACCCAACATTTTTGGTTATAGGAGAATCCGACGGTCGGATCTCCCGTTACGTCTATTTGAAGTTAATGGTTGAAATTCATGAACGGTCGCTACGCGGCGCGTTCTATTCATGTCATTTAAATATATAATATATATATCGTTGATTTCCATTTAAAACATATTTTATAAAACGTTTTAAATTTGGTTCAAAACGATTTCAAGTTCTATTTCAATTTTAAATTAAAATTGAACATCCCATTTTATTTTCTCAAAATGATAATATTTTCAAAATGTCTGATTTTGAAATTCAGCCTTCTCGATATTCATTATAAAAAAATGAATAAAATCAATATAAAATCCGTTCGAGTTAAAATAGCGTTCATATACTTAACTCGGCTTCATATTTTTATATATTCTCGTATCCATCTAAAATCAAACATCAAAATCATATTTTGATACTTTACTAAATATCATTTTAAAATATTCGTTTATATTCTGAATTGGAATCAGACTCAATCAATTACCATATAATTTTATTTATATGGATTCCATACATTGCATGTATTCAAAAATAGTGATAAACAACTATTGAATAGTCAATTCGCATCCAGAGTGTAATTTACAATTGTATAAGCATTAAATATTTAAATAACGCTTATAACAGTCTGTCAATCAATTGGTTGACATACAGTCAAATCCAAGGAAGATGTGAATAAATTATCATCCGCAGACCCGTGTGCGGTTTTCAAACAACAACAGTCGATTCAAATTAATCACTGGTTAATAAATTTAACCAATTCTAATTCGATTCGAATTATTTTTCTAATTATCCAATTTTCACTGTTTAAATTATAAATAGATATTTATAATTTAATTTCAACTACCACAAATTTATTAACATTATTTTTAATATGTTCAAAATCACAGTCACAACACAGTCAGTCAATTAGATCATCCATGTGTTTTCAAACAACAGCGATGTGAGTTAACAGACATCGTACAACATTTTATGATAATTTAAATAGATAAAAATCAATACTGGCAATTACTACATTCAGTTATAAAATAAATAACTCTACAAATATATGATTGAGAAGCTCTTACAATGGGTTCTACTCCATCATTCTTTATTTGAGGATTGTTTTAATAAAATTAAACCGGACGTTTAATTTTATCAAAAACTGCAACAGCTTCCGTTTTCGTTCTGGTCAGTTCCATGTTGTAGTGTTCGTCACTACGAATCCAACGCAGCTAAAATCGTCGGATTTTGACCTCGTATGAAAGCGATATGGTATTTTAAACATTAATTGCATTAATAAATAATTAAATAAATAGTCAAAAATCTTTAATTACATTGTTAATCACTTTTAAGCTGTAACCCATCTCCCAGTTTGTCTTTCCCTGCCAAATACATGAACCCAAACTCGCGATTGTTCTTCCACCGTGCGCCACCTCTACCATCGACTTGGAGCCAATCCACCACCACCAAGGCATGCGCCTACATGTCAGCCACCCGCGCCCCAAAAATCCTGCAGCCCGATCACCCCCTCCTCCCCTATTTCAGTTCGAACAGAACGACTTCAGGTAGAGATTTCAGCCTCCATGTGGAAAGAAATCAAATCTCAGCCATTGCATTTCTAGACCTCCCCTAGGTGAAGAATATTGTAGTTGTTAGATTCTCACAATTTTGCTTGGATTGAAAACAATTTGAGAATCAAAAATGGAAAACATCGGCCATTCAAAGAAAAAACAACGTTGTGCTGCTTGCATTGACTAAGGGGAGATGAGAATTAAGGTATTGAATGAGTGTTGGTGTACATATACCATATTATTTAATAATATTTAATTCTCATTTTTCTTGTTTAACCTCTCAAACTCCAAATGAACCCCAACGACTTTCGTCCGTAACTAAATACCCAAATTCCGGACACAATGGGATATGTTTCGTAAGCCAATTCGACTATTTCAATCAGTTTTTATCAAAATTAAAATATAAATTAATATAACGGTCAATATTGAATTTGAACGTACATTTTAATTTACCGGGGCCACAAATTGACTACAAAAATTACGAATATTGAAATCTAGCTATATTTTGATGATACAGTCCTAATTCTCGTTCAATACCCTAATTCTCATCTCCAAAAATTACGAATACTAAATATTATTAAATAATATGGTATTAATTAATATGATATATTTACACCAACACTCATTCAATACCCTAAATCTTGTCTCCCCCTAGTAAACGCAAGCAGCACATCGCCGTCCTTTCTTTGAATGGCCGATGTTTTCCATTTTTGATTCTCAAATTGTTTTCAATCCAAGTAAAATTGTGAGAATCTTACAACTACAATATTATTCACCTAGTGGAGGTCTAGAAATCCAACGGCTGAGATTTGATTTCGTTCCACACGGA
The DNA here is from genome assembly GCA_030737875.1 of Allium sativum. Classification (NCBI taxonomy): domain Eukaryota; kingdom Viridiplantae; phylum Streptophyta; class Magnoliopsida; order Asparagales; family Amaryllidaceae; genus Allium; species Allium sativum. Next base: position 1,017,380,978 of record CM060926.1, on the reverse strand, counting down.
GGCCGAAATCTCCATCTGAAGTCGTTCCGTTCAAACTGGAATAGCGGAGGAGGGGGTGATCGGGCAGTGGGATTTTTGGAGAGCGGGTGGTTAACGTGGAGGCATGTGCCTCAGTGGTGGTGGATCAGCTCCAAGTCGATGGTAGAGCCAGCGCACGGTGGAAGAATAATCGCGAGTTTGGGTTCATGTATTTGGTAGGGAAAGACGATCCGGGAGATGGTTACGACTTAAAAGTGATTAACATTGTAATTAAGGATTTTTAACTATTTATTTAATTATTTATTAATGCAATTAATGTTTAAAATACCATATCTTGTTCATACGAGGTCGAAATCCGACGATTTCAGTTGCGTTGGATTCGCAATGACAAACACTACAACATGGAACTGACCAGAACGGAAGCTGTTGCAGTTTTTGATAAAATTAAATATCCGGTTTAATTTTATTAAAACAATCCTCAAATAAAGAATGACGGAATGGAACCCAAAGTGAGAGATTCTCACTCAAATATTTGTACAGTTATTTATTTTATAACTGAATGTAGTAATTGCCAATATTGATTTTATCTGTTTAAATTATCATAAAATGTTGTACGGTGCCTGTTAGCTCACCTCACTGTTGTTTGAAAACCCATGGATGATCTAATTGACTGAATGCGTTGTGACTGTGATTTTGATCATATTAAAAATAATGTTAATAAATTTGTGGTAGTTGAAATTAAATTATAAATATTTATTTATAATTTAAACAGTGAAAATTGGCTAATTAGAAAAATAATTAGAATCGAATTAGAATTGGTTAAATTTATTAACCAGTGATTAATTTGAATCGACTGTTGTTTTTTGAAAACCCCACATGGGTCTGGGGATGATAATTTATTCACATCTCCCTTGGATTTGACTGTATGTCAACCAATTGATTAACATACTATTATAAGCGTTATTTAAATATTTAATGCTCATACAGTTGTAAATTACACTCTAGATGTGAATTGATTGTTCAATAGTTATTTATCACTATTTTTGAATACATGCGATGTATGGAATCCATATAAATAAAATTATATGGTAATTGATTGAGTCTGATTCCAATTCAGAATATAAACGAATATTTTAAAATAATATTCAGTGAAGTATCAAAATATGATTTTGATGTTCGATTTTGGATGGACATGAGAATATATAAAAATATGAAGCCGAGCTAAGTATATGAACGTTATTTTAACTCGAACGGATTTTATATTGATTTAATTCATTTTTTTATAATGAATATCGAGAAGGCTGAATTTCAAAGTCAGACATTTTGAAAATATTATCATTTTAAGATAATAAAATGGGATGTTCAATTTTAATTTAAAATTGAAGAAGAACTTGAAATCGTTTTTTAACGAATTTAAAACGTTTTATAAAATACGTTTTAAATGGAAGTCGACGATATATATATATATATATATATATATATATATATATTATATTGAAATGGACGTAATGGGAGATCCGACCGTCGGATTCTCCTAAAACTAGAACCGTTGGGTTCGTATCGAAAAGAACTTTCCAATGAAAATAAAACATTTGAATTTGAACGGTTGGATTTTAAATCATGCCCAAATCAATACCAGAAAATGTCGCTATGAATGCAGTTCGGTGGCGGATATTGGAAACTGACTGTAAGGGCCTTAACAAAATTATTAAAAATATGGAAAAATTATGTAAAATCATAATTAATGATTTGGAAATATTTTGGATGAGAAATTCCATGTTTTGAAAAGATAAAAGATATTTTTATTCAAATGAACTAGTTATTAACTAGAATAATAATCCAATGTTTTAAAATAAATAAATTGGATTTGTAAATGGTTTTAATCTAACCAGAATTTTCCAATATATGAATTGGAATGGATTTGAATGGAAATAATATTCAGAATATTTGGAAATTGGATTCCGTTATTATGCGGATATTGTTGTGGAATTGAAAGATATAGATATCGTTATTCCTAATACGATATATGCTAGTTTCAGAATTTGATGTTGAATATAAGCCATTATGATTTCTATTTAGAGCCTTGTGTTTAATACCAAATTGTATTTTGGGTTTTTTGTGAATGGTATCTTTAATAATATTGTTCTTAAACCCAGTTGAGAAAAGAAAAATCTTTTAATTAAGATTGTACCAATTAATTTAATTGGAATCGAATTGGATTTTGAGTTTATCATGAACAATGTTTTAAATAACATTAGTTCTTTAACCCAGTTAACAGTGAAGATATGATTTGGAATTTATAATCTTTTAAATAAGATTAACTAAATTTTCCAAAGAAAAATTTTCAATTTAATATATTAAATTGGAATTGAATGGAATTCGGTTTAATAATAATCGAGATGAGCTTCTATGAATGAAAACCGCTACTATTTATGGAATTTAAAAGGCCTTGCCTTTATTCCATTTATAGTATTAGTTCGATACAGAAATTTATATCGATTACAATTGATCATATTTCCGTGAAAGTTCCATATAAAATGGAAGATGATTTTGGGTTTATCGTGAACTTTGTTTTAAAGAACATTGGTTCTTTAACCCAGTTAAAGGCATGATTAATTTTCCTAAAAGTTGAACAATCATTATGTGATGGCCCGCCCGCACCAGCCGACATTTCTAATGAAAGTGCGCTACGCCAATGCCCGACTAGCACAGGACGGTCGCCAAAGAAAGGAAAAGAAAGGAATTTGAACTAATAAGGAACCCATAGAATGTCTCACAGCGCATGGAATAAAATATAATAATAACATACTTGACATAAAACAGGCGAGACAGTGCATAAGCTGAAAACTAAACCATAATCATTATAGAAGCGAAAATACGAAATATAGCTTATGATCCATAACCATTATTACAACTTCAAAATACTTTCTCTAAAGCAAAAGAAAGGAAAGGTACACTATTAATGCCCAAAGCAATGACCATCAACAACACAGGGAGAATATATGTAGATAATACGTAGGAGCCTCCTGCTTGTCTCCAGATCAGCAACTCGTGCATGACCAGCTAACCTGTCTCTAGTCTGCTTGTTTAGGAGCACTCAGAGTAATAAGAAGAGACATAAAACTCTAGGTTAGACAAAAGTCTGGTATGAGCGATAAGCAGCAAAACAGAACAATAACATGTATACTAAACCATACCTGAAGTTGGACCTGCAACCAAAGAGTTAGCACAACAGGATGTACAATACTCTTAGGTGACACTAACATATGGTGTAAAGATACGGGGGAGGGGTGTGCATGTTATAGTGATGTCAAAAAATCAAGCATAGCAACCATCCTCACATCTCTCACTCAGTGCGTAAAGCATACAATATCCACTGCTTTGACCACCCAAATCCTTTGCGATGATCACTCTGCCCTATGGAGTCATGATGGCCCCATTACACTGATCCATAGCCACTAATCCCTTGCTATGTCCACTCTGCACCCATGAAGTCATGATGACTCCACTGCACTGGCTCATAGCCATGCTACCATCACTCTGCCCTATGGAGTAATAACTACCTCACTGCACTAATCTGTAGCCTAACATCCGTCTTGGTGGTGGATCAAAGTTATGGACGTCGATGACCCCTTAGCACACATCCTGCAGCAAAGTCCAATTCATGAAGTTAACTCGTTGGTTCCCATCTGGATCCTGAGTTCTACATCCTATTTGGACTACATTTGCATCTCGGGTTTTTGGTCTCCTCCGCATCGGTTCGGTTCTTCACTTTTCTTCGCTCCAGATCGTACTCCCAGTACGGTTCATGGCTCATATCTATAGTCCAAGCTCCTCGGTTCGGTTCAATTCATGATACCTCGTCCAGGTCGGGTCGTGGCCTTCTCTTTGGATTGGGTCGTGGAGCGCACCGGTTCGGTTCGGGTATGGCAACTCTTCCGGTTCGTGGCCACCAGGTGGTTCGGGTCTTCGGTTACGAGTAGGTCGGTTTGGATGAGTACTCCACGATCAATTTGTGGCACACACAGGTTCATAGGAGGCAAATCGATCTGGTTCGGATCAGAGTGGTGCTTCATGAGCGGGTTGGGTTAGGGGGGCCCGATCCGATCCGTTCTCTGCATATTTCCTGCAACTTTTCCAGCGTTTGTTTTACGCCACATGACGATGTTTTCGACCAATCTAAGTGTTCTAAACAATCATAAAACATTCCACACAGTCATAGCAACATGTATAATCAATCATAAACACCAAAACAACAATACAATGTTTTAAAATGGATCAAACATACCTAAAAACCCATGTTTTCCCCTTAATCGTGTTTAACCATAACTAATGATAGGATTAGCAAAACATATCCAAATTAGCCTAAATTTTTATCAGAACCCTAAAATAATATTTTAGAATTTTACAAATTTTTCCAGATTTTTCTAAGCCATAATTTCGCTAATTATCACTAATCACCCTAATTAGCCGTAATCAGTGAAAAACAATGCAAATCACTCACCTTAGCCACAAATTACTTATAGATCTGAAAGCATCTCTGATATGGGTCGAATCTCTGTGTGTTCCAGCAGCTCTATCCCAAACTTGACGCTAATTTGGCTTGATTTGATGTAGATTAGGCTAATGCTTGATTAAACGGTGATTAGAAGGTGTTTTAGGAGTTGGAGGCCATTGTTAGTGTTGAAGAGAGGTAAGTGGTGGCTGGAAAATGACAAAGAAAAAGTTTCTCTAACCCTAACCAGCCCTCATATAGCTCTAATCCCGAAATCCCCCAATGGGCCTAGCTTCTAATCACCCGGTTAAGCCCAATTAAGCTGCTTTTCACCTTCTAAATCTTAATTCAGCCATATCTCCCAAACGTTAAGTCCATTTGACAAATGTGACCACTCTACGGAAAGGTAAACAATCATTCGGATCTAATGTTAGTGGTTTCAGGTCAAAACCCCTTACCAATCAAAAGTTAGAGGCAAAACAAGATTCGCTAGGGGCAAAATGGTCAGTTAAAATCGGCAAAAATCGTGAACATGGGAAATGACCCCAATAGCCGTTCCCCAACGTGACTGTATGACCTTATATAAAAAAGAAATAAATATTCTACGATATTCCGATGCGTAGGATGTGGGTCGTTACACTCTCCCCTCCTTAGGAAATTTTGCCCCCGAAATTCTTTAACCAAACATACAAAGGTGTTCCGCATGCCTATCGGTCATTCACAAACAATCAAACACACACAATAAGCACAACAAGCCTACCCTAGCATGCAGTTTACTAACAAGGGAAGAAACTATCATTATTAAAACCTTACCAGGCAAAGAGTTCTGGATACGATTCCCTTATTCTCTCCTCTGTTTCCCAAGTACAGTCATTTTCATTCTCGCCCCACTGAACCTTGACCAGTTTCATCGCCTTCCTTCGAAGTTGCTTCCTATCACTCTCGACAATACGAATCGGCTTACGGTTTCGAACCGCCTCAGGTCCTACTTCGATATCATCCAATTGATCAAGTGAAATAGCCACATCGGGGTCGTGCACGGATTTCCTTAACTGGGAAACACGAAATACGTTATGAACTCCCACTATCTTGTCCGACAATTCAACTTTGTATGCTTAATTCCCAACTTGCTCGAGAACTAGAAATGGACCAACAAAGCTTAGTGCTAACTTGCCTCTCCTACCAAATCGAATCACGCTCTTTAACGGAGAGATCTTGACAAACACCAAGTCACTAATGGAGAATTTTAAATCTCTTCTCCTTTTATCAGCATAACTCTTCTTCCTATCTTGGGCAGCCTTCATTCGCTGTCATATAACCTTGATCTTATCTGAGGTTTCTCTTATCACATCCGGTCCAAGCACAAATTTCTCACTGGTTTCTAACCAACATGATGGTGAGTTGCGCGGTCTTCCGTACAAAGCTTCAAATGGAGCCATATCAATACTGGATTGATAACTATTATTATATGCGAACTCCACTAGATGCAAATGGTCATCCCAAGATCCACCAAAATCCAATACACAAGCTCTTAAGAGGTCCTCCAATATACGATTCACCCTCTCTGTGTAACGGCCCAAATTTCCATATCCTTTGAGCTGACTAATAACACCACACGTCCAACCCAAATGACACAGAAATACGAATCATTAATAGAAAGATGTTAGAGATGAGAAATAGAAAAAAAGAAATATTAGAATAGAAGAAAAACGAAGATCAAAAACTCACAGCGGAACGAATAAAATATATTATTTAACCTAACTTTTGAAATACAAATCAGTAACTATATGTATATATATATACTGTCATCATAGCACAACGGTTATTCCTGGAACAGTTATAAACACATGTTTCCGGATACAAAAAAATACACAGCGGAAAATATGATAGCCAATGGCTAGCTGATGAAGCCTCCTGCTTCAAGCTCCTCTAAGTGAATCTGTAAATCCCGACTACTTGACTGCCCGTACAAATTTGGGCACCCAAGAGTTTAGGGAAAACAAGCAAAATAAACTCTGGGTTAGTCATGGGACAGGTGTGAGTAAACTCCAACCATTTGTTTAACTTTCAAAATCCCTTCGAAAGAAATGATAATCGTAAGACCAATCCACACATAAACACGGATGGTTTTTACCTCATGATAACCAAAAATATTTTTGATATCAAATCCAGTGATATTATAATAATGTCTACATCAAATAAATAGAATCTAGCGGAACGCTTGCATCTCATGCTCCATATATAATATTAGATCAAAAACCGCATGGCGCTTATTGGAGATTGGATTTCAAACATGACAAGGTATGGAACCACCTTCCGATAGTGTATCTCTAAAGGGGAATACACTGGGTTCAATAAGAACATCTTGCAACCCTACCCACACATGGCTGACCACTCATTTAACTTGAGTGTATCGAGCATATTATCACCAACGGTTGTGATCAGCAACCATTACTGAAAGCATGCAGCATCGAATAGAATAGGAAGCAAATGAATTTTCTCAAGATCAGGTGATAATACCCCTAATGGGAATGACCCGCATGGCTATGCTGCCTACCCGATTTCTGTCATTTCCTGGGTGATAAGGCTTAAGGCAACGATTAACTTTAGAACATCTTGCCACCATTGCCTTTGAAGGTCACATCATCAGATCCGTCCATAAACGTTGTCCTGGGACTGGACAAACCGAAGGCACCATTCTATTAATCCATCTTGGGTAATTTCCACCTAGGATTGATAGGACAGCCCTTGCACTTAACTCCGTCTTCATATATCTTCAGCATAAGTTGATTCGTAATGCTTAGCCAATACAGAATGATTTTCAGATATTAAACCTGATCTCGGTCTCTCCGTATAGACAACGGAGGTATAAAATAAAGCAAAACTTTGATAGTCGGTGATTTAACTATCAAAGGAACATCCATACAACCAACGATCCTATTTCCAAGTGGAAATTCTATCGATCAAACATCAAACATCACTGGGCCCTTTTAAATTAAATTCTTATTTCCAATTCCCGTTTCCCTATCTTTCGTATCCTTTCAAAGCTCTATTTTCTCTCTCGGTTCTTGGAAAAACATTCTTAATATCCTGATTTCTTTATTCGAGAAAATATCTCTTATTTCAGTTAGAAAACATTTCTAAATATTCACAAATCCTTATTTTCTATATTCAGAAAATATACTTTATTAATATCGAAAAATGTTTCCATATTCCATTTGTAAATTCCTCGTTGACCAATTCATTTTATTTCCTACGCGTAGAAAATATCTCTCATTTTATTCGGGGAAAACATTTCAATATCCTTTAAATTACCGCGATGTTATAAAACATCATTATTACAACTCAAACCATTAATCATTTAATAACTAACCATATTGCTAAACAATCTTCACTATCGAACCTTAACCATTTCTCCATCAATCATGAAGTCAATCAAGTTGGGGTATAATTACCTCTCAGACCTTAACTGAACAACATTCTCAACTTTGAAATAGTCAAAGCTCACAACTTCAAACAAAACATTGCTTATGCGACTCTCAGATTCAATCTAAGAATCCACTTCTTTTACTGAAAAATATTGATTATAACGGTAGCGTTATAATTGCTGTATTTGATTTACAAAACATTAATTATAATGGTAGCATTAAAATTGCTGTTTAGATTCACAAAACATTTATTATACAGCAGCATTATAATTGCTGTTTAGACTTACAAAACATTTATTATAAAAGTAGTGTTATAATCACTGTTTTGAATAATGTACCATGTGCGACACACACACTTCCGTTGTTCATTTTTAAAAGATAGTCAAAATGTCTAGATTTAAACAATTCAGACATATACCATTCTGTTTGTCGAAACCCATAAGATAAAGGTTATACAAGGATAAAAATCTGCTTTCCACCTTCTTTACAACAAAACCTCTTTCCTTGGATTTTATTTCAAAAATCCATTTATCAATGTTTAACACAAAACTATCTTATGTGTTTCCTTTGCGTTTAATATTTTTATTTCAATTAAAGTGCTTTGCTTAATTCAATTAAAGTCATCACTTTGGTTTTAAAAGAACTCATTTAAACCTTGTTTGGATTAATCACTTATACTAATCCATTTACCATCTTTTCACCACTTAGCTTAGATTTCATTTTAAAACCATTAACACATTTTAGTCTATTATTACCCTATTAACCATCTTCCTTAAAAGTTTCATTCCATTGAATTTTCTTTACTTAATTTAAAAATTAAGAAAAAAACCTTATTTAAATCTTTACATTTACCGATGATCCTGTTTACAAATCTCATTTAAAACTTGGATTACAAATCCCTTTATGAAACTCTTATCATCTCCTTGATCAAACTATAATGCCACCAAATCATTTCTTAATTGAATCTCCAATTAAAATCATTGTTTTAATTATTATTAATTAAAATAACAATTAATTTTATTATATACTATATTAAAAATAGTTAACATTGCTATTAACTAAAAATAGTAAAATTATCGCTTTTAAAAGCTTACTAAATAATAATTAACTTTATTAACCCTAACCAATTCGATAATTACTTTAATTATAGTAAATCGAAGATTGACTAATATTTAACACCCTTCATTAAATTCAAATTAATTTAAAATATTGGATTCAAAGCCATTTTCCATTTTTCTATATAAATTCAAATTTGAATTTCTATTTCAGTTTATTCAATGATAAACAATTCGCTTAATTTATACTCTCGTTTATATAGAAATTCTTGTTTTCTACATTTACATATTTTTAGTTTCAACTCTATTCAAAATTACATTTCTATTTTTGGAAATAAATTCCGCTTTTTTAAAACTCAAATTTCATTTTCTATATTTGACAATATTTTATGGTATTTAAATAGCAAATTTTAGGGCCAGGGTAAACCAAACACAACATATCCAATCATGAGTTATGTAACACATCATATATCACAATCAAATAAAATCAGTAATATAAATGTTGAGGAATCCAGTTGGATCCCTCAAACTTGTTTCCCTGCATCCACAGATGTTAATCAACTTCAATAATATTATTTCACATCAATATGAAATATTAGAACTAATAATTGATAAATGATGTAATCATATCAACCGTTTCAACCAATTTTATCAACTATTCAACCAATCAACCATTGCACAATATAAATTTACTATAAATAAATTTAAAACTCGTTAAAAAATATAAACGAGTCAAAGTTAGTGAGTTTACTCACCTCGGTTCGCAGTTGATGACTCTGTGTTTAATTCCATTTAAAATCAAACGAGCTTTTGATTTTATTATGGAATTCCAGTAGCTTTATTCTCCGCCACACTAATACCATCGCGTAGATCTTGTCGTTATGATTCCAATGTGACTGGTTTGGTCCGATTTTGTTCATGTTTTACAAAGTTATAAATGTTATAATATTAACATCTATTTTAATTAATGTATAGTTAACTAATGTTGATAATTTATTTTAATTAAACTTTAATCCCCATCTAATCACGGTTTAAATATTATTACCGCTTAATTTGGTGTAATCCTTCTTCTTTCCCCAAGAATTCAGATCGTACACACCACTTCCAAGCCTTACAAGAACTGCCCATTTGTTAAACTGTATACATAGCCTCCTCCTTTCTCTAATATTGTTCAAAGCAAACTACCAAACCTGAGGCACCCAATTCCACATCAACAATTTCCTTTAACCATCATTAAAAATACCTCTACAAATCACCAAGCAACTACTACTACTACCCAGCAGTTTGCACTCACTCCAAACCAACCAGAATTAGCATATCAATGCTGCACCATGCTTAAGCCTATTTACTTTAACATTTTCAAACAATGCTCCTCCTTTGTACACACGGACCAGACTTGCATTTCCCACTCCATACTCCATTTGCAGGAAATGGTTCAGCACGTTGTTCTTCCTCCTTAAGCAAGTCATTACCGTGACTATACCCTACTTCCTACTTCACAAAAAAAAACACCCAACAAACTTTACCCAAATCCACTGATTTCCCATCGCCGGACCTCTTCTTTCCAGTTCCTTTTTTTTATTTGTTCATAAATACTTCTAATTTGCCAAACCCAAAAGTTGACTTGCGGGATTCACGTGAGTACCCTCTAGATTCCTCCCAAGCAAATTCATGGTTAAGTATAATGACCCATGCTAATCATCTTCCTCTAGATCAAAGAACTCACGCCCCACGAAATTATTTCTAACCCAAAAAAGAAACCAAAGCATCCTCTACCATCAACAAAAATTGATATGAACTCCGCTAACTACTCCCATCCCAGTATTTCTGCGATCACCACCCTCTACAAAAATCACGCAGGAGCTCCCTCCCATCGCCCAGCTTCTCAAGCCACCAGATGCCAGATCGAGCCGCGAAAATCCCTCCAAAGCAGCAACAAACGGAGCCAAGCTGCCATTGATTTATGAGGGAAAAGAGATGATCGCCCATATGAAACTCTAGAGCTCGAATTGTTGTTCAGTTTTTTTATAATATATATATATATATGTATTGAAGAGGTCGATCAAATTTTTTTCAAGAGGAGGAGCTTTCGTGGTTCTGAAGGGAAGAAAAGGAAGAGGGGTTGACTTGTCCTTTTATAGAGAATTGGATGCTTTGGCATGCACGACTTTAAAAGCCTTGGTACGCACGGAATTAGATAGCGTGGGAAACACGGTTCGTAACAGCTTGGAAAACACGGGTTGAAAAATCCTGGTGCGCATGCTATTTTGAAGTTTACAACGTAGGCATGTTGTTTTATATTAGTGTGTGCATATCTGAAAGCGTGAGCTGCGGAAAAGCTAACAGGCATATGCTCATATATTTTTAGATGGAGAAACAGTAGCAGCACCCATATCATAAAATCCATTATGCTGATGGTAACATTCTACTCCAAATATTATTCCCTGCACTCAAGTTGAAGGAATATTGTATATTACAAGTCCATCTGTGTCTTACACTTTTCGATCGTTTGTTTATTTTGAAAAGATTGGACGGACATAGTGAAGACTTTGAACGCAAGATTTAACTGAGATATTATTTTTTTGATGGGTACAGCCAAGATTTTAAAAGATTTGCAAATATCTGACGCAATCGCAGCTAGTATTGAACGATAAAACATATATGACAAAAATAAATGGGAATATTTAATGCAGTGATCTTATGGGATTTCGCCAAATTCAAGCTAGAAAGATTTTTATACAGAGTTTGAAAATATATGAGAAAATTTTGAAACGATATGCGGATTTTAATTCAATGTTTTTAATTAATAAATTCTATATAAATTCTCATTTATACTTTTAGTACAACATTCAAAACTATTTAAATGGTTAAAAATCCGGGTCGTTACACTCTGTCTAACCGACGGTTTGAGGATGGTACGCGATACTGAGATGTAATTCTGATCCTAAAGCCCCTTGTAAGCTCTTCCAAAATCCACTAGTAAACAACGGATCTCGGTCACTCACAATGCCTTTGGGTACTCCATGAAATCTCACTACCCACTTCATATATAATTCTGCTAACTGAGCTGCTGTTTTATTTGACTTGATGGGTATAAACCTTGCACTCTTGGTCAATCGGTCCACAATCACCCAGATGCTATCATGACCCGATCTAGTCCTTGGTAATCCATCAATGAAATCCATTGAGACTTGTTCCCATTTCCATTCGAGGATTTCTAATGGTTTCAACAAACCACTAGGCTTCTTTTGGTCAGCTTTAACTAGCTGGAACTTCATGCATTTGGATATAAACTTCATAACGTCTCTTTTCATCCCTTCCCAGTAGTAGGTCTGCTTCATGTCTCGATACATTTTGTTACCACCGGGATGTATAGTCAGTTTTGAGTAATGACATTCTCTAAGCACTTCATCTCTCAATCCATTGATGTTGGGTACAAACAGTCTCCCATTCTTTCTAAGACATCCATCTCAATCAAGCCCATATTTGTTCATCTCCTCGTCGATACCCATCTCTATCTTGGAGATGATTTCCAATAGGTTAGGATCGTCCCTCTGACTGGAACCAATCTGCTCAATCAAAGTGGGTCTGATCCTCAAACTTGCTTGCATCTCTTGATCCAATTCGCACTTTGGTCTGAAATCGTACCCTGCGATATGTTCCAGTTGCTTCCATTCAAGAAACATAGCCCCTAAACTGGCATGTCTTCTACTTAATGCATCAGCTACCGCATTGCCCTTTCCTGGTGTATATGCGGTATCGAAATCATAGGAAGCCAAGAATTCTAACCCCTTTGTTGTCGGAGATTTAGGTCCTTCTGAGAGAAGAGATACTTTAACGATTTATGATCAGTAAAGAACTCGAATCTTTCTCCGAAGAGATAATGTCTCCACATCTTCAATGCAAACACGATCTCTGCCAATTCCAAATCGTGGGTAGGGTATCTTTTCTTATGTGATTTCAGTTGCCGACTTGCATAAGCTACAACCCTACCTCCTTGCATCAACACAGCACCTAGTCCGGTACCACATGCGTCTGTGTATATTGTCATCTCTTCATTCCCTTTAGGAATGACTAACACTAATGCACGCGTAAACTTTTCCTTTAAACTCTTGAATGCACTCCCGCACCTTTCGTCTCAAACAAAAGCTTGATTCTTCTTGGTCAACTAAGTTAACGGTGCCGCTATCTTGGAGAAGTCTTGGATAAACTTACGATAATATCCTACTAATCCTAAGAAACTTCTTATGCCCATTGCATTCTTGGGCGTAGACCAATCTTGTACTGTAGCCACCTTCGCAAGGTCTACGGCAATGCCATTCTCTGAAACAACATGGCCTAAGAATCTCACTTCCCTCCTCCAGAAGTGACACTTAGAAAACTTTGCTTTCAATTGGTGCTTTCTCAACACCTCCATCACTACTCTCAAATGTTCCTTGTGTACTTCTTCTGCCCTCGAATAAACAAGTATATCGTCCACGAACACAAGAGCAAACTTATTCAATTGGTCCCTGAATACCCTATTCCTAAGATCTACAAAATATGCTAGTGCATTGGTCAACCGAATGGCATGACCAACCACTCATAGAATCCAGACGGCGTCCGAAAGGCCGTTTTATGATTGCTCTCAACTGCTACTCAGAGCCGATGAAATCCTATCGCGAGGTCCAATTGGGAGAACACTCTTGCTCCTTCCAGTTGATCAAAAAAATCATCTATCCGCGGAAGAGGATACTTATTCTTCCTAGTCACTTTATTCAACTTGAGATAGTCCACACATAAACGAAGGGAACCATCTGCCTTAGTAGCAAATAAAACTGGTGCTCCCCACTCGGAGACACTTCTTCTGATAAATCCCTTCTTCAAAAGATCGCTTACTTGCACCCCGAGCTCTCTCTACTCCCTTGATGCCATATGAAGAAGTGGAATCACTATAGGTCTGGCATCTTTCACTAAATCAATACGAAACTCAATCTCTCAGTGTGGTGGAAGTCCGGTCACTTCCTCGAAGATATCCGGATACTGGCCAACAATGGGAATTCCTGTTAACTCATCCTGCGGGATGTCAAGGGAATTTAGAAAACTAGTCATCACCTTATCACTACATAGGCCACCAAACACTACTCTCCGCCCATCATCCGCCCTAATAGTCACCGAAAATCCCTCACAATCTACCACCACCCCGTATCTTTGGAGCCAGTCGACTCCGAAAATAATGCCAAACCCAGTAAAGCCCAAAACAAAGTAATCACAAGCAAACATACATCCATGACTCGATAAGACAAAATTTCGACAAATCATACTAAGGCTAGTCGAACCACAATCGGGTTCGTCACCGCTAAAGGTCTATCGACTATCATGGGTTCCAATCCCAACCTATCTACCAGGTCACTAGATATGAAGGAACGGGAAGCCATGGTATAAAACAATACTCGAACAGGAACATTATAAACAGAAAGCATACCTTGAATGACAACATTCTTTACTTTCTCCGCCGCAGTAGGGGCATTCGATGAAGAAGGAACAACATTAATAGCATATGCTTTCACAATCTGCTTCTCTTTAGGGGGTTGCGAACATTTATCCTTGTGACGTCCCACTTGGCCCTAGTTGAAGCACTTCCTGTCCGCTGGCTTTGCTCGACATTCTTTAGCATAATGGCCCTTCTTGCCACAACTAAAGCACTCTACATATTTCCTGTCTTTCTATTTCTGACCATCCTTGGTCAGACTCTGCTTCCTTTTATTCTGAGAATTATTCTTGCCTCCACCGCTTGCCTGCGGCTTTGTCCCCTCTGCAGATGCAACAGCGACTTCAGCCTTTGGCTTAGGATAAAGGCTCTCTGATCTCAATTCTTTTCCAACAATCGATTCAAAAGTCTCATCAATATGGTTGATAAGCCTTTCCCCCAAGTACTGATCTAAGCCTATTATGAATTTCTCATTCTTGTTCTCAAGAGTGTCAATAAGGGATAATCCATACTTCGATAAAGTATCGAACTCAGTAATATACCCCGAGACTGCCCTACCATTTTGTTTAAGCTCCAAGAACTTCCTAAACAATTCTGATTTCTGAGCAGCTGGGATAAACTTATCACTGAATCGGGCCTTAAATTGATCCCAAGTAACTTGATCCTCAGGGGTAACTGCCTTAATAGCATTCCACCAGTTCATAGCCCATCCGTGAAGCTGACGGGATGCTAGCTTCCTCTTCATCGCATCATCGATCCCTAAGTCCTCGAAGATGCGCTCACAACTATCGAGCCAATCCTGAACTTCTGTAGCCGATTCCCTTCCGTGGAATGGCTTCCCACCAAGACTAGTGTAGTCCTTACAGAGTTTGGTGAAATTGGCCCTAGGCCACTGCACCGCTGCACCACCACCATTTGCAGCATTAGGAACTACCCTCTGATCATCCCTAAGCATCTCTCTCATGAAGTCAGTGAACATCGTCCTCATATCAGGAGCATTCCCATTATTAGCTCCTCTATCAGTACCCCTCGTATGTCAGCTCATCGTTAAATCTGTAAGGAAAAAATGATTAACCATCTCTTCTGTGGTGCCAGTGCAGTGCGACTCCATCCTTAGATATACTAATAGTATATATATAGCTTTTGAAAACCAAAATATCACAAATACGCGGTCTCATATACGTATGCTATCTCTCCCTGGTGTCTTTCCAAAGGTTAACTATGCAACCTAGAGCTCTGATACCAAGTATGACGACCCGCCCGCACCAGCTGACATTTCCAATGAAAGTGCGTTGTGCCAATGCCTGACTAGCACAGGACAGTCGCCAAAGAAAGGAAAAGAAAGGAATTTGAACAAACAAGGAACCTGTAGAATGTCTCACAGCGCATGGAATAAGATATAATAATAACATACTTGACATAAAACAGGCGAGATAGTGCATAAGCTGAAAACTAAACCACAATCGTCATAGTAGCGGAAATCCAAAATACAACTTATGTTCCATAACCATTATTACAACTTCAAACTACCGTCTCTAAAGCAAAAGAAAGGAAAGGTACACTACTAATGCCCAAAGAAGTGACCATCAACAACACAGGGAGAATATCTGTAGATAATACGTAGGAGCCTCCTACTCGTCTCCGGATCAGCTACTCGTGCATAATCAGCTAATCTGTCTCTACTCTGCTCGTTTAGGAGCACCCAGGGTAATAAGAATATACATAAAACTCTGGGTCAGACAAAAGTCTGGTATGAGCGATAAGCAGCAAAACAGAACAATAACAGCTGCACTAAACCATACCTGAATCTGCAACCAAAGAGTTAGCACAACATGATGTACAATACTCTAAGGTGACACTAACATATGGTGTAATGATACGGGGGAGGGGTGTGCATGTCATAGTGATGTCAAACAATCAAGCATAGCAACCATCCTTACATCTTTCACTCAGGGTGTAAAGCATACGTTATCCACTGCTTTGACCACCCAAATCATTCGCTATGATAACTCTGCCCCATGGAGTCATGATGGCTCCACTGCACTGATACATAACCACTAATCCCTTGCTATGTCCACTTTGCCCCATGAAGTCATGACGATATCACTACATTGGCTCATAACCATGCTACGATCACTCTGCCCCATGGAGTAATAACTACCCCACTGCACTGATCCGTAGCCTAACACCCGTCTTGGTGGTTAATCAAAGTTATGGACGTCGTAACCTCTTAGCTCAAGTCCCGCAGGAAAGTCTAATTCATGAAGTTAACTCATTGGTTCCCAACTGGATCCTGAGTTCTACTTCCTATTTGGACTACCTTTGCATCACGGGTTTTTGGTCTCCTCCGGATCGGTTATGTTCTTCACTTTTCTTTGCTCCAGATCGTACTCCCAGTTCGGTTCACGGCTCACATCGACGGTCCAAGCTCCTCGGTTTGGTTCAATTCGTGATACCTCGTCAGGGTCGGGTCGTGGCCTTCTCTACGGATCGGGTCATGGAGCACACCGGTTCGGTTCGGGTATGGAAACTCTTCCGGTTCGTGGCCACCAGGTGGTTCGGGTCTTTGGTCACGAGCGGGTCGGTTTGGATGAGTACTCCACGATCAATTCGTGGCACACACAGGTTCAGAAGAGGCAACTTAATCTGGTTCGGATCGGACTGGTGCTTCACGAGCGGGTTGGGTTTGGTGGACCCGATCCGATCCGGTCTCTGCATATTTCCTGCAACTTTTCCAACGACTGTTTTATGCCACACGACGGCATTTTCGACCAATCTAACTGTTCTAAACAATCATAAAACATTCCAACTAGTCATAGCAACATGTATGATCAACCATAAACACCAAAACAACAATCTAATGTTTTAAAATGGATCAAACATACCAAAAAATCCATGTTTTCCCGTTAATCGTGTTTGACCATAACTAATGATAGGATTAGCAAAACATATCCAAATTAGCCTAAATTTTATCAGATCCCTAAAATAATATTTTTAGAATTTTACAAATTTTTCCATATTTTTCTGAGCCACAATTTCGCTAATTATCACTAATCACCTCTAATTAGCCGTAATTAGTGATAAACAATGCAAATCACTCGCCTTAGCCACAAATTACTTATAGATCTGAAAGTATCTCTGATATGGGTCGAATCTCTGTGTGTTCCAGCAGCTCTATCCCAAACTTGATGTTAATTTGCCTTGATTTGATGTAGATTAGGCTAATGCTTGATTAAACGGTGATTAGAAGGTGTTTTAGGAGTTGGAGGCCAATGCTAGGGTTGAAGAGAGGTGAGTGGCGGCTGGAAAATGACGAAGAAAAGGTTTCTCTAACCCTAACCAGCCCTCATATAGCTCTAATCCCGAAATCCCCTAATGGGCCTAGCTGCCAATCACCCGGTTAAGCCCAATTAAGTTGTTTTTCACCTGCTAAATCTTAATTCAGCCATATCTCCCAAATGCTAAGTTCGTTTGACAAGTGTGACCACTCTACGGAAAGGTAAACCATCATCCGGATCTAATGGAAGTGGTTTTAGACCAAAACTCCTTACTAATCCAAATTCATAGGCGAAACAAGATTCGCCAGGACAAAATGGTCATTTAAAAATCAGCAAAAATCGTAAACATAGGAAATGACCCCAATAGTCGTTCCCTAAAGTTACACGACTATACGACCGTATATGTAAAAAAAAATATTCTACGATCTTCCGATGTGTAGGATGTGGGTCGTTACGCATTAAGTAATGGTTTTTGAATATTTTTTTGTAAACAAAAATGTGTGATCTTCTGAAGAGAAGAGAGCACACACATATATATATATATATATAATAAAATCAAAGGTACAGAGTCCGACTATAGAACATAAAAATACAAGATAGAACCTAACAAAGCTCTAGGGATGTAAGGATCGTAGATAGATGAGCTCCGGATAAACCACCGCCCATCTACTCCAATATCGAATTCCGGCAAGGCCACCACCCGATATTGAAGTATATCTACTCCAATACAATGACCCCTACTCTCAATGTAATATCAATAAAATAATGAGGTACAACATCAAAAAACTCTCTAACAATAAGCCCAATGAAATACGAATCATCAATCCAAACAGCAATCCTCAAAGATACACAACTGCTACCAGTCCATCCAGCTATCCACTAAGCACTTCCTCTAAATCAACAACCTGAAACTACAAAAAACTAAACAAAACTATTAGTAATTTGTCACACATATATATATGGAGATAAATGTGTCAAAATATATATATATATATATTATATAAGCATATATATATATATTCATACACATTTATTTACCATACATATATGTGTGAAAGAAATACAATAAAAAAACCAATAAAAGAAATTAACAACCAATACGATATCTATTACGAAAAAAACTGTTGATTCTAATGAATAGGTACAAATTCAATCTAACCTTAATCAATAAAGTCTCAAAGCCCGATTTCCCAAATAACTTGTAATGTGAATTAGACATCCAATTTAAGCAAAAATAAACTATTTTAATAATTAAATTATCCGTAGAAACAGAATTAAAATGGAAAGATCTCTGATTTCTCTCGGACCAAATGAACCAACATACGATAGTGATTAAAGAATCTAAAATGTATCTTTCACTAGCATTGTAAACAAATCTATAAGAATCCCAATAATTAGCACAACAATTGAAAGAATAATGACAATCAAAAACAAATATCCTTAAGACCATACTAAAAATATAGTTTGTGGTATTGCATGAGAAAAATAAATGATCAACATCCTCATTCATAATATTACAAAAATAACACTTAACATCAAAAATGATATTCTTCCTCTTAAGAAACTCAACCGTATTAAGTTTCTTGTGAGTGATTAACCACATTAGAAATTTAGCTATAGGAGGAGAATTTGATTTCCAAATAAACTTAAAAGATCGAAATGAGATACCCGAAAAATTTATAAAGTTATACATAGAATTAACCGAATAAACTTGACTTTTATCCATACCCCAACTAATACAGTCCCTACCCTCATCGATGTGATATAACGATAACTTAGCATAAAGTAAAGCTAATTGTCTTAACATTTCCCCTTCTAATATATTATCAAAAGAAAATTCCCATGGGGGATCTAAATCTTTTCTAAAGATATCTTTTATCAATGCATTTTTAAAACTACAATTATTAAAGAGCTCCCTAAATTCAACTTTAAGTGGTAGACGAGAAATCCACCTATCATGCCAAAAGTAAGTCGTATTACCAGAATGAATAATCACCTTATAACCTAGTTTAAAAAAGTCAAAGCACTTTAAATCTGACTTCCAAAAATAAGATAATCTATTATACCAACTACCACTAGATACAACAATGAACTCTCCTTCTGAATAGTAAAATTTAGATATAATAACTTTCCACGTTGTAGATACTACAGGAGACCTAAATTTCCACAACCATTTGGCTAATAAGGAAGAGTTAAAATTAAATAAATTAATTATCCCCAATCTCCCATCTTTCTTAGCCTTACAACATACCTCCCAATTTACTAAACATTTGAAACCCCTACAAATAGGATCT
Organism: Allium sativum; assembly: GCA_030737875.1. Taxonomy (NCBI): domain Eukaryota; kingdom Viridiplantae; phylum Streptophyta; class Magnoliopsida; order Asparagales; family Amaryllidaceae; genus Allium; species Allium sativum. Next base: position 1,017,360,979 of record CM060926.1, on the reverse strand, counting down.
CTACCGCCACCCCATAGATAATTACGTCTTATTCTATCAATCTTATCGATAACCCATAAAGGCAATCTATGTACTGACATCCAATACGTAGGGATAGCCTATAGAACTGAATTAACCAAAACTAATCTACCTGCTCTAGACAAGAATCTATTGTTCCAACTTGATAGTCTACAATTAATCTTATCAATTAAGACTAACCAATCCTCCTTCATTAATTTTGACGGCCTTATCTTAAAACCTAAATAATCAAAAGGAAATTTCATGACTGAACAGTTTAAGGTGTTAGCAACCATAGCCTCAACATTATCAAAGTCATTAATGACCATAACAGAACTCTTGTCAAAATTAATTCTAAGACCTGATAACATCTCAAAACAATAAAGTATAAACTTAAGAGCTATAATGTGTTTTGGTAGATGAGAAGAAAATAATAAAGTATCATCCGCAAATTGGAGTACAGATAATTCATTGTTAAATTCGTCATTACCAACATAACCCAAAACACCTAATCTCCCCGCTCTCTTGATAATTCTAGAAAAAACGTCAGCCGCTAAATTAAATAATAGAGGTGATAGAGGATCTCCCAGTCTAAGACCCCTCTTAGATTGGATCTTCTTACCCATAACCCCATTGACAATGATATTAGAACTACCAGACCTAAGTAATAGCAATATCCAGTTAATCCAACGGACACTAAAACCTTTAGCTAGACATACTTCACATATATAATCCCAGTCGATAGAATCAAACGCTTTCTCAAAATCTAGTTTCAAAATAGCACATGAAAAATTATTTTTAACACATACATTAATGTACTCTTGTACAGCTGCCACTCCATCAACTATTTGTCTACCTTAAATAAAAGCAGTTTGCGAATGATCTATAAGATCATTCATCTTCCTACTAAGCCTATTCGCTAGAACTTTTGAAATGATCTTAACAGAAACATTTATCAAAGAGATAGGTCTAAATTCCTTTAAAAGCTTTGCACCCTCTCTCTTCTTAATAAGTATAACATTAGCAAAATTAAAATTGCCTAGGCACAAATCTCCGCTCTAAAAATCATTAAATAAATCCACTACATCAGATTTTAAGACCTCCCAAAACTGTTTGTAAAACAGAACAGAGAAACCATCAGGCCCCGGAGCTTTGTCACTAGGCATGTCACAAATTGCCTTCCAAATCTCCTGCTCAGAAAAAGGATTATCTAAATCTAATAACTCTCCCCTAACATCATTAGGGTAAATGTCCTTCCAATTAATGTTAATTCTTCTCTTTATCCTAGTCCCAAAAATTTGTTTGTAATAATTGGTGAAAGCTTCACTTAAATCACGCTGAACTGTCAATTCCTCATTATTTATGAAAATAGAATGAATCAAATTATCTCGTCTCCTCTTATTAGCCATACTATGAAAAAATTTCGTGTTATTATCTCCTTCCTTAATCCATTGAACACGTGATCTTTGCTTCCACATTATTTCTTCCTTTTCCAATATCAGTTTGAAGTCATTTCTAAGATTACTAAGTCTATCTCTCTCGGCTAGGTTAAGCGTTCTAGATTCACCCAACTTATCTAAATCTAACATCTCACATAAAATCTTATCTTTCTTAATTCGAACACTTCCAAAAATATATTTATTCCACCTCTTAAGAAAAAAATCTTAATTTACCAAGTTTTGCAACAAAAATCTTCGCTGAATTTCCCTTGTATAGATTATTAAAATAGAATAACGAGTTCCATTTAACAGTGACTAGTTTAATAAAACTGGTACCCAAAAGCCACATCTTTTCAAATTTAAAATTATTACTTATTAAAATGTTCGAATCACACGAGAGAATTAAAGGACAATGATCCGAAAATAAAAAAGGTAAACCCTTTACTTTACAAATTGGAAATCTTTCATCAACCTCAGTACTTATAAAAAAACCTATCTAATAAGGCATAAGACGGATTACCCCTGTCATTAGACCAGGTGAATGATCTATTGCTAAGCGGAATCTCAATCAAATTATTATTAAGAATGAAATCATTAAATTCCTCCATGTTAGAGAAATCGCCTTCTCTAGAAGATCTCTCTCCTAAAAACCTAGTAACATTAAAATCCCCCCTACAATCCAAAGATTTGGGGCAAGATTCCCAAATTAGGAACATTCATCCCACAAACGCCTCCTCTCAATCTTGGTGTGAGGGCCATACACATTCGAAATGCCCAATAAAGAATTATCACTAAGTGAAGTTAATATAATGTGTATTGAATGTAACTTAGAAAATTCCTGCACAAGTCTATATTGGTTATCTTTCCAACCAATCATTAACCCTCCTACACTGCCAATAGATGGTGTACAGGCCCAATTACGAAAATGGGATCCACCTAATCTAGCGTAAAAACTAAAGTCAGGACTTTCAATTTTAGTCTCTTGAAGCAAAGCAATGTTAATATGATGATCTACAAAAAAGGTCCTAACTTTAGCACATTTTTTAGGTTCATTTAAACCCCTAATATTCCAACTAACAATCCTCATCTATTCAAAGAAGAAACTCTCTCTAGTTCCCTACTCCTAATGAAATCAGCATCCAACTCAATATCCGTAAAAATAAAGGCAGTATCACTGGCAAGATGAAATAACTGACTAGTCGAAAGACTACCTAAAACATAAGGAGAATAATCACTACCATAAACAGATGTCATACCTGAGCCCAAATCCGAATAGCTACTACTTGCATTTGGATTCGGGGACCTACCTCTGAAAGGAGAGGAGCTAGCTCTGAGCCTAGCGCTGCGACGAATCAAACCAGAGCTGGGAACACCTCTCCTCCTCCTCCCTCTCCTAGATGAAGAAGATGGGCCATTCCTATCCTGAATTGACGCCCCACTCGGTTCCAGCCATCGTTCTCCACCCGAAGGACTAGCACCCACAACAGATAGATGTTCCTTAAGAGACAATGGTGATTAAAACTAAGAAGAGTTTTAATAAATCTTTAATTAGATTTGAATGAATAAATGGTGATTAAATTTTCCAAAACATGAGATGTTGTATAAACCAAATATACTGGGTTGTTGATATTGATTGATTGATTGTCTGGATTGTGCTCGACCAGTTTATGAGCAATATATGCTTTTACATTTAGCACTGGGTTAGGTAGAAATATTTGTTTACTAACATCTTATGAAACACTTCACGATTTGACTACGAGATGTGTAGCGATGTTGTTGAGTTCATTTCAAATTTATTGAATGATTTTATAATGATATTTTTCTTAAGTGAGAAGAAATGTATTCCCGACTTTGGACAGGGAATGTTCTATAAAAATGTTATAAAAACAGAAAGGATTTCGAGGCCTAAACCAGATGTTGTCGAAATGATTTCGAAATGTATTATGCGTTTGACATTGTAGTTCATCACATAAGCAATTAGTTGCTATTGATGATATATTTGTTTAGTGGCGAAGAATTTATTCTCTTGCTTAACACCCTTCTTTGAGATGTACGAGCTCAAAGGCTGTGTGATTAATGGTGACTGATAATATGTGTGAAATGCTAATATAAAGTATTATATTTTGGAAAGTACTTGTAATTATTATGTTGTGAAATGATTTTCCTTACTTCGGGGTATGAAATGATTTGGCATGTAGCCAAAGATTCGGGTAACCCGGACGACTAAAAGTACGAGTGAGATGTGCGATGTATTTTCCCCGAAGGCGTGGGAGGTGCATCGTCACTATAGCCTGCTCCATCGTGGGAGGTGCACACACACACACACACACATATATATAACGAGTTAGTAAGGTGTGTATCATTTGCCTTGTGAATACCTCCCGATATTTGGTTGCGTAACCTTTTGTATGCATTGTGATGTTTTGGAATTCATATTTTCAAGGATTTTAGTTTGAGATCCCAAAGTGAAATCTACTTTGATATAAAAGCTATATATGTATTTCAAATGATTTGAAATAAGAATTCGGGAATAAAGCCCAAATAAATAATTTCTGTAAAGTGATTTAGATTTCAAAAAACCTAAATTTGGGATTAAGCCTAAATGGGTAAATCGAGGAATTGCATGTTGTATGATGCATTGTAGATCCATATGTCTATTATTAGCGTAGTTTGTTTTATGGTATTCTTTGGAGAAAACTCGTTCCGTGTTATACGGCGTGGTCCCTTGATTTACCCAACTCTTTTAATAAATGTTTTAGTTCTCATACCAGTCCCATGACTGACTCAGAGTTTATTGTTTCTACCTAAACTCTGGGTTCCCATATTTTCCACACGTGCAGCTAGTAGTTTTGGTTCTTCGCAGATATTTCTTTTCCCAAGATCCTGGATTACAGCTGGAGCTATATATGAATGCTTTGTATCCATTTATTTCGTTCAGCTATGGTAGTCATTGTTTTCTGCTGCACATTATATTTATGTATATTTATTTTTCCGCTGCTTTGTAATTTGTAAATCTCTTATATTTATTTTTCTGCTGTATATTATTTATTTAAGCTCTGATATTCTTGTACTCTGATGTAAAATTGTTGTAATAGCAATGAAATGTTCAATTGTTTGCGTTTGATGCGCCGTGTTCTCAAAACAATCCGGGCTCCTCCGTCTCCTCGGGGATCGGGAAGTTTGGGTCGTTTCATTGATCCTAACGTTTCTCGTTTTACTAAAATCTGATTTATTTTGCATTTTGTATAATCACTTAAAGTCCAAAACCAAATTTTCAATCTACAGCGCCATTTCAAGTTCGTTTTAATTAAATTTTAAATGTATATGTTCTGACTTCAATTTAAATATATTTTAAACCGTTAATTCTCAAAATAAATCATTTTAAATTCTTAAAATCCATTAAATCAATTAAAAATAAAATTTTAAATTGGTTTCAAAATTTGAGTTGTTACAGTTGTACTTTGATAAATGGGATGTATACAAAGATTTCTTCTTTAAAGTTATATTAAAATATTATATTTTATTCGTTTCGCTGCGAGATTCTAATTTGTGGATATTCTTATTCTTCTATTCTAACATTTCTTTCTTTCTCTCCTTACCCTCTATCTTCTTTCTATTAACAATCTGGGATTTGATACTTGAAATTTTGACAAGTTGTACAGTATGATTGTCAGAAATTCGAGCGTCGAATTTTTCAGGTCGTCACAGTTGGTATCAGAGCATATGGTTTGGTTATAACTTTGGCTTTGTGGCGTAACTCAATAGAGATGGGGTTAGTAACACCCATAGATTGAGTTTGAGTGTATATATACGAGGACGCGTATTTGCAATTTGATATAAAATTATTTCTAAGCTATTTTTAACCAGTATATTTTGTAAAGAAAGTAAAAAATAGTTATTTTCTTAAATTATTATAATCAACTAATGATGATTTGAATTGGAATTCAAAATGGGTTATGAAATTTCAAATATGATATTAACTTATATTAAGTTAAAATAAATCTCATAAGTTGGAATTGAAACAAAATTTGATTGATGTATGGAGAATGAAAACAAACTCATTTAATGAACCCAAATAAAATGTTGGATTGTATGGTTGGTTACATAGATGTAAATTTGAAGGCAAACGAATTTGGCTGAAAACCAATAAATCAATGATTTCAAATATAATGATGTTAGTATGGAATATAAAACGATTGCTAGTGATAGGGTATAGATTCGTGTGAATTGGATGGTATGTAAAATTGTTTGGAATGGATAACGTGGATTTTTGATCCAATTGACATGATTTTGAGATCAAGGAAAGTTCGTTGAGTTGAGAACAGGTGTAGAGCTAATATTGGTTAAATCCTGGAGCTGATTGAATCTAGTTGACTTTAGGTTCAAGCTCGAACAGTTTAACTCTTATCGCATAATAACGCTCGTAAAAAGGTAACCTACGTAAAATATAAATTACTGGTTTTTGATTTAAGTTTTTAAATTGGATTTTCCGACTGTGTGGGTCGATGGATTTATTTTTGTTCCTGCAATATTGCAGAAGTTCCTCCGTATAAAAGAGACTCTGCCAAAAAATTTCCAAAATTTTAAGTGTTAATTTTTTTTCAATATTAATTGGTATTTCGATTAAAGATAATTGGTTTGGTTTAAAAGTGGACGTGAAATTTTTAATTAATTGGATTCTTGGAAAAATTACTGGGTTTGTAGCATTTTTCCTACCTTAATAATTTCGGGGATGAAATTCTTTTAAGGGGGAAGGAATGTAATGACCCAGATTTTTAACCATTTTTTTAATATTTAAAAATAGTTTTATATGCTATTTTGGAATTTAACTTAATAAATTTTAAAATTTTATTAATATAATATAATAATAATCTAATTCTGAAATAGTCGGGATTAATTAAAGTTGTTGTATAAAGTAAATTGGACAATATAAAAATATTTATTTTACTTTGTGTTGAATTATATTAATGTATTCAAAATTTGAACGTATAATTTATAATTCAACTTAAAATGAGCCTGTAATGTCGCGATAGTTCGTAACGTTAAGTTTGGAACTTTGAATGGATGTACATGATCCAATATAAGTCGAATTTATTTGAAACAAGAAACGTTCGAATGAGAGAGAAAAATCGAGTTTTCATGTTGTAGATTTTGTCTTATGTCCAAATCAAATTTTCAAATAGTCGTTATGGAATTTGTTATAAATTATAACAATTATATATAAATAAAGGAATTTTATTATGAAATTAATATCGTACGTACTATAATAATTAAATTGAAATCAATTTAACCATCAATTATAAATTTACATGCACACATACATACATATACATACATACATATATATGTATATATATATATATATATTCATACGATTGAATTATATCTCGAAATTAGTTCCTTTTTGTTTAAAATAACGGTTAAAATTAGAACTGTCGGTCGCGATATCTTGATTGACGTCCGAAAGAGTTAAATATTTTAAATAAATATTACTTTTCGTATATCATTTCCAAATCTAATCCGTATAAAAATCTTGATGCAGGAGCTGGACAAATCTTCGTAAGTCTTTGCCAAAATCTTAGGGAATCCGTTCCAAAATCTTACGCAGTCTTAGAGTAGCTTCTCAGAAAATCTTATCAGATCAAAGATCTAATCCATATATATCTTAGCCTAATCTTTATAAAATAAAAGCTACCAACTATTATGGGTCAAGATATGTTGCCATTCAAAATTTTCGGGTGAAAAAAATCAAAATCCGTATCCAAATCTTGTACTCTGCAGTCCAAACATCTCATCCTATTAAATGTTGCAAAATCTAGTCTTATCTTCGCACCTGCTCAAAAGAGTAGTATTGTCTGAAAATATATATAAAAATTGTCATGTTCGTTCGAACGGCAAATCTCAGCCAAGATTTATTTGGTATGCTCAGTCAAAAGTTACGGTTGGACCAGAATAAAATAATAATAAAAGAAAATATCCTTATTCATATCTATGAAAAACAAGCGTGCTTCGAAAAATAGATGGCGTGCTTCTGATGTTACTACGGTAACACTTTGTTATATATATGAATGCTAGTAGGCTAAATCCTTTTAAACTAAAAGCAATATTTCTTCCTAAAAGTACACAGCAATTTTGTGACAATCCCAAAATCCGAGGGGCGGTATTAAGGATAATCATAAGGAAATAACACATTAATCATCATAGCAGAGTACAGATAATAGCAGAAACAATAAATAGAATAATTTTACATGGATATGACGGCGGAATCACAACATGTAGGAATATCAGAATAGCATAACGTGGGATATACTTAGTAAATGAAAAGGAAAGTGATCAGTCATCATCGCCAGAGGCGGAATACATACATGCAGTAAGACATAATAAGAGTATCAGTCTAAATCGCCGAAGGCGGAATACATATACATATAGTGAGGAATACGGGAAGTAAATCAGTCTGCATCGCCAGTGGCGGAATCATAATATAAATACAGTAATGGCGGAAAATATCTAAGTCATCTCTACGAAGTCAGCCTCGCCATGAGCCAAAAGTGCATGCTATGCAGCTGTGCAGAACCAAAAATCACCTGCCACATGTGTACTAGGTTGCCCGTGTGAAAATAAGGGCACCCACGTTTGCAAAGTGAAACAAACAACGAGTCAGTCATGGGGACTGGTATGAGGAATCTACTTAACAGTTAAACAACAGTAATAACAAATCATAGGACCACGCCACTTTCGCGGAACGGGTTTACTCCAGTGATTGCTAGTGCATTTTAAAATAGAGTAAATTCTTTTAAAACAACCGCAATGCTTTTAGAAAGAATGAAGCCATTATAAGACTCAGGTCCCATCACACAATGCAACGCAAGCCGGAGGATAGAGTTTTACCTTATAATAGCCAAATATGCTTGATACGTATCGAGAGAAATCATTTGATATTATTACTAGTGCATATATGTTTCAAAAGCGAATAGCATCATAAATATCAATCATAGACGGCATAGCTACCATATACTATGTCACCATACTAGTTCTACAATCAAGTTCGTTATTTCGTATTGGAAATTGGATTTCCGTCATGAGCCGAGGCAAGGGGCAAGCTCCTCTCCGCTTTGAGACATTCTAGCAAATGCCTCGGGACTACGCACTCTGGGCAACCCCTGGATCCTCCAAGGCCGGTCCTCTCTTACGTTTGAGGATTAGTTATTCCTGAACACATGTTTCCCGGTCCTTACAGACCTATAATCGAGGCGCCTCGCATTCCAACAACCACAAAGGTGAAAAGTAGATATATATGTCAGGGCTGGTAGGTCACTGACACCACCATAGCTAGAAAGAAACGTCATGTTCTCCTTGGGTCCTTATCCCGTTTTTAACTCATACCGGGGTGTGAGGTTCGTGAATCTACGAAATACACAAAGCTAGGCCACGTAGACCTTGCTTTGATCATCATCCACAAGACTTTGCTTTGCAACCGAAGCCTTGATCACAGCATCTTGGCATGCCACATAGGCAGTCCACTCCATACGATTGATTTCCATCGATATATAACCTCTAAGCTCGTACGTCTTAGAGAAGGGCGTTAAGCAAAAGAATAAATTCTCCGCCGCCAAACAGATATATATTTAACAGAGATCAATCAGTATAGAACAAAATCCAATGTCAGACACACAGTCCATTTACAAGTCCGTCCTGGGTCTGAACGAAACCGGAGGCGTCAAATTCCTCGTATATCCGTCCAATCAACACATACGTTCAGACGGCTACTACTTCCGTCCCCTTCCGGTAGCTACTCCGGTTAGGAACCTCAGTAGTGCCCATCCAGCCGATACGAAGATCGTCGGTCTTGAATCGTCTTTGCATTTTCCAATTCGAATCGCTCGATAAATTATTTGAAATGAGGGTTAGCTCGGCCTTTTCAAATAATTCACGTCATTAGAATTTAAATCGATTCATTTTATGGTAATGTTAGTAGACATCCATCTTTCAGTTATTTAGTGTTATTTTCATGTCATACACATACAACCATCAAATATCAAACAATTCAAGCCCAATTGGTTTATTTGCAACCTATGTTGCTTATAATATTTTATAACGATTTTTCGCCATTTTTATTTGTTTAAAAATGGCCATATTTAATTAAACGACGTTTCAGGTCGTTTCGTGGCACTGGCGCTGTTTTTCCCTAAATTTGTTTTACACATATCGGAAAATCTAACCGTTGGATTTCTACAAAGTCTATATCAGTGGGAAGATATTCCCAAAGCGAACCCAACGGTTCCAGTTTCGTGAGAATCCGACGGTCGGATCTTCCATACTAGTCGTTTGAAGTTACGGTTTCAAAATTCGAACTGCAGCGTCGTTATTCGATTAAATTTAATTATATTTATATTTATATATAAATATAAACGATTCTGGCGCTGTTTTTCTTCAGATTTGAATTAAACATTCCGGACAATCCAACCGTTGGATTTTTACAAGGTTGGTGCCGTTGGAAAGATATTTCCAAGGCGAACCCAGCGGTTGCGGTTTCGGGAAAATCCGATGGTCGGATTTCTCGTACTAATCGTTTCAAATTACGATTCCGAAACGCGAACTGCACGGCCTCTATTCCCTTTAATTATATTTATATTTATATATATAAATATAGTTCATTCCATAGTTTCAACTATAGTTCATTTTATATTTCAACTTCGTTTTCACTTCAAATATTTCACTAACGCCTTAATATTTCGATTTTTTTTGCCATAACCTCCTTTGTACGGGGAGGGGTTTGGAAATTTATTGGGCCGTATTAGGTACCCAATAAATCCTAAAAAGCATTCACATATTTTTAGTGATATATTCTGGTGTTTACGGGGGAGCATGTACTGATAATCACTCCAGAGAATAAATTCCCGTCACCCCGTTTCCGTGTGGAAATAAATAGTCCATGTGCCGTATCTAATAACTAGAGCGACGTGATTATTGTCAACTCTAGACCCGTGTGGGGTTTTTATTAATCTGGCAATTTATCATTATAATTTATATAGTCCATATCAGTCATCAGTTCAACCTGTATTATATAGTCATCGCCATACAAGCCTCTTGCTTGTATGGTAGATCTTCCACCTCGTCACACAAGCTCCAATTGCTTATGTGGAATATGATGAAGTATGCCTATCATCAAGAAGTATGCCATGTAGTGTAGTTCAAAATTAATTGTTACTATCCTATGGCGTTGTTTATTATTTCACACAGAAAAACCAGCACTCTGCATCCAATGGCATTCACAGGAGTTGATATATAAATAAAATTGCGCAGCCAACTCATCAAGGTTTACCTATTTGTCGGGCACGCAAATAATTTCTTTACTCAACAGCTAATCCATTTTTCCTGTTCAACACATGTCTATATATGCAGAACAAGCTAATAATAATATTTCTAGCAAATTATTATTTATTTCAACATGTGTATTTTTAACTAAGCGTATACCTGATAAAAGGAATATTTTTATCATCAAAAATATTTATTCGACACATGTGTATTTTTAACACTTCATATTTATGATAAAAGGAATATTTTTATCATCAAAAATATTTATTCGACACATGAGTATTTTTAACACTTCATATTTATGATAAAAGGAATATTTTTATCATCAAAAATATTTATTCGACACATGAGTATTTTTAACACTTCATATTTATGATAAAAGGAATATTTTTATCATCAAAAATATTTATTCGACACATGAGTATTTTTAACACTTCATATTTATGATAAAAGGAATATTTTTATCATCAAAAATATTTATTCGACACATGAGTATTTTTAACACTTCATATTTATGATAAAAGGAATATTTTTATCATCAAAAATATTTATTCGACACATGAGTATTTTTAACACTTCATATTTACTATAAAAATATAGTTTTCAATGTCGATTCAATTTATTTTTAAAAGATCATAATATTCAACACATGAACTTCAATTCAACGAATGAATTGCAACTCAACACATGAATATTCGATATCGTTTGTATATATATAAAAATGTGATTTTTATCGCTAAAGCCATTTGTTTAAATTCAAATAATATTCAACACATGAATTTCAACTCAACGAATGAATTGCAACTCAACACATGAATATCCGATATAGCATATGTAAATAGTTTCAATGAATGGAAATTATTCTAACACATAAATATTTCAGAAAATTTCGGCAGCATAACGGCAGGGTAGTTAAAACCGGGACCGTCCCTAGTACGGCTCCTCGCTCTACCTTAAAACCTCGCGGTTTTTGACAATGGGGATCATGCATCTAGTTCACACGCAGGCGGCATGTTTTTATTTTCAATTCCACAATCCTATTCTATTTTGTTTCAACCACAAGAGGGTATTTTTCAACCACAAAGGTATTTTTCAACCATAATATCAACCACAAACAATTATTTCCAACCATTCGTCATACCATATAATATCACGTCAAACACAAGCAATAAATATCGTCCATGGTTTGTGGACGAGGGGAGTATATATATATATATATAGTATAATAATTCACTTGCATTTCATCACAATTCAAAGCATATATGGTTCAAACAACGCTTGTATAATTTATACATCGCTAATATAATTTATACAACACATGTACATGAGGTATACAATGCGTATATAATTTACACTTCGCTTATATAATTTATACAACGCGATTACATTCACACAAATAGTTTAGATTCCTCACATTGGTTCTTGCGGTGCTAAAAATCGAAGGAAGGTCAGAAAAATCCGCGGCTTCTTCTAGAATGTAGAGAGCCTCCTTGCGGTCACGGTGTCTCCTGTTTCATCGAATTTCGTTGAAGAACGAAAAAGATATTATTTTTCAAAGTTTTGCAACGCTTTAAAGTGTTAAAACAGTTTAAAATTAAATACCCCGTTAGTTTACAAACCTGTTCAATTCTAGGTTTGCATTTTCCTTTCGATTCGTAGCTCTATAGGACGATCAGGCTGTTGGACGTCGTCGAGGGAGGAAAGAGCTTTCCGGCGCTGGTTGTCTGAGGCGATGCGGTGGCGAATCGAGGCGGCGGCGGCTCCAGGAAGTCGACGACTTTGAAGCGGCAGAACTCAACGACGGCGGCTCTGTTGGTGGCGAAGTTGGGTCGGATGTGGAGAGGAGGCGTAGGGCTGTCGACTGACGGTGGTGGCGCGGCCTAGCGTCGCCTGTGGCGATCGGAAAAGAGAGGGAAAGCGGCGAGCTACGGGGTTCGTTCGTTTCGACTGGCGGCTAGGGTTTTTTTTAGGTTTTTTTTTTTTAAAAAGAAAATTTCTCATTGGTCGATACTTATAGAAAATTTTTAAATAGTGTTTTTGCAAACGGACTCCTTTTTAAACCCAACGACTGTCGCCCCTAGCTAAATACCCCCATTCCGGACACAATGGGACATGTTTCATTGGCCATTTCGACTGTTACAGTCAGTTATTTTTCAATTTAAAATATAAAACATTCGATATTTAATTTAAACGTACATTTCAATTTGCCAGGGCCACAAACTGAATCGAAAAATTCCAGAAAAATAAATCTAGCTTTGTTTTGACGATACGATCCTAACAAAACTAGTTTCGTTGAATTCTGAGCTCGTTTGCAAAACGGCCATTTTTAGGTCGACCCATTTTAACAGAATTTGACCAAACACGTTATCTTTTGCCCCGCTCACATACTAGCTTCAAAAATTACGAAATTTGAAACTTAGCAATAATTTGACATCCCGGGCCCAACAAAAGTGGTTTCGTCGAATTCCGAGGTCGTATGCAAAATCTCAATTTTCAAGGGCTATATATACTATATAGCGACCTTTCTGAAAATTCATTTGGCCATAACTTTTGATTTCCGTTATGAAATTTCGATTTTTCAGATTCGTTAGAAAGGTATTGATAAACAGATTTAAATATTTTCAGTTTCGTTAAAATCCGTTATATTTTGCACCCGGTACAGTCAGACTTAGTTTGTATTCAAAATTTCAAACGGCCATATTATACACAATTCTATATTTTATGGAAATAGGTTATTTCAACTATCCAAATTTCTTGTTAATAACCAAATTTAAAAATTTTAAACTGGTTCACATTTTCTGGATTATTACAATCTCCCCTACTTAAAACTTTTCGTCCTCGAAAAGGAAATAATGGTTAAGCAGGAAATAAAATGTAAATGCAAAGTATTGTAAAGGTACCTTGCACCGGAGTTAGTCTGAGATGTCCACTCTGCATTTGGGATAGGCTTGTTTAATGCTTTCCTCTGTTTCCCAAGTACAGTCTCTAGGATCACTACTCCATTGCACTTTGACTAAATGAATCTTTTTCCTCCTTAGCTCTCTAGTTTCTTTGCCAACTATCTTTAATGGCTCTCTACTGAGTGCTAATTCTGGAGTTATGTCAATATCATGTTGTGCTGCTTCTTCCACAATAAGGTCGGGATCATGAACATGTCTTTTGAGTTGAGATACGTGGAACACATCATGTATACCAGGCAACCAATTAGGTAATGATACCCTATATGCAAGAGTTCCAATCCGTTCAAGTATAGGAAAGGGACCAATAAATCTCGGTGCCAACTTCCCAGTCTTACCAAATCTGATTACTCCTCGCATTGGAGAAACTCTTAAATAAACATAATCGCCAACGGCAAACGATATATCCCTTCTTCTCGCATCAGCATAGCTTTTCTGTCGGCTCTGTGCGGTTTTTAATCGCTTCTTAATGAAATCGACTTTATCCGATGCTTCTTGAATCATATCGGGCCCTAACACAAGTCTGTTGCCAGGTTCTACCCAACATGCGGGAGATCTGCACGGTCTACCGTATAATGCTTCAAATGGGGACATTCCCAAACTTGCTTGATAGCTATTGTTGTAAGAGAATTCTGCTAAATGTAAATGATCCTCCCATGAGCCTCCAAAATCAATAACGCAAGCCCGCAGTAAATCTTCCAAAATTCTATTCACCCGCTTAGTTTGACCGTCTGTCTGAGGGTGATAAGCGGTGCTTAGATTTAATTTGGTTCCCAATTCCGTCTGGAATGCTTCCCAGAATTTGCTAGTGAACAGGGGATCTCTATCGCTGACTATACTGAGCGGTACTCCATGAAGTTTGACAATTTCTTTGAAGTAAATCTGTGCTAGACTTTGAGCCGTTCTGTTGGATCGGACAGGGATAAAATGGGCAGTCTTCGTGAAGCGATCTACGATTACCCATATACTGTCGTTTCCTTTTCTAGTCCGAGGCAGGCCATCGATGAAGTCCATCGAGATTTGTTCCCATTTCCATCCAGGAATTTCTAATGGTTGTAATAACCCAGCCAATTTCTGCTGGTCACTCTTAACTAGCTGACAAGTGGAGCATCTGCTAACATATAATGAGATATCTCTCTTCATTGACCTCCACCAGAAGGTGCGTTTGATATCGTTATACATTTTGCTCACACCGGGATGGATACTTAATTTGGATTTGTGGCATTCATCAAGTATTTCCCTTCTGAGCTCCGTAAGGTTTGGGATGCAGATTCTACCCTTTAATCTTAGAACTCCCTTGCCATCGAGTCGAAAACTTGTGGATTCACCCCCTTTGATTCTTTGACTGATTCTTTGAATAAATTCATCGTCTTTTTGAAGAGTCGAGATCCTGTCTATTAATGAAGATGTGATGACAAAACTGGCGATGATTTCATTCTTTCTGCTGAGAGCATATGCGACAACATTGGCTTTCCCTGGAGTGTATATAATTTCAAAATCGTATGCCGCAAGGAATTCTAACCAACGCTGTTGCCTCAGGTTTAAATCTTTCTGGGTGAACAGGTATTTCAAGGATTGATGGTCGGTGTATAGTTCGAATTTCTCGCCCAATAAATAATGCCTCCATATTCTTAAAGCAAACACGATAGCTAATAACTCAAGATCATGAGTAGCATAGTTCCTTTCATGCGGCTTTAGTTGACGACTAGCATAAGCGATCACTTGGCCCTTTTGCATTAACACTGCCCCTAGCCCTCTAATAGAAGCATCCGTCCATACTGTCAAGTCTTGGTTACCTTCTATTATAGTCAATACTGGAGCGGTTGTCAATTTCAGTTTCAGCTCCTGGAAAGCTTCTTCACATTCGGGAGTCCATTTGAATTTTTCATGCTTCTTTGTAAGCTTTGTCAATACTCCTGATATCTTTGAAAAATCCTGAATGAATTTCCGATAGTAACTAGCCAATCCAAGGAAACTTCGAACTTCTGTGGGCGTAGTAGGTTGTTTCCAGTTCTGAATCGCTGTAATTTTGCTTGGGTCTACAGCAATTCCTTCCTTTGACACGACGTGGCCAAGGAATTTAACTTCATTCTGCCAGAAAACACACTTAGAAAATTTAGCTTTCAAGACATTTCTCCCTAGAATTTTCAACACTTGTTCTAAATGTTTTGCATGCTCTTCTTCCGACTTAGAGTAGATTAGAATGTCATCGATGAAGACTAGAACAAACTTATTCAACACACCTCGGAACACTCTGTTCATAAGATCAACGAAGTATGCCGGAGCGTTGCACAAACCGAACGGCATTACTAACCATTCGTAAAATAAATCGGGACCCCTGAAGGCTGTCAAAGGAACACAGTCTTCGGCTATACGCAATTGGTGGAAACCGGTAGCTAGGTCCATTCTGGAGAATACGGTTGCTCCATTTAATTGATCTAACAGATCGTCTATTCGGGGCAAAGGATATTTGTTCTTCAGTGTTTGTTTATTGAGATCCCTGTAATCGACGCAAAGTCTTAGAGTACCGTCTGATTTCGGGACGAATACTACTGCGGCTCCCCATGCTGAAAAGCTTGGTCTGATCAGACCTTTCCACAGCAATTCACGAGTTTGACTACTTAACTCTTCTTTTTCTTTCGGGGCCATTCTTCTTATTGGATGTACTACTGGTCGGGCATTCGGAATTAGATCAATTCTAAATTCAATTTCTCTTTGCGGCGGTAAGTTTTCTACTTCTTCAAACACATCCGCATAGTTTTTCACGACCGGTATCTTTCCTATTGAAGGGGGAGTAACTTCTAAAGAAGACCAAAATTCGGTTCTATTTATTTCTGAGCCATGGCATGGTATATATATAGGTCCAAGCTTCGTTTCGACTTTAACGATTCTTTCGGCACATCTAACTTCGGCCTTATATTTGGTTAACCATTCCATACCGAGAATAACATCAAATTCCAATAAATCCATGAAGATTAACCTATGGGGAAATTTGTAGAAAGAATAGGAGATAGGCACTCTACAGTACGAACTGAGACTAACAGAACCTCCTATCGGATTTTGAACTTTAATTGGTTCCTTTAAAATTCTTTGATTCAATTTTAACTTGTAAACAATTTTACCAGAAATGAAGCTACGTGATGCACCAGTATCAAAAAGTACAGAAACAGGAATATTTTTGATAGTAAGGGTACCTCCCAAGACATCGGGTTTACCTGATCCATCGGTGATAGCTGGCGGGGTATTCCCGTCATAAACATGAGCCACTTGTGCTCTCTTCTTCAGAGGGCAGTTCCTGCTGTAATGCCCCTTCTTGTGGCAGTGGTAGCATTCAGCAGAGTCATTGGCCTTTGGCTTCTTTGGGGCCTTGCACACATTAGAGAAATGACCGGGCTTCCCGCAATTGTAGCAGTTTCCTTTCGGGATCTTTGCGGGTTTTTGAGTAGCGGCCGCGGTGATGCTAGATTCGGGTTGGTCTGTTGAAGTCTTGCGCTTATTCCCTGCTTGGCTTTTAGCGCGGTCTTGGCTAGCATGCCTCTCATCCATGTCTTCGTAGTTGCAAGCCATCTCTACTAGTTCTGTAAAGGAGAGTTTGATGTTGCTCATAGCTCTATCATGGTATTTGCGCTTCAGCCCAAATATAAATCTCTTATTCTTCGCTTTGTCGGTCAAAACCAGCTCTGGAGCATAGCGCGATAGCTGCGTGAACTTATTCAGATAGTCTTGAATAGAGAGGTCTCCCTGCTGGAGATTAGCAAATTGCTCCCGCATCCTCTCAAGAGCTTGTTCCGGCACAAACTTCTCATTGAATAAAGTCTTGAACTGCTCCCAAGTCCGGATAGTACCAGCTGCATCCCCAGAAGTAATGGCATCCCACCACAGCTCTGCCTCTTCCTGAAGGAGCCAAATTCCAAGTCTGGCTTTATTGTTAGTTCCCATGCCCATACCTTCGAAGATTTTCTCACAGGTTTTCAGCCAAGCTATTGCCTCGGTCACTGTGCCAGTGCCAGTAAAAGGTTTCCCTCCAAGATTTCGGTATCTCTTTGCCACTTTGTCGAGCTCAAAGTCTTCTGGTGCTGGTGGTGGAATAATAGGACCTTCCACTACTACGGGGATATTCCCCCGTCCTCCTGCTGCATCTCCTCGGCCTCCACGGCCTCCTCTAGCTGCTGCTCCACGCGTAGCCATCTAAGAGTACTGTATAAGCAAGAAAAGAGTCAAACTCACAGATTTGATAATTTTCATAAATGATAAAGCAAGGGAATACAAAGAAAAATAATGATGATGTACTGATCAAATTGTTTTGCTAATCTGCTTAGCTCATTCTAGGACATTGCTAATCCTATCTCTAATGAGCTACTCGCATTAGAACACTACTGATTCTATTCTGACGAGATGTTTAAATGAGTTAGATCCCGGAACTAAGGTTAACCAAAGCTCTGATACCAACTGTGACGATCCCAAAATCCGAGGGGCGGTATTAAGGATAATCATAAGGAAATAACACATTAATCATCATAGCAGAGTACAGATAATAGCAGAAACAATAAATAGAATAATTTTACATGGATATGACAGCGGAATCACAACATGTAGGAATATCAGAATAGCATAACGTGGGATATACTTAGTAAATGAAAAGGAAAGTGATCAGTCATCATCGCCAGAGGCGGAATACATACATGCAGTAAGACATAATAAGAGTATCAGTCTACATCGCCGAAGGCGGAATACATATACATATAGTGAGGAATACGGGAAGTAAATCAGTCTGCATCGCCAGTGGCGGAATCATAATATAAATACAGTAATGGCGGAAAATATCTAAGTCATCTCTACGAAGTCAGCCTCGCCATGAGCCAAAAGTGCATGCTATGCAGCTGTGCAGAACCAAAAATCACCTGCCACCTGTGTACTAGGCTGCCCGTGTGAAAATAAGGGCACCCGCGTTTGCAAAGTGAAACAAACAACGAGTCAGTCATGGGGACTGGTATGAGGAATCTACTTAACAGTTAAACAACAGTAATAACAAATCATAGGACCACGCCACTTTCGCGGAACGGGTTTACTCCAGTGATTGCTAGTGCATTTTAAAATAGAGTAAATTCTTTTAAAACAATCGCAATGCTTTTAGAAAGAATGAAGCCATTATAAGACTCAGGTCCCATCACACAATGCAACGCAAGCCGGAGGATAGAGTTTTACCTTATAATAGCCAAATATGCTTGATACGTATCGAGAGAAATCATTTGATATTATTACTAGTGCATATATGTTTCAAAAGCGAATAGCATCATAAATATCAATCATAGACGGCATAGCTACCATATACTATGTCACCATACTAGTTCTACAATCAAGTTCGTTATTTCGTATTGGAAATTGGATTTCCGTCATGAGTCGAGGCAAGGGGAAAGCTCCTCTCCGCTTTGAGACATTCTAGCAAATGCCTCGGGACTACGCACTCTGGGCAACCCCTGGATCCTCCAAGGCCGGTCCTCTCTTACGTTTGAGGATTAGTTATTCCTGAACACACGTTTCCCGGTCCTTACAGACCTATAATCGAGGCGCCTCGCATTCCAACAACCACAAAGGTGAAAAGTAGATATATATGTCAGGGCTGGTAGGTCACTGACACCACCATAGCTAGAAAGAAACGTCATGTTCTCCTTGGGTCCTTATCCCGTTTTTAACTCATACCGGGGTGTGAGGTTCGTGAATCTACGAAATACACAAAGCTAGGCCACGTAGACCTTGCTTTGATCATCATCCACAAGACTTTGCTTTGCAACCGAAGCCTTGATCACAGCATCTTGGCATGCCACATAGGCAGTCCACTCCATACGATTGATTTCCATCGATATATAACCTCTAAGCTCGTACGTCTCAGAGAAGGGCGTTAAGCAAAAGAATAAATTCTCCGCCGCCAAACAGATATATATTTAACAGAGATCAATCAGTATAGAACAAAATCCAATGTCAGACACACAGTCCATTTACAAGTCCGTCCTGGGTCTGAACGAAACCGGAGGCGTCAAATTCCTCGTATATCCGTCCAATCAACACATACGTTCAGACGGCTACTACTTCCGTCCCCTTCCAGTAGCTACTCCGGTTAGGAACCTCAGTAGCGCCCATCCAGCCGATACGAAGATCGTCGGTCTTGAATCGTCTTTGCATTTTCCAATTCGAATCGCTCGATAAATTATTTGAAATGAGGGTTAGCTCGGCCTTTTCAAATAATTCACGTCATTAGAATTTAAATCGATTCATTTTATGGTTATGTTATTAGACATCCATCTTTCAGTTATTTAGTGTTATTTTCATGTCATACACATACAACCATCAAATATCAAACAATTCAAGCCCAATTGGTTTATTTGCAACCTATGTTGCTTATAATATTTTATAACGATTTTTCGCCATTTTTATTTGTTTAAAAATGGCCATATTTAATTAAACGACGTTTCAGGTCGTTTCGTGGCACTGGCGCTGTTTTTCCCTAAATTTGTTTTACACATATCGGAAAATCTAACCGTTGGATTTCTACAAAGTCTATATCAGTGGGAAGATATTCCCAAAGTGAACCCAACGGTTCCAGTTTCGTGAGAATCCGACGGTCGGATCTTCCATACTAGTCGTTTGAAGTTACGGTTTCAAAATTCGAACTGCAGCGTCGTTATTCGATTAAATTTAATTATATTTATATATAAATATAAACAATTCCGGCGCTGTTTTTCTTCAGATTTGAATTAAACATTCCGGACAATCCAACCGTTGGATTTTTACAAGGTTGGTGCCGTTGGAAAGATATTTCCAAGGCGAACCCAGCGGTTGCGGTTTCGGGAAAATCCGATGGTCGGATTTCTCGTACTAATCGTTTCAAATTACGATTCCGAAACGCGAACTACACGGCCTCTATTCCCTTTAATTATATATATATATATAAATATAGTTCATTCCATAGTTTCAACTATAGTTCATTTTATATTTCAACTTCGTTTTCACTTCAAATATTTCACTAACGCCTTAATATTTCGAAATTTTTTGCCATAACCTCCTTTGTACGGGGAGGGGTTTGGAAATTTATTGGGCCGTATTAGGTACCCAATAAATCCTAAAAAGCATTCACGTATTTTTAGTGATATATTCTGGTGTTTACGGGGGAGCATGTACTGATAATCACTCCAGAGAATAAATTCCCGTCACCCCGTTTCCGTGTGGAAATAAATAGTCCATGTGCCGTATCTAATAACTAGAGAGACGTGATTATTGTCAACTCTAGACCCGTGTGGGGTTTTTATTAATCTGGCAATTTATCATTATAATTTATATAGTCCATATCAGTCATCAGTTCAACCTGTATTATATAGTCATCGCCATACAAGCCTCTTACTTGTATGGTAGATCTTCCACCTCGTCACACAAGCTCCAATTGCTTATGTGGAATATGATGAAGTATGCCTATCATCAAGAAGTATGCCATGTAGTGTAGTTCAAAATTAATTGTTACTATCCTATGGCGTTGTTTATTATTTCACACAGAAAAACCAGCACTCTGCATCCAATGGCATTCACAGGAGTTGATATATAAATAAAATTGCGCAGCCAACTCATCAAGGTTTACCTATTTGTCGGGCACGCAAATAATTTCTTTACTCAACAGCTAATCCATTTTTCCTGTTTAACACATGTCTATATATGCAGAACAAGCTAATAATAATATTTCTAGCAAATTATTATTTATTTCAACACGTGTGTATTTTTAACTAAGCGTATACCTGATAAAAGGAATATTTTTATCATCAAAAATATTTATTCGACACATGTGTATTTTTAACACTTCATATTTATGATAAAAGGAATATTTTTATCATCAAAAATATTTATTCGACACATGAGTATTTTTAACACTTCATATTTATGATAAAAGGAATATTTTTATCATCAAAAATATTTATTCGACACATGAGTATTTTTAACACTTCATATTTATGATAAAAGGAATATTTTTATCATCAAAAATATTTATTCGACACATGAGTATTTTTAACACTTCATATTTATGATAAAAGGAATATTTTTATCATCAAAAATATTTATTCGACACATGAGTATTTTTAACACTTCATATTTATGATAAAAGAATATTTTTATCATCAAAAATATTTATTCGACACATGAGTATTTTTAACACTTCATATTTACTATAAAAATATAGTTTTCAATGTCGATTCAATTTATTTTTAAAAGATCATAATATTCAACACATGAACTTCAATTCAACGAATGAATTGCAACTCAACACATGAATATTCGATATCGTTTGTATATATATAAAAATGTGATTTTTATCGCTAAAGCCATTTGTTTAAATTCAAATAATATTCAACACATGAATTTCAACTCAACGAATGAATTGCAACTCAACACATGAATATCCGATATAGCATATGTAAATAGTTTCAATGAATGGAAATTATTCTAACACATAAATATTTCAGAAAATTTCGGCTGCATAACGGCAGGGTAGTTAAAACCGGGACCGTCCCTAGTACGGCTCCTCGCTCTACCTTAAAACCTCGCGGTTTTTGACAATGGGGATCATGCATCTAGTTCGCACGCAGGCGGCATGTTTTTATTTTCAATTCCACAATCCTATTCTATTTTGTTTCAACCACAAGAGGGTATTTTTCAACCACAAAGGTATTTTTCAACCATAATATCAACCACAAACAATTATTTCCAACCATTCGTCATACCATATAATATCACGTCAAACACAAGCAATAAATATCGTCCATGGTTTGTGGACGAGGGGAGTATATATATATATATAGTATAATAATTCACTTGCATTTCATCACAATTCAAAGCATATATGGTTCAAACAACGCTTGTATAATTTATACATCGCTAATATAATTTATACAACACATGTACATGAGGTATACAATGCGTATATAATTTACACTTCGCTTATATAATTTATACAACGCGATTACATTCACACAAATAGTTTAGATTCCTCACATTGGTTCTTGCGGTGCTAAAAATCGAAGGAAGGTCAGAAAAATCCGCGGCTTCTTCTAGAATGTAGAGAGCCTCCTTGCGGTCACGGTGTCTCCTGTTTCATCGAATTTCGTTGAAGAACGAAAAAGATATTATTTTTCAAAGTTTTGCAACGCTTTAAAGTGTTAAAACAGTTTAAAATTAAATACCCCGTTAGTTTACAAACCTGTTCAATTCTAGGTTTGCATTTTCCTTTCGATTCGTAGCTCTATAGGACGATCAGGCTGTTGGACGTCGTCGAGGGAGGAAAGAGCTTTCCGGCGCTGGTTGTCTGAGGCGATGCGGTGGCGAATCGAGGCGGCGGCGGCTCCAGGAAGTCGACGACTTTGAAGCGGCAGAACTCAACGACGGCGGCTCTGTTGGTGGCGAAGTTGGGTCGGATGTGGAGAGGAGGCGTAGGGCTGTCGACTGACGGTGGTGGCGCGGCCTAGCGTCGCCTGTGGCGATCGGAAAAGAGAGGGAAAGCGGCGAGCTACGGGGGTCGTTCGTTTCGACTGGCGGCTAGGGTTTTTTTTAGGTTTTTTTTTTAAAAGAAAATTTCTCATTGGTCGATACTTATAGAAAATTTTTAAATAGTGTTTTTGCAAACGGACTCCTTTTTAAACCCAACGACTGTCGCCCCTAGCTAAATACCCCCATTCCGGACACAATGGGATATGTTTCGTTGGCCATTTCGACTGTTACAGTCAGTTATTTTTCAATTTAAAATATAAAACATTCGATATTTAATTTTAACGTACATTTCAATTTGCCAGGGCCACAAACTGAATCGAAAAATTCCAGAAAAATAAATCTAGCTTTTTTTTGACGATACGGTCCTAACAAAACTAGTTTCGTTGAATTCTGAGCTCGTTTGCAAAACGGCCATTTTTAGGTCGACCCATTTTAACAGAATTTGACCAAACACGTTATCTTTTGCCCCGCTCACATACTAGCTTCAAAAATTACGAAATTTGAAACTTAGCAATAATTTGACATCCCAGACCCAACAAAAGTGGTTTCGTCGAATTCCGAGGTCGTATGCAAAATCTCAATTTTCAAGGGCTATATATACTATATAGCGACCTTTCTGAAAATTCATTTGGCCATAACTTTTGATTTCCGTTATGAAATTTCGATTTTTCAAATTCGTTAGAAAGGTATTGATAAACAGATTTAAATATTTTCAGTTTCGTTAAAATCCGTTATATTTTCCACCCGGTACAGTCAGACTTAGTTTGTATTCAAAATTTCAAACGGCCATATTATACACAATTCTATATTTTATGGAAATAGGTTATTTCAACTATCCAAATTTCTTGTTAATAACCAAATTTAAAAATTTTAAACTGGTTCACATTTTCCGGGTTATTACAAATTTATTATAATTCGAAAACTTTAAATTTTTATTTAAAATTCGAACCAAAAAAAAAATCATTCGTTCTTGGATTCGTTTGGATCGTGAGCTCAATAGCTTCCCATCTGTATACTCAATATTGGTGCTATAATTTTTCTATGAGGATGGCTGTAGCAAGCGTCGAGAGGCACTCTGTCATGAGGAGATGCGTTCGAGTAAGCAGTGGGAGGTGGTGCGATGGTGTAGTTACGGAGGTTGGTCTGTTGAGATGAGGGGACAATTCAGCAAAAGCTTGTGGGAGTGAAGAAGAGGGGGTAAAGATGACGGGTTAAATGGAAGTCGAAGGAAGCTGTGGCATGGGGAATATTCGAATGAGCTGCATGAGTTTTTGAAGCAATGCACGAGGAAGGAATATTGCTTGGATAGGTATGGGCTATTAGGAGAAGCTGTGGGGACAATGATATGTTCAATACTAATAATCAGCCAGCAACTAGATTAGTGTCAGACAAGATCAGATCTGTCATGATTTATCATTCTTACGACAAAGATTTTTGGATCTGGAATGATAAACCGAATGGTTTCTCTTTTTATTCTGCATGGGACACTGCTAGAGAACATTTACCAGAGCTTGACTGGTGCAAAGTGATGTGGCATTACATAAACAGTCCTAAAATGTCTTTATGTACGTATAAAGCTATGCTTAATCATTTGAGTATTAAAGACAAGATGATTTCATGGGGGTATGAGGTTAACCCTAAATGTGAGTTATGTTGTGAACAGTTAGAGGATAGGGATCACCTGTTTTTTCTATGTTCCTATGCATCTTATTTGTGGATTCGGTGCAGAATTAATCTTTGATTTCTGCCATCGTCCGTAGAACCATTACTGTTGGAGAACAAGCTGCTCCGTATTAAATCGACTTTTCAACATAAGGGTTTCATCCAAGACATCGCTTTTTGTAGCTTAGTAACTACTTTTTACCATATCTAGAAGGAAAGAAATGAAAGAATCCATGGCAACCAAGGAAGGAATAAGTTTCAACGATGGGAATGTATAAATCTAGATATTACTTTCTTACTTTGTAAATCTAAAAGAGGCGTACAACATCTCGCAGACATGAGGATTCTTCAAAAGTGGGGTATTATGCTCAACGATGAAGGCTAATTCCCATCAATTTTGCTTGAAAGGTTAATGACGGCGCAGATTTAGGTTTTACTTTTTAATTTTGGGCAGGACGAGTTCGAAATGGAGTTAAATTAATTGGCTGCCTGTTCTTTAATTTTGCTGACGTGGAATCAAGTGGAGCGGTCACATAGGCTTTTTAAGATCCTAATGTTTTTGCTGTTGGGTCGGTTTCTTCTTTGAATGTTTAACTTTTGTTTTGAATGTAGGTTGGGCTATTGTTGATCATTTGTTTGTATGCCCTTTGTACTAGAATTTTGTACACTTTTTAATGAATCATTGTCAATAAAACGCCGCACTCTTTTTCCCTAGCTAGTGCTTATACTGAGCATTAGTTTAGATTTTTAATGAGGTGGTTTACCCATTTTCAAAAAAGAAAAAAGACGTTGATTTACCATTAGGCAAATTGACGATGTTTTAAGTAATAAATTTATTTTTATAACTGAATGGAAGTTTCAAGTTTTTATAAGATATTTAAAATTAATGTTATATAAATACAACTATATTTAAAATCGTATTTTCCAAAGAATTATTAAATGATATATACATATACATACATATATATATATATTCTTATGTTAATCACAAGAAAGGAAGGACATAAATTTATTGAAGGTTGATAATCATAAATAATTGTTCAAGGGAACAATTAAGCGGGTTAGATAAATTATATTTGTTATTAATTTAATAAAAGGAATTGAAAGGAATTAGTTAGCAAGTTAACAATGTTCTTAAGATGACTTGATCAACTGTTCAATTGAAAGTGTTATTTAATATAAATTGTTTTATCGAATAATTGTTTCAAAACTTAACGAGGATTATTAGAAGTTAAAAGATAATAGAGTTGTTTAAAAATAATTAACCACTTTAATTAAATAAGAAAAGAAACCATTATATTCAGCTGATTGTTATAAATAAGAAATAAAGGCGATGATTTTTAAAATCGTAATTGAGTAAGATTTGGTTGAAGTCGAAAAAGGGTTCTTTGAAGGAAAATATAATTTTACAAACAAGATTTGTAAATAGAAACTAAAAGCTATGCAACGAATAAAAAAGGGGTTTTCACCTAATGAATAACATTTCTAAGAAGATGGTTAATGGATTGAATCGGGAAAATAGATTAATGTATATACCCAAAGTTGCAAATAAATTATTCGACCCAAAAGTTAACATTTGATAAGTTTACTTAATAATGTGATTAAGGGATTTTCAAATATGAGGCATGGTTCGAAAAAAAAAACCATATGTTAAACTGAATAGCAAATGGGATTAATAGGATATTAATATTGGGATTTGAGTTATAAACTTATATTTGTCTTGAGATAATAACGTTATTGATCAAGGTCTGAGAGGTAAATAGAACACCTCAACTTGGACGATTTCACTATTATCGAGAGATGGTATTAGTTTGTAACAGTAAGGAAGTAAAAGAGATTTTGTGAATATTTTTCCTAGTGATGAAAATAAAAAGAGGCTTTGGGAATTATAACTATATGTCAAATAAAGGAGTAACAAAATAGGTTTAGAAGACGTTTATATCAGAAAGAGGATAAAGATCAGGTTTATGTTCAAAACAAAATGGGATGTGTTGAGATAAAATTATAAAATCGATATAATGGTTTTTAAATGAATGGTTTGAAAAGACCTGAGCTGCCAAGATACTGATCGATACTATTTGAGTTGATAGTTAAAATCCCAACTACAAATGAATATTGCTACTGGACCTTTGGACGAGTTAGTTCGAAAAGACTAGGATGAGAACTAGACCCAAAACCACTTCGAACCAACTGAGCGCTCGCGACTAACGTACAAGTATATAAAGATGGAGCATTGAAGACCGTTGATATTCATGAACGGAAGAACTACTAGTTGGATATCTCTAGGTCGCTCCTGTAGATATCTTGACTTGTGATTTTGTCGTGATTGAAATCTTCGGATTGCAAGGACTTCTCGCTACTGATCCTTAGGGTGATTCCCATATAATATGTAGTAGGAGAGTACCTTCAGTTCATCCTGTTCCTAGATGACTTGTATGGACAAATGTCTGACAAAGTTTTTCCTGAGAGTCACGTACGTTGATTTTTACAAATATTTCCTAGATGACTTGTGCCTATGACTATGGTTCGTGACTATGAGACTGTTTCCCACGACTATGATTCATAACTATGAGACTATTGCCTATGATATTTATTAAGAAATTATTGTGATTAGTCGCCCATGACTATTGTGGTTAATTTCCTATAACTATTGTAGTTAGTTGCTTATGCCTATTCCCATTGTTACGATTAACCAATCATGTTGTACCTTGAACTTGCATTATGTTGGATCAAATCACCTATACCCATTCCCTTAATTATGTTGGATCTCATATTTAGTGTGTAACTTGGCTAGTTTATTCCTATTCACTATTATGTACATCGAACCTGTTGGAGCCATTATTTTTGCATGACTATTCTTTTATATCCATTCTTGTGCTTATCCCCAATTCCTTTTGTTAGTGCCATTTCATGAGTACTTAGAAAACTTGTGAAATCATGTTATACGTACGATTATGATTCGGGGATTGGGCGTAGCTTAATTAAGACAATTTGGCATAATAAATATGTTGGCATAATCTGAATTGGCTATAATAGTGAATAATTTACATGCATATTAGATTTGGGCACAAATGATAAATTTTAATTGGCCGCAAAGTATGTAATTGGCATGTAATCCAAGTTTTGGACATAAATGGTAAACTAGAATATTAAATCTAGTTTTGACATGAACTGTAAATTGGGATATTAATCTAGATTGGGCATGAATTGTAAAAGGGGAATATTAAATCTAAATTTGGTATAAACTGCAAGTTGGGTTAATTGATAGGTAAATCAAGTTTTGGGCATAGAATATAAATATGTCAATTTGCATGACAAATGAATATGATCTAGGCCAAATTGATTTATGGAAAATTTACATGAATAGTAAATATGTAAAATTAGAGAAGAGGAAAATGCCTAGCCCGAGATTAGACTGAGTTGTGGTGTAAAACTGCCCGGGACCGCCCGGCACATCCAGTAACCACAACAATACCTGTCTAATGTGAGAGGTTAGTGCATCAAGCCCAGAAAGACCCGAGGTTAGACTGAGTTGTGGTGTAAAACTGCCCGGAACCGACCGACACTTCCAGTAACCACAGCAATACCTGTCTAATGTGAGTG
The DNA here is from genome assembly GCA_030737875.1 of Allium sativum. Classification (NCBI taxonomy): domain Eukaryota; kingdom Viridiplantae; phylum Streptophyta; class Magnoliopsida; order Asparagales; family Amaryllidaceae; genus Allium; species Allium sativum. Next base: position 1,017,332,481 of record CM060926.1, on the reverse strand, counting down.
GTTGGTGCTTTAATTAATTAATTAATTAAAGGTCATCAATAATAAAGCTAGAAATGTTGAGGTTAAGTAATTAAGGAAACACTTAACCAACTTAACACGTTAACAAGACAAGAAGGGTGGGGTTAAGTAATTGAGAAAACGCTTAGCCAATTCAACATGTTAACTAGACAAGATTGATAGGGGTTAAGTAAATTTGGACACTTAACCAACTTAACATGTTAACAAGGCAAGATTTGTGGGGTTAAGTAACTAAGGAAACACTTAACCATTATAACCTGTTAACTAGACATGTGGGTAAGGTAGACTAGATGGTGGGGTTAAGTAAACTTAGAACACTTAAACGTTATAGCATGATGAATAAACGGGGTCAAGTTAATGAGAGACACTTAACCAGTATAACCTGGTAAACTAGTAAGGTTAAGGAACGCTTAACCAATTTAACATGATATATGAGTAGGTTAAGTCAACGTAAACTGCTGGATAACACTTAACCAACCCAACATGATAAGGAAGAGAACTAAGTAGTAAACCTTAGTTAAGAGGACTAAGTTGTAAACCTTAGTTAAGAAAATGAACGATTCAAGAAACTAAGTAGTAAACCTTAGCTAAGAGAACATAGTAGTAGACCTTAGTCAAGAAAACCAAGTAGAATACGAGGAGGAGCAAACGTCCATCTGATCATGAAGAAGGCTCTAATGAACTGGGTTACGAAGCACGCAGCTTCGAGGGGACGTAAGGGTGCTCTTGGTATCCCTCTGTGAGGCTGCAGATGATCCTCCTGGGCTCACAGAGGTTAAGGTCTGCGTTAGAAGAGCCAAGGGAATGTCTTGGTTGCAATAATAAGGCAACCTAAAGACTAGGATGGACCAGCGTGATTCGGCGAGACCAGTTTTTTCCCTGTGATAGCAACTCGTCGTCTACCTACCATCTTGAGTCATTCGAGATACGCGAAGCGGAAAGGCGGAGAACTCCAACAGACCATATACTTGCTATCTAGTTATGGGTGAGGTTGGTCCATAGGTTTGTGGGGGCATAGAGGCGCCTGCGTACAGTTCTCAATCTTGATTTTCTTGGGTTCCTTTAATTTGTTAGTTGAGGGAGGGGTCTAGTGGGACCATAACAACTGTAAAAGAAGATCTTAGCATCTGCAATCGGCAGATATCTGAAAGCTCCCGCTCGAGTTCCGTGTTTCTTGAATAGCCCTGCCACAAGACTCAGGTCGCACATATAGAGGACATGCGCATCTAGACATCGATAACGATTCACGATACATACGTGGGGAAAGTCAAGGAACATATACTGCTCTAGGTAGTGTGTCCTAGACTAGGGGCATCGTTCGATAGGTAGCATAATCCCTAGTTGGACCTAGGTCGCGTAAACCCTGAATCCGAGAAGCGTTTAATAGATAACATAAATCCTAGTGGCCCTAGGTAGTGTAAACCATGGTTGAGTCTAGGTAGCGCTCGATATTAAACCCTAGATTAGATCTAGGTAATAAATGGAATCCCTATAATAGATGTACATCTGAAGGCAACCACAATTACGGGGATTGGGATCACGTTATCATATGATCATTTTATACAGATTACTAGTTTGGACACTAGTTAGGTAGTGCAGAGATATAGAAATAAGTTTAACAAGGTAGTTGCGAAGCAGAGAAGGAGTAGACGCGCATTCAGTTTATCAGTATATTCAGTTTACCAGTATATCTAGTTTATTGGTACATTCAGTTTATCTTGCCATATCCCATGCTTATCCCATGTTATCTTGTTACTATGGTTTAGTCTTGTATTTAGTTTATTCATGTCATGACCGTTTTCCTCGTTTAAATGCTAAGAATCACTGATCTTACTAGGCTTTATGTCTGACCTAGTTTTCTTTCGCCTCTTTTCTTCCGTTTCCCCCCAGGTAGTCAGGGAGGGAAAAGCTCAGCTCATTTTGGGGCCGTTACTCTTTCCGAGCTTAAAGATTCTTTGGCGCATTGCTTTGAACTCCATTTTCTACTGCTATGGTTGGCTCATGCTTTATTTGGGAATATCATTGTTAGTTTGTGCTTCTTTATATTAAACAAGACAATTGCTTTGTTGTAATAAGTATTGGTGTTGTATAACAATCTTTGTACAAGCTGTTTTAATCAATAAAGGTTATTTATTTTCCGCTGCTTTATTTGTCTGTCTTGTAATTTTTCTACATCTTGTACTAAAAATGCACCACCGAAGTTAAGGCAATCCCTTTGTGAGTGACCTTAACAGAGGTGGGGTGTTTCACTTGGTATCAGAGCTGAAGGTTACCGGATTAGATAAAAAAAGTTTTGAAAATTATTTTCAAATGATTTTAAAAGAAGCATTTTCAAAAGAAAAGTTTTGTTTTAAAGGCATATTCCCCAAAGCCATATGCACTATCTTTTGACCCTCTGCTTGAATCCTTATTTCCTTCTTCCTTGAGTCTCCGGGGCTCCTGGCTTTCTGGGAGGTAACCTCATCGCGGCATGGTTCCGTAGGCTTGATGAGACTATGACACTTGTCAAAGGGAAAATAAGTGCCTAACTTCCATCTTTAGCCATAATTTTCTTTCGAGCTTTGTAGGATTCTCCGTGCGATGGAGGCAGCTTTCGAGAGACATGTCAACAAGTTACACAAGGATGGCAAAGTTGAGAATGAGGGGGTTTGGCTAAGGAGCACAACACAAGGATGAAGAACCCATGGATATGGACTTGGCTCACAAAGGAGGGGAGGAAAGAATAGTAAAACCTAAAACAAGAGGGAGTATCTTTATTTTGTTATAACGGGTCGTATAATTAAGGGCAAGGGAAAGAACAAGGGACCGGATTTTCCGGAAGGCAAGTGCATGCTCTCACCGCCAGCGTACCTGAGAGAGAGGCAGTAAGATTTCTGTTGAAAGAGTTTTTCCTTTTTGATTATCCTGTTGGTACTCCTTCTGATTTTAGCGCTTCACATTCGTATATATCTACTTCCATAGTTGAGTCTCTGCACCCTAGATATTTTATAGTAGAGGATCCCATTATAGTCTCAAATCCAATTGCTGGTTCGGCCCATTTATCTTTGACTTGTGAGGATTTGAGAATAGATATATTTATGCTTATGTTTTCTTGGCTATGGGTTGATTCTAGACATTGATTGGTTAGCTATTAATTGTGAAACAAGGGTAGTTAGACTTTCGACTTGCCTCGGGAATACCCTTGAGATTTCGTACGATCCTAAGGGATCAGTTTGTCTTAGCTACCTAGAACCACTTTACTTATCTATCGACGATTTTCGATCCGTTGGGGTAGTCCATGAGTACTCAAGATGTTTTGATTAGGGTAGGGGTTTTTCCCCTAAAACTCGAGATATAGTTCCGCATGTATCTAAATGACACTGCAAAGCCAGTTATGCGATCAACGATAATTCTGGAGCAAGATTGGCGAGGATAGCCAGAGTCGGTAAAGTGCTCAATTGTTTGGTTGTTTTGTTAGTATCATCTCACATAGATCGTCCAAATTCGGAGGAGGTATCCCTTTGGTGCTTGTCTAATATAGATTTAGGCCTTTGGGGTTTGTACTTGAGGGATGCCGAGTTCGACTAGGATGGTTTGCGTGAAAAATAAATGGTTGGGGATGGCACCCTAAGTTAGACTGACCTTAAGAGAGGTAATAAGCACATAGTAACCATTAGCTTTAGACCCTCAGATTTGCAACATGATGGATAAGCTAAGTAGAGGAGAGACCTCTAATCATCTTAGGATATACACTTGATATCACGGTTAATATCTATTTATCTTGGAAAAATAGTTCGACTACATTGGATACCCTCTAGCATAGTAAGTGATCGAGGGCCTATCTTTACTAGTGGGTTTTGGAAATGGAGGTCAAGAAGCTTTGCAACCATGAAGTCAAATTAGATAAGGTACAGTGGAGTGAAGCTCAAGAAGATGCGACTTAGAAGACTGAAGACTAGATATGCGCATCATACCCTTTTTAAGGGTGTATCATTGATTCCTCTTTTTCTGTAAAGTTTATTTGCATGCTAGTCTTTATCTTTTAAGGTATATCCTCCAAGTCATATTTTCGATTCTTAGGTAGAAGCCAATGGATGTAAACATGTGTTTGAAACATGTTATGATTGATCGTTGCAATTGGTTGCTAGTGGTTGATCGTGGATGCATATGCACACATTAGGCACTAGATCAGCTCAGTCACTTTCATATTGCATTTGCATATATGTATTTGCTTATGGATTGAACTTGATGTGTTATCCTGTGGACGTTGCATTTGAGTGAATGGTTGTGCACTCATATAGAAATAATATATATCATTAGGATTGCATACATATTGGACTCATGGCACTAACATAATCCGCATTAAGGAGGTCAACTGAATCAGTAGACCGTCTGATTTTGCATTAGATAAGGACATGTACACACACTATGAATATGATCATGAAAGCTTTAGAAATATTTTAAGGACAATGGACACCAGTGATTGAATGGTTGAGTACATGGATGTTGGATGATAGGATATGTATTCTTCTTAACTTAGAGAATTCGGGGACGAAATCCTTTAAGGAGGGGAGAATGTAACACCTCGCAATTTTAAATCGGGACATAAGATATAATCAAAGAATAATTAATTTCAAATAAACAGGTTACGCCATCGCGTTCGTCTCGGAATTTTTCTTGAGATAGAGTCCGAGTTTGCGTAAATCGGACACCGTATGAAGAAGATATGGACGAACAAAGTTAGGCAGAAAAGTAGAAGAAGAGAAGAAAAAAATATAAATGCACTGGCGCACTTGGGAAGTGCGCCAGTACAAAAATTGCACTGGCGCACCTGCCAAGTGTGCCCAGGTCAGGCTAAAAGCCTGCACAGCTTTCTGGTGTGTTCTGATCCGTACTGTGACTCATTGCTGAGTCCTTTCCGACTCCTTGCTGAGTCATTAGGGCTAAGGTGTCACCCTATCCTGACTGAATGGTTGTGGTTAACTCTAGGTTCATCTGACGGCTCTAATTAAATTGAAATTCTATATAAACAACCTAACACTCAACCCTAAAATCACACTAATCCATTCCAAGAGCCGTCATACCGCCATACTCAACCTAGGACAGCCACCATCCTCTTTCAACTAAAAAGAAAACTAGAAAGCTACGAAGTGAATCAAATCTGAATTATAAGAACAACGATCTACATCAAACGCGAACATTCCAACTTCATAATTCAGATTCCACAGATCAAGAATTCCTTCTTTGTAAGTTCGATTATTCCTTAGATTTGAACGTGTAATTGGAATCGTGAATGTAATAAATCAAAATATAGAACTGCACCTATTTGCAAGTTAATTATCTTTGATTCATGCTCATGTCAAATCTAAAGTTATATATGCCTTTGGATTTGATTTACGACTATGACTATGAGACTTTTGCCTAAGACTATGACTATGAAACTGTTGCCTATAAAGCTATTGCCTATGACTATGACTATGACTATGAGACTTTTGCCTATGACTATGGTTCGTGACTATGAAACTGTTGCCGTTGAAGCTATTGCATATGACTATGACTATGAGACTTTTGCCTTTGACTATGGTTCGTGACTATGAGTCTGTTGCCCACGACTACGATTCATAACTATGAGACTATTGCCTATGACATTTATTAAGAAATTATTGTGATTAGTCACCCATGACTATTGTGGTTAATTGCCTATAACTATTGTAGTTAGTTGCTTATGCCTATTCCCATTGTTACGATTAACCAATCATGTTGTACCTTGAACTGGCATTAAGTTGGATCAAATCACCTATGCCTATTCCCTTAATTATGTTGGATCTCATATTTAGTGTGTAACTTGGCTAGTTTATTCCTATTCACTATTATATACATCGAACCTGTTGGAGCCTTTATTTTTGCATGCCCATTCTTTTATATCAATTCTTGTGCTTATCCCCTATTCCTTTTGTTAGTGCCATTTCATGAGTACTTAGAAAACTTGTGAAATCATGTTATACGTACGATTATGATGCGGGGATTGGGCGTAGCTTAATTAAGATAATTTGGCATAATAAATATGTTGGCATAATCTGAATTGGCTATAATAGTGAATAATTTACATGCATATTAGATTTGGGCACAAATGATATATTTTATTCGGCCGCAAAGTATGTAATTGGCATGTAAACCAAGTTTTGAACATAAACGGTAAACTAGAATATTAAATCTAGTTTTGACATGAACTGTAAATTGGGATATTAATCTAGATTGGGCATGAATTGTAAAAGGGGAATAATAATTCTAAATTGGTATAAACCGCAAGTTGGGTTAACTAATAGGTAAATCAAGTTTTGGGAATAGAATATAAGAATGTTAATTTGCATGACAAATGAATATGATCTAAGCTAAATTGATTTATGGAAAATCTACATGAATAGTAAATATGTAAATTTAGAGAAGAGGAAAATGCCTAACCCGAGGTTAGACTTAGTTGTGGTGTAAAACTGCCCGGGAACGCCCGGCACATCCAGTAACCACAACAATACCTGTCTAATTGAGAGGTTAGTGCATCAAGCTCAGAAAGACCCGAGGTTAGACTGAGTTGTGGTGTAAAACTACCCGGAACCGACCGGCACATCCGGTAACCACAACAATACCTATCTAATGTGAGTGGTTGGTGCTTTAATTAATTAAAGCTCATGAACAATCAAGCTAGAAATGTTGAGGTTAAGTAATTAAGGAAACACTTAACCAACTTAACGTGTTAACAAGACAAGAAGGGTGGGGTTAAGTAATTGAGAAAACGCTTAGCCAATTCAACATGTTAACTAGACAAGATTGATAGGGGTTAAGTAAATTTGGACACTTAACTAACTTTACATGTTAACAAGGCAAGATTTGTGGGGGTTAAGTAACTGAGGAAACACTTTACCATTATAACTTGTTAACTAGACAAGTGGGTAAGGTTAAGTAAATGTTTAACATGCTAACTAGACTAGATGGTGGGGTTAAGTAAACTTAGAACACTTAGCCGTTATAGCATGATGAATAAACAAGGTCAAGTTAATGAGAGACACTTAACTAGTATAACCTGATAAACGAGTAAGGTTAAGGAACGCTTAACCAATTTAACATGATATATGGGTAGGTTAAGTCAACATAAACTGCTGGATAACACTTAACCAACCCAACATGATGAGGAAGAGAACTAAGTAGTAAACCTTAGTTAAGAGGACTAAGTTGTAAACCTTAGTTAACAAAACGAACGATTCAGGAAACTAAGTAGTAAACCTTAGTTAAGAGAACTAAGTAGTAGACCTTAGTCAAGAAAACCAAGTAGAATACGAGGAGGAGCGAACATCCATCTTATCATGAAGAAGGCTCCAATGAACTGGGTTACGAAGCACGCAACTTCGAGGGGACGTGAGGGTACTCTTGGTATCCCTCTGTGAGGCTGCAGATGATCCTCCTGGGCTCACAGAGGTTAAGGTCTGTGTTACAACAGCCAAAGGTATGCCTTGGTTCCAATTATAAGGCAACCTAAAGACTAGGATGGACCAGCGTGATTCGACGAGACCGGTTTTTGCCCTGTGATATCAACTCGTCATCTATCTACCATCTTGAGTCAGTCGAGATACGCGAAGCGGAAAGGCGAAGAACTCCAACAAACCATATACTTGCTATCTAGTTATGGGTTAGGTTGGTCCATAGGCTTGTGGGGCATAGAGGGACCTGCGTACAGTTCTCATTCTTGATTTTCTTGGGTGCCTTTCATTTGTTAGTTGAGGGAGGGGTCTAGTGGGACCATAGCCACTGTAAAAGCAGACCTTAGCATCTGCAATCGGCAGATATCTGAAAGCTCCCGACTGAGCTCCGTGTTTCTTGACTAGCCCTGCCACGGGACTCGGGTCGCACATATAGAGGACATGTGCATCTAGACATCGATAACGATTCACTACACATACGTGGGGAAAGTCGAGGAACATATACCGCTCTGGGTAGTGTGTCCTAGACTACGGGGATCGTTCGATAGGTAGCATAATCCATATATGGACCTAGGTCGCGTAAACCCTGAATCCGAGAAGCGTTCAATAGGTAGCATAAACCCCAGTGGCCCTGGGTAGCGTAAACCCTGGTTGAATCTAGGAAGCGCTCGATAGTAAACCATAAATTAGATCTAGGTAATAAATGGAATCCCTATAATTGATGTACACCTGAAGGCAACCACAATTACGGGGATTGGGATCACGTTATCATATGATCATTTTATATAGAATACTAGTTTGGACACTAGTTAGGTAGTGCAGAGATATAGAAATCAGTATAACATGGTAGTTGCGAAGCAGAGAAGGAGTAGAAGCGCATTCAGTTTATCAGTATATTCAGTTTATCAGTATATTCAGTTTACCAGTATATCTAGTTTATCGGTACATTCAGTTTATCATGCCATATCCCATGCTTATACCATGTTGTCTTATTACTATGGTTTAGTCTTATATTTAGTTTATTCGTGTCATGAACCTTTTCTTCGTTTAAATGCTAAGAATCACTGAGCTTACCAGGCTTTATGTCTGACCTAGTTTGCTTTCGCCTCTTTTCTTCCGTTTCCTTCCCCCCTAGGTAGTCCAGGAGGGAAAAGCTCAGCTCATTTTGGGGCCGTTACTCTTTCCGAGATTGAAGATTCTTTGGCGCATTGCTTTGAACTCCGTTTTCTACTGCTATGGCAGGCTCATGCTTTATTGGGGAATATCATTGTCAGTTTGTGCTTCTTTATATTAAACAAGACAGATGCTTTGTTGTAATAAGTATTGGTGTTGTAAAACAATCTTTGTACAGGTTGTTTTAATCAATAAAGGTTATTTATTTTCCGCTGCTTTATTTGTCTGTATTGTATTTTTTTTGCATCTTGTACTAAAAATGCGCCACCGATGTTAAGGCATTCCCTTTGTGAGTGACCTTAACTGAGGTGGGGTGTTTCATAAGGTTTACTACTTAGTTCTCTTTTTTGTCATGTTGGATTGGTTAAGGGTCATCAGTCAATTCAAGTTAACTTAACCCATTCACTTGTCATGTTAAATTGGTTAAGTGTTATCCAGTAGTTCACGTTGACTTAACCTACCCATATATCATGTCAAATTGATTAAGTGTTCCTTAACCTTACTCGTTTATCAGGTTATACTGGTTAAGTGTCTCTCATTAACTTAACCCTTTTATTCGTTATGCTATAACGACTAAGTGTTCTAAGTTTACTTAACCCCACCATCTAGTCTAGTTAGCATATTAAACATTTTCTTAACCTTACCCCACTTATCTAGTTAACATGTTATAATGGTTAAGTGTTTCCTTAGTTACTTAACCCCTACAAATCTTGCCTTGTTAACATGTTAAGTTGGTAAAGTGTCCAAATTAACTTAACCCCTATCAATCTTGTCTAGTTAACATGTTGAATTGGCTAAGTGTTTTCTCAATTACTTAGCCCCACCCTTCTTGTCTTGTTAACATGTTAAGTTGGTTAAGTGTTTCCTTAATTACTTAACCTCACCATTTCTAGCTTGATTGTTCATGAGCTTTAATTAATTAATTAATTAAAGCACCAACCACTCACATTAGACAGGTATTGTTGTGGTTACTGGATATGCCGGTCGGTTCCGGGCAGTTTTACACCACAACTCAGTCTAACCTCGGGTCTTTCTGGGCTTGATTCACTAACCTCTCACATTAGACAGGTATTGTTGTGGTTACTGGATGTGCCGGGCGGTTCCGAGCAGTTTTCGACCACAACTTAATCTAACCTTGGGTTAGGCATTTTCCTCTTCTCTAATTTACATATTTACTATTTACGTAAATTTTCCATAAATCAATTTAGCCTAGATCATTTTCATTTGTAATGCCAATTAACATACTTATATTCTATGCCCAAAACTTGATTTACCTATTAATTAGCCCAAGTTGCAGTTTATAACAATTTAGATTTAATATTCCCCTTTTACAGTTCGTGCCCAATCTAGATTAATATTCCAATTTACAGTTCATGTCAAAACTAGATTTAATATTCTAGTTTATCGTTTATGTCCAAAACTTGGTTTACATGCCAATCACATACTTTGCGGCTAATTAAAATTTATCAATTTATGCCCAAGTCTAATATGCATGTAAATTATTCACTATTATAGCCAATTTATACTATGCCAACATATTTATTATGCCAAATTAACTTAATTAAGCTACGCCCAATCCCCGCATCATCATCGTACGTATAACATGATTTCACAAGTTTTCTATGTACTTATGAAATGACACTAACAAAAGGAATAGGGGATAAGCACAAGAATTGATATAAAAGAATAGGCATGCAAAAATAATGGCCCCAACAGGTTCGATGTACATAATACTGAATTGGAATAATCTAGCCAAGTTACACACTAAATATGAGATCCAACATAATTAAGGGAATAGGCATAGGTGATTTGGTCCAACATAATGCCAGTTCAAGGTACAACATGATTGGTTAATTGTAACAATGGGAATAGGCATAAGCAACTAACTACAATAGTTATAGGCAATTAACCACCATAGTCCTGGGCGACTAATCACAATAATTTCTTAATCAATGTCATAGGCAATAGTCTCATAGTTATGAATCATAGTCGTAGGCAACAGTCTCATAGTCACGAATCATAGTCATAGGCAATAATTTCATAGGCAACAGTTTCATGGTCATAGTCTTAGGCAAAAGTCTCATAGTCATAGTCATAGGCAATAGTTTCATAGTCATAGTCTTAGGCAAAAGTCTCATAGTCATAATCATTGTCATGAATCAGATCCAAAGGCATAGATAACTTTAGATTTGACATAAGCATGAATCAAAGATAATTAACTTGCAAATAGGTACAGTTCTATATTTTGATTTATTACATTCACGATTCCAATTACACGTTCAAATCCAAAGAATAACCGAACTTACAGTGATCGGTTTAGAAAAGGATAATAAGATAGCGTTGCGGCTATTTGCTATGATTCGCGTGACGTTGCTTGAAGCCGTTGAATTAGCTTTTGATTCCCTTCTTGAAGCTTTAACTTGATTTGATCTCCAATTTGAAGAACTATAACTTGTTTTAGTGCAGAATAAGATTTATTTTAATAGTGGTGGCCAGAATAGAGAGAAACAGCATGCAGACGCCTCAAAGAATTTTTGTGGAGAAACCTTAGGTCTAGGCACTCTTTTATAGGTGTAGAGAGTGTTTTAGAGCCATTAGATCGCCCTAGAAGCCATCCGGTCCATCGAGAATAGGTTAAATTCGCTGCAGTCCAGATCTGGCAAAACAGGCCCAGGTCGACCCCCAAGTCGACCCCCAGGTCGACCTATAGGGAGGAGGTCGACACTAAGGTCGACCCCCAGGTCGACCTGGGTCCTGTGCGGGAAATTTCCCGCCCAACCCGCTTCTGGGTTCTGTTTTGATTTTTTGAATTCAGTTTCGAGCTGTTTTATATTCTGAAACTTCTGAGGGCCATAACTTCTTCATACGGAGTCCGAGTTACGCAAACTCGGACTCTATCTCAAGTAGAATTCCGAGACGAATGCAATGGTGCAACCCATTTACCTTAATTCTTCATTTAAAAATTAATTATACTTTGATTTGTTACTTTCATGTCCACCGAAAATACGGGGTGTTACAATCACCAAACCCAAGCGACACACAAGATCATTGCAAATGAAAGAATGCGGTGCTCCAGTATCAAACAAAACTCGAACTAAAACAGCGTGAATAGAAAGTGAACCTTGAACGACGACACCCTTTCCCTCAGAGGTGGCAATTAGACCCGACCCGATAGACCTAGACCCGACCCGATGGATCTCGGGTCTAGGTGGGTCGGGTTTTGTCAGTTCTAAACTATACATTTCCAAAATCTGGACCCGACCCGACCCAAGCTTCGGTTCGGGTCGGGTCGGTTCCGGCTGAGAAATAACACTAAAGTTACATATATTCCAATGTTTTTTGGTCGGTTTTTTTGGGTTGGTTCGAGTCGGGTCAGATTTTATCGGGTCTTTTTTGTATTTTTCATCACCCAGACCCGACCCAAGACCCATCGGGTTCGGTTCGGGTCTTTTCGGGTCGGTTCGGTTCGGGTTTTCGGTTCTCGGTTCTAATTACTAGCTCTGCTTTCCCTTCTCCTCTACGGTAGGAGATCTTAAAGAAGATGGCATGACTTCTAAAGCATATGCATTCACAACCTGCTTGCCCTTAGCTTATTCTGGACAGTCTTTCTTCTTATGCCCAGGCTTTCCACACTTGAAGCACTTCTTCTTAGCTTTGGGATTCTTGCACTCACTAGAGAAATGGCCCTTCTTCCAGTAGTTGAAGCAAGTCACTTCACCTTTCTGCTTCTTTTGACCATCCTTTCCCTTCTACTATTGTTGCTTCCTCTTATTATTGTTACCACCTTGCAGTGGTTTTGGAGCTTCTTTAGATGCAACAAAAACAACTTCCTCTTTCGGAAACAAGCTCACATGTCTCACAGCTTTCTCCACAAGCTTCTTAAATGAGTCATCGAGATGTTCCTCCAACGGTCTTCCTATGTAGGCATCCAAACCCGTAACAAACTTCTTGTTCTTCTGATAGGGTATCAACGTATGAACGAGCATATCTGGGCAAGGCTTCAATGTCAGAAATGTATTCAAGCACAAAATGACCATTCTGCCTCAATTCCACAAATTTCTTGAATAGAGCAGATTTCTGAGCTGTGGAGATAAACTTTGCTTAAAACATAGCTTGGAATTGTTCCCATGAAATATCTTCCTCTGGAGTCACAAGTGTAACTGAATTCCACCATTCCATGGCATTGCCTTGCAGTTGCCTTGATGCAAGCTTTCACTTGGTTGCATCATCCAACCCAAAGTCTCCAAGATACAGACGCAAGAATCCATCCACCTTTGAACCTATTCAGCTGGCTCAGTTCCTTTAAATGGATTTCCTCCTAGAGATGTATAATCTTTGCACAACTTTGCAAAATCCACAACCATAGGCAATTGAACACCTACATCTACTGTAGCTGCCACTAGATCGGGCACCCTTCGCATAAATGCCTCCATCATGGATTCAAACATGGAAGGTTAATCTGGTGCACCGCCATTACCCCCTTCAGTATTAGCTTCCCTAGCAGCGTGTCTCGATTGTCGTCTACTCATTTTAAGTCTGCAATTTAGAATAATTTGCCACCTTCAAGAAAACTGCTAAAGGAATACAACTGCTACTACGATATATGCAAATATATAGTAAGCATCCAACTGCAATATACAAGTATGTCTCTCATACATATTTTGTCCTCGAACTTTGGCTAAAATCGTTAACCAGAGCTCTGATACCAAATGCGACGACCACCCATAGCTCCCGCACTAAACATGAGGAATAATGTGCTGAAAGGCGTGAACAACAGCCATGGACGATCATCATGGTATGATAACACAATTGGAACCTTTCGTAGAACTCATAGCGCAAGGATAAAATATAATAGAACATATACAACAGGTACCATTAGTAAAACAGAAACACTGAACTTTCATAACAACAAGAAAGTAATATCCATACACCTGGATAGCCGCCATAGAGTTTATACAATTTGCCTCACTACAACACTCAGAGAAGAAAAACGAACAGCGGAAACAAAAATACTATATACTTAGAGAGATAGTACGCCATCCTCCTGCTCGCCTACGAACTGCGACATCGTCCTCACTAAGCTATCACCTGCCACCTGCTACCTAGTCTGCCCACCCAAACAATCGGATGAACAACCCAAGGTTATAAAATGGAAACATAAAACCTTAAGTCAGACAACACTCTTAGTGAGTGATAAAACAGCTAACAAACATCATCAATAAGGTATATGAGAAAAGGTAGATAAACGAACTAATCAACCAAAACACCCGATAAATACTCATAACTTTCTTCCCACCTCTGACAGTGATAGCCTTTACGATCCATACGTCCAAAGGAAACAACAATTCAGCCATGGCTATCAGAACAACCATCCATACATGGCAAAAGCAACTCATACAACATCTAGTTATATCTCATGAAAATCTCCCTAATCGAACCTGGCATCCCTCTAGCATAAGCCCTAGAGGCCGAAACCAATATCGGACAAGCACCCAAAGAACACCTCATTCAAAGTCAAATAATCTTCGTGAGATAGCATAATCAATACAACTAAGCATTCAAATGTTCATGACTGGCTCTGGCTATCACTGCCAATCTTGCTTTGAAACCATCGTTAATCTTATGACTGGAAAAACAATTTGCCAACAACTATCAAGGACCATACTCGACGCCCCGATTCTAGCAAAAACCCCCACACGTTATACACAACACATGTCTAGGCCATAGACAACGCCCAGGGTACTCGACCTACAATCGGTCTTTCAATCATACCTCTACTTTGAGCTCGCTAGAACCTACGACAATGATAATTCCTCGGCCTTCTCATCTCTATTCATTATCAATTACGACTATTCATAGGCTCAGAACACTTTAGAGCAATCACTTCACACGAAATCAGTACATCCTTGAGTCATCTCCACATTCGTTGCATCCTACGAACAACGAATTAATCCCATCACTTTGCACATCCTCATCTGGACTCTCGTCGAAGCCATCATCACCATCGAACCAAACAACTTCAATACAAGGTTCAATATAGTCTATAACATTCACATACATTTGCTAAAGAAATAAATCATAACATTTATGCAATTCACCATAGCGTTTAGAAGCACTGCTAAATCTCTTCAATTCATATTTGACCGACCAGGCTAGAGTAGGGACCGACCGACCCTAGTGCATCAGAATCAATTGACCTCATGCCACCAAAGACCGACTGATCCTTGGTGATTGACCCGTCACTAGCTCGATTTGATCCGTACACTGCTCTGTCCAATGCTTGCTTGACCCAACCAGGTCAACCCCCTTATACTCGAGCTCGTGCTCGATCCAATGTGCGCGACCGACCCAATGTCTTCGAAACCCTAACTGATCCAACCGAGTCCTGTGCGCAACCGACCCCCTTCGCTCAACCACCCATGCACGACCGACCCTGTACATTCTTGCCCGACCACCTTGCTGCGTGCCATCGACCCCGTGTATTTTTGCTCGAATCGACCACAAGTTGTACTACGCTATACTACACTTGTACTGTGCTTGACCCGTGGCCTGTACAGCCCCAATCCAAGTCCAATTTCAACCAAAACTTCGCCAATCGACTCAATCGACAAAATATACTCTTCTAATTCATTCGACACAACCACAAGCATGTTATGAAATCATTAACAACATGAATATGACAATTATCACTAAAATTATACAATTTTCACCAAAATCATAATAAATGAACATATGCTCTAAATTGCGAATCTAACTTGCATAAACATTTGAAATAACATAAAAATTACCAGTTTAAACTTGGTAAATCAGATTCTATAGTGATTCATATGAATATGGACTTACCAAGTTATAGATCTATGAGAAAATGCTTGAATTTGATGAAAAACATGATCAAACATTCATATACTTGATTAAATCCGTGTAAGAGAAGCATATCACTTACCAATTCTCTAAATAAAAGCAAAAACGGTGAAATTAACTTCTGAACATCAAGTAATTTGATCCAAACCCCTTGATTCGATGAATTCTCCTTTGCAACGGTGTAGATCTAGCCCAAATGGTGTAGATCTTTGATTCCCTTCCTTAGATCTCGATTTTAATGGTGGAAAGGTGTTAGAGGAAGGAGGAACACAAGGCCACCAAATGAGAGAATGGAGAAAGTAAACTACTCTCCATACCTCCCACCCCCTATTTATAGCTTCTGCCAGCCCACTAATGGGCCTCTACAAATTAGCCAATTAAGGCTCCCAAAACTTGAACAACCAACTGAAAAACCTTAAAACAACGATTTCTCCCAAACCACTGAGCCAAATCTTTAATGTAACCACTCTACGGGAAGGCAATCATCATTTCCTTTCCAATGGCACAAGTATCACCACCTGGTTCAACCTGAGTCAAAAGTTATACCCTGTACAAGACTGACAGGGGAAAAATGGTCACAAACAAAATTGGTAAAAATTATGGACATGTCTCACATCCCCATAAACAACATATTAAAATATGAGAATGATCCAACCCTCGTAAAATGCGGGTTATTACTATATATGTATATTTATGGGGACATTTCAAATTCGAATTCTAATCTAATCGCATTTATTTCGTTAATGTTATGTTACATACGTTAATTGTGCTATATTAATAGAATTATTATACTGCACAATTAACGTTAATATTCTATGAACGAAAGAACGTTCTAACAAGACAAAGTTGCAAATTTGTCCAAATTAAGGTATACAAGTTAGTTTTTCCATATCTTGACTGATATAATTTAGGCATGATGACAGGATATACCAGTGTGTAACAACCCGAAATTTCAGAACCAATTTAATTTTTTTATTTTGGCTATTTTAATGGATTCTGAATATTTAAAATGATTTATTTTAAATAATAACGACTAAAAATTTATTTTAAACGAAGTTAAAATGTATTTTATTTAATTTAGTTGTACAACGAGCCTGAAATGGCGCGGCAGTTTGAAAATTCGATTTTAAATTTCAATTGAATGTACAGGATTAAAAATAAATCGGATTTCAGTAAAACCAGAAATATTTGAATCTGTTTAATAATATCTTTCTAATGAATGTGAAAATTCAGATTTCATAACGGGAATGAAAAATTATGTCCAGTTTAAAATTCAGAATAGTCGCTATGGAATTTATATATATATTAATATATATAAAGCCCTTAAAAATAGCCATCTTGCAAATGACCTCCTTTTTCGACGAGACCACTTTTGTTGGATTCGGAATGTCAAATTATTGCTAGATTCCGATTTAAATAGTTTTTGGAATTAATATGTGAGCATGGTGAATTTAAATGTGTTTGGCCAATTCAGTTTGAATTTAATCGACTGGAAAATGACCGTTTTTCAAACGGTCTCTAAATTCAATGAAATTAGTTTTCTTAGGACTGTATCGTCAAAACATAGCTAGATTTATTTTTCTGGAATTTTTGGAGTTAGTATGTGGCCCCGGTAATTTAAAATGTACGTTAAAATCAATTCTGAACATTAAATTAATTTATATTTTAATTTAAAGTAAAACTAACCATAACAGTCAAATTAGCTTACCGGACATATCCAATTGTGTCCGGAACGGGGATATTTAGCTAGGAGCGATAGTCGTTGGGTTCGATTTGGAGCCCGAATGAAAATTCAACTTTTTGGAAATTAAAAGAATAAAATAATAATTAAATTTTATAATACACCCCTTTTTCTCTTCCCATTTGGTCAACCCACCATTCATCGTTTAAACAGAAAACGAAATAAAAGAAAAAAAACAGCGACGAAGACCTTCTATTGCGCCGCCGCTGCTACGGCGCAGCCTACCCCATCCAGCGCCGCCTTCCCCTTAGCCGCGACCACCTCCTCTTGCTGCCTTCTCTCTCTCTCTCTTCGGATAAAAGAAACCCCCATACAGCTTGAAACCCTAGCCGCCCACCTCCCCAAAGACTGTTGCCGCCGCCACTGCAAGCTCGCCCACCGCCGACGTCAGACCACCCTCACACGAGCATCCATCACTCTAAAAAAACAATGAGTTCTTCTGATTTTTATTTATATAAAGATCTGATTTTTTTATTATTTATATAAAGTTATGATTTTTATTTATATAAATTTATGATTTTTATTTATGTAAAGTTATGATTTTTATTTATATAAAGATATGATTTTTAATGATATAAAGATATGATTTTTAATAATATAAAAATATGATCTTTATTATATAAGTTGCAATATAAAAAGATTTTTATTATAATGAAGTAGCATTAATAAAAATACGATTTTTGTATGAATAACATAAAAATATAAAAATGCGATTTTTATACGATTAGCATAAAAATATAAAAATGCGATTTTTATATGAATAGGATAGTAATAAAAATATGATTTTTATAAATATAAACATCGAATAAAAATGTGATTCTTATAATGTAATAGAATTTATAAAAATAGAATTTTTATTATAAATAACTTTTTGAAAAAATATATAATATAATAAAAATTTGATTTTTATTATATGAGTGGCATTATAAAATTTTGATTTTTATTATATGGATAGCGATATAAAAATGTGATATATATATATGAATAGCGATATAAAAATATAATTTTTAGCGATATAAAAAAATAATTTTTAATGATATAAAAATATGATTTTTTGTGATGCAAAAATATGATTTTTATCGTATAAAGGAAATATTTTTAGTAAGTTAAAAATATGATTTTTAACTAGTGTATTTCATGAAAATATTTTTAGAAAGATAAAAATATGATTTTTAGCTTATGTATACTATTTATAAAATGGTCATACAAAGGAAAATTGGTTGTTAGTTAAAAATCTGATTTTTTTTAACGTATATATTTTATTTATAAAATAGACAAGCTGGATTTCTAGAAAGATTTAAAATTGACAATCAAAGAATGACGGAGTGGAAACCAAAGGTGAGAACTCCTTCTCACTTAATTTATTTTACAGTTAAAAATATTTTAGGTTGTAGACGGGGCTTAAAGCCCCCGACACTATTTATTATACAAACCAAATTGTGTGATTTGAATTATATGGAGTTCAACACTCGAATTTGCACAATCACATAATTAGAAGCGATGTATGGATATTACCGACACACAGATTCCATACTCCGCGAATAGCCACTTATGGCGCCGTAAATGGCATTTGGGGTAGTTGAGTATTTATTTATTTGGATGTTCTACGTGATTTGATTATGATTGTAAAATTGGTTGCAGATTAATTCTGAATTGATTTGAATTGGTTTGTGTATGGTGCGAGCCAGTATTAGGCGAGGTATAAGGCTAGACCTTATTTCGGTTCTAGTATCGCATCGTTATGCTTCCGAAATCTTCTAAAAGCATTAGAAAATTTTAGCTAGTTGAAAATATTATTTTTAGCTTATAACTGTGATAAATAAAATAGTATTTGGATAGTTAAAAACAAGTTTACCCATCCATTTACAAGTCGAACGACTTGTTTATGCTCGCTTTTTTTTGATATCAAGTTGGGGTTGTTTCATCGCGGTATCAGAGCTTTAGTTTACAGAGCTCGAGAACAAGACACATTAGAACCAAAAGAAAGAATTCATCAGAGATTGGATTAGTAATATCCAATAAGAATGACTCGTTAGAGATGGGAGCAGTAGTATCCTAAAACGAGTTGGAAGAGTGTTATTTTAAAAATAAAATTGAAAACAAATTTTGTTTTGAAAATTTAAACCTTTCTATATGTATTTGAAAATTTTATTTTAAATTGATTTGGACAATCAAGTATATAAAGATTTTGCATATTCGTCTGATCCACGTGTCTATGAAGTCTTAAATATACTGGATAGATGTAGAATCACACTCTAGTCACCCGGAGATGATTCTGATGATAGCAATCGCATCATCAGATTCTATGTTCGAGTTTCAAAAGTGGGATCTCTATATATTTCAATTCACTGGTGTGAGAACCAAAATATAGATAAGGCCATTGTTGTGGTTTGACACACAAAACAAGATTTTTGAGTATATAAAAATTATGTGTTTGAAAAGCTAATCAACAAATTGATTGATGATTGTGTTCTGTGATTATTCATTTAAACCAACGTGTGAAAGAAAGATTAATATTTAGCCAAATCGAATCAAATATTGAACTGAATTGGAAATTGTTTGAAATTGTATACATGTACATATATATATATATATGTGTGTGTGAACAGGTCATAGCATGGAAGCTAAGAAGAGGAAGAAAATTGTATGCCCGATAAATAGGTACATGTTTACCATTTCCTTGGGTATTGATGATTTTATGAGCCGATTGGCTAGCCGCTTGGCTTTTTCCTTTTCTTTTGGATTGATGAGGGCCCTGTGAGGCAAGTTGCGGTTTTAAAGGTCTCCCCGTACAAAGGAGGTTATGGTGAAATTTTTTAAAAATTTAGGATGTTAGCCAAATTTTTGAGAAATTGGAAAATTCTTAGAAATTGAAAAGTTGAAGAATGAAAGCTGAGTTGGTTAGTTAAACAACTTTCAGCTCTGTTAAGTGGGGGAGATTGTAACAACCCGGATTTTCAAAACCAGTTTATTTTTTTCTATTTTGGCTATTTTAATGGATTTTGAATATTACAAATGATTTATTTCAAATAATAACGACTAAAAATTTATTTTAAATGAAGTTAAAACGTATTTTATTTATTTTAATTGTAAAACGAGCCTGAAATGGCGAGGCAGTTTGAAAATTCAATTTCAAATTTCAATTGAATGTACAGGATTCAAAATAAATCGGATTTTAGTAAAACCAGAAATATTTGAATCTGTTTAATAATATCTTTCTAACGAATGTGAAAAATTCAGATTTCATAACGGGAAAAAAAGCTATGTCCGGTTAAAAATTCAGAATAGTAGCTATGGAATATATATATATATATATATATATATTTTTTAATATATATAATTGAAAATTAGAGTCACATCCTTAAAAAAAACTTAATTAAGCTCACATCCTCCTATTTCAAAACATATAAATTACATCCCTAATTTTAAACAGCGGCTGATATTTTTCCAAAATTGCCCTTTTTCTTAATTCACGTCGTAATTACCTAGGTCAGATTTACTCAGTACGTAATTAGTATTTTTTTCTTTTCCGGAAAACTATATTTCGTTGTCTATGGAGACATCATCATCAATTTAATTTTTTTTCTGAGCGTTAACTATATCGAACCTAGATTTATTCAATGGATTGAGATCTTCCGTTCGATCAGATTTATGGTTGATCGTTGGCAGAGAGAAGTAGAGATTGAAATTTGCAACGACTTAGGGAAAACGTTGGTTCAATGAAGATTTGCAATGGAAGTTTTGGGAAGCTGGTGGTTGTGATTTTTCAGGTGATCGGGTATGGGAGATTGGTGCAGTAAGTCGCGATCTCTGAGTAGTAGTCGGTGGTGTAATGATGAGGAGATGTGAATGGAGGATTTGTGGAGCTTGTGTAGGTGGAGAAGGCGTTGACCATGGAATTAATGTAATTTTTTTATAAAATTTTATGGTTTTTATGGATCATACAGTCGTATATATTAATTTTTCATTTGATTTGATCTTCTATTCTTAATACGTGTATAAAAATATGCATATATTGTTAATATAAGCATATATGTATGCAACTATTGTTAGAACTCGTCAATATAGGTTTGGTTATATTCAGGAAACTTGCGTATATGTATGCATATATTCTGTATATATGCATAATTATACGCAGATCTTTTAATAAAATGTTTTCTGTGTGTTTGCTGATTAGTTGCATACAAATATGCATATATTATTAATATATGCGCAGTAAAAGTTTTTTACATATAATCTTTCTAAAAGTATGTGCAACTAATCTGATAATTTGCATACAATTATGCAACTATTATTGATATATACGTATATGTATGCATCAATTTATAATTATTTGAACATGGTTATGTATTTTTATATGATTACTGCACATTATGTTTATTAATGTTGATTCTCTTCTTTATTTAACAGTGTTCCTACTGATATTGGTGTATTGATGTTGTTGAAATTTGGGAATGATATCTGTTGTATCCGTCTTTATTTGATAGTTCTGTTGATATCGTGAGAGATTTTGTTTGTGGTAAATGGATTGATTTAAGTCCATTGTCCTTTGAATTATATCACCTCAGAGATGGCTTGACAAGAAAAGACATCTACATGTGGTTTGTGCAAGAAGCTGGGTCATAACAAAAGTACTTGTTCTTCAAAAGACTATTAGATATGGTTTGTAATTTTATTTTATTTTTAAGACACTTTTTTTAGTGTAAATTGTTGTGAACATTTATGTGCTGCTTTAAATTTAGTTCAACATTTTAATGTTAAATTCTCTGATTACAGTTATTTTTTTAGAGCTTATTTGTATAAATTTAGTCTGTACATTTGCGTACATGTATGCAATTATAATGCATATTTGTATCAATTTTTCTAGCATTTTGCGTAGATGCATAAATGTATGAAACAGATCGTGTTTGCTGCACACAAGTATGAAAGTATTTATACAACCATATTATGTACACAAGTATTCTATTTTGTTGTATATAAGTATGCAAATATTCTTATTACGTGCATGCATGACTGCAAATGTTCAGCGTGTATGCATATTCTCTTTTATCGTTGAATATATGTTTACTTTGTTAATCATGAATTTTCTTTACCTGCATAATTTCCAGTTTTAAATTTCATATCAAAAAACATCGGCAACATCGACTGTTGTATTTATTCTGTAAAAATTGCATTTTTGTAAGCAATTATATAGAAAAAAATGCATAAATGTATGCAAGTATTCAAAATATGCTCGTAATACAAAAAATTTAAAGCATTTCCATTTACGCTTGCCACTAATAACAATACTTTCAAATAACTATGAAATTATCCTGATTATTTGGACAATACAAATACGCTTAACATTTAACAATATTTGCATTTAAGTATGCCAGTTTTATAAATAACTGCATACTGGGAAGCAACAATTCGTAATATCATTTAATATCAGAAGAATTAATATCAGTACATAAAGTTCAACCGTAATTCAGCAAAGAAACTACATAATCATGCGTAGTAGTTCAGCATTTAAGATTCCACTTTCTCAACCATATCTACACATGCTTTCAGGTTGTTTCTATATACTTCTTTTTTTTTTTGAAATCTTTGGGTCCTCTTCAACTTTCTATTTTTTCCAAACATGTAGAGATGTCGTCGGTTGGTCAGTTGTAACTAAGGCTTTCTCCTGCTCACTGTCAGTGTATCATTTTCTTCTTCATTAGATCTTTGCAAAACAAGGTTTTTTTTAAATAACCATGTTTAAATGCATATAACTATGAAACAAATATTGGATATATGCACACTTGTATGCAGCAGTTATTACTGCATCAACAAAATCATGCAACAATCATTAGTTAAATGCACACTTGCATTCTAAAATTTCGATTTACTGCACAGAATTATGAACATATATGTTGATGGTTGCAGGCTTGCAATCATTAATTCTAATTAAATGTATAGAATCATGCAACAATCAAGTAATAACTGCACATTAGTATGCAAATTTTATTATTAAATTCATTTTAATCCTTTAATAACCATTTTATAAATGCAGAGTTGCATGCTACACTTATTATAAAAATGCCTACAAGTATGTTGTACTAATTAAAAAATTCATTACATTATGCAAAAAAGATGTATAACTTCATGGGTTTAGGCAATTATGTTGTATATATTCATCTATTTATGCAAATGAATTTAATATACGCATGTATGTTTGAATATTAACTGAATATACGCATATAGTTTTGAATTTACTGAAAATACATGCATACTTTAAGTCTAAAGTTATTATTAAACTCATTTATATTGTTTTAATCTGACTTTATGCCGGTAACAACTGTTCGCTAGCAACAATCAACCAAGACATAAATAGCAACATCCAACAAATCTTGTAAAATTCATATAATCATGCAACAAATAGATAATAATTGTACAATTGTATGCAAGAATTCTTCTTACATGCATATATTCAACTATTACATCAGGGAATAAATGCACACTTGTACGCATTAGTTATGAATACCTGCATATAAAAATGCTGCTATCTCAGTACAACAAATTGACCATATTACAACGGTGGAAAACAGTTGTAAAAGACTTTTTACAATGGTGGGGCAGCCGTCGTGTATTAAGAAGTTGTAATAGGCTGAAATCTTTTACAACTGTTTTGCACTGTTGCGATACCGTTGTAAAATGTATATTTTACAATTGTTTTTCACTGTTGTAATAAACTTTATTGCAACTGTTTATAACTGTTGTAATTTATTTTATTTCACGTATTATTTTATAGTTGTAATATATGAATAAATTATATACATATTACTAATAAAAGAATTCATTCCAAAAGATATTATATAAAAAACTGAAGATATCAAACAAACTTAAAACATGAACCAAAACAATATATTAGTTTTTCAAACGCTCATCATTTTTTTTACGTAATATGCCGACAAAACACAATACGTACGTATCCAACAAAACAATCTAAAGTAGCCATTCACATCACAAACTAAACCTTACAAAAAACATAACCATTCCAAAATATATACATCAATACAACACAAAAAATACATATGAAATTTTTTTTGTCCACATACTCAATACTTATAGCTACATGCTAATTAGGTCCAGGTCTCTTAGCTCGAGTAACTTCAACAGTTCCCGGACATACAAACTTGGTTAAAAAAATACAAAATGACAATTCAAATGCTTATAAATTGTTTCTCCTGTGTCATTATAATCCATTATTAGTTCAGATCTATTTGTTTTTCTCACTTTAAGATCAAATTACCACTATTAGTTCTTTGAGCAACAAAATTTGTGTGAGCTTCCTACAGAATGAAAAGTTGAAGAGCAGTTTCAAGGTACTGAAGTGTCACTGCAAACAAATAGAAATACACAAATTTGGTAGCAAGACTACACCTATGAATCCTTTTGTCCGAGCTTCCTACAAATCATCCTCTTTTTCGTTCCAAATTTTGTAGCAAGTGCACCTAAGAAATCATTCAACAAAAGTACACAAAAGCATAACTACAGCACCCACACCAAATCCAATTAATATGACCATCCATTTGTTTTGTTGAGATTGTCAAAGAGGAGAATAGTGGGTGTGTGTTCAGGATGTAGGCAGGACAATGGCAGATTGTAGAAGATGTAGAGGTGCTTGGCTTGCACGATGGAATGGACAAGTAGTAAACATTAGAATAGTGAAACAAAATGAAAATGTGAACTAAATGAACATAAAAGAAAAACTGTTGATAAAAGCTGAAAAATAGAAATAAGAACTTGTGTAGCAGTGAATAAAATGGAATGTCAAATGTAGTGCAAAAGCAAAAATATTGAACTCTGACTCACAATTGTAACTTTTTTTTCTAATGCAAGGGTAAAATGAAAAAAATTGTGTTGTGACTCTGTCAATGTTTATAGATGTTTCCTTTCAAGAATTGAATTTTGGGTTCAGCTCATTATCAAGGAATATACCTAAGCGACTCTTTGATAACTTCTTTATATGTTCAAAATAAAAACTATAACTGGAATCAAAAAAGAAATCATGGTTTCAGTGAATTCATTTACTATATATGTGTGCATTCATATTATTAGTTATGCTTTATGTAGGTTAATGATAATTAAACATGTAAAACCATCAACACTTTTTTGTTGCAGCAATAACCTATATGTATGAAATCTATTATTAAAATAGAAAAAATGAACCTGGCTATGCTGACTTAAACGACCTGTAATCGCTCAACAATTTCTTCAACTTCTCGCATCCTGTTCGCAACTTGGGTCCGCACTCAACAATTTCTTCAACTTCTCGCATCCTGTTCGCAACCTGGGTCCGCCCTCAACAATTTCTTCAACTTCTCGCATCTTTCTCGCAGCCTCAGTGATGCTTAACATTAGACTCCACATCAATTTTACACTTAGCTTTAAAATTCTCTGCAAAATACTTAATAGAACCTCATCAAAATTCCTTCCATCCAATGACCTATAAAAATTTAGTAAATAAAAGGTGATGACATGCAAAACTCAAGGCCATAAATTGATAACTAAAATAAGCCACATCATATTAAAACAGTGTGAGAATTATCAGATTGCATGGCTCGAGATGACATGCAAATGCTATAGTAAGTCTTCTGTAGACCTCAAAAGTTGCCATAACCTGCATTTACATTTCAGTACAATTAACATATAATGAATAAAGATCAATAAGATTAAGATATGTATGATGAATAAAGTGATTAAAAGAATGAATATTTTAAAAAGGAAGAGAAATTATCAATGTTGAAGTACTTAAAGTCAGTACAGAAACAAATTTTACTTTAAATGTGAAAACATCCAACCATTATACAAAAATAAACTTTCCAGTTCTGGAAAACAAAGATGACTTCGTTTTACCTCTAGTACTTGTATTATAAGAAGACATCGTGATACTAGCATTTTCTATTATACATCAGCTGTCAAGTAATGATACTAGTTTCGTGAAATGGTATAATGAAAATAGTAATTGCAGTTGAAGGCATATATGGCACTTAGGAACATGTAGGTGCTACTTTTGTATTTCCATTATTAATACATATTACAAATTGTATCAGAATAACATATGACAACATCTTGACGTCTAAAGACCCCAATATTTCATCTAGTATATACACTATTTACAAAAACCGAATGAACATATTTTCACTGTCCTTTTTTACTTCTGTAAAAAAAAACCTTCATATGGCATTTAAGATCTTTGTAGGATATTTCTTTACCTGTTATATGTTTTCATCATATACAATGGTGACCAAATGCAGTTAAATCATGAAATTGCAAGCACAACAACGACATAAAACTAAAGAGTTAAATGCTTATGGACAAAAAGAGGACGCAAAAGAAGAAGCATGTGTTCTAAAGAGATCTTATCTAAATATTTGTATGGCAAGGAAATTACGCAAGTTGATTAGACTAAACAAATTAGTTCATATCCATAGTTTGTACGGGCTAAAGCTTGAATAGGTTGGTAAGTGTTGGTAATTATATTTACCTCCACCATTAGCAAAGTAAAAACGAATTAAACTAGCCGGATAACTTCCCTTCATGTTATTGCCTCCTAATCCATGATGATTCCACCGATAGTCGATTGTCGCTACTTGTCTTGCGAACACCAGCAAATACGGCGGCAGAGACCCTAATTCGTATACCATGCCGCCACCTGATCTTTGGATCTCCATCCATTTCTCTATCTCCTTGGTGAATTCGAATCTCCTCTGTCGATCTGAATCTATCACCGTCATCCCGATGTTAAAATAACATGAGTTTCTCCTAGTGAATGTACTACTCAGCTTCGAATTCGACTAGATTCGCCCAAGCTTACTAACGTTATCCACTCGAATCAGATCGGAGTCTAAGTAGATGACCCGATTCACGTAGGGTTATAGAATTTCAACCGTGTAATTTCTCGCGTAGTTCGATTACTGCTCCAAAGCTTGACAGATCGAAGAAGATATTAGGCTTCGAGAAGATGAAAGAGGAAAAACACATTTTCGGGAAAGTGGGACGGATTATGGTTTGGAGATCGGTATCTGAGACGAGAAAGAGGAAAACCATATTTTTGGCTGTGCAGTTAATGCCCCGCTATAACCCCGCTATATCCTGTAGCACACTACCACCGCTACGCTTTTCCTCATGTAGCCCCTGATATAGCCTCTCCGCTTTAAGCCCCGCTATATTCCGCTATTCCCGATATATCCCGTTATTTCCGCTATATTTTGTTATTCCCGCTATATATTTGATGAAAGAAATGAACTCAAAAATGAAATTTATGCATTAAAAGAATTGTTAAATTAGGTTTTTTTGATTGAATTTTTTAATATCTAATTTTAGAAACAAAAATACTATAAAATGCTATTGAATTTAATTAATTTAAATGAAAGTTTATGTTTATTTGTCGATACTTGCACATATTTGTATTTAAAATTAAAAATGTACTAACTAAAGTTAAACAAAGTGTTATTTTTCACTTACTTATCATTTATATATTCATAAAAAACATTTTGAAGGAGTTATATATGTTATTTTAGAGTCATCCGCTATATCCTGCTATTTCCTCGCTTTATCCCTACTATGACTTTTTGGGTCTCCACCGCATTGGATCCGCTAAGCGCTTTAACTGCACAGATTTTTAGGGCATTGAGAAGATGAAAAATGATGTGGCCTGAGCAGAAATGAGCAGATGATAGGTAAAGATCTAAGAGAAATAAGGGATCTAATTTGATTTAGGGGAGAGAGGTCGGACACACAAAAGTAAAATTCAATATGAAAGATGCTTTGGAACCAAATTTTCCTGTTTCCCGCCTGGATTTTGTTTTTGTTTTTGCATTAACGTGAACGGTAGTTTTTCATTGGTCATTATTAAAATTTTGTCAAAGTTTTTAAAAATAACTATTTTTAGCCAGAATTAATAAGTAAAACTTATTTTAAATATAATATGGATTTATTTATAATTATATTTTATTAAAATACTAAATATTACTTACTAATAATAGCTATTATTGTCTTGCCAAAGAAATAGCTATTATTATTTATTACTCATTTCTTCTTAGTTATAATTGAATATTAATTATTAAAAGTTAATTATTATGTATATGTTACTAGTTAATTATTAAATATGTAACGATAATTATAAAAAAAACAACTGTAATTTGTTAGTTATTAAGTATTAATTATTTAAAAGTAATTATTAATTTGTAATGTTATAATTGAATATTAATTATTCTTATATACTAATATTATTTAAATATTAAATATTAGTTATTACTAATATTTAATAGGATTCTATTACAACTGACAAAAATGAAAGGTTGTAATAGGCATCTGTAACAACTGATAAAATAAAAAAGTTGTTAAAAATATGTTTATTACAACTTTCAAGAAATGACAGTTGTAAAAAATATTTATTACAACTGGTATTTTGTGACAGTTGTAAATTTAAAGTTGTAATATGGTGTTTTTGTTGTAATGTCTGTTGAGATTTGTACAATTGCATTCAACATTTCTTACTTGAGTTCAGAGATTTCTTGATAAATCAGCCGATAATTTCACAAGTATGTCCAACATTTTTAATTGGATGCGTATAATTATGAAACAACCATGAACTAAATCTATACCTGCGTGCTGTACATTTGAATAAATGCATATAATCATGCAGCTATCTGTTGGTAGTTGCAAATCTGAATAACGTCTTTCAACAATTTTTCAAATCTGAAAAAAACCGATAGTACTGAAATTTTTTACAACCTAAACCATTTTTACAACCAAATTTGCATGAATAATTTTATATAACCATATAATCATGCAACAATTCCACGTTTATTCATAACAGAAAAATAATAAAATCAAAATTTTACCTTCGTATTCGCCATGTCGATGAATTTTTTTTCTCAAATCAGCACTGATTTTATGCCTTTTCACTCAATCGAGATTAGCAAACTGAAAATCGGCTGAAAAGTTTTAATTTTCTCCAATGGTCGGCTGCGTTAATTGTACGATTTAATAAATGAAACAATAATTCCGGGAATAAGGGTTTTGATTAAGTATCGAAGACTATAATCGGAAATTTATTATCGGATTTTCAAAAATAGGGATGTTATTCGGATTCTTTTTATGGTCGGACTTTCTATACATTTTAAAACATAATAGGGACCTATTAAAACACACCCTATATATAAAGCCCTTAAAAATAGCCATTTAGCAAACGACCTCCGTTTTCGCCGAGACCCGTTTTGTTGGATTCGGAACTTCAAATTGTTGCTAGATTTCCATTTTCATAATTTTTGGAATTAATATGTGATCATGGTGAATTTAAACGTGTTTGTTCAATTTAGTTTTAATTTAATCGACTGAAAAATAACCGTTTTTCAAATGGTCTCCAAGTTCGACGAAATTAGTTTTTTGGACCGCATCGTCAAAATATAGCTAGATTTATATTTCTGGAACTTTTGGAGTCAGTATGTGGCCCCATTAATTTGAAATGTACGTTAAAATCAATTTTGAACATTAAATTAATTTGTAACACCCCGAATTTTCTGTTAATAGTAAATTAACAAATTAAAGTATAATTAATTCTAAATGATAGAATTAAGGGAAACGGGTTATGCCATTGCGTTCGCCTCAGAATTCTGCTTGAGATAGAGTCTGAGTTTGCATAAATCGGACTCCGTATGAAGGAGTTACGACCTCCGGAAGTTTCAGAATTCGATTTAAAATTCAAACAGCCCGAAAACAAGTTCAAAATTCAAAGCTGGACCAGAACTGGGCTGGGCGGGAATTTTCCCGCCCAGGACCCAGGTCGACCAGGGGGTCGACCTGGGTACCCAGGTCGACCATGTAGTCGACCTGGGGGTCGACCTATAGGTTGACCTGCTTGGTCGACCTGACCTGCTTGTTCTGGTCCTGACTCGGTTTCTGGGGCTTCGTTGTGTCACTAGGGCTGATTTGTCACTTTCTGATTGGCTTCTCTTAAGATGGATGGCCTTGATTAACTCTAGCTTCATCGACGGCTCTAATTAGTTTGAAATCCTATATAAACAGCCCCCTAGCCCCATTCTCTTTACACCATTCTTCTTCCCTTATGTTGCCTCTGAGATAATAGAAACAAATAAATAAAATAATGGCGTCGCTACTCTGTTGGGATCAAAACTAGAACTAGTGCATCTTCTTCCAAATCTGAATAAGATTAAAAGAGAACTACTGCAACTCTTCTTCTATACTCCAATCAAGGCAAGTGCAGTTATTTTCCGATATGAAATTTAATCATGATCTTGACATAATTATAATTCTGAATCTGAGACTAGGCCCTTTTTCTATTTATCAGATCTGATCCTCTGTTTTATTATTCTGTTTGTTCTATATTTCTTCCTTCTTTCTTTCTTTTTGTTTGATAGCCAGGCTACCACGAGCCTGAGCCAGATCTCATA
Organism: Allium sativum; assembly: GCA_030737875.1. NCBI lineage: Eukaryota > Viridiplantae > Streptophyta > Magnoliopsida > Asparagales > Amaryllidaceae > Allium > Allium sativum. The sequence goes on along the minus strand of CM060926.1, from coordinate 1,017,301,795 downwards.
AGAGATGAACGCATAAACTTTAAATTTGGGAAGAATATTGAATGAGGCATATTTGGGCAAAATCAATTTGTAACTAATTTGAGGATACAACGCATGTTGTAATTCGGGACATAAATTTGTGGCATATTGCATAAGACAATCTATGACTTGGAAGGAGAGGATTATTGTGACTTAGTACATAAAGAACAAAGGTTGAACTTAGAACATAAATCTGAGACATATAATTGGGCATGTTGTATTTAAAACATAAGGTGTATTTAACATATGTCTTGAGTTTTGAGGCATAAAGAATATTGGACATATGACTTGGGATTTGTGGCGTAATGTTTAACTGTGAACATGTTACTGATTTGGATGCATAGTACACGTTGTAATTCAAGATCTAGATTTGGACATACTATATATATTATAGTCTGAAATTTGGAAAAAAGAGAATTAATTTGCATTTAACTTTGGTGTAAAGATCCATATTAAGATTGGATAATTATTAAGTGTGAATACACCTAAGTAAGGTTTTTTTTTGGATATGTGACATGCATTGTAATCAATGGCTATATTTGGCATAATTTATATGTAAGGTTTTTGGAGAATATTCTGAACTATGCAAGTTTAACTAAAAATTGGGACATATGTTATATGGTGGATTATGACCATAATTTGGGCATATAAATTTTGGCTTACCTTATGAATTAGGCAAGATATGTGAATAGGACTTTAAGGAATGTTTAAATCGGCTAAAACTCTTATCTTCTTATAATGTTTGCTAAACCTGTTACCTGTTTAATCTGTTGAATTGCCTAAACTGTTACATATGTTGAATGGCCTAATATGCTAATATTGTCTAATCTGCTAAATCTGTTGAATTGCGTAAACTGTTACATATGTTGAATCGTCTAATCTGCTAATTTTGCCTAATCTGCTAAATCTGTTGAGTTGCCTAATCTACTAAATCTGTTGAACCACCTGAGCTGCTAAATCTGTTGAAAGCTAAATGATTGTAACTTGTGTATGAAAATCCGTAGGCTCGACCTAAGATTGAGTAAAACATGTTAATTCGATTAATCTACTGCGAGTTGAAAAGAAGTCAAATCTGTTAAATTGACATTATTAGTCTGATATTTGTATAATTTGTAATGGAATAAACTAGTTATAATAAAAATGCTGAGACACGAGGTCAGACTCATGTTTGCGGTAGAAGCCTGCCCGGACCCAACCGGCTTAACCAGCAACCAAAAACTGTTAGTCTAATGTGAGAGGTCGTAGGCATAACTAAAATATGCTTAGACACGAGGTTATGTCTGGCTTATGGCAGAAGTCTTCCCGGAACCGCCCGACTTATCCAACGGCCACAAGCTACCGACCTAATGTGAGAGGTCTGGGCATTAATATTTAATTAATGCAAATCTGAGATAAATATGATGTCTAAAACGTGTTGGGTGGATATGGCTAAACCAACTAGACTTATGAATTAGTTAAACCTGTTTCAAGAATCTGTAGGCTCAATACAAAGTTAGACAATCTGTAAGTCTGTTAGAACTGTACATCTGATCCGTTAGTCTGAAAACCTGTTGACTTGATTTTCTAATCTGTGAACTAGTTGATCTGAACTCTGTAGGTCTGAAAACTTGTAAACAAGTTAATCTGAAATCCATTAGTCTAGGGACACAAGGTTAGGAGGGAAAATAGTTGTGTCATATGTTGTTTGGGACCCATATTAGTCAGTAACCCTTTCTGGTATCAAAACTATGACCCAACAGTAGGTAGGGTCCGGGCACCCTTACTGAACTAATTATAAGCGGTTCATTCTGATAATAGCGAGGGGTGTTGATGGTGCATTCCAACCAGGTCATGGGTGTGCATGGATCCCGGTCTGCCTATGAGGATGTAAGACGCTGTGACATCTGTAAATAGGTCTGTGTCATTCAAAGATTTCCACTTTAGGGAGTGATACACCCTTCTGTGGGGCTGGCACAGGGTATTTATGTATTAGGGAGCCGATCGCTTGAGGGTAGATTTAGGGTACACTTGGTTCTATCTGTTTCCGTTGGGGTACCGTCTGTTTCTGTTGGGTGGTAACACCTATCTATTTCTGCGTAGTACCGTCTGTTGGGGTAGTAAGGGCCCATTTCCTAGTGTACACCTAATTCTAACGTTCTATTTCTGTTGGGATTATTCTGTTTTTGTCTCTGATTCCGTTTATGTACCTTCTGTCTTTTGGGGTGGTAAAGGCCCATTATTGGCATTTTGTTTCTGTATAGACTATTCTGTTCCGTTTCTGTTTCAGTTTAGACATTAGGGTAACACCTAATCCCGTTATACTAGTATTAGTGCAGAGAAGTAAGATCTAAGTAAGAAGCATAACTTGGGCTATATCATTTTGTTTCTTCTGTTTAGCTTAAATATGCTGGTTACTTCTGTTGCTGTTGTCTCTTATCCAGCTTTGTTTTCATGTCATGATATTATTATCTGTTCATATGGTACTGAAAGTCACTGGACTTGCCAGACTTTATGTCTGACCTTGCTTGTTTTCGCCCCTTTTCTTTCGTTCCCACCCCAGGTTTTTAGGGTGGGAGTATAGGAGCTTGATTCGGATTTTCTCTGCTTGAAGTACCGCTTGGCCTTGGCTCTATTTTTCCATGGTAGTTTATGTTGGGGATTATGACTTTAAAAACTATGCATTCTGAAGGCTTTTGTACAAGACTGATATTTTGTACTTGAATTCTGATATTGTGATTTGAAAAGATGTAACCAAACTTACTTCGGTTTCTGTTGTAATAAAGTTATAAATTTTCAAGTACTGATTTATCTGTTTTATAAATTTCTGTTCTGTCTACTAAAACGCTCCATCAAAGTTAAGGGATTCCCTTTGTGAGTGACCTTAACGGAGGTGGGGTGTTACACTTGGTATCAGAGCTGAAGGTTACCGGATTTGATAAAAAGTTTTGGAAAACTATTTTCAAAAAGGTTTTTAAAAAGGAAGTATTTTCAAAAGTAGAGTTTATTTTGAAAAACATAATCCCCAAAGCCATAGCCTATCTTTCTATCCTTTGTTTTGAATCTTTCCTTTTTCTTTCATTTCAGCATCTCTGGGGATCTTAACCTTTCGTAGGGCGCACCGATACCTGGCTGGTTCAGGAGGTACCTAGAAGCTAGGGCTAATGATGCAGGCCCAAAGAACGTCCCTCCTCCCCCAGCTGCAGCGGTTCCTCCTCCTCCACGCGTGAATATTTTCCCGAAGATATGTAGAGACTTTCGAGCCATGGATGGGAAGAACTTTAATGGAACTGAATCCTTCATGGAAGCAAGGAACTGGCTCAAAGAAACCGAGGATTTGTTCATTATCTTCGAGGTGGACGATAGGCAGAAGATACAGTTGGCGGTATGGTTGCTTAAGGACGAAGATTCTTTTTGGTGGGAGGTCACAAATGGAGAGCGTCCGGTAGAGAGATGGATGGATTTCAGGCATAGGTTCGAGACGAAATTTCTCTAATGAGCGGAAGAGAGTCTATACATAGAAAGGTTCTTGGCGTTGAAGCAGGGGAATTTATCGGTAAAAGAGTAGGTCAACAAGTTTAATCAATTGGCAAAATTCGGCTTAGAATTGGTAAATACACCACATAAGAAGGCACTAAGGTTTGCTAAAGGTTTGAATGAGCCGCTACATGGATTGGCGATGTCCCACATTCCTATGGGGGAAACCTTCGAAAAATTGGTGGACATGGCGTTAATGCATGAAGAAGAAGCCGAAAGTAAAAAGAAAGAGGAAAAGCTTAAAGGACCACAGAACAAGAAGGCGGGGCGCAAAAAGGAAACACAAAGAAGGATGAGAAGACTGAAGATAAGAAGGAGAAGAAGTGCTTTACTTGTGGAAGCTCTACCCATCTGAACAAGGATTGCAGAAAAAGGAAGGGCACTTGCTTCAATTGTGGAGAAATAGGGCACTTCACAAGGGACTGCCCAAAGAAACGGGGGCAAGGGCAGGGGGCAAAACCCACTTCTGGAGGATAGGTGAATGCTCAAGTGACTGGTAGATAGGGTAGAAATAAGAAAATTTATGTAGAAGGTTTAATTTCCTTATCTAATTGAGGAGTTAAAAACTCTTTCTGATTCTGGCATTTTTGATTCTGTAATTGAAACTCTGCACATTAATACTAGTCTTGTTTCTGGTTCCGTTATAGTCTCAGACCCCATGAGGGTTACGACTCATCTGTTTGTGATAAGTTGGGGTTTGAGGGCATCTGTGTTAGGCATTAAGTTGAACATGACGCATACATTCTGAGTTTTTATCATGCTTGGTTTCCTAAGAATCATTTAGTAATCTGATCTGTATCAGTAGTCTGTAGGTTTCTGAAAAGGATAGGAGTTTTACTCAAAGTGTGAAATAGATTTCCAGTTGGGCATTTATTTAATGGGAGTGATTCTCTGAGTGTTAATCTGATGTTGATTTCGGTCTTTGGGGTTGATACTTAGGGAGTTATTCTCTTAAACTGATGTATGATGGGAACCTAGCTTTAGTTTTAATTATACTTGCTTCTATCACTCGACTTTATCCTTCGACCTTTAGGTAGAAACTAATGGGTGTACACATGTGTTTGAGACATGTTATGTTTGATGGTTGCAAGTGGATGTAAGTGGTTGTTAATGATTGCTCGTGGATGCATATACACACACACTAAGTACTAGATCGGCTCAAAAACACTCTCATACTGCATATGGATGTGTGTGCATTTTTTTAAGTTTTATGGATGCAAAATGATTGACTCAGCACATGGATGTTTCATATGAATGAATGGTTGTGCACTCATACAGAAATGATATGCATCAAATAGGAAAATTGCATACATGTTGGACTCATGGCACTGACATAATTCGCATTAAGGAGGTCTACTGAATCAGTGGACTGCCTGATCTTTGCATCAGATAAGTACATATATACACACTCTTGCATAAGTACATACAGCATTAGAAATGTTTAAGGACAATGGTTGCCTGTGGATGATGGTTGAGTAGATGGATGATTGGATGATAGGATGCATTCTTCTTAACTTGAAGATTTCGGGGACGAAATCCTTTAAGGAGGGGATAATGTAACACCCCGAATTTTTTTGTTAACAATAAATTAACAAATTAAAGTTTAATTAATTCTAAATTATGGAATTAAGGGAAACGGGTTATGTCGTTGCGTTCGTCTCAGAATTCTGCTTGAGATAGAGTCCGAGTTTGCGTAAATCGGACTCCATATGAAGGAGTTATAACCTCCGGAAGTTTCAGAATTCGATTTAAAATTCAAACAGCCCGAAAACAAGTTCAAAATTCAAAACTGGACCAGAACTGGGCTGGGCGGGAATTTTCCCACCATGGACCCAGGTCGACCAGGGGGTCGACCTGGGAGTCGACCTGGGCACCCAGGTCGAACATGTAGTCGACCTGGGGGTCGACCTACAGGTCGACCTGACCTGCTTGGTCTGGCCCTGGCTCGGTTTCTGGGACTTGGCTGTGTCACTAGGGCTGATTTGTCACTTTCTGATCGGCTTCTCTTGAGGTGGATGGCCTTGATTAAATCTAGCTTCATCGACGGCTCTAATTATTTTGAAATCCTATATAAACAGCCCCTAGCCCCATTCTATTTACACCATTCTTCTTCCCTTATGCTGCCTATGAGATAATAGAAATAAATAAATAAAATAATGGCGTCGCTACTCTGCTGGGATCAAAACTAAAATTAGTGCATCTTCTTCCAAATCTGAATAAGATTAAAAGAGAACTACTGCAACTCTTCTTCTATAATCCAATCAAGGCAAGTGCAGTTATTTTCCGATATGAAATTTAATCATGATCTTGGCAAAATTATAATTCTGAATCTGAGACTAGCCCTTTTTTCTATTTATCAGAGCTATTCCTCTGTTTTATTATTCTGTTTGTTCTGTATTTCTTCCTCCATTCTTTCTTTTTGTTTAATAGTCAGGCTACCACGAGCCTGAGCCAGATCTCATAAGAGATGAATGCATAAACGCTAAATTTGGGAAGAATATTGAATGAGGCATATTTTGGCAAAATCAATTTGTAACTAATTTGAGGATACAACGCATGTTGTAATTCCAGACATAAATTTGTGGCATATTGCATAAGACCATCTATGACTTGGAAGGAGAGGATTATTGTGACTTAGAACATAAAGAACATATTTAGAACATAAATCTGGGATATATAATTGGGCATGTTGTATTTAAAACATAAGGTGTATTTAACATATGTCTTGAGTTTTGAGACATAAAGAATATTGGACATATGACTTGGGATTTGTGGCGTAAAGTTTAACTGTGAACATCTAACTGATTTGGATGCATAATACAAGTTGTAATTCAAGATCTAGATCTGGACATACTATATATATTATAGTCTGAAATTTGGAAAAAAGAGAATTAATTTGCATTTAACTTAGGTGTAAAGATCCGTATTAAGATTGGATAATTATTAAGTGTGAATACACCTAAGTAGGTTATTTTTTGGATATGTGACATGCATTGTAATCAATGGCTATATTTGGCATAATTTATATGTAAGGTTTTTGGAGATTATTCCGAACTATGCAAGTTTAACTAAAAATTAGGACATATGTTATATGGTGGATTATGACCATAATTTGGGCATATAAGTTTAGGCTTACCTTATGAATTAGGCAAGATATGTGATTAGGACTTTAAGAAATGTTTAAATCGGCTAAAACTGTTATCTGCTTATTATGTTTGCTAAACCTGTTACCTGTTTAATCTGTTGAATTGCCTAAACTGTTACATATGTTGAATGGCCTAATATGCTAATATTGCCTAATCTGCTAAATCTGTTGAATTGCCTAAACTGTTACATATGTTGAATCGCCTAATCTGCTAAATCTGTTGAGTCGCCTAATCTGCTAAATCTGTTGAACCGCCTGAGCTGCTAAATTTGTTAAATCTGTTGAAAAGCTGAATGATTGTAACTTGTGTATGAAAATCCATAGGCTCGACCTAAGATTGAGTAAAACATGTTAATTCGATTAATAAAGATGTGACTTGAAAAGAAGTCAAATCTGTTAAACTGACATTATTAGTCTGATGTTTGTACAATTTGTAATGGAATAAACTTGTTATAATAAAAATGCTGAGACACGAGGTTAGACTCATGTTTGCGGAAGAAGCCTGCCCGGACCCAATCGGCTTAACCAACAACCGCAAACTGTTAGTCTAATGTGAGGGGTCGTAGGCATAACTCAAATATGCTTAGACATGAGGTTAGGTCTGGCTTTGTAATGACCCGAAAATCCGGTCCAATTTGAGATGACCAAATAACACAAGTCCAACCCCAAATTGCACTGGAAATTCAAGAAATTAATAGAAAGAAGATAGAGGGTGAGGATAGATAAGATAGAACTAATAGAAAAGAAGAAGAAGAAGAACAACACAATATCAGAGTAACACGAATCTCACAGCGGATCGAATAAAATATAACATAACTTTTGAAATACAAACAGTATATGTATACAATAACATTGCAGAGTACAACACTTACAACACAGCGGAAATAATAATAGCTATAGAATCTTGAAGCCTCCTGCTCCAAGCTCTTCCAGTATATCTGTAAATCCCGACTACTTGATTGCCCGTACAAATTTAGGCACCCAAGAGTTTAGGGAAAACAAAACAAAATAAACTTCGGGTCAGTCATGGGACTGGTATGAGTAACAGTTTAAAACAGTTTGAACAGGTAAACGATATCTCATAAGACCACGCCGTATAACGGAACGAGTTTTTCCCTTATGAGAATCCAAAATATCATTATATCAAAACTCATTGATATTATAATAACGTCTATCAACCACAATATATTAATCATCTAGCAGAAACGCTCTCATCTCACGTTCTACATATATAGTATACAATCAAAACCGCAAGCACGTATTGGGTAATGGATTTCCAACTATGACAAGGTATGGAACCACCTTCCGATCAGTGTACTCTAGGAACGATACACTGGAGTTCAACAAGAACATCTTGCAACTCAGCCACACATGACCGACCACTCATTTCGCTTGAGTGTATCGAATGTACATCACCAACGGTTGGGATCAACAACCGTTCCCGTATATATATATATATATATATATATATATATATATATATATATGGGACAACATTGATAGATTAAAGAAGCAAATGAATATTCTCTAGATAGGTGATTATACACCCTACTTCGGTGCGACCGACTTAGCCATGCTGCCTGCCTGATTTCTGTCATTTACCGGATGTGAGGCTAGAAGCTACGCTTATCTATTACATGCCACATCTTCATTTACTTGGAATACCACATAGTCATACCCGCGAAATCACTATCGATTCCCCTAACAGTATCACGGGTATGAAGCTAAGAGAAACGAATTCCTCCACCACCAAACGTAATACGTTGAGGAGATCAACATATATGATTCGTTTGGAATACTCTGTCAGACATTCGTCCATACAAGTTGTCTTGGGACTGGACAAACCGAAGACACTATTCTATAAACAGGATAGCCCTTGCATAACTCCGTCTTCAATTATCTTTGGCATACATGATTCGTAACGCTTATGCCAATACGGAGTGGTTCTTCGGATAATAATCCAACCGGTCTCTCCATATTAACAACGTTAAAATGGTCAAAACTTTGATAGTCTGTGATTTAACTATCAAAGAAAAACACGTGTGCAAACAACGATATTATTTCCAAGTGGAAATTATATCGATCAATCATCAACCACATATATATATCTCCTCATTTCTATGTTTAGAAAATATACGTTATTAACACTGGAAAACATTTCCTTTTGTTTATTTACATATCACTATCCTTTACAACTATCAGTCCCTGACTGTAAACTAGTAGGAGAACAATTCTCTAAGTATAAACCCCGAAGGCCGAAACCAACATTAGATCGATACTCAGAAAACTATTCAACTTAACTAATCTCTAGTCAGTTTCTAATATTGTTTAACCTATTTCGATTAACTCTAATTGAATAACTCTATTGGTTTAACTCCTATTTGAATAACTAATATCGAATTTAACTCCATTCGCTTGACTCTAGATCGCATCGATCACAATGGTTACGCCTGATTCCCTCAGGAAACATCCGACCGCCGTAGGCTATCTGCAGCCCTGCGAATTACGCTAGCAGTCATGCTAAATGGTAACTTATCCTGAATAACTATATATGTTTTACTCTAATCGATTTACTCTATCCATTTACTAAATAAATATTCCTTTATCCTATTTATTTTCTAAATAAATATTCTCATTTATAATCTCCTATTTATTTTCTAAATACTATATTTTCAAATTATTTCCTTTTATAAAATCGGTTGATTTTATAAAATCCCTTTATTCTATTTACATCCCAGGGTCTCTTATGATATTTAAAATAGCAAACCACAATGATCGATATCATTTAAACACACATAATCAAACAGATTATATATCACATCATATGTTACAATATATGAACAGAACAGTATCATAAATATTGAGGAGTCCAGTTGGACCCCTCCAACCTGTTCCCCTGCATCACAGATGTTAAACAACACATATATAAAATGTTCTGATAAACAGAATCAATATTTGATTAACAATTTATATATATATCGTTATCTATGATTTCAATCAATACACAAACAACTCAACCAACAGTTAACACACAACAATCAGTCATCATTTATCAGTTCTAAATATACGTTATAAAAATAGAACTGTTCAGAGTTGGTGAGTTTTACTCACATTGTCCGTAATCTTTAAATAACGATTTACGGTCCTGTAACACCCCACCTCTGCCAGGGTGGCTCTTGCAAGCACTCTGACTTTGGAGGGTCGTTTGAATCAGGTAAACATGCATAATGATATATCAAGGCAGAACAAGAACATATGTATATATGTAAACATAGTAAATAAGATAAATAAAACAGCGGAAGATTTCAAACTATTTCAAAACAAGTCTGGTATAACATAATGTCAACTTTCCAAATACACAAGTCTAGATAAAAACAACATTACTGAAAAACTGAAATACATAAGTACTATCCCCAAAATAAGTGATAACCATAGCTAGCTTCATGTCAAGACCGTACATGAGCTAAAATCCCACAAGCAAGCGATCAGAAATCCAAGCTAAGCTCCAATATTCCCACCCTGAGAACCTGGGGGGGGGGGGAACGGAAGAAAAGAGGCGAAAGAAAAACAGGTCAGTCAAAAAGACTGAGTAAGCCCTACTACAATCAATGTAAACTGATAAAGTTAACTGGCATGAGAAGCAGGGATGAACATAAGGATAGCAACATACTAGCATGATAATTAACTAACACGGTAGATAAAGGTGTCATCGCATACTCAGGTTTAAGGTTTTTGCACCACAGGTGTACTAGCAAGCTAATATGACTTGAATAAACAAGTATTGATCCCTTGGCCAAAGCTTTGGCCCAATAACATGAAGTGACCCTAATACGAGGTCCAATAATATAAAGTGACCCTAATACGAGGTCCAATAATATGAAGTGACCCTAATACGAGGTCCAACCAAACGGTCTAGTCGATCGGCTCCCTATAAGCCTAACTCGTCACGTGTTGGTGTCAATACGGCCCAAACATAATTGTAGTCAGACTGTGCCGGGTCTACCCTTCGGGTGTATCAAGCCCTAGGGTGTAAACCCCTGGACACCATAAACATAAGTGCACAGTCTCGATCTACTGGTACCCGTGCATGTTTTCCCCGGCTTCGGACTATGTGCACGACCATAGTCCGCCCGGAACTACACTGGCGCACCACTCTGCCGTCGTTTTTGGTCACTTACCTCAAGTCCAGTAATCGTGCCCCCTCCCTAGCCTAGTCCCTAGGGTCTTAATGATACAAACTTGGGATTACTGCTGGAGTGGACCCCCATTGCTAGGATTTTTCTAGTGGGTTAAGTACGGTTTAACCCTTTTACTAATCATGGATTAACTTGGTTAAGTGTAACGATGGGTTCACGACTTAACCCCGATTAATCCACCAAGCCCAAATTGGTTAAGTATTAAGTGGACCATGACTTAACCCTAATCATGAGGCATTAATTAATTTAATGTGCCTTAACCTCTCACATTAGGCCTTGTTGTGGTTACTAGTTAAGCCGGGCGGGTCTGGGTAGCTTTACACCACAACTTGGTCTAACCTCGGGTTCAAGGTACAACATGACCAACTTCTCACATTGGGTCCTATTGTTTGTAGCAACTAGTTAAGCCGGTCGGTTCCGGGTAGTTTTACGCTACAAACTCAACCCAACCTCGAGTTGGTCACACTTATATTTTCTAAGTGTCATGTCCATCATGTTTCCCAAAACATGTTACAAGTTTTCAAGAATTTGGGTAGACCTAACTTAATAGGTAAATTCCCAATGGGTAGACCTAACTTAATAGGTAAATTCCCAATCTTATGTTTTTATGTATTTTAAGTTTACCCAACCCCAAACGCAATCCCATCGCTTACATATCGCAATAGCGCATAAAGGATAGAAAGAGGGAACTTGGCATAATCATGACATAAAGGTGTTGAAGCCACAAGTTTAACATGGTGGCATATGAAATGTACATATGTTCATATACTTGCATATTACATTTTTAGGCCTCAAAAGCATGCATAAAACCAAACTTAGCATATTGGTGATACATGGTGATAAATGACATGTAGAAATGGCTATAAGTTCGCATTTAGCCTCACATGCAAGTTATCATAAGGGATATGATAACTTACATGTTGCCAAAATGCAACCTTTAGCATAAAGCTTGAAGCTTTAAGCTCATAAACCCAAGATAAGCTTGCATAACATGATAACATGAGCAAAATGATCAACCCAAACTTGCATAACATAACTTGCATATCATATGGCAAACTTGCATATCATAACATAGCAAACTTGTATAACATAACATGATAAACTTGCATATCATAACATGGCAAACTTGCATAACATAACATGATAAACTTGCATATCATTACATGGCATACTTGCATAACATAACATGATAAACTTGCATATCATAATGATCAAACACAACTTGCATCATTCATTAACTTTAGAGTTTAAATATGAAAGTAGAAAAGGGCATACAATGCTTATGAAGACACAAAAATATGACAAAGCCCTTATGCAATCAAATAGACCCAAAATGCAAGCTCTAATAGAAAAACCCTTGAGCAAAAATGATCAAAACCCTTGCTTTATGATGTAAATATAGAAACTTGACTTGAATGCAAGCTAATGATGCTCATACAAGCTTGAAAACACTTGTATGCATGGAAAATCTCTCATAGAAATTTATTTAGGAATTTTATGAAGAGAGTGGAGGCCATGAGAGGAATGATTTTGCCATAGTTTAGTTACTAGAATGAATAATGATGATTTAGGGTTAGGTTAGGGGCTTATTTATAGAGATTAGGATTAGTTTCCACCTTAGGATTAAACCCTAATTCCAATCTCAGCCCTTAAAACCGAATCTGGCCCCAAAACCTAACCAAAACCCCAAAATGGTCCACCAGGCAAAACTGCCAGGCTGAACCAAGTCGACAGCCAAGTCGACAGGGCTGTCGACTTGGGTCCAACCAAGTCGACTCCCAAGTCGACAGGGCTATCGACTTGGGTGCTCTGGCGGGAATTTTCCCGCCTAGCCCAATCAGACCGTTTTTCGAATTTTGAACCCGAAATTCGAAATCTGTTTTGAACTTGAAATTTTCTGAAAACTTCATTGGGCCTTAATCGGGTCATACGGACTCCGATTTTCGAAAACTCGGACTCTATTTCGCGTATTTTTCCGAGACGAACGCAATGGAATAGCCCGTTTCCCTTGATTCAGATTTTAGAATTAAATTCTGCCTCGATTTACGTTATAACAGGTTATTGAAAATACGAGTTGTTACATTCTCCCCTCCTTAAAGGATTTCGTCCCCGAAATCTCTAAGTTAGGAAGAACATATCCTACCATCCAAAATCCATCTACTCAAAACATCATCCACGAGCAATCATTGTCCTTACAAGATTCTAAATGTTGTATGAACATATGCAAAGGTGTGTGTATATGTACTTATCTAATGCAAATATCATCAATGCAAATTATGTTAGTGAAATGAATCCATATGTATGCAATTCCTAACATAATGTATAACATCTATATGTGTGCACATAACATACATCCATATGCAACATCCATGTGATAACACAAAAATTTTCATCCATGAATAAGCGTAAACACTCATGCATATGCAATATGAGGAGTGTGTGAGCCGATCTAGTGCCTAATGTGTATAATGCATCCACGAGTAACCACTTGCAAACACTTGCAAACATCAAGCATAACATGTTTCAAACACATGTTTCATCCAAAGGGTTTCTACCTAAGGTTCTCATGACTAGATTAACACGATAAACTAGATAAACATGGATAGCAAAGAGAAAGATATGCTAACAAAGAAAAGAGATAGAGAGTGTACCCTCAAAAAGGAATGGATAAAGCCCACGCATCTTCTCCTCGGTTTCCCAAGTTGCGTCTTCTTCGGCTTCACCCTATTGAACCTTCACCAACTTGACCTCTCGATTCCTTAGCTTCTTGGTCTCCGTCCCCAAGATACGAATCGGAGCTCTCCTTAAGGTAGCCTCTTTATCCACTTCCACATCTTTCAGAACACTTGGCTCAACAACCTCTGCTGATTCATGTAAACACTTCCGGAGATGCGAGACATGAAAAACATCGTGTACTCCGGCAAGCTTCTCGGGCAACTCCACTCTATAAGCCATCTGCCCGATCCTCTCTATAATAGGGAATGGTCCAACAAACCTCGGTGCTAACTTCCCAACGGCTCCAAATCGGACCACATTCCGCAAAGGAGAAACCTTCACGAAAACCATATCCCCAACATCAAACTCCAAATCAGTTCTTCGCTTATCAGCATAGGATTTCTGTCGGTCTTGGGCCGCTTTCATCCGTCTCCGAATCAACTCGACCTTCTCGGATGTATCTCTGATCATATCAGGCCCAAGTATAAGCTTATCTGTAGTCTCCCACCAACATGTAGGAGACTTGCACGGCCTCCCATATAAAGCTTCAAATGGTGCCATCCCTATGCTTGCCTGATAACTGTTATTATATGCAAACTCAACAAGAGGAAGATGGTCTTCCCAAGTACCACCAAAATCCAGAATACAAAGCCTCAACAGATCCTCGAGTACCCTATTCACCCTTTCGGTTTGACCGTCCGTCTGTGGGTGATAAGCCGTACTTAGATTCAACCTCGTGCCCATAGCTTCTTGCAAGCTATTCCAGAACTGACTTGTAAAGATTAGGTCACGGTCACTGACTATACTAGAAGGGACTCCATGTAGTCTCACAATCTCACAAAGATATACAGACGCTAGCCAAGATGCGGTCCTCTTGCTCTTCACCGGAATGAAATGAGCACTCTTCGTGAGTCTACCTACTATGACCCACATGCTCGTATTCTCTTTCCTTGACCTTGGTAATCCATCGATAAAATCCATGGGAATACTCTTCCACTTCCATAGTGGAACGTCTAGAGGATGCAATAGCCCACCGGGCTTCTTCGACTCGGCCTTAACTTGCTGGCAAATGATACATCTAGAGACAAACTCCGCCACATCCTTCTTTATCCCAGGCCAAAAGAAAATGCGCTTCATATCTTTATACATCTTTTCTTTGCCCGGATGTATAGTCAACTTAGAGCGATGCGCTTCCTCAAGAACTTTCTTTGTCAAATCGCGTCTTAGCCATCCCTTGTCATCTATAGCGAGGTGTCTTAACATCTCGCCTCGAATCAACTTGTCCATGATCTCGACTTAACTGCGGGTCTTCTTTCTGTGAAGTCCCTACTTGATCCAGAAGGGTAGGTCTAAGCTCAAGGGATGCTAACTAACTAATTAAACTGAGAGAACTTCTTACTTCACTTGTCCTCGTCGGAGCTTTTTGGTTTTGAACCGCGACCACTTTAGCAGTATCCACCACTAAGCCTTGCTTAGAAACTATGTGCCCAAGAAATCTAACTCCTTTTTCTCCAAAATGACATTTGGAGGACTTGGCTTTCAACTGATGGGCTCTAAGCGTATCCATCACCTCCTTGAGATGTCTAGCATGTTCTTCCTCGTTCTTTAAGAAAGTCAGGATATCGTCTACAAAGACTACCACAAACTCGTTCAGGAACTCCCTAGACACCCTACTCATCAAGTCCACGAAGTAGGCGGGTGCATTAGTCAAACCGAATGGCATGACAAGCCATTCGAAGAATCCATCTGGAGTTCTGAACGCAGTCTTGTCTATACTATCCTCAGCTACTCTGAGCTAATGGAATCCAGTAGCAAGATCAAGCTGAGAGAAAACAGAAGCACCGATAAGCTAGTCAAAGAGATCATCAATCCTCGGTAATGGGTGTCTGTTCTTCTTAGTCAGCTTATTCAACTCTCGATAGTCAACACAAAGTCTGAGAGAACCATCTGCCTTGGTAGCAAATACCACAGGCGCTCCCCATTCAGATATACTTCGTCTAATGAAGTTCTTCTCAAGCAACTCCTTCACTTTCTTACTTAGCTCCCGCCTTTCACGCGGAGCCATGTGCCGAACGGGCAAAGAAACCGGCTTTGCATTATCCACCAGATAAATGCGGAAATCAATCTCTTGCTTAGGGGGAAACCCCCTAACTTCCTCGAAAACATCCGGATACTCTCGAACTACTCTCACAGGCTGAAGAGTTTCCATTGACGAGTCGAGTGATTCAAGATAGCACAACATGACGGGACCTCTCGGATTACAAGAAATTTTTAGGGTATTACCGAGGCGAGTCATGAGCCTCACAACCCTATGCTCAAAAATCAAGGATGGCTCCAAAACTGGACAACCCATCCATGCCCAAAATCAACCCATACCCCATGAAACCGAGAATATAAGCATCACACGAGAATTCTACACTCAAGATAGAAATTTTCAAATCCACGCAGATCATAGATAAATGGGCGGAACCCCTAATTGGATTTGAAACACACACGGGATCATTAACTAGACTAGTACTTAGGTGCAAACTTTCAACAAGATCAGATGAGATAAAGCTATGCGATGCACCAGAATCAAACAAGGTACGAACTGGAAAATCAGAAATATATACAAGGCTTTCAACAGAAATACTACCTTGATCAGGAACTGGAGCGGCATTGAGAGCATGAACTTGCCCTCCTGAAGGCCCAGCACGCTGAGTCTGACCCTGGCCTTGCCCTTGCTTCTTCAGGCAATCTTTGCTGAAATGTCCAAACTCACCACAATGAAAGCATTCACCACTCTTCCTTTTTCTCTTCCTACAATCCTTAATAAGATGCCCAACTGAACCGCAATAATGGCACTTCCTCTTGTCGTTATTGCCCTTGTTGTTGTTCCCCTTGTTGCCTTGACTCTTGTTCTTGTTCTTGTTCTGATTGCCTTGACTGCTCTGACCACTTGGATTACCCTGATTTCCTTTCCACTGGGAATCAGTCTTCTTGGCTTGAGTATCATTCATCTTGATCTCCTTCTTGTCACTCCTATTCTCTTCATTGAGTAGGTCCATATTCACCAAACTCTCGAAAGTTGCCCCCAAGGGTATATGAGATATGGCCAAACCATGTAATGGCTCGTTTAATCCTAGAGCAAAGTATAGGGCCTTCTTCTGAGCTGTGTTAACCAAGTCCAAACCGGCCCGAGCCAGTTGATTAAACTTATCTATGTATTCCCTAATAGTCATGTCCCCTTGCTTCAGTGATAGGAACCTTAGTCCAAACTTTCCCCGAAAGTCATCCCAAGTCTCAATTGGCCTAGTAGCGGTGGTGACCACCCACCAACGTGCAGCTTCTTCCTTTAGCAACCACACTGCCAATAAAACCATCCTACGGTCATCTATATCAAAGAAGGCGAAAAGATCTTCGGTTTCTTTCAACCAATTCCTTGCCTCTACATAAGTCTCGGTTCCAAAGAAATTCTTGCCACCCATCGTCTTAAAGTTCTTACAAGTTTCCGCAAAATCCGCTTGTGGAGGCTGAGGGGGAGGAGAAACATCAGCTATGGGAGGAGGAGGAGAAACATTAACCACCGGAGGAGGAGGGGGAGGAACATTTGCGGGGCCGGCTTCGGTCGCCCTAGCCTCCAAAAGTCTCCTATACCAAACAGGTACGTGTACTCCCTCCGGAATAGCAAAGTTATCGGCCATACTGAAAACGAAGAAAAAGACAGATTCAGAATGGAGAAAAACGAAGGAATTTTGCTAATGGCTTTTTGGGGAATAGCCTTTAAAATAAACTAGACTTTTCTTTGGAAAATACTTTATACTTGGTTTTGAAAATAGTTTTCCAAAAGTTTTAAAAACCTTTTTGTTCCTTCTCGTAAACCATATGCTCTGATACCAAATGTAACACCCCACCTCTGCCAGGGTGGCTCTTGCAAGCACTCTGACTTTGGAGGGGCGTTTGAATCAGGTAAACATGCATAATGATATATCAAGGCAGAACAAGAACATATGTATATATGTAAACAGAGTAAATAAGATAAATAAAACAGCGGAAGATTTCAAACTATTTCAAAACAAGTCTGGTACAACATAATGTCAACTTTCCAAATACACAAGTCTAGATAAAAACAACATTACTGAAAAACTGAAATACATAAGTACTATCCCCAAAATAAGTGATAACCATAGCTAGCTTCATGTCAAGATCGTACATGAGCTAAAATCCCACAAGTAAGCGATCGTAAATCCAAGCTAAGCTCCAATATTCCCACCCTGAGAACCTGGGGGGGGGGGAACGGAAGAAAAGAGGCGAAAGAAAAACAGGTCAGTCAAAAAGACTGAGTAAGCCCTACTACAATCAATGTAAACTGATAAAGTTAACTGGCATGAGAAGCAGGGATGAACATAAGGATAGCAACATACTAGCATGATAATTAACTAACACGGTAGATAAAGGTGTCATCGCATACTCAGGTTTAAGGTTTTTGCACCACAGGTGTACTAGCAAGCTAATATGACTTGAATAAACAAGTATTGATCCCTTGGCCAAAGCTTTGGCCCAATAACATGAAGTGACCCTAATACGAGGTCCAATAATATAAAGTGACCCTAATACGAGGTCCAATAATATGAAGTGACCCTAATACGAGGTCCAACCAAACGGTCTAGTCGATCGGCTCCCTATAAGCCTAACTCGTCACGTGTTGGTGTCAATACGGCCCAAACATAATTGTAGTCAGACTGTGCCGGGTCTACCCTTCGGGTGTATCAAGCCCTAGGGTGTAAACCCCTGGACACCATAAACATAAGTGCACAGTCTCGATCTACTAGTATCCGTGCATGTTTTCCCCGGCTTCGGACTATGTGCACGACCATAGTCCGCCCGGAACTACACCGGCGTACCACTCTGCCGTCGTTTTTGGTCACTTACCTCAAGTCCAGTAATCGTGCCCCCTCCCTAGCCTAGTCCCTAGGGTCTTAATGATACAAACTTGGGATTACTGCTGGAGTGGACCCCCATTGCTAGGATTTTTCTAGTGGGTTAAGTACGGTTTAACCCTTTTACTAATCATGGATTAACTTGGTTAAGTGTAACGATGGGTTCACGACTTAACCCCGATTAATCCACCAAGCCCAAATTGGTTAAGTATTAAGTGGACCATGACTTAACCCTAATCATGAGGCATTAATTAATTTAATGTGCCTTAACCTCTCACATTAGGCCTTGTTGTGGTTACTAGTTAAGCCGGGCAGGTCCGGGTAGCTTTACACCACAACTTGGTCTAACCTCGGGTTCAAGGTACAACATGACCAACTTCTCACATTGGGTCCTATTGTTTGTAGCAACTAGTTAAGCCGGTCGGTTCCGGGTAGTTTTACGCTACAAACTCAACCCAACCTCGAGTTGGTCACACTTATATTTTCTAAGTGTCATGTCCATCATGTTTCCCAAAACATGTTACAAGTTTTCAAGAATTTGGGTAGACCTAACTTAATAGGTAAATTCCCAATGGGTAGACCTAACTTAATAGGTAAATTCCCAATCTTATGTTTTTATGTCTTTTAAGTTTACCCAACCCCAAACGCAATCCCATCGCTTACATATCGCAATAGCGCATAAAGGATAGAAAGAGGGAACTTGGCATAATCATGACATAAAGGTGTTGAAGCCACAAGTTTAACATGGTGGCATATGAAATGTACATATGTTCATATACTTGCATATTACATTTTTAGGCCTCAAAAGCATGCATAAAACCAAACTTAGCATATTGGTGATACATGGTGATAAATGACATGTAGAAATGGCTATAAGTTCGCATTTAGCCTCACATGCAAGTTATCATAAGGGATATGATAACTTACATGTTGCCAAAATGCAACCTTTAGCATAAAGCTTGAAGCTTTAAGCTCATAAACCCAAGATAAGCTTGCATAACATGATAACATGAGCAAAATGATCAACCCAAACTTGCATAACATAACTTGCATATCATATGGCAAACTTGCATATCATAACATAGCAAACTTGTATAACATAACATGATAAACTTGCATATCATAACATGGCAAACTTGCATAACATAACATGATAAACTTGCATATCATAACATGGCATACTTGCATAACATAACATGATAAACTTGCATATCATAATGATCAAACACAACTTGCATCATTCATTAACTTTAGAGTTTAAATATGAAAGTAGAAAAGGGCTTACAATGCTTATGAAGACACAAAAATATGACAAAGCCCTTATGCAATCAAATAGACCCAAAATGCAAGCTCTAATAGAAAAACCCTTGAGCAAAAATGATCAAAACCCTTGCTTTATGATGTAAATATAGAAACTTGACTTGAATGCAAGCTAATGATGCTCATACAAGCTTGAAAACACTTGTATGCATGGAAAATCTCTCATAGAAATTTATTTAGGAATTTTATGAAGAGAGTGGAGGCCATGAGAGGAATGATTTTGCCATAGTTTAGTTACTTGAATGAATAATGATGATTTAGGGTTAGGTTAGGGGCTTATTTATAGAGATTAGGATTAGTTTCAACCTTAGGATTAAAACCTAATTCCAATCTCAGCCCTTAAAACCGAATCTGGCCCCAAAACCTAACCAAAACCCCAAAATGGTGCACCAGGCAAAACTGCCCGGCTGAACCAAGTCGACAGCCTAGTCGACAGGGCTGTCGACTTGGGTGCTCTGGCGGGAATTTTCCCGCCTAGCCCAATCAGACCGTTTTTGAACCCGAAATTCGAAATCTGTTTTGAACTTGAAATTTTCTGAAAACTTCATTGGGCCTTAATCGGGTCATACGGACTCCGATTTTCAAAAACTCGGACTCTATTTCGCGTATTTTTCCGAGACGAACGCAATGGCATAGGCCGTTTCCCTTGATTCAGATTTTAGAATTAAATTCTGCCTCGATTTACGTTATAATAGGTTATTGAAAATACGGGTTGTTACAGGTCCTTGATTCAGTTTAGACGTTTTACTCCGTCATACATCCAGACAAGCTCTTAACCACTCCTGTTCAGTTCCCTAGTGTAGCTCTCGTCTGTACGATCCTGACAGGTCCAGTTTGGTCAGATTCTGATAATATATGACTAAGATATATATTTTTTACAAGTTTTACGATTTTTTAAATAGGTTTAAAACAATACAACTTGAATTTATTGGCAATTTACCCATTTTCTTCATCGGCCCAACTACCGAACAGGCTCACTATTTCTTCTCCAACCCGGTCACCTGCTGTCTCCCTTTTCCCTCACATACATTTCCTTTTTTTTTCTTTCTCTTATTTAGCTTTACAAACAAAATATTAACCAAGCCCAAATCCTATACCAAAGGCCCACCCATTTCATAAATATCCAGACCCACCAACTTCACCTTTCATTTCTGCGATCCACCTTCTTCCACGTTTTTAATCCTCTCTGCCGGTTTAAGCTTTCAGCTCCAGGAAAAACACCCTCCGCCATTTCCGTATTCCTTTCAGTTTGCTCGATCACAAATCAACAAGACTCCAGACCCATTCCTCTACTTCCGTCGGTCACCACGACATCACTAGCGAAGACCCCGCTGCCTTCATTCCATCAACATTGAACTACAAACAACATCGCTAACCCTGTTTCGAAATTCGAGAAGTTCACCTGCCTTCATACCTTCATCGATGTTTCCAACACATTCCCGCTCCTCCAGAATTCGAATACCCCCACAACAATACACAGCTCGATGCTTCGGTATCCAGCAAATGAAACCCTAGCTCGCGGCTTACCCAAAATCAGCGTAACCGATTAGGTTCGAACACCACGAAACTCAGACACAATCGAAGAGCAACATCGCAAGAAGCTAATAAATTTTGTTCGAGGAGTTTCAGATTTTTGTTTGAACTGTTAGGAATTTCTTTCGATTTCTAGAAGATGATTTTCCCCTTTCGTATTTGGCTTTGAGAAAAAGTGATAAGCGGCGGAAAGTTTGACTGAGATAAGAGAGATATTAGGTTTAGAAAATATTAGGATTATTTATAGGGTTAAGGGTAGGAATATTCCCTTAGCATATTCTTGTATTTATCTTTCAAAAAAAATCCTAAGACCACATATAATATCCAAAAATCATTGAAATTGACATGCTGCTAGAGTTTGACGTTACGGACCGAACAAAACTGGTTTCGTCAATTTCCGACTCTGTTTGCTCACACAGTGTATTTTTAAAGGTCGATTTATCGACTGTTATTCACATTAAAATCCCGTACGGCCACATACTGACTCTAAAAATCAAAAAACTTGGAATCTAACAATAATTCGACATTGCGGATCCAACAAAACTGGTTTCGTCGAATTCCGACCTCGTTTGCAAAAGTGGCTATTTTTAAAGCTCTAAATAGCCTATTTAAATATATAAATATATTTAAATAAAATTGAATTAAATATTTAAAAATAAATATTAACGCCTACATTCACATGGAATACCGTACAACTCCATAATATTCCTATATGGATTTACAACTCGATATTACATCGTCAGAGTTATATCGATGTTCGATTTCTATTTAAATCCTTATATAAAATATAATTAAATCGTTATGGTCAGGGCGCTGCATTTTTGAGAATTTGATTTGGACATAACTCAAAATCTACACGACGAAATCCCGAATTTTCTCTTCCACTAGAAAGATATACTCCACCAGCTCCACACGTTTCTTGTTTCACAGAAATCCGATTTAAAACGAACTCTGTATATCCAGTTGAAGTTCAAATAGCGAACTGCCGCACCATTTCGAGCTCTATTTTAATTATATTATAATTCTACGTTCAAACTGACGTCGATTGAATATAATCGTCAATATAATTCAACTCTAAGCTGAATTAAATCTTAGGGATGACCCAGTTCACAGAATATTTTGATTTCCAATATTTTTGATTATTTCTGAATTAAATATATTATTATATTATTTAAATTAATTAAATATTCACTTTATTTAATTAAACGACGATTTAATTCGCTATATCACTATTTTAAATAATTAAATAAATTAATTATATCCCTGGAAAATGCGGGTAATTACAATCTTCCCCACTTAAAATAATTTCGTCCTCGAAATTGCTAAGTTAGAGGATGACCCTATCTATTTGAATTCCTAAGATTTGTTTACCCCTTATTTCTGATTTCAATTGAACCAATTTATATCGACTAAAATATTTATTCATTCCAAGTAAATAAAATTTTCAAAAATTCTGAAAATTTTCTAACACTTCAAAATTTTCGGAAAATTTCGCCATAACCTCCTTTTACAGCCCTATCGGTAAAACCACAACTCGCCTCTCTAGGCCTTCTCCAACCCAAAAGAAAATTAAATAGCCAAGCGGCTTGCCAATTCGGCTCATAAATCTCATGCTTATATCAAATGTAAACTTGTACCTTTTTGTCGGGCATATCACTATGTCCTTTGCATCTGTTACCAATTCAACATATACCAATGTCATTCC
Source organism: Allium sativum (assembly GCA_030737875.1). Classification (NCBI taxonomy): domain Eukaryota; kingdom Viridiplantae; phylum Streptophyta; class Magnoliopsida; order Asparagales; family Amaryllidaceae; genus Allium; species Allium sativum. The sequence continues at coordinate 1,017,278,731 of CM060926.1, read as the reverse complement.
AACTTGATCTCAAATCAATTTATCTTTAACACAACTATTCGCTTATACCTAAGTCGAATTTCATTTCAAACTCAAGCACTATTCTTGATTTCAAATCCATAACTCACCAGTCCAATATACTTCCAGATTATCTCTAATCAAGTCTAATTCCACTTGACATCAATCTATTTCAATATAGTTTTCACTTAACTGGCTTTTAATTCCATCTCAATTATATTGGATTTTTACAAATTTTACTTTAATTTGTTTTTATCTTAAACAACCTTTACCTGGGAGTTTCAAATAGCTTGGCTTTTCCCAAAAATCAAATATCCTTTCCTGGAATTTCAAACCAACTTGTTTTTCTCAAAACAATTCAAAAACAAAATCTTTGGTAGTAATCCGTCACTTAGAAACTCGAAAATCACACCGATGATGCTGCGCAGTCAACATCGGAGTTACTTTCCAGCGACCGTAGTGAGTTCAATACTATACCACTTCAAAACCATTTCTTAAACATTTCCACTTTGAAATATATTTCAAATACCATTCACAAGGCTTTCAACCAATTTAAAATCTCCCAGGATTTTAAAAATTCTCTTATACTTAATCCAAATTTGTTAACAAACACCATTCCAAATCTCCAAGGTTTCAATTTCAATTCTGACTTAAATTCAATCCATCTGATTTCACATATTTCACTTATATGAATTCTGATTGGTTATATATAACCATTTCACATGTTATAATCTTACTCGATTATAATCACAACCTATATATGATAATATATCACATATCCATACTGTGTCGGTCCATCGTATTCAAGTGTTTATAAACCCATACCGATACAGTGGATCAAACTGATCGACCAGAACTCATAAACAACTCAGCCAATGAAACTTCCCAATATAAAATCATTTTGTATCAAATACAAATATGCACTCGTATATATACACTCAAACTCAATCTAGGGTATTACTAACCCTATCTCTACCGAGTCACGCCACAGAGCCAAGGTAATTCTTAACTTAAGCTCTGATACCAACTGTAATGACCCGAAAATCCGGTCCAACTTGAGCTGACCAAATAACACAAGTCCAACCCCAAATTGCACTGGAAATTCAAGAAATTAATAGAAAGAAGATAGAGGGTGAGGATAGATAAGATAGAACTAATAGAAAAGAAGAAGAAAAAGAAGAACACAATATCAGAGTAACACGAATCTCACAACGGATCGAATAAAATATAACATAACTTTTGAAATACAAACAGTATATGTATACAATAACATTGCAGAGTACAACACTTACAACACAGCAGAAATAATAATAGCTATAGAATCTTGAAGCCTCCTGCTCCAAGCTCTTCCAGTATATTTGTAAATCCTGACTACTTGACTGTCCGTACAAATTTAGGCACCCAAGAGTTTAGGGAAAACATAACAAAACAAACTCCGGGTCAGTCATGGGACTGGTATGAGTAACAGTTTAAAACAGTTTGAACAGGTAAACGATATCTCATAAGACCACGCCGAATAACGGAACGGGTTTTTCCCTTATAAGAATCCAAAATATTTTTATATCAAAACTCTTTGATATTATAATAACGTCTATCAACCACAATATATTAATCATCTAGCAGAAACGCTTTCATCTCACGTTCTACATATATAGTATACAATCAAAACCGCAAGCACGTATTGGGGAATGGATTTCCAACTATGACAAGGTATGGAACCACCTTCCGATCAGTGTACTCTAGGAACGATACACTGGAGTTCAACAAGAACATCTTGCAACTCAGCCACACATGACCGACCACTCATTTCGCTTAAGTGTATCGAATGTACATCACCAACGGTTGGGATCAGCAACCGTTCCCGTATATACATGGGACAACATTGATATATTAAAGAAGCAAATGAATATTCTCTAGATAGGTGATTATACACCCTACTTCAGTGCGACCGACTTAGCCATGCTACCTGCCCGATTTCTGTCATTTACCGGATGTGAGGCTAGAAGCTATGCTTATCTTTTACATGCCACATCTTCATTTACTTGGAATACCACATCGTCATACCCGCCAAATCATTATCGATTCCCCTAACAGTATCACGGGTATGAAGCTAAGAGAAACGAATTCCTCCGCCACCAAACGTAATACGTTGAAGAGATCAACATATATGATTCGTTAGGAATACTCTGTCAGACATTCGTCCATACAAGTTGTCCTGGGACTGGACAAACAGAAGGCACTATTCTGTAAACAGGATAGCCCTTGCATAACTCCGTCTTCAATTATCTTTGGCATATATGATTCGTAACGCTTATGCCAATACAGAGTGGTTCTTCGGATAATAATCCAACCGGTCTCTCCATATTAACAACGTTAAAATGGTCAAAACTTTGATAGTCTGTGATTTAACTATCAAAGAAAAACACGTGTGCAAACAACGATATTATTTCCAAGTGGAAATTATATCGATCAATCATCAACCATATATATATATCTCCTCATTTCTATGTTTAGAAAATATACGTTATAAACACTGGAAAACATTTCCTTTTGTTTATTTACATATCACTATCCTTCCACAACTATCAGTCCCTGACTGTAAACTAGTAGGAGAAAAATTCTCTAAGTATAAACCCCGAAGGCCGAAACCAACATCAGATCGATACTCAGAAAACTATTCAACTTAACTAATCTCTAGTCAGTTTCTAATATTGTTTAACCTATTTCGATTAACTCTAATTGAATAACTCTATTTGTTTAACTCCTATTCGAATAAATAATATCGAATTTAACTCCATTCGCTTCACTCTAGATCGCAGCGATCACAATGGTTACGCCTGATTCCCTCAGGAAACATCCGACCGCCGTAGGCTATCTGCAGCCCTGCGAATTACGCTAGCAGTCGTGCTAAATGGTAACTTATCCTGAATAACTATGTATGTTTTACTCTAATCGATTTACTCTATCCATTTACTAAATAAATATTCCTTTATCCTATTTATTTTATAAATAAATATTCTCATTTATAATCTCCTATTTATTTTCTAAATACTTTATTTTCAAATTATTTCCATTTATAAAATCGGTTGATTTTATAAAATCGCTTTATTCTATTTACATCCTAGGGTCTCTTATGATATTTAAAATAGCAAATAACAATGATCGATATCATTTAAACACACATAATCAAACAGATTATATATCACATCATATATTACAATATATGAACAGAACAGTATCATAAATATTGAGGAGTCCAGTTGGACCCCTCCAACCTGTTCCCCTGCATCACAGATATTAAACAACACATATATAAAATATTCTGATAAACATAATCAATATTCGATTAACGATTGATATATATATATATCGTTATCTATGATTTCAATCAATACACAAACAACTCAACCAACAGTTAACACACAGCAATCAGTCATCATTTATCAGTTCTAAATATACGTTATAAAAATAGAACTGTTCAGAGTTGGTGAGTTTTACTCACATTGTCCGTAATCGTTAAATAATGATTTACGGTCCTTGATTTAGTTTAGACGTTTTACTCCGTCATACATCCAAACAAGCTCTAAACCACTCCTGTTCAGTTCCCTAGTGTAGCTCTCGTCTGTACGATCCTGACGGGTCCAGTTTGGTCAGATTCTGATAATATATGACTAAGATATATATATATTTTACAAGTTTTACGATTATTTAAATAGGTTTAAAACAATACAACTTGAATTTATTGGCAATGGGCGTTACCCATTTTCTTCATCGGCCCAACTACCGAACATGCTCACTATTTCTTCTCCAACCCGGTCACCTGCTGTCTCCCTTTTCCCTCACATACATTTCCTTTTTTATCTCTTATTTAGCTTTACAAACAAAATATTAACCAAGCCCAAATCCTATACCAAAGGCCCACCCATTTCATAAATATCCATACCCACCAACTTCACCTTTCATTTCTGCGATCCACCTTCTTCCACGTTTTTAATCCTCTCTTCCGGTTTAAGCTTTCAGCTCCAGGAAAAACACCCTCCGCCATTTCCGTATTCCTTTCAGTTTGCTCCATCACAAATCAACAAGACTCCAGACCCATTCCTCTACTTCCGTCGGTCACCACGACATCACCAGCGAAGACCCCGCTGCCTTCATTCCATCAACATCGAACAACAAACAACATCGCCAACCCTGTTTCGAAATTCGAAAAGTTCACCTGCCTTCATACCTTCATCGATGTTTCCAACACATTCCCGCTCCTCCAGAATTCGAATACCCCCACAATAATACATAGCTCGATGCTTCGATATCCAGCAAATGAAACCCTAGCTCGCGGCTTACCCAAAATCAGCGTAACCGATTAGGTTCGAACACCACGAAACTCAGACAAAATCGAAGAGCAGCATCGCATGAAGCTAATAAATTTTGTTCAAGGAGTTTCAGATTTTTTTTTGAATTGTTAGGAATTTATTTCGATTTCTGGAAGATGATTTTCCCCTTTCGTATTTGGCTTTGAGAAAAAGTGATAAGCGGCGGAAAGTTTGACTGAGATAAGAGAGATATTAGGTTTAGAAAATATTAGGATTATTTATAGGATTAAGGGTAGGAATATTCCCTTAGCATATTCTTGTATTTATCTTTCAAAAAATCCTAAGACCACATATAATATCCAAAAATCATGGAAATTAACATGCTGCTAGAGTTTGACGTTACAGACCCAACAAAACTAGTTTCGTCAATTTACCACTCTGTTTGCTCACACAACGTATTTTTAAAGGTCGATTTATCGATTCTTTTTCGCATTAAAATCTCGTACGGCCACATACTGACTCTAAAAATCACAAAACTTGGAATCTAACAATAATTTGACATTGCGGATCCAATAAAACTGGTTTCGTCGAATTCCAACCTCATTTGCAAAAGTGGCTATTTTTAATGCTCTAAATAGCCTATTTAAATATATAAATATATTTAAATAAAATTCAATTAAATATTTAAAAATAAATATTAACGCCTACATTCACATGGAATACCGTACAGCTCCAGAATATTCCTATATGGATTTACAACTCAATATTACATCGTCAGAGTTATATAAATGTTCGATTTCTATTTAAATCCTTATATAAAATATAATTAAATCATTATGGTCAGGGCGCTGCATTTTTAAGAATTTGATTTGGACATAACTCAAAATTTACACGACGAAATCCCGATTTTTCTCTTCCACTAGAAAGATATACTCCACCAGCTCCACATGTTTCTTGTTTCACAGAAATCCGATTTAAAACGAACCATGTATATCTAGTTGAAGTTCAAATCGCCAAATAGCGAACTGCCACGCCATTTTGAGCTCTATTTTAATTATATTATAACTCTACGTTCAAACTGACGTTGATTGAATATATTCGTCAATATAATTCAACTCTAAGCTGAATTAAATCTTAGGGATGACCCAGTTCATAGAATATTTTGATTTCCTATATTTTTGATTATTTCTGAATTAAATATATTATTCTATTATTTAAATTAATTAAATATTCACTTTATTTAATTAAACGACGATTTAATTCCCTATATCACTATTTTAAATAATTAAATAAATTAATTATATCCCTGCAAAATGCGGGTCATTACAGGCTTGTGGCAGAAGTCTGCCCGGAACCGCCTGGCTTATCCAGCGGCCACAAGCTACTGACCTAATGTGAGAGGTCTACGCATTAATCTTTAATTAATGCAAATCTGACATAAATATAATGTCTAAAACGTGTTGGGTGGGATAGGGCTAAACCAACTGGACTGATGAATTAATTAAACCTGTTTCATGAATCTATGGCCCAATACAAAGTTAGACAATCTATAAGTCTGTTAGAACTGTACATCTGATCCGTTAGTCTGAAAACATTTTGACTTGATTTTCTGATCTGTGAACTAGTTGATCTGAACTCTGTAGGTCTGAAAACTAGTAAACAAGTTAATCTGAAATCCATTAGTATGGGGACACAAGGTTAGGAGGGAAAATAGTTGTGTCATATGTTGTTTAGGACCCATATTAGTTAGTAACCCTTTCTGGTTTCAAAATTATGACCCAACAGTAGGCAGGGTACGGGCATGCTTACTGAACTAATTATAAGCAGTTCATTCTGATAATGGCGAGGGGTGTTGGTGGTGCGTTCCAACTGGGTCATGTGCGTGCATGGATCCCGGTCTGCCTCTGAGGACGTAAGACGTCGTGACATCTATGAATAGGTCTGTGTCATTCAAAGCTTTCCACTTTAGGGAGTGATACACCCTTCTGTGGGGTTGGCATAAGGTATTTATGTATTAGGGAGCCGATCGCTTGGGGGTAGATTTAGGGTACACTTGGTTCTGTCTGTTTCCGTTGGGGTACCATCTGTTTCTGTTCAGTGGTAACACCTGTCCGTTTCTGCATGGTACCGTCTGTTGGGGTGGTAAAGGCCCATTTACTAGTGTACATCTAATTCAAACATTTTGTTTCCGTTGGGATTATTCTGTTTCTGTCTCTGATACCGTTTATGTACCTTCTGTCTGTTGGGGGTGGTAAAGGCCCATTACTGGCATTCTGTTTCTGTATAGACTATTCTGTTCCGTTTCTGTTTCAGTTTAGACATTAGGGTAACACCTAATCCTGTTATACTAGTATTAGTGCAGAGAAGTGAGATCTAAGTAAGAAGCATAACTTGGGCTATATCATTCTGTTTCTTCTGTTTAGCTTAAGTATACCGGTTACTCCTGTTGCTGTTGTCTCTTATCCATCTTTATTTTCATGTCGTGATATTATTATCTATTCATATGCTGAAAGTCACTGGACTTGCCAAACTTTATGTCTGACCTTGCTTTTTTTCTTCCCTTTTCTTTCGTTCCCCCCCATAGGTTTTTAGGGTGGGAGTATAGGAGCTTGATTCGGATTTTCTCTGCTTGAAGTACCGCTTGGCCTTGGCTCTATTTTTCCATGGCAGTTTATGTTGGGGATTATGACTTTAAAAACTATGCATTCTGAAGGCTTTTGTACAAGACTGATATTTTGTACTTGAATTCTGATACTGTGATTTGAAAAGATGTAACCAAACTTACTTCGGTTTCTGTTGTAATAAAGTTATAAATTTTCAAGTACTGTTTTATCTGTTTTGTAAATTTCTGTTCTGTCTACTAAAACGCTCCATCAAAGTTAAGGCATTCCCTTTATGAGTGACCTTAACGGAGGTGGGGTGTTACATAATTTATATTTTAATTTAAAGTAAAACCAATCGTAACAGTCGAATTGGCTTACTGGACACATCCCATTGTATTCGGAATGGGGGTATTTAGTTGGTGACGAGAGTCGTTGGGTTCGATTTGGAGCCCGAATGAAAATTCAACTTTTTGGAAATTAAAAGAATAAAATTATAATTAAATCTTATAATTCACCCCCCGTTTTCTCTTCCCCTTTGGTCAACCCCCCATTCGTCGTTTAAACAGAAAATGAAATAAAAGAAAAGAAAAAAACAGTGATGGAGCCCTTCCATCGCGCCTCCGCTGCCACGGCACCGCCTCCTCCATCCAGCGTCGCCTTCCCCTGAGTCGCGGCCACCCCCTCCAGCCCGCCTTCTCTCTCTCTTCGAATAAAAGAAACCCCCAAACCGTTTGAAACCCTAGCCACCTTCCTCCCCAAAGACTGCTGCCGCTGCCATTGCGAGCCCGCCCACCGCCGACGTCATACCACCCCCCACATGAGCATCCACCCCTCTAGAAAAAAAAACATTGGGTTCTTCTGATTTTTATTTATATAAAGATCTGATTTATTTATTTATAAAAAGTTATGATTTTTATTTATATAAAGTTAAGATTTTTATTTATATAAAGTTATGACTTTTATTTAGAATGATATGATTTTTAACTATATAAAGATATGATTTTTAATAATATAAAAATATGATCTTTATTATATAAGTTGCATTATAAAAAGATTATTATTATAATGAAGTAGCGTTAATGAAAATACGATATGAATAACATAAAAAATATAAAAATGCGATTTTTATATGAATAGGATAGTAATAAAAATATGATTTTTATAAATATAAACATCGAAAAAAATATGATTTTTATAATGTAATAGAATTTATAAAAATAGGATTTTTATTATAAATGACTTTATTTAAAAAAATATAATATAATAATATTTTGATATTTATTATATGAGCGGAATTATAAAAATTGGATTTTTATTATATGGATAGCGATATAAAAATGTGATATATATATATATGAAAAGCGATATTAAAATATAATTTTTAGCGATATAAAAATATAATTTTTAGCAATATAAAAAATATAATTTTTAGCGATATAAAAATATGATTTTTAGTGATGTAAAAATATGATTGTTATCATATAAAGGAAATATTTTTAGTAAGTTAAAAATATGATTTTTAACTAGTGTATGACATGAAAATATTTTTAGAAAGATAAAAATATGATTTTTAGCTTATGTATACTATTTATAAAATGGTCATACAAAGGAAAATCAGCTATTAGTTAAAAATCTAATTTTTTAATATATGTATGTTATTTATAAAATAGACATGCTGGATTTCTGGAAAGATTTAAAATTGACAATCAAAGAATGACGCAGTGGAAACCGAAGGTGAGAACTCCTTCTCACTTAATTTATTTTACAGTTAAAAATATTTTAGGTTGCAGACGTGGCTTAGAAGCTCTCGACACTATTTATTGTACAAACCAAATTATGTAATTTTAATTATATGGAGTTCATAACTCGAATTCGCACAATCACATAATTGAAAGCGATGTATGGATATTACCGACACATGGATTCCATACTCCGCGAATAGCCACTTATGGTGCCGTAAATGGCATTTGGGGTAGTTGATATTTATTTATTTTGGATGTTGTGCGTGATTTGATTATGATTGTAAAATTGGTTGTGGATTAATTGTGAATTGATTTGAATTGGTTTGTGTATGGCGCGAGCCAGTATTAGGCGAGGGATAAAGATAGACCTTATTCCGGTTCTAGTATCACGCCGTTATGCTGCTGAAATTTTCTAAAAAGTGTTAGAAAAATTGAGCTAGTTGGAAATATTATTTTTAGCTTATAACTGCGATAAATACAATAATATTTGGATAGTTAAAAATAAGTTTACACATCCTCTTACAAGTCAGACGACTTGTTTATTCTCGCTTATTTTTTTATTTTATTTTGGATATCGAGTTAGGGTCGTCTCACAGTGAATGGAAAAATACAATCATTCATACAAACTTGAAATTGCATCCTAGGCTTATTGGGAATATTTCAATAATGGATCAAAAATAGAGTATGACATACACATATAATATATACATGTAGGTTTATAAATCTCACTTTATCCAATTCTTCCCTTTCTGGTGGTTTGCACATAAAAACGTTTACATTTGATATATTTCAAGTATGGTTTGGATTCAAAATAGAATCCAAACTTAATCAAATCACGGAATAATCAAATTTAAACCCTTTTAGGTTACAATCAAATGTTTACATTAGGGTGAATTACACAAAGTAGGAACAACAACAACGCCTCTTTCATTCTCAATCCAGTATAAAAATCCAAACCCATAAACACAAATAACAATAAATTAACAATTCATATGTAAACATAAGATAGAGGATTTGGGGATTTTTGTACTTATGTAATCGATTTCCAAGTCCTCTTGGGCATAACTATCAACATGTTAATTTATTAAAAAAATTGAATATGCCTAAGAACACTATATTCCATTCACAGATCTAATTAATAATAGATAAGATTCTTGTTGTAGATTTGTGCTTAATCTTCGCGATAGACGTGGTCCAATCCTCCTAACATATATGTAAGAAACATATTTTAGAATCTTTTATATATATATATTCTAAATTCCAGAATTCATACTAAATATATATGAATTAGAAAGTTTATAATAATAAAGGTTAGAGGAATAAAAGAAATTCTTAACCCTATTTTTCTGGAATTTAGCAACTGGAGAAGGATAACATGGAGTTAGATAGAATAAAGTGGCTAGGGTTTTGTAGTGTGATATGAGGGGCTATATATAGTTGCTCGTGTGAGCGTAGGCCGTTAGATTACTTAGATTTAATCCAGGCCTTTTATTTATATATATTCCCTTAGAAAACCCTAACCAACATAGATTCATTGGGCTATTTAGCCGCTAGGAGGTCGACCCCCCTTATGGGGGCGATCAACCCCTGGTCGCTGAAACGCCCAATGAACTTTGTTGCACTGAGGTGTTAATTTAATTAATATGTTACTTAAATTTCTTAATCTTATTCCTTATATAAAATATTCTCTATCCCCATAATCTTATCCTTAGTTTGAATTTAAAATTATCCCTCTTATATTCAAATATACTTTTGACACACACACACACATCTTTATATATATATATATGTATATATATATATATATTAAACGAATAATTATATATATTTATTCTTTGTTTTACAGTCCAAATTCATTTGCTTATAACTTCTTCTTACATTGGCCATTTTTAGCATATCATGTATGGAAACGATTCAGATTTTCGCCACGAATCCAAATAAAAGATTTTCGGCACCTGATTCCTAAAGCTGCAAAATTTCATTTTCTAGACATATTATTAAATTGTTTACTTTTATTTGTTATTAATATTTATGTATTTTACCCAGTGTTACATTCAAAGGTTGGAAGGTGGGTACGAGCGCGTTCCGACGGAGTCATAAGCGCGCATGGATCCGATTAGGGGAAGCTAGGATGGTGTAACACCAACGAATATGGTTGTGTCTTATAAGCTGACGAGTTAGGGACTTATATCCCTTAATCTCGTGGTCGGCATAGGCTGTGTTTGTAGGGAGCCGATTGGATGAGTAATAATTAGGATAAAACATAATCCTGTTATTCTAGTAGTTGGTGCAGAAATTTATTCTTGTGATATGAATGAGAAGCTTACTTAATCTTTACCTTGCCTTGTTTTCTCATTTACTTCGTACTTGTATATTTTACTATATTTTCACATCCAGCACCATTTATTTGTCTTTATACTTCTTATCTTATGCTTATGTTGAAAATCACTAGAACTCGTCAGACTTTATGTCTGACCTATTTTTCTTTTCCTTCTCTCTCTTCCTTCCCCTCTCAAGTTCTTAGAGTGGTAGCGGACAGTAGATGTGATCGTGATTCTATTCAGCTTGGATTTGGATTACTTCTCTTTCCACGTATTACTTTAGTTTCTTTTATATTTATTGTTATGGCTAGTGAGGGAATATTATTTTGTGGTTTTGTACGTTGATGATTGATAAGACTGATGTTTATGACTTTATGACATAGATGGTTCATTTGAAAATGTAATGTTGGATTTGGGTTGAAATAAAAGTTTAAAAATTTCCGTTGGATTTTTATATTCTACCATGTTAAAATTAGTCTCTATATTATTATTGCACTTCACAGAACTTAATGCATCCTCATTTGGTTGACATTAAGGGACGTGGGGTATCATATCAGAGCCTAAAGTTACAAGATTAGAGAAAAAATTTCTGAAAAAGTATTTTTCAAAGCAGATATTTACAAATAAAACTAATTTTTGAAAAATATATCCCCTCAAGTCACTTACCATATTCCTTCGATCTCTTTCTGTATCCTTATTTTGTCTCTTTTTTAGCACGTATGGGGATCCTAACTTCCCCGAGGGAATTTCCATTCCAACATGGGTCTATAGATATGTAGAGGCTATGTAACTACTGAAGTGCAAGGCAATGCCCCACCCCCAGCTGCAGCTGCAGTAGCTCCACCTCATCCTGTAGTCAAATTTTCTAGGTTTTGTAAGGAATTCTGCATGATGGGAGGCAAGTCATTTCGTGGTAGCGCGAGTTTTATGAAGGCAAGCAATTGGCTTAGATAAACGAACAATGTGTTTGATTTATTAGAGCTCGATGATAGGTGAAAGATTCAGTTGGTCGCTTGGCCACTGAAAGAGGAAGCTTCATACTGGTGGGAGGTGACTCAAGCAATGAAGGCGGTAGCCACTTGGGATGAGTTTAGATGAATATTTGAGATGAAATTCTTATCGCAAGCGTCGGAAGGGATGTAAATGGAGTAGTTCTTAAATTCAAAACGAGGAAGCATGACGGTGAATGAATATGTCAACATATTTAACCAACTAGTAAGAATTGGCTTGGATTTGGTAAACACTCTCCATAAGAATGCATTAAGGTTCGCGGTTTTCGAGAGGCTAGTTGACTTGGCTTTGATGCATGAGGACGATAAAGAGGAGAAGAAAGAAGTTAAGACTGAGGAGGAAAAACCCAAGGCTGAGGAAAAGAAATGGTGGCCCAAGAAGAGGACGACAAAGAAGGTAGGAAAAACTTGGCAATGCCCAAATCAAGACAGAGGTTAAGTGCTATGGATGTGGAAATTTGGGACACTTTGTGGGTGACTGTAAGAAAATGAAGAATGCTTGTTTTAGTTGTGGTCAAGTTGGACATTTCACAAGATAATTCCCCAACAAGCAAGGTCAGAAGGCAGGATCGTCTGGAGGATAAGTTTGTGCTCGAGAGGCTGGTAGACCGGATCATGGTATGAAAGTCATCGTTGAAGGGTTGATTTCTCTTTTCGACTCTCCTGTTAGGACTCTCTTTGATTCCGGTGCTTCTCATTCATTCATGTCTAATTCTATTATAGATAATCTGCACCTAGACACTAGTACTATTTCTAATCCTATTGTAATCTCAAACCCCATAGGAGGAACAGTTCATTTGTATATGATATGTATGGGTTTAAGAATTTCTGTTATGGTGTCGAATTTGAATGCGGTACATATGGTTTTGGCTTTATGGGTTACAGACTTATTCTGGGAATGGATTAACTAGCTATGTATTATGCCATTCTAGATTGTGAGAGGAGAGTTGTTAGACTTCTAACATGCCATGTTAGAACTCTCGAGATATCTTATGACCAACGGGGGTCAGTTATGCTCAGTTTCCAAGATTTTCTTGATGCTTATGTTGATGATTTTGATCAGCACCCATAGTTAGTAGTTTTCCAGATGTGTTCGATGAGGTTAGAGGATTACCTCTTAGACGCATGATAGATTTCAATATTTACTTTGTGGAGAATGTGAAATATGTCGCTTTACTAGTGCGCAACATGGCTCCTAGAGAAAGGAGGGAGCTCGGAAAAATACTAGGTGAGTTATTAGAGTAAAGATTCATTAGACGGAGCATATCTGAGTGGGGAGCTCCAGTTGTCTTTGCAACCAAGGTCGATGGCTCTCCCCGTCTATGCATGCACTATGGGGAGTTGAATAAACTCACCAAGAAGAATAGGCACTCACTTCCGAGGATTGATGACTTGTTTGACTAACTAACCGGCACTTTGTTTTTCTCATAGTTGGATCTAGCCAAGGAATTTCAACAGCTTAGGGTAGCAGATGATAATATTGACAAGACAACTTTCATGGAAAAGAGAATCCAAGCAAAACTTTGACTAATCTTCATCTTGGAAAGAAAACTAGACTAAGTAGTATATTCCCTCCCTGCGAACCTTGGGGGGGGGAACAGAAGACAAGAAAGCGAAAGAAAACAGAGTCAGACATAAAGTCTTGTAAGTTCAGTAACTTTCAGCATGTGAACAGGTAAAAAGCAACATGGCATAAATTAACTGAATAAAAGACTACACCATGATGACAGAAATCATAAGGTTAGCACAAGATATGATAAGGTAAGATAAACTGGATGCACTTCTATACTTTCTTTGCTTCGCCACAACCTTGTTATTCGAATTTCTATATCCCTGCACCACCTAACTAGTAATCTGTATAAACTGATAAGAATAGATACGTGATCCCAATCCCCGCAATTGTGGTTGTTTCAGGTGTATATCTATTATTTATTACCTAGGTCTAACCTAGGGTTTTCTATCGAGCGCATTCTAGATCCAACCAGGGTTTTTGCTACCCAGGGCTACTGGGGTTTATGCTACCTATTGAACGTTTCTCGGATTTTAGGGTTTACGCGACCTAGGTCCAACTAGGGATTATGCTACCTATTGAACGACGCCCCTAATCTAGGACACACTACCCGGAGTGGTACATGTTCCTAGACTTTCCCCACGTACGTGTCGTGGATCGTTATCGCTGTCTAGATGCACATGTCCTCCATATGTGCGACCCGAATCTCGTGGTAGGGCAAATCAAGAAATACGGAACTCTGTCGGGAGCTTTCAGATATCTACCGATGCAGATGCTAAGGTCTGTTTTTCCAGTGGCTATGGTCTCGCTTGACCCCTCCCTCAACTAATGAAAGGCACACCTTGAAAAATGAGAACTATACGCAGGCCCTTTATGCCCCCACTAACCTATGGCCATCCGCACCCATAACTAGATAGCAAGTATATGGTCTTTTGGAGATGTCCGCCTTTCCGCTGTACGTATCTCAACTGACTCAAGATGGTAGGTAGACGACGAGTTGCTATCATAGGGCTACTGGTCTCGCTGAATCACGGTGGTCCATCCTAGTCTTTAGATTGCCTTATATTGCAACCAAGGCATACCCTTGGTTCTTCTAACACAGACCTTAACCTCTGTGAGCCCAGGCGGATCATCTGCATCCTCATAGAGGGATACCAAGAGTACCCTCACGTCCCCTCGAATCTGCATGCTTCGTAACCCAGTTTGTTGGAGCCTTCTTTAAGATCAGATGGACGTTCGCTCCTTCTCGTGTTCTTCTAAGGTTTACTACTTAGTTACCTTAACTAAGGTTTACTACTTAGTTCCTGAATCGTCGTTTTCTTAACTAAGGTTTACAACTTAGTCCTCTTAACTAAGGTTTACTACTTAGTTCTTTTTCTCGTCAAGTTGGATTGGTTAAGTGTCATTAGTCAATTCAAGTTAACTTAACCAATTCATTTGTCATGTTAAACTGGTTAAGTGTTATCAGTAGTTCATGTTGACTTAACATTACCACAAATCAAGTTATATTGGTTAAGTATTTCTTATTACTTAACCCCACCCCTTCATCATGTATTGGTTAAGTGTTCCCTTTAACTTAACCCTGCCCATCTGTTTAGCTAACACGTTATAACGGTTAAGTGTTCTCTTAGTTAACTTAACCCTAACATATGTTTAATTCACATGCCCTAATGGTTAAGTATTGTCCCTTCATGTTTTAACTTAACCTTGTTCATTTGGCACACTATGATGGCTAAGTGTTCCAAGTTTACTTAACTCCACCTTCTAGTCTAGTTAACATGTTAAATTGGCTAAATGTATTTTACTTAACCCCACCTTCTGATCTAGTTAACATGTTAAATTGGTTAAGTGTTCCTATGGTCTTAACCCTCCCATTCTAACTTAACTGTTTCTTAGCTTTAAATTATCCATTTAAAGCACCAACCACTTACATTAGACAGATATTGTTGCGGTCACTAGATGTGCCGGTCGGTTCCGGGAAGATTTACACCGCAACTCAGTCTAACCTCGGGTCCTTTTTGGGCTCAATGCTCTAACCACCCACATTAGATAGGTATTGTTACAGTTTCTGGATTTGCCAGGCGGTTCCGGGGAGTCTTATACTGTAACTCAATCAAACCTCGGGTTAGGCATATTTGTCTTTCCTAGATTTACATATTTATCCTTTTTGTCTACATGTAAATTGCTAACGACTCTTTTAAACTAATTTGGCCTATATCATATTCATTTGTCATGCCCACTAACATACCTATATTCTAGGCCCAAATCTTTATTTACCTATCATTTAACCCCACTTGCAGTTTATGCCAAATTAGATCAGTTTATGTCAAAACTAGATTTAATATTCTAGTTTACAGTTTATATCCAAACTTGGCTTACATGCCAATTACATACTTTGCGGCCCATTAACAATTTACCATTTTACGCCCAAGTCTAATATGCATGTAAATTATTTACTATTATAGCCAAATCAAATTATGCTAACTTAATTGTTATGCCAAATTATCTTAATTAAGATATGCCCAAATTCCCCCGCCGTAGTCGTACGTGTAACATGATTTCACAAGTTTCTAGGTACTCATGACATGAAACTAACAAAAGGAATAGGGGATAAGCACGAGAATTTATATAAGAGGATAGGCATGAAAAAGCGAACCAAAATACAAAGATAATGGATCCAATGGTTTTGGTGTACATAATAGCGAACAGGAATAAACTAAGCAAATTTCACCCTAAGTATGAGATCCAACATAATCAAGGGAGACATAGGTGATTTGATCCAACATAATGCCAGTTCGGTATACAATCATGATTTGTAACTATAATGTTATGGGCATATGCCACTAACCATAATAGTCATAGGCAATTAACCACAATAGTCCTAGGCAATTAACCATAAAATAGTCCTAGGCAATTAACCACAAAATAGTCCTAGGCAATTAACCACAAAATAGTCCTAGTCATGGTCTCATAGTTATGAATCATAGTCATAGGAAATAGTATTATGTTCATAGTCATAGGCATAGTCTTATGTTCATAGTCATAGGCAATAGTCTTATGTTTATAGTCATAGGCATAGGCGTAGTCTTATGTTCATAGTCATAGGCAATAGTTTCATAGGCCACGGCTTCATAGTCATAGTCTTAGGCAAAAAGTCCCATAATCATAGTCATTGACAATTAGCCACAATAAGTTCTAGGCCATAATCGAGAATCAGATCCAAAGGCATATACAAGCACCGATTCAAACGAAAGGATTAGGCATATTCTCATATCCATTTAATTACATGTCACAAATAGATCTAGGCGTTCAAATCTAAAAAGTAACTGACTTACATTGATTGGTTTTAGGAAAGGATAATAACGCTGAGGTGATTTACTATGATTCGCGCGACGTTGCTCGAAGCCGTTGAATTAGCCTTTTCTTTCCTTCTTGAAGCTTTAACTTTATTTGAATCTCCAATTTGCGAATCTCGCGTTGCTTGAAGAAGAAGGTAGAAGGACTCTCTTAATTTGATTAATCTTGTTTTAATTGAATCACGTAGTCTTTGGAGAAGAAGAAGTCATCTTGTTCATTAAGAATTTGTGCAGCATAAGGATAGAGAAGAATGGTGTGAGGAGTAGTGGAGATTAGGGGAGGTTTATATAGGTTTAGGATTACGAATCTAGTCAGAAAACATGTCTAAATACATTGCAATGCATCAGGTTCAAAAACTTGAATTCGGCACCAGGTGGACCCCCAGGTCGACACTATGGTCGACCTGGTCCCTAGGAGGTCGACATTATGGTCGACCCCCAGGTCGACCTGGTCCTAGGCAGGACATTTCCCGCCCAGCCTGTTCTGGGTTTTGAATTCGAATTTGAATTCGAATTTTGAGCTGTTTTTCTGTTCTGAAAATCCTTAAAACTTCGGAGGGTCATATCTCCCTCATACGGACTCCGTTTCTCGAAAACTCGGACTCGAATTTCGAGACGAACGCAATGGCGCAACCCGTTTCCCTTGATTCTTAATTTAAAATTTATTTATACTTTAATTTGCGAAACTTAATGTTATAGAATTACGGGGTGTTACATTCTCCCCCTCTTAAAAGGATTTCGTCCCCGAAATCTTCAAGTTAGGAAGAATGTATCCTACCATCCAATCACCCATCTAATCAACCATTCAATCACAGGCATTCATTGTCCTTAAAAAGATTTCTAATGCGTTCATGTTCATATGCAAAGTGTGTGTATGTCTTTATCTAATGTAAAATCAGGCGGTCTACTGATTCAGTTGACCTCCTTAATGCGAATTATGTCAGTGCCATGCATCCAATTATGTATGCAGGCATCCCTAGTTATGTAAATACTACATGTGTGCATATCCATTCATCCATATGCAACATCCATATGATAACATATCAAGTTAAATCCGTTAAGCAAATACATATATGCGAATGCAATATGAAAGTGACTGAGTCGTTCTAGCGCTTATGGTGTGTATATGCATCCACGAGCAACCATTTGCAATCATTAATCATAACATGTTTCAAATACATGTTTCAAATACATGTTTACATCCATTGGCTTCTACCTAAGGATCGATGATATGCCCCAGAGGATATACCTTAAAAGCTAGAAAGTATGCATAGAATTCCTAAAAAAAGAGATTAAGGATGTACCCTTAAGAAAAAGGGTATGATGCGTGTATCTAGTCTTCAGTCTTCTAAGTCGCATCTTCTTTAGCTTCACTATTATGTACCTTATCTAATTAATCTTCACGATTGCGAAGCTTCTTGACCTCCATTTCCAAAACTGTCGTTGATCGGATAGCTGGCTTTTCATTGTCAACTGGATACATGCGGAAGTCTACCCCGCGTTTTAGGGGTAAACTCCTAACCTAATCAAAAACATCTGCGTACTCATGGACCACCCTAACGGATTGCAAATCGTCGATAAATGCATTAAGAGATTCTTAGCTAGCTAAGCCTAACTGATTCTTTACACGAAATCTCGGGGGTATTTCCAAGGCAAGTCAAAAGTCTAACTACCCTCCTTTCAGAATTACTAGCCAACCAACCCATGCCTAGAATCAACCCATAGCCCATGAAACCCAAAAACATAAGCATTATGCTTAAACCCAATACTTAATTATAGCTATTCTCAAATCCTTACAAACTAAAGATAAACAGGTCGAACCACCAATTGGATTTGAGACTAAAATGTGATCTTCTATTATACAAGTACTAAGGTGCAGAGACTCAACTATGGAAGTATATATAAACAAATGCAAAGCACTAAGATAAAAAGAGTACTGACTGGTTGATCAAAACGAAAAGCTAAACTTTTCCAACAGAGACTTTTACTATCTCTCTCTCAGGTATTCTGGTGGTGGAAGCATGCACTCGCCCTTCTGAAAATCCTGTCCCTCGTCCTTGCCCTTGTCCTTAATTATATGCCCTATTATACCATGGAAAAGGTACTTCCTCTCGTCTTAGGTTTTATAATTCCTTCTTTTTTCGTGAGTCGAGTTTATATCCACGAATTTCTCATCCTTGCGTTGAGCTCCCTAGCCAAACTCCCTCATCCTCATCTTCACCAACCCTGTGTAATCATATTGACAAGTTTCTCAAAAGCTGCCTCCATCGCATGAAAAACCCTCCAAAGCTTGAAAGAAAACTAGCTGCAGGTGAAACTACTATGGATATAGATGGGTGTCGGGCACTACTTTGCCCTTCGATAGGTATCGTAGTCTTATCAAGCCTACAGAACAATGCTGCGATGAGGTTACCCCCCAGAAAGCCAGGATCCCCGAAGACTCAAGAAAGAAGGGGACAAGAATTCAAACAGAGGATCAGAAGATAGTGCGTATGGCTTTTTGGGAATATGCCTTTAAAACAAAACTTTTCTTTTGAAAAATGCTTCTTTAAAGACCGTTTTGAAAATATATTTTTTTTCAAATCTTTTATCTGATATGGTAACCTTCAGCTCTGATACCACGTGTAACACCCCACATCCGTTAAGGTCACTCACAAAGGGAATGCCTTAACTTCGGTGGAGAGTTATAGGTAAAAGATACAGATAAATTACAAGATAGACAAAATTAAAACAGCGGAAAATAGAACTTTACTTTATTGATCAAATAGTTTGTACAACAATTATTTTCCAATACCAGAATATCTGTCTTACAAAATAAAGAAGCATAAAATAACATTTATATTCCCCAATGTAGCATGAGCCAGCCATAGCAATGGAAAAGAGAATCCAAGCAAAACTTCGACTAATCTTCAACTTGGAAAGAAAACTGGACTAAGTAGTATATTCCCTCCCTGCGAACCTCGGGGTGGGGGGGGTGGGGGGGGGGGGGGACGGAAGACAAGAAAGCGAAAGAAAACAGAGTCAGACATATAGTCTGGTAAGTTCAGTAACTTTCAGCATGTGAACAGGTAAAAAGCAACATGGCATGAATTAACTGAATACAAGACTACACCATGATGACGAGAATCATAAGGTTATCACAAGATATGATAAGGTAAGATAAACTGGATGCACCTTTATACTTTCTCTGCTTTGCCACTACCTTGTTATTCTAATTTCTATATCCCTGCACTACCTAACTAGTAATCTGTATAAACTGATAACAACAGATACGTGATCCCAATCCCCGCAATTGTGGTTGTTTCAGGTGTATATCTATTATTTATTACCTAGGTCTAACCTAGGGTTTTCTGTCGAGCGCATTCTAGATCCAACCAGGGTTTTCTCTACCCAGGGCTACTGGGGTTTATGCTACCTATTGAACGTTTCTCAGATTTTAGGGTTTGCGCGACCTAGGTCCAACTAGGGATTATGCTACCTATCGAACGACGCCCATAATCAAGGACACACTACCTAGAGTGGTACATGTTCCTAGACTTTCCCCACGTATGTGTCGTGGATCGTTATCGCCGTCAAGAAGCACATGTCCTCTATATGTGCGACCCGAGTCTCGTGGCAGGGCAAATCAAGAAACACAGAACTCGGTCGGGAGCTTTCAGATATCTGTCGATGCAGATGCTAAGGTCTGTTTTTCCAGTGGCTATGGTCCCACTTGACCCCTCCTTCAACTAATGAAAGGCACACCTTGAAAAATGAGAACTATACGCAGGACCTCTACGCCCCCACTAACCTATGACCATCCGCACCCATAACTAGATAGCAAGTATATGGTCTTTTGGAGTTCTCTGCCTTTCCGCTGTACGTATCTCAACTGACTCAAGATGGTAGGTAGACGACGAGTTGCTATCACATGGCTACTGGTCTCGCCGAATCACGCTGGTCCATCCTAGTCTTTAGATTGCCTTATATTGCAACCAAGGCATACCCTTGGTTCTTCTAACACAGACCTTAACCTCTTTGAGCCTAGGCGGATCATCTGCAGCCTCATAGAGGGTTACCAAGAGTACCCTCACGTCTCCTCGAAGTCGCGTGCTTCGTAACCCAGTTTGTTGGAGCCTTCTTTAAGATCAGATGGACGTTCGCTCCTTCTCGTGTTCTACTAAGGTTTACTACTTAGTTCCCATAACTAAGGTTTACTACTTAGTTCCTGAATCGTCGTTTTCTTAACTAAGGTTTAAAACTTAGTCCTCTTAACTAAGGTTTACTACTTAGTTCTTTTTCTCGTCAAGTTGGATTGGTTAAGTGTCATTAGTCAATTCAAGTTAACTTAACCCATTCATTTGTCATGTTAAACTGGTTAAGTGTTATCAGTAGTTCATGTTGACTTAATCCTACCACAATTCAAGTTATATTGGTTAAGTATTTCTTATTACTTAACCCCACCCCTTCATCTTGTATTGGTTAAGTGTTCCCTTTAACTTAGCCCTGCCCATCTGTTTAGCTAACACGTTATAACGGTTAAGTGTTCTCTTAGTTAACTTAACCCTAACATCTGTTAAATTCACATGCCCTAATGGTTAAGTATTGTCCCTTCATGTTTTAACTTAACCTTGTTCATTTGGCACACTATGATGGCTAAGTGTTCTAAGTTTACTTAACTCCACCTTCTAGTCTAGTTAACATGTTAAATTGGCTAAGTGTATTTTACTTATCCCCACCTTCTAGTCTTGTTAACATGTTAAATTGGTGAAGTGTTCCTGTGGACTTATCCCTCCCATTCTAACTTAACTGTTTCTTAGATTTAAATTATTCATTTAAAGCACCAACCACTCACATTAGACAGATATTGTTGCGGTCATTGGATGTGCCGGTCGGTTCCGGGCAGATTTACAATGCAACTCAGTCTAACCTCGGGTCCTTTTTGGGCTCAATGCTCTAACCACTCACATTAGATAGGTATTGTTACGACTGCTGGACTTGCCGAGCGGTTCCGGGCAGTCTTATACCGTAACTCTATCTAACCTCGGGTTAGGCATATTCATCTTTCCTAGATTTACATATTTATCCTTTTTGTCTATATGTAAATTGCTAACGACTCTTTTAAACAAATTTGGCCTATATCATATTCATTTGTCATGCCCACTAACATACCTATATTCTAGGCCCAAATCTTGATTTACCTATCATTTAACCCCACTTGCAGTTTATGCCAAATTAGATCAGTTCATGTCAAAACTAGATTTAATAGTCTAGTTTACAGTTTATATCCAAACTTGGCTTACATGCCAATTACATACTTTGCGGCCAATTAACAATTTACCATTTTACACCCAAGTCTAATATGTATGTAAATTTTTTATTATTATAGCCAAATCAGATTATGCCAACATATTTGTTATGCCAAATTATCTTAATTAAGCTATGCCAAATTCCCCCGCCGTAGTTGTACGTATAACATGATTTCACAAGTTTCTAGGTACTTATGACAAGAAACTAACAAAAGGAATAGGGGATAAGCACGAGAATTTGCATAAGAGGATAGGCATGAAAAAGCGAACCAAAATACAAAGATAATGGATCCAATGGTTTTGGTGTACATAATAGCAAACAGGAATAAACTAAGCAAATTACACCCTAAGTATGAGATCCAACATAATCAAGGGAGACATAGGTGATTTGATCCTACATAATGCCAGTTCGGTATACAATCATGATTTGTAACTATAATGTTATGGGCATAAGCCACTAACCATAATAGTCATAGGCAATTAACCACAATGGTCCTAGGCAATTAACCACAAAATAGTCCTAGGCAATTAACCACATAATAGTCCAAGGCAATTAACCACAAAATATTCCTAGTCATGGTCTCATAGTTATGAATCATAGTCATAGGAAATAATATTATGTTCATAGTCATAGGCAATAGTCTTATGTTCATAGTCATAGGCATAGGCATAGTCTTATGTTCATAGTCATAGGCAATAGTTTCATAGGCCACGACTTCATAGTCATAGTCTTAGGCAAAAAGTCCCATAATCATAATCATAGTCATTGACAATTAGCCACAATAAGTTCTAGGCCATAATCGAGAATCAGATCCAAAGGCATATACAAGCACCAATTCAAACGAAAGGATTAGGCATATTCGCATATCCATTTAATTACATGTCACAAATAGATCTAGGCATTCAAATCTAAAAAGTAACTGACTTACATTGATTGGTTTTAGAAAAGGATAATAACGCTGAGGTGATTTGCTATGATTCGCGCGACGTTGCTCGAAGCCGTTGAATTAGCCTTTGCTTCCCTTCTTGAAGCTTTAACTTTATTTGAATCTCCAATTTGCGATTCTCGCGTTGCTTGAAGAAGATGGTAGAAGGACTCTCTTAATTTGATTAACCTTGTTTTAATTGAATCATGTAGTCTTTGGAGAAGAAGTAGTCATCATGTTTATTAAGAATTTGTGCAGCATAAGGATAGAGAAGAATGGTGTGAGGAGTATTGGGGATTAGGGGAGGGTTATATAGGTTTAGGATTACGAATCTAGTCTTAAAACACGTCTAAATACATAGCAATGCATCAGGTTCAAAAACTGGAATTGGACACCGGGTCGACCCCCAGGTCGACCTGGTCCTAGGCGGGAAATTTCCCGCCGAGCCTGTTCTGGGTTTTGAATTCGAATTTGAATTTGAATTTCAAGCTGTTTTTCTGTTCTGAAAATCCTTGAAACTTCGGAGGGTCATATCTCCCTCATACGGACTCCGTTTCTCGAAAACTCGGACTCGTTTCCAAGCAGAATTTCGAGATGAACACAATGGCGCAACCTGTTTCCCTTGATTATTATTTTAAAATTTATTTATACTTTAATTTGCGAAACTTAATGTTACAGAATTACGGGGTGTTACATTAACCCTCCCACCAATTCAAGCATGTTTATTTAACGGTTAAGTTTTGTGGGCCTATATTTACTAATATTACCCACCAACCTGATATGTACTTAACCCTCCTACAAATTCAAGCATGTTTATTAATTGTTAAGTTTTGTGGGCCTATATTTACTAATATTACCCACCAACCCGATATGTACTTAACCCTCCTACACAATATGTCATATTGGTTAAGTGGTGTCCATCCATATTAACTTAACCCATCCATTCATCATGTCATGTTAGTTAAGTGTTTCTTATAATCTTAACCCTAGTCATTCATCTTGTTATATTGGTTAAGTGTTCCTATGAACTTAACCCTAGTCATTCATCTTGTTATATTGGTTAAGTGTTCCTATGAACTTAACCCTAGTCATTTCTCAGCATGTCTTGTTCATTAGCATTTATTTATTTATTTATTAATGCAGCAACCTCTCACATTAGATATATGTTGTTGCGGTTATTGGATGTGCCGGGCAGTTTCGGGAAGTTTCACACCACAACTTAATCTAACCTCGGATTTTTCTTGGGCATGATGCACTAATCTCTCACATTAGATAGGTGTTGTATTGGTTACTGGATGTGCTGGGCGGTTCCGGGTAGTTTTACACCACAACTCAATCTAACCTCGGGTTAGGCATGTTCATCTTTTCACTAATTTACATATTTCAATTTATATGTAAATTATTCACAATTGTTGTCAATTTCAGATTATGCCACATTTATCATAAATGTCCAAGTCTAGATTTTCATGCTAATTATCCCAACCAGTCATGTTCCAATCCTCAGGTTATTCCCAACAAAACTAATTGCAAGTTATGGCCCCAAATTCAATTTCAAGTTATTACTCAAAATTGGCTACGCCTAATCTTTCCAAGTTTGTAATTATAGTCATGCCCCAAAATTACAATATTCATTATACTTGGCCTCCCAAATCAATAGTTAGGCCAAATCTAGATTTAATGTTCCAATTTTTCTTTTTACGCCCAACCTAGATTTAATGCTCAAGTTACCCCAAATTCGGAACAATTATGCCAAAAATTGATTTATATTCCAATTTCATACTTTGTCGTTCATGCCAATTCTAGGTTCAGTATGTCAAATTACATATTCCATAATTCATGTCAAATTACCCAAATTGCACCTTAACAGTCATGCCATAATACATGTTCCAAATTATGCCAAATAAATGTCAATTTCATGTTATACCCAATTACCCCAAGTTCGCAACAAAGACAATTATGCCCCAAATCGTAAGTTACAAAATTATGTTCCACCATTTACCAAATAGACTATTTCCCCAATACCACCGCATTCCAATCGCATGTATAATAAGTTTTAGTCTAGATTCGAGGTTAATCTAGATTCGTAAAATAAAGGGGAAGAAAGAGGAACACAAACGAGAGTAAGCTTCAAACAGGCATTAAAATGGTAGATTTGTCAAATATAACATTTTGGACCTAAGAGGATTACAGATCTGTTAGAGTTTGGGTATAACAAAGATTGATCTGAAACAAACACACAAAAATAACCTCACAGACATATAGATCTGATATAAATAACATCATGAACCAAAAAAAGGATTATATGTCAGCTGTCCAACAAAGATAGGCATGATTGAATAATAACTTCCTAGGCATGTAAATCATTGATTCAATAGAAAGATAGGAATTAATCTGAAAGATTTGTCTTATCATCAAGCATGGACCTAGATCCATTTCATTACATGCCAAAATCACTATATAGCTGCTTAAATTTGAAAATAACTTGAACTTACATATTTACAGTTCAATTTACGCCCCAAATCCCAAGTCATATGTCCAATACTTTTTGCCTCAAATCTCAAGTCATATGTTCGATACACTTTGTGTTTTAAACATAACATGTGTTAGTCCTCAGATCCGTTACAAATCAGTTATGCCCAATTATACATAATTTAATACTTTTCCCAATTTTTAGCATTGGCCATGTCCAAATCATATATTATGCCCAATTTTAGAGCTGGCCATGTTCAAATCATATATTATGCCCAATTTTATTTTCAATGTACGTTCATCTTTTATGAGATTTGGCTCAGGCTCGCAGTAGCCTTGCTATAAAACAAAAAGCGAAGAAGGAAAGGAGAGACAAAGGATGGACATAATAATAACAAATGAGATAGATCCAGTGGATATAGAAAGACAGATAGAAATAGCCATAATCTCAGATTCAGAATTATTAAAATGTCAGAATCACAATTAACTTTTATTTCTGAAAGTAACATGAACTTACAAATTACAGAACGGTCTTGAATTCTAGGATCTGATTTCTGGACCTGAAAAGTGATCCCTTGACGTAGATTATCGATTCTCTAATTATATCTGATTCTTAGAAAATAGTTGTTGAAGTCGTTGAATTAGCCTTTGAATCTCTACTTGAATTCTAACTTGATTCTATGAAGAACTTGAGCGGCATTACCCCGTCTTTGATTTATTTTGATATGAATTAGGGTAGAGTATAGGCGTAATGAAGTTGTGTAGAGAAAACTGTAGCCTTAGGGGTGTTTATATAGCATAGGGATCAACTAATCTGGTCAGATCGGGCGTCCAAATACAGAAAAACGAACCTATCCTCGGATCTCGAAATAGGGGGGAGGTCGACCCCCAGGTCAACCCTCTGGTCGACCTATGTGACCTAGATCGACCCCCTGGTCGACCTGGGTCCTGGGCGGGAAATTTCCTACCAGCCCGGGTGTGTGATTTGAATTTCGAATTTGAACCTGAAGTATTTTATTTAAATCCCTGAAACTTCTGAAGGTCATAACTTCTTCATACGAAGTCCGATTTTCGCAAACTCGGACTCTATCTTAAGCAGAATTCTGAGACGATTGCAATGGCGTAAGCCTTTTCTCTTAATTCTCATTTTAAAAATTAAGTATTCTTTATTTCGTTCTTTAATGTTCATAGAAAATACGGGGTGTTATAGCGGTGCTCAAACACAATTGCGTTCCTACTGCCTCTTGAAAGCTCTTCCAAAACTCACTAGTGAAAATGGGGTCTCGATCACTTATGATACTAGAAGGTATGCCATGTAGAAGAACTATCTCTCAGAGATAAACAGATGCTAACCATGCCGCTGTTCTTTTACTCATAACGGGAATGAAATGGGCGCTCTTGGTAAGTCTATCTACTACTACCCAAATCCCCGTATTACCCTTCCTTGACCTCGGCAACCCATCGACGAAATCCATGGAAACACTTTCCCATTTCCACTGTGGAACCTCTAAAGGGTGAAGAAAACCACCAGGCTTCTTTTGCTCAGCCTTGACTTGTAGACACACTAAGCATCTAGAAACAAACTCAGCCACATCCTTCTTCATTCCGGCCCAAACGAAAAATCGCTTCATGTCCCTATACATTTTATCACCACCGGGATGTATGGTCATTATAGAACAATGTGCTTCTTCATGAATTGTCCTTCTCAAACTCTCGTCTTGTGATACGCAAAGTCTCTCATCCTTACGCAACCAACATTTTTCATCTATAGTGTACCTACTAAGATGACTCGAAGACTCCCCTCTTATGAGCTTGTCTACTATCTCTATCAACTGTGGGTCATCTCGCTGTGCCGCTCCTATCTATCCCAAAAGCGTAGGTCGCACCTCTAATGATGTTAACAACCCGAGTACATAATCGATAGAAGGTCCAAAGTCAAAGGTAGATATATACTCTAAACTCTGTTGCTCGACAAACAAAGGACTCAAAGTCAACTTCTTTCTACTCAAGGCGTCAGCTACAACGTTACCCTTGCCAGGGGTATATGCAATCTCAAAATCGTAGGACGCTAAGAACTCCATCCACCTTTGTTGTCTTAAGTTTAAATCCTTTTGAGAGAACAAGTACTTTAATGACTTATGATCCGTATACAAGTCAAACCTCTCACCAAGCAAGTAATGGCGCCAAGAATTAAGTGTAAAAACTATAGCAGCTAATTCTAAGTCGTGGGTAGGGTAATTTTTCTCATGGACCTTCAACTGCCTTCCACCATAACATATCACCCTTCCCTCTTGCATCAAAACTGCGCCAAGCCCTGTCCTGCAAGCATCGGTATACACTATGAATGGTTTACTCCCATCTGGCAAAAATAAAACTGGGCTGTCGTCAAAGCCCTCTTCAAACGTTGAAAAAGCATCATCACAGTCAACATCCCAAGAAAAGGTCAAATTCTTTTTCGTTAACCGAGTAAGTAGGGCTGATATCTTAGCAAAGTTCTTGATGAACTTTCTATAATAGCCTGCCAAACGAAGAAAACTTCTTACTTCCGTTGCTTTCTTAGGAATCTTCCAATCTTGGATTGCCACTACCTTCGTGGGATCCACTGCTATCCCTTCTTTAGAGACCACGTGCCCTAGGAATCTTACTTCCTTCCTCCAAAAGTGACATTTGGAGAACTTAGCCTTAAGCTGATGTACTCAAAGGGTCTCTAAAATGCTCTTCCTCGTTTCTTGAGAAGATCAGGATAACATCTACATCCACAAAGACTACTACAAATTTGTTTAGAAACTCCCTAAACACCCTACTCATCAAGTCCACGAAATATGCGGGTGCATTCGTCAAACCAAAAGGCATGACGATCCATTCAAATAAACCATCTGGAGTTCTAAATGCAGTCTTATCTATGTTTTCCTCAGCTACCCTCAACTGATGAAATCATGTAGCTAAGTCTAACTGAGAGAAAACCGAAGCACCAACCAACTGATCGAACAAGTCATCTATCCTCGATAATGGGTGTATGTTCTTCTTCGTGAGCTTATTCAGCTCCCTATAGTCCATGCACAATCTAAGCGAACCATCAGCCTTCGTGGCAAAAACAACTGGAGCACCCACTCCGAGATACTTCTTCTAATGAACCCTTTCTCAAGCAACTCTTTCACTTGTTCACAAGATCCCTCCTTTCTCTTGGAGCCATGTGGCGCACTGGTAATGCAACTGGCTTTGCATTGTCCACCAAGTATATACGGAAATCTATATCGCATTTTTGAGGTAAGCCCCTAACCTCCTCAAAGACATCTGCATACTCATGGACTACTCGAACAGATTGCAAATCATCAATAGAAGTGTCCAAAGATTCTAGGTAACTAAGCATAACAGAACCCTTAGGGTCGCATGAGATATCGAGAGCATTACCCAAACTAGTCAACAATCTAACTACCCTCTTTTCACAGTTGAGAATGGCACCACACATGGCTAGCCAATCGATTCCTAGAATCAATCCATATCCCGTGAAACCAAGCACATAAGCATTGCATTCGAACTCAATGCCGTACACGAATATTCTCAAATCCCGACATAACATAGACAGATGAGCTGTACCCCCAATAGGATTTGAGATAACAATGAGATCCAATACTATACTAGTATTTAGGCGCAGATACTCAACCAAAAAAGCAGATATAAACGAATGTGAAGCGCCAAAATCAAACAAATTATGTACAAGATGATCGAAAAGGAAAATAAAATTTTCAATAGAAATGTTTCTGTCCTCTATCCTTGCCCTTGTCCTTGCCTACTTGGGCAGTCTTTAATCATATGTCCTGCCTCACCACACTGGAAGCAACCAGTCCTCTTCTTCTTCCTACAGTCCCTCTTCAAATGGCCAGGTATTCCACAATTGTGACACTTTCTTTTCTCTGAACCCTTGTTATCCTCACCACCCTTCTTTTGTTGTTGTTGTGCCTTCTTTGGATCCCCTTTCTTATCCTGTGCCTTTTCTACATTAGCACATTTCTCCTCTTCATGTATCAACGCCTTATCAACAAGATTTTCAAAAGTAGGCCCCATAGGAATGTGGGACATAGCTAACCCGTGTAATGGTTCATTCAAACCCTTGGCAAATCTCAAGGCCTTCTTATGTGGTGTATTAACTAATTCCATACGAAATCTTGCTAATTGGTTAAACTTGTTAACGTACTCCTTCACAGACAAACTCCCTTGTTTCAAAGCCAAGAACCTCTCCATGTATAAACTCTCCTCTGCTTGTGAAAGAAATTTCAACTCGAACCTTTGTCTAAAATCCATCCACGTCTCCACTGCATGTCCTCCATTAGTTACTTCCCACCAAAATGAAGCTTAATCCTTCATCAACCAAGCAGCTAGCTGAACCTTCCTTCCATCGTCTATCTCAAAGATACCAAAAAAAGTCCTCCACTTCCTTGAGTCAATTCCGAGCCTCAAAAAACGTCTCAGTTCCATAAAACGGTTTTCCTCCCATCACACAGAAGCCTTTGCATATTTTAGAAAAAGCGTCTACACGGGGAGGAGGAGGAGGAGGAGCGGCTACAGCTGGGAGAGGAGGAGCGTTTGCTGGGCCTACGGCAGTAGCCCTAGCCTCCAGATACCTTCTGAACCAGCCTGGTATCTGTACGCCCTCGGGTATATCGGGTTCCCAAACATGCAGAAAGGAAAAAGGAAGAGATTCAAACAGAGAATCGAAAGAAAGATATATGGCTTTTGGGGATTATGTTTTTCATAATAAACCTTTCTCTTGAAAATACCTTCTTTAAAACATGTTTTTGAAAATACTTCTTTTTTTAAAATGCTTTCGAAAACGGTTTTCAAAATATTTTATCTGTTCTGGTAACCTTCAGCTCTGATACCACGTGTAACACCCCACGTCCATTAATGTCACTCAATAAGGGATTGCATTAACTTTCATGGAGCGTTATAAAAGTATAGAACAGAAATTCACAAGACAAATATACAAAATGGTACTTAAAAATTCAAAATTTATTCATTGCAGTGGAAAAGCAAAACATGTTTGGTTACAACACCAAAACCACATACGAAAGCCAAGTACACAAATATCCATCTTGAACAAAATTATTATCAGAGTACATAAAAGCAAAACCATAATCCCACTCCAAATAGCCATAATGAAAAAGAGATAAAGTTGAGCATTACTTTCAACACTTCCAAGCACTTCAAGAAGAAAGAAATCCGAGTCAAGCTTCACTAATTCCGCCCTGAGGACCTGGAGGGGGGGTAGAAAGAAAGGAGGCAAAGTAAAAAGGGTCAGACATAAAGTCTAGCGAGTCCAGTGACTTTAACAATATAATCAGTAAAGTAACAGGATAAGAACATAAACTGGATATAAGAAATGACTGTAACATAAGTAGATATGGCAGGGTAAACAAGATAAGCAAGATAGAACATCGATTGCGCTCCTAACCACTATAAGATATGCTCTGCACCGTACCAACATTCTAGTTACATACTAAAAAATGACCCCTCTTAAACAAATATAATGATGGTAGTTTCGTGTACTTCTAGTTACTGTCATAGGTGTCAACTTGCTCCTATCCCCACTAGTTGTACCCACTACCCTTCCCATTCGATCGGCTCCCTAACCTCGTAAATACCTATGCTGGTCCCAAGATAGGGTGTATCACTCCCTAAGGTGGCAACGCCGATACTACTGAAATGCACAGCTTATACCTACACGATGCAACAACGTCTTACGTACCAGCCTGGACCCACGCACGCACATGACTCCGTTGGACTTGCACTGCCATCGCTAACTCTTTATTGACCTCTTACAATCAACCCTAGTAAGCGTGTCCATGTCCTCGACCTAGCTCGAGCTCATATAGATACTAAAATGGGTTACTAGTTGAAAAGGGTCCACACACTTGACACAAGTTTCCCTCCTAAGCTTGGTCCCCACTAGGAATTCCCACTTAAGACTTTTTTATCCCCATGTCTTGCCACATGTCTCATCTTGGTTAAGTGCTTTTAATTATGTTTTACATGCTACCCATATTACCCACTTAACTCTTTATTATTCCTATGTCTTACCATATGTCTTATCTTGGTTAAGTGTTCATTAGTTCATTATAACCGTAATCTTGCAAGACCTCCCACATTAGATTACCATTTACAATTGCTGGATATGCCGGACGGTTCCGGGCAGGCTTATACCGCAATCCGAATCTTACCTCGTGTCTTTGCATTATTACGCATCTAATTCCTGCATTTGACCTCTCACATTAAACTACCGTTTTGCGGTTGCTGGATATGCCGGGCGGTTCTGGACAGGCTTATACCGCAATCGAAATCTAACCTCGTGTCTTAGGCGTTCATTTTCACTTTCTTGAATTCAAATCCCAATTTCAAATCTTGGATTATAATCTATTCCAATTACCCATAATTTCCAATCTAAACTATGTTTATAATTTTAATCCAAATCATGTCTATAATCACATGTGTACAAGTTATGCCAAATTATGCCCAAATCCATTTTCCACAGCCATCAACAATTTTTGCCAAATCTCATCTTATTACATACATTCCCAAACTTTTTCCCAATCATCCCAACGTTATTCGTACGTAAATCTCAACGCAATATGCTTAGGCTCGAAGTTAGCCTAATATCAAAAAGGAAAATAAGAAGGGGAGATAATCAAAACATCAAAATTTTCATAAACATATAAATAGGCATGTGAAATGAATAACGACAAAGTAGATCAGATAGGCATATGATAATAGCAATTGGGTATGAATCTGAAGGATAACAAATTACCAAACTTGATATGATTCATCTTATTTACATGCATATTCATTAGATCCAATTTAAAATCTTATCACAATTACTTTTTAATTTAGTTATATGTGAAAGTAACACAGACTCACCTTGGTTGGATATAAAAGAAGAGAACTAGGTTTTGTTATAGCAGATCTTGATCTTAGAATACCCCTATTCTAATTTATAGAACTAATCTTCTAATTTGACTTGATGGAGAAGAAAGGCTTGTTTTAGTTTAGATTAGAGCAACATGGAGGCGCCATGGATGATAACGGTGAGATTATGGTTAGGTTTAGGTGTTTATTTATAGATGTATTTGGTGAATTAGGACCTTTAGATTAGATTTGAGACCATCAGAACCACTCAGATTAAAAAGACACGTCATCATGGAACTCTCTAGAATTCTGCAGACCTGGCCTCGGCCTGGGCACACTTCCCAGGTGTGCCAGTGCTTTTTTGTTCTGGCGCACTTCACAAGTGCGCCAGTTATCCTGGCCTGTTTTCTGATTGTTCTGCCAAACTTCCATCGTCCATAACTCCTATATACATATTTGTTTTATGCAAACTCGGACTCTATCTCAAGAAGAATTCCGAGATGAACACAATAGCGTAACCCGATTCACTTAATTCTTCTTCTAAAAATTAATTATTCTTTAATTATCCCTTATGTCATGTTCTAAAATTACGGAGTATTACAGGTTGAGTTCGCATACAATAATAGTTATCAGTCAGGCATCGGGATGGCGCCCTTCGAGGCACTTTATGGGTAGCCTTGCAGATCGGTGATATGTTAGTGGGAATCTATGAATAGACTTCTACTAAGGCCTTAGATGATTAGGGAGACTTCTGAGAAGACAAACCTTATTCGCAGATGGATGAAAGTAGCTCATGATAAGTAGAAGTCATATGCCGACAGAAGGAGGACATACTTGGAATTTAAGGTAGGAGATATAGTCTTTATCAAGGTATCGCCTCTAAGACATGTAGTTCACTTTGGATCATTAGGGAAGTTGGCACCAAGGTTTGTAGAGCCATTCCTCATGGTTGAGAGGCTAGGCCAGATAGTCAATAAAGTTAGACTACTAGAGAGGCCGGTGGGATTTCACAATGTGTTCCATGTTTCCCACTTGAGGAAATGTCTACATGACTCAGCAGAGGTCGTTGAGCCAAGTACGCTAGAGAATGTTTAAGTTGAGAAGGAGGCACCAGTCAGGAAAGTTCCTACCCATATTCTTGGATCAGAAGTTAAGAGACTACGCAACAAGGAGATCAACTTAGTGAGGGTGCAATGAGGAGAATATCAAGACAATGCGACATGGGAACACGAAGATAAGATTCACGCTTCTTACCATTTTCTCTTTGAGAGTACTTTCTTAATTTCCTTTTTCTAAGCTTTTGAATTCAAATTGTTTATCTTTATTGTTTGAATCTCGATCCTTAGGTAGAAACCTATGTTTGTAAACATGTGTTTGAGACATGTTATGTTTGTTGGTTGCAAATGGATGCAAGTGTTTGCTAGTGGATGAATACACACACACTAGACACTAGATTGGCTAAAGCACTTATATACTGCATATGGATGTGTGTGCATTTTTAATTTTCGATGCATGAAAGTGGTTAAATCATCACATGGATGTTGCATTTTTGTGAATGATTGCACACATATAGAAATTATATGTACTATTAGGATTCTTTTGCATACATATTTGACACATGGCACAAACATATATTACATTATGGAGATCAACTGGATCAGTTGACCGCCTGATTTTCGCATTAGTGTAGAGACATATACATACAATACCTTTGCATATGTTCATACAAAGCATTAGAAATTTTAAGGACAATGGATGTCAGTGGTTGATGGATGAGTAGATGGGTGTAGGTAGTTGTTAAATAATAACATTCTTCTTAACTTGAAGAGTTCGGGGATGAGATCCTTTAAGGAGGGGAGAATGTAACACCCCATAATTTAATGCACCATAATTATGTAATAAAGTTAGTAAAATGAATATTAATTGATAAAACATTCAGAACTGAGTAAAAAAGATTTTACCGTTGCATTCGTTAAAAAAAATTTGGTTCAGATAGACTCTCGATTTTTGTCAATCGGATTAAATATGAAGAAGTTATGAACTAAAGAAGATTGGACTAAATAGTATATAATATATAGGTTTTTAAAATAAAACAGCTGTTACCTCCAAAATCAACTCCTAAATAGACTAACAGTAATGGGGTAGTGGATCATCATCAACACAAGAAACGCCTTCGAAAGCAAAAAACCAAATACTAGAAAGAACCAAGAGCAGGAAATAATGATATGAGAGTTGCATAAACTGACACCTTCTTAGGAGAAAGGAGCTCAAAATCTATCGAATGCTGGCAGGGTATATCCGGCAGGGGGTTCCGTAACAAAGTATCGCCTAGGATAAAAGACTATCAAGGAAAAGCCAAAAGGACTCCGCTAATCAAGACCCCGAAAGACGGAAGGAATGTCGGTGTTAACTTGCTTAACACCGACACATCATAAAATAAAGGCATCAAAGATACCAAGCATAAGGCACCAAAGGGTAATCCAGAACTAGCCCCCGAAATAACCAAGCACCGGGAGGTCGTTCTATTAAACAATAGTTAAAACACTAGAAGTTACCCTATGGAAGGCTAGACATCATTCGAAAGCACCACCGGAAGGAAAACCGAAGCCCAAAAGGGAATACAGGCTATTCGTACTAATCCTCTTAGTAACGAACTGATAGGGGTTCCGAACCGACATCTACCTGCATACATCATGAGGGCAAGCTCCTAAGTATTCATGAGAAAACCGTAAGCCTACACCCGGAAGCTACAATCATGAGCCCAAATACCTTTCGAAAGTCGTTTACATCAAAAAACTCATATTAATCTCAAAGATGCTTCGATTGACCGGGACCCTCACTTAGGAAGCTGTAATCAGCACCACAAAGGCAGTTGGAAGCTAAACATCTGAGACCAAGGAGAAAAGCGATCGATAGAGGCTTCTACAGGCCCAACAGCAGAAGGGGCCCCTAATTCTCTATAAATAAGACCCTAGGGTCACATTTTAAGGAGGATTTTTTCCATTTCTTAATCATGTTTCTTCTTCCCTGAGGAGCAAACCCTAATTTCCAAATCGGATTGGGGATTTCTTTATCTCTTGTAATACATCTACAATTAATGAATGAAGAAGTCCGAGACTTAAACATCTTGTGATTTGATAATCATGTTGTGACATTTATGATGAAATAGGGAGTTAACACTAACCTTTCATGTGAAAGAGTTATTCACGACACCTTCATAAAGGGGAAGGACTTCATGGAAATCCGAAGCCTTCCCCCTTTTATCTCGAGGGTTGGCCATCTCATAATGAGCCTAATGATAATCAATTCCGGAAAGGAGGTTGACTACAGGCTTATAACTCGATCGCTAACGCAACCAAGGCCCTTTGGGCTGGCTCAATGCAGAAGGATCATGTGAGTTAATAAGCGTTGCAGTACCTTTACCGTCCGAATATCGGGAAGCATTAGCCTATTTTAGTCTTATCACAATGTAAATCATTTTACCCATGATATAAAGGGTAACTGACTACGTAAGGCTTCAGTTGTGCCAAACTAAATAAGCCCTTCTTCAAGGTACTTCAGAAGTCCATAGTCCTATAAGTGTGATATTCAACCCTTGAGGGAAGAATAACTAACCTTCAGAATGGAGATTTTGATACTTACGAAACGATAGATTTTGCTAAGGAGCACTGATCCCAGTTGCCTTTCGGTAACCTTAGATCGCAGCTGCACCAATTTTCCTAAATACATGCTCTATATGATTTATTTCGGGTATTGACGGAAAATGTTGTTAACATTTTGGCGCTAGACGGACTGAACCTCCGACATTACAGTTAATCCATCAAAAATTAATTTGATAAACTTATTGCTCCATGGCAGGAAATATGAAATCAAAAAGATTGGAAGAGCGAAATAAGGAACCAACTTCTAATGCAACCTTTGAACGAAACGTGGATCTAACGCTCAATTTGTACAATAATGAAAGAGGAGCCACATCTAACCCAATACAACCACCTAATCCAAATGTCATGGAAGATAATGTCGCAAGAATTATGGCCTTGGAGAAGCAACTTCAAGAGCAAATGAATGTTGCTCAAGCGCAGAAGTCTTCAAGATTTACCAAGTCCAGTCAAAGAGAAACGAATGAATCTCTGAAAAGAAAAGCTCCCATTCAACACTCTGAAGTAAAAGAGAAGCTCAAAGAGACTTCCTCTAAGATGAAAAAGTCCCTTTTGATTGGAATCGATCATCAAGGAAATCAGTGCGAGCAAGAGCAATCTGGGAGTTCCACTTCCAAATTTTATGACCGTAAAAGAGCAAATTACGGCAACACAGAGGCTTATCTTAAAGACATTGCTCAGAAGACTGTTAAAGACTTGTCGAGGACCATGGGGAAGAGGACCCAAGATGACAGGGTTAATGACAATGAAAGAGTAGCTCCTTTCATCGATGAAATCGTGAACACCATAATACCACCTAGGGTGAAGGTTCCAGCAATAAAATATATTCGAACAACTAACCCTGATGATCATCTAATGGCTTTTGATGGCCAGTTGGATCTCTATAGTGCTTCAGGAGCCATTAAATGTCATCTTTTCCCAGTGAGCTTTCAGGGAGTGGCAACAAAGTGGTATCGTCAGTATAGAAAGAACACCATTTACTTGTGGAAACAGTTCTCATATGATTTTTCTATGCAATTCTGCATCTGCAAAGATCCGACAGTTGACTACATAGTCATTGCTAACATCAAACAGAGGCAAGGGGAGTCTCTAGGAGATTACCTGAAAAGATTCAACATCGAGGCATTAAAGGCCAAGGATATGAATGACCGCGACAAGTTGATAGCCATGCATTCAGGGTTAATTGAAAATACCCCCTTTTGGAAAGAAATATACATTCATGACTGTAAAGACTTACAAGACTTTCACTTCCAAACTGACAAGTTTATTCGCATGGACGAATTGTACTTCACAAAGAGAAAGTTCGGACCTCGAGGGGAAGGAGGAAGGTCGAATTTCGGATGAGAGCCTCAGAAAGGAAACCAAAAGAAATAAAGCTGGGAAGATTCTAATGCCAACTCAGTTGATCTAAGTAAGCCTATCTTCTTTGTGTATGTTGTTGCGAAAGTAAGGGTTAATAACTTCTCCATCTCATTCAAAGCTAAGAACTGCCCTGAAACTTATTCTGGTGGTAAGTATTGCGAGTATCAAAAAACCAACGGACCTAAAACCGACGAGTGCAAGAGACATCTGAAAGAGCTTGTTTTGAACAAAGAAATATCCGCTCAGCATAAAAATGGACAACAAAAGGTTTCAGCAAATGCAATAGAAGCTACTATGGAAGAAGGCTACCTAAACTTGAGTCCGCCCATAAATTGAATCAATGTGATCCACCGTAGGCCACACCCTGTTGGAAATTGTCCAAGGGCTAGGAGTCAATATCTGAAGGAAGCTGTAGAAGGAATATTCTCAATTCGAGAGGAACCAATGTTGAAGAATGCAGGTTATGCTCTAAAAATGCAGAACCTAGTAGTTTCTCTAGATGAGATAAAAGATAGGGGTCTGCCATCCACATAATGATCTCGTTATGATAACATCGCAAATTAGACTCTCTGTCGTTTGCAAGATCCTTATGGACACTGGGAATGCCGTAAATGTCATCTTCAAGCATGCTTTCGATCAAATGGAATTTTTGAGAAGATGTTGGAGCCAAGCAACAAACTGATCTTCGGCTTCAATAACAAGGGATCAACTCCAGTGGGGGAGATCAATCTTCTGGTTCAAGTTAGATTGTCTCTACTCCATAGGACCTTCGAAACTCTCTTTGTTGTGATCGATCAACCATCCTATTACAATGCTTTTTTTGGGTGACTAGCTTTAGAGAAGATGGACGCTTTTGTCTCTTCCAAGTATCTTATGTTAAAGTTATTAACCAAGCAGGGATGGGGTACCATCAGAGGAGAACAATTTAGTTCTCGCAAATTGTATTTCACAACAGTTGACAAATACAAAAGGGGTTGTTCTTCGTACTTAAATTCTTCTATTGTTTTTATACCTTCGGATAAGGGATTCTTACATCCCACATTTGAAGCTAAACTAAAAGTTAATAAAGCTAACAAGCATGCAAATGGTAGGTACACTCCTTTGAAAAGAAAAAGGAAGAAAGCCGATGTTGTGAACTTGACTGAAGAAAGGGAAATTGCCACATATTTAGATTCTAGAGGGGATATTGAAAGAATGAAACCAATAGAGGATGTGGAAGAGGTAAATGTTGATTCAAAGGATAATACAAAAGTTGTCAACATAGGGAAAAGGCTAACAGATCCCTTTAAGAGCGACCTAATTCGGTTCCTGCAACTCAACAAAGATGTCTTAAAGGAGGAAGTCAAAAGGTTAGAAACAAATGGGTTTATCTAAGAAGTTATTTACCCAAAATGGTTAACCAATCCAGTTCTGGTAAAGAAGTCCAATGGGAAGTGGAGAACATGTGTTGACTATACAGATTTAAACAAGGGTTTCCCAAAGGATTGCTACCCACTTCCACGGATAGACAGTTGGTTGATGCAACAAGTGGTCATAAGATACTAACCCTTATGGATGCTTACTCGGGGTATAACCAAATTCCAATGCATAAACCCAACGAAGAGCATACAAGCTTTATCATTGATTGGGGAACATTTTGTTGTAAAGTAATGCCCCTTGGATTAAAAGATACGGAAGCAACATACCAAAGGCTAGTAAATAAAATGTTTCAAGAACAAATAGAGTGCAACATGGAAGTATATATGGATGACATGCTAGTAAAGTCCATTAAAGTAGAAAACCATTTGAAGGACTTGGAAGAAATGTTCAATGTCCTAAGAAGTTACCAAATGAAGCTAAATCCACAAAAGTGTTATTTGGGAGTTCAATCTGGAAAGTTACTAGGATACGTGGTAAGTGAGTAAGGAATTGAAGCTAGTCCTGACCAAATTTAGGCTATAAGAGACAGGAAGAACCTATAACGAGCAAAGAAGTCATGAGCTTGAATGGAAAAGTAGCATCCCTTAATAGGTTCATTTCCAAAGCCACTGATAAATGCGTTCATTTCTTCGATGTTATAAACAAAAAGAAGAACTTTGAACAAAATGAAGAATGTAGAAAGGACTTCCAAGAATTGAAAGTTTATATGGGAACGTCTCCGATTCTATCCAGTTCTGAGAAAGGAGAAGATCTGTACCTATATATGGCCTTTCCAGAATATACGGTAATCTCGGTCCTTATAAGAGAAAGTAATGGAACTCAGCATCTAATTTACTACCTTAGCAGAAGGCTAAAGGACGCACAAATCTGATACCCAGTAATGGAAAAACTAGCATATTGCCTAGTACTTACCGCACAAAAACTCAGAGGAAACTTCCAAGCTTACCCTTTAAGGTTTTAACTAGCCTTCCACTTATACAGGTGTTCAGTAAGCCAGAAACCTCAGGAAGGTTAGTCAAATGGAGAGTTGAACTTAGCCAATATGAGAATGAGTTTCATCCTCAAGCGGCAATTAAAGGACAAGCTCTCGCAGACTTCGTGAACGAGTGCACAAGCTTCACCACAGAACAATTAGCTAAAGAAAACAACCAAAAGGCCAAGTGGCAACTTTTTTGTAGATGGAGCCTCAAACGAACAGGGAGCAGGGGCAGGTTCTATTATAATTACCACAAATGGACACCGCTTGCACTACGCCATGAAGTTAGGATTCCCAGCAACTAACAACGTAGCTGAATATGAGCCAATGATGGCGGGTTTGAATTTGGCACTACAGATGAAGATAACTCGAATATAAATCTTTAGTGATTCACAACTAATGGTAAACTAAATAAAGCAAACCTATCAAACCAAGGATGCACGACTAATCCTATATGTGAAAAGGATATTGAAGATGCTTTCCCGGTTTAAGGATTTTTCAATTCATCAAATACCCCGAGGAGAGAATACCTAAGCGGATTCACTAGCCAAATTATCCTATTCTCATGGGGCCCCCGAAACTCGAATAATTCCCATGGGTTATCAAGAAAGACTTAGTATCGAGCATGAAGAATCGAAAATAGGAAAGTAGTTGTTAGTCCTAACTAGATCCCAAGCCTTGAAAAGGGGAGATGAAATGGACAAAGAGGAAAACTCTGACATAGAACCTTCTTTAACAGAGATGAGCCTCCATCATAAAGATACCTGGATGACTCCCATAGTAGATTACCTCCTAAGCCGAATTTACCACCAGTAGACAAGACGCAAGAAAGATAAAACACCAAGCTCCTTCATTTGTGGTTATGGATAATATACTTTATAAAAAAGGACATTCACTTCCTTACTTGAAATGTGTACGCTTCGAAAATGGACTTAACTTGTTACAAAAGGCTCATGAAGGATTATGTGGAGACCATTCCAATGGAATTAAGCTAGCCAAACGAGTTAGCGACAAGGCTATTATTGGCCTTATATGGTTAATCAAGCGATTGAATATGTCAAAAAGTGTGAAAAATGTCAAAGGTACTCTAAAATACCCCGGCTTCCCCCTAGCGAGCTAACCACTATCTCAAGTCCCTGGCCATTTGATGTGTGGGGGATAGATCTAATCGGACCCTTAACAGTCTACGAAGGTGGAGCCAAGTATGTCGTAGAAGCCACTGATTACTTCACCAAATGGGTGAAAGCGGAACCCCTTCCAACCATCACATCTAAAAAGGTGTTAGGAATTGTAATAAAGAATATTGTTACCTGAGACGACCCCAAACCCCGTACTGACGGCGACAAGGGTAATCCGTGGAATATAACACGTAAACAGATAATAGCAGAACAGAATTAAATAAACACACCAGATAATGAACAATAGAATTATTGGTTAAAAGTAATCATCAGAGTTACACAGTATATAGGATCATACTTAGTAAAAATACAGTTCAGCTATACATAAATGTCTACAGCGGAAAACAAACATAATATGTACAATAGGAGCTGAACAGCATAAAAAGAGATAAATGATAGAATCCATCTTCAGCTCCAGCTATCCAGAAAGAACCAGCTAAACCTGAATACAAGGCTGCCCATGTAAAAAAAGGGGCACCCGAGTTTGAAAGTGAAACAAACTACGAGTCAGTCATGGGACTGGTATGAGAAATCCACTCAACACATATATAATTTGGCTAATCACAGGACCACGCCACTTTCGTGGAACGGGTTTACTCCATTGGATTGCCGGTGCTTTAAAACAAATCATTCTTTTAAACAACGCAATGCATTTTATAAAAATGAAGCCATTATAAGACTCAGTTCCCATCACACAATGCAACGCAAACCGGAGGATAGAGTTTTTACCTTATAACGGCCAAAATATGCTTGATACGAATAAAACAAAGGCATTTGATATTATTGCTAGTGTTTATATGTTTTGAAAACAATTTCAAATCATAACTATCAATCATAGACGGCATGGGTACCATATATCATGTCGCCATATATATATATACAATCAAAACCGCACGATGTCGTATTTGGTAATTGGATTTCCGTCCTGAACCAAGGCAAAAGATAGTCCTTACCGAATTCGTGACTCTCTAGCCCGAGCCATAGGACCCAGACTCAGGTGGGCCCTTGGAGCGACAGGGCCTGTCCACCGATGTGGATTAAAATGCCTGAACAATACGTTTCCCCGCCCTTTGGGGCGTAAACGAGCCAACGAATGACTCCATCGGACTCGGATCGTCTGATCAAACCGAGGCGCCTCGCAACAGCAACAACCACATAGGTGAAAAGTATATAAATATCAGGGCTGGTAGGTCACTGACATCCCCCTAGCTAGAAAGAAACGCATGACCTCCCTGAGGTCCTTCTCCCATTTCTGGTTCATACCGAGGTGTGAGGCTCGCGATTCCACATTATACACAAAGCTACGCCACACAGGCGGTGCTTTGATCATCACCACAAGACTTTGCTTTTCAACAGAAGCCATGATCATTTGCCACTTAGGCATGCCACACTAGCAATTCATGCCATGCGACTGATGTCCATCGATATACAACCTCTGAGCTCGTGCGTTTCAGAGAAGGGCGTTAAGCAAAAGAATAAATTCTCCGCCGCCAAGCAGATGTATATTTAATAGAGATCAATCAACACATAATAAAACCCAATGTCAGACACACAGTCCATTTACAAGTCCGTTCTGGGTCTGAACGAAACCGGAGGCACTAAATACCTCGCTAACCCATCGATCACCACGTACGTCTGGACGATCACCACTCATTATCCATATTTCGGGATGCCTCCCAATCAGGACCTCGGTTACCATCCAAACGAGGTGAAGATCTCCGGTCTTCGACCACCGTCTTCATCTTCGACTTTCAATCGTCGGTCAATTATTTGAAATGAGAATTAACTTGTCCTTTTCAAATAGTCAACGTATATTTATAATTTCAAATCAATTTATTTCAATGGTTAAATCAATCGACAACACCAACTTGTTTTTTTTATGTATTTTGCACACCAAACACATTCAACCATCAAAAGCCACATAAATCGAGCAAATTCAGTTTATTTCCATTCCATATTGTTTATGATATTTTATAACAGTTTATCGCTACTTTTATTTATTTTAAAATAGCCAATTTAGTCAAAACGACGCTTCGGGCCATAACGCGGCCATGGCGCTGTTTTTCTTCAGATTTGATTTACGCATATCTGAAAATCTAACCGTTGGATCTTTACAAAATTTACATCATTAGAAAGATCTTTTCAAAACGAATCCAACGGTTCTAGTTTCGGGAAAATCCGACTGTCGGATCTCCTGGTACAATCGTTTGAAGTTTCGATTTCAAAATACGAACTTCACCGTCGTTATTCGATTAAATATAATTATATTTATATATATATATAAATATAATCGTTTCTGGCGCTGTTTTTCATCAGATTGGAATTAAACATTCCAGACAATCCAACCGTTGGATTTTTACAAGGTTGGCGCCGTTGGAAAGATATTTCCAAGGCGAACCCGACGGTTGCGGTTTCGGGAAAATCCAATGGTCGGATTTCCCGCACTAGTTGTTTGAAATCACGGTTTCAAAACACGAACTGCATGGCCACGTTTCGTTTTAATTTTATTTATATTTATATATTTATATAAATATAGTTCATTCAACAATTTCACTAACGCCTTTAAATTTTGGAAAATTTCGCCATAACCTCCTTTGTACGGGAGGGGCTGGAAAAATTCCCAAATAGCCACACGGGCGTCTCATGTCAAAAAGAAAAAGAAAAGGCCAAGCGGCTAGCCAACAGGCTCATAAAATCATCACCCAAACAAAACAGTAAATGTGTACCCATTTGTCGGGCACAAAATTTTATTCCTCTTCTCTAGCCCCTTTTGCTATAACCTGTTCAATAAATATGCATGTACATATATACAGTTCTTATCACTTATCATTTTCCATTCAACTACATATTTGATTCCGTTTGGTTTAAAAATACCATTCATTCTAATGTTGCATGCATAGGCAAAATCATGTCATTAGCTATTTGAACGAGTTGCTATTTTTAACACTTCACATTTCAACGATTCATGTGTATAATAAAAAAAATGTGATTTTTATTGTAAAACAATTCATTTCAAAACACTATTATTTTATATAGTTTATATTGGTGTTAAAAATAGGATTTTTCTTATAAAACAATTTCTTTTAAAACGAGATTATTTTACATAGTCCATATAGTTGATAAAAGGTGATTTTTATTATGAAACAATTTATTTCAAAATATGAATACCATTCAACACATGAATTTCTAATCAACGAATGAATATCGATTCAACACATGAAGGTTTTCTATAGTTTCTATATATAGATAAAAATGTGATTTTTATATTTAAAACACGAATACCATTCAACACATGAATTTCTAATCAACGAATGAATATCGATTCAACACATGAAGGTTTTCTATTCAACGAATAAATATAGTTTCAGCAAATGAAAATAATTCAAACACATGAATATTATTCAAAATTTCGGCAGCATAACGGCAGGGTAGTTAAAACCGGGACCGTCCCTAGTACGGCTCCTCGCTCTACCTTAAAACCTCGCGGTTTTTGACAATGGGGATCATGCATCTAGTTCGC
The DNA here is from genome assembly GCA_030737875.1 of Allium sativum. NCBI lineage: Eukaryota > Viridiplantae > Streptophyta > Magnoliopsida > Asparagales > Amaryllidaceae > Allium > Allium sativum. The sequence continues at coordinate 1,017,234,185 of CM060926.1, read as the reverse complement.
ACGCAGGCGGCATGTATATATTTATTTCATTTCCACAAACTAATCCTATGTGGTTTCAACCAAATATTTCTCAACCACAATTGGGTATTTTTCAACCACAATCAATCAATATCAACAACAAACAATCCCAAACAACCATTCACTATCAATCAATTTTCACACCAATCACAACCAATAAATATCGTCCATGGTTTGTGGACGAGGGGCCTATATATATATATATATATATATATAGCAATTCACTTCTATTTCAACACATATATAATTTTTACAACGCATATATAACTTATACATCGAACGTATAACTTATACAACGCTTATACAAGAGGTGTACAACGCTTATATAACTCATACATCGACTATATAATTTATACATCGTCGTTTTCCATATCATTTATAAATTAGAAATCTCACATTGGGTTCCACTCCACCAAAAATAGCAGAAGGCTCAGAAAAATATGCGGTCTCTTCTAAATTGCAGAAGACGTCCTCACGGTCACGATGTTTCCTGTTTCATCGAATTTCGTTAACGAATGAAAAAGATATGATTTTTCGAAGTTTGCAACACTTTAAAACTGTTGAAATCAGTTCAAATAATATAAACCGTATACCTCCTTTGAAGATTCAAATCTAGGGTTGAAGAATTCGCGAAAACCGAGCAGCATGGAGACGATCGGAGGGTGTCACGTTGTCGCCCTTGGAGAGAGCTTCCCACGCAGGTGCGCCACGTCGAGTTCGAACTCCGATTTGAGCGGTGGCGGGCCTTCAAAGGGCGCGACTTTCGAGGGGTCGTGCTCGACGATGGCGAGGCGATAGGTGGCGTGGCGGGGTCGGATTTGAAGGCGGTGGAGAAGGCTTCAAAAGCTTCAACTGGAGGAGGTGCTGAAACTCTTTGGTTCGATCGGAATTTGGTCGGGAAATGGCGAAGGCTTAATCGCGATCGGGGGGGGGGGGGGGGGCTGACGTGGACAAACAGGTTTTTTTTATAAAGTTTTAAAATCCGAAAATACCCCTTGCCTCCTGCGAACCCCAATCCAAACCCAACGGCTGTCGTCCCTAGCGTTTTACCCCCATTCCGAACACAATGGGATATGTTTCGAAGGCCCATTCAACTGTTTCAGTCAGTTTTCCTTTAAATTAAAATATAAAATATTCAATATTTAATTTGAACGTACATTTCAATATGCCAGGGCCACAAACTAATTCGAAAAATTCCAGAAAAATAAATCTAGCTATGTTTTGACGATACGGTCCCAACAATACTAGTTTCGTCGAATTCTGATACCGTTTGCAAAAAGGCCCATTTCTGGTCGATCCAATTTAACTGTAATTGACCAAAACACATTTTCCTTTGCCACGCTCACATATTAGCTTCAAAAATTATGAAATTTGAAACCTAGCAATAACTTCACATCCCGGATCCAACAAAAGTGGTTTCGTCGAATTCCGAGGTCGTATGCAAAATGGCCAATTTCACGGGCTATATAAATTCCATAGCGACCTTTCTAAAAATTCATTCGGCCATAACTTTTGCTTTCCGTTATGAAAATTCAATTTTTCAGATTCGTTAGAAAGGTATTCACTAACAGATTTAAATATTTTTGGTTTCACTAAAATCCGTTTTGTTTTGCACCCGGTACAGTCCGACAAAGTTTGAATTCAATTATTGAAACTGCAGCGCCTTTTCAAGCCTTGTTTATAATTAGAATTAATTATATTCGTTTTCAATTGTCGATTCAAACTCAACTTTTCATTGCCATTATTTAAAATATTTATTTTAAATATTTAAAATCCATTATTTTAGCCAATTTAAAAATTTTAAATTGGTTCAGATTTTCTGGGTCGTTACAATCTCCCCCACTTAAAACTTTTCGTCCCCGAAAAGGAACAAAGTCGAAAGTGGTTTGATTAATCAACTCTACGTCCGATCTGGCTTCCATTCTCCAACTTTTCAGTTTCTGAGAAATTTCAAATTCTTCAAAAATTTGGCTAACACCCGGAATTTTCGAAAAATTTCGCCATAACCTCGTTTGTACGGAGAGAGGTTTGGAAATTTATTGGGCCGTATTAGGTACCCAATAAATCCTAATAAGCATACACATATTTATAGTGATATATTCTGGTGTTTACAGGGGAGCATGTATTGATAATAACTCCAGAGAATAAATTCTCGTCACCCTGCCCCGTGTGGGAAATAAATAGTCCATGTGCCGTATCTAATAACTAGAGAGACGTGATTATTGTCAACTCCAGACCCGTGTGGGGTTTTTATTAATCTGGCAATTTAATCGTTACAATTTAAATAGTCCATATCAGTCATCAGTTCAACCTGTAAAATATAGTCATCGCCATACAAGCCTCTCGCTCGTATGGTAAATCTTCCACCTCGTCACACAAGCTCCAAATGCTTATGTGGGATATGATGAAGTATGCCTACCTTCTAAAGTATGCCATGTAATGTAGTTCAAAATTAATTATTATTATCCTATGGCGACGTTTATTATTTCACACAGAAAAACCAGCACTCCGCATCCAATGGCATTCACAGGAGTTGATATAATAATATTTCGCATCCAACTCATTAAGGTTTACCTATTTGTCGGGCACGCAAATAAAATCTTTACTCAACAGCTAATCCATTTACCTGTTCAAACATATATAATGCACAAGTATATATATTCCTATCTATTTTTAAAATCAGTTCAATGTGTGATTTAAATGAATAAATTCTACCATTCATTCTCTTATTAATTAAATTAACTATTGTTTCAGTAATTTTAATTAATCACATCTACAATCACACAACACAAGCAACAATCAAATTGTTTTTAACTTTTCAAAACCATACAAATTAATTCATATATTCTTTTAAAATCATTCAGACTATAGAATTAAAAGTGCACACCCATGGAAAGAAAATAACAACAGAATAGAGAAATGATTGGTAATGCAAAGTAGGGTAAATGTACCTTGCACCGGAGTCAATCAGAGATATCCACTCGACATCTAGGATAAGCTTTCTGAATGCTCTCCTCGGTTTCCCAAGTACAATCTCGTGGATCTCCACTCCATTGCACTTTGACTAAGTGAACCTTCTTGTTCCTCAGCTCTTTGGTTTCTTTGCCGATAATCTTTAGCGGCTCTCTTCTCACAGCCAATTCTGGAGTAATTTCAATATCCTGCTGAGCTGCTTCTCCACGATCAAGTCTGGATCATGAACGTGCTTTCGAAGTTGAGATATATGAAATACATCATGAACTCCAGGCAACCAGTCAGGCAGTTTGACCCTATAAGCGAGAGTTCCGATCCGTTCCAGAATAGGAAACGGACCAATGAATTTGGGCGCTAACTTTCCAGTTTTACCGAACCGGATTACTCCCCTCATCGGCGATACTTTCAAATATACATAGTCGCCAACAGCAAAAGATATATCTCTTCTTCTCCTATCGGTGTAGCTCTTTTGTCGGCTTTGAGCGGCGAGTAATCGTTTCTTGATAAAATCGACTTTGTCGGCAGCTTCTCGAATCATATCAGGACCCAACACAAGTCTATTACCTGGTTCGACCCAACAAGCAGGAGATCGGCATGGTCTACCATACAATGCTTCGAATGGAGACATTGTCAAACTCGCCTGGTAGCTATTGTTATAAGAGAATTCAGCCAAATGCAGATGGTCTTCCCATGATCCACCGAAATCTATAACACAAGCCCGCAATAGATCTTCTAAAATACGATTCACCCTCTCAGTCTGACCGTCTGTCTGAGGATGATAAGCGGTGTTCAAGTTCAACTTCGTTCCCAGCTCAACTTGAAATGTTTCCCAGAATTTGCTAGTAAATATTGTATCTCTATCACTGACTATACTGAGCGACACTCCATGTAGTCTAACTATTTCCCTGAAGTAAATCTGCGCCAGACTCTGAGCAGTTCTATTCGATCTGACAGGTATGAAATGGGCGGTCTTCGTGAAGCGATTACGATCACCCAAATACTGTCATTCCCTTTTCTAGTTCTGGGCAGACCATCAATGAAATCCATAGAAATATGTTCCCACTTCCAACCAGGAACTTCTAGCGGTTGTAATAATCCAGCTAGCTTCTGTTGGTCGCTTTTGACTAGTTGGCAAGTAGGGCATCAGCTAACATATAAAGAAATGCCCCTCTTCATCGACTTCCACCAGAAAGTGCGTTTGATGTCATTATACATTTTGCCTACTCCCGGATGGATACTAAGTTTTGACTTGTGGCATTCATCCAGTACTTCCTTTCGAAGCTCAGGAATGTTAGGGACACAGATTCGACCTTTCAGCCTTAGAAACCCCTCCTCGTCAACTTGGAAACTCGAGGTTTCGCCTTGTTGAATTATCTCTCTGATCTTCTGAATGAAGTGATCATCCTCCTGAAGAGCAGATATTTTATCTATCCATGAAGTCGTGATAATAAAACTGGCGATCATTTCATTCTTTCGGCTCAACGCATCTGCCACGACATTGGCTTTCCCTGGAGTGTATATAATTTCAAAGTCATATGCTGCAAGAAACTCCAGCCAACATTGCTGCCTCAGATTTAAGTCCTTCTCGGTGAACAAATACTTTAACGACTGGCGATCTGTAAACAGTTCAAATCTCTCACCTAGAAGATAGTGTCTCCAGATTTTCAAGGCAAATACTATAGCCAATAACTCAAGATCATGAGTTACATAGTTTTTCTCGTGCGGCTTCAGTTGACGGCTAGCATAAGCAATCACTTGGCCCCTTTGCATTAACACTGCGCCAAGGCCTTCTCTAGAAGCATCAGTCCAGACTTTCAAATCCTGATTGCCATCGATGATGGTTAACACTGGAGCAGTCGTTAGTCTTAACTTTAGCTCTTTGAAAGCCTCCTCACTTTCTGGAGTCCATTTGAATTTAGAATGCTTCTTTGTAAGCTTCGTTAAGTGGCCAGATATCTTTGAAAAGTTTTTAACGAACTTCCGGTAATAGCTAGCCAATCCGAGAAAACTGCGGACTTCAGTGGGGGTACTGGGCTGTTTCCAATTCTGAATAGCTGTGATTTTGTTTGGATCCACAGCGATTCCTTCTTTCGATACGACATGGCCTAGAAATTTTACTTCATCTTGCCAGAATATACATTTGGAAAACTTTGCTTTCAATACATTCCTTCTCAAAATTTCTAGAACCTGTTCCAAATGCTTTTCATGTTCGGCCTTTGATTTAGAGAAGATTAGAATATCGTCAATAAAAACCAGAACAAATTTATTCAAAACTCCTCTGAACACTCTATTCATCAGATCGACGAAGTAAGCTGGAGCGTTACATAAGCCGAACGACATTACTAACCACTCGTAGAATAAGCCGGGACCTCTGAATGCTGTCATTGGAACACACTCTTCGGCAATTCGAAGTTGATGGAAACCTGTAGCTAGGTCCATCCTTGAGAATACTTGTGCTCCATTTAATCGATCCAACAAATCATCAATTCGCGGCAATGGATATTTGTTCTTTATTGTCTGTTTGTTCAAATCACGATAATCCACGCATAGCCGTAGAGTACCGTCAGATTTTGGGACAAATACCACTGCTGCACCCCAATCAGAGAAACTGGGTCTGATCAGACCCTTCCATACGAGCTATCGTGTTTGATTGTCTAATTCCTTTTTCTCTTTCAAGGACATTCTTCGAATAGCGTGAACTACCGACCTTGCATTCGGAATCAAAGCAATCTTGAAATCTATTTCTCTCTGCGGAGGCAAGCGAACAACTTCTTCGAACACATCCGCATAATCTTTGACGACAGGAATATCTTTGATGAGGTCAGGAATATTCTCTGCGACTTCAGGGGTACTTTCTATTTGAGCTGGAGAAACATTCAAAGCTGCCCAGAAGTCCTTTCTATTTTATGTCGGGCCTTCACAAGGTATGGTTATATAATTCCCCGATTGTGCCTTTGCCTTTACAACTCTCTCGGCGCATCTAACCTCTGCTTCATATTTGGTTAGCCAATCCAATCCCAGAATAAGATCGAATTCATCAAAATTCATGATGATAGAGATAATAGGGAATTTATAGCAAGAAAAAGAGACAGGTACTGCACAGATCCAACTGAGATTGATGGAACCCCCAACTGGATTTTGGACCATCATTGGTTCTTTGAGCTTCTTCAATTTCAAATCCAATTTCTTGACTACACTCTTTGCAATAAAGCTTCGTGACGCGCCAGTATCAAACAGTTCTTTAACTGGAATGTTCTTGACATTGAGCGTGCCTTCTAAAACATCAGACCTTCCCTGAGCAGATGAAGATGCAGGCACTTCTGCCACTTCATTCACTTGTACTGTTTCAGATTTCTGAGATAGCGGGCAGTTTTTCGCAATATGCCCAGCCTGATGACACTTATGGCATCCTCTTTTCTCTTGTAACCTCTTACCGGATTTAGACCCATCCTTTACTTGTTTCTTTAGAGGTCTGCAACTTATCGAGAGATGTCCTTGCCTATTGCAGTTATTGCATACGACAGTCGTTACGAGTTCTTTCCCAGACTCAGCCCTTTTCCTCTTGGCACTGGGCTTCTTACTGATCTCAGACGTCGTACTAGCTTCAAGAATATCTGTTTCCGACTCTGCTTTGTCACTAGAACCGACTTCTTCTTCGTCGCATAACATTCCTTTCTTATGGAGATCTTCATACTGATAAGCCATATAAATCATTTCAGAAAAGGGGAGCTTCACGTTCCTCATTACACTGTTCTGATATTTTCTTTGAAGCCCGTGAATAAATCTAAGATTCTTCCTCTTTGGGTCTTTAATCAGATGAGGAGCAAAGTGAGAAAGTTAGTTGAATTTCTTATGATATTCTGGGATGGTCATATCACCTTGTATCAGATAAGAAAATTCGTCGCATAATCGCTCAGTCGCTTCTGGAGGAGTAAACCTTGCTAGGAAAATCACTTTGAATCTGTCCCAGGTGATATCACCTTCTGGATTATTCTCTATAACCGAATCCCACTAGAACAAAGCTTCGTCTTTGAGTGCCCAGGAGGCCAGTAATCTTTTCTGGTCATCCCTCAGCTTTAAACCATCAAAGATCTTTTCAGCCGAACGAATCCAAGCCTGTGTCTTCATAATGGATTCTTCACCAGAGAACGATATTCCACCCATATTTCGATATTTGATTAATAGGGCCTCAATATCCGGTTCTGCATTCCTTCTGTTTCTGACACTCATTTTCTAGTACTTCTGCAAATAGCAGATCAAGTGTCAGGTCAACAGAAAAGATATTTTAAAATATAGAGACAAATACTTGAATGTAAATGTGTCTATCGAGGTGTAATTTCATTCTGCTACTCATACTAGGATATTACTGATCCTATTTGTATAGAGTTACCGAAACTAGAACACTACTGGTTCTATTTCTGACGAGTTCGTTCAAATGTTATATTCCAGAACTAAGCTTAACCAAAGCTCTGATACCAAATTAGACGACCCCAAACCCCGTACTGACGGCGACAAGGGTAATCCGTGGAATATAACACGTAAACATATAATAGCAGAACAGAATTAAATAAACACACCAGATAATGAACAATAGAATATACTGTTTAAAAGTAATCATCAGAGTTACACAGTATACAGGATCATACTTAGTAAAAATACAGTTCAGCTATACATAAATGTCTACAGTGGAAAACAAACATAATATGTACAATAGGAGCTGAACAGCATAAAAGAGATAAATGATAGAATCCATCTTCAGCTCCAGCTATCCAGAAAGAACCAGCTAAACCTGAATACAAGGCTGCCCGTGTAGAAAAAGGGGCACCCGAGTTTGAAAGTGAAACAAACTACGAGTCAGTCATGGGACTGGTATGAGAAATCCACTCAACACATATATAATTTGGCTAATCACAGGACCACGCCACTTTCGTGGAACGGGTTTATTCCATTGGATTGCCGGTGCTTTAAAACAAATCATTCTTTCAAACAACGCAATGCATTTTATAAAAATGAAGCCATTATAAGACTCAGTTCCCATCACACAATGCAACGCAAACCGGAGGATAGAGTTTTTACCTTATAACGGCCAAAATATGCTTGATACGAATAAAACAAAGGCATTTGATATTATTGCTAGTGTTTATATATTTTGAAAACAATTTCAAATCATAACTATCAATCATAGACGGCATGGGTACCATATATCATGTCGCCATATATATATACAATCAAAACCGCACGATGTCGTATTTGGAAATTGGATTTCCGTTCTGAACCAAGGCAAAAGATAGTCCTTACCGAATTCGTGACTCTCTAGTCCGAGCCACAGGACCCAGACTCAGGTGGGCCCTTGGAGCGACAGGGCCGGTCCGCCGATGTGGATTAAAATGCCTGAACAATACGTTTCCCCGCCCTTTGGGGCGTAAACGAGCCAACGAATGACTCCATCGGACCCGGATTGTCCGATCAAACCGAGGCGCCTCGCAACAGCAACAACCACATAGGTGAAAAGTATATAAATGTCAGGGCTGGTAAGTCACTGACACCACCCTAGCTAGAAAGAAACGCATGCCCTCCCTGAGGTCCTTCTCCCGTTTCTGGTTCATACCGAGGTGTGAGGCTCACGATTCCACGTTATACACAAAGCTACGCCACACAGGAGGTGCTTTGATCATCACCACAAGACTTTGCTTTTCAACAGAAGCCCTGATCATTTGCCACTTAGGCATGCCACACTAGCAATTCATGCCATGCGACTGATGTCCATCGATATACAACCTCTGAGCTCGTGCCTTTCAGAGAAGGGCGTTAAGAAAAAGAATAAATTCTCCGTCGCCAAGCAGATGTATATTTAATAGAGATCAATCAACACAGAATAAAACCTAATGTCAGACACACAGTCCATTTACAAGTCCGTTCTAGGTCTGAACGAAACCGGAGGCACTAAATACCTCGCTAACCCATCGATCACCACGTACGTCTGGACGATCACCACTCATTATCCATATTTCGGGATGCCTCCCAATCAGGACCTCGGTTACCATCCAAACGAGGTGAAGATCTCCGGTCTTCGACCACCGTCTTCATATTCGACTTTCAATCGTCGGTCAATTATTTGAAATGAGAATTAACTCAGCCTTTTCAAATAGTCCACGTATATTTAGAATTTCAAATCAATTTATTTCAATGGTTAAATCAATCGACAACACCAACTTGTTTTTTTTATGTATTTTGCACACCAAACACATTCAACCATCAAAAGCCACATAAATCGAGCAAATTCAGTTTATTTCCATTCCATATCGTTTATGATATTTTATAGCAATTTATCGCTACTTTTATTTATTTTAAAATAGCCAATTTAGTCAAAACGACGCTTCGGGCCATAACGCGGCCGTGGCGCTGTTTTTCTTCAGATTTGATTTACACATATCTGAAAATCTAACCGTTGGATCTTTACAAAATTTACATCATTAGAAAGATCTTTTCAAAACGAATCCAACGGTTCCAGTTTCGGGAAATTCCGACGGTCGGATCTCCCGGTACAATCGTTTGAAGTTTCGATTTCAAAATACGAACTGCAGCGTCGTTATTCGATTAAATATAATTATATTTATATATATATATAATCGTTTCTGGCGCTGTTTTTCTTTAGATTGGAATTAAACATTCCAGACAATCCAACCGTTGGATTTTTATAAGGTTGGCGCCGTTGGAAAGATATTTCCAAGGCGAACCCGACGGTTGCGTCTTCGGGAAAATCCAATGGTCGGATTTCCCGCACTAGTTGTTTGAAATCACGGTTTCAAAACACGAACTGCACGGCCACATTTCGTTTTAATTTTATTTATATTTATATATTTATATAAATATAGTTCATTCAACAATTTCACTAACGCCTTTAAATTTTGGAAAATTTCGCCATAACCTCCTTTGTACGGGAGGGGCTGGGAAAATTCCCAAATAGCCACACGGGCGTCTCATGTCAAAAAGAAAAAGAAAAAGCCAAGCGGCTAGCCAACAGGCTCATAAAATCATCACCCAAGTAAAACCGTAAATATGTACCTATTTGTCGGGCACAAAATTTTATTCCTCTTCTCTAGCCCCTTTTGCTATAACCTGTTCAATAAATATGCATGTACATATATACAGTTCTTATCACTTATCATTTTCCATTCAACTACATATTTGATTCCATTTGGTTTAAAAATACCATTCATTCTAATGTTGCATGCATAGGCAAAATCATGTCATTAGCTATTTGAACGAGTTGCTATTTTTAACACTTCACATTTCAACGATTCATGTATATAATAAAAAAAAATGTGATTTTTATTGTAAAACAATTCATTTCAAAACACTATTATTTTATATAGTTTATATTGGTGTTAAAAATAGGATTTTTCTTATAAAACAATTTCTTTTAAAACGAGATTATTTTACATAGTCCATATAGTTGATAAAAGGTGATTTTTATTATGAAACAATTTATTTCAAAATATGAATACCATTCAACACATGAATTTCTACGAATGAATATCGATTCAACACATGAAGGTTTTCTATAGTTTCTATATATAGATAAAAATGTGATTTTTATATTTAAAACACGAATACCATTCAACACATGAATTTCTAATCAACGAATGAATATCGATTCAACACATGAAGGTTTTCTATTCAACGAATAAATATAGTTTCAGCAAATGAAAATAATTCAAACACATGAATATTATTCAAAATTTCGGCAGCATAACGGCAGGGTAGTTAAAACTGGGACCGTCCCTAGTACGGCTCCTCGCTCTACCTTAAAACCTCGCGGTTTTTGACAATGGGGATCATGCATCTAGTTCGCACGCAGGCGACATGTATATATTTATTTCATTTCCACAAACTAATCCTATGTGGTTTCAACCAAATATTTCTCAACCACAATTGGGTATTTTTCAACCACAATCAATCAATATCAACCACAAACAATCCCAAACAACCATTTGCTATCAATCAATTTTCACACCAATCACAACCAATAAATATCGTCCATGGTTTGTGGACGAGGGGCGTATATATATATATATATATTTATATATAGCAATTCACTTCTATTTCAACACATATATAATTTTTACAACGCATATATAACTTATACATCGAACGTATAACTTATACAACGCTTATACAAGAGGTGTACAACGCTTATATAACTAATACATCGTCGTTTTCCATATCGTTTATAAATTAGAAATCTCACATTGGGTTCCACTCCACCAAAAATAGCAGAAGGCTCAGAAAAATATGCGGTCTCTTCTAAAATGCAGAAGACGTCCTCACGGTCACGATGTTTCCTGTTTCATCGAATTTCGTTAACGAACGAAAAAGATATGATTTTTCGAAGTTTGCAACACTTTAAAACTGTTGAAATCAGTTCAAATAATATAAACTGTATACCTCCTTTGAAGATTCAAATCTAGGGTTGAAGAATTCGCGAAAACCGAGCAGCGTGGAGACGATCGGAGGGTGTCACGTTGTCGCCCTTGGAGAGAGCTTCCCACGCAGGTGCGCCACGTCGAGTTCGAACTCCGATCTGAGCGGCGGCGGGACTTCAAAGGGCGCGACTTTCGAGGGGTCGTGCTCGACGATGGCGAGGCGATAGGTGGCGTGGCGGGGTCGGATTTGAAGGCGGTGGAGAGGGCTTCAAAAGCTTCAACTGGCGGAGGTACTGAAACGCTTTGGTTCGATCGGAATTTGGTCGGGAAATGGCGAAGGCTTAATCGCCGTTAATCGCGATCAGGGGGGGGGGGGGAGGAGAGAAGACGTGGGCGCGGGGGGGGGGGGGGGGGGGTTGACGTGGACAAATAGGTTTTTTTATATTTATTTATAAAGTTTTAAAATCCGAAAATACCCCTTGCCTCCTGCGAACCCCAATCCAAACCCAACGACTGTCGTCCCTAGCGTTTTACCCCCATTCCGAACACAATGGGATATGTTTCGAAGGCCCATTCGACTGTTTCAGTCAGTTTTCCTTCAAATTAAGATATAAAATATTCAATATTTAATTTGAACGTACATTTCAATTTGCCAGGGCCACAAACTAATTCGAAAAATTCCAGAAAAATAAATCTAGCTATGTTTTGACAATACGGTCCCAACAAAACTAGTTTCGTCGAATTCTGAGACCGTTTGCAAAAAGGCCCATTTCTGGTCGATCCAATTTAACTGTAATTGACCAAAACACATTTTCCTTTGCCACGCTCACATATTTGCTTCAAAAATTATGAAATTTGAAACCTAGCAATAACTTCACATCCCGGATCCAACAAAAGTGGTTTCGTCGAATTCCGAGATCGTATGCAAAATGGCCAATTTCACGGGCTATATAAATTCCATAGCGACCTTTCTGAAAATTCATCCGGCCATAACTTTTGCTTTCCGTTATGAAAATTCAATTTTTCAGATTCGTTAGAATGGTATTCACTAACAGATTTAAATATTTTTGGTTTCACTAAAATCCGTTCTGTTTTGCACCCAGTACAGTCTGACAAAGTTTGAATTCAATTATTGAAACTGCAGCGCCTTTTCAAGCCTTGTTTATAATTAGAATCAATTATATTCGTTTTCAATTGTCGATTCAAACTCAACTTTTCATTGCCATTATTTAAAATATTTATTTTAAATATTTAAAATCCATTATTTTAGCCAATTTAAAATTTTTAAATTGGTTCAGATTTTCTGGGTCGTTACATTACCCTCTTTGGAATCCCTTACAAGATTATATCAGATAATGGAACAGAATTCGAGAGTGAATAATTCACTCAGTTTTGCGAGAAAAATGGGATTATAAAAAAATCCTCGGTAACCCATCCAAGGGCTAACGTAGCTGTCAAAACTACCAACAAAACCATAAAAACAATTCTTAAAATGCGCCTTAACCAAACTAAAGGAAATTGGGCTTAAGAGTTACCCTTAGTACTTTGGGCATATAGAACTTCCGCCAAAACCGCAACGGGACATACCCCCTTTTCCTTGACATATGGGTGCTAAGCCATGCTTCCGGTTGAGGTTGAAATCCCATCGCATAGAAGGGTAGCTCATGCGTTTAATCCTAATGAAGGAGTTAAGAAAAGAATCCCTATACCTAATACAAGGATTAAGAGATGAGGCTGCAATCAGAAAAACTGAATATCAAAGGAAAATCACGAAATACTACAACACTAATGTTAAGACTAGAACCTTTGCAAAAGGAAAATTTGTTTTATGAAGAGTAATGGCTAACACAAAGAGCCCAGCGGATGGCCCACTTGGCCCAAATTGGGAAGGACCCTTGGTCGTCCATCAAGAAGTTATGCCTGTAACATATTGATTTTGTAGACCCAATGGTGATCTCATCCCGAGAACATGGAACTCAAAACCCTTAAGACCATACTTCTCAGTGATAAAAGAATAAAAGAAAGCTTTCCTCCAAGGATGATCATATAACTAAGGGCATGGAAGCCCTTTCAAAGATTAAGGAAATCCAAAATGGGTCAAATCACAAACGGATCAGAACCCTTATCATCACCAAAATTGGTCAGGACGAGGCATCCTTCGGAGGGGGATGGTGTGTTAGTCTTTCTACGTGTCCAAATCAGAGGTGGCTAAGTTAAAGCATCAAAACCGTAAGCCTTCTTTCCACACTGGAAATGGTTGTGGCAGTGCATCTAAAATTAGCACGCCCTGCCTCTACTCGTAGAAGAGTATTCCCTGCCTCTGCTATGAACTAAACATGTCCTACCTCTGCTTATGTTCCGCGTTACCCGCAGAAGGGAACGCAAACCCCTATCATCGCCTATAATGCTCAGGATAAGGCACCCCTTGGAGGGGGTGGTGTGTAAGCCTCTATCAGTACCTACGATGGTCAATATAGAGCATCAAAAGAGTAAACCTTAATTCTGTGTTTACAATGGCCCAGTTTAAGTTTTTAAGACCTTATCATCACCTACGATAGTCAGGATAAGGAGGCTGGGTAAGTCCTTAGGCCCTGCTTGTGGATAAGCTAGCCAAACGCACTGGACGCACGACCTAGAGAGTGGCTCAAGAAGCACGTACAACCTCTGCTTCACAAAACAAATCCAATGGGGATACCAAAACATTAATTCCAAAAGAGAATTTCTGATCTTCAATCTTAAATTACCCGAATAAGGGTTGGTTTGGGACTTCTATTAATACCAGAAGAGGATTTCTGGTCTTCTAACTTTTATTACCCGAACAAGGGTTGGTTCAGGACTTCTATTAATACCAGAAGAGGATTTCTGCTCTTCAATCTTTAATTACCCGAGTAAGGGTTGGTTCGGGACTTCTATTAATACCAAAAGAGGATTTCTGGTCTTCGATCTTTTACTACTCAAACAAGGGTTGGTTCGGGACTTCTATTAATACCAGAAGAGGATTTCTGGTCTTCAATCTTTGATTACCAGAATAAGGGTTGGTTCAGAACTTCTATTAATATCGAAAGAGGATTTCTGGTCCTCAATCTTTTATTACCCGAACAATGGCTAGTTCAGGACTTCTATTAATACCAGAAGTGGATTTATGGTCTACGATCATTAAATTACCTAAATAAGAATTGATTTAGAACTACTATCAAGACAGGGAATCGGTTATTAGCTTTCAATCTTTAATGGTTGAGTAAAGATTGACACGGAAGCAGTGCCCTGGAGGTTCTGTTATATAATTCAATATTAAAGATAACTGACAAATAGAATGAGAAAGAATCTAGAAATAGAAGTTTGACTTGGAAAGTCAAAAACATCGCTTCATTAGGGGGAAAATGTTACCACCAAAATCAACTCCTAAACAGACTAACAATGAAGGGGAAGTGGATCATCATTAACACAAGAAAAGCCTTCGAAAATAAAATCCAAATACTAGAAAGAACCAAGAGCATGAAAAAATGATCTGAGAGCTGCATAAACTGACACCTTCTTAGGAGAAAGTAGCTTAAAATATAAGGAATACTAGCAGGGTATATACGGCAAGATATATCCGGCAGGGCGTGCCCGACAAGGGGTTCCATAGAAAAGGATTGCCTAGAACAGAAGACTAAAAAGAAAAGGACAAAAGGACTCCGCTAATCAAAACTTAGAAAGATGGAAGGACTATCGGTGTTAACCTGCTTAACACCAACATATCAGGAGATAAAGGCATCAAAGATACCAAGCCAAAAGCACCTAAGGGTAATCCTGAACTAGCCCCCAAAATTACCAAGCACTGGGAGGTCGTTCTATTAAACAATAGATAAAACACCGGAAGTTACACTCCAAAAGGCTATACATCATCTGAAAGCACTATCGGAAGGCAAATAGAAGCCATAAAGGGAATACATGTTATTCATACTAATCCGCTTAGTACCGACACCTATAGGGTTTCCGAACCGGCAGCTATCTACATACATCACGAGGGCAAGCTCCTCAAAGTATTCATGAGAAAACCAGAAGCCTACACCCAAAAGCTACAACCAGGAGACCAAATGCCTTCCGAAAGTCATTTACATCAAAAAACTCGTATCAATCTCAAAGAAGCTTCGATTGACCGGGATCCTCACTTCCGAAGTTGTAATCAGCACCACAAATGCAACCAGAAGCTAAACATCCAAGATGTAATGGCGCGTTTTGTTAGCTGTCGAATAATTAATTTATTTAATTATTTATATATCGATTTGGCGACATCGATAACTTAAAGTACAACGTTCGAACTTATAATTTATAATTATAATTAAAACGAACCTGAAACGTCGCGGCAGTTCGCAATTTGGCGATTTGAACTTCAACTGAATGTATAGGATTCATTTTAAGCCGGATTTCTGTGAAACAAGAAACGTGTGGAGCTAGTGAAGTATATCTTTCTGATGGAAGAGAGAAATCAGGATTTCGTCGTGTAGATTTTTAGATATGTCTAAATCAAATTTTAAAATAGTCGCTATAGAATCGGTTATCGACCGTAACGGTTTATTCGATATAACTAGAGATCGGATTTGAATTTAGACAAGGTTCTTTTGAGACATATCGATAATTAATTTTTTAGAATTTTACTGTAATTTTTAACTAATTAAATAAGCAACTTTTTATTTGAAGTATTTCGCACCCTGAAATCAACATTTTGAAGTTTCAAAATATGAGTCCATCTACCGATATTATTATATTTTTGGGATCGTGGGACGTTGGCCATCTCACCGGTATCTTTATTTCTGTCCGTACGTGGATGGAATTTACGTAACATGGTATTTTGGAAAACAAAACTTTAAATACATGAATAAAATAAAGTTGTAATCTTTGTTGGGTGAACCAAAATGAATCCACGTTCTCTCTTCCCAACCCTAGTTATCTTTCTTTGTAGTCAAACACGGTTCTGCCGTCGTGTTCATGAGGAGAACGTGAAAATCAAGTGCAAAAGAAAATCAAATTTAAAAACAAATAAAAATCAAATAAAATATTTGCTCTTCACTTTAAATACTGCCTTAAGAAAAAGGTAGAAGTTAAGCCACGATTTCTTCCCTCAGACACCCATTTTCTTTGGTCTCAAAAACAAATACGTGGCCTTCAGCGAATCAAAGAAAATACCTATAAATCAAAACACAAACTTTCTTCAGCTAAAACCGTTTAGCTCATCAAGTTGACGGAGTCTTTTACTCGCAATGGAAGGCTTCGGGTTTGGTGAAATTTAGGGCGAAGGTGGAGGGCCGTGCGCTGCTCATGTCGGCGATGGTGGATGGGTTTACGGCAGTCCATACGGTGGTGCGGTGGTGATTGTAGCTCGGGTCATTTGTGATGAAGGATTGGATGCGTGAAGTTCATGTATGGGATAAAAGAAGTAGAGCAATGTTTGCTCACTGGAGTTGGGTGCATCAAGTGTTCAGCCGTGAACAGAATGAGGTGGTAAGAGCTTTTGCGCGGAGTCCTTTGGAAATAGGATTCAAAATGGAGTGGCGAGAGCAGGTAAACGCGGGATTTTTGGGTCGAGTTGTACAATAAAAGGGTTCGCCAGTTTACTGTAGACTGGTGTAGGAAGCTGTTCGACGCTTTTCACATGAGGGTTTTGATTCTGATGATTTATATATGGAGGAGAGGAGAGTATAACGGTGATGAAGACATTGATTTTCATGCGAAGATGAAGGAGGAAGAATCAAGTATGGGTGCGTTAATGGTGGAGTTAAAAGCAGCGGATGTTTATGTAAATAGAGAAGATGGGTGTAGCAAGCGGGTCGGGTTTTGAAGTGGGTGGGCTGACGTCTCTTTGTGGTAAGCCCATTTGAAAATAATGGATTAAATAAAATAAATGCTTATCTAAACTTGTTTCAACAATAACTTTTACTTACAAAATCAAAATTCGAGAAAACAGGATTCATTGGGATCGTATGAACGGTGGCTCCAAAATGGAACTGACTGGAAGTGAATCGAAGCTCGTTACAATTTATAGCAAAATAAATTTTTCGTCTGAATCAATCGATGGTTATCGTTATTAACGATGATCGTCCAAAGTGAGTAAATCTCACAAACTCTAAACAGTTTTATTTTCACGTTGTATTCTTAGAACTGTTAAAATATTATCTGTTTGACTGTTTGACTGTGTGTTGACTGTTTGATTGAACTGCTAGTCAGTTAGTAGAGATTTTATATATATATTTACGTATATATATAAACCGTTAAATAGTCATATGTTGATTCTGCTATCAGAATATTTCACAGTGAAGTGAAATCGATGTTGTTGTATTGTCTAACATCTGTGGTGCAGGGAAACAGGTTGGAGGAACCCAACTGGATTCCTCAACAGTTATTTTTACTGTGATTTATATATTGTGACATATAATGTGATGTATATAATCCGTTGTGATTTTGCGTGTTTGGACAAATATTCATCGTTGTTAGATGATGTGTAAAAAACATAAGTTAACCAAAGCAGAGTTAGTCGAGTTAAACAAAGTAATTGGTTAAGTTAACCAAAGCAAAGTTAGTCGAGGTAAACAAAGTAATTGGTTAAGTAAATCAAAGCAAGTTAGTTAAGTTAAACTAAGTGATTAATCGATGTGAATTAGTTAAAGTTAAACTAAGTGATTTATCAAAGTGAATTAGTTAAGTTAAACTAAGTGATTAATCGATGTGAATTAGTTAAGTTAAACTAAGTGGTTAATCGAAGTGAATTAGTTAAGTTAACTAAGTGGTTAATCGAAGTGAATTAGTTGAGTTAAACTAAGTAAATCGGTTAGAGTTAATCAACGTGAATTAGCTAAGTTAAACTAAGTGGATTTGTTCAGTTAATCAAGACGAGTTAACCAGTTAGGTTAAACCAGTAGAGTTAACTAGTTGAGTTAACCAGTTAGAGTTAACCAGTTAGGTTAAACCAGATGAGTTAACCAGTTAGAGTTAACCAGTTAGAGTTAATCTGTTAGAGTTAACCAGTTAGAGTTAATCTGTTAGAGTTAACCAGTTGAGTTAACCAGTTAGAGTTTACCAGTTAGAGTTGACCAGTTAGAGTTGACCAGTTAGAGTTGATCAGTTAGAGTTATCCAAGTAGAGTTAATCGAGTAGAGTTGTCGAATATCACTTATCCGAAGTAGAGTTATCGAATATAGTGTATTCGAGAGAAGAGTTATCGAATATAGTTATTCGAGTGGAGAAATCAAATGTGGTTCAATTGAGAAGAGTTATCGAATATTATTTATTCGAAGAGTAGTTATCGAATATTGGTTATTCGAAGTTAGTTAATCCAAAGGAGTTAATCGAAGAGTTAATCCGAAGGAGTTAGTCGAAGAGTTATTCGAAGTTAGTTAATCCAAAGGAGTTAATCGAAGAGTTAATCCGAAGGAGTTAGTCGAAGAGTTATTCGAAGTTAGTTAATCCAAAGGAGTTAATCGAAGAGTTAATCCGAAGGAGTTAGTCGAAGAGTTATTCGAAGTTAGTTAATCCAAAGGAGTTATTCGAAGTTAGTTAACCCGAAGGAGTTAATCGAAGAGTTAATCCGAAGGAGTTAGTCGAAGAGTTAATCCAAAGGAGTTATTCGAAGAGTTAATCCAAAGGAGTTAGACGAAGAGTTAATCGAATATAGTTATTCGAAAGAAAGTGTTAATCGAATATAGTTTATTCGAGTAAAGTTAAAAGAGTTAATCGAATATAATTTATTCGAGTAGAGTTAGAGAAGTTAAATCGAATTTATTTATTCGAAAGGAGTTAATCAATTTGAGTTAAGTTAATCGATTTGAATTAAGTTGAATCGAAATGGAGTAAATCGATTAGAATTAAGTTAATCGAGTTAGAGTAAATCGAATATTGGTTATTCGAAGGTAAGTTATTCGAATTGGTTATTCGAAGGAGTTAATCAAATGAGTTGATCCAAAGGAGTTAGTCGAATATTAGTTATTCGAATAGAGTTAAAGGAGTTATCAATTTTAGTTTGATCGAAAGGAGTTATCGATTAGTAAATCGAAAGGAGATTTTCGAATATAGCATATTCGAAAGAAAGAGATCGAATATTGTTTATTCGAAAGAGAGAGATTTCGAATATGAGTTATTCGAAGAGAGATAATCGAATATAGGTTATTCGAAGAAGAGTTAATCAAATAGAGATTACTCGAAAGAGAGTTATACGTCGAATTCGATTATAGCGAATTCGGGAAAGTACTATTTACTTTCCAGGGTTTAAATCAAGATTTAGTTATTGATTTAGAAATTAGGTGTCTGTTTAATTATTCGAGTTAGGAGATAAAGTTATAATTTAGGTTAGATATTGTAGAAGTAGGAATTATAACGTTATAGTTATAATCAAACGTTGTCATATAAGAAGTAGATTCGTAACCTGAATCCGAGAATTTGCGTAAACAGATGATTGGAAAAAGTGAGTGACGAGCTTCATCTATTTCACAGTAAAGGACGTTGTTCAATTAAGGTCTGAGAGGTAATTATACCCCAACTTGATTGACTTCAGAATTGACAAAGGAATAGTTGTGGTTCGATAGAAAAGGTTGATTTGAAATATAGAAGTAATAAGCGATCAATGGATTAAGCATAACGATGTTTTATACAACGTTCATTTTAAATCCGTAATTGAGTTTTGGAAACGTTTTCCAAATATAGTCAGATATGTTTTCTAAACATAGAAAATGAAATGTTTTCATGATAAGAATTTAAGAAATAGAGTTAAGCAAATTCAGAAACTAACTGGAGAGGGTAAGTTGAACGGTTTTCTAAGTGACGATCTGATGTTGGTTTCGACCTTCCAGATTGATACTTAGAGAATTGTTCTCATACTAGTTACAGTTAGGGACTGATAGTTGCGAAATAATAGTGATGTGAAAATAAACTATGGAAATGTTTTCCAATGATTAATAACATATATTTTCTAAATATATGAAATAAGGAAATATGAACAAATGATGATTGATCGATCGAATTTCCATTTGGAAATAAGATCGTTGTTTGTACACCGACATGTTTTAATTTGATAGTTGAATCACAGACTATCAAAGTTTTTACCATTTTAACGTTGTTATTATGGAGAGACCGGTTGGATTATTATCCCAAGAACCACTTTGTATTGGCATAAGCGTTGCGAGCAACATCTGCCAAAGATAAATTGAAGACGGAGTAAAGTGCAAGGGCTGTTGTATAAGTCTTAGATAACAGTGACTAAGACGGATATACTGAATAGTGCCTTCGGTTTGTCCAGTCCCAGGACAACGTATATGGAAGAAGGTCTGACAGAGTATATCCCATGGATCGCGTAAGTTGATCTGTTCAAACGTATTCACGTTTGGTGGCGGAGGAATTCGTTTCTCTTAGCTATATACCCGTGTTATTTTTGGATAAGTCAATTTGTGATTTGGCGGGTATGACGATGTGGCATTCAAAGTGAATGGTGATCAGATGTTCTGAAGATAGACGTAGCTTCTAGCCTCACACCGGGAAGTAATAAAAGTTGGGCTAGGCAGCATGGCTAGTTGGGTCATTCCCAAGCAGGGTGTATTGTCACCGATCTAGGGAATATCCATATTTATACTTCTTTTTGATTCTGTATCTTCGAATGACGGTTGGATGGCCTACAACCGTGGTGGCAATATATTCGCGACACTCAAGCTAAATGAGTGAGCGGTCATGTGTGGCCGGGTTGCAAGACGTTCTTGTTGAACCCTGAGTGTATCACCTCTAGAGTACACTATTCAGAAGGTGCTCCCATACCTTGTCTGTTGGAATCCATTCTCCGATAAGCGCCCTATTGTTTATGATTTTATACTATGTATGTAGAACGTGAGATGCAAGCGTTTCTGCTAGATTGATACCTATTTGTACTTAGACATTATTATAATATCACAATGATATTGCTTGTCAAAGTTGTTAAGATACTCATAAGGGAAAAACCCGTTCCGTATTCACGGCGTGGTCTTATGAGATATCCTATACCTGTTTTAAACTATTTTACTCACACCAGTCCCATGACTGACCCGGAGTTTACTTTGTTGTTTTCCCTAGACTCTTGGGTGCCTAAATTTGTACGGGCAGTCAAGTAGTCGGGATTTACAGATATACTTGGAGAGCTTGGAGCAGGAGGCTGTAAGATTTGATAGCTATAGTTATTTCCGCTGTGTTGTAAGTGTTGTACTCTGATAAGTGCTATTGTATATATATAACTGTGTACTTCAAAGTTATGTTATATATTATATGTTATTCGTTCCGCTGTGAGATTCGTCTTACTCTGATGATTCTGATGTTCTTCTTCTTCTTCTATTCTATTAGTTCTATCTTTTCTTCCTCACCTTCTAAATTCTTTCACTAACGTCTCGGAATTTCCGACTCTCGAGGAGTCGGAAATTTCCAGCCGTTACAGTTGGTATCAGAGCTTAAGTTAAGTGATTACCTTGGCTCTGTGGCATAACTCGATAGAGATGGGATTAGTAATATCCTAGATTGAGTTTGAGTGTATATATATGAGCGCGTAATTGTTATATATAAAATGGTTTTATATTGTGGAGACTCATTGGTTGAGTGGCTTATGAATTCTGGTCGATCAGTTGATCCACTGTATCGATAAGGTTTACTAAACACCCGAATACGATGAACCGTCATGGTATGTTTTGAAAGAGGGTAAATGAAATAATTTTTCCCAAAATATATTTGTTTATAGAAGAAATATATATCTTGAAATTATTATAGTATATTGATTGGGTTGGTTGTTATTATAATCGAATAAGATTATAAAAGGGTTAAATGGTTATAAATGACCAATCAGAATTCATATAAGGAAATTTTAAGTTCCTGGGAGATTTTGAAAATGTTTTTCAAATTGAAAATGATATGGTATTGAACTCACGTCGATAGCTGGAAAATAGATTCTGATGATGAATCTAGACATCATCAGTGTTCATTTTCGAGTTCTAAGTGACGGATTACTACCAAAGGTTTTTTTTTTTGAATTGTTTTGAGAAAACAAGTTGTTTAGAAATTCAAAGGTTTTGAATTGACATTATGATTTCAAATTGATTTGAAAGAAACCCAGGAACTTAAGTTCTGGAATTAAAATTTAACTAATGAAGTTAAATAAAATGAGATGGTAAAAATAAATTGAAATTTAACTTGAACCGAGTTAAATAAAATTGAATTGGGATTAGAGATAATCTAGAATGGTACCAAATTGATAAGTCAATAATTTGGAATTTGATATTAGAGTTCGAATGAAATTCGATTTGGATTTGAGGATATGAACTGATTGGAGATCAATTGGAATGGATAACATTGGTATATGTTGAAGTGGTAGCAGATGAAAGGGATAGAGTTAAATGCCCGACAAAAAGGTACAAGTTTATATCATATATGAGTTTGGATTTTATGAGCCGAATTGGCTATTTTGATTTCCTTTTGGATTGGAGGCCTAGAGAGGCGAGTTGTGGTTTGACGTATTGAGCCGTACAAAGGATGTTATGGCGAAATTTTTCGAAAATTCCAGGCGTTAGAACATTCACATGATTTATGGAAATTCAGTTAGCCAGAATGAATTAATAATTTAATTGAAAATTTAATAGTTCAGTTGAAACTGGAGTTGAGAAGTAAACTAAAAGATATTTGAATCTAGTTAGTAAAGTTGATAGCATTTTTTCTAACTTAGCAATTTCGAGGACGAAATTATTTTAAGTGGGGAAGTCTGTAATGGCGCGTTTTGTTAGCTGTCGAATAATTAATTTATTTAATTATTTATATATCGATTTGGCGACATCGATAACTTAAAGTACAACGTTCGAACTTATAATTTATAATTATAATTAAAACGAACCTGAAACGTCGCGGCAGTTCGCAATTTAGCGATTTGAACTTCAACTGAATGTATAGGATTCATTTTAAGCCGGATTTCTGTGAAACAAGAAACGTGTGGAGCTAGTGAAGTATATCTTTCTGATGGAAGAGAGAAATCAGGATTTCGTCGTGTAGATTTTTAGATATGTCTAAATCAAATTTTAAAATAGTCGCTATAGAATCGGTTATCGACCGTAACGGTTTATTCGATATAACTAGAGATCGGATTTGAATTTAGACAAGGTTCTTTTGATACATATCAATAATTAATTTTTTAGAATTTTACTGTAATTTTTAACTAATTAAATAAGCAACTTTTTATTTGAAGTATTTCGCACCCTGAAATCAACATTTTGAAGTTTCAAAATATGAGTCCATCTACCGATATTATTATATTTTTGGGATCGTGGGACGTTGGCCATCTCACCGGTATCTTTATTTCTGTCCGTACGTGGATGGAATTTACGTAACATGGTATTTTGGAAAACAAAACTTTAAATACATGAATAAAATAAAGTTGTAATCTTTGTTGGGTGAACCAAAATGAATCCACGTTCTCTCTTCCCAACCCTAGTTATCTTTCTTTGTAGTCAAACACGGTTCTGCCGTCGTGTTCATGAGGAGAACGTGAAAATCAAGTGCAAAAGAAAATCAAATTTAAAAACAAATAAAAATCAAATAAAATATTTGCTCTTCACTTTAAATACTGCCTTAAGAAAAAGGTAGAAGTTAAGCCACGATTTCTTCCCTCAGACACCCATTTTCTTTGGTCTCAAAAACAAATACGTGGCCTTCAGCGAATCAAAGAAAATACCTATAAATCAAAACACAAACTTTCTTCAGCTAAAACCGTTTAGCTCATCAAGTTGACGGAGTCTTTTACTCGCAATGGAAGGCTTCGGGTTTGGTGAAATTTAGGGCGAAGGTGGAGGGTCGTGCGCTGCTCATGTCGGCGATGGTGGATGGGTTTACGGCAGTCCATACGGTGGTGCGGTGGTGATTGTAGCTCGGGTCATTTGTGATGAAGGATTGGATGCGTGAAGTTCATGTATGGGATAAAAGAAGTAGAGCAATGTTTGCTCACTGGAGTTGGGTGCATCAAGTGTTCAGCCGTGAACAGAATGAGGTGGTAAGAGCTTTTGCGCGGAGTCCTTTGGAAATAGGATTCAAAATGGAGTGGCGAGAGCAGGTAAACGCGGGATTTTTGGGTCGAGTTGTACAATAAAAGGGTTCGCCAGTTTACTGTAGACTGGTGTAGGAAGCTGTTCGACGCTTTTCACATGAGGGTTTTGATTCTGATGATTTATATATGGAGGAGAGGAGAGTATAACGGTGATGAAGACATTGATTTTCATGCGAAGATGAAGGAGGAAGAATCAAGTATGGGTGCGTTAATGGTGGAATTAAAAGCAGCGGATGTTTATGTAAATAGAGAAGATGGGTGTAGCAAGCGGGTCGGGTTTTGAAGTGGGTGGGCTGACGTCTCTTTGTGGTAAGCCCATTTGAAAATAATGGATTAAATAAAATAAATGCTTATCTAAACTTGTTTCAACAATAACTTTTACTTACAAAATCAAAATTCGAGAAAACAGGATTCATTGGGATCGTATGAACGGTGGCTCCAAAATGGAACTGACTGGAAGTGAATCGAAGCTCGTTACAATTTATAGCAAAATAAATTTTTCGTCTGAATCAATCGATGGTTATCGTTATTAACGATGATCGTCCAAAGTGAGTAAATCTCACAAACTCTAAACAGTTTTATTTTCACGTTGTATTCTTAGAACTGTTAAAATATTATCTGTTTGACTGTTTGACTGTGTGTTGACTGTTTGATTGAACTGCTAGTCAGTTAGTAGAGATTTTATATATATATTTACGTATATATATAAACCGTTAAATAGTCATATGTTGATTCTGCTATCAGAATATTTCACAGTGAAGTGAAATCGATGTTGTTGTATTGTCTAACATCTGTGGTGCAGGGAAACAGGTTGGAGGAACCCAACTGGATTCCTCAACAGTTATTTTTATTGTGATTTATATATTGTGACATATAATGTGATGTATATAATCCGTTGTGATTTTGCGTGTTTGGACAAATATTCATCGTTGTTAGATGATGTGTAAAAAACATAAGTTAACCAAAGCAGAGTTAGTCGAGTTAAACAAAGTAATTGGTTAAGTTAACCAAAGCAAAGTTAGTCGAGGTAAACAAAGTAATTGGTTAAGTAAATCAAAGCAAGTTAGTTAAGTTAAACTAAGTGATTAATCGATGTGAATTAGTTAAAGTTAAACTAAGTGATTTATCAAAGTGAATTAGTTAAGTTAAACTAAGTGATTAATCGATGTGAATTAGTTAAGTTAAACTAAGTGGTTAATCGAAGTGAATTAGTTAAGTTAACTAAGTGGTTAATCGAAGTGAATTAGTTGAGTTAAACTAAGTAAATCGGTTAGAGTTAATCAACGTGAATTAGCTAAGTTAAACTAAGTGGATTTGTTCAGTTAATCAAGACGAGTTAACCAGTTAGGTTAAACCAGTAGAGTTAACTAGTTGAGTTAACCAGTTAGAGTTAACCAGTTAGGTTAAACCAGATGAGTTGACCAGTTAGAGTTAACCAGTTAGAGTTAATCTGTTAGAGTTAACCAGTTAGAGTTAATCTGTTAGAGTTAACCAGTTGAGTTAACCAGTTAGAGTTTACCAGTTAGAGTTGACCAGTTAGAGTTGACCAGTTAGAGTTGATCAGTTAGAGTTATCCAAGTAGAGTTAATCGAGTAGAGTTGTCGAATATCACTTATCCGAAGTAGAGTTATCGAATATAGTGTATTCGAGAGAAGAGTTATCGAATATAGTTATTCGAGTGGAGAAATCAAATGTGGTTCAATTGAGAAGAGTTATCGAATATTATTTATTCGAAGAGTAGTTATCGAATATTGGTTATTCGAAGTTAGTTAATCCAAAGGAGTTAATCGAAGAGTTAATCCGAAGGAGTTAGTCGAAGAGTTATTCGAAGTTAGTTAATCCAAAGGAGTTAATCGAAGAGTTAATCCGAAGGAGTTAGTCGAAGAGTTATTCGACGTTAGTTAATCCAAAGGAGTTAATCGAAGAGTTAATCCGAAGGAGTTAGTCGAAGAGTTATTCGAAGTTAGTTAATCCAAAGGAGTTATTCGAAGTTAGTTAACCCGAAGGAGTTAATCGAAGAGTTAATCCGAAGGAGTTAGTCGAAGAGTTAATCCAAAGGAGTTATTCGAAGAGTTAATCCAAAGGAGTTAGACGAAGAGTTAATCGAATATAGTTATTCGAAAGAAAGTGTTAATCGAATATAGTTTATTCGAGTAAAGTTAAAAGAGTTAATCGAATATAATTTATTCGAGTAGAGTTAGAGAAGTTAAATCGAATTTAGTTATTCGAAAGGAGTTAATCAATTTGAGTTAAGTTAATCGATTTGAATTAAGTTGAATCGAAATGGAGTAAATCGATTAGAATTAAGTTAATCGAGTTAGAGTAAATCGAATATTGGTTATTCGAAGGTAAGTTATTCGAATTGGTTATTCGAAGGAGTTAATCAAATGAGTTGATCCAAAGGAGTTAGTCGAATATTAGTTATTCGAATAGAGTTAAAGGAGTTATCAATTTTAGTTTGATCGAAAGGAGTTATCGATTAGTAAATCGAAAGGAGATTTTCGAATATAGCATATTCGAAAGAAAGAGATCGAATATTGTTTATTCGAAAGAGAGAGATTTCGAATATGAGTTATTCGAAGAGAGATAATCGAATATAGGTTATTCGAAGAAGAGTTAATCAAATA
The DNA here is from genome assembly GCA_030737875.1 of Allium sativum. Classification (NCBI taxonomy): domain Eukaryota; kingdom Viridiplantae; phylum Streptophyta; class Magnoliopsida; order Asparagales; family Amaryllidaceae; genus Allium; species Allium sativum. The sequence goes on along the minus strand of CM060926.1, from coordinate 1,017,207,075 downwards.
GAGATTACTCGAAAGAGAGTTATACGTCGAATTCGATTATAGCGAATTCGGGAAAGTACTATTTACTTTCCAGGGTTTAAATCAAGATTTAGTTGTTGATTTAGAAATTAGGTGTCTGTTTAATTATTCGAGTTAGGAGATAAAGTTATAATTTAGGTTAGATATTGTAGAAGTAGGAATTATAACGTTATAGTTATAATCAAACGTTGTCATATAAGAAGTAGATTCGTAACCTGAATCCGAGAATTTGCGTAAACAGATGATTGGAAAAAGTGAGTGACGAGCTTCATCTATTTCACAGTAAAGGACGTTGTTCAATTAAGGTCTGAGAGGTAATTATACCCCAACTTGATTGACTTCAGAATTGACAAAGGAATAGTTGTGGTTCGATAGAAAAGGTTGATTTGAAATATAGAAGTAATAAGCGATCAATGGATTAAGCATAACGATGTTTTATACAACGTTCATTTTAAATCCGTAATTGAGTTTTTGAAACGTTTTCCAAATATAGTCAGATATGTTTTCTAAACATAGAAAATGAAATGTTTTCATGATAAGAATTTAAGAAATAGAGTTAAGCAAATTCAGAAACTAACTGGAGAGGGTAAGTTGAACGGTTTTCTAAGTGACGATCTGATGTTGGTTTCGACCTTCCGGATTGATACTTAGAGAATTGTTCTCATACTAGTTACAGTTAGGGACGGATAGTTGCGAAATAATAGTGATGTGAAAATAAGCTATGGAAATGTTTTCCAATGATTAATAACATATATTTTCTAAATATATGAAATAAGGAAATATGAACATATGATGATTGATCGATCGAATTTCCATTTGGAAATAAGATCGTTGTTTGTACACCGACATGTTTTAATTTGATAGTTGAATCACAGACTATCAAAGTTTTTACCATTTTAACGTTGTTATTATGGAGAGACCGGTTGGATTATTATCCCAAGAACCACTCTGTATTGGCATAAGCGTTGCGAGCAACATCTGCCAAAGATAAATTGAAGACGGAGTAAAGTGCAAGGGCTGTTGTATAAGTCTTAGATAACAGTGACTAAGACGGATATACTGAATAGTGCCTTCGGTTTGTCCAGTCCCAGGACAACGTATATGGAAGAAGGTCTGACAGAGTATATCCAATGGATCGCGTAAGTTGATCTGTTCAAACGTATTCACGTTTGGTGGCGGAGGAATTCGTTTCTCTTAGCTATATACCCGTGTTATTTTTGGATAAGTCAATTTGCGATTTGGCGGGTATGACGATGTGGCATTCAAAGTGAATGGTGATCAGATGTTCTGAAAATAGACGTAGCTTCTAGCCTCACACCGGGAAGTAACAAAAGTTGGGCTAGGCAGCATGGCTAGTTGGGTCATTCCCAAGCAGGGTGTATTGTCACCGATCTAGGGAATATCCATATTTATACTTCTTTTTTATTCTGTATCTTCGAATGACGGTTGGATGGCCTACAACCGTGGTGGAAATATATTCGCGACACTCAAGCTAAATGAGTGAGCGGTCATGTGTGGCCGGGTTGCAAGACGTTCTTGTTGAACCCTGAGTGTATCACCTCTAGAGTACACTATTCAGAAGGTGCTCCCATACCTTGTCTGTTGGAATCCATTCTCCGATAAGCGCCCTGCGGTTTATGATTTTATACTATGTATGTAGAACGTGAGATGCAAGCGTTTCTGCTAGATTGATACCTATTTGTACTTAGACATTATTATAATATCACAATGATATTGCTTGTCAAAGTTGTTCAGATACTCATAAGGGAAAAACCCGTTCCGTATTCACGGCGTGGTCTTATGAGATATCCTATACCTGTTTTAAACTATTTTACTCACACCAGTCCCATGACTGACCCGGAGTTTACTTTGTTGTTTTCCCTAAACTCTTGGATGCCTAAATTTGTACGGGCAGTCAAGTAGTCGGGATTTACAGATATACTTGGAGAGCTTGGAGCAGGAGGCTGCAAGATTTGATAGCTATAGTTATTTCCGCTGTGTTGTAAGTGTTGTACTCTGATAAGTGCTATTGTATATATATAACTGTGTACTTCAAAGTTATGTTATATATTATATGTTATTCGTTCCGCTGTGAGATTCGTGTTACTCTGATGATTCTGATGTTCTTCTTCTTCTTCTATTCTATTAGTTCTATCTTTTCTTCCTCACCTTCTAAATTCTTTCACTAACGTCTCGGAATTTCCGACTCTCGAGGAGTCGGAAATTTCCAGCCGTTACACAAGACCAAGGAGAAAAGCAGTAACGACCCGGATTTTTGATTGATTAATTTAAAATATTTAATATAGTTTTAAATATTGAGTTGAAAATATAAATCGAATTTCATAATGAGTTATCAATTTTATAATTGAAATACAATTTATTTCAAATACATATAATTATCGTAATATGGTATATAATTAAGCTCAAAATTTGAACTGAATCAAAATAATTCGTCTGATCATTATAAATTCTGTTTGGAATATATATACGATAATGATAATTTATTATCGGAGAATTTACAGTTTCTGAATTTAAATTATATTATATTAATTTAATATGGTATATACGTTCAAATTAAATTTCAGAATATATGTACTGTTCAATTCATAATAACGTTATTACATTAAAAGGACGGTCGGTACGCAAAAATAGCGGTTTATGATTTTTAATTGTGAACCCTGCGATATTTATAATGGATAAGATCGAAATCGAATCGAAAATCAAATCGATATCTATTTAAAAAGAATAAAAATTTCTTTATATCAAATCAAATCAAAATAAATTATATTTAAAATCGAAATCGAAATCTTTTTAAATTCTTTAAAGGATATTGCTCTATACTTGGCTGACCAGGAAATTTAATCATGTCCCCTTCTTCTTCTATAAATCCACGACTTCTTCCCCTTTTCTTTTTCTTTTTCCTTTTCCTCTTGTTATTCTCTATTCAAAGAAAAAACCATACCTCTCCTCTTCTTCTAAATCTTCTGAAATTAAAGTAAAATCGAATCCCTTATAAAACCAAATGATTTAGAGTTCGATGTACTCCAGTTCGCAAGGGCTTCAATCCCCTTACTTAGTTTCCATTGCGATGAACCATGGGTGGCTCGAATGCGAGATTCGCGAGTTAGGGCGACGCGGCTAAGCTGGGGTTAGGCCAACGAGGTGAAATCGAAGGTCGAGATGGGAGTCTGGGTGAACTCGAGATGGTAACAAGATACTTCAGTTGAGGGTTTAAGGGAAATCGTTGTTCGCAATTTTTCCTGTTATTGGCAAGGATGAAGATGAGTCGCGATACGGAGTTTGGGGATTTTGGAGCTGGCAGTCGTCGATTTGGAATAGGATAACTGTGTTAGACTCTTAGCATCGTGGAGGGACTCACGTTGTATAGTAGAGTTTCTGGAGGGTTTTTGACTGTCGTGGAAGGGTGCGATGACTGTATAGTGTCGGGGGGTGAGAAGGCGCACATCTGGAGAGGTGGCGACGAGGAGATAAGTTGCGTGTTAGGCTTATAGTGACGTCGTGACATGAATGTTGCGGAGCAGTACCATTGGAAAAATGGAAGGGACTGTAAATTGGTTGGATTTGTTGTCTGGTTAGTAAGAGTTAAAATAAAGGAGAATGGTGACTGGAGTGGGTGATCAACGGTGGATAGCTGAGGTTTGCAATTTTGGTTTGATGTCGTGGACAACAATAAGGTATTAAGCTTAAATAATATTTTTTTTAACTACAATTAGTTAACAAAAATATAGTTCCTTCAAAACTTATAAACATGGTATATATAATTCATACCAGAATTACACGAAATGAAGATTATTGGGATTCAAAGCAGTGAGGGATGGACAGATACAGTATATGTTCAGAAAATGTGTCGCTGTATTAAATTCAAAGAAGAAGAAGAATTTAACAATGATTAAGGATTCATTGGAACTATGTCTGAAATAACTATGCAATGGAATTGAAATTGGGATTTTTGAAGTCGACTAAGATCAGCAATAGAATTGAATATAGTTCGATTTAAATGAAAATTGTATCAGTTCTGCAATTAGAAATCACGGTGAGTAAATCTCACTCATATTTTTATTTTGAATTCTTTTATCAGCTAAAAATAATTGTTTGTTGATTGTTTGGATGCTTTAAATATTATTTGTTGCTGTTAAAAATATATTAGTTATTTAGGCTTGGTGGTTGTTATTGTATATATTGGTGGTTGGATTTCCCGCAGTATCATTAGCGGATGCCCGCGGTACCGTTAGCGGATGATTACCCTATACGCCCCATGCTATGATAGTGGATGACCTTCATACCGCGATATCCTGCCATGAAGCAGGATTGGTATTATTTCTGTTGGCTAACGTCTGCAGATGCAGGAAACAGGTTGGAGGGATTCAACTGGATTCCTCAAAAATATTATTATTTGTTTTCTTTAACATATATTATCATATATGATGTGTTGATTGATAATTGAGTGGTTTGATTGTTTAAATATTACTGGGGCTAAAATGTTAATTTATAAAAATATTGTGAAAAGAGATTTGGAGATTTAAAAGGGAAATTCTATTTTTTAAATAGCATTTGGAATTAGAATGTGCTAAAAATATTTACTTGTTTTAAATAAATAAAACAAGTATTGAATTTATAAACGATGTTTATAAATTGAATAATGTAGAGAATTGAATTGAATTCATACACGGTGTTTATAAATAAAGTGGAAAAATTATCATTTGATAATTTGAATATTTAAATTCAAATGTGAATTTAAAAATATAAATGGGGAAATCATTTTAAAGAAATAAATGATGGAATTTAATCTGATGCTCAGAATATAAATTGAACTAAAATGAATACGTAAGGATTTATGATTTGAATTCGATTAATTCGAATTTATTTAACTAGAAGTAAATTGAATATGAAAATAAATTGGGTGTTATATATATAAGTTATTTTAAATAGAAATTTCCAAAATAAGATTTTGGTTTTAAAAAGATTTAATAGACTTGTTTAAATATAAACAAGGAAATTTATGAAATGGTGTTTACAAATATAATGAATTAATTATCGAGAGATAATTTGAATATTTAAATTCAAATATGAATTTAAAAATGGAATTTGAATATAGAAAATTCAAATGGAATTTGAATATACAAAATTCAAACGAAAATTGAAAATAGAAATTGAAAAATAGAAAGTTGAAATCATTTCAAAATGGGAACGACGAAATATGTTTCAGAATGCGGATTTTTAAATAGAATAGAAAATAAATCCAAAGAATTTATAATTTGTAAAAGGAATTGGAATTTGATATAGAAGATCGAAGTATTTATAAATTTATTGCCGAGTAAGGAAAAATATGCAATGGTAGATAATCGAAAATATTATGTTGAATTGGGAAACTGATTTGATATATATCAAAATTATATCAGAATGGAGTTGAAATTTATTGTAAACGCAGTTTAAACGTTTATATATATTAATATAATTAAAACGAATTCGCTGCAGTGCGGCAGTTCGTAAATTGGCAATTCGAACTACAATCGAGTGTATAGAACTCAATTTAAGTCGGAATTCTTTAAAATAAGAATCGACAGGACCAATTCGATAATAGTTTTCTAATGGAAGAGAAAGTTCTGAATTCCGTCGTATACATTTGGAGTTATGTCAAAATCAAATTTTCAGAAAAACAGCGCCATAACCATTTGAAAACCATAACGGTTTAATTAATTCTATAAAAGGATTTTGAGCAAATAAAATCCGAATTTCTATTTAGAAAATCCCATATTTGAGTTGTGAAATATATCTGAGCTCAAGTGGAGTAATGGATTGATTATTTTGAATCAAAAATCAGATTTTTAATTATTGAATAGAATTAACTAATTTGAATAATAACTAGTTAATGAGATTTTAAATTGAAATTGGGCTTTGAATAAGTGAATTCGATTTGGAAATTTATATTCGAAATCAAAAAGAAACTTGAATTGAAATTGGATTTCAATTTTGTAATAAGCAAGTAAAATATTTTATTTGAACATGTTATGTTCAAACAAAGAAGTGAAATAGGCAAAATAGCTAATTAAAGAATAAATGGGCGTAACTGAATTCAAACGATTGGATTGAGTTGAATTGAAAACGGGTGAACATGTGTTAGACAGGTATGGAATGAAGTATATGAAGAGAATCAAGTTTATAAATTTAGTGCCCACAAAAAGATACACGTTTAATTTCCATATGAGGTTTTATGCGCTGAATCGGCTAGCCGCTTGGCTTTTTCTTTTTCTTTTTGATTGGAGAGGCCTGTGTGGCGGTTTGGGGATTTTCCAGATGCTCCTGGTACAAAGGAGGTTATGGCGAAATTTTCCGGAAATTTAAGGAGTTAGAATAATTTAAGAAGATTTGATAATCAGAAATCGATATATCAATATATATATATATATATATATTGAATTCGATAATGAAATGAAATTAAAATAGAATGTTATAAACAAAAAGGAAATCGATAAGCTGGTAATAGAAAGAGAAACATATATACGTTTAAAAATGAATAATTTGTTTGTATGGTGTTGATTATTCGAGGTAAGTGGTTTTGTCTGTTTTGAAGTTAATGGTGTTGTCAGTCAAGGTCTGAGAGGTAATTATACCCCAACTTGATTGATTTCATTATTAGCTGATAAATAGCAAGATTCAGTCTCGAAGAGAAATGTTTAAAGAGATTTAGTCCAATGCAGTATTTTGGGTTGTTGTGACGATGTTTTACATAACATTCGTTTTAACCCGAAGAAGTGAAAGTTTGGAAATATAATAATAAATATTTCCTAAGAATAGAAATGAATGGTCGTGAAAGAGATTAGTAATAGGAATATCTTTTAATTATGGAAATGTTTTCCAAAGAACGCAAGAGACCGAGATGACAATTGTAAATATTTGGTTAAAAAATATTGACAAGGAAATGGAGAAGTGGTATAATTAATAAAATAATAATTAAGGGGCCCAGTAATTATTTGATGTTTTGAATGGATGTTTGTTTTTCTTCGATAGTTAAATAACCGACTATCGAAGTGTTTGCCAATATCGTTGTCAACATAGAGAGACCGATTGGATTATTATCCGTGAACCACTCCATATTGGCAGTAACGTTGCAAATCAGATTATATGAAGATAATCGAAGATGGAGTGAAGTGCAAGGACTTTTTTCTATTAATAGAAATTGTGCCTTCGGTTTCGTTCAGTCCCAGAACGAACGTATATGGACGAATGTCTGACAGAGTATTTCCAATGATCATATATGTTGGTCTGTATAGATATATATGGTGGCGGAGAATTTATTCTCTTAGCATAATATCCAGAATATATTAGTGCAAGTCAATTAGTGATTAAAGGATCTGACAATGTGTCATTCGAAGATATTGTGCTATCAATGAATGATAAGTAATCGTAGCCTTAGGCCTCAACAACCGGAAAATGACAAAAATAATCGGGCAGGCAACATGGCTATGTGGGTCGCTCCCATTAGGGTGTATAATCACCTATCTAGAGAAATTACTTTTACTTCTTTAATCTATCAGTGTTGTCCCTTTTCAGGAAATGGTTGTTGATCCCAACTGTTGGTGATATACATTTGATACACTCAAGCGAAATGAGTGGTCGGTCATGTGTGAGCCAGGTTGCAAGATGTTCTTGTTGAACCCAGTGTATTCCTCTCTAGAGATACACTATCGGAAGGTGGTTCCACACCTTGTCATGTTGGAAATATAATCTCCAACAAGTGCCCTGCAGTTTTTGATTTTATGTTATATATGGAGCGTGAGATGCAAGCGTTCCGCTAGATTGTTATTTATTTGATTTAGACACTATTATAATATCACTGGATTTTTGTATCAAAGTGTTTTGGGTTGAAGTAAGGTAAAAACCGTCCAAGTTTATGTGTGGGTTGGTCTTACTATTTTACTTTCTTTCGAAAGGATTTTGAAAGTTAAACAAATGGTTGTAGTTTACTCACACCAATCCCATGACTAACCCAGAGTTTATTTTGTTTGTTTTCCCTAAACTCTTGGGTGCCCAAATTTGTATGGGCAGTCAAGTAGTCGGGATTTTACAGATTCACTTGGAAGAGCTGGAAACAGGAGGCTTCACTAGTTAGCTATAGACTATCATATTTCCACTATGTACTATGTTGTATCTAGAAACAGGTGTTTATAACTATTCTAGGAATAACTGTTATGCTCTGATAATGGTATGTATATACATTTACTGATTTGTATTTCAAAAGTTATGTTATTTAATATATTTTATTTGTTCCGCTGTGAGATTTGTCTTCTTTGTTTTCTTCTGTTCTATTATTTCTTTCTTTCTATTTCTCATCCTCTAACTTCTTTCTAAAAATGATTCGTATTTCTATGCAATTTGGGTTGTACATATGATGTATGTAGTCAACTCAGATAGTACAGATTTGCGGGCCGTTACAGTTGGTATCAGAGCTTAGGTTGAGCGAATACCTAGGCTTTGGTGGGATTGTGCTCATTAGAGATAGGGTCAGTAGTACCCTAGAATGAGTTGAGTGTGTGTGTATATATATACATGAGAGCGCGTATTTGTAAATTGATATAAAAATTAATTTGTATTGTGTTGGCTAGTCTGTTGAGTGCTTTATGAATTTTGATCAAATCATGGGACGCCACGGAGTCGATAGGAATTTATAAACACTTGAACAAAAAAATTTGATACAATATTGTTTTAAGTGGGTAAATGAATAATTTTACCCAAAATTCTATTTTTGATATAGAGAGAACAATTTTTGGAAGTTATTGGATGTGTTGATTGATATCATTATAATCAAATGAGATTATAAAATTGGAATGGTTATCAAAAACCAAATAGAATTTGTATATGAATGAAATATACAAATGAGAAGAATTAAAATTGAATTCAAACCATAATTCAGAATTTAAAATCCTGGGAAGTTGAAAAATATTTTTTAAAGTATATTAAAATAATACAGCTTTGTTTGGAAGGATTTTTGAATAGAAATCGTTTTGAATGGATTTTGTAAAGTAATAAAGCATTGAACTCACTTCAGTGTCTGGAAAATATTTCTGATGATGACTGCAGCATTATCAGTGTTCATTTTCAAGTTTCTAAGTGATGAATTGCCACCTTAGAAAAGATTTGATGAAAATTTATCTAAAAGAAAACAAGTTGATTTGAAAATTCAAATGTGTGAATTTGAAAAGATTATAAATATAAGTATATATTTATGTATTTCAAAGGATTTGAAATGAAAACCCGAGGATTTGAATTCTGGAATTAAAATTTAACTGAAGAAAGTTAAATCAATCGAAGTAAATAAATTGATCAGAATCAATTTGAATGGAATATGAATTGATTGTAAATCATTCAGGTAAATTGAATGTGAGCATATACGGTGTATAATATAAACGAGAACCAAAAGTTTTGGTAGAACTAAATTTGTTGAAATATAAAGTGTACAGTTTCAACATAAGTGGAATTTGAAAGTTAATAGGTTTGCAGAACTTTTCCTACCTTATTAATTTCAGGGACGAAATTCTTTTAAGGGGGGAAGAATGTAACGACCCGGATTTTTGATTGATTAATTTAAAATATTTAATATAGTTTTAAATATTGAGTTGATAATATAAATCGAATTTCATAATGAGTTATCAATTTAATAATCGAAATACGGTTTATTTCGAATATATATATATAATTATCGTAATATGGTATATAATTAATCTCAAAATTTGAACTGAATCAAAATAATTCAGCTGATCATTTTAAATTCTATTTGGAATATATATACGATAACGATTATTTATTATCGGAGAATTTACGGTTTTTGAATTTAAATTATACTATATTAATTTATTATGGTATATACGTTCAAATTAAATTTCAGAATATATGTACCGTTCAATTCAGAATAATGTTATTACATTAAAACGACGGTCGGTACCCTAAAATAGTGGTTCATGATTTTTAATTGTGAACCCCGAGATATTTATAATGGATAAGATCGAAATCGAATCGAAAATCAAATCGATATCTATTTAACAAGAATAAAAATTTCTTTATATCAAATCAAATAAAAATAAATTATATTTAAAAATCGAAATTGTAATCTTTTTAAATTCTTTAAAGGATATTGCTCTGTACTTGGCCGACCAGGAAATTTAATCAAGTCCCCTTCTTCTTCTATAAATTCGCGACTTCTTCCCCTTTTCTTTTTATTTTTCCTTTTCCTCTCGTTACTCTCTGTTCAAAGAAAAACCCGTACCTCTCCTCTTCTTTTAAGTCTTCTGAAATTAAAATAAAATCGAATTCCTCATATAACCAAATGATTTAGAGTTCGATGTACTCCAGTTCGCAAGGGCTTTAATCCCTTTACTCAGTTTCCATTGCGATGAACCATGGGTGGCTCAAATCCAAGATTTGCGAGTTAGAGCAGCGAGGCCAAGCTGGGGTTACGGCGACGAGGTGAAATTGAAGGTCGAGATGGGAGTCTGGGTGAACTCAAGATGGTAACAAGATGCTTCAGTTGAGGGTTTAAGGGAAATTGTAATTCGCGATTTTTCCTATTATTGGCGTGGATGAAGATGAGTCGCGATATGGAGTTTGGGGATTTTGGAGCTAGCAGTTGTCGATTTGGAAGAAGATAACTGTGTTGGACTCTTGGCATCGTGGAGGGACTCATGTTGTACAGTAGAGTTTCTAGAGGGTTTTTGACTGTCGTGGAAGGGTGTGATGACTGTATAGTGTCGGAGGGTGAGATGGCGCACATCTGGAGAGGTGGTGATGAGGAGATGAGTTGCGTGTTAGGCTTATAGTGACTTTGAGACATGAATGTTGAGGAGCAGTACCATTGGCAAAATGGAAGGGACTGTAAATTGGCTGGATTTGTTGTCTGGTTAGTAAGAGTTAATATAAAGGAGAATGGTGACTGGAGTGGGTGATCAAAGGTGGATAGCTGAGGTTTGCAATTTTGGTTTGATGTCACGGACAACAGTAAGGTATTAAGCTTAAATAATACATATTTTTTTAATTAGAATTTGTTAACAAAAAAATAGTTCCTTCAAAACTTATAGACATGATATATATAATTCATACCAGAATTACACGAAATGAAGATTATTGGGATTCAAAGCTGTGAGGGATGGACAGATACAGGGTATGTTCAAAAAATGTGTCGCTGTATTAAATTCAAAGAAGAAGAAGAATTTTACAATGATTAAGGATTCATTGGAACCATGTCTGAAATAACTATGCAATGGAATTGAAATTGGGATTTTTGAAGTCGACTAAGATCAGCAATGGAATTGAATATAGTTTGATTTAAATGAAAATCGCATCAGTTCTGCAATTAGAAATAACAGTGAGTAAATCTCACTCATATTTTTATTTTGAATTCTTTTATCAGTTAAAAATAATTGTTTGTTGATTGTTTGGATGCTTTAAATATTATTTGTAGCTGTTAAAAATATATTAGTTATTTAGGCTTGGTGGTTGCTATTGTATATATTGGTGGTTGGATTTCCCACAATATCATTAGCAGATGCCCGCGGTACCATTAGCGGATGATTACCCTATACGCCCCACGCTATGATAGTGGATGACCTTCATACCACGATATCCTACCACAAAGCAGGATGGGTATTATTTCTACTGGCTAACGTCTGTAGATGTAGGAAACAGGTTGGAGGGATCCAATTGGATTCCTCAAAAATATTATTATTTGTTTTCTTTCACATTTATTATCATATATGATGTGTTGATTGATAATTGAGTGGTTTGATTGTTTAAATATTACTGGGGCCAAAATGTTAATTTATTAAAATATTGTAAAAAGATATTTGGAGATTTAAAAGGGAAATTCTATTTTTTTAAATAGAATTTGGATTTAGAATGTGCTAAAAATATTTACTTGTTTTAAATAAATAAAACAAGTATTGAATTTATAAACGATGTTTATAAATTGAATAATGTAGAGAAATGAATTGAATTCATAAACGGTGTTTATAAATAAAGTGGAAAAATTATCATTTGATAATTTGAATATTCAAATTCAAATGTGAATTTAAAAATATAAATGGGGAAATCATTTTAAAGAAATAAACGATGGAATTTATTCTGATGTTCAGAATATAAATTGAACTAAAATAAATCCGTAAGGATTTATGATTTGAATTCGATTAATTCGAATTTATTTAACTAGAAGTAAATTGAATATGAAAATAAATTGGGTGTTACATATATAAATAAGTTATTTTAAATAGAAATTTCCAAAATAAGATTTTGGTTTTAAATAGATTTAATAGACTTGTTTAAATATAAACAAGGAAATTTATAAAATGGTGTTTACAAATATAATGAATTAATTATCAAGAGATAATTTGAATATTTTGATTCAAATATGAATTTAAAAATGGAATTTGAATATAGAAAATTCAAATGGAATTTGAATATAGAAAATTCAAATAGACATTGAAAATAGAATTTGAAAAATAGAAAGTTGAAATCATTTTGAAATGGAAACGACGAAATTTGTTTCAAAATGCGGATTTTTAAATATAATAGAAAATAAATCCAAAGGATTTATAATTTGTAAAAGGAATTGGAATTTGATATAGAAGATCGAAGTATTTATAAATTTATTGCCGAGTAAGGAAAAATCTACAATGATAGATAATCGAAAATATTATGTTGAATTGGGAAATTGATTTGATATATATCAAAAATATATCAGAGTGGAGTTGAAATTTATTATAAATATAGTTTAAACATTTATATATATTAATATAATTAAAATGAACTCGCTGCAGCGCGAAAGTTCGTAAATTGGCGATTCAAACTTCAATCGAGTGTATAGAACTCAATTTAAGTCGGAATTCTTTGAACCAAGAATCGTCAGGACCAATTAGATAATAGTTTTCTAATGGAAGAGAAAAATATGAATTCCGTCGTATATAGTTGGAGTTATGTCAAAATCAAATTTTCAGAAAAACAGCGCCAAAACCATTTGAAAACCGTAACGGTTTATTTAATTCTATAAAATGATTTTGAGCTAATAAAATCCGAATTTCCATTTAGAAAATCCCAGATTTGAGTTGTGAAATATATCTGAACTCAAGCGGAGTAATGGATTGATTTTTTTGAAACAAAAATCAGATTTTTGTTTATTGAATAGAATTAACTAATTTGAGTAATAATTAGTTAATGAGATTTTAAATTGAAATTGGGCTTTGAATAAGTGAATTCGATTTGGTAATTTATATTCGAAATTGAAAAGAAACTTGAATTGAAATTGGAATTCAATTTTGTAATGAGCAAGTTAAATATTTTATTTGAACATGTTATGTTCAAACAAAGAAGTGAAATAGGCAAAATAGCTAATTAAAGAATAAATGGGCGAAATTGAATTCAAATGATTGGATTGAGTTGAATTGAATTGAAAAAAGGTGAACATGTGTTAGACATGTATGGAATGAAGTATATGAAGAGAATGAAGTTTATAAATTTAGTGCCCGACAAAAAGGTACACGTTTAAATTCCATATGAGGTTTTATGCGCTGAATCGACTAGCCGCTTGGCTTTTTCTTTTTGATTGGAGAGGCCTGTGTGGCGGTTTGGGGATTTTCCCGATGCTCCCTGTACAAAGGTGGTTATGGCGAAATTTTCCGGAAATTTAAGGAGTTAGAATAATTTAAGAAGATTTGATAATCAGAAATCGATATATCAATATATATATATATATATTGAATTCGATAATGACATGAAATTAAAGTAGAATGTTATAAACAAAAAGGAAATATATAAGATGGTAATAGAAAGAGAAACATATATACGTTTAAAAATGAATAATTTGTTTGTATGGTGTTGATTATTCGAGGTAAGTGGTTTTGTCTGTTTTGAAGTTAATGATGTTGTCAGTCAAGGTCTGAGAGGTAATTATACCCTAACTTGATTGATTTCATTATTAGCTGATAAATAGCAAGATTCAGTCTCGAAGAGAAATGTTTAAAGGCATTTAGTCCAATGCAGTATTTTGGGTTGTTGTGACGATGTTTTACATAACATTCGTTTTAACCCGATGAAGTGAAAGTTTGGAAATATAATAATAAATATTTCCTAAGTATATAAATGAATGGTCGTGAAAGAGATTAGTAATAGGAATATCTTTTAATTATTAATAGAAGATATTTTCTAAATATAGAAAATAAAAGAAGGCGGTATATGGAAATGTTTTCCAAAGAACGTAAGAGACCGAGATGACAATTGAAAATATTTGGTCAACAAATATTGAAAAGGAAATGGAGAAGTAGTATAATTAATAAAATAATAATTAAGGGGCCCAGTAATTGTTTGATGTTTTGAATGGATGTTTGTTTTTCTTCGATAGTTAAATAACTGACTATCGAAGTGTTTGCCAATATCGTTGTCAATATGGAGAGACCGGTTGAATTATTATCCGTGAACCACTCTGTATTGGCAGTAACGTTACAAATCAGATTATATGAAGATAATCGAAGATGGAGTGAAGTGCAAGGACTTTTTTCTATTAATAGAAATTATGCCTTCGGTTTCGTTCAGTCCCAGAATGAACGTATATGGACGAATGTCTAACAGAGTATTTCCAATGATCATATATGTTGGTCTGTATAGATATATATGGTGGCGGAGAATTTATTCTCTTAGCATAATATCCAGAATATATTTGTGCAAATCAATTAGTGATTAACGGATCTGACAATGTGGCATGCAAAGCGATTGTGCTATCAATGAATGATAAGTAATCGTAGCCTCAGGCCTCAGCAACCGGGAAATGGCAAAAAAATCGGGCGGCAACATGGCTATGTGGGTCGCTCCCATTAGGGTGTATAATCACCTATCTAGATAAATTCCTTTTACTTCTTTAATCTATCGATGCTATCCCTTTTTGGGAAACAGTTGCTCATCCCAACCGTTGGTGATATACATTCGATACACTCAAGCGAAATGGGTGGTCGATCATGTGTGGGCCGGGTTGCAAGATGTTCTTGTTGATCCCAGTGTATTCCTCTCTAGAGATACACTATCGGAAGGTGGTTCCATACCTTGTCATGTTGCAAATCTAATCTCCAATAAGCAACCTGCGGTTTTTGATTTTATATTGTATATGGAGCGTGAGATGCAAGTGTTTCGTTAGATTGTTATTTATTTGATTTAGACACTATTATAATATCACTGGATTTTTGTATCAAAGTGTTTTGGGTTATAGTAAGGTAAAAACCGTCCATGTTTATGTGTGGGACGGTCTTACTATTATCCTTTCTTTCGAAAGGATTTTGAAAGTTAAACAAATGGTTGGAGTTTACTCACACCAATCCCATGACTGACCCAGATTTTGTTTTGCTTGTTTTCCCTAAACTCTTGGGTGCCCAAATTTGTACGGGCATTCAAGTAGTCGGGATTTTACAGATTCACTTGGAAGAGCTGGAAGCAGGATGTAACACCCCACCTCCGCTAGGGTCACTCATAAAGGGAATGCACTAGTTTTGGAGGAGCGTTATCGAGGTAAACAAACACAGAAATATTACAAGACAGAACATAAATAAAACAGCGGAAGATTTAAGAGCTAAATTTCATTACTTTCAAAAAGAGTCAAAACCTTTTACATCAAATAGCCAAGGTCATTATTTTCCATTACAACAAATTCTTTCTTGCATAAATAAAGAAGCATAATCTTAAAACAACAAAAGTATCTTAATTCCCCAAAGGTAGCAGAAATGCAGGCATATCATAGCTCAAGATCAAACCGTACATGAGCTGAACCGAAAGAAAGCGAAATCCAAGCTAAGTGCTGGAGTTTCCTCCCTGAGAACCGGGGGGGACGGAAGAAAAAGAGGCAAAAGAAAACGGGTCAGTCATAAAGACTAGTAAGTCCAAGTGACTTACAGCATAAAACAGGTAAAGATAACATGACATGTATAAACTGAAAGTAAACATAAGGATGCTGTCAAGATTGGCAAGATAGACTAAGATAGCATGATAAATCAAGTATAGCATCACATATTCAAGGTTCGCTGCATCAACTGTACTAGAATCCCAAACCCATGTCTTATATAAATCATGAAATAATCCATTGGCCCAATATCACGAAAGACCCATTTCTAGGTCCAACGAAACGATTCACTAGTCGATCGGCTCCCTACAAGTTCTAGCTCGTCATGTATCTGTGTCATACGGCCCTATCACGAATGCAGTCACCTGTGCTTGGTCCACCATAGGGTGTATCAAGCCCCATGGTGCCAACCACCGACCCGAATCAAGCATGCACAAATAAACCAACTTATGCCCAATGCCTGCTTTTTCAACTCCGGACCACGTGCACGACCATAGCCCGCCTGAACCTACACTGGCGCACCAACACAGCCATCGTTCTGGTCGCTTACAATCAGCCCAGTAATCGTGCCCCACCCTGCCTAGTTCCAGGGTACCATGATACATCTAGTGGGTTATTGCTGAAATGGACCGCGTAACTAGGGTTTTCGTCCAATAGATTAAGTGTTGTCATTTAAATTCGTGACTTAACCCTTATCAGTCTAGCATGTCAAGTTGGTTAAGTGTTGTCATTCATGTTCGTGACTTAACCCGCCTACGAATCATGTATCAAGTTGTTTAAGTGTTGTCTTTCATGTTCATGACTTAACCCTATCTTGTGGCATTAATTCATTAATGCACCCCAACCTCTCACGTCAGACCTGTTGTTGTGGTCACTGGATATGCCGGGCGGTTCCGGGCAGAATTACACCACAACTCAGTTTGACCTCGGGTTTTCAAGTGCGATATGACCAACTACCCACATTGGATCCTATTGTTTGTAGTAACTGGATTTGCCGGGCGGTTCCGGGCAGAATTACACTGCAAACTCAACCCAACCTCGAGTTGGCCATTTTCAAGTTCATTCTAGTGTCATGCCCATGTTTAAGTTTCATGTTATGTTCGTGTCAAGTTTCAAGGCAAGTTTCATGCCCACATCCAGATTCAAATTATAACAATGTTCATGTCATGTTTCATGGCGAGTTTCATACCAAGTTTCCTATAATTACCAATTTTTCCCAATGTTACCCCATCTAAATATTAGGCTAACAATCTTAGCCTAATTTTCCGTCCGCATGATTTTTGGCATAATATTAGGCTAAAAACTTAGCCTAATTTAACGTACACAAAATTTTGCATAAAGAAATTCATTAACATGACATAGGTGTAAACTTGGCATTCTTGGCATAGTCAATATGAACACCAAAAGTGTGTACTTGCAAAACAATCAACATGAATATCATAGGTGTGAACTTGCAACATAGACTAAACCAACATACATATATGTGAATTTGCAACATAGACTAAATAAACTTACATATATGTGAACTTGCAAATCAATCACGAACATATGAATAAGGGTGAACTTGAAATATGACATAGGTTTAACATATACACATAAACATGTAGATCTAACATTTGCTCACATATGTGATATGATTTCACAACCTAAAACTTGCATAACATGATAAACTACACAACTTGTCATCACGGGTTATACTCCAAGTTCATATACATATGAATGGACTTATTCATTAATTCCCAATTCAACATGATGATAAAATAGAACCACAGACATAGATCAACATAATAAACATTGCTCTATTATCAATTTATTTCCAAGGCATGACCTAACTGAATAAATTGATTAAAACATCGTAGGCATAACATTATGAACATGAAAAAGGTTTGAATAATAATCTAGATTCAAGAACACGGATAAATCTAACTTAAATAGAAAAATCCCCAAAATCAAGACAAATAAAAAAAAGGTCTGAATAGAAAATCAAGCTTAGATCCAATTTCATAGTCATAATCCTAGGCAATAACCTCATAGGTGATTAGCCACAATTGTCCTTGTCATAGTTATAGGCAATAGTCTTATATTCACAGTTATAGTCATAGGCATAGTCTTATGTTCACCGTCATAGTCATAGGCATAGTCTTATGTTCACCGTCATAGGCATAGGCATAGGCATAGGCATAGTCTTATGTTCACCGTCATAGTCATAGGCATAGTCTTATGTTCACAGTCATAAGCATAGTCATGGTCTTATGTTCACCGTCATAGACATAGTCATGGTCTTATGTTCACAGTCATAGGCGTAGTCATAGTCTTATGCCATTAACAATAGTTTCAACGTCGTAGACAATATTCCCAATAGTCAAGATCCAAGAAGAAAACAAGAATAGGTATGAATCATACATAAATCAATTCCAATTTAACATGCCCATAATAGATTTATAGTTTTTATCTAAAAGTAACTGGAACTTACAGATCGTGGTCTAAGAAATTTAGATGCAGAAGTCAAGGCTAGAAATTTGTTGTAGAACGTTGCGGTATCGCTGATCTATTCTCTTGAATTGTTGTAGAAGCGTTGATCTTTGATTTGAATCGAGTTTGAATGCTTAAGCTTTAATTTGGAGGCGGCGGCCATGGTTCAAGAGGTAAATTAGCAGCATAGTAGTGTAAGAATGATTTGTATGAATTAGGCTAGGTCTTAGGATGTATTTATAGGGGTAGTAACTAGTTTAGGCCCTTAGATTAACCGTAGAATCAATCCGGACCATCAAAACACGTCTCAGGCTTCAAAAATGGGTTCTGGGTCAATATAGGCCGACCAGGTCGACCTGTAAGGGGGGAGGTCGACCATATGGTCGACCTGGGGGGTAGGTCGACCCTAAGGTCGACCACATGGTCGACTTGACCCCCAGGTCGACTTGCCTGGTCCAGTGCTGCCTGAAATTTGCTGAATCTTCTAAATGCCATAATTTCTTCATCCGGACTCCGATTTTTGAAAATTCGGACTCTATTTCATGTAAAATTCCAAGGCGAACGCAATGGCTCAACCCGTTTCCCCTGATTCTTATTTAAAATTTAATTCTGCCTTGATTTATGGTTTTAACATGTTATAAAAATTCGGGTTGTTACACAGGAGGCTTCACTAGTTAGCTATAGACTGTCATATTTCCACTGTGTACTATGTTGTATCTGGAAACAGGTGTTTATAACTATTCCAGGAACAACTGTTGTGCTATGATAATGGTATGTATATATAGTTACTGATTTGTATTTCAAAAGTTATGTTATTTAATATATTTTATTCGTTCCGCTGTGAGATTTATTTTCTTCTGTTCTATTATTTCTTTCTTTCTATTTCTCATCCTCTAACTTCTTTCTAAAAATGATTCGTATTTATATGCAATTTGGGTTGCACGTGTGATGTATGTAGTCAACTCAGATAGTACAGATTTACGGGCCGTTACAAAAGCAGCCAATAGAGGCTTCTGCAGTCCCAATAGCCCAACAGCAGAAGGCGCCTGAATTCCCTATTAATAAGACCCTAGGGGTCACATTTTGAGGAAGATTTTTCATTTCTCAATCTTATTTCTACTTCTTTGAGGAGAAACCCCTAATTTCCAAATTGGATTGGGGATTTCTTCAACCCTTGTAATACATCTGCAATTAATGAATGAAGAAGTCTGAGACTTAAACATCTTGTGATTTGATAATCATGTTGTGCCATTTATGATGAAATAGGGAGTTAACACTAACCTATCGTGTGAAAGAGTTGTTCACGACACCTTCATAAAGGGGAAGGGCTTCGTGGAAACCCGGAGCCCTTCCATTTTATCTCGAGGGTTGGCAATGTGAATCAACCCTCTCATATTAAGCCTAATGCTACTCAATTCCGGAAAGGAGGTTGACTATAGGCTTATAACTGGATCACTAACGTAACCAGGCCCTTCGGGCTGGCTCAATGCGGAAGGATCATTTGAGTTAGTAAGTGTTGCAGTACCCTTACCGTCCTAATATCGAGAAGTATTAGCCTGTTTTTCACTTATCACAATGTATATCGTTTTACCCATGATCTAAGGGGTAAGTGATTATGTAAGGCTTTTGTTGTGCCAGACTAAATAAACCCTTCGTCAAGGTACTTAAGAACTCCATAGTCCTGTAAGCGTGATATTCATCCCTTGAGGGAAGAATAACTAATCTTTAGAACAGAGATTTTGATACTTAAGAAACGGTAGATTTAGCTAAGGAGCACTGATCCCAGGTTGCCTTTCGGTAATCTTAGATTACGGATGCACCAATTTTCCTAAATACATGTTCTATATGACTTATTTTGGGTGTTGGCGGAAAATATCATTAACAACAGCGTAGAAAAGAAACGGTAAGTGGGCGACCCAGCCCCTTATCTGGGTTGACACAGGGGTCGACCCAAATCTAAGGCAGGTCGACCCATGTGTCGACCCAAGTAGTAGGTGGGTCGACCCACCTGCATGTAGGGCGGATTCCTGCACTTGAACCTGGGCTGTTTCGTTTACAAACTATATAAGGATATAAAAGTATATAAATATATACAATCTTATAATCTCTAAAACTTGAGTTTAAAATCAAAAGTAAAATAGAAAAACATAAGCAGAACTTTGAAATAGAATTTGAAAATAGAAATTTAAAATTTGAAAACCAGAATTTGAATTTGAACCTGGAGTGCTATTCGAAGTCTTATACAGACTAGACTCTATTACTATATTTATCTTGAACTCATGAAATCATGATTACTCATGAGTCTTGAATCTTCTCTGAATTCTGAATCTCTTGAATCTTTAAATCTCTTAAAACTATACAGTCTTCAGTATTAATTCTTGTTTACAAATCCTGCATATATGTGTATAAATATTCTAGATAGAGATGTTAGTATATATTTAATAATAAATTAATATTAAAATAAGGTTGTTGTCATTAAAACTCCATTCTCCAACAATCTCCCCATTTTTGATGATGATAACTTTAGTTTATAAAATATCATATCTGTACATACCTCTTGATGACGATCCTTCTAATACTCCCCATGTCTATATGAATCCTATATATTCTACATAAACTAAGTCTATATTTTATAATTTCACCCCCTTTGTCATTAGCAGAAAGAAATTCAATATAATCTAAGATTATAGTATTTGACTCTATACTAATGTATTTAATATAAATGAATCCCCCTAAATTTATGCCTATACTATTCTAAAATACGAATATAAATAACTCCTCCAAAATTTATAAATGTTTCTAATATAACTATCCCTGATTTTATAATATCTTTATATCTCCCTCTAAATCTATGATTCTTATCCTAAAAGATTATAACTCCCCTTAAAATTATGACTATACTAGTCTAATAGACTAAATACATTGATAATAAACTAAGCAAACCAATCAATATTTTAAACAAGCATGACTATACTAGTTTAATAGACTAAATAGAATGATAATAAACTAAGCAAACCATCAATATTTTAAACAAGCAAATCAATCCAAATAATAAATTCAAACAATCAGTCTAAATCCAATCAACCAAAGCAAAAATATATGTCAATTCAAAAACACTTCTTGAAACTTCATCTAATCCTAGAAATTATAAAGCTCCCCCTTAATCTAAGACTAAACCTAGCCTATACTCTAATTCCCTAAAAACTATAATAAGACTTTAATCTAGACTAAGAAATAATTCTAACTATGATATAAATTAAGTAAAGAAATTTAATCCAAACAATCAATCAATTTAAGTTTTGTTGTCACCAAACATCCATTCAAATAAATTCAAACATAAAGCCAACCATTTCTTGTAACTTCTATTTATCCTAAAAACCTATAACACCCCTATTAACCACAAATGCATAAGAATATTTCTAACACACTACTAATGAAATTCAACCATGTCAAACAAGTTAATTAAGTTATTTATGTCAAACAATTCAGACCAGTCAAATAATTCAACCAAGTCAAAGTAAATATGTTATGCATTTAATTAATAATCCTATCTATTTCTAAGACAATATTTCCCCATATAGTATACTTGTTATGAGGAGTTAAAAGTTAATATGTAATGCGGTGTGTGCAGTATGTTGATTATAATATAGTATGAAATGTATGTCATATGTAAAACAAATATGAATGATATATTTAAATGAGATGCAACTTATGATGTGAATGATTTTAATTTTAGATGCACTATAATTTATAATAATGATGTATGATATGAAATAAGATGTGTAATGATATTATGTAGAATGATTTGGTGATGGTGTCTAAAAAGATATTCAAAGTACTACATATATTATAAATCAAACAAAGGTAATATTAATTTCTAGACTTAGGTTAATGATACTATTGAATGAAATTAAGAGTTTAATACATTCATGATAGGTAGCAAAATATTCAGAATAATTATGAAGTTAAATAATATTAGTAATGTGCTTCTTTTAAAAATAATATAGTAAAAATTGAAAATCTTTTTAAAATGAATAAATAAATTGTATCATATAAAGTAAACTATTTTGAGATAAACATATATTCAGAAGTATATAATGTATTGTGAGATATACGTCAATCTTTTATTATAAATTAAGTTTAATTTACTAAGGGAACATTAAAATTTAAAATTATAAAGTCTATTATTATAACAAAATTAATTTTTTTTATAAAATTTGGTGATATAAAGTAAATTATAAAAATATATTTTATATACCAAAGTTTAAATATACAAGTTTTATAAACCTAATAAAATCAGATAATCAAAATTAGTATTCACTTTACAATGTAACCCAAATCTTTATTCAATCGTAGGTGAAATATATATATATATATATATATATATATATATATATAATAGGCTACATATGTTTTAACTATATATAAAAGACATAGATTTATATTTTATAACAATATCAAATGTTTGAAAAATTTAAATTATTTCAAGTATATATCTATATAATTTTATTGATTTATACAATTTCAATATATATTTTTGAAGCAAAAGTATATAAAACATAAGTAGATAAATAAAATTGATAATTAGAGTTTGAACAGACATTTTCATATTTGGAAAGATGTCCTTTCAAAACGAAATCAAAGAGTAGTGAAATTTTAAAATAAGAAGATATTTTAATTAGATTGGCATATTAGTATGTATACTATGGTGTATAAAGATATGAACCAAATTATATAGGATTACAAAAGGGATAAATTTTTATACCTAACTATGTGCATAGATATACATATATTCCTAAATTCTATGATAATTATGAAAATAACTGTATGGAGTACCTACTTTCGTAATCCTTCTTTTTGTTGTTCCTCCATTATTATGAACCAAACGTTCACATCTTTCAGAATTTGACGATGAAATCTGCTTTATTGCGACGGTCTCGTTTTTCTGATCAGGATAGTATATTCATTTGCTGAATTTGAACATCGTATGAGAAAGATATTGAAGATTTTGTAGTTCAACCAACTTGGCGCCAAAATTTTGAATTTGAGTTTTGAATTTGAATGAAAAGACACTTCATCCATTATAAATAAGCCCAAAAGTCATGTCTCTTCATCTTCTTCTTCTCCCTTTTCAATTTCAATCAAAATTTTAGGAGGCATAACTTCTTCGTTTATTAACAAATTTGGACAAAATCAGTGGCAAATCGAAGAGGAATGCAAGAACTACAATCTAGTAATAGTTTGGGGATAATTTTGGATGGTATTGGGGTGTATAAAGTCGAAACAGTAAGAGGAAAATAGAAAATTCCTAATAGTTTTCCGTTTTGGATAGTCAATTTCGAATCGCCAAATCTCACTCAGTTTTTATCAGAATATGATGATCTACCCATAAAAACGATCGCGAGAACGAGAATTACAGTCCAGAAAAGGATTTGGGACAAAATAGTCTAACATGTGGATGAAATTTGAAGATAACCATCGGTAGTTATCCGTCTCTCTTTATTCGCCAAAATTTCATTTGATCATTACTTAATCAATTCTTGACGGAATCACATGAAACTGGAGGCATTATGAAGCAAATGAAGAGAAGTACAGTATGAAGATAAGTTGTAGATGAAAATCCAAAGGTATAAATTGATCTAGTACCCATTTCTTTGCTGATTTACATTATATGTGTATATATATATATATCCATTTTTATTGATGTCTTTTCACCGACCATCATTACTCTTCTCCTCTTTTTTATTTCATCCATGTGTTCATAAGAATTTTGAATTCTCAACAACCATGTAACACTCCATTTCAGAATTGGAATTTTCAACAGCCAGGATACCCATCTTTTCAAAGTTTGAATATCCAATATCCATATAACATGTCTTTTCCTGTAAAACAACACAACCTTTCAAATAATTGAATAACTTTTCAAAATAATCAAATGACTTTTCAAACTAACTAATATACAATTTTAAACAATAATATCATGATGGTTTTGTAACATATCCATATATTAAAGATTTCAAAATTTAAAAAAACTGAAATTTCAAAATTTTAAATATCAAATTTCAAAAATCAAATTATGAGTTTAAACTAGTTTAATAAATCATTTCAAAATTTGCCATTTAATATTTTCAAAAATCATATTATGAACTTTAGAAAGACCAGGCTCTAATACCAATTGTTAGGGAATGTGGAATGGATCGTTAAGGCAAAACTAACACAAGAGGGGGTAAATAGTGTTTTTGAAAAATTTAAGAAAATCTAAAACTTATATGATCTACTATATGAATATCAAACCACAGAGATAGTCACAGACACAAAATCAAACACAAACGAAAAGATAAACAGAAATAAAATGCAGAAAAGGAAAGAACACACCGTACTTTATACTGGTTCAGATTACTCTTATGTCCAGTTCTACACAATGCTGGATTGCGTAGAGTTTTATTACTATATCAATATCCAAGAACAAACTCCTTGATTTCATGGCCACAGGTTTACCACCGACTCCAAACTTTAAACACTCTTGATCAAGTATATTTCCCTTGATTTCCCCGGCTACAAGGTTACCACCGATTCCTTTCCTTGATTTCTAGGCTACAAGGAACACACCTTTTCCCAAACACATCCCAAAAAAGTACAACATCCTATAACTCCTCAATAACACTTTGATTCAGAGAGTAATGAGTAGAGAGTGAAAAGAGAAGAAGTTTTATATAAATAGAATTGAATTCTAAAGAGTATAAGTGTAGAAATCATAAAAATATGAAATACTAATGGTGTAAAGAATGGGGATGAAGAGGGAGAAGAAGAATGATAATTTTTTTTTAATCAACCCCTATTTATAAGATTTGAAAGGTTGCAAAGCTTCTGGAACATTACAAATAGTGAAAAGAGACGTCCTTTCAAAATCAAAAATTTGACAGTTATATGTCGACATATCAACATATGTATGTCGACATATGTTAGTTAAAAATTGAAATTTGGGTATTTTTAAAGTATTTTACTATATATATATATTTCTGGAAATTCTTGGATTAAAACACAGCAATATAAATAAGTACTATAAAGTAGAAAATCATATGAAATCACAATTATAAACTATATGAATATATTTATAAATTATAAAGTTTAAAACTATATAAAGATATAAAAGTATATAATTATATAAATATATATAATCTCATAATCTTTAAAACTTAAGTTTAAAATCAAAAGTAAAATAGAAAAACTTAAGCAGAACTTTGAAATAGAATTTGAAAATAGAAATTTGAAATTTGAAAATCAGAATTTGAATTTGAACCTGGAGTGCTATTCAAAGTCTTACATAAACTAGACTCTATACTATATTTATCTTGAACTCTTGAAATAGTTATTACTCATGAGTCTTGAATCTTCTCTGAATTCTGAATCTCTTGAATCTTCAAATCTCTTAAAACTGTACACTCTTCAGTATTTCCTGTATACAAATCCTTCATATATGTATGTGCATATATATATATATTCTAGATTGAGATGTTAGTATATATTTTATAATCAGTTAATATTGAAATAAGGTTGTTGGCATCAGAACTCCATTCTCCAATAATATATACCTATATCCATAGAGAAAACCCTCTTTTTTTTTAAAAAAAACTGGTAAATGTTTTATTAGGCAAACAGCCCAAAATTGGTTTGATTCACGAACAAAAATTACATATACCGACACATTACAGACAAAGACCAGTTCGAACCACTTAAAACTTAAACCAAACACACATTCTAGTAAATAATACAACTAAATTAAATACCAGAAAGTGCTTTGTCTCCTTAGCATGGCACCAACAAATCATGGCAGCTCAAACTTGCGCCTGCTCATTTCTCAAATTTCGTCCAACACCTCCCTCGGATCTAGATCTCGTTCATCATTGCATGTGGATTCCCAGTTACCAGTAGTTCTCAAACATCTAATTCGTTGTTTACTCAAGTTAATTTTAGTTAATACTAATCTACTAACTATGATTCAATTATTCTACTTACCTTTGAAAATATAGGTGTTTGTCCCGTTAGATGGCATTAACTGCAGATGTCAAGGTGACCTTGTTGATTTGGATATCACATCTATCATTCCTAGCCAAGTACTCTGCAATTTCTCGTAATTTTTTTTGATTGACTTTTTAGACCATTAAATACTTTACAATTCCTGAATAGTTGTAGCATAATCACATGAAAAAATACAAATAATTATGCTTATCTTCAGTCATTCTACATAGAACACATAATTTGTCATTAGTTATTCCCTATTTAAATAGTCTATATATGGTAGGAAGACGTCACAATATCGCCTTGTATGTTGTTAACGAGCGTTTATGGAAAATTACTTTATCCCAGATAGTCTTACTTCATTTCTTTAGTTCATCACTTGTGTGAATAGAGTTATACGCGGGCTTTACTGAGAAATCCCCCCCAAGAATGATTCCATGCCCATAAATCTTTATTTTGCCTGAATATAGTGGCATAGCCTGAATATTCTAGTTTATAGCTCTACTACAAGGAAGTTGATCACATTTCCAGTTTTGATTATCAATTATTGCATCTATAGTTTTATCAGGAGCACCAAATGTTGAACAAGTATCCAAACCCACAAAATTAATCATAGATTTGTCTAATATCCATGGATCTTTCTGTAAGTTAGTCTCTCTACTAGTAGCAAATTGTAACAACCCGAAAATCTGGGCCAGTTTAAAATTTTTATTTTGGCAATTTTGGCGAATTTTGATTATTTAAAATAGATTATTTTAAATAATATCAACGAGAAATTTATTTTGAATAGAATTCGAACGTATATATTATACGCGTCGTCGTTAGAATATAAATATTTATATATAATTATAAATAGAATTGAAAATGGCGCGGTAGTTCGATAATTCGATTTCAAACTTCAATTGAATGTACCGGGTGCAAAACAATCCGGATTTTAGTGAAACCAAAAACATTAGGATCTAATTGGTAATATCTTTCCAACGAATCCGAAAAATCAAGATTTCATAGCGGGAATCAAAAGATATGTCCAGTTGAAAATTCTGAATAGTCGCTATGGAATTCAGGCCCTTAAAAATGGAAATTTTGCAAATGACCTCGCATTTCGACGAAACCAGTTTTGTTGGGTCCGTGATGTCAAATTATTTCTAGGTTTTAAATTTCATAATTTTTCGAATCAATATGTGAGCGTGGCAAAGGAAAACGCGTTTGACCAGTTTCAGTTGATTTTAATCGATTGGAAAATGGCCATTTTTCCAACGGTCTCAGAATTCGACGAAACTAGTTTTGTTAGGACCGTATCGTCAATACGAAGCTAGAAAATATTTTTCTGGAATTTTTCAAGTTAGTATGTGACCCCGGTAATTTGAAATGTACGCTTAAAATTCAATATAGTGATTTAAATGTAAATTTAACGGAAACTGATTCAAACGATCGAATCAGCTTGCGATACATATCCCATTGTGTTCGGAATGGGGGTAAAACGCTATGGACGACAGGCGGTGGACCTCGTTTAGAGGTCGTATGTAAAAGTCAACTTTTTAGGAATTAAAATAATTAAATAAAATAATTAAAATTCTTTCTCTCCCCTCTATAACTCATCTGCCCCCCCCCCCCCCCCGTTGAAAATTCATTCCAGAGAAAAAAAAAGAACGAAGCCATCGCTCCTCCGTTCGACGCGCCGCCTGGCCTCGCCCCATCCCCGTCGCCTTCTTCCCTCCTCCGCCTCCCACCCCTCAGTCGATCGCCCTCACTCCTCTCTCATCTTCCAACTGGAAACCGCGACCGAGCTTTTCCCCCAATTCGAGCTCCGCCTGAAGCCCTAGCCACCGCCGAGCTCCACCGCACCCCAAGCACCTCCAGCGCCACCAGCGGGTCCAGCAGCCGCCGTCTCCACCTCCAACTCCGGCAGTGGGGCCCTCTCCACTGAAAATCCTTTTCTTCGAAAAAGAAAGGTAAAAAAAAACATTGGATTCTATGTCAGTTTTTATTATATATATAGCGAATAAAACTTGATTTTGAAATAAAGATCTAAATTTTTATATATATGCAAATAGCTAATAAAAAACCTAATCTTTTCTATGTATACAACTTAGTTTTAGAGGTTTGATTTTGTCGTATAGGATTTTCATGTATATGTTTATGGAATAACGCTTCGATTTTCATATATATGATTTTAATGTAAAAAAAGTAAAAATATGATTTTTATATATTGAACATCGAGTAAAAATATGATTTTTATATATTGAACATCGAGTAAAAATATGATTTTTATATATTGAACATCGAGATAAAAATATGATTTTTATATATTGAACATCGAGTAAAAATATGATTTTTATATATTGAACATCGAGATAAAAATATGATTTTTATATATTGAACATCGAGTAAAAATATGATTTTTATATATTGAACATCGAGATAAAAATATGATTTTTATATATTGAACATCGAGATAAAAATATGATTTTTATATATTGAACATCGAGATAAAAATATGATTTTTATATATTGAACATCGAGATAAAAATATGATTTTTATATATTGAACATCGAGTAAAAATATGATTTTTATATATTGAACATCGAGATAAAAATATGATTTTTATATATTGAACATCGAGATAAAAATATGATTTTTATATATTGAACTTCGAAATAAAAATATGATTTTTATATATTGAACATCGAAATAAAAATATGATTTTTATATATTGAATAGCGAAGTAAAAATTCGATTTTTACATAGGTAGTGAAAGCGGGCAACGAAGGTAACAAAAAGGCGAGAACGAAGAAGATTTATATCAAAGAAGAGTCAAGATGTTTGGATAGCTTTCGGTGAGAATTTCTCACTCTTCAATTTATTTTCTAGTTATATATATATACTAGGATGCAGACGGTGTTTAGTAGCACCCGACACAATCGTCCACAGACCATGGACTTGTTTGTTTGGCTGTTTGGTGATTGATTGCGATATTGGTTTGAATGTGGTTTGTGGTGTGAAAAATCGAATCGATAAATTGGTTAGGATTAGACGTGCGCCGTTATAAGGCGAAGGAGTAAGGCTAGGTTAGACTCTTACTCCAAATTTTGTGGTTTGCATAACGAAAGTGATTTGATTGATATGGGTATGGCGGTGGCCATTATTAGACCGGGGACAAGGCTAGGCCTTATCCCGTTTCTAGCATAGCGCCGTTATGCCGCCAAAATTTTCTAAAATATGTTAGAAAAATAAAAATGTCATTTTTATTAGAAATGAATAAAATAACATATTCATTTACAAATCAAAACGATTTGTTGATGTACACCCATTTGACTGATATGGATTGGGACGATAAATTTTACACATCGCCCAACTGCACAAATAAAATCTGTGTTTGATTGTTTGAAACCCCACACGGGTGTTGGGATGAAATTTGAAGTTCACTCATCCTGATTGATTTAATATGTCGATCGATTGATTGACAGGCTGTTATAAGCGTTGAATATCTATATTTGATGCTTATACAGTGTAGTGCACTTTGGTTGATGGTTGATTATTTTCAATGCTATTATATACATGTGTTGTATGAAAATCCATATAATTAATTTTATATGGTAATTGATTGGGCCTCATTCCAATTTGAAAAATAAAGAATAATATTAAATAAAGGTTCATGTGTTGACAGTTTCATCCATTGAGATTGGTCATGTGTTGAACGAAATATTTTAGTAATAAAATTTACATCTTTATAATATAAAATAAAGGTTCATGTGTTGACAGTACTCATCCATTGAGATTGGTCATGTGTTGAACGAAATATTTTGATAATAACAACCATTTTGAAAAAGAAATATTTGAAAAAGAATATTTGAAAATAAAAATTTATGAAGCCATGTTGATTAGATTGACGCCATTTTTACGTGAACGATATTTATATCGATTTTAACGATTTCGAAATGAATTGAATTTAAAACGATTTCGAAATAAAATGAATTGAAAACGATTTCGAAATGAAATGAATTTAAAACGATTTCGAAATGAATTGAATATAAAACGATTTCGAAATAAAATGAATTGAAAACGATTTCGAAATAAAATGAATTGAAAACGATTTCGAAATGAAATGAATTGAAAACAATTTCGAATTGAATTGAAAGCGAATTGAAATGAATTCAAATTGAATTGAAATTTGAATTGAATAGAAATGAATTTTAAAACGAATTTATAAAGAAGAATTCAATTTTGATTTGAATTGAAATGGAAGTTGAAATTGCTTTTGAAACGAATTTAAAACTATTTATAAAATTCGTTTTAAATAGAAATCGACGAAATATATATTATATATATTATATATATAATATAATGGCCTGAATAGAACGCGCCGCACCGCGGCAGTTCGTGAATTTCGACCATTTATTTCAAACGGACATTACGGGAGATCCGACCGTCGGATTCTCCTAAAACCGGAACCGTTGGGTTCGTATCGAAAAGAGCTTTCTAAAGAATATTAGAAATTTGAAATCTAACGGTTGGATTCGGAATTATGTCCAAATCAAATTCGAAAAAGGTCGCTGTAAGTGCAGTTCGATGGCCATTGATGGAAATCGACTGTACGGGCCTTGATAAAATTATTAAAAATAATAATAATTTATGTAAAATCATAAGAAATGATTTAGAAAGTATTGGGATGAAAAACTCCATATTTGAAAAGATAAAAATAGATTTTTATCGAAATGAACTAGTTTTGAACTAGAATTACAATTCTATTTATTTTTAAATAAATAAATTGAATATTGAAATGGTTTTGAAAAAAACCAGAATTTCCAATAATTGCATTGGAATGGATTTGAATCGAAATTGTCTTTGGAACATTTCGATGTCGAATTTCGTGATTATACAGGTGTTGTTATGGAAATTTGAAAGATATTTATATCGTTATTTCCAATACGACATTTGTTAATCGTAGAATTTGATATTGAATATAAGCCGGGATATTTTCTATTCAGAGCCTTGTATTTAATATCAAATGTGATTTGGGTTTGTCGTGAATGGTGTCTTCATTAACACTGTTCTTGAACCCAGTTGAGAAAAGATTAAATCTTTTTATTTATATTTAATGAAGTGTACCAATTAAATAATATTTAATTGGAATTGAATTGATATTGATTTTTGGGTTTATCGTGAACAGTGTTTTAAATAACACTCGTTCTTTAACCCGATAATTAATGGAATGTGACTTTGGGTTTATCGTGAACCGTGTTTTAAATGACACGGATTCTTTAACCCAGCTAACGATTAAAACTAAGTGGAGTTTTAATGAATCTTTAATTAGATTGAGATGATCGAGAATGGAGTATCACCAGTTTTGCTCCAGGCGATAGTTAAATCTTTAATTAGATTTGAACGTGAAATGGTAATTGAATTTACCGATAACACCGTGGTGTTAGATATGAAGTACTACCAGTTTTACTTCATGGGATGAATAGGTTGGGATTGGGAAATTAAAACAAATGATTACTTCGGTAAAGTTCGCTAATCCCGACTAGTTTTGAATTGATATTCAAAAATAGATTAAAGAATAAATTCAAGAAATTTATCTTGGATAAAATTAATGGGAACCTTTCCCTATGAATGTGAAATTTAGAAACTAACTGTCGGTTAGCCAAGCAGAATGGTTTTCTGGATATTGATCTGATGTTGGTTTCGGCCTTCGGGGTTAATATTTGGGGAATTATTCTCTTGATTAATTTACGGTTAGTGACTAATGAATTGGAATGAGGCGTATGTTGTGTTTGTGTAACACTTATTTAAAATATACGTGAGTTATTCGGAAAGGCCGGGTTTATCCCATTCTGAATAACTGATACGACGATAAGTCGAAGATGAAGACGGTGGTCGAAGACCGGAAGTCTTCACGTCGTTTGGGTGATTACTGATGATCTTGATTGGGCTGTACACCCAAGAAGATGGAAACAGTTGGTGATCGTCCAGACGTACTGGGAGATCGATGGATATGCGGGGTACTAGGTGCCTCCGGTTTCGTTCAGACCCAGAGCGAACTTGTAAATGGACTGTGTGTCTGACATTGGATTTTAGTCCGTGTGATTGATCTCTATTAAATATATATCTGTTTGGCGGCGGAGAATTTATTCTCTTGCTTAACGCCCTTCTCTGAGACGTACGAGCTCAGGGGTTATATATTGATGGATATCAAACGCATGGAGTGAATTGCCTGTGTGGCATGCCTAAGTGGCAGATGATCAAGGCTTCTGTTGAAAAGCAAAGTCTTGTGGTTGATGATCAAAGCATGGCCTTTGTGGCGTAGCTTTGTGTAACGTTTACTTCGCGAGTTTCACACCCGGTATGAACCAAAAACGGGAGACGGACCTCAGGGAGGACTTGCGTTTCTTTCTAGCTAAAAGTGGCGTCAGTGGTTTTACACGCCCTGACGAGTTTGACTTATGTGGTTGTTGCTGTTGCGAGGCGCCTCGGATTGATCGGTCGTTCTCGAACCGATGGAGTCATTTGATGGCTCATTTGCGCCCCAAAGGGTGGGGAAACGTAGTGTTCAGGCATAATAATCCACATCGGTGGACCGGCCCTGACGATCCAGGGGGCAGTTGCGGCTGTTCCTGAGACATGGTAGGCTAGATTGTCTCGAATCGGTTGAGGACTATCTTTTGCCTCGGTTCATGACGGAAATCCAATTTCCAAATACGTGATCTTGCGGTTTTAGTTGTAATCCTATATATGGCGACATAGTGGGATGGGGCGCTCATGCCGCCTATGATTGATACTTATGATTTGAAGTTGTTTTATACACTATGCACTGACTATAGTATCAAATGATTTGTTTAAAACGTATCAAGCATTCTTTGGCTGTTATAAGGGAAAACCCTATCCCCCGGCTTGCGTTGCATTGTGTGATAGGACCTGGGTCTTATAACAGCTTCATTTTTCTTTATTTAGCATTGCGCTGTTTGTTTTATGCACTGGTATTCTTGGGAGGAAACCCGTTCCGTGTTATACGGCGTGGTCCCTTGATTTACCTAATGATTTAAAATAAAGATTAGTAACTGTTTTAGTTCTCACACCAGTCACATGACTGACCTGGAGTTTATTGTTTTAACCTAAACTCTGGGTGCCCTTATTTTCGACACGGGCAGCTGGTAGTTTTGGTTTTGCAGATTTATATTCACAGGATCCTGGTTTACAGCTGGAATGATATCCGGAAAGCTTTGTATCCGTATATCCCTTCTAGTTGTGTATTGTATTATTTTCCGCTGCTATGTATTTAAATGTAATTTAAATCTCTGATATTTTTGTGTAATATTTATTCATACTCTGTATATTCTTGTAATCTGATGCATTGTTGTAATATACAATGAAATGTCCTTTTGTATGCCTTATGTTGTGGCTTGTTCTCGAACTATCCGCGCTTTCCTTTATGGGGAAGTTACGGGTTTTCACACAAATTCTCTTGAACAATTTTCATCTAATTTATCTCTCATTTGCAAAATAGCTTTCCAAGCAGGTGAAGTATTATTGCTTACAAGCATCTGCCAGAAATTGCTCTTCATATATCTTTGTCTCATCCATCTAGCCTAGGTGTTGTTACTAGTAATAATTTTCCAACCTTGTTTAAGAGTAAAAACATCTCTCATTTCTTTGAGATTTCTGAGACAAACACCTCCTTCTTCCTTAGGTCTGCAGTGGTCAGAAAAATTGATTTTGTGGAACCACCCTTCCATATAAAGTCAGCACATACTTTTTCATTTTTCTCAATTGACGAAGTAGGTATCTGAAAAGTCTACAGCCAGAAGTTAAATTTAGCTTGGATAACAATATAAACCAGTTCTACTCTATCAAGCAAAGTTAAAAGTCTTGAACTCTAGCCTTGGAGTTTATGTTTAATTTTGATAATAAGTCCCACATTCTCTTTGTCAGTAATCATGTTCGTAGAGAAAGGAACTCCCAGATATTTAACATGTAATTCATCTTCAAAAACACCAAGAATTTCAACAATTAGAACTTTTCTTCCACAAAATCTGTTAAATTAACATTTTGACTTGTTCTCTCCCACTTTTAAGCCAACATACATCTCCAACAAATGAAAATAGTGTTTACTATTTCTAGCAGCTGTTTCATTCGATTTAATGCATATTATTAGGTCATCAACGTATAGAAGGTAGCTTATCTTAGATTGGAATTTGTACACTATCTACATTGATTTTTTATGCTAAACCGATTCCATTTGCTGAGAAAGCCACTCCATTGCAACAAGAAATAGGTAAGGAGATAGAGGTTCTCCTTGCCTAATTCCCCTGTCAGATCCAATATGACATTTTAGAATTCCGTTAATCAGAATGGAGATGATAGGTGTATTAATGCATTCTCTGATTAGGTTAACAAATTTCTTTGGGAATCCCATACTAGTTAACATATGAATTATAAAATACTGTTTAATTTTATCATATGCTTCATGGAGATCAATTTTCAAATAGAACCTATCCTTGCCAGGTTTACTGAAATTTCTAACAAGCTCATGCACCAACAATGAAATTCTTAGAAATACTTATTCCTTTTATGAATGCACTCTGACATTCTGCAATGACGTTTGGTAATATTGTTTCACTCTATTTCATATTACCTTGCTCAAAATTTTATATAGTACATTGCAATAGGCAATATGTGTGTACTTTTCTAATTGGGTGGGCTTTTCAACTCTAGGGATAAGGCAGATGAAAGTGCAATTCATTTATTTGATTATTTTGCCTATGTTAAATGCTTCTTGAGTGGCTTTTAATATGTAATATTTCAAGAACTGCTAATGTTTTCTAAAGAATCCAACACTCAGTCCATCCGGTTCGGTGCTGGAATCATTATTAATGGAGGACATAACACTCCAAACTTCACCATGATTAATTTGGTTGGTTAACAATCTACTCCCCTGGCACTGACAACATGCTTGCAATGAATAATGGGTAGATTAGTTTAGCAAACTACATTACAAAGAGTAGTGAAATAATCAATGGCATCTTTTTCAAGTTTTTCATATTCATTGCTATAATTTCCATTCTCATCAACAGACTGAAAACTGCTATTGATATGGTTTCGAATGAACATTTTCGTATAGCAGAATTTGGTGTGTTTTTCTCCTTTAGTTATTGTGACATCCCACGTCCCTTAATGTCACCTGTATGGGGATGCATTAAGTTCTGTGAATCGCAATAATAATACGAATACTAATTGTAATAAGATAGAATATAAAAATGCAGTGGAAAAATTTTAAACTTTTATTTCAAACCAATTTCAACTTTACATTTTCAAACGAACCTTTAATTTCATAAAAATCTATTTATAAATCATCAAAGTACAAAACCATAGAATAATTTTTCCTCGCATGCTATAACAATAAACATAAAAGAAACTGAAGTAATACGTGGAAAGAGAAGTATTCCAAATCCAGGCGGAATAGAATCACGATCACAACTACTGTTCGCCACCACTCTGAGAATCGGAGGGGAAGGGGAAGGAAGAGAGAGAAGGAAAAGAAAAAAGATCAGACATAAAGTTTGGCAAGTTCCAGAAATTTTCAACATAAGCATGAGATATGAAGTATCAAGACATATAAATGGTAGTAGATATGAAAATACAATAAAATGTACAAGTACGAAGTAAACGAGATAACAAGATAAGATAAAGATCAAGTAAGCTTCTCATTCATATCCCAAGAACAAGTTTCTGCACCAACTACTATAATAATAGGTTTAGGTTTTACCCTAATTACTACCTATGCGATCGACTCCCCATAAACACAAACAGCTTGTGCCAGCCACGGTAGTAGGGGATATCAATCCCTAACTCGTCAACTTATTAAAAAAAACAGCCCAATTCGTTGGTGTTACAGCATCCTAGTTTCCCCTAATCGGCCCCTTGCACGTTCATGAATCTGCCGAAACGTGCCCATAACCACCTTCCAACCTCTTACAATCCAGACCCCTACTTAGTGCGAGCCCCCCCTATGATACCAACAGGAATACTGACTGCTATAGGTTCTACACAACAAGATTGACATAATCCACCATTAGGCTTCTGGCCCCAAATAACTAGGATTTTAAGAGTCCCAAAACGAATATAAATAGCAAGATGTGGGACCTCTTAGCTTATTAATTAATAGGTTTAACTTAATAGGTTTAAGTTCATTAATGGGCATGGTTGTTAATGACATTTCCTATAAATGTTATTATATGTACAACCCCTCCCCTAAAACAGACAAACACCTGCTCAGATGTGTGTGTGTGTGTGTATGAGGAGCATTCTGGGGCACCCTTGTTTTGTAACATGCCTTAAGCACCCCTACCAGTTTGTGAGCTATGGAAATCCAAATTTAACGAGATTTGGTAGATGTTTAATCCACATATGTATTATCATCTATCCAAAATTTGAGCTCATTCCGACATTCGTAAAATAATATATTCGATGTTTAAACTTAACGGTTCGAATAAATGTTTGAGTGGTGAATAATTGTGTTAAGATTTTGAAAATGTTACGAATGTCAGAACAACTCAAATTTTGGATAGATAATAATATGTATATGGATTTAACATGTACAAACTCTTACTGGATTTGGATCACCATAGCTCACGAACCAATAGGGATGCTAAGCCTCAGAACGCTCCTCTCTCTCTCTCTCTATATATATATATATATATTACAGTAACCACTTTTACTTAATTTACATATAATCCTCATATTTTCTATAACATTTTCTACTTAATATTAAATTAAGTCAAACCTATTCAGATTAACATGTTTTGCATATTCTTTCGTTTGTAATTGCCCTAAATTCACAATCAAGGTTCCTTAATTACAATATGCCTTATTCTCCTTATTGTCTTTACAAGTTTATTCCAATTTTTCTCAATTATACGCAATTCAAACGGAAATGGCCTAGACTCTCAATGGCCTAGGCTCAACATAAAATAAAATGGAAAAAGGAGAAAACAATTCCAAACTCAAACTGAATAAATAGGCGTAGAAAACTCTGTAAGTAAATAAAAGACTGAAAGGGGATAAAGTAGAAAGGTGTATATATGAACATATAATAACTATCAACTGAATAGGTAATCGACAGTAAAACAATAAACATATAAACATGACTACTTTCAAATCCAAATCATTTACTATCAAAATATTGTTTGAATAGCAGATCAAAAATTACAGAACTCATAGTGATTTGGTTAAGGTCTAGAAAATGTCTGTTTAAATTGTTTTTGTAGAGGAACTAGAATTATTCCCTTTAATCTATATTTTGGCAGCATCTCGGCCTCATCTTATTTTTATTTAGAAATAGCTTGGAGGAAGAAGAATGAAGAATGTTTGTGTGTAAGAAGATGGCGAGACTTCTAGCCTATTTATAGATTAAATAGGATGATTCCAAACCATTAGATATTAGGTTTAAAAATACAACCATACACCTTAAGCTGAGTCAGCGTGTGAATAATGATTAGTAAAACACCCCACCTCCGTTTAGGTCACTCACAAAGGGAATGCCTTAATTTTGATGGAGCGCTTTAGTAAACAGAATAGAATATTACAAGACAGATAAGTAGTACTTAAAAAAAAATTATAACTTTATTACAGCAGAAGCAGAAATAAGTTTGGTCACATTTTTCTAAATCACAATACCAAAACTCAAGTACACAATTATCAGTCTTATACAAAATCCTTCAGATTGTAAAGTTTTAAAGCCATAATCCCTAATATAAACTGCCATGAAAAGATAGAGTCAAAGCCAAGCAATACTCCAAGCACTTCAAGCAGAGAGAATCAAAATCAAGCTCTTATGTTTCCACCCTGAGCACCTGGGGGGGAACGGAAAGAAAAGGGGCGAAAACAAACGAGGTCAAACATAAAGTCTGGCGAGTCCAGTCACTTCAAGCATATAAACACATAATATTATCATGACATGAAAATAAAGCTGGACAAGAGATTACATCAACAGGAATAACAGATATACTTTAAGTTAACAGAAGAAATAAAATTATGTAAACCAAGTTATATTCCTTACTTACATCTTACTTCTCTGCACTAATACTAGTATAACAGGGTTAGGTGTTACCCTAATGTCTAAACTGAAACAGAATCGAAATAGAATAATCTATACAGAAACAGAATGCTAGTAATGGGCCTTCGCCACCCCTAACAGACAAAAGGTACAGAAGCAGAATACTAACAATGGGCCTTTACCACCCTAACAGACAGAAGGTACGGAAACAGAATACTAATAATGAGCCTTCACCACCCAACTAATGGGCCTTTACCACCCAACAGACAGAAGGTACGGAAACAGAATCGGAAACAGAATCAGAGACGGAAACAGAATAATCCCAACGGAAAAAGAATGTTAGAATTAAGTGTACACTAGTAATGGGCCTTTACCACCCCAACAG
The DNA here is from genome assembly GCA_030737875.1 of Allium sativum. Lineage (NCBI taxonomy): Eukaryota > Viridiplantae > Streptophyta > Magnoliopsida > Asparagales > Amaryllidaceae > Allium > Allium sativum. The sequence goes on along the minus strand of CM060926.1, from coordinate 1,017,168,245 downwards.
ACGGTACCACGTAGAAATAGACAGGTTTTACCACCCAACAGAAATAGACGGTACCAAAAGAAATAGACAGAACTAAGTGTACCCTAAGTTGTACCCCAAGCGATTGGCTCACTAGTACATAAATACCTTGTGTCGGCCCCATGGTAGGGTGTATCACTCCCTAAAGTGGCAACCTATTGGCACAGACCTATTTACAGATGTCACGGTGTCTTACATCCTCAGAGCAGACCGGATCCATGCATGCACATGTCCCGGTTGGAACACACCATCAACACCCCTCGCCATTATCAGAATGAACCGCTTATAATTAGTTCAGTAAGCGTGCTTGGACCCCTACTGTAACAACCCGGATTTTTACAACGTGCTAGGACAAGAATCAAGGCAGAATTTAATTATAAAATCTGAATCAGGGGAAACGGGCTGTGCCATTGCGTTCGTCTCGGAAAAATACGCGAAATAGAGTCCGAGTTTTCGAGAATCGGAGTCCGTATGACCCAGTTATGACCCGTCAAAGTTTTCAGAAAAATTCAAGTTCAAAAACAGCTCGAAAATTCAAATCTGGAGGCAAACAGATTGGGCGGGAAAATTCCCGCCCAAGCCCCAGGTCGACTGGGGTTTCGACTGGGGAGTCGACACGCCCAGGGGGCAGGTCGACTGCCCAGTCAACACGGGTGTCGACCTGGGTGGTCCGACCACTTTGGCTGGGTGCACCTGCTTGGCCCTGTGCTCTGTTCTGATGGCCTGTGACGAATTTTGAGGGTTCAGATCTATCCTAGGGTTAATCTAAGGGCCCAAACTACTCCTAATCTCTATAAAAACACCCCTAAGCCTACCCTAAACCCTCACAAATCACTCATGCCACGAAGTGCTGCCCAAATGCCAAGTGATCATGGCCTCCATCTCCAATTCCTAGGGACTATGCATTCAAATCGGATTCAAATCAAAAGGTGCAAGCTTTCTACACCAAATCGAGGAGAGATCAACGTTGCTACGCAAATTTCATGATGATTCTTCGACAAAGGAGCCACCTTTCTTGGTCAAGATATTCATGATCTTTCCCTAAGCCTCGCTATGTAAGTTCTAGCTACTTCTAGATCTAAACGGTAGTTTTAATGATGGCATGGAATAAAACGAGATTAAACTAAGTATGCTAGTCTATATGAACCTTGTCATGCCTCTTTTGCTTGAACCTATTACTTTTGGCTATGCTTAGTGACTAAATCATGCCACTTATGTTATGTTTAACTTAGTTCATCATGAAAGATTGAACCTTTACTTGCGGAATGTTGGCATGAATACTTGAAACCACTTTGACTTGTGAAATATGTACATGAATATGACTTGAGGCTTATGCATGTAAATGAACCCAAACCCCCTTATGATATCATGCATGTTTGTGGCTAATCCCGTTGTGACATTATGCATGTTTGAGGCCAAAAACCCCTTATGATGCTATGCATATTTTGAGGCCAAACCCCCTTATGATATCATGCATGTTTGTGGCCAATCCTTTTTTTTGACATCGTGCATGTTTTGAGGCCAATATGTAACATAGTATCCTTACTATGTTGACTCGCTTTTACTTGGGTTGGAAACACGATTTGGGGTAGGTTAGACGAGCGTGATTATGACATGATAATTTTACATGGGATTTCATGAAAATATGACACTCATGATACACCTAAATGTGGACATGACATGTGGGGTAAACATGAGACTTGAAACTAGACACGTATGGGTTGTAAGTGTAATATGACACTAGACCAAACATGAAAGTGGCCAACTCGAGGTTGGGTTGAGTTTGTAGCATAAATCTATTCGGACCCGTCCGGCTTAACTAGTGGCTACAAACAATAGGACCCAATGTGAGTAGTTGGTCATATAGCACTTAAAACCCGAGGTTAGACTAGGTTGTGGTATAAATCTACCCGGACCCGCCCGGCTTAACTAGTAACCACAACAAAGTCTAATGTGAGAGGTTGGGGTGCATTAATCTAATTAATGCCACATGAAAAGATTAAGTAATTTTGACTAATGACACTTAACCGATATGACACGAATGGGTAGGTTAAGTGGAACCGGATTTGATTTCTTAATGACACTTAACCATATAAGGCAATTAGGGGATGGGGTTAAGTAATTTACGCTTAACTAATCTAAACACGGTACTTAGATGGGGTTAAGTAACATAGACTTAACTAATCTAAACACGGTAATTAGATGGGGTTAAGTAGCTTAGACTTAACTAATCTAAACACGGTAATTAGATGGAGTTAAGTAACTTAGACTCAACTAATCTAAACACGGTAATTAGATGGGGTTAAGTAATTTACACTTAACTAATCCGACTTGGTAATTAGATGGGGTTAAGTAACTTAGACTTAACTAATCTAAACACGGTAATTAGATGGGGTTAAGTAACCTACACTTAACTAATCTAAACACGGCAATTCGATGGGGTTAAGTTAACACTTAACCAATCTAAACTTGGTAATTCGATGAGGTTAAGTAACCAATACTTAACCAACTTAACATGATAATTTAATGGAGTTAAGTAACTTATACTTAATCAATTATACATGATGATTTGATGAGGTTAAGCAACCATACTTAACCAATCTAATATGAGAACTTGATAGGGTTAAGTCACAAGACCGTTTAAACATACTTAACCATTCTAATACGATTAGTGGATGGGGTTAAGTTAACCTATACTTAACCAATCCGACTCGATAATCTGATGAGGTTAAGATAATCTATGCTTAACCAACCTAACACGATAATCTGATAGGGTTAAGATAAACAAATACTTAACCAATTTGACTTGATGATTGAACAGGGTTAAGTCATGAGCTTCTTGGTATACTTAACCAACTGGTAGGGCTAGGTCTTGGACTTGAATACTTAGCCAAAGCTTGACATGATTCGTAGGCGGGTTAAGTCATGAACTTGATTGACAACACTTAACCCATTAGACAAAACCCTAGCTCAGGGGACTAGGTTGAAAATCGTAGTTAACAAGGGTAGTGGGAAGAGAAGCTAAGTAGTAAACCTTAGTTAAGGATAACTAAGTAATAATTCTTAGTCAAGGAAATTGGACCAGTTCACAGATAGATGAGTAACCTGATACGGTAGGTCATCGCTTGGACACACGTGGAGGAGCGAATTATCTGACTTAGATAAAGGCTCCAACGAACTGGGTGATGAAGCGGTAGCTTCGGGGGACGTGAGGATACTCTTGGAATCCCTCTGTGAGGTTGCAGATGATCCGTCTGGGCTCACAAGAGGTTAAGGTCTACAGTAGAAGAACCAAGAGTATGCCTTGGTTGCTATGCGAGCGACCTAAAGACTGGGATGGATTAGCGTGGAGTCGACGATTCTTGTTTTTGCCCTGGATAGCGTGTCGTCGACTACCTACCATCTTTAGTCAATCGTGTACGTACGGAAAGGCAGAGAACTCCCAACAGACCATATACTTGCTATCGAGTTATGGGTGAGGTTGGCCAATAAGTAAGTGGGGCATAGTGGGGCCGAGATGTAGTTCTCATACATGATTTTTCTTGGATTTCCTTTCAGTAGTTGAGGGAGGGGTCATGTTGGACCATAGCCACGGATACAAAAACAGACCTGGATATCTGCATCGGCAGATGACTTAAAGCTCCCGACCGAGTTCCGTATTTCTTGATTTGCCCTGGCACGGAACTCGGATGGCACATTGAGATACTTGTGCATCTAGACATGGAAAACGATTCACGATGCATACGTGGGATAAAAGGGTGTGGTTGACGGGTGGCATAATCCCTAGTGGCCCTAGGTGGCTTGAACCCAAACCGAGACACGGAAACATTCATTAGGTAGCATAATCCCTAGTGGTCCTAGGTGGCATAAATCCTAAGTGAACACGCGATAGTTCATGGTAAGAAAACATAACCAGATCAAGGGTAGTAGTCCAAAACAACTTCAAGGATAAAATGGTACTACGTTGAGGTGGTATAGATTTACATGGGAAAGCCCGTACGGCCTACGGCAAAGGACTGAACTTATACATGGAAAGGAATATACAAGTTGGGAAAAACCTACATATGCTATATATTAGGTTGACATGGACCATTACATGACATTGGCCAAGGGACATTCATAGTTAACACATGACGTGGGTTGGGATACTAGTACGAGAGGTGCAGAGCAAATATACATGATAGATACCTTGGGATTGTATACTTGATAGAAACCTGACGATGTGATACCTTGATTTATCTTGACACCGTAGTTTATCATGATACCTTAGTTTATCTTGCTACAGTAGTTCATCCAGTTATCTTGGTTTAGCTTATCTATCTTGTCGTCATTCTTATGTTTACTTTCAGTTTATGCATGTCATGTTACCTTTACCTGTTTTTATATTGGAAGTAGATAGGACTTACCAGTCTTTATGACTGACCCTGTTTTGTTTCGCCTCTTTGTCTTCCGTTCCCCCCCCCCCAGGTTTTCAGGGAGGAAATGATGTTGTTAAGTTCGGACCTCTTATGCTTGAAGGTCATCATGTATAGCTTGGTCTTCTCTTGGCTATGGCTGCTTCACCGCTTTATTTTGGGGAATAATTTATGAAAAGGTTTTATGCTTCTTTACTATTGCAAGACAGGTTTTGATGTATTCTGATATAAAAGGCTTTAGACCTTATTTTATAAGGTAATGAAATTTGTTTTACTTCCGCTGTTTTGTATATGTTCTGTCTTGTAATATTTCTGTGCATGTTTACCTCGATAATGATTCACCAAACCTAGTGCATTCCCTTTGTGAGTGACCCTAGCGGAGGTGGGGTGTTACATTTGGTATCAGAGCAGAAGGTTACCAGACTGGGCAGAAGTTTTTAAAACCTTCTGAAAACTATTTGAGAAACCGTTTACAAAGAAGCATTTTTCAAGAAAAGTTTTTAAAGGCTATTCCCCAAAAGCCATTAGCACTATCCTTTGTTCCCTTGATTGAATCTATTTTCCTTTCCTCCATCTGTAGTCACAGTAGTTTTAACTGCGACTAATCCTTGTCTAGCTACGAAGTGTTTTCCGTGAGATGGAGGTGGTTCTCGAGAGGCATGTTACCGTGTTACAAGGAAGGGTAATAAGAGCAAGGATAAAGGACACGGACGTAAGGATAAGCAACTTGTTGGTATGGATTAGTCCACGAAGGAAGACAAGGACAAGATCAGCGAGAGGGCAATTGTATGCTCTCACTCCTAGCGTACCTAAGAGGGATGGTATCGTTTCTGTTAAAGTTTTAGCCTTTCTTTTCTATCATCCCGCCCAGACTTTGTTTTGATCATCGCATCATTTAAGTCTGCTTCGATAGTTAAGTCTCTGCACCTTAGTACTAGCATGGTAGAAGATCCCACTTTTGTCCCAAAATCTAGTTGGAGAGAGTAGGTCCATTTATTCATGACTTGTTTGGAATTGAGAGTGTAAATGCCAAGTGTTGAGATTAGAAGCAATGCTTCTATTGTTGAGCTATGGATGGATTCTAGGGATGAAGTGGTTATCCAGTAAGGGATGCCATTCTCGGTTTTGAAAGGAGGGTAGTTAAACTCTTAACTTGCCTTGGTAATACCCTCGAAGTCTCGTGTAACCTTATGAGTTCTGTCATGGTTAGTTACCTAGAATCTCTTGATGCATTTATTGGAAATCTCTGATCCGATCGAGTAATGTTCGCCAATAAGGCGGATGGTTCATTCTGCTTAAGCATGGGCTGTAGGAATCACCCTAGTAAGTACACTGGGCAACATAGCTGGCATCGGTTGTTTTCAAGGAAAAACTCTTCTGCGTGGAATACCTCTTAGTAGGTAAACGAGATCCAAGATTCGCTAGTGGATTGTTGGAAAGCTTGCATGAAACCATGAGTACGCAGTTATGGTTGAGCCAAGTATTCTAGAAAAGAATAAGTGAAAAAGGAACGAGAGGCGACAGTGAAATGAGTTCCGACTCATACCTTGGAAATAGGAATCAAGGAGCTACGAAATCATGAAGTCAAAGGCGGTCAAGGCACAATGGAATTAAGCTCATGGAAATGCGGCTTAGACGCGCGCATCATGTCTCTTTTTAAGAGTATATTGTTGATCCCTGGTTCTCCTGTAGAACTTGCTTGCATGCTATCGCTTGGTGGATATCCTCTCGGTCCTGTTTCTGTTGCAAACCCCGTAAGGAGTTTGTCTTGTTTATCTTCTCGATCCTATCTTGGGAACCTTAGGTATAACTCTATGGATGTAAACATGTATTTGAAACATGTTATGATTGATATGGTTGCAAATAGTTGCAAGTGGTTGCTCATGGATGCGCGAATACACATTAGATACTAGATTGACGCGGTCACATTTCACGTTGCATATGCACGAGTATTTATACTTGTTTATGGATGAAATTGAATGTGTTATCATGCGGATGTTGCATATGAATGAATGTTTGTGCACGCATATAGTACTTATATGACTAGGACTATTTGCATACATGTTGGACTCATGGCACTAAACATATTTTGCATTAGAAAGATTGCTCAGGCCTGATCATTAGCATTAGCATTAGCTAAGGAGCATATACACACACGTTTTGCATATGTTCATACGGCATTAGAAATCGTCTAAGGACAATGGTTGCCTATGAATGATGTTTTGAGTAGATGGATGATGGATGGTAGGATACGTTCTTCCTAACTTGGAGATTTCGGGGACGAAATCCTTTAAGTTGGGGAGAATGTAACAACCCGGATTTTTACAACGTGCTAGGACAAGAATCAAGGCAGAATTTAATTATAAAATCTGAATCAGGGGAAACGGGCTATGCCATTGTGTTCGTCTCGGAAAAATACGCGAAATAGAGTCCGAGTTTTCGAGAATCGGAGTACGTATGACCCAGTTATGGCCCGTCAAAGTTTTCAGAAAAATTCAAGTTCAAAAACAGCTCGAAAATTCAAATCTGGAGCCAAACAGATTGGGCGGGAAAATTCCCGCCCAAGCCCCAGGTCGACTGGGGTGTCGACTGGGGAGTCGACACGCCCAGGGGGCAGGTCGACTTCCCAGTCGACACGGGTGTCGACCTGGGTGGTCCGACCACTTTGGCCTGGGTGCACCTGCTTGGCCCTGTGCTCTGTTCTGATGGCCTATGACGAATTTTGAGGGTTCAGATCTATCCTAGGGTTAATCTAAGGGCCTAAACTACTCCTAATATCTATAAAAACACCCCTAAGCCGACCCTAAACCCTCACAAATCACTCATGCCACAAAGTGCTGCCCAAATGCCAAGTGATCATGGCCTCCATCTCCAATTCCTAGGGACTATGCATTCAAATCGGATTCAAATCAAAAGGTGCAAGCTTTCTACACCAAATCGAGGAGAGATCAATGTTGCTACGCAAATTTCATGACGATTCTTCAACAAAGGAGCCACCTTTCTTGGTCAAGACGATTCATGATCTTTCCCTAAGCCTCGCTATGTAAGTTCTAGCTACTTCTAGATCTAAACGGTAGTTTTAATGATGGCAGGGAATAAAACGAGATTAAACTAAGTATGCTAGTCTATATGAACCTTGTCATGTCTCTTTTGCTTGAACCTACGACTTTTGGCTATGCTTAGTGACTAAATCATGCCACTTATGTTATGTTCAACTTAGTTCATCATGAAAGATTGAACCTTTACTTGCGGAATGTTGACATGAATACTTGAAACCACTTTGACTTGTGAAATATGTACATGAATATGACTTGGGGCTTATGCATGTAAATGAACCCAAACCCCCTTATGATATCATGCATGTTTGTGGCTAATCCCGTTGTGACAATATGCATGTTTGAGGCCAAAAACCCCTTATGATGCTATGCATATTTTGAGGCCAAATCCCCTTATGATATCATGCATGTTTGTGGCCAATCCTTTATTTTTTGACATCGTGCATGTTTTGAGGCCAATATGTAGCATAGTATCCTTACTATGTTGACTCGCTTTTACTTGGGTTGGAAACACGATTTGGGGTAGGTTGGACGAGCGTGATTATGACATGATAATTTGACATGGGATTTCATGAAAATATGACACTCATGATACACCTAAATGTGGACATGACATGTGGGGTAAACATGGGACTTGAAACTAGACACGTATGGGTTGTAAGTGTAATATGACACTAGACCAAACATGAAAGTGGCCAACTCGAGGTTGGGTTGAGTTTGTAGCATAAATCTACCCGGACCCGCCCGTCTTAACTAGTGGCTACAAACAATAGGAACCAATGTGAGTAGTTGGTCATATAGCACTTAAAACCCGAGGTTTGACTAGGTTGTGGTATAAATCTACCCGGACCCGCCCGGCTTAACTAGTAACCACAACAAAGTCTAATGTGAGAGGTTGGGGTGCATTAATCTAATTAATGCCACATGAAAAGATTAAGTAATTTTGACTAATGACACTTAACCGATATGACACGAATGGGTAGGTTAAGTGGAACCGGATTTAATTTCTTAATGACACTTAACCATATAAGGCAATTAGGGGATGGGGTTAAGTAATTTACGCTTAACTAATCTAAACACGGTACTTAGATGGGGTTAAGTAACCTAGACTTAACTAATCTAAACACGGTAATTAGATGGGGTTAAGTAACTTAGACTTAACTAATCTAAACACGGTAATTAGATGGGGTTAAGTAACTTAGACTCAACTAATCTAAACACGGTAATTAGATGGGGTTAAGTAATTTACACTTAACTAATCCGACTTGGTAATTAGATGGGGTTAAGTAACTTAGACTTAACTAATCTAAACAGGGTAATTAGATGGGGTTAAGTAACCTACACTTAACTAATCTAAACACGGCAATTCGATGGGGTTAAGTTAACACTTAACCAATCTAAACTTGGTAATTCAATGAGGTTAAGTAACCAATACTTAACCAACTTAACATGATAATTTAATGGGGCTAAGTAACTTATACTTAATCAATTATACATGATGATTTGATGAGGTTAAGCAACCATACTTAACCAATCTAATATGAGAACATGATAGGGTTAAGTCACAAGACCGTTTAAACATACTTAACCATTCTAATACGATTAGTGGATGGGGTTAAGTTAACCTATACTTAACCAATCCGACTCGATAATCTGATGAGGTTAAGATAATCTATGCTTAACCAACCTAACACGATAATCTGATAGGGTTAAGATAAACAAATACTTAACCAATTTGACTTGATGATTGAATAGGGTTAAGTCATGAGCTTCTTGGTATACTTAACCAACTTGTAGGGCTAGGTCTTGGACTTGAATACTTAGCCAAAGCTTGACATGATTCGTAGGCGGGTTAAGTCATGAACTTGATTGACAACACTTAGCCCATTAGACAAAACCCTAGCTCAGGGGACTAGGTTGAAAATCGTAGTTAACAAGGGTATCGGGAAGAGAAGCTAAGTGGTAAACCTTAGTTAAGGATAACTAAGTAATAAATTTTAGTCAAGGAAATTGGACCAGTTCACAGATAGATGAGTAACCCGATACGGTAGGTCATCGCTTGGACACACGTGGAGGAGCGAATTAACTGACTTAGATAAAGGCTCCAACGAACTGGGTGACGAAGCGGTAGCTTCGGGGGACGTGAGGATACTCTTGGTATCCCTCTGTGAGGTTGCAGATGATCCGCCTGGGCTCACAAGAGGTGAAGGTCTGCGGTAAAAGAACCTAGAGTATGCCTTGGTTGCTATGCGAGCGACCTAAAGACTGGGATGGATTAGCGTGGAGTCGACGATTCTTGTTTTTGCCCTGGATAGCGCGTCGTCGACTACCTACCATCTTTAGTCAATCGTGTACGTACGGAAAGGCAGAGAACTCCCAACAGACCATATACTTGCTATCGAGTTATGGGTGAGGTTGGCCAATAAGTAAGTGGGGCATAGTGGGGCCGGGATGTAGTTCTCATACATGATTTTTCTTGGATTGTCGTTCAGTAGTTGAGGGAGGGGTCACGTGGGACCATAGCCACGGATACAAAAACAGACCTGGATATCTGCATCGGCAGATGACTTAAAGCTCCCGACCGAATTCTGTATTTCTTGATTTGCCCTGGCACGGAACTCGGATGGCACATTGAGATACTTGTGCGTCTAGACATGGAAAACGATTCACGATACATACGTGGGATAAAAGGGCGTGGTTGACGGGTGGCATAATCCCTAGTGGCCCTAGGTGGCTTGAACCCAAACTGAGACACAGAAACATTCATTAGGTAGCATAATCCCTAGTGGTCCTAGGTGGCATAAATCCTAAGTGAACACGCGATAGTTCATGGTAAGAAAACATAACCAGATCAAGAGTAGCAGTCCAAATCAACTTCAAGGATAAAATGGTACTACGTTGAGGTGGTATAGATTTACATGGGAAAGCCCGTACGGCCTACGGCAAAGGACTGAACTTATACATGGAATGGAACATACGAGTTGGGAAAAACCTACATATGCTATATATTAGGTTGACATGGACCATTACATGACATTGGGCAAGGGACATTCATAGTTAACACATGACGTGGGTTGGGATACTAGTACGAGAGGTGCAGAGCAAATATACATGATAGATACCTTGGGATTGTATACTTGATAGAAACCTGACGATGTGATACCTTGATTTATCTTGACACCGTAGTTTATCATGATACCTTAGTTTATCTTGCTACAGTTGTTCATCCAGTTATCTTGGTTTAGCTTATCTATCTTGTCATCATTCTTATGTTTACTTTCAGTTTATGCATGTCATGTTACCTTTACCTATTTTTATACTGGAAGTAGATAGGACTTACCAGTCTTTATGACTGACCCTGTTTTGTTTCGCCTCTTTGTCTTCCGTTTCCCCCCCCCAGGTTTTCAGGGAGGAAATGATGTTGTTTAGTTCGGACCTCTTATGCTTGAAGGTCATCATGTATAGCTTGGTCTTCTCTTGGCTATGGCTGCTTCACCGCTTTATTTTGGGGAATAATTTATGAAAAGGTTTTATGCTTCTTTACTATTGCAAGACAGGTTTTGATGTATTCTGATATAAAAGGCTTTAGACCTTATTTTATAAGGTAATGAAATTTGTTTTACTTCCGCTGTTTTGTATATGTTCTGTCTTGTAATATTTCTGTGCATGTTTACCTCGATAATGCTTTACCAAACCTAGTGCATTCCCTTTGTGAGTGACCCTAGCGGAGGTGGGGTGTTACACCTACAAAGCGTGGGGTCAAAGTTTTTGATACCAGAAAGGGTTACTGACTAATATGGGTTACAAACAACAGACGACACAAGTATTTCCCCTCCTAACCTTGTGTCCCCAAGCTAACAGATTTCAGATTAACTTGTTTGCAAGTTTCAGACATACTGAGTTCAGATTTACTAGTTCACAGATCAGACAATCAAGTTAACAAGTTTTCAGACTAACGGATCAAATGTACAGTTTTAACAGACTTATAGATTGTCTAACTTTGTATTGGGCCTACAGATTCACGAAACGGTATGTTAAATTCATCAGTCCAGTTGGTTTAACCCTATCCACCCAACACGTTTTAGACATCATATTTATCTCAGATTTGCATTAATTAAATATTAATGCACAGACCTCTCACATTAGGTCGGTAGCTTGTGGCTGCTGGATATGCCGGGCGGTTTCGGGTAGACTTCCGCCACAAGCCAGACCTAACCTTGTGTCTAAGCATATTTTAGTTATGCCTACGACCTCTTACATTAGACTGACAATTTGCGGTCGCTGGTTAAGCCGGTTGGTTCAGGGAAGGCTTCTACCGTAAGCGGAGTCTAAACTCGTGTCATAGCCACTTTATTCCATTACAGAAAATATCAGACTAATTATGTCCATTTAGCAGATTTAACTTCTTTACAAGTTACGGCAGATTATACAAAGTTCTATTAACATGTTTTGCTCAATTTCAGATCGATCCTCCAAATTACAATTATTCAGCTTTCAACAGATTAAGCAATTCAACACATTTAGCAAATAATAGATCTAGCAGATTAAGAAATTTAGCAGATTAGCAGAACAGGAAATTCAACAGATTTAGCGGATTAGGCAATTTGGGAGATTAGAAGATATAACATTTCTTAAAAATTCTATTTACATATCTTTCCTAATCATTAATTAAGCCTAAACTTACATGCTCAAATCATGGTCATAACTCATAATACAATATATGCCCTCAAATTTTCGTTAAACTTTGCACAGTACAAAACACTCTCTAAAAGCCCCAAATCATGATATGAATTATGCCAAATTATAGCCTTTAATGCCAATATCCAAAAATCCATATTTAGGCGCATTCACATTAATAGTTATCCTATTTTAATATAGGTCCTTATGCCTAAGTTTCATATTCCTTTTTCAAGTTATGAATCATTATATAAAAATATGCCCAAGAATCTAGATCTTTAAATTATAACATCTCAAAATCAGATCTTAATTTTAAACATGCGTTATGCCCCTAAGTTTCAAGTCATATGTTAACATACAATGGTTCCTCTTCTTCCAAATCACAGAGTACGCACAGATCTAGATCTAATTTACAACATATGTCCCTTTACTCAAATCAGACACAGATCAGTCATGTCCAATTATGCATTATTTGTTCCAAAATTTAGCGTTAGTGTGTTAATCTCTTATGAGATTCGGTGCAGGCTCGTAGTAGCCTGGCTATAGAACAGAAAGAAAAAGAGAATAGTCACAAAAAAATAGATCTGACAGATAAGAATATGCATAACCTCAGATTCAGATTTATAACCAAGTCAAGATCATAATTAAAGTTCACATCTGAAAATAACTGTACTCACAAAAAGGAATGATTCTTGTATTCTGGAATCTGTATCCTGAAACTGAAATGCTCGCCTTTGATGTAGACTAATCGTTTTAGATTTGATTCTCTTTTAATTATATTCAGATTGGAAGAAGATGCATTAATCCTAGTTTTGATTCCAGCAGAGTATCGACGCCATTCTTATTTTTAATTAGAATAGAGGCAGAGTATAGGCAGAATGAAATTGTGTGGAGAGAAAGCTAGGTTTGGGGGTGTTTAAATAGCATAGGGGTCACGAATCTAGTCAGAACGGGCGTCTAAATACAGAAAAATGCATCTGTCCATGGATCTGGAAATAGGGGGAGGTCGACCCTAAGGTCGACCCTAGTGTCGACCTGTTTACCTAGGTCGACCCTAGTGTCGACCTGTTTACCTAGGTCGACCCTAGTGTCGACCTGGGTCCTGGGCGGGAATTTTCCTGCCCAGCCCGAGTGTCTGTTTTGAATTTTGAAATATGAATTTTTGAATTTCGGGCTGGTTTTTATTGAAACTTCTGAAGGCCATATCATCTTCATACGGAGTCCGATTTACGCAAACTTGGACTCTATTCCAAGCAGAATTTCAAGAAGAATGAATTGGTGTAACCTGTTTCCCTTAATTATTCTGTTACAATTTAATTATTCTCTTGTTTGTCATTCTTATGTTCACAGAAAATACAGGGTGTTACATTCTCCCCTCCTTAAAGGATTTCGTCCCCGAAATCTTCAAGTTAAGAAGAATGTGTCCTACCATCCAATCACCCATCTACTCAACCATCATCCACAAGCATCCATTGTCCTTAGAAACTTCTAACGTTGTATGAACATATGCAAGAGTGTGTGTATATGTTCCTCATTTAATGCAAAGATCAGGTGGCCCACTGATTTAGTTGACCTCCTTAATGCGAATTATGTCAGTGCCATGAGTCCAACATGTATGCAATTTTCCTATTTGGTACATATCATTTCTATATGAGTGCACAACCGTTCATTCATATGCAACATCCATGTGCTGAGTCAACTATTTTGCATCCATAAAAAATTTTAAAAATGCACACACATCCATATGCAGTATGAGAGTGTTTTTGAGCCGATCTAGTGCCTAGTATGTGTATATGCATCCACGAGTAACCACTAGCAACCACTTGCATCCACTTGCAACCATCAAACATAACATGTTTCAAATACATGTTTACACCCATTAGTTTCTACCTAAAGGTCGAAGATTCGATCGATATGATACAACTGAGTGACAGAAGCAAGTACGATTAAAACAAGAGCTCTGTTCCTATTAGACATCGATTAAGAAAATAATTCCCTAAGTATCAACCCCGAAGACCGAAATCAACATCAGATTGACACCCAGTGAATTACTCCCATTAAACAATGCCAGACTGGAAATCTACTTCACGCTTCGAGTAAAAACCCCTAACCTTATTAGAAATATTTAGATACTTACAAACTACTGGTACAGATCAGATTACCAAATGATTCTTAGGAAACTAAGCATGATAAAAACCGAGAATGTATGCGTCATAGTTAACTTAACGCCCGACACAAATACCCTCAAACCCCAACTTATCACAAATAGATGAGTCATAACCCTTATGGGTATGAGTCCACAGCAGGATCAAAAACAAGACTAGTATTAAAGTGTAGAGTATCAACTACAGAATCATAATGCCAGAATCAGAAAGAGTTTTAACTCAAAAATCAGATAAGGAAATTAAACCTTCTACATAAAGTTTTCCTATTTCTATCCTATCCACCAGCCTCGAGGGTATTCTCCTGCCCTCCAGAAGTAGGACCTGTCCTCTGCCCTTGCCCTCGTTTCTTCGGGCAGTCCCTAGTGAAGTGTCCCATCTCACCACAGTTAAAGCAGGTGCCCTTCCTCTTTCTACAATCCTTGTTCAGATGGGTCGAGCTTCCACAAGTAAAGCACTTCTTCTCCATCTTGTCTTCAGACTTCTCATCCTTCTTTTGTGTTTCCTTTTTGGGCCCCGCTTTCTTATTCTGTGGTCCTTCAAGCTTTTCTTCTTTCTTCTCACTTTTGGTTTCCTCTTCATGCATCAATGCCATGTCAACTAATTTCTCAAAGGTAACCCCCATAGGAATGTGGGACATTGCCAATCCGTGTAGCGGCTCGTTCAAACCTTTAGCAAACCTTAGTGCCTTCTTATGCGGTGTATTTACCAAATCTAAGCCGAATCTCGCCAACTGATTAAACTTGTTGACGTACTCTCTCATTGATAAATTCCCCTGCTTCAACGCCAAGAACCTCTCTATGTATAGACTCTCTTCCGCTCGTGAGAGAAATTTCATCTCGAACCTATGCCTGAAATCCATCCATGTCTCTACCGGACGCTCTCCATTTGTGACCTCCCACCAAAAAGAAGCTTCGTCCTTAAGCAACCATACCGCCAACTGTATCTTCTGCCTATCGTCCACCTCGAAGATAACGAACAAATCCCCAGTTTCTTTGAGCCAGTTCCTTGCCTCCACTAAGGATTCAGTTCCATTAAAGTTCTTCCCACCCATGGCTCGAAAGTCTTTACATATCTTCGGGAAAGTATTCACGCGCAGAGGAGGAGGGGGAGCCGCTGCAGCTGGGGGAGGAGGGACGTCTACTGGGCCCGCATCATTAGCCCTAGCTTCTAGGTACCTCCTGAACCAGCCAGGTATCGGTACGCCCTCCGGAAGGTTAAGATCCCCAGACATGCTGAAATGAAAGAAATGGAAAGATTCAAAACAAAGGATAGAAAGATAGGCATATGGCTTTGGGGATTATGTTTTTCAAAATAAAATCTACTTTTGAAAATACTTCCTTTTTAAACCTTTTTGAAAATAGTTTTCAAAAACTTTTTATCAAATCTGGTAACCTTCAGCTCTGATACCAAGTGAAACACCCCACCTCCGTTAAGGTCACTCACAAAGGGAATGCCTTAACTTTGATGGAGCGCTTTAGTAGACTGAACAGAATATTACAAGACAGATAAGTAGTACTTGAAAAAAAATTAACTTTATTACAGCAGAAGCAGAAATAAGTTTGGTCACATTTTTCTAAATCACAATACCGAAACTCAAGTACACAATTATCAGTCTTATACAAAATCCTTCAGAATGTAAAGTTTCAAAGCCATAATCCCCAACATAAACTGCCATGAAAAGATAGAGTCAAAGCCAAGCAATACTCCAAGTACTTCAAGTAGAGAGAATCAGAATCAAGCTCCTATGTTTCCACCCTGAGCACCTTGGGGGGGGAGGGGGAAACGGAAAGAAAAGGGGCGAAAACAAATGAGGTCAGATGTCTAGCGAGTCCAGTGACTTCCAACATATAAACAAATAATATTATCATGACATGTAAATAAAGCTGGATGAGAGATTACATCAACAGGAATAACAGATATACTTTAAGTTAACAGAAGAAACAGAATGATGTAAACCAAGTTATGTTCCTTACTTACATCTTACTTCTTTGCACTAATACTAGTATAACAGGATTAGGTGTTAGCCTAATGTCTAAACTGAAATAGAATCGAAACAGAATAATCTATACGGGAACAGAATGCAAGTAATGGGCCTTCACCACCCCAACAGACAGAAGGTACAGAAGTAGAATACTAATAATGGGCCTTTACCACCCCCAACAGACCGAAGGTACGGAAACAGAATACCAATAATGATCCTTTACCACCCAACTAATGGGCCTTTACCATCCCAACAGACATAAGGTACAGAAACAGAATCGGAAATGGAAATAGAGACGGAAACAGAATAATCCCTACGGAAACAGAATGTTAGAATTAAGTGTACACTAGTAATGGGCCTTTACCACCCCAATAGACGGTACCACGCAGAAACAGACAGGTGTTACCACCCAACAGAAACAGGTGGTACCAACAGAAATAGACAGAACAAAGTGTACCCTAAGTCCTACCCAAGCGATCGGCTCCCTAATACATAAATACCCTGTGTCGGCCCCACATTAGGGTGTATCACTCCCTAAAGTGGCAACCTATTGGCACAGACCTATTTACAGATGTCACGGTGTCTTACATCCTCAGAGAAGACTGGATCTATGCACGCACATGTCCTGGTTGGAACGCACCATCAACACCCCTCCCCATTATCAGAATGAACCGCTTATAATTAGTTCAGTAAGCGTGCCCGGACCGCTACATAGCGTGGGTTCAAAGTTTTTGATACCGGAAAGGGTTACTGACTAATATGGGTCTCAAAAAACAGATGACATATGTATTTCCCCTCCTAACCTTGTGTCCCCAGGCTAACAGATTTCAGATTAACATGTTTACAAGTTTTAGACATACATAGTTCAGATTTACTAGTTCACAGATCAGACAATCAAGTTAACAAGTTTTAAGACTAACGGATCGGATGTACAGTTTTAACAGACTTATAGATTGTTTAACTTTGTATTGGGCCTATAGATTCATGAAAGGGGTTTGTTAAATTCATCAGTCCAGTTGGTTTAACCCTATCCACCCAATACGTTTTAGACATCATATTTATCCCAAATTTGCATTAATTAAATGTTAATGCACAGACCTCTCACATTAGGTCGGTAGCATGTGGCCGCTGGATATGCCGGGCGGTTCCGGGCAGACTTCTGCCACAAGCCAGACCTAACCTCGTGTCTAAGCATATTTTAGTTATGCCTACGACCTCTCACATTACACTGACAGTTTGCGGTCGCTGGTTAAGCCGGTTGGTTCCGGGCAGGCTTTTACCGTAAACGGAGTCTAACCTCGTGTCATAGCCACTTTATTTGATTACAGAAAATATCAGACTAATTATGTCCATTTAGCAGATTTAACTTATTTACAAGTTACGACAGATTATCCAAAGTTCTATTAACATGTTTTGCTCAATTTTAGATCAAGCCTCCAAATTACAATTATTCAGCTTTCAACAGATTAAGCAATTCAACAGATTTAGCAGATAACAGATCTAGCAGATTAGGAAATTTAGCAGATTAGCAGAACATGCAATTCAACAGATTTAGCGGATTAGGCAATTCGGGAGATTAGGAGATATAACATTTCTTAAAAATTCTATTTACATATCTTGCCTAATCATTAATTAAGCCTAAACTTACATACTCAAATCATGGTCATAATTCATAATACAATATATGCCCTCAAATTTTTGTTAAACTTTGCACAGTACAAAACACTCTCTAAAAGCCCCAAATCATGATATGAATTATGCCAAATTATAGCCTTTAATGCCAATATCCAAAAATCCATATTTAGGCGCATTCACATTAATAGTTATCCTATTTTAATATAGGTCCTTATGCCTAAGTTTCATATTCCTTTTTCAAGTCATGAATCATTATATAAAAATATGCCCAAGAATCTAGATCTTTAAATTATAACATCTCAAAATCAGATCTTAATTTTAAACATGCTTTATGCCCCTAAGTTTCAAGTCATATGTTAACATACAATGGTTCCTCTTCTTCCAAATCACAGAGTACGCACAGATCTAGATCTAATTTACAACATATGTCCCTTTTCTCAAATCAGACACAGATCAGTCATGTCCAATTATGCATTATTCATTATTTGTTCCAAAATTTAGCGTTCGTGTGTTAATCTCTTATGAGATTCGGTGCAGGCTCGTAGTAGCCTGGCTATAGAACAGAAAGAAAAAGAGAATAATCACAGAAAAATAGATCTGACAGATAAGAATATGCATAACCTCAGATTCAGATTTATAACCAAGTCAAGATCATAATTAAAGTTCACATCTGAAAATAACTGTACTCACAAAAAGGAATGATTCTTGTATTCTGGAATCTGTATCCTGAAACTGAAATGCTCGCCTTTGATGTAGACTAATCGTTTTAGATTTGATTCTCTTTTAATTATATTCAGATTGGAAGAAGATGCATTAATCCTAGTTTTGATTCCAGCAAAGTAGCAACGCCATTTTTATTTTTAATTAGAATAGAGGCAGAGTATAGGCATAATGAAATTGTGTGGAGAGAAAGCTAGGTTTGGGGGTGTTTAAATAGCATAGGGGTCACGAATCTGGTCAGAACGGGCGTCTAAATACAGAAAAATGCATCTGTCCACGAATCTAAAAATAGCGGGGAGGTCGACCCTAAGGTCGACCCTAGTGTCGACCTGGGTCCTTGGTGGGAATTTTCCCGCCCAGCCCGACTGTCTGTTTTGAATTTTGAAATCTGAATTTTTGAATTTCGGGCTGGTTTTTATTGAAACTTCTGAAGGCCATATCTTCTTCATACTAAGTCCGATTTATGCAAACTTGGACTCTATTGCAAGCAGAATTTCGAGACGAATGTAATGGCGTAACCCGTTTCCCTTAATTATTCTGTTATAATTTAATTATTCTCTGGTTTTTCATTCTTATGTTCATAGAAAATACGGTGTGTTACAATTAGGTGCCTAATGGACTCTTTTGGCGGAAAATCTTTTCTCGGCATAATGAAAAAACTATATTTTTTGCAACCTGAGCTTTATAATTTTATAAATATATTTATATAGTTTATATTTATCATTTCATATGATTTTCTACTTTATAATACTTATTTATATCACTATGTTTTAATCCAAGAATTTCCAGATATATATATATATAGTAAAACACTTTAAAAATACTCAAATTTTAATTTTTAACTAACTTATGTCAACATACATATGTTGATATGTCGACATGTAACTGTCATATTTTTTATTTTGAACGGAACTGTCTTTTCACTATTTGTAACATTCCAAAAGCGTTGCAACCTTTAAAATCATATAAATAGGGGCTGATTTCAAATTTTTTATCATTCTTCTTCTCCATCTTCGTCATCTTTCTTTACACCATTAATATTTCATATTTTTATGATTTCTACACTTGTACCCTGCCAAAATTCAATTCTATTTATACAAAACTTCTTCTCTTCTCACTCTCTACTCATTACTCTTTGAATCGAAGTGCAATTGAAGAGTTACAGGTTTGTTGTAATTGTTTGGGAAGTGTTTGGAAAAAGGTGTGTTCCTTATAGCCTAGAAATCAAGGAAAGGAATTGGTGGTAACCTTGTAGCCGAGGAAATCAAGTGAAATATACTTGATCAAGGGTGTTTGGAGTTTGGAGTTGGTGGTAACCTTATGGCCATGAAATCAAGGAGTTTGTACTTGGATATTGATATAGTAATAAAACTCTGCACAATTCAGCGTTGCATGGGACTGGACGTAGGAGTAATCCGAACCAGTATAAAATTCAGTGTGCTCTTTCCTTTTCTGAAAATTCAGCGTTGCATGGGAGTAGAAGCAGGAGTAATCCGAACCAGTATAAAATTCAGTGTGCTCTTTCCTTTTCTACATTTTATTTATGTTTATCTTTGTGTTTGTGTTTGATTATGTATGTGATTATCTCTGTGGTTTGGTATTCATATAGTCGATCATATAAGTTTTAGATTTTCTTAAATTTCTCAAAAACACTATTCACCCCCAACCCCTCTAGTGTTTTTTTGGAAAGGTCGGTGGGGTTGAGTGGACCCCGACCACTTTTATTAATTCACCTTAGAAGGGAGGGATACAACACAAAAATAAGATAACGTAGAAACAAGGTACATCAATGGGAAAGAGAAAGAGAAAAAAAACGCATATATACAAGAAATTTAGCTTGGGAAATTAAAAATACCCGGGTCAAAAGTGAAACCGAGAATTTTCATGCCATTTCTACTCTCCGATCTCACGCTCGTCTTGAACTGCAAATTGATCTTAGCCTTGTGAGGTTCGAAAGCGCGATTATTCCTTTCCTTCCATACTGCGGCAATAAATTTTTTGAGAGCAAAGTTAAGTAACCTGCCTCTAATTCTTTTTGCACTCGTTTGGTTTTGTAGTCTCCTCCATTCCATCTCACTTAAATTACTTGCAGTTGATCCAACCAATGACTTTATAATACCATTCCATATAGGGTAAATATTTGCACATTCAAAGAAGAAGTGGCCGATAGATTCATCTTGAGCCTCACACATAACACAAAATGCATCAGTAAACATGCCTCGGCTATAAAGCTTATCTTTGTTTAACATTTCTTTGCAGACAACCTTCCATGTCAAAAAGCTCCCTCTAGCCGAATTATCAGTATGCCAAATATGCTTACTCCACTTGCACCTTGGCATACAACCGTAATTTGACAGGCAGTTGTACATGTTCTTTATGCTAAAGTTTTTCGCATTAGTACCCCATTGCGTTAAGTCATTTATAGTACTTCCCATAGTGAGCCTCCGAGCTTTCTTCCATAAGTTGTTAACACGAGTGATTGATGAGTCTGGCAGACAAAGCATGTTGTAGTGGAAGAGCTCATCAACGTTTGAAGTAGTGCTTAAACACGGCAACTGTATTTCAATATGCGTGGGAACATTACACAGTAGTAAACCTTTTTCTAAACATGGATCTCACCGAAATTTGACAACAAGATTTAGAAGTATCCTGTATTGGATATGGGGCAAAGTGCTATCGTGCAACTTGAAGATACAATGCCAAGTCCAGCTAATTTTTTGCGGCTGAGTCATCGTCCAGAAATGCTTGTTTTTGATGATGTTCTTCTTCGACCAGTCAACCCAAACACTATCTCTATTATTCAAAATATTATCCACATGCTTTAGAAAGGAAGTTTTGTTCCAAACAATCATGTTTACAATCCCAAGTCCGCCTTTGCTCGCCGGAATTTCTACTCTTTTAAAAGCGATGGGGGCTAAGAATTTTCCTTCCTACAGGAATCTCATAAATGAATACCTAACCATTTTAATCAATCTGGAAGGTCGAATATACATTCTAGCCCAGTATACTTGCATCAACAAAATGAAAGACTTTGTCAATGTCAGCCTCCCATCTTGACTAAGAAGTCTCAAAGTCCAATAGCTCAGATGCACGGTAATTCTACTATAAAGCGGCAAGCAATGATGTATAGAAACCTTGGCAGCTGTGAGTGGAAGGCCCAAGTAAGAAATACAATTAGTATAGTTAGCCAAACCTATTGACAAACAAAGTTGGTTAACATTGGCTACGCACAGCCCAGCACATTTCATATCAGATTAGCCAATATTAGTCTTTAGACCCGTCATTTCATAGAAGCGGTTTAATGTATCAAAAATAGTAACATTGTAGGTTGCAGAGTGCAAAAAATCACCAAGTCGTCCGCAAATATTAAAGAAGAAATTTTGGGATTAGCACACATCAGATGAAGCTTGAAAAGACCACTGTCAATCTTGCTGTCTAACATTCATGTCAAGACTTCCATCACCGTTATAAAATGTAATTCGAAAACGAATCCCCTTGCCGAACCCCTTGTCTACTACCCAAAAAGCCGTTGGAGTTACATTAACAATTATCGAGAAATGAGCCGACGAGATACAAGAGTATATCCATATGATAAAGTGAGGAGGAAAGTTCATACAAGCCATGATTCTAACAATGGAATCCTACTAAATGTTGTCGAACGCTTTCATATTATCGAACTGAAACATTGCACGAGGGGACATATTTTTTTCCGTGGTAACCATTGAGCAGTTCATGTGACACAAGGACATTATCAAGAATACTTCTTCCAGGCAAGAAGGCGGATTGGTTAGGAGAGATGATACTTGGCAGGACTTTTTTCAACCTAGTGGCAATAATTTTGGAGATGTATTTGTAGATCGAGCTGCAACACGCAATAGGACGAAAGTCAGTAACCATGGTAGCATTACTCTCTTTGGGAATCAGTGCAATGTTTATGTTATTGAAATCTTGCCACATTCTAGCTTTTTATAAGAAGAAAAGAATAGCCTTGCAAACTTCATTATGGATAATATGCCAACAACTTTGATAGAAAAAAGAATTGAATCCATCAGGCCCATAAGAAGATTTACTGTTTAAAAAACAACATTGCGACTCTAATCACTTTTTGGGTAACTTCATTGCAAAGGCCTTGGTAGTATTGTGTTGAAATTTTTGGAAGAATATACGGATCAATCGCCTTAATATTAGGAGCAAAATTATTTGAGTTACCAAACAAATTAGTAAAGTGGTTAAAGAAAGCGTTTTGTACATCATCAGGGTTGTTAGCGACATTACCGCAACTGTCCGTGATAGTGACAAGATTCTCTCTACACTGCTTATCTTTAAGCGACGCATGGAAGTAGGCACTATTATTATCTCCCTCAATCTTCCACTTTAGCTTCTCGTTTTGTTTTACCATCGCATCTTCAATCAGCATGGCTTCCTGGTATTACTTATTTATTTGTCTTTCCATGTCGGAGTGGTCGTTATTGTCCATGTACTGCATCATAGAAATTTGCATTTCTTCAACTTTACCCCTCCAGAATGTACTCAACTTGCTGCCACTCCCAAATTTTTCTCTAGACCAAATATTCAAATTATTTTTTAGGTTCTTTCAATTTCGACTGCAAAATAAACAATGGGTAACCATTATACTGCTTAAGCCAAACATGTTGAACAACCGTAAGAAAATTAGCTTGATTAACCCAAATATTAAATTATTTGAAACTAGAGGAAATGCTCATGTACATGCCATTAAGTTGGAGGATGATAGGCGAGTGGTCAGAAAGCAATGGAGAAGGAAGGTTATAGCAAAGAGTAGGCCAAACAGAGAAAGTTGTGGGGTTCCATATGCCGTGGTCAATAAGCGAGTATGTTCTCGGACCATTTCTACTATAGTTATTCCAGGAATAAGGCATTCTAGTGTGTTTAATATTGACAAGATCAGCAGTGTACATAGTCTCTCGAAGAGGTTGAATATCCCTGGGAAATAGAGGGTTGCCACCATGTCTTTGGCTAACTTCAAAACAACAGTTGAAGTCCCATAAGATAATCCAAGCGATGTTAGAGTTGGATAGGGAGGGAATTTTATCATGAAGGATTTGTCTGGCGAAGGGGGAACTTGTAACATATACAAAGGTGATAAGGAAGGACATTTGGTCAGCAAGCGGGATAGCGTTGTAGTGAATCATCTGGGTAGTGGATAGGATAATAGAAATATTGAAAATAGTGGGGTGAAAGAGAATAAGTATTCTCCCATAAGGTGCATCACTGAGATTGTTAAGTTGTTTCCAGCTTGGATTAATGTATCTGGAAGCACGGAGAGTAAGGTCTCGGTTAAGTTTAGTTTCAAGAAGAGTAAGAATGCTAAGCTTAAAATTGGCTAATTGTTCTTTACATTGGTTGAGTTTAATGTCGTCGTGGCAATCACGTATATTCCAAACCCCTACTTTAGTCGACGATGATTAAATAGTTGGGGCGATGGATTCATCTTTTCGCGTACTCCTTAGCATGTACCCATGCAGTATAGTGGCAGAAGTAGAATTCTTTTTGGATTTCATGGAAATTGTAGGTTTCGGGGTAAATGAGTCATCAGGAGGTTTCTTGTAAGATGCTGAGGCTTGCAAATAAGAATACGGGTTTGTAAGAGGCAAAGGTGAGTTCACGTTTTGAAGTAGAGGTTCAATTAGAAATATATTTGGCTCAATTGAGTATGAGGAGGACGAGGGGGTTTGCATAGATTCCTTCTCTAAATCTTGCATTGAATACTTCTCTTTTGCATGTGCTGTAGGAACTTGTGGCACAATAATACTGTTTTCGCATTCATTTACATAATTTTTGTTACCTTCCTCTTCTTTATTAATTTATATTGCCTCATCAATGTTATTCTATGTTCTACCCTGTCCCTCACCTACTTCTTTGCCGCATTCAAACATAACTACTCCTTTCACAACCTCATAAATTCGCACTTCCTCGATTGCTTCATCTAGCATTACATTCTCTTCTTCATCCTTTTCTCTTTGCAAAAGAAACATTTTGTTTTTGTTGTTCTCACTTTGCTTCAGCAATTCCTCGACATTCGGCAACACAATATTTCTGATATCCTCAACATCCATGTTTATAAATTCTTCATCATCATTTCCTACTTCATTATTCACATTATCATTCCTCTCAATTTCCCCTTCTTCCAAAGCTTGAAAGTTGTTTCATGTAATAGTTCCTTGAGCCACAAACCTGTCACTATGTTTACATTGTCCAAGACCTGCTAAATTATTTTCAAAGGAGTTATTACGCACTCTTGATGCATTCCTGAAAGATTCGTTCCTATTTTTCTTGTTATTAACTACTTGCCATCTATGTGTGACGTTTACATATCCAGCATTAGTTCTTCTAACCACTTGTTCCTTCGTTTGTGTTCCTTTAGCAGGTACCACGTTCTCTCTTGTTACCACTTCTTTCTCGTAAGTCTGGCTTCTTTCATTTAGAGCTGCTTTGACCATTTCACACTCAGTCGTTACATGCACGAAGGTTTTATACTTAACACAAATGTCAGGCTTCCATAAGTACTCGACGTAAATACGTTGCACTCCACATTCAACAGTTTCGCCCCAAAAGACATTCACTAACTCCTTGTCTGGTCTAACTTTGATTAAACACTTCGCAAATTGGATTCGATCTCTACTCTCTGTCTTTTCGTCTAAGCACAACAGCTTACCTATCATGCTACTAAGCTAGTTAATGTCGTAATTCGACCAAGCAAAAATAGGAATGTTGTATAGTTTTACCCACACTGGTACATATCTGACACTTCCACAAACATTTCTTATGGGTGGGTCATATGGCTTTGTGATGAACATTTTTTTGTTCATAATGATAAGATCAGCTGTGATATCTTATTCTTATTGTCAGAGCATGAAAAGGCAAATGGAAATAGAACTCCATCCGATCGAACTTTAATTGATCCTTTGGGCTTCCATAGATCTTTTAATGTGGTAATGACTGTAGTGTAAGAGAGGGGTCGGTCTAAGAAAAAACCGACAATGAAATCGCTCCATACTTCATTTCCATCCTCTGGGACACTGTCTGCAATTGCAAGCGCGCTGTTAAAAATTTAAGGAGTTAAATCAACTGGCTCATACTTCCTGGCGTTTAATGGTTTACGCTTATACATCAAAGTCCATGGCAGTTGATTTTTCTGGTTTGGAGAGAAGGAGGAAGAAGCAAGGGGGGAGCGGAGGGGGAGGCGTGTTGGAGGGGGAATCAGGGGGCCAAGGCAGTGGATTAGGGGGTGGCGGAATAGCTGGCGGTTGGCTCGAGGGAAAGGACGTGTTGATGGAATTGGGTGGGATGGATAGCTCAGAGGAAGCGGACATGAGAAAGTTTTTTATTTTTGGCCCTCTAGTGTTAGTTTTGCCTTAATGATCCATTCCACATTCCCTAACATGTATAATGTACCATTTATTCACATTTTAAAAATACAAATATGTTTACTCACTATTTATTTAGGAAAACTAAACCTAAGCTCCGATACCAAATGTAACAACCCAAACCCCAACGTTCCCAGATTTTTTGCAAAATGCTAAAATACAAATTCGTTGAAGCTCGAGTTGGGTGTTTGGTATCTTGCAAATAGGCAAAGATACATATATCAAAGTACAATTAAGAAACTCACAGTGGAAATAATTAAAATATAATATTAGGTACTTACCAAAATATTAACACTTTCTAGAAAAATATCTCTAAGCTAAAAAATCACCGTTTGTCGCCTAACTTGTGGATTGCTATGAGGAGGGCGTCAGAACTAAGGTTCTGGTGAATTAACAAACTGTATACATGTAAGCTTAACACTACATATGATGTTCTATTACCATTTTAGTTTTATTCGGTTATTCGGGTGTACAGTGCTCTCACCTTCGTGTGTAATCCATATATATTTACTCCTATGTCGACCAAACTTAATAATCACTATATATATATAGCTATATGCCTAATCGACCATTGCGGTCCTAAATATTACCCATAGTACCATTTGTATCCTTCTTGATAAGACTCCGTTGTCTTTCTATGAAAGAGTACTCCAACTACATCTGTAAAGGGAAGCTTCATGAGGTCTACAATACGGATGTTCCATTGTTTGGTAACAAAGCATGAAACTGCGTCTGCATCAGCTCGTTCCAATGCTTGGACCTCACGATGTACCGACTAGTGCATACATTGAGGACTTACACATAATCTTACTGTTTGCTAACTAAGATTACCTAACAAGAACTATCCTCATATGGAAGTCAGTCCGTAATTTCCATATCTAAAATGATAGCTTTATTAGGCCTATAATAAAGGTATTTTTTTCGGTCTGTCTCTTTCTCCATGGCTATGGCTCCATGCAAATCCTCTTTAACTAGTTGAAAGACCCATCAAGAGCTATTTAACTATGCCCTAAAACAAACAATCAAAACATCTAATTAACATTGGCCCTCGTCCAATGTCTCGCTAGTGAAATATCATTGGCCCATTGGTTTAGCTCTAATCTTTCCCATTCTTGTTTGAATGATGATGATAGGTATCTGAATGATTACTACCCTTATTGGGTCCTGACCATGAAGCTTTCTCTCGGAGCTGAGGTAACCATCAAATCCTAAAATCATTCATCATTCTTTAGACTGCCCTCGATATAAATGCAATCAAGGCATACTCTTTTGATGAAACCAATATTGACCTGCCTCCGGGGGTGAAGCTTCATTAGGCCTACCCCAGTGGGCCATCCTAGAGTATCCTCACATCCCATAGAAGTCTCGCACTTCCTTCCAGCCTCACTGAACAAAATGATGGATATACTCCTACTTTACCAAAACGTCGGCGATGATCTTCATCATTAGGCCCTCCATCTAAACTCCCTTCGAACTGCTTCAAACGCATCTCACTATTTTATTAGACTATATGTCTTATCTTTCATTGCTTGTTTAATTACCTTTTCTTTTATTATAACACTAATTAGCGTTACCTGCTCAGTTTCCTCTAATCTGGGTCATTTAGGCTTGCTTATTAAATTTACGGATCACTTATTTTCCTCAGTTGGTCTTTGCTGCCAGAACGGACCACTACTTTTACTTTCTTATTAAACTTAATCCAAGATCTAAGTTATATTTACATTAAGCCTTTCATGTTTCCTTAATTATAACCTCATGCTATAATTTTACCCCCAAACATTCAGATTTGCCTAAATCCTCTTTCTTTCTTTTTTATCCTAATACTAGATCCGAGCCCTACCTATTGACACAAATTCTAGCCTGAGAGAATTATGTTCTACTTTTATCATAATAGGTTACATTCTTTTCTTTTATTTCGATTTTCTAACATGCCAACACAGTTCATATTCGTTATAATAATCTATTCATTTTCTGTTACTTTTTAAATTATAACACATGTCATAATTTACTTTAAATTTTCATAAATTTTCCTAACTCAGTATAATTCTTTTTTATTACATATATGTAATTTGTACACATATTTACAGTAAATTTAGTTCTCTTTTATTTAATCCACGTTCGAAAAGTTACACTTTTTATTGTATTTTTTGCGCATACAAAAAGGATAAAATCTTCGTCTTTTTAACTAACATTTATTAATTAGATAGTTTTAGAAGTTGTGTAACTTTCTATAGAAAAACTGTAAGAAAATGAATTATCAACTCTTGTCTATTTTGTTCTTTTTCTTCCTTTTATTACAAATTTACTTACTTTACATTTATTGCAAGTTTAATTTTAGGAAGTAGTCTTACCTCATTTGGTTAGTTACAAAAACTGTAATATAAACTATTTTCTTATTTTAATTTTAATACTACAAATAGTAACACATAATTGCAAGATATTTTTGTAACATCCCAAAATTTTAGTGCTTTAATAATTAGTTAATTTAATTGTTTTAATCTATTAGTTTGATAATTTAAATGGTTTGAATTCAAATATTTTGAATATTTAATTAATATAAATAATGAATAATAAATTTAATTCCAAAATAGTCGAAAATTGCTAAATTGGCAATATTGTGAGAACTGCGTAATTCAATAGATTTAACTCAGTTTAGAATTGAATTATAATAATGAATTTATTTAATAAACGACAGTTGAACGAATTTATTTATAATATAATTATAATTATACTCGAGCTCATAAAGTCGCGGTAGTTCGTAATATTAAGTTTTTAACTTTAAATGAATATACGTGATTTGTTATAAGTCGGATTTCTTTGAAATAAGAAACATTCGAATTTATTGAACTGTATTTTTCTAATGGAAGTGAAAATTCGAGAATTTGTCCCGTAGATTGTGAGTTATGTCTAAATCAAATTTTCGACTAGTCGCTATGGAATCGTTTATAAACCATAACGATTTATTTAATATAATTAAATACTGATTTTGAATTTGGACAAGATTTTTGAGATGTATGCTTAATTTAATTTATAGAATTTGATTGCAATTTTTAATTTTGAAAATAATGTAACACCCCATGTCCATTAATGTCACTCACAAAGGGAATGCATCAATGTCCATGAAGCGTTATTGTTGTATAGAACAGATAAATTACAAGAATAAATAAATAAAACAACACAGTGGAAGTTAAAACTTATTTTATAGCATCATAACTCAAAACGAGTTTACATAAGTAGTCTCCAAAACCATTACAACAGGATCACTAGTCTTTTCCAAAAACTTTAAAGTACATAAAGAAGCAAATACTTAAATAACATAAATGCATAAATCCCCACTGAGCATAAGCAAAGCCATAAAGATGAGAGAGTCCCAAGCGATACATCTACTCTCTTCAAGCAACTGAAAGAAATCGGCACTAATCTATAGTATTCCCTCCTTGCAAACCTGGGGGGAGAGGAAGAAAAGGGGGTCAGACATAAAGTCTGGCGAGTGCGATAACTTTAACAATATAATCATCAAAATAACTAGGATAAGGCATAAGCTGAAAAATAAGGAAATGACTGTGAACAAATGGGTATGACAGAACAAAACGAGGAAATAAGATGAACCAAGATAACATTAAAGGCGCCCCTAATCACTATAAGATAATTACTACACTGCACCACCACTGGTCACCCTAAAGGTTGATCCCGCCTATAGAACTTAATAATGATAATGGTAGTTTAATGTACCGCTAGCTACCTTCATAGGTGCCGTCTGCCCCTATCTCCACTAGGTGTACCCACTACCCCCATTCGATCGGCTCCCTAACTCGTAGATACCCATGCTGGCCCCACAGTGGGGTGTATCACTCCCTAAAGTGGCAACCCGATACAACCAAAAATGTGCGGCTTATATCTACACGATGCAACAACGTCTTACATACCAGCCCGGGCCTACACACGCATATGAACCCGTTGGACTTGCGTTGCCACCGCTGACCCGTTTTGACCTCTTACAATCAAATCCAATACGCATGTCCCGTCCTCGACTTGGGTCGAGCCCACAAAGATACTTAATGGGTTACTGGTTTGAAAAGGGCCCCCATGCATGACACAAGCTTTCCACCTATGCTTGGTCCCCTCTAAGGTTTTTCCCCACTTAACCCCATTTTTATTCATGTCTTCTTACATGTTTCAATCTTGGTTAAGTGCATCTAATCGTATCAAATGCCACCCAAGGCACCCACTAAATTCCACATGCCACCCAAGGCACCCACTTAACCTCCTCATGTCCCACTACAGGTTTATTTGGTTAAATGTTTCTTAATTCATTAAGACTGTAACCTTGTAAAGACCTCTCACATTAGACAGGCATTTGTGGCAGCTGGATTTGCCGGGCAGGTCCGGGCAGTCTTACACCACAAACGAGCCTAACCTCATGTCTTTACAACTGTTACGCATTTAATTTATGCTTAAGACCTCCCACATTAGACTGGCATTTATGGCAGCTGGATTTGCCGGGCGGGTCCGGGCAGTCTTACACCACAAAAGAGTCTAACCTCGTGTCTTAGGCAATTAATTACACCTAATTAATTACCCCTAATTTGAATTAATTTCCCTATTCAAATTGCCAATCAATTACAAATTTAACTATGTCCATAATTGACTCAATTATGTCCATCTATTTATGGTATATAAAATTATACCAATTAACATCACATTCAAGGCATTTATGCCAATTCTCAATATTAAATATTTTAATATTATCCCATTTCCCCACATTGTACGTTCGTTCGTTTAACGTAAAATATACGTTAGACTCGAATAGTCTAACATATGGAATAAAGAGAAAACATCACAACATGCATAGAATAAAAACTAGATCTAAACATAAGGGGTGAACTTGCATGTGTGAATAAGGTTTTTCATCCAAAAACTTGCATAGGCAAAAGTTACAAACTTGCATAAACTATGGATGTCATAGATCTAATCATAAGGTGTAATCTTGCATAGGCAATGGTCACAAACTTGCATAAACTATGGATGTCATAGATCTAATCATAAGGTGTAATCTTGCATAGGCAATAGTCACAAACTTACATTACATGATTCATACTCCAATATATATATATATATATATATATATATATATATACATATATATACTTGCATATGTGATTTATACAACATAGACTATGATGTAAACTTGCATCTAACTCACACATGTCATAGCCAAACTTTATATCCAATTTACACATAAAATAGATGTCATGAAACATGTAAGGATGTATATGATTCTCACTAACTTGCATATGATTCATATCTAAATTAACATCTAAACTTGCATACATACGTATGGTTTAACATATGAATTAGTTCCAACAACATAACCAAACTAGCATATGAAACATCATTATGAATTGATTGTACATAAGCCAAAAATTAACATAGATTTACAACATAGATTATAACATCATAGCTTTACAACATAAATAGTAACATCATAGATTTACAACCTAGATAATAACATACGGTCAATGATTCACAACATACCCATATAATCCAAATCATAGCTCAATCCAATTAAATTGTTAATTATCTTATTAAAGAAATCGAACTCACAAAAAGAAGGTCTTGCGTTCTGAAATCTGAGTTCTGAAATTGATTTAGCTCGCCTTTGTAGTAGATTCGTTATTGTTTAGATTAGAGTTGAATAGAATTGAGTTGATTAGCTTTGATTTCCCTCTAGTTGCTGGCGGCAACTCTAGGTTACAAGATGACAGCATGACGGCCATGATTCAGATTTTTATTTGATTTTAGGGTTTGAGTCTACCCATGTTTATATAGAATTTCAATTTAATTATAGCCGTCGGATGATCTTAGGGTTAATCAAAACCACTCAGTCAGGATAAGGTGACACCTCAGCCCTAATGACTCAGTAAGGAGTCAGAAAGGACTCAGCAATGAGTCACAATATGGATCAGATTGCACCAGAAAGGTGTGCAGGCTTTCTGCTCGGCCTGGGCGCACTTGGCAGGTGTGCCAGTGCAACATTTGTACTGGCGCACTTCCCAAGTGCGCCAGTGCAATTTTTTTTTCTTCTGATTCTCCTGCCTAACTTTGTTCGTCCATATCACCTTCATCCGGTATCCGTTTTACGCAAACTCGGACTCTATCTCAACCAGAATTTCGAGACGAACACAATGGCGCAACCCATTTCCCTTAATTCTTACATCTGAGATTAATTATTCTTGAATTTAGTTAATTCGATTATTCAAAAATTCGGGGTGTTACATTCTCCCCTACTTAAAGCATTTCGTCCTCGAAATCTCTAAGTCAAGAAGAACGTATCCTACCATACAATCATCCATCTACTCAACCATCAACCACTAGCAACCATGGTCCTTAAAAGATTTCTAATGCTTTTCATGTGCATATGCATAGTGTGTGTATATGTCCATATACTAATGCTAAATCAGGCGGTCCACTAATTCAATCGACCTCCCTAATGCAAATAATGATAGTGCCATGTATCCATCATGTATGCAAAGAAACCTATACATATCATTACTACATGTATGCACAACCATCCATTTAAATGCAACATCCACATGATACAAACATTCAATGTACATTCATTTTACCAAATACATCCATTTATATGCAATATGTAATATGAAAGTGACTGAGCCGATCTAGTGCCTAAAATGTGTGTATTTGCATCCACGAGCAAACACTTGCATCCGTCATACATAACATGTCTCAAACACATGTTTCAACCATAGGACTACCCTATCTAAAGGTCAAAGATACTAGCGAAAGGACATACAAGTACAAGCTAAGCGATAAAGGAAAATTAAAAGACATACCCTCGAAAAGAAAAGGGTACAATGAACACATCTTCTCTTCCGTCTCCCAAGTAGCATTGCTCTCATCATTTCCCCATTGCACTTTTACTTGCTTGACCTCTCGATTCCTCAACTTCTTAATCTCCGACCCAAGAATGCACGTAGGAGCTCATTGAATCGTCGCGTCACACTCTATCTCCACCTCTCTAAGCAAGCTCGGCTCTACCACTTCCGCGGTCTCGTGCAAGCACTTCCTCAAATGTGATACATGGAATACGTCGTGTACACCACTGAGTCTCTCGGGAAACTCCACTCTATACGCCATCTTTCCAATCCTCTCCTTAATAGGAAACGGCCCTACGAACCTTGGTGCTAACTTCCCAACGGACCCAAAGCAACATTCCGTAATGGAGACACCTTGATAAAGACCATGTCCCCAATATCAAACTCAAGAACTGTCCTCCTCTTGTCCGCATAAGATTTCTGCCTATCTTGCGCCGTCTTCATCCTCCTTTGAATCAAATCGATCTTTTCCGAAATCTCTCTAATCATATCGGGCCCAAGTAAGATCTTATCCGTAGATTCCCACCAACATGTAGGCGAACGACATGGCCGTCCATAAAGAGCCTCGAAAGGTGCCATGCCAATGGTAGACTGAAAGCTATTATTATATGAGAACTCTACCAAAGGAAGATGCTCCTCCCATGTACCTCTGAAATCTAAAAAACACAGCCTCAAAAGGTCCTCTAGAATACGATTCACCCTCTCGGTCTGGTCGTCCGTCTTAGGATGATATGCGGTGCTCAAACATAACTGAGTCCCTACCGCCTCTTGCAAGCTCTTCCAAAACTCGCTAGTAAAGATAGGATCGCGATCGCTCACTATGCTAGAAGGAAAACCGTGCAAACGAAATATCTCTCGAATGTATACGAAGGATAACCATGGAGAAATCCTTTTACTCTTCACTGGAATGAAATGGGCGCTTTTAGTAAGTCTGTCTACCACGACCCAAATCCCCGTATTACCCTTCCTCGATCTCGGTAACCCGTCAACAAAGTCCATCGAGACACTCTCCCACTTCCATTGTGGGATCTCCAATGGGTGAAGCAACCCACCAAGCTTCTTTTGATCTGCTTTTACTTGTTGGCACACCAAGCATCTAGCGACAAACTCGGCCACATCCTTTTTCATACCGGCCCAAAAGTAAACTCGTCTCATGTCCATGTACATCTTGTCCCTGCCAGGATGAATGGTCATCTTCGAACGATGTGCATCGTCAAGAATGGTCTTTCTCAAGTCCTCGTCTTGTGGTACACAAAGTCTACCGTCCCTACGTAACAAACCCTTATCATCTAGGGTATACCCACTGAGATGGCTCGATGACTCCCCCCTTATGAGCTTCTCTACTAACTCAACCAACTATGGGTCATCACACTGTGCCTCACCAATCCGTCCCAAAAGCGTGGGTCTGACCTCTAAGGATGCTAGCAAACCGGGCAAAGTCAATGGAAGGTCTAAAGTCAAACATAGAGATGAACTCTAAGCTTCGCCGCTCAACAAACATCGGACTCAAGGACAACCTTTTCCTACTTAAGGCGTCTGCCACCACGTTACCCTTGCCAGGGGTATATGCTATCTTGAAATCATAGGACGCTAAAAATTCCATCCACCTTTGTTGCCTTAAGTTCAAGTCCTTCTGAGAGAACAAGTATTTTAGCGATTTGTAGTCAGTGAACAATTCGAATTTCTCGCCAAGAAGATAATGGCGCCAAGACTTAAGTGCGAAAACAATAGCGGCCAACTCTAGGTCATGCGTAGGGTAATTTCTCTCATGCACTCTCAACTGCCTTCCTCCATGGGCTATTACCCTTCCCTCTTGCATTAAGACTGCGCCTAGTCCTGTCCCACAAGCATCGGTATAAATGGTAAATGGCTTACTCCCCTCTGGCAACACTAAGACTGGGGTTGTGGTCAAAGCTCTCTTTAAACGCTGGAACGCATCATCATAATCTACGTCCCATGTGAAAACTAGGTTCTTCTTCGTCAAGCGTGTCAATGGGGCTGATATCTTTGCGAAGTCCTTGATAAACTTCCTATAGTAGCCGACCAACCCTAAGAAACTCGTCACCTCTGTAGCATTTTTAGGGACCTTCCAATCTTGGATGGCCACCACCTTCGCGGGATCCACAGCTATCCCTTCTTTGGAAACCACGTGCCCTAAGAATCGCACTTCCTTCCTCCAAAAGTGACATTTAGAAAATTTAGCTTTAAGGTTATGCACTCGAAGAGTCTCCAACACTTCCCTAAGATATAGGGCATGCTCTTCCTCACTCTTAGAAAAGACCAAGATGTCAACCACAAAGACCACCACGAATTTATTAAGGTACTCCCTAAACACCCTACTCATCAAGTCAACATAGTATGCGGGGGCGTTTGTCAAACCGAAGGGCATCACAAGCCATTCATAGAAACCGTCCGGAGTCCTAAAGGCAGTCTTGTCTATGATATCCTCAGCCACTCTCAACTGATGGAAACCAGTGGCTAAGTCCAATTGCGAAAACACTGAGGCACCAACTAACTGATCGAAGAGATCGTCAATCCTCGGTAGTGGGTGCCTATTCTTCTTAGTAAGCTTATTAAGTTCTCTATAGTCCACACAAAGTCTAAAGGACCCATCCGCCTTCGTGGCAAATACTACTGGAGCACCCCACTTCGATATACTACATCTTATAAACCCCTTCTCACATTTTAGGGGTAGACCCCTCACCTCATCGAAGACATCAACATATTCACGGACTATACGAACAGAATGTAAATCATCATTGGATGCGTCAAGTGACTCAAGAAAACTAAGCATCACCGGTCCTCTAGGGTCAAAAGAAATGCCAAGGGTCCTTCCACTACGAGTCAACAATTTTACCATAATCTAGGACGGCGCCATATTGGGCTATCCAATCCGTCCCTAGAATCAACCCATAGCCCGTGAAACCAAGCACAAAAGCATTACATTCAAAACCAACACCTAAGATAGACAATCTCAAATCCCTATAAACTATGGATAAATGAGCCGACCCACTAATAGGATTTGAGACTACAATGGGATCCACAACAAGACTAGTATCTAAGTGCAGTGTTTCAACTAATGATGTAGAGATAAATGAATGTGATGCGCCAGAATCGAATAAGGTACGGACATGGTGATCAAATAGAAAAACTAAACTCTCAACGGAAATGTTTCTACCTCGTTCTTGTAGCGGTGTGACCGCGAGAGCCTGGACCTGCTCCCTTGCCTTCCCTGGTGCCATGAGAGCTTGAAGCTGCCCTCCAGAAATTCTTTGCCCTTGCCTCTGTTTCCTTGGGAAGTCCTTAACTAGGTGACCTGCCTCTCCACAATGGAAACAACCAGTCGTCTTCTTTTTCTTACAGTCTTTACTCAGATGGCCCGGTGTCCCAAAATTAAAGCACTTCTTCTTTCCTTTGCCATTATTGTTCTTCCCGCCTTTCTTGTTTTGTTGTTGTTGCTGCGGTTTCTTTTGATCCCCTTTCTTATCGGGTGCCTTATTAGCATTGGCGCCCTTCTCCTCTTCATGCATAAGCGCCATGTCAACTAATCTATCAAAGGTAGCCCCATAGGGATGTGGGTCATAGCTAACCCATGTAGCGGCTCGTTCAAACCCTTAACAAATCTCAGGGCCTTCTTTTTTTGTGTATTCACCAAGTCCAAGCCAAATCTCGCCAACTGATAGAACTTGTTGACGTATTCTTTTACTGACAGATTCCCTTGCTTTAATGCCAAAAACCTTTCCATGTATAGATTCTTTCAGCCCGTGAGAGAAATTTGGCCTCAAACCTACGCCTGAAAAATGGCCATGTATCAACCAGATGCTCTCCATTAGTGACCTCCCACCAAAATGAAGCATCGTCCTTCATCAACCAAGCAGCCAATTGGTCCTTCTTACAATCGTCCAAATTGAAGATGCCAAACAGATACTCCACTTCTTTCAACCAATTTCTAGATTCCATGAATGTTTCAGTCCCACTAAAAGATTTTCCACCCATCGAACGAAAGTCTTTACATATCTTGAAGAAAGTATCTCCACGTGGAGGAATGGCTGGAGCTAGGGGAGGAGGAGGTGGAACGTTGGCCGGTCCCGCGGCAGCGTCCCTAGCCTCGATATATTGACGAAACCAACAAGGTACATGGACACCCTCTGGTATCTCAGATGCTCCAGACATGCTGAAAAGAAAAAGAAAGAGTTTTAAAATAAGGGAAGGGAAAGAGAGATGTATGGCTTGCGGGGATTATGCTCTTTTAAGTAAACTTTCCTTGAAAATAGCTTCTTTAAAACAAGTTTTTGAAAATACTTTCTAGGAAAATAATACTTTTGAAAACACTTTTCAAAACTTTTTATCTGTTCTTGTAACCATGCTCTGATACCACGTGTACCACCCCATGTCCATTAATGTCACTCACAAAGGGAATGCATCAATGTCCATGAAGCGTTATTGTTGTATAGAACAAATAAATTACAAGAATATATAAATAAAACAACACAGCGAAAGTTAAAACTTATTTTATAGCATCATAAATCAAAACAAGTTTACATAAGTAGTCTCCAAAACCATTACAACATGATCACTAGTCTTTTCCAAAAACTTCAAAGTACATAAAGAAGCAAATACTTAAAAAATATAAATGCATAAATCACCCATGAGCATAAGCAAAGCAACAAAGATGAGAGATCCCAAGCGATACATCTACTCTCTTCAAGCAACTGAAAGAAATCGGCACTAAGCTGTAGTATTCCCTCCTTGCAAACCTTTGGGGGAAGGAAGAAAAGATGAGGAAAGAAAAGGGGGTCAGACATAAAGTCTGGCGAGTGAGATAACTTTAACAATATAATTATCAAAATAACTAGGATAAGGCATAAGCTGGAAAATAAGGAAATGACTGTGAACAAATGGGTATGACAGAACAAAACGAGGAAATAAGATGAACCAAGATAACGTTAAAGGGGCCCCTAATCACTATAAGATAATTACTACACTGCACCACCACTAGTCACCCTAAAGGTTGATCCCGCCTACAGAACTTAATAATGATAATGGTAGTTTAATGTACCCCTAGCTACCTTCATAGGTGTCGCCTGCCCCTATCTCCACTAGGTGTACCCACTACCCCAATTCGATCGGCTCCCAAACACATAGATACCCGTGCTGGCCCCACAGTGGGGTGTATCACTCCCCAAAGTGGCAACCCGATACAACCAAAAATGCACGGCTTATATCTACATGATGCAACAACGTCTTACCTACCAGCCCGGGCCCACACACGCATATGAACCCGTTGGACTTGCATTGCCACCGCTGACCCGTTTTGACCTCTTACAATCAAATCCAGTACGTGTGTCCCATCCTCAACTTGGGTCGAGCGCACAAAGATACTTAATGGGTTACTGGTTTGAAAAGGGCCCCCATGCATGACACAAGCTTTCCACCTATGTTTGGTCCCCTCCAAGGTTTTTTCCACTTAACCCCATTTTTATTCATGTCTTCTTACATGTTTCAATCTTGGTTAAGTGCATCTAATCGTAATTCAAATGCCACCCAAGGCACCCACTAAATTCCACATGCCACCCAAGGCACCCACTTAACCCCCTCATGTTCCACTACATGTTTTTCTGGTTAAGTGTTTCTTAATTCATTAAGACCATAACCTTGTAAAGACCTCCCACATTAGACAGGCATTTGTGGCAACTGGATTTGCTGGGCGGGTCCGGGCAGTCTTACACCACAAACGAGTCTAACCTCGTGTCTTTACAACTGTTACGCATTTAATTTATGCCTAAAGGTAAATTTCTTATCCATATTGCGCCAGGGTTTTATTACACTGTTAAATTTGAAGAAGCTGAGGATTGTTCACATGTTATAAAATCTTCCACATATTCTTGTTTTGGTAAATTGTAAATGGTCTTTAAATGGCATCCTGGATATAAATTTGATAATGTCAGAGCTACTAGAGTACAAATCTGGGTTAAATTGTTTAATTTAGAAATGGAAATGTGGTCCAATGAAGGTTTCTCTAGAATAGCTAGTTACTTGGGTGATCCTATTCGATTAGATATTAGAACAGCAAATAAATCAGTTACTCGATTTGCTAGAGTTCTAATTGGTGTGGACATTAACTATAAAATCATTTCTCAAGTTCCTATTGTTCTTCACAATGGTTCAAATAAAGTCATTCGTGTTGAATATGAATTTATTCCCCCTTGCTGTGCAATATGTCAAAGGTTTGGTCACAAGAGCTTTATACATGATAAGTCTACAGATCCTACATGGATAGCTAAGGATAAGGGTAATGATGTTGGACCTTCAAATTTAGGAACTGATAATTTTGGTGAAGTTGATGGTTCTGGATCAAATGGTTTAAATGTGGCCTCTGATAATGGACATATTGGAAATACATGAATAGATAATGATGTTAATAATGCAACTGATGGATTGGATTTTTTAAATTCTGAATTACCTGATAAAATTTTGCTAGATATTATTAATCATGTTGCAGACAACATTAATAATCCTGTAATGGTTGAAGATATAAATGATGTCTCTGATGAAATTGAAAAAAATGAAGAGTACTTGAGGAATTTGAAGGGTAAGAACAAGGTGATCACACATGTCTATGTTACACCTCCTAAAAGAGCTACAAGGAGTAAGGCTGCTGTTAATTGACTCTTATGACATGGAATGTTAGAGGAATTAATACACCACATCATATGGGTGATGTATTAACTCTTCTAACAAAATTCAAACCAACATTTGTTGGTTTGGTAGAAAATAAGATTAATTTTGAGAATTTAAAGGTTTTTGAAAGATATATCCCTAAGTCTTGGAATTTTCTCCCTAAAATTAGCTCAGCTTATTTTGGTAGAATTTTGTTGTTATGGAATACTGAAGTATGGGATATTTCTGTATTATCTTCTTCAAATCAACATGTTACTGTACAGATTACAAATAAGGGAGGACTAATATTATTTGTTTCTGTCGTATATGCTAGTAACAATTTCTATGAGAGACAAAATCTTTGGCAGCATATCATCCAAGAGGCAGCAAACATTCATGGGTTTTGGATTCTAATGGGTGACTTCAACAATGCTACATCTCATCTTGATAAAAAGGGAGGCTTGCCAGTTCCTTTTCAGTATATTAGAGCTTTTAACAATTGCTTGGATCAAGCAGGTTTGATTGAAATTAAAGCTTCTGGATTTCATTATACTTGGAGATGCAAAGGTATAGCAAATAACACTGATAAAAATTCAGTTAATATTTCTTTTGAAAGAATCGAAGGTCAGGAAGCGAACAATAAGTGCATGCCATCCTTACTAATTCAGTGCTCTCGAATAAGAAAAGAAATAGGAAAATAGATGACTTTCGATTGAATCGTAACCATCTGAAATCTTTTTGTTAATTCAAAAGATTGAGATACCCTTCGACCATACCAAAACCCTTAGGATACCTTCATTAATCATTCCATTATATCAAAACCTTAAAATATGGCCTCTTTTAGGAGAAAAATACATTAAGGGGTTTCAAAGAGGTCAAAAGGGGTCCTAGTTTCAAATCAATTTACCTTTTCATGGTTATTGCACCCAGTTTTATTATACTATGGATTTCAAGTCAAAAACCATATGTCCTAAAAAAAATGAGAATATCACATCTAGCGGAGATTAAGAGAATCTGGTCTCGATGCCAAAAACCTCTCCAATAAACAAAAATATTTCAAATTTTATGGAAAAATGAGATCGAAATTGAAAATCAAGCCTGATCTCAATTAGACGCATGAGCATTTAAAGCAGTCATGATGGATTTTTGAATCAGTTTAAATCAAATCAATTTGAAATTTCAAAATGAAAATAATAAATTTTAAACGCTAGAAACTGAAAATTTTGGGTCGATTGTGAAAGTCGAGATCCGAAATAGAAATAGATGCTTACTGTAACAACCCGGACAATCAGAACCAATTTAAAAATTTTATGAATAGTTAAAATAATTTATTTTAAATAATAACGATTAAAATTTTATTTAAATCGAAGTTAGAGCATTTATTTTAATTTTAAAATGAATTAGAAATAACACGGTAGTTTGAAAAATCAAATCTGAACTTTGACTGAATGTATAGGATTCAAAATTAAACAGATTTTAATGAAACCAAAAATATCTAAATCTGTTTAAAAGTATTTTTCCAACGAATCCGAAAAATCGAAATTTCATAGCGGGAATAAAAAGTTATAGCCAATTGAAAATTCAGAATAGTCGCAATGGAATATAGTATAATTTATGTCCCGTATAAATGGCCATTATACAAACGACCTCCGTTTTCGACGTGACCACTTTTGTCGGATCCGGAATGTCAAATTACTGCTAAGTTTAATTTTCCATAATTTTTGGAATTAATTTATGAGCGTAGTAAATTAAACTATGATTCGATAATTTCTGTTGAATTTGATCGACCGTTAAAAAGGTCATTTTTCAAATGATCTCCAAATTCGACGAAATTAATTTTGTTAGGGCCGTATCATCATAACATAGATACATTTATTTTTCGGGAATTTTCGGAGTCCGTATGTGGCCCCGGTGAATTTAAATATGCGATCGAATTAGCTTAATAAAGGATTCAAATTTTAAATTAAAGAAATCAGGCCAAAAAAATCGTTTGGGCTGACGAGACCTAGCCCATTAGTTCCAAAATAGGGGCAATTAGGTAGTACCAACTCCTGTTGGACTGAAATAGGAGTTATTAAAAATTTACGGATTTATTTGTAAAAATTAGAAATAAAATATTATAAAAATCTTTTTTGTCATCTTCCACCGCCACCTTCATCAAACAATGGCCGTGAACGCTCCAACCTTTCTCCAGTAATTTTCGTCGATTCACACCTTTATATCGTTCTCTCCTTTAGTCAATATCGTAGAGATTCTTCTTCCATACAATTCCATATGGATTGATCCACCTCTGGTGGCACGAACTCCGAGAACCGACGCCCCAAAGTCGCGTCGTTTGCAGCGCCGCACCCTCCAATACCCATGATCGATTTAGCCAGAGGTGGGGCCCTTGCATGCGCCTCCCTATGCTCTTCGTCGTGGCGACATCTGATTGTCTTAAAGCCTAATGGATTGAAAGCAAGATCCAACCCTAGTTTGGAACCAATTAGAAAAGTTACGGTTGTGTTATACAAGAAGAAGAAGAAGAAGGAGATTTAAGTACGCACGTATCATAGATGTTTATAAGGCTGATCTTCACCCACCGTGGGTGTTTTCCTTTGATAACATTTTAGAAGAAGACTTGTTAAGACAATTAGCTCTACTTAAAGCAAAGTTAGATATGTATAACTTGGATGAGCATGGGGACTCTCTGAGTTGGAATTTAGATAAAAAATCAGTTTACACGGTTAATTCAATGTATAATTTTATTAACTTCTCTGGAGTTTCTACATATCCTTTTAAATTTCTATGGAAGTCCAATGCTCCCCCCAAAGCCAAGTTTCTTATGTGGTTGATCTTACATAAGAAACTTAATACGATTGAGCAATTGAAAAGAAAGAATATCATATTCGATAGCAAATGTGCTTTTTGTCTTAATAGTGAGGAGCATGTCGATCATTTATTCTTTTCTTGTAATTTTACATTTTATATTTTTAACACGATTCTAAAAATTTTCACATTTGATGGTTTCAATGTTTTAAATGATTGTACTGAGTATTGGAATTGTATTAGATTAAGGTATAATAATAGACAGAGATATATATTGGATTCCTTGATAGTAATCGCGGGATGGTTTATTTGGTTAGAAAGAAACCAGAGATTATTTCATCTTAAGTTTGACCCTTCTGATAACTTAATAATCAGTATTGTGAAATTTAGTCTGGATTGGATGTCGAATTCACATT
The DNA here is from genome assembly GCA_030737875.1 of Allium sativum. Lineage (NCBI taxonomy): Eukaryota > Viridiplantae > Streptophyta > Magnoliopsida > Asparagales > Amaryllidaceae > Allium > Allium sativum. The sequence continues at coordinate 1,017,125,395 of CM060926.1, read as the reverse complement.
ATAAGCTTTTTGGTTATTTACGATTTGACTGTTTTCTGTTTAAGGTAAGATCAAATCTGTGTGTGTTTATTAGATTCTCTAGATATTTTAGATGTAATAGATTTCGTCTTTGCTGACCTTTTGTTAATTATTAGTACTTACCCTACATGTTAGTATGCTTTATCTTTCTTTCTTATGGTATATATGATTTTATACTTATATTTATATATACATGTTAATATACATATTAGTATAATCATTTATACTAATATGTATATTTATACATACATATATAGATAAAGGTATATACTCATATATACTTGTTTGTTACTGATGTTTTTTCTTAGTATTTCAGGTTACAGGTTATGGACTTAATCAGGGAGCTCATGAGACTATGAGAGTGCTATCCAGATTGGGATTTATTATCTATTTAGTCTGATATGTTGTCAGTGTTGATGTGTTATGTTGTAGGGGTATGATTAGCCCCATTGTCTTTTATTCAGTTTGCCATATTGTAAGGAAATAGATATACCCAATATCGGGTGGTGGCCTTGCCGGAACTCGAGATTGTGGTATGATGGGTGGTGGCCTTGCCGGAACTCATCTATCTATCATTCCTTACATTCTTTAGGCATTCTTGTTTGGGTCTGTGTTCGGATATTGTACCCTGTTTTTACCTTTATATACATATGTGTGCTCTCTTCCTATAGGAGGATCACACATTATTGCTTTTTTCAAAAAAAAAGAAGAGGAAGAAGGGTATCTCCCTTTAATTTATTATTTAATTAATTTATTTAAAATATTCTCGATCTAAAATAATTCATAACTCAACCATATGAACTTAGTACTGAACGATTTCGAAGCGTTGCGATCGTAAGCCCGACATCTACGTTTCTAGACTAACTGGAACCAATTCTAAGCTGATCAAATTTTGGCCAATAATTATAGATCTGAACCATTCAGATTTAAACTACAGTGAGAATTCTATTTTATTTTTATTTTTAAATAATTAGAATAAATCATGATTTTATTATCATCGATCCGCTGTAAATTTCTACATGCTATGCTACGTGATTTGATCTGTTGGTTTGGGGTGGTATTGTATTATAATTGAATTTGCAGTAAAAATAAATCGAACACTTTTGTTATTTTTGCTGAATCAAAACATTCAACAAAAATGTAGCATCATCTTTATTATATTTTATTGGCATTATATTTGCAACAAAAATGAGTCAAACATTTTTGTTGTTTTTGTTGAATCTAAACATTCAACAAAAATGAAGTATCACCTTTATTATATTTTGTTGGAATGAAATTTGCAATAAAAATGAGTCAAACATTTTTTTTATTTTGTTGAATCAAAATATTCAACAAAAATGGAGTATCACCTTTATTATATTTGGTTGGAATTAAATTTGCAATAAAAATGTATCATACATTTTTTCACACTGCTTGAATTAGAATTTTCAATCAAAATGAAATATTCCCTTTTATACATTTTTGTTGAATCAAATTTTTGAACAAAAATGAATCATACATTTTTTTATTTGATTGAATTAGGAATTTCAATCAAAATGAAAAATATCACTTTTGTTAATTGATTGAATTAGAATTTTCAATCAAAATGAAATATCACCTTTGTTAATGATTGAATTAGAATTTTCAATCAAAATGAAATATCACCTTTGTTAATTGATTGAATTAGAATTTTTCAATCAAAATGAAATATTACCTTTGTTAATTGATTGAATTAGAATTTTCAATCAAAATGAAATATACACCTTTGTTATTGGATTGAGTTAGAACTTTCAATCAAAATGAACTATCAAATTTTGTCATTTTGTTGAATTAAAAATTTTCAAAAAAAATGAAATATAAATTTCTATCATTTTATGGAATTATTATAAAATAGAAATGTTCATGTTTTTAAACAAATAAAACATTACATTAAAAAGTTCACATTTTTTATGTAATGTTAGAATATGGAAAATGTTCATGTTTTGAATAAAAACATGATTTCATTAAAAATTTCATATTTTAGTGTCAAGAATGAAAGTAGTGAAAAGAGAGTTCATGTTTTAAAATCAAAAAATGATTTCATCAAAAATATGCATTTTTAATGTAATGTTAAAAATAATAAAAATGTACATTTTTAAAATCAAAACATGATTTCATTAAAAATATACATTTTTAATGTAATGTTAAAAATAAGAAAAGTGTTCATGTTTTAAAATCAAAACATGATTTAATTAAGATATACATTTTAATGTAATGTTAGAAATTAGTGAAAAGATACATATTTTAAAATGAAAACATGTTTTACATTAAAAACTCACTTTTAATGTAATAATAGAAATATAGAAAAATATTCTTGTTTTAAAATCAAAACATGATTACGTAAAAAATTCACTTTTAATGTAATATTAGAAAATTGGACAGTGTTCATGTTTTTAAAGTAAAAAACATGTTTTACATTAAAAATTCACTTTTAATGTAATAAATTGTGACGGCCCGCCCTGCACCAGCCGACATTTCCCATGAAGGTGCGTTGTGCCGATGTCCAACCAGCACGGGACGGTCGCCAAAGAAAGGGAAGGAAAGGAAACTTAACAGTGGACTAACAAAGAACCTGTATAATGCCTCACAGCGCATGGAATAAAATTTAATAATAACATACTTTGACATAAACATAAGAATATTGGAAACTAAACATCATAGCAGCAGAAAATCCAAATATAGCTTATGTTCCACATCATCATTATTACAACTTTTGAAAATTGTCTCTAAAGCAAATAAGGAAGGTACACTACTAATGCCCAAAGTAGTGACCAGCAGCGACACAGGGAGAATATATGTAGATAATACGTAGGAGCCTCCTGCTCGTCTCCGGATCAGCTACTCGTGCATAACTAGCTGACCTGTCTCTAGTCTACCCGTTGAAGAGCACCTAGAGTAATAAGAAGAGACATAAAACTCTGGGTCAGACAATAGTCTGGTATGAGTGATAAGCAGCAAAACAGAATAATAACAAGTATACTAAGCCATACCTGAACCTGGACCTGCAACCAAAGAGTTAGCACAACATACCGCTTAATACTCTAAGGTGCCACTAAATATAAGGTATAAAGATACGGGGGAGGGGGTGTGCATGACATAGTGATGGCCAACAATCAATTATAGCAACCATCCTCACATCTCTCACTCAGTGCGTAAAGCATACGACATCCACCACCTTGATCCCCCAAATCCTTGCTATGATCACTTTGCCCCATGGAGTCATGATGACACCATTGCACTGATCCATAGCCACTAGTCCTTACTATGTCCACTCTGGCCCATGAATTCATAACAACTCCACTGCACTGGCTCATAGCCATGCTACGATCACTCTGCCCCATGGGTAATAACTACCCCGCTGCACTGATACGTAGCCTAACATCGTCTTGGTAGTGAATCAAAGCTATGGATGTCGATAACCCCTTAGCACACGTCCCGCAGCAAAGTCCAACTTATGAAGTTAACTCATTGGTTCCCAACTGGATCCTAAGTACAAACTTCCCACTTGGACTACCTTTGCATCTCGGGTTTTGGTCTTCTCCGGATCGGTTCGGCATGCTCCTCTTCACTGTGCTTCAGATCATGCTCCTCGAAGTAGTCCTGTCTGTGATCATCCACATCGGGTCGTGTCGGATTTCCCTATCCAAATCAGTTTGGTTCGGATTGCGCCATATGGATCGGTTCGTGATGAAGCTTTGGATCGGGTCGGGGCTTGTACTAGCTCATGGTCGGTTTGGGTCGAGTCTCTCATGTTTATCCATGGTGCATCGGTTCGGGTCGAGTGACGCTATTTGGATCGGTGTGCTGTCTTCAGGTCATGCTACCATGCTCAGGTCGGATCGTGGAGCTTCAAGTGCGAGCGGTTCGGTTCGTGCTTCCCTTCTTCGATCCGATCCGATTCGGCTGATTTCCTGCACTTCTTTCCAACGACTGTTTTATGCCATTTGACGGCGTTTTCGACAATCTAACTCTTCTAATCAATCACAAAGCATACCATACAGTCATAGCAACATGTATAACCAGCCACAAACACCAAAACAATAATTTGATAGGTTAAAACGAATCAAACATAGCCAAATCCCATATTTTCCCTTAAGTATGCTTAAGCAAAACTAATGATATAATTAGCAAAACTTAACCAAACTAACCAAATTTTCTAACAGAGGTCTAAAAAAAATATTTCAAAATTTATAAATATTTTTCCAGAATTTAATCATGTTTAAATCTGCTAATTAACACTAATTACCCTTAATTAACCATAATTAGTGAGGAACTATGCAAATCACTCACCTTAGCCACAAATAAACTTTCAAAACTGAACTATCCTCTGATTTGGCGTTGTTCCCAAGACAACACGGCAGTTCTAACTTGCTTTGGTGCTATTTCCCTTTGATTTGACGTAGATTAGGCTAAAACTTGATTAAAGAGTGATTAGAAATGATTCTAGTGGTTGGAGGCCATTGTTAGGGTTTCTATGATGAAAGTGGTGGCTGAAAAAGTGTCTAAAGAAATGTTTTCTAACCCTAATCAGCCCCTATATACCCCTAATCCCGAAATCCCCCAATGGGACTAGCTGTTAACTACCCAATTAAGCCCAGTTAAGCTATTTTTCACCTCCTAAATCTTGTTTCAGCCATATCTCCCAAACAGTAAGTCCGATTTTCACATATGACCACTCTACGGAAAGGTAAACCATCATCCGGATCTGGTGGAAGTGGTCTCAGGTCAAAACTCCTTTCCAATCAAAAGTTATGGCCAAATCAAGATCAGCTAGGGGCAAAACGCTCATTTAAAAATCGGCAAAAATCATGAACATGGGAAATGACCCCAATAGTCGCCCAAAGTTACATGACTATACGACTTCGTATGTGAAAGAAATAAATATTCTACAATCCTTTGATACGTAGAATGCGGGTCGTTACATTTTCCCCCCTTAAGAACTTTCGTCCCCGAAATTCCTTAACCCAAAACATACAAAGGATCCCGCATGCCTACCAATCATTAACAAAACAATAAAGCATACAAAACAACACAACAAGCCTATCCTAGCATGCAGTTTACTAATAAGTGAGTACTATAACGATATAAAAACCTTACCAGGCAAAGAGTTATGGATACTTCCTCCTTATGTTCTCCTCTGTTTCCCAAGTACAGTCTCCCTCATCACCATCCCACTGAACTTTGACTAATTTCACCGCCTTCCTTCGAAGCGGCTTCGTATCATTCCCAACAATACGCATAGGCCTGCGGTTCCCAACCGCCTCGGGTTCAACCTCGATATCGTCCAACTGATCCGGTGTAATAGTCACACTAGGGTCATGCACAAACTTCCTTGACTGGGAAACATGAAATACATTATGAACTCCTACCATCTTGTCTGGTAATTAAACTTTATACGCCAAATTCCCAATTTGCTCAAGAACTGGGAATGGACCAACAACTCTTGGTGTTAACTTGCCTCTCCTGCCAAATCGAATCACGCTCTTTAACGGAGAAATCTTGACAAACACCAAGTCGCCAACGGAGAATTTCAATTCTCTTCTCCTCTTATCAGCATAACTCTTCTGTCTATCTTGGGCAGCCTTCATTCGCTGTTGAATAGTCTTGATCTTGTCTGAAGTTTCTCTTATCACATCTGGTCCAAGCACAAACTTCTCACCAGTTTCTAACCAACATGATAGTGAGTTACATGGTCTTCCATACAATGCTTCAAATGGAGCCATACCAATAGTGGATTGATAACTGTCAACCAGATGTAAATTGTCAGCTCATGATCCACCAAAATCCAATATACAAGCCCTTAAGAGGTCTTCTAATACTCGATTCACCCTCTATGTCTGATCGTCAGTTTGAGGATGATACACGGTGCTGAGATGTAATTCTGATCCTAACGCCTCTTGTAAGCTCTTCCAAAATCCACTAGTAAACAACGGATCTCGGTCACTCACAATGCCTTTAGGTACTCCATGAAACCTCACTACCCATTTTATATATAGCTCAGCTAACTTAGCTGCCATTCTATTCGACTTGATGGGTATAAATATTGCACTCTTGGTCAATCGGTCCACAATCGCCGAAATGCCATCATGGCCCGATCTAGTCCTTGGTAACCCATCAGCGAAATCCATTGAGACTTGTTCCCATTTCCATTCGGGGATTTCTAATGGTTGCAACAAACCACTAGGCTTCTTTTGTTCAGCTTTAACTAACTGGCAATTCATGCACTTGGATATAAACTTCCAAACGTCTCTTTTCATTCCTTCCCAGTAGTAGGTCTGCTTCATGTCTCAATACATCTTGTTACCACCGGGGTGTATAGTCAGTTTTGAGTGATGACATTCTTTAAGCACTTCATCTCTCAATCCATCATTGACATTGGGTACAACTAATCTTCCATTCTTTCTAAGCATCCATCTAGATCAAGCACATACTTGTTCATCTCCTCATCGATGCCCATCTCTAACTTGGAGATGATTTTCAATAAGTTAGGATCGTCCCCCTGCCTGGAACCAATCCGCTCAATCAAAGTGGGTCTAACCGTCAAACTTGCTAATACTTCTGGATCCAATTCGCACTTTGCTCTGAAATCATACCCAGTGATGTACTCCAGTTGCTTCCACTCAAGAAATATAGCCCCTAAACTGGCATGTCTTCTACTCAACGCATCAGCTACCGCATTGCCCTTTCCTGGTGTGTATGCGATATCGAAATCGTAGGAAGCCAAGAATTCTAACCATCTTTGTTGTCAGAGATTTAGGTCCTTCTGAGAGAAAAGATACTTTAACGACTTATGATCGGTAAACAACTCGAATCTTTCTCCCAAGAGATAATGTCTCCACATCTTCAACGCGAATACGATCGCTGCTAATTCCAAATCATGGATAGGGTATCTTTTCTCATGTGGTTTTAGTTGCCGAATAGCATAAGCTACAACGCTACCTCCTTGCATCAATACAGCACCTAGTCCGGTACCACATGCATCTGTATATACTGTCATCTCTTCATTCCCCTTAGGAATGAGTAACACTAGTGCACATGTCAACTTTTCCTTTAGACTCATGAATGCATTTTCACACTTTTCATCCCAGACGAAAGCTTGATTCTTCTTGGAGAAGTCTTGGATAAACTTACGATAATATCCAGCTAACCCCAAGAAACTTCTTATGTACATTGCATTCTTGGGCGTAGACCAATCTTGTACCGTAGCCACCTTCGCTGGGTCCACGACAATACCATTCTCTGAAACAACATGGCCCAAGAATCTCACTTCCCTCCTCCAGAAGTGACACTTAGAAGACTTTGCTTTCAATTGGTGTTTTCTCAACACCTCCATCACTATCCTTAAGTGTTCCTTGTGTTCTTCCTATGTTCTCGAATAAACAAGTATATCGTCCATGAACACAAGAACAAACTTATTCAACTGATCTCTGAATACCCTATTCATAAGATCCACAAAATATGCTGGTGCATTGGTCAACCCGAATGGCATGACCAACCACTCATAAAATCTAGACGGCGTCCGAAATGTCGTTTTAGCTATACTTTCAGCTTCCACTCTAAGCTGATGAAAACTTGTCGCGAGATCCAACTAGGAGAACACTCTCGAGCCACTCCACTGATCAAACAAATCATATATCCGTGGTTGAGGATACTTATTCTTCCCCTGTACCTTATTCAACTCGCTGTAGTCCGCACACAAACGAAGGGAACCATTTGCCTTGGTAGCAAACACAACTGGTGCTCCCCACTCAGAAACACTTCTTCTGATAAATCCCTTCTTCAAAAGATCGCTCACTTGCACCCTGAGCTCTAGCTGCTCCCTTGGTGCCATACGACGAAGCGGCATCACTATAGGTCTGGCATCTTTCACTAAATCAATACGGAACTCAATCTCTCGGTGTGGTGGAAGTCCGGTCACTTCATCGAAGACGTCCGATACTGGCTAGCCACGGGCACATATGACAACTCATCATGCGGGATGTCGAGGGAATTTAGAAAACTAGCCACTACCCCATCACTAGGTAGACCACCAAACACTACCCTCCGCCTATCATCCGCTCTAACTGTCACCAAAAAGCCCTCACAGTCTACCACTACCCCGTTTCTTTGGAGCTAATCGACTCCCAAAATATTGCCAAACCCAGTAAAGCCCAAAACAAAGCAATCACAGACAAACATGCATCCATGACTCGATAAAACCAAATTTCGACAAATCATACTAAGACTATTCGAACCACCAATCGGGTTCATCACCGCTAAAGGTATATCGACTATCTCGGGTTCCAATCCCAACCTATCTACCAGGTCACTAGATATGAAGGAACGAGAAGCTCCGGTATCAAATAATACTCGAATAGGAACATCATAAACAAAAAGCATACCTTGAATGACGAGATTCTTTCCTTTCTCCGCCGCAGTTGGGGCATTCGACGAAGAAGGAACAACATTGATAGCATATGCTTTCACAATCTACTTTTCTTTAGGGGGTTGCGGACACTTATCCTTGTGATGTCCCACTTGGCCACAGTTGAAGCACTTCCTATCCGCTGGCTTGGCCCAACATTCTTTGCAATTATGGCCCTTCTTACCACAGCTGAAGCACTCAACATCTTTCTTATTCTTTTTCTTCTGGCCATCCTTGGTCTGATTCTACTTTCTCTTATTCTGAGAACCATTGCTTGCGGCTTTGGCTCCTCTGCAGATGCAACCTCAGTTTTTGTCTTAGGGTAATGACTCTCTGATCTCAACGCTTTCCCCACAATCGATTCAAACATCTCATCGATGTGGTTAATAAGCCTTTCCCCCAAGTACTCATCCAACCCAGTTATGAACTTCTCATTCTTCTTCTCGGCAGTATCAATAAGGGACAATCATATTTCGATAGAGTATCGAACTCTGCAATGTACTCCAAGACAACTCTACCATTCTGCTTTAGTTCCAAGAACCTCTTAAACAATACTGACTTCTGAGCACTTGGAATAAACTTGTCGCTAAAGTGAGTCTTAAACTGATCCCAAGTAATCTGATCCTTGGGAGTAGCTTCCTTTTGTAGCATTCCACTAATTCATTGCCCGTCCTTGTAGCTGACAGGATGCTAGCCTCCACTTCATCGCATCCTCAATATCTAAGTCTTCGAAGATATGCTCACAGCTATCCAACCAATCTTGAACATCCGTGGCTGATTCCGTTCCATGGAACGGCTTTCCACCAAGACTAGTGTAATCCTTGCATATCTTAGGGAAATCGGCCCTAGGCGCCTGCACCGCTGCACCACCACCATTAGCAGCATTATGAACTACCCTCTGAGCGTCCCTAAGCATCTCTCTCATTAAGTCAGTGAACATAGTCCTCATGTCAGGAGCATTCCCATTATTAGCTCCTCTACCAACACCCCTCGTATATCGGCTCATCGTTCAATCTGTAAAGAGAAACGATTAACCATCCTCTTTGTGGTGTCAGTGCAGTGCGAATTCATCCTTAGCCATACTAATAATATATATATATACAGCTTTTGAAAACCAAAATAATCACAAGTACGTGCCATCATATACGTATTATCTCTCTCTAGTGTCTTTCCCTTGGTTAACTATGCAACCTAGAGCTCTAATACCAAATGTAACGACCCGCACTGCACCAGCCGACATTTCCCATGAAGGTGCACTGTGCCGATGTCCAACCAGCACAGGACGATCGCCAAAGAAAGGGAAGGAAAGTAAACTTAACAGTGGACTAACAAAGAACCTGTAGAATGTCTCACAGTGCATGGAATAAAATATAATAATAACATACTTTGACATAAACAGGCGAGACAGTGCATAAGCTGAAAATTAAACATCATAGCAGCGGAAAATCCAAATATAGCTTATGTTCCACATCATCATTATTACACCTTTTGAAAACTATCGCTAAATCAAATAAGGAAGGTACACTACTAATGCCCAAGGTAGCGACCAGCAGCGACATAGGGAGAATATATGTAGATAATACATAGGAGCCTCCTACTCATCTCCGGATCAGCTACTCATGCATAACCAGCTGACTTATCTCTAGTCTGCCCGTTTAAGAGCACCCAGAGTAATAAGAAGAGATATAAAACTCTGGGTCAGACAAAAGTCTGGTATGAGCGATAAGCAGCAAAACAGAATAATAACAGGTATACTAAGCCATATCTGAACCTGGACCTGCAACAAAAGAGTTAGCACAACATACCGCTCAATACGCTAAGGTGCCACTAAACATAAGGTATAAAGATACAGGGGAGGGGGTGTGAATGACATAGTGATGGCCAACAATCAGTCATAGCAACCATCCTCACATCTCTCACTCAGTGCGTAAAGCATACGACATCCACCGCCTTGATCACCCAAATCCTTGCTATGATCGCTCTGCCCCATGGAGTCATGATGACACCACTGCACTGATCCATAGCCACTAGTCCTTGCTATGTCCACTCTGCCCCATGAAGTCATGACAACTCCACTGTACTGGCTCATAGCCATGCTACGATCACTCTGCCCCATGGGGTAATAACTACCCCATTGCACTGATACGTAGCCTAACATCCGTCTTGGTGGTGAATCAAAGCTATGGACATCGATAACCCCTTAACTCACGTCCCGCAGCAAAGCCCAACTTATGAAGTTAACTCGTTGGTTCCCAACTGGATCCTGAGTAAAACTTCCCACTTGCACTAACTTTGCATCTCGGGTTTTGGTCTTCTCCGGATCAGTTCGGCAAGCTCCTCTTCACTATGCTTCGGATCGTGCTCCTCGAAGTAGTCCTGTCTGTGATCATCCACATCGGGTCGGGTTGGATTTCCCTATCCAAATTGGTTCGGTTTGGATCGCGCCATGCGGACTGGTTCGTGATGAAGCTTCGGATCGGGTCGGGGCTTGTACTAGCTCATGGTCGGATCGGGTCGAGTCTCTCATGTTCATCCATGGTGCATCGGTTTGGGTCGAGTGACGCAGTTCAGATCGGTGTGCTCTCTTCAGGTCATGCTAACATGCTCAGGTCGAATCGTGGAGCGTCAAGTGCGAGCGGTTCGGTTCGTGCTTCTCTTCTTCGATCCGATCCGGTTCGGTTGATTTCCTGCACTTCTTTCCAGCGACTGTTTTACGCCATTCGATGGCGTTTTCGACCAATCTAACTCTTCTAATCAATCACAAAGCATACCATACAGTCATAGCAACATGTATAACCAGCCACAAACACCAAAATAATAATTTAATTGGTTAAAACGAATCAAACATAGCCAAAATCCCATATTTTCCCTTAAGTATGTTTAAGCAAAACTAATGATATGATTAGCAAAACTTAACCAAATGAACCAAATTTTCTAACAGAGGTCTAAAACAATATTTCAAAATTTATAAATATTTTTCCAGAATTTAATCATGTTTAAATCTGCTAATTAACACTAATTACCTTTAATTAACCATAATTAGTGAGGAACTATGCAAATCACTCACCTTAGCCACAAATAAACTTTCAAAACTGAACTATCCTCTGATTTGGCACTGTTCCTAAGACAACACAGCAGTTCTAACCTTGCTTTGGTGCTATTTCCCTTTGATTTGACGTAGATTAGGCTAAAACTTGATTAGAGAGTGGTTAAAGATGATTCTAGAGGTTGGAGGCAATTTTTAGAGTTTCTATGATGAAAGTGGCGGCTGAAAAAGTGTCTAAAGAAATGTTTTCTAACCCTAATCAGCCCCTATATACCGCTAATCCTGAAATCCCCCAATGGGCCCAGCTGTTAACTACCCAATTAAGCCCGATTAAGCTGTTTTTCACCTCCTAAACCTTGTTTCTGCCATATCTCCCAAACGGTAAGTCCGTTTTTCACATATGACCACTCTACGGAAAGGTAAATCATCATCTGGATCTAATGGAAGTGGTTTCAGGTCAAAACTCATTTCCAATCAAAAGTTATGGCCGTCATTTAAAAATTGGCAAAAATCATGAACATGAGAAATGACCCCAATAGTCGTCTCCCAAAGTTACAGGACTATACGACTTCGTATGTGAAAGAAATAAATATTCCACGATCCTTCGATACGTAGAAAGTGGGTCATTACATAAATATGAATATAGGAAAAGATTCATGTTTTAAAATAAAACATGTTTTACATTAAAATTTCACTTTTTAATGTAATAATAGAATCTAGAGAAAAACATGCATGTTTTCAGAATAAAATATGTTTACATTAGAAACTTTGTTTTTTATGAAATGGATAAATCACATTTATATTTACGTTGCATATATTAGAGTTTATATGCATTGTTAAAATTACATTTATATTTACATTGCATATATTAGAATTTATATGCATTGTTAAAATCACATTTATATTTATATTGCATATATTAGAATTTATATGCATTGTTTAAATTACATTTATATGCATGGTTTAAATTACATTTATAATTACATTGCATATATTAGAATTTATATGCACTGTCAAAATTACATTTATATTTACATTTGCATACATTAGAATTTATGTGCAAAGTTAACTTGTCATTGGTTCAATTTTCATGTAAATGGAATGTATTTTGTTTGACAGTGTAAATATGGTATGCCAACAAAAACATTCTTTTATTTGGCATATTAAAAACGTTAGTGGAATCATTGAATGGTTTATATATATATATATATATATATATATAAACTAAAATTAAATGAATCGCGCGCGGTAGTTCACGTTTTGAAATCGTAACTTTAAACGATTATACCGAAAGATCCAACCATCGGATTTTCCCAAAACTGAAACCGCTTTGGGAAGATCTTTCCAACGATATAAACTTTGTTAAAATCCAACGGTTAGATTTCGAGATAAGTGTAAATCAAATTTTATAAAAACAGCGCCACGGCCGCCTATTGACCCGAAGCGTCATTAAATTAATTTATCTATATATATATATAAATAGTGATAAATCATTATTAATTACTATTAACAATATTAAATGATTTTAAACTATATATATATATGCAAGAACCATTTGAAAAGACCGAGTTCAATCTCATTTCAAATGATTATACGATGATCTAAATAGAAGATTTAAAAGATGACGATTGAAGACCAGCGATCTTCACATCGAAAGGATAACTACTGATGCCCGGACATATTTGCTGATTGTCTGGATATGCAAGCACCTCTCTTTCGTATTGGACATACGGGACGAGGAATAAGGTGACTCTGGTTTTGTTCAGTCCCAGAACGGACTTGTAAATGGATGCGTGTCCGACATTGGATTTCATTCCATGTAAATTGATTTATATTTATTATATATCTGTTGGTGGCGGAGAATTTATTCTCTTGCTTAACACCCTTCTTTGAGATGCATGATCTCAAAGGTTATATGTTGGTAGTTATCGATCGCATGGCGTGAATTGTCAATGTGACATGCCAAGATGCAATTGATCGAGGCTTTTGTTGAAAAGTAGAGCCTTGTGGATGATGATCAAAGCATAGCCTATTTCGGCATAGCTTTGTGTATAACGTTACCTCACGAGCCTCACATCCCGGTAAGAGTCAGAAACGGGACAAGGGAACGCAGGGAGTGCATGCGTTTCTTTCTAGCTAGAAGTGGTATCAGGGTTTTGCAAGCCCTGACATTTTACTTATGTGGTTGATGGAATGAGGCGCCTTGGATTTATTGGTCGATTGTGACCATTTTATAGGTTCAATAGGACCGGGAAGCGTATGTTCAAGAATTGCCAATCCACTAAAGTATTTGGGGACCAGCCCTGCAGTATCCAAGGGTTGCCCGTAGGAGTGATCCTGAGACATTGCTAGAGTGTCTCGAATCGGTAAAGAGATTGTCCCTAGCCTTGACTCATGATGGAAACCCAATTTCCAATACAACATTACGGTTTTGATTGTAAACATATATATGGTGACATAGTATATGGTAGTTATGTCGTTTGATATTGATACATTTACTTTGAAATATTTTTGAAACGTATTAGACACTAATAATAATATTAAAATACTATTTTCTACGTATCAAGCATTTTTGATCATTATAATGTAAAACTCTATCCTCTGGTTTGTGTTGCATTGTGTGATGGGATTTAAGTCTTATAATTATTTCATTTTCTAAAAAGCATTCCGTTATTTTTTGAAATTTATCAGACATATGCAATAACAATCCAATGGAGTAAACATGTTCCGCTTTAGCGGCGTGGTCCTGTGATTAGCCATATTGTCAGTTAAGAAAGATTTTTCATACCAGTCCGATGACTGACTCGTAGTTTGTTTCACTTTGCAAATTCGGGTGCCCTCTTTCCACACGGGCAGCCAAATGATAGGTTTAGGTATGGACACATTCTGGAGTGGAGCTTGCTTAAGGAAGAAGATGAAGAACATTTTCCTTTTTATCTTTTATTGCTTCTTGAGACATTTAGACATTATTGATCTTTGATGTACTTAATGGAGTTGAGACATATTTCTTTTTTTTGTTGAGACTTCTATTTGCTAAGTGTATCATGTAACTACGTACTCTGATGTCTTTGATGTTATGTGGTGATGACATTCTTATTTTCGGTGTAATGATTTATGTGTTATGCTATTATCTGAGATCTGCTATTGTTGTAATTATGTTATGCTCCTATGATTATCCTTGCTTTCGTACTACGGAAGTTTGGGGTCGTTACAGTTGGTATCGGAGCTAAAGGTTAACCTTAGCTTCGGAATATAACATTTTTAGAACAATTCCTCTAGATAGAATCAGTAGTATTCTAAGACGAGTAGGTCATTATAGATAGGATTAGAAATGTCCTAAAATGAGCACAGTAGAATAGCGCATATTAACCAGTCATTACATCATTATCATCTCATCATATGTCTCTATTTTTAGCCTTTTCTTTAAAATTATCATTTCTACTAGTCTGACTCTTTCCTTGATGGTACAGAACTAACTAGAAAATGAGCATAAGAGCACGAGCTAAACCCCAGGGTATAGGTGGGGCTAGAAGCACAGCTAGAGATGAGACTCCCACATCTCAGGGACAGCCCACTCCTGAGGCTGTAACACCACCTCCACCCCCGTAGCCGTTTGACTTGGATAAAATGTCCAAGAAGTACAGAAAATTAGGGGGCGTATGCTTTACTGGGCGAGAGACTGTGATTGAGGCACAAGCATGGCTAAAGAACTGCGAGAAAATCTTTGAAGGCCTGGAATTGGAAGATCAATGCAAGCGCTTTTTGGCAAGCTGGATATGGAAAGACCAAGCTGAAATTTGTTGGGATACAATCAAAATAGGCAATAATGTGGCTAACATGTCTTCAGCCAGATTCAAAGAACTCTTCAATGATAAGTATATCCCTCCGTAGGAAGTAAAGCGTCTCCATGATCAATTCACCAATTTGCGGCAGGGAGATATGACTATTTCAGAATATGTGCGGAAGTTCGAGGAACTCTCACACTACGCTCCAGAGTTAGTTTAGGAACCAGTGCAGAAGAACAAGAGGTTTATCAATGGCCTCTCCAAGAAATACCTGAACAGGGTCACTGCTCACATCGAGCTCCCCTTTAATGAAGTGATCGAGATGGGTTGCCACTATGAGGATAATGATAGAAATGCACAGCAAGAGCGTGAAAAGAATCAGAACAACAACAAAAGAAAGAAAATTGATAAGAAAGCAGAGGCGAGCGATTGTTCTACCGCCAAGCCCCAAGGGGAAAATAAGAGGGACAAATCCAAGGTAAAATGCTTCAACTGTCAGAAGATGGGGAACTTTGACTATGAATGCCAAGCCCCAAAGAAACCAAGAAGGAATGAGTCTAGACCGAGTCAGAACCGCGGTCAGAATTCTCGGAACCCTCAGGAGTGCTTTAACTGCCATAAAATAGGGAACTATATTAGAAATTGTCCATTGCTAAAGAAAACTGAGGTGGCGCATGTCTATGATAGAGCGGCTGCACTGGCTTCTTCCGAGGGAGCAGGTAAACCCGATGTGTTCGGAGGTACTCTTAACATTAAGAACATTCCTATTACAGTTTTGTTTGACCCTGGTGCATCAAGAAGTTTCATTTCTAGTGACATGATTAAAAAGCTTAAATTAAAACCAAGAAAACTTAAAGAACCGATTAGAGCCCATAGTCCGATAGGAGGTTCACTTATTCTCGATCACTATTGTAAAGTGCCTGTTTCTTATTCCTATTTCCAATTCCCTTTCAATTTAATCATCATGAATTTCTCTGGGTATGATATCATACTTGGAATGGATTGGCTAACAAAGTATGCATCTGAGTTACTATGCATTGAAAGAGTAGTCAGAATTAAAACCAAACTCGGAAATATGATGACTATACCATGCCACGGCTCAGCCACGGATAGGAAAGAATTTTGGTCTTCTCTAGAAGTCACTCCTGCTTCTATTGACGATATTCCTGTCGTCAGAGATTATGCAGACGTATTTAAAGAAGTTGACGCTTACCTCCGCATAGAGAAAACGACTTCAGGATTGACTTAGTTCCGAATGCAAGGGCCGTTGTGCATCCTATTCGGAGAATGACACTGAAAGAAAAAGAGGAGCTGAGTAATCAAACTAAATAGCTTTTGTGGAAGGGTCTGATCAGGCC
This sequence comes from Allium sativum, assembly GCA_030737875.1. Taxonomy (NCBI): domain Eukaryota; kingdom Viridiplantae; phylum Streptophyta; class Magnoliopsida; order Asparagales; family Amaryllidaceae; genus Allium; species Allium sativum. The sequence continues at coordinate 1,017,108,766 of CM060926.1, read as the reverse complement.
TAGTTTCTCAAACTGGGGTGCAACAGTGGTGTTTGTCCCAAATTCAGACGGTACCCTCAGACTGTGTGTGGACTACCGTGATCTAAATAAGCAAAGGCTGAAAAATAAATATCCACTGCCACGTATTGATGACCTGCCGGACCGCTTGAATGGAGCACAAGTATTCTCTAGGATGGACCTAGCTATAGGTTTCCATCAATTATGCTTTGCCGAAGAATGTGTTCCTTTGACAGCTTTCAAAGGGCCAGACTTATTCTATGAATGGATAGTAATGCCCTTCGGCTTATGCAATGCTCCAACATACTTTGTTGATTTGATGAACAGAGTATTCCGAGATGTTTTAAATAAATTCGTGCTGGTGTTCATTGATGACATCCTAATCTTTTCTGAAACCATTGCTGAACATGAAAATCATCTGAAAGAAGTCTTGGAGATTTGGCGAAGAAATGTGTTGAAAGTTAAATTCTCCAAATGTAAATTTTGGCAAGAAGAGGTGAAATTCCTTCGCCATGTTGTATCAACGAAAGGCATTTCGGTAGATGCAGGAAAGATCCCAGCCATCCAAGATTGGAAGCATCCTAGCACTCCTACAGAATTCAGAAGTTTCTTAGGACTGGCTGGCTATTATCAGAAATTCATTAAGGATTTTTTGAAATTATCTTGCCCATTGATGAAGCTGACTATGAAGCATACAAAGTTCGTTTGGACACCCGAATGTGAGGCAACTTTCCAAGGGTTGAAACGGAGGTTGATTACTGCTCCTGTGTTGACCATTATTGATGGCAATCAGGATTTGAAAGTATGGACAGATGATTCTAGAGAAGGTTATTCTTTTTGGCTAAATAAACATGTCAGAGATGACATTTTTTTTAATGTCAAATCTTATTTTAACTTGTTATCCTTTTATCTATTTAAGGTATTGGTGCGGTGCTAATGCAAAAGGACAAAGTAGTCGCATATTCTAGCCGCCAATTGAAACCACATGAGAATAATTACCCCACTCATGATCTTGAGTTGATGGCCATCGTATTTGCTCTAAAGATATGGAGGCTGTAATGTCCCGTATTTTTAGGATATAATAATTAATTTATTTAATTATTTAATTAGTGATTGGAGAATTAAATGGTTGTTCAATTAAATAATGTTGAATATTTAATTAATATAAATAATAGAATAATATATTTATTTTTGAAATAGTCGAAATTAGTGGAATTCACAATATTGTGTGAATTGGACAATTCAAAATATATATAATTCAGTTTGGATTTGAATTCGAATAACGAATATATTATTTAAATGAAGTTTGAACGTATAATTATAACATAATTATAATCGAGCTCGAAATGGTGCAGCAGTTCACTATTTGGCGATTCGAATTTTAAACGAACGTATAGAGGCCATTTTAAATCGGATTTCTGTGAGACAAGAAACTTTCAGAGATGGTGAAGTATATTTTTCTAATGGAAGAGAAAAATCGGGATTTCTTTGTGTAGATTTTGATTTATGTCCAAATCAAATTTTTGAAAAGTCGCTATGGAATTCCTTTATAATTTATAATGATTTATAAAAGGATTTTTCCATATAAATTAAATATCGATTCAACCGGGATTTCAGTATCGAGTTGTAAGTCCAATTGGAGCTATACGATATTCTGTGTGAATATATACGACAATATATATCTATTTATATTTAATTTAATTGTTTTTAAATATATTTATATATTTAAATGGCTTATTTAGAGCTTTAAAAATAACCAGTTTTGCAAATGACCTCCGTTTTCGATGAAACTAATTTTGTTGGATCCGTAAAATTAAATTATTGTTAGATGCCAAGTTTCGTGATTTTTGAAATCAGTATGTGGCCGAACGAGATTTTAATATGAAAAACAGTCGATATTTTGATGGTTAAAAATAGTTGTGTGAGCAAACAGAGTCGGAATTCGACGAAACTAGTTTCGTTGGGTCCGTAATGTCGAACTGAAGGTGTATGTCCATTTTCGTGTTTATTGGGTATTATACGTGTTCGTAGGAATTTTTAAACAGTTATGTAAGTAGCGCAGGACTAAAAATGAATATAAAATCGAATATTAAAATATTTAAAATATACTATAAATACACCTTAACACTTCCTAAACCCTTAACTTTTCATTCGGTGGTCAATATTTTTTCCGCCGCTATTCTTTCTTCTGAAAACGTAAAAGCCTCTTCTTCAATAATCAAAAGAAAAACACATATAAATCTATAAATCGAAATGGATATATATTTGGATTCATTGGTACTTTCTCTTCACAACCGTATACCCTTTTCTTGGTTCAAGGTTGTTTCGGCGAATTGGGTTTCTGAACAACGACCTAGGGTTCGCGTTGGTGGGAGATTAAAACTTCGATTGGGGAAATGGAGTTTACATTTGGATCGAGAGGATCGAGTAGGGTTTGTTGACCAAATTTTGGGGTTTTCAGCGATAAAAACCGTCGCACTAAATCTCCTTGTGCGTGTGGTCATCCTGGAGAACGCACCGCCGCTGAGTGGCTCGAGTTGGAGGAAGTTGGCCTGAGATTGATGAGGATTGGATGAGAAGTGGTGTGGTATAATCTGATTGAATGTTCATGAAGTATTGGAGGGTGCGGTGGTGTCCAAAGAAGTGGTAATGGCGTGTTCTGTCGGGTGCAATAGGTATCGAGGAAGAAGGGGAGGATTTGGACACGGGTTCACGTGAGTTTTAAATGGCCTAATAGAAATAGTGAGGCCCAACTAAAATTAGATTAAGATATTTAATTTAAATTATTGTATATACTTGTAATGTTAATATCTTATTGGTACATGATCAGAATTGGACGAAACAAGATCCGTTAGGATCGTATGGATGGTGGCTACAAAATGGAACTGTCTGGGAGTGAATCGGAGCTCGTTACAATTTACTGCAAAATAAAGTGTCCGTCTGAATCAAAAGATGGTTAATCATTATTTAACGATAACTATCCAATGTGAGTAATACTCACCAACTCTATCAGTTCATATTTTTTATAACGTTTTTTAGAACTTATGAATGATGTTTGATTGATGTGTGCTGAATGTTTGAATGAACTGCTGATATATTGGTTGAAATTATAGATAACGATATAAATATATAAATCATTAATCAAATATTAATTCTGTTAGCAGAATATTTCATATTGAAATGAAATTGATGTGAATTATATTGTGAAACATCTGTGGATGCAGGGAAACAGGTCGGAGGAATCCAACTGGATTCCTCAACATTTATTTTACTTTTTTTCATATATTGTGTTATATGATGTGATATGAAAAATGTTGCTGATTTTGTATGTTTGAATGATACCGATCATTGTTATGTGGTACATTAAATACCATGAGGAATACTGGAATGTTAAAATGGAATTTTTCAATGTTATATTGAAAAAGAAATATTTATAAAATCAAAGAATTTTATAAAAGAGAATAATTATAAAATCAAAGGATTTTATAAAAGGAAATATTTGTCAAACATTTACAAATAGAATTGAAAAGGAAATATTTGTAAAACATTTACAAATAGAATTGAAAAGGAATTGAAAAGGAAATATTTGTTTATTAAATAAATAAAATTATAAAAGAAATATTTATTTGGAAAATAAATATGATATTATAAAAGGGATTTATTTGTTAAATAAATAGAATAGAATAGAAAAGGAAATATTTGTGAAACAAATAGAATTGAAAAGGAGATAGTTGGAAAATAAATAGATTATAAAAGGAAAATAATTATTTGTTAAATAAATAGAATTGAGAAGGAAATATGTGTTGAGCAAATAGGAAGATAAAAGGAATATTTATTTGGTAAAATAAATAGAAAGATAAAAGGAATATTTATTTAGAAAATAAATAAGATATCATAAAAGGAAATATTTGGAAAGTAAGTTGGATTATAAAAGGAATTAGACTTAAAGGAATTAGAGTTAATCTTATATAGTTTATTCGCAAAGGAGTTAATCGAATATAGTTTATTTGAAAAGTAGTTAATCGAATATTAGTTTATTCGAAAGAAGTTAATCGAATATTAGTTTATTCAAAAGGAGTTAACCGAATATAGTTTATTCGAAAAGAAGTTAATCGAATATTAGTTTATTTGAAAGGAGTTAACCGAATATAATTTATTCTAAAGGAGTTATCAAATACAGTTTATTCGAAAAGAGTTATCGAATATAGTTTATTCGAAAAGAGTTATTGAATATTGGTTATTCGAAAAGAATTATCGAATATAGGTTATTCGAAAAGAGTTATCGAATATTTGTTATTCAAAAAGAGTTATAGAATATTGGTTATTCAAAAAAAGTTATCGAATATTGGTTATTCGAAAAGAGTTATCGAATATTGGTTATTCGAAAAGAGTTATCGAATATTGGTTATTCAAAAAAGAGAGTTAATCGAATATTAGATAATCAAATAGGAGTTAATCGAATAGAGTTTATATGAATAGAGTTAAAGGAGTTAATCGAATATAGTTTATTTGAATAGAGTTAAAGGAGTTAATCGAATATAGTTTATTCGAATAGAGTTAAAGGAGTTAATCGAATAGAGTTTATTCGAATAGAGTTAAAGGAGTTATCGAATATAGTTTATTCGAATAGAGTTAAAGGATTTATCGAATATAGTTTATTCGAAAGGAGCTAATCGATTATAGTTTATTTGAATGGTGTTAAGTGATAAGAGTTAATGGATTAAAGTTAATCGGGTTAAAGTTAATGGAGTTAGGGTTAATTGATTTGAGTTAATCAAGTTATATTTTGGAGTTAGATATTTCAGAAGTAGGGATTATAGCGCTATAGTTATAATCAATGGTTTTCAATAAAGAAGTGGATTCGTAAATAGAATCTGAGAGTTACGTAAGGAAGTTTGTTAAAGATTTAGAAGGTGAACTTTGTCTATTTCGAAGTTTGAAATGTTGTTCAGTTAAGGTCTGAGAGGTAGTTATACCCTAACTTGATTGACTTTGTTTGTAACTAAGGAATGGTTAAGGTTTGATAGTAAAGTTCGGTTAAGTGAATATAGTTATCGATGGTAATGGTTTGAATTGGCATAACAATGTTTTATTTAAATATCTGTTTAAATCTAAGGAATGAGTTTTGGAAACATTTTCCAAATATAATCAGAGATATTTTCAAATCATAGAAAATGAAATGTTGGATGGTAAAGAATATTGGAATGACAGTGATGCATGAAAAAGGGATGGAAATGTTTTCCAATGATTAATAACGTATATTTTCTAAATTTAGAAAATAAGGAATGTTGAATATATAGGAAATAAATAAATTAACGAACTAAAGAGATAAAAGTTAAATGATGACTGATCGATAGAATTTCCATCTGGAAATAATATCGTTGTTTGCACACGTGTTTTTCTTTGATAGTAAACTCACCGACTATCGAAGTTTTTGACCATTTTTCCGTTGTCAATACAGAGAGACTGGGATCAGATTCCTTATCTGAAAACCACTCCGTATGGCATTAGCATTACGATCAAATATGATGAAGATAATTGAAGATGGAGTTACGCAAGGGTTGTCCTGTTTACATAATAGTGCCTTCGGTTTGTCCAGTCCCAGGATGACTTGTATGGAAGAATGTCTGACATAGTATATTTAATAGATCACATAAGTTGATCTCTTCAAACGTATGTACATTTGGTGGCGGAGGAATTCGTTTCTTTTAGCTGTATACTCGTAGTATTTTTAGGGGAATCAATTTGTGATTTGGCAAGTATGACGATGTGACATTCAAAGTGAATAAATGTGTGATCTATCAGAGATGAGCGTGGCCTCTAACCTCACAACCGGAAAATGACTAAAATTGGGCAGACAGCATGGCTAAGTGGTTGGCTGCCAATTAGGGTGTTTTATCACCTATCTAGAGATATTCATTTCATTCTTTAATATATTCGATCCTGTCCCTTACGGGAAACGGTTGCTGATCCCAACCATTGGTGATATACATTCGATACACTCAAGCGAAATGAGTGGTCTGTCATGTGTGGCCGGTTGCAAGATGTTCTTGTTGAACCCAGTGTATTCCTCTCTAGAGGTACACTATCGGAAGGTGGTTTCATACCTTGTCATAGTTGGAAATCCATTACCCAATAAGTGCTCGCGGTTTTGATTGTATACTATATATGTGGAACGTGAGATGAAAGCGTTCTGCAAGGTGATTAATATATTGTGGTTGATAGACACTATTATAATATCAAAAGAGTTTTGATATAAAAGATCATGGTTTCTTTTAAAATGATTTGAAATTTAAATCAAATTGATTTGGATTCTCATAAGGGAAAAACCCGTTCCGTTATACGGCGTGGTCTTATGAGATATCGTTATTTTCCCAAACTGTTTTAAACTGTTTACTCACACCAGTCCATGTTGCATAATCGGTACGCATGATAGGGGGTTCTCGCTTCGCGTTAGGTGGCGAACGGGAGACTCTTACTCCTACATGTCCCGAAAATGGGTGTTGGTCGAGTCGAGAGGTTGGCCATTAAACATGGTGTTGGGGTACCTCCATATGCCACGGTGGGAGGTTAGCCTGCTGCTTGGGGGTTGAGGGATGGTTGAAAAGCCTACCGGAATCGCCGGGACACTATAGTTGGTATCAGAGCTGAACGTTAAGTAATTACCTTGGCTCTGTGTCGTAACTCAGTAGAGATAGGGTTAGTAATACCCTAGATTTAGTTGAGTGTATATACGAGTGAACGTATTTGTTATTTGATGTAAAATGGTTTTGTATTGTGGAGATGCATTGGTTGAATTGTTTATGGGTTCTGGTCGATCAGTTTGATCCACTTTATCAGTAGGGGTAATGTCCCGTATTTTACACGGTATAATAATTAATTTATTTAATTATTTAATATCGATTTGGCAATATCAATAACTTGAGTTAAATAATATTTATATTTAATTAATACAAATAATAGAATAATATATTTAATTTTGAAATAATCAGAATTAAGTTGAATTGACAATACTGTGTGAACTGGACAATTCAAATTATATAATTCAGTTTATAATTGAATTAGAATAACGAATATATTATATAAATGAAGTTTGAACGTATAATTCTATTATAATTAAATTCGAGCTCGAAATGGCGTTGCAGTTCGTAATTTCGTGATTCGAACTTTAAACGAATATACAGAAACCATTTTAAATCGGATTTCTGTGAAACAAGAAATGTTAGGAGCTGGTGAAGTATATTTTTCTGATGGAAGAGAAAAATCAGGATTTCGTCGTGTAGATTGTGAGTTGTGTCCAAATCAAATTTTCGAATTGTCGCTATGGAATCGTTTATCAACCATAATGATATATTTAATTATAATTAAATATTGGCCTCGAATTTAGACAAGCCCTTTGAGACGTAGTGATAATTAAATTTTTAGAATTTTACTATAATTTTTAATTAATTAAATACGCAACTTTTAATTTGGAGTATTTTGCATCTTATATCAATATTTTGGGGTTTCACAATATGAATTAACCTACCGATAATATTATATATTTGGGATCGTGAGACATTGCTCGTCTCACTGATATTTTTTTCTCTGTCGATAGCGGTACGTAATTGAACGAAGTGTTACGTAATGGTGCACCCTAAATAAAACATTCCTCATTCATTTCCTTAAGACAAATATTAAGGCAAAAAACAGGCCACGTTTCCATCTCTCAGCCACAAACGTTCCCGTGTTAACAATCACAAACGCAAGCATAAAAGATCAGCCGCCACCCTTAGTATAAACGAGATCTATGGAAATCAAAAAACAAATTCCATAGTAAACCAAATGGAAGAACTCTTGACTCTATAACCTTGCAGTTTCAAAGCATTCACTTGACTACGGACAATTTCTAATTCGAACACATGCCTTCCCCCATCGTTGCTCTTCACCGTACATAGGTCAGCCGATTTTGGGGTGATGTCGTTGTCGAAGGGTCTTGAAGCCTAAAGGAGAAAGGAAGAGGGTTGTGAAGCCAAGTTATTGGGGGTGGTGGCGTCATCTGCGGCGACCAGAGAGAGCAGGTTTTTAGGCCTGAAGTGGCAACTGTTGCAGGCGATTTCGGGCGAAATCAGATGGTTTCGGGTCGGAGGGTTTTAGCTGTAGGTAGGTGGAGGGCGGCGCATTCGTCGATGGTTGTGGCTCGGAGTACGGATGTTAGTGGCGGCCAGTTTTTGATGATCTAGGGTTCGCCAACTACTGTATAGTGTGGAGACGGGTTGAACGAAAATGAGGCCGTAGGAGGTTTGGTGGTAGGTATAGGGAACGAACGTGATGAGGACGGGTTTTAGGGCTTAACCAAAAGTATTAATGGGGTTTAATTTATTATTTAATCTAATGATGGATTAAAGGTTTTTTTTAAGGATCCATGGTCAACTCGTGTTTCCTGTAGTCACTGATTGGGGGTATTGAATATTGGAGTGAATTTCAGAAATGGCTTTCAATGGAAAAAGGGGATTGAGGGGTTACAGAAAAGAAGATGATTTATGTTTTGGGTAATTGTTTGGTGCAAAAATAATACGGTTTTCATTGGGGATAAATGGTGAAGTTACTACTGTTCCAAATGTCAATAGAAAGTTGAAGAAGAAGGATTACGTGGTAGTGGGTCGGGGTTCTTATGTAATGAAGATGGGTCGGGTTCAAAGAGTAAGGCCTGGAATTTTAAATAATGGTCAAGTTTAATTTAATTAAATATATACGCAAACTTGTAAACGATATATCTTGATCATACTGTATCAGAATTTCGAACGGTCAGATCCGTTGGGATCGTATGGACGAGGGCTACATAATGGAACTGACTGGAAGTGCATCGCAGCTCGTTAAAGTTTATAGCGAAATAAATTGTTCGTCTGAATCAAGCGATGGTTATCGTTATTAACGATGATCGTCCAATGTGAGTAAATCTCACTAATTCTCAACAGTTTATATTTTTATAACGTATTTTTAGAACTGATAAATATTGGTTGATTGCTGTGTGTTGACTGTTTGGATGAACTGCTAGCCAGTTGGTTGAAATTATATATATATATATATATATATAAATCATTAAATATATATATATATATATACGAGTGGGAACCCGTGCGATGCACGGGAGCATAGACGTTTAAGTGTTTTAGATGGAATGCATCAATATGTGGTGATAGCATATTCTGTTGTCCGTAAGATATATATTGTAAGTGACGAGTGGGAACCCGTGCGATGCACGGGAGCATAAACGTTCAAGTGTTTTAGATGGAATGCATCAATATGTGGTGATAGCATATTCTGTTGTCCGCAAGATATATATTGTAAGTGATATATGTTGTGTTAGGAAGCTAGTATGTAATGTAAAATTTGCAGCAAGAAGTAAATAATGCATGTATAGCGAGTAGGGATAGTGTGCATGTAGGGCAGGCAATGTAAAATGATATTGTGTGATATTTTGCGTAATGTGGGATTCTGCATTAGTTGAAGACAAAGTGGGTAGAAAAAATGAGTATAGAGTTATGAGATTCATAAGTTAATAATCATAAGGTGTGAAGAAGGTTAGGTTATGAGCATGAATTATTGAACGCACATGTAAAATGAATAGACATCAATGGTAAGTGACAAATTGTTCAATTGCATGCATGTAGTTAATACCAATTAAACAATAGGTAAACTTCTTTTAAGACATGTTGCGTGCATGTATTTAGTAATTGCGGTGTTCGTAAATGACAAATTTTGGAAGGCATTGCTTTTCCAAAGTCGACGATCAACTCAGTACCTTGCAGGGTATGATATAAGGTAATAAAAATCAACAACGATAAGGAAATAGTAAAGTTTACACAACCAAAAAAGCTTAATGTTCACAAAAGCAGATAACTAAAACATGTTTAAAGTTAATCATCCCAGCATCTAAACGTATGTTTAAGTACACGTAGAAATGTGTAGTTGTCGATGATCACGTTAGTACTCCAATGCGCTGAATGCAAGCAAAGCTGCAAATATGAAAAAATAACAGATGGTTAAATGTAACATGGTGTTGTTTTATAGAAGTAAAGCCTAGTAATGGTGAGTGTACTGAAACATTTCTGACAGGCCATTTAATAGGCTGTCGGTTTCCTTTTGTATTCTCTTTGTGTCGTAGCAAAGCATTATCCCATGTCCAGCGCATGCAGTGAGTAATATAAGTATGAATGATAAAAAAATATAAGTAGCATAGACTTTCAAGTGTTGTAGTTTGCAATTATGAGAGTCATACTTCACTCCCCATGGTTTGTCTTTGTATTGGCCATGTGCTGCATGTAAATTTTGTCGGTTCTTTTGGATAAACATGTCGGCCCTTTAAAAGTATGGTAAATATTACGTATCTATAAGTAAAAATTAAAATATGGATGTATGTATTATGTAGAAGATAAATACTTACATGATTGTCAAAAACAATGACATTGACTCCATATGCATGTAGGATATCTACAATTTTAGAAACAATAACATTTCCATTCCCCCAAATGTTGCCAGAAATGATGAGGTTGTTAAAAAAAATTGCTGCCTCTCGTCGTGCATTGTTTGCAGTTGACATTTGCAGGTATGTGTGTAATGTGTAATTTACCTTCAAACAGAGAATAAAATATGTTACTTTATGTATGAAGTGGGAGTATGAAACATTTAAATAGCATGTACGTAACTACGTCACTGCACCGTGAATAGTTGTGGATGTTATAATTATTCAACCACAATTTGAATCACATGTTATTGAAATGTATTAATGTGGGTAATGAGATGCGTAGATCTGTAGTAATGTAATGTGGTATATTTGGAAAACATTTTACAATTATTTAGCGAAAATGTTAAGAAAAATCGTAGAAGATGAATGTAATAATTGTGCAATGAAATGTAATGCGCGTGTATTCTTAAGGAGTGGAAGTATGTAGTAAAAAAAGAATTACCTTTGTTGTATTGAAATGGGGAGGATGGTTGATGTTTTAGATGTTGTAGGATTAGAAAAGAACTTCAGGATATATCACGTTTGTAGTATTCGTTTCTTCTTCCGTGGGTATAACAACCGAGACAATATTAAATGTAGTGCATCTGGAGAGAGCAACATACAATTGTCCGTGAGCAAAGACGGGAGTCCGTAAATCAATGCCAACATACTTCACAGACTGTCCTTGTGCTTTGTTTATAGTCATAGCATAAGCTAACTTTACAGGAAATTGCCTTCTAGACATGTTTATGGTTAATTCTGAAGCTGATGGCTGAAGAGATATTCTTGGGATAAAAACTAATTTTCCAGCTTTATCACCTGTTAGTATCTAAGCTTCTATAATTCTTGTTGCACATCGAACTACTATTAATCTAGTTCCATTGCAAAGACCATCCTTTGGAGCCAAGTTTCGAAGTAGGATTATAGGACATCCAACCTGTAATTCAAGTTTGAAAGGTGGCAACCCATTGCATTCCAAAGAGTTTAGGAACTCACTTGGGTATCGGTCATTTTCCTCATCCTCAACCAACTTATCAGCAGCTAAGAAAATGTAATTGTTGGATGGACACAAATGTAGGCATGTAGAGTTTATGGCATTAACATCCTCATTGCGTGCCGATAAAATAATATGTTCATTATAGAATAATGAAGGTTTTGTAGACACATTTAGCTCCGGGTAAATGGTATCTATTAAACCAATGAGGGTATGTTGTTTATGCATCATAGCCAAATCAACCATCGGTTCAGGATCTGATCCAACCCGATGAATAAAAAGTTGTACTGGTTATTATAATTGTAGTGTAAAGGGAAAAATAGTTTATTGAACGATAAATGTTGTACCTGATCCAAAAAAGCTGCAAAATTTGCACATTCATAGTCTTTGGTTTCTAAACGCATGTTTTGGTGCAACGATAAAACTTTGACGTATGTCCATAACGGCGACCGTCTTAATGTTGAAGAAACATTATCTTCTCTTGCACCTTTTGGAATCACGGGTAGAATCTGTCTAAAATCTCCTCCTAAAACCACTGTAATCCCACCAAATGGCTTTGTACTATCTCTAATATCTCTGAGCGAACGATCAACTGTCTCAACACAAAATCTATATTGCATTGGCACTTCATCCCAAATAATTAGATTGGTTTTTCGTAGAAGTTCTGCAGCCAAAGATTGTTTTGTAAACCCACACAGCGAGTCTTCTAAAATATTTAAAGGAAGAGAGAATGTTGAATGTGCAGTTCTACCCCCAAGCAATAACAAAGAAGCAATACCTGTTGAAGCTACAGTTATGAAGAAATGCCCTAAACTACGAAGTTTGTCAGCGATTGTGTTATATACGTATGTTTTGCCAGTGCCAGCCCCACCATTTAGAAAAAAAGTAGTTCCATTTTCATTAAGTACAGAGTCGTATATGTTCGAATAAGCAAGTCGTTGTCCTTCATTGAAAGAGAGGATATTCTTTTCTGCCTTTGCATCCTGCCCGACATATTGCAATTGTTTATGCTCCCATATGAGTCTATTCTCGAAGACAACATTCCAATTTTCAGTGGGCAACATCATTGGAGGAAAATCCAGTAAATTTTTTCCACATTCTTGTAGTTGTTCGTTTAGAAGATGCAAACCATAGTCTTTAATTTGACACGCAGAAGGGTTAAGAATTAGGAATTTTGTCCGAATGATAGGGATTAGATCATCGCATATGTTCATGGAAAATCTGGTCCATAGAAAGTGAGGCTGCAAAAGGGCAACATTGAGTGAGAATAATACAAAAAAGTCTCCTTAGCTGATACCTAGTATTCATGACTGAAGCATCTTCCAAACATGTAACCCATTCATTATCGTCCTCTAACATGCCTCGAGCAATGCAAGCATCTTTGAATGTATGGTGAAGCTCACCATTTACTGTTCTCAAATCTTCAAATGATGTTGGCCCTTTGATAACAGTTAACAATAAACGAAGATAAAAGCGTTCTCCCGAGTTAGGGCTTGCAAAATACATTCTACCGATGGCAGTGGAATTTGTACACCGGGGGGACCATATGTGTGTACCTTTATTCCATGTGAAATGCTCAGGAAACTGTTGATATGTATATTGTCGTGCTTCAGGGTGTTCTCTACAAAAATTGAGAAACTCTATAAGGGTAGATGTTTGGTTCTGTGCTCTTATCCTGATAGCATCAACAAATTCATTTGGATTGAAAGTTACTTGATGCATTCCAGGTAGATGTAATTGTAATCAGATAACAGGTGGTTTTTCCTCATGCATATGATGACTAAAAATGTGCCATGCAGCCTCAGGTGGGCCTATATATCTAGAATCAAGATATTGTTTGATTTCGTCTTGTTCTCCCAGTACCATTGTCGTTCGATCATGAAACTTGTATATGTATTTATGAATATATTTAACAGCACGCACGCTAGCACAACCTTCTACGTTTATGTGGCAATCGCATCTTTCAGAAAGATAAGGGTTGTATGGCACAACATCTCTATTATCGACATTCGTGCCTTTGACTATGTAAGATCGTCCGTCATTTCGACGTCGGTATATAGGATATCCATCCTGATCCATTGTTGTCATTTCAGCCCAATCTCGGGGGTAATGTTTTGAACACTTACCATTTTCCATGCAGGGAGCATGGCTATTTCCCTTACATGGTCCATGAACCATGCACTTCTTAACCGTTTCAAAAAGTAAGGGTTGCTCAGTTTCACATGGAAATTCTACACAAATTAGCTTGTTTACTTGATCGTTCGTCCTTATTTTTTCAGCTGCTTTTAAAAAAATTAAGGCATGCATATGCGGTAAACCATGCTTTTGGAATTCGATAGTGTAAACGTGCGCAACTACTGATCCAAAAATACCATTTTTTGTAATTTCGTCCATTAAACTTCTTCTTTTAAGTTCGAAAACTCGAGCTATGATATCCGGGCGATCTTGTGGCTTTTGGTTTGTCTTGATGCTTTGTAGTATTTCTGGCCAATTTGGATTTGCTGTCATTGTTAAGAAGATATCAGGATGCTTATTGTAACGCGTAATAGCTAATGAGTCTTGGTATATTTCGTACATATGCCTTGGAGTTCCAATGAAAGTTGATGGTAAGATGTACCTTTTACCAATTTGGTTAGCTTGTAACATATCTGTTTCAATATCTGTAACGCCACAGTAAAGATCGCGGCGAAGGTCAGGCTGATGGTTTCTTGCCCACTGCAATCTGTTTTGTTCAGTACATGCCCATCCGTCTACAATAATTTCTTGCAATAATTTTCGTGCAAGTAGAATTGTAGAATACTCATTTTCACTTTCAAACAGTCGATAACTATAGTATGGTTGTTGTGTCAATCTTTTGGGAGAAGGACAATTTGAAGTTGGATTCCACTGAGTATGATTATTATCCCACCCTAAATCACCATATGGGAAGAGGAGAACATAATGTAGTGGTAGATAAGCGGGATGGCATTCACTAATCCTTTCCAGATGTGTTCCTCCATGTAGATGAAGCATAATATCTCGAGTTCCACTTATTTGAGTTCCATCTCCAGGTAGCACAACTGCAATTTCTTCTGCTGAAGGCATATTATACACCCGTTTGTCATATGTCTTTGTTTAAATGTTTGTTTCTTTTGTAACGAAAATTCAAAGCAGTATTTGGATCATAGATATACAACTGTGAATAGATATGTGTGTTTCCATTATCTGGTAGGAGTGCACCAGTTCTATGCCACAATTCTCCATGAATTGTAAACGATTTAATTCCACGTGTACCCATAGTTCTATTATCTAGTTGGCATCCGAGACTTGTGAATGCATTAGCAGCATTATATTCTCGAATGTATTTGAGGAATGAAGCCGAAATTGAGTCGTTACCTTCATATAATCGACGAAGTTCCACTGGAGGTGGTTTTAATCTTGGTAGCTTAACCTTTCCAGATTTGCAGCACGTTACAAAAATAGGATTAGTTATGGAACTATCTTTCAGACGCTCATCAATCCAATGTAGCGCTTTACAGAATGGGCATAGTATAGTCATTAGTCCCAAAAAATGGCGTTCGACAGGTGGAGGTTAAGCTACATGATCAGTACCACCATTCGTAACTCTACAGTTGATGATAAGAATAAAAATTAATTCATATTCTGTAATGTTAAAGATATAATTTGACAAATTGTATAAGAAAAAAAAAGATACGTATGAAGGGTTATGAGATGTGGTATTTGCATGAATCATGTTCTCGAAGTTAGCCGAGGAGCTTGAAGATGCATGATTATGTATAGAAAATGAACATCCTACGCCGTGAAAAGGCTCGTTGTCCCTCCTCTGGTTCGCAGATGGAGAACTCAAAATTTCTAAATTTCTCGCCCGTTTTTCTCTTTCTCGTCGCATTTTTTGGGCAACTGATCGTTTAGATGTCATATTGGTTGAGGTATTCGAATCGAGCCTAAGGGTATTTATAGGGAAATGTAAGAAAGTTATTTCCGCACATATAATATCATGTGAATGAAAACAAAAGGTTGGAGAAATATTGAGATAGGCTTACATATTATCGACCGGCGTAGCTAGTGGGTTCATGGTCGATGTGTTTTGTGTATTGTCCGTAGTTCTTGCAGCTGTTTGTAAGTCGTTGGTGATATCGGCTAATATAGTTGTTGAACTGGAAGATGTATAGTTCAGCGTAGAGTCATCATTGATGGTAAAATTTGTTTGTATCTTTGACATCTTTTCCCTTTTTCGTCGTAACGACTGTGCAACTGAACGATTAGAAGGTTTACTACCAATTTGAGTGGTGGTAAACCTGAAAAAAGAATAGAACAAAGGTAAATAATATTGTGTACGTTGATAATTAATTGTATTATATTATATAAAGCTGCGATATATAGTTAGATATACAGTAGTTGGAAATCGGAATGGTTCTATTGACTTACATATTAGTATCGCCATCGGGTACGGGTGAAGTTGAAGTATCAGCAAACTTTTATTATGAGAGGGAGAAACTGAAGTATTTGTTTTTCCCATACTCATATCATGCGAGTTATTTGTACATTGTTGGTCAGAGATATGAGTTTGACTTGTAGCATATGCCACATCTGATGCATGTGAGTTTGAAGACGCTGATGGCCTTTGTTGTTGCGGACGATTCCACTGTATATTTGGAAGAACCGGTTCGTTGTCTAACATTTTAGTTTGTTTGCTTTTGATAACAAAGAAAAAGGGTAAAAGTTAGGTAGAAGATGTAGAAAATAAAAGGTATTTGCATTGTATATTTGGTAAGCAATGTAAATAAGTTAGAACTATTTCCTTGTAAGTTGAGTGGAAAGCATTCAGTGGTATATTGTAAATACCCATCTATAAACAAATTGACTGCAATGCATTTGGCAATGAAATTTCATGGCTATTATGGAGTGTTATAACATCTATTAGTATTATAGTATGATAATCAATTGTATGGTAAATGGTTTACAAATGAACCTATCTTGCCTTATACTAAAAAATATTATGCTGATTTGTATGCATTAGTTTAGCAATTATTATGAAATTGATTATAGAAGTGGAAAATACACAAATAGCAGTAAGTTTTATAATTTCACACATCTGATAGTGGTCTTAGTTGTCTAATTTAAGTTTTGTTTAAGTTTATCAAGAAATTGCATTACTGTATCATTTTTTACATTGTGAAGTTAAAAATTTGTTGTGTTGAATATAATTTTTTTGCTTTGTTTTATCAAAACCATGCATATTCTGACGTTAAACATTTATTTTTACACATTAAATGACTAAAATTATGCTACTTTGTATGCATTAATGTAGCATTTATTATGAAATTGAGCATAGATTTTGCTATTTTTACAGAAAAGGAGGCATATGAAGATGGGCATCCTTAAAACGCCCATCTCTTCACATACAAACATGAATATACAATTATAGTATATAAATGTAAGAGTAAAGATGTAATTATTATTTTGTAGTTGTTGTATTGTAGATTTATAAATGAATTGAAATAGTAAAGATTTAATTATTATTTTGTATGTATAATTGTTTACAATTTGGAGTTAAAAATTTGATGTGTTGGATATAAATTTTTTGCTTTGTTTTATCAAAACCATGCATATTCTGACGTTAAACATTTATTTTTGCACATTAAATGACTAAAATTATGCTACTTTGTATGCATTAATTTAGCATTTATTATGAAATTGAGCATAGATTTTGCTATTTTTACAGAAAATGAGGCGTATGAAGATGGACATCCTTAAAACGCCCATCTCGTCACATACAAACATGAATATAAAATTTATAAATGTAAGGCTAAAGATTTAATTATTATTTTTTAGTTATTGTATTGTATATTTGTAAATGAATTGAAATAGTAAGACCGTTGCAGTTGACAACTATTCTCGCATTCGACATTACTGTATCACTTTTTACATTTTTGAATTTCAAAATTTGCAGTGTTGGATATAATTTTTTTCCATTTTTATTTTTCCAATTTCTGAGACGGGGAGGTTAACAGGTGTATGTTCTGTGCGTAACTGAGATATGATGAGTTAATAGTAAGTAAATGGACAGTTATGAATAATCAGTAGGAGGCCAACCTAAATTAAATGCTTGGTACTTTCTGGATTATAAAAGTTCACCTGTTATAATGCATTCAAATATATCTTCACAGCCAATCCAGCTTGCATTTATGCATATATACTATTGTTTTGACATTTTAGCAAATAATTAACTTGTTGTTATAATAATACAACTATTAACTTCATAGTTGCAGTAGTATGTCGGTAAACAGCTGAATAAATAATTTCAGGTTATCTATCTTGTCATTTACACATTTTGTGCAATGGAGGAAGGGTTTGTATGAGACCTTTGTCTCAAGTATAAAAATCAGCACAAACATTATATTAAACATATAAAGTTAGCACTCATTTATGGCATTATATTTATTTGTTACCCAATATGTAGTATGTGCATACATACATATAGGTGTATATCTATGCAGCCAACCCAGTAATGCGCATCATATCTATTTTCTGCTTTTTCCATAACATGCCCATATAATACGTATGTTCAGGATTGCTATGAGTAGTAGGTCATTACATGAGTGAGCATATACAGAATCATGAATGGTGATAGTAAACATCATAGACTCTTAGTATTAACTGGATGAAGACCGTATAATTTTTTTGTAATCCTAAATAGTAATATGCAAAAGTCACCTTTCATTTTCTTAGTAATATCATGCATATAAGTGAATCAAAGATTAGCAGGAATAAACGTTGATGTATTTTTGTTGTAAGGACCTGGTTAGAAATAGAACGTGATTAGAAATAGAACCTGATTCAAGCTTTGAAGTAGTAAATGGCAGCACGGTCCGTCAAGTAAGAAAATGATTTGTACCTACAGCTAAGACCTACAGACAGTAAACATTATGGGACATAAATGCGAGTGGAAGTAAAAAAAAAGTGCGAGTAGACGAAGAAAGCAAAAGGATTTGAACACAACTTTAACAGGGTTATACCTTCTGTCGGCGTATTCGATTGAGGATTAGGGAGGGAGATCAGTTGGAGACACAGTGGAGGGAAAGTTTTGAAGAGCGGCAGAAATTAGGCAGATTAAGTTGAAGAGATGAAATAGGAAAGTTGAAGGTGATCGTGCAGAAGAGAGGATGGTCGTTTAATAAAATGGCGGATATTGGCACGTGTGAATAAACAATTATGTGAGCAGATAATGGGCAGGTGAGCAACAAAACGTGGGCAAATGATGGAATCCTGGCCATTGTTTATCTTTGCCGAGATTAAATCTCAGCCATCTTTTGTCTTTGTGTAACCAACCGGTATTTTTTGTTATATAGACGAGTGGGAACCCGTGCGATGCACGGGAGCATAGACGTTTAAGTGTTTTAGATGGAATGCATCAATATGTGGTGATAGCATATTCTGTTGTTGTAATAACCCGGAAAATTTGGGCCAGTTTAAAATTTTTATTTTGGCAATTTTAGCGAATTTTGAATATTTAAAATAGATTATTTTAAATAGTATCGACGAGAAATTTATTTTGAATATAATTCGAACGTATATATTATACGCGTCGTTGTTAGAATATAAATTTTTGTATATAATTATAAATAGAATTGAAAATGGCGCGGTAGTTCGATAATTCGATTTCAAACTTCAATTGAATGTACCGGGTGCAAACCAATCCGGATTTTAGTGAAACCAAAAACATTGGGATCTAATTGTGAATATCTTTCCAACGAATCCGACAAATCAAGATTTCATAGCGGAAATCAAAAGATATGTCCAGTTGAAAATTCTGAATAGTCGCTATGGAATTCAGGCCCTTAAAAATGGACATTTTGCAAACGACCTCGGATTTCGACGAAACCAGTTTTGTTGGGTCCGGGATGTGAAGTTATTGCTAGGTTTCAAATTTCATAATTTTTCGAATCAATATGTGAGCGTGGCAAAGGAAAACGCATTTGACCAGTTTCAGTTGAATTTAATCGACTGGAAATTGGCCATTTTTCTAACGGTCTCAGAATTCGACGAAACTAGTTTTGTTAGGACCGTATCGTCAATACGAAGCTAGAAAATATTTTTATGGAATTTTTAAAGTTAGTATGTGACCCCGGTAATTTGAAATGTACGTTTAAAATTCAATATAGTGATTTAAATGTAAATTCAAAGGAAACTGATCGTAACGTCCGAATCAGCTTACGATGCATATCCCATTGTGTTCGGAATGGGGGTAAAACGTTAGAGACGACAGGCGGTGGGCCTCGTTTAGAGGTCGTATGTAAAAGTCAACTTTTTAGGAATTAAAATAATAAAATAAAAAAAAAACTTTCTCTTCCTATATCCCCTTTGCCCCCCCCCCCCCCCCCGATATTTTCAATTCAGAGGAAAAAAAAAAGAAAAAAAAACGCGAAGCCCCTCCCCCGATGCCCCTCGACCTCGTCTCCAACGCGAGGAGCGCCGCTGCCGCCGCCGTTTGCAGGCGAGCCCCCCCCCTCCATTCGTCGAACGCCGCTCCGGCGATATGCCCCTTCCCTCGCGACGCCCTCTCTCCTCTCTCCTGTTACCAAACGCAAGATCCAAAAACCCTAAACCATTCTAGCCGCCGCCCACCTCATTTTAGAACACCGCCACTTCCTTGGCCCACCTATGGCCAGCGCCGCACCACCAACCACCTCCAAGCCCTCCGCACTCCCCCTCGCTGAAAGAGAAAAACACTGTAAGCATTTCCCTTTATTTTTATAGCCAATATGATTTCTTTTAAAGAATTTCAAAACTGATTTTTGTAAAATATAAAAACTGATTTTTTTTTAAGAAACTAAAAACTGATTTTTTTTAAAAAGATTTCAAAACTGAGTTTTTTTAAAGATTTCAAAACTGAATTTTAAATAGATTTTAAAACTGAATTTTAAATAGATTTTAAAACTGAATTTTAAAAGAATAAAAAACCTGATTTTTAAAGGATTTTTAAACTGATTTTTTTTAAGATTTTTAAATCTGATTTGTTTAAGAGTAAAAACTGATTTTAAAGAAGTTAAAACTGCTTCAAAGAGAAAAAGGTTTAAACTTTAAATAGAAAAAGGTTTAAACTTTAAAAAGAAAAAGGTTTTAACTTTAAATAGAAAAAGGTTTAAACTTTAAATAGAAAAAGGTTTAAACTTTAAATAGAAAAAGGTTTAAACTTTAAAAAGAAAAAGGTTTTAACTTTAAATAGAAAAAGGTTTAAACTTTAAAAAGAAAAAGGTTTTAACTTCAAAGAGAAAAAGGTTTGAGCTTTAGGATGGAAAAAGATTTGAACTTTAAAAAGAAAAATCAGATTTTTATATATTGAAAGTCGAAGTAAAAATCATATTTTTATATATTGAATAGCGAAGTCAAAATTCGATTTTTATATATTGAATAGCATCGTAAAAATTTGATTTTTACATATGTAGTGAAAGCGGACAATGAAAGCGACAAAGGACGAAGATGCGATGACGATGAAGATTTCTATCAATGAAGTGCCGTGGAGCTAGGATAGCTATAAGTGAGAATTTCTCACCTTTCAATTTCATTTTCTAGTTATATATATATATATACTAGGATGCAGACGGTGCTTAGTAGCACCCGACACAATCGTCCACAGACCATGGACTTGTTTGTTTGGTTGCATAGATTAGTTTGATGATTTGATTTGAAATTGAATTGTTTGGTGAAATAAATTGATTTGATTGATGTGTGAATGGCGTGGGCCTTCACTAGTCCGGGGATAAGGCTAGGCCTCGTCCCGTTTCTAGTATCGTGCCGTTATGCCGCCGAAATTTTCTAAAATAAGTTAGAAAAATAAAAATATCAATTTATTGAATAAATGAACCGAATAGAATATTCATAGGTTGAATAAAATGTGTTATCGTTAAAAATATAATTTTTAACGTGAAGTGAATAAAATAAAATATTCATTTATAAACCGGACGGTTTGTTTATGTACACCTATTTGAAGGACATTGATTGGGACGATAAATTTTACACATCGCCCAACTGCACGGATAAAATATGTGTTTGATTGTTTGAAACCCCACACGGGTGTTAGGATGAAATTTGAAGTTCACTCATCCTGATGGATTAAATATGTCGATCGATTGATTGACAGGCTGTTTTAAGCGTTAGATATCTATATTTGATGCTTATACAGTGTAGTGCACTTTGGTTGATGGTTGATTATTTTCAATGCTATTATATACATGTGTTGTATGAAAATCCATATAATTGATTTTATATGGTAATTGATTGGGCCTCATTCCAATTTGAAAAACAAAGAATAATATAAAATAAAGGTTCATGTGTTGACAGTCTCATCCATTGAGATTGGTCATGTGTTGAACGAAATATTTTAATAATAAAGTTTACATCTTTATCAATATAAAAGAAAGGTTCATGTGTTGACAGTCTCATCCATTGAGATTGGTCATGTGTTGAACGAAATATTTTAATAATAAAGTTTACATCTTTATCAATATAAAAGAAAGGTTCATGTGTTGACAGTCTCATCCATTGAGATTGGTCATGTGTTGAACGAAATATTTTGATAATAACATCTATTTTGAAAAAGAAATATTTGAAATAAGATATTTGAAAATAGAAATTTATGAAGCCGTGTTGATTAGATTGACGCCATTTTGACGTGAACGATATTTATATCGATTTTAAACGATTTCGAAATGAATTGAATTGAAAACGATTTCGAAATGAATTGAATTGAAAACGATTTCGAAATGAATTGAATTGAAAACGATTTCGAAATGAATTGAATTGAAAACGATTTCGAAATGAATTGAATTGAAAACGATTTCGAAATAAATTGAATTGAAAACGATTTCGAAATGAATTGAATTGAAAACGAATTCAAATTGAATTGAAAGCGAATTGAAATGAATTCAAATTGAAATGAATTCAAATTGAATTGAAATTTGAATTGAATAGAAATGAATTTTAAAACGAATTTATAAAGAAGAATTCAATTTTGATTTGAATTGAAATGGAAGTTGAAATTGCTTTTGAAACGAATTTTAAAACTATTTATATAATTCGTTTTAAATGGAAATCGATGAAATATATATTATATATATTATATATATAATATAATGGCCTGAATAGAACGCGCCGCGCCGCGGCAGTTCGTGAATTTCGACCATTTATTTCAAACGGACATTACGGGAGATCCGACCGTCGGATTCTCCTAAAACCGGAACCGTTGGGTTCGTATCGAAAAGAGATTTCTAATGAATGTTAGAAATTTGAAATCTAACGGTTGGATTTGGAGATACGTCCAAATCAAATTCGAAAAAGGTCGCTGTAAGTGCAGTTCGATGGCCGTTGAAGGAAATCGACTGTACGGGCCTCGATAAAATTATTAAAAATAGTAATAATTTGTGTAAAATCATAAGAAATGATTTAGAAAGATTTGGGATGAAAAACTCCATATTTGAAAAGATAAAAATAGATTTTTATCGAAATGAACTAGTTTTGAACTAGAATTATAATTCTATTTATTTTTAAATAAATAAATTGAATTTGAAAAGGGTTTTAAAAATAACCAGAATTTCCAATGATTGCATTGGAGTGGATTTGAATCGAAATTGTCTTCGGAATATTTCGATGTTGGAATTCGTGATTATACGGATGTTGTTACGGAAATTTGAAAGATATATATTTATATCGTTATTTCCAATACGACATCTGTTAATCGTAGAATTTGATATTGAATATAAGCCGATATATTTTCTATTCAGAGCCTTATATTGAATATCAAATGTGATTTGGGTTTGTCGTGAATGGTGTCTTCACTAACACTGTTCTTGAACCCAGTTGAGAAAAGATTAAATCTTTTTATTTAGATTTAATGAAGTGTACCAATTAAATAACATTTAATTGGAATTGAATCGATATTGATTTTTGGGTTTATCGTGAACAGTGTTTTAAATAACACTTGTTCTTTAACCCGATAATTAATGGGATGTGACTTTGGGTTTATCGTGAACCGTGTTTTAAATGACACGGATTCTTTAACCCAGTTAACGATTAAAACTAAGTGGAGTTTTAATGAATCTTTAATTAGATTGAAATAATCGAAATGGAGTATCACCAGTTTTGCTCCAGGCGTTAGTTAAATCTTTAATTAGATTTGAACGTGAAATGGTAATTGAATTTACCGATAACACCGTGGTGTTAGATATGAAGTATTACCAGTTTTACTTCATGGGATGAATAGGTTGGGATTGGGAAATTAAAACCAATGATTACTTCGGTAAGGTTCGCTAATTCCGACTAGTTTTGAATTGATATTCAAAAGATAGATTAAAGAATAAATTCAGGAATTTATCTTGGATAAAATTAATGGGAACCTTTCCCTATGAATGTGAAATTTAGAAACTAACTGTCGGTTAGCTAAGCAGAATGGTTTTCTGGATATTGATCTGATGTTGGTTTCGGCCTTCGGGGTTAATATTTGGGGAATTATTCTCTTGATTAATTTACGGTTAGTGACTAATGAATTGGAATGAGGCGTATGTTGTGTTTGTGTAACACTTTTATAATATATACGCGAGTTATTCGGAAAGACCGGGTTTATCCCATTCTGAATAACTGATACGACGATAAGTCGAAGATGAAGACGGTGGTCGAAGACCGGAGGTCTTCACGTCGTTTGGGTAATTACTGATGATCTTGATTGGGTTGTACACCCAAGAAGATGGAAACAGTTAGTGATCGTCCAGACGTACTTGGAGATCGATGGATATGCGGGGTACTAGGTGCCTCCGGTTTCGTTCAGACCCAGAACGGACTTGTAAATGGACTGTGTGTCTGACATTGGATTTTAGTCCGTGTGATTGATCTCTATTAAATATATATCTGTTTGGAGGCGGAGAATTTATTCTTTTGCTTAACGCCCTTCTCTGAGACGTACGAGCTCAGGGGTTATATATTGATGGATATCAAACGCATGGAGTGAATTGCCTGTGTGGCATGCCTAAGTGGCAATTGATCAAGGCTTCTGTTGAAAAGCAAAGTCTTGTGGTTGATGATCAAAGCACGGCCTTTGTGGCGTAGCTTTGTGTAACGTTTACTTCGCGAGTTTCACACCCGGTATGAACCAAAAACGGGAGAGGACCTCAGGGAGGACTTGCGTTTCTTTCTAGCTAGAAGTGGCATCAGTGGTTTTACACGCCCTGACGAGTTTGACTTATGTGGTTGTTGCTGTTGCGAGGCGCCTCGGATTGATCGGTCGTTCTCGAACCGATGGAGTCATTTAGTTGGCTCATTTACGCCCCAAAGGGCGGAGAGACGTATTGTTCAGGCATAATAATCCACATCGGTGGACCGGCCCTGACGATCTAAAGGGTTGATGCGTTCTGATCCTGAGACATGGGCTAGATTGTCTCGAATCGGTTGAGGACTATCTTTTGCCTCGGTTCATAGATGGAAATCCAATTTCCAAATACGTGACATTTGCGGTTTTATTTGTAGAGCCTAGTATGGCGACATGATATATGGTACCCATGCCGCCTATGATTGATACTTATGATTTGAAGTTGTTTTATACACTATGCACTTATAATAGTATCAAAGGATTTGTTTTAAACGTATCAAGCATTCTTTGGCTGTTATAAGGGAAAACCCTATCCCCCGGCTTGCGTTGCATTGTGTGATAGGACCTGGGTCTTATAACAGCTTCATTTTTCTTTATTTAGCATTG
This sequence comes from Allium sativum, assembly GCA_030737875.1. Taxonomy (NCBI): domain Eukaryota; kingdom Viridiplantae; phylum Streptophyta; class Magnoliopsida; order Asparagales; family Amaryllidaceae; genus Allium; species Allium sativum. Next base: position 1,017,083,542 of record CM060926.1, on the reverse strand, counting down.
CGCTGTTGTTTTATGCACTGGTGTTCTTGGGAGGAAACCCGTTCCGTGTTATACGGCGTGGTCCCTTGATTTACCTAATGATTTAAAATAAAGATTAATAACTGTTTTAGTTCTCACACCAGTCACATGACTGACCTGGAGTTTATTGTTTTAACCTAAACTCTGGGTGCCCCTATTTTTGACACGGGCAGCTAGTAGTTTTGGTTTTGCAGATTTATATTCACAGGATCCTGGTTTACAGCTGGAACGATATCCGGAAAGCTTTGTATCCGTATATCTCTTCTAGTTGTGTATTGTATTATTTTCCGCTGCTATGTATTTAAATGTAATTTAAATCTCTGATATTTCTGTGTAATATTCATTCATACTCTGTATATTCTTGTAATCTGATGCATTGTTGTAATATACAATGAAATGTTCTGCTGGATGTGTTCTGTTGTGGCTTGTTCTCGAACTATCCGACACTTTCCTTTACGGGGAAGTTACGGGTTTTTACAGTTGGTATCAGAGCTTTGGTTTACAAAGCAGAGAACAAGACACATTAGAACCATACGAAAGAGTTCATCAGATATTGGATTAGTAATATCCAACGAGAATGACTCGTTAGAGATAGGATCAGTAGTATCCTAGGACGAGTGTGAAGAGTATATTTTTGAAAATGAAAACAAATTTTGTTTTGAAAATTTAAATCAATTATTCGTATTTGATTATCTATTTATATTGATGTGGACAATCCAGTATATATAGATTTTGCGTATACGTCTGATCCGCGTGTATTCGAAATTTTAATATACTGGATAGATATAGAATTACACTCTAGTCGCTCGAGGGTGATTCTGATGATTGATCGATCATCATCCGAATTTATGTTCGAGTGACGAAAGTGGACTTTCTATATATTTCCTATTGATTGGTGTGAGAACCAAAATTAGATAAGGCTTATTGTTGTGATTTGGCATCAAAAATGAGATTTTTGACTATATATCAAAGTTATGAATTTCAAATGATAATTCACTAATTGATTGATGTTTGGGTTGTTTGTTTATTTGTTTGCTAATTTTGAACCATTTAGCCTAATTGAATCAAATAATGAATTATATTGAAAATTGGTTGCATTTGCTTGCATATACATATATATCATTGAACAGGTCATAGCAAGGAGGCTAGAGCAGAGAATAAAATTTGTTTGCCCGACAAATAGGTACATGTTTACAACATAATTTCCTGTTTTGTTTGGGTGATGATGATTTTGTGAGCCTATTGGCTAGCCGCTTGGCTTTTTCTTTTTCTTTTTGAGATCTGAAGGACCGGGGAAGCTATTTGAAATTCCCCGATGCTCTCGGTGCAGGGGAGGTTATGGCGAAATTTTTCAAAAATTTAGGGTGTTAGCCAAATTTTTGAAATTTTGAAAATTCTCAGAAACTGAAAAGTTGGAGAATGGAAGCCAGATCGAATGTAGAGTTGAATGATCAAACCACTTTCGACTTTGTTCCTTTTCGGGGACGAAAAGTTTTAAGTGGGGGAGATTGTAATAACCCGGAAAATTTGGGCCAGTTTAAAATTTTTATTTTGGCAATTTTAGCGAATTTTGAATATTTAAAATAGATTATTTTAAATAGTATCGACGAGAAATTTATTTTGAATATAATTCGAACGTATATATTATACGCGTCGTCGTTAGAATATAAATATTTATATATAATTATAAATAGAATTGAAAATGGCGCGGTAGTTCGATAATTCGATTTCATTCTTCAATTGAATGTACCGGGTGCAAACCAATCCGGATTTTAGTGAAACCAAAAACATTGGGATCTAATTGTGAATATCTTTCCAACGAATCCGAAAAATCAAGATTTCATAGCGGAAATCAAAAGATATGTCCAGTTGAAAATTCTGAATAGTCGCTATGGAATTCAGGCCCTTAAAAATGGACATTTTGCAAACGACCTCGGATTTCGACGAAACCAGTTTTGTTGGGTCCGGGATGTGAAGTTATTGCTAGGTTTCAAATTTCATAATTTTTCGAATCAATATGTGAGCGTGGCAAAGGAAAACGCATTTGACCAGTTTCAGTTGAATTTAATCGACTGGAAATTGGCCATTTTTCTAACGGTCTCAGAATTCGACGAAACTAGTTTTGTTAGGACCGTATCGTCAATACGAAGCTAGAAAATATTTTTATGGAATTTTTAAAGTTAGTATGTGACCCCGGTAATTTGAAATGTACGTTTAAAATTCAATATAGTGATTTAAATGTAAATTCAAAGGAAACTGATCGTAACGTCCGAATCAGCTTACGATGCATATCCCATTGTGTTCGGAATGGGGGTAAAACGTTAGAGACGACAGGCGGTGGGCCTCGTTTAGAGGTCGTATGTAAAAGTCAACTTTTTAGGAATTAAAATAATAAAATAAAAAAAAACTTTCTCTTCCTATATCCCCTTTGCCCCCCCCCCCCCCCCCGATATTTTCAATTCAGAGGAAAAAAAAAAAGAAAAAAAAACGCGATGCCCCTCCCCCGATGCCCCTCGACCTCGTCTCCAACGCGAGGAGCGCCGCTGCCGCCGCCGTTTGCAGGCGAGCCCCCCCCTCCATTCGTCGAACGCCGCTCCGGCGATATGCCCCTTCCCTCGCGACGCCCTCTCTCCTCTCTCCTGTTACCAAACGCAAGATCCAAAAACCCTAAACCATTCTAGCCGCCGCCCACCTCATTTTAGAACACCGCCACTTCCTTGGCCCACCTATGGCCAGCGCCGCACCACCAACCACCTCCAAGCCCTCCGCACTCCCCCTCGCTGAAAGAGAAAAACACTGTAAGCATTTCCCTTTATTTTTATAGCCAATATGATTTCTTTTAAAGAATTTCAAAACTGATTTTTGTAAAATATAAAAACTGATTTTTTTTTTTAAGAAACTAAAAACTGATTTTTTTTTAAAAAGATTTCAAAACTGATTTTTTTTAAAGATTTCAAAACTGAATTTTAAATAGATTTTAAAACTGAATTTTAAATAGATTTTAAAACTGAATTTTAAAAGAATAAAAAACCTGATTTTTAAAGGATTTTTAAACTGATTTTTTTTAAGATTTTTAAATCTGATTTGTTTAAGAGTAAAAACTGATTTTAAAGAAGTTAAAACTGCTTCAAAGAGAAAAAGGTTTAAACTTTAAATAGAAAAAGGTTTAAACTTTAAAAAGAAAAAGGTTTTAACTTTAAATAGAAAAAGGTTTAAACTTTAAATAGAAAAAGGTTTAAACTTTAAATAGAAAAAGGTTTAAACTTTAAAAAGAAAAAGGTTTTAACTTTAAATAGAAAAAGGTTTAAACTTTAAAAAGAAAAAGGTTTTAACTTCAAAGAGAAAAAGGTTTGAGCTTTAGGATGGAAAAAGATTTGAACTTTAAAAAGAAAAATCAGATTTTTATATATTGAAAGTCGAAGTAAAAATCATATTTTTATATATTGAATAGCGAAGTCAAAATTCGATTTTTATATATTGAATAGCATCGTAAAAATTTGATTTTTACATATGTAGTGAAAGCGGACAATGAAAGCGACAAAGGACGAAGATGCGATGACGATGAAGATTTCTATCAATGAAGTGCCGTGGAGCTAGGATAGCTATAAGTGAGAATTTCTCACCTTTCAATTTCATTTTCTAGTTATATATATATATACTAGGATGCAGACGGTGCTTAGTAGCACCCGACACAATCGTCCACAGACCATGGACTTGTTTGTTTGGTTGCATAGATTAGTTTGATGATTTGATTTGAAATTGAATTGTTTGGTGAAATAAATTGATTTGATTGATGTGTGAATGGCGTGGGCCTTCACTAGTCCGGGGATAAGGCTAGGCCTCGTCCCGTTTCTAGTATCGTGCCGTTATGCCGCCGAAATTTTCTAAAATAAGTTAGAAAAATAAAAATATCAATTTATTGAATAAATGAACCGAATAGAATATTCATAGGTTGAATAAAATGTGTTATCGTTAAAAATATAATTTTTAACGTGAAGTGAATAAAATAAAATATTCATTTATAAACCGGACGGTTTGTTTATGTACACCTATTTGAAGGACATTGATTGGGACGATAAATTTTACACATCGCCCAACTGCACGGATAAAATATGTGTTTGATTGTTTGAAACCCCACACGGGTGTTAGGATGAAATTTGAAGTTCACTCATCCTGATGGATTAAATATGTCGATCGATTGATTGACAGGCTGTTTTAAGCGTTAGATATCTATATTTGATGCTTATACAGTGTAGTGCACTTTGGTTGACGGTTGATTATTTTCAATGCTATTATATACATGTGTTGTATGAAAATCCATATAATTGATTTTATATGGTAATTGATTGGGCCTCATTCCAATTTGAAAAACAAAGAATAATATAAAATAAAGGTTCATGTGTTGACAGTCTCATCCATTGAGATTGGTCATGTGTTGAACGAAATATTTTAATAATAAAGTTTACATCTTTATCAATATAAAAGAAAGGTTCATGTGTTGACAGTCTCATCCATTGAGATTGGTCATGTGTTGAACGAAATATTTTAATAATAAAGTTTACATCTTTATCAATATAAAAGAAAGGTTCATGTGTTGACAGTCTCATCCATTGAGATTGGTCATGTGTTGAACTAAATATTTTGATAATAACATCTATTTTGAAAAAGAAATATTTGAAATAAGATATTTGAAAATAGAAATTTATGAAGCCGTGTTGATTAGATTGACGCCATTTTGACGTGAACGATATTTATATCGATTTTAAACGATTTCGAAATGAATTGAATTGAAAACGATTTCGAAATGAATTGAATTGAAAACGATTTCGAAATGAATTGAATTGAAAACGATTTCGAAATGAATTGAATTGAAAACGATTTCGAAATGAATTGAATTGAAAACGATTTCGAAATAAATTGAATTGAAAACGATTTCGAAATGAATTGAATTGAAAACGAATTCAAATTGAATTGAAAGCGAATTGAAATGAATTCAAATTGAATTGAAATTTGAATTGAATAGAAATGAATTTTAAAACGAATTTATAAAGAAGAATTCAATTTTGATTTGAATTGAAATGGAAGTTGAAATTGCTTTTGAAACGAATTTTAAAACTATTTATATAATTCGTTTTAAATGGAAATCGACGAAATATATATTATATATATAATATAATGGCCTGAATAGAACGCGCCGCGCCGCGGCAGTTCGTGAATTTCGACCATTTATTTCAAACGGACATTACGGGAGATCCGACCGTCGGATTCTCCTAAAACCGGAACCGTTGGGTTCGTATCGAAAAGAGCTTTCTAATGAATGTTAGAAATTTGAAATCTAACGGTTGGATTTGGAGATACGTCCAAATCAAATTCGAAAAAGGTCGCTGTAAGTGCAGTTCGATGGCCGTTGAAGGAAATCGACTGTACGGGCCTCGATAAAATTATTAAAAATAGTAATAATTTGTGTAAAATCATAAGAAATGATTTAGAAAGATTTGGGATGAAAAACTCCATATTTGAAAAGATAAAAATAGATTTTTATCGAAATGAACTAGTTTTGAACTAGAATTATAATTCTATTTATTTTTAAATAAATAAATTGAATTTGAAAAGGGTTTTAAAAATAACCAGAATTTCCAATGATTGCATTGGAGTGGATTTGAATCGAAATTGTCTTCGGAATATTTCGATGTTGGAATTCGTGATTATACGGATGTTGTTACGGAAATTTGAAAGATATATATTTATATCGTTATTTCCAATACGACATCTGTTAATCGTAGAATTTGATATTGAATATAAGCCGATATATTTTCTATTCAGAGCCTTATATTGAATATCAAATGTGATTTGGGTTTGTCGTGAATGGTGTCTTCACTAACACTGTTCTTGAACCCAGTTGAGAAAAGATTAAATCTTTTTATTTAGATTTAATGAAGTGTACCAATTAAATAACATTTAATTTGAATTGAATCGATATTGATTTTTGGGTTTATCGTGAACAGTGTTTTAAATAACACTTGTTCTTTAACCCGATAATTAATGGGATGTGACTTTGGGTTTATCGTGAACCGTGTTTTAAATGACACGGATTCTTTAACCCAGTTAACGATTAAAACTAAGTGGAGTTTTAATGAATCTTTAATTAGATTGAAATAATCGAAATGGAGTATCACTAGTTTTGCTCCAGGCGTTAGTTAAATCTTTAATTAGATTTGAATGTGAAATGGTAATTGAATTTACCGATAACACCGTGGTGTTAGATATGAAGTATTACCAGTTTTACTTCATGGGATGAATAGGTTGGGATTGGGAAATTAAAACCAATGATTACTTCGGTAAGGTTCGCTAATTCCGACTAGTTTTGAATTGATATTCAAAAGATAGATTAAAGAATAAATTCAGGAATTTATCTTGGATAAAATTAATGGGAACCTTTCCCTATGAATGTGAAATTTAGAAACTAACTGTCGGTTAGCTAAGCAGAATGGTTTTCTGGATATTGATCTGATGTTGGTTTCGGCCTTCGGGGTTAATATTTGGGGAATTATTCTCTTGATTAATTTACGGTTAGTGACTAATGAATTGGAATGAGGCGTATGTTGTGTTTGTGTAACACTTTTATAATATATACGCGAGTTATTCGGAAAGACCGGGTTTATCCCATTCTGAATAACTGATACGACGATAAGTCGAAGATGAAGACGGTGGTCGAAGACCGGAGGTCTTCACGTCGTTTGGGTAATTACTGATGATCTTGATTGGGCTGTACACCCAAGAAGATGGAAACAGTTAGTGATCGTCCAGACGTACTTGGAGATCGATGGATATGCGGGGTACTAGGTGCCTCCGGTTTCGTTCAGACCCAGAACGGACTTGTAAATGGACTGTGTGTCTGACATTGGATTTTAGTCCGTGTGATTGATCTCTATTAAATATATATCTGTTTGGCGGCGGAGAATTTATTCTTTTGCTTAACGCCCTTCTCTGAGACGTACGAGCTCAGGGGTTATATATTGATGGATATCAAACGCATGGAGTGAATTGCCTGTGTGGCATGCCTAAGTGGCAATTGATCAAGGCTTCTGTTGAAAAGCAAAGTCTTGTGGTTGATGATCAAAGCACGGCCTTTGTGGCGTAGCTTTGTGTAACGTTTACTTCGCGAGTTTCACACCCGGTATGAACCAAAAACGGGAGATGACCTCAGGGAGGACTTGCGTTTCTTTCTAGCTAGAAGTGGCGTCAGTGGTTTTACATGCCCTGACGAGTTTGACTTATGTGGTTGTTGCTGTTGCGAGGCGCCTCGGATTGATCGGTCGTTCTCGAACCGATGGAGTCATTTAGTTGGCTCATTTACGCCCCAAAGGGCGGAGAGACGTATTGTTCAGGCATAATAATCCACATCGGTGGACCGGCCCTGACGATCTAAAGGGTTGATGCGTTCTGATCCTGAGACATGGGCTAGATTGTCTCGAATCGGTTGAGGACTATCTTTTGCCTCGGTTCATAGATGGAAATCCAATTTCCAAATACGTGACATTTGCGGTTTTATTTGTAGAGCCTAGTATGGCGACATGATATATGGTACCCATGCCGCCTATGATTGATACTTATGATTTGAAGTTGTTTTATACACTATGCACTTATAATAGTATCAAAGGATTTGTTTTAAACGTATCAAGCATTCTTTGGCTGTTATAAGGGAAAACCCTATCCCCCGGCTTGCGTTGCATTGTGTGATAGGACCTGGGTCTTATAACAGCTTCATTTTTCTTTATTTAGCATTGCGCTGTTGTTTTATGCACTGGTGTTCTTGGGAGGAAATCCGTTCCGTGTTATACGGCGTGGTCCCTTGATTTACCTAATGATTTAAAATAAAGATTAATAACTGCTTTAGTTCTCACACCAGTCACATGACTGACCTGGAGTTTATTGTTTTAACCTAAACTCTGGGTGCCCCTATTTTTGACACGGGCAGCTAGTAGTTTTGGTTTTGCAGATTTATATTCACAGGATCCTGGTTTACAGCTGGAACGATATCCGGAAAGCTTTGTATCCGTATATCTCTTCTAGTTGTGTATTGTATTATTTTCCGCTGCTATGTATTTAAATGTAATTTAAATCTCTGATATTTCTGTGTAATATTCATTCATACTCTGTATATTCTTGTAATCTGATGCATTGTTGTAATATACAATGAAATGTTCTGCTGGATGTGTTCTGTTGTGGCTTGTTCTCGAACTATCCGACACTTTCCTTTACGGGGAAGTTACGGGTTTTTACAGTTGGTATCAGAGCTTTGGTTTACAAAGCAGAGAACAAGACACATTAGAACCATACGAAAGAGTTCATCAGATATTGGATTAGTAATATCCAACGAGAATGACTCGTTAGAGATAGGATCAGTAGTATCCTAGGACGAGTGTGAAGAGTATATTTTTGAAAATGAAAACAAATTTTGTTTTGAAAATTTAAATCAATTATTCGTATTTGATTATCTATTTATATTGATGTGGACAATCCAGTATATATAGATTTTGCGTATACGTCTGATCCGCGTGTATTCGAAATTTTAATATACTGGATAGATATAGAATTACACTCTAGTCGCCCGGGGGTGATTCTGATGATTGATCGATCATCATCCGAATTTATGTTCGAGTGACGAAAGTGGACTTTCTATATATTTCCTATTGATTGGTGTGAGAACCAAAATTAGATAGGGCTTATTGTTGTGATTTGGCATCAAAAATGAGATTTTTGACTATATATCAAAGTTATGAATTTCAAATGATAATTCACTAATTGATTGATGTTTGGGTTGTTTGTTTATTTGTTTGCTAATTTTGAACCATTTAGCCTAATTGAATCAAATAATGAATTATATTGAAAATTGGTTGCATTTGCTTGCATATACATATATATCATTGAACAGGTCATAGCAAGGAGGCTAGAGCAGAGAATAAAATTTGTTTGCCCGACAAATAGGTACATGTTTACTACATAATTTCCTGTTTTGTTTGGGTGATGATGATTTTGTGAGCCTATTGGCTAGCCGCTTGGCTTTTTCTTTTTCTTTTTGAGATCTGAAGGACCGGGGAAGCTATTTGAAATTCCCCGATGCTCTCGGTGCAGGGGAGGTTATGGCGAAATTTTTCAAAAATTTAGGGTGTTAGCCAAATTTTTGAAATTTTGAAAATTCTCAGAAACTGAAAAGTTGGAGAATGGAAGCCAGATCGAATGTAGAGTTGAATGATCAAACCACTTTCGACTTTGTTCCTTTTCGGGGACGAAAAGTTTTAAGTGGGGGAGATTGTAATAACCCGGAAAATTTGGGCCAGTTTAAAATTTTTATTTTGGCAATTTTAGCGAATTTTGAATATTTAAAATAGATTATTTTAAATAGTATCGACGAGAAATTTATTTTGAATATAATTCGAACGTATATATTATACGCGTCGTCGTTAGAATATAAATATTTATATATAATTATAAATAGAATTGAAAATGGCGCGGTAGTTCGATAATTCGATTTCATTCTTCAATTGAATGTACCGGGTGCAAACCAATCCGGATTTTAGTGAAACCAAAAACATTGGGATCTAATTGTGAATATCTTTCCAACAAATCCGACAAATCAAGATTTCATAGCGGAAATCAAAAGATATGTCCAGTTGAAAATTCTGAATAGTCGCTATGGAATTTAGGCCCTTAAAAATGGACATTTTGCAAACGACCTCGGATTTCGACGAAACCAGTTTTGTTGGGTCCGGGATGTGAAGTTATTGCTAGGTTTCAAATTTCATAATTTTTCGAATCAATATGTGAGCGTGGCAAAGGAAAACGCATTTGACCAGTTTCAGTTGAATTTAATCGACTGGAAATTGGCCATTTTTCTAACGGTCTCAGAATTCGACGAAACTAGTTTTGTTAGGACCGTATCGTCAATACGAAGCTAGAAAATATTTTTATGGAATTTTTAAAGTTAGTATGTGACCCCGGTAATTTGAAATGTACGTTTAAAATTCAATATAGTGATTTAAATGTAAATTCAAAGGAAACTGATCGTAACGTCCGAATCAGCTTACGATGCATATCCCATTGTGTTCGGAATGGGGGTAAAACGTTAGAGACGACAGGCGGTGGGCCTCGTTTAGAGGTCGTATGTAAAAGTCAACTTTTTAGGAATTAAAAAAAAAAAAAAACTTTCTCTTCCTATATCCCCTTTGCCCCCCCCCCCCCCGATATTTTCAATTCAGAGGAAAAAAAAAGAAAAAAAACGCGAAGCCCCTCCCCCGATGCCCCTCGACCTCGTCTCCAACGCGAGGAGCGCCGCTGCCGCCGCCGTTTGCAGGCGAGCCCCCCTCCATTCGTCGAACGCCGCTCCGGCGATATGCCCCTTCCCTCGCGACGCCCTCTCTCCTCTCTCCTGTTACCAAACGCAAGATCCAAAAACCCTAAACCATTCTAGCCGCCGCCCACCTCATTTTAGAACACCGCCACTTCCTTGGCCCACCTATGGCCAGCGCCGCACCACCAACCACCTCCAAGCCCTCCGCACTCCCCCTCGCTGAAAGAGAAAAACACTGTAAGCATTTCCCTTTATTTTTATAGCCAATATGATTTCTTTTAAAGAATTTCAAAACTGATTTTTGTAAAATATAAAAACTGATTTTTTTTTAAGAAACTAAAAACTGATTTTTTTTAAAAAGATTTCAAAACTGAGTTTTTTTAAAGATTTCAAAACTGAATTTTAAATAGATTTTAAAACTGAATTTTAAATAGATTTTAAAACTGAATTTTAAAAGAATAAAAAACCTGATTTTTAAAGGATTTTTAAACTGATTTTTTTTAAGATTTTTAAATCTGATTTGTTTAAGAGTAAAAACTGATTTTAAAGAAGTTAAAACTGCTTCAAAGAGAAAAAGGTTTAAACTTTAAATAGAAAAAGGTTTAAACTTTAAAAAGAAAAAGGTTTTAACTTTAAATAGAAAAAGGTTTAAACTTTAAATAGAAAAAGGTTTAAACTTTAAATAGAAAAAGGTTTAAACTTTAAAAAGAAAAAGGTTTTAACTTTAAATAGAAAAAGGTTTAAACTTTAAAAAGAAAAAGGTTTTAACTTCAAAGAGAAAAAGGTTTGAGCTTTAGGATGGAAAAAGATTTGAACTTTAAAAAGAAAAATCAGATTTTTATATATTGAAAGTCGAAGTAAAAATCATATTTTTATATATTGAATAGCGAAGTCAAAATTCGATTTTTATATATTGAATAGCATCGTAAAAATTTGATTTTTACATATGTAGTGAAAGCGGACAATGAAAGCGACAAAGGACGAAGATGCGATGACGATGAAGATTTCTATCAATGAAGTGCCGTGGAGCTAGGATAGCTATAAGTGAGAATTTCTCACCTTTCAATTTCATTTTCTAGTTATATATATATATATACTAGGATGCAGACGGTGCTTAGTAGCACCCGACACAATCGTCCACAGACCATGGACTTGTTTGTTTGGTTGCATAGATTAGTTTGATGATTTGATTTGAAATTGAATTGTTTGGTGAAATAAATTGATTTGATTGATGTGTGAATGGCGTGGGCCTTCACTAGTCCGGGGATAAGGCTAGGCCTCGTCCCGTTTCTAGTATCGTGCCGTTATGCCGCCGAAATTTTCTAAAATAAGTTAGAAAAATAAAAATATCAATTTATTGAATAAATGAACCGAATAGAATATTCATAGGTTGAATAAAATGTGTTATCGTTAAAAATATAATTTTTAACGTGAAGTGAATAAAATAAAATATTCATTTATAAACCGGACGGTTTGTTTATGTACACCTATTTGAAGGACATTGATTGGGACGATAAATTTTACACATCGCCCAACTGCACGGATAAAATATGTGTTTGATTGTTTGAAACCCCACACGGGTGTTAGGATGAAATTTGAAGTTCACTCATCCTGATGGATTAAATATGTCGATCGATTGATTGACAGGCTGTTTTAAGCGTTAGATATCTATATTTGATGCTTATACAGTGTAGTGCACTTTGGTTGATGGTTGATTATTTTCAATGCTATTATATACATGTGTTGTATGAAAATCCATATAATTGATTTTATATGGTAATTGATTGGGCCTCATTCCAATTTGAAAAACAAAGAATAATATAAAATAAAGGTTCATGTGTTGACAGTCTCATCCATTGAGATTGGTCATGTGTTGAACGAAATATTTTAATAATAAAGTTTACATCTTTATCAATATAAAAGAAAGGTTCATGTGTTGACAGTCTCATCCATTGAGATTGGTCATGTGTTGAACGAAATATTTTGATAATAACACCTATTTTGAAAAAGAAATATTTGAAATAAGATATTTGAAAATAGAAATTTATGAAGCCGTGTTGATTAGATTGACGCCATTTTGACGTGAACGATATTTATATCGATTTTAAACGATTTCGAAATGAATTGAATTGAAAACGATTTCGAAATGAATTGAATTGAAAACGATTTCGAAATGAATTGAATTGAAAACGATTTCGAAATGAATTGAATTGAAAACGATTTCGAAATGAATTGAATTGAAAACGATTTCGAAATAAATTGAATTGAAAACGATTTCGAAATGAATTGAATTGAAAACGAATTCAAATTGAATTGAAAGCGAATTGAAATGAATTCAAATTGAATTGAAATTTGAATTGAATAGAAATGAATTTTAAAACGAATTTATAAAGAAGAATTCAATTTTGATTTGAATTGAAATGGAAGTTGAAATTGCTTTTGAAACGAATTTTAAAACTATTTATATAATTCGTTTTAAATGGAAATCGACGAAATATATATTATATATATTATATATATAATATAATGGCCTGAATAGAACGCGCCGCGCCGCGGCAGTTCGTGAATTTCGACCATTTATTTCAAACGGACATTACGGGAGATCCGACCGTCGGATTCTCCTAAAACCGGAACCGTTGGGTTCGTATCGAAAAGAGCTTTCTAATGAATGTTAGAAATTTGAAATCTAACGGTTGGATTTGGAGATACGTCCAAATCAAATTCGAAAAAGGTCGCTGTAAGTGCAGTTCGATGGCCGTTGAAGGAAATCGACTGTACGGGCCTCGATAAAATTATTAAAAATAGTAATAATTTGTGTAAAATCGTAAGAAATGATTTAGAAAGATTTGGGATGAAAAACTCCATATTTGAAAAGATAAAAATAGATTTTTATCGAAATGAACTAGTTTTGAACTAGAATTATAATTCTATTTATTTTTAAATAAATAAATTGAATTTGAAAAGGGTTTTAAAAATAACCAGAATTTCCAATGATTGCATTGGAGTGGATTTGAATCGAAATTGTCTTCGGAATATTTCGATGTTGGAATTCGTGATTATACGGATGTTGTTACGGAAATTTGAAAGATATATATTTATATCGTTATTTCCAATACGACATCTGTTAATCGTAGAATTTGATATTGAATATAAGCCGATATATTTTCTATTCAGAGCCTTATATTGAATATCAAATGTGATTTGGGTTTGTCGTGAATGGTGTCTTCACTAACACTGTTCTTGAACCCAGTTGAGAAAAGATTAAATCTTTTTATTTAGATTTAATGAAGTGTACCAATTAAATAACATTTAATTGGAATTGAATCGATATTGATTTTTGGGTTTATCGTGAACAGTGTTTTAAATAACACTTGTTCTTTAACCCGATAATTAATGGGATGTGACTTTGGGTTTATCGTGAACCGTGTTTTAAATGACACGGATTCTTTAACCCAGTTAACGATTAAAACTAAGTGGAGTTTTAATGAATCTTTAATTAGATTGAAATAATCGAAATGGAGTATCACCAGTTTTGCTCCAGGCGTTAGTTAAATCTTTAATTAGATTTGAACGTGAAATGGTAATTGAATTTACCGATAACACCGTGGTGTTAGATATGAAGTATTACCAGTTTTACTTCATGGGATGAATAGGTTGGGATTGGGAAATTAAAACCAATGATTACTTCGGTAAGGTTCGCTAATTCCGACTAGTTTTGAATTGATATTCAAAAGATAGATTAAAGAATAAATTCAGGAATTTATCTTGGATAAAATTAATGGGAACCTTTCCCTATGAATGTGAAATTTAGAAACTAACTGTCGGTTAGCTAAGCAGAATGGTTTTCTGGATATTGATCTGATGTTGGTTTCGGCCTTCGGGGTTAATATTTGGGGAATTATTCTCTTGATTAATTTACGGTTAGTGACTAATGAATTGGAATGAGGCGTATGTTGTGTTTGTGTAACACTTTTATAATATATACGCGAGTTATTCGGAAAGACCGGGTTTATCCCATTCTGAATAACTGATACGACGATAAGTCGAAGATGAAGACGGTGGTCGAATACCGGAGGTCTTCACGTCGTTTGGGTAATTACTGATGATCTTGATTGGGCTGTACACCCAAGAAGATGGAAACAGTTAGTGATCGTCCAGACGTACTTGGAGATCGATGGATATGCGGGGTACTAGGTGCCTCCGGTTTCGTTCAGACCCAGAACGGACTTGTAAATGGACTGTGTGTCTGACATTGGATTTTAGTCCGTGTGATTGATCTCTATTAAATATATATCTGTTTGGCGGCGGAGAATTTATTCTTTTGCTTAACGCCCTTCTCTGAGACGTACGAGCTCAGGGGTTATATATTGATGGATATCAAACGCATGGAGTGAATTGCCTGTGTGGCATGCCTAAGTGGCAATTGATCAAGGCTTCTGTTGAAAAGCAAAGTCTTGTGGTTGATGATAAAAGCACGACCTTTGTGGCGTAGCTTTGTGTAACGTTTACTTCGCGAGTTTCACACCCGGTATGAACCAAAAACGGGAGAGGACCTCAGGGAGGACTTGCGTTTCTTTCTAGCTAGAAGTGGCGTCAGTGGTTTTACACGCCCTGACGAGTTTGACTTATGTGGTTGTTGCTGTTGCGAGGCGCCTCGGATTGATCGGTCGTTCTCGAACCGATGGAGTCATTTAGTTGGCTCATTTACGCCCCAAAGGGCGAAGAGACGTATTGTTCAGGCATAATAATCCACATCGGTGGACCGGCCCTGACGATCTAAAGGGTTGATGCGTTCTGATCCTGAGACATGGGCTAGATTGTCTCGAATCGGTTGAGGACTATCTTTTGCCTCGGTTCATAGATGGAAATCCAATTTCCAAATACGTGACATTTGCGGTTTTATTTGTAGAGCCTAGTATGGCGACATGATATATGGTACCCATGCCGCCTATGATTGATACTTATGATTTGAAGTTGTTTTATACACTATGCACTTATAATAGTATCAAAGGATTTGTTTTAAACGTATCAAGCATTCTTTGGCTGTTATAAGGGAAAACCCTATCCCCCGGCTTGCGTTGCATTGTGTGATAGGACCTGGGTCTTATAACAGCTTCATTTTTCTTTATTTAGCATTGCGCTGTTGTTTTATGCACTGGTGTTCTTGGGAGGAAACCCGTTCCGTGTTATACGGCGTGGTCCCTTGATTTACCTAATGATTTAAAATAAAGATTAATAACTGTTTTAGTTCTCACACCAGTCACATGACTGACCTGGAGTTTATTGTTTTAACCTAAACTCTGGGTGCCCCTATTTTTGACACGGGCAGCTAGTAGTTTTGGTTTTGCAGATTTATATTCACAGGATCCTGGTTTACAGCTGGAACGATATCCGGAAAGCTTTGTATCCGTATATCTCTTCTAGTTGTGTATTGTATTATTTTCCGCTGCTATGTATTTAAATGTAATTTAAATCTCTGATATTTCTGTGTAATATTCATTCATACTCTGTATATTCTTGTAATCTGATGCATTGTTGTAATATACAATGAAATGTTCTACTGGATGTGTTCTGTTGTGGCTTGTTCTCGAACTATCCGACACTTTCCTTTACGGGGAAGTTACGGGTTTTTACAGTTGTCCGCAAGATATATATTGTAAGTGACGAGTGGGAACCCGTGCGATGCACGGGAGCATAGACGTTTAAGTGTTTTAGATGGAATGTATCAATATGTGGTGATAGCATATTCTGTTGTCCGCAAGATACATATTGTAAGTGATATATGTTGTGTTAGGAAGCTTGTGTGTAATGTAAAATTTGCAGCAAGAAGTAAATATTGCATGTATAGCGAGTAGGGATAGGGTGCATGTAGGGAAGACAATGTAATATGATATTGTGTGATATTTTGCGTAATGTGCGATTCTGCATTAGTTGAAGACAAAGTGGGTAGAAAAAATGAGTATAGAGTTATGAGATTCATAAGTTAATAATCAGAAGGTGTGAAGAAGGTTAGGTTATGAGCATGAATTATTGAACGCACATGTAAAATGAATAGACATCAATGGTAAGTGACAAATTGTTCAATTGCATGCATGTAGTAAATACCAATTAAACAATAAGTAAACTTCATTTAAGACATGTTGCGTGCATGTATTTAGTAATTGCGGTGTTCGTAAATGACAAATTTTGGAAAGCATTGTTTTTCCAAAGTCAACGATCAACTCAGTACCTTGCAGGGTATGATATAAGGTAATAAAAATCAACAACGATAATGAAATAGAAAAGTTTGTACAGCCAAAAAAGCTTAATGTTCACAAAAGCAGATAATTAAAACATGTTTAAAGTTAACCATCCCAGCATCTAAACATATGTTTAAGTACACATAGAAATGCGTAGTTGTCGATGATCACGTTAGTTCTCCAATGCGCTGAATGCAAGCAAAGCTGCAAATATGAAAAAATAACAGATGGTTAAATGTAACATGGTGTTGTTTTGTAGAAGTAAAGTCTAGTAATGGTGAGCATACTGAAACATTTTTGACAGGCCATTTAATAGGCTGTCGGTTTCTTTTTGTATTCTCTTTGTGTTGTAGCAAAGCGTTATCCCATGTCTAGCGCATGTAGTGAGTAATATAAGTATGAATGATAAAAAATATAAGTAGCACAGACTTTCAAGTGTTGTAGTTTGCAATTATGAGAGTCATACTTCACTCCCCATTGTTTGTCTTTGTATTGGCCATGTGCTGCATGCAAATTTTGTCGGTTCTTTTGGATAAACATGTCGGCCCTTTAAAAATATGGTAAATATTACGTATCTGTAAGTAAAAATTAAAATATGGATGTATGTATTATGTAGAAGATAAATACTTACATGTTTGTCAAAAACAATGACATTGACTCCATATGCATGTAGGATATCTACAATTTTAGAAACAATAACATTTCCATTCTCCCAAATGTTGCCAGAAATGATGAGGTTGTTAAAAAAATTTGATGCCTCCCGTCGTGCATTGTTTGCAGTTGACATTTGCAGGTATGTGTGTAATGTGTAATTTACCTTCAAACAGAGAATAAAATATGTTACTTTATGTATGAAGTGGGAGTATGAAACATTTAAATAGCATGTACGTAACTATGTCACTGCACCGTGAATAGTTGTGGATGTTATAATTATTCAACCACAATTTGAATCACATGTTATTGAAATGTATTAATATGGGTAATGAGATGCGTAGATATGTAGTAATGTAATGTGGTATATTTGGAAAACATGTTACAATTATTTATTGAAAATATTTAGAAAAATCGTAGAAGATGAATGTAATAATTGTGCAATGAAATGTAATGCGCGTGTATTCTTGAGGAGTGGAAGTATGTAGTAAAAAAAGAATTACCTTTGTTGTATTAAAATGGGGAGGATGGTTGATGTTTTAGATGTTGTAGGATTAGAAAAGAACTTCAGGATATATCACGTTTGTAGTATTCGTTTCTTCTTCCATGGGTATAAGAACCAAGACATTATTAAATGTAGTGCATCTGGAGAGAGCAACATACAATTGTCCATGAGCAAAGACGGGAGTCCGTAAATCAATGCCAACATACTTCACAGACTGTCCTTGTGCTTTGTTTTTAGTCATAGCATAAGCTAACTTTACAGGAAATTGCCTTCTAGACATGTTTATGGTTAATTTTGAAGCTGATGGTTGAAGAGATATTCTTGGGATAAAAACTAATTTTCCAGCTTTATCACCTGTTAGTATCTGAGCTTCTATAATTCTTGTTGCACATCAAACTACTATTAATCTAGTTCCATTGCAAAGACCATCCTTTGGAGCCAAGTTTCGTAGTAGGATTATAGGACATCCAACCTTTAATTCAAGTTTGAAAGGTGGCAACCCATTGCATTCCAAAGAGTTTAGGAACTCACTTGGGTATCGGTCATTTTCCTCATCCTCAACCAACTTATCAGCAGCTAAGAAAATGTAATTGTTGGATGGACACAAATGTAGGCATGTAGAGTTTATGGCATTAACATCCTCATTGCGTGCCGATAAAATAATACGTTCATTATAGAATAATGAAGGTTTTGTAGAGACATTTAGCTCCGGGTAAATGGTATCTATTAAACCAATGAGGGTATGTTGTTTATGCATCATAGCCAAATCAACCATCGGTTCAGGATCTGATCCAACCTGATGAATAAAAAGTTGTACTGGTTACTTATACATTTAGTGTAAAGGGAAAAATAGTTTAATGAACGATAAATGTAGTACCTGATCCAAAAAAGCTGCAAAATTAGCACATTCATAGTCTTTGGATTCTAAACGCATGTTTTGGTGCAATGATAAAACTTTGACGTATTTCCATAACGGCAACCATCTTAATGTTGAAGAAACAATATCTTCTCGTGCACCTTTTGGAATCACGGGTAGAATCTGTCTAAAATCTCCTCCTAAAACCACTGTAATCCCACCAAATGGCTTTGTACTATCTCTAATATCTCTGAGCGAACGATCAACTGTCTCAACACAAAATCTATGTTGCATTGGCAATTCATCCCAAATAATTAGACTTCTTTTTCATAGAAGTTCTGCAGCCATAGATTTGTTTGTAAACCCACACAGCGAGTCTTCTAAAATATTTAAAGGAAGAGAGAATGTTGAATGTGCAGTTCTACCCCCAAGCAATAACAAAGAAGCAATACCTGATGAAGCTACAGTTATGACGAAATGCCCTAAACTACGAAGTTTGCCAGCGATTGGGTTATATACGTATGTTTTGCCAGTGCCAGCCCCACCATTTAGAAAAAAGTAGTTCCATTTTCATTAAGTACAGAGTCGTATATTTTCGAATAAGCAAGTCGTTGTCCTTCATTGAAAGAGAGGATATTCTTTTCTGCCTTTGCATCCTGCCCGACATATTGCAATTGTTTATGCTCCCATATGAGTCTATTCTCGAAGACAACATTCCAATTTTCAGTGGGCAACATCATTGGAGGAAAATCCAGTAAATTTTTTCCACATTCTTGTAGTTGTTCGTTTAGAAGATGCAAACCATAGTCTTTAATTTGATACGCAGAAGGGTTAAGAATTAGGAATTTTGTCCGAATGATAGGGATTAGATCATCGCATATGTTCATGGCAAATCTGGTCCATAGAAAGTGAGGCTGCAAAGGGCAACATTGAGTGAGAATAATACAAAAAAGTCTCCTTAGCTGATGCCCAGTATTCATGACTGAAGCTTCTTCCAAACATGTAACCCATTCATTATCGTCCTCTAACATGCCTCGAGCAATGCAAGCATCTTTGAATGTATGGTGAAGCTCACAATATACTGTTCTCAAATCTTCAAATGATGTTGGCCCTTTGATAACAGTTAACAATAAACGAAGATAAAAGCGTTCTCCCGAGTTAGGGCTTGCAAAATACATTCTACCGATGGCAGTGGAATTTGTACACCGGGGGGACCATATGTGTGTACCTTTATTCCATGTGAAATGCTCAGGAAACTGTTGATATGTATATTTTCGTCCTTCAGGGTGTTCTCTACAAAAATTGAGAAACTCTATAAGGGTAGATGTTTGGTTCTGTGCTCTTATCCTGATAGCATCAGCAGATTCATTTGGATTGAAAGTTACTTGATGCATTCCAGGTAGATGCAATTGTAATCAGATAACAGGTGGTTTTTCCTCATGCATATGATAACTAAAAATGTGCCATGCAGCCTCAGGTGGGCCTATATATCTAGAATCAAGATATTTTTTGATTTCGTCTTGTTCTCCCAGTACCATTGTCGTTCGATCATGACCTTTGTATATGTATTTATGAATATATTTAACAGCACGCACGCTAGCACAACCTTCTACGTTTATGTGGCAATCGTATCTTCCAGAAAGATAAGGGTTGTATGGCACAACATCTCTATTATCGACATTCGTGCCTTTGACTATGTAAGATCGTCCGTCATTTTGACGTCGGTAGATAGGATATCCATCCTGATCCATTGTTGTCATTTCAGCCCAATCTTGGGGGTAATGTTTTGAACACTTTCCATTTTCCATGCAGGGAGCATGGCTATTTCCCTTACATGGTCCATGAACCATGCACTTCTTAACCGTTTCAAAAAGTAAGGGTTGCTCAGTTTCACATGGAAATTCTGCACAAATTAGCTTGTTTACTTGATCGTTCGTCCTTATTTTTTCAGCTGCTTTTAAAAAAAATAAGGCATGCATAGGCGGTAAACCACGCTTTTGGAATTCAATAGTGTAAACATGCACAACTACTGATCCAAAAATACCATTTTTTGTAATTTCGTCCATTAAACTTCTTTTAAGTTCGAAAACTCGAGCTATGATATCCGGGCGATCTTGTGGCTTTTGGTTTGTCTTGATGCTTTGTAGTATTTCCGGCCAATTTGGATTTGTTGTCATTGTTAAGAAGATATCAGGATGCCTATTGTAACGCGTAATAGCTAATGAGTCTTGGTATATTTCGTACATATGCCTTGGAGTTCCAATGAAAGTTGATGGTAAGATGTACCTTTTACCAATTTGGTTAGCTTGTAACATATCTGTTTCAATATCTGTAATGCCACAGTAAAGATCGCGGCGAAGGTCAGGCTGATGGTTTCTTACCCACTGCAATCTGTTTTGTTCAGTACATGCCCATCCGTCTACAATAAATTCTTGCAATAATTTTCGTGCAAGTAGAATTGTAGAATACTCATTTTCTCTTTCAAACAGTCGATAACTATAGTATGGTTGTTGTGTCAATCTTTTGGGAGAAGGACAATTTGAAGTTGGATTCCATTGAGTATGATTAATATCCCACCCTAAATCACCATATGGGAAGAGGAGAACATAATGTAGTGGTAGATAAGCTGGATGGCATTCACTAATCCTTTCCAGATGTGTTCCTCCATGTAGATGAAGCATAATATCTCGAGTTCCACTTATTTGAGTTCCATCTCCTGGTAGCACAACTGCAATTTCTTCTAACGAAGGCATATTATACACCCGTTTGTCATTCTTTTTATTATATTGAAGGCAAACTGGTAAGTCGTAACCTTTGTCGGATGACAATTTCAAAATATTGTACGCTTGCTGGTATAACTCAGTAAAATGGTTGTCTCGTAGTAGAACCGTTTGAATAATTTGCAATATGTCTTTGTTTAAATGTTTGTTTCTTTCGTAACGAAAATTCAAAGCATTATTTGGATCATAGATATACAACTGTGAATAGATAGGTGTGTTTCCATTATCTGGTAGGAGTGCACCTGTTCTATGCCGCAATTCTCCATGAATTGTAAACGATTTAATTCCACATGTACCTATAGTTCTATTATCTAGTTGGCATCCGAGACTTATGAATGCATTAGCAGCATTATATTCTCGAATGTATTTGAGGAATGAAGCCAAAATTGAGTCGTTACCTTCATATAATCGACGAAGTTCCACTGGAGGTGGTTTTAATCTTGGTAGCTTAACCTTTCCAGATTTGCAGCACGTTCCAAAAATAGGATTAGTTATGGAACTATCTTTCAGACGCTCATCAATCCAATGTAGCACTTTACAGAATGGACATAGTATAGTCATTCGTCCCAAAAAATGGCGTTCGATAGGTGGAGGTTCAGCTACGTGATCAGTACCACCATTCGTAACTCTACAGTTGATGATAAGCGTAAAAATTAATTCATATTCTGTAATGTTAAAGATATAATTTGACAAATTGTATAAGAAAAAAAAAGAAACGTATGAAGGGTTATGAGATTTGGTATTTGCATGAATCATGTTCTCGAAGTTAGCCGAGGAGCTTGAAGATGCATGATTATGTATAGAAAATGAACATCCTACGCCGTGAAAAGGCTCGTTGTCCCTCCTCTGGTTCGCAGATGGAGAACTCAAAATTTCTAAATTTCTCGCCCGTTTTTCTCTTTCTCGTCGCATTTTTTGGGCAACTGATCGTTTAGATGACATATTGGTTGAGGTATTCGAATCGAGCCTAAGGGTATTTATAGGGAAATGTAAGAAAGTTATTTCCGCACATATAATATCATGTGAATGAAAACAAAAGGTTGGAGAAGTATTGAGATAGGCTTACATATTATCGACCGGCGTAGCTAGTGGGTTCATGGTCGATTTGTTTTGTGTATTGTTTGTAGTTCTTGCAGCTGTTTGTAAGTCGTTGGTGATATCGGCCAATATAGTGGTTGAACTGGAAGATGTATAGTTCAGCGTAGAGTCATCATTGATGGTAAAATTTGTTTGTATCTTTGACATCTTTTCCCTTTTTTGTCGTAACGACTGTGCAACTGAACGATTAGAAGGTTTACTACCAATTTGAGTGGTGGTAAACATGAAAAAAGAATAGAACAAAGGTAAATAATATTGTGTACGTTGATAATTAATTGTATTATATTATATAAAGCTGCGATATATAGTTAGATATACAGTAGTTGGAAATCGGAATGGTTCTATTGACTTACATATTAGTATCGCCATCGGGTACGGGTGAAGTTGAAGTATCAGCAAAACTTTTATTATGAGAGGGAGAAACTGAAGTATTTGTTTTTCCCATACTCATATCATGCGAGTTATTTGTACATTGTTGGTCAGAGATATGAGTTTGACTTGTAGCATATGCCACATCTGATGCATCTGAGTTTGAAGACGCTGATGGCCTTTGTTGTTGCGGACGATTCCACTGTATATTTGGAAGAACTGGTTCTTTGTCTAACATTTTAGTTTGTTTGCTTTTGATAACAAAGAAAAAGTGTAAAAGTTAGGTAGAAGATGTAGAAAATAAAAGGTATTTGCATTGTATATTTGGTAAGCAATGTAAATAAGTCAGAACTATTTCCTTGTAAGTTGAGTGGAAAGCATTCAGTGGTATATTGTAAATACCCATCTATAAACAAATTGACTGCAATGCATTTGGCAATGAAATTGCATGGCTATTATGGAGTGTTATAACATCTATTAGTATTATAGTATGATAATCAATTGTATGGTAAATGGTTTACAAATGAACCTATCTTGCCTTATACTAAAAAATATTATGCTGATTTGTATGCATTAGTTTAGCAATTATTATGAAATTGATTATAGAAGTGGAAAATACGCAAATAGCAGTAAGTTTTATAATTTCACACATCTGATAGTGGTCTTAGTTGTCTAATTTAAGTTTTGTTTAAGTTTATCAAGAAATTGCATTACTGTATCATTTTTTACATTGTGAAGTTAAAATTTTGCTGTGTTGGATATAATTTTTTTGCTTTGTTTTATCAAAACCATGCATATTCTGACGTTAAACATTTATTTTTACACATTAAATGACTAAAATTATGCTACTTTGTATGCATTAATGTAGCATTTATTATGAAATTGAGCATAGATTTTGCTATTTTTACAGAAAAGGAGGCATATGAAGATGGGCATCCTTAAAACGCCCATCTCTTCACATACAAACATGAATATACAATTATAGTATATAAATGTAAGAGTAAAGATGTAATTATTATTTTGTAGTTGTTGTATTGTAGATTTATAAATGAATTGAAATAGTAAAGATTTAATTATTATTTTGTATGTATAATTGTTTACAATTTGGAGTTAAAAATTTGATGTGTTGGATATAAATTTTTTGCTTTGTTTTATCAAAACCATGCATATTCTGACGTTAAACATTTATTTTTGCACATTAAATGACTAAAATTATGCTACTTTGTATGCATTAATTTAGCATTTATTATGAAATTGAGCATAGATTTTGCTATTTTTACAGAAAATGAAGCGTATGAAGATGGACAAACTTAAAACGCCCATCTCGTCACATACAAACATGAATATAAAATTTATAAATGTAATGCTAAAGATTTAATTATTATTTTTTAGTTATTGTATTGTATATTTGTTAATGAATTGAAATAGTAAGACCGTTGCAGTGGACAACTATTCTCGCATTCGACATTACTGTATCACTTTTTACATTTTTGAATTTCAAAATTTGCAGTGTTGGATCTAATTTTTTTCATTTTTATTTTTCCAATTTCTGAGACGGGGAGGTTAACAGGTGTATGTTCTGTGCGTAACTGTGATATGATGAGTTAATAGTAAGTAAATGGACAGTTATGAATAATCAGTAGGAGGCCAACCTAAATTAAATGCTTGGTACTTTCTGGATTATAAAAGTTCACCTGTTATAATGCATTCAAATATGTCTTCGCAGCCAATCCAGCTTGCATTTATGCATATATACTATTGTTTTGACATTTTAGCAAATAATTAACTTGTTGTTATGATAATACAACTATTAACTTTATAGTTGCAGTACTATGTCAGTAAAAAGCTGAATAAATAATTTCAGGTTATCTATCTTGTCGTTTACACATTTTGTGCAATGGAGGAAGGGTTTGTATGAGACCTTTGTCTCAAGCATAAAAATCAGCACAAACATTATATTAAACATATAAAGTTAGCACTCATTTATGGCATTATATTTATTTGTTACCCAATATGTAGCATGTACATACATACATATAGGTGTATATCTATGTAGCCAACCCAGTAATGCGCATCATATCTATTTTCTGCTTTTTCCATAACATGCCCATATAATACGTATGTTCAGGATTGCTATGAGTAGTAGGTCATTACATGAGTGAGCATATACAGAATCATGAATGGTGATAGTAAACATCATAGACTCTTAGTATTAACTGGATGAAGACCGTATAAATTTTTTGTAATCCTAAACA
Organism: Allium sativum; assembly: GCA_030737875.1. Classification (NCBI taxonomy): domain Eukaryota; kingdom Viridiplantae; phylum Streptophyta; class Magnoliopsida; order Asparagales; family Amaryllidaceae; genus Allium; species Allium sativum. The sequence goes on along the minus strand of CM060926.1, from coordinate 1,017,058,420 downwards.
GTAATATGCAAAAGTCACCTTTCATTTTCTTAGTAATATCATGCATATAAGTGAATCAAAGATTAGCAGGAATAAACGTTGATGTATTTTTGTTGTAAGGACCTGGTTAGGAATAGAACGTGATTAGAAATAGAACCTGATTCAAGCTTTGAAGTAGTAAATGGCAGCACGGTCCGTCAAGTAAGAAAATGATTTGTACCTACAGCTAAGACCAACAGACAGTAAACATTATGGGATAGAAATGCAAGTGGAAGTAAAAAAAAAAAAGGTGCGCGTAGACGAGGAAAGCAAAAGGATTTGAACACAACTTTAACAGGGTTATACCTTCTGTCGGCGTATTCGATTGAGGATTAGGGAGGGAGATGAGTTGGAGACACAGTGGAGGGAAAGTTTTGAAGAGCGGAAGAAATTAGGCAGATTAAGTTGAAGAGATGAAATAGGAAAGTTGAAGGTGATCGTGCAGAAGAGTGGATGGCCGTTTAATAAAATGGCGGATAATGGCACGTGTGAATAAACAATTATGTGAGCAGATAATGGGCAGGTGAGCATCAAACGTGGGCAAATGATGGAATCCTGGCCATTGTTTATCTTTGCCGAGATTAAATCTCAGCCATCTTTTGTCTTTGTGTAACCAACCGGTACTTTTTGTTATATAGACGAGTGGGAACCCGTGCGATGCACGGGAGCATAGACGTTTAAGTGTTTTAGACGGAATGCATCAATATGTGGTGATAGCATATTCTGTTGTCCGCAAGATATATATTGTAAGTGACGAGTGGGAACCCGTGCGATGCACGGGAGCATAGACGTTTAAGTGTTTTAGATGGAATGCATCAATATGTGGTGATAGCATATTCTGTTGTCCGCAAGATATATATTGTAAGTGATATATGTTGTGTTAGGAAGCTAGTGTGTAATGTAAAATTTGCAGCAAGAAGTAAATATTGCATGTATAGCGAGTAGGGATAGGGTGCATGTAGGGTAGACAATGTAAAATGATATTGTGTGATATTTTGCGTAATGTGCGATTCTGCATTAGTTGAAGACAAAGTGGGTAGAAAAAATGAGTATAGAGTTATGAGATTCATAAGTTAATAATCAGAAGGTGTGAAGAAGGTTAGGTTATGAGCATGAATTATTGAACGCACATGTAAAATGAATAGACATCAATGGTAAGTGACAAATTGTTCAATTGCATGCATGTAGTTAATACCAATTAAACAATAAGTAAACTTCTTTTAAGACATGTTGCGTGCATGTATTTAGTAATTGCGGTGTTCGTAAATAACAAATTTTGGAAGGCATTGCTTTTCCAAAGTCGACGATCAACTCAGTACCTTGCAGGGTACGATATAAGGTAATAAAAATAACCAACGATAAGGAAATAGTAAAGTTTGTACAACCAAAAAAGCTTAATGTTCACAAAAGCTGATAATTAAAACATATTTAAAGTTAATCATCCCAGCATCTAAACATATGTTTAAGTACACGTAGAAATGTGTAGTTGTCGATGATCACGTTAGTACTCCAATGCGCTGAATGCAAGCAAAGCTGCAAATATGAAAAAAATAACAGATGGTTAAATGTAACATGGTGTTGTTTTGTAGAAGTAAAGTCTAGTAATGGTGAGCGTACCGAAACATTTCTGACAGGCCATTTAATAGGCTATCGGTTTTTTTTTTGTATTCTCTTTGTGTTGTAGCAAAGCATTATCCCATGTCTAGCGCATGCAGTGAGTAATATAAGTATGAATGATAAAAAAATATATGTAGCATAGACTTTCAAGTGTTGTAGTTTGCAATTATGAGAGTCATACTTCACTCCCCATTGTTTGTCTTTGTATTGGCCATGTGCTGCATGCAAATTTTGTCGGTTCTTTTGGATAAACATGTCGGCCCTTTAAAAATATTGTAACACCCCACACCCGCTAAGGTCACTCACTAAGGGAATGCCTTAGCTTCGGAGGAGTATTTTAAGTGAATATAGAACAGAAAAATTACAACAGGACAGATATAAATAATACTTGTTAACTAAAACATCATTTCATTGCAGCAGAAGGTAAACATGTTTGGTTACAATAACAAAACCATATAACAAGAGTCAAGTACTAAATATCCATCCTGATAAAAACATAAGTACATAATCCCACTACATAACTAATAGCCATAATAGAAAAGATAACCGAGCTTTACTTCAAGAGTCCAAGCTCCAAAAGATAGATAAAGCAATCTGATCAAAGCCCACTAGTGCTAGGCCCACTCTGATAACCTGAGGGTTGGGAAAAGGATAAAAACAACGGGGTCAGACATAAGTCTGAGTGAGCCCTATAACTTTAACAATACAATCATTAAAGTAATTAGGGTATGATATAAATTTGGCACGGTAACGACTGGGGATAAATGACTACACTAAGCAGCCAACTAGACATAGGAAGAACTAAGATATCGGTAAAGACGCATCTACCCACCCAAGGGTAATTACTACACTGCACCACACCAGTCATTCCTACTTAAAGGTTGATCCCACCCATGGACTTAGAAAATATAACTAGTAGTTTCGTGTACCCCTAGCTGACCACATAGGTGCCGTCTGCCCCTATCTCCACTAGGTGTACCCACTACTCCCCAAGCGATCGTCTCCCTAACGTAGATACCCGTGCTGGCCCCACAGTGGGTGTATCACTCCCCAAAGTGGCAACCCGATACAACTTAAGAGTGCACGACTTATACCTACACGATGCAACAACGTCTTACCTACCAGCCCGGGCCCACACACGCATATGAAACCCGTTGGACTTGCGTTGCCACCGCTAACCCGTTTTTGGCCTCTTATAGTCAAGACCAGTATGCGTGTCCCGTCCTCGACTTGGGTCGAGCCCACAAAGATACGTTTTGGGTTACTGGTTGAAATGGGCCCCCACAAGCTACCCACCTAAGCTTGTCCCTTTTCTAGTGCATCCCACTTAACCCTTTAATCATGTTTAATTACATGTTTCCACTTGGTTAAGTATTCTAATCGTATTTTCTATTGCCACCCAAGGCAACCCACTAGATTTCCACATGCCACCTAAGGCACTTACTTGATTTCCACATGCCACCCAAGGCACCCACTTAACCCCTCATGCCCCACTACATGCTTATATGGTTAAGTGTTTCTTAATTGATTAAGACCGTAACCTTTGCAAAGACCTCTCACATTAGACTATCTTTTATGGCAGCTGGATTGTCGGTCGGGTCCGGGCAGCCTTACGCCATAACCGAGTCTAACCTCGTGTCTTTACACTTGTCACGTATTTAGTTTATGCCTAAGACCTCTCACATTGGGCCAATCATTTGTAGCCGCTGGATTTGCCGGTCGGGTCCGGGCAGTCTTATGCTACAAAAGGGTCCAACCTCGTGTCTTAGTCGATTAATTACACCTAATTAATCACCCCATATTTTAAATTAATATTCCCTAATTAATTCCAATTTAATGATGTACATAATTGACTCAATTATGTCCATCCACTTATGGTATGCAACATCATACTAATTTCACCACAATTTTGTTAACATGAATATTAACCCCATCGTTCCCCACGTAATACGCTAACATGACATACTTAAAAGGGAAGATTCATCACAAATACAATGGGTTCTACCTAGCATAACATTAGCATCAACATGGGTTTTAAAGGTGTCAACTTGCATATATGACCATGGCATCAAACCCAACTAGCATAATAATCAACCCAAACTTGCATGAATCACATATGTCATAAAGAGGGTAACTTGCATAGATGTTCATGTCATAGACCTATCATAAAGGGATAAACTTGCATACATGTCATAGGTCTAAAAAGGGATGAACTTGCATATGTTACTCACATCATAAAAAGGGGTAAACATGCATATGTATGCATGACATACAAAGGGGTAAACTTGCATATGTATGCATATCATACAAAGGTGTAAACTTGCACATGTTACTTGCATATAATCAAACACCAAACTTGCATAACATGTCATATATGAACTTGCATATAATCAAACACCAAACTTGCATAACATGTCATATATGAACTTGCATATAATCAAACACCAAACTTGCATAACATGGTGTCATAATGGATCAATGTTTATCATAGTGATTTACATAACTAGCATCATGAACACATAGCATAAAACTTGCATAACTAGCATCATGAACATATAGCATAAAACTTGCATAACTAGCATCATGAACATATAGCATAAAACTTGCATAACTAGCATCATGAACACATAGCATATGATAACATAACTTGCATTGATCCACATACATAACCATAACCTCATTATATCCTATCATAATTAGTTTAGAAATTGCTTGCTAAAGGCATAGAAACTCACAACTTGTTGATTAGCACTTCTATGAAGAAGATTAAGTTGCTAGAGTTGGTTAGAAGTTGATTTGAGAAGCTATCTTCCTCTTTAATTTGTTGGTGGCTCCTTCTAGTTGCATTTTGACGGCATAACGACGTTGTCTCCAGTTTTAGTATGAATTAGGGTAGTCTTAGGTTGTATTTATAGATTAGTTAAGTGTTTTAGGCCATTAGATTAACCCTAAATCAGATTAGAGCCGTCAGATCTCGTCACTAGCCACAAAACACAGCCCAGATCCCAAATCAGTGCACCCAGGTCATCTGGGCTCGACCAGGGAGGTCGACACTAGGGTCGACACCCATGTCGACCTGGTGGGCAGGTCGACCCCCAGGTCGACTCCCAGGTCGACCTGGTCTGGGCGGGAATTTTCCCGCCTAGCCCATATTCTGCATTTTTGAAATCTGTTTCGTTTTCTGATTTTTCGTGAAACTTCTAAAGGCCATATCTCAGTCATACGGACTCCGATTCACGAAATTTCGGACTCTATTTCGCGTATTTTTCCGAGACGAACGCAACCGTGAAACCCGTTTCCCTTAATTATCACGTCTGTGCTTAATTATTCTTTAATTACTAAACATTAATATTAAGTGAAATTCGGGGTGTTACATTGAGACGACCCGATTTCCCGTTCTCACGGAAACAAGGTTATCTTTGGAATATAACACAGAAACATATAATAGCAGAACAGAATTAAATAAATACACCAGAATGAACAACAAAATATACTGGATAAAAGTAATCATCAGAGTTACACAGTATACAGGATCTTACTTAGTACAAATACAGTTCAGCTATACATAAATGTCTACAGCGGAAATAAACAAAATATGTACAATAGGAGCTGAACAGCATAAAAAGAATAAATGATAGAATCCATCTTCAGCTCCAGCTATCCAGAAAAAGAACCAGCTAAACCTGAATACAAGGCTGCCCGTGTGGAAAAAGGGGCACCCGAGTTTGAGAGTGAAACAAACTACGAGTCAGTCATGGGACTGGTATGAGAAATCTACCCAACACATATATTATTGGCTAATCACAGGACCACGCCACTTTCGTGGAACGGGTTTACTCCATTGGATTGCCAGTGCTTTAAAACAAATTTTTCTTTTAAACATCGCTATGCTTTTTATAAAAATGAAGCCATTATAAGACTCAGTTCCCATCACACAATGCAACGCAAACCGGAGGATAGAGTTTTACCTTATAATGGCCAAAATATGATTGATACGAATAAAACAAACTCAATTGATATTATTGCTAGTGTTTATATGTTTTGAAAAACAATTTCAAATCATAACTATCAATCATAGACGACATGAGCGTCCCATGCCACTATGTCGCCAAATGTATATATACAATCGAAACCGCATAGTCACGTATCTGGAAATTGGACTTCCGTCATGAACCAAGGCAAAAGATAGTCCTTACCGAATTCGTGACTCTCTAGCCCGAGCCACAGGACCCAGACTCAGGTGGGCCCTTGGAGCGACAGGGCCGGTCCACCGATGTGGATTAAAATGCCTGAACAATACGTTTCCCCGCCCTTTGGGGCGTAAACGAGCCAACGAATGACTCCATCGGACCCGGATCGTCCGATCAAACCGAGGCGCCTCGCAACAGCAACAACCACATAGGTGAAAAGTATATAAATGTCAGGGCTGGTAGGTCACTGACACCACCCTAGCTAGAAAGAAACGCATGTCCTCCCTGAGGTCCTTCCTCCCATTTTAGGTTCATACCGGGGTGTGAGGCTCGCGAATTCACGTTATACACAAAGCTACGCCACACAGGCGGTGCTTTGATCATCACCACAAGACTATGCTTTTCAACAGAAGCCCTGATCACTGCATCTCAGCATGCCACACAGGCAATTCATGCCATGCGACTGATGTCCATCGATATACAACCTCTGAGCTCGTGCGTCTCAGAGAAGGGCGTTAAGCAAAAGAATAAATTCTCCGCCGCCAAACAGATGTATATTTAACAGAAATCAATCAACACATAATAAACTCCAATGTCAGACACACAGTCCATTTACAAGTCCGTTCTGGGTCTGAACGAAACCGGAGGCACTAAATACCTCGCAAACCCATCGATCACCACGTACGTCTGGACGATCACCACTCATTATCCATATTTCGGGATGCCTCCCAATCAGGACCTCAGTTACCAACCAAACGAGGTGAAGATCTCCGGTCTTCGACCATCGTCTTCATCTTTGACTTTCAATCGTCGGTCAATTATTCGAAATGAGAATTAACTCGGCCTTTTCAAATAATTCACGTATATTTAGAATTTCAAATCGATTTATTTCAATGGTTAAATTATTCGACAACACCAATTTTGTTCTTTAATGTAATTTTCACACCAAACACATTCAACCATCAAATATCACATAAATCAAGCAAATTCAGTTTATTTCCATTCCATATCGCTTATGATATTTTATAACTATTTATCGCTATTTTTATTTATTTTAAAATAGCTAATTTATTCAAAACGACGCTTCGGGCCATAAGGCGGCCGTGGCGCTGTTTTTCTTCAGATTTGATTTACACATATCTGAAAATCTAACCGTTGGATCTTCACAAAATTTACATCATTAGAAAGGTCTTTTCAAAACGAATCCAACGGTTCCAGTTTCGGGAAAATCCGACGGTCGGATCTCCCGGTACAATCGTTTGAAATTTCGATTTCAAAATACGAACTGCAGCGTCGTTATTCGATTAAATATAATTATATTTATATATATATATATAAATATAATCGCTTCTGGCGCTGTTTTTCTTCAGATTTGAATTAAACATTCCAGACAATCCAACCGTTGGATTTTTACAAGGTTGGTGCCGTTGGAAAGATTATTCCAAGGCGAACCCGACGGTTGAGGTTTCGGGAAAATCCAATGGTCGGATTTCCCGCACTAGTCGTTTGAAATCACGGTTTCAAAATACGAACTGCACGGCCTCGTTTCGTTTTAATTTTATTTATATTTATATATTTATATAAATATAGTTCATTCAGTGATTTCCATATCGTTTTAACTTCAAATATTTTTCTAACGCCTTAAATTTTGGAAAAATTTCGCCATAACTTCCCCTGCACCGGGAGCATCGGGAAATCGCAAATAGCGTTCCCGGTCCTTCTAATCTCAAAAAGAAAAAGAAAAAGCCAAGCGGCTAGCCAACAGGCTCAAAATCATCACCCAAACAAATCAGTAAATGTGTACCTATTTGTCGGGCACAAAATTTTATTCCTCTTCTCTAGCCCCTTTGCTATAACCTGTTCAATGAATATACATGTACATATATATACAGTTCTTATCATTTATCATTTTCTATTCAACTTCATATTTGATTTCTATTTGGTTTAAAAACACCATTCATTCTAATGTTACATAAATAGGTGCAAATCATTTCATTAGCTAATTAATGAATATTTCAACTCATATATGTTTATTTTGAACAAGTGGCTATTTTTAACACTTCGCATTTCAACGATTTATGCATACAATAAAAATGTGATTTTTATTGTAAAACAATTTATTTCAAAACACTATTCTTCTATATAGTTCAAGTTGGTGATAAAAATGGGATTTTTATCATAAAACAATTTATTTCAAAATATGAATACCATTCAACACATGAATTTCTAATCAACGAATGAATATCAATTCAACACATGAATGTTTTCTATAGTTTCTATATATAGATAAAAATGTGATTTTTATTATCGAACAATTTGTTTCAAAATATGAATACCATTCAACACATGAATTTCTAATCAACGAATGAATATCAATTCAACACATGAATGTTTTCTATATTTCTATATATAGATAAAAATGTGATTTTTATTATCGAACAATTTATTTCAAAATATGAATACCATTCAACACATGAATTTCTAAACAACGAATGAATATCAATTCAACACATGAATGTTTTCTATAGTTTCTATATATAGATAAAAATGTGATTTTTATTATCGAACAATTTATTTCAAAATATGAATCCCATTCAACACATGAATTTCTAAACAACGAATGAATATCAATTCAACACATGAATGTTTTCAATACAATGAATAAATATAGTTTAAGCATATGAAAATAATTCAAACACACAAATATTATTCAAAATTTCGGCAGCATAACGGCAGGGTAGTTAAACCGGGACCGTCCCTAGTACGGCTCCTCGCTCTACCTTAAAACCTCGCGGTTTTTGACATTGGGGATCATGCATCTAGTTCGCACGCAGGCGGCATGTATATATTTATTTCATTTCCACAAACTAATCCTATGTGGTTTCAACCAAATATTTCACAACCACAAACTGGTATTTTTCAACCACAATCAACCAATATCAATCACAAACAATCCCAAACAACCATTTGCTATCAATCAATTTTCACAACAATTTCAACCAATAAATATCGTCCATGGTTTGTGGACGAGGGGCGTATATATATATATATATATATATATATATATATATATATATATATATATTATTATAGCAATTCACTTTTATTTTCACACATATATAAATTTTTAAATCAGAAATCTCACCAATAGCTATCCAACTGCACGACACTTCCTTTAGAGAAATCTTCGCCTATTTCGTCTTCTTGTCGCTTTGTTGTCCGTATTCTCTACATAGGTAAAAATCGAATTTTTACTATGTTATTCAATATATAAAAATCGAATTTTTATTTTGACTTTCAATATATAAAAATATGATTTTTACTTCGACTTTCAATATATAAAAATATGATTTTTCTTTTTAAAGAAATCAGTCTTCAATACCTTTTAAAAATCAGTTTTTATAACTTTAAAAATCAGTTTTTAAAACCTTTTAAAAATCGGTTTTTATAACTTTAAAAATCAGTTTTTATAACTTTAAAAATCAGTTTTTATAACTTTAAAAATCAGTTTTTATAACTTTAAAAATCAGTTTTTATAACTTTAAAAATCAGTTTTTATTTCTTTTAAAATCAGTTTTAAAATCTGTTTTAAAACAGTTTTTAAATCTTTTAAAATCAGTTTTAAAAATGCTTTTCAAAACAGTTTTTAAATCTTTTAAAATCAGTTTTAAAAACTTAAAAAAAATCGGTTTTTCATATTTAAACAAAACAGTTTTTAAACCCTTAAAAATAAAATAATAAAACAACAAAAACTTACGGGGGGGGGGGGTTTCTGTAGTTCGTCGGTGGCAAGCTTCGAGGGTGGCGTTCGCTGGTTTGCTCGATGAGGTGCGGCGACGCTAGGGTTTCTAACGATGTGGCAGGAGGAGTTGCTTCGAGGGGGGGTGGCGCGACGTCTTCGCGAGCTTCGAGGGGGGGCGCCGAGGCTTCAGGGAGGTGCGGGATCTTCGTCGGCGACTTCGAGACGAGGCGGCGGCTCCGAGGGTTCAGGCGGCGGCTTCGAGGGTTTTTCCCTTTTTTTTTCTGTATAAATGAATTCGGGGGGGGGGGCAGAGGTATAGGAGGGAAAAGTATATTTTTTTTTATTATTATAATTTAATTATTATATTTTGTAAAAAGGTTGACTTTTACATATGACCTCGAAACGAGGCCCACCGCCTGTCGTCCATAACGTTTAACCCCCATTCCGAACACAATGGGATATGTATCGCAAGCTGATTTGATCGTTACAATCAGTTTCCTTTTGAATTTTCATTTAAATCATTATATTGAATTTTTAACGCACATTTCAAATTACCGGGGTCACACACTAACTAGAAAAATTCCAGAAAAATATTTTCTAGCTTCGTATTGACGATACGGTCCTAACAAAACTAGTTTCGTCGAATTCTGAGACCGTTTGAAAAATGGCCAATTTCCAGTCGATTAAAATCAACTGAAACTGGTCAAACGCGTTTTCTTTTGCCACGCCCACATATTGATTCAAATAATTATGAAATTTGAAACCTAGTAATAACTTGACATCCCGGACCCAACAAAAGTGGTTTCGTCGAAATCCGAGGTCGTTTGCAAAATGTCCATTTTTAAGGGCCTGAATTCCATAGCGACTATTCAGAATTTTCAACTGGACATATCTTTTGATTCCCGCTATCAAATTTCGATTGGTCGAATTCGTTAGAAAGATATTCACTAACAGATTTAAATATTTTTGGTTTCACTAAAATCCGGATTGTTTTGCACCCGGTATATTCAATTGAAGTTTGAAATCGAATTATCGAACTACCGCGCCATTTTCAATTCTATATATAATTATAATTAATTATATTCGTTTTCAAATGTTGATTCAAACTCAGTTTTCATCGCCGATATTTAAAATATTTATTTTAAATATTTAAAATCCATTATTTTAGCCAATTTAAAAAATTTTAATTGGTTCAGATTTTCTGGGTCGTTACATACATTCTCCCCTACTTAAAGGATTTCGTCCCCGAAATCTCTAAGTCAAGAAAAACGTATTCTACCAACCAAACAACCATCTACTAAACCATCAAACACGGGCATCCATTGTCCTTAAAGTTTCTAATGTTGTATGAACATATGCAAGAAGTGTGTGTATATGTTCCCTATCTAATGCAAAATCAGGCGGTCTACTGATTCAGTTGACCTCCTTAATGCAAATCATGATAGTGCCATGCATCCAATATGTATGCGAAGGAACCCTATCGACACATACTATTTCTACATGTGTGCACAACCATACACCAAAATGCATCATCCATATGATAACGCAGCCATTATACATCCATTAATATAGCTACCTACACACAGTTATATGCAATATGCAATATGAAGTGACTGAGCCGATCTAGTGTCTAAAGTGTGTGTATATGCATCCACGAGCAACCACTAGCAAACACTTGCATCCACACGCATCCATCAATCATAACATGTCTCAAACACATGTTTCATCCATAGGTTTACCCTATCTAAAGGTCAAAGGTATTAACGGGAGGACATACTAAAGATAAGATAAGTACTAGACAAACGATAAAGGAGAAGTTAAAAGACATACCCTCAAAAAGAAATGGGTATAGTGAACGCATCTTCGCTTCTGTCTCCCAAGTAGCGTTGCTTTCATCATCTCCCCATTGCACTTTGACTAGTTGAACCTCTATGTTTCTCAACTTCCTAATCTTCGACCTAAGGATGCGAGTAGGAGCTCGTCGAATCGTCGCATCACGCTCTACCTCCACTTCTCTAAGCAAGCTCGGCTCTACCACCTCTGCGGTCTCATGTAGGCACTTCCTCAAATGTGACACATGGAATACATCATGTACTCCACTAAGTCTCTCGGGCAACTCTACTCTATATGCCATCTGTCCAATCCTTTCCTTAATAGGAAACGGTCCTACAAACCTTGGTGCTAACTTCCCAACGGACCCAAAGCGAACAACATTCCGTAATGGAGATACTTTGACAAAGACCATGTCCCCAACATTAAACTCAAGATCCGTCCTCCTCTTATCCGCGTAGGATTTCTGTATGTCCTGCGCCGCTTTCATCCTTCTTCTAATCAAATCAATCTTTTCCGAAGTCTCTCTAACCATATCAGGCCCAAGCAAGATCTTACCCGTAGATTCCCACCAACATGTAGGTGACCGACAAGGCCTTCCATAAAGAGCTTCGAAAGGAGCCATACCAATACTAGATTGAAAGCTGTTGTTATACGCGAACTCCACCAATGGAAGATGCTCTTCCCATGTACCTCCAAAATCTAAGATACATAGTCTCAAAAGGTCTTCTAGAACACGATTCACCCTCTCGGTCTGGCCGTCCGTCTGAGGATGATATGCGGTGCTCAAACACAACTGAGTACCTACTGCCTCTTGCAAACTCTTCCAAAACTCGCTAGTGAAAATAGGATCTCGATCGCTCACTATGCTAGAAGGTACTCCATGCAATCGAACTATCTCTCGAAGGTAAACTGAAGCTAGCCATGGAGCAGTCCTCTTGCTCTTCACGGGTATGAAATGGGCGCTCTTAGTAAGTCTGTCTACCACAACCCAAATTCCCATATTACCCTTCCTCGATCTCGGTAACCCATCAACAAAGTCCATCGAGACGCTATCCCACTTCCATTGCGGAACCTCCAATGGGTGAAGCAGCCCACCGGGTTTCTTTTGCTCCGCTTTCACTTGTTGGCACACCAAGCATCTAGCGACATACTCGGCCACATCTTTCTTCATACCAGCCCAAAAGAAAACTCGCTTCATGTCTTGGTACATCTTGTCCCCACCGGGATGAATGGTCATCTTTGAACGATGTGCATCGTCAAGAACAGCCTTCTTCAAACCCTCGTCTTGCAGTACACAAAGTCTACCGTCTCTACGCAACCACCCCTTATCATCTAGGGTGTACCTACTCAAATGGCTAGACGACTCCCCCCTTATGAGATTCTCTACTAACTCAACCAACTGTTGGTCGTCCCGTTGTGCCTCACCAATCCATCCCAAAAGAGTAGGTCTGACCTCTAAGGATGCTAGCAAACCGGGTACAAAGTCAACGGAGGGTTTGAAGTCAAACATCGAGATAAATTCCAAGCTTCGTCGTTCGACGAACAATGGACTCAAGGACAACCTTTTTCTGCTTAAGGCGTCTGCCACCACGTTACCCTTGCCAGAGGTATACGCTATCTCGAAATCATAGGATGCTAAGAACTCCATCCATCTTTGTTGTCTTAGGTTCAAATCCTTTTGAGAAAACAAGTACTTCAATGATTTGTGATCAGTGAACAATTCGAACCTCTCGCCAAGAAGATAATGGCGCCAAGACTTAAGTGCAAAAACAATAGCGGCCAACTCTAGATCATGGGTAGGGTAATTTTTCTCATGCTTTCTCAACTGCCTTCCCCCATAGGCTATTACCCTTCCCTCTTGCATTAAGACTGCGCCTAGTCCTGTGCCATAAGCATCGGTATAAACAACAAATGGTTTACTCCCATCTGGCAACACTAAGACTGGAGCTGTGGTTAAAGCTCTCTTTAACCGTTGGAACGCATCATCACAATCTACGTCCCATGTGAAGACTAGATTTTTCTTCGTCAAGCGAGTTAATGGGGCTGATATCTTCGCGAAGTCCTTGATAAACTTCCTATAGTAGCCAGCCAACCCCAAGAAACTCCTCACCTCGGTAGCATTCTTCGGAACCTTCCAATCTTGGATGGACACTACCTTCGCGGGATCCACAGCTATCCCTTCCTTAGAGACCACGTGCCCTAAGAACCGCACTTCCTTCCTCCAAAAGTGACATTTAGAGAATTTAGCCTTAAGGCTATGCGCTCGAAGAGTCTCTAACACTTCCCTAAGATGTAGGGCATGCTCTTCTTCACTCTTAGAAAAGACTAAGATGTCATCCACAAAGACCACCATGAACTTATTAAGGTACTCCCTGAACACCCTACTCATCAAGTCAACAAAATATGCAGGGGCGTTTGTCAAACCAAAGGGCATCACCAGCCACTCATAGAAACCATCCGGAGTCCTAAAGGCAGTCTTGTCTATGCCATCCTCAGCCACTCTCAACTGATGAAACCCCGTGGCTAAGTCCAACTGTGAAAACACTGAGGCGCCAACCAACTGATCAAAGATATCATCAATCCTCGGCAATGGGTGTCTATTCTTCTTTGTAAGTTTGTTGAGTTCTCTATAGTCTACACAAAGTCTGAGGGACCCATCCGCCTTCGTGGCAAAAACTACTGGAGTACCCCACTCCGATATACTTCGTCTTATGAACCCCTTCTCAAGCAACTCCCCTACTTGCTTATGGAGTTCCCTCCTCTCACGAGGAGCCATGTGGCGAACTGGCAAAGATACTGGTTTAGCATTGTCCACCAGATATATTCGGAAGTCAATCTCCCGCTTCGGAGGTAAGCCCTTCACCTCCTCAAACACATCCGAGTATTCCCGGACCACTGTAACAAATTGCAAACTCTCGACCGAAGCGTCAAGCGATTCAAGATAACTTAGCATAACAGAATCCATGGGATTACAAGAGATCTCGAGAGTATTACCCAAGGGGGTCATGAGCCTAACAACTCTCCTTTCACAATCAAGAACGGCACCATTACTGGATAACCAGTCCATGCCCAAAATCAACCCATGGCCCGTGAAGCCCAAAACAAAAGCATCACATCTAAACTCAACGCTAAGTATAGAAATCCTCAAACCCAAACATATCATGGACAAATAAGTGGAGCCCCCAATTGGGTTTGAGACAACCAAGGGATCATCTACTAGACTGGTGTCTAAGTGAAGTGACTCAACTAATGATGATGAGATAAACGAATGCGATGCGCCAGAGTCAAATAAAGTACGGACAGAATGATCAAACAGAAAAACCAGACTTTCAACGGAAATAGTTCTACCTCTTTCCTGAATTGGTGGAACCGCGAGAGCCTGAACTTGCCCCCTTGCCTGACCTGGTGCCATAAGAGCTTGCACCTGTCCTCCTGAGGTAGATCCCATCCTCTGCCCCTTCTTTGGGCAGTCTTTCACTAGATGCCCTGCTTCGCCACAGTGGAAGCAGCCAGTCTTCTTCTTCTTTCGACAATCTTTGCTTAGGTGGCCTGGTGTCCCGCAATTGAAGCACTTCTTCTTTCCCTTGCCACCGTTTCCTTTCCCACCCTTGTTTTGCTGTTGCTGTTGAGGTCTCTTCTGATCTCCTTTCTTCTCGGGTGCCTTATTAGCATTGGGACCCTTCTCTTCCTCATGCATAAGTGCCATGCCTACTAGCTTCTCAAAGGTGGCCCCCATAGGGATGTGAGTCATGGCCAATCCATGCATCGGTTCATTCAAGCCTTTAACGAACCTCAAAGCCTTCTTCTCCGGTGTATTCACCATGTCTATGCCAAACCTTGCCAACTGATTAAACTTGTTGACATATTCCTTCACTGATAGGTTTCCTTGCTTTAGTGTCAAGAACCTTTCCATATACAGATTCTCTTCCGCCCTTGAGAGAAACTTTGCCACAAACCTTTGTCTGAAATCCGCCCAAGAGTCAACTAGGCGTTCTCCATTAGTGACCTCCCACCAGAACGAGGCCTCTCACTTCATTAACCAAGCAGCTAACTTGACTTTCTTTCCTTCTTCCATCTCAAAGATATCTATCAACTCCTCCACCTCCTTAAGCCAATCCCTAGCTTCCACAAAAGTTTCTGATCCTTGAAAAGGTTTCCCTCCCATAGCCTTAAATTCCTTGCAAGTCTTAGCAAAAGTATCCGTGCGAAGAGGAGGAGTACGAAGATCGGGTGCAACTGGTGGTGGAGGAACATCTGCTGGACCCGCAGTGGCGGCCCTAGCCTCCATCAACCTCTTATACCATACTGGTATCGCTACACCCTCCGGAAAGTTAAGATCTTCAGCCATGCTGAAACGAAAAAGGAAAGATTCGAAACGGAGAATTCGAAAGATAAAGATATGGCTATCGGGGATTATGCTTTTCTTTCAAAAACTTTTCTCTTAAAAGACATGTTTTTGAAAATACTCCTTCAAAAATGTTTTTAGAAAAATAGTTTTTCTAAAAGTTTTATCTGTTCTGGTAACCTTAAGCTCTGATACCACGTGTAACACCCCACACCCGCTAAGGTCACTCACTAAGGGAATGCCTTAGCTTCGGAGGAGTATTTTAAGTGAATATAGAACAGAAAAATTACAACAGGACAGATATAAATAATACTTGTTAACTAAAACATCATTTCATTGCAGCAGAAGGTAAACATGTTTGGTTACAATAACAAAACCATATAACAAGAGTCAAGTACTAAATATCCATCCTGATAAAAACATAAGTACATAATCCCACTACATAACTAATAGCCATAATAGAAAAGATAACCGAGCTTTACTTCAAGAGTCCAAGCTCCAAAAGATAGATAAAGCAATCTGATCAAAGCCCACTAGTGCTAGGCTCACTCTGATAACCTGAGGGTTGGGAAAAAGATAAAAACAACGGGGTCAGACATAAGTATGAGTGAGCCCTATAACTTTAACAATACAATCATTAAAGTAATTAGGGTATGATATAAACTTGGCACGGTAACGACTGGGGATAAATGACTACACTAAGCAGCCAACTAGACATAGGAAGAACTAAGATATCGGTAAAGACGCATCTACCCACCCAAGGGTAATTACTACACTGCACCACACCAGTCATTCCTACTTAAAGGTTGATACCACCCATGGACTTAGAAAATATAACTAGTAGTTTCGCGTACCCCTAGCTGACCACATAGGTGCCGTCTGCCCCTATCTCCACTAGGTGTACCCACTACTCCCCAAGAGATCGGCTCCCTAACGTAGATACCCGTGCTGGCCCCACAGTGGGGTGTATCACTCCAAAAAGTGGCAACCCGATACAACTTAAGAGTGCACGGCTTATACCTACACGATGCAACAACGTCTTACCTACCAACCCGGGCCCACACACGCATATGAAACCCGTTGGACTTGCGTTGCCACCGCTAACCCGTTTTTGGCCTCTTACAATCAAGCCCAGTATGCGTGTCCCGTCCTCGACTTGGGTCGATCCCACAAAGATACGTTTTGGGTTACTGGTTGAAATGGGCCCCCACAAGCTACCCACCTAAGCTTGTCCCTTTTCTAGTGCATCCCACTTAACCCTTTAATCATGTTTAATTACATGTTTCCACTTGGTTAAGTATTCTAATCGTATTTTCTATTGCCACCCAAGGCAACCCACTAGATTTCCACATGCCACCTAAGGCACTTACTTGATTTCCACATGCCACCCAAGGCACCCACTTAACCCCTCATGCCCCACTACATGCTTATATGGTTAAGTGTTTCTTAATTGATTAAGACCGTAACCTTTGCAAAGATCTCTCACATTAGACTATCTTTTATGGCAGCTGGATTGCCGGTCGGGTCCGGGCAGCCTTACGCCATAACCGAGTCTAACCTCGTGTCTCTACACTTGTCATGTATTTAGTTTATGCCTAAGACCTCTCACATTGGGCCAATCATTTGTAGCCGCTGGATTTGCTGGTCGGGTCTGGGCAGTCTTATGCTACAAAAGGGTCCAACCTCGTGTCTTAGTCAATTAATTACACCTAATTAATCACCCCATATTTTAAATTAATATTCCCTAATTAATTCCAATTTAATGATGTACATAATTGACTCAATTATGTCCATCCACTTATGGTATGCAACATCATACCAATTTCACCACAATTTTGTTAACATGAATATTAACCCCATCGTTCCCCACGTAATACGCTAACATGACATACTTAAAAGGGAAGATTCATCACAAATACAATGGGTTCTACCTAGCATAACATTAGCATCAACATGGGTTTTAAAGGTGTCAACTTGCATATATGACCATGGCATCAAACCCAACTAGCATAATAATCAACCCAAACTTGCATGAATCACATATGTCATAAAGAGGGTAACTTGCATAGATGTTCATGTCATAGACCTATCATAAAGGGATAAACTTGCATACATGTCATAGGTCTAAAAAGGGATGAACTTGCATATGTTACTCACATCATAAAAAGGGGTAAACATGCATATGTATGCATGACATACAAAGGGGTAAACTTGCATATGTATGCATATCATACAAAGGTGTAAACTTGCACATGTTACTTGCATATAATCAAACACCAAACTTGCATAACATGTCATATATGAACTTGCATATAATCAAACACCAAACTTGCATAACATGTCATATATGAACTTGCATATAATCAATCACCAAACTTGCATAACATGGTGTCATAATGGATCAATGTTTATCATAGTGATTTGCATAACTAGCATAATGAACACATAGCATAAAACTTGCATAACTAGCATCATGAACATATAGCATAAAACTTGCATAACTAGCATCATGAACATATAGCATAAAATTTGCATAACTAGCATCATGAACACATAGCATATGATAACATAACTTGCATTGATCCACATACATAACTATAACCTCATTATATCCTATCATAATTAGTTTAGCAATTGCTTGCTAAAGGGATAGAAACTCACAACTTGTTGATTAGCACTTCAATGAAGAAGATTAAGTTGCTAGAGTTGATTAGAAGTTGATTTGAGAAGCTATCTTCCTCTTTAATTTATTGGTGGCTCCTTCTAGTTGCATTTTGACGGCATAACGATGTTGTCTCCAATTTTAGTATGAATTAGGGTAGTCTTAGGGTCTATTTATAGGTTATTTAAGTGTTTTAGGCCATTAGATTAACCCTAAATCAGATTAGAGCCATCAGCTCTCGTCACTAGCCACCAAAACACAGCCCAGATCCCAAATCAGTGCACCCAGGTCACCTGGGCTCGACCAGGGAGGTCGACCCCCAGGTCGACACTAGGGTCGACACCCATGTCGACCTGGTGGGCAGGTCGACCCCTAGGTCGACTCCCAGGTCGACTCCCAGGTCGACCTGGTCTGGGCGGGAATTTTCCCGCCCAGCCCATATTCTGCATTTTTGAAATCTGTTTCATTTTCTGATTTTTCGTGAAACTTCTAAAGGCCATATCTCAGTCATACGGACTCCGATTCACGAAATTTCAGACTCTATTTCGCATATTTTTCCGAGACGAACGCAACCGCGAAACTCGTTTCCCTTAATTCTCACGTCTGAGCTTAATTATTCTTTAATTACTAAACATTAATATTAAGTGAAATTCGGGGTGTTACAAATATGGTAAATATTACGTATCTGTAAGTAAAAATTAAAATATGGATGTATGTATTATGTAGTAGAGAAATACTTACATGGTTGTCAAAAACAATGACATTGACTCCATATGCATGTAGGATATCTACAATTTTAGAAACAATAACATTTCCATTCTCCCAAATGTTGCCAGAAATGATGAGGTTGTTAAAAAAATTTGCTGCCTCTCGTCGTGCATTGTTTGCAGTTGACATTTGCAGGTATGTGTGTAATGTGTAATTTACCTTCAAACAGAGAATAAAATATGTTACTTTATGTATGAAGTGGGAGTATGAAACATTTAAATAGCATGTACGTAACTATGTCACTGCACCGTGAATAGTTGTGGATGTTATAATTATTCAACCACAATTTGAATCACATGTTATTGAAATGTATTAATGTGGGTAATGAGATGCGTAGATATGTAGTAATGTAATGTGGTATATTTGGAAAACATGTTACCATTATTTAGTGAAAATGTTTAAAAAAATCGTAGAAGATGAATGTAATAATTGTGCAATGAAATGTAATGCGCGTGTATTCTTAAGGAGTGGAAGTATGTAGTAAAAAAAGAATTACCTTTGTTGTATTGAAATGGGGAGGATGGTTGATGTTTTAGATGTTGTAGGATTAGAAAAGAACTTCAGGATATATCACGTTTGTAGTATTCGTTTCTTCTTCCGTGGGTATAAGAACCGAGACATTATTAAATGTAGTGCATCTGGAGAGAGCAACATACAATTGTCCGTGAGCAAAGACGAGAGTCCGTAAATCAATGCAAACATACTTCACAGACTGTCCTTGTGCTTTGTTTATAGTCATAGCATAAGCTAACTTTACAGGAAATTGCCTTCTAGACATGTTTATGGTTAATTCTGAAGCTGATGGTTGAAGAAATATTCTTGGGATAAAAACTAATTTTCCAGCTTTATCACCTGTTAGTATCTGAGCTTCTATAATTCTTGTTGCACATCGAACTACTATTAATCTAGTTCCATTGCAAAGACCATCCTTTGGAGCCAAGTTTCGAAGTAGGATTATAGGACATCCAACCTTTAATTCAAGTTTGAAAGGTGGCAACCCATTGCATTCCAAAGAGTTTAGGAACTCACTTGGGTATCGGTCATATTCCTCATCCTCAACCAACTTATCAGCAGCTAAGAAAATGTAATTGTTGGATGGACACAAATGTAGGCATGTAGAGTTTATGGCATTAACATCCTCATTGCGTGCCGATAAAATAATACGTTCATTATAGAATAATGAAGGTTTTGTAGACACATTTAGCTCCGGGTAAATGGTATCTATTAAACCAGTGAGGGTATGTTGTTTATGCATCATAGCCAAATCAACCATCGGTTCAGGATCTGATCCAACCTGATGAATAAAAAGTTGTACTGGTTAATTATACATGTAGTGTAAAGGGAAAAATAGTTTATTGAACGATAAATGTAGTACCTGATCCAAGAAAGCTGCAAAATTAGCACATTCATAGTCTTTGGATTCTAAACGCATGTTTTGGTGCAATGATAAAACTTTGACGTATTTCCATAACGGCGACCGTCTTAATGTTGAAGAAACAATATCTTCTCGTGCACCTTTTGGAATCACGGGTAGAATCTGTCTAAAATCTCCTCCTAAAACCACTGTAATCCCACCAAATGGCTTTGTACTATCTCTAATATCTCTGAGCGAACGATCAACTGTCTCAACACAAAATCTATGTTGCATTGGCACTTCATCCCAAATAATTAGACTTGTTTTTCGTAGAAGTTCTGCAGCCATAGATTGTTTTGTAAACCCATATAGCGAGTCTTCTAAAATATTTAAAGGAAGAGAGAATGTTGAATGTGCAGTTCTACCCCCAAGCAATAACAAAGAAGCAATACCTGATGAAGCTACAGTTATGACGAAATTCCCTAAACTACGAAGTTTGTCAGCGATTGTGTTATATACGTATGTTTTGCCAGTGCCAGCCCCGCCATTTAGAAAAAAAGTAGTTCCATTTTCATTAAGTACAGAGTAGTATATGTTCGAATAAGCAAGTCGTTGTCCTTCATTGAAAGAGAGGATATTCTTTTCTGCCTTTGCATCCTGCCCAACATATTGCAATTGTTTATGCTCCCATATGAGTCTATTCTCGAAGACAACATTCCAATTTTCAGGGGGCAACATCATTGGAGGAAAATCCAGTAAATTTTTTCCACATTCTTGTAGTTGTTCGTTTAGAAGATGCAAACCATAGTCTTTAATTTGATATGTAGAAGGGTTAAGAATTAGGAATTTTGTCCGAATGATAGGGATTAGATCATCGCATATGTTCATGGAAAATCTGGTCCATAGAAAGTGAGGCTGCAAAGGGCAACATTGAGTGAGAATAATACAAAAAAGTCTCCTTAGCAGATACCCAGTATTCATGACTGAAGCTTCTTCCAAACATGTGACCCATTCATTATCGTCCTCTAACATGCCTCGAGCAATGCAAGCATCTTTGAATGTATGGTGAAGCTCACCATTTACTGTTCTCAAATCTTCAAATGATGTTGGCCCTTTGATAACAGTTAACAATAAACGAAGATAAAAGCGTTCTCCCAAGTTAGGGCTTGCAAAATACATTCTACCGATGGAAGTGGAATTTGTACACCGGGGGGACCATATGTGTGTACCTTTATTCCATGTGAAATGCTCAGGAAACTGTTGATATGTATATTGTCGTGCTTCAGGGTGTTCTCTACAAAAATTGAGAAACTCTATAAGGGTAGATGTTTGGTTCTGTGCTCTTATCCTGATAGCATCAGCAGATTCATTTGGATTGAAAGTTACTTGATGCATTCCAGGTAGATGCAATTGTAATCGGATAACAGGTGGTTTTTCCTCATGCATATGATAACTAAAAATGTGCCATGCAGCCTCAGGTGGGCCTATATATCTAGAATCAAGATATTGTTTGATTTCATCTTGTTCTCCCAGTACCATTGTCGTTCGATCATGACCTTTGTATATGTATTTATGAATATATTTAACAGCACGCACGATAGCACAACCTTCTACGTTTATTTGGGAATCGTATCTTTCAGAAAGATAAGGGTTGTATGGCACAACATCTCTATTATCGACATTCGTGCCTTTGACTATGTAAGATCGTCCGTCATTTCGACGTCGGTAGATAGGATATCCATCCTGATCCATTGTTGTCATTTCAGCCCAATCTCGGGGGTAATGTTTTGAACACTTTCCATTTTCCATGCAGGGAGCATGGCTATTTCCCTTACATGGTCCATGAACCATGCACTTCTTAACCGTTTCAAAACGTAAGGTTTGCTCAGTTTCACATGGAAATTCTGCTCAAATTAGCTTGTTTACTTGATTGTTCGTCCTTATTTTTTCAGCTGCTTTAAAAAAAATAAGGCATGCATATGCGGTAAACCACGCTTTTGGAATTCGATAGTGTAAACATGCGCAACTACTGATCCAGAAATACCATTTTTTGTAATTTCGTCCATTAAACTTCTTCTTTTAAGTTCGAAAACTCGAGCTATGGTATCCAGGCGATCTTGTGGCTTTTGGTTTGTCTTGATGCTTTGTAGTATTTCCAGCCAATTTGGATTTGCTGTCATTGTTAAGAAGATATCAAGATGCTTATTGTAACGCGTAATATCTAATGAGTCTTGGTATATTTCGTACATATGCCTTGAAGTTCCAATGAAAGTTGATGGTAAGATGTACCTTTTACCAATTTGGTTAGCTTGTAACATATCTGTTTCAATATCTGTAATGCCACAGTAAAGATCGCGGCGAAGGTCAGGCTGATGGTTTCTTGCCCACTGCAATCTGTTTTGTTCAGTACATGCCCATCCGTCTACAATAAATTCTTGAAATAATTTTCGTGCAAGTAGAATTGTAGAATACTCATTTTCTCTTTCAAACAGTCGATAACTATAGTATGGTTGTTGTGTCAATCTTTTGGGAGAAGGACAATTTGAAGTTGGATTCCATTGAGTATGATTAATATCCCACCCTAAATCACCATATGGGAAGAGGAGAACATAATGTAGTGGTAGATAATCGGGATGGCATTCACTAATCCTTTCCAGATGTGTTCCTCCATGTAGATGAAGCATAATATCTCGAGTTCCACTTATTTGAGTTCCATCTCCTGGTAGCACAACTGTAATTTCTTCTACCGAAGGCATATTATACACCCGTTTGTCATTCTTTTTATTATATTGAAGGCAAACTAGTAAGTCGTAACCTTTGTCGGATGACAATTTCAAAATATTGTATGCTTGCTGGTATAACTCAGTAAAATGGTTGTCTCGTAGTAGAACCGTTTGAATAATTTGCAATATGTCTTTGTTTAAATGCTTGTTTCTTTCGTAACGAAAATTCAAAGCAGTATTTGGATCATAAATATACAACTGTGAATAGATAGGTGTGTTTCCATTATCTGGTAGGAGTGCACCTGTTCTATGCCGCAATTCTCCATGAATTGTAAACGATTTAATTCCACGTGTACCCATAGTTCTATTATCTAGTTGGCATCCGAGACTTGTGAATGCATTAGCAGCATTATATTCTTGAATGTATTTGAGGAATGAAGCCGAAATTGAGTCGTTACCTTCATATAATCGACGAAGTTCCACTCGAGGTGGTTTTAATCTTGGTAGCTTAACCTTTCCAGATTTGCAGCACGTTCCAAAAATAGGATTAGTTATGGAACTATCTTTCAGATGCTCATCAATCCAATGTAGCGCTTTACAGAATGGGCATAGTACAGTCATTAGTCCCAAAAAATGGCGTTCGATAGGTGGAGGTTCAGCTACGTGATCAGTACCACCATTCGTAACTCTACAGTTGATGATAAGAATAAAAATTAATTCATATTCTGTAATGTTAAAGATATAATTTGACAAATTGTATAAGAAAAAAAAAGATACGTACGAAGGGTTATGAGATGTGGTATTTGCATGAATCATGTTCTCGAAGTTAGCCGAGGAGCTTGAAGATGCATGATTATGTATAGAAAATTAACATCCTACGCCGTGAAAAGGCTCGTTGTCCCTCCTCTGTTTCGCAGATGGAGAACTCAAAATTTCTAAATTTCTCGCCCGTTTTTCTCTTTCTCGTCGCATTTTTTGGGCAACTGATCGTTTAGATGTCATATTGGTTGAGGTATTCGAATCGAGCCTAAGGGTATTTATAGGGAAATGTAAGAAAGTTATTTCCACACATATAATATCATGTGAATGAAAACAAAAGGTTGGAGAAATATTAAGATAGGCTTACATATTATCGACCGGCGTAGCTAGTGGGTTCATGGTCGATGTGTTTTGTGTATTGTCCGTAGTTCTTGCAGCTGTTTGTAAGTCGTTAGTGATATCGGCCAATATAGTTGTTGAACTGGAAGATGTATAGTTCAGCGTAGAGTCATCGTTGATGGTAAAATTTGTTTGTATCTTTGACATCTTTTCCCTTTTTCGTCGTAACGACTGTGCAACTGAACGATTAGAAGGTTTACTACCAATTTGAGTGGTGGTAAACCTGAAAAAAGAATAGAACAAAGGTAAATAATATTGTGTACGTTGATAATTAATTGTATTATATTATATAAAGCTGCGATATATAGTTAGATATACAGTAGTTGGAAATCGGAATGGTTCTATTGACTTACATATTAGTATCGCCATCAGGTACGGGTGAAGTTAAAGTATCAGCAAAACTTTTATTCTGAGAGGGAGAAATTGAAGTATTTGTTTTTCCCATACTCATATCATGTGAGTTATTTGTACATTGTTGGTCAGAGATATGAGTTTGACTTGTAGCATATGCCACATCTGATGCATGTGAGTTTGAAGACGCTGATGGCCTTTGTTGTTGCGGACGATTCCACTGTATATTTGGAAGAACTGGTTCTTTGTCTAACATTTTAGTTTGTTTGCTTTTGATAACGAAGAAAAAGGGTAAAAGTTAGGTAGAAGATGTAGAAAATAAAAGGTATTTGCATTGTATATTTGGTAAGCAATGTAAATAAGTTAGAACTATTTCCTTGTAAGTTGAGTGGAAAGCATTCAGTGGTATATTGTAAATACCCATCTATAAACAAATTGACTGCAATTCATTTGGCAATGAAATTGCATGGCTATTATGGAGTGTTATAACATCTATTAGTATTATAGTATGATAATCAATTGTATGATAAATGGTTTACAAATGAACTTATCTTGCCTTATACTAAAAAATATTATGCTGATTTGTATGCATTAGTTTAGCAATTATTATGAAATTGATAATAGAAGATGAAAATATACAAATATCAGTAAGTTTTACAATTTCACACATCTAATAGTGGTTTTAGTTGTCTAATTTAAGTTTTGTTTAAGTTTATCAAGAAATTGCATTACTGTATCATTTTTTACATTGTGAAGTTAAAAATTTGCTGTGTTGGATATAATTTTTTTGCTTTGTTTTATCAAAACCATGCATATTCTGACGTTAAACATTTATTTTTACACATTAAATGACTAAAATTATGCTACTTTGTATGCATTAATGTAGCATTTATTATGAAATTGAGCATAGATTTTGCTATTTTTACAGAAAAGGAGGCATATGAAGATGGGCATCCTTAAAACGCCCATCTCTTCACATACAAACATGAATATACAATTATAGTATATAAATGTAAGAGTAAAGATGTAATTATTATTTTGTAGTTGTTGTATTGTAGATTTATAAATGAATTGAAATAGTAAAGATTTAATTATTATTTTGTATGTATAATTGTTTACAATTTGGAGTTAAAAATTTGATGTGTTGGATATAAATTTTTTGCTTTGTTTTATCAAAACCATGCATATTCTGACGTTAAACATTTATTTGTGCACATTAAATGACTAAAATTATGCTACTTTGTATGCATTAATTTAGCATTTATTATGAAATTGAGCATAGATTTTGCTATTTTTACAGAAAATGAGGCGTATGAAGATGGACATCCTTAAAACGCCCATCTCGTCACATACAAACATGAATATAAAATTTATAAATGTAAGGCTAAAGATTTAATTATTATTTTTTAGTTATTGTATTGTATATTATAAATGAATTGAAATAGTAAGACCGTTGCAGTTGATACCTATTCTCGCATTCGACATTAATCACTTTTTACATTTTTGAATTTCAAAATTTGCAGTGTTGGATCAAATTTTTTTCCATTTTTATTTTTCCAATTTCTGAGACGGGGAGGTTAACAGGTGTATGTTCTGTGCGTAACTGAGATATGATGAGTTAATAGTAAGTAAATGGACAGTTATGAATAATCAGTAGGAGGCCAACCTAAATTAAATGCTTGGTACTTTGTGGATTATAAAAGTTCACCTGTTATAATGGATTCAAATATGTCTTCGCAGCCAATCCAGCTTGCATTTATGCATATATACTATTGTTTTGACATTTTAGCAAATAATTAACTTGTTGTTATAATAATACAACTATTAACTTCATAGTTGCAGTAGTATGTCAGTAAAAAGCTGAATAAATAATTTCAGGTTATCTATCTTGTCGTTTACACATTTTGTGCAATGGAGGAAGGGTTTGTATGAGACCTTTGTCTCAAGCATACAAATCAGCACAAACATTATATTAAACATATAAAGTTAGCACTCATTTATGGCATTATATTTATTTGTTACCCAATATGTAGCATGTACATACATACATATAGGTGTATATCTATGCAGCCAACCCAGTAATGCGCATCATATCTATTTTCTACTTTTTCCATAACATGCCCATATAATACGTATGTTCAGGATTGCTATGAGTAGTAGGTCATTACATGAGTGAGCATATACAGAATCATGAATGGTGATAGTAAACATCATAGACTCTTAGTATTAACTGGATGAAGACCGTATAATTTTTTTGTAATCCTAAATAGTAATATGCAAAAGTCACCTTTCATTTTCTTAGTAATATCATGCATATAAGTGAATCAAAGATTAGCAGGAATAAACGTTGATGTATTTTTGTTGTAAGGACCTGGTTAGAAATAGAACGTGATTAGAAATAGAACCTGATTCAAGCTTTGAAGTAGTAAATGGCAGCACGGTCCGTCAAGTAAGAAAATGATTTGTACCTACAGCTAAGAACAACAGACAATAAACATTATGGGATAGAAATGCGAGTGGAAGTAAAAAAAAAAGGTGCGAGTAGACGAAGAAAGGAAAAGGATTTGAACACAACTTTAACAGGGTTATACCTTCTGTCTGCGTATTCGATTGAGGATTAGGGAGGGAGATGAGTTGGAGACACAGTAGAGGGAAAGTTTTGAAGAGCGGAAGAAATTAGGCAGATTAAGTTGAAGAGATGAAATAGGAAAGTTGAAGGTGATCGTGCAGAAGAGTGGATGGCCGTTTAATAAAATGGCGGATAATGGCACATGTGAATAAACAATTATGTGAGCAGATAATGGGCAGGTGAGCATCAAACGTGGGCAAATGATGGAATCCTGGCCATTGTTTATCTTTACCGAGATTAAATCTCAGCCATCTTTTATCTTTGTGTAACCAACCGGTACTTTTTGTTATATAGATATATGTTGTGTTAGGAAGCTAGTGTGTAATGTAAAATTTGCAGCAAGAAGTAAGTAATGCATGTATAGCGAGTAGGGATAGGGTGCATGTAGGGTAGACAATGTAAAATGATATTGTGTGATATTTTGCGTAATGTGCGATTCTGCATTAGTTGAAGACAAAGTGGGTAGAAAAAATGAGTATAGAGTTATGAGATTCATAAGTTAATAATCAGAAGGTGTGAAGAAGGTTAGGTTATGAGCATGAATTATTGAACGCACATGTAAAATGAATAGACATCAATGGTAAGTGACAAATTGTTCAATTGCATGCATGTAGTTAATACCAATTAAACAATAAGTAAACTTCATTTAAGACAGGTTGCGTGCATGTATTTAGTAATTGCGGTGTTCGTAAATGACAAATTTTGGAAGGCATTGCTTTTCCAAAGTCAACGATCAACTCAGTACCTTGTAGGGTATGATATAAGGTAATAAAAATCAACAACGATAAGGAAATAGTAAAGTTTGTACAACCAAAAAAGCTTAATGTTCACAAAAGCAGATAATTAAAACATGTTTAAAGTTAATCATCCCAGCATCTAAACGTATGTTTAAGTACACGTAGAAATGTGTAGTTGTCGATGATCACGTTAGTACTCCAATGCGCTGAATGCAAGCAAAACTGCAAGTATGAAAAAATAACAGATGGTTAAATGTAACATGGTGTTGTTTTGTAGAAGTAAAGTCTAGTAATGGTGGGCGTACCGAAACATTTCTGACAGGCCATTTAATAGGCTGTCGGTTTTTTTTTGTATTCTCTTTGTTTTTAGCAAAGCATTATCCCATGTCTAGCGCATGCAGTGAGTAATATAAGTATGAATGATAAAAAAATATAAGTAGCATATACTTTCAAGTGTTGTAGTTTGCAATTATGAGAGTCATACTTCACTCCCCATTGTTTGTCTTTGTATTGGCCATGTGCTGCATGCAAATTTTGTCGGTTCTTTTGGATAAACATGCCGGCCCTTTAAAAATATGGTAAATATTACGTATCTGTAAGTAAAAATTAAAATATGGATGTATGTATTATGTAGAAGAGAAATACTTACATGATTGTCAAAAACAATGACATTGACTCCATATGCATGTAGGATATCTACAATTTTAGAAACAGTTACATTTCCATTCTCCCAAATGTTGCCAGAAATGATGAGGTTGTTAACAAAATTTGCTGCCTCTCATCGTGCATTGTTTGCAGTTGACATTTGCAGGTATGTGTGTAATGTGTAATTTACCTTCAAACAGAGAATAAAATATGTTACTTTATGTATGAAGTGGGAGTATGAAACATTTAAATAGCATGTACGTAACTATGTCACTGCACCGTGAATAGTTGTGGATGTTATAATTATTCAACCACAATTTGAATCACATGTTATTGAAATGTATTAATGTGGGTAATGAGATGCGTAGATATGTAGTAATGTAATGTGGTATATTTAGAAAACATGTTACCATTATTTAGTGAAAATGTTTAGAAAAATCGTAGAAGATGAATGTAATAATTATGCAATGAAATGTAATGCGCGTGTATTCTTAAGGAGTGGAAGTATGTAGTAAAAAAAGAATTACCTTTGTTGTATTGAAATGGGGAGTATGGTTGATGTTTTAGATGTTGTAGGATTAGAAAAGAACTTCAGGATATATCACGTTTGTAGTATTCGTTTCTTCTTCCGTGGGTATAAGAACCGAGACATTATTAAATGTAGTGCATCTGGAGAGAGCAACATACAATTGTCCGTGAGCAAAGACGGGAGTCCGTAAATCAATGCCAACATACTTCACAGACTGTCCTTGTGCTTTGTTTATAGTCATAGCATAAGCTAACTTTACAGAAAAGTGCCTTCTAGACAAGTTTATGGTTAATTCTGAAGCTGATGGTTGAAGAGATATTCTTGGGATAAAAACTAATTTTCCAGCTTTATCACCTGTTAGTATCTGAGCTTCTATAATTCTTGTTGCACATCGAATTACTATTAATCTAGTTCCATTGCAAAGACCATCCTTTGGAGCCATGTTTCGAAGTAGGATTATAGGACATCCAACCTTTAATTCAAGTTTGAAAGGTGGCAAACCATTGCATTCCAAAGAGTTTAGGAACTCACTTGGGTATCGGTCATTTTCCTCATCCTCAACCAACTTATCAGCAGCTAAGAAAATGTAATTGTTGGATGGACACAAATGTAGGCATGTAGAGTTTATGGCATTAACATCCTCATTGAGTGCCGATAAAATAATACGTTCATTATAGAATAATGAAGGTTTTGTAGACACATTTAGCTCCGGGTAAATGGTATCTATTAAACCAATGAGGGTATGTTGTTTATGCATCATAGCCAAATCAACCATCGGTTCAGGATCTGATCCAACCTGATGAATAAAAAGTTGTACTGGTTACTTATACATGTAGTGTAAAGGGAAAAATAGTTTATTGAACGATAAATGTAGTACCTGATCCAAAAATGCTGCAAAATTAGCACATTCATAGTCTTTTGATTCTAAACGCATGTTTTGGTGAAATGATAAAACTTTGACGTATTTCCATAACGGCGACCGTCTTTATGTTGAAGAAACAATATCTTCTCGTGCACCTTTTGGAATCACGGGTAGAATCTGTCTAAAATCTCCTCCTAAAACCACTGTAATCCCACCAAATGGCTTTGTACTATCTCTAATATCTCTGAGCGAACGATCAACTGTCTCAACACAAAATCTATGTTGCATTGGCACTTCATCCCAAATAATTAGACTTCTTTTTCGTAGAAGTTCTGCAGCCATAGATTGTTTTGTAAACCCACACAACGAGTCTTCTAAAATATTTAAAGGAAGAGAGAATGTTGAGTGTGCAGTTCTACCCCCAAGCAATAACAAAGAAGCAATACCTGATGAAGCTACAGTTATGACGTAATGCCCTAAATTACGAAGTTTGTCAGCGATTGTGTTATATACGTATGTTTTGCCAGTGCCAGCCCCACCATTTAGAAAAAAAGTAGTTCCATTTTCATTAAGTACAGAGCCGTATATGTTCGAATAAGCAAGTCGTTGTCCTTCATTGAAAGAGAGGATATTCTTTTCTGCCTTTGCATCCTGCCCGTCATATTGCAATTGTTTATGCTCCCATATGAGTCTATTCTCGAAGAAAACATTCCAATTTTCAGTGGGCAACATCATTGGAGGAAAATCCAGTAATGTTTTTCCCTATTCTTGTAGTTGTTCGTTTAGAAGATGCAAACCATAGTCTTTAATTTGATACGCAGAAGGGTTAAGAATTAGGAATTTTGTCCGAATGATAGGGATTAGATCATCGCATATGTTCATGGAAAATATGGTCCATAGAAAGTGAGGCTGCAAAGGGCAACATTGAGTGAGAATAATACAAAAAAGTCTCCTTAGCTGATACCCAGTATTCATGACTGAAGCTTCTTCCAAACATGTGACCCATTCATTATCGTCCTCTAACATGCCTCGAGCAATGCAAGCATCTTTGAATGTATGGTGAAGCTCACCATTTACTGTTCTCAAATCTTCAAATGATGTTGGCCCTTTGATAACAGTTAACAATAAACGAAGATAAAAGCGTTCTCCCGAGTTAGGGCTTGCAAAATACATTCTAGCGATGGAAGTGGAATTTGTACACCGGGGGGACCATATGTGTGTACCTTTATTCCATGTGAAATGCTCAGGAAACTGTTGATATATATATTGTCGTGCTTCAGGGTGTTCTCTACAAAAATTGAGAAACTCTATAAGGGTAGATGTTTGGTTCTGTGCTTTTATCCTGATAGCATCAGCAGATTCATTTGGATTGAAAGTTACTTGATGCATTCCAGGTAGATGCAATTGTAATCGGATAACAGGTGGTTTTTCCTCATGCATATGATAACTAAAAATGTGCCATGCAGCCTCAGGTGGGCCTATATATCTAGAATCAAGATATTGTTTGATTTCGTCTTGCTCTCCCAGTACCATTGTCGTTCGATCATGACCTTTGTATATGTATTTATGAATATATTTAACAGCACGCACGATAGCACAACCTTCTTCGTTTATGTGGCAATCGTATCTTTCAGAAAGATAAGGGTTGTATGGCACAACATCTCTATTATCGACATTCGTGCCTTTGATTATGTAAGATAGTCCGTCATTTCGACGTCGGTAGATAGGATATCCATCCTGATCCATTGTTGTCATTTCAGCCCAATCTCGGGGGTAATGTTTTGAACACTTTCCATTTTCCATGCAGGGAGCATGGCTATTTCCCTTACATGGTCCATGAACCATGCACTTCTTAACCGTTTCAAAACGTAAGGTTTGCTCAGTTTCACATGGAAATTCTGCACAAATTAGCTTGTTTACTTGATTGTTCGTCCTTATTTTTTCAGTTGCTTTTAAAAAAATAAGGCATGCATATGCGGTAAACCACGCTTTTGGAATTCGATAGTGTAAACATGCGTAACTACTGATCCAAAAATACCATTTTTTGTAATTTCGTCCATTAAACTTCTTCTTTTAAGTTCGAAAACTCGAGCTATGATATCTGGGCGATCTTGTGGCTTTTGGTTTGTCTTGATGCTTTGTAGTATTTCCGGCCAATTTGGATTTGCTGTCATTGTTAAGAAGATATCAGGATGCTTATTGTAACGCGTAATAGCTAATGAGTCTTGGTATATTTCGTACATATGCCTTGGAGTTCCAATGAAAGTTGATGGTAAGATGTACCTTTTACCAATTTGGTTAGCTTGTAACATATCTGTTTCAATATCTGTAATGCCACAGTAAAGATCGCGGCGAAGGTCAGGCTGATGGTTTCTTTCCCACTGCAATCTGTTTTGTTCAGTACATGCCCATCCGTCTACAATAAATTCTTGCAATAATTTTCGTGCAAGTAGAATTGTAGAATACTCATTTTCTCTTTCAAACAGTCGATAACTATAGTATGGTTGTTGTGTCAATCTCTTGGGAGAAGGACAATTTGAAGTTGGATTCCATTGAGTATGATTAATATCCCACCCTAAATCACCATATGGGAAGAGGAGAACATAATGTAGTGGTAGATAAGCGGGATGGCATTCACTAATCCTTACCAGATGTGTTCCTCCATGTAGATGAAGCATAATATCTCGAGTTCCACTTATTTGAGTTCCATCTCCTAGTAGCACAACTGCAATTTCTTCTACCGAAGGCATATTATACACCCGTTTGTCATTCTTTTTATTATATTGAAGGCAAACTGGTAAGTCGTAACCTTTGTCGGATGACAATTTCAAAATATTGTATGCTTGCTGGTATAACTCAGTAAAATGGTTATCTCGTAGTTGAACCGTTTGAATAATTTGCAATATGTCTTTGTTTAAATGTTTGTTTCTTTCGTAACGAAAATTCAAAGCAGTATTTGGATCATAGATATACAACTGTGAATAGATAGGTGTGTTTCCATTATCTGGTAGGAGTGCACATGTTCTATGCCGCAATTCTCCATGAATTGTAAACGATTTAATTCCACGTGTACCCATAGTTCTATTATCTAGTTGGCATCCGAGACTTGTGAATGCATTAGCAGCATTATATTCTCGAATGTATTTGAGGAATGAAGCCAAAATTGAGTCGTTACCTTCATATAATCGACGAAGTTTGTAACGATCCAGAATTTTAACCAAATTAAAATTGGAATTTTTATTACTTAATTTGAATTTGACGTAAATATATATGGTTAAGAATATTTAATAATTTTGATAAGCTATATGATAAGTTTTACTCGAATTATAAATGAGGATGATTATTGATAATTTTGGATTTATTGATACTATTTGTCGTTCGATCGGATTTGTCAAATTATAATGCGAATTAGTAGCATTAGAATTAAGTGTTGCCCTTAGTTTTCATAGCATTTAAGGGAAAATGCTACCGAAAGTTCACCTTCTCTTCTTAAGACAAGTGTATGGACACTTGTCATTTTGCATGTAAGCTTTCATGCATGCCTTCCATGTGCCCCCTTATGTGTCATCACCTCCTTAACTCTCCATTCCTATATAAGGAGACCTTTTCTCCATTTTCTTACCATTCCATTCCATTTCCACCTTTCCACCATCTTCTTAAAGCTTATGGCCATGGTTTCCATGGCATAAGTCTTCCTCTTTTCCACCACCACCTTGCCAAAGTTCGTCATTCTCCTCCTCCTCCTCCTTCCCTTATAAAGAGAGAGAGAGATTATTATGTGTTATATTATATATTTTTTGGTGAAGAAGACGTTGCGCCGGAATACTGTCCGACAGTTCGCTCAACTAGGCTCGCCTACCGTGAAGATTTGGAAAGTTGTTTGGTGAGAACTCTTTAACCATGGTTTATTATTTAATTAGTAGTTAGCCTAATTTAAATATAGTAATGGATTATTAATGGTTAATGATAGTTGATGTTTGTTATGATGAATGATGGATGCGTAGTTTAGAACACACACACTATTAAGCGTTAGTGTTATAACGTTTGTGCACAGTTATGATTTATTTAATCATGTTGATGATGGTTGCTAGGGATGTTTAAATAGTTGTTGATGTTGTTTTGCAAACACTATGACACAACAGTTATGGTATTACATTGGTGATCGGCAAATCTCCTTCATAATTAGAAATAATATCATTATTGAAATTGAAGGCTAATAATCGGGAAAGACCGTATTCATATATGTGGATAAAATTCTTTAAATGAATAAATTAATACCGGAACATTTTAGGATGACAGAGAGGATAGTTTCTAGGCTTGGGTTTGGAAATAAAGTTTCCTGCTCTCCCTGGCTATCCCTAACTGGTCCGACGAATGGGATGGTTAATTTGAAGTTATTTGAATTTAGAAATGAATTGGAATTTATGAAAGTTGAATTTTAGATCCAAAATAATTTAGAAAGTAAATTTAAATGATTTTAAAAGTGTTATATAAGAATATAATGGTTTTCTAAGATATTTTGAAGTATCGTAGTATAATGGTTATTATGGTCAAAATAGAGCTTGTCGCATAACGACAATTTACGTATTTAGATGCAAACTTTAAACGCTTATAACTTTTGCAATGTATATCGGATTTCCATGAAACGAAAAACATTTGATTTATATTAACAAGAACTTTCAAATGAGTGAAAGCAGATTTTAAATTCGAGTTATAATTTTGAAGTTATGTTTGAAACCATTTTGGAAAAGATCGATGTAAGAACAATTGTTGAGAATAACTATAAACAACAATTTTTAAATGTTTTAAAATTATGGAATTTTTTTGTAAAATCATAATAAATTATGTAAAAGTGTTTTGAATTGTAAATTTTAAGTTTTGGCTAAGATAAACGATGTCGTTATCAAAGTAGTTAAGATAACTGATTTGTAACGCTTTTGTAACACTTTTGAAGCACTATTGTAACGCTTTCTTTGAAAACAACCTATTTTGAAGTATTTAACCCGCGAAATGTTTTCCGAACTATAAGTAATCATTTGCAAATGATTTGTTGAATGTTTTCAAAGGTTTAAGAATATTGAAAATAATTTGTTTGGAATTTAAGTTGATTTATTTAATAATTAAATGTGTTTTTTTCAATTTAAATAATTGGATATGGTTGGAGATAAATCTTCGGATGGTTGATATTAATTCGATAGATGATGATTCTTACTATTTGAGGAATTTAAAAGGTAGTTCACCATTATTCCACTTATAGTGTGAGTTGGATATCGAGATTAATATTGAGTATAAGTTGATGGTATTTCTATCCAGATCAAACGTCAAAGAGTTGGATAAATCTTTAAATTAAGATGCGAGTTTCCTGGGATAAGTTGGATAGAAATAATCTTCAGATATTTGATATGAAATTCTGTGGTGTAAATGTATACTATTTGAGGAATTTGGAAGATATTATTATATCGTTATTCCACTTATAGTACTCGTTGATTATGAGAATTGATATCAAGTATAAGTAAATACAATTTCTGTGTAACTTATGTTCAAAATCAATTGATTTGGGTTTTGTCGTGAATCATATCTTCAATAATATCATTCTTGAAACCCCATGAGATTGAGTTATGGAAATTCATATCGTAATTTGAGGATTTGATCAGATCTTTGATTTGAGGAAATTAAAAGTGAGGAATTGGAAAGAAAGTATAATCTTTTAGTTAAGACTAAAAAAAAATGGAATGTTGGAAAATCAATTTAATTGGAACATAGGGTTGAAATGTGGAGTAAGGATTTTCAAAGGAAACTGGATTTTGATAACAAGTTATCAAACGGAAAAATAATTAAGACTTTAAGGCTAAACCATCTTTGATTTAAAGTATGTGTTTTAAAGAGAAAGGTTAAATATGGATTTCGTAATAATTTGAGAATGGGTTTGAAGAAGTCTAATTTTGACAAAATCCAAGACGGAAGGAGATTGGTAGAAAGCCTGTGTGTTCTATAATTGTGTTTTTTTTTTAAATTGCGCCTATTATTTGGAAAGACCGAGATCAGATGTATGTCTGAAACAATTCCAAGTAATAATACAACGTTGTGGAGCAATTGAAGACATTGGAGACGACATTGAAGACCGGGACCCTTCATGTCGTAAGGACGACTTGCTGAATGTCTCGAATGGGTCGCTCCCATTTGCAGATGGATTTTATATCAGTTAAGTGGCAAGAAGCCCGAACGTATGTGAAGGAATTCCGGATTGTGGTTTCGTTCAGACCCCGAACGAACTCGTATGGATTGTGTGTCTGACATTGTAATTAACTGCGTAGCATTTTTTTTCAATATATATCTGTTTGGTGGCGGAGAATTACTCTCTTGCTTAACACCCTTCTCTAAGACGTACGAGCTTAGAGGTTATATATTGGAATTCAGTGATGCATTGTTAATGGATAATGTGGCATACTTAAGATATGTGGTGAGCTATAGATTATCAAAGCATGACTTGTTTAAGCGTAGCTTTGTGTATCGTGACCTCGACAAGCCTCACAACCCGGTGAATGGCCAAAACAGGAAGAAATGCGGCAAGGTTATGGGGTGTTGTCTCCTTCTAGATAAAAGGTGTACTATGGTATGGAGCCCAGGTATAAACCTATGTGTTAAAAGCATCTACTTTTGTGGTTGTTGTTGGGGCGCACTCGGAAAGGTCGGTCACGACCGGGAGATGGCATACTCAGGCGTACTCTAAGTTACCCAGTTAAGGGGTAACCCGGCCTTGTGTTGGCATGAGGAGCATTAGTTGATCCTCGGGCATCCCTCTAGAGGTGTTCAAAATTCGGTTCGGAAGGAAGTTCCTTTGCCTGGTCATTGTCGGAAACCCTATCTCCGCTACGAGCCTGTACGGTTTTAGTTGTATACCATACGTCAGTATAGTATATGGTACCTATGCTGGCTAATATTGATACATTTACTTTCGAAATGATTTTTCACACTATATTATAGTATTGGAAGAGGATTTTCACGTATCAAGCATTTTTGACTATCATAAGGAGAAACCTCGCCCACGTGTGCGTTTACATTGTGTGTGTGCCGCGAGACCTTATGGTAGTTTCATTTTTCAAAAGTCATTGCGAATTTCTATGCACGGGAATTCATATGGAGTAAACCCGTTCCGCATTAGCGGCGTGGTCCATTGAATTACCCAACTTTAAAATGAATCTTAAATAGTAACTGTTTTGAGTTCTCACACCAGTCCCATGACTGACCTGGAGTTTATTGTTCCCTTACCTAAACTCTGGGTGCCCATAATTTTTACACGGGCAGCCTAGTAGTTTGGTTCACAGATTTAGCCTTGGAGTTGGTTGGAGCAGGATTCTGGTTTTAGCTGAAGCTATTATGACTTGGAGCATTCACATTCTTCTGCTGAGTTTAGTATCTTTTCCGCTATGTAATCGATGTACTCTGATGTACCTCTTGTAACTCTGATGAAATATTATTGTAATTTAATGGAAAAGTTCTTTTTATTTTGTGCAAATGTGTAAGTACCCCTAACAATCCGTCTTTATGAACGGTTTAAGTTGGTTTAATTACCGGCGAAAACCGAGCAAAAAGTCGGGTCGTTACAAAGTTCCACTGGAGGTGGTTTTAATCTTGGTAGCTTAACCTTTCCAGATTTGCAGCACGTTCCAAAAATAGGATTAGTTATGGAACTATCTTTCAGACGCTCATCAATCCAATGTAGCGCTTTACAGAATGGGCATAGTATAGTCATTAGTCCCAAAAATGGCGTTCGACAGGTGGAGGTTCAGCTACATGATCAGTACCACCATTCGTAACTCTACAGTTGATGATAAGCATAAAAATTAATTCATATTCTGTAATGTTAAAGATATAATTTGACAAATTGTATAAGAAAAAAAAAGATACGTACGAAGGGTTATGAGATGTGGTATTTGCATGAATCATGTTCTCGAAGTTAGCCGAGGAGCTTGAAGATGCATGATTATGTATAGAAAATGAACATCCTACGCCGTGAAAAGGCTCGTTGTCCCTCCTCTG
This sequence comes from Allium sativum, assembly GCA_030737875.1. Classification (NCBI taxonomy): domain Eukaryota; kingdom Viridiplantae; phylum Streptophyta; class Magnoliopsida; order Asparagales; family Amaryllidaceae; genus Allium; species Allium sativum. The sequence continues at coordinate 1,017,020,217 of CM060926.1, read as the reverse complement.
GTTCGCAGATGGAGAACTCAAAATTTCTAAATTTCTCGCCCGTTTTTCTCTTTCTCGTCGCATTTTTTGGGCAACTGATCGTTTAGATGTCATATTGGTTGAGGTATTCGAATCAAGCCTAAGGGTATTTATAGGGAAATTTAAGAAAGTTATTTCCGCACATATAATATCATGTGAATGAAAACAAAAGGTTGGAGAAATATTGAGATAGGCTTACATATTATCGACCGGCGTAGCTAGTGGGTTCATGGTCGATGTGTTTTGTGTATTGTCCATAGTTCTTGCAGCTGTTTGTAAGTCGTTGGTGATATCGGCCAATATAGTTGTTGAACTGGATGATGTATAGTTTAGCGTAGAGTCATCATTGATGGTAAAATTTGTTTGTATCTTTGACATATTTTCCCTTTTTCGTTGTAACGACTGTGCAACTGAACGATTAGAAGGTTTACTACCAATTTAAGTGGTGGTAAACCTGAAAAAAGAATAGAACAAAGGTAAATAATATTGTGTACGTTGATAATTAATTGTATTATATTATATAAAGCTACGATATATAGTTAGATATACAGTAGTTGGAAATCGGAATGGTTCTACTGACTTACATATTAGTATCGCCATCGGGTACGGGTGAAGTTGAAGTATCAGCAAAACTTTTATTCTAAGAGGGAGAAACTGAAGTATTTGTTTTTCCCATACTCATATCATGCGAGTTATTTGTACATTGTTGGTCAGAGATATGAGTTTGACTTGTAGCATATGCCACATCTGATGCATGTGAGTTTGAAGATGCTGATGGCCTTTGTTGTTGCGGATGATTCCACTGTATATTTGGAAGAACTAGTTCTTTGTCTAACATTTTAGTTTGTTTGCTTTTGATAACGAAGAAAAAGGGTAAAAGTTAGGTAGAAGATGTAGAAAATAAAAGGTATTTGCATTGTATATTTGGTAAGCAATGTAAGTAAGTTAGAACTGTTTCCTTGTAAGTTGAGTGGAAAGCATTCAGTGGTATATTGTAAATACCCATCTATAAGCAAATTGACTGCAATTCATTTGGCAATGAAATTGCATGGCTATTATGGAGTGTTATAACATCTATTAGTATTATAGTATGATAATCAATTGTATGGTAAATGGTTTACAAATGAACCTATCTTGCCTTATACTAAAAAATATTATGCTGATTTGTATGCATTAGTTTAGCAATTATTATGAAATTGATTATAGAAGTGGAAAATACACAAATAGCAGTAAGTTTTATAATTTCACACATCTGATAGGGGTCTTAGTTGTCTAATTTAAGTTTTGTTTAAGTTTATCAAGAAATTGCATTACTGTATCATTTTTTACATTGTGAAGTTAAAAATTTGCTGTGTTGGATATAATTTTTTTGCTTTGTTTTATCAAAACCATGCATATTATGACGTTAAACATTTATTTTTACACATTAAATGACTAAAATTATGCTACTTTGTATGCATTAATGTAGCATTTATTATGAAATTGAGCATAGATTTTGCTATTTTTACAGAAAAGGAGGCATATGAAGATGGGCATCCTTAAAACGCCCATCTCTTCCCATACAAACATGAATATACAATTATAGTATATAAATGTAAGAGTAAAGATGTAATTATTATTTTGTAGTTGTTGTATTGTAGATTTATAAATGAATTGAAATAGTAAAGATTTAATTATTATTTTGTATGTATAATTGTTTACAATTTGGAGTTAAAAATTTGATGTGTTGGATATAAATTTTTTGCTTTGTTTTATCAAAACCATGCATATTCTGACCTTAAACATTTATTTTTTCACATTAAATAACTAAAATTATGCTACTTTGTATGCATTAATTTAGCATTTATTATGAAATTGAGCATAGATTTTGCTATTTTTACATAAAATGAGACGTATGAAGATGGACATCCTTAAAACGCCCATCTCGTCACATACAAACATGAATATAAAATTTATAAATGTAAGGCTAAAGATTTAATTATTATTTTTTAGTTATTTTATTGTATATTTGTAAATGAATTGAAATAATAAGACCGTTGTAGTTGACAACTATTCTCGCATTCGACATTACTGTTTCACTTTTTACATTTTTGAATTTCAAAATTTGCTGTGTTGGATCTAATTTTTTTCCATTTTTATTTTTCCAATTTCTGAGACGGGGAGGTTAACAGGTGTATGTTCTGTGCGTAACTGAGATATGATGAGTTAATAGTAAGTAAATGGACAGTTATGAATAATCAGTAGGAGGCCAACCTAAATTAAATGCTTGGTACTTTGTGGATTATAAAAGTTCACCTGTTATAATGTATTCAAATATGTCTTCGCAGCCAATCCAGCTTGCATTTATGCATATATACTATTGTTTTGACATTTTAGCAAATAATTAACTTGTTGTTATAATAATATAACTATTAACTTCATAGTTGCAGTAGTATGTCAGTAAAAAGCTGAATAAATAATTTCAGGTTATCTATCTTGTCGTTTAAACATTTTGTGCAATGGAGGAAGGGTTTGTATGAGACCTTTGTATCAAGCATAAAAATCAGCACAAACATTATATTAAACATATAAAGTTAGCACTCATTTATGGCATTATATTTATTTGTTACCCAATATGTAGCATGTACATACATACATATAGGTGTATATCTATGCAGCCAACCCAGTAATGCACATCATATCTATTTTCTACTTTTTCCATAACATGCCCATATAATACGTATGTTCAGGATTGCTATGAGTAGTAGGTCATTACATGAGTGAGCATATACAGAATCATGAATGGTGATAGTAAACATCATAGACTCTTAGTATTAACTGGATGAAGACCGTATAAATTTTTTGTAATCCTAAACAGTAATATGCAAAAGTCACCTTTCATTTTCTTAGTAATATCATGCATATAAGTGAATCAAAGATTAGCAGGAATAAACGTTGATGTATTTTTGTTGTAAGGACCTGGTTAGAAATAGAACGTGATTAGAAATAGAATCTGATTCAAGCTTTGAAGTAGTAAATGGCAGCACGGTCCGTCAAGTAAGAAAATGATTTGCACCTACAGCTAAGACCAACAGACAGTAAACATTATGGGACAGAAATGCGAGTGGAAGTAAAAAAAAAAAGGTGCGAGTAGACGAAGAAAGCAAAAGGATTTGAACACAACTTTAACAGGGTTATACCTTCTGTCGGCGTATTCGATTGAGGATTAGGGAGGGAGATGAGTTGGAGACACAGTGGAGGGAAAGTTTTGAAGAGCGGAAGAAATTAGGCAGATTAAGTTGAAGAGATCAAATAGGAAAGTTGAAGGTGATCGTGCAGAAGAGTGGATGGCCGTTTAATAAAATGGCGGATAATGGCACGTGTGAATAAACAATTATGTGAGCAGATAATGGGCAGGTGAGCATCAAACGTGGGCAAATGATGGAATCCTGGCCATTGTTTATCTTTGCCGAGATTAAATCTCAGCCATCTTTTGTCTTTGTGTAACCAACCGGTACTTTTTGTTATATAGATTGATTCTATTATCAGAATATTTCATATTGAACTGAAATTGATGTGAATTATATTGTGTAAGATCTGTGGCTGCAGGGAAATAGGTTGGAGGGATCCAACTGGATTCCTCAATATTTATAATACTGTTTGTTTTCATGTATTGTGATATATGATGTGAAATATAATCTGTGATTTGATTATGATGATATTGGTCCTGTTATTTGGTATTTTAAATACCATAAGAAATACTGGAATGTAACAAGGGAATTTTCAAAGAGTATATTGAAAATAATCTATTTTTAAAATCAAAGGATTTTATAAAGCGAAATATTTTTAAAATTAATAGATTTTATAAAAGGAATTATTTATAAAATCAAAAGAATTTATTATAGAATTTTATAAAAGAAATATTTATTTAGAAAATAAATAAATAAAATTATCAAAAGGAATTTATTTGGTAAATAAATAGAATTATCAAAGAGGATTTATTTGGTAAATAAATAGATTATAAAAGGGAATACTGGAAAAAAATGAATAGAATTGTATAAAAAGAGAATTTTACGTTTGAAAGGTTTAGACTCGTGCTTCGCACACGAGTATAACAAGATATGGATTTAAAGCAAAGATTTTAAATAGAATTTGTTCTAACTGATATATTGAGAAGATTAATTTATAAATAATATTTTATAAATAAAATAAAATGTTTATCATTGGATAAATAGAATATATAAGTCAGGACTTATATAGAGAAGTAAGAATCGATTTCAACATCGATATTTGAAACTGAATATGGACGTAGAGTTAATCAAAGGAATTAATCGAATATAGTTTATTGGAATAGAGTTAAAGGAGAGTTAATCAAATAAAGATTACTCGAAAGGGAGTTATATGTCGAATTCAATTATATCGAATTCGGGAAAGTATTATTTACTTTCCGGTTTTTTAATCAAGAATTATTATTTATAAATTAATTAGAGTAGGTAAATTATTCAAAGTAAGAAATAAAAAATTAGATGTTAAGTTAGATATTTCAGAAGTAGGGTTTATAACGTTAGTGTTATATTAAATGTTTTTCATAAAAGAAGTGGATTCATAATTCGAATCCGAGAATTTGCGTAAGCAAATGATTGTAGAAATTGGAGCAGTGAGCTTTGTCTATTGCAAGGTTAATAACGTCGTTCAGTTATGGTCTGAGAGGTAATTATACCCCAACTTGATTGACTTCCTTACTTAACTAAGAAATAGTTGATGTTCGATGGCGTGAGTTAGTTAGAAATACAGTTAAGTAATAAGCGATTTATGGATTAAGCGGTCGTAACGATGTTTTATACAACGTTAGTTTGAAATCCATATAAATGAGTTTTGGAAGAATTTTCCAAATATAGAATCAGAAATATTTTCTAAACATAGAAAATGGAATGTTTTATTTATAAGGAATTAAGAAATGGCGTTAAGCTAAATTAGAAACTGAATGGAGATTAGTTAAGTTGAATGGTTTTCTAAGTGTCTATCTGATGTTGGTTTTGACCTTCGGGATTGATACTTAGGGAATTGTTCTCATACTATTTACAGTTAGAGGCTGATAGATGTGGCAGAATAGTGATAAGTAAATAAGCAATGGGAATGTTTTCCAATGTTCATAACATATATTTTCTGAATATAGAAAATAAGGAAATATGAATATATATATATATATGATGATTGATCAATAGAAATTCCAATTGGAAATAAGATTGTTGTTTGCACACGTGTTTTCATTTGATAGTTAAATCACCGACTATCAAAGTTTCTGGCCATTTTTACGTTGTTAATATGGAGAGACCGGTTGGATTATTATCCGAAGAACCACTCCGTATTGGCATAACCATTGCAAACCAAATATGCTGAATAAATTGAAGACAGAGTAAAGTGCAAGGGCTATTGTATAAATCTTAGGTAGAGATTTCCTAAGATGGATATACTGAATAATGCCATCGGTTTGTCCAGTCCCAGGACAACTTGAATGGACGAATGTCTGACAGAGTATATCTGGTAGATCGCGTAAGTTGATCGTTTCAAATGTATTTACGTTTGTGGCGGAGGAATTCGTTTCTCTTAGCTTATACCCGTGGTATTTTTGTGGAAATCAATTTGTGATTTGACGAGTATGATGATGTGACATTCAAAGTAAATGAAGACGTGATCTGTATAGAGATACGTTATAATATCAAGCCTCATCAACTGGGAAATGACAGAAATCGGGCAGACAACATGGCTAAGTGGGCCGCACCCAACTAGGGTATATTGTCACCATCTACAGAATATTCATATTTGTACTTCTTTCAATTCTGTATCTCCCGGGAATGGTTATGTTGGAATACTAACCGAGGGGTGGCAATATATTCGATACATTCAAGAGAAATGAATGGTTGGTCATGTGTGGCCGAGTTACAAGATGTTCTTGTTGAACTCCAGTGTATCGCTTCTAGAGTACACTGAGCGGAAGGCGGATCCATACCTTATCATAGTTGGAATCCATTCCCCAAATAAGAGTTTGTGGTTTTGATTGTGTTTTATATATGTAAAACGTTAGATGCAAGCGTTTGTAATGGACTTCGATTAAGTATAAGAAAATTTTAAAATCCTGGGAGATTTTATAAATGTTTTCCAAGCATTGGGGATAGTATTTTGGAATAGATTTCAAAATGGAAGTATTTAGAAATGGTTTTAAAAAGTGATATAGTATTGAACTCACTTCGATAGCTGGGAAATAACCCTGATGATGAATCGCGACATCATTAGTGTTCATTTTCGGGTTGCTAAGTGACGGATTACTACCAAAGGTTTTGTTTTTGGAAATGTTTTGCGAAAACAAGTTGTTTGAATTTCGAAAAGGATTGTTTGATTTTTTTGGAGAAAAGCAAAGCTGTTTAAAACTCCCATGGAGAGATTGATGAATTAAAAACAAGTTTAATAATACTTGTGAAAACAAATTGGAATTAAAGGAAAGCCAGTTAAGTGGTAACTGAAATTGAATTAGAATGATATCGAGACAAATTGGATTTGTGAGATTCGAATTTGAAGTGTAATTTGATAATCAAGTTAAGAGTTTGGAATCGAGAATGAAACTTGAGTTTGAAATAATATTTGGCTTGGATAAGCAAATGGTTGTGTTGGACAGAAAAGTGATTTAAGTTTGATTGGGGTGGCATTGGTATCTGCTAAATTGGTAGAAGATGGATATGATATATCGATGTGGTCGACAAAAAGGTACCAGTTTATATTATATATGGGTTTGAGATTTTGATGAGCCGAATTGGCAACCCGCTTGGCTGTTTGATTTTCTATTGGGTTGAAGAAGGCCTAGAGAGGCGAGTTGGAGTTTGAGCTATTGACCAGTACAAAGGAGACGCTGACAAAATTTTCCGAAAAGTTAAGGTGTTAGAAAATTTTCAGGATTTTTGAAAATTTCGTTAGTAGGAATGAATAAATATTTAATTGAAATTAAATTGGTTCAGTTGAAACTGAAGTTAATGTAGTAAACAAATAAATTTTACCTAGTTAATAGGGTTTATTTTCTACCTTAGCAATTTCGAGGACGAAATTATTTTAAGGGGGGAAGAACGTAATGTCCCGTATTTTACATGGTATAATAATTTATTTATTTAATTATTTAATATCGATTTGGCGATATCGATAACTTGAGTTAAATAATATTTATATTTAATTATTATAAATAATATAATAATATATTTAATTCTAAAATAATAAAAATTAAGTTGAATTGATAATATTGTGTGAATTGGATAATTCAAATTATATAATTCAGTTTATAATTGAATTAGAATAACAAATATATTATATAAACGAAGTTTGAACGTATAATTCCATTATAATTAAATTCGAGCTCGAAATGGTGCTGTAGTTCGTAATTTGGCGATTCGAACTTTAAACGAATATACATAAGCCGTTTTAAATCGGATTTCTGTGAAACAAGTAACGTTAGGAGTTGGTGAAGTATATTTTTCTGATGGAAGAGAAAAATCAGGATTTTGCCGTGTAGATTGTGAGTTGTGTCCAAATCAAATTTTCGAATAGTCGCTATGGAATCGTTTATCAGCCATAACAACATATTTAATTATAATTAAATATTGGCCTCGAATTTAGACAAGCCCTTTGAGACGTAGTGATATTTAAATTTTTAGAATTTTACTGTAATTTTTAATTAATTAAATACGCAACTTTTTATTTGGAGTATTTTGCACCCTATATCAATATTTTGGGGATTCACAATATGAATTAATCTACCGATAATATTATATATTTGGGATCCTGGGACATTGCTCGTCTCACTGATATTTTTATCTCTGTCGATAGCAGTACGTAGTTGAACGAAATGTTACGTAATGGTGCACCCTAAATAAAACATTCCTCGTTTATTTCCTTAAGACAAATATTAAGGCCAAAAACAAGCCACGTTTCCATCTCTCAGCCATGAACGCTCCCGTGTTAACAACCACATACGTAAGCATAAAAGATCAGCCCCACCCTCAGTATAAACGAGATCTATGGAAATCAAAAATCAAATTCCATAGTAAACCAAATGGAAGAATTCTTGACTCAATAACCTTGCATAAAAACAATTTCTAATTCGAACGCATGCCTTCCCCCATCGTTGTTCTTCACCGTACATAGGTCAGCCGGTTTTGGGGTGATGTCATTGTCGAAGGGTCTTGAAGCCTGAAGGAGAAAGGAAGAGGGTTGTGAAGCCAAGTTATTGGGGGTGGTGGCGTCATCTGCGGTGACCGGAGAGAGCCGGTTTTTGGGCCTGAAGTGGCAACTGTTGCAGGTGGTTTCTAGGAAAATCAGATGGTTTCAGATCTGAGGATTTTAGCTGTAGGTAGGTGGAGGGTTGCGCATTCGTCGATGGTTGTTGCTCGGAGTACGGAGGTCAGTGGCAGCCAGTTTTTGATGATCTAGGGTTCGCCAACTACAATATAGTGTGGAGACGGAGTTGAACGAAGTTGAGGCTGTAGGAGGTTTGGTAGCAGGTATAGGGAACAAACGTGATGAGGACGGGTTTTAGGGCTTAACCAAAAGTATTAAGGGGGTTTAAGTTATTATTTAATCTAATGATGGATTAAAGTTTTTTTTTAAGGATCCAAGGTCAACTCGTGTTTCCTGTAGTCACTGATTGGGGATATTGAATATTGGAGTGAATTTCAGAAATGGCTCTCAATGGAAAAAGGGGATTGAGGGGTTATAGAAAAGAAGATGATTTCTGTTTTGGGTATTTGTTTGGTGCAAAAAGGATACAGTTTTCATTGGGGATAAATGGTGGAGTTACTACTGGTCCAAATGTCAATGGGAAGTTGAAGAAGAAGGATTACGTGGTAGTGGGTTGGGGTTCTTATGTAATGAAGATAGGCCGAGTTCAAAGAGTAAGGCCCGGAATTTTAAATAATGGTCAAGTTTAATTTAATTAAATATATATGAAAACTTGTAAATGATATATCTTGATCATACTGCATCAGAATTTCGAACGGTCAGATTCGTTGGGATCGTATGGACGAGGGCTCCACAATGGAACTGACTAGAAGTGTATCGCAGCTCGTTACAATTTATAGCAACATAAATTGTCTGTTTGAATCAAGCGATGGTTATCGTTATTAACGATGATCGTCCAATGTGAGTAAATCTCACTAACTCCGAACAGTTTATATTTTTATAAAGTATTTTTAGAACTGATAAATTTTGGTTGATTGCTATGTGTTGACTGTTTGGATGAACTGCTAGTCAGTTGGTTGAAATTATATATATATATATATATAAATTGTTAAATATATATATTGATTCTGTTATCAGAATATTTCATATTGAACTGAAATTGATGTGAATTATATTGTGTAACATTTGTGGATGCAGGGAAATAGGTTGGAGGGATCCAACTGGATTACTCAGTATTTATAATACTGTTTGTTTTCATGTATTGTGATATATGATGTGAAATATAATCTGTGATTTGATTATGATGATATTTGTAATAACCCGGAAATGCGAGCCAATTTAAATTTTTTATTTTGACAATTTTAGTGGATTTTGATTATTTAAAATGAATTATTTTAAATAATAACGACGAGAAATTTATTTTGAATAGAATTCGAACAAATATTTTTATATAGATCGTCGTTAGAATATAAATATTTATTTTAATTTATAAAAGGAATTGAAAATGGCACGGTAGTTCGATAATTCGATTTCAAAGTTCAAATGAATGTACAGGATTCAAAATAAATCGGATTTTAGTGAAACTGAAAATATTAGAATCAAATTGAGAATATCTTTCCAACGAATCCGAAAAATCAAAATTTCATAGCGGGAATCAAAAGAGATGTCCAAATGAAAATTTGGAATAGTCGCTATGGAATTCTGGCCCTTAAAAATGGAAATTTTGCAAATGACCTCGGATTTCGACGAAACCACTTTTCTTGGATCCGAGATGTCAAATTATTGCTAGATTCCAAAGTTCTTAATTTTTCGAATCAATATGTGAGCGTGGCAAAGGAAAAGGCGTTTGACCAGTTTCAGTTGATTTTAATCGACTGGAAAATGGCCATTTTTCAAACAGTCTCAGAATTTGATGAAACTAGTTTTGTTAGGACCGTATCGTCAATACGAATCTAGAAATAATTTTTCTGGAATTTTTCGAGTTAGTATATGGCCCCGGTAAATTGAAATGCGCGTTCAAATTCAATATATAGAGTTATACGTAGATTTTAACGAAAACTGATCGAAACGATCGAATCAGCCTACGAGACATATCCCATTGTGTTTGGGAAGGGGGTAATTAGTTAGGGATGATAGTTGGTGGGTTCGATTTCGAGTTCGAAATAAAAAGTTTCTTTTTGGAATTTAAAAATAATAAAATATTTAATTTACTTTAAAACCCCACCCTCTCCTTTACCTTCCACGATGGAATTCATTCAGTAAAAAAAAGGAAAGGGGCGGAGACCCGCCCATCGCACCACCGCTGCTGGGTGGCCCACGCCACCGCGGTGAACTCTAGACCACCCCCCCTTGATCGATCCTCCTCCACGTCCTCCGATGGCGAGACCACCTCAAATCGAACCAGGACCTCGCGCTGCTTCCTCCAACCCGACACCAGGCTTCACCGCGCCTCCAGGCGTGTGCCGCCACCACCCATCGACTTCGCATCAATCCCCCAGGCCAACAGCGAGCAACCCCCTCTCGCCCCTCTCTTAATCACTTTACGCTCCACCCCACAGCCCCAAAAACCCGCTGAACCGCCACCCACATGACCCTCCTAGCCCGTGCTCCGACCTGAAGTCACCGCCCGGACGCCCTGCCACCTCTAGAGATCGCCAGCAAACCCCCTCCCCTCGTTAAAAACCAGTAAGTGCTTTTATTTATTTTAAACTCATTGTTTTTATGTTAATTCATTACATGAAATGTGTTTTTATTTGTAAAGATTGGATTTTTATATAAATGTGTAGTGTAAAAAGATGGGATTTTCATACATGATATTAGCGAAGAGAGATTTGAACTTTATGTATAGGATTTGAGAATAAAAATTCGATTTTTATATATTCATTAGCGAAGTAAAATTTCGATTTTTATATATTCATTAGTAAAGTAAAAATTCGATTTTTATATATAGAAGCGACAAAGAAATGATTTTTATAATGAAATAGCTAAAATATTATATTTTTGAAGTAGGAAAGATATGATTGTTATATTATAAAAATAATAAAAATATGATTTTTATCATTTGTGAAATATAAAAATATAATTGTTATAAAGTAGAAGTATTAAAAATATGATTTTTATATAATAGAGAATATAAAAATTTGATCTTTATATATGTAGCGAAATAAAAATCTGATTTTTATTATATATATATATTGAAATAAAAAGGTAATTTTTATAGCGATGAAATAAAAATTCGATCTTTATATATGAAGTAGAAATAAAAATATGATTTTTATTTCTTGAATGAAGCAATAAAAATATAATTTTTATTATGAACAGCGGGGCAAGGACTACATTATAATTTCAAACAGATCCAGACGGTTCAGCAGTTCAGAAGTAAAGCACGGCGGAGTGGAACCCTCTGTGAGAACTTCTCACTTTTAATTTAGTTTTCTAGTTAAAATATATACTAGGATGCATACGGTGTTTAGTAGCACCCGACACCCGTCGTCCACAGACCATGGACGGCTTGTATGCTTGTTTGTTTGACTTTGATATGTAGTTGATTGCGTGATGTGATGTGAAATGAAATAAAATATTTTATAGTTAAAAATAGAATTTTTAACGTGTATATGAAATGAAATAAATATAAACAAATCGGACGATTTGTTTATATACACTCATTTGACTGATATTGATTGGGACGATAAATTTTACACATTGCCCAACTGCACAAATAAAATCTGTGTTTGATTGTTTGAAACCCCACACGGGTATTGGGATGATATATGACATACACTAATCCCAATAATTAGTTTTATGTCAATTGATTGATTGACAGGCTGTTATGAGCGTTGAATATTTATATTTGATGCTTATACAGTGTAGAATGCACTTTGGATGATGGTTGATTATTTGTCGTTGTTGATATATACATGCATTGTATGGAAATCCATAGAAATAAAATCTATGGTAATTGATGGGGCCTCATTCCAGTTTAGAAATAGAATATTTGAAATAGAATATTTGAAAGTAGAAATATTTGAAAAAGGAATATTTGAAATAGAATATTTGAAAGTAGAAATATTTGAAAGCCGTGTTGATTAGATTGACGCCATTTTGACGTGAGCGATATTTATATCGATTTTATTCATTTTATATTGAATATCGAAAGTGATTTCAAAATCTGATATTTTGAAAAGAATTGAAATTCGAATTAAATTGAATAGAAATGAATTCGAATTGAATTAGAGCTGAAATTGAATTATAAATCAATTTGAATGGAAATCGATTTGAAATGAATTTAAAACGAATTTATATTGAAAAAATTCAATTTTGATTTGAATTTGAAAATGAAGTTGAAATCATTTCGAAAACGAATCTAAAACGATTTATAAAATACGTTTTAAAAGGAAATCGATGTAGTATATATTATATATATTATATATAATATAATGGCCTAAATAGAACGCGCCGCGCTGCGGTAGTTCGTGAATTTCGACCATTGACTTCGAACGGATATTGCGGGAGATCCGACCGTCGGATTCTCCTAAAAGAGGAACCGTTGGGTTCGTATCGAAAAGAAATTTCTAACGAATATTAGAAATTTGAAATCTAACTGTTGTATTTGGAATTATGTCCAAATCAAATTTGGAAAAGGTCGCTGTAAGTGCAGTTCGATGGCCGTTGATGGAAATCGACTGCACGGGCCTTGATAAAATTATTAAAAATAGTAATAATTTGTGTAAAATCATAAGAAATGATTTGGGAAGAATTGGGATGAAAAACTCCATATTTGAAAAGATAAAAATAGATTTTTATTGAAATGAACTAGTTTTGAACTAGAATTATAATTCTATTTATTTTTAAATAAATAAATTGGATTTGAAATGGTTTTGACAATAACCAAAATTTCCAATAATTATATTGGAATGGATTTGAATCAAAATTTTCTTCAGAATATTTCGATGTTGGATTTCGTGATGATACAGATATTGTTATGGGAATTTGAAAGATATATATATATATATATATATATCGTTATTTCCAATACGATATTTGTTGGTCGTAGAATTTGATATTGAATATAAGCCGATATATTTTCTATTAAGAGCCTTGTATTTAATATCAAAATGTGATTTGGGTTTGTTGTGAATAGTGTCTTTATTAACACTGTTTTTGAACCCAGTTGAGAAAAGATTAAATCTTTTTATTTAGATTTAACGAAGTGTACCAAGTAAATAATATTTAATTGGTATTGATTTTTGGGTTTATCGTGAACCGTGTTTTAAATAACACTTGTTCTTTAACCCAATAATTAACGAAATGTGATTTTGGGTTGTAGTGAATGGTATCTTCAATAATACTGTTCTTTGATCCAAAGGAGTTAAGAAAATCAGAAACTAACTGGAGATTAGTTAAGTTGAATAGTTTCTGGGGTATTGATCTGATGTTGGTTTCGGCCTTCGGGGTTAATACTTAAGGAATTGCTCACTTGCTAATTTACGGTTAGGGACTGATTGAAATGTGATGTGATTTTGGGTTTATCGTGAACCGTGTTTTAAATGACACTGATTCTTTAACCCAGTTAAAGATTAAAACTAAGTGGAGTTTTAATGAATCTTTAATTAGATTGAAAAGAACGAGAATGGAGTATCCCCAGTTTTGCTCCAGGCGATAGTTAAATCTTTAATTAGATTTGAACGTGAAATGGTAATTGAATTTACCGATAACACCATGGTGTTAGACATGAAGTATTACCAGTTTTACTTCATGGGATGAATATGTTGGGGTTGGGAAATTAAAACAAATGATTACTACGGTAAGGTTCGTTAATCTCGACCAGTTGAATCGATATTCGAAAGAAGATTAAAGAATAAATTTGAAAGGATTTATCTTTGATAAAATTAATGGGAATCTTTCCCTAAGAATGTGAAATTTAGAAACTAACTGTAGGTTAGCTAAGCAGAACGGTTCCCTGGGTATTGATCTGATGTTGGTTTCGGCCTTCGGGGTTAATGTTTGAGGAATTATTCTCTTGTTAATTTACGGTTAGTGACTGATGAATTGGAATGAGGCGTATGTTGTGTTTGTGTAACACATGCTTATTATATACGCGAGTTATTCAGAAAGACCGAGTTTATCCCATTCTGAATAACTGATTCGACGTGGTGTCGAAGGTGAAGACGGTGGTTGAAGACTGGAGGTGTTCACGTCGTTTGGATAATTACTGATGATCTTGATTGGGCCGTACACCCAATAGGAGGGAATCAGTTGGTGGTCGTTCAGACGTATTTGGAGATCGATGGGTATGCGGGGTACTAGGTGCCTCCGGTTTCGTTCAGACCCAGAACGGACTTGTAAATGGACTGTGTGTCTAACATCGGATTTCATTCTGTGTGACTGATATCGGTTGCATAGAGTGATTTGCATGTGTGGCATGCTAAGATGCAAATGATCAAGGCTTCTGTTGAAAAGCAAAGTCTTGTGGTGATGATCAAAGCATCGCCTGTGTGGCATAGCTTTGTGTAACGTTGATTCGCGAGCCTCACATCCCGGTGGTGAACCAAAAACGGGAGAGGACCTCAGGGAGGACATGCGTTTCCTTCTAGCTATAAGTGGCGTCAGTGGTTTTACACGCCCTGACGAGTTTGACTTATGTGGTTGTTGCTGTTGCGAGGCGCCTCGGTTTGATCGGACGATCCGGCTCCGATGGAGTCATTCGTTGGCTCATTTACTCCCCAAAGGGTGGGGAAACGCAGTGTTCAGGCATTTTAATCCACATCGGTGGACCGACCCTGTCGATCCAAGGGGTCACCTGTGTCTGGGTCCTGAGGCTCGGGCTAGACAGTCTCGAATCGGTAGAGGACTATCTTTTGCCTCGGTTCACAGATGGAAATCCAATTTCCAAATACGTGACTTTGTGGTTTTATTTGTAGAGCCTAGTGTTGGCGACATGATATATGGTACCCATGCCACCTATGATTGATATTTATGATTTGAAGTTGTTTTATACACTATGCACTTATAATAGTATCAAATGATTTGTTTTAAACGTACTAAGCATGTTTGGCTATTATAAGGGAAAACCCTATCCCCCGGCTTGCGTTGCATTGTGTGATAGGACCTAGGTCTTATAATAGCTTCATTGTTCTTTATTTAGCATTGCGCTGTTTGTTTTATGCACTGGTATTCTTGGGAGGAAACCCGTTCCGCATTAGCGGCGTGGTCCCTTGATTTACCTAACTTTAAAATAAAGATTAATAACTGTTTTAGTTCTCACACCAGTCCCATGACTGACCTGGAGTTTATTGTTTTAACCTAAACTCTGGGTGCCCTTATTTTGACACGGGCAGCTAGTAGTTTTGGTTTTGCAGATTTATATTCACAAGATCCTGGTTTACAGCTGGAATGATATCCGGAAAGCTTTGTATCCGTATATCTCTTCTAGTTGTGTATTGTATTATTTTCCGCTGCTATGTAATGTATTGTAATCTCTGATATTTATCGAATGTAATATTCATTTATACTCTGTATATTCTTGTAATATGATGAATTGTTGTAATTAACAATGAAATGTTCTTCCGTCTGCGTTCTAATTCGTCTTGTCCTCAAAGTAATTCGTTCTTTCTCTTCTCTTCGGAGACCGGGGAAGTTCTGGTCGCTTCATTTGGTATCAGGGCTTTGGTTTACAAAGCTCATAGAACAAGGCACATTAGAACCATACGAAAGAATTCATCAGAAATTGGATTAGTAATATCCAATGGGAATGACTCGTTAGAGATGGGATCAGTAGTATCCTAGAACTAGTGTGAAGAGTATATTTTTAAAATGAAAACAAGAATTGTTTTGAAATTTAATCAATTATTCGTATTTGATAATTTATTTTATATTGAATTTGGACAATCCAATATATAAAGATTTTGCATATTTGTCTTGCAAACGTGTATTCGAAGTTTTAATGTACTGGATAGTTATAGAATCACACTCTAGTGCCCGGGGATAATTCTGGTGACGGGGCACCATCGCCAATATTTATTTTCGAGTTTCGAAAGTGAGATTTCTATATATTTCCAATTGACTGGTGTGAGAACCGAAACTAGATAGAGCCTATTGTTGTGATTTGGCATCAAAAATGTGATTTTTGACTATATATCAAAGTTATGAATTTGAAATGATAATCAACTAATTGATTGATGGTTGTGTTGCTTGATTATTGTTGGATTGATTAAATTTGAACCATATAGCCAATTTGAACCAAATAGTGAATTGTATTGAAAATTTGTCGCATTTGTAGGCATATGCATGTACTTACATTGAACAGGTCATAGCAAGGAGGCTAGAGCAGAAGAATAAAATTGTTTGCCCGACAAATAGGTACATGTTTACCATAATTTACTGTTTTGTTTGGGTGATGATGATTTTATGAGCCGATTGGCTTTTTATTTTTGAGATCAGAGGGCCTATATGGCAATTTCGGGATTTTCCCGATGCTCCCGGTGCAGGGGAGGTTATGGCGAAATTTTTCGAAAATTTAGGTTGTTAGCCAAATTTTTGAAAAATTTGAAAAGTTCTTAGAAACGGAAAAGTTGAAGAACTTAAGCCGTAGTCAAAATAATGAAAGTTGTTGATTAGTTAAACAACTTTCGGCTTCGTTCCTTTTCGAGGACGAAAAGTTTTAAGTGGGGGAGATTGTAATAACCCGGAAATGCGAGCCAATTTAACATTTTTATTTTGACAATTTTAGTGGATTTTGATTATTTAAAATGAATTATTTTAAATAATAACGACGAGAAATTTATTTTGAATAGAATTCGAACAAATATAATTATATAGATCGTCGTTAGAATATAAATATTTATTTTAATTTATAAAAGGAATTGAAAATGGCACGGTAGTTCGATAATTCGATTTCAAAGTTCAAATGAATGTAAAGGATTCAAAATAAACCGGATTTTAGTGAAACTGAAAATATTAGAATCTAATTGAGAATATCTTTCCAACGAATCCGAAAAATCAAAATTTCATTGCGGGAATCAAAAGAGATGTCCAAATGAAAATTCAGAATAGTCGCTATGGAATTCTGGCCCTTAAAAATGGAAATTTTGCAAATGACCTCGGATTTCGACGAAACCACTTTTGTTGGATCCGGGATGTCAAATTATTGCTAGATTCCAAAATTCGTAATTTTTCGAATCAATATGTGAGCGTGGCAAAGGAAAACGCGTTTGACCAGTTTCAGTTGATTTTAATCGACTGGAAAATGACCATTTTTCAAACGGTCTCAGAATTTGACGAAACTTGTTTTGTTAGGACCGTATCGTCAATACGAATCTAGAAATAATTTTTCTGGAATTTTTCGAGTTAGTATGTGGCCCCGGTAAATTGAAATGCGCGTTCAAATTTAATATATAGAGTTATACGTAGATTTTAACGAAAACTGATCGAAATGATTGAATCAGACTACGAGACATATCCCATTATGTTCGGAATAGGGGTAATTAGTTAGGGAAGATAGTCGGTGGGTTCGATTTCGAGTTCGAAATAAAAAGTTGCTTTTTGGAATTTAAAAATAATAAAATATATAATTTACTTTAAAACCCCTCCCTCTTCTTTACCTTCCACGATGGAATTCATTCAGTAAAAAAAGAAAAGAAAGGGGCGGTGTAAGGACCCGTTACTTCCCCGTGAAGGAAAGAGCGGATACTTTGAGAACAACACATAAAAGAACGCAGACGGAAGAACATTTCATTGCTATTACAACAATTCCATCAGATACAAGAATATACAGAGTATAATTGAATAAATTACATTCAATAAATATCAGAGATTACAATAAATTACATAGCAGTGGAAAATAATACAAAACACAACTGAAAGTAATACACGGATACAGAGCTTTCCGAGTATCGTTCCAGCAGTTAACCAGGATCCTGTGAATATAAATCTGCAAAACCAAAACTACTAGCTGCCCGTGTCGAAAATAAGGGCGCCCAGAGTTTAGGTTAGAACAATAAACTCCAGGTCAGTCATGTGACAGGTGTGAGAACTAAAACAGTTATTTAAAACTTTACTTTAAAAGATAGTAATTCAAGGGACCACGCCGTATAACACGGAATGGGTTTCCTCCCAAGAATACTAGTGCATATAACAAAACAGCGCAATGCTTTTTGGAAAAATGAAGCTATTATAAGACCCAGGTCCCATCATACAATGCAACGCAAGCCGGAGGATAGGGTTTTCCCTTATAATAGCCAAATAATGCTTGATACGTTTAAAACAAATCATTTGATACTATTATAGGTGTATAGTGTCAAAACAATTTCAACCATAAATATCAATCATACACGGCATGGGTACCATATTTCATGTCGCCATACTAGTTCTACAATTAAAACCGCAATATCACGTATTGGAAATTGGATTTCCGTCATGAGTCGAGGCAAGGGGCAAGCTCCTCTCCGCTTCGAGACACTCTAGCAAATGCTCAGGACTACACACTCTGGGCAGCCACTTGGATCGGTTGGGCCGGTCCTCTCTTATGTTTGAGGATTGGCAATTCCTGAACACACGTTTCCCGGTCCTTACAGACCTAATATCGAGGCGCCTCATTCCAACAACCACAAAGGTGAAAAGTATATAAATGTCAAGGCTGGTAATTCACTGACACCACCAAAGCTAGAAAGAAACGTCGTGTTCTCCCAACGGTCCGTATCCCCTTTTTAACTCATACCGAGGTGTGAGGCTCGCGAATCCACGCTATACACAAAGCTATGCCACGTATGCCGTGCTTTGATCATCAACCACAAGACTTTGCTTTTCAACAGAAGCCTTGATCCATGCAACTCAGCGTGCCACACAGGCAATTCATGCCATGCGATTGATATCTATCGATATATAACCTCTAAGCTCGTACGTCTCAGAGAAGGGCGTTAAGCAAGAGAATAAATTCTCCACCGCCAAACAGATATATATTTAATAGAAATCAATCAACACAGAATAAAATCCAATGTCAGACACACAATACATTTACAAGTTCGTTCTGGGTCTGAACGAAACCGGAGGCACTTTCCTCGCATATCCATCGATCTCCAAGTACGTCTGGACGACCACCAACTATTTCCATCCTCTTGGGTGTACAGCCCAATCAGGATCGTCAGTAATTATCCAAACGATGTGAAGACTTCTGGTCTTCCACCACCGTCTTCATCTTCGACTTATCGTCGAATCGGTTATTCAGAATGGGTATAAACCCGGCCTTTCCGAACAACCCGTGTATATTATAAACAAATGTTACACAAACACAACATACGCCTCATTCCAATTCATTAGTCACTAACCGTAAATCAGTAAGAGAGCAATTCCCAAATATTAACCCCGAAGGCCGAAACCAACATCAGATCAATACCCAGGAAACCATTCTTCTTAACTAACCTACAGCTAGTTTCTAAATTTTACATTCTTAGGGGAAAGTTCCCATTAATTTTATCCAAGATAAATTCTTTAAATTTATTCTTTAATCTTCCTTTGGATGTCATTTCAAACCAAATTATGGTTTTTCAAACTAGTCGGGATTAGCGAACCACGCCGAAGTAATTATTTATTTTATTTCCCAATCCCAACTTATTCATCCCATGAAGCAAAACTGGTAATACTCAATATCTAACACAACGGTGTTATCGGTAAAATTAATTACCATTTCACGTTCAAATCTAATTAAAGATTTGACTATCGTTTTGGGGAAAAACTGGTGATACTCCATCCTCGCTCACTTTCTAAATTTGATAATTTAAATTATCAATTCACATTTCAATCTAATTGCAGATTCTTTAAAACTCATTTTACTGGGTTAAAGAACTAATGTCATTTAAAACATAGTTCACGATAAACCCAAATCACATTCTATTTATTATCGGGTTAAAGAACAAGTGTTATTTAAAACACCCTTCACGATAAACCCACAAATCAATTCTATTTAAAACCCATTTCAAATCCAATTTATTTATTTAAAAATAAATGGGTTTTGATTTCAGTTCAAAACTAGTTCATTTCGATAAAAATCTATTTTTATTTTTTCAAATATGGAGTTTTTCATCCCGATTTTTCCCAAATCATTTCTTATGATTTTACACAAATTACTACTATTTTTAATAATTTTATCAAGGCCCGTACAGTCGATTTGCATCAATGGCCATCGAACTGCACTTACAGCGACCTTTTCCAAATTTGATTTGGACGTATCTCCAAACCCAACCGTTAGGTTTCAAATTTCTAATATTCGTTAGAATGCTCTTTTCGATACGAACCCAACGGTCGGATCTCCCGTAATGTCCGTTCGAAGTCAATGGTCGAAATTCGCGAACTGCCGCGGCGCGGCGCGTTCTATTCAGGCCATTATATTATATATATAATATATATTTCGTCGATTTCTATTTAAAACGAAATTTATAAATAGTTTTAAATTCATTCGAAAACATTCCAACTTCCATTTCCAATTCAATTCAAATTTCAATTCATTCTATATTCAATTCAATTAGTATTCGTTATATATTCAATTCAATTCGAATTCGTTACATATTCAATTCAATTCGAATTCGTTACATATTCAATTCAATTCGAATTCGTTTTATATTCAATTCAATTCGAATTCGTTATATATTCAATTCAATTCAATTCAAATTCGTTATATATTCAATTCAATTCGAATTCGTTATCTATTCAATTCAATTCGAATTCGTTATATATTCAATTCAATTCGTATTCGTTATATATTCAATTCAATTCGAATTTGTTACATATTCAATTCAATTCGAATT
Source organism: Allium sativum (assembly GCA_030737875.1). Lineage (NCBI taxonomy): Eukaryota > Viridiplantae > Streptophyta > Magnoliopsida > Asparagales > Amaryllidaceae > Allium > Allium sativum. Next base: position 1,016,999,203 of record CM060926.1, on the reverse strand, counting down.
CGTTTTATATTCAATTCAATTCAAATTTCTTTTCTATTCTATTCAATTCAATTCGAATTTCTTTTCTATTCTATTTAATTCAATTCGAATTTCTATTCTATTCAATTTTAAAAACGAATATAATCGATATAAATATCGTTCGCGTCAAAATAGCGCATCTCTAATCAACACGGCTTTATATTTTTTAATAACTTCATTATTTTATTCAACAAATGAATCTCTATTTTTGTCAACAAATGACTAATCTCAACGAATGAGTACTGTCCACGTGTGACTATTTTTGTTATTCAATATATTTTATAAAAATTATGGTATCTATCGTTTGATTTCAAATCAGACTCCAACCGTAAATTAGTAAGAGAACGATTCCCTAAATATTAACCCCGAAGGCCGAAACCAACATCAGATCAATATCCAGGAGACCACTCATCTTATCTATTTTCGTGTTAGTTTCTAATCTTATATCCAATAAAGATGTAAATTTTATTGTTAAAATATTTCGTTCAACACATGACTAATCTCAACGGATGAGTACTGTCAACACATGAACCTTTATTTTATAATGATAAAGATGTAAATTTTATTGTTAAAATATTTCGTTCAACACATGACTAATCTCAACGGATGAGTACGGTCAACACATGAACCTTTATTTTATAATATTCTTTATCTTCCCGATTGGAATGAGGCCCAATCAATTACCATATAAAGTTAATTATATGGGTTCCATACAACACATGTATATAATTGCAACGATAAATAATCAACCCTCATCCAAAGTGCACTACACTGTATAAGCATCAAATATAGATATTTAACGCTTACAACAGCCTGTCAATCAATCGATCGACATACAACTAATTATTGGGATTAGTGTATGCTGTATTTTATCCCAATACCCGTGTGGGGTTTCAAACAATCAAACACAGATTTTATTTGTGCAGTTGGACGATGTGTAAAATTTATCGTCCCAATCAATGTCATTCAAATAGGTGTACATAAACAAACCGTCCGGTTTGTAAATGAATATTTATTTATTCACGTTCATGTTAAAAATTATATTTTTAACGATCAAATTATTTTATTCAACCTATGAATATTCTATTCAGTTCATTTATTAAATAAAATGATATCTTTATTTTTCTAACTTATTTTAGAAAATTTCGTCGGCATAACGGCACGATATTAGAAACGGGATAAGGCCTAGCCTTATCCCCGGTCTAGTGATGGCCCACGCCATTCACACATCAATCCAATCAATTTCCATTTCCCCAAACAATCAAATCAAAATTCAAATAATCTAACTAATCTACGCAACCAAACAAACAAGTCCATGGTCTGTGGACAGTGGTGTCGGGTGCTACTAAACACCGTCTGCATCCTAGTATATATATAAATAACTACAAAAAGAAATTTAGAGTGAGAAGTTCTCACAGAGGGATCCACTCCGCCGTGCTTTGCTTTTGAACTGCTGAACCGTCTGGATCTGTTTGAAATTCCAATGCAGTCCCTTTCCCGCTGTTTATAATAAAAATTATATTTTTATCACTTCATTCTAATAAATAAAAATCATATTTTTATTTCTCCTTCATATACATATTCGATGCTTCATTCTATATAAAAATTATATTTTTATATTTCTACTTCATATATAAAGATCGATTTTTTTTTATTTCATCGCTATAAAAATCACATTTTTATTTCGCTATTCAATGTATAAAAATCGAATTTTTACTCCGCTATTCAATATATAAAAATCGAATTTTTACTTCGCTGTTTCTATAAAAGATTATTTTTTATTAATATCTCTACCTATAAAAGATTATATTTTTAACCTTTCTATATTATAAAAATTATATTTTTAACCTTTCTATATTATAAAAATTATATTTTTAACTCCTCTATATAATAAAAATTATATTTTTCCTATCACTTCATTGATATAAAAAAAATTATATTCTTATACAATGAAAGATCAAATATTTTATAAATGAAAAATCATACATTTCCCTAACTAAAAATCATAATTTTTTCTAACTTTATCCTATAAAAATCCTCACTTTATTTTTATAAACTGATTATTTTAGATAAAAATAAATAAAAACTCACAGTTTTGTAACACTAAGATGAAAATCACACTGTCTTCTTCTTGAACGTATACTGGGCTTCGGAAATCAGAACCCTTGTTGTTGGAGGAAGAAGCGCCTGAGTTGTGGTGGCGGGGGGGGGGGGGGGTTCAGCGTCGGTTTCAGAGGAGGGGATGAGTGCTGAAGGGAAGAAGATCGACAAGGGAGGGGGGTCAGGTGCTGGCGCATGCCTCGAGGTAAGGGGGGGCTTGATGTCGCACAAGAGGAGGGACAGGGACAGGGAAGAGGAGGAGTTGCGGAGGAGGGGGGAAGGCGATGGACGGCGGCCGTGCAACTGGAGGGGGCCGCGACGGAGGGCAAAGGCGGTAGGCGATTTAGGGCACGGGTTTTTTTTAATCGATTCTGAAATGAAGAGAGAGAAAGAGAGTGGAGAGTATATATATTTTTTAGTTTAATTTCAACTTTAAAATTCAAAAAGTTGGCTTTTCTATTGAACCCCAATCGAGACCCAACGACTGTCGCCCCTAGCGTAATACCCCCATTCCGAACACAATGGAATATGTATCGCAGGTCAATTTGACTGTTTGAATCAGTTTCCGTTGGATTTAAAAAGATAAATCTTTATATATTCAATTTAAACGCACATTTCAATTTACCGGGGCCACATACAGCCTCTAAAAATTCCAGAAAATATTTTCTAGATTCGTATTGACGATACGGTCCAAACAAAACTAGTTTCGTCAAATTCTGAGACCGTTGGAAAAATGGCCATTTTCCAGTCGATTAAAATCAACTGAAACTGGTCAAACGCGTTTTCCTTTGCCACGCTCACATATTGATTCGAAAATTTATGAAATTTGGAACCTAGCAATAATTTGACATCACGGATCCAATAAAACTGGTTTCGTCGAAATCCGAGGTCGTTTGCAAAATTTCCATTTTTAAGGGCCTGAATTCCATAGCGACTATTCAAAATTTTCAACTGGACATATCTTTTGATTCCCGCTATGAAATCTTGATTTTTCGGATTCATTGGAAAGATATCCTCAAATAGATCCTATTATTTTTGGTTTCACTAAAATCCGGTTTATATTGCACCCGGTACATTCAATTGAAATTTGAAATCGAATTATCGAACTACCGCGCCATTTTCAATTCCTTTTACAATTTAAAATAATTATTTATATTCTAACGACGATCTATATAATATATACGTTCAAATTATATTCAAAATAAATTTCCCTTCGATATTATTTAAAATAATCTATTTTAAATATTCAAAATTCGCTAAAATTGCCAAAATAAAAATTTTAAACTGGCTCGCATTTCCGGGTTATTACAATCTCCCCCACTTAAAACTTTTCGTCCCAGAAAAGGAACGAAGCCGAAAGTTGTTTAACAATTCAACTCAACTTCCAGTATTTTGATTACGGCTTAAGTTCTTCAACTTTTCAGTTTCTAAGAACTTTTCAAATTCTTAAAAAATTTGGCTAACACCCTAAATTTTCGAAAAATTTCGCCATAACCTCCCCTGCACCGGGAGCACCGGGAAAATCCCGAAATTGCCATACAGGCCTTCTGATCTCAAAAGGAAAAAGAAAAAGCCAAGCAGCTAGCCAATCGGCTCGTAAAATCATCATCACCCAAACAAAATAGTAAATTATAGTAAACATGTACCTATTTGTCGGGCAAACAATTTTATTTCTCTGCTCTAGCCTCCTTGCTATGACCTGTTCAATGTAAGTATATGTATATGCAAGCAAATGCAACTAATTTTCAATACAATTCAATATTTGATTCAATTAGGCAAACGATAATCAAACAACACAACCATCAATCAATTAGTGAATTAACGTTTCAAATTCATAATTTTGATACATATACAGAAAATCATGTTTTGATGCCAAATCACAACAATGAATTCTAGCTATATTTTGGTTCTCACACCAGTCTAATGGAAATATATAGAAATCACACCTTCGTCACTCGAATATAAATTCTGACGACGAGTACTCAACCATCAGAATCATCTTCGGGCCACTAGAGTATGATTCTATATCTATCCAGTATATTAAAACTTCGAATATACGTTCATGACGGGTATATGCAAAATCTTTATATATTGGATTGTCCAAATTCAAAATAAATAAATATTCAAATACGTATAAAACGATTTAAAATTTTCAAAACAAAATTGTTTTCATTTGAAAAATATACTCTTCACACTCGTTCTAGGATACTACTGATCCTATCTCTAACGAGTCATTCTAATTGGATATTACTAATCCAATATCTGATGAATTCTTTCGTATGGTTCTAATGCGTCTTGTTCTCGAGCTCTGTAAACCAAAGCTCTGATACCACTGTAAGGACCCGTTACTTCCCCGTGAAGGAAAGAGCGGATACTTTGAGAACAACACATAAAAGAACGCAGACGGAAGAACATTTCATTGCTATTACAACAATTCCATCAGATACAAGAATATACAGAGTATAATTGAATAAATTACATTCGATAAATATCAGAGATTACAATAAATTACATAGCAGCGGAAAATAATACAAAACACAACTGAAAGTAATACACGGATACAGAGCTTTCCGAGTATCGTTCCAGCTATTAACCAGGATCCTGTGAATATAAATCTGCAAAACCAAAACTACTAGCTGCCCGTGTCGAAAATAAGGGCACCCAGAGTTTAGGTTAAAACAATAAACTCCAGGTCAGTCATGTGACTGGTGTGAGAACTAAAACAGTTATTTAAAACTTTATTTTAAAAGATAGTAATTCAAGGGACCACGTCGTATTACACGGAACGGGTTTCCTCCCAAGAATACTAGTGCATATAACAAAACAGCGCAATGCTTTTTGGAAAAATGAAGCTATTATAAGACCCAGGTCCCATCACACAATGCAACGCAAGCCGGAGGATAGGGTTTTCCCTTATAATAGCCAAATAATGCTTGATATGTTTAAAACAAATCATTTGATACTATTATAGGTGTATAGTGTCAAAAAAATTTCAATCATAAATATCAATCATACACGGCATGGGTACCATATATCATGTCGCCATACTAGTTCTACAATTAAAACCGCAATATCACGTATTGGAAATTGGATTTCCGTCATGAGTCGAGGCAAGGGGCAAGCTCCTCTCCGCTTCGAGACACTCTAGCAAATGCTCAGGACTACACACTCTGGGCAGCCACTTGGATCGGTTGGGCCAGTCCTCTCTTACGTTTGAGGATTGGCAATTCCTGAACACACGTTTCCCGGTCCTTACAGACCTAATATTGAGGCGCCTCATTCCAACAACCACAAAGGTGAAAAGTATATAAATGTCAGGGCTGGTAAGTCACTGACACCACCAAAGCTAGAAAGAAACGTCGTGTTCTCCCAACGGTCCGTATCCCGTTTTTAACTCATACCGAGTTGTGAGGCTCGCGAATCCACGCTATACACAAAGCTATGCCACGTAGGTCGTGCTTTGATCATCAACCACAAGACTTTGCTTTTCAACAGAAGCCTTGATCCATGTAACTCAGCGTGCCACACAGGCAATTCATGCCATGCGATTGATATCTATCGATATATAACCTCTAAGCTCGTACGTCTCAGAGAAGGGCGTTAAGCAAGAGAATAAATTCTCTGCCGCCAAACAGATATATATTAAACAGAAATCAATCAACATAGAATAAAATCCAATGTCAGACACACAATCCATTTACAAGTTCGTTCTGGGTCTGAACGAAACCGGAGGCACTTTCCTCGCATATCCATCGATCTCCAAGTACGTCTGGACGACCACCAACTATTTCCATCCTCTTGGGTGTACAGCCCAATCAGGATCGTCAGTAATTATCCAAACGATGTGAAGACTTCCGGTCTTCCACCACCGTCTTCATCTTCGACTTATCGTCGAATCGGTTATTCAGAATGGGTATAAACCCGGCCTTTCCGAACAACCCGTGTATATTATAAAAAAATGTTACACAAACACAACATACGCCTCATTCCAATTCATTAGTCACTAACCGTAAATCAGTAAGAGAGCAATTCCCCAAATATTAACCCCGAAGGCCGAAACCAACATCAGATCAATACCCAGGAAACCATTCTTCTAAATAACCTACAACTAGTTTCTAAATTTTACATTCTTAGGGGAAAGTTCCCATTAATTTTATCCAAGATAAATTCTTTAAATTTATTCTTTAATCTTCCTTTGGATGTCATTTCAAACCAAATTATGGTTTTTCAAACTAGTCGGGATGAGCGAACCACGCCGAAGTAATTATTTATTTTATTTCCCAATCCCAACCTATTCATCCCATGAAGCAAAACTGGTAATACTCCATATCTAACACCACGGTGTTATCGGAAAAATTAATTACCATTTCACGTTCAAATCTAATTAAAGATTTGACTATCGTTTTGGAGCAAAACTGGTGATACTCCATCCTCGCTCTTTTTCTAAATTTGATAATTTAAATTATCAATTCACATTTCAATCTAATTGCAGATTCATTAAAACTCCTTTTACTGGGTTAAAGAACTAATGTCATTTAAAACACAGTTCACGATAAACCCAAATCACATTCTATTTATTATCGGGTTAAAGAACAAGTGTTATTTAAAACACCCTTCACGATAAACCCACAAATCAATTCTATTTAAAACCCATTTCAAATCCAATTTATTTATTTAAAAATAAATGGGTTTTGATTTCAGTTCAAAACTAGTTCATTTTGATAAAAATTTATTTTTATCTTTTCAAATATGGAGTTTTTCATCCCGATTTTTCCCAAATCATTTCTTATGATTTTACACACATTATTACTGTTTTTAATAATTTTATCAAGGCCCGTACAGTCGATTTCCATCAACGGCCATCGAACTGCACTTACAGCGACCTTTTCCAAATTTGATTTGGACGTATCTCCAAACCCAACCAGATTTCAAATTTCTAATATTCGTTAGAAAGCTCTTTTCGATACGAACCCAACGGTTCCGGTTTTAGGAGAATCCGACGGTCGGATCTCCCGTAATGTCCATTCGAAGTCAATGGTCGAAATTCGCGAACTGCCGCGGCGCGGCGCGTTCTATTCAGGCCATTATATTATATATATAATATATATAATATATATTTCATCGATTTCTATTTAAAACGAATTTTATAAATAGTTTTAAATTCATTCGAAAACATTCCGACTTCCATTTCCAATTCAAATTTCAATTCATTCTATATTCAATTCAATTCGTATTCGTTATATATTCAATTCAATTCGAATTCGTTACTTATTCAATTCAATTCGAATTCGTTACATATTCATTTCAATTCGAATTCGTTTTATATTCAATTCAATTCGTTATATATTCAATTCAATTCGAATTCGTTATATATTCAATTCAATTCGAATTCGTTATCTATTCAATTCAATTCGAATTCGTTATATATTCAATTCAATTCGAATTCGTTACATATTCAATTCAATTCAAATTCGTTTTATATTCAATTCAATTCGAATTTCTTTTCAATTCTATTCAATTCGAATTTCTTTTCTATTCTATTCAATTCGAATTTCTTTTCTATTCTATTCAATTCAATTCGAATTTCTTTTCTATTCAATTCAATTCAATTCGAATTTCTTTTCTATTCTATTCAATTTTAAAAACGAATATAATCAATATAAATATCGTTCGCATCAAAATAGCGCATCTCTAATCAACACGGCTTTATATTTTTCAATAACTTCGTTATTTTATTCAACAAATGAATCTCTATTTTTGTCAACACATGACTAATCTCAACGAATGAGTACTGTCCACGTGTGATTATTTTTGTTATTCAATATATTTTATAAAAATTATGGTATCTATCGTTTGATTTCAAATCAGACTCCAACCGTAAATTAGTAAGAGAACGATTCCCTAAATATTAACCCCGAAGGCCGAAACCAACATCAGATCAATATCCAGGAGACCACTCATCTTATCTATTTTCGTGTTAGTTTCTAATTTTATATCCAATAAAGATGTAAATTTTATTGTTAAAATATTTCGTTCAACACATGACTAATCTCAACGGATGAGTACTGTCAACACATGAACCTTTATTTCATAATGATAAAGATGTAAATTTTATTGTTAAAATATTTCGTTCAACACATGACTAATCTCAACGGATGAGTACGGTCAACACATGAACCTTTATTTTATAATATTCTTTATCTTCCCGATTGGAATGAGGCCCAATCAATTACCATATAAAGTTAATTATATGGATTCCATACAACACATGTATATAATAGCAACGATAAATAATCAACCCTCATCCAAAGTGCACTACACTGTATAAGCATCAAATATAGATATCTAACGCTTACAACAACCTGTCAATCAATCGATCGACATACAACTAATTTTTGGGATTAGTGTATGCCGTATTTTATCCCAATACCCGTGTGGGGTTTCAAACAATCAAACACATATTTTATTTGTGCAGTTGGGCGATGTGTAAAATTTATCGTCCCAATCAATGTCATTCAAATAGGTGTACTGTAACAACCCGTAAAATCTGGGCCAGTTTAAAATTTTTATTTTGGCAATTTTAGCGAATTTTGAATATTTAAAATAGATTATTTTAAATAATATCGACGAGGAATTTATTTTGAATAGAATTCGAACGTATATATTATATACGTCGTCGTTAGAATATATAATAATTATATATAATTATAAATAGAATTGAAAATGGCGCGGTAGTTCGATAATTCGATTTCAAACTTCAATTGAATGTACCGGGTGCAAAACAATCCGGATTTTAGTGAAACCAAAAATGATAGGATCTATTTGATAATATCTTTCCAACGAATCCGAATAATCAAATTTTCATAGCGGGAATCAAAAGATATGTCCAGTTGAAAATTCTGAATAGTCGCTATGGAATTCAGGCCCTTAAAAATGGACATTTTGCAAATGACCTCGGATTTCGACGAAACCAGTTTTGTTGGGTCCGTGATGTTAAGTTATTGCTAGATTCCAAATTTCATAATTTTTCGAATCAGTATGTGAGCGTGGCAAAGGAAAACGCGTTTGACCAGTTTTAGTTGATTTTAATCGACTGGAAATTGGCCATTTTTCATACGGTCTCAGAATTCAACGAAACTAGTTTTGTTAGGACCGTATCGTCAATACGAAGCTAGAAAATATTTTTCGAGAATTTTTAGAGTTAGTATGTGACCCCGGTAATTTGAAATGTACGTTTAAAATTCAATATAGCGATTTAAATGTAAATTTAACGGAAATTGATTCAAACAGTCGAATCAGCCCACGTGGCATATCCCATTGTGTTCGGAACGGGGGTGAAACGCTATGGACGACAGGCGGTGGGCCTCGTTTAGAGGTCATGTGTAAAAGTCAACTTTTAGAAATAAAAAAAAAAAAATAATAAAAAAATAAATATCCCTCTCTCTCCTATATTTCTGGCCCCCCCCTTTGTTCGTTTCATTTCGATCCAATATAAAAAAAAAAAAAAAAAAAAAAAGGGGAAAAGAGGGCTCGACGGAGGACCGATCGCCCCGTCGCCAGTGGCCCTGGCGCCGCCACCAGGAGGCCGACCTCCCCCACTTCGACGACGACGAAGACCCCCCGGAGCAACCCTCGACACCCCGAGGACGAAGCAACCCTTCCGCGACACCTCCAGGAACGCCACCTCGAGCCGCCGACTTTTCCTCCTCCCCTTCGCCAGATCGGTGAGACTTTATTTTACTTTTATTTTTGTTTTGTTTTATAAAAACTGATTTATACAAATTTAAAAATTGATTTTAAGGTTGCATAAAAAAAAAACTGTTTTTTTTTTTTAAAAATAATTTAAAAACTGTTTTTTTTATGAAATGAAAACTGTTTTGTTTTTAAAGGAATTTAAAAACAGAAAAGAATTTTATTTGTAGTGTAAAACCAGAATTGTATTTATAATTTAAAAACTGATTTTTTTACAAAGTAAAAACTGATTTTATATGATTTTAAAAACTGATTTTATTTTAAAAGGTTTAATCTTTTAATAAAAAAGATTGTTTTGAAAACATATATGAAATTGTTTTGAAAATATATGTTGTTTTTAAAAATAAAAACAACTTTGTTTTTAAACAAAAGATATGAACTTTAAAAATGAAAAGGCGAGTTCTTTAAAAATGAAAAGGCGTGTTCTTTGAAAGTGAAAAGGCGAAATCTTTATTTTAGAAAAGGCAAAATCTTTAGGTGGAAAATAGCGTGATAAAAATATAATTTTTATCTATATAACATAGTAATAAAAATTCGATTTTTATCTGTTGAAAAGCAAAGTAAAAATAGAATTTTTATATATTGAACTTCGATAGAAAAATTCGATTTTTATATATTGAACTTTGAAATAAAAATTCGATTTTTATATATTGAACTTTGAAATAAAAATTCGATTTTTATATATTGAACTTTGAAGTAAAATCTCGATTTTTACATATGTAGTGAAAGCGGACAACGAAGGTGACAATAAGGCGAAACGACGAAGACTTCTGCAAAGGAAGAGCCGTGGAGCTAGGATAGCTATAAGTGAGAATTTCTCACCTTTCTATTTTATTTCTAGTTATATATATATACTAGGATGCAGACGGTGCTTAGTAGCACCCGACACAATCGTCCACAGACCATGGACTTGTTTGTTTGACAGTTTGGTGATTGATTGCGATATTGGTTTGAATGTGGTTTGTGGTGTGAAAAATCGAATCGATAAATTGGTTAGGATTAGACGTGCGCCGTTATAAGGCGAAGGAGTAAGGCTAGGTTAGATCCTTACTCCAAAGTTGGTGGTTTGCATAACGAATTGATTTGATTGATGTGTGAATGGCGTGGGCCTTCACTAGACCGGGGATAAGGCTAGGCCTCGTCCCGTTTCTAGTATCGTGCCGTTATGCCGCCGAAATTTTCTAAAATATGTTAGAAAAATAAAAATATCATTTTATCGAATGAAATGAATTGAATAGAAATTCATATGTTGAAATAAAATGTTTTATCGTTAAAAATATAATTTTTAACGTGAAAGTGAATAAATAAATATTTATAAACAAATCGGCCGATTTGTTTATATACACTGATTTGACTGATATTGATTGGGACGATAAATTTTACACATCGCCCAACTGCACGAATAAAAATCGGTGTTTGATTGTTTGAAACCCCACACGGGTGTTAGGATGAAATTTGAAGTTCACTCATCCTGATTGATTAAATATGTCGATCGATTGATTGACAGGCTGTTATGAGCGTTGAATATCTATATTTGATGCTTATACAGTGTAGTGCACTTTGGTTGATGGTTGATTATTTTCAATGTTATTATATACATGTGTTGTATGAAAATCCATATAATTAATTTTATATGGTAATTGATTGGGCCTCATTCCAATCGTGAAAATAAAGAATATTTTGATAATAACAAATATTTTGACAATAGGAAATATTTGAAATAGAATATTTGAAAATAGAAATTTATGAAGCCGTGTTGATTAGATTGACGCCATTTTGACGTAAACGATATTTATATCGATTTTATTCATTTTAAAGTGAATATTGAAAAGTAATCTCGAAATCGAATATTTCGAAATGAATTGAATTGAAAACGATTTCGAAATGAATTGAATTGAAAACGATTTCGAAATGAATTGAATTGAAAACGATTTCGAAATGAATTGAATTGAAAACGATTTCGAAATGAATTGAATTGAAAACGATTTCGAAATGAATTGAATTGAAAACGATTTCGAAATGAATTGAATTGAAAACGATTTCGAAATGAATTGAATTGAAAACGATTTCGAAATGAATTGAATTGAAAACGATTTCGAAATGAATTGAATTGAAAACGATTTCGAAATGAATTGAATTGAAAACGATTTCGAAATGAATTGAATTGAAAACGATTTCGAAATGAATTGAATTGAAAACGATTTCGAAATGAATTGAATTGAAAACGATTTCGAAATGAATTGAATTGAAAACGAATTCGAATTGAATTGAAAGTGAATTGAATTGAATTCAAATTGAATTGAAATTTGAATTGAATAGAAATGAATTTTGAAACGATTTTATAAAGAAGAATTCAATTCTGATTTGAATTGAAATGGAAGTTGAAAAATGTTTTTGAAACGAATTCAAAACTATTTATATAATTCGTTTTAAATAGAAATCGTCGAAATATATATATATTATATATATTATATATAATATAATGGCCTGAATAGAACGCGCCGCGCCGCGGCAGTTCGCGAATTTCGACCATTTATTTCAAACGGACATTACGGGAGATCCGACCGTCGGATTCTCCTAAAACCGGAACCGTTGGGTTCGTATCGAAAAGAGCTTTCTAATGAATATTAGAAATTTGAAATCTAACGGTTGGATTTGGAATTATGTCCAAATCAAATTCGAAAAAGGTCGCTGTAAGTGCAGTTCGATGGCCGTTGATGGAAATCGACTGTACGGGCCTTGATAAAATTATTAAAAATAGCAATAATTTGTGTAAAATCATAAGAAATGATTTAGAAAGAATTGGGATGAAAAACTCCATATTTGAAAAGATAAAAATGGATTTTTATCGAAATGAACTAGTTTTGAACTAGAAATATAATTCTATTTATTTTTAAATAAATAAATTGAATTTAAAAAGGGTTTTAAAAATAACCAAAATTTCCAATGATTGCATTGGAGTGGATTTGAATCGAAATTGTCTTCGGAATATTTCGATGTTGGAATTCGTGATTATACAGGTGTTGTTATGGAAATTTGAAAGATATATTTTTATATCGTTATTTCCACTACGACATTTGTTAATCGTGGAATTCGATATTGAATATAAGCCGATATATTTTCTATTCAGAGCCTTGTATTGAATATCGAATGTGATTTGGGTTTGTCGTGAATGATGTCTTCACTAACACTGTTCTTGAACCCAGTTGAGAAAAGATTAAATCTTTTTATTTAGATTTAATGAAGTGTACCAATTAAATAATATTTAATTGGAATTGAATTGATATTGATTTTTGGGTTTATCGCGAACAGTGTTTTAAATAACACTTGTTCTTTAACCCGATAATTAATGAATGTGATTTGGGTTTGTCGTGAATGGTGTCTTCACTAACACTGTTCTTGAACCCAGTTGAGAAAAGATTAAATCTTTTTATTTAGATTTAATGAAGTGTACCAATTAAATAATATTTAATTGGAATGGAATTGATATTGATTTTTGGGTTTATCGTGAACAGTGTTTTAAATAACACTCGTTCTTTAACCCGATAATTAATGAATGTGATTTTGGGTTTATCGTGAACCGTGTTTTAAATGACACTGATTCTTTAACCCAGTCACATATTAAAACTAAGTGGAGTTTTAATGAATCTTTAATTAGATTGAAAAGATCGAGAATGGAGTATCACCAGTTTTGCTCCAGGCGATAGTTAAATCTTTAATTAGATTTGAACGTGAAATTTAGAAACTAACTGTCGGTTAGCTAAGTAGAATGGTTTTCTGGATATTGATCTGATGTTGGTTTCGGCCTTCGGGGTTAATATTTGGGGAATTATTCTCTTGATTAATTTACGGTTAATGACTAATGAGTTGGAATGAGGCGTATGTTGTGTTTGTGTAACACTTTTATAATATATACGCGAGTTATTCGGAAAGACCGGGTTTATCCCATTCTGAATAACTGATACGACGATAAGTCGAAGATGAAGACGATGGTCGAAGACCGGAGGTCTTCACGTCGTTTGGGTGATAACTGATGATCTTGATTGGGCTGTACACCCAAGAAGATGGAAACAGTTAGTGATCGTCCAGACGTGCTTGGAGATCGATGGATATGCGGGGTACTAGGTGCCTCCGGTTTCGTTCAGACCCAGAACGGACTTGTAAATGGACTGTGTGTCTGACATCGGATTTCATTCTGTGTGACTGATATCGGTTGCATAGGATGGCTTGCCTGTGTGGCATGCTAAGATGCAAATGATCAAGGCTTCTGTTGAAAAGCAAAGTCTTGTGGTTGATGATCAAAGCACGGCCTTTGTGGCGTAGCTTTGTGTAACGTTTGATTCGCGAGTTTCACACCCGGTATGAATCAAAAACGGGAGACGGACCTCAGGGAGGGCATGCGTTTCTTTCTAGTTAGAAGTGGCGTCAGTGGTTTTACACGCCCTGACGAGTTTGACTTATGTGGTTGTTGCTGTTGCGAGGCGCCTCGGATTGATCGGTCGTTCTCGAACCGATGGAGTCATTCGTTGGCTCATTGACACCCCAAAGGGTGGGGAAACGCAGTGTTCAGGCATTTTAATCCACATCGGTGGACCGGCCCTGACGATCCAAGGGTCACTCGAGCTCTGATCCTGAGGGGCGGACTAGAGCGTCTCGAATCGGTTGAGGATCTTGCCCCTAGCCTCGGTTCATAGATGGAAATCCAATTTCCAAATACGTGACTTTGCGGTTTTATTTGTAATCCTATATATGGCGACATAGTGGGATGGGGCGCTTATGCCGCCTATGATTGATACTTATGATTTGAAGTTGTTTTATACACTATGCACTTATTATAGTATCAAATGATTTCTTTTAAACGTATCAAGCATTCTTTGGCTGTTATAAGGGAAAACCCTATCCTCGACTGCGTTGCATTGTGTGATGGGACCTGGGTCTTATAACAGCTTCATCTTTCTTTATTTAGCATTGCGCTGTTGGTTTTATGCACCGGTACTCTTGGGAGGAAACCCGTTCCGTGTTATACGGCGTGGTCCCTTGATTTACCTTTGAAAATAAAGACTAATAACTGTTTAGTTCTCACACCAGTCACATGACTGACCTGGAGTTTATTGTTTTAACCTAAACTCTGGGTGCCCTTATTTTCGACACGGGCAGCTAGTAGTTTTGGTTTTGCAGATTTATATTCACAGGATCCTGGTTTACAGCTGGAACGATATCCGGAAAGCTTTGTATCCGTATATCTCATCCTAGTTGTGTATTGTATTATTTTCCGCTGCTATGTATTTAAATGTAATTTAAATCTCTGATATTTCTGTGTAATATTCATTTATACTCTGTATATTCTTGTAATCTGATGCATTGTTGTAATATACAATGAAATGTTCTTCTGTTTGCGTTCTGTTTTGTCCTGTTCTCAAACGATAGGGCGTTTCGAACGGCCTGGATCGGTTTAGCGACTGGTTCGGACCGAGCGAAATTCTTTGCCGTCACAGTTGGTATCAGAGCTTTGGTTTACAAAGCTAGAGAACAAGACACATTAGAACCATACGAAAGAATTCATCAGATATTGGGTTAGCAATATCCAATGAGAATGACTCGTTAGAGATGGGATCAGTAGTATCCTAGAACGAGTGTGAAGAGTAAATTTTTAAAGTGAAAACAAATTTTTGTTTTGAAAATTTAAATCAATTATTCGTATTTGATTATTTATTTATATTGACGTGGACAATCCAGTATATATAGATTTTGCGTATACGTCTGATCCGCGTGTATTCGAAATTTTAATATACTGGATAGATATAGAATTATACTCTAGTCGCCCGGGGGTGATTCTGATGATTGATATATCATCATCAGAGTTTATATCCGAGTGACGAACGTGTAATATTTATATATTTCCTATTGACTGGTGTGAGAACCAAAAATTAGATAGGGCTTATTGTTGTGATTTGGCATCAAAAATCTGATTTTTGACTATATATCAAAGTTATGAATTTCAAATGATAATTCACTAATTGATTGATGTTTGTTGTTGTTTGTTTAATTGTTTGATAATTTAGAACCATTTAGCCTAATTGTATCAAATATTGAACTATATTGAAAATTGGTCGCATTTGCTTGCATATACATATACTTACATTGAACAGGTCATAGCAAGGAGGCTAGAGCCAGAGAATAAAATTTGTTTGCCCGACAAATAGGTACATGTTTACTACATAATTTACCGTTTTGTTTGGGTGATGATGATTTTGTGAGCCTATTGGCTAGCCGCTTGGCTTTTCCTTTTCTTTTTGAGATCTGAAGGACCGGGGAAGCTATTTGAAATTCCCCGATGCTCCCGGTGCAGGGGAGGTTATGGCGAAATTTTTCGAAAATTTAGGGTGTTAGCCAAATTTTTGAAATTTTGAAAATTCTCAGAAACTGAAAAGTTGGAGAATGGAAGCCAGATCGAACGTAGAGTTGATTAATCAAACCACTTTCGACTTTGTTCCTTTTCGGGGACGAAAAGTTTTAAGTGGGGGAGATTGTAACAACCCGTAAAATCTGGGCCAGTTTAAAATTTTTATTTTGGCAATTTTAGCGAATTTTGAATATTTAAAATAGATTATTTTAAATAATATCGACGAGGAATTTATTTTGAATAGAATTCGAACGTATATATTATATACGTCGTCGTTAGAATATATAATAATTATATATAATTATAAATAGAATTGAAAATGGCGCGGTAGTTCGATAATTCGATTTCAAACTTCAATTGAATGTACCGGGTGCAAAACAATCCGGATTTTAGTGAAACCAAAAATGATAGGATCTATTTGATAATATCTTTCCAACGAATCCGAATAATCAAATTTTCATAGCGGGAATCAAAAGATATGTCCAGTTGAAAATTCTGAATAGTCGCTATGGAATTCAGGCCCTTAAAAATGGACATTTTGCAAATGACCTCGGATTTCGACGAAACCAGTTTTGTTGGGTCCGTGATGTTAAGTTATTGCTAGATTCCAAATTTCATAATTTTTCGAATCAGTATGTGAGCGTGGCAAAGGAAAACGCGTTTGACCAGTTTCAGTTGATTTTAATCGACTGGAAATTGGCCATTTTTCATACGATCTCAGAATTCAACGAAACTAGTTTTGTTAGGACCGTATCGTCAATACGAAGCTAGAAAATATTTTTCGAGAATTTTTAGAGTTAGTATGTGACCCCGGTAATTTGAAATGTACGTTTAAAATTCAATATAGCGATTTAAATGTAAATTTAACGGAAATTGATTCAAACAGTCGAATCAGCCCACGTGGCATATCCCATTGTGTTCGGAACGGGGGTGAAACGCTATGGACGACAGGCGGTGGGCCTCGTTTAGAGGTCATGTGTAAAAGTCAACTTTTAGAAATAAAAAAAAAAATATAATAAAAAAATAAATATCCCTCTCTCTCCTATATTTCTGGCCCCCCCCTTTGTTCGTTTCATTTCGATCCAATATAAAAAAAAAAAAAAAAAAAGGGGGAAAAGAGGGCTCGACGGAGGACCGATCGCCCCGTCGCCAGTGGCCCTGGCGCCGCCACCAGGAGGCCGACCTCCCCCACTTCGACGACGACGAAGACCCCCCGGAGCAACCCTCGACACCCCGAGGACGAAGCAACCCTTCCGCGACACCTCCAGGAACGCCACCTCGAGCCGCCGACTTTTCCTCCTCCCCTTCGCCAGATCGGTGAGACTTTATTTTACTTTTATTTTTATTTTTGTTTTGTTTTATAAAAACCGATTTATACAAATTTAAAAATTGATTTTAAGGTTGCATAAAAAAAAAACTGTTTTTTTTTTTAAAAATAATTTAAAAACTGTTTTTTTTATGAAATGAAAACTGTTTTGTTTTTAAAGGAATTTAAAAACAGAAAAGAATTTTATTTGTAGTGTAAAACCAGAATTGTATTTATAATTTAAAAACTGATTTTTTTACAAAGTAAAAACTGATTTTATATGATTTTAAAAACTGATTTTATTTTAAAAGGTTTAATCTTTTAATAAAAAAGATTGTTTTGAAAACATATATGAAATTGTTTTGAAAATATATGTTGTTTTTAAAAATAAAAACAACTTTGTTTTTAAACAAAAGATATGAACTTTAAAAATGAAAAGGCGAGTTCTTTAAAAATGAAAAGGCGTGTTCTTTGAAAGTGAAAAGGCGAAATCTTTATTTTAGAAAAGGCAAAATCTTTAGGTGGAAAATAGCGTGATAAAAATATAATTTTTATCTATATAACATAGTAATAAAAATTCGATTTTTATCTGTTGAAAAGCAAAGTAAAAATAGAATTTTTATATATTGAACTTCGATAGAAAAATTCGATTTTTATATATTGAACTTTGAAATAAAAATTCGATTTTTATATATTGAACTTTGAAATAAAAATTCGATTTTTATATATTGAACTTTGAAATAAAAATTCGATTTTTATATATTGAACTTTGAAGTAAAATCTCGATTTTTACATATGTAGTGAAAGCGGACAACGAAGGTGACAATAAGGCGAAACGACGAAGACTTCTGCAAAGGAAGAGCCGTGGAGCTAGGATAGCTATAAGTGAGAATTTCTCACCTTTCTATTTTATTTCTAGTTATATATATAATAGGATGCAGACGGTGCTTAGTAGCACCCGACACAATCGTCCACAGACCATGGACTTGTTTGTTTGACAGTTTGGTGATTGATTGCGATATTGGTTTGAATGTGGTTTGTGGTGTGAAAAATCGAATCGATAAATTGGTTAGGATTAGACGTGCGTCGTTATAAGGCGAAGGAGTAAGGCTAGGTTAGATCCTTACTCCAAAGTTGGTGGTTTGCATAACGAATTGATTTGATTGATGTGTGAATGGCGTGGGCCTTCACTAGACCGGGGATAAGGCTAGGCCTCGTCCCGTTTCTAGTATCGTGCCGTTATGTCGCCGAAATTTTCTAAAATATGTTAGAAAAATAAAAATATCATTTTATCGAATGAAATGAATTGAATAGAAATTCATATGTTGAAATAAAATGTTTTATCGTTAAAAATATAATTTTTAACGTGAAAGTGAATAAATAAATATTTATAAACAAATCGGCCGATTTGTTTATATACACTGATTTGACTGATATTGATTGGGACGATAAATTTTACACATCGCCCAACTGCACGAATAAAAATCGGTGTTTGATTGTTTGAAACCCCACACGGGTGTTAGGATGAAATTTGAAGTTCACTCATCCTGATTGATTAAATATGTCGATCGATTGATTGACAGGCTGTTATGAGCGTTGAATATCTATATTTGATGCTTATACAGTGTAGTGCACTTTGGTTGATGGTTGATTATTTTCAATGTTATTATATACATGTGTTGTATGAAAATCCATATAATTAATTTTATATGGTAATTGATTGGGCCTCATTCCAATCGTGAAAATAAAGAATATTTTGATAATAACAAATATTTTGACAATAGGAAATATTTGAAATAGAATATTTGAAAATAGAAATTTATGAAGCCGTGTTGATTAGATTGACGCCATTTTGACGTAAACGATATTTATATCGATTTTATTCATTTTAAAGTGAATATTGAAAAGTAATCTCGAAATCGAATATTTCGAAATGAATTGAATTGAAAACGATTTCGAAATGAATTGAATTGAAAACGATTTCGAAATGAATTGAATTGAAAACGATTTCGAAATGAATTGAATTGAAAACGATTTCGAAATGAATTGAATTGAAAACGATTTCGAAATGAATTGAATTGAAAACGATTTCGAAATGAATTGAATTGAAAACGATTTCGAAATGAATTGAATTGAAAACGATTTCGAAATGAATTGAATTGAAAACGATTTCGAAATGAATTGAATTGAAAACGATTTCGAAATGAATTGAATTGAAAACGATTTCGAAATGAATTGAATTGAAAACGATTTCGAAATGAATTGAATTGAAAACGATTTCGAAATGAATTGAATTGAAAACGATTTCGAAATGAATTGAATTGAAAACGAATTCGAATTGAATTGAAAGTGAATTGAATTGAATTCAAATTGAATTGAAATTTGAATTGAATAGAAATGAATTTTGAAACGATTTTATAAAGAAGAATTCAATTCTGATTTGAATTGAAATGGAAGTTGAAAAATGTTTTTGAAACGAATTCAAAACTATTTATATAATTCGTTTTAAATAGAAATCGTCGAAATATATATATATTATATATATTATATATAATATAATGGCCTGAATAGAACGCGCCGCGCCGCGGCAGTTCGCGAATTTCGACCATTTATTTCAAACGGACATTACGGGAGATCCGACCGTCGGATTCTCCTAAAACCGGAACCGTTGGGTTCGTATCGAAAAGAGCTTTCTAATGAATATTAGAAATTTGAAATCTAACGGTTGGATTTGGAATTATGTCCAAATCAAATTCGAAAAAGGTCGCTGTAAGTGCAGTTCGATGGCCGTTGATGGAAATCGACTGTACGGGCCTTGATAAAATTATTAAAAATAGCAATAATTTGTGTAAAATCATAAGAAATGATTTAGAAAGAATTGGGATGAAAAACTCCATATTTGAAAAGATAAAAATGGATTTTTATCGAAATGAACTAGTTTTGAACTAGAAATATAATTCTATTTATTTTTAAATAAATAAATTGAATTTAAAAAGGGTTTTAAAAATAACCAAAATTTCCAATGATTGCATTGGAGTGGATTTGAATCGAAATTGTCTTCGGAATATTTCGATGTTGGAATTCGTGATTATACAGGTGTTGTTATGGAAATTTGAAAGATATATTTTTATATCGTTATTTCCACTACGACATTTGTTAATCGTGGAATTCGATATTGAATATAAGCCGATATATTTTCTATTCAGAGCCTTGTATTGAATATCGAATGTGATTTGGGTTTGTCGTGAATGATGTCTTCACTAACACTGTTCTTGAACCCAGTTGAGAAAAGATTAAATCTTTTTATTTAGATTTAATGAAGTGTACCAATTAAATAATATTTAATTGGAATTGAATTGATATTGATTTTTGGGTTTATCGCGAACAGTGTTTTAAATAACACTTGTTCTTTAACCCGATAATTAATGAATGTGATTTGGGTTTGTCGTGAATGGTGTCTTCACTAACACTGTTCTTGAACCCAGTTGAGAAAAGATTAAATCTTTTTATTTAGATTTAATGAAGTGTACCAATTAAATAATATTTAATTGGAATGGAATTGATATTGATTTTTGGGTTTATCGTGAACAGTGTTTTAAATAACACTCGTTCTTTAACCCGATAATTAATGAATGTGATTTTGGGTTTATCGTGAACCGTGTTTTAAATGACACTGATTCTTTAACCCAGTCACATATTAAAACTAAGTGGAGTTTTAATGAATCTTTAATTAGATTGAAAAGATCGAGAATGGAGTATCACCAGTTTTGCTCCAGGCGATAGTTAAATCTTTAATTAGATTTGAACGTGAAATTTAGAAACTAACTGTCGGTTAGCTAAGTAGAATGGTTTTCTGGATATTGATCTGATGTTGGTTTCGGCCTTCGGGGTTAATATTTGGGGAATTATTCTCTTGATTAATTTACGGTTAATGACTAATGAGTTGGAATGAGGCGTATGTTGTGTTTGTGTAACACTTTTATAATATATACGCGAGTTATTCGGAAAGACCGGGTTTATCCCATTCTGAATAACTGATACGACGATAAGTCGAAGATGAAGACGATGGTCGAAGACCGGAGGTCTTCACGTCGTTTGGGTGATAACTGATGATCTTGATTGGGCTGTACACCCAAGAAGATGGAAACAGTTAGTGATCGTCCAGACGTGCTTGGAGATCGATGGATATGCGGGGTACTAGGTGCCTCCGGTTTCGTTCAGACCCAGAACGGACTTGTAAATGGACTGTGTGTCTGACATCGGATTTCATTCTGTGTGACTGATATCGGTTGCATAGGATGGCTTGCCTGTGTGGCATGCTAAGATGCAAATGATCAAGGCTTCTGTTGAAAAGCAAAGTCTTGTGGTTGATGATCAAAGCACGGCCTTTGTGGCGTAGCTTTGTGTAACGTTTGATTCGCGAGTTTCACACCCGGTATGAATCAAAAACGGGAGACGGACCTCAGGGAGGGCATGCGTTTCTTTCTAGTTAGAAGTGGCGTCAGTGGTTTTACACGCCCTGACGAGTTTGACTTATGTGGTTGTTGCTGTTGCGAGGCGCCTCGGATTGATCGGTCGTTCTCGAACCGATGGAGTCATTCGTTGGCTCATTGACACCCCAAAGGGTGGGGAAACGCAGTGTTCAGGCATTTTAATCCACATCGGTGGACCGGCCCTGACGATCCAAGGGTCACTCGAGCTCTGATCTTGAGGGGCGGACTAGAGCGTCTCGAATCGGTTGAGGATCTTGCCCCTAGCCTCGGTTCATAGATGGAAATCCAATTTCCAAATACGTGACTTTGCGGTTTTATTTGTAATCCTATATATGGCGACATAGTGGGATGGGGCGCTTATGCCGCCTATGATTGATACTTATGATTTGAAGTTGTTTTATACACTATGCACTTATTATAGTATCAAATGATTTCTTTTAAACGTATCAAGCATTCTTTGGCTGTTATAAGGGAAAACCCTATCCTCGACTGCGTTGCATTGTGTGATGGGACCTGGGTCTTATAACAGCTTCATCTTTCTTTATTTAGCATTGCGCTGTTGGTTTTATGCACCGGTACTCTTGGGAGGAAACCCGTTCCGTGTTATACGGCGTGGTCCCTTGATTTACCTTTGAAAATAAAGACTAATAACTGTTTAGTTCTCACACCAGTCACATGACTGACCTGGAGTTTATTGTTTTAACCTAAACTCTGGGTGCCCTTATTTTCGACACGGGCAGCTAGTAGTTTTGGTTTTGCAGATTTATATTCACAGGATCCTGGTTTACAGCTGGAACGATATCCGGAAAGCTTTGTATCCGTATATCTCATCCTAGTTGTGTATTGTATTATTTTCCGCTGCTATGTATTTAAATGTAATTTAAATCTCTGATATTTCTGTGTAATATTCATTTATACTCTGTATATTCTTGTAATCTGATGCATTGTTGTAATATACAATGAAATGTTCTTCTGTTTGCGTTCTGTTTTGTCCTGTTCTCAAACGATAGGGCGTTTCGAACGGCCTGGATCGGTTTAGCGACTGGTTCGGACCGAGCGAAATTCTTTGCCGTCACATGTACATAAACAAACTGTCCGGTTTGTAAATGAATATTTATTTATTCACGTTCATGTTAAAAATTATATTTTTAACGATAGAATTATTTTATTCAACCTATGAATATTCTATTCGGTTCATTTATTAAATAAAATGATATCTTTATTTTTCTAACTTATTTTAGAAAATTTCGGCGGCATAACGGCACGATATTAGAAACGGGACAAGGCCTAGCCTTATCCCCGGTCTAGTGATGGCCCACGCCATTCACACATCAATCCAATCAATTTCCATTTCCTCGAACAATCAAATCAAAATTCAAGCAATCTAACTAATCTATGCAACCAAACAAACAAGTCCATGGTCTGTGGACAGTGGTATCGGGTGCTACTAAACACCGTCTGCATCCTAGTATATATATATATAACTAGAAAAAGAAATTTAGAGTGAGAAGTTCTCACAGAGGGATCCACTCCGCCGTGCTTTACTTTTGAACTGCTGAACCGTCTGGATCTGTTTGAAATTCCAATGCAGTCCCTTTCCCGCTGTTTATAATAAAAATTATATTTTTATCACTTCATTCTAATAAATAAAAATCATATTTTTATTTCTCCTTCATATATATTTTCGACGCTTCATTCTATATAAAAATTATATTTTTATATTTCTACTTCATATATAAAAATCGATTTTTTTATTTCATCGCTATAAAAATGACATTTTTATTTCGCTATTCAATGTATAAAAATCGAATTTTTACTCCGCTATTCAATATATAAAAATCGAATTTTTACTTCGCTATTTCTATAAAAGATTATTTTTTATTAATATCTCTACCTATAAAAGATTATATTTTTAACCTTTCTATATTATAAAAATTATATTTTTAACCTTTCTATATTATAAAAATTATATTTTTAACTCCTTTATATAATAAAAATTATATTTTTCCTATCACTTCTTTGATATAAAAAAAATTATATTCTTATACAATGAAAAATCAAATATTTTATAAATGAAAAATCATACGTTTCCCTAACTAAAAATCGTAATTTTTTCTAACTTTATCCTATAAAAATCCTCACTTTATTTTTATAAACTGATTATTTTAGATAAAAATAAATAAAAACTCACAGTTTTGTAACACTAAGATGAAAAGCACACTGTCTTCTTCTTGAACGTATACTGGGCTTCGGAAATCAGAACCCTTGTTATTGGAGGAAGAAGCGCCTGAGTTGTGGTGGCGAGGGGGGGGGGTTCAGCATCGGTTTCAGAGGAGGGGATGAGTGCTGAAGGGAAGAAGATCGACAAGGGAGGGGGGTCAGGTGCTCGCGCACGCCTCGAGGTAAGGGGGGTCGGGTTTTGGGTCTTCAATCGCGAGGGGGGCTCGATGTCGCACAGGAGGAGGGACAGGGACAGGGAAGAGGAGGAGTTGCGGAGGAAGGGGGGAAGGCGATGGACGGCAGCAGTGCCACTGGAGGGGGCCGCGACGGAGGGCAAAGGCAGTAGGCGATTTAGGGCACGGTTTTTTTTAATCGATTCTGAAATGAAGAGAGAGAAAGAGAGTAGAGAGTATATGTATATTTTAATTTAATTTCAACTTTAAAATTCAAAAAGTTGACTTTTCTATCGAACCCCAATCGAGACCCAACGACTGTCGCCCCTAGCGTAATACCCCCATTCTGAACACAATGGGATATGTATCGCAGGTCAATTTGACTGTTTGAATTAGTTTCCGTTGGATTTAAAAATATAAATCTTTATATATTCAATTTAAACGCACGTTTCAATTTACCGGGGCCACATACAGCCTCTAAAAATTCCAGAAAATATTTTCTAGATTCGTATTGACGATACGGTCCTAACAAAACTAGTTTCGTCAAATTCTGAGACCGTTGGAAAAATGGCCATTTTCCAGTCGATTAAAATCAACTGAAACTGGTCAAACGCGTTTTCCTTTGCCACAAAGACATATTGATTCAAAAAATTATGAAATTTGGAATCTAGCAATAATTTGACATCACAGATCCAATAAAAGTGGTTTCATCGAAATCCGAGGTCGTTTGCAAAATTTCCATTTTTAAGGGCCTGAATTCCATAGCGACTATTCAGAATTTTCAACTGGACATAACTTTTGATTCCCGCTATGAAATCTTGATTTTTCGGATTCGTTGGAAAGATATCCTCAAATAGATCCTATTATTTTTGGTTTCACTAAAATCCGGTTTATATTGCACCCGGTACATTCAATTGAAGTTTGAAATCGAATTATCGAACTACCGCGCCATTTTCAATTCCTTTTATAATTTAAAATAATTATTTATATTCTAACGACGATCTATATAATATATACATTCGAATTATATTCAAAAATAAATTTCTCTTTGATATTATTTAAAATAATCTATTTTAAATATTCAAAATTCGCTAAAATTGCCAAAATAAAAATTTTAAACTGGCTCGCATTTCCAGGTTATTACAGGCGGAGACCCGCCCATCGCACCACCGCTGCTGGGTGGCCCACGCCACCGCAGTGAACTCCAGACCACCCCCCTCGATTGATCCTCCTCGACGTCCTCCGATGGCGAGACCACCCCAAATCGAACTAGGACCTCGCGCTGCTTCCTCCAACCCGACACCAGGCTTCACCGCGCCTCCAGGCGTGTGCCGCCACCACCCATCGACTTCGCATCCCTCCCCCTGGCCAACAACGACCTGCCCCCTCTCGCCCCTCTATGAATCACTTTACGCTCCACCCCACAGCCCCAAAAACTCGCTGAACCGCCACCCACACGACCCTCCTAGCCCGTGCTCCCACCTGAAGTCGCCGCCCAGACGCCCTACCACCTCCAGAGATTGCCAGTAAACCCCCTCCCCTCGTTAAAAACATGTAAGTGCTTTTATTTATTCTAAATGCATTGTTTTTATGTTAATTCATTACATGAAATGGGTTTTTATTTGTAAAGATTGGATTTTTATATAAATGTGTAGCGTAAAAAGATGGGATTTTCATACATGATATTAGCGAAGAGAGATTTGAACTTTATGTATAGGATTTGAGAATAAAAATTTGATTTTTATATATTCATTAGCGAAGTAAAATTTCGATTTTTATATATTCATTAGTAAAGCAAAAATTCGATTTTTATATATAGAAGCGATAAAGAAATGATTTTTATAATGAAATAGCTAAAATATTATATTTTTGAAGTAGGAAAGATATGATTGTTATATTATAAAAATAATAGAAATATGATTTTTATCATATGTGAAATATAAAAATATAATTTTTATAAAGTAGAAGTATTAAAAATACGATTTTTATATAATAGAGAATATAAAAATTTGATCTTTATATATGTAGCGAAATAAAAATATGATTTTTATTATATATATATTGAAATAAAAAGGTAATTTTTATAGCGATGAAATAAAAATTCGATCTTTATATATGAAGTAGAAATAAAAATATGATTTTTATTTCTTGAATGAAGCAATAAAAATATAATTTTTATTATGAACAGCGGGGCAAGGACTACATTATAATTTCAAACAGATCCAGACGGTTCAGCAGTTCAGAAGTAAAGCACGGCGGAGTGGAACCCTCTGTGAGAACTTCTCACTTTTAATTTAGTTTTCTAGTTAAAATATATACTAGGATGCAGACGGTGTTTAGTAGCACCCGACACCCATCGTCCACAGACCATGGACGGCTTGTATGCTTGTTTGTTTGACTTTGATATGTAGTTGATTGCGTGATGTGATGTGAAATGAAATAAAATATTTTATAGTTAAAAATAGAAATTTAAACGTGTATATGAAACGAAATAAATATAAACAAATTGGACGATTTGATTATATACAAACATTTGGCTGATATTGATTGGGACGATAAATTTTACACATCGCCCAACTACACAAATTAAATCTGTGTTTGATTGTTTGAAACCTCACACGGGTATTGGGATGATATATGACATACACTAATCCCAATAATTAGTTGTATGTCGATCGACTGATTGACAGACTGTTATGAGCATTGAATATTTATATTTGATGCTTATACAGTGTAGAATGCACTTTGGATGATGGTTGATTATTTGTCGTTGTTGATATATACATGCGTTGTATGGAACTCCATAGAAATAAAATCTATGGTAATTGATGGGGCCTCATTCTAGTTTAGAAATAGAATATTTGAAATAGAATATTTGAAAGTAGAAATATTTGAAAAAGGAATATTTGAAATAGAATATTTGAAAAAGGAATATTTGAAATAGAATATTTGAAAGTAAAATATATGAAAGCCGTGTTGATTAGATTGACGCCATTTTGACGTGAACAATATTTATATCGATTTTATTCATTTTATAATGAATATCGAAAGTGATTTCAAAATCTGATATTTTGAAAAGAATTGAAATTCGAATTAAATTGAATAGAAATGAATTCGAATTGAAATTGAATTGAATTAGAACTGAAATTGAATTAGAAATCGATTTGAATGGAAATCGATTTGAAATGAATTTAAAACGAATTTATATTAGAAAAATTCAATTTTGATTTGAATTTTAAAATGAAGTTGAAATCGTTTCGAAAACGAATTTAAAACGATTTATAAAATACGTTTTAAAAGGAAATCGATGAAGTATATATTATATATATTATATATATAATATAATGGCCTAAATAGAACGCGCCACGCTGCGGTAGTTCGTGAATTTCGACCATTGACTTCGAATGGATATTGCGGGAGATCCGACCGTCGGATTCTCCTAAAAGCGGAACCGTTGGGTTCGTATCGAAAAGAGCTTTCTAACGAATATTAGAAATTTGAAATCTAACAGTTGGATTTGGAATTATGTCCAAATCAAATTTGGAAAAGGTCGCTGTAAGTGCAGTTCGATGGCCGTTGATGGAAATCGACTGCACGGGCCTTGATAAAATTATTAAAAATAGTAATAATTTGTGTAAAATCATACGAAACGATTTGGGATGAATTGGGATGAAAAACTCCATATTTGAAAAGATAAAAATAGATTTTTATCGAAATGAACTAGTTTTGAACTAGAATTATAATTCTATTTATTTTTAAATAAATAAGTTGGATTTGAAATGGTTTTGAAAATAACCAAAATTTCCAATAATTATATTGGAATGGATTTGAATCGAAATTGTCTTTGGAATATTTCGATGTTGGATTTTGTGATGATACAGATATTGTTATGGGAATTTGAAAGATATATATATATATATCGTTATTTCCAACACGATATTTGTTGGTCGTAGAATTTGATATTGAATATAAGCCGGTATATTTTCTATTCAGAGCCTTGTATTTAATATCAAAATGTGATTTGGGTTTGTCGTGAATAGTGTCTTTATTAACACTGTTTTTGAACCCAGTTGAGAAAAAGATTAAATCTTTTTATTTAGATTTAACGAAGTGTACCAAGTAAATAATATTTAATTGGTATTGATTTTTGGGTTTATCGTGAACCGTGTTTTAAATAACACTTGTTCTTTAACCCAATAATTAATGAAATGTGATTTTAGGTTGTAATGAACGGTATATTCAATAATATTGTTCTTAGACCCAAAGGAGTTAAGAAAATCAGAAACTAACTGGAGATTAGTTAAGTTGAATGGTTTATGGGGTATTGATCTGATGTTGGTTTCGGCCTTCGGGGTTAATACTTAGGGAATTGCTCACTTGCTAATTTGCGGTTAGGGACTGATTGAAATGTGATGTGATTTTGGGTTTATCGTGAACCGTGTTTTAAATGACACCGATTCTTTAACCCAGTTAAAGATTAAAACTAAGTGGAGTTTTAATGAATCTTTAATTAGATTGAAAAGAACGAGAATGGAGTATCCCCAGTTTTGCTCCAGGCGATAGTTAAATCTTTAATTAGATTTGAACGTGAAATGGTAATTGAATTTACCAATAACACCATGGTGTTAGATATGAAGTATTACCAGTTTTACTTCATAGGATGAATATGCTGGGGTTGGGAAATTAAAACAAATGATTACTTCGGTAAGGTTCGTTAATCCCGACCAGTTGAATCGATATTCGAAAGAAGATTAAAGAATAAATTTGAAAGGATTTATCTTTGATAAAATTAACGGGAATCTTTCCCTAAGAATGTGAAATTTAGAAACTAACTGTAGGTTAGCTAAGCACAACGGTTCCCTGGGTATTGATCTGATGTTGGTTTCGCCCTTCGGGGTTAATGTTTGAGGAATTATTCTCTTGTTAATTTACGGTTAGTGACTGATGAATTGGAATGAGGCGTATGTTGTGTTTGTGTAACACATGCTTATTATATACGCGAGTTATTCAGAAAGACCGGGTTTATCCCATTCTGAATAACTGATTCGACGTGGTGTCGAAGGTGAAGATGGTGGTTGAAGACCGGAGGTCCTCACATCGTTTGGATAATTACTGATGATCTTGATTGGGCCGTACATCCAAGAGGAGGGAATCAGTTGGTGGTCGTTCAGACGTATTTGGAGATCGATGTGTATGTGGGGTACTAGGTGCCTCCGGTTTCGTTCAGACCCAGAACGGACTTGTAAATGGACTGTGTGTCTGACATCGGATTTCATTCTGTGTGACTGATATCGGTTGCATAGAGTGATTTGCTTATATGGCATGCTAAGATGCAAATGATCAAGGCTTCTGTTGAAAAGCAAAGTCTTGTGGTGATGATCAAAGCACCGCCTGTGTGGCATAGCTTTGTGTAACGTTGATTCGCGAGCCCCACACCTCGGTGGTGAACCCAAAATGGGAGAGGACCTCAGGGAGGACATGCGTTTCCTTCTAGCTAGAAGTGGCATCAGTGGTTTTACACGCCCTGACGAGTTTGACTTATGTGGTTGTTGCTGTTGCGAGGTGTAACACCCCACTCCCGCTATGATCACTCACTAAGGGAATGCCATAGCATCGGTGGAGTATTTTAGTGAATATAGAACAGAAAAATTACAACAAGACAGATATAAATAGTACTTGAAATTTTAAAACATCATCTCATAACAGCGGGAGTAAAACATGTCTGGTTACATCATAAAACCACAATAAAGGTCAAGTACAATATCCATCAAAATAAAGAAGTACATAATCCCACTCTCATACAATAGCCAAACAAAAGAAAAGATAACTGGATAACTGGAGCTTTACATCTATCCAAGCTCCTAAAGACTGGAACAGCAACCCGATCAAGCTCCACTACTGCTAGGATCCACCGTAGGACCTGAGGGTTGGGAAAAAGATAAAAACAACGGGGTCAGACATAAGTCTGAGCGAGTCCTATAACTTTAACAATACAATCGTTAAAGTAACCAGAGAAGACATAAACTGATATACGGTAACATATAGGGATGAATGGCTACCCTAAGCAGTCAACTAAACGAAGATAAAGGATAAAGACGCATCTACCCTCCCTAAGGTAAATTACTAAACTGCACCACACCAGTCGTTCCTAACTTAAAGGTTGATCCCACCCAAGGACTTATAAAATTTACTAATTAGTACCTGCGTACCCCTAGGTGACCAAGTAGGCGCCACGGGGCCCTACAATCCACTAGGTGTACACACTACTTCCCATTCGATCGGCTCCCTAACGTAGATACCCGTGCTGGCCCCACCGTGGGATGTATCATTCCCCAATGTGGCAACCTGATGAAACTAAAGGTGCACGGCTTATATCTACTCGATGCAACAACGGCTTACCTACCAGCCCGGGCCCACTCACGCATATGAAGCCCGTTGGACTTGCGTTGCCACCGCTAACCCGTTTGCCTCTTACAGTCAAGCCCAGTATGCGTGTCCCGTCCTCGACATGGGTCGAGCCCACAAAGATACGTATGGGTTACTGGTTGAAATGGGCCTCCACAAGCTACCCACCTAAGCTTGTCCCTTTTTCTAGTATATCCCACTTAACCCTTTAATCATGTTTTAATTACATGTTCCATTTTGGTTAAGTATTCTAATCGTATTTTCTATTGCCACCCAAGGCAACCACTAGATTTTCTCATGCCACCCGAGGCACCCACTTAACCCCTCATGTCCCTCTACATGCTAATGTGGTTAAGTGTTTCTTAATTAATTAATTAAGAACGTAACCTTTGTAAAGACCTCTCACATTAGACTGTCTTTTATGACCGCTGGTTAAGCCGGTTGGGTCCGGGCAGCCTTATGTCATAACAGAGTCTAACCTCGTGTCTTTACATTAATTACGTATTTAGTTTGTGCCTAAGACCTCTCACATTGGGCTAACATTTGTAGCAACTGGTTAAGCCGGTTGGGTCCGGGCAGTTTTACGCTACAACTGAGTCCAACCTCGTGTCTTAGTCAATTAATTACACCTAATTAATCACCCTCATAATTTTATATTAATTATCCCTAATTAATCAAGTTTTCCTTAACATGGGTAGACCTAACTTAATAGGTAAATTCCCATGGGGTAGACCTAACTCAATAGGTAAATTCCCAACACATAGTATGGGTACACCTAACCAAATAGGCAAATTCCCATACTATGTTTATTTATTTTGTGTTATGCATAATTATATTAATTTCACACAATCTTATTAACTTATGCATTTAATTACCCCATCGTTCCCACGTAATTTCGTTCATGATATAACACATATAAAAGGTGTCAACTTGCATATGAATGAACATGTTTCAAAGGTGCCATCTTGCATATTAACAAACACATAACTTGCATATGAACTTGCATAACATGTCACATAACTTGCATATAATATGTCACATAACTTACATATTCATTTTGCATAACAAACTTGCATATTAGCTTATAGACTTGCATAATGTGTCATCATGAACTTGCATATTAATAAACATGTAACTTGCATATTTACATACATGTAACTCGCATATTAACAAACATGTAACTTGCATATAAAGAAACATGTAACTTGCATATTTACATACATGTAACTTGCATATTAACAAACATGTAACTTGCATATTAACAAACATGTAACTTGCATATTTACATACATGTAACTTGCATATTAACAAACATGTAACTTGCATATTTACATGCATGTAACTTGCATAGCATATTACCATGAACTTGCATAACATGCATATGATTACATAGCCCACAACTTGCATATTTAGCATCATGCAAACATAACATACATCATATTAAACTTGCATAAGCTTACATACTCAACATGCATAAACATAAGATTAATGCTAACATCATATCATATGATTCAAAACTCATTAATCCACATACAAAACCATAAATCTCATCATATCTCATCTACTTAGTTTAACAAAAGATCATCAAAGTGATAGAAACTCACTACTAGCAATTTTACACTCCAAATGAAGAAGATTAAGATGCTTAGAAGGGATTAGAGGTTGATTAGAGAGTGATTAGCTTGCAACCCTCTTCATAAATTAGTGGAGGCCATGAGAGCTAGCATTTTGCCATAGTTTAGTTGTATGATAGATTAATGATGATTTAGGGCTAGGTTAGGGTCTTATTTATAGGATTAGGTAGTGTTTTAGGCCCTTAGATTAACCCTAGATTAGATTAGGACCCTTAGATTTCGGAACTCTCCAGAAACCAGCCCCAAGACCAGGCCCAAACCCCAAACTGGTGCACCCAACCACAGAACTCTCCAGAAACTGTGCAGGTTTTCTGTCCCGTCATGGGCGCACTTCACAAGTGCGCCAGTGTAATTTTGTACTGGCGCACTTCACAAGTGCGCCAGTGCATTTCTGGCCAGTTTCGGGTTTTTCTGCCTAACTTCGTTCGTCCATATCTCTTTCATACGGTACCCGTTTTACGCAAACTCGGACTCTATTTCGCGTATTTTTCCGAGACGAACGCAATGACGCAGCCCGTTTCCCCTGATTCTCTTATCTGAGATTAATTATACTTTAATCACTAACCATTAGTATTAATTGAAATTTGGGGTGTTACATTCTCCCCTACTTAAAGGATTTCGTCCTCGAAATCTCTAAGTCAAGAGGAACGTATCCTACCAACCAAACAACCATCTACTAAACCATCAACCACAAGCAACCATTATCCTTAGAAACTTCTAATGATGTATGAACATATGCAGAAAGTGTGTGTATATGTCCGTATACTAATGAAAAATCAGGCGGTCTACTGATTCAGTCGACCTCCTTAATGCAAACCATGATAGTGCCATGCATCCAATATGTATGCGAAACCCTATTGACACATACAATTTCTATATGCGTGCACAACCATACACAAAAATGCATCATCCATATGATAACACAGCCATGATACATCCATCAATCTAACTACCACATCCATTTGTGCGATATGCAACATGAAGTGACTGAGCCGATCTAGTGCCTAATGTGTGTGTATATGCATCCACGAGCAACCACTAGCAAACAATTGCATCCACATGCATTCATCAACCATAACATGTTTCAAACACATGTTTCAACCATAGGTTTTACCCTATCTAAAGGTCATAGGTACTAGCGAGAGGATATACTAAAGATAAGATAAGTACTAGACAAGCGATAAAGGAGAAGTTAAAAGACATACTCTCAAAAAGAAATGGATACAAAGAACGCATCTTCGCTTCCGTCTCCCAAGTAGCGTTGCTTTCGTCATCTCCCCATTGCACTTTCACTAGCTGAACTTCTCTGTTTCTCAACTTCCTAGTTTCTGACCCAAGGATGCGAGTAGGAGCTCGTCGAATCGTCGCATCACGCTCTACCTCTACATCTCTAAGCAAGCTCGGCTCTACCACCTCTACGGTCTCATGTAAGCACTTCCTCAAATGTGATACATGGAATACATCATGAACACCACTAAGTCTGTCGGGCAACTCTACCCTATATGCCATCCGTCCAATCCTTTCCTTAATAGGAAACGGCCCAACAAACCTCGGTGCTAACTTCCCAACGGACCCGAAGCGAACAACATTTCTCAACGGAGATACTTTGACAAAAACCATGTCCCCAACCTCAAACTCAAGATCCGTCCTTCTCCGATCCGCATAAGATTTCTGTCTATCTTGCGCTGCCTTCATCCTTCTACGAATCAAATCAATCTTCTCTGAAGTCTCTCTAACCATATCTGGCCCAAGCAAGATCTTATCCGTAGATTCCCACCAACATGTAGGAGATCGACAAGGCCTTCCATAAAGAGCTTCGAAAGGAGCCATACCAATACTGGACTGAAAGCTGTTATTGTATGCGAACTCCACCAAAGGAAGATGTTCTTCCCATGTACCTCCAAAATCCAAGATACAAAGCCTCAAAAGATCTTCTAAGATACGGTTCACCCTCTCGGTCTGACCGTCCGTCTGAGGATGATATGCGGTGCTCAAACACAACTGAGTCCCTACCGCCTCTTGCAAACTTCTCCAAAACTCACTAGTGAAGATAGGATCTCGATCACTCACAATGCTGGATGGTACGCCATGCAATCTAACAATCTCTCTAACATAGACTGAAGCAAGCCATGGAGCGGTCCTCTTACTCTTTACGGGTATAAAATGGGCACTCTTGGTAAGTCTGTCCACCACAACCCAAATTCCCGTATTGCCCTTCCTCGATCTCGGTAACCCATCGATGAAATCCATCGAGACACTATCCCACTTCCATTGCGGGACTTCCAATGGGTGTAGCAACCCACCGGGTTTCCTTTGCTCCGCTTTAACTTGTTGGCACACTAAGCATCTAGCCACATACTCGGCCACATCTTTCTTCATACCGGCCCAGAAGAAAACTCTCTTCATGTCTTGGTACATTTTGTCTCCACCGGGATGAATAGTCATTCTTGAACGATGTGCATCATCCAAGATAGCCTTCTTCAAACCCTCATCTTGCGGTACACAAAGTCTACCGTCTCTATGCAACCATCCCCTATCATCTATGGTGTATCTACCCAAATGGCTGGACGACTCCCCCCTTATAAGCTTCTCTACCAACTCAACCAACTGTGGGTCGTCTCGCTGAGCCTCGCCAATCCGTCCCAAAAGAGTAGGTCTAACTTCCAAGGATGCCAACAAACCAGGTACAAAGTCAACAGAAGGTCTGAAGTCGAACAAAGAAAGAAACTCCAAGCTTCGCCGTTCCACGAACAATGGACTCAAAGATAGCCTTTTTCTACTTAAGGCGTCTGCCACCACGTTACCCTTACCAGGGGTATACGCTATCTCGAAATCATAGGATGCTAAGAACTCCATCCACCTTTGCTGTCTTAAGTTTAAATCCTTCTGAGAGAATAAGTACTTCAATGATTTATGGTCGGTGAACAACTCGAATCTCTCACCAAGAAGATAATGGCGCCAAGACTTAAGTGCGAAAACAATCGCGGCCAACTCTAGATCATGGGTAGGGTAATTCTTCTCATGCACTCTCAATTGTCTCCCTCCATAGGCTATTACCCTTCCCTCCTGCATCAAGACTGCGCCTAATCCTGTTCCACAAGCATCGGTATAAACAACAAACGGCTTACTTCCATCCGGGAGCACTAAAACTGGAGCGGTGGTCAAAGCTCTCTTTAACCGTCGGAAAGCATCATCACAATCTACATCCCACGAGAAAACCAGATTCTTTTTCGTCAAGCGGGTTAATGGGGCTGATTTCTTCGCGAAGTCTTTGATGAACTTCCTATAATATCCTGCCAACCCCAAGAAACTTCTTACCTCGGTAGCATTTCTAGGAACTTTCCAATCCTGGATAGATACTATCTTTGCGGGATCCACAGCTATCCCTTCCTTAGAGACCACATGCCCTAAGAATCGCACTTCTCTTCTCCAAAAATGGCATTTAGAGAATTTAGCTTTAAGACTATGCGCTCGAAGAGTCTCCAACACTTCCTTGAGATGTAAGGCATGCTCTTCTTCATTCTTGGAAAAGACCAAGATGTCATCCACAAAAACTACTACAAACTTATTCAGATACTCTCTGAACACTCTACTCATGAGATCAACAAAGTATGCGGGGGCGTTTGTCAACCCAAATGGCATCACTAGCCACTCATAAAAACCATCCGGAGTCCGGAAAGCAGTCTTCTCTATACTGTCCTCCGCCACTCTTAACTGATGAAACCCTGTAGCTAAGTCCATCTGCGAAAATACTGACGCGCCAACCAACTGATCAAAGAGATCATCTATCCTCGGTAATGGGTGTCTATTCTTCTTCGTGAGCTTATTAAGTTCTCTATAATCCACACAAAGTCTGAGGGACCCATCCGCCTTCGTGGCAAACACTACTGGAGCTCCCCACTCCGATATACTTCGCCTTATGAACCCCTTCTCAAGCAACTCCCCTACTTGCTTATGAAGTTCTCTTCTCTCACGAGGAGCCATGTGGCGTACTGGCAAAGACACTGGTTTGGCATTATCCACCAAATAAATTCGGAAATCTATCTCCCGCTTCGGAGGCAAACCCTTTACTTCTTCAAACACATCCGGATATTCCCGGACTACTCTGACAGAACACAAACTCTCGACCGAAGCATCGAGCGATTCAAGATAACTTAGCAAAACAGATTCCATGGGATTGCAAGAGATCTCGAGAGTGTTACCCAAGCGGGTCATGAGCCTGACAACTCTCCTTTCGCAATCAAGAACGGCACCATTACTGGATAACCAGTCCATGCCCAAGATCAACCCATAGCCCGTGAAGCCCAATACAAAAGCATCACATCTAAACTCAACGCTAAGTATAGAAATCTTTAAACCCAAACATATCATAGACAGATATATGGAGCCCCCAATTGGGTTTGAAACAACCAAGGGATCATCAACTAGACTGGTGTCTAAGTGCAGTGACTCAACTAACGATGATGAGATAAAAGAATGCGATGCGCCAGAGTCAAACAAAGTACGTACTGGATGATCAAACAGAAAAACCAGACTTTCAACGGAAATAGTTCTACCTCTCTGCTGAATCGGTGGAACTGAGAGAGCCTGAACTTGCCCCCCTGACTGAGGTGATGCCATAAGAGCTTGCACCTGACCTCCTGAGGTAGACCCCGTCCTCTGCCCCTTCTTTGGGCAATCCTTCACAAGATGTCCTGCTTCACCACAATGAAAGCAACCAGTCTTCTTCTTTTTGCGACAATCCTTGCTGAGGTGGCCTGGGGTCCCACAATTGAAGCACTTCTTCTTCTTCTTCTTCCCCTTGTCACCATTGCCTTTTCCACCCTTGCCTTGTTGTTGTTGCGGTTTCTTCTGATCCCCCTTTTTCTCTGGTGCCTTAGAATTCTTATCATCCTCATGCATAAGTGCCATGTAGACAAGCTTCTCAAAGGTGGCCCCCATAGGAATGTGAGTCATAGCTATTCCTTGCAATGGTTCGTTCAAGCCTCTAACGAACCTCAAAGCCTTCTTCTCCGGTGTATTCACCAACTCTATGCCAAACCTTGCTAATTGATTGAATTTGTTGACATATTCTTTCACCGTGAGATTCCCTTGCTTTAAATTCAAGAACTTCTCCATAAACAGATTCTCTTCCGCCCTTGAGAGAAACTTAGCCCCAAACCTTTGCTTGAAATCTGCCCAAGAGTCAACAGGGCGTTCTCCATTAGTGACCTCCCACCAGAATGAGGCCTCTCCCTTCATTAACCAAGCCGCCAACTTGACTTTCTTTCCCTCTTCCACTTCAAAGATATCTAGCAACTCTTCCACTTCCTTAAGCCAATCTCTAGCCTCTACGAAGGTCTCTGAACCTAGAAAAGGTTTTCCTCCTATAGCCTTGAACTCCTTACAAATCTTAGCAAAATTATCGACTCTAGGCTGAGGAGGAGGAACGGTTGTCTCTGGTGTAGTAGCATTGGCTGGACCCGCAGCCGCGGCCCTAGCTTCTTGTAACCTCCTATACCATAGTGGTATAACTAAACCTTCCGGGATGTTAAGATCTTCAGCCATGCTGAAACGAAAGAGGAAAGATTCAAAAAGGAGATTCCGAAAGATAACGATATGGCTATTGGGGATTATGCTTTTCTTTTTCAAAAACTTTTCTTTTAAAAGACATGTTTTTGAAAATATTTTTTTTTCAAAAATGTTCTTAGAAAATAGTTTTTCTAAAAATTTTATCTGTTCCGGTAACCTGGCTCTGATACCACGTGTAACACCCCACTCCCGCTATGATCACTCACTAAGGGAATGCCATAGCATCGGTGGAGTATTTTAGTGAATATAGAACAGAAAAATTACAACAAGACAGATATAAATAGTACTTGAAATTTTAAAACATCATCTCATAACAGCGGGAGTAAAACATGTCTGGTTACATCATAAAACCACAATAAAGGTCAAGTACAATATCCATCAAAATAAAGAAGTACATAATCCCACTCTCATACAATAGCCAAACAAAAGAAAAGATAACTGGATAACTGGAGCTTTACATCTATCCAAGCTCCTAAAGACTGGAACAGCAATCCGATCAAGCTCCACTACTGCTAGGATCCACCGTAGGACCTGAGGGTTGGGAAAAAGATAAAAACAACGGGGTCAGACATAAGTCTGAGCGAGTCCTATAACTTTAACAATACAATCGTTAAAGTAACCAGAGAAGACATAAACTGATATACGGTAACATATAGGGATGAATGGCTACCCTAAGCAGTCAACTAAACGAAGATAAAGGATAAAGACGCATCTACCCTCCCTAAGGTAAATTACTAAACTGCACCACACCAGTCGTTCCTAACTTAAAGGTTGATCCCACCCAAGGACTTATAAAATTTACTAATTAGTACCTGCGTACCCCTAGGTGACCAAGTAGGCGCCACGGGGCCCTACAATCCACTAGGTGTACACACTACTTCCCATTCGATCGGCTCCCTAACGTAGATACCCGTGCTGGCCCCACCGTGGGATGTATCATTCCCCAATGTGGCAACCTGATGAAACTAAAGGTGCACGGCTTATATCTACTCGATGCAACAACGGCTTACCTACCAGCCCGGGCCCACTCACGCATATGAAGCCCGTTGGACTTGCGTTGCCACCGCTAACCCGTTTGCCTCTTACAGTCAAGCCCAGTATGCGTGTCCCGTCCTCGACATGGGTCGAGCCCACAAAGATACGTATGGGTTACTGGTTGAAATGGGCCTCCACAAGCTACCCACCTAAGCTTGTCCCTTTTTCTAGTATATCCCACTTAACCCTTTAATCATGTTTTAATTACATGTTCCATTTTGGTTAAGTATTCTAATCGTATTTTCTATTGCCACCCAAGGCAACCACTAGATTTTCTCATGCCACCCGAGGCACCCACTTAACCCCTCATGTCCCTCTACATGCTAATGTGGTTAAGTGTTTCTTAATTAATTAATTAAGAACGTAACCTTTGTAAAGACCTCTCACATTAGACTGTCTTTTATGACCGCTGGTTAAGCCGGTTGGGTCCGGGCAGCCTTATGTCATAACAGAGTCTAACCTCGTGTCTTTACATTAATTACGTATTTAGTTTGTGCCTAAGACCTCTCACATTGGGCTAACATTTGTAGCAACTGGTTAAGCCGGTTGGGTCCGGGCAGTTTTACGCTACAACTGAGTCCAACCTCGTGTCTTAGTCAATTAATTACACCTAATTAATCACCCTCATAATTTTATATTAATTATCCCTAATTAATCAAGTTTTCCTTAACATGGGTAGACCTAACTTAATAGGTAAATTCCCATGGGGTAGACCTAACTCAATAGGTAAATTCCCAACACATAGTATGGGTACACCTAACCAAATAGGCAAATTCCCATACTATGTTTATTTATTTTGTGTTATGCATAATTATATTAATTTCACACAATCTTATTAACTTATGCATTTAATTACCCCATCGTTCCCACGTAATTTCGTTCATGATATAACACATATAAAAGGTGTCAACTTGCATATGAATGAACATGTTTCAAAGGTGCCATCTTGCATATTAACAAACACATAACTTGCATATGAACTTGCATAACATGTCACATAACTTGCATATAATATGTCACATAACTTACATATTCATTTTGCATAACAAACTTGCATATTAGCTTATAGACTTGCATAATGTGTCATCATGAACTTGCATATTAATAAACATGTAACTTGCATATTTACATACATGTAACTCGCATATTAACAAACATGTAACTTGCATATAAAGAAACATGTAACTTGCATATTTACATACATGTAACTTGCATATTAACAAACATGTAACTTGCATATTAACAAACATGTAACTTGCATATTTACATACATGTAACTTGCATATTAACAAACATGTAACTTGCATATTTACATGCATGTAACTTGCATAGCATATTACCATGAACTTGCATAACATGCATATGATTACATAGCCCACAACTTGCATATTTAGCATCATGCAAACATAACATACATCATATTAAACTTGCATAAGCTTACATACTCAACATGCATAAACATAAGATTAATGCTAACATCATATCATATGATTCAAAACTCATTAATCCACATACAAAACCATAAATCTCATCATATCTCATCTACTTAGTTTAACAAAAGATCATCAAAGTGATAGAAACTCACTACTAGCAATTTTACACTCCAAATGAAGAAGATTAAGATGCTTAGAAGGGATTAGAGGTTGATTAGAGAGTGATTAGCTTGCAACCCTCTTCATAAATTAGTGGAGGCCATGAGAGCTAGCATTTTGCCATAGTTTAGTTGTATGATAGATTAATGATGATTTAGGGCTAGGTTAGGGTCTTATTTATAGGATTAGGTAGTGTTTTAGGCCCTTAGATTAACCCTAGATTAGATTAGGACCCTTAGATTTCGGAACTCTCCAGAAACCAGCCCCAAGACCAGGCCCAAACCCCAAACTGGTGCACCCAACCACAGAACTCTCCAGAAACTGTGCAGGTTTTCTGTCCCGTCATGGGCGCACTTCACAAGTGCGCCAGTGTAATTTTGTACTGGCGCACTTCACAAGTGCGCCAGTGCATTTCTGGCCAGTTTCGGGTTTTTCTGCCTAACTTCGTTCGTCCATATCTCTTTCATACGGTACCCGTTTTACGCAAACTCGGACTCTATTTCGCGTATTTTTCCGAGACGAACGCAATGACGCAGCCCGTTTCCCCTGATTCTCTTATCTGAGATTAATTATACTTTAATCACTAACCATTAGTATTAATTGAAATTTGGGGTGTTACACGAGGCGCCTTGGTTTGATCGGACGATCCGGGTCTGATGGAGTCATTCGTTGGCTCATTTATGCCTCAAAGGGTGGGGAAACGCAGTGTTCAAGTATTTTAATCCACATCGGTGGACCGGCCCTGTCGCTTCAAGGGCTCACCTGTGTCTGGGTCCTGAGGCTCGGGCTAGACAGTCTCGAATCGGTAGAGGACTATCTTTTGCCTCGGTTCACAGATGGAAATCCATTTTCCAAATACGTGACTTTGCGGTTTTATTTGTAGAGCCTAGTATTGGCAACATGATATATGGTACCCATGCCGCCTATGATTGATATTTATGATTTGAAGTTGTTTTATACACTATGCACTTATAATAGCATCAAATGATTTCTTTTAAACGTACTAAGCATGTTTGGCTATTATAAGGGAAAACCCTATCCCCCGGCTTGCGTTGCATTGTGTGATAGGACCTAGGTCTTATAATAACTTCATTGTTCTTTATTTAGCATTGCGCTGTTTGTTTTATGCTCTGGTATTCTTGGGAGGAAACCTGTTCCGCATTAGCGGTGTGGTCCCTTGATTTACCTAACTTTAAAATAAAGACTAATAACTGTTTTAGTTCTCACACCAGTCCAATGACTGACCTGGAGTTTATTGTTTTAACCTAAACTCTAGGTGCCCTTATTTTGACACGGGCAGCTAGTAGTTTTGGTTTTGCAGATTTATATTCACAGGATCCTGGTTTACAGCTGGAATGATATCCGGAAAGCTTTGTATCCGTATATCTCTTCTAGTTGTGTATTGTATTATTTTCCGATGCTATGTAATGTATTGTAATCTCTGATATTTATCGAATGTAATATTCATTTATACTCTGTATATTCTTGTAATCTGATGAATTGTTGTAATTAACAATGAAATGTTCTTCCGTCTGTGTTCTGATTCGTCTTGTCCTCAAAGTAATTCGTTCTTTCTCTTCTCTTCGGAGACCGGGGAAGTTCGGGTCGCTTCAATATTAGTCCTATTATTTGGTATTTTAAATACCATAAGAAATACTAGAATGTAAAAAGGGAATTTTCAAAGAGTATATTGAAAATAATCTATTTTTAAAATCAAAGGATTTTATAAAGCGAAACAATTATAAAATTAATAGATTTTATAAAAGGAATTATTTATAAAATCAAAAGATTTTATAAAAGGAAATATTTATAAAATTATTGAATTTTATAAAGAAATATTTATTTAGAAAATAAATAAATAGAATTATCAAAAGGGATTTATTTGGTAAATAAATAGAATTATCAAAAGAGATTTATTTGGTAAATAAAAAGATTATAAAAGGGAATACTGGAAAAAAATGAATAGAATTGTATAAAAAGAGAATTTTACATTTGAAAAGTTTAGACCCATGCTTCGCACACGAGTATAACATGATATGGATTTAAAGCAAAGATTTTAAATAGAATTTGTTCTAACCGATATATCGAGAAGATTAATTTATAAATAATATTTTATAAATTAAATAAAATGCTTATCATTAGATAAATAGAATATATAATTCAGGACTTATATAGAGAAGTAATAATCGATTTCAACATCGATATTTGAAGCTGAATATGGACGTATAGTTAATCAAAGGAGTTAATCGAATATAGTTTATTCGAATAGAGTTAAAGGAGAGTTAATCAAATGAAGATTACTCGAAAGGGAGTTATATGTTGAATTCAATTATATCGAATTCAGGAAAGTATTATTTACTTTCCGGTTTTTTAATCAAGAATTATTATTTATAAATTAATTAGAGTAGGTTAATTATTCAAAGTAAGAAAAAAAATTAGATGTTAAGTTAGATATTTCAGAAGCAGGGTTTACAACGTTAGTGTTATATTAAATGTTTTTCATAAAAGAAGTGGATTCATAATCTGAATCCGAGAATTTGCGTAAGCAAATGATTGTAGAAATTGGAGCAGTGAGCTTTGTCTATCGCACGGTTAATAACGTCGTTCTGTTATGGTCTGAGAGGTAATTATATCCCAACTTGATTGACTTCCTTACTTAACTAAGAAATAGTTGAGGTTCGATGGCGAGAGTTAGTTAGAAATACAGTTAAGTAATAAGTGATTTATGGATTAAGCGGTCGTAACGATGTTTTATACAACGTTAGTTTGAAATCCTAATAAATGGGTTTTGGAAACGTTTTCCAAATATAGAATTAGAGATATTTTCTAAACATAGAATGTAACGACCCGAAAAATCTGAACCAATTTAAAAATTTTAAATTGGCTATTTTAGTGGATTTTAAATATTTAAAATAAATATTTTAAATAATAACAACGAAAAGTAAGTTTGAATCGACATTTGAAAATGAATATAATTAATTCTAATTATAAACAAGGCCTGAAATGGCGCGGCAGTTTCAAAATTTGAATTCAAACTTTGACTGACTGTACCGGGTGCAAAATGGATTTGAGTGAAACCAAAAATATTTAAATCTATTAGTGAATATCTTTCTAATGAATCTGAAAAATCGAAGTTTCATAGTGGGAAGCAAAAGTTATGGCCAAATGAATTTTCAGAAAGGTCGCTATAGAGTTTATATAGCCCGGGAAAATGGCCATTTTGCAAACGACCTCGAAATTCTATGAAACCACTTTTGTTGGATCCGGTATGTTAAATTATTACTAGGTTTCAAATTTCGTAATTTTTGAAGCTAGTGTGTAAGCGTGGCAAAGGAAAATGTGTTTGGTCGATTTCTATTAAATTGGATCGACCAGAAAAGGGCCATTTTTCAAACGG
Source organism: Allium sativum (assembly GCA_030737875.1). Taxonomy (NCBI): domain Eukaryota; kingdom Viridiplantae; phylum Streptophyta; class Magnoliopsida; order Asparagales; family Amaryllidaceae; genus Allium; species Allium sativum. The sequence continues at coordinate 1,016,955,104 of CM060926.1, read as the reverse complement.
TCTCAGAATTCGACGAAACTAGTTTCGTTGGGACCGTATCATCAAAACATAGCTAGATTTATTTTTCTGGAATTTTTCGAATCAGTTTGTGGCCCTGGCAAATTGAAATGTACGTTCAAATTAAATATTGAATGTTTTATATTTTAAATTGAAGGAAAACTGACTGAAACATTCGAATGGGCCTTTGAAACATATCCCATTGTGTTCGGAATGGGGGTACTTAGCTAGGGATGAAAGTCATTGGGTTTGTATTGGTGTTCATGTGTGAAAGAGAGTATTTTAGAAATTTAAAAATATATAAATTAATGAAAAAATATCATTGGTCAAACAGTTTCTCTCTCCCCGAAAACCCTCCAGAACGTTGCCGATTAGCCCTTCCATCTTTCCAATCCATTTTATGATCAATCCACTCACTAATATCGAAAGCTCCAGTTGAAGATTTTGGAGAGCTCGAGATGAGCTTCAAATCCATACCTGGTTTCGATTTTTTCATTGAGTGATTTGTGAGAACCGACGTCACGAAGTCGGGAGGTTCATCGCGCCGCCGCCGCTGCCGCCGATAGGGGCGATCGAGTTGACCCCCTCTACCTCGCGCCTGTAGCCCTCTTCAAGCTCTTCCAAGTGGTACAAGTCGATCCTTCTATCGTTGCACGGTTTGCACGAAAATCAAAGACCTAGTTTTGAACAACTTTGAAAGGTAATGGCTGGAACTATTTTAAACTATATTATAGCAGTTTAAAGCGCTACGGTTTTGATTTCACTGTAAAAATCATATCTTTTTCGTTTCTTGACGAAATTCAGTGAAACAAGAGATAGTGGACTCGGGTGGATGTCTTCTACATTCTAGAAGGGACCGCAAATTTTTCTGAGCCTTCTGCTATTTTTGGTGGAGTGGAACCCAATGTGAGATTTCTAAATTATAAACGATATGGAAAACGACGATGTATAAATTATATAGTCGATGTATGAGTTATATAAGCGTTGTACACCACATGTATAAGCATTGTATAAGTTGTACGGTCGATGTATAAGTTATATATGCGTTGTAAAAATTATATATGTGTTGAATGGAAGTGAAATATACTTATATATATATATATATATATATATATATATATATACGCCCCTCGTCCACAAACCATGGACGATATTTATTGGTTGTGATTGGTGTGAAAATTGGTTGATAGGGAATGGTTGATTAGAATTGTTTGCAGTTGAAATTGATTGATTGTGGTTGAAAAATACCCATTTGTGGTTGAGAATTATTTGGTTGAAACCACATAGGATTTGTTTGTGGAAATGAAAAAATATACATGCCGCCTGCGTGCGAACTAGATGCATGAAATCCCCATTGTCAAAAGATGTGAGGCTTTAAGGTAGAGCGAGGAGCCATACTAGGGACGGCCCCGGTTTTAACTACCCTGCCGTTATGCTGCCGAAATTTTGAATAATATTCATGTGTTAGAATTATTTTCATGTGTTGAAACTATATTCGTGTGTTGAATAGAAATTCATTCATTGAATAGAAATTCATGTGTTGAATGGTATTCGTGTTTTAAAATAAATTGTTTTATAATAAAAATCATATTTTTATCATCTATATGAACTATATAAAATAGTCGTGTTTTGAAATAAATCATTTTACAATAAAAATCACATTTTTACTATATATATACAAACTATAGAAGACATTCATGTGTTGAATAGAAATTCATTCGTTGAATAGAAATTCATGTGTTGAATGGTATTCGTGTTTTAAAATAAATTGTTTTATAATAAAAATCATATTTTTATCATCTATTTGAACTGTATAAAATAGTCGTGTTTTAAAATAAATCGTTTTACATTAAAAATCACATTTTTACAATATATATACAAACTATAGAAGACATTCATGTGTTGAATAGAAATTCATGTGTTGAATGGTATTCGTGTTTTAAAATAAATTGTTTTATAATAAAAATCATATTTTTATCATCTATATGAACTATATAAAATAATCGTGTTTTAAAATAAATCGTTTTACAATAAAAATCACATTTTTACTATATATATACAAACTATAGAAGACATTCATGTGTTGAATAGAAATTCATTCGTTGAATAGAAATTCATGTGTTGAATGGCATTCGTGTTTTAAAATAAATTGTTTTATAATAAAAATCATATTTTTATCATCCATATGAACTATATAAAATAGTCGTGTTTTAAAATAAATCGTTTTACAATAAAAATCACATTTTTACTATATACATGAATTGTTAAAAATATTGAAGTGTCGAAATAAATGTCTGTTGGATAAAAATATCATTTTTATCAAATGTATGAAAAGCATATAGTTTTGAAATTGAAGATTCGATTATATATGTATATAATTAAAATAAATCGAATAACGAAGCTGCAGTTCTTATTTTGAAACCGTGATTTCAAACGATTAGTGCGAGAGATCCGACCATCAGATTTTCCCGAAACCAAAACCGTTGGGTTCGCTTTGGAAATATCTTTCCAACGACACCAACTTTGTAAAGATCCAACGGTTGGATTGTCTTGAATGTTTAATTTAAATCTGAAGGAAAACAGCGCCAGAATCGATTATATATATATAATTAAATTAAATCGAATAACGACGCTGCAGTTCGTATTTTGAAATTGAAACTTCAAACGAGTGTACCGGGAGATCCGACCGTCAGATTTTTCCCAAAACTGGAACCATTGGATTCATTTTGAAAAGATCTTTCTAATGATGTAAAATATGTGATGATCCAACGTTTAGATTTTCAGATATGTGTAAATCAAATCTGAAGAAAAACAGCGCCACGGCCGCGTTATGGCCCAATGCGTCGTTTGAATAAATTGGCTATTTTAAAATAAATAAAAATAGCGATAAATCGTTATAAAATATTATAATAGATATGGAATGTGAAATTTAAAAATTAACTAAAGGTTAGCTGAGTCGAATGGTTTCCTGGGTTTTGATCTGATGTTGGTTTCGGCCTTCGGGGTTAATATTTGGGAAATCGTTCTCTTACTGACCTACAGTTTGTGACTGATGAATTGAAATGAGACGTATGATGTGTTTGTGTAGCACTTTTTATTATATAAGTGAGTTGCTCAGAAAGACCGTGTTTATCCCATTCTGAATAACTGAATCGACGATAAGAAATCGAAGATGAAGACGGTGGTTGAAGACCAGAGATCTTCACCTCGTTTGGATGGCAACTGATGTCCTGATTGGGAGGCATCCCGAAATATGGAGAATGAGTGGTGATCGTCCAGACGTATGTGGAGATCGATGGGTATGCGAGGTATATAGTGCCTCCGGTTTCGTTCAGACCTAGAACGGACTTGCAAATGGACAGTGTGTCTGACATTGGAATTCATTCTGTGTGATTGATAGCCATCAGTTACATGGTGTGAATTGCCTGTGTGACATGCTAAGATGCAGTGATCAGGGCTTCTGTTGAAAAGCAAAGTCTTGTGGTGATGATCAAAGCACCGCCTGCGTGGCGTAGCTTTGTGTATAACGTGAATTTGCGAGTCTTACACCCCGGTATGAACCAGAAACGGGAGAGGACATCAGGGAGGGCATGCATTTCCTTCTAGTTAGAGTTGGTGTCGGTGCTTGAACTAGCTGACATTTATACTATTTTCACCTATGTGGTTGTTGCTGTTGCGAGGCGCCTCGGTTATATCGGTCGATCCGGGACCGATGGAGTCATTCGTTGGCTCACTTGCGCCCCAAAGGGCGGGGAAACGCGGTGTTCTGGAATTTTAATCCACATCGGTGGACCGGCCCTGACGATCCAAGGGTCACTCGAGCTCTGATCCTGAGACTCGGGCTAGACAGTCTCGAAGTCGGTAAGGACTATCTTTTGCCTTGGTTCATGACGGAAATCCAATTTCCAAATACGTGACTATGCGGTTTTGATTGTATACCTATATATGGCGACATAGTGGTATGGGGCATTAATGCCGTCTATGATTGATACTTATGATTTGAAATTGCTTTTGAAACATATAAACACTAGTAGTAATATCAAATGCTTTTGTTTTATTCGTATCAAGCATATTTTGGCCATTATAAGGTAAAAACTCTATCCTCCGGTTTGCGTTGCATTGTGTGATGGGAACTGAGTCTTATAATGGCTTCATTTTTATAAAAAAAACATTACGATGTTTAAAAGAATCATTTGTTTTAAAGCACTGGCAATCCAATGGAGTAAACCCGTTCCACGAAAGTGGCGTGGTCCTGTGATTAGCCAATTGTATAATGTGTTAAGTAGATTTCTCATACCAGTCCCATGACTGACTCGTAGTTTGTTTCACTTGCAAACTCGGGTGCCCCTTTTTCTACACGGGCATCCTTGTATTCAGGTTTCAGCAGGCACTTTCTGGATAGCTGGAGCTGAAGATGGGTTCTATCATTTATCTATTTTATACTGTTCAGCTCCTATTGTACATATTATGTTTGTTTTCCGCTGTAGACATTTATGTATAGCTGAACTGTATTTGTACTAAGTATGATCATGTATACTGTGTAACTCTGATGATTATGTTTATCCAGTGTATTATTTGTACATTATCTGGTGTATTTATTTATTTCTATTCTGCTATTATCATTTTATGTGTTATATTTCAAAGATTACCCTTGCCACCGTCAGTATGGGGTTTGGGGTCGCTACATCGTGGTATCAGAGCTTTGGTTAAGCTTAGTGCTGGAATATAACATATCAACGAACTCGTCAGAAATAGAACCAGTAGTGTTCTAGGACGGGTAACTCATTACAGATAGGATCAGTAGTATCCTAGTATGAGTAAAGCAAAATGAAATACACCCTGATAGACACATTTACATTGAAGTATATGTTTCTATTTTTTAAAAAAATTCTTTTCTGTGACCTGACACTTGATCTGCTGTTTGCAGAAGTACTAGAAAATGAGTGTCAGAAACAGGAGGAATGCAGAACCCGATCTAGAGGCTCTATTAAAAAGATATCAAAATCTGGGCGGAGCACAATTTTCTGGCAATGAATCTATAATTCAAACTCAAGCATGGATGAGTTCTGTTGAATTTTTTTTTGAACGTATCCAGTTGAGAGTTGATCAGAAAAGATTAGTGGCATCTTCGGCGCTCAAAGAAGAAGCTTTAATCTGGTGGGAAACAATCATCAAAGATAGTCCATAAGGTGATATCACCTGGGATAGATTCAAAGAGATTTTCCTAGAAAGATTCACTCCTCCTAAAGCAACTGAGCGATTATGTGATGAATTCTCTTATCTGATACAAGGAGATATGACCATTACAGAATATCATAAGAAATTCAACGAACTTTCTCACTTTGCTCCTCATCTGATTCAAGATCCAAAGAGGAAGAATCTGAGGTTTATTCATGGTCTTCAAAGAAAATATCAGAATAGTGTAATGAGGAATGTGAAGCTTCCTTTTTCTGAAATGATATACATGGCTTATCAGTATGAAGATCTCGACAAGAAAGGTATGTTACGTTATGAAGAGGAAGTCAGTTCTAGTAATAAAGGTGAGTCTGAAACCGATCGTCCTGAGGCTAGTACGATGTCTGAGGTCAGTAAGAAGCCTAAAGTCAATCGGAAAAGGGCTAGACCTGGGAAAGAACCAGTAACGACGACCACATGCTCTAACTGCAAGAAACAAGGGCATTTGACCAGGAATTGTATACCCTTGAAGAAACGAAAGAAGGAGGAATCTAAATCCGGTAAGAAGTTTCAAGAGAATAGAAAGTGTAGTCAATGCCATCAGACCGGTCATCTTTCAAAGGCCTGCCCTCTATTCAGAAAACCTGAAGCAGTACATGTAAATGAAGTGGAAGAAGTGCCTACATCTTCGTTTGATCAGGAAAGGGCAGATGTTTTGGAAGGCACGCTTAATGTCAAAAATATTCCAGTTAAAATACTGTTTGATACAGGCGCGTCACGAAGCTTTATTGCAAAGAATGCAGTTAAGAAGCTAGATTTTAATTTGAAAAGGCTCAAAGAACCCATCACGGTCCATAATCCGGTTGGGGATTCCCTCGATCTCAGTTGGGTTTGTGCGGTACCTATCTCTTTTTCCTGTTATAAGTTCCCTACCATCTCTATCGTCATGAATTTTACCGAATTCGATCTTATTTTGGGATTGGATTGGCTAATCAAATATGAGGCAGAGGTTAGATGCGCCGAGAGAGTTGTTAGGGCAAAGATTAAATCAGGGAATTATATAACCATACCATGTGAAGGCCCGAATTCAAATAGAAAAGACTTTTGGTCGGCTCTAGATGTTTCTCCTGCTCAAATAGAAAATATCCCTGTAGTCACAGAGAATATTCCTGACCTCATCAAAGATATTCCTGTCGTAAAGAATTATGCAGATGTGTTCGAGGAAGTCGTTAGTCTACCTCCGCAGAGAGAAATTGATTTCAAAATTGCTTTAATCCCGAATGCAATGCCGGTAGTTCACGCTATTCGAAGAATGTCCTTGAAAGAGAAAGAGGAATTAGACAATCAAACATGACAGCTCGTATGGAAGGGTCTGCTCAGACCTAGTTTCTCTGATTGGCGAGCAGCAGTGGTGTTTGTCCAAAATCTGACGGTACTCTGCGACTATGTGTGGATTATCGTGATTTGAACAAGCAGACAATAAAGAATAAATATCCATTACCGCGAATTGATGATTTATTAGATCGTCTGAATGGAGCACAAGTATTTTCAAGGATGGACCTAGCTACAGGCTTCCACCAGCTTCGTATTGCCGAAGAATGTGTTCCTATGACAGCATTCAGAGGTCTAGACTTATTCTATGAGTGGTTAGTAATGCCGTTCGGCTTATGTAACACTCCAGCTTACTTCGTCGATTTGATGAATAGAGTGTTCAGAGGAGTCCTGAATAAGTTTGTTCTGGTTTTTATTGACGATATTCTAATCTTCTCTAAATCAAAAGCTGAATATGAAAAGCATTTGGAACGGGTTCTAGAAATTATTAGAAGGAATGTATTGAAAGCTAAACTATCCAAATGTATATTCTGGCAAGATGAAGTGAAGTTTTTGGGCCATGTCGTATCAAAAGAGGGAATTGCTGTGGATCTAAGTAAAATCACGGCTATTCAAAACTGGAAGCAACCTAGTACTCCCACAGAAGTCCGCAGTTTTCTCGGATTGGCTAGTTATTACCGGAAGTTCGTTAAAGATTTTTCGAAGATATCTAGTCACTTAACGAAGCTTACAAAGAAGCACTCAAAATTCAAGTGGACTCCAGAATGTGAGGAGGCTTTTGGGGAGCTAAAGTCAAGATTAACAATTGTAACAACCCGTATTTTTAATAATCTGTTATAACATAAATTGAGGCAGAATCAAATTATGAAATGGGAATCAAGGGAAACGGGCTATGCCATTGCGTTCGTCTCGGAAAAATACGCGAAATAGAGTCCGAGTTTTCGAAAATCGGAGTCCGTATGACCCAGTTAAGGCCCGTTGAAGTTTGCAGAAAATTTCTAAGTAAAAACAGATTTAAATTTAAAATTAAAAACACGGGTTTGGGCCAGCTGGGCCAAGGCGGGAAAACTCCCGCCAGGGGCCCCATGTCGACAGGCCTGTCGACAGGGTCCCCAGGGAGTCGACTGCCCTGTCGACAGCCCTGTCGACAGGGGGTAGCCAGGCAGTATTGCCTGGTGCACCATTTTGGTTTGGGCTTGGTTGTGTGGCCTGGTTCTAGAGCATTCCGAAATCTGACGGGCCAAAATTCACCTAGGGTTAATCCTATGGTCTAAATCACTCTAATCTTCTATAAATAAGCTCCTAATCCTACCCTAAACCCTCATTATTCACTCTAGCAACCAAACTATGTCAAATTGAAATCTCAAATGGCCTCCACCTAAAAACCCTAGCCTCCACATTCCTCAAAGTTTAATCCTATGAAGATATGATGATCATACAACCTTTTCTATGTTGTATGAATGCTTAATAACTTGCATACTTCATTAAGTTGCAAGTTTGATTTGCTAAGTTTGTGTTTTTGGGATTTTGCAAGAGGGTTTTCTTATGTGAAGCTTTGTTTTGGGTTTTCAAAGGGCTTCTTTGGTGGATTTGTGACTTGTTTATATTTGTAAGCCCTCTTACCTTCACTTTGTAAACTCTAAAGTTAATATGTGGTGAAAATTGAGATTTATGTGAGTTTATTTGATTATGCTTCCTTATGCGAACTCACTATGCCATGTTTTACATGTTTCACAAGTTATGCATATGCGGATTTACTATGCCATGTTTTACATGTTTCACAAGTTATGCATGCATATGCGGATTTACTATGACATGATTTGCAAGTTTATTTGAGTATGCATGTTTATGCGAGTTTGCTAAGCTATGATTTGCAAGTTTATTTGAGTATGCATGTTTATGCAAGTTTGCTAAGCCTTGATTTGCAAGTTAAATGAGTTATGCATGTTTATGCATGTTTGCTAAGCCATGATTTACAAGCTAAATGAGTTATGCATGTTTATGCATGTTTGCTAAGCCATGATTTACAAGCTAAATGAGTTATGCATGTTTGCTAAGCCATGATTTACAAGATAATTGAGTTATGCATGTTTATGCATGTTTGCTAAGTCATGATTTACAAGTTAATTGAGTTATGCATGTTTATGCATGTTTGCTAAGTCATGATTTACAAGGTAATTGAGTTATGCATGTTTATGCATGTTTGCTAAGTCATGATTTACAAGTTAATTGAGTCATGCATGTTTATGCAAGCTTACTAAGCCACGATTTGCAAGATTATTTAGTTATGCATGCTTATGCAAGTTTAAAAATGACAAGTTGTGCATATTTTACATGTTATGCATGTTTATGGTAATATGCAAGTTCACTATACTAAGTTGTACAAGTCTAACATGTTATGCATGGTTGTTGTGCAAGTTTATCATGTATGTTGTGCCAAGTTCCCTCTCCCTATCCTTTATGCGTTATTACGAATATGTGAGGGATAGAATGACGTTGGGGGTTTTGGGTAAACTTAAAATACATGAAAATACAAGATTGGGAATTTACCTATTAAGTTAGGTCTACCCCTTGGGAATTTACCTATTAAGTTAGGTCTACCCAAGTAATTGTTGACTTGTAATTATGTTTTGAAATAAAGTGGACATGACACTTAGAAAACATAAGTGTGGCCAACTCGAGGTTGGGTTGAGTTTGTAGCGTAATTCTACCCGGAACCGACCGGCTTAACTAGTGGCTACAAACAATAGGACCCAATGTGAGAAGTTGGTCATGGGGTGCCAAGACCCGAGGTTAGACCAAGTTGTGGTGTAAAGCTACCCGGACCCGCCCGGCCTAACTAGTAACCACAACAAGGTCTAATGTGAGAGGTTGAGGTGCATTAAATTAATTAATGCCTCATGGTTAGGGTTAAGTCAGGGTCCACTAATACTTAACCAATTTGGGGATTCAAGGGATGAGAATGGGGTTAAGTTACACTTAACCAATTTAATCAAGTTGGGAATTCAAGGGATGAGAATGGGGTTAAGTTACACTTAACCAATTTAATCAAGTTGGGAATACAAGGGATTAGAATGGGGTTAAGCCACACTTAACCAGTCTAATCCAGGATTAGTGAAGGGTTAAATCACACTTAACCCTCTTGGGAAACCCTAGCAACGTGGTCTGTTCTAACAGTAATCCCAGTTTGGTATCATTCACAACCCTAGAAGCTAGGCTAGGGCGGGGCACGATTACTGGCAGATGTAAGCGACCAAAGGGCGATGGCCGAGTGGTACAGCGGTGCGGGTTCGGCGGGCTACGGACGTGCACGTAGTCCGATTTTGGACAAACTCGAGGCACGGGTACCAGTAGTTTAGGGCTGTGCATTATTGCTTAAGTGTCCGGGGTTGACACCCGAGGGCTTGATACACCCAAAGGTGGACCCAGCACAGACTAACTACAACCATACGTGGGCCATATGGACACCAACACTTGACGTGTTAGGTTTATAGGGAGCCGATCGACTAGACCGTGGGGCTGGACCTTATACTAAGGTCACTTCATGTTATTGGGCCAAAGTTTGGGCTAAGGGATCAATACCTGTTATGTTGGTTTGCTAGTACACCGTGGTGCAAAAACTTAACTCTGTTTATGCGATGACACCTCTATCTATCTTGTAGTTGATTTATTCATGCCAGTATGTTGCTATCTATGATCACCTCAGTTTCCATCATGATGTTAACTTTATTAGTTTATAGACTGATCGTAGCAGGGCTTACTCAGTCTTTTTGACTGACCTGTTTTCTTTCGCCTCTTTTCTTCCGTTTCCCCCCCCCCCCAGGTTCTCAGGGAGAGAATACTAGAGCCTAGCTTGGATTTTAGCTGCTTCCTTGGATAGCTCAAGTATGCTTTGGACTTGAGCCGCTATGGTTTATCACTCTTATTTGGGGATAGTACTTATGTATTTTCAGTTTATCAGATGATGTATTTATCTAGACTTGTAATTTTTGGGAAAAGTGACATTTTGATGTACCAGACTTGAGTTTTGAAATGGTTTATAAATCTTCCGCTGTTTTATTTGCTTACTCTGTTTTTTTTACATATACATATATATGTCATGTCCTACCTTGCTATATCATTATGCATGTTTACCAATAATGCCCCTCCAAAGCTAGTGCATTCCTTTGCGAGTGACCCTGGCGGAGGTGGGGTGTTACATTTGGTATCAGAGCATATGGTTTACGAGAAGGGATAAAAAGGTTTTAAAACTCTTTGAAAAACTATTTTCAAAACCAAGTATAAAGTATTTTCCAAAGAAAAGTCTAGTTGTTTTTAAAGGCTATTCCCCAAAAGCCATTAGCACTATCCTTTGACTCCTCGTTTGAACTCTTATTCCTTTCGTTTCCAGCATGTCTGATAATCTCATCTTGCCCGAAGGAGTAACGATACCCGATTGGTTTCGTCGGTACTTGGAAGTCACGGCACCGGTCCCGGGTGTCCCTAATGTTGTCTCCCCAGTCGAGGCCGCTGTTCCTCCTCCTCCCGTAGTTGATGTTTCTCTTCCCCCTTCCCCCCAGCATCCTCAGATTGACTTCGCCGAGATTTGCCGAGATTTTAAGGCGATGGGTTGCAAGAATTTCTTTGGAACCGAGACTTTTGTAGAGGCAAGGAATTGGTTGAAAGAGACCGAAGATCTTTTAGCCACCTTTGATATAGGTGACCGCAGGAAGGTTTTATTGGCAGTATGGTTGCTAAAGGAAGAAGCTGCACGTTGGTGGGTAGTCACCACCGCTACTAGGCCAATCGAGACTTGAGATGACTTTAGAGGAAGGTTTGGACTGAGATTCTTATCACTGAAGCAAGGGGACATGACAATTAGGGAATACATAGATAAGTTTAATCAACTGGCTCATGACGATTTAGATTTGGTTAATACAGCTCAGAAGAAGGCCCTGCACTTTGCTCTAGGATTAAACGAGCCATTACGTGATTTGGCCCTGTCTCATATACCCTTGGGGGCGACTTTCGAGAATTTGGTGAATTTGGCCCTACTTCAAGAAGAAGGTAGCAATGACAAGAAAGAGGTCAAGGCGAATGAGTCTCAAGGCAAGAGAGTAAATTCCGGGAAACAGGGCAAGAATATGAAATGTAACTTCTGTGGTGAAGTTGGACATATAGAAGGAAAAGAGAAAGCGGGGCGAATGCTTTGATTGTGGTGAGTTTGGACATTTCAGCAAGGATTGCCCGAGGAAACAAGGGCAAGGTCAGACTCAGTGTGCAGGACTATCTGGAGGGCGAATTCATCCCCTCAACCCCGTTTTTCCAGTTTATGATAGAGGTAGTGTTTCTGTTGAAAATCTTGTTTGCATTTTCTGATTTTCTCTGTTCGAACTTTGTTTGATTCTGGCACATCGCATAGTTTTATTTCATCTGATCCAGTTGAAAGTTTGCACCTAAGTACTAGTCTAGTTGATGATCCCGTGTGTGTTTCAAATCCAATTGGGGGTTCTGCCCGCTTGTCTGTGGTCTGAGTGGATTTGAAAATTTCTATCTTGAGTATAGAATTCTCGTGGGATGTTTATATTCTCGGTTTCAAGGGATATGGGTTGGTTTTGGGCATGGAATGGTCGTTCTGTTTTGGGCCATTCTGGGTTTTTGTATATAGGATGTGGGGCTCATGACCCGCCTCGGTAATACCCTAGAAATTCCTAGCAACCCTAGGGGTCCCTTCATGTTATCTTGAATCCCTCAACTCGTCTACCGATAGTTTGCAATCTGTGAGGGTGGTCCGAGAATATCCTGATATCTGGGGAAAAAGGGGTTATCCCTAGACGTGGGATAGATTTCCGTATTTTCTGGTTGGTAATACCAAGCCAGCTTCGTGGCCGGCTAGGCACGTGACCCCACGAGATGAGAGTTAAGAAAGCAAGTCAAGGAGTTGCTTGAGAAGAACTTCCTGAGATGAAGCATTTTCGAGTAGGGTGCTCCAGTAGTATTCGTTACTGATGTGGACGGTTTGTGTCGCTTATATGTTGATTATCGTGAGATAACCGTTACCAAGGATCAATGATTTGTTTGATCAGCTTGTAGGAGCATCCGTTTTCTTTTGATCTAGCTACCGGATTCCATCAGCTTAGGATGGCTGAGAATGGAATTGACAAGACTGCGTTTAGGACTCTGGATGGGTTTTAGAATGGCTAGTCATGCTATTTGGTTTGACTAATACACCCGCATATTACGTGAACTTGATGGGTAGGGTGTTTAGGAAGTCCTTGAACAAGTTTGTCAGGGTCGTCGAAGACGATATTTTTATCTCCTCAAAAACAACGAGGAAGAGCATGCTAGACATCTCGAGAAGAAGATGGATACGCTTAGAGCCACCAGTTGAAGGTCAAGTTCTCCAGATGTCACTTTGGAGGAAAGAAGTTGGATTTCTTGGGCACATAGTTCCTAAGTAAGGCCTAGCGGTGGATTCCGCTAAAGTGGTTGCGGTTTAAAACTGGAAAACTCTGAGGAGGGCAATTGAAGTAAGAAGCCTCCTCAGTTTGGCTAGTTAGTTAGCATTCCCGGAGCTTAGACTTACTCTTCTGGATCAAGAAGGGGTTTCGCAGGAAGAAGATCCGCAGTTGGTCAAGAACATGGACCAATCAGTTCGAGGCGAGATGTTAAGTCACCTCACTAGATATATTATAGATGACAAGGGATGACTGAGGCACGATGAGAGATTATGTATTCCTCGAGTGGAAGACTTGGTAAAGTAGGTTCTTACAGATGCGCATCACTCGAGGAGGTGGCCGAGTTGGTCTCGGGATGCATGTTGTGCCACCAAGATAAGGCCAAGTCATAGAAGCCCAGTGGGCCATTACCTCTATTGGGGGTTCTGCAAGGGAAGTGTGAAAACATCTCGATAGATTATGTGGATAGATTACCTAGATCAAAGAAAGGGAATACGTGTATGAGGGTCATAATAGGTAGACTCACGAAGAGTGCTCACTTCAGTCCGGTGAAGAGCAAGAGGACTGCATCATGGTTAGCAACAGTTTACCCTCAAGAAGTTGGCCAGTTTTGGAAGAGCCTACAAGCCATGGGTAGGCAACTGAATCTAGGTATGGCCTATAGGCGGATGGTTCATTTCGATTAAGCTTGAGTTATAGAAAATCGCGTTTATAAGGGGCAATTGGCAACGCGGATTGGTATTTTCAAGGAAAGTTCTGCTGCATGGAATACTTTATAGTAAGTAGACGAGACCCAGGATTCACTAGTGGATTTTGGAGAGCTTGCACGAATCATGAGGATTATAGTTATGTTTAAGCCAAGTATATAGAAGGAAGAATAAGTGGAAAAGAAAGACGAGAGGCGATAATGAAATGCGTTCCAACTCGAATTTGGGAAATAGGAGTTAGGAAGCCAAGGAATCATGAAGTGAAAGATAGTCAAAGCACAGTAGAGTTAAGCTCAAGGAAACGTAACTAAGAAGAATGAAGACTAGATACGCGCATCATATCTCTTTTTAAGAGTGCATCTTTGATCCTTGTTATATCCTCTCGGTCCCATTCTTGATCTTATTTCTGTTGTAAACTCCATAAGGGGGTTAAGACTCATCGGTTAGTACTGAATGTCAAAGTTGAATGGATTTCTTGTAATCCAAAAAGGAGTTTATCTAGTTTATCTAGTTTATCGTGTCGATCTTGTCATGAGAACCTTAGGTAGAAACCCTTTGGATGAAACATGTGTTTGAAACATGTTATGCTTGATGGTTGCAAGTGGTTGCAAGTGTTTGCAAGGTGTTGCTCGTGGACGCATTATACACGATTAGGCACTAGATCGGCTCACACACTCCTCATATTGCATGTGCATGAGTGTTTATGTTTATTCTTGGATGAAATTCGTATGCTATCACATGGATGTTGCATATGGATGTATGATTGAGCACGCATGTAGATATTATACATTATGTTAGGAATTTGCATACATATGGATTCATTTCACTGACATACATGTGCATTAAGGAGGTTTACTGTATCAGTAACCGCCTGATTTACATACATATGCATTAAGGAGGTTTACTGTATCAGTAACCGCCCGATTTTTGCATTAGGTAAGTACATATACACACACTTTTGCATATGTTCATCCAGCATTTAGAATCTTGTAAGGACAATGATTGCTCGTGGATGATGCTTTGAGTAGATGGATGATTGGATGGTAGGATACGTTCTTCCTAACTTGAAGATTTCGGGGACGAAATCCTTTAAGGAGGGGAGAATGTAACAACCCGTATTTTTAATAATCTGTTATAACATAAATTGAGGCAGAATCAAATTATGAAATGGGAATCAAGGGAAACGGGCTATGCCATTGCGTTCGTCTCGGAAAAATACGCGAAATAGAGTCCGAGTTTTCGAAAATCGGAGTCCGTATGACCCAGTTAAGGCCCGTTGAAGTTTGCAGAAAATTTCTAAGTAAAAACAGATTTAAATTTAAAATTAAAAACACGGGTTTGGGCCAGCTGGGCCAAGGCGGGAAAACTCCCGCCAGGGGCCCCATGTCGACAGGCCTGTCGACAGGGTCCCCAGGGAGTCGACTGCCCTGTCGACAGCCCTGTCGACAGGGGGTAGCCAGGCAGTATTGCCTGGTGCACCATTTTGGTTTGGGCTTGGTTGTGTGGCCTGGTTCTAGAGCATTCCGAAATCTGACGGGCCAAAATTCACCTAGGGTTAATCCTATGGTCTAAATCACTCTAATCTTCTATAAATAAGCTCCTAATCCTACCCTAAACCCTCATTATTCACTCTAGCAACCAAACTATGTCAAATTGAAATCTCAAATGGCCTCCACCTAAAAACCCTAGCCTCCACATTCCTCAAAGTTTAATCCTATGAAGATATGATGATCATACAACCTTTTCTATGTTGTATGAATGCTTAATAACTTGCATACTTCATTAAGTTGCAAGTTTGATTTGCTAAGTTTGTGTTTTTGGGATTTTGCAAGAGGGTTTTCTTATGTGAAGCTTTGTTTTGGGTTTTCAAAGGGCTTCTTTGGTGGATTTGTGACTTGTTTATATTTGTAAGCCCTCTTACCTTCACTTTGTAAACTCTAAAGTTAATATGTGGTGAAAATTGAGATTTATGTGAGTTTATTTGATTATGCTTCCTTATGCGAACTCACTATGCCATGTTTTACATGTTTCACAAGTTATGCATATGCGGATTTACTATGCCATGTTTTACATGTTTCACAAGTTATGCATGCATATGCGGATTTACTATGACATGATTTGCAAGTTTATTTGAGTATGCATGTTTATGCGAGTTTGCTAAGCTATGATTTGCAAGTTTATTTGAGTATGCATGTTTATGCAAGTTTGCTAAGCCTTGATTTGCAAGTTAAATGAGTTATGCATGTTTATGCATGTTTGCTAAGCCATGATTTACAAGCTAAATGAGTTATGCATGTTTATGCATGTTTGCTAAGCCATGATTTACAAGATAATTGAGTTATGCATGTTTATGCATGTTTGCTAAGTCATGATTTACAAGTTAATTGAGTTATGCATGTTTATGCATGTTTGCTAAGTCATGATTTACAAGGTAATTGAGTTATGCATGTTTATGCATGTTTGCTAAGTCATGATTTACAAGTTAATTGAGTCATGCATGTTTATGCAAGCTTACTAAGCCACGATTTGCAAGATTATTTAGTTATGCATGCTTATGCAAGTTTAAAAATGACAAGTTGTGCATATTTTACATGTTATGCATGTTTATGGTAATATGCAAGTTCACTATACTAAGTTGTACAAGTCTAACATGTTATGCATGGTTGTTGTGCAAGTTTATCATGTATGTTGTGCCAAGTTCCCTCTCCCTATCCTTTATGCGTTATTACGAATATGTGAGGGATAGAATGACGTTGGGGGTTTTGGGTAAACTTAAAATACATGAAAATACAAGATTGGGAATTTACCTATTAAGTTAGGTCTACCCCTTGGGAATTTACCTATTAAGTTAGGTCTACCCAAGTAATTGTTGACTTGTAATTATGTTTTGAAATAAAGTGGACATGACACTTAGAAAACATAAGTGTGGCCAACTCGAGGTTGGGTTGAGTTTGTAGCGTAATTCTACCCGGAACCGACCGGCTTAACTAGTGGCTACAAACAATAGGACCCAATGTGAGAAGTTGGTCATGGGGTGCCAAGACCCGAGGTTAGACCAAGTTGTGGTGTAAAGCTACCCGGACCCGCCCGGCCTAACTAGTAACCACAACAAGGTCTAATGTGAGAGGTTGAGGTGCATTAAATTAATTAATGCCTCATGGTTAGGGTTAAGTCAGGGTCCACTAATACTTAACCAATTTGGGGATTCAAGGGATGAGAATGGGGTTAAGTTACACTTAACCAATTTAATCAAGTTGGGAATTCAAGGGATGAGAATGGGGTTAAGTTACACTTAACCAATTTAATCAAGTTGGGAATACAAGGGATTAGAATGGGGTTAAGCCACACTTAACCAGTCTAATCCAGGATTAGTGAAGGGTTAAATCACACTTAACCCTCTTGGGAAACCCTAGCAACGTGGTCTGTTCTAACAGTAATCCCAGTTTGGTATCATTCACAACCCTAGAAGCTAGGCTAGGGCGGGGCACGATTACTGGCAGATGTAAGCGACCAAAGGGCGATGGCCGAGTGGTACAGCGGTGCGGGTTCGGCGGGCTACGGACGTGCACGTAGTCCGATTTTGGACAAACTCGAGGCACGGGTACCAGTAGTTTAGGGCTGTGCATTATTGCTTAAGTGTCCGGGGTTGACACCCGAGGGCTTGATACACCCAAAGGTGGACCCAGCACAGACTAACTACAACCATACGTGGGCCATATGGACACCAACACTTGACGTGTTAGGTTTATAGGGAGCCGATCGACTAGACCGTGGGGCTGGACCTTATACTAAGGTCACTTCATGTTATTGGGCCAAAGTTTGGGCTAAGGGATCAATACCTGTTATGTTGGTTTGCTAGTACACCGTGGTGCAAAAACTTAACTCTGTTTATGCGATGACACCTCTATCTATCTTGTAGTTGATTTATTCATGCCAGTATGTTGCTATCTATGATCACCTCAGTTTCCATCATGATGTTAACTTTATTAGTTTATAGACTGATCGTAGCAGGGCTTACTCAGTCTTTTTGACTGACCTGTTTTCTTTCGCCTCTTTTCTTCCGTTTCCCCCCCCCCCAGGTTCTCAGGGAGAGAATACTAGAGCCTAGCTTGGATTTTAGCTGCTTCCTTGGATAGCTCAAGTATGCTTTGGACTTGAGCCGCTATGGTTTATCACTCTTATTTGGGGATAGTACTTATGTATTTTCAGTTTATCAGATGATGTATTTATCTAGACTTGTAATTTTTGGGAAAAGTGACATTTTGATGTACCAGACTTGAGTTTTGAAATGGTTTATAAATCTTCCGCTGTTTTATTTGCTTACTCTGTTTTTTTTACATATACATATATATGTCATGTCCTACCTTGCTATATCATTATGCATGTTTACCAATAATGCCCCTCCAAAGCTAGTGCATTCCTTTGCGAGTGACCCTGGCGGAGGTGGGGTGTTACAACAATGGCTCCAGTATTGACGATAATCGACGGCAATCAGGACTTGAAAGTCTGGACAGATGCGTCTAGAGAAGGCCTTGGTTCAGTGTTAATGCAAAGAGGTCAAGTGATTGCTTATGCTAGCCATCAGCTGAAGCCACATGAAAAGAACTACATCACTCATGATCTTGAGTTGTTGGCTATAGTATTTGGTTTGAAAATCTGGAGACACTATCTTCTGGGTGAGAAATTCGAACTGTTTACAGATCACCATTTGCTAAAGTATCTGTTCACCCAGAAAGACTAGAATCTGAGGCAGTAACGTTGGCTAGAGTTCCTTGCAGCATACGATTTTGAGATTCTGTACACTCCAGGGAAAGCCAATGTCATGGCCGATGCGCTGAGTAGAAAGAATGTAATGATCGCCAGCTTTATTATTATGACTTCCTTGATTGACAAAATATCTATTCTTCAGATGGACGATAATTTTATAAAGGATATGATCAAAAGGATTAAGAAAGGCGAACCCTCGTGTTTTCAAATAGATAACGATGGGACTCTTAGATTGAGAGGAAGGATTTGTGTTCCCGACGTCCCCGAGTTAAAAAGGGAAGTGTTGGACGAGTGTCACAAGTCCAAGCTGAGTATCCATCCAGGTGTGGCCAAAATGTATAACGATCTAAAGCGAACATTTTGGTAGAAGGCTATGAAAAGGGACGTTTCAATATATGTTAGCCGATGCCCTACTTGTCAGCTAGTCAAAAGAGACCAACAGAAGCTGGCTGGATTGTTGCAACCGCTGGACATTCCAGGTTGGAAGTGGGAACATATTTCCATGGACTTCATAGATGGTTTGCACAGAACCAGAAAAGGAAATGACAGTATTTGGGTGATCGTAGATCGCTTCATGAAGACCGCCCATTTCATACCTGTCAGATCGAACAGAACTGCTCAGAGTCTGGCGTAGATATATTTCAAGGAAATTGTTAGGCTACATGGAGTGTCGCTCAGTATAGTCAGTGATAGAGATCCAATATTTACTAGCAAATTCTGGGAGGCATTTCAAGTAGAACTGGGAACGAAGCTGAACTTGAGCACCACTTATCATCCTCAGACAAATGGTCGGACTGAGAGGGTGAATCGTATACTAGAAGATCTATTGCGGGCTTGTGTTCTTGACTTTGGTGGATCATGGGAAGACCATTTACATTTGGCTGAGTTCTCATTCAACAACAGCTACCAAGCAAGCCTGACGATGTTGCCATTCGAAGCATTGTATGGTAGACCGTGCCGATCTCTTGCTTGTTGGGTCGAACCTGGTAATAGGCTTGTATTGGGACTTGATATGATCCAAGAAGCTAACGACAAGGTCGATTTCGTTAAGAAATGATTACTCGCCGCTCAAAGCCGACAGAAGAGCTATGCTGATAAGAGAAGAAGAGATATATCATTTGCGGTTGGCGACTATGTATATTTGAAAGTATTGCCGATGAGAGGAGTTATCTGGTTCGGTAAAACAGGGAAATTGGCACCCAAATTCATTGGTCCGTTTCCTATTCTTGAACGGATTGGAACTCTCGCTTATAGGGTTCAATTGCCCGATTGGCTGCCTGGAGTGCATGATGTATTTCACATATCTCAACTTCGAAAGCACGTTCATGATCCAGACTTGATCGTGGAAGAAGCAGCACAACAGGATATTGAAATTACTCCAGAATTGGCTATGAGAAGAAAGCCGTTAAAGATCATTGGCAAAGAAACCAATGAGCTGGGGAACAAGAAGGTTCACTTAGTCAAAGTGCGATGGAGTGGAGATCCGCGAGATTGTACTTGGGAAACTGAGGAGAGCATTCAGAAATCCTATCCAAAGTGTTGAGTGGGTATCTCTGATTGACTCCGGTGCAAGGTACATTTACCATACTTTGCATTACCATTCAGTTCTCTACTTTGTTGTTATTTTCTTTCCGTGGCTGTACACTTTTAATTCTATAGTCTGAATAATTTAAAAAGAGTGTATGAATTAATTTGTATGATTTTGAAAAGTTAAAAACAAATTGATTGTTGTTTGTGTTGTGTGATAGGAGGTTTGGTTAATTAAATTATTTGAACAATAGTTAATTTAATCTATATGAGAATGAATGGTAGAATTTATTCGATAAAATCACACATTGAACTGATTTAAAAATAGATAGAAATATATACATGCGCATTATATATATGTTTGAACAGGTAAATGGATTAGCTGTTGAGTAAAGAATTTATTTGCGTGCCCGACAAATAGGTAAACCTTAATGAGTTGGATGCAAAATATTATTATATCAACTCCTGTGAATGCCATTGGATGTGGAGTGCTGGTTATTCTGTGTGTAATAATAAACGTCGCCATAAGATAGTAACAATTAATTTTGAACTACACTACATGGCATACTTCTTGGAGATAGGCATACTTCATCATATACCACATAAGCATTTGGAGCTTGTGTGACGAGGTGGAATATTTACCATACGAGCGAGAGGCTTGTATGGCGATGACTATATATTACAGGTTGAACTGATGACTGATATGGACCATATAAAATGTAACAGTAAATTGCTAGAATAATAAAAAACCCCACAAGGGTCTGGAGTTGAAAATAATCACGTCTCTCTAGTCATTAGATACGACACATGGATTATTTATTTCCCACACGGGACGAGGCGATGAGAGTTTATTCTCTGGAGCAATTAAAAATACACACTCCCTCAGGCTTTGACAGGGTGACGAGAATTTATTCTCTGGAGTTATTATCTATACACGCTCCCCTGTGAACACCAGAATATATCACTATAAATATGTGTATGCTTTATAGGATTTATTGGGTACCTAATACGATCCAATAAATTTCCAAACCCGTCCCCGTACAAAGGAGGTTATGGCGAAATTTTTCAAAAATTCCGGGTGTTAGCCAAATTTTTGAAGAATTTGAAAATTCTCAGACACTGAAAAGTTAGAGAATGGAAGCCAGATTGAACGTGGAATAGATTAATCAAACCACTTTCGACTTTGTTCCTTTTCGAGGATGAAAAGTTTTAAGTGGGGGAGATTGTAACGACCCGAAAAATCTGAACCAATTTAAAATTTTTAAATTGGCTATTTTAGTGGATGTTAAATATTTTAAATAATAACAACGAAAAGTAAGTTTGAATCGACATTTGAAAATGAATATAATTAATTCTAATTATAAACAAGGCCTGAAATAGCGCGGTAGTTTCAAAATTTGAATTCAAACTTTGACTGACTGTACCGGGTGCAAAATAAAATGGACTTGAGTGAAACAAAAAATATTTAAATCTGTTAGTGAATATCTTTCTAACGAATCTGAAAAATCGAAGTTTCATAGCGGGGAGCAAAAGTTATGGCCAAATGAATTTTCAGAAAGGTCGCTATAGAGTTTATATAGCCCGGGAAAATGACCATTTTGCAAACGACCTCGGAATTTGACGAAACCACTTTTGTTGGATCCAGGATGTTAAATTATTACTAGGTTTCAAATTTTGTAATTTTTGAAGCTAGTATGTAAGCGTGGAAAAGGAAAATGTGTTTGGTCGATTTCTATTAAATTGGATCGACCAGAAATGGGTCAATTTTCAAATGGTCTCAGAATTCGACGAAACTAGTTTTGTTGGGACCGTATCATCAAAACATAGCTAGATTTATTTTTCTGGAATTTTTCGAATCAGTTTGTGGCCCTGGAAAATTGAAATGTACGTTCAAATTAAATATTGAATGTTTTATATTTTAAATTGAAGGAAAACTGACTGAAACATTCGAATGGGCCTTTGAAACATATCCCATTGTGTTCGGAATGGGGTTACTTAGCTAGAGACGACAGTCGTTGGGTTTGGATTGGTGTTCGTGTGTGAAAGAGGGTATTTTAGAAATTTAAAAATATATAAATTAATTAAAAAAATCATTGGTCAAACAGTTTCTCTCTCCCCGAAAACCCTCCAGATCGACACCGATTAGCCCTTCCAACTTTCCCATCCATTTTCTGATCAATCCACTCACTAATATCGAAAGCTCCAGTTGAAGATTTTGAAGAGCTCGAGACGAGCTTCAAATCCGTACCTGGTTTCGATTTTTTCATTGAGTGATTTGTGAGAACCGACGTCACGAAGTCGAGAGGTTCATCGCGCCGCCGCCGCCGATAGGGGCGATCGAGTTGACCCCCTCCACCTCGCGCCTGTAGCCCTCTCCAAGCTCTTCCAAGTGGTACAAGCCGATCCTTCTATCGTTGCATGGTTTGCGCGAAAATCAAAGACCTTGTTTTGAACAACTTTGAAAGGTAACGGCTGAAACTATTTTAAACTATATTATAGCAGTTTAAAGCGCTACGGTTTTTGATTTCACTGTAAAAATCATATCTTTTTCGTTTCTTGACGAAATTCAGTGAAACAAGAGACACTGGACTCGTGTGGACGTCTTCTACATTCTAGAAGAGACCGCATATTTTTCTGAGCCTTCTGCTATTTTTGGTGGAGTAAACCCAATGTGAGATTTCTAAATTATAAATGATATGGAAAACGACGATGTATAAATTATATAGTCGATGTATGAGTTATATAAGCGTTGTACACCACATGTATAAGCGTTGTATAAGTTGTACGGTCGATGTATAAGTTATATATGCGTTGTAAAAATTATATATGTGTTGAATGAAAGTGAAATATACTTATATAAATATATATATATATACACATATGCCCCCCGTCCAAACCATGGATGATATTTATTGGTTGTGATTGGTGTGAAAATTGGTTGATAGCGAATGGTTGATTAGAATTGTTTATGGTTGAAATTGATTGATTGTGGTTGAAAAATATACCCGTTTGTGGTTGAGAATTATTTGGTTGAAACCACATAGGATTAATTTGTGGAAATGAAAAAAATATACATGCCGCCTGCGTGCGAACTAGATGCATGAAATCCCCATTGTCAAAAGCTGAGAGGCTTCAAGGTAGAGCGAGGAGCCGTACTAGGGACGACCCCGGTTTTAACTACCCTGCCGTTATGCTACCGAAATTTTGAATAATATTCATGTGTTAGAATTATTTTAATGTGTTGAAACTATATTCGTGTGTTGAATAGAAATTCATTCGTTGAATAGAAATTCATTCGTTGAATAGAAATTCATGTGTTGAATGGTATTCGTGTTTTAAAATAAATTGTTTTATAATAAAAATCATATTTTCATCATCTATATGAACTATATAAAATAGTCGTGTTTTGAAATAAATCATTTTACAATAAAAATCACATTTTTACTATATATATACAAACTATAGAAGACATTCATGTGTTGAATAGAAATTCATTCGTTGAATAGAAATTCATGTGTTGAATGGTATTCATGTTTTAAAATAAATTGTTTTATAATAAATATCATATTTTTATCATCTATATGAACTATATAAAATAGTCGTGTTTTAAAATAAATCGTTTTACAATAAAAATCACATTTTTACTATATATATACAAACTATAGAAGACATTCATGTGTTGAATAGAAATTCATTCATTAAATAGAAATTCATGTGTTGAATGGTATTCGTGTTTTAAAATAAATTGTTTTATAATAAAAATCATATTTTTATCATCTATATGAACTATATAAAATAGTCGTGTTTTAAAATAAATGGTTTTACAATAAAAATCACATTTTTACTATATACATGAATTGTTAAAAATAGTGAAGTGTCGAAATAAATGTCTGTTGGATAAAAATATCATTTTTACCAAATGTATGAAAAGCATATAGTTTTGAAATCGAAGATTCCATTATATTTTTATATATAAATATAATTAAAATAAATTGAATAAAGAAGCTGCAGTTCGTATTTTGAAACCGTGATTTTAAAAGATTAGTGCGGGAGATCCGACCATCGGATTTTCCCGAAACCGAAACCGTTGGGTTCGCTTTGGAAATATCTTTCCAACGACACCAACTTTGTAAAGATCCAACGGTTGGATTGTCTGGAATGTTTAATTTAAATCTGAAGGAAAACAGCGCTAGAATCGATTTTATATATATATATATATATATAATTAAATTAAATCGAATAACGACGTTGTAGTTCGTATTTTGAAATCGAAACTTCAAACGAGTGTACCGGGAGATCCGACCGTCGGATTTTCCCAAAACTGGAACCGTTGCATTCGTTTTGAAAAGATCATTCTAATGATGTAAAATATGTGATGATCCAACTGTTATATTTTCAGATATGTGTAAATCAAATCTGGAGAAAAACAGAGCCACGGCCGCGTTATGGCCCGAACCGTCGTTTGAATAAATTGGCTATTTTAAAATAAATAAAAATAGCGATAAATCGTTATAAAATATTATAAACGATATGGAATGTGAAATTTAGAAATTAACTGAAGGTTAGCTGAGTCGAATGGTTTCCTGGGTTTTGATCTGATGTTGGTTTCGGCCTTCGGGGTTAATATTTGGGAAATCGTTCTCTTACTGATCTACGGTTAGTGACTGAGGAATTGAAATGAGATGTATGACGTGTTTGTGTAGCACTTTTTATTATATAAGTGAATTGCTCAGAAAGACCGGGTTTATCCCATTCTGAATAACTGAATCGGCGATAAGAAATCGAAGATGAAGACGGTGGTTGAAGACCGGAGATCTTCACCACGTTTGGATGGTAACTAATGTCCTGATTGGGAGGCATCCCAAAATATGGATAATGAGTGGTGATCGTCCAGACGTATGTGGAGATCGATGGGTATGCGAGGTATATAGTGCCTCCGGTTTCGTTCAGACCCAGAACGGACTTGCAAATGGATAGTGTGTCTGACATTGGAATTCATTCTGTGCGATTGATAGCCATCAGTTGCATGGTGTGAATTGCCTGTGTGACATGCTAAGATGCAGTGATCAGGGCTTCTGATGAAAAGCAAAGTCTTGTGGTGATGATCAAAGCACCTCCTGTGTGGCGTAGCTTTGTGTATAACGTGAATTCGCGAGCCTCACACCCCGGTATGAACCAGAAACAGGAGAGGACATCAGGGAGGGCATGCGTTTCCTTCTAGCTAGAGGTGGTGTCGGTGCTTGAACTGGCTGACATTTATAATATTTTCACCTATGTGGTTGTTGCAGTTGCGAGGCGCCTCAGTTATATCGGTCGATCCGGGACCGATGGAGTCATTCGTGGCTCACTTACGCCCCAAAGGGCGGGCAAACATAGTGTTCAGGAATTTTAATCCACATCGGTGGACCGGCCCTGACGATCCAAGGGTCACTCGAGCTCTGATCCTGAGACTCGGGCTAGACAATCTCGAAGTCGGTAAGGACTATCTTTTTCCTTGGTTCATGACGGAAATCCAATTTCCAAATACGTGACTATGCGGTTTTGATTGTATACCTATATATGGCGACATAGTGGTATGGGGCATTAATGCCATCTATGATTGATACTTATGATTTGAAATTACTTTTGAAACATATAAACATAGTAGTAATATCGAATGCTTTAGTTTTATTCGTATCAAGCATATTTTGGCCATTATAAGGTAAAAACTCTATCCTCTGGTTTGCGTTGCATTGTGTGATGGGAACTGAGTCTTATAATGGCTTCATTTTTATAAAAAGCATTGCAATATTTAAAAGAATCATTTGTTTTAAAGCACTGACAATCCAATGGAGTAAACCCGTTCCACGAAAGTGGCGTGGTCCTGCGATTAGCCAATTGTATAATGTGTCAAGTACATTTCTCATACATGTCCCATGACTGACTCGTAGTTTGTTTCACTTGCAAGCTCGGGTGCCCCTTTTTCTACACGGGCAGCCTTGTATTCAGGTTTCAGCAGGCTTTTTCCGGATAGTTGGAGATGAAGATGGATTCTATCATTTATCTATTTTATGTTGTTCAGCTCCCATTGTACATATTATGTTTGTTTTCTGTTGTAGACATTTATGTATAGCTGAACTGTATTTGTACTAAGAATGATCCTGTATACTGTGTAACTCTGATGATTATGTTTATCCAGTGTATTATTTGTACATTATCTGGTGTATTTATTTATTTCTGTTCTTCTATTATCTGTTTATGTGTTATATTCCAAAGATTACTCTTGCCACCGTTAGTACGGGGTTCAGGGTCGCCACATAGAAAATGGAATGTTTTATTTATAAGGAATTAAGAAATGGAGTTAAGCTAAATTAGAAATTGACTGGAGATTAGTTAAGTTGAATGGTTTTCTAAGTGTCTATCTGATGTTGGTTTTGACCTTTGGGATTTATACTTAGGTAATTGTTCTCATACTAGTTTACAGTTAGAGACTGATAGATGTGGCAGAATAGTGATAAGTAAATAAGCAATGGGAATGTTTTCCAATGTTCATAACATATATTTTCTGAATATAGAAAATAAGGAAATGTGAATATATATATATATGATGATTGATCAATAGAAATTCCGATTGTAAATAAGATTGTTGTTTGCACACGTGTTTTCATTTGATAGTTAAATCAACAACTATCAAAGTTTCTGACCATTTTTACGTTGTTAAAATGGAGAGACCGGTTGGATTATTATCCGAAGAACCACTCCGTATTGGCATAAGCGTTGCAAACCAAGTATGCTGAATATATTGAAGATGGAGTAAAGTGCAAGGACTATTGTATAAATCTTAGGTAGAGATTTCCTAAGATGGATATACTGAATAGTTCCTTCTGTTTGTCCAGTCCCAGGACAACTTGAATGGACGAATGTCTGACAGAGTATATCTGGTAGATTGCGTAAGTTGAACGTTTCAAACATATTTACGTTGGTGGTGGAGGAATTCGTTTCTCTTAGCTTATACCCGTGGTATCTTTGGGGAAATCAATTTGTGATTTGACGGGTATGATGATGTGGCATTCAAAGTAAATGAAGATGTGATCTGTATAGAGATACGTTATAACCTCAAGCCTCATCAACTGGGAAATGACAGAAATCGAGTAGGCAGCATGGCTAAGTGGGCCGCACCCAATTAGGGTATATTGTCACCATCTAGAGAATATTCATATTTGTACTTCTTTCAATTCTGTATCTCCCGGGAACGGTTATGTTGGAATACTAACCGAGGGGTGGCAATATATTCGATACATTCAAGAGAAATGAATGGTCAGTCATGTATGGCCGAGTTACAAGATGTTCTTGTTGAACTCCAGTGTATCGCTTCTAGAGTACACTGAGCGGAAGGTGGATCCATACCTTGTCATAGTTGGAATCCATTCCCCAAATAAGAGCCCGCGGTTTTGATTGTGTATTATACATGTAGAACGTTAGATGCAAGCGTTTCTGCTAGATATCTATTTACTTGATCTAGACATTATTATAATATCAGACAAGTATCGTTTTAGAAATATTTTGGGTTATCATAAGGTAAAAGCCATCCGTGTTTGTGTGTGGATCGGTCTTATGATTATCCTTTGTTTCAAAAGAATTTTTGAAGTTAAATCAAATGATTTTAGTTTACTCACACCAGTCACATGACTGACCCAAAGTTTATTTTGTTTTGTTTTCCCTAAACTCTTGGGTGTCCAATTTTGTACGGGCAGTCAAGTAATCGGGATTTACAGATACTTGAAGAGCTGGAGCAGGAAGCTTCGAGATTATATAGCTATTGTTATTTTCGCTGTGTTGTAAGTGTTATACTATAATAATGGTATTGTATACAAATACTGTTTTATTTCAAAGTTATGTTATTCGTTCCATTGTGAGATTCGTGTTTACTCTAATGTTGTATGATCTTCTTCTTCTTCTATTCTAAGTTTCTATCTTATCTATTCTCACCCTCTAATTTCTTTCATTAACTACTAGTATTTTCGATGTTTGGATAATCGACGTAGGTTTTATGTCGATGACCAAAGTCGAAAATTTTCCGGGATGTTACAGTAGGGGTTTATAAACACTCGAATACGATGAACCGACATTGTATGTTTTGAAAAGAGGGTAAACGAAATAATTTTACCCAAATTATATTTTGATCTAAACAAAGTATAAATATTTGATATATTATAGTATATTGGATGTGTTGGTTGTTATATTAATCAAATAAGATTAAAATTGAGTTGGTTCTACATATATAACCACATAAAATTCGCATTGGTATTACGAGATGAATTAAAACTGAATTTAAACCAGAATTGAAATTTAAACTCTGCGGTTTGAATAAGTGTTGTAAATGGATTTGGATTAAATATATGTGAATTTTAAAATCCTGGGAGATTTTAAATTGTTTACAACATTGTGAATGATATTTTGAAATGAATTTCAAAATGGAAGTGTTTAGAATATGGTTTTGAAAGTGATATAGTATTGAACTTACTTCGATAACTGGAAATAGATTCCGATGATGATCATGACATCATCGGTGTTCATTTTCAAGTGGTAAGTGACGGATTACTACCAAAGAATTTTTTTTTGAATTGTTTTGAGAAAAGCATGTTGTTTTGAATTCCGAAAAGGAATATTTGATTTCGAAAAGCTAAGTTATTCAAAATCCCCTGGAATGGACTGTTTGAATTAAAACAAATTAGATGGAAATCATTTAAACTAAATTGAAAATCAAGAATGGTACTTGAGATTGATAATGGAATTTGGCTTAGATAAACGAATGGTTATGTGGGAGATAAAAACTAATTGGAGTTTGATTGGGATGACATTGGTATATGCTGAATTGGTAACAAGTGGAAAGGATATAATGATATGCCCGACAAAAAGGTACAAGTTTATATTTCTATTGGGTATGAGATTTATGAGCCGAATTGGCAAGCCGCTAGGCTATTTGATTTTCTTTTGGGTTGAAGAAGGCCTAGAGAGGCGAGTTGGAGTTTAAGCTATTGACCAGTACATCGGAGGTGTTGGCGAAATTTTTCGAAAATTTCGGGTGTTAGAAAATTTTTAGGATTTTGAAAATTTTCGTTGATAAGAATTAATTAATATTTTAATTGAAGTTTATTTGTTCGGTTGAAATAGAAATTTAAGAAGTAAACAAATAATTTTTAACCCACTTAATAGGGTTAGCTTTCTACCTTAGCAATTTCGAGGACGAAATTATTTTAAGGGGGGAATGTAATGTCCCGTATTTTTAGGATATAATAATTAATTTATTTAATAATTTAATTAGTGATTGGAGAACTAAATGGTTGTTTAATTAAATAATGTTGAATATTTAATTAACATAATAATAGAATAATATATTCATTTCCGAAATAGTCGAAATTAGTGGAATTCACAATATTGTGTGAATTGGACAATTCAAAATATATATAATTCAGTTTGGAATTGAATTCGAATAACAAATATATTATTTAAATGAAGTTTGAACGTATAATTATAACATAATTATAATCAAACTTGAAATGGCGCGGTAGTTCGCTATTTGGCGATTCGAACTTTAAACGAATGTACAGAAGCCGTTTTAAATCGGATTTCTATGAAACAAGAAACGTTCGGAGTTGCTAAAGTATATTTTTCTAATGGAAGAGAAAAATCGGGATTTCATTGTGTAGATTTTGATTTATGTCCAAATCAAATTTTCGAAAAGTCGCTATGGAATTCCTTTATAATTTATAATGATTTATAAAAGGATTTTTCAATATAAATTAAATATCGATTCAACCGGGATTTGAATACCGAGTTGTAAATCCAATTGGAGCTATACGATATTCTGTGCGAATATATATACAATAATATATATTTATTTATATTTAATTTAATTGTTTTTAAATATATTTATATATTTAAATGGGTTATTTAGAGCTTTAAAAATAGCCAGTTTTGCAAATGACCTCCGTTTTCGACGAAACTAATTTTGTTGGAACCGTAATATTAAATTATTGTTAGATGTCAAGTTTCGTGATTTTTGAAATCAGTATGTGGCCGTATGGGATTTTAATGTGAAAAACAATCGATATTTTGACGGTTAAAATACGCTGTGTGAGCAAACGGAGTCGGAATTCGATGAAACCAGTTTCGTTAGGTCTGTAATGTCGAACCGAAGGTGTATGTCCATTTTCGTGATTTTTGGGTATTATACGTGATCGTAGGAATTTTTAAACAGTTATGTAAGTAGCGCACGACTAAAAATGAATATAAAATCGAATATTAAAATATTTAAAATATAATATAAATACACCTTAACACTTCCAAAACCCTTAACTTTTCATTCGGTGGTCAATATTTTTTCCGCCGTTATTCTTTCTTCTGAAAACGTAAAAGCCTCTTCTTCAAAAATCAAAAGAAAATCAAATATAAATATATAAATCGAAATGGATATATATTTGGATTCATTGGTACTTTCTCTTTACAACCATATACCCTTTTCTTGGTTCGATGTTGTTTCGGCGTATTACGTTTCTGAACTATGACCTAGGGTTCGCGTTGGTGGGAGATTAAAACTTCGATTGGGGAAATGGAGTTTACATTTGGATCGAGAGGATCGAGTAGGGTTTATTGGCCAAATTTTGGGGTTTTCTACGATAAAACTGTTGCATTAAATCTCCTTGTGCATGTGGTCATCCTGGAGAACGCACCGCCACTGAGTGGCTCGAGTTGGAGGAAGTTGGCCTGAGATTGATGAGGATTGGATGAGATGTGGTGTGGTATAATCTGATTGAATGTTCATGGAGTATTGGATGGTGCGACAGGTATCGAGGAAGAAGGGGGGGGATTTGGATGCAGGTTCACGTGAGTTTTAAATGGGCTAATAGAAATAGTGAGGCCTAACTAAAATTAGATTAAGTTATTAAATTTAAATTAGTGTATATACTTGTAATGTTAATATCTTATTGGTACGTGATCAGAATTGGACGAAACAAGATCCTTTAAGATCGTATGGACGGTGGCTACAAAATGGAACTGATTGGGAGTGAATCGGAGCTCGTTTCAATTTATTGCAAAATAAATTGTTCGTCTGAATCAAAAGACGGTTAATCGTTATTTAACGATAACTTTCCAATGTGAGTAAAACTTACCAACTCTATCAGTTCATATTTTTATAACGTATTTTTAGAACTGATAAATGATGATTAATTGCTGCGTGCTGACTGTTTGAATGAACTGCTGATATATTGGATGAAATTATAGATAACGATATATATAAATCGTTAATCAAATATTGATTCTGTTAGGAGAATATTTTATATTGAAACGAAATTGATGTGAATTATATTGTGTAACAGCTGTGGATGCAGGGAAACTAGTCGGAGGAATCCAACTGAATTCCTCAACATTTATTTTACTGTTTTCATATATTGTGTTATATGATGTGATATGAAATCTATTGCTGATTTTGTATGTTTGAATGATACCGATCATTGTTATATGGTACGTTAAATACCTTGAGGAATACTGGAATGTTAAAAAGGAAAGTTTCAATGTTATATTGAAAAAGAAATATTTATGAAATCAAAGAATTTTATAAAAGAGAATAATTATAAAATCAAAGGATTTTATAAAAGGAAATATTTGTAAAACATTTACAAATAGAATTGAAAAGGAAATATTTGTAAAACATTTACAAATAGAGTTGAAAAGGAAATATTTATTTGTTAAATAAATAAAATTATAAAAGAAATATTTATCTAGAAAATAAATATGATATTATAAAAGGGATTAATTTGTTAAATAAATAGAATAGAATAGAAAAGGAAATATTTGTGAAGCAAATAGAATAGAAAAGGAGATAGTTGGAAAATAAATAGATTATGAAAGGAAAATATTTATTTGTTAAATAAATAGAATCGAAAAGGAAATATTTGTTGAACAAATAGGAAGATAAAAGGAATATTTATTTGGGAAAATAAATAGAAAGATAAAAGGAATATTTATTTAGAAAATAAATAAGATATCATAAAAGGAAATATTTGGAAAGTAAGTAGGGTTATAAAAGGAATTAGAGTTAAAGGAATTAGAGTTAATCGAATATAGTTTATTCAAAAAGGAGTTAATCGAATATAGTTTATTCGAAAAGAAGTTAATCGAATATTAGTTTATACGAAATAAGTTAATCGAATATTAGTTTATTCGAAAGGAGTAATCGAATATAGTTTATTCGAAAAGAAGTTAATTGAATATAGTTTATTCGAAAAGAAGTTAATTGAATATTAGTTTATTCGAAAGGAGTTAACCGAATATAGTTTATTTGAAAGGAGTTATCGAATATAGTTTATTAGAAAACAATTATCGAATATTGGTTATTCGTAAAGAGTTATGGAATATTGGTTATTCGAAAAGAGTTATCGAATATTGGTTATTCGAAAAGAGTTATCGAATATTGGTTATTCGAAAAGAGTTATTGAATATTAGTTATCCGAAAGAGCTATCGAATATTTGTTATTCGAAAAAGAGAGTTAATCGAATAGGAGTTAATCGAATATAGTTTATTCGAACAGAGTTAAAGGAGTTAATCGAATATAGTTTGTTCGAATAGAGTTAAAGGAGTTAATCGAATATAGTTTATTCGAATAGAGTTAAAGGAGTTAATCGAATAGATTTTATTTGAATAGAGTTAAAGGAGTTATCGAATATAGTTTAATAGAATAGAGTTAAAGGAGTTATCGAATATAGTTTATTCTAAAGGAGTTAATCGAATATAGTTTACTCGAAAGGAGTTAAGTGATAAGAGTTAATGGATTAAAGTTAATCGAGTTAAAGTTAATGGAGTTAGGGTTAATTGATTTGAGTTAATCGAGTTATATTTTGGAGTTAGATATTTCAGAAGTAGGGATTATAACGCTATAGTTATAATCAATGTTTTTCAATAAAGAAGTGAATTCGTAAATAGAATCCGAGAGTTATGTAAGGAAGTTTGTTAAAGATTTAGAAGGTGAACTTTGTCTATTTCGAAGTTAGAAATGTTGTTCAGTTAAGGTCTGAGAGGTAGTTATACCCCAACTTGATTGACTTTGTTTGTAACTAAGGAATGGTTAAGGTTTGATAGTAAAGTTAGTTAAGTGAATATAGTTAATGAAGGTAACGGTTTGAATTGGCATAGCGATGTTTTATTTAAACATCAGTTTAATTCCAAGGAATGAGTTTTGGAAACATTTTCCATATATAATCGGAGATATTTTCAAATCATAGAAAATGAAATGTTGAATGGTAAAGAATACTGGAATGATTGTGATACATGAAAAAGAGATGGAAATGTTTTCCAATGATTAATAACGTATATTTTCTAAATTTAGAAAATAAGGAATGTTAAATATATAGGAAATAAATAAAGTAATGAACTAAAGAGATAAACGTTAAATGATGATTGATCGATAGAATTTCCATCTGGAAATAATATCGTTGTTTGCACACGTGTTTTTCTTTGATAGTAACTCACCGACTATCGAAGTTTTTGACCATTTTTCCATTGTCAGTACGGAGAGACCGGGATCAGATTCCTTATCTGAAAACCACTCCGTATGGACATTAGTGTTGCGATCAAATATGACGAACATAATTGAAGACGGAGTTATGCAAGGGCTTTCCTGTTTGCAGAATAGTGCCTTCGGTTTGTCCAGTCCCAGGATGACCTGTATGGAAGAATGTCTGACAGAGTATATTTAATAAACGGCGTAAGTTGATCTCTTCAAACGTATGTACATTTGGTGGCGGAGGAATTCGTTTCTCTTAGCTGTATACCCATAATATTTTTGGGGGAATCAATTTGTAATTTGGTGAGTATGACGATGTGACATTCAAAGTGAATAAATGTGTGATCTGTCAGAGATGAGCGTGGCCTCTAACCTCACAACCGGGAAATGACAAAAATCGGGCAGGCAGCATTGCTAAGTGGTTGGCTGCCAATTAGGGTGTATTATCACCTATTTAGAGATATTCATTTCATTCTTTAATCTATTCGATGTTGTCCCTTACGGGAAACAGTTGCTGATCCCAACCGTTGGTGATATACATTCGATA
This sequence comes from Allium sativum, assembly GCA_030737875.1. Taxonomy (NCBI): domain Eukaryota; kingdom Viridiplantae; phylum Streptophyta; class Magnoliopsida; order Asparagales; family Amaryllidaceae; genus Allium; species Allium sativum. Next base: position 1,016,921,071 of record CM060926.1, on the reverse strand, counting down.
CACTCAAGTGAAATGAGTGGTCGGTCATATGTGGCCGGGTTGCAAGATGTTCTTGTTGAACCCAATGTATTCCTCTCTAGAGGTACACTATCGGAAGGTGGTTCCATACCTTGTCATAGTTGGAAATCCATTACCCAATAAGTGCTCGCAGTTTTGATTGTATACTATATATGTGGAACGTAAGATGAAAGCGTTCTGCAAGATGATTATTATATTGTGGTTGATAGACACTATTATAATATCAAAAGAGTTTTGATATAAAGTTTATCACTTCTTTCAAAAGGATTTTGAAAGTTAAATCAAATTGATTTGGATTCTCATAAGGGAAAAACCCGTTCCGTTATACGGCGTGGTCTTATGAGATATCGTTATTTTCCTAAACTATTTTAAATTGTTTACTCATACCAGTCCCATGACTGACCCAGAGTTTGTTTTGTTTTGTTTTCCCTAAACTCTTGGGTTCTCAATTTTGTACATGCAGTCAAGTAGTCGGGATTTACAGATACTTGAAGAGCTAGAGCAGGAGGCTTCAAGATTATATAGATTGTTATTTCCGCTGTGTTGTAGGTGTTATACTCTAATAACGGTATTGTATGCAGATACTGTTTTATTTCAAAGTTATGTTATGAAATATATTTATTCGCTCCGCTGTGAGATTCATGTTTACTCTGATGTTGTATGTTCTTCTTCTTTTTCTATTCTAAGTTTCTATCTTATCTATTCTCACCCTCTATTTTCTTTCTATTAGTATTCTGGTTTCCAGTGTAATTTGGTTGGACTTGTGTTATTTGGTCAACTCAAATTGTACCGGAATTTCGGGACACTAAAGAGACACTATCTCTTGGGTGAGAAGTTCGAACTGTATACTGACCACAAATCCTTGAAGTATCTGTTCATCCAAGGAGTTTTGAACTTGAGGTAGCAACGTTGGGTTGAATTTCTTCCGGCCTATGACCTGGACATCTTATATACTCCAGGAAAAGCTAATGTTGTAGCCGATGCACTCAGTATAAAGAATACGGCCAACACCAATCTTATCCTCGCCAATCTCATTATTGCACCTTCCTTAATTAATAAGATCTCTGCTCTTCAGAAGAATGATGAATTTATTCAGAGAATTAGCAAAAGAGTTAGGGAAGGCGAACCTATGAGTTTCCAGATTGACGACAAAGGGGTTCTGAGGTTGTTGGGCCGAATTTGTGTGCCGAACCTTCCTGAGCTCAGAAAGGAAGTAATGGATGAATGTCACAAATCTAAGCTCAATATTCATCTAGGGGTGAGCAAGATGTATCATGACCTCGAGCACACATTTTGGTAGAGATCTATGAAGAGAGACAATTCTATATATGTTGTTAGATGTCCCACCTGTCACAAATTCAAAAGCGATTAGCAAAAGCTAGCAGGATTGTTGCAACCGCTAGAGGTTCCAGGTTGGAAGTGGGACCAAATTTCTATGGACTTCATTGATGGCTTGCCCCGAACTAGAAAAGGGAATGACCGTATATGGCTGATTGTAGATCGCTTCACAAAGATCGCCCATTTTATCCCTGTCAAATCTGATAGAACAGCTCGAAGTTTAGCAAAGAATTATTTCAAAGAGACTGTCAGACTACATGGAGTTCCCAGTTGCATCGTTAGTGATCGCGATCCGCTATTTGCTAGCAAGTTCCGGGAAACATTCCAAGAGGAGCTTGGGACCAAATTGAATATGAGCACCTCTTATCATCCTTAGACAGATCGCCAGACTGAGACGGTAAACCGTATATTGGAAGACTTGTTGCGAGCATGCATTCTTGATTTTGGCGGGTCATGGGAAGATCACTTGCACTTGGTTGAATTCTCTTATAATAACAGCTACCAAGCAAACTTACAGATGTCGCCATTTGAAGCATTATATGGTAGGCCATGTAGATCTCCCGCATGTTGTGTGGAACCCGGCTGTCGTTTAGTATTGGGTCCCGACATGATTCGTGAAGCATCAAATAAAGTTGATTTTATTAAGAAGCGATTGCTGGCTGCTAAAAGCCAACAGAAGAGCTATGCAGACGCATGAAGAAGGGATTTGGAATTCTCTATTGGTGATCTTGTATAATTGAGGGTTCCCCACTGGGAGGTGTGATTCGATTTGGGAAGACTGGGAAATTGGCATCGAGATTGATTGGTCCATTTCCTATTCTTGAAAGGATTGGAACCCTCGCTTATAGGGTGCAATTGCCTGACTGGTTGCCTGGGGTTCACGATGTATTCCATGTGTCTCAACTTCGGAAGCATGTTCATGATCCAGACTTAGTTGTGGAGGAAGCAGGACAACAAGATTTGGAGATTACCCCGAGCTTAGCAGTGAGAAGAGAGCCAGTTAAAATTGTTCACAAAGAGACCCGAGTTATAAGGAACAAGAGGATCCACCTAGTCAAAGTTCAGTGGAGCAGGGATCCTGGAGACTGTACATGGGAGACTGAGGATAGAATCAAACAGGCTTATCCCAAGTGTAGAGTGGACATCTCCGAGTAACTCTTGTGTTGAGGTACATTTATGATACCTTGCATTTTCCCTTTTGTTTCCTACTTTACTATTGTTTCCTTTTCGGAGATGAAAAGCTTTTAGGTGGGGGAGATTGTAACAACCCGGAAAATCAAAATTTTTACTTTGGCTATTTCAATGAATTTTGAATAGTAAAATAATTTATTTTAAATAATAACGATTAAAAATTTATTTAAATCGAAGTTAGAGCGAGTATATTTATTTTAATTTTAAAATGAATTAGAAATAGCACAGTAGTTTGAAAAGTCAAATCTAAACTTTGATTGAATGTGCAAGATTCAAAATTAAACGGATTTTAATGAAACCAAAAATATCTAAATATGTTTAAAAATATCTTTCCAATGAATCCGAAAAGTTGAAATTTCATAGTGGGAATAAAAAGTTATGGCTAGTTGAATATTCAGAATAGTCGCTAAGGAATATAGTATAATTTATAGCCCGTATAAATGGCCATTATACAAACGACCTCTGTTTTCGATGAAACCACTTTTTTCGTATCCGGAATGTCAAATTATTGCTAAATTTAATTTTCTAGAATTTTTGGAATTAATTTTTGAGCGTAGTAAATTAAACTATGATTCGATAATTTCTTTTGAATTTGATCGACCGTTAAAAAGGTCATTTTTCAAACGATCTCCAAATTCGACGAAATTAATTTTATTAGGACCGTATCATCAAAACATAGCTAGATTTATTTTTTGGGAATATTCGGAGTCCGTATGTGGACCCGATAAATTTAAATATGCGATCGAATTAACTTAATAAAGGATTTAAATTTTAAATTAAAGAAATCAGGCCAAAAACAATCGTTTGGGCTGACGGGACCTAGCCCATTAGTTCCGGAACAGGGGCAATTAGGTGGAAACAACTCCTGTTGGACTGAAATTGGAGTTGTTAAGAATCTATGGATTTATTTGTAAAGATTAGAAATAAAATATTATAAAAATCCTTTTTGTCTTCTTCCAAGTCCTATTTTCCTGTAGCCGCCACCTTCATCGAACAATGGCCGTGAATGCTCAACCTTTCTCCATTAATTTCCATCGATTCACACCTCTAAATCCTTCACTCCTTTAGACAATATCGTAGAGATTCTCCTCCTCTACAATTCCATGTGGATTGATCCTCCTTTGGTGGCACGAACTCCGAGAACCGAAGCCCCGAAGTCGTGTCGTTCGCAGCGCCGCACCCCCCAATACCCACGATCGAATTGGCCAGAGGTGGGCCCCCTACGTGCATCTCCCAGTGCTCTTCGTCGTGGCGGCATCCGATTGTCCTTAAGCCCAACAGATTGATAGCAAGATCCAACCCTAGTTTGAAACCAATTAGAAAACTTATGGCCGTGTTATAAAGGAAGAGGAAGAAGGGTATCTCCCTTTAATTTAGTATTTAATTAATTTATTTAAAATATTCTCGATCTAAAATAATTCATAACTCACTCATATGAACTCAGAACTGAACGGTTTTCGAAGCGTTGAGATCATAAGCCCGAGATCTGCGTTTCTAGACTAACTAGAACCAATTCTAAGCTGATCAAATTTTGGCCAAAAATTGCAGATCTGAACCATTCAGATTTAAACTACAGTGAGAATTTTATTTTATTTTTATTTTTAAATAATTGGAATAAATCATGATTTTATTATCATCGATCCGCTGTAAATTTCTACATGATATGCTACTTGATTTGATCTGTATTTGATGTGTTAATGTAGATCTGTTGGTTTGGGGTGATATTGTGTTATAATTGAATATGCAATAAAAATAAATCAAACACTTTTGTTATTTTTGTTGAATCAAAACATTCAACAAAAATGAAGCATCACCTTATTATATTTTATTGGCATTATATTTGCAACAAAAATGAGTCAAACATTTTTGTTGTTTTTGTTGAATCAAAACATTCAACAAAAATGAAGTATCACCTTCATTATATTTTGTTGGAATTAAATTTGCAGTAAAAGTGAGTCAAACATTTTTGTTATTTTGTTGAATTAAAATATTCAACAAAAATGGAGTATCACCTTTATTATATTTGGTTGGAATTAAATTTTCAATAAAAATGTATCATACATTTTGTCACATTAATTGAATTAGAATTTTAAATCAAAATGAAATATTCCCTTTTGTACATTTTTGTTGAATCAAATTTTTCAACAAAAATGAATCATACATTTTGTTATTTGATTGAATTAGGAATTTCAATCAAAATGAAAAATATCACTTTCGTTAATGGATTGAATCAGAATTTTCAATCAAAAATGAAATATCACCTTTGTTAAATTATTGAATTTGAATTTTCAATCAAAATGAAATATCACCTTTGTTAATTGATTGAATTTTAATTTCAATCAAAATGAAATTTCACCTTTGTTAATTGATTGAATTAGAATTTTCAATCAAAATGAAATATACATCCTTGTTAATTGATTGAGTTAGAACTTTCAATCAAAATGAACTATCAAATTTTGTCATTTTGTTGAATTAAAATTTTTCAACAAAAATGAAATATAAGTTTCTATCATTTTATGGAATTATTATAAAATAGAAATGTTCATGTTTTTAAACAAATAGAACATTACACTAAAAAGTTCACATTTTTTTATGTAATGTTAGAATATGGAAAATGTTCATGTTTTGAATAAAAACATGATTTCATTAAAAATTTCATATTTTAGTGTCAAGAATGAAAGTAGTGAAAAGCGTGTTCATGTTTTAAAATTAAAATATGATTTCATTAACAATATGCTTTTTTAATGTAATATTAAAAATAAGAAAAATGTACACGTTTTAAAATCAAAACATGATTTCATTAAAAATATACATTTTTAACGTAATGTTAAAAGTAAGAAAAGTGTTCATGAATCAAAAAATGATTTAATTAAGATATACATTTTAATGTAATGTTAGAAATTAGTAAAAAGATACATGTTTTAAAATGAAAACATGTTTTACATTAAAAACTATCTTTTAAGATAATAATAGAAATATAGAAAAAGATTCATGTTTTAAAATCAAAACATGATTACATAAAAATTTCACTTTTAATGTAATATTAGAAAATTGGACAATGTTCATGTTATTAAAGTAAAAAACATGTTTTACATTAAAAATTCACTTTTAATGTAATAAATAGGAATATAGGAAAAGATTCATTTTTTAAAATAAAACATGTTTAACATTAAAATTTCACTTTTTAATGTAATAATAGAATCTAGAGAAAAACATGCATGTTTTCAAAATAAAATATGTTTACATTAAAAACTTTGTTTTTAATGAAATGGATAAATCACATTTATATTTACATTGCATATATTAGAGTTTATATGCATTATTAAAATTACATTTATATTTACATTGCATATATTAGAATTTATATGCATTGTTAAAATCACATATATATTTACATTGCATATATTAGAATTTATATGCATTGTTTAAATTACATTTATATGCATGGTTTAAATTACATTTATATTTACATTGCATATATTAGACTTTATATGCATTGTTAAAATTACATTTATATTTGCATATATCAGAATTTATATGCAAAGTTAACTTGTCAGTGGTTCAATTTTCATGTAAATGAAATGTATTTTGTTTGACAATGCGTAGATATGATATGCCAACAAAAACATTCTTTTATTTGGCATATTAAAAACGTTAGTGGAATCGTCGAATGGTTTATATATATAATTATATATATATGTATAAATTTAAATTAAACGAATCACGCGGTAGTTCGCATTTCGAAATCGTAACTTTAAATGATTATACCAGAAGATCCAACCGTCGGATTTTCCCAAAACTAGAACCGTTAGGACCTCTTTGGGAAGATCTTTCCAAGGATATAAACTTTGTTAAAATCCAATGGTTAAATTTCGAGATAAGTGTTAATCAAATTTTGATAAAAACAGCGCCAGGGCCGCCTATTGACCCGAAGCGTCGTTAAATTCATTTAGCTATTTATATATATATATATAAAAATAGCGATAAATCATTATTAAATACTATTAACGAAAAGAAATGATTTTAAATTATATATATGCGAGAATCATTTGAAAAGATCGAGTTCAATCTCATTTCAATTGATTATACGACGATCTAAATCGAAGATCTAAAAAACGACAATTGAAGACCGACGATCTTCACATCGAAAGGATAACTACTGATGCCCGGCATTGGCTAGCTCCTAGTAAAGGGTTAAGGTGGTAGTTATTCGGACGTACTTGTTGATTGTCCGGATATTCTAGCACCTCTCTTTCATATTGGACATACGAGACGAGGAATAAGGTGACTCCGGTTTCGTTCAGACGTAGAACGAACTTGTAAATGGATGTGTTTCCGACATTGGATTTCATTCCATGTAAATTGATTTCTATTTAATATATATATGTTAGTGGCGGAGAATTTATTCTCTTGCTTAATACCCTTGTCTGAGACGCATGACCTCAGAGGTTATATATTGGTAGTTATCGATCGCATGGCGTGAATTGTCAATGTGACATGCCAAGATGCAATTGATCGAGGCTTTTGTTGAAAAGTAGAGCCTTTTGGATGATGATCAAAGCATAGCCTATTTCGGCATAGCTTTGCATATAACATTACCTCGCGAGCCTCACACCCCTGTAAGAGTCAGAAACAGGACAAGGGAATGCATGGAGTGCACACGTTTCTTTCTAGCTAGAAGTGGTATCAGAGTTTTGCTAGCCCTGACATTTTACTTATGGGGTTGATGGAATGAGGCTCCTTAGATTTATTGGTCGATTGTGTCCATTTTATAGGTTCATTAGGACCAGGAAGCGTGTGTTCAGGAATTGCCAATTCACTAAAGTATTTGTGGACCAGCTCTGCAGTATCCAAGGGTTGCCAGTAGTTGTGATCCTGAGACATTGCTAGAGTGTCTCGAATCGGTAAGGAGATCGTCCCTAGCCTTGACTCATGATGGAAACCCAATTTCCAATACGACATTACGGTTTTGATTGTAAACCTATATATGGCGACATAATATATGGTAGTTATGCCATCTAGGATTGATACATTTACTTTGAAGTATTTTTGAAACCTATTAGACACTAACAATAATATTAAAATATTATTTTCGACGTATCAAGCATTTTTTATCATTATAAGGTAAAACTCTGTCCTCCAGTTTGCGTTACATTGTGTGATGGGACTTAAGTCTTATAATGATTTCATTTTCTAAAAAGCACTGCGTTGTTTTTTGAAATTTATTAAACATGTGCACTAGCAATCCAATGGAGTAAACCCGTTCCGCGTTAGCGGCGTGGTCCTGTGATTAGCCATATTGTTAGTTAAGAAATATTTCTCATACCAGTCCCATGACTGACTCGTAGTTCGTTTCACATTGCAAACTCGGGTGCCCTCTTTCCACACAGGCAGCCAAATGAACGGTTTAGGTATGGACACATTCTGGAGTGGAGCTTGCTTAAGGAAGAAGATGAAAAACATTTTCCTTTTTATCTTCTATTGCTTCTGGAGGCATTTAGACATTATTGATCTTTGATGCATTTGATGGAGTTGAGACTTTTTTTTTTGTTGAGACATCTATTTGCTAAGTGTATCCTGTAAATGCGTACTCTGATGTCTTTGATGTTATGTGGTGATGACATTCTTATTTTCGCTGTAATGATTTATGTGTTATGCTATTATCTGAGATCTGCTATTGTTGTAATTATGTTATGCTCCTATGATTATCCTTGCTTTCGTACTATGGAAGTTTGGGGTCGTCACACTTACCTTTGTCGTAACCGGAATAGATTAAAACAATTTGAAGCTTTTGAAAATTCTGATCCTTATGCTAGAATTTTTCTCTGCAATTGCAAGTAAATTGTAACGACCCACTTTTAAGTAGAGTCTAAGCCGACATTTACGAAACCATGTCATCTCAAATTATACAAAAAAGAAGATAGCAATTAGAAAGAAATTAGAGGGTGAGATAAGAAAGAAAGAAATATCAGAATAGGAGAAGAAGAACACATCAGAAACAAAGTCTCACATCGCAGCGGAACAAAATATAATATAGAAATAAATTTTTACTGAGAGCTTGAATATAATACTTACAATCATCAAAGTACATCACACATCTGGACAATTATAATAACCTGTCCTCATATACAACACACTGCGGAATAACAATCATATAAGGTATAATATCATACGTCTGATCACATCCAGCTCGTCTATGGACTTCGTGGCATCCGATAACCTGGACCTGTACACCTCGGTCTAACCCGAGCATTACAAACACCGGGTCAGTCTGGTGAATCAGAGTGAGAAAAACATACTAAGTTTAAAAGTATCACACAACCTGATTTTAAAGTCAAAATCTTTTCGAAAGGATAATCGTAAGACCAAATCCACACATAAATATGGACGATTTTTACCATACAGAAATCCAAAACATTTTTGAAATCATTATCTTTTTTGATATTATAATAGTGTATAAATACAAATAAATATCACTCTTGCAGAATGCTTGCATCTCACGCTTTACATATATAGTATACAATCAAAACCGCGGCTCTTATTATAGACTGGATTTCCTAGCAAGGTATGGGACCACCTTCCCGACAATGTACTTCTAGAGATGAATACATTGGGGTTCAACAAGAACATCTTGCAACCCAGGCTAGACATGACCAGCCCCTCACTATACTTTGAGAGTACCGAAAATATCATAACCACGGTTGGGGGCCAGCCAACCGAACCGATAGCATACATACATAAATAAAAATGGAACAACTGAAGGCATTTGATTTCACCAGATCAGGGAATGATATACCCTTTTGATGGGTGCGACCTACATAGCCATGCGACTTACCCGATTTTGTGCCATTACCCGGTTGATGAGGCTTGAGGTCACAATTAATTAGTAAATTAATTAGTTAATTTATTAATTAATCTATTTATTTATTCTTTTCTTTTAGAATATCTGGCCACCGTTCACTTTGAATGCCACATCGTCAGATCCGTCAAATCACTAATTGACGTCCACAAATGTACTCTGGGTATAAAAGAAGTGCCCCTCTTTGCCACCAACTTGGTAAATTTGTAAAAATCAACGTAGGTGGTTTTAAAGAAATACTCTGTCAGACACTCATCCATAAAAGTCATCCAGGAACAGGATAAACAAATGGCATCCTCCTACCACATCCTAGGTATCACTCTATAGATTGGTAGCGAGTAGTCCTTGCAACCCGTAGATTCCAACCACAAAAGAATCACAGTATATCTCTGGCCGCTAAACCAGAGATTTTTAGTGGTTCTTCCATTTATGAAAATATACTGTCTTCAATGCTCCATCTCGATCATCTTCTGATATCTTCACGTATTTGTTGGTCGGAATTGTTTTCGAATATAAATTCGATTCTGGTCTTTCCGTACCAACCACATATTTGGCTAGATTTGATAGTCAGTTATTTAACTATCAAATAAATAATCATTTTTCAATCATGAAAATGAGGGGTTCATTGGTTCAGTATTTAGCATCACTTGGCCTTTTTAAATAAAAATAATTAACGTATGGTTAATTAAAAACCAAGGCACGTGCTTCGCACACGGCAGATTTTGGTACAAAAATGTTGATTGATAGTTAAAACCATCAATATATATGTGGTGGTTACAATACTGTATTTACTTCTTATTTAACATACAAGTGATTCTCAAGACCATTTCATCTTAATACTTGTAAAAATATCTTAACTGTAACACCCCGTAATTTTATAACATTAAAATTCACAAATTAAAGTATACTTAATTTTTAGAAAAGAATAAAGTGAAATGGGTTGCACAGAGAAATATATATATTGATATATATATAAAAATTTAAAATTAAATAAATAAATATGCGAAAAAGTTCAAAACAGCGAATTGGGAGGGGGAATAACCGAACCGGCCCATTTTTGAGGTCGACCCAAGCCCCGTTGGGTCGACTAGGGGTTAATCCAGGGTGTTTGGCTGTCAACCCATGGGCCGATTCGCTCAAATGCAGATTTTGCATTTGATTGGTTCTCATGGTTCAGGGTTAATCTAATGGTCCTAAATAACTTCCTACACCTATAAATACATCCTAATGCTAACCCTAAAACTAATTAAAATAGAATAGTTACCGTCATACCATCGCCATGGAAATCAATGGAGCCGCCGCCAACCAAGAAAGAAGAAAAGCAAATTCAATTCTAATTCTCTCAACCCTAAAGCAAAGCAAAACTCTCTCTTTTCTTCTCTAAATTGTGAGTATGATGATCTTAACAAGATTATTATCATTTTAATTAGGTTGAGTTATGAATGGATTATGAGTAGATGATGTGAATTATCATATATGTTGTTGTAAACCCCTTTTGCTATCATGTATATTGTAAATCCAATGTTATGTGATGATGATATCTTATATGTTGTAAATCATGCTATGATGATGTTATGTATGTTGAAAGTTTCTATGCTAAGTTGTGATGAATCATACATGTTAAAAAGGCCATGATGTTACCATCTATGCTAGTTAGTTCATATTAATTAAGTCATCATGTTTGGGTTATGTTGATCTATATGACAAGTCACATATGCAAGTTAGATTGATTAGAAAAGTTATGAACATATGCCATGACATCTATTATGACATCTAGAATTATGCTATGACATATGTGATATCCTATGCTAGTTCACACCATCATTATATTGCCTAAAAACCCCATATGCAAGTTTATGTATAGATTTGGGCTATGATCATATCATATAAATTGAGACATTTAACAAGTTGACACCTTTTGATCTTTAACATGTGTAGTTTATGCAAGTTTCACCCCTATTATGATTAGATTTATTTTAATTGTCTATATGTTGTGATAATTTATCTTTGTGCTAGGTGTTAGACTATACAAGTCTAGCCTATATTATGCGTTGAATAAGCGAACGTATAAACGTGGGGTAGGGGTAATATTAAGGATTTAATATTAAAAAGTTGGGGTGCAATTGATATGATTTTGCATGCCATAAGTGGATGGCCATAATTGAGTCCATTATGGACATCATTAAAAGTTGACTTAATTAATAATTTGAATAGGGAATTATTAAAACTGGGGTAAAAGATTTTAAGTGTTAATCAATGCTTAGGACACGAGGTTGGACTCGTTTGTGACGTAAACCTGCCCGGACCGGCCCGACAAATCCAGTGGTCACAAATGTCAGCCCAATGTGAGAGGTCCTAGGCCTAAACTAAAGCATAATGGTTGTAAAGACACGAGGTTAGACTCTTTTATGGTGTAAGACTGCCCGGACCCGCCCGACAAATCCAGCTGCCATAAATGCCAGTCTAATGTGAGAGGTCTTTATGAGGTTATGGTCTGAATGAATTAAGAAATACTTAACCAGATAAACATGTAAGGTGGGACATGGGGGTTAAGTAGGTGCCTTGGGTGGCATGAGGAATCTAGGGGGTGCCCTTAGTGGCATGTGAAATACGATTAGTAAGACTTAACCAAACACACATGTAAATGAACATGACTAAGAGGGTTAAGTGGGATATATTAATGACAAGCTTAGGTGGGTAGCTTCTGGGGGCCCATTTCAACCAGTATCCCAAACGTATCTTTGTGGGCTCGACCCAAGTCGAGGACGGGACACACATACTGAGTTTGACAATAAGAGGCCAAAACGGGGAGCGGTGGCAACGCAAGTCCAACGGGTTTCATATGCGTGTGTGGACCCGGGCTGGTAGGTAAGACGTTGTTGCATCGTGTAGGTATAAGCCGTGCATTCTCAAGTTGTATCGGGTTGCCACTTTAGGGGGAGTGATACACCCCACTATGGGGCCAGCACGGGTATCTATGAGTAGGGAGCCGATCGAAAGTGGGTAGTGGGGTACACCTAGTGGAGATAGGGGCAGACGACACTATGTAGTCAGCTAGGGGTACGCAAGGCTATTTATAAAGTTTCTGTGTGAAGCAAGTGGGATCAACCTTTAGGGTGACTGGTGCGGTGCAGTGTAGTAATGTGCGGTGCAGTGTAGTAATGTGCGGTGCAGTGTAGCAATCATTCGTTAGTAATTAGGTGTGCCTTTGACGTTATCTTTCACGTTATCCTTATCTGCTCATTCCATACCTAATAGTTCATAGACATTTACTTGTCTTCCAGCTTATGCCATAGTCTAGTTATTTTGATAATAGTATTGTTAGAATTATCATACTCGCCAGACTTTATGTCTGACCCCCTCTATTTCTATCCTTTTTCCCCCTCCAGGTCCTCAGGTTGGGCCCAGCTCTAGTGGAGTTTGATTGAATTGCTTCATCTCTCTTTGGAAAGCTTGGACCGTTGAAGTAAAGTTCAGCTTGTTATCTTTTTAATGGCTATTTATGTAATGGGATTATGTATTTTGTTTTTATGAAGATGGATATTGTACTTGGTTATGATCTATGGTTTTATGATGTAACAAACATGTTTAATTTCCGCTGCAATAAAATGAAGTTTTAGATTTCCAAGTACTATTTATTATCTGTCTTGTTGTAATTTTTCTGTTCTATATTCACTTATAACCTCCATGGAAGTTAATGCATTCCCTTTGTGAGTGACATTAATGGACGTGGGGTGTTACACGTGGTATCGGAGCTTAAGGTTACCAGAACAGATAAAAATACTTTAGAAAAATAGTTGTTTTTGGAAGAAATGTTTTCAAAAACATGTTTTAAGGAGAAATTTAAAGAGGAAGTTTTTATGAAAAACATAATCCCCAAATAGCCATATATCTTTATCTTTCGAATTCACCATTTTGAATCTTTCCTTTTTCGTTTCAGCATGGCTAAAGATCTTAACCTACCTGACAGTGTGACGATACCAGGATGGTATAGGAGGCTATTAGAGGCTAGGGCCGGCGCAGGTCCGGCCAATGTTCCTCCACCACCAGTTGCACCTATTCCTCCTCCTCCTTGCGTAGATACTTTTGCAAAGACGTGTAAGGAATTTAAAGCTATGGGTGGAAAACCCTTTCAAGGGTCAGAAACGTTTGTGGAAGCTAGAGATTGGCTTAAGGAGGTGGAAGAATTGCTAGAAATCTTTGAAGTAGAAGAAGGGAGGAGAGTTCGTTTAGCAGCTTGGTTGATGAAGGGAGAGGCCTCGTTTTGGTCGGAGGTCACTAATGGGGAGCGTCCTATTGACTCTTGGGCGGATTTCAGACGTAGGTTCGAGGCGAAGTTTCTCTCAAGGGCGGAAGAAAATCTATATATGGAAAGGTTCTTGACATTGAAGCAAGGAAGCTCATCAGTGAAAGAATATGTCAATAAATTTAATCAGTTAGCAAGGTTTGGCTTGGACTTAGTAAACACGCCGGAGAAGAAGGCTCTAAGGTTCGTGAATGGCTTGAATGAACCATTGCAGGGGTTGGCTATGACCCACATCCCTACGGGGGCCACCTTTGAGAAGTTAGTAGAAATGGCGCTTATGCATGAGGAGAAAAGCGCTAAAGCTGATAAGGCACCCGAGAAGAAGGGGGATCAGAAGAAACCACAACAGCAAAACAAGAAGGCTGGTAAAGACAATAACGGCAAGGGAAAGAAGAAATTTTTTAACTGTGGGACCCCAGGCCATCTCAGCAAGGACTGCCGAAAGAAAAAGAAGACTGGCTGTTTTCATTGTGGCGATGCGGGACATTTAGTGAAGGACTGCCCAAGGAAGGGGCAGAGGGCAGGAGCTACCTCGGGAGGACAGGTGCAGGCTCTTATGGCACCAGGGCATGCTAGGGGACAAGTTCAGGCTCTCGCGGTCCCACTGCTACAAGAACGAGGTAGAACCATTTCTATTGAAAGCTTAGTTTTTCTGTTTGATCATCCTGTCCGTACCTTATTCGATTCGGGCGCATCACATTCGTTTATCTCTACATCATTAGTTGAATCACTGCACTTAAACACCAGTTTAGTAGAGGATCCCTTAGTTGTTTCGAATCCAATTGGGGGCTCAACTTATTTGTCTATGATGTGTTTGGATTTGAAAATTTCCATACTTAGCGTTGAATTTAGATGTGATGCTTATGTGTTGGGCTTCACGGGCTATGGGCTAATTTTAGGAATGGATTGGTTATCCAGAAATGGGGCCGTTCTTGATTGTGAAAGGAGAGTAGTTAGGCTCGTGACTCGCCTTGGCAACACTCTCGAAATCTTTTGTAATCCCATAAATTTGGTTATGCTAAGTTATCTAGAATCGCTTGACGCGTCTGAGGAAAATCTACGATCTGTTAGAGTGGTCCGAGAATATTAGGATGTGTTTGAGGAGGTGAAGGGCTTGCCTCCGAAGCGGGAGATAGATTTTCGAATATATCTTGTGGATAATGCGAAACCAGTATCTTTGCCAGTACGCCACATGGCTCCACGTGAAAGGAGGGAACTCGGTAAGCAAGTGAAGGAGTTGCTTGAGAAGGGGTTCATAAGATGAAGTATATCGGAGTGGGGTGCTCCAGTAGTATTTTCCACCAAGGCGGATGGGTCCCTTAGACTGTGTGTGGACTATAGAGAACTTAATAAACTTACTAAGAAGAACAGACACCCACTGCCGAGGATTGACGATCTCTTCGATCAGTTAGTTGGCGCCTCAGTGTTTTCGCAGTTGGACTTAGCCACTAGTTTCCATCAGTTGAGAGTGGTTGAGGATAGCATAGACAAGACTGCCTTTAGGACTCCGGACGGTTTCTATGAATGGCTTGTGATGCCCTTCGGTTTGACAAACGCCCCAGCATATTTTGTTGATTTGATGAGTAGGGTGTTTAGGGAGTACCTTAACAAATTCGTGGTAGTCTTTGTAGATGACATCTTGATCTTTTCTAAGGATGAAGAAGAGCATGCCCTACATCTTAGGGAAGTGTTGGAGACCCTACGAGCGCATAGCCTTAAGGCTAAATTTTCTAAGTGTCACTTCTGGAGGAAGGAAGTACGGTTCTTGGGGCACGTGGTTTCCAAAGAAGGGATAGCCGTGGATCCCGCGAAGGTGGTGGCCATCCAAGATTGGAAGGTCCCTAAAAATGCTACCGAAGTGAGAAGTTTCTTGGGGTTGGCTGGCTACTATAGGAAGTTTATCAAAGACTTCGCAAAGATATCAGCTCCATTGACACGCTTGACGAAGAAGAACCTAGTTTTCACATGGGACGTAGATTGTGATGATGCGTTCCAACGTTTGAAGAGAGCTTTGACTCCAGCCCCAGTCTTAGTATTGCCAGACGGGAGTAAGCCGTTTACCGTTTATACTGATGCTTGTGGGACAGGACTAGGCGCAGTCTTAATGCAAGAGGGTAGGGTAATAGCCTATGGTGGAAGGCAGTTGAGAGCGCATGAGAAAAATTATCCTACACATGACCTAGAATTGGCCGCTATTGTTTTCGCGCTTAAGTCTTGGCGAGAAATTCGAATTATTCACTGACCACAAGTCTTTAAAATACCTATTCTCTCAAAAGGACTTGAACTTAAGGCAGCAAAGGTGGATGGAGTTCTTAGCGTCCTACGACTTCGAAATAGCCTATACCCCTGGCAAGGGTAACGTGGTGGCAGACGCCTTAAGTAGAAAAAGATTATCCTTAAGTCCTTTGTTTGTTGAGCGGCGAAGTTTAGAATTCATTTCAATGTTTGACTTTAGACCTTCCATTGACTTCGTACCCGGTTTGCTAGCATCCTTGGAGGTCAGACCTACGCTTTTGGGACGGATTGGCGAGGCACAGCGAGACGACCCGCAGTTGGTTGAGTTAGTAGAAAAACACAAAGGAGGGGAGTCATCAAGCCATCTCCATAGGTATACCCTAGACGATAAGGGTTGGTTACGTAGGGACGGTAGACTTTGTGTACCAAAAGACGATGACCTAAGGAAGACTATTCTTGACGAAGCACGTCATTCGAAGATGACCATTCATCCCGGCGGGGACAAGATGTACAAAGACATGAAGAGAGTTTACTTTTGGGCCGGCATGAAGAAAGATGTGGCCGAGTATGTCGCTAGATGCTTGGTGTGCCAACAAGTAAAAGCGGAGCAAAAGAAACCCGGTGGGTTGCTTCACCCATTGGAGGTTCCACTATGGAAGTGGGAAAGTGTCTCGATGGATTTTGTGGATGGGTTACCGCGATCAAGGAATGGTAATACGGGAATTTGGGTTATAGTAGATAGACTTACTAAAAGCGCCCATTTCATTCCCGTAAAGAGTAAGAGGACTGCTCCATGGTTAGCCTCCGTATACGTTCGAGAAATAGTTCGTTTGCACGGTGTTCCTTCTAGCATAGTGAGCGACTGCGATCCTATTTTCACTAGCGAATTTTGGAGAAGCTTACAAGAGGCGGTAGGGACTCAGTTATGTTTGGGCACCGCATATCATCCTCAGACGGACGGCCAGACCGAGAGGGTGAATCGCATTCTAGAGGATCTGTTGAGGCTATGTATCCTAGACTTTGGGGGTACGTGGGAAGAGCATCTTCCATTGGTGGAGTTCGCATATAATAACAGCTTTCAGTCCAGCATTGGTATGGCACCATTCGAAGCTCTTTATGGACGACCTTGTCGTTCACCTACATGTTGGTGGGAATCTGCGGATAAGATCTTACTTGGGCCCGATATGATTAGGGAGACTTCAGAGAAGATCGACTTGATTCGAAGGAGGATGAAAGCAACATAGGATAGGCAGAAATCTTATGCGGATAAGAGGAGGACAGATCTCGAGTTTGAAGTTGGGGACATGGTCTTTGTCAAAGTGTCTCCATTACAGAACGTTGTTCGCTTTGGGTCCGTTGGGAAATTAGCACCAAGGTTTGTAGGGCCGTTTCCTATTAAGGAGAAAATTGGACAGATGGCGTATAGAGTGGAGTTGCCCGAGAGACTTAGTGGTGTACACGACATATTCCATGTGTCACATTTGAGGAAGTGCTTGCACGAGACCGCGGAAGTGGTAGAGCCGAGCTTTCTTAGAGAGGTGGAGATAGAGCGTGATGCGACAATTCGACGAGCTCCTACGCGCATTCTTGGGTCGGAGATCAAGAGATTGAGGAATCGAGAGGTCAGACTAGTCAAAGTGCAATGGGGAGATGATGAGAGCAACGCTACTTGGGAGACAGAAGAGAAGATGCATTCACGATACCCTTTTCTTTTTGAGGGTATGTCTTTTAATTTCTCCTTTATCGCTTAGCTTGTACTTATCTTATCATTAGTATATCCTCTCGCTAGTATCTTTGACCTTTAGTTAGGATAATCCTATGGTTGAAACATGTGTTTGAGACATGTTATGTATGGTGGATGCAAAGTGGATGCAAGTGTTTGCTAGTGGTTGCTCGTGGATGCATACACACACTATTAGGCACCAGATCGGCTAAGTCACTTCATATTGCATATTGCATATATATGGATGTATTTAGTAAAATGGATGTATAATGGTTGTATTATCATATAGTTGCTGCATTCGGGTGGATGGTTGTGCACGCATATAGAATTAATATGTATCATTAGGAATCTTTTGCATACATATTGGACGCATGGCACTATCATGAATTGCACTAAGGAGGTCGACTAAATCAGTAGACCGCCTAATTTTGCATTAGATATGGACATATACACACACTGTGCATATAAACATTAAAGCATTAGAAGTCTTTTAAGGACAATGGATGTTGGTGTTTGATGGTTGAGTAGACGGACGATTAGATGGTAGGATATACATTCTTCTTGACTTGGAGATTTCGGGGACGAAATCCTTTAAGGAGGGGAGAATGTAACACCCCGTAATTTTATAACATTAAAATTCACAAATTAAAGTATACTTAATTTTTAGAAAAGAATTAAGTGAAATAGGTTGTGCAGAGAAATATATATATATTGATATATATATATATACAAAAATTAAAAATTAAATAAATAAATATGCGAAAAAGTTCAAAACAGCGAATTGGGAGGGGGAATAACCGAACCGGCCTATTTTTGAGGTCGACCCAAGCTTTGCTGGGTCGACTAAGGGTTAATCCAGGGTGTTTGGCTGTCAACCCGTGGGCCGATTCGCTCAAATGCAGATTTTGCATTTGATTGGTTCTCATGGTTCAGGGTTAATCTAATGGTCCTAAATAACTTCCTACACCTATAAATACATCCTAATGCTAACCCTAAACCTAATTAAAATAGAATAGTTACCGTCATACCATCGCCATGGAAATCAATGGAGCCGCCGCCAACTAAGAAAGAAGAAAAGCAAATTCAATTCTAATTCTCTCAACCCTAAAGCAAAGCAAAACTCTCTCTTTTCTTCTCTAAATTGTGAGTATGATGATCTTAACAAGATTATTATCATTTTAATTAGGTTGAGTTATGAATGGATTATGAGTAGATGATGTGAATTATCATATATGTTATTGTAAACCCCTTTTGCTATCATGTATATTGTAAATCCAATGTTATGTGATGATGATATCTTATATGTTGTAAATCATGCTATGATGATGTTATGTATGTTGAAAGTTTCTATGCTAAGTTGTGATGAATCATACATGTTAAAAAGGCCATGATGTTACCATCTATGCTAGTTAGTTCATATTAATTAAGTCATCATGTTTGGGTTATGTTGATCTATATGACAAGTCACATATGCAAGTTAGATTGATTAGAAAAGTTATGAACATATACCATGACATCTATTATGACATCTAGAATTATGCTATGACATATGTGATATCCTATGCTAGTTCACACCATCATTATGTTGCCTAAAAACCCCATATGCAAGTTTATGTATAGATTTGGGCTATGATCATATCATATAAATTGAGACATTTAACAAGTTGACACCTTTTGATCTTTAACATGTGTAGTTTATGCAAGTTTCACCCCTATTATGATTAGATTTATTTTAATTGTCTATATGTTGTGATAATTTATCTTTGTGCTAGGTGTTAGACTATACAAGTCTAGCCTATATTATGCGTTGAATAAGCGAACGTATAAACGTGGGGTAGGGGTAATATTAAGGATTTAATATTAAAAAGTTGGGGTGCAATTGATATGATTTTGCATGCCATAAGTGGATGGCCATGATTGAGTCAATTATGGACATCATTAAAAGTTGACTTAATTAATAATTTGAATAGGGAATTATTAAAACTGGGGTAAAAGATTTTAAGTGTTAATCAATGCTTAGGACACGAGGTTGGACTCGTTTGTGACGTAAACCTGCCCGGACCCGCCCGGCAAATCCACTGGTCACAAATGTCAGCCCAATATGAGAGGTCCTAGGCCTAAACTAAAGCGTAACGGTTGTAAAGACACGAGGTTATACTCTTTTATGGTGTAAGACTGCCCGGACCCGCCCGGCAAATCTAGCTGCCATAAATGCCAGTCTAATGTGAGAGGTCTTTATGAGGTTATGGTCTGAATGAATTAAGAAATACTTAACCAGATAAACATGTAAGGTGGGACATGGGGGTTAAGTAGGTGCCTTGGGTGGCATGAGGAATCTAGGTGGTGCCTTTAGTGGCATGTGAAATACGATTAGTAAGACTTAACCAAACACACATTTAAATGAACATGACTAAGAGGGTTAAGTGGGATATATTAATGACAAGCTTAGGTGGGTAGCTTGTGGGGGCCCATTTCAACCAGTATCCCAAACGTATCTTTATGGGCTCGACCCAAGTCGAGGACGGGACACGCATACTGAGTTTGACTATAAGAGGCCAAAACGGGGAGCGGTGGCAACGCAAGTCCAACGGGTTTCATATGCGTGTGTGGACCCGGGCTGGTAGGTAAGACGTTGTTGCATCGTTTAGGTATAAGCCGTGCATTCTCAAGTTGTATCGGGTTGCCACTTTAGGGGAGTGATACACCCCACTGTGGGGCCAGCACGGGTATCTACGAGTAGGGAGCCGATCGAAAGTGGGTAGTGGGGTACACCTAGTGGAGATAGAGGCAGACGGCACCTATGTAGTCAGCTAGGGGTACGCAAGGCTATTTATAAAGTTTCTGTGTGAAGCAAGTGGGATCAACCTTTAGGGTGACTGGTGCGGTGCAGTGTAGTAATGTGCGGTGCAGTGTAGTAATGTGCGGTGCAGTGTAGCAATCATTCGTTTGTAATTAGGTGTGCCTTTGACGTTATCTTTCACGTTATCCTTATCTGCTCATTCCATACCTAATAGTTCATAGACATTTACTTGTCTTCCAGCTTATGCCTTAGTCTAGTTATTTTGATAATAGTATTGTTAGAATTATCATACTCGCCAGACTTTATGTCTGACCCCCTCTATTTCTATCCTTTTTCCCCCTCCAGGTCCTCAGGTTGGGCCCAACTCTAGTGGAGTTTGATTGAATTGCTTCATCTCTCTTTGGAAAGCTTGGACTGTTGAAGTAAAGTCCAGCTTGTTATCTTTTTAATGGCTATTTATGTAATGGGATTATGTATTTTGTTTTTATGAAGATGGATATTGTACTTGGTTATGATCTATGGTTTTATGATGTAACAAACATGTTTAATTTCCGCTGCAATAAAATGAAGTTTTAGATTTCCAAGTACTATTTATTATCTATCTTGTTGTAATTTTTCTGTTCTACATTCACTTATAACCTCCATGGAAGTTAATGCATTCCCTTTGTGAGTGACATTAATGGACGTGGGGTGTTACATTAACCATATTCAAATTCCATTTAACTCTCTTCAAACATTTGCTGCAATCATTCTTCACTAACCATATTTGGGAAATTAATTCAACTTGTTATTCGTAAAATAAAGTTATGAAATCCCTTTTGTTTATTACTTGAAAATAATAACCATTACTTATTCTTATAGAATAAATCTATTTTAAACTCCACTTTACATTTCCTTTTCATCTCGAACATATGGTTATAATTTCACGCATTCTCATTTAATTCTCTTTACTTTGGAGCCTCATTACACTTCTTACATCTACACCAATATTGTTACATTATTATTTCTCTAACGGAAATAATAAATTATTACTAACTTTTCTTACCATTACAACTAATATCGTCCTCAGATAATCCTGAAGTAGTTCTTGTTGGGGTATTTTGATTACCTCTCAGACCTAGATCAACAACATTCTTATCTTTAGATAGAAATGAGTTGTAATTCAAAAACGTTTCTAATATTGAAACGAATTCCTTTAACTATTTAATTAAAACATGGTTTTAAAAACCCAAAACATTTTTGAAATCATTATCTTTTCTGATATTATAATAGTGTCTAAATACAAATAAATATCAATCTAGCAGAACGCTTGCATCTCACGCTCTACATATATAGTATACAATAAAATCGCGACTCTTATTGTAGAGTGGATTTCCTGGCAAGGTATGGGACCACCTTCCCGACAATGTACCTCTGGAGATGAATACATTGGGGCTCAACAAGAACATCTTGCAACCCAGGCTAAACATGATAGGCGCCTCACTATACTTTGAGAGTATCAAATATATCATTACCACGGTTGGGGGCCAGCCGACCGAATCGATAGCATACATACATAAAAAAAATGGAACAACCAAAGTTATTTGATTTCACCAGATAGGGCAATGATATACCCTTTTTATGGGTGCGACCCATATAGCCATGCGAACTTCCCGATTTTGTGCCATTACTTAGTTGATGAGGCTTGAGGTCATAATTAATTAACTAAATAATTAATTTATTAATTAATTAATCTATTTATTCTTTTCTTTTAGAATATCTGGCCACCGTCCACTTTGAATGTCACTTCGTCAGATCCTTCAAATCACTAATTGATGTCTACAAATATTCTCTAGGTATAAAAGAAGTGCCCCCTCTTTGCCACCGACTTGGTATATTTGTAAAAATCAACTACGTGGTTTTAAGGAAATACTCTGTCAGACACTCGTCCATACAAGTCATCCAGGAACAGGATAAACAAATGGCACCCTCCTACCGCATCCTAGGTATCACCCTATAGATTGGTAGCGAGTAGTCCTTGCAATCTGTAGATTCCAACCACGACGGAATCACAATATATCTCTGGCCGCTAAACCAGAGATTTTTAGTGGTTCTTCCATTTATGAAAATTTATGGTCTTCAATGCTCCATCTCGGTCGTCTTCTGATATCTTCACGTATTTTTGGTCGGAATGGTTTTCGAATATAAATTCGATTCCGATCTTCCCGTACCAACAACATATTTGGCCAGATTTGATAGTCAGTTATTTAACTATCAAATAAATAATTAGTTTTTCAATCATGAAAATGAGGGGTTCACTTGTTCAGTATTTAGCATCACTTGGCCTTTTTAATTAAAAATAATTAACATATTGTTAATTAAAAACCGAGGCACGTGCTTCGCACATGGCAGATTTTGGTATAAAAATGTTGATTGATGGTTAAAACAATCAATATATATGTGGTGGTTACAATACTGTATTTACTTCTTATTTAACATACAAATGATTCTCAAGACTATTTCATCTTAGCACTTATAAAAAAATATTAACGATATTCAAATTCCATTTAACTCTCTTCAAACGATTGCTATAATCATTCTTCACTAATCATATTTGGGAAATTAATTCAACTTATTATTCGTAAAATAATGTTATGAAATCCCTTTTGTTCATTACTTGAAAACAATAACCACTACTTATTCTTATAGAATAAATCTATTTTAAACTCCACTTTACATTTCCTTTTTAACTCGAACATATGGTTATAATTTCACGCATTCCCATTTAATTCTCTTTACTTTGGAGCCTCATTACACTCCTTACATCTACCCAAACATTGTTACATTATTATTTCTCTAATGGAAATAATAAATTATTACTAACTTTTCTTACCATTACAACTAATATCATCCTCATACAATCTTGGAGTAGTTCTAGTTGGGGTGTTTTAATTACCTCTCAGACCTAGATCAACAACGTTCTTATCTTCAGATAGAAATGAGTTGTAATTCAAAAACGTTTCTAATATTGAAACGAATTCCTTTAATTGTTTAATTAAAACATGGTTTTAAAAACCCTTCTTGCTTTTGAAAATCTCATCTCAAATACAATCATTTTTCATTAATTCACTGATTAAGTAATTTATCATTAAAACATCAGTTTAAACTTCTACTTCTTTAACAATTCAGTTACAACAAGGATTTTTATTCCAAAATCCTATTACTCGCTTCTTTATCAAATTCACTGATGACAGTTCTTTTTTTCTAATCCATTTCACTCATTTCCCGCATTGAAATCCTTATTTCAATTTCCTTCGTTTTAATTAATTCCAGTATAAATAATGTTAATTTAATTAACGCTTAAACACCTTGTCTCTTCATACAAACATCATTTATAAAATTATGGTTTAGTATAAACCCTTTTAATTTCAATTTCCTTTTACTTAATTCAAACATTAAGTAAACATTTAAGTTAAGCTATCGTATTCGCTTACATCCCTTTTATAACTTTTGTTCTCAAAACTCGGTTTAATATAAAACCCATTCATAACTCTTTTCATAATTCCTTTAAATTTCATTTCCACTTCGATTACCTTTTAAATGAATTTCAATTAAAAAGTTATCCGTCAATTTTTATTAACTAAAATAATAATTTATTTCAAACATTAACTACTGTAAAATTAGTTAATTTATTTATTAACTAAATTAAATGATAAATTCCCTTTTTAAAATCTAATAAAAACCAAAACAAATATTCGTTAAACCATTTCCTTAGATTAATTTAAAACAAATTAATTTATAATTGCTCTCCCTTAAATGGTTGACTTAGCCAACCCAAACGCCGTTATTTTGCTAATGATTCCTATTAATCCTTCGTTTAAATTAATTAATAAAATAATTAATTTAAATAATTCCATTTAACTGTTTTCTTAAAAACAATTATCCAATTCTTAACCGTGAGGTAAATTTTCTAGTCTCTTGCTTATAATTCTGACTAGCATCAGGATTTATCTTATAAAATCAATTTATAATTAATTATAAATTTAAATAAATAAATAATAAATATTTATTTACCTTTAACAACTTTTATTCAAAATAATAGATTTCTAAATTTATTCAGTTATAAAAATAATTTTTTATAACTTCACTTTTATTGAATCACCTAACGGTAAAATCCATATTTGGAAAACGATTGATTTATAGGCCATGCACCGCCGATTACTCAGCCTATATCACCCACTGGTTTAAACGAAATAAATGTTGAATTCAGATCAATGGTCAACAAATCAAATCAATCATTCAACCAAATCAGTTCATATAATGACAATATAAAAATAAACAACATTAAATATATTTGAGGAATCCCGTTGGATCCCTCCAACCTGTTCTTCCCTATATCCAAATCGGCTATCTCAAATCAGATCATTCAATCTATTTAACTAATAATTTCAATAATAGTGAATAACAACTATCGAACATCAACCAATTAATAAAACAATTCAAACAATTAAACACGTTTATTTTACAAACATGACCAACAACGTAAGTTACCTTCATTGGGAGCAACCATTAAAATAACGATTTGGTTTTTCACTGAAATTAAGCAAGGTTTAATTTTAGAAATCCAATCAATATATAAATAACAAATAGTCGATCATTAGCAACCATTAGCAACCATAACATACAAAACAATACCCGACTTATATAAAATATAAGTGGGAATCACTGAGTGAGTTTAACTCACCTTGATTTGATTCCGTCATTAACAGTCCATTTTAATTAAATTAAACAATCGTTTAATTTAATTAGAAATTCCACTTGATTCTAATTCCATCCAGATTTGTTCCACGATGTTATGTCTGTTGTCGCGATCTCGGCGTCACTTGTTTGGTTAAATTCTATTCATATGCAAGAAATGTAAATAATATAATTATATGATTTAAACTAATAATTATATCTCTTAATTATGGTCATTATAGTATGATTACTTTGTCATAAATTTTATTTGTCAATTCTTCGTTCTTCTATTGTTCCAATTCTTTGTTTGTTTTACTTTGTATTTAACCTATCATGGAAAACATCATACATTACTTTAAGAATTTAGAGTACGATTAATAAGTTTAATCCTAGTTTAATATCATTTTATTACATTAGTTTATTACTGGAAATTAGGATCAGCAAAGATACTTTAATCTTCTTCCCGCTTTTAAAATGTGCCCAACTTTCCTTTCCCTGCTCTTCATTTCAAACACCTGTTATTTGAATGGATTTAATAAGATAATTAACCATAAGTTCCCTCAATTTAAATTTAATTAATCTGATTACAAATTTACGTTGGTTGGAGAAGATTACGGCCGATCTACGTTTCCACTTTGTGTTCAGCATTCCAGGCTTCACTAATTACAAACCTTGTGCTGCCTTCATCCCATGTGTTAATTAAACAAGTGCCAACTTCTGCTTGTTTAAAATTGATCTTGTTCGCTCCTAATTGAAGCCACCCATTACGCATCACATTGCCCAGTAGATCACCGATCATGAGCATCACCAAACCACCGGAGTCCATCAGAAAATGCCTCGTGCTTGCCTTAACGACGCTGACCCACACCATAATTTTCGTTCCAGTCGTCGCTATAGCATGCTCACAAACCCTCTTCGAACATCATGTCTTCGTGAGGAGATACCACCCTCCGTGATGACCCAATAACGATCGCAACCAGCCGGATTTGATGAGCACCTGACCTATATAAGTTCGCTATTGGATGATAAATGAAATGGTGCATGGAAAACAAGATTAAGATGAAAGAGTTTTCAAATCTTTGTGGCCATTGATAAGTTTAAGTGGCGGCTCAGAAGTTCTTTGACCACGAAGATGGTTTTCAGCGTTAATTTTAGGGTTTATTTCTGAATGATTATATATATATATAAGGGTACCAGTTAATTAAATAATATTTTATCAACTTTGCTATGAAGTAACAACAACAAAGCCATATATCCCAAACAAGTTGGGGTTGGCTTGATATGGAACCCAAAATATAAAATAAAAATAAAAGAAATAATACTGATAATATATATATATATATGGGTTTAATATAACCAAACAGATAAAAAGACGTTTGAAAAGGTTTTTTTAAAAAACAATAAAATTGAAATAAAGTCTAAAACAGTAATAAAAAAAGTAAAAAGATTCAACAAAAGTGAAATAAAGTCTAAAATAATCAAACAGATTTAAAAAACAAACGCTAAGGTTCTGGTACATGGATTGCCAACTTCCATGCACTCCTATCCACTATCAGCTCCTCAGATATACTCCAATTACTTAAATCCCTCTTTATTTTCTCCTCCCATGTCATTTTAGGTCGACCTCTACCTCTCTTTGAGCCTTCGGCGCGGCCTATAATTCCAACGCGCACAGGAGCATCGTGTGGTCTACGTTGGATATGTCCAAACCATCTTAAGCGGTATTGGACTAACTTCTCCTCTATAGGTGCAACTCCAAGTTTTTCCCGAATATACTCATTTCTAATCCGATCTTGTCTGATATGCCCACAACTCCACCGCAACATCCGCATCTCTGCTACACTTATCTTCTGAACTGTGACGACCCCAAATCCCGTACAGACGGAGACAAGGGTAATCCTTGGAATATAACACAGAAACAGATAATAGCAGGACAAAATTAAATAAATACACCAGATAATGAACAATACAATACTGGATAAAAGTAATCATCAGAGTTACACAGTATACAGGATCTTACTTAGTACAAATACAGTTTAGCTATACATAAATGTCTACAGCGGAAAACAAACAAAATATACAATAGGAGCTGAACAGCATAAAAAGAGATAAATGGTAGAATCCATCTTCAACTCCAGCTATCCAGAAAGAACCAGCTAAACCTAAATACAAGGCTGCTCGTGTAGAAAAAGGGGCACCCGAGTTTGAAAGTGAATCAAACTACGAGTCAGTCATGGGACTGGTATGAGAAATCTACTCAACACATATATAATATGGCCAATCACAGGACCACGCCACTTTCGTGGAACGTGTTTACTCCATTGGATTGTCAGTGCTTTAAAACAAATCTTTCTTTTAAACATCGCTATGCTTTTTATAAAAATGAAGCCGTTATAAGACTCAGTTCCCATCACACAATGCAACGCAAACCGGAGGATAGAGTTTTTACCTTATAACGGCCAAAATATGCTTGATACGAATAAATCAAAGGCATTTGATATTATTGCTAGAGTTTATATGTTTTGAAAACAATTTCAAATCATAACTATCAATCATAGACAGCATTGGTACCATATATCATGTCGCCTTATTTATATACAATCAAAACCGCACAGTCACGTATTTGGAAATTGGATTTCCGTCATGAACCAAGGCAAAAGATAGTCCTTACCGAATTCGAGACGCTCTAGCCCGCCCCTCAGGCACAGCCGGAACTGTACCTTGGATCGTCAGGGCCGGTCCACACGAAGCGGATTATAATGCCTGAACAAAGCGTTTCTCCACCCTTTGGGGTGTAAATGAGCCAACGAATGACTCCATCGGACCGGATCGTCCGATCAAACCGAGGCGCCTCGCAACAGCAATAACCACATAGGTGGAAAGTATATAAATGTCAGGGCTGGTAGGTCACTGACACCACCCTAGCTAGAAAGAAAACGCACGTCCCCCCTGAGGTCCTGCTCCCGTTTCTGCCGGGGTGTGAGGCTCGCGATTTCACGTTATACACAAAGCTACGCCACACAGGCGGTGCTTTGGTCATCACCACAAGACTTTGCTTTTCAACAGAAGCCCTGATCACTGCATCTTAGCATGCCACACAGGCAATTCATGCCATGCGACTGATGTCCATCGATATACAACCTCTGAGCTCGTGCATTTCAGAGAAGGGCGTTAAGCAAAAGAATAAATTCTCCGCCGCCAAACAGATGTATATTTAATAGAGATCAATCAACACAGAATAAAATCCAATGTCAGACACACAGTCCATTTACAAGTCCGTTCTGGGTCTGAACGGAACCGGAGGCACTAAATACCTCGCAAACCCATCGATCACCACGTACGTCTGGACGATCACCACTCATTATCCGTATTTCGGGATGCTTCCCAATCAGGACCTCGGTTACCATCCAAACGAGGTGAAGATCTCCGGTCTTCGACCACCGTCTTCATCTTCGACTTTCAATCGTCGGTCAATTATTTGAAATTAGAATTAACTCGGCCTTTTCAAATAATTCACGTATATTTAGAATTTCAAATCAATTTATTTCAATGGTTAAATCATTCGACAACACCAATTTTGTTCTTTAATGTAATTTTCACACCAAACACATTCAACCATCAAATACCACATAAATCGAGCAAATTCAGTTTATTTCCATTCCATATCGTTTATGATATTTTATAACGATTTATCGCTATTTTTATTTATTTTAAAATAGCCAATTTATTCAAAACGACGCTTCGGGCCATAACACGGCCGTGGCGCTGTTTTTCTTCAGATTTGATTTACACATATCTGAAAATCTAACCGTTGGATCTTCACAAAATTTACATCATTAGAAAGGTCTTTTCAAAACGAATCCAACGGTTCCAGTTTCGGGAAAATCCGACGGTCGGATCTCCCGGTAAAATCGTTTGAAGTTTCGATTTCAAAATACGAACTGCAGCGTCGTTATTCGATTAAATATAATTATATTTATATATATATAAATATAATCGTTTCTGGCGCTGTTTTTCTATAGATTTGAATTAAACATTCCAGACAATCCAACCGTTGGATTTTTACAAAGTTGGTGCCGTTAGGAAGATATTTCCAAGGCGAACCCAACGGCTGTGGTTACGGGAAAATCCAATGGTCGGATTTCCCGCACTAGTTGTTTGAAATCACGGTTTCAAAACACGAACTGCACGGCCACGTTTCGTTTTAATTTTATTTATATTTATATAAATATAGTTCATTCAACTATTTCCATATCGTTTTCACTTCAAATATTACACTAACGCCTTTAAATTTTGGAAAATTTCGCCATAACCTCCTTTGTACGGGAGGGGCTGGGAAAATTCCCAAATAGCCACACGGGCGTCTCATGTCAAAAAGAAAAAGAAAAAGCCAAGCGGCTAGCCAACAGGCTCATAAAATCATCACCCAAACAAAACAGTAAATGTGTACCTATTTGTCGGGCACAAAATTTAATTCCTCTTCTCTAGCCCCTTTTTGCTATAACCTGTTCAATAAATATGCATGTACATATATACAGTTCTTATCACTTATCATTTTCCATTCAACTTCATATTTGATTCCATTTGGTTTAAAAAAAACACCATTCATTCTAATGTTGCATGCATAGGCAAAAATCATATCATTAGCTAATTAATGAATATTTCGACTCATGCATATTTATTTTAACGAGTTGCTATTTTTAACACTTCACATTTCAACAATTCATGTGTATAATAAAAATGTGATTTTTATTGTAAAACAATTCATTTCAAAACACTATTATTTTATATAGTTTATATAGGTGATAAAAATAGGATTTTTATTATAAAACAATTTCTTTTAAAACGAGATTATTTTACATAGTCCATATAGTTGATAAAAGGTGATTTTTATTATGAAACAATTTATTTCAAAATATGAATACCATTCAACACATGAATTTCTAATCAACGAATGAATATCGATTCAACACATGAAGGTTTTCTATAGTTTCTATATATAGATAAAAATGTGATTTTTATATTTAAAACACGAATACCATTCAACACATGAATTTCTAATCAACGAATGAATATCGATTCAACACATGAAGGTTTTCTATAGTTTCTATATATAGATAAAAATGTGATTTTTATATTTAAAACATGAATACCATTCAACACATGAATTTCTAATCAACAAATGAATATCGATTCAACACATGAAGGTTTTCTATTCAATGAATAAATATAGTTTCAGCAAATGAAAATAATTCAAACACATGAATATTATTCAAAATTTCGGCAGCATAACGGCAGGGTAGTTATAACCGGGACCGTCCCTAGTACGGCTCCTCGCTCTACCTTAAAACCTCGCGGTTTTTGACAATGGGGATCATTCATCTAGTTCGCACGCAGGCGGCATGTATATATTTATTTCATTTCCACAAACTAATCCTATGTGGTTTCAACCAAATATTTCTCAACCACAAACGGGTATTTTTCAACCACAATCAATCAATATCAACCACAAACAATCCCAAACAACCATTCGCTATCAATCAATTTTCACACCAATCACAACCAATAAATATCGTCCATGGTTTGTGGACGAGGGGCGTATATATATATATATATATATATATATATATATATATATATATATATATATATATATATATATGGCAATCCACTTCCATTTCAACACATAT
Organism: Allium sativum; assembly: GCA_030737875.1. Lineage (NCBI taxonomy): Eukaryota > Viridiplantae > Streptophyta > Magnoliopsida > Asparagales > Amaryllidaceae > Allium > Allium sativum. Next base: position 1,016,890,195 of record CM060926.1, on the reverse strand, counting down.
ATAATTTTTACAACGCATATATAACTTATACATCGAACGTGCAACTTATACAACGCTTATACATGAGGTGTACAACGCTTATATAACTCATACATCGACTATATAATTTATACATCGTCGTTTTCCATATCGTTTATGAATTAGAAATCTCACATTGGGTTCCACTCCACCAAAAATAGCAGAAGGCTCAGAAAAATATGCGGTCTCTTCAAAAATGTAGAAGACGTCCTCACGGTCACGATGTTTCCTGTTTCATCGAATTTCGTTAACGAACGAAAAAGATATGATTTTTCGAAGTTTGCAACGGTTTTAAACTGTTAAAATCAGTTTTAAATTAAACAGTCGATTACCTTTCAAAATCTTCAAAACTAGGGTCTCGATTTCCGATCAAATGGTGAAGGGTTGCGTCGATCAGAGGGTGCAGCGTCGTAGTGGCTGGAAAGGGCTTTCCGCGCCACCTGGTGGGGTCCCCTGCGATGGCCCTATCGGCGGCGGCGAAGCTCCAAAGACGTCGACTTCAGGGGCTTGAAACTCGAGAAACACCACACGAGGATCGGCGAATCAGGGATGGATTTAAAGAGGAGGATCAGAGCTTCGAAAAGCTTAACTGGAGGGGGGTCTAACTCGGCCTGGATTCGCCAGAAAAGGGGAGGGAAGGTTGGGGCGCTGGCCGTCGTTCACGCGAGGGGGTTTCCAGATAAAAGACGGGGAGAGAGAAGATAGGCCAGCCAATCATATTTTTTTATTTATTTATATATTTTAAATTCCCAAAAATACCCCTTGTCACACACAAACACCAATACAGACCCAACGACTGTCGTCCCTAGCGTTTTACCACCATTCCGAACACAATGGGATATGTTGCGAAGGCCATTCGAATGTTTCAGTCAGTTTTCCTTCAAATTAAAATATAAAACATTCAATATTTAATTTGAACGTACATTTCAATTTGCCAGGGCCACAAACTAATTCGAAAAATTCCAGAAAAATAAATCTAGCTATGTTTTGACGATACGGTCCCAACAAAACTAGTTTCGTCGAATTCTGAGACCGTTTGCAAAAAGGCCCATTTCTGGTCGATCCAATTTAACTGTAATTGACCAAAACACATTTTCCTTTGCCACGCTCACATAATAGCTTCAAAAATTATGAAATTTGAAACCTAGCAATAACTTCACATCTCGGATCCAACAAAAGTGGTTTCGTCGAATTCTGAGGTCGTATGCAAAATGGCCAATTTCACGGGCTATATAAATTCCATAGCGACCTTTCTGAAAATTCATTCGGCCATAACATTTGCTTTCTGCTATGAAAATTCGATTTTTCAGACTCGTTAGAAAGGTATTCACTAACAGATTTAAATATTTTTTGTTTCACTAAAATCCGTTTTGTTTTGCACCCGGTATAGTCCGACAAAGTTTGAATTCAATTTTTGAAACTGCAGCGCCATTTCAGGCCTTGTTTATAATTATAATTAATTATATTCGTTTTCAATGGTCGATTCAAACTCAGTTTCCATTGCCATTATTTAAAATATTTATTTTAAATATTTAAAATCCATTATTTTAGCCAATTTAAAAATTTTAAATTGGTTCAGATTTTCTGGGTCGTTACAATCTCCCCCACTTAAAACTTTTCGTCCCCGAAAAGGAACAAAGTCGAAAGTGGTTTGATTAATCAACTCTACGTTCGATCTGGCTTCAATTCTCCAACTTTTCAGTTTCTGAGAAATTTCAAATTCTTCAAAAATTAGGCTAACACCCGGAATTTTCGAAAAATTTCGCCTTAACCTCCCTTGTACGGAGAGAGGTTTGGAAATTTATTGGGCTGTATTAGGTACCCAATAAATCCTAATAAGCATACACATATTTATAGTGATATATTCTGGTGTTTACAGGGGAGCATGTATTGATAATAACTCCAGAGAATAAATTCTCGTCACCCTGCCCCGTGTGGGAAATAAATAGTCCATGTGCCGTATCTAATAACTAGAGAGACGTGATTATTGTCAACTCCAGACCCGTGTGGGGTTTTTATTAATCTGGCAATTTTATCGTTACAATTTAAATGGTCCATATCGGTCATCAGTTCAACCTGTAAAATATAGTCATCGCCATACAAGCCTCTCGCTCATATGGTAAATCTTCCACCTCGTCACACAAGCTCCAAATGCTTATGTGGTATATGATGAAGTATGCCTATCTTCTGAAGTATGCCATGTAATGTAGTTCAAAATTAATTATTACTATCCTATGGCAACGTTTATTATTTCACACAGAATAACCAGCACTCCGCATCCAATGGCATTCACAGGAGTTGATATAATAATATTTCGCATCCAACTCATTAAGGTTTACCTATTTGTCGGGCACGCAAATAAAATCTTTACTCAACGGCTAATCCATTTACCTGTTCAAACATATATAATGCACAAGTAAATATATTCCTATCTATTTTCTAATCAGTTCAATGTGTGATATAATCGAATAAATTCTACCATTATTCTAATGTTGATTAAATTAACTATTGTTTCAATAATCCAATTAGTCAAATTTACTATCACACAACACAAGCAACAATTCAAATTGTTCTTAACTTTTCAAAATCATACAAATTAATTCATATATTCTTTTAAAATCATTCAGACTATAGAATTAAAAGTGCACATCCATGGAAAGAAAATAACAACAGAATAGAGAACTGATTGGTAATGCAAAGTAGGGTAAATGTACCTTGCACCGAAGTCAATCAGAGATATCCACTCGGCATCTAGGATAAGCTTTCTGAATGCTCTCCTCGGTTTCCCAAGTACAATCCCGCGGATCTCCACTCCATTGCACTTTGACTAAGTGGACCTTCTTGTTCCTCAGTTCTTTGGTCTCTTTGCCGATGATCTTTAGCGGCTCTTGTCTCACAGCTAGTTCTGGAGTAATTTCAATATCCTGTTGAGCTGCTTCTTCCACGATCAAGTCTGGATCATGAACGTGCTTTCGAGGTTGAGATATATGAAATACATCATGAACTCCAGGCAACCAATCAGGCAATTTGACTCTATAAGCGAGAGTTCCGATCCGTTCCAGAATAGGAAACGGACCAATAAATTTGGGCGCCAACTTTCCAGTTTTACCGAACCGGATAACTCCTCTCATCTGCGTTACTTTTAAATATACATAGTCGCCAACAGCAAATGATACATCTCTTCTTCTCCTATCGGCATAGCTCTTTTGTCGGCTTTGAGCGGCGAGGAATCGCTTCTTAATAAAATCGACTTTGTCGGCAGCTTCTCGAATCATATCAGGCCCCAACACAAGTCTATTACCGGGTTCGACCCAACAAGCAGGAGATCAGCACGGTCTACCATACACTGCTTCGAATGGCGACATTGTCAGACTCGCCTGGTAGCTGTTGTTATAAGAGAATTCAGCCAGATGCAGATGGTCCTCCCATGATCCACCGAAATCTATAACACAAGCCCGCAATAGATCTTCTAAAATACGATTCACCCTCTCAGTTTGACCGTCTGTCTGAGGATGATAGGCGGTGCTTAAGTTCAACTTCGTTCCCAGCTCGACTTGAAATGCTTCCCAGAATTTGCTAGTAAATATTGTATCTCTATCACTGACTACACTGAGCGGCACTCCATGTAGTCTAACTATTTCCTTGAAATGTATCTGCGCCATATTCTAAGCAGTTCCGTTTGATCTGACAGGTATAAAATGGGCGGTCTTCATGAAGCGATCTACGATCACCCAAATAATGTCATTTCCTTTTCTGGTTCTGGGCAGACCATCAATGAAATCCATAGAAATATGTTCCCACTTCCAGCCTGGAACATCTAGCGGTTGTAATAATCCAGCTAGTTTCTGTTGGTCGCTCTTGACTAGTTGGCAAGTAGGGCATCGGCTAACATATAAAGAAATGTCCCTTTTCATCGACTTCCACCAGAAAGTGTGTTTGATGTCATTATACATTTTGCTTACTCCCAGATGGATACTAAGTTTTGACTTGTGGCATTCATCCAGTACTTCCTTTCGAAGCTCAGGAATGTTAGGGACACAGATTCGACCTTTGAGCCTTAAAATCCCTTCATTATCTACTTGAAAACTCGAGGGTTCGCCTTGTTGAATTATCTCTCTGATCTTCTGAATGAAGTGATCATTCTCCTGAAGAGCAGATATTTTATCTATCAGTGAAGTCGTGATAATAAAACTGGCGATCATTTCATTCTTTCGGCTTAACGCATCTGCCACGACATTAGTTTTCCCTGGAGTGTATATAATTTCAAAGTCATATGCTGCAAGAAACTCCAACCAACGTTGCTGCCTCAGATTCAAGTCTTTCTGTGTGAACAGATACTTTAACGACTGGTGATCTGTAAATAGTTCAAATCTCTCACCCAGAAGATAGTGCCTCCAGATTTTCAAAGCGAACACAATAGCTAACAACTCAAGATCATGAGTTACGTAGTTCTTCTCGTGCGGCTTCAGCTGACAGCTAGCATAAGCAATCACTTGACCCCTTTGCATTAACACTGCGCCAAGGCCTTCTCTAGAAGCATCAGTCCATACTTTTAAATCTTGGTTGCCATCGATGATGGTTAACACTGGAGCTGTCGTTAGTCTTAACTTTAGCTCCTCGAAAGCCTCCTCGCTTTCTGGAGTCCATTTGAACTTAGAGTGCTTCTTCGTAAGCTTCGTTAAATGACCAGATAACTTCGAAAAGTTTTTAACGAACTTCCGGTAGTAGCTAGCCAATCCGAGAAAACTGCGGACTTCAGTGGGGGTACTGGGCTGTTTCCAAATCTGAATAGTTGTGATTTTGCTTGGATCCACAGTAATTCCTTCTTTCGATACAACGTGGCCTAGAAATTTTACTTCATCTTGCCAGAAGATACATTTAGAAAATTTGGCTTTTAATACATTCCGTCTCAGAATTTCTAGAACCTGTTCCAGATGCTTTTCATGTTCGGCCTTTGATTTAGTGAAGATTAGAATATCGTCAATAAAAACCAGAAAAAATTTATTCAATACTCCTCTGAATACTCTGTTCATCAGATCGACGAAGTAAGCGGGAGCGTTACATAAGCCGAACGGCATTACTAACCACTCGTAGAATAAGTCGGGGCCTCTGAACGCTGTCATTGGAACACACTCTTCGGCAATTCGAAGTTGATGGAAGCCTGTAGCTAGGTCCATTAGTGAAAATACTTGTGCTCCATTTAATCGATCTAACAAATCATCAATCCGCGGCAATGGATATTTGTTCTTTATTGTTTGTTTGTTCAGATCACGATAATCCACACATAGACGTAGAGTACCGTCAGATTTTGGGACAAACACCACTGCTGCTCCCCAATCAGAGAAACTAGGCCTGATCAGACCCTTCCATACTAGCTGTCGTGTTTGATTGTCTAATTCCTCTTTCTCTCTCAAGGACATTCTTCGAATAGCGTGAACTACCGGCCTTGCATTCGGAATTAAACCAATTTTGAAATCTATTTCTCTCTGCGGAGGTAAGCGGACAACTTCCTTGAATACATCCGCATAGTTCTTGACGACAGGAATGTCTTTGATGAGGTCAGGAATATTCTCTGTAGTCTCAGGGACATTTTCCATTTGAGCTGGAGAAACATTCAAAGATGTCCAGAAGTCTTTTCTATTAGCATTCTGACCTTCACAGGGAATGGTTATATAATCATCTGATTTAATCTTCGCCTTTACGACTATGTCGGCGTATTTGACTTCAGCTTCATATTTGGTCAACCAGTCTAACCCCAAGATAAGATCAAACTCTTTAAAATTCATGACGACCGCGATGGTAGGAAACCGATAACGAGAGAAAGAAACCGGCACTCCACAAACCCAACTTAGATCAATGGAACCCCCAACCGGATTCTGGACAGTCATTGGTTCTTTGAGCTTTTTCAAATTCAAATCCAGTTTCTTAGCTGCATCTTTGGCAATCAAACTTCGTGACGCGCCTGTGTCAAACAGTACTTTGACTGGAATGTTTTTGACAGTAAGCGTTCCTTCTAAAACATCGGCCCTTTCTTGACTAGTTGAGGGCACAGAAGTTTCTGCTACTTCATTTACCTAAGCTTCTTTGATCGTTTTTAACAGCCGGCAATCTTGCTTTACATGACCAAACTGATGGCATTGATTGCACCTTTTCTTTCCTTGAAAATCCTTCTTGGATTTAGATCCACTCTTTCTTCGTTCGTTCCAAGATTTGCAACTTATCGCCAAATGTCCTTTTCTATTGCAGCTTGAGCACGTGGCGGTCATTATTCGTTCGTTCCCAGATTCAGCTCTTTTTCTCTTGGCACTGGGCTTCTTATTGACCTCAGACCACGTACTGGCTTCAGCAACATCAGTTTCCGACTCTGTTTTGTCACTAGAACAGACTTCTTCTTCGTCGTGTAACATTCCTTTCTTATGGAGATCTTCATACTGATAAGCCATGTATATCATTTCAGAAAAAGGAAGCTTCACATTCCTTAGTACACTATTCTGATATCTCCTATGCAGGCCATGAATAAATCTCAGATTTTTCCTCTTTGGATCTTGAATCAGATGAGGAGCAAAGTGAGCAAGTTCGTTGAATTTCTTATGATATTCTGGGATGGTCATATCACCTTGTATCAAATAAGAAAATTCATCACACAATCGCTTCGTCGCTTCAGGAGGACTAAATCTTTCTAGGAAAATCACTTTGAATCTATCCCAGGTGATATCACCTTCCGGATTATCTTTGATGATTATTTCCCACCAAATTAAAGCTTCTTTTTTAAGCGCCCAAGATGCTACTAACCGTTTCTGGTCATCCCTCAACTGGATACGCTCAAAAATTCTTTCGACAGAGCTCACCCAAGCTTGAGTTTGAATTATAGATTCATTACCCGAGAACTGTGCTCCGTTCAGATTTCGATATCTCTTTAATAGAGCCTCCAGATCGGGTTCTGCATTTCTCCTGTTTCTGACACTCATTTTTCTAGTACTTCTGCAAATGGAAGATCAAGTGTCAAGTCACAGAAAAGGTATTTCAAAATATATGGACAAATACTTCAATGTAAATGTGTCTACTGGGGTGTATTCCATTCTGCTTTACTCATACTAGGATATTACTGATCCTATCTGTATAGAGTTACCCGTCCTAGAACACTACTGGTTCTATTTCTGACGAGTTCGTTCAAATGTTATATTCCAGAACTAAGATTAACCAAAGCTCTGATACCACGTTGTGACGACCCCAAATCCCGTACAGACGGAGACAAGGGTAATCCTTGGAATATAACACAGAAACAGATAATAACAGGACAAAATTAAATAAATACACCAGATAATGAACAATACAATACTGGATAAAAGTAATCATCAGAGTTACACAGTATACAGGATCTTACTTAGTACAAATACAGTTCAGCTATACATAAATGTCTACAGCGGAAAACAAACAAAATATGTACAATAGGAGCTGAACAGCATAAAAAGAGATAAATGGTAGAATCCATCTTCAGCTCCAGCTATCCAGAAAGAACCAGCTAAACCTGAATACAAGGCTGCCCATGTAGAAAAAGGGGCACCCGAGTTTGAAAGTGAATCAAACTACGAGTCAGTCATGGGACTGGTATGAGAAATCTACTCAACACATATATAATATGGCCAATCACAGGACCACGCCACTTTCGTGGAACGGGTTTATTCCATTGGATTGCCAGTGCTTTAAAACAAATCTTTCTTTTAAACATCGTTATGCTTTTTATAAAAATGAAGTTGTTATAAGACTCAGTTCCCATCACACAATGCAACGCAAACCGGAGGATAGAGTTTTTACCTTAAAACGGCCAAAATATGCTTGATACGAATAAAACAAAGGCATTTGATATTATTGCTAGAGTTTATATGTTTTGAAAACAATTTCAAATCATAACTATCAATCATAGACGGCATGGGTACCATATATCATGTCGACTTATATATATACAATCAAAACCGCACAGTCACGTATTTGGAAATTGGATTTCCATCATGAACCAAGGAAAAAGATAGTCCTTACCGAATTCGAGACGCTCTAGCCCGCCCCTCAGGCACAGCCGCAACCGTACCTTGGATCGTCAGGGCCGGTCCACACGAAGTGGATTATAATGCCTGAACAATGCGTTTCTCCACCCTTTGGGGTGTATATGAGCCAACGAATGACTCCATCGGACCGGATCGTCCGATCAAACCGAGGCGCCTCGCAACAGCAACAACCACATAGGCGGAAAGTATATAAATGTCAGGGCTGGTAGGTCACTGACACCACCCTAGCTAGAAAGAAAACGCACGTCCCCCCTGAGGTCCTGCTCCCGTTTCTGGTTCATACCGGGGTTTGAGGCTCGCGATTTCACGTTATACACAAAGCTACGCCACACAGGCGGTGCTTTGGTCATCACCACAAGACTTTGCTTTTCAACAGAAGCCCTGATCACTACATCTTAGCATGCCACACAGGCAATTCATACCATGCGACTGATGTCCATCGAAATACAACCTCTGAGCTCGTGCGTTTCAGAGAAGGGCGTTAAGCAAAAGAATAAATTTTCCGCCGCCAAACAGATGTATATTTAAAAGAGATCAATCAACACAGAATAAAATCCAATGTCAGACACACAGTCCATTTACAAGTCCGTTCTGGGTCTGAACGAAACCGGAGGCACTAAATACCTCGCAAACCCATCGATCACCATGTACGTTTGGACGATCACCACTCATTATCTGTATTTCGGGATGCCTCCCAATCAGGACCTCGGTTACCATCCAAACGAGGTGAAGATCTTCGGTCTTCGACCACCGTCTTCATCTTCGACTTTCAATCGTCGGTCAATTATTTGAAATGAGAATTAACTCGGCCTTTTCAAATAATTCACGTATATTTAGAATTTCAAATCAATTTATTTCAATGGTTAAATCATTCGACAACACCAATTTTGTTCTTTAATGTAATTTTCACACCAAACACATTCAACCATCAAATACCACATAAATCGAGCAAATTCAGTTTATTTCCATTCCATATCGTTTATGATATTTTATAACGATTTATCGCTATTTTTATTTATTTTAAAATAGCCAATTTATTCAAAACGACGCTTCGGGCCATAACGCGGCCGTGGCGCTGTTTTTCTTCAGATTTGATTTACACATATCTGAAAATCTAACCGTTGGATCTTCACAAAATTTACATCATTAGAAAGGTCTTTTCAAAATGAATCCAACGGTTCCAGTTTCCGGAAAATCCGACGGTCGGATCTCCCGGTACAATCGTTTGAAGTTTCGATTTCAAAATACGAACTGCAGCGTCGTTATTCGATTAAATATAATTATATTTATATATATATAAATATAATCGTTTCTGGCGCTGTTTTTCTTTAGATTTGAATTAAACATTCCAGACAATCCAACCGTTGGATTTTTACAAAGTTGGTGCCGTTAGGAAGATATTTCCAAGGCGAACCCAACGGCTGTGGTTTCGGGAAAATCCAATGGTCGGATTTCCCGCGCTAGTTGTTTGAAATCACGGTTTCAAAACACGAACTGCACGGTCAAGTTTCGTTTTAATTTTATTTATATTTATATATTTATATAAATATAGTTCATTCAACTATTTCCATATCGTTTTCACTTCAAATATTTCACTAACGCCTTTAAATTTTGGAAAATTTCGCCATAACCTCCTTTGTACGGGAGGGGCTGGGAAAATTCCGAAATAGCCACACGGGCGTCTCATGTCAAAAAGAAAAAGAAAAAGCCAATCGGTTAGCCAACAGGCTCATAAAATCATCACCCAAACAAAACAGTAAATGTGTACCTATTTGTCGGGCAAAAAAATTTATTCCTCTTCTCTAGCCCCTTTTTGCTATAACCTGTTCAATAAATATGCATGTACATATATACAGTTCTTATCGCTTATCATTTTCCATTCAACTTCATATTTGATTCCATTTGGTTTAAAAAAAACACCATTCATTCTAATGTTGCATGCATAAGCAAAAATCATATCATTAGCTAATTAATGAATATTTCGACTCATGCATATTTATTTGAACGAGTTGCTATTTTTAACACTTCACATTTCAACAATTCATGTGTATAATAAAAATGTGATTTTTATTGTAAAACAATTCATTTCAAAACACTATTATTTTATATAGTTTATATAGGTGATAAAAATAGGATTTTTATTATAAAACAATTTCTTTTAAAACGAGATTATTTTACATAGTTCATATAGTTGATAAAAGGTGATTTTTATTATGAAACAATTTATTTCAAAATATGAATACCATTCAACACATGAATTTCTAATCAACGAATGAATATCGATTCAACACATGAAGGTTTTCTATAGTTTCTATATATAGATAAAAATGTGATTTTTATATTTAAAACACGAATACCATTCAACACATGAATTTCTAATCAACGAATGAATATCGATTCAACACATGAAGGTTTTCTATAGTTTCTATATATAGATAAAAATGTGATTTTTATATTTAAAACATGAATACCATTCAACACATGAATTTCTAATCAACGAATGAATATTGATTCAACACATGAAGGTTTTCTATTCAATGAATAAATATAGTTTTAGCAAACGAAAATAATTCAAACACATGAATATTATTCAAAATTTCGGCAGCATAACGGCAGGGTAGTTAAAACCGGGACCGTCCCTAGAACGGCTCCTCGCTCTACCTTGAAACCTCGCGGTTTTTGACAATGGGGATCATGCATCTAGTTCGCACGCAGGCGGCATGTATATATTTATTTCATTTCCACAAACTAATCCTATGTGGTTTCAACCAAATATTTCTCAACCACAAACGGGTATTTTTCAACCACAATCAATCAATATCAACCACAAACAATCCCAAACAACCATTCGCTATCAATCAATTTTCACACCAATCACAACCAATAAATATCGTCCATGGTTTGTGGACGAGGGGCGTATATATATATATATATATATATATATATATATATATATATATATATATATATATATATATATATATGGAAATCCACTTCCATTTCAACACAAATATAATTGTTACAACGCATATATAACTTATACATCGAACGTGCAACTTATACAACGCTTATACATGAGGTGTACAACGCTTATATAACTCATACATCGACTATATAATTTATACATCGTCGTTTTCCATATCGTTTATGAATTAGAAATCTCACATTGGGTTCCACTCCACCAAAAATAGCAGAAGGCTCAGAAAAATATGCGGTCTCTTCAAAAATGTAGAAGACGTCCTCACGGTCACGATGTTTCCTGTTTCATCGAATTTCGTTAACGAACGAAAAAGATATGATTTTTCGAAGTTTGTAACGGTTTTAAACTGTTAAAATCAGTTTTAAATTAAACAGCCGATTACCTTTCAAAATCTTCAAAACTAGGGTCTCGATTTCCGATCAAATGGTGAAGGGTTGCGTCGATCAGAGGGTGCAACGTCGAAGAGGCTGGAAAGGGCTTTCCGCGCCACCTGGTGGGGTCCCCTGCGATGGCTCCTATCGGCGGCGGCGAAGCTCCAAAGACGTCGACTTCAGGGGCTTGAAACTCGAGAAACACCACACGAGAATCGGCGAATCAGGGATGGATTTAAAGAGGAGGATCAGAGCTTCGAAAAGCATAACTGGAGGGGGGTCTAACTCGGCCTGGATTCGCCAGAAAAGGGGAGGGAAGGTTGGGGCGCTGGCCGTCGTTCACGCGAGGGGGTTTCCAGATAAAAGACGGGGAGAGAGAAGATAGGCCAGCCAATCATATTTTTTATTTATTTATATATTTTAAATTCCCAAAAATACCCCTTGTCACACACAAACACCAATCCAGACCCAACGACTGTCGTCCCTAGCGTTTTACCCCCATTCTGAACACAATGGGATATGTTGCGAAGGCCCATTCGAATGTTTCAGTCAGTTTTCCTTCAAATTAAAATATAAAACATTCAATATTTAATTTGAACGTACATTTCAATTTGCCAGGGCCACAAACTGATTCGAAAAATTCCAGAAAAATAAATCTAGCTATGTTTTGACGATACGGTCCCAACAAAACTAGTTTCGTCGAATTCTGAGACCGTTTGCAAAAAGGCCCATTTCTGGTCGATCCAATTTAACTATAATTGACCAAAACACATTTTCCTTTGCCACGCTCACAACTAGCTTCAAAAATTATGAAATTTGAAACCTAGAAATAACTTCACATGCCGGATCCAACAAAAGTGGTTTCGTCGAATTCCGAGGTCGTATGCAAAATGGCCAATTTCACGGGCTATATAAATTCCATAGCGACCTTTCTGAAAATTCATTCGGCCATAACTTTTGCTTTCCGCTATGAAAATTCGATTTTTCAGACTCGTTAGAAAGGTATTCACTAACAGATTTAAATATTTTTGGTTTCACTAAAATTCGTTTTGTTTTACACCCGGTATAGTCCGACAAAGTTTGAATTCAATTTTTGAAACTGCAGCGCCATTTCAGGCCTTGTTTATAATTATAATTAATTATATTCGTTTTCAATGGCCGATTCAAACTCACTTTCAATTGCCATTATTTAAAATATTTATTTTAAATATTTAAAATCCATTATTTTAGCCAATTTAAAAATTTTAAATTGGTTCAGATTTTCTGGGTCGTTACATGAACGTATTGCCTCTTAGTAGCCCAACATTCTGCACCATATAACATTGCATATACTCTGTTTTAGTCCTGCTAAGCCTAAAACCCTTTGATTCCAAGGTCTCCCTCCACAACTCCAGTTGTCGATTAACCCCTATTCTACTCTCATCAATCAACACAACATCATAGGCAAAGAGCATACACCAAGGGATCTCCCTTTATATATCTTTTGTGATTTCATCCATCACTAATGCAAAAATATAGGGGCTCAAAGACGAACCTTGATGTAACTCTATGTTGATTGGAAAGTCTCAGGTCTCACCATCGCATGCCCTGACACTAGTCACAACCCCCTCATACATATCCTTGATAAGGGTAATATACTTTGATGGCACTCTCTTCCTTTCTAGCGCCCACCACATAACCATCCTTGGTACTCTGTCATAAGCTTTCTCCAAGTCAATAAAAACCATGTGGAGATCTTTCTTCTACTACTGTATCTCTCCATAAGTTGGCTAACTAAGAAAATCGCCTCAGTGGTTGACCTTCCAGGCATAAAACCAAATTGATTCCTAGAGACACTTGTCAACCTCCTCAAACACTGCTCGCAAACTCTCTCCCAAAGCTTCATTGTATGACTCATAAGCTTAATTCCTCTATAGTTTGTGCAACCTTGAATATCTCCCTTATTCTTGAAGATTGGAACTAAAATGGTTCTCCTCCACTCATCTGGCAATTTGTTTGATTTGAAAATATTATTAAATAAATTAGTTAGCCATGTTATCCCTGCATCTCCAAAGCATCTCCACACCTCAATAGGAATGTCATCAGGCCCTATCGACTTGCCTGATTTCATCTGTTTCAACGCCCCCTTTACCTCAGCTTCTTGAAATCACCGCACAAAATGTCTGTTGGTGTTATCGACAAAGTCTTCGAACTCGATGGAAGAGCTATCGCTTTCTTCGTTGAAAAGCTTATCAAAGTTATCTCTTCACCTATTCTTTATCTCATCGTCCTTCACCAAAAGTCCATCATTCTCGTCCTTAATGCATTTAACCTGATTGAAGTCCCTTGTCCTCCTCTCGCGTAGTCTAGCTATTCTATACACGTCTTTTTAACCCTACTTTGTACTTAGTCTTTGATACACACTCCTGCCTCCTCTCGCGTAGTATATTAAAATCACCTCAAACAAATTTCGTTTTTGACAAAATAAGCTAATCCTAGCACAAAAAAATATTTCGGACCCAATGGGATAGGTTTCGTCGAATTCCAAGATCATCTATGAAAAGTCCTTTATAAATATCGATAAAAAATCAAGTGTTTAAAATCCCTAAAATTACAGAAAATATCCAATAAATCTGAGGCCTTGATATTTTACTAGACCTCTTCCTAACGGATCCAATGAATCTTGTTTCACTAAATTTGGAGTTTGTTTGGCCAGTCGTTTATTCGTTAAAAGTTACTCCTGCCTAAATAATCTAAATAATTAAATAGAAACAGAGATGTTTTTGGCCATCGAAGTCACATACGATATTGGTTTTGCCACGAAGTTTGATTTTCTTATAATAATTTAACGATATGGTTCCAATGAAACTAATTTCATCAAAAACTAAGACTGTTTGCAAAAATGGATATTTTTAACGCTCAAATAATATCGATGAAAATATTATTTAAATTTCAAATTAATTAAAATAAATCATAATAAATTATTTTCATCATATATATCCGAATAGAATATATATAACTTAAAATATACTTTAAATAACTCAATATCGTCAATTTTGAGTTAAATGATTTGAATTTCCCTTTTAAATATATTAAATAAACGTTATATTTTAATAATGATTTCCATAGCGACTATTTTAAAAATTGAATTGGACATAACTAACAATATATAACATCAAATTTGAATTTTTCTCTTTTATATGAAAATTATAATCAACAAGATTCCAACGTTTCTTGTTTCATAGAAATCCGACTTATATTGGATCTTGTATATCCAATCAAAGTTCAAAACTCCATATTATGAACTGCATGCCATTTCAAGCTCATTTTAAATTAAATATAATTTAACATTCAAACTTCATTTTAAATAAATGAATTCAATATTAAAATTCATTAATATTCTAATTATAATATTTAAAATAATGAATTAAACTAAATATTAGACCACCGAAAATACAGGACATTACATAAATGGGGAAAATGAAAATGATAAGCTATTTACAGAGAAAAGTCAAAATAAGTGCAGCCATTGAATGAAATCTGATTGTCTTAATAGGAATACCAAAAGGCGGGGAAATTGTATGGACTCCTGGAGAAGCTACGAGCTGGAACTGTTAACTTGAAAAGTTAAGAACACCCCTACACCAAGGGGGAAAATGTGAGTACCAAAAATTACCACATTAAGGTTATAGTGAAGGGATGTCGAAAGCAAGGAGCTTCAGAAGCAACCAAATGCATTCCATCTGTATTATACCTATGGAGGAATGAAAAGAGAAAATGATTCCTTTCGGCAAATACAAGCCCCTTCGATGAAGCTGAAGGGAACGCCCATCTGAATTAACAACCTTAAAACAAGCCAGAACGAAAGCCGGTTCATAATCTTCATACCAAATACACCATTCAATTCATACGGATGGATATTCCGACCATATGATCATTAAGAAAATTCCTACTACATATGGAAAGCCTCATCTTGGAAAGAGCAGCCATTCGGAATCCTTAAAGCAAAGGACCTTCAAAGGCATACTTTTCAATGCAAACACAAGCGTTCCGTTTGGCTTAGACATCCTTCGATGGACTCGAAAGACATACTTAAGAGTGATTATCAAATAGTCATCACAGAACCCCTCTTTCGCTTCTAGACTACATGAAAATCCCCATAGAAAGGAGCATTGAAGCCACCTCTAACAAGCCTTTAAATTAACCACTGCGAAGGCGTCGAAGCGATATCATCAAGGCAGATAAAGGTCAACCTGCACCTATAAATACGACCCTAAGGGTCCAAACTTCAGACCGAATTTCTCATTCTCTCACTTGTATCTAAAATTCTAAGTTGTAAATTGTAATTCCAAAATCAATTTTGGGATTTTGGAATTAAGGTACTAAAGTCTCTATACTGATTTCAGTCATTAATTAGAGAAATTCGGTTTTGATCACTTTAGGTAATGTGAAGGTAATTATTGTATCATATGTTAACTTGGTAGGTATGGGTTTCAAACACTCCTAAAGGAATCACTTAACCAATTATCCTCTATTGCAGTCAAAATGGCTCATTCAATGAAATAAGACAACCGAAACTCTATCAAAGGGTCCTAACCCGTAACCTATGCAGTTAAAGCGCTTAGCGGTGGAGGTGCAATAACTATAGCGGAGATAAAATGGGGAAATATCGGGGTTATAATGGATGTGTAAAAAAAATTGTTAGATGTAAAACAAGATATTTAAAATTAATTAATTACCACTAGCATCATTTGTGTAGAAGAAACGAATGTTAATTAATATTATATAACAAAATCAAAGAATATCATGTTTTTGCACATTAGATTTGATTATTATTATATATTTTTACTTCGTATAGTGCACTTTTTCCTTAAATTAGATCTTTACACTAACTTTTTTTAATTTGTTTCAGAAGAGAACATGTCAAATCATCCTTTGTATATTAATATTGCTAAATCGGGTGCTAAATAACTTAATTTAGCGGGTGTAGTGGAAAATAGTGGAGCTAATAGAGGATCCACTGTTCATCAACCCAAAGTATAAACAGCGTAGCAGTTGAAGAGTGTTATGGGCTATAATAAGGATTTTGTGGGGCTTTAACTGCATAGTCTGTAACCTTTTGATACTTAAACACATCGATGGTTTTCAAAGATAACTGGTTCTTATTGGCTTATCCAAAGGCCTATAACTAATATTTTCAGTTGGAGATTACTACCATTTCAATAGGTTATAATTAGTATCCAATGAGAATCTGATACCCCAAGATTTAACAAAAAACAATTCACTGAAGAAATGAACCCTGTTAACACTTACCAAAGCCTTATGAGAAATTCTAATCTACTGGATATTTACTCTAACAATATGAAAACCTATATGTGGTAATCCTTAAGGGATTCGAACAAATATTAATCCCCTTAACAGTTACTCGACCGAGAGATTAAATGATTCTACAACAATAAAGGGTTCACGTTGAAACCTCACAGAATAATATCGAGAGGATCCAAACAATTCATACCAAGATTGTAACGACCCCAGGATTTTCGACTCCGAAAATCAACACAAAACACCATGTTGACTATTCAAATATAAAAAATACCGGATCATTAAAAGAAAGAAGTTAGAGGGTGAGAAATATTAAGAAAGAAAGTTAGAATAGAAGAAGAAGATCACAATATAATAAACACGAATCTCACAGCGAAACGAATGAAATATATTATATAACATACTTTGAAATACAAAACTATATTTGTACTTACATTCATCATCAGAGTACATAACATATATACCACAGCGGAAATAAACTCTATACATATCTAACATTTAAGCCTCTTGCTCTAAGCTCCTCGAGTATATCTGTAAATCTTGACTGCCCGTACAAATTTGGGCACCCAAGAGTTCAGGGTGAAAAAAAAAACTCTGGGTCAGTCATGGGACTTGTGTGACTAAACTCCAATAATTCAGTTTAACTTTTCAAAATCCATTTTCGAAAGAAATGTAATCGTAAGACTGATCCACACATAAACACGAATGGTTTTTACCTTACGATAACACAAAACATACTTTTAAAAACAATATTATTTTGATATTATAATGGTGACTAATACAAGTAAATAGCAATCTAGCAGAACGCTTGCATCTCACGCTCCACATATATAATATACAATCAAAACCACGGGAGCTTATTGGAAATTGGATTCTGACTATGGCAAGGTATGGAACCACCTTCCGATCAGTGTAGTCTAGAGGTGATACACTGGAGTTCAGCAAGAACATCATGCAACTCGGCTGTAATGGCCCGCAAATCCGTACTATATGAGTTGACTAATAACACCACATGTCCCACCCGAATTGCATAGAAATACGAATCATTATTAGAAAGAAGTTAGAGGATGAGAAATAGAAAGAAAGAAATATTAGAATAGCAGAAAACAAAGAAGACAAATCTCACAACGGAACGAATAAAATATATTATACAACATAACTTTTGAAATACAAATCACAAACTTTATGTACATACCATCATCAGAGCACAACAGTTATTCCTGGAAAAGTAATAAACACCTGTTTCCAGATACAAACATAGTACACAGCGGAAATATGATATTCTATAGCTAACTGGTGAAGCCTCCTGCTTCCAGCTCTTTCAAGTGAATCTGAAAAATCCCGACTACCTGACTACTCGTACAAATTTGGGCACCCAAGAGTTTAGGGAAAACAAACAAAATAAACTCTGGGTCAGTCATGGGACTGGTGTGAGTAAACTCTAACCATTTTTTTAACTTTCAGAATCCTTTCGAAAGAAATGATAATCGTAAGACCGATCCACACATAAACACGGATGGTTTTTACCTTATCATAACCCAAAACACTTAGATAAAAAAATCCAGTGATATTATAATAATGTCTAAATCAAATAAATAGAATCTAGTGGAACGCTTGCATCTCACGCTCCACATACATAGTATAAAATCAAAAACCGCAGGGCGCTTATTGGAGATTGGATTTCCAACACGACAAGTTATGGAACCACCTTCCGATCATTGTACTCTAGAGGCGATACACTGGGGTTCTACAAGAACATCTTGCAACCCGGCCCACACATGACTGACCACTCAATTCGCTTGAGTGTATCGAATGTATATCACCAACGGTTGGGATCAGCAACCGTTTCCCGAATTGGACAGCATCGAATAGAATAAGAAATTAAATGAATCTCTAGATAGGTGATTATACATCCTAATGGGAGCGACCCACATAGCCATGCTGCTTGCCCGATTTTTGTCATTTCCCTGTTGTTGAGGCCTGAGGCTACGATTACTTTCTATTCATTGATAGCACAATCACTTTGAATGCCACATTGTCAGATCCGTTAATCATTTATTGATTTGCACAAATATATTCTGGATATTATGCTAAGGGAATAAATCCGTTGCCACCATGTATATTTGTACAAAACAACATATTCGATCATTGGAAATACTTTGTCAGACATTCGTCCATATACGTTCGTTCTGAGACTGAACGAAACCGAAGGCACAATTTCAATTAATAGAAAAAGCCCTTGCATTTTACTCCATCTTCGATTTTCTTCATATAATTTGATTCGCAACGCTACTGCCAATATAGAGTGGTTCTCGGATAATAATCAAACGGTCTCTCCATATTGACAACGATGGTCAAAAACTTCGATAGTCTGTGATTTAACTATCGAATAAAAACAAGTGTTTCGATAGTCGATGATTTAACTATCGAAGAAAACAAGTGTTCATTCAACATATCAAACAAATCAGTAGGCACTTTAATTAATATTTCATTAATTAAAACTCTTTTCCATTTCCTTATCAATATTTGTTAAACAAATATTTTCAATTATCATCTCGGTCTCTTACATTCTTTGGAAAACATTTCTCTATCTCGCCTTCTTTTATTTTCTACACTTAGAAAATATATTCTATTTGAAATTGAAAATAATTTCAATCACTTATATCTTTCCCGACTAATTTAATTATACTCAGGAAATATTTACTTTTATATTTCCAAAATTCAATCACTTGGATAAAAACGAATGTTGTGTAAACATCGTTACAACAATCCGAAATATTTTATTCAACTAACTCTTTTTCAAAGACTTCCCTTCGAGACTGGATCCTGCTATTTATCAATTTAAAATGAAATCAATCAAGTTGGGGTAAAATTACCTCTCATACCTTGACTGAAAACATCCTCAACTTCAAAACGGCAAAACCACTAACCTCGAATAAACACACTATAAAACCCAATTATTCGTTTTTAAAACATGTATATGGTTCGCTTCCTATTTCTAATTTATAGATTTCCCTTTTTGTTTACAATATTCTATTTTTTATTTCGTTTCCTTATCAACTTCTATATATATTGATACATTGATTTCTAACTATCAAATTATCTTAAAAATATTCTAACTCCTTAAATTTCTGGAAAATTTCGCCATAACCTCCTTTGTACCGGGAGCATCGGGATATTTCAAATCGCCTCCCATGGCCCTCACCAATCCAAAAGAAAAAGAAAAAGCCAAGCAGCTTGCCGATACGGCGCATAAAACCTCATATATGAATTTAAACATGTACCTTTTTGTCGGGCACTAAATTTAAAATCTTCATATACTCCATCCCATACATGTCTAACACATGCTCACCTGTTTCCAATTCAATTCAACTCAATCCAATCGTTTGAATTAAGTTTCGCTCATTTATTCTTTAATTAACTATTTTGCCTATTTCACTTCTTTGTTTGAACATAACATGTTCAAACAAAATATTCAACTTGCTCATAACCAAATTGAAATTTCAATTTCAAATTCTGGTTTTCTTTTCGATTTTGAATATAAATTTCCAAATCGAATTAACTTATTTAAAGCCTAATATTAATTCAAAAGCTCATTAACTAATTACTACTCAAATTATTTAATTCTATTCAATAATCAAAAATCTGATTTCTGTTTCCAAAATCAATTCATTACTCCACTTGAGTTCACATATAATTTACAACTCAAATCTGAAATTTTCTAAATAGAAATTCGGATTTTATACGCTTAAAATCCTTTTATAAAATTAAATAAACCGTTATGGTTTTTAAATGGTTATGGCGCTGTTTTTCTGAAAATTTGATTTTGACATAACTCAAAATTTATTCAACGAAATCCAGATTTTTCTCTACCATTAGAAAACTATTATCAAATCGGTCCTGACGTTTTTTGTTTCAAAGAATTCCGACTTCAATTGAGTTCTGTATACTCAATTGAAGTTCGAATCGCCAATTTACGAACTGCAGTGCTGCGGCGAGTTTGTTTTAATTATATTTATATAGATAAACCTTTAAACTTCGTTAAAGTGAATTCAACTCCATTTTAACTCTATTCGAATTCTAATATTCAAACTCCATTCCATTTCTGTTTGAATTCTAATATTCAAACTCCATTTTAACTCTATTTGAAATTTATATTCAAATTCCCTTCAAATTCTATTTTGAAATTCTATTTTCAAATTCCATTTCAATCTATTTGAATTCTATATTCAAATTCCATATTTAAACTATTTGAATTCTATATTCAAAATTCCATATTTAAACTTTCTTTATTCAAATCTATTTTCAAACTTCATTTGAATTTCAATATAATTTCAAACTTCATTTGGATTTCTATATTCAAATCTATTTTCAAACTTCATTTGAATTTCAATATAATTTCAAACTTCATTTTGATTTCTATATTCAAATCTATTTTCAAACTTCATTTGAATTTCAATATTCAATCTATATTTGAATTTTCTTTATTCGAATTCCATTCCAATTGTAACGACCAGCATTTTTCAGAGATATAATTAATTAATTTAATTATTTAATTAGTGATTTAGAGGATTAATTGGTCGTTGAATTTAATTATATGGATTTATTTAATTAAAATAAATAATAGAAAATATAATTAATGCTGAAATAATCAAAAATAGTGGAATTCAAAGTATTGGTGTGAGGTTGGAATATTTAAATATATATATCAGTTTAGAGTTGAATTATATTGGCGAATATATTATTTAATCGACAGTTGAACGTATAAATTATAATCAAATTATAATCGAGCTCGAAATGGCGCGGTAGTTCGCTATTTAGCGATTTGAACTTCAACTGAATATACAGAATTCGTTATAACTCGGATTTCTGTGAAACAAGAAACGTACGGAGCTGGTGGAGTATATCTTTCTAATGAAAGAGAAAAATCGGGATTTCGTCGTGTAGATTTTTATTTTTGTCCAAATCAAATTTTCAGAAAAATAGCACCGAAAAACCCTAATGGTTTATTTAATTTTATATAAGGATTTAAATATAAATCGACAATCGATATAACTCTAGTGATGGAATATCGAGCCGGAAATCCACAAATATTTATTCTGGCACAGTATGATATATATTGTGGATATATACGATAATATATATTTATTTATATTTAATTTTTTTAAATATATTTATATATTTAAATAGGCTATTTAGAGCTTTAAAAATAGCCACTTTTGCAAACGAAGTCGGAATTCGACGAAACTAATTTTGTTGGATCCGCAATATTAAATTATTGTTAGATTCCAAGTTTGGTGATTTTTAGGGTCAGTATGTGGTCGTACGGATTTTTAGAGTGAAAAACAGTCAATATTTCAACGGTTAAAAATATGCTGTGTGAGCGTACAGAGTCAGAATTCAACGAAACCAATTTCGTTGGGTCCGCAATGTCAAACTGTGCCTTCATGTCCAGTTTTGTGATTTTTGGATATTATGTGTGATCACAGAAATTTTAGAGGACGAATGTAAACAGCGATTGCTTAAAAATAAATATAATAAGCAAATAAAAAAATATTTTATCTTCCTATAAATACACTACCCTACTCACTAACCCTAAACCACTTCCTGCGAAACCAGAAACCGGCCTCCACTTCTTTTTCTTCAAACGTGAAAAATTAATGTTTCAAAAAAAATCAAAACAATCAAAGGAAAATCTTATAAATCAAAATACTTATATATCTAAGTTCCTCAGACCAGTATCTTCAAGTCCATATGCGTTTTCAGGCATTCGGGGATAGTTGGGTTCGCTGTCGTATGGCGTTCGAGACCTAGGGCTAAGGTATGCGAGAAATGGGAGCATCGATTCGACTTTTGATTGTTGTATTGGGGTTCGTGATGAGATTTAGCATCTCCTCTGATTTTTTTTGGTGGTTTCGAGCATAGAAGTGTCGCTCGAACTACTGTAGCTGGGCGGAAGAAATTGGACGATGCAAGGAGCAAACCGAAGTCGAATTGGGTGTTTTTGGTTCTAGTAGAAGGAGATTTCGAAAGCAAGAACTTTGGTGATTTTTGTTTGAATGATTGTGGAAAGATGGAGTGGAGATTGTGGTTCAAATTGTCGGCTATGGCTGTGTTATTTCGGAGCAGCTGCGTCAAGGATCGGGGAAGAAGATTGATGAGGAGCTGGGCTTCGTGGGTACTGATGGTGTTGGGCAGGGTTAAAGTGGTGAGGCCCAGTTGAAAATAATTCAATTTATTTTTAAATGGAAATAGTGTTCAAACTTCTAAAATGTACATCTTGATCATATGAAATCAAAATTCAGCGAAACTGGTCACGTTAGGACCGTATGGACGAGAGCTCCACAATGGAACTGACCGGGAGTGAATTGGAGCTCGTTCGGATTTATGGTGAAATTAAACGCCTGAATCAAATCAATGACCGATATATCATTATTTAACGATCACCGTCCAATGTGAGTAACTCTCACTAACTCTGATCAATTTATATTTCTATAAAGTATTTTTAGAATTGAAATTATTGGTTGCTTTGTTGTGTGTTAGTTGTTTGGTTGAACTGCTAGTCAGTTGGCTAAAATTATCGATAACGATATATATAAATCGTATCGAAATATTTACTCTGTTTATCAGAATATTTTATATTTGTGTTGACTGACATCTATGGATGCAGGGAAACAGGTTGGAGGGACCCAACTGGGTTCCTCAATATTTATTTTACTATTTTGCATATACTGTGATATATAATGTGATTATAAATCTGTTGTTGAGTTGGTATGTTGATCATGGTTATTGGGTTACTTTAAATACCAAAGTAAATACTAGCTGTGAAAGAGAAATTTCAAAATATAATTTGAAATAAAATGTTTGTATAAAAATCAAAGGATTTATATAAAAGGAAAATGCGAAGTGGTTATAGAAGTGGAAAAAGTTATAAAATCAAGGTATTTTATAAAAAGGAATAAAAGGAATTTATTTGTAAAACATTTATGAATAAAATAGAAAGGCGACATTTGTCAAACAAGTACCAATAGGATTGGAAAGACGAATATTTGTAAAACATTTTACAATAGAATTAAAACGGGAATATTTGTAAAGTATTTACAAGTAGATTAAAAAGAAATATTTATTTAGAGAATAAATGGAGTTACATAAAGGAAATATTTATCTGAGATAAATATAGACAAATAGAAAGGGAATTATTTGTAATCGAATAGAGTTAGTCGAGTAGAGTGAATTGAATATTTATTATTCAATGTGAGTTAATCGAATATTAGTTATTCGAATTAAGAGTTGACCAGATAGAGTAAATTGAATTTAGTTAATCGAATTAGAATTTAGTTGAATATCTGTTATTCAATTAGAGTTTATCAAATATAGTTAGTGGAGATAAAGCTAGTCAAAACATGGTTACTCAGAATAAGATACCATTTTGTACGACTGCTAGCGTAATTCGCAGGGCTGCAGATAGCCTACGGCGGTCGGATGTTTCCTGAGGAAATCAGGTGTAACCATTGTGATCGCTGTAATCTAGAGTCAAGCGAATGGTGTTAAATCAAATAGTAGTTAATCGATAGAAGTTAATTAAGTCGAGTTAGTCGAGTTAAAGTTAATCAATCAGAGTTAATCAGTTAGAGTTAACCAGTTAGAGTTAATCAGCTAGAGTCAACCAGTTATGGTTAATCAATTAGAGTAAATCGATTGGAGTTAGATCGAATTAGGGTTATTTAAATAGAACTAATCAAGTTCGAGATAGTCAAGTATTAGTAGATTAAATAGAGTTAGTAAAAAAGGAAGTATCGGATATCGCTTATTCGAAGTAGAGTTATCGAATATAGTTTATTCGAGAAGAGTAATCGAATATAGTTCATTCGAAGTGCGTTAAATCGAATATAGTTATTCGAAGGGGAGAATTATCGAATATGGTTTATTCGAAGAGAGATTTTCGAATATGGTTATTCGAAGAAAAGGATTATCGAATATTAGTTATTCGAACACGAGGAATAGAATATAGTTTATTCGAAAAAGAAAGTTATCGGATAGTGATTATCCGAGAGTGAATTATACATTGGAATTCGACTATATCGAATTAGGGGAAGTAATGTTTACTTTCCATTTCAAAAATCAAGTTTTACTTATATTGTTAATAAATTAGTTGTTTATCATTTATCCAAATTAAGATATAAAAGCTATATTTAAGTTAACATATTTCGAAAGCATGGAGTTATAACATTATAGTTATAATCAAATGATTTTGTAAAGGAAGTTTCTTAAAGGGTTAAAGTTTGAATTTTGTCTATTTCGAAGTTAGAAATGTCGCTCAGTTAAGGTCTGAGAGGTAATTATACCCCAACTTGATTG
Source organism: Allium sativum (assembly GCA_030737875.1). NCBI lineage: Eukaryota > Viridiplantae > Streptophyta > Magnoliopsida > Asparagales > Amaryllidaceae > Allium > Allium sativum. Next base: position 1,016,865,104 of record CM060926.1, on the reverse strand, counting down.
ACTTCAGTTTTAACTAAGAAGTGGATAAGGTTCGATAGAGTAAGTTGGTTAAGTAAATTGAGTTAATGACCGTAATGGGTTAAGTTGGCATAACGATGTTTTTATTTAAACATCTGTTTAAATCCAGTAAAGGAGATTTGGACATGTTTTCCAAATAAGGATCAGAAATGTTTTCCAATACGGGAAATAAGAAAAGGAAGTAAATATGGTAATGTTTCCCTAATGATCTATAAAGTATATTTTCAAAATTTAGAAAATAAGAATTTACAAATAGATAGAAATGGGGAGATGGATAAATTAAAGATAATTTTATAGAAAGAGAAAAATGTGGAATGTTGATTGATCGATAGAGTTTCCATCTGGAAATAATATCGTTGGTTGCACACCTGTTTTTCTTTGATAGTTAAATCACCGACTATCGAAGTTTTTGACCATTTTTCCGTCGTCAATACGGAGAGACCGGGACCAGATTCATTATCTGAAAACCACTCTGTATGGATGTTAGCATTGCGATCAAATATTGAAGATGGAGTTATGCAAGGGCTATCCTGTTTACAGAATAGTGCCTTCGGTTTGTCCAGTCCCAGGACAACGTGAATGGACGAATGTCTGATAAAGTATATCTAACGGATCGCGTAAGTTGATCTCTTCAAACGTACTTACGTTTGGTGGCGGAGGAATTTGTTTCTCTTAGCTTTATACCCGTGGTGTTTTTGAGGAAATCAATTTGTGATTTGACGGGTATGATGATGTGGCATTCAAAGTGAATGGTGGTCTAGTGTTTCAAAGATACGTTTTGACCTCAAGCCTCATCAACCGGGAAATGACAGAAATCGGGCAGGCAGCATAGCTAAGTGGGTCGCTCCCATTAGGGTGTATATCACCTATCTAGAGAAAATCCAATTCATTCTTTGTCTATTCGATGTTGTCCCTTTTCGGGAAGACGGTGGGTAGCTCCCAACCGTTGGTGGTATACATTCGATACACTCAAGCGAAATGAGTGGTCGGTCATGTGAGGGTCGGGTTGCAAGATGTTCTTGTTGAACCCAGTGTATTTTCCTCTAGAGATACACTATCGGCAGGTGGTCCCATACCTTGTCAAGGTCGGAATCCAATTTCCAATAAGAGCCCGCGGTTTTTGTTTGTATACTATATATGTGGAACGTGAGATGCAAGCGTTCTGCTAGATTGTTAATTACTTGTGATTAGACATTATTATAATATCAGAAAAGTATCGATTTCCAAAACTGCTTTGGGTTATCGTTAGGTAAAAACCGTCCGTGTTTATGTGTGGATCGGTCTTACGATTATCTTTGCTTTTGAAAAGGATTTTGAAAAGTTAAACCGATGATTTGAGTTTACTCACACCAGTCCCATGACTGACCCAGAGTTTATTTTGTTTTGTTTTCTCCCTAAACTCTTGGGTGCCCAAATTTGTACGGGCAGTCAAGTAGTTCAGGTCTTCACAGATACGCTTGGAGAAGCTTGAAGCAGGAGGCTTCAGAACTATATAGCTATTGTTATTTCCGTAGTGTGTAAGTGTTGTACTCTGATAATGTTATTGTATATATATACACTGTTTTATTTCAAATTTATGTTGTATAATATATTTTATTCGTTCCGCTGTGAGATTCGTGTTTACTATGACTATGTTCTTCTTCTTCTATTCTAAATTTCTATCTTATCTATTCTCACCCTCTAATTTCTTTCTATTAATGACCTGGAATGTTCGATATCTGCATAGCCAACATAGTAGTTTGGTGTTGATTTTCGGAGTCGAAAATCCCTGGGTCGTTACACCAATTCTCTTTGAATTTAATATTCAAGTTATTTCTTGATAATTTATTCATTTTATTTATAAACACAAATTTTCAAATTTCCTTGTTTAATATTTAAACAAGTTCCCTTTTAAAATTTCTTTTTAAATCCAAAATCTCATTTTGGAAATTCTATTTATAGTAACTTATAAATATAAATACCAATTTATTTTCATATTCAATATAACTTCAACTTAAATAAATTCGAATTTATCGAATTCACATCATAAATCCTTATCGATTTATTTTCATTCAATTTATATTCTGAACATTAGAATAAATTCCGTCGTTTATTTCTTAAAACGATTTTCCCATTCATATTTTTAAATTCACATTAGAATTTAAAAAAATTGAATTATCCAATGATAATTTCCCTTTTCATTTACGAGCACCATTTATTTTACTTGTTTATATAGTTAAACAAGTCCATTTCAAATTCATTTGAAATAAAATCTCTATCTGGAAAAATAAATTTCCCTTTCTAAATTCACACTTGGATCTTTATTTCTGAATTATTCAATGATAATTCATTTCACTTTATTTATAAACTTCGTTTATAAATGAACTATTTATAAACTTCGTTTATAAAGGAACTACTTGTTTTTATTTTCAAAACAAGTTTATATTTCAAATCTATTTAAAAATTCAAATTCTATTTTTCTAAAATAGAATTTCACTTTTTAAATCTCAAATACCCCTTTCAGGGTATTTTTATAAATTAACACCTAGGCCCAGTGATATTCAAACAACCAATTATTTATTTTCCTAACACATCATATATGACAGTATATGTGCAAACAAATAAACAGATAATATTTTTGAGGAATCCGGTTGGATTCCTCCAACCTGTTTTCCTGCATCCAAATATATTAGTCAACACAAATAATACCCATCATGCTTCGTGGCAGGATATCGCGGTATGATGGTCATCCACTAATATATTTGTGGGGCGCATACGGAAATCATCCGCTATGAAACTGCGGTAATCCGCTAATGAGACTGTGGGAACAATCCAATCATCAACCCAATATATATATAATAGTCAATCCTAAATAACTAATATATTTAAATCTACCAGACAGCATTCAAACAAGCAACTCACAATTACTTTTAACGAAATAAAAATAATTCTAATTAAACAGGTGAGTGAGATTTACTCACCGTGGTTGCAGTTGTCGAATATCCTATTTATATTCCAAATTAGCGGCTACTAATCTTCTCGAATGAATTCGCACCTGCGATAATTTTATTTAAATTTACCGATTAAACGTTTATTTATTTAAATTAACTACTTAAATAAATAAATAACTTTCCTATATTTTTCTCTTCTTCTAATGGTTATTAAATTAATTCTAACTTAACCAATTTAAACAAACCTATGTATTTTTAAACATTAACTAATTAGGATTTTTCTTTAAACTTTAAACTAATTAAGGTATTTAATTTAAATTACCTTAATCCATTTACTCCACTGTCAAACTCCTGCTTGTCATTAGAAGGATCGAACTCCAGACTTCACCAATCTTTAAACAACTCACGGCAACACCCTTCGAACCCACGTCATATACTTCCAGAACCCAAGAACAGAAACTGCAGCACCCAAAAAGAACGGAATCCCCCAAATCGAACATCACTACCCATTACCACAGATCGAACCTTTGTTCGTATTCACCACAACATCGACATCATCACGAAACTCGACCTCTTCCAAATCTGACTTGCGAAGAACAGAAGAACCCATGCTCGAATTGAAGATTGATGCTCGAGTTCCGCCATACCCTCAGATCGGAAGGTGATGATGAGACCAACGCCTGAATCGAACCTCGTCGAACCCTCTAGGTCTTCAGATCAAGTCGCGATGAACCCTAGACAGCGCTCGAGATCATCGAGCTCCAGAACAACTCGCGAGTAATGATTTCATTCGTGATTTCTGTTTTCTTTTATTCGGTGGCCTTTTTAAATGGATTCGACAAATAGAAAAATCCATTTAAGGGGAAGTTTCACTGCGATTATATAAGGGAGAAGGGAACAGAACGTACACAACAAATCTTCAATTTATTTTAAAAAGATTTTCTAATTAATTTGATTTGATTTTGATTCAATATAAAGAGATTTTTTATTCTTTTTAAACAGATATCGATTTGATTTTCGATTCGATTTCGATCTTATCCATTATAAATATCTCGGGGTTCACAGTTAAAAATCGTGAATCGATATTTTAGCGTACCGACCGTCGTTCCAATGTTATAGCGTTATACTGAACTCAACATAATATTTTAGTAATTTTATTTCGAATGTGTATATATAAAATAGCCATATTAAATCGATATAATATACTTTAAATTCAAAAACAAATAAATTCTCTAATAATAAAGTATTTTTATTATCATCTATATTCAAATACAATTAATACATATCATCTGAATTGTTTTGATTTAATTCTAACTTCGAATTTTATTATTTTAAATTCTCGTATTATGATGATTATCAAAACAAATCGTATTTCGATTATTTAATCGATAACCAAATAAAATACCTATTATATTATAAATTCAATATTTAAAACCATACTAAAAAATTAAAATAAATCGACCAAGAATCCAGGTCATTACATTCTTCCCCCCTTAAAATAATTTCGTCCTCAAAATTGCTAAGGTAGGAAAAATGGTACAAATCCATTACTTTTCAAAATCTCACTTACGTTGAAACTCAACTCCTCATATTTCATCAAATTTAATTCCACCAAAACTTTTGGTCTTCCTTCATTTAATTGAAATGATCTACGATCAATCCATTTGTATCCAACCTATATTCCATTAAACCTATTCAACTTGATTCTAGTCGATTGATTGACTTCAATCCATCTAACTAGCTTAAGTTAAATTCCAATTTCAGAATCCAAATCCCAGGGTTTTCATTTCAAATCCTTTTGAAATCACTTAAACATGTACATATATTTATAATCTTTTCAAATTAAAAACATTTGAAATTTCCAACTAAACTTGTTTTCTTTCAAACCAATTCCCATCAAAACTTTTCTAAGGTAGCAATCCATCACTTAGAAACTTGTAAATGAACACTGATGATGCTGCAGTCATCATCAGAATTATTTTCCAGCCACAGAAGTGAGTTCAGTGCTTTATCATTTTATAAAAATCAATTCAAAATGATTTTCATTCAAAAACCCCTCCAAACAAAGCTATATTATTTTAAATGTACACCAGAAAATATTTTTCCAACACCCAGGATTTAAATTTTAGTTTGAATTCAATTTTCATTCATCTCATTTGTATATATTATTTATATACAAATTTTATTTGGTTATATATAACCATTCCAATTTTATTATCTTATTTGATTATGATAATAACAACCAATGCATCCATATATTATAATAATTTCAGAAAATTATTTCTTTTATATCAAAATATAATTTTTGGGTAAAATTATTTCATCTACCCATTTTTAAAACAATACTGTGTCCAACCTTCTGTTCAAGTATTTACAAACTCTTATCGACGTCGTGCCGTCCCATAATTCGATCAGAATTCATAATTCACTCAATAGACTAGCCAACACAATATAAAACAATTTTTGTATCAATTAACAAATACGCACTCTCATATATATACACTCAACTAATTCTAGGGTGCTACTGACCCAATCTCTAATGCGCACAACCCCACCAAAGCCTAGGTATTCGTTCAACCTAAGCTCTGATACCAACTGTAATGGCCCGCAAATCCGTACTATCTGAGTAGACTAATAACACCACATGTCCAACCCAGATTGCACAGAAATACGAATCATTATTAGAAAGAAGTTAGAGGATGAGAAATAGAAAGAAAGAAATAATAGAATAGCAGAAAACAAAGAAGACAAATCTCACAGCAGAACGAATAAAATATATTATATAACATAACTTTTGAAATACAAATCAGTAACTTTATATACATACCATCATCAGAGGACAACAGTTATTCATGGAACAGTAATAAACACCTGTTTCCAAATACAAACATAGTACACAGCGGAAATATGATAGTCTATAGCTAACTGGTGAAGCCTCCTGCTTCCAACTCTTCCAAGTGAATATGAAAAATCTTGACTACTTGACTTCCCGTACAAATTTGGGCACCCAAGAGTTTAGGGAAAACAAACAAAATAAACTCTGGGTCAGTCATGGGACTGGTGTGAGTAAACTCCAACCATTTTTTTAACTTTCAAAATCCTTTCGAAAGAAATGATAATTGTAAGACCGATCCACACATAAACATGGATTGTTTTTACCTTACGATAACCCAAAACACTTTGATACAAAAATCCAGTGATATTATAATAATGTCTAAATCAAATAAATATAATCTAGTGGAACGCTTGCATCTCACACTCCACATACATAGTATAGAATCAAAAACCGCAGGGGCTTATTGGAGATTGGATTTCCAACATGTCAAGGTATGGAACCACCTTCCGATCAGTGTACTCTAGAAGCGATACACTGGGGTTCTACAAGAACATCTTGCAACCCGGCCCACACTTGACCGACCACTCATTTCGCTTGAGTGTATCGAATGTATATCACCAACGGTTGGGATCAGCAACCGTTTCCCGAATGGAACAACATCGAATAGAATAAGAAATTAAATGAATCTCTAGATAGGTGATTATACATCCTAATGGGAGCGACTCACATAGCCATGGTGCCTGCCCGATTTTTGCCATTTCCCGGTTGTTGAGGCCTGAGGCTACGATTACTTTCTATTCATTGATAGCACAATCACTTTGAATGCCACATTATCAGATCCATTAATCATTTATTGATTTGCACAAATATATTCTGGATATTATGCTAAGGGAATAAATCCGTTGCCACCATGTATATTTGTACAGAACAACATATTCGATCATTGGAAATACTTTGTCAGACAATCATCCATATATGTTCGTTCTGGGACTGAATGAAACCAAAGGCACAATTTCTATTAATAGAAAAAGCCCTTGCATTTTACTCCGTCTTCGATTTTCTTCATATAATTTGATTCGCAACGCTACTGCCAATACAGAGTGGTTCTCAGATAATAATCCAACCGGTCTCTCCATATTGACAACGACGGTCAAAAACTTCGATAGTCTGTGATTTAACTATCGAGTAAAAACAAGTGTTTCGATAGTCGATGATTTAACTATCGAAGAAAACAAGTGTTCATTCAACATATCAAACAAATCAGTGGGCTCTTTAATTAATATTTCATTAATTAAAACTCATTTCCATTTTCTTATCAATATTTGTTAAACAAATATTTTCAATTATCATCTCGGTCTCTTATATACTTTGGAAAACATTTCTCTATCTCGCCTTCTTTTATTTTCTACACTTAGAAAATATATTCTATTTGATATTGAAAATAATTTCTATCACTTATCTCTTTCCCGACTACTTTAATTATACTCAGGAAATATTTACTTTTATATTTCCAAAATTCCATCATTTGGATAAAAACAAATGCTGTGTAAACATCGTTACAACAACCCGAAATATTTTATTCAACTAACTCGTTTTCAAACACTTCCCTTCGAGACTGGATCCTATATTTATCAAATTTAAAATGAAATTAATCAATTTGGGGTAAATTACCTCTCAGACCTTGACTGAAAACATCCTCAACTTCAAAATAGCAAAACCACTAACCTCGAATAAACACACTATAAAACCCAATTATTCATTATTAAAACATGTATATGGTTCGCTTCCTATTTCTAATTTATAGATTTCCTTTTTTGTTTACAATATTCTATTTTTTTATTTCGTTTCCTTATCGAATTCTATATATATCGATACATTGATTTCTAACTATCAAATTATCTTAAAAATATTCTAACTCCTTAAATTTCCGGAAAATTTCGCCATAACCTCCTCTGCCTCCCATGGCCCTCACCAATCCAAAAGAAAAAGAAAAAGCCAAGCGGCTTGCCGATACGGCGCATAAAACCTCATATATGAATTTAAACATGTACCTTTTTGTTGGGAACTAAATTTAAAATCTTCATATACTCCATCCCATACCTGTCTAACACATGCTCACCTGTTTCCAATTCAACTCAATCCAATCGTTTGAATTCAGTTTCGTTCATTTATTCTTTAATTAGCTATTTTGCCTATTTCACTTCTTTGTTTGAACATAACATGTTCAAACAAAATATTCAACTTGCTCATAACCAAGTTGAAATTTCAATTTCAAATTCTGGTTTTCTTTTCGATTTTGAATATAAATTTCCAAATCGAATTCACTTATTTAAAGGCCAATATTAATTCAAAAGCTCATTAACTAATTACTACTCAAATTAGTTAATTCTATTCAATAATCAAAAATCTGATTTCTGCTTCCAAAATCAATTCATTACTCCACTTGAGTTCACATATAATTTAAAACTCAAATCTGAAATTTTCTAAATAGAAATTCGGATTTTATTCGCTTAAAATCCTTTTATAAAATTAAATAAACCATTATGGTTTTTTAATGGTTATGACGTTGTTTTTCTGAAAATTTGATTTTGACATAACTCAAAATTTGTTCGACGAAATCCAGATTTTTCTCCTCCATTAGAGAACTATTATCAAATCGGTCCTGACGTTTCTTGTTTCAAAGAATTTCGACTTTAATTGAGTTCTGTATACTGAATTGAAGTTCGAATCGCCAATTTACGAACTGTAGCACTGCGGTGAGTTCGTTTTAATTATATTTATATAGATAAACCTTTAAACTTCGTTAAAATGAATTCAACTCCATTTTAACTCTATTCGAATTCTAATATTCAAACTCCATTTCATTTCTGTTTGAATTCTAATATTCAAACTCCATTTTAACTCAATTTGAAATTTATATTCAAATTCCCATTTCAAATTCTATTTTGAAATTCTATTTTCAAATTCCAATTCAATCTATTTGTATTCTATATTCAAATTCCATATTTAAACTATTTGAATTCTATATCCAAAATTCCATATTTAAACATTCTTTATTCAAATCTATTTTCAAACTTCATTTGAATTTCAATATAATTTCAAACTTCATTTGGATTTCTATATTCAAATCTATTTTCAAACTTCATTTGAATTTCAATATAATTTCAAACTTCATTTGGATTTCTATATTCAAATCTATTTTCAAACTTCATTTGAATTTCAATATTCAATCTATATTTGAATTTTCTTTATTCGAATTCCATTTCAATTCTCTTTGAATTTAATATTCAAGTTATCTCTTGATAATTTATTCATTTTATTTATAAACACTATTTTTCAAATTTCCTTGTTTAATATTTAAACAAGTTCCCTTTTCAAATTCCTTTTTAAAACCAAAATCTCATTTTGGAAATTCTATTTATAATAACTTGTAAATATAAATACCAATTTATTTTCATATTCAATTTAACTTCTACTTAAATAAATTCGAATTTATCGAATTCACATCATAAATCCTTATCGATTTATTTTCGTTCAATTTAAATTCTGAACATTAGAATAAATTCCGTCGTTTATTTCTTAAAACGATTTTCCCATTCATATTTTTAAATTCACATTTGAATTTAAAAAAATTGAATTATCCAATGATAATTTCCCTTTTCATTTACAAGCACCATTTATTTTACTTGTTTATATAGTTAAACAAGTCCATTTTAAATTCATTTGAAATAAAATCTCTATTTGGAAAAATAAATTTCCCTTTTCCAAGTTCACACTTGGATCTTTATTTCTGAATTATTCAATGATAATTCATTTCACTTTATTCATGAACTTCGTTTATAAATGAACTATTTATAAACTTCGTTTATAAAGGAACTACTTGTTTTTATTTTCAAAACAAGTTTATATTTCAAATCTATATAAAAATCCAAATTCTATTTTTCTAAAATAGAATTTCACTTTTTAAATCTCAAATACCCCTTTCAAGGTATTTTTATAAATTTACACTTAGGCCCAGTGATATTCAAACAACCAATTATTTATTTTCCTAACACATCATATATGACAGTATATATGCAAACAAATAAATAAACAGATAATATATTTTGAGGAATCCAGTTGGATTCCTCCAACCTGTTTTCCTGCATCCAAATATATTAGTCAACACAAATAATACCCATCCTACTTCGAGGCAGGATATCGATATATGAAGGTCATCCACTAAAATATTTGTGGGGCGCATAGGGAAATCATCCGCTATGAAACTGCGGGCATCCGCTAATGAGACTGCGGGAACAATCCAATCATCAACCCAATATATATATATATAATAGTCAATCCTAAATAACTAATATATTTAAATCAACTAGACAACATTCAAACAAGCAACACACAATTATTTTTAACGAAATAAAAATAATTCTAATTAAACAAGTGAGTGAGATTTACTCACTGTGGTTGCAGTTGTCGAATATCCTATTTATATTTCAAACTAGCGGCTACTATTATTCTCGAATGAATTCGCACCTGCGATAATTTTATTTAAATTTACCGATTAAATGTTTATTTATTTAAATTAACTACTTAAATAAATAAATAGCTTTCCTATATTTTTCTCTTCTTCTAATGGTTACTAAATTAATTCTAACTTAACCAATTTAAACAAACCTATGTATTTTTGAACATTAACTAATTAGGATATTTTCTTTAAACTTTAAACTAATTAAGGTATTTAATTGAAATTACCTTAATCCATTTACTCCACTGTCAAACTCATGCTTGTCATTAGAAGGATCGAACTCCAGACTTCACCAGTCTTTAAACAACTCACGGCAGCACCCTTCGAACCCACGTCGTATACTTCCAGAACCCAAGAACAGAAACTGCAGCACCCAAAAAGAACGAAATCCCCCAAATCGAACATCACTACCTATTACCACAGATCGAACCTTTGTTCGTATTCACCACAACATCGACATCATCATGAAACTCGACCTCTTCCAAATCTGACTTGCGATGAACAGAAGTACCCACGCTCGAATTGAAGATCGATGCTCGAGTTCCGCCATACCCTCAGATCGGAAGTCGATGATGAGACCAACGCCTGAATCGAACCTCGTCGAACCCTCTAGGTCTTCAGATCAAGTCGCGATGAACCCTAGACAGCGCTCGAGATCATCGAGCTCCAGAACAACTCGCGAGTATTGATTTCATTTGTGATTTCTGTTTTCTTTTATTCGGTGACCTTTTTAAATGGATTTGACATATAGAAAAATCCATTTAAGGGAAAGTTTCACTGCGATTATATAAGGGAGAAGGGAACAGAACGTACACAACAAATCTTCAATTTATTTTAAAAAGATTTTCTAATTAATTTGATTTGATTTTGATTCGATATAAAGAGATCTTTTATTTGTTTTAAACAGATATCGATCTGATTTTCTATTCGATTTCGATCTTATCCATTATAAATATCTCGGGGTTCACAGTTAAAAATCGTGAACCGATATTTTAGCGTACCGACCGTCGTTCCAATGTTATAGCGTTATACTGAACTCAACAGAATATTTTCTGAATTTTATTTCGAATGTGTATATATAAAATAGCCATATTAAACCGATGTAATATACTTTAAATTCAAAAACAAATAAATTCTCTAATAATAAAATATTTTATTATCATCTATATTCAAATACAATTAATACTGATCATCTGAATTGTTTTGATTTAATTCTAACTTCGAATTGAATTATTTTAAATTCTCGTATTACGATGATTATCAAAACAAATCGTATTTCGATTGTTTAATCAATAACCCAATAAAATACCTTTTATATTATAAATTCAATATTTAAAACCATACTAAAAATGTAAAATAGATCGACCAAGAATCCAGGTCGTCACATTCTTCCCCCCTTAAAATAATTTCGTCCTCGAAATTGCTAAGGCAGGAAAAATGGTACAAATCCATTACTTTTCAAAATCTCACATATGTTGAAACTCAACTCCTCATATTTCATCAAATTTAATTCCACCAAAACTTTTGGTCTTCCTTCATTTAATTGAAATGATCTACGATCAATCCATTTGTATCCAACCTATATTCCAATAAACCTATTCAACTTGATTCTAGTTTATTGATTGACTTCAATCCATCTAACTAGCTTAAGTTAAATTCCAATTTCAGAATCCAAATCCCAGGGTTTTCATTTCAAATCCTTTTGAAATCACTTAAACATGTACATATATTTATAATCTTTTCAAATTCAAAACATTTGAATTTTCCAACTAAACTTGTTTTCTTTCAAACCAATTCCCATCGAAACTTTTCTAAGCTAGCAATCCATCACGTAGAAACTCGAAAATGAACACTGATGATGCTGCAGTCATTATCAGAATTATTTTCCAGCCACAGAAGTGAGTTCAGTGCTTTATCATTTTAAAAAAAATCAATTCAAAATGATTTTCATTCAAAAAACCCTCCAAACAAAGCTATATTATTTTAAATGTACACCAGAAAATATTTTTCCAACACCCAGGATTTAAATTTTAGTTTGAATTCAATTTTCATTCATCTCATTTGTATATATTATTCATATACAAATTTTATTTGGTTATATATAACCATTCCAATTTTATTATCTCATTTGATTATGATAATAACAACCAACGCATCCATATATTATAATAATTTCATAAAATTATTTCTTTTATATCAAAATATAATTTTTGGGTAAAATTATTTCATCTACCCATTTTTAAAACAATACTGTGTCCAACCTTCTGTTCAAGTATTTACAAACTCTTATCGACGTCGTGGCGTCCCATGATTCGATCAGAATTCATAAATCACTCAATAGACTAGCCAACACAATATAAAACAATTTTTATATCAATTAACAAATACGCACTCTCATATATATACACTCAACTAATTCTAGGGTGCTACTGACCCAATCTCTAATGCGCACAACCCCACCAAAGCCTAGGTATTCGTTCAACCTAAGCTCTGATACCAACTGTAATGGCCCGCAAATCCGTACTATCTAAGCAGACTAATAACACCACATGTCCAACCCAGATTGCACAGAAATATGAATCATTATTAGATAGAAGTTAGAGGATGAGAAATAGAAAGAAAGAAATAATAGAATAGCAGAAAACAAAGAAGACAAATCTCACAGCAGAACGAATAAAATATATTATATAACATAACTTTTGAAATACAAATCAGTAACTTTATATACATACCATCATCAGAGCACAACAGTTATTCATGGAACAGTAATAAACACCTGTTTCCAAATACAAACATAGTACACAGCGGAAATATGATAGTCTATAGCTAACTGGTGAAGCCTCCTGCTACCAACTCTTCCAAGTGAAAATGAAAAATTCCGACTACTTGACTGCCCGTACAAATTTGGGCACCCAAGATTTTAGGTAAAACAAACAAAATAAACTCTAGGTCAGTCATGGGACTGGTGTGAGTAAACTCCAACCATTTTTTTAACTTTCAAAATCCTTTCGAAAGAAATGATAATCGTAAGACCGATCCACACATAAACACGGATGGTTTTTACCTTACGATAACCCAAAACACTTTGATACGAAAATCCAGTGATACTATAATAATGTCTAAATAAAATAAATAGAATCTACTGGAATGCTTGCATCTCACGCTCCACATACATAGTATAAAATCAAAAACCGTAGGGCGCTTATTGGAGATTGATTTCCAACATGACAAGGTATGGAACCGCCTTCTGAATTTTATTTCGAATGTGTATATATAAAATAGCCATATTAAATCGATATAATATACTTTAAATTCAAAAACAAATAAATTCTCCGATAATAAAATATTTTTATTATCATCTATATTCAAATACAATTAATACTGATCATCTGAATCGTTTTGATTTAATTCTAACTTCGAATTGAATTATTTTAAATTCTCGTATTACGATGATTATCAAAACAGATCGTATTTCGATTATTTAATCGATAACCCAATAAAATACCTTTTATATTATAAATTCAATATTTAAAACCATACTAAATATTTAAAATAAATCGACCAAGAATCCAGGTCGTTACATCGGCCCATACATGACCGACCATTCATTTCGCTTAAATGTTCCGAATATATTATCACCCTACTGTTGGTATACTAACATATCCATTCTCGAGAGATACAGAAATGAAAAGAAGTAACAAATATGAATGTCCACTAGATGGTGACAATATACCCTAATTGCGTGCGACCCACTTAGTCATGCTACCTGCCCGATTTTTTGTCATTTCCTGGTTGATGAGGCTTGAGGTCATAACGTATCCTTTGACAAATCACATCTTTATTTACTTTGAATATCACATCATCATACCCACAAAATCAGGAATTGATTTCCTCAAAAATACCATGGGTATAACACTAAGAGAAATGAATTCTTCCGCCACCAAACATGAATACGTTTGAAGAGATCAACTTACGTGATCTATTATATATATACTGTCAGACATTCATCCATACAAGTTGTCCTAGGACTGGACAAACGGAAGGCACTATTCTATAAATCCATCTTAGGAAATTTCTCCCTAGGGTCACCAGAACAACCCTAGCATAAACTCCTCTTCAATTATCTTTATTATATTTGATTCGCAATGCTAATGCCCATACAGAGTGGTTTTCAGATAATAAATCTGATCCAGGTCTCTCCATATTGACAATGGAAAAATAGTCAAAAAATTTGATAGTTGGTGATTTAACTATTAAAGGAAAACATACATACAAACAACGGTCGTATTTCCAAATGGAAATCTTACCGATCAATCATCAATCAACGCTGATCCCTTTTTAATAAATTTATCAATAATCATTTCATTTCTCAACTCCTAGTTTCCATATTTCTTAAACCCTGTTTATACTCTCATGATTTTCGGAACCACATTCCCATATATTAACAGTTTCTTATTTCTTGTATTTAGAAATATACACGTTATTAACATTAGAAAACATTTCCATATCTTATTCACGTCTCACTATCCATCAGTCCCTAACCGTAAACCAGTAAGAGAACAACTCCCTAAGTAGCAACCGGATGGCCGAAACCAAAATCAGATCTATACTCAGACGACTATTCCACTTAACTAATTTCCAGTCACTTTCTAATTTCCTTAATTGCATTTCTTATTTTCTTATTTACAAAACTGTTTACACAATTCTCATATTTAGTTTATGAATCCACTTCTTTATGAAAATCTTTGATTATAATGATACTGTTATAATCTCTACTTTTGAAATATTTAATTTCAGAATATAACTTTTATTTAAATAAATGAACAATCAATCAATTAATTAGATAAATAAACAAATCTTGATTATAACCAAAAAGTAAATGGTACTTTCCAGAATTCGATAGAATCGAATTCCAACATATAACTCACTTTTGAATAATCCTTAACTAGCGTTTCGAATGTCGGAATAAACTCACTGTTTAGATTAACTTGATTTCTAAATTCACTTTTGAATTTATCACTTCCAAAACATAACCAATTCCCTTTATAACCATTCCACTTCGTAAAACGTTTTTTTTAAATCGTTATTCACTTTAAAACGTGAATACTATTCCTTTACGGAAAACCGAGTTTGTTATATTAATCCAAAACTTGATTTTTATTTATAAATACCATCACCGGTTCAAATCTTGTTTATCGAGTTTTTTTATAAATTTATATTTATATTTCAATTTATTAGTTCTATTTATAAATCAACTTCTTATTAATTATATAACAAGTTTATACCTTAATCTCGACTTTATATTTGATTATAAATTATTGGTTTCGAACCAAATATTAACATCTTGTAAATTTCTGAATTTTATAATATATATTATTTCCAAAAATAAATTATTTAAATAACGTTCGACATCGTCGAATTCTAATTATAAATCCATATGGATTTATCAATTCTGCTCTCATCCCAAACATCGGACTAATTTCCATTATTTCCCTTTTTAACCAATTTCTTTAATTTACATTTCCAAATTTATTTAATAATAATTATTCAACTTCATTTAAAGTATCGTTTATAAATCAACTACTTGTTTTATTATAATTAAAACAAGTTATTAATTTCTAGTCCATTCGAAATTCAATTCTATTTAAAATAGAATTTTCCCTTTTTAAAATTCCTTTTCCAATATATTTTACGGTATTTAAATACCAATCATTTCAGGGTCAATGTTATTCAAACACCCCAATCATACAATAATCCACACCATATTATTTGTCACATCATATAATGTAATACATGAAAATCAACAATAAAATCGTTGAGGAATCCAGTAGGATCCCTCCAACCTGATTCCTTGCATCCACAAATGTTAATCAACATGAATAATACTAGTTTCAGATAAATCTGAAATATAATAATAAATATAATGAATATTAAATTAATGACTTGTATATGTATAACTATATATATTATTTCAACAAATTTATTTGCAAATCATCCAAATAACTATCACACACAGCATTCAATCATTTTTATCAATATTAAATAACGTTGACAAATTGTAAAACTGGACAAAGTTAGTGATTTTACTCACCTTAGTTGTTAATCGTTAAAGAACGAGTAACATCAGTCGATTGATATCAGACGTTCTATTTTGCCATAAATTCGAACGAGCTCCAAATGGATCCAAATCAGTTCTACGGTGTAGTATTCTTCGATATGATTTGAATGACGCCTGTTTCGTACCATTTCGTTCATGTGTGAATTAGCTACGCTTAATACAAGTAAATAAACTATTTAATTAAAATAAACTTTTAGCTTTTTATTTTATTTTATAACTAGGCCTTACACTGTCGAATTAGCCTGGCATCCACATACCTGATCCAATGTGTTCTCCTTCCTTCGTTCAAAATTAATTCCATCTTATGTAGATAACTTCCTTCCACCTCAGTTGACTTCCGAACCCCGCTGAACACATTTTGTACATGATTTCGTATTCAAGAAATACATTAGGTTCTCCGTTCAAATCATTTCGTCCCTCCGAACTTCCTATATATATATATACTTTTATTTAAAAACATTGGTTTACCCTAATTATAACAACCCGAATTCCGACAGACTGATTTTTTTTTTCAAAATTCCAATCTATCGAAACTCGGATTGGTTTGCTCTGGTATCTTGCAGAAAAGACAAATACATAAAACATGTCAGAGCTCAGAAATTATCTCACAGCAGAATGGATAAATATAATATAATCAAAACATAGCCTTACTGTATTAATAATACTGCCTAACCAGTATCCAAAGCTATCATGTCTCTGCCACAAATCTAACCTATGAGTATGTTATGAGGAGGGGGTCAGAACACAAGTTCTGGTGACTGTATTTAAATTATACACTTTGGATAACACTACATATACCGTTCAATCATATTTTCTTATTTATTAGGTTACTTGGGTTAACAACACTCAAGTCTTATACACACGTCGCACCCATTTACTTCCTGGTGGATTAACCTAATACAGTATATATGTAGCTACCTCCAATATTAAGGTACACCCCATGGTACTCCACTCGCACGGTCTTCACCGTAACACCACCGAAATATACGCAGTCCCTTATTCTACGCCGTAGTGATGTACCGATAACAATATTACGTTCCTCATATGTCTGTCATTACTATGCCACATAAACGTATGGACTGCCACCCTTATTCGAATCAGAATTCATACCAGAGTAGTGCCCTCAAGTATACGATACACCACCCAGAGCCAATATGCATGTATCTAGACTGTCCACCATACATATCTTCAATTATACCTCGATGCCTCAGTCGCGCGTCCTCTAATGTGCACCGAGTTGCATGGCAGAGCAATACAAGAAACACAGAACTCGGTCGGGAGCTTTTCCATATGTGTACAGGCCCGTCTTTAAGAGCCTCTACAGGTATTCCTACGGTCTGCTTTCACGGTGGCTATGGCCCCACCTAGGCCCCTCCCTCAACTAGTAATGACTATAAGAGCTAAGTGACATGCCCCTAATAACAAGCAATCTAAACATCCATTTGGTGTCTCCCCTCAACCCCTTACCCCCGATAGTGAAAGGTGAATGGTATCTTGGGTTTTGCTCTAGTCTTTTCGCATTCCACTGGCTGTCGATGATGGGAATCCGACGATCTACTATCCTTGTTAGTGGTGACCCTTCGCCTCCCCGTTGAGGCAACCGCCGAATCACCCTAGTGTCACCGCGTCATAGCATTCTGACTACATAGCTACTTCTGTAGTCAAGGCCCACCCACCTAGTAGTTACACGCAGACCCAACCTCTGCGAGCACAGCCTAAAACATCTGCCACCGCAAATAAGACTACTAGGAGCACCTTACGTACCTCAAGAAGCTGCGTGCTTCCCCTTCCAGTCCTTTGGAGCCGTCAGAATAATCATATGAGTGTGCGCTCCCTTCGTGCCTTATAACACCACGATGATCTATCCCATTGGGTTATTCACCCTCAAACCTACGGAATGGTCCATGCGCCTCACTTTAATATGTTGTTAGACCCTATGTCTAAACATTCTTTTACGCGCTTGCCTTACCTCACCCGATTTCCATTTAACTTGGTTATTCCCATTTATATTGAATTCTTAATCAAGTTACCATGTTCCTCTTGCTTATTTATTTTGGTTATATAACTTAACCCATTTAAGTTTGTTAATAAACCCTCAACATGCTATTCTCTAGATTGTGGCCCAAGGTCTGTAATCCACAATCTCTTTTATATTCTTGTTTGATTTCATCATTACAATAACATGTTTTACTTAATATGTAATTAAGTATATCTCAATTCACATGTCTTCTGTTTAACATGGTAGTCATTATTTATGATTAAATATAACTGATTTCATAATTTTTCCTCATTCTTTCTCATTTAGTCATAATTCCATTTTACACCGTTACTATAACTTATCGTTGTTTACTTATTAACTTAGTTCTATTAACTAAGGCCCATTAATAAGTTTCTCTACCCATTTATTATAACCTATTTTATAATTTCCTCTTGTCCCTAGGACAAGCCTAAACATGTTATTCTTATCAGCGGGTTTTAAACTTCAAGTTTATAGTTTACTTAATTTATAATTAAGTACAACTTCTATTATTTCATATATTTTCCCCCTTTTCTCAACTGGTTTCCGGCTTTCCCCATTTACTAATTACTTAATTTACAATTAAGTGTCCCTTATCTCATTTCACTAGTTATCCCATTTCCTTACTAGTTTATTATAACCTAAGTTATAATCTTCACTTGTCCCTAGGACAAGTCTACCTATTATACAACATTTTTATTAATGTTATTCATTTATAATAGGTGATTATCATTCCGCTTTTAAACTATTTACTGTTGTAGACCATTATTCTTCACTCACTGTAATATATATATTCCTTATTATAATTAAGGAAAACACTTCATGCACCTTATCAGTTTGATAGAAGGAATCAGTGATTTATTTTCATATCGTATTCCCGTCTAAATCCATGGCAGCAAGTGATTTCTTTACTTTTCTTACTTTATTTACTGTGGCTTACTTGCAACAACGTTCTCCGAAATAGGTCATTTAGGGAAATACATCACTTTTCCTTCACATCACACTAACTCAGTTCATTACATCGCTTCCTTTCTTAGTTTCTGAGTTAGACATTTAATTACCATTATTGCCATTTATTCATATCTTGTTATATACATATATTTATATATATAAGCACTAGTCCTCTTACATTAAGCCTACACTTGTGGACGATGGATTTGCCGGGCGGGTCCGTGCAGACTTCTACCACAAGTTGACTTAAACTCGTGCCTTAGCACCATTACATGTTTTTAATTTTTTCACTTAGACCACTCACATTAGATTTACCACTTGTGAACGCTGGATATGTTGGGCGGTTCCGGGCAGACTTCTATCACAAGTGAAATCTAACCTCGCGTCTAAGAGCCGTTAAGTTTCTTATTTATCGTAATCTTCTATACAGTCTAGGCATGTTTACTTCTTCCAATTATCCATTATAATTTATAATTCACATGTAATTGTATCATGCCTATTATAATTCTTCACATATAATCAAATCCTTCCTTACATGTAATCAATTAATCAGATAATTGTTTAAATCGCATAAACCAATATGTACCTTTCTCAATTCTTACAGTTAATGGCATGGGTACACAATTTACACAAAGTGACATGAAATTTAAGTAACGGTAATTACGATACAAGATTTGACAAGTTCATATCCCAACAAATTAATATTTAGCATATTAATTATTCCTACTTCGTACCCATCACTTTAGCCATTATTAACATATGTTACATTTCTCAATATATTGCAATTCAATTATACATAAAGGGGAGTGGTAAGCGATAACATATTCTTATCTAAACTGTATATCTAAAATCCACTCACCTTTTATGCTTTCCGCAATTCTGGATCTAATCTAGTTTTAGCATCCATGGTTTTTCCTCTTTAATATGATTAAAAACCTAATGACCATGGATTGATTATTTTCATTAAAAGAGAAAGGAAAGGAAGAGGAAGAATTTGAATAGATTGGATTTCGAAGTTTACATTACTTTTCATTATTCTGAATAATCTTTTATTAACGTCAATTATCTCTTCCAGATCTTGAGTTTAAAATCTTCTAATTTATAAATCTAAATTTTCTGAATAGATTTGAGGGGGAGAGAGAGTAATGGCAGAGTTTCAGCATAGCCTCGGAATTATGAGGTCTAGGGTCTTATTTAAAGGTGTAGAGGAGGAACCAGGAACCTCAAATTTGATTAAAAACCATCATAATCGTCCAGATCGAAGAAAACGCTAATCTGCCAAAATCTTCCGCGGGGGGTTGACCCCTCCTTGAAGGGATCGACCCCGGGGTCAACCCCCCTTCATGTGGGTCAACTCCCCTTGAAGGGGTCTACGCCCGTGGTTCCGGAGGCCGAAAATTGATCTGGGTTGTTTCCTGATAACTTCTGCAACCCATAACTTCTTCATAAGTTGTCCGTTTTACGCAAACTCGGAGTCTATCCGAACCAGAATTCGGAGACGAATGCAACAGCACGACTGTTTTACTTAATTCTGAACATTTAATTAAGTTATTCTTATTTTATTATCTTAAGTTAAAAATGCGGGGTGTTACATTCTCCCATCCTTAGGAAATTTTGTCTCCGAAATTTTATAAAGGTAAAATCAATTAACCCCTCGCATAATATGCATCCATCATGTATGCATCCAATTTTTGAAACAATAGTGCACTTTTGCAAGTGAAATACAACATAATAATGCATGTATACCTAAGTGGTACCTCCTATATGTATGCAAAAAAAATTCAAAAATTCTTTTAAAACATGATGCTCACATCCTAAATAAACTGGCAGTTCTAAATGAATGCAATATTTTGAAAATAAAAATACTTTTTTCATCCAAATTTTCCTGCACTCTTACTGAATAAGAGTGTAGTTCATCCAATTGTTGCATCCAAAATCCTACCAACCAACTTTATTTTTTGAATTTCAAAAAAATCTAATTTTTTAAATTCGATTTCTTATGTTATGAAAAGGTGGAAAACGGAAAATTTCACATCTTCCATTTTTCTTTTTCAACCTTTCTCCCGCCATACTTGGATTTGATGTAACTATTCTATAAAGATTCCCTATTTTCCGATCCAAGCATACCCCACATAAGAAAATTTTCTTTTTTTACTAATTTTCTTTCTCGTCTTATCTTGGAAATTTTTACTTTTATTCATCTTTTCTCATAATTTGTCAAGTTTGTTGCTTTACTGAATTTGTTGTTTCCATTTTAGTTGTACCATTCCTCTTTTCTTATCTTATTTAATCATCTGATCTTAGTTTAAATTTAAATAAGCCTTCTAGTTTTTCAACTAAAATAGGAGAACAAGCACGATACACAACTACTACGAAGGGCCAAGAATCTCGGGATTATGTCCCTCTCAGACAAAAAAGTCCACACCATCGGATCCACGACAGCTTTAGGTGTTACCCTAACCACCCAACAAGAATAAAATAGCGGAATGATCCCAACTGAAATGCGGTAACAGGTTTTACCCCTAACATGAAAATTAGCAACAGGATCTAAACACTTACTTACCCTTTTTACTATACGCAGGTTGCCATAGTCCTATCTGTGTACCAACAATTATTTCAAGCAACATCCTAGGCTTTTCAATGCTTACGCATTCTACGGGAACATAATATTATTCTAAGATAATTCATGCTATTTACTTTATAGCCTCAAAACTTTTCCCGTCTTTCCTAGGCACTAATCCCCACCTACTCCATACTTTTAAAACATGGTTTGTCCTTTTTCATTTGAACTTTCTTCCAAAAATTTAAAAATGTCAAAACTTTATTTTCCTCATCAAAACTTGCTTTTGCCAAACCATACAAAAAATATGTCATCTTAAAAAAATGTAAATCATCATTTTTTTTTCAAATCACAAAAACTGGAGTAGATAAGGACAAGTATTTTCTCAATCGGGTTTACCACTTGTTCTTGCCTATAAGGTCAGTTCAGTCTCTTACCAAAAGGTGCAATCATCCACTCTATTCTTAATTCCTATGACTTATTTTGTCCACCCAACAAAATTTTATCTTTTAAACAATTTATCAAAAATGATTGTCAAAAGAATAGAGACTTCAAGTCTTTCTTTTATTAAAAATTCTTGTATGAAATATAACAATAAAACTAGCGAGCCATACTTGCTCTATAATATACACCTTTTACTGAGAGAATGTTACGTCAAAACCTAATATGTATACTTTACATATTTATAACTATAAAATTTAAGAACTTGAAAACATCACAAACCATTTTTCCCTAAACTTTTATCATTTCAAGTTCTTAAAAGTTAACAATGGGGTTAGACTCAAAGCGGGTTTCCACTTTTCTAGGATTTCCTAGACACTCCCCAAGGTCAATTCTCTCAACTATATATATATATTCCTAATCCATTTTTCTCTCTTCAACCTTTTCCAGTATATAAGGTTTTACCGCCAAACCCACTAATCCAAAATACCAACATATGGGATTTATCTTTCTACATACAAGTATATTGTACACTTCCCACCCAAACTTCCTAAGGGTCTCAGATTTCCATATTCATTCCTTTAGTGTACAAAACAAACATCCCATTTCTTACCATATTATACACTTTCTATTTAGTGGGTTTCTCTCTGGATCTAGGTATATATATAATATATTTTTATTTTTAAAAATACAAATACATTCACTCACTATTTATATAGGAATCCTAAACCTAAGCTCTGATACCATATGTAACAACCAAAATTCCAATAGACCGATTTTTTTTCAAAATTCCAATCTATAGAAACTCAGATTGGTTTGCTCTGGTATCCTGCATAAAAGACAAAGACTTAAAACATGTAAGAGCTTAGAAATTATCTCACAATGGAATAGATAAAATATAATATGATCAAAACATAGCCTTACCGTATCAATAATATTGTCTAACCAGTATCCAAAGCTATCATGTCTCTGCCACAAATCTAACCTGTGAGTATGTTATGAGGAGGGGGTCAGAACACAAGTTCTGGTGACTGAATTTAAATTATACATTTTGGATAACACTATATATATCGTTCAATCATATTTTCTTATTTATAAGGTTACTTGGGTTAACAGCACTCAAGGCTTACACACAACTCACACCCATTAACTTCTCAGTGGTTTACCTAATACAGTATATATGTAACTACCCCCAATATTAAGGTACACCCCATGGTACCCCATTCGCACGGTCTCCACCGTAACACCATTGAAATATACACAGTCCCTCATCCTACGCTGTAGTGACGTACTGATAACAATATTACGTTCCTCATATATCTGTCATTACTATGCCACGTAAACGAACGGACTGCCACCCTTATTCGAATCAGAATTCATACCAGAGTAACGCCCTCAAGTCTACGATACCCCACCCAGAGCCGACATGCATGTATCTAGACTGTCCACCAAACGTATCTTCAATTGTAGCTCGATGCCTCAATCGCATATCCTCTAATGTGCACCGAATTCCATGGCAAGGCGATACAAGAGACACAGAACTCGGTCCGGACCTTTTCCATATCGGTACAGGCCCATCTTTAAGAGCCTCTACAGATATTCCTAGGGTCTGCTTTCACGGTGGCTATGGCCCCACCTAGGCCCCTCCCTTAGCTAGTAAAGACTACAAGAGCTAAGCTACATGCCCCTAATAACAAACAATCTAAACATCCATTTGGCATCTCCCCTCAACCCCTTACCCTGATAGTGAAAGGTGAATGGTATCTTGGGTTTAGCTCTAGTCTTTCAGCATCCCACTGGTTGTCGATGACGGGTATCTACGATCTACTATCCTTGTTGGTTGTGACCTTTCGCCTCCCCATTGAGACAACCACCGAATCACCCTAATGTCACTGCGTCACAGCATTCTGACTGCATAGCTATTTCTGCAGTCAATGCCCACCCATATAGTAGTTACATGCAGGCCCAACCTCTGCGAGCACAGCCTAAAACATCTACTACTGCACAGAGGACTACTAGGAGCACCTTATGTACCTCAGGAAGCCGCGTGCTTCCCCTTCCAGTCCTTTGGAGCCATCTATTTGTGACACCCCACATCCGTAAATGTCACTCACAAAGGGAATGCATTAAGTTTCATGAAGCATTATAAGTAAACAGAACAGAAATATTACAAGACAAATATATAAAATAATGGTAGAATAAAAACTTTATTTATCATAAAACACCACGGTCCAAAAATTCACATGTTTGAAATACGAAAACCCATTACAACATAAAAGATACAATCTTGTTCTATCAGAGTACATAAATACTTAAAAGAAAACATATTTCCCCAAAAAGAGATAAATCCATAGTGGAGATAATAACTTGAGCCATACTTCGAAAGCAGCTCCTAGCAAGATGATAACCGAGTCCTGACTAAGCCTGAGTATTCCCACCCTGAGAACCTAAGGGGGAAACGGAAGAAAGAAGAGGAAACAAAAAGGGTCAGACATAAAGTCTAACGAGTCTAGTTACTTTTAGCAAGTAAATAAATAATAGTAGCATAACAGGCATATAAAGTAGATAAGAGAGATTACTACACAAAAGGCAGGAGTGACAAGGTAGAACGGATAAGGTGTATACGCTTCTCTAATGATTACTCTGCACTATTACTAGTATAACTAGAATGAGATGATCCCCAACATGTATGAATGGTAGACTTAGGCGTACTTCTGGTGAAAGGTTTTAACCCCATACAATCCACAGGCATCCCTAATAATGGACTCTTAAACATACCAGAGTCTAGATTTACCCTAACTAATATCCTAATTGATTGGCTCCCTACTCCGTAGATACCCTGTGCTGGCCCCACGGTAGGATGTATCACTTCCTAAAGTGGGAACCCTTCATTTTCAAGATGTGCAAAACCATGTCTACTGATGTCACGGTTGTCTTATCCCCCTCTGCCCAGCTCATGCACTTACACGGCCCGGTCGGTTTGCGCCGCCCATACCGTCCTCCACGTTTGGATCCCTTACAATCAGCCCAGTAAGTGTTCCCCTTCTCCGAAATAGTTCGGAGTACATGTTGGATACCTGCTCCGGGTTACAGGCTGAAATGGGTCCCCAACAATATGATGCAAGCTCTCCCCTTTGTATTTTATCCCCCATTAGGTTTTCCATTTGATTATGTATACCACTAGGTGTCTTAGTTACATATCTTTATTATTTCAATCGGTTATGTATACCACTATGTGTCTTTAATTACATAACCTTATCGGGTTAATTTTGTGGGCCTATATGTAAATATTACCCACCTACCCAAGATTAACTTAACCCTCCCACTGATTCAAGCATGTTTACTTAACGGTTAAGTTTGTGGGCCTATATATACTAATATTACCCACCTACCCAAGATTTACTTAACCCTTGACTCCCACTGATTCAAGCATGTTTATTTAACAGTTAAGTTTGTGGGCCTATATATATTAATATTACACACATACCTAAGATTTACTTTACCCTCCCACTGATTCAAGAATGTTTATTTAACAGTTAAGTTTGTGGGCCAAAAAGTACTAATATTACCCACCTACCCAAGATTTACTAAACCCTCCCACTGATTCAAGCATGTTTATTTAACGGTTAAGTTTGTGGGCATATATATACTAATATTACCCACCTACCCAAGACTTACTTAACCATCCCACTGATTTAACCAAGTTTACTTAACCGCTATTCAAGTTTATGTTAACATAATCCTTATGGATTCAACTATGTTAAGTTCTACAGACTAACATGTTATCCCGATTCACATTGACTACTTTTTACTTGCCAAAGTTTCACTTGCTTATTAATTTCATACAAATATAACCTAATACATTTAAGTTCATTAATAAGCCCCATCACATGTCATTCTTTAGATTGTAATTAATAGAAGTAATCTTACAATCTTTCACCTCTGGATCGTAACAGAAGTAATCTTACAATCCCTTTTGTATTGTCTATTTTCATAGTTACAATAACAGGTTTTACTTAATATTTAATTAAGTATACTTCTTCTCGGTTCACCTGTTTCCTGTTTAACATATCACTACAACTTGATATTGTTTAGTTATTATCTTAGTTTTCTTAACTAAGGTTTACTAATAAGCTTTCTTTCCTTTTATTATAACTAATGTTATAATTTCCACTCATCCTTAGGACAAGCCTACCTATTATATAGAACGTTTTCATTAACTAATTAATCATAATAGGTTACTATCATTCCTTGTTTACTCCAATTCATTACCATGTCCATTTATGCTTATAATGGGCTAGACCTCCTACATTAGGCCTACAACTTATGGATGTTGAATATGTCGGTCGTGTCTGGGCAGACTTATTCCACAAGTTGGGCCTAGCCTCGTGTCTGAGCCCGTCTCGTATTTTCTCACATAGACCTCTCACATTAGGTTCAAAATTAGTGGTTGCTGGATATGTCAGTTGGTTCGAGGCAGACTTCCACCACTAATGCTACCTAACCTCGTGTCACAAGTGCAATAACAATTTCTAATTGTAATCTTAGACATTTCACTTTTATCCAATTCTTACCTATATCTTTATAAGTGATTATGTCCCCACTTACCCATATTGAGTTATATGTCCAATTCATATAAACATTATTTAAATTATGCCAATTCTAACCTTTTTCCCCCGTTCCCGAACTAATGCATTCGCATATATTTGGCGGCATCTAGGCTAGAAAGTAGCCTATTCATAAACAATAAAAAGAGAAAAGTGATGCGAATATGACAAAGGTGATTATTCTAAAAGTGACATAAACATATATATTGGCACGAACAAGCAACTGGCATAATAAGGTGGACATAAAAACAGATAATTATAAAACTAGATCCAATATACTTAGGATGAACAAATCCAAATAAGAATTCATATGTCCAATAATGACAGATATCAATTAATCATAATATGATGATCAAGATCTAAACAAAGGTTCAATTGTCCATATAATGATAATCCTAAATTAACCACAAACTTGACAAAGGTTCAGCAAAGGTGACATGATAAACTAACCACAAATGAATTAGATCTATAAAAATAGATCTAGCATAATAAAGTTTGAGATCCAAGAATAACACAGATTCATGATTCAAGATAGATCCAAATCACAGTACTATCACGTTTTACTTTTAATCATTTAAATTTAAAAGTAACCTATAACTCATAGTGTTTGGATTAAAAGAAAAGGTAGAAAATAGTTGAGGTTGGATCTACACTCGAATCTATAAGTTTGATTTGCAAAGTTGATCTTTGTTGAAGAAAGGATCTGTCTTAGTTCAAACATCGGCAGCATTTGGCCTATATGATTTCCAATGAAGAAAACAAGAGAAATGACCATGTATTTATAGCCGCCAGCCCCTTTGAAACCGACTTCCACGTCCGCCCTAGGGGAGGGGGTCGACCCCGGTGTCGGCCCCCCTCTAGGGGGGTCGACCTCCTAGAGCGGGAATTTTGCCTTCTTATGCAATTTAGATTTTTTGACAATTTTGGATAAGGTTCTGACTCCTATTTGACTCATATGTATATATATTTCTTCTACGCGTATACAAACTTAAAATCCTCATAACTTCTTCATACGGTGTCCGTTTTACACAAACTGAATGTCTATCTTGACCGGAATTTCGAGACGGGCGCAATGGCGCTGTCCGTTTCCCTTAATTCCGAAAAATAGATTAATTATTATTCAATTTATTCTCTTTTAGTGTTGTTAAAAATACGGGGTGTTACATTCCCCCCTACTCAAAGGATTTCGTCCCCGAAATCTCTAAGTTGAGAAGAATGCATATCCTACCATCCATCATCCATCAATCACTGGTATCCACTGTCCTTAAAGATTTCTAATGCTTATATGAAGATATGCAAAGGGGTGTGTGTGTGTATGTTCCAATACTAATGCAAAGATCAAGCGGTCTACTGATTTAGTTGACATCCTTAATGCAATGTATGTTAGTGCCATGTGTCCAATATGTATGCAAATAATCCTATTATAATATGTAGTTTCTATATGTGTGCACACTCATTCGTTCAAATGCAACAACCATAAGCTAATACATCCATTTCCATACAAAAAGAAAAGAAAATGCACACACACATCCAGATGCAGTATGAGAGTGATTGAGCCGATCTAGTGCCTAATGTGTGTGTATATGCATCCACAAGCATCGAATAACAAACACTTGCCTCCACTTGCATTCATCAAACATAACATGTCTCAAACACATGTTTACATCCATAGGATTTCTATCTAAAGATCAAAAATACTACGGATAGGATAAATTCAGATGATAGAAACAAGCGCGGATAAAATTTTGGAAAAGGAGTTAAGCACATACCCTCGAAAAGAAAAGCGTACGAAGCCTGAATCTTGTCTTTGGTCTCGTAAGTCACATCCTCTGGGTTATCTCCTTATTGAACCTTTATCAGCTTGATCTCTTTATTGCATAGCTTCTTAACTTCTGATCCAAGAATACGGGTAGGGACTCGTCTAACTGTCGCCTCCCACTCTACTTCCACTTCTTTCAGTATGCTTGGCTCAACAACTTCCGCAGTGTCATGCAAACACTTCCGCAGATGAGAAACATGGAAAACATCATGAACACGGGATAAATTTTCTGGAAGTTTTACTCTATAGGCCATTTGGCCAATCCTCTCGGTTATGGGAAATGGTCCCACAAACCTAGGTGCCAACTTCCCTATCGATCTGAAGCAAACCACATTCCTCAGAGGTGACACTTAGATAAAAACTAAGTCTCCCACTTCAAATTAGATGTCAGCCCTTCTCTTGTCTGCGTAGGATTTTTGCCTATCTTGAGTTGTCTTCATCCGCTGTCGAATAAGGTCAATCTTCTAGGACATTTCTATAACCATATCTAGCCCAAGTAATAATCTTTATGTAGATTCCCACCAAAAAATCGGCGATCTACAGGGTCGTCCGTACAATGCTTCGAAGGGTGTCATGACGATGCTAGCTTGATAAATGTTGTTATAGGCAAATTCCACTAAAGGAAGATGCTCTTCCCAAGTCCCTCCGAAGTCTAGGACACAACCTTAAAAGGTCCTCAAGAATTCTGTTCACCCTCTTCATCTGCCTATCGGTCTAAGGATGATAAGTGGTGCTCAAACACAATTGTGTACCTAATGCTTCTTGCAAGCTCCTCCAAAATTCACTGGTGAAAATGGTATCTCGATCACTTACGATACTGAAAGGTACTCCATGAAGATGGACTATCTCACGAACGTAAACTGATGCCAACCATGCTGACGTCCTCTTACTCTTAACTGGTATGAAATGAACGTTCTTAGTAAGCCTGTCTATTATCACCCAAATGTTGGTGTTACCCTTCCTTAATCTAGGAAAACCATCTACGAAATCCATGGAGACGCTCTCCCACTTCGACTGCGAGACCTCTAAAGGATGAAGTAAACCACCGGGCTTCCTTTGCTCAGCTTTGCCTTGCAGGAAAATCAGACATTAGGAAACAAACTCTGCTACATCTTTCTTCATCCCATCCCAAAATAAAACCCTTTCTAAAGTAGCTCCCGTACTTTCTCTTGGATCCATATGACGCATGGCCAATGCAACTGGCTTTGCATTATCCACTAAATATATGCAGAAATCGATCTCGCACCTTGGGTTATATCCCGAACCTCATCAAAGACATCAGGATACTCGCGGACTACTGGAACAGATTTTAGATCATCAATAGATGCGTCAAGTGACTCTAGGAAACTCAACATAACAGATCCCTTGGGGTCACAAGAAATCTCGAGGGTCCTCCCTTGGCAAGTCAACAGTCTAATGACCCTTCCCTCACAATCCAGAAAGGCACCATACGTGGTAATCCAATCCATTCCTAGAATCAACCCATAGCCCATAAACCCGAGCACATATGCGTCACACTCAAACTCGACGCCTAACATAGATATCCTCCAACCCCGACAAATCATATATAAATGAGCCGAACCACCAATAGCATTTGAGACAACTACGGGATCCACTACCATACTAGTAATTAAGTGCACAGATTCCACCACAGAACTAGATATAAATGAATGTGAAGCACCATAATCAAAAATTGTTCTAATAGGATGATTAGAAAGAGAAATTAAACCTTCCACATAAATTTTCTACCTCTATCAGGAGCAATGATCGCGAGAGCATGCATCTGCCCTCCAGAAGTTCCTATCCTTTGACCTTGGCCCTGTGATCCCTGTTTCTTCGGGCACTCCCTAGCAAAGTGTCTGACCTTTCCACAAGCAAAGCAAGCATTCTTACTTTTCCTACAGTCCTTGGCCAAGTGACCCTCTCACTCGCAACTATGGCACTTCCTCCAACCCCTAGCCTCGTCATTCTTTCTGCCCTTCTTCTGTTGTTGTTATTGTCCATTCTCGGGCCAAACCTTTTTATTTTGTGCTTCCTCAACATTAACTTCTTACTTTTCAGATTTATTTGAACTTCATTTTAGTTCCCTTCCTGGGCCATCATTTTTCTCATCCTTGGGCTATGCTCCTTAGCCCTAACTCCCTTGTTCTCCTTTTTACCATCCTTGTGTAACAAGCTAACAAGTCTCTTGAAAGTTGCCTCCATCGCATGGAAGTCCTTACAAAGCTCGAGAGAATTAGCCGCAGGTGATACAACTGCAGCTACAGATGGAGGTTAGGCACTTCATTGCCCTTCGACATGTGTCGTAGTTTAAACATGCCTATGGCATCCTGTCGGAATGGGGACACCTTTCGGGATGAATCGATTCCCCAGACAAAAAGGAAAAGGAATCAAGTGGAGAATCGAGAGATATTACATATGGCTTTGGGGAATATATTTTTCAAAACAGAATTTTCTTTCTCAAAATGCTTTCTTTTAAAACCTTTTTGAAAATAATTTTCGAAAACTTTATCAAATCTGGTAACCTTCAGCTCTGATACCAAGTGTGACACCCCACGTCCGTTAATGTCACTCGCAAAGGGAATGAATTAAGTTTCGTGAAGCATTATAAGTAAATAGAACAGAAATATTACAAGACAGATATATAAATTAACAACGGAATAAAAACTTTATTTATCATAAAAAACTGTAGTCCAAAAATTCACATGTTTAAAATACAAAAAAACCCATTACAACATAAAAGCTATTGTCTTGTTCTATCAGAGTACATAAATACTTAAAAGAAAACATAATTCCCCAAAAAGAGACAAAGCCATAGTAGAGATAAGAACTTGAGCCATACTTTGAAAGCAGCTCCTAGCAAGATGATAACCGAGTCCTAACTAAGCCTGAGTATTCCCACCCTGAGAATCTGGGGGAGGGCGAAACGAAAGAAAGAAGAGGAAGCAAAAAGGGTTAGACATAAAGTCTGGCGAGTCTAGTTAATTTTAGCAAGTAAATAAATAAAAGCAGCATGACAGGCATATAAAGTGGATAAGAGAGATTACTACATAAAAGGCAGGTGTGATAAGGTAGACCTTATAAGGTTTATACGCTTCTCTAATGATTACTCTACACTATTACTAGTATAACCATAATGAGATGATCCCCAACATGTATGAAATGGTAGACTTAGGGATACTTCTGGTGAGTGGTTTTAACCCTATACAATCAATAGGCAGCCCCAATAACGGACTCCTAATCTTACCAAAGTCTACATGTACCTTAATTACTACCCTAATTGATTGGCTCCATACTCCGTAGATACCCTATGCTGGCCCCACAATAGGATGTATCACTTCCTAAATTGGCAACCCTTCATTTTCAAGATGTGCACAACCATATCTACTGCTGTCATGGTCGTTTTATCCCCCTCTGCCTGGCTCATGCACGCATATGGCCCGGTCGGTTTGCGTCGCCCACACCGTCCTCCAAGTTTGGATCTCTTACATTCAGCCTAGTAAGTGTGCCCTTTCTCCGACCTAGTTCGGAGTACATGTTTGATACCTACTCCGGGTTATTAGTTGAAATGGGTCCCACACAATATGATGCAAGCTCTCCCCTTTGTCTTGTATCCCCCACTAGGTTTTCCATTTGATTATGTATACCACTAGGTGTCTTTAATTACATATCTTTATTATTTCCATCGGTTATGTATACCACAAGGTGTCATTAATAACATAACCTTATCGAGTTAAGTTTGTGGGCCTATATGTAAATATTACCCACCTACCCAAGATTCACTTAACCCTCCCACTCATTCAAGCATGTTTATTTAACGGTTAAGTTTGTGGGCCTATATATATACTACCCACCTACCAAAGATTTACTTAACCCTCCCATTGATTCAAGCATGTTTATTTAACAGTTAAGTTTGCGGGCCTATATATACTAGTATTACCCACCTACCCAAGATTTACTTGATTTACTTAACCCTCCCAGTGATTCGAGTATGTTTATTTAACGGTTAAGTTTGTGGGCCTATATATACTAATAATACCCACTTATTCAAGATTTCCTTAACGCTCCCACTGATTCAAGCATGTTTATTTAACGGTTAAGTTTGTGGGCCTATATATACTAATATTACCTACCTACCGTAAATTTACTTAACCCTCCCACTGAATCAAGCTTGTTTATTTAACGGTTAAGTTTGTGGGCCTATATATACTAATTTTACCCACCTACCCAAGATTTACTTAACTCTCCCGCTCATTCAACCAAGTTTACTTAACCCCTATTCATGTTTATGTCCATACAATCCCTATGGATTCAGCTAGGTTAAGTATTGCAGACTAATGGGTTATCCCATTCACATTGACTGTATTTTACTTGCCAAAGTTTCACTTGCTTATTAATTTCGTATAAATATAACTTAATCCGTTTAAGTTCATTAATAAGCCCAATTACATGTTATTCTTTAGATTGTAATTGAAACACCCCACCTCCGTTAGGGTCACTCTCAAAGGGAATGCCCTAATTTTGGTGGAGGTTTATAAGTATAAGTCACAGATATACAAGACAGATATAAGAACACATATTTTTGAACAGCGGAAAACATCAACAACTTTTATTTCCACAAAATATGTGTTACACAAACCATGTCATAATTTGTTTTACAATACTTCCAAAACCTAACATCTTCATAACTGTCTTGATTACATTATTTAAAGAAGCATAAAGAAAACATAAATAAACTGCATAAGTCCCATAATTGCTGTCCAAAGCCATAGTCCAAAACGAAAAAGATCCAAGCAATACATTCTTTCTCTTCAAGCTGGATGTGAAAGCTGGTCAAGCTGCGGTATTCCCTCCCTGTGGACCTGGGGGGGAAACGAAAGAAAAGAAGGCGAAAGAAAAGTAGAGTCAGACATAAAGCCTGAGTAAGTCTAGGACTATTCAGTCTATGAATAAAGAACTGGGTATGATAAGTATAAACTGGAAATGAGAAAGCACCATAAACTAAGTTAAGTTGTCTAGGGTCGAATATACTATCGTACCACATATTAATCTCTGTACCCATATAAACTAGTTCCCAACAGGCACCCTATAATCAGGGTGAAGTGATCCATTTCTGATGATCGGCTCCTACTCGCATAGTTACATGTGTCTTACGGCCCCCGTTGTTGTAGTTACCTATGCTGGTCCCACCATGGGGTGTATCAAGTCCCATGGTGGCGGCCCGACACAATTCTAGAATGCACAGGTATACTACTGGTGCCCGGTGCCTTATTTTTCTGCGTCGGAGTGTGTGCACGCCCGCACCCCGTTAGAACCTACATTGCTGCACCACCGCCGTCGATTTGACCTCTTACAGTCAGCCCAGTAATCGTGCCCCACCCTACCTAGTTCAGGGTATCCTGATACACCTTGTAGGGTTACCGCTGAAAAGGGTCCCCCACTACTAGGTTTTCTATTTCTAGCCAACATGCTAAGTTGGTTAAGTGTTTTGTAAACCTAACCCCCAATCAGTCTGTATAGTTTAGCATGTTCCATTTTGATTAAGTATTAATTCAATTTACTTAATCCTATCAATCCTGACTTAGCCTTAATTGTCTTATTAAAGCCTTGACCTCTCACATTAGACAGGTATTGTTGTGGCTGCCTGTTGCCGGTTGGGTCCGGGCAGTCTTACGCCACAACTCAGTCTAACCTCGGGTCTTTATTGGGCTCCGTGTTTAACCACCCACATTGGATAGGTATTGTTGTGACTACTGGACAGCCTGGCGGTTCCGGGCAGGTTTACATCACAACTCAATCCAACCTCGGGTTAAACACATCGTATTTTCTAAATTTACATATTTTGTCTCTTTTCTTTTTATATGTAAATATTTGCGGCCCATTATTCAAATTCATCTTTATTAGGTAAAATTAATTTATACCACTTAATTGTTTTTCAAGGTTGTTGGCATGCGTCAAACATGCCAACACATATGTTCAATATTTTAACCCAAACGTCATTACCCTCGTTTTACACATTCGCAACAATATAAGATATGGTGGATTTAACATTCAAACCCAACTTAGCCATATGAAAAGGGGAGTCTTATAACATGGTGTTTATAAGGTAACATAAAAAGGGGAGTGTGAACGCATGAACTTGCAACATAACGATTCAATTAACATGAATTAGGCACATGTGAACTTGCATTGTAATAGCATATAATCATGGCATAAATAATACTTAAACATGAATCATTCTATTCATATAATCATGGCATAAACATACCTAAACATGAACCATTCTATTCGTATAAACTTGCAATTGGAATGTAAATCTAACTTAATTATGTGTCACATATATCACCATATGATTTTGATAACAACTTAGGCCTAAAACATGTTTTCAACTAGGCATAATACCAAACATAGTTTAGTCATGTTCATAAAAATGCTTACTTTTGTTTTTAATACAAAAGCATGATTTGACAATTCCAACATAGATTCATATAAACCATAGTACTTAGTCGAGTCCCATTTACACACTAAAAGTGATCATAAAAGTATGTACATCATATTGGCATAATAGTGAATCATATTCTTGCATGAATCCCAAATAAAATACCACAACATATGGTTGTTAACATGAATCATATACTAGTATGAATCCCTAAATAAAATACCACAACATATGGTGGTTAACATGAATCATGTACTTGTATGAATCCCAAATAAAATATCACAACACATGGTTGTTAACTTCCAACATAAATCGCATACTTGCAAATATCCAATCATATACCATAACATTTCCAAATCGTTTAGAATCAAAATGACATACAAATATAGATTATTATCGCCACAATTCCATTTCTCACTTTACACAAATCAAAACAAATTATTTATTCACATCGGAATAGCACTCTACTTACAACGTATGACGAATCTTCAATTCAGAAATCTGAATTCTGAATTTGGAGATGTTATCCTTTGTTGTATGCGTTGTTTTGATTTTAATTGACGTTGCTTTAAGCTTTCGAATAATCTCCTAATTGTCTCTCAATTTCTGACGGTTATTCCTAGTCTTTCCTCAGCAGCATGACGGTCTCATCTCCATTTTAGTTTGTGTGAATTAGGGTGAGTCTTAGGTCCTTTTTATAGAGTTTGTGAGTTGATTAGGACCGTCGATGGAGCTTGGTTTAATAATAGCCGTTCGTTTGAAGGAGAGACCAATCAGGAGCTGACACCTAGCCCTAGTGACAAGGCAAGGCTCAGAAAATCGACCAAACACAGATCAGGCCAGCCAGGGGGGCTGGGTTCGAACTGGCTCAGGGGCCAGGTCGACACGCCAGTCGACACCGTGTCGACTTGGCAGTCGACACGAGTGACCCAGGTCGACTGCCCAGTCGACCTGGGTAGCCCCAGGTCGACTACCAAGTCGACCTGGGTGCCTTGGGCGGGAAAATTCCCGCCCTGGCCAATTCGGCCCGATTTTGAATTTTAAATTGGTTTTTCTGAGCTGTTTTGGTCTGTTTGAATTTTAAACTGAATTCTGAAACTTCCGGAGGCCATATCTTCTTCATACGGAGTCCGTTTTGCGCAAACTCGGACTCTATCCCAAGCAAAATTCCGAGACGAACGCAATGGCGTATCCCGTTTCCCTTAATTCTTTGATTTGAAATTAGTTATACTTTAATTTGTGAATTTCACTGTTATAGAATACACGGGGTGTTACATTCTCCTCCACTTAAAAGGATTTCATCCCTGAAATCTTCAAGTTCAGGAAGAATGTATATCCTAACATCCAAACATCCATCTACTCATCCATCAAACACGAGCATCCATTGTCCTTAAAAGACTTCTAATGCTTCATGATCGTATGCGAAGTGTGTGTGTACATCTACTTATCTAATGCAAAATCAGGCGGTCTACTGATTCAGTTGACCTCCTTAATGCAAATTATGTAAGTGCCATGAATCCATTGTGTATGCAAATTCTCCTATTCATGATTCTACATGAGTGCTCAACCATTCATATAAATGCAACATCCATATGACAACACATTAAACTTCAACCATATACGAATATAAATACATTTATGCATATGCAATATGAAGTGACTGAGCCGATCTAAAACCTAGATTGTGTGTGTATATGCAACCACGAGCAACCACTAGCAATCACTTGCAACCACTTGCAACCATCATCCATAACATGTTTCAATTACATGTTTTCATCCAAAGGGTTTCTTCCTAAAAGATAGGGTCGAGGAGATATACCTAAAGAGATAGATAAAAGCGCAACTTAAGGAAAAAGAAAGATCAAAGATGTACCCTCGAAAAGAAAAGGGTAGGCTGCGCGTATTCTAGCTTCAGTTTCCCAAGTTGCGTCTCCCTCCGCGTCGCTCCACTGAACTTTGACGAGCTTGACTTCGCGGATGCGTAGCTTCTTCACTTCCGTTCCTAATATGCGGGTTGGAACTTTCCTCACGGTTGCTTCGCGTTCCACTTCAGCTTCTTCTAGGATATTTGGCTCTACCACTTCAGCAGATTCATGTAGACATTTTCGGAGATGTGAAACATGAAAGACGTTGTGAACTCCGGCCAATTTTTCGGGTAGCTCTAATCTATAGGCCATTTTCCCAATTTTCTCGATGATAGGAAATGGCCCTACGAACCTTGGTGCTAGCTTTCCTGTGGTTCCAAAACGAACAACGTTCCTTAGTGGACTTAAGAAAAACTCTGTCCCCAACCTTAAATTCAAGGTCGGTCCTCCTCTTGTCGGCGTAGGACTTTTGTCTGTCTTGGGCCGCCTTCATCCTTCTTCGTATTAAGTCTACTTTCTCTGAAGTCTCTTGGATCATATTTGGTCCAAGTATGAGCTTATCAGTAGACTCCCACCAACAAGTGGGTGATCAGCATGGTCTTCCATATAAAGCTTCGAAGGGCGCCATTCCGATGGTTGCTTGGTAGCTGTTGTTGTAGGAAAATTCCACCAAAGGAAGATGGTCTTCCCACGTCCCTCCGAAGTCAAGGACGCACAGTCTTAAAAGGTCCTCCAAAACTCTGTTCACTCTTTATGTCTGGCCGTCGTTTTGGGGATGATAGGCTGTGCTTAAGCATAACTGTGTGCCTACCGCTTCTTGCAGACTCCGCCAAAACTCACTTGTGAAGATAGGGTCTCGGTCACTAACAATGCTGGAGGGTATTCCGTGGAGTCGAACAATTTCCTTGAGGTAAAGAGATGCTAGGGATGAGGCAGTTCTTTTACTCTTGACAGGTAAAAAGTGGGCGCTTTTAGTAAGCCTATCCACTATTACCCAAATGCTAGTGTTGCCTCTTCTAGACCTAGGCAGCCCATCAATGAAGTCCATTGAGATGCTATCCCACTTCCACTGCGGGACCTCTAGAGGATGGAGCAGACCGCCAGGCTTTTTCTGTTCCGCCTTAACCTGTTGGCACACCATACACTTAGAAACGAAATCTGCCACGTCCTTCTTCATACCGTTCCAAAAGAAAGTTCTCTTTATGTCCTTGTACATTTTATCTCCGCCTGGGTGTATCGTCATCTTGGAGTGATGTGCTTCCTCGAGAACCTTCTTTACTAAATCCCTTGTATGTGGGACGCATAGTCTTCCGTCCCACCTTAGCCAACCTTTATCGTCGATGGAGTATCTGTTGAGGTGACTTGAAGTCTCACCCCTAATTAACCTATCAATCGTCTCCATAAGCTGAGGGTCTTCGTGTTGTGCTGTCCCTATTGAGTCTTCTAAAGTCGGGCGTACTTCGAGAGATGCTAGCAAACCCGGTACAAAATCGGAGGAGGGCCTAAAGTCAAAGCTGGCTATAAACTCTAGGCTTTGCCTTTCAACAAACAGCGGGCTTAGGGTCAGTTTCTTTCAGCTCAACGCGTCCGCCACTACGTTGCCTTTTCCCGGAGTGTAGGAGATCTCGAAATCGTACGAGGCAAGAAACTCCATCCATCTCTGTTGCCTCAATTTAAGATCTTTCTACGAGAAAAGATATTTCAATGATTTATGGTCAGTGTAAAGTTCGAACTTCTCACCTAGGAGATAGTGTCGCCAAGACTTGAGTGCAAATACGATGGCAGCTAACTCAAGATCGTGGGTCGGGTAGTTCTTTTCATGCACTTTCAATTGTCTCCCGCCATAAGCTACTACCCTTCCTTCTTGCATTAAGACGACGCCTAGCCCTGTCCCACATGCATCTGTATAAACTGTGAACATCTTGCTTCCATCTGGCAACGTCAAAACTGGGGCTGTTGTAAGAGCCCTTTTCAGTCGTTGGAAAGCAAACTCGCAATCCAAGTCCCAATTGAACACTAGATTCTTCTTTGTCAGCCTTGTGAGCGGAGCTGATATTTTTGCAAAGTCTCTGATGAATTTCCGATAGAAGCCTGCTAGTCCTAGAAAGCTTCGGACCTCTGTTGCGTTCTTTGGTGTCTTCCAGTCCTGCACCGCTACTACCTTAGCAGGGTCCACAGCTAACCCTTCTTTGGATACTATGTGCCCAAGGAACCTCACTTCCTCTCTCCAAAAGTGGCATTTGGAGAATTTGGCTTTTAGCTGATGGACTCGCAGAGTTTCCATGATTGCCCTTAAGTGCTGAGCATGTTCCTCTTCACTCTTTGAGAAGATAAGGATATCGTCTACGAAGACCACTACGAACTTGTTGAGGAAATCCCTGAACACCCTACTCATCAAGTCCACGAAGTAAGCGGGTGCGTTTATCAAGCCAAAAGGCATGACAAGCCATTTAAAGAAGCCGTATGGGGTTCTGAATGCTGTCTTATCGATACTATCTTAAGCCACCCTTAGTTGATGAAAACCGGTCGCCAAATCGAGTTGGGAGAAAACAGAAGCTCCTACAAGTTGATCAAACAGATCGTCGATTCTGGGGAGAGGGTGCCTATTCTTTTTCGTTAGCTTGTTGAGCTCCCTACAGTCAACACATAGGCGGAGTGAACCATCCGCCTTTGTAGCGAACACCACTGGAGCGCCCCATTCTGAAATGCTCCTTCTAATGAACCCCCTCTCTAGAAGCTCTTTAATCTGTTTACTGAGCTCTTTCCTTTCCCGTGGAGCCATGTGTATAACGGGTAACGCAACGGGCTTTGCATTATCTACAAGATATATGCGGAAGTCTATCTCCCGCTTCGGAGGCAAGCCCTTCACCTCTTCGAAGACATCCGAATATTCCCGGACCACTCTAACCGATTGCAAACTTTCAACAGAGGCATCTAGCGATTCAAGATAACTAAGCATAACCGCATACGAGGGATTACAAGTAATTTCCAGAGTGTTACCGAGTTGGGTCAGAAGCCTAACCACCCTTTTCTCACAATCCAGGATGGCACCATTACTGGATAGCCAATCCATGCCCAAAATCAATCCATATCCCGAGAAGCCCAAAACAAAGGCACTACATCTAAATCCTACGCTTAGAATAGAAATTTTCAATCCCACACAGATCATAGACAAATGAGCTGGGCCCCCAATTGGGTTTGAAACAATTAAGGGGTCCTCTACCATACTAGTTTCTTGGTGCAGAGATTCTACTAAAGCAGACGAGATAAAGGAGTGTGATGCACCAGAATCAAATAAAGTGCGAACTGGGTGATCATAAAGATAAACTACACTTTCTACAGAAGTATTTATACCTCGTTGTTGCAGAGGTGGCGCCTCTAGCACATGAACCTGTGCCCCTGAGGTGGATCCAGCCCTCTGCCCCTGTCCTCGTTTCTTCGGGCAATCCTTAGCCATGTGGCCTGTCTCACCGCAAGAAAAGCACCCACAATTCATCTTGGCCTTCTTT
Organism: Allium sativum; assembly: GCA_030737875.1. NCBI lineage: Eukaryota > Viridiplantae > Streptophyta > Magnoliopsida > Asparagales > Amaryllidaceae > Allium > Allium sativum. Next base: position 1,016,824,475 of record CM060926.1, on the reverse strand, counting down.
TTCCGGCAATCTTTCACTAAGTGCCCCACTTTGCCACAGAAATTACACTTCCTCTTCTCTTTGTTGTTTTTTCCGCCCTTCTTAAGTCTGTCTTCTTAGGTTGCAAACCCTCTTTCTTCCCTTGAGAGTTTTCTGCCTTTGTCTCCTTCTTGCCCTTATCCTCTTCGTTCAGCAATGCCATCTGTACCAATCTTTCATACGTAGCTCCCATGGGTATATGGGTCATGGCCAAACTGTGTAATGGCTCATTCAACCCTTTGACAAAACGGAGAGCCTTCTTGTGCGGGGTGTTGACTAGGTCCAGTCCGAACCTAGCCAGCTCATCGAACTGATTAACATACTCTTTGACTGTCATATTCCCTTGCTTAGGAAATAAGAATTTTTCCAACTTCAAACTCCTTTCAGCGTCTTAGAGAAATTTAGCTTCAAACCTCGCCCTAAAGTCCTCCCATGTTTCCACCGGTCTTTCTGCATTGGTGACTTCCCACCAGTACGAAGCCTCGCCTTTAAGTAGCCATACTGCCAGTTGTACCTTCTGCCTATCTTCTACCTCAAAGATGACGAATAAGTCCTCGGTTTCCTTTAGCCAATTCCTAGCTACCACGAAGGACTCAGTTCCATGAAAGTCCTTTCCTCCCATAGCTTTAAAATCTTTACATATCTTAGAAAAGGTATTTCCTCGCGGAGGAGGTGGAGGAAGAGGTGCTGCTGCAGCTGGATGATTTCCTGTAGCTGGAGGAGGAGGAACGGTAGGACCTGGCTGAGTGGCCCTTGTTTCTAAGAATCGTCTAAACCAACCAGGTATTGGTATACCCTCTGGCAAGTTTAGTTCTTCGGACATGCTGAAACAAAAAGGATAGACTCAAAACGAAGGATAAAAGATAGTACCTATGGCTTTGGGGGACTTTGCCTTTTTAAAATATTATTTTATTTTTAAAAAAATGCTTCTTTAATTTTTTTTTTGAAAATAAATTTTCAAAACTTTTTATCTTATCTGGTAAGCCTACGCTCTGATACCAAGTGAAACACCCCACCTCCGTTTGGGTCACTCTCAAAGGGAATGCCCTAATTTTGGTGGAGGTTTATAAGTATAAGTCACAGATATACAAGACAGATATAAGAACACATATTTTTGAACAGCGGAAAACATCAACAACTTTTATTTCCACAAAATACGTGTTACACAAACCATGTCATAATTTGTTTTACAATACTTCCAAAACATAACATCTTCATAACTGTCTTGATTACATTATTTAAAGAAGCATAAAGAAAACATAAATAAACTGCATAAGTCCCATAATTGCTGTCCAAAGCCATAGTCCAAAACGAAAAAGATCCAAGCAATACATTCTTTCTCTTCAAGCTGGATGTGAAAGCTGGTCAAGCTGCGGTATTCCCTCCCTGTGGACCTGGGGGGGGGGGACGAAAGAAAAGAAGGCGAAAGAAAAGTAGAGTCAGACATAAAGCCTGAGTAAGTCTAGGACTATTCAGTCTATGAATAAAGAACTGGGTATGATAAGTATAAACTGGAAATGAGAAAGCACCATAAACTAAGTTAAGTTGTCTAGGGTCGAATATACTATCGTACCCCATATTAATCTCTGTACCCATATAAACTAGTTCCCAACAGGCACCCCATAATCAGGGTGAAGTGATCCATTTCTGATGATCGTCTCCTACTCGCATAGTTACATGTGTCTTACGGCCCCCATTGTTGTAGTTACCTATGCTGGTCCCACCATGGGGTGTATCAAGTCCCATGGTGGCGGCCCGACACAATTCTAGAATGCACAGGTATACTACTGATGCCCAGTGCCTTATTTTTCTGCGCCGGAGTGTGTGCACGCCCGCACCCCGTTAGAACCTACATTGCTGCACCACCGCCATCGATTTGACCTCTTACAGTCAGCCCAGTAATTGTGCCCCACCCTGCCTAGTTCAGGGTATCCTGATACACCTTGTAGGGTTACTGCTGAAAAGGGTCCCCCGCTACTAGGTTTTCTATTTCTAGCCAACATGCTAAGTTGGTTAAGTGTTTTGTAAACCTAACCCCCAATCAGTCTGTATAGTTTAGCATGTTCCATTTTGATTAAGTATTAATTCAATTTACTTAATCCTATCAATCCTGACTCAGCCTTAATTGTCTTATTAAAGCCTTGACCTCTCACATTAGACAGGTATTGTTGTGGCTGCCTGTTGCCGGTTGGGTCCGGGCAGTCTTACGCCACAACTCAGTCCAACCTCGGGTCTTTATTGGGCTTCGTGTTTAACCACCCACATTGGATAGGTATTGTTGTGACTACTGGACAGCCGGGCGGTTCCAGGCAGGTTTACATCACAACTCAATCCAACCTCGGGTTAAACACATCGTATTTTCTAAATTTACATATTTTGTCTCTTTTCTTTTTATATGTAAATATTTGCGGCCCATTATTCAAATTCATCTTTATTGGGTAAAATTAATTTATACCACTTAATTGTTTTTCAAGGTTGTTGGCATGCGTCAAACATGCCAACACATATGTTCAATATTTTAACCCAAACGTCATTACCCCCGTTTTACACATTCGCTACAATATAAGATATGTTGGGTTTAACATTTAAACCCAACTTAGCCATATGAAAAGGGGAGGCTTATAACATGGTGTTTATAAGGTAACATAAAAAGGGGAGTGTGAACGCATGAACTTGCAACATAACGATTCAATTAACATGAATTAGGCACATGTGAACTTGCATTGTAATAGCATATAATCATGGCATAAACAATACTTAAATATGAATCATTCTATTCATATAATCATGGCATAAACATACCCAAACATGAACCATTCTATTCGTATAAACTTGCAATTGGAATGTAAATCTAACTTAATTATGTGTCATATATATCACCATATGATTTTGATAACAACTTAGGCCTAAAACATGTTTTCAACTAGGCATAATACCAAACATAGTTTAGTCATGTTCATAAAAATGCTTACTTTTGTTTTTAATACAAAAGCATGATTTGCCAATTCCAACATAGATTCATATAAACCATAGTACTTAGTCGAGTCCCATTTACACACTAAAAGTGATCGTAAAAGTATGTACATCATATTGGCATAATAGTGAATCATATTCTTGCATGAATCCCAAATAAAATACCACAACATATGGTTGTTAACATGAATCATATACTTGTACGAATCCCTAAATAAAATACCACAACATACGGTGGTTAACATGAATCATGTACTTGTATGAATCCCAAATAAAATATCACAACACATGGTTGTTAACTTCCAACATAAATCGCATACTTGCAAATATCCAATCGTATACCATAACATTTCCAAATCGTTTAGAATCAAAATAACATACAAATATAGATTATTATCACCACAATTCCATTTCTCACTTTACACAAATCAAAACACAATTATTTATTCACATCGGAATAGCACTCTACTTACAACGTATGACGAATCTTCAATTCAGAAATCTGAATTCTGAATTTGGAGATGCTATCCTTTGTTGTAGGCGTTGTTTTGATTTTAATTGACGTTGCTTTAAGCTTTCGAATTATCTCCTAATTGTCTCTCAATTTCTGACGGCTATTCCTAGTCTTTCCTCAGCAGCATGACGGTCTCATCTCCATTTTAGTTTGTGTGAATTAGGGTGAGTCTTAGGTCCTTTTTATAGAGTTTGTGAGTTGATTAGGACCGTCGATGGAGCTTGGTTTAATAATGGCCGTTCGTTTGAAGGAGAGACCAATCAGGAGCTGACACCTAGCCCTAGTGACAAGGCAAGGCTCAGAAAATCGACCAAACACAGATCAGGCCAGCCAGGGGGGCTGGGTTCTACCGGGCTCAGGGGCCAGGTCGACACGCCAGTCGACACCGTGTCGACTTGGCAGTCGACCGGGTGACCCAGGTCGACTGCCCAGTCGACCTGGGTAGCCCCAGGTCGACTACCAAGTCGACCTGGGTGCCTTGGGCGGGAAAATTCCCGCCCTGGCCAATTCGGCCCGATTTTGAATTTTAAATTGGTTTTTCTGAGCTGTTTTGGTCTGTTTGAATTTTAAACTGAATTCTGAAATTTCCGGAGGCCATATCTTCTTCATACGGAGTCCGTTTTGCGCAAACTCGGACTCTATCCAAAGCAGAATTCCGAGACGAACGCAATGGCGTATCCCGTTTCCCTTAATTATTTGATTTGAAATTAGTTATACTTTAATTTGTGAATTTCACTGTTATAGAATACACGGGGTGTTACAGTAATTAACAGAAGTAATCTTACAATCTTTGACCTCTGGATCATAATTAACAGAAGTAATCTTGCAATCCCTTTTGTATTGTTTGTTTTCATAGTTACAATAACATGTTTTACTTAATAATTAATTAAGTATACTTCTTCTCAGTTCGCATGTTTCCTGTTTAACATATCACTGCAACTTGATGTTGTTTACTTATTAACTTAGTTTTCTTAACTAAGGTTTACTAATAAGTTTTCTTTCCTTTTATTATAACTTATGTTATAATTTCCACTCGTCCATAGGACAAGCCTACCTATTATATACAACATTTTCATTAAGTAGTTAATCATAATAGGTTACTATCATTCCGTGTTTACTCCAATTCATTACCATATCCATTTATGCTTATAATGGGATAGACCTCCCACAATAGGCCTACAACTTGTGGATGCTAGATATGTCGGTCGCGTCCGGGCAGACTTATTCTATAAGTTGGGCCTAACCTCGTGTCTAGCTCGTCTCGTATTTGCGCACTTAGACCTCTCACATTAGGTTCAACATTAATGGTTGTTGGATATGCCCGTCGGGTCCGTGCAGACTTCCACCACTAATGCAACCTAACCTCGTGTCATAAGTGCAATTAAAATTTCAAACTGTAATCACTACAACAAAATGACCCTATTACAACGGTGGAACACAGTTGTAATATACATTTTACAACGGTGGGCAAACCGTCGTGTATTAAGAAGTTGTAATAGACTAATATCTTTTACAACTTTTTTGCACTGTTGCAACACCATTGTAATATGTATATTTGACAACTTTTCTCCACCATTGTAATAAACTTTATTACAACAGTTATGCACCGTTGTAATAAAATCTACTACAACTGTTATGCAACGTTGTAATTGACATTTGGGCTTTAAAAAAACCATCTTTTGCAACTAAAAAGAACAATGCACTAAATATAACAATACTGCATAAGCAAATCTGATATTACAGTTATTTGCAAACTAATTTATTAAAATACTCAAATATTCAGTATTACAAACAATAAGTTTTAGACAACATTTCGTACATTACTACATACTTGACCGTTACAAAGCAACTTAGTACAAGCACAAGTTATCCATAAAAAAATGCATATCCTACAGGAGTACACTAGTCGAAGACAAGGAAATCTTTACGCCATTTATCTTTTTGGTGCAAGAATTCCGCTGCTCACCCCTTGTTGGTCGCTCGAGTATGGGAAGAATGCTACAAAGGATCAAAAATGATTTTGTAAAAATCTATTATCTCTTCATAGTTATGCAAAGGATCAAAAATGATTTTGTAAAAATGATTTTTATCATTTAGCCTTTAACAGAAACAATTCATTTTCGCATTATTTGAAAAAAAAAATCTATTATCTCTTCATAGTTATGCATATAAGTACTTATTATCAATTGAAATCATTGTTCTTCCACTCAACCTTTCAAGTAATATAGTAGTCATTAGATATGTTTTAATCAATTTCAGTTTTTGAAAAACTTCTTCCTGAATAATCAGCAAAACTTTATAAACAACCCAAATATTTAAGAATTGCTTACCTGCCGAAAGGACTCGGATATTAACAGCAACCATAAGCAGTCTAACAGCCAACTTTTTGCCCCTCGGCCCAATTATTATGGTGCTTTCCTACCTGTAAAAACAAATCTCCGGACTGCCTCCTTTGAATGAGACACCCAAGGAGATTGCATGGGCAATCAAAAGGGTTAGACATAACACGTCTGGTATGAGTGTATTTAAAATCATATGGCATACACAAACAGTTTTAGACCTATAATGTGTAGTACTTAGTGTACAATTCTATAGTGTATTTATAGTTTAAGCAGATCACTACACATCACCTTAAAACTGTAAGAACAATTATACAAAATTGGTTATGTGTCCAAGCACTACACATACCATTAATCTATCTAAATAAATATGTATATCAGGTCAGGTGTTACTCAAACGAAGCACCTTTTTATTAAATTGCCTAAACAATTACATAATAGGTCATGTGTTAATCAAGCAAACATAAATGTTTACTGTTTAAGTAAATACATACATAGCAGTCCACGTGTCTAACATTAATATGCATATATACTAAACTGACTAAGCAATGGTATAGCAGGTCATGTGTTCCCTTATAAAACACATCTATATCAAACTGTCCAAACGTTCATGTGACCAGTTATGTGTTCACCAAGTAGTTATAGGAAAGTGCATCAACATTTAGTTTATACTACATATTAACAAATGTGTGTTACTTGTCACGAGTTACTTGCCAGAGTATAAAACAGATTCAGTTAGCATATTTAAACTAAATTAAAAGTAGACATATACATCAAGATTCATGCTTATCACTGTATATGTATATACATACATACATACATATATATATATATATATATATGTATATATATATATAACATTTGATTGATTTTACTAGGAATGACTAGCATCTATTTGTGACAGACCGAATTCATAAACATTCATAACATTAATGTATGTTCCCATTACTCAATCAAATTATGTTCCTATACTGGCATTTCTAATATATGCTTGCACTTTCAACTAAGATGTGTCCACTTAGTTTCAGGGTCCTATTTTCACATGCATCAGTAAAATATGGGTATGTGAGAATGTCATTCGTATCTACGTGAATCAAAGCATACCCCCCAAACAATACATTCAAAGCAGAACATGCATTACTAGCCAAAAATCCAGGCAAACTAAACCATAACAGCCAATGATTTCCATTTTAATCTCCATTTTTAACCCTTTTTGTTTATACTTATTTCATATCAGGTTATATGCACTCGGCACTTATATTTATGTGTACTCAATCAATAAGTTAACATTTATACCAGTCACAACACAAGGGCATTCAAGCACTTATATCAATTTATATTAATCTGTCCACTTATTCCTTAACTGACATCTCAGGTTCGGATATACATGTATATAGACACATTTCCATGCATATATACCATCCCCCATTCCATTTTAAATCTGGCTTATATATATATATATATATATATCCTACTACAACCAGAGAACAATTAAGATCGACATCAATCCCTAACCATAACAACATGCTATTCAAACAGTGTAGCATCCATCAATACAAAGCATCCAAAATAACATACGAATCAGTTAACCGACATTCATATTTATTTATAATGATCCTATGATGGAAACAAGGATAAAATAGCTGCCTATAAAGGACTTATTGCTAATGAAAAGGAAATACACTCACTGAGATTTATTGTCGATTTCCCCCCTTTCAGATCTCGTTTAGGCTCTCGAACCCTTTAGATTCGCCATTGCCATCCCTTTGGAGTCCACTTTCATTGATGCGAGACGATCCCCTTCTGATTTTCCCCCAATTTATATTTCTAGGGCATTCGGCCATTATCAGGTTTATTTGTTCAAACGAGAGAGAGAAAAATTGGAAAAGGGTTGGTCGATATTTCTCTTTGTTTACACTATACAAAGGCTAGGGTTTCCTCCTTACCAATTGACAATTTTGCCCCAGGTGTTATATTTGACTTTATAATCCTTAAGCAAATTGTTTATGTTACACACATACACAAATAAACATGTATGTTTTTCCACAATTGTAAACCATGTACAAGTTTTTATATTCTCATCATATGCTCAAACAAATGATTTTTATTTATTTATTCACCCCAAATATTTATATAGATTTAACTGAAACAAATATAATTTTAGGGTCATAAAATTTTGGGTTCTCACAGGACGTGTTAGGAAATATTTTGCTTAAGCATTAGATATTGCTCATTAATAATAGCTATTGTTAACTATTCCTTATTTCTTCTTATTTATAATTAAATATAACTTATTAAAAGTTTATTATGTATATTTTACTAATAATTATTCATTATTAAGTACTTAACAATCATTATTTAAAAACTAATTTTTACTACTTAATTAGTGATTCTTACTTCTTATTTATTGATTACTAAATTAATTATTCATTACTAAAAACTAATTTTTATTTATTTATTTTTAATTTCTAACAATAATACATAATTATTATTTATTAATTATTATATAGCGAAAAGAAATTATTAATATTAGTTATTACATATTTTCAAATAAACTATTTATTATTATTAAACAATAGTTATTGAGTATTAATATTTTTATTAATTATCGAATTTTTATTAATTATTAATATGGTATTTTTGTTGTAATGTAGTTATATATTACAAGAGTCAAAAAATAAAAGTTGTGATAGGCTTTTATTACAACTGTCAAAATAACACAGTTGTTAAAAATAAGTTTATTACAACTTTTCTGGAAAAAAGTTGTAAAAAATCATTTATTACAACGGTGATTTTACCACCGTTGTAAAATTAAAGTTGTAATATGGTGTTTTTGTTGTAGTGAATCTTAGACATTTCATTTTTATCCAATTCTTACCTATGCCTTTATAGGTAATTATGTCCCCACTCTCCCATTTTGAATTATATGTCCAATTCATCTAAACATTATTTAAATTATGCCAATTCTAACATTTTTTCCCCCGTTCCCTAACTAACGCATTCGCATATATTTGGCGGCATCTAAGCTAGAAAGTAGCCTAGTCATAAACAATAAAAACGGAAAAGTGATGGGAATATGACAAAGGTAATCATTCTAAAAGTGACATAAACATATATATTGACATAGACAAGTAACTGGCATAATAAGGTGGACATAAAAAAAGATAATGATAAAACTAGATCCAATATACTTAGGATGAACAGATCCAAATAAGAATTCATATGTCCAATAATGACATATCTCAATTAATCACAATATGATGATCTAGATCTTAGTAAAGGTTCAATTGTCCATATAATGATAATCCCTAATTAACCACAAACTTGACAAAGGTTCAGATCCACAAAGGTGACATGATAAACTAACCACGGGTGAATTAGATCTATAAAAATATATCTAGCATAGTAAAGTTTGAAATCCAAGAATGACATAGGTTCATGATTCAAGACAGATCCAAATCACAGTACTATCATGTTTTACTTTTAATCATTTAAATCTAAAAGTAACCTAGAACTCACTGTGGTTGGATTAAAAGAAAAGGTAGAAAATAGTTGAGGTTGGATCTACACTCGAATGTCCAAGTTTGATTTGCAAAGTTGATCGTTGTTGAAGAAAGGATCTGTCTCAGTTCAAACACTAGCAACATTTGGCATCCATGATTTCCAACGAAGAAAACAAGAGAAATGACTATGTATTTATAGCCGCCAGCCCCTCTGAAACCAACTACCACGTCAGCCCTAGGGGTGTCAACACCCCTCTAGGGGGGTCGACCCCTTAGAGTGGGAATTTTGTCGCTTTATGCAATTTTGATTTTTGAACAATTTTGGATAGGGTTCTGACTCATATCTCACTCATATGTAAATATATATATATATATATATATATATTTATTTATTTCTTCTACATGTATACAAACTTAAAATCCTCATAACTTCTTCATACGGGGTCCGTTTTACGCAAGCCAAATGTCTATCTTGACCAGAATTTCAAGACAGAAGCAATGGTGCAGTCCGTTTCGCTTAATTCTGAATATTAAATTAATTATTATTCAATTTATCCTCTTTTAGGTTGTTAAAAATACGGGGTGTTACACAATCAGATGAGTGTGTGCTCCCCTCGTGCCTTATAACACCACGATGATCTATCCCGTTGGGTTATTCATCCTTAAACGTGCAGACTGGTCCAAGCGCCTCACTTTAATATGTTGTTAGACCCTATGTCTAAACATTCTTTTATGTGCTTGCCTTACCTCACCAGGTTTCCATCTAACTTGGTTATTACCATTCATATTGAATTCTTAATCAAGTCACCGAGTTCCTCTTTTTTATTAATTTTGGTTGTATAACATAACCCATTTAAGTTTGTTTATAAGCCCACAACATGTTATTCTCTAGATTGTGGCCCAAGGTCTGTAATCCACAATCTCTTTTATATTCTTGTTTGATTTCATCATTACAATAACATGTTTTACTTAATTTGTAATTAAGTATATCTCAATTCACATGTTTTCTGTTTAACATGACAGTCATTATTTATGATTAAATATAACTTATTTCATAAGTTTTCCTCATTCTTTCTCATTTAATCATAATTACATTTTACACCATTTCTACAACTTATCGTTGTTTACTTATTAACTTAGTTCTATTAACTAAGGCCCGTTAATAAGTTTTTCTACCCATTTATTATAACCTATGTTATAATTTCCTCTTGTCCCTAGGATAAGCCTAAACATGTTATTCTTATCAACGGGTTTCAGACCTCAATTTACCGTTTACTTAATTTATAATTAAGTACAACTTCTCTTATTTCATATATTTTTCCCCCTTTTCTCAACTGGTTTCCGGCTTTCCCCATTTACTGATTACTTAATTTACAATTAAGTGTCCCTTATCTCATTTCACTAGTTATCCCATTTCCTTGGTAGTTTATTATGACGTAAGTTATAATCTTCACTTGTCCCTAGGACAAGTCTACCTATTGTACAACATTTTTTTAATGTTATTCATTTATAATATGTGACTATCATTCCCCTTTTAAATCATTTACTAATGTAAACCATTATTCTTCACTCACTGTAATATATATTCCTTATTATAATTAAGGAAAACACTTCATGCACCTTAACAGTTTGATAGAAGGAATCAGTGATTTATTTTCATAACGTATTCCCATCTAAATCTGTGGTAGCAAGTGATTTATTTACTTTTCTTACTTTATTTATTGTGGCTCACTTGAAACAACGTTCTCAGAAACAGGTCATTTAGGGAAATACATCACTTTTCCTTTGCATCACACTAACTCAATTCATTACATCGCTTCCTTTCTTAGTTTCTCGGTTAGATATTTATTTACCATTGTTGCCATTTATTCATTTCTTGTTATATACATATATATATATATATATATAAGCACTAGACCTCTTACATTAAGCCTACACTCGTGGACGATGGATTTGCAGGGCGAGTACGGGCAGACTTCTACCACAAGTTGACTTAACCTCGTGTCTTAGCACCATTACATGTTTTTAATTTTTATACTTAGACCCCTCACATTAGATTTACCACTTGCGAATGTTGGATATGTCAGGAGGTTCTGAGCAGACTTCTATCACAAGTGAAATCTAACCTTGTGTGTAAGGGTGGTTAAATTTCTTATTTATCGTAAACCTTCTATACACTCTGGGCATGTTTATTTCTTCCAGTTGTCCATTATAATTTATAATTCACATGTAATTGTATCATGCCTACCATAATTCTTCACATATAATCAAATCTTTCCTAACATGTCAATTAATCAGATAATTGTTTAAATCACATAAACCAATATGTACCTTTCTCAATTCTTACAGTTAATGGCCTGGGTACACAATTTAGACAAATTGACATGAAATTTAAGTAATGGTAATTACTATACAAGATTTGACAAGTTCATATACCAACAAATTAATATTTAGCATATTAATTATTCCTACTTTGTACCCATCATTTTAGGCATTATTAACATATGTTACATTTCTCAACATGTTGCATTTCAATTATACATACAGGGGAATGGTAAACGATAACGTATTCTTATCTAAACTCTATAGCTTAAATCCACTCACCTTTTATGCTTTCCCCAATTCTGGATCTGATCCAATTTAGCCTCCATGATTTTTCCCCCTTTAATTTGATTCAAAACCTAATGGCCATGGATTGATTATTTTCATTAAAAGAGAAAGGAAGAGGAAGAGGAAGAATTTGAATGGACTGGATCTAGAAGTTTACCTTACTTTTCATGATTATGAATAAACTTTTATTAATGTCAATTATCTCTTCTAGATCTTGAATTTAAAGTCTTTTAATTTATGAATCTAAATTTTCTGAATAGATTTGAGGAGAGAGAGAGACAGAGTAATGGCAGAGTTTTAGCATAGCCCAAGAATTATGAGGTATAGGGTTAGGTCTAAGGTCTTATTTACAGGTGTAGCGTAGGAACTAGGAGCCTCGGATTTGGTTAAAAACCATCAGAATTGTCTAGATCAAAGAAAACCCTAATTTTCCAAAATCTACCGCAAGGGGGTCGACTCCTCCTTGAAGGGGTCGACCCCCCTTTATGTGGGTCGACCCACCTTCATGTGGGTTGAACCCCCTTGAAGGGTTGACCCCAGTGGGTTCGGAGGTCGAAAATTGATCTAGGTTGTTTCCTATTTTCTTTGACAACTTCTGCAACCCATAACTTCTTCATACGATGTCCGTTTTATGCAAACTCGGAGTCTATCTGAACCAGAATTCCGAGACGAACGCAACAGTTCAATCCGTTTTACTTAATTTTGAATATTTAATTAAGTTATTCTTATTTTATTATCTTAAATTAAAAATGTGGGGTTTTACACCAATTATCCTGGGCCACGCATACACAATTGACCCACCCCCATATCATCAGTTCTTCTTCCAAAAATATGTTCTCCAGTAAAATGAATTCACAAGCCATTTTTGTGATTACCTCCTTCCCATCCGAGAGGCCATCTCTACACCATTTTAATTTCAACCAATACCTCTCTTCACGAAAATTTAAGACAACCGCACTGGTATGCTTCCCTTTTGAACTCACGTCCGCCCATGCATATCAGACTACATTGCAATAGCCGCAAGCTTCCAATATTTCGAACTCACATTATAGTTTCTTTCCCAAGCACATGCATCCCGTTCCATTGTATTTTCTTCCCAATTCCATAACACCAGCCCGCCTTCTTCAAAACAATCCAGTAAAACAAACCCGCACTCCTCTTACAAATGCTCATTTCAAACTCTGTGTAACCCACGGCTTGCTTAGCCCCACAACATTCTTTATTCAAATAATTACTTTGTCATCCCCGTTTTCAGTCCAAACCATATATACAAACCACCTTACTTAAGCACTTCAACAATACCCGCGACAATCCCCTATGCATGCCCCTCAACCTTCCATCTCGCACACACTAGAGCCGATTATCTACTCCAAGCAGCCACCATGTCTCCTGGCCCACTTAAACCTCAAAACAAAGGAGCAGATTCTAGCTCCACTAAAACATGATCGCATTTTACAAAAAGAACATCCAGTGAAGAACAAGTTAAGACGGTTTCAAATATGTAAGTTATAAAATGTGTGGATTTTTTATTTTTTATTTATTTTCAATGATCTCAATTTTATTCCGTTTTCCTTCTTTTTTCTTTCTGGAAATGGAAATCTTTAAGTATGTATATATATACACACATATATATAACGTTACACAGCTTGGTGGCCACGCTTCTGGGATTAGTAGGGAATAGGGTAGGCTTGCGCTGGGTTCTGAGTTGCATGTGTTTTCATTTCTTAGATAGCTGGTTGATATGTAAATGAGGTAGCGTTAGCTATTTTAATGTTGCAAGAGTAGTTATCAGTGATAACAGGAGGTCTATATTGAATTGCTTGTATGAAAACATAGGGTAGTATGCTATTAAAAGTAGGCCTGCAAAAAATCTAAGGCATGTGCTTTCTGTTAAAACACACCTTTTTGTTTATATATTTTCTTTCCATCGGAATGGAGACTTCACTGTGGTTGAAGGAAAGGGGTACTATTGAACCTTGGCAGCCAAGGCAAAAAAATTATATATTTTTTATCTTAAATATATAGGCTTCAGTATTGTTTCTTTTGTTGAATGCATTGAAGTCTTGACCGCTGGATACTAATGGTGCTGAACGTCCAAACAAACCTGCAAGTTTAGCTGAAGCAATGAGAGGCCTGAGGCCTTGCGAGTCCATGAAGTTCACAAATGTCTTAGTGAAGGAATCGGTAGGGGTATATATACATTTGGAGATCATTTTTTGTTACATTTACAAGACTAAGGTTGATTAATTTATACTATTTAGTTAGTAATAATAATATTAATATTATTATTACCGTATACATACATACTTATTATGGGTACCGTGTTGTGTAAAAAAAATATTCTTGTCCGAGCAGCTACGGACAGAAGTAAGAATATGGCCATGTCGAGCGATGTATCATGATCCTAAATGTATAATAAAATAGACAAGTTAGCTTATATTATGAAATTCCAAAACACTGATGTAGGGTGTAAAATAGGTTAAACAAAAAGTTGCTTAGTTCCAAAAATAAAAATTATGGAAAAATTCAATAAATTAAAATTTCAATATGCCTTAAAAATCTTATTCGAATTCGATACCAGTATTTAATTATATATAATAAACTGTTATGGCTTATAAACGATTCTATAATAACTTTCTAAAATTTTGTTATGGACATAACGTACAATCCATAAAACGAAATTTTGATTTTTCATTTCCATTAGAAAAATAAAGTTCTATAGACACGTTTCTTGTTTCGAAAAAATCCGACTTATAATGAATTTATACATTCAGTTGAAGTTAAAATCCTCAAATTACGAACTACTACGACGTTACATGCTTGTTTCAATTTATATTATAATTAATACATTCAATGGTTGTTTTAAATAATAATTCGTTATAATAAGTCAAATATAACTCGATTTAATTTCTTAGATAATCCAATTTATGCAAAATTGTCCATTCAACTATTTTCAATTATTTCGAAATTAAATATATTATCCCGTTAAATATTATATTAATCAAATATTCAGAATAATTAAATTCAAACCATTTGAATTCCCAAACCATTATATTAAAATAATTAAATTAATCAATTATTAATTCACCAAAATTCCGAGACGTTACATTCCTTTCCCCTTAAAAGAATTTCGTCCCCGAAATTACTAAAGTAGGAAAAATGCTACGGGCCATATTATAACCAGGTTAAAAATCTTTTATTTCACTTCTTAACCTCAGTTTCAACTAAACCAATTTAATTTCAATTAAAATATTAATTTATTCGTATTAACGAAAATTTTCAAAAATACTGAAAAATTTTGTACATCTTAAATTTTAGAAAAATTTCGCTAGCGTCTCCTTTGCACAACTCAATTAGTATAGCTACAACTCGCCTCTCTAAGCCTTCTCCAATCCAAAATAAAATTCAAACTAAAAATCAAACAGCCAAGTGGCTTTCCCAATTGGCTCACAAATCTCATATCCGAATATAATATAAACTGGTACCTTTTTATTGGGCATTCAACTGTGCCTCTTTTATTCACCATCAAATCAACATATATCCATGCATTCCCAACTTCGGTCTCAATAAATTCATCCTCTAACAAATCACTCTTATATCCAAACCGAATACCATTTCAACTCAATTGCCATTCTCAATTCCAAATTCTTGCTCAACAATCCCGTTCCATCCCAGATTATCTCTACTTCAATCCAATTTTATTTAACTTAATTTAAGTTAAATTTTAATTTATGTATTCACTTATATCGTTTCAATCTATTTAACTTCATAAGTTAAATTTAAATTTCAGAATTCGAATTCCTGGGTTTGATTTCAAATCAGTTTGATATCATATATATAATAATAACAATTTAAAACATTTGAATTTTCGAACAACTTATTTCCTCAAAACAATTTTAAAACAAAATCTTTGGTAGTAATTCGTCACTTAGAAACTCGGAAATGACATTGATGATGCAGCTGTCATCATCAGAACTATTTCCAGTAATCAAACTGAGTTTAATACTCTATCATCTTCAAAACTTGTTTTCAAACATTTCCATTTTGAAATCACTTCAAAATATACTTCACACTACTTGGAAAACATTTTAAATTTTCCCAAGATCTTAAATTTTCCTTATATTCAATCCAAAATTTATTTACAATATCTTTCCCTATTTCCAGAGTTTAATTCCATTTCTATTTTTAATTCTGATTTAAACCATCTGATTTAATCTATTACTCTTATACGAACTTTGGTTGGTTATTTATAACCATTAAAGTTTATAATCTTAATCGATTATACTAACAAATCAACACATCCACCATATTATAATAATTCCAATATATACACTTCTTTTATATGAAAATATATTTTGGGTAAAATTATTTCATTTACCCAGCTTTTAAAGGAATATTGTGCCGAATACTCTATTCAATAGTTTTAGAAATACCTATCGATACAGTTTGCATTACCGTCTCGACCAGAATTCATAAACCACTCGAAAAACCAAAAATCACAATATAAAATAGTTTTTATATCAATTTACAAATACGCGCTCATATATGTACACTCAAACTCAATCTAGGATATTACTAACCCTATCTCTACTGAGTTACACCACAGAGCCAAGGTAATCACTTAGCCTTCGGCTCTGATACCACTGTAACGACCCCGGTATTTTCGACTCCAAAAATCAACACAAAACACCTTGTTGACTATTCAAATATCAAATATCGGATCATTAATAGAAAGAAGTTACAGGGTGAGAAATAGAAAGAAAAAAAGTTAGAATAGAAGAAGAAGAAGATCACAATAGAATAAACACGAATCTCACAGTGGAATGAACAAAATATATTATATAACATACTTTGAAATACAAAACTGTATTGTACTTACATTCATCATCAGAGTACATAACATATATACCATAGAGGAAATAAACTCTATATAGATCTAACATTTGAGCCTCCTGCTCCAAGTTCCTCCAGTATATCTATAAATCCTGACTACTTGACTGTCCAGACAAATTTGGGTACCCAAGAGTTTAGGGTAAAACAAAACAAAATAAACTCTGGGTCAGTCATGGGACTGGTGTGAGTAAACTCCAATCATTCGGTTTAACTTTTCAAAATCCTTTTTCAAAAGAAATGTAATCGTAAGGCCGATCCACACATAAACACAGATGGTTTTTACCTTACAATAAACCAAAACATACTTTTAAAAACAATATTATTCTGATATTATAATAGTGACTAATACAAGTAAATAGCAATATAGCAGAACACTTGCATCTCATGCTCCACATATATAATATACAATCAAAACTACGGGCGCTTATTAGAGATTGGATTCTGACTATGACAAGGTATGGAACCACCTTTCGATCGGTGTACTCTAGAGGGGATGCCCTGGAGTTTAACAAGAACATCTTGCAACTCGACTCACACATGACCGGCCAGTCATTTCGCTTGAATGTTCCTAATATATTTTCACCCTACGGCTGGTATACCATCATAAACGTTCCCGGGAGATACAGAAATGAAAAGAAGTAAAAAATACGAATATTCTCTAGATGGTGACAATATACCCTAATTGGGTGCGACCGACTTAGCCATGCTGCCTACCCAATTTTTGTCATTTTCTGGTTGATGAGGCTTGAGGTCATAACATATCCTTTGACAGATCAAATCTTTACTTACTTTGAATGCCACATCGTCATACCCACCAAATCACAAATTGATTTCCTCAAAAATACCATGGGTATAAAGGTAAGAGAAACGAATTCCTTCGCCACCAAACGTGAATATGTTTAAAGAGATCAACTTACATGATCTATTAGATATACTCTGTCAGACATTCGTCCATACAAGTTGTCCTGGGACTGAACAAACCGAAGGCAATATTCTGTAAATCCGTCTTAGGCAATTTCTACCAAGGATCGCCAGAACAACCCTTGCATAAACTCCATCTTCAATTATCTTCATTATATTTGATTCGCAACGCTAATCCCCATATGGAATTGTTTTCAGATAATAAATCTGATCCCGGTCTCTCCGTATTGACAATAGAAAAATGGTCAAAAACTTTGATAGCTGGTGATTTAACTATCAAAGGAATACATATATACAAACAACGGTTATATTTCCAAAGGTAAATCCAACCAATCAATCATCAATCAACACTGATCCCTTTTTAATTTATTTATCAATAATCATTTCATTTCTTAATTCCCTGTTTCCAAATTTCTTAAACCCTGTTTATACTCTCACGGTTTTCGGAACAACATTCCCATATATCAACAATTTCTTATTTCCTGTATTTAGAAATATACACGTTATTAACATTGGAAAATATTTCCGTATCTTAATCACGTCTCACTATCCATCAGTCCCTAACCGTAAACTAGTAAGAAAACAACTCCCTGAGTAGCAACCCCGAAGGCCGAAACCAACATCAGATCGATACTCAGACAGCTATTCCACTTAACTAATTTCCAATCAGTTCCTAATTTCCTTAATTCCATTTCTTATTTTCTTATTTACAAAACTATTTACACAATTCTCATATTTAGTTCTACTTCTTTACTAAAATCTTTGATTATAACGTTAACGTTATGATCTCTGCTTTTGAAATACTTAATTTCAAAATATAACTTTTATTTAAATAAATAAACAATTAATTAATTAATTAGATAAATAAATAAATAAATCTTGATTATAACCGAAAAGTAAATGGTACTTTCCTGAATTCGATAGAACAGAATTCCAACATACAACTCACTTTTGAATAATCCTTAACTAACATTTCGAACGTCGGAATAAACTCACTGTTTTAGGTTAACTTGATTTTATCACTTCCAAAACATCACCAATTCCCTTTATAACCATTCCACTTTGTAAAACATTTGTTTTTAAATCATTATTCACTTTCGAACGTGGATAGTATTTCTTTATGGAAAACCGAGTTTGTTATATTAATCCCAAACTTGATTTTTATTTATAAATACCATCAGCAGTTCAAAATCTTTTTTATCGGGTTATTTTAAAATTTTATATTTATATTTCAATTTATAAGCTCTATTTATAAACCAGCTTCTTGTTAATTATATAACAAGTTTATACCTTAATCTCGACTTCATATTTTATTATAGATTATTGGTTTCAAACCAAATATTAAGAACTTGTAAATTTTTGAATTTTATAATATATACAATTTCCAAAAATAAATTATTTAAATAACATTCGACATCGTCGAATTCTAATTATAAATCCTTATGGTTTTATCATTTCTACTCTCATCCCGAATATCGAACCAAATTCCATTATTTCCCTTTTTAACCTATTTCTTTAATTTACATTTCCAAATTTATTTAATAATAATTATTTAACTTCATTTAAAGTATCATTTATAAATCAACTACTTGTTTTAATATAATTAAAACAAGTTATTAATTTCTAGTCCATTCGAAATTCAGTTTTATTTAAAATAGTATTTTTTCCTTTTTAAAACTCGATTTCCAGTATATTTTACGGTATGACATACCAATCATTTCAAGGTCAATGTTATTCAAACACCCCAATCACACAATAATCCACACCAGATTATTTGTCACATTATATAATGTAATATATGAAAATCTACAACAAAATTGTTGATGAATCCAGTTGGATCCCTCCAACCTGTTTCCCTGCATCCACAGATGTTAATCAACATGAATAATACCAGTTTCAGATAAATCTGAAATATAATAATAAATATAATGAATATTAAATTAACGACCTGTATATGTATAATTATATATATTATTTCAACAAATTTATTTGCAAATCATCCAAATATCTATCACACACAGCATTCAATCATTTTTATCAATATTAAATAACATTGATAAAATTTTAAAACTGGACAGAGTTAGTGAGTTTACTCACCTTGGTCGTTAATCATTAAATAACGAGTAATGTCAGTCGATTGATACCAGACGTTCTATTCTGCCATAAATTCGAACGAGCTCCAAATGGATCCAAATCTGTTCAGTATTCTTCGATATGATTTGAATGACACTTGTTTCGTACCATTTCGTTCACGTATGAATTAGCTACGCTTAATACAAGTAAATATACTATTTAATTAAAATAAACTTTTAACTTTTTATTTTGTTTTATTTTATATCTAGGCCTTACAGTGTCGAATTATCCCGGCATCCACATACCTGATCCAACGCGTTCTCCTTCCTTCGTTCAAAATTAATCCCTTCTTCTTTAAATAACTTCCTTCCACCTCAGTTGACTTCATAACCACGCTGAACACATTTTGTACATGATTTTGTATTCACGAAATACATTAGGTTCTCCACTCAAATCATTTCACCCCTCTGAACTTCCTATATATATACTTTTTTTTAAAAACATTGGGCTTACCCCAATAATCCTAGGCCACGCATACACAATTGACCCGCCCCCAAATCAATAGTTCTTCTTCCAAAAATATGTTCTCCAATAAAACAAATTCGAAGACCATTTTCGTGATTACCTCCTTCCTACCCGAGAGGCCATCTCTACACCATTTTAATTTCAACCAATACCTCTCTTCATGAAAATTTAAGACAACTGCACTATTATGCTTCCCTTTTGAACTCACGTACGCCCATGCATTACAGACTTCATCGCAATAACCGCAAGCTACCAGTATTTCGAACTCACGTTATACTTTCTTTCCCAAACACATGCATCCCGTTCCAGTCAATTTATATTATAATTAATATGTTCATAAGTCGTTTTAAATAATAACTCGTTATAATAATTCGAATGTAACTCGATTTAATTTCTTAAATAATCCAATTTACGCAAAATTGTCCATTCAACTATTTTCAATTATTTCGAAAATTAATTTTACTATCCCATTAAATATTATATTCAAGGTTTTAAATCTCAATTTTGGCCAATATCTCAGAGAATTGTCTTGGATATCTCGGGCGATATTTGAAACACTTATAACTAAACTAACTGCCGAATCTCCGCTTTTGGCTAATATCTCGGATTTTTCATCTCGGCCATCTCGGGGAGATTTAAAAGCCTGATCAAATATTCAAAATATATAAATTCAAACCATTTAAATTCCCAAACCATTATATTAAAATAATTAAATTAATCAATTATTAAATCACCAAAATTCCGGGACGTTGCAAAGATCTTAAAAATTAAAGGGATTCCAAGGCCAAACTTCAAACATCTAATTATATGTCTTCTTATTCAATAGGATATACTTACGTGAAGCATCTAAAGCTATCGACGGTATTAAAAGTTATTTTGAACATTGAAGATTCATAAAGAACTACTTGACATAACCATTTTCTTTCGAATGGATAACCTAACTTTCTCTTGAATCAAAAGATATAATTCAAGTAAATTCAACTAAACAAATGGATCTACAAAGAGCTCACTATTTTGAGATGTTGACCATTGTTGTGGTTAACAAATACATTTCATAATTGTATATGAATAAAATGAACTCATCTTCCAATCTTGCTTTAAATATAACACTTAAACCTCCATGAAGTCAATTTTCCCACTAGTTCGTTGATGAACCAGAATATCCTCGTAATTATCTAAAGTCTCTAAAATTGTATGTTCTTTTAATTGTTTTGAAATAAAAAAATAGAAGTTGCATTTTTCTGTGGTTTTCTAAAAGGAGATTTCAAAGTTGCTATTGATAAATTATTGGTAAAAAAATTGAAATTCTTTTTGAAAAGTTTGGCCAAAAATGCTAAGCAATGATGGCGCTATACTGATGATGTTGAGTTTCACTAGCAAAGTTCAGCTGTTTGGTGGAAAATGCTCATGAATTCAAGTTTGCATGGTTGAATTTGATCATCCACTAATTAATTATCTAGTGATAAAAGATAATTAAGGTATTAACTAGGGATAGTAGTTTTCTAGTAGGAACTAATTAAATTGTAATGGATTAGTAAGAATAAAATGAGGTGTCTTTAGAAGCACATTTTCGACAAGTATATTTCTATGAAGTTTGAATAGTCATTTCCCTATGTGCACTAGAACACCCTACCTCTACCTTGCATAGTTGTTGGATGAAAAGTTATGAATTTGTAGGGTAATCGATACCGATATTACAAACAAGTGAGAACATGGCAAGTTATTCAATTCTAAATTAGTAGATTTTTCTTCTTCACCCAAATGACTATCGTTGACCATTTTATATCTGTATTTATTGTTTTTAGTCACTTTTGTTCTAGATTATTTAGTAAAAACAAATGTCAATTATTAGACATTTAATTAATCAAGTTAATTGTCGACCATATATATTGAACACTGAGTTATTGCTTTACTAGTGCTGCATGTTACAATCTGTCTGTCTCGTTCACTTACTTGATAAACAAATTAACTTAACTACCCCAGTCTTGTTCAATGACTTTTACGTAAGGTTCGAGAATTCACTTTCGGAGTCTTGATCATTTTAAATTTCATTTTTTCGTCAATTTTGAAAGTTTCAGCTTTTGTTTGGATCATGTTATTAGTTTTTTTTTGTAGTTTTAATGAAAAGAATAACATAGACAATGCAAATCATATAGAAACATAGTGGTCTACAAAAAGATAACAATACTTCATACAACTCTAATACATATTCAAGTCCGCTATTCAAGTCCATATTCAACTTAAAAATACTCAAATCCAAGTCCTTCATAATTGTTCAGCCCAAATGTAGTAACACAAGTCCAAAAAAAAACCTAGCATCATAAACAATTCCCCCTACAACCCAAAAAAAAAGAACAGAACAGAGGGGGAAAAAGCGAACATAAAAGTGGCGAAAGGAAAAAAAAAATTCACCGTAAGAAGAAAAACTCTCTGTTGTGCTCGATTCGCTGAAGGCTTGAAGCTCCATTTGTTGAAACTCAAATTCGCGGTAATTTATGTTTTGATAGTCACCCCCTCCTTTTCCTCACAAGATTTAACTTATTTTTATTTTTATTGACAACATTCACGATGACAGGATTTTGCCCTAATCCTGTCTCGGAACCGGTTCTACTTGGTTAGAATCTCGTGGTTCCGGCCGAAACCTTTCACCACTTTTATGATATTGCTCTTTTGGCACTTTTAAGTATAATGGAGTCTTTTAAAGTTGATATGTGCTCAAACATTAACACTTTGGATTTGAAGGGATTGGACACTGTGACTCAGTTAATGGTTAAAAGCAATACAATTCTTTTTAGGCTAATTTTATTTACACACCTAATTCTGCTTTTCTTACACCGGAATTTAAAAAAGACACAAAAATACCCTTATCTATAATAGTAGTAAAGTATACGTTGTAATTAGATATTCTTTTTAATGCTCTAAACTACTAATTAATTAGGTTAATGGTAGAAAACCAAAATTCAAAACTTTTAGCAATTGAAATTGTTGAGGAAGAGACAAATTTAGGGTTAGAATTTATACAAGCTAATTATGTTGATGCAGAAACCAGGGAAAATCAAGATTTTGGATCAGAATGTGCAAATCAAGTTAGTTATTTGATGTTACAACATGTAGGTTTATAGATCAAAATTGATATTCGTTACAGCGGTTGTGATGACCCCAAACTTCCACTAGGTGAAAGTAAGGAATAATCATATGGAATACAACATAAATATAACAATACATATCACTGATACAACATAGCAGAGGAAATACCATAGAATAATAACATTATAGCAGCGGAAATATGATGTTATAAACCACAGAATCCCAACAGTCACAGAATCCAAATTATTACATCAAGTTTGCAGAAATGAAAATAAGTTCCAACTCCCAAAATAAGCAATACGAAATGAAACAAGTCTAATGACTGAACTTGAAGATAGAAAAATGCAATAGAAGTAAATGATAGCTGTCCTCAAAGCTCCAAGTCATCACCTCTCCACAAAAGCAAATACAAGCAAAGATAATGAGCAACTCCAAGAAGACTCCAAGCAAAGAATGAACCTGTTTACTTGGCTGCCCGTGTAGAAAAGAGGGCACCCGAGTTTGCAAAAAGGTGAAACAAACTACGGGTCAGTTGTGGGACTGGTATGAGAATTCATAACTAGTTTAGTAATAATAATATGACAAATCCAAAGACCACGCCGCTAATGCGGTACGGGTTTACTCAATGGATTGTCGTGCATAATTTAAAGTGTCAGAACGTACAACATCGCAATGCTTTTTAGAAAAATGGAATCACCATAAGACTCAAGTCCCATCACACAATGCAACGCACACCAGAGGATAGAGTTTTCCCTTATGGTGATTAAACATGCTAAATACGGCAAATACGAGTTTAATATTATTATTAGTGTATAATAAAAACATTTCAAAATAAATGTATCAATCCTAGGAAACATAGTACCCCATCCTACTATATCTCCATAGTAGTAATACAATCAAAACCGTAGGGTCGTATTTGGAATTTGGATTTCCATCTGAGTCAAGGCTAGGGAGGAGATCCTTACCGATTCGAGACACTCTAGCAATGCCCCAGGATTGGTACTCTGTCCAACCCTTGGATAGCTGCAGGGCCGGTCCACACTTACTTTTGTGGATTAGTTATGCCTGAACACACGCTTCCCGGTCCCTTTGGACCTACAATACAGCCAGTGGCGACCGCATAAACCGAGGCCTCGAACAATCCAACAACCACAATGAATAAATGCCAGCGCTGGTAGGTCCCTGGCACCACTTTAGCTAGAAAGAAACGTGTGCACTCCCTGCGTTCCCTTCTCTCATTTTAGACTCCGCCGGTGTGTGAGGCTCGTGAAGTCACGTCATACACAAAGCTATGCCTAAACAGGCTATGCTTTGATCATCCCACAAGGCCTGCTTTTCAACAAAGCCTTGATCACATGCATCTTGGCATGCCACATCGTCACTCCATACCATACCATTGCTTCTCCATCAATACATAAATGGGTGTTAAGTAGAGAATAAATTCTCCACCACCAATATTTATATATTAACAGAAAATCAACAATATGATATATAACGAAGTACGATGTCAGACACACCATCCATTTAAACTTATGCTCTGGGTCTGAACGAAAGTCAAATCCGTGAAACCAACACGTACGTCTGGGCAATGACCTTGACCCATGAATTGGTAGCAAGTCAATTCAGGGTCTCGATCGCTGTCCATTCGAGGGAAGATTTACGGTCTTCATGCGTCGTCTTCTTACTTCGATCTTTAACGCCGCTGGATTAATTTGGAATGAGAATATCTCGGACTTCCCAAACAATCCTCGTATATATATATACATATATATAATTTGAAAATCCTTCTTATTCGTTAATAATATTTTTATTAACAATTCATTCTATTTTAATTATTTAAAATAGTCAAACTTCTTATTTAACGACGCATTCTCAAAATCATATTTTTATTTACATTAATTAAAATGTAAACTTTCATTACATATCGCATTCTTGTTTTCTTTACATTTAATAAAATGTAAACTTGCAATTACATATCACATTCTTACTTATTTACATTGAATAAAACGTAAACTTGCATTTACATGTCGCATTCTAACCTATTTACATTGAATAAAATGTAAACTCATCCTACGGTGGAATTCCTTTATTTTAACATTAAAATAATGTAAATTTTTCCCTATGGTATATACACTTTTTATATTAACATTTAGAATAATGTTAACTCATCCTACGATGCATATTTTCTTAATTTTAACATTAAAGATAATGTTGACTTATCCTATGGTTAAATTACCCTTTATTAACATTAAAAATAATGTTAATCATCCTACGGTTAAATTTACTATTTAATTTACATTGACAATAATGTAAATTCATACATGCGGTGAAATTACTCATTATTAACATAAAATGTTAATTTTATCCCACGGTAAAATTACTTATTAATATTAACTTTAAAAAAATGTTAATTACATCATACGTTATAATTTTTATAATATTAACATTAAAAATGTTAATTTCATCATACGGTGAACTTACTATTTAATTAACATTAAAAATGTTAATTTTTCATGCATTGTAAATTACCTATTATTAACACCAAAAATAATGTTAATTTCTCATACAATATAAATTCCTATCTTAACATTAACAAAAATGTAAATTTATATTCTATGAGGTCTTAATTCATTCATAAAATACATATAAAAATGTATTTTATATTATGCGGGCTTCATTCATTCATAAATTACATAAATAAATGTAATTTATGTCGTGTGGTCTAATTTCATTTATAAATTACATAAATAAATTTAATTCATGTCATGCAGTCTAATTTCATTTATAAATTACATATAAAAATGTATTTTATTTCATGCAGTCTAAATTTCTTTAAATTACATTATAAAATAACGTAACTTATCCTACGGTCAATTCTCTTTTTATTAACATTATAAATAATGTCAATTCATCCTACAATATCATTCTTTTATCTTATCATTATAAATAATGTTAATTTCCTACAGTGTAAATCTCCTTTTTATTTACATTATAAAATAATGCAAAATTATCCTACGTTGTGATTACGATATAATTTACATTAAAAATAATGTAAAATGGACATACGGTGAAATTCATGTATATTTACATTAAGAAGGATGTAAATTTTCATTCTCTAATTACAATGTGAAATCCGTTCTTTCTTTACAATGTAAAATTGACTTTTTAATTACAATGTAAAGTCCATTCTTTTTATTTCATAATAAAAAAATAATGTAAATCTTTCTACAGTTAAATTCCTTTTTATTTACATTTATAAACATGTAAATTTTAACATACGATGGATTTCTATATATCTTACCTTATAAAATAAAATGTAAATTTTATTTCACCATGTACATTCTACTTCTTTATAATAAAAGTAATCTTTAATCTACATGCAAACTCTACTCTATATTTACATGTAAAATAATGTCAAATTTTACATACGGGTGAGGTTTCTATTTCATTTACATTTAAAATAATGTAACTTTACATATAATGCAAACTCATATTTCATTTACATAGAAAAATGAAACTTTTTTTTATGCAGTGAAGTTCACATCTTTAATTACAAAGAAAAATGTAATTCCAATCATGCGGTGAAATTCCCTTTTTAATTACAAAGAGAAATGTAATTTTTATCATGCGGTGAAATTCCTCTTTTTATGTACAGTAAAAATAATGTACATTTATCCTACGGTGAAAATATTCATTTTAATATACATTAAAAGTATGTAACTATATCCTACGGTGTAAATCCTTTTTATAATTACATTATAAAATAATGTAAAATGTACATATAGTGCCATTCCCCTTATATTAACTTTAATAAAAATGTGAAATTTTCCTACGGTGGAATTATTCTGATATTAACATTAAAATAATGTTAATTAACATACAATGAATTTTCTTTCAAATTAACACTAAAAATAATGTTAATTAACACACGGTGTTTTTTCTTATTTTTAACATTAACGAAAATGTTAAATTTGTCATACGATGAAATTTCTTATTTTTAACATTAACAAAAATGTTAAATTCTCATACGATGTAAATTCTCTTATTATTATCATTAACAAAAATGTTAAATTCTTTTTAAATATTAACATTAAAAATGTTAATGACAACCCATAGTGTTATATTAACGTTAAAAATGTTAGTAACATCCTACGGTTAAATTTACTATTTAATTTACATTGAAAGTAATGTAAATTTATGCATACGGTGAAAATACTTTATTTACATAATAAAATGTAAAATTTCATGTCATCACAAATTCTAATTTTAACTTACATAATAAAATGTACATCTTCATGACATTGCAAAATTCTAATTTTAAATTTACAAAACAAAATGTAATTTTAATGTCATCGCAAAGTCTAACTTTAAATTTACAAAATAAAATGTAAATTTTACGATATCGCCAAATTCTAACTTTAATTTAGCTGATAAAATGTAAATTTTATATCAACGCAAAATTCTAGCCTTAATTTACATAATAAAATGTAAATTTGTGTATCAACGCAAAATTCTAACTATAATTTACAAATAAAAATGTAAATTCTATGTCAACGCACAATTCTAACTTTTTTTACATAATAAAATGTAAAATTTGTGTCGTCGCAAAGTTTTAATATTGAATTTACAAAATAAAATGTAAATTCATGTCATTGCCAAATTTTAATATTGAATTTACACAATAAAATGTAAATTCATGTCAACGCAAAATTCTAATATTAAATTTACAAAATAAACTGTCAATTCATGTCATCGCTAATTTTTAACTTTTAATTTGCATACTAAAATGTATATCATCGCAATTTCTATATTTTTACAACATAAGATGTAAATTTATATCATCCAATCAACAACCACATTCAGATATCCAAACAAGTATACATCTAGCAATTCATATCAAGATAATATTCAGGTGGTGTATATTTTGTCATATGACCAACCGGCGAAGTATGATTCAATATCATTAACAAATAATATATATTAATTAGCCAATAGTTTCAGATCTAATATTTAGATTCGCGGATCTAACATCATACGGTCATAAACAACCTAGATCCGTATTTCAAATATCACTACATAGCATATCAATCAATCAATATTCTTTAATAATAAAGAATTAATAATTAAATAAATTAAATTAAATTAAAAATAAATTCTCACATATCTAATCACTTAAAGTTTCAGATCTAGCATCCTGACATCGCAAAGCAATCCAAATCTATAATCCATAATAACATCCATTATTGATTTTTAACTTCTCATAACGCAAGCATAACAATTAAACTAATTAAATTTAACTTAAAATGAATTCTCACCTTGATTGGATAAGAATTTAAAATGCCAAATAAATTCAGAATTCACTCTAATCAGTCTCAGTAAAGCCTACTCGTCGCCACGGTCCTGTCGGATCTGAAATTTCCAGATTCGGGGTTCATATGCATTAGTTATCAATGTTTGAATAATTCTGACTTTTAACAACTGCTGAAGCAACGGTTAAAAGCGTCGCAAAATCTGAAGCATACCTTATTTTCAGAATTTGTTCAAAACTTTGGATCAAGATATCTCAGACTACGGTTGACGGTTTTAGGTGCCGTTTGTTGGAGAATGACCGCCTTGGAGAGAGCTATCGGCGCCAGGAATTGGAGGAGGTGCGCACGCACGTGTAGGGGGCGGCGACAGCATGTTTGCTGCGGGTTTGAGGAGGTGAATCGAGAGCTACGGGCAACGATTTGATGTGAGATTTGTTGGAGAAGAAAGAGGAAGAGAAGAGCTTCGAAACGAGTACTCACACGCTAAATTTCGTTGAAAAATGAAGGAGAAATCGGAGTTTGAAGAATCGGCCATGATGGGTTCAGCGGTGGAGGAATGTCAGCTGTAGAAGAAGAGGTAGACCCGATTTTCATTTTATAATATTATATTAGGGTATTTTAATCATTATTTAATTGGCCCGCTTAAGCCCGTTTTGGTCCGAACCCCGATTTAAGCCTGCTTACTGTCGTTCTTAAGGTTTTGAGGCCTTCTGAACGCAATGGAACATGTTACAGGACCCAATTCGGAAATTTATTATGAGTTTTGGAATAATTATATTATTTTATTAATATTTTAATGTATACCGTACATGAAAATTCACCGAGGTCACAAATTAACTTCAAAAATTCTCGAAAAATATATTTAGCTATGTTTTGATGCTGTGGACCTAAGAAAATTAATTTCGTTCAATTCTGAGCCCGTATGAATTTTTAAAGTCAAAAATTTGCCCGTTTACACTAAAAAATCAATTATAATTATATTTTAATTCTAAAAATTACCAAAAAATCATTTTTAGCTTTTTTTTGATGATACGAATCCAACAAAATTTATTTCGTTGAATTCTGAGACTTTTTGAAAAATGACTATTTTTCAGGCCAGTATAATTAATATTAAAAATACATTTTTAAACAAATAATTTTCGAAACTCGAAATATATAAGTGTTTACTGTTTTTCAATGCATAAACATCATTTCAAACTCAATGGAAGTGGTTTCGAGTCGAAATTCCTTTATATGTAAAAAGTAGCATTTTTGACCCATGCAAATTACCTAGCGACCTTTCTAAAAATTGAATTGGACATAACTTTTGATTTCCGCTATGAAATTTCGATTTTTCGGATTCGTTGGAAAGATATTTTTAAATAGATTCCAATATTTTTGGTTTCACTAAAATCCGTTAAATTTTGCGTCCTGTACGGTCAGTCAAAGTTCAAGTTTGACTTTTCAAACTACCGCGCTATTTCTAACTCTTTTTATAATTAAAATTAATTTATTCATTCTAACTTCGATTTGAACCAAATTTGTGATCATTATTATTTAAAATAGATTATTCTAAATATAAAAACTCATTTAAAATTACTTTAAATAAATTTTTAAATTGGCCCCAAAATTCAGGGTTGTTACAATCTCCTCCACTTAAAAACTTTTCGTCCTCGAAAAGGAAAAGAGAAATAGAAGAGTAGGAACTAACTTAGAGAACGTAGAATGTTTTAGTTTCTAACTTCTTAACCGTGTCGTTGGGAATAAAGCTCCTCAGTTCCAGTAGCGTCTTGCCTCCTTGCTCCAGCTCTACTAGTTCTAGCGGCACGAGTACCCATTTTTAGTTAGTTCTGTACGATCAAGGGAAGAGTCAGAACAACTGTAATGGTGGTTCTAAGAGATAGAAAAGATCGAAGGATGAATGAAAAGATGACGAAAGTGACTGGCTATTATGTATCACATGAAATGTTCGCCATAGAATATTGTGACTCTATGTAAACGAATTTGTTATAAATATGTTATATTCCAAAGCTAAGTTTAACCTAAGCTCTGATACCAACTGTGATGACCCCAAACTTCCACTAGGTGAAAGTAAGGAATAATCATATGGAATACAACATAAATATAACAATACATATCACTGATACAACATAGCAGAGGAAATACCATAGAATAATAACATTATAGCAGCGGAAATATGATGTTATAAACCACAGAATCCCAACAGTCACAGAATCCAAATTATTACATCAAGTTTGCAGAAATGAAAATAAGTTCCAACTCCCAAAATAAGCAATACGAAATGAAACAAGTCTAATGACTGAACTTGAAGATAGAAAAATGCAATAGAAGTAAATGATAGCTGTCCTCAAAGCTCCAAGTCATCACCTCTCCACAAAAGCAAATCCAAGCAAAGATAATGAGCAACTCCAAGAAGACTCCAAGCAAAGAATGAACCTGTTTACTTGGCTGCCCATGTAGAAAAGAGGGCACCCGAGTTTGCAAAAAGGTGAAACAAACTACGGGTCAGTCGTGGGACTGGTATGAGAATTCATAACTAGTTTAGTAATAATAATATGACAAATCCAAAGACCACGCCGCTAATGCGGAACGGGTTTACTCAATGGATTGTCGTGCATAATTTAAAGTGTCAGAACGTACAACATCGCAATGCTTTTTAGAAAAATGGAATCACCATAAGACTCAAGTCCCATCACACAATGCAACGCACACCAGAGGATAGAGTTTTCCCTTATGGTGATTAAACATGCTAAATACGGCAAATACGAGTTTAATATTATTATTAGTGTATAATAAAAACATTTCAAAATAAATGTATCAATCCTAGGAAACATAGTACCCCATCCTACTCTATCTCCATAGTAGTAATACAATCAAAACCGTAGGGTCGTATTTGGAATTTGGATTTCCATCTGAGTCAAGGCTAGGGAGGAGATCCTTACCGATTCGAGACACTCTAGCAATGCCCCAGGATTGGTACTCTGTCCAACCCTTGGATAGCTGCAGGGCCGGTCCACACTTATTTTTGTGGATTAGTTATGCCTGAACACACGCTTCCCGGTCCCTTTGGACCTACAATACGGCCAGTGGCTACCGCATAAACCGAGGCCTCGAACAATCCAACAACCACAATGAATAAATGCCAGCGCTGGTAGGTCCCTGGCACCACTCTAGCTAGAAAGAAACGTATGCACTCCCTGCGTTCCCTTCTCCCGTTTTAGACTCCGCCGGTGTGTGAGGCTCGTGAAGTCACGTCATACACAAAGCTATGCCTAAACAGGCTATGCTTTGATCATCCCACAAGGCCTGCTTTTCAACAAAGCCTTGATCACATGCATCTTGGCATGCCACATCGTCACTCCATACCATACCATTGCTTCTCCATCAATACATAAATGGGTGTTAAGTAGAGAATAAATTCTCCACCACCAATATTTATATATTAACAGAAAATCAACAATATGATATATAACGAAGTACGATGTCAGACACACCATCCATTTAAACTTATGCTCTGGGTCTGAACGAAAGTCAAATCCGTGAAACCAACACGTACGTCTGGGCAATGACCTTGACCCATGAATTGGTAGCAAGTCAATTCAGGGTCTCGATCGTTGTCCATTCGAGGGAAGATTTACGGTCTTCATGCGTCGTCTTCTTACTTCGATCTTTAACGCCGCTGGATTAATTTGGAATGAGAATATCTCGGACTTCCCAAACAATCCTCGTATATATATACATATATATATAATTTGAAAATCCTTCTTATTCGTTAATAATATTTTTATTAACAATTCATTCTATTTTAATTATTTAAAATAGTCAAACTTCTTATTTAACGACGCATTCTCAAAATCATATTTTTATTTACATTAATTAAAATGTAAACTTTCATTACATATCGCATTCTTGTTTTCTTTACATTTAATAAAATGTAAACTTGCAATTACATGTCACATTCTTACTTATTTACATTGAATAAAACGTAAACTTGCATTTACATGTCGCATTCTTACCTATTTACATTGAATAAAATGTAAACTCATCCTACGGTGGAATTCCTTTATTTTAACATTAAAATAATGTAAATTTTTCCCTATGGTATATACACTTTTTATATTAACATTTAGAATAATGTTAACTCATCCTACGATGCATATTTTCTTAATTTTAACATTAAAGATAATGTTGACTTATCCTATGGTTAAATTACCCTTTATTAACATTAAAAATAATGTTAATCATCCTACGGTTAAATTTACTATTTAATTTACATTGACAATAATGTAAATTCATACATGCGGTGAAATTACTCATTATTAACATAAAATGTTAATTTTATCCCACGGTAAAATTACTTATTAATATTAACTTTAAAAAAATGTTAATTACATCATACGTTATAATTTTTATAATATTAACATTAAAAATGTTAATTTCATCATACGGTGAACTTACTATTTAATTAACATTAAAAATGTTAATTTTTCATGCATTGTAAATTACCTATTATTAACACCAAAAATAATGTTAATTTCTCATACAATATAAATTCCTATCTTAACATTAACAAAAATGTAAATTTATATTCTATGAGGTCTTAATTCATTCATAAAATACATATAAAAATGTATTTTATATTATGCGGGCTTCATTCATTCATAAATTACATAAATAAATGTAATTTATGTCGTGTGGTCTAATTTCATTTATAAATTACATAAATAAATTTAATTCATGTCATGCGGTCTAATTTCATTTATAAATTACATATAAAAATGTATTTTATTTCATGCAGTCTAAATTTCTTTAAATTACATTATAAAATAACGTAACTTATCCTACGGTCAATTCTCTTTTTATTAACATTATAAATAATGTCAATTCATCCTACAATATCATTCTTTTATCTTATCATTATAAATAATGTTAATTTCCTACAGTGTA
The DNA here is from genome assembly GCA_030737875.1 of Allium sativum. NCBI lineage: Eukaryota > Viridiplantae > Streptophyta > Magnoliopsida > Asparagales > Amaryllidaceae > Allium > Allium sativum. Next base: position 1,016,790,763 of record CM060926.1, on the reverse strand, counting down.
AATCTCCTTTTTATTTACATTATAAAATAATGCAAAATTATCCTACGTTGTGATTACGATATAATTTACATTAAAAATAATGTAAAATGGACATACGGTGAAATTCATGTATATTTACATTAAGAAGGATGTAAATTTTCATTCTCTAATTACAATGTGAAATCCGTTCTTTCTTTACAATGTAAAATTGACTTTTTAATTACAATGTAAAGTCCATTCTTTTTATTTCATAATAAAAAAAATAATGTAAATCTTCCTACAGTTAAATTCCTTTTTATTTACATTTATAAACATGTAAATTTTAACATACGATGGATTTCTATATATCTTACCTTATAAAATAAAATGTAAATTTTATTTCACCATGTACATTCTACTTCTTTATAATAAAAGTAATCTTTAATCTACATGCAAACTCTACTCTATATTTACATGTAAAATAATGTCAAATTTTACATACGGGTGAGGTTTCTATTTCATTTACATTTAAAATAATGTAACTTTACATATAATGCAAACTCATATTTCATTTACATAGAAAAATGAAACTTTTTTTTTTATGCAGTGAAGTTCACATCTTTAATTACAAAGGAAAATGTAATTCCAATCATGCGGTGAAATTCCCTTTTTAATTACAAAGAGAAATGTAATTTTTATCATGCGGTGAAATTCCTCTTTTTATGTACAGTAAAAATAATGTACATTTATCCTACGGTGAAAATATTCATTTTAATATACATTAAAAGTATGTAACTATATCCTACGGTGTAAATCCTTTTTATAATTACATTATAAAATAATGTAAAATGTACATACAGTGCCATTCCCCTTATATTAACTTTAATAAAAATGTGAAATTTTCCTACGGTGGAATTATTCTGATATTAACATTAAAATAATGTTAATTAACATACGATGAATTTTCTTTTAAATTAACACTAAAAATAATGTTAATTAACACACGGTGTTTTTTCTTATTTTTAACATTAACGAAAATGTTAAAATTGTCATACGATGAAATTTCTTATTTTTAACATTAACAAAAATGTTAAATTCTCATACGATGTAAATTCTCTTATTATTATCATTAACAAAAATGTTAAATTCCTTTTAAATATTAACATTAAAAATGTTAATGACAACCCATAGTGTTATATTAACGTTAAAAATGTTAGTAACATCCTACGGTTAAATTTACTATTTAATTTACATTGAAAGTAATGTAAATTTATGCATACGGTGAAAATACTTTATTTACATAATAACATGTAAAATTTCATGTCATCACAAATTCTAATTTTAACTTACATAATAAAATGTACATCTTCATGACATTGCAAAATTCTAATTTTAAATTTACAAAACAAAATGTAATTTTAATGTCATCGCAAAGTCTAACTTTAAATTTACAAAATAAAATGTAAACTTTACGATATCGCCAAATTCTAACTTTAATTTACATGATAAAATGTAAATTTTATATCAACGCAAAATTCTAGCCTTAATTTACATAACAAAATGTAAATTTGTGTATCAACGCAAAATTCTAACTATAATTTACAAATAAAAATGTAAATTCTATGTCAACGCACAATTCTAACTTTATTTACATAATAAAATGTAAAATTTGTGTCGTCACAAAGTTTTAATATTGAATTTACAAAACAAAATGTAAATTCATGTCATTGCCAAATTTTAATATTGAATTTACACAATAAAATGTAAATTCATGTCAACGCAAAATTCTAATATTAAATTTACAAAATAAACTGTCAATTCATGTCATCGCTAATTTTTAACTTTTAATTTGCATACTAAAATGTATATCATCGCAATTTCTGTATTTTTACAACATAAGATGTAAATTTATATCATCCAATCAACAACCACATTCAGATATCCAAACAAGTATACATCTAACAATTCATATCAAGATAATATTCAGGTGGTGTATATTTTGGCATATGACCAATCGGCGAAGTATGATTCAATATCATTAACAAATAATATATATTAATTAGCCAATAGTTTCAGATCTAATATTTAGATTCGCGGATCTAACATCATACGGTCATAAACAACCTAGATCCGTATTTCAAATATCACTACATAGCATATCAATCAATCAATATTCTTTAATAATAAAGAATTAGTAATTAAATAAATTAAATTTAATTAAAAATAAATTCTCACATATCTAATCACTTAAAGTTTCAGATCTAGCATCCTAACATCGCAAAGCAATCCAAATCTATAATCCATAATAACATCCATTATTGATTTTCAACTTCTCATAACGCAAGCATAACAATTAAACTAATTAAATTTAACTTAAAATGAATTCTCACCTTGATTGGATAAGAATTTAAAATGCCAAATAAATTCAGAATTCACTCTAATCAGTCTCAGTAAAGCCTACTCGTCGCCACGGTCCTGTCGGATCTTAAATTTTCAGATTCGGGGTTCATATGCATTAGTTATCAATGTTTGAATAATTCTGACTTTTAACAACTGCTGCAGCAACGCTTAAAAGCGTCGCAAAATCTGAAGCATACCTTATTTTCAGAATTTGTTCAAAACTTTGGATCAAGATATCTCAGGCTACGGTTGACGGTTTTAGGTGCCGTTTGTTGGAGAATGACCGCCTTGGAGAGAGCTATCGGCGCCAGGAATTGGAGGAGGTGCGCACGCACGTGTAGGGGGCGGCGACGGCATGTTTGCTGCGGGTTTGAGGAGGTGAATTGAGAGCTACGGGCAATGATTTGATGTGAGATTTGTTGGAGAAGAAAGAGGAAGAGAAGAGCTTCGAAACGAGTACTCACACGCTAAATTTCATTGAAAAATGAAGGAGAAATCGGAGTTTGAAGAATCGGCCATGATGGGTTCAGCGGTGGAGGAATGTCGGCTGTAGAAGAAGAGGTAGACCCGATTTTCATTTTATAATACTATATTAGGGTATTTTAATCATTATTTAATTGGCCCGCTTAAGCCCGTTTTGGTCCGAACCCCGATTTAAGCATGCTTACTGTCGTTCTTAAGGTTTTGAGGCCTTGTGAACGCAATGGAACATGTTACAGGACCCAATTCCGAAATTTATTATGAGTTTTGGAATAATTATATTATTTTATTAATATTTTAATGTATACCGTACATGAAAATTCACCGAGGTCACAAATTAACTTCAAAAATTCTCGAAAAATATATTTAGCTATGTTTTGATGCTGTGGACCTATGAAAATTAATTTCGTTCAATTCTGAGCCCGTATGAATTTTTAATGAATTTTTAAAGTCAAAAATTTGCCCGTTTACACTGAAAAATCAATTATAATTATATTTTAATTCTAAAAATTACCTAAAAATCATTTTTAGCTTTGTTTTGATGATACGAATCCAACAAAATTTATTTCGTTGAATTCTGAGACTTTTTGAAAAATGGCTATTTTTCAGGCCAGTATAATTAATATTAAAAATACATTTTTAAACAAATAATTTTCGAAACTCGAAATATATAAGTGTTTACTGTTTTTCAATGCAGAAACATCATTTCAAACTCAATGGAAGTGGTTTCGAGTCGAAATTCCTTTATATGTAAAAAGTAGCATTTTTGACCTATGCAAATTACCTAGCGACCTTTCTAAAAATTGAATTGGCCATAACTTTTGATTTCCGCTATGAAATTTCGATTTTTCGGATTCGTTGGAAAGATATTTTTAAATAGATTCCAATATTTTTGGTTTCACTAAAATCCGTTAAATTTTGCGTCCTGTATGGTCAGTCAAAGTTCAAGTTTGACTTTTCAAACTACCGCGCTATTTCTAACTCTTTTTATAATTAAAATTAATTTATTCATTCTAACTTCGATTTGAACCAAATTTGTGATCATTATTATTTAAAATAGATTATTCTAAATATCAAAACTCATTTAAAATTACTTTAAATAAATTTTTAAATTGGCCCCAAAATTTAGGGTTGTTACAGCGGTGGTGCAAGGTTGTGCGCTAGCCGCGCATCTCGACTATGAGAAATGGTTTTTACCTCGTAGTTGTTCTAGTAGGTTTTCAACTTTTCACCGTAGTCTATGTCCTAGCATTATGTTGACTAACTGTTCTTCCCTTCCAGCTTAACTCCGATCATAATAGCCCAGATAATGTTGGTCATGTAGACTTATTTATTGACTATAGCAATGAATTTACAACGAATGATGTACGTAAGATTGCAATAATATTTTATGTGCTTATATCAATTTGGTTGTTGATCTACAATATGATTCTGTGTAGATATTTTCGAGCAGAGAAAAGTTAGTGGAATGGGTGCGGTATACTAGAAAACGGCTTGGTTTTGTGATCATTGTGTTACGCTCTGATGATATTGGATATCGGTCCAAATTGCGAATTTTCTTCGGATGTGAGCGCAATAGATGTACAAGGGAGCCAAATCGAAGAATATTACTTCAACTCCAAGAGTAATGGGTACTAAAAAATGCAACTATCCATTTAAATTGAAAGGTATTAAATTTCCAACTGTAGATGAATGGAGATTTGTGGTGGTGAATGGGGTTCATAACCATGTTGAGCTTAGAAATAAAGAGGGCCATTATTTTGTGGGCAGATTAAGTAAGGAGGAGTTAGTTATTGATATGCATAAAAATTTAGTTATACCGAAACAAATTTTGCATACTTTGAAAACTAATGATCCGACGAATTGTACAGCAATTAAGATGATTTATGTTGTCATATGAGCTCAAAATAAGATTGAAAGGGCTATATGATCTCAAGTTCAATATTCACTATGTAAGATGAAAGAGTTTGGATATTTTGAATGGCATCGGAGGACTTTAGATGGTATATGTATTATTAAAGATATTTTCTGGGCTCATTCGACCAACTTAGACTTTTTACGTGAATTTCCTCATGTTATTATTATGGACTGTATGTATAAAACAAACAATATAAAATGCCATTGCTTGAAATTGTTGGTTTGACGTCAACAAATCATACCTACTGTATTGCCATCGCATATTTAGTTGGAGAATGCGAAGAAAACTATCTATGGGCGTTGGAGCATTTAAAATATAAAATAATTGATTGTCAAGCAAACATGAGTAGTGTTATTATTACAGATAGAGAAATTTCATTGTTGAATTTCATTCGAATAGTATGTCCTCGATCTGCTCGTATGTTATGCAGATGGCATATTAAAAACAATGTTCTTACGTTCATAAAAAGAAAAATAAAAGCAATGGATGTGTAAGAAACTAAGTCATTTTTAAAAGATTGGAACGAGGTTGTTAAGTCATAAAATTTTGTACTCTACAACCAAAATTTATAAGCACTGCATGAACAATACGTTACATATATGAAGCTTATGATATATATTCATGGTAGTTGGTTGAATCACTGGAAAAAATGTTTTTTGTTCATGCGTGGACTGATGAGCATATGCATTTTGGTAATTACACTTCAAATAGGTAATAATTTTTTATACTAAATTAGTTTACATTACTTTACTAATTAGATATACTGATTTATTTCATTGTTATTGTAGGGTTGAGGTAGCACACTCAAAGTTGAAAAAACATTTTAGCAACTTGCCATTGTAACTTTGAAAAAGCTTGGTCAAAAAAGCATCCATTGTTAAAACTTTCATTCATAGAGCTAAAGGCTTCGTTTGAAAGAAGTTTAACTAAAGTTGTTCATGTTTGTCATATAGAGGATTGGATGCCTACAAGGTGTAATTTCCACAATTGCTTTAGAGTTACTTTATTTAGAGCTTCTGCGTGTAAGAGATATTGGTGCAAACAAGTAAAGTTATGGATGTACACTTTAGAAAACTCATGGTCTTCCTTGCTTCCATGAACTAGCCCGTCTTGGTTTACATATAAAAATACCACTCGTACTAATTGATACACGTTGGACAAGACTTCATCTTGTTCAAAGAGGAAAGAAAAAGGACGTGTGCATTGTGGAAAAGATGAAAGATTTATTAAAGGAAGTTAAAAAATGGATGTTCAGTATCAATTGCAATTGTATAAAAAATATGATGGAATTCATTATACCTCAAACGTCTTCTCTTGCCTCTCCACAAAATAAAAATAAAACTCATGGAAGAGAAGGAAAAAAGAAAAAGATAAGACAAAAAAAGGGAATGCCTTCCTCTTTTGAGTTAGTGGACATCATATATTCTCAACAACCATCCACATAAGTAAGTAGTAATGTGAAGAAAGCAAAGGTAGAAAAGCTACCAATAAAAAGACCAAAGAAGGTTAAAAATAATCTTAACAATATTATTATATCTTACTATTTACAGTTCTTTAAGTAGAAGAATTAACAGCGGATATCAGACGATATATTGATCAGATTCCTGAGCAGTGGAAACCATATGTTAAAGAAGTTCGTAACGTACAATGTGATGGAAACTACAATTTTCGTTATGTTGCTGCCATGTTAAATATAGTGCACAAAGATTTTGTAATGGCCCGAATTTCCATACTATCTGATTCGACTGAGTACAAGTTACATCCAACCCAAATTACATAAAAAAACGAAATATTATGAAAATAAAGAAGAAAAGGGTACAAGAAGAACAGAAATAACAACAAAAAATCTCACATCGCAACGGAACAAAATATAATATAGCGTAACTGTTGAAATACAAAAAAATTACTGTATAACATACAATTATCAGTGTAACACCCCACCTCCGCTAGGGTCACTCACAAAGGGAATGCACTAGTTTTGGAGGAGCGTTATCAAGGTAAACAATCACAGAATTATTACAAGACAGAACATTAATAAAACAGCGGAAGAATCAAAAGCTAAATTTCATTACTTTCAAAAAGAGTCAAAACCTTTTACATCCAAAGTACCGAATAGCCAAAGTCATTATTTTCCATTACAACAAATTCTATCTTGCATAAACAAAGAAGCATGATCTTAAAACAACAAAAGTAGCTTAATTCCCCAAAGGTAGCAGAAATGCAACTATAGCATAGCTCAAGATCAAACTGTACATAAGCTGAACCGAAAGTAAGCGAAATCCAAGCTAAGTGCTAGAGTTTCCTCCCTGAGAACCTGGGGGGGAACGGAAGAAAAAGAGGTGAAAGAAAACGGGTCAGTCATAAAGACTGGTAAGTCCAAGTGACTTTCAGCATAAAAACAGGTAAAAGTAACACGAAATGTATAAACTGAAAGTAAACATAAGGATGCTGTCAAGATGGGCAAGATATACTAAGATAACATGATAATTCAAGTATAGGTCATGTATAGCATCGCATGTTCAAGGTTCGTTGCACCAACTGTACTATTATCCCAAACCAATGTCTTATATTAATCATGAAATGATCCCTTGGCCCAATATCATGAAATGATGCATTAATAGGCTCAACGGAACGATCCACTAATCGATCGGCTCCCTAAAAGTTCTAGCTCGTTGTGTGTCTGTGTCATACGGCCCTATCACAAATGTAGTCACCTGTGCTAGGTCCACCATAGGGTGTATCAAGCCCTAGGGTTCCAACCACCGACACGAGTCAAGCATGCACAGATAAACCTACTGATGCCCAATGCCTGCTTTTTCAGCTCCGGACCACGTGCACGACCATAGCCCGCCTGAACCTACACTGGCGCACCAACACAGCCGTCGTTTTGGTCGCTTACAATCAGCCCAGTAATCATGCCCCACCCCGCCTAGTTCCAGGGTACCGTGATACATCTAGTGGGTTACTGCAGAAATGGACCGCGTAACTAGGGTTTTCGTCCAATAGGTTAAGTGTTGTCATTTAAATTCGTGACTTAACCCTTATTAGTCTAGCATGTCAAGTTGGTTAAGTGTTGTCATTCAAGTCCGTGACTTAACCCTACAATTCACATGTCAAGTTGGTTAGGTGTTGTCGTTCAAGTTCGTGACCTAACCCTACCAATCATGTTTCAAGTTGGTTAAGTGTTGTCTTTCATGTTCATGACTTAACCCTATCATGTGGCATTAATTCATTAATGCACCTCAACCTCTCACATCAGACCTGTTTTTGTGATCACTGGATATGCCGGGCGGTTCCGGGAAGAATTACACCACAACTCAGTCTGACCTCGGGTTTCAAGCACGATATGACCAACTACCCACATTGGATCCTATTGTTTGCAGTAACTGGATTTGTCGGGAGGTTCCGGGCAGAATTACACTACAAACTCAACCCAACCTCGAGTTGGCCATTTTCAAGTTCATTTTAGTGCCATGTCCATGTTCAAGATTCATGTCAAGTTCGTGTCAAGTTTTCAAGGCAATTTCATGTCAAGTTTCCTATAACTACCAATTTTTTCCAACGTTACCCCGTCTAAATATTAGGCTAACAATCTTAGCCTAATTTTCCATCCGCATGATTTTTGGCATATAATATTAGGCTAAAAACATAGCCTAATTTAACGTACGCAAAATTGGCATAAAGCAATTCATTAACATAAACATGACATAGGTGTAAACTTGGCATTATTGGCATAGTCAATATGAACATCATAGGTGTGAACTTGCAAAATAGTCAACATGAATATCATAGGTGTGAATCTTGCAACATAGACTAAATCAACATACATATATGTGAACTTGCAACATAGACTAAATCAACTTACATATATGTGAACTTGCAAATCAATCACGAGTATATGAATAAGTGTGAACTTGAAATATGACATAGGTTTAACATATACACATAAACATGTAGATTTAACATGTGGTCACATATGTGATATGATTTTTCAACCTAAAACTTGCATAACATGATAAACTACACAACCTATCATAACAGGTTCTACTGCAATATACATATGAATAGACTTATTCATTAATTCCCAAATTCAACATGTTAATAAAATAGAATATCATTCAATTTCACATATAGCATAATTATCAATTTATTTCCAAGGCATAACATAACTAAATTGACTAAAACATCGCAGGCATAAAGATCTGATAACATTATTGATCATGAAAAGGTTTAAATAATAATCTAGTTTCAAGAACATGGATAGATCTAATTTAAATAGAAAAATCCCCAAAATCAAGATCCAAGGACAAATAAAGAAAAGGTCTGAATAGAAAATCAAGCTTTAGATTCGATTTCATAGTTATAATCCTAGGCAATAACCTCATGGTCATGAATCGTAGGTGATTAGTCACAATTGTCCTTGTCATAGTCACAGGCAATAGTCTTATGTTCATAGTCATAGGCATAGTCTTATGTTCACATTCATAGGCATAAGCATAGTCATATGTTCACCGTCATAGTCTTAGGCCATTAATAACAGTTTCAACGTCGTAGGCAATATTCGCAATAGTCAAGATCCAAAAAGAAAACAAGAATAGATATGAATTATACATAAATCAATTTCAATTTATAATATGCCATATTAAGTTTATAGTTTTTATCTAAAAGTAACTAGAACTTACAGATCGTGGTCTAAGAAATTTAGATGCAGAAGTCAAGTCTAGAAATTAGTCATTGAATTGTTGAATCGTTGAATCTTGCTTTGATTGTAGAAGCAAATCTCTAATATGAAATTCCTAGCCGTTGTCTTCAAGAAATAATCTTCACAATTTATTTTAATTAATTTAATTTATTTTAGAGGAAGAAGAAGAAGCCATGATCATCCAGAGTTTATGCAGCATAAGGTTAGAGAAGAATGGTGTAAAGAGAATGAGGCTAGGAGGCTGTTTATTTAGGATTAGGCAGACGAATCTGGACAGAAAACGAGTCTAAATACATCAGAATGCATCTGGTTCAAAAAGTGGGTTCGGGAGGCAGGTCGACCCCCAGGTCGACACTATGGTCGACCTAGTCCCTGGGAGGTCGACACTATGGTCGACCGCCTGGTCGACCTGGTCCCTGGGCGGGAATTTTCCCGCCCAGCCTGTTTTGGGTTTTGAATTTGAATTTGAATCCGAATTTTCGAGCTGTCTTTGATTCTGAAAATTCGTGAAACTTCTAGAGGTCATAACTCCCTCAAACGGACTCCGATTTTCGAAAACTCAGACTGGTTTCCAAGAAGAATTTCGAGACGAACGCAATGGCCAACCCGTTTCCCTTGATTCATATTTTAAAAATTAATTCTGCCTTGATTTATGATTTTAACATGTAATTAAAATACGGGTTGTTACATTGTCCCCTCCTTAAAGGATTTCATCCTCGAAATCTTCAAGTTAGGAAGAATGCATCCTACCATCCAATCAACCATCTACTCAAAACATCATCCACAAGCAATCATTGTCCTTAAGAGATTTCTAATGTTGTATGAACATATGCAAGAAGTGTGTGTATATGTTCCTTGTCTAATGCAAATGATCAGGCCTGATTGATCTTCTTAATGCAAAATATGTTTAGTGCCATGAATCCAACATGTATGCGAATAGTCCTAGTCACATAAACACTATATATGTGCACAAACATCCATCCATATGCAACATCCACATGATAACACATTCAATTTCATCCATAAACAAGTATAAACACTCGTGCATATGCAATATGAAAATGTGTCTGAGCCGATCTAGTGCCTAATGTGTGTTATGCATCCACGAGCAACCACTTGCGACCACTTGTAACCATTTGCAAACATCAACCATAACATGTTTCGCTCACATGTTTACATCCAAAAGGGTTCTACCTAAGGTTCTCAAGATAGGATTGAGGAGATAAGCAAGATAAAACAAAGCATCTAGGAGAAGAAGTTAAAGATGTACCCCCAGAAGGTCCTGCTTGTGGGGCTTGCCCTTGCTTCTTAGGGCAGTTCTTGCTGATATGTCCAGTATCACCACACTGAAAGCATGCTCCCATCTTCATCTTCTTCTTTCTACAATCCTGGACTATATGCCCCTCAATACCACAGAAGTGGCATTTTCTTTTCTCACGTGTCTTGTTATCATTATTGTTGTTGTTCTTGCCTCCTTTCTCGGGGCCTACCTTCTTGTTTTGAGACTCATTCGCCTTGACCTCCTTCTTGCCATTCTTGTCTTCTTCACTTAAGAGCGCCATGTCTACTAGCTTTTCGTAAGTATCCCCCATAGGTACGTGGGTCATAACCAAGCTGTGAAGCGGCTCATTCAATCCCTTGACAAAATGGAGAGCTTCTTATGAGTGGAATTTACTAAGTCTAGTCCAAATCAGGCCAGCTGATTGAATTGATTGACGTACTCCTTGACCGTCATACTTCCTTGCTTAAGAGATAAGAATTTTTCCAACTGTAAACTTCGTTCAGCTTGCGAGAGGAATTTCGTCTCAAACCTTATTCTGAAATCCATCCATGTTTCAACCGGCCTCTCGGCGTTAGTGACTTCCCACCAATAGGAAGCTTCATCTTTGAGCAACCATACCGCCAACTGTACCTTCTGCCTATCATCCACCTCGAAGATAACGAACAGATCCTCTATTTCTTTGAGCCAGTTCCTCGCTTCTACGAATGATTCGGTTCCCTTGAAATCCTTTCCACCCATGGCCCTAAAATCTTTATAGATATTTGAGAAAGCAATTGCACGAGGAGGGGGCGGAGGAGGAGGAATCGCTGCAGCTGGAGGAGGAATATCTGCTAGGCCTGCATCGTTGGCCCTAGCCTCTAAGTACCTCCTGAACCAGCCAGGTATTGGCACGCCCTCTAGAAAGTTAGGATTCCCAGACATGCTGAAATGGAAAAGAAGAGATTCAAACGAGGAAACAAAGGATAGTGCTAATGGCTTTGGGGGAATAGCCTTTAAATAAAACAAGACTGTTCTTGAAAAATGCTTCTTTGTAAACGGGTTTGAAAATAGTTTTAGAAGGTTTTTAAAAGCTTTTGCCCAGTCTGGTAACCATCTGCTCTGATACCAAATGTAACACCCCACCTCCGCTAGGGTCACTCACAAAGGGAATGCACTAGTTTTGGAGGAGCGTTATCAAGGTAAACAATCACTGAATTATTACAAGACAGAACATAAATAAAACAACGAAAGAATCAAAAGCTAAATTTCATTACTTTCAAAAAGAGTCAAAACCTTTTACATCCAAAGTACCGAATAGCCAAAGTCATTATTTTCCATTACAACAAATTCTATCTTGCATAAACAAAGAAGCATAATCTTAAAACAACAAAAGTAGCTTAATTCCCCAAAGGCAGCAGAAATGTAGCCATAGCATAGCTCAAGATCAAACCGTACATGAGCTGAACCGAAAGCAAGCGAAATCCAAGCTAAGTGCTAGAGTTTCCTCCCTGAGAACCTGGGGGGGAACGGAAGAAAAAGAGGTGAAAGAAAACGGGTCAGTCATAAAGACTGGTAAGTCCAAGTGACTTCCGCATAAAAACAGGTAAAAGCAACACGACATGTATAAACTGAAAGTAAACATAAGGATGCTGTCAAGATGGGCAAGATATACTAAGATAACATGATAATTCAAATATAGGTCAAGTATAGCATCGCATGTTAAAGGTTCGTTGCACCAACTGTACTATTATCCTAAACCAATGTCTTATATTAATCATGAAATGATCCCTTGGCCCAATATCATGAAATAACACATTATTAGGCCCAACGAAACGATCTACTAATCGATCGGCTACCTACAAGTTCTAGCTCGTTGTGTGTCTGTGTCATACGGCCTTATCACGAATGTAGTCACCTGTGCTAGGTCCACCATAGGGTGTATCAAGCCCTAGGGTGCCAACCACCGACACAAATCAAGCATGCACAGATAAACCTACTGATGCCCAATGCCTGCTTTTTCAACTCCGGACCATGTGCACGACCTTAGCCCGCCTGAACCTACACTGGCGCATCAACACAGCCGTCGTTTTGGTCGCTTACAATCAGCCCAGTAATCGTGCCCCACCCTACCTAGTTCTAGGGTACCGTGATACATTTAGTGGGTTACTGTTGAAATGGACCGCGTAACTAGGGTTTCCGTCCAATAGGTTAAGTGTTGTCATTTAAATTCGTGACTTAACCCTTATCAGTCTAGCATGTCAAGTTGGTTAAGTGTTGTCATTCATGTTCGTGACTTAACCCTACAATTCACGTGTCAAGTTGGTTAGGTGTTGTCGTTCAAGTTCATGACCTAACCCTACCAATCATGTTTCAAGTTGGTTAAGTGTTGTCTTTAATGTTCATGACTTGACCCTATCATGTGGCATTAATTCATTAATGCACCTCAACCTCTCACATCAGACCTGTTATTGTGATCACTGGATATGCCGGGCGGTTCCAAGCAGAATTACACCACAACTCAGTCTGACCTCGGGTTTCAAGCACGATATGACCAACTACCCACATTGGATCCTATTGTTTGCAGTAACTGGATTTACCGGGCGGTTCCGGGCAAAATTGCACTGCAAACTCAACCCAACCTCGAGTTGGCCATTTTCAAGTTCATTCTAGTGTCATGTCCATGTTCAAGATTCATGTCAAGTTCGTGTCAAGTTTTCAAGGCAATTTCATGCCAAGTTTCCTATAACTACCAATTTTTCCCAACGTTACCCCGTCTAAATATTAGACTAACAATCTTAGCCTAATTTTCCGTCCACATGATTTTTGGCATATAATATTAGGCTAAAAACTTAGTCTAATTTAACATACGCAAAATTGGCATAAAGCACTTCATTAACATAAACATGACATAGGTGTAAACTTGGCATTATTGGCATAATCAATATGAACATCATAGGTGCGAACTTGCAAAATAGTCAACATGAATATCATAGGTGTGAATCTTGCAACGTAGACTAAATCAACATACATATATGTGAACTTGCAACATAGACTAAATCAACTTACATATATGTGAACTTGCAAATCAATCACGAGTATATGAATAAGTGTGAACTTGAAATATGACATAGGTTTAACATATACACATAAACATGTAGATTTAACATGTGGTCACATATGTGATATGATTTTTCAACCTAAAACTTTCATAACATGATAAACTACACAACCTATCATAACAGGTTCTACTCCAATATACATATGAATAGACTTATTCATTAATTCCCAAATTCAACATGTTAATAAAATAGAATATCATTCAATTTCACATATAGCATAATTATCAATTTATTTCCAAGGCATAACATAACTAAATTGACTAAAACATCGCAGGCATAAAGATCTGATAACATTATTGATCATGAAAAGGTTTAAATAATAATCTAGTTTCAAGAACATGGATAGATCTAATTTAAATAGAAAAATACCCAAAATCAAGATCCAAGGACAAATAAAGAAAAGGTCTGAATAGAAAATCAAGCTTTAGATTCGATTTCATAGTTATAATCCTAGGCAATAACCTCATGGTCATGAATCGTAGGTGATTAGTCACAATTGTCCTTGTCATAGTCACAGGCAATAGTCTTATGTTCATAGTCATAGGCATAGTCTTATGTTCACATTCATAGGCATAAGCATAGTCATATGTTCACCGTCATAGTCTTAGGCCATTAACAATAGTTTCAACGTCGTAGGCAATATTCCCAATAGTCAAGATCCAAAAAGAAAAGAAGAATAGATATGAATTATACATAAATCAATTTCAATTTATAACATGCCATATTAAGTTTATAGTTTTTATCTAAAAGTAACTGGAACTTACAGATCGTAGTCTAAGAAATTTAGATGTAGAAGTCAAGTCTAGAAATTAATCGTTGAATTGCTGAATCGTTGAATCTTGCTTTAATTGTAGAAGCAAATCTCCAATATGAAATTCCTAGCCGTAGTCTTCAAGAAATATTCTTCACGATTTATTTTAATTAATTTAATTTAATTTATTTTAGGGGAAGAAGAAGAAGACATGATCATCCAGAGTTTATGCGGCATAAGGTTAGAGAAGAATGGTGTAAAGAGAATGAGGCTAGGAGGCTGTTTATATAGGATTAGGCAGACGAATCTGGACAGAAAACGAGTCTAAATACATCAGAATGCATCTGGTTCAAAAAGTGGGTTCGGGAGGCAGGTCGACCCCCAGGTCAACACTATGGTCGACCTGGTCCCTGGGCGGGAATTTTCCCGCCCAGCCTGTTTTGGGTTTTGAATTCGAATTTGAATCCGAATTTTCGAGCTATCTTTGATTCTGAAAATTCGTGAAACTTCTAGAGGTCATAACTCCCTCAAACGGACTCCAATTTTTGAAAACTCGGACTCGTTTCCAAGCAGAATTTCGAGATGAACGCAATGGCGCAATCCGTTTCCCTTGATTCTTATTTTAAAAATTAATTCTGCCTTGATTAATGATTTTAACATGTTATTAAAATACGGGTTGTTACAATCAGAGTACAACACTTACAACACAGCGGAAATAACAATACTATATCACGATAAAGCCTCCTGCTCCAAGCTCCTCCACCTGAACTACTTGACTGCTCGTACAAATTTGGGCACCTAAGAGTTTTGGGTAAAACAAAACAAAATAAACTCTGGGTCAGTAATGGAACTGGTATGAGTAAACTCTTTAAAACAGTTTGAGAAAATAAATGATATCTCATAAGACCGCGCCATATAACATGGAATGGGTTTTTCCCTTATGAGAATCCAAAACACTTGATTCAACTTTCAAAATCCTTTTGAAAGAAATGATAATCTTTATATCAGAACTTTTTTGATATTATAATAGTGTCTAAATCAAATAAATAACAATCTTATGGAACGTTTGCATCTCACGCTCTACATATATTTAATATACAATCAAAACAGCAAGCGCTTATTGGGTAATGAATTTTCAACTATGAAAAGATATGGAACCACCTTTCGATAGTATATCTCTAGAGAGGAATACAGTGGGTTCAACAAGAACATCTTGCAACCCAGCCACACATGACCGACCACTCATTTCGCTTGAGTGTATCGAATGTATATTACCAACGGTTGGGATCTACAACCATTTTCCCGAATAGGACAACATCGAATAGAATAAAGAAGAAAATAAATTTTCTCTAAATAGATGATAATACACACTAATTTGGAGCTACCCACTTAGCCATGTTGCCTGCCCGATTTTTGTCATTTCCCGGTTGTTGAGGCTTGAGGCTACGATTACTCACTATTCATTGATAGCACCATCACTTTGAATGTCACATTGTCAGTTCCGTTAACCATTAATTAATTTGCATAAATATATTCTAGATATTATGCTAAGAGAATGAATTCTCCGCCACCATATATATTTATACATACCAACATATGCGATCATTGGATATACTCTATTAGACATTCTTCCATACAACTTCGTACTGGGACTGAACGAAACTATTACCACCAAATTAACTATGAAAACAGTTGACGGTGAAGGGGTATCGAAGGAACACAAACACAGAAGAATCTTCCGAAAGCAAATAGCCAAATAAAAGGAAGAGCTGAAAGCAAAAAAGAATGATCTAAGAGCAGCATAAACCGACACCCTCCAAGGAGAAAGGAGCCTAAAGCCTGCAAATGCCAGCAAAGTCTATCCGGCAGAGCCTACCCGACTGGGTTCATCCGACAGGGTTTATCCGACAGGGTTAATCCGACGGGATCTTCCCGGCAGGCAATTCCATGATGAAAGGTTGTCTAGACCGGAAACCAAGAAAGAAGGAGATAAGAGCTCTAATCATTGAAACCCGGAAGGGCCATCAGTATTAAATCACTTAATACCGATATGTCAAGAGACGAAGATGTCAAAAGTATCACACCAGGAGTATATAGAGATTATCCGAAACCAACTTCCGAAACATTTGTTGCATAAATGGCAAAAGGTCACATTGATAGGCAACAATGCCTCACCGGTAGCTACCTTTCGGAAGACTGGACCATCTAAAAGGCTCCATCGGAAGGCCAATCGGAACCCTAACAGAGATACAGGCTATCCATATTAATCTTCTTAGTACAGACACCAACAGCGATTTCGAACTGGCAGCTATCCACATACGTTGGGAGGACTAGCTCCTTAAAGTATACGCGAGAAAGCTGGGGGCCTACATCTGAAAGCTTACGTCCGAGAGCCTACACCCGGGAGTTACTACCGAAAGTTCAAATACCATTCGGAAGTCACCACATCGACAAGCTTATCTCAATCTCAAAGGATCCTCAACTGATCGGGACCTTCCCTTCGGGAGCTACAATTCGCACCGCAAAGCGGCCGAAAGTGAAACATTCAAGCCCAAGGAGTAAAGCGTCTGCCAAAGGCTCCTGTAGGCCCAATAGCCCAACAGCGGAAGGGGCTCCGAATTCTCTACAAATAAGACCCAGGGGTCACATTTAGAGGGATTCGATTTTTGATATTCCTTCTCTCTAAAAGAAAACCCAAATACTTGGATCCATTTGAGGATTTCTTCTATTTTGTTCATGTATTCTAAATTGAAGATTAATAAAGAACGATTCCATACTTATAGTATTTCCTTGTGAGTTTATCATACTATTTCTTAATTATCGTTGCTACGATTTACTGTTTACTTCCTGCAAATGCATGGATTGTTGTCCGAACCTTTCCGCAGATCGATGGAAACACCCCTTCCTATTGGTTTAAACCCATCCTACAAGCTTAGGCCCTCTCTACGAGCTTAGATCTCTCAGTGGGCTTGGTGTAGAATTCCTTCCTGCCCTCCATTAAATCCTTTATCAAGAGTTGTAGTTTAGTGATCCTTCTTTCCAAGGCCTCGATATCTAGGGATGGAGATCTAACCCAAAACTTATGAAGGCTAAACAACCTATTGTTCCCCTTAGATCTATCCCCATTGACCTATCTCCAGTGTTGACAAAAATATAGTTAACATTCTGGTGCTAGAAGAATGGCTTGAACCTCCGACCTTGTGGTTAACAGCCACATATCCCGCTGTGTTTCTCCATCCCAGATTGGACTAAACCCTAAAGAGGCAAACATTATGAATAAAAGGTCTCTATCAGTTACTAATGGGTTTCCCATGGGACAAGTATCGGTTAGACGTGGGCAACCGAAAGGTTAAAATTAGAAGCACTGCGTATCCAAGAGAAAGCGAAGGATATAGAACCTTATGACCCTGATCGATGGAGCATTAACCCCTTCCACCTGGGACCGACTCCAATTTTTGCCCTAAATCAACCCTTGATGGAAAGATATAACTCCTTTCTCCACATCGAAGAATCTATCCTAACACAGTCTAGGGGAACCATATTGTAACACCTTGTGAATTCTATAACGCTAAGCTTCACAAATTAAAGTATAATTAATTCTAAATGAAAGAATTAAGGGAAACGGGTTACGCCGTTGCGTTCATCTCGGAATTATGCTTAAGATAGAGTCCGAGTTTGCGCGAATCGGACTCCGTATGAAGGAGTTATGGCCTTCGGAAGTTTCAGAATCAAATTTAAATTCAAACAGCTCAGTTTAAATTTCAAATTTCGAATTTCAGGTTGAAACTGGGCTGGTTGGGAAAATTCCCGCCCAAGAGACCAGGTCGACCATAGTGTCGACCATGGTGTCGACCTGGTCACCCCAGGTCGACCATAGTGTCGACCTGGACCCCCCAGGTCGACCATAGTGTCATAACTTGTGTATTGATGTTTGTGGCATAAATTGATTGATGCAAGCCTATTGAACATTTGTATATGAAAACAATGGCACTTATAAGTTTGTGGCAAAAACTATAAATTTATCCCTTTTTGTTTATGCCTATGACATAGACCTTATACATTCATTAAGCCTAAACTAAGGCTTATGTAAACATGATTTAGACTTGAAACCTTTTATGCCTACATGACCCAAAGCCTATGTTATCACTTCCATGTTCATTTGCAAGTGTAATTGGATCTACGTTAAGTATCGTTTGGGTTTCAAAAACTATGCAAGTTCATGTTGAAATAGGCTATGTGATTAAATGTTATAATTGGACCTTTTGGTGAATATACGTCATGCTAGTTTTGTGTTTGACATTATGCCAAGTTAAACATATTTGAACACAAGTTGTGTAAGCCTAAACTATGCCATTTCATATGTCACCTACTTAGTTATACATTGATTTGAATGCAAGTTCACATGACTCATATTATATGTTAGTTGAATCGCTAAATTGCAAGTTCATGCTTCACACACCCTTATATGTTGTAAAATATTACATGTTATTGATTTTCCCCTTTTTCTCACATTTATAAAGTTGGGCCGAATTGTGTCGAGCCCAACATTTGTTATAATGTTGCGAATGTTACAAACGGGGGTAACAACGTTGGGTGTAAATCATTGAAAATATATGTTGGCATGTTTGGCACATGCCAACGACAATGACATTTAAAGCGGTATGAAGTGTTATACCCAAAAATAAAAGATATGACATTTACATATATAATTGAGAAGTAATAAAATATGTAAATTTAGAAAACACGATATGCTTAACCCAAGGTTGGATTGAGTTGTGATGTAAACCTGCCCGGAACCGCCCGGCTGTCCAGTAGTCACAACAATACCTATCCAATGTAGGTGGTTAAGCATTGAGCCCAATAATGACCCGAGGTTAGACTGAGCTACGGTGTAAACCTGCCCGGAACCGACCGGCATATCCAATAACCGTAGCAATACCTGTCTAATGTGAGTGGTCAGGTGCTCTTAAGAGGCTAAGGACAGATGGTAGGGTTAAGTCAACTATAACACTTAACCAAATTCAACATTGATGGGTGGGGTTAGGTAAATACAGACAATTAACCACTTAACGTGTTTGACTAGAAAATCCTGGTAACGAGGGACCCGTTTCAGCAGTAACCCAAGTTAGGTATCAATGGTACCCTGAAACTAGGCAGGGTGGGGCACGATTACTGGGCTGATTGTAAGCGGTCAAACGATGGCGGTGGGTGCACAGTGCAGGTCTAACGGGGCGCGGGCGTGCACACACTCCGGAGCAGACAACCAGGGCACTGGGGACACCAGTAGTATAACCTATGCCTTCTAGAATGTGTGTCGGGGCCGCCACCATGGGTCTTGATTCACCCCATGGTGGGACCAGCATAGGTATCTACAATTCTTGGGGGCCGTATGACACATGTTAACGCGAGTAGGAGCCGATCTTTAAATAAAGTTGGGGATCACTTCACCCTCACCATGGGGTGCCAGTTAGAGTAAACTCAAGTAGATGCAGAGATATAGTATGGGTGCGATAGTACATTTGACACTTCCTTAGCCTGTGACACCATCTTATTTTCAGTATATATCTATCATGCCCTTTTCTTATTCACTTATTGAAGAGTTACTAGATTTACTCAGGCTTTATGTCTGACCCTATTTTCTTTTCGCCTTCTTTTCTTTCGTTCCCCCTCCCCCCAGGTCCATAGGGAGGAAACAGCTCAGCTCAGTCAAGCTCTGTACAAGCTCCAAGAACGTAGATGTATGATTTGGGTCTCTTTTGCTCGGACTATGGCTTTGGATATCACTATGGGGATTTTTGTCACTTTATTCATGTTTTATGCTTCTATAATAATCAAGACAGTTATGAGGTGGTAATGATGGAAGTATTTTGAGACAATTATGGAATGTTTTGTTTCGAACACGTATCGATGAAATAAAAGTCTGTTGGTTTTCGCTGTTTAAAATATGTGTATTTATATCTGTCTTGAGTTTATCTGTTGGTTTTACTTATAAACCTCCACCAAAAATTAAGGCATTCCCTTTGTGAGTGACCTTAACGGAGGTGGGGTGTTTCACTTGGTATCAGAGCAAAGGTTTACCAGATAAGATAAAAAAAATTTGAAATTGTTTTCAAAAAAAGAAAGTTTAAAGAAGCATTTTTCAAGAAAAAGTGTTATATTTATAAAAGACAAAATTCCCCAAAGCCATGTGCCCTATCTATCTCTCTCTATCCTTCGTTCTGAATTTTTCCTTTCTGTTTCAGCATGTCTGGAGACCTTAACCTCCCGGAAGGAGTGCCGATTCCCGGCTGATTTAGGAGGTACTTAGAAGCAAGGGCCAATGGCGCGGGAACAGCAGACATCCCTCCTCCAGTGGCCGCGGTTCCTCCTCCTCCACCTCCTCGTGGAAATGTCTTCGCAAAAACATGTAGAGACTTCAAGGCAATGGGTGGAAAAGACTTTTATGGGACAGAATCCTTTGTAGTGGAAAGAAACTGGCTAAAGGAGACTGAGGATCTGTTTGTCATCTTCGGGGTTGATGATAGGCAAAAGATACAACTAGCGGTATGGTTGCTTAAGGATGAAGCTTCCTATTGGTGGGAAGTTACCAATGCTCATAGGGCGGTGGAAACATGGGAAGATTTCAGGACAAGGTTTGAAATGAAATTTCTCTCCCAAGCTGAAAGAAGCCTGCAAATGGAGAAGTTCCTAACTCTGAAACAGGGAAGCATGACGATAAGGGAATATGTTAATCAGTTTAATCAGCTGGCCAGATTTGGGTTAGACTTAGTAAACACCCAACACAAGAAGGCACTTCGTTTCGTCAAGGGTTTGAATGAGCCTCTACACAGCCTTGCCATGACCCATGTATCCACGGGAGCGACTTATGAAAGCTTGGTGGACATGGTGTTGCTACACGAGGAAGACCACGGTAAGTAAGAAACTAAGGTGGAAGAGAAGAAAGAAGGTCTACAAGCAAAGAAAACAGACTTCAAGAAAGGAGGAAAGAACAATAAGCCCCGTGAGAAGAGAAGGTGCAATTTCTATGGCATTGTGGGCCATATATTAAAAGACTGCCGGAAAAGAAAGGCGAAGATGGGTGGTTGCTTTCATTGTGGAGAGACTGGGCACCAAGCTAAGGACTGCCCAAAGAAGAAAGGGCAGGGACAGAAAGCCGGATCCACTTCAGGGGGTCAGGTTCATGCGCTAGTGGCACCTCAGCAGGAATGAGGTAGTAATATTTCTGTAGAAAGTGTAGTCTATCTTTATGATCATCCAGTTCGTACACTTTTTGACTCTGGCACATCACACTCTTTTATTTCATCTGCCTTAGTAGAATCTCTGCATCTAGACACTAGTATGGTAGAAGATCCCTTAGTAGTTTCAAATCCAATTGGGGGCTCCGCTTACTTGTCAATGGTTTGGGTTTGAAAATCTCTATTCTCAGCGTTGAGTTTAGTTGTAATGCCTTTGTCTTAGGCTTCTCGGGATATGGTTTGATCTTAGGCATGGACTGGTTATCCAGTAATAGTGCCATTCTTGATTGTGGGAAAAGAGTGGTTAGACTCTTAGCTCGGCTTGGTAACACTCTAGAAATTTCTTGTAATCCCTTGAATGCTGTTATGCTTAGTTATCTAGAGTCGTTTGATGCTTCTGATGAGAATTTGCAATCAGTAAGAGTAGTCTGGGAATATCCGGATGTCTTTGAGGAGGTGAAAGGCTTACCTCCGAGGTGGTAAATAGACTTCTGCATATATCTTGTGGACAACGCAAAGCCTGTAGCTTTACCTGTCATACACATGGCTCCAAGGGAGAGAAAGGAGCTCAGTAAGCAGGTTAAAGAACTTCTCGAAAAATGGTTCATTAGACGGAGCATTTCGGAATGGGGTGCTCCAGTGGTGTTCGCAACCAAAGCGGACGGTTCACTTCGCCTTTGCATCAACTATAGGGGCTTAAACAAATTGACCAAGAAAAATAGGCACCCTCTTCCCCGAATCGACGATTTGTTTGATCATCTTGTAGGTGCAACGGTCTTCTGCCAGCTTGATCTGGCAACTGGGTTCCATCAGCTAAGAGTAGCTGAAAATAGCATTGATAAAACGGCGTTCAGAACCCCAGACAGTTTCTTCGAGTGGCTTGTCATGCCTTTCGGCTTGACAAACGCACCCGCTTATTTCGTAGACCTAATGAGCAGGGTGTTTAGAGAATTCCTCAACAAATTTGTGGTTGTCTTCGTAGATGATATCTTAATCTTCTCAATGAATGAGGAAGAGCACGCTCAACATCTGAAAGAAATCATGGAAACTCTTCGAGCTCATCAACTAAAAGCCAAATTCTCCAAGTGTCACTTCTGGAGAAAAGAAGTAAGATTTTTGGGGCATATAGTGTCCAAAGAAGGGTTGGCCGTGGACCCCGCGAAAGTAGTGGCAGTACAAGATTGGAAGACACCAAGGAATGCAACCGAAGTTCGAAGCTTTCTTAGGCTAGCCGGTTTTTACCGAAAATTTATTAGGGATTTCGCGAAAATCTCAGCCCCACTCACAAGGCTAACAAAGAAGAATCTGGCGTTCACTTGGGATTTGAACTGCGAGTTTGCTTTCCTACGATTAAAAAGGGCTCGCACAACAGCCCCAGTTCTGACCTTGCCAGATGAAAGAAAAATGTCCACAGTATACACAGATGCATGTGGAACGGGACAAGGCGTTGTTCTAATTCAAGAAGGAAGGGTAGTAGCATATGGTGGAAGACAATTAAAGTTCATGAAAAGAACCACCCAACCCACGATCTTGAGTTAGCCGCCATCGTCTTTGCGCTTAATCTTGGCACCATTATCTCCTAGGTGAGAAGTTCGAATTATACACTGACCATAAATCGTTGAAATATCTCTTCTCGCAGAAGGATCTTAACTTGAGGAAGCAAAGATGGATGGAGTTTCTTGCCTCGTACGACTTTGAAATTTCCTATACTCCCGGTAAAGGCAACGTAGTAGCAGAAGCGTTGAGCCGAAAGAAACTGACCTTAAGCCCGCTCTTTGTGGAAAGGCAAAGCTTGGAGTATATAGCCAGTTTTAACTTTAGGCCCTCCTCATATTTTGTACCGGGTTTGCTAGCATCTCTCGAAGTATGCCCTACACTCTTGGACTCAATAGGGGCTGCACAACGTGAAGACCCTCATCTTGTTGATGTGATTGATAGACTTATTAGGGGTGAGACTTCTAGTCACCTCAGTAGATACGCCATCGATGATAAGGGTTGGCTGAGGCGAGATGGAAGATTATGCGTCCCACAAGCAAGGGAGTAAACAAAGAAGGTTCTTGAGGAAGCGCATCATTCCAAGATGACCATACACCCTGGCGGCGATAAGATGTACAAGGATATAAAAGGGATTTCTTTTGGAGCGGCATGAAACAAGATGTGGCAGATTTCGTTTCTAAGTGCATGACCTGCCAACGGGTCAAGGCGGAACAGAAGAAGCCTGGAGGACTACTTCATCCTTTAGAGGTCCCACAGTGGAAGTGGGAGAGCATTTCAATGGACTTCATTGATGGACTGCCTAGGTCGAGAAGAGGCAACACTAGCATTTGGGTAATAGTGGATAGGCTTACTAAAAGTGTAACACCCCGTATTTTGGGTTAATGCTAAAATTCACTAATTACAGAATAAATAATCTCAGATGTGGGAATCGGGGGAAACGGGCTGCGTCATTGCGTTCGTCTCGGAAAAATACGCAAAATAGAGTCCGAGTTTTCGAAAATCGGAGTCCGTATGGCCCAGTTATGGCCCGATGAAGTTTGCAGAAAATTCAAAACTAAAAACAGAATTAAGAATTTAAAATTCAGATTTTAAATTGGACAAGTGGGGTCAGGCGGGAAAAATCCCGCCCTACCCATGTCGACAGGGCTGTCGACAGGCCTGTCGACAGGGGGTGTCGACTTGCCTGTCGACTTGCCTGTCGACAGGGGTGCGGCGTCCAGTGAACCTGGGTGCACCAGGTTGGGTTCTAGGCTGGCTTAGAGGGCTGGTTCTAGAGATTTCCTAAATCTAACGGTCCTAATCTAACCTAGGGTTAATCTAAGGGCCTAAAACACTACCTAATCCTATAAATAAGACCCCAACCCTACCCTAATTCATTCATAATTAGGTCTTGTAACTAAACTATGGCAAAATGAAATTTGAGCATGGCCTCCACAAATCAATGAAGAGAGTTGCAAGCTAATCAACATCTTCTTCAATTAAAGCCACTAATTCCACTTCATAAGGTTGCTAATCTTGGTTTTGGTGAGTTCCTATAGCTTTAATAATCAATTATTAAATTGATTATGGTAGGATGTGATAAGACATGGCTATGTTTGTGGATAAATGAGTTTATGCAAGTTTGTATGATATGTGAATTGCAAGTTTTATGCCATATGCAAGTTTATTGCCATGTTTTATGATGTAAAACATTATGTTGAACATTTATGCATATGTAACATGTTATGCAAACTATATGTGAGAATATATGCAAGTATATGTAACATGATATGCAAGTTATGCATGTGATTTTATGCATGCTAAGTATTTGATTGTATGCATGCTAAGTGTTTGGGTTTATGCAAGTTAAGTGGTGTGTTTATGCATAATAAGTGATTGATTCTATGCATGCTAAGTATGTGGTTTTGTGCATGCTAAGTGTTTGGTATTATGCATAAATCATGACATGCAAGTTTACCCTTTTAAATGTGATGCATACATATGCAAGATGACACCTTTATATGCTATGCATGTTTACCCTCTTTTAAGATGCAAGTCATATATGCAAGTTCAACATGTTAAGCAAGTTATGTGTATGCTTATATGCAAGATCAACATGTTATACAAGTATGTGTATGATGTTATGTAAGTTATGTGCATGTTGTTATGCGAGTTCATATGCAAGTTAGGTGTATGAGGTTATGCAAGTTATGTGCATAATGTTATGTAAGTTATGTGTATGTTGATATGCAAGTGATGTTTATGATATCATGCAAGTTATGTGTATGATGTTATGCAAGTTAACATGTAACATGTTGTGCAAGTTCACACCTTTAAGACACATGCAAGTTCATCTTTGTATAACCTATGAACACTTATGCAAGTCGCCTTTGTATATACGACATATGTATGTTCATGCAAGTTGGGTTATTTAGTAATGCTAGTTGGGTTAATATCATGATGTAAGTGGACACCTTTTAACCCATGTTAATGCTAATGTATGCTAAGTGAAACCCATGTTAAGTATGAAAGAATCTTCTCTTGGAAATATGTCGTGTTAGCCTAAGTGCGTGGGGAAACGATGGGGTTAATAGACATGTTAATGAATGGTGTGAAATGGTTATGATTAAGCATACCATAAAATGAATAAGCATAAGTGGGAATTTACCTATTGAGTTAGGTCTACCCCATGGGAATTTACCTATTGAGTTAGGTCTACCCATGTTATGAAAAACTTGATATTAATTAGGGATAATTAATATGGGGGTGATTAATTAGGTGTAATTAATCAACTAAGACACGAGGTTGGACCCTTTTGTAGCGGAAGTCTGCCCGGAACCGACCGGCCATCCAGCGGCTACAAATGATTGGCCCAATGTGAGAGGTCTTAGTCATAAAGTAAATACATGATTAAAGTAAAGACACGAGGTTAGACCCTTTTGATGACAGAAGTCTGCCCGGAACCAACCGGCATATCCAGCAGTCATAAAA
This sequence comes from Allium sativum, assembly GCA_030737875.1. Classification (NCBI taxonomy): domain Eukaryota; kingdom Viridiplantae; phylum Streptophyta; class Magnoliopsida; order Asparagales; family Amaryllidaceae; genus Allium; species Allium sativum. The sequence continues at coordinate 1,016,764,472 of CM060926.1, read as the reverse complement.
GACGGTCTAATGTGAGAGGTCTTTATGAGGTCATGATCTTAATTAATGAATTAATAAACACTTAACCATATTAGCATGTAGAGGGGCATGAGGGGTTAAGTGGGTGCCTTGGGCGGCATGTGGTAACTAGTGGGGGTGCCTTGGGTGGCATGAGGAAACTAGTGGGTTGCCTTGGGTGGCAATAGAAAATACGATTAGAATACTTAACCAAAGTGGAACATGTAATTAAACATGATTAAAGGGTTAAGTAAGTGCCTTAGGTGGCATGTGGGAATCAAGTAAGTGCCTTGGGTGGCATGCGGAAATCTAGTGGGTGCCTTAAGTGGCAATTTAAATATAATAACAAGCTTAAGTAGTAGCTTGTGGGGGCCTTAAGTGGCAATTAAAATATGATTGAAAGACTTAACCAAAAATTTGTAACATGTAGGTGGACATGGTTAATGGGTTAAGTGGGATTCACTAGATAAAATGACAAGCTTAAGTAGTAGCTTGTGGGGGCCCATTTCAACCAATATCCCAAACGTATCTTTGTGGGCTCGACCCATGTCGAGTGACGGGACACGCATATTGGGCTTGACTATAAGTGGCCAAAACGGGTTAGCGGTGGCAACGCAGGATCAACGGGTTTCATATGCGTGTGTGGACCCGGGCTGGTTGGTAAGTCGTTGTTGCATCGTGTAGATATAAAGCCGTGCACCGTTGATAGTATTGGGTTGCCACTTTAGGGGAGTGATACACCCCACTGTGGGACCAGCACGGGTATCTACGGTAGGGAGCCGATCGATGGGGAGTAGTGGGTATACCTAATAAAGATAGGGGCAGACGGCACCTATGTAGGGGTACACGAAACTACTGGGTAAAATTTCTAGGTACACCTAGTGGAGATAGGGGCAGACGGCACCTATGTAGTGGGCTAGGAGTACACGAATCTACTGGGGAAATTTTCTAAGTCCTTGGAGGGATCAACCTTTAAGTAGGAATGACTGGTGTGGTGCAGTGTAGTAATTACCCTTGGGTGGGTAGATGCGTCCTTACGGTTACCTTAGTTTATCCTAAGTCTACCAAGCTGCTTAGTGTAGCCATTCATCCCCAGATATTACCGTAGGTCAAGATTATGTCTTCTCTGGTTACTTTAATGATTGTATTGTTAAAGTTATAGGACTCACTCAGACTTATGTCTGACCCCGTTGTTTTTATCTTTTTTCCCAACCCTCAGGTCCTACGGTGGATCCTAGCAGTAGTGGAGTTTGATCGGATTGCTGTTCCAGTCTTTAGGAGCTTGGGTAGATGTAAAGCTCCAGTTATCCAGTTATCTTTTCTTTTGTCATGGCTATTATTGAGAGTGGGATTATGTATAAATTTATTTGATGGATATTGTACTTGACTTATATTGTGGTTTTATGATGTAACCAGACATGTTTTACTTCCGCTGTTATGAGATGATGTTTTAAAATTTCAAGTACTATTTATATCTGTCTTGTTGTAATTTTTCTGTTCTATATTCACTAAAATACTCCACCAATGCCATGGCATTCCCTTAGCGAGTGTCCATAGCGGGTGTGGGGTGTTACACGTGGTATCAGAGCAAAGGTTACCGGAACAGATGAAATTTTTAGAAAACTATTTTTTTTCTAAAACATTTTTGGAAGAGATATTTTCAAAAACATGTCTTTTAAGAGAAAAGTTTTTGAAAGAAAAGCATAATCCCCAATAGCCATATCTATATCCTTCGAATTCTCCGTTTTGAATCTTTCCTTTTTTTCGTTTCAGCATGGCTGAGGATCTTAACTTTCCGGAGGGTGTGACGGTACCAGTATGGTATAGGAGATTGATGGAGGCTAGGGCCACCACTGCGGGTCCAGCAAATGTTCCTCCACCAACCGTAGCACCCGATCTTCCTCCTCCCCCTCCTCCTCACACGGATACTTTTGCTAAGACTTGTAAGGAGTTTAAAGCTATGGGAGGGAAACCTTTTCAAGGATCTGAAACATTTGTGGAGGCTAGAGATTGGCTTAAGGAGGTGGAAGAGTTGATAGATATCTTTGAGATGGAAGAAGGAAAGAAAGTCAAGTTAGCCGCTTGGTTAATGAAGGGAGAGGCCTCATTTTGGTGGGAGGTCACTAATGGAGAACGCCCTGTTGACTCTTGGGCGGATTTTAGGCAAAGATTTGTGGCAAAGTTTCTCTCAAGGGCGGAGGAAAACTTGTATATGGAAAGATTCTTGACTCTTAAGCAAGGAAATCTCTCGGTGAAGGAATATGTTAACAAGTTTAATCAATTGGCAAGGTTTGGCCTAGACATGGTGAATACACCGGAGAAGAAGGCTTTGAGATTCGTGAAAGGCTTGAATGAACCGATGCATGGGTTGGCTATGACTCATATCCCTATGGGGGCCACCTTTGAGAAGCTAGTTGACATGGCACTCATGCATGAAGAAGAGAAGGGTCCCAATGCTAATAAGGCACCCGAGAAGAAGGGAGATCAAAAGAGACCTCAACAACAAAACAAAGGTGGGAAAGGCAACGGTGGCAAGGGCAAGAAGAAGAAGTGTTTCAATTGTGGGACACCTGGCCACCTAAGCAAAGATTGTCGCAAGAAGAAGAAGACTGGCTGCTTCCACTGTGGCGAAGCAGGGCACTTAGTGAAGGATTGCCCTAAGAAAGGGCAAAGGACGGGGTCTACCTCAGGAGGACAGGTGCAAGCTCTTATGGCACCAGGTCAGGCTAGGGGCAAGTACAGGCTCTCGCGGTTCCACCGATTCAGGAAAGAGGTAGAACTATCTCCGTTGAAAGTCTGGTTTTTCTATTTGATCATCCTGTCCGTACATTGTTTGATTCAGGCGCATCGCATTCGTTTATCTCATCATCATTAGTTGAGTCACTGCACTTAGACACCAGTCTGGTAGATGATCCCTTGGTTGTTTCAAACCCAATTGGGGGCTCCACTTATTTGTCCATGATATGTTTGGGTTTGAAGATTTCTATACTTAGCATTGAGTTTAGATGTGATGCTTTTGTTTTGGGCTTCACGGGCTATGGGTTGATTTTGGGCATGGACTGGTTATCCAGTAATGGTGCCGTTCTTGATTGCGAAAGGAGAGTTGTTAGGCTCATGACCCGTTTGGGTAACACTCTCGAGATTTCTTGTAATCCCATGGACTCTGTTATGCTAAGTTATCTTGAATCGCTTGACGCTTCGGTCGAGAGTATGCAATCTGTTAGAGTGGTCCGGGAATATCCGGATGTGTTTGAGGAGGTGAAGGGCTTACCTCCGAAACGGGAGATTGACTTCCGAATATATTTAGTGGATAATGCTAAACCGGTATCTTTACCAGTGCGCCACAAGGCTCCTCGTGAGAGGAGGGAACTCCATAAGCAAGTAGGCGATTTGCTTGAGAAGGGGTTCATAAGACGAAGTATATCGGAGTGGGGTGCTCCGGTAGTTTTTGCCACGAAGGCGGATGGGTCCCTCAGACTTTGTGTAGGTTAAAGAGAACTAAATAAACTCACAAAGAAGAATAGACACCCAATTGTCAGGATTGATGATCTCTTTGATCAGTTAGTGGGCACCTCAGTATTTTCGCAGTTGGACTTAGCCACGAGGTTTCGTCAGTTGAGAGTGACTGAGGATAGTATGGAGAAGACTACCTTTAGGACTCCGGATGGTTTATATGAGTGGCTGGTGATGCCATTTGGTTTGACGAACGCCCCCGCATATGATGAAAAGGGTGTTCAGGGAGTACCTGAATAAGTTTGTGATGGTCTTTATAAATGACATCTTGGTCTTTTCTAGGAGCGAAATAAGTTTTCGTATGTGCTCAATAGGATGAGCAAAGCCAGTTACAGGAAAACGGTGGTTTTGGGAGCGAGACTGGCGAGGACATCCAAAGTAGGGCAAGGGCTTAATTATTTAGCCGTTTTTACTAGTATCATCTCACGTAGGTCGTCTGAATTCGAAGGAGGTATCCCTTGGGTGTTTGTCTGATATTGGTTTAGGCCTTTGGGGCTTGCATTTGGGGGATGTCGAGTTCGACTAAGGTGGTCTGCGTGAGAGATGGATAGTTGTGATGATTTTGCATGGGAGAATATCCTGATTTTCTCTAGGAGTGGAGAAGAACCTGCCCTACATCTTAGGGAAGTATTGGAGACTCTCCAGGCGCATAGTCTTAAGACAGCAAAAGTGAATAGGATTCTTAGCATCCTATGAGTTTGAGATAGCGTACACCCACGGCAAGGGTAACATGGTAGTGGACGCCTAAAGTAGAAAAAGGTTGTCCTTGAGTTCATTGTTCGTTGAACGACGGAGCTTAGAGTTTATTTCTAAGTTTGACTTTAGACCTTCCGTTGACTTTGTACCCGGTTTGCTAGCCTCCTTGGAGGTTAGACCTACTCTTTTGGGGCGGATTGGAGAAGCACAGAGGGACGACCCACAGTTGGTTGAGTTGGTGGGGAAGCTCATAAGGGGGGAGTCGTCCAGCCATTTGAGTAGGTACACCCTAGACGATAGGGGGTGCTTGCGTAGAGACGGTAGACTTTGTGTACCGCAAGGCGAGGGTTTGAGGAAGGTTATTCTTGATGATGCACACCGTTCTAAGATGACCATTCATCCCGGTGGGGACAAGATGTACCAAGATATGAAGAGGGTTTTCTTCTGGGCCGGTATGAAGAAAGATGTGGCCGAATATGTCGCTCGATGCTTGGTATGCCAGCAAGTGAAGGCGGAGCAAAGGAAACCAGGTGGGTTGCTTCACCCATTGGAAGTTCCGCAATGGAAGTGGGATAGTGTCTCGATGGACTTTATTGACGGGTTACCCAGATCAAGAAAGGGTAATACGGGAATTTGGGTGGTGGTAGACAGACTTACTAAGAGCGCCCATTTTTATACCTATGAAGAGCAAGAGGACCGCTCCATGGCTAGCTTCTGTGTATCTTCGAGAGATAGTCGATTGCATGGGGTACCCTCTAGCATAGTGAGTAATCGAGATCCTATCTTCACTAGCGAGTTCCGGAGAAGTTTGCAAGAAGCAGTGGGGACTCAGTTGTGTTTGAGTACCGCATATCATCCTCAGACGGACGGCCAGACCGAGAGGGTGAATCATGTCCTAGAAGACCTTTTGAGGCTTTGTATCTTAGATTTTGGAGGTACATAGGAAGAGCATCTTCCATTGGTGGAGTTCGCATATAATAACAGCTTTCAGTCCTGTATTGGTATGGCACCTTTCGAAGCTCTTTATGGAAGGCCTTGTCGATCACCTACACGTTGGTGGGAATCTACGGATGAGATCTTGCTTGGGCCGATAAGGTTAGAAAGACTTCGGGAAAAGATTGATTTGATTCGAAGAAGGAGGAAAGCAGCGCAAGATAAACATAAATCTTATGCGGACAAGAGGAGAACAGAGCTTGAGTTTGATATTAGGACATGCTTTTTATCAAGATATCTCCGTTACGGAATGTGGTTCACTTTGGATCTGTTGGGAAGTGAGTACCAAGGTTTGTTGGGCCGTTTCCTATTAAGGAAAGGATTGGACATATGACATATAGAGTGGAGTTGCCCGACAGGTTTAGTGGTGTACATGATATATTCCATGTGTTACATTTGAGGAAGTTCCTACATGAGACCGCAGAGGCGGTAGAGCCGAGCCTGCTTAGAGAAGTGGAAGTAGAGCGTGATGCGACGATTCGACGAGCTCCTACTTGCATCCTTGGGTCAGAGACTAGGAAATTGAGGAATCGAGAGGTTCAACTAGTCAAAGTGCAATGGGGAGAAGATGAGAGCAACGCAACTTGGGAGACGGAAGCGAAGATGCGTTCATTGTACCCATTTCTTTTTGAGGGTATGTCTTTACTTTCTCCTCTATCATTGTCTAGTACTTATCTATCTTTAGTATGTCCTCTCGTTAGTACTGTTTGACCTTTAGATAGGGTAAACCTATGGTTGAAACATGTGTTTGAGACATGTTATGGTTGATGGATGCAAGTGGATGCAAGTGTTTGCTAGTGGTTGCTCGTGGATGCATATACACACACTCTAGGCACTAGATCGGCTCAATCACTTCATATTGCATATTGCATAAAATTGTGTGTAGAAAGCTATATTTATGGATGTCTAATGATTGTGTTATCATATGGATGATGCATTTTGGTGAATGATTGTGCACTCATGTAGATATTGTATGTGTCGATAGGGTTCTTTCGCATACATAATGGATGCATGGCACTATCATGGTTTGCATATGTTCATACATTAGATAGGGAACATATACACACACTCTTTGCATATGCTCATACATCATTAGAAATTGTTCTAAGGACAATGGATGCCCGTGTTTGATGGATTGAGTAGATGGTTGTTTGGATGGTAGGATATGCATTCTCCTTAGCTTAAAGATTTCGGGGACGAAATCCTTTAAGGAGGGGAGAATGTAACACCCCGTATTTTGGGTTAATGCTAAAATTCACTAATTACAGAATAAATAATCTCAGATGTGGGAATCGGGGGAAACGGGCTGCGTCATTGCGTTCGTCTCGGAAAAATACGCGAAATAGAGTCCGAGTTTTTGAAAATCGGAGTCCGTATGGCCCAGTTATGGCCCGATGAAGTTTGCAGAAAATTCAAAACTAAAAACAGAATTAAGAATTTAAAATTCAGATTTTAAATTGGACAAGTGGGGTCAGGCGGGAAAAATCCCGCCCTACCCATGTCGACAGGGCTGTCGACAGGCCTGTCGACAGGGGGTGTCGACTTGCCTGTCGACTTGCCTGTCGACAGGGGTGCGGCGTCCAGTGAACCTGGGTGCACCAGGTTGGGTTCTAGGCTGGCTTAGAGGGCTGGTTCTAGAGATTTCCTAAATCTAACGGTCCTAATCTAATCTAGGGTTAATCTAAGGGCCTAAAACACTACCTAATCCTATAAATAAGACCCCAACCCTACCCTAATTCATTCATAATTAGGTCTTGTAACTAAACTATGGCAAAATGAAATTTGAGCATGGCCTCCACAAATCAATGAAGAGAGTTGCAAGCTAATCAACATCTTCTTCAATTAAAGCCACTAATTCCACTTCATAAGGTTGCTAATCTTGGTTTTGGTGAGTTCCTATAGCTTTAATAATCAATTATTAAATTGATTATGGTAGGATGTGATAAGACATGGCTATGTTTGTGGATAAATGAGTTTATGCAAGTTTGTATGATATGTGAATTGCAAGTTTTATGCCATATGCAAGTTTATTGCCATGTTTTATGATGTAAAACATTATGTTGAACATTTATGCATATGTAACATGTTATGCAAACTATATGTGAGAATATATGCAAGTATATGTAACATGATATGCAAGTTATGCATGTGATTTTATGCATGCTAAGTATTTGATTGTATGCATGCTAAGTGTTTGGGTTTATGCAAGTTAAGTGGTGTGTTTATGCATAATAAGTGATTGATTCTATGCATGCTAAGTATGTGGTTTTGTGCATGCTAAGTGTTTGGTATTATGCATAAATCATGACATGCAAGTTTACCCTTTTAAATGTGATGCATACATATGCAAGATGACACCTTTATATGCTATGCATGTTTACCCTCTTTTAAGATGCAAGTCATATATGCAAGTTCAACATGTTAAGCAAGTTATGTGTATGCTTATATGCAAGATCAACATGTTATACAAGTATGTGTATGATGTTATGTAAGTTATGTGCATGTTGTTATGCGAGTTCATATGCAAGTTAGGTGTATGAGGTTATGCAAGTTATGTGCATAATGTTATGTAAGTTATGTGTATGTTGATATGCAAGTGATGTTTATGATATCATGCAAGTTATGTGTATGATGTTATGCAAGTTAACATGTAACATGTTGTGCAAGTTCACACCTTTAAGACACATGCAAGTTCATCTTTGTATAACCTATGAACACTTATGCAAGTCGCCTTTGTATATACGACATATGTATGTTCATGCAAGTTGGGTTATTTAGTAATGCTAGTTGGGTTAATATCATGATGTAAGTGGACACCTTTTAACCCATGTTAATGCTAATGTATGCTAAGTGAAACCCATGTTAAGTATGAAAGAATCTTCTCTTGGAAATATGTCGTGTTAGCCTAAGTGCGTGGGGAAACGATGGGGTTAATAGACATGTTAATGAATGGTGTGAAATGGTTATGATTAAGCATACCATAAAATGAATAAGCATAAGTGGGAATTTACCTATTGAGTTAGGTCTACCCCATGGGAATTTACCTATTGAGTTAGGTCTACCCATGTTATGAAAAACTTGATATTAATTAGGGATAATTAATATGGGGGTGATTAATTAGGTGTAATTAATCAACTAAGACACGAGGTTGGACCCTTTTGTAGCGGAAGTCTGCCCGGAACCGACCGGCCATCCAGCGGCTACAAATGATTGGCCCAATGTGAGAGGTCTTAGTCATAAAGTAAATACATGATTAAAGTAAAGACACGAGGTTAGACCCTTTTGATGACAGAAGTCTGCCCGGAACCAACCGGCATATCCAGCAGTCATAAAAGATGGTCTAATGTGAGAGGTCTTTATGAGGTCATGATCTTAATTAATGAATTAAGAAACACTTAACCATATTAGTATGTAGAGGGGCATGAGGGGTTAAGTGGGTGCCTTGGGCGGCATGTGGTAACTAGTGGGGGTGCCTTGGGTGGCATGAGGAAACTAGTGGGTTGCCTTGGGTGGCAATAGAAAATACGATTAGAATACTTAACCAAAGTGGAACATGTAATTAAACATGATTAAAGGGTTAAGTAAGTGCCTTAGGTGGCATGTGGGAATCAAGTAAGTGCCTTGGGTGGCATGCGGAAATCTAGTGGGTGCCTTAAGTGGCAATTTAAATATAATAACAAGCTTAAGTAGTAGCTTGTGGGGGCCTTAAGTGGCAATTAAAATATGATTGAAAGACTTAACCAAAAATTTGTAACATGTAGGTGGACATGGTTAATGGGTTAAGTGGGATTCACTAGATAAAATGACAAGCTTAAGTAGTAGCTTGTGGGGGGCCATTTCAACCAATATCCCAAACGTATCTTTGTGGGCTCGACCCATGTCGAGTGACGGGACACGCATATTGGGCTTGACTATAAGTGGCCAAAACGGGTTAGCGGTGGCAATGCAGGATCAACGGGTTTCATATGCGTGTGTGGACCCGGGCTGGTTGGTAAGTCGTTGTTGCATCGTGTAGATATAAAGCCGTGCACCGTTGATAGTATTGGGTTGCCACTTTAGGGGAGTGATACACCCCACTGTGGGACCAGCACGGGTATCTACGGTAGGGAGCCGATCGATGGGGAGTAGTGGGTACACCTAATAAAGATAGGGGCAGACGGCACCTATGTAGGGGTACACGAAACTACTGGGTAAAATTTCTAGGTACACCTAGTGGAGATAGGGGCAGACGGCACCTATGTAGTGGGCTAGGAGTACACGAATCTACTGGGGAAATTTTCTAAGTCCTTGGAGGGATCAACCTTTAAGTAGGAATGACTGGTGTGGTGCAGTGTAGTAATTACCCTTGGGTGGGTAGATGCGTCCTTATGGTTACCTTAGTTTATCCTAAGTCTACCAAGCTGCTTAGTGTAGCCATTCATCCCCAGATATTACCGTAGGTCAAGATTATGTCTTCTCTGGTTACTTTAATGATTGTATTGTTAAAGTTATAGGACTCACTCAGACTTATGTCTGACCCCGTTGTTTTTATCTTTTTTCCCAACCCTCAGGTCCTACGGTGGATCCTAGCAGTAGTGGAGTTTGATCGGATTGCTGTTCCAGTCTTTAGGAGCTTGGGTAGATGTAAAGCTCCAGTTATCCAGTTATCTTTTCTTTTGTCATGGCTATTATTGAGAGTGGGATTATGTATAAATTTATTTGATGGATATTGTACTTGACTTATATTGTGGTTTTATGATGTAACCAGACATGTTTTACTTCCGCTGTTATGAGATGATGTTTTAAAATTTCAAGTACTATTTATATCTGTCTTGTTGTAATTTTTCTGTTCTATATTCACTAAAATACTCCACCGATGCCATGGCATTCCCTTAGCGAGTGTCCATAGCGGGTGTGGGGTGTTACACGTGGTATCAGAGCAAAGGTTACCGGAACAGATGAAATTTTTAGAAAACTATTTTTTTTCTAAAACATTTTTGGAAGAGATATTTTCAAAAACATGTCTTTTAAGAGAAAAGTTTTTGAAAGAAAAGCATAATCCCCAATAGCCATATCTATATCCTTCGAATTCTCCATTTTGAATCTTTCCTTTTTTTCGTTTCAGCATGGCTGAGGATCTTAACTTTCCGGAGGGTGTGACGGTACCAGTATGGTATAGGAGATTGATGGAGGCTAGGGCCACCACTGCGGGTCCAGCAAATGTTCCTCCACCAACCGTAGCACCCGATCTTCCTCCTCCCCCTCCTCCTCGCACGGATACTTTTGCTAAGACTTGTAAGGAGTTTAAAGCTATGGGAGGGAAACCTTTTCAAGGATCTGAAACATTTGTGGAGGCTAGAGATTGGCTTAAGGAGGTGGAAGAGTTGATAGATATCTTTGAGATGGAAGAAGGAAAGAAAGTCAAGTTAGCCGCTTGGTTAATGAAGGGAGAGGCCTCATTTTGGTGGGAGGTCACTAATGGAGAACGCCCTGTTGACTCTTGGGCGGATTTTAGGCAAAGATTTGTGGCAAAGTTTCTCTCAAGGGCGGAGGAAAACTTGTATATGGAAAGATTCTTGACTCTTAAGCAAGGAAATCTCTCGGTGAAGGAATATGTTAACAAGTTTAATCAATTGGCAAGGTTTGGCCTAGACATGGTGAATACACCGGAGAAGAAGGCTTTGAGATTCGTGAAAGGCTTGAATGAACCGATGCATGGGTTGGCTATGACTCATATCCCTATGGGGGCCACCTTTGAGAAGCTAGTTGACATGGCACTCATGCATGAAGAAGAGAAGGGTCCCAATGCTAATAAGGCACCCGAGAAGAAGGGAGATCAAAAGAGACCTCAACAACAAAACAAAGGTGGGAAAGGCAACGGTGGCAAGGGCAAGAAGAAGAAGTGTTTCAATTGTGGGACACCTGGCCACCTAAGCAAAGATTGTCGCAAGAAGAAGAAGACTGGCTGCTTCCACTGTGGCGAAGCAGGGCACTTAGTGAAGGATTGCCCTAAGAAAGGGCAAAGGACGGGGTCTACCTCAGGAGGACAGGTGCAAGCTCTTATGGCACCAGGTCAGGCTAGGGGGCAAGTACAGGCTCTCGCGGTTCCACCGATTCAGGAAAGAGGTAGAACTATCTCCGTTGAAAGTCTGGTTTTTCTATTTGATCATCCTGTCCGTACATTGTTTGATTCAGGCGCATCGCATTCGTTTATCTCATCATCATTAGTTGAGTCACTGCACTTAGACACCAGTCTGGTAGATGATCCCTTGGTTGTTTCAAACCCAATTGGGGGCTCCACTTATTTGTCCATGATATGTTTGGGTTTGAAGATTTCTATACTTAGCATTGAGTTTAGATGTGATGCTTTTGTTTTGGGCTTCACGGGCTATGGGTTGATTTTGGGCATGGACTGGTTATCCAGTAATGGTGCCGTTCTTGATTGCGAAAGGAGAGTTGTTAGGCTCATGACCCGTTTGGGTAACACTCTCGAGATTTCTTGTAATCCCATGGACTCTGTTATGCTAAGTTATCTTGAATCGCTTGACGCTTCGGTCGAGAGTATGCAATCTGTTAGAGTGGTCCGGGAATATCCGGATGTGTTTGAGGAGGTGAAGGGCTTACCTCCGAAATGGGAGATTGACTTCCGAATATATTTAGTGGATAATGCTAAACCGGTATCTTTACCAGTGCGCCACAAGGCTCCTCGTGAGAGGAGGGAACTCCATAAGCAAGTAGGCGGTTTGCTTGAGAAGGGGTTCATAAGACGAAGTATATCGGAGTGGGGTGCTCCGGTAGTTTTTGCCACGAAGGCGGATGGGTCCCTCAGACTTTGTGTAGGTTAAAGAGAACTAAATAAACTCACAAAGAAGAATAGACACCCAATTGTCAGGATTGATGATCTCTTTGATCAGTTAGTGGGCACCTCAGTATTTTCGCAGTTGGACTTAGCCACGAGGTTTCGTCAGTTGAGAGTGACTGAGGATAGTATGGAGAAGACTACCTTTAGGACTCCGGATGGTTTATATGAGTGGCTGGTGATGCCATTTGGTTTGACGAACGCCCCCGCATATGATGAAAAGGGTGTTCAGGGAGTACCTGAATAAGTTTGTGATGGTCTTTATAAATGACATCTTGGTCTTTTCTAGGAGCGAAATAAGTTTTCGTATGTGCTCAATAGGATGAGCAAAGCCAGTTACAGGAAAACGGTGGTTTTGGGAGCGAGACTGGCGAGGACATCCAAAGTAGGGCAAGGGCTTAATTATTTAGCCGTTTTTACTAGTATCATCTCACGTAGGTCGTCTGAATTCGAAGGAGGTATCCCTTGGGTGTTTGTCTGATATTGGTTTAGGCCTTTGGGGCTTGCATTTGGGGGATGTCGAGTTCGACTAAGGTGGTCTGCGTGAGAGATGGATAGTTGTGATGATTTTGCATGGGAGAATATCCTGATTTTCTCTAGGAGTGGAGAAGAACCTGCCCTACATCTTAGGGAAGTATTGGAGACTCTCCAGGCGCATAGTCTTAAGACAGCAAAAGTGAATAGGATTCTTAGCATCCTATGAGTTTGAGATAGCGTACACCCACGGCAAGGGTAACATGGTAGCGGATGCCTTAAGTAGAAAAAGGTTGTCCTTGAGTTCATTGTTCGTTGAACGACGGAGCTTAGAGTTTATTTCTAAGTTTGACTTTAGACCTTCCGTTGACTTTGTACCCGGTTTGCTAGCCTCCTTGGAGGTTAGACCTACTCTTTTGGGGCGGATTGGAGAAGCACAGAGGGACGACCCACAGTTGGTTGAGTTGGTGGGGAAGCTCATAAGGGGGGAGTCGTCCAGCCATTTGAGTAGGTACACCCTAGACGATAGGGGGTGCTTGCGTAGAGACGGTAGACTTTGTGTACCGCAAGGCGAGGGTTTGAGGAAGGTTATTCTTGATGATGCACACCGTTCTAAGATGACCATTCATCCCGGTGGGGACAAGATGTACCAAGATATGAAGAGGGTTTTCTTCTGGGCCGGTATGAAGAAAGATGTGGCCGAATATGTCGCTCGATGCTTGGTATGCCAGCAAGTGAAGGCGGAGCAAAGGAAACCAGGTGGGTTGCTTCACCCATTGGAAGTTCCGCAATGGAAGTGGGATAGTGTCTCGATGGACTTTATTGACGGGTTACCCAGATCAAGAAAGGGTAATACGGGAATTTGGGTGGTGGTAGACAGACTTACTAAGAGCGCCCATTTTTATACCTATGAAGAGCAAGAGGACCGCTCCATGGCTAGCTTCTGTGTATCTTCGAGAGATAGTCGATTGCATGGGGTACCCTCTAGCATAGTGAGTAATCGAGATCCTATCTTCACTAGCGAGTTCCGGAGAAGTTTGCAAGAAGCAGTGGGGACTCAGTTGTGTTTGAGTACCGCATATCATCCTCAGACGGACGGCCAGACCGAGAGGGTGAATCATGTCCTAGAAGACCTTTTGAGGCTTTGTATCTTAGATTTTGGAGGTACATAGGAAGAGCATCTTCCATTGGTGGAGTTCGCATATAATAACAGCTTTCAGTCCTGTATTGGTATGGCACCTTTCGAAGCTCTTTATGGAAGGCCTTGTCGATCACCTACACGTTGGTGGGAATCTACGGATGAGATCTTGCTTGGGCCGATAAGGTTAGAAAGACTTCGGGAAAAGATTGATTTGATTCGAAGAAGGAGGAAAGCAGCGCAAGATAAACATAAATCTTATGCGGACAAGAGGAGAACAGAGCTTGAGTTTGATATTAGGACATGCTTTTTATCAAGATATCTCCGTTACGGAATGTGGTTCACTTTGGATCTGTTGGGAAGTGAGTACCAAGGTTTGTTGGGCCGTTTCCTATTAAGGAAAGGATTGGACATATGACATATAGAGTGGAGTTGCCCGACAGGTTTAGTGGTGTACATGATATATTCCATGTGTTACATTTGAGGAAGTTCCTACATGAGACCGCAGAGGCGGTAGAGCCAAGCCTGCTTAGAGAAGTGGAAGTAGAGCGTGATGCGACGATTCGACGAGCTCCTACTTGCATCCTTGGGTCAGAGACTAGGAAATTGAGGAATCGAGAGGTTCAACTAGTCAAAGTGCAATGGGGAGAAGATGAGAGCAACGCAACTTGGGAGACGGAAGCGAAGATGCGTTCATTGTACCCATTTCTTTTTGAGGGAATGTCTTTACTTTCTCCTCTATCATTGTCTAGTACTTATCTTATCTTTAGTATGTCCTCTCGTTAGTACTGTTTGACCTTTAGATAGGGTAAACCTATGGTTGAAACATGTGTTTGAGACATGTTATGGTTGATGGATGCAAGTGGATGCAAGTGTTTGCTAGTGGTTGCTCGTGGATGCATATACACACACTCTAGGCACTAGATCGGCTCAATCACTTCATATTGCATATTGCATAAAATTGTGTGTAGAAAGCTATATTTATGGATGTCTAATGATTGTGTTATCATATGGATGATGCATTTTGGTGAATGATTGTGCACTCATGTAGATATTGTATGTGTCGATAGGGTTCTTTCGCATACATAATGGATGCATGGCACTATCATGGTTTGCATATGTTCATACATTAGATAGGGAACATATACACACACTCTTTGCATATGCTCATACATCATTAGAAATTGTTCTAAGGACAATGGATGCCCGTGTTTGATGGATTGAGTAGATGGTTGTTTGGATGGTAGGATATGCATTCTCCTTAGCTTAAAGATTTCGGGGACGAAATCCTTTAAGGAGGGGAGAATGTAACACCCCGTATTTTGGGTTAATGCTAAAATTCACTAATTACAGAATAAATAATCTCATATGTGGGAATCGGGGGAAACGGGCTGCGTCATTGCGTTCGTCTCGGAAAAATACGCAAAATAGTGTCCGAGTTTTCGAAAATCGGAGTCCGTATGGCCCAGTTATGGCCCGATGAAGTTTGCAGAAAATTCAAAACTAAAAACAGAATTAAGAATTTAAAATTCAGATTTTAAATTGGACAAGTGGGGTCAGGCAGGAAAAATCCCGCCCTACCCATGTCGACAGGGCTGTCGACAGGCCTGTCGACAGGGGGTGTCGACTTGCCTGTCGACTTGCCTGTCGACAGGGGTGCGGCGTCCAGTGAACCTGGGTGCACCAGGTTGGGTTCTAGGCTGGCTTAGAGGGCTGGTTCTAGAGATTTCCTAAATCTAACGGTCCTAATCTAACCTAGGGTTAATCTAAGGGCCTAAAACACTACCTAATCCTATAAATAAGACCCCAACCCTACCCTAATTCATTCATAATTAGGTCTTGTAACTAAACTATGGCAAAATGAAATTTGAGCATGGCCTCCACAAATCAATGAAGAGAGTTGCAAGCTAATCAACATCTTCTTCAATTAAAGCCACTAATTCCACTTCATAAGGTTGCTAATCTTGGTTTTGGTGAGTTCCTATAGCTTTAATAATCAATTATTAAATTGATTATGGTAGGATGTGATAAGACATGGCTATGTTTGTGGATAAATGAGTTTATGCAAGTTTGTATGATATGTGAATTGCAAGTTTTATGCCATATGCAAGTTTATTGCCATGTTTTATGATGTAAAACATTATGTTGAACATTTATGCATATGTAACATGTTATGCAAACTATATGTGAGAATATATGCAAGTATATGTAACATGATATGCAAGTTATGCATGTGATTTTATGCATGCTAAGTATTTGATTGTATGCATGCTAAGTGTTTGGGTTTATGCAAGTTAAGTGGTGTGTTTATGCATAATAAGTGATTGATTCTATGCATGCTAAGTATGTGGTTTTGTGCATGCTAAGTGTTTGGTATTATGCATAAATCATGACATGCAAGTTTACCCTTTTAAATGTGATGCATACATATGCAAGATGACACCTTTATATGCTATGCATGTTTACCCTCTTTTAAGATGCAAGTCATATATGCAAGTTCAACATGTTAAGCAAGTTATGTGTATGCTTATATGCAAGATCAACATGTTATACAAGTATGTGTATGATGTTATGTAAGTTATGTGCATGTTGTTATGCGAGTTCATATGCAAGTTAGGTGTATGAGGTTATGCAAGTTATGTGCATAATGTTATGTAAGTTATGTGTATGTTGATATGCAAGTGATGTTTATGATATCATGCAAGTTATGTGTATGATGTTATGCAAGTTAACATGTAACATGTTGTGCAAGTTCACACCTTTAAGACACATGCAAGTTCATCTTTGTATAACCTATGAACACTTATGCAAGTCGCCTTTGTATATACGACATATGTATGTTCATGCAAGTTGGGTTATTTAGTAATGCTAGTTGGGTTAATATCATGATGTAAGTGGACACCTTTTAACCCATGTTAATGCTAATGTATGCTAAGTGAAACCCATGTTAAGTATGAAAGAATCTTCTCTTGGAAATATGTCGTGTTAGCCTAAGTGCGTGGGGAAACGATGGGGTTAATAGACATGTTAATGAATGGTGTGAAATGGTTATGATTAAGCATACCATAAAATGAATAAGCATAAGTGGGAATTTACCTATTGAGTTAGGTCTACCCCATGGGAATTTACCTATTGAGTTAGGTCTACCCATGTTATGAAAAACTTGATATTAATTAGGGATAATTAATATGGGGGTGATTAATTAGGTGTAATTAATCAACTAAGACACGAGGTTGGACCCTTTTGTAGCGGAAGTCTGCCCGGAACCGACCGGCCATCCAGCGGCTACAAATGATTGGCCCAATGTGAGAGGTCTTAGTCATAAAGTAAATACAAGATTAAAGTAAAGACACGAGGTTAGATCCTTTTGATGACAGAAGTCTGCCCGGAACCAACCGGCATATCCAGCAGTCATAAAAGACGGTCTAATGTGAGAGGTCTTTATGAGGTCATGATCTTAATTAATGAATTAAGAAACACTTAACCATATTAGCATGTAGAGGGGCATGAGGGGTTAAGTGGGTGCCTTGGGCGGCATGTGGTAACTAGTGGGGGTGCCTTGGGTGGCATGAGGAAACTAGTGGGTTGCCTTGGGTGGCAATAGAAAATACGATTAGAATACTTAACCAAAGTGGAACATGTAATTAAACATGATTAAAGGGTTAAGTAAGTGCCTTAGGTGGCATGTGGGAATCAAGTAAGTGCCTTGGGTGGCATGCGGAAATCTAGTGGGTGCCTTAAGTGGCAATTTAAATATAATAACAAGCTTAAGTAGTAGCTTGTGGGGGCCTTAAGTGGCAATTAAAATATGATTGAAAGACTTAACCAAAAATTTGTAACATGTAGGTGGACATGGTTAATGGGTTAAGTGGGATTCACTAGATAAAATGACAAGCTTAAGTAGTAGCTTGTGGGGGCCCATTTCAACCAATATCCCAAACGTATCTTTGTGGGCTCGACCCATGTCGAGTGACGGGACACGCATATTGGGCTTGACTATAAGTGGCCAAAACGGGTTAGCGGTGGCAACGCAGGATCAACGGGTTTCATATGCGTGTGTGGACCCGGGCTGGTTGGTAAGTCGTTGTTGCATCGTGTAGATATAAAGCCGTGCACCGTTGATAGTATTGGGTTGCCACTTTAGGGGAGTGATACACCCCACTGTGGGACCAGCACGGGTATCTACGGTAGGGAGCCGATCGATGGGGAGTAGTGGGTACACCTAATAAAGATAGGGGCAGACGGCACCTATGTAGGGGTACACGAAACTACTGGGTAAAATTTCTAGGTACACCTAGTGGAGATAGGGGCAGACGGCACCTATGTAGTGGGCTAGGAGTACACGAATCTACTGGGGAAATTTTCTAAGTCCTTGGAGGGATCAACCTTTAAGTAGGAATGACTGGTGTGGTGCAGTGTAGTAATTACCCTTGGGTGGGTAGATGCGTCCTTACGGTTACCTTAGTTTATCCTAAGTCTACCAAGCTGCTTAGTGTAGCCATTCATCCCCAGATATTACCGTAGGTCAAGATTATGTCTTCTCTGGTTACTTTAATGATTGTATTGTTAAAGTTATAGGACTCACTCAGACTTATGTCTGACCCCGTTGTTTTTATCTTTTTTCCCAACCCTCAGGTCCTACGGTGGATCCTAGCAGTAGTGGAGTTTGATCGGATTGCTGTTCCAGTCTTTAGGAGCTTGGGTAGATGTAAAGCTCCAGTTATCCAGTTATCTTTTCTTTTGTCATGGCTATTATTGAGAGTGGGATTATGTATAAATTTATTTGATGGATATTGTACTTGACTTATATTGTGGTTTTATGATGTAACCAGACATGTTTTACTTCCGCTGTTATGAGATGATGTTTTTAAATTTCAAGTACTATTTATATCTGTCTTGTTGTAATTTTTCTGTTCTATATTCACTAAAATACTCCACCGATGCCATGGCATTCCCTTAGCGAGTGTCCATAGCGGGTGTGGGGTGTTACAAAAAGCGCCCACTTCATACCTATCAAAAGTAAAAGGACTGCCTCATCTCTAGCATCTCTTTATCTAAAGGAAATAGTTCGACTCCATGGGATACCCTCCAGCATTGTTAGTGACCGAGACCCTATCTTCACAATCGAGTTTTGGCGGAGTCTGCAAGAAGCTGTAGGCACACAGTTATGTTTGAGCATGGCCTATCACCCCCAAACCTATGGCCAGACGGAAAGGGTGAATAGAGTTTTAGAGGATCTTTTGAGACTTTGCGTTCTTGACTATGGAGGGACTTGGGAGGATCACCTTCCTTTAGTGGAATTTGCTTACAATAGCAGCTACCAAGCTACCATCGGTATGGCACCCTTCGAAGTCTTGTATGGAAGACCGTGCAAATCACCAACTTGTTGGTGGGAGTCTACAGATAAGCTTATACTTGGGCCAGACATGATTCGAGAGACTTCGGAGAAAGTGGACCTGATACGAAGGAGGATGAAGACTGCCCAAGACCGACAGAAATCCTACGCCGACAAAAGAAGGACCGACCTTGAGTTTGAGGTTGGGGACAGGGTTTTCCTTAAGGTATCACCTTTAAGGAACGTCGTTCGTTTTGGATCCGCAGGAAAGCTAGTACCAAGATTTGTAGGACCGTTTCCTATCATCGAGAAGGTTGGGAAGATAGCCTATAGATTAGGGTTACCCGAGAGACTGGCCGGAGTTCACAACGTCTTTCATGTTTCTCACCTCCGGAAGTGTTTGCATGAGTCGGTGGAAGTGGTGGAACCTAGCATTCTAGAAGAAGCCGAAGTGGAATGTGAAGCAACTGTGAGGAAAGTTCCAACCCGCATCTTAGGAACTGAAGTGAAAAAGCTACGCAACCGCGAAGTCAAACTCGTTAAAGTTCAGTGGAGCGACGCCGAGGAAGACGTGACTTGGGAAACTGAGGACAGAATACGCGCTGCCTACCCTCTTCTTTTTGAGGGTACATCTTTGATCTCTCTCTTTTTCCTCAAGTTATGCTTTATCTATCTTTTTAGGTATATCCCCTCGGTCCTTTTCCTAACTCCTTAGGTAGAAAACAAATGGATGCAAACATGTATTTGAAAACATGTTATGGATGATGGCTGCAAATGGTTGCTAGTGGTTGCTAGTGGTTGCTCGTGGATGCATATACACGCACACCCTAGGTTACAGATCGGCTTAGTCACTTCATATTGCATATGCATATATATATATATATTTGTATATGGTTGAAACTAGATATGCTGTCATATGGTTATCGCATTTGTATGAATAGTTGTGCACTCATGTAGAATTATGAGTAGGAAAATTTGCATACATAATGGATTCATGACACTTACATGATTCGCATTAAGGAGGTCAACTGAATCAGTAGACCGCCTGATTTCTGCATTAGATAAGGACATATACACACACTATGCATATGATCACGAAGCATTAGAAGTCTTTTAAGGACAGTGGATGCCTGTGTTTGTTGGTTGATTAGATGGACTGTTGGATGGTAGGATATACGTTCTTCCTAACTTGAAGATTTCGGGGATGAAATCCTTTTAAGGGGGAGAATGTAACACCCCGTGAATTCTATAACGCTAAGCTTCACAAATTAAAGTATAATTAATTATAAATGAAAGAATTAAGGGAAACGGGTTACGCCATTGCGTTCGTCTCGGAATTCTGCTTGAGATAGAGTCTGAGTTTGCGCGAATCAGACTCCGTATGAAGGAGTTATGGCCTTCAGAAGTTTCAGAATCAAATTTAAATTCAAACAGCTTAGTTTAAATTTCAAATTTCGAATTTCAGGTTCAAATTGGGCTAGGCGGGAAAATTCCCGCCCAAGAGACCAGGTCGACCATAGGGTCGACCATGGTGTCGACCTGGTCACCCCAGGTCGACGATAGTGTCGACCTGGACCCCCCAGGTCGACCATAGCATCGACCTGGGTGTCGACTTGCCTGGTCGACCTGGCTGGCCAGGTCTGGCTCTGGCTCGAATTTCTGTGGTTCGGTGTGTCACTAGGGCTGACATGTCACCTCTTGATTGGCTCTTTGAACTCTGAATGGTCTAGATTACTCCTGTCTTCATCTGACGGTTCAAAACAACTTAAAAATCTATAAATACACCCTAAGTCTCAACTGAAAATTCACACAAAAAAATGAGAAAGGAGTCGTCATGCTGCTAGGGAGGAATTGAACATAGCGGTCAAGAGAAAAGCCTAGAGACGAATCAAACTAAGAAGAAGATTAAAGTTTAAATCAAATTTATCAACGCAACGTTAGCCTACCCAAAGGAGCGCATCTCAATTTCAGAATTCAGAATCCAGAATTCAAGATTCTATATTCATTGTAAGTATAGTGACCTTTCAGAATATGAATAAGAATTGTGATGTGATTCGATGTAAATGAAAACAGAATTGTGTTATTGTATTGTATAAATTCTATGTATTGTGATGGTTCTATCATGACTTGTGTATTGATGTTTGTGGCATAAATTGATTGATGCAAGCCTATTGAACATTTGTATATGAAAACAATGGCACTTGTAAGTTTGTGGCAAAAACTATAAATTTACCCCTTTTTGTTTATGCCTATGACATGGACCTTATACATTCATTAAGCCTAAACTAAGGCTTATGTAAACATGATTTATACTTGAAACCTTTTATGCCTACATGACCCAAAGCCTATGTTACCACTTCCATGTTCATTTTCAAGTGTAATTGGATCTATGTTAAGTATCATTTGGGTTTCAAAAACTATGTAAGTTCATGTTGAAATAGGCTATGTGATTAAATGTTATAATTGGACCTTTTAGTGAATATACATCATGCTAGTTTTGTGTTTGACATTATGCCAAGTTAAACATATTTAAACACAAGTTGTGTAAGCCTAAACTATGCCATTTCATATGTCACCTACTTAGTTATACATTGATTTGAATGCAAGTTCACATGACTCATATTATATGTTAGTTGAATCGCTAAATTGCAAGTTCATGCTTCACACACCCTTATATGTTGTAAAATATTACATGTTATTGATTTTCCCCTTTTTCTCACGTTTATAAAGTTGGGCCGAATTGTGTCGAGCCCAACATTTGTTATAATGTTGCGAACGTTACAAACGGGGGTAACAACTTTGGGTGTAAAACATTGAAAATATATGTTGGCATGTTTGGCACATGCCAACGACAATGACATTTAAAGCGGTATGAATTGTTATACCCAAAAATAAAAGATATGACATTTACATATATAATTGAGAAGTAATAAAATATGTAAATTTAGAAAATACGATATGCTTAACCCGAGGTTGGATTGAGTTGTGATGTCAACCTGCCCGGAACCGGCCGGCTGTCCAGTAGTCACAACAATACCTACCCAATGTGGGTGGTTAAGCATTGAGCCCAATAATGACCCGAGGTTCGACTGAGCTACGGTGTAAACCTGCCCGGAACCGACCAGCATATCCAGTAACCGTAGCAATACCTGTCTAATGTGAGTGGTCAGGTGCTCCTAAGAGTCTAAGGATAGATGGTAGGGTTAAGTCAACTATAACACTTAACCAAATTCAACATTGATGGGTGGGGTTAGGTAAATACAGACACTTAACCACTTAACGTGTTTGACTAGAAAATCCTGGTAACGAGGGACCCGTTTCAGCAGTAACCCAAGTTAGGTATCAACGGTACCCTGAAACTAGGCAGGGTGGGGCATGATTACTGGGCTGATTGTAAGCGGTCAAACGACGGCAGGGGGTGCATAGTGCAGGTCTAACGGGGTGCGGGCGTGCACACACTCCGGAGCAGACAACCAGGGCACTGGGGACACTAGTAGTATAACCTATGCCTTCTAGAATTTGTGTCGGGGCCACCACCATGGGTCTTGATACACCCCATGGTGAGACCAGCATAGGTATCTACAATTCTTGGGAGCCGTATGACACATGTTAACGCGAGTAGGAGCCGATCTTTAAATAAAGTTGGGGATCACTTCACCCTCACCATGGGGTGCCAGTTAGAGTAAACTCAAGTAGATGCAGAGATATAGTATGGGTGCGATAGTACATTCGACACTCCCTTAGCCTGTGACACCATCCTATTTTCAGTATATATCTTTCATGCCCTTTTCTTATTCACATATTGAAGAGTTACTAGATTTACTCAAGCTTTATGTCTGACCCTATTTTCTTTTCGTCTTCTTTTCTTTCGTTCCCCCCAGGTCCACAGAGAGGAAACAGCTCAGCTCAGTCAGGCTCTGTACAAGCTCCAAGAACGTAGATGTATGATTTGGGTCTCTTTTGCTTGGACTATGGCTTTGGATATCACTATGGGGATTTTTGTCACTTTATTTATGTTTTATGCTTCTATAATAATCAAGACAGTTATGAGGTTGTAATGATTGAAGTATTTTGAGACAATTATGGAATGTTTTGTTTCGAACACGTATTGATGAAATAAAAGTCTGTTGGTTTCCGCTGTTTAAAATATGTGTATTTATATCTGTCTTGAGTTTATCTGTGGCTTTTACTTATAAACCTCCACCGAAAATTAAGGCTTTCCCTTTGTGAGTGACCTTAACGGAGGTGGGGTGTTTCACATATTTGAACAGAAAATTGAGAAAGCATCCACCCCACTTACCAAGAAAAGGTCTGAAAAAGGTATAACCCCATGTCGAAAGGCAGTTAAAAGGAAGTTTAGGAACGAAGAAGGAATAACAAAACCAAGTGATAAAAGGACCAAAACGCAACAACGAAAGAGGGCTTTCAAGTCAAGGTTGCCAAAAGGTTGTAAGCTCACAACGTCATTCGAGGGTATCTACTTCCTAACTAAGTACGAGTTAAACTTTTGGCCATCATTAAAGAAGATAACACAAAAATGAAGCTAAAAGGGAAGGGCCGTATTGCTACTACCATATGGTGAACAGACATGAAACAAACCATTGTAGGGTTTTAAAAGGAATGATCATCAACTTATTAGGTCAAGGAAAACTAGAAAAATATGTAAAGAAGGCATAGGAAGTTACGCCGGCAATATCTTCTCGGAAGGAAAAAGGTTATCTATTGCAAAGAAGAAGATCCCCACAAACTTGAAATGACCAAGGACAAGTTAGGCCATAAATGGATATAAGAAAGAAAAAAACTTGTCATCACCAAATTGGTCAGAGCGAGGCATCCCCCGGAGGGGGGGTGGTGTTAGTTTTTTTCCATGCCCAAATCAGAGGGGGCTAGGTTAAAGTATCAAAAGCATAATCCTTCGTTTCACACTAGAAATGGTCGTGGCGGTGCATCTAAAATTAGCATGCCCTGCCTCTACTCGTAGAAGAGTACGCCTTGCCTCTGCTAGAACTAAGCATGTCCTACCTCTGCCTGTAGAAGAGCACGACCTACCTTGGCTTATGTTTTGTGTTACCCACAGAAGGGAACGCAAACTCCTATAATCACCTTTGATGGTCAGGATAGGGCACCCCTCGGAGGGGGTGGCGTGTAAGCCTCCATCAGTACCTACGATGGTCAGTATAGAGCATCAAAAGAGTAAACCTTAGTTCTGTGCTTATGATGGCCCCGTCTAAGTTTCTAAGACCTTATCATCACCTACGATGGTCATGATAAGGCACCTTCTGAAGGGAGGGCGGGTAAGTCCTTGGGCTCTGCTTATGGATAAACTAGCCAAGCGCGCTGGACGCACATGCCTAAAGAGTGGCCAACGAAGCACATACATCCTCTGCTTTTACATCAAAAGCCCAGAGAGTGGCTCAAGAAGCACGTACAACCTCTTCTTTGCATGCTAAATCCAAAAGGGTACACAAAACAATAATGCCGGAAGAAGATCCGGTCTTCAATCTTTAAATACTTGAATCTAGGTTGATTTGGCTCTCTACAAATGACGGAAGGGGATTTCCGATCTTCGATTCTTAATTACCCGAATAAGGGTCAGTTTGGGACCTCTATTAATAACAGAATTGGATTTCCGGTACCAATCTCTGATTACCTGAACAAGGGTTGATTCAGGTCCTCTATATGATACCTAAATCAAGGATGATCTGACCTGCAAATGTCAGAAGAGGACTTCCGGTCTCTTATTTAAACAACCCGAGTCTGAGTTGGGAAGGACCTTGGCAAAGTGCCGGGAGGGGGATCCCAGTCTTATCTCAATGCCAAGATTGGATGATTCGACTCTCCACAAAAACCAGAAGCAGGTTTCCAGCCTCCTACTCTGAATAACCCGAATCTGGGTTGATTTGGCTTACATCAAACGCTAGAAGAGGATTCCTGGTCTTACACCAGTACCTAAATCTGAATAATCCTGACTTGAAACGGATGCGAAAGGTGATAATTGACCAACAGAAGAACTCCGAAGTGATTATCTCAAAATGGAATAGCCATATATGTGCTTACAGGAGAAGGACCACAAAACAAAATTTGGGAGGAAACGAGATGCTCATCATCCAAACAATTCTAGATAAAAGGGTTATCTCTTTCCTTACTCAGGGAAACATCTTAAGCCATTTATATGCAAGCAATTGTTATCCATGTTTTATATCTACATCTATTTACATAATAGACATTGTTAAAACACAAGTTCA
The DNA here is from genome assembly GCA_030737875.1 of Allium sativum. NCBI lineage: Eukaryota > Viridiplantae > Streptophyta > Magnoliopsida > Asparagales > Amaryllidaceae > Allium > Allium sativum. The sequence goes on along the minus strand of CM060926.1, from coordinate 1,016,739,243 downwards.
TTCACGAAAAATTACATTCTCAATACCTTGATTATGGGTATAATTATATGTTGCTATTACAAAATGTTACTACATATCTGGTTCCTTTTCATCCTCAGGTAAAGGATTGGACAATGGCATGACGAAACGCAATGCCTTGTAATTTGTTAAGCTTTCGCATTGTCCTACTCGTTTCGTCTAAATGATCATAAGGTTTAATCTGAAGTTTCAAGGATCTGTTATAAGCCCTACTCATTGCCCTAAGAGACTTGTTTTCCTTTTCCAACTCGAAAACATTCATATACAAATCATGCCTTTCCTCTTGTAAACATCTTATTTGATCAACATACCAGACAACACGGTCATGGGAGTCCCTAATCAACTTAGTATCATAGGTCCCCTTCATATCGGCTGCCACTCTTTTGCACCACTCAGAAATGGCTGATTCCTTTAGAACAGGAGGAGGGTTATTCAAGTAACAATACTTCTAAAGGACGGGGGACTTGCGGGCGGTCGCAACACTAGAAGATAAAGATCACGTCATGATAGGGATATTCGTGAAACAATATTCCCACGTGTCACACTTTGTATTTACATTGTTTAAATCAATTTCCAAATCAACAATACGTTGGCATAAACCCCTCAATTCATCCTCAAACTCAATAGAGGGTGTGGTCTTTATGTATTCCCTCAATCCAAGAATAGTCCTACCTCTCTCTCTTCTAACGGGCCTGTTAAAGCATTCATTCTCTCAGTCAAATGTTTAATGGATAAATTTTGGTATAAAATCTTCCTCTCTTGAGACATAAAAGGAACCTCTTTTGCCGACAATACTTCGTTCTGAGACGGAAGGATCTCACGATGGTTAACCCACCCACAAGCATATAGGAAAATAGTTACGATAATATTTTTCATTTTGGTTTACAAAAATAAGACCCCATTCTTATATAATAACTTGGTGTGAGTTAAATCCGAAACCAATCTACCATGGCACATAGATAAAAAGAGAATTACAAAAAGATCACTTTCACTTGATTAATACATTTATTGTTTACATCGCATCTCGGCATGTTTAAACCTTAAACTTTTTAGTATTACTTCATGATCTCTGCTCAGAAAGTTAAAAGAGAGCTGATGGAATTCAGTATAAACACTCTTAAGTTTATCAAGAAAACGCATTTTCCTTGAGGCGTGAGTAGATGTTGTTTAAAACTCCTTTTTCAGTCTACAAGTCATACGTAATGCATCTCCATAGAAAATAAAATTCTGTCACGATGCGAATAAGCGCATTAACCTTCACATGTAGTAAATGGGAATCCATACAAATGTTACATAGGTCACTGAATTAAGTTTACAAGTGTGCCCCTTACTCTAAATAAGAACGGTTTAATTCCTTCTGTTTGTTACCTAACTCTGCTTAAGGCAGGAAACAAATTTTCTTTTGTTTATTTAAATGACAGGAGACTAGTTATAGTCAAATATTCGGGGAAAGAGAAAAACACTACCGGAGCAAGAATTATACCCGAGAAAAAGGAGCTTTAGGACCAACATTTTTTTCCCTCTCGAAAGACCGGGGGTGCACCGTCTTTAGTCAAAAATAATTCAGAATCGCGGACAATATGGGAACCTCCCACCTCCTAACCACTCTTAACAGAACCGTGGAAAGCTTCGACACCCAAAAGAGGATCATTTCTATCCCAACCATGTTTATATTGGCGGCCACTACCTCCAGAGCCATCGCCGTCATTCTCCCCATCGTTGCCAACAAAAGCTAAAGTATCCCCTTCTTCGCCTAAATCATTTGAAATATTGTCAATATATAAAAGATCCTCAACTTTAGATTCACTCCTCTGTGGTATCTCAGCACCTTGTTCGCCCAACTTAATCCTTTCCATAACTCGATCCCTGACGAAAGGAGGAACTTTGGTGGTTCGGATCTCAGGAAAACTTTGAAGGTTATCAGAAAGATGGTTAAATAAGACATGTTGATAACAGTCGAACTTAATCTGCGGAAGATGAACTTGCAAGAAATTAGAAATCCTGCCTTTGGCTTCATAGATTATCCGCGCAGTGCGTGAAAGCTTTTTATCCTTCTTCTGAAGCTCTTCGACATGAGTAACCACATCTTCCGCTATTTGATGTTCTAAGGCTGACATTTTTTCAGGGGTTACATCCTTAGTCTGCCATTCTCTCTCTAAAGTCTCCTCGGTGTGTTCCAAGGAAGCTTTCAACCTCTCACGTTCATCACTCAATGCTTTGTTTGCTTCTCGAAGATGAACAATTTCAGTGGCAGAGGAAGAAGGAATTGACATAGACAAGTGCCATCCCTTGGTAATCTGGGAAGTCGCAACAGATTGAAAGTCAAGATTAAAAATAAAATTTTGCACCTTAAACTGTCGGGTGACCAAATGCTGGTAGAAGTCTACCGTGTTTGAAGAAGTCAAGGGTAACGAGATGTCTGAAAATTCCGGACTAGAAAGAACAAGCTTCACAAAGATAGTAAAATCCATTTAAGAATCGAGAGGCCTCGAAACCTCAGCGGACTGAGAAGTTGGAATTCGCGGCGTAACATCTGCACCCGCTCTTGATGTACTTGAAAGGGGTAACGATAAGAAACACCCTCCAATTTCTCTACCAAAGCACCCTCGGAAATTTCGAAAGCATGAAAATCAAGCTTTAACTTCTTAGCTAGCGGGTCGACATACGACTCAGCCAACCCCTTAATAGCAACAGCAGTAGATCGATTCAAAACATCAGTGAGGGTCGAGCTTTCCGAAGTCAAAATTCCTAGTCAAACAAAAAACTAAAAAAAAATTCAAGAATACGGAGCTTGGGGTACCAAAGAGACTTCAATGATGAAACAATCGAATCAATGGAACATAATAGGAGTAAGGGAGTGGAGGAGGCAAACACTTCTGAGCCTGACAATAAACGCTCAGAGCCTGTAAAACGAATGGTGGATGCCCCAAACCTTATGTCCATTAGGAAGAAGATCACAGTGTCACAACTTGTCTTTGGTTAATAGAGCAGACCAACCAAGCGGCTTTTCGAGCAACTTCATAATAAGCTCAAACACACGGGATTCGCTTTCTGTTAAAGGCACTCCCTTAGAAGCAGGATTTGAAGAAAAATGACCAAAGTTAGGTACAGAAAAGAAAAGTAATCGCTCATAAGAGGTTGAGGGATTCACCATAATCAGCGAATTTTCCTGAGATACCAACAGGGCATGTAATGAAGAAGAACTAGTCTTCCCAAGATACAGCCTTACCAGTACCATCACTAATGATCTTCCGCAAAGGGGTAGCATGGAATACAGGGGAGTCGGTATCTTTTGAAAAACACACCAAGTGTTGGATAAGGCTAGAAGTAAGAAAAGCCTGATCCGACTCAAGAGCAAGTATTTTAAGACATAGAAGCAGTGTATAGGTGCTTGGGAGGATTTGAATAGGAGCAACCTCCAAATCTCGTAGAAGTGGAAATATGAAAGATGGAAAGGGGAAGAAGCCCCCATGCCAAATATGTGCAGCTGAATACGCAAAATAGCCTTTGGGAAGATTCATAATATTATCACGATAAGTAGCAGGAATAGCCTCCACATTATCCATCTCAAAGCTAACAAGAATGAAGTTTACTTCATCTTGAGAAGTAATCAAAGACTTCTTCAATGCGAAAGGCTTCCTCTTCCGAGAAATACCACAAACACCAGTTGGCGATGGACTGAGACTCCTTTTATTAGACTAATGCTGCCAGGTGATGTAATTCCATAAGTACACAAAATGATATCACACTCATTAGAATATAATGGAGTAATAGCACAAAAGCCTATCAATGATAAATGGTAGTGATAGTGGATATTAAGATAGTTTGAATACCGGTTTAGATAAGGCACACGACAAATATCACAATTGTTAAAGAACAGTCAAGCCCTTAGTAATGATGGAATCATTTTATTTTCTTAAGGATAACACTTAGAAGGTTCAGAGGAAAAGGTTACGGTTGAACCAGAACCATGCCACCATAAGTCAACACCATAAGCATAGTTGGTTCTCGAAGCCAGAAATTGGTAGTACGATGGTACCATGACCGTTACTTTATCATAAAAATGGATTCTTTTTGCATAATTTGCATATCTCAAACCTTAGATATTAGTATTTTTTGGGAGAAAATATATGTGTAGCTCACCATGAATCGAAATCCAAAATCATGGACATTTAAACAATTTACCTCCAGTACACACAAACCCTTAATCGGTTTAGACAGAACGATTTGATTCCTACCTAGGATTCAAAGCAGAAATATTTACCAGAGATTTGGTCAAGAAGTCCTCGAAGTAAGCTTTAAATCCTCAATGAACAAATAATGTGGTCCGAGAAAATTAATGTTGCAGGTAAAGAGAGAAGAAGAAGGAGCAATGGTAATTATGCAAGAAATTACCTTTAATCCACACCGTACAAATGAAGACCAATCAATGCCCCCGATCGAGGAAGATCGAAAGACACAGAAACGACGCTTTGAAAAAGACAAAAATATTGACTTGAAAAAGTCGAAACACCCCTACAGGGGGCAAATATTACCACCAAAATTAACTCTTAAACCAGCTAGTGGTAAAGGGGTATCGGAGGAACGCCAACACAAAAGAACCTTCCGGAAGCAAATAGTTGAATAAAAGGTAGAGCTGAAAGCAATAAAGAATGATCTGAGAGCAGCATAAACCGACACCCTCCAGGAAGAAAGAAGCCCAAAGCCAGCAAAATGCCTGAAAAGTCTATCCAGTAGATCCTTCCCGACTGGGTTCATCCGACAGGATCTGGCTGGCAGGGAATTCCATGACAAAAGGTTGTGTAGACTGGAAACAAAGAAAGAAGTAGATAAGAGCTCTGATCATTGAAACCCGGAAGGGCCATCTTTATTAACTCACTTAACACCAATACTTCAAGAGACGAAGACGTCAAAAGTATCACACCAAGAGTATATAGAGATTATCCGGAACCAGCTTCTGAAGCATCTTCTGCATAAATGCCAAAGGGTCACATTGATAGACAACAACACCTCACCGGGAGCTACCTTTCGGAAGAACGGACCATCCCAAAGGCTCAATCGGAAGGCCAATTAGAACCCTAGCAGAGATATAGGATATCCATACTAATCTTCTTAGTACAGACACCAACAACAGTTTCGAACCGGCAGTTATCCACATACGTGGCAGGAATAGCTCCTCTAAGTATATGCGAGAAGTCGAGGGCCTAAATCTGAAATCTTATGTCCGAGAGCCTACACCTGGGATTTACTACCGGAAGTTCAAATACCATCCGGAAGTCACATGTAACTCCCCGTAATTTTAACAATATTAAAAAGGATAAATTAAATAATAATTAATTTAATAATCAGAATTAAGGGAAAGGACAGTGCCATTGCGTTCATCTCGAAATTCTAGTCAAGATAGACATTTGGTTTGTGTAAAATGGACACCGTATGAAGAAGTTATGAAGGTTTGAAGTTTGTATACGCACAAGATAATTATATATATAGGGACTAGGAATTAAAAATTTCAGTTCAAATTTGGAAAATCCGTAGGAACTAAAATTCCCGCCCCGAGGGTGTCGACCGCATAGTAGGGTGTCGACCCCATAAGGGGGGGTCGACCCCCCTAGGGCTGCGGTGGTAGTCGATTTCTGGAGGGCTGGCAGCTATAAATAAAATTCCATTTCTCTTGTTTTCTTCACTGAAAATCAATGGAAGCCAAATGCTGTCGGTGCCTGAACTGAATCCTTTTCTTCAACAACAATCAACTAGAGCTAATCAGTTTGAGATTCAAGTATAGATCTGAGATTCAACACCAACCATTCTTCTTTTATCTTCTAAAATTCAAACACGGTAAGTATATACTTTTAGATTTAAATGATTAAAAGTAAAACGTGATAAGACTGTGATTTGGATCTGTTATAAATTGTGAATCTATGTTATTCTTGGATCTTAACCTTTATCATGCTAGATCTACTTTTATAGATCTAATTCACTTGTGGTTAATTTATTGTGTCACATTTGTGGATCTTAACCTTTATCTATGTTTGTGACTAATTTGGATATGTCATTATTTGGATGGTTAAATCCTTGTTTAGATCTAATTCTCCATCTAGACCTTCTTGTACCTATCATGTTGTGGTTAACTTAGATCTGTCATTAATTGGACATATGAATTCTTATTTAAATCTATTTATGCCTACTACGACATCCTTAGTATGTTAGATCTAGTTTTATTATCACATGTTCACTAGATCTATTTCTATTTGTCTACCTTATCACTATACCAATTACATGTTTATGTCACATTTGTTAGAATAATCACTATTGTCATCTTCCCATCACCCTTCCATTGTCAAATTTTATGGCCAGGCTACTTTCTAGCCTCGGCATGCCACCAAATATATGCGAATGCATTAGTAAGGGAACGGGGGAAATGTTGAAATTGGCATAACTTGAATAATTCTTATGAACACGAATTTGGGCAAATAACCCATTATGAATATAATTGGGTAAATGGGCATGAAAGCCTATAAATACATAGGTATCATTAATTGGTTAATAATTAAAATGCCTAAGGATTACAGTAATAAGAAACTGTAACTGCACTTATGACACGAGGTTAGATAGCATTTGTGGTGGAAGTCTGCCCGGAACCGAGCGGCATATCCAACATCCGCAAATGTTGAATCTAATGTGAGGAGTCTAAGTGCACAAATACGAGACAGGTTAAGACACGAGGTTAGGCCCAACTTGTGCAAGAAGTCTGCCCGGACCCGACCGGCATATCCAGCATCCACAAGATATAGGCCTAATGTGGGAGGTCTAGCCTATTATAAACCATAAATGGACATGGTGAAGAATTGAAATACTTAACCTAGTTGAATCCATAAGGATTGGTTGAACATAAACATGAATAGTGGTTAAGTAAACTTGGTTGAACAATGGGAGTGTTAAGTTAAGTATATCTGAGATGGGTGGGTAATATTTAAATATAAGCCCATAAAACTTAACCAATTGGGGGTTATGTATTAAAGACACCTATAGGTAAGCATAATCGGTAGAAAGATTGGGGTTATATAATTAACGACACCTTTTAGGGTAAATATAACCTGTGGAAAACCTAGTAGGGGATACAAGACAAAAGGGAGAGATTGTATCATATTGTGTGGGATCCATTTCAGTCATTAACCCGGATTAAGTATCAAACAAAGTACTCCGAACTAGGTCGGAGAAGGGGCATGCTTACTGAACTGATTGTAAGAGATCCAAACGTGGAGGACAGTGTGGGCGGCGCAAACCGACCGGGTCATGTGCGTGAATGGACCGGGTAGAGGGGGATAAGACGACTGTGACACCTGTAGATATGGGGCTGTGCATATCAGTGAAGGGTAAGATGTGATACATCCTACGGTGGGGCCGGCACAGAGTATCTACGCGGATTTGGGAGCTGATCGATTAGGGTAGTAGTTAGGGTACATTTGGACATATGCCAAAGTCTACCACCTTATAGTGGAAGGGATCATCTCATTCTAGTTATACTAGTAATAGTGCAGAGTAATCATTAGGGAAGCGTATACACTCTATCATGTTTACCTTGTCATACTTACCTTTTGTGATGTCACCTTTCTTATCCACATTATATGCCTGTCATGCTACTTTTATATATTTACTTGCTAAAAGTAACTGGACTCGCCAGACTTTATGTCTGACCCTTTTTGTTTCCTCTTCTTTCCTCAATTCCCCTCTCCCCTAGGTTCTCAGGGCGGGAACACTCATGCTTGACTGAGATTCTGCTTTATCTTGCTAGGAGCTGCTCTTGAAGTATTGCTCAAGTTCTTATCTCTGCTATGGCTTTGTCTTCTTTTTGGGGAATTATGCTTTTTATGTACTCTAATGGAACAAGACAGAAGGTTTTATATTTTTGTAATGCCTTTTATGTAGTTTCAGATTTGTGATATTTTGGACCACGATGTTATGATTTATGTTGAAATAAAAATTTGAATTCCACTGTTGCTTTTATATTTATCTTGTAATGTTTTCGTTTCTGTTTACCTATAACGCTTCATGAAACTTAATGCATTCTCTTAATGAGTGACATTAACGGACGTGATTGTCACACTTGGTATCAGAGATTGAGGTTACCATATTAGATAAAACTTTTTGAAAATTATTTTCAAAAAGGTCTTAAAAGAAAGCATTTTCAAAAAGAAAAGTCTGTTTTGAAAAAGATTCCCCAAAAATCCATAAGTAATATCTTTTGATCCTTTGTCTGAATATCTTTCCTTTTCTTTTTCAGCATGTCTGGGGAACCTAATATTATAAAGGGCATTACGATACCAAGCTGGTTTCGTAGGTATCTGGAGGCCACGGCGCCTGCCGAAGGCTAAGGAAACGTTCCTTCCCCAACTGCACCCGTTGTTCTTCCTCCCCTTCCGCGTGTAGGCAACTTTTCCAAGATCTACAAAGATTTCTATGCTATGGGAGGAAAGCCATTCCATGGAACCAAAACATTCATAGAAGAAAGGAATTGGCTCAAGGAGACCGAGGACTTGTTTGTAACCTTTGAAGTGGAAGATCGAAGGAAGATTCAGCTAGCTTCCTGGCTACTGAAAGATGAAGCTTCGTTCTGGTGGGAAGTAACCTAGATTGGACGTCCGGTAGAGACAGGGGATGATTTTAGGAAAAGATTTGAAATGAAATTTCTTTTCCAAGCTGAGAAAAGCATGCAAATGGAAAGGTTCTTGGCGCTCAAAAAAGGAAACTTGACTGTTAGAGAGTATGTGAACAAGTTCAACTAGCTAGCAAGATTTGGACTGGAAATGTTGGATACTCCACATAAGAAGGCTTTGTGGTTTGTTAAAGGGCTAAATGAATCCCTTCATGGGTTAGCCATTTCCCATATTCCTTTGGGAGCTACCTTTGAAAGGCTTGTTGATATGGCATTGATGCATAAGGAGGACAAGGGAGAAAAGAAGGAGGTTAATGCTGAGGAAACAACGCAAAATAAGAAGATATAGCCTAAGAAAGGACAACAACAACAACAACAGAAGAAGGGTAGAAAGAATGACAAGGCTAACGATAACAGAAAGTGTCACTGTTGTAGATGTGAGGGTCACTTGGTGAAGAACTACAAAAGAAGGAAGAATTATTCCTTCAATTGCAGAGAGGTCGGAAACTTTGCTAGGGAGTGCTCGAAGAAATAGGAACAAGTCAAAGGGCAGGAACTTTTGGAGGGAAGGTGCATGCTCTCACGATTAGTGCTCCTGATAGAGATAGAAAAATTTCTGTTGAAGGTTTAATTTCTCTTTCAAATCATCCTATTAGAAAACTTTTTGATTCTGGTGCTTCACATTCATTTATATCTAGTTCTGTAGTTGAATCTCTGCACTTAATTACTAGTATAGTAGTGAATCCCGTAGATGTCTCAAACCTGATTGGTAGTTCGGCCCATTTATTGATTTGTCGGGGTTTAAGGATATCTATCTTAGGCGTCGAGTTTGAGTGCGACACGTACGTGCTCGGGTTTATGGGCTACGGGTTGACTCTAGGGATGGATTGGTTAACCACGTATGGTGTCATTTTAGATTGTGAGGGGAGGGTCGTTAGACTTTTGACTTGCCACGGGAGGACCTCTAGATTTCTTGTAACCCGCAAGGGTCGGTTATGCTTAGTTTCCTAGAGTCTCTTGATGCATCTATCGATGATCTGCAATCTTTTCCAGTAGTCTAAGATTACTCTGATGTTTTTGATGAGGTATGGGGTTTACCTCTGAGGCGCGAGATCGATTTTCGTATATATTTGGTGGACAATGAAAAGAGAGTTGCATTACCACCGCGCCATATGGCTCCGAGGGAAAGGAGGGAGCTGAGTAAGCAAGTAGGGGAGCTACTTGGGAAAGGATTTATCAGACGAAGCATATCTGAATGGGGTGCTCCAGTTGTATTCGCAACTAAGGCGGATGGTTCGCTTCGTTTGTGTGTGGACTATAGAAAGTTGAACAAACTCACAAAGAAGAATAGATACCCACTTCCTAGGACAGACGACTTGTTTAACCAGCTTGTTGGTACCTCGGCATTCTCTCAGTTAAACTTAGCCACGAGGTTTCATCAGTTGAGAGTGGCTGAGAACAGTATAGACAAGAATGCTTTTAGAACTCCAGATGGTTTCTTTGAATGGCTAGTTATGCCTTTTGGGTTGACGAATGCACCCGCTAATTATGTTGATCTGATGAGTAGGGTATTTTGGGAGTTTCTAAATAAATTTGTTGTAGTCTTTGTTGATGATATCTTGATCTTCTCCAAAAACAAAGAAGAGCATGCCCAATGTTTGAGGGAAGTTTCTCTATGCACATCAGCTTAAGGCAAAGTTTTCCAAATGCCATTTTTGGAGAAAAGAGGTGAGATTCTTAGGGCATGTAGTCTCCAAAGAAGGGATAGCTGTAGATCCCGCAAAGGTAGTTGCAGTGCAAGATTGGCAAATTCTGAAAAAAGCAACAGAGATGAGAAGCTTTCTTGGATTGGTAGGTCATTATAGGAAGTTCATTAAGGACTTCGCAAAGATATCAACCCCTCTCACCAGGCTGACAAAGAAGAACTTGGCATTTTCATGGGATATAGATTGTGATGTTGCTTTCCAACATTTGAAGAGGGCTCTGACAACAACCCCAGTCTTGACCTTTCCTGATGGGAGCAAAGTATTTACGATTTACACTGATGCATGTGGTACAGGGCTTGGTGCGGTTCTGATTCAAGAAGGAAAGGTAGTGTGTTATGGGGTAGACAGTTGAGAGTCATGAGAAGAAATATCCTACCCATGATTTAGAGCTAGCTGCCATAGTATTCATGCTTATGACGTGGCGTCATTATTTACTTGGAGAGAAGTACGAATTATACATCGATCATAAATCTCTCAAGTACCTGTTCTCGCAAAAGGATCTTAATTTAAGGCAACAAAGGTGGATGGAGTTCCTAGCTTCTTATGATTTTGAAATCTCTTACACCCCTGGCAAGGGTAATGTGGTAAATGACGCACTAAGTAGGCAGAGGATGGCCTTAAGTCCTGTATTTCTGGAAAGGAAGAGCTTGGAGTTCATATCAACTTTTGACTTTAGACCCTCCATCGAGATTTTGCCTAATTTATTTGCATCACTAGAAATACGACCAACTCTTGTGGATCAGATAGGAGCTTTGCAGCATGGTGACCCACAGATTTTAGACATCATGGATAAGCTCAGAAAAGGGGAGACTTCCAGTAACCTCAGTAGATATTCCATAGATGAAAAGGGATGGTTGCGGCGAGATGGAAGTCTTTGTATTCCTGAAACTAGAATCTTGATAAAGGAGGTCCTAGAAAAGCCCACAATTCTAAGATGACTATTCATCCAGGCGGTGATAATATGTACAGATACATGAAGAGGGTTTTCTTTTGGGTCGGGATGAAGAAAGATGTAGCAGAGTTTGTTTCTCAATGTTTGGTTTGTCTGCAAGTCAAAGCTGAGCAAAAGATGGCCAGTGGTCTACTTCATCCTTTGGAGGTTCCACAATGGAAGTGGGAGAGCGTCTCCATAGATTTCATAGATGGTTTGCCTAGATCAAAGAAAGGAAACACCAGTTTCTGGGTTGTAGTGGATAGACTAACTAAGAGCGCTTATTTCATTCCATTTAAAAGTAAGAGGACGACATCATGGTTGGCAACAATTTATGTTTGTGAGATAGTCCGTCTTCATGGAGTACCTTCCAGCATCATAAACGATCGTAACCCCATCTTCACCAGTGAATTTTTGGAGGAGCTTGCAAGAAGCATTAGGTACACAGTTGTGTTTGAGCACCACTTATCACCCACAGACCGATGGGCAGACGGAAAGGGTGAACATAACTCTTGAGGACCTTTTAAGGCTGTATATCCTAGACTTCAGAGAGACTTGGGAAGAGCATCTTCCTTTAATAGAGTTTGCATACAACAACAGTTATGTAACACCCCACCTCCGCTAGGGTCACTCACAAAGGGAATGCACTTGTTTTGGAGGAGCGTTATCGAGGTAAACAATCACAGAAATATTACAAGACAGACATAAATAAAACAACGGAAGAATCAAAAGATAAATTTCATTACTTTCAAAATAGTCAAGGCCTTTTTCATCTAAAGTAGCGAATAGCAAAAGTCATCATTTTCCATTACAACAAATTCTGTCTTGCATAAATAAAGAAGCATAAAAGCTTAAAACAGCAAAAATAGCATAATTCCCCAAGATAGAAGAAATGCAGCCATAGCAGAGCTCAAGATCAAACCGTACATGAGCTGAACCGAAAGCAAGAGAAATCCAAGCTAAGTGCTAGAGTTTCCTCCCTGAGAACTTGGGGGGAAACGAAAGAAAACAAGGCGAAAGTAAACGGGTCAGTCATAAAGATAGGTAAGTCCTAGTGACTTTCAGCATAAAAATAGGTAAAGGTAACATGACATGTATAAACTGAAAGTAACCATAAGGATGCTGTCAGGATGGGAAAGATAGACTAAGATATCATGATAAATCAAGTATAAATCAAGTATATCATCGCATGTTCGAGATTCGCTGCACCAACCGTACTAGTATCCCAAACCCATGTCATATATTAACCATGAAATGATCCCTTGGCCCAATATCATGAAATGACCCATTTCGGGGTCCTACGGAACGATCCATTAATTGATCGACTCCCTACAAGTTCTAGCTCGTCGTGTGTCTGTGTCATACGGTCCGATCACGAATGTAGTCATCTGTGCTAGGTCCACCATAGGGTGTATCAAGCCCTAAGGTGCCAACCACCGACACGAATCAAGAACGCACAGTGTAAAGCTACTGATGCCCAATGCCTGCTTTTTCAACTCCGAACTATGTGCATGACCATAGTCCGCCTGAACCTACACTGGCGCACAACCTCAGCCGTCGTTTTGGTCGCTTACAATCAGCCCAGTAATCGTGCCCCACCCTGCCTAGTTCCAGGGTACCATGATACATCTAAGTGGGTTACTGCTGAAATGGACCGCGTAACTAGGGTTTCCGTCCAACAGGTTAAGTGTTGTCATTTAAATTCCTGACTTAACCCTTATCAGTCTAGAATTTCAAGTTGGTTAAGTGTTGTCTTTCAATTTCATGACTTAACCCCGCTAATCATGTGTCAAGTTAGTTAAGTGTTGCCTTTCATGTTCATGACTTAACCCTATCATGTGGCATTTATTCATTAATGCACCCCAACCTCTCACATTAGACCTGTTGCTGTGGTCACTGGATATGCCGGGCGGTTCCGGGCAGATTTACAACACAACTCAGTCTAGCCTCGGGTTTCAAGCGCGATATGACCAACTACCCACATTGGATCCTATTGTTTGTAGTCACTGGATTTGCCGAGCGGTTCCGGGCAGAATTACACTGCAAACTCAACCCAACCTCGAGTTGGCCATTTTCAAGTTTATTCTAGTGTCATGTCCATGTTCAAGTTTCATGTCAAGTTCGTGTCAAGTTTCATGGCAAGTTTCATGTCAAGTTTCATGTCAAGTTCCATGATTCATATTCATAACCAATTCATGTTTTTCCTAATCTACCCAAATCGTATTCCCATCGCACGTAAACGTGAATCGATCTAGATTACAAGGAAATCCAAATTCAAAATAAAAGGGAATAACATCAAAACTATGATAGGTAAAAGAACGAGCACAAGGTGATAAATCTGGCATGATGTAGCTTGAGATAATTGGTTATAACATCACTGACATATAGAATAATAGTCCCAAAACATTAAGATTACAGATCTAGCATAATAATGTGATAGTCATGATAAAGATGATAATCCAAACTTGTGAAATGTAGATTGATTCAACATCACAGGCATGATAATACTATGGACATGAAGGAATTTGATTTACAACATGAATAGGTCCAAACTGATTTCATAGCAATATTCCCAAATGTCAAGATCCAAGATGGAAGCTAGAATAGATGTGAATCGTTTATCATACTTAAGTCCAATTTCACTTTATCTCGTGTCCAAATTACAATTAACAAGTTCAAATCTGAAAGTAACTAGAACTTACAGTGCGCGGATCGAGAATTTAGAAAGCAGAATCGAAGCTCTAGTCGAACAACCCCAATGTGCAATTCCTAGTCGTAGTCTTCAAGAAATAGTCTTCGTGTTTTATTTTAATTTATTTATTTCAATTATTTCAGAGGCAGCATAGGGAGAGAATAAAATGGTTTGTTTATATAGGATTAGGCGAATGAATCTAGACTGAAAACGAGACCAAAAACATTAGAATGAACCCAGGCTCAAAACTGGGTTTCGGCACCAGGTCGACCATAGGGTCGACATGGCCCCTGGGAGGTCAACCATAGTGTCAACCCCAAGGTCGAACTGGTCCTGGGCGGGAAAATTCCTGCCCAGTCAGCATTGGGGTTTGAATTTGAATTTCGAATTCGAATTCGAGGTGTTTTTCGGTTCTGAAAATCCTTGAAACTTCGGAGGGTCATATCTCCCTCATACGGAATCCATTTTTCGAAAACTCGGACACATTTCCAAGCAGAATTTTGAGGCGAACGCAATGTCATAACCCGTTTCCCTTGATTCTTATTTTAAAAATTAATTCTGCCTTGATTTATGGTTTTAACATGTTATTAAAATACGGGTTGTTACATTCTCCCATCCTTAAAGGATTTCGTCCCCGAAATCTTCAAGTTAAGAAGAATGCATCCTATCATCCAATCATCCATCTACTCAACCATCATCCACTAGCAACCATTGTCCTTGAAAGATTTCTAATGTTATATGAACTTATGCAAGAGTGTGTGTATGTGACGAGAAGGAATTTCGCTCGGTCCGAACCAGTCGCTAAACCGACCCAGGCCGTTCGAAACGCCCTATCGTTTGAGAACAAGACAAAACAGAACGCAGACGGAAGAACATTTCATTGTATATTACAACAATGCATCAGATTACAAGAATATACAGAGTATAAATGAATATTACACAGAAATATCAGAGATTTAAATTACATTTAAATACATCGCAGCGGAAAATAATACGATACACAACCAGAAGGGATATACGGATACAAAGCTTTCCGGATATCGTTCCAGCTGTAAACCAGGATCCTGTGAATATAAATCTGCAAAACCAAAACTACTAGCTGCCCGTGTCAAAATAAGGGCACCCAGAGTTTAGGTCAAAACAATAAACTCCAGGTCAGTCATGTGACTGGTATGAGAACTAAAACAGTTATTAATCTTTATTTTTAAAGTTTGGTAAATCAAGGGACCACGCCGTATAACACGGAACGGGTTTCCTCCCAAGAATACCAGTGCATAAAACAAACAGCGCAATGCTAAATAAAGAAAAATAGAAGCTGTTGTAAGACCCAGGTCCTATCACACAATGCAACGCAAGCCGGGGGATAGGGTTTTCCCTTATAACAGCCAAAGAATGCTTGATACGTTTAAAACAAATCATTTGATACTATTATAAGTGCATAGTGTATAAAACAACTTCAAATCATAAGTATCAATCATAGGCGACATGAGCGTCCCATGCCACTATGTCGCCACATATAAGTTTACAATCAAAACCGCAATGTCGTATTGGAAGTTGGGTTATCATTTATGGTATGAACCGAGGCTAGGGGCAAGATCCTCACCGATTCGAGACGCTCTAGTCCGCCCCTCAGGAACAGCCGCAACTGCCCCTTGGATCGTCAGGGCCGGTCCACCGATGTGGATTATAATGCCTAAACAATACGTTTCTCCGCCCTTTGGGGCGTAAGCCTGGCCCGTCAGCCGACCAGAAGCATCGGCCGAAACCGATATCACGAGACGCCTCGCTTTTCAGCAAGTAATAATAAGCAACATCCACATGAGTCAAACTCGTCAGCCAGTTCAAGCACTGACGCCACTCCTAACTAGAAAGAAAACGCATGTCCCCCCTGAGGTCCGTCTCCCGTTTTTGGTTCATACCGGGTGTGAAACTCGCGAAGTAAACGTTACACAAAGCTACGCCACAAAGGCCTTGCTTCGATCATCAACCACAAGACTTTGCTTTTCAACAGAAGCCTTGATCATTTGCCACTTAAGCATGCCACACAGGCGATTCACTCCATGCGATTGATATCCATCAATATATAACCCCTGAGCTCGTACGTCTCAGAGAAGGGCGTTAAGCAAGAGAATAAATTCTCCGCCGCCAAACAGATATATATTTAATAGAGATCAATCACACGGACTAAAATCCAATGTCAGACACACAACCCATTTACAAGTCCGTTCTGGGGCTGAACGAAACCGGAGGCACCTAGTACCCCGCATATCCATTGATCTCCAAGTACGTCTGGACGATCACCAACTGTTTCCATCTTCTTGGGTGTACAGCCCAATCAAGATCATCAGTAATCACCCAAACAACGTGAAGACCTCCGGTCTTCGACCACCGTCTTCATCTTCGACTTATCGTCGTATCAGTTATTCAGAATGGGATAAACCCGGTCTTTCCGAATAACTCGCGTATATATATTATAAAAGTGTTACACAAACACAACGTACGCCTCATTCCAATTCATCAGTCACTAACTGTAAATTAATCAAGAGAGTAATTCCCCAAATATTAACCCCGAAGGCCGAAACCAACATCAGATCAATATCCAGAAAACCGTTCTGCTAGGCTAACCGACAGTTAGTTTCTAAATTTTATATTCATAGGGAAAGGTTCCCATTAATTTTATCCAAGATAAATTCCTTGAATTTATTCTTTAATCATCTTTTGAATTTCGATTCAACTAGTCGGGATTAACGAACCTTACCGAAGTAATCATTTGTTTTAATTTCCCAATCCCAACCTATTCATCCCATGAAGTAAAACTGGTGATACTTCATATCTAACACCACAGTGTTATCGGTAAATTCAATTACCATTTCACGTTCAAATCTAATTAAAGATTCAACTATCGCCTGGAGTAAAACTGGTGATACTCCATTCTCGATGATTTCAATCTAATTAAAGATTCATTAAAACTCCACTTAGTTTTAATCGTTAACTGGGTTAAAGAATCAGTGTCATTTAAAAACACGGTCCATGATAAACCCAAAATCACATTCCATTAATTGTCGGGTTAAAGAACGAGTGTTATTTAAAACACTGTCCACGATAAACCCAAAAATCAATATCAATTCAATTCCAATTAAATATTATTTAATTGGTACACTTTATTAAATCTAAATAAAAAGATTTAATCTTTTCCCAACTGGGTTCAAGAATAGTGTTAGTGAAGACACCATTCACGACAAACCCAAATCACATTTGATATTCAATACAAGGCTCTGAATAGAAAATATATCGGCTTATATTCAATATCAAATTCTACGACCAACAAATATCGTATTGGAAATAACGATATATATATCTTTCAAATTCCCATAACAATATCTGTATCATCACGAAATCCAACATCGAAATATTCTGAAGACAATTTCGATTCAAATCCATTCCAATATAATTATTGGAAATTTTGGTTATTTTCAAAACCATTTCAAATCCAATTTATTTATTTAAAAATAAATAGAATTATAATTCTAGTTCAAAACTAGTTCATTTCGATAAAAATCTATTTTTATCTCTTCAAATATGGAGTTTTCATCCCAATTCTTTCTAAATCATTTCTTATGATTTTACTCAAATTATTACTATTTTTAATAATTTTATCAAGGCCCGTACAGTCGATTTCCATCACGGCCATCGAACTGCACTTACAACGACCTTTTCCAAATTTGATTTGGACATAATTCCCAATCCAACCATTAGATTTCTAATTTCTAATATTCGTTAGAAAGCTCTTTTCGATACGAACCCAACGGTTCCGGTTTCAGGAGAATCCGACGGTCGGATCTCCCGCAATAGCCATTCGAAGTCAATGGTCGAAATTCGCGAACTGCCGCGGCGCGACGCGTTCTATTCAGGCCATTATATTATATATATAATATATATATATATATATATATATATAATATATACTTCGTCGATTTCCTTTCGAAATGAATTTTATAAATCGTTTTAAATTCGTTTTCAAAACGGTTTAAACTTCATATTCAATTTCAAATCAAAATTGAATATTCCAACATAAATTCATTTTAAATTCATTTCAAATCGATTCCAATTCAAATTGATTTCTAATTCAATTTCAGTTCGTTTTCAATTCCATTCAATTTCAATTTGAATTTCAATTATATTAAATTTCAATTCGAATTCATTTATATTAAATTTCAATTCGAATTCATTTTATTCAATTTCAATTTGAATTCACCTCTATTCAATTTCAATTCGTTTTCAATTCAATTCGAATTCGTTTTCAATTCAATTAAATTCAAATTGGTTTTCTATTCAATTTCAATTCGAATTTCAATTCAATTCGAATTCGTTTTCAATTCAATTAAATTCAAATTGGTTTTCTATTCAATTTCAATTCGAATTTCAATTCTTTTCAAAATATCAGATTTTGAAATCACTTTCGATATTCATTATAAAATGAATAAAATCGATATAAATATCGTTCACGTCAAAAATGGCGTCAGTCTAATCAACACGGCTTCATATATTTCTATTTTCAAATATTTTATTTCAAATACTTCTATTCAAATATTTCTATTCAAAACTGGAATGAAGCCCAATCAATTACCATATAAGGTTAATTATATGGATTTTCTACAACACATGTATACAATAACAACGATGAAAAATCAACCATCATCCAAAGTGCATTCTACACTGTATAAGCATCAAATATAAATATTTAATGCTCATAACAATCTGTCAATCAATCGATCGACACACAACTAATTATTGGGATTAGTGTATGTCATCCATCATCCCAATACCCGTGTGGGGTTTCAAACAATCAAACACAGATTTTATTTGTGCAGTTGGGCGATGTGTAAAATTTATCGTCCCAATTAATGTCCTTCAAATAGGTGTACATAAACAAACCGTCTGGTTTGTAAATGAATATTTATTTATTCACATTCACGTTAAAAATTATATTTTTAATGATCAAACTATTTTGTTCAACCTATGAATATTCTATTCGGTTCATTTATTAAATAAAATGTTATCTTTATTTTTCTAACTTATTTTTAGAAAATTTCGGTGGCATAACGACACGATACTAGAAACGGGACGAGGCCTAGCCTTATCCCCGGTCTAGTGAAGGCCCACGCCATTCACACATCAATCAATCCAATTTCATTTCATCAAACAAACAAATTTCAATCAAATACTCTAACTAATTTTTGCAATCAAACAAACAAGTCCATGGTCTGTGGACGATTGTGTCGGGTGCTACTAAACACCGTCTGCATCCTAGTATATATATATAACTAGAAAAAGAAATTGAAAGGTGAGAAATTCTCACATATAGCTATCCAACTCCACGGCACTCCTAATGCAGGAAATCTTCACTGTTCTCGTCGATATCACTTTCTTTGCCCGTAGCCACTACATATGTAAAAATCACATTTTTACTTCGATGTTCAATATATAAAAATCACATTTTTACTTCGATGTTCAATATATAAAAATCACATTTTTATCTTGTTATTCAATATATAAAAATCACATTTTTACTTCAATGTTCAATATATAAAAATCACATTTTTACTTCGATGTTCAATATATAAAAATCACATTTTTATCTTGTTATTCAATATATAAAAATCACATTTTTACCTTGCTATATAGATAAAAATTCTATTTTTACATTGCTACTCTCTATATAAAAATTTCGCCTTTTCAACTATAAAGATTTCTCCTTTTCAAATTTATCATTATAAAAATTATATTTTTGCTTTGCTAAAAATTATATTTTTACTTCATAAAAAAAAAGAACACTTCTTTTTAGCTTCAAAAAGTCACTTCTTTTCCTTTTCAAAAATCATATTTTTATCGATCTCCATAATTAAAGAAATTGCATTTTTCCATTTTATAGAAACAATTTCATAAATGTTAATAAAAACAATATCATTTATATTAATAAAAAATCACATTTTTACTAACCCATTGTTAGGGATTATAACTGAAAATAAATGTAAATAAATAAAAAAAAAGAACTCACTGCTTTCATCGAACTGAGGTTGGCGTTCGTGGTCGGAGACGGACGCTGGAGGGGTTGTGGCCCACTCTGGTGGAGGCGGCTGTAAGGGCGGTGGCCGTCTTCCTCGAAGGGGTGCGGTGGTCTCGGTGGCAGCGTGGATTCGAGAGGGATGGAGGGGGAAGATCGGTGCTACTGGGACGCGCTTCACGGAGGAGCGGAGGACGGAGGAAGGGGGTGAAGCGATGGTGGCGGCTCCGACGGGGGAAAGGGGGCTGGAGCGATTTTTTTTTCCTTTTCTTTTTATAATTATAAATAATTATTTATATTCTAACGACGACGCGTATAAATATATACGTTCGAATTCTATTCAAAATAAATTTCTCGTCGATATTATTTAAAATAATCCATTTTAAATATTTAAAATTCGCTAAAATTGCCAAAATAAAAATTTTAAACTGGCCCAGATTTTCGGGTTATTACAGTGTATATGTACTTATCTAATGCAAAAGATCAGACGGTTACTGATTCAGTAAACCTCCTTAATCCAAAATATGTTAGTGTAATTAGTCTAACATGTATGCAAATTCCTAACATACTTTATAATCTCTACATGAGTGCACAAACATTCATTCATATGCAACATCCTAATGATAGCATATCAAGTTTCCATATATGTACAAGTATAAGCATTCATGCATATGCAACATGAAAAATGTGATTGAGCCGATCTAGTGCCTAATGTGTGTTATGCAACCACGAGCAACCACTTGCAACCACTTGCAATGATCAACCATAACATGTTTCAATCACATGTTTACATCCAAAAGGGTTCTACCTAAGGTTCTCAAGATAGGATCGAGAAGATAACAAGACAAACATGGATAGCAAGAGCATGTACATGATACGAAGGTATGTAAACTTATAGGAAAAAGAGATCGAGAATGTACCCTCAAAAAGAATTGGTATAGCGCGTGTATCTTCTCTTCGGTTTCCCAAGTTGCGTCTTCTTGGGCTTCACTCCACTGTAATTTAACTAGCTTGACTTCTCGATTCCTTAACTTCTTGATCTCCGTTCCTAAGATATGAATCGGAACTCGCCTCAATGTTGCTTCTCTTTCCACTTCTACGCCTTCAAGGATGCTTGGCTCAACCACTTCGGCAGACTCATGTAAGCACTTTCGGGGATGCGAAACGTGAAAGACATTGTGTACTCCGGCCAACCTCTCGGGTAACTCTACCTTATAAGCCATCTGTCCAATCCTCTCGATGATAGGGAACGGTCCTACGAACCTCGGTGCTAACTTTCCAATCGCTCCCAAGCGAACCACATTGCGTAAAGGAGAAACTTTTATAAAGACCATATCTCCAACTTCGAACTTTAGGTCTGTCCTTCTCTTGTTTGCGTAGGATTTATGTCTATCTTGGGCCGTATTCATCCATCTTCGTATCAACTCAACCTTCTCGGAAGTGTCCCTTATCATGTCGGGTCAAGGTATGAGCTTGTCTGTCGACTCCCACCAACAAGTTGGTGACTTGCACGGTCTTCTGTATAAAGCTTCGAATGGTGTCATTCCTATGCTAGCTTGGTAACTATTATTATACGCGAACTCAATGAGAGGTTGGTGATTTTCCCAAGCACCACCAAAGTCAAGAATGCATAGTCTGAAAAGATCCTCTGGTACCCTATTTACCCTTTCGGTTTGTCCATCTGTCTGTGGGTGATAGGTCGTGCTTAAACTTAGTCGTGTACCCATTGCTTCTTGTAAACTATTCCAAAATTCACTAGTGAAAATCGGGTCACGATCGCTAACTATACTAGAAGGAACTCCGTGCAACCGTACTATTTCTCGAAGGTATATAGACGTTAGCCTTGATGCGGTCCTCTTGCTCTTCACAGGAATGAAGTGAGCGCTCTTCGTGAGTCTATCTACTACAACCCATATGCTATTATTGCTCTTCCTTGACCTAGGCAATCCATCCACGAAATCCATCGAGACACTCTCCCATTTCCACAGTGGAACCTCCAAAGGATGCAATAGCCCACCGGGCTTTTTCGGCTCGGCCTTTACTTGTTGGAACACCATGCACTTAGAAACGAATTCCGTCACGTCCTTTTTCATCCCGTTCCAAAAGAAAATGCGCTTCATATCCTTGTACATTTTATCCCCTCCAGGATGTATAGTCATCTTCGACTGATGCGCCTCTTCGAGAACTCTCTTTACTAAGTCTTCCACTTGTGGGACACATAGTCTACCATCACGCCTTAGCTATCCCTTGTCATCTATGGCATACCTACTAAGGTGACTTGACATCTCACCTCTAATCAACTTGTCCATGATCTCGACTATCTGTGGGTCTTCCTTCTGCGAAGTCCCTACTTGGTCTAGAAGCGTAGGCCTTAACTCAAGAGATGCTAATGTGCTAGCCAACGACTCAACAACAGGTGTGAAATCAAAGGTTGCTATAAACTCTAGACTTTTCCTTTCAACAAACAAAGGACTCAAAGTCAACCTTTTCCTACTTAGCGCATCCACTACCACATTACCCTTGCCAGGGTTATAAGCTATATCGAAGTCATACGATGCCAAGAATTCCATCCACCTCTGTTGCCTTAGATTCAAATCTTTTTGCGAAAAGAGGTACTTAAGCGATTTGTGATCGGTATACAACTCGAACTTCTCACCTAGAAGATAGTGGCGCCAAGACTTAAGCGCAAAAACAATCGCGGCCAATTCCAAGTCATGTGTGGGATAGTTTTTCTCATGAACTTTAAGTTGCCTACCACCATAGCATATCACTTTCCCTTCTTGCATTAGGACAGCGCCTAATCCCGTGTCGCATGCATCTGTGTACACCGTAAACATCTTACCTCCGTCGGGTAATGCCAAAACTGGAGATGTGCTAAGGGCTGTCTTAAGCCTTTGAAAAGCAACGTCACACTCTATGTCCCATGCAAAATCTAGGTTCTTCTTCGTTAACATAGTAAGAGGGGCTGAAATCTTAGCGAAGTCCTTAATGAACTTCCTATAGTAGCCCGCCAAATCGAGAAAGCTTCTCACTTCCGTTGCATTCTTAGGAACTTTCTAGTCTTGCACCGCAGCTACCTTTGCAGGGTCCATAGCTATACCTTGCTTAGAAACTACATGTCCAAGAAACCGAACTTCTTTTCTCCAAAAATGACGCTTGGAGAACTTATCCTTTAACTCATGTGCTCTAAGCATATCCATGACTTCATTGAGATGTCTAGCATGTTCTTCCTCATCCTTTGAGAAGATCGAAATATCATCCACGAAGACCACCACAAACTTGT
Source organism: Allium sativum (assembly GCA_030737875.1). NCBI lineage: Eukaryota > Viridiplantae > Streptophyta > Magnoliopsida > Asparagales > Amaryllidaceae > Allium > Allium sativum. Next base: position 1,016,715,836 of record CM060926.1, on the reverse strand, counting down.
TAAGGAACTCCCTAAACACCCTACTCATCAAGTCTATGAAGTACGCGGGTGCATTCGTCAAACCAAACGGCATGACGAGCCATTCGAAGAAACCATCCAGTCTTGCACCTCAGCTACCTTTGCAGGGTCCACAACTATACCTTGCTTAAAAACTACATGTCCAAGAAACCGAACTTCTTTTCTCCAAAAATGACGCTTGGAGAACTTAGCCTTTAACTCATGTGCTCTAAGCGTATCCATGACTTCATTGAGATGTATAGCATGTTCTTCCTCATCCTTTGAGTAGATCAAAATATCATCCACGAAGACCACCACAAACTTGTTAAGGAACTCCCTAAACACCCGACTCATCAAGTCTAGGAAGTACGCAGGTGCATTCGTCAACCAAATGGCATGACGAGCCATTCGACGAAACCATCCGGAGTCCTAAACGCAGTCTTGTCAATGCTATCCTCAGCCACTCTAAGTTGATGGAATCCTGTAGCTAGATCGAGTTGAGAGAAAACAGGCGCTCCTACAAGCTGGTCGAACAAGTCATCGATTCTCGGTAGTGGGTGCCTATTCTTCTTAGTCAGCTTGTTTAACTCACGATAATCTACGCATAGACGAAGCGAACCATCCGCCTTAGTAGCAAATACCACCAGAGCACCCCATTCAGAAATGCTGCGCCTAATGAAATTTTCCTAAAGCAACTCCTTAACTTGCTTACTAAGCTCTTTTCTCTCTCGCGGGGCCATGTGTCTAACGGGCAATGCAACTGGCTTAGCATTATCAACAAGATATATACGGAAATCTATCTCACGTTTAGGGGGTAACCCCTTAACCTCATCAAAGACATCGGGATATTCTCGGACTACACTTACTGATTGCAAATCATCGATAGACGAGTCAAGAGATTCTAGATAACATAACATGACAGGACCCATAGGGTTACAAGAAATTTCAAGGGTATTACCAGGGGGAGTCATGAGTCTAACTACCCTTCGTTCACAATCGAGAATGGCTCCATTATTGGACAGCCAATCCATGCCTAGAATCAAACTGTATCCCACAAATCCGAGAACATAAGCATTACATGTGAATTCTACGCTTAAGACAGAAATCCTCAAATCCACACAAATCATAGATAAATGAGCGGAGCCACCAATTGGATTTGAAACAATAACGGGATCCTCAACTAGACTAGTACTTAGGTGCAGAGTTTCAACAATATCAGAAGAAATAAAAGTATGCGATGCGCCAGAATCAAATAAGGTTCGAACAGGATGATCAAAAAGATAGATTAAACTTTCGACATAAATATTTCTACCTCGTTCTTGCGGAGGTGCTGTGAGAGCATGGACTTGTCCTCCAGAAGAAGGTCCAGCTCCCTGCCCTTGCTTCTTTGGGCAGGCCCTAGCCATGAGTCATGTCTCACCACAGTGGAAACAGCCACCCATCTTCCTTTTCTTCTTACTGAAATCTTTGACCAGATGTCCAGGAATGCCACAGAAATTACACTTTCTCTTTTCACGGGGTTTGTTGTTCTTCCCGCCTTTCTTTGAATCAGCCTTCTTGTTTTGTGACCCTTCCCCTTCTATCTTGAGGCACTTCTGCTTTTGCCTCATTCTTGCCCTTGTCTTCCTCATTTAAGAGTGCCATGTCTACTAACCTTTCGTAAGTAGCCCCCATAGGTACGTGGGTCATAGCCAAGCTGTAAAGTGGCTCATTCAATCCCTTGACAAAACGGAGAGCCTTCTTATGTGGAGTATTCATAAGTCCAGTCCAAACCGGGCCAGCTGATTGAATTGGTTGATGTACTCCTTGACCGTCATACTTCCTTGAATAAGAGATAAGAACTTTTCCAACTGTAGACTTCGTTCAGCTTGCGACAGGAATTTCATCTCAAACCTTATCCTGAAATCCATCCATGTGTCAACAGGTCCTTCAGCGTTAGTGACTTCCCACCAATAGGAAGCTTCGTCTTTGAGCAACCATACTGCCAACTGTACCTTCTGCCTATTGTCTACCTCAAAGATAACGAACAGATCCTCAGTTTCTTTGAGCCAGTTCCTCGCTTCTACGAATGATTCAGTTCCCTTGAAATCCTTTCCACTCATGGCCTTAAAATCACTACAGATCTTTGAGAAATAATTTGCATGAGGAGGAGGAGAAGGAGGAGGAGGAACCGCTGCAGTTGGAGGAGGAATATCTGCTGGGCCTGCATCGTTGGCCCTAGCCTCTAAGTACCTCCTAAACCAGCCAGGTATTGACACACCCTCTAGAAGGTTAAGATTCCCAGACATGCTGAAATGAAAAATAAGAGATTCAAACAAGGAAACAAAGGATAGTGCTAATGGCTTTTGGGGAATAGCCTTTAAATAAAACAAGACTTTTCTTGAAAAATGCTTCTTTGTAAATGGTTTTGAAAGTAGTTTTAGAAGGTTTTAAAAAATTTTGCCCAGTCTGGAAACCTTCTGCTCTGATACCAAGTGTAACACCCCACCTCCGCTAGGGTCACTTACAAAGGGAATGCACTAGTTTTGGAGGAGCGTTATCACCGTAAACAATCACAGAAATATTACAAGACAGACATAAATAAAACAGCGGAAGAATCAAAAGATAAATTTCATTACTTTCAAAATAGTCAAAGCCTTTTTCATCCAAAGTACCAAATTGCCAAAGTCATCATTTTCCATTATAACAAATTCTGTCTTGCATAAATAAAGAAGCATAAAAGCTTAAAACAACAAAAATAGCATAATTCCCCAAGATAGCAGAAATGCAGCTATAGCAGAGCTCAAGATCAAACCGTACATGAGCTGAACCGAAAGCAAGAGAAATCCAAGCTAAGTGCTAGAGTTTCCTCCCTGAGAACCTGGGGGTAAACGAAAGAAAAAGAGGCGAAAGAAAATGGGTCAGTCATAAAGACTGGTAAGTCCTAGTGACTTTCAGCATAAAAACAGGTAAAGGTAACATGAAATGTATAAATTGAAAGTAACCATAAGGATGCTGTCAAGATGGGCAAGATAGACTAAGATATCATGATAAATCAAGTATAAATCAAGTATATCATCGCATGTTCGAGATTCGCTGCACCAACTGTACTAGTATCCCAAACCCATGTCATATATTAACCATGAAATGATCCCTTGGCCCAATATCATGAAATGACCCATTGCAGGGTCTAACGGAATGATCCATTAATCGATCGACTCCCTACAAGTTCTAGCTCGTCGTGTGTCTGTGTCATATGGCCCTATCACGAATGTAGTCACCTGTGCTAGGTCCACTATAGGGTGTATCAAGCCCTAGGGTGCCAACCACCGACACGAATCGAGCATGCATAGTGTAAACCTACTGATGCCCAATGCATGCTTTTTCAACTCCGGACTACGCGCACGACCATAGTCCGCCTGAACCTACGCTGGCGCACCAACTCAACCGTCGTTCTGGTTGCTTACAATCAGCCCAGTAATCGTGCCCCACCCTGCATAGTTCCAGGGTACCATGATACATCTAAGTGGGTTACTGCAAAAATGGACCGCGTAACAAGGGTTTCCGTCCAACAGGTTAAGTGTTGTCATTTAAATTCGTGACTTAACCCATATCAGTCTAGCATGTCAGGTCAGTTAAGTGTTGTCTTTCAATTTCATGACTTAACCCCACTAATCATGTGTCAAGTTGGTTAGGTGTTGTCTTTCATGTTCAAGACTTAAAAATATCATGTGGCATTAATTCATTAATGCACCCCAACCTCTCACATTAGACCTGTTTTTGTGGTCACTGGATATGTCGGGCGGTTCCGGGCAGGTTTACAACACAACTCAGTCTAACCTCGGGTTTCAAGCGCGATATGACCAACTACCCACATTGGATTCTATTGTTTTCAGTCACTGGATTTGCCGGGCGGTTCCGGGAAGAATTACACTGCAAACTCAACCCAACCTCGCGTTGGCCATTTTCAAGTTCATTCTAGTGTCATGTCCATGTTCAAGTTTCATGTCAAGTTCGTGTCAAGTTTCATGGCAAGTTTCATGTCAAGTTTCATGTCAAGTTCCATGATTCATGTTCATAACCAATTCATGTTTTGCCTAATCTACTCAAATCGTATTCCCATTGCACGTAAACGTGAATCGATATAGATTACAAGGAAATCCAAATTCAAAATAAAATGGAATAACATCAAAACTATGATAGGAAAAAGAACGAGCACAAGGTGATAAATCTAGCATGATATAGCTTGAGATAATTGGTTATAACATCACTGGCATATAGAATAATAGTCCCAAAACATTAGGATTACAGATCAAGCATAATAAGGTGATAGTCATGATAAAGGTGATAATCCAAACTTGTGAAAAGTAGATTGATTCAACATCACAGGCATGATAATACTATGGACATGAAGGAGTTTGATTTACAACATGAATAGGTCCAAACTGATTTCATAGCAATATTCCCAAATGTCAAGATCCAAGATGGAAGTTAGAATAGATGTGAATCGATTATCATACTTAAGTCCAATTTCACTTTATCTCATGTCCAAATTACAATTAACAAGTTTAAATCTCTAAGTAACTAGAACTTACAGTGCGCGGATCGAGAATTTAGAAAGCGGAATCGAAGCTCTAGTTGATCAACCCTAATATGCAATTCCTAGCCGTAGTCTTTAAGAAATAGTCTTCGTATTTTTATTTTTATTTATTTATTTCAATTATTTCAGAGGCAGCATAAGGAGAGAATAAAATGGTGTAAGAAGGAATGGGGATTAGGTGGGTTTATATAGGATTAGGCGAACGAATCTAGACTGAAAACGAGACCAAAAACATCAGAATGAACCCAGGCTCAAAACTGGGTTTTGGCACCAGGTCGACCCGCAGGTCGACCATAGGGTCGACCTGGCCCCTGGGAAGTCGACCATAGTGTCGACCCCCAGGTCGACCTGGTCCTGGGCGGGAAATTTCCTGCCCAATCTGCGCTGGGGTTTGAATTTGAATTTCGAATTCGAGCTGTTTTTCGGTTCTGAAAATCCTTGAAACTTCGGAGGGTCATATCTCCATCATGTGGAATCCGTTTTTCGAAAACTCGGACTTGTTTCCAAGTAAAATTTTGAGACGAATGCAATGGCACAACCCGTTTCCCTTGATTCTTATTTTTAAAATTAATTTTACCTTGATTTATGGTTTTAACATGTTATTAAAATACGGGTTGTTACAAGTTATCAAGCTAGCATTGGTATGGCACCCTTCGAAGCATTGTACGGACGACCATGTAGGTTACCAACTTGTTGGTGCAAATCTACAGAAAGATTATTACTTGGACCAGATATGGTTAGAGAAACGTCCAAGAAAATTGATCTTATTTGATGACGAATGGAAACAGCTCCAGATAGACAAAATTCCTATGCGGATAAGAGAAGGACTAAGACCAAATTTGAAGTAGAAGACTTAGTTTTTATTAAAGTATCACCTCTGAGGAATGTGGTTCGCTTCGGATCTGTAGGGAAGTCGGCACCCAGATTTGTGGGACCATTTCCCATAATTGAAAGGATTGGCCAAATGGCCTATAGAGTAAAGCTACCAGAAAATCTATCCTAGTTTTATGATGTTTTGCACGTTTCTCATCTCCGAAAGTGATTGCATGACACCGCGGAATTTGTTGAGCCAGTATATTAGAGGAAGCAAAAGTGGAGAAGGAGGAAACAGTCAGACGAGTCCCTACCCGTATTCTTGGATCAAAAGTTAAGAAGCTATGCAATAAAAAAATGAAGCTAATAAAGGTTCAATGGGGAGATAACCCAGAGGATGCGACTTGGGAGACCAAAGACAAGATTCGTGCTTCGTACCCTTTCTTTTTCAAGGGTATGTCCTTAACTTCTTTTCTAAAGTTTTATCTATACTTGTTTCTATCATTTGAGTATGTCATATCAATAGTATTTTCGACCTTCAGATAGGAATTCTATGGATGTAAACATGTGTTTGAGACATGTTATGTTTGATGGATGCAAGTGCTTGCTAGTGATTGACTGTGGATGCATATATACACACACACTAGGCATTAGATCGGCTCAATCACTCTCATACTACATATGGATGTGTGTGTATTTTTGATTTCTTGTAATGGGTGAAAATGGATGTATTAATATATGGATGTTGCATCTGGACGATTGAGTGTGCACACATATAGAACTTACATGTTATAATAGGATTATTTGCATACATATTGGATTCATGGCACTAGCATACATTGCACTGTGGAGGTCGACTGAATCAGTAGACCGTCTAATCTTTGCATTAGTATTGGGACATGCACACACACCTTCGCATATGCTCATATAAGCATTAGAAGTCTTTAAGGACAATGGATGCCTGTGAGAGTATATGGGTGATGGATGGTAGGATATACATTCTTCTTGACTTGGAGATTACGGGGACGAAATCCTTTAAGTAGAGGGAATGTAACACCCCGTAATTTTAACGACATTAAAGAGAATAAATTAAATAATAATTAATCTAATAATTAGAATTAAGGGAAGCAGACTCTGCCATTGCGTCTGTCTTGAAATTCTGGTCATGATAGACATTTGGTTTGCATAAAACGGACATCGTATGAAGAAGTTATGAAGGGTTGAAGTTTGTATACGTGCAAGATAATTATATATATATATATATAGGGACCAGGAATTCAAAATTTCAGTTCAAATCTCGAAAATCTGTAGGCGGTAAGATTCCCGCCCCAGGGGTGTCGACCCCGTATCCTATAAGGGGAGTCGACCCCGGGGTCGACCCCATAAAGGAAGGGTCGACCCCCTAGGACTGAGGTGGATGTCTATTTCTGGAGGGCTGGCAGCTATAAATAAAGGTCTATTTCTCTTGTTTTCTTCACTAAAAATCGATGGAAGCCAAAAGCTATCATTGCCTGAACTGAATCCATTTCTTCAACAAAAATCAACTAGAGCTAATCAGTTAGAGATTCAAGTATAGATCTGAGATTCAACACCAACCATTCCTCTTTTATCTTCTAAAATCCAAAAACTGTGAGTTAGTTACTTTTAGATTTAAATGATTAAATGTAAAACGTGATATAACTGTTATTTGGATCTGTTATAAATTGTGAATCTATGATATTCTTGGATCTTAACCTTTATCGTGCTAGATCTACTTTTATAGATCTAATTCACTTGTGGTTAATTTACCGTGTCACATTTGTGGATCTTAACCTTTACCTATGTTTGTGACTAATTTGGATATGTCATTATTTGGACAGTTAAATCCTTGTTTAGATCTAATTCTCCATCTAGACCATCTTACCTATCAGCTTGTGGTTAACTTAGATCTATCATTAATTGGACATATGAATCCTTATTTAAATCTATTTATGCCTACTATGACATCCTTAGTATTTTAGATCTAGTTTTATTGTCACATGTTCACTAGATCTATTTCTATCTCTCTACCTTATCACTATGCCAATTACATTTTTATGTCACTTTTATTAGAATAATCACTATTGTCATCTTCCCATCACCCTTCCCTTGTCATTGTTTATGGCCAGGCTACTTTCTAGCCTAGGCATGCAGCCAAATATATGCGAATACGTTAGTATGGGAAAGGGGAAAATGTTGAAATTAGCATAAATTGAATAGTGCTTATGAACATGAATTTGGGCATATAATCCATTATGAATATAATTGGGTAAATGGGCATGAACACCTATAAAGACATACGTATAATTAAATAGTTAATAATTAAAATGCCGAGGATTACAGTAATAAGAAACTATAACTGCACTTATGACACGAGGTTAGATTGCATTTGTGGTGGAAGTCTGCCCGAAACCGGCCGGCATATCCAACAACCGCAAATATTGAATTTAATGTGAGGTGTCTAAGTGCATAAATACGAGACATGCTAAGACACGAGGGTAAGCCCAACTCGTGGAAGAAGTCTCCCGGGACCCGAATGGCATATCCAGCATCCACAAGCTGTAGGCCTAATGTGGGAGGTCTAGCCCATTATAAACCATAAATGGACATGGTAAAGAATTGAAATTGTGACGGCCCGCCCCACACCAGCCGACATTTCCTCCGAAAGTGCGCTGTACACATGCCCGACTAGCACGGAACGGTCGCCAAAGAGAGGGAAGAAGAGAATGAACTAATCGAAAACCTGTAGAATGTCTCACAGCGCATGGAACAAAATATAATAATAATGTACTTGACATAAAATAGGCGAGGCAGTGAATAAGATGATAACTAAAACCAACATCAACATCATCATCAGAGTAGCGGAAATCCAAATACAGCTTATTAAAACTTTCCAAATTACTGTCTCTAAACAAAAGAAAGAAAGGTACACCACTAATGCCCAAAGTAGTGACCGCAGCAACAAAGGGAGAATATCTATATATATGTATCATACGTGGAAACCTCCTGCTCGTCTTCGGTACATCTACTCGTGCATACCACCTAACCTGTCTCTAGTCTGCTCGTGAGAGCACCCAGAGTAATAAGAAGAGACATAAAACTCTGGGTCAGACAAAAAGTTTGGTATGAGCGATAAGCAGCTAAACAGAACAATAACAGATATACTAAACCATACCTGGACCTGCAACCAAAGAGTTAATACTACATACTGTACAATACTCTGAACAGATGGTGTAAAGAATACGGGGGTGGGGGTGTGCATGTCATAATGATGGCAAACATAGCAACCATCCTCACATCTCTCACTTAGTGCGTAAATCATACGATATCTACTAATTCGATCACTAGACCCATCGAAGTAGTGACGAAGTTCGACTTGTACAACTACTGCTACTGTCAAGCTTACCCCATGGAGTCAAGACCAAATCTTTACAAATGACTCCACTTCATTGGTCTATAGCTCTTTAGTCGTACCTAGGCCACTGTGGCCCTGAATCCGTTCATGTACCCCCTATACATAGTGATCCAAAGTCATGGACATCGACAACTCCTTAGCACACGTCCCGCAGCAAAGCCCAACTCATGAAGTTAACTCGTTGGTTCCCAACTGTATCCTGAGTACAACTCCTCATTTGGACTACCTTTGCATCTCGGGTTATTTTTCCTCTTCCCCGGATCGGTCTTTGTATCTTCACTTCACTTTGCTTCAGGTCGTGGTCATCAGCTCCTCGGTTCGGATCGGAATACCCCATACGGGTCGGGTCGTGCTCCTCCAGCTCGTGACTCATCGTCGGGTCCTACTCGTGATGCAACGTCAATGGTTTGGAGTCCACTAAGCGGCTCGGTTCGCGCCCCTAGAGTGGTTTGGGTCGGAGTAGCTCATGCTCACAAGGGAGGATTGGGTCGGATGGTGTGAGCGGTTCAATTCGGTTAGAGCACTCCAGTTTGTGATCCTTCATGGCCATCAGTTCACGAGCTTCCAGGCGGTTCAGGTCGGGCTCCATCACCACAACCAGATCGGTTTGGATAAGATACTCCACGATCGGGTTGGTTCAGGTAGGGGCGATCCGATCCGGTCCCTGCATATTTTCCTTCAACTTCTTTCAGCGACTGTTTACGCCATTTGACGGCGTTTTCGACCAATCTAACACTTCTAGACAACCGCAAAGCATACCATACATTCATAGCAACATGTATAATCATCCACAAACAGCGAAACAACAATCATAGCATGTAAAATGGATCAAACATACCCATAATCCCATATTTTCCCTTAAGCATGTTTAGGCAAAATCTAATGATATGATTAGCAAAACTTAACCAAATCAACCCAAACTTCTAACAGAGGCCTAAAACATCATTTCAAATTTTATAAATATTTTTCCAAAATTTTATCATGTCTAATTCCGTTAATTAACACTAATTACCCTTAATTAACCATAATTAGTGAGGAACTATGCAAATCACTCACCTTGGCCACAAATAAAATACCAAATCTGAAACGATTCTCGGTTTAGCGCTATTCCTAATGCAACACAGCAGCTCTAACCTTGCTTTGGTGCTATTCCTCCTTAATTTGATGTTGATTAGGCTAATCTTCAATTAGAAAGTGGTTTGGTGGTGTTTTGTAGAGAGTTAGAGAGTGGAGGCCATGACTAGGTTAAGAGGAATGAATGGTGACGGCTGAAAAATGAGAAAAAGGTATTCTCTAAACCCTAACTTCCCTTTTAAACTCCTAATCCCGAAATTCCCCTTTGGGCCTAGCTGTTAATCACCCGGTTAAGCTCAATTAAGCTGTTTTTCACCAACTGAAACTTGTTTCAGCCATATCTCCCAAACGGTGATTCCGTTAGGCTAATGTGACTAGTCTACAGAAAGGTAAACCATCATCCGGAGCCAATGGAATTGGTTTCAGGTCAAAACTCCTTTCCAATCAAAAGTTATGGCCAAAACAGTATCAGCTAAGGGCAAAACGGTCATTTAAAAATCGGCAAAAACCATGAACATGGAAAATGACCCCTATAGTCGTATCCCAAAGTTACACGACCATACGACTTCGTATGTGAAAGAAATAAACACTCTACAATCCTTCGATGCGTAGAATGCGGGTCGTTACACTCTCCCTCCCTTAAGAAATTTCGTCCCCGAAATTCCTTAACCCAAAAAATACAAAGAATCCCGCATGCCTATCAGCCATATACAACAATCAAACATGCAAAACAGATAAAGCAAACCTATCCTAGCATGTGGAAAGACTAAATCGAAACTGTATTCTTACCAGGCGAAGAGTTCTGGATACGTCTTCCTAATGCTCTCCTCTGTCTCTCAAGTACAGTCATTCTCATTTCCGCCTCACTGGACTTTGACTAGATTCACCACTTTCCTTCGAAGTTGCTTCGTATTGTTCCCAACAATATGCATCGGCTTGCGATTCCCAACCGTCTCGGGTTCAACTTCGATATCATCTAACTGATTAGGTGAAATAGTCACATCTGGGTCGTGTATGAACTTCCTTAACAGGGAAACATGAAATACGTTGTGAACTCCTGCCATATTCTCTGGTAATTCAGCTTTGTATGCCAAATTCCCAATTTTCTCAAAAACTGGGAATGGACCAACAAATCTTGGTGCTAACTTGCCTCTCCTGCCAAATCGTATCATGCTCTTTAACGGAGAAATCTTGACAAACATCAATTCGCTAATGGAGAACTTTAATTCCCTTCTCCTCTTATCACCATAACTTTTCTGCCTATCTTGGGCAGCCTTCATTCGTTGTTGAATGATCTTGATCTTGTCTGAAGTTTCTCTTATCACATCTGGTCCAAGCACAAACTTCTCACCAGTTTCTAACCAACATGACGGTGAGTTGCACGGTCTTCCGTACAAAGCTTCAAATGGAGCCATACCAATACTGGATTGATAACTATTACTATATGTGAACTCTACTAGATGTAAATGGTCATCCCATGATCCACCAAAGTCTAATATGCAAGCTCTCAGTAGATCCTCTAATACTCGATTCACCCTCTCTATCTATCCGTCGGTTTGAGGATGATACGCGGTACTGAGATGTAATTCTGAACCTAACGCCACTTGTAAGCTTTTCCAAAATCCACTAGTGAACAACGGATCTCGGTCACTCACAATGCCCTTGGGTATTCCATGAAATCTCACTACCCACTTTATATACAGTTCCGCTAACTTAGCTGCCATCCTGTTTGACTTGACGGGTATAAACCTTGCACTCTTAGTAAATCGGTCCACAATCACCCAAATGCTATCATGACCCGATCTAGTCCTTGGTAACCCATCAATGAAATCCATTGACACTTGTTCCCATTTCCAGTCTGGAATTTCTAATGGTTGTAACAACCACTAGGCTTCTTTTGCTCAGCTTTAACTAGCTGGCAATTCATGCATTTGGATATAAACGTCCCAACGTCTCTTTTCATCCCTAAGCATCTCTCTCATGAGGTCTGTAAACATCATCCTCATATCAGCAGCATTCCCATTATTGGCTCCTCTACCGGTACCCCTTGCATATCGGCTCATCGTTCAATCTGTAAAGAGAAAACGATTAACCATCTCCATAGTGGTGCTAGTGCAGTCCGACTTCATCCTTAACTATACTAATAGTATATATATAACTTTTGAAAACAAAAATAATCACAAATGCACGCTCTCATCTACGTATTATCTCTCCCTGGTGTCTTTCCCTAGGTTAACTATGCAACCTAGAGCTCTGATACCAAGTGTGACGGCCCGCCCCGCACCAGCCGGCATTTCCTCCGAAAGTGCGCTGTACACATGCCCGACTAGCACGGAACGATCGCCAAAGAGAGGGAAGAAGAGAATGAACTAATCGAAAACCTGTAGAATGTCTCACAGCGCATGGAACAAAATATAATAATAATGTACTTGACATAAAATAGGCGAGGCAGTGGATAAGATGATAACTAAAACCAACATCAACATCATCATCAGAGTAGCGGAAATCCAAATACACTTATTAAAACTTTCCAAATTACTGTCTCTAAACAAAAGAAAGAAAGGTACACCACTAATGCACAAAGTAGTGACCGCAGCAACAAAGGGAGAATATCTATATATATGTATCATACGTGGAAACCTCCTGCTCGTCTTCGGTACAGCTACTCGTGCATACCACCTAACCTGTTTCTAGTCTGCTCGTGAGAGCACCCAGAGTAATAAGAAGAGACATAAAACTCTGGGTCAGACAAAAAGTCTGGTATGAGCGATAAGCAGTTAAACAGAACAATAACAGGTATACTAAACCATACCTGAACCTAGACCTGCAACCAAAGAGTTAGCACTACATATTGTACAATACTCTAAGGTGCCACTGAACAGATGGTGTAAAGAATACGGGGGTGGGGTGTGCATGTCATAATGATGGCAAACAAATCAAACATAGAAACCATCCTCACATCTCTCACTCAGTGCGTAAAGCATACGATATCTACCGCTTCGATCACTAGACCCATCGAAGTAGTGACAGAGTTCGACTTGTACAACTACTGCTACTGTCAAGCTTACCCCATGGAGTCATGACCAAATCTTTACAAATGACCCCACTTCATTGGTCTATGGCTCTTTAGTCGTACCTAGGCCACTGTGGCCCTGAATCCGTTCACGTACCCCCTACACATAGTGATCCAAAGTCATAGACATCGACAACTCCTTAGCACACGTCCCGCAGCAAAGCCCAACTCATGAAGTTAACTCGTTGGTTCCCAACTGTATCCTGAGTACAACTCCTTATTTGGAATACCTTTGCATCTCGGGTTATTGTTCCTCTTCCCTGGATCGGTCTTCGTTTCTTCTCTTCACTTTGCTTCAGGTCGTGGTCATCAGCAACTCGGTTCGGATCGGAATACACCATACGGGTCGGGTCGTGCTCCTCCAGCTCGTGACTCATCGTCAGGTCCTACTCGTGATGCAACGCCATTGGTTTGGAGTCCACTAAGAGGCTCGGATCGCACCCCCTAGAGTGGTTTGGGTCAGAGTAGCTCATGCTCACGAGGGCGGATCGGGTCGGATGGTGTGAGCGGTTCGGTTCGGGTAGAGAACTCCAGTTTGTGATCCTTCATGGCCATCAGTTCACGAGCTTCCAGGCGGTTCGGGTCGGGCTCCATCACCACAAGCGGATCGGTTCGGAGAAGATACTCCACGATCGGGTTGGTTCGGGTAGGGGCTATCCGATCCGGTCCCTGCATATTTTCCTTCAACTTCTTCCAGCGACTGTTTACGCCATTCGACGGCGTTTTCGACCAATCTAACACTTCTAGACAACCACAAAGCATACTATACAGTCATAGCAACATGTATAATTATCCACAAACAGCAAAACAACAATCATCGCATGTAAAATGGTTCAAACGTACCCAAAACCCCATATTTTCTCTTAAGCATGTTTAGGCAAAATCTAATGATATGATTAGCAAAACTTAACCAAATCAACCCAAACTTCTAACAGAGGTCTAAAACATCATTTTGAATTTTATAAATATTTTCCCAAAATTTTATCATGTCTAATTTCGTTAATTAACACTAATTACCCTTAATTAACCATAATTAGTGAGGAACTATGCAAATCACTCACCTTAGCCACAAATAAAATAACAAATCTGAAATGATTCTCTGTTTGGTGCTGTTCCCAATGCAACATAGCAGCTTTAACCTTGCTTTGGTGCTATTCCTCCTTAATTTGATGTTGATTAGGCTAATCTTCAATTAGAAAGTTGTAACAACCCGTATTTTCAATAACCTGTTATAACATAAATCGAGGCAGAATTAAATTATAAAATCTGAATCAAGGGAAACGGGCTATGCCATTATGTTCGTCTCGGAAAAATACGCGAAATAGAGTCCGAGTTTTCGAAAATCGGAGTCCGTATGACCCAGTTAAGGCCCATTGAAGTTTGCAGAAAATCCCTAAGTAAAAACAGATTTAAATTTTAAATTAAAAACTAGGGTTAGGGCAATCTGGGCAGGCGGGAAAAATTCCCGCCCAGGGCCCCATGTCGACAGGCCTGTCGACAGGGGTCTTAGGGAGTCGACTGCCCTGTCGACAGCCCTGTCGACAGGGGGTGCCGGGCTGCTTAGCCTGGTGCACCATTTCTGATTTGGGTTTGGTCTTGTGGCTTGGTTCTAGAGAGTTCTGGGATCTGATGGACCTAATTGAATCTAGGGTTAATCCTATGGTCCAAATCACTAGCCTAATCTATAAATAAGACCCTAACCTACCCATAATCATTCATTATTCATCCTAGCAACTAAACTATGGCAAAATCAAAACTCTCATGGCCTCCACCCTCTTCATACAATTCCTAAAATAATTCCTAAGTGATTTTCCATGCATACAAGTATATTTAGGCTTGTATGATCCTCTTTAGCTTGCATTAAAGGCTTGTTTCTCTATTGGCATCATAAAGGAGGAGTCTTGATCAAGTTTGCTTGCAATTGGGGGGTTTTAATTAGTTGCATAAGGGGTTTCTTACAATTGTTATACTCATTTGAGTCCGCATAAGCATTGTAAGCCCTCTTACCTTCATTTTAGAAACTCTAAAGTTAATATGTGGTGAAAGTTGGGATCTTTGCAAATGTATTTAGTTATGAATGTTTATGCATGTTCACCAAGCCATGATTTACAAGTTCATTGAGTTATGCATGTTCACTATGCCATGTTTTGCAAGTTTATTGAGTTATGCATGTTTATGCGAGTTCACTATGCCATGATTTGCAAGTTAAATGAGTTATGCATGTTTATGCGAGTCCACTATGCCATGATTTGCAAGTTAAATGAGTTATGCATGTTTATGCAAGTTCATTATGCCATGTTGTGCATGTTTAATAAGTTGTGCATGCTTATGCAAGTTTAAAATGACAAGTTGTGCATGTTTGACAAGTTATGCATGCTTATGCAAGTTTAAAATGACAAGTTGTGCATGTTTGACAAGTTATGCATGCTTATGCAAGTTTAAAATGACAAGTTGTGCATGTTTGACAAGTTATGCATGCTTATGCAAGTTTAAAATGACAAGTTGTGCATGTTTGACATGTATGTTGTGCCAAGTTCCCTCTTCCTATCCTTTATGCGTTATTACGAATATGTAAGCGATGGAATGACGTTGGGGGTTTTGGGTAAACTTAAAGTACATGAAATTATAAGATTGGGAATTTACCTATTAAGTTAGGTCTACCCCTTGGGAATTTACCTATTAAGTTAGGTCTACCCAAGTATTTGTTGACTTGTAAGTATGTTTTGAAATAAAGTGGACATGACACTTAGAAAACATAAGTGTGGCCAACTCGAGGTTGGGTTGAGTTTGTAGCATAATTCTACCTGGAACCTACCGGCTTAACTAGTGGCTACAAACAATAGGACCCAATGTGAGAAGTTGGTCATGTGGTGCCAAGACCCGAGGTTAGACCAAGTTGTGGTGTAAAGCTACCCGGACCCGCCCGGCTTAACTAGTAACCGCAACAAAGTCTAATGTGGGAGGTTAAGGTGCATTAAATTAATTAATGCCTCATGGTTAGGGTTAAGTCAGGGTCCACTAATACTTAACCAATTTGGGGATTCGAGGGATTGGAATGGGGTTAAGTGCGAACTGTTGGTTACACTTAACTAGTTTAATCCATTTTTGGGAGTTCGAGGGATTAGAATGGGGTTGAGTTCCACTTAACCAATTTAATCCATGATTAGTAAAGGGTTAAATCGCATTTAACCCTCTTAGAAAACCCTAGCAGCGGGTCTGTTCCAGCAGTAATCCCAGTTTGGTATCATCACAACCCTAGAGGACTAGGCTAGGGCGGGGCACGATTACTGAACGGATGTAAGCGACAAAAAGGCGATGGCTGAGTGGTACAGCGGTGCGGGTCCAGGCGGGCTACGGACGTGCACGTAGTCCGGTGTTGGACAAACTCGAGGCACGGGTACCAGTAAGTTAGGGCTGTGCATTATTGCTTAAGTGTCTGGGGTTGGCACCCGAGGGCTTGATACACCCAAAGGTGGACCCAGCACAGCCTAACTACAACCATATGTGGGCCATATGGACACCAACACTTGACGTGTTAGGTTTATAGGGAGCCGATCGACTAGGCCGTTGGGCTGAACCTCATATTAAGGTCACTTCATGTTATTGGGTTGAAGCTTGGGCCAAGGGATCAATACCTGTTATGTTGGTTTGCTAGTACACCGTGGTGCAAAACTTAACCTTGTTTTATGCGATGACACCTCTATCTATCTTGTAGTTGATTTATCATGCCAGTATGTTGTTATTTATGATCATCTCAGTTCCCATCATGATGTTAACTTTATTAGTTTATAGACTGATCGTAGCAGGGCTTACTCAGTCTTTTTGACTGACCTGTTTTCTTTCGCCTCTTTTCTTCCGTTCCCCCCCCCCCCCCAGGTTCTCAGGGAGGGAATACTGGAGCCTAGCTTGGATTTTAGCTGCTTCTTTGGATAGCTCAAGTATGCTTTGGACTTGAGCCGCTATGGTTTATCACTCTTATTTGGGGATAGTACTTATGTATTTCAGTTTATCAGATGATGTATTTATCTAGACTTGTAATTTTGGGAAATTGACATTTTGATGTACCAGACTTGTGTTTTGAAATGGTTTAAAAATCTTCCGCTGTTTTATCTACTTACTCTGTTTATTTACATATATATATATGTCATGTCCTGCATTGCTATATCATTATGCATGTTTACCTTGTTTTAAAAACGCCCCACCAAAGTCAGAGTTGCTCGCAAGAGCCACCCTGGCGGAGGTGGGGTGTTACATTTGGTATCAGAGCATATGGTTTACGAGAAGGGATAAAAAGGTTTTTAAAACTTTTGAAAAGAAAAACTATTTTCAAAACCAAGTATTAAGTATTTTCCAAAGAAAAGTCTAGTTATTTTTAAAAGGCTATTCCCCCAAAAAGCCATTAGCACTATCCTTTGATCCCTCGTTTGAACTCTTTTCTTTTCGTTTCCAGCATGTCTGATAATCTCATCTTACCCGAAGGGGTAACAATACCCGATTGGTTTCGTCGGTACTAGGAAGTCACAGCACCGGTCCCGGGTGTCTCTAATGTTGTCTTTCCAGTCAAGACCGCTGTTCCTCCTCCTCCTCCTTCCGTAGCTGATGTTCCTCTTCTCCCTTAGCCTCCACAAGCGGATTTTGCGGAAGCTTGTAAGAACTTTAAGATGATGGGTGGCAAGAATTTTAGTGGAACAGAGACTTTTGTAGAGGCAAGGAATTGGTTGAAAGAGACCGAAGATCTTTTAGCCACCTTTGATATAGGTGACCGCAGGAAGGTTTTATTGGCAGTATGGTTGCTAAAGGAAGAAGCTGCACGTTGGTGGGTAGTCACCACCGCTACTAGGCCAATTGAGACTTGGGATGACTTTAGAGGAAGGTTTGGACTGAGGTTCTTATCACTGAAGCAAGGGGACATGACTATTAGGGAATACATAGATAAGTTTAATCAACTGGCTCGGGTCAATTTAGACTTAGTTAATACAGCTCAGAAGAAGGCCCTACACTTTGCTCTAGGATTAAACGAGCCATTACATGGTTTGGCCATGTCTCATATACCCTTGGGGGCGACTTTCGAGAATTTGGTGAATATGGCCCTACTTCAAGAAGAAGATAACAATGACAAGAAAGAGGTCAAGGCGAATGAGTCTCAAGGCAAGAGAGTAAATTCCGGGAAACGGGGCAAGAATAACAACAACCTCAAGGGCAAGCCAAGAGAGAATAGGAAATGTAACTTCTGTGGTAAAGTTGGACATATAGCCAGGGAATGTAGGAAGAAGAAGAGAAAGCGGGGCGAATGCTTTCATTGTGGTGAGTCTGGGCATCTGAGCAAGGATTGCCCGAGGAAACAAGGGCAAGGTCAGACTCAGTGTGCAGGACTATCTGGAGGGCGAATTCATCCCCTCAACACCATTCTTCCAGCTCAGGATAGAGGTGGCATTTCTGTTGAAAATCTGCTTTACATTTTCTGATTTTCCCTGTTTGAACTTTGTTTGATTCTGGCACATCGCATAGTTTTATTTCATCTGATCTAGTTGAAAGTTTTGCACCTAAGTACTAGTCTGGTTGATGATCCCGTATATGTTTCAAATCCAATTGGGGGTTCTGCCCGTTTGTCTGTGGTCTGAGTGGATTTGAAAATTTCTATCTTGAGTATAGAATTCTCGTGGGATGTTTATATTCTCGGTTTCAGGGGATATGGGTTGGTTTTGGGCATGGAATGGTTGTCCTGTTTTGGAGCCATTCTGGGTTTTTGTATATAGGGTGTGGGGCTCATGACTCGCCTCGGTAATACCCTAGAAATTTCTAGCAACCCTATGGGTCCCGTCATGTTATGTTATCTTGAATCCCTCAACTCGTCTATCGATAGTTTGCAATCTGTGAGGGTGGTCCGAGAATATCCTGATATCTTGGGGAAAGTAAAGGGGTTACCCCTAGACGTGGGATAGATTCCCGCATTATCTGGTTGGTAATACCAAGCCAGTTTCGTGGCCGGTTAGGCACATGACCTCACGAAATGAGAGTTAAGAAAGTAAGTCAAGGAGTTGCTTGAGAAGAACTTCCTGAGACGAGGCATTTTCGAGTAGGGTGCTCCAGTAGTATTCGTTACTGATGTGGACAGTTTGTTTCGCTTATGTGTTGATGATCGTGAGAGGAATAGATAACCGGTACCAAGGATCAATGATTTGTTTGATCAGCTTGTAGGAGCATCTGTTTTCTTTTGATCTAGCTACCGGATTCCATCAGCTTAGGATGGCTGAGGATGGAATTGACAAGACTGCGTTTAGGACTCTAGATGGGTTTTAGAATGGTTAGTCATACTATTTGGTTTGACTAATGCACCCGCATATTACGTAAACTGGATGGGTAGGGTGTTTAGGGAGTCCTTGAACAAGTTTGTCGTGATCGTCGTAGACGATATTTTGATCTCCTCAAAAGAACGAGGAAGAACATGCTAGACATCTCAAGGAGGAGATGGATACGCTTAGAACCACCAGTTGAAGGTCAAGTTCTCCAAATGTCACTTTGGAGGAAAGAAGTTGGATTTCTTTGGCACATAGTTCCTAAGTAAGGCTTAGCGGTGGATTCCGCTAAAGTGGTTGCGGTTTAAGACCGGAAAACTCTAAGGAGGGCAATTGAAGTAAGAAGCTTTCTCCGTTTGGCTAGTTAGGTAGCATTCCCGGAGCTTAGACTTACTCTTCCGGATCAAGAAGGGGGTTTCACAGGAAGAAGACCCGCAGTTGGTCAAGAACATGGACCAGTCGATTCGGGGCGAGATGTTAAGTCACCTCGCTAGATATATTATAGATGACAAGGGAGGACTAAGGCGCGATGAGAGATTATGTGTTCCTCAAGTGAAAGACTTGGTAAAGAAGGTTCTTGAGGATGCGCATCACTCGAGGAGGTGGCCGAGTTGGTCTCAGGACGCATGTTGTGCCACCAGGTTAAGGCCAAGTCATAGAAGCCCAGTGGGCCATTACCTCCATTGGAGGTTCCGCAAGGGAAGTGTGAGAACATCTCGATATATTATGTGGATGGACCACCTAGATCAAAGAAAGGGAATACGGGTATGGGGGTCATAGCAGGTAGACTCACGAAGAGTGCTCATTTCGGTCCAGTGAAGAGCGAGAGGACTGCGTCATGGTTAGCAACGGTTTACCCTCAAGAAGTTGGCCAATCTTGAAATAGCCTACAGGAAACCATGGGTAGGCAACTGAATCTAGGTATGGCCTATCACTCATAGGCGAATGGTTCATTTCGATTAAGCATGAGTTATAGAAAATCACGTTTATAAGGGAAATTGGCAACGTAGATTGGTATTTCCAAGAAAGTTCTGCCGCGTGGGGTACTTTATAGTAAGTAGACGAGATCCAGGATTCACTAGTGAATTTTGGAGAGCTTTCATGGAATCATGAGGTTACAGTTATGTTTAAGCCAAGTATACGGAAAGAAGAATAAGTGGAAAAGGAAGACGAGAGGCAGCGAGTTCCAACTCGAATTTGGGAAATAGGAGTTAGGCGGCCAAGAAGTCATGAAGTAAAAGACGGTAAAAGTACAGTGGAATTGAGCTCAAGGAGGCGTGACTAAGAAGAGTGAAGACTAGACACGCGCATCATATCTCTTTTTTTTAGAGTGCATCCTTGATCCTTGTTTTTTTTCTTCTGTGGAGCTTGCTTGCAAGTTATCTTTGGTATATATCCTCTCGGTCCCATTCTCGATCTTATTTCTGTTGTAAACTCCATAAGCGGGTTATGACTCATCGGTTAGTACTATATGTCAGAGCTTGAATGGATTTCTTGTAATCCAAAAAGGAGTTTATCTTGCTTATCTTCTAAGCATATTTCTTTGTCCATGATTATCTAGTTTATCGTGTTTATCTTGTCATGAGAACCTTAGGTAGAAACCCTTTGGTTGAAACATGTGTTTGAAACATGTTATGCTTGGTGGTTGCAAGTGGTTGCAAGTGTTTGCAAGTGGTTGCTCGTGGATGCATTATACACGATTAGGCACTAGATCGGCTCGCACATTCCTCATATTGCATATGCATGAGTGTTTATGCTTATTCATGGATGAAAATTGTGTGTTATCACATGGATGTTGCATATGGGTGTATGTTATGTGCACACATATAGATGATATACATTATGTTAGGAATTGCATACATATGGATTCATTTCACTAACATAATTTGCATTGATGATATTTGCATTAGATAAGTACATATACACACACCTCTGCATATGTTCATCCAGCATTTAGAATCTTTTAAGGACAATGATTGCTCGTGGATGATGCTTTGAGTAGATGGATGATTGGATGGTAGGATACGTTCTTCCTAACTTGAAGATTTCGGGGACGAAATCCTTTAAGGAGGGGAGAATGTAACAACCCGTATTTTCAATAACCTGTTATAACATAAATCGAGGCAGAATTAAATTATAAAATCTGAATCAAGGGAAACGGGCTATGCCATTATGTTCGTCTCGGAAAAATACGCGAAATAGAGTCCGAGTTTTCGAAAATCGGAGTCCGTATGACCCAGTTAAGGCCCATTGAAGTTTGCAGAAAATCCCTAAGTAAAAACAGATTTAAATTTTAAATTAAAAACTAGGGTTAGGGCAATCTGGGCAGGCGGGAAAAATTCCCGCCCAGGGCCCCATGTCGACAGGCCTGTCGACAGGGGTCTTAGGGATTCGACTGCCCTGTCGACAGCCCTGTCGACAGGGGGTGCCCGGGCTGCTTAGCCTGGTGCACCATTTCTGATTTGGGTTTGGTCTTGTGGCTTGGTTCTAGAGAGTTCCGGGATCTGATGGACCTAATTGAATCTAGGGTTAATCCTATGGTCCAAATCACTAGCCTAATCTATAAATAAGACCCTAACCTACCCATAATCATTCATTATTCATCCTAGCAACTAAACTATGGCAAAATCAAAACTCTCATGGCCTCCACCCTCTTCATACAATTCCTAAAATAATTCCTAAGTGATTTTCCATGCATACAAGTATATTTAGGCTTGTATGATCCTCTTTAGCTTGCATTAAAGGCTTGTTTCTCTATTAGCATCATAAAGGAGGAGTCTTGATCAAGTTTGCTTGCAATTGGGGGGTTTTAATTAGTTGCATAAGGGGTTTCTTACAATTGTTATACTCATTTGAGTCCGCATAAGCATTGTAAGCCCTCTTACCTTCATTTTAGAAACTCTAAAGTTAATATGTGGTGAAAGTTGGGATCTTTGCAAATGTATTTAGTTATGAATGTTTATGCATGTTCACCAAGCCATGATTTACAAGTTCATTGAGTTATGCATGTTCACTATGCCATGTTTTGCAAGTTTATTGAGTTATGCATGTTTATGCGAGTTCACTATGCCATGATTTGCAAGTTAAATGAGTTATGCATGTTTATGCGAGTCCACTATGCCATGATTTGCAAGTTAAATGAGTTATGCATGTTTATGCAAGTTCATTATGCCATGTTGTGCATGTTTAATAAGTTGTGCATGCTTATGCAAGTTTAAAATGACAAGTTGTGCATGTTTGACAAGTTATGCATGCTTATGCAAATTTAAAATGACAAGTTGTGCATGTTTGACAAGTTATGCATGCTTATGCAAGTTTAAAATGACAAGTTGTGCATGTTTGACAAGTTATGCATGCTTATGCAAGTTTAAAATGACAAGTTGTGCATGTTTGACAAGTTATGCATGCTTATGCAAGTTTAAAATGACAAGTTGTGCATGTTTGACATGTATGTTGTGCCAAGTTCCCTCTTCCTATCCTTTATGCGTTATTACGAATATGTAAGCGATGGAATGACGTTGGGGGTTTTGGGTAAACTTAAAGTACATGAAATTATAAGATTGGGAATTTACCTATTAAGTTAGGTCTACCCCTTGGGAATTTACCTATTAAGTTAGGTCTACCCAAGTATTTGTTGACTTGTAAGTATGTTTTGAAATAAAGTGGACATGACACTTAGAAAACATAAGTGTGGCCAACTCGAGGTTGAGTTGAGTTTGTAGCATAATTCTACCCGGAACCTACCGGCTTAACTAGTGGCTACAAACAATAGGACCCAATGTGAGAAGTTGGTCATGTGGTGCCAAGACCCGAGGTTAGACCAAGTTGTGGTGTAAAGCTACCCGGACCCGCCCGGCTTAACTAGTAACCGCAACAAAGTCTAATGTGGGAGGTTAAGGTGCATTAAATTAATTAATGCCTCATGGTTAGGGTTAAGTCAGGGTCCACTAATACTTAACCAATTTGGGGATTCGAGGGATTGGAATGGGGTTAAGTGCGAACTGTTGGTTACACTTAACTAGTTTAATCCATTTTGGGAGTTCGAGGGATTAGAATGGGGTTGAGTTCCACT
Source organism: Allium sativum (assembly GCA_030737875.1). Classification (NCBI taxonomy): domain Eukaryota; kingdom Viridiplantae; phylum Streptophyta; class Magnoliopsida; order Asparagales; family Amaryllidaceae; genus Allium; species Allium sativum. The sequence continues at coordinate 1,016,692,499 of CM060926.1, read as the reverse complement.
TAACCAATTTAATCCATGATTAGTAAAGGGTTAAATCGCATTTAACCCTCTTAGAAAACCCTAGCAGCGGGTCTGTTCCGGCAGTAATCCCAGTTTGGTATCATCACAACCCTAGAGGACTAGGCTAGGGCGGGGCACGATTACTGAACGGATGTAAGCGACCAAAAGGCGATGGCTGAGTGGTACAGCGGTGCGGGTCCAGGCGGGCTACGGACGTGCACGTAGTCCGGTGTTGGACAAACTCGAGGCACGGGTACCAGTAAGTTAGGGCTGTGCATTATTGCTTAAGTGTCTGGGGTTGGCACCCGAGGGCTTGATACACCCAAAGGTGGACCCAGCACAGCCTAACTACAACCATATGTGGGCCATATGGACACCAACACTTGACGTGTTAGGTTTATAGGGAGCCGATCGACTAGGCCGTTGGGCTGGACCTCATATTAAGGTCACTTCATGTTATTGGGTTGAAGCTTGGGCCAAGGGATCAATACCTGTTATGTTGGTTTGCTAGTACACCGTGGTGCAAAACTTAACCTTGTTTTATGCGATGACACCTCTATCTATCTTGTAGTTGATTTATCATGCCAGTATGTTGTTATTTATGATCATCTCAGTTCCCATCATGATGTTAACTTTATTAGTTTATAGACTGATCGTAGCAGGGCTTACTCAGTCTTTTTGACTGACCTGTTTTCTTTCGCCTCTTTTCTTCCGTTTCCCCCCCCCCCCCCCCCCCAGGTTCTCAGGGAGGGAATACTGGAGCCTAGCTTGGATTTTAGCTGCTTCTTTGGATAGCTCAAGTATGCTTTGGACTTGAGCCGCTATGGTTTATCACTCTTATTTGGGGATAGTACTTATGTATTTCAGTTTATCAGATGATGTATTTATCTAGACTTGTAATTTTGGGAAATTGACATTTTGATGTACCAGACTTGTGTTTTGAAATGGTTTAAAAATCTTCCGCTGTTTTATCTACTTACTCTGTTTATTTACATATATATATATATGTCATGTCCTGCCTTGCTATATCATTATGCATGTTTACCTTGTTTTAAAAACGCCCCACCAAAGTCAGAGTTGCTCGCAAGAGCCACCCTGGCGGAGGTGGGGTGTTACAAAAGTGGCTTGGTGGTGTTTTGAAGAGAGTTAGAGAGTGGAGGCCATGGCTGGGTTAAGAGGAATGAATGGCGACTGCTGAAAAATGAGAAAAAGGTATTCTCCAAACCCTAACAGCCCTTTTAAACTCCTAATCCCGAAATTCCCCTTTGGGCCTAGATGTTAATCACCCGGTTAAGTCCAATTAAGTTGTTTCAGCCATATCTCCCAAACGGTGAGTCCATTTGGCTAATGTGACCACTCTACGGAAAGGTAAACCATCATCCAGAGCCAACGGAAGTGGTTTCAGGTCCAAACTCCTTTTGAATCAAAAGTTATGGCCAAAATAGTATCAGCTAAGGGCAAAACGATCATTTAAAAATCGGCAAAAATCATGAACATGGGAAATGACCCCTATAGTCTTCTCCCAAAGTTACACGACCGTACGACTTCGTATGCGAAAGAAATAAATATTCTACGATCCTTCGATGCGTATAATGCGGGTTGTTACAGAAATACTTAACCTAGTTGAATCCATAAGGATTAGGTGAACATAAACATGAAAAGGGGTTAAGTAAACTTGGTTGAACAATGGGAGGGTTAAGTTAAGTATATCTAAGATGGGTGGGTAATATTTGAATATAGGCCCACAAAACTTAACCAAATGGGGGTTATGTATTAAAGACACCTATAGGTAAGCATAATCGGTAGAAAGATTGGGGTTATATAATTAAAGACACCTTTTAGGATAAATATAACCTGTGGAAAACCTAGTAGGGGATACAAGACAAACGGGAGAGCTTGTATCTTATTGTGTGGGACCCGTTTCAGTCAGTAACCTGGAGTTGGTATCAGACAAAGTACTCTGAATTAGGTCGGGGAAGGGGCACGCTTATTGAAATGATTGTAAGAGATCCAAACAAGGAGGACGGTGTGAGCGGCGCAACGGGTCATGTGCGTGCATGGACCGGGCAGAGGGGGATAAGATGACCGTGGCACCTGTAGATATGAGGCTATGCATATCAGCGAAGGGTTGGAACTTTAGGATGTGATACATCCTACGGTGGGGCTGGCACAGAGTATCTACGCGGCTTAGGGAGCCGATCGATTAGGGTAGTATTTAGGTTACGTTTGGACGTATGCCTAAGTCTACCACCTTATAATAGAAGGGATCATCTCATTCTGATTATACTAGTAATAGTGCAGAGTAATCATTAGGGAAGAGTATACACTCTATCATGTTTACCTTGTCATACTTACCTTTTGTGATGTCACCTTTCTTATCCACTTTATATGTCTGTCATGCTACTTTTATTTATTTACTTGCTAAATGTAACTGGACTCGCCAGACTCTATGTCGGGACCTTTTTGTTTCCTCTTCTTTCTTCCGTTCCACCCTCTACCCAGGTTCTCAGGGTGGGAACACTCAGGCTTGACCATGATTTTTCTTTATCTTGCTAGGAGCTGCTATTGAAGTATTTCTCAAGTTCTTATCTCTACTATGGCTTTGTCTTCTTTTGGGGAATTATGCTTTTTATGTATTCTAACGGAACAAGACAGAAAGTTTTATATTTTTGTAATGGCTTTTATGTAGTTTCAGATTTGTGATATTTTGGACCATGATGTTATGATTTATGTTGAAATAAAAATTTGAATTCCGCTGTTACTTTTATATCTGTCTTGTAATGTTTTCGTTTCTGTTTACCTATAATGCTTCATGAAACTTAATGCATTCTCTTAATGAGTGGCAGTAACGGATGTGGGGTGTCACACTTGGTATCAAAGCTGAAGGTTACCAGATTAGATAAAAGTTTTTGAAAATTATTTTCAAAAAGGTTTTAAAAGAAAGCATTTTCAAAAAAAAAAATCTGTTTTGAAAAACATTTCCCAAAAAGCCTTAAGTAATGTCTTTTGATCCCTTGTTTGAATCTCTTTCCTTTTATTTTATAGCATGTCTGGGGAACCTAATATTCCAGAGAACAATACCAGGCTGGTTCCATAGGTATCTGGAGGCCACGACGCCTGCCGAAGGACAAGGAAACGTTCCTCCCCCAGCTGCACCCATTGTTCCTCCTCCTCCTTCGTGTGTAGATAACTTTTCCAAAATCTGCAAAGATTTCCATGCTGTGGGCGGAAAGCCATTCCATGGGACCGAGACATTCGTGGAGGCAAGGAATTGGCTCAAGGAGATCGAGGACTTGTTTGTGACCTTTGAAGGGGAAGATCGAAGGAAGATTCAGCTAACTGCCTGGCTACCGGAAGATGAAGCTTCGTTCTGGTGGGACTAACCCATGATGGATGTCCGGTAGAGACATGGGATGATTTTAGGCAAAGATTTGAAATGAAAACCCTAATACTTAGATCCATTTGAGGATTTCTTCTATTCTTTTCATGTATTCTAAATCGAAGATTAATAAAGAGCGATTCCATACTTATAGTATTTTCTTGTGAGTTTATCATACCATTTCCTAATTATCGTTGCTACGATTTACTATTTACTTCCTGCAAATGCATGGATTCTTGTCCGAACTTTTCCGCAGTTCGGAGGAAATGCCCCCTTCTTATAGATTTAAACTCTTCCTACAAGCTTAGGCCCTCTCTACGAGCTTAGATCTCTTAGTAGGATTGGTGTAGAATTCCTTTCTACCCTCCATTAAATCGTTTATCAAGAGTTGTAGTTTAGTGATCCTTCTTTCCAAGGCTCCGGTATATAGGGATGGAGATCTAACCCAAACTTGTGAAAGCTAAACAACCTATTTTTCCCCTTAGATCCATCCCCATTGACCTATCTCTGATGTTGACGAAAAATATCGTTAACAGAAACCAAAGGGCACAATTTCCATTAATCCATCTTAAGAAACTTCTACCTAAGATTAATAGAAAAAGTCATTGCACTTTACTCCGTCTTCGATTATCTTCATATAATTTGATTCGCAATGCTACTGCCAATACGGAGTGCTTCTCGGACAATAGTCCAACCAGTCTCTCCATATTGACAACGATATGCGCAAATACTTCAAAAGTCGGTTATTTAACTATCGGGAAAAAACAAACATTCATTCAAAGCATCAAACAATCACTAGTCCCCTTAATTAATATTCCAATAATTAAATCACTTCTCCATTCCTTTTCAATGTTTGTTAATCCAATATTTTCGACAATCATCTTGGCCTCTTATTCCATTTGGAAAACATTTCAAATATCGCCTTCTTTTATTTTCTATACTTAGAAAATATTTTCTATTTATGGTTGGAAAAATTCCAAGTACTTCTCCCCTTCTCGACCAATCGTATCTATGCTTAGGAAATATTTATTATTATATTTCCAAAAATTCCTCTTATCTAGGTTAAAACGAATTTTTGTAAAACATTGTTACAACAAACAAAAATATTGCATTCAACTAAATCTTATTCAAACATTTATCTTCGAGACTGAATCTTGCTATTAATCGGTTAATAATGAAATCAATCAAGCAGGGGTATGACTACCTCTCAAACCTTGGCTGAATAACATTCTTAACTTCAAAACGAACAAAACTACTTACCTTGAATAATCAACACCATAAAAAACCAGTTATACTTTTTTTAAATAACGTGTATACATTCTCTTTCTATTCTTTCCAGATTTTAACTTGTAGATTTCCTTTTTGTTTATAATATTCTATTTTAAGTTCGTTTCCTTATCGAATTCTAATATATCGATATATTTATTTCTATTTTTTCTTAAAAATATTCTAACTTCTTAAATTTCAAGAAAAAAATTGCCAGCACCTCCTTTATACCGGTTAATAGCTCAAACCTCAACTCGCCTCTTGTGACGGTCCGCTCGTACCTGCCGACATTTCCCATGAAAGTGCGTTGTGCCGATGTCCAACCAACACGGGACGGTCGCCAAAGAAAGGAAAAAAGATGAGAACTTACTGGTGAACTAACAAAGAACCTGTAGAATATCTCACAGCGCATGGAATAAAATATAATAATAACATACTTTGACATAAACAGGAGAGACAGTGCATAAGCTGAAAATTAAACATCATAGCATCGGAAAATCCAATTACAACTTATGTACCACATCATCATTATTACAACTTTAAAACTGTCTCTAAAGCAAAAGAAAGAAAAGGTACACTACTAATGCCCAAAGTAGTGACCAGCAGAGACACAGGGAGAATATCTATATATATCATACGTGGGAGCCTCCTGCTCGTCTCCGGTACAGCTACCCGTGCATACCACCTAACCTGCCTCTAGTCTGCCCGTTTAAGAGCACCCAGAGTAATAAGAAGGGACATAAAACTCGGGGTCAGAAAAAAGTCTGGTATGAGCGATAAGCATAAAAACAGAACAATAACAGGTATACTAAACCATGCCTGAACCTGGACCTATAACCAAAGAGTTAGCACAACATACTGTACAATACTCTAAGGTGCCATTAACATATGGTTTAAAGAATACGGGGGTGGGTGTCTACATGTCATAATGATGTCAACAATCAAGCATAGCAACCATCCTCACATCTCTCACATAGTGCGTAAAGGATACGATATCCACCACTTTGATCACTAGACCCATCGAGGTAGTGACGAAGTCCGACTTGAATAACTATTGCTACTACCAAGCTTACCCCATGGAGTCACGACTAAATCCTTACAAATGACCACACCTCATTGGTCCATAGCCAATAGTCTTACCTAGTCCACTGCGGCCCTAAATCCGTCAACATACCCCGCACTCTAAAGTGATCCAAAGTTATAGACATCGATAACCCCTTAGCACACGTCCCGCAGCAAAGCCCAACTCATGAAGTTAACCCGTTGGTTCCCAACTGGATCCTGGGTACAAACTTCCCATTTGGACTACCTTTGCATCTCGGGTTTTGGTCTTTTCCGGATCGGTTCGGTTCCTGTTCTTCACTTCAACTCATACTTCCACTTAGGATCGTGGTTCACGCCTCAACCGAAGCATCTCGGTTCGGATTGGAATACCCCCTACGGGTCGGATCGTGGCCCCTGCTTCGGATCAGTTCAAATCATCTCCAGAGCGTCAGATCGTGACCTCAGGCAAGCGGTTCAGTTCTCCTTCCCAAGCATTCCAGATCGGGTCGAGCCTCTCAAGTCCATCCCTGGTGCATCGGTTCAGGCCTAGTGACGCGGTTCGGATCAGATGCTCTCTTTAGGTCGTGCCACCATGCTCAGGTCGGATTGTGGAGCTTAAAGTGCGAGCGGTTCGGATCGTGCTCCCCCCTCCGATCCAATCCGGTTCAGGTAATTTCCTGCACTTCTTTCCAGCGACTGTTTTACGCCAATCGACGGCATATGACCAATCTAACTTTTCTATTCAATCACACAACATACCATACAGTCATAGCAACTTAGAGAATCAAAAATAAACACCAAAGCAACAACTTGATAAGTTAAAACGGATCAAACATAGCCAAAATCTCATATTTTCCCTTAAGCGTGTTTAAGAAAAACTAATGATAGGATTAGTTAAACTTAACCAAATTTTCTAACAGAGGCCTAAAACAATATTTCGAAATTTATGAACATTTTTCCAAAATTTGATCATGTTTAAATTCGCTAATTAACACTAATTACCCTTAATTAACCATAATTAGTGAGGAACTATGCAAATCACTCACCTTAGCCACAAATAAACTTTCAAAACTGAACTATCCTCTAATTTGGCGTTGTTCTCAAGACAACACAGCAGTTCTAACCTTGCTTTGGTGCTATTCCCCTTTGATTTGACGTAGATTAGGCTAACACTTGATTAGAAAGTGATTAGAGATGATTCTAGATGTTGGAGGCCATTGTTAGGGTTTCTATGATGAAAGTTGCGGCTAAAAAAGTGTCTAAAGAAATGTTTTCTAACCCTAATCAGCCCCTATATACCCTATTCCCAAAATCCCCTATTGGGCCTAGCTATTAACAACCCAATTAAGCCCGGTTTAGCAGTTTTTCACCTTCTAAACATTGATTTAGCCATATCTCTCAAACGGTAAGTCCGTTTTTCACATATGACCACTCGGGAAGGTAAACCATCATCCGAATCTAATGGAAGTGATTTCAGGTCAAAATTCCTTTCCAATCAAAAGTTATAACCAAAACAAGATCAGCTAGGGGCAAAAATGGTCATTTAAAAATCGGCAAAAATCATGAACATGGGAAATGACCCCAATAGTCATCTCCCAAAGTTACACGACCATACGACTTCGTATGTGAAAGAAATAAATATTCTACGATCCTTCGATACGTAGAATGCGGGTCATTACATTCTCTCCCCCCCTCCCTTTAAGAAATTTCGCCCCCGAAATTCCTTAACCCAAAACATACAAAGGATCCCGCATGCCTACCATCCATATACAACAATTAAACATGCAAAACAAACAAAACAAACCTATCCTAGCATGCGGAAAGACTAAATCGAAACGGAAATCTTACCAGGCGAAGAGTTCTGGATACGTCTTCCTAATGCTCTCCTCTGTGTCCCAAGTACATTCATTCTCATTCTCACCCCATTGAACTTTGACTAATTTCACCGCCTTCCTTCGAAGTTGCTTCGTATCGTTCCCAACAATACGCATAGGCTTGCGGTTCCCAACCGCCTCGGGTTCAACCTCGATATCATCCAACTGATCAGGTGAAATAGTCACAATGGTGTCATGCACGAATTTCCTTAACTAGAAACATGAAATACGTTATGAACTCCTTCCATCTTCTCTGGTAATTCAACTTTATATGCCAGATTCCCAATTTGCTCAAGAACTGGGAATGGACCAACAAATCTTGGTGTTAACTTGCCTTTCCTGCCAAATCGAATCACGCTCTTTAACATAGAAATCTTGACAAACACCAAGTCTCCAACGGAGAATTTTAATTCTCTTCTCCTCTTATCAGCATAACTCTTCTGCCTATCTTGGGCAGCCTTCATTCGCTATTGGATAATCTTAATCTTAGCTGAAGTTTCTCTTATCACATCTGGTCCAAGCACAAACTTCTCACCAGTTTCTAACCAACAGGATGGTGAGTTACATGATCTTCCATATAAAGCTTCAAATGGAGCCATACCAATACTGGATTGATAACTATTATTATATGCAAACTCTACTAGATGCAAACGGTCATCCCATGATCCACCAAAATCCAATATGCAAGCTCTCAGGAGATCTTCTAATATACGATTCACCCTCTCTGTCTGACCATCGGTTTGAGGATGATACACGGTACTGAGATGTAACTCTGATCCTAATGCCTCTTGTAAGCTTTTCCAAAATCCACTAGTAAACAACGGATCTCGGTCGCTCACAATGCCTTTGGGTATTCCATAAAATCTCACTACCCACTTTACATATAGTTCTGCTAACTTAGTTGTCATTCTATTCGACTTGACGGGTATAAATCTTGCACTCTTGGTCAATCGGTCCACAATCACCCAAATGCTATCATGGCCCGACCTAGTCCTTGGTAACCTATCAATGAAATCCATTGAGACTTGTTCCCATTTCCATTCTGGAACTTCTAATGGTTGCAACAAACCACTAGGTTTCTTTTGCTCAGCTTTAACTAGTTGGCAATTCATGCATTTGGATATAAACTTCCCAACGTCTCTTTCCATCCCTTCCCAACAGTAGGTCTGCTTCATGTCTCGATACATCTTGTTACCACCGGGATGTATAGTCAGTTTTAAGTGATGACATTCTCTAAGTACTTCATCTCTCAATCCAATGACATTGGGCACAACGAGTCTTCCACTCTTTCTAAGCCATTCATCTCGATCAAGCCCATACTTGTTCATTTACTCATCGATACCCATCTCTAACTTGGAGATGATTTCCAATAGGTTAAGATCGTCCCTCTGACTGGAGTTGATCCGCTCAATCAAAGTGAGTTTGATTGTCAAATTTGCTAACATTTATGGATCCAATTCGCACTTTGGTCTGAAATCATACCCAGCAATGTACTCCAGTTGCTTCTACTCAAGAAACATAGCCCCTAAACTGGAATGTCTTCTGCTCAATGCATCAGCTACCGCATCACCCTATCCTGGTGTGTATGCGATATCGAAATCGTATGAAGCCAAGAATTCTAACCATTTTTGCTGTCGGAGATTTAGATCATTTTGAGAGAAAAGATACTTTAACGATTTATGATCGATAAACAGCTTAAATCTTTCTCCCAAAAGATAATGTCTCCACATCTTCAACGCGAACACGATCGCTGCTAATTCCAAATCATGGGTAGGGTATCTTCTCTCGTGCAGTTTCAATTGCCGACTTGCATAAGCTACAAACTTACCTCCTTGCATCAATACAACACCTAGTCCGGTACCACATGCATCTGTACATACTGTCATCTCTTCATTCCCCTTAGGAATGACAAACACTGGTGCACATGTCAGCTTTTCCTTTAGACTCTTGAATGCATTCTTGCACTTTTCGTCCCAGACGAAAGCTTGATTTTTCTTAGTCAACTGAGTCAACGGTGCTACTATCTTGGAGAAGCCTTGGATAAACTTGCGATAATATCCAGCTAATCCCAAGAAACTTCTTATGTCCGTTGCATTCTTGGGCGCAGAACAATCTTGTACCGTAGCCACCTTCGCAGGATCCACGACAACACCATTCTTTGAAACGACATGGTCCGAGAATCTCACTTCCCTCCACCAGAAGTGACACTTAGAAAACTTTGCTTTCAACTGGTGTTTTCTTAACACCTCCATCACTATCCTCAAGTGTTCCTTGTGTTCTTCCTCTATCCTCGAATAAACAAGGATATCGTCCACGAACACAAGAACAAACTTATTCAACTAATCTCTGAATACCCTATTCATAAAATCCACAAAATATGCTGGTGCATTGGTCAACCCAAATGGCATGACCAGCCACTCATAAAATGTAACGACCCAGAAAATCTGAACCAATTTAAAATTTTTAAATTGGCTAAAATAATGGATTTTAAATATTTAAAATAAATATTTTAAATAATGGCGATGGAAACTGAGTTGAAATCGACATTTGAAAACCAATATAATTAATTATAATTATATATAGAATTGAAAATGGCGCGGTAGTTCGATAATTCGATTTCAAACTTCAATTGAATATACCGGGTGCAAAACAATCCGGAATTTAGTGAAACCAAAAATAATGGAATCTAATTGATAATATCTTTCTAACGAATCCGACCAATCGAAATTTGATAGCGGGAATCAAAAGGTATGTCCAGTTGAAAATTCTGAATAGTCGCTATGGAATTCAGGCCCTTAAAAATGGACATTTTGCAAACGACCTCGGATTTCGACGAAACCACTTTTGTTAGATCCGCAGTGTCAAGTTATTGCTAGGTTTCAAATTTCATAATTTTTCGAATCAATATGTGAGCGTGGCAAAAGAAAACGCGTTTGACCAGTTTCCGTTGATTTTAATCGACTGGAAATTGGCCATTTTTCAAACGGTCTCAGAATTCGACGAAACTAGTTTTGTTAGGACCGTATCGTCAACACGAAGCTAGAAAATATTTTTCTGGAATTTTTCTAGTTAATATGTGACCCCGGTAATTTGAAATGAGCGTTTAGAATTCAATATAGTGATTTAAATGTAAATTCAACGGAAACTGATTGTAACGATCAAATCAGCTTGCGATACATATCCCATTGCATTCGGAATGGGGGTTAAACGCTATGGACGACAGGCGGTGGGCCTCGTTTCGTGGTCGTGGGTAAAAGTCAACTTTAAATAATTAAATAAAATAAAAAAAAATATATATATATATATTTTTTAATTCCCTCCCTCCCTTTATTCTTCCTCCTGCCCCCCCCCCCCGTTCAATCATATTTCATTCTTCAGAAAAAAAAAAAAACCTAAATTAATCGATCCGCCCCCCCCCCCCTCGTCTGGACGCCGACGAAGACCCGCGCCCCCCCTCGTCTCGGCGCCGACGAAGACTTGTCGCCCCCCCCCCTTTCGATCGAAGCCATCGCGTTTGAATCCAGAAGCCATCGCCTCTCCGATTCGAGGCTTGAAGCGCCTCCCCCGTTCGAAGCGAACAACGCCACCCTCGAGAGCCCCGCCTCCGACGAACTGCAGAAAAACACCCCCCTCTGTAAGTTTTCGTTTTACTGTTTTGTTTTTAAAGAAATAAAACTGATTTTTTTTAAGGAAATAAAAACCTAATTTTTAAAAGAATTTTAAAACTGATTTTTTTTTTAGGATTTTAAAAACTGAAACTGTTTTAAAAATAAAGAAATAAAACTGATTTGTTTTAAAGAAATAAAACTGATTTGTTTTTAAAGAAATAAACTGATTTTGTTTTTAAAAATGGTTTAAATATTAAATAGGAAAGGTTTAAACTTTAATGGAAAAAGATTTGAACTTGCAAAAGTAAAAATCATATTTTTATATGTTGAAAGTCGAAGTAAAAATCATATTTTTATATGTTGAAAGTCGAAGTAAAAATCATATTTTTATATGTTGAAAGTCGAAGTAAAAATCATATTTTTATATATTGAATAGCGAAGTCAAAATTCGATTTTTATATATTGAATAGCATAGTAAAAATTCTATTTTTACCTATGTAGAGAATACGGGCGAAAGCGACAAAAGGCGAAGATTTCTATAAGTGAAGTGTCGTGAAGTTGGATAGCTATTGGTGAGATTTCTGATTTAAAATATATTATATATGTGTGAAATGAAAGTGAATAGCTATATATAAATTGCTATATATAAATATATATATATATATATATACGCCCCCTCGTCCACAAACCATGGACGATATTTATTGGTTGAAATTGTTGTGAAAATTGAATGATTGTTTGGGATTGTTTGTGATGGATATTGGTTGATTGTGGTTGAAAAATACCCGTTTGTGGTTGTGAAATATTTGGTTGAAACCACTTAGGATTAGTTTGTGGAAATGAAATAAATATATACATGCCGCCTGCGTGCGAACTAGATGCATGATCCCCATTGTCAAAAACCGCGAGGTTTTAAGGTAGAGCGAGGAGCCGTACTAGGGACGGTGCCGGTGTAACTACCCTGCCGTTATGCTGCCGAAATTTTGAATAATATTTGTGTGTTTGAATTATTTTCATATGCTTAAACTATATTTATTCATTGTATTGAAAACATTCATGTGTTGAATTGATATTCATTCGTTGTTTAGAAATTCATGTGTTGAATGGTATTCATATTTTGAAATAAATTGTTCGATAATAAAAATCACATTTTTATCTATATATAAAAACTATTGAAAACATTCATGTGTTGAATTGATATTCATTCGTTGTTTAGAAATTCATGTGTTGAATGGTATTCATATTTTGAAATAAATTGTTCGATAATAAAAATCACATTTTTATCTATATATAAAAACTATTGAAAACATTCATGTGTTGAATTGATATTCATTCGTTGTTTAGAAATTCATGTGTTGAATGGTATTCATATTTTGAAATAAATTGTTCGATAATAAAAATCACATTTTTATCTATATATAAAAACTATTGAAAACATTCATGTGTTGAATTGATATTCATTCGTTGTTTAGAAATTCATGTGTTGAATGGTATTCATATCTTGAAATAAATTGTTTTCTGATAAAAATCCCATTTTTATCACCAACTTGAACTATATAGAAAAATAGTGTTTTGAAAAGAATTGTTTTACAATAAAAATCACATTTTTATTGTATGTAAGAAATCGTTAAAATGTGAAGTGTTAAAAATAGCCACTTGTTCAAAATAAACATATATGAGTTGAAATATTCATTAATTAGCTAATGAAATGATTTGCACCTATTTATGTAACATTAGAATGAATGGTGTTTTTAAACCAAATAGAAATCAAATATGAAGTTGAATAGAAAATGAAAAATGATATGAACTGTATATATATGTACATGTATATTCATTGAACAGGTTATAGCAAAGGGGCTAGAGAAGAGGAATAAAATTTTGTGCCCGACAAATAGGTACACATTTACTGATTTGTTTGGGTGATGATTTTGAGCCTGTTGGCTAGCCGCTTGGCTTTTTCTTTTTCTTTTTGAGATTAGAAGGACCGGGACGCTATTTGCGATTTCCCGATGCTCCCGGTGCAGGGGAGGTTATGGCGAAATTTTTCCAAAATTTAAGGAGTTAGAAAAATATTTGAAGTGAAAACGATATGGAAATCATTGAATGAACTATATTTATATAAATATATAAATATAAATAAAATTAAAACGAAACGAAGCCGTGCAGTTCGTGTTTTGAAACCGTGTTTTCAAACGACTAGTGCGGGAAATCCGACCATTGGATTCTCCCGAAACCTCAACCGTCGGGTTCGCCTTGGAATAATCTTTCCAACGGCACCAACCTTGTAAAAATCCAACGGTTGGATTGTCTGGAATGTTTAATTCAAATCTGAAGAAAAACAGCGCCAGAAGCGATTATATCTATATATATATAAATATAATTATATATTTAATCGAATAACGACGCTGCAGTTCGTATTTTGAAATCGAAACTTCAAACGATTGTACCGGGAGATCCGACCGTCGGATTTTCCCGAAACTGGAACCGTTGGGTTCGTTTTGTAAAGACCTTTCTAATGATGTAAATTTTGTGAAGATCCAACGGTTAGATTTTCAGATATGTGTAAATCAAATCTGAAGAAAAACAGCACCACGGCCGCCTTATGGCCCGAAACGTCGTTTTGAATAAAATGGCTATTTTAAAAATAAATAAAAATAGCGATAAATAGTTATAAAATATCGTAAGCGATATGGAATGGAAATAAACTGAATTTGCTTGATTTATGTGATGTTTGATGGTTGAATGTGTTTGGTGTGAAAATTACATTAAAGGACAAAATTGGTGTTGTCGAATAATTTAACCATTGAAATAAATTGAATTGAAATTCTAAATATACGTGAATTATTTGAGAAGGCCGAGTTAATTCTCATTTCAAATAATTGACCGACGATTGAAAGTCGAAGGTAAAGACGGTGGTCGAAGACCGGAGATCTTCACCTCGTTTGGATGGTAACCGAGGTCCTGATTGGGAGGCATCCCGAAATATGGATAATGAGTGGTGATCGTCCAGACGTACGTGGTGATCGATGGGTTTGCGAGGTATTTAGTGCCTCCGGTTTCGTTCAGACCCAGAACGGACTTGTAAATGGACTGTGTGTCCGACATTGGAATTTGTTCTGTGTGATTGATAGCCATCAGTTGCACGGTGTGAATTGCCTGTGTGGCATGCTAAGATGCAGTGATCAGGACTTCTGTTGAAAAGCAAAGTCTTGTGGTGATGATCAAAGCACCGCCTGTGTGGCGTAGCTTTGTGTATAACGTGAATTCGCGAGCCTCACACCCCGGTATGAACCTAAAACTGGAGAGGACATCAGGGAGGGCCTGCGTTTCTTCCTAGCTAGGGTGGTGTCAGTGACCTACCAGCCCTGACATTTATATACTTTTCACCTATGTGGTTGTTGCTGTTGCGAGGCGCCTCGGTTTGATCGGACGATCCGGGTCCGATGGAGTCATTCGTTGGCTCGTTTACGCCCCAAAGGGCGGGGAAACGCATGGTTCAGGCATTTTAATCCACATCGGTGGACCGGCCCTGATGATCCAAGGGTCACTCGAGCTCTGATCCTGAGACTCGGGCTAGGCAGTCTCGAATGCGGTAAGGACTATCTTTTGCCTTGGTTCATGACGGAAATCCAATTTCCAAATACGACATCGTGCGGTTTTGATTGTATACCTATATATGGCGACATAGTGGTATGGGGCATTAATGCCGTCTATGATTGATAGTTATGATTTGAAATTGTTTTCAAAACATATAAACACTAGCAATAATATCAAATGCCTTTGTTTTATTCGTATCAAGCATATCTTGGCCGTTATAAGGTAAAAACTCTATCCTCCGGTTTGCGTTGCATTGTATGATGGGAACTGAGTCTTATAACGGCTTCATTTTTATAAAAAGCATAGCGATGTTTAAAAGAAAGATTTGTTTTAAAGCACTGGCAATCCAATGGAGTAAACCCGTTCCACGAAAGTGGCGTGGTCCTGTGATTAGCCAATTATATATGTGTTGAGTGGATTTCTCATACCAGTCCCATGACTGACTCGTAGTTTGTTTCACTCTCAAACTCGGGTGCCCCTTTTTCTACACGGGCAGCCTAGTATTCAGGTTTAGCTGGTTCTTTCTGGATAGCTGGAGCTGAAGATGGATTCTATCATTTATTTCTTTTTATGCTGTTCAGCTCCTATTGTACATATTGTGTTTATTTCCGCTGTAGACATTTATGTATAGCTGAACTGTATTTGTACTAAGTAAGATCCTGTATACTGTGTAACTCTGATGATTACTTTTATCCAGTATATTTTGTTGTTCATTCTGGTGTATTTTTTTTAATTCTGTTCTGCTATTATATGTTTCTGTGTTATATTCCAAAAGATAACCTTGTTTCCGTGAGAACGGGAAATCGGGTCGTCTCAACGTGGTATCAGAGCTTTGGTTAAGCTTAGTTCTGGAATATAACATTTGAACGAACTCGTCAGAAATAGAACCAGTAGTGTTCTAGGACGGGTAACTCTATACCGATAGGATCAGTAATATCCTAGTATGAGTAAAGCAGAATGAAATTACACCTCGATAGACACATTTACATTCAAGTATTTGTCTCTATATTTTCAAATACCTTTTCTGTGACCTGACACTTGATCTGCCATTTGCAGAAGTACTAGAAAATGAGTGACAGGAACAGAAGAAGTAATCGTGTGGCTCGACCAGCTAATGAGCCAGTTGTGCTCCCGCAGCCAGAATCCAATATAGAAGTTCTATACAAGAGATTTCGAAATCTTGGTGGATCGCCATTCTTAGGCAAGGAGTCCCTTATGGAAACACAAGCTTGGATTCGTTCTACAGAGAAAATATTTGAGGGTTTAAAGCTAAGAGACGATCAGAAAAGATTACTGGCGTCTTGGGCACTCAAAGAAGAAGCTTTGTTTTGGTGGGATTCAATTACTAAAGATAATCCAGAAGGTGATATCACCTGGGACAGATTCAAAGTGATTTTCCTGGAAAGATTTACTCCTCCCGAAGCAACTGAGAGATTATGCGACGAATTTTCTTATCTAATACAAGGTGATATGACCATTCCGGAATATCATAAGAAATTCAACGAACTTTCTCACTTTGCTCCTCATCTAATTCAAAATCCGAAGGGTAAAAATATGAGATTTATTCATGGCCTTCAAAGGAAATACCAGAATAAAGTATTGGGGCATGTGAAGCTTCCTTTCTCAGAAATGATATACATGGCTTATCAGTACGAAGATCTCGACAAGAAAGGAATGTTGCGCGACGAAGAAGTTTGTGGTAGTGACAAAGAAGATTCGGAAACTGATATTGCTGGAGCCAGTACGATGTCAGAGGTCAATAAGGAGCCTAGAACCAATCAAAAAAGGGCCAGATCCGAAAAAGAACTAGTAACGACCGCTGTATGCAGTAACTGCCATAAACAGGGGCATTTGACTAGGAATTGTAAACCCTCGAAGAAGCTGAGGAAAGATGAAACTAAATCCGGTAAGAAGTTCCAAGAGAAGAGAAAGTGCAGTCAATGCCATCAGTCCGGTCATCTTTCAAAGGCCTGCCCGCTACTCAGAAAACCTAAAGCAGTACAAGTAAATGAGGTGGTAGAAATACCTGCATCCTCATCTGCTCAGGAAAGGGAAGATGTCTTAGAAGGCACACTCAATGTCAAGAACATTCCAGTTAAAGTACTGTTTGATACAGGCGCATCACGAAGCTTTATTGCAAAGAGTGCGGTCAAGAAGTTGGATTTGAATTTGAAGAAGCTCAAAGAGCCAATGACTGTCCGAAATCCAGTAGGAGGTTCCATCAATCTCAGTTGGGTTTGTGCAGTACCCGTCTCTTTTTCTTGCTATAAATTCCCTATTATCTCTGTCATCATGAATTTTGACGAATTCGATCTTATTTTGGGATTGGATTGGTTAACCAAATATGAAGCAGAGGTTAGATGCGCCGAGAGGGTTGTTAGAGCTAAGATTAAATCAGGTGATTATATAACCATTCCCTGTGAAGGTCAGAATGCTAATAGAAAAGACTTCTGGGCAGCTTTGAATGTTTCTCCAGCCCAAATTGAAAATGTTTCTGAAGTCACGGAGAATATTCCTGACCTCACCAAAGACATTCCAGTCGTCAAAAACTATGCGGATGTGTTCGAAGAAGTTGTTCGCTTACCTCCGCAGAGAGAAATAGATTTCAAAATTGCTTTAATTCCAAATGCAAGGCCGGTAGTTCACGCTATTCGAAGAATGTCCTTGAAAGAGAAGGAGGAATTAGACAATCAAACACGACAGCTAGTATGGAAAGGTCTGATAAGGCCTAGTTTCTCTGATTGGGGTGCAGCAGTGGTATTTGTCCCAAGATCTGACGGTACACTACGGCTATGTGTGGATTATCGTGATTTAAACAAGCAGACTATAAAGAACAAATATCCATTGCCGCGGATTGATGATTTGTTGGATCGATTAAATGGAGCACAAGTATTTTCACGAATGGACCTAGCTACAGGTTTCCATCAACTTCGAATTGCCGAAGAGTGTGTTCCAATGACAGCGTTCAGAGGTCCCGACCTATTCTACGAGTGGTTAGTAATGCCGTTCGGCTTATGTAACGCTCCAGCTTACTTCGTCGATCTGATGAACAGAGTATTCAGAGGGGTTTTGAATAAATTTGTTCTGGTTTTTATTGACGATATTCTAATCTTCTCTAAATCAAAGGCCGAACATGAAAAGCATCTGGAACAGGTTCTAGAAATTCTGAGGCGGAATGTATTAAAAGCCAAGTTTTCCAAATGTATCTTCTAGCAAGATGAAGTGAAATTTCTGGGCCATGTCGTATCGAAAGATGGAATCGCTGTGGATCCAAGCAAAATCACAGCTATTCAGAATTGGAAACAGCCCAGTACCCCCACTGAAGTCCGCAGTTTTCTCGGATTGGCTAGCTATTATCGGAAGTTCGTTAAAGACTTTTCGAAGATATCTGGTCACTTAACAAAGCTTACAAAGAAGCATTCTAAGTTCAAATGGACTCAAGAGAGTGAGGAGGCTTTCGAAGAGCTAAAGTTGAGATTAACCACAGCTCCAGTGTTAACCATCATCGATGGCAACCAGGATTTGAAAGTCTGGACTGATGCTTCTAGAGAAGGCCTTGGCGCAGTGTTAATGCAAAGAGGTCAAGTTATTGCTTATGCTAGCCGTCAACTGAAACCGCACGAGAAAAACTATGTAACTCATGATCTTGAGTTATTGGCTATCATATTCTCTTTGAAAATCTGGAGACACTATCTTCTGGGCGAGAGATTTGAACTGTTTACAGATCACCAGTCGTTAAAGTATCTGTTCACTCAGAAGGACTTAAATTTGAGGCAGCAACGTTGGCTGGAGTTTCTTGCAGCATATGACTTTGAAATTATATATACTCCAGGGAAAGCCAATGTCGTGGCCGATGCGCTGAGTCGAAAGAATGTAATGATCGCCAGCTTTATTATCACGACTTCCTTGATTGACAAAATATCTATCCTTCAGAAGGAGGATAACTTTATTAAAGATATGATCAAAAGGATTCAGAAAGGCGAACCCTCGTGTTTTCAAATAGATAACAACGAGACCTTGAGATTAAAAGGAAGGATTTGTGTTCCTGACATCCCAGAGTTAAAAAGGGAAGTGTTAGACGAGTGTCACAAGTCCAAGCTGAGTATCCATCCTGGCGTGGCCAAAATGTATAACGATCTCAAAAGAACATTCTGGTGGAAGGCTATGAAGAGAGACGTTTCTATATACGTTAGCCGATGCCCTACTTGCCAGCTAGTTAAAAGCGACCAACAGAAATTGGCTGGATTATTACAACCGCTAGAAGTTCCTGGCTGGAAGTGGGAACATATTTCTATGGATTTCATTGATGGTTTGCCCAGAACCAGAAAGGGAAATGACAGTATTTGGGTGATCGTAGATCGCTTCACGAAGACCGCCCATTTTATACCTGTCAAATCAAATAGAACTGCTCAGAGTCTGGCGCAGATATACTTCAGGGAAATAGTTAGACTACATGGAGTGCCACTCAGTATAGTCAGTGATAGAGATACAATATTCACTAGCAAATTCTGGGAAGCATTTCAAGTCGAGCTAGGAACGAAGTTAAACTTGAGCACCGCTTATCATCCTCAGACAGACGGTCAGACTGAGAGGGTGAATCGCATTTTAGAAGATCTATTGCGGGCTTGTGTTATAGATTTTGGTGGATCATGGGAAGACCATCTGCATTTGGCTGAATTCTCTTATAACAACAGCTACCAAGCGAGTCTGACAATGTCGCCATTCGAAGCATTGTATGGTAGACCGTGCCGATCTCCTGCTTGTTGGGTCGAGCCTGGAAATAGACTTGTGTTGGGTCCTGATATGATTCGAGAAGCTGCCGACAAAGTCGATTTTATTAAGAAGCGATTACTCGCCGCTCAAAGCCGACAAAAGAGCTACGCCGATAAAAGAAGAAGAGATATATCCTTTGAAGTTGGCGACTATGTATATTTGAAAGTATCGCCGATGAGAGGAGTTATCCGGTTCGGTAAAACTGGAAAGTTGGCACCCAAATTCATTGGTCCGTTTCCTATTCTGGAACGGATTGGAACTCTCGCTTACCGGGTCAAACTTCCTGATTGGTAGCCTGGAGTTCATGATGTATTTCATATATCTCAACTTCGAAAGCACGTTCATGATCCAGACTTGATCGTGGAAGAAGCAGCTCAACAGGATATCGAAATTACTCCAGAATTAGCCGTGAGGCGAGAGCCGCTAAAGATTATCGGCAAAGAAACCAAAGAGCTGAGAAACAAGAAGGTTCACTTAGTCAAAGTGCAATGGAGTGGAGATCCGAGAGATTGTACTTGGGAAACTGAGGAGAGCATTCAGAAAGCTTATCCTAGATGCCGAGTAGATATCTCTGATTGACTCCGGTGCAAGGTACATTTACCCTACTTTGCATTACCATTTAATTCTCTATTCTATTGAAATTTTCTTCCTATGGATGTGCACTATTTATTCTATACTATGAATGATTTTTATAGGATTTGATTAGTATATTTTGAAGGCTAAAACAATTGGATTGGTTGTTGTGTTGTGTGATTGTAGATATATCAAACCACTTTCGACTTTATTCCTTTTCGGGGACGAAAAGTTTTAAGTGGGGGAGATTGCAACGACCCAGAAAATCTGAACCAATTTAAAATTTTTAAATTGGCTAAAATAATGGATTTTAAATATTTAAAATAAATATTTTAAATAATGGCGATGGAAACTGAGTTGAAATCGACATTTGAAAACCAATATAATTAATTATAATTATATATAGAATTGAAAATGGCGCGGTAGTTCGATAATTCGATTTCAAACTTCAATTGAATATACCGGGTGCAAAACAATCCGGAATTTAGTGAAACCAAAAATAATGGAATCTAATTGATAATATCTTTCTAACGAATCCGACCAATCGAAATTTGATAGCGGGAATCAAAAGGTATGTCCAGTTGAAAATTCTGAATAGTCGCTATGGAATTCAGGCCCTTAAAAATGGACATTTTGCAAACGACCTCGGATTTCGACGAAACCACTTTTGTTAGATCCGCAGTGTCAAGTTATTGCTAGGTTTCAAATTTCATAATTTTTCGAATCAATATGTGAGCGTGGCAAAAGAAAACGCGTTTGACCAGTTTCCGTTGATTTTAATCGACTGGAAATTGGCCATTTTTCAAACGGTCTCAGAATTCGACGAAACTAGTTTGGTTAGGACCGCATCGTCAACACGAAGCTAGAAAATATTTTTCTGGAATTTTTCTAGTTAATATGTGACCCCGGTAATTTGAAATGAGCGTTTAGAATTCAATATAGTGATTTAAATGTAAATTCAACGGAAACTGATTGTAACGATCAAATCAGCTTGCGATACATATCCCATTGCATTCGGAATGGGGGTTAAACGCTATGGACGACAGGCGGTGGGCCTCGTTTCGTGGTCGTGGGTAAAAGTCAACTTTAAATAATTAAATAAAAAAAAATATATATATATATATATATATATATTTTAATTCCCTCCCTCCCTTTATTCTTCCTCCTGCCCCCCCCCCCCCCCCCCCGTTCAATCATATTTCATTCTTCAGAAAAAAAAAAAGAAGAAAAACCTAAATTAATCGATCCGCCCCCCCCCTCGTCTGGACGCCGACGAAGACCCGCGCCCCCCCTCGTCTCGGCGCCGACGAAGACTTGTCGCCCCCCCTTTCGATCGAAGCCATCGCGTTTGAACCCAGAAGCCATCGCCTCTCCGATTCGAGGCTTGAAGCGCCTCCCCCGTTCGAAGCGAACAACGCCACCCTCGAGAGCCCCGCCTCCGACGAACTGCAGAAAAACACCCCCCTCTGTAAGTTTTCGTTTTACTGTTTTGTTTTTAAAGAAATAAAACTGATTTTTTTTAAGGAAATAAAAACCTAATTTTTAAAAGAATTTTAAAACTGATTTTTTTTTTAGGATTTTAAAAACTGAAACTGTTTTAAAAATAAAGAAATAAAACTGATTTGTTTTAAAGAAATAAAACTGATTTGTTTTTAAAGAAATAAACTGATTTTGTTTTTAAAAATGGTTTAAATATTAAATAGGAAAGGTTTAAACTTTAATGGAAAAAGATTTGAACTTGCAAAAGTAAAAATCATATTTTTATATGTTGAAAGTCGAAGTAAAAATCATATTTTTATATGTTGAAAGTCGAAGTAAAAATCATATTTTTATATGTTGAAATTCGAAGTAAAAATCATATTTTTATATATTGAATAGCGAAGTCAAAATTCGATTTTTATATATTGAATAGCATAGTAAAAATTCTATTTTTACCTATGTAGAGAATACGGGCGAAAGCGACAAAAGGCGAAGATTTCTATAAGTGAAGTGTCGTGAAGTTGGATAGCTATTGGTGAGATTTCTGATTTAAAATATATTATATATGTGTGAAATGAAAGTGAATAGCTATATATAAATTGCTATATATAAATATATATATATATATATATATACGCCCCCTCGTCCACAAACCATGGACGATATTTATTGGTTGAAATTGTTGTGAAAATTGAATGATTGTTTGGGATTGTTTGTGATGGATATTGGTTGATTGTGGTTGAAAAATACCCGTTTGTGGTTGTGAAATATTTGGTTGAAACCACTTAGGATTAGTTTGTGGAAATGAAATAAATATATACATGCCGCCTGCGTGCGAACTAGATGCATGATCCCCATTGTCAAAAACCGCGAGGTTTTAAGGTAGAGCGAGGAGCCGTACTAGGGACGGTGCCGGTGTAACTACCCTGCCGTTATGCTGCCGAAATTTTGAATAATATTTGTGTGTTTGAATTATTTTCATATGCTTAAACTATATTTATTCATTGTATTGAAAACATTCATGTGTTGAATTGATATTCATTCGTTGTTTAGAAATTCATGTGTTGAATGGTATTCATATTTTGAAATAAATTGTTCGATAATAAAAATCACATTTTTATCTATATATAAAAACTATTGAAAACATTCATGTGTTGAATTGATATTCATTCGTTGTTTAGAAATTCATGTGTTGAATGGTATTCATATTTTGAAATAAATTGTTCGATAATAAAAATCACATTTTTATCTATATATAAAAACTATTGAAAACATTCATGTGTTGAATTGATATTCATTCGTTGTTTAGAAATTCATGTGTTGAATGGTATTCATATTTTGAAATAAATTGTTCGATAATAAAAATCACATTTTTATCTATATATAAAAACTATTGAAAACATTCATGTGTTGAATTGATATTCATTCGTTGTTTAGAAATTCATGTGTTGAATGGTATTCATATCTTGAAATAAATTGTTTTCTGATAAAAATCCCATTTTTATCACCAACTTGAACTATATAGAAAAATAGTGTTTTGAAAAGAATTGTTTTACAATAAAAATCACATTTTTATTGTATGTTAGAAATCGTTAAAATGTGAAGTGTTAAAAATAGCCACTTGTTCAAAATAAACATATATGAGTTGAAATATTCATTAATTAGCTAATGAAATGATTTGCACCTATTTATGTAACATTAGAATGAATGGTGTTTTTAAACCAAATAGAAATCAAATATGAAGTTGAATAGAAAATGAAAAATGATATGAACTGTATATATATGTACATGTATATTCATTGAACAGGTTATAGCAAAGGGGCTAGAGAAGAGGAATAAAATTTTGTGCCCGACAAATAGGTACACATTTACTGATTTGTTTGGGTGATGATTTTGAGCCTGTTGGCTAGCCGCTTGGCTTTTTCTTTTTCTTTTTGAGATTAGAAGGACCGGGACGCTATTTGCGATTTCCCGATGCTCCCGGTGCAGGGGAGGTTATGGCGAAATTTTTCCAAAATTTAAGGAGTTAGAAAAATATTTGAAGTGAAAACGATATGGAAATCGTTGAATGAACTATATTTATATAAATATATAAATATAAATAAAATTAAAACGAAACGAAGCCGTGCAGTTCGTGTTTTGAAACTGTGTTTTCAAACGACTAGTGCGGGAAATCCGACCATTGGATTCTCCCGAAACCTCAACCGTCGGGTTCGCCTTGGAATAATCTTTCCAACGGCACCAACCTTGTAAAAATCCAACGGTTGGATTGTCTGGAATGTTTAATTCAAATCTGAAGAAAAACAGCGCCAGAAGCGATTATATCTATATATATATAAATATAATTATATATTTAATCGAATAACGACGCTGCAGTTCGTATTTTGAAATCGAAACTTCAAACGATTGTACCGGGAGATCCGACCGTCGGATTTTCCCGAAACTGGAACCGTTGGGTTCGTTTTGTAAAGACCTTTCTAATGATGTAAATTTTGTGAAGATCCAACGGTTAGATTTTCAGATATGTGTAAATCAAATCTGAAGAAAAACAGCGCCACGGCCGCCTTATGGCCCGAAACGTCGTTTTGAATAAAATGGCTATTTTAAAAATAAATAAAAATAGCGATAAATAGTTATAAAATATCGTAAGCGATATGGAATGGAAATAAACTGAATTTGCTTGATTTATGTGATGTTTGATGGTTGAATGTGTTTGGTGTGAAAATTACATTAAAGGACAAAATTGGTGTTGTCGAATAATTTAACCATTGAAATAAATTGAATTGAAATTCTAAATATACGTGAATTATTTGAGAAGGCCGAGTTAATTCTCATTTCAAATAATTGACCGACGATTGAAAGTCGAAGGTAAAGACGGTGGTCGAAGACCGGAGATCTTCACCTCGTTTGGATGGTAACCGAGGTCCTGATTGGGAGGCATCCCGAAATATGGATAATGAGTGGTGATCGTCCAGACGTACGTGGTGATCGATGGGTTTGCGAGGTATTTAGTGCCTCCGGTTTCGTTCAGACCCAGAACGGACTTGTAAATGGACTGTGTGTCCGACATTGGAATTTGTTCTGTGTGATTGATAGCCATCAGTTGCACGGTGTGAATTGCCTGTGTGGCATGCTAAGATGCAGTGATCAGGACTTCTGTTGAAAAGCAAAGTCTTGTGGTGATGATCAAAGCACCGCCTGTGTGGCGTAGCTTTGTGTATAACGTGAATTCGCGAGCCTCACACCCCGGTATGAACCTAAAACTGGAGAGGACATCAGGGAGGGCCAGCGTTTCTTCCTAGCTAGGGTGGTGTCAGTGACCTACCAGCCCTGACATTTATATACTTTTCACCTATGTGGTTGTTGCTGTTGCGAGGCGCCTCGGTTTGATCGGACGATCCGGGTCCGATGGAGTCATTCGTTGGCTCGTTTACGCCCCAAAGGGCGGGGAAACGCATGGTTCAGGCATTTTAATCCACATCGGTGGACCGGCCCTGACGATCCAAGGGTCACTCGAGCTCTGATCCTGAGACTCGGGCTAGGCAGTTTCGAATGCGGTAAGGACTATCTTTTGCCTTGGTTCATGACGGAAATCCAATTTCCAAATACGACATCGTGCGGTTTTGATTGTATACCTATATATGGCGACATAGTGGTATGGGGCATTAATGCCGTCTATGATTGATAGTTATGATTTGAAATTGTTTTCAAAACATATAAACACTAGCAATAATATCAAATGCCTTTGTTTTATTCGTATCAAGCATATCTTGGCCGTTATAAGGTAAAAACTCTATCCTCCGGTTTGCGTTGCATTGTATGATGGGAACTGAGTCTTATAACGGCTTCATTTTTATAAAAAGCATAGCGATGTTTAAAAGAAAGATTTGTTTTAAAGCACTGGCAATCCAATGGAGTAAACCCGTTCCACGAAAGTGGCGTGGTCCTGTGATTAGCCAATTATATATGTGTTGAGTGGATTTCTCATACCAGTCCCATGACTGACTCGTAGTTTGTTTCACTCTCAAACTCGGGTGCCCCTTTTTCTACACGGGCAGCCTAGTATTCAGGTTTAGCTGGTTCTTTCTGGATAGCTGGAGCTGAAGATGGATTCTATCATTTATTTCTTTTTATGCTGTTCAGCTCCTATTGTACATATTGTGTTTATTTCCGCTGTAGACATTTATGTATAGCTGAACTGTATTTGTACTAAGTAAGATCCTGTATACTGTGTAACTCTGATGATTACTTTTATCCAGTATATTTTGTTGTTCATTCTGGTGTATTTTTTTTAATTCTGTTCTGCTATTATATGTTTCTGTGTTATATTCCAAAAGATAACCTTGTTTCCGTGAGAACGGGAAATCGGGTCGTCTCATAAAATCCAGACGGTGTCCGAAAGGCCGTTTTAGCTATACTCTCAGCTTCCACTCTAAGCTGATGAAAACCTGTCGCGAGATCCAACTAGAAGAACACTCTCGCACCACTTAACTGATCAAACAAATCATCTATCCGTGGTAAAAGATACTTATTCTTCCTCGTCACTTTATTCAATTCGCGGTAGTCCACACACAATCAAAGGGAACCATCTGCCTTGGTAGCAAACACAACTTGTGCTCCACACTCAGAAACACTTCTTCTGATAAACCCCTTCTTCAATTGATCACTTACTTGCACCCCGAGCTCTCGCTGCTCTCTTGGCGCCATACGACGAAGTGGCATCACTATAGGTTTGGCATATTTCACTAAGTCAACACGGAACTCAATCTCTCGGTGTGGTGGAAGTCCGATCACTTCCTCGAAGACGTCCGGACACTGGCCAGCCACGCGCACATCTGACAACTCATCATGCGGGATGTCGAGGGAATTTAGAAAACTAGCCATTACCCCATAATTAGGTAGACCACCAAACACTACCCTCCGCCCATCATCCGCTCTTACTGTCACCAAAAAGCCCTCACAGTCTACCACCACCCCGTATCTTTGGAGCCAATCGACTCCCAAAATAATGCCAAACCCAGTAAAGCCCAAAACAAAGCAATCACAAACATGCATCCACGACTCGATAAGACCACATTACGACAAATCATGCTAAGGCTAGTTGAACCACCAATCAGGTTCGTCACTACCAAAGGTCTATCGACAATCTTGGGCTCTAATCCCAACCTATCTACCAGGTCACTAGATATGAAGGAACTAGAAGCTTCGGTATCAAACCATACTCGAACAGGAACATCATAAACAGAAAGCATACCTTGAATAACAACATTCTTTCCTGTCTCCGCCGTGGTTGGGGCATTCAACGAAGAAGGAACAACATTGATAACATATGCTTTCACAATCTGCTTTTCTTTAGGGGGTTGCGGACACTTATCCTTGTGATGTCCCACTTGGCCACAGTTGAAGCACTTCCTATCCGCTGGCTTGGCCCGACATTCTTTGGCATAGTGGCCCTTCTTACCATAGCTGAAGCACTCAACATCTTTCTTATTCTTTTTCTTCTGGCCATCCTTGGTCTGATTCAACTTTCTCTTATTATGAGAACCATTCTTACCTCCACCGCTTGCTGCGTCTTTGGCTCCTCTCCAGATGCAACCTCAGTCTTCGACTTAGGGTGTAACAATCTGAATTCCGACGGACCGATTTTTTTTCAAAAACCCAATCCATCAAAACCTGAGTTGGTCGCTCTGGTATCCTGCAGAAAAGACAGAGACAAGAAATATGTCAGAGTTCGGAAAACACCTCACAGCGGAAGGAATAAAATATAATATATATAAGCATAGCTTTACCTTAATTACAATACTGCTAAATCAATATCTCCAAAGATATAAGTCTCTGTCATGAATCTAACCTGCGAATGTTATGAGGAGGGGGTCAGAACATAAGTTTTACGTGAATGAGTTTAAACTACACTTCTTGAATAATCCTACATATACCATTCAATTACATTTTATTGTTTATTAGGTTATTTGTGTTGTTAGCGCCCAAGGCTTACTCACACGTCGCACCCATCTACTCCTAGTAGATTAACCAAATATAATGTATATGTAGCTACCCCCAAACTGAGGTACACCCCGTGGTACCCCACTCACATGGTCCCCACCATATCCTCGCAGTGATATACGCAGTCCCCCGTACAATGTCATAGTAATGTATATTCCTCTTATATATATAATAATATATATATATAATACAACACTACGCCCATATAGGATCACTATAATTTGACTGCCGTTATCGAATAATGCGCACCAGTCTACGATACACCACCCACAGCAGACATGGTTATATCTAGACTCTTCCACGTACATATTCTCTATCGTATTCGATATCTAACCCGCACACCCATCGTGTGTGCGTGCCCGAGTTCTGTGGCAGGGCTACACAAGAAACACAGAACTCGGTCGCGAGCTTTCCTTATATTTGTGCAAGGCCCACCTTTAAGAGCCTTCCACACAAATATCCTTAGGGTCTGTTTTCTATGGTGCCTATGGCCCCACCTCGGCCCCTCCCATAACTAATAAAGACTATGAGAGCTAAGCGACAAGCCCCTAAGCAACCAATCTAAACATCCATGGGCATCTCCCCTCAACCACCGTCCCACGATAGTGAATGGTTAATGGTATATTGGGTCTAGCTCTAGTCTTTCCGCGTCCTTCTGGCTATGGTAACAGGCACTTGACGACCTACTATCCTTGTTGGTCTTGACCCTCCACCTCCGTTGAAGCAGCCGTCGAATCACCTTTTCCGTCACCGCGAACAGCATTCTGACTGCCCAGCTATTCTTGCAGTCAAGGCCCACCCACCTAGTAGTTACGCGCAGACCCAACCTCTGCGTGCACAGCATGAAACATCTGCCACCACACAGAGGACTACTAGGAGCACCTTTAACGTCTCAGGAAGCCGCGTGCTTCCCCTTCCGGTCCGTTGGAGCCGCCAAAATAACGAATGTGTGCTCCCCTCGTGTCTTATGACGTCGTGATGATTTATCTTGTTGGGTTATTCATCCTACAACGCACGGATTGCCCCAAGCACCTTGATTTTATATGTCATTAGACCCTATGTCTAATTAATTCTTACGCGCTTGTGTTACCTCGTCGGTTTTTTAAGTTAACTTGGTTATTCTTATTCATATTGACTTCCTTTTCAAGTTTACCAAGTTACCCTCACTTATTAAGTCAATTTATACTTAACCCATTTAGGTCCATTAATAAGACCACAACATGTTGTTTTCCAACTTCATAAATTATTCCCTTTTAGGGTTACAACAACATGTTATACATAATTCATAGTTAAGTATGTCTTATCCACATATATATTGATTAGGAGAATAATCCCCTAAACACCAGCCCCCTAGACCGAAATCAACATCAGACTGGCACCTAGAGAATTACTCAACCCAACCAACATATGTGATTCTAATTTACTTCTTTTACATTCATATAACTTATATCATCTTAAATTTCACACATCTCCTTCCCAAACTACTTAATTTATAATTAAGTATACCTTCACATATAAGTTACCTTATTTTCCTCTATCGTTTCTTATAACTTACCTTATCCCATAAGTTATACTATCCACTTGTCCCTAGGACAAGTCTAACCTATTATCCTTCCTTTTCTTATTCAGATTCATTCATAATAGGTTATTTACCATTCCCCACTTTTGTCATTAATTTAGATTTACTTAACCCTTTCCATTTATTTAACACGTTACCTAAACTTTACCCAATTCAATTAATTTGTGATGCCATAACGGGTCCCCTTTGGTTAAGCATTATTTATTTATGTCTTACGTGTCACTCATGTCCGACTTAACCTCTTTTATTATTGTTTCCATGTCTTACACATGCTTTACTACGGTTAAGTCCACCTTAGTCATGTTTTACTTCACGTATCTTACTACAGTTAAGTCCACATTTACATGTTTTACATGTCTTGTCTTAGTACAGTTAAGTCCATATTTACATGTTTTACATGTCTTATCTTACTACGATTAAGTCCATATTTACATGTCATATTTTACATGTCACCCACTTAACCCTCTAACCATACCCATGTCACCCACATGTCTTATTATGGTTTGTATTCCTTAATTCATTCATTATGACGAACGGTGCATGACCTCCCACATTAGACCGAACACTTTGTGGCTGCTGGATTTGTCGGGCGGATCCGGGCAGTCTTACACCACAAAGCGGATCTAACCTCATGTCACCAACCGTTACACCTACAATTCATGCCTTTGACCTCTCACATTAGACGTCCAATTGTGGCAGCTAGATTTGCCGGGCAGTTCCGGGCAGTCTTACACCATAATTGTGCCTAACCTCATGTCAAAGGTTCATTAACATCGTATTTCACCCAATCCCAATTTTCATGTTATGTGTTTCCAATTCAACATATAGTCATGTTTACAATTTTGCATGTTCCAACTTGTCACTAATTACATATTAATTAGCCTTAATTACAAATTTCCAATTATAGGCAATTTCATCAATTCCATGTAATCCATACCCAAAATATGCTAATTTCTTTTATATTCCAATTATCCAAAATATCCAATAATATTCAAGTTCATAAAATCAATATTTTTCCAATATATTTCCCAACGTTCCCATGTTCATACATATAACCTAATTCACCTTTTAAGCTTATCTT
The DNA here is from genome assembly GCA_030737875.1 of Allium sativum. NCBI lineage: Eukaryota > Viridiplantae > Streptophyta > Magnoliopsida > Asparagales > Amaryllidaceae > Allium > Allium sativum. The sequence continues at coordinate 1,016,662,243 of CM060926.1, read as the reverse complement.
ACCAATAAATTTCACCAATCCATGATATCCAATTACATGTTGTTAATATTAAATTGTACTAATTCCATATCCAATTTCAATCATGCCAAACTACATAAATTTAAAATTACCATACAATTATGTCCATAATTCTATTCAAATCATAAATAAATCCTTCCAACCCATATTATGCGCAAACAACCCCTTTTTTCCCTTTTACTTTCTCATTCTCATTTACAACGCATAAATTCATGATAGATGTAGGCTCGAGATAGCCTAGCTATAAAAATAAAAAGGGGAAAGAATAAAAAGGAGAGAACTCAATCGTAAGCATAAATGAAATAACTGATCTTATTAAATTATCATCATATTCATTATGGGGAATGGCAAACGATAGAAGTACAATTATACAACAACTGTATTTTAAACCACTCACCTTGACTGGATTAGAGAAATAAACAATTGGTTGTTGAGGTAGAACATTGGTTTAGGCTTCTTATTTGATTATTGATGCAGAACGTGAATTGTTGTTGAAGAAAATTGCTACTTGATTTGATTAAACTCCAAAATTGATGAAGAACTTGCAATTTAATTTAGAGTTTAGAGGCGGCGGCTATGTTGGGTTTAAGTTTGGTGGCACGGAGGCGTCTTATAAGAGATAGAATGATTTTAGGGTTAGGTTAGGTGTTCTTTTATAGGTGGGTTAGAGCAACTAGGACCTTAGGATTAAATAAAAGCTCATCTAAACCGTCCACCTCACCCTAGAAAAGAACCATCCAGAATAACCCTTTTCACACTTAGTGCTCCTTTAAATAAAATAAAAAAACGAAACCGCTTTATTTCTTTCTAATTAATGCATTACATACTATTTTTAACATATAGCAACCTCTTTCCTTCATGCATTCAATTATTTATTTATTTATTTGCACTTATACGTGAACCTTTATTTGCTATATTCTTCTCCTAATCAATTAATTGATTTCTTTCTCTTTTTGTCTACTCTTTTTGAAAAGAAACTGCATGTCCTTAAACCATTTTCTTTTATTTATTTACGTCTAATCACATGTGCATGCGTCTCTGATTGTTATTTAATAACATTAACCTTCCTCCAATTGTGGCGTGCTTATGGCCTTATTAGTTTACTTTTTAAATGTTTAAATTTCAAAAGTTGATCCCCTTCACATTTAATTGCTCCATTTTAATGTTTACAACCTTTTTCTATGCATGCTTTAATTGCACATTTGACATGTTTTGCATTCCATATTCTCTTTCTTTTATTTGCATCACATTAATTTATTTTTATTCAGGTTCATGCATCATCCATTTATTTAATGCAATAATTTCACATATCCTCTTTCCCTTATTGCATTAATTTCAAATAACATGTATACATATATGCCCCATTTTTGTTTGTCTCTATGTTCGTGCGCAACTTCAAATTTGAATCATGTTCATATGCATCCATCTCTTATGCGTATACTAATTTTTATATGAGAACAGTTGTCTATTTTATTTGGAAATTATCTTCCTTAATCAATTAATTGTCTATTACCATTCTTTCAATTAAATCTCCTATTAACTTATCCCCTTTCGCACTGAACCAATTTGCTAAACCACTATTTAGCCGCTCATTAAAACAAAACAAAAATATGGCACTGGTGGGGATTGAACTCACCACCTCTTATGTACAAGTCTCATGTTTTAACCAAATGAGCTACTAAGTCTTTTGTCAACAAGACTTAGGACCAAGCTACATATTATTCTTTTCCCATTACTCTTTTTCATATTTTGTTGCATTTCTTAAATTAAGGATAACTTCTTCGTTTTAAATCAGTTTTCTACAAATTATAGGTCTAAATTGACTAGAAAATCGCCATGAACGTAATGACGCTAATTTCATGGTCAAATTCTAGAGTCTCTTCAAATTCTCCTTTTTATTTCTTTTTAAATGTTCGCATGTATTTCTTCGCATTTCACTGTATTTCTTCTTATTTCAAATATTGCATGTAATTTCTTTATTAATCTTTTTCTTTATTTCACTGCATAAACTTCTTACATGCAATTGCATTAATATTATTTAATCTTTCCTTTAAATATATCTGTGCATATATACATATATCTCATTATTAATTATATTAAAAATGTGGGGTGTTGCATTCTCCTATCCTTAAGGAATTTCATCCTCGAAATTCGATAGGGGTAAAATATATAATTCCTCGCATAATATCAAACCATCAAGTGTGCATCCAAGTTTTTTGCAAACATTGTGCACATGTGCAAAGTGAAATACATCATAGTAATGCATGTAGGCCTAATTTGGTACCACCTATATGTATGCAAACTTTCAATTTTTTTCTTTTCAAAACATGATGCTCACATCCTAAATATACTTGCAGTTCTATATGAATGCAATATTTTTGAAAAACCAAAACATTTTTCATCCAAATTTTCCCATACTCTTGTAGAATAAGAGCATAGTTCATCCAATTGTTGGATCCAAAATCCTACCAACCATTATTAAATTCGAAATTTAGAAAAATCTAATTTTCCAAATTCGATTTCTTATGTTACAAAAAGGTATAAAATGGAAGAATTTACATTTTCCGTTTTTCTTTTATGTACCTTTTTTGGTTGCACTTGGATTTTTACATAGCTATTTTATAAAAAGTTCCTATTTTCCTATCCAAACACAATTACATAAGAAACTTTTTTTTTCAATTATCTTTTTCGAGCAACAATTCTAGTCTTTATAATGCTTGTGAATTCTACGTGAATTTATTTTTATTATTCTAGTATAGTCCTTATTATTTAATTCCTAGCCTCAAACTCGTTCTTCCTAAACACTAATCCTTACCTACTCCATTCGTTTTAAAACATGGTTTGGTCTCTCTTTTTTCCTAAATTTTTCTCCCAAAAATTAAAAATGGTAAAACTTTTTTTTCTTTACCAAAACTTGCTTTTGCCAAACCATAAAAACACGTTGTAACAAAAATGCAAAATATTTTTTTTCAAACATCAAAAACTGGAGTAGACAAGGACAACTATTTCTTAATCGAGTTTCCAAATTACCTAGGCTTTCCTAGACACATCCACGAATTCATTTCTTCCAACTATATATATTCCTAATCCATTTTCCACTTTATAAGGTTTCCCTACTAAACCCACTAATCTCGGTTACTATTGTATGGGATACATCTTTCTTAACATCAATCATTTTGTACACTTTCCACCCAACATACCTAAGGGTCTCAGATTTCCTTGCTCATTCTTACAAAATAGTTATCCCAATTCTTTCCATATTTTACTCTTTCTATTTAGTGGGCTTCTTTATAGATCTAGGTTTATATATAATATATTTATATTTTTGAAAATACAAATACGCTCTCTCATTATCTATATAGGAATCATAAACCTATGCTCTGATACCAAATGTAACAACCCGAATTCCGACGAATCGATTTTTTTTCAAAAACCCAATCCATCAAAACCCGAGTTGGTTGCTCTGGTATCCTGCAGAAAAGACAGAGACAAGAAATATGTCAGAGTTCGGAAAACACCTCACAACGGAAGGAATAAAATATAATAATATAAACATAGCTTTACCTTAATTACAATACGGCTAAATCAGTATCTCCAAAGCTATAAGTCTCTGTCATGAATCTAACCTGCGAATGTTATGATGAGGGGGTCAGAACATAAGTTCTGTGTGAATGAGTTTAAACTAAACTTCTTGAATAATCCTACATATACCGTTCAATTACATTTTATTGTTTATTAGGTTATTTGTGTCGTTAGCGCTCAAGGCTTACACACACGTCGCACCCATCTACTTCCAGTAGATTAACCAAATATAATGTATATGTAGCTACCCCCAAACTGAGGTAAACCCCGTGGTACCCCACTCGCATGGTCCCCACCGTATCCTCGCAGTGATATACGTAGTCCCTCGTCCTATGTCATAGTAATGTATATTCCTCTTATATATATAATACAACACTACGCCCACATAGGATCACTCTAATTTGACTGTCATTATCGAATAATGCCAACCAGTCTACGATACACCACCCAGAGCAGACATGGTTATATCTAGACTCTTCCACGTACGTATTCTCTATCGTATTCGATATCTAACCCGCACACCCATCGTGTGTGCGTGCCCGAGTTCCGTGGTAGGGCTACACAAGAAACACGGAACTCGGTCGGTAACTTTCCTTATATTTGTGCAAGGCCCGCCTTTAAGAGCCTTCCACACAAATATCCCTAGGGTCTATTTTCTATGTTGGCTATGGCCCCACCTTGGCCCCTCCCATAACTAATAAAGACTACGAGAGCTAAGCGACAAGCCCCTAAGCAACCAATCTAAACATCCATGTTGCGTCTCCCCTCAACCACCATCCCATGATAGTGAATGGTTAATGGTATATTGGGTCTAGCTCTAGTCTTTCTGCATCCTACTGGCTGTGGTTACAGGCACTCGATGACCTACTATCCTTGTTGGTCCTGACCCTCCATCTCCGTTGAGGCAGTCGTCGAATCACCTTTTCCGTCACCGCGAACAGCATTCTGACTGCCAGCTATTCTTGCAGTCAAGGCCCACCCACCTAGTAGTTACGCGCAGACCCAACCTCTGCGTGCACAGCATGAAACATCTGCCACCACACAGAGGACTACTAGGAGCACCTTTAACGTCTCAGGAAGCCGCGTGCTTCCCCTTCCAGTCCGTTGGAGCCGCCAAAATAACGAATGTGCGCTCCCCTCGTGTCTTATGACGTCGTGATGATTTATCTTGTTGGGTTATTCATCCTACAACGCACGGATTGCCCCAAGCACCTTGATTTTATATGTCATTAGACCCTATGTCTAATTAATTCTTACGCGCTTGTGTTACCTCGTCGGTTTTTTAATTTAACTTGGTTATTCTTATTCATATTGACTTCCTTTTCAAGTTTACCAAGTTACCCTCACTTATTAAGTCAATTTATACTTAACCCATTTAGGTCCATTAATAAGACCACAACATGTTGTTTTCCAACTTCATAAATTATTCCCTTTTAGGGTTACAACAACATGTTATACATAATTCATAGTTAAGTATGTCTTATCCACATATATAGTGATTAGGAGAATAATCCCCTAAACACCAGCCCCGAAGACCGAAATCAACATCAGACTGGCACCCAGAGAATTACTCAACCCAACCAACATATATGATTCTAATTTACTTCTTTTCCATTCATATAACTTATATCATCTTAAATTTCACAATTCTCCTTCCCAAACTACTTAATTTACGATTAAGTATATCTTCACATATAAATTACATTATTTTCCTCTATCGTTTCTTATAACTTACCTTATCCCATAAGTTATACTTTCCACTTGTCCCTAGGACAAGTCTAACCAATTGTCCTTCCTTTCCTTATTCAAATTCATTCATAATAGGTTATTTACCATTCCCATTTTTGTCATTAATTTAGATTTACTTAACCCTTTCTATTTATTTAACACGTTACCTAAACTTTACCCAATTCAATTAATTTGTGATGCCATAACGGGTCCCCTTTGGTTAAGCATTATTTATTTATGTCTTACATGTCGCCCATGTCCCACTTAACCTCCTTTATTATTGTTTCCATGTCTTACACATGCTTTACTACGGTTAAGTTCACCATAGTCATGTTTTATTTCACGTATCTTACTACGGTTAAGTCCACATTTACATGTTTTACATGTCTTGTCTTACTACGGTTAAGTCCATATTTACATGTTTTACATGTCTTGTCTTACTACGGTTAAGTCCATATTTACATGTCATATTTTACATGTCACCCACTTAACCCTCTAACCATACCCATGTCACCCACATGTCCTATTATGGTTAGTATTCCTTAATTCATTCATTATGACGAACGGTGCATGACCTCCCACATTAAACCGAACACTTTGTGGCTGCTGGATTTGCCGGGCGGTTCAGGGTATTTTTACACCACAAAGCGGGTCTAACCTCGTGTCACCAACCGTTACACCTACAATTAAAGCCTTTGACCTCTCACATTAGACATCCAATTGTGGCAGCTGGATTTGTCGGGCGGTTCCGGGAAGTCTTACACCACAATTGCGCCTAACCTTGTGTCAAAGGTTCATTAACATCGTATTTCATCCAAATCCCAATTTTCATGTTATGTGTATCCAATTCAACATATAGTCATGTTTACAATTTTGCCTATTCCAACTTGTCACAAATTACATATTAATTAGACTTAATTACAAATTTCCAATTATAGGCAATTTCATCAATTCCATGTAATCCATACCCAAATATGCCAATTTCTTTTATATTCCAATTATCCAAAATATCCAATAATACTCAAGTTCATAAAATCAATATTTTTCCAATATATTTCCCAACGTTCCCATGTTCATATGTATAACCTAATTCACCTTTTAGGCTTATCTTACCAATAAATTTCACCAATCCATAATATCCAATTACATGTTGTTAATATTAAATTGTACTAATTCCATATCCAATTTCAATCATGCCAAAGTAATAAATTTAAAATTACCATACAATTATGTCCATAATTCTGTTCAAATCATAAATTAATCCTTCCAACCCATATTATGCCCAAACAACCCCTTTTTTCTCTTTTACTTTCTCGTTCTCGTTTACAACGCATAAATTCATGATAGATGTAGGCTCGAGATAGCCTAGCTATAAAAATAAAAAAGGGAAAGAATAAAAAGGAGAGAACTCAATCGTAAGCATAAATGAAATAACTGATCTTATTAAATTATCATCATATTCATTATGGGGAATGGCAAACGATAGTAGTACAATTATACAACAACTGTATTTTAAACCACTCACCTTGACTGGATTGGAGAAATAAACAATTGGTTGTTGAGGTAGAACATTGGTTTAGGCTTCTTATTTGATTATTGACGCAGAACGTGAATTGTTGTTGAAGAAACTTGCTACTTGATTTTATTAAACTCCAAAATTGATGAAGAACTTGCAATTTAATTTAGAGTTTAGAGGCGGTGGCTATGTTGGGTTGAAGTTTGGTGGCATGGAGGTGTCTTATAAGAGATAAAATGATTTTAGGGTTAGGTTAGGTGTTCTTTTATAGGTGGGTTAGAGCAACTAGGACCTTAGGATTAAATAAAAACACATCTAAACCGTCCACCTCACCCTAGAAAAGAACCATCCAGAACAACCCTTTTCACACTTAGTGCTCCTTTAAATAAAAAAAAAAGAAACCGCTTTATTTCTTTCTAATTAATGCATTACATAATATTTTTAACGTATATCAACCTCTTTCCTTCATGCATTCAATTATTTATTTATTTATTTATTTATTTGCACTTATACGTGAACCTTTATTTGCTATATTCTTCTCCTAATCAATTAATTGATTTCTTTCTCTTTTTGAAAAGAAACCTCATGTGCTTAAACCATTTTCTTTTATTTATTTACATCTAATCACATATGCATGCGTCTCTTATTTGAACGTTATTTAATAACATTAACCTTCCTCCAATTATGGCTTGCTTATGGCCTTATTAGTTTACTTTTTAAACGTTTAAATTTCAAAAGTTGATCCCCTTCACATTTAATTGCTCCATTTTAATGTTTACAACCATTTTCTATGCATGCTTTAATTGCACATTGGACATGTTTTGCATTCCATATTCTCTTTCTTTTATTTGCATCACATTAATTTATTTTTATTCAGGTTCATGCATCATCCATTTATTTAATGCAATAATTTCACATATCTTCTTTCCCTTATTGCATTAATTTCAAATAACATGTACACATATATGCCCCCTTTTTGTTTGTCTCTATGTTCTCGCGCAACTTCAAATTTGAATCATGTTCATACGCATCCATCTCTTATGGGTATGCTAATTTTTATATGCGAACAGTTGTCTATTTTATTTGGGAATTATCTTCCTTAATCAATTAATGGTTTATTTCCATTCCTTTAATTAAACCTCCAATTAACTTATCCCCTTTCGCACTGAACCAATTTGCTAAGCCACTATTTAGCCGCTCCTTAAAACAAAAAAAAAATATGTCATTGGTGGGGATTGAACTCACAACCTCTTATGTACAAGTCTCATGTTTTAACCAAATGAGCTACTAAGTTTTTTGTTAACAAGACTTAGGACCAAGCTACATATTATTCTTTTCCCATTGCTCTTTTTCATGTTTTGTTGCATTTCTTAAATTAAGGATAACTTCTTCGTTTTAAATCAGTTTTCTACAAGCTATAGGTCTAAATTGACCAGAAAATCGCCAAGAACTTAGTGACGCTAATTTCATGACCAAATTCCAGAGTCTCTTCAAATTCTCCTTTTTATTTCTTTTTAAATGTTCGCACGTATTTCTTTGCATTTCACTGTATTTCTTCTTATTTCAAATATTGCATATAATTTCTTTATTAATCTTTTTCTTTATTTCACTGTATAAACTTCTTACATGCAATTACATTAATATTATTTAATCTTTCCTTTAAATATATCCATGCATATATACTTTTTTTTTTGAAAAACAAAAATGTGATCTTCTGCGAAGAAGACAGCACACATATAAATGTATATATAATAAAAAACATAGCTACATAGTCCAACAAAAAACATAAGATTACAAGATGTAACCTAACACTGGTCTAGGGGTGTAAGGATCATAGATAGATGAGCTCCGGATAAACCACCGCCCATCTACTCCAATATCGAGTTCCGGCATGGCCACCACCCGATATTGAAGTATATCTACTCCAATACAATAGCCCCTAACCACTATATAATAACGAAAGTAATGAAATACAATATCACATAGAAACTCTCGAACAAAAGCCAGAATGGATAACGAATCATCAATCCATACAACAATCTTCAAATCTCCCCAATAAAAACTATCATGCTGAGCACCTGAGAAATGCAAAAACTTCTACCAATCCATCCAGCTAACTGCTAATAAGCTACCTGATAATGATCACCCTGGATCTGCAGAAAACTCAACAAACTTATCAGTAAAATGACACACACATATATATATGAAAATATGCGCATGTTAATATATATATAAATATATTATATATATATATATATATATATATATTAATTCATACTTATCTCTCATACATATATGTGGAATAAAAGAATACAATGGAAGACTAATAAAAGCAATTAACAATCAATGCGATATATATTATGAAAAAAACTACTGATTCTAATGAATAGATACAAATTAAGTCTAACCTTAAACAAAAACCGCTGAAATTCCAATTTCCGGTATAGCTTGTAATGCGAATTAGACATCCATTCCAAACAAAAATAAGTTATTTTAATTATTAAATCATTAGTAGAGACAGAAACAGACTGAAAACACCTTTGATTTCTTTCAAACCAAATAAACCAACTTATTATAGTGACTAAAGAATCTAGAATGTATCTTTTACTACCATTGAAAACAAATCTATAAGAATCCCAATATTCAACACAACTATTATACGAATTAGGACAATCAAAAACAAATATCCTTAACACCATATTAAATATGAAATTTGTGATATTGCATGAAAAAAATAAATGATCAACATCCTCGTACAAAAGATTACAAAAGTAACATTTAACATCAATAATAATATTCTTCTTCTTTAGAAGCTCAATCGTATTAAGTTTCTTATGAATGATTAACCACATTAGAAATTTAGCTTTAGGAGGGGGATTAGATTTCCAAACAAACTTAAAAGGTCGAAATGAAATTCCCGAAAAATTTATAAAGTTATACATAGAATTCACCGAATAAACTTGACTCTTACTCATCTCCCAACTAATAGAGTCCCTATACTCATCAATGTGATATAACGATAGTTTAGCATATAGTAAAGCTAATTGTCTTAACATTTCTCCATCTAAGATATTATCAAAAGAAAACTCCCATGGGGGTTCCAAATCTCTTCTAAAAAAATCTTTAATCAAAGCATTTTTAAAACTACAAACATTAAAGAGTTCCTTGAATTCAATCTTAAGTGGTAAACGTGAAATCCACTTATCATGCCAAAAGTACGTCACATCACCCGAATGAACAATCACCTAATAACCTAAGTTAAAAATATCAAAAGTCTTTAATACTGACTTCCAAAAGTAAGATAATCTATTATACCAACTATCCCTAGACCCCACAATAAAATCACCTCCTGAATAATAAAATTTATATACAATAGTCTTCCATGTGGACGACACTAAAGGACACCTAAATTTCCACAACCACTTTGCCAATAAGGAAGAGTTAAAATTAGCTAAATTAATAATCCCTAATCCCCCATCTTTCTTAGACTTACAACACACCTCCCAGTTTACTAAACATTTGAAACCCCTACAAATTGGATCGCTACCCCCACTCCATAGGTAATTGCGTCTTATTCTATCAATCCTTTCAATAACCCATTGAGGAAATCTATGTACAGACATCCAATAAGCAGGGATAGCAGATAGTACCGAATTAACCATAACTAATCTACCCGCTCTAGACAAAAATTTATTGTTCCAATTTGATAGCCTACTATTAATCTTATCTATTATGACTATCCAATCTTCCTTCTTTAGTTTCGAAGGCCTAATCCTAAAACCCAAATAATCAAAAGGAAAACTCATTACAGAACAGTTTAATGTGCTAGCAACCATAGTCTCTACGTTACCAAAATCATTAATGACCATAACAGAACTCTTCTCAAAATTAATCCTAAGTCCTGATAACATTTCAAAACAATAAAGGATGAACTTGAGAGCGATAATGTGCTTAGGCAGGTGAGAAGAAAATAACAAGGTATCATCCGCGAATTGAAGAATAGATAATACATTGTTAAATTCCTCATTACCAACGTTGCCCAACACACCTAATCTTCCCGCTCTCTTAATTATTCTAGTAAAGACGTCCACTGCTAAATTAAATAATAAAGGTGACAGGGGATCACCCTGTCTAAGACCCCTCTTAGATTGGATTTTCTTACCCATAACCCCATTGACAACAATATTAGAACTACCGGACCTAAGTAAAATCATTATCCAGTTAGTCCATCTGACACTAAACCCTCTAGCAATACAGACATCACATATATAATCCCAATCTATGGAATCAAAAGTCTTCTCAAAGTCTAGTTTCAAAATAGAACATGAAAAATTATTTTTAACACATACATTAATATATTCTTGTACTGCTGCTACACCATCTACTATTTGTCCACCTTTAATAAAGGCAGTTTGCGAATGATCTATAAGATCATCCATCTTCCTACTAAGCCTATTCGCTAGAACTTTAGAAATAATCTTAACAGATACATTTATCAAAGAGATTGGTCTAAAATCTTTTAAAATTTTTGCACCCTCACGCTTTTTAATAAGAATAACATTAGCAAAGTTAAAGTTACCTAAACACAAATTCCCATTATAAAAATCATTAAATAGATTAATGACATCCGTTTTCAAGACCTCCCAAAATTGTTTGTAAAAAATAACAGAAAAACCATCAGGTCCCGGAGCTTTGTCACTTGGCATATCGCAAATAGCCTTCCAAATCTCCTGTTCCAAAACAGGTTTATCTAAATCTACCAACTGTCCGCTAACATCCGTAGGGTAGATGTCCTTCCAATTAATGTTAATTCTTCTCTTGATCCTAGTCCCAAAAATTTGTTTATAATAATTGGTGAAGGCTTCGTTTAAGTCACGTTGAACTGTCAATTCCTCATTATTTAGGAAAATAGAATGAATCAAATTGTCACGTCTCCTCTTATTAGCTATACTAGGAAATTTTTTTGTGTTATTATCACCTTCTTTAATCCATTGAATTCGTGATCTCTGCTTCCACATTATTTCTTCTTTTTCCAAAATCAATTTAAAATCATTTCTAAGATTACAAAGTCTATCTTTCTCACATATATTAAGAGTCCTAGATTCGCTTAACTTATCTAAATCTAACATCTCACATAAAATCTTATCTTTCTTAATTCTAACACTACCAAAAACAAATTTATTCCATCTCTTAAGAAAAAACCTTAACTTACCCAGTTTTGCCACAAAAATCTTAGCTGAATTACCATTGTATAAATTATTCAAATAGATTAACGATTTCCACTTAATAGTAACAAGTTTAACAAAACTAGTGTCTAATAGCCACATCTTCTCAAATTTAAAACTGTTACTAATTAACATATTCGATTCACATGAAAAAACCTCTCACATCAGACCTGTTGTTGTGCTCACTGGATATGCCGGGCGGTTCCGGGCAGAATTACACCACAACTCAGTCTGACCTCGGGTTTTCAAGCTCGATATGACCAACTACCCACATTGGATCCTATTGTTTGCAGTCATTGGATTTGCCGGGCGGTTCCGGGCAGAATTACACTGCAAACTCAACCCAACCTCGAGTTGGCCATTTTCAAGTTCATTCTAGTGTCATGTCCATGTTCAGTTTCATGTCAAGTTCGTGTCAAGTTTCATGGCAAGTTTCTTGTCAAGTTTCAACTTATGCCTATTATCAAGTTCATGATTCATGTTCATAACCAATTCATGTTTTGCCTAATCTACCCAAATCGTATTCCCATCGCATATAAACATGAATCGATCTAAATTACAAGTAAATCTAGATCCAGAAATAAAGGGAATAACATCAAAACTAAGATAGGCAAAAGAACGAGCATAAGGTGATAAATCTAGCATGATATAACTTGAGATAATTGGTTATAACATCACTGGCATATAGAATAATAGTCCCAAAACAGATCTAGCCTAATAAGGTGATAGTCATGATAAAGGTGATAGTCCCAAACTTGCAAATAATAGACTAATTCAACATCACAGGCATGATAATGTTATGGACATGAAAGAGTTTGATCTACAACATGAATAGGTCCAAACTGATTTCATAGCAATATTCCCAAAAGTCAAGATCCAAGATGGAAACTAAAATAGATATGAATCGATTATCATACTTAAGTCCAGTTTCACTTTATCTCATGTCCAAATTACAATTAACAAGTTTAAATCTCAAAGTAACTAGAACTAACAGATCGCAGTCTAAGAAATTGAGATGCAGAAGTTGAATCTATAACTAGTCGTCGAATCGTTGAATCGTTGAATCTTGATTTGATTGTTGAAGCAAATCCCTAATATGCAATTCCTAGCTGTAGTCTTCAAGAAACAGTCTTCGTGTTTTATATTAGTTTAATTTAATTTAAAAGAAGCCATGTCCATCAAGAATTTATGCATCATAAGGTTAGAGAAGAAAGGTGTAAAGAGAATGGGGCTAGGAGGCTGTTTATATAGGATTAGGTAGACGAATCTAGATTGAAAACGAGACCAGGTACATCAGAATGAACCCAGGCTCAAAACTGGGCTCTAGCACCAGGTCGACCCCCAGGTCGACCTGGTCCCTGGGAGGTCGACCATAGTGTCGACCCGCAGGTCGACTTGGTCTTGGGCGGGAAAATTCCCGCCCAGTCTACACTAAGGTTTGAATTTGAATTTCGAATCGAGCTGTTTTTCTGTTCTGAAAATCCTTGAAACTTCGGAGGGTCATATCTCCCTCATACGGACTCCGTTTCTCGATAACTCGGACTCGTTTCCAAGAAGAATTTCGAGACGAACGCAATGGCGCAACCCATTTTCCCTGATTCTTATTTTAAAAATTAATTCTGCCTTGATTTATGGTTTTAACATGTTATTAAAATACGGGTTGTTACATATTCTTTAATTAGCTCTTGTGCGTTTTTCACTTTTTAATTGAACATATCACGTTCATATACAAATTTTAATTTTCTTATAAACCAATTGAATTCCATTTTCAATTTAGGTTTCATATTCGATTTTGAATATGAATTCACCAGTTCAATTTACGTAATCAAAACCCAATTTCGTATCCAAACTCGATTAACTAATTATTCTTCAAATTAGTTAATTATATCTAATAATCAAAAATCTATTTTTTATTTCAAAAAAATCATCTCACTTACTCCACTTGAGTTCATATTTATTTTATATCTCAAGTCTGGATTTTTCTAATGGAATTTCGAACTTTATTTACTTAAAACCCTTTTATTTATTTTAAGTAAACTGTTATGGTTATGGCGCTATTTTTCTAGAAAATTCATTTTGACATAACTCAATATCTATTCGACGAAATCCAGTTCTCTTCCATTAGAAAACTATTATTCAATCGGTCCTGATGATTCCCGTTTCAAAGAATTCCGACTTAAATTGAGTTCTATATACTCAATTGAAGTTCGAAAAGCCAATTTATGAAATACCATGCTGCGGCGAGCTCATTTTAATTATATTTAAATATAAATTTTAAACTTCGTTTAGTTTAAATTTCAATCTCGTTCTAATATATATATTTTAATATATATATTAAATCCAGATTTCAAATCCAACTTAATATTTCCAATTATCTCTAATTGACGATTTTTCATTACTCGGTTATAAATTTATTTATAACTCAATTTGCTATATTAAATGCCAATTCCATTTATAAATAAAATATTTTATAAAATTTGATATAATCGAATTCTGATTTACAAATCCTTTGGATTTATCTTAAATCGGTTTATATTTTGAATTTTGGAATAAGCTTCGTCGTTCCATTTTCAAAACGATTTTTGATTCACTTTTAAATTCAAACTTGAATTTAAAATTCCAAATTATCCCATAATAATTATCTAGTTTTATTTATAAACATCGTTTATAAATTTACTACCTTATTTAGATATTAAAAAAAGTTCTATTTCAAAATCTATTTAAACCCCGATTCTTATATTTGGAATATTTTATTTTATAACTTACATATATAATTATATAATCTATTTTCATATTTAATTTCAGTTTATATTTAATACAATTTAGATATCCTTTCTGGACATAATTTATTTTTATAAATTTGGCATAACTGAATTCCAATCGTAAATCCATTTGGATTTATTTTAATCCAGTTTATGTTCTGAATATTAGAATAAATTTCATCATCTTCCCTTTTTAACATGATACTAAATTCTTGTTTAGATTCATATATGAATTTAAATATTTAAATTATCCAAATTATATTTTCACCTTTTGCAAACATCGTTTTTATTTCTTGTTTTTATATTTAAACAAGTCTCGATTTCAAATCCATAAAATTTCTACTTTGGAAAAATAAATTTCCCTTTTTAAATTCACACCAGTATTTACATTTCTCGAATTATCCACTAATAATTCATATCACTTCATTTATAAACATCGTTTATAATTGAACTGCTTGTTTTTATTATTCTCAACAAGTTAATATTCCTAGTCCATTCGAATTTCAAATTCTATTTAAAAAAAATAGATTTTCCCATTTGAATCTCAGAATCCCTTACCACGATACTTTTATAAATCAACATTTAGGCCTAGTGATATTTAAACATTCAAAAACACCCAATTATTAATTAAAGGTTTTCTAACACATCATATACGATAATATATATGAAAACAAACAAATAATAATATTTTTGAGGAATCCAGCTGGATCCCTCCAACCTATCTTCCTGCATCCACAGATGTTAACCAACATAAATAATACCCATCCTGCTTCGAGGCAGGATATTATGGTATAGAAGATCGTCCACTATCACATTGTGGGGGACATAGGGTCATCCGCTAATGATACTACGGGAAAAATCCAACCACAAATATATATATATATATAATAGCCACAAACTCCAATCCTAAATAACTAATATATTTAATAGGCACAATAATAGTTCAGTGCATGCAAACACCGAACAAATAATTATTTTTAATTAATAAAAATAATCTAAATAAATGTGTGTGAGATTTACTCACTATGATTTTCGTTTGTCGAATATCCATTAATTTCCATATCATCGGCTATGAATCTACTAGAATGAAATTTGTTTCGTACCTATGATTAATTAAACCCTTATTTATCATTTTGAACTATTTATTTAAACTATCTTAAATAAATTATCTTAGATGAATTAACTAATTATATATAATATATATAAAAACATTTCTAATTAATTTAATCAATTTAACATTTTACCTTTTCACCCTGTTGCGCCTTAAAAACTTCTCAACTAACAATCATTCAAGCGACAGGCCCACTGCCACTCACCATCACAGACTCGATGCCTGAGATTTGCCCCATCGCCAGTTGCTCCGACCATTACTGCTGCCATTACCCAACTCTAGAACTCCACTATTCAATACACTTCTCACCACTATCACCTGCAACCAAACACCATTGCTACAGTATCCCAATACTCGAGAGCCTCAAAACCACACAACACCCACCTCCAATACCCACCAGAAAATCCGAACGCCAGCCATCCAGTCCACCCTCAAACCAACGTCGCCCTCTACTGAAGCCGCAACCTCCCCTATGTCTCATTATTTCAGAACTCGCAGCCCCCTCTTCTTCTAGTTGTAAATCGCGAACAACTCTAGTTCTTTAGTTCGAACGACTCCCAAAGTAACGACTTTGAATGCTTGTATCACGACGTCCTCTGCCAAATCCCTAAATTACAATTTCCACACTAACCAAATACGAACAACGTCAACCTCCTGAAACCTCATACCACTTGACTTCAACGAAGAACAAGGCTTCAATTTGAATTTGATTTTCGAAATGGGAAAGTGAGTTTTTTATATAAATATATAACGAGCAGATTCGGTTTGAAATTGATAAGAGGGCAGCAGCCATTTGATTTAATCTTGAAGATCTTGATAGGTTTTAGTTTCTGAAAATCCAAAAAAAGGGAATGGGAAATTTTTCTTTGAACAGAAAATAATTAGAGGATATCAAAAATAATAAGGAGGAGTAAGGGAAGGTATCGCGTTACTTATAGATGGAGAAAAGGGGACCAACATACGCCTATATTAATGGTTTGTCTCCTAAAGTACACACAAATTAAATTTTGATTTGATTTTGAATTTTATTTGGTTCGATAAAAAGAGATCTTTATTATTTTTAAACAGATTCTGATTTGATTTTGAGCTTATCCATTAAAAATATCTCGGGGTTCATAACGTGAAATCACGAACCTATATTTTAACCTACCGACCGACATTTAAATGTTATAACACTATTCTGAGCTCAACAGAATATATTTTGAAATT
This sequence comes from Allium sativum, assembly GCA_030737875.1. Classification (NCBI taxonomy): domain Eukaryota; kingdom Viridiplantae; phylum Streptophyta; class Magnoliopsida; order Asparagales; family Amaryllidaceae; genus Allium; species Allium sativum. The sequence continues at coordinate 1,016,645,092 of CM060926.1, read as the reverse complement.
TAAATTGAACGTATATATAAAATAACTATATTAAATCGATATAATATAAATTAAATTCAAAAATAATCCGATTCTTCGATAATAAATTATTTTTATTATCCTTTATATTCAAATACAAATTCTATTAATCATTTGAATCATTTTGGCTCCATTTTAAATTTCAAATTGAATTATTTTAGATTCTCGTATTACGATGGTTATTTATATTCGAAATAAATCGTATTTCGATTATTGAATCGATAACTCAAGATAAATTATCATTTATATTATCAACTCAATATTTAAACAATATTAAATATATAAAATAAACTGACCAAAAATCCTGGTCATTACAGATTTGATCGAAGAGCTAAAAAAATAAAGAACTATTCGACCGAATTTTTGTTGAAAATGGTCAACTGGACGATCCACTTCATTCACTTGACTTTAATGGCAAATGTGATGGACCTCATTCGAAGTGGATGTGTATGCCAAATATTGCTTATGTTGTAGCAACTCGATATCAAGTGGTTATTTTTAATATAAGTTCAGTGTTATCGTTAACTGTACCAACATTAACTGGACAAGTTCCTCACCTATCCAACGATTGGAAATAGGGATCGCTTTTGTCCATAATGCTCATTTTGTAAGGTACTATTATGTCTTTCTTTTTCAGTTCAAACATGTCTTAACAATTTTCTATTGTAGATGAAATTGGAACCGAACCATCCTATTCCTACAATCATTGCAAAGTGGATTGTTTGTCACAAGGCAGAGGCGGATGATTGGCTAAACATACTTGCTGAGCGCAAAAAAGCATGGGATGACGTCTCAAAATTTGCTACTTAGAAATAAACAACTTCTAGTTACTTGATAATTTTAGGTTGAAAAAAACAATTTGGTTGCAATGCTAATGCCTTTTATTTTGTTTTGTTATGTGTTGCTGGCTTTGTTATCAATAATATTGTAAATGGCTTTGTTAAGGAAAGATTATGATTAACGCACAATCACTCGGAATTATTTATCGTAATCTTCCTACTCTTTTATGCACCACAATATTTTTTTTATAAAGACTTCTTCTTTCATTTGTTTGTACACAATTCTTCAATGACAAAATACACATGAGAAATTCTTTTAAAAAACTTATCGATGAACATGAATTTTTAGTTACACAATCAATTATTTAACAAATTATATGTAAAGCTCTCTTACTTCAAAGCTACACATTAAACAATAAGTTAATCAGATACTGCAAATTGTATAAATTAAGATCCATGTTGTACTACTTCAAAGCTACACATTACTATATGCATAGCTTAGTCTACCAGTAATTCAATAATAGTCCAGGTTTTGATAGGTCGAAATAAAAAAATAGTTCCAAGCTACACGTTACTATATGTAAATTAATACAGCTCAAAACTCACAACACGTCTAATACAAGCTCAGCAACATTCATCAAATACAAGCTAGTTTGGTATGAAAAAAATAACGTAAGAAATTAAAAAAAAACATTCAACAACATTCATCTAGTCTATATAAGGGTAGCTCGAAACTCAAATAATACATGCTCAACAATAATGTAAGAAATTAAAAAAGTAAGAAATAAAAGCAGAAAAATTAAAAAAAGGTAGAACAATATTTCTGAAAATGTAAGAAATTAAAATAGTGGATTCAGATACAATCATCCAATACAGGTACAGTAATTCAGTACAATATTTACTAACATATTTTAACAACTTCAAACCAGTTTACAGCAAATGGCATAATCGACTACAAGATCCACCATCAACAACTAAGCTAATCCATCCTTTGTATAAATCGACTGCTTTCAATTCTAACCAATTTGATAGTATTTCGCGATGGTGAGTTAGCATGCACATATGCTTCGTCCAACAAGCCATGAGCATCTATCAAACTCTGAAAAAAAGTACAAGAGGTAACTGTGATTAGAATATCAAATATGCAAATAGCTATCTAATATTTTACCATGTATAGTTGATCATATGTTGGTTGATAATAATATGGACCTTGTATAACATTGTTCGGAAGATTACTTGGATTTTGAACATGTATGATGGTTTGAGGCTTAAACCAATTCAAATAGTCATTACTGCAACTTTGATTTGAAGAAAGTAGTGGTGTTGATCTATACATATCTGTGACTACATGGTTACGCCCTTCCTCCCATAAACTTTCTAAGAAACAATAACAAATTTTTGTGTAAGATGCATAACTTGGACCTTGTCGTATACCAGTGTTAACGGGGGGGGAGGCCTAGGAATGTTTTGCACTCTTCCAAATTGTCTTAGCACCCTTGTGGAATTATACGGTTCCACTATGTTTAAACAAAGAATATATCCACTATACCAAGCAATATCATTAAATGGATGGAATGCGCGTGCACTAACGTATGGATCAAATATAACTTGATCAACCTCAATATTATCGAGGAAAATTCAAATCATTGTTACGGACATAGGTATATCCGATGATGGATTCTAACGTGCTGCTTTGGGCATAATTTCCATGTAAATTCGTGTAGATGGATGGAAACATAGGAAATGCTCGAAAATCCATGTCTCAAGTAAACAAAGATAACCTGCAATCTATTTTACTTGAACTCTACTTACTAAACCGATTTCCCTATACAAAAAAGCAAGAGTAGCAAAACCCCAAGAATACGTTACGATATGTTGCATGGATGCTAGTGGCTTTAGGAGTGACAAATAGATGTGAGATTTTCTTTTATTCTGAAAAAGTGTGTTCCCAAGAACATATAGCAATTAACCCCTCACAATACGTCTAATTTTCCTATCATTCCGTTCATCACTAGCATTTTCAAATATCCGACGTAGCTTTATGAGACTAAGTTTGTAACTGAATTTCTCATTCATATCAGCTCTAGTTTCATTTCTATTCAGACCTAGCAATCTAAATGCAAGGTCAATTACATAACCCATAGCAAATGAATGAACATCAATTGGCTTTCTTTTCACAGGAATGTGCAACAAACTAGCTACATCATCTAGAGTAACCATTATTTCACCAAACAACATATGCAAAGTATTTGTTTCCATATGCCAATGTTCAACAAAGGCAGATATAAGGTTTTTGTTCACACAATGATAGCTAGTCCATGCAATAGAAAACAAACTCGAAGCTTCTACGTAGTTTCTAAAAATAATTACTTTTTCTGGTATTTCCCATTCTAAAACTTTATAGCCATGATTGATACACATAAGTGGTTGTCTCTGTTATAAAACATGATTATGTTTTTCAATATTATAGAATACACTAGTTTATTCAAACAAATAAAATAAATTTATAAATTAAGATATACCTTCCCTTCCCATATGGCTGAAGCAACATGAGTTTCATAGTCTATAATTACATATTTAATCGTCGGACCATCATGTTCTTTATGTTGGTTGTTTGCTTCATCTATCCCTTGTTCATCTTCATCATTAACTACATCCTCCCAGTTTCATCTTAGTCATCATCAGTCTCATTGTATTCATCAATCTCGGTCTCTTTGTCTGCTTTCATCGTTGTTATCTACCTCATCACCATTAATGACCTTCTGAGTTTCAAATTTCTTTTCTTTCTCCATAGGTGTTCTACATTTTCCTCAACTACTTCTTGTTGATGCGGGCCACCTTTGCACAAGGCCTCCAAGCATACCTTAAAATTGAAAATACAAAATTATAAATTAACACTTCAAAATTAAGCAACAGTACAAATTAACGATTACTTCTTAATTGCATCATGAAAGATTTGTGAATGTCATAGACAACCAGTTAAATATTAAAAATATACGATCCTATGTATGCATCCCTTTAAAATAATAAAGCAACAGTTTGGATTGCATCCTAATTTCATGCATGTAGTTGTGTTAGTTCTTGTAGGCTTTACTCTGCTGTTTGCTTTTGTATTTGCAGTTAGTATTAAGAAGCTGAATTCCCGGTAGAGGGATTTTGAGGATTAATGGGCATATTTTTGTTTCAAACGACGGTGGATTAAGACACGAAGTACATAAGGAGAACCACCGGTCTATACCCTTTATTCATCCAAGTGTGACGAATATGTACCAGAACATGAAGAAGTTGTATCGGTGAAATGGTATGAAGCGGGATGTTTCTTATATTTGTGTAAGTAGGTGTGACAATTGCCAACAGGTTAAGGCTGACCATCAAAAGACGGCAGGATTGTTATAACCACTTGATATTCCCAATTGGAAGTGGAAACAGGTTTCTATGGATTTTATCGACAGTCTTCCAAGGACGAGGAATGGAAATTAGAGCATATGGGTAATAGTTAACAGGTTGGACAAGTTTGCTCATTTCATTCTGGTTAGAGCTAATCATGGTGCTTCGAGTTTGGCTCAGATTTATATGGGAGAGGTTGTCATATTACATCACTACGCCAAAACAACAAATTTTGTAGTGCTTTGAGCCGCGTATAATGAGATTAGGTAGTGCTCTAAGCCGTATCAATTTCTTGTATGTTTAACAATTAGGTACAGCCGTTAGTCGTATCTAATTGCCAAAAAAGATACAACCATAAGTCGTATCTATTCTCAAAAAAGATGCGCCCATAATCCATATCTATTAATGGGTTAAATACTGAATGCTTGAGATGTCAAAAGCTGCTTCACTATATAAAGCATTAATCCAAAATACTCTACTAAGACAACTTGAACTATAAACACACCCAATAAATATGATCAATATATAACTAATGTGTACAAACAAACAACAAACTATTAAGTGTACAAATATATTGTATCCTCTAGTCAACAAATAAGCTTACAACATAATAAGTTCTGCAACATGTAACATAGGACATCTAATTTTAATATTATACAACCATTGTGATCTACCAATTTCACTGCTCAGAAATCCCGCAGATGCCTCTTTCTTCCACATCCATATCATCAAGCTGAAGGTTTTAACTTTCTGGTTAAGAATTTACTGGGCGATCCACCTGGTGAATGCATTTTAGTTCACGCACCTGGGTCAGTTATTCATGCTAACTTATGCATTTAATTAAGCGCCAAGACTTGAAAAGGGGATAATATCAAGTGTCAAATGTGGCTTCACTTAAACTTAGGAAAAAGCTTCTTTCACTTGCAACTGCTTGCAATTGAACAATGTATTTTGAAGCTACTCAATATACATTGCTGAACTGCAAGTAGTTGCAAGTGAAAACAGCTTTTTCCAAAGTTTAAGTGAAGCAACATTTGACACTTGATATTATCCTCTTTGCTAATCCTGGCGCTTAGTTAAATGCATAAGTTAGCATGAATACCTGACCAGGTGCGTGAGCTATAATGCGTCCAAATGGTGGATAACCCAGTAAATTCTTAATCAGAAAGTTAAAATCGTCATCTTGGTGAGGCTTTATCTGCTTTATATACCTCGGATGAATAGGTATATCAACAGCATCAAAGAAGTGATCATTTATCTTAGTGCTGGGATTCTCACCAATGTCAACTGAACTGGAATTTCTAACATCAAGAAATGTCCATTCAATTAATTCCTTCCTAGAAGTCGGATATACTACTCACAAAGAGGATATGTATAACGTTACATATTATGGAAAGGGTAGAATGCCAGTAAGTATCTCCTAGGCAAATACAATATTTACTTATATAGTTATATTATAAACATGGGTCAAGAAAATAAAATATTGGTGACTGTAATTTTAACTCTGCCTTCAAGGATTCGGGGAGAATGGTTTTCCAAGGGGTTATTCCTATTCAAAGGAAAAAAATGAGCCAGAATTTATTACCTCATCTTCAATATGCTTGATTGTAGACATCCATCATCTTCGTCTATATTTCAACCTAATTTGCATTAGAATAATGAATCACATAAAATTTACAAAAATTCTCTGAATATTCATATCCAAAATGCAGTCATACGCTAACATAAATAGAGTAGATATCGAGCCTTGTCAATTTTCGTGTTTTCTTGTATAAATGAAAAAAATTCAGTTTATAGTATAACAGTTTTATTCGTATAATAGTATATATGTAACCATATGTATAAAGCATTTATTTCATTTTCTTTTATGTGAGATTCTTAAACATATTGAAGTTGCAAACATAATCATGGGTACAAAATTTATGTTAGAAGTGTAAAGCCTCAAAAACCATGAATATATACAAAAACCTAAAGCAATAGCTACCCTCCTGTAATATTGGTATTATATAGGAGTGGAATAGTGAACTGGACCTTGAACATAAACATATATTAGATAATCAAGATTGTTAAACATCCATCTTCCAAATTTTCAACAAACCTGTTAATATAATTCAAAATCAAATACTGATACACACATAAAGAATTAAACTAAAAAGCTAAGTATTTATCCATTAGTGTCCAAGTCTTCAAAAATACTTACATTAAACAACTCGTAAGCCTTGGTCTTTTTCTTTCTTCTGGAATACAGTAGGAAAGAAAATGAAGAGAACATACTGTCATAACAACAACAAAAAAGTTATGGAGTCATCCGACTCCATGTATTTATCAATGTGATTTAAAGTGTTGTTTTGGGCAAGAATGAATTCACATTTTCAAAACATTCTAGGTAATTGCAAGAATAAATTTTTGGGCATAAAAACCATTCAGAGTTTCCAAAGATCATTCGAGAAATCATGCAATATCAATGAAAATCCACAAGTAATTCATTCAAGCATCAAAGAAAAACAAATCAAAAATAATCACGTCATTTTTTCGATCAACTACAAAAGCCTAATAGGTTGACTAGAGAGCATCGAATAATTGGAGCATCAGAGAACAAATTCCAGAGCAACATTGGAGTCACGATTTGGGGCAAAAGCATAATTTTGTTTTTTGGTCACCATAGAAGTAAAAAAAAGAGAAAGCCGACATTTTTATTCTCAAAACCATGTAATACAGGTATAGTGATAAATGAGTGGCAAAAATATGATGATGATTTGATACAGCTCAAAGCCGTAACAAATGAACTGATCCGAGGCTCTGAAGTTGTAGAGTTAGATTACAGTTGTTGGAGGCAGTGCAGATCGCAAAACAAATTTGATACGGTTATGAGCTATAGAAAATTTGACATGGCTTAAAGCCGTATCAAATCTCTGCATCCTCGTGTGCCAAATTTTTTGTTTTGATGCAGTGCATGGAGTTCCGACCAGTACTCTATGTAATCAAGATCCTATCTTTACCAACAAAATTTGGATAGCTTTTCAAGATGCTTTAGGAACCCGTCTTAATCTCAGCACTGCTTACCATCCGCAGACCGACGGTTAGACAGAAAGGGTAAACCAAATTTAGAAGACCTTCGTGCTTACGTTCTTGATTATGGAGGGCCTTGGGAAGATGATCTCTATCTCATCGAATTCACATATAATAATAGTTATCAGGTATCACTCTATCTTTGAATTTAGGATTTGATTTCAAAATTCTTTCGTTTGAATCCATCGTTGATTTCATGCCAGTATCAAAATGTCACCATTTGTTGCTTTGTATGGACGGCCGTGCAAGGCTGTTGTGTTGGATTGAGTCTGGAGATGGATTGCTTCTTGGACGGGTTATGATATTGGATGCATCTGAGAAAGTTAAGGATATTAGGATGAAGATGAATATTGCTCAGGATCGATAGAAGAAGTATGCTGATAGACGATGAAGACCTTTAGAGTTTGATGTGGGTGGTTAGGTCTTTCTGAAGATTTCTCCGTTGAAGAATGTTATTCGTTTTAGTCGGAATGGGAAGCTTGCTCCTAGGTTCATCGGTCCTTTCCGGATATTAGATAGAGTTGGTTCGCTTTCTTATCGTGTTGAGTATCCTGAGAAACTCTCGGGAGTGCAAAACATATTCCATGTTTCACATCTCCATAATCCTTTCTTGATCATCCAGCCAACTTTGACTGATAGTTTAGAGTTAGAGCCAAATATGACTATTGAAAGGAAACCATTTCATATTGTTGATAAAGGGATGAAGCAATTGAGAAGGAAGTCGGTCATCTTGGTCAAGGTACAGTGGAGAACCGACTATATGGATTGCAATTGGGAGATGGAGGAGAGAAATCGTGCTTCGAGTCCGGAATTATTTATCTCAGGTATTATTCATTTGAATCTAGTTTATTTCTCTATTCATTGATTCATTCTTTGATTCTCTTAACTTATTCTTTTCAGAGATGAAAAGCTATGAGCGGGGAAGAGTGTAACGACTCGTATATTTTGCACTAAAAATAAACCGATTATCTTAATTTAAATTAAAAAATGAAACTTAAAATTTTGGAAGTTTGAGAATGCCATTTAATTTATTTTTGTACATGTTATTATTTGATGGTTTCTGTTGTTTGATTCATTTCAATCAAATTTTACGTCATTTGGAAAGAAATTGCAAGTTTTTGGCGCATAACGTGTAAATGTCGATTACGTAATTTTTTTCCATTGACGCACGATAAGTTTAAATTTAACTCCTAGCACCATTCATTGAGCATCATAAAAAAGGTTTCTAGTTGGATATCGTCCATGTCTGAATCATTCGTGCGTTCATTCGTTTATCTAGGTGCAATTTTAGAACCAACTTTTCTTGCCTAAAAAAATTCGAACTCAGTACACCAATTGCACCTTGTTTCTAACGGTTACAAAAAGAGAGAGAATTCTTACAACATGCCTAGCTACTTCATAACCAACCTCTTCTTCTATTATCTTTTAAACAAACGCACCCCCTATTCACGCAGGAAGCTCCTTATCTCCTCTCCCCATTCATTTTCTTCCTCATCAGATCTTAGCTCCGCCGTAGAAAAAAACAAATATTTTCAAACTCCTCTAGCTCTGCTACATTTCACTCGCTCATCTCCACCTCGCCAACAACCGAGATTACTGAAGTTATCCTCGCTATTGCCGAGATTTGCTATTTCTTCAGTGATGCATTTATTTTTTTGTGCTCGGTACGATATTTCTCTAATACATACTAGTTATTGTATTATGTGTCTTGTTTCTAACTATTTTTTTTTTGTACATCGCTCAGCACAACAACAATTATGGTGTTACTTCCTCCCACATAGTTCTACCTGGAATTGTCATTTCTCTTTGTAGGCATAAAACTATTTACCGCATCTTACTCACATAACCCCATAAAAACCATACTTTAACACAACTTTTTCTGATCATTTCAGCATGTTCCATCTATTACTACAACTTACAGCAGTTTATAGAATTTATTTTCATATTGTATTGGTGCACTAACATGAACTAAAGACATGGTTAGATTTCAAATTGTCAAGTAATATGTTTAACAATTTTCTATATGCTTCTAAATTTCATGGAATTAAATCATAGAGTGCACGACTACGTGTGCATTTTTAAATTTGGAGATGGATAAACTCCTCTTTCCGTGTAACACCTCGTAATTTTAAAGAATATTATAATGATAAACTAAAGAATACTTAATTAAATATTGAGAATTAAGGAAAACGGACTGCGCCATTGCATTCATCTCGAAATTTTGCTTAATAAGGACTCCGAGTTTGCATAAAATGGACATCGTATGAAGAAGATATTAAGGTTTGAAGTTTGTATAAATATAAGAGAAATATATATATAAACAAATCAAGTCCAGAACTCAAAATAATTCAAAATTCAGGGCGGGAAATCGATGCGGAATTCTGGCCCATTGGGGTCGACCCACATAAGGGGGTGTCGACCCAAGGGTCGACCCTGGGTTGACCCACCCCAGATCCGGGACAGATCCCTACCCTGCACTTCGACGTGTTTCTGAACGAGATTCGTTGATGGTAGGCCATAAATAGGATAACATTTCTGTTGTTTTATTAACCTAAAACAATGGAGACACAAAGATGCTGCCTCGGTTTGGATTGAATTAGCCTATTCTTCTGCAACAATGACTTATACATATACAAGAATCTCTGCTACATCATCAACGCTTTTTTCTTGGTTCTTTAGATCCAGTCTCAGTGAGTTCATGTTATTTCTAGATATAAACATTTAACAAGTAATCTTGACATGTAAATAAATATGGATCTAAACCTATGCCTGTTAAGAATCTGATTCATACCTAAACCGATATGCTATTACGTATACACCTGACCTACTGTTTAGTTCTCATATGCATATTCATGATGCGCCTATTTATGTCATCGTATGCATATTCTGTTATTATGCCTATTCCATTATTATGCCTATTTCTACCATCATATGTCTATTTTGTTATTATGCCTATTTCTGTTCTCTTCTCTCCCTCTTTCCCTTCTTATTTTTATAGCCTAGGTTACCTTCGAGCCTAGGCCTATAAGTGAAATATGCGAATGGACAAAACTGGGAACGGTTGGGAAAGATAAATTGGGGCGTAACTTGTATCGTGAATCAAGACTGGTATTTAGGGGCATAAACTATGATGAATATGAATAACTGTTTAAGAATTAATAGGCCTAAATTCACAGTAAATGGCAATTGTAACCACACTCAGACATGAGGTTAAATTTCACTTATGGTAGAAGTCTGCCCAGAACCGCCTGGTAAATCCAGCATCCACAAGTGGTTAATTTAATGTGAGGGGTCTAGTCTGTAAATGTACACGTAACGGTGCTAAGACACGAGGTTAAGTCCAACTTATAACAACTCGAATTCCAATAGACCGATTTTTTTTTCAAAATTCTAATCCATCAAAACTCATGTTGGTTTGTCTGGTATCGTGCAGAAAAGACAGAGATATAAAATATGTCAGAGCTAAGAAAACATCTCACAGCGGAATGGATAACATATAATATAATCAAAATATAGCCTTACCCAAATAATAATATTACCTAACCAGTATCCAAAGTTATCTTATCTCTGCCACAAATCTAACCTGCGAGTATGTTACGAGGAGGGGGTCAGAACAAGTTATGGTGACTGGATTTAAACTACACATTTTGGGTAATCCTACATGTACCATTCGGTTACATTTTCTTATTTATTAGGATACTTGGGTTAACAACACTCAAGGCTTACACACACGTCATACCCATCTACTTGCAGTGGATTAACCTAATACAGTATATATTTAGCTACCCCCAATATTAAGGTACACCCCATGGTACCCCACTCACATAGTCTCCACCATAACACCATAGAAATATACGCAGTCCAGCATCCTACACTGGGGTGACGTACGAATCTCTATATAATAGTGCTACATTCCGCATAGATCTGCTATTGCCATGATACGTAAGCGTACGGACTGCCACCTTCGATCGAATCAGATTCCATCATAGAGTAGTGCTCTAGAGTCTAGGATACACCACTCGGAGTGGACATGCATGTACCTAGACTTTCTCACATATGTATCGTCAATCGTATTCGAAGTCGTAACCTTTATGATACACCATCCGGATGTGGTATGCATGTATCTACACCTATCTACAGTGCACCAAGTCCCGTAACAGGACGGTTTTAGAAAAATGGAACTCGATCGGGAGCTTTTCATATATCTGTATACAAAGATGCTAAGGTCTACATTTTCAGTGGCTATGGTCCCACCCGACCCGACCCTCAACTAGTGAAAGACAAACAAAATTGAAAGCTAGTGACCTGGCCTCAGAGAAAACAACAAACAATGAATCCTAATTGGTATGTCCCTCACTCATAGCCTTGATAGCAAAGGTCTATGGTCTTTTGGTTAAGCTCTCTGTCTTTCTGCATCATGTATCATGCTGACTGTCGATGGTTGGTATCCGACGTCTTGCTATCAACAGATGGTTAGATCCGTAGGTAACTCAATAAAATGGTCGTAACCCGGCCTAATCACAAGGCAACTGGATTGTCGAATCACTTATGCCACCCTACAGCCTTCTGATTGCCCACTATCATGGAAATAAAGGTATACTCACCAGTAGAAATGCACAGACCTAACCTCACAGAGCACAATCGAATGCTTTCACAACACGAAGGAAGCCACATGCTTCCCCTTCCAGTCCTTCGAAGCCAACAGAATACCAGCTGAACAACAAGCAGAACTGGCAGAATAATCAAATGGACGTGCGCTTCTCTCGTGTCCCTTGACACCGCGATGATCTATCATGTTAGGTTATTCACCTTCAGACGTACAGGTTGGCCCAAGTGCTTCAGGTTGATGTGTTATTAGACCCTATGTCTAATCATTTAATTATGCTCTTGCTCTACCTCGTCAGATTTCTAGTTAACTTGGTTATTCCCGTTCACATTAATTTCTTATTCAAGTTACCAAGTTCCTCTTGCTTATTAATTTTAGTTATAACTTAATCCATTTAAGTTTATTAATAAGCCCATAATATGTTATTCTCTAGATTGTAATCCAAGATCTATAATCTACAATCTTTTTAATTATTCATTACCTGATTCCATAGTTACAATAACATGTTCTACTTAATATGTAACTAAGTATACTTCAACTTAATTCACATGTTTTCTGTTTAATATGCCACTTGTTATTTATGATCAAATATAACTTATTTCATCCCATATATTCACCTCGTTCATTCTTATTTAATCATAATTCCATATTACACTGCCCCTACAACTTGTCATTTGTTTACTTATTAACTTAGTTCTTTTAACTAAAGTTTTCTAATAAGTTTCCTTTCCAGTTATTATAACTTATGTTATAATTTCCACTTGTCCCTAGGACAAGAATACCTATTACATAACATTCTCATTAACGTAGTTAATTATAATAGGTTATTATTATTCCCTGTTCATTCCAATTCTTTTACTGTTGTAACTTTCCTTCATTTCCATTAATCACAATAAGCGCCATTTATTTCTATCGTTTTATATACATATATTTTTATATATGTTTATGCACTAAACCTCTTACATTAAGCCGACCACTTGTGGATGTTGGATTTGTCGGGCGGTTCTAGGAAGACTGTTATCACAAGTTGGACTTAACCTCGAGTCTTAGCACCATTACATGTTTATTTACGCACTAGACCCCTCACATTAAATTAACAACTTGTGGACGTAGGATTTTCCAGGCGGTTCCAGGCAGACTTCGATCACAAGTTGAATTTAACCTCGGATCTATGTGCAGTTATAGTTTTCTATTTACTATAAATTTAGGCATATCCATTCTTTCTAACTTTTATTGTAATCTATTTTTACATGTCATATTAATACCATATTAAGTCCATTATCTGATTATCACGTCGCATGTCCTTCCTAACATGTAATTAACTTTATTTTAAAATAACATGTAATAATCGAATCATGTAATTATTACATTCCAACAAATTAACATGTGGTTATCCCAATTCTTACAGTAAAGGGTTCAAGTACAAAATATGCTACAGATTAACATGTAATTAGAGCATGTATGTATACACAGCAGCCGTTTACACATATTTTAACAGGTTTTTACATTTCAACATATTAACATTCTAGCAGATTTACATTTCAACAGATTAATCATTCTAGCAGATTTACATTGCATATTCACTAGGAATATCAAACGATAAATATTCCATCATCAAAAAGGTATAACTTAAATCCACACACCTAATTGCTTTCCAATTCATCAATATGGTCAAGATCTAGCATTCCGTGGTTCTAGTAACTGAATTTAGGACCTAAATAACCATGGATCCACAATTCTCAACTAAAAGAAAAAAGGGAAGAAAGAGGAGAAATTTAAATTGACCAGATCCAAGAATTTACCTTACTTCGAATAGAATTATGAACACCTTCTTTATTAATATACATTCTTTTCTTCCAGATATTGAATAAGAATTTTCCTAAACTAATTGTTCTATTTTTCTGAAGAAATTTGAGGAGGAAGAAGAATGGAAGAACTTAGGCAGCCTATTAGAAAATGTGAGATTTAGGTCTGGCTTTACTAGCCTAATAACTTAGGCAGCCTCTTAGAAAATGTGAGATTTAGGTCAGGCTTTACTAGCCTAATTATGGTGTTCAGGATCTTATTATACACGTAGCGCTGAGTCAACAATGACTGTGGTTAAGAAAACAGTCCAGATTCATCAATGAATCTGCCCGGATCTGGGGTGGGTCAACCACCTATTGCTATACCATACATGCTAATTAGACTGTGCTAGTAGTCGTATCTACAGCAATTTGGCACGCCTGTGAGTTGTATCAAAAAAAGGCGTGTCTAATTATTAGATACGGTTATAAGCCGTGTCCAACTGAAAATTTCATACGCTCACGTAGCTGTATCTAAAGTTAAAAAAGAAACGGGTCATTACCGTATTTAAAGGGCAACTAGATGCGAATATAAACCGTAGCTAATTTACAACATACGCTGCTTTACTATATTTTAGAAACCGTTTTTTACCGTATCTATGACATCAGTTAGACACGGTCTTAAACCGTATCTTATTATATATATGTTCGTTTGTGTATATATGTGTGTGTGTATTATATATATATATATATAGAAACTCATATTTCCCATAACACAAACCATATTTCCCATAACTCATATTTCCCATAGCACAAATTATACATAAAGCATAACAAGAATTTTCATAACACAATTTATAAAGTGTCATACAATTATTAAACGAAAACTATCACAGATTTTTCATTAATTACAAAGTCTGATAAAACTGAGCTGGTTATTAAAAGCAGCAAATTTAATTAAAGAAAAAACATATGTGATAAAATTGCAGGATCGGACTAGGAAGATTGAGCGTGGTGATCATGCTGTGTAGTCCACATTGCTATAAATTAAAGCAGCGGTGAGCAGATGCTGATATTGAATGTACAAAATTTATATGTTTCAAAGCATGCATTGATGAGCATAAACTAGATGCTAAATGTTGATGTGTGCACGAATCATGTGCACAGTTTAAGTGTAACAAATACACGACATGTAGGCAAATAGGCGCTGCATCATAGAGGTCGGTAATGGGGACAATGATACATGGGAAAATAGGCATATACATGTGCAAGTTTAAGGGCATCATCGTTATTATGGCAGTAATCGAGTCGACAGTGGTCCAGTCAGTCGACTCGCCGATAAGTCATAGACTATAGTTAACAAATATATTGCTACTTTCAGGGTATCCACTGACTTTCAATCGACTACATGGAAGGTCACAACAAAGTTCAGGTTCAGGAAGTAGAAATAGGCATGTGGAAGGTCACAACACCAAACAAGCGACAACACGAAACAATGTATTTGATCATGTTGACCTATTTTCCTATGTATTTGTTGTCTATTGAATTGTTTCATGTTGTCGCTTGTTTGGTGTTGTGACCTTCCATATTCCTAACAAAGGACAATTTGTTGTCGCTTCTTTGGTGTTGTAACAAATACATGGGCAAATAGTCAAGGACAACATGATCAAGGCAAACAATACAAAATAATTCCTCATGAACCACATATGTGCACACATGAATTATTAGCAGATCAATCAATTTGTAGAACATTAACAAATAATATTCAGAGTATTTTCATAGTAACAAAAATGGAACACAAAGCCATGATATTCAGAGTGAACACTCCGATGTATTATTGCTTACGTCATGGCAGTTAAGGTCTGGTCAAGTCAGTATCGTGGCTTTGTGTTCGTGTGTGCATATCGTGTCACACGTATGCATGTGTATACCACCAAAGAGAGTTCATGACACTAATGCAAACAAAAGTGTCATGGAATTCTTATTTCATAAGTAAACCAAGAGTCAAGTGTAAAATTATATATACCTGCTCCAACGTCTAAAGATATCAAATCAGGGACTTCACATGACACACAAACCCACCCACTCCGACTTCATCAAAGGTCTCTGCAAATTAACGATTCAGTTGGGTGGTTTTCTCATCTGGTAGCAGTATAAAGTCCAAAACCACTTTTTCATGTGTAGGTTGTATAGCAATCCCATGGCATCTGGATGACGTAGGATCTCGACGTAAAGTACCTATTGCAATAAATCGAGAATTTCAAAGGATGGTATTAATAAAATATGCTTAATTTTATTAAAACAGAAGACTAGAATACGTATCCATTAGACTTTAAGCACCCGCTTTAGAATTATTAGCAATAAGGTCAAAGAAAATGAAATCAACTCATCGTGCATATACAAAAAAGTCCTACAAACAAGTTCTATGCAACTAGATGCAATCAAACTCTTTTTAATTTATATATGAACTAGAGCTGGCACTGCAACATCCATCCATAAATGCTTAAGCAAACTATATATTATGCAGTAAATTGAAATTTTGAAGGGAAGTTGGATTTCTTACTGTTAATAAATACCTGTTTCTACTATGTCTAGATCAAAGTTGGGAATTTCACATCATTGATTGTTCGCCACATTGGTCGTATCCTGGATTGGAGAAGCAGCACCCTTTGATGCACTGCTTTGTGTAGTGTTGTGTCCTCTATCCGACGTAGTTAGCGGTGCATGAATTCCTTGATCAGTCAAAGTTCCTACCATGTTGATTAGAAACTCCATTTTTCCAGACAAATTTCCCACTTTATCCTTCATATTAGTCATCATACCCTCCAAGCTTCCCACCCTCATTTTCAACTCATCATTATCTTTACGAACATGTTTGAATCGTTTCTGTGCAATGGCACAAGCCTTAACATGCATCTTTGGTATGATGCTCCCAACAGCGCGGCTCCTATCCCTTGTATCCTTACCCAATACTTGTGATAAGATGTCTTCATCCACAAGCAATTTTCTTCATCACTATCGATGATCTTTTTTTCAATTTGGCAATTTGATCCTGGGATAAAATTTAAATGCGTTTACACCAACATTTACTTGTAACAGCTTGTAACTATAGTATGTTACTCCTAACTGAATAAATTCAATCTAAACAATAGCACCATAACAATAAAAACATGTAATGAAGAAAATGTAATGAGAAACTAATCACAATTATGAAAAGCCTGAAATGAAAGTCCAAACAATAGACTGCTCGATGTTAACCATAATAACCATAATACAAGTAAAAAACTTATGAAGTACCAAGACGTGGCATCTGATATGCTACCATCTTTTTTCATGTGTGTCTTCTCCCATACTTGACAAAAGTTGATATTTGCAGATGGACTTGCAACGATCTGCAATATATTCCATTTCATGTATATTCTCTCTCTTAATTGTGTTTTTTTACTATTGTTGAAAGAAAATGATCAAATAATTTACCAATTCGTGTTCTACTTTAGCGTGACTTTTACGTCCTGCATAGTGGGCATAACTTAGACTGGATCTATTTTTTTTCCTGCCTCCCTTCTTCCGCTCGCTTCAGGCATTGCTTCATTCTTTATGAACTCGTTCTAGTCATCTTGAGCAATTGCAGGTGGACAAATTTTCACCCGTTCTTCGTCATTGTCGAAAGTGTCATAGTAAGTTGCTCTCAAGTTTTTCTTGTGTTGCCTAAAAGCCTCGGCCATTTTTTTTTGAAAATGTTTCCTTTGACAGCAGCTCAAGCATTTACATTTTCTTTAGAAATTAAGAGTCAGAGACTATAAAAATAAACTGTAGCATTTATATGCTATTTTTCACAAATTTACCACCAACTTGTTCCAAACGTCGTCCTTATATGTTTTGGGTATTTTATCCCAACCTATGTAAGAGATCGGCACATTAGATCATAATAGTTTACCAAGTGTAGTAGCGATTTTGAAGCGTTTTCTGAGACTGGAATACCAAGTAGGTTTTGTTCATCTTGTTGCTCTTTCGAACATAATGCATGTGATGATGTGGGATCTTGCGACGTATTTTCCTGTGAAATAGAATCAACATTAAGAATCAGGAAAACACCATGAATCAGAGTATTATTATCATTTGTTACTGATCGTGTTCTCTATTACGTTTTCACTCAACAATTCATAAGTCTTACTCATTTTGAAATAGTTAAAAGAAATAATAAAAGCAGAATGGGTTGCGATCAGAAGGTGTAAGCCATGACATCTAAATACATATGATTCCCTAGTAAAAAAAGCAATCAACAATTCATAGGTTAACACATGAGTTTGGTTAGATCTTCTAGTTTTTCATTGTCTTCAAAAGCTGATTGATAGACGGTAGGAGACTCAATGTCATCCACATTTGTAGTCAACCATTTTGATGCATGCAAAACAACAAACCAACCGTCATTTTTAAAATCTTTTGAGTAGAACACTTGACTCACTTATGATGCAAGAATAAATGGCTCATCATTCACGTTGTCTTTGTTCTTTAATTTTCCTAAATTAACCATGATCAAGTTTGAAGCAGGATCTATTTTGCAACCATTGATCTTATCCTCGACTTTTACCCAGTCACAATAAAAAACTATTCATTTGAAATCAGTGTAATCCAACTCAAGTATTTGTTGATTGACTCTGTAATACGTTGTTCCTACTTTCTTATAATTTTTATCTTTACCACTCATTCTAAATTTTGTAATTGCTCTCATGCATACACCGCTATCCTGTGTTACCATATGGTCTTCGTATATTTTCATGGAAAATAAAAACCCATTCACTTGGTACTTTTTATAACTAAGCGCCATGAACTTCGGCCCGTGTATTAGCCGCCAAAGAATTGGGTCTACATCGCTGCAATTCAACAACTACATAAAACACAAGAAGAAAATCAAGCATGTTCACAAAGGTGTAATGCAAACTTATAAACACATGAAATACTTTAGATGATGTAAAACCTCATTACATAACCATATAGTAGAAGGTTTAACAACTTTGACAGTTGTACCTATGCCGCATGGTTGAAATTTAGTGCTTTTCACATAGGAGTTGTACCTTCTACACGTAGATAACACATATCGAAACGAATATATAAATTGAATTAAAAATTGAAAATTCGGAACCTATTTCATGAACTTACTTCTTCCAAGGATCCAATCCATCATACTTATTTAGGACCCATCTACGCACTTCTTTGAATTGCACTTGGGTTAATGTTATATCTTTATCATTATCCAAAGGTATCTCACCAGCAAACTCATCATCCTTGTCTAAAAATGCTTCGCGGGTATGTTTATAGCTGCCATAATGTAACACCTCGCATTTTTAATATAATTAAAAAATAAAATATATGTATATATGCATAGACAGGTAAATAATGGTGATGTACAATGAAAATTCATTAATACATGGAAGAGAAGGAAAAATTAATGCGATAACAGTATAAGTAACAGAAAAGATAACAAACTAAGGATACTTAATTTAAATATTATGAATTAAGTAAAACGGACATCACCATTGCGTTCGTCTCGGAATTCTGCTTAAGATAGAGTTCAAGTTTGCATAAAATGGATAATGTATGAAGAAGCTATGAGCCTTATAAGTTTGTATACGCACAAGAAAACATATATATAAACAAAACCAAGTCCAAAATTCAAACAGATTCAAAAACAGGTCAAATTAGGCTGAGCGGGAAATCTCCCGCTCAAATGTGTCGACTCCCCTTAAGGGGGGTTGACTTTGGAGTCGACACCCCCCCAAGAGGGGTCGACACAGAAGTCGACCCCCCTATAGGGTGTCGACCCGCGAACCCAGATCCGGGCTGTGTAAGTTTTGACGTTTCTGGACACGTTTTTAGCACTGTTCGTTGATCTAAAGGCTATATAATGGACCCAAGACTAATTCTTTTTCTTCACCTAAACCTATGGCAATGCCATGACTCTGTTCTAGCATAAATCAACTCTAATTCTTCTCCTCCAAGTAATTTCAAATCCTAGATCCACTTTCTTCCCTTTCTCTTCAAAATCTATTCTTAAAATGAAAGATTAGATTTAGAATTTCTTCTATTGCAAAACAAAGAGAAAAGGGATTTATGATTTACAACCTACGCTGCAAGAAAGGGAAGTACTTTCGATGCTAATCTAAATCATACCTCGGAAAGCAAAAATCACTATGAGTGGATTTAAATTACCTTTGTCGAATAATAGTAGATGTATCATTTAGCAATTCCCCAAGTTAATTTGTTTAATTCAATTAAACTAATTTATATTTTATTTTATGCGTATTATGTTCTTCTTCTTCCCCTTTCCTTTTTATATTTTAGATTAGGCTAACTTCGAGCCTAATCCAAATCTCGTTGAAAAGCATGCATACGAACAAAGATTGGAATAGTTAAAATGGTGTTTAGGAATTTGTGAACAATTTGTAATTGGGAAATTGAAACAACTTATAAGATGAATTTTTGGGCGTAATCCACAAATTGGGGAATTGTGGAATAACATATAACGTAACCTGAGATTGGGAAATTAGGGGAAATTGGCACATATATTAACCTAGAATATAAAAGAAAATATGTGTGATTAAAATTGAGAACGATTAGATATGCTTGGGTATGTTGAATCAAGAATTTATGTATGAACTATATGTACATGATAAAAGTTAGAATTGAAGATTTAGACATATGGGATTATAAGTTGAATTGGGATTTATATAATAAGAATGAGGGTTGACATGAATTAATTGTTCTAAGCAATAAGAATGAGGGTTGACATGAATTATTGATAACTTTAAAGAACAATTAATTTGAGCATAATTAAGTATAATTTATATACATGAAAAGTTGGGCATAACATATAATAAGGATTATTGGCATAACTGTAACGACTCAAGGATTTTCGGCCCCGAAAATCAACATAAATACCTTAACCATAACTCATGTCGACACTCCAAGCACCGAAAACACTGGATAGTTATTAGAAAGAAATTAGAGGGTGAGATAAGAAAGAAAGAAATATTAGAATAGAAGAATAAGTAACAACACAACATAGAGTCTCACATCGCAGCGGAACAAAATATAATACAGAAATAAATCTTTATTGAGAACTTTAAAAAAAATACTTACAATATCAGAGTGCATCACACAATGGGACAGTTATAATAACCTGTTCCCCATCTACAACACACAACGGGATAGTAGCTATATAATATCATACGTCTGAACATCTCCAGCTCGTCTCTGGACTTCACAACATTCGATAACCTGAACCTGTACACCCCGGGCTAACCCGAGCATTTATAAAACACCGGTCAGTCTGGTGAACCAGAATGAGAAAAACTCGCACAGTATTAAGGGTATCACACAACCTGATTTTAAAGTTAAAATCATTTCGAAAGAAAAGGATAATCGTAAGACCGAATCCACACATAAACACGGACGGTTTTTACCTTACGATAACCCAAAACAGTTTTGAAATCAATATCTTTTCTGATATTATAATAATGTCTAAATACAAGCAAATAGAAATCTAGTAGAACGCTTGCATCTCACGCTCTACATATATAATATACAATCAAAACCGTAGGCACTTATTGGAGATTGGATTCCGACTATGACAAGGTATGGGACCACCTGCCAATAGTGTATCTCTAAAGGCGAATACACTGGGTTCAACAAGAACATCTTGGAACCCGACCCATACATGACCGACCACTCATTTCGCTTGAGTGTATCGAATGTATATCACCGACGGTTAGGATCAGCAACCGTCTCCCGAAAAGGGACAGCATGAAATATAGATTAAAGAAGTAAATAGGAATTTCTCTAGATAGGTGATTACACACCCTAATGGGAGCGACCTACATAGCCATGCTGCCTGCCCGATTTTTGTCACTTCCCGGTTGATGAGGCTTGAGGTATAGATTAACTTTGAAACAACTGGTCACCATTCACTTTGAATGCCACATCGTCAGATCCGACAGATACCACTAATTGATGTCCACAAAAATACTTTAGTTGGAAGCTAAGAGAATGGCAATTCCCCGCCAAAAACTATAGCACGTTTGAAGAAATCAACGTACGTGACCCTTTGGAAATACCCTGTTAGACATCCAACCATACAAGTCATCCAGGAACAGGATGAACCGAAGGCACTCTCCTACCACATCCAATATAGGAATCACCCCATGGACTAGTAGCGAGAAGTCCTTGCAACCCGTATATTCCAACCACGATAGAATCACAGCTTATCTCTGCTTGCCAGGCAGAGAATATTAGCGGTTCTTCCATTTATGAAAATCCAATGTCTTCAATGCTCCATCTCGATCATCTTCTGATATCTTCACGTATTTGTTGGTCGGAATGGTTTTCGAATATAAATTCGATCCCGGTCTTTCCATACCAACAATCGTGTTAGACAGATTTGATAGTCGGTGATTTAACTATCAAAATATACAGGGTTTCAATCATGACACTCCAATGAGTTCACTGGTTCAGTATTCAACATCACTTGGCCTTTAATTAAACTAAACTGATTCACTTCAGCTTAATTAAAACTTCTAACTCGTTTAATCTTTAAAAAATACGATAATTGAATTCTTATATACTAATCATATCAAAACCCTTTCTATATAATACTTAGTAAAATAACTCATAACCATATTCAATTCTTATTTTATTTCTCCTTTCAAACATTCATTACATCATTCTTTAATATTTAAACTTGGGAAATTCATTCAACTTATTATTCTTGAAAACACGTTACGAAATATCTTTTATTTCGTTTTTGAAATAATAACTAATAGTTATTAGTATAAAACTAAACTTTACACTTCCTTTACTTTGATCTCTCGCTATATATATATTCTCCAAATTTCCACCAAACGTTGCATCATTTCACTAATGGAAATAATGAACTATCACTACCCTCTTTTACGATTACCAACTAATATCATCTTCAAATAATCCTGTTGTCGTTCAAGTTGGGGTATTTTAATTACCTCTCAGACCTTGATCAACAACGTTCATATCCTTAGATAAATATTAGTTGTAATCAAAGACCAATATTCCATTCTATTCTCAAAACAATTTCCATTTTTACTCGGGTTTGGTTATACCACCCCATGACCTAGTTCTTTAACCCAATTTCACTTCTACTAATCTCCTTTCAAATCTATTTAACCATTTCCATTTTGGAATCTTATTTCAAATCCCCCCTTGTTACTTGATCTCATTTTCAAATAACGTTATTTCAATATTAACGCTTTACACTTTGAAACTCATTTATATACTCCGGTTTATATTAAACCCTTTTAAAATCATATCTAAATTTAAACGATATTAATCAAAAACACATTAATTTGATAATCAACTCCAATTAAAAATGGTCGATTTAATTAACTCAAAATTTGATTATCTCGTTAGCCGATTCCAATTAATTCTTACTTTAAATTAATTAATAATATAATTAATTTAAATGAATTCATTTGATCGTTTTCTTTTCAACACAAATTATCAAAATTTAACCATTCGATTTATCTCTTATTATGATACTTGCAAATCTGATTTAACATAAGCATTTACTTTATAGAATAAATTAATAACAAATCAAAGTCTTAAATAAAAATATTTATTTCTCTTTAATAACTTTTATTCAAAATAATATATTTCAAAATCTAACTCCAGTTACAGAATAAATTTTATAACTTCATCTATATTGATTCAGCTGATGGTGAATCAATATTTATAAAACGATTGATTTTATAGGTCATACGCTGCCAAATACTCAACCAATACCGCTCATTGGTTTAAATACAACACAGGTTGAATTTTCAATAAATGATCACAAACCAAATCAATCACCATTCATGACAGTTCATGTATGATAATATGAAAATAAATAATGTATTTGAGGAATCCGGTTGGATCCCTCCAACCTGGTCTTCCCTGTATTCAAAACAGTTTTCACAAACCAGATCATTTAGTTTTATTTAACTGATAACAATAAATAACGGCCATTTAATATCAACCATAAGAAATGCAAACAATTCCAATTTAAACATGTCTATAAATAAATGTGACCAATAAGGTAAGTTACCTTTATTGGAACCAATCGTTAAAAATAACGATTTGGTACTTCACTGAAATTAAACACAGATTAATTTCATCAGTCATATCAACAAATAAATTACTAGCAAACAGTCAACCATTGGCAAACAGAGCACACCAAATAAAAACCCAATTTATATAAAATATAAATGGGAAAAACTGAGTAAGTTTAACTCACCTTGGTTCCGTTTGTTTCTGAAGCGGTCTGGTTACAGTAAAATTAAACAACGTTTAATTTAACCGTGAATTCCAGGTATCACCGTCTCGGTCCAAAATGGTTCCATAATGTTTTGTTCGTTACCCCGATTCCATTGTAACTCTTTTTGTATGATTCTGTTAGCGAACGTACGGATTATAATCAATATAAATATATGATTAAATAAATTCAATTAATACTCTAATTAAAATGTTTTCATAACTAAATTATCTAAAATTACTTTGTTTAAGGTCATAACAACCGATCCATTTTCCTTTTGCCTTCCTTGGTTCCAAATGCAACTGTATCCTTCGTTCAAAAGCATCACACCGTGTCTTCGTTGTCATTCAAACTGTGCCCGTTTACCCCCCTCGATTTCACCATTTCAGTACCACCACACAACGTCTGTAATGAATTCATGATTTAGTATTTTGGTGATCCTACTAAACAATAGTTTCTTAATATATATCAATATAATTTAATTAATTACCTTTTTGTTTTCGGTACAGTAACTTTCACTACAATCACCGTTTCATGTAAACTGCACCACGTTCCTACCCCTCACGTCCCATTTCCAGTTCAACAAACAACCCTCCCATCCCATTGGAAACCGCCATACACTCCCCACATCCCCAGTATATCTTCCACACTTTCGTATTGTATATATATTTTTTTTTCTCAACTTCAACGCTAAAACTACCACCGCATCCTTCACCCTTTTGGCGAGTCAGTGCACCCATCCGGACTCACTCCACCAGCATGCCGCAACCTCGAGCCACCATGCTCTGATAAGCCGCACGCCAGAATGAGGACCACTTCTCCCCTCTGCGTACACAGCTCCACGCTTCCTTTTTGCACATACTTTTCCACATTATGTTACAAAGCCATACAAACTTCTCCCGCTTCGGGTGTTCTCCGTTTCGTTCCTAGACCTCATCAATACATGCTCTTCTTTCTTCCCCTGTAACCGCGCTTCACCGCTGATAGAAACCACACACTGCCACCTCACACAAGTGCTACGCCATTTCAACTCCGAACACCACCATCCCCTCCTTTCTAAACTCTTCATGCCTTTCTGAAACTCCCCACTTCGGCCAGAACCTCCGCCCACCTCACCATCCATGAACGCTGTCACATCCTGTTGTTCCATACTTGGACGATGCTTGTTCTTTCAAAACTGTGCTTAGCTATTGTTCTTTAATTTAATTTATTTATTTAGTAGCCATGAAGGTTACTTGGTGGAAATAATCTGGGGGGGGGGAAGACACTGAAGCTTGCGTTAATTTATACTTGCACAGTGCCATGGCATCCAAGTATTAGATTGAAGGATTTCAGTGTGTGTAGATTAGGTTCAGTGAGCTTTCAATTCCCGTGATGGTGAAGGTACTGCAGCAGGTGAAGTTACAAGACAAGGAAGGTAGTGATGGTGAGGGTACAGAGCAGCATGTGCGGTTACAAGACGAGGAAGATGGCTTCTGAAAAATATAGGTTGTATGTGTTTTCTTTTCACTGATGGAAACAATACACGCTGATTTGTACGTTAGTATATAGGTAGGCTGTGTAAGTGATGTTTCGACAGATATTGCAAGGTTGGCATGTACTTGAATCCGAAAATATAGTGGTGTGGGTTTATATTTTATTATTAATCAAAACTTCGTCGTGAAGTAACGAAAAAAACCACCACAGACAATTCTCGTCTTCTGAAAAAAAAACTAATCTTAGCATACAAAAAACATTCCTGATCCAATGGGACAAGTTTCGTCGAATTCCGACATCGTTTGAAAAAAATTCCTTTATAAAACCAGAAATAAACACGCGTTTAATTTTTCCACGACCATCAGATAAATCAAATCAACTTGAAACTTTGAAATATTACAATAATTTGTTGATATGAACCTAACAGCACCAGTTTCGTCGCATTCTGAGACTATTTCCCGGTATGCTATTTTTACGCGCACCGCAATGCCATTCTGAACAACAAATTTGTCGGTCTCTAAAAACAACAAACTATATACCTATCCTGACTCTAATCAACGATACGAACTCAACGAGACTGGTTTCGTGGCTTAATTCGATCGTCTATTCAAGTTGTGCCCAATTATCCCTTTATTAATTTAATTATGCGTTATAGAAAATGAACGGGCGTTTATGGCTACCGTGGTCACATATGACATCGGTTTTTCACGCAATTCAACATCATAAAATAATTTAACATTACGGTTCTAATGAAACTGGTTTCGTCGAAATCTGAGTCCGTTTGCAAAACGGCTATTTTAAAGGTCGATTTAAATAACGATTTCCACGGCGATTATTTCAAATTTTGATTTGGCCATAACTTACAATTTATAACACGAAATCTGAATTTTTCTCTTTTATATGAAAATCATCGTCAATACGGCTCCAACGTTTCTTGTTTAACAGAAATCCGACTTATATCGAATCCTGTATCCTTAGTTGAAGTTCAAAACCAAATATTACGAACTACAGCGCTATTTCGAGCTCGATTTATAATTATATAAGTATATAACGTTCGAACTTCATTTAAATAATGAATTCAATATTAAATTCCATCGATATTCCAAATATAATATTTAAATTAAATAAATTAAATTAAATATTTGACTGCCAAAAGTACGGTTCGTTACATTCTTCCCCCCTTAAAATAATTTCGTCCTCGAAATTGCTAAGGTAAGAAAGAACGTTATAAACCGATTGATTTCCAAATCCAATGTATTTAAAAAAAATCAATTCAATATTGTGAATAAATATTTTCAAAAATATTGGAAATTTTCTAACACCTTAAATTTCCGAAAAATTTCGCCAGCACCTCCTTTATATGGCTCAATTGGTACAACTACAACTCGCCTATCTAGGCCTTCTCCAATCCAAAGAAAATAAAATAGCCAAGCGGCTTGCCAAATAGGCTCACAAATCACCAAACCCATATAAAAATGAACGTGTACCTTTTTGGCGGGCATATCATTATATCCTTTCCCTCTGCTACCCTGTCAGCATATA
Source organism: Allium sativum (assembly GCA_030737875.1). Lineage (NCBI taxonomy): Eukaryota > Viridiplantae > Streptophyta > Magnoliopsida > Asparagales > Amaryllidaceae > Allium > Allium sativum. The sequence goes on along the minus strand of CM060926.1, from coordinate 1,016,618,113 downwards.
CAAATGCATTCCCAAACAAAATTCCAATTTTATCCTCAAAACCAATTCCTTCACGCATCCAGGCCAAATCCCATCTTAACTCAATTTCCATCCATTATCAATTTCAACTCTTAACTCACTAGTCCAACACCATTTCAGATTCCTCTCTCACAATTCAAAATCTAATTCTACTCGATATATTATATCCCGATTCAATTTCCAGTTAATTGGTTTCAATTCAATTCGTATTTTTCACAAACTTCTATTTAATTTTGTTTTTTGTTCAAACAATTTCCCTGGGAGTTTTTAAACAGTTCAGCTCTTTCAAAAAAAATCAAATATTCCTTTTCAGGATTCAAAACAACTTGTTTTTCTCAAAGCAATTGAAAACAAGATTTTTGGTAATAATCCGTCACTTAGAACTCGTAAATGAACACTGATGATGTGGCCAGCATCATCAGAGTTACTTCCCAGCTATCGAAGTGAGTTCAATACTATATCACTTATCAAAACTGTATTTAAACCTTTTCATTTTGAAATCTATTTCAAAATACTAAACACAATGCTCGTAAAACAATTTAAAATCTCCCAGGATTTTAAAATTCTCATATATCCAATTCAAATCCATTTACAAAACCTTTCCACATTTTGTAATTTTAATTCCAATTCTGATTTTAATTTCAGGTTTAATAAATCTGCTTTTATATTATACGAATTCCAATTGGTTATTTATATAATCATTTCAATTATAATCAACCAACACATCCAATATATTATAATATTTCCAATATACATATTTTCTTTATATCAAAATATAATTTGGGTAAATTATTTCATTTACCCTCTTTCAAAACATACTGTGTTAGTTTATCATACTTGAGTGTTTAGAAAACCCTATCGATACAGTGGATCAAACTGATCGACCAGAACTCATAAACAACTCAACCAATAAATCTCCACAATATGAAACAATTTTTTTTATTCCAAATAAAAATATGTGCTCATATATATACACTCAAACTCAATCTAGGGTATTGCTAACCCTATCTCTATTGAGTCACGCCATTGAGCTAAGGTAATCACTTAACCTCGCTCTGATACCACTATAACGACCCAAGGATTTTCGGCCCTGAAAATCGACATAAATACCTTTACCGTAACTCATGTCGACCCTCCAAGCACCGAAAACACTGGATAGTTATTAGAAAGAAATTAGAGGGTGAGATAAGAAAGAAATATTAGAATAGAAGAAGAAGTACCAACACAACACAGAGTCTCACATCGCAGCGGAACAAAATATAATACAGAAATAAATCTTTATTGAGAACTTTAAAAAAATACTTACAATATCAGAGTACATCACACAATGGGATAGTTATAATAACCTGTTCCCCATATACAACACACAGCGGGATAGTAGCTATATAATATCATACGTCTGAACATCTCCAGCTCGTCTCTGAACTTCACAGCATTCGATAACCTGAACCTGTACACCCCGGGCTAACCCGAGCATTTACAAAACACCGGGTGAGTCTGGTGAACCAGAATGAGAAAAACTCGCATAGTATTAAGGGTATCACACAACCTGATTTTAAAGTTAAAATCATTTCGAAAGAAAAGGATAATCGTAAGACCAAATCCACACATAAACACGGACGGTTTTTACCTCACGATAACCCAAAACAGTTTTGAAATCAATATCTTTTCTGATATTATAATAATGTCTAAATACAAGTAAATAGAAATCTAGTAGAACGCTTGCATCTCACGCTCTACATATATAATATACAATCAAAACCGCAGGCACTTATTGGAGATTGGATTCCGACTATGACAAGGTATGGGACCACCTGCCGATAGTGTATCTCTAGAGGCGAATACACTGGGTTCAACAAGAACGTCTTGCAACCCGGCCCACACATGACCGACCACTCCTTTCGCTTGAGTGTATCGAATGTAAATCACCGACGGTTGGGATCAACAACCGTCTCCCGAAAAGGGACAGCATCGAATATAGATTAAAGAAGTAAATAGGAATTTCTCTAGATAGGTAATTATACACCCTAATGGGGCGACCCACATAGCCATGCTGCCTGCCCGATTTTTGTCATTTCCCGGTTGATGAGGCTTGAGGTTTAGATTAACTTTGAAACAACTGGTCACCATTCATTTTGAATGCCACATCGTCAGATCCGACGGATATCACTAATTGATGTCCACAAAAATACTTTAATTAAAAGCTAAGAGAACGGCAATTCCCCGCCAACAACTATAGCACGTTTGAAGAAATCAACGTACGTGACCCTTTGGAAATACCCTGTCAAACATCCATCCATACAAGTCATCCAGGAACAGGATGAACCGAAGGCACTCTCCTACCACATCCAATATAGGAATCACCCCATGGACCAGTAGCGAGAAGTCCTTGCAACCCGTAGATTCCAACCACGACAGAATCACAGCTTATCTCTGCTTGCCAGGCAGAGAATATTAGTGGTTCTTCCGTTTATGAAAATTCACCGTCTTCAATGCTCCATCTCGATCATCTTCTGATATCTTCACGTATGTGTTGGTCGGAATGATTTTCGAATATAAATTCGATCCCGGTCTTTCCATACTGACAATCGTATTGGACAGATTTGATAGTCGGTGATTTAACTATCAAAATATACAGGGTTTCAATCATGACACTCCAATGAGTTCACTGGTTCAGTATTCAACATCACTTGGCCTTTAATTAAACCAAACTGATTCACTTCAGCTTAATTAAAACTTCTAACTCGTTTAATCCTTAAAAAATACGATAATTGAATTCTTATATACTAATCATCTCAAAACCCTTTCTATATAATACTTAGTAAAATAATTCATAACCATATTCAATTCTTATTTTATTTCTCCTTTCAAACATTCATTACATCATTCTTCAATATTTAAACTTGGGAAATTCATTCAACTTATTATTCTTGAAAACACGTTACGAAATATCTTTTATTTCGTTTTTGAAATAATAACTAATAGTTATTAGTATAAAACTAAACTTTACACTTCCTTTACTTCGATCTCTCGCTATATATATATATATTCTCCAAATTTCCACCAAACGTTGCATCATTTCACTAATGGAAATAATGAACTATCACTACCCTCTTTTATGATTACCAACTAATATCATCTTCAGATAATCCTATTGTCGTTCAAGTTGGGGTATTTTAATTACCTCTCAGACCTTGATCAACAATGTCCATATCCTTAGATAAATATAAGTTGTAATCAAAGACAAATATTCCATTCTATTCTCAAAACAATTTCCATTTTTACTCGGTTTTGGTTATACCACCCCATGACTTAGTTCTTTGACCCAATTTCACTTCAACCAATCTCCTTTCAAATCTATTTAACCATTTCCATTTTGGAATCTTATTTCAAATCTGCCCTTGTTACTTGATCTCATTTTCAAATAACGTTATTTCAATATTAACGCTTTACACTTTGAAACTTATTTATATACTTTGGTTTATATTAAACCCTTTTGAAACCTTATCTGAATTTAAACGATATTAATCAAAAACACATTAATTTGATAATCAACTCCAATTCAAAATGGTCGATTTAATTAACTCAAAATTTGATTATCTCGTTAGCCGATTCCAATTAATTCTTACTTTAAATTAATTAATAATATAATTAATTTAAATAAATTCATTTGATCGTTTTCTTTTCAACACAAATTATCAAAATTTAACCATTCGATTTATCTCTTATTCTCATACTTGCAAATCTGATTTAACATCAGCATTTACTTTATAGAATAAATTAATAACAAATCAAAGTCTTAAATAAAAATATTTATTTCTCATTAATAACTTTTATTCAAAATAATATATTTCAAAATATAACTCCAGTTATAAAATAAATTTTATAACTTCATCTATATCGATTCACCTGATGGTGAATCAATATTTATAAAACAATTGATTTTATAGGTCATACGCTGCCAAATACACAACCAATATCGCTCATTGGTTTAAACACAACACAAGTTGAATTTTCAGTAAATGATCACAAACCAAATCAATCACCAATCATGACAGTTCATCGATAATATGAAAATAAATAATGTATTTGAGGAATCCGGTTGGATCCCTCCAACTTGTTCTTCCCTGTATTCAAAACGGTTATCACAAACTAGATCATTCGGTTTTATTTAACTGATAACAATAAATAACGGCCATTTAACATGAACCATAAGAAATGCAAACAATTCAACAATTTAAACACGTTTATAAATAAATGTGACCAATAAGGTAAGTTACCTTTATTGGAACCAATCGTTAAAAATAACGATTTGGTATTTCACTGAAATTAAACACAGTTTAATTTCATCAGTCATATCAACAAATAAATAACTAGCAAACAGTCAACCATTGGCAAACAGAGCACACCAAATAAAAACCCAATTTATATAAAATATAAATGGGAAAAACTGAGTGAGTTTAAATCACCTTGGTTTCGTTTGTTTCTGAAGCGGTCTGGTTAAACAACGTTTAATTTAACTGTGAATTCCAGGTATCACCGTCCCGGTCCAAAATGGTTCCATAATGTTTTGTTCGTTACCCCGATTCCATTGTAACTCGTTTTGTATGATTCTGTTAGCGAACGTACGGATTATAATCAATATAAATATATGATTAAATAAATTCAATTAATACTCTAATTAAAATGTTATCAAAACTAAATTATCTAAAATTACTTTGTTTAAGGTCATAACAACCGATCCATTTTCCTTTTGCCTTCCTTGGTTCCAAATGCAGTTGTTGCCTTCGTTCTAAAACATCACACCGTGCCTTCGTTGTCATTCAAAACCTTGCCCATTTACCCCCCTCGATTTCACCATTTCAGTACCACCACACAGCGTCTATAATGAACTCATGATTTAGTATATTGGTGATCCTACTAAACAATAGTTTCTTAATATATATCAATATAATTTAATTACTTACCTTTTTGTTTTTGGTACGGAAACTTTCACTACAGTCATCGTTTCACGTAAACTGCACCACGTTCCTACCCCTCATGTCCCATTTCCAGCTCAACAAACAACCCTCCCATCCCATTGGAAACCGCCATGCACTCCCTGCATCCCCAGTATATCTTCCGCACTTTCGTATTGTATATATATTTTTTCTCAACTTCAATGCTAAAACTACCACCGCATCCTTCACCCTTTTGGCGAGTCAGTGCACCCATCCGGACTCACTCCACCAGCCTGCCGCAACCTCGAGCCACCCTGCTCTGATAAACCGAACGCCAGAATGAGGACCACTTCTCCACTCTGCGTGCACAGCTCCATGCTTTCTTCTTGCACATACTTTTCCACGTTATGTTACAAATCCATACAAGCTTCTCCCACTTCGGTTGTTCTCCGTTTCGTTCCCAGACCTCATCAATACATGCTCTTCTTTCTTCCCATGTAATCGCGCTTCACCGCTGATAGAAACCGCCCACTGCCACCTCGCACAAGTGTTGCGCCATTTCAACTCCGAACACCATCGTCCCCTCCTTTCAAAACTCTTCACGCCTTTCTGAAACTCCCAACTTCGGCCAGAACCTCTGCCCACCTCACCATCCATGAACGCTGTCACATCCTGCTGTTACATACTTGGACGATGCTTGTTCGTTCAAAACTGTGTCGAGCTGTTGTTCTTTAATTTAATTTATTTATTTAGTAGCCATGAAGGTTACTTGGTGGAAATAATCTGGGGGGAAAAGACACTGAAGCTTGCGTTAATTTATACTTGCACAGGGCCGTGGCATCCAAATATTAGATTAAAGGATTTCAGTGTGTGCAGATTAGGTTCAGTGAGCTTTCAATTCCCGTGATGGTGAAGGTACAGCAGCAGGTGAAGTTACAAGACAAGGAAGGTAGTGATGCTGAGGGTACAGAGCAGCATGTGCGGTTACAAGACGAGGAAGATGGCTTCTGAAAAATATAGGCTATATGTGTTTTCTTTTCACTGATGGAAACAATACACGCTGATTTGTGCGTTAATATATAGGTAGGCTGTGTAAGTGATGTTTCGACAGATATTGCAAGGTTGGCATGTACTTGAATCAGAAAATATAGTGGTATGGGTTTATATTTTATTATTAATCAAAACTTCGTCGTGAAGTAACGAAAAAACCACCACAGACAATTCCCGTCTTCTAATAAAAAAACTAATCTTAGCATAGAAAAACATTCCAGATCCAATGGGACAAGTTTCGTTGAATTCCGACATCATTTGAAAAAAATTCCTTTATAAAACCAGAAATAAACACGCGTTTAATTTTTCCACGACCATCAGATAAATCAAATCAACTTGAAACTTTGAAATCTTACAATAATTTGTAGATACGAACCCAACGACACTAGTTTCGTCGCATTCTGAGACTGTTTCCCCGGTAGGCTATTTTTACGTGCACCGCAATGCCATTCTGAACACCAAATTTGCTGGTCTCTAAAAATAATAAGCTATATACCTATCCGGACTCTAACCGACGATACGAACTCAACGGGACTAGTTTCGTGGCTTAATTCGATCGTTTGTTCAAGTTGTGCCCAATTATCCCTTTATTAATTTAATTATGCGTTATAGAAAATGAACGGACGTTTATGGCTACCGTGATCACATACGACATCGGTTGTAACACCCCACATCCATTAGTGTCACTCACAAAGGGAATGCACTAAGTTCTGTGGAGCATTTTAGTGTAAAAGATGCAGATAAATTACAAGACAGACAGAAATTAAACAGGAAATTAAACAGCGGAAAATAAAACTTTACTTTATTGATAAGATAGTTTGTACAACGATTTCTTTATAATATCAGAGTATCATCTGTCTTACAAAATAAAGAAGCATAAAACAACATTTATATTCCCCAATTGTAGGAAGAGCCAGCCGTAGCATCTGAAAAGAGAATCCGAGCAAAACTTTGACAAATCTTCAAGCTGGGAAAGAGTGACAGTCCAACTTAACCTGAGCTATACTATTCCCTCCTTTCCTACCTGGGGGGGGGGAACGGAAGAAAAGGAGACGAAAGAAAAACAGAGTCATACATAAAGCCTGAGTAAGTTCAGTTACTTCTAGCATGTGAACATGGAAAAACAAAACGACATGAATTAACTGAATACAAGATAACACCATGATGATAGGGTCAGCAAGATTAGACACAAGATATTCTAAGATAAGATAAACTGGATATGCTCTAATACTTTCGCCGCTTTGCTATTTCCTTGTTATGCTGGTTTCTATATCTCTGCACCACCTAACTAGTGTCCCAACTAGTAACGATAACGTGATCCCAATCCCTGTAGTTTCCATTGCCTTCAGGCATACATTTATTATTTATTACCTAGATCTAATCTAGGGTTTTCTATCAAGTGCTTTCTAGATTCAACTAGAGTTTACGCTATCTGCTGAACGCTTCTCGGATTCAGGGTTTATGCCACCTAGTCCAACTAGGGATTATGCTACCTGTCGAACGGTGCCCCCAAGTCTAGGACACACTACCTAGAGTGGTATATATTCCTATACTTCCCCACGCATGTATCGCGAATCGTTATCGCTTGTCTAGATGCACATGTCCTGTAATGTGCGGCCCGAGTCCTGTGGTAGGGCAAATCAAGAAACACAGAACTCGGTCGGGAGCTTTCAGATATCTGCCGATGTAGATGCTAAGGTCTTTTTTTATTCCAGTAGCTATGGTCCCACTCGACCCCTCCCTCAACTAATGAAAGGCACACCTTTAAAAATGAGAACTATATGCAGGCCCCCTATGCCCCACTAACCTATGGCCATCCTCACCCATAACTAGATAGCAAGTATATGGTCTTTTGGAGTTCTCCGCCTTTCCGCTTCACGTATCTCGACTGACTCAAGATGGATGGTAGACGACGAGTTGCTATCACAGGGCTAGCGTTTTCTCGTCGAATCACGCTGGTCCATCCTAGTCTTTAGGTTGCCATATATTGCAACCAAGGCATACCCCTGGTTCTTCTAACGCAGACCTTAACCTCTTTGAGCCCAGGAGGATCATCTGCAGCCTCACAGAGGGATACCAAGAGCACCCTCACGTCCCCTCGAAGCCTCGGGCTTCGTAACCCCATTTGTTGGAGCCTTCTTTTTACTCAGACGGACATTCGCTCCTTCCCGTGTTATACTAAGAATTACTACTTAGTTTTACTAACTAAGGTTTACCACTTAGTTTCCATAATCGTTGTTTTTTTAACTAAGGTTTACTACTTAGCTCCTTTTAACTAAGGTTTACTACTTAGTTCTCTTTTCCGTCAATTTGGATTGGTTAAGTGTCATTAGTCAATTCAAGCTAACTTAACCCTCTTCATTTATCCTGTTAAACTGGTTAAGTGTTATCAGTAATTCATGTTGACTTAACCCTACCACAAACCAAGTTATATTGGTTAAGTATTTCTTATTACTTAACCCTACCCATTCATCCTGTATTGGTTAAGTGTTTCCTTTTTAACTTAACCTTGCCCGTCTGTTTTAACTAACATGTTATTAATGGTTAAGTATTATCCCTTCATGTTTTAAACTTAACCCTATTCCTTTATCACAATTTGATGGTTAAGTGCTCAAGTTTACTTAACCCTACGGTCTAGTCCAGCTAACATATCAAATTGGCTAAGTGTATTAAATTTTACTTAACCCCAACCTCTAGTCTAGTTAACATGTTAATTTGGCTAAGTGTATTAACTTTACTTAACCCCACCTTCTAGTCTAGTTAACATGTTAATTTGGCTAAGTGTTTTCTTAGTTACTTAACCCCTACAAATCTTGTCTTGTTACCATGTTAAGTTGGTTAAGTGTCCCTATGGACTTAGCCCTCCCATTCTAGCTTAACTGTTTTAAGTTGGTTAAGTGTTCCTATGGACTTGACCCTCCCATTCTAGCTTAACTGTGTTAAGTGTCTGTATGAACCTAACCCCCACCCATTGGTTTTGTTATCATGTTGAATTGGTTAAGTGTCTTAGTTAACTTAACCCTACCATTCTTGTTCTAGCTTTAACTAAATAAATTAAAGCCGCGACCACTCACATTAGACAGATATTGTTGCGATTACTGGATGTGCCGGTTGGTTCCGGGCAGGTTTACATCGCAACTCAGTCTAACCTCGGGTTAGGCATATTCGTGTTTTCTAAGCTTAAAGGGTTTTGATTAATTTTCAAATCAGGTTTTGAAAGTAACCATCCTGTCCGTCGGATCAGTTAGGGATAGCCAGGGAGAGCAGGAAACTTGTATTTTCCAAACCCAAGCCTAGACACTATCCTCTCTGTCACCCTAGAACTTTCTGGTGTATTATTAAAAGAGATGTCGTTAATAAACCTTTAATTTGTCTAAATTTACATTTTCTCATTTAGGACAAATTCTATAAGTAAATTATTCCTAATTTACTTATTTCATAATTACTCTTTTAATGTAAATTGCCAACATTTATTATTATGGCCCATTTTCCCCTCTATATCATATTTATGCTTTTTGGTATGTAAACTATACCAAATTAAGTGTCACTAACCATGATTTTTGCCAAACATGACAATTACTCGCAATTATGACCAATTTCAAATTTATGCCAATATACTTATTATGCCAAATTAGCTAATCCAATTCTGATTTAACATTCTAATTACAGTTCATGTCAAACTAGACTTATTATTCTAGTTCACAATTCATGTAAATGCTAGATTTACAAGTCAATACTAGATTCAAATTACACATCCTATAATTCATGTCAAATTTATCCAATTTGCATTTTTATGAACATGCCATAATACATGTTCCCAATTCATGCCAATTTCCAAGTTTATAACTACGCTTTAGTAAATTTCATATTTTGCCCAAATCGTATTCCCATCGTTCGTATAATCGTGATTCAATCTAGATTATAGATAAATCTAGATTCGTAGATAAAAAGGGAATGAACCAAAGATGCTATGAAAAGATAGACATAATAACTGGCATAAAATGATAATTCACAGGCATATAGATCTGGTAATATTACGACATGAAAAGGGTTGAATAGTACAGGTTCAAGAACATGGGTAGACCTAACTTAATAGGTAAATTCCCAAGATCAAAAACCAAAGAAAACCAATAATAGACAGAATAGATAATCAGGTTTGGACCCAATTTCACAGTCACAAAACTTAAGCAACACTTTCCTAGTCATGAATCATAGGTGTTTAATCACAGTTGTTCTTGTTATGTCATAGGCAATAGTTTATTTTTCCTAATCAAAGGCATAGGCTTGTGTTCATAGTCAAGGAAATAATTCTCATAGCCATGAGTCACAGTCATAGGCAGTGTTCATAGTCATAGGCAATGTTCATAGTCAAAGAGGCATATGGTTTTAAGGTCCATAGTTTCATAGTCACAGTCTTATTGGTCCTCGAATCATAACAGTTCTTAATTAGGTCCAAAGATATAAGCACTGATTCGAATAGAAAGATTTGGCATATTCTTTTATTCCTTTAATTTCATGTCATGAATAGAGAAAACGTTCAAATCTAAAAAGTAACCGACTTACATTGATCGGTTTTTAGAATAGAAAGATGGCGTTGCTATGATTCGTGCGACGTTGCTCGAAACCGTTTGAGTTAGCCTTTGATTCTTATCTTGAAGCTTTAATCTTGATTTGAATCTCTTCTTGACAAACTTGAGCAGCATAACCTCGTCTTGATTTATTTTATATATTATTTTATTTATTTATACATTTTCTCAGAGGCAGCATAAGGATAGAAAAGAATTGTGAATAGAGAAGGAGACTAAGGCTGTTTATATAGGATTAGGTGGACGAATCTAGGCAGAAAATGAGACCAGGTACATCAGAATGCACCCAGGCCCAAAAGTGGGTTTCTGTACCCAGGTCGACACCCATGTCGACTGGGCAGTTGACCTGGTCGGGGGGGGGGGTCGACTACCCAGTCGACTCCCCAGTCGACCTGGGTCCTGGGCGGGAATTTTCCCGCCCAGCCCGCTTCTGGGTTTGAATTCGAATTCGAATTTCGAGCTGTTTTCTGTTCTGAAAATTCCTGAAACTTCGGAGGGTCATATCTCCTTCATACGGACTCCGATTCTCGCAAACTCGGACTCGTTTTCATGAAGAATTCCGAGATGAACGCAATGGCATAACCCGTTTCCCTTTATTTTGACTTTAAAATTTAATTCTGCCTTGATTTGTGAATCCTAGTGTTACAAAATTACGGGGTGTTACATCAGTTTTTTACGCAATTCAACATCGTACAATAATTTAACGTTACGGTTCTAATGAAACTGGTTTCGTCGAAATCTGAGTCCGTTTGCAAAACGGCTATTTTAAAGGTCGATTTAAATAACAATTTCCACAGCGATTATTTCAAATTTTGATTTGGCCATAACTTACAATCTATAACACGAAATCTGAATTTTTCTCTTTCATATGAAAATCATCGTCAATACGGCTCCAACGTTTCTTGTTTCACAGAAATCCGATTTATATCGAATCATGTATCCTTAGTTGAAGTTCAAAACCAAATATCACGAACTGCAGCGCTATTTCGAGCTCGATTTATAATTATATAAATATATAACGTTTGAACTTCGTTTAAATAATGAATTCAATATTAAATTCCATCGATATTCCAAATATAATATTTAAATTAAATAAATTAAATTAAATATTTGACTACCAAAAGTACGAGTCGTTACAATAACTATGTACGAGATTATGTAATCATGGTAGAATTTATGTATCCAAATCAAATTGGAACCATAAACACGAAATCGAGTTTAGAAGCGTGAACATGAATTATTGGATTGGGATAAATAGGCATATAAAACCTAGATTGAAATTGTATAGGTCAGTTAAAAGATGAACATGCCTAACCCGAGGTTAGATCTAGTTGTGGTGTAAATCTACCCGGAACCGCCAGGCACATCCAGCAACTGCAACAACAGGTCTAATGTGAGAGGTTAGCGCATTAATCCCAAAACCCGAGGTTAGAACGAGTTTGTTGTAGAAGTCTGCCCGGAACCGCTTAGCATATCCAGCAACCGCAAGTAACATGTCTAATGTGAGAGGTTGAGTGCATTAATAAAAAAGATTAATGCTATGAAACAAACATGTTAAGTGTGCTAAGGTTAAGTAAACGGAGGCATATAGAAAAACTTAACCAACGTAATAATGGGGAATGGTAGCAAACCTTAGTTAAGAAAACTAAGTAAATAACGATGGATTATGGCAAAATCAACAGATACGAGTATAACTGAATGGGAAGAAAATAGGTAAGCTTGTTACAAGACAAGTAAGAATTATAACGTAGGTTATAATGATCGATACAAAGATGAAATAACTTATGAAAGAATGCAAGCCGTACTTAATTGAAGATTAAGTAATCCGTGGGAACGGGAATAAAGCCATGAATAGGGAAAACATAAGTTATACGAGTTAGGGGAAAACTTATTAGTAAACCTTAGTTAAGATAACTAAGTTAATGAGTAAACGATAAAGATAATTTGTTAGTAAACCTTAGTCAAGAGAACTAAGTAAACAATCATGCAAAGTCCTGTTGGTAAACCTTAGTCAAAAGGGCTAAGTAAACAGTTACAGAAAGTTGTGTTTGAGCTTGTTAGTAAACCTTAGTCAAGAGAACTAAGTAAACAATCATGGAAAGTCATGTTGGTAAACCTTAGTTAAAAGGACTAAGTAAATAGTTACAGAAAGTCGCATTTAAGCTTGTTAGTAAACCTTAGTTAAGAGAACTAAGTAAACAATTAAAAGATTGCGGCTACATAAGAAATAGTGAAAGACTTATGAAAAAGGAACATGGTAATTTAAAAAACTAATATGGATGAGATAACCAAGTTAAAAAGAAAACCTAATGAGGTAGAGCAAGCGCATAATTAGAAGATTAAACTTAAGGCCTAATAACACGAAAGGGTAAGGCGCTTGGACCAGTTCATACGATAGCAGATGAATAACCAAACACAGTAGATCATCACGATGCCGTATGGCGCAAAGAGGAGCAAATGTCCATCTAATCATGCAGAAGGCTCCAAGGGACTGAGTTACGAAGCACGCGGCTTCTGGGGACGTGAGGGTACACTTGGTATCCCTCTATGAGTGGTAGATGATACGTCTGTGCTCACAAAAGTTAGGTCTACATGGGAAGGAACGATGAGTATGCCTTGATTGCAAAACAAGAGGCAATCAAAAGCCTAAGATGGACCAGCGTGATTTGGCGAGACCAGTTAGTGCCCTATGATAGCAGCTCGTTGTCTACATACCATCTTCAGTCAATTTGTGAAGTGGAAAGGTAGAGAACTCCAAGAGACCATATACTTTGCTATCTAGTTATGGGTGAGGTCGGCCAATAGATCGAAGGGCATAGGTGGTCGGGGTTACAGTTCTCATTCTTGATATTCTTGGGTGCCTTTCATTAGTTGAGGGAGGGGTCTTGTGGGACCATAGCCACTATAAAAGAAGATCTTAGCATCTGCATCGGCAGATATCTGGACGCTCCCGACTGAGTTCAGTGTTTCTTGATTAGCCCTGCCACAGGACTCGGGCGCACATATAGAGAACATGTGCAAATAGACATCGAGTTCGATTGACGATACGTACGTGGGGAAAGTCTAGGTACACTCATGTCGCTTTGGGTGGTGTACCATAGAATAGTGGGCATTATTCGATGATCTAGTAGGATCTAGAATGGCAGTCCAAACGCTTACGTAACACGGTGATGATAGTTTTATGCAAACGTAATGTTGATATACATACGAAATGCGACATTGGATAAGGGACTACGTACATATGGTGGAGACCATGCAAGTAGAGTACACCTTAATTAAGGGATAGCTACATATACACTATATTAGGTTAATCTATTAGAGAGTACATGGGTGTGACATGTGTGTAAGCCTTGAGTGCTAATAACACAAATAACCTAATAAATAAGAAATTATAACTGTATTGTATATGCAGGATTATCCAAGAAGTGTAGTTTAAATTCATTCACACAGTACTTATGTTCTGACCCCCTCCTCATAACATTCGCATGTTAGGTTCATGACAGAGACTGTATAACTTTGAATACTGGTATAGCAATATTATTATTAAGGTAAAGCTATGTTTCAACTACATTATATTTTATTCCTTCCGCTGTGAGATGTTTTCTGAACTCTGACATGTTTTATGTCTCTGTCTTTTCTGCAGGATACCGTAGCAAACCAACTCGGGTTTCGATGGATTGGGTTTTTGAAAAAAAAAATCGATCCGTCGGAATCCGGGTTGTCACATCTGGTATCTGTAACATCCCAGATTTTTCGGCCATTAAAATTAGAATATTTAAATCAGTTTATATATTATATTTGAAATATAATGAATTTTTTTAATCGAATTTATTTAATTAAAATAGAGTTCGAATATATATTTATATATTAATTACAACGAGCTCGAAACGACGCGGTAGTTCGAAATTTTCGATTTGAACTTTGATTGGATATACAGGATCCGATATAAGTCGGATTTCTGTGAAACGAGACACGTTTGGACCGGTTTGATTATATTTTTCTAATGAAAGAGAAAAATCGAGATTTCCGCTTATAGATTTCAAGTTACGTCCATTTCAAATTTTCAAATAGTCGCTATGAAATTGTTTTTTAAATTATAACGATTTATTTATTTATATTAAAGGATTTTTATGTAAATAAAATATTATATAAACCCAGAATTTTTATGTCGAGTTTAAATTCTATACTATTTGAAATTTGAGGTGCTGGTTTAAGTAAATACGATGATATTTATGTATCGTTAAATTTAGTTGTTTAAAATATAATTTATATTGAATAGAAAATTTTATGAGATTTAACATAAAAACCCAAAACATATATGTACCAACAATGCTTTTAACTATTTCTATGTTGTATCCGCTCCCATCTTCAGGTTTGATGCATGAGTATTCTCAGAGTTGATGGGTCATGGATTCAATATATTAGGGTCAAACTCTATAACTTGTATTATGTAATTTGGGCAAAGCAGAAGAGAAATGATGATATTATATCTATAAGGGTCAAAGATATTTTCGGAAACATGTATTTTGCAAATCCAGTCATGAAGGAAGAAATACAATTAACTCCATTTAGTGATTCTCTAGCTCCTTTTTGCATAAATACGAAATGTAATTTTTTATGCTCATCTGTCCTTTTTAAGAATTGGTAAATAATAAAGCTTTAATATGGCTGCAAAACTTTTGAACTGCCTAATTCATAGTGCAGATTTTTAGTTGATAAATGCAGTACCATTTTAGCATCGAGAGCTACTTTTAGGTTCTAATACTGTGTTACCTGAGAATAGTAAATAAACCTATATCAACACAGTTGGTTTCTATGATCAGTAAGTTTATTAATATAAACTTACTTCAATCCCATTCTGATCCTATATTGATACATCAGATCCTATTGATCCTATATTGATTTATGTAATTGTTAATATAAACATCAAATCAGAAGAAACAACAAATAAAAATGCAAAGAACAGCTAAGCTAATCTATAAGTATTGATACATCGGATCGATACAAATATATATACCCATTTCAACAAATTTACAGGACTACACATCAATAGATTCATAAACATTTGATCTTGGATTTTCAAAACCTGACAAGACAAAACAATACAAACAGGATTCATTTTTAATATCAGCAGCCTTTTGAGAAACCAGTGAATCCATCTGTCTTGATCAGTTTTGATCTACGAGAAAAAGGAAGGAAAAAACCCATTAAAAGGGATAATCTCATGACAGCAATGAACAGTATAAGAAAAGATCATGAAAACAGAAAAGGAAGAAAAAAATCAGCATATAACAACTAATTAACAGCTAAAGAAAATGGACAATTCATAGCCACAAGCCTAGCCTAACCTACACAGCAATGTATATATTTTCAAAATCGAATTCATATCAGAACCGTACCGTAATATCTACCACAAACAGTACAAATCTTTGAATTTACAATGCATAGTTCACTGTCCTTTGATCAGTTCAATCAAAATCCATTTTGAACCGATCTGAAAATCCTATACCAAAAATCCGAACGAAAATCTAAGTACAGATTCGAATATGGATTGAAATAACAATTCGTGGATGTTGATAGACGTTCATCTTATCCCAATCAAAACCGCAACTATAAATACACGCATTCACCCAATCATCCATTCAAGAACAATTCGGAAAGAAAAAACCAGAAAAAAATCAAAACAAGTAATACTTAAATCGAAAAAAAAAACTTAGCTTAATTATGAAGGAGGCCGCTTCAATTCTAGAGGGTTCGGGTGCCTCGCGAATTGGAAGAGAGTTAACTGGCGAAGCCGTGGTGGCTGTGGAAGTGGTTCATCGTGTTTCGGTAGAGGTTGTTGAAGTTGTTGTCCGACAGGTCGATCGAAGGAAGGGTAGGACCGGAGTTCGATTGGGTAGACGAGGGAGGAGGGCGACGCCATAGAGCTCGGAGTGGCAGAAGAAAAAGGGGGTTTAGGGTTTCAGTTTTGAACGATGGAAAATTTGTGGCGGCTGTTGAAATGAAGAGGATCGGTGGATGTAGGGTATTAAAGGGGATTGGCTAGGGTTGTGGGCTGATGATCAAGAGGTAAAGCCCGTTCAAAAACATTACCAAACCATGTTTTAAAATTTAATTTTAATTTCAAATTTGTTAATACGATTTCTCACTCATACGATATCAAATTTACGCATGGTCAGTTGCGTTGGGACCGTGGAGATGAGAACTTCAAGATGGAGCAGGTCTAGTCCGGATCTGAAGTAAGTGGAATTTTTATTCGAATTAAATGTTAGTTTAATTTGACTAAAACCAGACTGTTTATCGACAGATTCAAATCAAGGTGAGCTAAACTCACTCAGCTCTTCCCATTTATATTTTATATAAATTGGGTTTTTATTTGGTGTGTTCTGATTGCTAGTGATTGACCGTTTGTTAGTTATATATATTTATTGTTGATTCAATAAATGAAATTAAACGGTCGTTTAATTTAGTAAAACACCAATCATTATGATTTAACCCAAATAAAGTAAGTTCCCTTGATTAGTCAGTTTATAAACGCGTTTGAAATTGTTTGAATTGCCTGATTTGGCTGTTGATTGATTGATGATCGTCATGAAAATTATCAGTCAAATAAAAAAAATGATTGGTTATTGTTGATTGTTGAAATATATTTCAACAATTATGCTGATGGATGGTATGGGTTGGGTAATTGGCATCACATGGTCTAGAAATCAATCGACTTTTAAAATATGGATTTTATCGATGGAGAATCGACAATATTGAAGTTATAAATATATTTTATAACTGAAATAGGTTTTTAAAGATATTACTTTGAGTGGAAGTTATTTAAAGGAAATAAATAGTAATTATTTATTTATTTAAAGTTTATATGAAATTATGAAATTTGTTTTATAAAACGTATTCTTATGTCGATAAGAATTATTAACAAAAAGAAGGAAATAACCTAGCAGTTAAGTATTTGATTAATCGTGAGCGATTAAATAAAGTTATTTAAAATAAGTATATTTTAATTAATTTAAAGGAAGAATTAAATAGAATTGGTTGGAAGAGTAATTATGTTTTGTGTTGACTAAGTCGACCATTTAAACTTGGTTAGACTTTAAATTAATGAGATAACTAAATGAATAATTGGTTAATCCTAGTAAGGTTTTATAAAAAAGGAAATTTATTATTTATTCTAGTTAATATAGGAATTAATTGATTTGAAATGATTAATGCTGTTAGAGTAATCACTAATGAAATACACTAAAGTAACCGAGTTTGAAAGGAAATGATATCGAATGATGGAAAGAAGCTGGGAATGAGGTTTATTATTTGAGCTAAGTTTATAGTGAAGCGATAAAAGGATTTAAAGCAAATATTTAGCTTAAATGAAAGGTCAACCTGACGTTTGAATTAAGTAAAGAGAAATGGAGATATAAAGGTTCTATATTAAACCTGAAATTTATAAACAGGGTTTATAAATGTAATATGGGTTTAAACATCGTTTTGGAAATACTTAATAATGGTATTAAGTTAAATCCATGAATTTAAAAAGGGAATTTCCCGAAAGGAAAGGGAATTGGCAAAAAGGGGTTTGATGTGAGTTTGGTAAACAAAGTTGAAAATAGGATTTGTAAAAATAATTCAGTTTAAGAAATAAAGTTATTTGGATAAGTCAGAAATTAATATTTAGTAAGTAAACATTTAATCAACGAATTAAGCGATATTAGTTATATTTAAAGATAAGGAAAACTATAAAGATATTTTAACTGGTGGGATATGTTTTCTTGAATTACAACTCGTATTTATCTGAAATTAAGAACGTTGTTGATCAAGGTCTGAGAGGTAATTAAAATACCCGAACTTGAACGACTTCGGGACTATCCAAGGATGATACTAGTTGGGAATGTCAAGAAGGTATGTTAAGATTTCCAAAATAACGGAAATGATATGAGATGATATATTCCCTAGTAACGAGATTAAAAGGAAATTGGGCGATAAGATATAAAATGGTTTATTCTATATAAATAAGGATTTGATATTTTCCCAAGTGATGAAAACAGAAGAGTTGGCGAAATTTCAGATAGTAGATTGAAATTGTTTCTCAGCTATAATAAAGGAAATGTTATAATAAATGATAGAAATTGAATATTGATTATCGTTATATCAAAATGAAATGATTTTTATCAAAGTGATAAGTGAAAGGTTTTTCCCAATATTTGAATATTCAAGTTTAATTAATTTTAATTAAAGAAGCCAAGTGATGCTGAGTACCAGGACAGTGAGTCTATTTTTGTGATTTCATGGATGTTACTTGATAGTTAAATAACCAACTATCAAGCCTGACCTTTACGATTGTTGGTTGGGAAGACCGGGATCGAATGAATGTTCGAAAACCATTCCGACCAACAAATACGAATATATAGAAAAGATCAGACGACGATCGAGATGGAGCATGTGAAGACCATAGATCTTCATAAAGCGGAAGAACCAATTACAATCTCTGATTCGACCCGGAGATATAGTGGGGTTCTGTCGTGGTTGAAATCTGTGGATTTGCAAGGACTACTCGCTACTGACCCATGGGGTGATTCCTATATTGGATGCAGTAGGAGAGTACCTTCGGTTCATCCTGTTCCTGGATGACATGTATGGACGGATGTCTGACAGAGTGTTTCTTAAGAATCACGTACGTTGATTTTTACAAACGTATCTCTGTTAGTGGCGGAGAGGGGCGCCTCTCCAGCTTAACGACTAGAATATTTTTGTGGACGTCAATTAGTGATTTGGCGGATCTGATAATGTGGCATTCAAAGTGAATGATGACCAGATGTGTGCTGACCTCAAGCCTCATCAACCATAAAATGACAAAAATTGGGCAGGCAGCATGGCTATGTGGGTCGCTCCCATTAGGGTGTATAATCACCTATCTAGAGAAAATCCATTTCATTCTTTAATCTATCTCGATGCTGTCCCTCTTCGGGAAACGGTGGTTTGAGTCCAACCGTTGGTGATATACATTCGATGCACTCAAGCGAAATGAGTGGTCGATCATGTGAGGGCCGGGTTGCAAGACGTTCTTGTTGAACCCAGTGTATTCGCCTCTAGAGATACACTATCGGCAGGTGGTCCCATATCTTGTCATAGTTGGAATCCAATCTCCAATAAACGCCCGCGGTTTTGATTTTATACTATGTATGTGGAGCGTGAGATGCAAGCGTTCCACTAGATTGATATTTACTTATATTTAGACACTATTATAATATCAGAAAAGATATTGATTTTGAAAACTGTTTGGGTTATCGTAAGGTAAAAGCCGTCCATATTCATGTGTGGATTTGGTCTTAAGATTATCCTTTTCTTTCGAAAGGATTTTAAATTTAAAATCAAGTTGTGTGATACCCTTAATGCTGTACGAGTTTTTCTCACTCTGGTTCACCAGACTGACTCGGTGTTTTGTAAATGCTCGGGTTAGCCCGGGGTGTACAGGTTCAGGTTATCAGGTACTGTGAAGCCCTGAGACGAGCTGGGGATGTTCAGACGAATGATATCTCGTATGTATTCCGCTATGTGATTATATATGAGGACAGATTGTTATAACCGTCCAAAAATGCTGATGTACTCTGATATTGTAAGTATTTTCAAAAACTCTCAATAAAGATTTATTTCTGTATTATATTTTGTTCCGCTGCGATGTGAGACTCTGTGCTGTGTTGTACTTCTTCTTCTTCTATTCTAATATTTCTCTCTCTCTTATCTCACCCTCTAATTTCTTTCTATAAATGTTCCAGTGTTTTCGGTGTTGGGAGGTCGACATAAGTCATGGTAGGGGTATTTATGTCAATTTTCGGGCCGAAAATCTGCTGGGTCGTTACAGTGGTATCAGAGCTATTAGTTAGGTAGTAACCTTGGCTCTGTGGCATAACTCAATTAGGATGGGGTTAGTAACACCCTAGATTGAGTTGAGTGTATATATATAAGAGCGTATTTGTAAAATTCTATATAAAGATGTTTTGTATTGTGTTATTTGACTGGTTCAAGTGTTGAGAAGCGTTGAACTAGTGAATGGATACAATATTGTTTTATAAAGATGGGTAAATGAAATAATTTTACCAAATGTATATTTTTATATAAAATGGAAATTATTTTCTATATTATAGTAATGTGGGTTGTTTGTTTGTTCTGATTGATTTGATTTGAAATCAAATTTGAATTTTGAAATAAAGTTGAACTAATTAGAAAATCAATTCGTCAATTGAATCGGATATGGAAGCGAAACTGAACCTGGTTAAGTAAAATCAATTTAAGGATGAATTCGACTGAAATAAATTGGGATTTTGAAAATTTAATAAGAATTAATTTGATATTTATCAATTGATATTAATAAATGTCAAACCAAGGCGTATGTAAACTAGATATTGAATATAAATTGGATTTAATCAAACCAGTTGGAGTTATTGAGAAATTGTATGAATGGATAGCAAGGAGAAAAATCCCAGTAGAGTGGATTGAAATACGATTAGTTGTGAAGTGGAAACGGAATTATTTAACCCAGATTATTATTTGCATTATAAGTGGAGTAAGTGCAGGATCCTGAAGGTTGTGGAGATAATTGGATTATACAGACTGCAAATTGTAGACGTTGAACAACCACTTGATACGTTTCGAAAATTGGAATTTGAATTGGAATGCTCGACCAAAAGGTAAACCTTAATATTATGGGTTAAGCAATTTCTTTATACCCTGAGTGGGTTGCCATTTGAATTTTGATTTTTCTTTTCGAATAAGTTGAGACCCAGAGTGGCAGTTGAAGTCATACCAATCGAGCCATGCAGAGAAGGTGCTAGCAAAATTTTAGAAAAATTTTAGTGTTTGAATTTATTTTGTATTTAATGCAAGAGTAATGGTTTTAAAATAATATGGTTCGGAATATTCTTCTTACTTTGCAATTTCGAGGGCGAAATTATTTTAAGGGGGGAAGAATGTAACGTCCCAGATTTTTCGGCCATTTAAATTTGAATATTTAAATCAGTTTATATATTATATTTGAAATATAATTAATTTTTTTATCGAATTTATTTAATTAAAATAGAGTTCGAATATATATATATATTTATATATTAATTAAAACGAGCTCGAAACGACGCGGTAGTTCGAAATTTTCGATTTGAACTTTGATTGGATATACAGGATCTGATATAAATCGGATTTCTGTGAAACGAGATACGTTTGGACCGGTTCGATTATATTTTTCTAATGAAAGAGAAAAATCGAGATTTCCGCTTATATATTTCAAGTTACGTCCAATTCAAATTTTCAAATAGTCGCTGTGAAATTATTTTTTAAATTATAACGATTTATTTATTTATATTAAAGGATTTTTATGTAAATAAAATATTATTCAAACCCAGGATTTTTATGTCGAGTTTAAATTCTATACTATTTGAAATTTGAGGTGTTGGTTTAAGTAAATACGATGATATTTATGTATCGTTAAATTTAGTTGTTTAAAATATAATTTATATTGAATAGAAAATTTTATGAGATTTAACATAAAAACCCAAAACATATATGTAGCAACAAAGCTTTTAACTATTTTTATGTTGTATCGGCTCCCATCTTCAGGTTTGATGCATGAGTATTCTCAGAGTTGATGGGTCTTGGGTTTAATATATTAGGGTCAAACTCTATAAGTTGTATTATGTAATTTGGGCTAAGTAGAAGAGAAAAGATGATATTATATATATAAGGGTCAAAGATATTTCCGGAAACATGTATTTTGCAAATCCAGTAATGAAGGAAGAAATACAATTAACTCCATTTAGTGATTCACTAGCTCCTTTTTGCATAAATATGAAATGTAATTTTTTATGCTCATCTGTCCTTTTTAAGAATTGGTAAATAATAAAACTTTAATTTGGCTGCAAAACTTTTGAACTGCCTAATTCATAGTGCAGATTTTTAGTTGATAAATGTAGTACCATTTTAGCATCGAGAGCTACTTTCAGGTTCTAATGAAATTCATAATACTGTGTTACCTGAAAATAGTAAATAAACCTATATCAACACAGTTGGTTTCTATGGTCAGTAAGTTTATTAATATAAACTTACTTCAATCCCATTCTGATCCTATATTGATACATCAGATCCTATTGATCCTGTATTGATTTATGTAATTGTTAATATAAACATCAAATCAGAAGAAACAGCAAATAAAAATGCAAAGAACAGCTAAGCTAATCTATAAGTATTGATACATCGGATCGATCCAAATATATATACCCATTTCAACAAATTTACAGGACTACACATCTATTGATTCATATACATTTGAGCTCGGATTTTCAAAACCTGACAAGACAAAACAATACAAACAGGATTCATTTTTAATATCAGCAGCCTTTTGAGAAACCAGTGAATCCATCTGTCTTGATCAGTTTTGATCTGCGAGAAAAAGGAAGGAAAAACCCATTAAAAGGGATGATCTCATGACAGCAATGAACAGTATAAGAAAAGATCATGAAAACAGAAGAAAAGGAAGAATAAAATCAATATATAACAGCTAATTAACAGCTAAAGAAAATGGACAATTCATAGCTACAAGCCTAGCCTAACCTACACAGCAAGGTATATATTTTCAAAATCGAATTCATATCAGAACCGTACCATAATATCTACCACAAACAGTACAAATCTTTGAATTTACAATGCACAGTTCACTGTCATTTGATCAGTTCAATCAAAATCCATTTTGAACCGATCTGAAAATCCTATACCAAAAATCCAAACCAAAATCTAAGTACAGATTCGAATATGGATTGAAATAACAATTCGTGGATGTTGATAGACGTTCATCTTATCCCAATCAAAATCGCAACTATAAATACACGCATTCACTCAATCATCCATTTAAGAACAATTCGGAAAGAAAAAAACCAGAAAAAAAATCAAAACAAATAACACTTAAATCGAAAAAAAAAACTTAGCTTAATTATGAAGGAGGCCGCTTCAATTCTAGAGTGTTGGGGTGCCTCGCGAATCGGAAGGGAGTTAACTAGCGAAGCCGTGGTGGCTGTGGAAGTGGTTCATCGTGTTTCGGTAGAGTTTGTCGAAGTTGTTGTTCGACAGGTCGATCGAAAGAAGGGTAGGACCGGAGTTTAATTGGGTAGACGAGGGAGGAGAGCGACGCCATATAGCTCGGAGTGGCAGAAGAAAAAGGGGGCTTAGGGTTTCATTTTTGAAAGATGAAAAATTTGTGGCGGCTGTTGTAATGAAGAGGATCGGTGGATGTAGGGTATTAAAGGGGACTGGGTAGGGTTGTGGGCCGATGATCAAGAGGTAAAGCCCGTTCAAAAACATTACCAAACCATGTTTTAAAATTTAATTTTAATTTCAATTTTGTAAATACGATTTCTCACTCATACGATATCAGATTTACGCACGGTCAGTTGCGTTGGGACCGTGGAGACGAGAACTTCAAGATGGAGCCGGTCTACTACGGATCTGAAGTAAATGGAATTTTTATTCGAATTAAACGTCAGTTTAATTTGACTAAAACCAGATTGTTTATCGATAGATTCAAATCAAGGTGAGTTAAGCTCACTCAGCTCTTCCCATTTATATTTTATATAAATTGGGTTTTTATTTGGTGTGTTCTGATTGCTAGCGATTGACCGTTTGTTAGTTATATATATTTATTGTTGATTCAATAAATGAAATTAAACGGTCGTTTAATTTCAGTAAAACACCAATCATTATAATTTGACCCAAATAAAATAATTTCCCTTGATTGGTCACGTTTATAAACGCGTTTGAAATTGTTTGAATTGTCTGAATTGGTTGTTGATTGATTGATGATCGTCATGGAAATTATCAGTCAAATAAAAAGAAATGATTGGTTATTGTTGACTGTTGAAATATATTTCAACAATTATGTTGATGGATGGTATGGGTTGGGTAATTGGCATCACATGGTCTAGAAATTAATCGACTTTTAAAATATGGATTTTATTGATGGCGAATCAACAATATTGAAGTTATAAATATATTTTATAACTGAAATAGGTTTTTAAAGATATTACTTTGAGTGGAAGTTATTTAAAGGAAATAAATAGTAATTATTTATTTATTTAAAGTTTATATGAAATTATGAAATTTGTTTTCTAAAACGTATTCTTATGTCGATAAGAATTATTAACAAAAAGCAGGAAATAACCTAGCAGTTAAGTATTTGATTAATCGTGAGCGATTAAATAAAGTTATTTAAAATAAGTATATTTTAATTAATTTAAAGGAAGAATTAAATAGAATTGGTTAGAAGAGTAATTATGTTTTGTGTTGACTAAGTCGACCATTTAAACTTGGTTAGACTTTAAATTAATGAGATAACTAAATGAATAATTGGTTAATCCTAGTAAGGTTTTATAAAAAAGGAAATTTATTATTTATTCTAGTTAATATAGAGATTAATTGATTTTAAATGATTAATGTTGTTAGAGTAATCACTAATGAAATACACTTAAGTAACTGAGTTTGAAAGGAAATGAAATCGAATGATGGAAAGAAGCTGGGAATGAGGTTTATTGTTTGAGCTAAGTTTATAGTGAAGCGATAAAAGGATTTAAGCAAATATTTAGCTTAAATTAAAGGTCAACCTGACGTTTGAGTTAAGTAAAGAGAAATGGAGATATAAAGGTTCTATATTAAACCTGAAATTTATAAACAGGGTTTATAAATGTAATATGGGTTTAAACGTCGTTTTGGAAATACTTAATTATGGTATTAAGTTAAATCCATGAATTTAAAAAGGGAATTTCCCGAAAGGAAAGGGAATTGGCAAAAAGGGGTTTGATGTGAGTTTGGTAAACAAAGTTGAAAATAGGATTTGTAAAAATATTTCATTTTAGGAAATAAAGTTATTTGGATAAGTCGGTAATTAATAAAAGTAATATTTAGTAAGTAAACATTTAATCAACGAATTAAGCGATATTTATTATATTTAAAGATAAGTAGAACTATAAAGATATTTTAACTGGTGGGATATGTTTTCTTGAATTACAACTCGTATTTATCTGAAATTAAGAACGTTGTTGATCAAGGTCTGAGAGGTAATTAAAATACCTAAACTTGAAGACTTCGGGACCATCCAAGGGTGATACTAGTTGGTAATGTCAAGAAGGTATGTTAAGATTTCCAAAGTAACGGAAATGATATGAGATGATATTTTCCCTAGTAACGGGAATAAAAGGAAATTGGGCAATAAGATATAAAATGGATTATTCTATATAAATAAGGATTTGATATTTTCCCAAGTGATGAAAACAGAAGAGTTGGCGAAATGTCAAATAGTAGATTGAAATGGTTTCTCAGTTATAATAAAGGAAATTTTATAATAAATGATAGAAATTGAATATTGATTATCGTTATATCAAAACGAAATGTTTTTTTATCAAAGTGATAAATGAAAGGTTTTCCCAATATTTGAATATTCAAGTTTAATTAATTTTAATTAAAGAAGCCAAGTGATGCTGAGTACCAGGACAGTGAATCTATTTTTGTGATTTCATGGATGTTACTTGATAGTTAAATAACCAACTGTCAAGCCTGACCTTTACCATTGTTGGTTGGGAAGACCGGGATCAAATGAATATTCGAAAACCATTCCGACCAACAAATACGAATATATAGAAAAGGTCAGACGACGATCGAGATGGAGCATGTGAAGACCATAGATCTTCATAAAGCGGAAGAACCACTTATAATCTCTGATTCGACCCAAAGATATACTGGGGTTCTGTCGTGGTTGAAATCTGTGGATTTGCAAGGACTACTCGCTACTGACCCATGGGGTGATTCCTATATTGGATGCAGTAGGAGAGTACCTTCGGTTCATCCTATTCCTAGATGACTTGTATGGACGGATGTCTGACAAAGTATTTCTTAAGAGTCACGTATGCTGATTTTTACAAACGTATCTCTGTTAGTGGCAAAGAGGGGCGCTCTCCAGCTTAACGACCAGAATACTATTGTGGACGTCAATTAGTGATTTGGCGGATCTGACAATGTGGCATTCAAAGTGAATGATGACCAGACGTGTGCTGACCTCAAGCCTCATCAACCAGGAGATGGCAAAAATCGGGCAGGCAGCATGGCTATGTGGGTCGCTCCCATTAGGGTGTATAATCACCTATCTTGAAAATCCATTTCATTCTTTAATCTATCTCGATGCTGTCTCTTTTCGGGGAACGGTGGTTTGAGTCCAACCATTGGTGATATATGTAACACCCCAGATTTTTGAATAATCGAATTAACTAAAATAAAGAATAATAAATCTCAGACGTGAGAATTATGGGGATTGGGTTGCGCCATTGTGTTCGTCTCGGAATTCTAGTGGAGATAGAGTCCGAGTTTGCGGGAAACGAGTACCGGATGAAAGAGTTATGGACGAACGAAGTTTGGTGGCAAAGTAGAAAAAAAATGCACTGGCACACTTGGGAAGTGCGCCAGTACATATTTACACTGGCGCACCTGCCAAGTGCGCCCAGGCCGAGGCTAGAGCCTGCACAGCTTTCTGGTTCAGGCTGACCCGTGTTGTTGAGTCCATTCTTACTCCTTGCTGAGTCATTAGGGTTGACTCATCACCCTATCATAATTGAATGATTTTGATTAACCCTAAGAACAGCCGACGGCTTAAATTAATTCATAACTCTATAAAAAGACCCATAGACACAAACCCTAAATCAGAATTAAAACAAAGACTATGGCCGTCATGTTGTTGTCTTAAACCCTAGAGCAGCCGCCACCAAAATTAAGAGGAAGAACATCAACCAAAATCAGAACTATTCAACCCTAACAGCGATTCTTCATCAAAGGAGCGCTAATTCAACTCCAGAAATCAGAATTCAGAACTCAAGACTGTTTTGAGTTGTGAGTTCGATAATCTTAGCAAAATAATTAGTAATTTAATTAGATTAAGTTATAACACGGATTTGTATGGATGTGATATGAAGTATTGATTGTATGTTGTAATGATGTTGTTGGATTATGATTGAAATATCTATGATGTTATGTTGTGATGCAAAGTTATGTTGCTATCATCCATGTTGTAATTATATATATATATATATTCAAATCGTCATGTTTCTTATGCTAGTTTGTGGTATTGATTCATATGATAATCCATATGTAGGGAAGTTTAGATGTTGATTCAAACATGAACCATATACAAGTTTGGGTAGAATTACATGTGACCTTACATGATTATGGCACCTAGTTTATGTGAGAATTTAATTGAAAGCTAGGATATGACAGGATACTCTACATGTTAGATATTAGTTTACACCATTATTGTGATGTATAAATCACATATGTGAATTTATGAGTTGGACATGAATCATGTTATGTTATTACCTATGCAAGTTTAACCCCTTTAGATATAGGTTTATGACATATGTTGTCTATGCAACTTTGTGGCCATAATTTCATCAAGTTCACACCTTTAGATTTGGATCTATGTTATACATGATGTTTATGCAAGTTTGTGGCCAATTTCTCATCAAGTTCACACCTTTAAATTTGGAACCATGACATAAGTTGTTATGCAAGTTGTAATCTTGGCCTATGCAAGTTTTAGATGTAGAACATCATTCACATATGCAAGTTCACCCCTATGTTAGATTTATGCTTTAATTATGTATATATGTGATGCTTTCTTTTATTTCATGAGTTAGACTGTTCGAGTCTAACGTATATTTTTATGTTAAACGAACAAACGTACTACGTGGGGGGAAAAGGGAATAATATTAAAAATATTTAATTGGCATAATTGCCTTAAAAGGCATAAAATAAAATTGTGGTGAAATTGGTATGATTTTACATACCATAAATGGATGGACATAATTGAGTCAATTATGGACATCGCTAAATTTGGAATTGATTGATAATTTGAATAGGGAAAGTAATTCAAATTGGGGTTGATTAATTAGGGGTAATTAATCGTCTAAGACACGAGGTTAGACTCTTTTGTGGTGTAAGACTGCCCGGACCCGCCCGGCAAATCCAGCTGCCACAAATGCCAGTCTAATGTGAGAGGTCTTAGGCATAAACTAAATACGTAACAATTGTAAAGACACGAGGTTAGGCTCTTTTGTGGTGTAAGACTGCCCGGACCCGCCGGGCAAATCCAGCTGCCACAAATGCCAGTCTAATGTGAGAGGTCTTTATGAGGTTACGGTCTTAATAAATTAAGAAACACTTAACCAGATAAGCATGTAGTGGGACATGAGGGGGTTAAGTGGGTGCCTTGGGTGGCATGTGGAATCTAGTGGGTGCCTTGGGTGGCATTTGGAAATACGATTAGGAACACTTAACCAAAATATGAAACATGTAATTGAAACATGAATAAGAAGTGGGTTAAGTGGGATGTACTAGAGGGGACCAAGCTTAGGTGGATAGCTTGTGTCAAGTAATGGGGGCCCGTTTCAACCAGTAACCCATACGTATCTTTGTGGGCTCGACCCAAGTCGAGGACGGGACACGCATACTGGGCTTGACTGTAAGAGGCCAAACCGGGTTAGCGGTGGCAACGCAAGTCCAACGGGTTCATATGCGTGTGTGGACCCGGGCTGGTAGGTAAGACGTTGTTGCATCGTGTAGGTATAAGCTGTGCATTCTTTGTTGTATCGGGTTGCCACTTTGGGGAGTGATACACCCCACTGTGGGGCCAGCACGGGTATGTACGAGTTAGGGAGCCGATCGCTTGGGGGTAGTGGGTACACCTAGTGGAGATAGGGGCAGACGGCACCTATGAAGGCAGCTAGGGGTGCACGAAACTACCAATATCATTATTAAGTCTGTAGGCGGGATCAATCTTAGGGTGACCAGTAGTGGTGCAGTATACTAGTGGCGGTGCAGTTTAGGAATTATCCCATAGTGTTGGTGTAGTTCAGTAATTATCCTATAGTAGTTTAGGTGCGCTTTAACGATATCGTAATTCATCTTGTTTCCTTGTTTACTCTGTCATACTCAATGGTTCATGGTCATTTCCCTATTTTTCCAACTTATGCCTTAGCCTAATTACTTTGTTATTTATATTGTTAGAATTATCGCACTCGCCAGACTTTATGTCTGACCCCCCCTTTACCATCTCTTTCCCTCCCCCCACCCCCCCTCCAGGTGCTCAGGTTGGAACTAGCACTAGTGGAGCTTGACCTTGGACCGCTTTAGAAGATTTCTTGGACCGCTGAAGTAAAGTTCAGCTTCTCTTTATTTATGGCTATTTTAATGTTGGGGATTATGTCTTTCAGTTTATGTACTTTGTTTTATCAAGATGGATATGATGTACTTGACTTTGGTTTATGGTTTTGATGATGTAATCAAACATATGGGTTTATCCGCTGCAATGAAATAAAGTTTTAATTTTCAAGTACTGCTTTATATCAGTCTTGTTGTGATTTTCTGTTCTATACTTACTTAAAATGCTCCACGGAAGTTAATGCATTCCCTTTGTGAGTGACATTAATGGATGTGGGGTGTTACACGTGGTATCAGAGCTGAAGGTTACCAGAACAGATATGAATTTTTGAAAAACTATTTTTCAAAACAATTTTTATAAAGAAGTACCTACAAAAGTATGATTTAAGGAAAGTATTTTCAAAAGAAAAGTATATTTTGGATAGCATAACCCCAAGAGCCATATATCTTTCCTTCAGTCCTTTTTGTATTGAATCTTTCCTTTTTCGTTTCAGCATATCTGAAGCATCTGAGATACCAGAGGGCGTTCATATGCCCGGTTTGTTCCGTCAATATCTTAAGGCTAGGGCCGCCGCCGCCGCAGGTCCAGCAAATCCTCCTCCTCCTCCTCGTGTCGATAATTTCGCAAAGATATGTAAGGACTTTAGAGCTATGGGTGGAAAACCTTTTCACGGGACGGAGACATTTGTTGAAGCTCATAACTGGCTAAAGGAGGTGGAAGAATTATTTGGAATTTTTGAAGTGGATGATGGAAGGAAAGTCCAGCTGCGTGGCTAATGAAGGATAAGGCCTCATTTTGGTGGGAGGTCACAAATGGGGGTCGCCTAGTCGATACATGGAAAGATTTTAGGCAGAGATTTGAGGCAAAGTTTCTCTCACGGGCTGAAGAGAATCTATACATGGAAAGGTTCTTGTCACTGAAGCAAGGGAATTTATCGGTGAAAGAGTACGTTAACAAATTCAACCAATTGGCAAGGTTTGGCTTAGACTTGGTGAATACTCCAGAAAAGAAGGCTCTAAGATTTGTTAAGGGTTTAAACGAGCCGCTTCATGGGTTAGCTATGACCCACATTCCCATGGGGGCTACCTTTGAGAGGTTAGTTGACATGGCACTCATGCATGAAGAGGAGAAGGGCGCCAATGCTAATAAGGCACCCGAGGAGAAAGGGGATCAAAAGAAGTCGCAACAGCAACAACAGAACAAGAAAGGTGGCAAAGGCAATACTAAGGGGAAGAAGAAATGCTTTAACTGTGGGACACCCGGCCATCTAAGCAAAGATTGTAGGAAGAAGAAGAAGACCGGTTGTTTCCACTGTGGCGAAGCGGGACATCTTATTAAGGACTGCCCAAAGAAAGGGCAAAGGGCAGGGTCTACCTCGGGAGGACAGGTGCAAGCTCTTATGGCACCCGGGCAGGCAAGGGGACAAGTTCAGGCCCTCGTGGTCCCACCGCTGCAAGAACGAGGTAGAGCAATTTCCGTTGAAAGTTTAGTTTTTCTGTTTGATCATCATGTCCATACTTTATTCGATTCTGGTGCAACGCATTCGTTTATCTCTACATCATTAGTTGAAACACTGCACCTAGATACTAGTCTTGTTACTGATCCCTTAGTAGTCTCAAATCCTATTGGTGGTTCGGCTCATCTTTCTATGATTTGTCGGGATTTGAGACTGTTTATCTTGGGCGTTGAGTTTGAGTGCAACGCTTTTGTTCTTGGCTTCATGGGCTACGGTTTAATTCTAGGTATGGATTGGCTAACTAGATATGGGGCCATCCTAGATTGCGAAAGAAGGGTAGTTAGATTGTTGACTTGTTCGGGAAAGACCCTTGATATTTCTTGTGACCCTAGAGGTCCAGTAATGCTTAGTTACCTAGAATCCCTTGACGCATCCGATGATGATTTACATTCTGTTCCCATATTCCGTGAATATGCTGATGTCTTCGATGAGGTGAGGGGTTTACCCCCAAAATGTGAAATCGACTTTAGAATATATCTAGTGGACAATGCAAAGCCAGTTGCATTGCCAGTGCGCCACATGGCTCCAAGAGAGAGAAGAGAACTCAGTAAGCAAGTGAAAGAATTGCTTGAGAAGGGGTTCATCAGACGTAGTATATCGGAGTGGGGTGCTCCAGTAGTATTTGCCACTAAGGCGGATGGGTCCCTTAGATTTTGTGTGGACTATAGGGAGCTTAATAAACTTACTAAGAAGAATAGACACCCACTACCGAGGATTGACGATCTTTTCGATCAGTTAGTAGGCGCCTCAGTGTTTTCGCAGTTGGACTTAGCCAATGGTTTCCATCAGTTGAGAGTGGCTGAGGATAGCATAGACAAGACTGCCTTTAGAACTCCAGATGGTTTCTTCGAGTGGCTGGTGATGCCCTTCGGTTTGACAAACGCCCCTGCATACTTTGTTGATTTGATGAGTAGGGTGTTTAGGGAGTACCTTAATAGATTCGTGGTGGTCTTTGTAGATGACATCTTGATCTTTTCTAAGAGCGAGGAAGAGCATGCCCTACATCTTAGGGAAGTGTTGGAGACTCCTCGAGCGCATAGCCTTAAAGTTAAATTTTCCAAATGTCACTTTTGGAGGAAAGAAGTGCGATTCTTAGGGCACGTGGTTTCCAAAGAAGGGATAGCCGTGGATCCCGCGAAGATAGTAGCCATCCAAGTTTGGAAGGTTCCTAAAAATGCTACCGAGGTGAGAAGTTTCTTAGGGTTGGCTGGCTACTATAGGAAGTTTATCAAAGACTTCACAAAAATATCAGCTCCATTAACACGCTTGACGAAGAAGAAATTAGTCTTCACGTGGGGCGTAGATTGTGATGATGCATTCCAACGTTTAAAGAGAGCTTTGACCACAGCCCCAGTCTTAGTATTGCCAGATGGGAGTAAGCCATTTACCGTTTATACTGACGCTTGTGGGATAGGACTAGGCGCAGTCCTAATGCAAGAGGGAAGGGTAATAGCCTATGGTGGAAGGCAGTTGAGAGTGCATGAAAGAAATTACCCTACACATGACCTAGAGTTGGCCGCTATTGTTTTCGTGCTTAAGTCTTGGCGTCATTATCTTCTTGGCGAGAAATTCGAATTGTTCACTAATCACAAATCGCTAAAATACTTATTCTCTCAGAAGGACTTGAACTTAAGGCAGCAAGGGTGGATGGAGTTCTTAGCATCCTACGACTTCGAGATAGCATATACCCCTGGCAAGGGTAACGTAGTGGCCGATACCTTA
Organism: Allium sativum; assembly: GCA_030737875.1. Taxonomy (NCBI): domain Eukaryota; kingdom Viridiplantae; phylum Streptophyta; class Magnoliopsida; order Asparagales; family Amaryllidaceae; genus Allium; species Allium sativum. Next base: position 1,016,585,047 of record CM060926.1, on the reverse strand, counting down.
AGTAGAAAAAGATTATTCTTAAGTCCTTTGTTTGTTGAGCGGCGAAGTTTAGAGTTCATCTCTATGTTTGACTTTACACCTTCCATTGACTTCGTACCTGGTTTTCTAGCATCCTTAGAGGTTAGACCTACGCTTTTGGAGCGGGTTGGTGAGGCACAGCGAGACGACCCACAGTTGGTTGAGTTAGTAGAAAAGCTCAAAGGAGGGGAGTCATCGAGCCATCTCCGTAGGTATACCCTAGATGATAAGGGTTGGTTGCGTAGGGACGGTAGACTTTGTGTACCACGAGATGAGAATCTGAGGAAGACCATTCTTGATGATGCCCATCGTTCGAAGATGACCATCCATCTCGGCGGGGACAAGATGTACATGGACATGAGACGAGTTTACTTTTGGGCCGGCATGAAGAAAGATGTGGCTGAGTATGTCGCTAGATGCTTGGTGTGCCAACAAGTAAAAGCGGAGCAAAAGAAGCCCGGTGGATTGCTTCATCCATTGGAGGTCCCACAATGGAAGTGGGAAAGCATCTCGATGGACTTTATTGACGGATTACCGAGATCGAGGAAGGGTAATACAGGTATTTGGGTCATGGTAGACAGACTTACTTAGAGCGCCCATTTCATTCCCGTGAAGAGTAAGAGGACTGCTCCATGGTTAGCCTCCATATACATTCGAGAAATAGTTCGTTTGCATGGTGTTCCTTCTAGCATAGTGAGCGACCGCGATCCTATCTTCACTAGCGAATTTTGGAGAAGCTTGCAAGAGGCGGTAGGGACTCAGTTATGTTTGAGCACCGCATATCATCCTCAGACGGACGGCAAGACCGAGAGGGTGAATCGTATTCTAGAGGACTTGTTGAGGTTATGTGTCTTAGATTTCGGAGGTACATGGGAGGAACATATTCCGTTGGTAGAATTCGCATATAATGACAGCTTTCAGTCTAGCATTGGCATGGCACCATTCGAAGCTCTTTATGGACGGCCGTGTCGTTCTCCTACATGTTGGTGGGAAGCTACGGATAAGATCTTGCTTGGGCCCGATATGATTAGAGAGACTTCGGAAAAGATTGATTTGATCCGAAGAAGGATGAAAACGGCTCAAGATAGGCAGAAATCTTATGCGGACAAGAGGAGGTTAGATCTTGAGTTTGATGTTGGGGACATGGTCTTTGTCAAGGTGTCTCCATTACGGAACGTCGTTCGCTTTGGGTCCGTTGGGAAGTTAGCACCAAGGTTCGTAGGGCCATTTCCTATTAAGGAAAGGATTGGGCAGATGGCGTATAGAGTGGAGTTGCCCGAGAGACTTAGTGGTGTACACGACGTATTCCATGTATCACATTTGAGGAAGTGCTTGCACGTGACCGCGGAAGTGGTAGAGCCTAGCTTGCTTAGATAGGTGGAGATCGAGCGTGATGCGATGATTCGACGAGCTCCTACGCGCATTCTTGGGTCGGAGATTAAGAAGTTGAGGAATCGAGAGGTCAAACTAGTCAAAGTGCAATGGGGAAATGATGAGAGTAACGCTACTTGGGAGACGGAAGCGAAGATGCGTTCATTGTACCCTTTTCTTTTCGAGGGTATGTCTTTTGATTTCCCCTTTATCGTTTATCTTGTACTTATCTTATCTTTAGTATATCCTCTCGCTAGTATCCTTGACCTTTAGATAGGATAGTCCTATGGTTGAAACATGTGTTTGAGACATGTTATGTATGATGGATGCAAGTGGATGCAAGTGTTTGCTAGTGGATGCATATACACACACTTTAGGCACTGGATCGGCTCAGTCACTTCATATTGCATATTGCATATAAATGTGTGTTCATATGTAAGTAAGGGATGAATAATGGTTGTACCATCATATGGATGTTGCATTTTGATGAATGGTTGTGCACACATGTAGAAATGATATGTATCGATAGGGTTCTTTCGCATACATTATGGACACATGGCACTATCATGGTTTGCATTAAGGAGGTCAACTGAATCAGTAGACCGCCGGATTTTGCATCAGATAAGGAACATGTACACACACTTTTTGCATATGTTCATACAGCATTAGAAATTTTATAAGGACAATGGATGCCCGTGTTTGATGGTTGAGTAGATGGTTGTTTGGATGGTAGGATATACATTCTCCTTAACTTGGAGATTTCGGGGACGAAATCCTTTAAGGAGGGGAGAATGTAACACCCCGGATTTTTTGAATAATCGAATTAACTAAAATAAAGAATAATAAATCTCAGACGTGAGAATTATGGGGATTGGGTTGCGCCATTGTGTTCCTCTCGGAATTCTAGTGGAGATAGAGTCCGAGTTTGCGAGAAACGAGTACCGGATGAAAGAGTTATGGATGAACGAAGTTTGGTGGCAAAGTAGAAAAAAAATGCACTGGCGCACTTGGGAAGTGCGCCAGTACATATTTACACTGGCGCACCTGCCAAGTGCGCCCAGGCCGAGACTGGAGCCTGCACAGCTTTCTGGTTCAGGCTGACCCGTGTTGTTGAGTCCATTCTTACTCCTTGCTGAGTCATTAAGGCTGACTTATCACCCTATCATAATTGAATGGTTTTGATTAACCCTAAGAACATCCGACGGCTTAAATTAATTCATAACTCTATAAAAAGACCCATAGACACAAACCCTAAATCGGAATTAAAACAAAGACTATGGCCGTCATGCTGTTGTCTTAAACCCTAGAGTAGCCGCCACCAAAATTAAGAGGAAGAACAGCAACCAAAATCAGAACTACTCAACCCTAACAACGATTCTTCATCAAAGGAGCGCTAATTCAACTCCAGAAATCAGAATTCAGAACTCAAGACTGCTTTTGAGTTGTGAGTTCGATAATCTTAGCTAAATAATTAGTAATTTAATTAGATTAAGTTATAACACGGATTTGTATAGATGTGATATGAAGTATTGATTGTATGTTGTAATGATGTTGTAGGATTATGATTGAAATATCTATGATGTTATGTTGTGATGCAAAGTTATGTTGCTATCATCCATGCTGTAATTATATATATATATATTCAAATCGTCATGTTTCTTATGCTAGTTTGTGGTATTGATTCATATGATAATCCATATGTAGGGAAGTTTAGATGTTGATTCAAACATGAACCATATACAAGTTTGGGTAGAATTACATGTGACCTTACATGATTATGAAACCTAGTTTATGTGAGAATTTAATTGAAAGCTAGGCTATGACATGATACTTTACATGTTAGATATTAGTTTACACCACTATTGTGATGTATAAATCACATATGTGAATTTATGAGTTGGACATGAATCATGTTATGTTATTACCTATGCAAGTTTAACCCCTTTAGATATAGGTTTATGACATATGTTGTCTATGCAAGTTTGTGGCCATAATTTCATCAAGTTCACACCTTTAGATTTGGATCTATGTTATACATGATGTTTATGCAAGTTTGTGGCCAATTTCTCATCAAGTTCACACCTTTAAATTTGGAACCATGACATAAGTTGTTATGCAAGTTGTAATCTTGGCCTATGCAAGTTTTAGATGTAGAACATCATTCACATATGCAAGTTCACCCCTATGTTAGATCTATGCTTTAATTATGTATATATGTGATGCTTTCTTTTATTTCATGAGTTAGACTATTCGAGTCTAACGTATATTTTTACGTTAAACGAACAAACGTACTACATGGGGAAAAAGGGAATAATATTAAAAATATTTAATTGGCATAATTGCCTTAAAAGGCATAAAATAAAATTGTGGTGAAATTGGTATGATTTTACATACCATAAATGGATAGACATAATTGAGTCAATTATGGACATCGCTAAATTTGGAATTGATTGATAATTTGAATAGGGAAAGAAATTCCAACTGTGGTTGATTAATTAGGGGTAATTAATCGTCTAAGACACGAGGTTAGACTCTTTTGTGGTGTAAGACTGCCCGGACCCGCCCGGCAAATCCAGCTGGCACAAATGTCAGTCTAATGTGAGAGGTCTTAGGCATAAACTAAATACGTAACAATTGTAAAGACACGAGGTTAGGCTCTTTTGTGGTGTAAGACTGCCCAGACCCGCCCGGCAAATCCAGCTGCCACGAATGCCAGTCTAATGTGAGAGGTCTTTATGAGGTTACGATCTTAATAAATTAAGAAACACTTAACCAGATAAGCATGTAGTGGTACATGAGGGGGTTAAGTGGGTGCCTTGGGTGGAATGTGGAATCTAGTGGGTGCCTTGGGTGGCATTTGGAAATACGATTAGAAACACTTAACCAAAATATGAAACATGTAATTGAAACATGAATAAGAAGTGGGTTAAGTGGGATGTACTAGAGGGGGCCAAGCTTAGGTGGATAGCTTGTGTCAAGTAATGGGGGCCCGTTTCAACCAGCAACCCATACGTATCTTTGTGGGCTCGACCCAAGTCGAGGACGGGACACGCATACTGGGCTTGACTGTAAGAGGCCAAACCGAGTTAGCGGTGGCAACGCAAGTCCAACGGGTACATATGCGTGTGTGGACCCGGGCTGGTAGGTAAGACGTTGTTGCATCGTGTAGGTATAAGCCGTGCATTCTTTGTTGTATCGGGTTGCCACTTTGGGGAGTGATACACCCCACTGTGGGGCCAGCACGGGTATCTACGAGTTAGGGAGCTGATCGCTTGGGGGTAGTGGGTACACCTAGTGGAGATAGGGGCAGACGACACCTATGAAGGCAGCTAGGGGTGCACGAAACTACCAATATCATTATTAAGTCTGTAGGCGGGATCAATCTTAGGGTGACCAGTAGTATAAGTGGCGGTGCAGTTTAGGAATTATCCCATTGTGTTGGTGTAGTTCAGTAATTATCCTATAGTAGTTTAGGTGCGCTTTAACGATATCGTAATTCATCTTGTTTCCTTGTTTACTCTGTCATACTCAATGGTTCATGGTCATTTCCCTATTTTTCCAACTTATGCCTTAGCCTAGTTACTTTGTTAATTATATTGTTAGAATTATCGCACTCGCCAGACTTTATGTCTGACCCCCCCTCCCCTTTCCATCTCTTTCCTCCCCCCCCCCCCTTCCAGGTGCTCAGGTTGGAACTAGCACCAGTGGAGCTTGATCTCGGACCGCTTTAGAAGATTTCTTGGACCGCTGAAGTAAAGTTCAGCTTCTCTTTATTTATGGCTATTTTAATATTGGGGATTATGTCTTTCAGTTTATGTACTTTGTTTTATCAAGATGGATACGATGTGCTTGACTTTGGTTTATGGTTTTGATGATGTAATCAAACATATGGGTTTATCCGCTGCAATGAAATAAAGTTTTAATTTTCAAGTACTGCTTTATATCTGTCTTGTTGTGATTTTCTGTTCTATACTTACTTAAAATGCTCCACGGAAGTTAATGCATTCCCTTTGTGAGTGACATTAATGGACGTGGGGTGTTACAATATACATTCGATACACTCAAGCGAAATGAGTGGTTGGTCATGTGAGGGCCGGGTTGCAAGACCTTCTTGTTGAACCCAGTGTATTCGCCTCTAGAGATACACTATCGGCAGGTGGTCCCATACATTGTCATAGTTGGAATCCAATCTCCAATAAGCGCCCGCGGTTTTGATTTTATACTATGTATGTGGAGCGTGAGATGCAAGCGTTCCACTAGATTTATATTTACTTGTATTTAGACACTATTATAATATCAGAAAATATATTGATTTCGAAAACTATTTGGGTTATCGTAAGGTAAAAACCGTCCATATTTATGTGTGGATTTGTTCTTACGATTATCCTTTTCTTTCGAAAGGATTTTAACTTTAAAATCAAGTTGTGTGATACCCTTAATGATGTACGAGTTTTTCTCACTCTGGTTCACCAGACTGACCCAGTGTTTTGTAAATGCTCGGGTTAGCCCGGGGTGTACAAGTTCTGGTTATCAGGTACTGTGAAGCCCAGAGATGAGCTGGGGATGTTCAGACAAATGATATCTCGTATGTATTCCGTTGTGTGATTATATATGAGGACAGATTATTATAACTGTCCAGAAATGTTGATGTATTCTGATATTGTAAGTATTTTCAAAAACTCTCAATAAAGATATTTTTCTGTATTATATTTTGTTCCGTTGCGATGTGAGACTCTGTGCTGTGTTGTACTTCTTCGTCTTCTATTCTAATATTTCTCTCTCTCTTATCTCACCCTCTAATTTCTTTCCATAAATGTTCCAGTGTTTTCGGTGTTGGGAGGTCGGCATAAGTATGTCAATTTTCGGGCCGAAAATCTGTTGGGTCGTTACAGTATCAGAGCTTTGGTTTAGTGTTCCTAGGGAGATAATGAGTAAGCGTATTTTTATTTTCAAAAATATAAATATATAATATATATAAACCTAGATCCATAAGAAGCCCGCTAGAGAAAAAAACATGGAAAGAGTTTGGATATCTAATTTGTACACTAAAGTAATAAACATGGAAATTTTGAGGCCCTTAGGTGGTTTGGTTGGAAAGTGTACAATATGATTTGGTATTTTAGAAAGACGTTGTAACAACCCGAATTCCGACAGACCGGTTTTTTTTTTTAAAAAAAATCCAATCTATCGAAACCCGAGTTGAGTGCTCTGGTATCCTGTAGAAAAAGACAGAGATAACGAAACATGTCAGAACTCGTAAAGCATCTCACAACGGAAGGAAATAAAGTATAATATTCAAATATTGCTTTACCTTATTAACAATACTGCTAAACCAGTATCCAAAGCTATATCATCTTTGTCATGAACCTAACCTAGAAGTATGCAATGAGTAGGGGGTCAGAACATAAGTTCTATGTGAGTGGACTTAGAATAAGCTTCTGCACAATCCTACATATACCGTTTAGTTATATTTTCTTGCTTATTAGATTATTCGCGATATTAGCTCTCTAGGCTATACTCATGTCCCACCACTAGTAGGTTAACCTAATACAACGTATATGTAGATATCCCCAACTCGTCTAATCCTTTCCACGTATATATACAGTCCCTTGTCGTATGTCATATGGGCTTCATCATGTAAATCTATACTACTTTAGTGTAGTGCCACCATTCTCGAAATCGTTTGGAATGCCACCCTCAATCTTGCTAGATCCTGTGTATCATCTAGATCTAATCTAAGGTTTACTATCGAGCGCTTCCTAGATTCAACCAGGGTTTACGCTACCCAGGGCCACTGGGGTTTATGCTACCTATTGAACAACGCTTCCTAGATCCGACCAGGGTTTATGCTACCTAGGGCCACTAGGGTTTATGCTACCTATCGAACAATGCCCCCTAGTCTAGGACACACTACCCAGAGCGATGAATGTTCCTGGATTTTCCCCACGAACGCATTGTGAATCGTTTCTGATGTCTAGTTGCACATGTCCTCTATATGTGCGGCCCGAGTCCCGTGGCAGGGCTAATCAAGAAACATAGAACTTGGTTGGGAGCTTTAAGTTATCTGCCGATGCAGATGCTAAGGTATGTTTTAACTGTGTGTGGCTATGGTCCCACTTGACGCCTCCCTCAACTAATGAAAGGCACCCAAGAAAATCAAGAATGAAAACTTTACGTAGGCCTCCTACGCCCCCACAAACCTATTGGCCAACCTCACCCATATCTAGACAGCAAGTATGTGGTCTTTTGGAGTTCTCCGCCTTTCTGCTTCACGTGATCGATTGACTCAAGATTGTAGGTAGACGATGATGTGCTATCACAGGGCTAATCTAGATATCGCCGCCTCACGCTGGTCCATCCTAGTCTTTAGGTTGCCTTATATTGCAACCAAGGCATACTCTTGGTTCTTCTAACGCGGGCCTTAACCTCTATGAGCCCAGGAGGATCATCTACAACCTCACAAAGGGATACCAAGAGTACCCTTGCGTCCCCTCAAAGCCGCGTGCTTCGCAACCAAGATCGTTAGAGCCTTCTTCTTGGTCAGACGGACGTTCGCTCCTTCTCGTGTTCTACTTGGATTTCTTGACTATGGTTTACTACTTAGTTCTCTTAACTAAGGTTTACTACTTAGTTTCCAGAATCGTTCGTTTTCTTAACTAAGGTTTACTACTTAGTTTCTCTTAATCGTTCATTTTCTTAACTAAGGTTTACAACTTAGTCCTCTTAACTAAGGTTTACAACTTAGTTCTCTTTCTCATTATTTATTTAGTTCTCTTAACTAAGGTGTATTACTTGGTTCTCTTGACCAAGGTTTGATACTTAGTTTCTGTTACTTAGTTCTCTTTAACTAAGTTTTGTTACTTAGTTCCTTTTAACTAAGGTTTACCAATGAATTCAAGCATGACTTAAGTTCTCTTTATCAAATGATAGCGTATGGGTGTTATCCCACATTTCCAGCTTAGATTAACTTATTTCATGGTATAAGTCGTCCCACCCTTCGAGTCTTGTATTACATCTTAAGTCATATTCATTTCTTATCCCTAGGATAAGTTTATCTATTATTTAATCTTATCATTCCCCAATTTTCCTTGCTTTGATACAATTATATTGGTTAAGTTTGCCCATGTGTCCAAGTTGACTTAACCCCCAATCACATATTCAATTCAGCCCATGTGTCATGTCAAATTGGTTAAGTGTTATCTATCAGTTCATGTTGACTTAACCTACCCATATATCATGTCAAATTGGTTAAGTGTTATCCAGCAATTCACGTTGACTTAACCTACCCATATATTGAGTCAAATTGGTTAAGTGTTATCTAATGGTTCACGTTGACTTAACCTACCCATATATTGAGTCAAATTGGTTAAGTGTTATCTAGTGGTTCACGTTAACTTAACCCACCCATAGATCGAGTCAAATTGGTTAAGTGTTATCTAGTGTTTCATGTTGACTTAACCTTACCATACTAGCATGTGTCATTAGCATTAATTAATTATTAATGCCCAACCTCTCACATTAGACCTATTGTTGCGGTCACTGGATGTGCCGGTTAGTTCCGGGTAGGATTACAACACAACTCAATCTAACCTCGGGTTTCAAGCACGTTATGACTAACTTCCCACATTAGAACCTATTGTTTGCGGTCACTGGATGTGTCGGGCGGTTCCGGGTAGGATTACATCACAAACTCATTCTAACCTCGAGTTAGCCATGTTTCATGTTTAGTTCATGTCCATTCTAGATGTCATATGTCAATTATCAATTCACAAGCATGTTCGTGTTTATTCTAGATGTCATATGTCAATTATCAATTTCATGTCATGTGTCGAGTTCCATAATTACATAAAAACATGGTTTGTCCAATATATTCCATTTTTAATTATGTTTCTAGGATCTTAACGGCATATCCAATTTCCAAGTCTCAAATTCAAGCTTTACCCAAAAAAACCCAATTTATGTTCGTGCTTATAATCCCATTTATAGGCTATACCTATTATTCCAATTTTTCCATACATGTGTCCCTAACAGGTTACTATCATTCCTCATATGTTGGTTAAGTTTATTCATATGTCAAGTGATACTTAACCCATTTCTACTTTGCTTATACAACCATTCGTGAAATTATCTTTTTACCCAAATTACTCAATAATAGCCAAATTCACCAATTCCATGTTATTCATATCCAAACATGCCAATTTCCAAAATCCCATTATACCCAGTTTCATAAAATCAATATTTTCCCAATATATTTCCCCACGTTTATACATATAATATAATTCACCTTTTAAACTTAATTTTAAGTCGCAAACAAATTCCGCCAATTGTCCCAGTATTTGCAATAATAATTGTTATGCCACACTTCCCCAGATTTCAGATTATATTCCTCGATTGCATAAAATAAGTTATGCCCTTATATTCCCATATTTCAATCGTTCGTATGTATAATAAGATTTCGTCTAGGTTCGAGATAACCTAGATCCAAAAATAAAAAGGGGAAGGAGAATAAAAGAATAATTATTATAACATGAACAATGAATTGAATTTATAACTGGGGAATGAAGAATGATAATAATACTATTATACAACAAGTTTATTATAATTCCACTCACCTTGACTGAATTAGGGAAAATAAATGATTTGTTGATGTAGAACGCAGATTTAATCTTCTTATTTGATTGTTGGTGAAGAGCATGAATTATTGATGAAGAACTTTGCTACTTGATTTGATTAAACTCCAAAGTTGATGAAGAACTTGCAATATAATTTAGAGTTTTTGGGCGGCGGCCATGTTTGGTTGAAGTTTAGCGGCTTGGAGGCATCTTAAGGAATTGTTATGAATTAGGGTTATGTCTTGCTATGTATTTATAGGTGTAGAGAGTGTTTTAGAGCCCTTAGATTAACTAAGAAGCCATCTGACCCGTACAGCACATCAAAACACGTCACAGGAACTGAAATCGCCCAGATCTGGGGATAGGTCGACCTCCTTAGGGGTAGGTCGACCCCCTGGTCAACCTGACCCCCAGGTCAACCTGACTCCCAGGTTAACCCCCAGGTCGACTTGCCTGGTTTTGGTGGGAAATTTCCCGCCCAGTTGCTTGGGTCGAATTTCGAACTGTTTTGAATTTTTGTTGAATCTTCTAAAGGCCATAACTCCTTCATACAGAGTCCGATTTAGGAAAACTTCGACTCTATTCCAAGCAGAATTTCAAGGCAAACGCAATGGTGATGTGTGTTTTATTTGATTCCTGATATTTAAATTAAGTATCCTTATTTTATTATCTTTTCTGTCATGCACACTGTTATTGAAGTAATTTTTCCTTCTCTTCCATATATTAATTAATTTTCATTATACATCACCATTATTTACCTATCTATGCATATACACATATTTTTAATTATTTAAAAAATGTGGGGTGTTACATTCTCCCACCCTTAAAGAATTTCGTCCTCGAAATTCGATAAGAGTAAAAATAGATAACCCTTGCAATATCCATCCATCAAGTGTGCATCCAATTGTTGCAAACATTGTGCACATGTGCAAAGTGAGATACATCATAGTAAAGTACATATGCCTAATTTGGATCCACCTGTATGTATGCAAATTTTAAAAACTCTTTCAAAACATGATGCTCACATCCTAAATATACTTGCAGTTCTATATGAATGCAATATTCTTGAAAAATCAAAATATTTTTCATCCAAGTTTTCCTACACTCTTACAGAATAAGAGCATAGTTCACCCAATTGTCGCATCCAAAACCCTACCATCCATCATTAAATTCGAAATTTAGAAAAATCTAATTTTCCAAATTCGATTTCCTTATGTTACGAAAAGATATAAAACGGAAAAATTCACATCCTCCGTTTTTCTTTTCTAATCGTACTTGGACTTTTATATGACTATTCTATGGAGATTTCCTATTTTCCTATCCAAGCACAACCACATAAGAAAATTTCTTTTCTTTTTCCACTTATCTTGGAAAAATTTCATATTTATTCATCTTTTTCTTAAGATTTCCATTTTCTTTTCCTATCACATTTGTTGCCTTACTGAATTTATTGTTTCTTGTTAGGTAGGCTTTTCTCTTTCTTAGCTTATTTTACTTAATCCAATTACTTAAGTTTATTATCTAAAATAAGCTTTTTCTGTTTTCAACTCAAACAGCATCCTACACAGCTACTACTATGGTCCAAGAATCTTTGGACTTTTTCATCTCAGACAACTGCGAGTCCACACAACAGGATCTACCCACTTACTTGCCCTTTACTACTTAGTAGTCACTACTAGTCCTTGCTGTGTATTACTAGCCTATCCTTTTTTTCTTTTTACTCTAGCAACAAACCTAGGTTTCTCAATGCTTATGGTTTCTACAAGAAATTTTCCATTAGTTTAATATTAGCTAATCCCTGACTGTAAATTGGAAAGAGAGTTACTCCCTAAATATCAACCCCGAAGACCGAAATCAACATCAGATAGACACTCAGAGAATCACTCAAATTAACCAATCTCTAGTTGGTTCCAATTGTTTAATTCATAGCTTTAACTTTCTCTCATTCTATTCTAGGCACTAATGCTTACCTGCTCCATCTTTTTTTTTTAATATGGTTTGGCTTTCTTTCTTTTCATTACATTTTTCTTTCAAAAATTAGAAGTGTTAAAACTTCATTTTCTTCCTTAAAACTTGTTTTTGCCAAACCACAAAAACATGTCACAATATAAAAATGCAAAACATTTTTTTTCAAATCACACAGCTGGAGTAGACAAGGATAACTATCGGGCTTAGATTGTTTCTAATTACAATGTTAATTTAACTATTTGCTATAAGGTGCAGACATATATTCTATTCCTACAACTTATTTTGTCCACACAACAAAATTTCTTTGTAAATCAATAATCAAAATTTATTGGTAACAGAATAGAATTTCAAAACTTCTTTTCATGTATGAAAACTAGCAAGCTATTTATGCTCCATAATATGCAACTTTTTATGAGAGAATTCTTTTAAAACAAGAAATCATTGTTTTACACAATATACCCCACTTTACTTTAAAACCCAACATGCATTTATCAAAATACTTTTAAGATTAAATCTTGGAAAATACCACAAATCCTTTTACAAATTCAAGTTCTTAAAATTTTATCATTGAGTTAGACTCCAAGTGGATCTTCAACTTAACTAGGCTTTCCTAGGCACTTTCACGAATTCAATTCTCTTAACTATATATATTCCTAATCCATTTTCCATATTTCAACCTTTTCTAGTATCTAAGGTTTCATTTCTAAACCCACTAATCTGAAATACTAATATTTTGGTTTCCATCCTATGGGATACTTTTCTTTCTCTAGCTTCAAGTCATATTGTACACTTTCCCAACCACCTAATGGTCTCCAAATTCCTTGAGTGTACGAATTGGATATCCCAACTCTTTTCATGTCTAGTGGGCTACTATATGGATTTAGGTTTATATATATAATATATTTATATTTTAGAAAATACAAATACGTTCACTCATTATCTCCCTAAGATCACTGAACCGAAGCTCTGATACCAGAAGTAACAACCTGGATTCCGACAGACCGAATTTTTTTTAAAAAAAATCCAATCTATCAAAACCCAAGTTGGGTGCTCTGGTATCATACAGAAAAAGACAGAGATAAAGAAACATGTCAGAACTCGTAAAGCATCTCACAGTAGTAGGAAATAAAGTATAATATTCAAATATTACTTTACCTTGTTAACAATACTGCTAAACCAGTATCCAAAGCTATACCATCTTTATCATGAACCTAACTTGGAAGTATGTAATGAGGAGGGGGTCAGAACATAAGTTCTGTGTGAGTGGACTTAGAATAAGCTTCTGCATAATCCTACATATATAGTTCAGTTATATTTTCTTGCTTATTAGGTTATTCGCGATATTAGCTCTCTAGGCTATACTCATGTCCCACTAGTAGGTTAACCTAATACAACGTATATGTAGATACCCCCAACTCGTCTAATCCTTTCCATGTATATATACAGTCCCTTGCCGTATGTCGTACAGGCTTCATCATGTAAATCTATACTACTTTAGTGTAGTGCCACCATTCTCGAAATCGTTTGGACTACCACTCTCGATCTTGCTAGATCCCGTGTATCATCTAGATCTAATCTAAGGTTTACTATCGAGCGCTTCCTAGATTCAACCAGGGTTTACGCTACCCAGGGCCACTAGGGTTATGCTCCCTATTGAACGCTTCCTAGATCCGACCAGGGTTTATGCTACTTAGGGCCACCAGGGTCTATGCTACCTATCGAACAATGCCCCCTAGTCTAGGACACACTACCCAGAACAATGAATGTTCCTGGATTTTCCCCACGAATGCGTCGTGAAACATTTTCGATGTCTAGTTGCACATGTCCTTTATATGTGCGGCCCGAGTCCCGTGGCAGGGCTAATCAAGAAACACGGAACTCGGTCGGGAGCTTTAAGTTTTCTGCCGATGCAGATGCTAAGGTATGTTTTAACTATGTGTGGCTATGGTCCCACTTGACCCCTCCCTCAACCAATGAAAGGCACCCAAGAAAATCAAGAATGGGAACTGTACGCAGGCCCCCTATGCCCCCACAAACCTATTGGCCAACCTCATCCATAACAAGATAATAAGTATATGGTCTTTTGGAGTTCTCCGCCTTTCAGCTTCATGAGGTCGATTGACCCAAGATGGTAGGTAGACAACGACGTGCTATCAAAGGGCTAATCTAGATATCGCCGCCTCACGCTGGTCCATCCTAGTCTTTAGGTTGCCTTATATTGCAACCAAGGCATAATCTTGGTTCTTCTAACGCAGACCTTAACCTCTATGAGCCCAGGAGGATCATCTGCAACCTCACAGAGGGATACCAAGAGTACCCTCGCGTCCCCTCAAAGCCGCATGATTCGTAACCCAGACCGTTGGATCCTTGTTCTTGGTCAGACGGACATTCTCTCCTTCTCGTGTTCTACTTGGCTTTCTTGACTAAGATTTACTACTTAGTTCTCTTAACTAAGGTTTACTACTTAGTTTCCTGAATCGTATTTATTCTTAACTAAGGTTTACTACTTAGTCCTCTTAACTAAGGTTTACTACTTAGTTTCTCTTAATCGTTCGTTTTCTTAACTAAGGTTTAAAACTTAGTCCTCTTAACTAAGGTTTACTACTTAGTTCTCTTTCTCGTTATTTACTTAGTTCTCTTAACTAAGATTTATTACTTGGTTCTCTTAACCAAGGTTTGATACTTAGTTTCTGTTACTTAGTTCTCTTTAACTAAGGTTTGTTACTTAATTCCTTTTAACTAAGGTTTACCTGTGGATTCAAGCATGACTTTAGTTCTCTTTGTCAAATGATAGCGTACGGATGTTCTTCCACATTTCTAGCTTAGATTAACTTATTTCATGGTATAAGTCGTCCCACCCTTCGAGTCTTGTATTACATCTTAAGTCATATTCATTTCTTATCCCTAGGATAAGTTTATCTATTATTTAATCTTACCATTCCCCACTTTTCCTTGCTTTGATACTATTATATTAGTTAAGTTTGCCCATGTGTCCAAGTTGACTTAACCGCCAATCACGTATTCAATTCAACCCACGCGTCATGTCAAATTGGTTAAGTGTTATCTATCAGTTCATGTTGACTTAACCCACCCATATATCATGTCAAATTGGTTAAGTGTTATCCAGCAGTTCACGTTGACTTAACCCACGTCAAATTGGTTAAGTGTTATCTAGTGGTTCACATCGACTTAACCCACCCATATATTGAGTCAAATTGGTTAAGTGTTATCTAGTGGTTCACGTTGACTTAACCAACCCATAGATTAAGTTAAATTGGTTAATTGTTGTCTAGTATTTCATGTTGACTTAACCTTACCATACTAGCATATGTCATTAGCATTAATTAATTATTAATGCCCAACCTCTCACATTAGACCTATTGTTGCGACCATTGGATGTCCGGTTGGTTCCAGGCAGGATTACACCACAACTCAATCTAACCTCGGGTTTCAAGCACGTTATGACTAACTTCTCACACTAGAACCTATTGTTTGCGGTCACTGGATGTGTCGGGCGGTTCCGGGTAGGATTACACCTCAAACTCATTCTAACCTTGAGTTAGCCATGTTTCATGTTTAGTTCATGTTCATTCTAGATGTCATATGTCAATTATCAATTCACAAGCATGTTCATGTTTATTCTAGATGTCATATGTCAATTATCAATTTCATGTCATGTGTCGAATTCCATAATTACATAAAAACATGGTTTGTCCAACATATTCCATTTTTAATTATGTTTCTAGGATCTTAACGACATATCCAATTTCAAAGTCTCAAATTCAAGCTTACCCAAAAACCCCAATTTATGTTCATGCTTATAATCCCATTATTAGGCTATACCTATTATTTTAATATTTCTATACATGTGTCCCTAACAGGTTACTATCATCATATGTTTGTTAAGTTTATTCATATGTCAAGTGCTACTTAACCCATTTCTACTTTGCTTATACAACCATTCGTGAAATAATCTTTTTTACCCAAATTAATCAATTATAGCCAAATTCACCAATTCCATGTTATACATATCCAAACATGCCAATTTCCATAATCCCATTATACCCAGTTTCGTAAAATCAATATTTTCCCAATATATTTCCCCACGTTTATACATATAATCTAATTCACCTTTATGCTTAATTTCAAGTCACAAACAAATTCCGCCAATTGTCCCAATATTTGAATATTAATTGTTATGCCACACTTCCCCAAATTTCAGATTATATACCTCAATTGCATAAAATAAGTTATGCCCCAATATTCCCATATTTCAATCGTGCGTATGTATAATAAGATTTCATCTAGGTTCGAGATAACCTAGATCCAAAAATAAAAAGGGGAAGGAGAATAAAAGAATAATTATTATAACCTGAATCATGAATTGAATTTATAACTGGGGAATGATGAACGATAATAATACTATTATACAACAAGTTTATTACAATTCCACTCACATTGACTGGACTGGGGAAAATAAATGATTTGTTGATGTAGAACGCTAATTTAATCTTCTTATTTGATTGTTGGTGAAGCGCATGAATTGTTGATGAAGAACTTTGCTACTTGATTTGATTAAACTCCAAAGTTGATGAAGAACTTGCAATATAATTTAGAGTTTTGGGGCGGAGGCCATGTTTGTTTGAAGTTTGGCGCCAAGGAGGCGTCATAAGGAATTGTTATGAATTAGGGTTAGGTCTTGCTATGTATTTATAGGTGTAGATAGTGTTTTAGAGCCCTTAGATTAACTTAGAAGCCATCCGACCCGTACAGCACATCAAAACACGTCACAGGAACTGAAATCGCCCAGATCTAGGGATAGGTCGACCCCTTGGTCGACCTGACCCCTAGGTCAACCCCTAGGTCGACCTGCCTGGTTTTGGCGGGAAATTTCCCGCCCAGCTGCCTGGGTCGAATTTCGAACTGTTTTGAATTTTTGTTGAATCTTCTAAAGGCCATAACTCCTTCATACGGAGTCCGATTTACGCAAACTTGGACTCTATTCCAAGCAGAATTTCGAGACGAACGCAATGGTGATGTCTGTTTTACTTAATTCTGAAATTTAAATTAAGTATCCTTATTTTATTATCTTTTCTGTTATGCACACTGTTATCGAATTAATTTTTCCTTCTCTTCCATATATTAATTAATTTTCATTATACATCACCATTATTTACCTATCTATGCATATACAAATATTTTTACATATTTTTAATTATATTAAAAATGCGGGTGTTACAGATGTATCCCATATAATAGAAAGACTGAAATGTTAGTATTTCAGAGTAGTGGGTTTAGAAGTGAAACCTTATAAATAGGTTAAAAAGTGGAAAGTGGATTAGGAATATATATAGTCGAGAGAATTGAATTTGTGAAAGTGTCTAGGAAAGCCTAGTTGAGTTGGAAGACACACTTTGTGTCTAACCCAATAATTAACTTTTAAGAACATGAATTTGTAAAAGTTTTTGCAAAAGAGTTCGTGGTGTTTTCAAGTTCTAATCTTAAAAGTATTTTTGATGTTTGAGAAAAATATGTAAAGAACATATTTAGTGCATGTTGGGTTTTAAAGTAAAGTGGGGTATATTTTGTAAATAATGATTTCTTGTTTTTAAAAGGATTCTCTCATGAAAAGGTACATATTATAGTGCATATGTATAGCTCGCTAGTTTTCATATTTTTTATATATGAAAGGATTAGGAGGTAAAGCATACAAAGTGTTGCATTTTGTAAAAGATATTTTGAAATCTCTATTCTGTTAACAATAAATTTTGGTTACTGTTTTAAAAAGAATGGAGTAGGTAAGGATTAGGGCCTAGAAAAAATGAGAGAAAGTTAAGGCTATGAATTAAATCATAAGAACCAACTGGAGATTGGTTGAGTTGAGCAATTCTCTGAGTGTCAATCTGATGTTGATTTCGGTCTTCGGGTTTAATACTTAGGGAGTTATTTCTTAGCAATTTACGGTCAGGGATTAGCTAATTTTGAACCAATGGAATTTTCCGTAGAATGCATAAGCATTGTGAGTCTAGGATTGTTGCTTAAGAGAAGCATAGGCTAGAAATGCACAACAAGGACTAGTAGTGACTACTAGGTAGAGAAGGGCAAGTAAGCGTGTAGATCCTGTTGTGTGGACTCGTAATTGTCTGAGATGACAAAGTCCTAAGATTACTGACCCTTTATAGTAGTTGTGTAGGATGTTGTTTGAGTTGAAAACAGAAAAGCTTATTTGAAAAATAAACTTAAGTAATTGGATTAAGTCAAATAAGCTAAGAAAGAGAATAGCCTAACTAACAAGAAAACAACTAATTCAGCAAAGCAACAAACGTGACGGGAAAAGAAAATGAAAATCTTAAGAAAAAGATGAATAAAAATAAAATTATTCCAAGATAAGTTGAAAAAGAAAAGAAATTTTTCTTATATGGTTGTGCTTGGATAGGAAAGTAGGAAGTTTTTATAGAATAGTTATATAAAAATCCAAGTGCAATTATAAAAGGTACATAGGAGAAAAACGGAAAATGTGAATTCTTCTGTTTCATACCTTTTTGTAACATAAGAAATCGAATTTGGAAAATTAGAATTTTCTAAATTTCGAATTTAACGATGGTTTGTAGGATTTTGGATGCAACAATTGGATGAACTTTGCTCTTATTTTGTAAGAGTATGGGAAAATTTAGTTGAAAAATGTTTTGATTTTTCAGAAATATTGCATTCATATAGAATTGCAAGTATATTTAGGGTGTGAGGATCATGTTTTGAAAAGAGTTTTTAAAAGTTTGCATACAAATAGGTGGTACCAATTAGGCATACATGCACTGCTATGATGTATTTCACTTTGCACATGCGCACAATGATTGCAAAAATTGGATGCACACTTGATGGTTTGATATTATGGGAGGGATTATATATTTTACACCTATCGAATTTCAGGGACGAAATTCCTTAAGGGTGGGAGAATGTAACACCCCACATTTTTAATATAATTAAAAAATAAAATATATGTATATATGCATAAACAAGTAAATAATGGTGATGTACAGTGAATATTAATTAATACATGAAAGAGAAGGAGAAATTAATACGATAACAATATGAGTAACAGAAAAGATAACAAACTAAGGATATTTAATTTAAATATCAAGAATTAAGTAAAATGGACATCACCATTGCGTTCGTCTCGGAATTCTGCTTAAGATACAGTTCAAGTTTGTGTAAAACGTAGAAGTTATAAGCCTTAGAATTTTGTTTACAAGTAAGATAACATATATATAAACAAAACCAAGTCCGGAATTCAAACAGATTCAAAAACAGGTCGAACTGGGCAGAGCGGGAAATCTTCCGCTCAGATGTGTCGACTCCCCTTAAGGGGGGTCGACATAGGAGTCGACCCCCCCCCCAAGAGGGGTCGACACAGGGGTCGAACCCCCCATAGGGTGTCGACCCCCGAACCCAGATCCGGGCTGGGTGATTTTTGACGTTTCTGGACACATTTTTGGCACTGTTCGTTGATCTAAAGGTTATATAATGGATCCAAGACTCATTCTTTTTCTTCACCTAAACCTATGGCGATGCCATGACTCTGCTCTAGCATAAATCAATTCTAATTCTTCTTCTCCAAGTAATTTCAAATCCTAGATCTGCTTTCTTCCCTTTCTCTTCAAAATCTATTCTTAAAATAAAAGATTAGATTTAGAATTTATTCTATTGCAAAATAAAGAGAAAAGGGATTTTGATCTACAACCTACGGCGTAAGAAAGGGAAAAACTTTGGATGCTAATCTAAATCAGACCTAGGAAAGCAAAAATCACTGTGAGTGGATTTAAATTACATTTGTTGAATAATAGTAGATGTATTGTTTAGCAATTCCCTAAGTTAATTTGTTAAATTCAATTAAACTAATTCAGATTTTATTTTAGGGTGCGTTTTTTACAGGTCCCTATTAAGTTTCAAAATATAAAAAAAAAACCGGTGATAAAAATAATATAGAAAACATCCCTAGTTTTGAAATTACGCTGGAAAAATCTCGATTATATCCTTTTAAAACCTAACATTCCTCGTTCCACATATCCTCGCTTCATTTTTCACGCCGCAGAAACAGGGCAGTCGACGAAAAGGAAAAATTAAAAAATTAAGCCGATTTTGATTTTTTAATCTCGATCGAGTGAAGACGCTTAAAATCATTGGTGATTTGAACAGAAAATAGCGTCATATGGGGAGAACGAAGGTAAAAATTTGTTATTTTTCTGTCAAACAACAGCTGTTCTTATCGAATTTTATATTAAAATATGGATTAATTGGAATTATTGCATGAGTATATGATTACATACAATTATTTATGCAATTTTTTTAAAAAAAATGTTTTTGGTTGCAAAAAAATTTGTTACTATCGTTTTTTTCAGATTTAAAACATTGCTGAAAGACTTTATTATGAAATAGTAACATGGTTGAGTGATTTTTAGCCAGAAATGTTTTTCGTTGCTGTGATTTTTATCATGGATGTTGCAAAATTATTTGATTTGTATAAATGAGTATATAATGAAATTCTGAATGGAAATATGCATTTATTTACATTATTTTCATAGTTGTATGCATATTTTTGTTACGTATGCAAACATACAATTATATATCAAAAAATTGTTGCTTATGTGGATGTAATGTTCAACACAGATGCTTGCTTATATTCACAAATGTAGGAATAGTACTTGAATAAATTAATGAATTTAATCAGAAATATAGCATTCTTCTATGCAAACTAATTTGCAGTTATTACTGGAATGTTGCATGAATATATACATTTAATTAAAATTGATGATTGCAAGCCTGAAACCATCAACAAATATGTTCATAATTTATGTGCAGTAAATCTAAATTTTACAATGCAAGTGTGCATTTATGTAATGATTGTTGCATAATTTTGTTGATGTAGTAATAACTGTTGCATACAAATATGCATATATCCAATATTTTTTTCATACTTATATGCATTTAAACATGCTTGTTTAAAAATGTTTTCCTTTTTTTGCAGAGAACTAATGTAAAAGAAAATGATGCAGTTGAAAATGAGCAGGAGAAAGCCTGAAATCATGCATAGATATGTTCGAGAAATTGATAGCTTAAATACTGAATTACTACGACATGATTATGTAGTTCCAATGCTGAATTATGAATGAATTTTATGTTTTTAAGACACTTAGTTTTAGTGTTTACTTTTACCATTTGTTGTAAATATTTATGTGATGTAATAAAATCAGTTCAGTTTTTTATTGTGGCTTTATTTTAGATTGACATTTTTTTAAGCTGAAATGTATGCAAATATTTGTTATATTTGAATAAATATATGCATAATATTTGAACATTACTTTACCTGTTACATCTTACTATGCATCAGTTATAACGCTGCATTTTGCTCTGTGCATGTTTTGAACTTTTGCTCGTGTAATTAGTATTAAAAATAACATGGACAGCATTTCCGTCTTGAATACTTGTGCAAATTTATGTAGTAATGTATGCAATTATTCCAGATAAATTCATAAATGTATGCAACTATGGAAATTATATGCTCGCAATTAGTATTTGTATTGTTTTGCATATTCCTATGCAACTAATATTAATGATTTTATATAAGTATGCTATTATTTTACTTCTGCAGTTCAATTTTGCAAATTTTCATAATATTTTGCATACAACGATGCTAATATATTGAATAACTGCACACCAGTAAGCAAAAATACCAGGTTATCATACAGAATCAAAATAACTTCAAACACTACGTAATATTCCCATGTAATTCATTTCCGTAAATAATAATCAACAAACCGTAGTTAAAAAAACAATACAAATATTCACAAAAACATTCTAAACATCAAATTTTTCAGTTTTATTTCACGTTGTTTGCATTTGATAGCAACCAGTTCTGTGTCAGGTCTTGACTTGGAATCCAGCTTTGCGGTTTGCAGTTCACAATTTTGTATGCGAGCATCGCTCTTTGTAAATCAACATCCTAAGCGTTGTAAAGTTCATCTTTCTTGTCCAGTTCTTTTTCCTCACTTCTTTGATTCATCATATTCATTACAAACATTGCATATTCGACACTGCAAAAATTTATAAAGCATAACCAATTGTCAATTGGATAATAGGATTTGTTAAGAAACTATTCAAAATATCTAGATAGAAACATGGAATAATTATTAAGAAATGCGTAACAATATTCACAATTGAATGAAGATAACTGCAACAATTATTACTTCATCAACAGAATCATGCAACTATTGTTAAAATATGCATATATTGTCAAAATGATCATAAATGTATGCAACTTTTGTTAGATCACTTGGTTTTGCAAGTACTCAGAAAAGCTGATTATAAGTATGCATATATTCTAGATATATGCATACAAATATGCATATATTTTTACATTTATCTGTATTCATCATTTATGTAAATAAATTGCTTACAAATATGCATCTATTCTTAATATATGCATATCTGTATGCAACTTTATATCAAACATGCAGAAAACCAGAATATAGAATATATGTATATTTATATGAAAATATATAGTATTTTTGCATAAATATATGCATATATTATTGTTATTTTGCTGAATTGTATAATTCTGAAATTCCAGCGTGCATCTACTACGAATTAATGCATTCAAACATTTATTTTTTGTGCGTACTTGCTTACAATCATAAATATTTACTGAATAAAATACAGATTACCAAAAGACAGTATCTACAGTCCAGTACGAAAAAAAGCAACCAGATTCATACCTTTTTTCGCTATTTAATGTAATTTGATGATGACTACATCGAATTTCAAGCAAAACAGGAAGATGTTGATTAAACTGATAACCAGCGGCTTTTATTACGGGTTTTGATCGACATAAAAGAAGCGATCGTTTTGAGTAAATCACCTGAAAAATCGCAAGCACCAGCTGTAAAAAACTTCCATTGCGACTATTCATTGAACCATCCGTAATTACCTAAGTCGCTGCAAATTTCAATCGCTACTTCTCTCTGACAATAATCAACCCTAGATCTGACTGAACGGAAGAACTCAATCCAGTGAATAAATCTAGGTTTGATATAATCAGCGATTTGAAGAAATCAAATTGAAGACAACACCGCCATTGACAACGAATATAGGTTTCTGGAAAAGAAAAAAATACTAATTACGTACTGAGTAAATCCGACCTAGGTTATTACGGCGTGAATTAAGAAAAAGGGCAGTTTTGGGAAAAAATTAGCCGCTGTTTAAAATTAGGGATGTAATTTATATGTTTTGAAATAGGAGGATGTGAGCTTAATTAAGTTTTATTTTAAGGATGTGACCCTAATTTTCACTTTATTTTATGCGTATTATGTTCTTCTTCTTCCCCTTTCCTTTTTGTTTTTAAGATTGGGCTAACTTCGAGCCTAATCCAAATCACGCTGAAAAGCATGCGTACGAACGAAGGTTGGAATAGTGAAAATGGTGTTTGGGAACTTGGGAACAATTTGTAACTGGGGAAATGAAACAACTTATAAGATGAATTGTTCGGCGTAATTCACGAATTGGGGAATTGTGGAATAACATATAACGTAACCTGAGATTGGGAAATTAGGGGAAATTGGCACATATATTAACCTAGAACATAAAAGAAAATATGTGCGATTAAAATTGAGAAAGATTAGATATGCTTGGGTATGTTGAATCAAGAATTTATGTATGAACTATATGTACGTAAGAAAAGTTAGAATTGAAGATTTAGACATGGGATTATAAGTTAAATTGGGATTTATGCAATAAGAATGAGGATTGACATGAATTAATTGTTCTAAGCAATAAAATGAGGGTTGACATGAATTATTGATAACTTTAAAAAACAATTAATTTGGGTATAATTAAGTATAACTTATATACATGAAAAGTTGGGCATAACATATAATAAGGATTATTAGCATAACTATGTACGAGATTATGTAATCATCGTAGAATTTATGTATCCAAATCAAATTGGAACCATAAACATGAAATCGGGTTTAGAAGAGTGAACATGAATTATTGAATTGGGATAAATAGGCATATAAAACCTAGATTGAAATTGTATAGGTCAGTTAAAAGATGAACATGCCTAACCCGAGGTTAGATTGAGTTGCGGTGCAAGTCTACCCGGAACCGCCCGGCACATCCAGCAACAACAGGTCTAATGTGAGAGGTTAGTGCATTAAGCCCAAAACCCGAGGTTATAACGAGTTTGCGGTAGAAGTTTGCCTGGGACCGCCTGGCATATCCAGCAACCGCAAGCAACATGTCTATTGTGAAAGGTTGAGTGCATTAATAAAAAGATTAATGCAATGAAACAAA
Organism: Allium sativum; assembly: GCA_030737875.1. Lineage (NCBI taxonomy): Eukaryota > Viridiplantae > Streptophyta > Magnoliopsida > Asparagales > Amaryllidaceae > Allium > Allium sativum. The sequence continues at coordinate 1,016,560,733 of CM060926.1, read as the reverse complement.
CATGTTAAGTGTGCTAAGGTTAAGTAAACGGAGGCATATAGAAAAACTTAACGAATGTAATAATGGGGAATGGTAGCAAACCTTAGTTAAGAAAACTAAGTAAACAACGGTGGAATATGGAAACATCAACAGATATGAGTATAACTGAATGGGAAGAAAATAGGTAAGCTTGTTACAAGACAAGTAAGAATTATAACATAGATTATAATGATCGATACACAGATGAAATAACTTATGAAAGAATGCAAGCCGTACATAAGATTAAGTATTCTGTGGGAACGGGAATAAAGCCACGAATAGGGAAAACATAAGTTATATGACTAAGGGGAAAACTTATTAGTAAAACTTAGTTGATAACTAAGTTAATGAGTAAACGATAAAGAGAATTTTTTAGTAAACCTTAGTTAAGAGAACTAAGTAAACAATCATGGAAAGTCGTGTTGGTAAACCTTAGTTAAAAGGGCTAAGTAAACAGTTACAGAAAGTCGTGTTTGAGCTTGTTAGTAAACCTTAATCAAGAGAACTAAGTAAACAATCATGGAAACTCATGTTGGTAAACCTTAGTTGAAAGGACTAAGTAAACAGTTGTAGAAAGTTGCATTTGAGCTTGTTAGTAAAACTTAGTTAAGAGAACTAAGTAAACAATTAAAAGATCGTGGCTACATAAGAAATAGTGAAAGACTTATGAAAAAGAAACTTGGTAATTTAAAAAACTAATATGGATGAGATAACCAAGTTAAAAGAAAACATAATGAGATAGAGAAAGCGCATAATTAGAAGATTAGACTTAAGGTCTAATAAAACGAAAGGGTAAGGCGCTTGGACCAGTTCATACGATAGGGGATGAATAACCAAACACGGTAGATCATCACGATGCCGTATGGCGCAAGGAGGAGCAAACATCCATCTGATCATGCAGAAGGCTCCAAGGGACTGGGTTACGAAGCACGCGGCTTCTGGGGACGTGAGGGTGCTCTTGGTATCCCTCTGTGAGTGGCTGATGATACGCCTGTGCTCACAGAGGTTAGGTCTGCGTGGGAAGGACCAATGAGTATGCCTTGATTGCAAAACAAGAGGCAATCAAAAGTCTAAGATGGACCAGCGTGATTCAGCGAGACCAGTTAGTGCCCTGTGATAGCAGCTCGTCGTCTACCTACCATCTTCAGTCAGTACGTGAAGCGGAAAGGCGGAGAACCCCAAAAGACCATATACTTTGCTATCTAGTTATGGGTGAGGTTGGCCAATAGGATCGAAGGGCATAGGTGGCCGGGGTTATAGTTCTCATTCTTGATATTCGTGGGTGTCTTTCATTAGTTGAGGGAGGGGTCTAGTGGGACCATAGCCACTACAAAAGCAGACCTTAGCATCTGCATCGGCAGATATCTGGAAGCTTCCAACCGAGTTCCGTGTTTCTTGAGTAGCCCTGCCACAGGACTCGGGCACACATATAGAGAACATGTGCAAATAAACATCAAGTATGATTGACGATACGTCCGTGGGATGAGTCTAGGTACACTCATGTCGCTCTGGGTGGTGTAGGATAGACTAGAGGGCATTATTCGATGACAAAATCTAGAAGGATCTAGAACGGCAGTCCAAACGCTTACGTAACACAGTGATGATAGTTTTATGCAAACGTAATGTTGATATACATACGACATGTAACATTGGATAAGGGACTGCGTACATACGGTGGAGACCATGCGAGTAGAGTATACCTTAATTAGTAGGTAGCTACATATACACTTTATTAGGTTAATCTACTAGAGAGTAGATGGGTGCGACGTGTGTGTAAGCCTTGAGTGCTAATAACACTAATAACCTAATAAATAAGAAATTATAATTGAATGGTATATGTAGGATTATCCAAGAAGTGTAGTTTAAATTCATTCACACAGAACTTATGTTCTAACCCCCTCCTCATAACATTCGCGGGTTAGGTTCATGACAAAGACTGTATAGCTTTGGATACTGGTTTAGCAGTGTTATTGTTAAGGTAAAGCTATGTTTCAACTACATTATATTTTATTCCTTCCACTCTGAGATGTTTTCCGAACTCTGACATGTTTTATGTCTCCGTCTTTTCTGCAGGATACCAGAGAAAACCAACTCGGGTTTCAATGGATTGGGTTTTTGAAAAAAACTCGGTTCGTCGGAATCCGGGTTGTTACACATAATCTCAGTTTGGGATATATTCCATACAATAAAGGCTAGCTTCTTGTATGATATATCCTTCTGCAACACACCCTTCAATGTATCTTTTGTTGCGCACATACCCTTTATATGTTTTCATTAACATATGATTGTGATCAATTATATATTGCACACGATAGCCATTTACACCGAATAATCATGTACATAACTGAAATTGGTTATTTACCGTTCAAAACGATACATCCATCTATATCTAATAGGGACACCAACCAATGCTTGATCGGCTAAATGAACCATAACATGGATATTGATATCAAAAAATGCAGATGGAAAATGGTTTTCAAAAACACACATTACTTCCCCCAACATAGCCTTTGCTTTTGTAAGGTGTTCCCTATTGATCACCTTAGAGCACAAAATGTTAAAGAATAGGCTAATACGATGAATAGCATTTCGTAGATCCTTATGTTGTGTATAAGTATGTTGAAGCAATACCGGAAGCAGATATTGCATAATGACGTGGTAATCATGTGACTTCATATTAACTAGTTCGGGAGGATTGATGCTCAGTTGTTGCGAAAGTTAAAGGAGAATTTGTTAGGTACTTTCAAATTTTTCAATACGGTGCAAAATATTATCTTTTCTTCTTTGCTCAAGGTGAAAGTTGCCTTTGGTATGATTATTTTTTTGTTTCGGGATCTACCATCACCCACAGCTTTTGTTTTATAGCCATGGTTTACATATCCTTGCATGCATTAATGCCATCTTTTGACTTCTCTTTGTGGTCCATAATGGTGCTGATGAGATGCTCTGCGACATTTTTCTCCGTATGCATAACATCAATATTATGTCGAATCATAATTGCTTTCCAATATGGTAAACCAAAAAAGATAGATCTCCTATACAAAGTAGAAACATTGTCACCTTCTTCAACAGCCGACTATTTCCTTTTTCGACCAACTTCTTCTTTGTGTTTACCGATTTTCATTTTGACATTTGCTGCTCTCCTTTCAACTTCAAAACCATTTAATGGCCTTTTAGGACGACTTAGTTCTTGTTCACTATTGAAATTTGTCTTATCGTATCGAAAGTTGTGTCTGTTAGGAAGATACATTCGATGTCCCATAAAACACATCTTCTTACTTTCAAGAAGATGATAAGAACAAGTGTTTTCCCCACAAACGGGTCATGCAAAGTAACTGTGAGTTGTACATTCTGATAAAGTCCCAAGAGCAGGGTGATCATGGATCTCCCACAACACCCTAGCTCTCATTGTAAACTCGAATTTATTTGATGAATCATATATAACAACTCCTTCCCATAATTGCTTTAATTCGTCTGCCAACGGCTCTAAATAAACATCAATATCCTTCCCTGGTTGTATTTGCCTAGAAATCAATAGTGTTAACACTGAAAACTCCCATTTCATGCACATAGATGGAGGAAGATTATATGGTACTACAATTACCGGCCAACAACTGTAAGGGTTAGTAAGAGAAGCATTCAGACAGGAACCATCTATTGCTATTCCAAGTGTGACATTTCCTGGATCAAAAGCGAATGTTTTGTCAAAAGAATCCACGGCTTTCCATTGAGAAGTGTCACATGGATGATGCATTACGTTTGGATCATACCTAGCACGACCATGCCAGGTCATTGCATCTGCTATCCATGGTACAGTATACAATCTCTTCAATCTAGAAATTAATGGAAAATATCTTAATGTCTCTCGAGCTACTTTGGTTCCTTTTCTCTCATCGTTAAAAGATGTCTTATATCTTGGTTCATTGCAATTTGCACAAGAAATTCTATTCGCGTCATCTTTCTAGTAAAACATGCAATCATTGATGCATGCATCATAAGTTTTGTAATTCATCCCAACTTGCTTAATGAACTTCTTCACATTGTGGTATTTTTTCAGCAACATGTTACCTTCGGGGAGTAACTCCTTCATTAGTTCGAGTAGCGCAGTCACACCATTATCTGAGAAGCTGTATTGGGTCTTCAAGCTACTCAGTTTCACAACAGCTTATAGCTTCGTCATCCCTTTTGAACATGAAGGATACAGTGATTCTTTTACGCTTTCATAAAGTGGGGTATACTTCTTACTTTCATTGGCCTGCCAATTGCCATCATCTGTACACTGCTCTCCAACATTAGCATGATCAAACAACAGATTTTCAGGTTGAAGATCATGAAATCTATTTACATCATTAACTAGATCTTCTGTCACAATATGTTCAGCCTCGTCGGTACTTGTGGCATTACTAATTGGTTGTTGTTTTCCTATCTCCACCCTTTTTCCCCATGAAAATACCACACGCTACATGATTGAATTATACCTTATCTAAGCAAATGAAAATGAATTTCATCTAATTTGAACGTCTTCATATTTTGGCACCGATTGCAAGGGCATAAATACAATCCTTTCTTATCACTATTTTCTTCAACAAAACAAATAAACATGTTCACCCCATCAATATAGTATGGAGATCTTTGATTAGATTCACTAATCCACTTTTTGTATATACTGAATGGCATATTTCCCACATATAAATTCAAAAATTGTGACAACTTACAAATCGCATCAGTCACTGGATGTTTTCATTGGCAAGTTTTTTCCCATCTATCACTGGATCACAAATAGGCCACTCCCCTTCACGCATGCCCATGTCTTTCTTCATTAAAACATCAAAGGAATTTTCAGCCCTTTGCGAGCCTAGTTTGTCTAGCTAGGTTTAGTACATTTGTCTAGGTTCAGTACATTTTCAGGCCTCAATAAGTTAGTTTCAGTACATTTTTTTAAGTCCGGTGCATGAAAAGTAAATAAAACTAGCTAATTCTTGTGTATTGTTTAGCACATGAATTAACTAGTTAACCTAAAACTAGTTTTATTTACTGGAACGAGTATGGCAATATAACAAACAAAATTCAAGGTGTTGGAGAATGTAGTTTTGATGACAACAACCTTATTTCAATTATCATTGATTATAAAATATATATTAACACTTTTTGTATACAATATATATATGTGTGTGTGTGTGTAGGAATTATATACAGGAAATATAACTGAAGACTGTACAATTATAAAGATAATAGAGATTCAAAGATCAGAGAAATTTCAAGACTCATGAGTAATTAAGATTTCAAGAGTTCAAGAGTTCAAGATTAATGTAGTTATAGAGTCTAGATTTTGTAAGACTCTAAATAGCACTCCAGGTTCAAATTCAAATTCTAATTTTCAAATTCTAATTTTCAATTCTATCCTCAATCCTCTATATTTTATTTTTCTATTTTTCTTTGTTATTCAAACTTAAGTTTTATATATTTTTATACTTTATATTTATTTTCTTATATTTATATAGTTTAAAAACCTTATAATTTTATAAATATATTTATATAGTTTAAATTTATGTTTTTATACGTTTTTCTATCATATAATATTAATTTACAACACTAGATTTTTACTCAAGAATTTCCAGAATTATTTTCATATTAAAACACTTGAAAAATGCTTTGAAAATTAAAAAAATACAAGGGTGTGTTGACATACCAAAAACACCATGTCGACATACAACTATCATTTTTTCCAATTTTGAAAGGAAGTGTCTTTTCACTATTTGAAACGATTCAAAACCGTTGCAACCTTTCATACTATATAAAAAGGGGTTTAAACCGAATTTTTTATCATTTATTCTTCTCTAACTTCATCCTCTTTCTCTACACCATTATTCTTAATCATTTTTATGTTTTTTACACTTATACTCTGCCGAATTCGATTCTATTTTGATCAAACTTCTTCTCTCTACACGCTCTACTCTCTGAATCAAGTGCTATTGAAGAGTTATAAGGCTGTTTGTAATTGCTTGGATTGAGTAAACATTGTTTGTGTTGAATCAAAGAGGAATAAGTGTGCCCTTGTAGCAGTGGAATCAAGGAAATAGGAGTCAGTGTGTCCTTGTGAGCCGTGAAATCAAGGAAGTAGGAATCGGTGTCTCCTTGTGAGCCCTGAAATCAAGGAGGTTGTACTTGACTATTGGAAATAGTAATAAAACACTGCGCAATCCAGCGTTGTGCGGGACTAGACATAGGAGCAATCCGAACTGGTATAAAATCCGGTGTGTTCCTTCCTTTTCTGCATCTTTATTTTGCATTTATGTCTGAATCTGTGTTTGTGGTGTTTGATTCATCTCGTAGTTGACTTTAGTTTTAGATTTTGTTTAAATTCTTACAAATACTATTCACCCCCATCTAGTGTTTGCTTTTCCTTAATGATCCATTCCGCATTCCCTAACAATTGGTATCAGAGCAAGGTCTTCCAAAAAAAATCACAATCTGATTTTTGAAATTTTGGTAAAATGGCAAATTTTGAAAACTCTGTTAATACTAGTGTCAGTTCATGCATTGTATCAATGTTGAAAGAGTCTGCATATAATAGTTTTAAAGAAGCATGTAATCTACTGAAATATTGTTCAATTCAGAAAAGAATAAGATCTATGGCTTTTGAGAATTCAAAAGTTGAAAAGATGGGTAAAGTGTCCCTTGGCAATTCAAATTATGAAAAGGTGGCTGTTGGAAATTTAAATCTTGAACTGGTGTGTTACATGGCTGTTGAAAATTCAAATTCTGGAAAGCAATTGGTAGAAATGAAAAAGGACCGGATAGTGGTTGTTTAAGACATATGACTTAAAATTCAGAACTACTCAATAATCCAAAGTATGAAGATGGTAGATTGGTGAACTTCGTATATAACTCTAAGGGATACATCATTGGAATCGGCAATGTCGGTAATTCTAAAACTCCTACTATTTCTGATGCTTTAATATTTAGGGATTTAAAACACAACTTGCTAAGTATAAGTCAACTTTGCGATAAAGGTTATAAAATAAATGTAATAACCCGGAAATCTGAGCCAATTTAAAAAAATTTATTTTGGCAATTTTAGCGAATTTTGATTATTTAAAATGAATTATTTTAAATAATATCGACGAGAAATTTATTTTGAATAGAATTCGAACGTATATATTTATTCGAATCGTCATTAGAATATAAATATTAATTTATATATATATAAGGAATTGAAAATGGCACGGTAGTCCGATAATTCGATTTCAAACTTCAAATGAATGTACCGGGTGCAAAATAAACCGGATTTTAGTGAAACCAAAAATAATAGGATCTATTTGAGGATATCTTTCCAACGAATACGAAAAATTGAAATTTCATAGCCGGAATCAAAAGATATGTCCAGTTGAAAATTCTGAATAGTCACTATGGAATTCAGGCCCTTAAAAATGGAAATTTTGCAAACGACCTCGGATTTCGACGAAAACACTTTTGTTGGATCCGCGATGTCAAATTATTGCTAGGTTTCAAATTTCATTATTTTTCGAATCAATATGTGAGCGTGGTAAAGGAAAACGCGTTTGACCAGTTTCAGTTGATTTTAATCGACTGGAAAATGGCCATTTTTTAAACGGTCTCAGAATTTGATGAAATTAGTTTTGTTAGGACCGTATTGTCAATACGAAGCAAAAAAATATTTTTCGGGAATTTTTCTAGTTAGTATGTGGCCCCGATAAATTGAAAAGTGCGTTCAAATTCAATATATAGAGTTATACGTTGATTTTGACGAAAACTGATCGAAACGTCGAATCAGCTTACGATACATATCCCATTGTGTTCGGAATGGGGGTAATTAGCTATGGATGACAGGCGGTGGGTTCAATTTCGAGTTCGAATGTAAAAGTTACTTTTTAAAACAATTAAATAATAAAATATAAATATTAACTATACCTCACACCTCCTTTATCTCTCCTCCCCCTTCCTTCGTTCATTACAGAACGAAAAAAAACCCTAGCCTAACGATCGCGACCCCCCCCAGGCGGCGCTGCCGCCGCGCTAACCCCCCCTCTCTCTCCTGTCGTGCGATGCGCTAACCCCCCTCTCTCTCCTGCTGCGCGATGCGCTAACCCCCTCCCCCCCACCTCTTCCGCCTGCGCGATACCCCCCCTCTCTCCTGCCGCGCGACGCGCTAACCCCCCCCCCCCCCTCTTCCGCCTGCGCGACCCCCCCGCCTCTGCCTCCATCTCCTCCCCTCCAATCCGCCCTGAGGAGCCTCCCCGCCACCTCAGCAACTCGGGTGCTACATCTTTACCCTCCTCGCCACGTGCTGTAAGTTCTTCCATTTAATTTATCTTCATTTATTTATAAAAAAATCAGTTTTATTTTTATTGAATAAAAAGATTTGATTTTTTATAAGGGAAAGATTATATTTTCCTATATGAAAAGATTACATTTTTATAGAAGAAAAGATTAGATTTTTATATATTGAATAGCAAAGTAAAAATTCAATTTTTATATATTGAATAGCAAAGTAAAAATACGATTTTTATATATTGAATAGCAAAGTAAAAATTCGATTTTTATATATTGAATAGCAAAGTAAAAATTCGATTTTTATATATTAAATAGCAAAGTAAAAATTCGATTTTTATATATGTAGAGAATACGGGCAAAGAAAGTGACAAGAGGCGAGAACGACGAAGATTTCTTCCTAAGAAGAGTCGTGGCGTTGGATTAGCTATTCGGTGAGAACTTCTCACCTTTTAATTTTGTTTTCTAGTTAATAATATATACTAGGATGCAGACGGTGTTTAGTAACACCCGACACCCGTCGTCCACAGACCATGGATGGCTTGTATGCTTATTTGTTTGATTTTGATGTGTAGTTGATTGTGTGATGTTATTTGAAATGAAATAAAATATTTATATAGTTGAAATAAAATATTTTATAGTGGAAAATATTTCATAGTTAAAAATAGAATTTTTAACGTATATATGAAATGAAATAAATTAATATAAACAAATCGAACGATTTGTTTATATACACACATTTGACTGATATTGATTGGGATGATAAATTTTACACATCGCCCAACTGCACAAAGAAAATATGTGTTTGATTGTTTGAAAACCCCACACGGGTATTGGGGTGATATATGACATACACTAATCCCAATAATTAGTTGTATGTCGATCGATTGATTGACAGACTGTTATAAGCGTTGAATATTTATATTTGATGCTTATACAGTGAATGCACTTTGGATGATGGTTGATTATTCATCGTTGTCATCGTATACATGTGTTGTAAAAAAAATCCATATAATTAACATTATATGGTAATTGATTGGGCCTCATTCCAGTTTTGAAAAAGAATTATTTGAAATAGAATATTTGAAAATAGAAACATATGAAGCCGTGTTGATTAGATTGACGCCATTTTGACGTGAACGGTATTTATATCGATTATATTCGTTTTATAATGAATATTGAAAAGTGCTTTCAAAATCGAATATTTTGAAATGAAATTCGAATTATATTGAAAAGAATAGAAATTCGACTTAAATTGAAATTGAATTGAATAGAAAATGAATTCGAATTAAATTGAAATTGAATTGAATAGAAAATGAATTCGAATTAAACTGAATAGAATTGAAATTCGAATTAGATTGAAATAGAATTGAAATCGTTTTGAATTGAATTTAAAACGTATTGAAATTGAACTGAAAATCGATTTGAATGGAAATCAATTTGAAATGAATTTAAAACGGATTTGTAAGGGAAAATTCAATTTTGATTTGAATTTGAAAAAGAAGTTGAAATCGTTTTGAAAAACGAATTTAAATGATTTATAAAATTCGTTTCGAAAGGAAATCGACGAAGTATATATTATATATATTACATATATAATACAATGGCCTGAATAGAACGCGCCGCGGCAGTTCGCGAATTTTGACCATTGACTTCGAATGGATATTGCGGGAGATCCGACCGTCGGATTCTCCTAAAACCGGAACCGTTGGGTTCGTATCGAAAAGAGCTTTCTAACGAATATTAGAAATCTAACGGTTGGATTTGGAATTATGTCCAAATCAAATTTGGAAAAGGTCGTTGTAAGTGCAGTTCGATGGCCATTAGTGGAAATCAACTTTACGGGCCTTGATAAAATTATTAAAAATAGTAATAATTCGTGTAAAATCATAAGAAATGATTTAGAAAGAATTGGGATGAAAAACTCCATATTTGAAAAGATAAAAATAGATTTTTATCGAAATGAACTAGTTTTGAACTAGAATAATAATTTATTTATTTATTTTTAAATTAAATAAATTGGATTTGAAATGGTTGAAAATAACCAGAATTTCCAAAAATTGCATTGGAATGGATTTGAATCGAAATTGTCTTCGGAATATTTCGATGTTGGATTTCGTGATTATACAGATGTTGTTATGGAAATTTGAAAGATATTTATATATCGCTATTTCCAATACGATATTTGTTGGTCGTAGAATTTGATATTGAATATAAGCCGATATATTTTCTATTCAGAGCCTTGTATTTAATATCAAATGTGATTTGGGTTTGTCGTGAATGGTGTCTTTATTAACACTGTTCTTGAACCCAGTTGAGAAAAGATTAAATCTTTTTATTTAAATTTAATGAAGTGTACCAATTAAATAATATTTAATTGGAATTGAATTGGTATTGATTTTTGGGTTTATCGTGAACAGTGTTTTAAATAACACTTGTTCTTTAACCCGATAATTAATGGAATGTGATTTTGGGTTTATCGTGAACCGTGTTTTAAAAAGACACTGATTCTTTAACCCAGTTAAAGATTAAAACTAAGTGGAGTTTTAATGAATCTTTAATTAGATTGAAAAGGTGTTAGAATGGAGTATCACCAGTTTTACTCCAAGCGATAGTTAAATCTTTAATTAGATTTGAATGTGAAATGGTAATTGAATTTACTGATAACACCATGGTGTTAGATATGAAGTATTAACAGTTTTACTTCATGGGATGAATAGGTTGGGATTGGGAAATTAAAATAAATGATTACTTCGGTGTGGTTCGCTAATCCCGACTAGTTTAAATTGATATTCAAAAGCAGATTAAAGAATAAATTTAAAGGATTTATCTTTGATAAAATTTACGGGAACCCTTCCCAAAGTATAAGAATATTTGAATAAAAGAATATTCTGAATTGGAATGAGGCGTATGTTGTGTTTGTGTAACACTTGTCTATTATATACGCGAGTTATTCAGAAAGACCGGGTTTATCCCATTCTGAATAACCGATTCGACGTGATGTCGAAGATGAAGGCGGTGGTTGAAGATCGGAGGTCTTCACGTTGTTTGGGTGATTACTGATGATCTTGATTGGGCTATACACCCAAGAAGATGGAAACAGTTAGTGGTCGTCCAGACGTACTTGGAGATCGATGGATATGCGGGGTACTAGGTGCCTCCGGTTTCGTTCAGACCCAGAACGAACTTGTAAATGGACTGTGTGTCTGACATGGGATTTTAGTCTGTGTGATTGATTTCTATCAAATATATCTCTGTTTGGCGGCGGATAATTTATTCTCTTGCTTAACGCCCTTCTCTGAGACGTACGAGCTCAGGGGTTATATACTGATGGATATCAAACGCATAGAGTGAATTGTCTGTGTGGCATGCCTAAGTGGCAAATTGATCAAGGCTTCTGTTGAAAAGCAAAGTCTTGTGGTTAATGATCAAAGCACGGCCTGTGTGGCGTAGCTTTGTGTAACGTTGATTCGCGAGCTTCGCACCCGGTATGAAACAAAAACGGGAGAAGGACCTCATGGAGGGCATGCGTTTCTTTCTAGTTAGAAGTGGCGTCAGTCATTTTACATGCCCTGACGAGTTTGACTTATGTGGTTGTTGCTGTTGCGAGGCGCCTCGGTTAGATCGGACAATCCGGGTCCGATGGAGCCATTCGTTGGCTCATTTACGCCCCAAAGGGCGGGGAAACGCAGTGTTCAGGCATTTTAATCCACATCGGTGGACCGACCCTGTCGCTCCAAGGTCACTCGAGCTCTGACCTGAGGCTCGGGCTAGAGAGTCTCGAATCGGTTGAGGACTATTTTTTGCCTCGGTTCATAGATGGAAATCCAACTTCCAAATACGTGACATTTGCGGTTTTATTTGTAGAGCCTAGTATGGCGACATAGTGGGATGGGGCGCTTATGCCGTCTATGATTGATACTTATGATTTGAAGTTGTTTTATACACTATGCACTTATAATAGTATCAAATGATTTGTTTTAAATGTATCAAGCATTCTTGGCTATTATAAGGTAAAAACCCTATCCTCCGGCTTGCGTTGCATTGTGTGATGGGAATTGGGTCTTATAATAGCTTCATTGTTCTTTATTTAGCATTGCGCTGTTGTTTTATGCACTGGTATTCTTGGGAGGAAACCCGTTCCGTGTTATACGGTGTGGTCCCTTGATTTACCTAACTTTAAAATAAAGATTAATAACTGTTTTAGTTCTCACACCAGTCCCATGACTGACCTGGAGTTTATTGTTTTAACATAAACTCTGGGTGCCCTTATTTTGACACGGGCAGCTAGTAGTTTTCGTTTTGCAGATTTATATTCACAGGATCCTGGTTTACAGCTGGAACGATATCCGGAAAGCTTTGTATCCGTATATCTCATTCTAGTTGTGTTTTGTATTATTTCCGCTGCGATGTATTTAAAATGTAATTTAAATCTCTGATATTGCTGTGTAATATTTATTCATACTCTGTATATTCTTGTATTCTGATGGAATTGTTGTAATTAACAATGAAATGTTCTCCCGTCTGCGTTCCTTTGTGTGTTATTATCGAACTATCCGCGCTTTCCTCACCGGGGAAGTTACGGGTTTTCACAGTTGGTATCAGAGCTTTGGTTTACAAAGCTCAGAGAACAAGACACATTAGAACCAAACGAAAGAATTCATCAGATATTGGATTAGTAATATCCAATGGGAATGACTCGTTAGAGATGGGATCAGTAGTATCCTAGAACGAGTGTGAAGAGTATATTTTTAAAATGAAAACAATTTTGGTTTTGAAAATTTAAATCGTTGTATACATATTTGAATATTTATTTTATATTGAATTTGGACAATCCAATATATAAAGATTTTGGATATGCGCCTTGCAAACGTATATTCGAAGTTTTAATATACTGGATAGATATAGGATCACACTCTAGTCGCCCGGAGATGATGTTGATAATGACCATGGCATCATCAATATTTATGTTCGTGTTTCGAAAGTGGGATTTCTATATATATTCCAATTGACTGGTGTGAGAACCAAAATTAGATAGGGCTTATTTTTGTGATTTGGCATCAGAAATGTGATTTTTGACTATGTATCAAAGTTATGAATTTTAAAAGCTAATCAACTAATTGATTGATGGTTGTGTTGTTTGATTATTGTTTGTTAATTGAAATTTTGAACCATATAGCCAAATTGTATCAAATAGTGAAATTTATTGAAAATTTATCGCATTTGCTTGCATATACATGTACTTACATTGAACAGGTCATAGCAAGGAGGCTAGAGCAGAGAATAAAATTTGTTTGCCTGACAAATAGGTACATGTTTACGATAATTTACTGTTTTGTTTGGGTGAGGATGATTTTATGAGCCGATTGGCTTTTTCTTTTTCTTTTTGAGATCAGAAGGCCTGTATGGCAATTTCGGGATTTTCCCGTGCTCCCGATGCAGGGAAGGTTATGGCGAAATTTTTCGAAAATTTAGGGTGTTAGCCAAAATTTTGAAATATTTGAAAAGTGCTTAGAAACTGAAAAGTTGAAGAACTTAAGCCGTAGTCAAAATAATGAAAGTTGAGCTGATTAGTTAAACAACTTTCGGCTTTGTTCCTTTTCGGGGGCGAAAAGTTTTAAGTGGGGGAGATTGTAATAACCCGGAAATCTGAGCCAATTTAAAAAAAATTATTTTGGCAATTTTAGCGAATTTTGATTATTTAAAATGAATTATTTTAAATAATATCGACGAGAAATTTATTTTGAATAGAATTCGAACGTATATATTTATTCGAATCGTCGTTAGAATATAAATATTTGTTTATATATATAAAAGGAATTGAAAATGGCGCGGTAGTCCGATAATTCGATTTAAAACATCAAATGAATGTACCGGGTGCAAAATAAAACAGATTTTAGTGAAACCAAAAATAATAGGATCTATTTGAGGATATCTTTCCAACGAATCCGAAAAATTGAAATTTCATAGCGGGAATCAAAAGATATGTCCAGTTGAAAATTCTGAATAGTCGTTATGGAATTCAGGCCCTTAAAAATGGAAATTTTGCAAACGACCTCGGATTTTGACGAAAACACTTTTGTTGGATCCGCGATGTCAAATTATTGCTAGGTTTCAAATTTCATAATTTTTGGAATCAATATGTGAGTGTGGCAAAAGAAAACGTGTTTGACCAGTTTCAGTTGATTTTAATCGATTGGAAAATGGCCATTTTTCAAACGGTCTCAGAATTTGACGAAATTAGTTTTGTTAGGACCGTATTGTCAATACGAAGCTAGAAAATATTTTTCGGGAATTTTTCTAGTTAGTATGTGGCCCCGATAAATTGAAATGCGTGTTCAAATTCAATATATAGAGTTATATGTTGATTTTGACGAAAACTGGTCGAAACGGTCGAACCAGCTTACGATACATATCCCATTGTGTTCGGAATGGGGGTAATTAGCTATGGACAACAGGCGGTGGGTTCGATTTCGAGTTCGAATGTAAAAGTTACTTTTTAAAACAATTAAATAATAAAATATAAATATTAACTATATCTCACACCTCCTTTATCTCTCCTCCCCCTTCCTTCGTTCATAACAGAATGAAAAAAAAAAGAAAAAAAAACCCTAGCCTACTGATCGCGACCCACCCCCAGGCGGCGCTGCCGCCGCGCTAACCCCCCCCCCCCCCTCTCTCCTGCCGCGCGATGCGCTAACCCCCCTCTCTCTCCTGTCGCGCGATGCGCTAACCCCCCCTCTCTTCCACCTGTGCGATACCCCCCCCCCCTCTCTCCTGCCGCGCGACGCGCTAACCCCCCTCTCTTCCGCCTGCGCGACCCCCCCCCCCCTCTGCCTCCATCTCCTCCCCTCCAATCCGCCCTGAGGAGCCTCCCCGCCACCTCAGCAACTCCGGTGCTACATCTTTACCCTCCTCGCCACGTGCTGTAAGTTCTTCCATTTATTTTATCTTCATTTATTTATAAAAAAATCAGTTTTATTTTTATTGAATAAAAAGATTTGATTTTTTATAAGGGAAATTTTATATTTTCCTATATGAAAAGATTACAATTTTAAAGAAGAAAAGATTAGATTTTTATATATTGAATAGCAAAGTAAAAATTCGATTTTTATATATTGAATAGCAAATTAAAAATTCGATTTTTATATATTGAATAGCAAAGTAAAAATTCGATTTTTATATATTGAATAGCAAAGTAAAAATTCGATTTTTATATATTGAATAGCAAAGTAAAAATTCGATTTTTATATATTGAATAGCGAAGTAAAAATGTGATTTTTATATATGTAGAGAATACGGGCAAAGAAAGTGACAAGAGGCGAGAAAGACGAAGATTTCTACCTAAGAAGAGTCGTGGCGTTGGATTAGCTATTCGGTGAGAACTTCTCACCTTTTAAATTTTTTTTCTAGTTAATAATATATACTAGGATGCAGACGGTGTTTAGTAGCACCCGACACCCGTCGTCCACAGACCATGGATGGCTTGTATGCTTGTGTAACACCCCGTGTATTCTATAACAGTGAAATTCACAAATTAAAGTATAATTAATTTCAAATCAAAGAATTAAGGGAAACGGGATACGCCATTGTGTTCGTCTCGGAAAAATACGCGAAATAGAGTCCGAGTTTTCGAAAAACGGAGTCCGTATGAAGAAGATATGGCCCCCGGAAGTTTCAGAATTCAGGTTAAAATTCAAACAGACGAAAACAGCTCAGAAAAACAAGTTTAAAATTCAAAATCGGGCCCAATTGGCTAGGGCGGGAAAATTCCCGCCTAAGGCACCCAGGTCGACTTGGCAGTCGACCTGGGCTAGCCAGGTCGACAGGGCTGTCGACCTGGGTAACCCGTGTCGACTGCCAAGTCGACACGGTGTCGACTGGGCTGTCGACCTGGCCCCAGAGCCAGGTCGAACCCAGCCCACCCTGGCTGGCCTGATCTGTGTTTGGTCGATTTTCTGAGTCTTGCCTTGTCACTAGGGCTAGGTGTCAACTCCTGGTTGGCCTCTCCTTCAAACGAACGGCTATTATCAAGCCAAGCTTCATCGACGGTCTAAATCAACTCACAAACTCTATAAAAAGGACCTAAGGCTAACCCTAATTCACACAAACTAAAAAGGAGCTGAGACCGTCATGTTGCTGAGGAGAGACTAAAGATAGCCGTCGGAAATTGAGAGGCAATTAGGAGAATAAACAAAAGCTTAAAGCAACGTCAAATCAATCAAAGCAACGCCTACAACAAAGGATAGCATCTCCAAATTCAGAATTCAGATTTCTGAATTAAAGATTCGCCATACGCTGTAAGTAGAGTGCTATTCCGATGTGAATTAAATAATTGTGTTGATTTGTGTAATGTAAGAAATGGAATTGTGGTGATAATAATCTATATTTGTATGTTGCTTTGATGCAAAACGATTTGGGAATATTATGGTATACGATTGGATATTTGCAAGTACGCGATTTGCATTGGAAACGAAATGGAATTGTGGCGATAATGACTTATATTTGTATGTTATTTTGATTCTAAACGATTTGGCAATGCTATGGTTTGATTCATACAAGTATATGGTTTATGTTGACAACCACATGTTGTGGAATTTTGATTGGGACTCATGCAAACATATGATTCATATTGAAAACTACATGTTTGTGGTAGTTATTTACAACACCCATTTGATAATTGCAAGCATATGATTCATGTTGAAAGTAACAACTATATGTTGTAATAATTTATTTAAGATTCATGCAAGTATATGATTTATGTTAACAACTATATGTTATGATATTTTAATTGGAATTCATGCAAGTCCATGATCTATTGTTATGACAACATGATGTAAAATTCTATGGTCATCTTTAGTGTAATTTGATTCACCTAAGTATTATGATTCATATGAAGTTATGTTGGAATTGGCATCATAGTTCAAGTATAAAAATCATATTTTTGTGATAGTGACAAAAGCACGTATCTTTGTAAATTTGTATTAATTTTATGAACATGACTAAACTATGTTCGTTATTATGCCTAATTGAAAAACATGTTTTTAGGCTCATGTTGTTATCATAAGTTACATTAGAATTACATTCCTCTTGCAAGTTTACATAGATAAAATAAAAACCATGATGTAAGTTTAGATATGTTTATGTTATAATTCTATGAATAGAATGAAAACCATGATTCACACAAGAATTAGGTCGGGATAATTCTAGTTGAACCATACTTTTGTATTAGTAACAAAAGTAAGTACCTTTTTGTTAACATGTAGTGATTTTATGAGCACGATTAGTTTATATCATGCCTAAATAAAAAATATAGGCTTATATTTCTAGTCAAGACCCTGTGCCAATAATAATGATATCTAATTTAGTTAGATTCTTAATTTCAAGTTTACATGGTTAGTTGAACCTATGATTCATGTTTAAGTTTATGCCATTATCATATGACTAGAATAATTCATGTTTAAGTACTGCTTATGCCATAATCATATGAGTAAAATAATCCATGATTAAGTATTGTCTATGCATTAACCATATGAATAGAATGATTTATGTTCAAGTATTGTTTATGCTATGATTATGTGGATAAAATGATTCATGTTATGCCATGATTATACGATGTTCCAATTGCAAGTTTGCATGAATAAAATAAAAACCATGATTTCATGTTTAGGAATATTTATGCCATGATTACATGAATAGATCAAAAACCATGATTTCATGTTTGGGTATATTTGTGCCATGATTATGTGAATAGATTAAAAATCATGATTAAGTTGGAATAATTCTAGTTGAACTATACTTTTGTATTAGTAACAAAAGTAAGCACCTTTGTAAACATATAGTAATTTTATAAACATGATTTGCTTATGTTTGACATTATGCCTAAGTAAAAATATAGGTTTATGTTGTAGTTAAGACTATGTGTCAATAATGATATCTAATTTAGTAGATTCTTAACTTAACTACAAGTTTACATGGTTTGATTCATGTCACTTATGCTTTATGACCAAAGTATATGTTACTACAATGCAAGTACACCAGTTTCTATTTTGTAGTTCCAACGTTATGTTGCAAGTTCATGCGTTCACATTCCCCTTTTTGTGTATATAATCACGTTTTAAGCCTCCCCTTTTTCACGTGGCTAAGTTGGGCTTAAAAGGCTAAGCCCAACATATATTATAATAAACGAACGTATTAAACGGGGGAAATAGCGTTGGGCCAAATTAATTAATAAATGAAAATATAAAAGTAGATGGGCCCAAATTCAAGAATGGGTTGGGCCCATGATTGGTGTAAACCTTTACACCATTAGCTTAAATTGATTTTGAATAATGGGCCGCAAATATTTACATATAAAAAGAAAAGAGACAAAATCTGTAAATGTAGAAAATACGATGTGTTTAACCCGAGGTTGGATTGAGTTGTGATGTAAACCTGCCCGGAACCGCCCGGCTGTCCAGTAGTCACAACAATACCTATCCAATGTGGGTGGTTAAACACGGAGCCCAATAAGGACCCGAGGTTAGACTGAGTTGTGGCGTAAGACTGCCCGGACCCAACCGGCAACAGGCAGCCACAACAATACCTGTCTAATGTGAGAGGTCAAGGCTTTAATAAGACAATTAAGGCTGAGTCTGGATTGATAGGATTAAGTAAATTATATTAATACTTAATCAAAATGGAACATGCTAAACTAAACAGACTGATTGGGGGGTTAGGTTTATAAAACACTTAACCAACTTAGCATGTTGGCTAGAAATAGAAAACCTAGTAGCGGAGGACCCTTTTCGCAGTAACCCTACAAGGTATCATGATACCCTGAAACTAGGCAGGGTGGGGCACGATTACTGGGCTGATTGTAAGAGGTCAAATCAACGGCGGTGGTGCAGCAGTGTAGGTTCTAACGGGGTGCGGGCGTGCACACACTCCGGCGCAGAAAAATAAGGCACTGGGCACCAGTAGCATACCTGTGCATTCTAGGATTGTGTCGGGCCACCACCATGGGACTTGATACACCCCATGGTGGGACCAGCATAGGTAACTACAACATCGGGGGCCGTAAGACACATGTAACTATGCGAATAGGAGCCGATCATCATAAAATGGATCACTTCACCCTGATTATGGGGTGCCAGTTGGGAACTAGTTTATATGGGTTCAGAGATTGATATGGGGTACGATAGTATATTCGATCCTAGACAACTGAACTAAGTTTATGGTGCTTTCCCATTTCTAGTTTATACTTATCATACCCAGTTCTTTATTCATAGACTGAATAGTCCTAGACTTACTCAGGCTTTATGTCTGACTCTACTTTTCTTTCGTCTTCTTTTCTTCCGTTCCCCCCCCCCACAGGTCCGCAGGGAGGGAATACCGCAGCTTGACCATCCTTCATATCCAGCTTGAAGAGAAAGAATGTATTGCTTGGATCTTTTCGTTTTGGACTATGGCTTTGGACAACAACTATGGGACTTTTGCAGTTTATTTATGTTTTCTTTATGCTTCTTTAAATAATGTAATCAAGACAGTTATGAAGATGTTATGTTTTTGGAAGTATTGTAAGACAATTATGGTATGGTTGTTGTAACACGTATTCGTTTATGAAATAAAAGTTGTTGTTTTTCCGCTGTTCAAAAAATATGTGTTCTTATATCTGTCTTGTATATCTGTGACTTATACTTATAAACCTCCACCAAAATTAGGGCATTCCCTTTGAGAGTGACCCTAACGGAGGTGGGGTGTTTCACTTGGTATCAGAGCATAGGTTTACCAGATAAGATAAAAAGTTTTGAAAATTTATTTTCAAAAAGGAAATTTAAAGAAGCATTTTTAAAAAAAAGATAAAATATTATTTTGTTTTAAAAGGCAAAGCCCCCCAAAGCCATAGGTACTATCTTCTATCCTTCGTTTTGAATCTATCCTTTCTGTTTCAGCATGTCTGGAGACCTTACTCCCCAGCTGTTGACGCTTTCACTCCTCCTCCTCCACGTGAACCAGCAAGCGGAAGAGTCCCAGAGTAGGAAGACGAATAATAGTCAAACAAGAAAGGATCTTAACAGTAATAATAAGAAACGGGAAAAAAGGAAATGCAATTTTTGTGGTACGGAGGGGCACATAGCCAAGGATTGTAGAAAGAGGAAACGAAAGCAAGGAGAATGTTTTCTGTAATGACACGGGTTTCGCCCGACCTTAATCGATCGCAAAATCGACCAAGACCGTTCAAAATCCGCATACGTTAACTTTGGGAATACAACACATCAGAACAATAACAGCAGACTTTTATTACATCATGATAATATAACATCAGAGTACAGAATATATCAGAGTGCATCGAAATTTAAAATACAGCGAAAGAAAATTTTACAATAAATTTAATACAGTGCTGAGGAAATAAAATAACTAAGGCAGCGGAAGGCTTCCAATGTTCTGGACACAGCTTTAAGCTTCAATCCAGGATCCTGCTAAAGAGGTAAACCTGTAGACAAACTGCTCGACTGCCCGTGTGGAGAAGAGGGCACCCGAGTTTGCAAAAAGGTGGAAACAAACAACGGGTCAGTCGTGGGACTGGTGTGAGAATTCTTAACTAATAAATCACTATTAATAGGGCAAATCCAAAGACCACGCCGCTAATGCGGAACGGGTTTACTCTAATGGATTGCCGTGCATAACTTAAAGTAAAACGTAAAACAACGCAATGCTTTTTAGAAAAATGAAATCACCATAAGACTCAGGTCCCATCACACAATGCAACGCACACCAGAGGATAGAGTTTTACCTTATGGTGATCAAACATGATAAATACGGCAAATACGAGTTTGATATTATTATTAGTGTGTATATGTTTTAAAAACAATTTCAATCATAATGTATCAATCCTAGGAAGCATAGGTACCATATGTTATGCCTCCGTACTAGTAATACAATCAAAACCGAATGGCGCGTATTGGAAATTGGTTTCCATCATGAGTCAAGGCTAGGGAGGAGCTCCTTACCGATTCGAGACACTCTACCTAATGCCTCAGGATTACCTGCAGTTAACCCTTGGAAATGGCAGGGCCGGTCCTCAAATACAGCTTAGAGGATTGGCAATTCCTAAGCACACGTTCCCCGGTCCTATAGGACCTATCCGAGGCGCCTCATTCCATCATCCACATAAGTAAAATGTCAGGGCTGGTAGGTCACTGACACCACTCTAGCTAGAAAGAAACGTGCTGCTCTCCCTGCGTTCCCTTCTCCCGTTTTAGACTCCGCCGGTGTGTGAGGCTCGTGAAGTCACGTCATACACAAAGCTATACCTAAACAGGTTATGCTTTGATCATCCCACAAGGCCTGCTTTTCAACAAAACCTTGATCATATGCATCTTAGCATGCCACATCATCACTCCATATCACACTACCAATCCTTTGCCGAAATATATGAACGGGTGTTAAGCAAGAGAATAAATTCTCCGCCACCAAACATCCATTCATTCGACAGAAGATTAATAACATGATATATAATGGAGTACGATGTCAGACACACAATCCATTTATAAGCTTATGCACTGGGTCTGCGCGAAAGCCAAATCCGTTCAATCAACATGTTCGTTCGGACGACGACCATGACCTTGACTTGGGAGCAAATCAATTCAAAGTCTCAATCGCTGTCCTCCTGAGGGGAAGATTGACGGTCTTCATTAGTCGTCTTCTTCTTCAATTCTCATCGTCGTTTGATTATTTGGAATGAGATTAACTCGGTCTTCCCAAATAATCTTCGTATATATATATATATATATGTAAATATATTGAAAACTCTTCCTTATCGTTATTTCTAATTTATAACGATTATTTCCTATTTTATTAAAAATAATTAAATCTTTAATCAACGACGATTCAGGTCAATGGCGATTTTGGCGCTGTTTTCAACCAATTTTGATTTTCACATATCTCAAAATCTAACCGTTGGATTTTGACGTATTATATATCGTTGGAAAGATTTTTCCAACACGGTCCTAACGGTTTCAGTTTCAAGAAAATCCGACGGTCGGATCTCCTTGTATAGTCATTTAAAAGTTCGATTTCAAAACGCGAACTACCGCGCTCGATTCGTTTAATTATATATATATATATATATAAATATATATATAAATAATTCGTTTAATTCATCATTCTTACATACATCTCCCCTTTTCCTTTATTCTTTTTTTTCCACTTCTTAATCTTACATGAAAATGTAATTTGTAATTAGACGGTGAATCATTCCCTTTTATTTTATTTTTATTTTAAAATCTTTATAATTTACATTAAAATGTAAATTATAATTCATCGCTCTATTTATTCCATTTCATCTTTCAATTATATTATGAAAAAAAAAATACTCATTCTCTTTCTAAATGCATTCTCAATCTCAATTACATCTAAAATGTAATTTTATTTTATGATGACATTTCCATTCTATTCACATTATAAATAATGTACATTTCCTACGATGAAAAATTCTCTTTTAATATACATTAAAAATAATGTATTTTTATCCTACGGTATGTTTTTCTTTTTATTAACATTGAAAATAATGTTACCTTGACATACAATGCATTTTCTATTTTTATTAACATTGAAAATAATGTTAATTTTTCTATCTTTACATTACACATGAAAAATGTATATTTTGATACATCGCAAATTCCTACTTTATATTTACAAAATAAAGAGTAAACCTTGTCATGCGGTGAATTCCTACCTTATTTTACAAATAAAAAGTAAATCTTATCATACAGTGAAAATGCCAACTTACTTTTACAAATAAAAGTGTACATCTTATCATGTGGTGAAAATACTTTAATATTAACATTATAAATAAATGTTAATGCCAATTTCTCTTACAATGTAAATTTCTCTTTTTATACATACATTAATAAAAGTGTGTTAATATATACGGTGCAATCTTCTTTTTAATCAATATCAAAAATAATGTTAAACAATCTTTTCTTTTTATATAACATTAAAATAATGTTAATAAATCATATGGTCCATTCTCTTTTAATATTTATATTAGAATAATGTAAATCAATCTTTCCTTTTCATATACATTTAAAAATAATGTACATTTTTCTTACGAGGTAAATTCTCTTTTGTTTAACATTATAAATAATGTTAAACTTACATACGGTTCAATTCCTTTTTATTAACATTAAAAATAATGTTAAATTTACATACAATGCATTTCCTATTTATTAACATTAAAAATAATGTTAACTTCATACAGTTAATTTTCTTTATATTAACATTTTAAATAATGTTAACTTAACATGCGGTGTATTTCAATTATATTACATTATAAATTAATGTGAAATAGCATACGGTGGATTTCTTTTCTTTTAACATTAAACAAAAATGTCAATCTAACATACGGTGCATTTTCTTAAATTTTAACATTATAAAATAATGTAAATTTACATACAGTGGAATTCTTTTATATTTCATTATTAATACAAGACGGTGAAAATTTGTGTCTTTTCAATTCAACAAAAATGACGGTGAAATTCCATCTTTCCTTTTTAACCAAAATGAAATCATTTTCTTTTTAAATAAAAATCAATGTTAATGTCTTTCTTTTCTTTTATTAACAAAAATTAATGTTAATGTCTTTCTTTACATATCAAAATAAATTCAGCGTTCTTAATCTTAATAACTTACGTTAACAAAGATATACTTAAAGTTATTAATATTTATAAAAGAATACCTTTTATTATTTAAACATACCTAACGTTATTAATCTTAATAAAAGAATTAACTTTTATTATCAAAACCTATTTAACGTACTTAACATTAATAAAAGAAGACTTTTATCATTAAAAACGTTTTAGCGTTCATAACTTTAATAAAAGAAACAACTCTTATTAACTAATATTTCAGCGTTCTAATCTTTAATAAAAGATTAGACTTTTTATTACTAAACATTTTCAACGTTCTTATAAGACTTTTAATGAAATGTTACATTTTGGAATTTAAAAAAAAACACTTCTTCTTTATTAATCCATCATTAATGCTGCATTTATTATCATTATATTAAATCTTTCAAAATGTATGACCTTTTGAATTTCAAACCTTTATATTAATTAATTAATTAATATCGCATTAACCTCTCACATTAGATATATATTGTTGTGGTTGCTGGAGATGCCGGGCGGGTCCGGGCAGTCTTATACCACAACTCAATCTAACCTCGGGTCAAGCATATCCTATTTATTTTAATTATTAAAATAAATGTTAAGTGATAATTTTCAAATTTCAAAACTTGAATCATTTATTATATGATAAATGAAATTAATGTTATTAACCATTTTCGCCAAAGATAGCATGAAATTATCAAGACAGCTTAATTCACATTAAATTACATTTAATGTTATTAAATTCCACATTAATTCTGTAACGGAAAATCATTTGAAAAGTTTCAAATTTCTTTCATCGGAATGAGACACAACCAATGCATTCAAAACATGAATTTCCAAAACAACGCATTTTCAAAATAAGGTATATGCTAATTCCAACAATCACAAAATTACATTTCAATAATTCAATCGACGTTCATCATTCATGCAATTGACATTAAACCAATATACATTAAATTTAACATACAAACAACACATAATGATCATTACAACAAAATTCAAATAACAGTGTATTGTTTGTGCAGTTGGGCGATTAGTGTGAAAATAACGGCCCAATCAACATACACAAGTCAGGTAACTTGTGTATGGCTGTGTTACATAATTTATTAATAATTAGTGTTAATAAATTTACATGCATATTACACAATTTCAAATCCAAACATCGCAATAACCCAAACATTAACTCACAACCAATTATGAATAACACGGAATTAATTCACAACAAATCATCACAGGCGTTAAAATATAATTATTTAATAAAATAAATAATTACTAAACATTAAAAATGAGTGAGAAAAGAGTTCTCACCTTTGTCGGCTTTAAATGACTGTCCGGGCCCAATTTTAGCCCAAAATTCAACATGCTCCAAATTTGATGAAATTAGTGTCTACGCGTAGCTCTCGACTCACTGATCGCAGCAAATCCTGTTTCGTACGATTTCGAGTTCGTATCAAAAAGATATGAATTTTCGAAGTTTGTAACAATTAAATAATTAATTTAAATTATGAAAATTACCCAAATTTCCAACTTGCTCCAAATTGGACAAAATTACTGCTCGCTCTAAGCTCTTGACATAACGATCTCAACGGATTCAGTTTCATGCAATTTCGATAACGTGACAAAAAGTTATGCACTTGCGAAGTTAACAAATCGATTAAAATAATATTTAAATTTGTAAAAATTACCCAAAATTTCAATTTTCTTCAAATTGGACAAATTTGGTGTCCACGCGAAGCTCTCATCGCCACGATCACATCAGACCTGAAATCGTCAAATTTCGATCTCGTATGTACAAGATATTGCATTACGAACATAGAACATAAATGTTTCGCGTTTAAGCCCCTAACCTTTTTTTTCAAATAGCACCCTGAACTTAAAATGCTCGCCACGGCCAAACCGTACGTCGGAATTGCATGAAACCAGCGCCATTCTCTCCGGCTTCTCCCCCTCTTTCCATGGCTGGTGGTCCCCCCCCTCCAATTCGCCACGTGGGGCCCACGATCTGCAGATGAACGGAAAAGTACAGTTTCCGTTCATCTTGGTGCTGCGGCCGCCTCGGTGCTCTAAATGCCCCCAAATTTTTACAGTAGCTTGGCCTCGACCTCCCGAACAACTTCTCTGTTTGTCACCTCGCCTGAAAATGCACGGATTGACGGGAAATTGCTCATCTTTGCGACTGTCCTGTTTTCAGCACCCCTCCAATAAAATTGACATTCCGGCCAACTCCGACCACCTGAGACCATGCCACCACCGCCAAAAGAACCGTATGGTTCCCCTCTACCTCTGCCTGAAGTCGCTCGAGCTATCTCTCTTCTTGGGGCCCGCAATAGCCAAAAAACGAAAATATGGCTGCTGCCTTTAGGTTGAGATTCCGGCGAACCCGTGCGACGATAGGTCTTGAATTTTTCGTGGTAGATAGAGGATAAGAAGATGAACAAAACCCAGAAAGGGTTTTGTCTGATTTGGTTTGGATTGAGAGTTATAAATTGTTTTGTTTTCAGGGGCTTATTTGCAAAGAATTATTTAGAGTGGAGGCCATGAAAATGAAGAAGGAGAAGGTGGCTGGTAGGTTTAGGGTTATGATTCAGCTAATGGCTGAGGAAAAGATATTTTATATGGGGTTAAGAATGTTATTAGGCCCAATTACCCTTTTATGTATTTATTTATACAATTTGCACCCATTTTCATATTCTAAAAATTCGTGTTAACACCTACGAATTCCAATTTTTATGAAAATTGAAACATAAATATTTCTTGACATTACGGATTCAAAGAAACTGGTTTCGTTAAATTCCGAGTCCGTATGAATAAATTATGAATTTTTAAAGTCTGAAAATTGACCGTTTTTCACTGTAAAATTAATAACGACCACGTACTGACTCCAAAAATTACGAATTTTGGAATCTAGTAATAATTTAATATTACGGATCCAACAAAAGTTGTCTCGTCAAAAACGGAAGTCGTTTGCAAAATTTCCATTTTTAAGGCGTATATATTTAATATTAAAAATACATTTTTAAACAAATAATTTTCGAAACTCGAAATATATAAGTGTTTACTGTTTTTCAATGCAGAAACATCATTTCGAACTCAATGGAAGTGGTTTCGAGTCGAAATTCCTTTATATGCAAAAAGTAGCATTTTTGACCTATGCAAATTACCTAGCGACCTTTCTAAAAATTGAATTGGCCATAACTTTTGATTTCCGCTATGAAATTTCGATTTTTCGGATTCGTTGGAAAGATATTTTTAAATAGATTCTAATATTTTTGGTTTCACTAAAATCCGTTAAATTTTGCGTCCTGTACGGTCAGTCAAAGTTCAAGTTTGACTTTTCAAACTACCGCGCTATTTCTAACTCTTTTTATAATTAAAATTAAATTATTCATTCTAACTTCGATTTGAACCAAATTTGTGATCATTATTATTTAAAATAGATTATTTTAAATATCAAAACTCATTAAAATTGCTTAAAATAAATTTTTAAATTGGCCCCAAAATTCAGGGTTGTTACAGTCTCCCCCACTTAAAAACTTTTCGTCCTCGAAAAGGGACGAAGCTAAAAGTTGATTAATTAACTAACTAATTTATATATATATATTCTCCATTGGTTTAAATAATTTCATTAGTTGATTAACTTTCAAATATATAACTTTTTGTATATTCAAAATCATATTTTCCAAAATAGAGTATAATTAATCATAAATACGTATATTATAGGCTTGCTACTCCCAACTCATCCTAGGGCATTACTAACCCTATCTCTAATGAGTTTTCTCATTCTAGGATACTGCTGATTCTATCTCTAATGAGTATTCTTATTAGATATTACTAATCCAATCTCTGAGGAGTCTTTTGTTCAGTTCTAATGAGTTGTACCCCAAAGATTTGAGCTAACCAAAGCTCTGATACCAACTGTAACGACACGGGTTTCGCCCGACCTTAATCGATCGCAAAATCGACCAAGACCGTTCAAAATCCGCATACGTTAACTTTGGGAATACAACACATCAGAACAATAACAGCAGACTTTTATTACATCATGATAATATAACATCAGAGTACAGAATATATCAGAGTGCATCGAAATTTAAAATACAGCGGAAGAAAATTTTACAATAAATTTAATACAGTGCAGCGGAAATAAAATAACCAAGGCAGCGGAAGGCTTCCAATGTTCTGGACACAGCTTTAAGCTTCAATCCAGGATCCTGCTAAAGAGGTAAACCTGTAGACAAACTGCTCGACTGCCCGTGTGGAGAAGAGGGCACCCGAGTTTGCAAAAAGGTGGAAACAAACAACGGGTCAGTCGTGGGACTGGTGTGAGAATTCTTAACTAATAAATCACTATTAATAGGGCAAATCCAAAGACCACGCCGCTAATGCGGAACGGGTTTACTCTAATGGATTGCCGTGCATAACTTAAAGTAAAACGTAAAACAACGCAATGCTTTTTAGAAAAATGAAATCACCATAAGACTCAGGTCCCATCACACAATGCAACGCACACCAGAGGATAGAGTTTTACCTTATGGTGATCAAACATGATAAATACGGCAAATACGAGTTTGATATTATTATTAGTGTGTATATGTTTTAAAAACAATTTCAATCATAATGTATCAATCCTAGGAAGCATAGGTACCATATGCTATGCCTCCGTACTAGTAATACAATCAAAACCGAATGGCGCGTATTGGAAATTGGTTTCCATCATGAGTCAAGGCTAGGGAGGAGCTCCTTACCGATTCGAGACACTCTAGCTAATGCCTCAGGATTACCTGCAGTTAACCCTTGGAAATGGCAGGGCCGGTCCTCAAATACAGCTTAGAGGATTGGCAATTCCTAAGCACACGTTCCCCGGTCCTATAGGACCTATCCGAGGCGCCTCATTCCATCATCCACATAAGTAAAATGTCAGGGCTGGTAGGTCACTGACACCACTCTAGCTAGAAAGAAACGTGCTGCTCTCCCTGCGTTCCCTTCTCCCGTTTTAGACTCCGCCGGTGTGTGAGGCTCGTGAAGTCACGTCATACACAAAGCTATACCTAAACAGGTTATGCTTTGATCATCCCACAAGGCCTGCTTTTCAACAAAACCTTGATCATATGCATCTTAGCATGCCACATCATCACTCCATATCACACTACCAATCCTTTGCCGAAATATATGAACGGGTGTTAAGCAAGAGAATAAATTCTCCGCCACCAAACATCCATACATTCGACAGAAGATTAATAACATGATATATAATGGAGTACGATGTCAGACACACAATCCATTTATAAGCTTATGCACTGGGTCTGCGCGAAAGCCAAATCCGTTCAATCAACATGTTCGTTCGGACGACGACCATGACCTTGACTTGGGAGCAAATCAATTCAAAGTCTCAATCGCTGTCCTCCTGAGGGGAAGATTGACGGTCTTCATTAGTCGTCTTCTTCTTCAATTCTCATCGTCGTTTGATTATTTGGAATGAGATTAACTCGGTCTTCCCAAATAATCTTCGTATATATATATATATATATATATATATGTAAATATATTGAAAACTCTTCCTTATCGTTATTTCTAATTTATAACGATTATTTCCTATTTTATTAAAAATAATTAAATCTTTAATCAACGACGATTCAGGTCAATGGCGATTTTGGCGCTGTTTTCAACCAATTTTGATTTTCACATATCTCAAAATCTAACCGTTGGATTTTGACGTATTATATATCGTTGGAAAGATTTTTCCAACACGGTCCTAACGGTTTCAGTTTCAAGAAAATCCGACGGTCGGATCTCCTTGTATAGTTGTTTAAAAGTTCGATTTCAAAACGCGAACTACCGCGCTCGATTCGTTTAATTATATATATATAAATATATATATAAATAATTCGTTTAATTCATCGTTCTTACATACATCTCCCCTTTTCCTTTATTCTTTTTTTTTCACTTCTTAATCTTACATGAAAATGTAATTTGTAATTAGACGGTGAATTATTCCCTTTTATTTTATTTTTATTTTAAAATCTTTATAATTTACATTAAAATGTAAATTATAATTCATCGCTCTATTTATTCCATTTCATCTTTCAATTATATTATGAAAAAAAAAATACTCATTCTCTTTCTAAATGCATTCTCAATCTCAATTACATCTAAAATGTAATTTTATTTTACGATGACATTTCCATTCTATTCACATTATAAATAATGTACATTTCCTACGATGAAAAATTCTCTTTTAATATACATTAAAAATAATGTATTTTTATCCTATGGTATGTTTTTCTTTTTATTAACATTGAAAATAATGTTACCTTGACATACAATGCATTTTCTATTTTTATTAACATTGAAAATAATGTTAATTTTTCTATCTTTACATTACACATGAAAAATGTATATTTTGATACATCGCAAATTCCTACTTTATATTTACAAAATAAAGAGTAAACCTTGTCATGCGGTGAATTCCTACCTTATTTTACAAATAAAAAGTAAATCTTATCATACAGTGAAAATGCCAACTTACTTTTACAAATAAAAGTGTACATCTTATCATGTGGTGAAAATACTTTAATATTAACATTATAAATAAATGTTAATGCCAATTTCTCTTACAATGTAAATTTCTCTTTTTATACATACATTAATAAAAGTGTGTTAATATATACGGTGCAATCTTCTTTTTAATCAATATCAAAAATAATGTTAAACAATCTTTTCTTTTTATATAACATTAAAATAATGTTAATAAATCATATGGTCCATTCTCTTTTAATATTTATATTAGAATAATGTAAATCAATCTTTCCTTTTCATATACATTTAAAAATAATGTACATTTTTCTTACGAGGTAAATTCTCTTTTGTTTAACATTATAAATAATGTTAAACTTACATACGGTTCAATTCCTTTTTATTAACATTAAAAATAATGTTAAATTTACATACAATGCATTTCCTATTTATTAACATTAAAAATAATGTTAACTTCATACAGTTAATTTTCTTTATATTAACATTTTAAATAATGTTAACTTAACATGCGGTGTAATTCAATTATATTACATTATAAATTAATGTGAAATAGCATACGGTGGATTTCTTTTCTTTTAACATTAAACAAAAATGTCAATCTAACATACGGTGCATTTTCTTAAATTTTAACATTATAAAATAATGTAAATTTACATACAGTGGAATTCTTTTATATTTCATTATTAATACAAGATGGTGAAAATTTGTGTCTTTTCAATTCAACAAAAATGACGGCGAAATTCCATCTTTCCTTTTTAACCAAAATGAAATCATTTTCTTTTTAAATAAAAATCAATGTTAATGTCTTTCTTTTCTTTTATTAACAAAAATTAATGTTAATGTCTTTCTTTACATATCAAAATAAATTCAGCGTTCTTAATCTTAATAACTTACGTTAACAAAAATATACTTAAAGTTATTAATATTTATAAAAGAATACCTTTTATTATTTAAACATACCTAACGTTATTAATCTTAATAAAAGAATTAACTTTTATTATCAAAACCTATTTAACGTACTTAACATTAATAAAAGAAGACTTTTATCATTAAAAACGTTTTAGCGTTCATAACTTTAATAAAAGAAACAACTCTTATTAACTAATATTTCAGCGTTCTAATCTTTAATAAAAGATTAGACTTTTTATTACTAAACATTTTCAACGTTCTTATAAGACTTTTAATGAAATGTTACATTTTGGAATTTAAAAAAAAAAACTCTTCTTCTTTATTAATCCATCATTAATGCTGCATTTATTATCATTATATTAAATCTTTCAAAATGTATGACCTTTTGAATTTCAAACCTTTATATTAATTAATTAATTAATATCGCATTAACCTCTCACATTAGATATATATTGTTGTGGTTGTTGGAGATGCCGGACGGGTCCGGGCAGTCTTATACCACAACTCAATCTAACCTCGGGTCAAGCATATCCTATTTATTTTAATTATTAAAATAAATGTTAAGTGATAATTTTCAAATTTTAAAACTTGAATCATTTATTATATGATAAATGAAATTAATGTTATTAACCATTTTCGCCAAAGATAGCATGAAATTATCAAGACAGCTTAATTCACATTAAATTACATTTAATGTTATTAAATTCCACATTAATTCTGTAATGGAAAATCATTTGAAAAGTTTCAAATTTCTTTCATCGGAATGAGACACAACCAATGCATTCAAAACATGAATTTCCAAAACAACGCATTTTCAAAATAAGGTATATGCTAATTCCAACAATCACAAAATTACATTTCAATAGTT
The DNA here is from genome assembly GCA_030737875.1 of Allium sativum. NCBI lineage: Eukaryota > Viridiplantae > Streptophyta > Magnoliopsida > Asparagales > Amaryllidaceae > Allium > Allium sativum. The sequence goes on along the minus strand of CM060926.1, from coordinate 1,016,528,462 downwards.
CAATCGACGTTCATCATTCATGCAATTGACATTAAACCAATATACATTAAATTTAACATACAAACAACACATAATGATCATTACAACAAAATTCAAATAACAGTGTATTGTTTGTGCAGTTGGGCGATTAGTGTGAAAATAACGGCCCAATCAACATACACAAGTCAGGTAACTTGTGTATGGCTGTGTTACATAATTTATTAATAATTAGTGTTAATAAATTTACATGCATATTACACAATTTCAAATCCAAACATCGCAATAACCCAAACATTAACTCACAACCAATTATGAATAACACGGAATTAATTCACAACAAATCATCACAGGCGTTAAAATATAATTATTTAATAAAATAAATAATTACTGAACATTAAAAATGAGTGAGAAAAGAGTTCTCACCTTTGTCGGCTTTAAATGACTGTTCGGGCCCAATTTTAGCCCAAAATTCAACATGCTCCAAATTTGATGAAATTAGTGTCTACGCGTAGCTCTCGACTCACTGATCGCAGCAAATCCTGTTTCGTACGATTTCGAGTTCGTATCAAAAAGATATGAATTTTCGAAGTTTGTAACAATTAAATAATTAATTTAAATTATGAAAATTACCCAAATTTCCAACTTGCTCCAAATTGGACAAAATTACTGCTCGCTCTAAGCTCTTGACATAACGATCTCAACGGATTGAGTTTCATGCAATTTCGATAACGTGACAAAAAGTTATGCACTTGCGAAGTTAACAAATCGATTAAAATAAGTGAATATTAGGCTCACATCCCTATTTTGAAACTTAATTAGGCTCACATCCGGTCATAAACTTATTGTAAATTAGGTCCCTATTTTCTGAATAGTCATCAAAAAAATATAAAACAAATATAAAAAAATCACGTAAATTCGTATTTAAATAAAACATGTAAACACTAAAAAATTCAGAACAAAAAACCATCAACGAAGGCGTCAAAAATCAAAAAAACCAAAAAAAAAAACGAAATTTCCAGTTAAATGCATAATAGTATGCACATATATCACTTTCCTGCATACATCCATGCATATTTTTCACTACATACATCTTCGTTGATTTTTATTCATGCAAATAAATGCATACATGTGCGCAAAAATTTCAAATACTTGCATACATTTATGCAGGTTTATTTTCAGATTTTAATCTGAAAACAGCTTACGGAAAAGTTGCATACATATATGCAATTATCAGTAATAATTGCATAAATGTATGCAACTTTTTTTTTTTATTTCCGTAGATTCCTGACATTATTTCCATATTTTAGAAAAAAAAATTTTTATGAACGTACGCACATTTTTTTTAAAAAAATACAAAAAGGCGGAAAAAATAAAATAGGGGGCGGGTTTAAAAATTTTCAGAACTTTGTTTTTTTTTATAAATTAGGTCCCTACTTTTTATCCTATAAAAATGTTGCACACATGTGTGCATTTTTTTGAGAAATTTGCACATTTGGATGCAAATAAAAATGAACTGAAAAATTATGTTAAATCTATCCGCTGGAAGAACTGCAATAATTGCATATATGCATGCAATAAAATCAAAAAGGTGCATAATATTATGCATTTAACTGCAGTTTTTTCTGTTTTTTTTGTTGTTTTCTTCTTTCTGACATTATTTTTGTTGTTTTTTGAACTGAATTTTTTTTATAATGCGTAATATATTTTATTACTAATTTACGAATTTTTTTTATTTTTTTTTAATTATTATTTTATAAGTTTTGAAAACAGGGACCTAATTTACAATAAGTTTATGACCGGGTTTTTTTTATATTTTGAAACTTAATAGGGACCTCTAAAAAACGCACCCTTAAAATAATATTTAAATTTGTAAAAATTACCCAAAATTTCAATTTTCTTCAAATTGGACAAATTTGGTGTCCACGCGAAGCTCTCATCGCCACGATCACAGCAGACCTGAAATCGTCAAATTTCGATCTCGTATGTAAAAGATATTGCATTACGAACATAGAACATAAATGTTTCGCGTTTAAGCCCCTAACTTTTTTTTTCAAACAGCACCCTGAACTTAAAATGCTCGCCACGGCCAAACCGTACGTCGAAATTGCATGAAACCAGCGTCATTCTCTCCGTCTTCTCCCCCTCTTTCCATGGCTGGTGGTCCCCACCTCTAATTCGCCACGTGGGGCCCACGATCTGCAGATGAACGGAAAAGTACAGTTTCCGTTCATCTTGGTGCTGCGGCCGCCTCGGTGCTCTAAATGCCCCCAAATTTTTACAGTAGCTTGGCCTCGACCTTCCGAACAACTTCTCTGTTTGTCACCTCGCCTGAAAATGCACGGATTGACGGGAAATTGCTCATCTTTGCGACTGTCCTGTTTTCAGCACCCCTCCAATAAAATTGACATTCCGGCCAACTCCGACCACCTGAGACCATGCCACCACCGCCAAAAGAACCGTATGGTTCCCCTCTACCTCTGCCTGAAGTCGCTCGAGCTAACTCTCTTCGTGGGGCCCGCAATAGCCAAAAAAACGAAAATATGGCTGCTGCCTTTAGGTTGAGATTCCGGCGAACCCGTGCGACGATAGGTCTTGAATTTTTCGTGGTAGATAGAGGATAAGAAGATGAACAAAACCCAGAAAGGGTTTTGTCTGATTTGGTTTGGATTGAGAGTTATAAATTGTTTTGTTTTCAGGGGCTTATTTGCAAAGAATTATTTAGAGTGGAGGCCATGAAAATGAAGAAGGAGAAGGTGGCTGGTAGGTTTAGGGTTATGATTCAGCTAATGGCTGAGGAAAAGATATTTTATATGGGGTTAAGAATGTTATTAGGCCCAATTACCCTTTTATGTATTTATTTATACAATTTGCACTCATTTTCATATTCTAAAAATTCGTGTTAACACCTACGAATTCCAATTTTTATGAAAATTGAAACATAAATATTTCTTGACATTACGGATTCAAAGAAACTGGTTTCGTTAAATTCCGAGTCCGTATGAATAAATTATGAATTTTTAAAGTCTGAAAATTGACCGTTTTTCACTGTAAAATTAATAACGACCACGTACTGACTCCAAAAATTACGAATTTTGGAATCTAGTAATAATTTAATATTCCGGATCCAACAAAAGTGGTCTCGTCAAAAACGGAAGTCGTTTGCAAAATTTCCATTTTTAAGGCGTATATATTTAATATTAAAAATACATTTTTAAACAAATAATTTTCGAAACTCGAAATATATAAGTGTTTACTGTTTTTCAATGCAGAAACATCATTTCGAACTCAATGGAAGTGGTTTCGAGTCGAAATTCCTTTATATGCAAAAAGTAGCATTTTTGACCTATGCAAATTACCTAGCGACCTTTCTAAAAATTGAATTGGCCATAACTTTTGATTTCCGCTATGAAATTTCGATTTTTCGGATTCGTTGGAAAGATATTTTTAAATAGATTCTAATATTTTTGGTTTCACTAAAATCCGTTAAATTTTGCGTCCTGTACGGTCAGTCAAAGTTCAAGTTTGACTTTTCAAACTACCGCGCTATTTCTAACTCTTTTTATAATTAAAATTAAATTATTCATTCTAACTTCGATTTGAACCAAATTTGTGATCATTATTATTTAAAATAGATTATTTTAAATATCAAAACTCATTAAAATTGCTTAAAATAAAATTTTAAATTGGCCCCAAAATTCAGGGTTGTTACATTTTCATTGTGGGGAGACTGGACACATCAGCAAAGACTGCCCTGAGAAGACAAACTTTGAGAAGGGCGGGAAAGACAACAAGTCCCGAGAGAAGAGGGAGTGTAAATTCTGTGGCAAAGTGGGGCACTTAGTGAAAGATTGCCGGAAAAAGAAGGCCAAGATGAATGGTGGGTGCTTTTCTTGCGGTGAGACAGGCCACATGGCTAAGGACTGCCCAAAGAAACGAGGACAGGGGCAGAGGGCTGGATCCACCTCGGGGGCGCAGGTTCATGTGCTAGAAGCGCCACCTCTGCAACAGCGAGGTATAAATACTTCTATAGAAAATGTAGTTTATCTTTATGATCACCCCGTTCGCACTTTATTGGATTCCGGCGCGTCAAACTCCTTTATCTCGTCTGCTTTAGTAGAATCTCTGCACCTAAAAACTAGTATGGTAGAGGACCCCTTAATTGTTTCAAACCCAATTGGGGGCCCAGCTCATTTGTCTATGATCTGTTTGGGATTGAAAATTTCTATTCTAAGCGTAGAATTTCAATGTAGTGCCTTTGTTTTGGGCTTTTCGGGATATGGTTTGATTTTGGGCATGGATTGGCTATCCAGTAATGGGGCCATCCTTGATTGTGAGAAAAGGGTTGTTAGGCTCCTAACCCAGCTCGGTAACACTTTGGAAATTACTTGTAATCCCTCGTGTGCGGTTATGCTTAGTTATCTTGAATCGCTAGATGCCTCTGTTGAAAATTTGCAATCAGTTAGAGTGGTCCAGGAATATCCGGATGTCTTCGAAGAGGTGAAGGGCTTGCCTCCGAAGCGGGAAATAGACTTCCGCATATACCTTGTAGATAATGCAAAGCCCGTTGCGTTGCCCGTTAGACACATGGCTCCACGGGAAAGGAAAGAGCTCAGTAAACAGATTAAAGAGCTTCTAGAAAAGGGGTTCATTAGGAGGAGCATTTCAGAATGGGGCGCTCCAGTGGTGTTCGCTACAAAGGCGGATGGTTCACTCCGTCTATGTGTTGACTATAGGGAGCTCAACAAGCTAACGAAAAAGAATAGGCACCCTCTCCCCAGAATCGACGATTTGTTTGATCAGCTTGTAGGAGCGTCTGTTTTCTCCCAACTCGATTTAGCGACCGGTTTTCATCAGCTAAGGGTGGCTGAAGATAGTATCGATAAAACGGCATTCAGAACCCCAGACGGCTTCTTTGAATGGCTTGTCATGCCTTTCGGCTTGACAAATGCACCTGCTTACTTCGTGGACCTGATGAGTAGGGTATTCAGAGATTTCCTCAATAAGTTTGTAGTGGTCTTCGTAGACGATATCCTTATCTTCTCAAAGAGTGAAGAGGAACATGCTGAGCACTTAAGGGCAATCATGGAAACTCTGCGAGTCCATCAACTAAAAGCCAAATTCTCCAAATGCCACTTTTGGAGAGAAGAAGTGAGGTTCCTTGGGCACATAGTATCCAAACAAGGGTTAGCAGTGGACCCTGCTAAGGTAGTGGCGGTACAGGATTGGAAGACACCAAGGAATGCAACTGAGGTCCGAAGTTTTCTAGGACTAGTAGGTTTCTATCGAAAGTTCATAAGGGATTTTGCGAAAATCTCAGCTCCGCTCACGAAATTGACCAAGAAGAATCTAGTGTTCAATTGGGACTTGGATTGCGAGTTTGCTTTCCAGCGACTGAAAAGGGCTCTTACAACAGCCCCAGTTTTGACATTGCCTAATGGGCACAAAGTTTTTACTTGCTTCTATCATTCGACTATACCTTTAGGTAGGACCATTTCCTATCATTGAGAAAATTGGGAAAATGGCCTATAGATTAGAGCTACCTGGAAAAAATTGGCCGGAGTTCACAACGTCTTTCATGTTTCACATCTCCGAAAATGTCTACATGAGTCTGCTGAAGTGGTAGAGCCAAATATCCTAGAAGAAGCTGAAGTGGAACGCGAAGCAACCGTGAGGAAAGTTCCAACCCGCATATTAGGAACGGAAGTAAAGAAGCTACGCAACCGCGAAGTCAAGCTCGTCAAAGTTCAGTGGAGCGACGCCGAGGGAGACGCGACTTGGGAAACTGAAGCTAGAATACGCGCTGCCTACCCTTTTCTTTTCGAGGGTACATCTTTGATCCTTCCTTTTCCTTAAGTTGCGCTTTTATCTATCTTTTTAGGTATATCTCCTCGACCTTATCTTTTAGGTAGAAACTCTTTGGATGGAAACATGTGTTTGAGACATGTTATGGATGATGGTTGCAAGTGGTTGCAAGTGATTGCTAGTGGTTGCTCGTGGTTGCATATACACACACAATCTAGGTTTTAGATCGGCTCAGTCACTTCATATTGCATATGCATATATGTTTGCATTCGTATATGGTTGAACTTTAATGTGTTGTCATATGGATGTTGCATTTGTATGAATGATTGTGCACTCATGTAGAATCATGAATAGGAAAATTTGCATACATAATGGATTCATGGCACTTACATAATTCGCATTAAGGAGGTCAACTGAATCAGTAGACCGCCTGATTTTGCATTAGATAAGTACATGTACACACACACTTCGCATATGATCATGAAGCATTAGAAGTCTTTTAAGGACAATGGATACTCGTGTTTGATGGAGGAGTAGATGGATGTTTGGATGTTAGGATATATATATTCTTCCTAAACTTGAAGATTTCGGGGACGAAATCCTTTTAAGTGGGGGAGAATGTAACACCCCGTGTATTCTATAACAGTGAAATTCACAAATTAAAGTATAATTAATTTCAAATCAAAGAATTAAGGGAAACGGGATACGCCATTGTGTTCGTCTCGGAAAAATACGCGAAATAGAGTCCGAGTTTTCGAAAAACGGAGTCCGTATGAAGAAGATATGGCCTCCGGAAGTTTCAGAATTCAGGTTAAAATTCAAACAGACGAAAACAGCTCAGAAAAACAAGTTTAAAATTCAAAATCGGGCCCAATTGGCCAGGGCGGGAAAATTCCCGCCTAAGGCACCCAGGTCGACTTGGCAGTCGACCTGGGCTAGCCAGGTCGACAGGGCTGTCGACCTGGGTAACCCGTGTCGACTGCCAAGTCGACACGGTGTCGACTGGGCTGTCGACCTGGCCCCAGCGCCAGGTCGAACCCAGCCCACCCTGGCTGGCCTGATCTGTGTTTGGTCGATTTTCTGAGTCTTGCCTTGTCACTAGGGCTAGGTGTCAACTCCTGGTTGGCCTCTCCTTCAAACGAACGACTATTATCAAGCCAAGCTTCATCGACGGTCTAAATCAACTCACAAACTCTATAAAAAGGACCTAAGGCTAACCCTAATTCACACAAACTAAAATGGAGCTGAGACCGTCATGTTGCTGAGGAGAGACTAAAGATAGCCGTCGGAAATTGAGAGGCAATTAGGAGAATAAACAAAAGCTTAAAGCAACGTCAAATCAATCAAAGCAACGCCTACAACAAAGGATAGCATCTCCAAATTCAGAATTCATATTTCTGAATTAAAGATTCGCCATACGCTGTAAGTAGAGTGCTATTCCGATGTGAGTTAAATAATTGTGTTGATTTGTGTAATGTAAGACATGGAATTGTGGTGATAATAATCTATATTTGTATGTTGCTTTGATGCAAAACGATTTGGGAATATTATGGTTATACGATTGGATATTTGCAAGTACGCGATTTGCGTTGGAAACGAAATGGAATTGTGGCGATAATGACTTATATTTGTATGTTATTTTGATTCTAAACGATTTGGCAATGCTATGGTTTGATTCATACAAGTATATGGTTTATGTTGACAACCACATGTTGTGGAATTTTGATTGGGACTCATGCAAACATATGATTCATATTGAAAACTACATGTTTGTGGTAGTTATTTACAACACCCATTTGATAATTGCAAGCATATGATTCATGTTGAAAGTAACAACTATATGTTGTAATAATTTATTTAAGATTCATGCAAGTATATGATTTATGTTAACAACTATATGTTATGATATTTTAATTGGAATTCATGCAAGTCCATGATCTATTGTTATGACAACATGATGTAAAATTCTATGGTCATCTTTAGTGTAATTTGATTCACCTAAGTATTATGATTCATATGAAGTTATGTTGGAATTGGCATCATAGTTCAAGTATAAAAATCATATTTTTGTGATAGTGACAAAAGCACGTATCTTTGTAAATTTGTATTAATTTTATGAACATGACTAAACTATGTTCGTTATTATGCCTAATTGAAAAACATGTTTTTAGGCTCATGTTGTTATCATAAGTTACATTAGAATTACATTCCTCTTGCAAGTTTACATAGATAAAATAAAAACCATGATGTAAGTTTAGATATGTTTATGTTATAATTCTATGAATAGAATGAAAACCATGATTCACACAAGAATTAGGTCGGGATAATTCTAGTTGAACCATACTTTTGTATTAGTAACAAAAGTAAGTACCTTTTTGTTAACATGTAGTGATTTTATGAGCACGATTAGTTTATATCATGCCTAAATAAAAAATATAGGCTTATATTTCTAGTCAAGACCCTGTGCCAATAATAATGATATCTAATTTAGTTAGATTCTTAATTTCAAGTTTACATGGTTAGTTGAACCTATGATTCATGTTTAAGTTTATGCCATTATCATATGACTAGAATAATTCATGTTTAAGTACTGCTTATGCCATAATCATATGAGTAAAATAATCCATGATTAAGTATTGTCTATGCATTAACCATATGAATAGAATGATTTATGTTCAAGTATTGTTTATGCTATGATTATGTGGATAAAATGATTCATGTTATGCCATGATTATACGATGTTCCAATTGCAAGTTTGCATGAATAAAATAAAAACCATGATTTCATGTTTAGGAATATTTATGCCATGATTACATGAATAGATCAAAAACCATGATTTCATGTTTGGGTATATTTGTGCCATGATTATGTGAATAGATTAAAAATCATGATTAAGTTGGAATAATTCTAGTTGAACTATACTTTTGTATTAGTAACAAAAGTAAGCACCTTTGTAAACATATAGTAATTTTATAAACATGATTTGCTTATGTTTGACATTATGCCTAAGTAAAAATATAGGTTTATGTTGTAGTTAAGACTATGTGTCAATAATGATATCTAATTTAGTAGATTCTTAACTTAACTACAAGTTTACATGGTTTGATTCATGTCACTTATGCTTTATGACCAAAGTATATGTTACTACAATGCAAGTACACCAGTTTCTATTTTGTAGTTCCAACGTTATGTTGCAAGTTCATGCGTTCACATTCCCCTTTTTGTGTATATAATCACGTTTTAAGCCTCCCCTTTTTCACGTGGCTAAGTTGGGCTTAAAAGGCTAAGCCCAACATATATTATAATAAACGAACGTATTAAACGGGGGAAATAGCGTTGGGCCAAATTAATTAATAAATGAAAATATAAAAGTAGATGGGCCCAAATTCAAGAATGGGTTGGGCCCATGATTGGTGTAAACCTTTACACCATTAGCTTAAATTGATTTTGAATAATGGGCCGCAAATATTTACATATAAAAAGAAAAGTGACAAAATCTGTTAATGTAGAAAATACGATGTGTTTAACCCGAGGTTGGATTGAGTTGTGATGTAAACCTGCCCGGAACCGCCCGGATGTCCAGTAGTCACAACAATACCTATCCAATGTGGGTGGTTAAACACGGAGCCCAGTAAGGACCCGAGGTTAGACTGAGTTGTGGCGTAAGACTGCCCGGACCCAACCGGCAACAGGCAGCCACAACAATACCCGTCTAATGTGAGAGGTCAAGGCTTTAATAAGACAATTAAGGCTGAGTCTGGATTGATAGGATTAAGTAAATTATATTAATACTTAATCAAAATGGAACATGCTAAACTAAACAGACTGATTGGGGGGTTAGGTTTATAAAACACTTAACCAACTTAGCATGTTGGCTAGAAATAGAAAACCTAGTAGCGGAGGACCCTTTTCGCAGTAACCCTACAAGGTATCATGATACCCTGAAACTAGGCAGGGTGGGGCACGATTACTGGGCTGATTGTAAGAGGTCAAATCGACAGCGGTGGTGCAGCAGTGTAGGTTCTAACGGGGTGCGGGCGTGCACACACTCCGGCACAGAAAAATAAGGCACTGGGCACCAGTAGCATACCTGTGCATTCTAGGATTGTGTCGGGCCGCCACCATGGGACTTGATACACCCCATGGTGGGACCAGCATAGGTAACTACAACATCGGGGGCCGTAAGACACATGTAACTATGCGAATAGGAGCCGATCATCATAAAATGGATCACTTCACCCTGATTATGGGGTGCCAGTTGGGAACTAGTTTATATGGGTTCAGAGATTGATATGGGGTACGATAGTATATTCGATCCTAGACAACTGAACTAAGTTTATGGTGCTTTCCCATTTCTAGTTTATACTTATCATACCCAGTTCTTTATTCATAGACTGAATAGTCCTAGACTTACTCAGGCTTTATGTCTGACTCTACTTTTCTTTCGTCTTCTTTTCTTCCGTTCCCCCCCCCCCAGGTCCGCAGGGAGGGAATACCGCAGCTTGACCAGCCTTCATATCCAGCTTGAAGAGAAAGAATGTATTGCTTGGATCTTTTCGTTTTAGACTATGGCTTTGGACAACAACTATGGGACTTTTGCAGTTTATTTATGTTTTCTTTATGCTTCTTTAAATAATGTAATCAAGACAGTTATGAAGATGTTATGTTTTTGGAAGTATTGTAAGACAATTATGGTATGGTTGTTGTAACACGTATTCTTTTATGAAATAAAAGTTGTTGTTTTTCCGCTGTTCAAAAAATATGTGTTCTTATATCTGTCTTGTATATCTGTGACTTATACTTATAAACCTCCACCAAAATTAGGGCATTCCCTTTGAGAGTGACCCTAACGGAGGTGGGGTGTTTCAGCTTGTTTATTTGATTTTGATGTGTAGTTGATTGTGTGATGTTATTTGAAATGAAATAAAATATTTATATAGTTGAAATAAAATATTTTATAGTGGAAAATATTTCATAGTTAAAAATAGAATTTTTCACGTATATATGAAATGAAATAAATTAATATAAGCAAATCGAACGATTTGTTTATATACACACATTTGACTGATATTGATTGGGACGATAAATTTTACACATCGCCCAACTGCACAAAGAAAATCTGTGTTTGATTGTTTGAAACCCCCACACGGGTATTGGGGTGATATATGACATACACTAATCCCAATAATTAGTTGTATGTCGATCGATTGATTGGCAGACTGTTATAAGCGTTGAATATTTATATTTGATGCTTATACAGTGTAGAATGCACTTTGGATGATGGTTGATTATTCATCGTTGTCATCGTATACATGTGTTGTAAAAAAAAATCCATATAATTAACATTATATGGTAATTGATTGGGCCTCATTCCAGTTTTGAAAAAGAAATATTTGAAATAGAATATTTGAAAATAGAAACATATGAAGCCGTGTTGATTAGATTGACGCCATTTTGACGTGAACGGTATTTATATCGATTATATTCGTTTTTATAATGAATATTGAAAAGTGCTTTCAAAATCGAATATTTTGAAATGAAATTTGAATTATATTGTAAAGAATAGATATTCGACTTAAATTGAAATTGAATTGAATAGAAAATGAATTCGAATTAAATTGAAATTGAATTGAATAGAAAATGAATTCGAATTAAACTGAATAGAATTGAAATTCGAATTAGATTGAAATAGAATTGAAATCATTTTGAATTGAATTTAAAACATATTGAAATTGAACTGGAAATCGATTTGAATGGAAATCAATTTGAAATGAATTTAAAACGAATTTGTAAGGGAAAATTCAATTTTGATTTGAATTTGAAAAAGAAGTTGAAATCGTTTTGAAAAACGAATTTAAACGATTTATAAAATTCGTTTCGAAAGGAAATCGATGATGTATATATTATATATATTATATATCTAATATAATGGCCTGAATAGAACGCGTCGCGCCACGGCAGTTCGCGAATTTCGACCATTGACTTCGAATGGATATTGCGGGAGATCCGACCGTCGGATTCTCCTAAAACCGGAACCGTTGGGTTCGTATCGAAAAGAGCTTTCTAACAAATATTAGAAATTAGAAATCTAACGGTTGGATTTGGAATTATGTCCAAATCAAATTTGGAAAAGGTCGCTGTAAGTGCAGTTCGATGGCCATTAGTGGAAATCGACTGTCCGGGCCTTGATAAAATTATTAAAAATAGTAATAATTCGTGTAAAATCGTAAGAAATGATTTAGAAAGAATTAGGATGAAAAACTCCATATTTGAAAAGATAAAAATAGATTTTTATCGAAATGAACTAGTTTTGAACTAGAATAATAATTTATTTATTTTTAAAATAAATAAATTGGATTTGAAATGGTTGAAAATAACCAGAATTTCCAAAAATTGCATTGGAATTGATTTTAATCGAAATTGTCTTCGGAATATTTCGATGTTGGATTTCGTGATTATACAGATGTTGTTATGAAAATTTGAAAGATATTTATATATTGCTATTTCCAATACGATATTTGTTGGTCGTAGAATTTGATATTGAATATAAGCTGATATATTTTCTATTCAGAGCCTTGTATTTAATATCAAATGTGATTTGGGTTTGTCGTGAATGGTGTCTCTATTAACACTGTTCTTGAACCCAGTTGAGAAAAGATTAAATCTTTTTATTTAGATTTAATGAAGTGTACCAATTAAATAATATTTAATTGGAATTGAATTGGTATTGATTTTTGGGTTTATCGTGAACAGTGTTTTAAATAACACTTGTTCTTTAACCCGATAATTAATGGAATGTGATTTTGGGTTTATCATGAACCGTGTTTTAAAAAGACACTGATTCTTTAACCCAGTTAAAGATTAAAACTAAGTGGAGTTTTAATGAATCTTTAATTAGATTGAAAAGGTGTTAGAATGGAGTATCACCAATTTTACTCCAGGCGATAGTTAAATCTTTAATTAGTTTTGAACGTGAAATGGTAATTGAATTTACCGATAACACCGTGGTGTTAGATATGAAGTATTACCAGTTTTACTTCATGGGATGAATAGGTTGGGATTGGGAAATTAAAATAAATGATTACTTCGGTGTGGTTCGCTAATCCCGACTAGTTTAAATTGATATTCAAAAGCAGATTAAAGAATAAATTTAAAGGATTAATCTTTGATAAAATTTACGGGAACCCTTCCCAAAGTGTAAGAATATTTGAATAAAAGAATATTCTGAATTGGAATGAGGCGTATGTTGTGTTTGTGTAACACTTGTCTATTATATACGCGAGTTATTCAGAAAGACCGGGTTTATCCCATTCTGAATAACCGATTCGACGTGATGTCGAAGATGAAGGCGGTGGTTGAAGACCGGAGGTCTTCACGTTGTTTGGGTGATTACTAATGATCTTGATTGGGTTGTACACCCAAGAAGATGGAAACAGTTAGTGGTCGTCCAGACGTACTTGGAGATCGATGGATATGCGGGGTACTAGGTGCCTCCGGTTTCGTTCAGACCCAGAACGAACTTGTAAATGGACTGTGTGTCTGACATGAGATTTTAGTCTGTGTGATTGATTTCTATTAAATATATATCTGTTTGGCGGTAGAGAATTTATTCTCTTGCTTAACGCCCTTCTCTGAGACGTACGAGCTCAGGGGTTATATACTGATGGATATCAAACGCATAGAGTGAATTGCCTGTGTGGCATGCCTAAGTGGCAAATGGATCAAGGCTTCTGTTGAAAAGCAAAGTCTTGTGGTTGATGATCAAAGCACGGCCTGTGTGGCGTAGCTTTGTGTAACGTTGATTCGCGAGCTTCACACCCGGTATGAACCAAAAACGGGAGAAGGACCTCAGGGAGGGTATGCGTTTCTTTCTAGTTAGAAGTGGCGTCAGTGGTTTTACACGCCCTGACGAGTTTGACTTATGTGGTTGTTGTTGTTGCGAGGCGCCTCGGTTAGATTGGACGATCCGGGTCCGATGGAGCCATTCGTTGGCTCATTTACGCCCCAAAGGGCGAGGAAACGCAGTATTCAGGCATTTTAATCCACATTGGTGGACCGGCCCTGTCGCTCCAAGGTCACTCGAGCTCTGACCTGAGGCTCGGGCTAGAGAGTCTCGAATCGGTTGAGGACTATCTTTTGCCTCGGTTCATAGATGGAAATCCAACTTCCAAATACGTGACATTTGTGGTTTTATTTGTAGAGCCTAGTATGGCGACATAGTGGGATGGGGCGCTTATGCCGTCTATGATTGATACTTATGATTTGAAGTTGTTTTATACACTATGCACTTATAATAGTATCAAATGATTTGTTTTAAACGTATCAAGCATTCTTGGCTATTATAAGGTAAAAACCCTATCCTCCGGCTTGCGTTCCATTGTGTGATGGGAATTGGGTCTTATAATAGCTTCATTGTTCTTTATTTAGCATTGCGCTATTGTTTTATGCACTGGTATTCTTGGGAGGAAACCCGTTCTGTGTTATACGGCGTGGTCCCTTGATTTACCTAACTTTAAAATAAAGATTAATAACTGTTTTAGTTCTCACACCAGTCCCATGACTGACTTGGAGTTTATTGTTTTAACCTAAACTCTGGGTGCCCTTATTTTGACATGGGCAGCTAGTAGTTTTCGTTTTGTAGATTTATATTCACAGGATCCTGGTTTACAGCTGGAACGATATCTGGAAAGCTTTGTATCCGTATATCTCATTCTAGTTGTGTTTTGTATTATTTCCGCTGCGATGTATTTAAAATGTAATTTAAATCTCTGATATTGATGTGTAATATTTATTCATACTCTGTATATTCTTGTATTCTGATGGAATTGTTGTAATTAACAATGAAATGTTCTCCCGTCTGCGTTCCTTTGTGTGTTGTTCTCGAACTATCCGCGCTTTCCTCACCGGGGAAGTTACGGGTTTTCACAATAAATTTTAAAAAGAATAAATGTTTCATAGAAGATAGGGATTCAATAGTCATATTCAAAGGAGATAGAAAGAAAAATATTTATATATTATGTACGAAAATATCCAGTGATAATTTATGTCTTATGGCCAATATAGGTGATCCCTGGATCTGGCATAAGAGATTCGGTCATACAAATTTCAAACACATCTCTAGGATTTCTAAATTAGGTTCAGTTATAGGATTACCCAAAATGAAATTTAAAGTTAATAACTTATGTAATGCTTGTCAATTCGGAAAATTAAAGAAGAGTTTATTTAGATCAAAAGAAGAAATTACCATTTCAAAACCATTACAGTTAATACACATGGAAGTTGATGATTTTTCTAGATTCACTTGGACTTTGTTTTAAAAAATAAAAGTGATGCTTTTGATCAATTTAATACTTTTTCTAAAAGTATTCAAAATTTATTATCACTAAAAATTAAAATAATATATATTCATTATGGCGGAGAATTTGAAAATGAGAATTTTGAAAAATATTGTAATAGAAAAGGAATAACCCACAAATTTTCAATTCCAAGGACTCCTCAACAAAACGGAGTAGTTGAACAAAAAAATAGAACAATACAAGAATGTGCAAGAACTATGTTATTCGATAGTAATTTACTAAGGAATTTTTGGGCTGAGGCAGTTGCAACAGCTTGTTATATTATTAATAGAATTTCAATTAGACCTTTAACTCATAAAACACCCTATGAATTTTTGTATAACAAGAAACCAAAAGTATCATATTTTAAAATATTTGGAAGTAAATGTTTTATATTAAACACAAAAGACAATTTAGACAAATTTGATTCAAAATTCTATAAAGAAATTTTTATTGGATATTCACAAAGAAGCAAAGCTTATAGAGTTTTCAATACTTGAACCAACACTATAGAAGATACATTAAATGTATCATTCGATGAAAACCATAAAAGTATAATTCAAAACAACGAAGACGATTATGAAAATGAAATAAATTATGAAGATAATCAACCAAATAAAAGAATGAGATTGCTTAGAGACCATCCTGTAGAAAATATCTTAGAAGATATTGAATTTGTTGTTAGAACTCGTAATCAATTAAATAATATGAGCACTACCGCATTTATATCAACTGTTGAACCCAAAAATCCAAAGGAAGCTTCTTTCAATGATTCATGGATAATTGCTATGCAAGAAGAACTGAATCGGTTTACTAGGAATGAAGTATGGGAACTTATTCCTAGACCAGAGGATAAAACAATAATATGAACAAAATGGGTCTATAAAAATAAAAAGAATGAACAAGTGAGGTAGTAAGAAATAAGGCACGACTAGTAGCACAAGTTTATACTCAAGAAGAAGGAATAGATTACGATGAAACTTTTGCCCCCGTAGCAAGACTAGAGGCTATTAGAATTTTACTAGCTTTTGCAAACTATAATGATTTCAAATTATATCAAATGGATGTCAAGAGTGCCTTTCTAAATGGATTTGTCAAGGAAAACGTATATGTAGAGCAACCACCCCTATTTGAAGATGAAAAATTACCAAATCACGTATATAAGTTGAAGAAAGCATTATATGGATTAAAACAGGCTCCTAGGGCTTGGTATGATAGATTACAAAATTATTTATTACAATCAAACTTTGAAATAGGAAAATTAGATAATACTTTGTTTATCAAGAAGAATAACAAAGATATACAACTAGTACAAATATATGTTGACGATATAATCTTTGGGTTAATACATGAAAAAATGAACAAAGAATTTTCAAATATTATGACCAAAATTTTTTTAATGAACCATATAGGAGAATTATCATTCTTTTTAGGTTTACAAATTCGACAATTAGAGAACGGAATATTTATTAATCAAGAAAATATGTGAGAGATTGAATTAATGAATACAATCTAACAACAACAAATGGTAGACCAACACCTATGGCAACTAATATTGCTTTAAGTACAGATGGTACGTCAAAAGATGTTGATCAAAAAATATAGAGGAATGATAGGATCATTATTATATATAACCACTAGTAGATCAGATATAATGCATAGTGTATGTCTCTGTGCAAGATATTAATCACAACCTAAGGAAACTCATTTAACAGCCGTAAAAAGTATTCTGAGATATGTAAAGCACACATTATATTTTGGATTATTCTATCCTAAGAATGATTCATTCGATTTAGTTTCATACTGTGACGTTGATTATGCAGGATGCAAATCCAATCGTAAAAGTACTAGTGGAACATGTCACTTCTTAGGACATTCTCTTGTATCATGGTTCAGTAAAAAAGAAAAATACTGTATTTTTGTCAACAACTGAAGCAGAATATATATCTACTGCGTTGGCTTATTCACGAGTAATATATATGCAACAAACTTTAAATGATTTTGGTTTAAGTATAAATAAATCACTTATACATTACGATAATACAAGTGCCTCTACAAGAAAAATGATTTTTTGTAGTGCTCAAAAACCGCTACCAATCATTTTTGGTGGCATTTCGATAATCGTTACGAGAAAGCATGCCACTAAAAATCATTTCAAATTGGTTGCACTATTTTAATGCCACTATAATTTCTTTTGTTGTAATGTTTATTAAACGCCACCAAAATAATTTTTGTCGCACTAAATAAACGCCATAAAAAAGCTTATAATGTTACTAATAAAATTTTCAATTTTACCCCTAGTTTACGGTTGTGTTAATTCAACCCCACTAAATATATTTCGATAGCTTTTTTAAAATGCAACTAAAAATTATTAATTAATTTGCTATTTTTTTCCCTGCAATTATTTCCTGCTAGCAGTCTATTTTGTTTCTACAACATCAATCCATAATCATTCACAATGACGTTCAAACAATCAGAAAAACAATTAACCATATAATCAAATAAAATATGGGTACATGATTCAATACAATAGTTTTCCGTACAACTAACCAAAAACTCACATACAATAACCACTCTGATATACAAATTTACACAATTTATACAAAGAAAATGTTATACCGTAATGTACACATCTAGTACAATAACCACTTTGCTCTTTGAAGTGATGCAACATATAGTCAGTGTAATAACCCGAAAATCTGGGTCAATTTAAAATTTTTAAATTGGCAATTTTAGTGAATTTTGATTATATAAAATGTATTATTTTAAATAATAACAACGAAAAATTTATTTTGAATAGAATTAGAACGTATATATTTATATACTCGTCGTTAGAATATAAATATTTTATTTTAAATATTAAAGGAATTGAAAATGGCGCGGTAGTTCGATAATTCGATTTCAAAATTCAAATGAATATACAGGATTCAAAATTAACCGGATTTTAGTGAAACCAAAAACATTTGAATCTATTTGAGAATATCTTTCCAACGAATCCGAAAAATTGAAATTTCATAGCGGGAACCAAAAGATATGTCCAGTTGAAAATTCTGAATAGTCGCTATGGAATGTAGGCCCTTAAAAATGGAAATTTTGCAAACGACCTCGGTTTTCGACGAAACCACCTTTGTTGGATCCGTGATATCAAATTATTGCTAGGTTTCAAATTTCATAATTTTTGAAGCTAGTATGTGAGCGTGGCAAAGGAAAATGTGTTTTGGTCAATTATAGTTAAATTGGATCGACCAGAAAAGGGCCATTTTACAAACGGTCTCAGAATTAGACGAAACTAGTTTTGTTGGGACCATATCATCAAAACATAGCTAGATTTATTTTTCGGAAATTTTTAGAATTAGTATGTGGCCCCGGCAAATTGAAATGTATGTTCAAATCAAATATTGAATGTTTTATATTTTAATTTGAATAAAAACTGATCGAAACAGTCGAACTGGCTTACGAAACATGTCCCATCGTGTTCAGAATAAGGGTAATTAGCTAAGGGCGACAGTCGTTGGGTTGGATTTGGAGTTCTTAGTGATAAACAGATTATAATTGAATTAAAGAATAAAATATTATTAAAATAAATATATAAACACCCTCTTGAGTCAAACCCTAGGCCCTGTTCTAATTATTTCTGCACCGCCTCTCCCTTTACAATAAACGAACGGTCCACGAGCTCCCCGAAACTAAACCTCCGATCTCCTCCAAAAAGCAAGGGAGGGTGATGGAACCAAAGCGGAAAACGTTCGGGGTGGAGAGGGCTAACGTCAGGGAGGAATGCTCGACCTCCGGTGAGCTATTGGATGCACGGTGGCGGTTTAACTGGAGAGAGTTTGGGGTGGAACTAGGCGCGCTATGGTGGGAATTGGCAGACGAGATCGGTACAGGAGCGAAGAGGATGGATGAGGCTATGGCGTGGTGATCTCTGATCGGCGGCTGGTGATGTCTAGGGCGGCGCGCAGAGGTATATTCTGGTCGAAGTTGGGTTCCCTCAGTTCGACGGGTTACAGGAAGAAGAGATGATTAGCGGGGTAATTATCCCCTTAATGATAGGATTTAGTTGTTTAATTTATTTATTTATTAAAATTTGTACTCAATGTATAAAATTGTATAACTTGTTGATACCAAAATAGAATTCAGAAAAACGAAGCCCGTTGAAACCGTAATTTCGAGGGCTACATTTCAGAACAAACTGGGATGAAAACAGAAGCAGATGCGAATTTTGATTAAATTAAACACTGGGTTTAATTTAATTAAAATAATCGTTTTTAGCGATTTCAAAACCAACCAATGTGAAAATTCTCTCACTTTAAATTTTCTGTTCAGTTATTTATTTCATAACTGCATATATGAACTGTTCCCCGTCATCCACAGACCATGGACGACTTGTTTGTTTGGTTGTATTCTGTGTGAAAATTGATGTGAAATAAATATATATCGAAAGTGAAAATATCGTATATATAGGAAGTGAAAATACCGTATATATAGAAAGTGAAAATATCGTATATATTGAAAGTGAAAATATCGTATATATAGAAAGTGAAAATATCGTACATATAGAAAGTGAAAATATCGTACATATAGAAAGTGAAAATATTGTATATATTGAAAGTGAAAATATCATATATATATATATAGAAAGTGAAAATATCGTATATATTGAAAGTGAAAATATCGTATATATTGAAAGTGAAAATATCATATATATTGAAAGTGAAATAAATAAATATATATTGAAAGTGAAAATATCATATATATTGAAAGTGAAATAAATAAATATATATTGAAAGTGAAAATATCTCATATATTGAAAGTGAAAATATCGTATATATTGAAAAATGAAAATATTATATATATGAAAGGTGGAAATAATATATATATATATATGAAATGAAAACGATATATATATGAAATGTGAAAACGATGTCTATATAAAATTAAAATGATATATATATGAAATCTGAAAACGATGTCTATATAAAATGAAAACGATATATATATGAAATGTGAAAACGATGTCTATATGAAATGAAAACGATATATATATATATATATATGAAATGTGAAAATGATTTGATTGTTAAAAACATAATTTTTAACATATATATACATTGTATAGAATTGTCGTGTATATGGAATATTCAATTTTGATTAGAAATTGAATATGAAGTTGAATTTGTTTTTGAAACGAATTTAAAACGATTTATAGAATTCGTTTTAAATAGAAATCGACGAAATATATATTATATATTATATATATATATAATATAATGGCCTGAATAGAACGCGTCGCGCTGCGGCAGTTCGCGAATTTCGACCATTGACTTCGAACGGACATTACGGGAGATCCGACCGTCGGATTCTCCTGAAACCGGAACCGTTGGGTTCGTATCGAAAAGAGCTTTCTAATGAATATTAGAGATTTGAAATCTAACGATTGGATTTGGAATTATGTCCAAATCAAATTTTGAAAAGGTCGTTGTAAGTGCAGTTCGATGGCCGTTGATGGAAATCGACTGTACGGGCCTTGATAAAATTATTAAAAATATCAATAATTTGTGTAAAATCATAAGAAATGATTTGGGAAGAATTGGGATGAAAAATTCCACATTTGAAAAGATAAAAATCTATTTTTATCGAAACGAACTAGTTATTAACTAGAAAGATAATCCAATAGTTATAAATAAATAAATTGGATTGGATTTGAATTGAAATTATCTTTGGATATTTTCGATATTGAATTCCGTGATTATACAGATATTGTGATGGGAATTTGGAAGATATCGATATCGTTATTCCCGATATGATATATGTTGGTTTCAGGATTTGATGTTGAATATAAGTTGATACTATCTCTATTCAAAACCTTATATTTAATGTCAAATTTGATTGATTAATTGTTTGGATTGTACTCGACCAGTTTATGAGCAGAATATGCTTTTAAATTTAGCATTAGGTTGAGTTGAAAATATCTGTGTGCTCACGCCTTGTGAAACACTTCACGATTTGACGATAAGGTGTTTAGCGATGTTGTGGTCATTTCAAATTTAATGAATGATTGTGAAATGATATTTTTCTTAAGTGAAAAGAAATGTATTCCCGATTTTGGACAGGGAATGTTTTATAAAAATGTTTTATAAAACAGAAAAGATTTCGAGGCCCAAAACCCGATGATTTCTAAAATGATTTAGAAATGTATTATGGTTTTACATTGTATTTCATCGCGTACTGATTAGTTGCTATTAATGATGTATCTGTTTGGTGGCGGAGAATTTATTCTCTTGCTTAAGACCCTTCTTTGAGACGTACGAGCTCAAAGGTTATGTGATTAATAGTGACTGATCATATGTGTGAATTACTGATGTGAAGTACTATATTTAGAAAGTACTTGTGATTATTGTGTTGTGAAATGATTTTCCCTACTTCGGGATATGAAATGATTTAGTATGTGGCTAAAGAGTCGGGTGACCCTGAGACTAAAAGTATGGGTGAGAGGTCGATGTAGCCTACCCCTATGTGGGGTAGGTGCATCGTCGGTGTAGCCTACTCCTATGTGGGGTAGGTGCACATTTATATATCGAGTTCCGAGGTGCGTACCCTTTGCCTTGTCGATGGGGAGCACGATATTTAGTTGCATACTTGTTTGTATGCATTGTTATGTTTTGGAATTCATATTTCCAAACGATTTGATTTGAGATCCCGAAGTGAAATCTACTTTGTTATAGAAAGTTAGATATGTATTTCAAATGATTTGAAATAAGAAATCGGGAATAAAATCCAAAGGAATAATTTTTGTAAATTGAATTGGATTTGGAAAATCTAAGTGTAGTGATTAATCTAAGTGGGTAGATTGGGATTTTTCATGTTGATTGATGCATAGTAGATTCATATATCTATATTGATTGTTGTTTATACACTAGCATTCATGGGGGTAAACCCGTTCCGCGTTAGCGGCGTGGTCCCGTGATATGCCATATGATTAATATAAGGTTATAATTGTTTAGAGTTTCTGACACCAGTCCCATGACTGACCTGTAGTTTGCTTTTCCCTTGCGAACTCGGGTGCCCCTATTTTCCACACGGGCAGTCGAGTAGTTTTATTTTGTAGATGTATTGAGAAGGATTCTGTATTGAAGCTTTAAGCTGCGTCCAGAGCATCGTTAGTCTTCCGCTGTGTAGTTTATATTTCCGCTGTGCATTGTATTACATTTATGTAAATTTATCTTCCGCTGTATTGATTATATTTCGATATACTCTGATATTCTTTACTCTGATGTTACATTATTATGATGTTTATAGAAGTCTTCTGTTATTTGTTCTGATGTGTTGTATACCCAGAGTTAGCGTATGCGGGATTCGAACGGTCTTGGTCGGTTTAGCGATCGATTAGGTCCGGGCGAAATCCGCGTCGTTACATATGGTATCAGAGCTTTGGTTAACTCAAATCTTTGGGGTACATCTCATTGGAACTGAACAAAAGACTCATCAGAGGTAGGATTAGTAATATCCTATAGAAGAATCCTCATTAGAGATAGAATCAATAGCATTCTAGAATGAGTGACTCGTTAGAGATGGGGTTAGTAATGCCCCAGAATGAGTTGAGTGTTATATGTTTATAAATAACGTATTTGTGATTATATATATAATCCGGTCTTAGAAAATTTGATTTTTGATTATATAAAGTTATATATTTGAAAAATCTAATCAATTAATTGATTGTTGGTTGTGTTGTGTGATTATTAGTTCAACTAATCATAATATTGAACTGATAATACCAATAAGAGAATGTAAGGTGAATTAGCCAATTTGAATCAAATATAGGACTGAATTGGAAATTGTATGAAATTGCATGCATATACATGTACTTACATTGAACAGGTCATAGCAAGGAGGCTAGAGCAGAAGAATAAAAATTGTTTTCCCGACAAATAGGTACATGTTTATCATAATTTACTGTTTTGTTTGGGTGATGATTATTTTATGAGCCGATTGGCTAGCCGCTTGGCTTTTTCTTTTTCTTTTTGAGATCAGAGGGCCTGTATGGCAATTTCGGGATTTTTCCCGGTGCTCCCGGTGCAGGGGAGGTTATGGCGAATTTTTTCGAAATTTTAGGGTGTTAGCCAAATTTTTGAAAAATTTGAAAAGTTCTTAGAAACTAAAAAGTTGAAGAACTTAAGCCGTAAAGAAAATAATGGAAGTTGAGTTGATTAGTTAAACCACTTTCGACTTTGTTCCTTTTCGGGGACGAAAAGTTTTAAGTGGGGGAGATTGTAATAACCCGGAAATCTGGGCCAATTTAAAAATTTTAAATTGGCAATTTTAGTGAATTTTGATTATATAAAATATATAATTTTAAATAATAACGACGAAAAAATTATTTTGAATAGAATTAGAACGTATATATTTATATTCTCGTCGTTAGAATATAAATATTTTATTTTAAATATAAAAGGAATTGAAAATGGCGCGGTAGTTCGATAATTTGATTTCAAAATTCAAATGAATATACAGGATTCAAAATAAACCGGATTTTAGTGAAACCAAAAACATTTGAATCTATTTGAGAATATCTTTCCAACGAATCCAAAAAATTGAAATTTCATAGCGGGAATCAAAAGACATGTCCAGTTGAAAATTCTGAATAGTCGCTATGGAATTCAGGCCCTTTAAAATGGAAATTTTGCAAACGACCTCGGTTTTCGACGAAACCACCTTGTTGGATCCGTGATTTCAAATTATTGCTAGATTTCAAATTTCATAATTTTTGAAGCTAGTATGTGAGCATGGCGAAGGAAAATGTGTTTTGGTCGATTACAGTTAAATTGGATCGACCAGAAAAGGGCCATTTTACAAACGGTCTCAGAATTCGACGAAACTAGTTTTTTTGGGACCGTATCGTCGAAACATAGCTAGATTTATTTTTCGGGAATTTTTAGAATTAGTATGTGGCCCCGGCAAATTAAAATGTACGTTCAAATCAAATATTAAATGTTTTATATTTTAATTTGAATAAAAACTGATCGAAACAGTCAAACTGGCTTACGAAACATGTCCCATCGTGTTCAGAATAGGGGTAATTAGCTAAGGGCGACAGTCGTTGGGTTGGATATGGAGTTCTTAGTGATAAACAGATTATAATTGAATTAAAGAATAAAATATTATTAAAATAAATATATAAACACCCTCTTGAGTCAAACCCTAGGCCCCGTTCTAATTATTTCTGCACCGCCTCTCCCTTTACAATAAACGAACGGTCCACGAGCTCCCCAAAACTAAACCTCCGATCTCCTCCAAAAGGCAAGGGAGGGTGATGGAACCAAAGGGGAAAACGTTCAGGGTGGAGAGGGCTAACGTCAGGGAGGAGTGCTCGACCTCCGGTGAGCTATTGGATGCACGGTGGCGGTTTAACTGGAGAGAGTTTGGGGTGGAATTAGGCACGCTATGGTGGGAAATGGAAGACGAGATTGGTACAGGAGCGAAGAGGATGGATGAGGCTATGGCGTGATGATCTCTGATCGGCGGCTGGTGATGTCTAGGGCGGCGCGCAGAGGTATATTCTGGTCAAAGTTGGGTTCCCTCAGTTCGACGGGTTACAGGAAGAAGATATGATTAGCGGGGTAATTATCCCCTTAATGATAGGATTTAGTTGTTTAATTTATTTATTTATTAAAATTTGTATTCAATGTATAAAATTGTATAACTTGTTGATACCAAAACAGAATTCAGAAAAACGAAGCCCGTTGGAACCGTAATTTCGAGGGCTACATTTCAGAACAAACTGGGATGAAAACAGAAGCAGATGCGAATTTTGATTAAATTAAACACTGGGTTTAATTTAATTAAAATAATCATTTTTAGCGATTTCAAAACCAACCAATGTGAGATTCTCTCACTTTACATTTTCTGTTCAGTTATTTATTTCATAACTACATATATGAACTGTTCCCCGTCGTCCACAGACCATGGACGACTTGTTTGTTTGGTTGTATTCTGTGTGAAAATTGATGTGAAATAAATATATATTGAAAGTGAAAATATCGTATATATAGGAAGTGAAAATACCGTATATATAGAAAGTGAAAATATCGTATATATTGAAAGTGAAAATATCGTATATATAGAAAGTGAAAATATTGTATATATTGAAAGTGAAAATACCGTATATATAAAAAGTGAAAATATCGTGTATATATATATAAAGTGAAAATATCATATATATATATATATATAGAAAGTGAAAATATCGTATATATTGAAAGTGAAAATATCGTATATATTGAAAGTGAAATAAATAAATATATATTGAAAGTGAAAATATCGTATATATTGAAAGTGAAATAAATAAATATATATTGAAAGTGAAAATATCGTATATATTGAAAGTGAAAATATCGTATATATTGAAAAGTGAAAATATTATATATATGAAAGGTGGAAATAATATATATATATGAAATGAAAACGATATATATATGAAATGTGAAAACGATGTCTATATAAAATTAAAACGATATATATATAAAATCTGAAAACGATATCTATATAAAATGAAAACGATATATATATGAAATGTGAAAACGATGTCTATATGAAATGAAAACGATATATATATGAAATGTGAAAATGATTTGATTGTTAAAAACATAATTTTTAACATATATATACACTGTATAGAATTGTCGTGTATATGGAATATTCAATTTTGATTAGAAATTGAATATGAAGTTGAATTTGTTTTTGAAACGAATTTAAAACGATTTATAGAATTTGTTTTAAATAGAAATCGACGAAATATATATTATAAATTATATATATATTATATAATGGCCTGAATAGAACGCGCCGCGCTGCGGCAGTTCGCGAATTTCGACCATTGACTTCGAACGGACATTACGGGAGATTCGACCGTCGGATTCTCCTGAAACTAGAACCGTTGGGTTCGTATCGAAAAGAGCTTTCTAACGAATATTAGAGATTTGAAATCTAACGGTTGGATTTGGAATTATGTCCAAATCAAATTTGGAAAAGGTCGTTGTAAGTGCAGTTCGATGGCCGTTGATGGAAATCGACTGCCTTGATAAAATTATTAAAAATATCAATAAT
Source organism: Allium sativum (assembly GCA_030737875.1). Lineage (NCBI taxonomy): Eukaryota > Viridiplantae > Streptophyta > Magnoliopsida > Asparagales > Amaryllidaceae > Allium > Allium sativum. The sequence continues at coordinate 1,016,502,243 of CM060926.1, read as the reverse complement.
TTGTGTAAAATCATAAGAAATGATTTGGGAAGAATTGGGATGAAAAATTCCACATTTGAAAAGATAAAAATCTATTTTTATCGAAACGAACTAGTTATTAACTAGAAAAATAATCCAATAGTTATAAATAAATAAATTGGATTGGATTTGAATTGAAATTATCTTTGGATATTTTCGATATTGAATTCCGTGATTATACAGATATTGTGATGGGAATTTGGAAGATATCGATATCGTTATTCCCGATATGATATCTGTTGGTTTCAGGATTTGATGTTGAATATAAATCGATACTATCTCTATTCAAAACCTTACATTTAATGTCAAATTTGATTGATTGATTGTTTGGATTGTGCTCGACCAGTTTATGAGCAGAATATGCTTTTACATTTAGCATTGGGTTGGGTTGAAAATATCTGTGTGCTAACGCCTTGTGAAACACTTCACGATTTGACGATAAGGTGTTTAGCGATGTTGTGGTCATTTCAAATTTAATGAATGATAGTGAAATGATATTTTTCTTAAGTGAAAAGAAATGTATTCCCGATTTTGGACAGGGAATGTTTTATAAAAATGTTTTATAAAACAGAAAGGATTTCGAGGCCCAAAACCCGATGATTTCTAAAATGATTTAGAAATGTATTATGGTTTTACATTGTATTTCATCGCGTACTGATTAGTTGCTATTAATGATGTATCTGTTTGGTGGCGGAGAATTTATTCTCTTGCTTAACACCCTTCTTTGAGACGTACGAGCTCAAAGGTTATGTGATTAATAGTGACTGATCATATGTGTGAATTACTGATGTGAAGTACTATATTTAGAAAGTACTTGTGATTATTGTGTTGTGAAATGATTTTCCCTACTTCGGGATATGAAATGATTTAGTATGTGGCTAAAGAGTCGGGTGACCCTGAGACTAAAAGAATGAGTGAGAGGTCAGTGTAGCCTACCCCTATGTGGGGTAGGTGCATTGTCGGTGTAGCCTACTCCTATGTGGGGGTAGGTGCACATTTATATATCGAGTTGCGAGGTGCGTACCCTTTGCCTTGTCGATGGGGAGCACGATATTTGGTTGCATACTTGTTTGTATGCATTATTATGTTTTGGAATTCATATTTCCAAACGATTTGATTTGAGTTCCCGAAGTGAAATCTACTTTGTTATAGAAAGTTAGATATGTATTTCAAATGATTTGAAATAAGAAATCGGGAATAAAATCCAAAGGAATAATTTCTGTAAATTGAATTGGATTTGGAAAATCTAAGTGTAGTGATTAATCTAAGTGGGTAGATTGGGATTTTGCATGTTGATTGATGCATAGTAGATCCATATATCTATATTGATTGTTGTTTATACACTAGCATTCATGGGGGTAAACCCGTTCCGCGTTAGCGGCGTGGTCCCGTGATATGCCATATGATTAATATAAGGTTATAACTGTTTAGAGTTTCTCACACCAGTCCCATGACTGACCTGTAGTTTGCTTTTCCCTTGCGAACTCGGGTGCCCCTATTTTCCACACGGGCAGTCGAGTAGTTTTATTTTGCAGATGTATTGAGCAGGATTCTGGATTGAAGCTTTAAGCTGCGTCCAGATCATCGTTAGTCTTCCGCTGTGTAGTTTATATTTCCGTTGTGCATTGTATTACATTTGTGTAAATTTATCTTCCGCTGTATTGATTATATTTCGATATACTCTGATATTCTGTACTCTGATGTAACATTATTATGATGTTTATAGAAGTCTTCTGTTATTTGTTCTGATGTGTTGTATACCCAGAGTTAGCGTATGCGGGATTCGAACGGTCTTGGTCGGTTTAGCGATCGATTAGGTCCGGGCGAAATCCGTGTCGTTACAGTTAGGCCGCTCCTCCCTGATTTCACAACAAGATACACAAATGTTAACAAGGTATGTTAACAAGCCAGCATATTATGAGTCATCGCAAAACATGACTGGACATACTAGGCAATGCAAGTTCATATGTTTTTACGTTCGTGCAAATACAAAATACTTAAGTGTAGCTTTAGCAGCAGCTAAACACAAGTGACAATTAAAATACTAGTCTCAACTAAAGCCAGCTTTTATGATTTCCATTCGTGTAAATAGTAAAGTATATACAACAAATTAATGTGAACTCAGCCATTGAAGGTACTTCCACAGGCAGTAGACCTGAAAGTACTTCCACAGGCAGTTCCATTGAAATGGTGAACTCAGCCATTGAAATATTTTTGTGATAACTGTATACAGTAGTGAAAAGACCTATTCGTCAAACTATATACAGCAAAATTAGACTACTAAATGTTTATGTGTTAACGTACTTTCATTGAAATGGTGAATTCAGACATGTTTTATATATGTAATGTATAGAAGTTTACAACTGCAATTTAGGAACAAGAAGTAAATACTGGTCTACTTACAAAAGGATGAACATTTTACTTAGGTTGTAGGAAACAATCATTAATCTATGTATAGAATAATGGGCAGAAAAATAGCACTGACTTTCAACGGCTATAACAACACGAAGAATACTGTTTTGAAGTTTAACATTAAGCAGAACATGGTTGCAAATAAACACTTCAATGTAAAATGCATAACATAAAAAGTTCCAAATCAATACCGCAAAAGTATCTGCCAATCCTGCCTCTAGAAGTTCCCCTCGAGTAGCTTTATCCAAATTACTTAAAGAAATTTTCTTAACTTCAGCTTTCAGATTATGCAAATCGGAATTGTACTCTCTCAGCTTTGTCAGCAATACAGCTTTAACACTTGGTTGCAAACTTCTTGCCTCAAGATTCATTTTTCTAATCTGAGCAGATATATATAGACATAACCCTTCAGCATCACTTAACCATGTTTCTTGATCAATTTCAGCATGTCATCTGTACACATAAATAGCCATGTTATTTCTCTCTATGATCTACGATCTTAGCTGAAACATATGCATACATACACACATATATTACAAACACACACATGCATGTATTTATATGTATATGGGATTTGAATTACCCTAGATGTATCTAAGGTTAACTTGTTTTCCTACCTTCTATTATTTACATTGATGGACTAACATGCACATGCAATCATGCTCTCGTAGATATTCTTGGCTTTGCTAATTTGCATAATGTAACAGAATGCAAACCAGTTTAAACAGCAGTGACTTGGGATTAGTTTTAGGATAAAATGTGCTAACATGCAACAATAAGAAATCTTACCGTATCAGTTTGTCCCGTAGAAAATCCAAGAGCACGCCTGTAGAGTTCGTAAGTAATAGGTACTATAAGCAATCAAAATTTGTTAAGACATATAACAATGTTAAATTAACAAAAAAGACCAAGTTTTTGTAAGTAATAGGCATGCCTGTAGAGTTCCGAGCAATGCGACAAACTTGAAGAGCCTTTTGAACTGCAGGCATATGCAGATAAGAAGAAACATAATTGTCCAAACAAATGTAAGACTGGATCTCAAACTCCCCTTGTACAGTATAATCATTTCTTCTATAACGCCAATTCAGGTTGATCGGATCTCTGTTCAGTTTCCCACATCAATTCAGGTTCCTCTAGCCTCAACAATATTAATAATCGAGATTGCAAATACGGTTCAGGTTCAATTAGAATGAATGGGATTCCAACTCAGCACCTTTTGAGATTTTGAGAAGAGTTGCTCTTTGGAGAGCACAGTACGATGAAAGTTGTAAGCTGTGTTCGGGGGGGAGTTATTGTCTATCGTTGGCCTCTATGGTAGAATCAGCCGGGGAGGCCTGAGAGACGGTGGTTTACCCTGTGGCGGATGTGTCCCATATTTAACTAGACATAGATTTTCACAAATAAATTGTCCAATGCTAATTCTTGATCGTTGATGGCCTAACATGGAAATTTGCAAGCTCAACTATTAATATTGATGGGGGAAGAGCTTAAAACTAATTATCTTCGTCCCCTAGGTAACATAATGCTTCTCCAGAGCATACATGGAAATTTTGTATGAAATGTATTAGAATGTTACATAATCCTTGTACCATTACATAATCCTTGAGTGATCTACCTGTGCACAGAAAATAAGTATGTTCACCAATGTAACATTCATTAGCCAACACAAACTTTTGAAGATCCTGACACTGTTAAGTAGTACTGCCAGAAAGTAAATTTCAGAACCATGGCGATCAGATGTTCAGTAATCTTAAGATATTGCGACTATTAAGTCCTAAATCACGAGTTATATGCATACACCTGAAGAAAAAAGAGGAATTAAACCAGCATTCTGTGAGCTGGTCAAGGAAACGCTCCGAAATGATAAAGTTGATTATATGGACAAATATTTTTACCACTTACTGTTTAATAATTTGGTCCGGTTAACAAACCAACTAAACTCAACTTATCTTGGGAGTTACTAAATTGATCCATTGAAACTTATTGATTTTCTGAAATTGATTTACCGAATTATGAAGCTCTTTAATGATTGAATTTTTTTTTTAAATTTTTCATCATTCTGGAGTGTTTCCTCAACCAGACCACAGAAACCTAGAACAATAACTCTCTTACCTCCAAGTATACGCTTAGAACTTGAGATTTGTTTCTCAATAATTCGTAGTATCCTAAAAATACTAAACACCAGCCGACATGGATCTGAAATATACCTCCTGACAGCACTACTATACACTAACAATGAACTTTGATAGGAGATCCTGCCATGTCAGTGTTTCATTTCAAATTAATTGTCGATTCATTGATAGGAGATCAATACCTCTCTTACCTCCAAGATAAACTGAATTTACGTAGTCACTTAACTTAATTTGGTAACTCCCAAGTCAAATTAACTTAATTTAGTAACTCGCAAGTCAAAATAACTTAATTTAGTAACTCCTAAGTCAAATTAACTTAATTAATAACTCTCAAATCAAATTAACTTAATTTAGTGACTCTCAAGTCAAAGTAAATTAATTTAGTAACTCCCAAGACAGATTCATTGTCAGCTTATATAAATTAGACTTCTTGGGCCACAAAATTAACTTGCTCATAATCAGTGTAGTCAAGGTGCTCGCATAGGCACGCCTAGGCGCAAGCCTAGGGCTTTTCTGGCCATCGAAGCGCCAGCCGTGCTCGAGGCGCTGAAGCCCTAAAAAAGTGCCGAGCTAAAAAAGCGCGCTTCGGTTAGGTTCTTCTATAAGATTTTTTTTTCTTTGAACAGCAGCTATTTTCTTTAAACAAGCGTAAGTGTCATGTTATTTTTTGTTGAAGAAATGCGTTTTTTTAATAAAAAAATGCAGCTTTTTTTGAAGTTCTGAACAAATGCATTTTTTTTTTGGAACAAATGCAGATTTTTGTTTTGAACAAATGCTTTTTTTTTAGTTTTAACAAATGCAGTTTTTTTTAAATCTGATCAGTTTTTTCTAAAAACAAGTGCAGTGCAGTTTTTTTATAAAACATAAGATTTTTTTTAAAACAAACGCAGAATTATTTTTTTTTGGAACAAATGCAGTTCTGTTTGGTAGTTTTGGGCCAATGCAGTTTGTTTAATCTCAATATTGCATTTATGTACACTTTTAAAAGCCAAAAATGGAGTTTTATGCCAATTTTTAAGTGTTGTTTTTTTGTTATAAAACAGCAAAAGTCATGCTCAAGGCGCCCAAAAAAGCCCTAGGCGCCAAAAAGCGTTAGGCGCCAGCCTGAGGCTTTTTTTGGGCTTTTTCGCCTTGACTACACTGCTCATAATTCTGAGATTTCTTGAAATGTTCACACACACTTGATATATACACCACTCATAAACATGTGTGCTCATGCTTCACAGATACAAAGCATAGTTTCACCTGCACTATCTATGTCTGTATGCTCATAATCATTATATTATATATGTATATATATATATACATGTGATGATGTATATCATTGTGTGTGTATGTATGTATACACACACACATTGTTGTCAAAAATCCTAAAATCTTGCGATTTGAATCCCTATCCAACCTGAATCTCTTCATTTACGACTTGATTTTTACATTACAATTCAAACTTAGTTATAAAAAAACATATTCAACTCAAACTACCATATGTAATATACTTGTTTAAATTCACAATCACTTGACAATGCTTTTAAAACAAAATAAGAATGAAATTGGAGGGAAAAAATTTGGGTTTTAAATTTAATTTTAGAAATTCAAACATCTAAATCAAACTCAAAGTGCATATGAAACCCATAAGTAATGATATTCGGAAACTATGACTTACGATTTAAAATCCGTTTCGATTTGAAATATAAACTTTACGGTTTAAATCCCATTTTGAAAACCTTTCATATATATATATGGGGGGCCAGCCTAAATTCACATGTTCAATCACAACAGATATATGGCATATTCCATTGTTCACGTATATATGCTCCTATACATGCAAATCAGATGGAATAAAATAAAATAAATTAACATACATAAACACATTCTGATTGCAATGTAGGTATACCTGTTTTGAACCTGTTTCTCTATTCAGTTTCCCACATCAATTCACGATTCTCGCTCATAAATATCAATATCGAGACTGTAAATACGGTTTGGGTTCAACTTGATCGTTGATGTCCTAACACAAATTTTGCAATCTCGATTATTGATATTAATGGGACAAGAGCCTAAAACAAATTGTCTTTATCCCATTGGGTTCTCCTGAGCCTACAGAGAAATTTGTATGAAATGTATCAGTTAAGTGTCACTCTTTTATGCTGCACAATTTCAGTAGGGAATTTTACTACAAGGGCTTACTAACGTTATGCAATTATTTTCCAGGACACGGGTTGTCAATAATTACTTTCCAGGACATTTATCATTCGCCGCCTCTATTTCACAAAAACCTAATTCCTAAATCGCTCGAATCAGTACTTTCAACCCGTTACCAAAACAAAATTCCAACAAAATCGATCTTCGCCGTATTGATAGAGCAAGCATCTACTATAAAAGTAAGTTTCAATTAACATAGAATAAATAGTTAGAATAATTTTCCTATAAATGTTGTTTGTTATTACCTAATTGCTTGCCTTTTATTGAAAATATTGCTTTAATCAATCGATTATAATTGCTAATCACTATTTACTTCTGCAAAATCTTTTATTATGACTCGATTTACAATAATTATTAGTCATTGTTTGTTGATGATATTGATTGAATAAATGGTTTTTTTAAAAGATAAATGGTTTTTTCTTTCTTTGAAAAGTGGTTATAAAATTGATTTGTCATTAATTATGAAATGTAATTTATTTGATTGATTGCTCCTTCGAAATTTTTGAATTGGTTATTTGAATGATTGAATACTCAAAGTTGTTAGATTCATGAAAAATATAAACTAATATATCTTTTTTTCTGCTTTGTATTTTTGTTTATTTCAAAAATTGAATAATTGTGTACATTCATTCAGGATAAAAATGAACATAAGGTCGAGGAAAAAACAAATTGGTTCTACAGAAGCTACATGTATTTTCACAGACAATGGAACGCAATGCTTAAACATAAGACTAATTTCTTCTCCATTCTGTGAAGAACACAGTCAAAGAAAATCTATGTTAATATCAACAGTGGTAACCTTTTTTCTTCACATTGTGTGTAAAATTATCGTATTTTAAAAAAATACTAACCAAAATTACATTGCATGATAAAAATGACAAAATCATTTCAATATTAAACTGAAAAAAAAAATATGCGTTTAGCTTTATCATTATTGAATTTAATTGATGTTAAAATATGCTAATATTTGAAAATAAATGATATATGTTATATACGTTTATTGTTTTAATGATTATTTCAAATTATTACACTGCTTATAAAACTTGTTTGCAAACTATGTCAAAAAGATAAATAATACTATCTTTTTGTACACATTATTGTGCATGCATGATATTGTTTGGATTATATAACATTTAATTTCTGGTTAGTATTGTTTACATACACTGGTATAATATTTTAAACATCCTAATCTAATTATAAGATTTTCATGAATGCAGGAAAAAACTGACGATGAACAACATGAACCAACTACTACAAAAATACAAACAGAGTCTGACGAAGAAAATACAAAGTCAGATAATCAAAGTGAGGACACAAGTAATGAGTTGGATATTGAAGATAACAAAATAAGGAAACAAATACTGCCTTGGATGATGCAGATAACTATGAAGTCGTGGAAACAGGGAGAAAAAGAAAAAAGCAACAGTACACTGGCATATATAGATGCAATTTAGATGCAATATATAAAGTAATGTCAGTAATTAAAAAGGAAAATATTCTTTCTCAGGAAGCAAAAGATTTCATAGAGAAAACACCTTTTAAAAACATTTTTAAATTTTTTCTCAACAATTCAATATCGAGACAAGGTATAAGAAAATGTGCTTCAAATCTAAATGATATAATTACTACTTTGGATGTTACTGAAAATGCTTTTAAAGTGAGAGACAAAATTTTGAAAATAACTCCGAAAGAAGTGAGTCTCATATTTGGAATGCCACTAGCTGGAGAGGAATTATTTCCTATTCCGGCTTCAAGCAAAGCTTTTGCCATGGAAAGTTTTTCTGACTTTTTAATTTACGATTTCAATGAAGAAAATGTAATAAGTAGAAAAACAGTGACCAACAAATTGAATTCAATGATTAAACAGAAAAAAGGAGATAAAAATCTAATAAAGTTATTATTATTACTTCTTGTCATTACATTCTTTTTTCCAAACAACCAAAGCTATTTACCATGGTTTTTTTTGGGTAAATTGGTAAATTTAAAAAAAAACGAACTCAATCTCTTGGCTGTGAGCAATTTGTCAAAATATTCTAAAAAATGTTAAGACATACCATGCTGATCCAAGGAATACACCAGGTTGTACTATGGTTTTGTTGGTATGTATTTATAATATTCACTTAATACAAACACACTGAATATTTTCTTTATTATTAAAATATATGAAACCCTTTATCTTTTTTTGGCAGTACTGGTTTTGTGAAAGAACTCAAATCATTGATCAAAAAGAAGGCATTGAAGACAAAATCCCAAGAATGAGGAAATGGGATTTATCAAAACTAAAAGACATCGACTTAACCGAAGTTGATGATAGCAAGGTAAATCGTGTTTATAAATATTTATTTTTATATTTAATTATTTACATGTTTGCATTACTTTCTTCTTAAAAATTTCAGTACCATAGTGCTGTTTGTGTAAACGATTGTTCAACTGAATTTTCTTCTGTACATATACTACTACATGATAAAAAAAATTATCATTTCTAACATTATTTGAAGTTCTTACATAAAGTATATAAATAATTTAAACAGCATATAGAAAAGATAAATGCGTTTATCTTTTCAGATTAATAAATAAATAACATATTGTACTGTAATTGCATACTGTAGTTCCGAATGCATATTAAACATTTTTAACATTATTTGAAGTTCTTACATAATGTGTTCAAATAATATAAACAGAATATACAAAAAGATAAATGTATTTATCTTTTACATATTCTAATATAAGTCTTGGCATTGTATGCATGATTGTCTAGCCTAATAAAGCTTTTGTATAATAGTGATGAGCAGTTGATCTAACTATTTTTTTTTAAATATTATCCATGTATATTTTAAATTTCTTTTCAGATTTTACAAAAGACGAGAAGGATCTTTTGTACAAAAAAATTATACTAGTTGAAGATGATGATGAGAAGTATAAATAAAGGAAATTAGATGACAATATGGAGGTTAAAAGTTTGAAAAAAAAGTTTGAAGGAGCTGGAAACAAAATTGAACTTTTTGACTAATGAGTTGAAAAGTTTTGGGGAACAATTAAACGAAGAAAGAGTTTTACATGCAGCAGCTGAAAGTAGAATCCAAATTCTAGAAATGAAGATTCAAATGCATGATTGGCAAGAGGTCACGGAAAAACAAGATTTGAAAGAAAAGACTGAACATACTAAAGGTAAGGAAAAATTAAAATAATACAGTTAGTATGACTATAAGGTCTAATAATTTTCTATGTTATAATTTGATAAATACTGAAAATTTTATTTCAGAAATTGAAGAAAGTCTTATATGTGAAAACAACAAACAAGCTACTGATGAAATTCCTGATGAAAAAGCAATTACCATTGAAGATGAAAATAGTACTAAAGAAGAAAAGAAGAAGATGAAACCAAAAATGTTGAAAAAAGTCCATTACTAAAGCATCTTAGTGAAGAACATCAAGAAGTTGTAAAAACTTTTTTTAAATTTTCAGGGGAAAACAAGTAAGTAATTAAACTACTTTATACTCACACAAACTAATTTTATTTTATTAACAATCGTATAATTTTACAGCAATGAAGCATTTAGTTGTGATGATGAAAATTTAATCACCATATCAAAATGCATGATAGAAGACCTTCTATATCAACATATTATATGTGGTCAAGTAAGTACATCAAAATATTCTTTCCATAAATATAAATTATCTCATTTTATTAATATTATTTTTCAAATGTAGATAATCGATTGGTTCTGGTTCCCAAAAGCAATGCTTCAAGAAGAAAGCAACAGCTTTGTCTATGTGAACACAACAATGACAGTAAGTGGAGTATATTATCAAATTAATATTTTGTAAACCAAAAAAAATCTAAAACTTAATTTTAACAGAAAATTGCAACTGATGGAAACTTGGAAAATGTAACGAGTCGGATTTTGCCCTGCCTTAATCGATCGCAAAATCAACCAAAACCGTTCAAATCCCGCCTACGTTAACTTTGGGAATACAACACATCAGAAAAATAACAGCAGACTTTTATTACATCATAATAACGTAACATCAGAGTACAGAATATCAGAGTACATTGACTAATAATACAGCAGAAGATAAATTACAATATTATAATACACTGCAGCGGAAACAAAATAACTAAGGCAACGGAAGGCTTCCAATGTTCTGGACACAGCTTTAAGCTTCCATCCAGGATCCTGCTAAAGAGATAAACCTGTAGACAAACTGCTCGACTGCCCGTATGGAAAGAGGGCACCCGAGTTTGCAAAAAGGTGGAAACAAACAACGGGTCATTCGTGGGACTGGTGTGAGAATTCTTATCTAATTAATCATTATTAATAGGGCAAATCCAAAGACCACATGTAACAACCCGAATTTTAATAACGTGTTAAAACAAGAATCAAGACAGAATTTAATTTTAAAATATGAATCAAGGGAAACGGGCTGTGCCATTGCGTTCGTCTCGGAAAAATACGCGATATAGAGTCCGAGTTTTCGAGAATCGGAGTCCGTATGACCAAGATATGGTCCGTCGAAGTTTTCAGAATTTTCAGAGTTTAAAACAGATTCAAATTCAAAAAGTCAACCCTGGTCAAAGGGGTGTCGACTCTAGAGTCGACACCCCCCCAAGTCGACTCTAGAGTCGACTTGGGAGTCGACACAGGTGGCCAGACCAGTTTTGGCCTGGTGCACCTGACTTCTTCCCCAAGACATGTTTTGGGTCTGATTTGTTGGCTTCTGACAGATTTTGATGGCTAGGATCTGAATTGGGGTTAATCCTATGGCTAAAACTAACCCTAATCTCTATAAAAAGACCCCTAACCTAACCTTTAAACTCTCATTATTTGATCCTACAACTAAACTATGCCAAAATGCTTCTTGGTCATGGCCTCCACCTTCATGACATGACCTTCTTCTTCTTCCTCATGAAAGCTTAAGTCTTCTAAGCTTGTTCTATGCTAAAAGAGGCTCCTTTCTTCACCAAATCAAAAGGTGCAAGCTTGCTACACCAAATCGAGGAGGGATCAACGTTGCTATGCGAGTTTCATGACGCTTCTTCAACAAAGGAGCCACCTTTCTTCGACAAGACGATTCATGATCTTTCCCTAAGCCTCGCTAAGTAAGTTCTAGCTACTTCTAGATCTAAACGGTAGTTTTAATGATGGCATGGAATAAAACGAGATTAAACTAAGTATGCTAGCCTATATGAACCTTGTCATGCCTCTTTTTCTTGAACCTATGACTTTTGGCTATGCTTAGTGACTAAATCATGCTATTCATGTTATGATTAACCTAGTTTATCTTGCAAGTTTGAATCTTTATCTATGGAATGCTAGCATGAACCTTTGGGAACCATTTGACTTGTGAAACATTGGCAAAGACTTGACTTTGGGGCTTATGCATGTAAATGAACCCAAACCCCTTATGTTATCATGCATGCTTGTGGTCAAATTCTCTTATGATGCTATGCATGTTTGTGGCCAAATTCCCTTATGATACTATGCATGTTTATGGCCAAATTCCCTTATGATACTGTGCATGCTAGTGGCCAAATTCTCTTATGATGCTATGCATATTTTGAGGCCAAACCCCTTATGATACCATGCATGTTTGTGGCCAATCCCTTTTGACATCGTGCATGTTGTGAGGCCAATATGTAGCATAGTACCCTTACTATGTTGACTCGCTTTTACTTGGGTTGGAAACACGCTTTGGGGTAGGTTAGACGTGCGTGATTATGACATGATAATTTGACATGGGGTTTCATGGAAATATGGCACTTATGATACACCTAAATGTGGGCATGACATGTGGGGTAAACATGGGACTTGAAACTAGACACGTGTGGGTTGTAAGTGTAATATGACACTAGACCAAACATGAAAGTGGCCAACTCGAGGTTGGGTTGAGTTTGTAGCATAAATCTACCCGGACCCGCCCGGCTTAACTAGTGGCTACAAACAATAGGATCCAATGTGAGAAGTTGGTCATGTCGCGCTTAAGACCCGAGGTTAGACTAGGTTGTGGTGTAAAACTACCCGGACCCGCCCGGCTTAACTAGTAACCACAACAAGGTCTAATGTGAGAGGTTGAGAGTGCATTAATTAAATTAATGCCACATGATAAGGTTAAGTAAATTTGACTAATGACACTTAACCGATATGACACGAATGGGTAGGTTAAGTGGGACCGGGCTTGATTTCTTAATGACACTTAACCATACAAGACAATTAGGGGATGAGGTTAAGTAATTTACGCTTAACTAATCCGACTTGGTAATTAGATGGGGTTAAGTAATTTACACTTAACTAATCCGACTTGGTAATTAGATGGGGTTAAGTAATTTAGACTTAACTAATCTAAACACGGTAATTAGATGGGGTTAAGTAACCTATACTTAACTAATCTAAACACGGTAATTCGATGGGGTTAAGTTAAACACTTAACCAATCTAAACTTGGTAATTCAATGAGGTTAAGCAACCAATACTTAACCAACTTAACATGATAATTTAATGGGGTTAAGTAACTTATAATTAACCAATTATACATGATGATTTGATGAGGTTAAGTAACCTATACTTAACCAATCTAACATGTGGACTTGATAGGGTTAAGTCACAAGACCTTTTGAATATACTTAACCCTTGTAGTACGATTAGTGGATGAGGTTAAGCTAACCCATACTTAACCAATCCGACTCGATGATCTGATGCGATTAAGATAATCTATGCTTAATCAATCTAACACGATAATCTGATAGGGTTAAGACAAACCAATACTTAACCAATTTGACTTGATAGGGTTATTAAGTCATGCGCTTCTTGGTATACTTAACCACCTTGTAGGGCTAAGCCTTGAACTTAAATACTTAGCCAATCTTGACATGATTCGTAGGCGGGCTAAGTCATGAACCTGAATAACAACACCTAACCCAATAGACAAAACCCTAGTTAGAGGAACTAGGTAGAAAATCGTAGTTAATCAAGGGTAACCGGGAAAAGAAGCTAAGTGGTAAACCTTAGTTAAGTATAACTAAGTAATAATTCTTAGCCAAGGACATGGGACTAGTTCATGAATGGATGAGTAACCCGATATGGTAGGTCATCGCTTAAACACACGAGGAGGAGCAAATTATCCGACTTGGATAAAGGCTCCAACGAACTGGGTGACGAAGCGGTAGCTTCGGAGGACATGAGGGTACTCTTGGTATCCCTCTGTGAGGTGGCAGGTGGTCCATGAAACCTGGCCTCACAGAGGTTAAGGTCTGCGATAGAAGAGCCAAGAGTATGCCTTGGTTGCTATGCGAGCGACCTAAAGACTGGGATGGATTAGCGTGGAGTCGACGATACTTGATTTTTGCCCTGGATAGCACGTCGTCGACTACCTACCATCTTTAGTCAATCGTGTACGTACGGAAAGGCAGAGAACCCCCAACAGACCATGTTCTTACTATCGAGTCATGGGTGAGGTTGGCCCGTAGGAAAGTGGGGCTATAGTGGGGCCGGGATGTGGTTCTCATACATGATTTTTCTTGGATTGCCTTTCAGTAGTTGAGGGAGGGGTCACGTGGGACCATAGCCATGGGTACAAAAACAGACCTTGATATCTGCATCAGCAGACGGCTTAAAGCTCTCGACCGAGTTCCGTATTTCTTGATTTGCCCTGGCACGGAACTCGGATGGCACATTGAGGAACATGTGCGTCTAGACATGGAAAACGATTCACGATACATACGCGGATAAAGGGCGCGGTTGACGGGTGGCATAATCCCTAGTGGCCCTAGGTGGCTTGAACCCAAACCGAGACACGGAAACGTTCATTAGGTAGCATAATCCCTAGTGGTCCTAGGTGGCATAAATCCTAAGTGAACGCGCGATAGTTCATGGTAAGGAAACATAACTAGATCAAGGGTGGCAGTCCAAAATAACTTCAAGGATAAAATGGTACTACGTTGAGGTGGTATAGATTTACATGGGAAAGCCCGTACGGCCTACGGCAGAGGACTGAACTTATACATGGAAAGAAACATACGAGTTGGGAAAACCTACATATGTTATATATTAGGTTGACATGGACCATTACATGACATTGGGCAAGGGACATTCATAGTTAACACATGACGCGGGTTGGGATACTAGTACGAGAGGTGCAGAGCAAATATACATGATAAATACCTTGGGATTTATACATGATAAATACCGTGGGATGTTATACATGATAGATACCTTGGGATAGTATACTTGATAGAAACCTGACGCCGTGATACCTTGATTTATCTTGACACGTAGTTTATCATGATACCTTAGCCTATCTTGCTACAGTAGTTCATCCAGTTATCTTGGTTTAGCTTATCTATCTTGTCATCATCCTTATGTTTACTTTCAGTTTATGCATGTCATGTTACCTTTACCTGTTTTTATACTGGAAGTAGATAGGACTTACCAGTCTTTATGACTGACCCCGTTTTGTTTTGCCTCTTTGTCTTCCGTTCCCCCCCTCCAGGTTTTCAGGGAGGGAATGATGTTGTTTAGTTCGGACCTCTTATGCTTGAAGGTCATCATGTATAGCTTGGTCTTCTCTTAGCTATGGCTGCTTCACCACTTTATTTTGGGGAATAATTTATGAAAAGGTTTTATGCTTCTTTACTATTGCAAGACAGGTTTTGATGTATTCTGATGTAAAAGGCTTTAGACCTTATTTTATAAGATAATGAAATTTGTTTTACTTCCGTTGTTTTGTATATGTTCTGTCTTGTAATATTTCTGTGCAGGTTTACCTCGATAATGCTTCACCAAACCTAGTGCATTCCCTTTGTGAGTGACCCTAGCGGAGGTGGGGTGTTACATTTGGTATCAGAGCAGAAGGTTACCAGACTGGGCAAAAGTTTTTAAAACCTTCTGAAAACTATTTGAGAAACTGTTTACAAAGAAGCATTTTTCAAGAAAAGTTTTTAAAGGCTATTCCTCAAAAGCCATTAGCACTATCCTTTGTTTCCTTGATCAAATCTATTTTCCTTTCTTTCCTCCATCTGTAGTCACAGTAGTTTTAACTGCGACTAATCCTTGTCTAGCTACGTAAGTATTTTCCCGTGCGATGGAGGAAGTTCTCGAGAGACATGTTACTGAAGTTATAAGAAGGGATAATAAGAGCAAGGATGAAGGACACGGGCTTAAGAATAAGCAACTTGTTGGTATGGCTTGATCCACAAAGGAAGATAAGGAAAAGATCAGCGAGAGGGCAATTGTATGCTCTCATTTCTAGCGTACCTAAGAGAAATGGTACCGTTTCTGTTAAAGGTTTAGCCTTTCTTTTCTATCATCCCGTCCAGACTTTGTTTTGATCATCGCATCATTTAAGTCTGCTTCGATAGTTAAGTTTCTGCACCTTAGTACTTGCATGGTAGAAGATCCCACTTTAGTCCCAAAATCTGGTTGGAGAGTTGGTCCATTTATCTATGACTTGTTTGGATTTGAGAACGTCTATGCCAAGTGTTGAGATTAAAAACAATGCTTCTATTGTTGAGCTATGGATGGATTCTAGGGATGAAGTGGTTATCCAGTAAGGGATGCCATTCTCGGTTTTGAAAGGAGGGAAGTCAAACTCTTAACTTGCCTTGGTGATACCCTCGAAGTCTCGTGTAACCTTTTGGGTTCTGTCATGGTTAGTTACCTAGAATCTCTTGATGCATTTATCGGAAATCTCTGATCCGATCGAGTAACGTTCGCCACTAAGGCGGATGGTTCATTCCGCTTAAGCATGGGTTATAGGAATCACCCTAGTAAGTGCACGTGGTAACATGGATTGGCATTGGTAAACGAGATCCAGAATTCACTAGTGAATTTTGGAGAGCTTGCATGAGTACGTAGATATGGTTGAGCCAAGTATACTAGGGAAAGAATAAATGAAAATGGAACGAGAGGCGACAGTGAAATGAGTTTCAACTCATACCTTGGAAATAGGAATCAAAGAGCTACGAAATCATGAAGTCAAAGGCGGTCAAGGCACAATGGAATTAAGCTCATGGAAATGCGGCTTAGACGCGCGCATCATGTCTCTTTTTTTTTTAGAGTATATCTTTGATCTTTGGTCCACCTGTAGAGCTTGCTTGCACGCTATCGCTTGGTGGATATCCTCTCGGTCCTGTTTCTGTTACAAACCCCGTAAGGAGTTTGTCTTGTTTATCTTCTCGATCCTATCTTGAGAACCTTAGGAAGAACTCTATGGATGTAAACATGTATTTGAAACATGTTATGATTGATATGGTTGCAAATGGTTGCAAGTGGTCGCTCGTGGATGCGTGAATACACATTAGATACTAGATTGACGCGGACACGTTTCATGTTGCATATGCACGAGTATTTATACTTGTTTATGGATGAAATCGAATGTGTTGTCATGTGGATGTTGCATGTGGATGAATATTTGTGCACGCATATAGTACTTATATGACTAGGACTATTTGCATACATGTTGGACTCATGGCACTAAACATATTTTGCATTAGGAAGATCATTCAGGCCTGATCATTAGCATTAGCTAAGGAGCATGTACACTGATCAGCATATAAATATGTTAATTTATGCACCTATATTTTATCTTTTTTTTGTATATAAATAAATGTTACGCTGGGTATTTTCTTGTTGTTTTTACAGATATGTTGACCAGACCTCATTCATCCTTAAAAGTGAAGAATAAATGCCATTTACTTGAAGAATTGCATAGGAGCTTTCATTGGAGACTAGATGTGTTCACATTGGTCACATTAGAAGAGGATTGGTAGAAAAGATCTCAAAAGATGTCATTGGAAGATCTTTGTCAATCGATTAGCCACATGGAAGATTTGAATGATATGGAAGATATTCACCATGATATGCTCAGATATTCTTAAAAGATCATTTCCAAACAAAGCTTGGTCAAGAAAGGCATGTGATATGATAATAATTCTTGGAAAAGAAGCCCATATATTCATACAAATCTGATTAGCGTTTGGCCAATTTCACCTATAAAAGAACATGTATACCCATTGTAACAACCATCCTATATCTCATTCTATTCTCTTCTCCATTAATAAAACTCATTTTTCTTTTTCTGCATTTTTCTATTTCTTAGCAATCGGTGTTGTCTTCACAATTAGTTTTGGAAGAACACCAATTGTATTTTACATTTTTTTGTTAGTGATTAGTCGTTTGATTAGTTTCAACGACAATCCTAATTTACTTTTTGTTGTTCTTCTTTTCCTGCAATTTTACTTTCTGCATTTTATTTCTGTTTTGCATTTTAATTTCCAATTGATAATTGTGATTTGATCGTCGGTTCAATTAGATTTGTTCTGAATCGGATCGCAGTTTCAATTTTTATTGTTTTCAAAAACCAACCTCGAAAATCGTCTAACTCGCCCAAGAGATTAAATAAATAATTTGATTTTAATCTACCTCCCTGTGTTCGACCTGTATGCTACACACCTGTGCGCTTGCAGTAATTTAATTTAAAATTCACGCTTTTCTAATTCATAGGAAAGCGTCGAACAAGTTTTTGGCGCCGTTGCCGGGGAGGTAAACACTAAATTTTATTATTTATTTAATTTCTGATTCGTGTTAGTTTTTTATTTTAATTCATTTTCTTTTTGTTTTCTTGTGTATATAGAAAAAAAATCTTGATTGAATAGATTTGGTATTATTCAATGATACCGTAATCTTCTAAGCAAGAGGGAAAAAAATAACTTGCCATTTTCATTGATTTTCTGTCTTTGCCATTTTTTTCTTTTACTTCTTTCCTTTTTTTTCCTAATCATTTCCTCCTTTGTACAAATTTCTTTCTTGTTTTACAAGCCTAAAAAAAAAACTATTAATTTTCCTTTTTTCTTTCCATCTTTCCACTTTCTTTCCAATCGTCTACATTCTTTTTCTTTTTACAAATTTCAAAAAAAAAAAAAGATTCCTCTTTTGCAATTTTTTTATTTTCTTCTTTTGTCTTTCTTGTTCTCAATTCATTTGATTTCTTTTCTTCTCTTGCAAATTTCCTTTCTTTCCTCTTTATTACTCCTTTCCAATTTTCAATACAATTACTTCTCATTCTTCTTTTACAAGTTCAAAAAAAAAAAAAAAAAAAAACTTGCCATTTTTCTTTTGTTTCTTTCCTGTTTTCAACCTCTTTCCCCTTTCTTTCATTTATTTGTTTCCCTCTTGCAAATTCATTCCTACTTTAGACAAATAATAATAATAAAAAAAAATAGAACTTGCCAAATTCTCTTGATTTTTTTTCCTTTTCATTTTTGTTTTTCCTTTTATATTTCTTTTTTTCTTTCCCTCTTCATCTATTCCTTCTTTCCAATTTTTACTTTATTTTTATTGTTCATTATTGTTGTACATTTAATTTGCCAAATTTTCTTTAATTGGTTTCCATTTATTCCTTCCTTCCTTTTACTTCTTTCCAATTGTCAATACACTGGTTTCCATTCTTTTACAACAATAACCAAAATAAAAAAACTTGCATTTTTTTATCAATTGCTTTCTAATTACAACTCTCTCTCACTTCCTCTAATCTTTCTTTCCATCTTTCTACCACCTTGTTGATTTTCACATTTTTCTTTTCTCTTTCCTTTTTTTTATTTGTTTCCATCTTTTGTCTACAATTTTCTAAAAAAAAAAAACTTTTGCATTTTCTTCTCTGTCTACGTTGATTTCTTTCTTGTTTTTGTCTGCTTTTATTTCTTTCCTCAATTCCTTCTACCCTTCCTCTCTACTCAAAAAACCTTGTTTTTTTTCTTATTTCCTTCCTTTTTTCATTTTTTTTCCCTTTTTTGTTTTTCTTTTTCTCATTCATTTCTTTCCCTTTCTTCTTGTTCAATTTTTTTTTTTAAAAAAAACTGCATTCTTTTCTTTTTATTTATTTCTTTCCAATTGCATTTCTCATTCACCTCCTACAATATCTCTTTCCATTATTTCATTTATTTCTTTCCAGCTATCTCCTTCATAATTTTTTTTTTCTTTTTCTTCTCTCTTTTATTTCTTTTGTTGATTTTGCTACCTTTCTCTCTCTCTCTCTCAAAAAAGAAGAAGAAGAAGAGGTGAAATTCAAATCAAAGGCCAAAGGAAGGAACAGATTCAAGCAACGAACAAGGATTCAAAGGTCAACGGATTTGCAAATAATGGATTTCAATCATTAATACTGCTCAATTTTTCTGGACAGATTGCCATACACCGCTGTAATATTTTCTAAACTCTACAGGTGCTTTGCTGCAAAGAAAAAAATATAGAAATTGTGTGTAAAAATCTTCTGCAGGGGCAGCGGCTTGCTTGTACAAATTTTTTATTCTGCTATTGTTCTGTGACTATTCTGTGATTGAATTTTTCTTAATCTGTTTAGTTAGGAATTATTTTCCATAACTAAAATCATCACGCTCGTCGTTTTTCAATAATAAAACTTGATTTGACTTTCAAAATAATATAATTGAAAAGTGGTGTTTTGTGAAGTTGACTGTCTCGTATAATTGGATCGCGGATATATAGTAGTTCAATTTATTGAACTATTAGAAAAAGAGGTTGCATACTACCCGTAAAACATTGGTCGTATCCCTTAGTTTATACTATACGTGAACGGCCATAAGACCCTCTTCCCACTTCCAATTGAGGCAGTTAATTAATAGAGCACAACTCGTTCTTTTATACTATTTTGAAGTGAGAATAATTTATGTCTTACCCTGACTTCATTCAAATGTCTAATTCAAAAAAATCCTTGAGAGAAATGTGGGATAATAGTCGGAGTAGACGACCTCTTGAAGAATATGAGTGTGAATTGCAACTCATGAAACAAGATTTTCCAAAATTTCGTGAGCCCAATGTCAACAATTTTCAAAATTTTCCAAGTGACCAACATTTTCAAAATCATAGATATAATCGAAACGACGATTTCAATTTAAATTTCAATAACTTCGATTATGGGCCACATCCACATCAAAACGGTTTTGAATCGCAACGTACCTTTGATCAACATCAATATGGGGTTGGAAACCAATTCGAAAATAATTTTGAAAATGATTTTCAAATCGATCAAAATTTTCAAAACTACAACCCATATCCACATCTTGAGAATGACCAAAATTGGAATTTTCCCACCAATTTTAATAATTTTGGTTACGAACCTAATTTTCAAAATCAAAATGATTTCCAATCTCAATTTCAATTTTCTAAAAATTCAAGCTATTTTGAAAATCAAGAAATCCAAAGCGAGAGCTCTCAAATCAACGACTCTAAAGAATGTCATTTTGATGAGAGGGCGGAAAGGCTAAATAAAAAGATGGATGAACTTCTTCGTTTAATGGCGTCTTATAAAGAACAACAAGAGCAACAAAATCAAATTCAATGCGATGAATCAGGAAATAATCCATTCTTTACTGATATTGAAAATTTTCAGATTACAACTTTGGAAATTGAAAATGACGATCTAAATGAAGTTGTTCACAATTCAGCAAATGATTTAGACTTCAATTCTCTTCAGGAAAAAGATGTAAGCTTGGATTTTGATCTTTCTCTTTCAAACTACGAGAAACCTGAAATTTTTGAAATTGAACAAAATGAAAATGTTGAATTTTTCAATTCAAATTTGGAAAAGGATTTTAATGAACATGAATTTTTTGGATTGAATGAGGAGGAGTTGCCAAATGAGGAAGAAGTAGAATTACGTCACGAGTTCGAAAATTTTAACTTTGAGAAAATTTCCAATGAATTTGAAGTTGTCAGTGTCAAAAATACGTTGCCAATGAATGAAATTGAGAAATGTGATCACATAGTCTTGAACAACACTCAGATTTCAGATTTCACTGAATTTATATACGATCACAAATTTTTGAAAAATTACACTGATAAATTTGTTGAACACATGAACTATTTTTGGAACGTTAGCTTTGTTGAAAAACTTCATGTTAGGACGACCCTGAACATTCATTTACTGGACTATAAATCTGGGTATAAAGATGAGATGGTGTTCAAAAACCTTTGCTTATTAGAACATATGCCTAGACATAGTGGGAATGGGATTCATCGGGCTAGAACCAAGTGTGGGGGGAAAAGCTGGTGGAACTCTTTGCATCGCGCGCACCGCAAACACATTTATCATTGTACATATGATCCTTTCTTACATATAGTTAAATTGCATTTCGTTTTACAAATCATTTTACATTTAATCCATCTTTGGGTTCTATCTTTCACATTTAGGAAACGTGTTTACAGTGTGGACACTGTTTAGTTCAAGTGTGGGGGGGAGTCTGCATTGCATTCTTTTGATTTTTCTTTAATTTTTCTTTCTTTCTTTTCATATAGGACCATCATGCATTTTAGACTGTACTAACATGCCAATTTTTTTTAAATACGACTCATTTTAGATTTGATACAACAAAATAAGTTAAGGATTATTAATCAGTTGATAGTATTTTTTTCTCTCAGTTTAGATCAAATAAGAAATATAATGAAAAGTTTAATTTTGAGGAATAATAGTGTAACCGGTACATAGGGAGATTCTTAGGTGATGGCCATGAAATCTATTCTATATTGTAGACTTTGTTTAAATAAGTGGAGGACTTAAAATACTTATAATGGCTTGTCAAACCTTTAAAACTAAGTTGTGTTAAGTTGAATTCGCGTAACTCTCTTTTGTGCTTATAATTTCAATAATAATAATAGTAATCCAAGGGTATCCAACATTGCTTGTATATCGAGCGTTGGTGTGCAAACCCGCCAAGCTCTATCCGACATGTTGTTGACAAAGTCAGCGTTGGAATATCTTGGTCTCATTTTATGAGATTGGACACCTAAGGATTACCGACACGTTGTTGACAAAGTCAAAGTCGGCCTGCACAATCCGCCAAGCTCTTTACCCACTCTCCGTTAGTCCGCGAGGCAGTGCATGGGTGGTAAACCTTGGTCTTCTAAGTTAGGTGTATGTACTTAATCAAAAAATTTAAAATTTTATAGAATAAAGAATAAGAGATGATGCCCAAACACTTCTTGACCTTATTGATTTGACTAGCCATACATGAGAAAATAATTGTAACACCCCGAATTTCGGTTAATGCTAAAATTCACTAATTACAGAATAACTAATCCCAGATGTGGGAATCAAGGGTAACGGGTTGCGTCATTGCGTTCGTCTCGGAAAAATACGCGAAATAGAGTCCGAGTTTTCGAGAATCGGAGTCCGTATGAAAGAGATATGGACGAACGAAGTTAGGCAGAAGAACCCGGAACAGGCCAGAAATGCACTGGCGCACTTGTGAAGTGCGCCAGAACAAAAATGCACTGGCGCACTTGTGAAGTGCGCCAGTACAAAAATAGACTGGCGCACTTGGGAAGTGCGCCCGTGCTGAGCCAAGAAACCTGCACAGTTTCTAGAGAGTTCTGTGGTTGGGTGCACCAGTTTGGGGTTTGGGCTTGGTCTTAGGGCTGATTTCTGGAGAGTTCCGAGATCTAAGGGTCCTAATCTAATCTAGGGTTAATCTAAGGGTCTAAAATGCAACCTAATCCTATAAATAAGACCACAACCCTACCCTAATTCATTCATAATTAAACCTAGTAACTAAACTATGGCAAAATGAAACTTGATCATGGCCTCCACAAATCAATGAAGGAAAGCAAGCTAATCAACCTCTCTAATCAACTTCTAATCCATTCTAAGCATCTTAATCTTCTTCATTTGGAGTGCAAATTGCTAGTGGTGAGTTTCTATCACTTTGATGATCAATTGTTAAGATAAGTAGATTAGGTGTAATGAGACTTATGGTCTTGAATGCGGATTTGTGAGTTTGAATCATTTGTAATGATATGCTAATCTATGTATAATATTAATCCTATGTTGAATATGTAAGTTTATGCAAGTTGAATATGTGAGTTTATGCATGTTGAATATGTAAGTTTATATGAGAGTTTATGCAAGTTGGATATGTGGGTTTATGCATAATAAGTAATTGATTTTATGCAAGTTAAGTATGTGGTTTATGCATGATGAGTATGTGATTCTATGCATGCTAAGTAGGTGATATTATGCATAATGAGTATGTGATTCTATGCATGCTAAGTAGGTGATATTATGCATAATGAGTATGTGATTCTATGCATGCTAAGTATATGATATTATGCAAGTTTAGTATGTGATTCTATGCATGCTAAGTATGTGATAATATGCATGATTAATAAGTTGTTTTATGCATATTTAACAAGTGGGTTTATGCATGTTTAACAAGTTCATATGCAAGTTACATGTATGATAATATATGCTATGCAAGTTACATGTATGTTAATATGCAAGATATGCTATGCAAGTTACATGTTTGTTAATATGCAAGTTACATGTATGTTAATATGCAAGATATGCTATGCAAGTTACATGTTTGTTAATATGCAAGTTACATGTATGTTAATATGCAAGATATGCTATGCAAGTTACATGTTTGTTAATATGCAAGTTACATGTATGTTAATATGCAAGATATGCTATGCAAGTTGCATGTTTGTTAATATGCAAGTATGTGAATGCTTATATGCAAGTTCAACATGTTATGCAAGTTATGTGTGCTTATGTAAGTTATGTGAATGCTTATATGCAAGTTCAACATGTTATGCAAGATATGAGTATAATAATATGCCAGTTCATATGCGATATGTTATGCAAGTCATGTGCGATAATATGCAAGTTTGGGTTAAATGTAGTTGGGTTAATATATGCTCATATATGCAAGTTGACATCCTCTTAACCCATGACAAAGTTATATACTAAGATTTGGTTAAACCCATGATATTTGCGATGGATCTTCCCTTTATTTATGTCGTGAAATGAGAACGATTTGCGTGGGGAACGATGGGGTTAATAAATATGTTAATTAAAGTATGATTGGGTATGATTAAGCATACCATAAAAATAAATAAATTAACATAAGTGGGAATTTACCTATTGAGTTAGGTCTACCCCATGGGAATTTACCTATTGAGTTAGGTCTACCCATGTTATGAAAAACTTGATATTAATTAGGGATAATTAATATAAATTATGAGGGTGATTAATTAGGTGTAATT
Organism: Allium sativum; assembly: GCA_030737875.1. Classification (NCBI taxonomy): domain Eukaryota; kingdom Viridiplantae; phylum Streptophyta; class Magnoliopsida; order Asparagales; family Amaryllidaceae; genus Allium; species Allium sativum. The sequence goes on along the minus strand of CM060926.1, from coordinate 1,016,477,433 downwards.
AATCGACTAAGACACGAGGTTGGACTCAGTTGTAGCGTAAAACTGCCCGGACCCAACCGGCTTAACCAGTTGCTACAAATGTTAGCCCAATGTGAGAGGTCTTAGGCACAAACTAAATACGTGATTAATGTAAAGACACGAGGTTAGACTCGGTTATGACATAAGGCTGCCCGGACCCAACCGGCTTAACCAGCGGTCATAAAAGATAGTCTAATGTGAGAGGTCTTTATGAGGATCACGGTCTTAATTAATTAAGAAACACTTAACCATATAAGCATGTAGTGGGGCTTGAGGGTTAAGTGGGTGCCTTGGGTGGCATGAGAAAACTAGTGGGTTGCCTTGGGTGGCAATAGAAAACACGATTAGAATACTTAACCAAAGTGGAACATGTAATTAAACATGATTAAGGGGTTAAGTAAGTGCCTCGGGTGGCATGTGGGAATTAAGTAAAGGACTTGGGTGTCATGTGGAAATCTAGTGGGTGCCTTGAAAGGTAAATAAAAATATGATTAATGACTTAACCAAAGTATTTATAACATGTAAGTAGACATGGTTAAAGGGGTTAAGTGGGATACACTAGATAAAATTAACAAGCTTAGGTGGTAGCTTGTGGGGGCCCATCTCAACCAATATCCCAAACGTATCTTTGTGGGCTCGACCCAAGTCGAGTGACGGGACACGCATATTGGGCTTGACTATAAGAGGCCAAAAACGGGTTAGCGGTGGCAACGTAGGACCAACGGGTTTCATATGCGTGTGTGGACCCGGGCTGGTTAGTAAATCGTTGTTGCATCGTGTAGGTATAAAGCCGTGCACCGTTGATATTATCAGGTTGCCACTTGGGGAAATGATACACCCCATTGTGGGACCAGCACGGGTATCTACGTTAGGGAGCCGATCGCTTGGGAGTAGTGGGTACACCTAGTAATGATAGGGGCAGACGGCACCTATGTAGGGGTACTAGAAACTACTGGGTAAAAATTACTAAATACATTTAGTGGGATCAACCTTTAAGTAGGAATTAATCTTAGGTAGGTAAAACTGGTGTGGTGCAGTGTAGGAATTACTTTTGGATGGATAAGTCTGGGGCGGTGTAATCTAGTAATTATCCTTGGGTGGATAAATGCGTCTTTACGGTGATCTTAGTTTATCCTAAGTTTACCAAGCTGCTTAGTGTAGCCATTCATCCCCAGTCGTTACCGTATATCAACTTATGTCTTCTCTGGTTATTTTAATGATTGTATTGTTAGGGTTATAGGACTCACTCAGACTTATGTCTGACCCCGTTGTTTTTATCTTTTTCCCCCAAACCCAGGTTATTAGAGTGGGCCTGGTGCTAGTGGGCTTTGATCTGATTGCTGTATCTATCCTATGGAGCTTGGACCTCTGAAGTGAAGCCGAGCTTATCTTTCCTTTTATGGCTATTAGTTATGTAGTGGGATTATGTACTTCTATTTTATCAAGATGGATATTATGTACTTGACTCTGGTTTATGGTTTTGTGATGTAACCAAACATGTATTACTTTCCGTTGCAATGAAATGATGATTTAAATTTTCAAGTATTATTTATATCTGTCTTGCTGTAATTTTACTGTTCTATATTCACTTAAAATACTTCACCGAAACTAAGGCATTCCCCTGGTATGAGTGACCTTAGCGGGCGTGGGGTGTTACACGTGGTATCAGAGCTTAAGGTTACCAGAACAGATAAAATTTTTAGAAAAACTATTTTTCTAAGAAAATTTTTGAAGGAGTATTTTCAAAAACATGTCTTTTAAGAGAAAAGTTTTTGAGAGAAAAGCGTAATCCCCGATAGCCATATCTTTATCTTTCGAATTCTCCGTTTGAATCTCTTTCTCTCTCGGTTTGAGTTTCCCCTCCGTGTGTAGATGATCTTTCTAAGATAGATAAGAATGGAAAACCGCTTCAAGGGAATTAGACGTAAATCAGGTTAGAAGTTGGTTCAAGAAGGAGGAGGACTTGTAAGTACTTATTGGATGGACGATGGGAGGAAGGCTCTAATAGTTGTTTGGTTAATGAAGGACGAAACCTCATTGGTGGGAGGTTACGAGTGGAGAATGGGAAGAAGAAGAAGGCTAGTCGTTATCCTTTTGGGAGGAATAGGACATTTTATTAGGATTATCCAAAGGGGCAAAGGCAAGGTTCGGAATCTCCTGGAGGGTGGTTGTATTCCCTCACGGCTAGTGTACCAGATAGGGATAGGACCGTCTAGGTTGGAATTTGGGATTTCTATATTATCTGATTCGAACTTTATTTGATTCTGACGCATCGAGTTCGTTTATCTCATCATTGTTAGTTGAGTCACTGCACTTAGACACCAGTTTGGTAGATGATCCCTTAGTTGTTTCAAACCCAATTGGGGCTCCATGATGTGTTTGGGTTTGAAAGTTTCTATACTTAGCGTTGAGTTTGGATGTGATGCTTGTTGGGCTTCACGGACTATGGGTTAGTTTTGGGGCATGGACTGGTTATCCAGTAGGGGGCCGTTCTTGATTTTGAAGGGAGAGTTGTTAGGCTTATGACCCGCTTGGGTAACACTCTCCAGATCTCTTGTAATCCCATAGAATCTGTTATGCTAAGTTATCTAGAATCGCTTGACATGTCGGTCGAGAGTTTGCGATCTGTTAGAAGTGGTCCGGGAACACTCGGATGTGTTTGAGAAGGTGAAGGGCTTACCTCCGGAGCGGGAGATTGACTTCCGAATATATCTGGTAAACAATGCCAAACCAGTGACTTGGCCAGTGTGCCACAAGGCTCCTCGTGAGAGGAGGGAACTCCATAAGTAAGCAGGCGATTGCTTGAGAAGGGGTTCATAAGGGGAAGTATATCGGAATGGGGCGCTCCAGTAGTTTTTGCCATGAAGGCGGATGGGTCCCTCAGACTTTGTGTAGGCTAAAGAGAACTAAATAAACTCACAAAGAAGAATAGACACCCATTGCCGAAGATTGATGATCTCTTTGATCAGTTGGTTGGCGCCTCAGTATTTTCGCAATTGGACTAAGCCACATGGTTTCGTCAGTTGAGAGTGGCTGACGATAGTATAGAGAAGATTGCCTTTAGGACTCCGGATGGTTTTATGAGTGGCTGGTGATGCTATTTGGTTTGACGAACGCCCCCGCATACTTTGTTGATTGGAAGAGAAGGGTGTTCAGGGAGTACCTAAATAAGTTTGTGATGGCCTTTGTAAATGACATCTTGGTCTTTTCAAGGAGCGTAATAAGTTTTCGTATGTGCTCAATAGGGTGAGAAAAGCCAGTTATAGGATAAACGGTGGTTTTGGAACGAGACTGGCGAGGACATCCAAAGTTGGTCAAAGGCTTAATTGTTTAGCCATTATTATTATTATTTTTAGTATCATCTCACGTAGGTTGCCTGAACTCGAAGGAGATGTCCCTTGGGTGTTTGTCTGATATTGGTTTCGGCCTTTGGGGCTTGCATTTGGGGGATGTCGAATTCGACTAGGGTGGTCTGCGTGAGAGATGGACAGTTGTGACGATTTTGGATAGGATTCTTAGCATCTTATGAGTTTGAGATAGCGTATACCCCTAACAAGGGAAACATGGTAGCAGACGTCTTAAGAAGAAAAAGGTTGTCCGTTGAACTATAGAGTTTAGAATTTATTTCTATGTTTGACTTAGACCTTCCGTTGATTCTGTATCCGGTTTTCTAGCCTCCTTGGAGGTTAGGCCTACTCTTTTGGGGCGTATTGGCAGAGCACAGCGGGACGACCCACAATTGGTTGAGTTAGTAGAGAAGCTCATAAGGAGGGGAGTCGTCCAGCCATTTGAGTAGGTACACCCTAGATGGTAAGGGGTGGTTGCGTAGAGACGGTGGACTTTGTGTACCGCAAGACGAGGATTTGAGGAAGGCTATACTTGATGATGCACATCGATCGAAGATGACCATTCAACCCAGTAGGGACAAGATGTACCAAGACATGAAGCAAGTTTTCTTTTGGGCCAATTTGAAGGAAGACGCGGCCAAGTATGTCGCTAGATGCTTGGTGTGCTAACAAGTGAAAGCGGAACAGAAGAAACCCGGAGGGTTGCTTCACCCGTTGGAGGTTCCGTAATGGGAAGTGGGATAGTGTCTCGTTGGATTACCAAAATCAAGGAAGGGTAATACGGGGATTGGGCTTATGGTAGATAGACTTACTAAGTGTGCCCATTTCATACCCGTGAAGAGCAAGAGGACTATTCCATGTCTAGCTTCAGTTTACCTTCAAGGGAGTATTAGATTGCATGGTGTACCTTCCAGTATAGTGAGCGATCGAGATCCTATCTTCACTAGTGAGTTTTGGAAGAGTTTGCAAGAGGCGGTAGGGACTCAGTTATGTTTGAGCACCGCATATCATCCTCAGACGGACGGTTAGACCGAGAGGGTGAATCGTATCTTAGAAGATCTTTTGAGGTTATGTATTTTGGATTTTGGAGGTACAGGGGAAGAGCATCTTCCATTGGTGGAGTTCGCATATAATAACAGCTTTCAATCCAGTATTGGTATGGCTCCTTTCGAAGCTCTTTATGTAAGGCCTTGTCGATCTCCTACATGTTGGTGGGAATCTACGGATAAGATCTTACTTGGGCCAGATATGGTTAGAGAGACTTCAGAGAAGATTGGTTTGGTTTGAAGAAGGATGAAAGCGGTGGAATCTTATGCGGATAAGAGGAGAACAGAGCTTGAGTTTGATATTAGGACATGCTTTTTATCAAGGTATCTCCGTTACGGAATGTGGTTCACTTTGGATCTGTTAGGAAGTGAGTACCAAGGTTTGTAGGGCCATTTTCCATTAAGGAAAGAATTGGACGGATGGCATATAGAGTGGAGTTGCCTGACAGACTTAGTGGTGTACCGTATGTATTTCATGTGTCCCATTTGAGGAAGTACTTTCATAAGACCGCTGAGGTGGTAGAGCCGAGTTTGCTTAGAGCGCGATGAGACTATTCGACGAGCTCCTACTCGCATCATTGGGTCAGAGACTAGGAAGTTGAGGAACAAAGAAGTTCAGCTAGCTAGAGTGCAATGGGGAGATGACGAAAGAAATGCTACTTGGGAGACGGAAGCGAAGATGCGTTCTTTGTATCCATTTCTTTTGGAGAGTATGTCTTTTAACTTCTCCTTTATCGCTTGCCTAGTACTTATCTTATCTTTAGTAGGTCCTCTCGTTAGTCCTGTTTGACCTTTAGATAGGGAAAACCTATGGTTGAAACATGTGTTTGAGACATGTTATGGTTGATGGATGCAAGTGGATGCAAGTGTTTGCTAGTGGTTGCTCGTGGATGCATATATACACACTCTAGGCACTAGATCGGCTCAATCACTTCATATTGCATATTGCATAAAATTGTGTGTAGTTAGCTATATTGATGGATGTATAATGATTGTGTTATCATATGGATGATGCATTTTGGTGAATGATTGTGCACTCATATAGATACGGTATGTGTCGATAGGGTTATCTCGCATACATATTGGATGCATGGCACTATCATGGTTTGCATATGTTCGTACATTAGATAGGGAACATATACACACACTTTTCGCATATGCTCATACATCATTAGAAATTGTTTAAGGACAATGGATGCCCGTGTTTGATGGATTGAGTAGATGGTTGTTTGGATGGTAGGATATGCATTCTCCTTAGCTTAGAGATTTCGGGGACGAAATCCTTTAAGGAGGGGAGAATGTAACACCCCGAATTTCGGTTAATGCTAAAATTCACTAATTACAGAATAACTAATCCCAGATGTGGGAATCAAGGGTAACGGGTTGCGTCATTGCGTTCGTCTCGGAAAAATACGCGAAATAGAGTCCGAGTTTTCGAGAATCGGAGTCCGTATGAAAGAGATATGGACGAACGAAGTTAGGCAGAAGAACCCGGAACAGGCCAGAAATGCACTGGCGCACTTGTGAAGTGCGCCAGAACAAAAATGCACTGGCGCACTTGTGAAGTGCGCCAGTACAAAAATAGACTGGCGCACTTGGGAAGTGCGCCCGTGCCGAGCCAAGAAACCTGCACAGTTTCTAGAGAGTTCTGTGGTTGGGTGCACCAGTTTGGGGTTTGGGCTTGGTCTTAGGGCTGATTTCTGGAGAGTTCCGAGATCTAAGGGTCCTAATCTAATCTAGGGTTAATCTAAGGGTCTAAAATGCAACCTAATCCTATAAATAAGACCACAACCCTACCCTAATTCATTCATAATTAAACCTAGTAACTAAACTATGGCAAAATGAAACTTGATCATGGCCTCCACAAATCAATGAAGGAAAGCAAGCTAATCAACCTCTCTAATCAACTTCTAATCCATTCTAAGCATCTTAATCTTCTTCATTTGGAGTGCAAATTGCTAGTGGTGAGTTTCTATCACTTTGATGATCAATTGTTAAGATAAGTAGATTATGTGTAATGAGACTTATGGTCTTGAATGCGGATTTGTGAGTTTGAATCATTTGTAATGATATGCTAATCTATGTATAATATTAATCCTATGTTGAATATGTAAGTTTATGCAAGTTGAATATGTGAGTTTATGCATGTTGAATATGTAAGTTTATATGAGAGTTTATGCAAGTTGGATATGTGGGTTTATGCATAATAAGTAATTGATTTTATGCAAGTTAAGTATGTGGTTTATGCATGATGAGTATGTGATTCTATGCATGCTAAGTAGGTGATATTATGCATAATGAGTATGTGATTCTATGCATGCTAAGTAGGTGATATTATGCATAATGAGTATGTGATTCTATGCATGCTAAGTATATGATATTATGCAAGTTTAGTATGTGATTCTATGCATGCTAAGTATGTGATAATATGCATGATTAATAAGTTGTTTTATGCATATTTAACAAGTGGGTTTATGCATGTTTAACAAGTTCATATGCAAGTTACATGTATGATAATATATGCTATGCAAGTTACATGTATGTTAATATGCAAGATATGCTATGCAAGTTACATGTTTGTTAATATGCAAGTTACATGTATGTTAATATGCAAGATATTCTATGCAAGTTACATGTTTGTTAATATGCAAGTTACATGTATGTTAATATGCAAGATATGCTATGCAAGTTACATGTTTGTTAATATGCAAGTTACATGTATGTTAATATGCAAGATATGCTATGCAAGTTGCATGTTTGTTAATATGCAAGTATGTGAATGCTTATATGCAAGTTCAACATGTTATGCAAGTTATGTGTGCTTATGTAAGTTATGTGAATGCTTATATGCAAGTTCAACATGTTATGCAAGATATGAGTATAATAATATGCCAGTTCATATGCGATATGTTATGCAAGTCATGTGCGATAATATGCAAGTTTGGGTTAAATGTAGTTGGGTTAATATATGCTCATATATGCAAGTTGACATCCTCTTAACCCATGACAAAGTTATATACTAAGATTTGGTTAAACCCATGATATTTGCGATGGATCTTCCCTTTATTTATGTCGTGAAATGAGAACGATTTGCGTGGGGAACGATGGGGTTAATAAATATGTTAATTAAAGTATGATTGGGTATGATTAAGCATACCATAAAAATAAATAAATTAACATAAGTGGGAATTTACCTATTGAGTTAGGTCTACCCCATGGGAATTTACCTATTGATTTAGGTCTACCCATGTTATGAAAAACTTGATATTAATTAGGGATAATTAATATAAATTATGAGGGTGATTAATTAGGTGTAATTAATCGACTAAGACACGAGGTTGGACTCAGTTGTAGCGTAAAACTGCCCGGACCCAACCGGCTTAACCAGTTGCTACAAATGTTAGCCCAATGTGAGAGGTCTTAGGCACAAACTAAATACGTGATTAATGTAAAGACACGAGGTTAGACTCGGTTATGACATAAGGCTGCCCGGACCCAACCGGCTTAACCAGCGGTCATAAAAGATAGTCTAATGTGAGAGGTCTTTATGAGGATCACAGTCTTAATTAATTAAGAAACACTTAACCATATAAGCATGTAGTGGGGCTTGAGGGTTAAGTGGGTGCCTTGGGTGGCATGAGAAAACTAATGGGTTGCCTTGGGTGGCAATAGAAAACACGATTAGAATACTTAACCAAAGTGGAACATGTAATTAAACATGATTAAGGGGTTAAGTAAGTGCCTCGGGTGGCATGTGGGAATTAAGTAAAGGACTTGGGTGTCATGTGGAAATCTAGTGGGTGCCTTGAAAGGTAAATAAAAATATGATTAATGACTTAACCAAAGTATTTATAACATGTAAGTAGACATGGTTAAAGGGGTTAAGTGGGATACACTAGATAAAATTAACAAGCTTAGGTGGTAGCTTGTGGGGGCCCATCTCAACCAATATCCCAAACGTATCTTTGTGGGCTCGACCCAAGTCGAGTGACGGGACACGCATATTGGGCTTGACTATAAGAGGCCAAAAACGGGTTAGCGGTGGCAACGTAGGACCAACGGGTTTCATATGCGTGTGTGGACCCGGGCTGGTTAGTAAATCGTTGTTACATCGTGTAGGTATAAAGCCGTGCACCGTTGATATTATCAGGTTGCCACTTGGGGAAATGATACACCCCATTGTGGGACCAGCACGGGTATCTACGTTAGGGAGCTGATCGCTTGGGAGTAGTGGGTACACCTAGTAATGATAGGGGCAGACGGCACCTATGTAGGGGTACTAGAAACTACTGGGTAAAAATTACTAAATACATTTAGTGGGATCAACCTTTAAGTAGGAATTAATCTTAGGTAGGTAAAACTGGTGTGGTGCAGTGTAGGAATTACTTTTGGGTGGATAAGTCTGGGGCGGTGTAATCTAGTAATTATCCTTGGGTGGATAAATGCGTCTTTACGGTGATCTTAGTTTATCCTAAGTTTACCAAGCTGCTTAGTGTAGCCATTCATCCCCAGTCGTTACCGTATATCAACTTATGTCTTCTCTGGTTATTTTAATGATTGTATTGTTAGGGTTATAGGACTCACTCAGACTTATGTCTGACCCCGTTGTTTTTATCTTTTTCCCCCAAACCCAGGTTATTAGAGTGGGCCTGGTGCTAGTGGGCTTTGATCTGATTGCTGTATCTATCCTATGGAGCTTGGACCTCTGAAGTGAAGCCGAGCTTATCTTTCCTTTTATGGCTATTAGTTATGTAGTGGGATTATGTACTTCTATTTTATCAAGATGGATATTATGTACTTGACTCTGGTTTATGGTTTTGTGATGTAACCAAACATGTATTACTTTCCGTTGCAATGAAATGATGATTTAAATTTTCAAGTATTATTTATATCTGTCTTGCTGTAATTTTACTGTTCTATATTCACTTAAAATACTTCACCGAAACTAAGGCATTCCCCTGGTATGAGTGACCTTAGCGGGCGTGGGGTGTTACAATAATAATACCACTTTACAAACTGTGCCAAGCAAACTAAGAATCTATTTCATGGCTGCACTATGTTATCGACCGAACTAACTGGCCAAACTGGAATTTAACATTTGAAAACTTGATTTATATTGAAAATTTGTGACAAGTTGAGGAATCTAAAATAAAATCAACTGACTAGAAATTGTTAATTTAATTTGTTGTACCACTTCCCTGAAACAAGTCGTGTTTCCATTTTTCGTTTTTATTTGCATATGTCCGTCGCATTCATGTAGTTACATTAAAGCCATATCATACTGCATTTGGATTTTGTGGGTAGTATCCGCTGAAAACCCTCACGAGACACCACTCGTCCTACTAGGGACACCTAGAGGTTTAACGACTTGTTGCATACGCACAATGCAATCGTGTTTCCTACGAAAGTGTGACCTATCTAGTTAAGTTTTTCATTTTTTTTGTTTTACTCGAGGACGAGTAAAAGATAAGTGTGGGGGTATTTGATCAGCATAGAAATATGTTAATTTATGCACCTATATTTTATCTTTTTTTTGTATATAAATAAATGTTACGCTGGGTATTTTCTTGTTGTTTTTACAGATATGTTGACCAGACCTCATTCATCCTTAAAAGTGAAGAATAAATGCCATTTACTTGAAGAATTGCATAGGAGCTTTCATTGGAGACTAGATGTGTTCACATTGGTCACATTAGAAGAGGATTGGTAGAAAAGATCTCAAAAGATGTCATTGGAAGATCTTTGTCAATCAATTAGCCACATGGAAGATTTGAATGATATGGAAGATATTCACCATGATATGCTCAGATATTCTTAAAAGATCATTTCCAAACAAAGCTTGGTCAAGAAAGGCATGTGATATGATAATAATTCTTGGAAAAGAAGCCCATATATTCATACAAATCTGATTAGCGTTTGGCCAATTTCACCTATAAAAGAACATGTATACCCATTGTAACAACCATCCTATATCTCATTCTATTCTCTTCTCCATTAATAAAACTCATTTTTCTTTTTCTGCATTTTTCTATTTCTTAGCAATCGGTGTTGTCTTCACAATTAGTTTTGGAAGAACACCAATTGTATTTTACATTTTTTTGTTAGTGATTAGTCGTTTGATTAGTTTCAACGACAATCCTAATTTACTTTTTGTTGTTCTTCTTTTCCTGCAATTTTACTTTCTGCATTTTATTTCTGTTTTGCATTTTAATTTCCAATTGATAATTGTGATTTGATCGTCAGTTCAATTAGATTTGTTCTGAATCGGATCGCAGTTTCAATTTTTATTGTTTTCAAAAACCAACCTCGAAAATCGTCTAACTCGCCCAAGAGATTAAATAAATAATTTGATTTTAATCTACCTCCCTGTGTTCGACCTGTATGCTACACACCTGTGCGCTTGCAGTAATTTAATTTAAAATTCACGCTTTTCTAATTCATAGGAAAGCGTCGAACATACACACACGTTTTGCATATGTTCATATGGCATTAGAAATCGTCTAAGGACAATGGTTGCCTGTGGATGATGTTTTGAGTAGATGGATGATGGATGGTAGGATATGTTCTTCCTAACTTGGAGATTTCGGGGACGAAATCCTTAAAGGAGGGGAGAATGTAACAACCCGAATTTTAATAACGTGTTAAGACAAGAATCAAGGCAGAATTTAATTTTAAAATCTGAATCAAGGGAAACGGGCTATGCCATTGCGTTCGTCTCGGAAAAATACGCGCAATAGAGTCCGAGTTTTCGAGAATCAGAGTCTGTATGACCAAGATATGGTCCGTCGAAGTTTTCAGAATTTTCAGAGTTTAAAATAGATTCAAATTCAAAAAGTCAACCCTGGTCAAAGGGGTGTCGACTCTAGAGTCGAAACCCCCCCCCAAGTCGACTTGGGAGTCAACACAGGTGGCCAGACCAGTTTTGGCCTGGTGCACCTGACTTCTTCCCCAAGACATGTTTTGGGTCTGATTTGTTGGCTTGTGACGGATTTTGATGGTAATCCTATGGCTAAAACTAATCCTAATCTCTATAAAAAGACCCCTAACCTAACCTATAAACCCTCATTATTTGATCCTACAACTAAACTATGCCAAAATGCTTCTTGGTCATGGCTTCCACCTTCATGACATGACCTTCTTCTTCTTCCTTATGAAAGCTTAAGTCTTCTAAGCTTGTTCTATGCTAAAAGAGGCTCCTTTCTTCACCAAATCAAAAGGTGCAAGCTTGCTACACCAAATCGAGGAGGGATCAACGTTGCTATGCGAGTTTCATGACGCTTCTTCAACAAAGGAGCCACCTTTCTTCGACAAGACGATTCATGATCTTTCCCTAAGCCTCGCTAAGTAAGTTCTAGCTACTTCTAGATCTAAACGGTAGTTTTAATGATGGCATGGAATAAAACGAGATTAAACTAAGTATGCTAGCCTATATGAACCTTTTCATGCCTCTTTTGCTTGAACCTATGACTTTTGGCTATGCTTAGTGACTAAATCATGCTATTCATGTTATGATTAACCTAGTTTATCTTGCAAGTTTGAATCTTTATCTATGGAATGCTAGCATGAACCTTTGGGAACCATTTGACTTGTGAAACATTGGCAAAGACTTGACTTTGGGGCTTATGCATGTAAATGAACCCAAACCCCTTATGTTATCATGCATGCTTGTGGTCAAATTCTCTTATGATGCTATGCATGTTTGTGGCCAAATTCCCTTATGATACTATGCATGTTTATGGCCAAATTCCCTTATGATACTATGCATGCTAGTGGCCAAATTCTCTTATGATGCTATGCATATTTTGAGGCCAAACCCCTTATGATACCATGCATGTTTGTGGCCAATCCCTTTTTGACATCGTGCATGTTGTGAGGCCAATATGTAGCATAGTACCCTTACTATGTTGACTCGCTTTTACTTGGGTTGGAAACACGCTTTGGGGTAGGTTAGACGTGCGTGATTATGACATGATAATTTGACATGGGGTTTCATGGAAATATGGCACTTATGATACACCTAAATGTGGGCATGACATGTGGGGTAAACATGGGACTTGAAACTAGACACGTGTGGGTTGTAAGTGTAATATGACACTAGACCAAACATGAAAGTGGCCAACTCGAGGTTGGGTTGAGTTTGTAGCATAAATCTACCCGGACCCGCCCGGCTTAACTAGTGGCTACAAACAATAGGATCCAATGTGAGAAGTTGGTCATGTCGCGCTTAAGACCCGAGGTTAGACTAGGTTGTGGTGTAAAACTACCCGGACCCGCCCGGCTTAACTAGTAACCACAACAAGGTCTAATGTGAGAGGTTGAGAGTGCATTAATTAAATTAATGCCACATGATAAGGTTAAGTAAATTTGACTAATGACACTTAACCGATATGACACGAATGGGTAGGTTAAGTGGGACCGGGCTTGATTTCTTAATGACACTTAACCATACAAGACAATTAGGGGATGAGGTTAAGTAATTTACGCTTAACTAATCCGACTTGGTAATTAGATGGGGTTAAGTAATTTACGCTTAACTAATCCGACTTGGTAATTAGATGGGGTTAAGTGATTTACACTTAACTAATCCGACTTGGTAATTAGATGGGGTTAAGTAATTTAGACTTAACTAATCTAAACACGGTAATTAGATGGGGTTAAGTAACCTATACTTAACTAATCTAAACACGGTAATTCGATGGGGTTAAGTTAAACACTTAACCAATCTAAACTTGGTAATTCAATGAGGTTAAGCAACCAATACTTAACCAACTTAACATGATAATTTAATGGGGTTAAGTAACTTATAATTAACCAATTATACATGATGATTTGATGAGGTTAAGTAACCTATACTTAACCAATCTAACATGTGGACTTGATAGGGTTAAGTCACAAGACCTTTTGAATATACTTAACCCTTGTAGTACGATTAGTGGATGAGGTTAAGCTAACCCATACTTAACCAATCCGACTCGATGATCTGATGCGATTAAGATAATCTATGCTTAATCAATCTAACACGATAATCTGATAGGGTTAAGACAAACCAATACTTAACCAATTTGACTTGATAGGGTTATTAAGTCATGCGCTTCTTGGTATACTTAACCACCTTGTAGGGCTAAGCCTTGAACTTAAATACTTAGCCAATCTTGACATGATTCGTAGGCGGGCTAAGTCATGAACCTGAATAACAACACCTAACCCAATAGACAAAACCCTAGTTAGAGGAACTAGGTAGAAAATCGTGGTTAATCAAGGGTAACCGGGAAAAGAAGCTAAGTGGTAAACCTTAGTTAAGTATAACTAAGTAATAATTCTTAGCCAAGGACATGGGACTAGTTTATGAATGGATGAGTAACCCGATATGGTAGGTCATCGCTTAAACACACGAGGAGGAGAAAATTATCCGACTTGGATAAAGGCTCCAACGAACTGGGTGACGAAGCGGTAGCTTTGGGAGATGTGAGGGTACTCTTGGTATCCCTCTGTGAGGTGGCAGGTGGTCCATGAAACCTGGCCTCACAGAGGTTAAGGTCTGCGATAGAAGAGCCAAGAGTATGCCTTGGTTGCTATGCGAGCGACCTAAAGACTGGGATGGATTAGCGTGGAGTCGACGATACTTGATTTTTGCCCTGGATAGCACGTCGTCGACTACCTACCATCTTTAGTCAATCGTGTACGTACGGAAAGGCAGAGAACCCCCAACAGACCATGTTCTTGCTATCGAGTCATGGGTGAGGTTGGCCCATAGGAAAGTGGGGCTATAGTGGGGCCGGGATGTGGTTCTCATACATGATTTTTCTTGGATTGCCTTTCAGTAGTTGAGGGAGGGGTCACGTGGGACCATAGCCACGGGTACAAAAACAGACCTTGATATCTGCATCAGCAGAGGACTTAAAGCTCCCGACCGAGTTCCGTATTTCTTGATTTGCCCTGGCACGGAACTCGGATGGCACATTGAGGAACATGTGCATCTAGACATGGAAAACGATTCACGATACATACGCGGGATAAAGGGCGCGGTTGACGGGTGGCATAATCCCTAGTGGCCCTAGGTGGCTTGAACCCAAACCGAGACACATAAACGTTCATTAGGTAGCATAATCCCTAGTGGTCCTAGGTGGCATAAATCCTAAGTGAACGTGCGATAGTTCATGGTAAGGAAACATAACTAGATCAAGGGTGGCAGTCCAAAATAACTTCAAGGATAAAATGGTACTACGTTGAGGTGGTATAGATTTACATGGGAAAGCCCGTACGGCCTACGGCAGAGGACTGAACTTATACATGGAAAGAAACATACGAGTTGGGAAAACCTACATATGTTATATATTAGGTTGACATGGACCATTACATGACATTGGGCAAGGGACATTCATAGTTAACGCATGACGCGGGTTGGGATACTAGTACGAGAGGTGCAGAGCAAATATACATGATAAATACCTTGGGATGTTATACATGATAAATACCGTGGGATGTTATACATGATAAATACCTTGGGATAGTATACTTGATAGAAACCTGACGCCGTGATACCTTGATTTATCTTGACACGTAGTTTATCATGATACCTTAGCCTATCTTGCTACAGTAGTTCATCCAGTTATCTTGGTTTAGCTTATCTATCTTGTCATCATCCTTATGTTTACTTTCAGTTTATGCATGTCATGTTACCTTTACCTGTTTTTATACTGGAAGTAGATAGGACTTACCAGTCTTTATGACTGACCCCGTTTTGTTTCGCCTCTTTGTCTTCCGTTCCCCCCCCCCCGGTTTTCAGGGAGGGAATGATGTTGTTTAGTTCGGACCTCTTATGCTTGAAGGTCATCATGTATAGCTTGGTCTTCTCTTGGCTATGGCTGCTTCACCACTTTATTTTGGGGAATAATTTATGAAAAGGTTTTATGCTTCTTTACTATTGCAAGACAGGTTTTGATGTATTCTGATGTAAAAGGCTTTAGACCTTATTTTATAAGATAATGAAATTTGTTTTACTTCCGTTGTTTTGTATATGTTCTGTCTTGTAATATTTCTGTGCATGTTTACCTCGATAATGCTTCACCAAACCTAGTGCATTCCCTTTGTGAGTGAACCTAGCGGAGGTGGGGTGTTACACCACGCCGCTTGTAGTAACCCGAAAATCCGGGGGAATTTGAGCTGACTAAATAACATAAGTCCAACCCCAAATTTACACTGGAAATTCAAGAAACTAATAGAAAGAAGACAGAGGGTGAGAATAGATAAGGTAGAAACTTAGAATAGAAGAAGAAGAACATACAACATCATCAGAGTAACACGAATCTCACAGCGGAACGAATCAAATATAACATAACTTTTGAAATACAAAGTTATAACTGTATATACATACCATTTCAGAGTACAACACATAACATCACAGCGGAATAAATAATAGCTATCGACTGCTGAAGCCTCCTGCTCCAAGCTCTTCAAGTATATCTGTAAAATCCCGACTACTTGACTGCCCGTACAAATTTAGGCACCCAAGAGTTTAGGGAAAACAACAAAATAAACTCTGGGTCAGTCATGGGACTGGTGTGAATAAACTCAAATCATTTTAAACAGGTATATGATATCTCATAAGACCACTCCGTGAATACGGAACGGGTTTTTCCCTTATGAGAATCCAAATAACTTTCCAAAGCAATATCATTCTGATATTATAATAATGTCTAAGTACAAATAGATATCAATCTAGCAGAAACGCTTGCATCTCACGTTACTACATATATAGTATACAATCAAAATCGCAAGCACGTATTAGATGATTGGATTTTCCACTATGACAAGGTATGGAACCACCTTCCGATCAGTGTACTCTAGGAACGATACACTGGAGTTCAACAAGAACATCTTGTAACTCAGCCACACATGACCGACCACTCATTTCGCTTGAGTGTATCGAATGTACATCACCTACGGTTGGGATCAGCAACCGTTCCCGTATATATATGGGACAGCATTGATAGATTAAAGAAGCAATTGAATATTCTCTAGATAGGTGATTATACACCCTACTTCGGTGCGACCGACTTAGCCATGCTGCCTGCCCGATTTCTGTCATTTACCGGATGTGAGGCTAGAAGCTACGCTTATCTTTTCACAATAGATTCACTTCGAATGCCACATTGTCAGATCCATCGAAAATCACTAATTGACGTCTACAACAATACATTACGTGTCAGCTAAGAGAAGTTTCCTTCTCCGCTCCCACTCTTGGTACGGTTGAAGAAATCAATGTACGTGACCTTTCTGGAAATACTCTGTCAGACATCCATCTTTATTTACTTAAAATGTCACATCGTCATACCCGCCAAATCACAAATTGACTTATCCAAAAATAACATGGGTATACAGCTAAGAGAAACGAATTTCTCCGCCACCAAACGTGAATACGTTTGAACAGATCAACTTACGCGATCCATTGGATATACTCTGTCAGACCTTCGTCCATACAAGTTGTCCTGGGACTGGACAAACCGAAGGCACTATTCTGTAAACAGGATAGCCCTTGCATTTTACTCCGTCTTCAATTATCTTTGGCATATATGATTCGCGACGCTTATGCCAATACAGAGTGGTTCTATGGATAATAATCCAACCGGTCTCTCCATATTAACAACGTTAAAAGGGTCAAAACTTCGATAGTCGGTGAGTTAACTATCAAAGAAAAACAAGTGTGCAAACAACGATATTATTTCCAGATGGAAATTATATCGAACAAACATCATTTAACATTAATCTCTTTAGTTCATTTATTTACTTATCTCTTGTTTCCCTATATTCTAAATTCTTATTTTCTTTTATCAGAAAACATTTCTGATTCTCGTTTGGAAAACATTTCCAAAACTCCTTTACGATCAAACCTTACCATTTCTTAGTTAAGAAGGAAGTCACTCAAGTTGGGGTATAATTACCTCTCAAACCTTAACTGAACAACGTTATAACTTCGAAATGGTCAAAGTTTATCTTTTAATCTTTAACAACTTCTTTACACCTTTCTCGGATTCAATTTTACTAATCCACTTCTATATTTAAAACATTGGTTATAACGATAACGTTATAATCCCTCCTTTCAAATTATCTAACCTTAATTATAACTTCTATTCTTATTAGTGAAAAATTAACCTAACACTTATTTATTTATTAATAAATAAATCTCTATTTAAACACTGGAAAGTATAAGTACTTTCCCGAATTCGATATAATCGAATTTGTCGATTAACTCTCTTCGAGAAATCTCTATTTGATTAACTCTTCTTCGAATAACCTATATTCGATTAACTTCTTCTCGAATAAACGATATTCGATAATCTCTCTTCGAATAACTAATATTCGATAACTCTTCCTTTTCAAATATCTCATATTTGAAAATCTCACTTCGATTAAACTATAATCGATAACTCCCTTCGATGAAACTAACATCGATAACTCATTTCGATGAAACTAACATCGATAACTCCTTTCGATGAAACTAACATCGATTAATTTAACTTGACGAACTTAACTCGACTAACTTAACTTGACTCGACTAACTCGACTTACTTGGTTCGACCAATTCGATTCGATTAACTAGGCTCGACTAACTTGGTCGAACCACCTGATCAACTCAACTTATTTAACTTAACTGGTTTTACTTGGTTTGACTAACTCAATTTATTAACTCGACTGACTAATTCAACTCGATTAACCTAACTTGATTTACTTATCTCGATTAACTGAACTAATCACTTTGATTAACTCGACTAATTCACTTTGGTTAACTTAACCAATTCACTTAACTAATTCACTTAGTTTAGCTTAACTAATTCACTTAACTCCTGTCGAATAAACTATATTCGATAACTCCTCTAACTCTATTCGAATAAACTATATTCGATTAACTCCTTTACTCCATTCGAATAAACTATATTCGATTAACTCCTTTACTCTATTCGAATAAACTATATTCGATTAACTCTTTTGATTTAACTCTAATCGATTGATTCTAACTAATTAACTCCAACTGGTTAACTCTAATTGATTAACTCTAACTAGTTAACTCTATTTGACTAACTCGACTTGACTAACCCCTTTCGAATAACACATTCGATTAACTAACTTTCGAATACCATATTCAATTAACTAACTTCGAATACCATATTCAATTAACTAACTTCGAATACCATATTCGATTAACTCCTTTCGAATGTCTATATTCGATTAACTAACTTCGAATACCATATTCGATTAACTTTATTCACTTTATAAAGATTTCCTTTTTAACAACGTTTTATTCATTTGAAAAGATTTACTTTTAAATAACGGTTCTACACTTTAAAAATGATTTCCTTTTTATAATGTTCCCTTTCCAATTCTATTTGTAAATGTTTTACAAATATTTCCTTTTTAAATTTATTTTTGAAATATTCTAACTCCTTAAATTCCCGGGAAAATTCGCCATAACCTCCTTTGTATCGGGAGCATCGGGAAAATCCCCAAACTCGCCACACAGGCCTTTCCATTCAAAAAGAAATGTTTTGAATTTATTTCCTTTTCAAATATCTCCTATTTATAAATATTCCAATTTATAAACATTTCTTATTTATAAATATTCCACTTTATAAATATCTCTTTTTCAACATCACTTTGAAAAATCTCCTTTACCTACATTCCGGTATGTCGTGGTATTCAATCATATCAAATCACGATGTCTAATCTCGTCCATACACACACAATCAACAACAGGTTATACTTCACATCATATATTAAAATATATGAAAAACAATAAAATAACTGTTGAGGAATCCAGTCGGATTCCTCCAACCTGTTTCCCTGCATCACATATGTTAGACAGTATAGATAACATCACTTTCAGTTCCATATGATATATTCTGTTAAACAGAATCAATATAGAAATTTTACTAACTGACTAGCAGTTCAATCAAACAATCAACACACAGTCAAACAGACAATTTTAACAGTTCTAACAATACAACATGAAATTATAAATTGTTCAGAGTTAGTGAGTTTTACTCACATTTGCAGTTCATCGTTAAAGAACGATAAACCGTTATTTGATTTGAATCAAACATTTTAATTCGCCGTAAATTCAAACGTGCTCGAATCCACTTCCACTCAGTTCCTTGTTGTAGTTGACGTCCGTACGATCCCGATGCAACTTACGGTTTGAAATTCTGATAATGTATGAGGATGTTATAGCTCATATAAGTTAATACACATTTTTAATTAACTAAAAACTTAGGATTTAAATAATGGACTTTACCCTTTTCAAGAACTTCGGCCCATTACCCTTTGCACAAACCCAAACCCGTTGTATTCATCTTCCCCGAACACCACACAGGAGCATACGACGCAGGCCTCCCTTCACCATTTCCGATTTTCATCCACTAACTGCTCCTCCAACCATCATCTAAAAATCAAACAAAAATTACAGTGACACTCTCCTTCATCTCCTCTATCAATCCATCCTACTTCCACCGAGTTCGCACCTCCCTAGGATTTTCCGTCGAGCTCCTCATTTCGTCAGTTCCGAGGTACTCGCGACCTCTCAGTGCACCAAAATCCCTCCAATTTATCACAACACAGTCGGAATCCAACCCCGAGTACAAATACCAACACGGTTTTCCAATTTGATGACCCATCGATCCAAGAAACCCAACCCTAGCTAGTTCGAACCCATCGCTGTAAATATTCGAACATGGGAAAACACTGTCGAACACTTCGAAATTGATACCAATGGAAGCACAAGCCCCCACCGAACTCTGAAAACCATATATTTTGATTTTTAGGAATTTCTTTTTGATTTGTTTGATTTTCCAAAAGCTCACATTTGGGTTCTGGAGAAAATAAAAGTAGCGGCGCACTTTTGACCAGAAGAGAAATTTTGTTTAGGGTTTAAGGGAAGTTAAGGGTATTTATAGATAAGTTAAATTATTTTTATATTTATTTTTAAGCAAACGCTATCTGTACTTGTCCTTAAAAATTCTTGTGATCACATACGATACCCAAAAATCACGGAAATTGACATGCAGCTAGAGTTCGACATTACGGTCCCAACGAAACTGGTTTCGTCAAATTCCGACTCCGTTTGCTCACACAACGTATTTTTAACCGTCAAAATACTGACTGTTTTTCACTCTAAAAATCCCTACGACCACATACTGACTCTAAAAATCACGAAACTGGAAATCTAACAACTATTTGACATTGCGGATCCAACAAAACTAGTTTCGTCGAATTCCGACTTCGTTTGCAAAACCGGCTATTTTTAACGCTCTAAATAGCCTATTTAAATATATAAATATATTTAAATATTATTAAATATAAATAAATTTATATTCTCGTATATATTCACAGATGATGTCGTACGGCTCCAGAATATCCTGCCAGAATTTATGACTTGATTTCCAGAATTCTGATTTGATCGATATTCAGTTCGTATCGAAAAATCGATTTATAACGTATATAAAGCGTCGCAATTTATAAAGGAAATCCATAGCGACTTTTCTAAAATTTGATTTGGACGTGAATAAAAATCTATACGACGAAATCCCGATTTTTCTCTTCCACTAGAAAGGTATACTCCACCAGCTCCACACGTTTCTTGTTTCACAAAAATCCGGCTTAAAACGAATCCTGTACATTCAGTTGAAGTTCAAATCGCCAAATAGCGAACTGCAGCGCCATTTCGAGCTCGTTTATAAATATAATATAAACTATGCGTTCAAACTGTCGTCGATTGAATATATTCGTCAGTATAATTCAACTCTAAGCTGAATTACATCTTAGGGATGACCCCGTTCACAGAATATTGTGATTTCCAATATTTTTGATTATTTCGACATTATAATATATTTTATTATATTATAATTATTAGTTAAATATTCAATATTATTTAATTCACGTTCTCGATATCGATAAATCGATATTTAATAATTAAATAAATTAATTATTCAACAGCTAAAAATGCGGGTCACTACACCGCTAATGCGGAACGGGTTTACTCTAATGGGTTGCCGTGCAAGAAAGTGTCAGAATAAATGATGAGTAAATCGTACAACAACGCTATGCTTTTTAGAAAAATGGAATCACCATAAGACCCAGGTCCCATCACACAATGCAACACAAACCAGAGGATAGGGTTTTACCTTATAGTGATTAAACATGCTAAATACGGCAAATACGAGTTTAATATTATTATTAGTATATATCAAAACATTTCAAAGTAAATGTATCAATCCTAGGAAGCATAGCTACCATATAATATGCCTCCATACTAGTAATACAATCAAATCCGAATGGGGTCGTATTGGAAACTGGTTTCCATCATGAGTCAAGGCTAGGGAGGAGCTCCTACCGATTCCAGACACTCTACCTAATGTCTCAGGATCCCCCGCAGTGAACCCTTGGAAAGCTGCAGGGCCGGTCCGCCATACGAGTTGCACATTAGTTATTCTTGAACACACGTTTCCCAGTCCTATAGGACCTATCATCCGAGGCGCCTCATTCCATCATCCACATAAGTAAAATGTCGGGCCGTGTTAAAACCCAAACACCACTTCTAGCTAGAAAGAAACGTGCTGCTCTCCCTGCGTTCCCTTCTCCCGTTTTAGACTCCCTCGGTGTGTGAGGCTCGCGAAGTCACGCTATACACAAAGCTATGCCTAAACAGGCTATGCTTTGATCATCCCACAAGGCCTGCTTATCAACAAAGCCTTGATCATATGCATCTTAGCATGCCACATCATCACTCCATATCACACTACCAATCCTTTGCCAAAATATATGAACGGGTGTTAAGCAAGAGAATAAATTCTCCGCCACCAAACATCCATACTTTCGACAGAAGATTAATAACATGATATATAATGGAGTACGATGTCAGACACACAATCCATTTATAAGCTTATGCTCTGGGTCTGAGCGAAAGCCAAACCCGTACAAATCAACACTACGTCCGGGCAACTCCTGCTATTAACTTATCATGGTAGCGAGCCATTCTAAGGCAACAGTCATCATCGTCCATTTGATGTGGATATTTGACGGTCTTCAATTGCCGTCTTCCAATCTTGGATTTTTAAACGTCGTTTAATTATTTGGAATGAGATAAAATCGGACTTTCCAAATAATCCTCGTATATATATATATATATATTTAAAATCCTTCTTACACACTAATAATTATTTTTAACGATTCATTCCCATATTAACTATTTAAAATGATTAAATTTTAATATGACGACGCCTTAAGTCCATAGGCGACTATGGCGCTGCATTCCAACAATTTTGATTTTCTCATTTCTCAGAATCTAACCATTGGATCTTAATGTAATATATATCGTTGGAAAGATTTTTCCAAGACAGTCCTAACGGTTTCAGTTTCAAGAAAATCCGACGGTCGGATCTTCTTGTATAGTCGTTTAAAAGTACGATTTCAAAACGCAAACTACCATGCCCTATTCGTTTAATTTTAATTATATATATATATAATCATTGAATCGTAATAACGTCATTTGATTAAAACAACGTTATACACAATTTCCGATACTTACTAAATTTTAATTCATTTGAAAATGGAGATAAATTACCGCATCCTAAATTCATTCTTTTACTTACATGGAAAATGTAAATTCCATCCTTTTTATTTACATAAAAATGTAAGTTTAATTCCTATGCAAATTCCTATATTCTTTATTTACATGTAAAACAAATGTAAATTTTGATACATACAAAATCCTACTTTTAAATTACATGTAAAAACGTAGATTTCTACATTCTCACCTCAGTCACATTATAAAAATGTAACTTATATTTGCAGTGAATCCTATTTTAAATTTACATATCAAAATGTAAGTTTAATTTACAATTGCAAACTCTACTTCTAATTTACATTGTAAAAATATGATTTTTAATTACAATGCAAACACTACATCTAATTTACATTGTAAACATATGATTTTTAATTACAATGCAAACACTACTTCTAATTAACATTGTAAAAATATGATTTTTAATTACAATGCAAACACTACATCTAATTTACATTGTAAAAATATCATTTTTAATTACAATGTCACATTTCTACATCTAAATTACATATAAAATAAATAAATTTTATTTCTAATGTTCATTCTCATTTTATGTTACATATATATAAGAAAAATGCAAATTCTATCATACAATGAAATTGCATCCTTTAATTGCATAGAAAAATGTAGTTTTGTCATACGGTATACTTTCCTATAGACATTACATATAAAAATGAAATATTTAACACACAATGTAAATTCATGTTTTAATTACATATAAAAATGTAAATTTTATCCTACGGTGTAATTCCCTATATAATGTACATATAAAAATATAGATTTTAACATACGATGAAATTTCCATGTTAATTACAAAGGAAAATGTAATTTTTAACATACGGCATTAATTCACTTTATAATTTACATATAAAAATGTAAATTTTGACATACGATGGAATTCACTTGTTAATTACAAAGAAAAATGTAATTATTAACATACGACATTAATTCACTTTATAATTTACATATAAAAATGTAAATTTTGACATACGATGAAATTCACTTGTTAATTACAAAGAAAAATGTAATTTTCAACATACGACATTAATTCACTTTATAATTTACATATAAAAATGTAAATTTTGACATACGATGAAATTCACCTGTTAATTACAAAGAAAAATGTAATTTTCAACATACAACATAAATTCACTTCATAATTTACATGTAAAAATGTAAATTTTAACATACAGTGGAATTTCTATTTTATTCACACTAAAAATAATGTAAATTTCACATGGTGAAATTCTTATTTACTTTACATAAAAAAAAGTAGACTTTACATATGGTGAAATTCCTATATATTTACATTAATAAAAATGTAAACTTTATTTCATCGTTCATCTTTACATTAAAATAACGTATAAAAATGTCATCTTTATTCATCGTTCAATTTTACATTAAAATAATCATATAAAAATGTCATCTTTATTCATCGTTCAATTTTACATCAAAATAATCATATAAAAATGTCATCTTTATTCATCGTTCAATTTTACATTAAAATAATCATATAAAAATGTCATCTTTATTCATCATTCAATTTTACATTAAAATAATCATATAAAAATGTCATTTTTATTCATCGTTCAATTTTACATTAAAATAATCATATAAAAATGTCATCTTTATTCATCGTTCAATTTTACATTAAAATAATCATATAAAAATGTCATCTTTATTCATCGTTCAATTTTACATTAAAATAATCATATAAAAATGTCATCTTTATTCATCGTTCAATTTTACATTAAAATAATCATATAAAAATGTCATCTTTATTCATCGTTCAATTTTACATTAAAATAATCATATAAAAATGTAAATCTTCCTACTTTAATTCACAATAAAAATAATGTAAATTGCATATCAATGTAAATTTCACGACGATGCTAATTTCCTACTTTAATTCACGTTAAAATAATGTGAATTGCATAACGACGTATATGATGATAGATTTATATATGATTCATATCCACAAGGCATACTTCAACAAATTTAAACGAGGAAAAATCTATTTTTTCCTACCGATCTATGTTTTTAATTAACAGATCTATGATTAAAAATAACGGATCTAAAATCATAGCATCACAACAATTTGAATCCATCCCATGGCAACATTCATCGCAGATCTACTTGTTTGATTTTCAATTACACATAACACAACAATAATAATAATTAAATTAATTAAATTACATTAAAAATAAATTCTCACCTAGCTCGGATTTGAAAGGAAGGTTCGGATTCAATCAGATCTCGTGTTCAAAGTCACGGCAGTTACGGATCTGAAAGATTTCAATTCGAAGTTCATACAAATAAATCAGAACTGACTTTTAACAACTGTCGCTGTAACGCATAAAAGCGTCGCAAAATCTGAAATATTCATACCTTAAATTTTCAGAAATGTTCAAAACTTTGAATCCAGATTTCGGGAGCTATAGTCGATGGTTTTGCGAACGGTTTGCGGGAGATTGGAGAGCTACGAGAGGTGCATCCACGCCGGGAACCTAGGGGGGTGCGGCGGCATGTACAAGGGGCGGCGGGGCTGAGAACGTGCTGCGTTCTTGTGGTTCGTGCGCGAGCTACAGGCAACGAGAAGGGTTGAAACTTGTCTAGAATCGAAGCTCTCGAAAAATCCTTCAAAAAGTTGTACTACGGCGCTGGATTTCGTTGAGAAATGAAAGAGTTATGAGGGTTCGAAAATTTGATGTTCATGGGTTCATTGGTCGGCTGCGGTATGACGTTTTGGGGAAGATGGTACTGTTCATTCCGTATTTATACACGTATTTCTAGGTTATTTAATTAATTAATTAGCCCGTTTAAGCCCCGATTTGGTCCTAACTCAGAATTAGGCCTGCTTACTGTCGTTCTTAGGGTTTTGACGTCTTCTGAACGCAATGGCTATGTCTCGGGCCCCAATTCTGATGTCTGTAGCGTTTTTTATTTAAATCCTATTAAAAATTAATTAATTAAATATTGACCGTACATTAAAATATGTCGGGGCCATATACGACCACAGAAAATTCTAAGAAAAATATTTTTAGCTTTCTTATGACGATACGAATCCAACAAAATTATTTTCATCGTATTCTGAGACTGTTTGAAAAATGGCTATTTTTAAGGCGTTTAAATTTAACTAAAATAGTCAAAACACATTTTCCTCTGCCACGCTCACATATTAATTCGAAAAATTCTGAAAATTGAAATCTAGCAATAATTTGACATTCCGGTTCCAACAAAATTGATTTCGTCAAAAACAGAGGTCGTTTGAAAAATGACTATTTTTAAGGTTAGTATATTTAATATTAAAAATACATTTTTAAACAAATAATTTTCGAAACTCAAAATATATAAGTGTTTACTGTTTTTCAATGCAGAAACGTCATTCTGAACTCAATGGAAGTGGTTTCGAGTCCAAATTCCTTCGTATGTGAAAAGTAGCCTTTCGGGCCATATATAATATATATAAATACTACAGCGACCTTTCTAAAAATTGAATTGGCCATAACTTTTGATTTCCGCTATTAAATTTCAATTTTTTCGGATTCGTTAGAAAGATATTTTTAAATAGATTCTAATATTTTTGGTTTCACTAAAATCCGTTAAATTTTGCATCCTATACGGTCAGTCAAAGTTCAAGTTTGACTTTTCAAACTACCGCGCTATTTCTAACTCTTTTTATAATTAAAATTGAATTATTCATTCTAACTTCGATTTAAATCAAATTTATGATCATTATTATTTAAAATAGATTACTTTAAATATCAAAAACTCATTAAAATTACTTAAAATAAAATTTTAAATTGGCCCCCAAAAATCAGGGTTGTTACAGTCTCCCCCACTTAAAAACTTTTCGTCCTCGAAAAGGAACGAAGCTAAAAGTTGATTAATTAACTAACTAATTCATATATATATTTTCTCCATTGGTTTAAATAATTTTATTCGTTGATTAACTTTCAAATATATAACTTTTTATATATTCAAAATCATATTTTCCAAAATAGATTATATATAATCACACATACGTTAATTATAAGCTTGGCACTCTCAACTCATTCTAGGGCATTACTAACCCTATCTCTAATGAGTTTCTCATTCTAGGATACTGCTGATCCTATCTCTAATGAGTATTCTTATTGGATATTACTAATCCAATCTCTGATGAGTCTTTTGTTCAGTTCTAATGAGTTGTATCCCAAAGATTTGAGCTAACCAAAGCTCTGATACCAACTGTAACGAGTCGGATTTTGCCCGGCCTTAATCGATCGCAAAATCGACCAAAACCGTTCAAATCCCACCTACGTTAACTTTGGGAATACAACACATCAGAACAATAACAACAGACTTTTATTACATCATAATAACGTAACGGGTTTACTCTAATGGGTTGTCGTGCATGAAAGTGTCAGAATAAATGATGAGTAAATCGTACAACAACGCTATGCTTTTTAGAAAAATGGAATCACCATAAGACCCAGGTCCCATCACACAATGCAACACAAACCAGAGGATAGGGTTTTACCTTATAGTGATTAAACATGCTAAATACGGCAAATACAAGTTCAATATTATTATTAGTATATATCAAAACATTTCAAAGTAAATGTATCAATCCTAGGAAGCATAGCTACCATATACTATGCCTCCATACTAGTAATACAATCAAATCCGAATGGGGTCGTATTGGAAACTGGTTTCCATCATGAGTCAAGGCTAGGGAGGAGCTCCTACCGATTCGAGACACTCTAGCTAATGTCTCAGGATCCCCCGCAGTGAACCTTTGGAAAGCTGCATGGCCGGTCCGCCATACGAGTTGCGGATTAGTTATTCCTGAACACACGTTTCCTAGTCCTATAGGACCTATCATCCGAGGCGCCTCATTCCATCATCCACATAAGTAAAATGTCGGGCCGCGTTAAAACCCAAACACCACTTCTAGCTAGAAAGAAACGTGTTGCTCTCCCTGCGTTCCCTTCTCCCATTTTAGACTCCGTCGGTGTGTGAGGCTCGCGAAGTCACGCTATACACAAAGCTATGCCTAAACAGGCTATGCTTTGATCATCCCACAAGGCCTGCTTTTCAACAAAGCCTTGATCATATGCATCTTAGCATGCCACATCATCACTCCATATCACACTACCAATCCTTTGCCAAAATATATGAATGGGTGTT
Source organism: Allium sativum (assembly GCA_030737875.1). Lineage (NCBI taxonomy): Eukaryota > Viridiplantae > Streptophyta > Magnoliopsida > Asparagales > Amaryllidaceae > Allium > Allium sativum. The sequence continues at coordinate 1,016,449,237 of CM060926.1, read as the reverse complement.
AAGCAAGAGAATAAATTCTCCGCCACCAAACATCCATACTTTCGACAGAAGAATAATAACATGATATATAATGGAGTACGATGTCAGACACACAATCTATTTATAAGCTTATGCTCTGGGTCTGAGCGAAAGCCAAACCCGTACAAATCAACACTACGTCCGGGCAACTCCTGCTATTACCTTATCATGGTAGCGAGCCATTCTAAGGCAACAGTCATCATCGTCCATTTGATGTGGAGATTTGACGGTCTTCAATCGCCGTCTTCCAATCTTTGATTTTTAAACATCGTTTATTTATTTGGAATGAGATAAACTCGGACTTTCCAAATAATCCTCGTATATATATATATTTAAAATCCTTCTTACACATTAATAATTATTTTTAACGATTCATTCCCATATTGACTATTTAAAATGATTAAATTTTAATATAACGACGCCTTAAGTCCATAGGCGACTATGGCGCTGCATTCCAACAATTTTGATTTTCACATTTCTCAGAATCTAACCGTTGGATCTTAATGTAATATATATCGTTGGAAAGATTTTTCCAAGACGGCCCTAACAGTTTCAGTTTCAAGAAAATCCGACGGTCGGATCTTCTTGTATAGTCGTTTAAAAGTACGATTTCAAAACGCGAACTACCACGCCCTATTCGTTTAATTTTAATTATATATATATAATCATTGAATCGTAATAACGTCGTTTGATTAAAACAACGCTCTACACAATTTCTTATACTTACTAAATTTTAATTCATTTGAAAATGGAGATAATATTACCGCATCCTAAATTCATTCTTTTACTTACATGGAAAATGTAAATTCCATCCTTTTTATTTACATAAAAATGTAAGTTTAATTCCTATGCAAATTCCTATATTCTTTATTTACATGTAAAACAAATGTAAATTTTGATACATACAAAATCCTACTTTTAAATTACATGTAAAAACGTAGATTTCTACATTCTCACCTCAGTCACATTATAAAAATGTAACTTATATTTGCAGTGAATCCTATTTTAAATTTACATATCAAAATGTAAGTTTAATTTACAATTGCAAACTCTACTTCATATTTACATTGTAAAAATATGATTTTTAATTACAATGCAAACACTACATCTAATTTACATTGTAAAAATATGATTTTTAATTACAATGCAAACACTACTTCTAATTCACATTGTAAAAATATGATTTTTAATTACAATGCAAACACTACATCTAATTTACATTGTAAAAATATCATTTTTAATTACAATGTCACATTTCTACATCTAAATTACATATAAAATAAATAAATTTTATTTCTAATGTTCATTCTCATTTTATGTTACATATATATAAGAAAAATGCAAATTCTATCATACAATGAAATTGCATCCTTTAATTGCATAGAAAAATGTAGTTTTGTCATACGGTATACTTTCTTATAGACATTACATATAAAAATGAAATATTTAACACACAATGTAAATTCATGTTTTAATTACATATAAAAATGTAAATTTTATCCTACGGTGTAATTCCCTATATAATGTACATATAAAAATGTAGATTTTAACATACGATGAAATTTCCATGTTAATTACAAAGGAAAATGTAATTTTTAACATACGACATTAATTCACTTTATAATTTACATATAAAAATGTAAATTTTGACATACGATGGAATTCACTTGTTAATTACAAAGAAAAATGTAATTATTAACATACGACATTAATTCACTTTATAATTTACATATAAAAATGTAAATTTTGGCATACGATGAAATTCACTTGTTAATTACAAAGAAAAATGTAATTTTCAACATACGACATTAATTCACTTTATAATTTACATATAAAAATGTTAATTTTGACATACGATGAAATTCACCTGTTAATTACAAAGAAAAATGTAATTTTCAACATACAACATAAATTCACTTCATAATTTACATATAAAAATGTAAATTTTAACATACAGTGGAATTTTTATTTTATTCACACTAAAAATAATGTAAATTTCACACGGTGAAATTCTTATTTACTTTACATAAAAAAAAGTAGACTTTACATATGGTGAAATTCCTATATATTTACATTAATAAAAATGTAAACTTTATTTCATCGTTCATCTTTACATTAAAATAACGTATAAAAATGTCATCTTTATTCATCGTTCAATTTTACATTAAAATAATCATATAAAAATGTCATCTTTATTCATCATTCAATTTTACATTAAAATAATCATATAAAAATGTCATCTTTATTCATCGTTCAATCTTACATTAAAATAATCATATAAAAATGTCATTTTTATTCATCGTTCAATTTTACATTAAAATAATCATATAAAAATGTCATCTTTATTCATCGTTCAATTTTACATTAAAATAATCATATAAAAATGTCATCTTTATTCATCGTTCAATTTTACATTAAAATAATCATATAAAAATGTCATCTTTATTCATCGTTCAATTTTACATTAAAATAATCATATAAAAATGTAAATCTTCCTAATTTAATTCACAATAAAAATAATGTAAATTGCATATCGATGTAAATTTCATGACGATGCGAATTTCCTACTTTAATTCACGTTAAAATAATGTGAATTGCATAACGACGTATATGATGATAGATTTATATATGATTCATATCCACAAGGCATACTTCAACAAATTTAAACGAGGAAAAATCAAATTTTTCCTACCGGTCTATGTTTTTAATTAACAGATCTATGATTAAAAATAACGGATCTAAAATCATAGCATCACAACAATTTGAATCCATCCCATGGCAACATTCATCGCAGATCTACTTGTTTGATTTTCAATTACACATAACACAACAATAATAATAATTAAATTAATTAAATTACATTAAAAATAAATTCTCACCTAGCTCGGATTTGAAAGGAAGGTTCGGATTCAATCAGATCTCGTGTTCAAAGTCACGGCAGTTACGGATCTGAAAGATTTCAATTCGAAGTTCATACAAATAAATCAGAACTGACTTTTAACAACTGTCGCTGTAACGCTTAAAAGCGTCGCAAAATCTGAAATATTCATACCTTAAATTTTCAGAAATGTTCAAAACTTTGAATCCAGATTTCGGGAGCTAAAGTCGATGGTTTTGCGAACGGTTTGCGGGAGATTGGAGAGCTACGAGAGGTGCATCCACGCCGGGAACCTAGGGGGTGCGGCGGCATGTACAAGGGGCGGCGGGGCTGAGAACATGCTGCGTTCTTGTGGTTCGTGCGCGAGCTACAGGCAACGAGAAGGGTTGAAACTTGTCTAGAATCGAAGCTCTCGAAAAATCCTTCAAAAAGTTGTATTACGGCATTGGATTTCGTTGAGAAATGAAAGAGTTATGAGGGTTTGAAAATTTGATGTTCATGGGTTCATTGGTCGGCTGCGGTATAACGTTTTGGGGAAGATGGTACTGTTCATCCCGTATTTATACACGTATTTCTAGGTTATTTAATTAATTAATTAGCCCGTTTAAGCCCCGATTTGGTCCGAACTCAGAATTAGGCCTGCTTACTGTTGTTCTTAGGGTTTTGACGTCTTCTGAACGCAATGGGCTATGTCTCGGGCCCCAATTCTTATGTCTGTAGCGTTTTTTTTAGATCCTATTAAAAATTAATTAATTAAATATTGACCGTACATTAAAATATGCCGGGGCCACATACGACCACAGAAAATTCTAAGAAAAATAATTTTAGCTTTCTTATGACGATACGAATCCAACAAAATTATTTTCATCGAATTCTGAGACTGTTTGAAAAATGACTATTTTTAAGGCGTTTAAATTTAACTAAAATAGTCAAAACACATTTTCCTCTGCCACGCTCACATATTAATTCGAAAAATTCTGAAAATTGAAATGTAGCAATAATTTGACATTCCGGTTCTAACAAAAGTGGTTTCGTCGAAAACAGAGGTCGTTTGAAAAATGACTATTTTTAAGGTCAGTATATTTAATATTAAAAATACATTTAAAAAAATAATAATTTTCGAAACTCAAAATATATAAGTGTTTACTATTTTTCAATGCAGAAACGTCATTCTGAACTCAATGGAAGTGGTTTCGAGTCCAAATTCCTTCGTATGTGAAAAGTAGCCTTTCGGGCCATATATAATATATATAAATACTACATCGACCTTTCTAAAAATTGAATTGGCCATAACTTTTGATTTCCGCTATGAAAATTCAATTTTTTTGGATTCGTTAGAAAGATATTTTTAAATAGATTCTAATATTTTTGGTTTCACTAAAATCCGTTAAATTTTGCATCCTGTACGGTCAGTCAAAGTTCAAGTTTGACTTTTCAAACTACCGCGCTATTTCTAACTCTTTTTATAATTAAATTATTCATTCTAACTTTGATTTAAATCAAATTTCTGATCATTATTATTTAAAATAGATTACTTTAAATATCAAAAACTCATTAAAATTACTTAAAATAAAATTTTAAATTGGCCCCCAAAAATCAAGGTTGTTACAGAAAAAATCATGAAACAGATGTTCATCCCATTCATGAAGAAGACACTTTTAAATCCATTATGTTCCAAAATATTGTTCCCCATACATGGAAATGAACATTGGAGCTTGCTGGAACTTGTTGTTGAAGATTGCACCTGGAATCACTATGACTATTTACACTTAACCACGAGATCAAAAACTAGAAGAAGCGGTCATGCACAATTTGCAACAAATGTGGTAAGTGGAAATAAATAAATAAACATAAGTATGTTTATATTTTTTATAAATTTTTTCCAATTATCCCAGAAAGCAGCAGTCAACACAATAAATAGAGAGTTACAAGATGAAGGATAGAAAACCATTATGAAAAAAAATTCAGTGATACATAATGTTGACTGTGCTCAACAAAATAGCAGGTAATTTTAAGCAATTTAATTTTCAAACATTACTCAAATAGTCGAAAATTTTATGTAATGATTAAAAGTTATTAGTAACTTGATTTTCTCTAAAAGATAAATTTTTAATAATTTCCTACCATTAAGGTACAAATTGTTTTTTTATTAAAGTAGTGCTTGTTTGCATAATCGTAATACTAATTACATGGAATGCAGGTACGATTATGGAATATTTATAATGATTTTTATGCAAAAATTAACTCAAGGAATGCAAACTTCAACAAAACTCAGTATTGAACAAGTAGAAGCATTCCGAGCAAGTATAGCTGCCGAAATAATTTTGATGAACCATACTGTTGGAAGCTCGAGAAGTAATGAAGCTCTGGATAAACCTTTAAAACAATATTCATCATGAATGATGTTTCTAAATTTTAATTGCTGATGTTAACTACTATATATTGAATTTATTGTTTACTTTGTAATAGCTGATACTGATTTGATCATAGTTGTTAGGGATTATATCTGAGTTCGGAGATTAATTACAAACTGATGATGTACTGTTATGTTTACAATGTTATCATTCAAAAGCTAAATGTTGTTATCTTTTGTTTGAAAATTCAATTGCTTTTATTTGTTAGTTAAAAAAACCAAAACATTAATATTCGTGTATGTATTTATATTTATGTTTGTTATTAATTATAATGCTAATATAAGATCTTCATGCAAAATTAAAAAAAAAATACTCACATAACCATCGTCTTTTAAAGAAAAGATAAAAACTTTTATCTTTTCTTTTAAATCCATCTTTATGTTGGTGTATATGATTAATTACTGAATTTTTTTAGTGTGTACGATTAGCTGATGGCTTTTATTAGTGTGTATGATTTAATGATATCAGAATTTTAATTATTCAATTATTATTTAACTGTTGTTAATAGAAATATAGAAAATAAAAAGATAAAACTATTTATCTTTTTCAACCTGTAAACCACATAACATTATAATTTGACAGTGAAATAATTATGCAATTATTTACTACTGTATTGAAACAAAATTACATTATAGAACACAGATACTCAAACAACATGAACCTATTAAATTTAATACATCCAACAAACTAAAATTATTGCTTTTTCATGAAAATATAAATGCAGTTATCTTTTAAAACATTTTCTATAAAAAAAATGAATAGATCAAACAATCGTTCATCATAACGCAGCATAAATTTAACAAAACCAAATAAGCAAATAATCATTCGACAAAAGAACAACTTGAATCATATTAAATAAAAAGATAAAATTAAATATCTTTTAAATAACCTAAACCACATAATATAACAAAACTTACAGAATTTTAATCAGTTCTTAACATTATTCAGTCCTAAAAATCAAACTTCATCACATACATATAATCAAAATTTCATTTACAATATTATTCAACTGCAATACTAAATGTAAAAAATTCATTCAAATACAATGTATTTTAAACAACAATTCAATCATTCGTAGAACAACTTCCTCTATTATGACCTAGTTTTTTACACTTTCCACATTGGTTTTGTTTTGCATGAAAATCAACACATTCAATTCTATTCACTCTAGGCCTACCAGCTTCACGAACAGCTTTAGGAGGAAGAACTGGACATGATTCTTCATCTCCAGTTGCTTCTTTATCAAAAGTTGGAATTGGATTTATTGCATGTAAATAAGTAGCTCGATAATACTCAACAGTACAGTAAGGCTCAACATAATCATATACAGAATTTTTAGACAAATATATACACTTCAAAGCATGGGCACAAGTAAAACCTTCACTTTCCATTGATTGCAACTGCAAATGCAATTTTTATGATCTACTTTGTGCGATGTTGGAGAATGAACTTCATAAATAAATCTGTAAAATTGAAAATAAATCATATTTAAATACATAATATTATTACATAAAAAAAACCCACATTAACAACTAATCTATCTTGATATCTCTATAATAAGCATTTTTTTTCAAACATTATATATTATCACACTACAAATACATAAATCCTTAATTTTTAAGAACAAAATTAAATAATACTAAAATTATCCTATTGTCACATTTATATCCTTCAACTATTTCATAAACTAAATGAGCAAAATATTAAAAATATAAATGCACATATTTTTTTCATAAACAGATTGCACTAAAAAATAAATCTTTGTTACATGTTTATAAAATTATTCCAAAATAAAAAACATACCTAGATGATTTAGTAACACTCCACCCAAACCCTTCCTCCTTCAATTTCAACAAAAAAGCTTCCATTTTTTGACAAAGCACACTATTCCAGCTAGCTGCTTCTTCTCTTCGATTGGACATTTGCGACATAAGCTTAATCCGAATACCATCAAGACATGCAGTAACAGGCAGACTTCTTTCATCCAAGATCCATGAATTGAAACTCTCTGCTATGTTAGATTTATTTTCACCATATCTTTTCCAAGGAAAAAAATCAGCCCAATGATCATACGGCTTATCATTCAAATATTCAATAGCTTTTGCACCACCAATTTCTTTAAATTTGGCCATAGCTTTTTAAAATTCATAGGCATTTGAAGCTAAAGCACACTGTTCAAGCAAATGACCTACCCAAGCACCCCTCCCACTTTTAACAATACTAGCAATATTACTTTCCATATGATGTAGACAATAAGAATGATGGCTATTTGGAAAAAAAATTAGGAATACTCAACAACAAACCCCAATGTCTATCACTTAAAAAAGTTATTGGTTTAGCAAACATAAGAGCATCTTTTAAGTGGGTCAAAAACCAACTCCCGCATTCTTCATTTTCTTTAGGCACAAGAGCCATAGCCAATGGAAAAAAACCTGAAACATAAAACAAAAACATCAACAATTATTCAAAATAACATTTTCCAACAATACAACTTAAAATTTTAATTTGTACTATAGAACATGATAAAATTAATGAACTGCATAAAAAAGATATATTGTTATATCTTTTTTTATATTAAATTACATAACATGATAAAATTTTCATTTATACTACAAAACGTAATAAAATTTTCATTTATGCTACAAAACATGATAATATTAAATAACTGCATAAAAAAGATATATTGTTATAACTTTTTCTTCTATTAAATTACAGAACATAATAAAATTTTCATTTATACTACAAAACATGATAAAATTAAAGAACTGCATAAAAAAGTATATTGTTATATATATATATATATATTTTTATTAAATTACATAACATGATAAAATTATCATATATACTACAGAACATGATAAATTTGAAAAACTACATAAGAAAAATATATTGTTATAACTTTCTCTTCTATTAAATTACAAGTTCTTATTTATTGTATTTTAAAACTATAATACAAAAAGTTTAATATTTAATTATTTACTAAAAAAAGAAGATAATTAATAACATTACGTACCTTGATTTCCATTTTTACCAGTTGCAGCTATCAAAATACCACATCGACCTTTTAAAAATGTTGCATCCAAAAAAATCATACGTCGACAATACCTAAATCCAAATATACAAGCCTCATAGCAAACAAAAACTCTCTCGAATTGGTTAGTCTCTTCATCCACATCCATACTTGTATAATTTTTCGGATTATATTTCTCAATAGCCTTCATATACCATACTAAATCATTGTATGATTTCTTCTCATCAACATATATATCATTAATAGCCAATGTTCTACCCTTATAAGCATAATAATAACTCAAATCCACATCATAATCTCCCCTAAAACTTTTCACAATATCCTTAGTCTTCCTTTTCATCTCATCACATATTTGATTAGCTATCAATGTTTTTACAAGATCACTAGTGTAACAACCCGAAAATCTGGGCCAGTTTAAAAATTTTTATTTTGGCAATTTTAGCGAATTTTGATTATTTAAAATGAACTATTTTAAATAATATCGACGAGAAATTTATTTTGAAATGAATTCGAACGTATATATTTATCTGCGTCGTCATTAGAATATAAATAATTATATATAATTATAAAAGGAATTGAAAATGGCGCGGTAGTTCGATAATTCGATTTCAAACTTCAAATGACTGTACCGGGTGCAAAATAATCCGGATTTTAGTGAAACCAAAAATGATTGGATCTATTTGATAATATCTTTCCAACGAATCCGAGAAATGGAAATTTCATAACGGGGATAAAAAGATATGTCCAGTTGAAAATTCTGAATAGTCGATATGGAATTCAGGCCCTTAAAAATGGAGATTTTGCAAACGACCTCGGATTTCGACGAAACCAGTTTTGTTGGGTCCGGGATGTAAAGTTATTGCTAGATTTCAAATTTCATAATTTTTCGAATCAATATGTGAGCGTGGCACACTTAAACGTGTTTGACCAGTTTTAGTTGAATTTAATCGACTGGAAAATGGCCATTTTTCAAACGGTCTCAGAATTCGACGAAATTAGTTTTGTTAGGACCGTATCGTCAATATGAAGCTAGAAATATTTTTTGGGAATTTTTAGAGTCAATATGTGACCCCGGCAAATTGAAATGTACGTTTAAATTAAATATATATTGATTTATATTGTAATTTGATGGAAACTGATCGAAACAGACGAATTGGCTCATGATACATATCCCATTGTGTTCGGAATGGGGGTAATATGCTAGGGACGACAGTCGGTGGGTTCAATTTGGGGTTCGAAATTTAAAGATAACTTTTGGATCTAAGAATAGAATTAAATATAAAAATATGAATATTCCCTATACCCTCTCTCCCTCTCATTAAGTCAACGCACAGGAAAAATCAGAAAAGAAAAATTAAAATAAAACCCAAATCGTGAAGGACGAAGCTGCGTCGCCCCTCCCTCATCAGCCGCCCGCCGTCGCCATGTCCCAGCTCCGGCTATCGCGCCCAGCGTCGGAAGCTCAGGCGAGCCCCACCGTTCGAAGACCCCCCCCCCCCCCACGAGCGCGAGACCCCCTGGAATCGTGACAACCACCTGACCTTGGCCTCAGCCGCCGCCGTTGCTCTGGGCCCGCCACCACTGACGCCGGCGCCACCTGCAACCCGCGAAACCGCACCCCCTCTCGAGCAAAACCGTGAGTCTTTATTTCTTTAGTTTAAAACTGATTTTTACTTGGTTTCTGAACTGATTTTTATAGTAAGTGAAAACTGATTTTTTTTTTATATATAATGATTTTTATTAATTTAAAAGCATTGATTTTAATTAGAAAAGACTTGATTCTTCTATATGAAAACATACGATTTTTCTACGTGTAAAGATTTGATTTTTATTAGTAGAAAGATAATGTTTTTGTCATAGAAAAGATAACATTTTTAACCAATGAAAAGAAAGGATTTTGAACAATGTTAAGGCATGATTTCTAGCATAGAAAAGTTGAGATTTGTGAAATGGCGATAAAGATGTGATTTTTATTTGTTGGTTAGCGGAGTAAAAATATGATCTTTATAAATACAATATCACAAAGATTGGATTTTTATATGAATAATAATATCATAAAGATTTGATTTTTATTCGTACATCGAAATAAAAATGACATTTTTATAGTGTTTTCATTCACATAAAAATGGGATTTTTATATGAATAGTATAAGTATAAAGATAGGATCTTTATAATATAAGCTTCAATATAAAAATAGGATTTTCATGTAGAATGAAGTGTTAGAAAAATATAATTTTTAGTTATATAAAAATATGATTTTTATATATGATAGCGATGAAGGAAAAATATGATCTTTATATAGAAATCTGAATGGTAAAAATGGGATTTTTAATAATCAACTCCGTGGAACAGATGGCGATGGAGCGGACTGAAATCAAAACGAAATCTGAACCGTTCAAAAATAAAGAATGGAGGAGTGGAAACCAAAGGTGAGAACTCCTCACTCTTCAATTTCTTTTCTAGTTATATAAATATATACTAGGATGCAGACGGTGTTTAGTAGCACCCGACACCCGTCATCCACAGACCATGGATGACTTGTTTGTTAAATTGTTTGGTTGCGTAGTTGGTTAGATTATTTGGTTTGAATTGAATTGTTTGGTGAAATGAAATAGATTTGATTGATGTGTGAATGGCGTGGGCCTTCACTAGACCGAGGATAAAGCTAGGCCTTGTCCCGTTTCTAGTATCGTGCCGTTATGCCGCCGAAATTTTCTAAAAATAAGTTAGAAAAATAAAGATAACATTTTATTTAATAAATGAACCGAATAGAATATTCATAGGTTGAATAAAATAGTTTGATCGTTAAAAATATAATTTTTAACGTGAATGTGAATAAATAAATATTCATTTACAAACCGGACGGTTTGTTTATGTACACCTATTTGAAGGACATTGATTGGGACGATAAATTTTGCACATCGCCTAACTGCACAAATAAAAATCTGTGTTTGATTGCTTGAAACCCCACACGGGTATTGGGACGATATTTGATGTACACTAATCCCGATTGTTTAGTTGTATGTCGATCGATTGATTGACAGGCTGTTATAAGCGTTGAATATTTATATTTGATGCTTATACAGTGTAGAATGCACTTTGGATGATGGTTGATTATTCATCGTTGTTGAGATATACATGTGTTGTAGAAAATCCATATAATTAACATTATATGGTAATTGATTGGGCCTCATTCCAGTTTTAAAATAGAAATATTTGAAAAAGAAATATTTGAAATAGAATATTTGAAAATAGGAATATATGAAGCCGTATTGATTAGGTTGACGCCATTTTGACGTGAACGAAGTTTATATCGATTTTATTCCTTTTATAATGAATATCAAAAGTGATTTCAAAATCTGATATTTGAAAAGAATTGAATATAAACGAATTCGAATTGAAATTGAATATAAATGAATTCGAATTGAAATGGAATAGAAACGAATTCGAATTGAAATTGAATATAAATGAATTCGAATTGAAATTGAATATAAATGAATTCGAATTGAAATTGAATATAAACGAATTCGAATTGAAATTGAATATAAACGAATTCGAATTGAAATTGAATATAAATAAATTCGAATTGAAATTGAATATAAATAAATTCGAATTGAAAACGAATTGAAGTGAAATCAAATTGAATTGAAATTTGATTTGAATAGAAAACGAATTTGATTTCAATTGAAATATATAACGAATTTGAATCAAATATAAAACCACTTTGAATTGAATCGAATTGAAAATGACTCTGAATTGAATTTAAAACGAAGTGAAATGAATTCAAATTGAATTGAAACTTGAGTTGAATAGAAATAAATTTTAAACCGAATTTATAAGGAAAGATTCAACTTTGATTTGAATTTGAAATGGAAGTTGAAAATGTTTTGAAACGAATTCAAAACTATTTATAAAATTCGTTTTAAATAGAAATCGACGATATATATATATTATATATATTATATATATAATATAATGGCCTGAATAGAACGCGCCGCGCCGCGGCAGTTCGTGAATTTCGACCATTTATTTCAAACGGACATTACGGGAGATCCGACCGTCGGATTCTCCTAAAACCGGAACCGTTGGGTTCGTATCGAAAAGAGCTTTCTAACGAATATTAGAAATTTGAAATCTAACGGTTGGATTTGGAAATATGTCCAAATCAAATTTGGAAAAGGTCGTTGTAAGTGCAGTTCGATGGCCGTTGATGGAAATCGACTGTACGGGCCTTGATAAAATTATTAAAAATTGTAATAATTTGTGTAAAATCATAAGAAATGATTTAGAAAGAATTGGGATGAAAAATTCCATATTTGAAAAGATAAAAATAGATTTTTATCGAAATGAACTAGTTTTGAACTAGAATTATAATTCTATTTATTTTTAAATAAATAAATTGGATTTGAAATGATTTTGAAAATAATCAGAATTTCCAATAATTATATTGGAATGGATTTGAATCGAAATTGTCTTCGGAATATTTCGATATTGGATTTCGTGATGATACAGATATTGTTATGGGAATTTGAAAGATATAGATATATATATATATCGTTATTTCCAATATGATATTTGTTGGTCGTAGAATTTGATATTGAATATAAGCCGATATATTTTCTATTCAGAGCCTTGTATTTAATATCAAATGTGATTTGGGTTTGTCGTGAATGGTGTCTTGACTAACACTGTTCTTGAACCCAGTTGAGAAAAGATTAAATCTTTTTATTTAGATTTAATGAAGTGTTCCAATTAAATAATATTTAATTGGAATTGAATTGATATTGATTTTTGGGTTTATCGTGGACAGTGTTTTAAATAACACTCGTTCTTTAACCCGATAATTAATGGAAGGTGATTTTGGGTTTATCGTGAACCGTGTTTTAAATGACATTGATTCTTTAACCCAGTTAACGATTAAAACTAAGTGGAGTTTTAATGAATCTTTAATTAGATTGAAAAGATCGAGAATGGAGTATCCCCAGTTTTGCTCCAGACAATAGTTAAATCTTTAATTAGATTTGAACGTGAAATGGTAATTGAATTTACCGATAACACCGTGGTGTTAGATATGAAGTATTACCAGTTTTACTTCATGGGATGAATTGGTTGGGATTGGGAAATTAAAACCAATGATTACTACGGTAAGGTTCGCTAATTCCGACTAGTTGAATCGAAATTCAAAGGAAGATTAGAGAATAAATTCAGGAATTTATCTTGGATAAAATTAATGGGAACCTTTCCCTATGAATGTGAAATCAGAAACTAACTGTCGGTTAGCTAAGCAGAATGGTTTTCTGGATATTGATCTGATGTTGGTTTCGGCCTTCGGGGTTAATATTTGGGGAATTATTCTCTTGATTAATTTACGGTTAGTGACTGATGAATTGGAATGAGGCGTATGTTGTGTTTGTGTAACACTTATTTAAAATATACGTGAGTTATTCAGAAAGACCGGGTTTATCCCATTCTGAATAACTGATACGACGATAAGTCGAAGATGAAGACGATGGTCGAAGACCGGAGGTCTTCACGTCGTTTGGGTGATTACTGATGATCTTGATTGGGCTGTACACCCAAGAAGATGGAAACAGTTGGTGATCGTCCAGACGTGCTTGGAGATCGATGGATATGCGGGGTACTAGGTGCCTCCGGTTTCGTTTAGACCCAGAACGGACTTGTAAATGGACTGTGTGTCTGACATTGGATTTTAGTCCGTGTGATTGATCTCTATTAAATATATATCTGTTTGGCGGCGGAGAATTTATTCTCTTGCTTAACGCCCTTCTTTGAGACGTACGAGCTCAGGGGTTATATATTGATGGATATCAAACGCATGGAGTGAATTGCCTGTGTGGCATGCCTAAGTGGCAATTGATCGAGGCTTCTGTTGAAAAGCAAAGTCTTGTGGTGATGATCAAAGCACGGCCTTTGTGGCGTAGCTTTGTGTAACGTTTACTTCGCGAGTTTCGCACCTCGGTTGTGAACCAAAAACGGGAGAGGACCTCAGGGAGGGCATGCGTTTCTTTCTAGCTAGGGTGGTGTCAGTGACCTACCAGCCCTGACATTTATATACTTTTCACCTGTGTGGTTGTTGCTGTTGCGAGGCGCCTCGGTTTGATCGGACGATCCGGGTCCGATGGAGTCATTCGTTGGCTCATTTACGCCCCAAAGGGCGGGGAAACGTAGTGTTCAGGCATAATAATCCACATCGGTGGACCGGCCCTGACGATCTAAAGGGTTGATGCGTTCTGATCCTGAGGCTCGGGCTAGAGAGTCTCGAATCGATTGAGGACTATCTTTTGCCTCGGTTCATAGACGGAAATCCAATTTCCAAATACGTGACATTTGCGGTTTTATTTTTAAACCTATATATGGCGACATAGTGGCATGGGACGCTCATGTCGCCTACGATTGATACTTATGATTTGAAGTTGTTTTACACACTATGCACTTATAATAGTATCAAATGATTTGTTTTAAACGTATCAAGCATTCTTTGGTTGTTATAAGGGAAAAACCCTATCCCCCGGCTTGCGTTGCATTGTGTGATAGGACCTGGGTCTTATAACAGCTTCATTTTTCTTTATTTAGCATTGCGCTATTTGTTTTATGCACTGGTATTCTTGGGAGGAAACCCGTTCCGTGTTATACGGCGTGGTCCCTTGATTTACCCAACTTTAAAAATAAAGATTAACTGTTTTAGTTCTCACACCAGTCCCATGACTGACCTGGGGTTTATTGTTTTAACCTAAACTCTGGGTGCCCTTATTTTGACATGGGCAGCTAGTAGTTTTGGTTTTGCAGATTTATATTCACAGGATCCTGGTTCACAGCTGGAACGATATCCGGAAAGCTTTGTATCCGTATATCTCATTCTAGTTGTGTATTGTATTATTTTCCGCTGCTATGTATTTAAATGTAATTTAAGTCTCTGATATTTCTGTGTAATATTCATTTATACTCTGTAATTCTTGTAATCTGATGTATTGTTGTTATATACAATGAAATGTTCTTTTGTATGCATTCTGATTTGTCGTGTTCTCAAAACAATTCGTTCTTTCTCTTCTCTTCGGAGACCGGGGAAGTTCGGGTCGTTTCAACGTGGTATCAGAGCTTTGGTTTACAAAGCTCAGAGAATAAGGCACATTAGAACCATACGAAAGAATTCATCAGATGTTGGATTAGTAATATCCAATGAGAGTGACTCGTTAGAGATAGGATCAGTAGTATCCTAGGGCGAGTGTGAAGAGTATATTTTTAAAAGGAAACAAATTTGTTTTGAAAATTTAAAATCAATTATTTGTATTTGATTATTTATTTCATATTGATTAGGACAATCCAATATATGAAGATTTTGTGTATGCGCCTAGCTAGCGTGCATTCGAAGTTTAGATATATTGGATAGATATAGAGTTACACTCTAGTCACCAGGGGGTGATTCTGATGATTGATATATCATCATCAGAATTTATATTCGAGTGACGAACGTGTAATATCTATATACTTCCTATTGACTGGTGTGAGAACCAAAATTAGATAGGGCTTATTGTTGTGATTTTGCATCAAAAATCTGATTTTTTGACTATGTATCAAAGTTATGAATTTGAAATAATAATGCACTAATTGATTGCTGATTGTGTTGTTTGATTATTGTTTGAATAATTAGAAGTTGAACCTTTAACCAAATTGAACCAAATATTGAGTTATATTGAAAATTAGTCGCATTTGCTTGCATATACTTGTACTTACATTGAACAGGTCATAGCAAGGAGGCTAGAGCAGAGAATAAAATTTGTTTGCCCGACAAATAGGTACATGTTTACTACATAATTTACTGTTTTGTTTGGGTGATGATGATTTTATGAGCCTATTGGCTAGCCGCTTGGCTTTTTCTTTTTCTTTTTGAGATCAGAAGGCCTATATGGCAATTTCGGGATTTTCCCGTGGCTCCCAGTGCAGGGGAGGTTATGGCGAAATTTTTCGAAAATTTAGGGTGTTAGCCAAATTTTTGAAGAATTGGAAAATTCTCAGAAACTGAAAAGTTGGAGAATGGAAGCCAGATCGAACGTAGATTTGATTAATCAAACCACTTTCGACTTTGTTCCTTTTCGGTGACGAAAAGTTTTAAGTGGGGGAGATTGTAACAACCCGAAAATCTGGGCCAGTTTAAAATTTTTTATTTTGGCAATTTTAGCGAATTTTGATTATTTAAAATGAACTATTTTAAATAATATCGACAAGAAATTTATTTTGAAATGAATTCGAACGTATATATTTATCCGCATCGTCATTAGAATATAAATAATTATATATAATTATAAAAGGAATTGAAAATGGCGTGGTAGTTCGATAATTCGATTTCAAACTTCAAATGACTGTACCGGGTGCAAAATAATCCGGATTTTAGTGAAACCAAAAATGATTGGATCTATTTGATAATATCTTTCCAACGAATCCGAGAAATCGAAATTTCATAACGGGGATAAAAAGATATGTCCAGTTGAAAATTCTGAATAGTCGATATGGAATTCAGGCCCTTAAAAATGGAGATTTTGCAAACGACCTTGGATTTCGACGAAACCAGTTTTGTTGGGTCCGGGATGTAAAGTTATTGCTAGATTTCAAATTTCATAATTTTTCGAATCAATATGTGAGCGTGGCACACTTAAACGTGTTTGACCAGTTTCAGTTGAATTTAATCGACTTGAAAATGGCCATTTTTCAAACGGTCTCAGAATTCGACGAAATTAGTTTTGTTAGGACCGTATCGTCAATATGAAGCTAGAAATATTTTTTGGGAATTTTTAGAGTCAATATGTGACCCCGGCAAATTGAAATGTACGTTTAAATTAAATATATATTGATTTATATTGTAATTTGGTGGAAACTGATCGAAACAGACGAATTGGCTCACGATACATATCCCATTGTGTTCGGAATGGGGGTAATACGCTGGGGACGACAGTCGGTGGGTTCGATTTGGGGTTCGAAATTTAAAGATAACTTTTGGATCTAAGAATAGAATTAAATATAAAAATATGAATATTCCCTATACCCTCTCTCCCTCTCATTAAGTCAACGCACAGGAAAAATCAGAAAAGAAAAATTAAAATAAAACCCAAATCGTGAAGGACGAAGCTGCGTCGCCCCTCCCTCATCAGCCGCCCGCCGTCGCCATGTCCCAGCTCCGGCTATCGCGCCCAGCGCCGGAAGCTCAGGCGAGCCCCACCGTTCGAAGACCCCCCCCCCCCCACGAGCGCGAGACCCCCTGGAATCGTGACAACCACCTGACCTTGGCCTCAGCCGCCGCCGTTGCTCTGGGCCCGCCACCACTGACGCCGGCGCCACCTGCAACCCGCGAAACCGCACCCCCTCTCGAGCAAAACCGTGAGTCTTTATTTCTTTAGTTTAAAACTGATTTTTACTTGGTTTCTAAACTGATTTTTATAGTAAGTGAAAACTGATTTTTTTTTATTATATATAATGATTTTTATTAATTTAAAAGCATTGATTTTAATTAGAAAAGGCTTGATTCTTCTATATGAAAACGTACGATTTTTCTACGTGTAAAGATTTGATTTTTATTAGTAGAAAGATAATGTTTTTGTCATAGAAAAGATAACATTTTTAACCAATGAAAAGAAAGGATTTTGAACAATGTTAAGGCATGATTTCTAGCATAGAAAAGTTGAGATTTGTGAAATGGCGATAAAGATGTGATTTTTATTTATTGGTTAGCGGAGTAAAAATATGATCTTTATAAATACAATATCACAAAGATTGGATTTTTATATGAATAATAATATCATAAAGATTTGATTTTTATTCGTACATCGAAATAAAAATGACATTTTTATAGTGTTTTCATTCACATAAAAATGAGATTTTTATATGAATAGTATAAGTATAAAGATAGGATCTTTATAATATAAGCTTCAATATAAAAATAGGATTTTCATGTAGAATGAAGTGTTAGAAAAATATAATTTTTAGTTATATAAAAATATGATTTTTATATACGATAGCGATGAAGGAAAAATATGATCTTTATATAGAAATCTGAATGGTAAAAATGGGATTTTTAATAATCAACTCCGTGGAACAGATGGCGATGGATCGGACTGAAATCAAAACGAAATCTGAACCGTTCAAAAATAAAGAATGGAGGAGTGGAAACCAAAGGTGAGAACTCCTCACTCTTCAATTTCTTTTCTAGTTATATAAATATATACTAGGATGCAAACGGTGTTTAGTAGCACCCGACACCCGTCATCCACAGACCATGGATGACTTGTTTGTTAAATTGTTTGGTTGCGTAGTTGGTTAGATTATTTGGTTTGAATTGAATTGTTTGGTGAAATGAAATAGATTTGATTGATGTGTGAATGGCGTGGGCCTTCACTAGACCGGGGATAAAGCTAGGCCTTGTCCCGTTTCTAGTATCGTGCCGTTATGCCACCGAAATTTTCTAAAAATAAGTTAGAAAAATAAAGATAACATTTTATTTAATAAATGAACCGAATAGAATATTCATAGATTGAATAAAATAATTTGATCGTTAAAAGTATAATTTTTAACGTGAATGTGAATAAATAAATATTCATTTACAAACCGGACGGTTTGTTTATGTACACCTATTTGAAGGACATTGATTGGGACGATAAATTTTACACATCGCCTAACTGCACAAATAAAAATCTGTGTTTGATTGCTTGAAACCCCACACGGGTATTGGGACGATATTTGACGTACACTAATCCCGATTGTTTAGTTGTATGTCGATCGATTGATTGACAGGCTGTTATAAGCGTTGAATATTTATATTTGATGCTTATACAGTGTAGAATGCACTTTGGATGATGGTTGATTATTCATCGTTGTTGAGATATACATGTGTTGTAGAAAATCCATATAATTAACATTATATGGTAATTGATTGGGCCTCATTCCAGTTTTAAAATAGAAATATTTGAAAAAGAAATATTTGAAATAGAATATTTGAAAATAGGAATATATGAAGCCGTATTGATTAGGTTGACGCCATTTTGACGTGAACGAAGTTTATATCGATTTTATTCCTTTTATAATGAATATCAAAAGTGATTTCAAAATCTGATATTTGAAAAGAATTGAATATTAACGAATTCGAATTGAAATTGAATATAAATGAATTCGAATTGAAATGGAATAGAAACGAATTCGAATTGAAATTGAATATAAACGAATTCGAATTGAAATTGAATATAAATGAATTCGAATTGAAATTGAATATAAACGAATTCGAATTGAAATTGAATATAAACGAATTCGAATTGAAATTGAATATAAATAAATTCGAATTGAAATTGAATATAAATAAATTCGAATTGAAAACGAATTGAAGTGAAATCAAATTGAATTGAATTTGATTTGAATAGAAAACGAATTTGATTTCAATTGAAATATATAACGAATTTGAATCAAATAGAAAACCACTTTGAATTGAATCGAATTGAAAACGAATCCGAATTGAATTTAAAACGAAGTGAAATGAATTCAAATTGAATTGAAACTTGAGTTGAATAGAAATAAATTTTAAACCGAATTTATAAGGAAAGATTCAACTTTGATTTGAATTTGAAATGGAAGTTGAAAATGTTTTGAAACGAATTCAAAACTATTTATAAAATTCGTTTTAAATAGAAATCGACGATATATATATATTATATATATTATATATATAATATAATGGCCTGAATAGAACGCGCCGCGCCGCGGCAGTTCGTGAATTTCGACCATTTATTTCAAACGGACATTACGGGAGATCCGACCGTCGGATTCTCCTAAAACCGGAACCGTTGGGTTCGTATCGAAAAGAGCTTTCTAACGAATATTAGAAATTTGAAATCTAACGGTTGGATTTGGAAATATGTCCAAATCAAATTTGGAAAAGGTCGCTGTAAGTGCAGTTCGATGGCCGTTGATGGAAATCGACTGTACGGGCCTTGATAAAATTATTAAAAATTGTAATAATTTGTGTAAAATCATAAGAAATGATTTAGAAAGAATTGGGATGAAAAATTCCATATTTGAAAAGATAAAAATAGATTTTTATCGAAATGAACTAGTTTTGAACTAGAATTATAATTCTATTTATTTTTAAATAAATAAATTGGATTTGAAATGATTTTGAAAATAATCAGAATTTCCAATAATTATATTGGAATGGATTTGAATCGAAATTGTCTTCGGAATATTTCGATATTGGATTTCGTGATGATACAGATATTGTTATGGGAATTTGAAAGATATAGATATATATATATCGTTATTTCCAATATGATATTTGTTGGTCGTAGAATTTGATATTGAATATAAGCCGATATATTTTCTATTCAGAGCCTTGTATTTAATATCAAATGTGATTTGGGTTTGTCGTGAATGGTGTCTTAACTAACACTGTTCTTGAACCCAGTTGAGAAAAGATTAAATCTTTTTATTTAGATTTAATGAAGTGTTCCAATTAAATAATATTTAATTGGAATTGAATTGATATTGATTTTTGGGTTTATCGTGGACAGTGTTTTAAATAACACTCGTTCTTTAACCCGATAATTAATGGAAGGTGATTTTGGGTTTATCGTGAACCGTGTTTTAAATGACACTGATTCTTTAACCCAGTTAACGATTAAAACTAAGTGGAGTTGTAACAACCCGTATTTCGATAACATGATTAAGACGAGAATCAAGGCAGAATTTAATTTTAAATTCTGAATCAAGTTAAACGGGCTATGCCCTTGCGTTCGTCTCGGAAAAATACGCGAAATAGAGTCCGAGTTTTCGAAAATCGGAGTCCGTATGACCCGATTAAGGCCCAACGAAGTTTTCAGAAAATTTCTAAGTAAAAACAGATTTCAAATTCAAACTTGAATTTGGAAAATTGGGCCAGGCGGGAAAAGTTCCCGCCACAGTACCCAAGTCGACAGCCCTGTCGACTTGGGAGTCGACTTGGTCTGACCAAGTCGACAGCCCTGTCGACTTGGCCGTCCACTTGGCTCAGACGAGCAGTCTTGCCTGGTGCACCTACTTCTATCTTGGCTAGGTTTTTGGGCCTGGTTTGAGATCTGACGGTTCAGGTTGGTCCTAGGGTTAATCTAAGGGTCCTAACTAGCCTAATCTTCTATAAATAAACCCCTAACCTACCCCTAAACCCTCATTATTCACTCATGTAACTAAACTATGGCAAAATTTCTACTCTCATGGCCTCCATTCAACTATCCTAGCCTCCACTTCATTTCTATGAGAGGTTTCATGATCATGAGAGTATTAGAGAGTCCCTATGTTTGTATGAGAGCTTCTCAAGTTGATTCCAAGGCAAAAGCTTTGATCTTTGTTCATAAAGATGGTGTTTTTGTTGATTTGGAGCATCCATCTTTGGGTTTTTGGGGTGATGGCATGCATAGGCTTCATCACAAGCTTTAGTTTAATCGATTTAGGCCTTCATATCAAAGTAAGCCCTTCCCTACTCTTAGATATTAACTATGAAGTTAAATGTTCATGTTGCAAGTTTGGGTTTGATCATTGAGAATGATATATGCTATCATGTCATGCAAGTTTATGAAGTCATTATCTTGATCTTATGAGCAAAAAGCTACAACCTTTATGTTGAAATGTTGCATTATGCAACATGAGAACCTTGATAATCTTTATGTCAACTTGCATATGAAGTCATAACCCTTATATGATGATATATGCGAGTTACTAGTCATCATTCCATGTCTTTTGTCACCATGATTCGTTTATGTGCCAAGTTTGGGTTTATGCATGTTTTTGAGGCTTAGGAATGTAACATGCAAGTCAATGAACACATTTGTGCCTCATTTGCCACCATGATTAACTTGTGGCTTAATATCCATTTTTGTCATGCCTTTGTCAAGTCTCTTCTTCTAGTCCATTACGTTGTTGCGAACGTATATGCGAGTTTAAAAGCGTTGGGGTCACATTATGAGGAAAACATAATGACATGAACACGATTTGGGTAAATGGTATAAACGTGATAACATGGAACGTTAAATATGACATGTGTTTATACTTGAAAACATGACTTGAAATATAACATGGAAGTTGACATGTAAGTATGCATAAAAACATAAGCTTGGGAATTTACCTATTAAGTTAGGTCTACCCTTTGGGAATTTACCTATTAAGTTAGGTCTACCCAAATGCTTGAAAAACTTGTAACATGTTTTGGAAACATGATGAACATGACACTAGATGAAACATGAAGGTGGCCAACTCGAGGTTGGGTTGAGTTTGCAACGTAAAACTACCCGGAACCGACCGGCCTAACTAGTAGTTGCAAACAATAGGACCCAATGTGAGAAGTTTGTCATGTTGTGCTTGAACCCGAGGTTAGACCAAGTTGTGGTGTAAAGCTACCCGGAACCGACCGGCTTAACTAGTAACCACAACAAAGTCTAATGTGAGAGGTGAAGGTGCATTAAGTAATTAATGCCACATAATAGTGTTAAGACAATTTGATTAATGACTCTTAACCAAATATGACATGGACAAGTGGGTTAAGTAATTTGATTAGGCTAATGATACTTAACAAAACATGACAAGGTTGGGTAGGTTAAGTAACTTGATTTGCCTAATGACACTTAACCATTTTTATACGACTAGTGGACGGGGTTAAGTTAATCAACACTTAATCAATCCAACACGATAACTTGGTAAGGTTAAGTAAGTTTCCTTAATGACACTTAACCAAAAGATACAGTTAATGGATGGGGTTAAGATTAGACTCAATTAGTCTAAACATGGTAATCGGATGGGGTTAAGTTAACCTAAACTTAATTAATCCCACTTGGTAGTTTAATGGGGTTAAGTTAAACCCTTAACCAATCTAACTCGTTAATTTGATGTGGTTAAGTGACCTATACTTAACCAATCTAACTCGTTAATTTGATGTGGTTAAGTGACCTATACTTAACCAATCTAACCCGTTAATTTGATGTGGTTAAGTGACCTAAACTTAACCAATCTAACTCGTCAATTTATTCAGGTTAAGTTAACCCATACTTAACCAATATAACGTGAAAACATGATAAGGCTAAGTCACGAATCGCTTGAATACACTTGACCGGTTTGACTAAGAAATTTGATAGGGTCAAGTTAATATATACTTAACCAACTTGAGCATGGTTTGTAGGGCTAAGTCTTGAACTTAAATACTTAGCCAATCTTGACGTGATTCGTGGGCGGGTTAAGTCATGGACTTGAATGATAACACTTAACCCAATAGACAAACCCTAGTTAGAGGAACTAGGTAGAAAATCGAGGTTAATCAAGGATAACGGGAAAGGAAGCTAAGTGGTAAACCTTAGTCAAGGGTAACTAAGTAATAATTCTTAGCTAAGGACATGGGACTAGTTCATAAAGGGATGAGTAACCTGATACGGTAGGTCATCGCTTAGTATACGAGGAGGAGCAGGTTATCGGACTTGGATAAAAGCTCCAGCGAACAGGGTGCCGAAGCGGAAGCTTCGGGGGAACGTGAGGGTACTCTTGGTATCCCTCTGTGAGGTGGCAAGTGGTCCATGAAACCCGGCCTCACAGGGGTTAAGGTCTGCGGTAGAAGAGCCAAGAGTATGCCTTGGTTGCTATGCGAGCGACCTAAAGACTGGGATGGATTAGCGTGGAGTCGACGATTCTTGGTTTTCGCCCCGGGATAGCATGTCGCCGACTACCTACCATCTTTAGTCAATCGTGTACGTACGGAAAGGCAGGGAACTCCCAATAGACCATATACTAGCTATCAAGTTATGGGTGAGGATGGCTATCAGGAATTGGGCATCGATGGGCCTAGTGTAGTTCTCATACATGATTCTTCGTGGGTTGCCTTTCAGTAGTTGAGGGAGGGGTCACGTGGGACCATAGCCACGGGTACAAAAATAGACCTTGATATCTGCATCAGTAGACGACTTAAAGCTCCCGACCGAGTTCCGTATTTCTTGGTTTGCCCTGGCACGGAACTCGGATGGCACATTGGGGAACATGTGCGTCTAGACATGGGAAACGATTCACGATACACACGTGGGATGAAGGGCGCGGTTGACGGGTGGCATAATCCCTAGTGGTCCTAGGTGGCCAAAACCCAAACCGAGACACGGAAACGTTCATTTTAGGTAGCATAATCCCTAGCGGTCCTAGGTGGCATAAATCCTAAGTGGACGCGCGATAGTTCATGGTAAGGAAACACAACTAGATCAAGGGTTGTAGTCCAAAACAACTTCAAGGATAAAACGTTTACATGGGAAAGCCCGTACGGCCTGCGGCAAAGGACTGAACTTATACATGGAAAGAAACATACGAGTTGGGAAAACCTACATATGCTATATATTAGGTTGGCATGGACCATTACATGACATTGGGCAAGGGACATTCATAGTTAACACATGACGCGGGTTGGGATACTAGTACGAGAGGTGCAGAGCAAATATACATGTTAGAACCAGGAGAAATATACATGATAGAAACCGGGGGACGTTATACATGATAGATAGCTTGGGAATATTATACTTGATACAAACCTAACGATGTGATACCTTGTTTTATCTTGACATCGTAATTTATCATGACACCTTAGTTTATCTGAGTTCAGTAGTTCATCCCGTTATTTTGATTTAGCTTATCTATCTTGTTATCATGCTTATGTTCATCTCAGTTTCTCATGACAGTTAACTTTACTAGTTCTTATGCTGATAGTAGTTAGGGCTTACTCAGTCTTTTTGACTGACCCGTTTTGTTTCGCCTCTTTTCTTCCGTTTCCCCCCAGGTTACAGGGAGGAAATGCTGTTGTTTAGTTCGGACTTCTTCTGCTTGAAGGTCATCATGGATGGCTTGGACTTTTCTTGGCTATGGCTACTTTACTGCTTTTTCTTGGGGAATAATTTATGAAAAAGTCTTTATGCTTCTTTATTATTGCAAGACAGGTTTTGATGTACTCTGATGTAAAAGGCTTTAGACCTTAATTATTAATGTTTATGAAAGTTCGATTTTACTTCCGCTATCTTATATGTTCTGTCTTGTGATATTTCTGTGCATGTTTACCAATAATGCCCCTCTAAAGCTAGTGCATTCCCTTGCGAGTGACCCTAGCGGAGGCGGGGTGTTACATTTGGTATCAGAGTAGAAGGTTACCAGACTGGGCAAAAGTTTTTAAAGACCTTCTGAAAACTATTTGAAAACCGTTTACAAATAAGCATTTTTCAAGAAGATTTTCTTTTAAAAGAAAAAGGCTATTCCCCAAAGGCCATTAGCACTATCCTTGTTTCCTTGATTGAATCTCTTCTCCTTTCTTTCCCCCATCTGTAGTCACAGTGGTTTTAACTGCGACTAGTCTTTTCTATCTACGAAAGTGCTTTCCATGCGATGGAGGTGGTTCTCGAGAGACCAGTGGCCGCGTTATAAGAAAGGATTGTGAGAAAGAGGATAAAGGATACGAGCTTAAGGATGAGCAACTTGTTGGTATGGCTCAACCCAGAATGAGAAAGAAAGATGAACAATGAAACCCATGACGAGAGAATACCTTTGGCACGGTAAAACGGGGTGGATAGTTAAGTATCATGGGACAAGGACAAGATCATCGGGAGGGCAATAGTATGCTCTCATTTCTAGGGTACCTCGGAAGGAGGGTAACGATCTTGTTAAAGGTTTAGCTTTTCTTCTCTATCATCCCGTTAGGACTTTGTTTTGATCATTGTATCAATTAAGTCTTCTTCGATAGTGGAGTCTCTGCACCTTAAGTACTAGCGTAATAGAGAATCCCATTTTGTCTCAAAGTCCTATTTGAGAATCAGTCCATTTATACATGACTTGTTTGGACTTGAGAATGCCTATGCCAAGTGTTGAGTTTGGAAATAATGCTTATGTTTATAAGCTGTGGATGGATTCTAGGGATGAAGTGGTTATCCA
Organism: Allium sativum; assembly: GCA_030737875.1. Lineage (NCBI taxonomy): Eukaryota > Viridiplantae > Streptophyta > Magnoliopsida > Asparagales > Amaryllidaceae > Allium > Allium sativum. The sequence continues at coordinate 1,016,422,935 of CM060926.1, read as the reverse complement.
GTAGGGGGTGCCACTCTCGGTTTTGATAGGAGGGTAGTTAGACCTTTTGACTAGCCTTGGTAATACCCTCGAAGTATCGTGTAACCTTTTTGAGGTTCTGTCATGACTAGTTACTTAGAATCCCTGGATGCCTTTATTGGAAATTGGAAGCCCGATCGAGCGGTGTTCGCCGATGAGACGGATGGTTCATTTCACTTATGCATGGGTCATAGAAATCACCCTAGTAAGTGCGCATGATAACCTGGTTGACATCTGTTTACTTTCAAGAGAAAGTTCTTCTACGTGGAATACCTTATGGTACGAGGTCCGAGATTCACTAATGAATTTTGGAAAGCTTGCATGAGATCATGAGTACGCAGTCATGTTTGCGTCAAGTATTTTAGAAAAAGGATAAGTGCAAGTGGAACGAGAGGCGACGAAGAAATGAGTTCCAGCTCATGTTATGGAAACAGGAAATAAGGAGCTACAAAATCGCAAAGTTAAAAGACGGTCAAGGCACAATGGAATTAAGCTCAAGGAAGTACGACTTTGATGGTCAAAGACTAGATACGCGCATGATATCTCTTTTTGGGAGTGTATCCTTGATCCCTGTTTTCTGTAGAGCTTACTTGTAAGCTATCTTTGGGGACATCCTCTCGGTCCTATTTTCTGTTACAAACCCCGTAAGGAGTTTGTCTTATCTATCTTCTCGACCCTGTTTCAGGGAATCCTAGGTAGAACCCTATGGATGTAAACATGTATTTGAAACATGTTATGATTGATATGGTTGCAAATGGTTGCAAGTGGTTGCTCGTGGATGCGCGAATACACGTTAGATACTAGATTGACGCGATCACGTTTCATGTTGCATGTGCACGAGCATTTATACTTCTTTATGGGTGAAATTGAATGTGTTGTCATGTGGATGTTGCATATGAATGAATGTTTGTGCACGCATATAGTACTTATATAACTAGGACTATTTGCATACATGTTGGATTCATGGCACTTGGCATATCTTGCATTAGAAAGATCATTCAGGCCTGATCATTAGCATTAGCTAAGGAGCATATACACACACGTTTTGCATATGTTCATACAGCATTAGAAATTATCTAAGGACAATGGTCGCTTGTGGATGATGTTTTGAGTAGATGGATGATGTATGGTAGGATATGTTCTTCCTAACTTGGAGATTTCGGGGACGAAATCCTAAAAGGTGGGGAGAATGTAACAACCCGTATTTCGATAACATGATTAAGACGAGAATCAAGGCAGAATTTAATTTTAAATTCTGAATCAAGTTAAACGGGCTATGCCATTGCGTTCATCTCGGAAAAATACGCGAAATAGAGTCCGAGTTTTCGAAAATCGGAGTCTGTATGACCCGATTAAGGCCCAACGAAGTTTTCAGAAAATTTCTAAGTAAAAACAGATTTCAAATTCAAACTTGAATTTGGAAAATTGGGCCAGTTGGGCCAGGCGGGAAAAGTTCCCGCCACAGTACCCAAGTCGACAGCCCTGTCGACTTGGGAGTCGACTTGGTCTGACCAAGTCGGCAGCCCTGTCGACTTGGCTGTCGACTTGGCTCAGATGAGCAGTCTTGCCTGGTGCACCTATTTCTATCTTGGCTAGGTTTTTGGGCCTGGTTTGAGATTTGACGGTTCAGGTTGGTCCTAGGGTTAATCTAAGGGTCCTAACTAGCCTAATCTTCTATAAATAAACCCCTAACCTACCCCTAAACCCTCATTATTCACTCATGTAACTAAACTATGGCAAAATTTCTACTCTCATGGCCTCCATTCAACTATCCTAGCCTCCACTTCATTTCTATGAGAGGTTTCATGATCATGAGAGTATTAGAGAGTCCCTATGTTTGTATGAGAGCTTCTCAAGTTGATTCCAAGGAAAAAGCTTTGATCTTTGTTCATAAAGATGGTGTTTTTGTTGATTTGGAGCATCCATCTTTGGGTTTTTGGGGTGATGGCATGCATAGGCTTCATCACAAGCTTTAGTTTAATCGATTTAGGCCTTCATATCAAAGTAAGCCCTTCCCTACTCTTAGATATTAACTATGAAGTTAAATGTTCATGTTGCAAGTTTGGGTTTGATCATTGAGAATGATATATGCTATCATGTCATGCAAGTTTATGAAGTCATTATCTTGATCTTATGAGCAAAAAGCTACAACCTTTATGTTGAAATGTTGCATTATGCAACATGAGAACCTTCATAATCTTTATGTCAACTTGCATATGAAGTCATAACCCTTATATGATGATATATGCGAGTTACTAGTCATCATTCCATGTCTTTTGTCACCATGATTCGTTTATGTGCCAAGTTTGGGTTTATGCATGTTTTTGAGGCTTAGGAATGTAACATGCAAGTCAATGAACACATTTGTGCCTCATTTGCCACCATGATTAACTTGTGGCTTAATATCCATTTTTGTCATGCCTTTGTCAAGTCTCTTCTTCTAGTCCATTACGTTGTTGCGAACGTATATGCGAGTTTAAAAGCATTGGGGTCACATTATGAGGAAAACATAATGACATGAACACGATTTGGGTAAATGGTATAAACGTGATAACATGGAACGTTAAATATGACATGTGTTTATACTTGAAAACATGACTTGAAATATAACATGGAAGTTGACATGTAAGTATGCATAAAAACATAAGCTTGGGAATTTACCTATTAAGTTAGGTCTACCCTTTGGGAATTTACCTATTAAGTTAGGTCTACCCAAATGCTTGAAAAACTTGTAACATGTTTTGGAAACATGATGAACATGACACTAGATGAAACATGAAGGTGGCCAACTCGAGGTTGGGTTGAGTTTGCAACGTAAAACTACCCGGAACCGACCGGCCTAACTAGTAGTTGCAAACAATAGGACCCAATGTGAGAAGTTGGCCATGTTGTGCTTGAACCCGAGGTTAGACCAAGTTGTGGTGTAAAGCTACCCGGAACCGACCGGCTTAACTAGTAACCACAACAAAGTCTAATATGAGAGGTGAAGGTGCATTAAGTAATTAATGCCACATAATAGGGTTAAGACAATTTGATTAATGACTCTTAACCAAATATGACATGGACAAGTGGGTTAAGTAATTTGATTAGGCTAATGATACTTAACAAAACATGACAAGATTGGGTAGGTTAAGTAACTTGATTTGCCTAATGACACTTAACCATTTTTATACGACTAGTGGACGGGGTTAAGTTAATCAACACTTAATCAATCCAACACGATAACTTGGTAAGGTTAAGTAAGTTTCCTTAATGACACTTAACCAAAAGATACAGTTAATGGATGGGGTTAAGATTAGACTCAATTAGTCTAAACATGGTAATCGGATGGGGTTAAGTTAACCTAAACTTAATTAATCCCACTTGGTAGTTTAATGGGGTTAAGTTAAACCCTTAACCAATCTAACTCGTTAATTTGATGTGGTTAAGTAACCTATACTTAACCAATCTAACTCGTTAATTTGATGTGGTTAAGTGACTTATACTTAACCAATCTAACCCGTTAATTTGATGTGGTTAAGTGACCTAAACTTAACCAATCTAACTCGTCAATTTATTGAGGTTAAGTTAACCCATACTTAACCAATATAACGTGAAAACATGATAAGGCTAAGTCACGAATCGCTTGAATACACTTGACCGGTTTGACTAAGAAATTTGATAGGGTCAAGTTAATATATACTTAACCAACTTGAGCATGGTTTGTAGGGCTAAGTCTTGAACTTAAATACTTAGCCAATCTTGACGTGATTCGTGGGCGGGTTAAGTCATGGACTTGAATGATAACACTTAACCCAATAGACAAACCCTAGTTAGAGGAACTAGGTAGAAAATCGAGGTTAATCAAGGATAACGGGAAAGGAAGCTAAGTGGTAAACCTTATTCAAGGGTAACTAAGTAATAATTCTTAGCTAAGGACATGGGACTAGTTCATAAAGGGATGAGTAACCTGATACGGTAGGTCATCGCTTAGTATACGAGGAGGAGCAGGTTATCGGACTTGGATAAAAGCTCCAGCGAAAAGGGTGCCGAAGCGGAAGCTTCGGGGGAACGTGAGGGTACTCTTGGTATCCCTCTGTGAGGTGGCAAGTGGTCCATGAAACCCGGCCTCACAGGGGTTAAGGTCTGCGGTAGAAGAGCCAAGAGTATGCCTTGGTTGCTATGCGAGCGACCTAAAGACTGGGATGGATTAGCGTGGAGTCGACGATTCTTGGTTTTCGCCCCGGGATAGCATGTCGCCGACTACCTACCATCTTTAGTCAATCGTGTACGTACGGAAAGGCAGGGAACACCCAATAGACCATATACTAGCTATCAAGTTATGGGTGAGGATGGCTATCAGGAATTGGGCATCGATGGGCCTAGTGTAGTTCTCATACATGATTCTTCGTGGGTTGCCTTTCAGTAGTTGAGGGAGGGGTCACGTGGGACCATAGCCACGGGTACAAAAACAGACCTTGATATCTGCATCAGTAGACGACTTAAAGCTCCCGACCGAGTTCCGTATTTCTTGGTTTGCCCTGGCACGGAACTCGGATGGCACATTGGGGAACATGTGCGTCTAGACATGGGAAACGATTCACGATACACACGTGGGATGAAGGGCGCGGTTGACGGGTGGCATAATCCCTAGTGGTCCTAGGTGGCCAAAACCCAAACCGAGACACGGAAACGTTCATTTTAGGTAGCATAATCCCTAGCGGTCCTAGGTGGCATAAATCCTAAGTGGACGTGCGATAGTTCATGGTAAGGAAACACAACTAGATCAAGGGTTGCAGTCCAAAACAACTTCAAGGATAAAACGTTTACATGGGAAAGCCCGTACGGCCTGCGGCAAAGGACTGAACTTATACATGGAAAGAAACATACGAGTTGGGAAAACCTACATATGCTATATATTAGGTTGGCATGGACCATTACATGACATTGGGCAAGGGACATTCATAGTTAACACATGACGCGGGTTGGGATACTAGTACGAGAGGTGCAGAGCAAATATACATGTTAGAACCAGGAGAAATATACATGATAGAAACCGGGGGACGTTATACGTGATAGATAGCTTGGGAATATTATACTTGATAGAAACCTGACGATGTGATACCTTGTTTTATCTTGACATCGTAATTTATCATGACACCTTAGTTTATCTGAGTTCAGTAGTTCATCCCGTTATTTTGATTTAGCTTATCTATCTTGTTATCATGCTTATGTTCATCTCAGTTTCTCATGACAGTTAACTTTACTAGTTCTTATGCTGATAGTAGTTAGGGCTTACTCAGTCTTTTTGACTGACCCGTTTTGTTTCGCCTCTTTTCTTCCGTTTCCCCCCAAGTTACAGGGAGGAAATGCTGTTGTTTAGTTCGGACTTCTTCTGCTTGAAGGTCATCATGGATGGCTTGGACTTTTCTTGGCTATGGCTACTTTACTGCTTTTTCTTGGGGAATAATTTATGAAAAAGTCTTTATGCTTCTTTATTATTGCAAGACAGGTTTTGATGTACTCTGATGTAAAAGGCTTTAGACCTTAATTATTAATGTTTATGAAAGTTCGATTTTACTTCCGCTATCTTATATGTTCTGTCTTGTGATATTTCTGTGCATGTTTACCAATAATGCCCCTCTAAAGCTAGTGCATTCCCTTGCGAGTGACCCTAGCGGAGGCGGGGTGTTACAGGAGTTTTAATGAATCTTTAATTAGATTGAAAAGATCGAGAATGGAGTATCCCCAGTTTTGCTCCAGACAATAGTTAAATCTTTAATTAGATTTGAACGTGAAATGGTAATTGAATTTACCGATAACACCGTGGTGTTAGATATGAAGTATTACCAGTTTTACTTCATGGGATGAATAGGTTGGGATTGGGAAATTAAAACCAATGATTACTACGGTAAGGTTCGCTAATTCCGACTAGTTGAATCGAAATTCAAAGGAAGATTAGAGAATAAATTCAGGAATTTATCTTGGATAAAATTAATGGGAACCTTTCCCTATGAATGTGAAATCAGAAACTAACTGTCGGTTAGCTAAGCAGAATGGTTTTCTGGATATTGATCTGATGTTGGTTTCGGCTTTCGGGGTTAATATTTGGGGAATTATTCTCTTGATTAATTTACAGTTAGTGACTGATGAATTGGAATGAGGCGTATGTTGTGTTTGTGTAACACTTATTTAAAATATACGTGAGTTATTCAGAAAGACCGGGTTTATCCCATTCTGAATAACTGATACGACGATAAGTCGAAGATGAAGACGATGGTCGAAGACCGGAGGACTTCACGTCGTTTGGGTGATTACTGATGATCTTGATTGGGCTGTACACCCAAGAAGATGGAAACAGTTGGTGATCGTCCAGACGTGCTTGGAGATCGATGGATATGCGGGGTACTAGGTGCCTCCGGTTTTGTTCAGACCCAGAACGGACTTATAAATGGACTGTGTGTCTGACATTGGATTTTAGTCCGTGTGATTGATCTCTATTAAATATATATCTGTTTGGCGGCGGAGAATTTATTCTCTTGCTTAACGCCCTTCTTTGAGACGTACGAGCTCAGGGGTTATATATTGATGGATATCAAACGCATGGAGTGAATTGCCTGTGTGGCATGCCTAAGTGGCAATTGATCGAGGCTTCTGTTGAAAAGAAAAGTCTTGTGGTGATGATCAAAGCACGGCTTTTGTGGCGTAGCTTTGTGTAACGTTTACTTCGCGAGTTTCGCACCCCGGTTGTGAACCAAAAACGGGAGAGGACCTCAGGGAGGGCATGCGTTTCTTTCTAGCTAGGGTGGTGTCAGTGACCTACCAGCCCTGACATTTATATACTTTTCACCTGTGTGGTTGTTGCTGTTGCGAGGCGCCTCGGTTTGATCGGACGATCCAGGTCCGATGGAGTCATTCGTTGGCTCATTTACGCCCCAAAGGGCGGGGAAACATAGTGTTCAGGCATAATAATCCACATCGGTGGACCGGCCCTGACGATCTAAAGGGTTGATGCGTTCTGATCCTGAGGCTCGGGCTAGAGAGTCTCGAATCGGTTGAGGACTATCTTTTGCCTTTGTTCACAGACGGAAATCCAATTTCCAAATACGTGACATTTGCGGTTTTATTTGTAAACCTATATATGGCGACATAGTGGCATGGGACGCTCATGTCGCCTACGATTGATACTTATGATTTGATGTTGTTTTATACACTATGCACTTATAATAGTATCAAATGATTTGTTTTAAACGTATCAAGCATTCTTTGGTTGTTATAAGGGAAAAACCCTATCCCCCGGCTTGCGTTGCATTGTGTGATAGGACCTGGGTCTTATAACAGCTTCATTTTTCTTTATTTAGCATTGCGCTGTTTGTTTTATGCACTGGTATTCTTGGGAGGAAACCCGTTCCGTGTTATACGGCGTGGTCCCTTGATTTACCCAACTTTAAAAATAAAGATTAACTGTTTTAGTTCTCACACCAGTCCCATGACTGACCTGGGGTTTATTGTTTTAACCTAAACTCTGGGTGCCCTTATTTTGACACGGGCAGCTAGTAGTTTTGGTTTTGCAGATTTATATTCACAGGATCCTGGTTCACAGCTGGAACGATATCCGGAAAGCTTTGTATCCGTATATCTCATTCTAGTTGTGTATTGTATTATTTTCCGCTGCTATGTATTTAAATGTAATTTAAGTCTCTGATATTTCTGTGTAATATTCATTTATACTCTGTAATTCTTGTAATCTGATGTATTGTTGTTATATACAATGAAATGTTCTTTTGTATGCGTTCTGATTTGTCGTGTTCTCAAAACAATTCGTTCTTTCTCTTCTCTTCGGAGACCGGGGAAGTTCGGGTCGTTTCAACTAGTAATAACTAGACTACTAGTTGATTTAAATCCTCCTCCGCATGTATGACTTAGCTGCATATTTTTAACAGTCAACTTATCCAATTGCTTCAATTTGCAAGAAGCATGAATCCTAAATGAGCAACCATTTATAGCACATTGAACTGTAACCCGCTCCTTACAATTCTTAAGATATTTTAATTTAAATCCATTTTTCAAATAATAAGCACTAATAATTCTACGAAATCCAAAAGCCAAATCAAATATTTGTCCAACACCAGTAAAAAAATCTAAATTTGAATTTTTCTTCAACAATTCATGCAAGATTTTTTCTTCACAGCATGCAGAGTCTGTATCATTATTATATTCAACCAAATTACTGCTTGATTCTCCAACACCAACAAATGAGACTGATTTACTGCTGTCAAAAGCAACATCATTTGAATTACTCTTCAAGCATATAAAAAAAATCAAGAAATCCTCCTTTTTAAACCACACCAAGCACAAAATAGCTTGTAAATCACTATCCATCTCAATGTAAGTAGTCTTAGATTCTCTAACATATAACACATCAAAACATAAAGGAGTAAAAGTATTCCACACCTCACAAACCTTACTTCTTACATAACTAATTGATGCATCCAAACCAAGACGAATACTAAATGAATTCTTATTAAAATCAAATACAACCATCACAGATATATCAGACCTACAAATCAGAACATAAATAAGTAAATAACAATATAATTTAAGCCTGTTTATAAATCATTTTTCAAAAAGATAAAACCAGTTATCTTTTTTACTGCTGTTATGATAATGATTAAATTACAGAATTAAACAATAATTTCAAAATAATATATATGATATTAAAAAATAATTCTATTATAATTGTTCTATTATCTGTACATATAATTGTTGTGTTATCTTTACATGCATTTTTTGTCTTATCTTAGCATATAATTCTTAATCATATATCATTTGAATTATATAAAACATAATTGTTGCACATTATAACCAATTTTTTTAAAAAGTAACTATAAAAAAATATTGTTATTTGCCATTGAAACCCAAATAAACACTTTTCTTTTAATTTTACAAACAATTTGTAAAAAAGATAAAACAACATATCTTTTTTATTTCAGATTTGTTAATGAAAAAAATAATCATTTAATAGCTTACATTTTTCAAACACACATAATTGTTATATCTTTTTTATTTCAGAATTTTCTTATGTGCCATTTATAGTAAAGAACATGATAAAATTAATGAACTTCATAAAAAAGACATATTGTTTTATATTTTTCTTCTATAAAATTACAGAACATAATAAACTTTTCATTTATACTACAGAACATGATAAAATTAATGAACTGAATAAAAAAGATATATTGTTTTTTTCTATTAAATTACATAAAATGATAAAATTATCATTTATACTACAGAACATGATAAAATAAAAAAACAGCATACGAAAGATATAATGTTACATTTTTCAAACATACAAAATTGTTATTTCTTTTTTATTTCAGAATTTTCTTATGTACCATTTATAGTAAAGAACATGATAAAATTAATGAACTTCATAAAAAAGACATATTGTTATATCTTTTTCTTCTATAAAATTACAGAACATGATAAACTTTTCATTTATACTACAGAACATGATAAAATTAATGAACTGCATAAAAAAGATATATTTTTATATCTTTTTTATTCTATTAAATTACATAAGATGATAAAATTATCACATATACTACAGAATATGATAAAATTAAAAAATAGCATAAGAAAGATATACTGTTGCATTTTTCAAACATACAAAATTGTTATATCTTTTTTATTTTAGTATTTTCTTATGTACCATTTATAGTAAAGAACATGATAAAATTAATGAACTTCATAAAAAAGACATATTGTTATATCTTTTTCTTCTATTAAATTACATAACATGATAAACTTTTCATTTATACTACATAACATGATAAAATTAATGAACTGCATAAAAAAATATACTGTTATATCTTTTTATTTCTATTAAATTACATAAGATGATAAAATTATCATTTATACTACAGAACATGATAAAATTAAAAAACAGCATAAGAAAGATATACTGTTACATTTTTCAAACATACACAATTGTTATATCTTTTTTATATCAGAATTTTCTTACGTACCATTTATAGTAAAGAACATAATAAAATTAATGAACTACATAAAAAAGACATATTGTTATATCTTTTTCAAACATAACTGTAGCACATTATAACCAAATTTTTTTAAATTAACAATAAAAAAATATTGTTATTTGCCATTGAAACCAAAATAAACACTTATCTTTTAATTTTACAAACAATTTGTAAAAACGATATAACAACATATCTTTTTTATTTCAGATTTGTTAATGAAATAAAAAAAATCATAGATATACCTAAACTACAATTAAATTCACAAATAAACAGACATTAAAATCACATTTCACATGTCATATGAAAATTTCAATTTAATTAAACCATACCTTACAACATCCTGTTCAACTAAAGAAGTACTTGATCTTTGAGTTTGCTCTTCCATTGATTTAACTACATAGTCCACAAAAATAAAGAACAAATTAGCATATTTCCATATCATATTCTATAATTTCATATTCTATTAAAAAATTAAAATCACTCATTAAAATTAATTGTGCAACATTCAATTCAAATTTATCAAAATCACCTGATAAAGAATAAAATAACAACTAAACAAAAGAATCGCCTCTTTAATATCAAGAATTCGAAAATTTTACGTCGAATTATAAAGTAGGAAGAAAATGGAAATTATTAAAACTCGCCTGAAAGAAATAATGATCGCAGATCGAATTTGAAACAATTGGAAAAATGGAGATATGGAGATCACTACGCCCTGATTTATTCGATGAGATCGACGTTTTTTAAAAAGAAAATGGCTCGCCATGATTCCTATCCTTAAAACTAATTGTTTCAAAACAACGTCCTTAAAAATAATGAAGACGTGATTAGGAGCCCTTGCCGCTAATTTCCAGATTTCAGTATTCATGTATACTCGTATACATGCAAATCAGATGAAAGAAAATAGATTAAATTAGCATACATAAACACATTCTGGTATACTTGCATAATATCACATATTGCAAAATTCATAAACTCCCAAGTCATAAGCTACACAATTTTGTATACTTAGTAACTCACATATATAATTCATGCATTGCAAGGTTCCTATATATATACATACATACATACATATATATATATACACACACACATATGTATATCAATGTAATATGTTTGCTGCAAGTACTCAATCAAGCAATTTAAATAAACATGTTAACATTTAAAATCAATGTCCATATTAAATTCCAATTAGTATAGACTATAGTTCAGGCAATCAACATATATGTACAAAGCAGGTTCAAAACCCATTCAATGCAGATGCAAACACTAGAAATCAACAATGTTTGGTAATTTTTTCGGGTATACTGTCAAAACCCAGAGTTAAAAACCCATTCGATTCAGAAGTAATTTAATCTGGTATACTGTCAAAACCTAAAGCTCAAAAGTAACTTAAAAACCCAGATATAAAACCCATTTACAAACGCTGTTTGCAAAAATCAAATGTTTGGTTTGTGGTTGCAGAATTCAACACTCAGCAAATTTTAACTGTTCAAAACCCTAAACGATATAATCCAAACAAAATTAGATAAATCAAGTTTTGGTTTTATACCTATCTAGCTTTACCGATTTCACGATCTTGAATATGATTAGGAATTGAATCGAATCGCTTTGTAGCGTCACTGAGATGAACTGCCTATACTGGTATCCATACCAACATTGAACGAGATAGTCTTTACAAATTCGAATTTAACAGAGAAATAATAAGCGGGAGATCGAAAGGGGTAAAAAGCTAGGGTTTTTTCCAAGAAAAGTGTAACGACCCACATTTTTTTTGATTGTTCAAATCGACAATAAACCACACATGTCGACCCAAACAAATCACAAATATAGGCAGTTATTGGGATAAGAAGAAAAAGAAGAAAGAAAAGAAAACAATAACATAGTTCTCACAATGGAAGGACAACATATAATAATAACTAACTGTTTAAAATAGTTGAACTATATACATTTGTCTATACCATACAATGATTATCAGAGTTACATCTATAGTTCTCTGCAGAGCACAGCGGAAATAAAATGCAGCGGAAATACTTATACTTGATATATATATATACCAAATCCTCATCTTCATCCTCCAAGCTATTGCAATCTTCGCTAACTGCAACTTCTGCTGACCCGAGCGTATTGCAAAAAGAAAACACAACAAACACTTGGATCAACACTAAATCATTCTCATATTAGTCAAATTAAAATACGAAGTAACATCAGTGTCATGGGTACATTAAGTCAAGAGATGTTACGGGATTTTCCATCTCTCAAGGATCCGTTAATCTAATACATAGATAGTATAATACGCTATTATGATAGTGTCTACTCAGTAAAGTATAAATACTGAAAATAGCGTAAGCGGGATTACATTTTTACCCTTACACTGTTTATAATACCATAGTCTATACAGTACCGTAAACCCACCGTAAACGATGGCATCAGAAGGCACTCCATAGGTACGATACAAATCAAAATCGTATAGGCTCGATAAGGATAATATGACAAGGCACTCGAGGCAATGCCGAGGGTAGGATTCTACCAATTGCACTCCCGGACCGGTGGTAACGCATAGCAGCCACTACCGCCCACCTCAGAACACACTCCCAAAGTCATCAATGGGCCCAAATCATCATCATCAACATAGTCACAGAAATAGTATCGAAGAAGTGTGTCTGATCAAAGGTGCTACCACAATTAGTCACGGTATAGCTCCTATTTTAGTCATTTCAATTCTGACCCGAAGGTCCGGGCTATTTCGTCATCGATCATCTCCTTCGATCCAATAATCGCCTCCAAGTCATCATACTCATTCCGGATACGTCATAACGTTCACAATTGTCAAAGTGGTATCGACACCAACAGAGAGTATGCCTTATGTCGACTCCGGTCTCTTTAACAACCAACGCTTACAAATTTCACATCGGTTGGTTCTTTTACATTCACAAAGGTTCGTTTCATATCAAAATATTATATTTTGTTTCGAACCAAATTTATATTCAAAATGTAGAATATAATTTCATATCAACATATCATAATCATACCAAACCGATTATATTCTAAACTAGAATATTTTCATTTCATTATATTATAATCATATAATATTTCACCAAAACGATTTATATTCAAGTAGAATATACTTCATATCAAAGATTATAATTATCTCAAATTGATTTGAATTCGAAATCCATTCATATTCAATAAGGTATAAATTCCCATAACAACCCATTCATATCATTTATGGAATCCATTATATTTGAATAAAATATCAATTACATTTCCATATAAAATTTGTTAAAGTTGATTCATATTTGAATACTTTATCTCGACTCCATCTCGAACTAGGGTTTAAATCTAGCACTTTCTATTCAGAAGAAATTTACGATCATTTACTATAACTAAAAATAAATAGATGCTTTTAAATAAAATCTTTATATAAACATATATGTATATAAATACTGGTTAAAAATAAATAAGATAATTTAGGTCATTATGAATATATATATATATATATAAAATAAAAAAATTTACTAGTAAATTTAAATAATAAAATATATAAGAAAATTTTAAGCTAAAATAAATAGTCTATAGGTAAAGTTAAATAATAAATTTTAAGGAAAGAACAACTTATTTGAAATCAAACATTGTAAATATATATACATATAATAAAATTTTCTTTAATAAAAATTTCTCCTTTCTTCTAAACTTCAAATACTTGACCCCATACTCCAGTCTCAATGGAGTTACTTAGTTCAAAATCTTGTTTTCAACACCATTTAAACCAATCTTTTAATTTCAAGAATTCGAATTCATATTCGAAACTGAATTAAAAAACTCAGAATACCTCGATCCCCTTATAAAAAAATATTAATTCAACAAGAATTTATTTCATCAAATCCACCCCAAAATTTTGAATAATTCCAAACCATATTTACATCCCAGTTTAAGAATTTCCACTTTGTTTTGGAAAAATTTCCTTAACCCTTTTAGTAAACTTTCTCAGCTTTCAAATCTTTAAAGAAAATGGATTTATCGAGTATTGGCACATCTCTTTTAAATGAAATTTCTGACCAAATAACATTTAAATATTTGAAATCATTTAACCAACCGATGTCTGTATATAATTATCTATCCAATGGCCAAGTGATATTATATTTAAATTTCTCGATATTTTAGGGATGGATCTATCATTTCAATCCAAATCAGGGTCACAGAGATTATCATTTCACTTTGTGTTCTTAATTTATTTTCATCGATGAATCCTGGATTTATTGGATGCCCGTAACATCAAGGTGAAAAATAGGAATTCATCGTCAAAAATGAACACACAAACATCTATATACTGAAGTAAGTAACATTTCACAATAATCACATCAACCAAGGCATCCATCACAACAATTATTTCCATGGTAAGTATCAGCTATGTCACTAGTTAACAAGTGTCGGTATCCTCTAATTAGAAATTAAATTGAATCTAAATAACTAATTATTGAATTCATTTCCTGTTATACACTTGCATGTCGAGTTTTAAGCAACACACCAACAATCAAGCACAACCATGCAACCAAACTTATTTCATAATTCAATTTAATAAATATGGGATGAATTCAGTTATTCATGAGCGAAGAATCACTCACCTTTGGGTCTTTATTGGATCGAACGTCCAACTAAAGCTCAAAATTTCACAGTCTCTAAATGTAGCGAAACCAGTCTCAGATCGACCGCAATCTCGCCACGATCCCAACGCAACAACCCGTGCATAAATCCGAGTTCATATGTGAGAGATATTGCGATTAGAACACATGATATATATGTATATAATTTAATTAAATTAAATAACCAACGCCCTATACCTTCAAGACACGTCAGCACCCCATACTATTTCTTCCCGCTCCTCTTTCTTTCGCTATAGGAAACGACGCACGATAGAAACCCACTAGCACCTCCACTTTGACCAACAAATTCGCTCATCTCCGACCACCAGGGAGCGCGAGGCCACCGCCCATAGGACCTGCATCGAATTCCACGTCCATGGGTCCCAGTGCCACCAACTCCGGTGAGCTACCTTGCCGCCGGCGAACCAAGGAACGGATGGGTTTTAAAACCCTAAACTACAAATTTCGACCACCTCGCTGATCTCTAGACAATGCCGCTACCACCATTGATCTCGTATGAATATCCTCTTCAAAATCCATATCCCCAAATCTCCAATCGACCTCTAAATCAAAATCCCCTAATTCATGCCTTAGGGTTACTAAAATCAGAGGTTTGACCATCGATTTCAGGCAACTCCGACCACTGCATGTCGAAACTAATCCTACCAGAAGCTTCGTATCGTCGAGGCCTTTGAATTGATATATAATTTGCTATGGTTTGAGTAGATTTGGATTTGAAGTTGGTATTTTACTTAGCTAGGGTTTTGAAAATTGATTTTCTTTCTGCCATTAGAGAAAAGAGCAGATAGAAAATAAACATACATTGGAAATGGGCTGAGTGAGATGGATGTGGAGTTTTATATATGTATATAAGGCCCAAAAGAGAAATAACCAATTTATCCATTTACACTAATCTCGTTCACACTTTCTCTCGTACGATCAAACGGTAAGTCGGATTGTAACACAAATTGAAATCCTATCATAATTTACCGTTCCGGTTCCGATGACGCCAGTTTCGTCGAATTCCGAGACAGTTACAAAAATTATCAATTCCACAGTTGATTAATTAATAAAATATTCAAAAATTCGATTAACTGTTTAAATTCAAATTAAATAATCATTAAATTCCATTTTAAATCAAATTTCAACTTAATAAATTTCTATAAATAAATTTCACACATTTTAAATCTTAATTTGACTATTTGAATTTAAATTTGAATTTCAGTTATAATTTAACGACTTAGAATTCCACCATTTTCAAATTTAAATTTGAATCCCACTTTTAAATTAGCCTACTTAAATAAATTTAATTATTTAAAATTTAAATTTCAAATTACAGCCTTTCTAAATAAAACTAAATTTTGGAAAATCTATTTATACTCAATTCAAACAATCACCATCATTGAAAACTAACAAAACTTGATTTTTATCTAATTTTATTCCATTTTGTTTATTTTAAATCGAAATTTAAATATACAGAAAATATGGGATGTTACATTCTCCCCCACTTAAGATCTTTTCGTCCTCGAAAAGAGAACGAAATGAGGTATTAAACAAATCATACATTCAAATTCATACTTATAAATAACATTTATAAAATAAGTTATATAGTTGAAAATCTCATAAATTTTCTAACTCCCGAAACCATGAAAAATTTCGGCAGCATCTCCTTTGTACGGAGAAGTCCGAAAATCAAAATATGTATAAAACTCAAGTATACATCTCATCATTCGATGAGGCATCCCAAAAATGGGGAAAACACCATCTATATGTAACTACCAAACTATATAACTCAAATACGTACCTTCTTAGCGTTTATTTTGCAATTTCATTACCTTAGCACTTTAAATATTTAGCGCAAGCGAGCTCCAAAGCGTAGCGCACTCCTTACACCTGTTACAACTCGCATACACATGAGATTCAAGCATATATACAATGTATAACAAACATATGCAACTTACACAACATACATTAATCATTTAACCCCCAAAACTAATTTATCTATGACAGGTTAGCAAACAAAATGAAGTTTATCACCCATTAGATGTTGGAATTTGACTAAGGCAAGGCAAAAATCGTTGCATTCGTTTCAGGCTTTCCGAGTTGTCCAGATTCGTCGAATTTGGATAATTCGTTCAAAAGTTATGACTATTTTAGTGAAGGCGAACGCTTCAGCTCATACACAAAAAATTGCAGACCTGAGTTGTTCAACCAAGTTTTTGACCCTTAAGCAGCAGAATTTAAATCAACACATTTAGGAAAAGTTTTAGTTCAGATCCTGGGCTTTGCAAATTGTACTCGCACAATAAAATCCGACGTTTCATGTAATAACCCGGAAATCTGGGCCAGTTTAAAATTTTTATTTTGGCAATTTTAGCGAATTTTGATTATTTAAAATGAATTATTTTAAATAATATCGACGAGAAATTTATTTTGAATATAATTCGAACCGTATATATTCGTTTGAATCGACGATAGAATATAAATATTTATTTATATTTATAAAAGGAATTGAAAATGGCGCGGTAGTTCGATAATTCGATTTCAAACTTCAAATGAATGTACCGAGTGCAAAATAAACCGGATTTTAGTGAAACCAAAAATAATAGGATCTATTTGGGAATATCTTTCCAACGAATCCGAAAAATCAAGAATTCATAGCGGGAATCAAAAGTTATGTCCAGTTGAAAATTCTGAATAGTCGCTATGAAATTCAGGCCCTTAAAAATGGAATTTTTGCAAACGACCTCGGATTTCGACGAAACCACTTTTGTTGGATCCGTGATGTCTATTTATTGCTAGATTCCAATTTTCATAATTTTTCGAATCAATATGTGAGCGTGGAGAAGGAAAACGCGTTTGACCAGTTTTAGTTGATTTTAATCGACTGGAAAATGGCCATTTTTCAAACGGTCTCAGAATTCGATGAAACTAGTTTTGCTAGGACCGTATCATCAATACGAAGCTAGAAAATATTTTTGTGAATTTTTCGAGTTAGTATGTGACCCCAGTAAATTGAAATGCGCGTTCAAATTCAATATACAGAGTTATATGTTGATTTTGACGAAAACTGATCGAAACGATCGAATCAGCCTATGATATATATCCCATTGTGTTCGGAATGGGGGTAATTAGCTATGGACGACAGGCGGTGGGCCTCGTTTCGAGGTCGAAAATAAAAGTACCTTTTTGAAATTAAAATAAATTAATTAATTAATTAAAACAAAACCTCTCCCCTGTATATTCTCTCTCTGGCCCCTCCGTTCACTCACTTCTCAAATCGAATAAAAAGAAAAAAAACCTCAACACAGCCGCGACCCCCCTTTGTTCGTCGCCGCCACCATCGCTTCACCCCCTCCCTCCGTCCTCCGCTCCTCCGTGAAGCGCGCCCCAGCAGCACCGAACCCCCCCTTCGAATCCCACAAAACCGCACACCCCCTCCCTTCGAATCTCCCTAAACCGCCTTCCCACGCGCCACCGCCCACTCCGATCAACCCCCTCCAACCGCACACCCTACCCCCGACGGAACAGTGACCCCCTCCCCCAATTAGCTGTAAGTTTTATTTTATTTTATTTTGTTTTAGTTTATTTTAAATGTTTAGCTAGGTTAATCAATTTAAAAACTTGATTATTATGAAGTATATTATATAAATGTTGGATTTTTATATAATGTGAAGATTAAAAATATAATTTTTATATTATAAAAGTTAAAGATATGATTTTTTATATATAGAAAGGTTAAAAATATAATTTTTTAATATAGAAAGGTTAAAAATATTATTTTTATATAAGTAGAGTATTAAAAATATGATTTTTATAATATAGAAAGAATAAAAATATGATTTTTATATTATATAGATAGTAAAGATTTGATCTTTATATAAGTAGCGAAATAAAAATCTGATATTTATTATATATATGTTGAAACAAAAATGTGATTCTTGTAGAGATGAAATAAAAATTAGATCTTTATATAGGAAGCAGAAAAAGAAAAATATAATTTTTATATAGAAAGAAGAGTTGTAAAGATATATATATATAAAGGAGAAATAAAAATAGAATTTTTATTTATTGAAAAGAAGTAATAAAAATAATATTTTTATATTTGAACAGCGTGAAAAGGACTGCAGTAGAATTTCGAACAGAGCCAGATGTTCAGCAGTTCAAAAGCAAAGCACGGCGGAGTGGAACCCTCTGTGAGAACTCCTCACCTTTTAATTTTGTTTTCTTGTTATATAAATATATACTAGGATGCAGACGGTGTTTAGTAGCACCCGACACCCGTCGTCCACAGACCATAGACGGCTTGTATGCTTGGTTGTTTAATTTTGATGTGTAGTTGATTTTGTGATGTGATGAGAAAAGAAATAAAATATTTTATAGTGGAAAATATTTTATAGTTAAAAATAGAATTTTTAACGTGTATATAAAATGAAATAAAAATAAACAAATCGGACGATTTGTTTATATACACACATTTGACTGATATTGATTGGGACGATAAATTTTACACATCGCTCAACTGCACAAATAAAATCTGAGTTTGATTGATTGAAACCCCACATGGGTATTGGGATGATATTTGACGTACACTAATCTCGATTGTTTAGTAGTATGTCGATCGATGGATTGACAGGCTGTTATAAGCGTTGAATATTTATATTTGATGCTTATACAGTGTAGAATGCACTTTGGGTGATGGTTGATTATTCATCATTGTTATTGTATACATGTGTTGTAGAAAATCCATATAATTAACATTATATGGTAATTGATTGGGCCTCATTCCATATTTGAAATAGAAATATTTGAAATAGAAATATTTGAAATAGAATATTTGAAATAAAAATATTTGAAATAGGATATTTGGAAATAGAAGTATATGAAGCCGTGTTGATTAGATTTACGCCATTTGGACGTGAACGATATTTATATCGATTTTATTCATTTTATAACGAATATCGAAAGTGATTTCAAAATCTGAAATTTTGAAAAGAATTGAAATTCGAATTAAATTGAATAGAAATGAATTCAAATTGAAATTGAATAGAAGTGAAATTCGAATTAAATTGAATAGAAATGAATTCGAATTGAAATTGAATAGAATTGAATTCGAATTGAAATCGAAAGGAATTGCATTTGAATTAAATTGAAATTGAATTGAAATCAATTTGAAATGAATTTAACACGAATTTATATTGGAATATTCAATTTTGATTTGAAATTGAATATGAAGTTGAAACCGTTTTGAAAATGAATTTAAAACGATTTATAAAGCACGTTTTGAATTGAAATCGACGAAGTATATATTATATATATATAATATAATGGCCTGAATAGAATGTGTCGCGCTGCGGCAGTTCACGAATTTCGACCATTGACTTCGAATGGATATTACGGGAGATCCGACCGTCGGATTCTCCTTAAACCGGAACCGTTGGGTTCGTATCGGAAAGAGCTTTCCAATGAATATTAGTAATTTGAAATCTAACGGTTGGATTTGGAATTATGTCCAAATCAAATTTGAAAAGGGTCGCTGTAAGTGCAGTTCGATGGCCGTTGATGGAAATCGACTGTACGGGCCTTGATAAATTATTAAAAATAGTAATAATTTGTGTAAAATCATAAGAAATGATTTGGGAAGAATTGGGATGAAAAATTCCATATTTGAAAGGATAAAAATAGATTTTTATCGAAATGAACTAGTTTTGAACTAGAATAGTAATTTATTTATTTTTAAAATAAATAAAGTGAGATTGAAATGGTTTTGAAATATAACCAGAATTTCCAATAATTGAATTGGAATAGATTTGAATCGAAATTATCTTCGGAATATTTCGATGTTGGATTTCGTGATGATACATATATGGTTATGGGAATTTGAAAGATATATTTATATCGTTATTTCCAATACGATATTTGTTGGTCGTAGAATTTGGTATTGAATATAAGCCGATATATTTTCTATTCAGAGCCTTGTATTGAATATCAAATGGGATTTGGGTTTGTCGTGAATGGTGTCTTCTTTAACACTGCTCTTGAACCCAGTTGAGAAAAGATTAAATCTTTTTATTTAGATTTAATGAAATGTACCAATTAAATAATATTTAATTGAATTGATATTGATTTTTGGGTTTATCGTGAACAATGTTTTAAATAACACTTGTTCTTTAACCCGATAATTAATGGAATGTGATTTTGGGTTTATCGTGAAACGTGTTCTAAAATGACACTGATTCTTTAACCTAGTTAAAGATTAAAACTAAATGGAGTTTTAATGAATCTTTAATTAGATTGAAAAGATCGAGAATGGAGTATCACCAGTTTTGCTCCTGGCGATAGTTAAATCTTTAATTAGATTTGAACGTGAAATGGTAATTGAATTTACCGATAACACCGTGGTGTTAGATATGAAGTATTACCAGTTTTACTTCATGGGATGAATAGGTTGGGATTGGGAAATTAAAATAAATGATTACTTCGGTGTGGTTCGCTAATCCCGACTAGTTTGAATTGATATTCAAAGGAGATTAAAGAATAAATTTAAAGAATTTATCTTTGATAAAATTAATGGGAACCTTTCCCAAAATATAAGAATATTTAAATAAAAAGAATATTCTGAAGTGGAATGAGGCGTATGTTGTGTTTGTGTAACATTTTTACTATATATACGCGAGTTGTTCAGAAAGACCAGGTTTATCCCATTCTGAATAACTAATTCGACGTGGTGTCGAAGATAAAGACGGTGGTCGAAGACCGGAGGTCTTCACGTCGTTTGGGTAATTACTGATGATCTTGATTGGGCTGTACACCCAAGAAGATGGAAACAGTTGGTGATCGTCCAGACGTACTTGGAGATCGATGGATATGCGGGGTACTAGGTGCCTCCGGTTTCGTTCAGACCCAGAACGGACTTGTAAATGGACTGTGTGTCTGACATTGGATTTTAGTCTGTGTGATTGATTTCTATTCAATATATATCTGTTTGGCAGCGGAGAATTTATTCACTTGCTTAACGCCCTTCTCTGAGACGTACGAGCTCAGGGGTTATATACTGATGGATATCAAACGCATAGAGTGAATTGCCTGTGTGGCATGCCTAAGTGGCAATATGATCAAGGCTTCTGTTGAAAAGCAGAGTCTTGTGGTGGATGATCAAAGCACGGCCTGTGTGGCATAGCTTTGTGTAACGTGAATTCGCGAGCCTCACACCCTGGTTGAAAACCAAAAACGGGAGACGGACATCAGGGAGGGCATGCGTTTCTTTCTAGCTAAAAAGTGGCGTCAGTGGTTTTACACGCCCTGACGAGTTTGACTTATATGGTTGTTGCTGTTGCGAGGCGCCTCGGTTTGATCGGACGATCGGGGTCCGATGGAGTCATTCGTTGGCTCATTTACGCCCCAAAGGGCGGGGAAACGTAGTGTTCAGGCATAATAATCCACATTGGTGGACCGGCCCTGACGATCCAAGGGGCAGTTGCGGCTGTTCCTGAGGCTCGGGCTAGACGGTCTCGAATCGGTTGAGGACTATCTTTTGCCTCGGTTCATAGATGGAAATCCAATTTCCAAATACGTGATTTTGCGGTTTTAATTGTAGAACTAGTATGGCGACATGATATATGGTACCCATGCCGTCTATGATTGATACTTATGATTTGAAATTGTTTTATACACTATGCACTTGTAATAGTATCAAATGATTTGTTTTAAGCGTACTAAGAATATTTGGCTATTATAAGGGAAAACCCTATCCCCCGGCTTGCGTTGCATTGTGTGATAGGACCTGGGTCTTATAATAGCTTCATTTTTTCAAAAAGCATTGCGCTGTTTTGTTATATGCACTGGTATTCTTGGGAGGAAACCCGTTCCGTGTTATATGGCGTGGTCCCTTGATATATCTGATTTAAAGTAAAGTTTTAAATAACTGTTTTAGTTCTCACACCAGTCACATGACTGACCTGGAGTTTATTGTTTTAACCTAAACTCTGGGTGCCCTTATTTCGACACGGGCAGCTAGTAGTTTTGGTTTTGCAGATTTATATTCACAGGATCCTGGTTTACAGCTGGAACGATATCCGGAAAGCTTTGTATCCGTATATCTCCTTCTAGTTGTGTTTTGTATTATTTCCGCTGCGATGTATTTAAATGTAATTTAAATCTCTGATATTTCTGTGTAATATTTATTCATTTATACTCTGTATATTCTTGTAATCTGATGGAATTGTTGTAATAGACAATGAAATGTTCTCCCGTCTGCGTTCTTTTGTGGCTTGTTCTCGAACTATCCGCGCTTTCCTTCACGGGGAAGTTACGGATCTTTACAGTTGGTATCAGAGCTTTGGTTTATAGAGCTCTAGAGAACAAGACACATTAGAACCATACGAAAGAATTCATCAGAAATTGGATTAGTAATATACAATTAGAATGACTCGTTAGAGATGGGATCAGTAGTATCCTAGAACGAGTGTGAAGAGTATATTTTTAAAATGAAAACAATTTTTGTTTTGAAAATTTAAATCAATTATTCGTATTTGATTATTTATTTTATTTTGAATTTGGACAATCCAATATATAAAGATTTTGCATATATGTCTTGCAAACGTGTGTTCGAAGTTTTAATGTATTGGATAGTTATAGAATCGCACTCTAGTGCCCGGGGATAATTCTGGTGACGGGGCACCATCGCCAGTATTTATTTTCGAGTTTAGAAAGTGATATTTCTATATATTTCCAATTGACTGGTGTAAGAACTGAAACTAGATAGGGCTTATTGTTGTGATTTGGCATCAAAAATCTGATTTTTGACTATATATCAAAGTTATGCATTTGAAATGATAACCAACCAATTGATTGATGTGTGTGTTGTTTGGTTATTTGTTTAAAATGTTGAACCTTTAGCCAAATTGTATCAAATAGTGAATTGTATTGAAAATTTGTCGCATTTGCATGCATATACATGTACTTACATTGAACAGGTCATAGCAAAGAGGCTAGAGCAGAAGAATAAAAATTGTTTGCCCGACAAATAGGTACATGTTTACCATAATTTACTGTTTTGTTTGGGTGATGATGATTTTATGAGCCGATTGGCTAGCCGCTTGGCTTTTTCTTTTTCTTTTTGAGATCAGAAGGCCTGTATGGCACTTTCGGGATTTTCCTGTGCTCCCGGTGAAGGGGAGGTTATGGCGAAATTTTTCGAAAATTTAGGGTGTTAGCCAAATTTTTGAAATTTTTGAAAAGTTCTTAGAAACTGAAAAGTTGAAGAACTTAAGCCATAATAAAAATAATGAAATTTGAGTTGATTAATTAAACAACTTTCGGCTTCGTTCCTTTTCGGGGACGAAAAGTTTTAAGTGGGGGAGATTGTAATAACCCGGAAATTTGGGCCAGTTTAAAATTTTTATTTTGGCAATTTTAGCGAATTTTGATTATTTAATATGAATTATTTTAAATAATATCGACGAGAAATTTATTTTGAATATAATTCGAACCGTATATATTCGTTTGAATCGACGATAGAATATAAATATTTATTTATATTTATAAAAGGAATTGAAAATGGCGCGGTAGTTCGATAATTCGATTTCAAACTTCAAATGAATGTACCGGGTGCAAAATAAACCGGATTTTAGTGAAACCAAAAATAATAGGATCTATTTGGGTATATCTTTCCAACGAATCCGAAAAATCAAGATTTCATAGCGGAATCAAAAGTTATGTCCAGCTGAAAATTCTGAATAGTCGCTATGAAATTCAGGCCCTTAAAAATGGAATTTTTGCAAACAACCTCGGATTTCGACGAAACCACTTTTGTTGGATCCGTGATGTAAATTTATTGCTAGATTCCAATTTTCATAATTTTTCGAATCAATATGTGAGCGTGGCAAAGGAAAACGCGTTTGACCAGTTTTAGTTGATTTTAATCGACTGGAAAATGGCCATTTTTCAAACGGTCTCAGAATTCGATGAACCTAGTTTTGTTAGGACCGTATCATCAATACGAAGCTAGAAAATATTTTTGTGAATTTTTCGAGTTAGTATGTGACCCCAGTAAATTGAAATGCGCGTTCAAATTCAATATATAGAGTTATATGTTGATTTTGACGAAAACTGATCGAAACGATCGAATCAGCCTATGATATATATCCCATTATGTTCGGAATGGGGGTAATTAGCTATGGACGACAGGCGGTGGGCCTCGTTTCGAGGTCGAAAATAAAAGTACCTTGTTGAAATTAAAATAAATAAATAAATTAATTAAAACAAAACCTCTCCCATGTATATTCTCTCTCTGGCCCCTCCGTTCACTCATTTCTCAAATCGAATAAAAAGAAGAAAAAAAACCTCAACACAGCCGCGACCCCCCCTCTTCGTCGCCGCCACCATCGCTTCACCCCCTTCCTCCGTCCTCCGCTCCTCCGTGAAGCGCGCCCCAGCAGCACCGACCCCCCCCTCCTTCGAATCCCTCAAAACCGCACACCCCCCTCCCTTCGAATCTCCCCAAACCGCCTTCCCACGCGCCACCGCCCACTCCGATCAACCCCCTCCAACCGCACACCCTACCCCCGACGGAACAGTGACCCCCCCCCCCCAATTTGCTGTAAGTTTTATTTTATTTTGTTTTAGTTTATTTTAAATGTTTAGTTAGGTTAATCAATTTAAAAACTTGATTATTATGAAGTATATTATATAAATGTTGGATTTTTATATAATGTGAAGATTAAAAATATAATTTTTATATTATAAAAGTTAAAGATATGATTTTTTATATATAAAAAGGTTAAAAATATAATTTTTTAATATAGAAAGGTTAAAAATATTATTTTTATATAAGTAGAGTATTAAAAATATGATTTTTATAATATAGAAAGAATAAAAATACGATTTTTATATTATATAGATAGTAAAGATTTGATCTTTATATAAGTAGCGAAATAAAAATCTGATATTTATTATGTATATGTTGAAACAAAAATGTGATTCTTGTAGAGATGAAATAAAAATTAGATCTTTATATAGGAAGCAGAAAAATAAAAATATAATTTTTATATAGAAAGAAGAGTTGTAAATATATATATATAAAGGAGAAATAAAAATAGAATTTTTATTTATTGAAAAGAAGTAATAAAAATAATATTTTTATATTTGAACAGCGTGAAAAGGACTGCAGTAGAATTTCGAACAGAGCCAGATGTTCAGCAGTTCAAAAGCAAAGCACGGCGGAGTGGAACCCTCTGTGAGAACTCCTCACCTTTTAATTTTGTTTTCTTGTTATATAAATATATACTAGGATGCAGACGGTGTTTAGTAGCACCAGACACCCGTCGCCACAGACCATGGACGGCTTGTATGCTTGGTTGTTTAATTTTGATGTGTAGTTGATTGTGTGATGTGATGAGAAATGAAATAAAATATTTTATAGTGGAAATATTTTATAGTTAAAAATAGAATTTTTAACGTGTATATAAAATGAAATAAAAATAAACAAATCGGACGATTTGTTTATATACACACATTTGACTGATATTGATTGGGACGATAAATTTTACACATCGCCCAACTGCCCAAATAAAATCTGAGTTTGATTGATTGAAACCCCACACGGGTATTGGGATGATATTTGACGTACACTAATCCTGATTGTTTAGTAGTATGTCGATCGATGGATTGACAGGCTGTTATAAGCGTTGAATATTTATATTTGATGCTTATACAGTGTAGAATGCACTTTGGGTGATGGTTGATTATTCATCATTGTTATTGTATACATGTGTTGTAGGAAATCCATATAATTAACATTATATGGTAATTGATTGGGCCTCATTCCATATTTGAAATAGAAATATTTGAAATAGAAATATTTGAAATAGAATATTTGAAATAAAAATATTTGAAATAGGACATTTGGAAATAGAAGTATATGAAGCCGTGTTGATTAGATTTACGCCATTTTGACGTGAACGATATTCATATCGATTTTATTCAATATATAACGAATATCGAAAGTGATTTCAAAATCTGAAATTTTGAAAAGAATTGAAATTCGAATTAAATTGAATAGAAATGAATTCAAATTGAAATTGAATAGAAGTGAAATTCAAATTAAATTGAATAGAAATGAATTCGAATTTAAATTAAATAGAATTGAATTCGAATTGAAATCGAAAGGAATTGCATTTGAATTAAATTGAAATTGAATTGAAATCAATTTGAAATGAATTTAACACGAATTTATATTGGAATATTCAATTTTGATTTGAAATTGAATATGAAGTTGAAACCGTTTTGAAAATGAATTTAAAACGATTTATAAAGCACGCTTTGAATTGAAATCGACGAAGTATATATTATATATATAATATAATGGCCTGAATAGAACGCGCCTCGCCGCGGTAGTTCGCGAATTTCGACCATTGACTTCGAATGGATATTACGGGAGATCCGACCATCGGATTCTCCTTAAACCGTAACCGTTGGGTTCGTATCGGAAAGAGCTTTCTAATGAATATTAGAAATTTGAAATCTAACGGTTGGATTTGGAATTATGTCCAAATCAAATTTGAAAAGGGTCGCTGTAAGTGCAGTTCGATGGCCGTTGATGGAAATCGACTGTACGGGCCTTGATAAATTATTAAAAATAGTAATAATTTGTGTAAAATCATATGAAATGAATTGGGAAGAATTGGGATGAAAAATTCCATATTTGAAAGGATAAAAATAGATTTTTATCGAAATGAACTAGTTTTGAACTAGAATAGTAATTTATTTATTTTTAAAATAAATAAAGTGAGTTTGAAATGGTTTTGAAATATAACCAGAATTTCCAATAATTGAATTGGAATAGATTTGAATCGAAATTGTCTTCGGAATATTTCGATGTTGGATTTCGTGATGATACAGATATGGTTATGGGAATTTGAAAGATATATTTATATCGTTATTTCCAATACGATATTTGTTGGTCGTAGAATTTGATATTGAATATAAGCCGATATATTTTCTATTCAGAGCCTTGTATTGAATATCAAATGGGATTAGGGTTTGTCGTGAATGGTGTCTTCATTAACACTGCTCTTGAACCCAGTTGAGAAAAGATTAAATCTTTTTATTTAGATTTAATTAAGTGTACCAATTGAATAATATTTAATTGAATTGATATTGAT
The DNA here is from genome assembly GCA_030737875.1 of Allium sativum. Classification (NCBI taxonomy): domain Eukaryota; kingdom Viridiplantae; phylum Streptophyta; class Magnoliopsida; order Asparagales; family Amaryllidaceae; genus Allium; species Allium sativum. Next base: position 1,016,395,092 of record CM060926.1, on the reverse strand, counting down.
TTTTGGGTTTATCGTGAACAATGTTTTAAATAACACTTGTTCTTTAACCCGATAATTAATGGAATGTGATTTTGTGTTTATCGTGAACCGTGTTCTAAAACGACACTGATTCTTTAACCCAGTTAAAGATTAAAACTAAGTGGAGTTTTAATGAATCTTTAATTAGATTGAAAAGATCGAGAATGGAGTATCACCAGTTTTGCTCCTGGCGATAGTTAAATCTTTAATTAGATTTGAACGTGAAATGGTAATTGAATTTACCGATAACACCGTGGTGTTAGATATGAAGTATGACCATTTTTACTTCATGGGATGAATAGGTTGGGAGTGGGAAATTAAAATAAATGATTACTTCGGTGTGGTTCGCTAATCCCGACTAGTTTGAATTGATATTCAAAGGAGATTAAAGAATAAATTTAAAGAATTTATCTTTGATAAAATTAATGGGAACCTTTCCCAAAATATAAGAATATTTGAATAAAAAGAATATTCTGAAGTGGAATGAGGCGTATGTTGTGTTTGTGTAACATTTTTATTATATATACGCGAGTTGTTCAGAAAGACCGGGTTTATCCCATTCTGAATAACTAATTCGACGTGGTGTCGAAGATGAAGACGGTGGTCGAAGACCGGAGGTCTTCACGTCGTTTGGGTAATTACTGATGATCTTGATTGGGCTGTACACCCAAGAAGATGGAAACAGTTGGTGATCGTCCAGACGTACTTGGAGATCGATGGATATGCGGGGTACTAGGTGCCTCCGGTTTCGTTCAGACCCAGAACGGACTTGTAAATGGACTGTGTGTCTGACATTGGATTTTAGTCTGTGTGATTGATTTCTATTAAATATATATCTGTTTGGCGGCGGAGAATTTATTCTCTTGCTTAACGCCCTTCTCTGAGACGTACGAGCTCAGGGGTTATATACTGATGGATATCAAACGCATAGATTGAATTGCCTGTGTGGCATGCCTAAGTGGCAATATGATCAAGGCTTCTGTTGAAAAGCAGAGTCTTGTGGTGGATGATCAAAGCACGGCCTGTGTGGCATAGCTTTGTGTAACGTGAATTCGCGAGCCTCACACCCCGGTTGTGAACCAAAAACGGGAGACGGACATCAGGGAGGGCATGCGTTTCTTTCTAGCTAAAAAGTGGCGTCAGTGGTTTTACATGCCCTGACGAGTTTGACTTATGTGGTTGTTGCTGTTGCGAGGCGCCTCGGTTTGATCGGACGATCCGGGTCCGATGGAGTCATTCGTTGGCTCATTTACGCCCCAAAGGGCGGGGAAACGTAGTGTTCAGGCATAATAATCCACATCGGTGGACCGGCCCTGACGATCCAAGGGGAAGTTGCGGCTGTTCCTGAGGCTCGGGCTAGACAGTCTCGAATCGGTTGAGGACTATCTTTTGCCTCGGTTCATAGATGGAAATCCAATTTCCAAATACGTGATTTTGCGGTTTTAATTGTTGAACTAGTATGGCGACATGATATATGGTACCCATGCCGTCTATGATTGATACTTATGATTTGAAATTGTTTTATACACTATGCACTTGTAATAGTATCAAATGATTTGTTTTTAGCGTACTAAGCATATTTGGCTATTATAAGGGAAAACCCTATCCCCCGGCTTGCGTTGCATTGTGTGATAGGACCTGGGTCTTATAATAGCTTCATTTTTCCAAAAAGCATTGCGCTGTTTTGTTATATGCACTGGTATTCTTGGGAGGAAACCCGTTCCGTGTTATACGGCGTGGTCCCTTGATATATCTGATTTAAAGTAAAGTTTTAAATAAATGTTTTAGTTCTCACACCAGTCACATGACTGACCTGGAGTTTATTGCTTTAACATAAACTCTGGGTGCCCTTATTTCGACACGGGCAGCTAGTAGTTTTGGTTTTGCAGATTTATATTCACAGGATCCTGGTTTACAGCTGGAACGATATCCAGAAAGCTTTGTATCCGTATATCTCCTTCTAGTTGTGTTTTGTATTATTTCCGCTGCGATGTATTTAAATGTAATTTAAATCTCTGATATTTCTATGTAATATTTATTCATTTATACTCTGTATATTCTTGTAATCTGATGGAATTGTTGTAATAGACAATGAAATGTTCTCCCGTCTGCGTTCTTTTGTGGCTTGTTCTCGAACTATCCGCGCTTTCCTTCACGGGGAAGTTACGGATCTTTACATTTCATTTGGAAGTTATGGTCAAAACAACATTGGTATTCGGTTTAGATTTTATTTTTCTGTGCATATAACTATGATTAGTTCTTGGTTTCAAACCTAATAGACTTGGAAACTGGATCAGGTTTTATTAACCAAAGTTTTAGTTCAGTTTCTAAGGTTTTCGAAAAGTCCGGAATCATCGAATTCCGATTATCCCTTCAAAGGTTATGGTCCTTTTAGTTTCAGCTTATCTAATATTTCAGGTTCACATAACATCGATTTATTTTATTAGAAGTTTAAACCCTTTCGATTCCAATAATTTTGTAAATATTAACACTTCAATTTGTTAACACTTCATTGCTCGAGAAATGGATTCACATTCAATTTGCTTACCCTATCCCGATAAATTTTCTATCCATTTTCTCGTTCCGTTTTAAGCATTGATTCTAGTTAAAACTTAAATTTATTCTAACTTCTACTACTAACTTAATTTTTTATTAAATCCTTAACTCATTTACATGAATCAAATTGCCAAAATTTATCACCTATCTCTTTCCTAGGCGCCAAATTCTCAATTGATCTTCTAACTTTTCTATATCTTATTCCATATTTCCAAGACAGATTTTTAAATTCACTTTCATGCCTAAATCAATTCAACCAAATTCCTTTAAGTGTCGATTTACTTAAGTTGGAGTTTCCAATCTTAGCAAAACCTTGACCATTAGATTTGGTTATCACTTACTCAACGATTTACCTTTAGTTGTTCGTATGAATCAAATTATACTTACTTAATTCTATTATCTATATGAATTCTGAATCGACTTATTTATTTTTCCTAAGTTGATTTCATTGTATTGAATCCACCAACTCAGATTATTTATTTTATATCACCCTTCAATATCAAAAACTCCCAAATTAGAATTCATTTAATCGTTATATTATTCTGAATAAGCCAATTTACATTTGCATCTTATTTCATTTGTCTGACACTTCGATTCATCCCTTTAATCATTTTCTCCTTCACTTATTCCCATTTCCCTTTTAAATTAAAGTTATTCCATTAACTCGATTTATTTATTATTCTCTCGAATCCTGAATTTAGTTAAGAACTGTTCATAATTCAAGTTTTATATATCACTCTCAACCATTATTATTATTAAATTTCTCTAAATCAACTTTACTTAACTCGATTTCCCTTCTCAAATGAAGTTTTATTCCATTCGACAACTGATTTGCATTCTATTCCTTCTAATTAACTATACTAAGTTTTACTTTCGATATGAAATCTTATGAGTTTTACCCAGGCCATAAGCAATTACCGTTTATCCACTCAACATAGTTACCCAATTTAATTTGGTTGACTTAAGTCGAATCCTAGTTTCACACTAAGTTTTGATTTGCCCCAGCACTTCTATCGAGTAAAGTTAGAGTTTATTAAACCTTATTATCGCACTTAAGAGTTTTAAATGGTATTTCCCCTGTCCTTAATATTTAAATCCATTCCTTAGTTTCAAATCAAAATTCTAATAATAGAGTTAATTTAGTACTTAGTCAATATCATTAATTAAGATGAACTTAAATGCTTGATTCTGGGTTTCATACCATTTATAGAAAATCATACCATATAAGGAAATTTTTAAATCCAAATCCTTGAATTAACAAAGAACCTAGAAATTTCAATTCTGGTTTAATTTAAATTCACTTTAAATAATATACATAAATATTTTAATATACTTTTATACTATATGGAATTTAAATCCAAAACTTTTACCCACCATTTATGGAAGTACGGAGTGGTCTCCCCCACTTAGACACTCCATAATAAACGTCGATAATGCTTGCACTCATTACCGAAGTCATTTCTGATGTCCGAGAAGGGAGTACACACTCATCTTGTTCAAAATCCTTTGAAAACCACTTCCAGCACTGTTTCTTATAATACGACATTATTTCAAACTTTGGCGAACTATTTCAAAAGTACCCCAGGATCAAGTTTTCAGGTTCATTTCTATTTCAATCTCACCCAATTATACTTAAGGTATCATTTCATTTCTAAATATTTTCTGAATTCATTACCTTTTTCCTTATTAGGTTTATTGTCTAATTATCCGTAACAGGTGATAAATTAATATCACTGCCTACTAAAACAGATGTGTATATATATATTTGAACCAATAATATATTTGATATATATATATTTAAAAATATAATCAAAACCATATTGTGTCGTTCCATTCTATTAGATTATTTAGAAATTCCTCTCGATACCATGGCGTCCCATATATCGACCAGAATCCATAAATATTCAATAGAACAAGTTAGCACAATATAAAACCAATTTATATCAAAATACAAGTACGCTCTCTCATATCACTCAAATCATTCTAGAGCATTTCTAACCTATCTCTAATGAGTTAATTCCCAAACAGAGCCGAGGTTATCGCTAACCATCGCTCTGATACCAAATGTAATGACCCACATTTTTTTTTACCGTTCAAATCGACAATAAACCACACATGTCAACCCAAACAAATCACAAATATAGGCAGTTATTGGGATAAGAAGAAAAAGAAGAAAGAAAAGAAAACAATAACATAGTTCTCACAGCGGAAGGACAACATATAATAATAACTAACAGTTTAAAATAGTTGAACTATAGACATTTGACTATACCATACAACGATTATCAGAGTTACATCTATAGATCTCTGCAGAGCACAACGGAAATAAAATGCAGCGGAAATACTTATACTTGATATATATATATACCAAATCCTCGTCTTCATCCTCTAAGCTATTGCAATCTTCGCTAACTGCAACTTCTGCTAACCCGAGCGTGTTGCAAAAAGAAAACACAACAAACACTCGGATCAGCACTAAATCATTCTCATATTAGTCAAATTAAAATACGAAGTAACATCAGTGTCATGGGTACACTAACTCAAGAGATGTTACGGGATTTTCCATCTCTCAAGGATCCGTTAAACTAATACATAGATAATATAATACGCTATTATGATAGTGTTTACTCAGTAAAGTATAAGTACTGAAAATAGCGTAATCGGGATTACATTTTTACCCTTACACCGTTTATAATACCATAGTCTATACAGTACCGTAAACCCACCGTAAATGATGGCATCAGAGGGCACTCCATAGGTACGATACAAATCAAAATCGTATGGGCTCGATAAGGATAATTTGACAAGGCACTCGAGGCAATGCCCAGGGTAGGATTCCATCAATTGCACTCCCGGACCGGTGGTAACGCATAGCAACCGCCCACCTCGGAACACACTCCCAAAGTCATCAATGGGCCCAAATCATCATGATCATCATAGTCATAGAAATAGTATCGAAGAAGTGTGTCCGATCAAAGGTGATACCTCAATTAGTCACAGTATAGCTTCTGTTTTAGTCATTTCAATTCTGACCTGAAGGTCAGGGCTATTTCGTCATCGATCATCTCCTTTGATCCAATAATCGCCTCCAAGTCATCATACTCATTCTGGATATGTCATAACATTCACAGTTGTCAAAGTGGTATCGACACCGATAGAGAGTATGCCTTATGTCGACTCCGGTCTCTTAACAACCAACGCTTACAAATTTCACATCGGTTGGTTCTTTTACATTCACAAAGGTTCGTTTCATATCAAAATATCATATTTTGTTTCGAACCAAATTTATATTCAAAATGTAGAATATAATTTCATATCAACATATCATAATCATACCAAACCAAATTTATTCTAAACTAGAATATTTTCATTTCATTATATTATAATCATATAATATTTCACCAAAACGATTTATATTCAAGTAGAATATACTTCATATCAAAGATTATAATTATCTCAAATCGATTTGAATTCGAAATCCATTCATATTCAATAAGGTATAAATTCCCATAACAACCCATTCATATCATTTATGGAATCCATTATATTTGAATAAAATATCAATTACATTTCCATATAAAATTTGTTAAAGTCGATTCATATTTGAATACTTTATCTCGACTCCATCTCGAACTAGGGTTTAAATCCAGCACTTTCTATTCATGAAGAAATTTACGATCATTTACTATAACTAAAAATAAATAGATTCTTTTAAATAAAATCTTTATATAAACATATATGTATAGAAACACTGGTTAAAACAAAATAAGATAATTTAGGTCATTATGAATATATATATATATATAATTAAAAATTTTACTAGTAAATTTAAATAATAAAATATATAAGAAAATTTTAAGCTAATTTAAATAGTCGATAGGTAAAGTTAAATAATAAATTTTAAGGAAAGAATAACTTATTTGAAATCAAACATTGTAAATATATACACATATAATAAAATTTTCTTTAATCAAAATTTCTCCTTTCTTCTGAACTTCAAATACTTGACCCCATACTCCAGTCTCAATGGAGTTACTTAGTTCAAAATCTTGTTTTCAACACCATTTAAACCAATCTTTTAATTTCAAGAATTCGAATTCATATTCGAAACTGAGTTAAACAACTCAGAATACCTCGATCCCCTTATAAAAAAATTTAATTCAACAAGAATTTACTTCATTCAAATCCATCGCAAAATTTTGAATAATTCCAAATCATATTTACATCCCAATTTAAGAATTTCCACTTTGTTTTGGAAAAATTTCCTTAACCCTTTTAATAAACTTTCCCAGCTTTCAAATCTTTAAAGAAAATGGATTTATCGAGTATCGGCACATCTCTTTTAAATGAAATTTCTGACCAAATAACATTTAAATATTTGAAATCATTTAACCGACCGATGTCTGTATATAATTATCTACCCAATGGCCAAGTGATATTATATTTAAATTAATTTCTCGATATTTTAGGGATGGATCTATCATTTCAATCCAAATCAGGGTCACAGAGATTATCATTTCACTCTGCGTTCTTAATTTATTTTCATCGATGAATCCTGGATTTATTGGATGCCCGTAACATCAAGGTGAAAAATAGGAATTCATCGTCAAAAATGAGCACACGAACATCTATATACTGAAGTAAGTAACATTTCACAATAATCATTCAATAATCACATCAACCAAGGCATCCATCACAACAATTATTTCCATGATAAGTATCAGCTATGTCACGGGTTAACAAGTGTCGGTATCCTCTAATTAGAAATTAAATTGAATCTAAATAACTAATTATTGAATTCATTTCCTGTTATACACTTGCATGTCGAATTTTAAGCAACACGCCAACAATCAAACACAACCATGCAACCAAACTTATTTCATAATTCAATTTAATAAATATGGGAAGAATTCAGTTATTCGTGAGCGAAGAATCACTCACCTTTGGGTCTTTACTGGATCGAACGTCCAACCAAAGCTCAAAATTTCACAGTCTCTAAATGCAGCGAAACCAGTCTCAGATCGACCGCAACCTCGCCACGATCCCAACGCAACAACCCATGCGTAAATCCGAGTTCATATGTGAGAGATATTGCGATTAGAACACACTATATATATGTATATAATTTAATTTAATTAAATAACCAACGCCCTATACCTTCAAGACACGTCAGCACCCCATACTATTTCTTCCTGCTCCTCTTTCTTTTGCTACAGGAAACGACGCACGATTGAAACTCACTAGCACCTCCACTTTGACCAACAAATTCGCTCATTTCCGACCACCAGGGAGCGCGAGGCCACCGCCCCTAGGACCTGCATCGAATTCCGCGTCCATGGGTCCCAGTGCCACCAACTCTGGTAAGCTACCTTGCCGCCGGCGAACCAAGGAACGGATGGGTTTTAAAACCCTAAACTACAAATTCCGACCACCTCGCTGAGCTCTAGACAATGCCGCTACCACCATTGATCTCGTATGAATCTCCTCTTCAAAACCCATATCCCCAAATCTCCAATCGACCTCTAATTCGGAAACCCCTATTCATGCCTTAGGGTTACGGAAATCAGAGGTTTGACCATCGATTTCAGGCAATTCCGGCCACTGCATGTCGAAACTAATCCTACCAGAAGCTTCGTATCGTCGAGGCCTTCGAATTGATATATAATTTGCTATGGTTTGAGGAGATTTGAATTTGACGTTTGTATTTTTACTTAGCTAGGGTTTTGAAATTTGATTTTCTTTCTACCATTAGAGAAAAGAGAAGATAGAAAATAAACGTACAATGGAAATGGGCTGAATGAGATGGATATGGAGTTTTATATATATATAAGAGGCGGGAATGTGAAATATTTTTACTGCGCTTACATTGGTCATGAAAACACTTTTGCTTGCATTAGTGTAACAACCCGGAAAATCTGAACCAATTTAAAAATTTTAAATTGGCTATTTTGGTGGATTTTAAATATTTAAAATAAATATTTTAAATAATAACGACGAAAAGTAAGTTTGAATCGACGTTTGAAAATAAATATAATTAATTCTAATTATAAACAAGGCCTGAAATGGCGCGGTAGTTTCAAAATTTGAATTCAAACTTTGACTGATTGTATCAGGTGCAAAACAAAATGGATTTTAGTGAAACCAAAAATATTTAAATCTGTTAGTTAATATCTTTCTAACGAATCTGAAAAATCGAAATTTCATAGCGGGAAGCAAAAGTTATGGCCAAATGAATTTTCATGAAGGTTGCTATAGAATTAATATAGCCCATGAAAATGGCCATTTTGCAAACGACCTCAGAATTCGACGAAACCACTTTTGTTGGATCCGGGATGTCAAATTATTGCTAGGTTTCAAATTTCATAATTTTTGAAGCTAGTATGTGAGCGTGGCAAAGGAAAATGTGTTTGGTCGATTTCTATTAAATTTGATCGACCAGAAAAGGGCCATTTTTCAAACGGTCTCAGAATTCGACGAAACTAGTTTTATTGGGACCGTATCGTCAAAACATAGCTAGATTTATTTTTCTGGAATTTTTCAAATCAGTTTGTGGCCCTGGCAAATTGTAATGTACGTTCAAATCGAATATTGAATGTTTTATATTTCAATTTGAAGAAAAACTGACTGAAACAGTCGAATGGTCCTACGAAACATATCCCATTGTGTTCGGAATGGGGGTATTTAGCAAGGGATGATGGTCATTGGGTTTGAATTGGGGTTCGTTTGTGAAAGAGTATATTTTCGAAATTTAAAAATATATAAATAAATAAATCCTATTGGTCGATCACTTCTCTCTCCCCGACTCTCTCTAAAAATTGAACGACGGAAAGGGCTCTATGCCTTCTCTCTTCATTTTCTCCCTCTATAAGCAAAATCAGTCCCTCCTCCAGTTGAAGATTTTGAAGTGCTCGAGACGAGCTTCAAATCCATATAGGGTTTGGATTTTTTTGTGGAGATCTCGGGCCCGAAAGTTTGATCGTTCGAACCGCCGCCCAGGCCGATTCCGGCCACCGAACTGGGGCCCACTTCCGGCAAGCAGGCGCCCCACCTCCCCATTCGACCTCGCGCAACCCGATCCCTGTATCGATCAACGGATTTGCTAAAAATTTGAAACCTAGTTTCAAACCATTCAGCTGAGGTACGGCTGTAAATTATTTAAACTAATTAATAGAAATTTAAAGCGCTACGGTTTTGTATTTCACTGTAAAAATCATATATTTTTCATTTCTTGACGAAATTAAGTGAAACAAGAGACAGTGGACTCGTGTGGACGTCTTCTACATTCTAGAAGAGACCGCATATTTTTCTGAGCCTTCTGCTATTTTTGGTGGAGTGGAACCCAATGTGAGATTTCTGAATTATAAACGATATGGAAAATGACGATGTATAAATTATATAGTCGATGTATGAGTTATATAAGCGTTGTACACCTCATGTATAAGCGTTGTATAAGTTGTATGTTCGATGTATAAGTTATATATGCGTTGTAAAAATTATATATGTATTGAAATAGAAGTGAAATGCTTATATATATATATATATATATATATATATACGCCCCTCGTCCACAAACCATGGACGATATTTATTGGTTGTGATTGGTGTGAAAATTGGTTGATAGCAAATGGTTGATTAGAATTGTTTGTGGTTGAAATTGATTGATTGTGGTTGAAAAATACCGGTTTGTGGTTGAGAATTATTTGGTTGTAACCACATAGGATTAGTTTGTGGAAAAGAAATAAAAATATACATGCCGCCTGCGTGCGAACTAGATGCATGAAATCCCCATTGTCAAAAGCTGCGAGGCTTTAAGGTAGAGCGAGGAGCCGTACTAGGGACGGCTCCGGTTTTAACTTCCCTGTCGTTATGCTGCCGAAATTTTCTGAAATATTCATGTGTTAGAATTATTTTCATTTGTTGAAATTATTTTCATATGTTGAAACATTCATGTGTTGAATAGAAATTCATTCGTTGAATAGAAATTCATGTGTTGAATGGTATTCGTGTTTTAAATAAATTGTTTTAACAATAAAAATCACATTTTTATTTTATATATACGAACTATAGAAAACATTCATGTGTTGAATAGAAATTCATTCGTTGAATAGAAATTCATGTGTTGAATGGTATTCGTGTTTGGAATAAATTGTTTTATAATAAAAATCATATTTTTATCATTTATATGAACTATATAAAATAGTCGTGTTTTGAAATAAATTGTTTTATAATAAAAATCATATTTTTATCACCTATATGAACTATATAAAATAGTCGTGTTTTGAAATAAATTGTTTTATAATAAAAATCATATTTTTATCATCTATATGAACTATATAAAATAGTCGTGTTTTGAAATAAATTGTTTTGCAATAAAAAACATATTTTTACTATATACATGAATCGTTAAAAACAGTGAAGTGTCGAAATAAATGTCGGTTGGATAAAAATATCATTTTTATCAAATGTATGAAAAGAAAATAGTTTTGAAATCGAAGAATCGATTATATATATATATAATAGAAATATATCGAATAACGAAGCTGCAGTTCGTGTTTTGAAACCGTGATTTCAAACGTGTAACAACCCGTAAAATCTGAACCAGTTTAAAAAATTTAAATTGGCTAAAATAGTGGATTTTAAATATTTAAAATAAATATTTTAAATAATAACGACGAAAAGGTATATTGAATAGATGTTAAAAATGAATATAATTAATTCGAATTATAAACAAGGCCTGAAATGGCGCTGTAGTTTCAGAAATTGAATTCAAACTTTGACTGACTGTACCGGGTGCAAAACAAAACGGATTTGAGTGAAACCAAAAATATTTAAATCTGTTAGTAAATATCTTTCCAACGAATCTGAAAAATCAAAGTTTCATAGCAGGAATCAAAAGCTATTGCCAAATGAATTTTCAGGAAGGTCGCTATATAGAATATATCGACTTTGAAAATAGACATTTTGCATACAACCTCGGAATTCGACGAAACCACTTTTGTTGGATCCGGGATGTGAAGTTATTTCTAGGTTTCAAATTTCATAATTTTTGAAGCTAGTATGTGAGCGTGGCAAAGGAAAATGTGTTTTGGTCAATTACAGTTAAATTGGATCGACCAGAATATGGCCATTTTTCAAACGGTCTCAGAATTCGACGAAACTAGTTTTTTTGGGACCGTATTGTCAAAACATAGCCAGATTTATTTTTCTGGAATTTTTCGAATCAGTATGTGACCCCGGCAAATTGAAATGTACATTCAAATTAAATATTGAATGTATTATATTTTAATTTGAAAGAAAACTGACTGAAACAGTCGAATGGGCCTACGAAACATATCCCGTTGTGTTCGGAATGGGGGTAGAACGCTAGGGACGACAGTCGTTGGGTTTGGATTGGGGGTCATGTGTGAAAGGGGGTATTTTCGAAATTTAAAAATATATAAATTAAAGAAAAATTCTCATTGGCCCATCATTATTCGTCTTCCCCGATACTCCCTGAAATCGACGACGACCATTCTTTCTCCCTTCTCTCCTCTCTAACTCCCTCCACATGCACCGATAGCCACTGCCGTAGTTAAGGTTTTTGAAGTGCTCATCGCCCTCTTCAAATCCATAGCAGTTAGGGATTTTTTCGTGGAGTAAATCGAGAGCTCTGGCCCCCCAAAGTGTCGACGTTCGAGCTTCCAGAAATCCCTCCTGTCTCCGACGAGTTGACCACCAGTGGTGGCGCCGTGGAGCCCTCTCCACCCTCGACAACGTCAAGCCATCTAATCGAAACAATAAGCAACGAATTTGAAGATAATTCGAAACCTAGTTTCGAATTAAAAGGCAGAGGTACGGGTGTATATATTAAACTGTTTTAATAGCACTTCTAAGTGCTATCGTTTATGATTTTACTGTAAAAATCATATCTTTTTCATTTCTTGATGAAATTCAATGAAACAAGAGACAGTGGACTCGTGTGGACGTCTTCTACATTCTAGAAGAGACTGCATATTTTTCTGAGCCTTCTGCTATTTTTGGTGGAGTGGAACCCAATGTGAGATTTCTAATGTATAAACGATGGAAAACAACGATGTATAAATTATATAGTCGATGTATGAGTTATATAAGCGTTGTACATCTCATGTATAAGCGTTGTATAAGTTGTATGTTCGATGTATAAGTTATATATGCATTGTAAAAATTGTATGTGCATTGAAATGAATTGAAGTGAATCGAAATATATTTATATACGAATATATATATATATATATACTCCCCTCGTCCACAGACCATGGACGATATTTATTGTTTGTGATTGGTGTGAAAATTGGTTGATAGCGAATGGTTGATTAGAATTGTTTGTTGTTGAAATTGATTGGTTGTGGTTGAAAAATACCCATTGGTGATTGAAACAAAATTAGAATAGATTGTGGAAATGAAAATAAAACATGCCGCCTGCGTGCGAACTAGATGCATGAATCCCCATTGTCAAAAGCTGCGAGGCTTTAAGGTAGAACGAGGAGCCGTACTAGGAAAGGCCCCGGTTTTAACTACCCTGCCGTTATGCTGCCGAAATTTTCAATAATATTCATGTGTTAGAATTATTTTCATATGTTGAAACTATATTCATGTGTTGAATAGAAATTCATGTGTTGAACGATATTCGTGTTTTGAAATAAATTGTTTAATAATAAAAATCATATTTTTATCATCTATATGAACAATAGTCGTGTTTCGAAATAAATTGTTTTACAATAAAAATCACATTTTTATTACATACATGAATTGTTGAAAATAGTGAAGTGTTGAAATAAATGTCTGTTAGATAAAAATATCATTTTTATCAAATCTATAAAGTGGATAGTGTTTTGAAATCGATGAAAGAATTATATTTATATAAATATAATCAAAATATAGTGAATAAAGAGGCTGCAGTTCGTGTTTTGAAACCGTGATTTCAAACGATTAGTGCGGGAGATCTGACCATCGGATTTTCCCAAAACCACAACCGTCGGGTTCGCCTTGGAAATACCTTTCCAACGGCACCAACTTTGTAAAGATCCAACGGTTGGATTGCCTGGAATGTTTAATTCAAATCTGAAGAAAAACAGCGCCAGAATCGATTATATTTATATATATATATATATATAAATATAATTAAATTAAATCGAATAACGACGCTGCAGTTCGTATTTTGAAATCGTAACTTCAAACGATTAGTGCGGGAGATCCGACCATCGGATTTCCCCAAAATTGAAACCATTGGATTCGTTTTGAAAAGATCTTTCTAATGATATAAATTTTGTGAAGATCCAACGGTTAGATTTTCAGATATGTGTAAATCAAATCTGGAGAAAAACAGTGCCACGGTCGCGTTATGGCCTGAAGCGTAGTTTGAATATATTGGCTATTTTTAAATAAATTAAAATAGCGATAAATCGTGATAAAATATTATAAACGATATGGAAGGGAAATAAACTGAATTTGCTCGGTTTATGTGATATTTGATGGTTGAATGTGTTTGGCGTGAAAATTACACTAAAGAACAGAATTAGTGACATTGAATAATTTAACCATTGAAATAAATTGATTTGAAATTCTAAATATACGTGAATTATTTGAAAAGGCCGAGTTAATTCTCATTTCAAATAATTGATCGACGATTGAAAGTCGAAGGTATGAAGACGGTGCAAGACCAATGATCTTCACGTCAAATGGAGGGGTGCTACTGATGCTCATGATAGGAGTAGCTACCTTGACGGGGTTGATGTAGTAGCCACTCGGACGTACTTGTTGATTGTACGGATATGCGAGGTATTGAGTGCCTCCTGTTTCGTTCAGACCCAGAACGAACATGTAAATGGACTGTGTGTCTGACATTGGATTTTGTTCTGTGCCGATTGATCTCTATTAAATATATATCTGTTTGGCGGTGGAGAATTTATTCTCTTACTTAACGCCCTTCTCTGAAACGTACGAGCCCAGAGGTTATATATCGATAGAAATCAGTCGCACGGGGTGAATTGCCTGTGTGGCATGCCTAAGTGATAGATGATCAAGGCTTCTGTTGAAAAGCAAAGTCTTGTGGTTGATGATCAAAGCACAGCCTGTGTGGCATAGCTTTGTGTATAACGTGAATTCGCAAGCCTCACACCCCGGGATGGACCAGAAACGGGAGAAGGATCCAGGGAGGACATGCGTTTCTTTCTAGCTAGGGTGGTGTCAGTGACCTACCAGCCCTGACATTTATATACTTTTCACCTATGTGGTTGTGGTTTTTGCGAGGCGCCTCGGATATATCGGTCGATCCGGGACCGATAGAGTCATTGGGCTCATTTACGCCCCAAAGGGCGGGGAAACGCAGTGTTCAGGCATTTTAATCCACATCGGTGGACCGGCCTTGTGGCTCCTAGGTGCAGTTGCGGCTGTAGCCTGAGGCTCGGGCTAGAGAGTCTCGAATCGGCAAGGACTATCTTTTGCCTTGGTTCATGACGGAAATCCAATTTCCAAATACGACATTGTGCGGTTTTGATTGTATACCTATATATGGCGACATAGTGGTATGGGGCATTAATGCCGCTTATTATTGATAGTTATGATTGAAATTGTTTTTGAAACATATATACACTAGCAATAATATCAAATGATTTGTTTTGCTCGTATTAAGCATATTTTGGCCATTATAAGGTAAAACTCTATCCTCTGGTGTGTGTTGCATTGTGTGATGGGAACTGAGTCTTATAATGGCTTCATTTTTATAAAAAGCATTGCAATGTTTAAAAGAATTATTTGTTTTAAAGCACTGGCAATCCAATGGAGTAAACTCGTTCCGCGAAAGTGGCGTAGTCCTGTGATTAGCCATATTTGAAAATGTGTTAAGTGGATTTCTCATACCAGTCCCACGACTGACTCGTAGTTTGTTTCACTTGCAAACTCGGGTGCCCCTTTTCCTACACGGGCAGCCTTGTATTCAGGTTTTAGCAGGCTCTTTCTGGATAGCTAGAGCTGAAGATGGATTCTATCATTTATCTCTTTTTATGCTGTTCAGCTCCTATTGTTCATATTATGTTTTCTTTTCCGCAGTAGACATTTATGTATAGCTGAACTGTATTTTGTACCAAGTATGATCCTATATACTGTGTAACTCTGATGATTATATTTATCCAGTGTATTCTATTGTACATTATCTGGTGTATTTATCTATTTCTGTTCTGATGTTATCTGTTTATATATTATATTCCAAAGATAACCCCTACCACCGTCCTATCGGGAATGGGGTTGTCTCAAAACGATTAGTGCGGGAGATCCGACCAACGGATTTTCCCGAAACCGAAACCGTTGGGTTCGTCTTGGAAATATCTTTCCAATGACACCCACTTTGTAAAGATCCAATGGTTGGATTGTGTGGAATGTTTAATCCAAATATGAAGAAAAACAGTGCCAGAATCGATTATATTTATATACATATATAAATATAATTAAATTAAATCGAATAACGACGCTGCAGTTCGTATTTTGAAATCAAAACTTCAAACGAGCGTATCGGGAGATCCGACCGTCGAATTTTCCCAAAACTGGAACCGTTGGATTCGTTTTGAAAAGATATTTCTAATGATATAAAATTTGTGAAGATCCAACGGTTAGATTTTCAGATATGTGTAAATCAAATCTGGAAAAAAACAGCGCCACGGCCGCGTTATGGCCCGAAGCGTCGTTTGAATGAATTGGCTATAAATAAATAAAAATAGCGATAAATCGTTATAAAATATTATAAATGATATGGAATGGAAATAAACTGAATTTACCCGATTTATTGAATATTTGATGGTTGAATGTGAAATTTATAAACTAACTGGAGGTTAGCTAAGTCGGATGGTTTCCTGGGTTTTGATCTGATGTTGGTTTCGGCCTTCGGGGTTAATATTTGGGAAATCGTTCTCTTACTAATTTACGGTTAGTGAATAATGAATTGGAATAAAGTGTATGTTGTATTTATGTAGCACTTTTAATTATACACGCGAGTTGCTCAGAAAGACCGGGTTTATCCCATTCTGAATAACTGAATCGACGATAAGAAGTCGACGATGAAGACGGCGGTTGAAAACCGGAGATCTTCACCTCGGTTGGATGGTAACTGATGTCCTGATTGGGAGGCATCCCGAAATATGGATAATGAGTGGTGATCGTCCAGACGTTCGTGGAGATCGATGGGTATGCGAGGTATATAGTGCCTCCGGTTTCGTTCAGACCCAGAACGGACTTGTAAATGGACTGTGTGTCTGACATTGGATTTCATTCTGTGTGATTGATAGCCATTAGTTACATGGTGTGAATTGCCTGTGTGGCATGCTAAGATGCAGTGATCAAGGCTTCGGTTGAAAAGCAAAGTCTTGTGGTTGATGATCTAAGCACCGCCTGTGTGGCGTAGCTTTGTGTATAACGTGAATTCGCGAGCCTCACACCCCGGTATGAACCAGAAACGGGAGAGGACCTCAGGGAGGGCATGCGTTTTGTAACACCCCACTCCCGCTATGATCACTCACTAAGGGAATGCCATAGCATCGGTGGAGTATTTTAGTGAATATAGAACAGAAAAATTACAACAAGACAGATATAAATAGTACTTGAAATTTTAAAACATCATCTCATAACAGCGGAAGTAAAACATGTCTGGTTACATCATAAAACCACAATAAAGGTCAAGTACAATATCCATCAAAATAAAGAAGTACATAATCCCACTCTCATACAATAGCCAAACAAAAGAAAAGATAACTGGATAACTGGAGCTTTACATCTATCCAAGCTCCTAAAGACTGGAACAGCAATCCGATCAAGCTCCACTACTGCTAGGATCCACCGTAGGACCTGAGGGTTGGGAAAAAGATAAAAACAACGGGGTCAGACATAAGTCTGAGCGAGTCCTATAACTTTAACAATACAATCGTTAAAGTAACCAGAGAAGACATAAACTGATATACGGTAACATATAGGGATGAATGGCTACCCTAAGCAGTCAACTAAACGAAGATAAAGGATAAAGACGCATCTACCCTCCCTAAGGTAAATTACTAAACTGCACCACCCCAGTCGTTCCTAACTTAAAGGTTGATCCCACCCAAGGACTTATAAAATTTACTAATTAGTACCTGCGTACCCCTAGGTGACCAAGTAGGCGCCACGGGGCCCTACAATCCACTAGGTGTACACACTACTTCCCATTCGATCGGCTCCCTAACGTAGATACCCGTGCTGGCCCCACCGTGGGATGTATCATTCCCCAATGTGGCAACCTGATGAAACTAAAGGTGCACGGCTTATATCTACTCGATGCAACAACGGCTTACCTACCAGCCCGGGCCCACTCACGCATATGAAGCCCGTTGGACTTGCGTTGCCACCGCTAACCCGTTTGCCTCTTACAGTCAAGCCCAGTATGCGTGTCCCGTCCTCGACATGGGTCGAGCCCACAAAGATACGTATGGGTTACTGGTTGAAATGGGCCTCCACAAGCTACCCACCTAAGCTTGTCCCTTTTTCTAGTATATCCCACTTAACCCTTTAATCATGTTTTAATTACATGTTCCATTTTGGTTAAGTATTCTAATCGTATTTTCTATTGCCACCCAAGGCAACCACTAGATTTTCTCATGCCACCCGAGGCACCCACTTAACCCCTCATGTCCCTCTACATGCTAATGTGGTTAAGTGTTTCTTAATTAATTAATTAAGAACGTAACCTTTGTAAAGACCTCTCACATTAGACTGTCTTTTATGACCGCTGGTTAAGCCGGTTGGGTCCGGGCAGCCTTATGTCATAACAGAGTCTAACCTCGTGTCTTTACATTAATTACGTATTTAGTTTGTGCCTAAGACCTCTCACATTGGGCTAACATTTGTAGCAACTGGTTAAGCCGGTTGGGTCCGGGCAGTTTTACGCTACAACTGAGTCCAACCTCGTGTCTTAGTCAATTAATTACACCTAATTAATCACCCTCATAATTTTATATTAATTATCCCTAATTAATCAAGTTTTCTTAACATGGGTAGACCTAACTTAATAGGTAAATTCCCATGGGGTAGACCTAACTCAATAGGTAAATTCCCAACACATAGTATGGGTACACCTAACCAAATAGGCAAATTCCCATACTATGTTTATTTATTTTGTGTTATGCATAATTATATTAATTTCACACAATCTTATTAACTTATGCATTTAATTACCCCATCGTTCCCACGTAATTTCGTTCATGATATAACACATATAAAAGGTGTCAACTTGCATATGAATGAACATGTTTCAAAGGTGCCATCTTGCATATTAACAAACACATAACTTGCATATGAACTTGCATAACATGTCACATAACTTGCATATAATATGTCACATAACTTACATATTCATTTTGCATAACAAACTTGCATATTAGCTTATAGACTTGCATAATGTGTCATCATGAACTTGCATATTAATAAACATGTAACTTGCATATTTACATACATGTAACTCGCATATTAACAAACATGTAACTTGCATATAAAGAAACATGTAACTTGCATATTTACATACATGTAACTTGCATATTAACAAACATGTAACTTGCATATTAACAAACATGTAACTTGCATATTTACATACATGTAACTTGCATATTAACAAACATGTAACTTGCATATTAACAAACATGTAACTTGCATATTTACATACATGTAACTTGCATATTAACAAACATGTAACTTGCATATTTACATACATGCAAACATAACATACATCATATTAAACTTGCATAAGCTTACATACTCAACATGCATAAACATAAGATTAATGCTAACATCATATCATATGATTCAAAGCTCATTAACCCACATACAAAACCATAAATCTCATCACATCTCATCTAATTAGTTTACCAAAAGATCATCAAAGTGATAGAAACTCACAACTAGCAACTTTGAACACCAAATGAAGAAGATTAAGATGCTAAGAAGGGATTAGAAGTTGATTAGAGAGTGATTAGTATGCAACCCTCTTCATAAAATTAGTGGAGGCCATGAGAGCTAGCATTTTGCCATAGTTTAGTCACTAGGTTTAATTATGAATGAATTAGGGTAGGTTAGGGTCTTATTTATAGATTAGGCAAGTGTTTTAGGCCATAGGATTAACCCTAGATTCAATCCAAGCCATCAAAGCATGTCTTGGGGAAGAAGTCAAGTGTAGGAACCATCTAGGGCCTTTAGATTAAAGATGGACCATGAGAACCATTCAAATGCAAAATCTGCACTTGAGCGAATCGGCCCACGGGTTGACAGCCAAACACCCTGGATTAACCCCTAGTCGACCCAGCGGGCTCGGGTCGACTTCAAAAATCGGCCGGTTCGGTTATTCCCCTCTCCCAATTCGCTGTTTTGAGCATTTTTGCATATTTATTTATTAAATTTTCAATTATATATATATATATATATATCAATATATATATATATATATATATCTACACAACCCATTTCACTTAATTAAGTATACTTTAATTTGGGAATTTTCGTGAAACTTCGCGAGGCCATATCTTGGTCATACGGACTCCGATTTTCGAAAACTCGGACTCTATTTCGCGTATTTTTCCGAGACGAACGCAATGGCATAGCCCGTTTCCCTTGATTCCCATTTTAGAATTAAATTCTGCCTCGATTTATGTTATTACAGGTTATTGAAAATACGGGTTGTTACATTCTCCCCTCCTTAAAGGATTTCGTCCCCGAAATCTTCAAGTTAGGAAGAACGTATCCTACCATCCAATCATCCATCTACTCAAAGCATCATCCACGAGCAATCATTGTCCTTACAAGATTCTAAATGCTGGATGGATATATGCAAAAGTGTGTGTATATGTACTTACCTAATGCGAAAATCAGGCGGTTACTGATACAGTAAACCTCCTTAATGCAAACCATGATAGTGCCATGCATCCAATATGTATGCGAAACCCTATTGACACATACAAATTTCTACATGCGTGCACAACCATACACAAAAATGCATCATCCATATGATAACACAGCCATGATACATCCATCAATCTAACTACCACATCCATTTATGCAATATGCAACATGAAGTGACTGAGCCGATCTAGTGCCTAATGTGTGTGTATATGCATCCACGAGCAACCACTAGCAAACAATTGCATCCATATGCATCCATCAACCATAACATGTTTCAAACACATGTTTCAACCATAGGTTTTACCCTATCTAAAGGTCATAGGTATTAGCGAGAGGATATACTAAAGATAAGATAAGTACTAGACAAGCAATAAAGGAGAAGTTAAAAGACATACTCTCAAAAAGAAATGGATACAAAGAACGCATCTTTGCTTCCGTCTCCCAAGTAGCATTGCTTTCGTCATCTCCCCATTGCACTTTAACTAGCTGAACTTCTCTGTTCCTCAACTTCCTAGTTTCTGACCCAAGGATGCGAGTAGGAGCTCGTCGAATCGTCGCATCACGCTCTACCTCTACATCTCTAAGCAAGCTCGGCTCTACCACCTCCGCGGTCTCATGTAAGCACTTCCTCAAATGTGATACATGGAATACATCATGAACACCACTAAGTCTGTCGGGCAACTCCACCCTATATGCCATCCGTCCAATCCTTTCCTTAATAGGAAACGGCCCAACAAATCTCGGTGCTAACTTCCCTACGGACCCAAAGCGAACAACATTTCTCAATGGAGATACTTTGACAAAAACCATGTCCCCAACCTCAAACTCAAGATCCGTCCTTCTCCGATCCGCATAAGATTTCTGTCTATCTTGCGCTGCTTTCATCCTTTTTCGAATTAAATCAATCTTCTCTGAAGTCTCTCTAACCATATCCGGCCCAAGCAAGATCTTATCCGTAGATTCCCACCAACATGTAGGAGATCGACAAGGCCTTCCATAAAGAGCTTCGAAAGGAGCCATACCAATACTGGACTGAAAGCTGTTATTATATGCGAACTCCACCAAAGGAAGATGTTCTTCCCACGTACCTCCAAAATCCAAGATACAAAGCCTCAAAAGATCTTCTAAGATACGGTTCACCCTCTCAGTCTGACCGTCCGTCTGAGGATGATATGCGGTGCTCAAACACAACTGAGTCCCTACCGCCTCTTGCAAACTTCTCCAAAACTCACTAGTGAAAATAGGATCTCGATCACTCACAATGCTGGATGGTACGCCATGCAATCTAACAATCTCTCTAACATAGACTGAAGCAAGCCATGGAGCGGTCCTCTTACTCTTTACGGGTATAAAATGGGCACTCTTGGTAAGTCTGTCTACCACAACCCAAATTCCCGTATTGCCCTTCCTCGATCTCGGTAACCCGTCGATGAAATCCATCGAGACACTATCCCACTTCCACTGTGGAACTTCCAATGGGTGTAGCAACCCACCGGGTTTCCTTTGCTCCACTTTAACTTGTTGGCACACTAAGCATCTAGCCACATACTCGGCCACATCTTTCTTCATACCGGCCCAGAAGAAAACTCTCTTCATGTCTTGGTACATTTTGTCTCCACCGGGATGAATAGTCATTCTTGAACGATGTGCATCATCCAAAATAGCCTTCTTCAAACCCTCATCTTGCGGTACACAAAGTCTACCGTCTCTATGCAACCATCCCTTATCATCTATGGTGTATCTACCCAAATGGCTGGACGACTCCCCTCTTATAAGCTTCTCTACCAACACAACCAACTGTGGGTCGTCTCGCTGAGCCTCGCCAATCCGTCTCAAAAGAGTAGGTCTAACCTCCAAGGATGCCAACAAACCAGGTACAAAATCAACAGAAGGTCTGAAGTCAAACAAAGAAAGAAACTCCAAGCTTCGTCGTTCCACGAACAATGGACTCAAAGATAGCCTTTTTCTACTTAAGGCGTCTGCCACCACGTTACCCTTACCAGGGGTATACGCTATCTCGAAATCATAGGATGCTAAGAACTCCATCCACCTTTGCTGTCTTAAGTTTAAATCCTTCTGAGAGAATAAGTACTTCAATGATTTATGGTCGGTGAACAACTCGAATCTCTCACCAAGAAGATAATGGCGCCAAGACTTAAGTGCGAAAACAATCGCGGCCAACTCTAGATCATGGGTAGGGTAATTCTTCTCATGCACTCTCAATTGTCTCCCTCCATAGGCTATTACCCTTCCCTCCTGCATCAAGACTGCGCCTAATCCTGTTCCACAAGCATCGGTATAAACAACAAACGGCTTACTCCCATCCGGGAGCACTAAAACTGGAGCGGTGGTCAAAGCTCTCTTTAACCGTCGGAAAGCATCATCACAATCTACATCCCACGAGAAAACCAGATTCTTTTTCGTCAAGCGGGTTAATGGGGCTGATATCTTCGCGAAGTCTTTGATGAACTTCCTATAATATCCTGCCAACCCCAAGAAACTTCTTACCTCGGTAGCATTTCTAGGAACTTTCCAATCCTGGATAGATACTATCTTTGCGGGATCCACAGCTATCCCTTCCTTAGAGACCACATGCCCTAAGAATCGCACTTCTCTTCTCCAAAAATGGCATTTAGAGAATTTAGCTTTAAGACTATGCGCTCGAAGAGTCTCCAACACTTCCTTGAGATGTAAGGCATGCTCTTCTTCATTCTTGGAAAAGACCAAGATGTCATCCACAAAAACTACTACAAACTTATTCAGATACTCTCTGAACACTCTACTCATGAGATCAACAAAGTATGCGGGGGCGTTTGTCAACCCAAATGGCATCACTAGCCACTCATAAAAACCATCCGGAGTCCGGAAAGCAGTCTTCTCTATACTGTCCTCCGCCACTCTTAACTGATGAAACCCTGTAGCTAAGTCCATCTGCGAATATACTGACGCGCCAACCAACTGATCAAAGAGATCATCTATCCTCGGTAATGGGTGTCTATTCTTCTTCGTGAGCTTATTAAGTTCTCTATAATCCACACAAAGTCTGAGGGACCCATCCGCCTTCGTGGCAAACACTACTGGAGCTCCCCACTCCGATATACTTCGCCTTATGAACCCCTTCTCAAGCAACTCCCCTACTTGCTTATGAAGTTCTCTTCTCTCACGAGGAGCCATGTGGCGTACTGGCAAAGACACTGGTTTGGCATTATCCACCAAATAAATTCGGAAATCTATCTCCCGCTTCAGAGGCAAACCCTTTACTTCTTCAAACACATCCGGATATTCCCGGACTACTCTGACAGAACACAAACTCTCGACCGAAGCATCGAGCGATTCAAGATAACTTAGCAAAACAGATTCCATGGGATTGCAAGAGATCTCGAGAGTGTTACCCAAGCGGGTCATGAGCCTGACAACTCTCCTTTCGCAATCAAGAACGGCACCATTACTGGATAACCAGTCCATGCCCAAGATCAACCCATAGCCCGTGAAGCCCAATACAAAAGCATCACATCTAAACTCAACGCTAAGTATAGAAATCTTCAAACCCAAACATATCATAGACAGATATATGGAGCCCCCAATTGGGTTTGAGACAACCAAGGGATCATCAACTAGACTGGTGTCTAAGTGCAGTGACTCAACTAACGATGATGAGATAAAAGAATGCGATGCGCCAGAGTCAAACAAAGTACGAACTGGATGATCAAACAGAAAAACCAGACTTTCAACGGAAATAGTTCTACCTCTCTGCTGAATCAGTGGAACTGAGAGAACCTGAACTTGCCCCCCTGACTGAGGTGGTGCTATAAGAGCTTGCACCTGGCCTCCTGAGGTAGACCCCGTCTTCTGCCCCTTCTTTGGGCAGTTTTTCACAAGATGCCCTGCTTCACCACAATGAAAGCAACCGGTCTTCTTCTTTTTGCGACAATCCTTACTGAGGTGTCCTGGTGTTCCACAATTGAAGCACTTCTTCTTCGTCTTCTTTTTGTCACCATTGCCTTTTCCGCCCTTGCCTTGTTGTTGTTGTTGCGGTTTCTTCTGATCCCCCTTTTTCTCTGGTGCCTTAGAATTCTTATCATCCTCATGCATAAGTGCCATGTAGACAAGCTTCTCAAAAGTGGCCCCCATAGGAATGTGAGTCATAGCTATTCCTTGCAATGGTTCGTTCAAGCCTCTAACGAACCTCAAAGCCTTCTTCTCCGGTGTATTCACCAACTCTATGCCAAACCTTGCTAATTGATTGAATTTGTTGACATATTCTTTCACCGTGAGATTCCCTTGCTTCAAATTCAAGAACTTCTCCATAAACAGATTCTCTTCCGCCCTTGAGAGAAACTTAGCCCCAAACCTTTGCTTAAAATCTGCCCAAGAGTCAACAGGGCGTTCTCCATTAGTGACCTCCCACCAGAATGAGGCCTCTCCCTTCATTAACCAAGCCGCCAACTTGACTTTCTTTCCCTCTTCCACTTCAAAGATATCTAGCAACTCTTCCACTTCCTTAAGCCAATCTCTAGCCTCTACGAAAGTCTCTGAACCAAGAAAAGGTTTTCCTCCTATAGCCTTGAACTCCTTGCAAACCTTAGCAAAATTATCCACTCTAGGCTGAGGAGGAGGAGCGGTTGTCTCTGGTGTAGTAGCATTGGCCGGACCCGCAGCCGCGGCCCTAGCCTCTTGCAACCTCCTATACCATAGTGGTATAACTAAACCCTCCGGGATGTTAAGATCTTCAGCCATGCTGAAACGAAAGAGGAAAGATTCAAAAAGGAGATTCCGAAAGATAAAGATATGGCTATTGGGGATTATGCTTTTCTTTTTCAAAAACTTTTTCTCTTAGAAGACATGCTTTTAAAAAATACTTTCTTCGAAAATACTCTTAGAAAATAGTTTTTCTCAAAAATTTTATCTGTTCTGGTAACCTTAAGCTCTGATACCACGTGTAACACCCCACTCCCGCTATGATCACTCACTAAGGGAATGCCATAGCATCGGTGGAGTATTTTAGTGAATATAGAACAGAAAAATTACAACAAGACAGATATAAATAGTACTTGAAATTTTAAAACATCATCTCATAACAGCGGAAGTAAAACATGTCTGGTTACATCATAAAACCACAATAAAGGTCAAGTACAATATCCATCAAAATAAAGAAGTACATAATCCCACTCTCATACAATAGCCAAACAAAAGAAAAGATAACTGGATAACTGGAGCTTTACATCTATCCAAGCTCCTAAAGACTGGAACAGCAATCCGATCAAGCTCCACTACTGCTAGGATCCACCGTAGGACCTGAGGGTTGGGAAAAAGATAAAAACAACGGGGTCAGACATAAGTCTGAGCGAGTCCTATAACTTTAACAATACAATCGTTAAAGTAACCAGAGAAGACATAAACTGATATACGGTAACATATAGGGATGAATGGCTACCCTAAGCAGTCAACTAAACGAAGATAAAGGATAAAGACGCATCTACCCTCCCTAAGGTAAATTACTAAACTGCACCACCCCAGTCGTTCCTAACTTAAAGGTTGATCCCACCCAAGGACTTATAAAATTTACTAATTAGTACCTGCGTACCCCTAGGTGACCAAGTAGGCGCCACGGGGCCCTACAATCCACTAGGTGTACACACTACTTCCCATTCGATCGGCTCCCTAACGTAGATACCCGTGCTGGCCCCACCGTGGGATGTATCATTCCCCAATGTGGCAACCTGATGAAACTAAAGGTGCACGGCTTATATCTACTCGATGCAACAACGGCTTACCTACCAGCCCGGGCCCACTCACGCATATGAAGCCCGTTGGACTTGCGTTGCCACCGCTAACCCGTTTGCCTCTTACAGTCAAGCCCAGTATGCGTGTCCCGTCCTCGACATGGGTCGAGCCCACAAAGATACGTATGGGTTACTGGTTGAAATGGGCCTCCACAAGCTACCCACCTAAGCTTGTCCCTTTTTCTAGTATATCCCACTTAACCCTTTAATCATGTTTTAATTACATGTTCCATTTTGGTTAAGTATTCTAATCGTATTTTCTATTGCCACCCAAGGCAACCACTAGATTTTCTCATGCCACCCGAGGCACCCACTTAACCCCTCATGTCCCTCTACATGCTAATGTGGTTAAGTGTTTCTTAATTAATTAATTAAGAACGTAACCTTTGTAAAGACCTCTCACATTAGACTGTCTTTTATGACCGCTGGTTAAGCCGGTTGGGTCCGGGCAGCCTTATGTCATAACAGAGTCTAACCTCGTGTCTTTACATTAATTACGTATTTAGTTTGTGCCTAAGACCTCTCACATTGGGCTAACATTTGTAGCAACTGGTTAAGCCGGTTGGGTCCGGGCAGTTTTACGCTACAACTGAGTCCAACCTCGTGTCTTAGTCAATTAATTACACCTAATTAATCACCCTCATAATTTTATATTAATTATCCCTAATTAATCAAGTTTTCTTAACATGGGTAGACCTAACTTAATAGGTAAATTCCCATGGGGTAGACCTAACTCAATAGGTAAATTCCCAACACATAGTATGGGTACACCTAACCAAATAGGCAAATTCCCATACTATGTTTATTTATTTTGTGTTATGCATAATTATATTAATTTCACACAATCTTATTAACTTATGCATTTAATTACCCCATCGTTCCCACGTAATTTCGTTCATGATATAACACATATAAAAGGTGTCAACTTGCATATGAATGAACATGTTTCAAAGGTGCCATCTTGCATATTAACAAACACATAACTTGCATATGAACTTGCATAACATGTCACATAACTTGCATATAATATGTCACATAACTTACATATTCATTTTGCATAACAAACTTGCATATTAGCTTATAGACTTGCATAATGTGTCATCATGAACTTGCATATTAATAAACATGTAACTTGCATATTTACATACATGTAACTCGCATATTAACAAACATGTAACTTGCATATAAAGAAACATGTAACTTGCATATTTACATACATGTAACTTGCATATTAACAAACATGTAACTTGCATATTAACAAACATGTAACTTGCATATTTACATACATGTAACTTGCATATTAACAAACATGTAACTTGCATATTAACAAACATGTAACTTGCATATTTACATACATGTAACTTGCATATTAACAAACATGTAACTTGCATATTTACATACATGCAAACATAACATACATCATATTAAACTTGCATAAGCTTACATACTCAACATGCATAAACATAAGATTAATGCTAACATCATATCATATGATTCAAAGCTCATTAACCCACATACAAAACCATAAATCTCATCACATCTCATCTAATTAGTTTACCAAAAGATCATCAAAGTGATAGAAACTCACAACTAGCAACTTTGAACACCAAATGAAGAAGATTAAGATGCTAAGAAGGGATTAGAAGTTGATTAGAGAGTGATTAGTATGCAACCCTCTTCATAAAATTAGTGGAGGCCATGAGAGCTAGCATTTTGCCATAGTTTAGTCACTAGGTTTAATTATGAATGAATTAGGGTAGGTTAGGGTCTTATTTATAGATTAGGCAAGTGTTTTAGGCCATAGGATTAACCCTAGATTCAATCCAAGCCATCAAAGCATGTCTTGGGGAAGAAGTCAAGTGTAGGAACCATCTAGGGCCTTTAGATTAAAGATGGACCATGAGAACCATTCAAATGCAAAATCTGCACTTGAGCGAATCGGCCCACGGGTTGACAGCCAAACACCCTGGATTAACCCCTAGTCGACCCAGCGGGCTCGGGTCGACTTCAAAAATCGGCCGGTTCGGTTATTCCCCTCTCCCAATTCGCTGTTTTGAGCATTTTTGCATATTTATTTATTAAATTTTCAATTATATATATATATATATATCAATATATATATATATATATATATCTACACAACCCATTTCACTTAATTAAGTATACTTTAATTTGGGAATTTTCGTGAAACTTCGCGAGGCCATATCTTGGTCATACGGACTCCGATTTTCGAAAACTCGGACTCTATTTCGCGTATTTTTCCGAGACGAACGCAATGGCATAGCCCGTTTCCCTTGATTCCCATTTTAGAATTAAATTCTGCCTCGATTTATGTTATTACAGGTTATTGAAAATACGGGTTGTTACACGTTTCCTTCTAGCTAGAGGTGGTGTCAGTGCTTGAACTGGCTGACATTTATATTATTTTCACCTATGTGGTTGTTGCTGTTGCGAGGCGCCTCAGATATATCGGTGACTATGTGAAGCCGATGGAGCCATTCGTTGGCTCATTTACGCCCCAAAGGGCGGGGAAACGCAGTGTTCAGGCATAATAATCCACATCGGTGGACCGGCCCTGACGGTCCAAGGGGCAGTTGCGGCTATTCCTGAGGGGCGGGCTAGAGCATCTCGAATTCGATAAGGACTATCTTTTGCCTTGGTTCATGACGGAAATCCAATTTCCAAATACGTGACTTTGCAGTTTTGATTGTATACTTATATATGGCGACATGATATATGATACCCATGCCGTCTATGATTGATAGTTATGATTGAAATTGTTTTTGAAACATATAAACACTAGTAATAATATCAAAAGCTTTTGTTTTATTCGTATCAAGCATATCTTGGCCATTATAAGGTAAAACTCTATCCTCCGGTTTGCGTTGCATTGTGTGATGGGAACTGAGTCTTATAATGGATTCATTTTTATAAAAAGCATTGCGATGTTTAAAAGATTTACTTGTTGTAAAGCACTGGAAATCCAATGGAGTAAACCCGTTCCGCGAAAGTGGCGTGGTCCTGTGATTAGCCGTATTATAAATGTGTTAAGTAGATTTCTCATACCAGTCCCATGACTGATTCGTAGTTTGTTTCACTTGCAAACTCGGGTGCCCCTTTTTCTACATGGGCAGCCTTGTGTTCAGGTTAGAAGGCTCTTTATAGATAGCTGGAGCTGAAGATGGATTCTATCATTTATCTCTTTTTATGCTGTTCAGCTCCTATTGTGCATATTATGTTTGTTTTCCGCTGTAGACATTTATGTATAGATGAACTGTATTTGTACTAATTATGCTCCTGTATACTGCGTAAGTTTGATGATTATGTTTATCCAGTGTATTATTTGTACATTATCCGGTGTATTTATTTATTTCTGTTCTGCTGTCATCTGTTTATGTGTTATATTCCAAAGATTACCCTTGCCACCGTCAGTACGGGGTTTGGGGTCGTCACATCGTGGTATCAGAGCATTGGTTAAGCTTAGTGCTGGAATATAACATATTAACGAACTCGTCAGAGATAGAACCAGTAGTGTTCTAGGACGAATAACTCATTACAGATAGGATCAGCAATATCCTAGTATGAGTATAGCAGAATCGGAATAACTCGTTAGAGATGGGGTCAGAATTGCCCCAGAACGAGTTGAGAGTTATATGTTTATAAATAATGTATTTGTGATTATATATATAGTCTGGTTTTAGAAATATGATTTTTGAATATATAAAAGATATATATTTGAAAAGTAAAAGAGTATATGAATCGATTAATATATTTTTGAAAAGTTAAAAATAAAATTGATTGTTGTTTGTGTTGTGTGATAGTGGATTTGATTAATTAAATTATTAGAACGATAGTTAATTTAATCAATAAGAGAATGAATGGTAGAATTTATTCGATTAAATCACACATTGAAATGAGTTAAAAATAGATAGAAATAAATACATGTGCATTATATATGTTTGAACAGGTAAATGGATTAGCTGTTGAGTAAAGAATTTATTTGCGTGCCCGACAAATAGGTAAACCTTAATGAGTTGGATGCGAAATATTATTATATCAACTCCTGTGAATGCCATTGGATGCAGAGTGCTGGTTATTCTGTGTGTAATAATAAATGTCACCATAGGATAGTAACAATTAATTTTGAACTACACTACATGACATACTTCTTGAAGATAGGCATACTTCATCATATACCACATAAGCATTTGGAGCTTGTGTGACGAGGTTGAAGATTTACCATACGAGCGAGAGGCATGTATGGCGATGACTATATATTACAGGTTGAACTGATGACTGAGATGGACCATATAAAATATAACGGTAAATTGCCAGATTAATAAAAAAAACCACACAGGTCCGGAGTTGACAATAATCACGTCTCTCTAGTTATTAGATACGGCACATGGATTATTTATTTCCCACACGGGACGAGGTGACGAGAATTTATTCTCTGGAGTAATTAAAAATACACACTCCCTCAGGCTTAGACAGGGTGACGAGAATTTATTCTCTGGAGTTATTATCTATACACGCTCCCCTGTAAACACCAGAATATATCACTATAAATATGTGTATGATTTATAGGATTTATTGGGTACCTAATACGGCCCAATAAATTTCCAAACCCCTCCCCGTACAAAGGAGGTTATGGCGAAATTTTTCAAAAATTCCGGGTGTTAGCCAAATTTTTGAAGAATTTAAAAATTCTCAGAAACTGAAAAATTGGAGAATGGAAGCCAGATTGGAAGTAAAGTTGATTAATCAAACCACTTTCGACTTTGTTCCTTTTCGGGACGAAAAGTTTTAAGTGGGGGAGATTGTAACAACCCCGAAAATCTGAACCAATTTAAAAAATTTAAATTGGATATTTTGGCGGATTTTAAATATTTAAAATAAATATTTTAAATAATAACGACGAAAAGTAAGTTTGAATCAACGTTTGAAAATAAATATAATTAATCCTAATTATAAACAAGGCCTGAAATGGCGCGGTAGTTTCAAAATTTGAATTCAAACTTTGACTGACTGTACCTGGTGCAAAACAAAACGGATTTTAGTGAAACCAAAAATATTTAAATCTGTTAGTGAATATCTTTCTAATGAATCTGAAAAATCAAAGTTTCATAGCGGGAAGCAAAAGTTATGGCCAAATGAATTTTCAGAAAGGTCGCTATAAAATTTATATAGCCGTGAAAATGGCCATTTTGCAAACGACCTCAGAATTTGACGAAACTACTTTTGTTGGATCCGGGATGTCAAATTATTGCTATGTTTCAAATTTCATAATTTTTGAAGGTAGTATGTGAGCATGGCAAAGGAAAATGTGTTTGGTCGATTTCTATTAAATTCGATTGACCAGAAAAGGGCCATTTTTCAAACGGTCTCAGAATTCGACGAAAGTAGTTTTGTTGGGACCGTATCGTCAAAACATAGCTAGATTTATTTTTCTGGAATTTTTCGAATCAGTTTATGGCCCTGGCAAATTGAAATGTACATTCAAATCGAATATTGAATGTTTTATATTTTAATTTGAAGAAAAACTGACTGAAACAGTTGAATGGGCCTACGAAACATATCCCATTGTGTTCGGAATGGGGGTATTTAGCTAGGGACGACAGTTGTTGGGTTTGAATTGGGGTTCGTGTGTGAAAGAGGGTATTTTTGAAATTTAAAAATATATAAATAAATCCTATTGGTCGATCACTTCTCTCTCCCTGACTCTCTCTAAAAAATCGAACGACGAAAAGGGCTCTCTGCCTTCTCTCTTCATTTTCTCCCTCTACAAGCAAAATCAGTCCCTCCTCCAGTTGAAGATTTTGAAGTGCTCGAGACGAGCTTCAAATCCATATAGGGTTTGGATTTTTTCGTGGAGTTTTCGTGGAGATCTCGGGCCCGAAAGTTTGATCGTTCGAACCGCCGCCCAGGCCGATTCCTGCCACCGAACTGGGCCCCACTGCCAGCGAGCAGGTGCCCCACCTCCCCCTTCGACCTCGCGCAACCCGATCCCCGTATCGATCAACGGATTTGCTAAAAATTTGAAACCAAGTTTCGAACCATTCAGCTGAGGTACGGCTGTAAATTATTTGAACTATTTAATAGCAGTTTAAAGCACTACGGTTTTTGATTTCACTGTAAAAATCATATCTTTTTCGCTTCTTGACGAAATTCAGTGAAACAAGAGACAGTGGACTCGTGTGAACGTCTTCTACATTCTAGAAGAGACCGCATATTTTTCTGAGCCTTCTGCTATTTTTGGTGGAGTGGAACCCAATGTGAGATTTCTGAATTATAAATGATATGGAAAACGACGATGTATAAATTATATAGTCGATGTATGAGTTATATAAGCGTTGTATACCTCATGTATAAGCGTTGTATAAGTTGTGCGTTCGATGTATAAGTTATATATGCGTTGTAAAAATTATATATGTGTTAAAATAGAAGTGAAATGCTTATATATATATATATATACACGCCCCTCGTCCACAAACCATGGACGATATTTATTGGTTGTGATTGGTGTGAAAATTGGTTGATAGCGAATGGCTAATTAGAATTGTTTGTGGTTGAAATTGATTGATTGTGGTTGAAAAATACTGGTTTGTGGTTGAGAATTATTTGGTTGAAACCACATAGGATTAGTTTGTGGAAAAGAAATAAAAATATACATGTCATCTGCGTGCGAACTAGATGCATGAAATCCCCATTGTCAAAAGCTGCGAGGCTTTAAGGTAGAGCGAGGAGCCGTACTAGGGACGACCCCGGTTTTAACTACCCTGCCGTTATGCTGCCGAAATTTTCTGAAATATTCATGTGTTAGAATTATTTTCATTTGTTGAAATTATTTTCATATGTTGAAACACTCATGTGTTGAATAGAAATTCATTCGTTGAATAGAAATTCATTCGTTGAATAGAAATTCATGTGTTGAATGGTATTCGTGTTTTAAATAAATTGTTTTAACAATAAAAATCACATTTTTATTTTATATATACGAACTATAGAAAACATTCATGTGTTGAATAGAAATTCATTCATTGAATAGAAATTCATGTGTTGAATGGTATTCGTGTTTGGAATAAATTATTTTATAATAAAAATCATATTTTTATCATCTATATGAACTATATAAAATAGTCGTGTTTTGAAATAAATTGTTTTTTAATAAAAATCATATTTTTATCACCTATATGAACTATATAAAATAGTCGTGTTTTGAAATAAATTGTTTTATAATAAAAATCATATTTTTATCATCTATATGAACTATATAAAATAGTCATGTTTTGAAATAAATTGTTTTGCAATAAAAATCATATTATTGCTATATACATGAATCGTTAAAAATAGTGATGTAACACCCCACCTCCGCTAGGGTCACTCACAAAGGGAATGCACTAGTTTTGGAGGAGCGTTATCGAGGTAAACAAACACAGAAATATTACAAGACAAAACATACATAAAACAGCGTAAGAATCAAAAGAAATTTTTCATTACTTTCAAGAAGAGTCAAAACCTTTTACATCGAATAGCCAAGGTCATTATTTTCCATTACAACAAATTCTGTCTTGCATAAATAAAGAAGCATAGACTTAAAACATCAAAAGTAGCTTAATTCCCCAAAGGTAGCAGAAATGCAGCTATAGCATAGCTCAAGATCAAACCGTACATGAGCTGAACCGAAAGCAAGTGAAATCCAAGCTAAGTGCTAGAGTTTCCTCCCTGAGAACCTGGGGGAGGGGGGGGAAACGGAAGAAAAAGAGGCAAAAGAAAACGGGTCAGTCATAAAGACTGGTAAGTCCAAGTGACTTTCAGCATAAAAACAGATAAAGGTAACATGACATGTATAAACTGAAAGTAAACATACGGATGATGACAAGATGGGCAAGACAGACTAAGATAACATGATAAATCAAGTACAAATCAAGTATAGCATCACGTATTCAAGGTTCGCTGCATCAACTGTACTAGGATCCCAAAGCAATGTCTTATATTAATCATGAAATGATCCCTTGGCCCCATATCAAGAATGACCCATTACTGGGTCCAACGGAACGATCCACTACTCGATCGGCTTCCTACAAGTTCTAGCTCGTTGTGTGTCTGTGTCATACGGCCCAATCACGAATGCAGTCACCTGTGCTAGGTCCACCATAGGGTGTATCAAGCCCTATGGTGCCAACCACCGACACGAATCAAGAATGCACAGATAAACCTACTGATGCCCAGTGCCTACTTTTTCAACTCCTGACCACGTGCACGACCATAGCCCACCTGAACCTACACTGGCGCACCAACACAGCCGTCGTTCTGGTCGCTTACAATCAGCCCAGTAATCGTGCCTCACCCTGCCTAGTTCCAGGGTACCGTGATACATCTAGTGGGTTACTGATGAAATGGACCGCGTAACTAGGGTTTTCGTCCAATAGGTTAAGTGTTGTCATTTAAATTCGAGACTTAACCCCTTATCAGTCTAGCATGTCAAATTGGTTAAGTGTTGTCATTCAAGTTCGTGACTTAACCCTACAATTCACGTGTCAAGTTGGTTAGGTGTTGTTGTTCAAGTTCATGACCTAACCCTACCAATCATGTTTCAAGTTGGTTAAGTGTTGTCTTTCATGTTCATGACTTAACCCTATCATGTGGCATCAATTCATTAATGCACCCCAACCTCTCACATCAGACCTGTTGTTGTGGTCACTGGATATGCCGGGCAGTTCCGGGCAGATTTACACCACAACTCAGTCTGAACTCGGGTTTCAAGCCCGATATGACCAACTACCCACATTGGATCCTATTGTTTGCAGTCACTGGATTTGCCGGGCGGTTCCGGGCAGAATTACACTGCAAACTCAACCCAACCTCGAGTTGGCCATTTTCAGGTTCATTCTAGTGTCATGTCCATGTTCAAGATTCATGTCAAGTTTGTGTCAAGTTTTCAAGGCAAGTTTCATGTCAAGATTCCTATGATTACTAATTTTTCCCAGTGTTACCCCGTCTAAATATTAGGCTAACAATCTTAGCCTAATTTTCCATCCGCATGATTTTTGACATATTATATTAGGCTAAAAACTTAGCCTAATTTGATGTACACAAAATTTTCATAAAGAAATCCATTAACATAAACATGCCATAGGTGTAAACTTGGCATTCTCGGCATAGTCAATATGAACACCATAGGTGTGTACTTGCAAAGTAATCAACATGAATATCATAGGCGCGAACTTGCAACGTGGACTAATTCAACATTCATATATGTGAATTTGCAACATAG
Source organism: Allium sativum (assembly GCA_030737875.1). Classification (NCBI taxonomy): domain Eukaryota; kingdom Viridiplantae; phylum Streptophyta; class Magnoliopsida; order Asparagales; family Amaryllidaceae; genus Allium; species Allium sativum. The sequence continues at coordinate 1,016,359,536 of CM060926.1, read as the reverse complement.
ACTAAATCAACTTACATATATGTGAACTTGCAAATCAATCACGAACATATGAATAAGTGTGAACTTGAAATATGACGTAGGTTTAACATGTAGTCCTAACATTTGGTCACATATGTGATATGATTTTACAACCTAAAACTTGCAAAACATGATAAACTACACAACTTATCATAACAGGTTATACTTCAAGTTCCTATACATATGAATAGACTTATTCATTAATTCCCAATTCAACATGATAATAAAATAGAACCATAGGCATAGATCAATATCATTCAATAACATAATCAATCTATTTTCAAGGTATGACATAACTGAATAAATTGATTAAAACATCACAGGCATATAAAACATTACGAACATAAAAAGGGTTGAATACTAATCTAGATTCAAGAACATGGATAGATCTAACTTAAATAGAAAAATCCCCAAAATCGAGATCCAAGGACAAATAAAGAAAATAGGTCTGAATAGAAAGTCAAGCTTAGATCCAATTTCATAGTCATAATCCTAGGCAATGAATCATAGGTGATTAACCACAATTGTCCTTGTCATAGTCATAGGCAATAGTCTTATTGTTCATAGTCATAGGCAGTCTTATGTTCATCGTCATAGTCATAGGCATAGTCTTATTAGTCATAGGCAGTCTTATGTTCACCGTCATAGTCATAGGCATAGTCTTATGTTCACCGTCATAGTCATCGGCATATGCAAAATCTTATGTACACAGTCATAGGCATAGTCATAGTCTTATGTCATTAACAATAGTTTCAACGTCGTAGGCAATATTCCCAATAGTCAAGATCCAAGAAGAAACCAAGAATAGGTATGAATCATACATAAATCACTTCCAAATTATACCATGCACATATTAGATTTATAGTTTTTATCTAAAAGTAACTGGAACTTACAGATCGTGGTCTAAGAAATTTAGAAGTCAAGTCTAGAAATTAGTCGTCGAATTGTTGCGGTGTCGCTGATCTATTCTCCTGAACTGTTGTAGAAGCGTTGATCTTTGATTTGAATCGAGTTTGAATGCTTAAGCTTTAATTTGGAGGCGGCGGCCATGGTTCAAGAGGTGAATTAGCAGCATAGCAGTGTAAGAATGATTTGTATGAATTAGGCTAGGTCTTAGGATGTATGTATAGGGGTAGCAACTAGTTTAGGCCCTTAGATTAACCCTAGAATCAATCCGGACCATCAAAACATGTCTCAGGCTTCAAAAATAGGTTCTGGGTCAAAACAGGCCGACCAGGTCAACCTGTAAGGGGGGAGGTCGATCACATGATCGACCTGGGGGGTAGGTCGACCCTAGGGTCGACCACATGGTCGACCTGGTCCCCAGGTCGACCCCTAGGTCGACCTGCCTGGTCTTGTGCTGCCTAAAATCTGTTGAATCTTCTACAGGCCATAACTTCTTCATCCGGACTCCGATTTTTGAAAACTCAGACTCTATTTCATGTAAAATTTTGAGACGAACGCAATGACGTAACCCGTTGCCCTTGATTCTTATTTTAAAATTTAATTCTGCCTTGAATTATGGTTTTAACATGTTATAAAAATTTGGGTTGTTACAGTGTCGAAATAAATGTCGGTTGGATAAAAATATCATTTTTATCAAATGTATGAAAAGAAAATAGTTTTGAAATCGAAGAATCGATTATATATATATATATAATTGAAATATATCGAATAACGAAGCCGTAGTTCGTGTTTTGAAACCGTGATTTCAAACGATTAGTGCGGGAGATCCGACCATCGGATTTTCCCGAAACCGAAACCGTTGGGTTCGTCATGGAAATATCTTTCCAATGACACCCACTTTGCAAAGATCCAACGGTTGGATTGTCTAGAATTTTTAAATCAAATCTAAAGAAAAACAGTGCCAGAATCGATTATATTTATTTATATATATAAATATAATTAGATTAAATCGAATAACGACGCTGGAGTTCGTATTTTGAAATCGAAACTTCAAACGAGCGTATCAGGAGATCCGACCGTCGGATTTTCCCAAAACTAAAACCGTTGGATTCGTTTTGAAAAGATCTTTCTAATGACATAAAATTTGTGAAGATCCAACGGCTAGATTTTCAGATATGTATAAATCAAATCTGAAGAAAAACAGTGCCACAGCCGCGTTATGGCCCGAAGCGTCGTTTGAATGAATTGGCTATAAATAAATAAATAAAAATAGCGATAAATCGTTATAAAATATTATAAACGATATGGAATGGAAAAAAACTGAATTTACCCGGTTTATTGAATATTTGATGGTTGAATGTGAAATTTATAAACTAACTGGAGGTTAGCTAAGTCGGATGGTTTCCTGGGTTTTGATCTGATGTTGGTTTCGGCCTTCGGGGTTAATATTTGTGAAATTGTTCTCTTACTAATTTACGGTTAGTGAATAATGAATTGGAATGAAGCGTATGTTGTGTTTGTATAGCACTTTTAATTATATACGCGAGTTGCTCAGAAAGACCGGGTTTATCCCATTCTGAATAACTGAATCGACGATAAGAAGTCGACGATGAAGACGGTGGTTGAAGACCGGTGATCTTCACCTCGGTTGGATGGTAACTGATGTCCTAATTGGGAGGCATCCCAAAATATGGATAATGAGTGGTGATCGTCTAGACATTCATGGAGATCGATGGGTATGCGAGGTATATAGTGCCTCCGGTTTCGTTCAGACCCAAAACGGACTTGTAAATGGACTGTGTGTCTGACATTTGATTTCATTCTGTGTGATTGATAGTCATTAGTTGCAAGGTGTGAATTGCCTGTGTGGCATGCTAAGATGAAGTGATCAAGGCTTCTGTTGAAAAGAAAAGTCTTGTGGTTGATGATCTAAGCAGCGCCTGTGTGGCATAGCTTTGTGTATAACGTGAATTCGCGAGCCTCACACCCCGGTATGAACCAGAAACGGGAGAGGACCTCAGGGAGGGCATGCGTTTCCTTCTAGCTAGAGGTGGTGTCAGTGCTTGAACTGGCTGACATTTATATTATTTTCACCTATGTGGTTGTTGCTGTTGCGAGGTGCCTCGGATATATCGGTGACTATGTGAAGCCGATGGAGCCATTCGTTGGCTCATTTACGCCCTAAAGGGCGGGGAAACGCAATGTTCAGGCATAATAATCCACATCGGTGGACCGGCCCGGACGATCCAAGGGGCAGTTGCGGCTGTTCCTGAGGGGCAGGCTAGGGCGTCTCGAATTCGGTAAGGACTATCTTTTGCCTTGGTTCATGACGGAAATCCAATTTCCAAATACGTGACTTTGCGGTTTTGATTGTATACTTATATATGGCGACAAGATATATGGTACCCATGCCGTCTATGATTGATAGTTATGATTGAAATTGTTTTCGAAACATATAAACACTAGTAATAATATCAAAAGCTTTTGTTTTATTCGTATCAAGCATATCTTGGCCATTATAAGGTAAAACTCTATCCTCCGGTTTGTGTTGCATTGTGTGATGGGAACCGAGTCTTATAATGGCTTCATTTTTATAAAAAACATTGCGATGTTTAAAAGATTTACTTGTTGTAAAGCACTGGCAATCCAATGGAGTAAACCCGTTCCGCGAAAGTGGCGTGGTAGTGTGATTAGTCGTATTATAAATGTGTTAAGTAGATTTCTCATACCAGTCCCATGACTGACTCGTAGTTTGATTCACTTGCAAACTCGGGTGCCCCTTTTTCTACATGGGCAGCCTTGTGTTCAGGTTAGCAAGCTCTTTCTGGATAGCTGGAGCTGAAGATGGATTGTATCATTTATCTCTTTCTATGTTGTTCAGCTCCTATTGTACATATTATGTTTGTTTTCCGCTGTAGACATTTATGCATAGCTCAACTGTATTTGTGTGTTTATCCAGTGTATTATTTGTACATTATCTGGTGTATTCATTTATTTCTGTTCTGTTGTCATCTGTTTATGTGTTATATTCCAAATATTACCCTTGCCACCGTCAGTACGGGGTTTGGGGTCGTTACAATTTGATAATAAACGCCAATGATTTTTGCAACAAAAAATCGATTTTCTTGTAGTGTGCTATAAATATTTCTAAGAATTCAACTCATAATTCGAGAACTAAACATATTTATGTGAGACATCATTTTATGAGATATAACGTAAGTAAATAAAAGATTTCACTAGAATTTATAGAAATAGATAAACAAATTGCAGATATATTAACTAAACCTTTAAATGAAGCAACATTCACTAAATTTAGGAGAGAATTAGGGATATGTTCATTAAGTGAGTTAGAATAATTAAATATAGTAATATATATATATATATATATATATAAAATAAGAAATCGAAATAATAAAAATTTAAAACAAGACTATTTCGACATATAACTGCCAAAAAATTTAAATTTTAATTCCCACAAAAAGTTAGTTATTTAATCCTTTTATTTCAACTTTTCTTCTTCATTTTCATTCTTCTTCTCGGTAAAACTCTGAATTAAAAAATACAATGGCCTCCACTAATCCAAATACTCAAATCAACTCTATTCATACGCTGGACCATCTAAGGGTCCGTTTCAACGATCTATGCTATCTTGGGTGAACAAAATTGAAGAAAAAATGGAGTATCTACTGCAAATGGTGGCTGAGATGCAAATATTCCAGATTAGGAATAGTCAGGAGAAAAATAGGCAAGGGAAAGTAATGAGAAGTCTCTTAAAGTTTATAATGGATAACGTGACTAATTCGATTATCATTGATGATGAAAATCAAGCCATGGAAGAGGAGGATTAATCTGAAGAAGAACCAAAAGAGGAAGAAGAAATGATGAAGGAGGAAGAACAACAAGAGATTCAACCAACAATTACGGACGAAGATGATAATGTTGAATGCGTTGAAGAGATTCTATTTGATGAAAATGGGAATGTGATTGAAAAGAATGGAGAATTTTGTCTTCGTTATCCAGAATGTCCAATTCACAAATCTCCCATTGTTAAAAATAATTAGTGATTAAGGTTTTCTACGATTCTCTTTGTATTACGTTTTTACGATGTATCGTATGTGTATTGTTGGCTAGCTTTTTGACCAAGCCACCAGGGTTCATAGAGTTTCACATGTCAAAACCCTTAGGAACACGATCGTGATCACCTTCCTTTCGACGGATCGTGATGTTGTTTCTACGACCCTGATCGTGACCACCTTCCGAGACCCGATCCGCCCTTGCTAGTGCTCCATGATCCGATCAATGTCGCCCGCAAATGAAGGCAATGAACTAGTCTACCACGACCCGAAAGGCTCGGATCTCATGACATCTATCCATAACGGCCATTTTGACTATTTCTTCATCCTCTCACGAACCAGTCCGTCATCCTCAGGAATTGTGCCACGTATGACCACGATCCGCCTGAAGAAATCTCCTATAAATAGCCTAGCACTTGGCATTTTTCAGGAACCTTTTGACAGTTTCAAGTGTTGTTTCCACCATTACTATTATCTTATAATTTCTTATCAGTTTTAGCTCGAAATTATTGAGTGAATCATCATTGTACAAGTGAGATTGAGAGAAAAATCATTTATTGTACTTCAATCTTATGTATAATCATAGATATAAAGTGGACGTAGGCTCGTTAACGCCGAACCACTATAAATCTTATGTGTTTTCTGCGTTTTCTTGCATTTCTAGATATAAATCTCTGCTTATTCAGATAATTTGGGTGTTAGATCCACTTTTGGATCTAACATTTTGGTGCTTTCACTGAGAAACGAAGTCTCAGCATATTGAATTGTCATTCTACTATTTGGATACTCAAGTCCGAAGAAGATAGTCTGAACCTTCACTATTTTGATTTTTGAAGAACTTAGCAAATCCAAAGTATCATGGCTGGAAAGAAGTCCAAGGATGTACGAGCTTCGTAGGCCGATGAAGTCACAAACGAAGCTCGTGAAGATAGTGTTCAGGAGCAGTTCGAGGTTGATTCTCCGGATCGTGGAGATGGGGGGCGATCCGAGCCGGAGAGGTGGTCACGACCCGAGTGGCTGAAGGCGTCACGACCCTTTCTCAAGATAACTCCACCCTCCTTCATGCTAATGCTCCCACGATCCGACCCCAGAAGAACACCACGAGCCGACGCCAGGAGGGTACCACGAGCCATCAGTCTAGGGTGTCTACGATCTGAAATGACAATCAGACTACTACTCTACATGGGAAGGAAATTATGGCTCGTTCTGCTCGTTTTGGTGCTTCTGTACGACCTGATTCAGGGTCTTTGCATATAAGAGAGACTGTTGATGATCAGCTACACGCTTCTGCTCCAGCAACCGAAGGAGATCTATCTCGCATACTTGAAGCATTGGACAGAGAAACTGATGAATTGGCCACTCAAAGGTAAGAGAGCTCGTTACTACGACGGAATATTACTGCTTTAGAAAGACGAATTGACGATATCCAGAGGCAGGTATCACCACCGCCAGCTCACCCTTTTACCCTGGAATACACATCCTCGTTTGAAAAACCTCGAAGAAACCGGTGATGGCCTTCATTAGAAAGGGTTGAGAACATAGAGCATCTTCGATTTGGGTCACTTCCTTCTCGAGAAGAAGAGACGCTTAATTAGGAAACTAATAACCGTAACTTAAATGAGCCCACTCTACCACCTAGGAATGGAGACATCGTTGACCCTGCTCAGAATCAACCCATTCCTCCCGCTCATCGAATGATTGACCGCAGCAATAGGGGCAAGGGAGTTCTGCTCAGGCCCCAGACTTTACAGTAGCACGTCAAAGAAATGCCGGAGGGGTCCGTAGCGCAAGAAGTGTTGATCCTGAATCTACCCTAAATAATGCAGATGTCAAAGCCATGATCAGAAAAATGATGGTAGAAAGTCGCGGAAAAAGGAATGAAGATTGGGGTATAGGCCGCAGCCATCGCCCTTCACGGATGACATATTGGAGGTTCGATTCCCAAGGAAATTTAACATGCCACCTATGAACCGTTATGTAGAAAGGGCGGATCCAGTCACCTAATGAGATATTCATGGTACATGAATGCAGCTGCCGCCTCTGACACTATAAAGTGTAAGGCATTCCCGATATTTCTGGAGGATACGGCGTTAATGTGGTTTACTCGTTTGCCAGTGCGATCGATCTCCAGTTTCAAGGAATTAAGTGAACAGTTTGTGAATCAGTTCCGGCTACATACTCAGAGATCTAAGAATGTCATCGAATTATCCCTCATTAAGCAACGTCCGGACGAAACTTTGAGGTCCTACCTAGATCGCTTTAATCTAGCAGTCACGGAAGTAAGAGATCCCCATGAACAAACTCTTTTTTATGGCTCTGATCGACGGAGTGGATAAGGATACTGAGTTTGGAAAATATTTGGTCGGCAAGCCACCGTTGACCAGAGAGATATTCTATGAAAAAGCCAATATTCGCCTGGGTCAAGAAGAAATTTATGCCAACCCTGAAGAGGAAAGCCACTGATAAGGAAGGCATACAGAGCAATATGGCTATCAAACAAACTGGGGACAACTCTGGAAAGGTGGAAGTGAACATAGGGAATAAAAACCAGGGGAATGGCCATCAGCCTAGGAATGGTAACAGCAGGAGGAATCAAGGAAATAACTCGCAGAAGAGGCCTCGATACCGGCCATTCGAGAATTTCACGCCTTTAAATGATACCTTAGAAAATATCTTTATGGATACTTACAACGTCCTCCAGTATAAGAGGCCCCCACCTAGGGATTCTACAGAGAAAGAACGAGAGTCCGGGAAGTTCTGTCTTTTCCATCAAACCCACGGACACTCCACCAACGAATGCTGACATTTGAGGGATGTTGTTGAGAAGTTACTTCGTGAGGGAAAGTTGGACAAGTATAAGATTACGCTGGGAGACAGGGGCAAGCTGGACAACCTCCGAATCAGAATCAACCGGCCACCAGACCTACCGCTCAACAGAAAGGAAAGAACATTGTCATTAACTCTATAGTAGGAGGACCTCATCCTGCTGGACACAGCTTTAAAGCAATGGATCAATATGTAAATGCAACCAAACATCTTGAAGTAGGGGAGCAGCAATCCTGAAGTTGTAGCCCCGGTGAAACAACAAAAAACTATGTCTGGTGATGTCATCTTTCATGACAGAGACAGTGTTGGAATTCATTCCCCCACCGAGGACCCTCTGGTGATCACCGCAAACATTGGCCCCGCATTAGTCCATTAAGTCTTAGTGGATAATGGAAGTTCAGTGAACATACTATTCAAAAAGGCATTCGACCAGATGCAGTTGGAAGCGAAAGATTTGAAGCCCTGTGACGGATGGATACGCGGCTTCAACGGAGCCTCAACATCCCCAATCGGATATGTAGATTTTCCAGTCACCATGGGAGAGGGAGATTGCCGGAGAGTGAGAATCCTCACATTTGTAGTGTTGGATATTGAGTCACCTTATAATGTTTTCCTGGGTCGACCGGCCTTAGCAGAATTCAGGGCCTGTATCGCACCCTGGTGCCTACTGTTAAAATTCCCGATAAATGCAGGAGTGGGGGTAGTTAGGGGCAATCAATTCGCAGGAAGAGCTTGCTATATAGCAGAATTGGAATTGTTATTCAAGGGATTAAATATCGACCCAAAGGATACTTCTCTGCCTGCAAAGGAGAATATAGCATGGCGATTAAAGACAGTTCCAAGGGATCCGCCAAAGGAACTACCCGAGGATATAGATCCCAGAGAGGACGAGGAACCCGGGGGAAGAATGGAGACTCCTAACGAAACAACTGAGGACGTTCTGATCGATGATAATGACCCAGCAAAGGTCTTAAAGATCGTGTCCTAGTTGGACCCTGTTCGTGCAAAGGAACTGACCAACTTTCTAAAGGCCAACCTGGATGTGTTTGCCTGGACTCACGCTGATATGTGTGGCATATGTCCATCAATCATGCGCCAATCACTGAGTATTAATCTGAAGCATCCACCTGTCAAGCAGAAAAGGCAAATGCTGGGCCCAGAGAGGTCGGCTGCCTTAAAAGAAGAAGTTGAGAAGTTGAGGAGCAACGGGTTTGTCAGAGACTCGACTTACCCGAATTGGATTTCAAACCCGGTTTTGGTAAAAAAAGGCCAATGGAAAATAGCGTACATGTATCGATTTCTTCGACTTGAACAAGGCTTGCCCGAAGGATAGCTTTCTGCTTCCCAGAATTGACCACCTGGTGGATTCAACAGTAGGTCATGAGATCCTCTCCTTTATGGACACTTATTCTGGATATAACCAAATCCCCATGTATGTTTCGGATCAGGACAGCTTTATCACAGATTTGGGATTATATTGTTACGTGGTGATGCCTTTTGGCCTAAAGAACGCTAGAGCGACTTACCAAAGGCTGGTAAACATAATGTTTTACAACCAGATCAGGAAGACGATAGAGGTACACGTAAATGATATGCTAGTAAAGTCTAGACAGTCTATGAATCACACTGCTGATCTAGCTGAAACGTTCGATATACTTAGGCGATATGGAATGAAGTTCAACCCTTTGAAGTGTTCGTTTGGAGTTGCTTCTGGGAAGTTTTTAGGTTTTATTGTTAGTTCCCGTGGAATTGAGATCAATCCAGATCAGATTACAGCAATCCGAAATATTCAAGAACCAAGGCAGATTAAAGATGTCCAAAGCCTCGCTGGAAAAGTGGCAACGCAGAGTAGATTCATCTCTAAAGCTACAGATAAATGCATCCCATTCTTCGATCTGATCAAGCGAGGCAAGCGCAACTTTAAATGGACTCCTGATTGTGTGGAAGCGTTTCAGAACCTATTGGATCATTTGAAAAAAAACCTGATACTGTCCAAGCCAGTGGATCATGAGGATTTGTTCGTATACTTGGCAGTATCATCCCATGCCATAAGTTGAGCCTTGGTAAGAGAAGAGGATAAAGTTCAAAGGCCCGTGTATTACGTAAGCAAGAAGTTAGCGGCCGCAGAGCGAAATTATCCAAAGATAGAAAAGCTTGCATATAGACTGTTAATCGCATCAAGGAAACTTCGTCACTATTTTCAGGCTCATCCCATTACAGTATATATGGATCATCCGCTGAGACAAGTATTGCAAAAACCCGAGGCGTCGGGTAGGCTATTAAAATGGAATATTGAATTGATTCAGTTTGACCTAAACTTCCATCCCCGAAGATCGATAAGGGGGAAAGTACTGGCAGACTTTATAGCAGAATTTACCATCTCTGAAGATAATGAAGTGAGCGAAGAAATTGACACCCTAAAACAAATCCTTGACCCTAATGCATGGAAACTATATACCGACGGAGCCAGGAATGATAGAAGATCAGGTGCAGGAATTGCATTGGAAACCCCCGAGAAGCGATCAATATATTATGCTCTAAGGTTGGAGTTCCATGCCATGAATAACGATTCGGAATATGAAGCCCTGATTGTCGGGCTTAGACTTGCCAAGGAGTTGGGAATAACAAAGCTAGGTATCTTCTGCGATTCGAAGATAGTTGTGAACCAGGTCAATGGGGAATTCCAAGCTAAAGGGCCGAGACTAGTGTCATATCTAAAGAAAGTAAAGGAAATGCTGAGTAGCTTAGAACATTATAGCATTACACACATCCCTAGATCGGAGAATCAGAGGGTCGATAAGCTAACCAAAATGGCTAGTTCTGATAACCCCAAGGACACGGAGATGGTCCTGGTAGAAACACTTCAGACTCTAAGCATCGATTAGATGGAAATTGACCCTGTGCTGAAGACTGAGCCGGAAAGGGAGTCATGGATGACACCCTTGAAGAATTTCCTAGTCAATGGGACAATCCCAATCAAGAAAAGTGAAAGACGTGCCATGATTCGAAAAGCTTCGCGATATGTCATGCAAGGTGAAGTTCTATATCGACAAGGATTCTCGATGCCGCTCCTCCGGTGTATAGCCCATGACGATATAGAAAGGGTATTAAAAGAAGTTCACGAAGGAGAATGTTGCGACCACACTGGAGGACAAACACTAGCAAAGAAGATACTACGATATGGATATTTTTGGCCCACTGTAAATAAGGATGCAGCTAAGTATGCTCGACACTACGACGCATGCCAAAAATTCTCAAAGGTCTCTAGGGCACCTCCTAACCAATTAAAGACAATGTTGAGTCCATGGCCTTTCGCGGTGTGGGGAGTTGATATCATCGGAAGTCTCCCCCTAGCGAAGGGTGGAGCAAAGTTTGCTATAGTGGCCATTGATTACTTTACAAAATGGGTTGAAGCAGAACCGATAATTTGTCGTGAGGAATATCGTATGTCAGTTCGGAATCCCTAAAGTTATCATAAATGATAATGGAACCCAATTCGACAGCTCTGAGTTCTGAGATTTTTGTCAAAGATACCGTATCGAGAAGAGGTTCACGGCTGTGGCACACCCGTAGTCAAATGGGTAGGTAGAAGCGGCAAACAAAGTAATCAAGTCCATTTTGAAGAAACGACTGAAGCGGGCCAAGGCCATGTGGGTCGATGAGCTACCTTTGGCTCTGTGGGCCTACCAAACAACTTTCAAATCAACTACCAAACATACTCCTTCCCCCCCCCCCCCCGCTTTCGGGTCGGAAGCAGTCATCCTGGTAGAGCTAGAAGTACCATCCCACAGGGTCACTTATTACAACCCAATGACTAATAACAAGCTTCTTCTCGAGTCCTTGGATATGTTAGAGGAAAAGAGAGACGAAGCGGACCTATGTGCCTTGAGGCACAAGCAGCAAGTTGCTTGGTACTACAACAAAAGAGTCTGAGCTCTAACCTTTGAACCCGGAGACTTGGTTCTAAAGCGTGTCTTTCCACCCCCAGTGCATTTGGGGCCAAAGTGGGAAGGACCCTATGCCATCCTACGGAGGCTTGATAATGGATCCTTAAAGCTAACGACCGTGTACGGAACTGAAATCCCTAGAGTGTGGAATGCCCAGCATTTGCGGCACTATTTGACATGAAACTGCCATTCTTATTATTTTGTTTGTAGGACCATGTAATAAGGCTTGACTTGCCTAGAACGTCCAGTTATATGAACAAAAGATTATAAAGTGGATGTAGGTCATGATTCAACCGAACCACTATAAAATATCGTGTGTCATTTACTTTTATCGCACCTTTACTTACTATATTATTACTCATGAATTATCGTAAACTATGCAATTACTAACAATATGCAGGGTATCGAGAAGGCGATAAAGTAAACGACACAAAGCTCTACTTCTCAAGACCTGAGAAGAAGTACATAGGACAAGGAAACAAATTGTTCGCGAGACGTGAAGGTGCACCATGATTTTAAAGACCGTCTCGACTAACACTCTACCCGTGTTATTCGACGGGAGAGTATAAAGGCGCTGGAGACTCGGCGCCACAAAAGAACTCCTACCCTGCTGAAGGATCGGGGAACAAACTGAAAGCTGAGTTCGAACTCTATCCTGGGCATACGACAGGAGAGTATAATGGATTTTCAACTAAATGTCGCTAAAGGGCTCCTATCCCGCTGCAGGATCGGGAATGAGAATGAAAGCTGAGCCCGACCCCCTCATTTCCGAATATGGGGGGAAACCAGAGTGTGACTCTAATCAATCCTCAATAAGCCCTGGCCAAGCATTATAATGATGATTGCTTGGGGGCATATTCATACAACACTTTGCATTTGTGTATACTTCACAATTACTTAGCACACGAACTTTTCAACGATTATCATCTATGACCTCAACACTAGTTGTGATTGTCTACATTACTTATGATTATATTTAATGTCTGTGATTTAGAATGATAAACTTTGCAGATATTATAAACTTGCAGGTATGCGAAGATACAAAAGAAACAGATTTTCATTTACCGAGTGCGGAATTACAAGATAAAGCTAAGAAAAAGGCGAGGGCCATACTCGCGGCTACATCCTAAGGCCAGTGGAAATACTAAAATGAAAGGCATAATTAAACTAGCACTATTTGGGCTTCGGGGACGACCTCAGCCTCTTCTCCTTCTTTTTCTTCCCCATCTCCTCCTTGTCAACATCGGCTTTATCATGCTCTTTCCTCTTCTTTTTGTCGGAAGGAGGATCCACCGGAAGGTTGGTAGACTAGCTTGCAAGCTGCGAAGTTATCGACTTAGAGGGGAACTTTATGATCAACCCCACATTGGGATCAGCAGCAGTGATAGAAGGCACATTTAGAGGCTCTTGTTCCTCTATTTTCAAAGCCAACTGCTTATCCCTTCTTGCTTTCATCTATGCCAAAGTCTCACGCTTAGGATCTTTGGTTTCTCCCATGATGTCTATCTCCTTCGCTTCATCCTCGTGGCCATCATCAATATCATCTAAGGTCCCAATAATTTCAGCATCCTTTGGGGCACCCTTGCTGGAAGCTTCAATGGTTTCCTTAGTTATCTCAGTTTCGGGCTACTTTGGATCTCCAGGAGTGACCTCAGTGACTGGAGGCACACCAACCTTCTCGACATCTGCCGGCTTCTTTGTAACCTTCTCGGTAGACCTGACACTTGTATTATGAGAAGAAATAGTTATTAATTTAGGAGAAAGCGTGGTCCCTTCAATGGATTGCTCAGCATAGCGACGACAAGTTATAACAGCTTTTACAAACTGTGGAGAAAATGTGGAGATACGTTTCGCTGATCCTTTAGCCGAAGCTACAGTGGAAGCTCCAATGGCAGGAGGTACTGGAATTCCAGAGATCAAGGGATCGTCGGGATTGTATTCCTCAACTTCAGAAGTTTTAGGCTCTGGTGCTGAGATGGAACCCTCGTCGATTTTAGTTTTGCCCTTGGGATCATTTTTCTCTTTCTCTATGGCCTTTGTGATCATACGTCTACCTTCCGCCAAGGCCTCAGGCTCTCCCCCCTTAAGGAAAGTTTCCATAAGTTTTCTTTCATCGATCTCATTAACCTCTAATCGCTGCTTCTCTCCATCGACTATCATTTCCCAGACATTAACCAGAGTGATGTTATAATCTTGGATCCAGGAGATGTCTCGGGTGCGGATAACCTGAGCAAAAAAATTCCATAAGCATCTCCTCAAACCCTCCTATTTCTTTCTCGGCTACAGCAAGATTAGCAGTAGCAGCGGAGGACAACTCAAGAGCAGTATCGGCATTACTCTCAGCAAGAGCTACTCGCTCCTCGGCATGAGCAAGCCTATCGTTTAAGCTCGTCTTCTCCTTTTCCCAAGCAGCCCTCTCTGTAGCGAATCGATCTTGTGTAGCCTTTAATTCAGCATTAGCAAGTTTTAGGTCCTGTACCTCCTTCTTCAAGGCCACGCGCTCTCGACTATTTGAATCAAGTTCGAGATGGAAGCGTTTCTGGGCATTTTCCAGCTCAGTCTTAAAGTTGTTAGCATCCCGCTGAGCTATCGCAAGAAGGGCCTGTGTATCTTTAAGATCTTTTATTGCTTTATTCCTGGCCCTGGTATCATTATCAATTTTTACCCTCGCTCTAGCCGCATCCGTTTCTAAGGTACGAATCACATCAGAAAGATTCTTAGCATGCTTTTTCATCACCCTATATTGCTTGGCTACGTGGGCAGCGTGTCCTACAACTTCGTCATCCCAATTCTCAGGAACCGGCTCTAGGTCTGGGACAAAGACCATCCTTTCAAAATAGAGTTCAGGAAATTGCTTCCGCAAGCGCTCTAGTTTTGCCTTATTGTCAGGAGCCAGGGCCACTTCTTGTGTAGTAGAGGACTCTAAATGTTGTTGACCCGAAGAAACGAGAGTTCTTTTCTCCTGCTCTTTGCCTTTGCTTGGTTCTTTCTATTTGCCCTTGGGATCATGGGACTTGTTAGAAGATATGCCATGGGGAGTTAAGCCTTTTGGAGGAGTTGGAACCTTAGGAATTTCTTTCCCCCCAACATGTAGTGATTGGCGACTGTGGGATTTCCCAGGATCTTGCTTAGAAGGAGAGCGAGCGCGCAGGGACTGAGGTTGATAGGAATCAGAACGTCTTTGGCTATCCCTCCCACGACTACCGCTGTGGTCATGCTAAGACATGGAAGAAAGCCTAGGAGTATTTTCTCGAAGAGCGCGGTAGGAGTAGGAATGACGACGAGACATATTTCCTACAAAGAATAGTAAACGGAAATCAAGATCATGATTATGATTAATGTAAAAGTGTTGTGATAAGTGGTGTATGTGTGTGTCCGCATAATCCCCCTAAGAGACCAGGGCCCGAAGCTTGGATTGTCTGTGCAGTCTCTTTATCTTTTGCAAGGGAGGTTCCCCCTCAGAGGTAGGAAAGAATGGTTTCCCCTCTAAAATCTTCGGAAGTGTAGAGGTCATCCGGCAAAGGAATCTTTTCTAAACCCTCACGTATTTGCTCATCTGTTAACGAGGGTTCGAGTGGTGCTGGAGTCATAGTGGGAGACTGTCCCTTAGCGGTTAGAGGTGAAGGACTTTTATAAATTTCAACAACTTTTGCAGCTTTTGTGGGCCCTTCTCCCCCAATCGGGGACATTCTGCTAGACTCCCTGGTAGTAGGGGGCACATACTTATAAGGCTTACCGCCCAAACCAAGCCCAAACCTCATATCCAAAAGGCGATGCTTGTGAAGATTCTTGTCAGTGATACATCTCTTGATTTTTAAGAAATCCGATGTGCTTTTGAGCAGGCGGGACAGTCGATCATCATATACCGAGCCTTCCGTTTTCGGGAAAATGTGATCTGCATAGAGAAAAGAAACATGTTAGCGCTTTGATTATGTAATTAGGTCATGCATCTAGAGACTTAAGGCTTACTTGACTTTAGCCACTTCCTCGCACACCCGGCCTGGAGTTTTATGTAAAACCAATCAGCTTTGGGATCCCCTATGTTGCTGTGACCCTCTAATAAAACCTTCCTATTGGCTACTGATTCGAAGAAAGTGAAGTTTGCAGCCATTGTGGAACGGTGTTTGAAAAGATAATAGAATTTCAAATCTTGAAAGTGAGCTCAGTCTGTAGAATCTCCGTATACGCAATGCATAGAGTGTATAAAGCCGCATATGCGTTTGGATGAAGTTGCATAGGGGCAATGCGTAATCGTCTTAAGGCCTCAACAACGATGGGTGGAAACGGAGGAATAGCACCTACCCAGCACATCAGCCTACGGATGGTCATATGCCCTGGTGGGGCAGAATGAGGTCTATCCTTACTTCCTGGAGTCTTAACATCGTCCCAAGGGATCCCGTGTCTTAAGCATATTTTTTAAGCTTTATGTCATCCAATTTGGAAGCTAGAGAATCAGTGAGCTTCTTTTTCTCAACTTCCTCAACACCAGGAAATTCTTCAGGAGCTCGGTCATCTTCTTCCTCCTCCTCAAGCGATGTACTCTCAGAAGAATTCGATTCTGTATCTGTCTCATATTCGGAGCCAGAATTACTCCAGTCTGAGCCTGACGGAAGCACCTTAGGATTGTGGAATTTCGAAGACTCCGGGTCTGCTCTCATTTTAGGTATTCTTGAGGAACGTCTATCTAACATAGCTGATTTTGCGAGTAAATATGAAGGATTAGGATGCAGTTACCCATGAACCCTGTGCATGTGCAAGTGCCAGTGTGTGGAAGCGTGTATAACGCTGGAAAAGAAAATTCACAAAGTAAATTGGATGAATGTAATAAGTATGATGTAGAGTCATGTTGTTGATCAGTCCAGAAAGTTCATCTCGAAGGCTCTAACTTAACTGTCCATTGATACATAATTTTCACTGTGTTCTTTAGTTAATGTGTGCATGGGATCGTTGACAAAGCCGGTTTGTTGAAAGTGTCGGGGGTCGGGTCACGATAAAAAGCCAGTGCATGGAACTGAGGTCGGATCATGGGTATCAGATTGTTAGCGAGCTAAGCCAGTGATGAAGCATCGACTCGCGAATCAGGCTTCGGACAGTGGAACGATCCATCGACTCGTGATAAGAACCCCCGATCCATTCCCCTGTGTCTCCATGACTCAATACTCCCCTAGCACATCACGACCCGATCCACTATCCAGTATTACATCCCAATTCCCTTCCTGGTCCTTCTGTTTCCACGAACCGAGCCAGAACCTCGCCCACGAACTGACCTGGCCTGCTCCTTCTCCCTCCTCGTTTCTCCTCTCCATCCATAAACACATGAAATTGAACCCATCACCACCGTCACTAAACTTAACACCCTCGTCATTGCTTTAGTCATATCGACGAAGATTCAACAAAAATAAAGAAGAACGAAAGAGAAGCCAAACGAAATGGAAAACGAGCCTAACGATGTTACCTTGTTATTGTAGGAAATTCTCGATTTCTGTTGAAAGTTAAATTAGGGTTCTGAAATTGGAAGTGGAGGCCAGCAAGAGAAAGTGAAAAGGTAAAAGGAAGGGGTAAAATCAGCTTATATAGCTGAGGAGGAGACTTTTGGCCTTCCCTCCTTTGTCTCATATGGCTCGCAAGGCCATAACGGGCCACAAGTAGGCAGAAAGCCTACCAGGGTTAGCACATGGGCCCCCTTAGACAACGGTCCGAAGCCTACGAGACGGCTCTACTCGAAGGTGTGGGATAGTCAGCCCATGGCTCGAAGTGGCGATCCGAGCCCAAACATGACCAACGAATCGGAAAGGCAGAGTTCTGTACTTGCAGAAATACGAAAGTTATTAAATACTACTTCTTACAAAAAGTTTTAAAACTTGCCTGGCGATTTGATAGCAATATCTCCAGAAACTCAAGAGGTGAAAATCACTCGATGAACAATGAAATGATTGATGATTTAACCTGATATTTACACCAGTCAAAGCACACAACTTCCCAAAGCAATACGACATTTCAGGCAAACACGACTTTTGATTCACATCGCTTCATGAGAAGATGGATTAGTAATTTCGAAGCATGTTCCATCCTTGATAAAACATACTTCGAGGGGGCAAAATGTTGGCTAGCTTTTTGACCAAGCCACCAGGGTTCACACACATAGAAAATATAGAGTTTCACACGTTAAAACCCTTAGGAACACGATTGTGATCACCTTCCTTTCGACGGATCATGATATTGTTTCCACGACCCCGATCGTGACCACCTTCCGAGACCCGATCCACCCTTGCTAGTGCCCGACGATCCAATCAATGTCGCCCGCAAATGAAGGCAATGAACTAGTCTACCACGACCCGAAAGGCTCAGATCTCATGACATCTGTCCATAACAGCCATTTTGATTATTTCACAATCCTCTTACGAACCAGTCCGAGATCCTCGGGATTTGTGCCATGTATGACCGCGATCCGCTTAAAGAAATCACCTATAAATAGCCTAGCACTTGGCATTTTTCAGGATCCTTTTGGCAGTTTCAAGTGTTGTTTCCTCCATTACTGTTATCTTATAAAAAAAAATCATTCTTAGCTCGAAATTATTAAGTGAATCATCATTGTACAAGTGAGATTGAGAGAAAAATCATTGATTGTACTTGAATCTTACGTATAATCATAGATATAAAGTGGATGTAGGCTTGTTAACGCCGAACCACTATAAATCTTGTGTGTTTTCTGCCTTTTCTTGCATTTCTAGATATAAATCTCTACTAATTCAGATAATTTGGGTGTTAGAGCCACTTTTGGATCTAACATGTATAAATCTATATAGTTGTACAAAGTTGTGTCTAATAAAATTGTCGTTTATATTTAATTATCTCTCTTTAAAGTATAAAGAATGATTAATTAAGGGGGAGTATTGTTGGATAGTTACTTATACTCTATTCATAGAGTTATACAATTTAAGGGGAGTATCTTTAGGATTTATTTTTGATAATGCCAATTGGGGAGAAATTATAAAATATAGGCATAGTTTATAGGATTCTTACAGACAGAGGGAGTATAGAAGGAACATCATCAAACAGGTATATACAGGTATGATATTTTATAAACTAAGGTTGTCATCATCAAAAAGGGGGAGATTGTTGGAGAATGGATTTTTGATGACAACAACCTTATTTCAATTATCACTGGTTATAAAATATATACTAACACTTTTTGTATAGAATGTATATATGTAGGAATTATATACAGGAAATATTACTGAAGACTGTACAATTATAAAGATAATAGAGATTCAAAGATCAGACAAATTTCAAGACTCACGAGTAATCAAGAGTTCAAGATTAATATAGTTATAGAGTCTAGATTTTGTAAGACTCTAAATAGCACTCCAGGTTCAAATTCGAATTTTCAAATTCTGATTTTCAATTCTATCCTCAATCCTCTCTATTTTATTTATCTATTCTTCTTTGTTTTTCAAACTTAAGTTTTATATATTTTTATACTTTATATTTATATTCTTATATTTATATTTATATAGTTTAAAACATTATAATTTTATATAAATTTATATAGTTTAAATTTATGTTTTCATATGTTTTTCTATCATATAATATTAATTTACAGCACTAGATTTTTGCTTAAGAATTTCCAGAATTATTTTCATATCAAAACACTTGAAAAATGCTTTGAAAAACAAAAATATACAAGGGTATGTCGACATGCCAAAAACACCATATTGACATACAATTATCATTTTTCCAATTTTGAAAGAAAATGTATTTTCACTATTTGAAACGATTCAGAGCCGTTGCAACCTTTCATACTCTATAAAAGGGGTTAAAACCGAATTTTTTATCATCTCTTCTTCTTTAACTTCATCCTCTTTCTCTACACCATAATTCTTAATCATTTTTATGATTTTTACACTTATACTCTGTCGAATTCAATTTTGTTTTGATCAAAGTTCTTCTCTCTACACTCTCTACTCTCTGAATCAAGTGCTATTGAAGAGTTATAGGGTTGTTCGTAATTGCTTAGGTTGAGTAAACATTGTTTGTGTTGAATCAAAGAGGAATCGATGTGTCCTTATAGCCGTGAAATCAAGGAAATAGGAGTTGGTGTGTCCTTGTAAGCTGTAAAATCAAGGAAGTAGGAATCGATGTCTCCTTGTGGGCCGTGAAATCAAGGAGGTTGCACTTGACTATTGGAAATAGCAATAAAACTATGCACAATCAAGCGCTGTGTGGGACTGGACATAGGAGCAATCCGAACCAGCATAAAATCCGGTGTGTTCTTTCATTTTCTGCAACTTAATTTCTGTTTATTTTGCATTTTTGTTTGAATCTGTGTCTGTGATTGTGTTAGTGGTGTTTGATTCATCCCGTAGCTTACTTTAGTTTTAAATTTTGTTTAAATTCTTACAAACACTATTCACCCCCCCCCCCCCTCTAGTATTTGCTTTGCCTTAATGATCATTTCTGCATTCTCTAACACAAAGTTCATATTCTACATATCCAGCATTACTAGCTAACACAAGGAAATAGATCAAATAACGTGTGCATTAACCATGGTGTAATATGACCAACTGCGAAAACCTAACTTTCCTCAATGTTCAACCTTGCTTTATAACCGCCCTTAGGTAAAAACCAATAAATAGCTCTCCGGCCTACAGCATGTTGAGCATGAATTGAAACAATAGTGCAAAAAGTATTGATTACTACAAACCAAATCTAACCAAAATTTTACCAGCACTAGAGACGCATGATTTGTGGACAATGACAAAGAAGTAGATTTAAGCAGACAACTATCTGATTTCTATAATTTTTTGGAAGCGATTTTCAAAAATGGAAATAGGGCACGTGATACAATATTAGACAAGGGAAATAAAAAAAGGGAGGGAGATAACCTGAAAGGATTAAAAATTTGGAGGGATGGGTGTGCTTTTTCGGCCAAAAATTTTACACAAAAAAGGCATGATTTTGAAACGGCTAACAATCGAATCAAATTTAAATTAGGTTGGGGTTGTTGGTCAGATTTGGCCCTAAGCCGTATCAAATTAACCGATCCGGAGCATTCGTGATGGACAGTCAGATTTGAGGTGCTTAGGGTGGTGCGGATCGCAAACTGTTGTTTGATACGGATCTGAGCATTATCAAATTTGATACGGCTATTAGCCAAATTGTATAGCCACATCCTTGTGTGCCAAATTCGTTGATATAGTGTAGTGTATGGTTGTGTCGACCCTAGGGTCGACCCCCCTATGGGTGTGTCGACCCTAGGGCCGACCCCCTTATTGGTGTGTCGACCCCCTGGGTCCCTCGAGCAAATTTGGGTAGATGTTTACCATTTTAACGTTTTTAATTTTAAATGTTTGATTAATATCCCATTATACTTTCTTTGATTTATTTAAATATTATACTTACAAATAATCTCCTTAAATTTATACAAAACTTCAAATGCCCATTTTACACGTATATATATATATACGCATACCTTTTATTTCGTTTACAAAATTCAAACAGTGTTATGCCGTTATTTAATTCTTACCATTTTTCTTTGATTGCACCCTTATTTTGAATTTCTCCTTTGTATATATATATTTTGCACATATATACGCATATAATTTCATATACATGTATACATATAGTTTTATACTTCCTTATATGTATAATTTTCCTTATATGTGTGTTTATACATATTTTCTCTTTATAACATGTGTTATTTCAGTCGTTCCTTTAAAATAAAAATATGGTGCCTGCGTGGATCGAACCTGCGCCACTCTCATGAAAGCCACATGCTCTAACCAACTAGACTACTTAGGCTTTTGTTAATAAGGATTAGAACAATGGTGGTCAATTTTCTTTTCTTATTCCTTTTATTGTTGTAATCTTTCATTTAAACCATTGCATGTAACCTTATCAATTTGCATGCATCTTTTTCTTTAAATTTTCTTTTCTTATCATTGCATGCAACATAATTACACCACATGCAACAGATTTCTTCATTTATATATTTATGTCTATATATATATATATACGTACACATATGCACTATTAAATATTTAATTGTCATAAAATGTGGGGTATTACACAACTTGTTGTAGAAGTCTGCCCGAAACCGCCCGACATATCCAGCATCCACAAGTGGTCAACATAATGAGAGAGGTCTGGTGTGTTAATATATATGAACAAGAAATGATAATAACCTGTTAACCTGTAATACTTAACCTGTTTAATTCTGTGGGGTTTATATAAACCTGCCAAATTGTGTAAGGGTTAAGCAAAACTTGTTTGAATCAATTGGGGGTCAAGTAAATCTGTTAAAACTGTGGGGGTTATACGAACTCGACAAACTTAATCTATTGTATATGTTGGGGTTATGCAGGCTTGTAAATATGTTAGGAATAACCTGTCAAAAGCCTAGTAGTGGGGATGCAAGCCTAGGGTGTAGCTTGTATCATCTATTGTGTGGGATCCATATTAGTCAGTAACCCATACTAACATCAAAAGGGGGACCCCGAACTAGGTAGGGGTCAGGGCACGCTTATTGAGCTGATTATAAGAGGTTCATATGGGTGGAGGTGTCTTATGGCGTATTCCAACGGAGTCATGTGCGTGTATGGATCCGCCTGCTCGGGAAAATAAGACGCTATAGCACCAGTAAATATGGCTATGTCTATTTGGGGGTTGCCGTTTTAGGAAGTGATACATCCTACTGTGGGACCGGCACAGGGTATTTACGGAATAGGGAGTCGATTGATTGGGGTAGAAATTAGGGTATATCTAATCCTGCCTGTTTAGGAGCCCGTTATTATCATTTGGGATAACACCTGTTATTTCTGTTGAGCTGTTAGTTATTATCGTTGGGGGTAAAACCCGTCACTAGAAGTACCCCTAAGTCTACCATTTCTTTTCTGTTGGGATCATTTTGTTTCTGTTATACTAGTATTGATGCAGAGAAAAGTATTTGGGAAGCATAATCTATTCTGTTATGTTTGTTCTACTTATCATGCTCAGTCTGTTATACCTGCCTTATGATATTGTTATCTCTCTCATCCAGTTTATAAGCCTGTCATGATGCTTTTACTTATTTATATGCTAAAAGTAACTGGACTTGCCAAACTTTATGTCGGACCCCTTTTTGTTTCCTTTTCTCTCTCTTCCTTTCCCACTTGGTTCTCAGGGACGGAATACTCAGGCTTGATTAGGATTCTCTCTCTGTTTCTGCTTGGAGCTGCTTATATGTACCGCTTTGATTACCTGTCTACCTTGCTATGGCTATTTTTGGGGACTATGATTTTATATTACTGTACTCTGATGATTTTAGTATAAGGTAGATATTTTAAATTGATGTAATAGGTTTTCAGTATTTCAGACTTATGTTAAAACTGGATTTTGGACCACTATGTTTTCTATTTGAAGAATAAAGTTTTAAATTCTGTTGTTATTTTATATTTGTCTTGTGATGTTTCTGTTCCTATTTACCAATAACACTTCACGGAACTTAATAAATTTTGATAAAGAGTTACATTAACGGACATGGGGTGTCACATTTGGTACCAGAGCTAAAGGTTACAAGATCGGTTAAAAGCTTTTGAAAATTGTTTTCAAAAGGTTTTAAAAGAAAGCATTTTCAAGAGATAAGTCTATTTTGAAAAACGTATTCCCCAAAGCCATATGAAATATCCTTCGATTCTCTGTTTGAATCCCTTTTCCTTTTCTTTTCAGCATGTGTGCGTAACCGAAAATTCCCGAGGGCGTTCAGTTACCAGCTTGGTTCCGTAGATATCTCGAGGTTACGACACCAATCGAAGGCCAAGCAAATGCCCCTCCCTTAGCTGCAGCCGTTGTCCCTCCTCCTCCGCGAGCGAATAATTTCTCTAAGATATGCAAGGATTTATGTGCAACGGGAGGAAAGCCTTTCGAGGAACTAGGACTTTTGTAGAATCAAGGAATTGACTTAAGGAGACAAAGGATTTGTTTGGGATTTTTGAGGTTGATGACCGTAGGAAGATCCAGTTGGTCATTTGGCAACTGAAGGATGAGGCTTCGTTCTGGTGGGAAGTGATGCAAGAAGCGCATCCAATTGAGACTTGGGGTGATTTCCGATAGAGACTCGAAATGAAGTTACTTTCTCTGCAGAAGAGAGTATGCAAATGGAAAGGTTTCTGGCACTTGAGCAAGGAGGCATGTCTGTCAAAGAGTACGTCAATAAGTTCAATAAATTGGCAAAGTTTGGTTTGGAGCTAGTGAATACCCCACACAAGAAAGCTTTGAGGTTTGCATGAGGGTTAAATAAACCCTTCTATGGGTTGGCTATGTCTCATATTCCGATGGGTCAACTTTCGAGAAACTCATTGATATGGCATTGATGCATGAAGAAGACAAAGGCAAAAAAAAGTGGCTAAGATTGATGAGACACAAAACAAGAAAGTGTGGCCCAAGAAAGAATAACAACAACAAAAGAAGGGAAGAAAAAACGAAAAAGCTCGAGACAAGAGGAAATGTCATAGTTGTAGACGTGCGAGTCATTTGAGCAAAGATTGCAGAAAAAGGAAGAATGCTTGTTTCCACTGTGGTAAGGTCAGACATTTTACTAGGGAGTGCCCGAAGAAGTAAGGACAGGGCTAAAAGGTATGATCTTCTAGGGTGCAGGTGCAAGCTCTCATGGCCAGTGTACCGGACAGAGGTAGGAAAGTTTATGTTGAATGTTTGATTTCCCTTTCCGATCATCCTATTAGAACTCTTTTCAATTCAGGCGCTTTGCGTTCTTTTATCGCTACACCAAAAAAGTCCTTTGGTAGCGTTTGAAAAACGCTACCAAATATTTTGGTAGCATTTTAATGAATGATACTACAGGTCCCATAACTAAAAGTGTGAATTTTTTGGTTGCGTTTTGATAAACGCTACCGTATGATTAGCATAGTTGCGTTTTCCAAACGCTACTAAAGATCTATAGGTGGGTCACTTTTTGCTTTACTGTAGCGTTTATTTTGTGCCACTAAAAATTCAGATGGTATGCAACATTTGTTTTTGTAACGTTTCTAAAACGCTACTAAAAGGTATTTATTGTTTTGTAACATATTATAAATGCTACTATTTACTGCTAATGGCTTTATTATTTCCAGCAATTAGTTATATAATAGTCATATTAAAATTAGAAAAAATCATATAAAAATCTGATTTAAAACAACAATCATTCAATCAATTATCATATTCAAATAACTATGTACACATTAGTCACATAAGTATTTCCCATAACCATTTAGATAATGGTTATTTGACAAAATCAGCAAATTCACATACCACAAGCATTTAGAAATAAATTTACACAATAAGTACTAACAAATACCATTATACATACAACAACTAAAGTCATGTCCATTGTTGTTGATGGTCTTCACTCCAGAAAATCTAATTACCTGTAAACAATATTAACTGGTTATTATTAAAATAAGCACATAAACAATATTAATAGAACTCAACCATGAATAATTCATTCCACTGCAAAATTCAAACTGCACATAAACAATATTAACTTTGCGCTCCTTTCACTTCATACAAACTCAACCTACATTTCATACTACACTCATTTCTGCCTAGACCAACACATGTAGCAACACATCTCCGCACATTACCCTCACCACAACATGACCATCCACCAGCATCACAACATGACCAATACAAGTTACTTAGGAATGCACGTCCTTTTGCATTTAATGAGCTCAAAACATGAAAATTTTATTCTTGTTGGTTTAGGTAACCTTCGTCTTATCCCCATGGTCCCTTACTCTAGTAGCAATCAACCACTCATTACATGCAACAATAAATAATTTTGGTGCACTTTACTTTTGTAGTGTACATTGTTTCCAGTGCACTTTGTTTTTGATGGAACTTGTTTCTATCTCATTATGAATAGCGTTATATGGATTATAAATTAGCTTTACAGTATTTTTGATCCTAGGTTAAAACTGAGATGCAATTGCAAATAGGCTTTTCAACAAAAATTGCGATTCAACTAAGTTATAACACCAACCGACAAAAGCTCAGTTCTGTGCTCCTAGCTATAAGTGCAACTTAGTTTTGACTAAATTAATATATAAACCCAGTTAACATAAACTTAATTAATCATCATCGTTATTTATATATAAAAAATTAGTTATTATATTATTATTTATTAAATTTCATTAACTTAAACTAAGTGAATTTTATAAAACTTGTTTATATTTAACATAACTTAGTTACTCCAATAAATTTGGTTAAACATACATGAAACATGGGTTGTGAAAATAGTGTTCATTGACAAAATTATTTCCAATAGTTATTACAGAGGTAAATAGTATGCCAAGAATTGAACATAACTGATGTAGTATTTCTTTTTAGCTATAGCTAATGTAACAAAATGAACTGGAAAAATTTAAATACATGTACCTTAAATAGTGTTCAATTTCTCTTTAGTACGCCAAGACTTCTTAAAGTTTGGATGCATGGGAATCATTACTTGGCTTGATGGTTCTTACAAGGGCTTCTTGTGTCAAGGATGCAATAAGCTGCATGCATTTACGGTTTATGATAAGTTGATTGATTTGCTCAAAACAACAACAATAAATGTAAGTACCTCTCCCTTCCTATTAAACATGCGACCATAAACGAACCCATGACCCCCATATGCAGAAGGGCTTTCTATATATATATATATATATATATATATATATATATATATATATATATATATATATATAAGAATGAAACATGAAGTTGAGAACGATCCGTTCTGACACATTGAATGGAAAATGGTAAAGGATGTTTATGTACAACTAGCACGAACCACATAAAGCAACCAGTCATCAACTCTCACATGTTTATGAAACCATATCCTATATTAAAAAAAGCAACAAAATCATATTTAGAATAAAACGCATTGGAAAAGTAAAAGGTGAAGGTGAGATGATATTGCTTATATTTAATCACATACAAGCACCATCTAATTTGTGCCATCTTCAATTTATGTTTAGGCATCGACATTCGCATAAATTTCCCCCATACTTGAAATTGTGCGAGGACATGAAACATATCCTCAAAATTTATGGGAGCATGCAAGCTCATTTGGAAAGTTTAGCACATTGCATTTTTAAATTCAAATCTTATGCTAAATCTCTCGTTTTATGATGGCATTATTGGCTACACAATAAAAATTGGGTTGATATGTTTGTCGATTCACTTATGATTCAGAAGTGAAAAAGGTTGCAAAACAAAACCAAGAAGTGTTTCAGAACAGAAAGATATTTCAAGAAAATATAGACATTTGATACATACACACGATCCAGACTGAGTGTTGAATGCTTGTCATCCTTCTTCCAGTGAGGATTTACACGGGCACGGCCAAAGATTAGGTCTGAAGCATATGCTACAACACACATGCAGCCAGGTGTTAATATCTAATTATAACATGGTTAATTATGCAATACAATACAATACAAAAAAATCTCTTAATTATCCTATATGCATTTTACAGATCTAGTATATATAAGTATCATCCGAACTCACCAAGTAACAACCAAACCAAGGTTTCGCCAAAAACGTGTTTGAAACAAAAAAATGTAACGACCCAACTTTCGAACACATCGGAAGTCGTTCCATTAATAAGAAATGAGAATAGATAGAAGATAAATCACAGAAACATCAGAATCTCACAGCGGAATTTTCACAAAAGATAATACTTTATTACATTACACAGCGGAACATCAGAGCATACCGAATCTAGTGATACAACCCATTCAGGGTACATCAGTAATTATACATATCATAGATGGTCAACTGACAGACTTAATTATACAGAAGACAGATGGACCAGCACACAGCAAATTCTTCATTCCAGCTTCACAAGTTTATCCAAATCCTGATTCACTTGTCTATTCATAACAAGCGTTATGAATACCTAGGAGTTTAAGGGAAACACAGAAAAATAAACTTCGGGTCAGTCAGGGGACTGGTATGAGTAAACAGTTTAAAAACAAATAAAAATATCTCATAAGACCATGCCGTAAATACGGAACGGGTTTTTACCCTATGAGAATAAAACACTTTGTATACTTTAAACCGGATATTATCATAGCATCTAGTTGTTTCCACAAATAATTTAAAATCAAGAAGAATGCTTGCATCTCACATTCTCCTGCATAGTATACAAATAAAAACCGCTTGGCACTTAGGAAAATTGGATTTCCAACTATGACAAGGTATGGGACCACCTTCCGATGATGTATCTCTAGATGCCAATACACCTGGGTTCAACAAGAACGTCCTGCAACCTGGCCCTCACATGACCGACCACTCATTTCTCTTGAGTGTATCGAGTGTATATCACCAATGGTTGTGTACGGCAACCATTCCCGAATGGGCAGAATCGATAGATTAAGAAACAAAAGGAATTTCTCTAGATAGGTGATGCTACACCCTAATGGGAGCGACCCACATAGCCATGCTGCCTGCCCGATTTTTTGTCATTTCCCCGGTGTGAGGCTTGAGGCTACGTTATCTTCTAGAACACCTGTCCACCATTCACTTCGAATGCCACATCGTCAAATCCATGATCACATATTGATTATACAAATACACACTGGGTGTAAAATAAAGAGAAGTTACCTTCTCCCCACCAACTTGGTATATTCGTAATTATCAATGGCATGACCATTGGAAATACTCTGTCAGACATTCGTCCTTACAAGTTGTCCTGGGACTGGACAAACCGAAGGCACTATTCAAAAATAGCCTTTGTATATCGTCGTCTTCAATTTTCAAAATCTTTGGCGCGCGGCGTATAATCAAATCAAAGTGAAATATTTATTTCGGCCTCTTTGAAATGATTAACGAACATTTTTATCTTTAAATTATAAATCTAACAAGATTATAATCTAATCCGCATATATAATTCCAGTCAAACCAAACAGTATAAGATCATCTGGTCCTTATCTGGTATTTTGATCATCTTTTCAAAACGGCTAATTTTAATGTGTGCGTCGCACAGGGTTTTTCTTCCCATTTTGTTCGTCATCTTTAAAAATGAATTCTTACTTTAATTTTCTTTAGAAAAATATTACTCATCATGATTTCTAAATCTGATTATCATAAATGACTTTAAATTATGATTCATAATCAGCTTTCACACTTTGTATCGTTTCCGTGAAATTTCACTTTGGGTCCCTTTTTCTTGATTTACTTCTTCTTCTTTCATTATATATAAATAAAATTTCTCTCTTATTTTTAATCCAAACACGATTAAAAATATCATTTACAATTCTTATACAGTATAGAACTGTCCATGATCGGTTCCTTGTGTCCGGATGTTAAGACTACAGTTTAGACTGACAAATCTAGCGCATGTGTTACATACGGTTTCTTGGTTAAAATATAAATATTCCCTTAGAAATAAATTCAAATTAAAATTATAAACTTAAATTTATAATTTAATAAAACTACAGTTCATGTGCTAACTTCTCGACTTTTGTTTGAAACTTATCTGACCCTTTTATACTTGATCGACTTTCCTTTGTTTTTTTGACTTTACCATTTGAATATTTCGTTAGAAAATCATTTCTTCTTCTTTTTTAAATTAACTTTATAAATTAATTTAAAATTTTAGTCCAGTATTTAAATTTTAGTCCTGACAAAACTGCATTAACATATCCTGATTCACTCCTTTCCTTTTCTTGTTAATTGAATAAAAATTTTATTTTAATTTAAATATTTATTTTTCCCCTTTTTATTTAACTAATATTTACTTAAAAACTGAATTGAATTTAAATTTCATTTAAAAATCCTTGTTTTAAAAGTCTAAAACACCAAAGTACCTAACTGGTCAAAGTACCACTCCAAAATCCCTAGTGCGCGCTCACGAAATCCATCCCGGTCACCATGGTTTCGCAAAGAACCACATCATATACCAAAGTACCAGCCCGTGAAGTACCCCCTCCAAAACACAGGGTCTTGCCTACTGATTCATTCAAATCCCTGCGTTCCCATCCCAATACCACAGTGCCAACACAAGCCAAAGTACCACCCTCATAACACATAAATTTTTGGTCGATCACCATCCTTTCTTCTTCTACTTACTTTCCCTATGCATAGCAATGAGGTGCACTTCTTCCTCAAAATCATCTCTCAGCACCATTCATATGAATATCCATTACCAGACCGTCCTCCCAAACCCCACTCACATGATCATCTCTGGCCATGATATCACCTGGACCCGCCACCATGTCAAGGCCGATCAACATGGCCCCTCCCTACGGGAAAATCCTGACACTCGATGATCTGAGCACGCCACAGTTCAACATCCGAATTTCCCTATTTGTCAGCCCACACAAAACCTAAATCCAAGCCAAACCTTAAGATCAAGCGATGGAAAAATTAAATAATATTTTACCTACGATCTTCAACACGCTGAGCTTCTCCATACCCAATCCCATGGGTTCCGATCAAGTAGATCACCAGAAAACCCCTAGTTTGTAATTTCAGGGGAACCCAGGAATTCTCGACATCCACTATGCTAAAATTCATGAATTTATTATTAAAATTCATGATTTATGCTTATGATTCTATTCGTATGCCTGAATTCACGTTTTATGATATTCGAGATTTCTTGTTTTAGAAAGGGTTACTGGTAATGGAGTTTATATTGAGATTATACATATTAATATCATTTAAAACTATTTTTTCTTTAAACTATAGGCCTATATCAATAACTTTCATGTAGAAGTTAAGCACTAAAACTTGTTTAAGTTCAATTTATGGATTTTATAAATAACAGGGTAAGTTAAGTCTGTGTATATAAAGCACAGAGACTGTTAAATGTTTGTTTACAGTATGTTTATGCTATCATAAAAAGCAGCATACCCAAGTTATAGATGATATACAATATGTATACAACAGGTGATCATTCAATACTAGTCACGACAAAGATTTAACAAAGAGTGAGTTTTACTCACTATAATATGTATTTACTACCCTTTTGTCTACTGTGTCATGTAACTATTTTTAATCTCCAGGTTTATGCTGGTCTAATACAATATCAACAGTTTTTAGTGATTTCATTATTCACCAGCATCGGTATTTAGTTTATCATGATAACATCTAAACATACGTATAGTTTGAAATAGCAAGCATTCATATATACATAAAGCAGTAATAAGAATTTACGTGTTTACTCACAGTTCAAACAACAAAAACTGCAGGAAATCTAAAACAGAAAAAAAAAACAGTTTTACTCACCAAAATAAAATGCTTAAACCCTTGGTTTTACTCCTCCTTTACTGATCAAACTGAAGTGTTTGTGCGAGTGAAAGTGTATGTGCTTAAGGTCTTTTTATAGTGGTAGAGAATTATTAAAATATTGGTGGAAAAATCTTAGTTTTTGAAAAACAAGCAAAAATCAGTTTTTTGAGATATGTGTGACACATGATTGACAACACAAGCACAAATCTTCCTCTATGCATATGGCTTATCTCAGCTACTCCTCGTCCCTAAAACCCCTAGGCAATCACCACATTACCCCCATTGGATTCTATGACAAATCATTTCATAAATGCTTATGATCTTTCACAATCTTCCTTGGTATGAACATCATTCTCTTGTACCATACAAGCTCAGTTTTCACATGTTTACTAGCTCATTTTCCTCATATAAAAATGTTGATTTAACATATAATATAAACTACATTACCTTGGCCTCCAAGGTATGAAAAAAAATCTGAAATTTCTGCACTATCTTGCTCACGGCCGTGTGAGTATTTGGCATAGAAAATCTCAGAAAATCACTCCTTAAGTGCTCATCTAGGGGAGGAAAGATCCATGGTATTTTTGTACAAGATTGGGTAATCTTTTAGTACATGGGGTTTGACAAATTGAATGTGTTTTTTGAAAAACACAAAGAAGAAAATTTCAGAAAAATCTTAAGGAAAAGAAAGGAAAAATCTAAACTGAAAATGTATTGATACAAGAATGATTTTCCATGTGACCAAATATCTCTTTAGATCCTTTCTCTAGCTTTTTCTAAGGTAGGTGTTATCTTTGCATCTTGTTCATGAACACATGCTTGCAAATGGACATGAAACTTTCATGTTTTGATGTTGTGTACATGTGAATATGAACTTTTCTTTTGAACTTTCTTTTGAATAACAAAATGGATGTTGGCATGTTTAAATTCAAGAGTTAAAAGCCTTTAAATCCAAAATTTTGCAAAAACTTAATTCTTAAACACTTTGAAAAAAAAGAACAAACATGTGGAAAAAAATGGCATTACTAAAACATGCTATGTTTAAGTGCTGTTATTCATATACATGTGTAAAAAAAATCAATTTAAACAAGCGCTATCAAATACATGCTATCACACCGGATTATATAAGAAATGGGTTTTGGTAAATGCTGTGCAACATACATATGTAAATGCTATTATACAAGAAAGAATGAAAC
This sequence comes from Allium sativum, assembly GCA_030737875.1. Lineage (NCBI taxonomy): Eukaryota > Viridiplantae > Streptophyta > Magnoliopsida > Asparagales > Amaryllidaceae > Allium > Allium sativum. The sequence goes on along the minus strand of CM060926.1, from coordinate 1,016,327,319 downwards.
TTAAATCTTTGACATGTTAAAATATTTTAAAGTCTTGATTTTTAAATCGTATCTGTAAATACGTACTTACGATCACTTCTTATCTGTATCAGTGATCTGTGTAAAAAACCCGGGTCATTACATTCTACCCCCTTATAAAAATTTCGTCCTCGAAATTTGTAACCGGTAGATTAGAGTTATCGACTCACATATATAAATAATTAACACACGTCAGCAATATCCTATTCAAAAATATCTGCCCAAATTCCCTTTCTAACTTATCGGTCAATTTACTTAACTTCGTTAAGTATTTCCCAAAATCTTCGTTCACGTACTTAACGATCTCCATTTCGGGACTTTCTGATTCACAAATTGATCAATTCACATTCCCTGAATTCATATCCAAATAAATACTTAAGTCCAGCTTTAAATTCAGGAAATCCAAATTTTAATTCAATTTAAAATTCTACTCGATTTCCGGTATCAACATGATTGAATATTATTCAAGTTTAATCCAACCATATTTAATTTATCTTGAGGCTGACCCTAGTCAATTAACTCCTTTTTATCTAAAAAGAGTAAGGTACCTTCTTAAGCCCCTTCCATTCTCACATCCTCAGAAGTTGATGACTTATCCATCAAAGCATAAACCTTTGGTTGTTGTGCCTTTTTCAGTGGACAGTCTCTAACCAAGTGCCCAGGCTGATGACAGTTATAGCAGGCAAACTTTTGGTGAATAACATCACTTGTTCCCTTTGATTGAGGTTGCTCCGGCTGCTGAGTTTGCTGTGGGTTTTCCGCTGCTGGTTTTGTACAAAACCTAGCAATGTGTCCCTTCTCCTTGCAGTTATGGCATTGCGTATCTTTATAACGCTCTTTGGCTTTCTCCCCCATCTTTGGTATTCCTTTGTTGTTCCGGTTTGGGTTGAATTTCCTTTTGTTTGGATTCTCACCACCAGACCCTCCCGTCTGTGCTGCTTTTGCAACTGGCTTCTTACCCTCCGGTGCCTCATAACGAACTGCCATGTCAACTAGATCGACGAATGGAATCTTGAGATGTCCAATCATCTGAACTTTCAGGCTGTCCTTCAATCCTGCTATAAACATTTCATTTTTATTGAGTGGGGTATTGATCAGTTCTGGCCCGAAATAAGAAAGCGAGTTGAATTTGTTCTCATATTCAGATACTTTCATATTCCCTTGCTTGAGATCGATGAAATCCCGATATATTCTAGTTTTTCCTGCAGCAGGTAAAAATTGTGCTTCGAAAGCTTCTTTGAATTTTTCCCAAGTGAAATCTTCTTCAGGAATATTTGTGGTCTAAGCATCCCACCAAATAGCAGCAGCTTCTTGAAGTTGCCATGAAGCTAAGAGATGTTTCTGCTCATCATTCAATATCGGTCCCTTGAAAATCCTCTCACAGGACCTCAACAATGCTTGGACTTCAATGAAAGATTCCGTCCCTTTGAAAACTTTTCCTCCCAGAGTTGTATATTCCTTACAAATAGTTGCAAAGCTTTTGTCCTGTTGGACTGGTGCAACTTCCTCTACTGTTTCTACTTGATCCTGGGATCTAGTATTACGACCAGTAGTAGTGGACGACCCTCTAGCTCGACTTCTTCGTCCTCGGTTACTCATCTTAATCACCTGAATGTAATAGGTCATCAATCCAGAATTGATTGGATATAACTAACTTAGGTATACCATCCAAGTTGATTTATTTTAAATTTATTTTAAAATTTCAAAAATACGCTTTCTCACACTCACCCAAAGCCTAGGTAATCAATAACCTAAGCTCTGATACCAACTGTAACGACTCAACTTTCGAACACATCGGAAGTCGTGCCATTAATAAGAAATGAGAATAGATAGAAGATAAATCACAGAAACATCAGAATCTCACAGCGGAATTTTCACAAAAGATAATACTTTATAACATTACACAGCGGAACATCAGAGCATACCGAATCTAGTGATACAACCCATTCATGGTACATCAGTAATTATACATATCATAGATGATCAACTGACAGACTTAATTATACAGTAGATAGATGGACCAGCACACAGCAAATTCTTCATTCCATCTTCACAAGTTTATCCAAATTCTGATTCACTTGTCTATTCATAACAAGCGTTATGAATACCCAAGAATTTAAGGGAAACACAGAAAAATAAACTCCGGGTCAGTCTGGGGACTGGTATGAGTAAACAGTTTAAAAACAAATAAAAATATCTCATAAGACCACGCCGTAAATACGGAACGGGTTTTTACCCTATGAGAATAAAACACTTTGTATACTTTAAACCAGATATTATCATAGTATCTAGGTGTTTCCACAAATAATTTAAAATCTAGAAGAATGCTTGCATGTCACATTCTCTTACATAGTATACAAATAAAAACCGCTTGGCGCTTAGGAAAATTGGATTTCCAACTATGACAAGGTATGGGACCACCTTCCGATGATGTATCTCTAGAGGCCAATACACCTGGGTTTAACAAGAACGTCCTGCAACCCGGCCCTCACATGACCGACCACTCATTTCTCTTGAGTGTATCGAGTGTATATCACCAATGGTTGTGTACGGCAACCATTCCCGAATGGGCAGAATCGATAGATTAATAAACAAAAGGAATTTCTCTAGATAGGTGATGCTACACCCTAATGGGAGCGACCCACATAGTCATGTTGCCTGCCCGATTTTTTGTCATTTCCCCAGTGTGAGGCTTGAGGCTACGTTATCTTCTAGCACACCTGTCCACTATTCACTTTGAATTCCACATCCTCAAATCCGTGATCACATATTGATTATAAAAATACACAGTGGGTGTAAAATAAAGAGAAGTTACCTTCTCTCCACCAACTTCGTATATTCGTAATTATCAACGGCGTGACCGTTGGAAATACTCTGTCATACATTCTTCCTTACAAGTTGTCCTGGGACTGGACAAACCGAAGGCACTATTCAAAAATAGCCCTTGTATATCGCCGTCTTCAATTTTCAAAATCCCTGGCGCGCGGCGTATAATCAAATCAAAGTGAAATATTTATTTCGGCCTCTTTGAAATGATTAACGAACATTTTTCTCTTTAAATTATAAATCTAACAAGATTATAATCTAATCTACATATATAATTCCAGTCAAACCAAATAGTATAAGATCATCTGGTCCTTATCTGGTATTTTGATCATCTTTTCAAAACGGCTAATTTTAGTGTATGCGTCGCACACGGTTTTTCTTCCCGTTTTGTTCTTCATCTTTAAAAATGAATTCTTACTTTAATTTTCTTTAGAAAAATATTACTCTTCATGATTTCTAAATCTGATTATCATAAATGACTTTAAATTATGATTCATAATCAGCTTTCACACTTTGTATCGTTTCCGTCAAATTTCACTTTGGGTCCCTTTTGGAATGACCAATCATTTTTTTCTATATTTTCATTTATTAAATCCTAGCAGTAATATATTTCATATATATTTGAATTAGGATTGACGAACTTCTTTCATTATATATCAATAAAATTTCTCTCTTATTTTTAATCCAAACACGATTAAAAATATCATTTACAGTTCTTATACAGTATAGAACTGTCCATGATCGGTTCCTTGTGTCCGGATGTTAAGACTACAGTTTAGACAGACAAATCTAGCGTATGTGTTACATACGGTTTCTTGGTTAAAATATAAATATTCCCTTAGAAATAAATTCAAATTATAATTATAAACTTAAATTTATAATTTAATAAAACTACAGTTCATGTGCTAACTTCTCGACTTTTATTTGAAACTTACCTGACCCTTTTATACTTGATCGACTTTCCTTTGTTTTTTTGACTTTACCGTTTGAATATTTCGTTAGAAAATCATTTCTTCTTTTTTTTAAATTAAATTTATAATTTATTTTAAAATTACAGTCCGGTATTTAAATTTTAGTCCTGACAAAACTGCATTAACATATCCTGATTCACTCCTTTCCTTTTCATGTTAATTTAAATAAAAATTTATTTTAATTTAAATATTTATTTTTCCCCTTTTTATTTAACTAATATTTACTTTAAAAACTAAATTGAATTTAAATTTTATTTAAAAATCCTGGTTTTAAAAGTCTAAAACACCAAAGTACCTAACTGGTCAAAGTACCAGTCCAAAATCCCTAGTGCGCGCTCACGAAATCCATCCCGGTCACCATGGTTTCGCAAAGTACAACATCATATACCAAAGTACCAGCCCATGAAGTACCCCCTCCAGAACACAGGGTCTTGCCTGCTGATTCATTCAAATCCCTGCGTTCCCATCCCAGTACCACAGTGCCAACACAAGCCAAAATACCACCCTCAGAACACATAAATTTTTAGCCGATCACCATCCTTTCTTCTTCTACTTACTTTTCCTATGCACAACAATGTGGTGCACATGCACACCACCACTGACTGACATGGAGCCATCGCGACATCCCCCGCAAACCAAGCTTCCACCTGACATTGCTACTGACCCATCAATTCAACCCAAAAACACTTCTTCCTCAAAATCATCTTTCAGCACCATTCATATGAATATCCTTACCAGACCGTCCTCCCAAAGCCCACTCCCACGATCATCTCTGGCCATGATATCACCTGGACCCGCCACCATGTCAAGGCCCATCATCATGGCCCATCCTTACGGAAAAATCCTGACACTCGAACATCTGAGCACGCCGCAGTTCAACATCCGAATTTCCCTATCTGTCAGCCCACACAAAACCTAAATCCAAGCCAAACCTTAAGATCAAGCGATGGAAAAATTAAATAATATTTTTCCTACGATCTTCAACATGCTAAGCTTATCCATACCCAATCCCATGGGTTCCGATCGAGTAGATCACCAGAAAACCCCTAGTTTGTAATTTCAGGGGAACCCAGGAATTCTCGACATCCATTATGTTAAAATTCATGAATTTATTATTAAAATTCTTGATTTATGCATACGATTCTATTCGTATGCCTGAATTCACGTTTTATGATATTCGATATTTCATGTTTTAGAATGGGTTACTGGTAATGGAGTTTATATTGAGATTATACATATTAATATCATTTAAAACTATTTTTGCTTTAAACTATAGGCCTATATTAATAACTTTCATGTAGAAGTTAAGCACTAAAACTTGTTTAAGTTCAATCTATGGATTTTATAAATAACAGGGTAAGTTGAGTCTGTGTATATAAAGCACAGAGACTGTTAAATGTTTGTTTACAGTATGTTTATGCTATCATAAAAAGCAGCATACCCAAGTTATAGATGATATGCAATATGTATACAACAGGTGATCATTCAATACTAGTCACGACAAAGATTTAACAAAGAGTGAGTTTTACTCACTATAATATGTATTTACTACATTTTGTCTACTGTGTCATGTAACTATTTTTCATCTCCAGGTTTATGCTAGTCTAATACAATATCAACAGTTTTTAGTGATTTCATTATTCACCAACATCGGTATTTAGTTTATCATGATAACATATAAACATACTTATAGTTTGAAATATCAAGCATTCATATATACATAAAACAGTAGTAAGAATTTATGTGTTTACTCACAGTTCAAACAACAAAAGCTGCAAGAAATCTAAAACAGAAAAAAAAAACAGTTTTACTCACCAAAATAAAATGCTTAAACCCTTGGTTTTACTCCTCCTTTACTGATCAAACTGAAGTGTTTGTGCGAAAGTGTATGTGCTTAAGGTCTTTTTATAGTGGTAGAGAATTATTAAAATATTGGTGGCAAAATCTTAGTTTTTGAAAAACAAGCAAAAATCAGTTTTTTGAGATATGTGTGACACATGATTGACAACACAAGCACAAATCTTCCTCTATGCATATGGCTTATCTCAGCTACTCCTCGTCCCTAAAACCCCTAGGCAATCACCACATTACCCCATTGGTTTCTATGACAAATCATTTCATAAATGCTTATGATCTTTCATAATCTTCCTTGGTATGAACATCATTCTCTTGTACCATACAAGCTCAGTTTTCACATGTTTACTAGTTCATTTTCCTCATATAAAAATGTTGATTTAACATATAATATAAACTACATTACCTTGGCCTCCAAGGTATGAGAAAAAAAATCTAAAATTTCTACACTATCTTGCTCACGGCCATGTGAGTATTTGGCATAGAAAATCTCAGAAAATCACTCCTTAAATGCTCGTCTATGGGAGGAAAGATCCATGGTATTTTTGTACAAGATTGGGTAATCGTTTAGTACATGGGGTTTGACAAATTGAATGTGTTTTTTGAAAAATACAAAGAAGAAAATTTCAGAAAAATCTTAAGGAAAAGAAAGGAAAAATCTAAACTGAAAATGTATTGATACAAGAATGATTTTCCATGTGAACAAATATCTCTTTAGATCCTTTCTCTAGCTTTTTCTAAGGTAGGTGTTATCTTTGCATCTTGTTCATGAACACATGCTTGCAAATGGACATGAAACTTTCATGTTTTGATGTTGTGTACATGTGAATATGAACTTTGCTTTTGAACTTTCTTTTGAACAACAAAATGGTTGTTGGCATGTTTAAATTCAAGAGTTAAAAGCCTTTAAATCCAAAATTTTGCAAAAACTTAATTCTTAAACACTTTGAAAAAAAAAAGAACAAACATGTGAAAAAAATGGCATTACTAAAACATGCTATGTTTAAGTGTTGTTCTTCATATACATGTGTAAAAAAAATCAATTTAAACAAGCGTTATCTAATACATGCTATTACACCGGATTATATAAGAAATGGGTTTTGGTAAATGTTGTGCAGCATACATATGTAAGTGCTATTATACAAGAAAGAATGAAATTTAAATCTTTGACATGTTAAAATATTTTAAAGTCTTGATTTTTAAATCGTATTTGTAAATACGTACTTACGATCACTTCTTATCTGTGTCAGTGATCTGTGTAAAAACCCCGGGTCATTACAAAAAAGTTTAGACAAAAACCCACAAAGCCACTATGCGCATAAAAATGGCCATTTTCATGACCTCAGCGGAATTAGTTCAGTGACCTGATTATGTTTAATACTTTAAACATTTCAAACTGAGGGATCAATTGTTTACCTATGTAAAGTAGGATCGCCAGGAAGTTTTTCTTTTGCTTTGAACCAGTAATTCACATTGAAACGAATTTGGGATATAATGTCAAAACAATTTAACCGTATATGCAAGAATTATAAGCGAAAACTAAATACTAATTGTGGTGAAGATGCAATAAATTACAAAGTGTTTAGTAACAAATTCAATTAACTTTGAAAATGATAAATTTAGATATTTACATTTTCTAGAGGTGTCACTTGAGGCATCAAAGCTACTTGTTGCTCAAATCCCACTTCTTTCTTCTGTAGAATATGCAGTGAACAAAAAATAATGATACATAACATAATTATCGTATCGAACAAAATTTTATATATGTCGATGTGCAATTGTATGTATGCACCACACATATGTATGCATGCATGTGTGTTTGGGTGATGTGTTACCGTGCATAATATAGACTTTTAACTTAATAAAGTAGTAAATTAATATATTCCATTATATTAAAATATACATAATTTAAACTATAATCATGAAAAAAGGAACGGATAAGTTTTGGATCCGCATTACCAATATACGTATCCACATTTGTATCCGTTTTGTTTCTCAGTATTGGATATTTATCTGTTTTTCGGATGCGGATGCAGACGGATTTCGAATATTCTTAAACAGCCCTTGTTATGGTCAATGTCATATATCTTAATCCTGTAACTGCCAAATTTTAAGCTACTTCAAATTAATGACTAAGTAGCATCAATCTTCTGCTGAAAAATCCTGACAGTGGAAAGTTGTTTTTGAAATACAACGTTACTTAAAACTGATTAAGTGAGACATGTAGACAACCTGAAATGAAGCAAACAAACTGAATATAACAAGATCATGTTGTTTTGCCTCAACTATCTGGTAGCAAAGATTTTGCCATCACGTGCATGTTTAACCTGATATATGATTGGTATTGCAAAACATGACGCTGTAATGAGTATGATACATACTTAATTAAGAACTCTTTGCATTAATGATCAAGTAATGTAGACAAACACTGTAACACCCCGAGAATTCTATAACTGTGAAATTAACAAATTAAAGTATAATCAAATTCAAATCAAAGAACTAAAGGAAACGGGATACGCCATTACGTTCGTCTCGGAAAAATACGCGAAATAGAGTCCGAGTTTTCGAAAAATGGAGTCCGTATGAAGAAGATATAGCCTTCGGAAGTTTTTAAGTTAAGTTTAAAATTCAAACAGAATAAAATAAGCTCAGAAAAACAAAATGGGGCCCAATGGGCCAGGGCGGAAAAAGACCCGCCTGACGCACCCAGGTCGACTGGGCTGTCCACCTGGGCTAGCCATGTCGACAGGGCTGTCGACAGCCCTGTCGACAGGGGTATCGACCTGGTCGAGCCCAGCTCGACCTGGCTGGCCAGGTCTGTGTTTGGCCGATTTTCTGTGGTCTGCTTTGTCATTAGGGCTAGGTGGCAGGCTCTAATTGGTCTCTCCTTAGGATGAAAGGCTACGATCTAACCGAGCAACATCAACGGTCCTATTCAGTTCATTACCTCTATAAAAACAACCCTAGACTAAACCCTAATCTATTCATTCAAAAATAAGAACAAAGCCGCCATGTTGCTGAGGAACGACTAGGGGTAGCCACCAAATTGGAGAGAAGATTAGGAGGAAAATTCTAAGGCATAAAGCAACTCAATCAAATCAAACCGCATCTTCTTATCCCTAAATTTTAGAATTCGCCGCAACGATTGTAAGTAGAGTATTACTTTGGTATGAACAAATAATTGTGTTGGTTTGTATACTTGATTTGTGGCGATAAAATAATTCATATTTGTGCGTTGGAATATTGTATACGTTTGGATATGCTTGAATTATGTTATTCATTATGAAAAACTACATGCGGTAGTTCTATGCAAGTATACGTTTGGAATATTCGCAAATTATGTAATCCATGTTGAAGCTACATGTATGTAGTTGATTGAAATTCATGCAAGTTTGGGGCTTTGCTACTATGCCATCATAATATGTATTTTTATACAAAAATCATTTTTGTGAAGTAATTGGAATAAGTTTGGGTTATTATAATCCATATGAAATTATGTTGAGAATTTGGCATCATGTATTAAGCCATGCTTTTGTACTAGAACACGTATTTGCAAACTTATGAATATGACTAGGCTATGATTGATATTTTACATAATTGAAAACCATGTTAGTCCTATATTGTTAGCAAGAATTATATGATGACATATGTGAGACATGGCTAGGTTAGACCCAAAAATCCCTTTTTTTGCAAGTTTGCTTGAATAAAGTAAACACCATGTTTCGGAATATTTATGCATAAGTATATTTGTACCATCGTTATGTGATTAGACTTAAATCATGATTAAATTGAACTATGCTTATGTTAGAAATATTTATGCCATGGTTATGTGAACAAATACTTATGCCATCCTTATGTTTGACATTATGCCATGCTTATGTTTGACATTATGCCATGCTTATGTTAGAAATATTTGTGCTATGCTTATGTTTGACATTATGCCTAAATAAGAACATAGGTCTATGTTGTAGTTAAGACTATGTGACACCTAATTTAGATTCTTATCTTAACTACAAGTTTACATGGTTTGATTCATGTCACCTATGCTTTGTGACCAAAGTATATGTTGTTACTATGCAAGTACACCAGTTTCTATTTTGTAGTTCCAACGTCACATTGCAAGTTCATGCGCTCACCATCCCCTTTTTGTGTATGTAATCACGCTTTAAGCCTCCCCTTTTCGCATGGCTAGGTTGGGCTTAAAAAGGCTAAGCCCAACATATATATAATAAACGGACGTATTAAACGGGGGAAAATAACGTTGGGTTAAATTTATTAATAAATGAAAAGATAAAGTAAAGGGGCCCAAATTCAAGAATGGGTTGGGCCCATGATTGGTGTAACCTTTACACCATTAACTTAATAATGGGCCGCAAATATTTACATATAAGAAAATAAAGAAGAAAGACAAAAATATGTAAATGTAGAAAATACGATGTGTTTAACCCGAGGTTGGATTGAGTTGTGATGTAAACCTGCCCGGAACCGCCCGGCTGTCCAGTAGTCACAACAATACCTATCCAATGTGGGTGGTTAAACATGGAGCCCAATAAGGACCCGAGGTTAGACTGAGTTGTGGCGTAAGACTGCCCGGAACCAACCGGCAACAGGCAGCCACAACAATACCTGTCTAATGTGAGAGGTCAAGGCTTTAATAAGACAATTAAAGCTGAGTCAGGATTGTTAGGATTAAGTGAACTAAAGACTTAATCAAAATAGAACATGCTAAATTAAACGGACTGGTGGGGGTTAGGTTAGAAAACACTTAACCAACTTAGCATGTTGGCTAGAGATAGAAAACCTAGTAACGGGGGACCCTTATCAGCAGTAACCCTAGAAGGTGTATCAGGATACCCTGAAACTAGGCAGGGTGGGGCACGATTACTGGGCTGATTGTAAGAGGTCAAATCGACGGCGGTGGTGTAGCAGTGTAGGTTCTAACGGGGTGCGGGCGTGCACACACTCCGGCGCAGAAAAATAAAGCACTGGGCACCAGTAGCATACCTGTGCATTCTAAGGTTGTGTCGGGCCGCTGCCATGGGACTTGATACACCCCATGGTGGGACCAGCATAGGTAACTACAACATCGGGGGCCGTAAGACACATGTAACTATGCGAGTAGGAGCCGATCATCGTAGAATGGATCACATCACCCTGATTATGGGGTGCCAGTTGGAAACTAGTTTATATGGGTTCAGAGATTTACATGGGGTACGATAGTATATTCGACCCTAGACAACTTAACCAAGTTTATAGTGCTTGCCCACTTCTTGTTTATACTTATCATACCCAGTTCTTTATTCATAGACAAAATAGTACTAGACTTACTCAGGCTTTATGTCTGACTCTACTTTTCTTTCGTCTTCTTTTCTTCCGTTTCCCCCCCCCCCCCCCCCAGGTCCACAGGGAGGGAACACTGCAGCTTGACCAGCCTTAACATCCAGCTTGAAGAAGAGAAATGTATTGCTTGGACCTTTTCGCTTGAAACTATGGCTTTGGACAAACTCTATGGGGCTTTTGCAGTTTATCTATGTTTTATTTATGCTTCTTTAAATAATGTAATCAAGACAGATTATGGAAGTGTTATGTTATGTTTTTGGAAAAGATGTAAGACAATTATGGTGATGTTGTTGTAACACGTATTTGCTTTTATGAAATAAAAGTTTGTTGAATTTCCGCTGTTTACAAATATGTGTTCTTATATCTGTCTTGTATATCTGTGACTTATACTTATTAACCTCCACCAAAATTAGGGCATTCCCTTTGAGAGTGACCCTAACGAAGGTGGGGTGTTTCACTTGGTATCAGAGCATAGGTTTACCAGATAAGATAAAAAGTTTTGAAAAATTATTTTCAAGAAGGAAATTTAAAGAAGCATCTTTAAAAGAAAAATATTATTTTATTTTAAAAAGGCAAAGTCCACTCCCCAAAGCCATAGGTACTATCTCTTATCCTTCGTTTTGAATCTATCCTTTTTGTTTCAGCATGTCTGAAGACCTTAACTTGCCGGAAGGGGTGCCAATACCTGGTTGGTTTAGACGGTTCTTAGAAGCAAGAGCCACTCAGCCAGGTCCTACCGTTCCTCCTCCCCCAGCTGTCGGAAATCATCCAGCTGCAGCGGCACCTTTTCCTCCACCTCCTCCTCGGGGAAACGCTTTTGCTAAGATATGTAAAGATTTTAAAGCTATGGGAGGAAGGGATTTCCATGGAACTGAGTCCTTCGTGGCAGCTAGGAATTGGCTGAAAGAAACGGAGGACCTATTCATCATCTTTGAGGTAGAAGATAGACAAAAAGTACAATTGGCGGTATGGCTATTGAAGGGCGAGGCTTCCTACTGGTGGGAAGTCACTAATGCTGAAAGACCAGTGGAGACATGGGAGGACTTTAGGGCAAGGTTTGAGACCAAATTTCTCTCAGATGCGGAAAGAAGTTTGCAGTTGGAAAAATTCTTATTTCTTAAGCAAGGGGACAAGACAGTCAGAGAGTATGTGAACCAGTTCGATGAGCTGGCTAGGTTTGGACTTGACCTAGTCAACACCCCGCACAAGAAGGCTCTCCGTTTCGTCAAAGGGTTGAATGAGCCATTACACAGTTTGGCCATGACCCATATACCCATGGGAGCCACGTATGAAAGATTGGTGCAAATGGCATTGCTGAATGAAGAAGATAAGGGCAAGAAGGAGACAAAGGCAGAAAGCTCTCAAGGGAAGAAAGAGGGTTTGCAGCCTAAGAAGACAGACTTTAAGAAAGGCGGGGAAGGCAACAAAGAGAAGAGGAAGTGTAATTTCTGTGGCAAAGTGGGGCACTTAGTAAAGGACTGCCGGAAAAAGAAGGCCAAGGAGAATGGTGGGTGCTTTTCTTGCGGTCAGACAGGCCACAGGGCTAAGGACTGCCCAAAGAAACGAGGGCAGGGGCAGGGGGCTGGATCCACCTCAGGGGCACAGGTTCATGTGCTAGAAGCGCCACCTCTGCAACAGCGAGGTACAAATACTTCTGTAGAAAGCGTAGTTTATCTTTATGATCACCCCGTTCGCACTTTATTTGATTCTGGCGCATCACACTCCTTTATCTCGTCTGCTTTAGTAGAATCTCTGCACCTAAAAACTAGTATGGTAGAGGACCCCTTAATTGTTTCAAACCCAATTGGGGGCCCAGCTCATTTGTCTATGATCTGTTTGGGATTGAAAATTTCCATTCTAAGTGTAGAATTTCAATGTAGTGCCTTTGTTTTGGGCTTTTCGGGTTATGGTTTGATTTTGGGTATGGATTGGCTATCCAGTAATGGGGCCATCCTTGATTGTGAGAGAAGGGTTGTTAGGCTCCTAACCCAGCTCGGTAATACTTTGGAAATTTCTTGTAATCCCTCGTATGCGGTTATGCTTAGTTATCTGGAATCGCTAGATGCCTCTGTTGAAAATTTGCAATCAGTTAGAGTAGTCCGGGAATATCCGGATGTCTTCGAAGAGGTGAAGGGCTTGCCTCCGAAGCGGGAAATAGACTTCCGCATATATCTTGTAGATAATGCAAAGCCCGTTGCGTTGCCCGTTAGACACATGGCTCCACGGGAAAGGTAAGGGCTCAGTAAACAGATTGAAGAGCTTCTAGAGTAGGGGTTCATTTGAAGGAGCATTTCAGAATGGGGCGCTCTAGTAGTGTTCGCCACCAAGGCAGAAGGTTCATTTCGCTTATGAATGAATTTTGGAGAGCTTGCGTGAAACCATGAGTACGCCGTTATGTTTGAGCCGAGTATACTAGAAGTAGAGTAAGTGAAAGAGGAACGAGAGGCAATAGTGAAACAGGTTCCAACTCATATTTTGGAAACAAGAATTAAGAAACTACGAAATTGTGAAGTTAAAGGCAGACAAAGCATAATGGAGTTAAGCTCAAGGAAATGCGACTTAGAAGATCGAAGACTAGATTCGTGCATCATATCTCTTCTTAAGAGTATATCCTTGATCCCTCTCTTCCTGTAGAGCTTACTTGCATGCTATCTTTTCTGTTTAGTCTCTCGGTCCCATTCTCAATCCCATTTCTGTCGCAAACCCCATAGGAAGTATGACTCATCTGTTAGTAACACATGTTGGGGCTTGAGGGTGTTCGTTGGATTGACCAAACTTTTTGGGTTTTATAGGATACGGATTGGTCTTAGGAAGGGACTCCCTTGTGACCTAAAAAGGAGTCCATCATGCTTAGTTTCCTAGAATCATATATGGTGGTTGGGTTGAGTAATTCTTTGGGTATCGGTCTGATGTTGATTTCGGTCTTCGGGGCTGATGCTTAGAGAGTTCTTCTCCTAATCAATATATATGTGGCATAGATTTTCAGTTTTGACATTGCCTAATGGGCACAAAGTTTTTACTTGCTTCTATCATTCGACTATACCTTTAGGTAGGACCATTTCCTATCATTGAGAAAATTTGGAAAATGACCTATAGATTAGAGCTACCCGAAAATTGGCCGGAGTTCACAACGTTTTTCACGTTTCACATCTCCATGAGTCTGCTGAAGTGGTAGAGCCAAACATCCTCGAAGAGGCCGAAGTGGAACGCGAAGCAACCATAAGAAAAGTTCCAACCCGCATCTTAGGAACGGAAGTGAAGAAGCTACGCAACCGCGAAGTCAAGCTCGTCAAAGTTCAGTGGAGCGACGCCGAGGGAGACGCGACTTGGGAAACTGAAGCTAGAATCCGCACTGCCTACCCTTTTCTGTTCGAGGGTACATCCTTGATCTTTCCTTTTCCTTAAGTTGTGCTTTTATCTATCTTTTTAGGTATATTTCCTCGATCTTATCTTTTAGGTAGAAACCCTTTGGATGGAAACATGTAATTGAAACATGTTATGGATGATGGTTGCAAGTGGTTGCAAGTGATTGCTAGTAGTTGCTCGTGGTTGCATATACACACACAATCTAGGTTTTAGATCGGCTCAGTCACTTCATATTGCATATGCATATATGTTTGCATTCGTATATGGTTGAACTTTAATGTGTTGTCATATGGATGTTGCATTTGTATTGAATGATTGTGCACTCATGTAGAATCATGAATAGGAAAATTTGCATACATAATGGATTCATGGCACTTACATAACCCGCATTAAGGAGGTCAACTGAATCAGTAGACCGCCTGATTTTGCATTAGATAAGTACATGTATACACACACACTTTGCATATGATCATGAAGCATTAGAAGTCTTTTAAGGACAATGGATGCTCGTGTTTGATGGATGAGTAGATGAATGATTGGATGTTAGGATATACATTCCTCCTAACTTGAAGATTTCGGGGACGAAATCCTTTTAAGTGGGGGAGAATGTAACACCCCGAGAATTCTATAACTGTGAAATTAACAAATTAAAGTACAATCAAATTCAAATCAAAGAACTAAAGGAAACGGGATACGCCATTGCGTTCGTCTCGGAAAAATACGCGAAATAGAGTCCGAGTTTTCGAAAAACGGAGTCCGTATGAAGAAGATATAGCCTTCGGAAGTTTTTAAGTTAAGTTTAAAATTCAAACAGAATAAAATAAGCTCAGAAAAACAAAATGGGGCCCAATGGGCCAGGGCGGAAAAAGACCCGCCTGACGCACCCAGGTCGACTGGGCTGTCGACCTGGGCTAGCCATGTCGACAGGGCTGTCGACAGCCCTGTCGACAGGGGTATCGACCTGGTCGAGCCCAGCTCGACCTGGCTGGCCAGGTCTGTGTTTGGCCGATTTTCTGTGGTCTGCTTTGTCATTAGGGCTAGGTGGCAGGCTCTAATTGGTCTCTCCTTAGGATGAAAGGCTACGATCTAACCGAGCAACATCAACGGTCCTAATCAGTTCATTACCTCTATAAAAACAACCCTAGACTAAACCCTAATCTATTCATTCAAAAATAAGAACAAAGCCGCCATGTTGCTGAGGAACGACTAGGGGTAGCCACCAAATTGGAGAGAAGATTAGGAGGAAAATTCTAAGGCATAAAGCAACTCAATCAAATCAAACCGCATCTTCTTATCCCTAAATTTTAGAATTCGCCGCAACGATTGTAAGTAGAGTATTACTTTGGTATGAACAAATAATTGTGTTGGTTTGTATACTTGATTTGTGGCGATAAAATAATTCATATTTGTGCGTCGGAATATTGTATACGTTTGGATATGCTTGAATTATGTTATTCATTATGAAGAACTACATGCGGTAGTTCTATGCAAGTATACGTTTGGAATATTCGCAAATTATGTAATCCATGTTGAAGCTACATGTATGTAGTTGATTGAAATTCATGCAAGTTTGGGGCTTTGCTACTATGCCATCATAATATGTATTTTTATACAAAAATCATTTTTGTGAAGTAATTGGAATAAGTTTGGGTTATTATAATCCATATGAAATTATGTTGAGAATTTGGCATCATGTATTAAGCCATGCTTTTGTACTAGAACACCTATTTGCAAACTTATGAATATGACTAGGCTATGACTGATATTTTACATAATTGAAAACCATGTTAGTCCTATATTGTTAGCAAGAATTATATGATGACATATGTGAGACATGGCTAGGTTAGACCCAAAAATCCCTTTTTTTGCAAGTTTGCTTGAATAAAGTAAACACCATGTTTAGGAATATTTATGCATAAGTATATTTGTACCATCGTTATGTGATTAGACTTAAATCATGATTAAATTGAACTATGCTTATGTTAGAAATATTTATGCCATGGTTATGTGAACAAATACTTATGCCATCCTTATGTTTGACATTATGCCATGCTTATGTTTGACATTATGCCATGCTTATGTTAGAAATATTTGTGCTATGCTTATGTTTGACATTATGCCTAAATAAGAACATAGGTCTATGTTGTAGTTAAGACTATGTGACACCTAATTTAGATTCTTATCTTAACTACAAGTTTACATGGTTTGATTCATGTCACCTATGCTTTGTGACCAAAGTATATGTTGTTACTATGCAAGTACACCAGTTTCTATTTTGTAGTTCCAACGTCACATTGCAAGTTCATGCGCTCACCATCCCCTTTTTGTGTATGTAATCACGCTTTAAGCCTCCCCTTTTCGCATGGCTAGGTTGGGCTTAAAAAGGCTAAGCCCAACATATATATAATAAACGGACGTATTAAACGGGGGAAAATAACGTTGGGTTAAATTTATTAATAAATGAAAAGATAAAGTAAAGGGGCCCAAATTCAAGAATGGGTTGGGCCCATGATTGGTGTAACCTTTACACCATTAACTTAATAATGGGCCGCAAATATTTACATATAAGAAAATAAAGAAGAAAGACAAAAATATGTAAATGTAGAAAATACGATGTGTTTAACCCGAGGTTGGATTGAGTTGTGATGTAAACCTGCCCGGAACCGCCCGGCTGTCCAGTAGTCACAACAATACCTATCCAATGTGGGTGGTTAAACATGGAGCCCAATAAGGACCTGAGGTTAGACTGAGTTGTGGCGTAAGACTGCCCGGAACCAACCAGCAACAGGCAGCCACAACAATACCTGTCTAATGTGAGAGGTCAAGGCTTTAATAAGACAATTAAAGCTGAGTCAGGATTGTTAGGATTAAGTGAACTAAAGACTTAATCAAAATAGAACATGCTAAATTAAACGGACTGGTGGGGGTTAGGTTAGAAAACACTTAACCAACTTAGCATGTTGGCTAGAGATAGAAAACCTAGTAACGGGGGACCCTTATCAGCAGTAACCCTAGAAGGTGTATCAGGATACCCTGTGGGGCACGATTACTGGGCTGATTGTAAGAGGTCAAATCGACGGCGGTGGTGTAGCAGTGTAGGTTCTAACGGGGTGCGGGCGTGCACACACTCCGGCGCAGAAAAATAAAGCACTGGGCACCAGTAGCATACCTGTGCATTCTAAGGTTGTGTCGGGCCGCTGCCATGGGACTTGATACACCCCATGGTGGGACCAGCATAGGTAACTACAACATCGGGGGCCGTAAGACACATGTAACTATGCGAGTAGGAGCCGATCATCGTAGAATGGATCACATCACCCTGATTATGGGGTGCCAGTTGGAAACTAGTTTATATGGGTTCAGAGATTTACATGGGGTACGATAGTATATTCGACCCTAGACAACTTAACCAAGTTTATAGTGCTTGCCCACTTCTTGTTTATACTTATCATACCCAGTTCTTTATTCATAGACAAAATAGTACTAGACTTACTCAGGCTTTATGTCTGACTCTACTTTTCTTTCGTCTTCTTTTCTTCCGTTCCCCCCCCCCCCCCCAGGTCCACAGGGAGGGAACACTGCAGCTTGACCAGCCTTAACATCCAGCTTGAAGAAGAGAAATGTATTGCTTGGACCTTTTCGCTTGAAACTATGGCTTTGGACAAACTCTATGGGGCTTTTGCAGTTTATCTATGTTTTATTTATGCTTCTTTAAATAATGTAATCAAGACAGATTATGGAAGTGTTATGTTATGTTTTTGGAAAAGATGTAAGACAATTATGGTGATGTTGTTGTAACACGTATTTGCTTTTATGAAATAAAAGTTTGTTGAATTTCCGCTGTTTACAAATATGTGTTCTTATATCTGTCTTGTATATCTGTGACTTATACTTATAAACCTCCACCAAAATTAGGGCATTCCCTTTGAGAGTGACCCTAACGGAGGTGGGGTGTTTCAAACACTATAAAATAGGGATCAATAAATGCAGTTTAGGTCTCCACCAATAATAAATGTAACATGCGAACTATGGATCATTTTACGACTATCCACGGTCATGCATGCTGCTGCCAATGCCTAAAAGAAACACCAGAAAACGTCATTTGAATCTACATAGACTTTTATATATAACATTTTCAACACAACACATTTCCCATAATCACAAACTGCTTCATTAACTCTTCATAGTCCCTCTTCACTTTTGACAGCAACAACATACACAACATGTAAATCATCCAAATATATCACCTTCTCAACCAAATATGTCACTTCCTCCAGCCTTACTGCCACACTTCAATGCAATCACCAAACTACTTCAACCGTGAATCTAGCCACATCACCGCATTGTAGTATCTCCTTATATACAAATCAGTAGTAAGTCCTGTAAATCAGTCCAGATAATAGAAATATCACATGAAAAATAATAATCTTACAGTATAAATAGGACATACATACATCGGAAGATTGCTATACTAGTGGCGTAGAACTGTGGACAACTCAATGACAATAAGCTTGGCTTCTGTACTGGCTAACGTTCACATCGTTTGTCGATCAGCGGTTAGGCAGCAGACTTATGACGTTACTGGCGTACAAACACTAGTGACCACAACACATACAAATAGCAGAGAATAGTTCGGTTGCCTTGGATAGGAACTCGACCATTCATAGGTTAAAAGCTAAAAGAAGCTCTATAGCTTCACCCTATAGCAGCAGTCCGCTCTGCCTTCTACTGGCACGTGCATTCATTATTGTTTGTTTTTTCTTCCAATATGTGCATTTCAGCCAACTTGCACAACTGTTCCAACTCACACACGGCAGTGATAAGCAAAAGATTGCTACAGTATAAAATTTGTGAAATTTGGCATAATACATTGCATTTAATTTATTATTGTAATAAACATCAATATTACTTTGCAAAAAAAGGACGAAAATAGACTATTCTTAATAAATAAAAATTACAGTTCAATCAAGTTGATTAGTGGTAATGCACAAAAGGATCATACAAACAATATATTCATCCATCTTGCAAATTTATTACTAATAGAAAAACAAGGAGATAAAAAATTATTGATCAAACAAGTCTTCTAAAAGCAAAGTTATGTTTGTAAACTATGAACCAATTGTATTTAACTACACTACAAACTCATGTTGTCATTTTCCACATGTGATTATGAATATAAAAAAAATAACGAAAAGTGCTAGTAAGCATTAAAAACAACATTCAAGATAGCCTACAGACACGAAAATATCATATAGATATGATATAAAACAGACTAGATGGAAGAAACTTAAAAGTGACATATAAAAGTTGACTTAAATTAAGCTATTTTGGTATAAGTAAGCGATCAAAAAAGAGCTGAGAGCTTGCAGCCATGGCTGCCAACCCTAATTCCTTCTTGAACCCAATTTTCGATGACAATCCCAATTCCAAGGTGGGATCTTCTTCCTTCCCCCCCCCCCATCTCCTCTCCTTCTCCACAACTACCTCATTCCACTCCTGATTTCTTAGTGGATGAGGAGGGATTCACTAAAGTTGTTAACCGCAAAAAAGGATCCAAATCCGTACAAAATCCAAATGTCCCTATTCATGTGAAGAAAGGGAAAGGGTCAACGAATGAGTACTCATTTAAAGGAAGGCAAAAGCCATATCCTCCCTCTAATGGAGCACGGCAGCAGCCAAGAAGTCAACCAAGAATGTCTCAAGATCCGAATAAAAATCCTAGTGGACCGTCTCAAGAACTTCCTCAGGTATCTAAAAATAATATAGGTAATAATCTAAAGGCTTCATCTTGGGCGGATCTGATAAAGAAAGGTAATCAAGATACAGAATTCGACTTGAGTTTCATTCCCCCGACTGAAACAATCGGAGAAGATAAGATAGTTGTGGCTTCTGAGGCAACCTGTATTAGTACAGAAAGTAAATGGGCTATGTCTGTCGTAGCTTGCGTGTTTGGAAAACGACCGGCATATCATTACTTCAGGAACTATGTTGCCCGAACATGGAACCCTAGTGGTTCTTTTGAGATTTTTACAAGGGAAAACGGGTTTTTCATTCTAAGATTTATGAATGCTGAAGACATAGAGAAGCTTCTGCAAGGAGGACCGTATTTTATCAATAGGAAACTGATTATATTAAAAAAATGGTCTAAAAAAACAGTTCTTGATAGGGACATCTTGAGCACTATGCCCATATGGATCCGTCTTCCAGAACTGAATCTACGATTATGGGACAAAGAAATTTTAAGTTCCATAGGGAGTCTCGTTGGAATCCCATTGAAAATGGATGAGCAACAGCGAAGGAAACTTGTCTGAGTTACGCTCGCTTACTTGTTGAAATAAATGCAGATGCTGAATTACCTAGTGAAGCCTCGATTTACTTGCATGATGGGGAACATATCTCTCAACAAATTACTTACGAACAAATACCAGATCGTTGTAAAATCTGCCGGATCTTTGGTCACTCCACTGATGGTTGTTTCAGCAACAAAGATCAACCAAACGAAAATGCAAACCGTGAAAACAGTATCGATGTTAATAAAGAATCTCATTCAGGTAATAGTAACATCGACACGACAACATCAGATATGGGTTCATCAATTCCTGAGAGTATCATCATTAAGCCCTCGCAATCTTACATGGAGAATGCTGAAGATGACATGAACATAGATGCCATCAATCTACATTCGATGGAAGGTAAAAATTCTCAAGGTCAAATTGCACAACGAGCTCAGTCAACTGCAGTACCTTCAAAGGAACTGCAGGTTGCAGAATTTCCAAATAAGAAAGTGGGAATCAATTCTGAAATTCCCACAAGTGCAGATGGGATTAACATTTCATACAATAACATAAACAAAGCAGAAGAGGGATCCTATTCTAAACAGGTCATTGAGCCCACCCCCCCTTTGATGGACTCAAGCATTATTACAAATATATCAAATAATTATGATAAGCCTATTGGAAATTTCTGCAATGATCTTCTTGCTGCTGATCTCATTTATACTAACATAGTGCTATTAGCTAATGGCCTTGTCCCCACTAGATCAGCAATCACTCTAGAAAACATACAGGAGGCAGTAAACCAGACAATAGCAGTAGCTAAACCCTCCAGGCCTGTCTCACCTGTACCAAAGAAGAAAAAAGGCAGAACCAAAAGTCTAACAGACATTGTCACAGTAGAGGAAACAAAAGAGGACAAAGATCATGATTTCAGAAAGAAATATATCAGTAGGAATGCTAAATGGGATAAGCAATTAAAGCCTACTGATAAAAGCAGCTACAAAAAAAGTGGTAAACAGGTGGGAGTAAAGGTGGACAGCAAAAAGCACAATGGTCCTCCTTAGATAAAAGGTATCCTTTATTCTTTTTATTCTATTTTTTATTATAATCATAATGGATATCATTGCTTGGAACATTAGGGGATTAAACTCCCCAGAAAGGCAGCTTGATTTAGTTGACTTTTTAGGTAATTACAAACCTAGTATAGTAGGTTTGATTGAGCATAAGCTCAGTGATCAAAAGATTGATGATTTGCATAAAAAGTTATTTTCAAATTGGAGCATTGTCAATAATAACTTGATGGGAGGAAATGGTAGGATTATGATTCTTCATAATCCAACCATATGGTCTCTCATCAGCTATTTTATTGACATGCAATACATTCGTTGTACTTTTAAAAATAAAGGGGGTTTATCTGTAAAAATTACCTTTATTTATGCCTCCAATTTTGAGAATGACAGAATTATGCTTTGGAACTATATTGAGCAGTTCAGTATGGTTATAAATAGCCCTTGGTTGCTTATTGGGGATTTTAATACTGTGTTTCATAATTGTGAAAAAAGGGGAGGCAACCCCATTCCTTTCTCTAAACTAGAAAGGATAGCCTGCTTTATGTTGAAATCTGGATTAATAGAACCCCCCATAATGGGAAATAAATACGCCTGGAAATCAGGTGAATTCAGGAATATTCATTGTAAATTAGACAGGGTTCTATTTAACCAGCATTTCATTAACTTTTTTCCTAATGTGAACTGCAGTACACTGCCACAAAACTCTAGTGATCACACCCCTATTCTAGTTACCATAAATTCAGTGAAAAATAACTTTGTTAACTCTTCATTTAGATTTGTGAATGGATGGGTCTTTGAGAATGATTATAAGGATGTGGTCTCTAGTTGTTTTGTTAACAATATTTATGGCACAGCTCGGTATAAGTTCAATAAAACATTGCATTTGGCCAAGTCTAAGTTAAAAGCCTGGAACTCTTCTAGAAACAAAATTGACATCAAAAATATAAGAGAAGAATGTAACAGGTTGTAGAATGATTTAGATATCAACTATTCAGACAA
This sequence comes from Allium sativum, assembly GCA_030737875.1. Lineage (NCBI taxonomy): Eukaryota > Viridiplantae > Streptophyta > Magnoliopsida > Asparagales > Amaryllidaceae > Allium > Allium sativum. The sequence continues at coordinate 1,016,304,600 of CM060926.1, read as the reverse complement.
GAGCAAGGCTGAGAATTTTTTTAATGCTCAAGCTAAGTTGGTTAATGCATTACACATTAGCTCTGTTAACCTTAAGCAGAAAGCAAAAGTTAATTGGCTAACAGCTGGTGATGAAGCAAGTAAATTCTTTTATTCTAGAATGTCTAATAGGAAGAATAGGAAGAATAGGAATAATATTGGTAAGATTATTGACATTAAAGGGAAAATAATTAATGAAGCCTCCAACATTGAGATAGAGGCTATTAATTATTTTTCCTCCCTTTATAATTCTGATAACCTTACCAGTACTTTTCCTAATATTGAATTTAAATACTTTGCTAATGACAATAGCACTAAAATTCTGCTTGCCCTTATTAGAAAAGAGGAGATCAAAAATATTATCTTTAATGCTAACAATGATAAAAGTCCAGGTCCTGATGGGTTTGGTGCAAAGTTTTACAAAACACACTGGGATGAAATGCAACATATTTTAAGTGATTCAATTAAGGAATTTTTTATTTCTGGCAAAATATTGAAGAATTCTAATCACACTTTTATCACACTGATCCCAAAAGTAGAAAACCCATCAGGACTTGATGAGTATAGGCCTATTGCCTGTTGCAATTTCATTTATAAAATCATTTCTTCTCTATTATGTAATAGATTAAAATGTTTTTTAAAGTTCATCATTTCTGAAAACCAGAGTGCTTTCATTCCTGGTAGATTAATATCTGAAAATTCTCTATTAGCTCATGAGCTTATTAGGAATTTTAATATGAAAAATAAAAACCTCATGTGCATTAAGATTGACCTTCATAAAGCTTTTGATAAAATTAATAGAAATTTTATCATTTATGCTATGCAGAAAATGGGATTTGATGTTAGATTTTGTGAGTTGATTAAAGAATGTATTTGTAATGTAACTTACTCCATTATGATTAATGGTTCCCCAAAAGGCTTCATCAATAGCAACAGAGGAATAAGGCAGGGTGACCCTTTGTCACCATACCTATTCTCTATTGTTATGGAATATTTCTCTATGCAAATGGATTTAGAAGTACTTAAGGGAAACATTAGGCCTATTAATAGAGTAAAGCCTCACATTACACACCTTTTATATGCAGATGATATGCTTCTGTTCTTAAAAGCAGATAAAAGCAGTGCTATTGCTGTTTATAAAATATTAGACAATATGGAAAAATATGCTGGCCTTGCTGTTAATTTAAATAAAAGCAAGGTTTATTTCAGCAAAGGTGTTCTTATTAAGGATGAGATTTTAAATCTTGTGAAATTCAAAGAAGGTAATCTCCCTGTTAAGTACCTAGGTCTACCACTAAGCATCAATCAGGTTAATGACAGGGACTGCATAAGATTGTTAGACATGATTCAAAATAAACTGGAGGGGTGGTCTGGTAAGCTTCTTTCTTTAGCTGGTAGGATGGAGTTAACACACACTGTCATCACTGCTATGGTTATTTATTGGGTCCAGTCTCACAACATTCCTAATAGTGTCATTTGCAAAATTGAAAAAATGTGCTACAATTTTATTTGGAGAGGAAAATATCATAAAGTTGCATGGGACATAGTATGTAAGCCTAAAAAATTTGGAGAACTTGGGCTTAGGAAACTTAATGATATTGCTGAAGTTGGTAAATATAAACTCTTTTGGAAATTTCTGGATGGTAAATCTCTTTGGTCTAGATGGATGAGAGCAAAATATTTAAATAATAATAAAAATTTCTGGACTGCTAGGAAAGAATTGCACCATTCATATGTTTGGAAAAATATTCTTTACTGCAGAGATATAGGTAGAAAATTTCTGCACAGAAAATTAAAAGATGGTAGTCAAACCAGCTTATGGTTTGATCCATGGATTAGTGGCAATTCACTAATCAACCTTCTGGGTTGGAATAACCTATATATATTAGGGGGGTAAATGATAAAGTGTAGAGCATTATTTCTAATAACTGTTGGAGCTTTCATAATAACCCTGCTGCCAGTATTTTTAAAAACGCTATTTTGGGTATTCAAATAGATCAGGATTGTTATAAGGATCATTGGAATTGGAACTTGTGTTCCAAGGATAAATTCTCTTTCAAAAAAGTGTGGGAGTTTTTACAAGGGAATGAAGTAGAGGTCAATTTTGGCATAAAATAATTTGGTGTAAATCAAATTGTCCTAAAATGGCTTATTGTGCTTATTTTGCTTTGTTATATAAACTCCCAACTAGAGAAAAATGCTGTAAATGGTATAAAAATTCTGAAAACCTTTGTCTTTTTTGTAAAAAAGAGGTTGAAAGCTCCAATCACTTATTTTTTGACTGTAGTTTTTCCCAGTACATCTGGTTTAATGCCAAAGGTACTTTGGGTTTCAGTCACACTCATGCTACTCTGAACATAAGGGATAGTATTGAGTATGTATCAAAGTTTTTTAAGCCCAAGTCCTACAAATTCAATAGAGCATGTGTTTTACTAACTGCATCTGTTTATTATATTTAGAGAGAAAGAAACCAGAAACTACTTGCACCCAAATCTGGAACACTATTCTTCATGATAGTGATATTATCATGAAAAAAGCTAATAGATTTGGGAATGATAATATGCATAATATTAAGTCTCATAAAGAAAATGCAGATGGTGATAAACAAGTTGAAGATTTTTTACTAAATGGCAAGCAGCTCTCCAATAAAAAGCTCTCAAGCTTCCACACTGGTGAAAGAAGTCCTTGTCATACAAATAGCTTTCAACACTGTAAAGGGAGGAACCACAGCATTATTGATAGTCATCCCCTTAATTTAAAAAATAGGAACAATAATACCATGTCCTTACCTATTGCAGGAAGCAAAGAATTTCTTTACACCAGCAAAGATGCTTTGATTAGATCCGACGTCCTCACTGGGGCTTCCACTAACTGTGCAAACAATTATAATGTTAGAAAGGGAAGTAGACAATTTTCTGATTCAAGAGTGCGTGGTTTTTTGAACAATACACATAGTAATCAAATGTTTTTACCTGTGACAGAGCGTGGTTCCTCCAGCAGTGATCCAGATCTCGCAAAGCATCTAAGTATGAAGAATTCAGATGAAAAGTTCAGATTTTTACATAGAATCGGGGATAATCACTACAAGAGCAAGTTGAACAACCGAATTTATCACTTATCTGTTTGGACTAAAGGAGAAAGCAGCATTAACAGCTCGGAGAACAACAACAGAGGATTATTTGGACTAAAGAGAAGCTTTGGAGCATGGAAAGTTCAGATCTTAAAGATATAAACTCAACAACTCACACAGAGCTTCTAGATCTGCCTTCGAGAAAGCATTATGTGCGTCAGGGACGTTTCGAAGTCGATCGTAAGCTGGATTCGAGCAATCATAGCGGGGATACCAACGAAGAGATGGTGTGGAAGCCGCCATGAAGTCATCGGACTTAATTTTCTCGGAGGAGCCGCCATTTACGAGTGTTTGTGAGATAAGAGAGAGTTGGTAATGTCGGCTAGGGTTTCTAACCCTCCATTGTTTTATTTGTTGGTCTGGGCTTGTACCCAGTTTTCGTTTGGGCCTTGGGCCAAACTATGTTTTTAACCTATTTCAAAAAAAAAAGTTGACTTAAATTCAGTTGCCAAAACAGTAAAAGAAAAGGATGCTTATTAGTGGACCAGTGCAGTAACTGATAGCTTAATATGCGGAGAAGAATTGACTTAATATGCGGAGAAGAATTGAACTTTTGGTATGAAGTTTTATGAAGGCTGGCCACATGCAAGACTTTGTAAAAGGACCTTAACTTGTTAATTTTGGAACATTGTTATTCTAATCTTTACTTATTTTAATTATTTTAATTCAACTGCAAATTTAAATTCGATTTTACTACTAGCTCCAAGATAAATGATTTTTCTATGTATATTTATTCACTATATTTTTTTAACATGGATTCAGAGTTACTCTTATGCATGGATGAAAGCTACTATTCTGTGAGAGACTGAATATTATTCTATACCCGATTCGGAACACATTTGTTTACCTTCGTTTGTCTTGGAAAATGTATCAGAAGTGGTTCCTTGAATTTTTTGATATACCTCAACAATTCAAGTTTTATTTTGCTACAGCAAACTATTAGTACCGATGAAATTGTCTGGTAAAACAATCTGATGAACCACAAGGTTAGCAAGTTTGAACTTAAAACTGCAAAGCATTAAAGTTTGTAGGAAATCAAAAACTTAGCTGCAGGGATAAGTTTCGGTGCTCATTTCAAAGAAAGGCCGATGAAATAAGAAACTGGGGCTAGAGAAAGATTTGGAAAATGGAGTAATAAAAGATCAACCGAATATAATTCTAACTTACATGATGATTTTCCCTTCTACCCGATGAAATTCCTATCCAAGTCTCGGAAGACAAGGATGCTTTTGTTAAAGTTGAATACTCGTGGAAACCGGTAATTTGCTTAGCATGTAAAGTGTTTGTTCACTCAGCTGCAATGTGCCCAGTGAAACCCCATGTCAATGAAGCTAGAAATCAGACAATCACTACACATAGGAAACAAGTTTCCCTTTGAAAAAATTGATGTTGTTGAAAAAAAATTGAATGTTAAACGCAAATGAACTAAATTCAACAACCAAGAATCACATACCAATGTATCAGCTCCCTCTTATCAGACCATAAGTGCTCTAGCCATTCTGTCCACTTTCCTTATACCCACTAATCAAACTTCAATTACTGCTTTATCTCAGCAATCTCACACCCCTTTATCTAATTCCACCGCATCTACATCCCACTATTATCAAAAGTTTCTGCTCCCCATCATTTAACTCTAACCTCTTCAGTTCCATCCACTCACTCCATGTCACAAACCTCTATTATATCCAATCACCCATCATCCAATTAAAACCCCATGCATATTTCCCTATCTATCAATAGTATCATTCAAACTTTAACGTAGTTCAACCCATTTAATGTGCTCCAAGATGTGTCTCAATCAGCCATCTTTACCTCTACTGATATCATCACTTCAGAATGTACTTCCTTTCAGGCCACAAATTTTGATGCAGCATCATTCACCACATGTCTTCCCACTTGAATCAATTTCTACTTCGAACGCAACCCCTAATCTGATCGTGCACATGTCTTCAAATCCTATCTCACGTTTAGTACATATAGTTCAAACCTCTCTCATTCACCTACACACTTGATCTTATCTCTTCTATCAAGCCCCACTTTTCTCAATCTATTCCATGTAAAACATACCACATGCAAGAATAGTAAACAATGTTAATTGTAAAAGTAATAAAGTTCAAAAGCTTGTAATGTACCAAATATATATATATATATGAATATAACAAGTCATGCTGCAAACGATTCAAAATATGAATATGATAAGTCATTGATGTTATTGTAGACCTTTTATATCTATATTTTTACTGTGCCTAATGAATTCTGATTCTAATCTGTATTAATTAAGGCAATATTATTTATTTTTCTGCATAACCTATAAAAAATACTTTTCATGCATGATTCATCAAGCAATAGCCGTGAAAATCAAACCCCAAAACCAACTAAAGCCATTCAAACATAATTATGCCAATTTTTCAGAAAACTCCATGGAAGGCTTGTTTTTTTAAGGACTTCTAAAATCAATTTAAAACTATCTGTGTAACATCATAATTTTGTCTCATCAATTCCACCCTTTCTACCAAGAATCTAGAGGTACAAATGAGAACCAATTAAAATTAACATCATGATAAAAGCACCAATTACTAAACGTTTTTTGATACTTCCATTCATCGAGAACCCCATTTATAGGTTGGATTTAATAGGGATCCTAGAATGGGATTAGTGTTATTGTTCACGTCTAGTTCGAACATAATCGAACAATTCAATATTCCTCTTGCTAGTGATATTGTTCCATTCACCAGAAAATTGGTTGATGCATTAGGAAACATTTGTTTATACTATCATAAATAAGTTGCAAAGTCCATCATGGATTATGAATGAAGATAACATAACAGTGAATGGCTTTAGTCTAACTGGTATATCTCTCTTCTACTACCTAGAAAACCAAGAAAACACAAACTCATAGCTTGAAGAGAGCACATATTATTTTGAATCTCTTGGACATATCAGTAGACATAAAGACATGAAACTTGATATTTTCAGTAGCTAGTAAAATCATGGTCAATTCAATTTGAAGATATATCTAGGTCCTATAAAAATTATATATAAAATATCTCCTCAGGAACTCTAAGTCTCACTATTATATCTTTATTAGACCTTGGTTGTTTAAAAGAAATTCAGACATTTCATGTTTACCTAATTAGCGAAAGATTTATAATAACAATCTGGGATTAACAGCACAAAAACATAAATAATTAATAGTAACTAATTAGGTACCTCTGATGCGATCCTACTGATGATTACTCTTCAAATTATAGCGATGAGACAAAATCAGGTGGTTCTTTATATCTAAGGGAAGTTTGGTGATTTTGTTTGTGCAGTTTCTCTAATCGTAGTTTCTTATAGCAATGAGATCAATATCTCCATGTTTGTTTCACTTAAGTTTTTTATAATGAGGTGAGATTGTAGAAGGTGATGAAAAGGAGAGGTACCGGTGGACTTGGCGTGAGAATTAGGGATATGAAGATAAGTGAGAGGAGGGAAGCGAAAATTAGGTGGTGTGAAAATGGAAAATATGGGAGAATTGAAAAGTATAAGGATGTTAGTTTTGCTAAATTCATATTTTGGTTGCGTTCTTTCGTATAAGGAAAAGGCTAGAATTGTCAAACTATTGCAGTTCAGCAACAAACGCCGCCATATAGAGTAATCAATAGCTACTTTTCTTGTAGTGTATATCTGATTCAACGGTTGAGTCTCTGCACTTAGTACTAGTATAGTTTTGGAGACCATTGTTGTCTCAAACCCCATTAGAGGCATGGCTCATATGTCTATGATTTATCCGGGTTTGAGGATATCTGTGTTGGGCATCGAGTTTGAGTGTGACGCATATGTGCTTGGTTTCATGGGATATGGTTTGATTCTAAGGATGGATTGGCTAGCATGTATGGTGCCATTCTGGACTATGAAAGGAGGGTCGTTAGGCTTTTGACTTGCCATGAGAGGACTCTCGAGATTTCTTGCGACCATAAGGGTCCTGTCATGATTAGTTTCCTAGAATCGCTTGATGCTTCTGTCGATGATTTACGCTCAGTACCAATAGACTCTCAGTATCTGATGTTTTTGAGGAGGTTAAGGGCTTACCTCCGAGCGTGAGATTGATTTCCGGATATAACTGGTGGACAATGAAAATCCAGTTGCAATGTCTGTGCGCCACATGGCTCTTAGGGAAAGGAGGGAGCTCAGCAAGCAAGTAGGGAAGCTACTTGAGAAGGGATTTATTAGGCGAAGCATATCAGAATGGGGTGCTCCAGTCGTTTTCGTGACTAAGGCAGATGGCTTGCTTCACTTATGTGTGGATTACAAGGAGTTGAATAAGCTCACTAAGAAGAAAATACACCCACTTTCGACGATAGTTGATCTGTTTGACCAGCTTATTGCTGCATTTATTTTCTCCCAGTTAGACTTATCCACGGGGTTTCATCAGTTGAGGGTGGCTGAGGACAATATAGACAAGATCTCTTTTAGAACTCCAGATGGTTTCTTCGAGTGGCTCGTCATGCCCTTTGGGTTGACGAATGCACCCTCTTATTTCGTGGATCTGATGAGTAGGGTGTTTCCGGAGTATCTGAATAAGTTCATTGTGGTCTTTGTGGATAACTTCTGATCTTATCGAAGTGCAAGGAAGAGCATGTCCTACAGTTAAGGAGGTTTTGAAGGCTCCCCGAGTGCATCAGCTTAAGGCAAAATTCCCCAAATGTCATTTTTGGAGAAAGGAAGTGTGATTTCTAGGGGATGTCGTCTCTAAGGATAGGATAGCAGTGGATCCCGCGAAAGTAGTTGCAGTTCAAGATTGGAAGGTTCCAAAGAATGCGATGGAGGTGAGGAGTTTTCTTGGTTTAGCGAGCTATTATAGGAATTTCATTAAGGACTTCTCCAAGATATCAGCCCCACTTACTAGACTGACGAAGAAGAATCTGAGCTTTTCTTGGGATATTGACTGTAAGGAAGCTTTTCAGCGATTGAAGAGGGCTATGACAACAGTCCCAGTCTTAACTTTGCCTGATGGGAACAAAGTGTTCATAGTATACACTGATGCATGTGGTACAGGTCTTGGTGTTGTTTTGATGCAAGACGGAAGGGTAGTATGTTACAGAGGTAGACAGTTGAGAGTTCATGAGAAGAACTACCTTACCCATGACTTGGAGTTGGCTGCCATAGTAGTCGCGCTTAAGACTTAGCGTCATTATCTACTTGGAGAGAAGTTCGAGTTGTATACCGATCATAAATCTATCAAGTATCTGTTCTCATAGAAGGATTTCAATTTGAGGCAACAGAGATGGATGGAGTTCTTAGCATCTTATGATTTTGAGATTTCTTATACCCCTGCCAAGGGTAATGTGGTGGCGGATGCTCTGAGCAGGCAGGGGATGACTTTGAATCCACTATTCGTAGAGAGGTGGAGCTTGGAGTATATATTGACCTTTGATTTTAGGCCATCTATGGATCTTACACCTGGTTTGTTGGCATCCTTAGAGGTGAGACCTACTCTTATGGATCAGATAGGAACTTCGCAGCGAGAGGACCCACAGATAGTAGACTTCTTGGATAGGCTTAGTAGAGGGGAGACATCTTGTGACACCCCACGTACATTAATGTCACTCACAAAGGGAATGCAATAAGTTTCGTGAAGCGTTATAGGTAAACAGACACATGATATAACAAGACAGATATAATTAAGATAGCTGCGAAAATTCAAATTTTTACTTCAAACACAAATCATACATCGTGGTCCAAAATATCATAAGTCACAAAAACCAGTACAACAATATAACTTCTGTCTTTTACCATCATAGTACATAAATACTTAAAAGAAAACATAATTCCCCAAATAAAAGAGACAAAGCCATAGTAGAGATAAGAACTTGAGCCATACTTGGAAAGCAGCTCTAGCAGGATGATATCTGAGTCCTGACTAACCCTGAGTGTTTCCTTCCTGAGAACCTGGGGGGAACGGAAGAAAGAAGAGAAAACAAAAGGGTCAGACATAAAGTCTGGCGAGTCTAGTTACTTTTAGCAAGTAAATAAATAAAAGTAGCATGATAGGAATATAAAGTGGATAAGAGAGATCACTACAAAAATGGCAGGTGTGACAGGGTAGTCAGGATAAGGTGTATACGCTTCTCTAACGATTACTTTGCACTATTACCAGTATAACCAGAATGAGATGATCCCTTCCACTATAAGGTGGTAGACTTAAGCATACGTCCAAATGTACCCTACTACTACCCTGATCGATCAGCTCCCTACTCCGTAGATACTCTGTGCCAGCCCCATAGTAGTATGTATTACGTCCTAAAGTGGCAACCCCTCGCTGATATGCACAACCCCATATCTACAGGTGTCACGGTCGTCTTATCCCCTTTTGTTCGGCTCATGCACGCACATGGCCCGGTCGGTTTGCGCCGCCCACACTGTCCTCCACGTTTGGATCTCTTACAATCAGTCCAGTAAGTGTGCCCCTTCTTCGACCTAGTACGGAGTACATGTTTTAGTACGTACTTCGGGTTACTGGATGAAACGAGTCCCACACAATATGATACAAGCTCTCCCCTTTATCTTGTATCCCCCACAAGGTTTTATTTGGCTATGTATACCACTAGGTGTCTTTAATTACATAACCCTATCATTTCTACAAGTTATGCTTACCTAAAAGGTGTCTTTAATTACATAACTTTATTATTCTCCGCGGTCATGTATACCACTTGGTGTCTTTAATTACATAACCTTATCGGGTTAAGTTTGTGGGCCTATATGTAAATATTACCCACCCCCTCAAATTTGCTTAACCCATCCACTGTCCAACCAACTTTACTTAACCGTAACTTTAGTTCATAATCATACAATCCCTATGGATTAGATTTGGTTAAGTAGTCCAGTTTATTACCATATCCATTTATGGTTTACAATGGGCTAGACCCCCCACATTAGGCCTACAAACTTGTGGATGCTGGATATGCCGGTCAGGTCCGTGCAGTCTTATTCCACAAGTTGGGCCTAACCTCGTGTCATAGCCCGTCTCATATTTGCACACTTAGACCTATCATATTAGGTTCAACATTAGTGGTTGTTGGATATGACGGTCGGGTCTGGGCAGACTTCCACCACTAATGCAACCTAACCTCATGTCATAAGTGCAATTACAATTTCTGATTGTAATTATTAGACATTTCATGCTTATCCAATTCTTACATATGTCTTTATATGTGATTATGTCCCCACTTCCCCAATTTGAATTATATGTCAAATATTATTTAACTTATGCCAATTCTAAACCTTTTCCCCCGTTCCCTAACTAACGCATTCGCATATATTTGGCAGCATCTAGGCTAGAAAGTAGCCTAGTCATACACAATAAAAAGGGAAAAGTGATGGGAATATGAAAAAGGTGATTATTTTGGCATAAACATAAACTAGCATGTGATAAGGTGGACATATAAGCATAAATCTGATGAACTTGTCGCAGTTAATTGATTCTAACATAACTATGATGTCATAATAAGCATAATAAGATCTAAATTAACAATTTAGATGTCCAACTAGTTTAGATCTAATATGATAGGCACAAGATGATAAAATAGATCACATAATTTAGATCCAATTGTTAAAAATAGATCTAACACAATTAGGATCAAGATCTGCATCATAGAATCTCATAAAAGTTACAATAGATCCAACAAGACAAAGATTTAGATCAATAGTTAAAAATAGATTTAACACAACTAAGGTCAAGATCCACATCATAAAATGCCACAAAAGTTACAACAGATCCAACAAGATAGAGATTTAAATCCAAATTATACACAATTTAGGATGTCATATGTTCGCAATTTACAATGGATCCAATATGATATAGGCACATGAACAAATCCAAACTATTGTCATATCACGTTTACTTTTATGTATTTAAATCTAAAAGCAACTAGGAACTCATAGAGTTTGGATTAGAAAATAGAGAAAGAATGGATCTTGATTCTCTAACTGATTTGCTTAGGTTGATAGTTGTAGGAGATTAACAGATCCAATTCAGTTCAGACACCGGTAGAGTTTAGCCCCCATGGATTCTCAATGAAGAAAACAGGAGAAATCGACATGTATTTATAGCTGCCAGCCACCCTGAAACCGACTGCCACATCAGCCCTAGGGTGTCGACACCCCTATAGGTGGGTCAATCATGGTGTCGACACCCCTTAAGGGGGGTCGACCCCGGTGTCAACACCCCTCTAGGAGGGTCGACCTCGTAGAGCGGGAATTTTGCCGCCATACGAAATTTTGAGTTTTGAACACTTTCCGGATAGGTGATGACTCATATCTAACTCATATATGTATCATGTGTATAACATATTTCTTCTGCGCATATACAAACTTAAAATCCTCATAACTTCTTCGTATGGTGTCCGTTTTACGCAAACTAAGTGTCTATCTTGACCAGAATTTCAAGATGGAAGCAATGGAACAGTCCATTTTCCTTAATTCTGAATATTAAATTAGTTATTATCTAATTTATCCTCTTTTAGTGTTGTTAAAATTTCGGGGTGTTGCATTCTTCCCTACTTAAAGGATTTCGTCCCTGAAATCTTTAGTTGAGAAGAATGTATCCTACCATCCATCTACTCATCCATCAATCACAGACGTCCATTGTCCTTAAAACTTTCTAATGCTTCTATGAACATATGTAAAGGTGAGTGTATATGTCCCAACACTAATGCGAAAGATCAGGTGGTCTACTGATTCAGTTGACCTCCTTAGTGCTATGAATCCAATATGTATGCAAATAATCCTATTATAACATGTAAGTTCTATATGTGAGCACACTCATTCGTCCAAATGCAACATCCATATGCTAATACATTCATTTTCATCCATAAAAGAAAGAAAATGCACACACATCCATATGCAGTGTGAGAGTGATTGAGCCTATTTAGTGCCTATTGTGTGTGTATATGTATCCATAGGCAGCCACTAGCAAACACTTGCATCCACCAAACATAACATGTCTCAAACACATGTTTACATCCATAGGATTCCTACCTAAAGGTCGAAAATACTATGGATATGATATATTCAATTGATAGAAACAAGCATAGATAAAACTTAGGAAAAGGGAGTTAAGAACACACCCTTGAAAAGAAAAGGGTATAAAGCACGAATCTTGGCTTCAGTCTCCTAAGTCGCATCCCCTGGGTTATCTCCCCATTGAACCTTTATCAATTTGACCTCTTTATTGCGTAGCTTCTTAACTTTTGATCCAAGAATATGGGAAGGAACTCGTTTGACTGTTGCCTTCCGTTCCACTTCTATCTCTTCTTATACATTCGGCTCAACCACTTCTGCAGTGTCATGTAGGCACTTCCGCAGATGAGAAATGTGGAAAACATCATGAACGCCAGATAGATTTTATGGAAGCCTTACTTTATAGGCCATTTGGCCAATCCTCTCGATTATGGGAAATGGTCCCATAAACCTAGGTGCTGACTTCCCTACCGATCCGAAACGAACCACATTCCTCAAAGGTGATACTTTGATAAAAACTAAGTCTCCTACTTCAAACTCGATGTCGGTCCTTCTCTTGTCTGCATAGGACTTCTGCCTATCTTGAGCTACCTTCATCCGCCGTCGAATAAGGTCAATCTTTTCGGGTGTTTCTCTAACCATATCCGGTCCAAGTAATAATCTTTCTGTAGATTCCCACCAACAAGTTGGTGATCTACAGGGTCGTCCATACAATGCTTCGAAGGGTGCCATGTCGATGCTGGATTGATAGGTGTTGTTATAGGCAAACTCTACTAAAGGAAGGTGCTCTTCCCAAGTTCCTCCGAAATCTAGGATACACAGCCTCAAAAGATCCTCTAGAATTCTGTTCACCCTCTCCGTCTTCCCATCGGTCTGAGGATGATAAGCCGTGCTCAAACACAACTGTGTACCTAACGCTTCTTGCAAGCTCCTCCAAAATTCACTGGTGAAGATGGGGTCACGATCGTTCACGATGCTAGAAGGTACTCCATGAAGACGAAGTATCTCACGAACATAAATTGTTGCCAACCATGATGATGTCCTCTTACTCTTCACTGGAATGAAATGAGCGCTCTTAGTCAATCTGTCCACTACTACCCAAATACTAGTGTTGCCTTTCTTCGATCTAGGCAAACCATCTATGAAATCCATAGAGACGTTCTCCCATTTCCACTGAGGAACCTCCAAAGGATGAAGTAAACCACCGGGCTTCTTTTGCTCAGCTTTAACTTGCTGGCAAACTAGACATTGGGAAACAAATTCGGCACATCTTTCTTTATCCCAGTCCAAAAGAAAATCCTTTTCTTGTCTCTGTACATCTTATCTCCGCATGGACGAATAGTCATCTTAGAATGGTGGGCTTCTTATAGGACTGCCTTCAAATTTGAGGAACACAGAGCCTTCCATCTCATTGCAACCACCCCTTTTCATCTATGGCATATCTACTGAGGTGACTAGAATTCTTCCCTTTTCTGATCTTTTCCATGATGTCTAAAATTTGTGGGTCACCTTGTTGCGAAGCTCCTATCTGATCCATAAGAGTTGGTCATATCTCCAAGGATGCAAACAAATCAGGCAAAAACTCGATGGAGGGTCTAAACTCAAAAGCTGGTATGATCTCCAAGCTCTTCCTCTCCACAAACAGAGGACTCAAGGCCATCCTCTGCCTACTTAGTGCGTCTGCCACTACATTACCCTTGACATGGGTATAAGCAATCTCAAAATCATAATAAGATAGAAACTCCATCCATCATTGTTGCTTTAAATTGAGATCCTTCTGTGATAACAGATACTTGAGAGATTTATGATCGATATATAACTCGAACTTCTCTCCAAGTAAATAATGGCGCCACACCTTAAGTGCGAATACTATGGCAGCTGGCTCTAGATCGTGGGTGGGGTAGTTCTTCTCATGAACTCTCAACTGTCTACCCCCATAACACACCACTTTCCCTTCTTTCATCAGAACCGCACCAAGCCCTGTACCACACGCATCAGTGTAAACGGTAAACACTTTACTCCCATCAGGCAAGGTCAAGACCGGGGCTGTTGTCAGAGCCCTCTTCAGTCATTGGAAAGCATCATCACAATCTATATCCCATGAAAATGCCAAGTTCTTCTTCGTCAGCCTGGTGAGTGGGGCTGAAATCTTTGCGAAGTCCTTAATGAACTTCCTATAATAACCTGCCAACCCAAGAAAGCTTCTCACCTTGGTTGCATTTTTAGGAATCTACCAATCTTGCACTACAACTACCTTTATGGGATCTACAGCTATCCCTTCTTTAGAGACCACATGCCCTAAGAACCTCACCTCTTTTCTCCAAAAATGGCATTTGGAGAACTTTGCCTTAAGCTGATGTGCACAGAGAGTTTTCAAGACTTCTCTCAAATGTCGGGCATTCTCTTCTTCGCTCTTGGAGAGGATCAAAATATCATCAACAAAGACCACGACAAATTTATTTAGGTACTCCCAAAACACCCTACTCATCAGATCAACAAAATAGGCGGGTACATTCGTCAGCCCAAAAGGCATAACTAGCCAATCAAAGAAACCATTCGGAGTCCTAAAAGCAGTCTTATCTATGCTCTCCTCAGCCACCCTCAACTGATGAAACCCCGTGGCCAAGTCTAACTGGGAAAATACTGAGGCACCAACAAGCTGATCAAATAAATCATCAATCCTTGGCAGCGGGTGCCTATTCTTCTTGGTGAGTTTATTCAACTCTCTGCAATCAACACACAAACGAAGCGAACCATCCGCCTTAGTTGCAAATACAACTGGAGCACCCTATTCAGATATGCTTCGTCTGATAAATCCTTTCTCAAGTAGCTCCCCTACTTGCTTACTCAGCTCCCTTCTTTCCCTTAGAGCCATATGGCGCACCCGTAATGCAACTGGCTTTGCATTGTCCACCAGATATATACTAAAATCAATCTCGTGCCTTGGGGGTAAACCCCGTACCTTATCAAAAACATCAGAATAATCATGGACTACAGGAGCAGATTGCAGATCATTGATAGATGCATCAAGAGACTCTAAACTAAACATAACCAACCCTTGTGGGTCACAAGAAATCTCGAGGTTCCTCCCATGACAAGTCAGAAGCCTAACAACCCTCTTTTCAAAATCCAGAATGGCACCAAACGTGGTAAGCCAGTCCATTCCTAGAATTAACCCATAGCCCATAAACCCAAGCACATACGCGTCGCACTCAAACTCGACGCTTAACACTGATATTTTCAAACCCCGACAAATTATAGATAAATGAGCCGAACCACCAATGGGGTTTGAAACAACTCCGCGATCCACTACCGTACTAGTAATTAAATGCAGAGATTCAACCACATAACTAGATACAAATGAATGTGAAGAGCCAGAATCAAAAAGTGTTCTAATTGAATGATTAAAAAGAGAAATTCAACCTTCCACAGAATTTTTTCTACCTTTATCAGGAGCACTGATCGCGAGAGCATACACCTGCCCTCCAGAAGTTCCTGCTCTTTGACCTTGTCTCTGTGATCCTTGTTTCTTCGGGCACTCCCTAGCAAAGTGTCCGACCTCTCCACAATTGTAGCAAGAGTTATTCCTTCGCTTGCAGTCTTTGACCAAGTGACCCTCTTTCCCACAATTGTGACATTTTCTCTTATCCTTGCCCTTGTCATTCTTTCCACCTTTCTTTTGTCGTTGTTGTTGTTGCCCCGTCTTGGGCCACACCTTCTTATTTTGCGATGTTTCCTCAGCCTTTACTTCCTTCTTTTCTCCCTTGTCTTCCTCATGCATTAGGGCCATATCGACAAACTTTTCAAATGTGGCTCCCATTGGAACATGGGACATGGCTAACCCATGAAGGCTTTCATTTAGCCCTTTAGCAAACCGCAACGCCTTCTTGTGCGAAGTATCCATCAATTCTAACCCGAACCTTGCTAGTTGGTTGAATTTGTTCACATATTCTTTCACCGTCAAGTTCCTTTGTCTGAGTGCCAAGAACCTCTCCATCCGCATGTTTTTCTCGGCTTGGGAAAGAAACTTTATTTCAATTCTTTATCTGAAATCTTCCCAAGTTTCCATCGGACGTCTAGCTTGGGTAACTTCCCACTAAAATGAGGCTTCGTCTTTCAGCAGTCAGGCGGCTAACTGAACCTTCCTTCTATCCTCTACTTCAAAGATATGAACAAGTCCTCGGTCTCCTTGAGCCAATTCCGCGCTTCTAGAATGTCTCGTTCCCATGGAATGGCCTCCCTCTAATAGCACGGAAGTCTTTGCAGATCTTAGCAAAATTATCTGCTCTTGGAGGGGGAGGAGGAGGAATAAACGGTGCAGCTGGGGGAGGGACGTTTCCTTGGCCTTCGGCAGGCGCCTTGGCCTTCAGATACCTACGGAACCATCCGAGTATTGTAACGCCCTCCGGGATATTAGGAATGTTTGGTTCCCCGGACATGCTAAAAAGAAAATAGGAAGAGATTTAGACAAAGGACCGAAGGATATTACATATGGCTTCAAGGGGAATGCCTTTCAAAACAGACTTTTCTTTTTGAAAATGCTTTCTTTTAAAACCTTTTTGAAAATAATTTTCAAAAACTTTATCCAATATGGTAACCTTCAGTTATGATACCAAGTGTGACACCCCACGTCCGTTAATATTACTCACAAAGGGAATGCATTAAGTTTCGTGAAGCGTTATAGGTAAACAGACACAGAATATTACAAGATAGATATAATTAAGATAGCAGCGGAAATTCAAATTTTTATTTCAAACACATATCATACATCGTGGTCCAAAATACCATAAGTCACAAAAACCATTACAACAATATAACTTCTGTCTTGTACCATCAGAGTACATAAATACTTAAAAGAAAACATAATTCCCCAAATAAAAGAGACAAAGCTATAGTAGAGATAAGAACATGAGCCATACTTCGAAAGCAGCTCTAGCAAGATGATATTTGAGTCCTGACTAAGCCTGAGTGTTTCCTCCTTCACAATCTGGGGGGAAACGGAAGAAAGAAGAGGAAACAAAAGGGTCAGACATAAAGTCTGGCGAGTCTATTTACTTTTAGCAAGTAAATAAATAAAAGTAGCATGACAGGAATATAAAGTGGATAAAAGAGATCACTACATAAATGGCAAGTGTGATAAGTAGTCAGGATAAGGTGTATACGCTTCTCTAACGATTACTCTGCACTATTACCAGTATAACCAGAATGAGATGATCCCTTCCATGATAAGGTGGTAGACTTAGGCATACATCCAAATGTACCCTACTACTACCCTGATCGATCAGCTCCCTACTCCGTAGATACTCTGTGCCAGCCCCATAGTAGTATGTATTACGTCCTAAAGTGGCAACCCCTCGCTGATATGCACAACCCCATATCTACAGGTGTCACGGTCGTCTTATCCCCTTTTGTTCGGCTCATGCACGCACATGGCCCGGTCGGTTTGCGCCGCCCACACTGTCCTCCACGTTTGGATCTCTTACAATCAGTCCAGTAAGTGTGCCCCTTCTTCGACCTAGTACGGAGTACATGTTTTAGTACGTACTTCGGGTTACTGGATGAAACGAGTCCCACACAATATGATACAAGCTCTCCCCTTTATCTTGTATCCCCCACAAGGTTTTATTTGGCTATGTATACCACTAGGTGTCTTTAATTACATAACCCTATCATTTCTACAAGTTATGCTTACCCTAAAAGGTGTCTTTAATTACATAACTTTATTATTCTCCCTGGTCATGTATACCACTTGGTGTCTTTAATTACATAACCTTATTGGGTTAAGTTTGTGGGCCTATATGTAAATATTACCCACCTCCTCAGATTTGCTTAACCCATCCACTGTCCAACCAACTTTAATTAACCCTAGCTTTAGTTCACAATCATATAATCCCTATGGATTAGATTTGGTTAAGTAGTCCAATTTATTACCATGTCCGTTTATGGTTTATAATGGGCTAGACCTTCCACATTAGGCCTACAACTTGTGGATGCTGGATATGTCGGTCGGGTTTGGGCAGTCTTATTCCACAAATTGGGCCTAACATCGTGTCATAGCTCGTCTCGTATTTGCGCACTTAGACCTCTCACATTAGGTTCAACATTAGTGGCCGCTGGATATGCCGGTCGGGTCTGAGCAGACTTCCACCACTAATGCAACCTAACATCGTGTCATAAGTGCAATTACAATTTCTAGTTGTTATTATTAGACATTTCATTCTTATCATATTCTTACCTATGTCTTTATAGGTGATTATGTCCCCACTTCCCCAATTTGAATTATATGTCCAATTCATATAAACATTTTTAAATAATGCCAATTCGAACTCTTTTTCCTTCGTTCCCTAACTAACGCATTCGCATATATTTGGCGGCATCTAGGCTAGATAGTATCCTAGTCATAGACAATAAAAAGGGAAAAGTGATGGGAATATGACAAAGGTGATTGTTTTGGCATAAAAATAAACTAGCACGGTGATAAGGTGGACATATGAGCATAAATCTGATGAACTTTTGGCAGTTAATTGATTCTAACATAACTATGATGTCATAATAAGCATAATAAGATCTAAATTAACAATTTAAATGTCCAACTGGTTTAGATCTACTATGATAGGCACAAGATGATAAACTAGATCACATAATTCAGATCCAATAGTTAAAAATAGATCTAACACAATTAGGGTCAAGATCCGCATCATAGAATGTCATAGAAGTTACAACAGATCCAACAAGATAGAGATTTAGATCAATAGTTAAAAATAGATCTAACACAAGTAAGGTCAAGATCCACATCATAGAATGCCACAAAAGTTACAATAGATCCAAGATAGAGATTTAAATCCAAGTTATACTCAATTTAGGATGTCATATGTTCGCAATTTACAATTGATCCAATATAATATAGGCACATGAACAAATCCAAACTATTGTCATATCACGTTTACTTTTATATATTTAAATCTAAAAGCAACTAGGAGCTCACAAATGGTAGTTGCGATGAGATGGAAGTCTTTGTGTTCTGCGAGTTGGGAGTCTGTTGAAGACAGTCCTTGAGGAAGCCCATCATTCTAGGATGACTATCCATCCAGGCGGTGATAAGATGTATAGAGATATGAAAAGGGTTTTCTTTTGGGCTAGGATGAAGAAAGTCGTAGCGGAGTTTGTTTCTCGATATTTGATTTGTTAGCAAGTCAAAGCTAAGCAAAGGAGGCCCGACGGTTTACTTCATCCTTTGGAGTCCCACGGTGAAAGTGGGAGAGCATCTCTATGAATTTCATTAATGGTTTTCTTAGATCGAGGAAAGGCAACACCAATATTTGGGTTATAGTTGACAGGCTTACTAAGAGCGCTCATTTCATTCCTGTTAAGAGTAAGAGAACGGTAGCATGGTTGGCAGTAGTTTATCTTCGTGAGATAGTCCATCTACATGGAGTACCTTCCAGTATAGTGAGTGATCGTGACTGCATGTTCACTAATGAGTTTTGGAGGAGCTTGCAGGAGGCATTAGGTATACAGTTTTGTTTGAGCATCGCTTATCACCCTCAGATCGATGAGAAGACAGAGAGGGTGAATAGAGTTCTTGAGGATCTTTTAAGACTGTGTATCCTAGACTTTGGAAGGACATGGGAAGAGCATCTTCCTTTGGTAGAGTTCGCCTACAACAATAGTTATCAAGCCAGTATTGGCATGGAACCCTTGGAGGCATTGTACGGTCGACCTTGTAGATCACCAACCTGTTGGTGGGAGTCTACATATAAGCTTCTACTTGGACCTGAGATGATTAGAGAAACTTCAGAGAAGATTGATCTTATGCGCAGATGCATGAAGACAACTCTGGACAGGCAAAAGTCCTACGCAGATAAGAGAAGGACTAATATTGAGTTTAAGGTGGGAGACATGGTTCTCATTAAGGTATCACCTTTGAGAAATGGGGTTCGCTTTGGATATATGGGGAAATTAGCGCCAAGGTTTGTAGGCCATTTCCCATAATAGAAAGGATTGGCCAAATGGCCTGTAGAGTGAAGCTACCAAAGAGATTGGCGGGTGTTCATGATGTTTTCCACGTTTCTCATTTGCGGAAATGTCAGCACGATATAGCAGAGGTATTTGAGCCAAGTATGCTCGAGGAAGTAGAGGTGGAGCGGGAGATGACAGTTAGACGAGTTCCTACCCGTATTCTTGGATCAGCGGTTAAGAAGGTACGCAACCGAAAGGTCAATTTAATGAAAGTTCAGTAGGGAGAAGACCATGAGGATGCAACTTGGGAGACTAAAGACAAGATTCGCGCTTCGTACCCTTTTGTTTTCAAGGGTTAATTTCTTTTTTCCAAAAGATTTTATTTGTACTTGCTTCTATCATTGAATATATCGTATCGATCGAATCATTGACCTTTAGATAAGGAACCAATGGATGTAAACATGTGTTTGAGACATGTTATGTTTGATGGATGCAAGTGGATGTAAATGTTTGCTAGTGGTTGCTCATGGATGCATATACACACACACATTAGGCAGTAAAACGGCTCAATCACTCTCATACTGCATACGAATGTGTGTGCATATTTTTCTTTATGGATGGAAATAGGTGTATCATCACACGAATGCATATGGATGCATGTGCATATTTTTCTTTATGGATGGAAATGGGTGTATCATCACATGAATGTTGCATTTGGATGGATGATTGTGCATGCATATAGCATTTACATGATATACTAGGACTATCTACATACATGTTGGATTTATGACACTGACATACATTGCATCAAGGAGGTTGACGGAATCAGTAGACCGCCTGATCTTTCGCATTACTAAAGAGAAATATACACACACCTTCACATATGTTCATATAAGTATAAGAAATCTTTTAAGGACAATGGATGCCCGTGATTGGCGGATGAGTAGATAGATGATGGATGTTAGAACATACATTCTTCTTAACTGGAGATTTCGGGGGCGAAATCCTTTAAGTAGGGGAGAATGTAACACCCTGTAATTTTAAAGAATGTTATAATGATAAACCAAAGAATAATTAATTAAATATTCGGAATTAAGGAAAATGGACTACACCATTGCGTTCGTCTCAGAATTCTGCTTAAGATAGACTCCGAGTTTGCATAAAACGAAGATCATATGAAGAAGATATTAAGGTTTGAAGTTTGTATACGTATATGAGAAATATATATAAACAAATCAAGTCCAGAACTCAAAATAATTCAAAAATCAGAGCGGTAAATTGAAGTGGGGATTCTTTCCCGTTGGGGGTCGACCCACACCCCATGGGGTTTGACCCTAAGGTCGACCCACACAACGGGGTGTCGACCCCGGGGTCGACACACCCAGATCCAGGTCAGATCCCTACCGTGCACTTGGACGTGTTTCTGAACAAGATTCGTTGGTGGTAGCCTATAAATAGGACATCATTTCTGTTGTTTTATTCACCCAAAACAATGGAGACATCGAGATGCTACCCCATCTTGGATTGAATTAGCCTATTCTTCTGCAACAATGGCTTATACATATACAAGAATCTCTGCTACAACATCAACACTCTTTTCTCATTTCTTTAGATCCAGTCTCGGTGAGTTCATGTTATTTTTAGATAATTACTTTTAGATGTAAACATTTAACAAGTAATCCTGACATGTAAATAAATGTGGATCTAAACCTATGCTTGTTAAAAATCCGATTCATACCTAAACCGATCAGCCATTACGTATACACCTGATCTACTGTTCAGTTCTCATATGCCTATTCCTGATATGCCTATTTTTGTCGTCATATGCCTATTCTATTATTATGCCTATTTTTGCCATCATATGCGTATTTGTTATTATGCCTATTTCTATTATCTTCTCTCCCTCTTTCCCTTGTTATTTTTATAGCCTAGGTTACCTTCGAGCCTAGGCCTATCGTTGAAATATGTGAATGGACGAAATTGGGAACGGTTGGGAAAGATAAATTGGGGCATAACTTGTATCGTGAATCGGAACTAGGATTTGGGGGAATAACCTATGATGAACATGAATAATTGTTTAAGAATGAATAGGCCTAAATTCATAGTAGATAGGAATTGTAACTGCACTCAAACACGAAGTTAAATTCGACTTATGGTAGAAGTCTGCACGGAACCGCCCGACAAATCCAGCATCCACAAGTGGTTAATTTAATGTGAGGGGTCTAGTGCATAAATATACACGTAACTGTGCTAAGGATCGAGGTTAAGTCCAACTTGTGGTAGTAGTATGCCCGGAACCGCCCGGCATATCCAGCATCCACAAGTGGTCAACTTAATGTGAGAGGTCTGATGTATTAACATACATGAACGGGAAATGATAATAACCTATTAACCTGTAATACTTAACCTGTTTAAATCTGTGGGGATTATATTAACCTGTCAAATTGTGTATCGGTTAAGTAAACTTGTTTGAATCAATGGGGGGTCAAGTAAATCTGTTAAATTTATGGGGGGTTAAACGAACTCGACAAACTTAACCTATTTTATATGTTGGGGTTATGCGGGCTTGTAAATCTACTAGGCATAACCAGTCAAAATCCTAGTAGTGGGGCTGCAATCCTAGGGGTGGCTTATATAATCTGTTGTGTGAGACCCGTATTAGTGAGTAACCCATACTGGTATCAAAAGGCGGACCCCAAACTAGGTAGGGGTCAGGGCACACTTACTGAGCTGATTATAAGAGGTCCATATGGGTGGAGGTGTCTGATGGCGCATTCCAATGGAGTCATGTGTGTGCATGGATCTGCCTGCTTAGGAAAATAAGACGCTATATCACTAGTAAATATGACAGTGTCTATCTGGAGGTTGCCGCTTTACGAAGAAATACATCTTTCTATGGGGCCGACACAGGGTACCTACGGAATAGGAGTCGATCGATTGGTGTAGTAATTAGGGTACATCTAGCCCTGCCAGTTTAGGAGCCCATTATTATTGTTTGGGGTAACACCCGTTATTTCTGTTGGGCTACCTGTTATTATCGTTGGGGTTAAAACCCATCACTAGAATTACCTCTAAGTCTACCATTCTATTTCTATTGGGATCAGTATGTTTTTGTTATACTAGTATTGGCGCAGATAAAAGTATTTGGGAAGCGTAATCTATTCTGTTCTGTTTATTCCGTTTATCCTGCTCAGTCTGTTATACCTGCCTTATGATATTGTTATCTCTCTCATCCAGTTTATATGCCTATCATGATTCTTTTGCTTATTTATACGCTAAAAGTAACTGGACTCGCCAGACTTTATGTCTGACCCATTTTTGTTTCCTTTTCTCTCTCTTTCTTTTCCCCCGTATGTTCTCAGGGTGGGAATACTCAGGCTTGATTAGGATTCTCTCTTCTGTTTCCGCTTGGAGTTGCTTAGATGTACCGCTTTGATTACCTGTCTACGTTACTATGGCTATTTTTGGGGACTATGATTTTATATTACTGTACTCTGATGATTTTAGTACAAGGCAGATATTTTATTTTGATGTAATGGGTTTTCTGTATTTCAGACTTATGTTGTAATTGGATTTTGGATTACTATGTTTTCTGTTTGAAGAATAAAGTTTTAAATTTCGCTGTTATCTTATATCTATCTTGTGATGTTCCTGTTCCTGTTTACCTATAACGCTTCACGGAACTTAATGCATTCTGATAAAGAGTGACATTAACGGACGTGAGGTGTCACATTTCGACTCTTCTTTTGTGTTATTTAAGGTTATGGATATAATCGTTTACATGCTTCTAAACTCCTACTTTATATATGGTCTTCATTATATTATTCCTTGTCTTTTCGTACATTTAGAAGAAGAAAAAAGAATGAAATGTTACTTAGTTGTTGACTGGAGAAATGCATGTCCCATTAGTTGGTTTATATATATATATATATATATATATATATATATATATAGCATGCGTTGGACCTTCCTATAAGATATACATACATACATACGCACATTCATACATACATACATATAATATACATACATATATACATACATATACATATACATATACATATATGTATGTATATATATATATATGAGATTACGTTTTGAGTACATGCATTAATTTTCTATTTGCCTCTCCCGGTAGCATGCGGTTGGAACATGTTCTACGCGTGTTTAGTTTGTCCATTTGACTTTCCATGTTCCATGCGCTTGAGCCCATGTTATATTAAAAAAAGATTTCTTTTGGCCTTTTCCTGTAGCATGCATGGGTTGCATGTTTGTTTGTCCCTTTTGATATTGTTCCACACGTTTGTCTTTTTTTATTGTTCCCAGGAGGGTGCATTTTGTAGCATGACTTCATGCATGTGTTCGTCCCAAAGAAAAAGGAAGAAGAAGAAGAATTAGAAGAACATGAAACGTTGCTTATCGAAAAATAGATCATGAAATGTTACTTATGGAACATGCATGTTGTCACATGCATGTTCATGCACACTGTGTTCTTAGGTTATATTTTTTTCGTATAGTTTATTAAAAAATATTTAATTAATTTTGCGCACGCTTTGTAACAGCCCACATTTTACGTATTGGAGGATCTTAAATATTTTTATTTAATTCACTGGGAGTTGAATCATTCTCATATTTTGATATGTTGTTTATGGGAATGTGGGACGTGTCCATAATTTTTACCAATTTTAGACCATTTTGCCCCTGTCAGTTTTGTACAGGATATAACTTTTGACTGAAATCGAATCAGGTGTTGAGATCGATTACATTGGAAAGGAAATGGTGTTGCCAATTCCGTAAAGTGGTCACATTAAAGATTTGGTTTAGAGGTTTGGGAGTAGGGATGACAATCAGGCGGGTCTAGGGTCCAAACTGCTTGACCCGCCCCTCTTTTGACCCATTTAGACCCGCCCCATAGGGTCTTTGGGGCGGGTAGACCCGCGACCCATTTTTGGAGGTCTGGGTCTAGGGTCGAGTCTAGGGAATAACTCACCCTCCCCAACCCAACCCGCATGACTGAAACATCATTAAAACACTTTATAACTATAATGATTACTTGTTTATCTTCTTAAGTATACATAGTTATAACTTGAATATTATATTCTTTCAATCAACGACTATAAATTTTTCATAGAATTAAGTTGCATCAATGATAATCGTACAATAACAAATGCATGAACTATTATTTTACAACTCATTTTATTATATTCTCTTATCAATGTGAACATATTATAACATGTACTTAATTTATCATTTAGTTAAAAAAATATAAGTATATAAATTTGTGTACATTAGAACACAATATCACTGGGTCGTGGGGAGGGTCTGCCCTGACCCGTACGAGTTTTGGGTATGGGGCAAAATTCTGAACCCACATCGGGTCTACGGGACGGGTCTGGGGAGGGGTTTAAAAAGTCTGGGTCGGGTCTAGGGCACGAGAAACCGTCCCCATTGCCATTCATATTTGGGAGGAATCATTGTTTTAGTGCTGCACATTTTCTATGTAAGTTTTATAAGCCGATGATGGGCTGATTTGGTGTGACCCATTAGTGGGCCGGTGGGAGGCTATATATAAGGGGTTAGAGGCATGGAGAATAGTTTACTTTCTTCATTCTCTCATTTGGATGAGTTCATGATCCTCCTTGCTCAATCAAATACACCTTTCCACCATTAAAATTCTAGATCTACATGTGAAGATTGAATACCTACATCAAGTAAAGAGAGATCGCATCAAATTGAGGATATTGAGGTTCATTCTTCGCTGTTCGAATTGAAATTTTAATTATTTCAAGTTAATTCGAAGATTTGGTGAGTGACAAGCATCTCTCACACATATTCAATCAAGTATATGGGTTGTTTGATCTTATTTTCATTATTTTAAGTTGTTTTCACCAAGATCTACATCATAATAAGTATATTTTCGTTTGAATTACCATTGGATCTAATCTAGTAACTTAAATTGGTAAATCCTTAAGCTAATTCATATGTTTATGCAAGTTACATCAATTTTTTTAGTTTATGCAGATTTATCATGATTTGGTGAATTCTATTTGATCATTGATGAATAATTGTCATTTTAATGTTGTTGATGATTTCATAAAGTGTTAATGGTTGAACTGGATAATTTGGATGAGTTATTTGAATTGATGTTGTCGTTTGGTGATGATTTGGTCAAGATTAGAGCTATTTTGGTCAGATCTGGGGTCGGGTCGTTTCTCTTAGGTCATTGACGATGTGGCATGGAGGCCAGGTCATGTGTCTTATTCCCCAAGAAATGGACTTAGGTCGTTTGGTTGAAGCCTGGGTCGTGAAGGAGTCAGGTCGCATATCCTCCAAGTCGTTGGTGCTTTAAAGAAGCGGGGCGTTGGAACTTCAAAAGGCTTGGGTCGTTGGAGCTCCTGAAAGCTTTACGTCATGGGTCGTTGTGGTAGCTGGATCGTTCATGTACCTATGGATCAATTCATTAGAACGATGGGTCAATGGGCTTCTAAGAGCCAGGTCATTGGAACGACCGAATGAGTCAGGTCGTTAGGTAAAGGAGAGAATGTGACAGGTCGTTGGGATGGATTGGCGATCTGGCAGTGTCGGGTCGTGGGTTATAGGCCATTTACGACCTAAAGGAGGATGACCCGATTGTGATAAACCTTATATTAATGATTTTTGGTTCAGTGATGGATGTGGCTTCGACATAAATTCAAGTAGGAATGTTTGAAGTGTTGTGATGTGTTTGTTGATCGTCGAAATGCAACGAATGTGAAGATGACTCAAGGTGGTGAGTTCGTGGATAATGGTTGCTCGAGAAGTGGCTTGAGCTTGTGAATAGTCATCAGATTGGATGGATAGAGATATTGAAGGCTGAGATATTATCGTTGTTGTAGGTTCTAGCGGACTCAAAGCAAGGGTACAATGAGGACGCTCAAAAGACTAGAAGTGGAAGGTCAAGTACCCTGGGCAGTCATGATTGGCCAATAGATACGAGTCACGAAAACGTATGGAGTTTTGCTAGAATCGGGGTTTACCATTAGCCCTTAACGGATGACAAGGTTAGCTAGTCATGTGATTAATGATGGATTCAAAGCAGGATTGTCGGTGATATCCAGAGTCATGGATGAATGATTGTTTGCTTATATCGTATTGTGTAGATCATTCGACGTCAAAGGAGATATCTCTTGGGTTCATGTCTGATATTGGTTTAGGCCTCTGGGGCTTGTGCTTGGGAGATGTCAATTAGAATGGTCTACGCTTGATAACTGATTGCCTTGAATGTACTATTTGTTTCTACTTGATTGTTGTAAAGGTTATCATTATCGGATGTGGGGAAGATGAGTTGCGTTCTTCTCTATTGGTGATGGTAGATTACTTGATTAATCTGCCTCTTCTCTACTTTATTGTTGATGTTAGATAGTTGTTTTATCGCTCACTGAAACTGTTGTCTGACTCAAGGTTTTATGTCTCACTCCAATTACCTTGGGCTGTTCGTCTGGTTGTGGATGGACAGACTGAGTAGCAGGTGACATGAGATGGATCTTGGTGAGGACATTATTATAATAACTTAGTGTATTATATGATATAGTTTATCTGGATTTTTAGAGGATGGAAATCGCAAATATCTTCTAAGTTATTTATGCATTTTAGTTAAATATTTCAATTAAGTTAAATTTCTGTTATGAGAAAGTTAGACCTGATCCCAGTGGTTTGTCCTTGCATTTTTTTGCTCGGGTCAGCCTGAGTAGCACAGCATTGGAGTCTTGTTTTGGAGCTTGAAACCTTTTGGAGATGTAGCTATTATCTGTTATTTCCTTTAGTTATTCTAGATTCTAGTTGATTTGGCATTTGTTATGTACTGATATATCATTTATCCGTTAAAGACTTGATGTATTTGCTATGTCTATGTCACTTATGTACTTCTTTGAGACTATTTTATGTAGTAGCTTCATGAACTACTATGGTTTTATTTTCCACTATAAGTTATTCTGTGTTTGATGTGATTCTGTGATTGGTTTTATTTTACCCCGAGTTATATTAACAATATTTTTTTGAATGATTCAAGTCTAACATTTGAGGTTTATTGTTGATTTGAATGGTTCAAAATTATGGGTCATTACAGGTACAACATCTCTGCTTATGATTTATAGTCATGCCATGTTCTTATTATTATGTAAATAAAGTCGAGATCTTTTTGTCTAAGAAAAAAAAGCAAGTCCACTCCAGCTAGAAACATCATACAACCATTACATCCTAAAACAGAAGTGGGAACCACCAACAAGCCCGCCAAGACAACCGCATCACCCCATGCAGGTCAATTCAAATCATACCTGAATCCAACCTCAAACTTTTGAGAGGATAACTACTCCATGTAGAAAGAACCCATTCATACTAAACATGCTGTTAAAAACACTTACATGGAGAAATAACATTAATTTTTTATAACAAGTTTAAATGATTGTATTATCTCTTGAAAATCCTCTTAAAAGAAATTGTATCAGCACTATATGCCAACAATGACCATTGTCATAAATATGCAGAGACTGAACAATAAAATCATTAAGGAGGACAGTGCTTCAGTCGTGATGCCACCCTACATTTCTTTTGGTTTGGTATAATCTTGTTAATCCATAAGTTCACCAGAATCAAATCAATAATTATCTGATTGATGTATGCTGCA
This sequence comes from Allium sativum, assembly GCA_030737875.1. Lineage (NCBI taxonomy): Eukaryota > Viridiplantae > Streptophyta > Magnoliopsida > Asparagales > Amaryllidaceae > Allium > Allium sativum. The sequence continues at coordinate 1,016,275,828 of CM060926.1, read as the reverse complement.
ACACATGGAAGTACGAGCAATCCTGGCTCTCCAAATGCAACACTCAATTGATCAACAACTGCTGTCATCACAAGCAAAGTTTATTGGCTCGCCACAATAATAACAGCTCGTGAATTCTCCCATCTAGAGAAGACTGAATCTGTTCCTCTTGAAAAAGATGAAAACGTTTTCACTACAAGAGTTTTGTAACACCCTGAATTTTTTGTGTCTATTAAAAGAATGAATTAAAGAATACTTAATTTTTAAAGCAGGAATTAGGGAAACGTGTTACGCCATTGCGTTCGTCTCGAAATTCTGCTTGGGATAGAGTCCAAGTTTTTGTAAATCGGACTTCGTATGAGGAAGTTATGGCCCTCAGAAGTTTCAGAAATTTAAATAAATTAAAAACAGTTCAGAGTTAAAATTCAAAATTCAAACGAAAAGCAAAGAAGCGGGTTGGGCAGGATTTTTCCCGCCCCAGGCCAGGTCGAAAAGGAGGTCGACCTCCCCTACATAGGTCGACCAGGGGGTCGACCTAGGGGTCGCCCTACCACCCTCGCCCAGATCCAAAACAGTGATGATTCTGACTTATTGCTGAGTCTTTTCTGACCTGTTGCTGAGTCACTAGGGCATAGGTGGCAATTCTGGATAACTCTATCTAGTCTGGACAGTTGTGATTGCTCCTAGAATGATCTAACGGCTCACATAAGATTAAATTTCTATAAAAGAAACCCTAGTCCTCAAACCCTAAATCACACAAATTCATTCCAAGGAGCCACCATGCTATCCATGATCGTTCTAGCCTAGCCACCATATCTTCTTTAATTAGAAAACAAGTCAAAAGCTACGAATCAAAACTAACTTAGAGAATTGATAGTTTTCTTCAAGGGATTGCTTTTCAATTTCAGAAAATAAGACTTTCTTTTGTTTGTAAGTCCTGTTATTATTTAGATGTGAACGATAAAAAGTTATGATTTGTAATAAAGTGAAAACTAGCGTTATTCCTAGTTGTAAGATAATGATGATGTTGATTCATGCCTATTCTTGTAACGATTCTATCGTATATGCTTATGAAACTATTGTGGTTATTATGTTGGTGTTAAACCAATCATGTATTATGTAAAGTTTGGTGACTTATTCATGTTATGTTACATGCAAGTTGTTAGGCTATTGTGGTTATTATGTTGATATAAACCAATCACGTAAAATTGGTGACTTATTCATGTTATGTTACATGCAAGTTGTTAGGAAAGACATGTATTATGTTTAGATCTACATTTAGATCTATGAAAATTGGATCCAATATTAAAGTTCACACTCACATGCCTAGTTGAACTTGCCTAAAACCATATACTTAAGATTCATGTTTGTTGGATCCAAAATAAAAGTTCATATTTACATGCCTTGTTGAACTTGTGTAATTCCATATGTTAAAGATTCAATATTATTGGATCCAAATTAAAAGTTCACTTCACATGTCTAGTTGAACTTGTGTAATTCTATATGCTTAAGGTTTATGTTTATTGGACCCAAAATAAAAGTTTACATTTACATGCCTAGTTGGATTTGGATAATTTCATATGCTTAAAGACTTATGTTAGTTGGATCCAAAAATGCATTTTCATTATTTTATGCCACACTTAAATGACACATGTTTAGTTTGATACTTATTATTTTATATGAATGGTACATGCTCCCTTCTTTCCCCTTTTGTATATAAGTTAGGCTAAGTTATGAGCCTAACATTCTGTGTGAATTTTGCGAACGTATGACGGGGGTAACGTTGGGAAAACCTTAAAAACTATAATTATTGGCATAATTCGGTCCATAAATAAATGAGTGGTTAGGGGCATAAAAATGGTATAATTTATATACAAAAAAATTGAAACTTTGATTTAGAGGGTAAATGGGGCATGACTTGAATGGCAATAATTGTGGATAATTTACATATAAATTTGAAAGATAAATATGTAAATTAAGAAAAAGACGAATATGCCTAACGGGAGGTTAGATTGAGTTACGGTGTAAGATTGCCCGGAACCGACAGGCACATCCAGCAACTGTAACAATATATATCTAATGTGAGAGGTTAGTGCACCAAGCCCAAAAGAACCCGAGGTTAGATTGAGTTGCGGTGTAAGACTGCCCGGAACCAACCGGCACATCCAGCACCGCAACAATACATATCTAATGTGAGTGGTTGGTGCTTTAATGAATGAATTAAAGCTAAGATAGGAATGGTAAGCTTAAGTTAACTAAGGTAACACTTAACCAATACAACATGTTAACTAAACTGGTGGATAGGGTTAGGTAAATTTGAGAAACACTTAACCATTTTAACATGTTGATTAAGAAATCCTAGTAACGGGGACCCATTTCAGCAGTAACACACATAGATGTATCATGGTACCCTGAACTAGGCAGGGTGGGGCACGATTACTGGGCTGATTATAAGAAGTCAAAACAACGGCGAATGGTGCGTTAGTGTAGGTTCCGACGGAGTGCGGTCGTGCACGTACTCCAGAGTGGAAAAAGCAGGCACTGGGCATCAGTAGTTATACTCTGTGCATCTTGAATTGTGTCGGGTAGCCACCATAGGATTTGATACACTCCATGGTGGGACTAGCACAGGTATCTGCAATCATGCGGGGCCGAACGACACAAGTGGTAAACGTATACGAGTAAGAGCCGATCAACAAAAAGGGGATCATTTATCTTGAACACATAGTGCTAGTTGAAACACTTGTAACAGGATGCAGAGAAGTAGAAATGTGTGCGATAGCATATTCAGTCTTATTATCTTATTCCTACGATGTTGTCCTAGATTCAGTTTATTCAAATCACAATCATTTTTCTTGTTTACATGCTAAATAATCACTGGACTTACCAGACTCATGTCTGACCCATTTTCTTTCGTCTTCTTTCTTCCGTTCCCCTCCCCCCCTCCCCCGAGGTCCGCTGGGAGGGAATACTTCAGCTTAGATCGGATCATTTCCAGCTTGAAGAGAGTAAATGTATTGCTTGGAATCTTTTTCCTTGGGCTATGGCTTTGGATACTCTCTTATTGGGGATTTATGTTGCCTTACTGTTGTTTTAATGCTTCTTTATGTTTTAATTCAAGACAGAGATTTTGTTGTTATAATTTGGAAGTTGGTCTGAGACAGTTGTTGTAATGTTTTAACTGAACCACGTACTTATGAAATAAATTTAGTTTTTCCGTTGTTTATATGTCTGTCTTGTAAATTATCTTTATCTTTTACCTTTAATGCTCCATCGAAGTTAAGGCAACCCTTTTGTGAGTGACCTTAACGGAGGTGGGGTGTTTCACTTGGTATCAGAGTTGATGGTTGCCAGATCAGATAAAATTTTTGGAAACTAATTTTCAAAAAGAAGTTTTAAGAAGCATTTTCATGAAAAAGTTTTGTTTTAAATGGCATAATCCCCCCCCCCCAAAGCCATATGCACTATCTTCCTATCCTTTATTTTGAATCTTTTCTTTTTCGTTTCAGCATGTCTGGGGATCTTAACCTTCTAGAGGGTGTACCGGTACCTGGTTAGTTCAGAAGGCACCTAGAGGCCAGGGCTAATGATGCAGGCCCAGCAGACGTTACTCCTCCCCCTGTTACAGCTGTTCCTCCTCCTCCTCGTGCAAATGCCTTCTCCAAGATATGTAGGGGTTTTCAAGCCATGGGTGGAAAGAACTTTAATGGAACTGATTCATTTGTAGAAGCAAGAAACTGGCTCAAAGAAACCGAGGATCTGTTTGTTATATTCGAAGTGGACGATAGGCAGAAGATACAGTTGGCTGTATGGTTGCTTAAAGACGAAGCCTCTTATTGGTGGGAAGTCACTAATGCTGAGAGACCAGCTGAAACTTGTGAGGATTTCAGAGTAAGGTTTGAAATGAAATTCTTCTCACAAGCTGAACGTAGCCTACAAATGGAGAAATTCTTAGCTCTCAAACAGGGAAGTATGTCGATCAAGGAATACGTCAAACAATTCAACCAGCTGGCTAGATTCGGAATGGAGTTAGTAAACACTCCCCATAAGAGGACTCTCCATTTTGTTAAAGGGTTAAATGAACCACTGCACAGCCTAGCTATGTCCCATATACCTATGGGTGCAACTTATGAGAGACTAGTGGATATGGCACTGCTACAGGAGGAAGACAATGTTGGCAAGAAAGAGCAAAGGTGGAAGTACCTCAAAATAAGAAAGTGGAGGGATCCCATATTAAGAAGACAGACTCAAAGAAGGGCGGGAAGAACAACAAACCCCGTGTCAAGAGGAAGTGTAATTTTTGTGGCATTCCTGGACATCTGATTAAGGACTGCAGAAAGAAAAAGAGGAAGATGGGTGGTTGTTTTCACTGCGGCGAGACATGACACATAGCTAAGGACTGCCCATGAAAGCAAGGGCAAGTGCAGAGGACTGGATCTACTTCTGGAGGGCAGGTTCACGCTCTCATGGCACCTCCGCAAGAACTAGGTAGAAATATTTCTGTTGAGAGTTTAGTTTATCATTTTGATCATCCTTTTCGTATACTCTTTGATTCTGGCGCATCGCACTCTTTTATATCCACTGCTTTAGTTGAATCTCTGCACCTAGACACTAGTATAGTAGAGGATCCCTTGGTTGTTTCAAATCCAATTGGGGGCTCGGCCTATTTGTCAATGATTTGTTTGGATTTGGAAAATTTCTATAGTAAGCGTTGGGTTTAGATGTAATGCTTATGTTTTGGGCTTCATGGGCTATGGGTTGATTCAAGGCACGGATTGGTTATCCAGTAATGGTGCCATCCTCGATTGTGAAAAGAGAGTGGTTAGACTTATGACTCGCCTCGGTAACACTCTCGAAATCTCTTGTAATCTCATACATTCTGTTATGCTTAACTACCTAGAATCTCTTGATGCGTCTGTTGAAAACTTGCAGTCTGTTAGAGTAGTCTGTGAGTACTCAGATGTATTCGAAGAGGTGAAGGGCTTACCTCTGAAACGGGAGATAGACTTATGCATATATCTTGTTGATAATGCAAAACCCGTAGCTCTACCCGTTAGACACATGGCTCCAAGGGAGAGAAAATAGCTCAGCAAGCAAGTCAAAGAGCTGCTCGAAAAAGGGTTTATAAGGCGGAGTATTTCTGAATGGGGTGCTCCAGTAGTATTCGCAACCAAAGCAGATGGTTCACTTCGCCTATGTGTTGATTATATGGAGCTAAACAAGCTGATCAAGAAGAATAGTCACCCACTTCCAAGAATAGACGACTTGTTTGATCAGCTTATAGGTGCGTCGGTTTTCTCCCAACTAGATCTGGCTACCGGGTTTCGTCAGCTAAGAGTGGATGAAGACAGCATTAATAAGACCGCGTTCAGAACCCCGGATGGTTTCTTCCAATGACTTGTCATGCCTTTTGGCTTGACAAACGCACCCGCTTATTTCGTTGACTTGATGAGCAGGGTGTTCAGGGAGTTCCTTAATAAGTTTGTGGTGGTCTTCGTAGACGGCATTTTGATTTTCTCGAAGAATGAAGAAGAGCATGCTTTGCATTTAAGGGAAGTCATGGATACTATTCGTGCACATCAGCTGAAAGCCAAATTCTCCCAATGTAATTTCTGGAGAGAAGAAGTGAAGTTTCTTGGACATGTGGCATCCAAAGAGGGGATAACTGTGGACCCCGCAAAAGTAGTTGCGGTGAAAGATTGGAAGGTTTCACGGAATGCAACCAAAGTACGAAGCTTTCTCGAGCTAGCGGGCTTTTACCGAAAGTTCATTAAAGACTTTGCAAAAATCTTGGCCCCACTCACAAGATTGACAAAGAAGAACCTAACTTTCGTTTGAGTTTTAGATTGCGATATTGCTTTCCAATGTTTGAAAAGGGCTCTAACAACAGCCCCAATTCTGACATTGCCTGATGGGAGCAAAATGTTTACCGTATACACAGACGCATGCGGTACAGGATTGGGCGCTGTCTTGATGCAAGAATGCAAGGTAGTTTGTTATGGGGGAAGGCAATTGAAGATACATGAGAAGACCTACCCAACTCATGATTTGGAGCTAGTTGCCATTGTTTTCGCTCTAAAGTCGTGGCGTCATTACCTATTAGGAGAAAGGTTTGAATTGTTTACTGACCATAAATCATTAAAGTACCTTTTCTCACAGAAAGATCTTAACTTAAGACAACAAAGGTGGATGGAATTTCTGGCCTCATATGATTTTGAGATTTCCTATACCCCTAGTAAGGGCAATGTAGTAGCAGACGCCTTGAGAAGAAAGAAGCTGACCTTAAGTCCTCTCTTTGTAGAAAGGCAAAGCTTGGAGTGCATAGCAAACTTTAACTTTGGATCCTCCTATTAAATTGTACCTGTTCTGTTAGCATCGCTAGAGGTGCGGCCTACTCTTTTGGACTCAATAAGAACCGCGCAACGTGAAGACTCACAGCTAGTTGATACGATGGATAAGCTAATTAGGGGTGAGACTTCTAGTCACCTCAATAGATACTCCATCGATGATAAGGGTTGGTTGAGACGGGATGGAAGACTATGCGTCCCTCAAGCAAGGGATTTGGTGAAGACGGTTCTCGAAGAAGCACACCATTCTAAGCTAACCATACACCTAGGCGGAGACAAGATGTATAAAGACATAAAAAGGGTTTTCTTTTGGAATGGCATGAAGTGGGATGTAGCTGAATTCGTCGCTAAGTGCTTGATATGCCAGCAAGTCAAAGCGGAGCAGAAGAAGCTTAGTGGTCTGCTTCATCCTCTAGAGGTCCCACAGTGGAAATAGGATAGCATTTCGATGGACTTTGTTGATGGGTTGCCTAGGTCAAGAAGAGGCAATACCAGTATTTGGGTAATAGTGGACAGGCTCACTAAAAGCGCTCACTTTATACATGTTAAGAGTAGAAGGATTGCCTCGTCCCTAGCATCCATTTATCTTAAAGAGATAGTTCGACTGCATGGGATACCCTTCAGCATAGTGAGTGATCGAGATCCTGTCTTTACGAGCGAGTTTTGGAAGAGTTTGCAGGAGGCTATATGCACACAATTATGCTTAAGCACGGCCTATCATCCCCAAATCGATGGTCAGACGGAAAGGGTGAATAGAGTATTGGAAGACCTCTTAAGATTGTGCATTCTCGACTTTGGAGGAACATGGGAAGATCATCTTCCTTTGGTGGAATTCGCTTACAACAATAGCTACCAAGCCACCATAGGCATGGCGCCCTTCGAAGCTTTATATGGAAGACCATGACGATCACTAACTTGTTGGAGGGAGTCTACAGACAAGCTCATACTTGGGCCAGACATGATTAAAGAAAACTCAGAAAATGTGGACTTGATAAGAAGACGGATGAAGACTGCACAAGATAGACAAAAATCCTACGCAGACAAAAAAGGACCGACCTTGAGTTTGAGGTTGAAGATAGGGTGTTCCTTAAAGTATCTCCTTTCAGGAATGTCATTCGCTTTGGGTCCGTAGGAAAGCTAGCGCCAAGATTTGTAGGACCATTTCCTATCATTGAAAGGATTGGGACGAGGGCTTACAGAGTAGAGCTACCCGAAAGACTGGCTGGAGTTCATAATGTTTTTTTTGTTTCTCAACTACGAAAGTGCTTACATGAGTCTGCGAAAGTTGTGGAGTCAAGTATACTAGAGGAAGTAGAGGTGGAATGAGAAGCGACTGTGAGAAGAGTCCCAACTCGTATCCTGGGTACGGAAGTCAAAAATCTACGCAACCGTGAAGTCAAGCTTGTTAAAGTTCAATGGAGTGACGTTGAGGAAGATGCGACTTGGGAAACTGAGAGAAAAATACGTACAGCCTACCGTTTTCTTTTTTAGGGTACCTCCTTGATCTCTTTTTCCATAAGTTTATTCATGCTTATATCTATCTTTTAAGTATATCTTCTCGGTCCTATTCTTTATCCTTAGGTAGAAACCAATGGACGTAAACATGTTATGATTGATGGTTCCGAGTGGTTGCAAGTGGTTGCTAGTGGTTGCTCGTGGTTGCTCGTGGATGCATATACACACACATTAGGTACTAGATCGGCTCAGTCACTTTCAAATTTGCATATGCATATATGTATTTGTATATGGATTGGAACTTGATGTGTTATCATATGGACGTTGCATTTGTATGAATGATTGTGCACTCATGTAGAAAGTATGATTAGGAATAATTGCATGCATAATGGACTCATGGCACTGACATAATTCGCATTAAGGAGGTCAACTGAATCAGTAGACCGCCTGATTTTGCATTAGATAAGGACATGTACACACACTATGCATACGATCATGAAAGCATTAGAAGTCTTTTAAGGACAATGGACGCCTGTGTTTGATGGTTGAGTAGATGGACGATTGGATGGTAGGATATACATTCTTCTTGATTTGAAGATTTCAGGGACGAAATCCTTTAAGGAGGGGAGAATGTAACACCCTGAATTTTCTGTGTTTATTAAAAGAACGAATTAGATAATACTTAATTTTTAAAGTGGGAATTAAGGGAAACGGGTTATGCCATTGCGTTCGTTTCGAAATTTTGCTTGGAATAGAGTCCAAGTTTTCATAAATCGAACTTCGTATGAGGAAGCTATGGCCCTCAGAAGTTTCAGAAATTTAAATAAATTAAAAACAGTTCAGAGTTGAAATTCAAAATTCAAACGAAAACCAAAGAAGTGGGCGGGATTTTTCCCGCCCTAGGCCAGGACGACCAGGGGGTCGACCTCCCCTACACAGGTCGACCAGGGGGTCGACCTACCCCCTCGCCCAGATCCAAAACAGTGACGATTCTGACTTGTTGTTGAGTCTTTTCTGACCTGTTGCTGAGTCACTAGGGCATAGGTGGCAATTCTGGATAACTCTATCTAGTCTGGACGGTTGTGATTGCTCCTAGAATGATCTAACGGCTCACATAAGATTAAACTTCTATAAAAGCAACCCTAGTCCTCAAACCCTAACTCACACAAATTCATTCCAAGGAGCCACCATGTTGTCCATGATCGTTCTAGCCTAGCCACCATTTCTTCTTCAATTAGAAAACAAGTCAAAAGCTACGAATCAAAACTAACTTAGAGAATTGATAGTCTTCTTCAAGGGATTGCTTTTCAATTTCAGAAAACAAGACTTTCTTTTGTTTATAAGTCCTGTTATTATTTAGATGTGAACGATTAAAAGTTATGATTTGTTATAAAGTGAAAACTAGCATTATTCCTAGTTGTATGATAATGATGATGCTGATTCATGCCTATTCTTGTAACGATTCTATCATATATGCTTATGAGAATATTGTGGTTATTATGTTGGTGTTAAACCAATTATGTATTATGTAAAGTTTGGTGACTTGCTCATGTTATGTTATATGCAAGTTGTTAGGCTATTGTGGTTATTATGTTGATATAAACCAATCATGTAAAATTGGTGACTTATTCATGTTATGTTACATGCAAGTTGTTAGGCCAAGACATGTATTATGTTTAAATCTACATTTAGATCTATGAAAATTTGATCCAAGATTATAGTTCACACTCACATGCCTAATTGAACTTGTCTAAAACCATATGCTTACGATTTATGTTTGTTGGATCCAAAATAAAAGTTCATATTTACATGAACTTGTGTAATTACATATGTTTAAGATTCATGATTATTAGATCCAAATCAAAAGTTCAGACTCACATGTCTAGTTGAACTTGTGTGATTCTATATGCTTAAGGTTTATGTTTATTGGACCCAAAATAAAATTATACATTTACATGCCTAGTTGGATTTGGGCAATTTTATATGCTTAAAGACTCATGTTAGTTGGATCCAAACATGCAAACAAATGTTTAGTTAGATCCTTGTTATTTTATATGAATGGTACATGCTCCCTTCTTTCCCCTTTTGTATATAAGTTAGGCTAAGTTACGAGCCTAACATTCTATGTGAATTTTGCGAATGTATGACGGGGGTAACGTTGGGAAAACCTTAAAAACTATTATTATCGGCATAATTCAGTCCATAAATAAATGAATGGTTAGGGGCATAAAATTGGTATAATTTATATACCAAAAATTGAAAATATGATTTAGAGGGTATATGGGGCATGACTTGAATGACAATAATTGTGGATAATTTACATATAAATTTGAAAGATAAATATGTAAATTAAGAAAAAGACGAATATGCCTAACCCGAGGTTAGATTGAGTTACAGTGTAAGACTGCCCAGAACCGACCGACACATCCAGTAATCGTAACAATATATATCTAATGTGAGAGGTTAGTGCATCAAGCCCAAAAGAATATGAGGTTAAATTGAGTTGCGGTGTAAGACTGCCTGAAACCGACCAGCACATCCAGCAACCGCAACAATACATATCTAATGTGAGTGGTTGGTGCTTTAATGAATGAATTAAAGCTAAGACAGGAATGGTAGGGTTAAGTTAACTAAGGTAACACTTAACCAATACAACATGTTAATTAAATTGATGGGTGGGGTTAGGTAAATTTGAGAAACACTTAACCATTTTAACATGTTGATTAAGAAACCTAGTAATGGGGACCCATTTTAGCAGTAACCCACATAGATGTATCATGATACCCTGAACTAGGGAGGGTGGGGCATGATTACTGGACTAATTATAAGCCGTCAAAACAACGGAGGGTGGTGCGTTAGTGTAGGTTCCGACAGAGTGCGGTCGTGCATGTACTCTGAAGTGGAAAAAGCAGGCACTGGGCATCAGTAGTTATACTCTGTGCATCTTGAATTGTGTCGGGTTTCCACCATAGGATTTGATACACGTCATGGTGGGACCAGCACAGGTATCTACAATCATGCGGGGCTGAATGACACAAGTGGTAAACGTATACGAGTAGGAGCCGATCAATAAAAAGGGGATCATTTATCTTGAACACATGGTGCTAGTTGAAACACTTGTAGGGGGTGCAGAGAAGTAGAAATGAGTGCGATAGCATATTCTTTCTTATTATCTTATTCCTAGGATGTTGTCCTAGATTCAGTTTATTCAAGTCATAATCCTTTTCTTGTTTACATGCTAAATAATCACTGGACTTACCAGACTCATGTCTGACCCATTTTCTTTCGTCTTCTTCTCTTCCGTCCCCCCTCCCCTAGGTCCGCAGGGAGGGAATACTTCAGCTTAGATCGGATCATTTCCAACTTGAAGAGAGTAGATGTATTGCTTGGAATCTTTTTCCTTGGGCTGTGGATACTTTCTTATTGGGGATTTATGCTGCCTTACTGTTGTTTTAATGCTTATTTATGTTTTAATTCAAGACAGAGATTTTGTTGTAATAATTTGGAAGTTGGTTTGAGACAGTTGTTGTAATGTTTTAACTGAACCACGTACTTATGAAATAAATTTAGTTTTTCCGCTTTTTATATGTCTGTCTTGTAAATTATCTGTATCATTTACCTTTAATGCTCCACCGAAGTTAAGGCATTCCTTTTGTGAGTGACCTTAATGGAGGTGGGGTGTTTCACTTAGTATTAGAGCTGATGGTTGCCAGATCAGATAAAAAAATTTGAAACTAATTTTCAAAAAAAAGTTTTAAGAAGCATTTTCAAGAAAAAGTGTTGTTTTAAAAGGCATAATACCCCCCCCTCCAAAGCCATATGCACTATCTTCCTATCCTTTGTTTTGAATCTTTTCTTTTTCGTTTCAGCATGTCTTGGGATCTGAACATTCCAGAAGGTGTACCGGTATCAGGCTGGTTCAGAAGGTACCTAGAGGCTAGGGCTAATGATGCAGGCCCAGCAGACATTACTCCTCCCCCAGTTACAGCTATTCCTCCTCCTCCACGTGCAAATGCCTTCTCCAAGATATGTAGGGATTTTGGAGCCATGGGTGGAAAGAACTTTAATGGAACTGAGTCATTTGTAGAAGCAAGAAACTGGCTCAAAGAAACCGAGGATCTGTTTGTTATCTTCGAAGTGGACAACAGGCAGAAGACACAGTTAGTCGTATAATTGCTTAAAGGCGAAGCCTCTTATTGGTGTAAGTCACTAATGCTGAGAGACCAGTTGAAACTGGGGAGGATTTCAGAATAAGGTTTGAAATGAAATTCTTCTCACAAGCTGAACGTAGCCTACAGATGGAGAAATTCTTAGCTCTCAAACAGGGAAGTATGTCGGTCAAGGAATACGTCAACCAATTCAACCAGCTGGCTAGATTCGAACTGGAGTTAGTAAACACTCCCCATAAGAAGGCTCTCCATTTTGTTAATGGGTTAAATGAGCCACTGCACAGCCTAGCTATATCCAATATACCTATGGGTGCAACTTATGAGAGACTAGTGGATATGGCACTGCTACAGAAGGAAGACAAGGATGGCAAGAAAGAGGCAAAGGTGGAAGTACCTCAAAACAAGAAAGTGGAGGGATCCCATAATAAGAAGACAAACTCAAAGAAGGGCAGGAAGAACAACATACCCCGTGACAAGGGGAAGTGTAATTTTTGTGGCATTCCTGGACATCTGATTAAGGACTTTATAAAGAAAAAGAGGAAGATGTGTGGTTGTTTTCACTGCGGCGAGACATGACACATGGCTAAGGACTGCCCAAGAAAGCAAGGGCAAGTGCAGAGGACTGGATCTACTTCTGGAGGGTTGGTTCATGCTCTCATGGCACCTCCGCAAGAATGAGGTAGAAATATTTATGTTGAGAGTTTAGTTTATCTTTTTGATCATCATGTTCGTACACTCTTTGATTCTGGCGCATCGCACTCTTTTATATCCATTGCTTTAGTTGAATCTCTGCACCTAGACACCAGTATAGTAGAGGATCCCTTGGTTGTTTCAAATCCAATTGGGGGCTCGACCTATTTGTCAATGATTTGTTTGGATTTGGAAATTTCTATACTAAGCCTTGGGTTTAGATGTAATGCCTATGTTTTGGGCTTCACGGGTTATGGGTTGATTCTAGACACGGATTGGTTATCCAGTAATGGTACCATCTTCGATTGTGAAAAGAGAGTGGTTAGACTTATGATTCGCCTCGGTAACACTCTCGAAATCTCTTGTAATCCCATACATTCTGTTATGCTTAGCTACCTAGAATCTCTTGATGCATTTGTTGAAAACTTGCAGTCAGTTAAAGTAGTCTGTGAATACTCAGATGTATTCGAAGAGGTAAAGGGCTTACCTCCGAAGCGGGAGATAGACTTAAACATATACCTTGTTGATAATGCAAAACCCGTAGCTCTACCCATTAGACACATAACTCCAATGGAGAGAAAAGAGCCCAGCAAGCAAGTCAAAGAGTTGCTCGAAAAAGGGTTTATAAGGCGAAGTATTTCTGAATGGGGTGCTCCAGTAGTATTCACAACCAAAGCGGATGGTTCACTTCACCTATGCGTTGATTATAGGGAGCTAAACAAGCTGACCAAGAAGAATAGGCACCCACTTCCAAGAATAGACGACTTGTTTGATCAGCTTATAGTTGCGTCGGTTTTCTTCCAACTAGATTTGGCTATCGGGTTTCATCAGCTAAGAGTGGCTGAAGACATCATTGATAAGACCGCGTTCATAACCCCGGATGGTTTCTTCGAATGGCTTGTCATGCCTTTCGGCTTGACAAACGCACCCGCTTATTTCGTTGACTTGATGAGCAGAGTGTTCAGGGAGTTCCTTAATAAGTTTGTGGTGGTCTTCATAGACGATATTTTGAGCATGTTTTGCATTTAAGGGAAGTCATGGATACTCTTCGTGCACATCAGCTGAAAGCCAAATTCTCCAAATGTCATTTTTGGAGAGAAGAACTGAGGTTTCTTGGACATGTGGTGTCCAAAGAGGGGATAGCTGTGGACCCCGCAAAATTAGTTCGGTGCAAGATTGGAAGGTTCCATGGAATGCAACCGAAGTCCGAAGCTTTCTCGGGCTAGCGGGCTTTTACCGAAAGTTCATTAAAAACTTTGCAAAAATATCAGCCCTACTCACAAGATTGACAAAGAAGAACCTAACTTTCACTTGGGATTTGGATTGCGATATTGCTTTCCAACATTTGAAAAGGGCTTTAACGTCAGCCCCAGTTATGATATTGCCTAATGGGAGCAAAATGTTTACCGTATACACAGACGCATGCGGTACAGGATTGGGCGCTGTCTTGATGCAAGAAGGCAAGGTAGTTTGTTATGGAGGAAGGCAATTGAAGGTACATGAGAATAACTACCCAACTCATGATTTGGATCTAGCTGCCATTGTTTTCGCTCTAAAGTCATGGCGTCACTACCTACTAGGAGAAAGGTTTGAATTGTTTACTGACCATAAATCATTAAATTACCTTTTCTCACAGAAAGATCTTAACTTAAGACAACAAAGGTGAATGGAATTTCTGGCCTCATACGATTTTGAGATTTCCTATACCCCTGGCAATGGCAATGTAGTAGCAGACGCCTTGAGTAGAAAGAAGCTGACCTTAAGTCCTCTATTTGTAGAAAAGAAAAGCTTGGAGTACATAGCAAACTTTAACTTTAGACCCTCCTCTGAAATTGTACCTGGTCTGTTAGCATCGCTAGAGGTGCAGCCTACTCTTTTGGGCTCAATAGGAACCGCGCAACGTGAAGACCCTCAGCTAATTGATACGATGGATAAGCTAATTAGGGGTGAGACTTCTAGTCACCTCAATAGATACTCCATCGATGATAAGGGTTGGTTGAGACGGGATGGAAGACTATGCGTCCCACAAGCAAGGGATTTGGTGAAGAAGGTTCTCGAAGAAGCACACCATTCTAAGCTAACCATACACCCAGGCGGAGACAAGATGTATAAAAACATAAAAAGGGTTTTCTTTTGGAATGGCATGAAGAGGGATGTAGCTGAATTCGTCGCTAAATGCTTGATATGCCAGCAAGTCAAAGCGGAGCAGAAGAAGCCTGGTGGTCTGCTTCATCCTCTAGAGGTCCCACAAGGGAAATGGGATAACATTTCGATGGACTTTGTTGATGGGTTGCCTAGGTCAAGAAGGGGCAATACTAGTATTTGGGTAATAGTGGACAGGCTCACTAAAAGCGCATACTTTATACCTGTTAAGAGTAGAAGGACTGCCTCGTCCCTAGCATCCATTTATCTTAAAGAGATAGTTCGACTCCATGTGATACCCTCCAGCATAGTGAGTGATCGAGATCCTATCTTTACAAGCGAGTTTTGGAAGAGTTTGCAGGAGGCTGAAAGGGTGAACGGAAAGGGTGAACATAGTATTGGAAGACCTCTTGAGATTGTGCATTCTCGACTTTGGAGGAACATGGGAAGATCATCTTCCTTTGGTGGAATTCGCTTACAACAATAACTACTAAGCCACCATAGGCATGGCGCCCTTCGAAGCTTTATATGGAAGACCATGCCGATCACCAACTTGTTGGTGGGAATCTACAGACAAGCTCGTACTGGGCCAGACATGATTAGAAAAACTCAGAAAAGGTGGACTTGATAAGAAAACGGATGAAAACTGCACAAGATAGACAGAAATCCTATGCAGACAAAAGAAGGACCGACCTTGAGTTTGAGGTTGGAGATAGGGTGCTCCTCAAAGTATCTCCTTTGAGGAATGTCATTCGCTTTGGGTCCGTAGGAAAGCTAGCGCCAAGATTTGTAGGACCATTTCCTATCATTGAAAGGATTGGGACGAGGGCTTACAGAGTAGAGCTACCCGAAAGACTGGCTGGAGTTCATAATGTTTTTTATGTTTCTCAACTACGAAAGTGCTTACATGAGTCTGCGAAAGTTGTGGAGTCAAGTATACTAGAGGAAGTAGAGGTGGAATGAGAAGCGACTGTGAGAAGAGTCCCAACTCGTATCTTGGGTACGGAAGTCAAAAATCTACGCAACCGTGAAGTCAAGCTTGTTAAAGTTCAATGGAGTGACGTTGAGGAAGACGCGACTTGGGAAACTGAGAGAAAAATACGTGCAGCCTACCTTTTCTTTTTGAGGGTACCTCCTTGATCTCTTTTTCCATAAGTTTATTCATTCTTATGTCTATCTTTTAAGTATATCTACTCGGTCCTATTCTTTATCCTTAGGTAGAAACCAATGGATGTAAACATGTATTTGAAACATGTTATGATTGATGGTTGCGAGTGGTTGCAAGTGGTTGCTAGTGGTTGCTCGTGGATGCATACACACACACATTAGGTACTATATCGGCTCAGTCACTTTCATATTTGCATATGCATATATGTAACACCACACCTCCGCTAGGGTCACTCACAAAGGGAATGCACTAGTTTTGGTGGAGCATTATCTAGGTAAACAAACACAGAAATATTACAAGACAGAACATAGATAAAACAGCGGAAGAATCAAAAGAAAATTTTCATTTCTTTCAAAAAGAGTCAAAACCTTTTACATCAAATAGCCAAGGTCATTATTTTCCATCACAACAAATTCTGTCTTGCATAAATAAAGAAGCATAAACTTAAAACATCAAAAGTAGCTTAATTCCCCAAAGGTAGCAGAAAATGCAGCCATAGCATAGCCCAAGATCAAACCGTACATGAGCTGAATCAAAAGCAAGCGAAGTCCAAGCTAAGTTCTAGAGTTTCCTCCCTAAGAACCTGGGGGGGAACGAAAGAAAAAGAGGTGAAAGAAAACGGGTCAGTCATAAAGACTAGTAAGTCCAAGTGACTTTCATCATAAAAACAAATAAATGTAACATGGCATGTATAAACTGAAAGTAAACATACGGATGATGCCAAGATAGGCAAGATAGACTAAGATAACATGATAAATCAAGTATAAATCAAGTATAGCATCACGTATTCAAGGTTCGCTGCATCAACTGTACTAGGATCCCAAACCCATGTCTTATATTAATCATGAAATGATCCCTTGGCCCCATATCACGAATGACCCATTACTGGGTCCAACAGAATGATCCACTACACGATCGGCTCCCTACAAGTTCTAGCACGTTGTGTGTCTGTGTCATACGGCCCAATCACGAATGCAGTCACCTGTGCTAGGTCCAACATAGGGTGTATCAAGCCCTATGGTGCCAACCACCGACACGAATCAAGAATGCACAGATAAACCTACTGATGCCCAATGCCTGCTTTTTCAACTCCGGACCACGTGCACGACCATAGCCCGCCTGAACCTACACTGGCGAACCCACACAGCCGTCGTTCTGGTCGCTTACAATCAGCCCAGTAATCGTGCCCCACCCTGCCTAGTCCCAGGGTACCATGATACATCTAGTGGGTTACCGCTGAAACGGACCGCGTAACTAGGGTTTCCGTCCAATAGGTTAAGTGTTGTCATTTAAATTCGAGACTTAACCCTTCTCAGTCTAGCATGTTAAATTGGCTAAGTGTTGTCATTTAAGTTCGTGACTTAGCCCTACAATTCACGTGTCAAGTTGGTTAGGTGTTGTCGTTCAAGTTCATGATCTAACCCTACCAGCCATGTCTCAAGTTGGTTAAGTGTTGTCTTTCATGTTCATGACTTAACCCTATCATGTGGCATTAATTCATTAATGCACCCGAACCTCTCATATTAGACCTGTTGTTGTGGTCACTGGATATGCCGGGCGGTTCGGGGCAGATTTACACCACAACTCAGTCTAACCTCGGGTTTCAAGCGCGATATGACTAACTACTCACATTGGATCCTATTGTTTGCAGTCACTGGATTTGTCGGGCGGTTCCGGGCAGATTTACACTGCAAACTCAACCCAACCTCGAGTTGGCCATTTTCAAGTTTATTCTATTGTCCCATGTTCGAGTTTTCATGTCGAGTTCGTGTCAAGTTTTCAAGGCAAGTTTCATGCCAAGTCTCCTATAATTTCCAATTTTTCCCAACGTTACCCCATCTAAATATTAGGCTAACAATCTTAGCCTAATTTTTCGTTCACATGATTTTTGGCATATAATATTAGGCTAAAAACTTAGCCTAATTTAACGTACATGAAATTGGCATAAAGCAATTTATTAACATAAGCATGACATAGGCGTAAACTTGGCATCATCGGCATAGTCAATATGAACATCATAGGTGTGAACTTGCAAAATAATCAACATGAATATCATAGGTGTGATCTTGCAGCGTAGACTGAACCAACATACATATATGTGAATTTGTAACATAAACTAAATCAACTTACATATGTGTGAACTTGCAAATCAATCACGAAAATATGAATAAGTGTGAACTTGAAATATGACATAGGTTTAACATATACTCATAAACATGTAGATCTAACATTTGGTCACATATGTGATATGATTTCACAATCTAAAACTTGCATAACATGATAAACTGCACAACTTGTCATCACGGGTTATATTTCAAGTTCATATACATATGAATAGACTTGTTCATTAATTCCCAATTCAATATGATAATAAAATAGAACCACAGGCATAAATCAATATCATTCAATTCCACATATAACATAATAAACATTATTCTATTATCAATCTATTTTCAAGGCATAACATAACTAAATTGACTAAAACATCGCATGCATATAGATCTGATAACATTATTGATCATGAAAAGGTTTGAATAATAATCTAGTTTCAAGAACATGGATAGATCTAACTTAAATAGAAAAATCCCCAAAATCAAGATCCAAGGATAAATAAAGAAATCAAGCTTAGATCCAATTTCAAAGTTGTAATCCTAGGCAATAACCTCATGGTCATGAATCTTAGGTAATTAGTCACAATAGTCCTTGTCATAGTCATAGGCATAGTCTTATTGTTCATAGTCATAGGTGGTCTTATGTTCACCGTCATAGTCATAGGCATAGTCTTATGTTCACCGTCATAGTCATAGGCATAGGCAAAATATTATGTCCACAGTCATAGGCATAGTCATAGTATTAGGCCATTAACAATAGTTTCAACGTCGTAGGCAATATTCCCAATAGTCAAGATCCAAGAAGAAAACAAGAATAGATATGAATCATACATAAATCAATTCCAATTTATAACATACCCATATTAGATTTATAGTTTTTATCTAAAAGTAACTGGAACTTACAGATCATGGTCTAAGAAATTTAGAAGTCAAGTCTAGAAATTAGTCGTCGAATTGTTGCGGTGTCGCTGATCTATTCTCTTGAATTGTTGTAGAAGCATTGATCTTTGAATTTGAATCGAGTTTGAATGCTTAAGCTTTAATTTGGAGGCGGCGGTCATGGTTCAAGAGGTGAATTAGCAGCATAGCAGTGTAAGAATGATTTGTATGAATTAGGCTAGGTCTTAGGATGTATTTATAGGGGTAGCAACTAGTTTAGGCCCTTAGATTAACCCTAGAATCAATCTGGACCATCAAAACATGTCTCAGGCTTCAAAAATAGGTTCTGGGTCAAAACAGGCCGACCAGGTCGACCTGTAAGGGGGGGGGGGGGGGGGAGGTCGACACTATGGTCGACCTGGGGGGGAGGGGGGCGGTAGGTCGACCCCCTGGTCCAGTGCTGCCTGAAAACTGCTGAAACTTGTACAGGCCATAACTTCTTCATCCGGACTCCGATTTTCGAAAACTCGGACTCTATTTCATGTAAAATTTAAAGACGAACACAATGGCATAACACGTTTCCCCTGATTCTGACTTTAAAATTTAATTCTGCCTTGATTTCTTATTTTAACATGTTATAAAAATACGGGTTGTTACATTCTCCCCTCCTTAAAGGATTTCGTCCCCGAAATCTTCAAGTTAGGAAGAATGCATCCTATCATCCAATCAACCATCTACTCAACCATCATCCACAAGCAACCATTGTCCTTAAAAGATTTCTAATGCTATATGAACATATGCAGAAAGTGTGTGTATATGTTCCTTATCTAATGCAAATGATCAGGCCTGATTGATCTTTTTAATGCAAAATATGTTTAGTGTCATGAATCCAACATGTATGCAAATAATCCTAGTCACATAAACACTATATGTGTGCACAAACATTCATCCATATGCAACATCCACATGATAACACATTCAATTTCATCCATAAACAAGTATAAACACTCATGCATATGCAATATGAAATCGTGTCTAAGCCGATCTAGTGCCTAATGTGTGTTATGCAACCACGAGCAACCACTTGCGACCACTTGCAACCATTTGCAAACATCAACCATAACATGTTTCAAATACATGTTTCCATCCATATGGTTCTACCTAAGGTTCTCAAGATAGGATCGAGAAGATAAGCAAGATAAAACAAAGCATCAAGGAGAAGAAGTTAAAGATGTACCCCCAGAAGGTCCTGCTTGCGGGGCTTGTCCTTGCTTCTTAGGGCAGTTCTTGCTGATATGTCCAGTCTCTCCACAGTAAAAGCATTCACCCAACTTTTTCTTCTTCCTTCTACAGTCTTTAGCTAGATGTCCCGTAATGCCGCAAAAGCTGCACTTCCTTGTCTCACGTGGTTTGTTAGTATTGTTGTTGTTGTTCTTGTCATTCTTGTTGCCTCCCTTCTTGAAGTCAACCTTCTTATTCTGAGACTCGTCCGCCTTAACTTCTTTCTTATCACTCATACCTTTCCTATGTAACCTTTTAACAAGCCTCACGAAAACTATCTCCATTGTACGAAAAACCCTCTACGAAGCTAGAAAGAAGATTAGCCGCAGGTAAAAACTACTGCGACTATAGATGGAGAAAAGAAAGGAAAATAGATTCAAACAAGGAAACAAAGGATAGTGCTGATGGATTTTGGGGAATAGCCTTTAAATAAAACAAGATTTTTCTTGAAAAATGCTTCTTTGTAAACGGTTTTGAAAATAGTTTCAGAAGGTTTTTAAAAGCTTTTGCCCAGTCTGGTAACCTTCTGCTCTGATACCAAATGTAACACCCCACCTCCGCTAGGGTCACTCACAAAGGGAATGCACTAGTTTTGGTGGAGCATTATCTAGGTAAACAAACACAGAAATATTACAAGACATAACATAGATAAAACAGCGGAAGAATCAAAAGAAAATTTTCATTTCTTTCAAAAAGAGTCAAAACCTTTTACATCAAATAGCCAAGGTCATTATTTTCCATCACAACAAATTCTGTCTTGCATAAATAAAGAAGCATAAACTTAAAACATCAAATGTAGCTTAATTCCCCAAAGGTAGCAGAAAATGCAGCCATAGCATAGCCCAAGATCAAACCGTACATGAGCTGAATCAAAAGCAAGCGAAGTCCAAGCTAAGTTCTAGAGTTTCCTCCCTTAGAACCTAGGGGGGAACGAAAGAAAAAGAGGTGAAAGAAAACAGGTCAGTCATAAAGACTAGTAAGTCCAAGTGACTTTCATCATAAAAACAAATAAAGGTAACATAGCATGTATAAACTGAAAGTAAACATACGGATGATGACAAGATAGGCAAGATAGACTAAGATAACATGATAAATCAAGTATAAATCAAGTATAGCATCACGTATTCAAGGTTCGCTGCATCAACTGTACTAGGATCCCAAACCCATGTCTTATATTAATCATGAAATGATCCCTTGGCCCCATATCACGAATGACCCATTACTGGGTCCAACGGAACGATCCACTACTCGATCGGCTCCCTATAAGTTCTAGCTCGTTGTGTGTCTGTGTCATACGGCCCAATCACGAATATAGTCACCTGTGCTAGGTCCACCATAGGGTGTATCGAGCCCAATGGTGCCAACCACCGACACGAATCAAGAATGCACAGATAAACCTACTGATGCCCAATGCCTGCTGTTTCAACTCCGGACCACGTGCACGACCATAGCCCGCCTGAACCTACACTGGCGCACCCACACATCCATCGTTCTGGTCGCTTACAATCAGCCCAGTAATCGTGCCCCACCCTGCCTAGTCCTAGGGTACCATGATACATCTAGTGGGTTACCGCTGAAACGGACCGCGTAACTAGGGTTTCCGTCCAATAGGTTAAGTGTTGTCATTTAAATTCGAGACTTAACCCTTATCAGTCTAGCATGTCAAATTGGCTAAGTGTTGTCATTTAAGTTCGTTACTTAGCCCTACAATTCACGTGTCAAGTTGGTTAGGTGTTGTCGTTCAAGTTCATGACCTAACCCTAACAGTCATGTCTCAAGTTGGTTAAGTGTTGTCTTTCATGTTCATGACTTAACCCTATCATGTGGCATTAATTCATTAATGCACCCGAACCTCTCACATTAGACCTGTTGTTATGGTCACTGGATATGCCGGGCGGTTCCGGGCAGATTTACACTGCAAACTCAACCCAACCTCGAGTTGGCCATTTTCAAGTTTATTCTAGTGTCATGTCCATGTTCAAGTTTTCATGTCGAGTTCGTGTCAAGTTTTCAAGGCAAGTTTCATGCCAAGTCTCCTATAATTTCCAATTTTTCCCAACGTTACCCCGTCTAAATATTAGGCTAACAATCTTAGCCTAATTTTTCGTTCGCATGATTTTTGGCATATAATATTAGGCTAAAAACTTAGCCTAATTTGACGTACACGAAATTGGCATAAAGCAATTTATTAACATAAGCATGACATAGGCGTAAACTTGGCATCATCGGCATAGTCAATATGAACATCATAGGTGTGAACTTGCAAAATAATCAACATGAATATCATAGGTGTGATCTTGCAGCGTAGACTGAACCAACATACATATATGTGAATTTGTAACATAGACTAAATCAACTTACATATATGTGAACTTGCAAATCAATCACGAACATATGAATAAGTGTGAACTTGAAATATGACATATGTTTAACATATACACATAAACATGTAGATCTAACATTTGGTCACATATGTGATATGATTTCACAATCTAAAACTTGCATAACATGATAAACTGCACAACTTGTCATCACGGGTTATATTTCAAGTTCATATACATATGAATAGACTTGTTCATTAATTCCCAATTCAATATGATAATAAAATAGAACCACAGGCATAAATCAATATCATTCAATTCCACATATAACATAATAAACATTATTCTATTATCAATCTATTTTCAAGGCATAACATAACTAAATTGACTAAAACATCGCATGCATATAGATCTAATAACATTATTGATCATGAAAAGGTTTGAATAATAATCTAGTTTCAAGAACATGGATAGATCTAACTTAATTAGAAAAATCCCCAAAATCAAGATCCAAGGATAAATAAAGAAAGTCAAGCTTAGATCCAATTTCAAAGTTATAATCCTAAGCAATAACCTCATGGTCATGAATCTTAGGTAATTAGTCACAATTGTCCTTGTCATAGTCATAGGCATAGTCTTGTTGTTCATAGTCATAGGCGGTCTTATGTTCACCGTCATAGTCATAGGCATAGTCTTATGTTCACCGTCATAGTCATAGGCATAGGCAAAATATTATGTCCACAGTCTTAGGCATAGTCATAGTCTTAGGCCATTAACAATAGTTTCAACGTCGTAGGCAATATTCCCAATAGTCAAGATCCAAGAAGAAAACAAGAATAGATATGAATCATACATAAATCAATTCCAATTTATAACATACCCATATTAGATTTATAGTTTTTATCTAAAAGTAACTGGAACTTACAGATCGTGGTCTAAGAAATTTAGAAGTCAAGTCTAGAAATTAGTCGTCGAATTGTTGCGGTGTCGCTGATCTATTCTCTTAAATTGTTGTAGAAGCGTTGATCTTTGAATTTGAATCGAGTTTGAATGCTTAAGCTTTAATTTGGAGGCGGCGGCCATGGTTCAAGAGGTGAATTAGCAGAATAGCGGTGTAAGAATGATTTGTATGAATTAGGCTAGGTCTTAGGATGTATTTATAGGGGTAGCAACTAGTTTAGGCCCTTAGATTAACCCTAGAATCAATCCGGACCATCAAAACATGTCTCAGGCTTCAAAAATAGGTTCTGGGTCAAAACAGGCCGACCAGGTCGACCTGTAAGGGGCGGAGGTCGACACTATGGTCGACTTGGGGGGTAGGTCGACCCTATGGTCGACCTGGGGGGGGGGGTAGGTCAACCCTATGGTCGACCCCCTGGTCCAGTGCTGCCTGAAAACTGCTGAAACTTGTACATGCCATAACTTCTTCATCCGGACTCCGATTTTCGAAAACTCGGACTCTATTTCATGTAAAATTTCAAGACGAACGCAATGGATTAACCCGTTTCCCCTGATCCTGATTTAAAATTTTATTCTGCCTTGATTTCTTGTTTTAACATGTTATAAAAATACGGGTTGTTACAATATATGTATTTGTATATGGATTGGAACTTGATGTGTTATCATATGGACGTTGCATTGGTATGAATGATTGTGCACTCATGTCGAAAATATGATTTGGAATAATTGCATGCATAATGGACTCATGGCACTGACATAATTCGCATTAAGGAGGTCAATTGAATCAGTAGACCGCCTGATTTTGCATTAGATAAGGACATGTACACACTATGTATATGATCATGAAAGCATTAGAAGTCTTTTAAGGACAATGGACGCCTGTGTTTAATGGTTGAGTAGATGGACGATTGGATGGTAGGATATACATTCTTCTTGACTTGAAGATTTCAGGGACGAAATCCTTTAAGGAGGGGAGAATGTAACACTCTGAATTTTATGTGTCTATTAAAAGAACGAGTTAAAGAATACTTAATTTTTAAAGTGGGAACTAAGGGAAACGGGTACGCCATTGCGTTCGTCTCGAAATTCTGCTCGGAATAGAGTCCAAGGTTTCGTAAATCGGACTTCGTATGAGGAAGTTATGACCCTCGGAAGTTTCAGAAATTTAAATAAATTAAAAATAGTTCAGAGTTAAAATTCAAACGAAAAGCAAAGAAGCGGGTTGGGCGGGATTTTTCCTGCCCCAGGCCAGGTCGACCAGGGGGTCAACCTCCCCTACACAGGTCGACCAGGGGGTCGACCTACCCCCCTCGCCCAGATCCAAAACAGTGACGATTCTGACTTGTTGCTGAGTCTTTTCTGACCTGTTGCTGAGTCACTAGAGCATAGGTGACGATTCTGGATAACTCTATCCAGTCTGGACGGTTGTGATTGCTCCTAGAATGATCTAACGGCTCACATAAGATTAAACTTCTATAAAAGCAACCCTAGTCCTCAAACCCTAAATCACACAAATTCATTCCAAGGAGCCACCATGCTGTCCATGATCGTTCTAGCCTAGCCACCATTTCTTCTTCAATTAGAAAACAAGTCAAAAGCTATGAATCAAAACTAACTTAGAGAATTGATAGTCTTCCTCAAGGGATTGCTTTTCAATTTCAGAAAACAGATCCCAAAAAAACAAGACTTTCTTTTGTTTGTATGTCCTGTTATTATTTAGATGTGAACGATTAAAAGTTATGATTTGTAATAAAGTGAAAACTAGCGTTATTCCTAGTTGTAAGATAATGATGATGCTGATTCATGCCTATTCTTGTAAGGATTCTATCGTATATGCTTATGAGACTATTGTGGTTATTATGTTGGTGTTAAACCAATCATGTATTATGTAAAGTTTGGTGACTTATTCATGTTATGTTACATGCAAGTTGTTAGGCTATTGTGGTTATTATGTTGATATAAACCAATCATGTAAAATTGGTGACTTATTCATGTTATGTTACATGCAAGTTGTTAGGCCAAAACATGTATTATGTTTAGATCTACATTTAGATCTATGAAAATTGTATCCAAGATTAAAGTTCACACTCACATGCCTAGTTGAACTTGTCTAAAACCATATGCTTAAGATTCATGTTTGTTGGATTCAAAATAAAAGTTCATATTTACATGCCTTGTTGAACTTGTGTAATTCCATATGTTTAAAATTCATGATTATTGGATCCAAATTAAAAGTTCACATTCACATGTCTAGTTGAACTTGTGTAATTCTATATGATTAAGGTTTATGTTTATTGGACCCAAAATAAAAGTTTACATTTACATGCCTAGTTGGATTTGGGTAATTTCATATGCTTAAAGACTCATGTTGGTTGGATCCGAAAATGCAAGTTCATTATTTTATGTCACATTTACATGACATATGTTTAGTTAGATCCTTATTATTTTATATAAATGGTACATGCTCCCTTTTTTCCCTTTTGTATATAAGTTAGGCTAAGTTACGAGCCTAACATTCTATGTGAATTTTGCGAACGTATGGCGGGGGTAATGTTGGGAAAGCCTTAAAAACTATTATTATTGGCATAATTCAGTCCATAAATAAATGAATGGTTAGGGGCTTAAAAATGGTATAATTTATATACCAAAAATTGAAAATATGATTTAGAGAGTAAATGGGGGCATGACTTGAATGGCAATAATTGTGGATAATTTACATATAAACTTGAAAGATAAATATGTAAATTAAGAAAA
Organism: Allium sativum; assembly: GCA_030737875.1. Classification (NCBI taxonomy): domain Eukaryota; kingdom Viridiplantae; phylum Streptophyta; class Magnoliopsida; order Asparagales; family Amaryllidaceae; genus Allium; species Allium sativum. The sequence goes on along the minus strand of CM060926.1, from coordinate 1,016,249,572 downwards.
AGACGAATATGCCTAACCCGAGGTTAGATTGAGTTACGGTGTAAGACTGCTTGGAACCGACCGACACATCCAGCAACCGTAACAATATATATCTAATGTGAGAGGTTAGTGCATCAAGCCCAAAAGAACCCGAGGTTAGATTGAGTTGCGGTGTAAGACTGCCTGGAACCGACCGACACATCCAGCAACCGCAAAAATACATATCTAATGTGAGTGGTTAGTGCTTTAATGAATGAATTAAAGCTAAGACAGGAATGATAGGGTTAAGTTAATTAAGACAACACTTAACCAATACAACATGTTAACTAAACTGATGGATGGCGTTAGGTAAATTTGAGAAACACTTAACCATTTTAGCATGCTGATTAAGAAACCCTAGTAACTGGAACCCATTTCAGCAGTAACCCACATAGATGTATCATGGTACCCTTAACTAGGCAGGGTAGGGCACGATTACTGGGCTGATTATAAGCCGTCAAAACAACGGCGGGTGGTGCGTCAGTGTAGGTTCTGACCGAGTGCGGTCGTGCACGTACTCCGGAGTGGAAAAAGCAGGCACTGGGCATCAGTAGTTATACTCTTTGCATCTTGAATTGTGTCGGGTTGCCACCATAGGATTTGATACACCCTATGGTGGGACCAGCACAAGTATCTACAATCATGCGGGGTCGAATGACACAAGTGGTAAACGTATACGAGTAGGAGCCAATCAATAAAAAGGGGATTATTTATCTTGAACACATGGTGCTAGTTGAAACACTTGTAAGGGGGTGTAGAGAAGTAGAATAGAGTGCGATAACATATTCAGTCTTATTATCTTATTCCTAGGATGTTGTCCTAGATTCAGTTTTTCAAGTCATAATCCTTTTTCTTGTTTACATGCTAAATAATCACTGGACTTACCAGACTCATGTCTGACCCATTTTCTTTTGTCCCTCCCCCCAGGTCCGCTGGGAGGGAATACTTCAGCTTAGATCGGATCATTTCCAGCTTGAAGAGAGTAGACGTATTGCTTGAAATCTTTTTCCTTGGGCTATGACTTTGGATACTCTCTTATTGGGGATTTATGCTGCTTTATTGTTGTTTTAATGCTTCTTTATGTTTTATTTCAAGACAGAGATTTTGTTATAATAATTTGGAAGTTGGTTTGAGACAGTTGTTGTAATGTTTTAACTGAACTACGAACTTATGAAATAAATTTAGTTTTTCCTCTGTTTATATGTCTGTCTTGTAAATTATCTGTACCTTTTACCTTTAATGCTCCACCGAAGTTAAGGCATTCCTTTTGTGAGTGACCTTAACGGAGGTGGGGTGTTTCAAGTTTGAAGGCTAATAGAACAAGATGTAGAAGTATTCCTGAGCTAATGGCAATAACAAAAGAAGTGGGAGCTGAGTCGAAGCAGAAAGAAAACATCCTGCATCTGCATAGCAGAGGCAAACTACAGTGAAATTTAGAGTATGATGCCCGAACGATAGAATTCCGGCGGAGATCGGCGGTGGAAGTATTAGAGCTTGAAGTATTTCCACCATACAATTTTTGGATGGGTCAAACATGATGGAGAAATAACATCATACCTGTAATGTAACGTCCTAAAAAACAGGATGGATGAGCCAAACAGGATGCAGAGGGTGATTGCATTTGGAGACCTCATACCTTTTAACAAGCTTAAATCACTAAGAGTAGACCCCTAAAACAAAAAACGTGGAAGGAACAAAAGACAAAGATAGTTGAAAACAACTATGAGCCAAGCTCTAAAAATATGGAGTGGAATAAAAAACAAAATTTAAAATATCAGTTAAGCAACATGTAACCAGGGTCGACCCCAGGCTTTACATTCCCAAGGCGAGAGGTAAGCTGCGTGGAGAAAAAAGTCCTGAAATGTTGCCCTATAAGCAAAATCCATAATAGTTACTACCTAAAAACAGACAACCTCAATAAGACTCGAACCAAAGATCTCACGAATAGCAAGCAAGCGCACAACTACTAGCCCACGTTATCTTCTTGAAAGTAAAGCACAATAGTTTAGGAATCAATATCCAATAACCTCCTCCTTCCGCCCCATCTACCGCCCCCTCCCGAGGGGTTGCCCTAGGCGGCCGCCTAGCTGGCATACCCCTAGGGTCGGGCTTGCCTGTAACAGGCATCGTTATTCCTGCTGGTTTCGCTAAACATAATGATAAATAGCTGTTTTGTAATGCAACGTCAAAACATCCTATATTTAAAACAAAAAAAAACCATGGTAAACAATGTTTGGTCTGATATTATACTTTGACACTGACATGGAGGTGCTGGAAGACGATGACCATAAAGTTCATCTTCCTTCCCTAGTTGGTGTATTAGTGTGCTACTATAGTCTCCACATCAAGGATTCAACATCATTGCATTTTATGTGTTATATCTCTAGGAAGGTCATTAAAAAATATATTTCTAAAAAAAAAAAAAAGTGAGAGAAAGAAAAAGACATCAAAAAGGTATATAATCTAAATGGAAACTACACAGAACTCCTCCATGGTGAAACTGGACCACAGCATCATCCGACAACGACAAAAACAATCAGAAATCATTTAGCAACTAATTGAAAAAACATACCAGACAATGATGGACCATCTACGGTAGACGCGCGCTTCGCGTTGACTTTCGCTTCGATTTTTGAACATACATTTCAATTCGATTTTTTCGCCGTTGTAAGAAGGACTAGAGTTTCTATGATTTGAGAGCGAAAGATTAAAGAGAGAAGGATTTGGTAAGTTAGGGGTATAATGGGAAGATACATGGTGTAGACAAAGTAAAAAATAATGGGTAAATTTTCAGCCTAGCTTTTGGTGTAGGGATGTATGACAGGAGACAAAATAAGGTATCCAAATACAATTAGCTTTCGACTTATTGGTGGTCAGGGCGGCCTGCAGGCAAAAGCCCGAACAGACCTCCGTTTAGGGCAACCCATTTCTATTTTCTCAGCGCAAAACGAACTGAAACATCATCTCCAATATCCACTCCAAAGCCCTGCCATCACCGTAACCTCGAGCCAGTCGCCGCCACTAATTCAGCGCATACTTCCTCTACGCCTCTCCCTCTCGCTGCCCTGCTCGGCTCCTCGAAGATTGCTGCCCCTTGCCTACTCGCAGAATAAGGTAATTTGTTGTAGGTATCGTCATTGACCTTTTGTTATTGCTTGGTTTCAATTATTAGCCCACTGTTTGCGCCATTGAGTCTATTGATTACTTAATGTGGATACTGCTGCTTCTTTTGTCAAGCAGGATTTCAATTTTGGAGATTTGAATAATTGGAGACAGGGTATCTATATTCAACTGTTTGATTATAATTATTTGAAAAATTATCAAAATTTCAGTTTGTTGATTTTTTTTTTTTTTTTTGGTTACAATTAGATATTTCAAAATTAATATGTTTAAACTGATATAGTTAAAGCTTATTTTTCTCGTTAAATCGAAAATCTTTAGGAAATATGACGAAGAATGGAAATGATAAAAATATGAGTTAGATTTCAAAAACAATACTCCATATTTTACGGTATAAAAGTTAATAAAAAATGAAGATGAATCACTTTTGCCACAATCTCCAACATGTATCAGAGAAAAATTCAAAGATCCCAATCTTCATGTCCAACAAGAAGAAGCTTTTGTATGTTAAGGTTGATATAAACTTATCGCCCAATAACTATGTCGCGAGAAGATTGAACATTTGGCGATTGTTTCAACTGAAAAACACATATTTGGAAGCTTTAAAATACGAAGATATAACTGAAGAGTTGACTTCTAATAACCCAAGAAGAAGTTGTTTTCATTAGGTAGATTGAAGATCTTCTTTTGTATGTGAAGCTAATGAAAAAATATATTCATAATATCATATTATTATTATTTTCTATTTGAAAAGGAAACGAATTTCGTGTTGGCCTAGGGCAACCTGAAGACTAGAACCCGCCCTGCTGTTAGTTTACAAGCTTTTAACTCTAGCTTTGATTTTACTTGTTGCAACTGCCATGGTAGAACATTTTCTATCATGATGATGGTAAAATGGTCTTCACAACCGTATGAATGACCAATAGTGAATGAAAGTTTAGTCCTGTAGAATTTAAAAATTGTATTCAATAATTTATTAAATGAAGTTATCAGGAATTATTTTCAACAAATTAAAAAAGAAAAGGAAAAGAAGAAGAAGAAGAATAGCAATAGTTACTCATATTTGAAGTTAGTAAACAACATGTAACTTTCGCTTTATTATTATAATAGCACCTTTAACTTCTAGGAAGTTTATGGGATCTTTTGACTGAACTATCATGATAATTGAGATATTAGACTTAACCTTCTTGCCCATTTTGTTTGACTACCCCTTGTTATGACATAAATTGGATTGTTTATCTGGATATAACATCATAAAATAGAGAGATAAGGGGTAAGTATAAGTGTAGTAAAGTCAATAATGGGAGGTTAAGTTTAACATTAACATCTCATGTAGCATGGTGTTGTGTCAAGTAGTCCCGTGGTGATATTCAGTAGTTTTTCAAATGTAAATTCTTGTTCTACCACTGGCTGAGATAGTCAGTAGCGGCTCTAATGACTATCTAAAAATGGGTTGCCCTAGGCGAGGGCGAAAGGGAATAGACAGAGAAGGTTGCCCTTGGTTGTAGCTATAGAAAATGGGGAAGTGTTGCTTTAGAGGAAAAAAGCTTCAGCTGAAGGCAACAGAAATCGAACTACCGACTCAGGAATGGGCAAAGAAGGTTCCCCTTGGCTATAAGTGTAGAAAATGGGAAAAAAATGATGCCAACAGGAATCAAACTGTTGACTCCCAGCATGCCAGTCGCATGCACGACCACCTAATCAACAGCTTCAACATTTGCCTTTGCATATCAATATTTTTTGTTAAAAAAGTTCTGTTCTAACTATTACCACCAACCACCCTAGCTCGTTGCCCTGTCGAGGGGGGTTGCCCCAGGCGGCCGCCTGCTCCGCCTAGGGGTGAGCGTTTGGTTGGTTTAGTTTATCCGATGATAAAATTTGTCAAACCAAACTAAAACCAATAAAAATGGAAACCTAACCAAACCAACCGAATTAAGTTTGGTTGGTTCGGTTGGTTATCCGATTAAACCGAACTAAAAATGTTTTATACTTTGTGTTTGGAATATTCACTATAGTTTGAAATAAATTATAAATATTTGATTAGAGTATTATTATTTATGATTTTTGTGCTTTATAATATTAATTCTGACACACATGTTATGATTAAAATTTACTTAAATAACCAAACTAACCTAAATATATTTATTATAATATCGATAATTTTGAAAATATAGTAAAAGTTTGGTTAATTTGGTTAAACCAATAACTGAACTTAATAATTTTCTGGACCGATTACAAACCGACCAAAATAGATTGGTTTGGTCGGTTTATTTGGTTTAACCGAATAACGCTCACCCTTAGCTCCGCCTGGCCTCTGAGCCAGCCCTGGAGATAGTTGTAAAATGTGCGGTAACTGTACGTAGGCTATGCCCAAGTAAATTTGCATACATCATTTCTGGTTAATTAATTGATTTTATTTCATTGTATCTTGTTGGTTTATAAAAGCAGATATGCTTGTTGAAAAAGGTGACCGAAAATTTCAAATTTTTGAAAAACCGCTATCTGTTCACAATGAAATCTTATTCGCTTTGCCTCTTTGTGCGTTCTTATCTATTTAATGTGGCGAAACCGATCTATTGCTTCACTCGTTTCTACTTGTTCTGCTATGTACGACGTGAACTTGTATTTTCCTTTTAGTATGTATGTATCATTTGTCATAAACAAAGGTATAACCATTGTAGTTTATTATTGTTATTTTCTTCTAATTCCATATTCCAGCATTTCTCATTTTCTTAATTCAACAGCTAAAAGGCATGGAGATTGATCGCAATCAACATGATGGTTATGGTGTTCTCCTGAAACAGGGTGCAGAAGCAGTATGTTCTTTTTCATATATTTTGTGATTCATGTTTTTAACTTAAGTTTCTTGTTTGGATTTATTGATCGTAGTTGATTTTATCACAGAGAGTGTTTGAATCAGATTTTGTTGGAAGAAAATCAATTGTCAAAGAGCGTTTTCCAAAGAAGTACAGGCATCCATCTCTGGATGCAAAGCTGACACTAAAACGATTGAATGCGGTTAGTAATTATTTATTTGATGCTTTCAAAGCTCAAACCCACATTTAAATCACCTGATTTATTCTACAATGAACTTAATTTTCCAACTTACCCAGTAATGTGTGTAGGCTTGTGTCGAAGGCATTGTTTTTATAATGATAATATTATTGTTGTTTTGCTTTGCATAGTTCTGGCCTAAAAACTTGAAATGTTGAATTCAATACACACACATATGTTGTGGGAGCGCTTGAGTTATAAATGAAACAACGAGCATGTTTAAATTGAGAATTAGTTTTGTCAGTTTACTTCTCAAGGTTATCACCTCATGTTTCTAATTTCAACAGTGGCTCTAGCTGTATCAGTTTCATTTTTGTTGATTGTGTTTTGTGATCGTTTTTGGTTTTTGGCCTGTGTTATAGCACACTGTTGGGTGAGTTTGGTTTTGTGTTTAAGACTTTAAGTTCAATTTTGTTTTGTTATTTGCTTATGTTAGTGTAGTAGTAAAATTGTATAACATAATGTATATGTTTTGTACTAATTTGTATGCATTTTTTGAAGTAATGCATCAACAAACATGTTATGTAACATCCCGAGATTTTGCGACAATTTAAAATATTAAATTTAATGTGTTTTTGAACAAAAAATGTTTTAAATATAAAAATTATTTTTTGTCTTGTATTGATAAAGTTGGAAAAATATTTGACTTGTTGAACAATAATATGCAATAGCTATATATGAGAAAGTTTGAGTTGATAATTTATTTATATAGAAATTTGAAATTTATTTGAAGTCTATATTTTGGTTTCATTAGAGAGTATAACTGTTGAATTTAATTTTAGGTAATTAAGTTGAAATTGAACATTTTATTAATAAATATTGAAATTTTACATTATTGTAAATAATCTCAGAATTCGATAAAAATAATTTTTTTGGATCTGGAATGGTAAATTATTATATGATCTAAAATTTCGTAGCCATCAGAATTTTAGTTTGATCGTAAGAAATTAAAACGCGTATAAATTTATATATACAGTTTAATTAAATAATCGATTTTTTAGAATAAACTGCTATAGACTTTGGAATTGGCCTTGAAACCTATTCCATTGCGTTCAGAAGGCGTCAAAACCTATTGTTAGGCAGTATACGAGTCTGATTTGGAGTCCGTCCGAATTTTGGCTTATATATCACGCTAATCGAGAAATATTATTATTTTATTCATTCCAAAACCCTAAGTTCAGAGCCACCGCCTCTTATATTTCCAATGGCCTAAATTTTTCTATTTTTGATCCTTAATTTCTCTTCATCGATCAATGAAAACACAAACCACCAAAGCGAAAATCGTAGCTCGTCTCGAGCTTTACGAATTCATACGGTTGAATCGTATTCTAGGTTACACAAATCACCAGAATTTGCCTATGAGTTGCGCGTGGGTTATTGACGTTTCCAGGTGATAGAGATGATCGGAGGGCGAATCGATTTGGGTGATAGGGGAGCGAAGTACGCCGGTTTCAATGGCAATCTCAGATCGACATTTTGCTCATCAAATTTTGTGCGTGATTTTTGTTTGAATGCAGATTTTGGGTTCATGATGATCTCCTGAAACAGAAGACGCGATGGAGAAGGAGCGCAGGGACAAGGGTGCTGACGTGGCTTGTAGGGAGTGGTGAGGAGATTTGTTTATATTATTTTATATATTTTAAAATCACAATGCTAAAATGCGTATAACTTTTGCATACAAATTCAGAATGACACGCAGTTTGTTGCGTTAGAATCATATCGGCGAGCTGTTGGCGATGACACTGATTACGCGATGGAGAAGGAGGCGCAGGGATAAGGGTGTTGACGTGGCGTGTAGGGAGTGGTGAGGAGATTTGTTTATATTATTTTATATATTTTAAAATCACAATGCTGAAATGCGTATAACTTTTGCATACGAATTCAGAATGGCCCGCGGTTTGTTGCGTTAGAATCGTATCGACGAACTCTTCACGATGGCACTGATTTTGAGATCGCGAAGAGCTTGTCGATACGATTCTAACGCAACAAACCGCGTGCCATTCTGAATTCGTATGCAAAAGTTATACGCATTTCAGCATTGTGATTTTAAAATATATAAAATGATATAAACAAATCTCCTCACCACTCCCTACACGCCACGTCAGCACCCTTGTCCCTGCGCCCTCCTTCTCCATCGCGTCTTCTGTTTCAGAGGATCTCGTGAACCCAAAATCCGCATTCAAACAAAAATCATGCACAAAATTTGATAAGCAAAATGTCGATCGATTCGCACTCCGATCATCTCTATCACCCGGAAACGTCCATAACCCGCACGCAACTCATAGGCAAATTCTGGCGATTTGTGTAACCTAGAATACGATCCAACCGTATGAATTCGTAGAGCTCGAGACGAGCTACGATTTTCGCTTTGGTGGTTTGTGTTTTCATTGATCGGATGGAGAGAAATTAAGGATCAAAGATAGGAAAATTTCGACCATTGGAAAAATAAGAGGCGGCAGCTCTGAACTTAGGGTTTTGAAATGAATAAAATAATAATATTTCTCAATTAGCGTAATATATAAGCCAAAATTCGGACGGACTTCAAATCAGGCCCGCTTACTGCCTAACAATAGGTTTTGACACCTTCTTAACGCAATGAAATAGGTTTAAAGGCCCAATTCCAAAGTCTATAGCAGTTTATTCTAAAAAAAAATCAATTATTTAATTAAACTGTACATATAAATTTATACGCGTTTTAATTTCTTACGATCAAACTAAAATTCTGATGGCTACGAAATTTTAGATCATATAATAATTTATCATTCCGGATCCAATAAAATTATTTTCATCGAATTCTGTGATTATTTACAATAATGTCAAATTTCAATATTTATTAATAAAATATTCAGTTTTCACTTATTTACCTAAAATTAAATTCAACAGTTATACTCTCTAAATATAGAATTCAAATAAATTTCAAATTTCTATATAAATAAATTATTAACTCCAACTTTCTCATATATATTTATTGCATATTATTTTCAACAAGTCAAATCTTATTTCAACCTTATCAATATAAAACAAAAAAAAGTATATTTAAAACAATTTTTGTTCAAAAACACATTAAATTTAATATTTCAAATTGTCGCAAAATCTCGGGATGTTACATGTTAAATAAGAATGTTTCAAAAACATTGCTTATATTGAAAATTGTCTTCCATTCAATTTGATTCCTATCTTATTTCAAACTTTGTGTGTACTAGAAGGAATTTGGCATTGAACTAACCAGAACTATTGTAATGGGTGTGATCAAAATATAACTTTTATGTGACGATGAGATCATCAAAAAATATTTAATAAAAAACAACCTATTTATACTAGCGGATACTAGCGGGTAAGTATCTTTTTTTATCTTGGAACACCTTTTCCTTCACTGTTTCTATATTTGTTGACCTGAATTAATAATATTCAGTCCTTATGAATTAATTAGGCTTGCTGTTCCATTTATATGCAGCAATAATTTGGCACATCTCAGAATACACTGGAAAGGTTTCACATTAAAATAAAGATATCAAAGTTTATTGGTGAATTTGATAAGAGTCCTGTTTTAGTTGAGAATAAGGAATATTGAATAACAGTTGAGAAAGTAAATTAAGGCGTTAAAATATGATTGAGCAATTTAATTCTTGACTAAAAATATTTTCCTTTTCATAAATAATTTGAACCAAGGACATTTTAGTTATTGCACCAAAGTATTTGCTATGTACACTCACATATGCACACATGCATATGTATGTGAGATCTGTTTACCTACTTTTTTGTGTGCATGATCAACGAACAACATTTCATACGTGCATTATCTATATATAACCAACATTATGTCTGCCAAAAGTATGTTTGATATAATTAACTATGCAATATATTATATTAAGAATACTCGTTATAATCATTGATTTAAAAATACTGCTTTTTGAAGGTAAAGGATAACCTGAATTAGATAATTTTTCTAAAGATTATGTTCATGATACGTAGATCACATTTGTTAAAAATTGTCTAATTTGGATGACCGTAGGTATCAAAGTATGAACTAGATACATTTCAGGGATACAGACAGCTGGAATGTATACATACATTAACCCCCCTTGGGCCCCTCCACCCCCCCCCCCCCCCAAACACACACACACACACACACACAAAAGAGGGATCATGGGTCTGCATCTCGGATTTTCCATATTCCTATTTTGTGCCCAACGGATTTTCTAATATCTACAATTGTTATGGTACAACAGTTTTTTGCAAGTGTAATCTACATATCACCGACGTGTTTTCCGCTAATAAGTATCTTAATCTGATACGTTTATGACATCAAAATTAGTTATACAATATATTATGTTCACCTTCAAAAATACACTGAATTCCAGTAACCATGGATATCAAAAAGGAATCTAGCATAATTTGACGATACAAAAAAGGCTGACCACATGTAAATATGCACATACACGTAGAGAAATCCATTACCCCTCTATCGACCACTGGATTAAAGGAATTAGTGAATATATTGAATGAAAATGTAAGAAAGAGAAACAAAAATAAAGTACGAAAAAGGAGTTCCCGCCAAACGGGTCGGTTGGGATATAAATGGATAGAGTAAGATATTTTTCAACTCATGTAAACCAAGGAAAGCCGAATTTTGTCTAACCCGTTTGATAAGTGATTCAACTCTATCCAACCCATGTTTAAAAAGGTCAACCCGACCCAACTCATTTGACAAACGTTGTAGCAAAAGAACAGAAAAACTGCCACTTCGATGTGCACACATGATTGCATATGTGGTTGTTTTGCAATACTACCACTTTCAAAATATAAGTAACATCACTAAAATTAAGCTTGCAAAAACATAATTAATGAAGAGTTACTTATAGCCGACAGTGTCTGAGGTCTTTAATTTATTATTTTATATAATAACAACAGCAACATCACATTTTAGAACACTTAGGAAAATGTCCAAAGCATTTCCGATGAATTACTATAAGACTATGCTCAATATATTTTGCCTTGAGGATCCAGGTCCATGAAAATGTGTCAAGCAAAACAAGGATGAAAATTTGCACGGAACTGGATCCTTAAGGTGTAATATGATGAGCATGGTCCTATAGCATAATTCATTGGATATGCTCTAGAGTATTCTCTTAAGTACTCTGCAAAATATAACATTGTCTTTATTATATAAATTTAATACTACTTCATCTATTAACATTGTTCTAAGATATTATGATATGCATGTAACTCAAAATTATTCTTTATAATTTTATAATGAACTTTGTGAATATGTATCCCTTTTATATATACTGTACATTCATCCCATCAACCATGTGGTTGTGCATGCATCTAATATTACACTATACCATTAACAACAGTCGACGATTTAACACTCTTCATGAAATATATTTTTTCTTCTGAAAAATGTTACTTATTAATAATTAGATAAAATGCAAAGGGTTACAAGGAGAAGAGAACCACCAAACAGGTACATCGAGGAAAATAAGAATACACGTACTTATATGGATACTCCTAATCCCAATAGCAAAAAACAAATACAATGAAAAAAAAAAAATATGGCGAAGGATTCACCACGTTCATTCAAAAAAGGAAAAAAGACAAGGGGCACATTAACCCGGAACATGCAGCTTCCCTCCTCATTCAGTTGAAAAAAAGAAGTCAAAATAAGGAAGCATTAATGGAAGCAACTCTCTCAAGAAGAAGTCTTGACAGAGGTTGAAGAACATCGCTAGTCTTTACATCAAGTCGAAATTGAGTCACATCTCTTTTCTACAAGCTTCAGCCATCTTAATAATGCTTAAATTTTGGTTTCCATGATTTTCTATTATCATAGTTTCTCCAAGACTGCTACTAACTTGTTTGCATGAATGAAGGATAAAATTTGTCTCCGCCCAAATATGCCACAACAGCGAAGTAATTAAGACACTCATGGTCTTTGAATATCTCTTTTGATTTGCATAAAGTTTCCATATATTCTAGATCCCAATAAAATATTATTACAGCTGCCAAAATTGAATGTTCATATCTGATTAGAATATTGAATGTTGAAGAAGTGCTCGATATCCTCCTTTTGATTATTGCCTAAAGCACATGTAGTTGATATTGAATTGATCCACTTATTTATTCTTTTAAGAGACGAGAGATGTTAATATAAGCAAAATAAGTGCATAAGGGCATTTTAGGAGCACAAATTTACATAGCTACATAGTTGTTTACTCCAGCTACATAATTGATGTTCTTTTCATCATCGCCAAGCCGATTTAGTAGAAAAACAACTGTTTTCTGAAAAAAATCCACCGCCAACCGCCCGATTCTTCATCCTTAAAAAAAATAATCTAATCTTTTGCTACCTTTTATAAATGCTACATTATTCTGTCAAATTTCAATTTCTGGTTGTTGATGATAGTTGAAACATGAACATTATAACCACCAGCTAACCTATAATTGACATAACTTACTTTGTGAATTAGAATTTCATTGTTACACCGAGGATTATGACATCCCTTCATGAACTATAAGTTATGCATGTGAATACTTTTCATTTGCAATCAGGACTTTACGATATAAACTATAAAGATGTGATTCTGACCATTTAATCAATTTACCATTCGAATTATATAATGTATACGCAAATATCCTGTCTTCGATATACCAGCGAAGCAACAAACTAGAAGCTCTTCCAAAAATAGTAGCTTTGGAATGTGATGCTGACATCTGACTCTGCAGTTTTCATTCGGCATTAAAATGTGTTGTTATAGTAATATAGCTATCTGTATTTGAAGCCCACAAATCAGTAGTCAGACTTATCCGCCCAGTACACGTTTTTTATTTGAGATTTTTCCTTTCCATATAATTTAAAAATTGGTATGTTTTGTATTTCCTGGAAAAGAAGCACTTAATCTTTAATACGTGAACGTACTTGACAAATACCCTTATAGTGTACAAACACAAATGTCAATTTATGTCAAATAACAAGTCATTAAAATGTGTTGTTAATTCTCTACTTCTCTTGATCAAAAATAGTTTGATTTCCTTTGAATATTTTTGTACCTATCAATATATATATATATATATATATATATATATATATATATATGTGTGTGTGTGTGTGTGTGTGTGTGTGTGTGTGTGTATGAGGAGCGTTCAATGGCACCCCAAATAGTGTAGCACCCCTTTATCCCCCGATTTCCAACACACATTTCCGTTTCTCTCTCCTCCCACTAATTCTCTTTCCCTCCACTAACTTATTTAACTATAAATACTTGGCCACAAATGAGGTGCAAAAGGGAGGCCAAAAAAATGGGGTGCCATATAACCCTCCTCTCTCTCTCTCTCTCTCTCTCTCTCTCTCTCTATATATATATATATATATATATATATATCTTAACTTAAACATATTATACTTGCCTCCCCAAATGTATGTCTAATTACATTTCTTACAATAACAAGTCTTCTAATCTTCTTCAACAAATCTATTCTTTTTCCTTGCTGTTTTACTTATGGAATCTGGTTCATTTTTCAAATTCTCCGTAACAGCACTATCATGCTCAGCCGAACTAATCAATAACTTCTGAAAACTATGGTAAAATATCTGTAATAAAATTAAATTTGCAGTATTCAAAAAATTGCGTTGAACTAATGGTTTGTTGAAATGTATTAGTGTAGGCACCCAAAAATTACTCATGGCTATGGTAACCAATGACCATCTTACAAACCCTGCTTACGTACTTACTAATACCCTACATTATTTTGTTTTATCAAATAAGCATTCAAATACAATTCTAGTGTATATCACCGTATGACAGTGAACGACCGCCAAAATATAAAGACACGTTTTTTTTAATCATGGTACATTTGTGAACAATTGTCGGAAATCAAAGGCGTATGATTGTTTAGGGTCGATTGAAAAAATAGAAGTTGGTGTTGAGTAGCATGTAAAGAATATTGATATGTATGAGAATTTTTATGGTTGCCAAAAGCCATTTTTTGGATGTTAGACGCAGCATACTTTGATGTAGTTGGATGCCAGTATTTTGAATATATGTGCGAAGAAGCAAAACCATTGTTGGATTAAAAAGTTGAAAAGACGCGTGCAATGAACCAAAGAGTTGGTTTAAAATGTCGAAAAGACTACGTGCAGCAGACAAAAGAATGAATTTTAGACATGGTTTCAAATCTCGTTCATCTCACTCAAGACCTCATTTTCGAACTTCAGCAAGACAAGATTCAACGAAACGAGACGTTAAATTTTGTTGTAAATCTTATTTGATACTCATCTCGTTCAAGATATTAAGACCTCAGACAAAATATGAGGATCTCAATACAAGATCTCATATGAATTTATGTTTTTTCACTTACATATTCATTCTCTTCTTACGTAGATCCAAATATAATTGCAATTCGATGACATTTTACTTTCTATTTTTTTAATATTTCAACAAGCAAAATAAAAAATTTGTTTCATATTTTTCTATTTTTAATATTCAGCTGAGTGAAATCCATGTAATTAATAAAATTACATCAGTTATCCCTCTACACTAAAAATAAAACTTAATACTACTGTGTCCTATATAAACTCTATATGTTAAAAAGCTTGCATTTGGGTAATAATTAATATAAAAATATTTAAAGTGTCCATTTTAGAAGAGAAGTTAATCGAAGATTGTCCTGAGATAGACATTAAAATCCGAGAGGTACACCCGAGGTACACTCATCTCAATCGAGATATCGTCTAATACGAGATGTTATGTGTAAAATTCCCGAAACGAGACACAGTCAAAATTTGAGATTTAAATCCTTGATGCCAGGAATAAGTTAGACTTTCAGTGATGCATATCAGCTTTGATACAAATTTAAAAAAACCTAGATCAGCAGAAAAGTTTGTAAGTTAGTTTGATTTGAAAACGCCTGACATTGATGACAAAAGAATATAGCTTGAGAGGAGAGACTACAAAAGGAACTTATACTTTCAGCTATATATGATTTCAACAAAATCAACAAAAACATTGTATCATTTTTAATTTGCAGGTGGAAAATTAATCAGATGAACAAAAAAAAAGTTCTAAAAACATGCTAGGATCATTACTCAGAATTTTAGTTCGTGCACTGACAGCTGAGGCAACAAGTTTTTGTGCACTTTTGGTATTTGTAACTTATTTGCCTATTTCTTTTTCATTTCATACGATGTTGTCGAGTAGTTCAACCCCGTTACAGATACTTAACGATTCATACAATTGTCGTAAACAATTCAAAGTTTCAAAGAGTAAAGATGAAACATTAGTTATAGCCAAACATCTTTAAAAAATAGTTACAGATTCATACAATGCGTGACAAAACATATATTTACTAAAAGGATATATCAAGCATACACTAAAAGGTTGAAGCTGTAGTTCGTTTAATGAAGTAACCAGGAAAATGATGTAAGTAATAACTTGAAGTCATTTTAAAACCGAATATGTCCATTTTCATTGTTGTACTTGCCAAATTGTTGTTTTCCGTTCGCACAAGTTGCCATTAGCTGGTTGTGAAAACTCAATAATTTTTTGTGGAACTATTGTTATAACCAAATTTTGCGCAGTCTTCAAACGAACTTAAACGAGCGAATTAGGGGAACAAATGATGAAGAAATTACACAAATTTTGGAGACTTCATAAAAAGGCAAGATAAAGGAAATATCAAAGAATGAATGAAAATAGTTGACTTGAGTTTTTCAGCTCGGTGCTTCAGGTTAGACCCAAATTGTGTTCAAGCTAAACCTAGGAAAAATGAATGGATACCTGAGTCTAAAAAAGCAAGCAGGACAACATGACTTGAAGTCTGACTCGAGTCGACTCGGTACCAGTAAGTGACAACTTAGTATCGAGTTGTGATTATTCTTGGGTCGGACGCACGAAACTCTCAGGTAGGACTCGAAGCACTTATAACCTTTGAACAACTCGAAGCAAGACCCGAAGCGAGCGCACAAACCATGCAGGTTGAACGCAGAGTCATGTCAACTTGACCTAAAGCTCACAATTTCCACAGATGTAACTCACTCTTGCATGGCTAGAACTAGTGTTGTCAATTTCCTACACGACCTGAAACCCGCACGGAAATTAGCAGTTTAACCCGACCCGTTTAGTTAGCGGATCATTTTCGGATCTACGCGAATTTGACCCATTTATAATCGAGTGGGTTTAGGTTTGATCCGCTAACCCAATTCTGATCTGCCAAACCTGATTATATATTGTCTCTCTTTCATACTGTTAGTCTTTTATGTATGCTGTTAGTGTTGGTCTTTTATGTATGCAGTAATCAGTATACTCATATATTCTTGTGTAAGCTATTATATTTACTAATTTATTCTTGTATGTTGTTGGTTATATTTTACTTAGAAAAACTATTTCTCTTCCATACTGTTAGTCTTTTATTTATGCAGTATGTTCATATATTCTAATCTATGGAGAATGGTTTTTGGATATGATGATTTCATGCTTTATATATGTGCTGCATGTTGGTGATTTTGTAACTTATTGCCTGTTGGTGATTTTGTAACTTGCAGCTTGTTGGTGACTATATAATAGTGCTGCTTGTTGGTAATTTTGTTCTTTTGTTGTTTATATTAGTGGACAATATTTGACAACGGGTCAAATAGGTAAGCTCGACCCGACACGGCCTAACACGATCTGTTTTGTTAAACATGTTACACAGTTTGGGTCGGGTTAACCCATTTATAAACGGATCAAATTAGGATTGGGAAAAAATGACCTGTTTAATAAACAGGTTGACCCGACCCGTTTATAAATCAACCCGAATCCGACTTGATCTGACACGAACCCGACCCAAACTTGACCCGATACGACCCATTGACAGCCCTAGTTAGAACCATCTAGAATGATGATATGAAGTAACTTGAGAAATTGCAAAGGGATTGAACCACAAGTCACTTGGTATCGATTGCTAATGCTCGTCATCGAACATTTTTTTCTCTCCTCGTGTGAGCCCTCCAGAACTGTTGCAAATGCAGCACTGACTCGAGTGAATGCCATGAAGAGCTTTTCTCAAGGAATAGAAGAACAACTCTGAGGATATTCTAAAGAAAAGCAAACAAGTACAAATGGTATTAGAAGCAGAACCTCTAAGAAACAACCCAATCTCAAGAGAAAAATGTTCTGAAATCAACGGATCGAAGATAAAAGTCAAGTGGAAAGAACTGGTGGTCTCCTTTGAAAAACCAGTCGGTATCGATCAAAACTACTCAGTAATGAGTTGTTTCTATGGTATTTCGTGGGTCTTTGACTTCGCTAAACAATTTCCCTATAAAAACTACACCTATAACTTCAAAAATTGGACTTGTGGACATTTTGATTTCTCTTTTATCTTCTTTTTCTCTAATACTCCAAACACTTTCAAACCTAAGATCCATCAGATTTTGGTCGAATTTGAGTTGTAATCATCGTATAATAGAGATAATCAATCAAATAAGATTACAGTGGACGTAGACCTGAGTATTTTTCCAAATCACTATTTGTTTGTTCTTCTTTCCTTCATATATTACCTGATATATCTAGAACTACTTACTTCTGGGATGTTTGTGCCAATTTTGGTGCAGACGAATATTTTGTTAGAATTGATACATGATGAACATAGTGATATGAAACATAAAGCTTAATGCTACAACTACAAGCATTTATAAATTGGTTAAGTACAGTCAGTATAATTAGGTGTTAGATGTGCACATGTACAATACAAAGCTTAAAAACCATCTAAACAGAAGTCTTAATAACTAGCTGCAATCATAGATGTGATGAATATATGAAATATAGCATAAAACAAAGGTAAATGGAAGTGGAGAAAGGAAGGAGAGACAAAACCATTTATGAAAGAATAGTCCTCCTTGTTCATATATAAATAAGATATTATCAATCTATCCAAAAAACGCCGCATTTACAAGTGTCCCTGGTTTCTCATTGCTGTTTTCTCAGTATTTAAAATTATGCTAAACCGGGTTCTTGAATTTCAAAAACAAACTTTGTTTAACAAAAAATAAAATAAATGAAAGCAAGTTCATAGGAGATACTTCGACAAACTTGGTAATTGTAAAATTAACAGATAACACGATGAATGAACTACTAGTTTCAATGATTCATATCTCAGCTCTTTGCCAGTCTAAAACAACTAGCAGCATCAAAAAATAATAGTAAAAATAAAATAAAAATAAAAATAACAATCATTCTCAAATAGCAAAAGCAACTAAGATTCTTCAAAATAAGTTAAACAAATCCAAGTTCAAGTGTATAGCCGAAGGAATCACAGCTGAAATTAAAAGCATGACCTGCACAAACATCGTAATCGATAAAATTGAATCTAGGGTTTGATGTAAAATCGACGAGGCTAGTCATGAAGTTAAAAATGGAAGCTAAGATGGTTTGATCCACCATGCTCAGTTTGATTTGATGAAATCAGTTTTTTAGTAGCGGCGACGAGAAAAGAAAGAGCAAGAAAAAAGGGTTTGAGGGTTGACACTGTCATGCTTGGAGTGACTGGTAACAATATCGTTTGATGCTTACCATGGTTATCACGGCGGTAAGTCGAGCCGAGTCGATAGAGGTCCAATTAGTCGACTAGTCAGACTAGTCGATAAATAAATATATACATATATAATTTGAAATTTTTAACTAATACATATGGATAAAATTTAAATATGTACTGAAAATAGAGAAATGACAGCTGATTGAATAAAATAATGAGAGGGGGTATTATGGATTTGAAACATTGAGAAAATAGTGAAAGTACGACATAAAAAAATATATGAGCACATCAAATTTGGCTAACACCAATTACCAATTACTACACTAATTAAAAAAATAACTACTAAAGACCTTGATCGCACCAAACATAATCGACAAGTAAAAATAATATCTTGATTAACATACTTGACAAGTAAAAAAATAACTACTAAAGACCTTCATATTTTCTCAATGTTTCAAATCCATAATACCTCCTCTGATTATTTTATTCAATCGGCTGTCTAATTTTTGTTTTTTCGCTACCAGTGCAGATCGACTCGAGACTTCGAACCCTAAATCAAACCCTTAAATCAGAACAATTTTTAAACACTAAATTAGTCTCGATTTGAGTTCGAACCCTAAATTGAACCCTCAGATCGACATCGAGACTTCGAACACTAAATTTTAGGGTTCAAATCGACATTGAGACTTGATTTGGGGTTCCGATTTGAGTTTGATTTCTAGTGTTTCAGTTCCAATCGACGTTTCATGTCGAGGCTTCAATCTCGACTAGTCGAGCGCCGTAATAACAGTGATGCTTACTAAATTTAATAGACCCTTCGATGGTAATAAGATGATTTCCTATTTTCCTTTTACTTATAAATTTGCGTATATGAATATTATAGTACGTCAATTTTAAGCTTTATTTCACTTGACTAATTTTTGAACTCAAATTAGTATTTAATTGGTGATTAAAAAAATAAGTAATCTCATTCCTGCGAATCATGTGTACCTGGATTCCTATGCCAATCAGTATTATGAGATATTTGATGTTTGTGCTACCTAGAAATAGGTTTGAAAAGTAAATGAAGGAATGCAAATGAAAAAAAACGAGGAAATAATAAGCAAAATGCAGGAAATCAACATACAACAATGTATGGTAACTAGGGCGTTAATGATCCTACGTCCATTTTGATGATTCTAGTTTTTTTTTTTGATGAATTTAGATATTACAAATGTTCAAATCAATGAAAATTTGTAGTACAATGAAACAGTCGAAATAACAAAGAATCGAAAAGTCCCAAGTTTCTGCAAGGCAACTGGTATTTATAGGCAGACACGAGCTCGTACCGGTCGAGAAATCAGCGGAGAAGCCGAGGAGAGTGGAGCGATCAAGCCTGGAGGATATGACCTAGATAGCTCATCATTGAGCTTTGGATCGATATCGGTCCAATTCTGCTTAATGATTGAGCTGTCCAGATCAGACAAGACACCTGCTTTGCCATTGTCTTCAAATCGTACCCCGATCCGATGTCCATGTGGCAATTGAAATCTTTGGACTCGGATGACCTATGATGCGATCCAAATCGGCACTGATCCAGATTTCATGCTCATCCAATCTTAGTTTCGAGCACTCCATCGCATTGTTCTTTTAGGTTCGTTCGACTGTTGTGCCATGGCTCTGTCTAGGTTAGTATCTGGGCCTTTGGATCATCATTCTAGTCCATCCGCTAGATATTCGCCAAGTCATACTCGTTTGAGTAGTCTGAAGTAGCTAGACCAAACGACCGTGCAACCATTGATTACATTCAATTAATGTGGTAAATAGGCAGTGAAGATTTTTTTATTGCGATGCTTTGTTGTTTGATTTACTTGCAACTGGCTACAAGATATCCCAATTATCCACAATTGGGTTTACACAATCTATGTGGTGTATTCTTCCAGCTTTGTATGTGTGCTCAAGTACTCATGTAATGCGAAAATTAATAATTGATGGATTTTTGATTGCAATGCCTTGTTGCCATGTTTACGTGCATTTGGCTACATAATACCCAAATGATCCATAGTTTACTCAATCCAAAATTCAAAGCTGTGACATGTATTCTTTTATCGTTAACGTTTACTGAACTTTTCTTATGGGCATCCACAGAATCAGAAAGAATAGAAAACGCTCACCCTAAACCAGTCATCGACCAAATTCATGAGTGCTTGCATTTATTGAAAAATCAGCTTCAACATTAAGTGTATATTATTATTTGTTTCTTAATTTATTTGGGAAAATGAAACGAACCACAATTTGTTTTAATCCACAAATAAGATATTACACTTAATATCATATTGCACATTTTCAAGCTAAATCAGCACAGAAAACCTAATGAAATGTAGTTCATGGTTTGAAATTTCGGCCGGAACCCCGAGATTCCGACCATCTCGTTTCGGTTCCGGCCAGTGGCGAGACGAAATCAGGGTAAAAACTCGTTCCACTTTAATTAAAAAAAAAAGGAGAGAGAGACAGAGAGGAAGAAGAACAAACGGGGGAGAAGAAGGCGGCGAAGGAAAAGAACAAACAGCGAAGAAGAAAATTCAGCGAAGTAAATTGCTAACCCTAGATTTGAGATGCAGTCATCGTCGATCTCCTGCAACTGCGGATGTCATCGATTTCATGTAACAATGGCGAATGTCATCGATTTCATGTAATAATTGCGATCGAGATTCAGATTGAGATGCAAATCCATTCGCTTTTTTTTGTCATCGCTTCAGCGCTGTTTTTCCTTTTTCCCTCGTGAGCATATTTCGCGAGTGGGGGTGCGCAGTTAAAATGTTTTATTGGGTTCTAGGTTTTTTGGGCCTACATCGGGAGTGGACTGCATATTGTACTACTTTTTTTTTTTTAAGATGGACCGAATTTTGCGAGAGTAACACAGGTGAACTATTATTTTAAGGTGGGCTGAATTGTCTGTATATTATATTACTGTAAATTACCCGAACACATTTAACTTTCAAAGTAAATTGATCTAGATGCTATATTTTTTATATGAATTTGCAGCGTTCATCATTATTTTTCACTAGAAATACCAAAAAACCAATATTTGGACCGAAACCGTAACAAAAACCGAAACCGCCGAAATTTCCGAAATCGACCGAAACCAATAAATTTTCAAATGGCCGAAACCGAAACCGAGTTTTCAAACCTTGATGTAGTTTCTCATTTATGGTTTCATTTTAGTTAAAAAATCCTTATAAAATTGAGATTTTCATACACACACACACCCACACACACACACACACACACACACACACACATATATATATATATAATTTATCCGGAAACAACCTCTTCGCAATGTGAAGGAAATGTTGCATACAATTGACCTCCCTAGAGCCCGCTATTGCGCGGGAGCCTCGTGCACTGAGTTCCACTTTATCTACATAATACATACATACATACATACATACATATATATCATTTGTAATTTCATTTTATTTATTAAAATAATTCCTTATGAAAGTGAGGTGTATATATATATATGTGTGTGTGTGTGCGCGCGCGCGTGCGCTCACACGCCTAGGTTTGAAATTTTGCTTTTCGTTCTTTATTTCGGTCACTGATGATTTTTAGAATTTCAGTTCCATTTTGGAAATTCTGGGAATTTTATTTTAATTTCGGTGTTTTTCTCCCATATAAATTGCTAAATACGTTAATAAATGTCCAATGCTAACATAGATTATAGGACATTGGTTTAATGAAAAATACGAGAATATTTATATAAATTATTTTACGTAATGTGTTAATTTGATCATGTAATTAATTTTGCAAAAGTTACCATCATCACAAAATGAGTTAAAGAGCCTAGCCCACATATAAAGAAATAGTTGAAATGAAAGAAGCTATAATGTTCAGCAGTTTTGTGCCCAGCCTGCGAAAACAAGCTTCAATTATGTTTTTTTCTCTCTTTGCTTATCCTAAATCATGTCGGAAAAAAAATAAACATCCGATGTCCACAAAACAAAAAAGGCTGCCGCTCGCTGCTCCTATATGATTTCATCTAGCTCGACAACTTCTTGTTCAACGATGTGTTTGCTCTGCAACTGTGTCTCCTACGATAAATAAAGGCGAGCATTTTTTTTTAATTCCAGTGATTTGTGTTTATTTATTTTGATTTTCATTTATGCATTTTGTGGATTATGGTTAGTTACTTTCTACCCCTCTTCCTGTATACATATACATATATATTACACGCGCGCGCACGCACGCCATACACACACACACAAAAAAAAATCATTTAAACCCGTTATCTGTTCTAAAGATGGAAAACTGGATTTTCCATTGATTTCCGTTCTGGTTGCTGCATGGTATTGGACCGGCTTGAATTCTGGCATGCTGGATGGAACCTCAAACCATGGTGCACGCTCGTGCATGCATGCATTTATTTTAGTTTTGGGCATTGTCCTTGTTATGATTTTATTTGAAGATGTATTTCTGATGTGAAATGTAATATTTGAGTTATGATTCAATACGTGGACCATCTTACATGGATTTTTCAAAGTTTGTTACCGTCTTTGTATAATTTCCCTTCTTTTGAATATAAAAATGCAGGAAGCAAGGTGCATGGTAAAAGCAAGAAAGCTTGGTGTACCGACCCCAGTGTTGTATGCCGTTGATCCTTTGCTGCATACGCTAACTTTTGAGTATATAGATGGACCAGCTGTAAAAGATGTACTCTTAGATTTTGGTGAAAATGGTATAAACGAGGAGCGGATGGATGACATTGCGATACAAATAGGTAGCGCCATTGGAAAATTGCATGATGGTGGTCTTGTCCATGGCGACTTAACAACATCAAATATGTTAATTAAGAGGGAAACAAATCAACTGGTAGCTTATCAATACACATTTGAACTCTATGGATTATCTTTAAATCATTTTGGTCCACTTTTTGAAAGCTGTTATTATATTTGGCGTATTCCAAAACATATTTCATACATAGTCCATTTTCTTTCATTACGGTGGGGAGTACAATTTTTTTCAACTAAAAAAGCTTGTGTAGATGCTGTATATAATAGTTCAATTACACTATTATTTTTACAAAAGAGATGCATTGGATCTATTTGAAACAACCTTGCTGCATTTTTTTTTTTGGAGAAATATTTTGTAATTGTGCTATTTTAGCGCCTTATGAATATGTATGACACCTAAGAGAGGTTCTAGAGGTCATGGGTTCAAGTCGAAACTATGAGACAACATAATGAGTGCTCTGTTTGAGCAAAATCATTCTTCTTATTAAAAAAGAAAGCGCCTTATGAATGGAGTTGAGTGCCTACCGGTTTGAATCAAATAAACCGACCGAACTAAATAATCGGTTTTGTTAGCCATTGGTTGGATTTGGTTTCTGTTCCTGAATTTATTTGGGTAGTATTTGAAAACCAAATCAACCAATTAAACCGAATATAAAACTTAAATTATTGTTAAAGATCATAATTATCAATGCTAATATTATTATTGATTATGTCATCATGTTAATAATTTTCTTTTTGATTCATATTAATGTTGATAGAAATGAATTAGTTAGTTTCTATGTATCATAACAAAGCATGTACACACATGTATATGTCTATAGACCTAATCAATATAGACTCAACTGTCCCAGTCTCATGTAATGTTAACAATTACACAACATAGATTGTTTAGTCTTTGGTCAAAACCAACCGAACCGTATCAGTTTTTCCGGTTTTGGTTGGTCTCAGTTTTCGAAAATACCAATTTGGTTTTGGTTCCATTTTTGTTTGATGTACAATCAACTCGCTTCAATATTTTTTGTTGGTTTATACATACCAACCACCCACTCCTACTTATGAATAGTTTTTTTTTTCCATGTTGGTAGAAAGTGGATTATGTTTGTAATTACAAGCTTACCTACATTTGTTATTAACTTTTAAAAATGGACTAAATTGATATGGGGGAAAAAATTTTTTTTAGTAATCAGCCTATACGTTCATATAATTATTCATTTCTCCCAGGTTTTGATAGATTTTGGTTTGAGTTTCACATCAACTCTCCCTGAGGATAAAGCAGTAGACTTGTATGTATTAGAGCGAGCTTTGTTATCTATGCACTCATCGTGTGGCAATGTGGTAAGTCTACATGCATACTTCTGTACGATGCACTTAGTTTTTTTTTTTTTTTTTTTTTTTTTTGTTAATAACCTTTTTGTGATTATATTTCAACAGCATAAAAGAAAGCTGAGAGTACTTTGTATTTTTTTTATAGTTACACAACCATAATGATGGATATTTAGCTTTTACCATCAATCAAAATATACCTTGGCTTTTCTACACATGAAATATAATTCGAATGTTGCTTAATCAAACGGAACTTCTGCTGAGTAATAATTATTTGTTAACGTTGACTGCAATGTAGAGATAGTTGTATACTAATCACTGTGACTGTTTGCTACAAATAGGAGGGCATAAATATGCACTCCCTTATGGGCCTGCATTTAACGACTGAAATTTTTACTTCTTATACTTGTAGCAGAAAGGTTTTTTATATATCTAGATAATGAAGCAACATTCAAAAATTATGGCACCAATCACAAAACTGTAATCGTGGAGTATCATGATAAATAACCACGAAATTAAACAAACCACACTAAGATTTAATAAACTAGAGCTTCACTTGCTCTTGCGCTACTGATAGAAAGTCATAGTTGACATGTTCTAACATCAACTAATTGAATCTATTCAGTACCACAATTGTTAGTATAATGTTTCTAGAGCATTTGACGGTAAGTCATTACTTGCTTCGATTAACATATGAACAACATATGAATACTATAAAAAGTTTCAAAGTAAGCACATCAACATATAAAGCTTAAATGCCCAAACTGCATAGTTTGGAGGTGTTCAAATTATTCTCACTTATGCATAAAAATAGCGTAGTGCAAAGGGCACCACAATAAATGCTTCGGGGCACCACATTATCGCCGCTCGAACAGTGTTCGGTCGGTGTTTGTCTGCCGAACACGAAAAAAAACGTTCAGCGGTACCCTAAAGTAGAAAGTGCGGTGCCCTTAGCACTGCACTAAAAATATTTCAAACTAAAATTTTGTGTTATGCATCTAAAAGACAAGATAACTACTACAAACAAAATATCTTCCACGTGTGGATGCAAAATAAAATTCAAATGAAACACGCTCTACAAACAAAAGATAAATGATTAGTAATAATTTCACATTTGATGGGCGGATGTTTATAGCTTACACACAAAATTGGAAGTGTGAAATGTCTTAACCTGTAGACAATTATGATCCAGATGTAGCATGAAGGTTCAACCTATGTTGAAGTAGTATTGTATCAGTCATTTCATATCACCCTTTTTCTATACTGGAGAATGGTATCAATAACAAAAGTCCATTGATGACTAAGTTAAATATCTTTTATCAGATAATCTGGTGTTGCCGAAAATACTAATTTGACCTTTAAATTTGTCTACTGTTTTTATTATTAAACTTATGCCCATGTTTGTGTTAGAATTGTCACATGAGGAGGAATGACCGTTTGGATTTGTAAAGTCCCACATCGTGAAATAAATTGAAGAAGTGGTACATAAATATGAGTTGGTAGACACGTAACATTAAGAAATTTTCTTTGTTACAACAATGTGTGTGCCAACTCATAGACATGCGTCATGTGCTGAAATATAAGTTTGGTCCGGTCGTCGTTGCATAACAATGGTATCAGAGCCGAAACTTACGGAATGGGACATGCAGATAAGGAGGTTTGAATCTGTAAAGTGTCACAACGGGAAATAAGTTGGAAAAGTGGTACATAAATATGAGTTGGTAGACACGTAACATTAAGAGATTCCTTTTATACAACAATGTGTATGTCAACTCGTAGACGTGCGCCATGTGCTGAAATATGAGGAGTTTGGTCCGACCGTCATTACACAACAGTTTGTGATTGTATATTAAACTCTTAGGAAATAGCTTTTTAGAAGAGAGATATATTAAAATTTTGAAAGTTCTTCTATTCATATAGAGGTATTGTAGTTGATTAGAACATGTGGCTTACACATGCTTGGTTGAAGTTTCAATCCCATCACTATGCGTCTCCATCGAATTTTAATCAATTTAAGAAAAAAGAGTTCTCACGTTTCAAGTTATTGTTTTCACCCTTAAAGAACCAAAATGTGTAGATGTTGACGTCAAAAATTGGTCTAGTGACATTCAACTCCTAAAATGTGTATTCCATACACAATTACAATCATGGAATGCAATAGAAAATAAGTGAACACAGGGGACACAACAATTTTATAGTGGTTCGACTTCAACCGAGCGTACGTCCACTTCATGATATCTGTTTATACTGTCGATTACAGGTTACAGTTGCTTTGATTGAAATAAAGTAGAGAAAGAAGTGGTTTATACACCATCCTTGTGTTACAATGAGGTTTGATTGAAGTGTACGGTATGCTATTTTTAGAATGTCAATCATGAACTTTTTCCAGAAGAGAAGATCCTCCATTTCTATTTTTGGAAAGATTATTTATAGGCAAAAATCCGAATCGACCAGAGTTCTACGTGGTAGTAATCTGATCCTGTGTTGGCCACGTGTCGCTCGATTTGGATCATTAGTTGCATGTGGCGGGACTTGGTCTCCTGCTCGGGAATAGTTCTTCTCGATAATTGTGGTATATGTGTAGCTCGAGATTTGGTGCATGAAAAGTAGAGTAGGTCAAAGCTGATTGATTCTGTAGCCTTGGGAACAGGACTTCGTCTTGTAGCGCAATGTTCGGTCCAATATTCAAGGATCGATCTGACCGATCGACCATCTTGATTTGGAAGTCCAGAGCTGGCTTGAAGGATATCTTTGTCTTTGACTGTGTTGGTTCGGGTCGAACCATCGTTGATTGATCCAAACAAAGGTCGACCCCGGAGATAAATGGCCAGTTTTGCGACCTTCGAGAATAGGTCTTGATCCATTTGAATTGTGATGGCTTTTACCAAAAAGCTGGTCAACAATAGATTATATACATTCATGCCGGGGAGTATATGCTGGGTGCTATTCATGTTAAAGTTAAAGAACGATTGAGCAAAGTAAGATATTAATTTGCAATAATTGTTGATTCATCCAAAAATCTCAAAGACAATTCAAAATTTCAAATCACGATACATTTGTGTGTGCAAGTAGTCATCAGGGATTTAATTTTTTGCTTATATGTTTTTAAAAGCGAGGGAACGGCTAGGCTACAATTTTAGGGCATGTTTGGTTTGTCAACTTTGGTTTTGGGTTTTCATCCAAATAAAAATGCGAGCAGTGCATGTATATTGTGAAGGACAACAAAGCTGAAAAAAGAGTAAACATACAAAAGAAGAAACAAATTTACTATGTTTTCGGTGTCTCGGGAAATAACAAAAGCAGCAGAATCAACGCTTGAGCCTACCTTCGCACACCTAAGGAAGCAATGCATCCTTTTGACATCCTTCCGTCCCATTCGTTGCCCCTTCATCATCGTCGTAATGACTTAGAATTTTAAATTTCCTTCTCCACTATCCTCATATTTCGTAATGAATGTTGAAAATGCAAGACATAAAATTCAAAATGAAACAAAACATGCCTTTATCCTTTTATATGTACTGGTACAAAATCTCGTCCACTTCCTTTGGTCCTGTTTGTAATAGGAAGTATCTATAATTGGGTTAGGTAAAAAGGTAAAAAGATTAATCTTTAATGTAAATGTAATGGTTTATGGTGTGCATAATAATCCTATGGCATATTGTCATTGCATGATAGGGAAACCAAATATGTAGGGAATCAATTTATTTTCTTCGCAGTTCCTATCACCTAATCCGTAGTTTAATCTTTCCAAAATTCACAAATTTGAATTTTCAAAGGACATAAAAACGTGTGGTTTGAACTTACTCTATTAATAGTAAAGATAAAGACATATTAATATTTGTAACATATTAACAGTGATATCTTGTTAAATCAAATAGTGAACAATTATTTTCTAAATTGAACGTTTTGAATCTTATTCTTTACGGTAATAGCTTCCAGCTGTTAACTTTGAATGTGGTGAATTGATTGGAAACTGAGCTAAACTAAATAAGGCAATCAAGATGTGCCTGTGTAAAGCTTGCACCTGGTTTCATCGTGTGTAAATGCTATCTATAACACAAACATTACTGCACACATATGTAACTGTCGCAATGTGATGCAGCTTGTCAGTGCTAGCCTGCTTATATCTTAATAAGGACTATGTTGGTATGTACAATTTATGTTATATCAAGTAAATCAGTTTTCAGATCAGTTACCTCCTCATTTAAGTTCATGTCTAAATTGCCTGTGCTTCCCATCTGACAATCTGTATTTGGTACATTAATGCCTGTAGGCAGGCCCTACAATATATACTTGCTGTGATCAAGATATAATAAATTTGCTGCTTAATATTTTCTTCAGTAGATTATATTTATATTTATTTTCCAGTTACTGAATTATAAATCATCATTTTTTTCTTTTCTTAATCAGATGGATAAAATTCTCTCAGCATACAGGAAGTCTTCAAAACAGTGGTGTTCTACACAGAATAAGTTAGCACAAGGTTTGCATAACCAGAAGAAGAAATTTTTCTAACTATTGTTTTGATGATATTATATATATATTTTTGATCTTTGTAGTGAGACAACGTGGGAGAAAGCGCACAATGATAGGATGAGATTTCAGAGTTCTAGAAACTGGAAGTGCCACCATAAGGTTAATTTTGCATGTGCACACTGAAATTTTCATTTATATTTATTACATGTTTGTAAACTTGAACACACAATGCAATATGAATGCTGTTCGCATATTAAAGATCTGTACCTCTTGTATTCTAACAGAAGGTTTCTTCTTCTTCACTTTTTTTTTTTTTAAAGCTCTATTTGTTACTATGAAGATGTGCTTTACATTTTTGTTTTCACCTTGAAAATTTCTTAACATATATAGGTTAGAGGAATGTGTCGACATTACTTGGAAAACATAGCATAATTTACCTGGTTCAGACAGGTACAAATTAGCACGTTCCACTAAGTCATTAGTTGACAGCTTAATTTTTGGTTTATGCAACTTATTTGTTTGTATTAATGTGGTAAAGAAATAAAATAACATAAATGCCTACCCTACAAAATGCTAAGCTCTGCGCCAACAGTATGTAACAGTGTTAAATGGAGTCAAATCAGTTAAAAAAAAAAAAAAAAAGGGGAGAAGAGGAAAAAAGTAAATGTGAATGTATTAACTCTAGGTTATAAAGTGATGGTGATGTGTGTAGGTTGCCATATATATAAAGTTGGCTCACATTTTGAGGGAAATATAATTTGACATGAACGCCAAATAATATTGGAAAATCATTTTTTGTTGTCATCTCATGATTCTCATCCATGTAAGTATCCAGCCTTATATGGTACTACGTTTGGATATGGGACTGTAAAAACATCCAGATGACTCTAGTTTCATAATTATCGAGTGATAGTCTTTCAACTAATTACCCATTTAACAGGGAAAGACATCAATTTGGCACTGTAGTTTCATAATTATTCTCATTCATGTACATTTTTATTATGTAAAATCAGCCTAAAGAGTTGAGTGGTTATTTAAATGATACGTAAATTTGGCACTGTTGTAGTAAATTCACAACACTGAATATGAATTAATTCAAATTGAATATGAAATTAGTTTTGTCTTCTTCCTCATTTGACTGATATAAGAGAGTGATATGAACCATTAACTTGAAATAAATGTGAATTCCGAAGACTTGGAACATCAATATTGTGAGGTGTTCTAATCTATATAACTTTGATAAATTTTTTTTTTTTTTTTTTTAATAATGATTGTAATTTAGCATTTTTAGCTTTATGTATGTAGCAAAGGAAAAGGGTAAGAGGCTTGTTACAAAATGGGGAGGCATGGTCACTATTTTGAGTTGTTATTAGTATCAAAAATAAAGCTTTGATTTGAATCTCAATTTGAACTTTTTTTTTCATGTGAAATCTTTCATAAGAAAATGACATGAGGAAAAGAGAAGCCCGAGTAGTGTGGGTTTTCGAAAAGATTTACTCTTACCTTATTCTATAGAAATAACTTGTTTCTTAGAAACAAAGAATGACTTGGTATATATTCTCAAAATTGCTTGGCATATTGCTTTTGAACAAACCAGATTTTGCTGCTTGTATCGTAACAAACTTTGCTGACAAAGAAAGGGCTAATAATAATATAGTAGAAAACTGAGAAGGGAAGTAACCTTAACACTACATATGGAAACAGTCATGAAAAGTAAAGTTAACCAAAGATTCATGATTATAGCGTTTATTTTATAAACTCCAAAAGCAACAAACATGGTGAGACATTCTTTGATCAAAGCCGGGCCTTTGACTGTTTTGTGGGACAAATGGGGGCAGGGACATGCTGGTAATTTTACAGACTGTGACGTTGTAAGACTGCAAGAGTAGCATGAATGAAGCGCTTTATATTTGGAATATATTGGATATGTAGCTTTTTACATGGATGGGGTAAACCATATGCATGATGCATCCATTCTTGATTTGGAGGACACTTCCAAATTTATATCATTTTCAGGTATTTGCAGTCGCATTTACTATGCCTATTACTATTATTTTCTAAACATATTTGAACATATGAATTGAAGCTTTTTGGTCCACCTCTAAGATCACTCCCAACCCAGTGTTGGGTTGGAAGGCAACTACGTTGAGGTTGCCAAAACAGCCCCGAAAGTTGCCTGACAACCATGTTAGCCGTCTAAATGAAAGCCGACTAACATATATATTATTTAGAAGAACTACCCAACAGCTTATATACCATGTTGGCTGTGGTTCGGATGCAAATGGGGGCTCTCTGATCCTATCCTATATATATATATATATATATATATATATATATATATATATATATATATATATATATATATATATATATATGGGATAGCCGGCTAAAAGAAAATCGGTTAAGAAAATTTACCGTTGTGGTTGGTTGAGTACTAACAACGAGGATGAGACACCTAATCCAATATCAAGCTGGGAATGCTCTAAACATATCGAGTCAAAAAGAGATCGAAATCTTCCCATCAAATGGATATCATAAAAGATTGATGCATAAGTGGATCACTTAATTTCTCCTAGTGCATAATGAGAACCTTTACAGTTTGGCTCTACACAATTTGTGCAGATCTTTTATTAGCCTTTTTCACGTCAATTTGCCATAAAGAATATAATGAAAACAGACATCCATACTGTTATACAAACAAAAGCTTACATGTAGGACACCTAAACAAATATTAGTTTGAAAAGTAGGCACACTTGTTGCTATAGCATCTTATCCAACTTATATCTGCATTAAGTTAGTTTATGATTAGGAGCTAAGGACACCAGTCTTTCACATGGCATGAGAATCATTAAGATTGATTATGGCACTATGTGACCACTATGACTTGACTAAATCATTATTATTTTTGTTCATTGAATATGAACGAAGTTTGATAACAATGCATGTGTCTTCTTCCTCCTCGATATTATTTTGTTCTTGCATGAAGCACAAACTAAAAGACAATCTTCTTCTTTTCTAAGCTTGTAAAATGGGCAGAAGGGAAGTTTCCAAGAAAACGGTAGCAAGATCCTACATGGGTGCAATCCATGCAAAACTAGAGGCATGGCTTGTCTCTGGCTTATAAGTACTTGCTGTTAGTCTAGAAGAGTACTTTGAGGAAACAAGGTGAAATGCAACGTACGTAAAAAAAAAAAAATGAAAAAAAAAAAAAAAAAAAAATTGATAACACATTTTTTGTTAATTTTGTAGCCGTGACATGAAGCAAAGATCTAACTATGAGCAGTCAATAATAGAGACAAGTAGGCCGTTCCAAAAAAAATTGTTTGACCTCCATCAAATCAGGACCCTGTACTCTGTGAAAGGACAAAATTTAATGCATACAATTATATGGGAGTAGTTCATATTTTGGAGAAGAAAAAGCCAATTCTAAAGGGTAGTCCATGGCCATAAAAATTTCCGTATAAAGGGCATATCGGTGGCCCTTCCTGTATATCTCATAATTCATTGTACTTTTCTTTATTCACTCAAGGAGGGAAATTAGTACATATTTGGCTAGTGTTACTTTGTTAATTGAAGACATACACTACATTTAGCACTTTGGGTATATAGAATTTTTTTCCAATTTGGTTGTACTAGAGAAAATGCTCCAACTTGGAAGTTACATGATAGCAAACAAGTGAATTTCTCATTTGGGTTACTAACTTCTGGCTAAATATCCATTTAATTCGCGAAATGAGTTTGAATGATCTTCTATATTTTGGGTGAACAAAAAAAAAATTTCGCTAGGTTTGAAATGATGTAATTTGACTATAGGACAGAGATGTTTAGGGTGTGCTGTTAAACAAAAATGTCATGGAGCACTCATCATCAAAGTATTGTATGGTTTTAGTGTTAAAATTTGAAGACAAAACAAAAACTATTCTCCAACGTTAATGCACACAAAGATGGCATGTCATGATATTTTAATACGTTGGCAAGGCTAGTGTTTGGTGCTTGTAGCTGCGAGAGATAGCAAAGTGCTCAAGTAGACAAGAAATGGAAGTACTAAGCAACCCAGTAACCTATAAAAATAGCCCTTCCCCATGCATAAAGCAAATTCTAGACTCAAAAACATTCCTTGGAAACACACAACGATGCATTATTATATACGTAAATCTTACCCAAAAAATATAATATAATATTCAAATTAGAAAAAGATACTTGGATGTTAATAACATAGACGACACACATTTCGACACGAAAGAAAGAATAGTGAAGAGAAAGAAGATCTCCTCACTTAGTTCTTGTATTTGCTTTTCCTCTCTTTATTTTTTGCTTTTCGTCCTTGAGCTTGTACAAGGTAAGACCGGCTATCTATATCTCCCTTTTCATAGGACGTTTGAATGCATAGACCAAATGCATATAGGAACAATTATCAATTCTTAAAGTGAATATTTTAAGGAGGGACATTTATTAAATTGTTATGGGATGTATCGTTTATGCTTAAAAAAAATGATAGTTTATTATTTATGCTTAAAAGATATTAGTTAATTTAATAGGCTTCTTTATTTTACCTCCGAGGCTTCTTCAAAAATATGAAGTATTTTCTGGTTCAACCATTCAAATTGAACTTAAAAGAAGATATTCTAATCGTTGAAAATTTCAAAAATTAGAAATGTTGAGGGCGACGAACCCTAACATGTACAATGAAGTCGGTGATGTAGTGAACAAATGCAACATGAGTGGAGGTGGCGGAAATGCATAAAAGTGAGTTTTTTTATTCTAATGATTGTGTGTTGATGAAAGTTTTTATTTATCTAATTAAGTCAAACCAGTTTAAAACTCAAATATTTTAAAATTTTCAACTTGATTTATTTTGATTAAGATATTTATATTCAATAAGAAAACTATTTGTTATAGCAAAAAATACATAGATAAATGATATATAATTTTGAATAGTTGAGTGAATTTAACTATGAAAAGGTCTAGTAGAAAATTTAAAATTGAAATAAATCATGTTTAAGCATTTAATTAAACATATTTTTTTATATAAGTATTCTTTTTAAATTAGGATCTTTCTAAAGCACCCCAATTGCACCTCATTTTGGACTATAAATTTACATTTAAATAAGTTACTGGAAAGAAATGGAGTTAGTGGGAAGAGAGTGAAACGAGAATGTGTCGCGAAAATCAGAGGGGTTGTAGGAGTGTTGCACTTTTTTGGGGGTGCTATCGATACTATCTTTTTTTGGTAGAGCAATCCTCTTTTTTTTAATACATATACGTAGTTTAAATCATATATACAAAAGCGCACAAGCGAGCGCGCGTGCGCACACACACACAAATATATATATATATATATATATATATGTGTGTGTGTGTGTGTGTGTGTGTGTGTGTGTGTGTCCAAATATTTTATAGCCTTATTTTCAAATAAAAATATATGATGACTGAAATTAATTAATTATATTTAGTATATGTACAAAATAAATATAATCTTGTTATGACATTGTATTTTATAGCCTTATTTTCAAATAAAAATATATGATGACTGAAATTAATTAATTATATTTAGTATATGTACAAAATAAATATAATCTTGTTATGACATTGTTTGGATACATGGTGCTTCATTAAACATATGACATAATAATCAAATTTTCAATTATACCTCTAGACTAGTGCGTGTGTGTGTATTTTAAAAGCTGATACACTTTTATTAACTTATAGAATAACAGTGCATAGATCTGGTTAGCATACTAATCGATATAACTAAGAAACAAACTTGCATATGGCAAAGATACAAAGCAACATGAAATATAATCATAAATAGATATATAATAAAATACGCTACACCCGTAATTAGGCTTCTTTTTCCACTCCCATGATTAGGCCACTATAAGCAAGTGCTTCCCTCTGCACTCTTTTCCAAACCAAATGTTCTGATGGAATAGTTTCCAGGAAGTATAACAGCTAACAGTAACTTATAGCTATTGTCATCTTCTGAAAACTTACTATTTCGTTATAAATCAACATCTGAGCAGATACTAGCTAGCCACAACCATCTGCCTTATAACTCAACATCTAAGCATATACTAATTAGCCGCAGCCATGATTCTGTTAACAAGAAAAGACAGACCCAATCCACATCTTCAAATATCATTTGCTTTCCAAATCCATAAACCGTGTACACATGGATTTAGTATGCAAGCGTAAATGTCAATTGATGTTAGTGTGGTTGCTTCTTCATAATGAACAGAACATGCAGATGCTTGAAACTCAATAGCCAACAAAATTTGCATAAAAAGGAACTTAAGTATTAATCCATTCATCACTACCTTGAAATTTTGGGAAACTTCATAGCATTTTGCTTCAATTTACATCCCTCGGAAGGTGTAAATCGGATTACAAAAAGGAATAAACGAAAACGATTGTGCATTAGCATATGGCTCGTTTTATATCTTGCAGTGTAAAAAGAATTTTCAACAAAAGAAATGCACGAGACGATCGCGCATAAAAGCATTTGGTTAGTTTTACATTTTGACATGTGAAACATTTTCCAGCCACACTTTTTTGGTAACCGCATATTTTTGAATGAAACCAAATCCCCAAGAAATTGAAGCAGACCCAAGATATGAGTATTCAGATTTATTTTAGGTATAAATCACTCTATATCACAAATTGATACCAAATAGATCCTTTCACCTTTCAGAAACCGAATCAAAGTTGCACGTTATTTCAAATTAAACAGGATCGGTTAAGGGATTAAGGAGTTCTAGTTTTGAATGTTGCATTTAAGTCGATTTCACCCATTCTCACTTGTCCAGATGGATATAAGACCAATTATCAATTCTTAAAAGTTCATAAACAACCAATTCCCGGTTAAAAATAAAAAATGCACATTTCGACTTGCTGGCTCTTCTTTATGTAATTATAGTAATTTTTATGGGTTTATATGTCTAAGATATTTAAAAATTAACCAAGTTAAAAGGTGTACAAACTCTCATTTATTGTTTAGCAACACACCTAGCCATA
This sequence comes from Allium sativum, assembly GCA_030737875.1. Lineage (NCBI taxonomy): Eukaryota > Viridiplantae > Streptophyta > Magnoliopsida > Asparagales > Amaryllidaceae > Allium > Allium sativum. The sequence goes on along the minus strand of CM060926.1, from coordinate 1,016,213,282 downwards.
CAATTTTAAGAACATTTTATCACCGAAGGCTACTTTGTGTTAAGCCAAAATCAACAGAGTTCAAAGTAAGTCGTTCAATACAAAACAATGTAATTCCCTATGGTTACATAGATACATTTCACTGATTTATCAGCTCATCATCTCCGTGTTCCGTCGATCTTACGCTGGCTGAGGGCATAATGATTGAAGCAAATTCTTCTTTTATAAACTTCTTTCAAGCCTCACATGCCTCTTTCAAAACGTACATCTTTTAAAATGTATATTATGATATCTAAACAGATGGATGCTTATCTTATAGAATGAATCGTATAACAAAGTACCATATGAGTATATGTATCAAAATCAAATCCGTCGATTCATTGATATATCATATATGATCTTTTACATCTTAGACCTCTTTGTTCCTCCTTACGGATACACACAATATTTTCAGGATTTGATTGTCTATTTTCTTGTTATATTATATTGGGCATTTTTAAAAGGGCTCGATATAAAGTGAATATTTTAAGGAGGGACATTGATTAAATTGTGATGGGATGTATCATTTATACTTAAAAAAATGATAGTTTATTATTTATGCTTAAAAGATATTAGTTTATTTAATAGACTTCTTTATTTTACCTTGAGGCTTTTTCGAAAATACGAAGTATTTTCTAGCTCAACCATTTAAATTAAACTTAAAAGAATTATTTTGATTAAGATATTTATATTCAATAAGTAAACTATTTGTTATGGCAAAAAATACATATATAAATGATATATAATTTTGAATAATTTTAGTGAATTTAACTATGAAAAGGTCTAGTAGAAAATTTAAATTTTAAAATTGAAATAAATCGTGTAGTTTATGCATTTAATTAAACATATTTTTTATACAAGTATTTTTTTTTAATGTGGATCTTTCTAGAGCACCTCTATTTGGTAGCACCCCAATTGCACCTCATTTTGGACCACATATTTTATATTTAAACAAGTTAATGGAAAGAAATAGAATTAGTGGAAAGAGAGTGAAATGAGAATGTGTCGCGAAAATCAAAGGGTTTGTGGGAGTGTTGTACTTTTTTGGGGGTGCTACTGATACTATCTTTTTTTGGTAGAGCAATCCTATCTCCTTTTTAATACATATATATTTTAAATCATATATACAAAAGCGCGCGCACGCGCGCGCACACACACACACAACTATATATATATATATATATATTGTGTGTGTGTATCCAAATATTTTATAGCCTTATTTTCAAATAAAAATATATGATGGCTGAAATAAGTTAATTATAATTAGTATATGTACAAAATAAATATAATCTTGTTATGACATTGTTTGGACACATGATGCTTCATTAAACATAGGACGTAACAATCAAATTTTCAACTATACCTCTAAACTAGTGTGTGTGTATTTTAAAAGATGATACACTTTTATTAACTTATAGAATAACAGTGCATAGATTTGGTTAGCATACTAACCGGTACAACTAAGAAACAAACTTGCATATGGCAAAGATACAAAGAAACACGAAATATAATCATAAATAGATATATAATAAAATACGCTACTCCCGTAATTAGGATACCTTTTCCACTTCCATGATTAGGCCACTATAAGCAAGTGCTTCCCTCTGCACTCTTTTCCAAACAGAATGTTCTGATGGAATAGTTTACAGGAAGTATAACCGCTAACATTAACTTATAACCATTGTCATCTTCTGAAAACTTACTATTGCCTTATAAATCAACATCTGAGCAGATACTAGTTGGCCATAGCTGTCTGCCTTATAACTCAACATATAAGCATATACTAATTAGCCGCAGCCATGATTCTGTTAACAAGAAAAGACAGACCCAATCCACATCTTCAAATATCATTTGCTTTCCAAACCCATAAACCGTGTACACATGGGTTTAGTACGCAAGCGTAAATGTCAATTGATGTTAGTGTGGTTGCATCTTCGTAGTGAACAAAACATGCAGATGCTTGAAACTAATAACCAACAAAATTTGCAAAAAAAGGAATTTGAATATTAATCGATTCATCACTATCTTGAAATTGTGGGAAACTTCATAGCATTTTGCTTCAATTTACATCCCTCGGAAGGTGTAAATCAGATTATAAAAAGGAATAAACGAAAACGATTGTGCATTAGCATATGGCTCGTTTTACATCTTGCAGTGAAAAAACAGTTTTCAATAAAAGAAACGCACGAGACGATCGCGCATAAAAGCATTTGGTTCGTTTTACATTTTGAAATGTAAAACATTTTCCAGCCACACTTTTCTGGTAAGCGCATATTTTTGAATGAAACCAAATCCCCAGGAAATTGAAGCAGACCCAAGATATGAGTATTCAGATTTATTTTAGGTATAAATCACTCCATATTGCAAATTGATACCAAATAGATCATTTCACCTTTCAAAAACCGAATCAAAGTCTCACGTTATTTCAAATTAAAGAGTATCGGTTAAGGGATTAAGGAGTTCTAGTTTTGAATGTCGCAGCTAAGTCGACTTCACCTATTCTCACTTGTCCAGATGGCTTGATCCTCAGTGAAAAGACTGTCGAAATTGGTTTGAAGGTGAACGCATGGTCTAATTTGCGATTTTTATAATCGGAGTTGTCGCGATTAAAAGAACGACTCAGATTTTGGAAACGACCTCAAATTGTTGTGGAGTGTGGCTCGGATTTGTAACCCAAAAGTAGATCTGTTGAAGCAGTTTAGAAGAAAACGTGTGAATCGCCATTCCTCCCCTATGGGAGAGGAGAAGCGGTTATTTTGGGAGATATGTATGTATGTGTGTGTGTGCGTGTGTGTGTGCATATATATATATATATATGTATGTATATATATGTATATATATTTACATACATACACACACATATCATACTGTTGAGATAGTCATATTTTTAATAAAAACACGTTATTAACATGTCAAATTAAAAAAAACTTATTTTCCGTTAAACTAGCATTATAAACTAAATTAACTAGTTAACAAATATTATATATAAATTTGATATGCTAAAATACTCCTCAAACTCATTTTGTTAATAAATTTTGAGTTTGATTAATATTGCACAAATATTATTTATGTAACAACCCGATTAAATAAAAAAGGGTAATATTAAATATTAATCGGAATAAATTTCAGAATTAGACAACGAGACTAGCACCACTGCATCCATTATAATTTTTTGATTAAAATGGACATTTGGTTTGCTGAAATCGGAGTTGCAACATAGCGACATCAAATCTCCCACTAGATTCCTCTAATTCGCCAAATATCGCCATGCCTACACCATTACCTAACACTCACACATACAACACTAAGTCTACAGCCATCCTTCCAGATCTTCTTCTTTCCGTTAACGTTGTAGCTTTTTTCCACTCCCTTAAATCCCCCTCTAGGTCACATTTCTCCACGAATTTAATAATGAGGGTACCATTGATCTCAACATCCAAAACAACATTGACCCATCACGTTATCGTCACGCTCGACACCCCTTACTCTATCGCAACATTATCGAATCGCACTATACAGGTGCGACATTTCCAACTTTGGAAACCCCTTAAATTTTCACGCAAGATGCTACTTCCTCCTACGAATGCAACCCTATGCTCAACTTCAGCAATCTATCCCCCAAACCATTTCGAATTCGCGAACCCTAGTTTCGCACAAAACTGTCGAACTCCTAGGAATGATTCACATCATGTAGTTTCATTCGTGAGAGCTTCCGATCCACAATTTGTTTTTTATTTGATTTTAAATGAATTTTGAAGAATTTTAATGAGCGGCTTCGATATGTATTTAATTGCCTAGAAAGAAAAAAAGTGAACGAAGAGAATTAAAAGGAAAGAAGGGGGTGTATGTATATTTATAAGCAAAATTTGTATTAAAATATTCTGGTGAAACTTAAGCCCAAAGTAATACGCTTACACGACCGCATACGAGCTCCAGTTTCGATGTAACTTGTTTCGTCGAATTCAGAGATCGTTTGTAAAACTTCTTTTCAACTCTCAACGTGAATCGATACACGTTTAAATTGTGCACAATCACATATAAACTCTGATTAATACAAAACTTGAAATCTAGGCATAATTAACTGTTACATATTTTATAAATTTAGTTTCGTTGAAATATGAGGTCGTTTGAGAATTTATTATTCTTAAATTCCATATTAATATAATTTAAATTAAAAAAAAATCAGTTACTTGATAATAAGTAATTATTATCTTTTATATTCAAATAGAATTTATATTGATCATTTGAATCGTTTCGATTTAGTTTTTACTTTGAATTCAATTATTATTGTTTCCGTATAACGATAATTCGATATATTTGAAATTAAATCGTATTCGATTATTAATCAATAAATTCCATTTATATTATCAACTCAACATTTAAAACAATATTAAATGCTCAAAATTAATCGACTAAAAATTCAGGTCGTTACATTCTTCCCCCCTTAAAAGAATTTTGTCCCCGAAATTAATAAGGTAGGAAAATGATACAAACCCATTAACTTTTCAAAATCCACTTATGTCGAAACTCACATTTCATACTTCTTGAAATTTAGTTCTGACAAAACTTTTGGTTTTCATTCATATTGCATGCAAATGATTTACAACCAATATATTCATATCCAATCCATATTCCATTCATAAGCACTCAAATTCATTCAGATTGATTCTAACAAATTTATTTACTTCATTTACGACAACCGAAAATTTTTCTATGCGCATCTGGTATTATTTGGTTAATAAAACAGCCACTTATATCTCTGACTAATTTTAAATTGATTCCACATCAACTTATCCATTTCAATCCATTTAATTTTCTTAAGTTAAATTTAAATTCCAATATTCAAATTCCTGGGTTTTTATTTCAAATCCTTTAGAAATCACATAAATATATACATATATTTATAATCACCTCAAATTCGAAACATTTGAAATTTTCCAAAACAACTTGTTTTCTGGAATAAATTTCGATTGGAAATTTTACTATGGTAGCAATCCATCACTTAGAATCTCGAAAATAAACATTGTTCATGCTGTAGTCATCATCATAATTGTTTTCTAGCGACTGAAGTGAGTTCCATGCTTTATCACCCTAAAAATCTATTTAAAAATGGTTTTCATTCAAATCATTCCAAAGTAATGCTATATTACTTTATATTATTTCAAAAAATAATTTTTCCAAACATCCAGGATTTAAAATTCCAAATTCTGGTTGAATCCAATTTTAATATATCTCATTTGTACCCGTAAAAGAAAGCCCAGATTGAACTGAGAACAACACACATCAGAACACAAACAGAAGAACGTTTCATTGCTTATTACAACAATTACATCTGAGTACAAGAATATATCAGAGTATGAATAAATAATATACAATAGAAACATATCAGCTTTTAAATTACATTTAAATAGCAGTGGAAAATAATACAAAATACAACTGAAAGAAATACACGGATACAGAGCTTTCCGAATATCGCTTCAGTTGTAAACCAGAATCCTGTGAATATAATGTCTGCAGAACCAAAACTACATTCTTGTATACATTCTATTTGGTTACATATAGCCATTTCAATTTTATAATCTCATTTGATTATAATAACAACCAACACATCCATATATTATAATAATTTCAGAAAATTATTCCTTTTATATAAAAATAAAATTTTGGATAAAATTATTTCATTTACCTACTTTTAAACAGTATATGTCGAATTCGTTTGTTCAAGTGTTTGGAAACTCTTCTCGATGTCGTCGCGTCCCATGATTCGACCAAAATACATAAATCACTCAACTGATAAGCCAACACAATATAAAACAATTTTTATATCAACTAACAAATACGCGCTCTCATATATGTACGCTTAAACTCATTCTAGGGTACTACTAACCCTATCTCTAATGAGTAAACTCCTACCAAAGCCTTGGTATTCGCTCAACCTAAGCTCTGATACCAACTGTAACGACCCAAAAATCCGTACCCTTTGAGTTGACTAAATACTCCACACGTCCAAACCAAATTGTGCGAAAATACGAATCATTATGGTAAAGAAGAAAAGGATAAAAAAACAAAAATAACAACATAGAATCTAACATTGTAGCAAAATAAAATATATTATATATAACAGCTTTTTAATTACAGAATTATGTACCATTATACATACCATTTCAGAGTACAACACAATACATTTACAGCGAAAATAAATAGTAGATATCTAACGCTGAAGCTTCCTACTCCAAGCCCCTCCAAGTATATCTATAAACACGTGAACTACTTGACTGCCCGTACAAATTTGGGCACCCAAGAGTTTAGGGTAAAAAAGCAAAATAAACTCTGGGTCAGTATGGGACTGGTGTGAGTAAACTCTAATTACTTGATTTACTTTGAAAAATCCCTTCGAAAGAAAAGATAATTGTAAGACCAATCCACATATAAACAAGGATGGTTTTTACCTTACGATAACCCAAAAATATTCTTTGTATCAACACTGTTCTGATATTATAATAGCGTCTAATCAAACCAATAACAATCTAGCGGAACGTTTGCATCTCACGCTCCACATACAAAGTATACAATCAAAAATTGCGGGGGCTTATTGGAGAATGGATTTCCAACTATGACAAGTTATGGAACCACCTTTTGATAGTGTAACTCTTGATAGGAATATAATGGCTCAAAATATCTTGTAACTCGGCTACGCATGACTGGCCACTCATTTCGCTTGAGTGTACCGAATGTATTATACCGACGGTTGTGGTCAACAACCGTTTCCTAAAGCATACAGTAGTGATAGATTAAGAAGTAATTGAATTTTCTCTAGATCGGGTGATAATACACCATAATGGGTGCGACCCACGTAGCTATGCTGCTTGCCCTATTTTAGTTATCTTTCCGGTATATGAGACCCGAGTCTACGACTATCTTTTTGTCCACTTCATTCAAACTTTGAATGTCACATCGTTAGATCCGTCAATTACTAATTGATTTGCACACATATACTCTGGGCGTTAAGCTAAAAGAAGTTACCTTCTTCGCCACCATGCTCGGTATGTTTGTAAAAACCTACGTACGTTATTATTGGTAATACTCTGTAAGACATTCGTTCATGCAAGTTCGTTCTGGGACTGAATGAAACAGAAGGCACTATCTTCATTTATATATATTAGGCAATTTCTACCTAGGATTAACAGAAAAAACCCTTTCACTTTACTCCATCTTCGATTATCTTTACAATAGTATGATTCGCAACGCTTATGCCAATACGGAGTGGTTTCAGATAATAAATCCAACCGGTTTCTTCATATTGACCACGATAACAATTAATTGGCCAGAATTTCGATTGTTGGTTATTTAACTATCGAATAACAAATTTTTATCCATATCCATTATTTCTAAAAGGAAATACTATTGATTTGCACCAAATAATCACTGAGCCCTTTTTAATTAATATTTCAATAATTAAATTCTTTTCCCAATTCATCTCAAATATCCTTATTGATATATTTTTCAAAAATGCTTTGACCTCTCACGATACTTGGAAAAATATTCCCAATTTCAATTAAATTCTAATTTTGTATACGTAGAAAATATTCTTTTATTATGGTGGGAAAACATTTCCATTCAACTTAATTTTCCTACGAATCCATTAAATTTCTAAACTTAGAAAATATTCCTTATTATATTTGGAAAATGTTTCCAAACCCATTGCATAAAACATCGTTAAATAACCCAAAATACTGCACTTAATTAACTATATTTTTAATCTCATGTTCGATCTTACATCATTTCCCTTTTGGAAATTATTCACTATAATAATAGTGTAATAGTCCAAGCTTTTCTATTTTTAATGAAAAAGGTCTATCACAACACTTTAAATTTTATTAACAAAATTGGTTCCAAATTCTATATATAATACATAAGTCAATTTCAGTTATTAATTTTTTCTTAAATTTTCTAAGTCCTTAAATTTTCAAAAAATTTCGTCAGCGCCTCCTTTGTACGGCTCAATGGGTACAACTACAAATCACCTCCCTAGCCCATTTCCATTCAAAAACAAAAACAAAAAGCCAAGCGACTTGCCAAATAGGCTCATAAAATCTCATATTGAATTAAATATGTACCTTTTTTGATGAGCATTCAATCCATACATGTTTAACATATATTCAACCATTCGCAATTTATTCCAACTCAATCCAATCGTTTTAAACTCAATTCGCTAATTTATTCTCTAATTAGCTTTTTTGCCAAATCCTTTTTTATTTGGACATATCATGTTCAAAAAAATATTTCTACTTCGCTTATACATGAGTCGAATTCCATTTTTAACTCGAGTTTCATATTCAGCTTCAAATTTTTATTTACGCATCTAATTCACTTAACCAAAGTTAAGTTTGATCCAAAAACTCCTTTAAATAATTAATTTCTAATTAGTTAACTTCATACAATAATCAAAAAATTGATTTTGGTTTCAAAATAGATTCATTTACTCCATTTGTTTTCATATTTATTTTATAACTCAAGTTTGGATTTTTCTAATGGAAATCCGAATTTTATTCACTCAAAATCCTTTTATTTTATTAAATAAATCGTTATGGTTTATAAAAGATTGTATCGTTGTTTTTCCGGAAATTTGATTTTGGACATAACTCAAAATCTGTAAGATGAAATCCAAAATTTTCTCTTTCATTAGAAAACTATTAGTCAATAGATTCGAGTGATTCTTGTTCCAAGGAATTCCGACTTATATTGAGTTCTATGTACTCAATTGAAGTTTGAAACGTAAAACTACAAACTACCGCACTGCGACGAGTTCGTTTTAATTAAATCTAAATATAAACGTTTAATGTTCATTTATTATATAAATTTCAACTCCATTTATATATATTTTATTATAAATTAAGCCAGTTTACCATATCCAACTTAAGATCTCTGATTATCCTCAATCGTTGATTATTTCATTCAAAATCCATAGCTCAGATATTATTTCATTTACAACTCAACTTCTATATTTGATTCTAATTCCCTTGGAATAAATTATTTTATACAATTCATCGTAATTGAATTCCAATTATAAATCCCTTGGATTTATCTCAATTCAATTTATATTCCGAATTCTAGAATAAAATCTATTGTTCCCTTTTCGAAACGATTTCCAGTTCGTTTTATTTCTAATAACTTCCACTTATAGAAATTCTTTTACTTACAAAATCCTATTATAAGTTCAAATCCTTTTTAAGGCCCAACATCACTTACAATATGGTTTATAATCCCGCATTGACTTCAATCTATTTATAAGATATTGGTTCAGAAATCAATATAAATCTACCTATACAATTTCCATTTGTATATTTATTTGTACAAATCCAATTATAAATTCTTTAATAAAATCGTTGCTTAATTAGCATATACCATTTATTCAAATAATTAAACATCTCCTTTAGAATATATTTTATATGCTATACATTCCATAGCTTCAGACGTCAACTTTATTTGATTTCCACAAATCCTTTCTCATTTAATAATTCCGATTTAGAATAATCATATATTATTACAAGCATTATATATATACATAGAATTTATTTTTATATTTAAGTATTGAAATATTAACTTCTTAAGATTTTTAATTTATAGTTTCTATTAAATATAATTTCGATATCCTTTCCAAAAATAATCTACTTTTATAAATTCGACATAGTCGAGTTCTAATCAAAAATCCATGTGGATTTATTCAAATTCAATTTACATTCCGAACATCGGAATAAATTTTATCATTTCTTTTGAAACGATTTTCAATTCCCCTTCTTAAATCCACTCTTGAATTTAAATTCCCAAATTATCCAATGATAATTTATTTCACTTCAATTATAAACATCGTTTATAAATCTAACTACTTGTTTTATTAAAACAAGTTTATTTTTTCAACCCAACCAAAATTCAATTTCTATTTTGAAAAAATACCCTTTTAAAACTCGATTTCTTTTCCTTTCATTCGAATATATTTTTACGGTATTCAAAATATCAATATTTTAGGGCCAGTGCTATTCAAATATCCAATAATCAATCACAGATTATTTACCACATCATATAACACTATATATGAAAACAACTATTTAATTGTTGAGGGATCGAGTTGGATCCCTCTAACCTGTTTTTCCTACATCCACAGATGTTAGACAACCTAATAATACCAATCCCCTCTTAAGGGCAGGATATCGTGGTATAGAAGATCATCCGCTATTATTCGAGGTACATAGGGTCTCATCCGCTAAAAGTTGCAGAAATATCCACCTACCAAGCCTAAATATAAATACCATATATATAATAACTACAATAATTTATTCATGCATCCAAACATCCAACAAACAAACAACATATAAAAATTATATACCAAATAAAAATTCGTTTAAAATAAATTATAACCAAACCAGAGAGTGAGTTTACTCACATTGATTTTAATTTGCCGAAATTTGAATTAAATTGAACATCATTCGATTTAAATTAAATCCCAGTTAACTCGGATTGACTCCAAATACCTTACTTCATGATTTTCCAACCTTGTATAAATTAAATATATCACATCATAAAGATTTTCATTACATAAAATTAAGCAAATTAAATAAATTAATTATTATATTTAAACTCAGCTCATGCCTGATCCATTCCAACCTCACCAAGAACCACTTATCACGTTGGAGCTTCCTTGCGAATCAAACCAGCCCGAAACCTGTTGTTAGATCAAAATTTGGCTCTAACACCCAAATTGTTCTGATTCGTAGGGAATTATAGCTGAAAAATGAGAAAAAAACAGAAAACACACACGGTTTATAGTGGTTCGGCGTTAACGAGCCTACGTCCACTTTATACGCTATTGATTATACTTTGGATGCTAGTACAACCGATGATTTCTCTCAAACTCACTCTTACAATTACGATTTCTCTCAGTTATCTTGAAGTAAATCTGGTGTGAAATAGTGGTATGACAGTAATGGTGGAATCAATCCTTAAAATTGCCAAAAGATCCTGAAAAATGCCAAGCTCTGGGCTATTTATAGCTGATTTCTGGTGACGGATCGCGGTCATACGTGGCCCACATCTCGAAGATCTCAGGCTAGTTCGTAGCTTGATGAAGAATTAGTCAAATTAGCCGTTGTGGACAGGTGTCGCGATCTCCTTAAACATCGGATCGTGGATGACCAAGTCCGTGGCAATCATCGTGTCTTCCAGCTCGGATCGGATCGCGGTTGACTTAGTCAAGGTCTTCACGTGGTGGTTCGTGGGATCTGATCGGATCGTGATCGTTAGTGCGACTCGCGCAAGGGGGGCGATCCGCAATCCATGATCCATGTGGTCTGAACTTGATAGCTTCTATATCTGAGACTGTGTGGACTGCATATATCGATCTTGGTGGCTTGGTTCAAAAAGCTAGCCAACATTTTGCCCCCTCGAAGTATGTTTTATCGAGGATGGAACATGCTTCGAAATTTCTGATCTGTCTTTTCCTGATGCGATGCAAAGCGAAGGTTGTGTCTGTCTATAGTGTCACACCGTTTCCAAAAAGTTGTGTCTCTCAATTGGTGTAAATACCCCGTTAGATCTTTGACCATTTCTTTTGTTGTCCAGAAATTTTCTTTTGGAGATTTCATTGCAAAGTTGTCAGGCGATTGTCGGGTAAACTTTTTAATCCTCCAAACTTCGTTCATATTCTTCTATTAACGATCATTCTAGGGCTTAGTTCGTCATCACGTGATGCGGATCGGGTGAAGGGGGCTCGTCGCGAACCGACATTCAAATGGGTCTTCAGTGAAACGGGCCACGATCTTTTTCTCGATGGGCTTGGACTCATGGCTCAACAGGCCCCCACGGTTCGGACGAGACAAAAAACGGAAGGCCAAAGGCCACGAGTTTCCCTATATAAGCCGAACCCTTCTTCCTCCTTTTCTTCTTCCTTTTCCGCAGCCGCCATCAACCCTTCCTTCTATCCAAACTTGCACATTATTTTGCCGATTTATGTTAGATAAAATAGGTAATTACGCTGCTGAGGCTTTAATGTGCCTTCTTTTTTGTTTCTTTCCAATTTTCACTGATTTAAGAGAGCAAAGCGGCGATATTTTGCGGCGTTCAAGGCTTTAGAGGTTGATCTGGCGCTATAGGTGCCGGCTATCCTAGCTCGGAGGTGGAAGGGAGGGAAAAAGGAAGAAGGAGGAGAAGCACGGTGGGATGGATCAGATCAATGACGAGGCAGCGGATCGTGGTGGATGGAAGGAGTGGGTTTCGGAGAACGGATCGGGTCGCAGTAGCAAGGACGGATCAGATCGAGGGTAATAAACGAATGCTCCCAAGTTTGAATGTAGGGTCGGATCGATATAATAGAGGCAGATCGTGAGGTGTCAGTGCGACCCGCTCCGTTTTTCACGATCCGATGTTCATACTTGAACTGATGTTTTCGCTACATATCTGTGCTTGCTTCGCGATCCGCGGATGCTCTGCGATCCGAATCCTGACTTGCGATTCGGGAAGTTGTGCGATCTGATTTACTTGCTACACAAACAATGCGACTTAACTTTGATACACCAATGGACAGTTAGGTTAGAGCCTACGAGATGATCCTTCTGGACTAAATGACAGCGTAACTTGATAGCGCATTACGACCAATACCTTGCTTATGTAGCTAATCTTTATGCTTTTCTCCTATGTATGCACAGGCACACACTAGCACTTGCACTTACACACATGGGGGGCGGGTAATTATATTCTTATTTATCATGTTTACTCGCCTAAACAGTAATGTCAGGTAACCATTCCCCTTCAAGATCTGATACAGAGATGGATCCCGAGACGTCTGAGCACCACAACCCCGAGGTTCTTCCAATTAATCCAGAGGGTGAGGATTCTGGATCCGAATATGAGGCAGAAACGGAATCGAATTCATCTGAGAGTACCTCGCTTGATAAGGAGTCTGAAGTAGACGACCGAGCTCCCGACGAGATTCCTGGTGCACTAGAAATAGAGAAATTCACTGACTCTTTAGCTTCCAAACTTGATGACATAAAGCTTAAGAAAATTTGCTTGAAACACGGGATCCCCTGGGATGATGTGAGGACACCTGGTAGCGAAGATAGACCTCATCTGGCTCCGGAGGGGGTATATGACAGTTAGCCGACTCATGTGCTGGGTAGGCGCTATTCCTCCGTTTCCTCCAATCGTCATTGAAACCTTAAAACGATTGGGTATTGCTCCGATGCAGCTTCATCCCAATGCCTACGCAGCCCTATGCACTCTATACATCGCATATGCGGAAATCCTGCAAACTGAGCTCACGTTTAAAGATTTGAAATTCTATTACCTTTTCAAGCATCGCTCTACGACAACCCCAATTTTTTCTTTCTTCGAATCGGTAGCAAATAGGAAGGTCTTATCTGACGGTTACAGCGACATAGGGGATCCCAAGGCCGATTGGTTCTATATAAAGAGACAGGCTGGATGTGCGAGAAGATGGCTTAAATCAAGTAAATTTTAAACCTTTGAATGAATAACCTGTTTAAGAAATCGAAGCGCTAACATGCTTCTTTTCTCTATGCAGATCACACCTTTCCAAAGACGGAAGGCTCGGTGTACAGTAATCGACTATCCCTTCTTCTGAAAAGCAAATCCGACTTCCTAAAGATCAAGAAATGTATTACCGACGAGAGTCTTCACAAGCATCTCCTTCTGGATATAAGGTTTGGACTTGGCGCGGGTGGCAAACCTTACAAATACGTGCCCCCGACCGAGGGAGAAGGAACGTCACAGGCAGCAGAGACAACTAAACTTCATAAGAGTCCTTCGCCGATAATTAACCACGACGACGAAGATTTAAATGTATATAGAGGAGATGAGGCCCGTGCTGACGAGTCTAAGGAAATCTCAGCCTCTTCGAGGGGTTTCCCTTCAAGGGCCTCTCTACCGGTTGAACCTGCCGCTCCCGATGATTTAACAGAGGAGCAGTTATTTAAAGAATTGAGCAAGATTCCTATACCCGACGATGTATATACACAGGAAGACTTCGAAGGGGAGCCATTTTTTCCTATCTCTGAGGAAACAACTGTTCTAGTTGAAGAACGAGAGACTACCCAGACGAGCCTAACTTCGGGCCCTGGTCTGTTAGGCGGAATTATATGGGATGCACAAATCACATGCACTGTTTGACCCCACACTTTTATACCAACAGTATTCAAGGTTTTAATATATACTTGTTTCTTTTGCAGGAAAGATGTCTCGCAAACGATCTTTGTAACACCCCACCTCCGCCAGGGTCACTCTTGCAAGTACACTGGCTTTGGAGGGGTGTTGGTCAAGGTAAACATGCATGAAGATATCACAAGACAGAACATATGAGTAAAACAGAGTAAATAAAGCAGCGGATAAAATTACTATTTCAAAACCATAGTCAACTTACATAAAAAGTACTAAGTCATTATTTTCCAACTACTACAAGTCTAGAAACATAAACTGAAAACTGGAAATAACATAAAGTAAACTATCCCCAAAGTAGACGTGGTAAAGCCATAGCGAGCTCAAGTCCAAATCGTACATGAGCTATCCAGTAAGCAAGCTAAAGATCCAAGCTAGGTGCTAGTGTTCCCACCCTGAGAACCTGGGGGGGGGGGGGGGGAACGGAAGAAAAGAGGCGAAAGAAAATGGGTCAGTCAAAAAGACTGGTAAGTCCTACCTACTATTAGTATAAAAACTAATAAAGTTAACTGGACATGTAAAACAGAGATGAAACATAGGATGATAACTGGCATGGTGAAAAGTTAACAAGATAGATCAAGTGTGGCATCGCATATACAAGGTTAAGTTGCACCAAGTGTACTAGTATTCTAATCCATGTCAAGTATAAACAAGAAATGATCCCTTGGCCCAAAATTGGCCCAACATCATGAGATGACCGAAGTCAAGGTCTAACTACACGGTCTAGTCGATCGGCTCCCTATAAGCCTAACTCGTCAAGTGTCGGTGTCATACGGCCCAACCGCGAGATGTAGTCGACTGTGCAAGGTCCACCCTAGGGTGTATCCGGGCCCTAGGGTGCCAACCACTGACACAAAACAAGCACGCACAGTCCAAGCCTACTGGTGCCCATGTCTGTCTTTCATCCCCGGACTATGTGCACGACCATAGTCCGCCGGAATCTACAATGGCGCACCTACCTAGCCGTCCCTTTTGGTCACTTACAATCAGCCCAGTAATCGTGCCCCACCCCTAGCCTAGTCCCTAGGGTATCCCGATACTCCCTGGTGGGTTACTGCTGAAAAGGGCCCCGCAAACTAGGGTTTCTAATGGGTTAAGTGTGGTTAACCCTATCCAAACCATGTATCAAGTTGGTTAAGTATACCCAAGTGGTTCATGACTTAACCCCAACAATCCATCGTGTTTAATTGGTTAAGTATTCAAGTGTTCCATGACTTAACCCTACCATGTGGCATTAATTAACTTAATGCACCCCAACCTCTCACATTAGACTTTGTTGTGGTTACTAGTTAAGCCGGGCGGGTCCGGGTAGCTTTACACCACAACCTAGTCTAACCTCGGGTTGGGTCCTATTGTTTGTAGCTACTAGTTAAGCCGGTCGGTTCCGGGTAGATTTATGCTACAAACTCAACCCAACCTCGAGTTGGCCACTTTCATGTTTTCTACATGTCATGTCCACGTTCATGTTTTCAAGCATAATCACATGTCATATTTTCAAGTCATGTTTCATGTCATTTAAGTTTACCCATAACGTAACCCCATCGCACGTAAGTTCTCATCAACACAAATAGATCAAAAGGGGGAACATAATGATATGATAAGTTGGGCATAAAGTGGCAAAGTCTATCACAAGTTTAACATGGTGATATATGAGGCAAAGGTGTTCATCACAACTAGCATATGACATTATTGGCCTCAAAATATGTATGACATCAAACTTAGCAATTAAACTAGCATGTAGTTCAACATCATAGGCAAAGGTGAAACATGATAATAGTTGTCATATGGTGATAAACTTGTAGGTAACATGTAGTTCAACATCATATGCGAGTTAACATCAAGGTTATGAGAGGATCTATGTTGCATTATGCATAACTACCAAGTTCTATGTTGCATTATGCATAACTACCAAATAAAGCTCATAGCTTCCTACCCAAAAATCAAGGTAAATAATACTAGGTTCATGATAGTGCCACAATCATAGATCAAAAGAGTCATAAATGGATCTATGCATACAATTATAGCCCAAGGCAAGTATTATACCCAAAAGTCCCATTTCAACTTGCTACATGATCATATTAACTTCATAGTTTAAATCTAAGAGTAGAGTGGGGCTTACAAAGCGTGGCTATGAGAACTAGAACCAAATAGAATAAGATAGAGATGTTGTAGAAGCTCTAGGAATGATGTAGTAACACAAATAGCCTTGAGAATAAGTAGCTCCTTTGATTTGATGAAGAAAGATGGCTCCTTTTTGCCTTAGAAGCTCTCAAGATGAAGATGGAGGCCATGATTAGGGAGCATTTGGGCAGCACTTAGTTATTAGGTTGATTTGTGATGGTTTAGGCTAGGCATTAGGGTGTTTTTATAGAAGTTTAGGTTATTTTAGGCCATAGGATTAACCCTAATTCAGATCTGAGCCATCAAATCACGTCACAAGCCAACAAAACAAGACCCAGGAGCCAAAACAGGTGCACCAGGCCAAACTGGCCCGACCACCCAGGTCGACAGGGGTGTCGACTGGGCAGTCGACACCAACTGGGGCAAGTCGACTCCCAAGTCGACTCCCCAGTCGACTTGGGGCTGGGCGGGAAATTTTCCCGCCCAGTCTGTTTGGCTCCCGATTTGATTTTCGAACTGTTTTTAAACTCTGGATTTTCTGAAAACTTCGACGGGCCATAACTGGGTCATACGGACTCCGATTTTCGAAAACTCAGACTCTATTTCGCGTATTTTTCCGAGACGAAAGCAATGGCACAGCCCGTTTCCCTTGATTCAGATTTTAACATTTAATTCTGCCTTGATTAATGTTATAACATGTTATTCAAAATACGGGTTGTTACAATCTTATTCTTATCGCTCTCTTCGTGAAGGCACACCTAGTCTTCATCCAAATCCTGAGCGTGCTCGTAGCAGCAGCCGAGGGGGAGACAGCCATTGGTCCCGGGATTCTCACAAGCCTCCTTCTTCACTGTCCAGATCTTCGTCAAAACAAACCTCCGGAAAGCCTCATAGTCATCCAGTGCCACCTACAGGGGAAAACAACTTCCCAAAGACTTAACTCCTCCGAAGAGCGCGCCATCTCACAACAGATCATCCAAAAAACACCACGAGCCTAGGGATAAAAACAAAGATCCAAACAAGGATTCTGAGAAGGAGAAAACTGACATCGTCCCCTCCAGTCAACAAAGTTTAAGTGCCCCTAGGGCGCAAGACTATGTCCATGGTCCTGAGGCTCAAGCTAAACTGGGGAAATTACGAGAACAATTCCCCAATATCTTCTTCGAGAGGATGATGTTCGTTCCAGCTCTGGAACTAGTTTCTGGGAATTGGGATACTGAAGTCATCGGACATGTTCGTCATGTAGCCAAGCAATATGAGGCGATGAAGAAACACACTGCCAACCTTTCAGACATCATCCGAACGCTAGAGATGGAAGCGCACAGGTCCAAAGTGAGGATAGATAACAATGAGAGGGCCAGGGTGAAAATGGAAAAGGACTTGGAAGATGCACAATCTTTGCTAGCCTTGGCTCAACGAGATGCTAAAAATTACAAGACAGAGCTAGAGGAGGCCAGGCAACGTTTTCATAATGAGCTCGATTCTAACAGCAAAGAGCGTGCGTCATTGAAGAAGGAGGTGGAAGATCTCAAGATGGCCAACACCGAACTGAAAACAGCACAGGATCATTTCGAAGCTGAAAAAGCTGCTTGGGAGAAAGAAAAGGCAAGCTTGAAAGATAGTTTAGCTCTGGCCGAAAAAGAGAGGGCGATTCTGAATGATCAACTCGCGCGTGCAGAGAAGCGCACGGTTCTTGTTGAAAATAATGTGGAAAGTGCCATTGAAATGGTTATTGTTTCTAATGAAAAGCTCCTCGAGAGAGAGAAAGATATTGAAGGATTTGAAGAAATGCTGTTTGACTTCCTTGGCCAGGTCATCAAGACCCGTAACATCTCCTGGATCTCGGACTACCATGTCACTTTAGCCAACATATGGGATGCAATCGTCCAGAGCGAGAAACAGCGATTAGGAGTCAATGAGATTGATGAGAATGAGTTGATGCGGACCATTCTTAAGGATAACGAACCTGAGGATTTAGAGAAAGGCAGACGCCTACTCCAAGAAGAGATGGATAAGGAGAAAACTCTGGCCAAGGGAAAAAATAAAATTGAAGAAGGCTCGAGCTCAGCTGCAGATCCCAAGGCCTTCGAAATTGAGGAATACAGTCCCGATGATCCATTGATTCCTCTAGGTCCGACTTCTCCAGTTGTCGGAGCTTCTGCTGCTAGCTTGGATGGAGGATCAGCGGAAGGTATCTCTATATTCTCTCCGCAATTTGTCAAAGCAATCGTCACTTGTCGCCGTCTTGCCGAACAATCAACTGAGCAAACCGCATTCTCTCCTGAAATAACATTTGTTTCTCATGTTACAGGTGGCGGGCCAGCCGATAAGGACGCTGAGAAGAAGACAGAGGCGGAGAAGGTTGTCATCCCGCCAAGTGCTAGTACTGACGCTCCCAAGCAATCCGAAGGTGCGACGATGGAGAAAGTCATTCTCGCACCCAGTGCTGATATTTCCCGAGATGCCGAGCCCATCGAGGCTTTGAGAGATATGGACGGGCACCACGAAGACGATGAAGAGGAAGTCGCCATTACCAAAGAAATCAGAGGCGATGATGAGGAAACCTTGGCTGAACAACAGGCTGAAGAGGAGAGACAGTTTCTCCTTATGAAAGGGGAACAGGATCCAGTATATGTGCTCCCTATTTCCGAGATCGATCCCAAAACTGGGTTGGTCATATGATTTTCCTCCCGATCAATAACTTCACAACTAGCATCTCAATCTTCTAGTTCTTCGCCAGAGCCTCTTGTTGATAAGAGGAAGAGGAAAAAAGGTGATCGTTCGGATGTTGATAAGGAGGAGTCGGGGAAGCAGAAGAAGAGCAATAAGCCAACATTGCCCCCCCCAGCATGAATAGGATGCAGATATTAGTTCATATTTTGTCCTTAGGATTTTTAGGCTTTCCACTGGCCAAGAAATGTAATTGTGAGAATGGCCCTCACTTTTGTTTAGGATCCTCTTTATCTTGTAAGCTTGTAGTTTATGAATGAAACTTTATTTCTTTTGCGTCATCGTGTACCTGCATTCAATAAACTCTTCACACTTAGTCACAAGTCATTTGACTATAATCAAGTTGAAATTATATTACAAATCCTTCAAGCGACAGAAAAATTTAAAAATTTCTATGCACGTTGCCCCCTATCTCTGAATACGGGGGACTTGGAATTTTTAGTAGGATTATAGTCCTTGAGGCGCCAAATCTCCGGTACCTCTATACTTTCTCGATCCATCAGCGGATTAAAGTTCGAACTCGTACCATGATCCGCTCACCGATCCTTCACCGGGGCAGAAATTCCGGGGGTGCTGAGTCTTCAGCATCCTTCCCAGCGCTTAATCATAGACGCCTTTATACTCTCCTGGCGGTCGCCAAGGTTAGAGTTTGAGCTCAGCTGTTCAGTCGCCCCCCGATCCTTCAGCGGGGTAAGAACTCTTTCTCAGCGCTTAATCATAGACGCCTTTATACTCTCTTGGCGGTCGCCAAGGTTAGAGCTCAGCTGTTCAGTCGCCCCCCGATCCTTCAGCGGGGTAAGAGCTCTTTCTCAGCGCTTAATCATAGACGCTTTTATACTCTCCTGGCGGTCGCCAAGGTTAGAGTTCGAGCTTAGCTGTTCAGTCGCCCCCCGATCCTTTAGCGGGGTAAGAGCTCTTTCTCAGCGCTTAATCATAGACGCTTTTATACTCTCCTGGCGGTCGCCAAGGTTAGAGTTCGAGCTCAGCTATTCAGTCGCCCCCCGATCCTTTAGCGGGGTAAGAGCTCTTTCTCAGCGCTTAATCATAGACGCTTTTATACTCTCCTGGCGGTCGCCATGGTTAGAGTTCGAGCTCAGCGGTTCAGTCGCCCCCCCGATCCTTTAGCGGGGTAAGAGCTCTTTCTCAGCGCTTAATCATAGACGCTTTTATACTCTCCTGGCGGTCGCTAAGGTTAGAGTTCTGTCAAGGCGATTCTTATCATGGTGCGTCGCCTTGCCATGTGGACGTTATTTTCACGTCCTTTACGTTTTCTCTCGGCTCGGGAGAGTTAGAGTGCAATCAATGGTGTGATTCACTTTATTGCACCTTCAGCGTTCTGGCTGCGGATTACTCTCCATTCTGATGGAAGGCACTTAGAATTACACATTTCTGTGATCGCTATATGGTTTTACAGCAAACTTTATACAGATAGAAGAGAAGATAAATAATAGTGCCAATAAAGGTAAACGACACACAATATTTTTATAGTGGTTCGGTCGAATCGTGACCTGCGTCCACTTTATAATCCTTTGCTCAAAACATTGGACTATTCTAGGCAAGCCATGCCTTTTACATGGTCCTATGAAACAAAAGGATAAATCTGACAACTTTACATCAGATAGGGCCGCAAATGTTGGGAATTCCACACTCTGGGGATTTCTTCTCCATCTACGGTTGCTAGCTTGAAGGTTCCATTATCAAGCCTTCGTAGAACGGAGTATGGTCCTTCCCACTTCACACCCATATGAGTTGGGGGTGGAAAGACACGCTTCAGAACCAAGTCTTCGGGTTCAAAGGTTCGGGCTCGAACTCTTTTGTTGTACTATCTAGCGACCTGTTGCTTGTGTCTCAAGGCACGCAGGTCTGCTTCATCCCTCTTCTCCTCTATTGTATCTAGGGATTCAAGGAGCAACTCGTCATTAGTCATCGGATCGTAGTAAGTGGCTCGGTGAGATGGTACTTTTAGCTCAACCGGGATGACTGCCTCTGCTCCAAAAGCAAGAGAGAAGGGAGTATGGCCTGTCGCCGATTTATACGTTGTCCTGTAGGCCCATAATGCCAAGGGTAATTCATCGACCCACATGGCTTTGGCCTGCTTCAATCTTCTTTTGATAATGGACTTAATCACTTTATTTGCTGCTTCGACCTGTCCGTTCGACTGCGGATGTGCCACAGAGGTGTACCGTTTCTCAATGTGGTACTTCTGGCAGAAGTCCCTGAACTCGTTGCTATCAAACTGGGTTCCATTGTCAGTTATGACGATCTTCGGGATCCCAAACCGGCAAATAATGTTCCTAACAACAAAATTAATCACTCGCTTGGTTGTGATTGTAGTTAACGCCTCAACCTCGACCCATTTGGTGAAGTAGTCAATAGCTACAATAACGAACTTTGCTCCGCCCTTTGCTATAGGGAGGCTTCCGATGATATCAATTCCCCACATAGCGAAAGGCCATGGACTCGCCATTGTCTTTAACTGGCCAGGAGGTGCCCTGGGAATTTTTGAAAATCTTTGGCATGCATCACAACGTCGTGCGTATTTTGCCGCATCTTTGTTTATGGTAGGCTAGAAGTAACCATACTGCAACACCTTTTTTGCCAATGTTTTTTCTCCAGTATGGTCACCACATTCACCCTCATTGAAACACCCCACCTCCGTTAGGGTCACTCTCAAAGGGAATGCCCTAATTTTGGTGGAGGTTTATAAGTACAAGTCACAGATATACAAGACAGATATAAGGACACATATTTGTAAACAGCGGAAGAACAACAAACTTTATTTCATAAAGTCAAATACGTGTTACAACAACATCCTTTCCAAAAACATAACATAACACTTTCATAATCTGTCTTGAGTACATTATTTTTAAAGAAGCATAAATAAAACATAGATAAATTGCCAAAGCCCCATAGTGGATTGTTCAAAGCCATAGTTCAAAACAGGAAAGTCCAAGCAATACATTTCTCTTCTTCAAGCTGGATGTTGAGGTAGGTCAAGCTGCTGTGTTCCCTCCCTGAGGACCTGGGGGGGGGGGAAACGGAAGAAAGAAGACGAAAGAAAAATAGAGTCAGACATAAAGCCTGAGTAAGTCTAGTACTATTTTGTCTATGAATAAAGAACTGGGTATAATAAGTATGAACAAGAAGTGGGCATGCACTATAAACTTGGTTAAGTTGTCTAGGGTCGAATATACTGTCGTACCCCATGTTAATCTCTGAACCCATATAAACTAGTTTCCAACTGGCACCCATAATCAGGGTGATGTGATCCATTCTATGATGATCGGCTCCTACTCGCATAGTTACATGTGTCTTACGGCCCCCGATGTCTGTAGTTACCTATGCTGGTCCCACCATGGGGTGTATCAAATCCCATAGTGGCAACCCGACACAACCTTAGAGTGCACAGGTATGCTACTGGTGTCCAGTGCCTTATTTTTCTGCGCCGGAGTGTGTGCACGCCCGCACTCCGTTAGAACCTACACTGCTACACCACCGCCGTCGATTTGACCTCTTACAATCAGCCCAGTAATCGTGCCCCACCCTGCCTAGCTTCAGGGTATCCTGATACACCTTTTAGGGTTACTGCTGAAAAGGGTCCCCCGTTACTAGGTTTTCTATCTCTAGCCAACATGCTAAGTTGGTTAAGTGTTTCCTAACCTAACCCCACCAGTCCGTTTAGTTTAGCATGTTCCATTTTGATTAAGTCTTTAGTTCACTTAATCCTAACAATCCTGACTCAGCCTTAATTGTCTTATTAAGGCCCTGACCTCTCACATTAGACAGGTATTGTTGTGGCTGCCTGTTGCTGGTTGGTTCCGGGCAGTCTTACGCCACAACTCAGTCTAACCTCGGGTCCTTGCTGGGCTCCATGTTTAACCTCCCACATTGGATAGGTATTGTTGTGACTACTGGACAGCCGGGCGGTTCCGGGCAGGTTTACATCACAACTCAATCCAACCTCGGGTTAAACACATCGTATGTTCTACATTTACATATCTTGTCATTCCTCTTTATTTCTTATATGTAAATATTTGCGGCCCATTATTAAGTTAATGGTGTAAAGGTTACACCAATCACGGGCCCAACCCATACTTGAATTTGGGCCCTTCTATTATATATTTTCATTCATTAATTACTTTTTACCCAACGTTATTTTCCCCCGTTTTTTTACACGTCCGTTTATATATATATTGGGCTTAGCCTTTTAAAGCCCAATTTAGCCATGCGAAAAGGGGAGGCTTAAAGCGTGATTACATACACAAAGAGGGAAAAGTGAGCGCATGAACTTGCATATGACGTTGGAAATACATAATAGAAACTGGTGTACTTGCATAGTGGTAACATAGGTGACATAAATCAAGGCATGTGAACTTGCATAGGTTTAACATGAACCTATATTCTTATTTATGCATAATGTCAAACATAAGCATGGCATAAATATTTCTAGCATAAGCATGGCATAAACATAAACAAGTCATGTTCATAAGGTTTCTACATATTTACAAAGGGGATACTTTGTTACTAACACAAAAGCATAGTTCAACATAATCATGATTTAAGTCTAATCACATAACGATGGTATAAATATACTTATGCATAATTATTCCTAATCATGGTATTTGCTTTAAACTTGCAAAAAGGGGTTTTTGAGTCTAAGCTAGCCATGTCTCACATATGTCATCATATAATTCTTTTAAACAAGGTGGACTTAATCATAGGTTTTCAATTATGCCAAATATTATTCATAGCCTAGCCATATTCATAAGTTTGCAAAAGCATGACTTAATACATGGATTATGGTGTCAAAATTCCAACATAGTTTCATAGGAACTATAATAACCAAACTTGTTTCAATTACTTGCAAAATGATTTATACAAAAATATACATCATGATGGCATAATAACAAAGCCCCAAACTTGCATGAATTTCAATCAACTACATACATGTAGCTTCAACATAGATTACATAATTTGCGCAATATTCCAAACGTATACTTGCATAGAACTACCGCATGTAGTTCTTTATAATTGAATGACATAATTCAGAATATCCAAACGTATATAAATTGATAAGACCGCACAAATATGAATTTTATTGCCACAATTCAAGCATACATATCTACACAATTGTTTATTCATACCAAAGTAATACTCTACTTACAATGGTGCTGAATTCTCTAATTAAGAGATTGAAGACGCAAATTCCTTTGTTGAATTGATTTGACTTAGGTCTCTTTAAGCTTTAGAATTTTCCTCCTAATCCTCTCTCTAGTTGGCGGCTACCTCTAGTCGTTCCTCGGCAACATGGCGGCTATGTTCTTAATTTTGAATGAATAGATTAGGGTTTAGTCTAGGGTTGTTTATATAGAGGTTAGGAACTGATTAGGACCCTTGATGTTGCTAGGTTAGATCGTAGCCATTCATTCGATAGAGAGACCAATTAAAACTTGCCACCTAGCCCTAGTGACAAAGCAGACCACAGAAATTCGACCAAACCCAGACCTGGCCAGCCAGGTTGACTGGGCTCGACCAGGTCGATACCCCTGTCGACAGGGCTGTCGACAGCCCTGTCGACATGGGTAGCCCAGGTCGACAGCCCAGTCGACCTGGGTGGCCCAGGCGGGTGTTCTTCCACCCTGGCCCATTGGGCCCCACTTCGGAATATTTAATTATTTAATTCTGTTTGAATTTTAAATTTAATTCAAAACTTCCGAAGGCCATATCTTCTTCATACGGACTCCGTTTTTCGAAAACTCGGACTCTATTTCGCGTATTTTTCCGAGACGAACGTAATGGCGTATCCCGTTTCCCTTAGTTCTTTGATTTCAGATTAATTATGCTTTAATTTGCTAATTTCATAGTTATAGAATTTTCGGGGTGTTACATTCTCCCCCACTTAAAAGGATTTCGTCCCCGAAATCTTCAAGTTAGGAGGAATGTATATCCTAACATCCAATCATCCATCTACTCATCCATCAAACACGAGCATCCATTGTCCTTAAAAGACTTCTAATGCTTCATGATCATATGCAAAGTGTGTGTGTATACATGTACTTATCTAATGCAAAATCAGGCGGTCTACTGATTCAGTTGACCTCCTTAATTCGAATTATGTAAGTGCCATGAATCCATTATGTATGCAAAATTTTCCCTATTCTTGATTCTACATGAGTGCACAATCATTCAATACAAATGCAACATCCACATGACAACACATTAGAGTTCAACCATATACGAATGCAAACATATATGCATATGCAATATGAAGTGACTGAGCCGATCTAAAACCTAGATTGTGTGTGTATATGCAACCACGAGCAACCACTAGCAATCACTTGCAACCACTTGCAACCATCATCCATAACATGCTTCAATTACATGTTTCCATCCAAAGGGTTTCTACCTAAAAGATAAGGTCGAGGAAGTATACCTAAAAAGATAGATAAAAGCGCAACTTAAGGAAAAGGAAAGATCAAGGATGTACCCTCGAACAGAAAAGGGTAGGCTGTGCGGATTCTAGCTTCAGTTTCCCAAGTCGCGTCTCCCTCGGCGTCGCTCCGCTGAACTTTGACGAGCTTGACTTCGCGGTTGCGTAGCTTCTTCACTTCCGTCCCTAAGATGTGGGTTGGAACTCTCCTTATGGTTGCTTCGCGTTCTACTTCGGCCTCTTCGAGGATATTTGGCTCTACCACTTCAGCAGTCTCATGTAGACATTTTCGAAGGTGTGAAACGTGAAAAACGTTGTGGACTCCAGCCAACTTCTCGGGTAGCTCTAATCTATAGGTCATTTTCCAAATTTTCTCAATGATAGGAGATGGTCCTACCTAAAGGTATAGTCGAATGATAGAAGCAAGTAAAAACTTTGTGCCCATTAGGCAATGTCCAAAACTGGAAATCTAAGCCACATATATATTGATTAGGAAAAAAAACTCTCTAAGCATCAGCCCCGAAGACCGAAATCAACATCAGACTGACACCCAAAGAATTACTCAACCCAACCACCATATATGATTCTAAGAAACTAAACATGATGGACTCCTTTTAGGTCACGAGGGAGTCCCTTCCTAAAACCAACCCGTATCCTATAAAGCCCAAAAACTTTAGTAAAATCACCGAACACCCTCGAGCCCCAACATGTGTTACTAACAGATGAGTCATACTCCGTATGGGGTTTGCAATAGAAATTGGATTGAGAATGGGACCGAGAGGATATACTCTTAAGAAGAGATATTAAGCACGAATCTAGCCTTCAATCTTCTAAGTCACATTTCTTGAGCTTAACTCCATTATGCTTTGTCCGTCTTTAACTTCACAATTTCGTAGCTTCTTAGTTCTTGTTTCCAAAATATGAGTTGGAACCTTTTTCATTGTTGCCTCTCGTTCCTCTTTCACTTACTCTACTTCTAATATTCTTGGCTCAATCCTAACTGCGTACTCATGGTTCCATGCAAGCTCTCCAAAATTCATTAGTGAATCTTGGATCTTGTTCACTTACTAGAAGGTATTCCACATAGATGAATTATCTCTTGAAAATAAACAAATGTCAACTATGTTGCCAAATGTACTTACTAAGGTGATTCTTTACAACTCATGTATCAGCGAAATGAACCTTCAGCCTTAGTGGCGAACACTACTGGAGCGCCCTATTCTGAAATGCTCCTCCTAATGAACCCCTTCTCTAGAAGCTCTTTAATCTGTTTACTGAGCTTTTTCCTTTCTCGTGGAGCCATATGTCTAACGGGCAACGCAACGGGCTTTACATTACCTACAAGATATATGCGGAAGTCTATTTCCCGCTTCGGAGGCAAGCCCTTCACCTCTTCGAAGACATCCGGATATTCCCGGACCACTCTAACTGATTTCAAATTTTCAACAGAGGCATCTAGCGATTCAAGATAACTAAGCATAACCGCATACGAGGGATTACAAGAAATTTCCAAAGTATTACCGAGCTGGGTTAGGAGCCTAACAACCCTTCTCTCACAATCAAGGATGGCCCCATTACTGGATAGCCAATCCATACCCAAAATCAAACCATAACCCGAAAAGCCCAAAACAAAGGCACTACATTGAAATTCAACACTTAGGATAGAAATTTTCAAATCCAGACAGATCATAGACAAATGAGCTGGGCCCCCAATTGGGTTTGAAACAATTAAGGGGTCCTCTACCATACTAGTTCTTAGGTGCAGAGATTCTACTAAAGCAGACGAGATAAAGGAGTGTGATGCGCCAGAATCAAATAAAGTGCGAACGGGGTGATCATAAAGATAAACTACACTTTCTACAGAAGTGTTTATACCTCGCTGTTGCAATGGTGGCGCTTCTAGCACATGAACCTGTGCCCCTGAGGTGGATCCAGCGCCCTGCCCCTGTCCTCGTTTCCTTGGGCAGTCCTTAGCCCTGTGGCCTGTCTGACCGCATGAAAAGCACCCACCATTCTCCTTGGCCTTCTTTCTCCGGCAGTCCTTTACTAAGTGCCCCACTTTGCCACAGAAATTACACGTCCTCTTCTCTTTGTTGCCTTCCCCGTCTTTTTTAAAGTCTGTCTTCTTAGGCTGCAAACCCTCTTTCTTCTTGCCCTTATCCTCTTCATTCAGCAATGCCATTTGCACCAATCTTTCATACGTGGCTCCCATGGGTATATGGGTCATGGCCAAACTGTGTAATGGCTCATTCAACCCTTTGACGAAACGGAGAGCCTTCTTGTGCGGGGTGTTGACTAGGTCAAGCCCAAACCTAGCCAGCTCATCGAACTGATTCACATATTCTCTTACTGTCTTGTCCCCTTGCTTAAGAAATAAGAATTTTTCCAACTGCAAACTTCTTTCTGCATCTGAGAGAAATTTGGTCTCAAACCTTGCCCTAAAGTCCTCCCATGTCTCCACTGGTCTTTCAGCATTAGTGACTTCCCACCAGTAGGAAGCCTCGCCCTTCAATAGCCATACCGCCAGTTGTACTTTTTGCCTATCTTCTACCTCAAAGATGATGAATAGGTCCTCCGTTTCTTTCAGCCAATTTCTAGCTGCCACGAAGGACTCAGTTCCATGGAAATCCCTTCCTCCCATAGCTTTAAAATCTTTACATATCTTAGCAAACGCGTTTCCCCGAGGAGGAGGTGGAGGAAAAGGTGCCGCTGCGGCTGGATGATTTCCTTCAGCTGGGGGAGGAGGAACGGTAGGACCTGGCTGAGTGGCCCTTGCTTCTAAGAACCGTCTAAACCAACCAGGTATTGGCACCCCTTCCGGCAAGTTAAGTTCTTGGGACATGCTGAAACAAAAAGGATAGATTCAAAACGAAGGATAAGAGATAATACCTATGGCTTTGGGGAGTGGACTTTGCCTTTTAGAATAAAATAATATATATTTTTTTTCTTTTAAAAATGCTTCTTTAAATTTCCTTTTTGAAAATAAATTTTCAAAACTTTTTATCTTATCTGGTAAACCTATGCTCTGATACCAAGTGAAACACCCCACCTCCGTTAGGGTCACTCTCAAAGGGAATGCCCTAATTTTGGTGGAGGTTTATAAGTACAAGTCACAGATATACAAGACAGATATAAGGACACATATTTGTAAACAGCGGAAGAACAACAAACTTTATTTCATAAAGTCAAATACGTGTTACAACAACATCCTTTCCAAAAACATAACATAACACTTTCATAATCTGTCTTGAGTACATTATTTTTAAAGAAGCATAAATAAAACATAGATAAATTGCCAAAGCCCCATAGTGGATTGTTCAAAGCCATAGTTCAAAACAGGAAAGTCCAAGCAATACATTTCTCTTCTTCAAGCTGGATGTTGAGGTAGGTCAAGCTGCTGTGTTCCCTCCCTGAGGACCTGGGGGGGGGGGGGGGAAACGGAAGAAAGAAGACGAAAGAAAAATAGAGTCAGACATAAAGCCTGAGTAAGTCTAGTACTATTTTGTCTATGAATAAAGAACTGGGTATAATAAGTATGAACAAGAAGTGGGCATGCACTATAAACTTGGTTAAGTTGTCTAGGGTCGAATATACTGTCGTACCCCATGTTAATCTCTGAACCCATATAAACTAGTTTCCAACTGGCACCCATAATCAGGGTGATGTGATCCATTCTATGATGATCGGCTCCTACTCGCATAGTTACATGTGTCTTACGGCCCCCGATGTCTGTAGTTACCTATGCTGGTCCCACCATGGGGTGTATCAAATCCCATAGTGGCAACCCGACACAACCTTAGAGTGCACAGGTATGCTACTGGTGTCCAGTGCCTTATTTTTCTGTGCCGAAGTGTGTGCACGCCCGCACTCCGTTAGAACCTACACTGCTACACCACCGCCGTCGATTTGACCTCTTACAATCAGCCCAGTAATCGTGCCCCACCCTGCCTAGCTTCAGGGTATCCTGATACACCTTTTAGGGTTACTGCTGAAAAGGGTCCCCCGTTACTAGGTTTTCTATCTCTAGCCAACATGCTAAGTTGGTTAAGTGTTTCCTAACCTAACCCCACCAGTCCGTTTAGTTTAGCATGTTCCATTTTGATTAAGTCTTTAGTTCACTTAATCCTAACAATCCTGACTCAGCCTTAATTGTCTTATTAAGGCCCTGACCTCTCACATTAGACAGGTATTGTTGTGGCTGCCTGTTGCCGGTTGGTTCCGGGCAGTCTTACGCCACAACTCAGTCTAACCTCGGGTCCTTGCTGGGCTCCATGTTTAACCTCCCACATTGGATAGGTATTGTTGTGACTACTGGACAACCGGGCGGTTCCGGGCAGGTTTACATCACAACTCAATCCAACCTCGGGTTAAACACATCGTATGTTCTACATTTACATATCTTGTCATTCCTCTTTATTTCTTATATGTAAATATTTGCGGCCCATTATTAAGTTAATGGTGTAAAGGTTACACCAATCACGGGCCCAACCCATACTTGAATTTGGGCCCTTCTATTATATATTTTCATTCATTAATTACTTTTTACCCAACGTTATTTTCCCCCGTTTTTTTACACGTCCGTTTATATATATATTGGGCTTAGCCTTTTAAAGCCCAATTTAGCCATGCGAAAAGGGGAGGCTTAAAGCGTGATTACATACACAAAGAGGGAAAAGTGAGCGCATGAACTTGCATATGACGTTGGAAATACATAATAGAAACTGGTGTACTTGCATAGTGGTAACATAGGTGACATAAATCAAGGCATGTGAACTTGCATAGGTTTAACATGAACCTATATTCTTATTTATGCATAATGTCAAACATAAGCATGGCATAAATATTTCTAGCATAAGCATGGCATAAACATAAACAAGTCATGTTCATAAGGTTTCTACATATTTACAAAGGGGATACTTTGTTACTAACACAAAAGCATAGTTCAACATAATCATGATTTAAGTCTAATCACATAACGATGGTATAAATATACTTATGCATAATTATTCCTAATCATGGTATTTGCTTTAAACTTGCAAAAAGGGGTTTTTGAGTCTAACCTAGCCATGTCTCACATATGTCATCATATAATTCTTTTAAACAAGGTGGACTTAATCATAGGTTTTCAATTATGCCAAATATTATTCATAGCCTAGCCATATTCATAAGTTTGCAAAAGCATGACTTAATACATGGATTATGGTGTCAAAATTCCAACATAGTTTCATAGGAACTATAATAACCAAACTTGTTTCAATTACTTGCAAAATGATTTATACAAAAATATACATCATGATGGCATAATAACAAAGCCCCAAACTTGCATGAATTTCAATCAACTACATACATGTAGCTTCAACATAGATTACATAATTTGCGCAATATTCCAAACGTATACTTGCATAGAACTACCGCATGTAGTTCTTTATAATTGAATGACATAATTCAGAATATCCAAACGTATATAAATTGATAAGACCGCACAAATATGAATTTTATTGCCACAATTCAAGCATACATATCTACACAATTGTTTATTCATACCAAAGTAATACTCTACTTACAATGGTGCTGAATTCTCTAATTAAGAGATTGAAGACGCAAATTCCTTTGTTGAATTGATTTGACTTAGGTCTCTTTAAGCTTTAGAATTTTCCTCCTAATCCTCTCTCTAGTTGGCGGCTACCTCTAGTCGTTCCTCGGCAACATGGCGGCTATGTTCTTAATTTTGAATGAATAGATTAGGGTTTAGTCTAGGGTTGTTTATATAGAGGTTAGGAACTGATTAGGACCCTTGATGTTGCTAGGTTAGATCGTAGCCATTCATTCGATAGAGAGACCAATTAAAACTTGCCACCTAGCCCTAGTGACAAAGCAGACCACAGAAATTCGACCAAACCCAGACCTGGCCAGCCAGGTTGACTGGGCTCGACCAGGTCGATACCCCTGTCGACAGGGCTGTCGACAGCCCTGTCGACATGGGTAGCCCAGGTCGACAGCCCAGTCGACCTGGGTGGCCCAGGCGGGTGTTCTTCCATCCTGGCCCATTGGGCCCCACTTCGGAATATTTAATTATTTAATTCTGTTTGAATTTTAAATTTAATTCAAAACTTCCGAAGGCCATATCTTCTTCATACGGACTCCGTTTTTCGAAAACTCGGACTCTATTTCGCGTATTTTTCCGAGACGAACGTAATGGCGTATCCCGTTTCCCTTAGTTCTTTGATTTCAGATTAATTATGCTTTAATTTGCTAATTTCATAGTTATAGAATTTTCGGGGTGTTACACTCATGTACTTCCTGCAGTACACGCTTTATGTCGTCATGGGATATACACCAGAGAAGAGGCATCGAAAATCCCTGTCTGTATAGGACTCCGCCTTGCAGAACGTATTGGGAAGCTTTACGGATTATTTTACGCCTCTCGCTCTTCTTGGTCGGAAGCGTTCCATTCATCAGGAAATTCTTTAGAGGGGTCATCCATGACTCCCTTTCTGGCTCAGTCTCTAGTATCGGATCAATTTCCATCTGACCTATGCTAGGGAACTGATGTTCTTCAACTGGGGCTAACCCGGCTTCTTCAGGATCGTCGGAACTAGCCATCTTCGCTAACTTATCCTCCTGTTGGTTCTCTGGCCGTGGAATATGAGATATACTGTAGTGATCAAAGCCAGTCAGCAACTCCTTCACTTTCTCTTAATACGAAACCAATCTTGGGCTCTTAGCTCAGAACTTTCTAGTGACCTGATTTACAACCAACTTGGAATCACAAAATATGTCTAGCTTCGCGATCTCTAATTCCTTTGCGATCCTCAGCCCGGCTATCAGGGCTTCATATTCAGAGTCGTTGTTAGTGGCGTGAAATTCCAACCCAATAGCATAGGATATCAGTCGTTTCTCAGGAGTTTCAAGCACCACTCCGGCACCGGATCGTTTATCATTCCTAGCACCATCAATATACAATTTCCATGCACTAGGATCGAGAAGTAATTTTGGTGGGTCAGCCTCTTCGTTTACTATGTCATCCTCCGAGACAGTAAATTCTGCTATGAAATCTGCCAGCACTTGCCCCCGTATCGATCGTCGGGGCTGAAAATTCAGATAAATTGACTCAATTCAATGTTCCATTTGAGCAGTCTTCCAGAAGCTTCTGGTCTCTGTAGAACTTGCTTTAGCGGATGATCAGTGTACATGGTGATAGGATGAGCTTG
Source organism: Allium sativum (assembly GCA_030737875.1). Taxonomy (NCBI): domain Eukaryota; kingdom Viridiplantae; phylum Streptophyta; class Magnoliopsida; order Asparagales; family Amaryllidaceae; genus Allium; species Allium sativum. Next base: position 1,016,180,546 of record CM060926.1, on the reverse strand, counting down.
GAAATAATGTCGAAGCTTCCTAGATGCAATCAATAAACTGTACGCCAGCTTTTCTATCCTCGGATAATTGCGCTCAGCTACCGCCAATTTTTTACTCACGTAGTACACTGGCCTTTGAACCTTGTCTTCTTCTCTCACTAATGCTGAGCTGATCGCGTGGGACGACACTGCTAAGTACATGAATAAATCCTCGTGGTCCACTGGCTTAGATAGTATTGGAGGCCTCTCCAGATGATTCAACAGGTTCTGAAATGCTTTTATGCAATCAGGAGTCCATTTAAAGTTGCGTTTTCCTCGCTTTATCAATTCAAAGAATGGAATGTATTTGTCTGTCGCTCTAGAGATGAATCTGCTTAATGCTGCTACTTTCCCTGCAAGGCTTTGCACATCTTTGATTTGTCTAGGCTCCTGAATGCCTCTGATTGCTGCGATCTGGTCTGGATTAATCTCAATCCCGCGCGAGCTGACAATGAATCCCAAGAATTTCCCGGAGGCAACCCCAAATGAGCATTTCGTTGGGTTGAGTTTCATCCCATACTTTCGAAGGATACCAAACATCTCTGCCAAGTCTGTAGTGTGATTGGATGATTGTCTGGACTTAACCAACATGTCGTCAACGTACACCTCCATCGTTTTCCCAATCTGGTTACAGAACATTCTGTTCACTAACCGTTGATATGTAGTGCCTACGTTCTTCAAACCAAAAGGCATTACCACGTAGCAGTATAATCCCAGATCCGTAATGAAGCTAGTGTGTTCTTGATCTGGAACATGCATAGGGATATGGTTATATCCTGAATAAGCATCCATGAAAGAGAGAAGCTCGTGACCCGCCGTTGAATCTACCAACTGATCAATTCTGGGTAACGGAAAGCTATCTTTTGGGCAGGCTTTATCCAAATCCGAAAAATCAATACACGTACGCCACTTCCCATTGGCCTTCTTTACCAAAACTGGATTTGAAATCCAATCTGGGTAGGTTGAGTCTCTGATGAATCCGTTACTTCTTAACTTTTCAACTTCTTCTTTCAAGGCTACGGACCTCTCTGGGGCCAGCATTTGCCTTTTTTGTTTTACAGGGGGATGCTTTGGGTTAATGCTCAATGAGTGGCTCATGATTGATGGAGATATCCCACACATGTCCGCGTGGGTCCAAGCAAATACATCCAAGTTATCTTTCAGGAAATCCATCAGTTCTTTAGCTCGAACTGGATCCAACTGGGATCCAATCTTCAGGACCTTCTCTGGGTCACTATCATCGATCGGTACATCCACAGTCGTTTCGTTGGGAGCCGCCATTCTGCCTCCAGTCTCTTCGTCCTCTCTGGGATCTATATCCTCGGGCAGTTCTCTAGGCGACTCACCCATAGTCATTCTCTTTAATTGCTATGACGTCTCCTCCCTTGTGGGGGAAGAAGCGTCTTTAGTTTCTATATCTCTTCCTTTACGGAGTAACTTTAGCTCTGCAATGTAACTTGCTCGTGCAGCTACCTGATCTCCTCTGACTATGCCAACACCAGCTTTCGTAGGAAACTTCAATAACAAGCACCAGGGGGCTATACAAGCTCTAAACTTTGCTAGGGCCGGTCGGCCCAAGAAGGCATTATAAGGCGATTCAATACCCAAAACCACGAAGGGAAGAATTCTCACTCTCTGGCGTTCTCCTTCCCCAAGTGTTACCGGCAGCTCTACATATCCCATTGGAGCAGTTGAAGCTCCGTTAAATCCGCAGATCCATCCTTCACACGGCTTTAAATCTTTCAATTCAAGGTTCATTTGATCGAACGTCTTTTTGAATAGAATGTTGACTGAACTCCCGTTATCCACTAAAACTTTATGGACAGTGGCCGGGCCAATAGGAACTGTGATTACAAATGGATCTTCGGTCGGAGCGTGGACTCCAATACTCTCTCGGTTGCGAAAAATGACGTCATCTGACATCATCTTTTGTTGTTTTACCGGGACATTGTCCTCAGGGTTGCTACACTCTCCTGCCTCAAGATGCTGCTTTGCTGCGTTTACGTACTGATCCATCGCCTTGAAACTATGCCCGGCTAGGTGAAGCCGTCCGATTATGGTATTGATAACAAGATCCTTTCCTTTTTGCTGGACAGTTGGCCTGGCAGTAGGTTGATTTTGGTTTTGGTTCGAGGTCTGAATAGCTTGCCCCCTGTCTCTAGGAGTCACCCGGTACTCATTCAATTTCCCTTCCTGGAGCAGCCTCTCAACTACGTCTCTCATATGACAGCATTCATTTGTAGAGTGGCAGTGAGTCTGATGGAAGAGACAAAACTTCCCCGTCTCACGTTCTTTCTCCGTCGAATCTCTTGGAGGAGGCCTTTTATGTTGGAGAACATTGTACGAGTCTACGAACATATTCTCCAAAGTATCATTGTAACGGCTGGAAATTTTCGACTCCTAGAGGGTCGAAAATCCCGAGACGTTAGTGAAAGAAAGTAGAGGGTGAGGAAGAAAAGATAGAACTAATATAATAGAAGAAGAAGAAGAAGAACTTACATCATCAGAGTAAACACGAATCTCACAGCGGAACGAATAAAATATAACATAACTTTGAAATACAAATCAGTACTCGTATATACATACCATTTCAAAGTACAACACTTAACAACACAGCGGAATAATAATAGCTATAATCCTGAAGTCTTCTGCTCCAAGCTCTCCAAGTGTATCTGTAAAATCCTGACTACTTGACTGCCCGTACAAATTTAGGCACCCAAGAGTTTAGGGAAAACAAACAAAATAAACTCCGGGTCAGTCATGGGACTGGTGTGAATAAAACTCCAACACTTGGTTAAATAAAGGATATCTTTCTGATATTATAATAATGTCTAAATACAAATAGATATCAATCTAGCAGAACGCTTGCATCTCACGTTCCACATACATAGTATACAAATAAAACCGTGAGCGCTTATTGGAGATTGGATTCCAACAGACAAGGTATGGGAGCACCTTCCGTTCAGTGTACTCTAGAGGAGATACACTAGGGTTCAACAAGAACGTCTTGCAACCCGGCCACACATGACCGTCCACTCATTTAGCTTGAGTGTAACGAATATATTATCACCGATGGTTGGGATCAACAACCATCCTTCCCGATAAGGGACAACATTGAAATAGATTATAAAGAAGTACAATTGAATATTCTCTAGATGGTGATAATACACCCTGCTTGGGTATGGCCCAACTAGCCATGCTGCCTAGCCCAACTTCTGTTATTTCCCGGTTGTGAGGTTTGAGGTCACGTTTATCACTTTGACAGATTATTTCTTCAATTACTTTGAATGCCACATCGTCATACCCGCCAAATCATTATCGATTTCTCAAGGCATCACGGGTATAAAAGCTAAGAGAAACGAATTTCTCCGCCACCAACGTAATACATTTAAAGAGATCAACATATATGATTCGTTAAGAATACTTTGTCAGACACTCGTCCATATACATTGTTCTAGGACTGAATAAACCGAAGGCACTATTCAGTGAATCCATCCTACCTAGGCTTTTCACAATAGCCCTTGCACTTCACTCCGTCTTCAATTATCTTCAGCGTAGTTGATTCGCAACGCTTATGCTAATACGGAGTGGTTCTTCGAATAATAATCCAACCGGTCTCTCCATATTTACAACGTAAATAGGGTCAAAACTTTGATAGTCTGTGATTCAACTATCAAATGAAAACATGTCGGTGTACAAACAACGATCTTATTTCCAAATGGGAATTCGATCGATCAGTCATCATATGTTCATATTTCCTTATTTCATATATTTAGAAAATCTGTTATTAATCATTGGAAAACATTTCCATAGCTTATTTTCACATCACTATTATTTCGCAACTATCAGTCCCTAACTGTAACTAGTATGAGAACAATTCTCTAAGTATCAATCCGGAAGGTCGAAACCAACATCAGATCATCACTTAGAAAACCGTTCAACTTACCCTCTCCAGTCAGTTTCTGAATTTGCTTAACTCTATTTCTTAAATTCTTATCATGAAAACATTTCATTTTCTATGTTTAGAAAACATATCTGACTATATTTGGAAAACGTTCCCAAAACTCATTTATGGATTTCAAATGAACGTTGTATAAAACATCGTTTCGCTTAATCCATTTATCGCTTATTCCTTAACTTTATTCCTAATCAACCTTTTAGATCGAACCACAACTATTCCTTTGTCAATTCTGAAGTCAATCAAGTTGGGGTATAATTACCTCTCAGGCCTTAATTGAACAACGTCCTTTACTGTGGAATAGATGAAGCTCGTCACTCACTTTTTCCAATCATCTGTTTACGCAAATTCTCGGATTCAGGTTACGAATCCACTTCTTATATGACAACGTTTGATTATAACTATAACGTTATAATTCTTACCCCTAAAATATCTAACCTAAATTATATATTTATTTCCTAACTCGAATAATTTAACAGACCCCTAATTTCTAAATCAATAACTAAATCTTGATTTAAACCCTGGAAAGTAAATAGTACTTTCCCGAATTCGCTATAATCGAATTCGACGTATAACTCTCTTTCGAGTAATCTCTATTCGATTAACTCTCCCTTTTTAATAACTTATATTCGATAAACTCTATTTCGATTAACTCCTATCGAATAACTAATATTCGAATAACTCTTCTTGGTTGGCTCTATTTCATTAACTCTTATCGAATAACAAATATTCGATTTGCTCAAATGTGTCAATTCTTATCGAATAACTAACATCCGATTAACTTAAATGGATTTACTCTTATCGAATAACTTATTCGATAACTCAACTTGATTTTCTTAACTCGATTATCTCAACTCGATTTCTTAACTCGATTACTTAACTCGATAAATCTTAACTCGATTACTTAACTTGATAACTTAACTTAACCCAAATCGATTTACTCAACTCTAATCGATTAACTTAATTTGATTTGCTCCTTCGAATAACTCATTCGAATAACTTAATTGATAAATTATATTCACTTCTATCCTATCGAATAAACTATATTCGATATCTCCTCCAACACTATTCGAATGAACTATATTCGATTAACTTCTCTAACTCTATTCGAATAAATTATATTCGATTAACTCTTCGACTAACTCCTTTGGATTAACTAACTTCGAATAACTCCTTTGGATTACTAACTTCGAATAACTCCTATGGATTAACTAACTTCGAATAAATAATATTCGGTAACTCTTCTCAAATGAATAACATTTGATTTCTCCACTCGAATAAACTATATTCGATTACTCTTCCCTCGAATATACTATATTCGATAACTCTACTTCGAAAAAGTGATATTCGGCAACTCTACTCGATTCACTCCACTTGGATAACTCTACCTGGTCAACTCTAACTGGTCAACTCTAACTGAGTAACTCTAACTGATCAACTCTTACTGGTCAACTTTAACTGGTCAACTTTAACTGGTCAACTCTAACTGTTCAACTCTAACTGAGTAACTCTAACTGATCAACTCTAACTGGTCAACTTTAACTGGTCAACTTTAACTGGTCACTCTAACTGTTTATCTTTAAATGGTAAACTTTAACTGGTTAACTCAAATGGTTTAACCTAACTGGTTAACTCAAATGGTTTAACCTAACTTGATTTACTTATCTCGATTAATTGAACTAATCCACTTAGTTTAACTTAGTTAATTCACTTTGATTAACTCTAATCGATTTACTTAGTTTAACTCAGCTAATTCACTTTGATTAACCCAACTAATTTACTTCGATTAACCAATTAGTTTAACTTGACTAATTCACTTAGTTTGACGCAACTAATTCACTTTGATTTACCAATTAGTTTAACTTAACTAATTCACTTCGATTAACTCGACTAATTCACTTGGTTAACTCGACCAATTCACTTGGTTAACTCCTATTTATTTAACAAATAAATATCTCCTTTAGTTTAATTCTATTTATTAAATCTCTAAATAAATATCCTTTATATTTCTTTTAACGAATATAATTCCTTTATATTTTGATTAACAAATATATCCCCTTATATTCGATTAACATATATATTCCCTTGTATTTGATTTACAAATATAATTCTTTTATATTTGTTTTTACCAACTATATTCCTTTATATTCAGAATCCTTTTTCTTATATATATATATATATAAAATCCCTTGATTTTATATATTTAAACTATTTTCAAAATATACTTTGAAAACCCCTCTCCTACATTCTGGTATTTCTCAGGGTATTTAACACACCATATAACAACGATAAATATCGTCCCACCACACATAATCACACAGATTATATACATCACATTATATATCACAACATAAAAATCACAGTAAAATAACTGTTGAGGAATCCAGTTGGATTCCTCCAACCTGTTTCCTTGCACCACAGATGTTAGACAACACCAGTATAATATTCTGATAAACCGAATCACATATAACTATTTGATGGTTTATATATATATATACGTAAATATATATATATTATTTCTACTAACTGACTAGCAGTTCAATCAACAGTCAAACAACAGATAATTAACAGTTCTAAGAACACGTTGTAAAAATAGAACTGTATAGAGTTGGTGAGTTTTACTCACATTGACGCGTTAATCGTTGAATAACGGTTTGTGTTATTCGACTCAGTCGGACAATTTATTTCACCATAAATTGTAACTAGCTCGGATTCACTCCCGGTCAGTCTCATTGTGTTGCTCCCGTCCATACGATCCCGACGGATCTTGTTTCGTCCAATTCTGATATCGTATGAGGAAGATATACTGTTTCGAAGTTAATACGTATTTTAAATTAAACAAACATGGATTTTAAATAAGAAGGCGGGCCTTTACCTTTACACATAATCGGCCCAACTACCCTTAACAGCCCACGTCCGCACCTTTAATACCATCGGCCTTCAAACCCTTCTTTCCCAAATCCTAAACGCGACTACAGAAAACCGCTCCTCCCAATTCCCCTTTGACCCGACGTTTGACCACCCTCCGCCTTCACCTCGGCCATACGTTGGCGACGTCATCACCACCACTGCGCTCCTCATCTCCTACCGCACTTGCTCGACCCCTCAGACCTGAACTCGAACGTGGTCATAGGGTTTCCGTCGATCCCCTCATCGAACCCAGACCGTCGTCGCAACCCACCAAATCGAGCATGAAAGTGTAGTTTCTCTTCCTCAGTCCGAAAACAAACTCCATTTCCTCACTAAGTCCCTAAATCAAACTATAGCTCGAACCCTAGTTCGAATTGGAGCCTCGCTGAAGAGCTGACAGCGATGAAACTCGAATCGAGTTCAACCAAAACCGTCCCCAGATGAAGAGAAACACTCTGTGAATCCAACCCTATAAAAATACCGATTTTATGATTTTATTTTGGTTTGTTATTGATTTTTTTATTGGGAATTTTTGGCTGGGAAATGCATTGTTGGCCTTATATAGCCTGTTTTGGGTTAGGTGCCGTTTGTGGCTGAGATTGAAGGCCGTGTGGCCTGTGCGGAACCTCAGAAAATGGGAGGGATATTTTCAATTTGATTTTTGTAATTTATTCACTCGATTTTCTCCTTGCATCTGTCTTCTAAAAATCCTAGCGATCACATACGATCCCCAAAAATCACAATAACTGACATGCCACTAGAGTTTGACATTACGGACCCAACGAAACTGGTTTCGTCGAATTCCGACTCCGTTTGTAAAAGTGGCTATTTTTAGACCCTTGGATAATCCATTTAAATATATAAATATATTTAAATAAATTAAATTAAATATAAATAAATTTATATTACCGTATATATTCACAGTGGAATACCATACAACTCCAGAAAACTTATATGTTTGATATTCCAAGTTCAGATTGAATCGAATTTCAATTTATATTGAAATTCCCTTTTATAACGTATATAAAGCGTTACGAATTATATACGAATTCCATAGCGACTTTTTCTGAAATTTGATTTGGACATAACTAAAAATCTACACGACGAAATCTTCATTTTTCTCTTCCATTAGAAAAATATAGCTTAACAGATTCAAACGTTTCTTGTTTCACATAAATCCGACTTATAACGAATCTTGTATATTCAGTTGAAGTTCAACTCGCCAAATAACGAACTGCCGCGTCGTTACGGGCTCGATTATAATTATTATTATAATTTATACGTTCAACTATCGTTTATTTAATATATTCGTTATTTAAATAATTAAATAACTTAATTATTATACCTTACAAAACGCGCCATTACAGACTTCCCCCCTTAAAATAATTTCGTCCTCAAAATTGCTAAGCTAGGAAAATGCTACCAACTTTACTAACTAGATTCAAATATCTTTTAGTTTACTTCTCAACTCCTGTTTCAACTGAACCATTAAATTTTCAATTAAATTATTAATTCATTCTGGCTAACTGAATTTCCATAAATCATGAGAATGTTCTAACGCCTGGAATTTTCGAAAAATTTCGCCGTAACCTCCTTTGTATTGGTCAATAGGACAAACCACCCCTCGCCTCTCTAGGCCTTCTCCAATCCAAAAGGAAACCAAAATAGCCAAGCGACTTGCTAATTCGGCTCATAAAATCCAAACTCATATATGATATAAACTTGTACCCTTTTGTCGGGAATTTAACTCTATCGCTTTCATCTGCTACCACTTCAACATATACCAATGTTATCCATTCCAATTTATCTCCAATCAGTTCATATCCTCAAATCCAAATCGAATTTCATTCGAACTCTAATATCAAATTCCAAATTATTGACTTATCAATTTGGTTCCATTCTAGATTATCTCTAATCCAATTCAATTTTATTTAACTCGGTTCAAGTTAAATTTCAATTTATTTTTACCATCTCATTTTATTTAACTTCATTAGTTAAATTTTAATTCCAGAACTTAAGTTCCTGGGTTTCTTTCAAATCAATTTGAAATCATAATGCCAATTCAAAACCTTTGAATTTCTAAACAACTTGTTTTCTCAAAACAATTCAAAAACAAAACCTTTGGTAGTAATCCGTCACTTAGAACTCAGAAATGAACACTGATGATGTCTAGATTCATCAGGGTTATTTTCCAGTGATACAAGTGATTTTAATTGTATATTTCTTTTCAAAATCATTTTAAACCTTTTCATTTTGAAATACATTTCAAATATTTTTCACACTGCTTGAAAACATTTCAAAATCTCCCAGGAACTTAAAATTTCCTTATTTTAAATTCCAAATTCTGATTTAAATTCATATTTAATTCAAACTATTTCATATATTACATTCATATGAATTCTGATTGGTCATTTATAACCATTTCACCCTTTTATAATCTTATTCGATTATAATAACCACCAACACAATCAATATACTATAATAATTTCAAGATATATATTTCTTCTATAAACAAATATATTTTGGGAAAAATTATTTCATTTACCCTCTTTCAAAACATACCATGTCGGTTCATCGTATTCGAGTGTTTAGTAACCCTTATCGATACAGTGGATCAAACTGATCGACCAGAATTCATAAGCCACTCAACCAATGAGTCTCCACAATATAAAACCATTTTATATTGAATAACAATTACGCGCTCATATATATACACTCAAACTCAATCTAGGATATTACTAATCCCATCTCTATCGAGTTATGCCACAGAGCCAAGGTAATCACTTAACCTGGCTCTGATACCAACTGTAACGGCTGGAAATTTTCGACTCCTAGAGGGTCGAAAATCCCGAGACGTTAGTGAAAGAAAGTAGAGGGTGAGGAAGAAAAGATAGAACTAATAGAATAGAAGAAGAAGAAGAAGAACTTACATCATCAGAGTAAACACGAATCTCACAGCGGAACGAATAAAATATAACATAACTTTGAAATACAAATCAGTACTCGTATATACATACCATTTCAAAGTACAACACTTAACAACACAGCGGAATAATAATAGCTATAATCCTGAAGTCTTCTGCTCCAAGCTCTCCAAGTGTATCTGTAAAATCCCGACTACTTGACTGCCCGTACAAATTTAGGCACCCAAGAGTTTAGGGAAAACAAACAAAATAAACTCCGGGTCAGTCATGGGACTGGTGTGAATAAAACTCCAACACTTGGTTAAATAAAGGATATCTTTCTGATATTATAATAATGTCTAAATACAAATAGATATCAATCTAGCAGAATGCTTGCATCTCACGTTCCACATACATAGTATACAAATAAAACCGTGAGCGCTTATTGGAGATTGGATTCCAACAGACAAGGTATGGGAGCACCTTCCGATCAGTGTACTCTAGAGGAGATACACTAGGGTTCAACAAGAACGTCTTGCAACCCGGCCACACATGACCGTCCACTCATTTAGCTTGAGTGTAACGAATATATTATCACTGATGGTTGGGATCAACAACCATCCTTCCCGATAAGGGACAGCATTGAAATAGATTATAAAGAAGTACAATTGAATATTCTCTAGATGGTGATAATACACCCTGCTTGGGTATGGCCCAACTAGCCATGCTGCCAAGCCCAACTTCTGTTATTTCCCGGTTGTGAGGTTTGAGGTCACGTTTATCACTTTGACAGATTATTTCTTCAATTACTTTGAATGCCACATCGTCATACCCGCCAAATCATTATCGATTTCTCAAGGCATCACGGGTATAAAAGCTAAGAGAAACGAATTTCTCCGCCACCAACGTAATACATTTAAAGAGATCAACATATATGATTCGTTAAGAATACTTTGTCAGACACTCGTCCATATACGTTGTTCTAGGACTGAATAAACCGAAGGCACTATTCAGTGAATCCATCCTACCTAGGCTTTTCACAATATCCCTTGCACTTCACTCCGTCTTCAATTATCTTCAGCGTAGTTGATTCGCAACGCTTATGCTAATACGGAGTGGTTCTTCGAATAATAATCCAACCGGTCTCTCCATATTTACAACCTAAATAGGGTCAAAACTTTGATAGTCTGTGATTCAACTATCAAATGAAAACATGTCGGTGTACAAACAACGATCTTATTTCCAAATGGGAATTCGATCGATCAATCATCATATGTTCATATTTCCTTATTTCATATATTTAGAAAATCTGTTATTAATCATTGGAAAACATTTCCATAGCTTATTTTCACATCACTATTATTTCGCAACTATCAGTCCCTAACTGTAACTAGTATGAGAACAATTCTCTAAGTATCAATCCGGAAGGTCGAAACCAACATCAGATCGTCACTTAGAAAACCGTTCAACTTACCCTCTCCAGTCAGTTTCTGAATTTGCTTAACTCTATTTCTTAAATTCTTATCATGAAAACATTTCATTTTCTATGTTTAGAAAACATATCTGACTATATTTGGAAAACGTTCCCAAAACTCATTTATGGATTTCAAATGAACGTTGTATAAAACATCGTTTCGCTTAATCCATTTATCGCTTATTCCTTAACTTTATTCCTAATCAACCTTTTAGATCGAACCACAACTATTCCTTTGTCAATTCTGAAGTCAATCAAGTTGGGGTATAATTACCTCTCAGACCTTAATTGAACAACGTCCTTTACTGTGGAATAGATGAAGCTCGTCACTCACTTTTTCCAATCATCTGTTTACGCAAATTCTCGGATTCAGGTTACGAATCCACTTCTTATATGACAACGTTTGATTATAACTATAACGTTATAATTCCTACCCCTAAAATATCTAACCTAAATTATATATTTATTTCCTAACTCGAATAATTTAACAGACCCCTAATTTCTAAATCAATAACTAAATCTTGATTTAAACCCTGGAAAGTAAATAGTACTTTCCCGAATTCGCTATAATCGAATTCGACGTATAACTCTCTTTCGAGTAATCTCTATTCGATTAACTCTCCCTTTTTAATAACTTATATTCGATAAACTCTATTTCGATTAACTCCTATCGAATAACTAATATTCGAATAACTCTTCTTGGTTGGCTCTATTTCATTAACTCTTATCGAATAACAAATATTCAATTTGCTCAAATGTGTCAATTCTTATCGAATAACTAACATCCGATTAACTTAAATGGATTTACTCTTATCGAATAACTTATTCGATAACTCAACTTGATTTTCTTAACTCGATTATCTCAACTCGATTTCTTAACTCGATAAATCTTAACTCGATTACTTAACTTGATAACTTAACTTAACCCAAATCGATTTACTCAACTCTAATCGATTAACTTAATTTGATTTGCTCCTTCGAATAACTCATTCGAATAACTTAATTGATAAATTATATTCACTTCTATCCTATCGAATAAACTATATTCGATATCTCCTCCAACACTATTCGAATGAACTATATTCGATTAACTTCTCTAACTCTATTCGAATAAATTATATTCGATTAACTCTTCGACTAACTCCTTTGGATTAACTAACTTCGAATAACTCCTTTGGATTACTAACTTCGAATAACTCCTTTGGATTAACTAACTTCGAATAAATAATATTCGGTAACTCTTCTCAAATGAATAACATTTGATTTCTCCACTCGAATAAACTATATTCGATTACTCTTCCCTCGAATATACTATATTCGATAACTCTACTTCGAATAAGTGATATTCGGCAACTCTACTCGATTAACTCCACTTGGATAACTCTACCTGGTCAACTCTAACTGGTCAACTCTAACTGAGTAACTCTAACCGATCAACTCTAACTGGTCAACTTTAACTGGTCAACTCTAACTGTTCAACTCTAACTGAGTAACTCTAACTGATCAACTCTAACTGGTCAACTTTAACTGGTCAACTTTAACTGGTCACTCTAACTGTTTATCTTTAACTGGTAAACTTTAACTGGTTAACTCAAATGGTTTAACCTAACTGGTTAACTCAAATGGTTTAACCTAACTTGATTTACTTGTCTCGATTAATTAAACTAATCCACTTAGTTTAACTTAGTTAATTCACTTTGATTAACTCTAACCGATTTACTTAGTTTAACTCAGCTAATTCACTTTGATTAACCCAACTAATTTACTTCGATTAACCAATTAGTTTAACTTGACTAATTCACTTAGTTTGACGCAACTAATTCACTTTGATTTACCAATTAGTTTAACTTAACTAATTCACTTCGATTAACTCGACTAATTCACTTGGTTAACTCGACCAATTCACTTGGTTAACCCCTATTTATTTAACAAATAAATATCTCCTTTAGTTTAATTCTATTTATTAATTCTCTAAATAAATATCCTTTATATTTCATTTAACGAATATAATTCCTTTATATTTTGATTAACAAATATATCCACTTATATTCGATTAACATATATATTCCCTTGTATTTGATTTACAAATATAATTCTTTTATATTTGTTTTTACCAACTATATTCCTTTATATTCAGAATCCTTTTTCTTATATATATATATAAAATCCCTTGATTTTATATAATTAAACTATTTTCAAAATATACTTTGAAAACCCCTCTCCTACATTCTGGTATTTCTCAGGGTATTTAACACACCATATAACAACGATAAATATCGTCCCACCACACATAATCACACAGATTATATACATCACATTATATATCACAATATAAAAATCACAGTAAAATAACTGTTGAGGAATCCAGTTGGATTCCTCCAACCTATTTCCTTGCACCACAGATGTTAGACAACACCAGTATAATATTCTGATAAACAGAATCACATATAACTATTTGATGGTTTATATATATATATACACGTAAATATATATATATATATTATTTCTACTAACTGACTAGCAGTTCAATCAACAGTCAACACACAGTCAAACAACAGATAATTAACAGTTCTAAGAACACGTTGTAAAAATAGAACTGTATAGAATTGGTGAGTTTTACTCACATTGACGCGTTAATCGTTGAATAACGGTTTGCGTTATTCGACTCAGTCGGACAATTTATTTCACCATAAATTGTAACTAGCTCGGATTCACTCCCGGTCAGTCTCATTGTGTTGCTCCCGTCCATACGATCCCGACGGATCTTGTTTCGTCCAATTATGATATCGTATGAGGAAGATATACTGTTTCGAAGTTAATACGTATTTTAAATTAAACAAACATGGATTTTAAATAAGAAGGTGGGCCTTTACCTTTACACATAATCGGCCCAACTACCCTTAACAGCCCACGTCCGCACCTTTAATACCGTCGGCCTTCAAACCCTTCTTTCCCAAATCCTAAACGCGACTACAGAAAACCGCTCCTCCCAATTCCCCTTTGACCCGACGTTTGACCACCCTCCGCCTTCACCTCGGCCATACATTGGCGACGTCATCACCACCACTGCGCTCCTCATCTCCTACCCCACCTGCTCGACCCCTCAGACCTGAACTCGAACGTGGTCATAGGGTTTCCGTCGATCCCCTCATCGAACCCAGACCGTCGTCGCAACCCACCAAATCGAGCATGAAAGTGTAGTTTCTCTTCCTCAGTCCGAAAACAAACTCCATTTCCTCACTAAGTCCCTAAATCAAACTATAGCTCGAACCCTAGTTCGAACTGGAGCCTCGCTGAAGAGCTGACAGCGATGAAACTCGAATCGAGTTCAACCAAAACCGTCCCCAGATGAAGAGAAACACTCTGTGAATCCAACCCTATAAAAATACCGATTTTATGATTTTATTTTGGTTTGTTATTGATTTTTTTATTGGGAATTTTTGGCTGTGAAATGCATTGTTGGCCTTATATAGCCTGTTTTGGGTTAGGTGCCGTTTGTGGCTGAGATTGAAGGCCGTGTGGCCTGTGCGGAACCTTAGAAAATGGGAGGGATATTTTCAATTTGATTTTTGTAATTTATTCACTCGATTTTCTCCTTGCATCTGTCTTCTAAAAATCCTAGCGATCACATACGATCCCCAAAAATCACAATAACTGACATGCCATTAGAGTTTGACATTACGGACCCAACGAAACTGGTTTCGTCGAATTCTGACTCCGTTTGTAAAAGTGGCTATTTTTAGACCCTTGGATAATCCATTTAAATATATAAATATATTTAAATAAATTAAATTAAATATAAATAAATTTATATTACCGTATACATTCACAGTGGAATACCATACAACTCCAGAAAACTTATATGTTTGATATTCCAAGTTCAGATTGAATCGAATTTCAATTTATATTGAAATTCCCTTTTATAACGTATATAAAGCGTTACGAATTATATACGAATTCCATAGCGACTTTTTCTGAAATTTGATTTGGACATAACTAAAAATCTACACGACGAAATCTTCATTTTTCTCTTCCATTAGAAAAATATAGCTTAACAGATTCAAACGTTTCTTGTTTCACAGAAATCCGACTTATAACGAATCTTGTATATTCAGTTGAAGTTCAACTCGCCAAATAACGAACTGCCGCGTCGTTACGGGCTCGATTATAATTATTATTATAATTTATACGTTCAACTATCGTTTATTTAATATATTCGTTATTTAAATAATTAAATAACTTAATTATTATACCTTACAAAACGCGCCATTACAATCATTTATTGGCGTATAATTTTCGAAAGACCTGGGACGGGTCCTTCTCTGGGAGTCTTTCCCCCGATTTCTCTTCCGATTATTTCCATTACTGTTGTTACCATTGTTTCCTGACTGGTGGCCGCCGCCCTGGTTTTGGTTTCTAACATTGACTTCAACCTTTCCCGAGCTGTCTCCGGTTTGCTTGATGGCTACATTACTTTGGATTTCCTCCTTATTTGCATTTTCATCTTCCGGTTAGCATATACCTCCTCCTGACGTAAGCGTACATTTGCTTTCTCGTAGAACAATTCTCTAGTATGAAGTGGCTTGCCGGCCAGGTATTTCCCAAATTCAGTATCTTTATCTACCCCATCAATCAGGGCTGCCACAACAGTTGGCTCATTGGGATCCTTGACTTCGGTGGCGACTAGGTTGAAACGATCCAGATACACCCTCAAGCTCTCGCCTGGTCGTTGTTTGACAAGGAATAGATCAATCACACTCTTTGACCTCTGTGCATAAATGCGGAACTGTTCCACGAACCTTTCACTCAACTCCCTGAAACAGGAAATTGATCTTGCTGGTAAGCGAGTAAACCATAATAACGCTACATCCTCCAGGAATATAGGGAATGCTTTGCACTTTACAGCGTCAGAGGCTGCGGCAGCGGTCATTGACCAAGAATATCTCATTAGATGTTGGATTGGATCAGATCTACCCGCGTAACGGTTCATCTGAGGCTTGTTGAAGTGCCTCGGGAAAGTTACATCTAGAATGTCATCAGTAAAAGGGGTGTGACTGCGGTCAATTCCCCAATCTTCATTCCTTTGTCCACGGCTATCCGCCAGGATTTGATGAACCATAGCTGCAACATTTGCACTGGTCATCGGAGGCTCAGCGTCAGCGCTTCTCGCTTGGTGGAATTCTCCGATCTCTCTTCTAGGAACAACCACGAAGTCCGGAGCTCGGATTGGGCTTCGTTGCCCCCTGTTACCATGAGTATTTGTACGGCGAAGGGGCTGAGGTTGTCTATTCTCAACAGGATTGTCCACAACTCGAGCTCTAGGAGTTGCGGCACAATTATTCAAGTTGCAGTTTGAGGGTCCTACACCAAGTGTCTCTTCCTCTCGTGATGGAAAGGTTCCAAATCGGAGCTGCTCTATGTTTTCAGCCCTCTCATACGGTTGCCGCGGGGGTCTTGGCGATTCCTCTGACGAAGAAGAGCACCCGTTTGGTAAGCGGGAGGTCCTGAGTTCAATTCTAAATGAAAGCACCAAAATGTTAGATCAAAATTTGGCTCTAACACCCAAATTGTTCTGATTCGTAGGGAATTATAACTGAAAAATGAGAAAAAAGCAGAAAACACACACGGTTTATAGTGGTTCGGCGTTAACGAGCCTACGTCCACTTTATATGCTATTGATTATACTTTGGATGCTATTACAACCAATGATTTCTCTCAAACTCACTCTTACAATTACGATTTCTCTCAGTTATCTTGAAGTAAATCTGGTGTGAAATAGTGGTATGACAGTAATGGTGGAATCAATCCTTAAAACTGCCAAAAGATCCTGAAAAATGCCAAGCTCTGGGCTATTTATAGCTAATTTCTGGTGACGGATCGCGGTCATACGTGGCCCACATCTCGAAGATCTCGGACTGGTTCGTAGCTAGATGAAGAATTAGTCAAATTAGCCGTTGTGGACAGGTGTCACGATCTCCTTAAACATTGGATCGTGGATGACCAAGTCCGTGGCAATCATTGTGTCTTCCAGCTCGGATCGGATCGCGGTTGACTTAGTCAAGGTCTTCACGTGGTGGTTCGTGAGATCTGATCGGATCGTGATCGTTAGTGCGACTCGCGCAAGGGGGGCGATCCGCGATCCATGATCCGTGTGGTCTGAACTTGATAGCTTCTATATCTGAGACTGTGTGGACTGCATATATCGATCTTGGTGGCTTGGTTCAAAAAGATAGCCAACACCTGTAATCCTCAATCCCACTCATGCGTTCACCCTTGACTTGCAAGCTTAATTCCTGGACTTCAAAATTGTCAGTTGCAACATAACGGAATCAAATCTCTCACTTCATTCCTCTGCTTGGCCAAATATCGCTATGTCTACACCATTACCTAACACTCACGCATGCATTACTAAGTCTACAACCATCCTTTCAGATCATCTTCCTTCCGCTAATGTTGTAGCAGTTTCCTCTCTCTTAAATCCCCCTCCATGTCACATTTCTCTACGAGTTTGAATAACAAGGGTACCGTTGATCTCAACAACCAAAACAACACTAACCCATCACCTCGTTGTCACGCTTGACGCCCTCTTACTCCATTACGACATTGTCGAACCACATTGTACAGGTGCGGCATTTCCAATTAGAAAACCCTTTAGATCTTCATGCAATATGCTACTTCCTTCAAGAACGCAACCGCATGCTCATCTTCAGCAATCAATCCCCCAAACCATTTTGAATTCACGAACCCTAGCTTTGCTCAAAACTGTCGAACTCCTAGGAATGATTCGCTCCATGTAATTTTCATTCGTGAGAGCTTCCGATTCACAACCTGGTTTTTTTTTATTTTAAATGAATTTTGAAGGATTGAAATGAGCGGCTTCGATATGTATTTCATTGCTTAGAAAGAAAAAGAAGTAAACGAAGAGAAAATAAAAAGGAGAGAATGGGGTGTATGTATCTTTATAGGCAAAATTTATATTAAAATATTATTGTGAAACTTAAGCCAAAAGTAACATGCTCACACGACCATATTCGAGCTCTAATCATGATAAAACTTGTAATCTTGCAATAATGTAATATTTTGGACAAAATGGAACTAGTTTCGTCGAATTCCGAGATTGTTTGTAAAACTTATTTTTAATTCTCAATATGAATTGATACACGTTTAAATTGCGCACGATCACATGTAAACTTCAATTATTAGAAAACTTGAAATCTAGGCACAATTAACTATTATGGATTTCATAAAATGAGTTTCATTGAAATTTGAGGTCTTTTATGAATATACTATTCTTAAGTTCCATATTAAATTGATATATTATAATTTAAATTCAAAAATAATAAATTCCTCAATAATAAATTAATATTATTATTACCATAGTTTATATTCAAATAGAATTCATATTGTTCATCTGAATCGTTTCGATTTAGTTTTAACTTTGAATTCAATAATTCTCGTTTTCATATTACGATAATTCGAAATTAAATCGTATTTGATTGTTAATCGATAAATTCCATATAAATTCCCATTTATATTATCAACTCAACATTTAAAATAATATTAAATGTTTAAAATTAATCAATTAAAAATCCAGGTCGTTAGAGTTGGTCCAGATCTAATCCTTAAATTGGACGGCTGAGGGCATCCAGTAAACCCTATAAATTGACTAGCATAGCCTCTCTCATTTCTTCACATCCATTCTCTCTTCTTCTTCCCTAAACCTATCCTCAAAATTTGGAAGGGCCAAATAATTAAAATTTTAATAAGGATAAATAAGTTATATACTTTTAAATATTTATTTTTATAAATACTTCTAGAGGCGGAGTTTCTGTTAGGTTAGAGAAAGGCCACAGGGAAGCTCTTTTCATCAGATCTGTGAGTTTTTATGTAATTTTTAGATATGTACAATTATGCAGGAAATGTTAGACAGTTAAATAGTCGTAAGCATAATGTTTACAATTATTTACCATATTTTTATGTTTTGTTTTACTGTAAAAGTCATTGTAATTTTATCATCTATGGAGGTCTCACACTAGGTAGAGGCGAGAGCACGCTTTCCTGCCTGGATAGTAAGAGGTCGAAACGAGGTGGGTAGGGGAACGTTCCAGCGGAATGATGAGCTTGCATTGTGTTGACTGGGGAAGATAAGCCCACATGTGATTAACGACTATTTTCTTTTAGTGGATGGGTTCGGGATTGATAACCCCGAATTCCATAGCTGGCATAGGTAATCACATTGTGGTTATAGGAGCCAATCGACGGGTAGAAATTAGGTAAAGTCTAATTATAACATCTTGGTAAGTTGGTGCGGTAATCTTGGATAATGAATGAGAAGCCAATCTTAAGTTCGTGCTTAACTTTGTTTACTGTTTTAATACATGTATGTCTTATGTCCTTAAAACTGTTTATCTGTCTAATGCTTCCTTAACTTATGCCCATGCTGCAAATTACTAGAACTCAGAAGACACCTAGTTTGTTTTCTTCTCTCTCTTCCTTCCCCTCCAGGTTCGCAGGGTAAAGGGTCTCAGAAGTGATTCTTGACTTTTCTGTTCGGCTTTGATTCAGATTCATTTTAGACTTATGTATTGGTCCATTTCTCATTTTCTGGCTATTGTATTGACATTTGCAAGGGATGGTTTTACTTGTGTACTTTTATATTATGGTTTTCCATAAGACAGTATATTTGGTTTTATGTTGATGACTATTTAGTATTTATGAATTGTAATAAGTATTGTGATTTGACTTGCTTTATTAAATGATGTTTTAAAATTTCCATTGTGTTTTATATTCTGCTCTATGAGTCTTAGTCTCTGTGTTGTTACTTTATACCTAAGCGCTTCATAAACCTTAATGCATACTCATATAGGTGAGTTAAGGGGGGTGTGGGGTGTTTCATTTGTTACTATGATTACAGGATAAGTTATTTTTATTGAAAAAGTGTTTTTAAAAGTAAAGTATTTTCAAGTAGAACTTGTTTTTGAAAAATATCCCCTCAAGTCAATTACAAATTTCCCTCGATTCCTTCTTGAATCATTCTCTCTTTCTTTTCAGCATGTCTGGGGCTCCCAATTTTCCGGAGGGTGTTCCTATTCTAACATGGTTCTGTAGATATGTTCAAGCTACGATGCCTGTCGAAGGGCAAGGAAACTCCCCCACCTCCAGCGTTAGCCATGGTAGTTCCATCAAATCCAATGGCTAACTTCTTTAAGCTCTGTAAAGATTTTTCTGCTCTAGGCGGCAAGCCATTTCTTAGATCAGAGAGTTTTGTTGATGTCAGTAATTGGCTTAGAGAGACTGATCATGTATTTGGATTATTAGAGCTTGACGACCGGAGGGGGATTTAGTTGGTCGCCTGGCAAATGAAAGGAGACGCTTAGTATTGGTGGGAAGTGGCTGAAGTAGAGCAGGCTGTGAGGACATGGAATGAGTTCAAAGATAAGTTTGAGAAGAAGTTCTTATCACATGCTGAAGAAGGTATGTAGTTGGAGAGATTCTTGAGACTGAGACTGAGTGATATGTCGGTTAAGGAGTATGTAAATAGCTTCAATGAGTTGGTGATATTTGGATTGAATATGGGCTTTCGTGCTTTGGTGAGTCGTCCGAGATCCTTTCGATGACCCAGGCAAAGATTTACCTCTGTGGAAAGACTGATTCATTCAGATCGACATAAGGGTCCAACTCCATTGCATTGCCAGAATCCATGTTGTATACTTTAAGAAGTTGAACCCTTGCTTTGCTCATGGTACAACCCTCTTAATACCGCACATAAGAAGGCTTTGAGGTTTGCGAGGGGACCGAACCAATCCCTCCAAGGGATAACATTTACACACATTCCAATGGGTGTGCCTTTTGAGGCTTTAGTGGAGATGGCTCTTATGCACGGTGATGGAAAGGAGAGTACTCAAAAGGCTAAGATAGGTTTGGGGGAAAAAAGTGGTGGCCCAAGAAAGGTGGAAAGAAAAAGGGAGAGAAACCGGATAAACCGCAGATCAAGAAGGAAGTGAAGTGTCATGGATGTGGTATGATAGGGCACTTCGTCAGAGATCGCAAGAAGACAGCTTAGAAGGGTACTTGCTTTTAGTGCGGACATATGTGACATGACGATAGACAGTGCCCTCAGAAATAGGGACACATAACAGGTTCATTCTGAGCACAGGTTCATGCGCTTGAGGCGAATCAGACCTATGGTAGCTGTCAGGACAGAGGTAGGAAGGTCACTGTAAAAGGTTTGATTTTCCTTTTCGAATTTCCTATTAGGACCCTGTTCGATTCCGGTACTTCTCATTCTTTTATATCCAGTTTTGTCGTGGATAGTCTAGAGTCTACACCTAGATACTTCTATAGTTTTTGACCCAGTAGTTGTCTCAAACCCCATAGGAGGGTACGTCTCAACTATCTATGATGTGTAGGGGTTTGAGAATTTCTATTTTTGGCGTTAAGTTTGAGTGCGACACATATGTACTGGCCCTACTGGCTTTCATGGGCTACAGGCTTATTCTAGAGGTGGATTTGCTGGCCATGTATGGTGCCATCCTTGGCTAAGAGAATAGAGTAGTGAGGCTTTTGACATGCCATGGTAGGACTCTCGAGATTTCTTGCGACCCGTGCGGGTCATTCATGCTTAGTTTCTTGAATTTCCTTGATTGTTATGTAGACAAGCTCAACTTAGTGCCCATTGTTAAAGACTTTCTGGACATGTTTGTCGAGGTGAGAAGGTTGCCTCCGAGGCGTGAGATTGGTTTTCGGATATACTTGGTGGAGAATGCTAAGCCTTTTGCATTGCCACCGCGCCACATGGCTCTGAGGAGAGGAAGGAGCTTAGTAAACAGTGGGTAAGTTGTTCCATAAAGGGTTTATTAGGCGGAGTATCTTTGAGTGGGGAGCACCAGTCGTCTTCGCAACTAAGGCGGATGGATGTCTCTCCGTCTATGTGTGGATTACAAAGAATCGAACAAGCTGACGAAGAAGAATATATACCCTCTCCTATTGATAGATGACTTATTTGACTAGTCGGTGGGAGCTTCAGTTTTCTCGCAGTTGGATTTGGCTATAGGTTTCCATCATCTTGGTGTGGCGGATGATAGCATAGATAATACCGCCTTTAGGACACTTGATGGGTTCTTTGAGTGACTTGTTATGCCTTTTGAGCTAACCAATGCACCGATGTATTTTGTGGATTTGATAATCCGAGTATTTAGGGAGTTCCTAAACAAGCTCTTGGGGGGTGTTTGTAGATGATATTTTGGTATTCTTGAGGAGCGACGATGAGCATGCCTTGCACTTGGGAGAGGCTCCCCGTACTTTCCGTGTACATCAGTTGAATGTGAAGTTGTCTAAATTCAACTTTTGGTGGAAGGAGGTGAGATTCTTGAGGCATGTTGTCTCTAGTGATGGTATAGCCGTGGATCCCGCTAAGGTTGTCGCAGTTCAGTATTGGAAAGCCCCCAAGAATGCAACAAAGGTGAGTAACTTTCTAGGTTTGGAAGGTTACTATCGGAAGTTCATTAAGGATTTTGCATGGATCCTAGCTCCGCATTCTTGAGATTGCGAGGATGCATTCTTGAGATTGAAGAAGGCTCTGACATCAGCTCCAGTATTGACTCTTCATGATGGTACAAAGATGTTCACCATATATACGAATGCTTGCGGTATGGGTTTAGGTGCTGTACTTATGCCGAAAGGTAGGGTTGTCTGCTACAGGAGTAGGCAATTGAGGGTACATGAGAGGAATTACCCCACCAATGATTTGGAACTAGCAGCGATAGTGTTTGCGCTCATGTCTTAGAGACATTATTTATTAGGTGAGAGGTTTGAGCTATACACATACCATAAGTCTCTCAAGTACTTCTTTTCGCAAAAAGATCTTAATTTGCGACAAACAACGCTGAATGGATTTTTTTTGCATCTTATGACATCGAGATAGTATATACCCCGAGGAAGGGGAAAGCGGTAGTAGACGCACTGAGTAGGTGGAGGAAACTGTGACTCCATTGTTCATAAAGTGGTAGAGTTTGGAGTTTATCTCATTGTTCGATTTTAGACCATCTGCGGATTATGAACCAGGATTATTGGCATCGTTGGGGGTGCGACCTACTCTCCTAGAGCGCATCGGATCCAGCCAACGCAAGGATCAGCAGTTAGCGGATATCATTGATCGACTCAATAGGGGAGAGACCTCTAATCACCTTGCTAGGTATTCTGTGGATTAGAGAGGGTGGCTACATCATGATGGGAGATTTTGTGGTCCTCAAATTGATGAGTTGTTGGGATCATTTTTAGAGGAGGCTCATCACTCTCATATGACCATCTATCCCAAAGGTGATAAGACGCATAGAGATATGAGGATGGTTTTTCATTGGATTGGGATGAAGGACGTGGTGAAGTATGTGGCTAGATTGTAACAACCCGAATTCCGCTAGACCGAATTTTTTTTCAAAATTCTAATCTATTGAAACCCATGTTTGTTTATCTGGTATCCTGCAAAAAAGATAGAGACAACAAACATATCAGAGCTCAGAAAACATATCACAACAGAATGGAATAAAATATAAAATAATCAACATATAATCTTACCCGGATAATAATATTGCCTAACCAGTATCCAAAGCTATCATATCTCTGCCCCAAATCTAACCTGCGAGTATGTTATGAGGAGGGGGTCAAAACACAAGTTCCGGTGACTGGATTTAAACTACACATTTTGGATAACCCTACATATACCGTTCAGTTATGTTTTCTTATTTATTAGGTTACTTGGGTTAACAGCACTCAAGGCTTACACACACGTCGTACCCATCTACTCCCCAGTAGATGAACCTAATGCAGTATATATGTAGCTACCCCCAAATTAAGGTATGCCCCCTATGGTGCCCCACTCACACGGTCTCCGCCATAACGTCACAGAAATATACGCAGCCGCTCATCCTACGCCGAAACGACGTACATATCTCTATATACTACGTTCCACATAAAACCGCCATCGCCATGTTGCGTAAGCGTACGGACTGCCACCTTTGATCGAATCGGATCCTATCACAGAGTAATGCCCTATAGTCTACGATACACCACCCAGAGCAGACATGCATGTATCTAGACTTTCTCACGTACGTATCATCGATCGTACTCGATGCCGTAACCTCTACATTACACCATTCGAAAACGGTATGCATGTATCCATACATATTATCTACTGTGCACCGAGTTCCGTAACAATGCTATATCAAAAACACAGAACTCGACCGGGAGCTTTTCAGATATCTATATACACAGATGCTATGGTCTGCATTTTCAGTGGCTATGGTCCCACTCAACACCGTATTTCTTATGCATTTTATACCATAAATAGCATGCTATAACTTTAGAATAATTAAAATTTCACATTTACCCGATTAATTATATAGCTTATGCTTGGCTGAGATGTAACTGGGAAGATGAAGAAGACTGCGCCGTTGTACTAGAGACTGGAAAAATCAAAGCCAATAGCGGTGTCCATTATGAAGCAAGCGGTCGTTTTGTTCGTGTAAGTTTAATCGGATATCTGTATACACAGATGCTATGGTCTGCATTTTCAGAAATCGAATCAAAGTCGCACGTTATTTCAAATGAAAGAGGATCGGTTAAGGGATTAAGGAGTTCTAGTTTTGAATGTCTCATTTAAGTTGATTTCACCCTTTCTCACTTGTCCAAATGGATATAAGACCAATTATCAATTCTTAAAAGTTCATAAACAATCAAATCCTGGTTAAAAATAAAAATAAAAAATACACATTTCGACTTGCTGGCTCTTCTTTAAGTAATAATTGCAATTTTTTACGGGTTTATATGTCTAAGATATTTAAAAATTAACCAAGTTAAAAGGTGTACAAACTCTCATTTATTGTTTAGCAACACTACTATCCATACAATTTTAAGAACATTTTATCACCGAAGGCTACTTTGTGTTAAGTCAAAATCAACAGAGTTCAAAGTAAGTCGTTCAATACAAAACAATTTAATTCCCTATGGTTACATAGGGACATTTCACTGATTTATCATCTCATCATCTCCGTGTTCCGTCGATCTTACGCTGGCTGAGGGCATAATGATTGAAGCATATTCTTCTTTTACAAACTTCTTCCAAGCCTCACATGCCTCTTTCAAAACGTACATCTTTTTAAATGTATATTATGACATCTAAACAGATGGATGCTTATCTTATAGAATAAATCGTATAATAAACTACCATATGAGTATATGTATCAAAATCAAATCCATCGATTCATTGATATACCATATATGATCTTTTACATCTTAAACCTCTTTGTTCCTCCTTACGGATACACACACAATATTTTCAGGATTTGATTGTTTATTTTCTTGTTATATTATATTGGGCATTTTTAAAAGGGCTCCATATAAAGTGAATATTTTAAGGAGGGACATTTATTAAATTGTGATGGGATGTATCGTTTATACTTAAAAAAATGATAGTTTATTATTTATGCTTAAAAGATATTAGTTTATTTAATAGACTTCTTTATTTTATCGTGGGGCTTTTTCGAAAATACGAAGTATTTTCTAGCTTAACCATTTAAATTAAATTTAAAAGAAGATATCCTAATCGTTGAACATTTCAAAAATCAGAAATGTTCAGGGCGACGAACCCTAACATGTACTATGAAGTCTGTGATGTAGTGAACAAATGCAACATGAGTGGAGGTGGCGGAAATGCATAAAAGTAAGTTTTTTAATTCCAATGATTGCGTGTTGATGAAAGTTTTTATTTTAAAAAAATTATGTCAAACCAGTTTAAAACTCGAATATTTTAAAATTTTCAACTTGATTTATTTTGATTAAGATATTTATATTCAATAAGAAAACTATTTGTTATGGAAAAAAATACATGTATAAATGATATATAATTTTGAATAGTTTTAGTGAATTTAACTATGAAAAGGTATAGTAGAAAATTGAAAACTTAAAATTGAAATAAATCGTGTAGTTTATGCATTTAATTAAACATATTTTTTGTACAAGTATTTTTTAATGTGGATCTTTCTAGAGCACCTCTATTTGGTTGCACCCCAATTGCACCTCATTATGGACCACAGATTTTATATTTAAACAAGTTAGTGGAAAGAAATAGAACTAGTGGAAAGAGAGTGAAATGAGAATGTGTCGCGAAAATCAAAGGGTTTGTGGGAGTGTTGCACTTTTTTGGGGGTGCTACTGATACTTTCTTTTTTTGGTAGAGCAATCCTAACTCTTTTTTAATACATATATATTTTAAATCATATATACGAAAGCGCGCACGCGCACACACACACACAAACACACACCCACACACCCACTTACCCCCCCCCCACACATATATATATATATATATTGTGTGTGTGAATCCAAATATTTTAAAGCCTTATTTTCAAATAAAAATATATGATGACTGAAATAAGTTAATTATAATTAATATATGTACAAAATAAATATAATCTTGTTATGACATTGTTTGGACACATGATGCTTCATTAAACATAGGACGTAACAATAAAATTTTCAACTATACCTCTAGACTAGTGTGTGTGTGTATTTTAAAAGCTGATACACTTTTATTAACTAATAGAATAATAGTGTATAGATTTGGTTAGCATACTAACCGGTACAACTAAGAAACAAACTTGCATATGGCAAAGATACAAAGAAACACGAAATATAATCATAAATAGATATATAATAAAATACGCTACTCCTGTAATTTCCACTCCCATGATTAGGCCACTATAAGCAAGTGCTTCACTCTGCACTCTTTTCCAAACCAAATGTTCCGATGGAATAGTTTACATGAAGTATAACCAATAACAGTAACTTATAACCATTGTCATCTTCTGAAAACTTGCTATTGCCTTATAAATCAACATCTGAGAAGATACTAGTTAGCCATAGTTGTCTGCCTTATAACTCAACATATAAGCATATACTAATTAGTCGCAGCCACGATTCTGTTAAAAAGAAAAGACAAACCCAATCCACATCTTCAAATATCATTTGCTTTCCAAACCCATAAACCGCGTGCACATGGGTTTAGTACGCAAGCGTAAATGTCAACTGATGTTAGTGTGGTTGCATCTTCGTAGTGAACAAAACATGCAGATGCTTGAAACTAATAACCAACAAAATTTGCAAAAAAAGGAACTTGGGTATTATCGATTCATCATTACCTTGAAATTGTGGGAAATTTCATAGCATTTTGCTTCAATTTATATCCCTCGGAAGGGGTAAACCAGATTACAAAAAGGAATAAACGAAAACAATTGTGCATCAACATATGGCTCGTTTTACATCTTGCAGCGTAAAAACAGTTTTCAACAAAAGAAATGCACGAGACGATCGCACATAAAAGCATTTGATTCGTTTTACATTTTGAAATGTAAAACATTTTCCAGCCAAGCTTTTCTGGTAACCGCGTATTTTTGTATGAAACCAAATCCCCACGAAATTGAAGCAGACCCAAGATATGAGTATTCAGATTTATTTTAGGTATAAATCACTCCATATTGCAAATAGATACCAAATAGACCATTTCACCTTTCAAAAACCGAATCAAAGTCTCACGTTATTTCAAATTAAAGAGTATCGGTTAAGGGATTAAGGAGTTCTTAAGTTGATTTCACCCATTCTCACTTGTCCACATGGCTTGATCCTCAGTGAAATGACTGTCGGAATCGGTTTGAAGGTGATCGCATGGTCTAATTTGCGATTTTTATAATCAGAGTTGTTGCGATTAAAAGAACGACTCAGATTTTGGAAACGACCTCAAATTGTTGTGGAGTGTGGCTCGGATTTGTCACCCAAAAGTAGATTTATTGAAACAGTTTAGAAGAAAACGTGTGAATCTCCATTCCTCCCCCATGGGAGAGGAGAAGCGGTTATTCTGGGGGATATGTATGTATGTATGTGTGTGTGTGTGTATATATATATATGTATATAAATACATACATACACACACATATCATACTGTTGAGATTGTCATATTTTTAATAAAAACACGTTATTAACATGTCAAATTAAAAAAAACTTATTTTCCATTAAATTAGCATTATTAACTAAATTAACTAATTAACAAATATTATATATAAATTAGATATGCTAAAATACTCCTCAAACTCATTTTGTTAATAAATTTTGAGTTTGATTAATATTGCACAAATATTATTTATGTAACAACCCGATTAAATAAAAAAGGGTAATAATAAATATTAATCGGAATAAATTTCAGAATTAGACAACGAGACAAGCACCACTGCGTCCATTATATTTTTTTGATTAAAATGGACATTTGTTTTGCTGAAATCGGAGTTGCAACATAACGACATCAAATCTCCCACTAGATTCCTCTACTTCGCCAAGTATCGCCATGCCTACACCATTACCTAACACTCATGCATACAACACTAAGTCTACAGCCATCCTTCCAGATCATCTTCTTTCAGTTAATGTTGTAACTTTTTTCCGCTCCCTTAAATCCCCCTCCAGGTCACATTTCTCCATGTATTTAATAATGAGGGTACCATTGATCTCAACTTCCAAAACAACATTAACCCATCACGTTATCATCACGCTCGACACCCCTTACTCTATCGCAACATTGTCGAACCGCACTATACAGGTGCGACATTTCCAACTTTGGAAACCCCTTAGATTTTCAAGCAAGATGCTACTTCCTCCTATGAATGCAACCCTATGCTCAGCTTCAGCAATCTATCCCCCAAACCATTTCGAATTCGCGAACCCTAGTTTCACACAAAACTGTCAAACTCCCAGGAATGATTCACACCATGTAGTTTCATTTGTGAGAGCTTCCGATCCACGATTTGGTTTTTATTTGATTTTAAATGAGTTTTGAACAATTGTAATGAGCGGCTTCGATATGTATTTAATTGCCTAGAAAGAAAAAAAAATTGAACAAAGAGAATTAAAAGGAAGAGAAGGGGGTGTATGTATATTTACAATCAAAATTTGTATTAAAATTTTCTATTGAAACTTAAGCCCAAAGTAATATGCTTACACGACCACATACGAGCTCCAATTTCGATGAAACTTGTTTCATCGAATTCAGAGATCGTTTGTAAAACTTCTTTTCAACTCTCAACGTGAATCGATACATGTTTAAATTGCGCACAATCACATATAAACTCTGATTAATACTAAACTTGAAATCTAGGCATAATTAACTGTTACATATTTTATAAATTTAGTTTCGTTGAAATTTGAGGTTTTTTGAGAATTTATTATTCTTAAGTTCCATATTAAATTGATATAATATAATTTGACTAAAAAAATCAATTACTCGATAATAAATTATTATTATCTTTTATATTCAAATAGAATTTATATTGATCATCTGAATCGTTTCTATTCAGTTTTTTACTTCGAATTCAATTATTATTGTTTCCGTATAACGATAATTTGATATATTTGAAATTAAATCGTATTCGATTATTAATCAATAAATTCCATTTATATTATCAACTCAACATTTAAAACAATATTAAATGCTCAAAATTAATTGACTAAAAATCCAGGTTGTTACATTCTTCCCACCTTAAAAAAAATTTGTCCCCGAAATTAATAAGGTAGGAAAATGATACAAACCCATTAACTTTTCAAAATCCACTTATGTCGAAACTCAACATTTCATACTTCTTGAAATTTAGTTCCGACAAAACTTTTGGTTTTCATTCATATTGCATGCAAATGATTTACAACCAATATATTCATATCCAATCCATATTCCATTCATAAGCACTCAAATTCATTCAGATTGATTCTAACAAATTTATTTACTTCATTTACGACAACCGAAATTTTTTCTATGCATATCTGGTATTATTTGGTTAATAAAATAGCCACTTATATCTCTGACTAATTTTAAATTGATTCCACGTCAATTTATCCATTTCAATCCATTTAATTTTCTTAAGTTAAATTTAAATTCCAATATTCAAATTCTTGGGTTTTATTTCAAATCCTTTAGAAATCACATAAATATATACATATATTTATAATCA
Organism: Allium sativum; assembly: GCA_030737875.1. Taxonomy (NCBI): domain Eukaryota; kingdom Viridiplantae; phylum Streptophyta; class Magnoliopsida; order Asparagales; family Amaryllidaceae; genus Allium; species Allium sativum. The sequence continues at coordinate 1,016,150,240 of CM060926.1, read as the reverse complement.
CCTCAAATTAAAAACATTTGAAATTTCCCAAAAAAACTTGTTTTCTGGAATAAATTTCGATTGGAAATTTTACTATGGTAGCAATCCATCACTTAGAAACTCGAAAATAAACATTGTTCATGCTGTAGTCATCATCATAATTATTTTCTAGTGACTGAAGTGAGTTCCGCGCTTTATCACTCTAAAAATCCATTTAAAAATGGTTTTCATTCAAATCATTCCAAAGTAATGCTATATTACTTTATATTCTTTCAAAAAATAAATTTTCCAAACATCCAGGATTTAAAATTCTAAATTCTGGTTGAATCCAATTTTAATATATCTCATTTGTACCCGTAAAGGAAAGCCCGGATTGAATTAAGAACAACACACATCAGAACACAAACAGAAGAACATCTCATTGCTTATTACAACAATTACATCGGAGTACAAGAATATATCAGAGTATGAATAGATAATATACAACGGAAACATATCAGTGATTTAAATTACATTTAAATAGTAGTGGAAAAATAATACAAAATACAACTGAAAGAAATACACGGATACAGAGCTTTCCAAATATCGCTTCAGTTGTAAACCAGAATCCTGTGAATATAATGTCTGCAGAACCAAAACTACATTCTTGTATACATTCTATTTGGTTACATATAGCCATTTCAATTTTATAATCTCATTTGATTATAATAACAACCAACACATCCATATGTTATAATAGTTTCAGGAAATTATTCCTTTTATATAAAAATAGAATTTTGGATAAAATTATTTCATTTACCTACTTTTAAACAATATATGTCGAATTCCTTTGTTTAAGTGTTTGGAAACTCTTCTCGATGTCGTCGCGTCCCATGATTCGACCAAAATACATAAATCACTCAACTGATAAGCCAACACAATATAAAACAATTTTTATATCAACTAACAAATACGCGCTCTCATATATGTACGCTTAAACTCATTCTAGGGTACTACTGACCCTATCCCTAATGAGTAAACTCCTACCAAAGCCTTGGTATTCGCTCAACCTAAGCTCTGATACCAACTATAACGACCCGAAAATCCGTACCCTTTGAGTTGACTAAATACTCCACACGTCCAAACCAAATTGTGTGAAAATACGAATCATTATGGTAAAAAAGAAAAGGATAAAAGAACAGAAATAACAACATAGAATCTCACCTCGTAGCAAAATAAAATATATTATATATAACAGCTTTTTAAATACAGAATTATGTATCATTATACATACCATTTCAGAGTACACCATAATACATTTACAGTGAAAATAAACAGTAGATATCTAACGCTGAAGCTTCCTACTCCAAGCCCCTCCAAGTATATCTATAAACACGTGAACTACTTGACTGCCCGTACAAATTTGGGCACCCAAGAGTTTAGGGTAAAAAAACAAAATAAACTCTGGGTCAGTCATGAGACTGGTGTGAGTAATCTCTAATTACTTGATTTACTTTGAAAAATCCCTTCGAAAGAAAAGATAATTGTAAGACCAATCCACATATAAACATGGATGGTTTTTACCTTACGATAACCCAAAAATATTCTTTGTATCAACATTATTCTGATATTATAATAGTGTCTAATCAAACCAATAACAATCTAGCGGAACGCTTGCATCTCACGCTCCAATACATAGTATACAATCAAAAACCGCGGGTGCTTATTGGAGAATGGATTTCCAACTATGACAAGTTATGGAACCACCTTCTGATAGTGTATCTCTTGATAGGAATATAATGGATCAAAATATATTGCAACTCGGCTACGCATGACTGGCCACTCATTTCGCTTGAGTGTACCGAATGTATTATACCGACGGTTGTGATCAACAACCGTTTCCTAAAGCATACAATAGTGATATATTAAGTAGTAATTGAATTTTCTCTAGATCTGGCGATGATACACCATAATGGGTGCGACCCACATAGCTATGCTGCTTGTCCTATTTTCGTTATCTTTCCGGTATATGAGACCCGAGTCTACGACTAACTTTTTGTCCACTTCATTCAAACTTTGAATGCCACATCGTTAGATCCGTAAATTACTAATTGATTTTCACACATATACTCTGGGCGTTAAGCTAAAAGAAGTTACCTTCTTCGCCACCATGCTCGGTATATTTGTAAAAACCTACGTACGTTATTATTGGAAATACACTGTAAGACATTCGTTCATACAAGTTCGTTCTGGGACTGAATGAAACAGAAGGCACTATCTTCATTTATATATATTAGGAAATTTCTACCTAGGATTAACAGAAAAAACCCTTGCACTTTACTTTATCTTCGATTATCTTTGAAATAGTCTGATTCGCAACGGTTATGCCAATACGGAGTGGTTTCGGATAATAAATCCAACCGGTCTCTTCATATTGACCACGATAACAATTAATTGGCCAGAATTTCGATTGTTGGTTATTTAACTATCGAATAACAAATTTTTATCCAAAACCATTATTTCTAAAAGGAAATACTATTGATTGGCACGAAATAATCACTGAGCCCTTTTTAATTAATATTTCAATAATTAAATTCTTTTCCCAATTCATCTCAAATATCCTTATTGATATATTTTTCAAAAATGCATTGGCCTCTCACGATACTTGAGAAAATATTCCCAATTTCCATTAAATTCTTATTTTCTATACGTAGAAAATATTCTCTTATTATGGTGGGAAAACATTTCCATTCAACTTATTTTTCCTACGAATCCATTCATTTTCTATACTTAGAAAATATTCCTTATTATATTTGGAAAATGTTTCCAAACCCATTGCATAAAACATCGTTACAATAACCCAAAATACTGCACTTAATTAACTATATTTTTAATCTCGTGTTCGATCTTACATCATTTCCCTTTCGGAAATTATTCACGATAATAATAGTGTTATAGTCCAAGCTTTTCTATTTTTAATGAAAAACGTCTATCACAACACTTTAAATTTTATTAACCAAATTGGTTCCAATTCTATATATAATACATAAGTCGATTTCAGTTATTAATTTTTTCTTAAATTTTCTAAGTCCTTAAATTTTCAGAAAATTTCGTCAGCGCGTCCTTTGTATGGCTCAATCGGTACAACTACAAATCACCTCTCTAGTCCATTTCCGTTCAAAAAGAAAATAAAAAAGCCAAGCGACTTGCCAAATAGGCTCATAAAATCTCATACTGAATTAAATATGTACCTTTTTGATGAGCATTCAATCCATACGTGTTTAACATATATTCAACCATTCGCAATTTATTCCAACTTAATCTAATCGTTTTAAACTCAATTCGCTAACGTATTCTCTAATTAGCTTTTTTGCCAAATCCTTTTTTATTTGGACATATCATGTTCAAAAAAATATTTCTAATTCGCTTATACATGAGTCGAACTTCATTTCTAACTCGAGTTTCATATTCAGCTTCAAATTTTTATTTATGCATCTAATTCACTTAACCAAAGTTAAGTTTGATCCAAAAACTCCTTTAAATAATTAATTTCTAATTAGTTAACTTCATACAATAATTAAAAAATTAATTTTGGTTTCAAAATCGATTCATTTACTCCATTTGAGTTCGTATTTATTTTATAACTGAAGTTTGGATTTTTCTAATGGAAATCCGAATTTTATTCACTCAAAATCCTTTTATTTTATTAAATAGATCGTTATGGTTTATAAAAGATTATACCATTGTTTTTTTGGAAATTTGATTTTGGACATAACTCAAAATCTATAAGATGAAATCCAAAATTTTCTCTTTCATTAGAAAACTATTAGTCAATAGGTTCGAGCTATTCTTCTTCCAAGGAATTCCGACTTATATTGAGTTCTATGTACTCAATTGAAGTTTGAAACGTAAAACTACAAATTAGCGCACTGCGACGAGTTCGTTTTAATTAAATCTAAATATAAACGTTTAATGTTCATTTATTATATAAATTTCAACTCCATTTATATATATTTTATTATAAATTAAGCCAGTTTTCCAAATCCAACTTAAGATCTCTGATTATCCTAAATCGTTGATTATTTCACTCAAAGTCCATAAATCAGATATAATTTCATTTACAACTCAACTTCTATATTTAATTCTAATTCCCTTGGGAATAAATTATTTTACACAATTCAACGTAATTGAATTCCAATTACAAATCCCTTGGATTTATCTCAATTCAATTTATATTTCGAATTCTGGAATAAAATCTATTGTTCCCTTTTCGAAACGATTTCCAGTTCGTTTTATTTCTAATAACTTCCACTTATAGAAATTATTTTACTTACAAAATCCTATTATAAGTTCAAATCATTTTTAGGGCCCAACATCACTTATAATATGGTTTATAATCCCGCATTGACTTCAATCTATTTATAAGATATTGGTTTAGAAATCAATATAAATCTACCAATCCAATTTCCATTTGTATATTTATTTGTACAAATCCAGTTATAAATTCCTTTAATAAAGTCGTTGCTTAATTAACATATACCATTTATTCAAATAATTCAACATCTCCTTTTGAATATATTTTATATGCTATACATTCCATAGCTTCAGACATCAACTTTATTTGATTTCCACAAATCCTTTCTCATTTAATAATTCCAATTTAGAATATTTATATGTTATTACAAGCATTATTTATATACATAGAATTTATTTTCATATTTAAGTATTAAAATATTAACTTCTTAAGATTATTAATTTATAGTTTCTCAATATAATTTCGATATCCTTTCTAAAAATAATCTACTTTTATAAATTCGACATAGTCGAATTCTAATCATAAATCCGCGTGGATTTATTCAAATTCAATTTACATTCCGAACATCGTAATAAATTTTATCATTTTCTTTTGAAATGATTTTCAATTCCCCTTTTTAAATCCACTCTTGAATTCAAATTCCCAAATTATCCAATGATAATTTATTTCACTTCAATTATAAACATTGTTTATAAATTTAACTACTTGTTTTGTTAAAACAAGTTCATTTTTTCTACCCAACCAAAATTCAATTTCGATTTTGAAAAAAATAGATTTTTCCTTTTAAAACTCGATTTCTTTTCCTTTCGTTCGAATATATTTTTACGGTATTCAAAATATCAATATTTTAGGGCCAGTGCTATTCAAATATCCAATAATCAATCACAGATTATTTGCCACATCATATAACACTATATATGAAAACAACTATTTAATTGTTAAGGGATCTAGTTGGATCCCCCTAACCCGTTTTTCCTACATCCACAGATGTTAGACAACCTAATAATACCAATCCTCTCTTCTGGGCAGGATATCATGGTATAGAAGATCATCCGCTATTATTCGAGGTACATAGGGTCTCATCCGCTAAAAGTTGCAGAAATATCCACCTACCAAGCCTAAATATAAATACTATATATATAATAACCACAATAATTTATTCGTGCATCCAAACATCCAACAAACAAACAACATATAAAAATTATATGCCAAATAAAAATTCGTTTAAAATAAATTATAAACAAACCAGAGAGTGAGTTTACTCGCATTGATTTTATTTGCCGAATATCCCAATTTGAATTAAATTGAACATCATTCGATTTAAATTAAATCCCAGTTAACTCGGATTGACTCCAAATACCTTACTTCATGATTTTTCAACCTTGTATAAATTAAATACATCACATTATAAAGATTTTGATTACATAAAATTAAGTAAATTAACTAAATTAATTATTATATTTAAACTCGGCTCATGCCTGATCCATTCCAACCTCACCAGGAATCACTTATCACGTTGGAGCTTCCCCGCGAATCAAACCAGCCCGAAACCTGTAATCCTCAAACCCACTCATGCGTTCACCCTTGACTTGCAAGCTTCATTCCTAGACCTCAAAATTGTCAGTTGCAACATAGCGGAATCAAATCTCTCACTAGACTCCTCTGCTTTGCCAAATATCGCTATGTCTACGCCATTACCTAACACTCAGGCATACATTACTAAGTCTACAACCAACCTTCCAGATCATCTTCTTCCCATTAATGTTGTAGCTGTTTCCTCCCTCTTAAATCCCCCGCCATGTCACATTTCTCCACGAGTTTGAATAACAAGGGTACCGTTGATCTCAGCATCCAAAACAACACTGACCCATCACCTCGCTGTCACGCTCGACGCCCACTTACTCCATCACGACATTGTCGAACCACATTGTACAGGTGCGACATTTCCGACTTCGAAACCCATTAGATCTTTATGCAAGATGCTACTTCCTTCAAGAACGCAACCACATGCTCATCTTCAGTAATCGATCTCCCAAACCATTTTGAATTCACGAACCCTAGCTTTGCTCAAAACTGTCGAACTCCTAGGAATGATTCGCTCCATGTAGTTTTCATTCGTGAGAGCTTCCGATTCGCAATCTGGTTTTTATTTTATTTTAAACGAATTTTGAAGGATTGAAATGAATGGCTTCGATATGTATTTCGTTGCTTAGAAAGAAAAAGAAGTGAACGAAGAGAAAATAAAAAGAAGAGAGGGGATGTATGTATCTTTATAGGCAAAATTTATATTAAAATATTATTGTGAAACTTGAGCCCAAAGTAACATGCTCACATGACCACATACGAGCTCCAATCACGATAAAACTTTTAATCTTGCAATAACGTAATATTTCGGACAAGACGAAACTAGTTTCGTCGAATTTTGAGATCGTTTGTAAAACTTATTTTTAATTCTCAATATGAATTGATACACGTTTAAATTGCGCATGATCACATGTAAACTTCAATTATTACAAAATTTGAAATCTAGGCACAATTAACTATTATGGATTTCATAAAATTAGTTTCGTTGAAATTTGAGGTCTTTTAAGAATATACTATTCTTAAGTTCCATATTAAATTGATATATTATAATTTAAATTCAAAAACAATCAATTCCTCGATAATAAATTAATATTATTATTATCATAGTTTATATTCAATGAGAATTCATATTGTTCATCTGAATCATTTCGATTTAGTTTTAGCTTTGAATTCAATTATTCTCGTTTTCATATTACGATAATTCGAAATTAAATCGTATTTGATTATTAATCGATAAATTCCATATAAATTCCCATTTATATTATCAACTCAACATTTAAAATAATATTAAATGTTTAGAATTAATCATTAAAAGTCCAGGTCGTTAGAGTTGATCCAGATCTAATCTTAAATTGGACGGCTGAAGGCATCCAGTAAACCCTATAAATTGACTAGCATAGCATCTCTCAATTCTTCACATCCATTCTCTCTTCTTCTTCTTCCCTAAACCTATCCTCAAAATTTGGAAGGGCCAAATAATTAAAATTTTAATAGGGATAAAGAAGTTATATACTTTTAAATATTTATTTTTATAAATACTGGAGGTGGAGTTTCTGCTAGGTTAGAGAAAGGCCATAGGGAAGCTCTTGTCATCAGATCTGTGAGTTTTTATGTAATTTTTAGATATGTACAATTATGCAGGAAATGTTAGACAGTTAAATAGTTGTAAGTATAATGTTTACAGTTATTTACCATATTTTTATGTTTAGTTTTACTGTAAAATTCATTGTAATTCTATCATCTATGGAGGTCTCACACTAGGTCGCTTTCCTACCTGGATGGTAAGAGGTCCAAACGAGGTGGGTACGGGAATGTTCCAGCGGAACGATAAGCATGCATGGTGTTGATTTGGGAAGATAAGCTGTTGTAACACATGTGATTAACGGCTATGTTCTTTTAGTGGATGGGTTCGGGACTGATAACCCTGAATTCCATAGCTGGCATAGGTTATCACATTGTGGTTATAGGAGCCAATCGACGGGTAGAAATTAGGTACAGTCTAATTATAACATCTTAATAAGTTGGTGCGGTAATCTTGGATAATGAATGAGAAGCCAACCTTAAGTTCGTGCTTAACTTTGTTTACTTTTTTTATACATGTATGTCTTATGTCCTTAAAACTGTCATCTGTCTAATGCTTCCTTGACTTATGCCCATGCTGCAAATTACTAGAACTCACCAGACGCCTAGTTTGTTTTCTTCTCTCTCTTCCTTCCCCTCCAGGTTCGCAGGGTGAAGGGTCTCAGTAGTGATTCTTGACTTTTCTAGTTCAGCTTGGATTCAGATTCATTTTAGACTCATGTATTGGTCCATTTCTCATTTTCTGGCTATTGTATTGACATTTGTGAGGGATGGTTTTACTTATGTACTCTTATATTATGTTTTTCCATAAGACAGTATATTTGGTTTTATGTTGATGACTATTTAGTATTTATGAATTGTAATAAGTATTGTGATTTGACTTGCTTTATAAATGATGTTTTAAAATTTCCGATGTGTTTTATATTCTGCTCTGTGAGTTTTAGTCTCTGTGTTGTTACTTTATACCTAAGTGCTTCATAAACCTTAATGCATACTCATATAGGTGACGTTAAGGGGGTGTGGGGTGTTTCATTTGGTATCAGAGCCTATGATTACAAGATAAGGTATTTTTATTGAAAAAAGTGTTTTCACAAGTAAAGTATTTTCAAGTAGAACTTGATTTTGAAAAATATCCCCTTAAGTCAATTACAATTTTCCCTTGATTCCTTTTTGAATCCTTCTCTCTTTCTTTTCAGCATGTCTGGGGCTCCCAATTTTCCGGAGGGTGTTCCTATTCTAACATGGTTCTGTAGATATGTTGAAGCTACGACGCCTGTCGAAGGCAAGGAAACTCCCCCACCTCCAGCTTTAGCTATGGTAGTTCCATCGAATCCAATGGCTAATTTCTTTAAGCTATGTAAAGATTTTTCTGATCTAGGCGGCAAGCCATTTCTTGGATCAGAGAGTTTTGTTGATGCCAGTAATTGGCTTAGAGAGACTGATCGTGTATTTGGAGGAGGATTTAGTTGGCCGTCTGGCAACTGAAAGGAGACGCTTCGTATTGGTGGGAAGTGGCTGAAGTAGAGCAGGCTTTGAGGACATGGAATGAGTTCAAAGATAAGTTTGAGAAGAAGTTCTTATCACATGCTGAAGAAGGGATGCAATTAGAGAGATTCTTGAGTCTGAGATAGAGTGATATGTCGGTTAACGAGTATGTAAATAGCTTCAATGAGTTGGTGAGATTTGGCTTGAATCTAGGCTTTCGTGCTTTAGTGAGTCGTCGGAGATCCTTTCGATGACCTAGGCAAAAATTTACCTCTATGGAAAGACTGATTCATTCGGATCGACATACGGGTCCAACTCCATTGCATTGCCAGAATCCATGTTGTATATTTGGAGCAGTTGACCCCTAGCTTCGCTCATGGTACAACCCTCTTAATGCCGAGCATAAGAAGGCTTTGAGGTTTGCGAAGGGACCGAACCAACCCCTCCAAGGGCTAACATTGACACACATTCCGATGGGCGCGCCTTTTGAGGCTTTAGTGGAGATAGCTCTTATGCACGATGATGGAAAGGAGAGTACACAAAAGGCTAAGACAGGTTTTGGGGGAAAAAGTGGTGGCCCAAGAAAGGTGGAAAGAAAAAGGGAGAGAAACCGGATAAACCGCAGATCAAGAAGGAAGTGAAGTGTCATGGATGTGGTATGATAAGGCACTTCATCAGAGATCGCAAGGAGACAGCTAAGAAGGTGCTTGCTTTTAGTGCGGACATATGTGACATTACGGCAGACAGTGCCCTTAGAAGCAGGGACACATAACAGGTTCATTCTAAGCACAGGTTCATGCGCTTGAGGCGACTCAGACCGGTGGTAGCGGCCAGGACAGAGGTAGGAACGTCACTGTAAAAGGTTTGATTTTCCTTTTCGAGTTTCCTACTAGGACCCTGTTCGATTCCGATACTTCTCATTGTTTTATATCCAGTTCTGTCGTTGATAGTCTAGAGTCTACACCTAGATACTTCTATAGTTTTTGACCCAGTAGTTGTCTCAAACCCCATAGGAGGGTACTTCTCACCTATCTATGATGTGTAGGGGTTTGATAATTTCTATTTTTGGCGTTAAGTTTGAGTGTGACACATATGTACTGGGTTGTGCAGTTTATGCCCCGCAATTACCCTGCCATATCCCCGCTATATCCTGTAGCGGATTTCTACCGCAACGCTATTTCCAAATATCCTCTCCGCTTTAATCCCTGCTATATTCTGATATTCCCGATATATCCTACTATTTTGGCTATATTCCGCTTTTTCCGCTATATCTTCTATAAAAGAACTGAATTTGAAGTGACATTTATGCATTATAAATTTTTAAAATTAGTTTTTTTAATATAATATTTCAATATATGCATTTCAAAATAGAAAATATTACAATATTCTATAAAATTTAATCAAGCTAAGTAAAAGTTTACATTTATTTACATATATTTACATATGATTCTATTTAAAATTAAGAATGTACTAATTATAATTAAGTTGAATGTTAACTATCCATTTATTTATCATTTACATGTTTTTAAAAGCAGAAAATATGAGTTTTATTAGTTGTTTTAAACTCATCTGTTATATCCTGCTATTTCCTCGCTTTATCCCAACTCTAATTCTTTGCACCTCCACCGCATTGGATCTGCTGATCGCTTTAACTGCACAGGTACTGGGTTTCATGGGCTAAATGCTTATTCTAGATATGGATTTGCTAGCCCTGTATGGTGCCATCCTTGGCTGAGAGAATAGAGTAGTGAGGCTTTTGACATGCCATGGTAGGACTCTCGAGATTTCTTGCGACCCGTGCGGGTCATTCATGCTTAGTTTCTTGAATTTCCTAGATGGTTATGTAGACAAACTCAATTTAGTGCCCATTGTTAAAGACTTTCCGGACGTTTTTGTGGAGGTGAGAACGTTGCCTCCGAGGCGTGAGATTGATTTTCGGATATACTTGGTGGAGAATACTAAGCCTTTTGCATTGCCACCGCGCCACATGGCTCTGAGGAGAGGAAGGAGCTTAGTAAGCAGTGGGTGAGTTTTTCCATAAAGGGTTTATAAGGGGGAGTATCTTTGAGTGGGGAGCACCAGTCGTCTTCGCAACTAAGGCAGATGGATGTCTCTCCGTCTATGTGTAGATTACAAAGAATCGAACAAGCCGACGAAGAAGAATATATACGCTCTCCTATTGATAGATGACTTGTTTGACTAGTTGGTGGGAGCTTCAGTTTTCTCGCAGTTGGATTTGGCTATAGGCTTCCATCAACTTGGTGTGGCGGATGATAGCATAGAAAATACAGCCTTTAGGACACTAGATGGGTTCTTTGAATGGCTGGTTAGGCCTTTTGAGCTAACCAATGCACCGATGTGTTTTGTGGATTTGATAATCCGGTTGTTTAGGGAGTTCCTAAACAAGCTCTTGGGGGTATTTGTAAATGATATTTTGGTAATCTTAAGGAGCGAGGATGAGCATGCCTTGCACTTGGAGAGGCTCCCTGTACTCTCCGTGCACGTCAGTTGAATGTGTAGTTTTCTAACTTCCACTTTTGGTGGAAGGAGGCGAGATTCTTGGGGCATGTTGTCTTTAGTGATGGTATAGCCGTGGATCCCGCTAATGTTGTCACAGTTCAGGATTGGAAAGCCCCCAAGAATGCCACAAAGGTGAGTAGCTTTCTAAGTTTGGAAGGTTACTATCGGAAGTTCATTAAGGATTTTGTGTGGATCTTAGCTCCGCTTACTCGCCTTACAAAGAAAAATGTAGTATTTGTTTGGAATGTGGATTGCGAGGATGCATTCTTTAGATTGAAGAAGGCTCTCACATTTGCTCCAGTATTGACTCTTTAGGATGGTACAAAGATGTTCACAATATATACGGATGCTTGCGGCATGAGTTTAGGTGCGGTACTTATGCAGGAGGGTAGGGTTGTCTGCTACAGGAGTAGGCAATTGAGGGTACATGAGAGGAATTACCCCACCCATAATTTGAAACTAGCAGCGATAGTGTTTGCGCTCATGTCTTAGAGACGTTATTTATTAGGTGAGAGGTTTGAGCTATATACATACCATAAGTCTCTTGAGTACTTGTTTTCGCAAAAAGATCTTAATTTGCGACAAACAACGCTGAATGGATTTTTTTGCATCTTATGACATCGAGATAGTATATACCCGAGGAAGGGGAATGCAGTAGTAGATGCACTGAGTAGGTGGAGGTTGACTGTGACTCCATTGTTCATAAAGTGGTAGAGTTTGGAGTTTGTCTCATTGTTCGATTTTGGACCATCTACGGATTATGAACCAGGATTATTGGCCTCGTTGGAGGTGCAACCTACTCTCTTAGAGCGCATCGGATCCGGCCAACGCGAGGATCAACAGTTAGCGGATATCATGGATCGACTCAATAAGGGAGAGACCTCTAGTCACCTTGCTAGGTATTTTGTGGATGGGGGAGGGTGGCTACATCATGATGGGAGATTATGTGGTCCTCCAGTTGATGAGTTGTTGAGATCATTTTTAGAGGAGGCTCATCACTCTCTTATGACCATCCATCCCAAAGGTGATAAGATGCATAGATATATGAGGATGGTTTTTCATTGGATTGGGATGAAGGACGTGGTGAAGTATGTGGCTAGATTGTAACAACCCGAATTCCACTAGACCAATTTTTTTTCAAAATTCTAATCTATTGAAACTCATCTTTGTTTATCTGGTTTCCTGCAAAAAAGATAGAGATAATAAACATATCAGAGCTCATAAAACATATCACAGCGGAATGGAATAAAATATAAAATAATCAACATATAACCTTACGCAGATAATAATATTGCCTAACCAGTATCCAAAGCTATCATATCTCTTCCCCAAATCTAACTTGCGAGTATGTTATGAGGAGGGGGTCACAACACAAGTTCTGGTGACTAGATTTAAACTACACATTTTGGATAACTCTACATATACTGTTCAGTTACATTTTCATATTTATTAGGTTACTTGGGTTAACATCACTCAAGGCTTACACACACGTCGTACCCATCTACTCCCCAGTAGATGAACCTAATACAGTACATATGTAGCTATCTCCAAATTAAGGTACGCCCCTATGGTACGCCACTTGCACGGTCTCCGCCATAACGCCACAGAAATATACGCAGTCCCTCATCCTGCGTCGAAACGATGTACATAACTCTATATACTACGTTCCACATAGAACCGCCATCGCCATGCTACGTAAGCGTACGGACTGCCACCTTCGATTGAATCAGATCCTATCACAGAGTAATGCCCTAGAGTCTATGATACACCACCCAGAGCAGACATGCATGTTTCTAGACTTTCTCACGTACGTTTCGTCGATCGTACTCGATGCCATAACCTCTACATTACACCATCCGAAAACGGTATGCATGTAACCGTACATATTATCTACTGTGCACCGAGTTCCGTAACCAGGCTATATCAAAAACACAGAACTCGACCGAGAGCTTTTCAGATATCTGTATACACAGATGTTATGGTCTGCATTTTCAGTGGCTATGGTCCCACCTAACACCTCCCTCAACTAGTGAAAGACAAACAGAATTAAGAGCCAGTGACGTGGCCCAGAAAAATTGCAAACAACATCCTAATTGGCATGTCCCGCAACCAAAGCCTTGATAGTGAAAGGTCGAAGATTTGTAGGTTTAACTCTCCATCTTTCTTATCACGCATCACGTTGACTGTCGATGGTTGGTACCCGACGACTGCTATCAAACAAATGGTTAGAACCCCCAAAGACAACCCGATAAATTGTTGTAACTCACCTAGTCACAAGGCCACCGGATCGTCGAATCACCTATGCTACCCTACAACCTTCTGACTTCCCCCTATCGTGGCAGTCAAGGTATACACACCGGGTAGTAACACGCATACCTAACCTCTGCGAGCACAGCCTGAATGCTGCCACCATACAGAGGACTACCAGGAGTACCCTCCACATCCCCAGAAGATTTGTGCTTCCCTTTCTAGTCTTTCGGAGTCAGCAGATTATCATTAGAACAACAGGCAGAACAACAGAATAATCGGAAGGACGTGCGCTCCCCTCATGCCTCATGATACCACGAAGATCTACCCCATTGGGTTATTCACCTTCAAATGTATGAACTGGTCCAAGCGCCTCAGGTTTATGTGTTATTATACCCTATGTCTAAACGTTTAATTACGCCCTTGCTCTACCTCACCATATTTCCAGTTAACTTGGTTACTTCAATCATAGCAACTTTTTATTCAAGTTACTAAGCTCCTCCTCGCTTGTTAATTTCAGTTATATAACCTAACCCATTAAAGTTCATTAATAAGCCTTTAACATGTTATTCTTATCAGCAGATTTCAGGTTCTCAAGTTTACAGATAACATGTTCTTCTTCTCAGCAGGATTCAGATTCTCAAGTTAACAGGGTACTTAACTTATAATCAAGTATAACTTATTGCATTTCATAAATTCCCCCCTTTTCTCTACTTATTATAAACAACAGGTTTCAGGTTCCCAAATTTACAGATTACTTAATTTATAATTAAGTACAAATTATTTCATTATGTATGTTATCACATTCCCTCTATCGTTTATTATAACCTAAGTTATAATTTCCACTTGTTCCTAGGACAAACCTACCTATTATCTTTCCTTTTCCTTTTCTGGTTTATTCGTAATAGGTTATTATCATTCCTCGTTCATTCTAATTCTTTTACTGTTGTAACTTTCATTCTTTTCCATTAATTACAACTAATGCCATTTATTTCTATCCTTTTATATGCACATATTCATATATATCTTTATGCACCAGACCCCTCACATTAAGCCGACCACTTGTGGATGCTAGATTTGCCATGCGGTTCCGGGCAGACTTTTACCACAAGTTGGACTTAACCTTGTGTCTTAGCACCGTTTCATGTATATTTACGCACTAGACCCCTCATATTATATTAACCACTTGTGGATGCTAGATTTGCCGGGCAGTTCCGGGTAGACTTCTACCACAAGTTGAATTTAACCTCGTATCTAAGTGCGGTTACAATTTCTATTTACTGTAAATTTGGGCATATTCATTCTTCAAAAATTTTACTGCAATTTTATTTTTACATGTCATACTTAATATCATATTAAGTCCACTCTAATTGATTATCATGTCACATGTTCTTCCGAACATGTAATTAACTGCATTTTAAAAGAATAACGTGTAATCATCCAATCATGTAATTATTCCAATCTAACAAATTAACATGGAATTATCCCAATTCTTACAGTTATGGGTCCAAGTACACAATATGCCAATTAATGTGTTCTTACAACAACTATCTTTTTAACGTGTCCTAAACAGTTTTAATACACAATTTTCCACTTAATATTAAATTAAGCCTACAGATTTATATGTTCATACATTTTAGCAGATTTACAGTTCAACGAATTAATCATTTCAACAGATTACAACATGTTAACATTTCAGCTGATTCATGGTACATATTAACGAGGAATGCTAAACGATAAATACACCATTATCAAAAAGGCAAAACTTAAATCACTCACCTAATAGCTTTCCAATTCATGAATCTGATCCATACCTAGCATTCCATGGTCCTCCTTACTGAATCTAGAACCTAAATAACCATGGATTCACATTTCTCAAACTAAAAGAAAAAGGGAACAAAGGAGAGAAACACCAAGAGAGCCAAGCAGCAAATACATAACCATAGGGTCTCTAAATCGTAAGCAAAAGGACCAAGATCAGCATATGAGATATAACAAATCAGGCCAAGCGCAGTTCATGCCTTAGCGAATAGCAAAAAGCAAGGATAAAGGAGCACCACCAGAATACATCCAACCAAGCTCCCATGAAGAACAACAGTCAACACCTAAACCTCACAAGACCATAGAGATAGGTGGAGTTGAGAAGAAGCAGACGACATAAACTGAAGGTGCACAACCTCAAAGACTATTAAGACACTTCGGCAAACACAGAACAAAGACAACAATACTACATCAACTAGGAAGATCAAGCACCAGTAGCACGAGAAGATTGAAGTAGAGCAGACCCAAAAGCAAGAGATCCACTGAACAAATAGAAGTGACAATCCAGATAAAAAGAAGCTCTAGCATACTATCCTCTTACAATCATGACGAGAAACCCCATCTAGCGTAAGAGCTGACCATCAGAGACATACAAGCTACAAATGTAGCAGATTCCATAGCTGCAAACAGGAAGCGCACCCAAAAGGATAGATGATAATAGCAAGACTAGCCTAGACAGAAGATGGCAAGAGAGGGCATACAAACTTGACGAGGGAGCCAAAACCAATTGGCCGCAAAGAGGACCAAAATAATAGCAAAATCATGTAACAACCCGGAAAATGCGAGCCAGTTAAAATTTTTTATTTTGGCAATTTTAGCGAATTTTGAATATTTAAAATGAATTATTTTAAATAATAACGACGAAAATTTATTTTGAATAGAATTCGAATGTATATATTTATATACGTCGTCGTTAGAATATAAAATATTTATTTATACATATAAAAGGAATTGAAAATGGTGCAGTAGTTCGATAATTCGATTTCAAATTTCAAATGAATGTAACGGGTGCAAAATAAACCGGATTTTAGCGAAACCAAAAATATTAGAATCTATTTGAGAATATCTTTCCAACGAATCTGAGAAATCAAAATTTCATAGCGGGAATCAAATGTTATGTCCAGTTGATTTTTCAGAATAGTCGCTATGGAATTCTGGCCCTTAAAAATGGAAATTTTGCAAACGACCTTGGATTTCGACGAATTCACTTTTGTTGGATCCGTGATGTCAAGAGATTGCTAGATTCCAATTTTCATAATTTTTCGAATCAATATGTGAGCGTGGCAAAGGAAAACGCGTTTGAGCAGTTTCAGTTGATTTTAATCGACTGGAAAATGGCCATTTTTCATATGGTCTCAGAATTCAGCGAAACTAGTTTTGTTAAGACCGTATCATCAATACGAAGCTAGAAAATATTTTTCGGGAATTTTTAGAGTTCGTATGTGACCCCAGTAAATTGAAATGCACGTTCAAATTTAATATATAGAGTTATATGTTGATTTTGACGAAAACTGATCGAAACGATCGAATCAGCCTACGATACATATCCCATTGTGTTCGGAATGGGGGTAATTAGCTATAGACGACAGGCGGTGGGTCTCGTTTCGAGTTCGAAAAATAAAGGTTACTTTTTGAAATTAAAAATAAATAATAAATATGTATATCCCTTATACTCTTCCCCCCTTCTATTTTCAGATCGAAACTAAAAAAAAATTGCCGACGTTGACCTCGAGCCCCACCGCAACCCTGTCAGACGTCGCTGGAGGCCGACCTCCCCAAGTCGTCGTTCTCTCCGACCTCGCGCCTCTCTCCTCTACTACACGACGATCCCCAAAAACCCCACCCCATCGAGTTGAAGACAGCCGACACCAGAAGGCCGCCCCGCCTGAAACAACTCCGGCGCTATCCCCTTGACCCCGCTTCGCCCCCTCTCTCCTTTTCCCCACCGCCAAAAACCCGAAGAACCCCTGGCCTCGATTTCCCAAATCAGAGTTGCTCGGACCCTTAGCACCACTACCTCCCCTACCCCCGACGGATCTCCGACAGCGAAGGAAACCCTCCCCCTCTTCGATCAGCAGTTGTAAGTCGTTTATTCCCCATTTTGTTCATGTACACAATTCAAAAATATGATCTTTGTTAGTTTAAAAATAGAAAAGTTAGTTTATATAATTAGTATTGTTTTTAAAGTAAAATAAAGAGTTGATTTTTATAATAAAAATATGATTTTTATTGTAAAGATATAATTTTGAAAATAAAGGTATGGTCTTTATAGGTAAAATTAAATAAAACAAGAATAAAAATTCGATTTTTAAGTTGTAGATCTAGAATAAAAATTCGATCTTTATATAGTAGCGATTATAAATATTCGATTTTTATATGCTAGAGAAGTTAAAAATATAATTTTTTATATTAGTAGAAGGTTAAAAATATAATTTTTATATTAGTGGAAGGTTAAAAATATAATTTTTATATTAGTGGAAGGTTAAAAATATGATTTTTATTAGGTATGTAGAATAAAAATACGATTTTTATATTATATAACTAGTAAAAATTTGATCTTTATATGGAAGTGAGAATAAAAATCTGATTTTTATTATATATATGTTGAAATAAAAATGTGATTTTTATAGAGATGAAATAAAAATTCGATCTTTATAGATGAAGTAGAAATATAAAAATGTGATTTTTATAAAGAAGAAGAAATAAAAATATGACTTTTATTTATTAGAATGAAGTGATAAAAATATAATTTTTATTATAAACAGCAGATAAAGGACTGCATCAGAATTTCAAACCGATCCAGACGGTTCAGCAGTTCAGAAGCAAAGCACGGCGGAGTGGAACCCTCTGTGAGAACTTCTCACTTTTAATTTAAATTTCTATTTAAAAATATATACTAGGATGCAGACGGTGTTCAGTAGCACCCGACACCCGTCGTCCACATACCATGGACGGCTTGTTTGTTTAGTTAACTGTTTGGTGATTGATTTATTTGTTTGATTAATAAATTTGATTGAATTGATTGTGTGATGGGAAATGAAATAAAATATTTATATAGTTAAAAATATTTTATCGTTAAAAATATAATTTTTAACGTGAATGTGAATAAATAAATATTCATTTACAAACTGGACGATTTGTTTATGTACACCTATTTGAAGGATACTGATTGGGACGATAAATTTTACACATCGCCCAACTGCAAAAATAATATTCAGTGTTTATGGATTGAAACCCCACACGGGTGTTGGGATGATATTTGACGTACACTAATCCCAACTATATAGTTGTATGTCGATCGATTGGTTGACAGACTGCGTAAGCGTTAATTATTTATATTTAATGCTTATGCAGTTGCGTGGTGCACTTTGGATGATGGTTGATTATTTATCGTTGCTATTATATAATGTGTTGTATGGAATCCATATAATTAACATTATATGGTAATTGATTGGGCCTTATTCCAATTGGGAAAATAAAGAATATTATAAAATAAAGGTTCATGTGTTGACAGTACTCATCCGTTGAGATTAGTCATGTGTTGAACGAAATATTTTAACAATAAAATTTACATCTTTATCATATATAAAATTAGAAACTAACTGGAAAATAGATAAGATGAGTGGTCTTCTAGATATTGATCTGATGTTGGTTTCGGCTTTCGGGGTTAATATTTAGGGAATCGTTCTCTTACTAATTTACGGTTGGAGTCTTATTTGAAATCAAACGATAGATACCATAATTTTTATAAAATATATTAAATAACAAAAATAGTCGCGTGTTGACAGTACTCATCCGTTGAGAATATTCATGTATTGAAAGAAATATAGATTCATTTGTTGAACAGAATAACGATGTTATTGAAAGATATAAAGCCGTGTTGATTAAAGATACGCTATTTTGACGCGAACGATATTTATATCGATTATATTCGTTTTTATAATGAATTGAATATAAAAGAAAATCGAATTTGAATTGAATTGAATAGAAAACGAATTTGAATTGAATTGAATAGAAATCGAATTTGAATTGAATTGAATAGAAAACGAATTTGAATTGAATTAAATAGAAATCGAATTTGAATTGAATTGGATAGAAATCGAATTTGAATTGAATTGAATAGAAATCGAATTTGAATTGAATTGAATTCAATTGAAAACGAACTGAAATAGAATTGAAATCAAATAGAAATGAATGTAAAAAGAATTTATAAGGGAAAAATCAATTTTGATTCGAATTTGAAATGAAGGTTGAAATTGTTTTTGAAACAAATTTGAAATGATTTATAAAATTCATTTTTAAAAGGAAATCGACGAAATATATATAATATATATATATTATATATAATGGCCTGAATAGAACGCGCCGCGCCGTGGCAGTTCGTGAATTTCGACCGTTGACTTCGAACGGACATTACGGGAGATCCGACCGTCGGATTCTTCTAAAACTGGAACCGTTGGGTTTGTATTGAAAAGAGCTTTCTAACAAATATTAGAAATTTGAAATCTAATGGTGGGATTTGGAGATATGTCCAAATCAATTCCAGAAAAGGTCGTTGTAAGTGCAGTTCGATGGCCGTTGATGGAAATCGACTGTACGGGCCTTGATAAAATTATTAAAAATATCAATAATCGGTGTAAAATCATAAGAAATGATTTGGGAAAAACTGGGATGAAAAACTCCATGTTTGAAAAGATAATAATAGATTTTTATCGAAATGAACTAGTTTTGAACTAGAATTAAAACCCAATTATTTTTAAATAAATAAATTGGATTCGAAATGGGTTTTAAATAACCAGAATTTCTAATATATTTAATTGGAATGGAATTAGAATTGATTTGTGGGTTTATCGTGAATGGTGTTTTAAATAACACTTGTTCTTTAACCCAATAATAAATAGAATGTGATTTAGGTTTATCGTGAACTGTGTTTTAAATGACATTAGTTCTTTAACCCAGTAAAAGGAGTTTTAATGAATCTGTAATTAGATTGAAATATGAATTGATAAGTTAAATTATCAAATTTGGAAAGTGAGCGAGAATGGAGTATCACCAGTTTTGCTCCAAAAACGACAGTTAAGTCTTTAATTAGATTTGAACGTGAAATGGTAATTAATTTTACCGATAACACAGTGGTGTTAGATATGGAGTATTACCAGTTTTGCTTCATGGGATAAATAGGTTGGGATTGGGAATTAAAATAAATAATTACGTCGGTGTGGTTCGCTAATCCCGTCTAGTTTGAAAAACCATAATTTGGTTTGAAATGACATCTAAAGGAAGATTAAAGAATAAATTTAGAAGAATTTATCTTTGATAAAATTAATGGGAACCTTTCCCTAAGAATGTGAAATTTAGAAACTAACTATAGGTTAGCTAAGAAGAATGGTTTCCTGGGTATTGATCTGATGTTGGTTTCGGCCTTCGGGGTTAATATTTGGGAAATTGTTCTCTTGCAGACTTAGGTTAGTGGCTGCTGAATTGGAATGAGGCATATGTTGTGTTTGTGTAACATTTGTTTACTATACACGTGGGTTATTCAGAAAGGCCGGGTTTATACCCATTCTGAATAACCGATTCGACGATAAGTCGAAGATGAAGACGGTGGTTGAAGACCGGAAGTCTTCACATCGTTTGGGTGATTACTGATGATCTTGATTGGGATGTACATCCAAGATGAGGGAATCAGTTGGCGGTCGTCCAGACGTACTTGGAGATCAATGGATATGCGAGGAAAGTGCCTCCGGTTTCGTTCAGACCCAGAATGAATTTATAAATGGATTGTGTGCCTGACATTGGATTTTATTCTGTGTTGATTGATTTCTGTTAAATATATATCTGTTTGGCGGTGGTGAATTTATTCTCTTTCTTAACGCCCTTCTCTGAGACATACGAGCTCAGAGGTTATATATCAATAGATATCAGTCGCATAGCATGAATTGCTTGTGTGGCACGCTGAGATGCAATGATCAAGGCTTTTGTTGAAAAGCAGAGTCTTGTGATTGATGAGCAAAGCACGGCCTACGTGGCGTAGCTTTTTGTATTCGCGAGCCTCACACCTCGGTATGAGTCAAAAACGGGATAAGGACTGCAGGGAGAGCACGACGTTTCTTTCTAGCTATGGGTGGTGTCAGTGCTTAAACTGGCTGACATTTATATTATTTTCACCTTTGTGGTTGTTGGAATGAGGCGCCTCGATTTTAGGTCTGTTAGGACCGGGAAACGTGTGTTCAAGAATAATTAATCCTCAAA
This sequence comes from Allium sativum, assembly GCA_030737875.1. NCBI lineage: Eukaryota > Viridiplantae > Streptophyta > Magnoliopsida > Asparagales > Amaryllidaceae > Allium > Allium sativum. Next base: position 1,016,128,477 of record CM060926.1, on the reverse strand, counting down.
CGTAAGGGAGGACCGGCCCTGAAGCATCCAGGGTTTACCCAGAGTGTGTAGTCCTGGGACATTTGCTAGAGTGTCTCGAATCGGAGAGGAGCTTGCCCCTTGTCTTGATGGGATTGTGTTTTATATTGTTTTTCCGCTGCTATGTAATTTATTGTAATCTCTGATATTTGTCGAATGTATAATATTTATTCATACTCTGTATATCCTTGTATTCTGATGGAATTGTTGTAAATAACAATGAAATGTTCTTCTGTTTGCGTTCTGATTGGTCTTGTCCTCAACGCAATCCGTGCTTTCCTTCACGGGGAAGTTCCGGTCGTGTCAGTTTGGTATCAGAGTTTGGTTTACAGAGCTCGAGAACAAGACACATTAGAACCATACGAAAGAATTCATCAGATATTGGATTAGTAATATCCAATTAGAATGACTCGTTAGAGATAGGATCAGTGGTATCCTAGAACGAGTGTGAAGAGTATATTTTCCAATTGAAAACAAATTTTGTTTTGAAATTTAAACCATTTTATACGTATTTGAATATTTTATTTATCTTGATTTGGACAATCCAGTATATAAAGGTTTTGCATATACGCGTCATGAACGTATATTCGAAGTTTTAATATACTAGATAGATATAGAATCACACTCTAGTCGCCCGACGATTATTCTACTGATGATTATACAGCATTAGTAGTGTGTGTTCGAGTTTCGAAGGTGTGATTTTCTATATATTTCCATTAGACTGGTGTGAGAACCAAAACTATATAAATTTATTGTGTGATTTGGCATCAAAAACATGATTTTCTGTATATGTATCAAATTATGAATTTGAAAGGTTAATTCACTAATTGATTGATGGTTGTGTTGTTTGTTTATTTGTTTGACAATTTTGAACCATTTAGCCTAAATTGATCAAATATTGAATTGTATCGAAAATTATTTGCAATTGCATGTACATATATATGTGTGAACAGGTCATAGCAAGGAGGCTAGAGCAGAAGAATAAAATTGTTTGCCCGACAAATAGGTACATGTTTACCATAATTTACTGTTTTGTTTGGGTGATGATGATTTTATGAGCCGATTGGCTCGTCGCTTGGCTTTTTCTTTTTGATTGAAGGAGGCCATGGGAGGCTATATGAAATATCCCGAAGTCCCCGATGCAGGGGAGGTTATGGCGAAATTTTTCGAAAATTTAGGGTGTTAGCCAAATTTTTGAAAAATTCGAAAAGTTCTTAGAAACTGAAAAGTTGAAGAACTTAAGCCGTAATGAAAATAATGGAAGTTGAGTTGATTAGTTAAACAACTTTCGGCTTCGTTCCTTTTCGGGGACGAAAAGTTTTAAGTTGGGGAGATTGTTACAACCCAGAAAATGCGAGCCAGTTTAAAATTTTTATTTTGGAAATTTTAGCGAATTTTGAATATTTAAAATGAATTATTTTAAATAATAACAACGAAAATTTACTTTGAATAGAAATTTAATGTATATATTTATATACGTCATCGTTAGAATATAAAATATTTATTTATATATATAAAAGGAATTGAAAATGGCGTGGTAGTTCGATAATTCGATTTCAAATTTCAAATGAATGTACCGGGTGTAAAATAAACCGGATTTTAGCAAAACCAAAAATATTAGAATCTATTTGAGAATATCTTTCCAACGAATCCGAGAAATCGAAATTTCATGGCGGGAATCAAAAGTTATGTCCAGTTGAATTTTCAGAATAGTCGCTATGGAATTCTGGCCCTTAAAAATGGAAATTTTGCAAACGACCTTGGATTTCGACGAAACCACTTTTGTTGGATCCGTGATGTCAAGAGATTGCTAGATCCCAATTGTCATAATTTTTCGAATCAATATGTGAGCGTGGGAAAGGAAAACGCGTTTGAGCAGTTTCAGTTGATTTTAATCGATTGGAAAATGGCCATTTTTCATATGGTCTCGGAATTCGGCGAAACTAGTTTTGTTAAGACCGTATCGTCAGTACGAAGCTAGAAAATATTTTTCGCGAATTTTTAGAGTTCGTATGTGACCCCAGTAAATTGAAATGCGCGTTCAAATTCAATATATAGAGTTATATGTTGATTTTGACGAAAACTGATCGAAACGATCGAATCAGCCTACAATACATATCCCATTGTATTTGGAATGGGGGTAATTAGCTATGGACGATAGGCGGTGGGTCTCGTTTCGGGTTCGAAAAATAAAGGTTACTTTTTGAAATAAAAAATAAAAAAAAATATATATATATATCCCTTATACTCTTCCCCCCTTCTATTTTCAGATCGAAACTAAAATAAAAAAAATGGCCGACGTTGACCTCGAGCCCCACCGCAACCCTGTCAGACGCCGCTGGAGGCCGACCTCCCCAAGCCGCTGTTCTCTCCGACCTCGCGCCTCTCTCCTCTGCTACACGACGATCCCCAAAACCCCCACCCCATCTAGTTGAAGACAGCCGACACCAGAAGGCCGCCTCGCCTGAAACAACTCTGGCGCCACCCCCTTGACCCCGCTCCGCCCCTCTCTCCTTTTCCCCACTGCCAAAAACCCGAAGGACCCCTGGCCTCGATTTCCCAAATCAGAGCTGCTCGGACCCTTATCACCACTACCTCCCCTACCCCCGACGGATCTCCGACAGCGAAGGAAACCCTCCCCCTCTTCGATCAGCAGCTGTAAGTCGTTTATTCCCCTTTTTGTTCATATACACAATTCAAAAATATGATCTTTGTTAGTTTAAAAATAGAAAAGTTAGTTTATATAATTAGTATTGTTTTTAAAGTAAAATAAAGAGTTGATTTTTATAATAAAAATATGATTTTTATTGTAAAGATATGATTTTGAAAATAAAGGTATGGTCTTTATAGGTAAAATTAAATAAAACAAGAATAAAAATTCGATTTTTAAGTTGTAGATCTAGAATAAAAATTCGATCTTTATATAGTAGCGATTATAAATATTCGATTTTTATATGCTAGAGAAGTTAAAAATATAATTTTTTATATTAGTAGAAGGTTAAAAATATTATTTTCATATTAGTGGAAGGTTAAAAATATAATTTTTATATTAGTGGAAGGTTAAAAATATGATTTTTATTAGGTGTGTAGAATAAAAATACGATTTTTATATTATATAGCTAGTAAAAATTTGATCTTTATATGGTAGTGAGAATAAAAATTTGATTTTTATTATATATATGTTGAAATAAAAATGTGATTTTTATAGAGATGAAATAAAAATTCGATCTTTATAGATGAAGTAGAAATATAAAAATATGATTTTTATAAAGAAGAAGAAATAAAAATATGACTTTTATTTATTAGAATGAAGTGATAAAAATATAATTTTTATTATAAACAGCAGATAAAGGACTGCATCAGAATTTCAAACCGATCTAGACGGTTCAGCAGTTCAGAAGCAAAGCACGACGGAGTGGAACCCTCTGTGAGAACTTCTCACTTTTAATTTAAATTTCTAGTTAAAAATATATACTAGGATGCAGACGGTGTTTAGTAGCACCCGACACCCGTCGTCCACAGACCATGGACGGATTGTTTGTTTAATTAATTGTAACACCCCACCTCCGCCAGGGTGGCTCTTGCAAGCACTCTGACTTTGGAGGGGCGTTTGAATCAGGTAAACATGCATAATGATATATCAAGGCAGAACAAGAACATATGTATATATGTAAACAGAGTAAATAACATAGATAAAACAGCGGAAGATTTCATACTATTTCAAAACAAGTCTGGTACAACATAGCTTTCCAAATAAACAAGTCTAGATAAAAAAAACATCAACTGAAAAACTGAAATACATAAGTACTATCCCCAAAATAAGTGATAACCATAGCTAGCTTCATGTCAAGACCGTACATGAGCTAAAATCCCAGAAGCAGCGATCAGAAATCCAAGCTAAGCTCCACTATTCCCTCCCTGAGAACCTGGGGGGGGGGGGGGGAACGGAAGAAAAGAGGCGAAAGAAAACAGGTCAGTCAAAAAGACTGAGTAAGCCCTACTACAATCAATGTAAACTGGTAAAGTTAACTGGCATGAGCAGCAGGGATGAACATAAGGATAACAACATACTAGCATGATGATTAACTAACAAAGTAGATAAAGGTGTCATCGCATAATCAGGATTAAGGATTTTGCACCATAGGTGTACTAGCAAACTAACATGACTTGAATAAGCAAGTATTGATCCCTTGGCCCAAGCTTTGGCCCAATAACATGAAGTGACCCCAATACGAGGTCCAAAGTGTAGACAAGAAGTGATCCCCAGGCCCAAGTTTGGCCCAACATCATGAATGACCTAAACCAAGGTCCAACTAGCGCGGTCTAGTCGATCGGCTCCCTATAAGCCTAACTCGTCAAGTGTCGGTGTCATACGGCCCAACTACGAAGTGTAGCTAAACTGTGCTAGGTCCACCCTAGGGTGTATCAAGTCCTAGGGTGTCAACCACTGACACAAATCAATGCACGCACAGTCTAAACCTACTGGTGCCCATGCCTGCTTTTTCAACTTCGGACCATGTGCACGACCATGGCCCGCCTGAACCTACACCGGCGCACCTACTCAGCCGTCGTTTTGGTCGCTTACATGGCATCCCAGTAATCGTGCCCCTCCCTAGCCTAGTCCCTAGGGTATCATGATACAACTAAGAGGGTTACTGGTGCAAAGGACCACGTAACTAGGGTTTCCTTAATGGGTTAAACGTGGTTAACCCAACCCATTCAAGTACCAAGTTGGTTAAGTGTACCCAAGGTTCATGACTTAACCCTACCAACCCATCGTGTTTAATTGGTTAAGTATTCAAGCGGTCCATGACTTAACACTAATCATGAGGCATTAATTAATTTAATGCGCCTTAACCTCTCACATTAGACTTTGTTGCAGTTACTAGTTAAGCCGGTCGGTTCCGGGTAGCTTTACACCACAACTTGGTCTAACCTCGGGTTCAAGGTACAACATGACCAACTTCTCACATTGGGTCCTATTGTTTGTAGCAACTAGTTAAGCCGGTCGGTTCCGGGTAGGTTTACGCTACAAACTCAACCCAACCTCGAGTTGGTCACACTTATATTGTCTAAGTGTCATGTCCATCATGTTTCCAAAACACATTACAAGTTTTCAAGCAATTGGGTAGACCTAACTTAATAGGTAAATTCCCAATGGGTAGACCTAACTTAATAGGTAAATTCCCAAGCTTATGTTTTTATGTCTTTTAAGTTTACCCAACCCCAAACGCAATCCCATCGCTTACATATCGCAATAGCGCATAAAGGATAGAAAGAGGGAACTTGACATAATCGTGACATAAAGGTGTTGAAGCCACAAGTTCAACATGGTGGCATATGAAATGTACATATGTTCATATACTTGTATATTACATTTTAGGCCTCAAAAGCATGCATAAAACCAAACTTAGCATATTGGTGATACATGGTGATAAATGACATGTAAAAATAGCCATAAGTTCGCATTTAGCCTCACATGCAAGTTATCATAAGGGATATGATAACTTACATGTTGCCAAAATGCAACCTTTAGCATAAAGCTTGAAGCTTTATGTTCATAAGCCCAAGATAAGCTTGCATAACATGATAACATGAGCCAAATGATCAACCCAAACTTGCATAACATAATTTGCATATCATATGACAAACTTGCATATCTAACTTGCATAACATAACTTGCATATCATATGACAAACTTGCATATCAAACTTGCATAACATAACTTGCATATCATATGACAAACTTGCATATCAAACTTGCATAACATAACTTGCATATCATATGACAACTTGCATATCAAACTTGCATAACATAACTTGCATATCATATGACAACTTGCATATCATACTTGCATAACATAACTTGATGAACTTGCATATCACATCATAGTAAACTTGCATAACACATCATAGTAAACTTGCATATCATGGCAAACTTGCATATCATACATTTAACTTTAGAGTTTAAGTATGAAAGTAGAATAGGGCTTACAATACTTATGAAGGCACAAAAGATATGACAAAGCCCTTATGCATTCAAATAGCCCCAAAATGCAAGCTCTAACATAAAAACCCTTGAGCCAAAATGATCAAAACTCTTTCTTTATGATGCAAATATAGAAACTTGACTTGAATGCAAGCTAATGATGCTCATACAAGCTTGAAAACACTTGTATGCATGGAAAATATCATAGAAATTTATTTAGGAATTTTATGAAGAGAGTGGAGGCCATGAGAGGATTGATTTTGCCATAGTTTAGTTGTATGAATGAATAATGATGATTTAGGGTTAGGTTAGGGCCTTATTTATAGAGATTAGGACTAGTTTCAACCTTAGGATTAAACCCTAGTTCCAATCTCAGCCCTCAAAACCGAATCTGGCCCCCAAACTCAACACAATCCCAAAATGGTGCACCAGGCTAAACAGCCCGGCTGGACCAAGTCGACAGCCAAGTCGACAGGGCTGTCGACTTGGGTCCAACCAAGTCGACTCCCAAGTCGACAGGGCTGTCGACTTGGGTACTTTGGCGGGAATTTTCCCGCCTGCGCCTGCTGCCCTAGATTCCCAAATTCAAACTTGAATTTGAAATCTGTTTTTACTTTGAAATTTTCTGAAAACTTCGTTGGGCCTTAATCGGGTCATACGGACTCCGATTTTCGAAAACTCGGACTCTATTTCGCGTATTTTTCCGAGACGAACGCAATGGCATAGCCCGTTTCCCTTGATTCAGATTTTAGAATTAAATTCTGCCTCGAATTACATCATTACAGGTTATTGAAAATACGGGTTGTTACATTCTCCCCTCCTTAAAGGATTTCGTCCCCGAAATCTTCAAGTTAGGAAGAACGTATCCTACCATCCAATCATCCATCTACTCAAAACATCATCCACGAGCAATCATTGTCCTTACAAGATTCTAAATGTTGTATGAACATATGCAAAGGTGTGTGTATATGTACTTATCTAATGCAAATATCATCAATGCAAAATATGTTAGTGAAATGAATCCACATGTATGCAATTCCTAACATAATGTATAACATCTATATGTGTGCACATAACATACATCCATATGCAACATCCATGTGATAACACCAAAAATTACCATCCATGAATAAGCCTAAACACTCATGCATATGCAATATGAGGAGTGTGTGAGCCGATCTAGTGCCTAACGTGTATAATGCATCCACGAGTAACCACTTGCAAACACTTGCAACCACTTGCGAACATCAAGCATAACATGTTTCAAACACATGTTTCATCCAAAGGGTTTCTACCTAAGGTTCTCATGACAAGATTAACACGATATACTAGATAATCCAGACAAACATGGATAGCAAAAGATATGCTACAAAGAGATCGGGAAGATAAACAGGATATACTCCTTTCGGATTACAAGAAATCCCATATTCTAAAAAAGCCCAAAAGGTTTAGTCAACCTAACGGACCCCTTCAAACCCTGACATGCATTACTAGCCAATAAGCCATACCTCCTGACAGAAATAGGACCGAGAATGGGACCGGGAGGATATACGTAAAAAGATAACATGCGAGTAAGTTCCACAGGAAAACAAGGATCAAGGATATACTCTTAAAAAGAGATATGATGCGCGTATCTAGCCTTCAATCTTCTAAGTCACGTTTCCTTGAGCTTAACTCCACTGTGCTTTGATCGTCTTTTACCTCATGATTTCTTAGCTTCTTAACTCTTATTTCCCAGTATGAGTTAGAACCCATTTCATTGTCGCCTCTCGTATTCCTTTTTCACTTACTCTTCTATCATTCTTGGCTTAAACATAACCATGACCTCATGGTTTCGTGCAAGCTCTCCAAAATTCACTAGTGAATCCTGGATCTCGTTTACTTACCATAAAGTATTCAACGCAGCAGAATCTTTCTTGAAAATACCAATCCAAGTTGCCAATTGCTCTTACCAACGTGATTTTCTATAACTCATGTTTGAACGGAATGAACCATCCGCCTGCGAATGATAGGCCGTACTTAGATTCAGTTGCTTGCCCACGACTTCCCGTAGACTATCCCAAAACTAGCTAGTGAAGATTGAGTCATGGTTACTAACTATACTTTAGGGAACCTCGTACAACCGCTTTATTTCTTGAATGTAAACTGTCGCTAGCTATGATGCAATCCTTTCGCTCTTTACCGGAGTGAAATGAGCGCTCTTCGTGAGTCTACCTACTATGACCCACATGCTCGTATTCTCCTTCCTTGACCTAGGCAGTCCATCCACGAAATCCTTCGTGATGTTTTTCCCTCTTCCATTGCGGGGACCTCCAACGGATACAATAGCCCACCGGGCTTTTATGACTTGGCCTTTAACCTGTTGGCACAACATGCACCATGGGACAAACTCGGCCACCTCCTCGGGTGATGTGCATCTTCAAGAACCTTCTTTCTCTCATCGCGTCTTAGCCATCCCTTGTTATCTATAGCGAGGTGTCTTAACATCTCGCCTCGAATCAACTTGTCCATGATCTCGACTAACTGCGGGTCTTCTTTCTGTGAAGTCCCTACTTGATCCAGAAGGGTAGGTCTAAGCTCAAGGGATGCTAACTAACTAATTAAACTGAGAGAACTTCTTGCTTCAGTTGCATTCCTTGGAGTCTTCCAATCCTGAACTGCAACTACCTTAGCGGGATCCACCGCTAAGCCTTGCTTAGATACTACATGCCCAAGGAATCTAACTTCCCTTCTCCAAAAGTGACATTTGGAGAACTTGGCCTTCAACTGATGCGCTCTAAGCGTATCCATCACCTCCACGAGATGCCTTGCGTGCTCTTCCTCATCCTTAGAGAAGATCAGAATATCATCTACGAAGACCACGACAAACTTGTTCAAGAACTCCCTGAACACCCTACTCATCAAGTCAACGAAATATGCGGGTGCATTAGTCAAGCCGAACGGCATGACAAGCCATTCGAAGAATCCATCTAGAGTTCTGAACGCAGTCTTGTCTATACTATCTTCAGCTACCCTGAGCTGATGGAATCCAGTAGCAAGATCAAGAGAAAACAGATGTTCCTACCAGCTGATCGAACAAATCATCGATCCTTGGCAATGGTTGTCTATTCTCTTTGTTCTACTCACGATAATCAACACACGGGCGAAGCAAACTGTCCACATTAGTAGAGAATACTACTAGAGCACCTTCCTTGGAAATGCTTTATCGAATGGAGTTCTTCTCAAGCAACTCCTTCACTTGCTTACTTAACTCCCATCTTGCGGGACCATGTGCCTAACCGGCCACGAAACTATCTTGGCATTATCAACCAGATAAATGCGGAAATCAATCTCTCGCTTGGGGGTAACCCCCCTTCACTTCACCCAAGATATCAGGATATTCTCGGACCACCCTCACTGATTGCAAACTATCGATAGACGAGTTGAGGGATTCAACATGACGAGACTCATAGGGTTACTAGAAATTTTTAGGGTATTACCGAGGCGAGTCATGAGCCTCTCAACCTTATGCTCAAAAATCAAGAATGGCTCCAAAACTGGACAACCAATCCATGCCCAAAATCAACCCTTACCCCATGAAACCGAGAATATAAGCATCACAAGAGAACTCTACACTCAAGATAGAGATTTTCAAATCCACGTCGATAATAGACAAACGGGCGGAACCCCCAATTGGATTTGAAACACACACGGGATCACTAACTAGACTAGTACTTAGGTGCTAACTTTCAACTAGATTAGATGAAATAAACTATGCGATGCACCAAAATCAAACAAGGTACGAACAGGAAAATCGGAAATGTAAACAAGACTTTCAACAGAAATACTACCTCGATCGGGAACTGGAGCGGCATTGAGAGCATGAACTTGCCCTCCTGAAGGTCCAGCACGCTGAGGCTGACCCTGGCCTTGCCCTTGCTTCCTAGGGCAATCCTTGTTAAAATGTCCCATCTCTCCACAGTGAAAGCACCCGCCCAATTTCCTTCTCTTCTTCCTACAGTCCTTGACTATGTGCCCAACTATCCCACAGAAGTTGCACTTTCTTGTTTCCTTTGCCTTGTTCTTGTTGCCCTTGTTGTTCTTGTTGTTCTGATTGCCTTGACTGCTCTGACCACTTGGATTACCCTGATTTCCTTTTCCCTGGGAATCAGTCTTCTTGGCTTGAGTATCATTTTTCTTGACATCTCCCTGAAGTAACGCCATATCAACCAAGCTCTCAAATGTGGCCCCATGGGGAATATGTGACATAGCCAATCCCTGCAACGGCTCATTCAAACCTCTAGCAAAACTAAGAGCCTTCTTCTGAGGAGTATTCACCATATCCAAGCCAAAACGAGCTAACTGATTGAACTTGTTCACATATTCTTTGACAGACATATCTCCTTGTTTCAAAGTTATGAACCTCTCCATTTGCAGATTCTCCTCAGCAGAAGATAGAAACTTAAGCACGAACCTTGCCCTGAAATCGGCCCAAGTCTCAACAGGCCTAGTACCATTGGTGACTTCCCACCAATAAGCGGCTTCATCCTTCATAAGCCAAACCGCCAACAAAATCTTCCTCTGATCGTCTAACCCAAAGATAGCAAATAAATCCTCGATCTCTTTCAACCAATTTCTGGCCTCTACAAAAGTCTCAGTGCCTTGAAAGTTCTTGCCACCCATTGCTTTGAAATCTTTGCAAGTCTTTGCGAAGTCAGCTTGAGGATGCTGAGGGGGAGGAGGAAGAGGAACCTCAGCGACAGGAGGAGGAGGAACATTAACTACCGGAGGAGGAGGAGGAGGAACATTAACTACCGGAGGAGGAGGAACATCTGCGGGGCCGGCTTCGGTCGCCCTAGCCTCCAAAAGTCTCCTATACCAAACATGTACGTGCACTCCCTCCGGAATAGCAAAGTTATCGGCCATACTGAAAACGAAGAAAAAGATAGATTCAGAATGGAGAAAAACGAAGGATTTTTTTTTTGCTAATGGCTTTTTGGGGAATAGCCTTTAAAATAAACTAGACTTTTCTTTGGAAAATACTTTATACTTGGTTTTGAAAATAGTTTTCCAAAAGTTTTCTAAAAACCTTTTTGTTCCTTCTCGTAAACCATATGCTCTGATACCAAATGTAACACCCCACCTCCGCCAGGGTGGCTCTTGCAAGAACTCTGACTTTGGAGGGGCGTTTGAATCAGGTAAACATGCATAATGATATATCAAGGCAGAACAAGAACATATGTATATATGTAAACAGAGTAAATAACATAGATAAAACAGCGGAAGATTTCATACTATTTCAAAACAAGTCTGGTACAACATAGCTTTCCAAATAAACAAGTCTAGATAAAAACAACATCAACTGAAAAACTGAAATACATAAGTACTATCCCCAAAATAAGTGATAACCATAGCTAGCTTCATGTCAAGACCGTACATGAGCTAAAATCCCAGAAGCAGCGATCAGAAATCCAAGCTAAGCTCCACTATTCCCTCCCTGAGAACCTGGGGGGGGGGGGGGAAACGGAAGAAAAGAGGCAAAAGAAAACAGGTCAGTCAAAAAGACTGAGTAAGCCCTACTACAATCAATGTAAACTGGTAAAGTTAACTGGCATGAGCAGCAGGGATGAACATAAGGATAACAACATACTAGCATGATGATTAACTAACAAAGTAGATAAAGGTGTCATCGCATAATCAGGATTAAGGATTTTGCACCACAGGTGTACTAGCAAACTAACATGACTTGAATAAGCAAGTATTGATCCCTTGGCCCAAGCTTTGGCCCAATAACATGAAGTGACCCCAATACGAGGTCCAAAGTGTAGACAAGAAGTGATCCTCAGGCCCAAGTTTGGCCGCACATCATGAATGACCTAAACCAAGGTCCAACTAGCGCGGTCTAGTCGATCGGCTCCCTATAAGCCTAACTCGTCAAGTGTCGGTGTCATACGGCCCAACTACGAAGTGTAGCTAAATTGTGCTAGGTCCACCCTAGGGTGTATCAAGTCCTAGGGTGTCAACCACTGACACAAATCAATGCACGCACAGTCTAAACCTACTGGTGCCCATGCCTGCTTTTTCAACTTCGGACCATGTGCACGACCATGGCCCGCCTGAACCTACACCGGCGCACCTACTCAGCCGTCGTTTTGGTCGCTTACATGGCATCCCAGTAATCGTGCCCCTCCCTAGCCTAGTCCCTAGGGTATCATGATACAACTAAGAGGGTTACTGGTGCAAAGGACCACGTAACTAGGGTTTCCTTAATGGGTTAAACGTGGTTAACCCAACCCATTCAAGTACCAAGTTGGTTAAGTGTACCCAAGGTTCATGACTTAACCCTACCAACCCATCGTGTTTAATTGGTTAAGTATTCAAGCGGTCCATGACTTAACCCTAATCATGAGGCATTAATTAATTTAATGCGCCTTAACCTCTCACATTAGACTTTGTTGCGGTTACTAGTTAAGCCGGTCGGTTCCGGGTAGCTTTACACCACAACTTGGTCTAACCTCGGGTTCAAGGTACAACATGACCAACTTCTCACATTGGGTCCTATTGTTTGTAGCAACTAGTTAAGCCGGTCGGTTCCGGGTAGGTTTACGCTACAAACTCAACCCAACCTCGAGTTGGTCACACTTATATTTTCTAAGTGTCATGTCCATCATGTTTCCAAAACACATTACAAGTTTTCAAGCAATTGGGTAGACCTAACTTAATAGGTAAATTCCCAATGGGTAGACCTAACTTAATAGGTAAATTCCCAAGCTTATGTTTTTATGTCTTTTAAGTTTACCCAACCCCAAACGCAATCCCATCGCTTACATATCGCAATAGCGCATAAAGGATAGAAAGAGGGAACTTGACATAATCGTGACATAAAGGTGTTGAAGCCACAAGTTCAACATGGTGGCATATGAAATGTACATATGTTCATATACTTGCATATTACATTTTAGGCCTCAAAAGCATGCATAAAACCAAACTTAGCATATTGGTGATACATGGTGATAAATGACATGTAAAAATGGCCATAAGTTCGCATTTAGCCTCACATGCAAGTTATCATAAGGGATATGATAACTTACATGTTGCCAAAATGCAACCTTTAGCATAAAGCTTGAAGCTTTATGTTCATAAGCCCAAGATAAGCTTGCATAACATGATAACATGAGCCAAATGATCAACCCAAACTTGCATAACATAACTTGCATATCATATGACAAACTTGCATATCAAACTTGCATAACATAACTTGCATATCATATGACAAACTTGCATATCAAACTTGCATAACATAACTTGCATATCATATGACAAACTTGCATATCAAACTTGCATAACATAACTTGCATATCATATGACAACTTGCATATCAAACTTGCATAACATAACTTGCATATCATATGACAACTTGCATATCAAACTTGCATAACATAACTTGATGAACTTGCATATCACATCATAGTAAACTTGCATAACACATCATAGTAAACTTGCATATCATGGCAAACTTGCATATCATACATTTAACTTTAGAGTTTAAGTATGAAAGTAGAATAGGGCTTACAATACTTATGAAGGCACAAAAGATATGACAAAGCCCTTATGCATTCAAATAGCCCCAAAATGCAAGCTCTAACATAAAAACCCTTGAGCCAAAATGATCAAAACTCTTTCTTTATGATGCAAATATAGAAACTTGACTTGAATGCAAGCTAATGATGCTCATACAAGCTTGAAAACACTTGTATGCATGGAAAATCTCATAGAAATTTATTTAGGAATTTTATGAAGAGAGTGGAGGCCATGAGAGGATTGATTTTGCCATAGTTTAGTTGTATGAATGAATAATGATGATTTAGGGTTAGGTTAGGGCCTTATTTATAGAGATTAGGACTAGTTTCAACCTTAGGATTAAACCCTAGTTCCAATCTCAGCCCTCAAAACCGAATCTGGCCCCCAAACTCAACACAATCCCAAAATGGTGCACCAGGCTAAACAGCCCGGCTGGACCAAGTCGACAGCCAAGTCGACAGGGCTGTCGACTTGGGTCCAACCAAGTCGACTCCCAAGTAGACAGGGCTGTCGACTTGGGTACTTTGGCGGGAATTTTCCCGCCTGCGCCTGCTGCCCTAGATTCCCAAATTCAAACTTGAATTTGAAATCTGTTTTTACTTTGAAATTTTCTGAAAACTTCGTTGGGCCTTAATCGGGTCATACGGACTCCGATTTTCGAAAACTCGGACTCTATTTCGCGTATTTTTCCGAGACGAACGCAATGGCATAGCCCGTTTCCCTTGATTCAGATTTTAGAATTAAATTCTGCGTCTATTTACATCATTACAGGTTATTGAAAATACGGGTTGTTACATTAATTGTTTGGTGATTGATTTATTTGTTTGGTTGATAAATTTGATTGAATTGATTGTGTGATGGGAAATGAAATAAAATATTTATATAGTTAAAAATATTTTATCGTTAAAAATATATTTTTTAACGTGAATGTGAATAAATAAATATTCATTTACAAACCGGACGGTTTGTTTATGTACACCTATTTGAAGGATATTGATTGGGAACATAAATTTTACACATCGCCTAACTGCACAAATAATATTCAGTGTTTGTGGATTGAAACCCCACATGGGTGTTAGGATGATATTTGGCGTACACTAATCCCAATTATATAGTTGTATGTCGATCGATTGGTTGACAGACTGTGTAAGCGTTAATTATTTATATTTAATGCTTATGCAGTTGCGTGGTGCACTTTGGATGATGGTTGATTATTTATTGTTGCTATTATATACATGTATTGCATGGAATCCATATAATTAACATTATATGGTAATTGATTGGGCCTTATTCCAATTGGGAAAATAAAGAATATTATAAAATAAAGGTTCATGTGTTGACAGTACTCATCCGTTGAGATTAGTCATGTGTTGATTGAAATATTTTAACAATAAAATTTACATCTTTATCATATATAAAATTAGAAACTAACTGGAAAATAAATAAGATGAGTGGTCTCTTGGATATTGATCTGATGTTGGTTTCGGCCTTCGAGGTTAATATTTAGGGAATCATTCTCTTACTAATTTACGGTTGGAGTCTGATTTGAAATCAAACGATAGGTACCATAATTTTTATAAAATATATTAAATAACAAAAATAGTCGCGTGCTGACAGTACTCATCTGTTGAGATTAGTCATGTATTGAAAGAAATATAGATTCATTTGTTGAAGAGAATAACGATGTTATTGAAAAATATAAAGCCGTGTTGATTTGAGATACGCTATTTTGACGCGAACGATATTTATATCGATTATATTCGTCTTTATAATGAATTGAATATAAAAGAAAATCGAATTTGAATTGAATTGAATAGAAAACAAATTTGAATTGAATAGAAATCGAATTTGAATTGAATTGAATAGAAAACGAATTTGAATTGAATTGAATAGAAATCGAATTTGAATTGAATTGAATAGAAATCGAATTTGAATTGAATTGAATAGAAATCGAACTTGAATTGAATTGAATTCAATTGAAAATGAACCGAAATAGAATTGAAATCGATTTGAATTGAAATCAAATAGAAATGAATGTAAAAAGAATTTATAAGGGAAAAATTAATTTTGATTTGAATTTGAAATGAAGGTTGAAATTGTTTTTGAAACAAATTTGAAACGATTTATAAAATTCATTTTAAAAAGAAAATCGATGAAATATATACAATATATATATTATATATAATGGCCTGAATAGAACGCGCCGCGGCAGTTCGTGAATTTCGACCATTGACTTCGAACGGACATTACGGGCGATTCGACCGTCGTATTCTCCTAAAACTGGAACCGTTGGGTTCGTATCGAAAAGTGCTTTCTAACGAATATTAGAAATTTGAAATCTAACGGTGGGATTTGGAGATATGGCCAAATCAATTTCAGAAAAGGTCGTTGTAAGTGCAGTTCGATGGCTGTTGATGGAAATCGACTGTACGGGCCTTGATAAAATTATTAAAAATATCAATAATCGGTGTAAAATCATAAGAAATGATTTGGGAAAAACTGGGATGAAAAACTCCATGTTTGAAAAGATAATAATAGATTTTTATCGAAATGAACTAGTTTTGAACTAGAATTAAAACCCAATTATTTTTAAATAAATAAATTGGATTCGAAATGGGTTTTAAATAACCAGAATTTCTAATATATTTAATTGGAATGGAATTAGAATTGATTTGTGGGTTTATCGTGAACGGTGTTTTAAATAACACTTGTTCTTTAACCCGATAATAAATAGAATGTGATTTAGGTTTATCGTGAACTGTGTTTTAAATGAAATTAGTTCTTTAACCCAGTAAAAGGAGTTTTAATGAATCTGTAATTAGATTGAAATGTGAATTGATAAGTTAAATTATCAAATTTGGAAAGTGAGCGAGAATGGAGTATCACCAGTTTTGCTCCAAAAACGATAGTTAAGTCTTTAATTAGATTTGAACGTGAAATGGTAATTCATTTTACCGATAACACCGTGGTGTTAGATATGGAGTATTACCAGTTTTGCTTCATGGGATAAATAGGTTGGGATTGGGAATTAAAATAAATAATTACTTCGGTGTGGTTCGCTAATCCCATCTAGTTTGAAAAACCATAATTTGGTTTGAAATGACATCTAAAGGAAGATTAAAGAATAAATTTAGAAGAATTTATCTTTGATAAAATTAATGGGAACCTTTCCCTAAAAATGTGAAATTTAGAAATTAACTGTAGGTTAGCTAAGAAGAATGGTTTCCTGGGTATTGATCTGATGTTGGTTTCGGCCTTCGGGGTTAATATTTGGGAAATTGTTCTCTTTCTGATTTACGGTTTGTGGCTGCTGAATTTGATTGAGGCGTATGTTGTGTTTGTGTAACATTTGTTTACTATACACGCAGGTTATTCAAAAAGGCCGGGTTTATACCCATTCTGAATAACCGATTCGACGATAAGTCAAAGATGAAGACTGTGGTTGAAGACCGGAACTCTTCACATCGTTTGGGTGATTACTGATGATCTTGATTGGGCTGTACACTCAAGATGGGGGAATCAGTTGGTGGTCGTCCAGACGTACTTGGAGATCGATGGATATGCGAGGAAAGTGCCTCCGGTTTCGTTCAGACCCAGAACGAATTTATAAATGGATTGTGTGCCTGACATTGGATTTTATTGTGTGTTGATTGATTTCTATTAAATATATATCTATTTGGCGGCGGAGAATTTATTCTCTTGCTTAACGCCCTTCTCTGAGACATACGAGCTCAGAGGTTATATATCGATAGATATCAGTCGCATAGCATGAATTGCCTGTGTGGCACGCTGAGATGCAATGATCAAGGCTTTTGTTGAAAAGCAGAGTCTTGTGGTTGATGAGCAAAGCACGACCTACGTGGCGTAGCTTTGTGTATAACGTGAATTCGCGAGCCTCACACCTCGGTATGAGTCAAAAACGGGATAAGGACTGCAGGGAGAGCACGACGTTTCTTTCTAGCTATGGGTGGTGTCAGGGCTTAAACTGGCTGACATTTATATTATTTTCACCTTTGTGGTTGTTGGAATGAGGCGCCTCGATTTTAGGTCTGTTAGGACTGGGAAACGTGTGTTTAGGAATAATTAATCCTCAAACGTAAGGGAGGACCGGCCCTGAAGCATCCAGGGGTTACCCAGAGTGTGTAGTCCTGGGACATTTGCTAGAGTGTCTCGAATCGAAGAGGAGCTTGCCCCTTGCCTCGACTCATGAAGGAAATCCAATTTCCAATACGAGATATTTCGGTTTTATTTGTAGAGCCTAGTATGGCAACATGATAGATGATACCCATGCCGCCCATGATTGATATTTATGATTTGAATTGTTTTGACACTATACACTTATAATAGTATCAAATGATTTGTTTTAAAACGTACCAAGCATGTTTGGCTATTATAAGGGAAAACCCTATCCTCCGGCTTGCGTTGCATTGTGTGATGGGACCTGGGTCTTATAATAGCTTCATTTTTCGAAAAAGCATTGCGTTGTATATTCAATGCACTGGTATTCTTGGGAGGAAACCCGTTCCGTGTCATACGGCGTGGTCCCTTGAATTATCCATCAGTAAAGTTTCAAATAATTGTTTTTAGTTCTCACACCAGTCACATGACTAACTTGGAGTTTATTGTTTTAACCTAAACTCTGGGTGCCCTTATTTTCGACACGGGCAACTAGTAGTTTTGGTTTTGCAGATTTATATTCACAGGATCCTGATTTACAGCTGGAACGATGCTCGGAAAGCTCTGTATCCGTGTATTACTTTCAGTTGTGTTTTATATTGTTTTTCCACTGCTATGTAATTTATTGTAATCTCTGGTATTTGTCGAATGTATAATATTTATTCATACTCTGTATATCCTTGTATTCTGATGGAATTGTTGTAAATAACAATGAAATGTTCTTCTGTTTGCGTTCTGATTGGTCTTGTCCTCAATGCAATCCGTGCTTTCCTTCACGGGGAAGTTCGGGTCGTGTCAAATCACCACCAGTAACCCACAATAATATCGTCCAGTGAAAACCAATAGTGCTAATAAGAAAGCAACGAAGTTTGACTAATCAATCATTCCAACTCAAAACCAACTACAGAGAATGCAATTCCAAGATCGACAGAGAAGGTCTCAGGAGCATCGGCAAAAGCTTGACTAAGCACTGACGCGGAGGATGGGATCTAAACCAATTAAGGGTAGGTGGCAAAGAGAATATCAACACCAACCTAAACAAACTCAGGTCTACAAAAAGCCAGCAGAAAATGTTGAAAACACCCAAGTCCTACTAAAACTAGCAACCAAAACAGGGCTCAAGAGCGATAGAGGTAAGATTTACCTTGGCTTGCAACTGATCTGACGCTAAGGGAAACAAGGAGGCAATGTTTGCTAGGGCGTGCTCACCAATCGAACTGGGAGAAAGCTAGGCCAGTAAAGAGGAAGCGATTGACTGGAAGAGAAGAATGAATGAAACAGAGGAAAAGGAAAGGAGATAATTAGAGGCAACTGAAGAAGGGGTTTAACATAGTACCCATAGAAAAATTTTAGAAGCAACCTTTTTTCCATGGATTAAATATGAAGAAGTTATGAATTAAAGAAGACTGAACTAAAAATAGTGTATAGTGTATATATAATATATAAAAACTGAACGCAAAAGCAATGGTTAGTGGGCTGCCCAGCCCATAACTAGGTCAACACAGGGGTCGACTCTGGTCTAAGGTGGATCGACCCATGTGTCGACCTAGGTAGAAGGTGGGGTCGACCCACCTGCATTAAGGCTAAGTTCTTGAGTTGAATCAGACAGTTTTGTTTACAATATTCACAAGTTGACACGGCTTGAGGTATACATTTGTATTTATAAACCTAAATCTAATAGTTTAGAATTATAACTAATCTATAAATAGGCTAGCAGCCTCACCATTTTCCTATACACAAACATTCTTTATTCTTCTTCCTCCAAGTTTTTTTCTAAATAAAAACAAAAATATGCCAAGGTGCTGCCAAAACATAGACTAAAGGGGATGATTCTAGTTTTTCAACAACAACAAATCGAGTTTTCCAACCTGTTAATTATTAAGAAAAGAGGTCCCATGTCTTGCTGTTTATATCTGGTTTTGGGACTCTTAAAATCCTAGTTATTTAGGGCCACAATCCTAGGAGTAGCTTGTGTCAATCTTTCTGTATGGAACTCGTATCAGTAAGTATCCCTGTTGGTATCATAGAGAGGCCGCGCACTAGGTATGGGCCATGACACACTTTACTGCTCTGGACTGTAAGAGGTTCAAAGAATGGAAGCGGGTACGGGCGCATTCCGGGGGAGTCATGAGCGTACATGGGTTAGATGCAAATAGGTCTGTGTCTTATAAGTCCATGGGTTTGGGACTGATATCCATACTGCCGTAGCTAGCACATGATATTTGCGTAATATGGAGCCGATCGCATGGGTAGTAATTAGGGTAAAACCTAATCCTTATATTGTAACAACCCAGAAAATCAGAACCAATTCAAAATTTTATTTTAAGAAATTTTAAATAGAAAATGTGTCAGAATTTGTAAAAAAAAAAAAGAAGTTAACAATAAAAATTTACATTTTTATTGTTTATAAGAAACGATGTAAAATGACCATGGTTTGAATAGGAAAGTTTAAAAATTTACATTTTTATGGCATGTGAGCAATGATGATTAAAATATGTCACATTAAAAATTTGCATTTTTTTAATATATAAGAATGGTTCAATAAAGAAATTACATTTTAATGTAGAATGATGCATTTAAAAAGATCCTAGCATGAAACGTGTTAACATTAAAAATGCCTTAGGAACTTTAATGACATTTATCAATTTATTGATTGAAAATAATGTATAGGTTATAAATGAAATAAATTCTGACAATATATATATATATAACTTTGGATGTCCTCTTAAATATTTCCCTTATCAATTCAAAATATAACTTTTAGGAATTCAAAATGTGAAAAGTTGCAAACATTCATTTCTAACAATAATATTTAATACTGTAGTGTTAGTTCTAATTTCTAACAGATACATTAATCTAACATTCGTTCTTTCCATTTTATCCTCTCTCCCTTTCATTGTTATCTAGTTTTTAAATTTGAAAAATAAATAAATGTGGCATTACAGTGTGTAATCAAAGGGGATTCAAGGCAACATTTATAAAACACAATCTAAACATAAAACATATTTATTCATAATGCACATGCATGATTTCTGGAATCAAAACAAAACTTTGTCCCACTGTCGAATTTGTAATTGCCTTGTTGGTTACATGCTGAAAATGATTGATATACATACTCGCCAAATAATAGACCTGCTGAATTTCTTTGCATAATAAAACATTCTTGAGTATATAAGTTGTTACATAATAGCTTTATATTAAAGCTAATATACACACTATTTAAGAGGAAAGATGTAAATGATAAATTTGGGTAATTCAAAAATATATTAAGGAATAAGATATTAATTTATCCTTGTTGTGATTAGACATGGAAAGAAAGTGAAAAGCGTAAACAACTAATTTAATAAGATATATTAATTAATAAAAAATCAATTAAATATGGTTATCGGTGGAAATGAATATAGGCGGAAATAAATACCATT
Source organism: Allium sativum (assembly GCA_030737875.1). Classification (NCBI taxonomy): domain Eukaryota; kingdom Viridiplantae; phylum Streptophyta; class Magnoliopsida; order Asparagales; family Amaryllidaceae; genus Allium; species Allium sativum. Next base: position 1,016,107,313 of record CM060926.1, on the reverse strand, counting down.
ATTCTTAATTGGTGTTGAAGTCGAATCAAGTAAATCTAGAAAGATTCCAATTTATTTTCCAAAAATTGTCATTCACTACCCTTTTTATTCTGAAATTTGGAAAATTAATAATATAATATTATATATTCCCTCATAAAACAAACCCTAATTCATTCCATATACTAGCCGCCACTATCAACTTTAATGGCTGAAACCGTTCCAAATTGATTCCTCAATAATTCCCAATCCATTTCAAATTAAGTCAAATTTCCAAAACCAAATCGTAGAAATTCTTCGTGGCTTCTGAACGGATTTCGGCGTTGTGAAGTGATGGCTGCGGTTGTTTGAAGAGGTCGAAGTTTGGGTTTGGTTATCACAAAAGGGAAGACGATGAATAATAATAAATGGCGGTCAACGTTTTCTTAAGAAAAGGTTAAGAGAAATATTTAAATTAATTATATAATTAATTCATAAATGTAATTAAAATTGCAAACAACCATAACTCTTTCAAATTGAATTAGAAATGGATGGTTTTCGTTGCGTTGGATTCGTAGCGATGAGATCTACAACATGGAACAAACTTGAATAGAAAAGGTATCAATCAGAATTTTTGATAAAATTAAATGACAGTTTAAATTTATTAAAACCATCGTTATTAACCGATCAAGGTGAGATTTCTCGTTTTAAAATTTAAAAATAAATATATGTATATATATTTATATTGGTTGTGGTGGTGATAATAAATATGTGTGCCGTATAAAATTTAGATTGATCGATTCAATGTGGTGGTGATGATATGTTGGATTATATGTTATGTTAATTAAAATTATCATTTTAGTGATAAATTGTCATGTTAGTATAAATTATTATTTTAGTGATAAAATTGTCATTTTAGTTATAAATATCATTTTTAGAAGAATGTTATGTTAGAATTAAAAATACCATTTTTAGAATCATTAATGTTGGAAATTTAATTTGTCATTTACGTTAAATTAGATGTGTCATTTAATTAGTATATATGTCAATGATAGATAAATATGTCATTTATTTAGGACATGTTTATGATAAATAAATATGTCATTTATTTAGGATATGTTTATGATAAATAAATACGTCATTTATTTAGGAAATGTTTATGTTATATTAAAAAAGTCATCATATTAGAAATGTCCTTTTATTCAGAAATGTCATCATATTAGAAATGTAATTATATTAAAAATGTCATCATGTTAGAAATGTCATGTTAGAATTAAGTTGTCATTTAGTTTGAAATGTTATGTTAATCAAAAATGTCAGTTTACATAGAAAATGTCATGATAATCAAAAATGCCATCTTATATAGAAATTGTTATGTTAATAAATATGTCATTTATTTAGAATAATTATTTGTCAAACAAATATGTCATTTATTTAAAATATATTCATGTTAAAATAAAGATGTCATTTTTGTTAGAAATGTTACATTAGATTAAAAATAACATTTTTGTTAGAAATTTTACATCAGATTGAAAAAAATAACATTTTAAATAAATTATCATGTTAGATAAAAATAACATCTTTGTTATAAAATTATCATGTTAGATAAAATGTCATTTTAGATAAAACATCATGTTAAGATAAAATTATCATTTTAGATAAAAATGTCATGTTAGAACAAAAGGTCATTTGAGTTAAATATATCATTTATGTTAGAGATAAAAATGTCATTTATATTCGGGATAAAAATGTTGAAACTTCAAAATTCACATTTTTAATGTAAAGATAAAATATATAAAATATTCATTGAATGGATAATAATGTTGAAACATTAAAATTTACATTTTAATGTAAAGCATGATTTATGTAAAAATGATCATTAGTTGAAATATAAAAATGTTTAATAATAAAAAGTTTACATTTTTATTGTATATGAGAAAATATGAAAAGTGAACATTTGTTTTAAAAGACTCAAGTCAATTAAAATTTTGTTTACATTAAAAAATTATATTTTTAATGTAAGTTTGAATCATATAAAAGATTCAAGTTAATAAATTTTGTTTACATTACAATTTACACTTTAATGTATGTATGAATCATGTTAAAAGATTCATTGTTTGAAAATTTGTTTTCACATTGGGATTTACATTTTTAATGTAAATAGATCATTAGAAAAAATAAAATTACATTATTTTTAAAAAGAGTAATTTTTGTTAAAAATGTGTTAACATAGGAAAGTACATTTTTAATGTACAAATGATTATATAAAAAGATTATAATTTGATTATAATATGTTTACATTCAAAAAGCTCATTTTAATGCATTAAAGGATTAAATAAAAAGATCATTGTTTGATAAAAATGTTTTTACATTAAAAATTTCATTTTTAACGTAAGTAGGAATAATTAAAATATGCATTGTTTAATATTAACATTTACATGTTATAGAAGTTGAAATGTTCATTTGTTTGATATCAACATTTACATGTTAGAAAAATAGAAAAATGTACATTGGTAAAAGATTATCATGATTATGTTAGCGACATTAGAAATAATTCAAACTGAATTATAACTGGTTAAATTTATTAACCAATGATTTATGTATGTAAACTGTTGTTGTTTGAAAACCCTACACGGGTATTGGGATGACGTTTTTCATACAATAGCCCCAATATTTAGTTGTATGTCAATCGATGGATTGACAGTCTGTGATGAACATTATTTATTTATTTATTGTAATGCTCACACAGTTATAAATTTCACTCTGGATGTGAATGGATTGTTTATTATTTTTCATTATTGTTATATACATGCGATGTATGAAATCCATATAACTGAAATTATATGGTAATTGATTGAGCCGCCTTCCGATTCAGAATATTTTTAATGTAAAATATATTTAAAATAAAGAATCTTTTTGAATAAAGAATATTTTAAAATTATGAATATTTTAAAATGATATTCAGTGTAAAATAAAATTATGATTTCTATGTTCCTTTTTAGACGAATATAAAAATATAAAATGTAAAGCCGAATTAAGTGGTAAACGCCATTTTAACCCGAACGGGTTTATCGATTGATTTATTTCATTTTATAATGAATATCGGAAAGTAGTGATTTCAAAATCTAATATTTTGAGAATATTAATATTTTAATATGATAAATATATAGAATATCCAATTTTGATTTGAAATCGAAAATGGAGTTAAAATCGTTTTAAAACAAATTTATAAACGCTTTATAAAATATGTTTTAAATAGTGAACAGCGAAATAATATATATATATATATATATTATATTTAATGGCCTGAATAGAAAGCGCCGCGAGCGACCGTTCGCGAATTTCGACCATTAACTTCAAATTGATTGACGGGAGATCCGGCCGTCGGATTCTCCTAAAAGTAGAACCGTTGGGTTCGTATCGAAAAGTGTGTTCCAATGAATATAAGAGTTTTGAAATTTAACGGTTGGATTTGGAATTATGTCCAAATCAAATTTGAAAAAGATCGTAGTGAATGCAGTTCGGTGGTCGTTATTGGAAACCGACTGTACAGGCCTTAATAAAATTATTAAAAATATGGAAAAAATATGTAAATGATTTAAAAAGATTTTTGGATGAGAAATTCCATATGTGAAAAGATAAAAATATTTTTTATCGAAATGAACTAGTTATTAACCAGAATAAATATTTTAAATTAAGATTTATTGAAATTTACCAATAGATAAATATTTAATTGGAATTAAATAAAATAAATTGGATTCTTGGGTTTGTCGTGAATGGTGTCTTAAATAACACTGTTCTTAAACCCAGTTGAGAAAAGAATAAGTCTTTTAATTAAGGTTATTAGAGTTTTTCAATTATATTTAGCAATTAGAATAAAATGAAATGTGAATTGGGTTTATCGTGAATTGTGTTCTAAACGACATTTGTTCTTTAACCCAATTAACAGTGAAAGTATAATTTGGAAGTTATGAATCTTTTATTAAGATTTAATGGAAATTCTCTAAAGTAAAGTTTTTCAATTTAACATATTAAATTTGGATTAAATGGGATCCGATTTAATAATGATCGAGATAAGCTTCTGTGGAAGAAGACCGTTATTATACATGGAATTTAAAAGGCTTTGCCATTATTCCATTTATATTATTAATCTGATACAGAAATTTATATCGATTATATATTGATTTGATTTCTGTGAAAATTCCATATTTAATGAGAAATGATTTTGGGTTTATCATGAACTGTGTTTTAAATGACATTGGTTCTTTAACCCAGTTAAAGACAAGATTAATTTCTTAAACTTGAATAATCATAAAGTAATGATTTTGGATATTAAAATCCAATTTGGAGTTTAAAGAATCTTTTAAAATTAAGATTAAAGAATAAATATAAACAATTTATCTTTGATAAAATTAATGGGAACCTTTCCCTAATAATGTGAATATTTTATTAAAAGAATATTCTGAATTGGAATGAGGCGTATGTGGTGTTTTTGTAGTACTTTATTATTAATGATAAAATACCCGAGTTATTCGGAAAGACCGGGTTTAACCCATTCTGAATAATTACTACTACGATTAAGAGTCAAAGATGAAGACGGTGGTTGAAGATCGGAGGTCTTCACATCGTTTAGACGACTACTGATGTCTTGATTGGGAGGCATCCCAAGACAAGGTAATAAGTGGTGATCGTCCAGATGTACTTGGAGATCGATGGATATGCAAGCACCTCTCTCCTATACTGGACTTATGGGACGAGGAATAAGGTGTCTTCGGTTTCGTTCAGACCTAGAACGGACTTGTAAATGAATGTGTGTCTGACATTGGATTTCATTCCATGTAAACTAAATTGATTTCTATTTAGTATATATCTGTGGTGGCGGAGAATTTATTCTCTTGCTTAACACCCTTCTCTGAGACGCACGAGCTCAGAGGTTATATATTGGTAGTTATCGATCGCGTGACGTGGATTGTCAATGTGGCATGCCAAGATACAAATGATCAAGGCTTTTGTTGAAAAGCAGAGCCTTGTGGTTGATGATAAAAGCATAGACTATTTCAGCATAGCTTTGTGTATAGTGTTACTTCACGAGCCTCACACCTCGGTAAGAGTCAAAAACGGGACAAGGGAACGCAGGGAGTGCACACGTTTCTTTCTAGCTAGGAGTGGTGTCAGCGTTTACAAGCCCTGACATTTTTACTTATGTGGATGATGGATTATGAGGTACCTCGGATTTATTGGTCGATAGTGACCATTTTATAGGTTCAATAGGACCGGGAAGCATGTGCTTAGGAATTGCCAATCCACTAAAGTTATTTGTGGACCGGCCCTGCAGGATCCAAGGGTTGCGCATAGGTGTGATCCTGAGACATTTGCTAGAGTGTCTCAAATCGGTAAGGAGATCGTTCCTAGCCTTGAATCATCATGGAAATCCAACTTCCAATACGACATCATGCGGTTTTGATTGTAGAACTAGTATGGCGACATAGTATATGGTAGCTATGTCATCTATGATTGATACATTATGATTGAAATGTTTTTGAAACATTTATACACTAATAATAATATAAAATCCGTTTTATCGTATCAAGCATCTTTTGGCCATTATAAGGTAAAAATCTATCCTTCGGTTTGCATTGCATTGTGTGATGGAACTTGAGACTTATAATGGTTTCATTTTTCTAAAAAGCATTGCGTTGTTTAAGGATTTACTTTATTTCATGCACTGGCAATCCAATGGAGTAAACCTGTTCCGCGTTAGCGGCGTGGTCCTGTGATTAGCCTTATTATTAAATAGGTTAAATAAGACTTCTCATACCAGTCCCATGACTGACCTGTAGTTTGTTTCACTTGCAAACTCGGGTGCCCATATTTTCCACGTGGGCAGTCGAGTAGCTTATTTTGCAGATATATTGAGCAAGATTCTGGATCGAAGCTTAAAGCTGTGTCAAGAGCACTGATAGTCTTCCGCTGTGCTATATTCATTTCCACTGCATTGTATTGCATTTATTGTAAATTATCTTCCGCTATAGAATTATATTCGATGTACTCTGATATTTTGTACTCTGATGTAACGTTAATGTAATGTTTATAAAAGTCTTATGTTATATGTTCTGATGTGTTGTATGCCCAAATTTAGTGTACTCGGGTTTTGAACGGTCTTGGTCGATTTAACGGTCGATTTGGTCCGAGCGAAATCCAAATCGTTACATATATTCTAGTAGTTGGTGCAGAAATTTGTTCTTGGGATATGAATGAGAAGCTTACTTGACCCTTACCTTACCTTATTATCTCGTTTACTTCATACTTTCATATTTTACTGTATTTTCATTTCTAGTACCATTTTTCTGTCTTGATACTTCTTATCTTATGCTTATACTGAAAATCACTGGAACTTACCAGACTTTATGTCTGACCTATTTTGCTTTTCCTTCTCTCTCTTCTTTCCCGCCTCAGGTTCTCAGAGTGGTGGCGAACAGTAGCTATGATTGTGATTCTGTTCAACTCGGATTTGAATTACTTCTCTTTCCATATATTATTTCTATTTCTTTTATATTTTATTGTTATGGCATGAAAGGGAATATTATTTTATGTTTTTGTACGCTGATGATTTATAAGATAGATTTTTATGACTTTATGATATTGACGATCCATTTGAAAATGTAATGTTTAATTTGGTTTGAAATGAAAGTTTAAAGTTTTTCCACTGCATTTTTATATTCTGTCTTATTATAGTTAGTCTCTGTACTATTACTGTGCTTCATAGAACTTAATGCATTCTCATATGAGTGACATTGAGAGATGTGGTTTGTCACATTTGGTCAGAGCCTAAGGTTACAAGATATAAGAACAAAAATTGAAAAAGTATTTTTCAAAGAAAAAGATTTTCTAATAAAACCAAATTTTGAAAAATATATCCCCTCAAGTCATTTGCAATATTCCTTCGATCTCTCTAAGAATCCTTGTTTCATCTCTTTTTCAGCATGTTTGGGGATCCTAGTTTCTCCGAGGGCATTCCCATTCCGACATGGTTCAGTTGATATATAGAGGCTACGACACCTGCTGAAGTTCAAGGCAATGCCCCACCCCCAGCTGCAGCCACAGTAGCTCCACCAAATCCTGTTGTCAACTTTTCTAAGCTTTTTAAGGACTTCTGTGTGATGGGAGGCTAGCTATTTCATGGTACTAAGAGTTTTGTAGAGGCACGCAATTGTCTTAGAGAAACGGAGAATGTATTTGATTTATTGGAGCTCGAAGATAGGTGAAAGATTTAGTTGGCCTCTTGTCGACTGAATGAGGAAGCTTCATAATAGTGGGAGGTAACTCAAGCGAGGAAGGCGGTAGCCACATAGGATGAAATTAGACACATATTTGACATGAAATTATTGTCGCAAGAGGAAGAAGGAATGCAAATGGAGAAGTTTTTGAATTTGAAACATGGAGATAAGTTAGTAAAGGAATATGTCAATAGTTTCGATCAGCTAGCAAGATTCAATTTGTATTTGCTGAACACTCCACATATGTAGGCTTTGAGGTTCTCAAAAGGATTGAACCAACCGTTGCAAGGACTAGCATTGATGCATATACTGATGGGAGCAACTTTCGAGAGGCTATTTGACACGGCTTTGATGCACGAGGACGGTAAAGAGGAGAAGAAAGAAGTTAAGACCGGGTAGGAAAACCCAAGGCTGAAAAAAAGATTGTGTCCCATGAAGGGAGTGTCAAAGAAGGGAGTAAAATTTGACAAGACCCAGATCAAGACAGAAGTTAAGTGCTATGGTTGTAGGAATTTGGGGGTACTTTGTGAGTGACTGTAAGAAGATAAAGAATGCATGTTTCAGTTGTGGTCAAGTTGGACATTTTACAAGATAATTCCCCTAACAAGCAAGGTCAGAAGACAAGATCGTTTGGAGGACAAGTTCACACACTAGAGGCTAGTGATTCGGATCGTGGTAGGAAAGTCACAATCGAAGGTTTGATTTCTCTTTTTGATTCTCTGATTAGGACTTTCTTTGATTTTGGTGCTTCTTATTCATTCATATCCAATTCTGTCGTAGATAATCTATATCTTGACATTAGTATTGTTTTCGATCATGTTGTAGTCTCAAGCCCTATAGGAAGAACGGGTCATTTATCTATGTTGTGTAGGGGTTTGAGAGTTTCTGTTATGGGCGTCGAATTTAAATGCGACGCATATGCTCATGATTTTATGGGTTACAGACTTATTCTATGTATGGATTGGTTATCCATGTATGGTTCTATTCTTTATTGTGAGAGGAGAGTTGTTAGACTTCTAACGTACCATGGTAGAAATCTCGAAATATCTTGTGACCCACAGAGGTCGACTATGCTCAGTTTCCTGGATTCTCTTGATACTTCCATTGATGTTCTTTGATCAGTACCCATATTTAGTGGTTTTCGGACGTGTTCAATGAGGTTAAAGGATTACCTCCTAGGAGAGAGATAGATTCCAGATTTACTTGGTGGAGAATGCGAAGTCAATCATTTATCAGTGCTCCATATGGCTCCTAGAGAGAGAAGGGAGCTTAGCAAACAAGTACAGAAGTTATTTGAGAAAGAATTCATTAGACGAAGCATTTCTGAGTGGGGAGCTTCAGTCATCTTTGCAATCAAGGAAGACGACTCTCTCCGTCTATGTGTGGACCATAGGGAATTGAATAAACTCACCAAAAAGAATAGGCACCTACATCAGAGGATTGATGATTTGTTTAACCAGCTAGTAGGCGCTTCGGTTTTCTCATAGCTGGATGTAGACATGAGATTTCATCAGCTTAGGGTAGCAGATGATAGTATTAACTAGAAGGCTTTCAGGACTCCAAACGATTTTTTTTGAGTGGTTGGTCATGCCTTTTGGGCTGACCAATGCACCCGCATACTTCGTTATTTTGATGAGTCGGGTGTTTAGGGAGTATTTGAACAAGTTCGTGGTGGTTTTTGTGGACATATTCTGTTTTTCTCAAGGAGTGAGGAAGAGCGTTAGAGGAGGTTCTCAGCACTCTCAGATGGCATCATCTTAAATCTAAGTTCTCTAAGTGTCATTTATGGAGAAAGGAAGTAAGGTTCCTAGGGTATGTAGTCTCCAAGGATGGAATAGCGGTGGACTCCACTAAAGATGTCGTAATTCAAGATTTGGAAGCCCCTAAGAATGCAATGGAGGTTAGGAGTTTCTTGAGATTGGCGGGTTATTATAGAAAGTTTATTAAGCACTTCGCTCGGACATCAACTCTGCTCACCCGTTTGACGAAGAAGAACTTGGTTTTCACTTGGAGTGTTGATTGCGAGGATGCGTTCCAAAGGTTAAAGAGGGCTATAACATCAGCCTCTGTTCTGACTCTTCCTGATGGTAGCAAGGTATTTATGGTCTACACAGATGCTTGCGGCATGGGGGTTAGGTGTTATGTTGATCCAAGAAGGTAGGGTGGTATGCGATGGAAGTAGGAAATTTAGATTTCACGAAAAGAACTACCCCACCCATAACTTGGAGTTTGCTGCAATAGTGTTCTCACTTAAGTCTTGACGACATTATCTACTTGGAGAGATATTTGACCTTTACACGGATCAGAAGTTGCTCAAAAATTCGTTCTCGCGAGGGTCTTAATTTAAGGCTGCAACAATGGTTGGAGTACCTTGCGTCTAACGATTTTGAGATAGCTTATACCCCAGGCAAGGATAATGTGGTTGCGGACGTGTTGAATAGGCAAAGGATGACCTTGAGTCCTTTGTTCATAGAGTGGTAGAGCTTGGATTTTATCTCGACCTTTGATTTTAGGCCATCTACGGGTTTTACGCTTAGTTTGTTGGCATCATTGGAGGTGTGACCAACTCCTATGGAGCGCATTTGATCCGCACAATGAGAGGATCAACAGTTAGTGGACATCTAGAATAGACTCGGTACAGGAGAGGCCTCTAGTCACCTAGCTAGATATTCTATGGACGAGAAAGGGTGGCTAAGACGAGATGGAAGATTGTGTGTTCCCAGAGTTGGGGATTTGCTGTGGTCAGTTATAGAGGAGGCTCATCACTCTCGGATGACTATCCATCTGGACGGTGACAAGATGTACGGAGACATGAAGTGAGTTTTCATTGGACTGGCAAGAAGAAGGATGTTGCAGAATTTGCAGCCCGATGTTTGACTTGCTAGCAAGTCACGGTTGAACAAAGGAAAACTGTCGGATTGCTTCAGCCCTTGGATATCCCACAATGGAAATTGGAGAGCGTCCCTATGGACTTTATTGATGGACTTCCCAGATCAAGGAAAGGCAACACGAGTATATGGGTAATAGTGGGCAGACTTACGAAGAGCGCTCACTTTATTCCAGTCAAGAGAAAAAGAACAGAAGCATGGCTAGCATCGGTATACCTTAGAGAGATCGTCCGACTTCATGGGTACCTTCCAGTATAGAAAGTGACTGTGACCCCTTCTTCATGGGTGAGTTATGGAAGATCTTGCAAGATGCACTAGGTACATAGTTACGATTGAGCACAACTAATTACCCTCATCCCGATGGACGGACTGAGAGGGTCAATAGGGTTTTTGAAGATTTACTGAATGTATCCTAGACTTCGAAAGGACCTAATTGGGAGGAGCATCTCCCATTGGTTTAGTTCTCCTACAATAATAGTTATTAGTCAAGTATAGGGATGATTCCCTTCAAGGCACTTTATAGACAACCATGTAGATCGCCGACATGCTGGTGGGAGTCTACAGACAAACTTTTACTAGGGCCTGAGATGATTAGAGAGACTTCTAAGAAGATAGAGCTTATTCGCAAACGAATGAAAGCAACTCAAGATAGGCAGAAGTCATTTGCTGATAAAAGAAGGTCTGACTTGGAATTTGACGTATGATATATGGTCTTTATCGAGGTATCACCTCTAAGAAATGTTGTTGGCTTTAGCTCAGTAGGCTAGTTGGCACCAAGGTTTGTAGGACCATTCCCCATAGTTGAGAGGATAGTCTAGATGTCCTATAGAATTAGACTACCAGAGAGGATGGCAGGAGTACATGACATGTTCCATATTTACTATTTGAGAAAATATATACATGATTCAATAGAGGTAGTTAAGCCAACTACGCTTGAGGATGTTGAAGTTGAGAAGGAGGCGTCAGTTAGGAAAGTTCCTGCCTATATCCTTTAATCGAAAGTTAACAAACTACTCAACAAACAGATCAAGTTAGTGAAGGTGGAATGGGGAGAAGTTCGAGACGATGTGACATGGGAACCAGAAGACAAAATTCGCGCTTCTTACCCTTTTCTCTTTGAGAGTACGTTCTTAATTTCCTTCCTAAGCTTTTGAATTTGAATAAGTTATTTCTATCATTCAAGTATGTTTATCCTATCATTCGAATCTTGATCCTTAGGTACAAGCCTATGGTTGGAAACATGTGTTTGAGACATGTTATGTTTGTTGGTTGCACGTGGATGCAAGTGGTCGCATATACACGCACATTAGGTGCAAGATCGGCTTAAGAACTTACATACTGTATATGGATGTGTGTGCATTTTAATTTTTTCAATGAATGAAAATGGTTGAATCATCGCATGGATGTAGCATTTTGGTGAATGATTGTGCACACATATAGAACTTATATGTATCATTAGGACTCTTTTGCATTTCATATTGGATACATGGCACATACACATATTGCATTGAGGAGGTCAACTGAATCAGTTGATCGGATGATTTTCGCATTAGTGTAGGGACATATGCACACAACACCTTTGCATATGTTCATACAAAGCATTATAAATTTTAAGGATAATGGATGCCAGTGGTTGGTGGATGAGTAGATGGGTGTAGATAGTTGTTAAGTAATAAAATTCTTCTTAATTTGAAAATTTCGGGGACAAAATCATTTTAGGAGGGGAGAATGTAACACCCCATAATTGAATACATTTTATTTTATATAATGAAGATAATAAAATGAATGTTAATTAATGAAATATTTAGAAATGAGTGAAACAAACTTTACTGTTGTGTCCGTTAAGAAATTTTGGTTTAGATAGACTCTTGGTTTTCGTAAATCGGGTTAAATATGAAGAAGTTATGAATTAAAAAAGATTGAACTAAAAACAGTGTATAATATATATATATATATATAATATAAAAACTGAATGCAGAAGCAGCAATTAGTGGGCGACCTTGCCCATAATTGGGCCGACACAGGGGTCGACTCATGTGTTGACCCTAGTAGTAAATGGGTCGACCCACCTGCATACATGCCGAGTTCCTACAATTGAATCTGGACTATTTTGTTTACAATATTCACATGTTAACTCCGGTTGAGGTATACGGTTGGATTTATATACCTAATATCTAATGATTTAGAATTATCCTGGCTAATATATAAATAGGCTAGCAGCCTCACCATTTTTCTACACATGAACATTCTTCATTCTTCTTCCTCCAAGCTATTTTCTAAATAAAAATAAGACGATGTCGAGGTGCTGCCAAAACATAGACTAAAAGGGATAATTCTAGTTTTTCAACAACAACAAATCTAAAGAGAAATTTTTATGGACCTTAATCGAATCACTGTGAGTTATAGTCATTTTTATATCTGCTATTTAAATAGTATTTTGACAGTAATGATTTGGATCTAAAAGGTAATGATGTTTATATATGTTATTGTTTTGCTGTCAATTATCTATTCAGTTTACAATTATTATATGTTCATGTATACATCTTCTATTCCTTATCCCCTTTTTTATCTTTTATTTACTTATAGTCATTTCTATGCCTATTTATTCAGTTTGGATCTGTTTTCTCCTTTTCCTTTTTATTTTACACTGAGCCTAAACCATCAAGATCCTAGGCCATTTCCGTTTGAATTACGTATAATTTGAGATTAAATAAACTTGTAATGACAATAAGAATAATTGGGCATACTGTAATTAGAGAACCTTTGCCTGTAAATTTGGGATAATTACAAAAAGGGAAGAATATGCAAACATGTTAATCTAAATAGATTCGACTTATTTAATATTAAGTAAAACATGTTAGGAAAAATACGAGGATCAAATGTAAATTAAGTAAAATTGATTATTGTAATACACACACACACACACATCTGAGCAGGTGTTTGTTTGTTTTGGGGAGGTATTGTACAAAGAATAACATTTATAGGAAATGCCATTTATAACCATGCTTATTGATGAACATAGACGTGCTATATTAAACCTGTTAATTAATAAGCTAAGATGTCCCACGCCTTGCTGTTTATATTCGGTTTTGGGACTCTTAAAATCCTAGTTATTCAGGGGAACAGGCCTAGGGGGTGGCTTGCGTCAATATTGCTGTGTGGAACCCGTATCTACAAGTAACCCTATTATTATCATAGAGGGCCCTCGAACTAGGTAGGGGTCAGGGCACGCTTTACTGACCTGGATAGTAATATGTTCAAAAGATGGATGGTTGGTATGGGTGCATTCTAATGGAGTCATGAGCGTGCATAGGTCCGATGAGGGAAACTAAGACACTATAACACTAGCGAATAGGTTTGTGCCTTATAATTTGACAGGTTAGAGACTGATATCCTCTATTGCCGTAGCTGGCATAGGATATTTGCGTAATAGGGAGCTGATAGCATACGTAGTAATTAGGGTAAAACCAAATCCTGATATTCTAGTAGTTGGTGCAGAAAATTTTCTTGGGATATGAATGAGAAGCTTACTTGGTCTTTACCTTACCTTGTTATCTCATTACTTCATACTTGCATACTTTACAGTATTTTCATATCATTGATCATTTGTCTATCTTGATACTTCTTGTCTTATGCTTATACTAAAATCTCTAGAAATCGCTAGACTTTATGTCTGACCTATTTTGTTTTTCCTTCTCTCTCTTCCTCCCCCCAGGTTCTCAGAGTGGCCCAGACAGTAGCTGTGATCGTGATTTTATTTAGTTCGGATTTGGATTACTTCTTTTTCCACGTATTAGCTCAGTTTCTTTTATGTTTTATTGTTATGGCATGAGAGGAATATTATTTTATGGTTTTCTACTCTGATGATTTATGAGACAAATGTTTATGACTTTATGAATTTGATGGTCCATTTAAAAATGTAATGTTGAATTTGGCTTGAAATGAAAGTTTAAAGTTTTTCCACTGCATTTTTATATTCTGTCTTGTTACAATTAGTATGTGTATTATCATTGCGCTTCACACAACTTAATGCATCCTCATATGGGTGACATTGAGGGACGTGGGTGTCACAAGGAGTATATTCAATCTTAGGGTTTTTTCCTTCCCGTCATCAAAAAACCTTTTTATTTTCGAAACCCTTTTTATTTTCCAAAATAGTTTTTTACCTTATATTTTCTCCAAATATAAGACCAAGGAATCAACATAATAGTTTCCAAAAGATTATCTGGATTTTTATAATGAAGCATGAATGGATATACCTCGTAATTATGTTTTTGGACAATTTCAACATATTAACATGAATTTCCTCTTTCAAGACCAAGAAAGGACCGTTGACTGGAACTCCTGAACGAAACTAATAACCAGAAATTGTGATTATCTCAGTTGTAGCTAACTTTTTGTCCAGTCATCATGCTCAAACCCATAGGATTCACCATATGTCGTCCTCACGCTCTTCAAGACAAATAGCCAAGTGCACAATGTGGAAGGTTAGGGTTGGCCCGATACTCAAAATCAAAATGCTTAAAATCCATAGTTTCTTTAAAGCCATTTTAAATAAATATGCCCTCGACTATCTAATCGTCGAAATTATATAGAGTCAAGTGAAAAGTCCAAAGAAAATAGAAAATAAATTTGAATAATTGCTACCACTAAATCCTAAATTATTAATTCCTTTGATCATCTATACCTAAGCTCTGATACCGAATGTAACACCCCATACTTTTCTGAGCTTGAATTTCAACAAAAATTGAAACTCAAACCCATATGAGCAGGAAGTGTATAAATTTCGTACATGTAAATAATGAGCATGAACATAATTAGAGTCATATAAAACTAACTCACAATGGAAAAATGATAGGACAACAAGTATCGACTTGGGCAACTACCTTTAAAAGCAAATCACCGGATCAATACCGAGCATGAGAGAACAAGAACGGGAAAAACCAAACATGAACACTAACTAAGACCTGTCTTTCTCAAGATAAATCTAAGAGTTATTATGAGTAAGGGGTCAGAACAACAAGTCATGGTGAGTACAAAATGTATATACTGTCCATAATACACAAATGCATCCCATTTGGTTTCACCCAAATCTTATATCTGACATGGCTAGTAATTATAACCTAATCTTGTAAGAATCACACACGATGATTAACTAGCAGACCTGTAACAACCCGAATTTTTATAACATGTTACATTTGGTATCAGAGCAGAAGGTTACCAGACTGGGCAAAAGTTTTTAAAACCTTCTAAAACTATTTCCAAAACCGTTTACAAAGAAGCATTTTTCAAGAAAAGTCTTGTTTTATTTAAAGGCTATTCCCCAAAAGCCATTAGCATTATCCTTTGTTTCCTCGTTTGAATCTCTTTTCCTTTCTTTTCTCCATCTGTAGTCACAGTAGTTTTTACCTGCGGCTAATCTTCTTTCTAGCTTCGTAGAGGGTTTTCTGTACGATGGAGATAGTTTCCGTGAGGCTAGTTAACATGTTACATAGGGAAGGTATGAATGACACGTTAAGGCGAATGAATCTCAAAACAAGAAGGTAGACTCCGTAAAAGGAGGCAAGAACAACAACAACAAGAATGATAACAAGACACGCGAGAAAAGAAAATGCCACTTCTGTGGTATTGAGAGCCATATAGCCTAGGATTGTAGAAAAAAGAAGATGAAGATGGGAGCATGTTTCCAGTGTGGTGAAACTGGACATATTAGCAAGAACTGCCCTAAGAAGCAAGGGCAAGCCCCACAGGCAGGACCCTATGGGGGTACATCTTTAACTTCTTCTCCTTGATGCTTTGTTTTATCTTGATTATCTTCTCAATCCTATCTTGAGAACCTTAGGTAGAACCCTTTTGGATGTAAACATGTGATTGAAACATGTTATGGTTGATGTTTGCAAATGGTTGCAAGTGGTCGCAAGTGGTTGCTCGTGGTTGCATAACACACATTAGGCACTAGATCGGCTCAGACACATTTTCATATTGCATATGCATGGGTGTTTATACTTGCTTATGGATGAAATTGAATGTGTTATCATGTGGATGTTGCATATGGATGGATGTTTGTGCACACATATAGTGTTTATGTGACTAGGATTATTTGCATACATGTTGGATTCATGACACTAAACATATTTTGCATTTGGAAGATCAATCAGGCCTGATCATTTGCATTAGATAAGGAACATATACACACACTTTCTGCATATGTTCATATAGCATTAGAAATCTTTTAAGGACTGCTTGTGGATGATGGTTGAGTAGATGGTTGATTGGATGATAAGATGCATTCTTCTTAACTTGAAGATTTCGGGGACGAAATCCTTTAAGGAGGGAAGAATGTAACAACCCGAATTTTTATAACATGTTACAAGACCCAAGGTAGTACTTGCCAAAAATATCGTTATCGTACTGTACTAAGATGGAACTTTTATGCATAAATAAGAAGCCTTTAAACCACCACTCTAATAAATACGAAAACTAAGGACCTGGATCTCTAACTAGTCAATACCCTATAAAGGGGGTGGGTTATTTTATACAATCACTTATGGCCTTACTCAAAATATGATATAAGGCCGGATCCTACGATCACTTAAGCTACAACTCCAATGATCACTTAATACATTACTACGTGTTTTACTATACCTTAACATAAATTAGAGGACACTAACTACTAAGTCTTACTAATTTAAGGCTTCCATAATTCACGCATATCCTAACTCCACATAAGGCAAGAGATAGTAAGCAGTCACTTATGACCTACTAGATTGGTAGACGACTAACGTCATTTATGACCTTCCCCTGGTGGACTCCAGTGTTACTTTCTAGCCGGCTTTATTAGATATTCCACTAGCCACTTGATCCTTCCAGCAGGATAGGCGGTCCCGTGCACCTTTGGTACCATTTGCCAAAGCGGATTCTAACCCAGTCACTACTACCTAGAGGAAGTGGTCCATCGTAGAGATTACTGATGTCGTACCTATTTAGCCATCTAATATTTCTCGAAGTAGGCTACATTATGAATTATTTATTTTTCAGTTTCTTCTATCAGAAAGAAGGTGGGCCCTACTACCACTTAATACCTCAACACTTAAATTAAACCATTTTGGAAATAATTCTCATTACGCCATTAACTATTGTCATGGTTTCCCATGGTTAATGATATCTCACATCAGCTGTACATATATTCGATTGTCGGAATGTGCAGTCTTTTATCGAATTAGGCAACTAATCTTGCATCATTAACCTGCACAGTCTAATCTTTAATTATAATTAAAGATATTAATTCTAGATTTAAACTAGAATAAGATAAGGATAATTATCTATAACTTATTATCCTAGGATATTTAATTATTTATTTCCTTATTAGACTTAGTATCTACTACGGTAGTTAATACCCATTAAAGCGCCTTTGATTCCATTTATTATTATAACGGTCTCATTCCATTAATGACCCAAACAGTCATATTTCCTAAGGCAATGGACACTCAATCAATAAAATCCCTAATTATCTCGTGCCATTAATGACCCTAATGGTCATGTTTCCTAAGGCAACTGACAACCTTTTTTAATTCCATTTATACTAGTCTCATTTAATTACACAAATTCCAAATGTTGTAACCCCTAAATATTACTATATTTATTTAATTTCATTAGTTCTTATATGAATATATATAGGTTTATTACAATTATTAGTTTTCCTAATTGGAGTAACAACTCCTATTCCTAATCATATTTGAATTTTAACCAATCTGGCATTTATTTCCGATTCAATTCATTTCCCCAAAACATTCCTACTTACAATATTTATTCTCTTATTTGTAACCTTTTTAATTATAGCAATCATTTCCACATTTATTGCTATCAATATAATGGTCACAAATATTCATTTCTATTTGTTATTGGAAATATTATGATTTATATCCCCATTAAAAGGGAAGTCAACAAAATTCAAACACATAATAAACACTTATTTAGTAATAATATACTAGTGTTTTTTACATAGTTTTGGACAAATCAAGTTATAATAATTATATATTTATATTATAAGCGCGATGTTAACATAGTTAATAATTATATTTTATTATTGTTATTATTATTTTATGTTCTAGACTACGATCATAATGATTCTTTTCATGTTTACTCTTGTATAAGATTCAAAATCTCATGGAAAGATTATTTACTGTAACTATTGTGAATTTTTTCCAAACTATTTAAAAGAGGAATATTGGCATATTTCAAATCACAAGGAGATAGGTTAATATTTTATTTGGAATAGATGTTGCAAACTACATACAAAAATACATGAATTTACACATATCTTCCCATTTGGATTGTTTATGTTCCTTGTTGATTTGAAATGACGCCTTTTTATATAAAAAGAGAAAAAAAGGAAAATTTACAATAGACAAGTAAAAACCCCAAATATTATCAAACACAAACAAGTTTATAATTATAAAATCATAATTGCACAAATCAAATATTTACACCCAAATTCCATGAATCTGGTATATGAACACCACACAACTGATAATATTTAGGAATGGTTTCCAAACTCAGGGTGTTTAAAATAGCCACAAACAATCAAGATAAATTATAGGCAACGTAAGAATATTAAACTAAGGAGCCTACAAATCCATATCAAACTTCACATATTTTTTCAGATTTAACATAAACAAAACAAATATGATATTTTAGGCATGCAACCCATATTTAAAACAATCGAATCATATAAGATGGTCTAAATAATGGATATATTTCCCACTTACCTTAAAGCAATCCAAATCTAAACACAGCTGTTAGGCCTATAATTTCTAAATCTTACAGATCTACAATTTGTAAACAGGGTATATATATATTGATTAATGTTTGTAAATCTGAAAGAAAAAATTGAAAAGAATAAGGAAATTTTATATTAATGATTATTTATTCGAAGAACCAAGCCTTTTTCACAAATCATGATTCAATCCTTCCAATCTTTGTTTTTTGAATTGATTATATTTACAATTTAGAGTTTTAAAAGAGATTAGAGAAAGGGAAATGAAAGAGCTTCGTTGTTGCCTCTAGAAGTGTGAGCAAAAGAGCTTGGGTCTAGCCACTTAATACTTCCCTTAGACAGGCGGTTCCCTTTACATGGTCGGTGAAACTCTTAGTAGCCCATCCCAAGGTCAACCCTCGCCAATCTTCTAGATAAAGTAGACACTTTCGGAGAAATACCTCCACTCATACGTTAAAGTCTATTAGGATAATTTAATACCATATAAAAGAAAGGCCGACCTAATGACCATTTAAAACCTAGTAAGGTGGGTCCCATGACTTTGGTCCAGAACCAAGGAGTGGACCTTAGGAACAAACCAAGTCCTAACCACTTAATACCCTAAAAAGATAGGTCCACAACTTAATACTTTTCAAGGCAAGCCTACTTCACAAATATATATATATATATACTGGAAATTGGTTCACTTTATTAATTACTAAAAATCGTACAAGAGAAAGGTTAGCATACTAACCATTACATAAACAAAAGCAAGAAAACCTGAAAATACAAGTACCTATAATACTAAACTATCATATATCCGCCCTTGATGAGGCCACCATCATATTGGCGTGCAACTCTGCACTTCACCCGAGCCCAAGGCCCCACATGAGCATGATCATCAGCCGATCACCTCCCATAGAAGATACAATCCAATACAACATCTTACATCAGCATAGGAAGCAGAAATACCATTAACTAATCTCTCAGCAGTTCACCCCATTTCATCTAGAACAAACCTAGTAATCAACTTCAGCTAAACTTCATGAGAAAACCATAAACGGCACATGGTTGCATAGAAAGCATAAAAATGACCAGTGAGTGAACAACCCATAAACAAATGTAACTGTACCTAAATCCTAAAAGATTCAATTCCAAGCACTAAATCATGTTGATGATTCAATATCAACAATGTGAATCCATGTTAGTGCCAGAATCGACATTATGAACACAAAGAATCCAAGTGCAAATTTCTTAATAACATATAAGAGCTATAACCGATCATGTGTGTCCATCCAATACAGCATATTAAGTTCAATACAGTGAACACCTTAACTAAATGGTGTATCTTAGATAGATCCATGAACAAGAACTTTTTCAAAATTCTGAAACATGAACAATTTTGGGGAAAATCAAATTGCATCTTGACCAATACAAATGTAACTGATGACAAATGCCCAAGATCCAGTAAAAATATATGATGTTGAAACTGTAGCATGAACCTTTGCATCCATCACCAGTAGCTTCACATTGCAAGTGAAAATAAACTAGCTGCTCTTTTGATGTGAGAACCCGTAACTTCCCCGTGAAGGAAAGAGCGTATACTTTGAGAACAACACACAAATGAACGCAGATGGAAGAACATTTCATTGCTATTACAACAATTCCATCAGATACAAGAATATACAGAGTATAATTGAATAAATTACATCCGATAAATATCAGAGATTACAATAAATTACATAGCAGCGGAAAATAATACAAAGCACAACTGAAGGTGATATACAGATACAGAGCTTTCCGGATATCATTCCAGCTGTAAACCAGGATCATGTGAGTATAAATCTGCAAAACCAAAACTAATAGCTGCCCATGTCGAAAATAAGGGCACCCAGAGTTTAGGTTAAAACAATAAACTCCAGGTCAGTCATGTGACTGGTGTGAGAATTAAAACAATTATTTAAAGCTTTACTTTAAAAGAGAGTAATTCAAGGGACCACGCCGTATAACACGGAACGGGTTTCCTCCCAAGAATACCAGTGCATAGAATAAACAATGCAATGCTTTTTCGAAAAATGAAGATACTATAAGACCCAGGTCCCATCACACAATGCAACGCAAGCCGGAGGATAGGGTTTTCCCTTATAATAGCCAAACATGCTTGGTACGTTTTAAAAACAAATCATTTGATACTATAATAAGTGTATAGTGTCAAAACAATTTCAATCATAAATATCAATCCTAGGCGGCATGGGTACCATCTATCATGTCGCCATACTAGGCTCTACAAATAAAACCGAAATACACGTATTGGAAATTGGATTTCCGTCATGAGTCGAGGCAAGGGGCAAGCTCCTCTCCGATTCGAGACACTCTAGCAAATGTCCCAGGACTACACACTCTGGGCAACCCTTGGATCTTTAGGGCCGGTCCTCTCTTACGTTTGAGGATTGGCAATTCCTGAACACACGTTTCCCGGTCCTTACAGACCTAAAATCGAGGCGCCTCATCCAACAACCACATAGGTGAAAAGTATATAAATGTCAGGGCTGGTAAGTCACTGACACCACCAAAGCTAGAAAGAAACGTCATGCTCTCCCTGCAGTCCTTATCCCGTTTTTAACTCATACCGAGGTGTGAGGCTCGCGAATTCACGTTATACACAAAGCTAAGCTATATTAAAGTCGTGCTTCGATCATCAACCACAAGACTCTGCTTTTCAACAGAAGCCTTGATCATTGCATCTCAGCGTGCCACACAAGCAATTCATGCTATGCGATTGATATCTATCGATATATAACCTCTGAGCTCGTACGTCTCAGAGAATGGCGTTAAGCAAGAGAATAAATTCTCCGCCGCCAAACAGATATATATTTAATAGAAATCAGTCAATACAGAATGAAATCCAATGTTAGACACACAGTCCATTTACAAGTTCGTTCTGGGTCTGAACGAAACCGGAGGCACTTTCCTCCCATATCCATCGATCTCCAAGTACGTCTGCACGACCACCAACTATTTCCATCCTCTTGGGTGTACAGACCAATCAGGATCATCAGTAATTATCCAAACGATGTGAAGACTTCTGGTCTTCGACCACCGTCATCATCTTCGACTTATCGTCGAATCGGTTATTCAGAATGGGTATAAGCCCGGCCTTTCCGAACAACCCGCGTGTATTAAAAACAAATGTTACACAAACACAACATATGCCTCATTCCAATTTAATAGTAACTAACCGTAAATCATTAAGAGAGCAATTCCCCAAATATTAACCCCGAAGGCCGAAACCAACATCAGAGCAATACCCAGGAAACCATTCTTCTTAACTAACCTACAGCTAGTTTCTAAATTTCAATTCTTATGGAAAGGTTCCCATTAATTTTATCAAAGATAAATTCTTTAAATCTATTCTTTAATCTTCCTTTGGATGTCATTTCAAACCAAATTATGGTTTTCCAAACTAGTCGAGATTAGCGAACCACACCGAAGTAATTATTTAATTTATTTCCCAATCCCAACCTATTCATCCCATGAAGCAAAATTGGTAATACTCCATATCTAACACCACTGTGTTATCGATAAAATTAATTACCATTCCACGTTCAAATCTAATTAAAGATTTAACTATCGCTTTGGAGCAAAACTGGTGATACTCCATTCTCGCTCATTTTCCAAATTTGATAATTTAAATTATCAATTCACATTTCAATCTAATTGCAGGTTCATTAAAACTCCCTTTTCTGGGTTAAAGAACTAATGTCATTTAAAACATAGTTCACGATAAACCCAAATCACATTCTATTTATTATCGGGTTAAAGAACAAGTGCCATTCAAAACACCCTTCATGATAAACCCACAAATCAATTTTATTTACAACCCATTTCAAATACAATTTATTTAGTTAAAAATAAATGGGTTTTAATTTTAGTTCAAAACTAGTTCATTTCGATAAAAATCTATTTTTATCTTTTCAAATATGGAGTTTTTCATCCCAATTTTTCCCAAGTCATTTCTTACGATTTTACACAATTTATTACTATTTTTGATAATTTTATCAAGGCCCGTACCATCGATTTCCAACAACAGCCACCGAACTGCACTTACAGCGACCTTTTCCAAATTTGATTTGGACGTATCTCCTAATCCAACCGTTAGATTTCAAATTTCTAATATTCTTTAGAAAGCTCTTTTCAATACGAACCCAACAGTTCCGGTTTTAGGAGAATCCGACGGTCGGATCTCCCGTAATGTCCGTTCGAAATCAATGGTCGAAATTCACGAACTGCCGCGGCGCGGCGCGTTCTATTCAGGCCATTATATATATAATATATATATATATTATATATATTTTGTCGATTTCCCTTTTTAAACGAATTTTATAAATCGTTTTCAAATTTGTTTCGAAAACAATTTCAACATTCATTTCAAATTCAAATCAATTTCAATTCTATTTCAAATTCATTTTCTATTCAATTCAATTCAAATTCGTTTTCTATTCAATTCAATTCAAATTCGTTTTCTATTCGATTCAATTCAAATTCGTTTTCTATTCGATTCAATTCAAATTCGTTTTCTATTCGATTTAATTCAAATTCGTTTTCTATTCGATTCAATTCAAAAACGAATATAATCGTTATAAATATCGTTCGCGTCAAAATAGCGCATCTCTAATCAACACGGCTTTGTATATTTCAATAATTCCGTTATTCTATTCAACAAATGAATATTTATCCTATTCAATACATGAATTTATATTTTTGTCAACACATGACTAATCTCAACGAATGAGTACTGTCCACGTGTGAATAGTTTTATTATTTAATATATTTTATAAAAATTATGGTATCTATCGTTGATTTCAAATCAGACTCCAACCGTAAATTAGTAAGAGAACGATTCCCTAAATATTAACCCCGAAGGCCGAAACCAACATCAGATCAATATCCAGGAGACCACTCATCTTATCTATTTTCCAATTAGTTTCTAATTTTATATATGATAAAGATGTAAATTTTATTGTTAAAATATTTCGTTCAACACATGACTAATCTCAACGGATGAGTACTGTCAACACATGAACCTTTATTTTATAATATAAAGATGTAAATTTTATTGTTAAAATATTTCGTTCAACACATGACTAATCTCAATAGATGAGTACGGTCAACACATGAACCTTTATTTTATAATATTAAGATGTAAATTTGATTGTTAAAATATTTCGTTCAACACATGACTACTCTCAACGGATGAGTACGGTCAACACATGAACCTTTATTTTATAATATTCTTTATTTTCTAAATTGGAATCAGGCCCAATCAATTACCATATAAAGTTAATTATATGGATTCGATACAACACATGTATATAATAGCGATGATAAATAATCAACCATCATCCAAAGCGCACTACACTGTATAAGCATCAAATATAGATGTCTAACGCTTATAACAGCCTGTCAATCAATCGATCGACATACAACTAATTATTGGGATTAGTGTATGCCGTATTTTATCCCAATACCCGTGCGGGGTTTCAAACAATCAAACACAGATTTTATTTGTGCAGTTGGGCGATGTGTAAAATTTATCGTCCCAATCAATGTCCTTCAAATAGGTGTACATAAACAAACCGTCTGGTTTGTAAATGAATATTTATTTATTCACGTTCACGTTAAAAATTATATTTTTAACGACCAAATTATTTTATCCAACCTATGAATATTCTATTCGGTTCATTTATTAAATAAAATGATATCTTTAGTTTTCTAACTTATTTTAGAAAATTTCGGCGGCATAACGACACGATTCTAGAAACGGGACAAGGCCCAGCCTTATCCCCGGTCAAATAATGGCCCACGCCATACACATATCAATCAAACCAATTTCAATTCACCAAACAACCAAATTTAGATCAAATAATCTAACCAACTACACAACCAAACAAACAAGTCCATGGTCTGTGGACAATGGTGTCGGGTGCTACTAAACACCGTCTGCATCCTAGTATATATTTATAACTAGAAAAGGAAATTTAAAGTGAGAAGTTCTCACCGACTAGCTAAACCAAACGCCACGACTCTTCTTATGTAGAAATCTTCGTCGTGCTCGCCTTTTTGCCAATTTCACTGCCCGTAGTCACTACATATATAAAAATCACATTTTTATATTTTTCCTATGTATAAAAAAAAATCACATTTTTATAAACTACTATATAGATAAAAATTCTATTTTTATACCGTTGTTCATATAAAGATCAAATCTTTACTATCTATATAATATAAAAATCTTATTTTTATTATCTCCACTATATAAAAATCATATTTTTATTCTTCCTATAATATAAAAATCATATTTTTATTCTACTTCATTCGTCAAAAACCATAGAAGCTTTAAAACGGAGAAAACTCACTTTTTTTTTTAACGCCCGGATTCGCTGTTCTGGTTCCAGAATTTGCAAACGAGCTTCAATCTTCACACCATCTATTTTTCTAGCTAAACGCGCCATTCCGGACAACTTTCGCCTAGTGGTCTTCCTCCCGAAAATGTGCCATTTCGTTGGAAATCGCGAAAAGACAGCATTTTGACAGTGTTTGGACAGCAGACTTTGGACGCGTTTTCCCGACAACTCCGCAATGCAAAATAGGACTATCATATACCAAATCGAAGAGAAAATCGTGCTCTTCGACTTTGGTCTTGAGGAACTTTGGCTAGAAACGCACGGTTTAGGAGTTATTGGCGAAATAAGGACAGGGTGTTTTATGCAAAACGGGATTTTAGTGAAAAGGGGTTTTTTGGTGACGGGGGGCCCACGGCCGGAGTTGAGGGGCTGGAGGGGGGCGCCGGACCTGATTGGAGGTGGGGAGGCCGCTGGTGGGTGGCGGTGGTGGTGGAGGGGCCCGCGGTGGTGGTGGTGGTGATTTGGGGCCTAGGGTTCTTGAAATTGCAAAGAGAAGGAGAGAGAGGGAAGAGGAGGAGGAGGGGAAGGAGGGAGGAGGAAGATGGGAGGCCGACGGCGCAGGGAGGAGGGAGGAGGAGTGCGACAGCCCCATGGTGGAGGAGCTCCCCATTTTTGAGGAAAGAAGAGGAAGAAAAGGAGGAAAAATTATGAAGAAGGAAAGTTATTTAAGTAAGGGATTTTGCCGCTCTTTCTCTCCGATCGTCCGACTGCAAACTATCCCTGTTTGCCACGGATTTCGGACACAACATAGTAGACGTGAAGACGAGTCCAACAAAACAAGTTTCGTCGAATTCTAAGTTCGTTTGACCGTCCGTTAAAATTCACGAATATGCTCAGATATCACTCAAAAATGCGATTTTGGCGCACCATTTCTTCTTGCACGCTCACATGCTAACTTCAAAAATCATGCCCTTTTGGATTTAACCATTTTTAGACGATACGAATCCAAAAAAAAACGAAATCGAATTCTGAGGTCGTATCAATAATGTTCCTTTGTAAAATGACTACTTGTTTTACTCCGAACTGTTTTAGCTCGCACGGCCACATACTAACTCCGTTCGACGCGCTCTTTGGAATACAACAATGATTTGTCATTATGAATCCAGAAAAATTTATCTCGTCGAATTCTGAGCTCGTATGCAAAATTTCACTTTTTAAGGGCTATGTTTTGCTAACCGGAAAGCTCCTGCCAATTGTCACTATTCCGGATATCGGAATATATCGAAGCTTAGACTTTTCGGAGTTCTAAACGGCATTTTGAACTCAATGGAAGTGGTTTCGAGTCCAAATTCATTCGTATGCAAAATATGACTTTTTGGGCCATGAATAATTTCCATAGCGACTATTCTGAATTTTCAATCGGGCATATCTTTTGATTCCCGCTATGAAATTTTGATTTTTCGGATTCGTTGGAAAGATATTTTCAACTAGATTCTAATATTTTTGGTTTCGCCAAAATCCGGTTTATTTTGCACTCGATATGTTCAATTGAAATTTGAAATCGAATTATCGAACTACCGCGCCATTTTCAATTCCTTTTATAATTTAAAATAAATATTTATATTCTAACGACGATGTATATAAATATATACGTTCGAATTATATTCAAAATAAATTTCTCGTCGATATTATTTAAAATAATTCATTTTAAATATTCAAAATTCATTAAAATTGCCAAAAAAAATTTTTTAAACTGGCTCGCATTTCCGGGTTGTTACATTTGAAATCATAAACTTCTCTGAAAACCCAAAATAACATCTAACAATGAACTAAACCATATCAACTATTTCCACAATCATAAAAGGGATGAAATAGAAGAACAGCAATAGTATCAGCCAATCATTAATGCCAGAATCTATTATATTCTGTGGATCTTTTAAACGAGGAACATATTCCTCATCTAATCCAAGTTCCAAAATCTTAAGTAACTGAGCAATGAAAGGATCCTTGAAAATAGGTTACTGGAACATATTAAGGTGTAGAAATAAACACCAAGGTACTGAAATCCTTGAAGTAAACAAATAAACCAAATTGCACTACTCTACCTCCATAACTTTCAGTAGTACTTAGAAATGAAAAGCAGATCCAAATTCTTACAGGAATAATAAAGTGAAGAAAAATTTCAAAAATCCCCAAATTGCAAGAAATTAAACCAAATTGCATACCAAAAGCATGTAAAAAAGATGAATAAACAACAGATCAGTTATGAGGAGTTGGCAGTGATTCAACACTTACGCTGGCGATGTCATATCCCAACTCCCACATAAGCTTGATATCCTGCTTTCAAACAAGATTCACATCTGATGTAAGGTAAGCGATGTGCTTGATCTGGGTCTTGAAATCGAGAAAATTCTGTTTAAAATTTGGTCGGCATTTGATAATGAAAAAAAATAGAGCTAACTTTACTTGGTGTAATTAAAATGAGAGAAACAGGTGAAGAATTCGTTGTAGGTTGCATAAAAGAAAATCGTTTAGAAATCAAATGATAAAATTAGGGTATCTTATTACGCATGACGAAATCAGGCGAAGGAAACGTTTGTTGCCATTAACAAGTGATAACCCTATACATATACACGCACACATTAAACCAACCACTTGCAGATGCTGGATTTGTCAGGCGGTTCTGGGCAGGCTTTTACGACAAGTTGGGCTTAACCTCACGCCTTAATGTAATTATTATAATGGCCCATTGACCTTAGACCTCTAATATTATCCAGTCTTACTTATAGATGCTGGATATGCCGATCAGTTCTGGGAAGACTTCTACCACAAGTAATGGTTAACCTCATGTCTATGTGATATTAATAATAATAAAAACGATTAACTCACACACATACAATTTCTTATGGGAACATTCAAATTCTGTTACCTAATTTAAACGTATTTAGTACGCATCTAATTATGCAAAAATATATAAATAAATCGGTTTAAATTTGGCACACGTGAATAACAACCTAACATGTTTGAAATGTCAATCCTAATAACCGTAATTAGGGTACAAGTTAATTTCCTTATCAATTAATATGTTCCAACATGTATATTCTCATTTAATGATAAATAGGTAAATAACAACACACATACAACTTGGGTTTGAATAATTATTTAAATAATAAAAGTGTAGACAAGGTGTAATAATCAACTTACAAATGCAAAACCTTACTTTTGGCACTCCTTTACTTTTTATCTTACATCACATACAAAAGCTTAAGATTCTAGTATATTGTATATTATACGTTCAAATAAATCTATTTAAAATAGATGCTTAAACCTATTAATTTAAAATACTCAAATATAATGTTTTAGTATACAAACATGTATGAATAATTAAAGGGAAAATCAAGTGAATCTGACAAAAATTAAGAATTTCACAACACCTAAACCTACTCTCCGTCAAATATATCACTTTTGATTGACCATTTCCTCAATAAAAATTATACGACTTCGAGGGTTCATAGTATTTTTTCATTTTAATCCAAATCCAAATTCATTTTTAGTCAAATTTAGGATTATTGTTTGTATTGGTGTTATGTGTGTAGATTTATTGAAAACATCATTTATTGGTGAAATAGGACTATAAAACCTTGTCCGTTAGAGTTTATTGTTATCGATCGAACGCACAAGTTAATGTGTGCTGATTAAGTATACAAGACTTAAACATTTGAGATTGATTCATGAAGAAGCAGTGGAATGTGTAGACTGATTTGATGACGGATGTGCATCAGAGCAAAACGACCGACCAAAGTATGAAGCAACATTGGAATTTGGTGACGAATCTGAAGATGGAGCACCAATTTGATGGCGAGCTTAGATTTCCAAATGGTTCCCGGATGCTTTTTCTTGATGTGTATCAAAACCAGTTTTTGGTAAATACATGATCAGATTTTTCATTCAATAATACTACAAAGTGATCGATATTGACCACTACTAGTGTCGGCCATTTTGGCCAATTTGACAATGATGACATTACAGGTTTGGGGAGCATGATATGGTGGTTCGTTCGATGGTGGTTTTGAGATGAAGGCTCTTTGTTCGGTTCCTTTGGTGTGAAACAAGCATATGTTTTGTGAAGAGACAGAGTTGTATGATGCAATCCACAGAATGGACAAGTTTGTGGTTCGTAAATCACTTCCATGGGATGGAAGTAGTACATTAGGGAAGTGTATATCCTTAAATTGTGAACTCAAATGGGAGTGGTTGAAGAAGTGTGATAGATAGCTCGGAATGGGATAAGGCTGCAAGATAATGGGAATTGGTTTAAGTCGGACTCGAGCCCGAAAATGGAGTTGTTGATAGCTCTTTGAGAAATGGAATGCCAATGAATCATTGATAGCTCGGAGAGTTTTAGGTGCGAAATTGGAGCAAGGGTATCATGGAGATACCCATTAGGATCAGGGAAATCATATACCTTGGATCACTTGGGAATTGATCTAGTTGCCTTGGGAAGGTAAATGTATATGGTACATACGGTAGTATGACTAGAACTATGTTTTTCATTACCCCTTGACTCAAATGGGGCCAACCGTATGTGTTATTGATGGATTCAAGGATTTAGATGGTGATATCTAGGAGATTGTTCGATGGATGCTATGTTTTCTTTGTATGTTCTGCCTGTTATTTCTCTAAGTAGTTTGTTAGCTTAGGGTAATTAAGAGAAGTGGGGGATTGGGATTCATATTCTGAGTAGTATCTATTTTTATTATCATTGTTTGAGTAGAATATATTATTTTGCTATATGTGTTGACTGGGTGGGTTTAGTGACAGGTCAGGTTTGATTCTTCATATCATCTGTGCCATACCATATACTATTGTGACTTTTATAGTTTTTTAAATTCATTTATCACTCCATCGTGGGTGCTCATCAAACACACAATGAGTATACTAGGTTACAGATATGTGCCTTATTTGGAGTTGCATAGGAGGATCAGCAAATGGTGGCGTCTTCTCATATTTAAACTTGTGTTATTATTTATAGTACTGTGTGACATTGTGGTGCGATGACAATGTGAATAACTATTAGAGACGGTTATCAATAAGTTTATGCACCTTTTGTATAAGCTTTATTTTTATGTAACTGTATGGGCCAATATTCTGATTATAGAGTTTGTATAGTTATTACTGTCTCGCATGTTTTATATGCATGATTTTTATCTTTTTTTATCTGATGCGTCGTGAGATGAACGATTGTATATGTGGTTTATTCTTTTGTTTATTTTTTCCACTTCTCTTCTATTTTCTTTCCACTTCCCTTCTTTCTTTCCATTTCTTTCCCCTAATAACCATTCTACATTGATTGGGTGCTAGTATTTGGTTGTATGAGCACCAGTTTTGTAGGGCGGTCAGTACACCTTATGTTTAGTCGCTCTTTGTATTCTAGAAAATAGGAAAAGAAAATGTGTCTGTATGACCGGGAAAGATGGAGCTTAATCCCTTCAGTATGGGTCCATCTCTCATAATTGCTTCGGAAAAGCGGCGTACTAAAGATGATTCTTTCTTGCAGGTAAGGAGAGAAATTCAACTGAAAGCTAAGGGAATTATCTTTAAAAATAAAACCAGAAGGGAGTTCAACTATCTTGCTACTAAGTGGAAATATCAGCACAATTAGTCTCCTAAAGCACCAAGCTCGCCAGAAAGGAAATCAAATCCATAGGAATTCAGTTTCTATTCTAGAGGATCAAATACCAATCTCAGAAGAACTCTTCTAAAAGTCTTGAGTTTTAAACGAACCCTTCTAACCACTTCTTATATGAACATCCATATTTTGACATGGGATTATCTTAATTATTAGACTTCAAAGAATAAATGGAGGAAAGGTGAAATAAATCTTATTGGCTCTTACTACCTATGTCATCTTGCCAATGGACAAGAAACCAATCAATGTCGAGCATTCAAAGGAGTCATTATGTACTTCATTGGATAGTGAAAACTTATTGAATTTGTATTATAAATGTAAACTCACTTATCAAATAAAGGTCGAGCAATGGATTTTGGATGGACAAAAGTGCTTCCACACAACAAGCCCTCAGCATGTCCAAGGCACTTCCCTAGAAGTGGGAACAAGTCTTTAGCACATTTAAAGCGTGAAGTCTTGATACATCAGGTCCTACTCCAAGAAAGAGACTGCTCTGGGAATATTCCAAGCATTAGTTCTTTAGCGCCATCCACTCAGCCAAATTAAAGAATCTCTCATAGGGAGGAAAATCCTTGACTCGCATAATCTTCCATCGTCAATGCTCGCTAAAAGCCTTATTTGAGAACCTCCTAGATGGAGGAAACTCTTTACTTCAAGGTGCATAACCATCATGATGGCTCAACGCTTGGTTGGACTACCTCTCAGAGGGAGGATATCATGATAGATGGAAGTTTCTAGTTCAACACTCATCATAATGAATAGAATTTACTGGTTCGTCCGCTCTTCATACCATTTAGATGTTTCTACATCGATCTTACCAGATAGATTTTTCTGGTCTATCAACTAAGCAAATCAGATGTAATTTCTAGTTCATCAATTCCACACACCGGATAAAAGTTCTTGGTTCACTAGTTGCTAAGCAAGTCATCAACAAATTAGTTATTATAGATAATATATTTCAATCCATTATTTTTGTTTACACCAAAAAAGTGGCCCAAACACCTAAAGATTGTATGAAGAGATATAAAAGAAGAAATATTAAATGAAAAATGAGAAGAAATCACACAAAAACAATTTATAATGGTTGAGCTATGAATTTCGTATGTCCACTTTATAATTTTTCTTTATATACTAAATAAAAGATGATTACAAGGCAAAGAGATTAAATAATCTCGAATACACAGTAAATATCGATAGTAAAAACACTTAGAGAAGCAAAAAGTCCCTTTTCTTTAGTTCTAAGGACAATTTATACGATATGCTCATGTTTAGACCAATAGGGACACATAGCAGCCGATCCGAAGGTAAAGGAGAGCATGGGCTTGGTTTCGATGTAGAAGAGCTGGTCTTTAGAAGATATTATCTAGTTCAGCCTATGCACAGGTCGTCATCGCCGAACAGGTGATGTGCCAAGTAGGATTTTCCATAATTATCTTCACCAATCTGGATGTTTGCTAACTCAGATCTTGCACTTCATCCTACTTAGCTGAGCTGGGATATGTCGGCAGAGATGAAAGTCAAAACCATCACTTTTATTTTTTAGAAAAAGTGTCCAAGTAAATCTAGAGAAATCATCAATTATTACATAAAAATATCTATTATGATTTATTGATTGAGTTTGGGATGGACCGAATAGATCCATGTGAATTAATTCTAATGGTTTCGAGGTTGTAATTTCTTCTTTCGATTTATATGAACTCATTTAAATTTTCGGAATTGACAAGCGTCGCATAAATTATTCACTTTAAACTTCGTTTTAAGTAAACCTATAATTGAATCTAATTTTGAAATTCTAGAAATATGTTTGAAATTTATATAACCGAATCTCTTATGCTAGATCCAATGATCACTTGTATTAGCCATAGGACATAAATTATTTTTAGAAATTTTCATACTTAGTATATAGATATTTTTCTTTCTATCTCCTTCGAATATTATTTTTGAATTTTTATCTTCTATAAAGTATTTGTCTTTTTCAAATTTGATTTTATGGCCTTTATCACATGGTTGATTTATACTTAATAAATTATGTGTTACATTCCTAACTAATATAACATCAGAAATAGTAGGAGTTTTCGAATTACCTACATTGCTGATGCCAACCACATATCCTTTAGAATTATCACCGAAATTGACCATTCCTCCCTCTCCATATGCTAGATTGTTCAGTAATTCTGAATTTCCCGTTACGCGTCTTGAACAACCACTATCCAATATCCATTTTTCCTTTTTGAATTCCATCATTTGACCATCAAGAATTGAATTTTCAACAGCCATGTAACATACCTTTTCCCTGGTCGAATAAAGATTCAGTAGATAACTTGAGTTTTCAATAGAACGTAATGCAAACTCATTTAGTACTGATGCAATGCATGAATTATACTAGTGTTATAAATCATTTCTAAATTTGCCATTTAATATTTCCAAAATTCAGATGATGAAATTTTGAAAACCTATGCTCTGATACCAATTGTTATGGATGAGAATCACAGATCTTAAGGCAGAACTAACATTAGAGGGGGGTAGATGGTGTTTTGAAGTAATTATAGAAAACTTAATCAATTAACAATTGCTGAAAGAACTATATGAATCACATAATGAATATCTCAATATAAATAATCGCAGATGCAAATATAAACAAAAATAAAATGCATAAAAGGAAAGAACACACCAAATTTTATACTGGTTTGGATTACTCCTACGTTCAGTCCCACGCAACCCTGGATTGCACAGAGTTTTATTAATATCAGTATCCAATTACAATCTCCTTGATTTCATGGCTACAAGGTTAACACCGATTCAACACCCTTGATTTCACTGCTACAAGGTTAACATCTCTCCCTTTCATTGATTTATGGGTTACAAGGAACACACCATTCTACAACAGGCTCCCACAAGTGATTATAAACATATAGGTTATTATCAAACGACGTCATCTTTTTGCGCAAATCAAGCGCAAGATAAAGTCAAGTTAATTGTCGAACGTAAGTCAGCACATGTGGACATTGACCAAGCCATAAATTGATCAGAGAATATTCTCAAATCTTCCCCATATTTTTTCTTTCTTTATGTAGGAACTACTCGGCGATCAAGCCAGACTACGAGTAGGGTTGTCAACAGATACTTTCAGATACAGATAGTGTCATGTCCTATCCGCATCCAAAACCATTTTTGGATATAGGATATCAGTATCAGGGGATACAGATGGATATCGGATAATTATCCTATCCGCTAGCGAGCAATAAATTAAGAAACATAAATGAATTTTTTTTAGTTTAAATATGAATATTTTACCATCCCATTGGTTAATAAATTGTTAAATATTAACAAATAAGATGATACTAAATAATTGCGAATAGTTTATATTTATTTTACGCATAAAATATGAACTTCAATCTTAATAAAACAATAAATTTATATCTTCCGACGTACTAAAATGTATATAATTTAAGCTATAGTTCTGAAAATGTTCAAAAGGATAATTTTCGGATACGGATGTCTTCATATCCGCATCCACTTTTTCAAATATCGGATATTTATTCGCTTTTAGGATACAGATATAGATGGATTTCAGATTTTTTTCCGGATATCCATTGACAGCCCTAATTCCGACTCGGCATGGACGATCCGGGCTGGGTCAACATGTCATGTCAAATAAAGGCAGAATGTCACAAACTTTTCCTATGTATACGGTGTCTACCTGTAATGACCCGTATTCTACACATCATAGGATCTTAGAATATTTATTTCTTTCCCATGTGAAGTCGTATGGTCATGTAACTTTGGGAAACATCTATTAGAGTCATTTCCCATGCTTATGATTTTTGTCGATTTTTAAATGACCATTTTGCCCCTAGTTGGTACTGTTTTGGCCATAACTTTTGATTGAAAAGGAATTTTGACCTGAAACCACTTCCATTAGATTCGTTTGATGGTTTCTCTTTCCGTAGAGTGGTCACATTAGCCAAACGGACTTACCGTTTGGGAGATATGGCTGAAACAAGGTTTGGAGAGTGAAAAACTGCTTAACCGGGCCAAATCGGGTGATTAGCAAGTAGGCCCATAACCCATTTCGGGATTAGGGTTATGGGAGGGCTGAAATGAGATGGAGAATCATTTCATTCCAGTTTTCTAACCTCCACTTATCACCAAGGATCCCTAAAAATGGCCTCTAACCTCTAAATCACCTCCAAATCATCTTGTGGTCAAGGATTAAGCTTAGCAACCCCTAATCAAGGAAGATCTTCACCAAATCAACATAGGAGCTGCTGTTGGCATTGAGATTCACATCAAATCAGAGAATTATTTCAGATCTTAGTTTATCTTGTGGCTAAGGTGAGTGATTTGCATAGTTTTACACTAATTATGGCTAATTAGGGGTGATTAGTGCTAATTAGCGAATTTAAGCATGATAAAATTGGGGGAAAATGTTCATAAATTCCTAAATGATGTTTTAGACCTCTGATATGAATTTGGGTTAATTTGGTTAAGTTTTGCTAATCCTATCATTAGTTTCACCTAAACATGCTTAAGGGGAAATATGGGATTTTGGGTATGTTTGATCCATTTTAACCTATGATATTGATGTGAATGATGTTTGTGGTTGATTATGCATGTTGCTATGACTGTATGAAATGCTTTGTGATTGATTTCAATAGTTAGAATGGTCGAAAACGTCGTCGAATGGCGTAAACACTTGCTGGAATAGTTTCAGAAAACAGTGCAGAGTTCGGATCGGATCGGATAAGGGGGCTCGGATCGGATATGTGGAACTGAGCAAAGGATCTGATCGGATCGGAACCTAACACTTAGAAAAGTGGCAAAAAGGAAGGCCACGTTAGCTGAACTGGGATCGGATCGGATGGGGGAAGACGGATCGGATCGAAGAAGACAGATCGGATCGGAAATACAAAGGCGAATCAGAGCAGAAGCAAGAAAGCGGATCGGATAGGAGCATATGAAGGGGGGCATGAAGACGGATCGAAAGCACAAACCAAGAAGGACCCGACCCGACCCGAAAGGAAGCACCGACCCGACCCGAAGAAAAAGAAGCATCTGACTCGAACCCTGAGGAATGCCGACCCGAACCGCATCAGAAGATGAGTGCCGACCCGAACAGCACCAGAAGGGGGAACCCGACCCGAACCGATGGCTTGATGAGGAATCCGACCCGACCCAGTATTGACCAATAACCCGAGATGCAAAGGTAGTCCAATAGGGGAAGTTAGAGCTCAGGATCCCGGAACCAGTTGGGAACCAACGAGTTCACTTCATGGTTGGACTTTGCTGCGGGACGTGTGCTAAGGAGTTGTCGACGTTCATAACTTCGATTCACCACTAAAAAGGAATGATGGGCTACTTATCAGTGCAGTAGGGTTATTATGACCTGAGGGGCAAAGCGATGGTAGCAAGACTACGTTATCAGTGCAGTAGGGTCGTTATGACCTGAGGGGCAAGGTGATGCGTAGTAAGACTATGAGCCAGCGCAGATGGGGTGAATAACTCCATGGGGCAAGTGGACATAGTAAGGATTAGTAAGGCTATGAGCCAGCGCAGATGTGGTGAATAACTCCATGGGGCAAGTGGACATAGCGAGGAATTAGTGGCTACGTTATCAGTGCAGTGAAGCCATTTATGACTTCATGGGGCAAAGTGATCGTAGCAAGGAATGTGGGGTGATCGAAGTGGTGGATATCGTATGCTTTACGCACTAAGTGAGAGATGTGAGGATGGATGCTATGTTTGATTGTTTGCCATCATTATGACATGCACACCTCCCCCACCTCCGTATCTTTATATTGATTGATATGATACCTTAGAGTGTTGTACAGTATGTAGTGCTAACTCTTTGGTTGCAGGTCCAGGTTCAGGTATGTTTTAGTCTACCTGTTATTGTTCACTTTAGATGCTTATCACTCATACCAGGCTTTATGTCTGACCCAGAGTTTTATGTCTCCTCTTATTACTCTGGGTGCTCACACGAGCAGACTAGAGACAGGTTAGCTGGTGATGTGCGAGTAGCTGATTCGGAGGCGGGCAGGAGGCTTCCACGTTTTATATATATACACATTCTCCCTGTGTCGTTGATGGTCACTACTTGGGCATTAGTAGTGTACCTCATTTATCTTGCTTTTATTATGAGACAGTTTGAAAGTTGTAATAAGCTGTATTTTGGATTTCCGCTGCTATGATGTTTAGTTCTGATTTTCAGCTTATGCACTGTCTCTCCTGTTTTATGTCAAGTATGTTATTATTATATTTTGTTCTATGCGCTGTGAGACATTCTACAGGTTCTTTGTATGTTCATTTCCTTCTTCCCTTTCCTTCTGGCGACCCGTTCCGTGCCAATTGGACATGTGTACAGCGCACCTTCAGAGTAAACGTCGGTTGGTGCGGGGCGGGCCGTCACACTTGGTATCAGAGCTCTAGGCTGCGTAGTTAACCTAGGGAAAGACACTAGGGAGAGTTAGTACGTATATGAGAGCGCGTATTTGTGATTACTTTGGTTTTCAAAAGCTATGTGTATATATACTATTAGTAGTATAAGAATGAAGTTGCACTGCACTAGCACCACTATGGGGTCGTTAATCGTTTCTTTTTTTCAGATTAACGATGAGCCGAGATACGAGAGGTGCTGGTAGAGGGACCAACCAAGGGAATGCCGCTGACATGAGGGCTATGTTTACTAACCTCATGAGAGACATGCTTAGATAAGTGCAAGGGGCAATTCCCAATCCCGGAGTTGGTGTTGGCCCAGTAGTGCAGGCACCTAGGGTCGATTTCGCCAAGTTGTGCAAAGATTACACTAATCTTGGTGGGAAGCCGTTCCACGGAACGGAGTCGGCCACGGATGTTCAAGATTGGATGGATAGCTGTGATCGTATCTTTGATGACTTGGGTCTTGAGGATGCGATGAAGAGAAGGCTAGCGTCTCGTCAGCTGCAAGGGCGAGCGATGAATTGGTGGAATGCTATCAGAACAGCTACTCCAGAGGATCAGGTTACTTGGGTTCAGTTCAAGGCTCGCTTTAGTGAGAAGTTTATTCCAGCTGCCCAGAAGTCAGTATTGTTCAAGAGGTTCTTGGAACTCAAGCAGAATGGGAGGGCAGTTTCTGATTATATTGCTGAGTTCGACACTTTGTCGATGTATGGACTGTCTCTTATCGATACTCCCGAAAAGAAGAATGAGAAGTTCATTACTGGTCTGGATGGGTACTTTGGGGAAAGACTTATTAATCACATCGATGAGACTTTTGAATCGATCGTGGGGAAAGCTTTGAGGTCAGAGAGTCTTTACCCTAAGTCAAAGACTGAGGTTGCATCTGCAGAAGGGCCAAAGCCGCAAGCAGGCGGTGGAGGCAAGAATAACTCTCAGAATAAGAGGAAGCAAGACCAATCTAAGGGTGGCCAGAAAAAGAGCAAGAAGGATGTTGAGTGCTTCAGCTGTGGAAAGAAAGGCCATTATGCTAAAGAATGTCGGGCCAAGCCAGCGGAAAGGAAGTGCTACAACTGTGGTCAAGTGGGACATCAGAAGGATAAGTGCCCGCAACCTCTTAAGGAGAGGCAGATTGTGAAAGCATATGCTCTTGATGCTGTTCCTTCTTCGTCGAATGCCCCAACTGCGGCGGAGAAAGGAAAGAATGTTGTTATTCAAGGTATGCTTTCTATTTATGATATACCAGTTCGAGTTTTTCTTGATACTAGGGCTTCCCGTTCCTTCATATCTAGTGACCTGGTAGATAGGTTGGGACTGGAACCCGAGATAGTCGATAGACCATTAGTTGTGACGAACCCGATTGGTGGTTCGACTAGCCTTAGTATGATTTGCAGGAATTTGGTCTTATCGAGTCATGGATGTATGTTTGTATGTGATTGCTTTGTTTTGGGCTTTACTGGGTATGGCATTATATTGGGAGTCGATTGGCTCCAAAGATACGGGGTGGTGGTAGACTGTGAGGGCTTTTTGGTGACAGTGAGGGCGGATGATGGACGGAGGGTAGTGTTTGGTAGTCTACCTAGTGATGGGGTTATGGCTAGTTTTGTAAATTCCCTCGACATCCCGCAGGATGAGTTGTCAGATGTGCCCGTGGTTGGCCAGTATCCGGACGTCTTCGAGGAGGTGACCGGGCTTCCACCACACCGAGAGATTGAGTTCCGTATTGATTTAGTGAAAGATGCCAGACCCATAGTGATGCCACTTCGTCGTATGGCACCAAGGGAGCAGCGAGAGCTCGGGGTGCAAGTCAGCAATCTTTTGAAGAAGGGATTTATTAGAAGGAGTGTCTCCGAGTGGGGAGCACCAGTTGTGTTTGCCACTAAGGCAGATGGTTCCCTTCGTTTGTGTGTGGACTATCGCGAGTTGAATAAGGTGACGAGGAAGAATAAGTATCCTCTACCGCGGATAGATGATTTGTTTGATCAGCTGGAAGGAGCTAGAGTGTTCTCCCAGTTAGACCTCGCGACAGGATTTCATCAGCTTCGAGTAGCAGATGAGAGTGTTCCGAAAACGGCATTTAGGACGCCGTCTGGATTTTATGAGTGGTTGGTTATGCCATTTGGGTTGACCAATGCACCAGCCTATTTTGTGGATCTTATGAATCGAGTATTCAGAGATCAGTTGAATAAGTTTGTTCTTGTGTTCGTGGACGATATCCTTGTTTATTCAAGGACAGAGGAGGAACACAAGGGACACTTGAGGATAGTGATGGAGGTGTTGAGGAAACACCAATTGAAAGCAAAATTCTCTAAGTGTCATTTTTGGAGAAGGGAAGTAAGATTCTTGGGTCATGTTGTTTCCGAGAGCGGTATTGCCGTGGACCCTACGAAGATGGCTACGGTACAGGATTGGCCTACGCCCAAGAATGCTACAGATGTAAGAAGTTTCTTGGGATTAGCTGGATATTATCGTAAGTTTATCCAAGACTTCTCCAAGATAGCAGCACCGTTGACTCAGTTGACTAAGAAGAATCAGTCCTTCGTCTGGGACGGAGTGTGCGAGGATGCCTTCAAAAGTCTAAAGGAGAGGTTGACGCGTGCGCCAGTGTTAGTCATTCCTAAAGGGAATGAAGAGATGACGGTATACACGGATGCTTGTGGTACCGGACTCGGTGCAGTATTGATGCAAGGAGGTAGGGTTGTAGCTTATGCTAGTCGACAGCTAAAGCCGCATGAGAAGAAGTATCCTACCCATGATTTGGAATTGGCAGCGATTGTATTTGCGCTAAAGATGTGGAGACACTATCTCTTGGGAGAAAGATTTGAGTTGTTTACCGATCATAAATCGTTGAAGTATCTTTTCTCTCAGAAAGATCTGAATCTCCGTCAGCAGAGATGGTTAGAGTTCTTGGCTTCGTATGATTTTGATATCGCGTATACAC
The DNA here is from genome assembly GCA_030737875.1 of Allium sativum. Taxonomy (NCBI): domain Eukaryota; kingdom Viridiplantae; phylum Streptophyta; class Magnoliopsida; order Asparagales; family Amaryllidaceae; genus Allium; species Allium sativum. The sequence goes on along the minus strand of CM060926.1, from coordinate 1,016,066,969 downwards.
CTGGGAAGGGTAATGCGGTAGCCGATGCCTTGAGTAGGAGACATGCCAGCTTAGGGGCAATGTTTCTTGAATGGAAGCAACTGAAGTATATCGCGGAGTTTGATTTCAGACCAAAGTGCGAATTGGATCCAGTTATGCTAGCTAGTTTGACGATCAGACCTACCTTGATAGAGCGGATTGGTTCCAGCCAAAGGGACGATCCTAATCTATTGGAAATCATCTCCAAGTTAGAGATGGGTATCGATGAGGAGATGAATGTGTATGGGCTTGATCGGGATGGATGGCTTCGGAAGAATGGAAGACTAGTTGTGCCCAACGTGAATGGTTTGAGAGATGAAGTGCTTAGAGAATGTCATCACTCAAAACTGACTATACACCCCGGTGGTAATAAGATGTATCGAGACATGAGACAGACTTACTACTGGGAAGGAATGAAAAGAGACGTTGGGAAGTTTATATCCAAATGCATGAATTGCCAGCTAGTTAAAGCCGAGCAAAAGAAGCCTAGTGGGTTGTTGCAACCATTAGAAATTCCCGAATGGAAATGGGAGCAAGTTTCGATGGATTTCATCGATGGCTTACCAAGGACTAGATCGGGATATGATAGCATTTGGGTAATTGTGGATCGATTGACCAAGAGTGCAAAATTTATACCAGTCAAATCGACCAGAACGGCAGCCAAGTTGGCAGAATTGTATATGAAGTGGGTAGTGAGATTTCATGGAGTACCCAAAAGTATTGTGAGTGACCGAGACCCGTTGTTCACTAGTGGGTTTTGGAAGAGCTTACAAGAGGCTCTAGGGTCAAGATTACATCTCAGTACCGCGTATCATCCTCAGACCGACGGTCAGACGGAGAGGGTGAATCGTATATTGGAAGATCTCTTGAGAGCGTGTATACTGGATTTTGGTGGATCATGGGATGACCATTTGCATCTAGTAGAGTTTGCATATAATAATAGCTACCAATCCAGTATCGGTATGGCCCCATATGAAGCTCTGTACGGAAGACCGTGCAACTCACCATCATGTTGGATAGAAACTGGCGAGAAGTTTGTGCTTGGACCAGATGTGGTGAGAGAAACATCGAATAAGATTAAGGTCATTCAACAACGAATGAAAGCTGCTCAAGATAGGCAGAAAAGCTATGCCGATAAGAGGAGAAGGGACTTAAAATTCTCCGTTGGTGACTTGGTGTTTGTAAAGATCTCTCCGTTGAAGAGCGTGATTCAATTTGGCAGGAGAGGCAAGTTGGCACCAAGATTTGTTGGCCCATTCCCTGTTCTTGAACTAGTCGGGAATTTGGCATATAGAGTTGGCTTACCAGAGAAAATGGCGGGAGTTCATAATGTATTTCATGTTTCCCAGCTGAGGAAGTTCGTTCACGACTCAGATGTGACTATTTCACCTGATCAGTTAGAGGACTTCGAAGTAGAACCCGAGGCGGTTGGGAACCGCAAGCCGATTCGTATTGTGGGGCATGATACGAAGCAACTTCGAAGGAAGGCGGTGAAGCTAGTCAAGGTTCAGTGGGGCGAGAACGAGAATGATTGTACTTGGGAGACAGAGGAGAGCATTAGGAAGGCTTATCCAGAACTCCTTACCTGGTAAGATTTACCTTGCAATTTAGTTTTCCGCATGCTAGGATAGACTTGCTATGCTTGTTTGCATGTTTGATTGTTGTTTTATGATTGATAAGCATGCGGGAACCTTTGTGTATGTTTGGATTAGGGAATTTCGGGGGCGAAATTTCTTAAGGGGGGGAGAGTGTAATGACCCGTATTCTACACATCATAGGATCTTAGAATATTTATTTCTTTCCCATGTGAAGTCGTATGGTCATGTAACTTTGGGAAACATCTATTAGAGTCATTTCCCATGCTTATGATTTTTGTCGATTTTTAAATGACCATTTTGCCCCTAGTTGGTACTGTTTTGGCCATAACTTTTGATTGAAAAGGAATTTTGACCTGAAACCCCTTCCATTAGATTCGTTTGATGGTTTCTCTTTCCGTAGAGTGGTCACATTAGCCAAACGGACTTACCGTTTGGGAGATATGGCTGAAACAAGGTTTGGAGAGTGAAAAACTGCTTAACCGGGCCAAATCGGGTGATTAGCAAGTAGGCCCATAACCCATTTCGGGATTAGGGTTATGGGAGGGCTGAAATGAGATGGAGAATCATTTCATTTCAGTTTTCTAACCTCCACTTATCACCAAGGATCCCTAAAAATGGCTCTAACCTCTAAATCACCTCCAAATCATCTTGTGGTCAAGGATTAAGCTTAGCAACCCCTAATCAAGGAAGATCTTCACCAAATCAACATAGGAGCTGCTGTTGGCATTGAGATTCACATCAAATCAGAGAATTATTTCAGATCTTAGTTTATTTTGTGGCTAAGGTGAGTGATTTGCATAGTTTTACACTAATTATGGCTAATTAGGGGTGATTAGTGCTAATTAGCGAATTAAGCATGATAAAATTGGGGGAAAATGTTCATAAATTCCTAAATGATGTTTTAGACCTCTGATATGAATTTGGGTTAATTTGGTTAAGTTTTGCTAATCCTATCATTAGTTTCACCTAAACATGCTTAAGGGGAAATATGGGATTTTGGGTATGTTTGATCCATTTTAACCTATGATATTGATGTGAATGATGTTTGTGGTTGATTATGCATGTTGCTATGACTGTATGAAATGCTTTGTGATTGATTTCAATAGTTAGAATGGTCGAAAACGTCGTCGAATGGCGTAAACACTTGCTGGAATAGTTTCAGAAAACAGTGCAGAGTTCGGATCGGATCGGATAAGGGGGCTCGGATCGGATATGTGGAACTGAGCAAAGGATCTGATCGGATCGGAACCTAACACTTAGAAAAGTGGCAAAAAGGAAGGCCATGTTAGCTGAACTGGGATCGGATCGGATGGGGGAAGACGGATCGGATCGAAGAAGACAGATCGGATCGGAAATACAAAGGCGAATCAGAGCAGAAGCAAGAAAGCGGATCGGATAGGAGCATATGAAGGGGGGCATGAAGACGGATCGAAAGCACAAACCAAGAAGGACCCGACCCGACCCGAAAGGAAGCACCGACCCGACCCGAAGAAAAAGAAGCATCTGACTCGAACCCTGAGGAATGCCGACCCGAACCGCATCAGAAGATGAGTGCCGACCCGAACAGCACCAGAAGGGGGAACCCGACCCGAACCGATGGCTTGATGAGGAATCCGACCCGACCCAGTATTGACCAATAACCCGAGATGCAAAGGTAGTCCAATAGGGGAAGTTAGAGCTCAGGATCCCGGAACCAGTTGGAAACCAACGAGTTCACTTCATGGTTGGACTTTGCTGCGGGACGTGTGCTAAGGAGTTGTCGACGTTCATAACTTCGATTCACCACTAAAAAGGAATGATGGGCTACTTATCAGTGCAGTAGGGTCATTATGACCTGAGGAGCAAAGCGATGGTAGCAAGACTACGTTATCAGTGCAGTAGGGTCGTTATGACCTGAGGGGCAAGGTGATGCGTAGTAAGACTATGAGCCAGCGCAGATGGGGTGAATAACTCCATGGGGCAAGTGGACATAGTAAGGATTAGTAAGGCTATGAGCCAGCGCAGATGGGGTGAATAACTCCATGGGGCAAGTGGACATAGCGAGGAATTAGTGGCTACGTTATCAGTGCAGTGAAGCCATTTATGACTTCATGGGGCAAAGTGATCGTAGCAAGGAATGTGGGGTGATCGAAGTGGTGGATATCGTATGCTTTACGCACTAAGTGAGAGATGTGAGGATGGATGCTATGTTTGATTGTTTGCCATCATTATGACATGCACACCTCCCCCACCTCCGTATCTTTATATTGATTGATATGATACCTTAGAGTGTTGTACATCATGTAGTGCTAACTCTTTGGTTGCAGGTCCAGGTTCAGGTATGTTTTAGTCTACCTGTTATTGTTCTCATTAGATGCTTATTACTCATACCAGGCTTTATGTCTGACCCAGAGTTTTATGTCTCCTCTTATTACTCTGGGTGCTCACACGAGCAGACTAGAGACAGGTTAGCTGGTGATGTGCGAGTAGCTGATTCGGAGGCGGGCAGGAGGCTTCCACGTTTTATATATATACACATTCTCCCTGTGTCGTTGATGGTCACTACTTGGGCATTAGTAGTGTACCTCATTTATCTTGCTTTTATTATGAGACAGTTTGAAAGTTGTAATAAGCTGTATTTTGGATTTCCGCTGCTATGATGTTTAGTTCTGATTTTCAGCTTATGCACTGTCTCTCCTGTTTTATGTCAAGTATGTTATTATTATATTTTGTTCTATGCGCTGTGAGACATTCTACAGGTTCTTTGTATGTTCATTTCCTTCTTCCCTTTCCTTCTGGTGACCCGTTCCGTGCCAATTGGACATGTGTACAGCGCACCTTCAGAGTAAATGTCGGTTGGTGCGGGGCGGGCCGTCACACTACCTCATTACTTTATTTCTTCTACTTTGGTTTATACCGAATCAACTTCAACAACTTTTAATATCAATTCGAACCAAAAACATCACAGCCCTTTAAGTCCTAATTTGGTCCAATTGCAGTAGTTCAATCTTTCGATTTAAAATAATAATCAATCAAGGTAGGTTTCAAGATCATTTATTTCATGCTTTTTACACGTTTTAGTTCTACGGTTGTGTTCAGTGCTATCGAAATCAAAGGTGAAGACTACTGTGGCTTTAACATTTCGACGGGGTTGAGAGGCATCGTGATAGTGAAGATCAAATTGGACAATGAATGTGTGGATATATGGAGTTTTTCTTTGTGGGTCGATGTTATTCGTTAGGGAAGACAATGGAAAGTTCAGGAAATATGGAGGGCCCCATGGTAACAGTAGAGAAGAGGAGAAGATGAAAAAGTTAAGTGTTAAAGCTTTGGGGAAGGAATGATTTAGTTGGAGTAGTACGAGCTGGGAACATCAAACCGGAGATGATCGAGGCGAAGTTAATAAATCTGGAAAAGTCGATCCAGGTTGATCGAAATGAACTTGGTCGAGCTGGAAACTTCGACCCGGACTTGACCGAACTGGATTTGAGTATTCAACTTCAACACTTCAACTGAACTTGATGATCGTAATAGCCTCAATTGCAATAATAAAAAGGAACCAATTTTAAACAAGCATCCGGACAGTTAGGACAGAGCCTATCGAGACTTTCAGAGTTGCATATGAACTTGACTTCATGTCGCGTACGACTTTGAATAGCCCGAACAACATACTTCTAATGTTTTATTCACATTGTTGTGTTCACACAACTTTCACTGCATGGACTGCACTAGTGCACACAAGGGGGCGAGGATTAAACACTCTAACCAATGGTATTTCTTGGGTATAATAGCTATAATGTTTAGAAGATATCCCATGCAAGCCTAAGTTGTAAAGGGAAAAACATTTCTGCCAGATCCTGATATAGAGTCCAACTATGAGACTGATTCATATAAGGATTCTTAGTTTGAAGTTTAATCACATGACAAGGATCCATCCACCTCATCATCTAACAAAGAATAATTGCTGGAAGAAGAAGAGTCTACAGTGATGAGGCTACCGACACCATTCCTAGGGCCATTTTCTGAATCAACCAGCCGACTCTTAGCTGGCAATGATGTAATAACCAAAGCTGAGAAGTTTTGTGTGTGAAGTATATAATTCTCTTCGATCATATTTGAGTGCTGACATAGAGCGTGACTTCTCACAATCCTCCATATGGATATACGACTATAAGCCAGCAGATGTGCACGATGTGGTGCATCCATCCTTTAAATCCATCCATCATCAATTTCCTTCGTTGTATGAAGCCGGCTTCCATGCAACTACACCCCACATCATATGCCTACTTCTCCACACTATATATACTACATGAGGAGCATCTACGCCAAGATCCCACCTTCGATGAAATCATTTTATTTTACCACTTCAAGCATTAGAGGGATAATCCATTCTATTTTTCTACAATTCCACCTCGAGAAACCAAGTGATAACGGACGGATTCAACAAGTTATAGAACGTAAGAACCATTTGGTTTTATATTCCTAACAAGAAGGTTACATAAGAAGATGGATCCAATGTCGTAAATATTAAGTATTGACGTACTTGTCTAAGTTTCACAAGGGAATTTCTAACATCATTGCTCCTTTGTAGGTGATAGTCCGGCCAAACCTACTAGCGATGTACATCGTGCTCGTCTGGACATTCTGACAAACATGTTGGAGAATCTACGGAGCATTAAGAGACGTATAGACAACAAACTTCTTCACTAGTTTCACTTACTCAACACTGAATGGACTTTAGAAGTGTGTGGTGCTTGGGCTCCAACCTTCGTGCCACTAGTAGTTATTGTTGACATCAGAAGTTAGTCTAATGACAATCAACTCCTGGAATGTGTAATTAACACACCATCACAATCGTAGATAACGAAGATAACAAATGAGTATAGGAGATACACGATATTTTTATAGTGGTTCAGCTTCAACCTAGCCTACATTCACTTTATAATCTTTGTTTATGTTGTCGATTAGAAGTTACAGTTGTTTTATTGAAAGAAAGTGAAGAAATAAGTGATTTATACACAAAATACTTATGTTATGAAGTTGAAGAATCGAAGTGTACTTTGGGTTATTTTTGGAGTGCCAACCATGAACTTTATAGTAGAAAAATCTAGAATGATTTCCATTTCAGGAAATGGTGTATCTATGGGTAGAAAGGTGAGCCGATTAGAATGCTATGTGGCCATCATCTGACCCGGGTTCAGCTTCATATTACTTAATCCCAAAAAAGTAGTTGTAGGCGGCGAGACCTAGTTTCCTGTTATGGAACAGTTCTCCTCAGTTCTTACAGCATACGTGGAGCTCAAAATTTGGTACATAAAAAGTAGTGCAGGTATCTGTTGACTAATTCTACAGCCTTGGGAATAAGACTTTGTTGTGTAACGTATGAGACAGATCATCATAATTGGGAGTTGACCAATTGGTTAGATCGACCTGATCTTTGAACTGCGGTCATTTGCTAAAGAAGTATGTGCCTACATGGGAATTTCTAATTTGGTCGAGCCAAGTTTCGGTCGATCGAGGTATGAATCGATCCAGGAGAAGGAGATAACTTGCCTCAAGAACAGATTCTTGCTGTGACGGCCTTTTCCAAAAAATCTGGTCAACATTTTGCCCCATATAACTTATCTTTCTTGTTAAAGGAAGGTATGTTCTGGATCTTCCAGGAAATGATGCATAGAGATCGCTAGAAAACCGACGATCACTACCGATCGTATTAGGGCCGAAGGAGAGATAAGAGAAATAGTTACTAAGTCCACCCAGATAAGAATGTAATTTGTTTTTGCACAAAAGGAGAAGCAGATATGCCAAATTCTGACAATACTGTTTGACATAAACCATGCTTGTAGATCTGTTGGAGTATAAACCATACTCGAGTAGGGATCAAGTTATTGTGCCAAATCCTAGTATGGCAATTCGATTTGCTAGGTATAAGCCATGCCTGGGAGCCTAGAGTCGAACATCAACCTTTCTTAGGGTGCTATTTTTTTAAAGAGATTGAGTATAAACCATACTCGAGATTTAGTAGTATTTACTTGTCAAGCCTGACAAGATTTGGTTCGAGTATTATCCGTACTCACATAGAAAAAGCACAAACTTGTCACATCTTAACCGATAGAGTTTTAGTGAAGATATCAGCCATACTTAAGTAGATTATAAGCCGTACTCGGTTTAAGGGAAAGTAAGGTTTGTCATATCCTGATGAGTGAATCGTATGCTCAGGTATCAACCCTACCTTAGGATTGAGCATAAGCCATGCTCGGTTTTAGATTGAGAACTTTGCCACATCCTGGAAAAGCACTTACATTCATCAAATATGATCCATGTTCGAGAAATAAATCTTATTGCAGCTAAACCAAAACAAATTTTGATAGGTCTATAGTTGAATCCAGAGCATGCCTTGGGATTAAATCCTAACCCCATACGTTTGTACTTCAACATATCCACTTTATTTTAAAATAACAAAAATGCATTTCTTATATCCTAAGAAAGGGGGCGTATCCACAATGATCTAATCCAGATCAGTTGATAATGATGTTGTGATGGCTAGGTTTAGGATCCTTCCCATTCCAAGGAGCATGGGAACCATTCCGAGGAGCCCAGGGGGGCGGGGGTACGGACTCTGCAGATTTTTTAACATACTCGGGTAGCTCTCTACGTCTAACCCATTCTTCGATGAGATCACTCAAATGCCTGCATTCGTTGGTGCCATGACCTGCCATGTCATGAAACTTGCAGTACTTTCATGTTCCATGATCTCTTTCGGTCGACTCCCTCCTGGGAGGCTTAGGAAATGGAAGAGTTCTGCATACATCGAGGTATATGTCCAATAGTGAGGAATTTAGCTTGGTATATCTATCATACTTGGGCTCTCTCCGGAACCGCACATTCCTATCACTCTTTTTCGAGACTTTGCCTTTGTTCTGAACAGTAGTGGATAGTCCTCCATCCTTTGTAGCAAGTACATCGAGATTCTCCATCTTGATATTAACGTCTTCCTGTCGGAGGAACCTGTCAGCTTAGAGTATAAATCTCCAATGTCTCTAGGAAGGTCCCTCTAAAGGGATAATATGAAGTCTATTAGATCCAAGACTCCGATCATGGCAGCCATGAGCACTATTGATGGCTTAGGTTGATCGACCGATGCCACATCCGCATTGAATCTTTCTAAGAATTAGCATAAGGTATTGTCGGACCGTTGCCTAATGGATGTGAGGAACATGACGCTTTTAGGCTGGGACATGTGAACTCTGAACTGTTCAATGAAGCGGGTGACCAACATGTTCCAGTTGTTGATCGATTTAGTCTTTAACTGTTAAAACCACATAGTGACGACATCGGTTAGAAAAAGAGGGAAGCATTCGTCCATGATATTAACTGATGCTGACAATACTTCCATGTGACAAATATAGCCCATGAGATGTGTGGTAGGATCGATCCTACCGTCGTATGGTTGCAAAACTGGAAGCTTGAAGTCACTGAGATTACAGAAATTCCAGATTTCCCGTGCGAAAGGACTGCGGTGGTCGTTATCCACCTCTTGTTAAGAAATAGTGCCGCGGGTGAAGCGCTTAATGATACTAGCGATTTGATTTCCAACCCCAAGAATTCGCTGCCACAAATCCAATTCTACTATGGTGGTTTCAGCGAGGTCTCAGTATGGCGTGGAAGCAAGCCTCTAGTTCTTGGGGCCAATTCGGTGCGGCCCAACAGTAATGGTTGGAGGTGGTCCCCTGCCTCGGTTGTTGGTTTGGGATTGACTGGGGTCCCTTGGTTGGCATGTGTGTTAGGCCGAACCATATCCATGACAGCAGGATTGGACCGATTTGGGTAAGCATTATCAGCTCAGGGTTTGGCATTGCCCCTGCCTAGGGCAATATCATAATGGTTTACAGTAGCATTCCCCTCTGTCCTATTAGGAACTGGTATGGTAGAGTGGTCTTGGAGAGACCGAAGTTGCTTCCCCTGGTGCCGCTTGGATCGACATGCTGGGAGGGCTAGGTGGGAGGTTGAGTAAGTCCGGTTTGCGGTAAGATATTCGTTCGAGCCAAAGGTTGCATCGAACTAGGCTTTGATCGACTCGAAATTTGCATCGATAGATCTGACCTAAGACTCAGTCTATCGGGAAGTGACGTTGATCTAGGTGGAGGCAGAGCAGCAGAACAATCTGGGTCTTCAATTTCATAGACCCGAAGTTAAGCTGTTGCCCCAACTTCGCCTGATGCAGGAAGTGATGCTTGGTTGCTCAACCTTCCTTCCATTCGAGTGAAGAAATTATTCATCATTTCCTGCTTCTTTGTGAGGAGTTCATCTTGTTGTGCCATTTGAGTTCGGCAAGATCTCAATCCATCTCGTCCCTAGCCAAGTATCGGGACGGTTCTTCATGAGAGGAAAACTCTAGGCTTGCCTTCGCTGCTGCGTCTGTTGAAACAGCAGGTTTAGCGTGGGAAGGAGTTGCATCCTTCTTTACTTTTTCCATTATTTCTTTAGGAACTGTAGAAAGTGGTATGCGAAGGTTTGCCCCCTCTTGGGGCGCCATAGTATCGACATCAAAAGTTGGTTTAACATTCAACCCCAAAGTGCGTAATCCACACACAATCATAGTTACAGAGTATGGAGATAACAGATAAATACAGTGGACACACAATATTTTTTTAGTGGTTTGACTTTGACTAAGCCTATGTCCACTTTATAATCTCTTTTTATACTGTCGATTACAAGTTACAGTTGCTTTTTTGAAAGAAAGTAAAGAAAGAAGTGATTTATACACAAAATCCTTATGTTATGAAGTTGAAGAATTAAAGTGTACGGTGGGCCATTTTTGTAGTGCCAACCACTATCTTTTCAGAAGAAATATCTAGAATGGTTTCCATTTCAGGAAATGGTGTATTTATAGGCGGAAAGGTGTGCCGATTAGAATGCTACATGGCCATCATCCGACCGAGGGCAGGCCACATGCTACTTAATCCCAAAAAAGTATTTGTAGGCGACAGGACCTAGTTTCTTGCTGAGGAATAGTTTTCCTCGGTTCTTACAGCATATGTGGAGCTCAAGATTTGGTACATAAAAAGTAGTGAAGGTCTCTGTTGAAAAAATCTGCAGCCTTGGGGATAGGACATTGCTTTGTAGCGTAGGAAATATATCATCATAGTTGGGGGTCGATCAATTGGTTCGATCGACCCGATCTCCGAATTCTAGTTCATTTGCTGAAGAAGTACGCTCCTACATGGGGATTGCTGATTTGGGTCGAGCCAAGAATTGATCGATCGAGGTAAGAATCAATCCAGGAGAAGGAGATTGCTTGTCTCAGGTACAAACTCTGGTTCTGATGGATTTTACCCAAAAATGCTAGTAACCACTTGTGCTCCTAGTCAGGGAGCTAGTGGTCGTGCACCCAGTCGGAAGCAAGCGGTCGTTCCTCCGGTTGGGGGCCAGCAGCTATTGGGGGCTCGACCCCAAGTCCAGGTCAAGCATGCTGCAAGAGGAAGAGTGTTCCTGGGTCCAGTCGCGAGCTCGAGGAAGGAGAAAAAGGGAAGTCTACGGAGAAATTAGAAGAGGAAGGATCCAAATGTACTCTTCTGGAAGAGCCAACTACCGATGTGTCCCATCTCAGAATTCCATCTTCTGCCAAAACTCTAGCTCACTATGCCTAGTCAGCATTAAGTCGCCATTCATAGGCTTAAAAGATTTTCCTTTGTCGGTTTTTATTTATATGCCGTAGAATTTGGACTTCACAACGTTCTTCCTAGGATCCAAAAAAAATAACTCTAGTCAAGGCTGGGCAAACAACGCCAACAAGCCAAATTTCAGGCATGACTCCATTGGGGGATCAGTAGGACACACACAGCACGAGTAATGCATGTCATAACACTCTTTTCATTATATGCATGTCTGGTCTTACTTGAAACTTTTATTGAATTTAAGGCTATAGGACCAAAGGGAAGAAGCAACGTAGACAGTTGGCATTAGTCTCTCCAAGAGTGGTCCTGGCTATCACAACTCTTCAGATTGTAAATATCAGAAGAGGCGAGTCCGGGAGGATAGAGACCTTGAAAGGGAGAGAGAAAAAGGTAGGAAAGGGAAAGCGCTTGAGAGAGGGAGAGGGAACATGAAAGTGAAAGACATCATCATGAATCCGCTCCCACGATAAATTTTCTCGGATTCATGATAAGACAACTAGAAAGCACTCCCAGACTGAAGGTCATCGCAATATAAAACTCCAACCAAACCTTCTCAGCGATCCAAGTTTGCAGCTTCCAAGGGACGGGGACTCGTTCTTTCCAGCGGGCGAACAGTTAAAGAAACCCAGGTTGTAGTTCCTCCATGGCAGGAGATGACTAGTGAGCAAAGGAAGAACGAAATAGAAAAAGCCTTCCCTCAACATTACTTCTCTCATATTTAGTTCATGTCCACTCTACATCCTCTTCTAGAGTCCTTAAAGAAAATTTTAAAGCGAATGCCGATGACATTCTTACCCAGTATCAAGAAATGACTAAGTACTTGAGGCGATTATCCGAAGTCATCAAGGGTTTGGAGTTGGAAATAGATAACATGAATCAAGAATGGGGCCGGACAAGCGCCCTTTTGAGCACACGAATAAGGATTTGGTCAACTGCGAAAATCTACTCATGACTACCGAAAAATTGCATGAGGACCTAGGTTACCTCGATAGTGTTCGTGCAAGAATCAATTTCGAGCTCAACCCATGATCTCCTAAAATCAAGTCAGTTGAGGACGTGATAAAGTGGGATGAGCAGGAAAATAAATCTCTAAAAGCTGAAAACGAGGCACTGAAGAAATAGGAGCAGTTAACCTTAGAGAATGCTAAGCTGAAGGCCCAGTTAGCCTCCTCTGATGAAGCTTGGAAAAAGGATGAAGAAAATGACTACACTGCTCTTAAGTCCGCCGTGAACTCCCAAGATAAATATGATAGTGAAATCCAGAAGCTCAAGGATAAAATGGCTGAGGTAGAGAAGATGCAGGATGAATTTAGCATGCAAGTGTTGAATTTTTATTCTCGAGTTCTCAAATACCGGGATTTGGCATGGATTTAAAATTACCCACAAACTCTGGCCAATACTTGGGATTAATTCCTGAAAGTGGAAAGACTGGCTTCAGAAGATAGCACCGTGAATCAAGAGAAGTTACGGGACAGATATTTGAAAGGCGATTAGCCGGAAGTCTTTATTGAAGGACGGCTTCTTAAGAAGGAGAAGGATGTGGAGTATCTCCAGCTCAAGGGAAAGTCTATAATTAAGGGAGAACCTAGAACGACAAAGGATGATGCGACATTCGCTTAATTGACAAGCCATCCTTTGGACCCATTTGCTTCGAAAGAGGTCGTTCCGCCTCCTCCGGCGCAAGGCTCAAAAGGAGTAGAGGCGTATAACCCCGATGATCCAAGTCTCGGCTTGCAAAAGCCTTTAACTTCTATTTTATAATTCAAGACTCCTGCAATGCCTGGACATGCCTTTATTGAGGGTATTTCGCTACTTCCTCCCAAATTTTAAAAAGTTGTTATGACACATCGCCTAGCACCCGGACTGATAGTTATTGCTCTTTCTGCTTTAGGTACAACACCGACCAAGGGTGCTTCTGATGTAGAAACTAAATCTGTAGAGGAAACTCAAGTGCCCATATGCAATGATGCATCCAAGTAGGGTGGATGATCGATGCCCTCAAAAACTTAGATGGAGAAGAGACTTCTGTCAAAGGCGATGGAGATGTAATCTACACCAGCAAGTTTGGGAAGACAAGAGCCTTGTGCATGGCGAAAATAAAGGCGACGCATGAAGGAAAGCTTGTTTAACTTAAATTCGAGTCAACGTTCGAACCTATTTCTGCTGATCCCCTACAAGTCATCCCTTCTTCTAGAACTACCTTGTCATTTGGGTAAGTACCATCTCTAATCTGGGAGAAGCGCTCCAAAAAGAAACAAGACCAACCCACGTCAGAGGCTGAAGACTCGTCAAGTGAGAAGTCACGGATGTGCTTGCTTAAAGTGGCAGAGTTAGAAAAGAAGAAAATGAAGAAGCCAAATTGAGAAACCTCCAAAGGCTTAATAGATTCCTTTTTTCTTTCTGCTTTTTGTAGGTCTGTTGTGTTTATGCGAGTGCGGCCCTTGGTCTTTTCTTGGTATATAAACCTATAGTATAAATAAAGTAGTTCTTTCTTTTACAAGTTTATCTGATTTTCTATTTAATGCACTTGCAATTTAATTTTCACAAAATTCTTTACTTGCAAGTTGTCTCACTTAGGATGAGCAACACTTAACTCAAAAGTTGTCTCACTTAGTGTAATGACCCGTACTTTCACGGTGTAATAATTTATTTATTTAATTATTTGCAAAGCGAGTAAGTGACTTTAATGGTCGTTTTAATTAAATTATAGTGAATATTTAATTAAAATAATAAATTAAATAATATATTTAATTCTAAAATAATTAGAATTGGCTGAAATGACGATATGTTGTGAACCGGATCATCTGTGATATTTAATTCAGCTTAGAATTGAATTTGAATAACGAATATATTTAAATAACGACGGCTTGAACGTATAATTATATTATAATTAAAATCGAGCTCGAAATGGCGCTGTAGTTCGTAATTCGGCGATTTGAACTTCAACTGAATGTACAGGATTCGTTTTAAGCCGGATTTCTGTGAAACAAGAAACGTGTGGAGCTGGTGGAGTATATCTTTCTAGTGAAAGAGAAAAATCGGGATTTTGTCGTGTAGATCTTGATTTACGTCCAAATCAAATTTTAGAAAAGTCGCTGTGGAATTCCTTTATAATTTATAAAGGAATTATTTATATTTTTAAAAAGGAATTTCATTTTAAATCGAATATCGATTTATTCGGGATTTGAAATATCAAGTTATAAATCCCAGTAGAGCTGTATGGTATACCACTGTAAGTATATACGATAATATTTATTTATAAATATTTAATTTAAATATATTTAAATATATTTATAAATTTAAATGGGTTATTCGGAGCTGAAAAAAATAGCCACTTTTGCAAACGAAGTCGGAATTCAACGAAACTAATTTTGTTGGATCCGCAATGTTAAATTATTATTAGATTATAGTTTCCGTAATTTTTAGAGTCACTGTGTGGCCGTACGGATTTTTAGAGTGAAAAACAATCAGTATTTTGACAGTTAAAAATAAGCTGTGTGAGCAAACTGGGTCGGAATTCGACGAAACCAGTTTCATTGGGACCGTAATGTCGGACTGTAGATGCATGCCGATTTTCATGATTTTTGGGTGTCGTATGTGATCATGGGATTTTAAAGGACCAAAATAAACAACGGATGAATAGAAAACAAATAAAATAATCAATACTAAAATATTATATTTTTCCTATATAATAACCTCAACTTTCCAAAAACCTAATTCAACTCTTTCCTCAGTCAAACACAAATCCGCCGTAATATTTTCCACCACCAGAGAAAAATCGCAACTTCTAAAATCAATGAAAATCAAAAGCAAATTCTATAAATCAATTCCTGTATGTATTCGACCTCCTCTGAAGTTGCTCATCAGGTTGGCACCATTTTGAAGTGGTTCGATGCCTTTTTACCTTCACTGGAAACGTACAGCGATGGCTAGGGTTGGGATGTTTGGGTTCTTGGATCATCGAATAGAGTTTAAGTTGGTATATTTGTGTTCGTGGAGGGGTTGGCACTGTGTGGCGAGTTGTTGTGAAAGTCCGACGAAGTCGAGGTCGGACCTGGCCTTTCGTTGGCGAAGTCGCACTTTCCAAGTGTTGTGCGAGCTCGACGAAAAGGGTTTAAGGAGGAAGAGAGATGGAAGAGGAGATGAACGATGTTGAGTTGGAGGTGAACGGTGGAGGAACGAGGCGGGGACGGTGAAGTAAACGTCGGCAGTGGGAGGATTGATTACTGGAGATCGAATGAGATTTGGGGAGGAAGACTTTGGTTGCGGGTCTGGGTACTTGTAACACCCCGTAATTCTGTTAATATTAATATTCAAAAATTAAAGAATAACTAATCTCAGACGCGAGAATTGTGGGAAACGGGTTGCGCCATTGTGTTCGTCTCGGAATTCTGGTCGAAATAGAGTCCGAGTTTGCGTAAATTGGACTTCGTATGAAGAAGTTATGGCCATCGGAAGTTTCAGAAAATTCAAAACAGCTCGTAGAAATTTAAAATTCAAATTGAAAGTGCAGAAGCGGGCTGGGCGGGAAAAATTCCCGCCCAGGCAGGTCGACTGGGGGTCGACACTAGTGTCGACCTGCCCCCCCAGGTCGACTATAGTGTCGACCTGGGTCTGGCGGCTAGGGTTTTTGACTGAGCCTGTTTTTGACTGAGTGATGACCCATTAGGGTTTTGACCTAATCTGGTTGGCTGGGATTAGTTCTGAATTGATCTGACAGTCTAAATGAATCCTAAACTCTATAAATACCTAGGTAGTCTCTCACCCTAATTCATAAGAAAAATACAATAGCTACCGTCATACCGCCGCCATGGAACTCAGTGGAGCCGCCGCCAACTAAGAAGGGAAAAGCTAATCAAATCCTAATTCTACTCAACTCTAAAGCAAAGCAAAACTCTTTTCTTCTCTAACAGTGAGTATGATGATCTTAAGAAGATTATTGTTAAATTAATTAGAATAGGTCATGAATGGATTATGAGTAGATGATGTGAATTGTCATATATGTTGTTGTAAACCTTATACTATCATGTATGTTATTAATCCTATGCTATGTGGTGATGATATCCTATATGTTGTAAATCATGCTATGATGATGTTATGTATGTTGAGAGTTTCTATGCTAAGTTGTGATGAATCATACATGTTTAAAAAGCCATGATGTTACTATCTACGCTAGTTAGTTCATGTAAATCAAATCATCATGTTTGGGCTATGTTGATCTATATGACAAATCACATATGCAATTTAGGCTGATTTAGAAAAGTTTATGAACATATGCCATGATATCTATTATGACATCTAGAATTATGCTATGACATATGTGAAATTCTATGCTAGTTCACTCCATCATTATGTTGCCTAAAAACCCCATATGCAAGTTTATGTATAGATTTGGGTTATGATCATATCATGTAAATTGTGACATTTAACAAGTTGACACCTTTGGATCCTTAACATGTGTAGTTTATGCAAGTTTCACCCCTATTATGATTAGATTCATTTGAATTGTCTATATGTTGTGATAATTTATTTTTGTGCTATGAGTTAGACTATTCGAGTCTAACGTATATTCTGCGTTGAATAAGCGAACGTATAAACGTGGGGTAGGGGTAATATTAAGGATTTAATAATAAAGAAGTTGGGGTGCAATTGATATGATTTTGCATGCCATGAGTGGATGACCATAATTGAGTCAATTATGGGCATCATTAAAAGTGGACTTAATTAATAATTTGAATAGGGAATTATTAAAACTGGGGTAAAAGATTATAAGTGATAATCAATGCTTAGGACACGAGGTTGGACTCGTTTGTGACATAAACCTGCCCGGACCCGCCCGGCAAATCCAGTGGTCACAAATGTTAGCCCAATGTGAGAGGTCCTAGGCCTAAACTAAAGCATAACAGTTGTAAAGATACGAGGTTAGACTCTTTTATGGTGTAAGACTGCCCGGACCCGCCCGGCAAATCCAGCTGCCATAAATGCCAGTCTAATGTGAGAGGTCTTTACGAGGTTATGGACTGAATGAATTAAGAAATACTTAACCAGATAAACATGTAAAGTGGGACATGGGGGTTAAGTAGGTGCCTTGGGTGGCATGAGGAATCTAGTGGGTGCCCTTAGTGGCATGTGAAATACGATTAGTAAGACTTAACCAAACACACATGTAAATGAACATGACTAAGAGGGTTAAGTGGGATATACTAGTGGTGACAAGCTTAGGTGGGTAGCTTGTGGGGGCCCATTTCAACCAGTATCCCAAACGTATCTTTGTGGGCTCGACCCAAGTCGAGGACGGGACACGCATACTGGGTTTGACTATAAGAGGCCAAAACGGGGAGCGGTGGCAACGCAAGTCCAACGGGTTTCATATGCGTGTGTGGACCCGGGCTGGTAGGTAAGACGTTGTTGCATCGTGTAGGTATAAGTCGTGCATTCTCAAGTTGTATCGGGTTGCCACTTTAGGGGAGTGATACACCCCACTGTGGGGCCAGCACGGGTATCTACGAGTGGGGAGCCGATCGAAAGTGGGTAGTGGGGTACACCTAGTGGAGATAGGGGCAGACGGCACCTATGTAGTCAGCTAGGGGTACGTAAGGCTATTTATATGTTTCTGTGTGAAGCAAGTGGGATCAACCTTTAGGGTGACTGGTGCGGTGCAGTGTAGTAATGTGCGGTGCAGTGTTGTAATTATTCGTTAGTAATTAGGTGTGCCTTTACCGTTATCTTTAACGTTATCTTAAACGCTATCTTTATCTTCCTAATAGTTCATAGACATTTACTTGTCTTCCAGCTTATGCCTTAGTCTAGTTATTTTGATAATAGTATTGTTAGAATTATCATACTCGCCAAACTTTATGTCTGACCCCCTCCATTTCTATCCTTTTTCCCCCTCCAGGTCCTCAGGTTGGGCCTAGCTCTAGTGGAGTTTGATTGGATTGCTTCATCTCTCTTTGGAAAGCTTGGACCGTTGAAGTAAAGTCCAGCTTGTTATCTTCATTAATGGCTATTTGTGTAATGGGGTTATGTATTTTGTTTTAGCAAGACGGATATTGTACTTGACTCTGATTATGGTCTTTTATGATGTAACAAACATGTTTAATTTCCGCTGCAATAAAATGAAGTTTTAGATTTCCAAGTACTAATTATTATCTGTCTTGTTGTAATTTTTCTGTTCTATATTCACTATTAACCTCCATGGAAGTTAATGCATTCCCTTTGTGAGTGACATTAATGGACGTGGGGTGTTACAGTACTTAAGCTTTTGAATGGGCTGGTCAAAATGGTAAAGGCCCAAGTGGGAATTTAATTGAGTTTAAATTAAAAATATAAGAGTGTATTAGCTTTAATTAGTCATATCTTTCTCATATATTATCAGAATTTCGAACGATTGGATCCATTAGGATCGTATGGACGAGAGCTCCCCAATGGAATTGACTGGAAGTGGATTGGAGCTCGTTTGAATTTATGGCGAAATAAACTGTTTGATTCAAATCAAATAACAGCTTATCGTTCTTTAACGATGAATTGCAAATGTGAGTAAATCTCACTAACTCTGAACAGTTTATAATTTCATGTTGTATTTTTAGAACTGTTAGATATTGGCTGATTGACTGTGTGTTGACTGTTTGATTGAACTGCTAGTCAGTTAGTTGAATTTCTATATTGATCCTGTTTAACAGAATATATCATATGGAACTGAAAGTGATGTTTATTTTATTGTGTAACATCTGTGGATGCAGGAAAACAGGTTGGAGGAATCTAACTGGATTCCTCAACATTTATTTTACCGTTTTTCATATATATTGATATATGATGTGTCATATAATCTGTTGTTGATCATGTATGTTTGAGTGGTATGGATCATTGTTATACGACACGTTAAACACCATCAGGGATACTAGAATATCAAAAAGGAATTTTCAAATATGTATATTGAAAATGAAATGTTTATAAAATCATAGGATTTTATAAAAGAAATATTTATTTAGAAAATAAATAAAAGTAAATATTTATTTGGAAAATAAATAGAGAAAATAAAAAGGGAATATTTATTTAGGGAATAAATAGAATTTTTTTTAAAAAAAGAGAATAATTATTTAGGGAATAAATAGGATTATTAAAAGGGATTTGTCAAATGAGTTAGTTAAACCAGTTAACCAAATGGGTGAAGTTGTCAAGTTAATCAAATTGAATTTAGTAAAAGGAGTTAATCGAACTGAGTTAGTCAAAGGAGCCAGTCAAACTGAATTAATCAAATTGAGTTAGCGAGTTAAGTTATTCAAATTGAGTTAACCAAAGCGAGTTAATCAAAGTAGAGTTAGCCAAGTTAAGTAACCAAGTTAAGTAGGTCGAGTAAGTTCGTCAGGTTTGAGTTAATTAAGTCGAGTTGGTACACCGAGTTAATTAAATTGAGTTTATCAAATGGAGTTTATCAAAAGAAGTTATTCAAATTGGAGTCAATCAATTAGAGAATAAGAGATAATCGAACATAGTTAATCAAATGGAGTTAAACAGAAATTGGAAACTGACTAGAGATTAATAAGTTGAATGGTTTCCTGAGTATCGATCTGATGTTGGTTTCGGCCTTCGGGGTTTATACTTAGGAAGATGTTCTCTTGTTAGTTTATAGTTAGAGTCTGATAGATGTGGAAGAATAGTGAGACGTAATTAAGCCGTGGAAATGTTTTCCAGTGTTAATAACGTATATTCTCTAAACATAGAAAATAAGGAAATATATATACATATGATTGATGATTGATTGATATAATTTCCATTTGGAAATAATATCGTTGTTTGCACACGTGTTTTTCTTTGATAGTTAAATCACAGACTATCAAAATTTTGACCATTTTAACGTTGTTAATATGGAGAGACCGGTTGGATTATTATCCAAAGTACCACTCTGCATTGGCATAAGCGTTGCGAATCATATATACCAAAGATAATTGAAGACGGAGTAAAGTGCAAGGGATATTGTATAAGTCTTAGACAACAGTGTTTAAGATGGATGTATTGAATAGTGCCTTCGATTCATCCTGTTCCTGGATGACTTGTATGGATGAATGGCTGACAGAGTATTTCCAGAAATGTCACGTACATTGATTTCTTCAACCATACCAAGAGTGGAATCGGAGAAGGAAACTTCTTTAGCTAACACGTAATGTACTGTTGTAGACGTCAATTAGTGATTTTCGATGGATCTGACAATGTGGCATTCGAAGTGAATCTGATGTGATGATAAAGCGTAACCTCAAGCCTCATCAACCGGTAAATGACAGAAATCGGCCAGGCAGCATGGCCAAGTCGGTTGCTCCGAAGTAGGGTGTATAATCACCTATCTAGAGAATATTCATTTGCTTCTTAAATCTATCAACGTTGTCCCATATATATACGGGAAACGGTTGCTGATCCCAACCGATTGGTGATATACATTCAATACACTCAAGCGAAATAAGTGGTCGGTCATGTGTGTCTGAGTTGTAAGATGTTCTTGTTGAACTCCAGTGTATCGTTCCTAGAGTACACTGATCGGAAGGTGGTTCCATACCTTGTCATAGTTGGAAATCCAATACCCAATACGTGCTTGCGGTTTTGATTGTATACTATATAAGTAGAACGTGAGATGAAAGCGTTTCTGCTAGATGATTATTATATTGTGTTTGATAGACATTATTATAATATCAAAAAGTTTTTGATATAAAGATATTTTGGATTCTCATAAGGCAAAACCCGTTCCGTTATACGGCGTGGTCTTATGAGATATCGTTTACTTATTCAACTGTTTTAAACTGTTTTACTCATACCAGTCCCATGACTGACCCGGTGTTTATTTTGT
This sequence comes from Allium sativum, assembly GCA_030737875.1. Taxonomy (NCBI): domain Eukaryota; kingdom Viridiplantae; phylum Streptophyta; class Magnoliopsida; order Asparagales; family Amaryllidaceae; genus Allium; species Allium sativum. Next base: position 1,016,045,859 of record CM060926.1, on the reverse strand, counting down.
TTTGTTTTCCCTAAACTCTTGGGTGCCCAATTTTGTATGGGCAGTCAAGTAGTCAGGAATTTACAGATACTTGAAGAGCTGGAGCAGAAGGCTTCAGGATCATATAGCTATAGTTTATTTCCGCTGTGTTGTAAGTGTTTTACTCTGATAATGTTATTGTATACATATAATGATTTTATTTCAAAGATATGTTATCTATTATATGGTATTCGTTCCGCTGTGAGGTTCATGTTACTATGATATTGTGTTCTTCTTCTTCTATTCTAAGTTTCTATCTTATCTTTCCTCACCCTCTAATTTCTTTAATTAACTATTTGGTTATTTTCGATCCTTGGATGTTCGATATGTGTTGTATATCGGATAACCAAGATCGCAAAAATCCGGGTCGTTACAGTTGGTATCAGAGCTTAAGTTAAGTGAATTACCTTGGCTCTGTGGCGTGACTCGGTAGAGATAGGGTTAGTAATACCCTAGATTGAGTTTGAGTGTATATATACGAGTGCGTATTTGTAGATGATATAAAAAAAATTGTTTTATATTGTGGAGATTCATTGGTTGAGTTGTTTATGAGTTCTGGTCGATCAGTTTGATCCACTGTATCGGTAGGAGTTTATAAACACTCGAATACGATGTGTCGACATGATATGTTTTGAAAAGAGAGTAAATTAAAATAAGTTTACCCAAGGTATATCTTGATATAAGAAGATATATATATATATCAAAATTATAATAAATTGGATAAATTGGTTGTTATTATAATCGAGTAAGATTATAAAGTGAAATGGTTACGTAAATAACCAATCAGAATTCATATAAGTGATATACGTGAAATCGGATGAGTTAAATCTGAAATTTAAACCAGAAATTAAATTAAAATTTTGGAGAATTGGATAAGTGGTTGTAAATGGATTTGGATTAAAAATAAGGAAAATTTAAGATCCTGGGAGATTTTAAATTGTTTTACAAGTAGTGTGAATTATATTTTGAAATTAATTTCAAAGTGGAAATGTTTATAAATGGTTTTATAGTATTGAACTCACTTCGATAGCTGGAAAATAGATTTTGATGATGACAACTGCATCATCGGTATTCATTTTCGAGTTGTAAGTGACGAATTACTACCAGAGATACTGTTTTGAATTTGTTTTAGGAAAGACAAATTGTGTTGAATTTCAAAAAGGAAAATTTGATTTTTGGAAAGAGTAAACTGTTTAAAATCTCCCAGGGAAAGACTGTTTGAATTAAAAACAAATTTAACAGAAATTTGTGAAAGAAAATTTGAATTTAAGTAAAGCCAGTAAAGTGGTAACTGAGATTGAATTAGAATGATATCGAGACAAATTGGATTGTTTGATTCAAATTTGAAGTGTAATGTGATAATTAAGAGTTGGTAATCGAGAAGAAACTCGAGTTAAGATGATATTTGGCTCGGGTATAAGCAAATGGTTGTGTTGTGGATAAAAGCAGATTGGGATTTGATTGGGATGACCCTTGTATCTGCTAAATTGATAACAGGTGGAAAAGGATATAATGATATGCTGACAAAAGGTACAAGTTTATATTTCTATTGGATATAAGATTTATGAGCCGAATTGGCAAGCCACTTGGCTGTTTGATTTTCTTTTGGGTTGGAGATGGCCCAGAGAGGCGAGTTGGAGTTGACCTATTGACCAGTACAAAGGGGGTGCTGGCGAAATTTTTCAAAAAGTTAAGGTGTTAGAAAATTTTCAAGATTTTTAAAAAATTTCGATAATAAGAATTAAATAAATTTTTAATTGAAAATTAAATTGGTCCAGTTGGAAACTGAAGTTAAGAAGTGAACAAATAAGTTATAACCAGTTAATAGGGTCGTTCTCTACCTTAGCAATTTCGAGGACGAAATTATTCTAAGTGGGGAAGAATGTAATGACCTGTACTTTCAAGGTGTAATAATTAATTTATTTAATTATTTGCAAAGTGAGTAAGTGACTTAAATGGTCGTTTTAATTAAATTATAGTGAATATTTAATTAAAATAATAAATTAAATAATATATTTAATTCTGAAATAATTAGAAATGGCGATATGGTGTGAACCGAATCATCTGTGATATTTAATTCAGCTTGGAATTGAATTTGAATAACGAATATATTTAAATAACGATAGTTTGAACGTATAATTTTATTATAATTAAAATCGAGCTCGAAATGGCGCTGCAGTTTGTAATTCGGCGATTTGAACTTCAACTGAATGTACATGATTCGTTTTAAGCCGGATTTCTGTGAAACAAGAAACGTGTGGAGCTGGTGGAGTATATCTTTCTAGTGGAAGAGAAAAATCGGGATTTCATCATGTAGATCTTGATTTACGTCCAAATCAAATTTTAGAAAAGTCGTTGTGGAATTCCTTTATAATTTATAAAGGAATTATTTATATTTTTAAAAAGGAATTTCATTTTAAAACGAATATCGATTTATTCGAGATTTGAAATATCAAGTTATAAATGCCAAAAGAGCTGTATGGTATTCCACTATAAGTATATACGATAATAATTATTTATAAATATTTAATTTAATTATATTTAAATATATTTATATATTTAAATGGGTTATTCGGAGCTGAAAAAATAGCCACTTTTGCAAACGAAGTCGGAATTCAACGAAACTAATTTTGTTGGATCCGCAATGTTAAATTATTGTTAGATTACAGTTTCCATGATTTTTAGAGTCACTGTGTGGCCGTACGTATTTTTAGAGTGAAAAACAGTCAGTATTTTGACAGTTAAAAATAAGCTGTGTGAGCAAACGGGGTCGGAATTCGACGAAACCAGTTTCATTGGGACCGTAATGTCGGACTGTAGCTGCATGCCGATTTTCATGATTTTTGGGTGTCGTATGTGATCATGGGGATTTTAAAGGACCAAAACAAACAGCAGATGAATAGAAAACAAATAAAATAATCATTATTAAAATATTATATTTTTCCTATATAATAACCTCAACTTTCCAAAAACCTAATTCAACTCTTTCTTCGGTCAAACACAAATCCGCCGTAACCTTTTCCACCACCAGAGAAAAATCGCAACTTCTAAAATAAATGAAAATCAAAAGCAAATTCTATAAATCAATTCCTGTATGTATTCGACCTCCTCTGAAGTTGCTCATCAGGTTGGCACCATTTTGAAGTGGTTCGATGCCTTTTTACGTTCGCTGGAAACGTACAGCGATGGCTAGGGTTGGGATGTTTGGGTTCTTGGATCATCGAATAGAGTTTAAGTTGGTATATTCGAGTTCGTGGAGGGGTTTGCATTGTGTGGCGAGTTGTTGTGAAAGTCCGACGAAGTCGAGGTCGGACCTGGCCTTTCGTTGGCGAAGTCGCACTTTCCAAGAGCTGTGCGAGCTCGATGAAAAGGGTTTAAGGAGGAAGAGAGGTGGAAGAGGAGATGAACGGTGTTGAGTTGGAGGTGAATGGTAGAGGAACGAGGCGGGGATGGTGAAGTAAACGTCGGCAGTGGGAGGATTGATTACTGGAGATAGAATGAGATTTGGGGAGGAAGACTTTGGTTGCGGGTCTGGGTACTTAAGCTTTTGAATGGGCTGGTCAAAATGGTAAAGTCCCAAGTGGGAATTTAATTGAGTTTAAATTAAAATATAAGAGTGTATTAGCTTTAATTAGTCGTATCTTTCTCATATGTTATCAGAATTTCGAACGGTTGGATCCGTTAGGATCGTATGGACGAGAGCTCCCCAATGGAACTGACTGGAAGTGGATTAGAGCTCGTTTGATTTTATGGCGAAATAAACTGTACGATTCAAATCAAATAACAGCTTATCGTTCTTTAACGATGAACTGCAAATGTGAGTAAATCTCACTAACTCTGAACAGTTTATAATTTCATGTTGTATTTTTAGAACTGTTAGATATTGGCTGATTGATTGTGTGTTGACTGTTTGATTGAACTGCTAGTCAGTTAGTTGAATTTCTATATTGATCATGTTTAACAGAATATATCATATGGAACTGAAAGTGATGTTTATTTTATTGTGTAACATCTGTGGATGCAGGGAAACAGGTTGGAGGAATCCAACTGGATTCCTCAACATTTATTTTACCGTTTTTCATATATATTGATATATGATGTGTCATATAATCTGTTGTTGATCATGTATGTTTGAGTGGTATGGATCATTGTTATACGACACGTTAAACACCATCAGGGATACTAGAATATCAAAAAGGAATTTTCAAATATGTATATTGAAAATGAAATGTTTATAAAATCATAGGATTTTATAAAAGAAATATTTATTTAGAAAATAAATAAAAGTACAATATTTATTTGGAAAATAAATAGAGAAAATAAAAAGGGAATATTTATTTAGGGAATAAATAGAATTTAAAAAAAAGAGAATAATTATTTAAGGAATAAATAGGATTATTAAAAGGGATTTGTCAAATGAGTTAGTTAAACCAGTTAACCAAATGGGTGAAGTTGTCGAGTTAATCAAATTGAATTTAGTAAAAGGAGTTAATCGAACTGAGTTAGTCAAAGGAGCTAGTCAAACTGAATTAATCAAATTGAGTTGGCGAGTTAAGTTATTCAAATTGAGTTAACCAAAGCGAGTTAATCAAAGTAGAGTTAGCCAAGTTAAGTAACCAAGTTAAGTAGGTCGAGTAAGTTCGTCAGGTTGAGTTAATTAAGTCGAGTTGGTAAACCGAGTTAATTAAATTGAGTTTATCAAATGGAGTTTATCAAAAGAAGTTATTCAAATTGGAGTCAATCAATTAGAGAATAAGAGTTAATCGAACATAGTTAATCAAATGGAGTTAAATAGAAATTGGAAATTGACTAGAGATTAATAAGTTGAATGGTTTCCTGAGTATCGATCTGATGTTGGTTTCGGCCTTCGAGGTTTATACTTAGGAAGTTGTTCTCTTGTTAGTTTATAGTTAGAGTCTGATAGATGTGGAAAAATAGCGAGACGTAATTAAGCCGTGGAAATGTTTTCCAGTGTTAATAATGTATATTTTCTAAACATAGAAAATAAGGAAATATATATATATATACAGATATATATATATATATACATATGATTGATGATTGATTGATAGAATTTCCATTTGGAAATAATATCGTTGTTTGCATACGTGTTTTTCTTTGATAGTTAAATCATAGACTATCGAAATTTTGACCATTTTAACGCTGTTAATATGGAGAGACCGGTTGGATTATTATCCAAAGAACCACTCTTTATTGGCATAAGCGTTGCGAATCGTATATGCCAAAGATAATTGAAGACGCAGTAAAGTGCAAGGGCTATTGTATAAGTCTTAGATAACAGTGCCTAAGATGGATGAACTGAATAGTGCCTTCGGTTCATCCTGTTCCTGGATGACTTGTATGGATGAATAGCTGACAGAGTATTTCCTGAAAGGTCACGTACATTGATTTCTTCAACCGTACCAAGAGTGGAAGCGGAGAAGGAAATTTCTTTAGCTAACACGTAATGTACTGTTGTAGACGTCAATTAGTGATTTTCGATGGATCTGATAATGTGGCATTCGAAGTGAATCTGATGTGATGATAAAGCGTAACCTCAAGCCTCATCAACCGGTAAATGACAGAAATCGGGCAGGCAGCATGGCTAAGTCGGTCGCTCCGAAGTAGGGTGTATAATCACCTATCTAAAGAATATTCATTTGCTTCTTAAATCTATCAATGTTGTCCCATATATATATGGGAAACGGTTGCTGATCCCAACCGATTGGTGATATAAATTCGATACACTCAAGCGAAATGAGTGGTCGGTCATGTGTGGCTGAGTTGCAAGATGTTCTTGTTGAACTCCAGTGTATCGTTCCTAGAGTACACTGATCGGAAGGTGGTTCCATACCTTGTCATAGTTGGAAATCCATTACCTAATACGTGCTTGCGGTTTTGATTGTATACTATATATGTAGAACGTGAGATGAAAGCATTTCTGCTAGATGATTATTATATTGTGGTTGATAGACATTATTAGGATATCAAAAAGTTTTTCATATAAAGATATTTTGGATTCTCATAAGGGAAAACCCATTCCGTTATACGGCGTGGTCTTATGAGATATCGTTTACTTGTTCAGCTGTTTTAAACTGTTTTACTCATACCAGTCCCATGACTGACCCAGAGTTTATTTTGTTTTGTTTTCCGTAAACTCTTGGGTGCCCAATTTTGTACGGGCAGTCAAGTAGTCAGGTATTTACAGATACTTGAAGAGCTGGAGCAGGAGGCTTCAGGATCATATAGATATAGTTTATTTCTGCTGTGTTATAAGTGTTGTACTCTGATAATGTTATTGTATACATATACTGATTTTATTTCAAAGATATGTTATCTATTATATGTTATTCGTTCCGCTGTGAGGTTCGTGTTACTCTGATATTGTGTTCTTCTTATTCTATTCTAAGTTTCTATCTTATCTTTCCTCACCCTCTAATTTCTTTCATTAACTATTCGGTTATTTTCGATCCTTGGATGTTCGATATGTGTTGTATATCGGATAACCAAGATTGCAAAAATCTGGGTCGTTACACTTAGAATGAGCAAGTGTCGTAGTCCTGAGGTATAATGTATCATATATGTACCTCCAATTAACTTCGAATCACGCGCCGAATCACGAGCTTGTTCGAAGTTAATTTATAAGTCCACGCTCCTGCTCCCAGTGTTGGTGGGGTTCGAGTTAAGTCTATTGGATTCCTATTCCTTAAGTCTTTATACTCTCACATCATTATTTTAGGTTAAAATTGCAGGTTAAGACGTCTTAAGTCCTGATACGCCATTCATGCTAACCCAATCGTTTTATACTCTTCCCTAAGTCATGAGAGTTAGAATTTTTCATGCGAATGGCCGTTGTCACATTTGCCTTGGCGTCGTTCCTATGCTTTAGTTTTTAAAGTGAGGATCTCTGGGTCGAGTGTTGGAGCCAAGCTCGAATTTTATTAAATTTTATTCGACCAGTTATCGAGTTGAGTAAGCTTGTCGAAACGTGAGAAAATGAACATCATTTGGGAATTAGTCAATCCCTTCATTCAAATTTTGGCATAGGCCGGTTGAATCATGGCATTTAGCCAAATTATGATATGTAGTCATAGGGCACGGAAAGAGATTTTATTTATAACACAATTGGCTACTCATGCCTTTTTACATTATCTAAAATATGAAATAAAATTTACAAAACTATGTAAATAATAGCCTAAGTTAAGTAATGCCTTAGACTTTAGCATTCCACGCTCTCAGATGTAGGTCTTCATCAATGGTCGTTAGCTTGAAAGCTTCAATATCAAGCCTCCGTTAGATGAAGTAGGTTCCTTCCCACTTCAGGCCCATGTGGAAAAGGGTAGGGAAGACCCGTTTCAGAATGAGATTATCGGGTTTAAAGATTCGAGGCCTAACATTCTTGACACAACATCGGGCGACTCGATGTCTATGTGTACACAAATCAACTTCCTCTCCTTCTTTTCATCAATCACGTCTAGTGCTTCTAGGAGTAAAGCCTTATTAGTCAAAGGATTGTAGAAAGTTGCTCCGTGAGAGTGCACTTCAAGCTCCAATGTTATAATTGCTTCATAGCCATAGGATAGCGCAAATAGAGGTTGGCTAATCGTTGACTTGTGGTTTGTTCAATATACCAAAGGGCCAAAGGTAGATCATCAACCCACTTACCTTTAGTTTACTCCAGTCATTTTTTTTAGTATGGACTTGATAATCTTATCCATAGCTTCAACTAGTCCATTTGATTGCCATTGTGCAACTATGGTTTATCTTCTCAATGTGATGTCGTTGATAGAAAATAGTCCAAATCAGAACATAATATTTCTGATAATGAAATTGATCACCCACTTCATCGAGATCATGGTCAGTGGTCCAACTTCGGCCCACTTCATAAAATAATCAACTTCCACGATCACGTAGCTCGCTCCACCTTTTGAGATCATAGGGCTACTGATAACATCTACTCTCTATACTGCAAAGAGCCAAGGAATAACCATTTGGTTGAGTTGAGTCGGTGGATCTCTGGAAATCTTGGCAAATCTCTGACATTCCTTGTAACATTGTGAATAATCAACCGCATCTCGGTTAATGGTAGGCCAGAAGTAGCCTTAGTGAAGTATCTTATTTGCCAAATGTTACCCCTTGGCATGATCACTGCACTCACCTTCACACACTTCTTGTAATACTCGTTTGGCGTCGTCGTGGGCTATATGTCGAAGCAAAAGAACAAAGAAACCTTTTCGATACAAAGTGTCTCCCTAGATGATGTATCTCAAAGTTTTAAGTACGAGAGCACACCTTTTATTCTTTTTCTCAGAAAGTTTTCCATTTTGGGGAAAGTTTTTGATAGAAGTCATCCACGATTCTCTTCTAGGCTCGAGATCCTGCACCACTTCGATTTTCATCTGATCTATGTTGTGCATCGTTAATGTCTCTATCGGGATTGACTCCATTTGCATTAGGTTGTTTGAGCTAGCCAACTTTACTAAAGAGTCAGGTTTCTCATTTTTCTCTCGCGGGATGCAAAGGATGCTATAGTAGTCAAACAAATCTAATAGCTCTTCCATTCGTTCAAGATAGGCGACAAGTCATGTCCTTTTGTTTGGAATTCACTCCTGACCTGAAACACAACAATATCTGAGTCATAGGAAATGTCAACTGCTTTTGTTCCCATTTATTTTGTGAGTTTCAACACGCCAATCAGGGCTTCATATTAGCTTCATTATAGGTAATTGGAAATTCTAGCGTCAATGCATAATGGATCCACCATTCCTTAGGAGTTGATAAAACAACTTCGACGCTAGAACGTTGATCATTCCGGACTCCATATGTATGCAGTTTCCATATGAAGGTTGATGTATCATGCTTTACTTCATTATCATCATCTGGAGCAATAAATTCTGCTATAAGGTCCGCTAGTGCCTGCCCTTGAATTTCTCGTCGTGGAATGAATGCAATATCAAACTGACTTAGTTCAATATTCCATTCGAGTAACCTTCCAGACTACTCAGATCATTGTAGGAGCTGTCGTAGCGATTGGTCAGTGTAAACCTTGATTGCATGAGCTTGGAAATAATGTCATACATTTCTCAAGGCTATCAGAAGGCTATAAGCAAGCTTTTCGCTCTTTGAGTAATTGCGTTCTATTCCCATCAATCTCTTTCTTACATAATACACTAGTTGTTAGACTCCATTTTCCTCATAGTCAAGCATTGAGTTGATAGCATGCAATAATACTGCTAGATACATGAATAAGTCCTTGTGATGGATCGACTTTGATAGTATTTTAAGGCCTCTCTAAATGGTTCAGCAAATTATAGAAGGGTTCGAAACAGTCAAAGTGTCCAAGCGAAGTTGCGCTTTCCTTGCTTTATCAAGAAAAATAAAGGAACACATTTGTCCATAGCTCTGGATTGCACTTTCCCATTCGGGCTTTGAACATGTCTAATTTTTTGAGGCTTCTGAATGTCTGGTACAACTTTAGTTTGGTCATGGTTAGCTTCAATGCCCCAAGAGCTGATGATGAAACCCAGAAACTTCCCTGATACAATGCTTAAAGCGCATTTCATAGGGTTGAGCTTCATCCCATATTGACGGAGAATACTGAACATTTCTGCCGAGTAATCTGCATGATTAGCTGACTGTCTCAACTTTATGAGAATATTTTCAGCCTACACTTCCATCGAATTTCCGATCTAATTCTGGAATGTACAATTAACTAACTGCTGATATGTTACTCCATCATTCTTCAACCTAAATGGAAAAACCACATGTAATACAATCCAAGGCCCATTATAAAGCTAGTGTGTTTATGTTTCGACACATACGTTGGGATTCAGTTATACCAGAATATGCATCCATGAAGGAAAAGAGTTAATATCCAATCGTTGAATCCACGAGTTGGTCAATTCTAAGAAGTGGATAGTTGTCTTTTGGGAGAGCTTTATTCAAGTTAGATAAATCAATGCACGTCCACCACTTTCCATTAAACTTCTTTACAAGAACACGATTTGATATCCACTTAGGATATAATGAGTCTCGGATGAACCCGTTACACTTCAGTCTTTCAACCTCTTCCTTTAAAATTGGCGAGCTCTCAGCACTCCACTTCTATTTTACTTAGACGTATTTTATCTCTATGTTGAGTAAATGACTCATGATAGTCCGTGATATCACACACATGTCATCATGGGTCTAGGAAAACATGTCAAGGTTTGCTTGGAGGAAGTAGATCAATTCCCTTAACTAAAGGGTTCCTAGGTGGGATCCGATATTCAAGACCACAGAAGGATATAGTTGTTATTAACTGGAATCGCCACCTTTGACTCATTTGGATCCAACCTTTGATATCTTGGCTCCTTATCTTTTCTTGGATTAATATCTTTAAGGTGATGACTTTACTATTAGGGCCAAGACTTATTTACTTCCTATGCGGTATCACGTATTTAAAGGGGATTTTCAGCAACTTTTCCCTTCTTTTTGCTGTGAGCATCTTTCCATTAAGTTATGTAGCACACCCTACCTTCTACCTGGTCTCTTCATACCGTACTAACTCCATTCTCAGTCAGAAATATCAAGAGAAAGCACCAAGGCGCTATGCATTCTCGGAATTCAGCAAGGGTCGGTCCGTCCAAAAAAGCATTGATGGAGAGTCAACATTTCACTACAAGAAACGAGAGGATCCACACTCTTTGATGGTCTCCCTCACCGAACTCAACCAACAATTCAACCATTCCTACTAGTATGTATTTTGTGCCATTGAAGTCATGAATTCTTCCTTTATATGACTTCATATATTTAGCCTCCAATATCATCTGATCATTGGATCTCTTAAATAAGATGTTTACGGAACCCCCACAATCAGTAAGGACTTTCTATACTAATGTCGGCTCAACCATGCCAGAAATAACAAAGGATCAATAGTTGGGGTTTCCATCCCCATAGCATCATGATTGAGGAAGATAATATCATCCATCATTGTCCTCCACTGCTTCATCGGAGCAGTCTCGTATGCGATATCATACTTTTCAGTCTCGACCTATTTTTACTGCATTAGCATATTGTTTCATGGTTCGGAGATTAAAAGCCACAGAATGCGGTCCTTCAATGATAGTATAAATAACAATACTTTACCATTTTGCGGGGCAGTGGCTCTATGAGCTGCCTGACTTCGTCATTCTGGGTTCGAAATCCCGTGCGCTATCCCAAGGGGCCACTTTTTATTCATTCAACTTTCCTTCTCGTATCAAATTTTCTATAATGTTCCGAAGATGACGACATTCATCGGTCGTATATCTGTATATCTCGTGGAATATGCAAAACTTTACGGTTAGGACCTCTTTCTCCGTAGACTCTATCAGAGGTGGCTTCTTATATTTCATGGTATTACAAGTTTCCAAATTTATGTTTTCTAGTTTATCATTCAAGGGATTATAGTTTCCAAAAGTTTCAAATTAAGGTTGCTTCTTAGCTTACCCTTTTGGTTATGGTCTCCTCCATTATCGTTTCTACTCTTCTTACCATTCCGTTTGTTTCGATTTTCAACATTAACTTCAACTTTCCCGGAATTCCCTCCGAACTATTTTATTGCGACATTTCTTTGAACAACTTCATTCACTACATCACATCTCTTCTTTCCAGGCTCCTGACAACCTCCTTGATCTGCAAATACACATTTGCCTATTAATTGAATTGGTCCAAGATTAAGGGAGGCTTCCCAGTCAAATACTTTCCAAATTCAGTTTCTGGATCAACATCATCAACCAGAACTATTAGAATTGTCTTCGGATAAGGATTCCTGATCTCAATGACAACAATATTTAATTAAGATAATATTTGAGTATCTCTCCATGGGACTGATTCACGCAAAAGAGGTACAAGACTTGCTTTGAATTGGAGGCATGGAGATAGAATTAATTAAAGAATGTTTTAGCTAAATCTTCAAAATTGGGCACCGACCCAGGAGGCGACCGGTAAACTACATAAGCGCGACCCCATCAAGGTAGGTGGGGAATGCTTTACATTTAATGCCATAAAGAGCTGCAGTTGAATTCATGCACCAAGATTATCTAATGAAATGTTAGTAAGATTCAATCCTGCCTGAGCAATGATTCAACTAAGGAAAATTGAATCTTCAAGGAAATTCAGCCCCTAGAATGCCATCAGTGAATGATGTGTGACGGTGGTCGATTCCCCAGTCTTCGTTATTACATCCCTGACTATCATTCATTATCTTCCTTGCTACGAAAGTCAGGTATGCAGTATTGATGATGAGTCCTAGTTCGGAATTCTTGCCTCATCCATCTCAGACCACATCCACCATAGGCAACGTTGCCTGGGCTGCCTTCCCAGGGGGTACTTCGTTGTCCCCTGTTGTCCCAGTCAATCACATGAAGTAAGGGAGGAAGCATGGGAGTGCGAGAGGCGCCAATGGCTTTGCGAGTTCTAGGAGCAATCCGGGTTCATGAGTGGGTCGGTTCGACATTATCCATGCCGATAAGATCTAGTTTGGCATTGTCGATCCAAGCCGAATGTTTGCTGAACAGGAGTTCCTAAAGGTTTGAAGGTTCGGAAAATTATTTTTGTTGCTGTTATGCTTCTTCCGCGAAGAACTTCTTCCATAAGATGATGAGGCTTCAATTTGATGGCTTGGTGGAGTAGGAGCTCTTTAACTCATGAATTCTTCCCTTTGCGCCTTCATTTGGTTCATATCCTTCCTTAAGGCAATGTTTGCATGCATTTGATCATTCAACGCTGTCACTATGTCATTTAATCTTGCCATGAGCTCAACGAAGTTGTCACGAATCACATAGGTAGTTGCAGGGTCAAATCCTAAAGCAAAAGTGGTTTGATTTGCTTCCTCAAATGAATCGCTACAAGTGAGTCTGAAGGAAGTAGTTGCACATTTTGACACCACTTTGGTTGGAAGTACTGTCATTGGGGATTTTCTCATCGGACAATTGGTGATCCAAACAATAGATTAAAAAATCCTAAGGTTTGAGAATTTTGATTCCCAGTGAAAGCACCAGAATGTTTATACCAAAAAGTGGCACCAACACCCAAAGATTATAGTAAGAGGTATAAATGAAGAAATAGTAAATCAAAAATGAGAGGAAATCACTTACAAACAATTTTAGTGGTTCGACTATAAGTTGCCTACGTCCACTTTATAGCTTCTCTTTTAATACTGAACAATAAATGATTACAAGGCAAAGAGAAAAAGAAATATCTAATAAATAGTAATTATAGACAATAAAAACACTTAGAGAAGCCAAAAGTCCTTTTTCTGTAGCTTTAGAGGTTGTTTATAGGAGAAGTCCAGGTCCTGGTCAATAAGGCCACGTGGAAGCTAATCCGAAAATGAAGGAGAGGGTGGGCTTGATCAGGATGCATAAGAGATGGTCTTCAAATTATATTATTCGGTTTAGCCTATGCCCAGTTCGGCATAGCCGAACCAGAGATATGCCGAGCCGAATTTGCCACAATTATTTTCATTGATCCGGATGATGGCCAACCATGATCTTGCACTTCATCCTGCTTAGTTGATTCGGGCTATTTCGAGCCAAGATAAGAGTCAAATATAAGTTGCTTCGTTTGATCCCGTGGTATATGGATGAGAACAAGTCCTCCCTTTAGCGCTTTGGTCATGAATCTTGACGGCCTTATTGAAAGGAAGGTCAACAATTTTATATAACTCGTAAAGATATTTATCTTTTAGCTAACTCCTATTGGAAAGAAACGACCATCAATTCAATGTTGGATAATGATTCCCAATTCACTTTTATCAAATAAAAATTTCTGATCAGCTTCCATTTAATAAAGATCTCTACTTCAAGTTACTATCATAAAGCGACAAAATTACAAAAAAAAAAGTAACAACAACCAAAGTGTATGAAGAGAGAATAGTGGAATCAGGTCAAATCAAAATTGAAAAATTATATAGTATTTGCCAATATACAATGCACAACATCAATTCATGCTTTATACAAAAGGCAACTACATACATATGGCTTTATATTTATATTTACGAGTTGAATATCATGTGTGGCATCGAGCAAATGTAGGCTATCAGAGTAAAGTCTGTAATATGGCGAATAGCTTCACTAAGCATCTGTTTTATATTTTTCTCCTTCCTCCCAATAGTACCAACATCATCAATAGATGATATTTACTGCACTTTTTTGAGTTCTTTCATTTATCCTTTAAAAAGCTAAACTTTACCCTATTGGTTTTAGGCTTTTGCTCGAGAAAATATTTATCCCTTTTGTGCTCTCAAAATTTTGTGGTATAGGAGTTAATTCGTCATGATATCATAGAGTTACATCGGTTATTTACAAACAACACTCATAATTAACTATACAACACTAGTTCCCAAGTTCTGCATCATCTAAGCTCCTTAGAGGACTATGTGTAGCAGAAATATTCTACTTACTGATAAGGTCAATTTCATCTCCCCATATAATAAATTTTAAGGATAGATAGTTAGCTTAGTCTTTTATCAACTCAACCCCAAGGTCTATAATTTTCTGATGCCACGCTTATGCTTTGGAGTTGTGATGCCACACCTCGAGCCCCATATTAACAAAGGGCATTAATGAGTAATGTTGTTTGTTAATATGGAGAATAGAGTTGGTTATGAACGACTGTCCATACTCTTGTATTAACAAGTATTAGGTACATTGATAAAGTGCTCATCTTTTTTTCAAGTAGATCGAGATACCTGATTCTTAACTAATACAATACAACGGTGGTTACAGGATCGAGGTAGAACAAAACATAACAAAAGTAAATTTCATATTTCACCAAAAAGCAAACATAGTCATGTATACACACACACATCAAGACCAAAACAAAGTAATATACATAAGTGGATATATTAACCATGGTGTACATAATATCCATCCCCACAAAAGCAAATGTACACTAATTAGAGTGTGCTACAAAATACAAGGTGACTAGGTAAACAAAAAGATATATGTACCCAAATGCATAAGCTAATTAGGTGCTACTTGTAAAAACTCGGCAAAACCGAGTAATAAATAGATGGGATAGTCAAGCTAAAACAATATGATTAGGATACAGTAACATAAGGTAATATCCTATAAGGTACAACATATCAAGAGAGAAGTATTGATACGAATACTCACTGTCGTAGGCTAGGTGAGTAAGACATGATTCATCACATAAGACACTAGGAGTTACATCGATTATAAGTTACCAAGCACTTTGGCTAGGAAAATGGTAAAAAAAAATTATGGCATATAGATAAGTAGGAAATCATCACTACAAAACATATAGAACCCATTCATGAGCTTGAATCAACATGAATGTAATCGCCAAAATATAAATAACATGATAGCACTCAGGATATATAAAGTAACAAACATCAACAACAATGGTTAAAACATTCAAAATCATCTAAATTCTAGAATTCAGTATAAAGAAGTTTAGAAAAAAAATAATGTAAATAATCGGACCCAACAATTCTAATATAATCCCAATAGCTATGTACATGGGACCCAAATGTTTGATAAGTGGCCCTACAGCCTATCAAGTGCTACGTAAGAGACCCAACAAGCTCAAATAAGCCCCAACAGTCCATAATTAGCGCAACATCTTTATATATGTGACCCAACAGTTCAAATATTGGCAATAAAAACATCATAATATATCATAGACTCCCAAACATTAATCTGCATAGTTAGAACAATACGTCCCAAACCGCAAGCTTTCACAATTATATTTAGCATAAGTTAGCCTGCTTCACACTAGAAAACACTAATAACTTCAATTGACATATCTGGAATTAACCAATATAATTAATCTACGTGTCCTATACTACGTGATTTATTATATCATTTACATCATGTCCTCGCTTTCATGAAGTGTGCAAAAATGTGTCGTCTTATATATTTTTAATACTTGACTTGAGAAAAATAAGTTTGACAAATGATTTTGAAAATGTTTGAATTATTTCTTTTAAAGTATTAATATTTCAAAAATACTACCTTGAGACTATTTCAGTTTTGTAAAAAAAAAAATCATAGAAAATTCTTTGTTTCGAAGCGATATATACACATACACACTCTTATGTAATGAAAATCCCTTTCAAATCATTTATAAAATTGCATTATGCGATAAACGCCATGAAAAAGAAATAACAATGCACAACAAAATGTTTATAAAATTCGTCCAATTCTAATTACGGATAAATGATAATTTTAACTTTTGAATAAGCCTCAAATAGAATAAATTATCAATACATAATGCACAAAAGAGCCAAGTGGAAAAACGAAAAACAAGTTCCTTAGAACTTATGAAAATTATTCTGCACAACATGAAACAAGGCACGACAACAAAGGGAAGTTGTCTGCGCAACTTACACAACCAAGGTTGACCTTGATTGCTTGAGGGTCGTCTTCGGGTTAAAAAACCGAGGGAGAATACTTGCCTTAGATCAAGATTCAATAATTTACAACAAAGATTTTGAAGAAGATAGATATACTTCCACTTAAGAAGCCTTGAAATAGCATGCAAACTAGTTCGTTGTAACATGCGAACATCAAGATGAGCATAATCAAAGAAAAACATGATTTGTGATGAAATAACTCCATGAATTCATGGAGATTACCTATAGATTCAAAATCTATTTATATACTTTCACTTTAGATTAAGTTTATAAGAGTTTAAATTAAGATTTATGGAGGAATAAATTTTGCTTTTTACTGTTAAATTGAGAAGAATATGTTTCTTCCTTTTGTTTTGATGTAAAATTGACTACATAAATATTTTTTTTTCATATTTCTACATGAATGAGTAGGGATTAAGAGAAAGTAGGGTCCAATTTGATGATAACTATAGATTGGGCCTAGTTGTAGTTTATCGCATTTTAGCCCCCCTTTTATGCACTTTTCTAAGTTTTACCACGAACAACAAATTAAAAACACGAAGCCATGTTATTTAAATTCTTTTGTATTTATTTTCAAATGTATTCGTACATGCCAAAATATTTTAACCCATTTAAAACAATGTTTTTAGCACTACACATAACAAATCTCACATTTTACAAAAAAGACGACCGTTTTACACTATAATTAATCAAACCTAACCATATCTTTATATTTCATACCTTTGCGAAATTCTACACAAATATATTTAAAAAAAATCGAACTCTTTTAACACTAATTTAATCATGTTACACATAAAATTTATATTTTACAATAGTTGTACATTTTACGTCTTTTATTTACAAAAGTTTCGTCTTAAGTTCAAATTTGCGTAAATTATATTCTCTTGTTAAAAACATAAAATCTTATTCAAGATATTTTAGTACACTTAAATATTGACTCTAAATAAATATTTACCATTTATACTTTATTTATAATGCAAGTTAACTTAGAAATATCGATTTACATTAAAAATCACTATTTTACTCAAATTCGAGATTTAATGCGAAAAATCACATATAAATATATTATGTTCTTATAATTTCACATTATAAAGCTTATGAAAAACTTTACTTCATGATTATTTATTTTTATTACATAACTCAATGTTGAAATAAACTTTTCCATTGATTTATTTAATTCAACCTAACCCAATATTATTTAGTTATTTAGGTTTAACAAAATTAGTTCTAAACTCTTTAATTTATCAAAACAATCGAGTTAATGACTAATTATTCAAATTCGTAATCATTTATTTCAATTATCAACTTAATATTGGATTGCATTACACTCCTAACACAATTTAATCGCAATCCATTCTATTTCATACTTATAACGCTCAAAACCCTTAATTTACATGATTTAAGTATTTTTACGTGTGAGCCTTCCCAAATTAAGTTTGATTCTAATTAACCACCAATTAATTATCTTATAGGTAATCACAAAAAGTTACGATATTTACAAACTCTCCCTTTAAAAAATTACATCCAAAAAATGTCCTTAGGGAGAAATAATGTCTACTTAATTCATTTCGTCAACACAAGAGGTAAACAACGAAAGAGATAAGCTTGAGTTTAAAATTTATCACCCCCAAGATTAGAAGATTTAATATCAGGATATGGTCACTCAATATACTCTTTTGTTAACTAAGTGCAGTCGTGGGGATTATCAGACCACTGAATCTTTATGAATGGCACATTCATGTTTTGAAGGCATTTAACGTCTATAGCAAGAACACACACTAGGTGTTGCACATATGAAAGATCAGGTGAGACCTCAAGCTCCTCTAATACATGTGTATCAAGCACAGAATCTGAATCTCGCAGACACTTCCTCAACTAAAGGACATGAAACATGTCGTGAAATCCTTACAATCAATCAGTAAGTGCTACTTTATAAGCAATGCGACCGATAGCTCAATAGCAGAGAATGGCCTGGTATAACAGGGAGCCAATTTCTATGCCTAGCTAAGGCGTACCTCCTCCTTTTAACGTAGATACATGAATATAGATAGAATCACCAACTAAAAATTCGATAGGCTTCGTACAATTGTACGCATATGGCTTTCGGAAACTTTGAGCCACTCTCAACCTATTTTTAATAAGGTTTATCTTCTTGGATGCTTCACAAACAGAGTCAGGGTCTAAAATAAGCTTCTCTTTGGACATGAGCCAGCAAGAAGGAGAACGACACGACTTACCATGTATAGCGTCAAATGGAACCATGCTGATAAAAGATAAGTGGTTATTATAAGTAAATTCAAACAAAGGAATACAATCCTCCAAGCTACCACAAAAATCAATAATGCAAGCTTAAATTAAATGCTTAAATATATAATTTACCTGGGTTAGTCTGTCCATCAGACTGTGGGTGGTAAGTAATGCTAAAATTTTGCTTTATGCCCAGAGCTGGCTGAAGACTCTTAAAGAAATGACTCATAAATAACAAACCACAATCACATACTATAATGCTAGGAATACCATGCATTCGCTTGATTTCCATAATATAAAGCATCAAAAGAGATTATGTTATCCTATTATATTTGTAGGAATAAAGTGTGCGGACTCGATGAGACAATCTAAAATAAAGTAGATGTTGTTATGGCTCGACTTCGAATAAGGTAAGCCGCTAATATGTCCATAGAGACTTTATCCCATCACCACATCCGGACCTCTAAGGGCTGAAGGAGACCACAAGGTTTTTGATGCTCGACTTTCGTGAGCTGACAAGTCATGCAATTGCTTACATAACTTGCTACATCTCGCTTCATGCCTTCCTAATAATACAAGTGACACATGCCAGCATACGTCTTGTCGCTGCTTGGATGCATGTTATACTTAGAAAAATGACATCCAGCTAGAATGCCATGTCTGAGCTCCAAAATAGATGGCATGAATAATATTTTCTTCTTTCGAAGACAAGCTTGGATGGTGATGCTCAAAATCCCTCACCTCAATATCATTGTGGGATTCAGACTTACACTTCTCACTAGGTAAAGAAATATCGGAATCTTGTCACTGAGCTTTAGTAGCCCAATCTAAAAGAGTAAGTCGAGCATCCATGCTATATAATAAAATAGAAGAGTCTATAGTGAAAGCACAATCTTAGAAATCACAAATAGATAGAGTTTCTAAATCTTTCCATTCTGCAAGCATCATAGAGATTACAACATATTTTGATGACTCTATGCATCAGCAACCCGATTCCATTTCTGTAGGGTATAATGAATATTGAAATCATAAGATGCAAGGAACTCAAGTCAGAGTTTTTGTTGCATGTTGAGCTCCTTTTGAGTGAATAAGCACTTAAACGAATTGTCATCATCGTAGAGATAAAGTGCTTGTCCAATCCCCTAGCATATGAACATCACCAAGGCCACTATGACTTGCATCAGTATATGCGATAAGATCTTGGTTCCCTTTAGGAACCATCAAGACAAGTGCATGGGTGAAAAGCTATGTTAATTGCTTAAATGAAGCTTCAAATGAGTCGGACCAAATAAAATGAACACCTTTACAAGTGAGGTTAGTAAGGGAAAGCACAATGTGGGGAAAATCTTTAATGAATCAAAGGTAATAACCCACTAATCCTAAGAAGCTGCGAATCTTAGTGACATTCTTAGCCCTCTTTTTGTTCTGAATGGATTTGAACTTAGATGGATCCACCGAAATGTCATCAAATGATACATGTGGCCTAAAAACTTAACTTTCTTCTCCCAAAAATGGCACTTATTTAATTTTTCACTGTGTTGATGATGTCAATGGGTAGTCAAAACAATCCTTAAATGGCATGCATAATAATCTTTAGATTTACAATATACAAGGACATCTGTGATGAATACTAGAATAAAATTATTGAGATATTCCGGCAGTACCTAATTCATAATGGAAAGGAGTATGCGGGAGTGTTCGTCAAACCGAATAGCGTAACGAGTGGCTCATAAGATCTGCATGTAGTGTGAAATGCTGTAAGAGGAATGTTGTCCTCTATAATTGGAAGCTAATGAAAACACATGGAGAGGTAAAACTTAGAAAAGTCCATCACACCACTTAATTGATTGAAAATATCAAAGATCCAAGGGAATGGATAGTGATTCTTGATGATCTTCTTATTGAGGTTAGGTTAATTGACGCAAACCATAAGAGTCCCATTAGGTTTCTTCATGAATACCACCTTGGAGCCCCCATGACGATGAACTAGAGTAAATATATTTCTTTACTTCAAGCTCTATAAGTTTCTTTTTGAGTTCCTCATTCTCTTTAGTCGATATCCTAGTAGGAGGCCGACTAACTGGCTATGCACCGGGAATCAAGTCAATGCGGAACTCAATAGCCCACTTCGGTGGCAAACCTGAAACTAACACAAATATATCGGAAAAGTCATATACAGTGGTACATGTTGCACATCATCATCATCATGGTCTCGAGACTTAAGAGAAAATGAAGATGCTTCGATATCATGAACAACATCCCGAAAAAGAGTGATAGCTGGTAAGATGAGTAGAAGACCCCCCCTCCCAAAACAAATAACTCTGGCTTCGTATCGAATGTTCCAATACATACCCAAAATCATATCGAAACCTAGGAAACCAATTACTTGCGAAAAGAGAGCCACAAATAAAAAATCACTATTCCTTCACACAAAAAGCTAAGGATTGTGGATCACCTGATATAATTTGCAATATGTAAAGAAGTCATCATATAAGTAACATCCACGGAAAAATCATTGATGAGTTCTTTCGATACTAATGAATGTGATGCACCCGACTAAATAAAACTTGAACAGAATGATAATGGAATAATGAGGAGCCTGATCAAGAATGGAAAGAGTACCATGCAGCTGAGATGAACCACCAGAATCGTCTTCTATATTTAGCTTCCTTGATGGCTAACTCTTAGAAGACTTAGGGAACCCTGAAGACCAGTGACCCTCTTGGGTTCAGTTATGACATATGGGAGGATTGGGACATTCTTAAATAAAGATATCCTACAATCCATAATTGAAATAAGAATTATGAGTAGGAGGGTTTGCACCAGAATGAGAACTAGAGGCAAATGTATTATTCTTCTTTTTTTGGGAAAGGATTTCAGATTTGTAGAAAGGAAATTTCTTTTTGTTTGGATTTTTTTGAGGCTCAATTGCATCATTACTATCTCTTACCTATTCATCTACATCAAGGTGAATAGCTGCATCTACTAACTCTTTAAAGAAAAGGTTTAATTGGTGCATAAGGGTTTTCTTTTAATAATTCTTAAGACAAAAAACAAACTTGGGAATTTTCTTTTAGCAAGTATTAATATATTCAAGGCCATATTTGGATAAGTCCTCAAGAGATGCAACAAACATAGAAACTGACTACTTCCCTTGATTTGGCTCAAGGAAACGTCGAGAAATAATAGCCTTCTCGAATTCTAACATGAATTTAATCCTGAATCGCTCTTTGAATTGCTTACATTCAGGTAGACTCATCGAACTCAGCAATAAGTAAACTATACCAGTCCAACACACGTTCTTGTAACATACCAGATCCGATAAGAATGTAATGGTGGTTAAATATCTCCATGCAAGTAAAATATGCTCACTTATACGTATCTAAGCTTGAACTTCTAAAACAGTCTTGGAACCTTCGAGTGAACTACCTTTTAGGTGGTGAGTCACTACACATGCACTCAAATGCAGATTTGCGTGGAGGAGAGATACTGGAAGGATCTAAAGGCTGAGTGCTCCTAGTAAGCTCTAAAACCTATTCTGTGGGGATATAACACCTTCAAGACGTGAGCCACTGGACGACTCAACATCTGAAGGGTGCTCCCTATCATTTTCAGCCATAAGCTGAAAATATAAAGAAGATTGAATTACACATAGGTTTAAGATGGTATTAATTGAATTCACCATATATGAAATCTACGGAACTTCAAAATTACTTACAGGTCCTCCTAACCATCTACATTGCATATGAAGTTTCATTTCAGTTAAGAATTTCAGGAGTTATGGATGGATCTTCCACATCAAATCTGAACAAACTGAAGCTGAAATAACAAGAGTAGCAGAAAATAGTGCATAAATGTCTTTTTTTAATTCATTTGTTTTACAGAGGATATAACAGGAGTAGCGGAAAATAGCTGAAATAACGGGATATATCAGGTATATCAGGATATAGCAAAGCTTAAAGAAAAAAGGCTATTTCAGATGCAGTTTGAAACTATACAAGATATAGATGGGATAGAATGGGGTATTAAGTAATCCCGAAGTCCACAGATAGGTATTGATCCATGGGCTATGGATAGGTAGCGATCCATTGAACTTACCTAGACTGGAGTGATTGCTCTGGCCTATATAGGCCCACTGATGCAATATCCTAGCCCAACATATCTCCAAACTTCTACAAATACCGTATAACTTTCAACTAAAAAGTGGAGGATGTTGCCGACCATGCCAAGTCTCTACTAAATCAAATCTATAAAGGAAACATAATTGCTCCAATGTATCGTCAACTCTTCTTTACTTCTTATCTCCTCCAAACAACTCTAATAAATAATAATCCAAGTCTAAGGAAAACTAGTTAATGTCCAGAGATATTTGACTAGACTGAATAATAAAATATTGACAAAAGTGGAAGTAGTACAAAAATTTGCCTAACCACTATAAAATTCTCATGTCTCTTCTGCTTTTTCTACATTGTACTTACTATTTCTTTGGGTTCTATGTTATTGATTATCTGGATTGCCTTTAGGTCTAGCACTTTCGTAATGATTTGGGGTTAGTTTCATTTTTGGAGTTAACATTTGGTGCTTTCACTAGCAAGGAACAGAAAGGAAAAAGCTTGGAAGTTGAAGATATAAAGAAATGGAAAGCCCTAGGAACACAACTAGAAAGATAGGAAAATATAAAACTGAGGGAAACCAATTTGAATATAGAGTAAGTTTGCAAGTTTCTTCCAACTCAAGCAAATCAAGCTTTGTCACAAGGAATAAGATGGAGAGGGTGATAAAGAAGATGCAAGATGGGATCCTAGAAAGGCAACAAAAGATGATGGAGGAATTCTTTCAAAGGATGGAGAGAATATGGATAACTAGATCTACAGGAACCCAAAACCAAATTCCAAGAGCTAAGAAGGAATTTATGGAGCTAGATTAGGAGAAGTACGAACAATCCCTTCATAGTATAACACCTATTACTTAGTGGGAATTTTTCAAACATAAAAAATCTTGTAAATGCTTACTAGAGAAAACATTGGAAACGTTAGACCAATATTGGAGTCATTGTAGAAACTCCTAGGACTAGAGGAATCAAAGTAGGAAATGCAGATCTGAATGTCGGAAAGGCACATACATAAGGATACGTACCATAATTCCAAAGGAGGAATAATACACATGATTGAACTAAGTTTATTGATCAAAACTTGAATCAACATATACTAAAGGAATATGTCCTTAAGTTTGTTATAGGAGTACCCCATAGGACTGAGGGTAGGATGTTAATATGGATTGTGCGCTCAAAACAATCAACATGAATCAAATGGCTGTGATGATTAGGAAGATGGCTAGAGTAGGGTTCCTCGATTAGACTATAGAAGATGTCACTAAGAGCCACTTCGCTGCTAGCATAGGAAATGCCAGGAATCCCCCTTATTTCAATCTCTGGAAGGTTAGATCTCACAGTTCACATGATGCAATATATCTACATATAGAAGTGCCTGGAGATTTGGTGGAGATGATGGCGGGATGCTTTTCGCTTTTCATGTTTGATTTGGCAACTACGTGGTATAGGCAATTAGAGAACAAATCTATATGCTATTGGAATGAGTTAGTGGACAAATTCTTACAGAAGCTCATAAAGCATGTTTATCAATTGTAAAGTAAAGGCCTAGAGAAAGCATTAAAAAATATTTCATGAGATTCATTATGGTGGTGGCTGTTGTTGATAGGCCAGATCTATCAACTATTCTGATGGCAATAGTTTTAGGAGCTGTTGGCAAGATAGACTTCAAGCTAACTTTAGAGAGAGGTCCACTAACGGATTTGACTAAGTTCAATCATAAGGTTAAGAGATATCTATGACAAGAGGACGTAGAGACTGAGTATAATAACTTGTTTGATGAAATTTATGCTATGGAAAATGATGGATTGTCAAAGGCTAGGTTTAGAAAGGAAAAAAAGGAAAGTATAGGGCTGGAGATTATGGTGTAGAGGCCAAGAAGAGAATTCAAGTAACCTAAGCTCACTTCTTATACAGAACTGAATAAAAAGATGGACTGAATATACATGGACACTGTAACAACCTGATATATTTAATAATAATGTAAATAAAGAGAAATGAATTTAATAAGAAAGAGATAATAGTAAAGAAATAAAGAAGCTAAAAAGTTTTTTTTGTAGATGGTTGGATTGGCTAAGGAACCATTTCCATTGTGTTCATGGTGATTTTCTTGATCATTTCATATATAATTTGTCAAAATTAAAGCTTATACGAATAATTTATTGAAGAAATAAGAAACAGAAAGAAAATAAACTAAAAGAATAATAATGGACTAGGCTAAACCAACCATCACCCAGGTCGGCCAATGGATCAACTGAAGCACAGGTTAAGTCTACCCACAAAGTGTCCTGAATGAGAAATCATCCAGGAATGTGCCAATTCAAAATTTTGGACTGTTATAAATAATGTAGCTCAATCTGGTGCATTAAATTGTAAATCTGAAAGCTGAAGTTGATGGAGTGACCTGTACGAACCAAATTGAATCAAGAAATATAACAACTTGAGATCCCAAAGCTCTATGATAAATAAAGCCCTAAACCAAGTTATTCCTTCGCAACACAAATCTTTCCCTCTGTGGGTCCTCTCTTAACCAAGACAGATCTAAACCTATATTTTTTCTAGGAAGAGATATAAAAATAAAATATTTATAGTCAACTTAGGCACGAGATCTACAGGGCTATGGAGAAGAGCTTTGGACCATGGGTGAATGTTGTAAACATTTAGATTTTAAGTAACTTAAAAATGCAGGATCTTTAATAGTTTTTTATTATATTTTTTAGTAATTTTTCTATATGTAAGTTTCTAATTTTTCTTATAAATGTTAGTTCACATATATAGTTTTTAATTCTATTTTTATGTGTAGAAATAAAACAAAAAGCATAAACATCGAAAATGTAGAGCCCTACCCTGAAACCTATATTAATAAAAAGCATTAACAAGTAATGACATCTGTTAATACGGAGAATAGGGATAGTTAGGAGCAGCCATCCTTAATCTTGCATTAATGAGGATTAAATACATCAATAATGCGTGCATCGCCTTTTTTCCAATGGGATCGACATACCTAGGATTAAGTGGCTACAGTGTTGATCCATAACAAAATACATAACAATAGTAAATTCCATGGTTCACAGAACAAAAAACAAAGTCATATATACACGTACATCAAGTACATCACAAAATAATATACATAAGTGGGTATATTACCCATAATACACCTAACATTCATCCCCATAAAAGAATATGTACAACAGTCACAGTGCACTGCAAAATACTAGGTGACTATACTGAAACTTACCTAAGAAGTCAAAAAGATATAAGTAACCCAAAAGCAGAAGCTGGATAAATATTATATATATCATGTGCTGCAAATAAAAACTCGGTCTGACCGAAAATAGTATGATTAAGATACAATAATGTAAGGTTATAGCCTATAAGGCATAACATCTCAAGAGAGAAATTATGGCACGAATACCCAATGTCATAGGTTAGGTGAGTATGATTTGATTTACCCATAAGGCGCAAGGATTTACATCAATCATGAGTTACCAAGCTCTCATGCTTTGCAAAAGCTGTGAAGCTTTATGGCATGTAAACAAGTAGGAAGTCATCACTACACAACATTTAGAACCCATTTAAGAGTTCAAATCAACTATAATGAAATCGCCATAAAATAGATAACGTAAAAGCACTTATGTTGTATGAAGAAACAAACATCATCAGCAATGGTGAAAACATTCAAAATCATCTGAATTCTAGAGTTCATCATAAAGAAGTCTAAAAAATATCAATGCAAATATTAGGACTCAACAGTCCTAATATTAGCGCAACAATTATATACATAAGACCAACAGTCCGTTAAATGGCCCAACAGCCTGCCGAGTACTACAAAAGTAGACCCGACAATCTCAAACAGGATTCAATAATCCATAATTATCCCAATAACTCTATATATGTATATAGGACCCAACAGTCTGAGTGCTAGCAACAACAACATCAGAATGTATCATAGTCTCAAAAATAGTTGTCTATACAGTGAAAACTATATGTCCCATATCGCACGTTTTCACAGTTCGATTTACTATAAGTTAGCCTACTTTACATTGGAAAACAATAATAACTTCAATCAATTAGTGTGGAATTAACGAATATAATTAACCTACATCCCATACCACATGCTTTATTATACCGTTCAAATCATGTTCTCTCTTTCTTGAAGCATGCAAAAATGTGTCATTTTATATATTGGAAATATTTGGTTTGAGAAAAATGAGTTTGTGAAATGATTTTAAAAACATTTGAATTATTTCTTAAAAATATCTATATTTCGGAAAATACTATACTATAACCTTAAGATAATTTTATATTTGTAAAACGAATCATAGGAAAATCTTTGTCTCTAAACAATATATATTTATATAAAGAAAATTTCTTTCAAAATTATTTTATAGAACATGCACGGTGTAAGAAACACCACGAAAAAGAAACAAAGATGCTCAACAAAATGTATATGAAATTCACCCAATCTGTGTTATGGATAGACTACAATTTTGGCGTTTGAATAAGCCTCAGATAGAACTAATTATCACTACATAATGCGTAAGAAAACTAGGTGGAAAATAAAAAAACAAGTGCTTTAGTACTTAAAGAAAATCAATCAGCACAACAAGAAACAAGGCACTGCAACACAGGCAAGTTGCCTGCGCAACTTACATAGAGGTCGACTTTGAGTACCAGGTAGTTGACTTTAGTGTAGACCCAGAAAACTTGGCCATGGGAATTTTTTTTCAAGGTGATGAATTTCTTTGATCCGGACTTTTAATCAACTTCTAGCCATGTTTCAAGTAGATTTAAAATCTAAAATTAAGCAATATTGAAGTATAATATTCAAACCACAAAACGGAAAAGAGATCACAATAATTGAACGCTAAATGAGATAGAAATACACTTTCAAAGTAGGATAGGGATCAGTTTTGGGCTGTAAAGCTTAATAGATACAAAAACTAAGTTTTACAATAATGATATTCAATTGAAACCACAATATTTCTACATGCAATTCACATTCGGCTAGAATGAGTGAGCATATTCATCTTTTTGTCGGAACCACTAATTTAAAACAAAGAAATTAGAGAAGATGGCCACTTTTCCACTCAGGAAGCCTTGAAATCACCAATAACTAGTTTGATGTAACATGCAAACACCAGGATGAGAATATTAAACCAAAATTATGATTTTAAATAAAATAACTTCATGAATTTGTAGAGATTGCATGTAGATCCAAAAGCAATTTATTTTCCTTCACTTTTGATTAATTTTACAAGAGTTTGTTTAAGATTTGGAGAGGGAATGAGTTTTGCATTTTACTGTTAATTTAAGAGGTGTTTCTTCGTTTTATTTTACTGTAATAATTTAGTACATACAAATTTTAGCTTTCTCCGAATTTCTCAAAGGATAATAAGATATTAGGAGGGATTATGGCCCAGTTAGAGGATAAACAATAGATTAGACCAAATTGTAGTTGTTTATCACATTTTAGACTCACTATTATCAACATTACTAGTTGTACCACAAATAACAAATTACAAACACAAAGCAGTGTAACTTGAATTCTTTTATAATTTTTCAAATATACTGTACATGTTAAAATATTTTAACCCTTTTTAAACAACCGCATAATAAAATTCATATTTTACAAAAATGATTGTTGTACATTATAATTAATCAAAATTTACCATTTTTACATTTCACATCTTTCAAAAATTCTACACAAACATATTAAAAATATTTCAAGCTCTTTTTAACACTATTTATTAATGTTACATACTGATTTTACAATTGGTCATGCATTTTACATCTTTTATTCATAAAACTTACATTTTTTAAGTTCATATTTGGGTAAATTATATTATCCTGTTGAATAAACATTTAATACTGTTCAAAATAATTTAATACACTTACATATTGATTTAAATCAATATTTATCATTTATTATTTCTTAAAACCCAAATAAGCTTAGAAATATCAATTTACGTTATAACTCATTATTTTACTCAAACTGCAGATTCAATGCAACAAATCGCTTATAAATCTCTTATAATTTAAAATTATAGAGCTTATAATAAACTTTACTCCATAATTATTTATTTCTCTTAAGCAACTCAATGTTGATCAAATTTGTAATTGTTTATTTTGATTACCTACTTATTATTGGATTGTATTGCGTTCTAATGTAATTTGTTCACAATCCAATCTATTTAACACTTATAACTCACAAAACCTTTAATTTACAAAATTTAAGTATTTTTACGAGTTAACCTACCCAAATCAAGTTCAGTTCTAATTAACCACAATTTAACTATCTCATAAGCAGTCACACAAAAGTCAGGGTTGTTATAAACTCCTCTATAAAAATTATGTCCCTGCAATTTCCTTAGGGAGAAGCAATATCAACTTAATTTATTTCGTCAATACAAGAATTAAACTTAATATTAGAAAATAGGAAATCAAGGTATGATTACTCGATAAACACGCTTGTTTTCCAAATGCAGTCGTTGGTGGTAATCAGACCATTGAATCTTTTCGAGCGGCAAATTCTTGTTCTGAAGGCATTTAACCTCTTAAGCAAGAACACACACACGAGGTGTTGCATATATGAAAGATCAAGTGAGAACTCAAGCTCCTCTAATACATGGGTATCAAGCAAAAAATATGAATCTCATAGATACTTCCTTAATTGAGAGACGTTAAACACACCGTGAACTCTAGAAAATCAATCGCGAAGTGCAACTTTGTAAGCATCGGAACCGATACGCTTCATAATAGGGACAACCCGACATAATGAAAAGAAAATTTCCCTGTTTGACTGAAGCGTACCACCTCCTTTAGAAGAGATGCACAAATATAGACAGAATCACCGACTGAAATTTCAAGAGGCAACCTACAGTTTTCTACGTAGGATTTTTTGCAATTCGGAGCCTCTCTCATCCTTTCTCTAATAAGAGTGATCTTCTCATATGCATCATTAACAGAGTCCGGGACTACAATAAGCTTCTCCTTGGACTCGAGCCAACAAGAAGGAGAACGACGCAATCTACCATATAAGGCATCAATTGGAGCCACGATGATATAACTATTATTATAAGTGATCTCAACCAAAGGAATATGACCCACCTAGCTATCATCACAATTAATAATACAAGATTGGAGTAAATCCTCTAATACAATTCACCCGCCTAGTATGTTCATAAAACTATGCATCGTAAGCGGTGCTGGAACTTAGCTTTATGTCCAAACCTAGCTGAAAACACTTCCAAAAATGGCTTGTAAAGAACGAATGATGATCACATACTATAGAGCTAGGATTACTGTGCAGTCGTGCGATTTCCTTAATATAAAGCCTCAAAAGAGAAGATATTGTCTATTATACTCAATAGGAATAAGGTGTGAGGACTTGGTGAGATGATCTACAATAACCCAGATGTTTCTATGGCCTGACCCCGAATGAGATGAGACATTAATAAGGTCCATAGAGACCTGGTCTCACTTCCAAGTTTGGACCTCTAAATAATGAAGGAGACCACTAGGTTTCTGATGCTCGGATTTCAAAAGCTAAAAAAATCATGCAATTGCTTATTAAACTTGCCACATATCATTTCATGCCATCCAAGTAATACGAGTGACGCATGTTAGCATACATCTTGCTACTTCCTAGATTTATTGTATACTTAAAACGATGACATTCAACTAGAATGTCTCGTATAAGATCTGGAATACACTGAATGACCAATATGTTCATTTTACAAAGACAACCATCGATGTCGGTGTTGTAATCCCTTATCTTAATATCATCATGGGATTTCTAATCACACTTCTGAATGAGGGAAGAAATATTGTTGTTGAGCTTTGGCAATCCGATCTAAAAGAGTAGGTCGAGTGACCATGCTATATAATAAAATAGGAGAATCTGAAGTAGAAGCACGATCTCGGGTATCAGAAAGAGGCAGAATTTCTAAATATTTCCATTCCCCAAGCATCATGGAACAATAGCAGATTGCTTACGATTTAAGGCATCAGTAACCCAGTTCCTCTTCCTAAGGGTATACTGAATATCGAAATCATATGATGCAGGGAACTCGAGCTAACGTTAGCGTCACATGTTGAGCTCCTTATGAGTGAATATGAACTTGAGAGATTTGTGATTAGTGTAGAGAATAAAGCTCTCACCCAACAAATAATGATGTTATATCTTCAATGCGAAGACAGTGGAAGCTAGCTCCAAATCTTGGGTTGTGTATGGAACCTCGTTTGGATGTAATTTCCTTGAAGCATAAGCAATTACTTGATCCCTTTACATAAGAACAGAACTAATGCCAATATGACCGCATCAGTATATACGATCAGATCTTGGTTCCTTTAGGAGCCACCAAGGTTGGTGCATGAGTAAGAAGCCCTTTTAAATGTTGAGAAGAAGCTTCACATAGATCAGACCAAATAAAATGAATGCCTTTACAAGTGAGATTAGGAAAGAAAAGTGCAATGCGGAAATAGTCTTTGATGAATTGATGGTGATAACCTGCCAATACTAAGGAGCAACTGATATTTGTGACATTCTCATGCCTCTTCTAGTTCTGAATGTCTTTGATCTTTGATCGATCGACCAAAATGCTATTTGATGATACAACATGGCATAATAACTTGACTTGCTTCTCCCAGAAATGTGTAATAACCCATAATTTTAGCGATAATTAATTTAGTTATTTAATTCGATTCTAAAAATGGAAATTTCCAAATGATTGAATTTGACCACTAAACTTACATCGTTGCATTCACGAAGGAAATATGGTTAACTTTCATGTTTAGAACTCCGC
Organism: Allium sativum; assembly: GCA_030737875.1. NCBI lineage: Eukaryota > Viridiplantae > Streptophyta > Magnoliopsida > Asparagales > Amaryllidaceae > Allium > Allium sativum. Next base: position 1,016,014,277 of record CM060926.1, on the reverse strand, counting down.
GTATGGAGTCCATAGATGGAAAATAAACCAAACAGAATAATATATATAAATAGTAATTAATAATTCCCCTGCCACCTCACTGCAAGGTCAACCACACCGATCGATCGGGCGGTCGACCACTACATCGACCGTTTTGTTGACCACGATGTACGGCTAGGGATATACATACATATATATATTATTAAAAACTATATTAACAAACGGATTTTTATAGAATTTGATCTAATGGTTTAGAGTCATTTCTACATCTATAAATAAAGTGCTAGACCCCTAACCATTGTTCATATATTCTAGAGGCAGCAGCGAAGCTCTGCTACTCTTAATCTTCCAATTTCTTCTAAAACCTAAAATATAAATATACACAAATCTAATCAGCAAGAATTGGAGAGATTGAATTTGGATCTATGAAAAAGGGTTGGTTCTTCGATTAGGTAACTCTTTTATTTAAATTTCCTTTTTCTTTTCCTACTCTTCTTTCATATCTACAAATCGAAATCAGTGTTATAAATCCCCGTTTTGAAAATAAATTGTAGATCTATAAGTTTGGAAATTGTAAGCCTAAAAGATGTGTTTAGATTCAGATTTGGGTTGATTTTAGATGAATTGGAAATATCTTCATTATTTGTAATAACTTGTGTAATTTGTTTGTGTTGAATCTAAATTATATGCCTAAAATTTTATTAGATTTGTTAGCTTTTGTCAAATCTTAAATAATATGTATGGAAATTAGGTATGGATTTGTAGGTCTTCAAGTTTAATACTATCGTATTGCCTCCAACTAATCTTAGATTTGTTTTTGGTTACTGTAAACACCTCGGATTTGGAAATTAGTTCCAAATTATTATTAGATGTGTAGTATTTTATTCTAGATTCATAATATTTGGGTGCTGATTTATGGTTTGTGCAGTTTTTGTTAGAATAATAATCATATTGGTGTTTGATGTTGTTTGGGGTTTTACTTAGTTATTATAAATACATCCTTTTTGTTCTTTTTAGATTAATCGGCATTATTTGAAATCAGTAAAAATTATGATATTTCCTATTCCTTATGATTTGAAATATACTTATATTCCTCTTTTAAATATTTTTGTAATAATTCACAATAATTATAGTGATTTATATTTTTATAAGATTTTGAATCTAAAACAAGATTAAACACAAAAAGGATTGTTTTGGTCCTTAGTTTAAACTAGAATATAAATAGTGAATTATAATAAAATGAAATTAGTAATTATGTTAATCCCGCACTTAAAATAAATTATATTATAACCTTATCCACTCAAATTTGCGTAAATAACACTATTATATAAATGTTTATTGTTAGTTGTTTGAATTTGAATAGTTTTCATTTTATGGGGATGTATATGGAAAATATAACTGATCTTAAATGGAAACAAATATCATGACCATTATAGAAATAAATGTGGAATTGATTTTCTATAAATAAAAGGGTCATGAATAAAGCAATAAATATTGTAACTACATATGTTTTGGGGAAATGAATTGAATAGGAAACAAATGGCTAAACGGTTTTAATTTAAATTGTGATTAGGAAAAGGGATTTTAAACCCAACCAGGGAAATAAATAAGTAATAAACTTCTCTATATATACATATATTCAAATAAGAATTAAATGGAATAAAATTAATATAGTAGTGTTCGGAGTTACAAATATAATATTACAACATCAAATGGGACAAATATAAATAACAATAAATAGGATAATTAATGTCCTAGGAAATATGACCGTTGGGGTCGTAAATGGAAAACAATTTTAATAGAAATAATAAATTGAACAATGAGGGGATAAATGGGTATTGGTTGTCGTAGCAAATGGTAAGTCCAATACGAAAATAAATAATTAAACATCCTAGGATATAGAGTTATAGATTTCCTTAATTCTATTCTAGTTAATTTAGAATTAATAAAATTCGAAATAAGGATTGGACTTAGTAGGATAATGATGCGAGGTTAGTTGCCTTATTCGATAGAAGTCTGCACTTTCAAATAGTCAGACATATGTACAACTAATGTGAGATATCATTAACTATAGGAACACATGACGATAGTTAATTGCATAGCGAGAATTATTGCCTCAAATAAGGTTTACTTCAAGTGTTGAGGTATTAAGTGGCTATAAGGCCCACCTCCCATCTAAAAGAAGAAACCAAAAAGGAAATGATTTGTAAGTGTAGCCTAATTCTGGACTTGGGGTACTAAGCATTGGCATCCACCTATTGGGTATTAAGTGATTCGATTCATCCTTTCCCCATAAGGGTAGAATCATGGGGTCCACCTTTAAAAAGGTATTAAGTGATCGAGTAGCAGACCTCTCCATAAATAAATAGTATTAAAGCGAATTAGGTACAAGATTGGTAATCTCCACGATAGTTCGCTTCCGTTAGGTATTTCTGTTCTTGTTCCCTCATGCTCGATATTGATATGTCAATTTGCTTTTAACGTAGTTGCCTAAGTCGATATTTCTTATCCTATCTTGTTTCTGCTCTGATTTAGTTTTATTATACTCTGATTATGATCATGTTCAGTATTTGCAGGTATCATATTTATAGTCTCCATGCTTGGATGAATTTTAGTTTCAATTTTTGTCAAAATTCGAGCTCTGTAAAGTGTGGCGTGTTGCAAAATGGCATTTAGATATTTTTTCTTTGAGTTGATGATGTCAAAGGGTAATTAAAAAAATCCTCAAAAGGAATGCATAAGCTTCAAATTTATAATATATAAGGATGTCATTGATGAATACTGGAACAAACTTATCGAGATATTTTGAATACCCGAAACAAAAGGTCAACAAGTATATAAGATCCCTTATCAAACAGAATGAAATGACGAGCCACTCACATGATCTATATCGAAGGCGAAATGCTATGAGAGGAAAGCTGAGATTTGCAACTAAAGCTAGTGAAAGCCCATGGCGAGGTCAAGCTGAGAAAAGACTTTTGTACCACTCAACTGATTGAAAATATCATCGATTCTAGGTAGTTGATAGTGATTCTTGATTGTCAACTCGTTAAGGTTACGATAATCAAACTTAAAGCCTAAGAGTACTATTAGACTTCTTTAAAAATACTTCGTTGCCCCGAAAGCGAAAAACTAGACCGAGTAAATTACTTTGCTCCAAGATTTAGAAGTTGCTTTTTGAGTTCCTCATTATCTTTATTTGACATCCTATTACGAAGCCGATTAACTAGCAGTGCAGCAGGAATCTAGTCGATGTTGAATTCAATAGCTCGCTTAGGTGGCAAACCCGAAATTGGCTTAAATTTATCAGCAAAGTCAAATATAACAGAGGTATCAGACACATCATCATCGTCATGGTCTCGAGGCTTAAGAGAAAATAAAGATGCTCTGATATCGTGATCAACATCTCGAAGAATGAGTGATAATTGATCAGATGAGTCGGGATGTCATAGGTATAAGACCCACTCAAAGCAATTAAATTTGGCTTCATATCAAACACGCTAGTACATTAATAAAATCATATCATAATCGAGGAAACAAATTACATGAAAATTTGTATGGAAAGGAAAGCCACAAATAAATATCTTTACATGTAAGCATGACAAGCTAAGGGCTGCGAATCCCCTGATAGGTTTCGTAATCCATAAAGAGGTTATCACACAAGTAACATCCAAAGAAAAAGCATTGACGAGTTATTTCAGTGGAATGAATGCGACATGCATGTATCGAATAAAACACGAACTGAACGATCTCATAATAATAAAGAGCCTTTAAGAATAGAAGGGGCACCTCGCGGTTGAGATGAACCATCCGCTATATTAAGCTTCCCCAATTCCTGGCCCTTTGAAGATTTAGGGAACCACAAATACCACAATTGTTTGTAATTATGGAATCTGAGAGGCTTAGGACACTCTTGAGTAAAGTAATCCTACGAACGACAGTTGAAATAAGACATATGAGTACGATGGGTAGCACCAGAATGAGAACTAGAGCCAAAAAACTTTTTCATTTGTGGAAAGGATATAGATTTATTGAAATGAAATTTCTTTTTATTTGAATTTTCACAAGCCTCGATGTCATCACTACTCTCGTCTTGCTTTTCAACCTCTTCAAGGCAAAGCGCTTCATCAAATCCTCTTTGAAGGAAATCTTTAATTGAAACATAAGGGATTTCTTTAAATACTTCTTGAGATTGGAAACAAATTTGAGATTTTATTTGTAGGAAGTACTAATATGGTTAAGGCCATATTTGGTTAAGGCCTCAAGCGATGCAACATACCCTGAAACTATCGACTTCCTTTGCTAATGCTCAAGAAAACATCGAACTAAGTTAGCCTTCTCGGATTTTAGCATGAATTTCAGCACAAAATGCTCTTTGAATTGCTTCCAGTCTAAGATCGACTCGTCAAGCTCAACAATACGTATCTCATACTGGTCCAATGCCCATTCTTGCTACATATTGGATGCAATAAGAATCCGGTGGTGTCTAGACATCTCAATGCAAATTAAAATGCACTCACAAGTACAAAGTCTAGCCTGGACCCCTAAATTTGTCCTAGAGCCTTTGGGTGGCCTACCTCCTAAGTGAGTAAAGTCACTACACATGCACGCACATGCAAATTTGCATGGAGAAGATGGAGGGGAAGGAGTTGGAGGTTGAGTGCTCCTGATAAGCTCTAAAATTTAATTGGTGGACATGTGAACACCTTCAGGACGTAAGCTAATGGGCAGTTCAACATCCAAAGGGGGGCTCGCTATCATTTTAGCTATTAGCTGGAAAAATAAATGAGGTTGAACAACCCACAAGGTTAATATATTATTAATTGAATTCAACAAATATGAAATACTACAGAATTTTAGTAATACATTCCTAAATGTATTCCCTCTTAAATTTACCTCAAAAAGACACGAATATGTTAAAAATAGGATTAAGGATGGCTTCGAATATGGATGATGTTATATTCATATTGTACCTCGATGTATTATATCATGATAATGTTGTGTGCTTTTTCACGTTCTGTTCTAAATTCAGCCCTGATACCAAGCTATGATGAGCCACCTTAATACTCATTTTTAAATTGGGCAATAACGAGAAATGTCACCTGTTGATACAGAGAAGAGGGCTAGTTAAGTGTGATCATCTGTAATCTTATATTAACAAGTGTTAAGTACATCGATCAAGGGATCATCATTTTTTTCCGAGTGCAACGACATGCCATGCTCTTATCTAACACATTGCTACGATGGCTACATTATCGATCAAGAACAAAACATAATAAGAGTAAATTCCATAGCTCATAGACATCAAACACAGACATATATATATATATATATATTTATGTGTGTATATATATATATGTATCAAGTACAATATTAAGTGATACACATAAGTGAATATACTATTCATAATATACATAATATCCATCCCTACTAAAGAATATTACAATAGTTAGAGTGCGCTATAATATTCAAGGTGACTAGTCTAAAACTCACCTAAGAGATCGAAGAGATATAAGTAGCCCAAAAGAAAAACTTAGATAGATGGTATCTACATCAAGTGCTATATGTAAAAACTCGGTCTGACCCAAGCAATAAATATACGTGTCAATCTAGCTGAAACGACATGATTAGGATACAATAATGCAAGGTAATATATGATAAGGTGCAACATCTCAAGAGAGAAGTTACGACGCGAATACTCAATGTCATAGGTTAGGTAAGTAAGATTTGATTAAACTTATAAGACACAAGAATTTACATCGGCTAGGAGTTACCAAATTCTTAAGCTTGGAAAAAGGTGTATAATTCATGGCATATAAACAAGTGAAAAATCATCAGAACACGACATTTAGAACCCATTGAAGAGTTCGAATCAACATAAATGAAATTGCCATTATATAAATAACATGATAGCACTCAGGCTATATAATGAAACAAACATCATCAATAAAGGTTAGAATTCCGCATTAAAAAGTTTAGAAAATAGCATTGCAACAAATAGTACCCATCATTCTGAATATCTACCTAACAACTATGTCTATAGGATCCAGTAGCCCGATAAGTTTCCCAACTGCCTGCTAAGTACTATACATAGGAGACCCAACAGTTACAAATAGGACCTGATAGTCCATGATTAGCCCAATAGCTTAATATATGTATATAGAACTCAAAAGTCTAAGTACTAGCAACAACAATATCAGAATGTTCCATAGAATCTCAAACTGTATTATATACAATGAAAACAATGTCATATACTGCATGTTTCACAATTCGATTATCTATAAGTTAGCCTACTTTACATTGGAAAACAACGAAACCTTCAATCAATGAATCTGGAATTAATCGATATCATTATCTAAGTGTCCCATACAACATGATTTATTATATCATTTACATCTTGTTCTTGCTTTATCGCACTGTGCAAAAATGTTTCGTTTTATACATAAAAAATTCTTGGTTTGAGAAAATTGAGCTTGTCAAATGATTCTGAAAACGTTTGATATAATCCTTTGAATATAGTTATATTCCAGAAAACACTATATTATAGACTTGAGATGATTTTATTTTTTGTATAAAAAATCATAGAAAATTCTTTATCTGAAAGTGATATATAATTAAAGAAAATTTCTTTCATAATCATTTTATACAACGTGCCTGTCGCAAGAAACATCATGAAAATGAAAATGAAATTCTTCCTATTTTATTATGGATAGACTTCAATTTTTTCTTTTGAATAAGCCACGAATAGTTTTAATTATCATTACATAACGCATAAAAAATGTAGGTGAAAAAATGGACAAACAAGTGCTTTAGCATATAAGAAAATCATTCAACATAACATGAAACATGGCACATTAACACTAGAAAGTTGCATGCGAAACTTGCATAACCAAGGTCGACCAATAAGTCAACCTTTAATGCTTGAGGGTCATTCCAAGGGTCGTCTATTGGATACTTTGCTATGGGAATTTTTTCTTAGGTAATGAATTTGTACGAGCCCAATTTTTGATCAAAATCTGACCATCTTTAAGGCAAATTTAAACTATGAAATTGTGAAGTATAAAAGACGAGATTCAGACAACAAAGTGGAAAAGGAATCATAATAGTCGAACATAAAACGAGAGAGAAATGCACTCTCAAAATGGGACCGATACCGGTTTTGGACTGTAAAACTTAACAGAAGCAAAATTTGAGTTTTACATTAATGAGATTCAAACAAACCACAATATTTCAATAGGTAATTCACATTTCAGCTAGATCAAGTGAGGGAACTCACCTTATAGCCAGAGTCAATGATTTACAACGAAGATTTTGAAGAAGATAGCAACTTTTCCACTTAAGAAGCCTTGAAATTGCCTGTAAATTTGTTTGTTGTAACATGCATACATCAAGATGAGTATAATCAAAGAAAAACATGATTTGTGATGTAATAACAACATGAATTTGGAGTGATTACCTATAGATCCAAAAGCTATTTATTTGCTTTCACTTTTGATTAAGTTTGCAAAAGCTTTGATCAATATTTGGAAAGTGAATGAATTTTGCGCTTTACTGTTAATTCAAGAAGAAGGTGTTTCTTCGTTCCGTTTAACTATAAAAGTTTAGTACGTATAAATTTTTAGCTTCCTCCAAATTTCTTTAGGGATAATTAGAGATTATGAGGGATTAGATCAATGCAAAGAAAACAACATCAAAGTAAAGAGCAAAATGGAAATGCAAAATATGGTAGATGTACCTTGCACCAGAGTCAATCAGAGACATCCACCCTGCACTTAGGATTGGCTTTCTTAATGCTCTCCTCGGTTTCCCAAGTACAATCTCGCGGATCTCCACTCCATTGCACTTTAACTAAGTGAACCTTCTTGTTCCTCAGCTCTTTGGTTTCTTTGCCAATTATCTTTAGTGGCTCTCTTCTAACTGCCAATTCTAGAGTGATTTGCAAATCCTGTTGTGCAGCTTCTTCTACAACGAGATCTGGATCATGCACATGCTTTCGCAGTTGAGATACGTGAAATACATCATGCACTCTAGGCAACCAATCAGGCAATTGAACCCTATATGCGAGAGTTCCAATCCGTTCAAGAATAGGAAACAGACCAATAAATTTGGGTGCCAATTTCCCTGTTTTACCGAACCGGATAACTCCTCTCATCGGAGATACCTTCAAATATACATATTCGCCAACAGAAAATGATATATCTCTTCTTCTCTTATCTGTATAGCTTTTCTGTCGGCTTTGGTCGACTAGTAGTCGTTTCTTAACGAAATCGACTAAAAGGCCTCGCCTATCAAGATCTTCATACTGATAAGCCATGTATATAATTTCAGAGAAAGGAAGCTTCACATGCCCCATTACTTTATCCTGGTATTTTCTTTGAAGACCATTGATAAACCTCAGATTCTTCATTTTTGGATCTTGAATTAGATGAGGGGCAAAATGAGAAAGTTCATTGAATCTCTTATGATACTCTGGGATATTCATATCTCCTTGTATCAAATAGTAGAATTCATCACATAATTGCTCAGTTGGTTCTGGAGGAATAAATTTTTCACTGAAAAGCTCTTTGAATCTATCCTAGGTGATATCACTTCTGAATTATCTTTAACAATCGAATCCCACTAGAACAAAGCTTCGTCTTTGAGTGCCCAAGATGCCAGTAATCTTTTCTGGTCGTCACTCACCTTTAAGCCTTCAAAGATCTTCTCTGCAGAACGAATCCAAGCTTGTGTTTCCATAATGGATTCTTTGCCCAAGAATGGTACTCCACCCAGATTTCGATACCTCTTTACTAGAGCTTCAATATCCGGGTCGGCATTACTTCTTCTGTTTCTGCCACTCATTTTCTAGTGCGTCTGCAAATAGCAGACTAAATGTCAGGTCAACAGAAAAAATATTTCAAAACATAGAAACATATACTTGAATGTAAATGTGTCTATCGAGGTGTATTTTATTATGCTATACTCATACTAGGATATTACTGATCCTATCTGTAATGAGTTATTCGTCTTAGAACACTACTGGTTCTATTTCTGACGAGTTCGTTAATATGTTATATTCCAGAACTAAGCTTAACCAAAGCTCTGATACCACGTTTGTGACGACCCCAAACCCAGATAATATGGTGTCAAGGGTAATCTTTGGAATATAACACATAAATAGATAATAGCAGAACAGAAATAAATAAATATACCAGATAATGTACAATAGAATACACTGGATAAATAAAATCATCAAAGTGACACAGTATATAGGATCATACTTAGTACAAATGCCGTTCAGCTATACATAAATGTCTACAGCGGAAAAGAAAACATAATATGTACAACAGGAGCTGAACAGCATAAAAAGAGATAAATGATAAAATCCATCTTCAGCTCCAGCTATCCAGAAAGAGCATGATAAAACCTGAATACAAGGCTGCCCATGTAGAAAAAGGCGCACCTGAGTTTGCAAGTGAAACAAACTATGAGTCAGTCATGGGACTGGCATGAGAAATCTACTTAACACACTTTACAATATGGATAATCACAGGACCACGCCACTTTCGCGGAACGGGTTTACTCAATTGGATTGCCAGTGCTTTAAAACAAATAAATCTTTTAAACATCGCAATGCTTTTTATAAAAATGAAGCCATTTTAAGACTAAGTTCCCATCACACAATGCAAAACAAACCAGAGGATAGAGTTTTCCCTTATAATGGCCAAAATATGCTTGATACGAGAAAAACAAATCATTTGATATTATTGCTAGTGTATATTTATTTCAAAAACAATTTCAATCATAACTATCAATCATAGACGGCATGCGTACCATATATCATGTCGCCATATATATATATATATATATATATATATATATATATATATATACAATCAAAACCGCACGGTGTCGTATTTGGAAATTGGATTTCCATCATGAACCAAGGCAAAAGATAGTCCTTACCGATTCAAGATGCCCTAGCCCGTGTCTCAGGACCCAGACTCAGGTGGGCCCTTGGATCGTCAGGGCCGGTCCACCGTTGTGGACTAAAATTCCTGAACACTGTGTTTCCCCGCCCTATGGGGAGTCATTGGTCATATCCGACCACACCATCGGCTCCGAAGAGACCGAAGTAACCGAGGCCTCGCTTTCCATCATCCACGTAAGTAAAATACTCCGGCCGTGCAAAACCCAAAGCACCACTCCAAGCTAGAAGGAAACGCATGTCCTCCCTGAAGTCTGTCTCCCGTTTCTTTCTCATACCGGGGTGTGAGGCTCGCGAAACAACGCTATACACAAATCTATGCCACACAGGCCGTGCTTTGATCATCAACCACAAGACTTTGCTTTTTAACAGAAGCCTTGATCGTCTGCCACTTAGGCATGCCACACAGGCAATTCACTCCATGCGACTGATTCCTATCGATATACAACCTCTAAGCTCGTACGTCTCAGAGAAGGGCATTAAGCAAGAGAATAAATTCTCTGCCGCCAAACAGATATATATTTAATAGAGATCAATCAGCACAGAACAAAATCCAATGTCAGACACACAGTCCATTTACACGTTCATTCTGGGTCTGAACGAAACCGGAGGCACTCAATACCTCGCATATCCGTACAATCAACAAGTACGTCCGGACGGCTACTACTTCAACCTCTTCAAGGTAGCTACTCCTATCATGAGCATCAGTATCACCCCTCCATTCAACGTGAAGATCATCGGTCTTGCACCGTCTTCGTATCTTCGACTTTCACTCGTCGAACAATTATTTGAAATGAGAATCAACTCGGCCTTTTCAATTAATTCACGTATATTTAGAATTTCAAATCAATTCATTTCAATGGTTAAATTATTCGATATCAGTAATTCTGTTATTTAGTGTAATTTTCACTCCAAACACATTCAACCATCAAATATCACATAAACCGAGCAAATTCAGTTTATTTCCATCCCATATCGTTCATAATATTTTATCGCTATTTTTATTTATTTAAAAATAGCCAATTGATTCAAACGACATTTCAGGCCATAACGCGGCCATGGCGTTGTTTTTTTTCAGATTTGATTTACACATATCTGAAAATCTAACCGTTGGATCTTCAAATTTTTTATATCATTAGAAAGATCTTTTCAAAACGAATCCAACGATTTCAGTTTCGGGAAAATCTGACGGTCAGACTTCCTGCACTAATCGTTTGAAGTTACGATTTCAAAATACGAACTGCAGCGTCGTTATTCGATTTAATTTAATTATATATATATATAATCGATTCTGGCGCTGTTTTTCTTCAGATTTGATTTAAACATTCCAGACAATCCAACCGTTGGATCTTCACAAAGTTGGTGTCCTTGGAAAGATATTTTCAAAGCGAACCCAATGATTTCGATTTTTGGAAAATCCGATGGTCGGATCTCCCGCACTAGTCATTTGAAATCACGGTTTCAAAACACGAACTGCAACTTCGTTATTCGATTTATTTTAATTATATTTATATATATATAAATATAATCCTTTCTTCGATTTCAAAACTATATCCACTTTATATATTTGATAAAAATGATATTTTTATCATCAAAAATGTTTATTCCACACGTCACCATTTTTTTTACACTCCATATTCACAATAAAAATGTAGATTTTATTGTTCAATCTATATATTCAACACATGAACGTTTTCGCCTTCACACGTACGATAAAATATGATTTTTATCATTCTAGTCCTTTATTCAACACATGAATATTTTCTATAGTTTATATATATAATAAAAATGTGATTTTTATTGTAAAACAATTTATTTCAAAACACAATTATTTTATATAGTCTATACATAAGGTAAAAATATTATTTTTGGTGTTAAAACAATTTATTTAAAATACTAATATTTTATATAGGCTGTGTATATAATAAAAATGTGATTTTTATCTTTCAAATAATTTACTCAACACATGAATTTCTATTCAACACATGAATTTCTGTTCAACACATGAATATAGTTTCAACACATGAAAATAATTCTAACACATGAATATTATTGAAAATTTCGGCAGCATAACGGCAGGGTAGTTAAAACCGGGACCGTCCCTAGTACGGATCCTCGCTCAACCTTAAAACCTCGCGGTTTTTGACAATGGGGAATTCATGCATCTAATTCGCATGCAAGCGAGCATGTTTTCTTTCATTTCCACAACCTATTCTAATTTTGTTTTCAACCACAAATTGGTATTTTTCAACCACAGTCAATCATTCTCAACCATAAACAATTCTATCAACCATTCGCATTATTCACCAAATTTCACATCAACCAAATAATCCAAACAATATCACAACCAATATATATATCGTCCATGGTCTGTGGACGAGGGGAGTATATATATATGTATATGAATATTCATATATAAATATATTCCAATTCATTTAAATTCATTTCAATGTCATTTCGTCGCACATATAATTTTTACAACACATATATAGCTTATACATCGAACATACGACTTATACAATGCTTATACATGAGGTATACAACGCTTATATAACTCATATATCGACTATATAATTTATACACCGTTGTTTTCCATATCGTTTTTAAATTAGAAATCTCACATTGGGTTCCACTCCACCAAAAATAGCAGAAGGCTCAGAAAAATATGTGGTCTCTTCTAGAATGTAGAAGACGTCCACACGGGTCCACTGTCTCTTGTTTCACTGGATTTCGTCAACATAGCAAAAGGATATGATTTTTATTGTGAAATCATAAACCGTAGCGCTTTAAAGTGCTATAAAATAAAATACAGGCCGTTACCTCCACAAAACCTTCAAAACTAGGTTTTAGTTTTTCTTGAAATCTGTGCAACTATACGTCGATCGGCCTTCGCCACGTGAAAGAGGGGAGAGAGGCGCGCCTGTCGATGGTCGGAGGAGGAAGCTCGGTGGTCGGGACAAGGCGGCGCGGCGGTTTGAAACAGTGAACTTCACGGGGGTCGTTCTCTCGATTGAAGTGACGAGAGAGGGAGCGGCTTGTCTTGATTTGAAGAGTGGAGGATGCTCTTCAAAAAGTTCAACTGGAGGGAGGGCTAATGGTGGCTGTGGCGGTCGGAATCGGGACTGGAAGGTTTGAATGGCTTTCTGCCTTTAATCGTGGAGGGAGAGAGAATGTAGGGGAGAGAGAGGGAGGGTGCTGGCCAATAGATTTATTTATTTATTTATATATTTTTTAATTTCTAAAATACCCCTTATCTCCTACGAACTCCAATCTAAACCCAACGACTATCGTCCCTTGCTAAATACCCCCATTCCGAACACAATGGGATATGTTTCGACGGCCCATTCGACTGTTTCGGTCAGTTTTCCTTCAAATTAAAATATAAAACATTCAATATTCAATTTGAACGTACATTTCAATTTGCCGGGGCCACATACTGATTCTAAAAATTCCAGAAAAATAAATCTAGCTATGTTTTGATGACACGGTCCCAACCAAACTAGTTTCGTCAAATTCTGAGACTGTTTGAAAAATGGCCATTTTCTGGTCGATCCAATTTAACAGAAATTGACCAAACACATTTTCCTTTGCCACGCTCACATATTAACTTCAAAAATTATGAAATTTGAAACCTAGAAATAACTTCACATCCCGGATCCAACAAAACTGGTTTCGTCGAATTCCGAGGTCGTTTGCAAAATGTCTATTTTCAAGGGCGATATTTTCTCTATAGCGACCTTTCTGAAAATTCATTTGGCCATAACTTTTGATTCCCGCTACGAAACTTCGATTTTTTAGATTCGTTAGAAAGATATTCACTAACAGATTTAAATATTTTTGGTTTCACTAAAATCCGTTTTATTTTGCACCCGGTACAGTCAGTCAAAGTTTGAATTCCAATTTTGAAACTACCGCGCCTTTTCAGGCCTTGTTTATAATTGAAAATAATTATATTTATTTTCAAACATTGATTCAAACATACTTTTTGTCGTTATTATTTAAAATAATTATTTTAAATATTTAAAATTCACTAAAATAGCCAATTAAATTTTTTTAAATTGGTTCAGATTTTCTTGGTTGTTACAGGTCCCCGTTACTAGGGTTTCTTACTGGTTAAGTTTGTGGGCAATATTTACTAATATTACCCACCAACCCGAGATGTACTTAACCCTCCCACTGATTCAAACATGTTTATTTAACGGTTAAGTTTGTGGGCCTATATATACTAATATTACCCACCAACCCGATATGTACTTAACCCTCCCACTGATTCAAGCATGTTTATTTAATGGTTAAGTGTTGTCCATTCATGTTAACTTAACCCACCCACTCATCATGTCATGTTGGTTAAGTGTTTCTTATTAAGCCTTCTCACTCGTCATGTTGGATTGGTTAAGTGTTTCTTATTAACTTAACCCCGTTCATTCATCATGTTATATTGGTTATGTATTTCCCAATAACTTAACCCCATTCGTTCATCAAGTTACATTGGTTAAGTGTTTCTTATTAACTTAACCCCACACATTCATCATGCTGTATTGGTTAAGTGTCATCAATCAATTCAAGTTAACTTAGCCCACCAACTTGTCGTGTTACATTGGTTAAGTGTTGTCTTCTTGTGTTAACTTAACCCTTCCACGCAACCTGTTATATTGGTTAAGTGTTTCTCTCTTGTTTTAACTTAACCCTACCCATTCATCATGTCATATTGGTTAAGTGTTCCTTGTTAACTTAACCCTTCTCATTCATCATGTTGTACTGGTTAACTTAACCCTGCTCACTTGTCTAATTAACATGTTATAACGGTTAAGTGTTCTAAATTTACTTAACCCATCTTCTTGTCTAATTAACATATTGTAACGGTTAAGTGTTCTAAATTTACTTAACCCGTCCTCTTATCTATCTAACATGTTATAACGATTAAGTGTTCTAAATTTACTTAACCCCATCTTCTTGTCTAATTAACATGTTATAATAGTTAAGTGTTGCCTTAGTTAACTTAACCCCACCATTCTTAACATGTCTTGTTCATTAGCATTAATTGATTTATTAAAGCACCAACCTCTCACATTAGATCTATGTTGTTGCGGTTACTGGATGTGACGGGTCGTTCCGGGCAGTTTTACACCACAACTCAATCTAACCTCGGGTTTTTCTTGGGCATGATGCACTAACCTCTCACATTAGATAGGTGTTGTTGCGGTTACTGGATGTGTCGGGCGGTTCCGGGCAGTTCTACACTGCAACTCAATCTAACCTAGGGTTAGGCATGTTTAGCTTTTAGCATATTTACCATACATGTCTAAGTCTAGATTTTATATGCTAATTATCCCAGATTCACAAGACTAGTCATGTTCCAATTCTCAAGTTATACCCCAACAAAGTTGATTTGTAAGTTATGCCTCATAAATTCAAATTCAAGTTATTACTCAAAATAGGTTACACCTAATTTTCCCAACTTTGCATTAATAGTCATGCCCCAAAAATCACAATATAATGCATGCCCTAAGGTTTAGTCATATTGCATTGTACAAAATATTCTCCAAAAACCCCCAATCATAATTCACAATATAAACTATGCCAAATTTATAGCCTTTAATTACAGTGCATGCCAATTACCCTAAATCACATTTAACAGTTATTCCTATCTTACTGTAGGTTTTCATGCCTAAGCCATACATCACTATACAGAATAATCTCCTTCTTCCAAGTCATAAACTATCATATATATGCCCCAATTTTAGGTCTTAAACCACAACATGTACTATGCCTTACATGTTTATAGTTCAATTTACGCCCCAAATCCCAAGTCATATGTCTAATATACTTTATGCCTCAAATCTCAAATCATATGTTCTATACACTTTATGTTTTAAATACAACATGTTTTATGTCCTCAAATCAATTACAAATTAGTTATGCCCAATTCTACATAATTTAATACTTTTCCCCAATTTTAGCGCTGGTCATGTCCAAATCATATATTATGCCCAATTTTAGTGCTAGTCATGTCCAAATCATATATTATGTCCAATTCTTCCCAACTTACGTTCATCTCTTATGAGATTTGTGTCAGGCTCGCAGTAGCCTGGCTATAAAAACAAAAAGGGAAGAAGGAAAGTAGAGACAAAGAATGGACATAATAATATCAAATGAGATAGATCCAATGGATATAGAAAGACAGATAGAAATAGGCATAATCTCAGATTCAGATTTATATAATGTCAGAATCACAATTAACTTTTATTTTTGAAAGTAACATGAACTTACAATTTACAGAACGGTCTTGAATTTTGGGATCTGATTTCTGAATTTGATTAGCTATTCCTTTGATGTAGACTTTGATTGTTAACTTGAAAACTCTAATTTGATTAATTAAGGTGGAGGCTAGGTCACTTCAGGTTTTAGTAGCATATAAATGCTTATGAATTTGTATGGAGAAAACAATAGGTTTAGGGGTCTTTTTATAGGTGTATAGGGAGATTTAGAGCCTTCAGATCAGTCTAGAAGTCATCAGAATCGTCCAGAGCAGAATACCATGTCACACAGCGAATCAGAAAGTGACATGTGGCGGAACACGTCATCGGCCAGATCTGGGCCAACATGGGTCGACTCCCCTATGAGGGGTCGACACCTATGTCGACACCCCTATAGGGGGGTCGACACCTATGTCGACTCCTCTTGGGGGGGTGGTAGACACCCTGAGCAGGAATTTTCCCGCTCAGCTAATTCTGCTTGAATTTCGAATTTTGAACTTGGTTTTGAGATGTTTAATTATTATTTATATTTTCTATTTAAACATGAAATCTTATGAACTCCATAACTTCTTCATACGGATTCTATCCCAAGCAGAATTCCGAGACGAACACAATGGTGTAACACGTTTCCCTTAATTCCCACTTTTAAAATTAAGTATTCTTTAATTCGTTACTTTGATATCCGCAGGAAATATGGGGTGTTACATTCTCCCCTCCTTTAAAGGATTTCGTCCCCGAAATCTCCAAGTCAAGGAGATTGTATCCTAACATCCAACATCCATCTACTCAACCATTCAATCACAGGCATCCATTGTCCTTAAAAATATTTCTAATGCTTTCATGATCATATGCATAGTGTGTTTACGTGTCCTTATCCAATGCAAAATTAGGCGGTTTACTGATTCAGTTGACCTCCTTAATGCAAATTATTTCAGTGCCATGAGTCCATCATGTATGCATTTATTCCTAACGTACTTTATAAATTCTACATGAGTGCACAATCATTCATACAAATGCAACATTCATATGATAACACATCAAGTTTCAATTCATATATATAAAAATTCACTCATGCATATGCAATATCAAAGTGACTGAGTCGATCTAGTGCCTAATGTGTGTATATGCATCCACGAGCAACCACTAGCAAACACTTACATCCACTTGCATCCACCAAACATAACATGTCTCAAACACATGTTTACATCCCTTGGCTTCTACCTAAGGATCGAGGATAGGATCGAGAGGATATGCTTAAAAGATAAAGACTAGCAAATAAACTTTATAGAAAAAGAGAGATCAAGGATATACCCTCAAAATGGATATGATGCGTATATCTAGTCTTCGGTTCTTCTAAGTCGCTTCTTCTTGAGCTTCATTCCATATTGCTTTGACTGTCTTAGCTTCACGATTTGCGTAGCTTCTTAATTTCTATTTCCAGAATATGAGTTGGAACTCATTTCACTGTCGCCTCCCGTTCCACCTTTTCTTCTTATAGTATACTTGGCACTACAACTTCTACCATGTCCTGCTAACATTCCCAGAACTATCTCTTGAAAATAAACAGATGCTAACCATGTTACCAAGTGTATATACTAAGATGATTAGATTCTTCTTCTTCAATCTAGTAAGTGGTGCCGATACCTTCATAAAGTCCTTAATTAACTTCCTATATTAGCCCGCTAGTCCAAGAAAATTTCTTACTTCTGTTGCATTCCTTGGGGCCTTCTAGTCTTGCACTACAACTACTTTTTGGGGATCTACTGCTATCCCTCCTTTGGACGCCGCATGTCCTAGAAACCTTACTTCTTCTCTCCCAAAAATGACATTTTTGGAGAACTTCGACTTAAGTTGATGTTCTTAGAGGGTATCCGAGATTTCCCTTAGATGCAAAGCATGTTCTTCCTCATTCCAAAATATCATCTATGCACAAGCGAAGTGAACCATCCGCCTTTATAATGAAAATGACTGGAGCACCCCCATTTAGAAATACTTCGCCTTATGAACCCTTTTTCAAGTAACCCTTTTACTTGTTTACTGAGCCCTTCCTTTCCCTTGGATTCATGTATCGTACAGGTAATGCAACTGGTTTTGCATTGTCAACTGGGTATATGCAGAAGTCTATCTCGCGTTTTAGGGGATAAACCCCTAACCTGGTCAAAAACATCTGCGTACTCATGGGCTACTCTAACGGATCGCAAATCGTCGATAGATGCATCAAGGGATTCTAGGTAGCTAAGAAAACCGATCCCTTAGGATCGTACGAAATCTCGAGGGTATTCCCGAGGCAAGTCGAAAGTCTAACTACCCTCCTTTCACATTTACTAGCTAACCAATCCATGCCTAGGATCAACCCATAGCCCATGAAACCCGAAAACATAAGAATTACACTTAAACTCAATGCTTAATATAGCTATTCTCAAATCCTTACAAATCAAAGATAAATGAGCCGAACCACCAATTGGATTTGAGACAATAATGCGATCTTCTACTATACAAGTACTAAGGTGCAGAGACTCAACTATGGAAGCAGATATAAACGAATGCGAAGCGCTAAAATCAAAAGAGTACTAACAGGATGATCAAAAGAAAACTAAACTTTACTACCTCTCTCTCAGGTACACTGGCGGTGAGAGCATGCACTTGCCTTCCTGAAAATCCCATCCTTTGTCCTTATCCTTCGGGCAATCCTTGATAAGATGTCCTGCCTCACCATGCTGAAAATAACCACTTGTCTTTTTCTTTCTACAATTAAATGACCCGCTATACCATAGAAAAGACACTTCCTCTTGTTGCGGGTTCTATTATTTCTTTCGCCCTTCTTATTTTCCAATCCCTTGTTTGTTATTCTTCCCCTTTGGCCTCTTTCTCTTTACCTCCTTTATGAACCGTGTTGACAAGTCTCTCGAAGGTTGCCTCAATAGCACGGAAAACCCTACAAAGCTTGGAAGAGAATTAACCGCAGGTGAAACTACTGCTACTATGGATGGAGGTTGGGCACTTCTTCGCCCTTTGACAGGTGTCGTAGTCTCATCAAGCCTACGGAACCATGCCGCGATGAGGTTACCTCCCAGAAAGCCAGGAGCCTCGGAGACTCAGGAAAGAAGGAAACAAGGATTCAAACAAAGGATCAAAAGATAGTGCATATGGCTTTAGGGAATATGCCTTTAAAACAAAACATTTCTTTTGAAAATGCTTCTTTTAAAACCATTTTGAATTTTTCAAATCTTTTATCTGATCCAGTAACCTTCAGCTCTAATACCAATAGAAACACCCCACCTCCGTTAAGGTCACTCACAAAGGGAATGCCTTAACTTTGGTAGAGTGTTTTAGGTAAAAGATGCAGATAAATTACAAGACAGAGAAATAAAGCAGCGGAAAATAAAATCATTTTATAAACAATGTGGTTCAGTCAAGCTTTTACAATAGTTGTCTCAATCATACTTAAAAGTAATACATAGAACTTCTATCTTGATTCAAAAACTTTCAAGTATAAAAGAAGCATAAAATTAACAATGATACTCCCCAATAAAGCATGAACCAGCCATAGCAGTGGAAGAGAGAGTTCAAAGCAACACATCGACTATCTTCGAGCTTGGAAAAAAACTGAGCTAAGTGGTAATATTTCCTCCCTGTGAACCTGGGGGGGAGGGACAGAAGAAAAGAGGCGAAACAAACTAGGTCAGACATAAGTCAGGTAAGTCCAGTGACTTTCGGCATGAAAATAGGCAAAAGCATCATGACATGAATAAACTGAATATAAGACAATACCGTGATAACAAGGATAACAAGATAACATACGATTAGCATAGATATGATAAGGCAAGATAAACCGAATGCACTTCTACTTTGATCTTTGCTTCGCTACTACCTTTCTATTCTGATTTTTATAGCTCTGCACCGCCTAAATAGTGTCCCAACTAGTAATCTATGTAAAATAATAATATTACAACGTGATCCCAATCCCAACAATTGTGGTAGCCTTCAGGTGTAGATCTAGTATGAGGATCTTACCTCAATCAGCCTAATTGCCATGAAGATGCTAGATGTACCCTTACTACCCTATCGATCGGCTCCCTAATTGTATTAATGTTCCATGTGTCTGTGTCAATCGGCCCTCTCTTGCGTGTAAATACCCTGTGCTGGTCCCACCATAAGGTGTATCTGTAACACCCCGTGTATTCTATAACAGTGAAATTCACAAATTAAAGTATAACTAATTTCAAATCAAATATTAAAGGGAATAGGGTTGTGCCATTGCGTTCGTCTCGGAAAAACACGCGAAATAGAGTCCGAGTTTTCGAAAAACGGAGCCCGTATGACCAAATTATGGCCCGATGAAGTTTCAGAAAATTCAAATTTCGAAAACAGATTTGAATTTCAGCCCAATCAGAGTAGGCGGGAAAAGTTCCCGCCCAACCCACCAGGTCGACTTGGGGGTCGACCCTAGGGTCGACCTGGGAGTCGACCTGCCCCAGGCAGGTCGACTCTAGAGTCGACCTGGGGGTCGACTGGGGGGTCGACCTGGCCCCTGAGCCAGGTCGAACCCAGCCCCCCTGGCTGGCCTGGTCTGTGCTTAGCCGAATTCCTGAGCCTTGCCTTGTCACTAGGGCTAGGTGTCAACTCCTGATTGGTCTCTCCTTTAAATGAATGGCTAATATTAATCCAAGCTCCATCTACGGTCCTAATCAATTCACAAACTCTATAAAAAGGACCTAAGACTTCACCTAATTCATACAAACAAAAATAAGAATGAGACCGTCATGCTGCTGAGGAAGGACTAGAAATAGCCATCAAAATTGAGAGACGATTAGGAGACAATTCAAAAGCTTAAAGCAACGACAACTAAATCAAAACAACGCCTACAACAAAGGATAACATCTCCAAATTCAGAATTCAGATTCCTGAATTGAAGATTCGTCATACGTTATAAGTAGAGTGCTATTCCGATGTGAATAAATAATTGTGTTTTGATTTGTGTGAAAGGAGAAATAGAATTGTATTTGATTTGTGGTGATAATAATTCATATTTGTATGTTGCTTTGATTCTAAACGATTTGGGATGTTGTGGTATAACGATTGGATATTTGCAAGTATGTGATTCATGCTGAAAGTTAACAACTACATGTTTGTGGTAGTTTCTTGAGATTCATGCAAGTATATGATTCACTATTATGCCAACATAATATATATTATAATCACTTTTAGTGTAGTTGGATCCATTTGGGTATTATGACTTATGTGAATTTATGTTGGAATTGGCATCATGATTCAAGTGTAAAACCATACTTTTGTATTAGAGACAAAAGTAAGCATCTTTGTGAACTTGTGTTGACTCTATGAACATGACTAGACTATGTTTGGTGTTATGCCTAACTGAAAAACATGTTTTAGGCCTATATTGTTATCAAAATCATATGATAATATATGTGACACATAGCTAAGCTAGATTTACATACCAATTGCAAGTTTGCATGAATATATTAAAAACCATGATTTCATGTTTAGGTATATTTATGCCATGATTATATGAATAGATTAAAAACCATGATTTCATGTTTAGGTATGTTTATGCCATGATTATATGCTATTACAATGCAAGTTCACAAGTGCCAAACTTATGTTAATTAGTTCGCTATGTTGCAAGTTCATGCGTTCACACTCCCCTTTTTATGTTACTTAGAATATATAAACACCATGTTCTAAGCCTCCCCTTTTTCATGTGGCTAAGTTGGGTTTAAATGTTAAACCCAACATATGTTATATTGTAGCGAACGTATAAAACGGGGGTAATGACGTTTGGGTTAAAATATAGAACATATGTGTTGGCATGTTTGATGCATGCCAACGACCTTGAAAAACAATTAAGTGGTGTAAATTAATTTTACCCAATAAAGATGAATTTGAATAATGGGCCGCAAATATTTACATATAAAAAGAAAAGAGACAAAATATGTAAATTTAGAAAATACGATGTGTTTAACCCGAGGTTGGATTGAGTTGTGATGTAAACCTGCCCGGAACCGCCCGGTTGTCCAGTAGTCACAACAATACCTATCCAATGTGGGTGGTTAAACACGGAGCCCAATAAGGACCCGAGGTTAGACTGAGTTGTGGCATAAGACTGCCTGGACCCAACCGGCAACAGGCAGCCACAACAATACCTGTCTAATGTGAGAGGTCGAGGCTTTAATAAAACAATTAAGGCTGAGTCAGGATTGATAGGATTAAGTAAATTGAATTAATACTTAATCAAAATGGAACATGCTAAACTATACAGACTGATTTGGGGGTTAGGTTTACAAAACACTTAACCAACTTAGCATGTTGGCTAGAAATAGAAAACCTAGTAGCGGGGGACCCTTTTCAGGAGTAACCCTACAAGGTGTATCAGGATACCCTGAACTAGGCAGGGTGGGGCACGATTACTAGGCTGACTGTAAGAGGTCAAATTGACGGCGGTGGTGCAGCAGTGTAGGTTCTAACGGGGTGCGGGCGTGCACACACTCCGACGTAGAAAAATAAGGCACTATACACCAGTAGTATACCTGTGCATTCTAGAATTGTGTCGGGCCGCCACCATGGGACTTGATACACCCCATGGTGGGACCAGCATAGGTAACTACAACATCGGGGGCCGTAAGACACATGTAACTATGCGAGTAGGAGCCGATCATTAGAAACGGATCACTTCACCCTGATTATGGGGTGTCTGTTGGGAACTAGTTTATATGGATGCAGAGACTGATATGGGGTACGATAAGTACATTCGACTCTAGACAACTTAACCTAGTTTATAGTGCTTTCCCATTTCCAGTTTATACTTATCATGCCCAATTCTTTATTCATAGACTGAATAGTCCTAGACTTACTCAGGCTTTATGTCTGACTCTACTTTTCTTTCGTTCCCCCCCCAAGGTCCACAGGGAGGGAATACCGCAGCTTGACCAGTTTTCACATCCATCTTGAAGAGAAAGAATGTATTGCTTGGATCTTTTTCGTTTTGGACTATGGCTTTGGACAGCAATTATGGGACTTATGCAGTTTACTTATGTTTTTATGCTTCTTTAAATAATGTAATCAAGACAGTTATGAAGATGTTATGTTTTTGGAAGTATTGTAAGACAAATTATGGCATGGTTTGTGTAACACGTATTTTAATGAAATAAAAGTTGCTGTTGTTTTCCGTTGTTCAAAAATATGTGTTTTTATATTTGTCTTGTGTATCTATGACTTATACTTATAAACCTCCACCAAAATTAGGGCATTCCTTTTGAGAGTGACCCTAACGGAGGTGGGGTGTTTCACTTGGTATCAGAGCATAGGTTTGCCAGAAAAAAAAAGTTTTGAAAATTTATTTTCAAAAGAAAATTTAAAGAAGCATTTTTTTTAAGATAAAATGTTATTTTATTTTAAAAAGGCAAAGTCCCCCAAAGCCATAGGTACTATCTTTTATCCTTCGTTTTGAATCTATCCTTTTTGTTTCTGCATGTCCGAAGAACTTAACTTGCCATAGGGTGTACCAATACCTGGTTGGTTTAGACGATTCTTAGAAGCAAGGGCCACTCAGTCAGGTCCTACTGTTCCTCCTCCTCCAGCTGCAGGAAATCATCCAGCTGCAGCAGCACCTCTCCCTCCACCTCCTCCACGGGGTAATACTTTTGCTAAGATATGTAAAGATTTTAAAGCTATGGGAGGAAAGGACTTTCATGGAACCGAGTCCTTCGTGGCAGCCAGGAATTGGCTGAAGGAAACCGAGGACTTATTCGTCATCGTTGAGGTAGAAGATAGGCAGATGGTACAACTGGCAGTATGGCTACTTAAAGGCGAGGCTTACTACTGGTGGGAAGTCACCAATGCAGAAGGACCAGTGGAAACATGGGAGGACTTTAGGGCAAGGTTTGAAGCTAAATTTCTCTCAGAAGCTGAAAGGAGTCTTCAGTTGGAAACATTCTTATTTCTTAAGTAAGGGAATATGACAGTCAAAGAGTTTGTTAATCAGTTCGATCAGCTGGCTAGGTTCGGACTGGACCTAGTCAACACCCCGCACAAGAAGGCTCTCCGCTTTGTCAATGGGTTGAATGAGCCATTACACAGTTTGGCCATGACCCATATACCCATGGGAGATACATATGAAAGGTTGGTACAGATGGCATTGCTGAACGAAGAGGATAAGGGAAAGAAGGAGACAAAGGCAGAAAGCTCTCAAGTGAAGAAAGAGGGTTTACAGCCTAAGAAGACAGACTTTAAGAAGGGCGGAAAAGACAACAAAGAGAAGAGGAAGTGTAATTTCTGTGGCAAAGTGGGGCACTTGGTGAAAGATTGCCGGAAAAAGAAGGCCATGATGAATGGTGGGTGCTTTTCTTGCAGTGAAACAGGCCATATGGCTAAGGATTGCCCAAAGAAACGAGGGCAGGGGCAGAGGGCTAGATCCACCTGAGGGGCACAGGTTTATGTGCTAGAAGCACCACCACTGCAACAATGAGGTATAAATACTTCGGTAGAAAGTGTAGTTTATCTTTATGATCACCCAGTTCGCACTTTATTTGATTCTGGCGCATCACACTCCTTTATCTCATCTGCTTTAGTAGAATCTCTGCACCTAGAAACTAGTATGGTAGAGGACCCCTTAATTGTTTCAAACCCAATTGGGGGCCCAGCTCATTTGTCTATGATCTGTGTGGGATTGAAAATTTCTATTCTCAGCTTAGAATTTATATGTAGTGCCTTTGTTTTGGGCTTCTCGGGATATGGTTTGATTTTGCGCATGGATTGGCTATCCAATAATGGTGCCATCCTGGATTGTGAGGAAAGGGTGGTTAGGCTTCTGACCCAACTCGGTAACACTCTGGAAATTACTTGTAATCCCTCGTATGCGGTTATGCTTAGTTATCTTGAATCGCTAGATGCCTCTGTTGAAAGTTTGCAATCGGTTAGAGTGGTCTGGGAATATCTGGATGTCTTCGAAGAGGTGAAGGGCTCACCTCCGAAGCGGGAGATAGACTTCCGCATATATCTTGTAGATAATGCAAAGCCCGTTGCGTTGCCCGTTAGACACATGGATCCACGGGAAAGGAAGGAGCTCAGTAAACAGATTAAAGAGCTTCTAGAGAAGGGGTTCATTAGAAGGAGCATTTCAGAATGGGGCGCTCCAGTGGTGTTCGCTACAAAGGCGGATGGTTCACTCCGTCTATGTGTTGACTATAGGGAGCTCAACAAGCTAACGAAAAAGAATATGCACCCTCTCTCCAGAATTGACGATCTGTTTGATCAGCTAGTAGGAGCGTCTGTTTTCTCCCAACTCGATTTGGCGGCCGGTTTTCATCAACTAAGGGTGGCTGAAGATAGCATCGATAAAACGACATTCAGAACCCCAGATGGCTTCTTTGAATGGCTTGTCATGCCTTTGGGCTTGACAAACGCACCCGCTTACTTCATGGACCTAATGAGTAGGGTGTTCAGAGATTTCCTCAATAAGTTCGTGGTGGTCTTCGTAGACGATATCTTGATCTTCTCAAAGAATGAGGAAGAGCATGCTCAGCACCTTAGGGCAATCATGGAAACTCTGCGAGTCCATCAGCTAAAAGCCAAATTCTCCAAGTGCCACTTTTGGAGAGAGGAAGTGAGGTTTCTTGGGGATATAGTATCAAAAGAAGGGCTAGCTGTGGACCCTGCTAAGGTAGTAGCGGTACAGGATTGGAAGACACCAAAGAACGCAACAGAAGTCCGAAGCTTTCTCGGGCTAGCAGGCTTCTATCGGAAATTCATCAGAGATTTTGCAAAAATATCAGCTCCGCTCACAAGGCTGACAAAGAAGAATCTAGTGTTCAATTGGGACTTGGATTGTGAGTTTGCTTTCCAACGACTGAAAAGGGCTCTTACAACAGCCCCAGTTTTGACGTTGCCAGATGGAAGCAAGATGTTCACAGTTTATACAGATGCATGTAGGACAGGACTAGGCGCTGTCTTAATGCAAGAAGGAAGGGTAGTAGCTTATGGTGGAAGACAGTTGAAAGTGCATGAAAAGAACTACCCGACCCACGATCTTGAGTTGGCTGCCATCGTCTTTGCACTCAAGTCTTGGCGACACTATCTCCTAGGTGAGAAGTTCGAACTTTACACTGACCATAAATCGTTGAAATGTCTTTTCTCGCAGAAAGATCTTAACTTGAGGCAACAGAGATGGATGGAGTTTCTTGCCTCGTACAATTTCGAGATCTCCTACACTCCGGGCAAAGGCAACGTAGTGGCAGACGCGTTAAGCCGAAAGAAACTGACCCTAAGCCCACTGTTTGTTGAAAGACAAAGCCTAGAGTTTATAGCCAGCTTTGACTTTAGGCCCTCCTCCGATTTTGTACCGGACTTGCTGGCATCTCTCGAAGTACGCCCGACTTTAGTGGACTCAATAGGGACAGCACAACGCGAAGACCCTCAGCTTGTGGAAACGATTGATAGGCTAATTAGGGGTAAGACTTCATGTCACCTCAACAGATACTCCATCGACGATAAGGGTTGGCTAAGGCGAGACGGAAGACTATGCGTCCCACAGACAAGGGATTTAGTAAAGAAGGTTCTCGAGGAAGCGTATCACTCCAAGATGACGATACATCCAGGCGGGGATAAAATGTACAAGGACATAAAGAGAACTTTCTTTTGGAATGGCATGAAGAAAGACGTGGCAGATTTCGTTTCTAAGTGTATGGTGTGCCAACAGTTTAAAGCGGAGCATAAAAAGCCTGGCGGTTTGCTCCATCCTCTAGAGGTCCCGCAGTGGAAGTGGGATAGCATCTCAATGGACTTCATTGATAGGCGGCCTAGGTCTAGAAGAGGCAACATTAGCATTTGGGTAGTAGTGGATAGGCTTACTAAAAGCGCCCACTTTTTACCTGTCAAGAGTAAAAGAACTGCCTCATCCCTAGCATCTCTTTATCTCAAGGAAATTGTTCGACTCCATGGAATACCATCTAGCATTGTTAGTGATCGAGACCCTATCTTCACAAGTGAGTTTTGGCTGAGTCTGCAAGAATCGATAGGCACACAGTTATGCTTGATCATAGCCTATCATCCCCAGACCGACGGCCAGACAGAAAGAGTGAACAGAGTTTTGGAGGACCTTTTAAGACTGTGCGTCCTTGACTTCGGAGGGACGTGGGAAGACCATCCTCCTTTGGTGCAATTTGCCTACAACAACAGCTACCAAGCAACCATTGGAATGGCGCCCTTCGAAGCTTTATATGGAAGACCGTGCCGATCGCCCACTTGTTGGTGGGAGTCTACTGACAAGTTCATACTTGGACCAGATATGATCTGAGAGACTTCAGAAAAAGTAGACTTGATACGGAGAAGAATGAAGACAGCCCAAGACAGACAAAAATCCTACGTCGACAAGAGGAGGACCGACCTTGAATTTGAGGTTGGGGACAGAGTTTTTCTTAAGGTATCTCCGCTAAGGAATGTTGTTCGTTTTGGAACCATAGGAAAGCTAGCACCAAGGTTCGTAGGACCATTTCCTATTATCGAGAAAATTGGGAAAATGGCCTATACATTAGAGCTACCCGAAAAGTTGGCCGGAGTTCACAACGTCTTTCACGTTTCGCACATCCGAAAATGTCTACATGAATCTGCTGAAGTGGTAGAGCCAAATATCTTAGAAGAAGCTGAAGTGGAACGCGAAGCAACCATGAGGAAAGTTCCAACCCGCATCTTAGGGACTGAAGTGAAAAAGTTACGCAACCGCGAAGTCAAGCTCGTCAAAGTTCAGTGGAGCGACGCCGAGGAGGACGCAACTTGGGAAACTGAAGCTAGAATACGCGCAGCCTACCCTTTTCTTTTCGAGGGTACATTTTGATCTTTCTTTTTCCTTAAGTCGCGCTTTTATCTATCTTTTTAGGTATATCTCCTCGACCTTATCTTTTAGGTAGAAACCCTTTAGATGAAAACATGTAATTGAAACATGTTATGGATGATGGTTGCAAGTGGTTGCAAGTGATTGCTAGTGGTTGCTCGTGGTTGCATATACACACACAATTTAGGTTTTAGATCGGCTCAGTCACTTCATATTGCATATGCATATATGTATTTATATTTGTATATGGTTGAAGTTTAATGTGTTGTCATATGGATGTTGCATTTATATATGAATGATTGTGCACTCATGTAGAATCATGAATAGGAAAATTTGCATACATAATGGATTCATGACACTTACATAATTTGCATTAAGGAGGTCAACTGAATCAGTAGGCCGCCTGATTTTGCATTAGATAAGTACATGTACACACACTTCGCATATGATCATGAAGCATTAGAAGTCTTTTAAGGACAATGGATGCTCGTGTTTTGATGAGTAGATGGACGTTTGGATGTTAGGATATACATTTTTCCTGAACTTGAAGATTTCGGGGACGAAATCCTTTTAAGTGGGGGAGAATGTAACACCCCGTGTATTCTATAACAGTGAAATTCACAAATTAAAGTATAACTAACTTCAAATCAAAGATTAAAGGGAAACGGGCTGTGCCATTGCGTTCGTCTCGGAAAAATACGCGAAATAGAGTCCGAGTTTTCGAAAAACGGAGCTCGTATGACCAAATTATGGCCCGATGAAGTTTCAGAAAATTCAAATTTCGAAAACAGATTTGAATTTCAGCCCAATCAGAGTAGGCGGGAAAAGTTCCCGCCCAACCCACCAGGTCTGTAACAACCCGTATTTTCAATAACCTGTTATAACGTAAATCGAGGCAGAATTTAATTTATAAATCTGAATCAAGGGAAACGGGCTATGCCATTGCGTACGTCTCGGAAAAATACGTGAAATAGAGTCCGAGTTTTCGAAAATCGGAGTCCGTATGACCCGATTAAGGCCCAACGAAGTTTTCAGAAAATTTCAAAGTAAAAAACAGATTTCAAATTCAAGTTTGAATTTGGAAATTAGGGCAGTTGGGCGCAGGCGGGAAAATTCCCGCCAGAGTACCCAAGTCGACAGCCCTGTCGACTTGGGTGTCGACTTGGTTGGACCCAAGTCGACAGCCCTGTCGACTTGGCTGTCGACTTGGTCCAGCCGGACAGTTTTGCCTGGTGCACCATTTTGGGGTTTTGGTTAGGTTTTTGGGCCAGATTCGGTTTTAAGGGCTGAGATTGGAACTAGGGTTTAATCCTAAGGCTAAAACTAGTCCTAATCTCTATAAATAAGACCCTAACCTAACCCTAAATCATCATTATTCATTCATACAACTAAACTATGGCAAAATCATTCCTCTCATGGCCTCCACTCTCTTCATAAAATTCCTAAATAAATTTTTATGAGAGATTTTCCATGTATACAAGTGTTTTCAAGCTTGTATGAGCATCATTAGCTTGCATTCAAGTCAAGTTTCTATATTTGCATCATAAAGCAAGGGTTTTGATCATTTTTGCTCAAGGGTTTTTCTATTGGAGCTTGCATTTTGGGTTTAATTGATTGCATAAGGGCTTTGTCATATTTTTGTGTCTTCATAAGCATTGTAAGCCCTTTTCTACTTTCATATTTAAACTCTAAAGTTAATGAATGATGCAAGTTGTGTTTGATCATTATGATATGCAAGTTTATCATGTTATGTTATGCAAGTATGCCATGTTATGATATGCAAGTTTATCATGTTATGTTATGCAAGTATGCCATGTTATGATATGCAAGTTTATCATGTTATGTTATGCAAGTTTGATATGCAAGTTTGCCATATGATATGCAAGTTATGTTATGCAAGTTTGGGTTGATCATTTTGTTCATGTTATCATGTTATGCAAGCTTATCTTGGGTTTATGAACATAAAGCTTCAAGCTTTATGCTAAAGGTTGCATTTTGGCAACATGTAAGTTATCATATCTCTTATGATAACTTGCATGTGAGGCTAAATGCGAACTTATGGCCATTTATACATGTCATTTATCACCATGTATCACCAATATGCTAAGTTTGGTTTTATGCATGCTTTTGAGGCCTAAAAATGTAATATGCAAGTATATGAACATATGTACATTTCATATGCCACCATGTTAAACTTGTGGCTTCAACACCTTTATGTCATGATTATGCCAAGTTCCCTCTTTCTATCCTTTATGCGCTATTGCGATATGTAAGCGATGGGATTGCGTTTGGGGTTGGGTAAACTTAAAAGACATAAAAACATAAGATTGGGAATTTACCTATTAAGTTAGGTCTACCCATTGGGAATTTACCTATTAAGTTAGGTCTACCCAAATGCTTGAAAACTTGTAATATGTTTTGTAAACATAATGGACATGACACTTAGAAAATATAAGTGTGACCAACTCGAGGTTGGGTTGAGTTTGTAGCGTAAAACTACCCGGAACCGACCAGCTTAACTAGTTGCTACAAACAATAGGACCCAATGTGAGAAGTTGGTCATGTTGTACCTTGAACCCGAGGTTAGACCAAGTTGTGGTGTAAAGCTACCCGGACCCGCCCGGCTTAACTAGTAACCGCAACAAAGTCTAATGTGAGAGGTTAAGGCACATTAATTAATTAATGCCTCATGATTAGGGTTAAGTCATGGTCCACTTAATACTTAACCAATTTGGGCTTGGTAGATTAATCAGGGTTAAGTCGTGAACCCATCGTTACACTTAACCAAGTTAATCCATGATTAGCAAGAGGGTTAAACCGTACTTAACCCACTAGAAAATCCTAGCAATGGGGGTCCACTCCAGCAGTAATCCCAAGTTTGTATCATTAAGACCCTAGGGACTAGGCTAGGGGCACGATTACTGGACTTGAGGTAAGTGACCAAAAACGACGGCAGAGTGGTACGCCGGTGTAGTTCCGGACGGACTATGGTCGTGCACGTAGTCCGGAGCAGGAGAAAACATGCACGGGTACCAGTAGATCGAGACTGTGCACTTATGTTTATGGTGTCCAGGGGTTGACACCTAGGGCTTGATACACCCGACGGGAGACCCGGCACAGTCTGACTACAATTATGTTTGGGCCGTATTGACACCAACACGTGACGAGTTAGGCTTAGGGAGCCGATCGATTAGACCGTTTGGTTGGACCTCGTATTAGGGTCACTTCATGTTATTGGACCTCATATTAGGGTCACTTCATGTTATTGGGCCAAAGCTTGGGCCAAGGGATCAATACTTGTTTATTCAAGTCATGTTAGTTTGCTAGTACACCTGTGGTGCAAAAACCTTAAACCTGATTATGCGATGACACCTTTATCTACCTTGTTAGTTAATCATCATGCTAGTATGTTGTTATCCTTATGATCAACCCTGCTTCTCATGCCAGTTAACTTTATCAGTTTACATTGATTGTAGTAGGGCTTACTCAGTCTTTTTGACTGACCTGTTTTCTTTTGCCTCTTTTCTTCCGTTTCCCCCCCAGGTTCTCAGGGAGGGAATATTGGAGCTTAGCTTGGATTTCTGATCGCTTGCTTGTGGGATTTTAGCTCATGTACGGTCTTGACATGAAGCTAGCTATGGTTATCACTTATTTTGGGGATAGTACTTGTGTATTTCAGTTTTTCAGTTGATGTTGTTTTTAACTAGACTTGTTTATTTGGAAAGTTATGTTGTACCAGACTTGTTTTGAAATAGTTGAAATCTTCCGTTGTTTTACTTATCTTATTTACTCTGTTTACATATATACATATGTTCTTGTTCTGCCTTGATATATCATTATGCATGTTTACCCGATTCAAACGCCCCTCCAAAGTCAGAGTGCTTGCAAGAGCCACCCTGGCGGAGGTGGGGTGTTACATTTGGTATCAGAGCATATGGTTTACGAGAAGGAACAAAAAGGTTTTTAAAACTTTTGGAAAACTATTTTCAAAACCAAGTATAAAGTATTTTCCAAAGAAAAGTCTAGTTTTTTTAAAGGCTATTCCCCAAAAAGCCATTAGCAAAATTCCTTCGTTTTTCTCCATTCTGAATCTGTCTTTTTCTTCGTTTTCAGTATGGCCGATAACTTTGCTATTCCGGAGGGAGTACACGTACCTGTTTGGTATAGGAGACTTTTGGAGGCTAGGGCGACCGAAGCCGGCCCCGCAGATGTCCCTCCTCCTCCTCCAGTAGTTAATGTTCCTCCTCCTCCTGTCGCTAATGTTCCTCCTCCTCCTTTCGCTGAGGTTCCTCTTCCTCCTCCCCCTCAGCATCCTCAAGCTGACTTCGCAAAGACTTGCAAAGATTTCAAAGCAATGGGTGGAAAGAACTTTCAAGGCACTGAGACTTTTGTAGAGGCCAGAAATTGGTTGAAAGAGACCGAGGATTTATTTGCTATCTTTGGGTTAGACGATCAGAGGAAGATCTTGTTGGCGGTTTGGCTTATGAAGGATGAAGCCGCTTATTGGTGGGAAGTCACCAATGGTACTAGGCCTGTTGAGACTTGGGCCGATTTCAGGGCAAGGTTCGTGCTTAAGTTTCTATCTTCTGCTGAGGAGAATCTGCAAATGGAGAGGTTCATAACTTTGAAACAAGGAGATATGTCTGTCAAAGAATATGGGAACAAGTTCAATCAGTTAGCTCGTTTTGGCTTGGATATGGTGAATACTCCTCAGAAGAAGGCTCTTCGTTTTGCTAGAGGTTTGAATGAGCCGTTGCAGGGATTGGCTATGTCACATATTCCCCATGGGGCCACGTTTGAGAGCTTGGTTGATATGGCGTTACTTCAGGGAGATGTCAAGAAAGAGATCAAGGTGAATGATACTCAAGCCAAGAAGACTGATTCCCAGTGGAAAGGAAATCAGGGTAATCAAAGTGGTCAGAGCAGTCAAGGCAATCAGAACAAGAACAAGAACAAGAGTCAAGGCAACAAGGGGAACAACAACAAGGGCAAGAACAACAAGGGGAAGTGCCATTATTGCGGTTCAGTTGGGCATCTTATTAAGGATTGTAAGAAGAGGAAAAGGAAGAATGGTGAATGCTTTTTCTGCGGTGAGACTAGACATTTCAGTAAGGATTGCCCGAAGAAGCAAGGGCAAGGCCAGGGTCAGACTCAGCGTGCTGGACCTTCAGGAGGGCAAGTTCATGCTCTCAATACCGCTCCAGTTCCCGATCGAGGTAGTATTTCTGTTGAGAGCCTTGTACATATTTCTGATTTTCCAGTTCGTACCTTGTTTGATTCTGGTGCATCGCATAGCTTTATCTCATCTGATCTTGTTGATAGTTTGCACCTTAGTACTAGCTTGGTAGAGGATCCCGTCTGTGTCTCAAATCCTATTGGGGGTTCCGCCCATCTGTCTATGATATGTGGGGATTTGAGGATCTCTATACTGAGTGTAGAGTTCTTGTGTAGTGCTTATGTTCTTGGTTTTAGGGGATACGGATTGATATTGGGCATGGATTGGTTGTCCAGATATGGAGCCATCTTTGATTGTGAGCATAGGGTTGTGAGGCTCGTGACTCGCCTCAGAAACACCCTAGAAATTTCTTGTAATCCGAGAGGTCCCGTCATGTTGTGCTATCTTGAATCACTCGACTCGTCAATGGAAACTCTTCAGTCTGTGAGAGTGGTTCGAGAGTATCCAGATGTTTTCGATGAAGTTAGGGGGTTGCCCCCTAAGCGAGAGATTGATTTCCGCATTTACCTGGTGGATAATGCAAAGCCGGTTTCTTTGCCCGTTCGGCACATGGCTCCGCGTGAAAGGCGGGAGCTAAGTAAGCAAGTAAAGGAGTTGCTTGAGAAGAACTTCATTAGACGAAGTATATCTGAATGGGGAGCGCCTGTGGTATTTGCTACCAAGGCAGATGGTTCTCTCCGACTTTGTGTTGACTATCGAGAGTTGAATAAGCTGACTAAGAAGAACAGACACCCGTTACCGAGGATTGATGATCTCTTTGACCAGCTTATCGATGCTTCTGTTTTCTCTCAGCTTGATCTTGCTACTGGATTCCATCAGCTCAGGGTAGCTGAAGATAGTATAGACAAGACTGCGTTCAGAACTCCAGAAGGATTCTTCGAATGGCTTGTCATGCCGTTCGGCTTGACTAATGCACCCGCATACTTCTTGGACTTGATGAGTAGGCTGTTCAGGGAGTTCTTGAACAAGTTTGTCGTGGTCTTCGTAGATGATATTCTGATCTTCTCTAAGGATGAGGAAGAGCACGCAAGGCATCTCGTGGAGGTGATGGATACGCTTAGAGCGCATCAGTTGAAGGCCAAGTTCTCCAAGTGTCACTTTTGGAGAAGGGAAGTTAGATTCCTTGGGCATATAGTATCTAAGCAAGGCTTAGCGGTGGATCCCGCTAAGGTAGTTGCGGTTCAGGATTGGAAGACTCCAAGGAATGCAACCGAAGTGAGAATTTTTCTAGGTCTTGCAGGCTTTTACCGGAAGTTCATCAAGGACTTCGCGAAGATTTCTGCTCCTCTCACTAAATTTACGAAGAAGAATTTAGTTTTTGCTTGGAGCATAGAATGCGAGCTTGCTTTTCAGAAGCTCAAGAGAGCTCTCACATCAGCACCTGTTCTAGCTTTGCCCGATGGAGGGAAGTTATTTACAGTATACACTGATGCATGTGGCACGGGGTTAGGAGCTGTTCTAATGCAAGAAGGAAGAGTGATATGCTTTGGCGGTAGACAACTCAAAGTGCATGAGAAGAATTATCCCACTCATGACTTAGAGTTGGCAGCAATAGTATATGCACTCAAGGCTTGGCGCCATTATCTTCTGGGCGAAAGATTTGAGCTTTATACCGATCACAAGTCATTGAAGTATCTCTTTTCTCAGAAGGATCTGAATCTGAGGCAACAAAGATGGATGGAATTCTTGGCGTCCTACGATTTTGAGATAGCTTATACCCCTGGCAAGGGGAATGTTGTAGCAGATGCATTGAGTAGAAAAAGGTTGACTCTGAGTCCTCTATTCGTTGAGATGAAGAATTTAGAGTATGTGGCAACCTTTGATTTCTCTTTGGCGATTGAGTCGATGACCGGTTCTTTAGCATCTCTGGAACTCAGACCTACCCTTCTTGATCAAGTTAGGGCTTCGCAGAGAGAAGACCCTCAGATAGTTGAGATTATGGATAAGCTAATTCGAGGAGAGGCGTCTAGTCATCTCGCTCGATATTCTATTGATGACAAGGGTTGGCTGAGGAGAGACGGAAGGTTATGTGTTCCAATGGTAGAAGATTTAGTAAGAAAAGTCCTCGAGGAAGCGCATCGCTCTGAGTTGACTATACATCCGGGCGGAGATAAGATGTATAAAGATATGAAGCGCATTTTCTTTTGGCCTGGGATGAAGAAGGATGTGGCAGAGTTTGTCTCTAGATGTATCATTTGCCAGCAAGTTAAGGCCGAGTCGAAGAAGCCCGGTGGGCTATTACATCCTCTAGGCGTTCCACTATGGAAGTGGGAGAGTGTTTCCATGGATTTTATCGATGGGCTACCAAGGTCAAGGAAAGGGAATACGAGCATTTGGGTTATTGTGGATAGACTTACGAAGAGTGCTCATTTCATTCCAGTGAAGAGCAAGAGGACCGCATCTTGGCTAGCGTCTGTATATCTTCGTGAGATTGTGAGACTACATGGAGTCCCTTCTAGTATAGTCAGTGACCGTGACCCAATCTTTACAAGTCAGTTCTGGAATAGCTTGCAAGAAGCTATGGGCACGAGGTTGAATCTAAGTACGGCTTATCACCCACAGACGGACGGTCAAACCGAAAGGGTGAATAGGGTACTCGAGGATCTGTTGAGGCTTTGTATTCTGGATTTTGGTGGTACTTGGGAAGACCATCTTCCTCTTGTTGAGTTTGCATATAATAACAGTTATCAGGCAAGCATAGGGATGGCACCATTTGAAGCTTTATATGGGAGGCCGTGCAAGTCGCCTACATGTTGGTGGGAGACTACAGATAAGCTTATACTTGGGCCTGATATGATCAGAGATACATCCGAGAAGGTCGAGTTGATTCGGAGACGGATGAAAGCGGCCCAAGACCGACAGAAATCCTATGCTGATAAGCGAAGAACTGATTTGGAGTTTGATGTTGGGGATATGGTTTTCGTGAAGGTTTCTCCTTTGCGGAATGTGGTCCGATTTGGAGCCGTTGGGAAGTTAGCACCGAGGTTTGTTGGACCATTCCCTATTATAGAGAGGATCGGGCAGATGGCTTATAGAGTGGAGTTGCCCGAGAAGCTTGCCGGAGTACACGATGCTTTTCATGTCTCGCATCTCCAGAAGTGTTTACATGAATCAGCAGAGGTTGTTGAGCCAAGTGTTCTGAAAGATGTGGAAGTGGAGAAAGAGGCTACCTTGAGGAGAGCTCCGATTCGTATCTTGGGGACGGAGACCAAGAAGCTAAGGAATCGAGAGGTCAAGTTGGTGAAGGTTCAATGGGGTGAAGCCGAAGAAGACGCAACTTGGGAAACCGAGGAGAAGATGCGTGGGCTTTATCCATTCCTTTTTTAGGGTACACTCTCAATCTCTTTTCTTTGTTAGCATATCTTTCTCTTTGCTATCCATGTTTATCTAGTTTATCGTGTTAATTTCGTCATGAGAACCTTAGGTAGAAACCCTTTGGATGAAACATGTGTTTGAAACATGTTATGCTTGATGTTTGCAAGTGGTTGCAAGTGTTTGCAAGTGGTTACTCGTGGATGCATTATACACATTAGGCACTAGATCGGCTCACACACTCCTCATATTCCATATGCATGAGTGTTTATGCTTATTCATGGATGAAAATTTTTGTGTTATCACATGGATGTTGCATATGGATGTATGTTATGTGCACACATATAGATGTTATACATTATGTTAGGAATTGCATACATATGGATTCATTTCACTAACATAATTTGCATTGATGATATTTGCATTAGATAAGTACATATACACACACCTTTGCATATGTTCATACAACATTTAGAATCTTGTAAGGACAATGATTGCTCGTGGATGATGTTTTGAGTAGATGGATGTTGGATGGTAGGATATGTTCTTCCTAACTTAGAGATTTCGGGGACGAAATCCTTTAAGGAGGGGAGAATGTAACAACCCGTATTTTCAATAACCTGTTATAACGTAAATCGAGGCAGAATTTAATTTATAAATCTGTATCAAGGGAAACGGGCTATGCCATTGCGTTCGCCTCGGAAAAATACGCGAAATAGAGTCCGAGTTTTCGAAAATCGGAGTCCGTATGACCCGATTAAGGCCCAACGAAGTTTTCAGAAAATTTCAAAGTAAAAAACAGATTTCAAATTCAAGTTTGAATTTGGAAATTAGGGCAGTTGGGCGCAGGCGGGAAAATTCCCGCTAGAGTACCCAAGTCGACAGCCCTGTCGACTTGGGTGTCGACTTGGTTGGACCCAAGTCGACAGCCCTGTCGACTTGGCTGTCGACTTGGTCCAGCCGGGCAGTTTTGCCTGGTGCGCCATTTTGGGGTTTTGGTTAGGTTTTTGGGCCAGATTCGGTTTTAAGGGCTGAGATTGGAACTAGGGTTTAGTCCTAAGGCTAAAACTAGTCCTAATCTCTATAAATAAGACCCTAACCTAACCCTAAATCATCATTATTCATTCATACAACTAAACTATGGCAAAATCATTCCTCTCATGGCCTCCACTCTCTTCATAAAATTCCTAAATAAATTTTTATGAGAGATTTTCCATGCATACAAGTGTTTTCAAGCTTGTATGAGCATCATTAGCTTGCATTCAAGTCAAGTTTCTATATTTGCATCATAAAGCAAGGGTTTTGATCATTTTTGCTCAAGGGTTTTTCTATTGGAGCTTGCATTTTGGGTTTAATTGATTGCATAAGGGATTTGTCATATTTTTGTGTCTTCATAAGCATTGTAAGCCCTTTTCTACTTTCATATTTAAACTCTAAAGTTAATGAATGATGCAAGTTGTGTTTGATCATTATGATATGCAAGTTTATCATGTTATGTTATGCAAGTATGCCATGTTATGATATGCAAGTTTATCATGTTATGTTATGCAAGTATGCCATGTTATGATATGCAAGTTTATCATGTTATGTTATGCAAGTTTGATATGCAAGTTTGCCATATGATATGCAAGTTATGTTATGCAAGTTTGGGTTGATCATTTTGTTCATGTTATCATGTTATGCAAGCTTATCTTGGGTTTATGAACATAAAGCTTCAAGCTTTATGCTAAAGGTTGCATTTTGGCAACATGTAAGTTATCATATCTCTTATGATAACTTGCATGTGAGGCTAAATGCGAACTTATGGCCATTTATACATGTCATTTATCACCATGTATCACCAATATGCTAAGTTTGGTTTTATGCATGCTTTTGAGGCCTAAAAATGTAATATGCAAGTATATGAACATATGTACATTTCATATGCCACCATGTTAAACTTGTGGCTTCAACACCTTTATGTCATGATTATGCCAAGTTCCCTCTTTCTATCCTTTATGTGCTATTGCGATATGTAAGCGATGGGATTGAGTTTGGGGTTGGGTAAACTTAAAAGACATAAAAACATAAGATTGGGAATTTACCTATTAAGTTAGGTCTACCCATTGGGAATTTACCTATTAAGTCAGGTCTACCCAAATGCTTGAAAACTTGTAATATGTTTTGTAAACATAATGGACATGACACTTAGAAAATATAAGTGTGACCAACTCAAGGTTGGGTTGAGTTTGTAGCGTAAAACTACCCGGAACCGACCGGCTTAACTAGTTGCTACAAACAATAGGACCCAATGTGAGAAGTTGGTCATGTTGTACCTTGAACCCGAGGTTAGACCAAGTTGTGGTGTAAAGCTACCCGGACCCGCCCGGCTTAACTAGTAACCGCAACAAAGTCTAATGTGAGAGGTTAAGGCACATTAATTAATTAATGCCTCATGATTAGGGTTAAGTCATGGTCCACTTAATACTTAACCAATTTGGGCTTGGTAGATTAATCAGGGTTAAGTCGTGAACCCATCGTTACACTTAACCAAGTTAATCCATGATTAGCAAGAGGGTTAAACCGTACTTAACCCACTAGAAAATCCTAGCAATGGGGGTCCACTCCAGCAGTAATCCCAAGTTTGTATCATTACGACCCTAGGGACTAGGCTAGGGTGGGGGCACGATTACTGGACTTGAGGTAAGTGACCAAAAACGACGGCAGAGTGGTACGCCGGTGTAGTTCCGGACGGACTATGGTCGTGCACGTAGTCCGGAGCCGGAGAAAACATGCACGGGTACCAGTAGATCGAGACTGTGCACTTATGTTTAAGGTGTCCAGGGGTTGACACCCTAGGGATTGATACACCCGACGGGAGACCCGGCACAGTCTGACTACAATTATGTTTGGGCCGTATTGACACCAACACGTGACGAGTTAGGCTTAGGGAGCCGATCGATTAGACCGTTTGGTTGGACCTCGTATTAGGGTCACTTCATGTTATTGGACCTCGTATTAGGGTCACTTCATGTTGTTGGGCCAAAGCTTGGGCCA
The DNA here is from genome assembly GCA_030737875.1 of Allium sativum. Classification (NCBI taxonomy): domain Eukaryota; kingdom Viridiplantae; phylum Streptophyta; class Magnoliopsida; order Asparagales; family Amaryllidaceae; genus Allium; species Allium sativum. The sequence goes on along the minus strand of CM060926.1, from coordinate 1,015,974,645 downwards.
AGGGATCAATACTTGTTTATTCAAGTCATGTTAGTTTGCTAGTACACCTGTGGTGCAAAAACCTTAAACCTGATTATGCGATGACACCTTTATCTACCTTGTTAGTTAATCATCATGTTAGTATGTTGTTATCCTTATGATCAACCCTGCTTCTCATGCCAGTTAACTTTATCAGTTTACAATGATTGTAGTAGGGCTTACTCAGTCTTTTTGACTGACCTGTTTTCTTTCGCCTCTTTTCTTCCGTTTCCCCCCCCCCCAGGTTCTCAGGGAGGGAATATTGGAGCTTAGCTTGGATTTCTGATCGCTTGCTTGTGGGATTTTAGCTCATGTACGGTCTTGACATGAAGCTAGCTATGGTTATCACTTATTTTGGTGATAGTACTTGTGTATTTCAGTTTTTCAGTTGATGTTGTTTTTAACTAGACTTGTTTATTTGGAAAGTTATGTTGTACCAGACTTGTTTTGAAATAGTTGAAATCTTCCGCTGTTTTACTTATCTTATTTACTCTGTTTACATATATACATATGTTCTTGTTCTGCCTTGATATATCATTATGCATGTTTACCCGATTTAAACGCCCCTCCAAAGTCAGAGTGCTTGCAAGAGCCACCCTGGCGGAGGAGGGATGTTACAAGGTCGACCTGGGGGTCGACCCTAGGGTCGACCTGCCAGGCCAGGTCGACCTGGGAGTCGACCTGGTGGTTGACCTTCCCCAGGCAGGTCGACTCTAGAGTCGACCTGGGGGTCGACTGGGGGGTCGACCTGGCCCCTGAGCCAGGTCGAACCCAGCCCCCCCTGGCTGGCCTGGTCTGTGCTTAGCCGAATTCCTGAGCCTTGCCTTGTCACTAGGGCTAGGTGTCAGCTCCTGATTGGTCTCTCCTTCAAATGAATGGCTAATATTAATCCAAGCTCCATCGACGGTCCAAATCAATTCACAAACTCTATAAAAAGGACCTAAGACTTCACCTAATTCATACAAACAAAAATAAGAATGAGACCGTCATGCTGCTGAGGAAGGACTAGAAATAGCCGTCAAAATTGAGAGACGATTAGGAGACAATTCAAAAGCTTAAAGCAATGACAACTAAATCAACACAACGCCTACAACAAAGGATAACATCTCCAAATTCAGAATTCAGATTCCTGAATTTAAGATTCGTCGTACGTTGTAAGTAGAGTGCTATTCCGATGTGAATAAATAATTGTGTTTTGATTTGTGTAAAAGGAGAAATAGAATTGTATTTGATTTGTGGTGATAATAATTCATATTTGTATGTTTCTTTGATTCTAAACGATTTGGGATGTTGTGGTATAACGATTGGATATTTGCAAGTATGTGATTCATGTTGAAAGTTAACAACTACATGTTTGTGGTAGTTTCTTGAGATTCATGCAAGTATATGATTCACTATTATGCCAACATAATATATATTATAATCACTTTTAGTGCAGTTGGATCCATTTGGGTATTATGACTTATGTGAATTTATGTTGGAATTGGCATCATGATTCAAGTGTAAAACCATACTTTTGTATTAGAGACAAAAGTAAGCATCTTTGTGAACTTGTGTTGACTCTATGAACATGACTAGACTATGTTTGGTGTTATGCCTAATTGAAAAACATGTTTTAGGCCTATATTGTTATCAAAATCATATGATAATATATGTGACACATAGCTAAGCTAGATTTACATACCAATTGCAAGTTTGCATGAATAGATTAAAAACCATGATTTCATGTTTAGGTATATTTATGCCATGATTATATGAATAGATTAAAAACCATGATTTCATGTTTAGGTATGTTTATGACATGATTATATGCTATTACAATGCAAGTTCACAAGTGCCAAACTTATGTTAATTAGTTCGCTATGTTGCAAGTTCATGCGTTCACACTCCCCTTTTTATGTTACTTAGAATATATAAACACCATGTTCTAAGCCTCCCCTTTTTCATGTGGCTAAGTTGGGTTTAAATGTTAAACCCAACATATGTTATATTGTAGCGAACGTATAAAACGGGGGTAATGACGTTTGGGTTAAAATATAGAACATATGTGTTGGCATGTTTGACGCATGCCAACGACCTTGAAAAACAATTAAGTGGTGTAAATTAATTTTACCCAATAAAGATGAATTTGAATAATGGGCCGCAAATATTTACATATAAAAAGAAAAGAGACAAAATATGTAAATTTAGAAAATACGATGTGTTTAACCCGAGGTTGGATTGAGTTGTGATGTAAACCTGCCCGGAACCGCCCGGCTGTCCAGTAGTCACAACAATACCTATCCAATGTGGGTGGTTAAACACGGAGCCCAATAAGGACCCGAGGTTAGACTGAGTTGTGGCATAAGACTGCCCGGACCCAACCGGCAACAGGCAGCCACAACAATACCTGTCTAATGTGAGAGGTCGAGGCTTTAATAAAACAATTAAGGCTGAGCCAGGATTAATAGGATTAAGTAAATTGAATTAATACTTAATCAAAATGGAACATGCTAAACTATACAGACTGATTTGGGGGTTAGGTTTACAAAACACTTAACCAACTTAGCATGTTGGCTAGAAATAGTAAACCTAGTAGCGGGGGACCCTTTTCAGGAGTAACCCTACAAGGTGTATCAGGATACCCTGAACTAGGAAGGGTGGGGCACGATTACTGAGCTGACTGTAAGAGGTCAAATCGACGGCGGTGGTGCAGCAGTGTAGGTTCTAACGGGGTGCGGGCGTGCACACACTCCGACGCAGAAAAATAAGGCACTGGGCACCAGTAGTATACCTGTGCATTCTAGAATTGTGTCGGGCCGCCACCATGGGACTTGATACACCCCATGGTGGGACCAGCATAGGTAACTACAACATCGGGGGCCGTAAGACACATGTAACTATGCGAGTAGGAGCCGATCATTAGAAACGGATCACTTCACCCTGATTATGGGGTGTCTGTTGGGAACTAGTTTATATGGATGCAGAGATTAATATGGGGTATGATAAGTACATTCGACTCTAGACAACTTAACCTAGTTTATAGTGCTTTCCCATTTCCAGTTTATACTTATCATGCCCAATTCTTTATTCATAGACTGAATAGTCCTAGACTTACTCAGGCTTTATGTCTGACTCAACTTTTCTTTCGTCTTCTTTTCTTTCGTTCCCCCCCCAGGTCCACAGGGAGGTAATACCGCAGCTTGACCAGTTTTCACATCCAGCTTGAAGAGAAAGAATGTATTGCTTGGATCTTTTTCGTTTTGGACTATGGCTTTGGACAAAAATTATGGGACTTATGCAGTTTACTTATGTTTTTATGCTTCTTTAAATAATGTAATCAAGATAGTTATGAAGATGTTATGTTTTTGGAAGTATTGTAAGACAAATTATGGCATGGTTTGTGTAACACGTATTTTAATGAAATAAAAGTTGTTGTTTTCCGCTGTTCAAAAATATGTGTTTTTATATCTGTCTTGTGTATCTGTGACTTATACTTATAAACCTCCACCAAAATTAGGGCATTCCTATTGAGAGTGACCCTAACGGAGGTGGGGTGTTTCAGTATCAATCCCTATGATAGCTACCCGACACGATTCAAGATGCACAGTGTATAACTACTGGTACCCAGTGCCTGCTTTTTCTCACTCCGGAGTACGTGCACGCCCGTAAACCATCGGAACCTACAATGACGTGCCTCCTGCCGCTATTTTGACCGCTTATAATCAACCCAGTAATCGTGCCCCACCCTACCTAGTTTCAGGGTATCTTGATACATCTATGTGGGTTACTGCTGAAATGGGTCCCCGTTATTAGGGTTTCTTACTGGTTATGTTTGTGGGCTTATATTTACTAATATTACCCACCAACCCGAGATGTACTTAACCCTCCCACTGATTCAAACATGTTTATTTAACGGTCAAGTTTGTGGGCCTATATATACTAATATTACCCACCAACCCGATATGTACTTAACCCTCCCACTGATTCAAGCATGTTTATTTAATGGTTAAGTGTTGTCCATTCATGTTAACTTAACCTACCCACTCATCATGTCATGTTGGTTAAGTGTTTCTTATTAAGCCTTCTCACTCGTCATGTTGGATTGGTTAAGTGTTTCTTATTAAGTTAACCCCGTTCATTCATCATGTTATATTGGTTAAGTATTTCCCATTAACTTAACCCTATTCGTTCATCAAGTTACATTGGTTAAGTGTATCTTATTAACTTAAACCAACGCGTTCATCATGCTGTATTGGTTAAGTGTCATCAATCAATTCAAGTTAACTTAACCCACCCACTTGTCGTGTTACATTGGTTAAGTGTTGCCTTCTTGTGTTAACTTATCCCTTCCATGCATCATGTTATATTGGTTAAGTGTTGCTCTCTTGTTTTAACTTAACCCTACCCATTCATCATGTCATATTGGTTAAGTATTTCTTATTAACTTAACCCTTCTCATTCATCATGTTGTGCTGGTTAACTTAACCCTACTCACTTGTCTTATTAACATCTTTTAACGGTTAAGTGTTCTAAATTTACTTAACCCATATTCTTGTCTAATCAACATGTTATAACAGTTAAGTGTTCTAAATTTATTTAACCCCGTCCTCTTGTCTAATTAACATGTTATAACGGTTAAGTGTTCTAAATTTTCTTAACCCATCTTCTTGTCTAATTAACATGTTATAATGGTTAAGTATAGCCTTATTTAACTTAAACCCACCATTCTTAACATGTCTTGTTCATTAGCATTAATTGATTTACTAATGCACCAACCTCTCACATTAGATCTATGTTGTTGCGGTTACTGGATGTGCCGGGCAGTTCCGGGCAGTTTTACACCACAATTCAATCTAACCTCGGGTTTTTCTTGGGAATGATGCACTAACCTTTCACATTAGATAGGTATTGTTGCGGTTACTGGATGTGCCAGGTGGTTCTGGGCAGTTTTATTCTGCAACTCAATCTAACCTCGGGTTAGGCCTGTTTAGCTTTTAGCATATTTACCATACATGTCTAAATCTAGATTTTATATGCTAATTATCCCAAATTCACAAAACTCTTCATGTTCCAATTCTCAAGTTATAACCCAACAAAGTTGATTAGCAAGTTATGCCTCACAAATTCAAATTCAAGTTATTACTTAAGATAGGTTACACCCAATTTTCCCAAATTTGCATTAATAGTTATGCCCCAAAAATCACAATATAACGCATGGCCTAAGGTTTAGTCATATTGCACTACAAAAATATTCTCCAAAAACCCCCAATCATGATTCACAGCAAAAACTATGCCAAATTTATAGCCTTTAATTACAGTGCATGCCAATTACCCAAAATCCCAATTTAGGCGTGTACACATTTAACAGTTATTCCTATCTTACTATAGGTTTTTATGCCTAAGCCATACATTACTATACACAATAATCTCCTTCTTCCAAGTCATAAACTATCAAATATATATGCCCCAATTTTAGGTCTTAAACCACAACATGTACTATGCCTTACATGTTTACAGTTCAATTTACGCCCAAAATCCCAAGTCATATATCTAATATACTTTGTGCCTCAAATCTCAAATTATATGTTCGATACACTTTATGTTTTAAATACAACATGTGTTATGTCCTCAAATCAATTACAAATCAGTTATGCCCAATTATACATAATTTAATACTTTTTCCCAATTTTAGCGCTAGTCATGTCCAAATCATATATTATGCCCAATTTTAGTGTTGGTCATGTCCAAATCATATATTATGTCCAATTCTTCCCAACGTACGTTCATCTCTTATGAGATTTGGCTCAGGCTCGCAGTAGCCTGGCTATATAAATAGAAAGGGAAGAAGGAAAGAAGAGACAAAGAATGGACATAATAATATCAAATGAGATAGATCCAATGGATATAGAAAGACAAATAGAAATAGGCATAATCTGATATTCAGATTTATTACAATGTCAGAATCACAATTAACTTTTATTTCTGAAAGTAACATGAACTTACAATTTACAAAACGGTCTTGAATTCTGGGATCTGATTTCTAAATTTGATTAGCTCTTCCTTTGATGTAGACTTTGATTGTTAACTTGAAAACTCTAATTTGATTGATTAAGGTGGAGGCTAGGTCACTTCAGGTTTTAGTAGCATATAAACGCTTATGAATTCGTGTGGAGAAAACAATAGGTTTAGGGGTCTTTTTATAGGTGTATAGGGAGATTTAGAGCCTTCAGATCAGTCTAGAAGTCATCAGATTCGTCCAGAGTAGAATACCACATCACATAGCGAATCAGAAAGTGACACGTGGCGAAACACGTCATCGGCCAGATCTGGGCCAACAGGGGTCGACTCCCCTATATGGGGGTCGACACCTATGTCGACACCCCTATAGGGTGGTCGACACCTATGTAGACTCCCCTTGGGGGGTCGACACCCATAGCGGGAATTTTCCCGCTCAACTAATTCTACTTGAATTTCGAATTTTGAACTTGGTTTTGAGATGTTAATTATTATTTATATTTTCTGTTTAAACATGAAATCTTATGAACTCCATAACTTCTTCATACGGAGTCCGATTTACGCAAACTCGGACTCTATCTCAAGCAGAATTCCGAGACGAACGCAGTGGCATAACCCGTTTCCCTTAATTCCCATTTTTAAAATTAAGCATTCTTTAATTCGTTACTTTAATATCCACAGGAAATACGGGGTGTTACAGGAGACATCTCATTTACCTATTTGAGTTTTTCAGGGTAGGGCAGTAACTAATCAAATGCTCATTTTCCTATTTGATTTTTCCAGGGTAGGGCAGTAACTAATCAAATATGTTGACTTTAATTAAAAAATAGCAGTAATCTTCTTAGAGATTGGTTTGGTTTGCTAGTGTGCTGGCCTATATTGATTTATGTTAGCCTACATTCAGTAAACCAGAGTGGAGAATATCCTAAATTAAGTATATACAACCTTCCTAATTTGCTTGATGGTCACTTTATTTTTCAAGGCTCGTTTAAATTTAAAAAAGAATGAATGATAATCAGATGTGAGAAATCTAGATTGAAAATAGAAAAATATGTCATGTTGTTTATATGTTTGTGTGATGATTTGTATGCTTTTGCTACCATGTTGAATTGTATTATTACACAAGCCGTTTCTTGATATATGTTTTAAGGGCTTGGTGGCAGCTTACATTTTTAATGGAAAAATTATATAAGTTGCACAACTATTTGGACATGAGTACGCACAATAATAATATCGTGATTAATTTAATGTTTATTTTTGTCCCTTTATTTTATTGTTTGTATACTTGATGAGGCCTGCTTGGTCTTCTCATGTGCCCATGTTTCTTTGATATTGATTGTGTCCTTGAAAAGTTTTTTATTGCTCTTATATTACTATTATTTTTGCGTTATGTGCCTATACACGGATATCTGTATGATTCTTTTGCATTATTGTTGTCTTCCTTTTCTAATTATTATTTGTTGAGTTAGGTGTCAGGGTTATTATATATATATAATATATATTACGGTTTGTAGTGGTGCTATTATGGGTAGAAGAGGGATAATTACCCTTGTTATCAATTTAACAAAAATGAATGCTAAATTAAAATGTAAAAATAATTGATCAATTCTAGAAGATCGTTATACAGTGGCATAGGCAAACAAAATGGTACGAAATAAATTGGACAAGCTATTGAAATTTTGCTTGTCTTTTAGCATTTGCATGTCATATCTGCTGATAAAAGAATTCATTAGAAGTAAATTTCTACTCATTTAATTTTCTAGTTGGGTTACAACAACAGTAGAAAGCATTTTATTCTTTTAATCGAGCACTATCATTGAACTATATTTATTTTGGTATTATATTAAAGAAAAGCTTGTTTAGATTATTATTTTTACTAAAGAAATGTTTTCAGATAGGGATAGTTGGACGATGTCATTTGTAATTCCTTCAAAGTATGGCGACAACTAGCTGCTGCCAAAGGATTGGTCTGTAAGGATAAACAGGTTCTGAAAAAGACTTGCTGCGGTTGTTTTCTTAAGTTATTTTTTTTAACTTGTGTTCAAAATATTTATTTAGTTTGATTAAGTTTCACGAAATTGTCTGATATCTTCATCATTACATAGTTTCTATTTGCATGATCATAATATGCGCATTTGAAACTTTTGAAAATGGATCTAATATATATTTAATGTTTGATATGAATACAAAATTGATCTGTATATATGAAACCGTTTATATGAAAATTAATGCATACTTTGAAACTTAGTTCATTTGAAACTGATATATAGTAAATTATACTTGTATGTAAGATATCAGGACTTGTATGTAATTCTAATTGTAGACCATTGTACATGTGTATAGGTAATTAGCATTTTCGAAGTGAAGAACAGCCACATCAAAGAACTGTCAGTAACTAAGCCATGAACCAGACTTTAACTATTATGTATTATAATATTTTGTTTGTCTTAGTTGCATAGACTTGTTTCTAAATGGTTGTGGTATGTGGGTACGTTTATTTTATCGAAATACTATTGAAATGATTATGGATATATTTTTTGGCAAAGCAATGATTATGGATATTATACTTGATTATGTGACTAATGTGATTTGTTTGATTATTCTTATAGTGTGACCATCGAAGCTTATTCGAAAATGATAATTATGTGATTATTTGATTTAATATGACTATTATATATACATATATATATATACGATTATTGAAAATGATACAAATCATTAACAATAAATAACTGCGATTAATTGAAAAATAAATAGTAGGAAAGATAAAATGCTACAAAACCTTTTTAGTAGTGTAGAAAAAACGCTACAAAAAATGAAAAATGAAGGGTGCAAGTATTAGTTTGGTTGCATTTTTAAGATGCTACCAAAAATCCTTTCGCAGGATTTCAGGAACGCTACAATATTGTCTTTATTGGTAGCGTTTATTTTAACGCAACCAATTTTTTTAGAGTTTTAGTTGCAAGTCATGTCGTAGCGTTTATCGAAACGCTACTAAAAGCTGTTGTAGCGTTTTTTTCAACGTTACAAAAGGACTTTTCTGGTGTAGTGTATTGACTTTAAACCAATATTTACTGTTTATTCTTTATTTACAACCAAAATAAGCATAGATGAAACGACCCAAACTCGCCCTTTCGGGAAAGCCCGAATTGAGTTGAGAATACGACAAATTAGAACACAAACGACAAAACATTTCATTGCTTTTACAACAATTCACATCAGAGTACGAGAATATAATAGAGTACGAATAAATATTATACATCAGAAAAATATCAGAGATTAAAATACATTACATAGCAGCGGAAAAATAATACATAACACAACTGAAAGAAATACACGAATATAGAGCTTTCTGAATATAGCTTCAGCTGTAAACCAGGATCTTGGAAAAGAAATATCTGCAAAACCAAAACTAGTAGCTGCCCGTGTGGAAAATAGGGGAACCCAGAGTTTATGTTAAAACAATAAACTCTAGGTCAGTCATGGGACTGGTGTGAGAACTTAAACAGTTATTTAAATCCTTACATTAAAAATATAGCAAATCAAGGGACCACGCCGTGTAACGAGGAATGAGTTTTCTTCCAAGAATACCAGTGAATAAAATGGTTGATAAACAACGCAATGCTTTTTGAAAAATGAAGCTGTTATAAGACTCGGGTCCCATCACACAATGCAACGCAAGCCAGAGGATAGAGTTTTCCCTTATAATTGCCAAACATGCTTGGTACGTTTAAAACAAATCAATAGTATTATAAGTGCATAGTGTATAAAACAACTTCAAGTATAAATCTATCAATCATAGATGGCAAGGGTACCATATATCATGTCGTCATACTAGTTCTACAATTAAAACCGAAAAGTCACGTATTGGAAATTAGATTTCCATCATGAGTCGAGGCAAGGGATGTATTCCTCCCCGGCTTCGAGACACTCTAGCAAATGCCTCAGGGTTACACACCGCAGGGCAACCCTTGGATCCTCCAGGGTCGGTCCATACATACTTTAGTGGATTGGCAATTCCTGAACACAAGTTTCCTCATCCTATAGGACCTATCCATCAGCTCCGTAGTAACCGATATATCTGAGGCACCTCGCAATCCACCATCCACATAGGTAAAAATAAATAAATGTCTGGGCTCCATTCCATGACACCACCAATAGCTAGAAAGAAGCATCATGACCTCCTTGGGTCCCTTATCCCGTTTTTACCCATACCGAGGTGTGAGGCTCGCAAATTAACGCTATACACAAAGCTATGCTATTTGAAGCCGTGCTTTGATCATCAACCACAAGACTCTGCTTTTCAACAGAAGCCTTGATCATTTGCATCTCAGCATGCCACACTGACAATACATGCCAAGCAACTGATATCTATCGATATATAACCTTTAAGCTTGTACGCCTTAGAGAAGGGTGTTAAGCAAGAGAATAAATTCTCCTACACCAAACAGATATATTTATTTAATAGAGATCAACAAACACGGAATAAAATCCAATGTTAGACACACATCCATTTACTAGTTCGTTCTGGGTCTGAATGAAACTGGAAGCACCTTATTCCTCATCCCATATGTCCAATACAGGAGAGAGGTCCTCGCATATCCGGTCGATCTACAAGTACGTCTAGACGATCACCATTTATTACCTTGTCTTGGGTGTACAGCCTCCGGTCTTCAACCACCGCCTTCATCGTCGACTTATCATCGAATCAATTATTCAGAATGGGTATAAACCAGGCATTTCTAAATAATTTACGTATCTTAAAATCAAGTGCTGTAAAAACACAACATACGCCTCATTCCAATTCCGAATATTCTCTTATTCAAATATTCATATCCTTTGGGAAAGGTTCCCATCAATTTTATCTAATATAAATTCTTTTAAATTTATACTTTAATCCTCCTTTGGATATCAATTACAAACCAAATTAAGGTTTAACAATTAGTCGGGATTATCGAGCCTTACCGAAGTAATCATTTATTCTTTAATCCTAATCCCAACCTATTCATCCTATGGAGAACGAACTGGTAATACTCCATATCTAACACCACGGTGTTATTAGTAAATTTAATTACCATTTCACATTCAAATCTAATTAAGGATTTAACTATCGCTTGGAGTAAAACGGGTGGTACTTCATTCTCGATCATTTCCCAAATTTGATAATTTAAATTATCAAATTCAAATTTTAATCTAATTAAAGATTCATTAAAACTCCACTTAGTTTTAATCTTCCAACAATCATTATTAATGATTATTTAACTTTGGGAAATCAAACATGCAGCCTCAACAATTGAAACGACCCGAACTTCCCCGGTCTCCGAAGAGAAGAGAAAGAACGAATTGTTTTGAGAATACGACAAAATAGAACGCAGACGAGAGAACATTTCATTGTATATTACAACAATGCATCAGATTACAAGAATATACAGAGTAAAAATGAATATTACACAGAAATATCAGAGATTTAAATTACATTTAAATACATCGCAGCGGAAAGTAATACAATACACAACTAGAAGGGGATATACGGATACAAAGCTTTCCGGATATCGTTCCAGCTGTAAACCAGGATCCTGTGAATATAAATCTGCAAAAACCAAAACTACTAGCTGCCCGTGTCAAAATAAGGGCACCCAGAGTTTAGGTTAAAACAATAAACTCCAGGTCAGTCATGTGACTGGTGTGAGAACTAAAACAGTTATTAATCTTTATTTTAAATCATTAGGTAAATCAAGGGACCACGCGTATAACACGGAACGGGTTTCCTCCCAAGAGTACCAGTGCATAAAACAAACAGCGCAATGCTAAATAAAGAAAAATGAAGCTATTATAAGACCCATGTCCTATCACACAATGCAACGCAAGCCGGGGGATAGGGTTTTTACCTTATAATAGCCAAAGAATGCTTGATACGTTTAAAACAAATCATTTGATACCATTATAAGTGCATAGTGTATATAACAACTTCAAATCATAAGTATCAATCATAGGCGACATGAGCGTCCCATGCCACTATGTCGCCATATATAGGTTTACAAATAAAACCGCAAATGTCGCGTATTTGGAAATTGGATTTCCGTCTATGAACCGAGGCAAAAGATAGTCCTCAACCGATTCGAGACAATCTAGCCCATGTCTCCGGAGCAGCCGCAACTGCCCCTTGGATCCTCAGGGCCGGTCCACCGATGTGGATTATAGTGCCTGAACAATACGTTTCTCCGCCCTTTGGGGCGTAAATGAGCCAACTAAATGACTCCATCGGTTCGAGAACGACCGATCAATCCGAGGCGCCTCGCAACAGCAACAACCACATAAGTCAAACTCGTCAGGGCGTGTAAAACCACTGACGCCACTTCTAGCTAGAAAGAAATGCATGCCCTCCCTGACGTCCGTCTCCCGTTTTTGGTTCATACCGGGTGTGAAACTCGCGAGGAAAACGTTACACAAAGCTACGCCACAAAGGTCGTGCTTTGATCATCACCACAAGACTTTGCTTTTCAACAGAAGCCTCGATCAATTTCCACTTAGGCATGCCACACAGGCAATTCACTCCATGCGTTTGATATCCATCAATATATAACCCCTGAGCTCGTGCGTCTCAGAGAAGGGCGTTAAGCAAGAGAATAAATTCTCCGCCGCCAAACAGATATATATTTAATAGAGATCAATCACACAGACTAAAATCCAATGTCAGACACACAGTCCATTTACAAGTCCGTTCTGGGTCTGAACGAAACCGGAGGCACCTAGTACCCCGCATATCCTTCGATCTCCAAGTACGTCTGGACGATCACCAACTGTTTCCATCTTCTTGGGTGTACAGCCCAATCAAGATCATCGGTAATTACCCAAACGACGTGAAGACCTCCGGTCTTCGACCATCGTCTTCATCTTCGACTTATCGTCGTATCAGTTATTCAGAATGGGATAAACCCGGTCTTTCCGAATAACTCGCGTATAATTTAAATAAGTGTTACACAAACACGACATACGCCTCATTCCAATTCATCAGTCACTAACCGTAAATTAATCAAGAGAATAATTCCCCAAATATTAACCCCGAAGGTCGAAACCAACATCAGATCAATATTCAGAAAACCATTCTGCTTGGCTAACCGACAGTTAGTTTCTAAATTTCACATTCATAGGGAAAGGTTCCCATTAATTTTATCCAAGATAAATTCCTTGAATTTATTCTTTATTCTATTCTTTTGAATTTCGATTCAACTAGCTGGGATTAACGAAACTTATCGAAGTAATCCTTTGTTTTAATTTCCCAATCCCAACCTATTTATCCCATGAAGTAAAACTGGTAATACCTCATATCTAACACCACAGTGTTATCGGTAAATTCAATTACCATTTCACGTTCAAATCTAATTAAAGATTTAACTATCGCCTGGAGCAAAACTGGTGATACTCCATTCTCGATTATTTCAATCTAATTAAAGATTCATTAAAACTCCACTTAGTTTTAATCGTTAACTGGGTTAAAGAATCAGTGTCATTTAAAACACGGTTCACGATAAACCCAAAATCACATTCATTAATTATCGGGTTAAAGAACAAGTGTTATTTAAAACACTGTTCACGATAAACCCAAAAATCAATATCAATTCAATTCCAATTAAATATTATTTAATTGGTACACTTCATTAAATCTAAATAAAAAGATTTAATCTTTTCTCAATTGGGTTCAAGAACAGTGTTAGTGAAGACACCATTCACGACAAACCCAAATCACATTCGATATTCAATACAAGGCTCTGAATAGAAAATATATCGGCCTATATTCAATATCAAATTCTACGATTAACAAATGTCGTATTGGAAATAACGATATCAATATATATCTTTCAAATTTCCATAACAACACCTATATAATCACGAATTCCAACATCGAAATATTCCGAAGACAATTTCGATTCCAATCCACTCCAATGCAATCATTGGATATTTTGGTTATTTTCAAAACCCTTTTTAAATTCAATTTATTTATTTAAAAATAAATAGAATTATATTTCTAGTTCAAAACTAGTTCATTTCGATAAAAATCTATTTTTATCTTTTCAAATATGGAGTTTTTCATCCCAATTCTTTCTAAATCATTTCTTATGATTTTACATAAATTATTACTATTTTTAATAATTTTATCAAGGCCCGTACAGTCGATTTCCATCAATGGCCATCGAACTGCACTTACAGCGACCTTTTTCAAATTTGATTTGGACATAATTCCAAATCCAACCGTTAGATTTCAAATTTCTAATATTCGTTAGAAAGCTCTTTTCGATACGAACCCAACGGTTCCGGTTTTAGGAGAATCCGACGGTCGGATCTCCCGTAATGTCCGTTTGAAATAAATGGTCGAAATTCACGAACTGCCGCGGCGCGGCGCGTTCTATTCAGGCCATTATATTATATATATAATATATATAATATATATTTCGTCGATTTCTTTTTAAAACGAATTATATAAATAGTTTTAAATTCGTTTCAAAAACAATTTCAACTTCCATTTCAATTCAAATCAAAATTGAATTCTCCTTTATAAATTCGTTTTAAAATTCATTTCTATTCAATTCAAATTTCAATTCAATTTGAATTCATTTCAATTCGCTTTCAATTCAATTTGAATTCGTTTTCAATTCAATTCATTTCGAAATCGTTTTCAATTCAATTCATTTCGAAATCGTTTTCAATTCAATTCATTTCGAAATCGTTTTATATTCAATTCATTTCGAAATCGTTTTATATTCAATTCATTTCGAAATGAATAAAATCGGTAAAAAAATCGTTCACGTCAAAATGGCGTCAATCTAATCAACACCGCTTCATAAATTTCTATTTTCAAATATTTCTATTTCAAATATTTCTTTTTCAAAAATAGTTGTTATTATCAAAATATTTCGTTCAACACATGACCAATCTCAATGGATGAGTACTGTCAACACATGAACTTTTATTTTATATTGATAAAGATGTAAATTTTATTACTAAAATATTTCGTTCAACACATGACCAATCTCAATGGATGAGTATTGTCAACACATGAACCTTTATTTTATAATATTCTTTATTTTTCAAATTGGAATGAGGCCCAATCAATTACCATATAAAATTAATTATATGGATTTTCATACAACACATGTATATAATAGCATGGAAAAATAATCAACCATCAACCAAAGTGCACTACAATGTATAAGCATCAAATATAGATATCTAACGCTTAAAACAGCCTGTCAATCAACCGATCGACATATTTAATAAATCAGGATGAGTGAACTTCAAATTTCATCCCAACACCCGGGTGGGGTTTCAAACAATCAAACACATATTTTATTTGTGCTGTTGGGCGATGTGTAAAATTTATCGATCCAATCAATGTCCTTCAAATAGGTGTACATAAACAAACCGTCCGGCTTGTAAATGAATATTTATTTATTCACATCCACGTTAAAAATTATATTTTTAACGATAAAACATTTTATTCCAACATATGAATTTCTATTCAGTTCATTCTTTAAATAAAATGATATTTTTATTTTTCTAACATATTTTAGAAAATTTCGGCGGCATAACGGCACGATACTAGAAACGGGACGAGGCCTAGCCTTATCCCCGGTCTAGTGAAGGCCCACGCCATTCACACATCAATCAAATCACCAAACAACCAAATTCTAATCAAATCATATAACTAATCTATGCAACCAAACAAACAAGTCCATGGTCTGTGGACGATTGTGTCGGGTGCTACTAAGCAACGTCTGCATCCTAGTATATATATAACTAGAGAAAAGAAAGTGAAAGGTGAGAAATTCTCACCAATAGCCATCCTAACTCCACGACACTTCTAATGCAGGAAATCTTCACTGTTCTCCTCTCTAATTAGTTCTTCGCCCATAGCCACTACATATATAAAAATCATATTTTTACATCGATGTTCGATACATATAAAAATCATATTTTTACTTTGCTATTCAATATATAAAAATCGAATTTTTAGTTCGCTATTCAATATATAAAAATCAAATTTTTAGTTCGCTATTCAATATATATAAAAATCACATTTTTATTAGTTTAAAAATCGAATCTTTTATAGTTTAAAAATCGAAACTTTTATAGTTTAAAAATCGAAACTTTTATAGTTTAAAAATCGAAACTTTTATAGTTTAAAAATCGAAACTTTTATAGTTTAAAAATCGAAACTTTTATAGTTTAAAAATCGAATTTTTTATAGTTTAAAAATCGAAACTTTTATAGTTTAAAAATCGAAACTTTTATAGTTTAAAAATCGAAACTTTTATAGTTTAAAAATCGAAACTTTTATAGTTTAAAAATCGAATTTTTCCTATTCAACTTATCTATTCTACTTATCACATTTATATATACAAATATATAAAGTTATTAAAAAAAACTTACATTTATCTCGACAGGAAGGGGTTCAACATCGTTTCTGGATCAGGGGGGGTCGCTTCAGATCAGCAGCGCGGAAGGGGGGGGGCCCACGGTAGCGACTGGCGGCGGAGGGCGGGCTTGGAGCTGTGGCGGCTTCAGCTAGGGTTTCGGTATTGGGTTGAAGCGGGGTTCGGTTTTGGGTTGGGCTGAGCGAATCTGGGGCGAGCGTGGTCTCGAGATGGTGAAGGAGAGGCGGAGAAGCAGAGGAAGGGGATGGTGGCGGTTGCGACGGAGGAGGGTGGGCCCGGCGGCGTCGGGGCTGTGGTGGCGCGATTCGTCATCGAGTTTTTTTTCTTTTTTTTTAAAAAAAAGTGAATTGAAATTATCGGGGGGGGGGCCTGGTAGTTAAGGGGAGAATTTTTTTTTTTATTTAATTAAAAAGTTGACTTTCACATACGACCTCTAAACGAGGTCCACCGCCTGTCGCCCATAGCGTTACACCCCCATTCCGAACCCAATGGGATATGTATCGCACTCTGATTTGATCGTTTCGATCAGTTCCGTTGAATTTTCCTTTAAATCATTATATTGAATTTTAGACGTACATTTCAAATTACCGGGGTCGCATACGAACTCTATAAATTGCAGAAAAATATTTTCTAGCTTCGTATTGACGATACGGTCCTAACAAAACTAGTTTCGTCAAATTCTGAGGCTGTTTGAAAAATGGCCATTTTCCAGTCGATTAAAATCAACTGAAACTGGTCAAACGCGTTTTCCTTTGCCACGCTCACATAATGATTCGAAAAATTATGAAATTTGGAATCTAGCAATAACTTAACATCACGGACCCAACAAAACTGGTTTCATCGAAATCCGAGGTCGTTTGCAAAATGTCCATTTTTAAGGGCCTGAATTCCATAGCGACTATTCAGAATTTTCAACCGGACATATCTTTTGATTCCCACTAGGAAATTTTGATTTTTCGGATTCGTTGGAAAAATATTATCAATTAGATCCTATTATTTTTGGTTTCACTAAAATCCGGATTGTTTTGCACCCGGTACATTCAATTGAAGTTTGAAATCGAATTATCGAACTACCGCGCCATTTTCAATTCTATTTATAATTATATATAAATATTTATATTCTAACGACGACGCGTATAATATATACGTTCGAATTCTATACAAAATAGATTTTTCGTCGATATTATTTAAAATAATTCATTTTAAATAATCAAAATTCGCTAAAATAGCCAAAATAAAAAATTTAAACTGGCCCAGATTTTCGGGTTGTTACAACAATCTACACCGTACCACTGATTTCTGTCGATATATAACCACTAAGCTCGTATGTCTCAGAGAACGGTGTTAAGAAAGAGAATGAATTCTCCGCCACCAAACAGATATATATTTAGCAGAGATCAACAACATAGTTCGAAATACAATATTAGACATGTAATCCTGTCTTTAACTGGGTTAAAGAACCAATGTCATTTAAAACACATTTCACGATAAACCCAAAATCACATTCCATTAATAATGGAATCTTTAGGGAAAATAGATCAATATATAATCGATATCAATTTCCATATCCAAATAATAATATAAATGGAATAACGACAAAGCCTTTTAAATTCCATATATATTAACAGTTTTCCTCCACAGAGGCTCACTTCGATTATTACAAAGTCGAGTTCCATTCAATTCCAATTTAATATATTAAATTGGAAAACTTTACTTTGGAAAATTTCCATTAATCATAATTAAAAGATTTATAAATTCCAAATCATATTTCACTGTTAATCGGGTTAAAGAACGAATGTCGTTAAAAACACAGTTCACATTAAACCCAATTCAAATTCCATTTTATTCCAGTTGTTAAATATAATTGGAAACTCTAATAATCTTAATTAAAAGATTTATTCCTTTCTCAATTGGGTTTAAGAACAGTGTTATTTAAGACACCATTCACAACAATCCCAAAATCCAATTAAATATTAAATAAAAGGCTCTGAATAGAAATTATATCGGCTTATATTCAATATCAAATTCTGAAACTAACGGATATCATATTGGGAATAAGATATCTGTATCTGCAAAATTCCCATAACAATATCCGTATAACCATGGAATCCAATATCGAAATATTCCGAAGATTATTTCAATTCCAATTTATTTATTGGAAATTTCTGGTTATTTTTAAAACCATTCCAAATCCAATTTATTTCTTAAAAATATTGGATTATTATTCTAGTTAATAACTAGTTCATTTTGATAAAAATATATTTTTATATTTACAAACATGGAATTTCAAACAAATTCTTTCCTAATAATTTATTATGATTTTACACAAATTACTAATATTTTTAATAATTCTATTAAGGCCCTTTTAGTCTATTTCCATAAACGGTCACCGAATTGCACTTACAACGGCCTTTTCCAAATTTGATTTGGACATAATTACAAATCAACCCATTAGATTTCAAATCTCTTATATTTGTTGCAAAGCCCTTTTCGATACAAACCCAACAATTCTGTTTTAGGAGAATCCGACGGTCAGATCTCCCGTAATGTCAATTCGAAGTCAATTGTCGAAATTCACGAACGGTCGAGGCGCATTCTGTTCGGGCCATTAAATGTATATAATAAATATATAAATATATTTCATCGATTTCCATTTAAAACGTATTTTATAAGTTATTTATAAATTCATTTTAAAACGATTCTAACGTCATTTTCAATTTTAAATCAAAATTGAATATTCCGTATCATTATAATATTTTTAATGATAATATTTTCAAAATATCTTATTTGAAATCATTTCCTTATTAGATATTCATTATAAAAATGAATAAAATCGATATAAATATCGTTCGCGCCAAAATGGCGCAAATCTAATCAGCACGGCTTCACGTTTTAATCCTTTACGGAATATTATTTTAAAATATTAGTTATTTTAGAGTATTCCTTATTTTAAAATATTTGTTCTTTATGAATTGGAATCAGACACAGTTAATTACCATATAATGTTATTTATGTGGATTTCATACAACACATGTATGTAACAACAATGATAAACAATCAACCATCATCCAAAGTGCATTACACAACTGCATAAGCATTAAATATAAATAATTAACGCTTACAACAGTCTGTCAACCAATCGATTGACATACAACTAAACAATTGGGATTAGTTCTCAAATATCATCCCAATACCCATGTGGGGTTTCAAACATCAAATAATAATAATTATTTGTGCACTTGGGCAATGTGTAAAAATTATCATCCCAATTGATATCTCAAAAATAGGCGAGCATAAACAAGTCGTCCGACTTGTAAATAGATGTGTAACCTTATTTTTAACTATCCAATAAATACATAGAATTTTATAACTTTGCTTATAAAATTATATACAACGTCTAAATGATTTTATTCATCACAGTTATAAACTAAAAATAATATTTTTAGTGAACTAGTATTTATTCCATAAACTAGCCATTTTATATATCTCATATATATGTTAAAAATAATATTTTTAACTAGCTATTAATTTTTCTAATACATTTTAGAAAATTTCGGCAGCATAACGACGTGATATTAAAACCGGAATAAGGTCTAGCCTTATCCCCTTCCTAATACTAGCTTGCGCCATACACAAAACAATTTCAACCTAATTCACATCCAAATCAAATCCAAACAAGTAAATCAATCAATATCCAAATTTCCACAATACAATCCAAACAAACAACCATGGTTTGTATAATAAAATAGCGTCGGGGGCTTCTAAGCCCCATCTCAACCTAAAATATTTTTAACTATAAAGTAAATTGAGTGAGAAAGTGTTCTCACCTTTGGTTTCCACTCTGTCATTCTTTAGTTGAACAATTTGGATTTGAATTTGCTTCTAGTGCGTAGTGTGCTTCACAGTGGTTCCAGCGCAATCTGTTTCACGCGATTTATATTAATAATCATATTTTTAACAATGCTATATATATATATTTAAAAATCACTTTTTTATAATGCTACTACATATATAAAAATCACATTTTTATTCAAAACCTTATACATAAAAATTACATATATATCCTATGGTATTTTATATAAAATTTACCTTTTTAAAACAATGTTATATATATAAAAAGTTCACATTTTTATTTGACTAAAAATAATTTCAAATATATGCTAAAAATCCTATTTTTATCTAACTAAAAAGATTTCTTTGTATAACTATTTTTAAAGATAACTTACATACGATAAAAATTATATTTTTATCCAACTAAAAATCACTAAAAATCCTATTTTTATACAATTAAAAATCATATTTTTTTATACGACTAAAAATCATATTTTTATATGACTAAAAATCATATTTTTATACGACTAAAAATCATTTTTTTATACGATTGAAAATCATATTTTTGTACGACTAAAAATTATATTTTTATACGACAAAACATCATATTTTTTTTACGGCTAAAAATCATTTTTTTTTTCTTGTTTAGAATAACAATTTTAATCAAAGAATTAAAACAGGAAAACTCACTTTTTTCTAAGGTTTCGATCAGCCCCAAATCGATCGAACAAGAAAAACAAAGTGTCGGAGAAATCAGCGAATCCACGACATCAATCCATCGAGCATCGAGGTGGGGTTGCGCGATTTCTTCGATCGCAGGGGGGCAAGAGGGGAGAATCGGAGGAGAAGGCAAAGCAGAGGGGCGGTAGGGGGTGCATCGACGATCTGGTGGTCGACTAGGGGGGTTGTTGGTTGTTTTAAGGGTTGGGGGGGGTTGGAATTAAAGGGGAAAGAGGAGAGAGGACGCACAATAGAGGGGGGTGCGGCGGAGGCTGGAGGTGGCGCTGCGGCCTGGAGGCGATGGCGGCGGCTGTCCGCTGGAGAGGGGCGACGAGGTTACGGGCTTTTGTTTTTTTATTTCTCTTTAGATCTGAACGGGGGAGAGAGAAATAAAGGGGGGCTATTATATAATATATATATTTAATTATTTTAAATTCCAAAATGTAAATTTCATTCGAACTGCAAATCGAACCCAACGACTGTTGCCCCTAGCTAAATAACCCCGTTCCGAACGCAATGGGATATGCCCCATAAGTCAATTCGACTGTTTCAATCAGTTTTCATTTAAATTAAAATATAAATTAATATAACGTTCAAAATTTATTTCAACATACATTTTAATATGCCGGAGCCACATACTGACTCTAAAAATTCCTGAAAAATAAATCTACCAATGTTTTGACGATATGGTCATAACAAAACCTATTTCGTCGAATTTGGAGACCGTTTGAAAAATGGTCAATTCCCAGTAGATTAAACTCAAATTGAAAGTGCCAAACACGTTTAAATTCACCATGCTCACATTTTAATTCCAAAAATTATGAAAATTGGAATCTAGCTTCCAGATCAAACAAAATTGGTTTCGTCGAAAACGGTGGTCATTTGCAAAATGACTATTTTTAAGGGCCATATATTATATAAAATATATATAAATTCCATAGCGACTATTTTAAATTTTAAACTGGACATAACTTTCAATTCTCGTTATAAAATCTAGATTTTTCACATTCGTTAGAAAGATATAATTAAACAGATTCAAATATTTATGGTTTTACTGAAATCCAATTTATTTTGAATCCTGTATATTCATTTGAAATTTAAAATCGAATTTCAAACTACCGCACCACTTCAGGCTCGTTTTATAATTAAAATAAATTTATACATTCTAACTTCGATTAAAATATATTTTTAGTCAGTATTATTTAAAATAAATCATTTTAAATTTCCAAAATCCATTAAAATAGCTAAATTAAAAAATTTAAATTGGTTCTGAAAATCGGTTGTTACAATCTCCCCTACTTAAAATCTTTTCGTCCTCGAAAAGAAACGAAGCTGAAAGTTGTTTAACTAACCAACTCAACTTTCATTTCAGCTTTCATTCTTCAACTTTTTAGTTTCTAAGAATTTTCTAATTTTTCAAAAATTTGGCTAACACCCTAAATTTTCAAAAAACTTTTCCCTAACCTCCTTTGTACGGGGAGACCTTTGAAACCGCAACTTGCCTCATAGGGGCCTCATCAATCCAAAAGAAAAAGCCAAGCGGCTTGCCAATCAGCTCATATAATCATCAAAACCCAAGAAAATAATAAACATGTACCTATTTGTCGGGCACAAAATTTTATTCCTCTTCGTAGCTACCATGCCATGACCCGTGCAATGTATATACATGTATATGCATGCAATTCCAATCAAATTTTCAATTCAGTTCAATATTTGATTCGATTTAGCTAAACTTACCTTACATTCTCTTATTGGTTTGAATAATTTAATTAGTTAACTAATAATCAAAAAACACAACCAGCAATCAAATAGTTAATTATCTTTTCAAACACATAATTTTAATACATAGTCGAAAATCATATTTTGTTATTATTAATAATATTATTATTATTATTTTAATGCCAAATCACAAACAACAAACCCTATCTAGTTTTGGTTCTCACACCAGTCAACTGGAAATATATAGATATCTCACTTTCAAGACTCGAGCATAAATACTGATGATGATCGATCAATCACCAGAATTATCCCCGGGCGACTAGAGTGTGATTCTATATCAATCCATTATATTTGAGACTTCGAATATACGTTCATGACGCGTATATGCAAAATCTTTATATACTCGATTGTCCAAAATAAAATAAAATAATATACTCAAATACGTATAATTATATTAAATTTTCAAAACTAAATTTGTTTTCATTTTTATTTTAAAAATAACACTCTTCACACTCGTTCTAGGATACTGCTGATCCTATCTCTAACGAGTCATTCTTATTGGATATTACTAATCCAATTTCTGATGAATTCTTTCGTTCGGTTCTAATGTGTCTTGTTCTCAAGCTCTGTAAACCAAAGCTCAAGTACCAAGATGAAATGACCCAAACTCGCCCTTTTGGGAAAGCCCGGATTGAGTTGAGAACACGACAAATCAGAACACAAACGATAGAACATTTCATTGCTATTACAACAATTCACATCAGAGTACAAGAATAGAACAGAGTATGAATAAGTATTATACATCAGAAAATATCAGAGATTAAAATACATTACACAACAGCAGAAAAATAAGACATAACACAACTGAAAGAAATACATGGGTACAGAGCTTTCCGAATATAGCTTCAGCTGTAAACCAGGCTACTGGAAAAGAAATATCTACACAACTAAAACTACTAGCTGCGCATTTTGAAAATAGAGGCACCCAGAGTTTAGGTTAAAACAATATGCTCCAAGTCAGTCATGGGACTGGTGTGAGAACTAAAACAGTTATTTAAATCCTTACTTTAAAATAAAGTAAATCAAGGGACCACGCCGTATAACACGGAACAGGTTTTCTCCCAAGAATAACAGTGCATAAAACGGTTTATAAACATCGCAATGCTTTTTGAAAAATGAAGCCATTATAAGACTCAGGTCCCATCACACAATGCAACGCAAGCCGGAGAATAGAGTTTTCCCTTATAATAGCCAAACATGCTTGGTACGTTTAAAACAAATCATTTGATACTATTATAGGTGCATAGTGTATAAAATAACTTCAAACATAAATCTATCAATCACAGACGGCATATGTACCATATACCATGTCGCCATACTAGTTCTACAATTAAAACTGAAAAGTCGCGTATTGGAAATTGAGTTTCCGTCATGAGTCGGGGCAAGGGATGTACTCCTCGCCGGCTTTGAGACACTCTAGAAAATGCCTCAGGGTTATACACCGCGGGGCAACCCTTGGATCATCCAAGGCCGGTCCACACATACTTTAGTGGATTGGAAATTCCTGAACACACGTTTCCCGTTCCTATAGGACCTATCCATCGGCTCCGTAGTAACTGATATATCTGAGGCGCCTCGCAATCCATCATCCACATAGGTAAAAAAAATGTCTGGGATCCACACCATGACACCACCCATAGCTAGAAAGAAACGTCATGTCCTCCTTGGGTCCCTTATCCCATTTTTGACCCATATGAGGTGTGAGGCATGCGAATTAATGCTATACACAAAGCTATGCTTTTTAAAGTCGTGCTTTGATCATCAGCCATAAGACTATGCTTTTCAATAGAAGCCATGATCATTTGCATCTCAGCATGCCGCACTAACAACTCCTGCCATGCGACTGATATCTATCGATATATAACCTCTAAGCTCGTACGTTTTAGAGAAGGGTGTTAAGAAAGAGAATAAATTCTCCGCCACCAAACATATGCATATATTTAATAGTGATCAACCAACATAGAATAAAATTCAATGTTAGACACACATCCATTTACTAGTTCGTTCTGGGTCTGAACGAAACCGGAAGCACCTTATTCCTCATCCCATATGTCCAATATAGGAGAGAGAGATCCTCGCATATCCGGTCGATCTCTGAGTACGTCTGGACGATCACCACTTACTACCTTGTCTTGGGTGTACACCCAATCAAGACATCAGTAATCATCCAAACGATGTGAAGACCGCCGGTCTTCAACCACCGTCTTCATCGACGACTTATCGTCGAATCAATTATTCAGAATGGGTATAAACTCGGCCTTTTCTAATAATTTACGTATCTTAAAATCAAGTGCTATAAGAACACAACATACGCCTCATTCCAATTCTGAATATTCTCTTATTCAAATATTCATATCCTTTGGGAAAGGTTCCTATTAATTTTATCAAATATAAATTCTTTTAAATTTATACTTTAATCTTCCTTTAGATATCAATTCCAAACCAAATTATGGTTTATCAACTAGTCGGGATTATCGAGCCTTACCGAAGTAATCATTTATTCATTAATCCCAATCCCAACCTATTCATCCCATGGAGCAAAACTGGTGGTACACCATTCTCGATCAGTAAATTTAATTACCATTTCACGTTCAAATCTAATTAAAGATTTAACTATCGCTTGGAGTAAAACTGGTGGTACTCCATTCTCGATCATTTCCCAAATTTGATAATTTAAATTATCACATTCACATTTTAATCTAATTAAAGATTCAGTAAAACTCCACTTAGTTTTAATATTCCAACAATCATTATTAATGATTATTTAACTTTTGGAAATCAAACATGCCGCATCGATAATCAACACCGTACCACTGATTTCTAGCGATATATAACCTCTAAGCTCGTACGTCTCGGAGAAGGGAGTTAAGCAAGAGAATAAATTCTCTGCCAACAAACAGATATATATATTTAGCAGAGATCAACAATACGGTTCAAAATACAATGTTAGGCATGTAATCCTGTCTTTAACTGGGTTAAAGAACCAATGTCATTTAAAACACAGTTCACAATAAACCCAAAATCACATTCCATTAATAAAGGAATCTTCAGGGAAAACAGATCAATATATAATCGATATCAATTTCCATATCCGACTAATAATATAAATGGAAAAACGACAAAGCCATTTAAATTCCGTATATATTAACAGTCTTCCTCCAAAGAAGCTCATTTCGATTATTACCAAGTCGAATTCCATTCAATTCCAATTTAATATATTAAATTGGAAAACTTTACTTTGGAAAATTTCCATTAATCTTAATTAAAAGATTTATAAATTCCAAATCATATTTCACTGTTAATCGGGTTAAAGAACGAATTTCATTAAAAACACAGTTCGTAATAAACCCAATTCACATTCCATTTTATTCCAATTTTTAAATATAATTGGAAACTCTAATAATCTTAATTAAAAGATTTATTCTTTTCTCAACTGGATTTAAGAACAGTGTTATTTAAGACACCTTTCATGGCAAACCCAAAATTCAATTTAATACTGAATACAAGGCTCTGAATATAAATTATATTGACTTATATTCAATATCAAATTCTGAAATTAACGGATATCGTATTGGGAATAATATATCTGTGTCTGCCAAATTCGCATAACAATATCCGTATAACCACAGAATCCAATATCGAAATATTCCAAAGATTATTTCCATTCCAATTTATTTATTTTGAAATTCTGGTTATTTTTAAAACCATTTCAAATACAATTTATTTCTTTAAAAATATTGGTTTATTATTCTAGTTAATAACAAGTTCATTTTGATAAAAAATATTTTTATCTTTACAAACATGGAATTTTTCATCCAAATTCTTTCCAATTCATTTATTGTGATTTACACAAATTATAAGTATTTTTATTAAGGCCCTTTCAGTCGATTTCAATAAATGGTCATCGAACTGCACTTACAACGACCTTTTCCAAATTTGATTTGGACATAATTCAAAATCCAACCATTAGATTTCAAATCTCTTATTTTCGTTGGAAAGCTCTTTTCGATACGAACCCAACGGTTCCATTTTTTGGAGAATCCAACGGTCGGATCTCCCGTAATGTCAATTCGAAGTCAATAGTCAAAATTCGCGAACAGTCACGGCGCAACGCGTTCTATTCAGGCTATTAAATATATATTATATGTTATATATATATATCGTCGATTTCCATTTAAAACGTATTTTATAAATCGTTTATAAATTCGTTTTAAAACGATTCTAACTTCATTTTCAATTTTAAATCAAAATTGAATATTCCGTATCATTATAATATTTAAATGATAATATATTCAAAATATCTGATTTGAAATCATTTCCTTTTCGATATTCATTATAAAAATGAATACAATCGATATAAACATCGTTCACGGAAAAATTGCGCTAATCTAATCAACACTGCTTCGCATTTTAATCCATTACAGAATATTATTTTAAAATATTCGTTATTTTAAAATATTCATTATTTTAAAATATTCGTTCTTTCTGAATTAAAATCAGACATAGTCAATTACCATATAATGTTATTTATATGGATTTCGTACAAAACATGTATGTAACAACAATGATAAACAATCAACCATCATCCAGAGTGCAATACACAACTGGATAAGCATTAAATATAAATAATTAACGCTTACAACAGTTTGTCAACCAATCGATTGACATACAACTAAACAATTAGGATTAGTGTGCATCAAATATCATCCCAATACCCGTGTGGGATTTCAACCATCAAATAATAATTATTATTTGTGCACATGGACGATGTGTAAAAATTATCGTCCCAATCGATATCACAAAAATAGGCAAGCATAAACAAGTCGTCCGACTTGTAAATGGATGTGTAACCTTATTTTTAACTATCCAATAAATATATAGAATTTTATAACTTTGCTAATAAATTCTATACAACGCCTAAATAATTTTATTCATCACAATCATAAACTAAAAATAATATTTTTAGCGAACTAGTATTTATTACATAACCTAGCCATTTTATATATCTCATATATATGTTAAAAATAATATTTTTAACTAGTTATTAATTTTTCTAACACATTTTAGAAAATTTCGACAGCATAGCAGCGCGATATTAAAACCGGAATAAGGTCTAGCCTTATCCCTCGCCTAATACTGGCTTGAGCTATACACAAACCAATTTCAACCCAATTCACATCCAAATCAAATCCAAACAAATAAATCAATCAATATCCAAATTTCCATAATACAATCCAAACAAACAACCACAATTTGTATAATAAAATAGTATCGAGAGCTTCTTACCCCCGTCTATAACCTAAAATATTTTTAACTGTAAAGTAAATTGAATGAGAAAGTGTTCTCACCTTTGATTTCCATTCCGTCATTCTTTAATTGAACAATTTGTATCCGGATTTGTTTCCAGTGCGTAGTGTACTTCACCGTGGTTCTTGCGCAATCTGTTTCACACGATTTGTATTAAAAATCATATTTTTAACAATGTTATATATATATATTTAAAAATCACTTTTTTTATAACGCTACTATATATATAAAAATCACATTTTTATCCTATGGTATTTTACATAAAAATTGCCTTTTCAAAACAATGTTATATATATAAAAAGTTCACATTTTTATCTAACTAAAAATAATTTCATATATACGCTAAAAATCTTATTTTTATCTAAAAATATTCCTTTGTACGACTATTTTTAAAAATAACTTACATACGATAAAAATCATATTTTTATCCAACTAAAAATCATATTTTTATATGACTAAAAATCATATTTTTATACGACTGAAAATCATATTTTTTATACGACTAAAAATCATATTTTTATACGACTAAAAATCATATTTTTTTTCTTGTTTAGAATAACAATTTTAATCAAAGAATTAAAACAGGAAAACTCACTTTTTTCCAGGGTTTTGATCAGCTCCAAACCGATCGAACAAGCAACACAAAGCATTGGAGAAATCAGTGAATCCACGACATCAATCCATCGAGCATCGAGGGGGGTTATTGCGCAGTTTCTTCAATCGCAGGGGGGCAAGAGGGGAGAATCGAAGGAGAAGGCGAAGCCATGGGGCGACAGGGGGTGCGTCGGCGATCTGGTGGCCGGCCTGGGGGATGGCGGATGTTTTAAGGGTTTGGGGGTGTAACACCCCACGTCCATTAATGTCACTCACAAAGGGAATGCATTAACTTCCATGGAGGTTATAAGTGAATATAAAACAGAAAAATTACAACAAGACAGATAATAAATAGTACTTGGAAATCTAAAACTTCATTTTATTGCAGCGGAAATTAAACATGTTTGTTACATCATAAAACCATAGATCATAACCAAGTACAATATCCATCTTCATAAAAACAAAATACATAATCCCATTACATAAATAGCCATTAAAAAGATAACAAGCTGGACTTTACTTCAACGGTCCAAGCTTTCCAAAGAGATATGAAGCAATTCAATCAAACTCCACTAGAGCTGGGCCCAACCTGAGGACCTGGAGGGGGAAAAAGGATAGAAATAGAGGGGGTCAGACATAAAGTCTGGCGAGTATGATAATTCTAACAATACTATTATCAAAATAACTAGACTAAGGCATAAGCTGGAAGACAAGTAAATGTCTATGAACTCTTAGGAAGATAAAGATAGCGTTTAAGATAACGGTAAAGGCACACCTAATTACTAACGAATGATTACTACACTGCACCGCACATTACTACACTGCACCACACCAGTCACCCTATTGTTTGATCCCACTTGCTTCACACAGAAACTTTATAAATAGCCTTGCGTACCCCTAGCTGACTACATAGGTGCCGTCTGCCCCTATCTCCACTAGGTGTACCCCACTACCCTCTTAGAAATTTTATAAGTAACTTCGTGTACTCCTAGCTGACTACATAGGTGCCGTCTGCCCCTATCTCCACTAGGTGTACCCCACTACCCATTTTCGATCGGCTCCCTACTCGTAGATACCTGTGCTGGCCCCACAGTGGGGTGTATCACTCCCCTAAAGTGGCAACCCGATACAACTAAGAATGCACGGCTTATACCTACACGATGCAACAACGTCTTATCTACCAGCCCAGGTCCACACATGCATATGAAACCCGTTGGACTTGCGTTGCCACCGCTCCCCGTTTTGGCCTCTTACAGTCAAACCCAGCATGCGTGTCCCGTCCTCGACTTGGGTCGAGCCCACAAAGATACGTTTGGGATACTGGTCGAAATGGGCCCCCACAAGCTACCCACCTAAGCTTGTCACTAGTATATCCCACTTAACCCTCTTAGTCATGTTCATTTACATGTGTGTTTGGTTAAGTCTTACTAATCGTATTTCACATGCCACTAAGGGCACCCCCTAGATTCCTCATGCCACCCAAGGCACCTACTTAACCCCCATGTCCCACCTTACATGTTTATCTGGTTAAGTATTTCTTAATTCATTCAGGCCATAACCTCATAAAGACCTCTCACATTAGACTGGCATTTATGGCAGCTGGATTTGCCGGGCGGGTCCGGGCAGTCTTACACCATAAAAGAGTCTAACCTCGTGTCTTTA
Source organism: Allium sativum (assembly GCA_030737875.1). Lineage (NCBI taxonomy): Eukaryota > Viridiplantae > Streptophyta > Magnoliopsida > Asparagales > Amaryllidaceae > Allium > Allium sativum. The sequence goes on along the minus strand of CM060926.1, from coordinate 1,015,944,304 downwards.
CAACCGTTATGCTTTAGTTTAGGCCTAGGACCTCTCACATTGGGTTGACATTTGTGACCACTGGATTTGTTGGGCGGGTCCGGGCAGGTTTACGTCACAAACGAGTCCAACGTCGTGTCCTAAGCATTGATTAACACTTAAAATCTTTTACCCCAGTTTTAATAATTCCCTATTCAAATTATTAATTAAGTCAACTTTTAATGATGTCCATAATTGACTCAATTATGGCCATCCACTTATGGCATGCAAAATCATATAAATTGCACCCCAACTTTTTAATATTAAATCCTTAATATTACCCCTACCCCACGTTTATACGTTCGCTTATTCAACGCATAATATAGGCTAGACTTGTATAGTCTAACACCTAGCACAAAGATAAATTATCACAACATATAGACAATTAAAATAAATCTAATCATAATAGGGGTGAAACTTGCATAAACTACACATGTTAAGGATCAAAAGGTGTCAACTTGTTAAATGTCTCAATTTACATGATATGATCATAGCCTAAATCTATACATAAACTTGCATATGGGGTTTTTAGGCAACATAATGATGGTGTGAACTAGCATAGGATATCACATATGTCATAGCATAATTCTAGATGTCATAATAGATGTCTTGGTATATGTTCATAACTTTTCTAATCAATCTAACTTGCATATGTGACTTGTCATATAGATCAACATAACCCAAACATGATGATTTAATTAATATGAACTAACTAGCATAGATGGTAACATCATGGCCTTTTTAACATGTATGATTCATCACAACTTAGCATAGAAACTTTCAACATACATCATAGCATGATTTACAACATGTAAGGTATCATCATCACATAACATTGGATTTACAATATACATGATAGCAAAAGGGGTTTACAACAACATATATGATAATTCACATCATCTACTCATAATCCATTCATAACTCAACCTAATTAAAATGATAATAATCTTGTTAAGATCATCATACTCACAATTTAGAGAACAAAAGAGAGAGTTTTGCTTTGCTTTAGGGTTGAGAGAATTAGAATTGAATTTTCTTTTCTTCTTTCTTAGTTGGCGGCGGCTCCATTGATTTCCATGGCGACGATAACTATTCTATTTTAATTAGGTTTAGGGTTAGCATTAGGATGTATTTATAGGTGTAGGAAGTTATTTAGGACCATTAGATTAACCCTGAACCATGAGAACCAATCAAATGCAAAATCTGCATTTGAACGAATCGGCCCACGGGTTGACAGCCAAACACCCAGGATTAACCCCTAGTCGACCCAGCAAGGCTCGGGTCGACCTAAAAAATGGGCCGGTTCGGTTATTCCCCCTCCCAATTCGCTGTTTTGAACTTTTTCGCATATTTATTTATTTAATTTTTAATTTATATATATATATATATCAATATATATATATTTCTCTGCGCAACCCATTTCACTTAATTCTTTTCTAAAAATTAAGTATACTTTAATTTGTGAATTTTAATGTTATAAAATTACGGGGTGTTACTGGGGGGGTTTGGAATTAAAGGGGAAAGAGGAGAGAGGACGCGCAGCAGAGGGGGGTGCAGAGGAGGATGGAGGCGGCGCTGGGGCCCAGAGGCAATGGCGGCGGTGGTCCGCTGGAGAGGGGTAACGGGGCTATGGGCTTTTGTTTTTTCTTATTTCTCTTTAGATCTGAACAGGGGAGAGAGAAATAAAGGGGGATATTATAATATATATATATATATATATAATTATTTTAAATTCCAAAAAGTAAATTTTTCATTCGAACTCCATATCGAACCCAACGACTATTGCCCCTAGCTAAATACCCCGTTTCAAATGCATTGGGATATGTCCCGTAAGTCAATTCGACTATTTCGATCAGTTTTCATTTAAATTAAAATATAAATTAATATAACGTTCAAAATTGATTTCAACGTACATTTTAATTTACCAGGCCCACATACTGACCCCAAAAATTCCCAAAAAATAAATTTAGCTATGTTTTGACGAAAAGGTCCTAAAAAAACTAATTTCATTGAATTTGGAGACCGTTTGAAAAATGGTCAATTTCTAATCGATTAAATTCAAACTGAAAGTGCCAAAAATGTTTAAATTCACCACGCTCACATATTAATTCCAAAAATTATGAAAATTGCAATCTAGCAAAAATTTGACATTCCGGATCTAGCAAAAGTGGTTTCATCGAAAATGGAGGTCGTTTGCAAAATGACTATATTTAAGGGCTATATATTATTTAAAATATATATAAATTCCATAGCGACTATTTTAAATTTTAAACTGGACATAACTTTCAATCCTCATTATGAAATCTGAAAATTTTCACATTTAATAGAAAGATATAATTAAACAGATTCAAATATTTCTGGTTTTACTGAAATCCGATTTATTTTGAATCCTATATATTCATTTGAAATTTAAAAATAGAAATTTTCAAAATACCACACCATTTCAGGCTCGTTTTATAATTAAAATGAATTTATACGTTCTAACTTCGATTAAAATAAATTTTTAGTCGTTATTATTTAAAATAAATCATTTTAAATTTCCAAAATCTATTAAAATAGCTAAAATAAAAAAAATTAATTGGTTCTAAAAATCCGAGTTGTTACAATAGAAATACAAATTTACATTAAAACTCATAACTTTACTCAAACTTGAGATGTAAGGCGACAAACCACATATAAATCTCTTAAACTCTTATATTTTAACATTATAAAGCTTATGAAAAAAATTACTTTGTGATTATTTATTTTTATTTATACACAACTTAATGTTAAAATAAACCTTTTCATTGATTTATTTAATTTAACCCAACTTAGTATTATCTAACTATCCAAATTTTCATCAAATTATTTCCAAACTCATTAATTTATCCAAATAATCGAGTTAATGTTTAGATACTCAAATTTGTAATATTTCTTTTTGATTATCTACTTAATATTGGAGTGCATTTCCTCCTAACGCAACTAATCACAATCAAATCTATTTTACACTTATGACTCTCATAACCCATAATTTGCATAATTTAAGGATTTTTACAAGTTAACCCCCCAAAATCAAGTTTAATTCTAATTAACCACCATTTAATAATCTCACAAGTAATCAAATAAAATTCAGAGAAAATGTGGATCAAATAAAAGGAAGCTAAATTGACCATAAAAACATGTATAAATTGCAGATTTATAATAAAAAAGAATCTGACAGAATTATGCAAATTTAAAATTTGTAGTAATTATGACATGTGTTGTAGTCTAAAAAGCAAAGAAAAAAAAGCAAATTATTATGATAAATTGACAATTTAGCAAATCATAATTGAGATAAGGGAATAAAACAAATCTGTTATGATAATAATAGGATATCATAAACTCAGTCAGGAACCAGGTCAACAAGCTGGGCTCAGATCTTGGATTGGGCTAAGAAAAAAACACAGGTTAGCAGTTATGACCCATGCCGACCACTTCCCCTTTCAGATAAGATCTGATGGCCTCAGGAGGACTGGGCATGCTTATGCATCATAGCTGTAGTAAGTAGTCAAAAGAATAAGAATGGGTTAGAGTGCAAATTAGATCATTCTTTGCTAGGATCCATAGAAACCGCATACTCTTTCGTACAGGCACTGATAGTCTCATGAGGACTAGACATGCTTATGTGGCATAGCAGTAATAAAAGGTCAAATAGTTAAACTAGTAGTGCATTTGGCGATTACGGAGCATGCAGGAACTATCAAAGACTAATTTGTCATGTGCTAGTTTACTGGTCTTTTTGCTAGTGTAGGACCTAATAGTGGCATGATATCATAGGACGATGAGTAGAAAGTATTCGATCGAAGGGTAGAATTAGGAAAAATAAGCCTAATAAGAGTTCCAAAATGGTATAAAAGAGCAAACAATATAAGAATCAATTTAGTTGTAAGATATATAAACTTATATCCTTAGAAACTATTTTATTAGTGCGCATACACACTATTTAGAACTATTACTAAATCTATCTCTTTTATCTTACTTAAGCATGCTAGCAATTACTTCATTCGCTGGACTTTTGGTCTGATCCACTCTTCTTTTCCATTTATTCAGCTCGTAAGACTGAGATTGATTGGTTAAATTTCTTGGAGGATCACGCTTGGAATTTCTATCTATTTGTTGATGTACTTATTCTTCTGTTTTACAACAATTTTTTTGGATTGGATGTCCTAGCACTTGAGAGAGGGGTTTATATGTTATACTCTGAAATTTGGTGATGCTGAGTATTTATGTATTAGACATATGGTTTTTATAACTTAATGTTTTGCTTGAAACGAAAGATATTTTCTGAAATAATATCAAGTTATGTTTTATGCCTTAAATGTTATCATTGTATTTATTTTACATATATTTTGAATCTTAGTTTTTGTGATTAGCTTCATTATACCTACAAAAGCTCTACATTCCATAATATGCCTATTTTGGGAATACTAAGGGGTGCGGAGTGTTACACATGAAATCAAAGCTTATGGTTACAAGATTCATAAAAACTTGTTTTTAAATGTATATTATTTTCTAAACAAAATATGTTTTTCAAAATAAACTGTTTTGAAAGTAAAGTTTTATCCCCTTAAGTCCGGCAAAAACCTTCTTCTAACTCCTTCAAATCTTATTTTTTTTATCTATTTCTTGCATAGAATGGCAGATAGCCCTAATCCTCTTGAGGGAATAGTAATTCTTTCTTGATTTCATGGAAACCCCCAGGCTATAATATCAACCGAACCAAAAAAAAAGTGTAATATCTAGCGCTTACAAGTGGATCCCTCTATAGCCCACCAATGGAAATTGATTTCTACAAACCATGCGAGGATGTAAGTGGCAGACCTAGTTCAAGAATAAGGGTTTTTGCAGTAGCCCAAAAAATGATTGATTCCAGGAGGGAAAGCAAAGAAGGAAGTCATAAGAAAAAGGTTAAGCGACCCTAGTGGGGAAGTTAAGAAACATAATATTAGCCATAACTATGCAATACACGGCCATAATGCTAAAGGCTATAGGATGGGATGGATTAAAGGCAAATGCTTCTTTTGTAGGGACCATGCATAGGCGGCTCAAGTTTAGATTTTTGATGTAGCTTTATCATCTATCAGTTGATGCGAAAGTGGTAGGAAGGTTGCCATGAAATATTTGATATCTCTTTCTAATCCATACTCTTTTTTATTCGAAGTACCACGCTCCTTAATTCAAGTTTTTTGTTCTATTTGATTAGCTAGACTGTTAACCCTTAGGAAATAGTTTTCAACAAGTAGGTGGTGACTGTGTGGAGCCATAACTATGTAAGACATCTGTATTGTTGGCCTACCGAAGTAGTAGATCCCACTTCCATGTAGAGTATTTGCACTTAGTCACTTTTCTAGACCCAGTAGTAGTTTCTTAATCCCGCTAGAGGATCACCACAGTTATTTTGAGTCAAGGTTTAAGACTAAAAGTTTACAATATAAGGTGATTATTAGGGTATTTGCGGATATGAGTTGGTTTTAAGTCTAGATAAGTTAGCCATATAGTCAGCTATCTCATATTTTGAAACTAATAGTAAATTTTTATTGGGATGCTTATGATTTAGGATTTTCAAAATGGGGAAATTTTAGGAATAGATTGATTAGCCATGTACAAGGCTATTTTGAATGCAAGAGGAGGGCTATTGGATTAGAACATGTAGAGGACGAAGTCTTGGGATTTCTTATCTCTCAAGGGGTCAGTCGTACTAAGTTTCCCATTTCTCTTAGTACATCTCTATGTAATAGCGATTCAATCCCTGTTGTGATAGATTTTTAGGATATATTAGAAGAGGTTAAGAGGCTACTTCCTAAAAGAGAGATTGATTTCCATGTTCATATTTTATGAAAATGCTAAACTATGGCATTGCCAGCAAGGCACATAGTCTAAGGGAAAGAAGGAAGTTGTGTTTTATACCTATATATAAAAGCTTTCAAGATATAGAATGGTGCTTATAAAATTACTAGATATAGGTTTATTTTGAGTTCCTATGGACTACCTCAGATTTTGGAAAGGACGATGGTTACTTGGGTGTGAATAAGTGAACACCTCCTAGAAATTGCTTGTGAATGATCAGTGAAGATGAACTATTTTACTCCTCAAACCTGTGTTTTGGTAAATTGAGTCTCATACCTATAATAGAAGATTTCTGATATATTTGAGAAAGTCGTTGAACTTCGACTGCAGAAGAAAGATTTTAGGGGAAAAAATTAAAGAACTTTCAAAAAAAATGTAAGAGTAAGCATTTTTGGATGAGAGGCACTACTCATCTCTGTGACAAAGAACGATAGTTCACTTGACTCTGCGGTAATCATAAGTAAGTTTTTTTATGAACCTTTATTCTTTGGCTTATACAGATGGACTTATTTTATTATTTAGTAAGGACCCGGATTTTCCCATAGCTAGACTTCTTTATTAGTGTTTTCCATTAATTTTGAGTAGTAGAAAGAATAGAAGACAGAGCCTCTAGCAGAACACCTAGTGGATTTAAGAGCAGTTGACAGTCCTTTAGGAATAGCATGTGTTTAAGCCTAGTTATTGACTTGTTGGGTCATGTGTTTAGTAAAGTTTTGGAGTCAGTTGGAAGGAAGTATGTGTGGATGACAAGTAGGTCTAGTCAAAAGATAATAAGAAATAAATTTAGTACTTAATGGAGGAATTCGGTACCTTATAAGCACATATGTCCTACATCTCTAAGAGAATTTTAGCTTTTGTGGACGTAAGGTGTGAACAATTTTTAAACAGTTAAAAAGAAAGAATTTTGATTAATACTTTAGCACCAGGTTTTTTTCAAGTGGCACTATTTATAGGGGAAATGGGAGAGGTTATCATGGGATGACTATCAATAGTTTTTTAGTTAGGTCATGAAGTCATTACCTATAATGAAAAAGCTTGGTAATGAAAGTAACCATAAATCATTACGTCTTTTGTCCCCTAAAAAGGGTTTCAAACCTAAAGACAATAACGATTAGAGTTCGAGCATCCGATAAATTTGGGTGGGAGCAAGAATGTGGTTGAAATTAAAATTCTTGACTTTTGACATAAGATTTATTGGATAGAAGCAAAGTGCATACTTCGTAGTATAAGGGAAACTTCTTTTTGGATTTTTAGCTTATATGACTAAGAAGAAGATATTCAAGAAATAGAAGCTTGGGCAAACCAAATGCGCCTAGGAGCATAAATAACAACGTTTTATGCAAAGAAGGACATTTGACTATCTAGGAATTCCCACTAGCATAGTCAGTAGTTGCAACCCATTTTACCTTAGAATGTTATGGAGGATCTCCAAGAATGTGAAAAACCCAGGCAAGTTCAAGCATAAGACCATGAGAGGTTGAACTTGGAAGTATACCATGAAGAGTTGAAGGATACAAGGATGTGTTTCAACTTTAATTGTATTCAATAATTGAGATTTTAGCGTTCATGAAGATTGTTTCATTTGGGCATGAGGCAAGGATCCTAGAAATTGCATTCATCAAAAACAACATATGAGAATGAATGGATACCTATTTACAAAAGTCAGATTGATAGAACCCAAGAATGTTATTGTCCACAAATTGAGGTAAACAACAGGTTTGGCTAGTGAGTCAAAAGTCAAATGTTTATGTACTTTAGATAGAAAGAAAATTAGGATTTCAAATAGATTAATGGTAAGTTTAATATTTATGTTCCAAGAAGAATATTTTATTAAGGGAAAGAGAAATGTGAGTCCACTTTGATTCTAACCCCATATACAAGACTTTTAATGCTAGTACGATTTAATATGAAGTGAGTATTTTTGGAAATTTCATAAAATAACTATATATGTTTCAAGAAGAAAATAAATTTTATCTCTATGAATAATGATTTTCATGCAAATATTTTTCAAATAAGATTTGAAAGGATTAAAATTAAGTTTTAGAAAATATACATATTTTAAAAATAAAAGTATACTCTTATAGGGTTGGATAATATAATTGGAACGGATAAGTAAATGAAAGATAGAAAATGCAAAGGCATGGATTTAAAACAAGGGTACGATAAGATTAGTGAAAGTTATACTTAAAGGGTAGAGTAGACTCTAGAAGTTTTAAAATCAAAATGTAGCAACAACTGATCCATATTAAACTAGTTACGTGTAGATTCAAAAGTGTAAAGACGAATAAGAGGAAAACGAGAAAAATTGAAGACAAATTATTTAACTTGCTTGGAAGATTTCTTCATGGAGTATTCAAAGTAGGTAAGATGGTAAATCTCTCCAGTGAATTTGGTTAGTATGAATAAACAGTTACAAGAGCAACCACGCAGTTACGTATATTGGATAAAAAGTACGAGCCACCATTTAGTCATGTGATAAAGACTTCGGCAAAATTTGCAATAAGATTTTTTTTCACCTTATATGGAGAGCTTGCTAATAGAGAAACTTAAGAAACTTGGCAAAATCCAAGTTTCTTGCTCACAATCTTTTTACAAATGTTCTTTAGACATTTTATCATTATCATTTTCCTTTAATTTGATTCTTTCTTCTAGGTATCTTCGGAAAGGGTAGATCTTAGGATTAAGCCCATGGATGATAGGATTTACTATTACTAGAACATGTTATGCATATAATGTACGCAAGTGGTTGCAAGTGTTTACTAGTAGATGAAAATGAACACATAATACACATTAACACTATTAAAGATCTGCAAACTAGGACCCCCAACATACAGATGCATGTGCATTTTTATTTAATTTTCATGATTATTATAAGTGGATAACTAACATATGGTTGTTGCATACAGATGACGATTGCAACACGCATATAGAACCATCTATTATTATTAAGAAGTTTGCATTCATATAGATAGATGGCACCAGTATATTTCATAAAAAGGAGGTCGATGAATCAACAGGTCGCCTAATTTTCACATTAGTTAGGGACATTTAACAATACTTACGAATAATAACAAAAATTTCGTTAGAAATCTTAAGGGTAATGGATACAATTAGTTGGTGAGTGTATTCTTCTTTTCTTGGAGATTCAAAGACGAAATCATTTAAGTAAGGGGGAATGCAATAACCTGATATTTTTAATTATAATGTAAATAAAGAGAAATGAATTTAATAAGAAAGAGCTAAATATAAAGAAAGAAAGAAAGAAGCTGAAAATATTTTTTTTACAAATGATCAAATTTCTCAACGGAACCTTTTGTATTGTGTTTGTGACGATTTCCAAGATCATTTTCATACATAAATCGTCAAATTATGAGTTCATATGAAGAAGTTATTAAAGAAATAAGAAATGAGAAGAAAAAAATGAAGAAATAATTAGGGCTATGTCAACTCAACAATCACCTTGGTCGACCCAAGAATTGGTTAAGTTGACCCATGAAGTGTCATGGACGAGAAATAATCCAGGAATGAGCCAAGTTGAGAATTTTGATCGTTAGAGATGAGGGGGCTCAATCTTGTGTGCTTAATTGTTAAAGCGAAAGTTGAAATTGAAATAATGACATGTCTATAACAGATTAATCAAGAAGTTTAACGGTCTGGGATCCTCTAGCTCCACTATAAATAAGACCCTAGTCCTAGATATTCATTCACAAAGCAAATCTTTTCCCTCTATGGGTTCTCTTTTAACTGAGACGGACCTAAGCTTAAATTTTTCTCTGGGAAGAGATATGAAAAATAAAATATTTATATTAGCTTACGGACGGGATCTGCAGAGGTCATGGAGAAAAACTTAGGACCACGGGTGAGTGTTGTTAATATTTAAATTTTAAGTAGCTTAAAAGTAGAGTTTTTAGTATTTTTTTTCTTGTAGTTTCTAGTAGTATTCTGTAAGTTAGCTTCTTTAGTATTTTTCTGTCTTTTTCTTACAGTTTATTTTGTTAAAATTATATGTATATTTTTCAGTCGTTTTCTTTAGAAATTATTTTATTTTTATTAGTTATTTTAATATTTCTACGATTATTTACGTTTGTTCTGAAAATACACAGATCTGTAATTATCTATTCACAAACATGGTTTTTAATCCACTTTTGCATGTAGAAAAAAAAATGAAAAGTTTAAAAAATTACAAACATGGATTAAATTAAAAAAGAACTAAATCTAGAACAAAAACACATATAGATTGTAGATTCATGATAAAAATGAATTGGACTAAATTAGAAAAAAGCTTATGAATTCGCAGTAAATTACAACAAATGTTGTAATTTAAATAACATAGAAAAAGAAGCATATTATTATAATAAATTGACAAATTATAAAATTAAGATGAAGAGAAAAGAAAACAACAAAACCTATTATGATAATATTTGAATATCATAAATTCAGTCAGGAACTGGGTCAATAAGTTAGGCTCTGACCTTGGATTAGGCTAAGAAAAAGAAATCATAGATTAACAAATTGAACCCATGTAACACCCCGTATTTTCAATTAACGGTATAGTAATGAATTAAACAATACTTTATTTAAAATGTGAGAATTAAGGGAAACAGGTTACGCCATTGTGTTCGTCTCGGAATTCTGGTTGAGATAGAGTCCGAGTTTGCGTAAATTGGACTTCGTATGAAGAAGTTATGGCTATCGGAAGTTTCCAGAAAATTCAAATAAAATTCAAACAGCTCGAAAACAAATTCAAATTCAAATCAGAAGTCAGAAGCGGGCTGGGCGGGAAAATTCCCGCCCAGGACCCAGGTCGACCACGGGGTCGACCCTAGTGTCGACCTCCCCCCTACAGGTCGACCTGGGGGTCGACCTGTCCCCCCCCACCTCGGGCAGATCTGAAAGGTGACGATTTTGTGACTCAATGCCGAGTCACTAGGGCTGAGGTGTCACCCTATCTTGATTGGATGGTTGTGGTTAACCCTAGGATCATCCGACGGCTCAAATTGAATTGAAATTCTATATAAGCAACCCAATTCTCAAACCTAAAAATCTCACAAAAATAATCCTAGTACTATCATGCTGTCAATGGAAAACTTGGAGTAGCTGTCACCAATTCAAAGACAAGATAAGAACCTGAATCAAAAATCAAACTAAAAGATTATCAAATTCAACGATCTACATCAAAGGCGAGCTTACCAATTTCAGAATTCAAATTTCAGAACGCAAGAATTCCTTTTTAGTTTGTAAGTTGGTTATTACGCAGATTTAAACGTTCTTTCAATTGAACCATGACACGTTCTAATTTGAAGATAGAATGATGCTTATGTATAAGATTTGATTCTTGTTTATCTTAAAGTATCGTTGTAATTAATCATGTTTATATGCTTGTGGCGATGAACATGTTGTATATTAATCATGTCTACATGCTTGTGGTGATGAATATATTATATATTAATCATGTCTATATGCTTGTGGTGATGAGCATATTGTATGTTATTGGAATCTATTATGATTGGGTAATGGATTTATTTTGCCAATTAAATGGTGAAACATGTAATGTTATAAATTGGTGGTTATTTGCAAGTTTATGATCTAAAACACATGCTTATATGTTAGATCAACACTCATGTATATTCGTGATAGGTTGAATCTATTCATGTTGTAAAATTTGGAATTGTAGTCCTCTTATGTTTTAACACATAAGTATCATGCTAAATTGTGATTCAAATATGTTTATAACAGCCCTTTTATGTTTAACACACATAAGCTATCATGCTAAGTTGCAATTTAAAAATGATTGTAGTAGCTTCCTTATGTTTTGACATACATAAGTTAATTTGTTAAGTTGTGGGTTGAAACTGTGATTATACGTTAAGCCTCCATGTTAGACCTTTGTCAAGTTTACATGACAGTTAGGCCCAACTTAGTCACAAGTTCACCTTTACCCATTTAATTAAAGTTAAACGATAACTCTATGCCAAGTTACACATGACAAGTTGGAATGTATGCTATTTTATGTTTATTTTATGTCCCTTGATTATTACCCCTTTCTTGTTTTATGGGTTGGGCTAATTTACTAGCCCAACATTTTATGTGATTCATGCGTACGTTCCACGGGGGTAGCGATGGGAAAACATGAAAAATTCATGGCATAGATTTGTTCATAAAATGGTATATTTGATATACTATTTATGGTAAGCATAATCAAAGGATAATTGTGGCAGGATTAAATTAAATTAAATTTACATAAAGAAATTAGACATATATAGAAAAATGTGAATTTAGAAAAAGACGAATATGCCTAACCCGAGGTTAGACTGAGTTGTGGTGTAAATCTGCCCGGAACCGACCGGCATATCCAGTGACCACAACAAGACCTGTCTAATGTGGGTGGTTAGTGATCAAGCCCAAAAAGAACCCGAGGTTAGACTGAGTTATGGTGTAAATCTGCCCGGAACCGAGCGTCACATCTAGTGACCACAACAAGACCTGTCTAATATGAGTGGTTGGTGCTTTAATAAATTAAAGCTAAGTCAGGATTAGTCGGGTTAAGTCAATTAGAGAAAACACTTAACCGATTCAACATGTTAACTAAACGAATGGGTGGGGTTAAGTAAACTTGGGCACTTAACAAAATAAACATGTTGACTAGAAAACCCTAGTAACGGGGACCCGTTTCAGCAGTAACCCACATAGATGTATCATGGTACCCTGAAACTAGGCAGGGTGGGGCGCGATTACTATGCTGAGTATAAGCGGTCAAAACATCGGCGGTTGTTGGGACAGTGTAGGTTCCGACGGAGTATGGGCGTGCACGTACTCCGGAGTGGAAAAATCAGGCACTGGGCATCAGTAGTATACACTGTGCATCCTGAATCGTGTCGGGTTGCCACCAGAGGGACTGATACACCCCATGGCGGGACCAGCAGAGGTATCTACAGTCAAGCGGGGTCGAATGACACAGGGTATGAATGCATACGAGTAGGAGCCAATCATTAAGTGGATCGTTTGTTATAAACACGTAGGGCTGGTTGAACCAATGGTTAAGTAGGTGCAAGACTATAGTAATGGGTGCGATCACATGTTCCTCTTATCTTATATTAGGGTATTGTCCTATGTTTTGTTATTACTGTCATGGTCCCTTTCCTTGTTTGAATACTAGTAATCACCGAACTTACCAGACTTATTGTCTGACCCGTTTTCTTTCGTCCTCTTTTCTTCCGTTCCCCCCTCCCCTTAGGTCCACAGGGAGGGAATACTGCAGCTTAGTCAGACTCTTTCAAGCTTCAAGAAAGTAGATGTATGATTTGGACTCTCTCTCACCTGGGCTATGGCTCTTGGACATTATCCTTGGGGATTTATGCAGTTTTATTTGTGGTTTATGCTTCTTTATTAAATAATCAAGACAGAAATTGAGTTGCAATGTTTTGGAAGTTATTTTGAGACAATTTGATGTAATGCTTTTGTATTGAACCACGTATGAAATAAATAATTGAATTTCGCTACTTATATTTATCTGTCTTGTAAAGTTTTCCATGTCTTGTACCTATAACCCTCCACCAAAGTTAAGGCATTCCCTTTGTGAGTGACCTTAACGGAGGTGGGGTGTTTCAACCCATACCGACTGCATCCCCTTTCTATCAGGATCTGATGGTCTCGACAAGATTGGACACGCTTATGCGGCATAAAGGTAGTAAGAGGTCAAAAGAATAAGAATGAGTTGGGGCGAAAACTAGAACACTGTTTGTTAGGATCTATACCGGCTACATCCCCTTTCAGACAGGATTGGATGGTCTCAGGAAGACCAGGCACACTTATGTTGGACAGTAGTAGTAAGAGGTCAAATATTTATACTAATACGACATCAGGTGATTTTTGAGAATGCATAATCAATCGGGGACTACTATATCATGCGCTAGTTCACATGCCTTTTTGCTAGAGTAGGCAGGACCTAATAGTGGTAGGACACCACAGGATAGTACACCAGAGGATGGTGGGTAGAAAGAAGCCGATCGAAGGGCAGAATTAGGAAAATTAGTCCTCTTCAGAGTTTCAGAATAGTACATATGTGCAACTAATCGAAGAATCGGTTCATCTGTACGATATGTAACCCTATTTCCTTAGACACCATTTTATTTGTGCACGTACACAATTTTTGGAACTATTACTAATTTTGTATCTTCTATCTTACTTAAACATGCTAGTAATTACTTCATCCATCAAACTTTATGTCTAATCCACTCCTCTTCCCTCTTCCCTCCTCCCAGTTATTCTCATAGGGATAGGATTGGTTGGTTCATATTTCTTGGAGGATCATGCTTGTTTTTTCTATCTAGTTTTACTGTATTTCTTCCTTTATTTTACATATTTTTGTCCTAATAGATTATACTGGCACTTGTGAGAGGGATTTATATGTTGTACTCTGATATTTTTCAAGGTTGAGTATTTATGTATGAGACACGTGGTTTTTATGACTTGTTGTTTTGCCTGAAATGAAAGTTATTTTATAAAATAATAATAAGTTATGTTTTATGTCTTAAATGTTTCTATTGTGTTTATTTTATAAGTCTTCTAAATCTTAGTATTTGTGATTTCTTCATACCCAAAATGCTTTGCATTTCTTAGTATGACTATTTTGGGAGTATTAAGGGTATAGGGTGTTATGGACACTAGGGGTCATCTACCCTATCATAAACATGTGAGAAGAGAACCTACAGACTGCATATAAACATCTGGAAAATACTACGCATTTCTTGATCTAGAAGGGCACACCACGAATGAGTAAAGGAACTTAAAGGACTTGATTGAAGAACATTTTAATGGTTAACGACTTTAACAGTATATCAAGAATCCTACTATAATTGTGCGGGTAGGCAGCCACCACCTACAGCTAGAAACAACCAGGGATCCACCTCGTGACACATCATCCCATGATTAGGATGGACTGGAGGAAGTTCCACCTCTTACATCCTATTGTCTATATTCTTCTTTTATCTACTTTTTAGGACAATAACCTCAGACCTTTTAAACATGTATGTAAACTGGAGAGATCATTTGGCATGCACTGAGTCAGATGTCTGAGATGACTACCTAAGATATTTTGTCTGTTTTTCTTAGATCTAAAAAATTTAAAAGTGAATAGATTTCCACCGAAAGGTGATGAATTATCTGCCCCAACATGAAAAATCCAACGGATATCCATAGGACAGGATCAGTTTATTATCATCATGTCCCGCCAAATAAGTGGTTTATGCTTGCCAAGGATTGAAATTTGTCACCTATACTACAGTGCCTGGGGATCGAAGAAGGCACGAAGTAAGCCACTTCATTGAAGAATGATTAGATTGGCCTCCATCTCTAAGTTTGCCTTGGATAAGTGGTTGGAAACCACTAAGGATCATGTTTTGCCCCACCAAAAGGTGTGAAGGACTGGTGATAAGGGGTTGTTAGCTGCAATGGAGAGTGTTTGGATTGAACTACTCATCGTGAAGTCCATTTTATATGACAGAGAATAGGATGGACCTAGAAAGGGCCCGGAGATAGGCCATGATCGACCTGGAGTGGCTATGTGGACAAACTGTCTAGAGATATACCATGGTTCGGACCAGAGAAGCAATAAACTAGTTTGTTTTAACTAGTACCGAACTTAACGACCAAAAAGGCTGTGTGCTCACATAAACTAAAACCTAACAATCACAGAGACTGCTTGAATAATAATTCTAAAATGACTCGAAGATGTCATTAACTCGAAAAAAGGCTCATACTTAACAGTCTAGATAGGTTGTAACTTAGATTGGAGATAATATAGAGTGGTTAGGTTATGACTATGATTTAACGTAGTACATTTTTTATGGATTGAAGCACCCCAATCAAATGAATCATAATCAAACAATGAATACTAGAAAGTTTCGATAAGTTTAGTTGAAGTCTTCTCCTTGAGTGGAACTCATTCTTAAACGGTTTAGTTGGGAATCTTGAGCATGGCTAATTCTTGGTCGGCCAGGCTAGAAAGCTTTACTTTGAACGACACTTGGGATTTAGTCTTTAATTTCTTAAGCATGATTGATTCTTGATAGACTTATGTTGATCAATATTCGTTCTTGGTCATTTCACCTTGAGCAAGATTGGGTCTTGGTCGGCTCAACTAGTTAGCTTTGCCTTAAGCAGTATTAATTCTCAGTCGGTTTTCCTTAAGCATAATTGATCTTGTTTAGTTCACTATGAGCGAGAATATGTCTTAGTTGGTTTGACTCAGATAACATGGCATTAATCGAATTCAGGCGACTTAGTCCTACAGCTTTACCTCGATAGAATTTGATCGGTTTTAGCGTGTAGACTTATCCTTGAGTGGATTTGGTCGTCCTTACCTTGAGATGATTTTTCGGCCTTGCTTAATGATATTGTTTTGAGAATATTTTATATATTTTTCCTTGAGCAGATTTGGTTGGCTTAGCCGGAGAATTTTGAAGGTTAAATAATAACTGGATATGAATTGGAATTAGACTTGAAGAATGAAAATCCTCAACTTAATGAGCCAATTTTTTTTCCTAGATTGATTAAAGGACTTGACACTATCTCAGACTTGACAAAGAATACAATTGCTAGAGTTTAGCTAAAGACTTGGAATGGGAAGCAACTGGGACTTATCGATCATTAAACTCAAGTTATTTAGACTTTCTCTTACTCAAAACACATCTGTAAGGTGACTTCAAGGAGAAAATGTTCACCCGATTTTTGACTATAATAGCTTAAAATGAATGCATATGGCTCATACAGACTCAAATTGACTTGAATTTCTAGTGGAATGCTTATCAAATAGAAAAAAGGCTCACAAAATAATTGAAGTCATCAGAAGTTGATGTTATAGGTCTGCACTGATCTATAATCCATTGATTAGATTCGACCCATTTACGTTGGGCCCAACCACTACTATCCATATGGTAGGCCCCTTACATCATATAGAAGGCATCCCCAATGTTTCATCTCGATTGGATAAGTATTAAGTGAGTTATGGATAGGTCATCGCTGAAATTTTCTAGTTTCATATACAGAATCATACCCATATGGTTTGATCCAAATAGCTTGAAACTTATATAGGAGGTCATCTTATCCATCTACATTGCATAAGTGAGGTATCTTATCATTTGGATAAGAACTAAAGGAGTTATGGATGGATCTTCCACTTCAAATTTGAGCAAACCAAAAATCGACTAAGTAAATGGATAGGTAACGATCCATAAATACTAGGTGATATCCATCAAGGTAAATCCCATTATGTCCTTCATCACTCCATTAGAAACTTCTTCAAGTTTGGACACAATTTGTTGTATCTCTCTCTATATTTTCGATGGAATGTACCGTTCGAAGGCAACTCAACATGGCTCGACTCCCAAGTATGTATAAACGAAGTCCAAATTATGTGAAACTTAGTAGAAGATATCATAAGTGCATATAAAGGCCAAAAGAATCGACGAGGGATGAAAATACACTATGTCTATAGATAGATACTGATCCATCGAACGAGATATCCAAATCCATTGAAACCTATAAGAGGGCTTCTTGAGAACATATGAAGGTCAAAATAATCGACGAGAACCGAAAATACCCTAAGTCTATGGATAGGTATCGATCCACAGGCTATGGATAAGGGTCGATCGATCAAACTTATTCAGACTGGAGCGAATTCTCCACAGCGGCATTCTACCCTCTAGATAGGCCCACTAATGCAATATCTTGGACCAACTCATCTTCAGACTTCTATAAATATTATATTACCTTCAACTAAAAAGAAGAGGATGTTTCCGATCACATTAAGACTCTACCAGATCAGATCTGGAAAGGAAAATTAATGATCTACTAAACCATTAACTCTTCTTCATTTCTTATCCCCTCCAAAAGATTCTAATCAATTGTAATCTAGATCTAAGGAAAAATAGTTAATGTCATGATAGATCTAACTAGAAGGATTAAGGATATATTGATTAAAATGGACGTAGGACGGAGATAACCAAAACACCATAAAATTCTTGTGTCTCTTCTACTTTTTTTTTGCATTTTACTTGTTATTTCTATGAGATCTATGTTGTTGATTATTTAGTTTACCTTTAAACTTGGTTCTTTCATATTTATTTATGCTTAATTCCACGTTTTTGAGTATGCAGCCTTTGATGGGAAGAACTCAATCTGCTATAGGAGTAGAGGTAGATAATGGTCGCAATCATATGCACATCCTAAGGTAAAAATTACTAAGCTATGTTAGTATTTCTCTTTCTTAGGAGATAAACCATTCAGTGAGACCAAATAAGCTATGGAAGTTCAAGAATGGCTAGATACTTATAATAGGATTTTTGGTAATCCTAGTATTAACAATGCTATAAAAAGGAAGATTTCTTCTAGACAGTGTGACGTAAGAGCTGTGTATTCGTGGAGTGTAGTGACTATTGATACTCCAACTGATCAAATCTAATAGGATCAACTCAAGAATAGATTTGAAGATACGTTCATTTCTTTGGTTCAAAAGTCTATCTTGTTAATGAAGTTTGCAAAGTTGAAATGAGGAGATATGTTGATTCCGAATACGTTCCTGAGTTTGAGGTCCTTTCTAGGTCTAAAAAACCATTTACAGACACTCTTTTGAAAAAAATGGAAAGTTCATATCATTCCTTGATGAGTATTATAGTGAAAAATTAATGAATTACATTGAGTTTTCTTTTGAAAAACTTGTTAAGAGAGTTTAAGGCACGAGATTCTATATTCTAAGAAAGTTATTCTTGCTACAATTGTTGTTGGAAAGGAAGAGGCAAAACCAAAACTGAATAGCGGAGACAAATTGAAGCGGAATGTTAAGAGGAAGCGACAACAATATGGTAAAGGTAGCCTGAATAAGTGTTGGAGAATGGAGTTTTGATGCCAACAGCCTTATTTCAATATTAATTGATTATAAAATATATATATACTAACGCTTTTGTCTAGAATATATATGTGTAGAATTTATATATAGGAATTATTATTGAAGACTATACAAGTTTTGTCTAGAAAGTCCATTTTGATTCTAACTGAAAGGCCATTAACTTTAGACCTCTTGACCCTACAAGTGAAAATGATGGAAGTAAGCCAAGGAAAAAGCATCAAAATAAACAAAGAAGAAGCTAGGAACCATAAAACAAGTAAACTTATAACAAACGAGGGCCTTCATCCATATTCCGGGAGTTTCGTCTTCTACAAACAAAGTCACTAACAAAGCAAGCCCATCCCCTAAGGATGTCGAAGGGGAACGTATTCCAAAATACGCAACAGATTCAAGTGATAAGGAAAAGAGTAGAGGAAAATCCTACCAAAAGGGTTGAATGCCAAAGAAAGATCCCCCAGACCTAACAAGAATATTTACCATGATAGAGAAGACGTTGACTCGAAGATGGCTGCCACTCTAAGCCAAGTTTCTACATGCATTTATGCCTCAGGCAAATATTCATCCTAACACCGAAGGTATATATCCTGGAAATATTGATGAAACATGATAGCCAATGTTAAGGACCCTTACATGTGGCCCTCAAAGAAACCTATGAAGCGGTTACTGGTTGAGTCCCCCAAAGCCTAAGGGAAGCCAATCTGCACCTATAAATAGGACTTCAATAGATCAAGATCTGGGCATTCAATTCATTTCCAAAATTTGTACTCATAAATTGCAGGATGAAACCCTAATTTGTAAATAAATTCAAGGAAAAAGAGTTTGTAATATCCCATATATATTCAACAAAGAGGAAACCAGTGGCGATTAAGATAATTATGAGAAATCTTTTACAATTAAGTATATTATTTTTATCATTCGTTGACATTGCAGGTATAATATGTTAGTTATATGAATAATTAGAATCTTGTTTATACCACTGTCAATGACCATCATTAGGATCCTTGGACCATATAGGCAATGACCATCCTTAGTTCACCAACCATAGCGATAACCAAGATTATGTTAGGGTTCCCTTTAGTAATGACCTGCTAGACATATATGCTTATCCAAGGTTATGATTATATTCCTACTACCCAATTTGGTCTTTGAGAAAATAAGGAAAACCAACCATTCGACGTCATTTTAAGAAGGACAATACCTCTAGAATTATTCTTATGATCCTTGGGCCCTTAGAACGCCCAATCCGGAGCTACCGAAACCATATCCATCATCGAAAGATTCTGCAGAATGGAATCTAACCACCAACCTCAAATAAAAGAAACCCAAGAATACTTCATCCATGCACCAAGGATATTCCAAGGAAATACTTTACGAAAGGACAGGTCTTCTACCTAGAAGTTAAAAGGATACTCATGGTTGGTTTGTTCTTTACAGAAAATTTACCTTCGGTATCCTATGGAAGCATTTCAATGAGAACTTCGAAACATAAGCAATTCAACATTTTAGCTTGTTCCTTCCATAGATTCGGAATTCTACGGTCAAACTCTCTTTTTAGGGTGTTAACCATAAATTTGGCTAACATTTTTAATGCTAGAAGGAGGGCTGAAACCTTTGTCCTTATTTCCTTTTCTGGATATTATTAAAGTTATCTTTATGAGGAATAAAATCAATGTGAAATAAGCAAAGAATTACCCTTAATAGATAACAAAGAATCACGGAAGCCTCAAACAATGCTTAGTATGAACCAAGAGGTAAGGGTTGTAAAAGGAATGAAAAGCCTAACGAAGTAAGAGAATATTCCCATAGGGCGAAGTATCAACCTAGTGGGGATATACGGACACCCCCACACTCAAGTAAAGAGAAAAAGCTTGCAACTCCTTTTATTTGTCGACATAAGGATTACCGGGGAGAATTAGGAGAAAGGTTAAGTCAACCTCTAAAGGAAAAGAAGGTGTTAACTTCGATACGTCGATCCCCTAGCATGGATATCAAATCAAAAAAGTTGGAACAAGGGTCTTCAGGCCACTTAGAAAGGAAATGTTTTATGTGGATTTAAGGTTTCATAAGGAACAACTGCTGCGAATGAAAGCCTTGAGTATTATTAATCAAAAGAGAATACGGGCTTACGACTCAGGAAGAGTAGGAACGAACCCATCTCATGGAAGGTCAACCTTATCTTTTAGCAATTAAAACAATACATTATTCTATCAGATAAAGATGGCTACACAAACCTTCTCATGAGGCTCGATTTTCAAGAAGAAATAACAAAGGATTATGAGGCCTTCGCCCAAAAATGGCAAGATAATATGGCTAGGTCCCTAGAAAACCCATACCCATATCAACTAGGAATGCATAGAAGCATTGCCAATAGACTCTCTTCACAAGGCCCTTCCACAATGAAATCAAAAAGGAAAATATTTTACAAAATTATAGGATCGCAGCTAGAAAGAAGGAAATCCGAAACCAACCCTTTAAAAAAAGGGAAAGCCCAATCCAATTATGGAAAACAAGTTAGCCACTTCATTAGAGACTATCTTCTTCTTGAAAAATGTAGAACTGAACTGTTGGCTAACAAGAAAGAAGGTAATAAGGTCATAAAGGAGGTAGTTATTGCTGGTTTCACCTAATGAATGGACATGAAACCATTCAGTGCATGGCACTTAGAAAGATGATAGACCGCTTATGTAGACAAGGAAAATTGAGGTGGTATTTAAGAACTGAGATTTATTTTGGAGCGAGATCTAGTTCTAAAGAGAAAACTTTGTGGAGAATACAGAACTGCTTTAAGATGATGCTAAGAATAAGTATTTCTACTTGGTTAAGGAAGAGAATACCCCGTTTTACAATGGATTAGTTTAGAAATACTTGGGTGTATCCCAGGTCCTTCCCCCAAAAAGGGAAAGGAGTAAGCCCAGGGCATTGTGTGCCCAGCTCCAAGCCCAAGGTATAACCCTGGCGCCTCCTAGAGGGAGGAAGGTAGTCATCATCCATGCCCAAGGGCCAAGGTGATGCACTGAAGCCTTTAATAGTACATGAGGGCCAGGTTAAGGCGCCCACTGGAGGAGGGACAGGTAAGCCCCGGGATATGCGCACAACTTCGAAGGAAGCACGCTCTGCCTATGGTCATTACATGATAAAGTCATGCCTCTTCTTTGATATAATCACGCACTACCTCTATTTGTGTCCTATCCCGAAGAAGGGATCGAACGCTCTAAAGGAGCACTAAAGCATGCCAAGCCTTTTCTTTAGAAAGACGCCTATGACGACTAGAAATAAAGTAAAACTAAAAGCTCTTTCATAACCAAACCAGAAGAGGACATTTCGTTTTTTCCTCAAAAAGCCAAAGATGGCTTCGTAAAAATCGGAAAAAAAGTATACTCCAAACTTCTATTATCCCATTACCCGAATATAGGTTCCTAAAGCCGAAAAAGGCTCCGCCTATTTCAGAAGGTAATACCCGAGCTTCTATTATCCTATTACTTGAATCTAGGTTTCCTAAGTTGAAAGAGGCTCCGTCCATCTCAGAAGGTAACCTCTGAACTTTTATCACCGTATTACCCGAATTTGGGTTTCCTAAGCTAAAAGGGGCTGCGTCTGCTTTTGGATAGTAATCTCTGAAATTCTATCGTCTTATTGCCCGAATTTGAGTTTCCTAAGCAAGAAGAGTCCCTGTATATTTTTAGAAAATGATCTATGGACCTCTACTGCCTTGTTGCCCAAATCTGGGTCGTGATCTTCTTAAAGCCATATAAGTTTTGTATATTCTCCAGGAATTGACTTCTGTTATGTCATTACCCTAACCATGGTTTTGGTTTTTAAGTCATACAAGGCTTCATACATTCATGGACCTCCGCAATACCATCATTCTAGATGCCGATTAAGATCTTAAAATCAAAAGGGACTTCTCTTTCCTGATGCCAAGAGAAGTTCTGCCTAAGGAGTCATTATCTTCAAAAAAAAACTTGTTAGGCCTATGATGCCAAGGAAGTCTACTTAAGCATGACCTAAAAGGACCTTCATTTGCTCAAAGTTTCGTTTAAGAGATTCTTATAAGCATCAAGGCACACCAATAATAGGAGAAGGTTTCAACTTTAACCTATTCTCAGAAAGGATAATCCTAAATACTATCGTCTGTTTGCTCACGTAAATAGCAGTGATTTCCATTCGAAATTCTAGAATAAGTTATATGTCCAAATTTAAACCTTTGGATTTTCAAAGATAATCATAATATTAAGATTGCTATTAGAAGTGGAATATTACAAAGGAGAAATTTTTTACGACCCGTATTTTAGTCATTTAATTTTGAATGTTTGAATTTGTTCCAAATGTTGTACTGGAAATATAAAAATATTTATATAAGGAATTTATTAATTAAACGACGTTTGAACGTATAAATTAAATTTAATTAGAAACAAACTCGCAGCGTCATGGTAGTTTGTAGTTTCACGATTCGAACTTCAAATGGATGTATATCGTCCAATATAACTCAAAATTATTTGAAACAAGAATCTTCCAGATCTATTGGATTATATTTTCAAATGAAAGAGAAAAATCAAGATTTCATATTCTAGTTTGAGTTATGCCCAAATCAGATTTTCAGAAAGTCGTTATAAACTTGTTTATGAATCGTAACGATTTACTTAATAAAATGAAGGGATTTTAAATAAAACTAAATGTCGATTTAACTTGAAAATGAAAATATCGAGTTTAAAACCCAAGTTAGTTTATTTTGAAGCAATATAAGATTCTATTCGTGTGATGACCACCCATAACCCACGCACTATACAAAAGAAATAATGCGCTGAAAGGTATGCAAGGCAGTCATGGACGATCATCAGAGTTGGTAAACACAAGCAGAACCTGTCGTAAACTCACAGTGCAAGGATAAAATATAATAGAACATATGCAACAGGTAGTAATGGTGAAGCAGATACACAAGACTTTCATACAACCAGAAAGTAATATCCACAAACTTGGAAATAGTGTTTATACAAAGTCGCCTCACTACATTATTCAGAAAAGCAAACAGCGGAAACCCAATTATTAGATAGTAGTAAAACTGGTACGTAAGCCTCTAGCTCGCTACCGATAAGCACCGTCATCCTCACTAAAGCATCACCTGTCACTGGCCACTTAGTCTTCCCATCCACAACCGGATGAACAGCCAAGGTAATAAGAGGAAACATAAACCCTTGAGTCAGACAACAGTCTTAGTGAGCGATAAAATAGCTAATAACTTCAACAATAAAGTGTATGAGAAAGGATATATAAACATACTAATCTACCCACGACACCAGAGAAGAACACAACCTTATCTTCCCCACATCGAACAGTGATAGCCTTTACAATAAACAATTCAACCATTCATCCACGGAAACCAGAACACCCATTCAATCATGGAAAACACACATGACATCCAGATTATATAAGTCTCACACAGAACAACCAATCATCTATGACTGACTCTGGCTATCACCACCAATCCTGCTTTGAAATCATCGTTAGTCATGTGACGGCTAACCTTGCCATATGCCAAGGGCTAATGGTAACCCCAGTTCTAGCATAAACTCTATTTGTCCAACCTTGACAATGTCCAACCTTGACAACTAGGCCTTTCCCCAAGACCAAGGGCACTAGAACTTACGACAACGACAATCTCTTGGCCTTCAATATCTCTAGTCGTCCAACCTTGACGGCTATTTACTGCTCAAGCAACCTTCTCGAGCAACCATTATCCACCAACCCACAACCTTTGAGTTAATACTTCATTCGTTGTTCTTCTTCGATCAACGAACACCTTTCAACACTTCAAACCTTCCTACTTGAATTTACTTCGAAGTCACACCATCACCGGGCTAAGTACATCACTGCGCTGCGGCTAGGATTCGGGGGCATAGCATCATCACTTTAGACCTTTTCTCCAAATATGAGTCGTACCCGAAAAACATACTTTTTCAGAAATTAACCCTGTTGAAAATAAACCATAGCATCATCACTATCAACCACAACATTTAAAAGTGCTGTTAAAAAACATGACCGATCTGCCCCCTTCCAGACCGACCAAATCCAAACTAGGCCGATCCGATCCAACTCCCTTCTGGCTTCAGAACTCGACCGATATACTATAGACTGATCCACTCGATGGCCAATCTAATCTAGCCTCCCACTGGCTGATCCAATCCAGCCTCCCACTGCCCGATCCGATCCAATTGCAACCTACCGACCTGATCCAAGTAAGACCCGATCCAAATATGCTCGATCCGATCCAAATATGACCCGATCCGATCCAAATATGACCCGATCCAACTTCTTTTCAATTCAACTTCTGGTCGATTCAACCTGTAGCCAATTCAACCTGTGGCCGAGCCAATTTCTGCATTTTGCAATATAACTCCGATTTCGGTCAAAACTTCGCCAAATGACGAATCCGATGAAATCAACTAAACCAAACACAATCACAAACATTTCATAACATTACCAACCACTTGGATATGATAATTATCACAAAAATGATGTAAATCTCACCAAAACCCTTTAAAATGAACATATGATCAAAATGAGAGATCTAGCTAACATAAACATGTAAAATGACATGAAATTAACGATTAAAACTTGTTAGATTAGATCATAGGATGATGCATATGAAAATGAACTTGTAATAGTGTAAATCTATGGTAAAACATCCCAAATTGATGAGAAACATGCACAAACACTCATATACTTCATTGCATTCATGTGAGAGATGTAAATCACTCACCGACTTGCTGAAACAATCTAAAACGATAGAAATAAGAATCCGGACAGCGAGCACTCCGAATCAAGCCCCTCGATCCAATGAATTCGCCTTTGAAATGATGTAGATCTTGCCTTGGATGGTGTAGATCTTCGATTTACTCCCTTAGATTTGGATTTTTAAGGGTGGAAAGGTGTAGGAGGAAGAAGGAGATCAATGCCTCCAAATGAGAGAATGGGAAAGTAAACCTTTACATCCACTCTCACCCCCTATTTTTAGGATTCCACTAAGGCTCCAAAACCTGAATAGCCAACTGAAAAACCTTAAAACAACGATTTCTCAAAAACCGTTGAGCCAAATCCTTAATGTAACCACTCTACGGAAAGGCAATCATCAATTCCTTTCCAACAGCACAGGTCTCACCCTTTGATTCGACCTAAGTCAAAAGTTATGCCTTGTACAAGCCTGACAGGGGAAAAATGGTCACAAACAAAATCGGTAAAAATTATGGACATGTCTCACATCCCCATAAATCACGTAATAAAAGATGAGAATGATCCAACCCTTAGAGAATAAAATAAATATATTTTACGATCTTTTGATACGTAAAATGCGGGCTGTTACAATTCGAAATTATATTATAATAATATTTTATTATCAATAAATTGTTTATTTCGAATCTATTTATGTTATATTGATTAAATATGGACTTAAGAATAGTCAATTTTCAAACAGACCTCGGATTTCAATGAAACCAATTTTATAAAATACATAATGGTAAATTATTGTAAGATTTCCAGTTTCTGGTCAATTGAAGTTATTTTGTGATTGTGCGTGATATAAACGCATATTGATTACATTATGAAATAAAAAAGGAGATTTTTCTAACAACCTTGGAATTTGACAAAACCAGTTCCATCGTGTCCAAAATATTCAGCTATTGTAAGATTTCAAGTTTCGAGCCAATCGAAGTTATTATGTGAGCATGCAAAAAATAAACGTGAATGATTAATGATTTAATATTCAAAATAGTGTTATTTTCTTAAACGGACTCTGGTTTCGACGAAACAGGTTTCATTAGGACTGGAATATCAAACTATATCTAGATGTCCATTTTCATTGCGAATGAAGTTCGTGTGTGATCGAATAAATAGAAAATGTTAAACGATAAATAGCGATAGCATATTATATTCAATATAATCAAATAAAATACTATTAAACCATCTCTATATGTTATCGCTTACACCCTTCTCACCATAAAACCTACAGACTTTTCTTCGATTAAAACCGCCTCCACCTACTCAAATCTTTCAAAATTAATAGAAAATGATTAACTCAACGAAATCAGAAATTGTTTAATTCATTGACCGGGTTTTGATGGGTATTGATGTCAAAAAGTTTCGGTATTCTTCACTATTGCATGAAGATGGTGGTCGAGATCATGAATTCTAGGGGGTGGCTCACGACTTTGTGAGGTGGGGAAGGAGGAGCTCACGGGAAGGGGAGTTCAACGGATCGGATGGCTTGGCGAACGGTGCAGGAATGGGCTTGGGAAGTGGATGAAGGGTTGCGGTAATGGTGAGCTGGCTTCGTCCTTTTTGAACAAAGAAGAAAGAATTTATAAACAAATAAAGGGGAAAAATCTATAATTAGTGATTAACTGGTTATTTAGTAAATTTATATTATTTAAATTAAATCGAAAACTTGTAACAAGGATAATTTATTCATATGTTATTAGAATTTTGTGAAACTAGATCCGTTAGGATCGTATTGGCGGAGGCTACATATATAAGTCAGTTCGAAAGGATTCGAAGCCAACTGGAATTTAATATATTCAATCACTTGTTACTAATTATACAAACTGACCCGAATCGACGATCGAAATGAAATGTATGTTAACTCTCATGCTTTCTGAAATACTATGATGTGGTAAAATTCATATAATTATAATTTACCTTTGTTAATATAAATTGGATGTTTGGATGCTTTGGGTGATTATTATTTGACTATTTGATTATAAATTTACAATATTTATATTTACATCATTTAAAGGCATTAGATTAAAGTTCTTATCTCTTATGCAGTTCTTAAATGATATTATGAGTTGTGATGCAGGAAAAGACAAGTTGGAGGAATCCAGCTAGATTCCTTAAATAATCGTATGTTTCTTTTTTTCATATTACTTATATATAAAATCATTGTTTTAAGATGTTGATTTGTCGTCAAACGAGTTGACGTAGTTCAAGTTAGAAAAATTATTCTTATAACTGGAGCAGATTTTTATTTTTATTTTTATAAGTTATATAAAAATAGGTATTTATAAATAAATCGATATTTATGATTGGTTTTTATAAGAGTAATTATAAATATTTTATATTGCAAATTCTTATGTTTTAAATGAGTTTATAAGTAGCTAGTCAGGTTAACCTAAGGGTCAATAATTTGAGATAATTGTTTTTGGGAAAACAATTGAGTGATATCCCTAAATTAGTCAAGCTATTTATTAATTTAAGCGAAACGATTAGTAGGAATGAGTTAACAAGATAACCAATATTTTCAAAAGTTGACCGAGTTAACTGTTTAATGAAAATTAGTTATTAGATTTATTTGTTTTCAATTAGTCTAATAAGAACAGTTTCAAAGAACAGTCGTTAAGTGTAACACCCCATGCTTTTCTAAGCCCAAATTTCGACAAAAATTGAAACTCAAACCCATCCAAGCATGGAGTGTGTAATTTTGGTACTTGAAAATAAACGAGCATAAGCATAATCAGAGTACGATAAAATAACTCATAGCGGATACAAAATAGGATAGACTAATATCAACTCGGGTAATTACCTTATAAGAGTGAGTCACCACGTCAATACCGAACATTAGAGAGAACGAGAAATGAAACCAAACTTAAACACCTATGAGAACTAAACCTTCTCGAGAAAACCTGGGAGATTGTAAGGATGAGGGGGTCAAAAAAATAAGCGTTGGTGAACAGAAAGAGTATAACACAGTCTACAATATACAGATGTATCCCGTTTGGTTCAACCGAAGACATATGCATATCAAGGCTAGTAATTCTAACCTAACCTTGTAAACATTGACGTACGACTTTAACTACTATACCCAAGGTAGCATTCCCAACAATAATGATACTGAGATAGAACGTTTACGCGTATATTTATGAAGCCTTTAAACCGTCATTTAATCAATTACCGAAAACTAAGAGATGGGCTCTCAACTACTCACTAATCATACAGAGGTTAGTTATTTATGTATATATAGACACTTAAGACCTCACTGTCTAATGATAGATGAGATTGGATTTACTTGATCGCTTATGACCCTAGGCGGACCTATAGGTCACTTAATGCCCTTCCTATGGTTTATTATACGCTAATATTAATTAGAAGACATTAACTACACGTCCTACTAATTAAGACTTTCGTCATTCATGCATATAAACCCATATCTCGCATAAGGCGAGAGATAGTAAGCAACAGCTTAAGACCACTTAGTTAGGTAGACATAGAACGCCATTTAAAATCACCCGGTGGTGGACCCCTTGTTACTACCTAGCTAGCCTTATTGGATAATCACCTAGTCGCTTAACACTTCCCGTAGGATAGGTAAACCTATTGCAATAGCATACTGGTCAATTTAAGACCAGTTCCTAGGTGGACCCCTTGACCCAAGCCACTTAAGACCCGAGGAAGCAGACTATTCGTGAAGATTATCGAACTCATATCCAATTAGCCTTTAAGGCTTTCATTCATAGGAGGTGGACAACAGGATCGCTTAATACTTTTTATAGGTGGATCTAACCACTTAAGACCTTAATCCCCAAAGCTGGTCACATTATTGAGTTATTCCCATTTGGTTTCTCCTTGCGAAAATAATCTATATATGCAAACTAACTATCGTCATGGGTTCCTGTAATAGCCCAAATTTCAATAGACCAAATTATTTTTCAAAAATTCCAATCTATCAAAGCCTAAGTTGCCTTGTCCGACAGCTTATAGAAAAGACAGAGATAATAACCATATCAGGGGTTGATAAAACATCTCATAGCAGAATGGATAAAATATAATAATCAAATATAGCCTTACCAAAATAATAACATTGTCTAACAAGTGTCCACAGGTACCAAATCCCTGCTATAAACTTAACCTATAAGCATGTTATGAGGAGGGGATCAGAACACAAAGTTCTGGTGATTGGACAAGTTATACATTCTAAAATAACCCAACATGTACCGTTTAGTTATGTTTATTTAATTATTAGGTTATTTAGGTTGATAACACTCAAGGCTCTATACTCATGTCCTACCCATCTACTCCTCAGTATATCAACCTAATATAATATACATGTTACTAAACCCCACATATCAAGGCACTTCCCATAGTACTCTCCTCATTCGGTCTCAGCCTTCACGCCATGGAAGCGTATAAAACATCTATCCTATGCTAGATCGCATACATAAAATCTATCTCATTACACCACTTAATCGCATTGAATTACGATCGCTATGCCACGTAAGAGTATGGATCGTCATATTTGAGCTTCTCGATCGAATCAAGTCTCAACACGGAGTAATGCCCTACTGTCTATGATATACCACCCAGTGCATGTATCTGGACCCTCATACTACGTATTGTCTATTGTACCCCGAGTCCCATAATAGGGTTGCATCCAATGCACGGAACTTGGTTGGGAGCCTTCCATATCTGTAAAGGTCTACCTCATGAGGCCTAGAATGCATACATCTAAGTATGGTCTGCATTTTCATGGTGGTTATAGCCCTACTCGGTCCCCTCCCTCGATTAGTGAAAGATTGCATCAAGAGTTAAGTGACGTGCCCATATCAAACAACCTAACATCCAATTTGGCGTGTCCTGCAACCAATGTCTTGATAGTGGAAGATCGACTATCTTAAGGTTTAGCTCTAGTTTTTCCGCATCACACACTGACTGCCGATGATAGGTACCCAATGATTACTATCCTGTATTAGTCCTGACCCAGCCCCTTCCCGAGGCAATCGCCGAATGCTATCCGCCACAACCTTTTGACTGCCAAGATACAGTTGCAGTCAAGTTACACTCAAGGGCGGTACCTCGCAGATCCAACCTTTACGAGTATAGTTTGAGCATGCATCGCATAGAGGACCACTGCGGAGTACCCCGCCACGTCCCTCGGAAGCCGCGTGCCTCCCTCCAGTCCTATAGAGCAAATAGACAGAATAATAAGGTGGATGTGCTCCCCCCCCTCTCCCGGTGTCTACAGACACCACGAGGATCTACCTCGTTGGTTTCTTCACCTTTGTACATGCGGACTAGTCCAAGCGCATTATCCTAACGTGTTATTAGATTGTACGTCTAACCCTTTAATTAAATGGTAGTTTTATCTCATTAATTTGTTAATTAACTTGATTACTCACATATTCATTTTTATCTCAAGTTTCTAGGTTCATTAGCTCACAATTAGCTGCTTACTTCCTTTATCCCCCATATGTTGCCGGAGCGGGCTTCCGCTTATTATTAATTTCTTTAATTAGACTTTGTATTTCCACTTATAAGTCTAGTAATAATAAGCCTACTTTATTCTTTCTTATTTAATCACATCTCCTTGTTGTTATCTACTTATTAACTTTGTTCTCTTAACTAAGGTTTATTAATAAGTTTCCTTTTTCATTTATTATAACCCATGTGATAATTTCCACTCGTCCCTAGGACAAGCCTACCTATTATATTACATTCTCATTCATATAATTTGTTGTAATAAGTTATATTCCCCATTCATTATTATTTTATTTAGGTTCCTTAATATGAACCACTTTTACTATTGTAACCTTTCTTTGATTACCGTTACATATATTACCTTTATTTTTGGAAAACATTTCACGCACCTCGTTAGTTTGATTTATAGAAAGATATAATGATCTATTTCCACAATGCACACCAACTTAGATTTGTTGTTGTAAGCTATTACTTTTATTTTCAAGGACAAATATAGTATCTCATTCGATTAGTGCGCAATACGGTAGAGGAATACCTATTTCATACTAATCATTCTCCTTTTTTTCTTTAAACTACGTTCTCGGTAATTTGTCGTTTATGGAAATATATCATTTGCCCCCAAATCCAATTAACTCAGCCCACTACAAATTTTTTTCTTTTTTTACAAGTTAGATATTGAATTTCTATTCCATATACTATCCACAGTTATTGAAAATATTCTTAGCCAATTATGCATATCAATTCAAAAGGACATATTCATGTTTAATACAAGTTCCACAATTTCAGTATTAGGGTAATTTCCCAATTCAACCAAAAGATCTAATGGAAATAAGTTTTATTCAATAGTAATGTCCTCACCTTGTTCCAAGAAAATTTAAACTCAATTACCACAAATTCCAAATATTTATCATGTTAAGAATTATGGGGAATGCAAATGATAAATACGTCGTTATCAAAAGGTATAGTTTAATTCCTCACCTGACAGCTTTCCAATCCTTGAATTTGATTCAGATCTGTTATTTAGTGGTCTTCCCAACTGAATCTAGTATTAAATAACCATGGATTTACAAATCTGACAATTGAAAAATAGGGGAAAAAAGAAAGAAACCTAAATAATTCAGATTCACGGGACTTACCTTACGTTGATCAGAAATATAAACATCTAGGTTATAGATTAACGTTCTTTGTCTTCGAATCTTGATTCAGAACTCCTAAAAACTAATATTCTATTTTCTAAAAGATTTGGAGGAGAAAGAAAATGGCAGAGCCTTGGTATTGTCTTAGAAAATATGAGTTGGAGGCTAGACCCTACTAGTCTATTTATTGGTGTACATGAAATTTTGGTCTGTCAGATTTAACAACAAAAATTCTGAACCATTTATATCAGAAAAGATATGTCACACACAAAACAGATCTGGCCCGGGTGGGTTGAACTCTATGTCAACCTACCTTAGAGGTGGGTTGGCCCTAAGGTCGACACATGGGTCGACCCAAGTGAAGCCTGCGTTGACCCGGCTCCTGGGTCATGAACGTGTTCTCTGCTGATTTTAATTTCCGATTAACTTTAATATTAACATTTAGTTTATTTCTAAATATTCATTACCTGAGTTTTTATTTTCCACTTATAACTCAATTCTAATTTCAAATTTCAAATTTGTGTGCGTATATATGCATACAACCTTTTTATTCTTTATGCATTAATAACTTTCCCATACGTACTCCGTCTGGGCAATTCATATTTCAAAAAGAATTAGAAAATTGCCATGATCACAAGGGTATATTTTGCGGGGATAAATTATAAAAATATAAATTATTGATATTTTCATTTATGTAAAATACGTGGTGTTACAATTCCTATGGTCAATGATATCTCACATCACTTGGACATATATTCGACTACTGGAAGGTGCAGACTTTAGTCGAATAAGGCAAATAACCTCGCATCATTAACCTACTAAGTCCAATTCTAACTTTTAATTATTATTTCTAGATTAATTAGTAAAAAATAAGTAAAATTATATACTTTCTGCCCTAGGATATTTATTTAATTATTTTCTTATTAGACATGGTATTTTAAACGACAACCAATACCTATAAATCCCTTTTTTAATTCCATATATTTCTATTTATTCGGGTTATTGACACTTATAACCATCATAGTCATATTTTCATATGGCATTAATCAATTCCTTAAATTCCATTTATTTCCATTGATTATAATTAATGTCACTTATGAACCCAACAGTCATAATTTCCTAAGATATTAATTTACGATTAAATATCCTTATTTTATCATCCTTTTTTATTTCTAATCTAATTATTGTAACTCCTTAAACATTTCTATTTTACTTTGATTTGATTTATTCTTGTACATATATATTTTATATGTTATAAGAAATATTTACTTACTGAATTGGAGTTACAATTCTTATTCTTAGTCATTGTTTTAAGATTGTAACCATTTAGGCCTAACTACCTTGTTTTCCCCAATTAACGATGGTTGCAATAGTTATTATTCCTTTATGACATTATTTATTGCAAATCAATCACATTCATTGATACAACGGTCATTATATATATTTCCATTTAATATGGATTACACTTCCATATGTAGTTCCACAAAATGGAAACCGTTCGAACACACAACATTAATTATAATATGTATATTTCATTGCTTACGTAGAATTGGACGGATAGAGTGTGTGTATGTGTCTGTGTATACGCGAAGTTAACATATTTATTATTCTTTTATTTTTATTTTTATTATAATTAAATCTAATGTTTTGGTTTAAGCTAAGTGTTGAAGGAAAAAATGGTCGTCATGCCCAAATATTCTCTAAACTCGAGGATTAACATTTTCGCGTTTGGAAAATTAAAGTGCGGAAAGCAGAAAATAACATAGAAGTTAATGATGGTTCGGTCTATGAGGGGCATACGTCCACTTTGAAGGCTTTTGATGATCTTTATTCACAAATTAAGGTTGCAAGCATTGAACATCATCGTGGCATTTGTTTACAATTTATTCAAAGTATTTCAAAGTCATAATTTTCATATGCCAAGTCTTAGGATAAAAAGTATGTGGTCTTCTTCTTCCTCAAGGGCTATGTTGCTATTAATGGGGTTCTAAGAGCTTGCAGAGGTGTCAAGTCAATCAAAAACCAAACTCTTTCAAGAATGAGCAAGGGGGTATTTATAGGTAGTGGGTTAGGTGGGGAAAAGTGAGATTTGGGGACCACATTATAGAATTTTACATCCTAGAGGCGTAGAACATAGAAAATCGCATCCCCCAATGCGCTATGGAAGAATTTCGCATCCTTCTGAAGGGATGTGAAATTTCACATCCCAAAGGGTGCAAAAATCCGCATACTAGAGGGATGCGATTTACCATGTATTGCATTCGGTGGGATGTGATGTATCGCATCAAGTGGGGTGCGATGTATCGCATCCCGTGGGATGCGATGTATCGCATCCGGGGGATGGAGGTCTGATGGATTCAAAAAATGAGGGATGCGACGCAATGTGTTGTAAGGTGGAGGGAGTCAGACCCTTTGGATACGAGGCCATGTGGATGCGAAGTAGAAGGATTCATAATATGGGATGCGATATTTGTATTCTGAGGTGTTGTAAGGCCAACGCTCGCGCGATTCCTTTAGGGCTTGGGCCTTCAGCATTCTGGCGACACTTCGGGCTTTGGTCCCACGCGACGGGCCGAGTCGGGTGGGCCTTGTTTGCTTTTGGGAACTAGGTCAAAAAGTCAATTAACATGTGCTCCCAAAGTAAGTCTTGTCTTGACATGATGTGCTTTGAGTTGAAAAAGATGTTTCTAGGAGCGGAAAAGATCTCCAAGTTGTTTAACACTCGGCCGTGATCATTCTATTGAGCATGTCGAAAATCTCAATCCGTTGGTAGCTTCTTTAAACATCCAATTCCTGTCCACTTATGAAATTAAACGTTAGTTGTCGACTCCCATTTATGTCGTAACGCAAACGAGTCGTTGTCAACACATTGTCGCGTGTTCGCTCAGATGTTTTCACGTGGTCTTGCGCGATGTGATCGGAGTTCGAAAATGGAATATGGGTAGTGATTGTATTGTAGGCCTACGACTACGTGATTTGGATTTCGAAAAATGGTATCGAATCATGGATTTAATTGCTTGTCATACGCTCTCAAGTCATTTATGCTTATGAGCGTACTATTGGTAAGCAAACCAGATCAGTGTTGATTGTCGTAACGTCGAAAACACTTGTGCATGGTCATAGCTAGAATCATGAGTCGGAAATTTATCAGGGTTTGGAAATTCTGTCCTCATTCATCCACTATTTTTATACACATAAACAAACAAACACACACACACACATATATATATATATATATATGTGTGTGTGTGTGTGTGTGAGAGAGAGAGAGAGAGAGTATACATAAATATATAAATTATAGATTGTATACATGTTTCATTTTTTTTTGAAAGACTCGTATCCCGATGGGGATACGAAATTTCGCATCCCGTAGGGATGTAGAATTTCACATCCTTGATGGAATACGACAATTCCTATCCTCAGTGAGATGTGAAATATTGCATCCCTGATGGGCTGCGAGCCACGAAAGCGGGCCAGGTCCGATCTCTTCCCCCCTCCACCCCCCTTTAAAAACCGAAGCTGCTTTCCTTCTACTCATCTTCGTTTACTCTTTTCACATCATGAAATACTGACCGTTCGAATCTCGAACTTGAATTGAGAAAATTTTAGGTGGTATTAAGATTTCTTTCCTTTGTCGTTTGAGTCGAGCTCGAATCCGAGTTATGGGGGTGTCGAAATCAAATTTGCCGAGTTAGGGGTTCGATTTCGGCCTCGAGGACATAAGAGGAACATGATGAGGAGTAGAGGAGGAAGAAGGAGAATGTAGAGATGGAGAATGGAGGAGAGGGAGATGCTAGGAGAAGGAGTTCACATAATATCCTAGGGGTGTGGGTCCTCGCATCGAAAGGATGCATTTTCTTGCATTCGAGGTATACGAGAATACCACATCCGAGTGATGCAAAGTCTTGCTCCTTGTGGGGATGCGATGCGAAATGGACTTGGCCAGCAGCTGGATGATGCGAGGGATGCAAGTTCATGTGGGAGGAGGGAGAGATGCGGTTTTCGAGCCAGGAAGGGATGCGATTTTTTGGTCTAGAGATGCGATTTTTGCATCCCTGGGACTTGGAAAATTTTCAACCTTCCTAGCCAAGATGCACTCTACTGTCCCCAACGAGGAGCTAGAATCTCTTATGCCTCAGCCATCAGATTTGCGCCGTTTTTGGGATGCTTCGTGATTGAATTGGATTTAGGCTTGCAAAAAGGATTTAGAGCATAACTTAGACTATGAGAAGAAGACCGGACTATTGAACTTTTAGATTTGTTTCCTGATTCCAATCACGACGGGGCCATGACTCGACGTAAATCTGACGATATCGGCCGATGACGACGATGTTTACAGTTTTAATGACTAGTGATCATCGTCATGTCCCAGATTCATTTATTATAGTCGTATCAACATTGCAGTTCACCGCACATACATGATAATTTACAACGACACGAGGGGTATAAGTTTTCAATGCGATATCTAATGCAACTATATTAAAAGTATAGCTCAGCAATGGAAACATGATCATCCAAGAAACAATAAACTTTGGAATACCAAGCTTCTTAGCACTTTCCATCCCAATCCAGCCAACCAGTAGTACTAGTTCGGGGGATAGAAAGCTTGAGACTTCTGGAGAGTCCACCTCTTCCCATTTCATAGGTTCACTTAAAGCGCCCGACCAGGGTTTGCAGCTGAAAGACTCACAAAAAACGGTCGAGCACTTAATTGAACCGTCGGTGCTGGAAAGGACTACTGCAGCTGAGGAGAATCCTAAGGAGGAAGGAAACATAGATATTAAGAGGGAGACACCATGAAGGCGCCAAATATGATGGTGGATGCCATTATAGTTGACTAACCAGCGGATTCGATGCCTTCTCATTTGGATGAAACTGCAATGAGGCGCATCTGTATAAGATTCAACATACCTTGGGAAGACGTTCACATCACATAAAAGGAGTATAGGGTGCATGCGCCTCCAGAATGGTACACTGCCTGGAACATGTTTAAGTGAACTTCTAGGTGTGTGCCCCCAACCTGCGGATTTATCTGAGATATGCTGCATCATTTTCGTTTAGCACCAATGTAGGTTCATTTAAATGAGTTTCCCTTCCTCCTTGACACATGCCTCTTATTCAGGGAGCATCTGCACATAGAACCCACCGGAAAGGACATCCGGTCACTGTTTCAGATTAAGAGGAGAGTTACTAGCGTGCCTTCATTATTTTACCTGGAGGCAATATGTGGCATCCGATTCATAGAGGGGTCATAGAGTAGGCTTGGAGTTTTCAAGAACGAGTAGTTCTTTATCCGTTGTCCCCCTGGATTTGTGAGGCGCTGGTTGGTAGGAAGTGTCTATTATTTCATTGATACTGAAGTTAGTTGATTCATGGTTTTTGAGTTAACTTTGAGCTTGTAATAGGGATTCCTCTGGCATCCAAATGCGCGGTGTACCAGGAGCCTCTCGAGTTGTTGTGGGCAATCCTGGTCTAATCTCGCTCTACATAGAATATATTGGACGAGGAGGCTCTTCTTCGGACGAGCTTACTCCACGCTAACTTTACATTGTTCCAGCCAGCTGGTGCTGGGAAAGGGAAGGCGGAATCTAAGGGAGAAGTGAGTTCTTTGGGCTGTAAAAGGAAAGTGCCTCATGTTGTGTCCAAGCTACACAAGGCCATGAAGACTCAGGAAGGATATAGTGGAGGCGGCGCTGGTGATGTGCAGACGATCACTAGAGAAGAGGGTCTGCCGCCCACCCCTGTCCCGTCTGTGATTGTTGTGATGGAGGCAGGAGTGTCAGCTAGGCCGGTATCCCTAGTTACTAGCTTTAGGATCACTGCATCGCTAGAAAGAGTGGACCGGTCTACTTCTCGCTTCCAAGGTCGTGGCAGTGATCGTGGACATAAAGGCCAGCCAAGACACTCAGAATCCCAACCACCTATTATTTGATCTTTGGGGGACAACTCAAGGTTTGAGACCATGGTCACAAGGCCATAAACATCAACACTTCCTCCTCACGCTCCTCCAGCGATGCTTGCTCACAAATCCACCAGTAAAGATACATTGCCAGTAGACCGCAGGACATCGAAGACTGTTGCATCAAAGGAAGGGTCGCAAGCTCGAAAGAGTACTCCTGAATAAAAAAGGCACTTTTGAAAGAGCTATTCCCCAAGTATTATTTTGAGGAGTTGAAATAAATGCCAGACATCTGTCTGATTCCTCGTGAAGACACTAATGATGTGTGTAGGAAATTACACGCTGCCTATCACCAGCGCAAAGAGTTCAATAAATATGCAGGCAACCTCTCGGAGCTGATCTTCCAAAAGAATGTAGAGTTTCAAAACTATGAGCTAGCCCTCAAAGATGAACATGATAGCGTCTGGAATCGAGAATACAAATTGGGCAAGATACGTCTCTGGATTATAACTATTTCCACATATACAAGCAACACACTTAATTGCTAAATTTTTGTTGTTGAAATATCACAATTGGGAGAAAAGTACGAGAAGCAGGAGGAAGAGGCAGGGAATGCGGAGACAACATTCAAAAATACTATGGCCTCGGTAATAACAGACCATGCGACTCTCAAAAGACAGAACCAAAGGCTGGTAGAGGAGAATCGTCGTTTGCCTGAGGAAACATGGACAACGAGGCCTTGGTCAGAGAGAACCAAAGGCGTATGAATGATGTTATTGTGCTAAAGAAGCTTCTGGAGCAGGCTAAGAAAGACAAGGAGGTCGCTGAGGCAAGTAACAAAGAGGTGCTGAGCCGGATTAATGGAATAATGGCAGAGCACCTGAAGGACGTAGAGGAGCTCATAGATGATATTGAGGATGCTGAGATTAAGGAGGAGCTGGCTCTAGAGTCATATGTCTGGGGAATGTTTCTCAAAGCACTATGATTCCATGGAATCTCGTGGGTCTACGATCACCCCCGGACACTGGCTCAGATTTGGGATAGGCTGTTAGAGTACGAGGCTGAGCTATGGTAGGTGGAGGCAATCTATGAGATTGATTTCATGATCTCTCACTTGACTGAGCAGGAGAGGTTGGCACTGCAAGAAGGAAGACGACTGCTGAGAGAATGCCGAGAGCATGAAGGAGGCGGCGCTTGCTATTGCAAAGGGAAGTTGGTGTTAACCGACATCTCGGTAGTAGCTCACGAGTATTTTAGATGTAGTTTCCCGCAACATCAAGCTACACCTTTCATATCTGCAAGTGCTCCGCAAGTCCCATCCCCCGCTGAAGAAGAATATGATTTCGATCAACCAGGGCTAGGACTGGGGAGCTTTCCTCAACCAACAGGTGGAAGCACTGTGCCTGCAGCAACTACACCGCAGTGGTGCTAGGTAAAGTCTTATTCTTACGAGTGCTTAGAAAGATGGTAGCGCGATGTCGAAATAGACTAATTATCCTTTTTCTTCACCGTGCAAGTCCCTCGGGAGCAGAAGCAACAATAGGATATGGACCAAAATAGCCTATACAGCACGGGACATGGATGGAATATTTAGGGAAGTAGCTAGGTGAAGGAGGTGATCCACTGTACACATTTTCCGATGTTGAAATGGTGCTATTCAAGGAACTACTAGGGGAAGGAGATGGAAAAGAGGTACAGGTGGTTGGGCCGTTCAAGTCGAGTGAGCACACAATGCATGACTTAGTCGAAGAACAGAAATCCCAATTGCTCGCCAAGTCTGAGGAGCAATAGAAGAAAAAGGTAGACGATGAGTTGACCTGGCAAACAACACTAGTAGAGGCAAGGTAGAAGGTTGAGGAGGAAGTCGTGGCTAAGTTGTAGTAGGAGTTGAAGAAAAAGACTGGTGTTGAGGCTGCCAAGAAGAGGGATGATGACACATTTAAGAAGCTACGGGAGGCTGAGGCCAAAAGTCTTAAGGTTAGCAAGTCAGTGCAGAAGAAAGCTTCAAGGAAGGCTGGGAAGAAGAAAGTGAGGGCATTCCTGCGATACTCGCACTCTCCAGCGATGACACTCCCAAACCTCTTAATGCAATCGCTCCCGCAGGCGGGGAACTTACAGAGATATCAACTAGCGATGATAAAGAGGGAGAGATTACAATAGTGGCTATTAGGTCATCTTCTCCGACCAAGAGGAAAGAAGTGGATTGGAGGAAGCGGCTCCAGGATAAGGACGAAAAAGAAAGGTAATGAGCCATCCAGCAGTGACTCGGGCAAGAAGAAGGAGGTGCGGGAGGGCGACCCATCAAAGTGATTATTATAGGAGAATTTTGATTATGTAAGACGATAATATACACGAGTACGACCCTCGCTTTTGGAGGCATGGTGTGGTTTTCATGTACACCATGTCGTTAGAAAGAAAGATAGACATATGTAGTTTGCTTTTCTGCTGTGACTGAAAGTGTTAGTTGACTTTTCATATGTCATATTTCTTATTTATTGTTCAAATGTTTATCTATCCGTTCCAGTTTCTATACTTGCGCAAACATATTAGTTGTTACACTTAAGAAGACGTTGTTTGAGGCATCCCTCTTGAGATTTTTCAAGTCATGCGAAGATTGTATGCTTCAACTTCGCTCTCAGGGCATCCCATGATCGGGAGCTCCGAGTCATGAGGAGTTCAGGTTTGGTGCCTTCTCTCATCCCTGGGGTCATTGGTCCTGAGTTATGAGAAGCCACGGACGTTGTCGATCCGTCCTTTAGACTCTCTCATCGTTTTTCTCGGGTTAGAGTTCGAGTGTGTCGTTGGTTCATCGGTTATTACCCAGATCCAGATCCTTTGGATCGGATGGGGCTTAACGAGCAGTTGATGTCGTACTCATTCGGCTGATGGCCTGCCCCCAAGTCCGGAGACTTAGAAATGGGGTTGGACACTCAAGTAAATTGGCATTCCGAGTTATTTATACTCAGCCTCATCGTTGACTCAAGACTCAAGTTGAGTTATTTATACTCGACCTCGTCATTGATTCAAGACTCGAGTTGAGTTATTTATACTCGGCCTCGTCGTTGATTCGAGACTCAGGTTGAGTTATTTAAACTTTGCCTCGTCATTGATTCGAGTCTCAAGTTGAGTTATTTATACTTGGCATCATTGTTGATTCGAGAATCGAATTGAGTGTCATCTATTCCAAGCTTCAGGGTGTTAATCCAGTGTTGTGTGTTCACGCATGCCTGTCAGTTGTAATGGTTTCTTAAACATACTACATAGAAATTAAATACACCAAGAATATATACATCTGAAACTTTCTTTACCAATAACTATGGCAATAATGGCATTTACTTTCCAATGCCTTTAATTTGAAGAAAACAAAACATTGTTGGGAAGCAATAAATCTGTACAGTAAGCTATGTGAAGTAATGGCGGAGGTGTTCGATATTCCACAATCTTGGAAGCTCCGTGCAATTAATGGTTGTTAGCTTGATGATTCCATCTGCAAGCCACCGGTGTATGACGTATGGACCTTCCCAGCGAGGACTAAAACTAGTCGATGTAGGAATGATTGATTTAGCACGAGGACGCCAATGTGAAAATGCTTTGGACGGACTTTGGAGTTGAAAAATCAAACAATTCATTGACACTGAGCGGTGACTCTGAATTTAGTTTCATCTCTTTTCTCTTCGAGTAAGTCGAGTGACTCCAAGAAAATATCTTGGTTGGTTTATGGATCATAGTGTGTGACTTGACGAGATTGGGGTTTGAGCTCAATGGGAATGACGACTTCTAAGCCATAGGCAAGAGCGAAAGCAGTATGGCCAGTCACTGACTCATGGGTGGTCCGGTAAGCCCAAAGGCCTAGCGGGAGCTCATCTACCCATAAGCCTTCGGCCTTTTCCGGATGCTTCTTGGTGATGTATTTTATCACTTTGTTAACAACCTCGTCTTTCCCATTGGCTTGAGGATGAGCTGCTACCAAGAATTTTTTTTCAATATTGTGTTGTCGGCAGAAGGTCTTGAACTCAACACTCTCGAATTGGGTCTCATTTGTCTGAAATGATGGCTTGGGGGACTCCATATCGGGTGATGATGTTGTGAACGATGAAGTTGATCACCTTCTTCGTAGTAATTATAGTAAGAGCCTCGGCTTCGGCCTACCTGGTGAAGTGTCAACTGCGACGATAGCATAGCATGCACCGCTTCTGGCCATTGGAAGAGTTTTGATGATATATATTCACCACATGGAAAATGGTCAAGGACTGGCCATTTGTGCTAGCTCAGTAGGCGGGACTCTTTGAATCTTGGAAAGATTTTGGCATTTGTTTCACTTACGGGATCAGTCCACGGTATCTTGGTTGAGTGTGGGCCATAAGTAACCATATCTGAGAATCTTCCTCGCCAGAGTTTGCCCCCACCCCCCAAATGTGGTTACCACACTCACCTTCATACACGTCCAACAACACACGTTTGGCATCATTGTGGGCTACACACCAAAGTAATGGAATAGAGAATCCTCTTCGGTAGAGCACTCCGTCTTTAATGATGTAGCGATATGACTTTTATATAAGTGCCCATCTTTCCTTGTAGCGTTAAGGAGGATTCTAAGTTGTAACTAGCTCTTGATCAGTGTCAACCAAGACTCGGGCTTGGGCTTGATCTCCGTCATTGCTACCGAATCGGTTTGCATCTGATCGATGCTCGAACAATCGAGCACCTCCACTGGGGCTAACCCCAAGTGTTGTGCATCCCTAGAGCTGGCCAGCTTGGCTAATGAATCATTTTTCTTGTTTTGTTCTCGAGGGATGTGCATGATGATTTAGAGGCCGAAGTTGGTGAGTAGTCCGTGGACCTGAGCAAGGTACGGAGCGAGCCATGCCCGTTGGCTTGGTATTCACCTTGCACCCGGCACACGATGAGTTGTGAGCCAAAGTAAATCTAGAGAGCCTTGATGTTAAGTTTGATTGCAATTAAGAGTCCAACAATCAAGGCTTCATATTATTCATTGTCATTGGTGGTAGGGAAGTCGAGTTTCAGAGTGTAACAGATCGTATTCCCCAGTAGTAACGAGTACGACTCCGGTGCCGGAGCAGTGACTGTTGGGCGATCCATCCATGAATAGCTTGAATGTTCTGAGGCTCATTGTCTTTTGGAGGAGGCTCTTAAGGAATTATTAACTCCACCATGAAGTCGGCAAGGGCTTTCCCGAGTATGGCTCGACGAGGGATGAATGTAATCTCGAATTGGCTCAGTTATATGTTCTACTTCAAAAGTCTATCAAACGCCTCTGGTCATTGCAGGACCTGTCGTAGAGGCTAGTCAGCGTAGACTTTAATTGGATGGAACTAAAAATACGGTCGTAGATTCTAGGACGAGATCAACAGACAGTAAGCAAGCTTCTTCAGCTTTGGATAATTCTTTTTAGCTCCTGCTAACCTCTTGTTGATGTAGTAAACGGGTCGTTGGACACAATCTTCGATATACACAACCGCCGAGGTAATTGCCCGCACAAAAAATCCAAATAGAGATATAAGTCTTCATGGTCCATGGGTTTTGACAAGATAGGTGTTCGCTCTAAGTGATTCAATAGGTCCTGGAATGCGGCAATGCACTCCGGTGTCCATGTGAAGTTGCGGTTCCTTTTTCTGAGCAAGTCAAAAAAGGGAATGCATTTGCCATTATCTTAGAGATGAATTGACTTAGGGTGACCACTTTTCCATTTGAACTTTGAATATCCTTGATGCTCTGAGGGGAATGAATATCCAGGATAGCTTGGATTTTTTCTGGATTGTCCTCAATTCTCCGTGAATTACTGATGTGACCAAGGAATTTTCCCGATGCAACGCCGAAAGAGCATTTGTAGGGATTGAATTTCATGCCATGTTTATGAAGGATATCGAACATTTCAGCGAGGACATTGATGTAGTCGTTCGATACCCTCGTTTTCAAGAGCATATTGTCTACGTAAACCTCCACGGATCTCCCGATCTGATCCTTGAACATGCAGTTGACCAGTCGCTAATAGGTGCCTCCAGCGTTCTTGAGTCCGTAAGGCAAGAAGACATAGCAGTAGAGCCCATGATCGGTTATGAATGAGGTGTTCTGCTAGTATGGAAGGTACATAGGAATCTGATTGTAGCCTGAGTGCACATCCATGAAGTAGAGAAGTTAGTAGCCAGCGGTTGAATCAACTAGCTAGTCAATTTTCGAAAGTAGGAAGTTGTCCTTTGGGCAAACTCTGTT
Organism: Allium sativum; assembly: GCA_030737875.1. Taxonomy (NCBI): domain Eukaryota; kingdom Viridiplantae; phylum Streptophyta; class Magnoliopsida; order Asparagales; family Amaryllidaceae; genus Allium; species Allium sativum. Next base: position 1,015,900,011 of record CM060926.1, on the reverse strand, counting down.
CAAGTCTGAGTAGTTGATGCACCTTCTCCACTTTCCATTTAGTTTCTTGACCATGACCGGGTTACAGACCCATTCGGGGTTGAGGGCATCACGGATAAAGTTGTTGTTGAGTAGTTTATCCACCTCCTTTTTGAGTGCATACGATCTTTCAGTCCCCAAGATTCGATGCTTCTATTTGACTGGAAGATGCTTTGGGCAATACTGAGCATGTGGCAGACAATTCTTGGGTCGGTGCCACACATGTCTGAGTGGGTCCAAGAAAATACATTGAGGTTGACCCTTAAGAAGTCAACAATCTCTTCCTTTATGCGGGGTGGAGTTGTGATCCAACTTTTAAGACCATTGTCAGGGCATCGAGGTTGACCGGAATATCCACAGTTGGCTTTACCTAGGTAGCCATTTCGAAATCGGATTCTTCATCTTCCCTTGGGTCGAGATCGTAGGAAAGACGACAGTGGCTTTTGAGCGAGGACTCGGACACCTTTGATTTCTATGCATTGGCAATCTTGGCACAAGAGGGTAGAGACATTGTCTTGCCTTTCCCTATGTTGATGGCATCCTTTCACTCGGCGTGATAGCAGGATCTTACGGTTGCTTGGTCGTCCTTGACTATTGTAACACCCCACGTCCGTTAGTGTCACTCACAAAGGGAATGCACTAAGTTCTATGGAGCATTTAGGGTAAAAGATGCAGATAAATTACAAGACAGACAGAAATTAAAGGGCGGAAAATAAAACTTTGCTTTATTGATAAAATAGTTTGTACAATTATTTCTTTACAATGTCAGAGTATCATCTGTCTTACAAAATAAAGAAGCATAAAAATACATTTATATTCCCCAATTTTAGCAAGAGCCAGCCATAGCATCTGAAAAGAGAATCCAAGCAAAACTTCGACAAATCTTCAAGCTGGGAAAGAGTGACATTCCAACTTAACCTGAGCTATACTATTCCCTCCTTTACTACCTGGGGGGGACGGAAGAAAAGAAGACGAAAGAAAAACAGAGTCAGACATAAAGCCTGAGTAAGTTCAGTAACTTCTAGCATGTGAACAATGGAAAAACAAAACAACATGAATTAACTGAATACAAGATTACACCATGACGATAGGGTTGGCAAGATTAGACAAGATTAACACAATATATGCTAAGCTAAGATAAACGGGATATGCTCTAATGCTTTCGCCGCTTCGCTATTTCCTTGTTATACTGGTTTCTATATCTCTGCACCACCTAACTAGTGTCTTAACTAGTAACGATAACGTGATCCCAATCCCTGTATTTTCCATCGCCTTCAGGCATACATTTATTATTTGTTACCTAGATCTAATCTAGGGTTTTCTACCAAGTGCTTTCTAGATTTAACTAGAGTTTACGCTATCTGCTGAACGCTTCTCGGATTCAGGGTTTATGCCACCTAGTCCAACTAGGGATTATGCTACCTGTCGAACGATGCCCCCAAGCCTAGGACACACTACCTAGAGTGGTATATGTTCCTACACTTCCCCACGCATGTATCGCGAATCGTTATCGCTTGTCTAGATGCACATGTCCTGTAATGTGCAGCCCGAGTCCTGTGGCAGGGAAAATCAAGGAATACAGAACTCGGTCGGGAGCTTTCAGATATTTGCCGATGCAGATGCTAAGGTATATTTTTATTCCAGTGGCTATGGTCCCACTTGACCCCTCCCTCAACTAATGAAAGGCACACCTTGAAAAATGAGAACTATACGCAGGCCCCCGGTGCCCCCACTATCCTATGGCCATCCTCACCCATAACTAGATAGCAAGTATATGGTCTTTTGGAGTTCTCCGCCTTTCCGCTTCACGTATCTCGATTGACTGAAGATGGATGGTAGACGGCGAGTTGCTATCATAGGGCTACCGATTTCTCGCCGAATCACGCCGGTCCATCCTAGTCTTTAGGTTGCCATATATTGCAACCAAGGCATACCCCTGGTTCTTCTAATGTAGACCTTAACCTCTGTGAGTCCAGGAGGATCCTCTGCAGCCTCACAGAGGGATACCAAGAGTACCCTCACGTCCCCTTGAAGCCTCGGGCTTCGTAACCCAATTCGTTGGAGCCTTCTTTTTACTCAGACGGACATTCGCTCCTTCCCGTGCTATACTAAGAATTACTACTTAGTTCTACTAACTAAGGTTTACCACTTAGTTTCCAGAATCGTTGTTTTCTCAACTAAGGTTTACTACTTAGCTCCTTTTAACTAAGGTTTACTACTTAGTTCTCTTTCCCGTCAATTTGGATTGGTTAAGTGTCATTAGTCAATTCAGGCTAACTTAACCCCCTTTCATTTATCATGTTAAACTGGTTAAGTGTTACCAGTAATTCATGTTGACTTAACCCTGCCACCAACCAAATTATATTGGTTAATTATTTCTTATTACTTAACCCTACCCATTCATCCTGTATTGGTTAAGTGTTCCTTTTTAACTTAACCTTGCCCGTCTGTTTTAACTAACCTGTTATTAATGGTTAAGTATTATCCCTTCATGTTTTAGACTTAGCCTTATTCCTTTATCACAATCTGACGGTTAAGTGTTCAAGTTTACTTAACCCTACGGTCTAGCCCAGCTAACATATCAAATTGGCTAAGTGTATTAGATTTTACTTAACCCCAACCTCTAGTTAACATGTTAATTTGGCTAAGTGTTTAACTTTACTTAACCCCACCTTCTAGTCTAGTTAACATGTTAATTTGGCTAAGTGTCCCTATGGACTAAGCCCTCCCATTCTAGCTTAACTGTGTTAAGTTGGTTAAGTGTTCCTATGGACTTAACCCTCCCATTCTAGCTTAACTGTGTTAAGTGTCGGTATGAACCTAACCCCACCCATCGGTTTTGTTATCATGTTGAATTGGTTAAGTGTCTTAGTTAACTTAACCCTACCATTCTTGTTCTAGCTTTAACTAAATAAATTAAAGCCGCTACCACTCACATTAGACGGATATTGTTGCGACTACTGGATGTGCCGGTTGGTTCCGGGCAGGTTTACATCGCAACTCAGTCTAACATCGGGTTAGGCATATTCGTGTTTTCTAAGTTCAAAGGGTTTTGATTAATTTTCAAATCAGGTTTTGAAAGTAACCATCCCGTCCGTCGGATCAGTTAGGGATAGCCAGGGAGAGCAGGAACTTGTATTTTCCAAACCCAAGCCTAGACATTATCCTCTCTGTCACCCTAGAACTTTCTGGTGTGTTATTAAAAGAGATGTCGTTAAGAAACCTTTAATTTGTCTAAATTTACATTTTCTCATTTAGGACAAATTCTATAAGTAAATTATTCCTAATTTACTTATCTCCTAATTACTCTTTTAATGTAAATTGTCAACCTTTATTCTTATGGCCCATTTTCCCCTCTATATCACATTTATGCTTTTTGGTATGTAAACTATACCAAATTAAGTGTCACTAACCCTGATTTTGCTAAACCTGACAATTATTCCCAATTATGGCCAATTTCAAATTTATGCCAATATACTTATTATGCCAAATTAGCTAATCCAAATCTGATTTAACATTCTAATTACAGTTCATGTCAAACTAGACTTATTATTCTAGTTCACAATTCATGTAAATGCTAGATTTACAAGTCAAGATTCAAATTACACATCCTATAATTCATGTCAAATTTATCCAATTTGCATTTCTATGAACATGCCATAATACATGTTCCCAATTTATGCCAATTTCCAAGTTAAAACCACGTTTTTAGTAAATTTCATATTTTGCCCAAATCGTATTCCCACCGTTCGTATAATCGTGATTCAATCTAGATTATAGATAACTCTAGATTCGTAGAAAATAGGGAATGAACCAAAGATGCTAAGCAAAAGATAGACATAATAACTGGCATAAAAAGGGTTGAATAACGACGTAGGTTCAAGAACATGGGTAGACCTAACTTAATAGGTAAATTCCCAAGGTCTAAAACCAAAGAAAACCTAAAATAGACAGAATAGAGGCGTAGGTTCAAGAACATGGGTAGACCTAACTTAATAGGTAAATTCCCAAGGTCTAAAACCAAAGAAAACCAAGAATAGACAGAATAGAAAATCAGGTTTAGACCCAATTTCACAGTCACAAAACTTAAGCAGCACTTTCCTAGTCATGAATCACAGTTGTTCTTGTTATGTCATAGGTAATAGTTTATGTTTCCAAATCAAAGGCATAGGCTTGTGTTCATGGTTGAGGAAATAATCCTCATAGTCACAGTCCCGGTCATAGGCAAGGTTCATAGTCATAGGCAATGTCCATAGCTATAGGCGGTGTTCATAGTCAAAGAGGCATGTGGTTCTAAGGTCCATAGTTTCATAGTCACAGTCTTATTTGTCCTTGAATCATAACGGTTCTTAATTAGGTCCAAAGATATAAGCACTGATTCGAATAGAGAGAGAGAGAGATTTAACATATTCTTTTATTCCTTTAATTTCATGTCGCGAACAGAGAAAAACGTTCAAGTCTAAGAAGTAACCGACTTACAGAGATTAGATTAGAATAGAAAGAAGGCGTTGCTATGATTCGTGCGACGTTAGCCTTTAATCCTTATCTTGAAGCTTTAATCTTGATTTGAATCTCTTCTGGACAACTTGAGCAGCATAACCTTGTCTTGAAATTGCGTATTATTTTCCTATTTTTTATTTATTTATATATTTTCTCAGTGGCAGCATAAGGATAGAAAAGAATTTGTGAATAGAGAAGGAGTCTAGGGCTGTTTATATAGTGTTAGGCGGACGAATCTAGTCAGAAAACGTGACCAAATACATCAGAACGAACCAGGTGCAGAAAGCTGGAAAAAGCGGGGAGGTCGACCCCCAGGTCGACTACCCAGTCGACCTGGGTGCCCTAGATCGACTACCCAGTCGACCTGGGTGCCTTGGGCAGGAAAATTCCCGCCCAGCCCAACCTGGGTCTGTTTTTCGAATTTGAACTCCTTTTCTGACCTGTTTTGAAATTTGAACTTCGCTGAATCTTCCGAAGGCCATATCTTCCTCATACGGACTCCGATTTACGAAAACTCGGACTTGTTTTCATGCAGAATTCCGAGACGAATGCAATGGCGCAGACCATTTCCCTTGATTTTGATTTTAAAATTTAATTCTGCCTTGATTTGTGAATCTTAGTGTTACAGAATTACAGGGTGTTACATTCTCCCCCACTTAAAAGGATTTCGTCCCCGAAATCTTCAAGTTAGGAAGAATGTGTCCTACCATCCAATCACCCATGTACTCAACCACTCAATCACAGGCATTCATTATCCTTAAAAGATTTCTAATGCTTTCATGTCCATATGCATATTGTGTGTATATGTCTTTATCTGATGCAAAATCAGGCGGTCTACTGATTCAGTTGACCTCCTTAATGCCAATCATGTCAGTGCCATGCGTCCAATCATGTATGCAAGCATCCCTAGTTATGTAAATACTACATGCGTGCACAGCCATTCATCCATATGCAACATCTGTATGATCACATATCAAGTTCAACTTACAAACAAATACATATCTGTAAATGCAAGATGAAAGCGTCCGAACTTGATCTAGTGCCTTATACGTATGCATATGCACTCACGAGCAACCAATTGCAACCATCAACCATAACATGTTTAAAATACATGTTTACATCCATTGGCTTCTACATAAGGATCGAAGATATGACCTAGGTGATATACTTTGGAAAGAGAGAAACAATTATGCGTAAAGCTCCTTCAAAAAAAAAGAAATCAAGGATGCACCCTTAAGGAAAAGGGTATGATGCTAGTATCTAGCCTTCCTGAGCTTTAGTCCACTGTATCTTAACTAATTTAACTTCACGATTGTGAAGTTTCCGATCTCCATTTCCAAAATAAACAGATGTTAACTATGATACCAAGTGTACATACCAAGATGGTTTGAGGTCTCTCCTCTTAGCTTATCCATCACGCCATAACTATGAGGGTCAAAAGGTCACTACGTGCTTTTTAGAGTGCCTACCACAACTATTCATCTCTCACGCAAACCATCCTAGTCGAACTCGACATTCCTCAAGTACAAGCCCCAAAGGCCTAAACCAATATCAGACAAGCACCCAAGGAATATCTCCTCCGAATTTAGACGATCTACGTGAGATGGTATAAGGAAACTCGATAGCTATTCTCAAATCTCTACTAACCAAAAATAAACTGGTCAGACCACCAATTGGATTTGAGACTCTAGTGGGATCTTTCTACTATACAAGTACTATGGTACAGAGACTCAACTACGGAAGTGGATATGAACAAAGCGAAGCGCTAAAACCAAAGGAAAGAGTAAAAACAGCTAAACTAGACTCTTCCAACGGAAATTTACTACCTTTCTCCTAGGTACGCTTGGTGGTGAAAGTATGTACTTGCCCTTCTGAAAATCTTGTTCCTCGTTCTTGCCCTTGTCCTTAATTATATGCCCTATCCTACCCTAGTAAAGATACTTCCTCTTGTCCTAGGTTTTATAATTTCTTCCTCCTTCGTGAGCTAAATCTACATCCATGAATTCCTCATCCTAGGGTTGTGCTCCCTAGCCAAACTCCCCATCTCCTTCCGTGTGTAGTCATGTTGACAAATCTCTCGAAAGCTGCCTCCGTCGTACAGAAAACCCTACTAAGCTTGAAAGAAAACTAACCGCAGGTGGAACTACTACGGTTATAGATGGAAGTCGGGCACTACTTCGCCCTTCGATGAGGTTACCTCCCAGAAAGCCAGGAGCCCCCAGAGACTCAAGAAAGAAGGAGTCAAGAATTCAAACAGAGAAAGAGAAGGTAGTGCGTATGGCTTTTGGGGAATATGCCTTTAAAACAAATCTTTTCTTTTGAAAATGCTTATTTTAAAACCGTTTTGAAAATAATTTTTCAAATCCTTTATCTGATCTGGTAACCTTCAGCTCTGATACCACGTGTAACACCCCACGTCCGTTAGTGTCACTCACAAAGGGAATGCACTAAGTTCTGTGGAGCATTTAGGGTAAAAGATGCAGATAAATTACAAGACAGACAGAAATTAAACAGCAGAAAATAAAACTTTGCTTTATTGATAAAATAGTTTGTACAATTATTTCTTTACAATATCACAGTATCATCTGTCTTACAAAATAAAGAAGCATAAAAATACATTAATATTCCCCAATTTTAGCAAGAGCCAGCCATAGCATCTGAAAAGAGAATCCAAGCAAAACTTCGACAAATCTTCAAGCTGGGAAAGAGTGACATTCCAACTTAACCTGAGCTATACTATTCCCTCCTTTACTACCTGGGGGGGGGAACGGAAGAAAAGAAGACGAAAGAAAAACAGAGTCAGACATAAAGCCTGAGTAAGTTCAGTAACTTCTAGCATGTGAACAATGGAAAAACAAAACAACATGAATTAACTGAATACAAGATTACACCATGACGATAGGGTTGGCAAGATTAGACAAGATTAACACAATATATGCTAAGCTAAGATAAACTGGATATGCTCTAATGCTTTCGCCGCTTCGCTATTTCCTTGTTATACTGGTTTCTATATCTCTGCACCACCTAACTAGTGTCTTAACTAGTAACGATAACGTGATCCCAATCCATGTATTTTCCATCGCCTTCAGGCATACATTTATTATTTGTTACCTAGATCTAGTCTAGGGTTTTCTACTAAGTGCTTTCTAGATTTAACTAGAGTTTACGCTATCTGCTGAACGCTTCTCGGATTCAGGGTTTATGCCACCTAGTCCAACTAGGGATTATGCTACCTGTCGAACGATGCCCCCAAGCCTAGGACACACTACCTAGAGTGGTATATGTTCCTACACTTCCCCACGCATGTATCGCGAATCGTTATCGCTTGTCTAGATGCACATGTCTTGTAATGTGCGGCCCGAGTCCAGTGGCAGGGCAAATCAAGGAATACAGAACTCGGTCGAGAGCTTTCAGATATTTGCCGATGCAGATGCTAAGGTCTATTTTTATTCCAGTGGCTATGGTCCCACTTGACCCCTCCCTCAACTAATGAAAGTCACACCTTGAAAAATGAGAACTATACGCAGGCCCCCGGTGCCCCACTATCCTATGGCCATCCTCACCCATAACTAGATAGCAAGTATATGGTCTTTTGGAGTTCTCCGCGTTTCCGCTTCACGTATCTCGATTGACTGAAGATGGATGGTAGACGACGAGTTGCTATCACAGGGCTACCGATTTCTCGCCGAATCACGCCGGACCATCCTAGTCTTTAGGTTTCCATATATTGCAACCAAGGCATACCCCTCGTTCTTCTAACGCAGACCTTAACCTCTGTGAGCCCAGGAGGATCATCTGCAGCCTCACAGAGGGATACCAAGAGTACCCTCACGTCCCCTCGAAGCCTCGGGCTTCATAACCCAATTCCTTGGAGCCTTCTTTTTACTCAGACGGACATTCGCTCCTTCCCGTGCTATACTAAGAATTACTACTTAGTTCTACTAACTAAGGTTTACCACTTAGTTTCCAGAATCGTTGTTTTCTCAACTAAGGTTTTCTACTTAGCTCCTTTTAACTAAGGTTTACTACTTAGTTCTCTTTCCCGTCAATTTGGATTGGTTAAGTGTCATTAGTCAATTCAAGCTAACTTAACCCCCTTTCATTTATCCTGTTAAACTGGTTAAGTGTTACCAGTAATTCATGTTGACTTAACCCTGCCACCAACCAAGTTATATTGGTTAATTATTTCTTATTACTTAACCCTACCCATTCATCCTGTATTGGTTAAGTGTTCCTTTTTAACTTAACCTTGCCCGTCTGTTTTAACTAACCTGTTATTAATGGTTAAGTATTATCCCTTCATGTTTTAGACTTAGCCTTATTCCTTTATCACAATCTGACGGTTAAGTGTTCAAGTTTACTTAACCCTACGGTCTAGCCCAGCTAACATATCAAATTGGCTAAGTGTATTAGATTTTACTTAACCCTAACCTCTAGTTAACATGTTAATTTGGCTAAGTGTTTAACTTTACTTAACCCCACCTTCTAGTCTAGTTAACATGTTAATTTGGCTAAGTCTCCCTATGGACTTAGCCCTCCCATTCTAGCTTAACTGTGTTAAGTTGGTTAAGTGTTCCTATGGACTTAACCCTCCCATTCTAGCTTAACTGTGTTAAGTATCAGTATGAACCTAACCCCACCCATCGGTTTTGTTATCATGTTGAATTGGTTAAGTGTCTTAGTTAACTTAACCTTACCTTTCTTGTTCTAGCTTTAACTAAATAAATTAAAGCCACTACCACTCACATTAGACTGATATTGTTGCGACTACCGGATGTGCCGGTTGGTTCCGGGCAGGTTTACATCGCAACTCAGTCTAACATCGGGTTAGGCATATTCGTGTTTTCTAAGTTCAAAGGGTTTTGATTAATTTTCAAATCAGGTTTTGAAAGTAACCATCCCGTCCGTCGGATCAGTTAGGGATAGCCAGGGAGAGCAGGAAACTTGTATTTTCCAAACCCAAGCCTAGACACTATCCTCTCTGTCACCCTAGAACTTTCTGGTGTGTTATTAAAAGAGATGTCATTAAGAAACCTTTAATTTGTCTAAATTTACATTTTCTCATTTAGGACAAATTCTATAAGTAAATTATTCCTAATTTACTTATCTCCTAATTAGTCTTTTAATGTAAATTGTCAACCTTTATTCTTATGGCCCTTTTCCCCTCTATATCATATTTATGCTTTTTGGTATGTAAACTATACCAAATTAAGTGTCACTAACCCTGATTTTGCTAAACTTGACAATTATTCCCAATTATGGCCAATTTCAAATTTATGCCAATATACTTATTATGCCAAATTAGCTAATCCAATTCTGATTTAACATTCTAATTACAGTTCATGTTAAACTAGACTTATTATTCTAGTTCACAATTCATTTAAATGCTAGATTTACAAGTCAATACTAGATTCAAATTACACATCCTATAATTCATGTCAAATTTATCCAATTTGCATTTCTATGAACATGCCATAATACATGTTCCCAATTTATGCCAATTTCCAAGTTAAAACCACGTTTTTAGTAAATTTCATATTTTGCCCAAATCGTATTCCCACCGTTCGTATAATCGTGATTCAATCTAGATTATAGATAACTCTAAATCGTAGAAAATAGGGAATGAACCAAAGATGCTAAGCAAAAGATAGACATAATGACTGGCATAAAAAGGGTTGAATAACGACGTAGGTTCAAGAACATGGGTAGACCTAACTTAATAGGTAAATTCCCAAGATCAAAAACCAAAGAAAACCAAAAATAGACAGAATAGAGGCGTAGGTTCAAGAACATGGGTAGACCTAACTTAATGGGTAAATTCCCAAGGTCTAAAACCAAAGAAAACCAAGAATAGACAGAATAGAAAATCAGGTTTAGACCCAATTTCACAGTCACAAAACTTAAGCAGCACTTTCCTAGTCATGAATCACAGTTGTTCTTGTTATGTCATAGGCAATAGTTTATGTTTCCAAATCAAAGGCATAGGCTTGTGTTCATGGTCGAGGAAATAATCCTCATAGTCACAGTCATAGTCATAGGCTTGTGTTCATGGTCGAGGAAATAATCCTCATAGTCACAGTCACAGTCATAGGCAAGTTTCATAGTCATAGGCAATGTCCATAGTCATAGGCGGTGTTCATAGTCAAAGAGGCATGTGGTTCTAAGGTCCATAGTTTCATAGTCACAGTCTTATTTGTCCTTGAATCATAACGGTTCTTAATTAGGCCCAAAGATATAAGCACTGATTCGAATAGAGAGAGAGATTAGGCATATTCTTTTATTCCTTTAATTTCATGTCGCGAACCGAGAAAAGCATTCAAATCTAAAAAGTAACCGACTTACAGAGATTAGATTAGAATAGAAAGAAGGCGTTGTTATGATTCGTGCGACGTTAGCCTTTAATCCTTATCTTGAAGCTTTAATCTTGATTTGAATCTCTTCTGGACAACTTGAGCAGCATAACCTTGTCTTGGAATTGCGTATTATTTTCCTATTTTTTATTTATTTATATATTTTCTCAGTGGCAGCATAAGGATAGAAAAGAATTTGTGAATAGAGAAGGAGTCTAGGGCTGTTTATATAGTGTTAGGCGGACGAATCTAGTGAGAAAACGTGACCAAATACATCAGAACGAACCAGGTGCAGAAAGCTGGAAAAAGCGGGGAGGTCGACCCCCAGGTCGACTACCCAGTCAACCTGGGTGACCCAGGTCGACTACACAGTCGACCTGGGTGCCCCAAGTCGGCTAACCAGTCGACCTGGGTGCCTTGGGCGGGAAAATTCCCGCCCAGCCCAACCTAGGTCTATTTTTCGAATTTGAACTCCTTTTCTGACCTGTTTTGAAATTTGAACTTCGCTGAATCTTCCGGAGGCCATATCTTCCTCATACGAACTCCGATTTACGAAAACTCGGACTCGTTTTCATGCAGAATTCCGAGACGAATGCAATGGCATAGCCCGTTTCCCTTGATTTTGATTTTAAAATTTAATTCTGCCTTGATTTGTGTATCTTAGTGTTACCGAATTAAGGGGTGTTACAACTATACTGATCCTATTCTCTACTGGAAATTTCATTAGAAAGGACCATGGTGACATGCAGACTCAGAACTCTGTAAGGAAGGGGCATCTAGAGAAGATGTTTCAGGGAGAGATGACGTTGATTACCACGAAGATGAGGATTCAGACACGACTCCGACCGCTGTCTCCAATTTCAACTGGTAGTTCACCATTCCTACAGGTTGGTTGGGAGAACCATTGAAGTCGTAGCACAATAGGGCTTCAAGTCTTTGGCCTTAAGTTTCATTTGGTCATAGGCCTACTTGAAGATTATATTGACCGAGCTTCCTTAGTCGATAAGGATCCTTTGAACATACGTCGGGCCTATCTAAGCAGATATAACGAGAGGCTCTATGGTTGTGATCTCAATTCCCGTAGACTCTCTCTCTCATGGAAGACAACATCGTCCCGCATTGTCTTCCGGAGCCTGGCGGGGACAGATTAGTCCAAGGAAGAGCATGCTTCGTAGCTGGCGTGCTTAATGGAGTTGGCATACTCCCCCATCTTTCAGAAGTTGTCGTGTGCGAGGTTAAGCCCACCGCAAATAGTATTGATCATGATGCGACGTAGTCTTTGGTGGGATAGCCCTGGGGCTATACTGGAAGGAGGGAGAGTGGACATTGAAGGGCCCGCGGCTGCTTCTAAAGGTGCAGGATTCTGAATGTATTGTTCCAGACATTTATTGCAGATGAGCTTTTTAATCGCATCCTTGAGTTAGCGACGGTCGTTGGTGTTGTACCCAAACATATCATGAAACCTGCAATACTTGCTGGAGTTCTTCTCGCGGTCGGTAGATTCCCTGGTGTTGGGCTTTTTGTACTAGTGCGTGTTACAGTTTTCTACATAAATTGTCCCCAACTTTTGGTTGAGCGGAGTGTAGTTCCTATAAGTGGGATAGCAGTAGTGCTTCTTTGGGTCTCTAGGAGCTTTGTTGTTGTTATGACCATTGGGTTTGTCGTTGTTTAGCTTGGTCTTGTACGAGACTGTCCCCTTCCCTTTTCGGAAGATTCTCCGACTTGTTTTCCTTTTACATTGTCTACGACAGTACCTAAGTGTGGGTTATTGGAGTGGCCGCCTTGAGCATCCCTGTTGCATTGTGCTTCCTCTTGATATAAGAACTGGTCGACCTTCTCGTAGAAAGCTTCCAGAGTCTTCAGTTACTTTCTATAGATCCACGCTCCAAACTCAGATCTAGGAAGGATGCCTTTTAATGAGCTGGACAAGAACTGTGCGAGGCTCCGGGTCGTCAACCTCAGCGAGGGTGGTGTTGAAATGCTTGAGATAGCTTTTGAGGGTTTCTGTCGTCCCATGGTAGAGGTTGGAGAGAGTGAGAATATCCTTCAACTGGGGAAATAAATCCTGAAATGTTTGACCGTTTTGGAAGCTAGTTGGTCGAAGGTACTTATGGAGCGACTAGTAAGTAAAGTAAACCAAAGCAGAGTTGCGTCTTCCATAAAAATCAGGAAGCATTTGCACTTGACGGCATTAGTGACTCGACTGGAGTCCATATGCGATTCGTAGTCGTTTAAGCCACAAGGGTCGGTTTTTCCCCCAGAAGGTGCTACCTGTGGCATGTTGAAGCGTCAGGGACACTCAGCTTCGTGCACGACCTAATGAAGGGGTTACGTCTCATGTTGGTTTCTCACGTGTCGTTGACGTTCCCTCGCATCTCTCTCAAGATCTATCAGATCATGTCGAGGAGATATGCAGGTTGAACCTCTACTGGAATCCAGGGGTTGTAGTTCACTCAGGAGTCCTGGGCTGTGGATGTCATCGGGGATGGACATCAAGATCACTCTCATCCATGTCATCAGCATTGTTCGCTTGATTCAGGTATGGTTGACGAGGCTGCGCCAGCCGGTTTTGATTAAGCGAAACCTGGGCATGTCGAATTGCTGGAAGCATAGGCCTAAAGTTCAGAGCTATGACAGTTGGGTTCTGTCAAGTAGGGGGTCGGTTACTGGGACCGGGTTCATCATTAATAACAACCCGAGAATGGTCTCTTTGACGTGTTCCCTCATTGAAAGTTACAGTAGTCCTATTACCATTTCCATTGTCGTTGACATTGGGATTAGTGTTGGTGAGGGCATTAGCGTTGAGAGTCATCCTTCTTCTTTGGCTTCAACCCCGAGTATCGAAAGAAGAACTTTCTGAGGCATTGAGCTGCGGCCAAGCATTGCTCTGATTAGGCTAGTGTTAAGCAAGGGGAGTGGAATTATTAGGAAGCATCAGTGTCGGCCACTGCGGTGGGTACGACGATCAGATTCTTCGATTTCTTACCATCATAAGCGGACTTGAGCAGTAGGTTGAGAAGAAACCTGAGTAGCACAATGAAGTCGAGATGGAAATGCACGAAAAGAAGTGAGTTTAAGTTCTCAGTGAAAGCACCAAAGTTTTGATGGAAAATTGGTTGTCGCGCTTTCTCTAAACTCGAATTAGCATTTTGCATGTGGAAAATTAAAGGGTGGAAAGAAGAAAATAATACAGAGGTTTATAGTGGTTCGATCTGTGAGGGGCCTATGCCCACCTCGAATGCTTTTGTTGATCTTTATTCACAAATGTGGGTTACAAGCATTGAACACCACATGACATTTGTTTACAATTTATTCTAAGTATTTCTGAGTCATAATTATCATATGCCAAGTCTTGGGGAAAAAATATGTAGTCTTCTTCTTCCTCAAGAGCTATGCTGCCATAATTGGAGTTCTGGGAGCTTGTAGAGGTATCAAATCAATCATAAACCAATCCCTTTGAAGAATGAGCAAGGTGGTATTTACAGGTAATGGGTTAGTGGGAGTAGTTGAGCTTTGGGGACTACAAAGCAGAATTTCGCATCCCAGAGGCACAGAACCCAGAAAATCGCATCCCCAATGCGCTATGGAAGAATTTTGCATCCCAAGGGATATGAAAATCCACAACCTAGAGGGATGCGATTTAGCACTATCGGGGCAACGTATCGTGTTCAGCGGGATGCGATGTATCGCATCCGAGGGGATGCGATGTATCACATACGAGGGATGTGATATATCACATCCCGAGGGATGCGATATATTGCATCTGGTGGGATGTGATATCTCGCTTGCAGGGGATGCTAGGTTAGATGGATTCAGAAAATGGGGGATGCAACGCGATGTGGTGCGAGGAGGAGGGAGTCCGAGCCTATGGATACAAGGCCATGTGGATGCAAAGTTGAAGGATTAAGAATGTGGGATGTGATATTCGTATTCTGAGGTATTGTGAGGCCAAAGCTCGTGCGATACCTTCTGGGCTTGGGCCCTTAGCATTCTGGCGACACTTTGGGATTTAGTGCCGCTCAATAGGCCGAATCGAGTGGGCTTAGTATGCTTTTGGGAACCGGGTCGAAAAGCAGGTTAACAGTAACATCCAAACGTTCTCTTTTGCGTTCAATTTTGTAATCAGAATCTAAATCTTACTAAAAGGTATTAAGTGTAATTATTGAAAATTATGCCTGAATATTGAAAAGAGTAATAAACATATTTCAAATCACAAGAAATATGTAATATGTATGTTTTTTGAATGGTTGATGTAAACTTTGCACAAACATATTAAACTCTATGTTTGTACATGAATTTACACATCTCTTTCCTTTTTGTTTTTTGTACATATTTCTTATTGATTTTAAATAATGTCTTTTTTTTTTGAAAAAGAGAAAAAATGCATATTTACAATAACTAAGTTAAAACCCGAACAAAACTGAACACAAACAGGCTTATATCTTTTTAACAAATTTTACATGAATTACAAATCAACAACAAAACTACAGATCTGGAATAAAACTACATCTTAACAGTGATTTATGGGACTGATTTCTAGATCTATGGTGTTTACAATCACCATAATATTTTAAACACAATCATATGCAATAATATGAACATCAATTAAGCCGACAAAATAATAATATTATTCAAACCACAATTTTATTCATTCAG
The DNA here is from genome assembly GCA_030737875.1 of Allium sativum. Classification (NCBI taxonomy): domain Eukaryota; kingdom Viridiplantae; phylum Streptophyta; class Magnoliopsida; order Asparagales; family Amaryllidaceae; genus Allium; species Allium sativum. The sequence goes on along the minus strand of CM060926.1, from coordinate 1,015,884,487 downwards.
ATTTAACAATACTCATAAACAGATCCAGCAGGCATTATTCCAGGTTTAACAAAATTATAAACAAATCTAGTAAACATTTAGGGATACATTTCAGATCTAATATAAACAAAGTAATAAGGTTATTGTATACTGGTATATAAATTTCCCACTCACCTGAAATTATCCAAATCTGAATAATCTTTTAGGTCCACAATACCTAAATTCTTACAAATCTACAATTATTATGAAAAGGGGATATCTTCAGATTTGTAGATTTGCAAGAAAATAAGAAAAGAGAGGAGAAATCGGATGAAGAAGAACCTAAACACCAATTCATATTTTTTTCCACTTGACTCTGATTAACCCTTTCAAATCTGTATTGCTTATGTTTGATTTTGATTGTATATGAAAAAAAATTGTTTTATAATTTGTTTGTGAGAAAGGGAAAGGTCAAAGCTTCGCTGCTCCTCTCAGAAATATACGGAAAAGAATGGGGGGCTTAACCCTTTATTTGTAGGTGTTAGAAAGATACTAGACCGTTAGATTTAATTAAATAAACATCATCCATCCATTTCATATATATATATATATAAAATAAAAACTTGTATAACCCTAGTCTTATTGGGCTACAGTCGCCAAGAGCGATCGACCGCCCGATCCAAGGGTGTCGACCGCCTTTAGGTTGGAACGCCCAATGATGCCGGGTTATAAATGGAATCAAATATTACATTTATTCTGTTTTATTATTTCCATCTGATTTCGTATTTCATCCGTAACTTTTTTATATGGACTCCGTTTGCAAAACTCCAAACATGAAAGTTGACTAGAATTTCGTGATGAACGCAACGGCAAGAGTTTCATGGAAAAATTTCATCGTTTGCAGAAATGGGTAGTTTTGAGAATCTAATTAAATAACTAATTTATTCATTGCCAAAATTCTGGGTTGTTACATTCTTTCCTCCTAAAAGGAATTTCGTTCCGAAATTCAGACACCTACTTATCATATCCTATACACTCCAAAATTTTCCATTTGTAGACTGCAAAAGAGGCTTAAATCAAGATCTGAAAGTAAAATGAGTTAATTAACAACTTGCGCGTATCACTGACAAGGGATGGAAACAATGTTTCCATGGCTAAAATGCCTTTTCCTTGTTGATGTTAGCGTTTTTATTGCATCGTTGGGCCTACCGACAACTAAAAAGCGCACACAAACCATTCAAAAATCTTCCTTATGCTTTTCATGTAACTAAAAATTGAATTTTTCACAAAAATAATTTTTCGCTTTAAAACTCCTTTTATAAATTTTGAAATTTCCCTTTATTACTATTTCACTTTCCATTTGAACAAAAACTAAAATTTTGGTAACGTGCGCATTGCATTATTTAAACCATTTATTTTAATATAAAAGAGATGTTTAAATATGCACAAACTGTCGTACTCAAATCCATATTTTTCACGCGAATCGAAGTAAAATAAAGTAAATCAATAAAATATAAAATCTAAAAAGGATATATATATTTATTTATTTCCTAAAAAACATTTGCAAAACTTTCAAAAACTTACTCTGTGGAAACTTAAAACGATTCAAGTCACATGTCGGCGAAAAAAGAAGTCGGTCACGCGAATAATGCTAAAACAACAACCCAACACAATTTAAAATAAATTTTAGCTTAACAAGGAACATGTGATAAATATACCCGTGATGAAAACAACGTAAAACCTATCCTTCACTAAAATTTATTCAACATAGAATTTTATTCTTTCTAGCTCTAAGAAAATTGTTAGTTAGACAAGAAAATGAGATTTCAAATAGATATGCGTGAATGACACAAATATTTTTAAACATGGAAATCTCATTAAAAGTCATACGATTTCAAAGACAAGAAACACTAACAGTTACAAGCAAAAATTATCACAAAGCCAAGAACCAAATGCTGGAAAGGGAAAATAACAAAGACGACAACAAAACAACAATACTTAACTTCCAAAAAAATACCCATAAACAACGAGATTTCTTGCTCCGTGACTGGAGCTCCAACCATTTTTATGACCTTTGACTAATCATATTATGATATCAAAATTCTCATTCTTGTGTTGCAAACACTACTGGTGTTGTTGGAGGTTTCCACATCACCATCCCTTACAAAAGAGAATTACTGATTGAAAGAGAAACACACCACAAAACTGCTCTTCGCGACAATTCACTCAACATTATATATTGGTAACATGGATAGGTGAAGATACAGAAAATAACTCCGTGAAATAGTACACAAGGACAACAAGCTGAATCAAATATGATGTGGCTTTAAATGATGGTTACCCCCATTGATCAAGCAAAAGATTGGTTTCCGCATTATGAGACAAATCTAGTTTTAACTTCCCATCTTAGGAATAATGTGCTGAATGAGTCACACATCTACATGAATAGTTCAATCATAGATTCCCGAACTCAAATACCGACATTAAAGAAAATGAGATCTGCTGCTAAATTTCCAAAGCCAGTAAAACAAAAGACCATTCAAATCCACTTACAACACGGATGCCTCTTAAATCTCATCAAGATTCTCCTTAGCAAAAACATATAAAGACCGCTTAATCTTCATCTCTGAAATGACTATTGCCTTCATTAGAATTGTTCCAACAATATATTGTAAAGGAGAATGCTGCACAAACAACAATCCAATCCTAGTATCTCGAAGCAAAGAAACGGTGCAAGTCCTACTACTATGACAAATATTCTTAGCCCTAAAGCGGTGAGACCATATTCTCATTCCAATCCAACCAAATGATCTTTCTCCCTAAGGATGAGACTTAAATGGCACGAGTAAAATCGAATAGCGCAAATAGGTATTATGGACTAAGAAATGATTGGAGAGAAGAGATGTAATGACCCAGATTTTTGGTTAATTAATTTTAAATATTTAATATTATTTTGAATATTAGGATGAATATATAAATGAATTTTTATATTGAATTATCGATTAAATAATGAAAATACGATTTATTTCGAATACATCGAATTATCGTAATCCAAAAACAACTAATAATTTAGTTCGAAATTAAAACTGAGTCTAAAATAATTCAAATGAATAATATGAATTTTATTTGAATATAAAAGATAATAATAATATTATCAAGGAATTAATTGTTATGAATTTAATTTATATTAAATAAAATTTATATCTTCTCCATATGAATGAATTGGGCTTTGAAACATGTCCAAGTGAGTTCAGAATAGTGGTATAATCCTAGAATTGACTGTTGCGCTTAAATAGGAGTTCGAAAATATCGTGATATTTTAAATTAAACAAATTTACATGAAATTAAATCAAACTAAAAATAAAATAAAAAAATATATAAATGATTTCCTTCTACCCTAAGTAATGAAGAGTACACTGCAAAACCTATCTACTCCTAAAACTAGTTGTACAAATTGAAGTGGACGTTGTTCTTATTTTTTATAACTTCTCTACATAATCACAACCACTCACCTTCTAATTATATTTTTAATCCTCTTCTACCTACATAAATTTAAATTGAAGGCGTCTCCTTCCTCAAACAACTCTTACAAATTTGATTTCGCAGTAAATAAATAGAAAAGAATTGGCCGCCTTGAATTTAATTCCAAATTCAGACAAGTTAAATCCCCCATCCGTTAACCTCCTTTTTTGAGATCCCCATCGCTATAATCCAGAAAAGGACGCAACTCCAACTACTGTCCCATGGATTATCACTGTATGTTGTTCGAGATATAGGGTTCGAGATGATGGCCAAAGGGGTACGATTAAACTGGGTAGGAAATTGTGGAGGTTACGATTAGGAGTTTGTGCCTACTATATGATTATTTAGGGTTCACGTTCTGTAGCAATTTGCACGGAAACCAATTTGGGAGGGTGCGATGTGAAGTCGAACGGGGTTGTTTGAGTTCTGGTTTGGGATTTGTGATCACTGATGAGGTGTTTTCTGGCATCGCGATCAGGAAGAAGGTCGGGGTAACGGCAATTTCCAATGACATTGAGGGGTAGATCTGGTCGTTAGTGGTCGGAATGAAGTTGAGTTTGTACTGCCTGAATCGAATAGAGGTGGCTCCAGTTCGATCTCGTGATATTAGGATAGAAGTTTTCGAATGCTAAGATTTATGGTATTGTCAGTTTGCGGTATTATTAACGGTGACTATAGAAAATTGTTTGAGGCTGGCAACATACGATGGATGCAAGGCACATTGGCGATGGGTGAAGATGAAGTGGAGGCACAGAGGCCATGTTTCGAACAGGAAAAATAGGTAATTAAGGAAAATTAGTAATTTATTTTAAATTAATTTCTTAAGTTAATTTCCAAAAAATTTAAGATACCATATATATCTTATTTAGATCCAAAGTGAGTACGATCAGGAGCAAGAAAGAAGGTTTATCAAGCGGATTGTTAAAATATAAAACGTTGGTTAAGACATGATTAAAGGTAAATCTTATAATTTATTTACTAAGTTAATGATGTTTAAATTATTTAAAATTTGTTTAAATATGTAATCGAAATAACTTTATCACATGATACTAGATTCGAGGGAAAAATGGTTGCCTTGAATCATACAGGTGCAAGCTACATGTTGGATATTTTTAGGGATTTAGAGCCAATGGGATTTCTAATTAAATTAAACACCTGTTTAATTTAATTGAAAATCGATTATTTTTCAGACGAATAAAAATCACGGTGAGTAACCTCACTCTCTGGTTTGATTATAATTCATTAAAGTCGAATTTTTATTTTTATTTATATGTTGTTTGATTGTTGATTGGGTGCATTGATATTTATTTATAAATTATGGTTATTAAATATATTAGTTATTTAGGCTTGGTGTCTGCGGCTATATATATATTGGTGGTTGGATATTTCCCATAGTATCATTAGCGGATGACCCTATGCGCCCCACGCTATGGTAGTGGATGACCTTCTATACTGCGATATCCTGCCTTGAAGCAGGATAGGAATTATTTATGTTGGCGAAAGTCTGTGGATGCAGGATAAATAGGTTGGAGGGATCCAAGTTGATTCCTCAAAAATATTATTATTTGTTTGTTTCATATATATTATCATATATGATGCGTTAGAAAACCCGTGGTCGATAATTGTGCGTTTTTGATTGGTTGAATATTACTAGCCCTAAATGTTGATTATAAAAATATCGTGATAAGGGGTTTTGAGATTTAAAATGGACAATCTATTTTTCTAAAATAGAATTCGAATTCCGAATGGGCTATAAATATATTAACTTGTTTTGAATAAGTAAAATAAGTATTGAAAATTAATAAACAATGTTTATAAATTAAACAATGTAGGGAATTAAAGTAAATTTATAAATTAAATGGATAATTATCATTAGATAATTGGGAATTTAAATTCAAATGTGAATTTAAAATAAGAATTGAGAATCGTTTTAAATAGAAAATGATGAAATATATTCCGATATTTGGAATGTACGTCTAATTAGAAAATTAAATTAGATTATACTGAATTTATAAAATAAATTATATCCAGAAAGGATATTGGAATTGTATTAATTAGAAAATAAGATTAAGAATAAAATATTAAAATAGATTCTATGTTATATAAAGATAAGTTAAAATAAATAGAATATTCCAAAATAATCTTTTGGTTTTTAAACAGATTTCGAAATGGAACTTGTTTGAATATATAAAACAAAAAATTTATAAACGATGTTTATACATGTGGAAAATTAATTATAAAGAAATGATTTTTAAGTTTATATTCAATTATGGATTTAAAAATAGAATTTGAAATCATTTCGAAAAAGAAACAGCGGTTTTTATTCTGGAATTCAGAATATAAAAGGAATTGGATTTCAAATTGAATTTGAAATGGATAACTTGTTTTAATATATAAAACGAGGAAGTTGGATTTAAAAACGATGTTATAATTCTAGTAAAATAAATTATCATTAGATAATTTAGACGTATAAATTCAAGTATGAATTTAAAAGTGAAACAGCCCGAACTTCCCCGGTAAGGAAAGCCCGGATTGAGTTGAGAACGCCACATCGGGACGCAAACAGAAGAACATTTCATTGTTAATTACAACAATTCCATTAGAATACAAGAATATACAGAGTATGAATAAATATTATACATCACAAAATATCAGAGATTACAATAAATTACATAGCAGCGGAAAATAATACAAAACACAACTGAAAGTAATACAAGGATACAGAGCTTCCCGAGTATCGTTCCAGCTGTAAACCAGGTTCCTGTGGATGTAAATCTGCAAAACCAAAACTACTAGCTGCCCATGTCAAAATAAAGGCACCTAGAGTTTAGGTTAAAACAATAAACTCCAGGTCAGTCATGTGACTGGTGTGAGAACTAAAACAGTTATTAATCTTTACTTTAAAGTTAGGTAAATCAAGGGACCACGCCATATAACACGGAACGGGTTTCCTCCCAAGAATACCAGTGCATAAAACAACAACGAACAATGAAGCTATTATAAGACCCAGGTCCCATCACACAATGCAACACAAACCGAAGGATAGGGTTTTCCCTTATAATAGCCAAAGAATGCTTGATACGCTAAATTTAATCTTTTATTATTACTATAAGTGAAGAAAATAACTTCAAATATAAATGTATCAATTATAGGCGGCATGGGTACCATATATCATGTCGCCATACTAGTTCTACAATTAAAACCGTAAAATCACGTATTTGGAAGTTGAATTTCCATCTGTGAACCGAGGCAAGGGATCGTCCTCTACCGATTCAAGACGCTCTAGCCCGCCCCTCAGGCAAGTACTCAGTCAAGCCTTTGGATCGTCAGGGCCAGTCCATCGATGTGGATTAAAATGCATGAACATTGCGTTTCCCCGCGCTATGGGGTGTCAATGAGTCCAATGACTCCGTCGGATCCACACAGTCACCGATATATCCGAGGCGCCTCGCAACAGCAACAACCACATAAGTCAAACACGTCAGGGCGTGTAAAACCACTGACACCACTTCTAGCTAGAAGGAAACGCATGTCCTCCCTGATGTCCTCTCTCGTTTCTGGTTCACAACAGGGGTGTGAGGTTCGCGAATCAACGCTACACAAAGCTATGCCACACAGGTCGTGCTTTGATCATCAACCACAAGACTCTGCTTTTCAACAGAAGTCTTGATCATATTGCCACTTAGGCATGCCACACAGGCAATTCACTCCATGCGTTTGCTATCCATCAATATATAACCTCTGAGCTCGTACGTCTCAGAGAAGGGCGTTAAGCAAGAGAATAAATTCTCCGCCGCCAAATAGATATATATTTAATAGAAATCAATCACACAGAATAAAATCCAATGTCAGACACACAATCCATTTACAAGTACGTTCTGGGTTTGAACGAAACCGGAGGCACCTTGTACCTCGCATATCCATTGATCTCCATGTACGTCTGGACGATCACCAATTGATTCCCTCCTCTTGGGTGTACAGCCCAATCAAGAACATCAGTAATCACACAAACGATGTGAAGACCTCCGGTCTTCAACCACCGTCTTCATCCTCAACAACACGTCGAATCAGTTATTCAGAATGGGATAAACCCGGTCTTTCTGAATAACTCGCGTATATAATAAACAAGTGTTACACAAACACAACATACGCCTCATTCCAATTCAAAATATTCTTTTATTCAAGTATTCTTATACTTTGGGAAAGGTTCCCATTAATTTTATCAAAGTTAAATTCTTTAAATTTATTCTTTAATCTTCTTTGGATATCAATTCAAACTAGTCGGGATTAGCGAACCACACCGAAGTAATCATTTATTTCCCAATCCCAACCTATTCTTCCCATGAAGTAAATCTGGTCATACTTCATATCTAACACCACGGTGTTATCGGTAAATTTAATTACCATTTCATGTTCAAATCTAATTAAAGATTTAACTATCGCCTGGGGCAAAACTGGTGATACCCTATTCTCGATCACTTCAATCTAATTAAAGACTCATTAAAACTCCACCTAGTTTTAATCTTCCCAAAATTCAATATCCTATCTTTAACTAGGTTAAAGAACCAATGTAATTTAAAACACGATTCACGATTAACCCCAAAATCACATTCAAATTCAATTCCAATTAAATACCATTTAATTGGTATACTTCATTAAATCTAAATAAAAAGATTTAATCTTTTTCTCAACTGGGTTTAAGAACAGTGTTAATGAAGACACCATTCACGACAAACCCAAATCCCATTTGATATTAAATACAAGGCTCTGAATAGAAAATATATCGGCTTATATTCAATACCAAATTCTACGACCAACAAATATCGTATTGGAAATAACGATATAAATATATCTTTCAAATTTCCATAACAATAACTGTATAATCACGAAATCCAACATCGAAATATTCCAAAGACAATTTCGATTCAAATCCATTCCAATTCAATCATTGGAAATTCTAGTTATTTTCAAAACCATTTCAAATTCACTTTATTTATTTTTAAAAAATAAATGGATTCTAATTCTAGTTCAAAACTAGTTAATTTCAATAAAAATCTAATTTTATCTTTTCAAATATGGAGTTTTTCATCCCAATTCTTCCCAAATCATTTCTTATAATTTTACACTAATTAATGATATTTTTAATAATTTTATCAAGGCCCGTACAGTCGATTTCCATCAACGGCCATCGAACTGCACTTACAACGACCTTTTCCAAATTTGATTTGGACATAATTCCAAATCCAACCGTTAGATTTCTAATTTCTTATATTCGTTAGAAAACTCTTTTCGATACGAACACAACGGTTCTTGTTTTAGGAAAATCCGACGGTCGGATCTCCCGTAATATCCATTCGAAATCAATGGTCGAAATTCGCGAACTGCCGCAGTGCGGCGCGTTCTATTCAGGCCATTATATGTATAATATATATATTATATATTTCGTCGATTTCCTTTTAAAAGTATTTTATAAATCGTTTTAAACTCGTTTTCAAAACGATTTCAACTTCATATTCAATTTCTAATCAAAATTGAATATTCCATATCATCGATATGTAAATGATAATATTTTCAAAACGTTATATTTTGAAATCATTTCCTTTTCTACATTCATTATAAAAACGAATATAATCGATATAAATATCGTACACGTCAAAATGGTGTCAATCTAATCAACATGGCTTTTATTCAACACATGAATGTTTATTCTATTCAACACATGAATATTTATTCTATTCAACATATGAATATTTATTCTATTCAACACATAAATATATATTTTCTATTCAACACATGAATTTATTTTCTATTCAACACATGAATTTATTCTATTCAACACATGAATATTTATTTTTATAATATTCCTTGTTTTCCAAATTGGAATGAGGCCCAATCAATTACCATATAATGTTAATTATATGGATTCTATATAACACACGCATATAACAGCAACGATAAATAATCAACCATCATCCAGAGTGCACCACACAACTACATAAGCGTTAAATATAAATAATTAACGCTTACACAGTCTGTCAACCCATCGATTGACATACAACTAAACAATCGGGATTAGTGTACATCAAATATCATCCCAAAACCAGCGTGGGGTTTCACATCAACAAACACAGATTTTTATTTGTGCAGTTGGGCGATGTGTAAAATTTATCGTCCCAATCAGTATCAGTCAAATCGGTGTACATAAACAAATCGTTCGATTTGTAAATGAATATTTATTTTACTTCAACACATGAATATATATTTTACTTCAACACATGAATATATATTTTATTTCAACACATGAATATATATTTTACTTCAACACATGAATATATATATTTTACTTCAACACATGAATATATATTTTACTTTAACACAGACAATCACACAAGCATACAAGTCGTCCATGGTCTGTGGACGACGGGTGTCGGGTGCTACTAAGCAACGTCTGCATCCTAGTATATATTTCAACTAGAAATCAAAATAAAAGTGAGGAGTTCTCACCGAGGGTTCCACTCCTCCATTTTATTTCTGAAATTCAGAACATCTGGATCTGGTCGTACTTCCAACGCAGTCTTCTCCACGCTGTTCATATTAAAATCACAATTTTAATATGATGTTCTATACATTAAAAATCATATTTTTAATACTCTACCAATATAAAAATCATATTTTTATACTTTCTATAATATAAAAATCATATTTTTATTCTTTCTATAATATAAAAATCATATTTTTATTCTTTCAATAATATTAAAATCATATTTTTATACAGTATTTATAATTAAAAATTGCACCTTTTCTATTTTAAAAACAAGATCTTTATATTTTTATATGTTAAAATATAAATATAAATCCTATTTTCTCACTTATAAAAATCAAATCTCTTTCGATTTAAAAATCAGATCTTTATCAGTATTCATATATATAAAAGCATATAACTAAATAAAATAAATTAGAAAAGCTTACAATTTTGGGTCGAAGGGGGATCCATGGGGTGCTGGAGGTTGGGGTAGGCTGTCTGAGGCGGCGTCGGGGGGGGGGGGGGGTGCAGCAGGTCGGAGGGTGTCGCTGGGTGGGGGACGGCGGTGGTGGGGTTGCGGTGGCGATTTAGGGCAAAGGGGGTTTGGGTTTTGGGTGTTCTCGAACGAAGAGGGAGGAGATGTGGTGGCGGTGGAGGCTGTTGGAGGCGGAGGGGGCCGCGCGAGGTGGGAGGCGGCGCCAGGGTGGGCGGCGTTGACGAGGGTGGGGGTGCGACGAGCGATTCTAGGGTTTTCTTTTTTTTTTTTGAAATTTGATTATGAACTATCGGGGAAGGAAAAGGAGAAAAAAGGGTTATTTTATAATTAATTATTTAATTAATTTACTTTCCCAAGAGTTGACTTTTTATTCGAACTCTAAACGAGACCCACAGCCTATCGTCCATAGCTAATTACCCCCATTCCGAACACAATGGGATATGTTTCATCAGCCGATTCGATCGTTTCAATCAGTTTCCATCAAAATCAAAATATAAATCTATAAATTGAATTTGAACGCACATTTCAATTTACCGGACCCAAATACGGACTCTAAAAATCCCAGAAAATTATTTCTAGCTTTGTATTAACGATACGGTCCTAACGAAACTAATTTCGTCCAATTCTGAGACCATTTGAAAAATGACCATTTTCCAATCGATTAAAATCAACTAAAACTGCCAAAACATGTTTTACTTCGCCACGCTCACATATTGATTCAGAAAATTACGAATTTTGAAACCTAGCAATAACATGACATCACGGATCCAACAAAAGTGGTTTCGTCGAAAACAAAGATCGTTTGCAAAATTTCCATTTTTAAGGGCTAGAATTCCATCGCTACTATTTTGAATTTTCAACTAGGCACAACTTTTGTTTTCCGCAATGAAATTTCGATTTCTTGGATTCGTTGGAAATATATTCTCATATTGATTCTAATATTTTTGGTTTCACCAAAATCCTGTTTGTTTTGCACCCGGTACATTCATTTAAACTTTGAAATCGAATTTTCAAACTACCGCACCATTTTCAATTCCTTTTATAATTTAAAATAAATATTTATATTCTAACGACGATCTATATCAATATATACGTTCTAACTCTATTCGAAATAAATTTCTCATCGCTATTATTTAAAATAATTCATTTTAAATAATCAAAATTCATTAAAATTGCCAAAATAAAAGTTTTAAATTGGCTCAGATTTCTGGGTTATTACAATCTCCCCCACTTAAAACTTTTCATTCCTGAAGAGGAACAAAGCTGAAAGTTGTTTCACAAATCAACTCAATTTTCATTATTTTCATTACGGCTTAAGTTCTTCAACTTTTCAGTTTCTAAGAACTTTCAAATATTTCAAAATTTTGGCTAACACCCTAAATTTTCGAAAAAAATCGCCATAACCTCCCCTGCACCGGGAGCTTCGGAATATTTCAAATAGTCTCCCATGGCCCTCATCAATCCAAAAAGAAAAAGAAACAGCCAAGCGGCTAGCCAATCGGCTCATAAAATCATCCAAACCCAATAAATTTGTAAACATGTACCTATTTGTCAAGCAAACAATTTTATTCTTCTGCTCTAGCCTCCTTGCTATGACATGTTCAATGTAAGTACATGTATATGTATGCAAATGCGACTAATTTTCAATACAATTCACTTTTTGATTCAATTGGGCTAAAGGGTCAACATTTAATTAATCAAACAATAATCAAACAACACAATCAGCAATCAATTTGTTAATTAGCTTTTCAAATTCATAATTTTGATACTTATACAGAAAATCATGTTTTTTGTGCCAAATCACAACAATAGCCCTATCTAGTTTTGGTTCTCACACCAGTCAATTGGAATCATATAGTTATCCCACTTTCGTCACTCAAACATGAATACTGATGACGACCAGTCAATCATCAGAATCATCTCCGTGCGACTAGAGCGTGATTCTATATCTATCCAGTATATTAAAACTTCAAATACACGCGGATCAGACGTATACGCAAAATCTTTATATACTGGGCTGTCCAAATTCAATACAAATAAATTATTCAAATACGAATAATTGATTTAAATTTTTCAAAACAAAAATTGTTTTCATTTTAAAAATATACTCTTTACACTCGTTCTAGGATACTGCTGATCCTATCTCTAATGAGACATTCTTATTGGATATTACTAATCCAATCTCTGATGAATTCTTTCGTATGGTTCTAACGTGTCTTGTTCCCGAGCTTTGTAAACCAAAGCTCTGGTACCAAAATGAAACAGCCCGAACTTCCCCGGTAAGGAAAGCCCGGATTGAGTTGAGAACAAGCCACATCAGGACGCAAACAGAAGAATATTTCATTGTTAATTACAACAATTCCATCAGAATACAAGAATATACAGAGTATGAATAAATATTATACATCATAAAATATCAGAGATTACAATAAATTACATAGCAGTGGAAAATAATACAAAACACAACTGAAAGTAATACACGGATACAGAGCTTCCCGAGTATCGTTCCAGCTGTAAACCAGGTTCCTGTGGATATAAATCTGCAAAACCAAAACTACTAGTTGCCCGTGTCAAAATAAGGGCACCCAGAGTTTCGGTAAAACAATAAACTCCAGGTCAGTCATGTGACTGGTGTGAGAACTTAAACAGTTATTAATCTTTATTTTAAAGTTAGGTAAATCAAGGGACCACACCATATAACATGGAACGGGTTTCCTCCCAAGAATAACAGTGCATAAAACAACATCGCAATGCTAAGTAAAGAACAATGGAGCTATTATAAGACTCAGGTCCCATCACACAATGCAACACAAACCAGAGGATAGGGTTTTCCCTTATAATAGCCAAAGAATGCTTGATACGCTAAATTTAATCTTTTATTATTACTATAAGTGAAGAAAACAACTTCAAATATAAATGTATCAATCATAGGCGGCATGGGTACCATATATCATGTCGCCATACTAGTTCTACAATTCAAACCGCAAAATCACGTATTTGGAAGTTGGATTTCCATCTGTGAACCGAGGCAAAGGATCGTCCTCTGCCGATTCGAGACGCTCTAGCCCGCCCCTTAGGCAAGTACTCAGTCAAGCCTTTGGATCGTCAGGGTCGGTCCACCGATGTGGATTAAAATGCCTGAACACTGCGTTTCCCCACCCTATAGGGTGTCAATGAGTCCAATGACTCCGTCGACTCAACACAGTCACCGATATATCCTAGGCGCCTCGCAACAGCAACAACCACACAAGTCAAACTCGCCAGGGCGTGTAAAACCACTGACGCCACTTCTAGCTAGAAGGAAACGCATGCCCTCCCTGATGTCCTCTCCCGTTTCTGGTTCACAACCATGGTGTGAGGCTCGCGAATCAACGCTACACAAAGCTATGCCACACAGGTCGTGCTTTGATCATCAACCACAAGACTCTGCTTTTCAACAGAAGTCTTGATCATATTGCCACTTAGGCATGCCACACAGGCAATTCACTCCATGTGTTCGATATCCATCAATATATAACCTTTGAGCTCATATGTCTCAGAGAAGGGCGTTAAGCAAGAGAATAAATTCTCCGCTGCTAAACAGATATATATTTAATAGAAATCAAACACACAGAATAAAATCCAATGTTAGACACACAGTCCATTTACAAGTCCGTTCTGGGTCTGAACGAAATCGGAGGCACCTTGTACCTCGCATATCCATCGATCTCCAAGTACGTCTAGACGATCACCAACTGATTCCCTCCTCTTGGGTGTACAGCCCAATCAAGAACATCAGTAATCACCCAAACGATGTGAAGACCTCCGGTCTTCAACCATCATCTTCATCCTCGACACCAAGTCGAATAAGTTATTCAGAATGGGATAAACCCGGTCTTTCCGAATAACTCGCGTATATAATAAACAAGTGTTACACAAACACAACATATGCCTCATTCCAATTTAGAATATTCTATTATTCAAATATTCTTATACTTTGGGAAAGGTTCCCGTTAATTTTATCAAAGATAAATTCTTTAAATTTATTCTTTAATCTTCTTTGAATATCAATTCAAACTAGTCGGGATTAGCGAACCACACCGAAGTAAACAATTATTTCCCAATCCCAACCTATTCATCCCATGAAGTAAAACTGGTCATACTTCATATCTAACACCACAGTGTTATCGGTAAATTTAATTACCATTTCACGTTCAAATCTAATTAAAGATTTAACTATCGCCTGGAGCAAAACTGGTGAAACCCCATTCTCGATCACTTCAATCTAACTAAAGATTCATTAAAACTCCACCTAGTTTTAATCTTCCCAAAAATCAATATCCTGTCTTTAACTGGGTTAAAGAACCAATGTCATTTAAGACACGGTTCACGATAAACCCCAAAATCACATTCAAATTCAATTCCAATTATATACCATTTAATTTGTATACTTCATTAAATCTAAATAAAAAGATTTAATCTTTTTCTCAACTGGGTTTAAGAACTGTGTTAATGAAGACACCATTCAAGACAAACCCAAATCCCATTTGATATTAGATACAGGGCTCTGAATAGAAAATATATCGGCTTATATTCAATACCAAATTCTACGACCAACAAATATCGTATTGGAAATAACGATATAAATATATCTTTCAAATTTTCATAACAATATCTGTATAATCACTAAATCCAACATTGAAATATTGCAAAGACAATTTCAATTCAAATCCATTCCAATTCAATTATTGGAAATTCTGGTTATTTTCAAAACCATTTCAACTTCACTTTATTTATTTTTAAAAAATAAATGGATTCTAATTCTAGTTCAAAACAAGTTAATTTCGATAAAAATCTATTTTTATCTTTTCAAATATGGATTTTTTCATCCCAATTCTTCCCAAATCATTTCTTATGATTTTACACTAATTATTGATATTTTTAATAATTTTATCAAGGCCCGTACAGTCGATTTCCGTCAACGGCCATCGAACTGCACTTACAGCGACCTTTTCCAAATTTGATTTGGACATAATTCCAAATCCATCCATTAGATTTCTAATTTCTTATATTTATTATAAAGATATTTTCGATACGAACCAAACGGTTCCAGTTTTAGGAGAATCCGACGGTCAGATCTCCCGTAATATGCATTTGAAGTCAATGGTTGAAATCCGCGAACTGCCGCAGCGCGGCACGTTCTATTCAGGCCATTATATATATAATATATATATATATATTATGTATATTTTGTCGATTTCCTTTTAAAACGTATTTTATAAATCGTTTTAAATTCGTTTTCAAAACGATTTCAACTTCATATTCAATTTCTAATCAAAATTGAATATTCCATATCATCGATATGTAAATGATAATATCTTCAAAATGTTATATTTTGAAATCACTTCCTTTTCTATATTCATTATAAAAACGAATATAATCGATATAAATATCGTACACGTCAAAATGGCGTCAATCTAATCAACACGTCTTTTATTCAACACATGAATGTTTATTCTATTCAACACATGAATCTTTATACTATTCAACACATGAATATTTATTCTATTCAACACATGAATATATATTTTCTATTCAACACATGAATTTATTTTCTATTCAACACATGAATTTATTCTATTCAACACATGAATATTTATTTTTATAATATTCCTTATTTTCCAAATTGGAATGAGGCCCAATCAATTACCATATAATGTTAATTATATGGATTCTGTACAACACACGTATATAACAGCAACGATAAATAATCAAACATCATCCAGAGTGCACTACACAACTGCATAAGCATTAAATATAAATAATTAATGCTTACACAGTTTGTCAACCCATCGATTGACATACAACTAAACAATAGGGATTAGTGTACGTCAAATATCATCCCAATACCCGTGTGGGGTTTCACATCAACAAACGCAGATTTTTATTTGTGCAGTAGGGCGATGTGTAAAATTTATCGTCCCAATCAATATCAGTCAAATCGGTGTACATAAATAAATCGTTCGATTTGTAAATGGATATTTATTTTACTTCAACACATGAATATATATTTTACTTCAACACATGAATATATATTTTACTTCAACACATGAATATATATTTTACTTCAACACATGAATATATATTTCACTTCAACACAAACAATCACACAAGCATACAAGTCGTCTGTGGTATGTTGACGACGGGTGTCGGGTGCTACTAAGCACCATCTGCATCCTAGTATATATTTCAACTAGAAATCAAAATAAAAGTGAGGAGTTCTCACCGCGGGTTCCACTCCTCCATTTTGTTTCTGAAATTCAGAACATATGGATCTGGCCGTACTTCCAACGCAGTCTTCTCCACCCTGTTCATATTAAAATCACATTTTTAATATGATGTTCTATACATTAAAAATCATATTTTTAATACTCTACCGATATAAAAATCATATTGTTATTCTTTCTATAATATAAAAATCATATTTTTATTCTTTCTACAATATAAAAATCATATTTTTATATATTATTTATAATTAAAAATCGCACCTTTTCTATTTTAAAAACAAGGTCTTTATATTTTTATATGTTAAAATATAAATATAAATCCTATTTTCTCATTTATAAAAATCAAATCTCTTTCGATTTAAAAATCAGATCTTTATCGGTATTCATATATATATAACATATAACTAAATAAAATTAATTAGAAAAGCTTACAATTTTGGGTCGGAGGGGGATCCATGGGGCGCTGGAGGTTGGGGTAGGCGGTCTGAGGCGGCGTCGGGGGGAGGGGGGTGCAGCAGGTCGGAGAGCGTCGCAGGGTGGGGGACGGCGGCGGTGGGGTTGCGGTGGCGATTTGGGGCGAAGGGGGTTTGGGTTTTGGGTGTTTTAGAACAAAGAGGGAGGAGATGGGGTGGCGGTGGAGGCTATTGGAGGCGGAGGGGACCGCGCGAGGTGGGAGGCGGCTCCAGGGTGGGCGGCGCCGACGAGGGTGGGGGTGTGACGAGCGATTCTAGGGTTTTCTTTTTTTTGTTTTGAAATTTGATTCTGAACTGTCGGGGAAGGATAAGGAGAAAAAAGGGTTATTTTATAATTAATTATTTAATTAATTTACTTTTCCAAGAGTTGACTTTTTATTTGAACTCTAAACGAGACCCACCGCCTGTCGTCCATAGCTCATTACCCTTATTCCGAACACAATGGGATATGTTTCATCAGCTGATTCGATCGTTTCGATCAGTTTCCGTCAAAATCAAAATATAAATCTATAAATTGAATTTGAACGCACATTTCAGATTACCGGGCCTACATACGGACTCTAAAATCCCAGAAAATTATTTCTAGCTTCGTATTGATGATACGGTCCTAACAAAACTAATTTCGTCCAATTCTGAGACCGTTTGAAAAATGACCCTTTTTCAGTCAATTAAAATCAACTGAAACTGCCTAAACACGTTTTACTTCGCCACGCTCACATATTGATTCAGAAAATTACGAATTTTGAAACCTAGCAATAACTTGACATCACGGATCCAACAAAAGTGGTTTCGTCGAAAACCGAGGTCGTTTGCAAAATTTCCGTCTTTAAGGGCCAGAATTCCATAGTGACTATTCTGAATTTTCAACTGGGCACAAATTTTGATTTCCACTATGAAATTTCGACTTCTCAGATTCGTTGGAAAGATATTCTCAAATAGATTCTAATATTTTTAGTTTCACCAAAATCCGGTTTGTTTTGCACCCGGTCCATTCATTTAAACTTTGAAATTGAATTTTCAAACTACCGCGCCATTTTCAATTCCTTTTATAATTTAAAATAAATATTTATATTCTAACGACGATCTATTTAAATATATACGTTCTAACTCTATTCGAAATAAATTTCTCGTCGCTATTATTTAAAATAATTCATCTTAAATAATCAAAATTCATTAAAATAGCCAAAATAAAAATTTTAAATTGACTCAGATTTCCGGGTTATTACAAAAAGTGAATAGGAAAACATTTAAAATAGTACAATTGATTATATTTTTGGAATTCGGGATATAAACTGAACTAAAATAAATTTAAAGAACTTATAATTGTAATTCGATTTATAGATTGAGTTATAGGAAATTGTGTTATAAATAAATTTATAACTGAATTATGAAATAATCGGTGATTAAGAAAAATCAAAAATATTAAGTTGAATTCAGAAATTTGGTTTAATATATTAAAATATATTAAAATGGAGTTGAAATTTATTTATAAACGAAGTTAAACGTTTATATCTAAATATATTTAAAACGAACTCATCGTAGCGTGGTAGTTTGTAATTTGGAGCTTCGAACATCAAATGCGCGTATAAAACTCAATTTAAGTCGGAATTCTTTGAAACAACAATTGTCATGACCAATTTGATAATAGTTTTCTAATAAAAGAGAAAAAAAATCTAGACTTCGTCATATAGATTTTGATTTATGTCAAAATTAAATTTTCAAAAAAACAGCGCCATAACGGTTTATTTAAATTAATAAAAGAATTTTATACAAATAAAATCTGAATTTCCATTAAAAAAACTAGATTTGAGTTATAAAATATATCTAAGCTCAAATTGAGTACTGAATTGATTTTTGAAGTAAAAATCAGATTTTAATTGTTGAATAGAATTAACTAATTTGAAGAATAAGTAGTTAATGGAATTTGAATCGAAATTGGACTTTGGATAAGAAAAGGGTGTTTGTAATTTATTTGTAATCAAATATATAACTTGAGTTGAAAAGGGAATTCGATTGGTTTATAAGTAATTAAAATATATTTGAACGTGATATGTTCAAATAAAAAGTGGAATAGGCAAAAAAGCTAATTAAAGAATAAATTAGCGAATTAACTTAAAATGGCCGGATTGAATTGGAATAAATTAGAAATGGACGCAAATGTGTTAAACAGGTACAGAATAAAGAGAATGAAGTTTATAAATTTAGTGCCTGACAAAATGGTACGTGTTTTAATTCCATATGAGGTTTTATGCATCAAATCGGCAAGCTGCTTGGCTTTTTTATTTTCTTTTTGAATGGAAAGAGCAAGAGAGGCATTTTGTAGTTGTATCGAGTGACCCGTACAAAGGAGGTTATGGCGAAATTTTCAAAAATTTAAGGAGTTAGAATATTTTTAAGAAAATTGGATAACTAGAAAATCAATATATCAATATATATATTGAATTCGATAAGGAAACGAATTTAAAATAGAATATTATAAAAAAAGGAAATTTATAATTAATCTGGTAAAAATAGAAAGAGAAACGTATATACAATTTAAAGATGAATAATTGGATTTTATGGTGTTGATTATTCGAGGCAACTGGTCTTGTCTATTTTGAAGTTAAGATGTTACTCAATCAAGGTCTGAGAGGTAATTATACCCCAACTTGATTGATTTTATTATTAATCGATAAATAGGGAGATTCAATCTCGAAGATCAATGTTTAAAGAAGTTTAGTTGAATGTAATATTTTGGATTGTTGTAACGATGTTTTACACAACTTTCGTTTTAACCCAAGTAAGTGGAATTTTGGAAATATAATAATAAATATTTCCTGAGTACAGGAACGAATGGTCGTGAAATGGAGAAGTAACTGGAAATAAATTCCAGTCATAAATAGAAGATATTTTCTAAATATAGAAAATAACAGAAGGCGATATATGGAAATGTTTTCCAATAGTGTACAAGACCAAGATGATTATTGAAATATTGGATTAACAAATACTAATACGGAAATGGAGAAGTGATTTAATAAATAAAATATTAATTAAAGGGTGTGATTGTTTGATGCTTTGAATGAATGTTTGTTTCCCTTCGATATTTAAATAACCGACTATCGAAGTTTTTGACCATTGTGGTCAATATGGAGAGACCGGTTGGATTATTATTCAGGAACCACTCCGCATTGGAAGTAGCATTGCGAATCAAACTTTATGAAGACAATCAAAGATGGAGTAAAGTGCAAGGGCTTTACTGTTAATCCTAGGTAGAAATTTCCTAAGATGGATAAATGGGAATTGTGCCCTTCGGTTCGTTCAGTCCCAAAACGAACGTGTATGGACGAGTGTTTGACTGGGTATTTCCTGCGATCACATATGTTGGTATGTACAAATATACATCTGGTAGCGGAGAATTTATTCTCTTAGCATAATATCCAGAATATCTTTGTGCCAATCAATTAGTGATTAACGGATCTGACAATGTGACATTCAAAGTGATTGTGCTATCGATGAAAGACAAGTAATTGTAACCTCTATCCTCACAATCGGGAAATGGTATAAAATCTGGTAGGTTGCATGGCTAAGTGCGTCGCACCTAAGTAGGGTGTATTGTCACCTGATCTAGAGAAAATCCATTTGCTTCTTTATAATATCGTTGTTGTTGCTTCGGAACGGTTGTTGATCCCAACCGTTGGTGACAATACATTTGGTACTCTCAAGTGAAGTGAGGGGCAGGTCATGTTTAGCCTGGGTTGCAAGATGTTCTTGTTGAACCCGGTATATTCCTCTCTAGAGATACACTGTCGAAAGATGGTCCTATACCTTGCTAGTTAGAATCCATTCTCCAATAAGTGCCCACGATTTTGATTGTACACTATGTATGTAGAGCGTGAGATGCAAGCGTTCTGCTAGATTGTTATTTACTTGTTATAGACATTATTATAATATTAGAAAAATATAGATTTTAAAGAATGTTTTGGGTTATCATAAGGTAAAAACCATTCGTGTTTATGTGTGGATTGGTCTTACGATTATCCTTTCTTTTAAAAAGGATTTTTAAAAGTTAAACCAAGTGGTTGGAGTTTGCTCACACCAGTCCCATGACTGACCCAGAGTTTATTTTGTTTTACCCTAAACTCTCTGGTGCCCTAATTTGTTCGGGTAGTCAAATAGTCTAGGTGTTTACAGATATCCTCGGAGTAGCTTGGAGTAGGAGGCTTCAGTGTTAGATATATTTATCGTTTATTTTCCGTTGTGTTGTATTGTACTCTGATGATGATATGTATATGTATACAGAAATTTTGTATTCCAAAAGATGTTATATATATTATATTTTATTTCGCTACGATTGTGAGATTTTGTGTTATGGTTCAGTGTTGTCTTCTATCTATTTTCTTCTTCTATTCTAATATTTATTGCTTTTTATTTCTCACCCTCTAACTTCTTTCTGTTGATGATTGGTAATATTTGGTGCTAAGTTAGTTGATATGGTATTTGTATCGATAATCAGGATCGAGAAAACGTCGGTTCGTTACGGTGGTATTAGAGCTTAGGTTGAGCGAACACCCAGGCTTTGGTGGGGGTTTAATTGTTAGAGATAGGATCAACAGTATCCGAGAATGAGTTGAGTGTATATACGAGAGCGCGTGTTTGTTAATAGATATAAAAATTATTTTATATTGTGTTGGCTATTCTGTTGAGTGACTTATGAATTCTGATCGAATCATGGGACGCCATGACATGGATAAGATTTTGTAAACACTTAATATAAGATTGGACACCATATTGTTTTAAAGTGGGTAAATGAAATAATTTTACCCAAAACGATATTTTGATACAAAAGGAATAATTGTCCTAAATTATTATATTATATGGATGTGTTGGTTGTTATTATAATCAAATGAGATTAAAAAAAACTGGAATGATTATTATAACCTTATGTAATTTGTATATGAATAAAATATACATATGAGATGAACTGAGATTCAAACCAGAATTCAAATTTAAATCCTGGGAGTTTGGAAAATATTTTTCTTAATGAATATAAAGAAATATAGCATTACTTTGGAGAATTCGTATGAAAACCATTTTTGAATGGATTTTGAAAGTTATAAATCACTGAACTCACTACAGTGACTGGAAAAAGACTCTGATGATGACTGCAGCATCCTCCGTGTTCATTTTTGAGTTTCCAAGTCATGGATTGCTACCTTAGAAAAGTTTTGGATGAAAATTTGTTTGAAAGAAAACAAACTGATTAGAAATTCAAATGTTTTGAATTTGAGTTGAGAATAAATATATGTGTATAATATATGTGATTTCAAAAGGAATTGAAATGAAAACCCGGGAATTTGAATTCTGGAATTTAAATTTAACTTAAGCTAGTTAAATGGATCGAAATAAATAAATTGATTACAATCAATTTGAATGCATATGAATACATATAAATGGAATATGAATTGGATGTGAATAGACTGATTTTAAATCATTCGAATTAAATGAATGAAAACCAAAAGTTTTGGTGGAATTAAATTTGTAGAAATATAAAGAGTTGAGTTTCAGTGTAAGTGAACTTTTGAAAAGTTAATGGGTTTGTAGCATTTTTCTAACTTAGTAATTTCGGGGACGAAATTCTTTTACGGAGGGGAAGAATGTAACAACCCATATTTTTGGTCGATTAATTTTAAATAATTAATATTGTTTTAAATATTGAGTTGAATATATAAACGAATTTTTATATTGAATTATCGATTTAATAATGGAAATACGATTTATTTCGAATACATCGAATTATCGTAATCCAAAAACAACTAATAATTTAATTTGAAAATAAAACCGAGTCTAAAATAACTCAAATGATTAATATGAATTTTATTTGAACATAAAAGGTAATAATAATATTATTATCAAGGAATTAATTGTTTTGAATTAAATTATGTCGATTTAAATTTATAACTTCTCCGTGTGATTGAATTGGGCTTCGAAACCTGTTCCAGTGAGTTCAGAATAGTGGTATAACCCTAGAATTGACAATTGCGCTTAAATGGGAGTTCGAAAATATCATGATATTTTAAATTAAATCTAACTAAAAATAAAATAAAAATATATATAAATAATTCCTTTTACCCTAAGTAATGAAGAGGACACTGTAAAACCTACCAACGCCTAAAACTAGTTGTACAAATTGAAGTGGACGTTGTTCTTATCTTCTATAAATTCTCTATATAATCGCAACCACTCCCCTTCTAATTCTTTTTTTTTTCTCTTATACCTTCAACAATGAAATCGAAGGCGTCTCCTTCCTTAAACAACTCTTACAAATTTTATTTCGCAGTAAATAGATAGAAAAGAATTGGCCGCCTCGAATTAAATTCCAAATTCAGACAAATTAAATCCCTCATCCGTTAACCTCCTTTTTCGAGATCCTCATCGCTATAATCCAGAAAAGGATGCAACTCCAATTACGTCTCATGGGTTATCATCGTATGTTGTTCGGGATTTAGGGTTCGAGATGATGGCCAAAGGGGTACGATTAAATTGGGTAGGCAATTTTGGACGTTGCAATTGGGAGTTTGTGCCTACTGTGTGATTTAGGCTTCACGTTCTGTGGCAATTTTCATGGAAATCAATTTGAGAGGGTGCGATGTGAAGTCGAACGGGGTTGTTTGAGTTCTGTTTGAGATTTGTGAGTACCGACGAGGTGATTTTCTGGCATCGCGATCAGGAAGAAGGTCGGGGTAGCGGCAATTTCCAATGACATCGAGGGGTAGTTCTGGTTGTTAGTGGCTGGAATGAAGTTGAGTTTGTACTGCCTGAATGGAATAGAGGGGGCTCGAGTTCGATCTCGTGATATTGGGATAGAAGTTTTCGGGTGCTAAGATTTATGGTATTGTCAGTTTGTGTTATTATTGATGGTGACTGTAGCAAACTGTTTGAGCTGGCAACATAGATGGATGCAAGGCAGGTTGGTGATGGGTGAAGATGAAGTGGAGGAGCGAGCTCAAGTGGTTGCAGATGACCGTTATTTTCCAGGAAGGGAGAGAGGCCATGTTACGAACAGGAAAAATAGACAATTAAGGAAAATTGGTAATTTAGTTTAAATTAATTTCTTAAGGTAATTTCCAAAAAAATTAAATACCATATCTATCTCATTTAGATCCAAAGTGAGTACAATCAGGAACAAGGAAGAAGGTTTATGAAACACCCCACCTCCGTTGGGGTCACTCTCAAAGGGAATGCCCTAATTTTGGTGGAGGTTTATAAGTATAAGTCACAGATATACAAGACAGATATAAGAACACATATTTGTAAACAGCGGAAAATCAACAAACTTTTTATTTCATGAAAGCAAATACGTGCTACAACAACATCACCATAATTGTCTTACATCTTTTCCAAAACATAACATAACACTTTCGTAATCTGTCTTGATTACATTATTTAAAGAAGCATAAATAAAACATAGATAAATTGCAAAAGCCCCATAGAGTTTGTCCAAAGCCATAGTTTCAAACGAAAAGGTCCAAGCAATACATTTCTCTTCTTCAAGCTGGATGTTAAGGCTGGTCAAGCTGCAGTGTTCCCTCCCTGTGGACCTGGGGGGGAAACGGAAGAAAAGAAGACGAAAGAAAAGTAGAGTCAGACATAAAGCCTGAGTAAGTCTAGTACTATTCTGTCTATGAATAAAGAACTGGGTATGATAAGTATAAACAAGAAGTGAGAAAGCACTATAAACTTGGTTAAGTTGTCTAGGGTCGAATATACTATCGTACCCCATGTAAATCTCTGAACCCATATACACTAGTTTCCAACTGGCACCCCATAATCAGGGTGATGTGATCCGTTCTATGATGATCGGCTCCTACTCGCATAGTTACATGTGTCTTACGGCCCCCGATGTTGTAGTTACCTATGCTGGTCCCACCATGGGGTGTATCAAGTCCCATGGCGGCGGCCCGACACAACCTTAGAATGCACAGGTATGCTACTGGTGCCCAGTGCTTTATTTTTCTGCGCCGGAGTGTGTGCACGCCCGCACCCCGTTAGAACCTACACTGCTACACCACCGCCGTCGATTTGACCTCTTACAATCAGCCCAGTAATCGTGCCCCACCCTGCCTAGTTTCAGGGTATCCTGATACACCTTCTAGGGTTACTGCTGAAAAGGGTCCCCCGTTACTAGGTTTTCTATCTCTAGCCAACATGCTAAGTTGGTTAAGTGTTTTCTAACCTAACCCCCACCAGTCCGTTTAGTTTAGCATGTTCCATTTTGATTAAGTCTTTAGTTCACTTAATCCTAAAAATCCTGACTCAGCCTTAATTGTCTTGTTAAAGCCTTGACCTCTCACATTAGACAGGTATTGTTGTGGCTGCCTGTTGCCGGTTGGTTCCGGGCAGTCTTACGCCACAACTCAGTCTAACCTCGGGTCCTTATTGGGCTTCATGTTTAACCTCCCACATTGGATAGGTATTGTTGTGACTACTGGACAGCCGGGCGGTTCCGGGCAGGTTTACATCACAACTCAATCCAACCTCGGGTTAAACACATCGTATGTTCTACATTTACATATTTTGTCTTTCTTCTTTATTTTCTTATATGTAAATATTTGCGGCCCATTATTAAGTTAATGGTGTAAAGGTTACACCAATCATGGGCCCAACCCATACTTGAATTTGGGCCCTTCTATTTTATATTTTCATTTATTAGTAATTTTAACCCAACTTTATTTTCCCCCGTTTAACACGTCCGTTTATTATATATATGTTGGGCTTAGCCTTTTTAAAGCCCAACTTAGCCATGCGAAAAGGGGAGGCTTAAAGCGTGATTACATACACAAAAAGGGGAATGTGAACGCATGAACTTGCAATATGACGTTTGGAAATACAAAATAGAAACTGGTGTACTTGCATAGTAGTGACATATACTTTGGTCATAAAGCATAAGTGACATGAATCAAACCATGTAAACTTGTAGTTAAGTTAAGAATATCACTATACAACATAAACCTATATTTTTATTCAGGCATAATGTCAAACATAAGCAAATCATGTTCATAAGACTACTACACGTTTACAAAGGTGTCTACTTTTGTGACTAATACAAAAGTATAGTTAAATTTGTTCACATAACCATGGCATAAATATTTCTAACATGAAATCATGATTTTTACTTTAGTCATGCAAACTTGCAAAAAGGGATTTTGAATCTAACCTAGCTATGTACCACATATGTCCTCATATAATTCTTGTAAACAATATAGACTTAACATGGATTTCAATTATGCCAAATATCAATCATAGCCTAGTCATATTCATAATTTTGCAAATAGGTTTTCTAGTATAAAAGCATGTCTTAATTCATAAATCATGGTGCCAAAATTTCAACATAGTTTCATATGAACTATAACAACCAAACTTGTTCCAATTACGTACAAAATGATTTATGTACAAAAATATACATCATGATGGCATAGTAGCAAAACCCCAAACTTGCATGAATTTCAATTAATCAACTACATACATGTAGCTTCCACATGGATTACATAATTTGCGAATATTCCAAACGTATACTTGCATAAAACTACCGCATGTAGTTTTTCATAACTGAATAACATAATTCGAGAATATCCAAATGTATACAATATGCCAAATCGATAAGAATCATAGTAACGCACAAATTATGAATTATTTATCACCACAACCAAGTATACAAACCAACACAGTTATTTGTTCATACCAAAATAATACTCTACTTACAATGGTGAGGCGAATTCTCAAATTTAGGGATTTGAAGATGCGGTTTGATTTGATTGAGTTGCTTTATGCCTTAGAATTTGCCTCCTAATCCTCTCTCCAATTGGTGGCTACCCTTAGTCGTTCCTCAGCGACATGGCGGCTTTGTTCTTATTTTTGAATGAATAGATTAGGGTTGAGTCTAGGGTCATTTTTATAGGGGTTATGAACTGATTAGGACCATTAATGTTGCTTGGATTGATCGTAGCCATTCATCCTAAGGAGAGACCAATTAGAGCCTGCCACCTAGCCCTAATGACAAAGCAGACTACAGAAAATCGACCAACATAGAATAGGCCAGCCAGGTTGGACTGGGTTCGACCTGGCTCTGGACCAGGTCGACATGCCTGTCGACAGCCCTGTCGACCTGGCTAGACCAGGTCGACAGCCCAGTCGACCTGGGTGCCTTAGGCGGGTGTTCTTCCGCCCTGGCCCATTGGGCCCCATTTTGGAATTTAAACTTGATTTTCTGAGATATTTTATTCTGTTTGAATTTTAAACTTAATTCAGAAACTTCCGAAGGCCATATCTTCTTCATACGGACTCCGTTTTTCGAAAACTCGGACTCTATTTCGCGTATTTTTCCGAGACGAACGCAATGGCGTATCCCGTTTCCCTTAGTTCTTTGATTTCAAATTAATTATACTTTAATTTGTTAATTTCACAGTTATAGAATTCGCGGGGTGTTACATTCTCCCCCACTTAAAAGGATTTCGTCCCCGAAATCTTCAAGTTAGGAGGAATGTATATCCTAACATCCAATCATCCATCTACTCATCCATCAAACATGAGCATCCATTGTCCTTAAAAGACTTCTAATGCTTCATGATCATATGCGAAGTGTGTGTGTGTGTACATGTACTTATCTAATGCAAAATCAGGCGGTCTACTGATTCAGTTGACCTCCTTAATGTGAATTATGTAAGTGCCATGAATCCATTATGTATGCAAATTTTCCTATTCTTGATTCTACATGAGTGCACAATCATTCAATACATATGCAACATCCACATTACAACACATTAGAATTCAACCATATACGAATGCAAACATATATGCATATGCAATATGAAGTGACTGAGCCGATCTAAAACCTAGATTGTGTGTGTATATGCAACCACGAGCAACCACTAGCAATCACTTGCAACCACTTGCAACCATCATCCATAACATGTTTCAATTACATGTTTCCATCCAAAGGGTTTCTACCTACAAGATAAGGTCGAGGAAATATACCTAAAAAGATAGATAAAAGCGCAACTTAAGGAAAATGAAAGATCAAGGATGTACCCTCGAAAAGAAAAGGGTAGGCAGTGCGTATTCTAGCTTCAGTTTCCCAAGTCGCGTCTCCCTCGGCGTCGCTCCACTGAACTTTGACGAGCTTGACTTCACGGTTGCGTAGCTTCTTCACTTCCGTTCCTAATATGCGGGTTGGAACTTTTCTTATGGTTGCTTCGCGTTCCACTTCGGCCTCTTCGAGGATATTTGGCTCTACCACCTCGGCTGACTCATGTAGACATTTTCGGAGATGTGAAACGTGAAAAACGTTGTGGACTCCAGCCAACTTCTCGGGTAGCTCTAATCTATAGGCCATTTTCCCAATTTTCTCGATGATAGGGAATGGCCCTACGAACCTTGGTGCTAGCTTTCCTGTGGTTCCAAAACGAACAACGTTTCTTAGCGGAGATACCTTGAGAAAAACTCTGTCTCCAACCTCAAATTCAAGGTCGGTCCTTCTCTTGTCGGCATAGGACTTTTGTCTGTCTTGGGCCGTCTTCATCCTTCTTCGTATTAAGTCTACTTTCTCTGAAGTCTCTCGGATCATATCTGGTCCAAGTATGAGCTTATCAGTAGACTCCCACCAACAAGTGGGCGATCGGCACGGTCTTCCATATAAAGCTTCGAAGGGCGCCATTCCGATGGTTGCTTGATAACTGTTGTTGTAGGCAAATTCCACCAAAGGAAGGTGGTCTTCCCATGTCCCTCCAAAGTCAAGGACGCATAGCCTTAAAAGGTCTTCCAAAACTCTGTTCACTCTCTCTGTTTGGCCATCGGTTTGGGGATGATAGGCTGTGCTCAAGCATAAGTGCGTTCCTACTGCTTCTTGCAGACTCCGCCAAAACTCGCTGGTGAAGATGGGGTCTCGGTCACTAACAATGCTAGATGGTATTCCATGGAGTCGAACGATTTCCTTAAGGTAAAGTGATGCTAGGGATGAGGCAGTTCTTTTACTTTTGACAGGTAAAAAGTGGGCGCTTTTAGTAAGCCTATCCACTATTACCCAAATGCTAGTGTTGCCTCTCCTAGACCTAGGCAGCCCATCGATGAAGTCCATTGAGATGCTATCCCACTTCCACTGCGGGACCTCCAGAGGATGTAGCAGTCCGCCAGGCTTTTTCTGTTCCGCCTTAACCTGTTGGCACACCATACACTTAGAAACAAACTCTGCCACGTCCTTTTTCATGCCGTTCCAGAAGAAAGTCCTTTTTATGTCTTTGTACATTTTATCTCCGCCTGGGTGTATCGTCATCTTGGAGTGATGTGCTTCCTCGAGAACCTTCTTTATTAAATCTTTTGTCTGTGGGACGCATAGTCTTCTGTCTCGCCTTAGCAACCCCTTATCGTCGATGGAGTATCTGTTGAGGTGACTTGAAGTCTCACCGCTAATTAGCCTATCAATTATTTCCACAAGTTGAGGGTCTTCGCGTTGTGCTGTCCCTACTGAATCCACTAATGTTGGGCGCACTTCGAGAGATGCTAGCAAGCCTGGTACGAAATCGGAGGAAGGCCTAAAGTCGAAGCTGGCTATAAACTCTAGGCTTTGCCTTTCAACAAACAACGGGCTTAGGGTCAATTTCTTTCGGCTCAACGCGTCTGCCACTACGTTGCCTTTGCCCGGAGTGTAGGAGATTTCGAAATCGTACGAGGCAAGAAACTCCATCCATCTTTGTTGCCTCAAGTTAAGATCCTTCTGCGAGAAAAGATATTTCAACGATTTATGGTCAGTGTAAAGTTCGAACTTCTCACCTAGGAGATAGTGTCGCCAAGACTTGAGTGCAAAGACGATGGCGGCTAACTCAAGATCGTGGGTTGGGTAGTTCTTTTCGTGCACTTTCAACTGCCTCCCGCCATAAGCTACTACCCTTCCTCCATGCATTAAGACGGCGCCTAGCCCTGTCCCACATGCATCCGTATAAACAGTGAACATCTTGCTCCCATCTGGCAGCGTCAAAACTGGGGCTGTTGTAAGAGCCCTTTTCAGTCGTTGGAAAGCAAACTCGCAATCCAAGTCCCAATTAAACACTAGATTCTTCTTGGTCAATTTCGTGAGCGGAGCTGAGATTTTCACAAAATCCCTTATGAATTTTCGATAGAAACCCGCTAGTCCTAGAAAGCTTCGGACCTCAGTTGCATTCCTTGGTGTCTTCCAATCCTGTACCGCCACTACCTTAGCAGGGTCCACTGCTAACCCTTGTTTGGATACTATGTGCCCAAGGAACCTCACCTCTTCTCTCCAAAAGTGGCATTTGGAGAATTTGGCTTTTAGTTGATGGACTCGCAAAGTTTCCATGATTGCCCTTAAGTGCTGAGCATGTTCCTCTTCACTTTTTGAGAAGGTAAGGATATCGTCTACGAAGACCACTACGAATTTGTTGAGGAAATCTCTAAATACCCTACTCATTAGGTCCACGAAGTAAGCAGGTGCATTTGTCAAGCCGAAAGGCATGACAAGCCATTCAAAGAAGCCGTCTGGGGTTCTGAACGCCATTTTATCGATGCTATCTTCAGCCACCCTTAGCTGATGAAAACCGGTTGCTAAATCGAGCTGGGAGAAAACAGACGCTCCTACAAGCTGGTCAAATAAATCGTCAATTCTAGGGAGAGGGTGCCTATTCTTTTTCGTTAGCTTGTTGAGCTCCCTATAGTCAACACATAGACGGAGTGAACCATCCGCCTTTGTAGCGAACACCACCGGAGCGCCCCATTCTGAAATGCTCCTCCTAATGAACCCCTTTTCTAGAAGCTCTTTAATCTGTTTACTGAGCTCTTTCCTTTCTCGTGGAGCCATGTGTCTAACGGGCAACGCAACGGGCTTTGCATTATCTACAAGATATATGCGGAAGTCTATTTCCCGCTTCGGAGGCAAGTCCTTCACCTCTTCGAAGACATCCGGATATTCCCGGACCACTCTAACTGATTGCAAATTTTCAACAGAGGCATTTAGCGATTCAAGATAACTAAGCATAACCGCATACGAGGGATTACAAGAAATTTCCAAAGTATTACCGAGCTGGGTTAGGAGCCTAACAACCCTTTTCTCACAATCAAGGATGGCCCCATTACTGGATAGCCAATCCATACCCAAAATCAAACCATAACCCGAAAAGCCCAAAACAAAGGCACTACATTGAAATTCTACACTTAGAATAGAAATTTTCAATCCCAAACAGATCATAGACAAATGAGCTGGGCCCCCAATTGGGTTTGAAACAATTAAGGGGTCCTCTACCATACTAGTTTTTAGGTGCAGAGATTCTACTAAAGCAGACGAGATAAAGGAGTGTGATGCGCCAGAATCAAATAAAGTGCGAACGGGGTGATCATAAAGATAAACTACACTTTCTACAGAAGTATTTATACCTCGCTGTTGCAGAGGTGGCGCTTCCAGCACATGAACCTGTGCCCCTGGGGTGGATCCAGCCCTCTGCCCCTGTCCTCGTTTCTTTGGGCAGTCCTTAGCCCTATGGCCTGTCTCACCGCAAGAAAAGCACCCACCATTCTCCTTGGCCTTCTTTTTCCGGCAGTCCTTTACTAAGTGCCCCACTTTGCCACAGAAATTGCACTTCCTCTTCTCTTTGTTGCCTTTCCCGCCCTTCTTAAAGTCTGTCTTCTTAGGCTGCAAACCCTCTTTCTTCCCTTGAGAGCTTTCTGCCTTTGTCTCCTTCTTGCCCTTATCCTCTTCATTCAGCAATGCCATTTGCACCAATCTTTCATACGTGGCTCCCATGGGTATATGGGTCATGGCCAAACTGTGTAATGGCTCATTCAACCCTTTGACGAAACGGAGAGCCTTCTTGTGCGGGGTGTTGACTAGGTCAAGCCCAAACCTAGCCAGCTCATCGAACTGATTCACATACTCTCTGACTGTCTTGTCCCCTTGCTTAAGAAATAAGAATTTTTCCAACTGCAAACTTCTTTCCGCATCTGAGAGAAATTTAGTCTCAAACCTTACCCTAAAGTCCTCCCATGTCTCCACTGGTCTTTCAGCATTAGTGACTTCCCACCAGTAGGAAGCCTCGCCCTTCAATAGCCACACTGCCAATTGTACTTTTTGTCTATCCTCTACCTCAAAGATGATAAATAGGTCCTCCGTTTCTTTCAACCAATTTCTAGCTGCCACGAAGGACTCAGTTCCATGGAAATCCTTTCCTCCCATAGCTTTAAAATCTTTACATATCTTAGCAAATGTGTTTCCCCGTGGAGGAGGTGGAGGAAAAGGTGCCGCTGCAGCTGGATGATTTCCGGCAGCTGGGGGAGGAGGAACGGTAGGACCTGGCTGAGTGGCTCTTGCTTCTAAGAACCGTCTAAACCAACCAGGTATTGGCACCCCTTCCGGCAAGTTAAGATCTTCGGACATGCTGAAACAAAAAGGATAGATTCAAAACGAAGGATAAGAGATAGTACCTATGGCTTTGGGGAGTGGGCTTTGCCTTTTTAAAATAAAATAATATTTTTCTTTTAAAAATGCTTCTTTAAATTTCCTTTTTGAAAATAATTTTTCAAAACTTTTTATCTTATCAGGTAAACCTATGCTCTGATACCAAGTGAAACACCCCACCTCCGTTGGGGTCACTCTCAAAGGGAATGCCCTAATTTTGGTGGAGGTTTATAAGTATAAGTCACAGATATACAAGACAGATATAAGAACACATATTTGTAAACAGCGGAAAATCAACAAACCTTTTATTTCATGAAAGCAAATACGTGCTACAACAACATCACCATAATTGTCTTACATCTTTTCCAAAACATAACATAACACTTTCGTAATCTGTCTTGATTACATTATTTAAAGAAGCATAAATAAAACATAGATAAACTGCAAAAGCCCCATAGAGTTTGTCCAAAGCCATAGTTTCAAACGAAAAGGTCCAAGCAATACATTTCTCTTCTTCAAGCTGGATGTTAAGGCTGGTCAAGCTGCAGTGTTCCCTCCCTGTGGACCTGGGGGGGAAACGGAAGAAAAGAAGACGAAAGAAAAGTAGAGTCAGACATAAAGCCTGAGTAAGTCTAGTACTATTCTGTCTATGAATAAAGAACTGGGTATGATAAGTATAAACAAGAAGTGGGAAAGCACTATAAACTTGGTTAAGTTGTCTAGGGTCGAATATACTATCGTACCCCATGTAAATCTCTGAACCCATATACACTAGTTTCCAACTGGCACCCCATAATCAGGGTGATGTGATCCGTTCTATGATGATCGGCTCCTACTCGCATAGTTACATGTGTCTTACGGCCCCCGATGTTGTAGTTACCTATGCTGGTCCCACCATGGGGTGTATCAAGTCCCATGGCGGCGGCCCGACACAACCTTAGAATGCACAGGTATGCTACTGGTGCCCAGTGCTTTATTTTTCTGCGCCGGAGTGTGTGCATGCCCGCACCCCGTTAGAACCTACACTGCTACACCACCGCCGTCGATTTGACCTCTTACAATCAGCCCAGTAATCGTGCCCCACCCTGCCTAGTTTCAGGGTATCCTGATACACCTTCTAGGGTTACTGCTGAAAAGGGTCCCCCGTTACTAGGTTTTCTATCTCTAGCCAACATGCTAAGTTGGTTAAGTGTTTTCTAACCTAACCCCCACCAGTCCGTTTAGTTTAGCATGTTCCATTTTGATTAAGTCTTTAGTTCACTTAATCCTAAAAATCCTGACTCAGCCTTAATTGTCTTGTTAAAGCCTTGACCTCTCACATTAGACAGGTATTGTTGTGGCTGCCTGTTGCCGGTTGGTTCCGGGCAGTCTTACGCCACAACTCAGTCTAACCTCGGGTCCTTATTGGGCTTCATGTTTAACCTCCCACATTGGATAGGTATTGTTGTGACTACTGGACAGCCGGGCGGTTCCGGGCAGGTTTACATCACAACTCAATCCAACCTCGGGTTAAACACATCGTATGTTCTACATTTACATATTTTGTCTTTCTTCTTTATTTTCTTATATGTAAATATTTGCGGCCCATTATTAAGTTAATGGTGTAAAGGTTACACCAATCATGGGCCCAACCCATACTTGAATTTGGGCCCTTCTATTTTATATTTTCATTTATTAGTAATTTTAACCCAACTTTATTTTCCCCCGTTTAACACGTCCGTTTATTATATATATGTTGGGCTTAGCCTTTTTAAAGCCCAACTTAGCCATGCGAAAAGGGGAGGCTTAAAGCGTGATTACATACACAAAAAGGGGAATGTGAACGCATGAACTTGCAATATGACGTTTGGAAATACAAAATAGAAACTGGTGTACTTGCATAGTAGTGACATATACTTTGGTCATAAAGCATAAGTGACATGAATCAAACCATGTAAACTTGTAGTTAAGTTAAGAATATCACTATACAACATAAACCTATATTTTTATTCAGGCATAATGTCAAACATAAGCAAATCATGTTCATAAGACTACTACACGTTTACAAAGGTGTCTACTTTTGTGACTAATACAAAAGTATAGTTAAATTTGTTCACATAACCATGGCATAAATATTTCTAACATGAAATCATGATTTTTACTTTAGTCATGCAAACTTGCAAAAAGGGATTTTGAATCTAACCTAGCTATGTACCACATATGTCCTCATATAATTCTTGTAAACAATATAGACTTAACATGGATTTCAATTATGCCAAATATCAATCATAGCCTAGTCATATTCATAATTTTGCAAATAGGTTTTCTAGTACAAAAGCATGTCTTAATTCATAAATCATGGTGCCAAAATTTCAACATAGTTTCATATGAACTATAACAA
This sequence comes from Allium sativum, assembly GCA_030737875.1. Taxonomy (NCBI): domain Eukaryota; kingdom Viridiplantae; phylum Streptophyta; class Magnoliopsida; order Asparagales; family Amaryllidaceae; genus Allium; species Allium sativum. Next base: position 1,015,849,436 of record CM060926.1, on the reverse strand, counting down.
CCAAACTTGTTCCAATTACGTACAAAATGATTTATGTACAAAAATATACATCATGATGGCATAGTAGCAAAACCCCAAACTTGCATGAATTTCAATTAATCAACTACATACATGTAGCTTCCACATGGATTACATAATTTGCGAATATTCCAAACGTATACTTGCATAAAACTACCGCATGTAGTTTTTCATAACTGAATAACATAATTCGAGAATATCCAAATGTATACAATATGCCAAATCGATAAGAATCATAGTAACGCACAAATTATGAATTATTTATCACCACAACCAAGTATACAAACCAACACAGTTATTTGTTCATACCAAAATAATACTCTACTTACAATGGTGAGGCGAATTCTCAAATTTAGGGATTTGAAGATGCGGTTTGATTTGATTGAGTTGCTTTATGCCTTAGAATTTGCCTCCTAATCCTCTCTCCAATTGGTGGCTACCCTTAGTCGTTCCTCAGCGACATGGCGGCTTTGTTCTTATTTTTGAATGAATAGATTAGGGTTGAGTCTAGGGTCATTTTTATAGGGGTTATGAACTGATTAGGACCATTGATGTTGCTTGGATTGATCGTAGCCATTCATCCTAAGGAGAGACCAATTAGAGCCTGCCACCTAGCCCTAATGACAAAGCAGACTACAGAAAATCGACCAACATAGAATAGGCCAGCCAGGTTGGACTGGGTTCGACCTGGCTCTGGACCAGGTCGACATGCCTGTCGACAGCCCTGTCGACCTGGCTAGACCAGGTCGACAGCCCAGTCGACCTGGGTGCCTTAGGCGGGTGTTCTTCCGCCCTGGCCCATTGGGCCCCATTTTGGAATTTAAACTTGATTTTCTGAGATATTTTATTCTGTTTGAATTTTAAACTTAATTCAGAAACTTCCGAAGGCCATATCTTCTTCATACGGACTCCGTTTTTCGAAAACTCGGACTCTATTTCGCGTATTTTTCCGAGACGAACGCAATGGCGTATCCCGTTTCCCTTAGTTCTTTGATTTCAAATTAATTATACTTTAATTTGTTAATTTCACAGTTATAGAATTCGCGGGGTGTTACAGTTTATCAAGCGGATTGTTAAAATATAGAACGTGGGTTAAGACATGATTAAAGGTAAATCTTATAATTTATTAACTAAGTTAATGATGTTTAAATTATTTAAAATACGTTTAAATATCAATCAAAATAACTTTATCACATGATACCAGATTCGAGTGAAAAATGGTTGCTTGAATCATACCGGTGCAGGCTACATGATGGATTCTTTTTTGGGATTTAGAGCCAATGGGATTTTTAATTAAATTAAACAACTGTTTAATTTAATTGAAAATCGATTGTTTTTCAGACGAATAAAAATTACGGTGAGTAAACTCACACTCTGGTTCGATTATAATTTATTATAGTCGAATTTTTATTTTTATTTACATGTTGTTTGATGGTTGATTGGTTGCATTGTTATTTATTTATAAATTATGGTTATTAAATATATTGGTTATTTCGGCTTAGTGTTTTTGGCTATTATATATATATATATATATATATATATATATATATATATATTGGTGGTCGGATATTTCCCGTAGTATCATTTGCGGATGCCCGCAGTATCATTAGCAGATGACCCTATGCACCCCATGTTATGATAGTGGATGACCTTCTATACCGCGATATCCTACCTCGAAGCAAGATGGGTATTATTTATGTTGGCTAATGTCTGTGGATGCAGGATAAACAGGTTGGAGGGATCCAACTGGATTCCTCAAAAATATTATTGTTTGTTTGTTTCATATATAGTATCGTATATGATCTGTTAGAAAACCCGTGGTTGATAATTGTGTGTTTTTGATTGGTTGTATATCACTGACCCTAAATGTTGATTATAAAAATATCGTGAAAAGGGTTTTTGAGATTTAAAATGGAAAACATATTTTTCTAAAATAGAATTCAAAATCTGAAGGGCTACAAATATATTAACTTGTTTTTAATAAATGAAACAAGTATTGAAAATTTATAAATGATGTTTATAAATTAAACAATGCAGGGAACAGAAGTTAATTTATAAATGGTGTGTTTATAAATGAAATGGATAATTATCATTGGATAATTGGGAATTTAAATTCAAATGTGAATTTGAAATAAGAATTGGGAATCGTTCTAAATAAATGATGAAATATATTCCGATGTTCGTAATGTAAGTCTTATTGGATAACTAAATTAGATTATATTGAATTTATAAAATAAGCTATATCCAGAAAGGATATTGGATTGCATTAATTAAAAAATAAGATTAAGATTAAAATATTAAAATATATTCTATGTTATATACAGATAAGTTAAAATAAATAGAATATTCCAAAATAAGCTTTTGGTTTTTAAACATATTTCGAAATGGAAATTGTTTGAATATATAAAACAAGTAAATTTATAAACGATGTTTATACATGTGGAAAATTAATTATAAAGAAATGGTTTGTAAGTTTAAATTCAATTATTGATTTAAAAATCGAATTTGAAATCATTTCTAAAAAGAAACAGCGGTTTATTCTGGAATTCAGAATATAAAAGGAATTGGATTTCAAATGGAATTTAAAATGGATAACTTGTTTTAATATATAAAACGAGGAAGTTGGATTTACAAACGATGTTATAAATCTAATAAAATAAACTATCATTAGACAATTTAGACGTTTAAATTCAAGTATGAATTTGAAAGTGAATTGGAAAACGTTTGAAATAGAACGATTGATTACATTTCTTGAATTCGAAATATAAACTGAATTAAAATAAACTTAAAGAATTTATAATTGAAATTCGATTTATATCGAATTTATAAAATAATTTATTTCAAAGGGAATTGGAATTCATTATAGGAAATTGAGTTATAAATAAATTTATAACTGAATTATGAAATAATCGGCGATTAAGGAAAATCAGAAATATTAAGTTGAATTGGGAAATTTGGTTTAATATATTAAAATGGAGTTGAAATTTATTTATAAATGAAGTTAAACATTTATATTTAAAACGAACTCGCCGTAGCATAATAGTTTGTAATTTGGAGTTTCGAACTTCAATTGGATATATATAAAACTCAATTTAAGTTGGAATTTTTTTAAACAAGAATTGTCAGGACCAATTTGATAACAGTTTTCTAATGGAAGAGAAAAAATCTGGATTTCATCGTATAGATTTTGAGTTATGTCAAAATTATTCAGAAAAATAGCGCCATAACCATTATAAAACCATAACGGTTTATTTAAATTAATAAAAGAATTTTATACAAATAAAATCTGAATTTCCATTAGAAAAATCCAGCTTTGAGTTATAAAATATATATAAACTCAAATGGAGTACTGAATTGATTTTTGAAATAAAAATCAAATTTTTAATTATTGAATAAAATTAACTAATTTGAAGAATAAGTAGTTAATGGAATTTTGAATCGAAATTGGACTTTGTATAAGAAAAAGGGGTTTGTAATTTATATTTGAAATCAAATATATAACTTGAGTTGAAAAGGGAATTTGATTGGTTTATAAGTAATTAAAATATATTTGAACATGATATGTTCAAATAAAAAGTGGAATAGGCAAAAGAGCTAATTAAAGAACAAATTAGCGAATTGAGTTTAAATGACCAGATTGAGTTGGAATAAATTAGAAATGGATGCATATGTGTTAAAAAGGTATGGAATGATGAGAATGAAGTTTATAAATTTAGTGCCTGACAAAAAGGTACATGTTTAAATTCCATATGAGGTTTTCTGCCCCGAACCGGCAAGCTGCTTGGCTTTTTGAGTTTTTTCTAAATGGAAAGGGCCCAGAGAGCATTTTGTAGTTATACCGAGTGACCCATACAAATGAGGTTATAGCGAAATTATTTGGAAATTTAAGGAGTTAGAACATTTTTAAGAAAATTGGATAACTAGAAAATCAATATATCAATATATATTGAATTCGATAGTGAAACGAATTTAAAATAGAATATTATAAACAAAAAGGAAATCTATAATTAAATCTAGTAGAAATAGAAAGAGAAACATATAGACAATTTAAAGATGAATAATTGGATTTTACCGTGTTAGTTATTCGAGGCAACTGGTCTTGTCTGTTTTGAAGTTAAGATGTTATTCAATCAAGGTCTAAGAGGTATAATTACCCCAACATGATTGATTTCATTATTAATTGACAAATAGGGAGATTCAGTCTTGAAGATCAATGTTTAAAGAAGCTTAGTTGAATGTTATATTTTGGGTTGTTGTAACGATGTTTTACACAACTTTTGTTTTAACCCAAGTAAGTGGAATTTTGGAAATATAATAATAAATATTTCCTGAGTACAAGAACGAATGGTCGTGAAATGGAGAAGTAATTCGAAATAAATTCCAATCATAAATTGTAGATATTTTCTAAATATAGAAAATAACAGAAGGCGATATATGGAAATGTTTTCCAAATACTGTAAAAGACCAAGATGATTATTAAAACATTAGGTAAACAAATATTGATACAGAAATGGAGAAGTGATTTAATAAATAAAATATTAATTAAAGGGCCCAGTGATTGTTTGATGCTTTGAATGAATATATGTTTCCCTTCGATAGTTAAATAATCGACTATCGAAGTTTTTGACCATCGTTGTTAATATGGAGAGACCGGCTGGATTATTTATTAAGAACCACTCCGTATTGGCAGTAGCGTTGCGAATTAATTTTTATGAAGACAATCGAAGACGGAGTAAAGTGCAAAGGCTTTACTGTTTATCCTAGGTAGAAATTGCCTAAGATGGATAAATGGGAATTGTGTCTTCGGTTCGTTCAGTCCCGGAACGAACGTGTATGGACGAGTGTCTGACAGGGTATTTCCTGTGATCACATATGTTGGTTTGTACAAATATACATCTGGTGGCGGAGAATTTATTCACTTAGCATAATATCTAGAATATCTTTGTGCCAATCAATTAGTGATTAACGGATCTGACAAGGTGACATTCAAAGTGATTGTTCTATCGATGAAAGATAAGTAATCGTAACTTCTAGCCTCGCAATAGGGAAATGGTATAAAATCGTGTAGGTCGCATGGCTAAGTGTGTCGCACCCAAGTAGGGTGTATTGTCACCTGATCTAGAGAAAATCCTTTTGCTTCTTTATTCTATCGCTGATGTTACTTCGGAACAGTTGCTGATCCCAACCGTTGGTGACAATGCATTCGGTACTCTCAAACGAAGTGAGGGGCAGGTCATGTTTAGCCTGGGTTGCAAGATGTTCTTGTTGAACCCGGTGTATTACTCTCTAGAGATACACTGTCGATAGGTGGTCCCATACCTCGTCAGTTGGAATCCATTCTCCCATAAATGCCTACGGTTTTGATTGTATACTATGTATGTAGAGAGTGAGATGCAAGCCTTCTGCTAGATTGTTATTTAATTGTTTTAGACATTATTATAATATAAAAAAAATTGATTTTAAAGAATGCTTTAGGTTAACATAAGGTAAAAACCATTTGTGTTTATGTGTGGATTGGTCTTTCAATTATCCTTTCTTTTAAAAAGGATTTTTAAAAGTTAAACCAAGTGGTCAGAGTTTACTCACACATGTCTCTTGACTGACCCAGAGTTTATTTTGTTTTACCCTAAATTCATGGGTGCCCTAATTTGTACGGGCAGTCAAGTAGTCCAGGTGTTTATAGATATCCTTAGAGGAGCTTGAAGTAGGAGGCTTCAGTGTTATATATATTTACCATTTATTTTCCACTGTGTTTTATTGTACTCTGATGATGATATGTATATGTATACAGAAATTTTGTATTCCAAAAGATGTTATATATATTATATTTTGTTCTGCTGCAATTGTGAGATTTTGTGTTATTGTTCAGTGTTGTTTTCTATTTAATTTCTTCTTCTATTCTAATATTTCTTTCTTTCTATTTATCACCCTTTATCTTCTTTCTATTGATGATCCGGTAATTTTTTGGTGTTTGGTTAGTCGATATGGTATTTGTATCGATAATTAGAATCGGGAAAACGTCGGTTTGTTACAAGAAATTGGGTTTAGATCTTGGAGTACTAGTGGGGAAGATCTAGTGCGCTAACTAGCACGGAAAAGGAGGAGACAGGGAGACGACAAAAAAAGAGAAGAAGGATAAGAATATGGTTTGGATTAATTAGGAAGGAAGGACAAAATAAAGAAGTTAAGGGTGTTATTCGAATGCAACTTTTACAGTTGAGTCCTAGGTCCAAGTTGTACCAAAACCCATCAACAAGTTGACCACTCTAAGTATAATGCTAAACAGTCAAATGTCAAATGGGCTTTGGGCAAAGGTTAAACCTTGGCCTTATTAGGCCAAATTAAAATATTAATTGTCCCGTGTCATCTTTTATGATTTGATAAGACTCCAAAAATAGTAATCTTCATCACAGCGGTATCAAAGACCGTAGTCATACTCCGAACCGTCCCCAAAGATTTAAAGTAGTCTCAATAAAATAATGCGACCATATAACGAACGAATTCCCAAAATAATTCATCTAGAAATCCATAAATAAAAATTAAAATGGATTTATCCTTACCTGGATGACAAATAAATAAACGATTCACGAAATCAAATACCACAAAATCAGAATGAAATATTTTCCCTAGTCTTTTCAAAAGAAACTTTAATTTTTTTTTCGAAATTGATTTTTATTATAAACTAAAGGTTTCGTATTATAAATCCAACTTATTATTACTATTTATATTCCATTTTATAGTACTATCTGGAAAACCATTTCACGTTCCAAAGCATCGGGTTCTAAAAGTCTCGAAGATTAATTATGACAATTTTGATAAATCATCCAATATATATATATATAAAAGAGGAACGCTAAAAGTCACAAGGAACGGGTGCTAATTATTTTTATGTTCTGAGGCATATTACTTGTCATTTCTAATTCCCTTCTTTTTACCAACTAAAACACGAATAGATTTAAAATTTTAATACAATACTTTTATAATACTGTTTTTCAAAACCATGGGTTTAGAACTTTCGAAATCCTTTTTAATTTTTTCAAACAGTTTTAAAAATGGAAATTCCTTTGGGTACATGACCAAGGACTCAAATGAATATTTTCAACAAAAGAATATTCGAAATTTTAATGAAGCATCAAATGGATATACCTCATACGCAATTATATTTTTGGATGGATATACAACATATAAACATGAATTTCTAGTTTTAGAGTAAGAAAAGGTCCTCGATTGGACTGCCAACGAAACAAAAAACCAGAAATCATGACTATCTCAGTTGTAGCTAGATTTTTATCCAGTCTCCAAACTCAAATCCACAGGATTCACCATATTCCGTCCTCATGCTCTTCACAACAAAATGGCCAACATATTGTGGGAGTAAGACAGAATTAGCTAGTAACTCGAACTCAACATATTTCAACTCTTAGTTGCTTAAGGCCCATCTAAAATAAATAGTCTCACGACTATTTCATCATCGAAAGAATTTAATGTCAAGTAATAAAGACGAAGAAAACGAAAAAGAAAATCAAATATGTCCTCTCACAATTCCTAATTTAGCTAATTCCTCTTATCGTCTAACCTATGCTATGATACCAAATGTAACACCCCAAATTTTCTAAGCCTAAATTTCGACAAAAATCAAAACTCAAACCCATCCAAGCATGGAGCATGTAAATCTGGTACCTGCAAATAAATGAGCATGAGCATAATCAGGGTACAATAAAATAACTCATAGTAGAAACAAAATAGGATAGACTAGTATCAACTCGGGTGACTACCTTATAGGAGAAAGTCACCAAGTCAATACTGAGCATGAGAGGGAACGGGAACCAAAAACCAAACTTAAATACCTATGAGAACTTCTCGAGAAAACCTGGGAGATTGTAATGAGAAGGGGGTCAGAACAATAAGTTTTGGTGAACATGAAGAGTATATCATGGTTTACAATACATAGATGTATCCCCTGTGGTTTAAGCAAAGACATATGCCTATCGAGGCTAGTAATTCTAACATAACCTTGAAAACATTGATGGACAACTTTAACTACCATACCCATGGTAGCATTCCCAATGATAACGATACTGAGGTGGAATGTTTACGTGTATATTAATGAAGCCTTTCAACCATCATTTAACTAATTACCAAAAACTAAGAGGTGGGCTCGTAACTACTCACGAATCATACAGAATTTAATTATTTATGTATATATAGCCACTTAAGACCTCACAATCGAATGATTGATAAGGTTGGAACCTCTTGAGCACTTAAGATCCTCGGTGGACCTATAGGTTACTTAATTCCCTTCTAATAGTTTATTCTACGCTAATAGAAATTAGAGGACACTAGCTACAGGTCCTACTGATTAAGGCTTCCGTTATTCATGCATATAAACCCATACCCCGCATAAAGCGTGTTGACATGCTTTATAGTGAAAGCCGTCACACGTGAAATCTCTGATTAATGATACGTTCAGCATTGAGAACATCGTCAGAAGACAAGAGCGATTTGGTTGAAGTCGCATCATAAACAAAGAATGGACCGAAACTCCTACCAAATGACCTCTTTTGGTCCCGAAAATAGCTTTTACGGTGCATTGCATTGTAAAACTTGTAGCCCTCTGAATTAACTTCAGGTAGATCTTTCACTTGACTCAATCGGACTTACGGTTTGGAATTTATACCCATTTCCATGAATGGGTGTAAGCTAACATCGAAAACTCAGACCATGGCACTGGCTCGCCCGTCTTGGGTTCGCCCCCCTCCACGGGTTGTGAACCACTATCTCACCCCCCGGCTCGTGGTCCACCATCATCTCACCAACCCGGCTCGTAGTCCACCATCATCTCACCAACCCGGTTCGTAGGGCTCATAGAAGTCACGACCCTAGAGACCACGACCCGACCATGTACCTCAACATCAACTTAATCACGATTCACCTCCGGCTCGCCATCACGAACCGTTTGGGTTGGACCTACTTCTGCTCGTGTATTGACCTACTCTCATGCCACATTTTCTTCCTATCAATCCGGATCTGATTACACATGGCATAGGATAACTTGGAGAGGATTTGTTCATGTTTTCCACCACATTTTGAAATTCTTGGGATGCGTGCCACATGGCTCACGAACCGCATGTTGTAAATAGCTATAAATAAACCGTTTGAAGGATTTTCAAGGGACTTTTGGGCTCTTCTTCATCTAAGCTTCAACCATTTTTCCTACCAAAATATTGCTGAACATAGGAGCCATACTCTTCACTAAAACTTGAGCGTTTAGTGAGGATTTCATAAGACAATTAAGTATTGTATTGCAAGTTCTCACTAATGATGGGAATCATTCTTGTAATTTCTTCATATATAAAAGCATATAAGTGGACGTAGGCTAGATAGATCAGCCAAACCACTATAAAAACCTCGTGTGTTCCCTCTGATTTTACTCATTTCTACATTCTATGATATGAGATTTGTGATTGTGAAGATTTTACACTACATTGAATGTTAGTGCCATTTTTTATTCTAACATTTTGGCACGCCAAGTAGGGGGCACACGATACTTCTTCTTCTAGCTTGAAAGGATGCGGATTGTTTGGCTATTCGATCAATGGTTAAAAGAAAGAAGGATGGAATCTTCTCCCGTACTGAAGGTGCTGATGTTGCAGGCACGATAAATGAGGCAAGCCAGGAGGCTTCCTCACATGAAAACCCATCAACATACTTGACTAGAGAAGAGATAGATGGTATTCTCACTGAACTAATAGCTCAAATGGCCAGGCAAGATGATCTCCTATGAAAACAACATGAGATGATGGACGGAATCTTCGCTCGAATGGATGGTAGGCCAAGCGGCAATGAACAACACATGGGAAATGAAGCCACTGAAGCGGCTCATACATCACATGGACCCGGGGGGCAACCCCCTCGCTCTTCGAAATGGTCAGTCTCGGCCTACTTCAGCTCCAGCTCGGATGAATACCAGAAGATAAGCTCCCGCTCGGCAGCAGGAACAGGCTCGGGAAGAAGAGCCGGGATCGGATCGTGATGGGGACCCACGATCCAGTCGAGTCGCCCCCCACGCCCTACGAACCAGCCTCTACACTCGCTCCTAGCAGCTCACAAATAGCTTCCTTTTTCTCTTACACCCAACGCTGTGGGCACCAGCTCTGATCTTGGCAACCTGCAGTAACTTTTTGATGGCAATCGACTCGCTAGCCTGATTGAACGCCTCTCGAGAGGCCGCACTTACCAGAATGACATGGATGACGTCAATCATACTCCTTTCACACAAGAAATTAGGAATTCTCGTAATCCCCCAGATTTCAAACTCCCAGTTCTGGAAGCTTACAACGGTAGGACGGATCCTACCGTACATTTGGTGCACTAAAAACGGCATATGGAAATTCAATCGGCATCTGAAAATGTCATGGCTAAATGCTTCCCCCTTTTGGACTGATATAGCTGCTATGTGGATTCGGCAGCTAGCACCGGAATCGATCAACAGTTGGAACATGTTGGCCACTCGTTTCATTGGACAGTTTCGGGTCCATATTGCTCAACCCAAGAATGTTATGTCACAAACTTCAATCAAGCAGAGATCTGGAGAAACTTTGCGCTCATTCCTTGAGAGATTCAACGCTACAGTAGCATCTGTGGATAGACCTGAACCATCTATGGTATTGATGGCGGCAGTATCCAATGTTCTGGATACACCGGAGTTCAAGACTTCTTTGTACCGGGACCCGCCGCGAGATCTCGGTGAATTCTACTTTGAAGCGGATAGATTTCTGCGTGCGGAAGACACAAAATATGAGAAGGCTATTCTCGATGTCAACATGCTTAAAGGTGGAGCATCACCTGACTCTAGAAAAGGCAATGACAAGGGAAAAGGAATAGCCGCTATAAAAAATGATTGCAATACTCAACCCTAGAGAGGGCCCAGATTTGAAGAGTACACTGAACTCAGTTCAATGCTGACTGACATCTACATGGACACAAGGGGTGCTAACTTCTGTCCAAGACCTCCCAAGAGGGAGATAACGCTAGCACAACGCAATTCCGGAAGGCATTGCATATTTCATGACATGGACGGTCATAACACTGATGACTGCAGACATTTGCGAGACCTTATTGAGGGTGGGTCAGACGAGGAGAGCTACCTGAGTATGTCATTCAACCAACAGCGCCCACACCAGCGCTGCCACCACCTATTCTATGGAGAGGGAACGATCCTGGATCGAGCAATCGCGGAATTATCATCAATTGATCCCACATAGCGGATCTCTTCAGTTTGCCGGACTCTAGTCCACAGTTCATGTTTTTAGGTGACTTCTCGCCCCTCTTTGTTTTATCTACATGTTATAAAAGCAGTCACATCAGCCCACACGTACGGAACCGGCTTGTGGCCTCCAATCGTGTCCGGCAAATGACCGCTGCATTTCCATAAATTAGTTTAAATAAACATGAGCTCCAGCTCCGAACTGGACCCGTCCAGTATAAACGAACTTTCATTGCATTTCCTCGGTCGCCTTGCTCCGGTGAAGCTGTCTTGGAATCTCATTAGCTAAATCTTTTCCTTGGTCGTCTTACTCCGGTGAGGCCGTCTTGGAACGCCTCTAACACCTCCTAGGATGGTTTAATCCAGTAAGGCCATCTAGGAATTATTCTAGCATCGTATATCTTTTCTTCTTACAGGCATGAATTTCTGGTTTTCTTGGTTTTTTCTGGCCTTGATACGATCTTGCGTGATCGTCGGTTTTATGGCCTTAATACGATCCAGCGGGATCGTCGCATTTTGGATTTCCATGGATTGTGGATTCTCAGATTATCCAAAACACATCTTCCTTCAACCAGCAAGATTTATTCACGTTTTCCACCACATTTCGAGATTCTGGGGATGCGTGCCACGTGGCTCACGAACCACCTACTGTAAATGGCTATAAATGCACAGTTTGAAGGATTTTCAAGGGACTTTTGGGCTCTTCTTCATCTAAGCTTCCACCATTGTTCCTAGCAAAGTATTGCTGAACATAGGAGCCATGCTCTTCATTAAAACTTGAGCATTTAGTGAGGATTTCATAAGACAATTAAGCATTTTATTACAAGTTCTCACTAGTGGTGGGAATCATTCTTGTAATTTCTTAATATATAAAAGCATATAAGTAGACGTAGGCTAGATAGATCAACCGAACCACTATAAAAACCTCGTGTGTTCCCTCTGATTTTACTCTTTTCTACATTCTGTGATATGAGATTTGTGATTGTGAAGATTTTGCACTGCATTGGGTGTTAGTGCCATTTTTTGTTCTAACAAGGCGAGAGATAGTAAGCAGCCTCTTAAGACCACTCGGCTAGGTAGATGTAGCACACCATTTAAGACCACCCAGTGGTGGACCCCTCATTACTATCTAGATAACCTTATTAGATAATCCCTTAGTCGCTTAATACTTCCTATAGGACAGGTAGACCTATGGCAATACCATACCGGTCATTTTAAGACCTGTTCCTCGGTAGACCCCTCGACCCAGTTCACTTAAGACCCGAGGAAGCAGAGTATTCGTGAAGATTATCGAACTCGTACCCAATTAGCCTTCAATGCTTTCATTCATAGAAGGTGGGCTATGCGATCGCTTAATACCTTTTATAGGTGGATCTAACAACTTAAAACCTAAATCCCTAAAGTAGACCACGTTGTTGAATTATTTCCGCGAAAATAATCTATTTTCATAAACTAACTATCGTCACGGGTTTCAATGGACAATGATGTCTCACATCAGTTGGACATGGATTTGATTGCTGGAAAGTGCAGATTTCTATCGAATAAGGTAACTGACTCGCCTCATTAACCTACTAGGTTTAATTCTAACTTTTAATTCTTAATTCTAGATTTATTAGGATAAAATATGGATAATTATACCCTTCTTGCCTGAGGATATTTATTTAATTATTTCTTTATTGGATATAGTATTTTAAACGACCACCAATACCCATAAATCCCTTTTTAATTCCATTTATTGCTATTTATTAGGGTTATTGCCTTTTATGACCATAACGCGCATATTTTCCTAGGAACTAATTAACCCCATACATGCTGTTTATTTACACTGATTATAATTAATGTCACTTATAAACCTAATGGTCATAATTTCCTAAGACGTTATTTTACAATTAAATGTCCTTATTGTACCAATCCCTTTTTATTTCTAATCTAATTATTGTAACTCCTTAAACATTTCTAATCTGAATAATCTTTTAGGCCTACAATTCCTAAATTTTCACAGATCTACAGTTATTTTGAAAAGGTGATACCTTCAGATTTGTAGATTTGCAAGACAATAAGAAAAAAGGGAGAAATCGGATGAAGAAGAACCTCCAATTCATAATCTTTTCCACTTGAGTCAGATTAACACTTTCAAATTTATAAGATTTATGTTTGATTTTGATTGTATATGAATATATTTTTGATTTAGAATTTGTTTGAGGAGAAAGGGAAATAGCAGAGCTTTGCTTCTGCTCTCAGAAGTATATCGAAAAGAATGGGGGATTAACCCTTTATGTATAGGTGTTAGAAAGACCCCAGACCATCAGATTTAATTAAATAAACATCTGACTATCTGTTTCACATATTATATATTAAAAACCTACATAACCGTAACTGTCATTGGGGTGCAGTCGCTAGGAGCGGTCGACCGCCCCATCGAAGGGTGTCGACCTCCCTTAGGATGGAACCCCCAATGATGGAAGGTTATAAATGGAATTAAATATTATATTTATTCTGTTTTATTATTTCTGTCCATTTTTCGTATTTTATCCGTTACTTTTTCATACCGACTTTGTTCGCGAAACTCCAAACATGAAAGTTGACCAGAATTCCGCGACGAAGGCAACAGTGAAAGTTTAATGGCCAAATTCCATCATTTGCAGAAATTCCTATTTTTGTGAGGTCTAATTAAATAACTAATTAATTAATTTCCAAAATTCTGGGTTGTTACATTAAACTTAACGAGTGTTCCTGAACTTAATTAATCTTTAATTTTTACTAAGTTAATGGTGATTATCGAGGTATTTATTACTAATAAAGTGATGATTATTTTAAAAACCTTTTAAAAAGGATTAACTATTCTATTTTTAGTTAATAAAGAAGTTAACTACTTCAACAATAATTAATGATGAAGTTAATTGTTATTTTAATTAATAATAATTACCGTGATTGATTTTTAATTGAAATTCAATTAAGAATGTAATCCGGTTGAGATAAAACTCGGTTGAATTTGGCAAAGGGTTATGAAGGAATTTTATAATACGAGTTTACAAATGGAGTTTATAAAAGAGATTTTAAACTAATGCGGTAGTTTAAAGTAAATATTTTACTTAATATTTGGATTAAGTAAATTGAATTTAATGGTAAAGAGACTTTCAAAGATGCAAAGGGAAGATCGCATAACGGTCTCATGTAAAAGAGTTTGGTAAAGGACTAGGATATAGAAAATGGATTTAGTAATTAAATCCAAGTTGAGTTATTATAAGATGCTAAAATAAATTTGTATAAAGAAATTTGAGAATAAACCCAAGTCGTATAAATAAGGGTTATAGAGGAGATTTAAAATTAATGCAATGTTTTTATATAAACGTTACTTAATGGTCAAATTAAATATAAATAGTTTTTGTAACGGCCCAAATTTCCGTACCCTTTGAGTTGACTAATAACACAACACGTCTAACTCAAATGACACAGACATACGAATCATTATTAGAAAGAAGTTAGAGGATGAGAAATAGAAAGAAAGAAATATTAGAATAGAAGAAAACGAAGAAAAACAAATCTCATAGCGGAACGAATAAAATATATTATATAACATAACTTTTGAAATACAAATCAGTAACTATATACACATACCATCATCAGAGCACAACAGTTATTCCTGGGATAGTTATAAACACCTGGTTCTAGATACAAACATAGTATACAACGGAAAATATAACAATCTATAGCTAACTGAGAAGCCTCCTGCTTCAAGCTCCTCCAAGTGAATCTGAAAAATCCAGACTACTTGACTGCCCGTACAAATTTGGGCACCCAAGAGTTTAGGGGAAACAAAACAAAATAAACTCTGGGTCAGTCATAGGACTAATGTGAGTAAACTCCAACCATTTGTTTAACTTTCAAAATTCTTTAGAAAGAAATGATAATCATAAAACCAATCCACACATAAACACAGATGGTTTTTACCTTACGATAACCAAAAATATTTTTGATATCAAATCCAATGATATTATAATAGTGTCTACAACAAATAAATAGAATCTAGCGGAACGCTTGCATCTCACGCTCCATAAATAATATTAAATCAAAAACCGCAGGGCGCTTATTGGAGATTGGATTTCCAACATGACAAGGTATGGAACCACCTTCCGATAGTGTATCTCTAGAGGGGAATACACTGGGTTCAACAAGAACGTCTTGCAACCTAGCCCATACATGGCAGACCACTCATTTAACTTAAGTGTATCGAGTATATTATCACCAACGGTTGTGATCAGCAACCGTTACCGAAAGCATACAATAGCGAATAGAATAAGAAGCAATTGAATTTTCTCTAGATCAGGTGATAATACCCTTAATGGGAATGACCTACATGGCCATGCTGTCTGCCCGATTTCTGTCATTTCCCGGGTAATGAGGCTTGAGGTCACGATTATCTTTCAGCACATCTTTCCATCATTTACTTTGAATGCCACATCATCAGATCCTTCCATATACATTGTCTTGGGACTGGACAAACTGAAGGCATTATTCCATCAATCCATCTTAGGAAATTTCTACCTAGGATTAACAAAACGACCCTTGCATTTTACTCCGTCTTCAATCATCTTCAACACAAGTTGATTCGTAACGCTTATGCCAATATGGTGTGGTTTTCAGATAATAAACCTGATCCCGATCTCTCCGTATTGACAATCAGAGGTATAAAATAAATCAAAACTTTGATAGCCAGTGATTTAACTATCAAAGAAACATCCATACAAATAACGGTCCTATTTCCAATTGGAAATTCTACCGATCAAGCAACAAACAACATTGGCCTCTTTTTATATTAATTCCTTGTTACATTATCGATTCCAATTCCCATTTTCCATCTTCCAAATTCTTTTCAAAACTTAATTGTCTCTCTCGACTCTTAGAAAACATCTCCAATATCCTAATTTCCTTTATTCAAGAAAGTATCTCTTATTCGAGTTAGAAACATTTATATATATCTTTGAATCCTTATTTTCTATATTCAGAAATTATACATTTATTAATATTGAAAAACATTCCCATTTTCTTAATTCCCCATTTACCAATTTATTTCATTTTTTATGCGTAGATAATATTTCTCATTTTATTTGGGGAAATGTTTTCAAATTTTTTAAATTAACCTGATGTTATAAAACATCGTTATTCTAACTCAAACCATTAATCATTTATTTACCAGCCATATGGCTAACCAATCTTCACTATCGAACCTTAACCATTTCTCCATCAATCATGAAGTCAACCAAGTTGGGTATAATTACCTTTCAGGCCTTAATTGAAAAACATTCTCAACTTTGAAATAATCAAAGCTCACAATTTCGAAAAAAATATCGCTTACGCGACTCTCTGATTCAATTTAAGAATTCACTTCTTTACAGAAAAACATTGATTATAACGGTAGCGTTACAATTGCTGTTTCTAAATATTTGATTTATAAGACATTTATTTTACGGCGGCGTTATAATTGCTGTTTAGATTTACAAAACATTTATTATAACGACAGCGCTAAAAGCGCTGTTTAAACTTATAAAACATTTATGATAACAGTAGAATTATAATCGCTGTTTAGATTTGTAACGGTAGCATTATAATCGTTGTTCCCAAATAATTGGTATATAAAAATATAACTTGTACTTATTAATTCCAATATATAAATTAATAAGAAAATAAATAAATAATTATATTTGATTTAATCGAAAAGTAAAAATAACTACTTCCCTAAATTCGATATAATCGAATTCTAATAAATAACTCTATCTCGAATAATCTGTATTCGATTTATATTCCAGACTTCGGAATTTATTTACCATTTCAGGTTAATTCAAATTCCAAATTTACTTTTGAATTTATCTTTTCCAAACCATTACCAAATTCCTTTATAACCATCCTAGTCAACAAACGTTATCACAGTTTATTTTATATTTCGGATTTTGAACTAAATCTCATCGTTTTCTTTGGAAACGATTACCCATTTACCTTTTTACTCAACTTCCAATTTGGGTTTCATATTTCAAATCTAATTTTTCTTTAGAGATATTTCATTTGCAAAATATTTGCTTTAAGCCATTATTCGCTTTAAACATGAATAAAGTCCTTTTATATATAATCAAATCAATTTGATTTCGTATCTATAAATAATATCTCAAATTCTACTTTTAACTTCTATTCAGAATTTTTCATATAAATCTCATTTTTATTCCACTCATTTATAATCTCGTCCACGATTTCCTTTATAACTGCTAAGTTCAATCCAACTACAATTATTGATTTCAAACCCGATTTCCATTTTCTATATAAATTCAAAATTTTAATTTATATTCCAAATTGAATATTTACTAAATTTATAAATGTCGTTTATAAGTTAATCTTCTAAAATTATGTATCAAAATAGATTTCTATTTAAAATCTCCTTTTAAAACCTTATAGCGGTTCTACATTTGATTATAAAATACCGAGTTCAAACCAAACATTTGTTATCCAATAATGATCCATAAATATCATATATAATTTTAGTTACTCATTTTATTCATTAAAACAAGTTTCTATTCTCCAATCTATTCAAAATTAAATTCCTATTTTGGAAATAATTTCCCTTTTCAAAATCTTAAATCACTTTTCTATATCCAAAATATTTTACGGTATTTTGAATACCAAAATTCTAGAGCCATGGTAACCCAAAAACAACATAATCAATCATCGATCATATATCACAATAAATTAAAAACAGTAAATAAAATGTTGAGGAATTCAGTTGGATCTCTCCAACCTGTTTCCCTGCCTGTTGCTGAATTATTTATTCTTAATTATAATTAAATATAATAAGTATTCATAATAGTTATTATTAATATTTAATAAATTATATTTAATTATAATTTAGAATAAATAATTAATAATAACTATTATGAATAAGTAATATATAATATTTTAGCAAAATAAGTCCCAAGATATCCATATTATATTTAATTCAAATTTATACTTGGTTCTAGCTTATAATATTTAATTATGTATGTTTAGGCAAAATCTAATTATGCACAGGAAAAATGTGGCAGTCCTAGATTTCGTATTTTACTCTCTCAAGTTTTTTATTTTAAAAATAGGATTCAACGAAAAATGTTGTGGGAACAGCGAAATTTTGGCTCCAAAAAAAATCACGTTTCGTATTTTACTCTCTCACGTTGGCATCACTTCTTATACCAAAATCAAAATCGGTCCCCAAATTCTCCTTCCTCACGCTGCCTTCTCTTAACCCTAAATCCAAATCGATCTCCCCAAATTCTCCTTCCTCACGCTGGCGTCTTCCTCAAGGTATTAGACTTCCCACTTCCGTTGTTTTTTTAACTCCAAAACTAATTCAGCTTTTGAAGATTTCATTGATCTTATTAATCAAATTCTGAGTTTTATTTTAATCTTTTGATACTAATTGTCAACTTTTTTCTGAAATAAAAGCAGCTTTATTATGAATCTTTTCACTGTGCTCCAATATTTGGGCTTATACGTGGATTGCTGGAGTTGACGGTGGTACTTCACAAAGAGGGTATGTGTTTATGACCATGATGGATATCCTTTCTGTAGTTACTAGGTTAAATTTGGTCGGAACCCTTGGTTCCTCCATTTTGCAGAATGAATTTCAAGTGCGGGTGAAGATTTGGTGAAGAAATGGATAAATTGCAGTGTTGATGATGCTTGCCAATCTGCACTGCTGGTTGGATATCGTTCAAGGACGCCATAGATATCTATTTTCCAGAATGTTCTGCTCTTGAACTTGGGTATGTTGTGAATTTAGTTATATTATCACTGTTATCCTTTGGAATACCAAAACTTTCTTCAAAATCAACCATGGATATTACTCCACTTGCAGCTAACTGAGTTTCAATCTTAGAATCAACCATGTTACTACCAGCAACAGAATTATTTTTATTCTCATAAGCTGAACGAGATAGAGAATCAACCGGTTGCAACCATCAAAAATTAAATATTGTATAGGTGTTCTTATACGTAACTTTTTTAGGGCACTGTAAAAATTAAAGTTTTGCATGTTACATTGTATTTCCACTATTTGAAAAATGAATGAAAAACAATCTGAATAACAAATGATCACATTACTGTTGTTATCAGTCACCTGTTAATTTCTGGTTTACATTTCTGCCCGATCTCTTATTTAATATCAGTTTGGACTGTTTATTTCCCTTATGTTGTTTAGTCAATTGGCATGTATCTTGAATATTGTAAAAGAGAGTGAGCTAATATGCTCTCAACTCAAAAACATTGGACTTTTCAATCTAAACAAAGAGGATTTTCGTAATATCCAAATAAAAAAGCCAAATTTATTTTCTAACGAAACAACCATCTGAAAACAAGTTTCTAACTCACCTCAACGACATTAAACTACACATCATCAACTGTACCTTGACAATAGCAATTCCATATTGTGATTTCAAGCAACAATAGAAGTCATCTGTCAATAAAGCACAAACTACATTGAGCGCACATCCCCGATCTCTTGCGGATGTCACCTTAGCAAAGAAAGGGCAATGCAACTTCAAACACAAATCAAAAAGAAAAACATGTTTTAATTGTGTCGGTGGTTCGGATTTTTCAAACCCTATCTCTCCCATGCCTTTTCAAACACAAATCGAAAAGCAAAACATAAAACTTGAAGTTCAAACCAAACAGGTCCTTAGATTTTATGTTGCTTGGTTTATCGAGTCATCTTTATATTTGCTAAAAAATATGAAATAAAAATCAGCCGGCTCCAATTCTGTAGTACTTGGTAAATTTATATTCATTCTATATGGTTTAGCTAGTTTTAACATGGAAAAAAGAAAAATCATTAGTTCTCACAAATCAGTTAATTTTGCCAGGAGTGACATGTGAAGTAGAGAGGCTCAATGAAGGCGCCTGTCTTGTGAAAATATGTGCCAATGCCACAAAAGTTGTTGCAGATATGAGAAAGCCTTTCGAGCATTTAATAGGGGGCAGAACCGTAATCAATCCCAACATCGGTCTGCCACTTCTCCAGTTGCTTTTAACTCGTGATGGATTACAACTTCTCCGATCAGTTGAGCATGAAACTGGTACTTGCATCATTTATGAACTTGTGCTTGTACCAAGTTGTGGATAATTTGTGCTTGTATCAAGTTGCTTTATAATGGTCAAGTATGTAATAATGCGTGAAATGTTTTCTTAAACTTGTTTGTAATACTGAAAATTTGAGTATTTTAATAATTTAGTTTGCAAATAACTGTTATACCTGATTTGCTTGTGGAGTATTGCAATATTTAGTGTATTGTTCATTTTAGTTGCAAAAGAGGTCTATTTTTTTTTAAAAATGCAATTGTCAATCACAAGGGTATATAACAGTTGTAGTAGACATTATTACAGCGGTGCATAACTGTTGTAATAAAGTTTATTACAACGGAAGAAAAAAGTTGTAAAATTTACATATTACAACGGTGTCGCAACGGTGTAGAAAAGTTGTAAAAGAATATAGTCTATTACAACTTCTTAATAGACGACGATGGCTCTACCGTTGTAAAAAGTCTTTTACAACTTTTTTCCATCGTTGTAATATGGTATTTTGTTGTAGTGTACTAACCCCATCTCTATTGAATCACGCCACAGAGCCAAGGTTACTACTCAACCTCCAGCTCTGATACCAAATGTAACGGCCCGGTGATTTCGGTAGGCTTTTCAACCATCCATCAACCCTCAAGGCAGAGGGCTAACCTCCCCCCATGGCTTACGATGGTACCCCACCAACTCATTTTACGGCCAGCCTTTCGACTTCACAACCAACCCTCCCTTACTTTCGAGGGATATGTAGAGGTAAAAGTCTCCCGTCCGCCACCTAACGCAAAGCGAGAACCCTCTATCATGCGTACCCATCTCACACAGCCAGCAACAAGTTGGGGTATAATTACCTCTCAGACCTTAATTGAACAACATTCTCAATTTTGAAATAATCAAAGCTCACAATTCGGAATAAAACATCGCTTACGCGACTCTCAGATTCAATCTACGAATTCACTTCTTTACAGAAAAACATTGATTATAACGGTAGCGTTATAATCGCTGTTTCTAAATATTTGAATTATAAGACATTTTACGGCAGCATTATAATCACTATTTAGATTTACAAAACATTTATTATAACGACAGCGCTAAAATTGTTGTTTAAACTTATAAAACATTTATGCTAACAGTAGCATTATAATCGCTGTTTAGATTTGTAACGGTAGCGTTATAATCGTTGTTCCCAAATAATTGGGATATAAAAATATAACTTGTACTTATTAATTCCAATATATAAATTAATAAGTAAATAAATAAATAATTACATTTGATTTAACCAGAAAGCAAAAATAACTACTTCCCTAAATTCGATATAATCGAATTCCAATAAATAACTCTCTGTCGAATAATCTATATTCGATTTGTATTCCAGACTTCGGAGTTTATTTACCATTTCAGGTTAATTCAAATTCCAAATTTACTTTTGAATTTACCCTTTCCAAACCATTATCGAATTCCTTTATAACCATCTTAGTCTACAAACGTTATCATAATTTATTTTATATTTCGGATTTTGAACTAAAACTCATCCTTTTCTTTTGCAACGATTACCCATTTCCCTCTTTACTCAATTTCCAAATTGGGTTTCATATTTCAACTCTAATTTTTCTTTAGAGATACTTCATTTGCAAAATATTTGCTTTAAACCATTATTGGCTTTAATCATGAATAAATTTCTTTTATATATAATCAAATCAATTTGATTTTGTATCTATAAATAATATCTGAAATTCTATTTTAAACTTCCATTTAGAATTTTTCATATAAATCTCATTTTTATTCCACTCATTTATAATCTCGTCCATGATTTCCTTTATAACTGCTAAGTTCAATCCAACTACAATTATCGATTTCAAACCCGATTTCCATTGTCTATATAAATTCAAAAATTTAATTTATATTCCAATTTATTCCAAAATGGATATTTACTAAATTTATAAATGTCGTTTATAAGTTAATCTTCTCAAATTATTTATCAAAACAGATTTCTATTTAAAATCTCCTTTTAAAACCTTATAGCGGTTCTACATTTGATTATAAAATACCGAGTTCAAACCCAACATTTATTATCCAATGATGATCCATAAATATCATTTATAATTTTAATTACTCATTTTATTCATTAAAACAAGTTTCTATTCTCCAATCTATTCAAAATAAAATTCCTATTTTGGAAATAATTTCCCTTTTTAAAATCTTAAATCCCTTTTCTATCTCCAAAATATTTTACGGTATTTTGAATACCAAAATTCTAGAGCCATGGTAACCCAAAAACAACATAATCAATCATCAATCATATATCACAATAAATTAAAAACAGTAAATAAAATGTTGAGGAATCCAGTTGGATCCCTCCAACCTATTTCCCTGCATCCGCAGATGTTAATGAACAACAATAACATTAATTTCACATCAATATGAAATATCATGGCGAACAGAAGTAATAATAGATTAATGATATAACTATATCAACCATGCAAGCAAACAACCATCACACAGTATAAAATCACTATAAATAAATTTAAAACTCGTTTATAAAAATATAAACAAGTCAGTGTTAGTGAGTTTACTCACCTCGGTTCGCAGTTGATAATTATGCTTTTGTTTCGTTTTCAAATCAAACAGGCATTTGATTTTATCACAAAATTCCAATAGCTTTGTCTCCAACCACATAAGTTCTACAACGAAGATCTCGTCGTTACGATTCTAAAGGATCTGGCCACGTTCAATTCTGTTCACGAACAAACGATATATAATATTTACAAGTTATAGCAAATTTATTTAAATTAGTTAATTAATAATCCATCGTCATTAAGTTTCCTTGATTACCTTATTCTCCTTAATCAATTCTTAAAACTTGATTAACTTCATTCACACAATTCTGCACTTTGCCAAGACAACATCCATCGGCATCTAATATCGTACACAACCACAAACTCTCCTACCTCAACACCTCTTCACAAATTCTGCACATCCCACCCACTTCAACACCATACTCCCCTTCCCCTTGCAACTACGAATAACTACAAACAGCTAAATTACCCAACTTCACTTCAATAACCAAATCTGCAGACCACCTCATTGTTTCCTAATCCACCGTAAGCTTACAACATTATTAATAAACAAATCAAATATCATTTACCCTAAATTATGGTTTAAAAGTTATCAACTATTATCCCCTTCATTACTCCTTCCTGTACAGTTTCTTCTTCTTTTTTTTACAAACCGTTAATACCAGGACGCTCCTCTTCCTAAAAACTTTGCTTCCGCCACCATTTGATAAAGGTCGCGCCCCACTCCTTCCATTTGTGTTGAAATACTGTGCACTCACACTACAGACATCTCCTTCCCCAAATAATCCTTCCATCCCTTCCAAATACATAGACCCATAACACCGTCCATCCTTAAAACTCAAACAGAAACCACCTCCACACCATAATAGTGAACTCGACCCCCAATGACAGTCCTCCAGCAAATCGAACTAACTTCGACATCTATGAACCGCCACCAACAACATGGTGTACCACCAGACTTTGATTGACCATTCTCGAATTGAGCGCCGCACTAACCCCTATGAAACCCACTGGTCCTAGGTCTAACAATCGCCGAGGTACCCTAAATCACCACTAAACCACGTTGCCTAAACGAGATCGCCGAGCCTTTGTTGGATCACCGGAGCCCGAGCGCTTCTAGCTGGAGATAGCCCTCCCTAAGAGGAACAAATTCACTTCAAACTCATGTTTGAAACAAAGCGCCATGATGGAGATTGAAGGTTTCAAATTTAGGATGATTTTAATCGTTCGTTACTGGGTGGAGTTGGATATCTCATGCATTGACCACACATTTGTATTCTGACCAAATTTCTAGGGTTAGCGTGGTATATATATAAAGAAGGGTATATATTATTTTAATAATATACGAAGCTTAGGGCCCGAGTTACACATTAAAACGACTTCATACGACCTCCGATTGAGGTGAAAATTTAAACCTTAGCATAATAAAATATTCCGGACATGATGGAACACGTTTGTCGAATGCGGAGGTCGTTTAAATAATAGCCCTTTTTAAGGGTCCAATTTAAATTAAAATAAATCAATTTTAAAATATCTCAATATAAAAATAATAAAATATTTCAATCGGACATACTCGGGCAGAATTTCATATAGTATCAAAATAAATTACTTTTGGTTGAGTTTCAAACCAAATCAATATTCAATATTTTAAAAATCCTTTTTATTTATAAAATAAATCGATATATTTTAATAATGTATTTCATAGCGACTATTTGAAAAATTGATTTGGACATAAAACAAAATCTACAATATGAAATCTTGATTTTTCTCTTTCATTGGAAAATCATTATCCAATAGATTCGAACGTTTCTTGTTTCAAAGAAATCCGACTTATATTGGACTTTGTACATTCAATTAAACTTCAAAACATTAAATTACGAACTACCGCGACTATTTCGAGCTCATTTTAAATTATATTATAAATTATACATTTAAATATAGTTCTATTAAATAAATTTCTTCTAAATTCCTATATATAATTCAAATAAAATATTTAAAACAAATTTAAATATTCAGAATTCAATGGCAACAAATCTGGGTCGTTACAGTTTTATATTTAAAGAAAGGAAGATTAATGGAGTGGCGTAAAGTATTTTTGGTAAATGCATCTTTGTAAGTACTTCATGTTGTAAATGAATGGTATTAAAGAGGTTCCAAGCCAAGGGGTTTGTGTTTTAATTAAAGTTCATTTAATTAACGAATTAAGTGAAAATAGTACTTTTTGAAAGGAGATATTCAAATGTAAGAAATGGTTTGTAAAACTGTATTAAAAATGGAATAGTAAATGAAATTGGTATGACGTTATAATTAGTATCAGTGTTTGGATTACAAAACTTTATCTATCTTAAGATAAGAATGTTGTCGATCAAGGTCTGAGAGGTAAATAAAATACCTTAACTTGAACGACTTTAGGATTATCTTAGGATGATATCAGTCTGTAATAGTAAAGATGTTGGAAATAATTTAGTATTTTCATAAGAGAAATAATATTGCAATGTTACTTGCAAGGTTTTAAAATATAATAAACTATTGGGTTTTCCATAAAACAATGTATTACTTGTCAATATTTGGCCCAGATTTGAAGTGTGATCTATATTTATACCATTTGGTTAAAGAGTTTGGTAAAAAAAAAAGGATATGGTAAATGGATTTAGTAAAAAAATCCAAGTCAGGTTACTACGTTAAAATTAATTTACATAGAGAGATTTGAGAATAAATCTAAGTCGTATAAACAAGGGTTATAAACTCGTGGCAGCAAACCTCTTGTTTTGAGTTATGTTCGGTTTCGTTCAGTCCCAGAATAAACTTGTATGGATGGATGTCTTACAGCGTATTTTCCTAAGATCACGTACGTTGATTTTTAGAAATATACCAAGTATGCTGGTGGAGAAGATAACTTCTTTTAGCTTAGCACTCAGAGTATATTTGTGCAAATCAAATAGTGATTTGATGGATCTGAAAATATGACATTCAAAGTTTTATGTGCTGTTCTGCAAAAGTAATCGTGACCTCTAGCCTCATCAACCAGAAAACGACAGAAAACGGGCAGGCAACATGGCTATGTGGGTCATTCCCATTAGGATGCATTATCACCATCTAGAGAAAATTCATTTTTTTCTTTTTTGGTAGCTTATGTATGCTTATGGGAAGCGACTACTGATCACAACCATGGTCAACAATATATTTGGCACACTCAACTTGAATGAGTGGCCGGTATGCGTGTTCGGGTTGCAAGATGTTCTTGTTGAACACCAATGTTTCCTCCCTAGAGAAAAATGATCGGGAGGTGGTTCCGTACCTTGTCATGATAGAAATCCAAACTCCAATACGAGCCATATGTTTTTAGTTGTAAATCAAGTTGGAAAGTGAGATGCTAGTTTTCCAACTATTTTCCTATTTATTTTTGGTTTGATATCTATTATTATAATATCATTGGATTTTGATATGAAAAACGATTTCATTATAGTAAGGTAAAAACACACGCCGTATTTATGTGTGGTCCTGTCTTACGAGAGTTCCATTATTTCAAAAAAAAAATTACAAAATTTAAGCAAGTTGTTTGTAATGAGTTTTATCATTGAAATTACTCCAGACTGATCTAGTTTGATTTTGCTTTGCATCAAAATAATATCGGTTTAGACCAAGTATATCTCTAAGTTAGGTTTAATTGGAGCTTCAGGAGAGGAGATGGAGTCGAGACATATTACCGTATTTTTTGGTGTAAATTGATTTCTGTTGTGTGTGTTGTATTAATTAAATCTGATTTGTTTGTGTACACTGAAATTGTATCATATATATATATACAGTTTTCTCTCTATGTACATATATTATATTTTATTCGTTCCGTTGTGGGATTCTTATCTATTCTGATTCTGTAGTGTTGATGTTTTCTTCTTTTACTACTATTATAATATTTCTTTCTTTCATTTCCTCACCCTCTAACTTCTTTCTCCTAAAGATTCGTATTTCCGTGCAGTTTGGATTGAACATGGGTTGTAATTAGTCGACTCAAAGGGTATGGATTTGCGAGCCTTTACAAAATTCCCAAACATTTGTTTAGTCTCAATTTAGCTTTCAGAAACACAATGGAGAACGAAAATTGACCTCCCCCTAAATTTCTTCCCCAACCTCAGCTTGTCAAAGAATTTAATTTAAAGCCAAAGGATGATTTTTTAACTTATAAAAAAGGCTTAGTATTCTTCTTTCGTCCCACACTATACGTCCTATAGAAAACTTAAGATCTTTAACATGATCTGCTATAGACATGACAGATAGTCACCTCTTATATTTTCATTAATAAACCCATTGTTTAAGTCTTTTGAAATTTAACCGCAAAATGGAACGGATCAACAGAGAGTTAAGGGGTTGAATTTGGAATATCACTTTCCTGAAAACAAAGGGATTTGGACAAAGATTCACTATTTCTCAGAATAAGCCTTAATTCGCTAAAGACATTAACATTCCTTGTTAAAATGCCACCCTCTTGTTTATTTTCACTTCATGTTTGGCTTTTGTTGAATCCTTACTCATTCTAGAAGAAAATTGTTCTTTTTAATTATTTAAATCGAAAGTCGGAGCCTTTTATTCTCAGTGTTTCATAAACGGGCAAAAAATAAAAGGTGAAAAGTGAAGGGTATTACTTCGCCCAAAACTGACGGCTCTTAATTTCTGGAAGTAGCAAGTGAAGGTTTTTATTTTACTTTAACAAAACCATTAGTGAAGGTAAAAGCATTTGATGGCAAGAAAGACATTCTAATTAAAGAGATAGAATATTTTGTGAAGTTATAATAAAACAAGGGCGACACATTTCAGGAGCACCTTTAGGCATAAAAGTTAAAATTCTTTAATAAACCTTGTTCCTTAACATGTATCAAAGGTCCAAAATAAATTAAGTGTTTATTTAGCTTTCATAGAAAAACTTTCATACATAGAGTCTCAGAAATATAACTATTAATAACCTTTCCAAATATTCCTTCTTCACCTTAGTGAGCCTTGAAAAGAAGCCTCAAATGGCGAAACATTTTGAAATTAAGATATCTATGATTATCCCACCAAAAGATACACTTCGATTCACAATAATATCATTGTAAGGATTTGTGCAAATCATAATATAAGAATAAGCAGTAAATTTTTTGCTTTTCCTATGAAATATGAATAATTTCTTAAAGGACAATCGAAGAAAGGATAATTGTCAAATTCTTCCCTTTGCCCAGAAGGCAGATAACAGACTTTGAGTCATGATTCTTGACACTCCAGAAATTTTGATGAAATACCATCTACATGAAGTTCATGAGAAAAGCCTGGACCATTGTCCTTAAAAATAATCAAAAAGGAAAACTATAATATTGTTCAAAAATGTAAAGGCATAACTAACTACATTGTTGTGAGTTTGTAAGCTAAGAAGGTTGGAGGCATAGTCCGAACAGAACCGACAAAGCAGAACAAAAAAGTAAATGAAGGGTACCTGAGTTAAAAATAAGCTCATTCACCCGTAGATTGGAAGAGGCCCATATTCCTGGTGAAAGTTGCTATCACCGCTCCTCAAGCACCGAGTGTTATGAAAGAAATGGGCTCTTTATCTCCAAAAGGCTTCGTTCTTCCCAAGGTATTGGTCAATGTAAGTGAATCCATAGCAAGAGCCAAAGAGGATTCTTGTAACAACCCGAAAATCTGGGCCAGTTTAAAATTTTTATTTTGGCAATTTTAGCGAATTTTGATTATTTAAAATGAATTATTTTAAATAATATCGACGAGAAATTTATTTTGAATAGAATTCGAACGTATATATTATACGCGTCGTCGTTAGAATATAAATATTTATATATAATTATAAATAGAATTGAAAATGGCGCGGTAGTTCGATAATTCGATTTCAAACTTCAATTGAATGCACCGGGTGCAAAACAATCCGGATTTTAGTGAAACCAAAAACATTAGGATCTGATTGATAATATCTTTCCAACGAATCCGGAAAATCAAGATTTCATATCAGGAATCAAAAGATATGTCCAGTTGAAAATTCTGAATAGTCGCTGTGGAATTTATATATATTTTTTTATATATAAGGCCCTTAAAAATAGCAATTTTGCAAACGACCTCGGATTTCGACGAAACCAGTTTTGTTAGGTCCGTGATGTCGAATTATTGTTAGATTCCAAATTTCATAATTTTTCGAATCAATATGTGAGCGTGGTAAAGGAAAACGTGTTTTGACCATTTCAGTTGATTTTCATCGACTGGAAATTGGCCATTTTTCAAACGGTCTCAGAATTCGACGAAACTAGTTTTGTTAGGACCGTATCGTCAATACGAAGCTAGAAAATATTTTTCTGGAATTTTTCTAGTTAGTATGTGACCCCGGTAATTTGAAATGTACGTTTAAAATTCAATATAGTGATTTAAATGAAAATTCAAAAGGAAACTGATTGTAAGGATCAAATCAGCTTGCGATACATATCCCATTGTGTTCGGAATGGGGGTGAAACGCTATGGGCGACAGGCGGTGGGCCTCGTTTCGAGGTCATGTGTAAAAGTCAACCTATTTGCAAAAATAAATAATTAAATAATAATAATAATAAAAAAAAAAAATATTTCTTAATTCCCCTTTCCCTCCTTATCTCCCCGCTTGCCCCCCCCCCCCCCGTTCATTTGATTACAACCAGGGAAAAAGAAAAAAAAAGAAAAAAAGAAAAAAAAACTAGCGATCAACCTAGAAGCCGCCCCCTCGTCTCGACGCCGACCCCGAAGCAGCCGCCCACCTAGAAGTCGCCGCGCCCCCCCCCCCCTGAAGCCCTCGAGCCCTCGCGAAGACATCGACGCCTGCCTCCCCCGTTCGTCGAACCAGCGACGAGCCTCGAAGCCACCTCCTGCTCCGACGATTCGCGAAACCCCCCCCCTGTAAGTATTTGGTTATTTTATTTTATAATAATTTAAAAACTGTGTTTTAATTAGGAATGTAAAACTGGTTTTAAAGATTTTAAACTGAAATCTTCAAAAGGAGAAAAACTGGATTTTTAATTAGTTTAAAACTGATTTTCTTTTAGAGGAAAAAAAAATGATTTTTATAAATAAAGTAAAAACTGTTTTTTTTTTTTAAAAGTATAGAACTGTTTTTATAAAAGAATTTTTAAACTGATTTCTTTTAAGGAATTTTAAAACTGATTTTATAAGAGTATAAAAACTGAATTGATTTATTTTTTTTAAAGTATAAAAACTGAATTGATTTATTTTTTTTAAAGTATAAAAACTGAATTGATTTATTTTTTATAAAGATAAAAACTGAATTGGTTTTTATAAGCAAATAATAAACTGATTTCAAAAGCAAAAATCATATTTTTATATGTGAAAGCAAAAGCAAAAATCATATTTTTATATGTGAAAGTAAAAGCAAAAATCATATTTTTATATGTGAAAGCAAAAGCAAAAATCATATTTTTATATATGAAAGCAAAAGTAAAAATCATATTTTTATATATTGAATAGCGTAGTAAAAATTCTATTTTTACATGTGTAGAGAATACGGGCGAAAGCGACAAAAGGCGAAGATTTCTATTAGGAAGAGTCGTGCAGTTGGATAGCTATAGGTGAGAATTTCTCACCTTTCAATTTATTTTTCTAGTTATATATATATATATATACTAGGATGCAGACGGTGTTTAGTAGCACCCGACACAATCGTCCACAAACCATGGACTTGTTTGTTTGGTTGCATAGATTAGTTTGATTATGTGATTGAATTGAATTGTTTGGGTGAAATTGAATGGTTTGATTGATGTGTGAATGGCGTGGGCCTTCACTAGACCGGGGATAAGGCTAGGCCTTGTCCCGTTTCTAGTATCGTGCCGTTATGCCGCCGAAATTTTCTAAAATATGTTAGAAAAATAAAATATCATTTTATTGAATAAATGAATTGAATAGAAATTCATAGGTTGAAATAAAATGTTTTGTCGTTAAAAATATAATTTTTAACGTGAATAGGAAAATAGTGAAGTGAATAAATAAATATTCATTTACAAACCAGATGGTTTGTTTATGTACACTTATTTGAATGACATTGATTGGGACGATAAATTTTACACATCGCCCAACTGCACAACTAAAATCTGTGTTTGATTGTTTGAAACCCCACACGGGTGTTGGGATGAAATATGAATTTCACTCATCCTGATTGATTAAATATGTCGATCGATTGATTGACAGGCTGTTATGAGCGTTGAATATCTATATTTGATGCTTATACAGTGTAGTGCACTTTGGATTGATGGTTGATTATTTTCAATGTTATTATATACATGTGTTGTATGAAAATCCATATAATTAATTTTATATGGTAATTGATTGGGCCTCATTCCAATCGTGAAAATAAAGAATATTTTGATAATAACAAATATTTTGATAATAGGAAATATTTGAAATAGAATATTTGAAAATAGAAATTTATGAAGCCGTGTTAATTAGATTGACGCCATTTTGACGTAAACGATATTTATATCGATTTGAATTTAAAATGATTTCGAATTGAAATGAATTTAAAATGATTTCGAAAAGAAATGAATTGAAAACGATTTCGAAATGAATTGAATTGAAAACGATTTCGAAATGAATTGAATTGAAAACGATTTCGAAATGAATTGAATATATAACGATTTCGAAATGAATTGAATTGAAAACGATTTCGAAATGAATTGAATTGAAAACGATTTCGAAATGAATTGAATATATAACGAATTCGAAATGAATTGAATATATAACGATTTCGAAATGAATTGAATTAAAATGAATTCAAATTGAATTGAAATTTGAATTGAATAGAAATGAATTTTAAAACGAATTTATAAAAAAGAATTCAATTTTGATTTGAATTGAAATGGAAGTTGAAATTTCTTTTGAAACGAATTTGAAACCATTTATATAATTCGTTTTAAATAGAAATCGACGAAGTATATATTATATATATTATATATATAATATAATGGCCTGAATAGAACGCGCCGCGCCGCGGCAGTTCGTGAATTTCGACCATTTATTTCAAACGGACATTGCGGGAGATCCGACCGTCGGATTCTCCTAAAACCGGAACCGTTGGGTTCGTATCGAAAAGAGCTTTCTAATGAATGTTGGAAATTTGAAATCTAACGGTTGGATTTGGAGATACGTCCAAATCAAATTCGAAAAAGGTCGCTGTAAGTGCAGTTCGATGGCCATTGGTGGAAATCGACTGTACGGGCCTTGATAAAATTATTAAAAATAGTAATAATTTGTGTAAAATCATAAGAAATGATTTAGAAAGAATTGGGATGAAAAACTCCCTATTTGAAAAGATAAAAATAGATTTTTATCGAAATGAACTAGTTTTGAACTAGAATTATAATTCTATTTATTTTTAAATAAATAAATTGAATTTGAAAAGGGTTTTGAAAATAACCAAAATTTCCAATGATTGCATTGGAGTGGATTTGAATCGAAATTGTCTTCGGAATATTTCGATGTTGGAATTCGTGATTATACAGGTGTTGTTATGGAAATTTGAAAGATATATATTTATATCGTTATTTCCAATACGACATTTGTTAGTCGTAGAATTTGATATTGAATATAAGCCGATATATTTTCTATTCAGAGCCTTGTATTGAATATCGAATGTGATTTGGGTTTGTCGTGAATGGTGTCTTCACTAACACTGTTCTTGAACCCAGTTGAGAAAAGATTAAATCTTTTTATTTAGATTTAATGAAGTGTACCAATTAAATAACATTTAATTGGAATTGAATCGATATTGATTTTTGGGTTTATCGTGGACAGTGTTTTAAATAACACTCGTTCTTTAACCCGACGATTAATGAATGTGATTTTGGGTTTATCGTGAACCGTGTTTTTAAATGACACTGATTCTTTAACCCAGTTAACGATTAAAACTGAGTGGAGTTTTAATGAATCTTTAATTAGATTGAAATGGTCGAAAATGGAGTATCACCAGTTTTGCTCCAGGCGATAGTTAAATCTTTAATTAGATTTGAACGTGAAATGGTAATTGAATTTACCGATAACACCGTGGTGTTAGATATGAAGTATTACCAGTTTTACTTCATGGGATGAATAGGTTGGGATTGGGAAATTAAAACAAATGATTACTTCGGTAAGGTTCGCTAATCCCGACTAGTTTGAATTGATATTCAAAAGTAGATTAAAGCATAAATTCAAGAATTTATCTTTGATAAAATTAATGGGAACCTTTCCCTATGAATGTGAAATTTAGAAACTAACTGTCGGTTAGCCAAGCAGAATGGTTTTCTGGATATTGATCTGATGTTGGTTTCGGCCTTCGGGGTTAATATTTGGGGAATTATTCTCTTGATTAATTTACGGTTAGTGACTAATGAATTGGAATGAGGCGTATGTTGTGTTTGTGTAACACTTTTATAATATATACGCGAGTTATTCGGAAAGACCGGGTTTATCCCATTCTGAATAACTGATACGACGATAAGTCGAAGATGAAGACGATGGTCGAAGACCGGAGGTCTTCACGTCGTTTGGGTAATTACTGATGATCTTGATTGGGCTGTACACCCAAGAAGATGGAAACAGTTAGTGATCGTCCAGACGTACTTGGAGATCGATGGATATGCGGGGTACTAGGTGCCTCCGGTTTCGTTCAGACCCAGGACGGACTTGTAAATGGACTGTGTGTCTGACATCGGATTTCATTCTGTGTGACTGATATCGGTTGCATAGGATGGTTTGCCGGTGTGGCATGCTAAGATGCAAATGATCAAGGCTTCTGTTGAAAAGCAAAGTCTTGTGGTGATGATCAAAGCACGGCCTTTGTGGCGTAGCTTTGTGTAACGTTTACCTTGCGTGTTTCACACCAGGTATGAACCAAAAACGGGAGACGGACCTCAGGGAGGGCCTGCGTTTCCTCCTAGCTAGAAGTGGCGTCAGTGGTTTTACACGCCCTGACGAGTTTGACTTATGTGGTTGTTGCTGTTGCGAGGCGCCTCGGTTAGATCGGACGATCCGGGTCCGATGGAGTCATTCGTTGGCTCGCTTACGCCCAAAGGGCGGCGAAACGCAGTGTTCAGGCATTTTAATCCACATCGGTGGACCGGCCCTGACGATCCAAGGGTCACTCGAGCTCTGATCCTGAGACTCGGGCTAGGCAGTCTCGAATCGGTTGAGGACTATCTTTTGCCTCGGTTCATAGACGGAAATCCAATTTCCAAATACGTGACATTTGCGGTTTTATTTGTAAACCTATATATGGCGACATAGTGGGATGGGGCGCTCATGCCGCCTATGATTGATACTTATGATTTGAAGTTGTTTTATACACTATGCACTTATAGTAGTATCAAATGATTTGTTTTAAACGTATCAAGCATTCTTTGGCTGTTATAAGGGAAAACCCTATCCTCGGCTGCGTTGCATTGTGTGATGGGACCTGGGTCTTATAACAGCTTCATTTTTCTTTATTTAGCATTGCGCTGTTGGTTTTATGCACTGGTATTCTTGGGAGGAAACCCGTTCCGTGTTATACGGCGTGGTCCCTTGATTTACCTAACTTTAAAATAAAGATTAACTGTTTTAGTTCTCACACCAGTCACATGACTGACCTGGAGTTTATTGTTTTAACCTAAACTCTGGGTGCCCTTATTTTGACACGGGCAGCTAGTAGTTTTGGTTTTGCAGATTTATATTCACAGGATCCTGTTTTACAGCTGGAACGATATCCGGAAAGCTTTGTATCCGTATATCTCATTCTAGTTGTGTATTGTATTATTTTCCGCTGCGATGTATTTAAATGTAATTTAAATCTCTGATATTTCTGTGTAATATTCTTTTATACTCTGTATATTCTTGTAATCTGATGCATTGTTGTAATAAGCAATGAAATGTTCTTCTGTATGCGTTCTGTTGTGGTTTGTTCTCGAACTATCCGACGCTTTCCTTTACGGGGAAGTTGAGGGTTTTCACAGTTGGTATCAGAGCTTTGGTTTACAAAGCTCAGAGAACAAGGCACATTAGAACCTTACGAAAGAATTCATCAGATATTGGATTAGTAATATCCAATTAGAATGACTCGTTAGAGATGGGATCAGTAGTATCCTAGAACGGGTGTGAAGAGTATATTTTTCAAATGAAAACAATTTTGTTTTGAAAATCTAAATCAACTATTCGTATTTGATTATTTATTTTATATTGATTAGGACAATTCAGTATATAAAGAATTTGCATATACGCCTTGCAAACGTATATTCAAAATTTTAATATACTGGATAGATATAGAATTACCCTCTAATCGCCCGGAGATGATTTTGATGATGGAGCTCCATCATTAGAATTTATATTCGAGTGACGAACGTGTAATATCTATATATCTCCTATTGACTGGTGTGAGAACCAAAATTAGATAGGGCCTATTGTTGTGATTTGGTATCAAAAACATGATTTTTGTATATGTATCAAAATTATGAATTTGAAACTCTAATTCACTAATTGATTGATGTTTGGGTTGTTTGTTTATTTGTTTGCTAATTTTTAGCCAATTAGCCTAATTGAATCAAATATTGAACTATATTGAAAATTGGTCGCATTTGCTTGCATATACATATATATCTTTGAACAGGTCATAGCAAGGAGGCTAGAGCAGAGAATAAAATTTGTTTGCCCGACAAATAGGTACATGTTTACTACATAATTTCCTGTTTTGTTTGGGTGATGATGATTTTGTGAGCCTATTGGCTAGCCGCTTGGCTTTTTCTTTTTCTTTTTGAGATCTGAAGGACCGGGGAAGCTATTTGAAATTCCCCGATGCTCCCGGTGCAGGGGAGGTTATGGCGAAATTTTTCGAAAATTTAGGGTGTTAGCCAAATTTTTGAAATTTTGGAAATTCTCAGAAACTGAAAAGTTGGAGAATGGAAGCCAGATCGAACGTAGAGTTGATTAATCAAACCACTTTCGACTTTGTTCCTTTTCGGGGACGAAAAGTTTTAAGTGGGGGAGATTGTAACAACCCGAAAATCTGGGCCAGTTTAAAATTTTTATTTTGGCAATTTTAGCGAATTTTGATTATTTAAAATGAATTATTTTAAATAATATCGACGAGAAATTTATTTTGAATAGAATTCGAACGTATATATTATACGCGTCGTCGTTAGAATATAAATATTTATATATAATTATAAATAGAATTGAAAATGGCGCGGTAGTTCGATAATTCGATTTCAAACTTCAATTGAATGCACCGGGTGCAAAACAATCCGGATTTTAGTGAAACCAAAAACATTAGGATCTGATTGATAATATCTTTCCAACGAATCCGGAAAATCAAGATTTCATATCAGGAATCAAAAGATATGTCCAGTTGAAAATTCTGAATAGTCGCTGTGGAATTTATATATATTTTTATATATATAAGGCCCTTAAAAATAGCAATTTTGCAAACGACCTCGGATTTCGACGAAACCAGTTTTGTTAGGTCCGTGATGTCGAATTATTGTTAGATTCCAAATTTCATAATTTTTCGAATCAATATGTGAGCGTGGTAAAGGAAAACGTGTTTTGACCATTTCAGTTGATTTTCATCGACTGGAAATTGGCCATTTTTCAAACGGTCTCAGAATTCGACGAAACTAGTTTTGTTAGGACCGTATCGTCAATACGAAGCTAGAAAATATTTTTCTGGAATTTTTCTAGTTAGTATGTGACCCCGGTAATTTGAAATGTACGTTTAAAATTCAATATAGTGATTTAAATGAAAATTCAAAAGGAAACTGGTTGTAAGGATCAAATCAGCTTGCGATACATATCCCATTGTGTTCGGAATGGGGGTGAAACGCTATGGGCGACAGGCGGTGGGCCTCGTTTCGAGGTCATGTGTAAAAGTCAACCTATTTGCAAAAATAAATAATTAAATAATAATAATAATAAAAAAAAAAAATTCTTAATTCCCCTTTCCCTCCTTATCTCCCCGCTTGCCCCCCCCCCCCCCCCGTTCATTTGATTACAACCAGGGAAAAAGGAAAAAAAAGAAAAAAAAAACTAGCGATCAACCTAGAAGCCGCCCCCTCGTCTCGACGCCGACCCCGAAGCAGCCGCCCACCTAGAAGTCGCCGCGCCCCCCCCCTGAAGCCCTCGAACCCTCGCGAAGACATCGACGCCTGCCTCCCCCGTTCGTCGAACCAGCGACGAGCCTCGAAGCCACCTCCAGCTCCGACGATTCGCGAAACCCCCCCTGTAAGTATTTGGTTATTTTATTTTATAATAATTTAAAAACTGTGTTTTAATTAGGAATGTAAAACTGGTTTTAAAGATTTTAAACTGAAATCTTCAAAAGGAGAAAAACTGGATTTTTAATTAGTTTAAAACTGATTTTCTTTTAGAGGAAAAAAAATGATTTTTATAAATAAAGTAAAAACTGTTTTTTTTTTTAAAAGTATAGAACTGTTTTTATAAAAGAATTTTTAAACTGATTTCTTTTAAGGAATTTTAAAACTGATTTTATAAGAGTATAAAAACTGAATTGATTTATTTTTTTTAAAGTATAAAAACTGAATTGATTTATTTTTTTTAAAGTATAAAAACTGAATTGATTTATTTTTTATAAAGATAAAAACTGAATTGGTTTTTATAAGCAAATAATAAACTGATTTCAAAAGCAAAAATCATATTTTTATATGTGAAAGCAAAAGCAAAAATCATATTTTTATATGTGAAAGTAAAAGCAAAAATCATATTTTTATATGTGAAAGCAAAAGCAAAAATCATATTTTTATATATGAAAGCAAAAGTAAAAATCATATTTTTATATATTGAATAGCGTAGTAAAAATTCTATTTTTACATGTGTAGAGAATACGGGCGAAAGCGACAAAAGGCGAAGATTTCTATTAGGAAGAGTCGTGCAGTTGGATAGCTATAGGTGAGAATTTCTCACCTTTCAATTTATTTTTCTAGTTATATATATATATATACTAGGATGCAGACGGTGTTTAGTAGCACCCGACACAATCGTCCACAAACCATGGACTTGTTTGTTTGGTTGCATAGATTAGTTTGATTATGTGATTGAATTGAATTGTTTGGGTGAAATTGAATGGTTTGATTGATGTGTGAATGGCGTGGGCCTTCACTAGACCGGGGATAAGGCTAGGCCTTGTCCCGTTTCTAGTATCGTGCCGTTATGCCGCCGAAATTTTCTAAAATATGTTAGAAAAATAAAATATCATTTTATTGAATAAATGAATTGAATAGAAATTCATAGGTTGAAATAAAATGTTTTGTCGTTAAAAATATAATTTTTAACGTGAATATGAAAATAGTGAAGTGAATAAATAAATATTCATTTACAAACCAGATGGTTTGTTTATGTACACTTATTTGAATGACATTGATTGGGACGATAAATTTTACACATCGCCCAACTGCACAACTAAAATCTGTGTTTGATTGTTTGAAACCCCACACGGGTGTTGGGATGAAATATGAATTTCACTCATCCTGATTGATTAAATATGTCGATCGATTGATTGACAGGCTGTTATGAGCGTTGAATATCTATATTTGATGCTTATACAGTGTAGTGCACTTTGGATTGATGGTTGATTATTTTCAATGTTATTATATACATGTGTTGTATGAAAATCCATATAATTAATTTTATATGGTAATTGATTGGGCCTCATTCCAATCGTGAAAATAAAGAATATTTTGATAATAACAAATATTTTGATAATAGGAAATATTTGAAATAGAATATTTGAAAATAGAAATTTATGAAGCCGTGTTAATTAGATTGACGCCATTTTGACGTAAACGATATTTATATCGATTTGAATTTAAAATGATTTCGAATTGAAATGAATTTAAAATGATTTCGAAAAGAAATGAATTGAAAACGATTTCGAAATGAATTGAATTGAAAACGATTTCGAAATGAATTGAATTGAAAACGATTTCGAAATGAATTGAATATATAACGATTTCGAAATGAATTGAATTGAAAACGATTTCGAAATGAATTGAATATATAACGATTTCGAAATGAATTGAATATATAACGATTTCGAAATGAATTGAATTGAAATGAATTCAAATTGAATTGAAATTTGAATTGAATAGAAATGAATTTTAAAACGAATTTATAAAAAAGAATTCAATTTTGATTTGAATTGAAATGGAAGTTGAAATTTCTTTTGAAACGAATTTGAAACCATTTATATAATTCGTTTTAAATAGAAATCGACGAAGTATATATTATATATATTATATATATAATATAATGGCCTGAATAGAACGCGCCGCGCCGCGGCAGTTCGTGAATTTCGACCATTTATTTCAAACGGACATTGCGGGAGGTCCGACCGTCGGATTCTCCTAAAACCGGAACCGTTGGGTTCGTATCGAAAAGAGCTTTCTAATGAATGTTGGAAATTTGAAATCTAACGGTTGGATTTGGAGATACGTCCAAATCAAATTCGAAAAAGGTCGCTGTAAGTGCAGTTCGATGGCCATTGGTGGAAATCGACTGTACGGGCCTTGATAAAATTATTAAAAATAGTAATAATTTGTGTAAAATCATAAGAAATGATTTAGAAAGAATTGGGATGAAAAACTCCCTATTTGAAAAGATAAAAATAGATTTTTATCGAAATGAACTAGTTTTGAACTAGAATTATAATTCTATTTATTTTTAAATAAATAAATTGAATTTGAAAAGGGTTTTGAAAATAACCAAAATTTCCAATGATTGCATTGGAGTGGATTTGAATCGAAATTGTCTTCGGAATATTTCGATGTTGGAATTCGTGATTATACAGGTGTTGTTATGGAAATTTGAAAGATATATATTTATATCGTTATTTCCAATACGACATTTGTTAGTCGTAGAATTTGATATTGAATATAAGCCGATATATTTTCTATTCAGAGCCTTGTATTGAATATCGAATGTGATTTGGGTTTGTCGTGAATGGTGTCTTCACTAACACTGTTCTTGAACCCAGTTGAGAAAAGATTAAATCTTTTTATTTAGATTTAATGAAGTGTACCAATTAAATAACATTTAATTGGAATTGAATCGATATTGATTTTTGGGTTTATCGTGGACAGTGTTTTAAATAACACTCGTTCTTTAACCCGACGGTTAATGAATGTGATTTTGGGTTTATCGTGAACCGTGTTTTTAAATGACACTGATTCTTTAACCCAGTTAACGATTAAAACTGAGTGGAGTTTTAATGAATCTTTAATTAGATTGAAATGGTCGAAAATGGAGTATCACCAGTTTTGCTCCAGGCCATAGTTAAATCTTTAATTAGATTTGAACGTGAAATGGTAATTGAATTTACCGATAACACCGTGGTGTTAGATATGAAGTATTACCAGTTTTACTTCATGGGATGAATAGGTTGGGATTGGGAAATTAAAACAAATGATTACTTCGGTAAGGTTCGCTAATCCCGACTAGTTTGAATTGATATTCAAAAGTAGATTAAAGCATAAATTCAAGAATTTATCTTTGATAAAATTAATGGGAACCTTTCCCTATGAATGTGAAATTTAGAAACTAACTGTCGGTTAGCCAAGCAGAATGGTTTTCTGGATATTGATCTGATGTTGGTTTCGGCCTTCGGGGTTAATATTTGGGGAATTATTCTCTTGATTAATTTACGGTTAGTGACTAATGAATTGGAATGAGGCGTATGTTGTGTTTGTGTAACACTTTTATAATATATACGCGAGTTATTCGGAAAGACCGGGTTTATCCCATTCTGAATAACTGATACGACGATAAGTCGAAGATGAAGACGATGGTCGAAGACCGGAGGTCTTCACGTCGTTTGGGTAATTACTGATGATCTTGATTGGGCTGTACACCCAAGAAGATGGAAACAGTTAGTGATCGTCCAGACGTACTTGGAGATCGATGGATATGCGGGGTACTAGGTGCCTCCGGTTTCGTTCAGACCCAGGACGGACTTGTAAATGGACTGTGTGTCTGACATCGGATTTCATTCTGTGTGACTGATATCGGTTGCATAGGATGGTTTGCCGGTGTGGCATGCTAAGATGCAAATGATCAAGGCTTCTGTTGAAAAGCAAAGTCTTGTGGTGATGATCAAAGCACGGCCTTTGTGGCGTAGCTTTGTGTAACGTTTACCTTGCGTGTTTCACACCAGGTATGAACCAAAAACGGGAGACGGACCTCAGGGAGGGCCTGCGTTTCCTCCTAGCTAGAAGTGGCGTCAGTGGTTTTACACGCCCTGACGAGTTTGACTTATGTGGTTGTTGCTGTTGCGAGGCGCCTCGGTTAGATCGGACGATCCGGGTCCGATGGAGTCATTCGTTGGCTCGCTTACGCCCCAAAGGGCGGCGAAACGCAGTGTTCAGGCATTTTAATCCACATCGGTGGACCGGCCCTGACGATCCAAGGGTCACTCGAGCTCTGATCCTGAGACTCGGGCTAGGCAGTCTCGAATCGGTTGAGGACTATCTTTTGCCTCGGTTCATAGACGGAAATCCAATTTCCAAATACGTGACATTTGCGGTTTTATTTGTAAACCTATATATGGCGACATAGTGGGATGGGGCGCTCATGCCGCCTATGATTGATACTTATGATTTGAAGTTGTTTTATACACTATGCACTTATAGTAGTATCAAATGATTTGTTTTAAACGTATCAAGCATTCTTTGGCTGTTATAAGGGAAAACCCTATCCTCGGCTGCGTTGCATTGTGTGATGGGACCTGGGTCTTATAACAGCTTCATTTTTCTTTATTTAGCATTGCGCTGTTGGTTTTATGCACTGGTATTCTTGGGAGGAAACCCGTTCCGTGTTATACGGCGTGGTCCCTTGATTTACTTAACTTTAAAATAAAGATTAACTGTTTTAGTTCTCACACCAGTCACATGACTGACCTGGAGTTTATTGTTTTAACCTAAACTCTGGGTGCCCTTATTTTGACACGGGCAGCTAGTAGTTTTGGTTTTGCAGATTTATATTCACAGGATCCTGTTTTACAGCTGGAACGATATCCGGAAAGCTTTGTATCCGTATATCTCATTCTAGTTGTGTATTGTATTATTTTCCGCTGCGATGTATTTAAATGTAATTTAAATCTCTGATATTTCTGTGTAATATTCTTTTATACTCTGTATATTCTTGTAATCTGATGCATTGTTGTAATAAGCAATGAAATGTTCTTCTGTATGCGTTCTGTTGTGGTTTGTTCTCGAACTATCCGACGCTTTCCTTTACGGGGAAGTTGAGGGTTTTCACAATTCTACTACATCAAAATCCATTTCCTTCCCAGAATGGCGAGGAGCAATGACATCAAGAGGGAGTACTAGAGAAAATGGAAATTTACCCAACGAAACCGGGGTGCCTCTTAATTAGGCCAAACACTTTACTAGAATTTGCATTAAGCAGGGGAAATAAGAGAAAAGTAGAAACTCTCAAGACACTGAGAGGATTCCTCGCAAAAGCTAAAGCTGTTATTTCTAAACTAGGCGTCATCACACTCAATCAATAAAAACATCAGTGCCAAGGAAAGACCTCCAACAATCCCCAAAAAGGGAATTTCCTGCTTAAGGAAGTAAATGCAAACAACCAAGATGGTTAAATTAAGGAAGTTCTTGGTAGT
Source organism: Allium sativum (assembly GCA_030737875.1). Lineage (NCBI taxonomy): Eukaryota > Viridiplantae > Streptophyta > Magnoliopsida > Asparagales > Amaryllidaceae > Allium > Allium sativum. The sequence goes on along the minus strand of CM060926.1, from coordinate 1,015,806,844 downwards.
TTACATACTGATTCACTTAAATGACTTTCTTCCATCCACTTTACTTGCTGACAATAAAGAGATATAACCACGAAGAAGAAGGATGAGGCAATTTATAAAGGAGCATTTCCGTCGCAAGACCATTGGATCGAACTCGAATGGGTAGATGGAAATGTAAGCAAAGGCGGGAAAATCAAGTAGGAATAGATGCCAGCTGGAGCAATTAATGATCTCAGTCTCAAAAAAGCCTGGAAATGAAAAGGAAAGAAAAAACATGACGTGCATAAAGGAAGAAACAAAAGAAATGAAGCGACCATGGTTGACCAAATCCCAACCACCCAGAGAGAAGTGCTAAAAGGCAGATATGGTGAAATGATGACATATGCATTAGAATTAGAGCCAATTGAAATGAAAAGTCAAGGACACTCCTTCACTAGCGGAATATGTTATTACAACAAATAAATAAGCTTGATTGAGAATGGGAATCAAGGTGAAGAAGTGTGAAAAATAGTGGCACTTCGAAGGAGGTAGTGTAAATCTTCTGACAATGTCCTTTTAAAATCAGAAAGGGAGAAAAGGGGAATCCCTTTTTTGACTAGAAAGCCCTTTCCGGTTCTAACCGAAAATGCATTTACTTCAAACCTATTGACCCTACAAGAGAAAATAATGGAAGTAAGTCAAGGATAAAGCATCAAAAGAAACAACGAAAGAACAAGGAACCATAAAACAAGCAAAACTATAACGAAGAAGAGACTTTGGTCATATTCCGAGAGGTTCATCTTCTATAAATGAAGGAACTGGCAAAGCAAGCGAGGAAATTCCCAATGAAAGGGTTGAATGTCAGAGAAAGAAACCCCATACCTAACAAGAATATTGACCATGACAGAGAAAACCATAAATAGAAGATAGCTGCTACTCTAAGCCGAGAGTCTGCATACATCTATGCCTATTACAAATATTCAGCCCACAATCGAAGGGATATATCCTGGAAATATTGATGAAATAGGATAGTCGATGCCAGGGATGCCTTTATATGGCCCTTAAGGAAATCTCCGAAGCGGTGATTGGACGAGACCCCGGGAGGCCAATCTGCACTGATAAATAGGACCCTAGGAGACCAAGATTCGGGCATCCAATTCATTTCCAAAATTTGTACTCATAAATTGTGGGATGATATCCTAATTTGCAAATAAATATACTGAAAAAGAGTTATAATATCGCATGTATATTCAATATAGAGGAAACTAGTGGCGATTAATGTAATTATGAGAAATCTTATCCAATTAAGCGGCTCTGGTGGGTTCCCTTAACCAAGCCACTGCCTATATATTATTATTATCATTGGCCGACATTGCAGGTAAAATATTTTAGTTATATGAATAATTTGAATCTTGTTTATACCCTTGTTAATGACCATCATTAGGATCTTGCGACGATAGAGACAATGACCATACTTAGTTCACCAACTATAGCATTAAACCAAAATGGTGTTAGGGTCCTCTTAACTAATGACCTTTTAGACCTATATGCTCGTCCAGAGTTATGATAATATTCCTACTGCCCAATTGTTTTCTTTTTTTGACATACTGAGGGAAACCTATCATTTGACGGTCAATTTAAGAAGGACTGATCCCTCCAGAACCATTCTTACGATCCTTAAACCCTCAAAAGGCTCGATTCGGAGTTAAACCATATCCATCACCGAAAGAGTTCCACGGAGTGTAATCTAACAACCAACCTCGAATCAAGGAAACCCAAGGAAACTAGTCCCATGCACCAAGGATGTTCTAAGGAGATGCTTTACGAAAGGTTGAGTCTTCCACCAAGAAGTTAAATGGAAACTCATGGTTATTATTATCCCTACAAAGGATTTACCTCTAAAGCATTTTAACGAGAACTCTAAAACATAAGCAAACCTCAAGTTTAGCTTGTCACTTCCGTAGATTAGGAATTCTATAGTCAAACTTTACTTTTGGGGTGTTAACCTAAAATTTGGCTAAGGACTGGATAAATTAACATAATGTATTTATAACCCTATAATTTCATTAGCCACATTACTATTCATTTATCTCTCATCTTTGTGAATCGCCATTGCATCAAAATATGAAGTATTCTCTTCTTCTAATATTTCAAAAATTGATATTTTGAGCTCTACACTACCTGAAATCACAATTCTTGTTTTGTTAGTTTCATGTGCTCAAGATCTTCGAGTGATACCCATTTTATTAGGTATGATCGAAGATTTTTAAGCTCTACCTTTTCTTGGCCAAACTAGGGCTTAGTGTTGACTTGGGGGGTTTCAAAGGATATGGCGATCGTCGTTGAGTCAGGGGAGACAAGGCGCATCAATGTCGAGATTTATGGGTGATCCAATCAAACTTGAGGGTCTCGGATTTTGGGTAAACAAAAACAGGTTCAGGGATGCGTGACTATCAAATGGCATAGAAGCGTGGGTCTTAGGTGCTAGCAGGTCGACGTCAAGAAAAATGATTAGGTGACGTGATTTCAAGTTTCGTCGTTGTTTGTCCTGTATCGGTAATGGAAGTGCACAACTCTTTTAGTTATTGTATGTGCTCGAACTGTTTAGGAAAGGAGGAAGGAAGTTTAGGATTTATTAACTAGGTAATTAAGTTTATCAATTTGTTAATGGTTAGTTCATTTGTCGAATTTATTCTGTAAACTTATATCCATCTTTCTCATTCATATGGCGTCCGTTTTGAAAGTCGTTTCTTGCATTGGTCTCGTATTGGAAAGCTCTACACTTCAGAGCAGGTTTAGGCAGTTTTGTTTGAGCTGATAGATATTGTCCCTTATTGAATTGTAATTGTTAATATAATATATTATTGACGTTTATATGTGATTTCTAATTATAAAACAAAAATATATAGGATCGTTAAACCTAGTAATTAATAAATAAAAAAATTACAAAGCGGTTTAAGTAGTTTTAACTTGAAAACTAGATTTACCAATTAACGCAATACTATGTGCTATTTGACCATACTTCTATATTTAGGCTATTTCAACATTTATTCTACTTGTCGATCAAATGCACATGTCAGTGTATATTAATTGAGTGCACAAGGATGATAGACTTGAATGGATGAGATAAATTCACAAAAGAACTTTGGAGTGCTTGAGTGGATTCGATGATAGAGAAACAGTTGGGATTAGCGATGGATTTGGCGATATTGCACATATCGCTTGATGACAAATTTGTAAATGAAGCAGCACTAGAGCTTGGTGACCAATATGAAGATGGAGGATAGACTTGGCGATGAGCTGGACTATGCGAAGGATGTCGAATATTTTCACCTGATGTGTACTTAACCAATTTTGGCTAAATATATTATCAGAATGGTCGTTATCAATTATGATGGAGTGAGCGATGTCGACTACTATTGATACTGGTTGTTTTGAGCGATGTTGACTACTATTGATATTGTTTATTCTAGCTGATCTAAAGTTAATGATAATGTGTCTTTTAAGAGCATGACATGATGGTGGTTTCAACGTGGTGGCTCTTCGACTAGTGGAATTGGCATAAGGCAATGTGATACTTCGATGTTGTGGTTTGCCAATCGATGAAGGTGATTTCGTAAGAGAAAGCTATGCTTCTATTATTGCTGGTTGTTTCCTGAGATACTGAGAGCATGTGATAATAAACCAAAGAGGAGGCTACTAGAAAGGTTTGAGGGTATATGTTTAAGCTTTTCAACACATCGGTTGTCTACACTTAGTCCCAACCGAGGACTTCACGCTGGAAATCACAACAATAGTTCCATGGAATATGCTTTGTTGGGGATGACGTGTGCGAAGGGATCCTGGATGCGTAGGGTTTTAGTAGTTATTCATGAGGTAATGGGCATGATGTCCATTTGATACCATATCGGGTTCCTTATCTTTATGTCGAAAGATTTATGGCATCTAATCCAGCCATGTTAGGTCCTTACATCAGGTTGAACAAGTCGATGCAACCCAGTTCCTGACCTACTAAGTAACATGTATTCGAGTATCATGGAAATCGTGTGTTATTGTGTATTTAATGCACTTAGTGAATGAATGTGAGGATGGATTAGGGGTGTTATATTTGTTTAATCATCCATCACCTTAGAGGGGCCATGTGATATGGATATCACATATTCGAATATCTAGACACACGTAGTATTATGATGTAGAACACACCCATGAAGATTATAATAGAGTAGTATATATTTTAAATGTGCTAACTCTATGGACGCAGGGGTATGGAAAACATGATTCTCCATACCCACTGTATCATATACTATTACGACTTTTAAAGCATTTTGAGAGTTGTTTATCACTCATACCAAACTGTTATCTGACCCAAGGTTTATGTTCCATCTTATTACCTTAGGTGATCATCGACGATGTTGATGAGTAGACAAGGTGACAGATATGAGCACTATCTAGAAATACATAGGTGGATTAGCAGTATGTGATGCCTTTTCATACCTACATTTGTATATTTATTGTTTATTCTGATGTGTGATATTGTGGACCCTTGAAGGTCCTATGTATTCCTATTAGAGATAGTATATCAATTGGATTTATTTCACTTATATAAACTCTATTACCATTATGTGTAACAGTATGAGCTTATGAGCTCTTGTAACGACCCGGAAAATATGAACCAATTTAAAAAAAATTAATTGGCTAAAATAGTGAATTTTAAGTATTTAAAATAAATATTTTAAATAATAACGATGAAATGTAAGTTTGAATCGACATTGAGAATAAATATAATTACTTTGAATTAAAAACAAGGCTTGAAATGGCGCGGTAGTTTCAAAATTTGAATTCAAACTTTGACTGACTGTACCGGGTGCAAAACAAAACGGATTTGAGTGAAACCAAAAATATTTAAATCTGTTAGTGAATACCTTTCTAACGAATCTGAAAAATCGAAGTTTCATAGCGGGAAGCAAAAGTTATGGCCAAATGAATTTTCAGAAAGGTCGCTATAGAATTTATATAGTGTGTGAAAATGGCCATTTAGCAAACGACCTCGGAATTCGACGAAACCACGCTTTTGTTGGGTCCGGAATGTTAAACTATTGCTAAGTTTCAAATTTCATAATTTTTGAAGCTAGTATGTGAGTGTGGCAAGAGAAAATGTGTTTTGATCAATTACAGTTAAACTGGATCGACCAGAAAATGGACATTTTTCAAACGGTCTCAGAATTCGACGAAACTAGTTTTGTTGGGACCGTGTCGTCAAAACATAGCTAGATTTAATTTTCTGGAATTTTTCGAATCAGTTTGTGGCCCTGGCAAATTGAAATGTACGTTCAAATTGAATATTGAATGTTATATATTTTAATTTGAAGGAAAACTGATTGAAACAGTCGAATGGGCCTACGAAACATATCCCATTGTGTTCGGAATGGGGGTAATACGCTAGGGACGACAGTCGTTGGGTTTGGATTGGAGTTCGTAGGAGGCAAGGGATATTTTTGGATTTTTAAAACTTTATAAATAACAAAAAAAAAGAGATTGGTCCACATCAGAAACCCCCCCCCCCCCCCCGATTTTCTCTCTCCCCGATCTCGACGGTGGCCAGTGTTCAAACTTTCCCGACCACATTCCGGCGATTCTGTGCATCGTTAGCCCTTGCTCCTTTGGAGCGTTTTGAAGCTCTCCTCCTCTTCAAATCCATACCTGCTGCTCCTCCAATCATCGCTCCATCACCGAGAACCACCGCCCTGAAGTTGCGCCACCTCGAAGCCTGACACGCCTTGACCGCCGCACCGAGTGGGACCCCCTTACCCTTGTTTTGTGCGCCTCTCCAAGCACTACGAGGTGGCATAGGCCGATCGACTTCAAGTGCAACGGATCGGAAGAATATTCAAAACCTAGTCTTGAACATTCAAAGAAAGGTAACGACCTATTTTTAAATTAACTATATGATAGCACTTCTAAGCGCTACCGTTTGTGATTACACTGTAAAAATCATACCTTTTTCGTTTCTTGACGAAATTCAGTGAAATAAGAGACAGTGGACTCGTGTGGACGTCCTCTACATTCTAGAAGAGACCGCATATTTTTCTGAGCCTTCTGCTATTTTTGGTGGAGTGGAACCCAATGTCAGATTACTAAATTATAAACGATATGGAAAACGACGGTGTATAAATTATATAGTCGATGTATGAGTTATATAAGCATTGTACACCTTTTGTATAAGCGTGGTATAAGTTGTACGTTGGATATATAAGTTATATATGTGTTGAAAAAAAAATCTTATATATGTGCTGAAATAGAAGTGAAATGCTTATATATAAATATATATATATATACATACTCCCCTCGTCCACAAACCATGGACGATATTTATTGGTTGTGTTTGGTGTGAAAATTGGTTGATTACGAATGGTTGATTGGAATTTTTTGTGGTTGAAATTGATTGATTGTGGTTGAAAAATACCCGTTTGTGGTTGAGAAATATTTGGTTGAAACCACATAGGATTAGTTTGTGGAAATGAAAAAAATATACATGCCGCCTGCGTGCGAACTAGATGCATGAATCCCCATTGTCAAAAGCTGCGAGGCTTTAAGGTAGAGCGAGGAGCCGTACTAGGGACGGCCCCGGTTTTAACTACCCTGCCGTTATGCTGCCGAAATTTTGAATAATATTCATGTGTTAGAATTATTTTCATGTGTTGAAACTATATTCGTGTGTTGAATAGAAATTCATTCGTTGAATAGAAATTCATGTGTTGAATGGTATTCGTGTTTTGAAATAAATTGTTTTATAAATAAAAATCATATTTTTATCATCTATATGAATTATGTAAAATAGTTGTGTTTTGAAATAAACTGTTTTATAATAAAAATCATATTTTTATCACCTATATGAACTATATAAAATAATCGTGTTTTGAAATAAATTGTTTTACAATAAAAATCACATTTTTTTTATATACATGAATAGTTAAAAATAGCGAAGTGTTGAAATAATTGTCGGTTGAATAAAAATATCATTTTTATCAAATGTATGAAAAGAATATAGTTTTGAAATCGAAGAATCGATATATATATATATATATATATATATATAGAATTGAAATATATCGAATAACGAAGCAGCAGTTCGTGTTTTGAAAACGTGATTTCAAACGATTAGTGTGGGAGATCCGACCATCGGATTTTCCCGAAACCGAAACCGTTGGGTTCGCTTTGGAAATATCTTTCCAACGACACCAACTTTGTGAAGTTCCAACGGTTGGATTGTCTGGAATGTTTAATTCAAATATGAATAAAAACAGCGCCAGAATCGATTATATTTTTATATATATATATAAATATAATTATATTAAATCGAATAACGACGATGCAGTTCGTATTCTGAAATCGAAACTTCAAACGATTGTACCGGGAGATCCGACCGTCGGATTTTCCCAAAACTGGAACCATTGGATTTTTTTTGAAAAGATCTTTCTAATGATGTAAATTTTGTGAAGATCCAACGGTTAGATTTTCAGATATGTGTAAATCAAATCTGAAGAAAAAACAGCGCCACGACCGCGTTATGGCCCGAAGCGTCGTTTGAATAAATTGGCTATTTTAAAATAAATAAAAATAGCGATAAATCGTTATAAAATATTATAAACAATATGGATGTGAAATTTAAAAACTAACTGAAGGTTGGCTAAGTCGAATGGTTTCCTGGATTTTGATCTGATGTTGGTTTCGGCCTTCGGGGTTAATATTTGAGAAATCGTTCTCTTACTGACTGACGGATAGTGACTAATGAATTGAAACGATGCGTATGTTGTGTTTGTGTAGCACTTGTTTATTATATATGCGAGTTGCTCAGAAAGACCGGGTTTATCCCATTCTGAATAACTGAATCGATGATAAGAAATCGAAGATGAAGACGGTGGTTGAAGACCGGAAATCTTCACCTCGTTTGGATGGTAACTGATGTCCTGATTGGGAGGCATCCTGAAATATGGATAATGAGTGGTGATCGTCCAGACGTACGTGGAGATCGATGGGTATGCGAGGTATATAGTGCCTCCGGTTTCGTTCAGACCCGGAACGAACTTGTAAATGGACTGTGTGTCTGACATTGGATTTTATTCTGTGTTGATTGATCTCTATTAAATATACATCTGTTTGGCGGCGGAGAATTTATTCTTTTGCTTAACGCCCTTCTCTGAGATGCACGAGCTCAGAGGTTGTATATCGATGGACATCAGTCGCATGGCATGAATTGCTAGTGTGGCATGCCTAAGTGGCAAATGATCAAGGCTTCTGTTGAAAAGCAAAGTCTTGTGGTGATGATCAAAACATCGCCTGTGTGGCGTAGCTTTGTGTATAACGTGAATTCCTGAACCTCACACCCCAGTATGAACCAGAAACGGGAGAGGACATCAGGGAGGGCCTGCGTTTCTTTCTAGCTAGAGGTGGTGTCGGTGCTTAAACTGGCTGACATTTATATTAGTTTCACCTATGTGGTTGTTGCTGTTGCGAGGCGCCTCGGATATACCGGTGACTATGTGAAGCCGAAGGAGCCATTCGTTGGCTCATTTACGCCCCAAAGGGCGGGGGAACGCAGTGTTCAAGCATAATAATCCATATCGGTGGACCGACCCTAACGATCCAAGGGGCAGTTGCGGCTGTTCCTGAGGGGCGGGCTAGAGCGTCTCGAATTCGGTGAGGACGGTCCCTTGCCTCGGTTCATGACGGAAATCCAATTTCCAAATACGTGACTGTGCGGTTTTGATTGTATACCTATATATGGCGACATAGTGGTATGGGGCATTAATGTCGTCTATAATTGATACTTATGATTAGAAATTGCTTTTGAAACATATAAACACTAGTAATAATATCAAATGCTTTTATTTTATTCGTATCAAGCATATTTTGGCCATTATAAGGTAAAAACTCTATCCTCCGGTTTGCGTTGCATTGTGTGATGGGAACTGAGTCTTAAAATGGCTTCATTTTTATAAAAAGCATTGCGATGTTTAAAAGAATTGTTGGTTTTAAAGCACTGGCAATCCAATGGAGTAAACCCGTTCCACGAAAGTGGCGTGGTCCTGTGATTAGCCATATTATAAATGTGTTAAGTAGATTTCTCATACCAGTCCCATGACTGCCTCGTAGGTTGTTTCACTTTCAAACTCGGGTGCCCCTTTTTCTACACGGGCAGCCTTGTCTTCAGGTTTTAGCAGGCTCTTTCTGGATTGCTGGAGCTGAAGATGGATTATATCATTCATCTCTTTTTATGCTGTTCAGCTCCTATTGTACATTATGTTTTCTTTCCGCTGTAGACATTTATGTATAGTTGAACTGTATCTGTACTAAGTATGATTCTGTATATTGTATAACTCTGATGATTACGTTTATCCAGTGTATTATTTGTTCATTATCTGATGTATTTATTTATTTCTATTATGTTATTATCTGTTTCTGTGTTATATTCCAAAGATTACCCTTAACAGTGCAGTACGGGTTATGGGGACGTCACAACGTGGTATCAGAGCCTTGGTTAAGCTTAGTGCTGGAATATAACATATTAAAGAACTCGTCAGAAATAGAACCAGTAGTGTTCTAGGACGGGTAACTCATTATAGATAGGATCAGTGATATCCTAGTATGAGTATAGCAGAATGAAATTTCACCCCGATAGACACATTTACATTTGAAGTATATGTTTCTATGTTTTAAAATATCTTTTCTATGACCTGACACTTGATCTGCTATTTGAAGAAGTACTAGAAAATGAGTGTCAGAAATAGGAGGAATGCAGAACACGATCTAGAGGCTCTATTAAAGAGATATCGAAATCCGGGTGGAGCATAATTCTCGGGCAATGAATCTATAATTCATACTCAAGCTTGGATGAGTTCTGTCGAAAGAATTTTTGAGCGTATCCAGCTGAGAGATGATTAGAAAAGATTAGTGGCATCTTGGGCGCTCAAAGAAGAAGCTTTAATCTGGTGGGAAATAATCGTCAAAGATAATCCAAAAGGTGATATCGCCTGGGATAGATTCAAAGAGATTTTCCTAGAAAGATTTACTCCTCCTGAAGCGACTGAGCGATTATGTGATGAATTTTCTTATTTGATACAAGGAGATATGACCATTCCAGAATATCATAAGAAATTCAATGAGCTCTCTCACTTTGCCCCGCATCTAATTCAAGATCCAAAGAGGAAGAATCTGAGGTTCATTCATGGCCTACAAAGAAAATACCAGAATAGTGTAATAAAGAATGTGAAGCTTCCTTTTTCAGAAATGATTTATATGGCTTATCAGTACGAAGACCTCTATAAGAAAGGTATGTTGCGCGACGAAGAGGAAGTCAGTTCGAGTAACAAAGTAGAGTCGATGACTGATAGTCCTGAGGCTAGTAAGAAGCCCAGAGCCAAGAGGAAGAGGACTAGATCTGAGAAAGAACCAGTAATGACTGCCACATGCTCAAGCTGCAATAGGCAGGGACATTTGGCGATAAGTTGTAAGTCTTCGAACAAACGAAGAAAGGATGAATCTAAATCCAAGAACAAGTTTCATTTAGCCCGAGAATGTAATCTTTGTCATCAGGCTGGTCACGTAAAGCAAGACTGCTGGATGTTAAAAAAGACCAATGTGGTTCAAGTAAATGAAGTGGCAGAAGTGCCTGCATCTTCGTCTGCTAAGGAAAGGCCAGCTGTTTTAGAAGGCACGCTTACTGTCAAAAACATTCTAGTCAAAGTACTGTTTGACACAGGCGCGTCAAGAAGCTTTATTGCCAAAAATTCGGTCAAGAAGTTGGACTTGAAATTAAGGAAGCTCAGAGAACCCATCACTGTCCATAATCCGGTTGGGGGTTCTCTCGATCTTAGCTGGATTTGTGCGGTACCTGTCTCTTTTTCTTGTTATAAGTTCCCTACCATCTCTATCGTCATGAATTTTATTGAATTCGATCTTATTTTGGGATTGGATTGGCTAACCAAATATGAGGCGGAGGTTAGATGCGCCTAGAGAGTTGTTAGGGAAAAGATGAAATCCGGGAATTATATAACCATGCCATGTGAAGGCCAGAATTCTAATAGAAAAGACTTCTGGGCAGCTTTGAATGTTTCTCCTGCTCAAATAGAAAATATCCCTGAAGTCACAGAGAATGTTCCCGACCTCATCAAAGATATTCCTGTCGTGAAAAACTATGCCGATGTGTTCGAAGAAGTTGTTAGTTTACCTCCGCAGTGAGAAATAGATTTCAAGATCGCTTTAATTCCAAACGCAAGGCCAGTAGTGCACGCTATTCGTAGGATGACCCTAAAGGAGAAAGAAGAACTAGACAATCAAACACGACAGCTTGTATGGAAGGGTCTGATCAGGCCTAGTTTCTCTGATTGGGGAGCAGCAGTGGTGTTTGTCCCAAAGTCAGATGGTACTCTACGGCTATGTGTGGATTATCGTGATTTGAACAAACAAACAGTAAAGAATAAATATCCGTTGCCGCGAATTGATGATTTATTGGATCGTCTGAATGGAGCACAAGTATTTTCAAGGATGGACCTAGCTACAGGTTTCCATCAGCTTCGTATTGCCGAAGAGTGTGTTCCTATGACAGCATTCAGAGGTCCAGACTTATTCTAAGAGTGGTTAGTAATGTCGTTCGGCTTATGTAATGCTCCAGCATACTTCGTCGATTTGATGAATAGAGTGTTCAGAGGAGTCCTGAATAAGTTTGTTCTGGTTTTTATTGATGATATTCTAATCTTCTCTAAATCAAAGGCTGAGCATGAAAAGCATTTGGAACATGTTTTAGAAATTCTGAGAAGGAATGTATTGAAAGCTAAACTTTCCAAATGTATATTCCGGCAAGATGAAGTGAAGTTTCTTAGCCACGTCGTATCAAAAGAAGGAATTGTTGTGGATCCAAGTAAAGTCACGGCTATTCAAAATTGGAAACAGCCTAGTACTCCTACAGAAGTCCGCAGTTTTCTCGGATTGGCTAGTTATTACCGGAAGTTCGTTAAAGATTTTTCGAAGATATCTAGTCACTTAACGAAGCTTACAAAGAAGCACTCGAAATTCAAGTGGACTCCAGAATGTGAGGAGGCTTTTGAAGAGCTAAAGTTAAGATTAACAACTGCTCCAGTGTTAATGATTATCGACGGCAATCAGGATTTAAAAGTCTGGACAGATGCCTCTAGAGAAGGCCTTGGTGTAGTGTTAATGCAAAGAGGTCAGGTGGTTGCTTATGCTAGCTGTCAACTAAAGCCGCACGAGAGAAACTACGTCACTCATGATCTTGAGTTGTTGGCTATCGTATTCTCTTTGAAAATCTGGAGACACTATCTTCTGGGTGAGAAATTCGAACTGTTTACAGACCATCAGTCGTTAAAGTATCTGCTCACCTAGAAAGACTTGAATCTGAGGCAGCAACATTGGCTAGAGTTCCTTGCAGCATACGATTTTGAGATCCTATACACTCCAGGGAAAGCCAATGTCGTGGCCGATGCATTAAGCTGAAAGAATGTAATGATCGCCAGCTTTATTATTACGACTTCCTTGATTGACAAAATATCTATTCTTCAGAAGGATGATAACTTTATTAAGGATATGATCAAAAGGATTCAGAAAGGCGAACCCTCGTGTTTTCAAATAGATAACGATGGGACCCTGAGATTGAAAGGAAGGATTTGTGTTCCCGACATCCCAGAGTTAAAAAGGGAAGTGTTAGACGTGTGTCACAAATCCAAGTTGAGTATCCATCCCGGCGTGGCCAAAATGTATAACGATCTCAAGCGAACATTCTGGTGGAAGGCTATGAAAAGAGACGTTTCAATATATGTTAGCCAATGCCCTACTTGCCAGCTAGTCAAAAGCGACCAACAGAAACTAGCTGGATTGTTGCAACCGCTGGACGTTCCAGGTTGGAAATGGGAACATATTTCCATGGACTTCATAGATGGTTTGCCCAGAACCAGAAAAGGAAATGACAGTATTTGGGTGATCGTAGATCGCTTCACGAAGACCGCCCATTTCATACCTGTCAGATCGAACCGAACTGCTTAGAGTCTGGCGCAGATATACTTCAACGAAATTGTTAGACTACACGGAGTGCCGATCAGTATAATTAGTGATAGAGATCCAATATTCACTTGCAAATTTTGGGAGGCATTTCAAGTAGAGCTGGGAACGAAGCTTAACTTGAGCACCGCTTATCATCCTCAGACAGATGGTCAGACTAAGAGGGTGAATCGTATATTAGAAGATCTATTGCGGGCTTGTGTTCTAGATTTTGGTGGATCATGGGAAGACCATTTGCATTTAGCAGAATTCTCATACAATAACAGCTACCAGGCGAGCCTGACAATGTCACCATTCGAAGCATTATATGGTAGACCGTGCCGATCTCCTGCTTGTTGGGTCGAACCTGGCAATAGACTTGTATTGGGACCTGATATGATTCGCGAAGCTGCCGACAAAGTCGATTTCGTTAAGAAACGATTACTCACCGCTCAAAGCCGACAGAAGAGCTATGCTGATTCGAGAAGAAGAGATTTGGCTTTTTCTGTTGGTGATTATGTGTATATAAAGGTTTCTCCGATGAGGGGAGTGATTCGCTTTGGCAAAACTGGGAAGTTGGCGCCCAAATTCATTGGCCCGTTTCCTATTCTTGAACGGATTGGAACTCTCGCTTATAGGGTTAAATTGCCAGATTGGTTTCCTGGGGTGCATGATGTATTTCACATATCTCAACTTGGAAAGCACGTTCATGATCCAGACTTGATCGTGGAAGAAGCAGCGCAACAGGATATTGAAATTACTCCAGAATTGGCTGTGAGAAGAGAGCCGCTAAAGATCATTGGCAAAGAAACCAAAGAACTGAGGAACAAGAAGGTTCACTTAGTCAAAGTGCAATGGAGTGGAGATCCGCGAGATTGTACTTGGGAAACCGAGGAGAGAATTCAGAAAGCCTATCCTAGGTGTCGAGTGGATATCTCCGATTGACTCCGGTGCAAGGTGCATTTACCATACTTTGCATTACCATTTAATTCTCTACTCTATTGTTATTTTCTTTCCCTGGATGTACACCTTTAATTCTATAGTCTGAATGATTTTAAAAGAGTATATGAATTGATTAGTACATTTTTGAAAAGTTAAAAATAAATTTGGTTGTTGTTTGTATTGTGTGATTGTGAATTTGATTAGTTAAATTATTAAAACGATAATTAATTTAATCAATAAGAGAATAATGGTAGAATTTATTCGATTAAATCACACATTGAACTGATTTAAAAATAGATAGAAATATATACATGTGCATATATATGTTTGAACAGGTAAATGGATAGCTGTTGAGTAAAGAAATTATTTGCGTGCCCGACAAATAGGTAAACCTTAATGAGTTGGATGCGAAATATTATTATATCAACTCCTGTGAATGCCATTGGATGCGGAGTGCTGGTTGTTCTGTGTGTAATAATAAACTTCGCCATATGATAGTAACAATTAATTTTGAACTACATTTCATGGCATACTTCTGGAAGATAGGCATACTTCATCATATACCACATAAGCATTTGGAGCTTGTGTGACGGTGGAAGATTTACCATATGAGCGAGAGGCTTGTATGGCGATGACTATATTTTACAGGTTGAACTGATGACTAATATGACCATATAAAATTGTAACGATAAATTGCCAGACTAATAAAAACCCCACACGGGTCTGGAGTTGACAATAATCACGTCTCTCTAGTGATTAGATACGGCACATAGACTATTTATTTCCCACACGGGATGAGGTGACGAGAATTTATTCTCTGGAGCAATTAAAATACACACTCCCTCAGGCTTTGTCAGGATGACGAGAATTTATTCTCTGGAGTTATTATCAATACATGCTTCCCTGTAAACACCAGAACATATCGCTATAAATATGTGTATGCTTAATAGGATTTATTGGGTACCTAATACGGCCCAATAAATTTCCAAACCCCTCCCCGTACAAAAGAGGTTATGGCGAAATTTTTCGAAAATTCCGGGTGTTAGCCAAATTTTTGAAGAATTTGAAAATTCTCAGAAACTGAAAAATTGGAGAATGGAAGCCAGATTGAACATATTGTTGATTAATCAAACCACTTTCGACTTTGTTCCTTTTCGGGGACGAAAAAGTTTTAAGTGGGGGAGATTGTAACGATCCGGAAAATCTGAACCAATTTAAAATTTTTAAATTGGCTAAAATAGTGAATTTTAAGTATTTAAAATAAATATTTTAAATAATAACGATGAAAAGTAAGTTTGAATCGACATTGAGAATAAATATAATTACTTTGAATTATAAACAAGGCCTGAAATGGCGCGGTAGTTTCAAAATTTGAATTCAAACTTTGACTGACTTTACCGGGTGCAATAAAAAACGGATTTGAGTGAAACCAAAAATATTTAAATCTGTTAGTGAATACCTTTCTAACGAATCTGAAAAATCGAAGTTTCATAGCGGGAAGCAAAAGTTATGGCAAAATGAATTTTCAGAAAGGCCGCTATAGAATTTATATAGCCCGTGAAAATGGCCATTTTGCAAACGACCTCAGAATTCGACGAAACCACTTTTGTTAGGTCCGGGATGTTAAACTATTGCTAAGTTTCAAATTTCAAAATTTTTGAAGCTAGTATGTGAGCGTCGCAAGGGAAAACGTGTTTTGGTCAATTATAGTTAAATTGCATCGACCAGAAAAGGGCCATTTTTCAAACGGTCTCAGAATTCGACGAAACTAGTTTTATTGGGACCATATCGTCAAAACATAGCTAGATTTAATTTTCTGGAATTTTTCGAATCAGTTTGTGGCCTTGGCAAATTGAAATATACGTTCAAACCGAATATTGAATGTTATATATTTTAATTTGAAGGAAAACTGACTGAAACAGTCGAATGGGCCTACGAAACATATCCCATTGTGTTCGGAATGGGGGTAAAACGCTAGGGGCGACAGTCGTTGGGTTTGGATTGGAATTCGTAGGAGGCAAGGGGTATTTTTGGATTTTTAAAACTTTATATATAAAAAAAAGAGATTGGTCCACATCAGAAACCCACCCCCCCCACCCCCCCCCCCCCGATTTTCTCTCTCCCCGATCTCGACGGCGGCCAGTGTTCAAACTTTCCCGACCACATTCCGGCGATTCCGTGCATCGTTAGCCCTTGCTCCTTTGGAGCATTTTGAAGCTCTCCTCCTCCTCTTCAAATCCATACCTGCTGCTCCTCCAATCATCGCTCCATCACCGAGAACCACCGCCCTGAAGTTGCGCCGCCTCGAAGCCCGCCACGCCTTGACCGCCGCACCGAGTGGGACCCCCTTACCCTTGTTTTGTGCGCCTCTCCAAGCACTACGAGGTGGCATAGGCCGATCGACTTCAAGTGCAACGGATCGGAAGAAAATTCAAAACCTAGTTTTGAACATTCAAAGAAAGGTAATGGCCTATTTTTAAATTAACTATATAATAGCAGTTCTAAGCGCTACCATTTGTGATTTCACTGTAAAAATCATATCTTTTTCGTTTCTTGATGAAATTCAGTGAAATAAGAGACATTGGACTCGTGTGGACGTCTTCTACATTCTAGAAGAGACCGCATATTTTTCTGAGCCTTCTGCTATTTTTGGTGGAGTGGAACCCAATGTGAGAATTCTAAATTATAAACGATATGGAAAACGACGATGTATAAATTATATAGTCGATGTATGAGTTATATAAGCGTTGTACACCTTTTGTATAAGCGTGGTATAAGTTATACGTTCGATATATAAGTTATATATGCGTTGAAAAAATATATTATTATATATGTGTTGAAATAGAAGTGAAATGCTTATATATAAATATATATATATATACGCCCCTCTTCCACAAACCATGGACGATATTTATTGGTTGTGTTTGGTGTGAAAATTGGTTGATTACGAATGGTTGATTAGAATTGTTTGTGGTTGAAATTGATTGATTGTGGTTGAAAAATACCCGTTTGTGGTTGAGAAATATTTAGTTGAAACCACATAGGATTAGTTTGTGGAAATGAAAAAAATATACATGCCGCCTACGTGCGAACTAGATGCATGAATCCCCATTGTCAAAAGCTGCGAGGCTTTAAGGTAGAGCGAGGAGCCGTACTAGGGACGGCCCCGGTTTTAACTACCCTGCCGTTATGCTGCCGAAATTTTGAATAATATTCATGTGTTAGAATTATTTTCACGTGTTGAAACTATATTCGTGTCTTGAATAGAAATTCATGTGTTGAATGGTATTCGTGTTTTGAAATAAATTGTTTTATAATAAAAATCATATTTTTATCACCTATATGAACTATATAAAATAATCGTGTTTTGAAATAAATTGTTTTACAATAAAAATCACATTTTTTCTATATACATGAATAGTTAAAAATAGCGAAGTGTTGAAATAATTGTCGGTTGGATAAAAATATCATTTTTATCAAATGTATGAAAAGAATATAGTTTTGAAATCGAAGAATCGATATATATATATATATATAGAATTTAAATATATCGAATAATGAAGCTGCAGTTCGTGTTTTGAAAATGTGATTTCAAACGATTAGTGCGGGAGATCCGACCATCGGATTTTCCCGAAACCGAAACCGTTGGGTTCGCTTTGGAAATATCTTTCCAACGACACCAACTTTGGAAAGATCCAACAGTTGGATTGTCTGGAATGTTTAATTCAAATCTGAATAAAAACAGCGCCAGAATCAATTATATTTATATATATATATAAATATAATTATATTAAATCGAATAACGACGCTGTAGTTCGTATTTTGAAATCGAAACTTCAAACGATTGTACCGGGAGATCCGACCGTCGGATTTTCCCAAAACCGGAACCGTTGGATTCGTTTTGAAAAGATCTTTCTAATGATGTAAATTTTGTGAAGATCCAACGGTTAGATTTTCAGATATGTGTAAATCAAATCTGAAGAAAAACAGCGCCACGACCGCATTATGGCCCGAAGCGTCGTTTGAATAAATTGGCTATTTTAAAATAAATAAAATAGCGATAAATCATTATAAAATATTATAAACGATATGGATGTGAAATTTGAAAACTAACTGAAGGTTGGCTAAGTCGAATGGTTTCCTGGATTTTGATCTGATGTTGGTTTCGGCCTTCGGAGTTAATATTTGGGAAATCGTTCTCTTACTGATTGATGGTTAGTGACTAATGAATTGAAACGATGTGTATGTTGTGTTTGTGTAGCACTTGTTTATTATATACGCGAGTGGTCAGAAAGACCGGGTTTATCCCATTCTGAATAACTGAATCGACGATAAGAAATCGAAGATGAAGACGGTGGTTGAAGACTGGAAATCTTCACCTCGTTTGGATGGTAACTGATGTCCTGATTGGAAGGCATCCCGAAATATGGATAGTGAGTGGTGATCGTCCAGACGTACGTGGAGATCGATGGGTATGCGAGGTATATAGTGCCTCCGGTTTCGTTCAGACCCGGAA
Organism: Allium sativum; assembly: GCA_030737875.1. NCBI lineage: Eukaryota > Viridiplantae > Streptophyta > Magnoliopsida > Asparagales > Amaryllidaceae > Allium > Allium sativum. The sequence goes on along the minus strand of CM060926.1, from coordinate 1,015,788,378 downwards.
CAAACTTGTAAATGGACTGTGTGTCTGACATTGGATTTTATTCTGCGTTGATTGATCTCTTTTAAATATACATCTGTTTGGCGGCGGAGAATTTATTCTTTTGCTTAACGCACTTCTCTGAGACGCACGAGCTCAGAGGTTGTATATCGATGGACATCAGTCGCATGGCATGAATTGCTAGTGTGGCATGCCTAAGTGGCAAATGATCAAGGCTTCTGTTGAAAAGCAAAGTCTTGTGGTGATGATCAAAGCACCGCCTGTGTGGTGCTTTGTGTATAACGTGAATTCGCGAACCTCACACCCCGGTATGAACCAGAAACGGGAGAGGACATCAGGGAGGGCCTGCGTTTCTTTCTAGCTAGAGGAGGTGTCGGTGCTTAAACTGGCTGACATTTATATTATTTTTACCTATGTGGTTGTTGTTGTTGCGAGGCGCCTCAGATATACCGGTGACCATGTGAAGCCGAAGGAGCCATTCGTTGGCTCATTTACGCCCCAAAGGGCGGGGGAACGCAGTGTTCAGGCATAATAATCCACATCGGTGGACCGGCCTTAACGATCCAAGGGGCAGTTGCGGTTGTTCCTGAGGGGCGGGCTAGAGCGTCTCGAATTCGGTGAGGACGATCCCTTGCCTCGGTTCATGACGGAAATCCAATTTCCAAATACGTGACTGTGCGGTTTTGATTGTATACCTATATATGGCGACATAGTGGTATGGGGCATTAATGCCGTCTATGATTGATACTTATGATTAGAAATTGCTTTTGAAACATATAAACACTAGTAATAATATCAAATGCTTTTATTTTATTCGTATCAAGCATATTTTGGCCATTATAAGGTAAAAACTCTATCCTTCGGTTTGTGTTGCATTGTGTGATGGGAACTGAGTCTTATAATGGCTTCATTTTTATAAAAAGCATTGCGATGTTTAAAAGAATTGTTTGTTTTAAAGCACTGGCAATCTGATGGAGTAAACCCGTTCCACGAAAGTGGCGTGGTCCTGTGATTAGCCATATTATAAATGTGTTAAGTAGATTTCTCATACCAGTTCCATGACTGACTCGTAGTTTGTTTCACTTTCAAACTCGGGTGCCCCATTTTCTACACGGGCAGCCTTATCTTCTGGTTTTAGCAGGCTCTTTCTAGATTGCTGGAGCTGAAGATGGATTCTATCATTTATCTCTTTTTATGTTGTTCAGCTCCTATTGTACATTATGTGTTGTTTCCGCTGTAGACATTTATGTATAGCTGAACTGTATCTGTACTAAGTATGATCATGTATACTGTATAACTCTGATGATTACGTTTATCCAGTGTATTATTTGTTCATTATCTGATGTATTTATTTATTTATGTTCTGCTATTATCTGTTTCTGTGTTATATTCCAAAGATTACCCTTAACACTGCAGTACAAATTATGGGGACGTCACAGCTCTGATTATGTTGTTTATGTAGTCGTTACTATCTCGCCTATTTTATATTTGTGACTGTTACTATTATATGTTATTCAATGCGGTGTGAGATATACGATGGGTTTTGTGATTGTATTTTACTTTTTCTTCTTCCTTTCCTCTTCTATTCCTATTATTTTCCTTTCCTCTTATTATGTATAACAGTATTTTACATCTGTGATTGTTACTATTATTATTACTATTGGCATGTTAGATATTCCTTATTATTTTGGGTGTTGATTAACTTTGTTGATGAGTAGATTAGATAATAGGTCTAGGTGAGTTGAAGTCAATATGGAGACGAGTTGTGAGAGTTGGCTTATTAATCTGTATTTTGTAAAAAAAACTGTTTTAACTGGTTTACTAAACTTCAAAGGATGTAGTGAGGAAATGACGTGCTAAGATATTATGACATTTTATACTTAACTTTGTGGATTTATGGAGTTAAGGTTTCAGCTTTGATATATCTCATTATATTTTGTTTTGTATATGCTTATTATGTGTTAACCTTGCTTTATTAGTTATACGACATATTGTTTTTGTTTCTTCACTTGATGATCATCCCATATCAATCTAGCATCAGTACATCACATTTTTTCCTCTTAAGATGCAGGTGATGTGGGATGGTCATCATAATATTCTAAATTTTTTAGAGGTAAACATGTTTCAAAACTTATAGCAGTCAAGATAAAAACATTTAAACAAATATTTAGAAAATTTATCTTAAAGTGCTTTGAACCCATTCCAAATCATTCGAATGAACGAAAACTTGTCATTTATAAACATTGGTTCAAAGTCATTCAAAATAAAAGAGTTACAGGGATTTATGTACTTCAAAATGAAATAGACAGTTTTGCGATTATATAGCATCGAAGTAAAAAAATGGCTTTGCACCTCTATGTTATCGAAGCCAATGTAGTTAAAGCCCTGCTAAATCCCCTAAAAATCCCCGCTATCTCATAGCGCTCTCCGGCCGCTACGCTATTTCAATTTAGCGCCAATGAATAGTAGTTCCGCTTAAATCTCCGTTGTTTTCCGCTGCACCCGCTAAATCAACGCTATTTAGCACCCGCTTTAGAAATATTAATACACATAGGATAATTTGACTAGTTCTATTTTAAAATAAATCAATAAAGTTAATTTAAAGATAAAATTTTAAGTCATAAATGCCTTATGTAAGATAGATATCTGTAGTAATCTCGAATCTAGTGTGCATAACCATGATATTCTTTGATTATGTTATTTATATTAATTAATTTTCATTTCTTCTACAAAAAGGTTGCGAGAATGATAATTATTTAATTTCAATTATATAGTTTTATGTCTAATTAACATTTTTCAACCTCCGCTATATCCCTGATATATCCCCGCTTTATCCCCATTACAGCTTTTTACACCTACGCTATATCCCCTCTATTTCTACTGGTATAAAACCGCTAAACGATTTAACTGAACAGGTCGAACAAAACACTTTTTTCCACCTCCATGGCATTAGAGCGAATAAAAGCAATATGGATGCTTCAAATAATAAAACATGGCGCTTTAAACCTAAAATATTTGACTTTGCAAAATAATGATACAAACCCGTTAAAAGGATTCAGAACCAACTTTGAAGTGGCTCGAAGCAATTACTTCGAAGCAAAACAAAAACAGTGCAAAGTAAACTGATTTCAATCATAAAAAAAGCGGTTCAAAACAAATTATTTCGTTGTGAAACCAATTTGTAAACGTGTTTCGAAGATAATGGCTTCGAAGCGAATTCAAGCAAAGCCAAGGAAGTTGGATTGTTTCGAAGCCATTTATAAATGTGAATCCACCTATTCGAAGCATACTCTCCGCTTTGTCCTTGATTTGAAGTACCCCATACTAAGTTGCCTTAGTATCACGCGCTTCTCCAATGAACCAATTGAAGTGGATCAACACAAACCCAATAATTGGGAAGCGAAGCGAAGCGAAGCAATTCTTCGAAGTGGGTAAAACCATTACAACATTAAATACTATGAAACCTCTATTTAAAGTAACGATTTTCATCAGTCTCATGTTATTCGGCAAATCTAGTTGGTTAATAGACTTTTTTTGGATTTGTGACATAAGTTATGAAAACTTATATGTTTTGAATATATGCAACCCCTTTGATTCGAAACCCCTTTATTTAATTAAATTAAATAAATACTTAATCCTTTTTAGCTAGGAAACTAATATTAAATTAAAAAGTCATAGGGAAAATAATCAAAAATCATAATAAATCTATTTATATATATATATATATATATGTTTGTACGTGTATTTGGAAATCGATGCGCGTTATTCAAAAACTAATCATATACTTTCTTTATATGTCTCGTTAAAATCTTGCTACCCACCTAACTTAAGTGAGTGCCTTACAAGGGAAAAAGAGCATATATAAAGCTCGTATGTTAACAAATATAGATGCTATATCGTAACAAACCAAAATTACACGGCAATAAATAATTTGAAGAAATTCAGAAATCGACCCAGCAACCCACTAATTCAAAAAAGTCATCTTCTTCCTTTTTGCCGCCAACCTGCATCTACCAAATCGACGCCCCATAACTAAAGTAATTCCAAATTCGAGGTGGTGCTTTCTTTTTTACTCCCATTATTTCGAACAAGGTACATGACTTCCTTCTACATCTGCTGGAACTTAGTTGTATTGTGGATCTTCCGATTAGAATAGATTCATGAATTTCTCTTTTGCTAGATAAAATAAATAGCTATAGTGAGGACACCAAATGTTATATCCCTAATTTGATCTTTTTACCGGAATTGATATTAATATAAGTTAGCTTCATCTTCAGTTGAGTCTAAGATAGCAGGCACAAGACAAAGATTTACTTTTATCGAAAGCCAAATATGCATGTAATACTCATAATGAAAAAAATGTGATAGACCTTTTCTGGATATTTACCATAAAGTATACACAAGTTGTCTGATAAAATTCCAAAGTTCTGAAGCCTAACTTTGGTACTTAATTTATCAAAAAGAACTAAATAATAAACGAAGGTCATACGACGGTTGTTTTTCGAATGCCACATAACTGAATAGTAATGTTTCAATGTAACTTTATTCCTTTTTTCCTAAGCTTTTTGCATTGTGAAGTCACCACTATTTGACCATTTATAGAAATCAGAATTTTTTCTTGGGTTTATTATTACTGATTGTATCTCATACGATACGTCCTTGGTTGCATAATGAAGTGAAGATTTAATCTCGCTATCTTTCATAATAGAGGCTATGGTGACCGTGTCATTACGTGATAGACTGGAAACTATGTAATGCTAGCATATTAACCGTGAACTTGCAATTAATCCCAGGCTCGAACCATAATAAGGTATTAGCTCTATTAACTATGATTTTATTAACAGTTTTTCACTCTAATTCATAAAATTGCTTTCCAAGTACTCGACGAATTGTTGTCAATAGGCATTAACCAAAAGTTTTAACCCATATCATACCTTCTTCTCATCCAAGAGCTCCGTAGACTATTCTTTGTTAGGAAATTCCAAAAACGTTTAAGAATTGCTGCGTTTTTTTAAGTAAGCGAATAATTTGAATCTTGTACCTCCCTTGCTTTTAGGTTGACACAAAGTGTGCTATGCCACTTTGTGCCCTTCCCAGAAAAAATCAGAACAAATTGACTGTAATTTTTCTAGAGTGTATTCTGGTAGCTGATAGATGAGCAACCAATAAAGAATAGTAGGGGTAAGGACTGTATGTAGTAACTTCGCTCGACCAACGAAGCTTAATAAATTGGTTTGCCAACCCTGTATCTTTGACTGAACCTTATGTATTTGTGATTGGCAATCTGAGTAATGCAAGTAATTCAGCGGTAGGGGAAAGCCTAAAATTTTTATTGGAAGTGTTCCTTCTTCAAATCCCAGAATAGCTTTGATGGCTTGAAAATTGGAAGTGGAATTGCTAAAAATAAATTATGGTCTTCGAGATGTTAACATTTAAGCCTGCGTGCTCGTTTAATTTGTGAAAAGTAAAAGCCAGGTAGATAGCAGACTAAATATTTGATTTTCCAAAAAATCATCGAATCATCCGCGTAAAGCAAATGTGCAATAACATGGTGGAATATGAATACTATATGAAATAAGTTTAAATGTGTAGCCTCTTCCTTCAAAAAAGTAAATTATTGCATAGATATTGTAAATAATTATGGCGATAAAGGATCTCCTTGTAGAATGTCACGATTAGAGTGGGTAAACCTTTAGGAACACCTTGAAATAAGGTTGAGAAAGTAGCAGTTGTAATACACTCATATATTATATTTATGAAGTGTGTAGGAAACCCTATTAGCATCATAATACAATATTCTCGATTCATCACGCCGTAAGCTTTTCGTAAGTCCACTCTAACACAAAATTGAGAAATTCCCACTTTCTTAAAATCCCTAGCAAGCTCATATGCAAGTAGTATGCTATCCCTAATATACCTATTCTTGATGAATGCACATTGATTCTCGAAGATCAGACGAGACATAAAATGATTTAACCTATTACATAGGATTTTAGAAAAAATAAATCTTGTAATACATATTACAACAAGATATTGGCCTATAATGGCTAATATTAGTAGGCTTTCCATTTTTAGGGATCAAAGTAATAAAGGTATGATTATTTCCGTTTAGCAATCTAGTAGTGGGGACATGGTAGTGGCAACCCCTAGACATGATAGTTTTATATGATGATTCTTTGGATCGTGACACAATCTCAAGACTTGGTAATTTGAATTTTGTTCCTAATCTAGCTTCGCTTTTTGCTAAATATATGCACTGTTTTAGTTATGTTGTTATCAGTGGCAACCTCTCCTCCTTTTAGGGGTGCTAGTCAATTGTCTCTTTAATACTTAGGTTGTGTAGTGTCTGTGCCCACCATCTATTTTTATCTTTTCAAGTGAGCCAACCGTTATAAAACCAATTTTAGTTGTTTTATGCTTGTACATAATCCTATTTTTATATATAATGGCACGGCCACTTAAAAACCAATTGGTTTTATCCAAAAAATAAATCATTTTGGACATAGAAATTCATAAAATATTTATACTTATTCAGAAAATATGGAACTTGAAACCCACCTCTAAAATAATATTCCTCACGTTATCCTAAAATCTCTCAAGTCAATAGGGTGCCATATGACAGAATATCTAATCAAATTCTACATGATAAATTTGAAAATACAATTATACTATCAACAAAATATATGTAAATCTTTATAATCTAAATTTGGCATAAAAAAACATATAAATATTTAACAATTCAGATCTTGATCTAGAGCAGAGTCAACAAGAACATGGAAAGAGTGAATATCATTATTTGTCTTGAGTGGAATACAAAGAACTTGAGTTTTAAGTTCCTAAGCTTGGTTTCTCTTCTAGCTAGTCTTCTCTTCACTAGAGTAATGACCAACCTCCTTATCTTAGTTTAGTTGCAAACAAATGTACAATAGAGAGTATGAGAGGTAGTGAAGGTTAAGTGTTTGGAAAACAACTTTTTCTATTTTGTCCTTCTCATAATCGTCCTTCTTGCTTACCTATTCTAATTGATTTAAGTAGTCAATTAATCATGGCATGGCCCATGTAATTTGCCAAATCTCATTCTCATCATTAACTTACATTATCTTGTTTTATTTACCCAAATGAAGACTAAATAATATCTAGTAAAATTGGGGGTGTTACATATGAACAATAAAACGAATTAAGATAAAACTCCATAAATGAATGATTTTCCTTGCATGTTTATGTTTGAGATAAATGATTCTTTTATCAACCAATTCAACCGACATTAAAAGAAAAAAAAAATGCAACTATGTAATGCATTTATTATCATATATAATTGGAACTACATTCTTTGAGAAATTAAGTTACCTACCATAAATATCACATAAGAGTTACTATCTCCATATATCATTAACACCAATTGGTAACATACCATTAACGACATGACCTACCATGCAAAATCAACTAATGTTACCAATAAAGCCTAGAATTATTAAAATATTAAAATATTAAATTGAGTTGCAAATTAGATTTAATGTACAAGTATTTTACCTTAATTTATGAGAAGACGAGCCTTCAATTTATATACTAATCAGTCTACCGACCTACGATAATTTGTCACCATTGTTATGTTGGTATATCTTGAATTCCTATTTGCGGGCTTTAAGTTAGTGCTTATAGAAAATTAATTAAGAGAGGTATGAAGTTGGCTCATTAAAACATGCGAGGCATGTTTCTTAATTTCCTTCGTGCGATTTAAAACACATATTATCTTCACCAAAATGTCTACATTTGTTGTTAGTATGAATGCAGTCTATCGTTGTAATGAGTTTCTCAATAATTTCACTATTCAAGCTAGACCAAGTGTTATGCGTCAAATTGTTCTGTACTAAATTTAAAGATCTTCGATAATTATCGAGACATTAAAATGATTAATTTGCTTAGATAAATTATTGCTTTATTCAAAATATAAAAGAAAAGGAAAGTGATTAAAAATAAATAAAGGAAAAGTCTATATAAATGTAAAATTTTAACGCAATTGATAATACAACAAATCTACTTCATTGGATATCTTCTGAATTTAGGGGTAAGTATTTATTAGTTAAACCAAATAAACCATCCAAATCAATTAAGTTTGGTCGGTTCGCTTTGGTTTTCGCAGTTTATTGGTTGGTTTTTGTTTTCAGATTATTTTGGTTTATTGGTTGGTTTTGGATTTTAATACTTTAAAACCGAACCAACCAATTAAACCAAATATAAGAGTCAAGCTATTTTAAAGTTGAAAAATTATAACAAACAATACTATTATTTAGAATATTTCAACAATACCATTATTTTTCTTTCAATTCACATTAATATTTTTCGAGGATTAGCTTGTTTTCAAAATTATTTGCATCACGTGGACTTAATTAATTACTTTAATCTTATATTATATCTGTAACTAAAAGAACAAATTAATTTAGTGTTCTGCTAACGACTTTTTTTTTCTTACTAATACCATTACTAAAAAAAACATAAAATTTATGCTATACTTTTCTTAATACCAAACTTTTTAAGGATTACCAAATGCATTATTTTTATTTATTTTTGTATAGCGAACAACCGACGATCAACACCGTTTTCCGTGGAGATTAACCATCGACCAACAGTAGTTCGGTGATTGATGACCATGTAAAATAGTGCTGATTGACGGTTGTTTGCCGTGCAAAACGATTTTTCATGGGGGTGGTTGCAAAATAATCCAATGTTCAAACAGCCATCTACCTAAATAAACTGCCATCCAACGTTCCTCATATCTACTCCGCCGTGCTGTCTTCGACCATGCAAATTCAAATCAGATAACAGCTATTTTGCAGTAATGTTTTCTTCGTCCTCTGTCTATATCTCCATATTGCCTTCACCTGGGTAACGTATGGTACTATTGGTTTTAAAGTTATTACAGTAATAATTTATCTGCAGGAACTGTAATTACATATTTATTTATTTTTAACTATTATATTTCATAGTATAAAATATAAGCGATTCAAGTTTAGAGAAGTGAATATTTTAATCATCCGTTCCCCTATTTCCAGGCATGCCCTTGGGCTTTGGGGAAAAAGCGACCATATATAGAGAGAAAAAGGAAGTAGAAACAAGAGAAACTGCGAATTATGAGAAAATAAAAAATGAAAATTTACATCAGAGAGCTTTCATTTAACTCGATCCATGCTTTGCACTTTATTCTCTTCAAAATTTTGATTCTTTTGCTGTAGAAGTAACTCAAAATTAACCCAGTCTTCTTCCTTTTTATTAACTCTTCCCCATTCCTAAACTCATCATTTCTCTCTCACTGTCCTTCTTCTCAAGTTCCCACATTTTTCCTTTTTTGCCTCCTAATTTTTCTATATTTCATTCTTTCCACTTGGAAGTTCTCCTCGCCTGCAAATTCGGTATAAAAACACCATTTTCCTTCAAAACCCACTTCTCCTTTCGTGCAATCTAAATCGTTGGCGGTGTAAAGATCCCTTTTTGATTTCATAATTAAGTGGTCCAATCTTATGCAGTGTTTATTCGATCCACATTTGAAATTATAGAGGCACAGGAGCTGAGAGGGAACCATGAGAGATGCTAATTCGAAGAAAAGCAAGGTTTATATGATTAAATTTCAGTAGTTTCGACATTTTTTACATTTTGCATTCCTGATTCAGTTCTTGTGCTTTTCTGAAGCAGTTGTCATGGTCGAAAAGCTTGGTCAGAAAATGGTTCAATATCAAAAGCAAAGCTCATGACTTCCATGCAGATGATCTTGTCGGAAGAGGTACAAATAATTTTAGTATTTTAAATTTATTTGTTTGTATGATATATCAATAGTACTCTACATTTTCTAATTCACGGCTCTAAATTCTAAAAAGACCCGTCTTTTTTGTTTATTTCATTTGTTTGAACTGCTTGTTCTTTAATCAGGAATTGATGGAGAAGCAGGGACCAGTTTCTCAGAGAGAGAGCCAAGTAAAAAAAGCAGAACAGGTTTACATTTTGGACCATATTAGTCCTAAAATTACTTTTATTTTACTGTCTCTTCATTTGTAATTTTTCTTTTTGGGTCCTAGATAAATTTCCTAAAAAATCTTCGGATCGAACTAGGCGAGGGAGACTTGATCATGATGCATCTCAAGTCATAGATACTCAAGACTATAGGTATAGAAGTTTTTACTAACAAATACACTTCATATTTGCTTTAGTTCTAAATCTAATTTTATTAACATTGCATTGTTGTTAAATTCTAATGTGGTTATAGCATTTTTGCTGCAACATGGAATGTGGGTGGAAAATCTCCACCAAGTTACTTGAATCTCGAGGATTGGTTGCATTCTTCGCCTCCTGCTGATGTGTATGTTTTGGGGTAAATTCATAAACTTTGAAGCAGTTTTATATAAATAACAAAAACTAAAGGGGTTTGGATATGTATATTCAAATGCCCATAAAAACGTAGTGAAAGATGAAATAGATCACAAGCAAGTCTTGGTTGCTTATGACTTGCAACTTCTTAGTAATTTTTTCTCCTCCTTATAAGTTGTTAGCGGGCATTTAGAAAGAAAAGCAATTAAGTGACTTATAAGTCTTGCCTGCTAGGTTTCAAGAGATTGTGCCTCTGAATGCGGGTAATGTACTTGGCACGGAAGACAACGGACCTGCAAGAAAATGGGTATCATTAGTAAGAAGAACACTGAACAATCTTCCAGGCCTAAGCTTTAATGGAAGCTATCACACACCTTCTCCTGTACCCGATCCAATTGCGGAGCTTAATGCTGATTTTGAGGGCACATCAACAAGGCAAAAGAACTCAAATTTTCATCATAGAAGGTCATTTCAAGCTTTGAGCAGTAGGAGCATGAGATTTGATGGAGATATGATGATGCATCAACCAAGGCTTGATCGTAGGTATAGTGTGTGCGACAGGGTAATTTTTGGGAGTAGAAAAAGTGACTTCGATCCTAATTCAAGAAGCGGTGAATTCTCCGATGATGAGAATTTTGGTGTAGAATCTCCTAGTAATGCATACTATTCACCTATGTCTTTCGGCTATGGGGTGCCTCAGTGTTTTGAAGAGCGAGATAGGTCCACTGGAAACTCTAGGTATATTTCAACTCTTCTTGATTTTTTTTAAAAAATCTGTTACCTAGGTTAATTCAGAGAAACATTTGTTGATCCTCAACCTATATTTTGAATAATCAGAAAAAAAATATTTTTTATTTTGAGTACGTTTGACTTAAAGGGGTTCTCATGGAATCCAATGCGCTTATGTGCTGGTACAATAATTGACCACACCTAGTTTATTATGAACTTATAATTCATTATAATGTTTGTTAATGAGTTATTTTCATAGCTTGTTTCTGATGGTATAATAGGTACTGCTTGGTTGCAAGTAAGCAAATGGTTGGTATATTTCTTATGGTGTGGGTGCGTAGAGAGATAAGAGACGACGTGAAAAATATGAAGGTTTCATGTATTGGAAGAGGGCTTATGGGTTATCTCGGGAATAAGGTGATTTACTATCTAATTTTTTATTGTATGCACACACGCACATAGAGAAGTTAAGTATCAATGCTAACACAATGGTTTCATTTTTCAGGGTTCAATCTCAATAAGCATGATGTTGCATCAAACAAGCTTTTGTTTCATTTGTAGCCACTTGACTTCAGGTCAAAAGGAAGGAGATGAATTAAGGAGGAACTCGGATGTAATGGAAATTTTGAAAAAAACAAGGTTTCCAAGAGTTCATGGAGAGAAATCTGCTGAAAGCATCCTTGATCATGAGTAAGTAGTAACTACGTCATGTCAAATTCATAATTTGGAGCATTTGGATTACTAATTTGTTTCTTGTTTCCTTTTAGTCGTATAATTTGGCTTGGGGATCTAAATTACCGGATTGCCTTATCATATCGATCAGCCAAGGCTCTAGTTGAGATGCACAACTGGAGAGCATTGCTACAGAAAGACCAGGTTTTTATTCATTTACTTTCTCATTACTTAAGATACAGTTTAAAAACTGCTAAGGAAAATAATTTTTTGTTGTTTAGCTTAGAATTGAACAAAGACATGGCCGTGTTTTCAATGGATGGAATGAAGGAAGAATATTTTTTCCACCAACATATAAATATTCTAACAACTCAGATCGATATGCTGGTGATGACATGCACTCAAAGGAGAAACGTAGGACGCCTGCCTGGTATGAATTTCAAAATTCTTTCTCTATACTTAAATAACGATTACATAAAGAATCTGTGTTACGATAAAGCTCTTTATATCAAATTTATATCTTTATCGGTTCTTCCAGGTGTGATAGGATTTTATGGTATGGCCGAGGCCTAAACCAACTGTCATATGTTCGTGGTGAATCAAGATTCTCTGATCATCGACCGGTGTATAGTATATTTATTGCGGAGGTCGAGTTGATTAGTAAAAGGATTCGTCGAAACACGAATTGCTTGAGTTCTAAGGTTGAGGTCGAAGAACTTTTGCCTTACTCTCATGGATACGCTCAGCTGAGCTTCTTTTGATCTTACAAAGTTGGTGTCAAAATGTAAAGTTTGAATACATTAGGTATGAATATGAACATCCTTGATCATCTCATATTTCATGAAAAGTTGTACAATTCCTTATCTAAAGTAACATATTACTCCAAACTTATATTTCTTGGATGTTTTTGTCACCAAGATATGTATTGTCTTAGCGCTTTTTTTGAAAGTAATTCATATCCTTGTCCATTGTTTAAAAAATTCACCAAAATATGTATTGTGTCCATATATTTGTGTATGATTTTTGATTTTCTTTGCATTGCTCTGCCTTGCAAAAAAGGTTGTTTTCACTTAACAATGTATTACCAAGTGGGTGAAATGAAAAATGATTCCATTTTGTGGTGAATATTCTGTTTTTTAAACTATAGAATGATATGTCAAGACATTTACTGACTTCGTATTCTTTGTATTCAGGAGAGTCAGGATATGGATAATTTTGCTGCTAACAAAAGCTTGAGCCTGAAGCGCTTTTTGTTCAACCCTCTGCTAACCAAACCATCCTCTTTGAGAGCCAGTGTTAAAACTCTCAAAAATATATGATTCTATTTTATTCTTTTGATCATGTTGTTAAGTTTACCTTTTTCTTTTATCTTGTTTCAGTAGTATTCTGGTTCCATGTTAGGATGATTACAAACAAAATAATTATATGTACAGTGCTTTTCTGTTTTGAAAATTTTAGAGAAAAGAATGTAAAAATTGCATGCACATGCTTGTTGTTATAGAGGTCGGAGGGTGATGTAATCATTTGAATGTTCAGAGTTTGGTTTTATTTTGTTTGAGTAGAAAGACGGCACTCATGTGTGTATAGAGACATAAAGCATTGCCGTTGAATCTTCTAGTCCTTGTACTGAGGTGGAATTTGAGGGCAATTCAACGGTGCAAATTAATTGTATTACCAATTGTGTCAACATTTTGTATATAAATAGAATTTCCCGTGTGTGTGTACACACACACACAATGCAACCAAATTCATATATAGAGTGTATATATATATTTATAGAGGAGCGTTCAATGACACCTCAAATAGTTAGCATCTCATTTGCCCCTCTATATAAACCAATCACTTATGTTATAATAAGTGAGTGGGAGGTGAGTAGGGATGGCAAAAAAATCCGTACTCACGGTTACCCGCGGATAAAATCCGTCATGGGTATGAAACAGATAGCTAAATGGGTACCCATGGATAAAATAAATGGGTTTTTTTAATATCCGTTAATTAATGAGGCGGGTACAGATATTAAGATATCCATGTCCGTGGGTACCCGTGCCCGTATTGAGTGTGATTTATTGCCAATGCATAAATCATTGTTGTTGGCTTTTGCGCATGTTTTTATTGAACAATTCAACTCATCCTATAAAAGTTCTTTCTTCACTCCTCACTGGTTTATATCAATACGTTGCCAAATCCGTGCAACGCGTTGCCAAACTTCACGCCTGATCTAATTTGTTTTTTTATTGGATGTATTTTTAAACTATTTCAATAGACGGTTAAAAAATAAATTGAATAAAATATCATGGATACCCGCGGATACCCACGAATACCTGCAACTTATTTAAAACTCGTTTAATGGGTATCCGTACGGGTATGGGGCGGACACGGGGCAAAAAATTACCTGACGGGGCGGGTGATGGGGGGATACTACCCGTGCCCGCCCCGCCCCATTGCCATCCCTAGAGGTGAGAGAATAAGTGGAGGGAGAGAGAAACGGAATATGTGGTGGAAATCAGAGGGTATTTAGGGGTGCTGCACTATTTGGGGTGCCACTGAACACTCGCATATATATATATATATATATATATATATATATATATATATATATATATATATATATAGAGAGAGAGAGAGAGAGAGAGAGAGAGAGGAGCGTTCGGGGGCACCGCTGTTTCCAGCACCCCGTTAGCACCCCTATCCGTTCGTGAGTTACGATGATCTAAATCGAACATGAATTTGTAGATGTTCAATCCACATATATTTAAGGAGCTATCCAAAATTTGAGCTCGCTTCGACATTCGTAACATATTTAAAATCTTAGCTCAATTATTTGTCGTTCAGACATTTATTCGAACCGTTAAATTTAAACATCAAATATATTATTGTATGAATGTCGAACCGAACTCAAATTTTGGATGTCCTTAAATGTATGTGGATTGAACATCTATAAATTATCGTTCGATTTGAATCGCCGTAGCTCACGGACGGATAAGGGTGCTACAAACAAAGGTGCCCCCGATCGCTCCACACACACACACCCACACACACACACACACACACACACACACACACACACACATATATATATATATATATATATATATATATATATATATATATATATATTAAAAATTGGTACACTTTTATTGCAAATACCAATCTTATACTTTTTTTATATGTCTCATCAAAACCTTTTGCTCCCTCAAACCAAAATGGATGCGTCGTAAGGTAAAATAATACATATAAACTACATACATTAACAATACAACCAATTTTTTTTGAAACAAACTGAAATACATGTCAGACTATCTCTCAATCTCCCACACTCACATACACATCACCAACATAAAGTAAAATATCAACCAATATCAAGTAAAACTATAACCCAACTCTGTAACAAATTAAATTTCTCCAGTTAAAATTTGGACTTACTCCCATTATCTTTTACAAAAATGAATACTTCCTTTTCTATCATCTTCAGTCTAACTTCTTTTAGGATACTTCTATTGTTAAACTGTCTCGCATTACGTTCCTGCCAAAGTTGGTATATAAATGTCGTAAATGCTGCACAAGTCACGTCGAATAATTGATCATTTTCCTTGAAACAGTTAAGTAATTTAGTAGCTTCCTCTTCTAATGAACCAGATGTAATCATTTGAAAGCCAAGCTTCTACAAAATTGAACTTCATATATTACCTGAATAATCACATAAAGAAATAAATGGCTAATTGATTCTTCACTATTATTACAAAAAAGACCTATTTTTCGAAACTACCCCAAATCTTAGCAATCTATCATTTGTATTAAGTCTTTCATGAGCTGCTAGAAAAGAGAGAAATGTCATTCTATTTGAGTTTTTGCATGCCAAATTACCTTCGGAAATTGTTTCAGTGGTTGTTTCACTCGTATATAGTCCCATGCCATATGGAAAGAAAAAGTCTCACCTTCATACCACTCATAAAAGTCCTCCTGAGCACTATTATCCAATGCAATTGAATTTATAATGTGCTGAACCTCCCTTGTTGCTACATGGCCATTCCCATTAAGTCTTCCATCACTTATGATTGTAGACATGTATTCATCATTTCTGCCAATATTTTGGAATCTAGAAAAACCAAGCAAGTCTACTGAACATTTATTATTAATCCATGGCTCGAACCATAGTAAAGTTGAAGCACCTGTAGCTAAAACTTTATTAAACAATTGTGTACCATTAGTTCTCAATCTTAACATAGTTTTCCATGTACTCGACGAATTGTTATCTATATTCATACACCAAAACAACTTCCCATCGCAATATTTATTTTTCATCCATCGACTCCATAGTGATGTATTCAACAAAAACTTCCACACCAATTTAATTCATGTTGCCTTTTTGAGGTCTGAAAAGGATTTTAATCCTATACCGCCTTCTGACTTAGGCAAACATAACTTGTCACATCTTATCTAATGCGCCCCCCCCCCCTCAAAAAAAAATCAACACACATCAATTAAGCTTGTCAATTGTATGTTCAGGAAGTTGATAAAAAAAACAACCAATACAAGACAATAAATGTAATAACAGAGTGTATTAATTCAGCTCTACTCACAAAACTCAAGTATTTGGCATCCATGCTTGTATTTTGGTTTGAATCCGATGTAATGATGATTGACAGTCGGTATAATGAATATACTTGGAAGATAAAGGTACTCCTAAGTACCTATCAGGAAGTTGTCCAATTTGAAATTCAAGGATGGAAGAAACTTCATTAGTATTTCGAGCATAAGAACTAAAATATAACTTGGTTTTGAGAACACTAACAGTAAGTCCACTGAACTGCCTTAGTTTTCCAAAAATATCATTCAATGCATTGGCACAAACATGTAAACATTTGCCAAAAACCATTAGATCATCAGCATACAGGAGGTGTGTAACGACTGGCTCAAACTTATGAACAGGCAGAATTTTATTTTGCATTAAAGATTCATTCATGCAGAAAGTATAATACACCATTGCAATTGAAAATAAATAAGGAGCTAAAGGATCACCTTGCTGAATCCATCTATCAGATGTTATAAATCCTTTTGGCACTCCTTGAATCAAAATTGAAAACATTAGAGATGATATGCATTCATATATAACATTGATGAAATGAACAAGAAATCTCATCTTCATCATTATGTGACATATAAATTCTCTATTCAACATATCATAGGGTTTATGGTGATCCACTTTAACACAAAATTTGTTAACACCTGGCTTTTTAAAATCTCTCAAAAGTTCATGCGCTAAAAGAATGTTATCACCAATATATCTAGTGGGAATGAATGCACATTGATTTGAAGATATTAAATATGGCAAGTACCATTTTATCCTATTGCACAAAACTTTACTAATGATCTTGTAATACATGTTGTAACAAGAAATAGGATGGTAATATGATATCTCAGTGGTCTTTCTTTCTTCGGTATCAAAGTTATAAAGGTATGGTTACTACCTTTGGGTAATTTGGAAGGTACAAATATGTCTTGTAAAGCAGCTAATAAATAACCTTTAATATCTTCCCAATGCAGTTTAAAAAACTTGGAATTCAGACCATCAGGTCCAGGAATCGAGTCATCATGTACTGAGTTTATAACAATTTTAATTTCTTCGAATGTAAATGGTTGAAGTAATACTTGATGTCCTCTTGTATTGATGATATGAGTAGATTGGAATGGAGGGAACTCTCTATTAACATCTCCATTAAACATAGAGTTGAAATACCTAATTGCTTCTGATGATACTTCTTCATGATTATATACCAGGTTACCATTAGCATTGATAAGGGCTTTAAGATGATTCAAATATCTCCTGGAAGACATTTTAGAGTGAAAAAATCTTGAATTTGTGTCTCCATCCTGCAGCCAAGCCACTTTAGATTTTTGTTTGAAGCTCCATAATTTTGATATGTTTTTTAACTGATAAGGCTTGCTTTGCTTCGAGCATTTTTTCATATAAAAACAGATTTTCGGGATCAGCATCAGAAGCAATCTCGCAATCTCTGAAATGAACTTCAGTTTCCATTAACATCTTTGGTCTATTTCTATTCCAACTTTTTAACTTAGATTTACGTGCTTGAAGCTTTTGTTGGAATGTATAACAAGGAAAACCCAAACATTAGCCTGTAACCCTCGTAGTTCTATGCAGTTTATGCCCCGCTATTACCCCGCCATATTCCTACTATATCGTGTAGCATATTTCTACCGCTACACTATTTCTAAATAGCCTTTGAAATAGCCTTACCGCTTTAAGCCCCGCTATATTCTGATATTCCCGATATATCCCATTATTTCAGCTATATTCCGCTATTTTCGCTATATCTTTTATAAAAGAAATGAATTTAAAAATGACATTTAAACATTATAAAATTAGTTTTTAATATAATTTTTAACATATATTTTTCAAAATATAAAATATTATAATATTATATTAAATTTAATCAAGTTAGATAAACGTTTATATTTATTTACATATATTCACATATGATTTCATTTAAAATTAATAATATACTAATTATAATTAAGTTGAACGTTAATTTTCCAATATTTATCATTTATATATTTGTAAAAACATTATATATGAGTTTTATATGCTATTTTAAACTCATCCGCTATATCCTGCTATTTCCTCGCTTTATCCACACTGCAACTTTTTGCACTTCTGCCGCATTGGATCCGCCGAGCGCTTTAACTGCACAACCTCATACAATACTTTTATGATAACTAGATTTAAAATGCCACTCATTTGAATATCTAAAAGGAAAACCCTTGAGTGTAGAAGAAGAAATAAGATCTAATAGGAAAGGGTTGCGGTCACTCAAAAGTTGGGATAATGAGATAGCTTTTACGTCAATAAATTTCTGTAAACAAGAATGATTCACAAAATTTTTATCAATATTGTTTGCCATACCTTTACACCTCCAAGTATAACTGAATCACACTGCCTTTATTTCAATCAAACCAGCTTGAACAGTGCAATTATAAAAGGCTTTAATTTGTTGAAAAGGGACCAGAATACCACCTTTTTTTATCCATATGAGATGTAGAGTTGAAATCACCCATGAGGACCCATTCGACATTCATACATTCAGCTTCTCTAATCATATGCTGCTAAAGTATCTGCCTCTCATTTAAACTATTACTTGCACATACAATTGTAATACACATTAGAAGACCACCTACATTCATCGCTTGAACAATAACATGCTGATTAGAAGATACAACAGTAACATTCCAGACTTCAGAATTCCATAACAACATAATTCTGCCTGAGAACGAAGAAGTGTTATGAGAAATAAAGTCCCAACCACTTGGAATTAATCTACTGAACAGTTTTAAATTGACCTCACTAAGCTTGTTTTCTACCAAACCGGCAAAAGTTGATTTGGTTTTAGTCGGCAAGGATAACACTTCACTCATCTGATGTGAAGTGTTCATCCCTCTGACATTCCATGCTAGTAACATCATTTAATCGTAGAATTGCTCTTTATAGGTCTTTTAGGAGGAGCAATAGGAATAGGGGTATTAGCTTTGTTTTTTCCCTTTTAGAATGTTCGAGAACTCTGTATTCTTAGTAATGCCTTCAGATACATCCAACTGTTCTTCAACATTTGGAGTTTCCTTCAGATTATCTGCTACATGATCTAAATCATCAGGCATAATATCATTAGGTAGCTCAGAATTTAAGAAATCCAGCAGCATTCCCATTATCCTTGTTTTTATCAATTTCATTAGCTTGTTTATCAACATTGGATGAACTTTCTTTATCCATTGTCTGCTTTGAAGTCCAGGAAGGATCCTTAGAAAACTCATGAATCATATTTTTGTGTCCAAATCTCTTACATTTATCACATCGAGCAGGAATATATTCAAATTCAACTGTTACTTCTTTCTTAATACCATTATGTAACAGGATGAGAATTTTATCAACCAGTTTAGACTGCATATCAATACAAACCAAAATTATAGCATATTTAGTAACTTTCTTATTTGTTGAATTTTCATTAGTTCTAATCGGATCCCCAATATAACTAGCAATCATTGAAAAAGCATCGTTCGACCACAACTCCATATCAAATTAAAAAGTTGAATCCAGATCCGAACCTTACTGACATTAAACTCTCAAATTCATACTTAGGAAACCATTTAAAAACCATCAATAATCTTCCAAAATAAGAGTATGTAGAAGTTCTCAAAACCAACAAACAATCAAACATTTCTTCAAACTGAACTGTATAATGAAAACCAGGGGCAATATGAACTCAAAAAACACCTTTAGGTTTCCATACCTTTAAAATATACACCTTTAGTTTAATCATTGAAAGCTTGAAATCCACTAGATGTAAAGCAATAGTGTTTAATCATGAGTCTGTAAAAGCTTTAAAAATGTCTTCTGCAAGAAAATCATGAGTATCCAAAGGCTTCACAAACTAGAGAGATTTTAAATCCACTTCAATCGATGAATCTTCTACCTGATTTGAATTAATCGTTGCCGATTTAGGAGAATGTTGATTTTGAGGGGATTTAGGAAATGGTTTAGGTGGGACATCGGTCGCCATTTTAGGGACGTATACATACATACACACACACACACACATATATATATATATATATATGTATATATATATATATATATATGTGTGTGTGTGTGTGTATGAATATATAACACATACATATATGCTTTAGTGCATCTTTGTTTGGTTGCATTTCATTTGCACTTGATGTAATCATTTGAATATTCAGAGTTTAGTTTTATTTTATTGGGAAAGTCTATTTAGATACAAAATGTTGATACAAATTTAAACACAAGCAATCTCAACCACAAGATATCCCCATGAATTCCACCTCATACATAAAGACAAACAAATTCTACATTCCAGATTTTGTGTCTCTAATCCTGTGTTTAATTTTGTGTCCCAATAGTCGCTATATATATATATATGTATGTATGTATGTATGTATGTATGTATGTATATACGTATGTATATATATGTACACACAAACACATATATATATATATATACATACACACACACATACATATATGCTTTACTGCATCTTTGTTTGGTTGCATTTCATTTGCACTTCATTTTGGATCACTCATTTTTACTTAAATAAGTCAGTAAGAAGAAAGAGAAACAAGAATGTTATGGAAATCGAAGGATTATAGAGGTGTTGCATTGTCTGGGTGAGCACTTGATCTTATATATATATATATATATTTGTTTTTGGTATGAGATCTTATATATATATATATATATATATATATGTGTGTGTGTGTGTGTGTGTGTGTGTGTGTGTGTTTGTGTGTGTGTGTGCGCACGCACTCTCTAGAGCATTTCTCCTTTTCAGCACAACAAATGCCTTTTTATTTGAGCCATGAGCTTGTATTTGATTACTAATTTAATGGGAGATAGAATTAGGAATAGAAGGAGAGAACAAGAATATAAAGTGGAATTAAGGGCACTCAAGACTACTACAGAACGTTATTCATATGAGGTGCGCAACACAACATACCTAGTTTGCAGCATCCTTATATTATTTTCATGTTCCTATTTAAACAATACTTTGGGGGGTCGGGCCTGCCGAAGTTTTTTTGGGGGAAGAGGGAGGGGAATAAGTTGGAAGTAGAAGTGAAACACAGCGGTTGAAATTGTAACAACCCATATTTTTTTACTATTTAAATTTATTGAAGTTAATATGATTTTAGTTATAATTGTGGTTAGATCCAAAAAATTTACGATTTAATAAGGAAATTTTATGATGGAAACTTAATTAAATTGATTATATAATGAATTTCAGTTGTTTATAATAATAATAACTTGAAATTATTGTAAATGAAATTATGATTGATTTTTATTTATAAATTTGAAAATTTGAATTTAATATTAGAATATTTGAATTAATTTGAGTTAATAAATTTATAACTTAGTTTGACAATAGTAACTTGTACCAATTGCAAATAAAATTATGATTTAGTTTATATTGATAAGCTTTAAATGTTGAAATTTAAATATTAAATGATTTGAATGAAATGGATTTGATTAATTTGTAACTGAAATCCAAATTGAATTTGGTAAATAATTAAATTTGGAATTCAAATTAAATGAAATATGATTTATAAAGTTAATTTGAATTTTGTTTTTGATTTGAATAAGATTAATAAAATTTGAATTGGATTTGATAAATATAAATTTGATTTATAAAGTTGATTTGAATTCTATTTTAATTACAATGAAGTTAATGAACTTTGAAATTTAATTTAAAAAGTGAATAAATGAAAATTTAAATATTATATATTTATTAAAACTTTAAAATAGTCATTTTGCAAATGATCTCGGAATTTGACAAAATTAGACCCATTGAATCCGGAATTATAAATTATTGTAAATTTCAAGTTTCATGTTAATCGAAGGTATTAGGTGATCGTGAGCTATTTAAACATTTACCGATTGACAATTTGAGATGTAAATAGCCATTTTTCAAATGACCTCGGATTTCAACGAACCAGTTCCATTGACTCTGGAATATTGCAATAACAGTGTGTCAATTTTTATGGCGATTGGATGCGATACGTGATCATGCGAGGGTAAAACGTTCGACGATAAATATAAGTGAACAAATAATATAAATATCCAAGAAAATTGATTTGCCTATAAAATATCCTTTCTCCATTCCTTGTAGACGTGAAGCCTTATTTTTTTAGTTAGCGGAGACCGTGTTATATTAAAGATGAAGATGGAGCTTGACAGACTTAACTACTAGTGTTATTCCGCTACATATATTGTTATGTTTTATGATAGTTAACTCTTATAATTGTTGTACAGTATAATCAGATTTATGTTTAACAACTCCATGAATTGTTATTTACTTATTATATTTTGTCCTTCCGCTGTGAGATTCTGTGATTGTTTCTCTTCTTTCTTTCTTTTCTTATATATAATCCTAATATATCCGTATTTTAGATTTGTTTGGGTCAACATGTGAGGATTATTGTCGATTTGAACAGTCAAAAATGCGGGTCGTTACAGTTGGTATCAGAGCTTTGGTTTAGCAATAATTTTAGCTCTATTTGGGGTTAGCTCATTAGAGATAGGGTAGTAATACCCTAGAATGAGTTTGAGTGTATATGAGAGAGCGTACTTGTAATTTTGATATAAAATGGTTTTTTATTGTGTTAATTTGTTCCGTTGAGCGTTTATGAATTCTGGTCGATACTTGGAACACTAAGGCATCAATAAGGATTTCTAAACACTCGAATAAGACAGATCGACATAACATTTCATTGGGTATATATTATATATAATAAATTATCTTGAAAATATATTAACTTTTTTTCATTGGTTAATTAGGTGATGATAATCCTTGATTATCCTTTTTTATTATTTGATTCGTCAATATCTCTAAACTATTGACTTTTGAATGATTTTAAGAAAATGAAACATTGTAAATCAATTGATAATGAAATACAATGAACATAAATATGGAATTGAGAATTCGAAATTTAGGTGCTTTTGAACTATTGATTAGCAAATTGTTTTGAAATGATAAATATAAAATAGAAGTAGTTTTGAATAAAAATTATTTCTAAATGAATTTTTACAAGTGTATATTCCTCTCTTGTCTCTGGGAAATTACTTCGGTAATGAGTGAACTCATCATCAACGATTATTTTTGAGAGTCTAAGTGGGGGAGAACACCTAGAAATTTTATACCTTGTTTTGAAAATTGAAATTCATTTAATTCTTTTAAAAGTATGGTTTGATATAAAAGATATAATACATATTATTACGGAGGTTGATTTGGAAGTGAACCCAGAGTCTGAATTCTTAAGTTCTATATAATTAATGATTTTTAAATTATTGAAATGAATTCAAACTTGAAGTTTTAAAAACTTCTTAATTGTGAAATAAGAAAATATTGTAATTTGTGACATGAAATCACATTTGTTAATGAAGAGGATGCAATCAATTAATTGTTTTGATTAATTGATTGATTAATCAATTAATTGACTAATTTATTGGTTGATTGATTGATTGGTTGGTTGGTTAATTTTATCATAGAAGGGAAGAAATGAATTATTATATTCTGGATATATTTCTGAGGGGCAAATTGGATATTTTCCTCGGTCTTCTATCTCCTATAATAGCAGCATTAGTTGGATTAAAAGCATCGAATTGAGACCGAGATAATTAATCCAAGGGTTTGTTGTTGTTTTTCATTGTTCTCCTTCTCCAACAAGAGTTGTAGTCATCTAGATATTCTTTCCCTTTCTTAATAAGGTTATTGATTCATTGTATTCTGTTTATTTTTTGTTGTCGATCCATTGTATGTAAACAAAATTTGTTTTGTTGAATTAATAAAGAGGGTGGTTGGCTGGAATATCCTGTGTTTGTACGTGTGATTTCATATCTCTGTTGTTTTTCCATAGAGATCATCATTAAGTAATTGGGTGAATATGATCCTGGTCGCTTCCGCAAAGGCGTAGTTTCCATAATAGTTGGTATCAGAGCTAGATCATCGCAATGCGTAGAGTGATTTTGGATTGGAAAAAAATGAATTTTTTTATGTCGATATGATGGCATTTCCGAAGATGACTATTTTTGATTGAAGAAATTGGGAGATTTGAAAGCCTAAGATGGAGGATGTGCTTTACCTCAATGATTTTCATGATCCGATTGATGGAGATGGGATGAAGCCCTCAGGTATGGATGTGGGAACGTGGAAGAAGATGGATAAGAAGGCAATTATCTTGATTCGGCAGTACCTTGATGATTCGGTATTCCATCATGTGGCTAGTTGTGAATCCGCGAAGGATTTGTGGGACAAGTTGGTATCTTTGTATGAGTCGAGGAGTGCTACAAGTAAGGCTTTTCTGGTTCGAAAGCTTGTTCAGTTGAGATTGGATGAGGAGAACTCTATTGCAGGGCACCTGCATGAATTTCAATATATGATCAATCAATTGGTAAATTTGAAGCTCAATTTTGATGATGACTTGCAGGCTCTTTTGTTGATGAGTTCACTTTCAGAAAGCTGGGAGACTTTGGTTGTTTCATTGAGTAATTCCTATGCTAATGGAAGTATCTCTTTGGAAACTGTTCGGACCAGCCTTTTAAATGAGGAACTAAGGAGGAAAGAGTCAGGTTTGAAATCAGTTCATAGTGAGGCTATGGTAGCAAATGACTCAGGGAAAGATACAAGAAGGAAGAAGAAAGGGGCTAATGGCAGAGGTGCTATCACTTGTCATTATTGTGGTAAGCAAGGTCACATACGCAAAGGATGTTATGCTTATCAGAGGGATAAAAAGAAGGATGCAAATGGTGATAATAGTAGTGATAAGGCACGGGCAGGTCTTGCTGCAGGTTCCATTAGTAATGCTTCTTGTAATGTCCTGTTTACGGAAGTTAATCATTGGAAGATGGATTTAAGAGCCAGTTTTCACATTTGTAAGGATGTAATGTGTTTTTCTTTTTATGAGAAGAATGTTGACGTGATTAGAACAACCAATGGAGTAGAGCTACCTTTTTGTGGTATTGGATCTATCTAATTTCATATGCATGATGGCGTGATGAGAGAAGTCTCTGAAGTTGGACATGTACCCGCTAGTTCGCATAACCTCATTTCTCTCGGTCCGTTAGATCGTCGTGGTTGCACTTATGATACTCGAGGTGGAGTTTTGAAAGTGAAGAAGGGTGATCATGTTATGATGAGAGGTGTCTTAGAGGTGGGAAACCTGTATAGATTGGTTGGTTCTGTGGTTGACTGTGGAAGGCGAGTAACGGTTGAAGAACCTAATCCACAACAAGGTGGAGAGGTTAATTTGGTCGCTGCTGATGTGTTAGACATGGGTCTTCATGTTGATGATGCTCGAGGGATCTAGGGTGATCATGGAAGGAGCTCAGATCAACTGGTAGACATGTGTCAATGCAAAAAATCCACAAGGTAGAGATCCTTGTGGTATTACAAGCACTTTTAACCGTTAGTGTTACATAGTGCATTTCAAGAGGAAGATGCATCTTTTGTAGGCGGTGGGTTGTATTTGTAATGGTTTAATTGAGGGTAGGTGTTGTTGAAAGAGCTAGATAACTTGTGTGTTGGAAGTTCGCTTGATGATGGGATTTCATATCAAGGTCGAGTGTTGTGATTTATCACATGAATCAAATATGTTAATGAAGTGGATGTAATCAATTAATTGATTTGATTAATTAATTGATTGATTGATTAACTAGTTGATTTGATTGACTGTTTGGTTGAATGATTGATTGCTAGGTTAATTTTAACATAGAAGGAAAGAAATGAATGATTATATTCTGGATATATTTCTAAGGAACAAACTGGATATTTGTCTAGGCCGTATATTCTCTTATAAAAGCAATATCTAGGGTTGGATTAAAAGCATGGAATTGTGACTGAGATAATTAATCCAAGGGTTTGCCGTTGTTCGTAATTGTTCTCCTTCTCCAACAAGGGTTGTAGTCATCTAGATATTTTTTTCTCTTTCTCAATAAGGTTATTGATTCATTGTATTTTGTTTATTTTTGGTTGTTGATCCATTATATGCAAACAAAATATGTTTTGTTGAATCTATAAAGAGGGTGGTTGGGTGGAATATCTTGTGCTTATACATGTAATTTTATACCTGTTTTTTTTCCATAGAAATCATCTTTAAGTAATTGCGTGAATAAGATCCTGGTCAATTCTGCAAAACCGCAGTTTCCATAACAAAAAATGAACGTAAGAGAGATATAAATTAAAATAGAAACTCTTAACGATTTGAAATAATGAATTGAATACGAATTGTAACCATTAAAATTGTATAATAATCAATCCATTTCTATAGCGTACATAACTTACCCAAAATATATAAGTAGTTAAAATGTTAGATGAATAACCAATTGAATAATATACAAGTATTAGTATCAATAATGTGTGAATAAAGTTGATGGTTTATAATTATGATAAAATTTAAGTTTGACAACAAATGATATATACTTAGTTATGAAATTGAATTTAACTAAGGAAAATAAACCAAATCTATGAAATAAGCCAATAAAGTGGATTGTTCGGTTATACATTAAATGTATTGGTATTGATGGCTGGATGTTCGATGATTTAGGACAGTCGATATTTCCAAGTTAAATATGAATGTTTAACTGGTTTATGTGAGAATATAAGGGAATATGTTTATAATTTTTTAAACTTAACGAAGGTTTAACGAATGAACTAAATTAATTTAAAACGAGCTCGTCGCATAGTGGTAGTTCGTAATTTTCCGAATAAAAGTTTAAATGAGTGTATATGATCCAAAATAAGTCGGAATTCTTTGAAACAAGAATCTTCTGGATCTATTCGAATATAATTTTCTAATGAAAGAGAAAAATTGATTTCAACTTGTAGATTTTAAGATACATGTAAATCAAATTTTTAGGAAAATCGTCGTTTGGTAGTTCGCGATTCAAAACTAAAATATTAATAAAATGGATGTTTATAATATATAAATTGAGAAATAATGAGTTAAAACCGATTTTGAAATTGTTGAACTAGTTGTTGGGTAAAATGAGCATGTTAGTCTTTATGCACTTAGCTAATATTAGAGTATGTATAATTTGGACTAACGGTTGAATGAATTATAAACGTATATGAAATAGATTTTGCTTATAATAAGGATATTTAACTAAAATATTGACATTTGGAAATGCGAATTGTGTACAAATGGAATGAACCAAACGAAATTGTATAAATAAGCTAAATCTATTAACGCTGATGATGGATATGCATATTGGATTATACATCATGTTTGTGTTACATATTGTTTTCTTATTGTTTGGGATGCCTCATCATTAAGATGAGATGTATACTTGTGGTTATATTTATTGTTGTACTTTTTCGGGATCGAACCGTACAAAGAAGACTCTATCGAAATTTTGCCTAAATTTAAGACTTAGAAAACATTATGGAAATTTGAGTTTTCAATCTATATAATAACTATTGTACAAGTTAATGTTTCTAAGGTAAATATAAAATTACATGGTTAATATATTAACTAACAACGTCCCTTCTAGGCCTTTTTCAACGACGAAAAGTTTTGAGTAGGGAAGAGTATAACAACCCATATTTTTTGATTATTTAAATTTATTGAATTTAATATGATTTTATTTATAATTGTGGTAAGATCTAAAATTTTACGATTTAATTAGGAAATTTTATGATGAAAACTTAATCAAATTGATTATGTAATGAATTTCAATTGTTTATATTAATAATACCTTGTAATTATTGTAAATGAAATTATGATTGGTTTGTATTAATAAATATCAAAATTTGAATTTAATATTGGAATATTTGAATTAATTTGGGTTAGTAAATTTATAACTTATTTTGACAATAGTAACTACTACTGGTTGCAAATAAAATTATTATTTAGTTTATATTGATAAATGCTAGACCAAAATCAGGGCCTGACACCCAAATTCAGTGCGATGTCCTCACAGTTGCAAACCACAGATCACAAAATGCAGAAAATGTAGTAAAAACGGGGAACACACGAGGTTTTTATAGTGGTACGGCTCAAACCAAGCCTACGTCCACTTTATATTTCCTTAAATCCTAAGAAATTACAGTTACAATGCCGTCTCACAATCCGTGAGATCCAATTACATACAACATCCTTGTATATCAGTGAAGAAGTGGGGAAAAGAGAATGATTTTATACACGAAATCCTCGTGTTAGATTGATTTGAGGAGTACACAAAGTCCTTGTGTACTTGACAATGGAGGCCGGGAGGTGTTAATGCCAAAAAGCCAAGGGAGCCCTTCAAAATGCCCTCAAATGGTGTATTTATAGCTGTAGGAGAGCCTCAAGGAGGATCGGTTCGTGACAAGGCACGTGGCACCCGATCCGGGAAAGTAGGAGTGCAAGCAGCCTTGAGAATAGGTCAAAATCGAGTGCTATTGTTGTTCTGGTACACGCGGTTCGTGATATAGAGGGGCATCACGAACCGGGGTGAGGGATCGAGCGTTGAAGCTCTTCGGTGGAGCAGTGCCTGGCGGGTCGTGATGGTGATCAGGTGAGGATCGTGATGGCGAGCCGGTCAGGGGCGAGCGACCGAGTTGGCGTGAGAAGCAGGTGCTGTCATCCACGGTCGGGTCGCGGTCCAAAGGTGTGTCACGAGCCGGTATTGGTGAGGTGACGGTCCACGAGCTGCGGAGGTGGGCGAGCCCAAGGGAGCGAGCCGGTTCCAGGATCCAAGTTCTCGGTTCTGAGTGCGTTCACGGAAACGGGCATAACTTCCAAACCGTAAGTCCATTTTGACCAAACGAAAGCTCTACTTGAAGCTAATTCAGAGGGCTACAAGAGTTATAGAGCAAAGCTTCGTAATTGATGTTTTGGGTTCAAAATAGGTCGTTGATAGGAGTTTCAGGCCTGTTTATGTTCGTGATGCGACTTCAACCAAATCGCTTCCTGTCTTCTGACGATGTTTTCCATGCCTAAGTGCGATGCTATCCAGATATTTCATGCGCAGCTTTGACCAAAAAATGTGTCTACAATAAACAGTAAAAGTTGTAATTTAAATATTAAGATATTTGAAGGAAACGGATTTGATTAACTTGTAATTGAAATCCAAATTGAATTTGGTGAATAGTTAAATTTGGAATTCAAAGATTTGATTTATAAAGTTAATTTGACTTATATTTTTGATTTGAATAAAATTATGAATTGGATTTGATAGATATAAATTTAATTTATAAAGTTGATTTGATTTCTTCTTTGATTTGGATGAAGTTAATGAACTTTGAAATTGAATTTGAAAATTGAATAAATGAAAATTGAAAAATTATATATTTATTAAAACATTAAAATAGCTATTTTGCAAACGATCTCAGAATTTGACAAAATTTGTTTCGTTGGATCCGAAATTATAAATTATTGTAAGATTTCAAGTTTAATGTCAATCGGAGTTATTATGTGACCATATGCTATTTAAACGTGTATCGATTAACGATTTGAGATGTAAATTGTCATTTTTCAAACGACCTCGGATTTCGACATAACCAGTTTCATCGATTCTGGAATATTGCAAGAATTGTGTCAATTTTTATGCGATCTGACGCGATACGTGATCTTGCGAGGGTAAAATGTTCGACGATAAATATAAGTGAACAAATAAAATAAATATCTAAGTAAATTGATTTACCTATAAAATATCCTTTCTCCATTCTCTGTAACCATGAAGCCTGAGTTTTTTCAGTTAGCGAAGACCATATTATATTGAAGATGAAGATGGAGCTTGACATACGTAATTACTAGTATTATTCCTCTGCATATATTGATATGTTTTATGATAGTTAACTCTGCTAATTGTTGTAAAATATAATAAGATATATGTTTAATAGCTTCATGAACTATTATTTATTTTTTGCATTTTGTCCTTCCGCTGTGAGATTCTGTGATTGTTTTTCTTCTTTCTTTCCTTTATTATATTTAATCCAATAACTATCTGTATTTTAGATTTGTTTGAGTCGACATGTGAGGATTATTGTCGATTGGAACGGTAAAAAATGCGGGTCGTTACAGAAATCAACACACTTATGGGTGACGTAAGGAGGGATATGTAATACTCCTTTTTGAGAGCAATACTTTGTGTTTGAACCACAACCACTCATTTACATTCAAGTAGTTTGTGAGTGGGAGTGAGAATGGATAGACGGAGATGGAAAGTGATTGTGTGGTATAAATCATAGAGCATTTCAAAATGCTGAACTCTTTGGTGAAACAAACAGATGGATATAGAAGTAGGTTTTCGAGTGTTGCAAAATAAGTGTGCCGCGGAGGGCGGCGCTGCGCCATACATCATTGGCGACTCTTTTTTTTTGCAACATCAACGTTCTTTTAATCTTTACCACACATTCCGACCTCTTATCTCCAACAGATGTTTCGATATAAATTATATTTGCTTTGTTGTCATCCACGTTGGAACACTTTTAAACTGGAATGTGGTAAAAATTACGGGTCGTTGAGGTGTTGCAAAATAGAGGTGACATTAGTCATACTTGTGTGTTTATATGTTCATGTTGCAAAATAGAGGTGACATTAGTAGGTTATATAAGGGAACTAAAAAAGAAGACCATGGATCGTAGCACTTACACACAGAAAAGCATTATGACGCATGCTTCGCACGTGATCATGACACATATTTTGCATGTAAGTTATATTTTTGAAAATTGTACATGTTTAACAGATTAAAGAGAAAATGATTTCATCAATATTTAGTTATATGTTTGTGTTAAAATCATGTGTAATTAGTTTTTATTTTTATTTTTAAGTTGCAATATATAACATTTTTTAGTTATATCTAATTTTTTTATTAGTTTTTCATTAATTAATACAGAACGATGTTGTAAAGAATATTTACTTATTAAATTGTATTTTTAAGTAATACTAAGATTTGCTAATATATGTTGAAACTTGGTTTGAATTTGTAAAATAGTTTAGTTGTTTGATCTTAATTTTTAGTGATGTATGAATATAAAATATATAATGGTAATTTTAGAATTTCATGATCAAAACAAAAGTTCGCGTTTTAAATCCAACTATATACACACACGTATACATGCACACGCACACGTATACATGCACGTCTCTTGTCCTTTGACTTCCACCCCATAATTCAAATTGGAGAGAATTTCGCATTCTCTCACTCGTACCGTGGTGAAAATAGGAAGACGAGGTGAGCATTGCACTATTACAGGCGTGACTGAACCGTCATATGATCATCTTGGATTTCACCACAAAATCCAACTTAAATAATGATTTTCTTTCTTTCCACCAGATATATTATTTAATTTGGATTGCATATTGAAAATCGAAAACAATAAGGGTGTTTGAAACGGAGGTATCACTGAGTGCTCCCTGTTTTTGTGTAGGTAAACTATACACACTTAACATATTTACACACACACACAGAAGATCTTCTTTCATAGATTCATAGTACCTATAATTACTTTATCTTTTAAGCTTGTATGGAAGTGATAATTAGGGGGTTAGGTTAAAGCTGTAAAGATTTGATTGGGGAGGTCTTTAATTTACTTTCAGCAGGGTAGATGCTCCTTGTTTTATTGCACAGTTAAAAAAGCAAAAGTTACTTCTTGTAAATGTTCACTCATTAATGTGTTGCAATAGCAAGGATTTTGTTTTAGTTTGTTCTTTAATAATGCTGTTTTTAAGGTAGTATATTTTTGCTCATGAGTAAAACCATCAGACTGTTTAAATGCTTGGTTTTGTTGAATCTTTCATCATCCTCCTGCATTTTTTTAGTGATTTTTGTGCTGTTATAGAAAGCGGTGACATATGTAATCTGTCATCACTCTCTTTTACCCCTTTTCTTTACATTCCCAATACTTACAATTATAGACGGGACTCCGTATCATAACCCAGTTTTTACAAGCGAATTTGTGAAAATTATCGAGGTTTTTTCATACATTTTCATAAACTTACATTGTGAAACTCTGCATATTGCTACCATTGTTTCAAAGTTCAGCCAAGATCTTGGTTTAGTCCCCCAACGAAATGAAAATACAAAAATGAAAGAAAATCTTGTTTTGAATACATTGGTCTAGATATATAAATATCAATCAATATTTCGGTGTTGCAAATTTGTGAAAATCATTGAGTTTTTAAAATATTGCATACATTCTAGTAAACTTACATTGTGAAACTCTGCGTATTGCTGCTATTGTTTCAAAATTCAGGCAACATCTTGGTTTAGTCTCCAAACAAAATGAAACTAGAAAAATTGAAAATCTTGTTTTGAATATATCGGCCTAGGTATATAAACATCAATCGATATTTCGGTTGTACTGAATTTTCAAAATTTCAATAGATTGAGGCTTTATATATATATATATATATATATATATATATATATATATATATATATATATATTTTTTGAAATTTGAAACCTTGATTTGTATAGAAAACAACATAGCAAACAATATGAAGTGAGCTATTCCTTTGTATCTATTTTATTTGTCTTCGTGTGTCTGTTAAGGGATCAATCACTGATTTATACATCATTATCATCTATTGTAATATAATGGACTTAACTTACACATGTTTTGAGATTGGCAAAATAGATTCAAAACAACATACAAGTAGTGTTTGAGAAATCCGCCATGCGATAGGGATGTTTGAGAAATCGGTCAGATCAGACCGGACGGAGGTTCTTTTTCTGTCCTAACAAAAGTTGAATCAGACGAAATTTTTCTCGAACAAATCCTTTTGTCCTAAATAAAATCAGTCGGATCAGGCCGGACGGAGGTGTGTTAATCTTTTTCCGTTTTAAAAAAAGTCGAGCCAAATGAAATTTTTTCTCGAACAAATCCTTTTGTCCTAAATATAGTTGGTCGGACGCGAACACGAGCGGATTCGGTTTGACATGACTATTTATATTCATACAAAATTTACAGCTCTAGCAACGGCCAGAATAGTTGCAATAGCTGTTTTTTCCGATATCTTGTGCAAACATAGAAGGGCACTGAAATTCAAAAAATCCAGACACCAGCGATTGACACGGACAGGAGGGATAACATGACACGAAAATGTGCACACAACCACCTCAAACGTCAAACGCAAGGCACTCATGAACATGCGGACCCGAAACGCAATAAAAACCCGACATCGAGTTGCATGAACGAGGCACGTCTGGTGTTTTCCCTCCTACAGAGACTATCGCATATATCCCCTCCAACTTTCCCTTTTTGCACACACGTCGGGTAGGCACGCGTCACGTGAGCGTCACGTCATGCGCCCTCGTCTGCGTCTTCACGTGCGGTTTTAAACGTCTTGTTCCAGTTTTTAGTTTGAGGTGACGCTTGCCTTCTTCACAAGTTTGGTAAACATCGGATCCAGATCCCTTCTCTCCTTTGCAAATATATATATATATATATATATATATATATATATACTGAGTAAATAGAGTTATCTATTCAGCACATTTACGAAGAATTTCTTGCTTGCTTGCTTGCATAGGGTACAACACAAAATTCACTGTTGGGAGTGAAAAATGATACGATATATATTTTACGAGATTTGGTAAGACTGACGACATTTATTAAGGTATAAATGCGGAGCATGTA
Organism: Allium sativum; assembly: GCA_030737875.1. Lineage (NCBI taxonomy): Eukaryota > Viridiplantae > Streptophyta > Magnoliopsida > Asparagales > Amaryllidaceae > Allium > Allium sativum. The sequence goes on along the minus strand of CM060926.1, from coordinate 1,015,754,477 downwards.
TAAAAAGTGTTTTGTACAAAATAAAATAAAGGCATGATTTTCATTCACTGTTCCGTGGAGGCTGCACAAGTCATCACTAGTTAAAATACTATAAAATAAGAGATGGCCGTTGCTTTCAACCTACAGTGGTCTGTGAACTGAATATATAATACAATAATAAATGGTTTAAGTTTACATCTAACGGTTAAAATAAACGTTCTGTATATATGTGCGCATGCATGCACGCATGTGTATGTGTGTGCATGTACACACTCACTTGTTCACTTGTGTGTATGTAAGTTATGTTTCACATTATTTCTGTTTTACAATATTTAAAAATCATTGGGGCGGCCTTGGGGTAAGGCCATCCAAAAGATTATCTACAGACTCAAGCCTCATACTATGTATATTTGAACAAATACGAATCTCATAAGGTTTTCAATATCTCAATCCGTCTAGCATCTTTATTTTTTGTATGTTTCAGAACGAAACTCATGGTTGAGTTCCATAGACATTTAGAGAGGGGAATTGCTTATATTTGGGGGGTAATGTGATGCTCAACATGGACATTCATATATATATACGTATGAATGAATAAAAAAAGGGAGTCAAATGGAAGGAGATGATGCAAGCAGCTGCATACGAATGGACCCTGAATACCATGTAATTTATTTCCTGCAGTTGTCAGGTACGAATTCACGTGTGATTTATTTTCGTCTTTTTTCGCTCTACATGCATTTGTTTAGTATTTTACACAATATATGAAATTTGTTTGATCATGCAACGGGAGCATATCAAACAAGCAAAAAACTACAAGATCAACGACTTGTATAGTATATCTTGTGATATTGACCTACATTCATGGTTCCATGTAGATGTGACAAGACCAAAAGGGCCTGTAAAAACATAATGGACCAAAGAAGGAGAGTGAGCCAAGCCCATAACCTGCCCTACCTACTATAATCCATTGTTGGGCCTCCAGCTAGTGCAGCTTTAGCCATGTTTTTGTCTTTTATTGTTATTTTTATCGCATGCAAAATAAAGAAGATAATAAAGAGTTGTTTCTTTTATTGTATGTTTAATCCATTGTTCCTAATATAATCATCATAAAGGATTATAATCATTGTTCCTAATATAAGTATAATCCATAGTTGAGCTCGTAAATCTATAAATATAGAGTTTATTGTATATTTAATGTTGTAAATAAAGAAAAATGAAGTTGTTTCTTTTATTCTAAACAAAAGTAAAGTTGTTTCTTAAAATCATCATAAAGGATTTGCGCATTGCCTTTTGTTCAACTCCTATGAATGTTCGATTAATCTGAAATCCAAAAATATTATTATCTGAAAAACAAAAATTAAAAATTTGATGAACGAAAACAAATACATTGCGTTGTTCATATTTAGAATGATAGATTGTTCGTTGGACTTTTGCTAAATAATATTACAAAAATCAATGAATTTCTCCTAAATATCCATGCAATTTCTCTATTGACTTAAACTTATGCTTAATCCATATCAATAACATGTATTTCTTATATTATCAAATTATACGCTGTACAATACAATTAAAATAATTGTTGAAATTATGTACGATTTATTCTATTAAATGATCGTTTTTGTTGTTACGATTTAATAATTCATATTGTGCGTATACAAACGAATACTTTTCATATGATTCCATACATATATCATACAAACATACATGTATATGGATGCATTACACGCACAAACACATACGCACATGCATACAATATATATACATACATATATTGCATAGGCACATATACATACACATACAAACATGATGTATGCATGTAGGTTATTCATTTATGCATGTATAACTAGAGTAAGTTAATTACAACCATAAATTACATGTAAAATAATAACAATACTAATTCATAGTTTTTATTATTGAATTTATCATACATTGCATAACAAATGCTACAACAAGAATTCGACACCGAAACCAAGACGATGTCAACGGGTATCGTAATAGAGCCGACACCTGGGTAGAAGCCTAAGACATGTTTGATCGATAACAAAGCACGAGAGGGTGTAGACGAGAAGCCGAAACTGATACCAAAAGGCCTAAGCAAAACAAAGCCGACACCAAAACGAGAAGGATAAGAGAAGAGCCGACACCAAGAAGTGGAGTCATGACAAGCGAAACCGACGCTAAGAGCTTCACTACAACAAAAACACCATATTACAACTTTAATTTTACAACTGTACGTAAAACACAGTTGTAATAAATGTTTTTTTACAACTGTGCAAAAAGCACTGCTGTAATAAATGTTTTTTACAACTGTGAAAAAATCACTGTTGTAATAAACATATATATCACAACTTTTCATTTCTATTAGTTGTAATAGATGCATATTTTTAAAAATAACAAATTAAAGTTATTATTAAATAATAGAATAACTAATTAATATTTAATAATTGTTTATAATAATTAATAATTAATTAAATAGTAATTGACATTAAGAATCGATGTACAAAATAATATTGATAATCAGTACCTAATTAAAATAATAACAATCAGTAATAAATAAAAATTTATACTAAATACACAATGCTTAAGTAATAATAACTAAATATAAATATATAAAAATAAATTATTAATTTTAAATGTTAAAAATTAATAAATAATTTGAAATATGGTATAATCCCATTGATTATTAGTAATTAATAATATATAATTAGTTAGTAATTAATTAATAATTTGTAATAAATAATCAGTTAATAAATATTTAATACAATATTAGCTCTAAATATAAATTTTGTACAACCCTTCCACTTTATGCAGCACATCAGTTTTCTTCTTCGTCACTACAACAAAAAGGTTCCAAATAAACATTTCCGTCCAAATTGAAAATTTTACCGCTTAATTTTTTTGTAAATTTTGGCCCCAACTCTATTTCCCTCCATCGGTTAAATCTTAATTTTTTATTATCACTGCACGTTCCACTTCCCAAGATCCTTCACTAAAAACAAAACATATTATTATCTTCCTTGTTTCTTCTCGCTTATGTTCATATATCTAAACAGAAATACATTGCCTCATACGCTATTCCCAATCAAAAAAATTCGATTTTGCATCAGCGCCAAGCGAACTCAAATCGCTTCTACCTAGATCAGAACACAACCCATGTTTCTCGATTGAAAATCGCAATAGAGAAGAAAAAAAAGGAAATTGAATATCATGAATTCAAACCATAAATCTAAAGCTATAAGAGAAAAAACGCAGCTTTCAAAATCAAAAGTAGAGAGGAGTTGTGACTAGGGTAAAATTAGTTGATGTTGGGTTGGAGATGATTGGTGAATTTGGCCGTTTGATTTTGTGAAGATCGTCAGTAGTGATTTTAGGAAGTTCCAATCAGTTTGTGGCAATTGTGGTTTGATTTGGGGAGGGTGCAACTGTGGTAGTTCGGAGTTCGATGTGTGGTGTTCGGAGTCGGATTGCTGAAGGTTGAACGTGCCGAAGTTACTAGTGTGAAGGCGAGTTTATTGAGGAGGTCTCATTGCTTGGTGGAGGGTTAGCTGCATGTGTCTTTTTTTTAAAAGGTTTTTTTTATGGTGGAAGGGTTGAGGTAGTAATTTAACAGTGTGTATGCTTTTGTTCAGCTGAACTCTGGGTTTACCAGTTTTCCTACATCATACTTGAGTCCATAGGATTGTGGAAAAAATCTTCTTATGGGAGCAACTTTTGCATCTGCTGGATCTAGGTACTATGATCATACTGCGCTTTTGTCTGTAAGTGTATAACATGATAATGTTCAGATTTGAATGTTATGACCCTATGTACTAAACGGTTTTTTTAATATGTATGATGCAGCATGTAATACCATTATCGCAACAGTTGGAATACTACAAAGAGTACTAATCCAAGCTTGCAACAGTCGCGGGAGCACAAAGGCATCACCCATCATCTCTGGTGCGGTTTACTTATTCAGTTCAGGTAGCAGTGACTTCATTCAGAATTACTACCTCAACCCTTACTTTTACAAAGTTTATACCCTGATGAATTAGCTGCATGTATACGGCGGTGGAAGGAAGACTGCTTTGGAGTCTTTGGTGCTTGAAATAGGGTTTGGGAGTTTGCGCGATTTTGGGGAAATTGTATAGGCGTGTGAATTTTGCTCCATCCATACAGTCGCTGCTACTTCGGTTCGCTTGCAAGAAACCGTATGCCATCTGCAAGACCTGCAGCAAGAAACCATACGGCAAGTGTTGAGCATGAAGACCATCAAGTGTTAAGAATGAAGACAATTGCAAGACTTACATCATTGCGAGCAAATCTCAACTTCATTATGTTTGTATTACTTCTAGTGATGCATATTTATGAAAGACAACTTCAAGTCATTTGGATTTTGGAGTCTTGGATAATAAACTTTGTAGTTGCTTTATGTAGTAGAGCTATCTGTATAGTTTATAAATTCAGCATATTATGTAGAAAATTGATGAGAGTTTGAAAAATCTAATATATTGTTTTTGTTCGTTATTTAAGTTTGTTTGATTTCTTCAGTTTTGTAGATAATATGTTCTGTAATGAATTCTTTTATTAGTAATATGTATATAATTTGTGCATACATTGCAACTGTAAAATAACAGCTGTAATAAAATATATCACAACATTTGTAAAAAATATAACAACAGAGCATAACAGTTGTAATAAAGTTTATTACAACGGTGAAAAACAGTTGTAAAATATACGTGTTATGAAACACCCCACCTCCGTTAAGGTCACTCACAAAGGGAATGCCTTAATTTTGGTGGAGCATTATAGGTAAAAGATGCAGATTAATTACAAGACAGACAATTAAAGCAGCGACAAATAAAATAAACTTTATTTAATTGATAAACAGCTTGTACAAAGATTTTTTTACATGACCAAAGTATCCTGTCTTGTTTACAAAAATAAAGAAGCATAAAATGATTTTCCCAAATAAAGCATGAGCCAGCCATAGCAGTAGAAGAGAGAGTCCAAGGCAACACATCAAAGAATCTTCAAGCTTGGAAAGAGTAACGATCCAAACAAACCCGAGCTATTCCCTCCCTGACTACCGAGGGGGGGGGGGGGGACGGAAGAAAAGAGGCGAAAGCAAACTAGGTCAGACATAAAGTCCGGTAAGTCTAGTGATTCTTAGTATTTAAACGAGGTAAAGGTTCATGACATGAATAAACTAAATATAAGACTAAACCATAGTAACAAGATAATATGGGATAAGCATGGGATATGGCAAGATAAACTGAATGTACTGATAAACTGAATGCGCTTCTTCTCCTTCTCGGCTTCGCAACTACCCTGTTTATACTGATTTCTATATCTTTGCTATCTAACTAGTGTCCAAACTAGTGATCTATATAAAATGATCATATGATAACGTGATCCCAATCCCTGTATTTGTAGTTGCCTTCAGGTGTACATCTATTATGGGGATTCCGTTTATTACCTAGATCTAATCTTGGGTTTACTATCGAGTGCTTACTAGATTCAACCAGGGTTTACGCTACCCAGGGCCACTGGGGTTTTTGCTACCTATTGAACGCTTCTCGGATTCAGGGTTTACACGACCTAGGTCCAACTAGGGATTATGCTACCTACTTGTATTAATTTTCCATGTGTTTGTGTCAGTCGGTCCTCTCTTGCGTGTAGATACTCTATGCTGGCCCCACCATAAGGTGTATCAAGCCTTATGATAGCGACTCGACACAATTCAAGATGCACAGTGTATAAGTACTGGTTCCCAGTGCCTGCTTTTTCCACTCTGGAGTACGTGCACGCCCGTAAACCGTCGGAACCTACACTGACGTACCCCCTGCCACTATTTTTGACCGTTTACAATCAGCCCAGTAATCGTGCTCCACCGTGCCTAGTTTCATGGTACCATGATACATCTATGTGGGTTACTGCTGAAATGAGTCCCCGTTACTAGGTTTCCTGCTGGTTAAGTTTGTGGGCCTATATATACAAATATTACCAACCTATACGAGATGTACTTAACCCTCCCACCGATTCTAGCGTGTTTTCTTAACAGTTAAGTTTTTTGGCCTATATGTACTAATATTACCCACATACACGAGATGTACTTAACCCTCCCATCGATCCAAGCATGTTTATATAATGGTCAAGTTTTGTGGGCTTATATTTACTAGTATTACCCACCAACCCGACGTGTACTTAACCTCCTACTCGTCAAGTCGTGTTGGTTAAGTGGTTCTTATTAACTTAACCTTTATTGCTTATCATGTTGGATTGGTTAAGTGTGATTTATTAACTTAACCCTGTTCATTTATCAGGTTATATTGGTTAAGTATTTCCCATTTAACTTAACCCATTCACTCATCAAGTTATATTGGTCAAATGTCATTAATCAATTCAAGTTAACTTAACCCATCCACCCTTCACGTCATGTTGGTCAAGTGTTTCCTTCTGGTGTTGACTTGACCCTACCTCAAATCATGTTATATTGGTTAAGTGTTGTTCTCGTGTTAACTTAACCCTTCCCACACATCATGTTATATAATTGGTTAAGTGTTTTCCTCTTGTATTACTTAACCCCACCACATGTCATTATATATTTTGGTTAAGTGTTACCTTAGTTAACTTAACCCTATCATCTGCTTAATTAACATGTTACAATGGTTAAGTGTTCTAAATTTACTTAACCTCACCCACTTGTCTAATGAACATGCTGTAACGGTTAAGTGTTCTAATTTTACTTAACCTCACCCACTTGCCTAGTTAACATGTTATTATGGTTAAGTGCTTCCCTAATTACTTAACCTCACCATTTCTAGCTTGATTTATTCATGAGCCTGAATTAATTAAAGCACCAACCACTCACATTAGACAGATATTGTTGTGGTTACTAGATGTGCCGGTCGGTTCCAGGCAGGTTTACACCACAACTCAGTCTAACCTCGGGTCTTTCTGGGATTGATGCACTAACCACCCACATTAGACAGATATTGTTGTGGTCACTGGATGTGCCGGTCGGTTCCGGGCTGTTTTACACCACAACTCAGTCTAACCTCGGGTTAGGCATACTAAATTTACATATTTACTATTTATGTAAATTTTCCGTAAATCAATTTAGCCTAGATCATATTCATTTGTCATGCAAATTAGCATATTCATATTCTATGCACAAAACTTGATTTACCTATCAATCAGCCCAACTTGCAGTTTATACCAATTTAGATTTAATATTCCTTTTTTACAATTCATGCCCAATCTAGATTAATATTCCAATTTATGGTTCATGTCAAAACTAGATTTAATATTCTAGTTTACCGTTTATGTGCAAAACTTGGTTTACACGCTAATTACACACTTTGCGGCCAATTAAATTTATCAATATATGCCCAAGTCTAATATGCATGTAAATCATTCACTATTATAGAAAATTTAGATTATGCCAACATATTTATTATGCCAAACTAACTTAATTAAGCTACGCCCAATCCCCGCATCATAATCGTACGTATAACATGATTTCACATGTTTTCTATGTACTCATGAAATGGCACTAATCAAAAGGAATAGGGGATAAGCACAAGAATTGATATAAAAGATTAGGCAGTACAAAAATAATGGCTCCAACACGTTCGATATATATAATAGTGAATAGGAATAAACTAGCCAAGTTACACACTAAATATGAGATCCACATGATCAAGGGAATGGGCATAGGTGATTTTGTCCAACATAATGCCAGTTCAAGGTACGCCATGATCGGTTATTTGTAACAATAGGAATAGTCATAAGCAACTAACTACAATAGTCATAGGCAATTAACCACAATAGTCATGGGCGGCTAATCACAATAATTTCTTAACCAATGTCATAGGAAATAGTCTCATAGTTACGATTCGTAGTAGTAGGCAATAATTTCATAGGCGACAGTTCATGGCCATAGTCTTAGACAAAGGTCTCATAGTCATAGTCATAGGCAATAGCTTCATAGGCAATAGTTTCATTGTCATAGTCATAGTCATAGGCAATAGCTTTATAGGCAATAGTTTCATAGTCATAGTCTTAGGCAAAAGTCCCATAGTCATAGTCGTAAATCAGATCCAAATCAGATCCAAAGGCATTGTTAACTTTCGATTTGACATAAGCACGAATCAAAGATAATTAACTTGCAAATTGGTATAGTTCTATATTTTGATTCATTACATTCACAATTCCAATTACACGTTCAAATCTAAGGAATAACCGAACTTACAGTGATCGGTTTAGAAAAGGCGATTTGCTATGATTCGAGTGACGTTGCTTGAAGCGGAATGCCTATGGTCCAACTTGAAGCTTTATCTTGATTTGAATCTCCAATTTGAAGAAGAACTATAATTTATTTTAATGGAGAATAAGATTTATTTTAATTAGGATTGAGGCAGAGTATAGGCGTAATGAAGTTGTGTGGAGAAAGTGAAGTTTGAGGGCGTTTATATAGCGTAGAACTCATGAATTTGGTCCAGAAATCAGTCCAGATACATAAAAATGAATTCTGCCTCGGATATGAAAAAATAGGGCAGGTCGACCCCCAGGTCGACCTATAGAGGGGAGGTCGACCCCCTGGTCGACCTGGGTCCTGGGCAGGAAATTTCCCGCCCAGCCCGCTTCTGGGTTCTGTTTTGAATTTTGAATTCAGTTTCGAGCTGTTTTTAAATTTGAGCTGAAACTTCCGAAGGCCAATACTTCTTCGTACGAAGTCCGATTCATGCAAACTCGGACTCTATCTCTAGCAGAATTCCGAGACGAACGCAATGGCATAACCCGTTTCCCTTAATTCTTCTCTTAAAAATTAAGTATACTTTGATTTGTTACATTAACATTTTACAGAAAATACGGGGTGTTACATTCTCTCCTTCTTAAAGGATTTCGTCCTCGAAATCTTCAAGTTAAGAAGAATGTATCCTATCATCCAACATCCATCTACTCAACCATTCAATCACAGGAATCCATTGTCCTTAAAAGGATTTCTAATGCTTTCATGATTCTATGCATAGTGTGTGTACATGTCCTTATCTAATGTAAAATCAGGCGGTCTACTGATTCAGTTGAACTCCTTAATGCAAATTATGTCAGTGCCATGAGTCCATCATGTATGCAATCCTAACGGTACATATCATTTCTATATGAGTGCACAACCATTCACTCAAATGCAACACATCAAGTTCAATCCATAAACAAATACATATATGCAAATGCAATATGAAAGTGATTGAGCTGATCTAGTGCCTAATGTGTGTATATGCATCCACGAGCAACCACTAGCAACCACTGGCAACCACTTGCAACCATCAATCATAACATGTTTCAAATACTTGTTTATATCCATTGGTTTCTACATAAGGATCGAAGATACGACCTAGGGGATATATTTAAAAGATAAACATTATAGAGAAAGTGGAACCAAGGATATACCCTCAAAAAGGGTATGATGGGCGTATCTGGTCTTCAGTCTTCTAAGTCACATCTTCTTGAGCTTCACTCCACTGTACCTTAACTAATTTGACTTCACGATACCAAGTGTATATGATTAGAGGTCTCTCCTCTACTTAGCTTATCCATCATGCTGCAAATCTGAGGGTCTAAGGCTAATGGTTACTATGTGCTTATTACCTCTCTTAAGGTCAGTCTAACTTAGGGTGCCATCCCCCAACCATTTATTTCTCACGCAAACCATCCTAGTCGAACTCGACATCCCTCAAGTACAAGCCCCAAAGGCCTAAACCAATATCAGACAAGCACCCAAGGGATACCTCCTCCGAATTTGGATGATCTATGTGAGATGATACTAACAAAACAACCAAACAATTGAGCACTTTACCGACTCTGGCTATCCTCGCCAATCTTGCTCCAGAATTATCGTTGATCGCATAACTGGCTTTGCCGTGTCATCTAGATACATGTGGAAGTCTGTCTCGAGTTCTTAGGGGGGAAACCCCTACCCTAGTCAAAACATCTTGCGTACTCATGGACTACCCCAACGGATCGAAAACCGTTGATAGATAAGTAAACTGATTCTAGGTAGCTAAGACAAACTGATCCCTTAGGATCGTACAAAATCTCAAGGGTATTCCCGAGGCAAGTCGATAGTCTAACTACCCTTGTTTCACAATTACTAGCTAACCAATCAATGACTAGAATCAACCCATAGCCCAAAAACATAAGCATAAATATAACTATTCTCAAATCCTCACAAGTCAAAGATAAATGAGCCGAACCAATAATTAGATTTGAGACTATAATGGGATCCTCTACTATACAATATCTAGGGTGCAGAGACTCAACTATGGAAGCAGATATATATACGGATGTGATGCGCTAAAATCAGAAGGAGTACTAATAGGATAATAAAAAAGGAAAAACTCTTTCAACAGAAATTTTACTGCCTCTCTCTTAAGTATGTTGGCGGTGAGAGCATGCACTTGCCTTCCGGAAAATCCTGTCCCTTGTTCTTGCCCTTGCCCTTAATTATACGACCCGTTATACCATAATAAAGATACATCCTCTTGTTTTTAGTTTTTACTATTCTTTCCTCCCCTCCTTTGTGAACCAAGTCTATATCCATGAGTTCTTCGTCCTTGGGTTGTGCTCCTTAACCAAACTCCCTCATTCTCATCTTTTCCATCCTTGTGTAACTTGTTGGCATGTCTCTCGAAAGCTGCCTCCATCGCACGGAGAATCCTACGAAGCTCAAAAGAAAATTACGGCTATAGATGGAAGTTAGGCACTTATTTGCCCTTTAAAAGGTGTCGTAGTCTTGTCGAGCCTACAAAACCATGCTGCGATGAGGTTACCTCCTAGAAAGCCAAGAGCCCCGGAGACTCAAGTAAGAAGGAAACAAGGATTCAAATAGAGGATCAAAAGATAGTGCATATGGTTTTTGGGGAATATGCCTTTAAAACAAAACTTTTCTTTTGAAAATGCTTCTTGTAAAATCGTTTGAAAATAATTTTTCAAATCTTTTTATCTGATCCGGTAACCTTCGGCTCTGATACCAAGTGAAACACCCAACCTCCTTTAAGGTCACTCACAAAGGGAGTGCCTTAATTTTGGTGGAGCATTATAGGTAAAAGATGCAGATAAATTACAAGACAGACAATTAAAGCAGTGGCAAATAAAATAAACTTTATTTCATCGATAAACAGCTTGTACAAAGAATGTTTTACAAGACCAAAGTATCCTGTCTTTTTACAAAAATAAAGAAGCATAAAATGATTTTCCCAAATAAAGCATGAGCCAGCCATAGCAGTAGAAGAGAGAGTCCAAGGCAACACGTCAAAGAATCTTCAAGCTTGGAAAGAGTAACGGTCCAAACAAACCCGAGCTATTCCCTCCCTGACTACCTAGGGGGAGGGGGGAAACGGAAGAAAAGAGGCGAAAGAAAACTAGGTCAGACATAAAGTCCGGTAAGTCCAGTGATTCTTAGTATTTAAATGAGGAAAAGGGTCATGACATGAATAAATTAAATATAAGACTAAACCATGTAACAAGATAATATGGGATAAGCATGGGATATGGCAAAATAAACTGAATGTACTGATAAACTAAATGCGCTTCTACTCCTTCTCGGCTTCGCAACTACCCTGTTTATACTAATTTCTATATCTCTTCACTACCTAACTAGTGTCCAAACTAGTGATCTATATAAAATGATCATATGATAACGTGATCCCAATCCCCGTATTTGCGGTTGCCTTCAGGTGTACATCTATTATGGGGATTCCATTTATTACCTAGATCTAATCTAGGATTTACTATCGAGTGCTTACTAGATTCAACCCGGGTTTACGCTACCTAGGGCCACTGGGGTTTATGCTACCTATTGAACGCTTCTCGGATTCAGGGTTTACGCGACCTAGGTCCAACTAAGGATTATGCTACCTACTTATATTAATTTTCCATGTGTCTGTGTCAGTCGGCCCTCTCTTGCGTGTAGATACTCTGTGCTGGCCCCACCATAAGGTGTATCAAGCCTTATGATAGCGACCCGACACGATTCAAGATGCACAGTGTATAACTACTGGTTCCCAGTGCCTGCTTTTTCCACTCCGGTGTGCGCGCACGCCCGTAAACTGTCGAAACCTACACTGACGTACCCCCTGCCGCTATTTTTGACCGCTTATAATCAGCCCAGTAATCGTGCCCCACCCTGCCTAGTTTTAGGGTACCATGATACATCTACGTGGGTTACTGGTGAAATGGGTCCCCGTTACTAGGGTTTCCTGCTGGTTAAGTTTGTGGGCCTATATATACAAATATTACCCACCTATACGAGATGTACTTAACCCTCCCACCGATTCTAGCATGTTTTCTTAACAGTTAAGTTTGTGGGCCTATATGTACTAATATTACCCACCTACACGAGATGTACTCAACCCTCCCATCGATCCAAGCATGTTTATATAATGGTTAAGTTTTGTGGGCCTATATTTACTAATATTACCCACCAACCCGACGTGTACTTAACCTCCTACTCGTCAAGTCATGTTGGTTAAGTGGTTCTTATTAACTTAACCTTTCTTCCTTATCATGTTGGATTGGTTAAGTGTGATTTATTTACTTAACCCTGTTCATTTATCAGGTTATATTGGTTAAGTATTTCCCATTTAACTTAACCCCATTCACTCATCAAGTTATATTAGTCAAGTGTCATTAATCAATTCAAGTTAACTTAACCCATCCACCCATCACGTCATGTTGGTTAAGTGTTTCCTTCTGGTGCTGACTTGACCCTACCTTAAATCATGTTATATTGGTTAAGTGTTGTTCTCGTGTTAACTTAACCCTTCTCATACATCATGTTATATAATTGGTTAAGTGTTTTCCTCTTGTATTACTTAATCCCACCACATGTCATTATATATTTTGGTTAAGTGTTACCTTAGTTAACTTAACCCTATCATCTGCTTAATTAACATGTTACAATGGTTAAGTGTTCTAAATTTACTTAACCTCACCCACTTGTCTATTGAACATGTTGTAACGGTTAAGTGTTCTAATTTTACTTAACCTCACCCACTTGCCTAGTTAACATGTTATTACAGTTAAGTGCTTCCCTAATTACTTAATCTCACCATTTCTAGCTTGATTTATTCATGAGCCTGAATTAATTAATTAATTAAAGCACCAACCACTCACATTAGACAGATATTGCTGTGGTTACTGGATGTGCCGGTCGGTTCCAGGCAAGTTTACACCACAACTCAGTCTAACCTCGGGTCTTTCTGGGCTTGATGCACTAACCACCCACATTAGACAGGTATTGTTGTGGTCACTGGATGTGCCGGTCGGTTCCGGGCAGTTTTACACCGCAACTCAGTCTAACCTGGGGTTTGCATACTAAATTTACATAATTACTATTTTTGTAAATTTTCCGTAAATCAATTTAGCCTTGATCATATTCATTTGTCATGCAAATTAGAATATTCATATTCTATGCCCAAAACTTGATTTACCTATCAATCAACCCAACTTGCAGTTTATACCAATTTAGATTTAATATTCCCCTTTTACAATTCATGCCCAATCTAGATTAATATTCCAATTTACGGTTCATGTCAAAACTGGATTTAATATTCTAGTTTACCGTTTATGTCCAAAACTAGGTTTACACGCCAATTACACACTTTGCAGCCAATTAAATTTATCAATTTATGCCCAAGTCTAATATGCATGTAAATCATTCACTATTATAGAAAATTTAGATTATGCCAACATATCTATTATGCCAAACTAACTTAATTAGGCTATGCCCAATCCCCGCATCATAATCGTACATATAACATGATTTCACAAGTTTTCAATGTACTCATGAAATGGCACTAATCAAAAGGAATAGGGGATAAGCACAAGAATTGATATAAACGATTAGGCAGTACAAAAATAACGGCTCCAACAGGTTCGTTGTACATAATAGTGAATAGGAATAAACTAGCCAAGTTACACACTAAATATGAGATCCACATGATCAAGGTAATGGGCATAGGTGATTTGGTCCAACATAATGCCAATTCAAGGTACGACATGATCGGTTATTTGTAACAATGGGAATAGTCATAAGCAACTAACTACAATAGTCATAGGCAATTAACCACAATAGTCATGGGCGACTAATCACAATAATTTCTTAACCAATGTCATAGGCAATAGTCTCGTAGTTAAGATTCATAGTCGTAGGCAATAATTTCATAGGCGACAGTTCATGGCCATAGTCTTAGACAAAGGTCTCATAGTCATAGTCATAGTCATAGGCAATAGCTTCATGGGCAATAGTTTCATAGTCATAGTCATAGTCATAGGCAATAGCTTTATAGGCAATAGTTTCATAGTCATAATCTTAGGCAAATGTCCCATAGTCATAGTCGTAAATCGGATCCAAAGGCATATATAACTTTCGATTTGACATAAGCACGAATCAAAGATAATTAACTTGCAAATTGGTATAGTTCTATATTTTGATTCATTACATTCACAATTCCAATTACATGTTCAAATCTAAGGAATAACCGAACTTACAGTGATCAGTTTAGAAAAGGCGATTTGCTATGATTCGAGTGACGTTGCTTGAAGTGGAATGCCTATGGTCCAACTTGAAGCGGAATGCCTATGGTCCAACTTGAAGCTTTATCTTGATTTGAATCTCCAATTTGAAGAAGAACTATAACTTGTTTTAATGGAGAATAAGATTTAGTTTAATTAGGATTGAGGCAGAGTACAGGCGTAATGAAGTTCTGTGGAGAAAGTGAAGTTTGGGGGCGTTTATATAGCGTAGAACTCATGAATTTGGTCCAGAAATCAGTCCGGATACATAAAAATGAATTTTGCCTCGGATCAGGAAGAACAGGGCAGGTCGACCCCCAGGTCGACCTATAGGGGGGAGGTCGACCCCCTGGTCGACCTGGGTCCTGGGCGCGAAATTTCCCACCCAGCCCGCTTCTGGGTTCTGTTTTGAATTTTGAATTCAGTTTCGAGCTGTTTTTAAATTTGAGCTGAAACTTCCGAAGGCCATAACTTCTTCATACGAAGTCCGATTCACGCAAACTTGGACTCTATCCCAAGCAGAATTCTGAGACGAACGCAATGGTATAACCCGATTCCCTTAGTTCATCTCTTAAAAATTAAGTATACTTTGATTTGTTACATTAACGTTTACAGAAAATACGGGGTTTTACATGTTACAACGGTGCTGCAACGATGCATAAAAGCTGTAAAAGACTTTAGTATATTACAACTTCTTAATAGACAAGAGTTGCGTCACCATTGTAAAAAGTATATTACAACAGTTTTCCACCATTGTAATATGGTCAATTTGTTGTAGTGCTTGGAACAAAAATAATGGAACCAGCACCAAAATAGCAAGTCGATACCAAAGATATAAAGAGAAACAATACCGAAACAAACACTTTGTGAATATGCTATCGGCACCAACATAAAGGGACAAGCGACTTGGGGCCAATACCATGAAAAAAGCAATAAAGTCACGTTGTCGATACCCACATGCAGTAAGCAGTTAACTTGGTGTCGACACCAGAGAATGAAGATAAATACATAGAGTTGATACCATGAGAAGTGGAGTTGAAGCATGAAAACGATACCAAAAGCTAGTACACTAAGCACAAAAATGGAACCAAATATGGAAGAACCAGAGGCTATACCAAACACAAAGAGGAGGAAACAATTAAATCAGCACCAGAATACATAAACTTGGGATGCTAGACCAAAACCAAATGCATGAAAGGGAAGCGCAGGGCCAATAACAAATATGATGGGAGCAAAAGAACGTTATCATCACCAACAGGCTTGGTGTCGATATTATTGCACAAAGGCAACACCAAAGTTACAAAAGAAAGAGCATAGAAGCAACACTCATGGGTGCAAGCGGCGAAGGTCTAAAGCCTGTACCGAAGCCAGAAATCACTAAAATGGGCCGACACCAAGTGGGTGACGCGAAACGGGGGTTTCCCACCCAATTGCTACAAAAGAGGGTCCAAATCCTCTATAAATAAGACCCTATGGATCATATTTTAGGGGACTTTTTTTCATTCTAAAATCTTGTACTCAATTCTTAGTCTAAACCCTAATTTAGAAATCAAATTGGGGATTTCTCTTGTAAACTCTCGTGTATTTCATCAATTGATCAATAAAGGAGATACTTATTATTCACAACCAACTGCACTTGTCTTTCAACTACTAATTCGAATTTGAACCCTTAAGTCGTAAGTAATCACTGAATTAACCACAATAAAGATTTTAGCTCCAACTAGCAATGAACTTATGAAGCCCTTATCCCAAGATAACTTTTTCCTAAGTGTTGTAAGCCTTATACTCACCTCTTGAAGTAAGAGTAACTAATCTTCAAACTTAGGATATTGATTTCTAGGAAACAGTGGATTAAGTGAGCTTGGAAGGACTAAATTACACCCAGGTCTATTACTGTAACCCTACATTCTGGTGTTTACGATTTTTATTGTTAACATTTTGGAAATAGGAGGGACTAAACCTCTGATCCTCTAGCTAGACCATGGATAAAAGGTCCCAATCAGGGTCTTCTGAACCTCGAATTTCCACATCAGACATCTTTGATCCAAGAGCTATTGAAGAACAAAGGATAAGAATGGAAGCTTTGTGAATAATAGATAAGAAAAGGGAAGTATAATATTATAACCCTGACCGCTGGAGATTAACCTTTTATATATATGACCAACCCCCATCTTTGCTTTAACTGGTCCTACATCAAAGGAATATAACTTATTCTCTTACATGAAAGGAGTCATCTAAGCATTGTCTAAGGGAACTATATTCGAGCAAGGAATAATGAAGGATTTCAACTACTTTACTTCAAAATGGTCTAAGAAAGTTGCATTTCAGCCTCAAGATACATTCAAAATGGACTATTTACGCCAGCAATGGCCAGCCCGGAGCATCTAAACCCTTAATTGCGTCAACAATGGCCAAGTTAAGGCACCTCGTAGAGGGAGGTGAGTGTAAGCCTTTATCCCTGTAACACCCCACCTCGGCTAGGGTCACTCACAAAGGGAATGCACTAGCTTTGGTGGAGCATTATCTAGGTAAACATACACAGAAATATTACAAGACAGAACATATAAAACAACGGAAGAAAAACCAAATTTCATTTCTTAAAAATCTAGAAAGGTCTAAAGCCTTTTACATCAAAATGCCATTAAATCCATTACATCGAAATATGTCTTGCAATAGTAAAGAAGCATAAAACCATAGTCATAAATCATTCCCCAAGTAAGACAGTGAAGCAAGCCATAGCCAAGAGAAATCCAAGCCGTTCGTGAAAGAGTCTTGGAGCTTGGTAAGATCCGAACTAAGCTGTATTCCCACCCTGCGAACCTGAGGGGGAGGGAGAACGGAAGAAAAAGAAGCGAAACAAAATGGGTCAGTCATAAAGACTGAGTAAGTCCTAGTGACTTTCAGCATAGAAACAAGTAAAGATAACATGACATGTATAAATTGAAAGTAAACATAAGGACGATGACAAGATAGGCAAGTTAAACTAAGGTGACAAGATAAACTATACTAACCAGATAAACTATGGTAACAAGATAAACTATGCAAACCAGATAAACTACGTATAGCATCGCATGTTTAACATTCTCTGCACCAACTGTACTAGTACCCCAACCCGTATCATCCTTTCCATGTGTTAGACCAAAAAGTGGTTCTAACATCCAAATTGATTAAAAGCAAAATGAAATGAGATAAAAATAAAAATGAACACACAGGATTTATAGTGGTTCGGCGAAGAAATGCCTACGTCCACTTGTTTTTCACTATTTTCACCGATTTAGTTGCAAGTACAATGAAATATTCACTCGATCTCTCTCACAACTCACTTACAATCACTTAATTGTTTGAAAACAAATAATGAAAGAAGATGTGGATTTTCTGGGATTGCTGGAATTCGGATTGTGAAGGTGGTTGAACTCTCCAAGTGCCCGAAAAAGATCCTTTTCTTTGTCTCCAGACGGGGTATTTATAGGTGAGAATTTGCTCAGAACCCGATCCGGATCGGAGCCACGTGTCATTCACCCCATCAGCCTCGGGTTCGGATGCATTTCTATGTTGACAACGCATCAGAGTAAGGGACGTTGTGGGCAGGAACTGGTCATAGCCGATCTGGATATCCAGGAGCTTATGCAGGGGAATGATATGGAGAATGGGTTCGGGTCGGAGGGACATGTACAAGGGGTTTGGATCGGGATATCCGATCCGACCCGGATTGACTTATAAACAATTCTCTCTTCTCTTTATTCTGCTCCGCTCCGCTCCGCTCCGATCTATCTCCGTAGCAATCAAGTGGCTTTCCGATCCAATTGGGATTATATCGCCCTCCGATCCGAACGGCTGTGCCTTTCTAATTTCCTCAGCAATAGCTCACCGATCCGAACAGAAAACTTTATCCGAGCCGCTATCCTGCTCTGATCCGACCCGTTTCAGAGTTTTTCAAGTTCTTCAATATTTCATGTTTTGACTTTGTGTTGCCCAATTCACAAAGTGGGCTAACATTTTGCCCCCTCAAAGGATGCTTCTGTTGGAGACGGAGCATGCTTTGACCATCAATGCATAGCGTTCTTCGAAGTAATTTCCCTTTTGATTTTCCTTGCGTTTTTATCTTTTTCTTCAAATTTCAATTCAGTTTGTTGCCAAGCTAAAGGATTCGGTTCGGTTCGGAATCCGATCCGAACAGACCCCCTCTTCTCTCTATCTTTTGCTGGAGTATTGGGCCAAGCTTCGCTTCTGGGCTGTCCATCCGATCCGAACAGGGGTTCTCCTACTGGGCCGCCGATCCGAATGGGGAGACGAATAGTCACCTTCTTCTTCTATATAAACTTCGCCTTCTTCCTCCTTTTACTTTCACTGTTTCATTTGCGAAGTTTTGTAAAACGAAAGAGAAAATACTCAATTCGTGAAACTTCAAAATTCTGCTTAATTCTCGAAGTAATCACACTGGTAGGTTATAAAACTTTGAACAATCCTTTCTTTAATCGTTTTCGAGTCGGATTCTTCAAAATTCAATCGTAAAACTCTGATGACCTTGCCGCCGTGACCCTCCCCCTCGCCATCGTTATCAATAGACGCGTCGCCGTCTTGAGGTTGGAAAGGAGGGAACGAGGATCTGTAATGGAACACACCAGCATGTAATTGCTTGGTTTTGTCTTGAGGAAATGGCACGAGATTGGCCCTGGGGTCGGATAGGGAAGAAAGAGGGTGAAGAAGACGATGAAGAATCGGTTCGGTTCGGAAGCATATGGAAGGTGAAAAGCAAAGGAAGACGGAAGGGAATTCAAGAGGTCGGATCGGGTCGGGGCGAGCAAAGAAAGAAAAAAGAAACAAAATCTAGGAGATCGGATCGGGTCGGAGCAAGCACTCAAGACAGGAGGGAAGGAGCCTCCCTAACCGGATCAGATCGGATCGTAAAATGATGGAAGAGAAATATAACTACGTGATCCGATCCGAACCGTTAGGGGACTTTGCCTCCGATCTGATCCGACTTCAATTTCTGAGCTTCAATAAGATTTCCAAGCCTAAGGTCATGCCCCTGATCCGATCCCAATGAATGAATCCGAACCGAACCGAAGCACAGTCTACCTTAACACATAAAAACTCGTCTAACTGGCCCAATCAAACTTCGGCATAATCTTCAATTTTATGGACAGTTAGGATAGTGCCTTGCGAACGTAACTGGACATCAAGAATTACTTCAACTCTTTATATCTTTCCAAACTTTTTCGTCGCACTTTTAAACATTTACTTTGCACTTTCCGTATACACTGTTGACACTTTAGTTTGCACACACGCACGGGGGGATACGGGCTAATTTGCTCTAATTTGTGCTATTGCTTCTTCAATAGTTCTATGACCATGAGACCCAGACGTTCTTCCAGACTAGCTGAGAGGAAAGAAGCCCCGGAAACCTCTAACAAAATCACTCTCGAGGATATATCTTCTCCATCGGATCCAGAATGGGACAGTGAGGGTCCAGACTACGGGGTTGGAAATCGGGAAAACAACGAGGTGTCTTCAGAGAATGAAGTTTCTCTGGGCTTTGAGGAGGAAGGAGGGATTGGTGACGATCGAGCCCCCGATGAATTTGAATCGGCCGTTATATTGGAATCACCTCCAGATTCCGTTGAATCAACGATCGACAACGATCGACTTGTCCGAATTTGCTTAAAGTACGGGATAATGAAAAGGGACACTCTAGTGCCTTCAAGTTCTGACCGTCCCCACAACCCTCCAGAAGGATATATGGCGGTCACTCGATTGATGTGCATGGTCGGCGCTATTCCTCCATTCTCTCCCTTCATCGTTGACTTCTTAAGACAAATGCGGATTGCCCCCATGCAGCTGCATCCCAATTCGTATGCCTACTTGCACACTTTGTACATAGCATATCGTGAAATCTTAGGCATAGAGCTCACGTTCGATGACGTTCACTTCTTCTATAATTTCAAGCATCGGACTCGAGAGACTCCATCTTTCTGCTACTTTGAGTCAGTTCCAAAAAGGAAGATAATCTCAGCACCATTCAGCAGTAAAGCTGGAGATTCCAGACTAGAATGGTTCTACGTGAAGCGGCAGCCTGGATGCGCCAGGAGGTGGACAAAATCAAGTAAAGCACTGATTTTCCAAATCCGGGCTCTATACACTTGAATCATCACCTTAATTTGTTTTCCTTTTTGTTTGCAGTCGACAATCCCAAACAGATATCAGATCAGGTGTTCTTTGACCGGATGCACCAACTTCTTAATGGCGATCAGAAATTCTTGACTATCGACGATGTCCTTAAAGACGAATACCTTCACTTTCATGGGCTGTTATCCGTTTTTCGTAGCATCGGTCATGGGACGGCTCCATACGCATACATTCCTCCAGTGGAGGTAGTCCCAGAGACAGGAGAAGGCTCAGGAGTTCCTACAGTGCCTCTTCAAACTTCACCTTCTCCATCTTCTACACAAGATGACGAATTGGCTAATCTGGCCGAAAAGCATCGTGAAGGATATACTGCCCCCGAGGAGGCTACTTCTCTGGAAAAGTCAACATCCTCCCAAGAGTTGCCACTTAATGCTTCCGAGGGGGATATCCCTAGTACTGATGACCAAATATTTCAGGGTTTGGGGGATCTCCCCTTACCTGAAACTATATACACTTCAGAGGATTTCAGGAAGGATCCTTTAGTCTTCACCTCTTCTGAAGAGACCACTCCCGCTAAGGCCAAAGAGCCTGCCCGTACTAGTCTAGCTTCAGACTCGGGTTGGTTGGGGGGAAACACACAACTTAGGATACACTTTATACAACGGCATTAGCATTCATTGCACCTCTTTCTCCATGAATCCATTAATTCTAAATTTCGTTTGTCTTATTGTGCAGGTACGATGTCTCGATCCTACTATGATATCAGGAAGCTTCGCCGCAGCATGTCCAATCCTCCTCAGGATGTCGAGTATGATCGTCGTGATGATCGTGCCAGGGATGAGAGAAGGCCTTATGATCCCTATCGTTCTCGACCCTCACGTTCTCGCTCACCAGTTCGGCCGGAACAAGAGAAATACAAGGGTTATCAAAGCCGTAGGGAAGAGGACAGACCACAATCTAAAGACTCCACTTCCTCCCATGAAAAGCGCAGCAGAGAGAAAAGTCCTCCAAAAGAAACCGGGTCTCGAAGTAAGCACAAGGTCCCTGCTACTAAACGACCTAGGACAGACAAAGAAACTACCGAATCCTCCTCACACAGGGACACCGAATTGACAATCCCCGCTCCTCCCCCACTAGATGCGGAGACTGCAATAAAGCGGGCATACTTGAAGGAGCAATTTCCCGAACACTACTTCGAGACTTTGACTTTCTTACCTGCCCTTGAACCTATTTCTTCTAAGTGGGCAGATGAGGCCAAAGCAAAGATAGATGCGGTGGAAAAACAGTATTCTGAGATGTTTAAATATTCATGCAACCTCTCTAGAATCATCCGCACTCTAATCACAAATGCTGACTCAATGCAAAAGACCGCGGAGGAGGATGCCAAGGCTTTAAAAGCCCTAGGAAAAGATTTGGAAGACACACAAGCTCAGCTAGCTGTCGCTCAAAGGGACGCTTCTAACTTCAAACAACAATTTGAGGACATGCAAAAACGTTATCATGACTTGCTTGAATCTCATACTCAAGAGCGTTCTGAATTAAAAAAGCAAGCTGATGAGGCTAAGTCAGAAGCTGCTAAGACACGCCTTGCTTATGCTGACCTTGAATGGAAAAACGCCGAGTTAGCACAGAGGAGTGCTGAACTAGAAAAGAAGAATGCTGACTTGGCTTCAAAGCTGTTGGAGGCAGAGAACAGAGCTGCCCTGGCTGAGGGCAATGTGGAGTGTGCTATCAAATCTGCGGAGGAAGCCCGCAAACAACTGTCAGAGGCGGAGGCTGATATTCAGGGTTTCGACGAACTAATGATTGAATTTTTCGCACATATCATCCGTCGCCGAAACATTTCTTGGATCGAGGATTATCCATCCACTCTAGTTCAAGTATGGAATCAGATTGTCGAGTGGGAAAAAGAGGAACTTAAAGTCGATTCCATTGATGAAGATACGCTAATGGAGAAATACTTGAGGGATGATGAGCCGGAGCGCCTAGCTGAAGGGCGCCGCCTCATTGCTGAGGCCATGGAAGAAGAGAGACGGAAGTCTAAACAGAAAACTGTTCTCGAAGCTGGTTCCTCTTCTTCTGCCCCTGCGACTTCTGAAGTAGAGGGGTATGATCCTGAAAATCCGGGAATTCCCCAAACAACTCTGCTATCCCCTATTCCTGAAACAGCATCAGAGGTAGTAGTCACCCCTGCTGAGAAGTCTTCGGAAGGTATCCCTACCTTTTCTCCTCAATTTGTCAAGGCTATTTCTACCTTTCGCTACGTGATTGAGCAATCGATGAAAAACCCATTGTTTTCGCCTGAGTTGATAACTGTTGCTTCTCATTCTGTAGGTGTTGAGCCATCCGAAAAGACAGATGTGACTCAGGGAGCCACCGCCGGGACAAAGCCCGTAGAAAAGGCCAAAAGAGGGGAGGACAAGGCTGCTTCTATAGACTTGGGAGAAGGAAGTGAGCCGACTAAGGCCGCCACTCCCCAGGATGAAGAAATGATAGCAGCTTTAAGGGATGACGGCGGTGACGGGGGTCAGGAAGAGGAACCAGAAGTTGCAATAGTCGGGGAGTCAAAAAGTGCTGATAACGTTACTTTGGCTGCAATGAAAGCTGATCAAGACAAACGCTTGCAATTAAAAGCCGAAGAACTAGACCCTGAAGCCCTCAAGCCCCTCGCAGTTGTGGATGCGGGATCAAGGTTAGTTGTTAAGCTCTCAACTAGATTTATTACAGAGGAACTCGCTAAAAAATCTTCTCTTGATTCCAGCGCTCCGCCCTCCGGGGAGAAGTCTACCGGCTCCAGCACCGCATCTTCAGGAAAAAAGAAGTCAAAACGAATCTTGACAGAGGCTGAGAAAGAAGCAAAGGATGCGGAGAAAGCCGCCAAGAAGTCCAAGGTTCATTCAAAATCTAAATAGTGGATTGCCTTGTATCGCTTTAGCATTTAGTGAACCAATAATTGCTGCTACAAGAGTGGCTCCTGCACTTTCTTTTTTAGCTATTTTCCTGTACAAATTCATTCATTTGTAAATAAAAAATAACTCATTTTCTGCAATGTCTGTTTGTCAGCAGTTCTGCCCTTATGTAAAAATGCATGTCTTACTATAGTTATAAAATGAAATTACGGAGGGAGGAAATATGCGTATACATATATACCCCCAGTCAATTCCCACAAATTATTTAATGCTTAATCAACCAATCTGAATGCTCCCGATTTTCTGACGGGATAGCATTTCCTGTGTCGTCAGTACCTGTCGTTTTTTCTGGCATTTCTTTTATACTCTCTCTCTTTTCTCTTGAGAGTTAGAGTTCGAGCTCAGTAATCTATTCATTCCCCGGTTTGTCAACGGGGAAAGATTTCTTTCTCAGCGCTCAGTCGGAGACGCTTTTATACTCTCTCTCTCTGGGGAGTTAGAGTTACGGAGGGGAATTTCCTTTTCAGCGCTCAGTCGGAGACGCTTTTATACTCTCTCTCTCTCTCTGGAGTGTTAGAGTTACGGAGGGGAATTTCTTTTTCAGCGCTCAGTCGGAGACGCTTTTATACTCTCTCTCTCTCTGGAGAGTTAGAGTTAAGAATGTCGTTTTCTCATTCTTTTATATCTTGTCGCACAAATAGTCGTTGTGCTTCTTCTTATGTCTAAACTGTCTTCAACCTTTTCAGGTTTTGAGTCATCCTGTATTCTATAATCACAACAGAATAATCGATGAATGTATATATGTAATGCATAAAAGTAAATAACACACAATATTTTTATAGTGGTTCGGCTAAGTCGTAGCCTACATCCACTTTATAGTCCTTTATTCATATCGTCAGATTTTCCCAAGGCAAGTCGTGCCTTATTACAAAGTTCATAAGAAAAATAACAAAGAGTACAGCATTTCTAATCCAAATATCGCATTAAGTGTTGGGCATTCCATGCTCTAGGGACTTCTTCGCCATCTACGGTCGTTAACGTGAAGGTTCCTTTTTCAAGTTTCCGTTGGATGACAAAGGGCCCTTCCCATTTTGGACCAAGGTGAGGAAGGGATGGAAAGACTCTTTTTAGCACCAAATCTCCTGGTTCAAAAGTCCTGAGGTGAACTTTTTTGTCGTAATAGCGTGCCATCTGACGTCGATGTCTTGCTGCACGCAAATCTGCTTCGTCCCTTTTTTCTTCGACTTCATCAAGAGACTCAAGTAAGAGCGCCCGATTCGTCATCGGGTCATAATATGTCACCCTGTGGGAAGGAACTTCCAGTTCAACTGGAATTACTGCTTCTGAGCCAAAGGAGAGAGAGAAAGGGGTGTGACCGGTGGCCGTCTTAAATGTTGTTCGATATGCCCACAAAGCTAGGGGCAATTCGTCAACCCATTTTGCCTTTGCACGCTCTAACCGTTTCTTGAGGATGGATTTTATTACTTTGTTTATTGCCTCTACTTGCCCGTTCGACTGCGGATAGGCAACTGCAGTATATCGCTTGTCAATCTTATACTTCTGGCAGAAATTTCTGAATTCCCTACTATCAAATTGGGTTCCGTTGTCAGTTATAATCGTCCTTGGGATCCCGAATCGACATATAATATTTCTGACCACAAAACTTATCACCTTTCTTGCCGTGATCTTGGTCAAGGGCTCAGCTTCCACCCACTTCGTAAAATAGTCCACGGCCACTATTGCATATTTCGCTCCTCCCTTAGCAATCGGTAGAACTCCAATGATATCAATTCCCCATGTGGCAAATGGCCAAGGACTCACCATTGATTTAAGTTGGGTCGACGGTGCTATGGGGATTTTGGCGAATCTCTGGCACTTATCGCAGCGTCGTGAATAATCAGCTGCATCTTTATTAATTGTAGGCCAGAAGTATCCGTATCGCAATATCTTCTTTGCTAAAGTCTGACCTCCTGTATGATCTCCACACTCACCTTCGTGTACTTCTCTCAGTACACACTTGATGTCATCGTGTGCTATACATCGTAACAGGGGCATAGAAAATCCCTGCCTATAAAGAGTATCATCTTGTATGATATATCTGGTAACCTTGCGAACTATAGCCCTTCTTTCACTCTTCTTTGACGGGAGTGTTCCATCCTTAAGGAAGTTCTTAATTGGGGTCATCCACGACTCCTTCTCCGGTTCCGCTTCGAAAGCGAACTCAACTTCCATTGACTCAAAGCTTGGCGATTCCAACGTTTCAATCGGAATTATTTCAGTCTCTTCTGGGTTGTCGGAACTAGCCAGCTTTGCCAGCCTATCCGCCTTCTGGTTTTCGGCTCTTGGGATGTGTGTTATATCGTACCGCTCCAAGCTACTCAATAGCTCTCTCACTTTCCTGAGGTAGGCGATAAGTCGAGGTCCCCGAGCCACAAATTCCTCTCGCACTTGGCAAACAACGATTTTAGAGTCACAGAATATGTCCAATGTTATTATTCCAAGGTCTTTAGCAAGCTTCAGCCCGGCAATCAGGGCTTCATATTCAGAATCATTGTTAGTCGCCGAAAATTCTAATCGTAGAGCATAATATAACGACCGTCCTTCGGGGGTGACTAAGACGATTCCAGCTCCGGACCTTCGATCGTTCTTGGCTCCATCTGTGTATAGTTTCCACGGATCTATCTTTAACTCATCCTAGGACCTAACCACTTTGTCATCGATTACTTCCTCCTCTGGGATGGTGAACTCCGCAATAAAGTCTGCCAGAGCTTGCCCCCTGATCGACTTTCGTGGTTGAAAATTCAAATCAAACTGACTTAATTCTATATTCCATTTGATCAACCTTCCCGATGCTTCGGGTCTCTGCAACACCTGCCTCAAAGGCTGGTCGGTGTATATGGTTATTGGATGAGCTTGGAAATAGTGACGAAGTTTTCGGGATGCAATTAGGAGGCTGTAAGCGAGCTTCTCAATCTTTGGGTAGTTGCGCTCTGCCGCTGCTAATTTCTTGCTTACATAATACACTGGCCTTTGTACTTTGTCTTCTTCTCGAACCAGGGCTGTGCTAACGGCGTGAGCCGAGACTGCCAAGTAAACAAACAATTCTTCGTGATCTACTGGCTTTGACAAAATCGGCGGTTTCTCTAGCAGTTCCAATAAATTTCGAAAGGCCTCAACACAGTCCGGAGTCCACTCGAAGTTATTCTTTCCTCTTTTAATCAAATCAAAAAACGGAACGCATTTGTCTGTGGCTTTGGAGATGAATCTACTCAGCGCAGCTACTTTCCCTGCAAGACTCTGAACGTCTTTAATTCTCCTCGGCTCTTCAATGTTTCTAATCGCTGCTATCTGGCTAGGATTGATTTCAATTCCTCGGGAACTCACAATGAAGCCTAGGAACTTTCCCGATGCCACTCCAAATGAGCATTTCAGAGGATTCAGCTTCATCCGATATTTTCGCAGGATACCAAACATTTCCGCCAAGTCTTGCGTATGGCTGGAGGACTGTTTCAATTTGACAAGCATATCATCCACATAAACTTCCATAGTCTTCCCTATTTGATTATAAAACATTCTGTTCACCAAGCGTTGATAAGTGGCTCCGACGTTTTTCAATCCGAATGGCATCACGACATAACAATATAATCCCAAATTCGTAATGAAGCTCGTATGTTCTTGGTCTGGCACGTGCATAGGAATTTGATTGTACCCAGAATATGCATCCATGAAAGAGAGAAGTTCATGACCTGCTGTCGAATCTACAAGCTGGTCAATTCTGGGAAGTGGGAAACTATCTTTTGGGCAGGCTTTGTTCAAATCTGAAAAATCAATGCAAGTCCGCCACTTTCCATTCGGCTTTTTTACCAAGACGGGATTCGATATCCAGTCGGGATATGTCGAATCTCGAATAAATCCGTTCTGCTTCAGCTTCTCCACTTCCTCTTTGAGAGCAGCCGACCTCTCTGGGCCCAACATACGTCTCTTTTGCTTCACAGGCGGATGCTTCGGGTTTACATTTAATTTGTGACTTATAATGGATGGCGATATCCCACACATGTCAGCGTGGGTCCAGGCAAACACGTCCAAGTTCGCCTTCAAAAAGTCCGTTAGTTCTTTGGCCCGACATGGATCCAATTGAGACCCAATCTTCAAGACTCTTGTCGGATCAGCGTCATCAATGGGAATTTCCACTGTCGCTTCATTAGGAGTTGCATTCTTAGTCTCTGGTTCCTCGTCTTTTCTGGGATCCAGGTCTTCAGGCGTTCCTTTAAGCAACTCCTTCAGGGCCGATTTCTCTAATTGCTACGCCGAGCCCCCCTTTGGGGGAGGCGAGGCATCTTCACTCTCGATGTTAAGTCCTTTCATCAACATCTTTAGTTCGGCCACATAGCAGGCCCGTCCGGAAACTTGATCCCCTCTCATTACTCCAGTTCCAGCTTCGGTTGGGAACTTAAGCAATAAACACCAGGGGGCGATACAAACTCTGAATTCAGCAAGGGCAGGCCTCCCCAAAAATGCATTATAAGGCGAATCTACGTCCAATACTACGAACTGAAGCATCCGCACTCTTCTGCGTTCTCCTTGCCCCAAGGTCACGGGCAATTCTATATATCCCATGGGAGCTGTTGACGCCCCGTTGAAGCCTCTTATCCATCCTTCACATGGCTTCAAATCTTCAGACTCAAGCTTCATCTGATCAAATGACTTTTTAAACAAAATATTAATGGAACTTCCGTTGTCTACTAATACCTTATGAACCAAGGCCGGCCCAATGGTGGTAGTAATAACCAACGGATCATCAGTGGGTGATTGGAGCCCAGTATTATCTCTGCTGCGGAACACCACGTCGTCAAACATGATCTTCTGTTGTTTTATGGGGGTGACATCTTCCAAATCATCACCTTCATTCACATCTATGTGCTTGGCAGCATTTACATATTGATCCATTGATCTGAAACTTCGGATTGCTGGGTGAGGTCCGCCCACTATGGAGTTGATAACAATTCCTTTACCTTTCTACTGCGCTGTAGGCTTGGGAGCAGGTAGAATCTGTTTTGGAGGCTGCTCTCCTTGCCCCTGTCCCTCGGGGCAACCTTGTATTCATCCAACTTCCCTTCACGCAGCAGCTTCTCAATCACATCCCTCAAATGCCGACATTCATTGGTTGAATGCCCATGAGTTCCATGAAACAAACAAAATTTCCCTGTCGCCATTTCTTTCTCGGTCGAATCACGAGGTGGCGGTCTTTTGTACTGCAAAACATTGTACGTATCCAGGTAAATATTCTCCAGGGTGTCGTTCAATGATGTATAATTCTCGTAGTTCTGGAATCGGGGTCTTTTGTTAGGATCACTTCCCCTATTTCTGTTTTTTCTGTTACCGTTCGGATTACGGTTATTGTTGTTGTTACCCCCGCTTCTAGCATTGTTGTTTCCACCCTTGTTTCCCACATTTACTTTAACCTTGCCAGAACTTTCCCCAGACTGCTTCACGGCGATATTACTCTGCACATTTTCTTTTGAAGCCGCCGCAGACTTTCTCTTTTGGTTTGCCCTGGCCTCCTCTCGCCTTAAATAAATATCGGCTTTTTCATAGAATATCTCTCTTGTGGAGGGTGTCTTCCCAGAAAGGTAATCCCCGAACTCAGATTCAGGATCGACTCCTTCCTTTAATGCCATTAGAATGGTGGGCTCATGCAGGTCACTAACTTCAGTCACAGCTAGGTTAAAACGGTCAAGATATGCCCTCAAAGACTCTCCTGGTGCCTGCTTGATTCTCGATAATTCAATAACACTTTTGGACTTTCGGGCATGGAGTCGGAACTGGTTCATAAAACGTTCGCTCAGTTCCTTGTAATTCGAAATCGAACGAGGAGGAAGTCGGGTAAACCAGAACAGCGCCACATCTTCTAAGTAGATTGGGAATGCTTTGCACTTCACTTCATCAGGGGCAGCAGCAACATTCATGAGCCACGAGTATCGCATCAAATGCTGTCCCGGATCAGTCCTTCCGTTGTACTTGTCCATCTGTGTCAAGTTAAAGCGCCGGGGAAATTGGAAGTCGAGGATATCGTCGGTGAAAGGAGTATGGCTTCGCTCAATGCCATAATCTTCATTTGTATAGTTCCGGCTCTCGGACATGATCTGGCGAACCATTGCCTGTACATCAGCATTAGTTAGGGGCCGCTCAGGTTCCCTGGCCCTAGTATCCGAGTTCCTTCTGGGCTCTTGTTCAGGAGATGCCCTTCTTCTTCGAGCTGCTTCTGCTCTATTCCGTTCCCTGCGCTCCCGGTCGATCTCGGGAGGAGGGGACTGGAGCCTTTGCCCCCGAGTGGGGTCATTGTTTCCTAGTGCTCGTGCAATATCCTCACGAGATCCCAAAGATCCAAATGTCAGCTGCTCCACATTCTGAGGTCGTTCGAGCGGCCTTCATTCACGGGGTCGCTCTTCCTCGGAAGATGAAGACTGATCCACTGGTGTGTGACGAACCGGTGATGGAGTTCTCTGTCGACGGAGTTCGCTAATCTCCCTACTCATGAGCCTCATATTCTCCTGCATCATGAGATTAGTGCGCTCGTGGACTTTCATAGCCTCCCTTGTACTTTCAAGCATATCAAGTAGGCGCGAGAAATCTCCTTGAGTAATGGGCGCAGATGGGTTGACCTGATCACTGACCCTGGCGGTTGGAATCGGAGCATTTGTAGGGACTCGAGTAGAAGTTCCAACATCACCAAGAGTCGGATCGGATCGGAGATGGGAGGTCGGGTCGGATCGGAGCTGGGGAGTTTGGTCGGGTCGGTACATGGCATGCTGCTCGGGTCGGTTCAGATTGGGGGAATGCACTGCTTCAGAATCTCCTACCCGGATCAAATCGGAGCTTTCCCCCTGTAGACGGTTCGGATGTCCTACGTTGGTTCGTCCTGCTGCTGAACTCTGCCCACGAGACCTTGTTACAACCGCATTTTGTTGATCTTCGCCAGCTCCATTTCCTCGACCAGATTGAACTTCTTTGCCTTTTCCTTTGGCCATGATTCTTCGACAATCACTTCAAAAAATATCCAAGAGCGTAGAAACTTGAGGATTAACTTCTTTGAACTCAACGGTCCAAAAAGTAGAACGATAATCCCGAAAAACAAAGAATTCAGATGAGTTCTCAGTGAAAGCACCAAAATGTTAGACCAAAAAGTGGTTCTAACACCCAAATTGATTAAAAGCAAAATGAAATGAGATAAAAATAAAAATGAACACACAGGATTTATAGTGGTTCGGCGAAGAAATGCCTACGTCCACTTGTTTTTCACTATTTTCACTGATTTAGTTGCAAGTACAATGAAATATTCACTCGATCTCTCTCGCAACTCACTTACAATCACTTAATTGTTTGAAAACAAATAATGAAAGAAGATTTGGATTTTCTGGGATTGCTGGAATTCGGATTGTGAAGGTGGTTGAACTCTCCAAGTGCCCGAAAAAGATCCTTTTCTTTGTCTCCAGACGGGGTATTTATAGGTGAGAATTTGCTCAGAACCCGATCCGGATCGGAGCCACGTGTCATTCACCCCATCAGCCTCGGGTTCAGATGCATTTCTATGTTGACAACGCATCAGAGTAAGGGACGTTGTGGGCAGGAACTGGTCATAGCCGATCTGGATATCCAGGCGCTTATGCAGGGGAATGATATGGAGAATGGGTTCGAGTCGGAGGGACATGTACAAGGGGTTTGGATCGGGATATCTGATCCGACCCGGATTGACTTATAAACAATTCTCTCTTCTCTTTATTCTGCTCCGCTCCGCTCCGCTCCGATCTATCTCCGTAGCAATCAAGTGGCTTTCCGATCCAATTGGGATTATATCGCCCTCCGATCCGAACGGCTGTGCCTTTCTAATTTCCTCAGCAATAGCTCACCGATCCGAACAGAAAACTTTATCCGAACCGCTACCCTGCTCTGATCCGACCCGCTTCAGAGTTTTTCAAGTTCTTCAATATTTCATGTTTTGACTTGGTGTTGCCCAGTTCACAAAGTGGGCTAACACCATGTATATGTACAGTCCCTTGTCGTATATCGTACAGGTTTCATCACATATATCTATACTACTTCAACGTAGTGCCACCATTCTTGAAATCGTTTGGACTACCACCCTTGTTCCGGCTAGGTTTCCTTATCATGAACTATCGCGTGTTCAACTAGGATTTATGCCACTTAGGACCACTAGAGATTATGCTACCTATTGAGGTACTGGATTCTCTTTCGGATAGGCCCTGAAAAGAGAAGGAAAGCTGGAATGCCAACAGGCGTCTGTATTTGAAGCAGTTGTTCGAATTCCTTATGATATGCAAGTGAAACAAGTCCTTGCTAACGTTTTCTAGATTCGATTAGGGTTTATGCCACCTAGGACCACTAGGGATTATGCTACCTAATGAATAACACCTTTTTTTCATGTAACGATCTATTAATCGATCGGCTCCCTACAAGTCCTAGCTCGTTCATGTGTCTGTGTCATACGGCCCAATCACGAAATGTAGTCACCTGTGCTAGGTCCACCATAGGGTGTATCAAGCCCTAGAGTGCCAACCACCGACACGAATCAAGCACGCACAGCGTAAACCTACTGGTGCCCAATGCCTGCTTTTTCAACTCCGAACTACGTGCACGACCATAGTCCGCCTGAACCTACAATGGCGCACCAACTCAGCCGTCGTTCTGGTTGCTTACAATCAGCCCAGTAATCGTGCCCCACCCTGCCTAATTCCAGGGTACCATGATACATCTAGTGGGTTACTGCTGAAAAGGATCGCATAACTAGGGTTTCCGTCCAGCAGGTTAAGTGTTGTCATTTAAATTCAAGACTTGACCCCATCAGTCTAGCATGTCAAGTTGGTTAAGTATGGTCATTCAAGTTCGTGACTTAACCCGTCTACATGTCATGTCAAATTGGCTAAGTGTTGTCGTTCAAGTTCATGACTTAGCCCTATGAATCATGTGTCAAGTTGGTTAAGTGTATTCAAGCGGTTCATGGCTTAACCCTACCAAATCATCGTGTCAAATTGGTTAAGTGTATTCAAACGGTTCATGACTTAACCCTATCAAATCATCGTGTTAAATTGGTTAAGTATATTCAAGCGGTTCATGACTTAACCCTACCAAATCATTGTGTCAAATTGGTTAAGTATATTCAAGCGGTTCATGACTTAACCCTAACAAATCATCGTGTCAAATTGGTTAAGTGTATTCAAGCGGTTCATGGCTTAACCCTACCAAATCATCGTGTCAAATTGGTTAAGTGTATTCAAGTGGTTCATGACTTAACCCTATCAAATCATCGTGTTAAATTGGTTAAGTATATTCAAGCGGTTCATGACTTAACCCTACCAAATCATTGTGTCAAATTGGTTAAGTATATTCAAGCGGTTCATGACTTAACCCTAACAAATCATCGTGTCAAATTGGTTAAGTGTATTCAAGCGGTTCATGACTTAACCCTATCAAATCATCGTGTTAAATTGGTTAAGTATATTCAAGCGGTTCATGACTTAACCCTATCAAATCATCGTGTTAAGTATATTCAAGCTGTTCATGACTTAACCCTATCAAATCATCGTGTCAAATTGGTTAAGTATATTCAAGCGATTCATGACTTAACCCTAACAAATCATCGTGTCAAATTGGTTAAGTATATTCAAGCGGTTCATGACTTAACCCTATCAAATCATCGTGTCAAATTGGTTAAGAATATCAAGCGGTTCATGACTTAACCCTATCATGTGGCTTTAATTCATTAATGCACCCAACCTCTCACATCAGACCTGTTGTTGTGGTCACTGGATATGCCGGGCGGTTCCGGGCAGAATTACACCACAACTTAGTCTGACCTCGGGTTTTCAAGTGCAATATGACCAACTACCCACATTGGATCCTATTTTTTGCAATAACGGGATTTGTCGGGCGGTTCAGGAAAGAATTACACTGCAAACTCAACCCAACCTCGAGTTGGCCATTTTCAAGTTCATTCTAAGTGTCATGTCCATGTTCAATTTTCATGTAAAGTTCGTGTCAAGTTTCTAAGCGAGTTTCATGTCAAGTTCTCATGTCAAGTTTTCAAGTTTCAACTTATGCCTATTATCAAGTTCATGATTCATATTCATAACCAATTCACGTTTCAAGTTCATAAGCATGTTTACGTGCCTTTTAAATGTCCAATATCAACTATCAAGTTATAGTCAATTTTGTATTCAAGTTATTCCCATCGTATCAATTTCATGCTATTTGTCGCGTTCCACAATTATCTAAAAACATGGTTTGACTACCAAATTCTATTTTCTCTAATTACGTTCCGAGTTCACAATTCACATTCATGTCAATTATCAAGTTTACAATCGCTTTTGTGTTCAAGTTATGCCAATTCATGTCCAAGCTAATTCATGTCAATTACCAATTCATGTCTAAGTGAATCTTCATGTTTTGACCAATATCCCCAAATCGTATTCCTACCGTGCGCGTATCGATATTAATTCAAAAAGGGATAAACAAGGAAGTCATGACAAAGATGGGCATGTGAATAGGCATGAGATTATAATCCAAATCATATGTTCAACAGAATTGGTGTATAATAGTTTAACACATCATAGGCATGTGAATAGGATCTAGAACAACAATATGAAAACCAAGGTTTAGGAACATAAGTAGACTTGCATTAATCCAAATTCAAGATTCAAGAGAGAATAGGGTGAAAAAGTCTTATCATCAAGTCAAGGTCCAAGAATTCATATTACAATCTAGCGTTTAAATAATAAACTAGGTCCAACAACATGAATGGGCATGATTCATTCGATAAGGAATAACCCAAAATCCTATATTCAAGAAGAAACAAGAACAGGTCTAAACAGATAATTCAAGCTTAGGTCCAATTTCATTTTATTCCATGTCCATATTAAATTTAACCAGTTTCAATCTCAAAATAACTAGAACTTATAGAGCGTGGATCGAGAATAAGAGTGCAGAGATTTGATTCTGGAAACGGTTATTGCAGTTGTTGAATCTTTATTTGTTTAGTCTTGTTCTAGTTGAAAACCCCCAATTTGCAATTCCTAGATGTTGTCTTGACGAAGAAGAAGTAGTCTCTTTTAATTTTAATATTATCATTTTGATTTTCACAGAGGTAGCATAAGGACAGAATGAAATGGTGTAGAGAGAATGAGGCTAAGGGGCTGTTTATATAGGGTTAGGCAGACGAATCTGGTCACGAAACAAGTCTAAATACATCAGAATGCATCTGGTTCAGGAAATAGGTTCGGGAGGCAGGTCGACTCCTAGGTCGACTCCCCAGTCGACCTGGTCATGGGGAGATCGACACCCCAGTCGACTCCCCAGTCGACCTGGTTAGGGGGGGGGGGGGTCGACTCTCCAGTCGACCTGGGTATATGGGCGGGAATTTTCCCGCCAGCCTTCTCTGGGTTTGAATTTTAAAATTTTGGCTTTATTTTTGAGCTGATTTATTTTATTCAAATTCCTGAAACTTCCGAGGGTCATAACTTGGTCATACGAACTCCGATTTTCGAAAACTCGGACTCGATTTCATGTAGAATTTCGAGACGAACGCAATGGCATAACCCGTTTCCCTTGGTTCTTATTTTAAAATTTAATTCTGCCTTGATTTATGGTTATAACATGTTATTAAAATACGGGTTGTTACAATCCCTGTCCAAATTAGAAAGGGTCAGGTTAAAGCATTGAAAACCCTTATTCACACATACGATGGCCAGGGTAAGGCCTCAATTGGAGGGGGTGGTGTATAAGTCTCTATCCGCGCATATAATTGCTTGGGTAGAGCATTAAAAGAGTAAGCCTTCATCCAAGATAAAGCATCTAAACCCTTAGCCGCGTCTACGATGGCCAGGTTAAGGTTCCTCCTGCAAGGAGGTCGGGTAAGTCCTTGGGTCCTACTTGATAATAAGCCAGCCAAGCGCATCGGACACAAAAAGCCCATAGAGTGGCTCATATGGCTGAAACACCTAGAAGAAGCACGAAAATGGCTCATAAAATTAAATCCCAGAGTGGCTCACAAAGCCGAAATGGCAATTCAAAGCAGAAACTACAAATACTCGAATCTAGGTTTTGGGTCTTCTATTCTATATTTCCAGAAGTGGAGTTCTGGTCTTCTATTATAAATTCCCGAATCTAGGTTTCATAGTTTCTATTATTTCTAGAAGTGGAGTTCCGGTCTTTTATTATGTACCCGAATCTAGGTTTCGAAATTTCTATTATTTCCAAAAGTGAAGTCGGAATTTCTATTATTTACATAAGTGGAGTTCTGATCTTCTATTATAAATACCCGAATTTGGGTTTCGGGATTTCTATTATTTTCAGAAGTGTAATCCTGGTCTTCTATTATAAATGCTGGAATATGGGTTTCGGAATTTCTATTATTTCAAGAAGTGGAGTTTTGGTGTTATAGTATAATTACCCGAATCTGGGTTTCAGGATTTCTATTATTTCCACAAGTGGAGTTCTGGTCTTCTATTACAAATATCTGAATCTGGGTCTCCAGGCTATAATTCTTATTTCATGAAAAATTGATTTTCAGAATTTTATTACACAAACTCAAGTATTTGGACCTTTTCCTTATATTTCCAAATGGATATTCTGGACTAATAATACTTTCAGAAATGAATTATTATATTTCCATTATTCAAACACTTGGATCTGGGTTATGGATTTTCCGTTCTCATTTCCAAAAGAGGATTTCTGGACTTCTATTGTCATGTCCAAGTATGGAATTCGGGCCTACTATCTTATTTCCGAAAAGTGGATTTTAAATTAATACTTGGGTTGGTATCTCAGGTCTTTTATTTGAAACCTTCTAAAGAAGGTTATGATTTCACGATACCTCACACATGGAGGTTTTCTAAACTTATATACATAAAATTTCTATTCATTATTTTGGCGAAATATGAAATACGAATGATCATATTATTTAATCTCGAGTTTCATCTATTACTTGGTTTCGATCCAGATGGTGTCTCACATAAAATGAGATGATTATTGTATACATCCTACTTTAAGCAAAATACTAACAAAAAAATGTTATGTATTGAGTTTTATGCAGAATAATGCAGTGGAAATCCTAGACGAGGATGTTTGAAACGTATACAAAGGTTATACATCAGGTGATATCTACAGAATTTACAAAGTTATTAACAAAGTCATCTCATAGATTGTCAAGTACAAAAGTTGGATCTTAATATCATTGTCACATTAAATATCTTACACCTCCTTATCTAGATCATCATCGGTTATATCACTACAACAAAAATACCCTATTACAACGTCATCTTTGCAATGGGCGATGGCTGCCCGTTGTAGTAGAAGGCTATTACAACGGTCAATTCATGACCGTTGTAATAAGTGTCTTATATAATGCTCTTTTTACAATAGGAATGGCTCGTTGTAATAGAACGATATTACAAAATTCCTTCCATGTCTGTTGTAATAGATTCCAATTCTACAATGTTCAAAAAATACCCATTGTAATAGATGCCAGTTTTATAATGGTCACAAAATGCCTGTTGTAAGTGGTGCGAATTTTACAATGCTCGTAACGCCCGTTGTAATAGAAGTCAATTTTACAGGACTGAAAATGCTCGTTGTAATAGGTGCCAATAATGCTTGCTCAAAATTTTAAAAATAGTAATTTATAAATAATAATTATGAATGTCAAATTATATAAAACATTATTTGAAAATTATAGTAATTAATGATTATTAAAAATAGTTCATAATTATTAATTATTATCTACATCCAATAAAAAAATTATATTTAATAATTTTTGTGGTTAATTATTATTACAATTAATATTTATTAATTACATTAAATAATCAATAAATATAATTAATAACTAATATTAAATAATTAATAACGAATACTATTAAATAATTGATGATTATTAATTAAATTTTAATAATAGATTCATACCCTTGTGAGTTTATATATCATACACATTTTTAATTAGTAAAGAATCAATGAATGGTGCAGAAAATGAAAGGCATTTTATTGCTAAAATGAAATAGGTAAATGAAGTGGAAAATAGAAATAATATGCATTGATATTATTTAATAAATAAATAATAACCAATAGATAAATTCATAATAAATAAATAAATGATAAGATTAATAATTACAAATAAATAGTAATTTATAATCAACAATAATATTATATATAAATTAATTTATAATTTGTGTTTAAAAGAGGTATTTCTTGAATAAATCAATTATTTGGTATTATTAATTGATAATTAAGACAAATAACTTTAACTTAATCAACACAATTATTCAATAATTCATAATTAACAAACAATATTAATTAATTAGAAGTAATTTTTAGTATTTTATAATTAATAATTATATTAAGCATTATAAAAATATTAAAATAATAATTAGTATAATATTTAGGAATTATTAATATAGTATAATAATTTATTAATAAATCATAAATTAATTAACAATTATTCGTATAGTATAATTTATAGTTGATGATTGTTGATAAATAATAATGTACAACAAAGGTTTAAGTTTTGTAGTTAATATTTTATTACAACTTATGATTTATAATTAAATATTAAAAAATATAACCAGTGATTTGTCCTCGTTGTTATGCACCCCTTCCCAGTCTGGGTCACACAACCATGGTTCTCAAATAATACTGTAGCATTTATAATTAGTAAATTACTTTTATTAATATTAGTGTAAGATAATTGACATTATTAACAAATGGCGACATCTAAAATTTCATGGCCCACTTAACTTTCAGATCTAAAACGATTGCACTTTAACTTACACTTGCCCTAATTCTTTTCATTCCTTCCCCTTTTTCGTAGATTTTCATTTTTCACTTCTCATCTTTCCTTGCCCAAAATCTCACCATAAGATCCAAACAAAACCATTTTCCTTTTCTTCTTTTTCTCCACTACAATACCTTAATCTCAGTCCCCCACAAATTCCCATCTCGAAATCTCCGTGTTCGACCACAGTCGCAATCCAAGCTCTGTGTTGAATCGCGATTAAGGTGGCCTAAAGTTGGAACTGGATGTCGAGTTGTGGATTCGAGCGATTCTATCGAGACTCTAGAGATGCAACAATAAATCACACTGCAAGTAGCTGCAAGGTTAAATTACACTTCCAGATTATTGAATCTTTCAAGAGTTGGATCTAGAGTTGTCAGTTTGCACTATAGGTGGCTTTTTACTTCGACAACAATCAAATATGAACGTATTGTATGAAAACGAGGTATACTTAAAAGAGGTCAAATTGAACGTATTGTTTTACTTTTATGTTTGTCGGTTTTAAGTATATCTCAAGTTGTGATGGTATTATCGTGGATAGTTTGTGTGTTGCATAGATTTAGCGTTCATCAAGTTGCTAATCTAGTTCTTCCTCTATTCATTAATTAGGCTATGATCTACCTATAGAGGCTAGAAAGTGAGTTTGAACTATCTGCGTTTCTAGTACTAGTTAATAACGTATATTTTCCAAGATCACGGTTAATATCATCATCAAAAGTTTTTTATTTGAATGATTAAAATGTTTTTTCGGAAACCTTTGGAATTTGAATATGTATTTTTTTGAAGGAGTTCAGGTGGAAATTTTCTCCTCCCACGGTTGTCGTGATCAACCACAAAGAGTTCCACCGAAAAGTACGGTCAATAGCCGAAGTTATGTTGCGGTAATTTATGTTTAACAACACTTTTGTCTTATGTTATTCTGTTCAATTTGAACTACTTCTACCATGTCATTAGACAGTAAATGATTAGAATCAGCAACATAATATGCATTGATGTGTGAGCTCTTACGCTTGGGGGTGCATATTTCTTGTCTTTACTTTTTATGAAACAGACTAATTACATATAAGTTCCACAACTTCTTTTTTGAATTCCAAAATGCCCCTTCAGTAATCTCCTCAAATTTTCCCTTGATGTATCATTGCATTCAATCAGATCATGAAATGGCAAATTCAACATTTTGGTTAACCGGTAGGATAATTGTTTTAAGAAGTCAGTAACTTGTATTGGCTAAGCCAAGTAGATCGATTACTAAGTCACCATAAAATATTCAAAATTATGGTAGGTTCAGTTTTCACTGATGGAATTTATGTTAGTTCATAACTGTTAGCAACAGATGCATCAGGCCAAAAAGGATCTCTACCAAATGCAACAGACATGATCCATTATCCTTCAGCAATATCAAGTGGGCAAGCAAAAGATGGCTACTCATGCAATAGAAAAACCAAAAGTTAGGGAGAAGCTAAATCGATTTGTTATAAGCATACAAGTCAGGATGTTTAGAAACACGTGTTAGGTATATTAAATAACAATAAAGGAAGAACAATCTCTGATTTTGCTATATAGTCTTTGCATTACATTATATCATACAATCTCTGACTTTATAAAACCGGTTAGTTATATTAAATAACAATAAAGGAAGAACAAGTAGACGTCTGGTACGCTTGTTTACTTCATTAGTAATAGGTAACATGTATGTGTTAAGGAAGTCACATCCAGCGCTCTTTACCTGCTAAGATTTTAACCGCGATATAGTTATCCCCTTGTTAGTAAACCGCATGCTAGGATAGGCTTGTTGTGTTATTATGTATGTTTGATTGTTTGTAAATGGCTGATAGGCATGCGGGGAACCGTTGTATGTTTTCTTGGTTGAGGAATTTCAAGGGCGAAATTTCTTAAGGGAGGAGGGTGGAGGGGGGGGGGGTGTAACGACCTGCATTCTACGTATCGGAGGTCGTATAATATTTGTTTTATTTTCATATGAAGTCATATGGTCGTGTAACTCTGGGAAACAACTATTGGGGTCATTTCCCACATTCACGATTTTTGCCGAATTTTAAATGACCGTTTTGCCCCTGGTGAATCTTTTTTCGCCTATAACTTTTGATTGGTAAGGATTTTTGACCAAAAACCACTTCCACTGGATTCAGATGATGGTTTCCCACTCCGTAGAGTGGTCACATTAATCAAACGGACTTACCGTTTGGGAGATATGACTGAAATAAGATTTAAAGATGGGAAAAAACCTAATTGGGCTTAATAGGGTGATTAGCAGCTAGTTCCATAACCCATTTCGAAATTAGGGTTATGGGAGGGTTGAAAAGAGTTGGAGAATCATCTCCTTTTATTTTTCTAGCCGCCACAAACATTTCTTTAACCCTAATCATGACTTCCATCTACCAAATCTCACTCTAATCACTAATTGATCAAATCTACAACAAATCAAGCCGAATTAGCACCAAATTCAAGGTAGAGCTGCTGCACCACATTGGGATCAAAGCCAAATTAGTAGAAGTTTCAGATCTAACATTTATTTTTGGCTAAGGTGAGTGATTTGTATGTTTATACACTAATTATGGCTAATTAGGGGTGATTAGTGATAATTAGCGAAATTATGCACCTAAAAATTATGAAAAAATTTGTAAAAATTATGAAATTATATTTTATATCACTTGTATGAATTTGGGTTAATTTGGATTAAGTTTGATAATCATATAGTTAAGCAGGGTTAAGGAAAAAATCATGGATTTGGGTACGTTTGACCTAAAATATCCTATGTGATTGATGTTTTCACCTTTTTGATTGAACCAATATGTTTTAACTATTGTTTGGGATGTTTTATGATTGTTTAGTAAAGTTAGAATGGTTGAAACTGCTGTTGTATGGCGAGAATGGACGAAACAAGCTCGTTGGAAAACTTGTAGGGTTTCAGATCGGATCAGATCAGATCGGAGTTGGAGGACCGAACCGAACCAGAGCTTGGCACAGGAGAAAGCATGGAAAAAAGGAAGGCCACTTGAATTGAGTTGGGATTGGGTCGGACTAAGGCAAGAAAGCGGGATCGGATCAGGGGAGGGAGAGGGGAAGCTTCGAACCGAGAAAAGGAGCACGAACCGAACTAGATGGAGATGGCTGATGAAACACCCCACTTCCGTTAAGGTCACTCACAAAGGGAATGCCTTAACTTTGGTAGAGCATTATAGGTAAAAGACACAGATAATTTACAAGACAGACAAATATAAGCAGCGGAAAAAAAACTAACTTTATTTCATACATGGTTCATAACAAAAACATTACAACGTACTGTCTCAAAACAACTTCCAAATCATTACATCAAAATCTCTGTCTTGATTATAACATAAAGAAGCATAAAACACAATAAAACCGCATAAATCCCCTAGTAGTAGTGTGTCCAAAGCCATAGCCAAAGATAAGAAGTTCCAAGCTATACATCACAGAGTCTTCAAGCTTGGAAAGATGAACTGTCCAAATTAAGCTGAGCTATTCCCTCCCTGGCTACCTGAGGGGGAAGGGGGAATGGGAGAAAAGAGAGAGAAAGAAAAATGGGTCAGACATAAGTTTGGTAAGTCCGGTGATTATTCAACATGTAAACTAGTAAGAGAACCATGACATGAATAAATTGGACGCAGGATAGTAACAAAGAATTAAGGTAACATAGGATAAGGCAAGGTAAACAAGGCAAGATAAACAAATCATACTATCGCACTCATATCCATATTCTCTGCACCTACTAGATATTTCAACCATCATCATGAGTTCAAACCCGGTGATCCCTTTTTATCGATCGGCTCCTACTCGCACGCATTTACTACTTGTGTCTTACGACCCCGCTCGATTGTAGATACATGTGCTGGTCCCACCATGGGATGTATCCAATCCTATAGTGGTAACCCGACATGATTCAAGACGCACAGTGTATAACTACTGATGCCCAGTTCCTGCTTTTTCCACTCCGGAGTACGTGCATGCATGTACTCCGACAAAACCTACATTGACGCACCAACCGCCGTTGTTTTGACCGCTTATAATCAGCCCAGTAATCATGCCCCATCCTGCCTAGTTCAGGGTACCATGATACATCTATGTGGGTTACTGCTGAAATGGGTCCCAGTTACTAGGGTTTCCTAATCAACACATTAAATTGGTTAAGTGTCCAAGTTAACCTAATCCCACCCATCAGTTTAATTAACATTTGTATTGGTTAAGTGTTGCATTAATTAACTTAACCCTACCATTCCTGACTTAGCTTTAATTCATTCATTAAAGCACCAACCACTCACATTAGACAGGTATTGTTGCGGTCACTGGATGTGTCGGTTGGGTCCGGGCAGTTTTACACCGCAACTCAGTCTAACCTTGGGTTCTTTTGGGCTCGATGCACTAACTTCTCACATTAGATATATATTGTTACAGTTGCTAGATGTGGCGGGCGGTTCCGGGCAGTCTTACATTGTAACTCAATCTAACCTCGGGTTAGGCATATTCGTTTTTTCTAAATTTACATATTTACCTCTTTTATGTTTATATGTAAATTATTGTCATTCAGGTCAAGCTCCACTTTCCCTTTAAATCAAGTTCATAATTTTAGGTATACAAATTTATACCACCTTATGCCATAAAACATTTACATGTTTATGAGCCAAATATGCCAATTATATGTAATTTCATATTTTTTCGCAACGTTACCCCCGTTAAACATTCGCATAAATCACATAAAATGATAGGCTTGATACATAGCCTAACTTATACACAAAAGGGGAAAAAGAGGAACATGTAATAATTCCAACATCATAAAAATATGGATCTAACTACACATGTGTCATATGAATTTGGCATAGAACAATATACATTTAATTATGAACTTGCAAATTTAGATCTACTCAACATGAATCGTGAAATAGGGGTTTTTCATAGAACTACATAAACTTAAAATTAGGCATGTAGTTGTGAACTTGCAAATTAGTTGGATCAAATTTAACATGAACCTAATCATATTAGCATGTAGTTTTGGTCATATATGTGATCATGGTTGAACTTGCATAAAATTCCCAAATTGACATACAACATATAGGTGTCATTACCAAATCATACAACAGAAAATGTCATCGCCAAGTTATACAACATGGTATGTCATCGCCAAATTACACGACATGATATGCCATTGCCAAATTTTACAACATAATATGTCATCGTCAATTTATTCAACATGATATGTCATCGCCAAAGTATACACATAATATGTCATCGCAAAATTACACAACATATATTTCATTGCCAAATTATACCACAAATGGATTCATTGCCAAGCATTTAACATTTATCATCAAATTACATACAACATGATCACAAACTTAACATGATGAGAGTCATAGTCTTAATCAATTCAGTTTCAACAAAAAGAATAGGCATAAATTTACATTAGGCGTTGTTCTACATCTAGTTATTTAGTCACGATTCTAATATCATTTAGGTCTAAATGATAACTGGACTTACAAAAAGGAGGCTAGTCTTGTGTTTTGGGATCTGTATTCTGAAATTAAATAGCTCTCCTTTGTTGTAGACGTTGAATTATCTTAGTTGAATTAGATTTGATTTGTAATTCCTAACTCCCTTTCTAGTTAAAGAAGAATGACGG
This sequence comes from Allium sativum, assembly GCA_030737875.1. Lineage (NCBI taxonomy): Eukaryota > Viridiplantae > Streptophyta > Magnoliopsida > Asparagales > Amaryllidaceae > Allium > Allium sativum. The sequence goes on along the minus strand of CM060926.1, from coordinate 1,015,710,415 downwards.
CTACTCTAGGTTGAGTTCTGACAGCATGACGGTCTTAGGAATTATTTTGTGTGGCTTAGGGTTTAGATTTAGGTTGTTTATATAGAAGTTTGATTTAATAGGAGCCGTCAGATCAACCTAGGGCATATCAAAGCCATTCAAACCTAAGAGAACCAACCAGAACTTGCCACACAAGCCCTAATGACACAGCAAATCGTCACATAAAGAAACACGTCAGTTTTTAGATCTGTCCCTGAGGGGGAGGTCGACCCCTAGGTCGACACCCTGGTCGACCTGTATGGGGGGAGGTCGACCCCCTGGTCGACCTCCTGGTCGACCTGGCCTTGGGCGAGAAAATTCCCGCCCAGCCCTCTTCTGCTTCTGATTTCGAAATTTGAATTTTCTGAACTTTAATCTGAGCTGTTTATTTAAATCCTTGAATCTTCTAAAAGTCATAACTCCTTCATACGGAGTCCGATTTACGCAAACTCAGACTCTATCTCAAGCAGAATTCTGAGACGTACGCAATGGCATACCCTGTTTCTCTTAATTCTCACATTTGTAATTAATTATTCTTTAATTCATTACTTTAATTTTTATAGAAAATACGGTGTGTTACATTCTTCCCTCCTTAAAGGATTTCGTCCCCGAAATCTTCAACTCAAGAAGAACATATATCCTACCATCCAATCGTCCATCTACTCAATCATCAAACATAGGCATCCTTTGTCCTTAAAAAGACTTCTAATGCTTCATGATCATATGCATAGTGTGTGTACATGTCCTTATCTAATGCAAAATCAGGCGGTTTACTGATTTAGTTGACCTCCTTGATGCAAATTATGCCAGTGTCATGCGTCCATTACGTATGCAATCTTCCCTAATCATACTTTCTACATGAGTGGACAATCGTTCATACAAATGCAACGTCCATTTGATAACACATCAAGTTTCAATCATATACAAATACATATATGCATATGCAATATGAAAGTGACTGAGCCAATCTAACACCTAACGTGTGTGTATATGCATCCACGAGCAACCACTAGCAACCACTTGCAACCATCAATCATAACATGTTTCAAATACATGTTTACATCCATTGGTTTCTACCTAAGGATCGAGAACAACACTGAGGAAAATACTAAAACGATAGATACAAGCATGAACAAACTTAAGGAAAAAGAGATCAAAGATGTACCCTAAAAAAGAAAAGGGTAGGCTGTGCGTATCTTGGCCTCTCGTTCTACTTCTACTTCCTCTAATATGTTTGGTTCCACCACTTCCGCAGACTCATGTAAGCACTTTCGTAGGTGAGAAACATGAAAGACATTATGAACTCCAGCCAATCTTTCGGGCATCTCTACTCTGTAAGCCATCTTTCCCATCCTTTCAATGATAGGAAACGACACTACAAATCCTGGTGCCAACTTTCCTGCGGATCCAAAACGAACGACGTTCCTCAAAGGAGATACTTTAAGGAAAACCATGTCTCCAACCTCAAACTCAAGGTCGGTCCTTCTTTTATCTGCGCAGGACTTCTGTCTATCTTGGGCAGTCTTCATTCTTCTTCGTATCAAGTCCACTTTCTCTGAAGTTTCTCTAATCATTTCTGGTCCAAGTATGATCTTGTTTGTAGACTCCCACCAACAAGTTGGTGATCGGCATGGTCTTCCAAATAAAGCTTTGAAGGGTGCCATGCTTATAGTGGCTTGGTAGCTATTGTTGTAGGCAAACTCCACCAAAGGAAGATGATCCTCCCATGTTCCTCCAAAGTCAAGAATGCATAATCTCAAGAGGTCTTCTAATACTCTGTTCACCCTTTTCGTCTGACCATCGGTTTAGGGGTGATAGGCCGTGCTTAAGCATAGCTGTGTGCCTACAGCCTCTTGCAAGCTCTTCCAAAACTCGCTTGTAAAGATAGGATCTCGGTCACTCACAATGCTGGAGGGTATCCCATGGAGTCGAACTATCTCTTTAAGATAAATGGATGCTAAAGATGAGGCACTCCTACTTTTAACGGATATAAAGTGAGCGCTTTTTGTGAGCCTGTCCACTATTATCCAAATACTGGTATTGCCCCTTATTGACCTAGGCAGCCCATCAATAAAGTTGATTGAAATGCTATCCCATTTCCACTGCGGGACCTCTAGAGGATGAAGCAAACCATCGAGCTTCTTTTGCTCCGCCTTGACTTGCTGGCATATTAAGCACTTAGAGACGAATTCAGCTACATCTCTCTTCATGCCATTCCAAAAGAAAACCCTTTTTACGTCTTTATACATCTTGTCTCCACCAGGGTGTATGGTCAACTTGGAATGGTGTGCCTCTTCGAGAACCTTCTTCACCAAATCCCTTGCTTGTGGGACGCATAGCCTTCCATCCTACCTCAACCAACCCTTATCATCGATGGAGTATCTATTGAGGTGACTAGAAGTCTCACCCTTAATTAGCTTATCCATCACATCAACCAGCTGAGGGTCTTCACGTTGTGCGGTTCCTATTGAGTCCAAAAGAGTAGGCCGCACCTCTAGTGATGCTAACAAACCAGTCACATGATCGATGGAGGGTCTAAAGTCAAAGTTGGCTATGTATTCCAAGCTCTGCCTTTCTACGAAGAGAGGGCTTAAGGTCAGCTTCTTTCTACTCAAGGCGTCTGCTACTACATTGCCCTTGCCAGAGGTATAGGAAATCTCGAAATCGTAGGATGCCAAGAACTCCATCCACCTTTGTTGCCTCAAGTTAAGATCTTTCTACGAGAAAATGTACTTCAACGATTTATGTTCATTATACAATTCAAACTTCCCACCTAGGAGATAATGGCACCAAGACTTAAGTGCAAAGACGAAGCAGCCAACTCTAGATCATGGGTTGGGTAGTTTTTCTCATGTACTTTCAAGTGTATGCCTCCATAAGCTACTACCTTCCCTTCTTCCATCAAGACAACACCTAATCCCGTACTACATGCATTCGTGTATACGGTAAACATCTTGTTCCCATCCGGCAAAGTCAGAACTGAGGCTGTTGTTAGAGCTCTCTTTAATCGTTGGAAAGCAACATCACAATCCAAATCCCAATTGAAAGTTAAGTTCTTCTTTGTCAACCTTGTAAGTGGAGCTGAGATTTTTGCAAAGTCTTTGATGAACTTTCAGTAAAAGCCCGCTAGCCCGAGGAAGCTTCGGACTTCGGTAGCATTCCGTGGAACCTTCCCATCTTGCACCGCAACTACTTTTGCGGGGTCCACAACTAACCCTTCCTTGGACACCACATGTCCGAGAAACCTTACTTCCTCTCTCCCGAAGTGGCATTTAAAGAATTTGGCTTTCAGCTGATGTGCTCGAAGAGTATCCATAACTTCTTTTAAATGCTAAGCATGCTCTTCCTCACTCTTTGAGAAAATCATAATGTCATCTACGAAGACCACCACAAACTTATTGAGAAACTCCCTGAACACCCTGCTCATCAAGTCAATGAAGTAAGCGGGTGCGTTTGTCAGGCCGAAGGCATGACAAGCCACTCGAAGAAACCATCCGGAGTTCTGAACGCGGTCTTATCAATGCTGTCTTCAGCCACTCTTAGCTGATGAAACCTGGTAGCTAGATCTAGTTGGGAGAAAACCGATGCACCTACAAGCTGATCGAAAAAGTAGTCTATTCTTGGGAGTGGGTGCCTATTCTTCTTGGTCAGCTTGTTTAGCTCCCTATAATCAACGCATAGGCGAAGCGAACCATCTGCTTTGGTTGCGAATACTACTGGAGCACTTCATTCAGAAATACTCCGCCTCATAAACCCCTTCTCAAGCAACTCTTTAACTTGCTTGCTAAGTTCTTTCCTTTCCCTTGGAGCCATGTGTCTAACGGGTAAAGCAACGGGTTTTGCATTATCAACGAGGTATATGTTGAAGTCTATCTCCCACTTCGGAGGTAACCCCTTCACCTCTTTAAAGACATCCGAGTGTTCACAGATTACTCTAACAGGCTGCAAATTCTCAACATACGCATCAAGAGATTCTAGATAGCTAACCATAACAGAGTTCATGGGATTACAAGAAATTTCGAGAGTGTTACCGAGGCGAGTCATGAGTCTAACCACTCTCTTTTCACAATCGAGGATGACACCATTACTGGATAGCCAATCCATGCCTAGAATCAAACCATAGCCCATGAAGCCCAAAACATAGGCATTACATCTAAACCCCATGCTTAGTATAGAAATTTCCAAATCCAAACAAATAATTGACAAATAAGTTGAGCCTCCAATTGGATTTGAAACATCCAAGAGATCCTCTACTAAACTGGTGTCTAAGTGCAGAGATTCAACTAATGCAGTAGATATAAAAGAGTGCGATGCACCAGAATCAAAGAGTGTACGAACAGGATGATCAAAAAGATAAATTAAACTCTCTACAGAAACATTTCTACCTTGTTCTTGCGGAGATGCCATGAGAGCGTGAACCTGCCCTCCAGAAGTAGATCCAACTCTCTGCCCTTGCCCTTGCTTTCTTGGGCAGTCCTTAGCCATGTGTCCCGTCTCGCCGCAATGGAAACAACCACCCATCTTCTTTTTGCTGTCCTTGAACATATGTCTAGGAATGCCACAAAAATTACACTTCCTCTTGTCATGGGGTTTGTTGTTCTTCCCGCCCTTCTTGGAATCCGTCTTCTTGCTCTGTGATCCTTCCACTTTCTTATCTTGAGGTACTTCCATCTTGTCTCTTTCTTGCCAACCTTATCTTCTTCTTGTAACAGTGCCATGTCCACCAGTCTCTCATAAGTCGCACCCATAGGTACATGGGACATAGCTACGCTGTGCAGTGGCTCATTCAATCCTTTAACAAAACGGAGAGCCTTCTTATGTGGAGTGTTCACTAACTCCAATCCGAACCTAGCCAACTGGTTGAATTGGTTAACGTGTTCCTTGACCGACATACTCCCCTGTTTGAGAGCTAAGAACTTCTCCATCTGTAGGCTTCGTTTAGCTTGTGAGAGGAATTTCATTTCAAGCCTCATTCTAAAATCCATCCAAGTTTCAACTGGTCTTTCAGCGTTAGTAACTTCCCACCAATAGGAGGCTTCGTCTTTAAGCAACCATACGGCCAACTATATCTTCTGCCTATCGTCCACTTCGAAGATAACCAACAAATCCTCAGTTTCTTTAAGCCAGTTTCTTGCTTCCACGAAGGATGAAATTCCATTGAAGTTCTTTCCGCCCATGGCTCGAAAGTCACTACATATTTTTGAGAAAGCATTTGCACGCGGAGGAGGAGGAACCACTGCAGCTGGGGGAGGAGAAACGTCTGCTGGGCCTACAACATTAGCCCTAGCCTCTAGGTACCTTTTGAACCAGCCAGGTACCGGCACGCCCTCTGGAAGGTTAAGATCCCCAGACATGCTAAAACGGAAAAGGAAAGATTCAAAACAAAGGATAGAAAGATAGTGCATATGGCTTTGGTGGATTATGCCTTTTTAAAATAAAATAACACTTTTTCTTGAAAATAGTTCTTTAAACTTCTTTTTGAAAGCAACTTTCAAAAATTTTATCCGATCTGGTAAACCTTTGCTCTGATACTAAGTGAAACACCCCACCTCCGTTAAGGTCACTCACAAAGGGAATGCCTTAACTTTGGTAGAGCATTATAGGTAAAAGACATAGATAATTTACAAGACAGACATATATAAGCAGCGAAAAAAAACTAACTTTATTTCATACGTGGTTCATAACAAAAACATTACAACATACTGTCTCAAAACAACTTCCAAATCATTAAATCAAAATCTCTGTCTTGATTATAACATAAAGAAGCATAAAACACAATAAAACTACATAAATCCCCAAGTAGTAGTGTGTCCAAAGCCATAGCCAAAGATAAGAGGTTCCAAGCTATACATCACAGAGTCTTCAAGCTTGGAAAGATGAACGGTCTTATCCCCCCCGGCTACCGGGGGGAAACGGAAGAAAATAGAGCGAAAGAAAAATGGGCCAGACATAAGTTTGGTAAGTCCAGATATTATTCAGCATGTAAACTGGCAAGAGAACCATGACATGAATAAACTGGACGTAGGACAGTAACAAAGAAATAAGGTAACATAGGATAAGGCAAGGTAAACAAGGCAAGATAAACTAATCATACTATCGCACTCATATCCATATTCTCTGCACCTACTAGATATTTCAACCATCATCATGAGTTCAAACCCGGTGATTCCTTTTTATCGATCAGCTCCTACTCGCACGCATTTACTACTTGTTTTATACGGCTTCGCTCAATTGTAGATACCTGTGCTGGTCCCACCATGGGGTGTATCAAATCCTATAGTGGTAACCCGACACGATTCAAGATGCACAGTGTATAACTACTGATGCCCAGTGCCTGCTTTTTCCACTCCGGAGTACGTGCACGCCCGTACTCCGTCGGAACCTACACTGACGCACCAACTGCCATTGTTTTGACCGCTTATAATCAGTCCAGTAATCGTGCCCCACCTTTCCTAGTTCAGGGTACCATGATACATCTATGTGGGTTACTGCTGAAATGGGTCCCCGTTACTAGGGTTTCCTAATCAACATGTTAAGTTGGTTAAGTGTCCAAGTTAACCTAACCCCACCCATCAGTTTAGTTAACATGTTGTATTGGTTAAGTGTTGCCTTAATTAACTTAACCCTACCATTCCTGACTTAGCTTTAATTCATTCATTTAATCACCAACCACTCACATTAGACAGGTATTGTTGCGGTCACTAGATGTGCCGGTCGGGTCCGGGCAGTTTTACACCGCAACTCAGTCTAACCTCGGGTTCTTTTGGGCTCGATGCACTAACCTCTCACATTAGATATATATTGTTACAGTTGCTGGATGTGTCGGGCGGTTCCGGGCTGTCTTACACCGTAACTCAATCTAACCTCGGGTTAGGCATATTCGTCTTTTCTAAATTTACATATTTACCTCTTTTATGTTTATATGTAAATTATTGTCATTCAAGTCAAGCCCCACTTTCCCTTTAAATCAAGTTCATAATTTTAGGTATAAAAATTTATACCACCTTATGCCATAAAAAATTTACATGTTTATGAGCCAAATATGCCAATTATATGTAATTTCATATTTTTCCCCAACGTTACCCCCGTTAAACGTTCGCATAAATCACATAAAATGTTAGGCTCGATACATAGCCTAAATTATACACAAAAGGGGAAAAAGAGGAACATGTAATTATTCCAACATCATAAAAATATGGATCTAACTACACATGTGTCATATGAATTTGGCATAGAACAATATACATTTAATTATGAACTTGCAAATTTAGATCTACTCAACATGAATCGTGAAATAGGGGTTTTACATAGAACTACATAAACTTAAAATTAGGCATGTAGTTGTGAACTTGCAAATTTGTTGGATCAAATTTAACATGAACCTAATCATATTAGCATGTAGTTTTGGTCATATATGTGATCATGGTTGAACTTGCATAAAATTCCCAAATTGACATACAACATATAGATGTCATTACCAAATCATACAACATGAAATGTAATCACCAAATTATACAACATGGTATGTCATTGCCAAATTACACAACATGATATGCCATTGCCAAATTATACAACATAATATGTCATCGCCAATTTATTCAACATGATGTGTCATCGCCAAAGTATACACATAATATGTCATCACTAAATTACACAACGTATATGTCATTGCCAAATTATACCACAAATGGATTCATTGCGAAGCATTTAATATTTATCATCAAATTACATACAACATGATCACAAACTTAACATGATAAGAGTCATAGTCTTAATCAATTCTGTTTCAACAAAAAGGATAGGCATAAATTTACATTAGGCATTGTTCTACATCAAGTTATTAATCACGATTCTAATATCATTTAGGTCTAAATGATAACTGGACTTATGAAAAGGAGACTAGTCTTGTGTTCTGGGATCTGTATTCTGAAATTGAATAGCTCTCCATTGTTGTAGATGTTGAATTCTCTTAGTTGAATTAGATTTGATTTGTAATTCCTAACTCCCTTTCTAGTTGAAGGAGAATGGCGGCTACTTTAGGGTGAGTTCTGACAGCATGACGATCTTAGGAATATTTTTGTGTGGCTTAGGGTTTAGATTTAGTTTGCTTATATAGAAGTTTGATTTAATAGGAGCCGTCAGATCAACCTAGGGCAAATAAAAGCCATTCAAACCTAAGAGAACCAACCAGAACTTGCCACACAAGCCCTAATGACACAGTAAATCGTCACACAAAGAAACACGTCAGTTTTCAGATCTGGCCCGAGAGGGAGCTCGACCCCTAGGTCGACACCCTGGTCGACCTGTATGGGGGGAGGTCGACCCCCTGGTCGACCTCCTGGTCGACCTGGCCTTGGGCAGGAAAATTCCCGCCCAACCGCTTCTGCTTCTGATTTCAAAATTTGAATTTTCTGAAATTTAATCTGAGCTGTTTATTTAAATCCTTGAATATTCTGAAAGTCATAACTCCTTCATACGGAGTCCGATTTACGCAAACTCAGACTCTATCTCAAGCATAATTCCGAGAAGAACATAATGGCATAATCCATTTCCCTTAATTCTCGTATTTGTAATTAATTATTCTTTAATTCGTTACCTTAATGTTTACAAAAAATACGGGGTGTTATAGTTGTATCGAACGGGATGCTTGAGCGAGGAAAGGAGAACTGAACCGAACAGAATGGAGGGCTTGAACGCCATTCGAGTCGAATCGAGAAGGAGGCAGAGGACCAAACCAAACTGGAGAACCGAATCGAACACCAATTCGACCAAAACCCGAGATACAAAAGAAGTCCAAATGGGAAGTTATTACTCATGATCTGTGATGATCCCAAAACCCCATACTACGGTGTTAAGGATAATCATTGGAATATAACACATTAATCGTCATTAGCAGAGTACAGATAATAGCACAAGCAGGAAATAGAATAATTTACATAAATATGACAGCGGAATCATACATATCACAACATCAGAGAGCACAGTGTAGGATACAACTTAGTGCATAAAAGTACATAATCAGTCTACATCGCCATAAGCGGTACATATACATAGAGAGTACATAAAAGAAACATCAGTCTACATCGCCAGAGGCGGAATCATATACATATATAATAATGGCGGAAAAATCAATAGTCAACACTTTGTGGTCAAGCCTCGCCATGAGCCAAAAGATGCACTCCTACTGCAGTGCAAAACCAAAATAGGTCCAGCTACCTGATTCTAGGCTGCCCGTGTGAAAATAATGGCACCCGAGTTTGCAAGGTGAAACAAACTACGAGTCAGTCATGGGACTGGTATGAGAAATCTACTTAACTAATTATACAACAATAATAAGGAAAATCAAAGGACCATGCCACTTTCGCAGAACGGGTTTACTTCAATGATTGCTAGTGCATGAAATAAAGTAAATTACTAAATCATCGCAATGCTTTTTATAAAAATGAATTCATTATAAGACTCAGGTCCCATCACACAATGCAACGCAAGCCGGAGGATAGAGTTTTACCTTATAATGGCCAAGAAACGCTTGACACGTATAAAACAAAAGTGTTTGATATTATTACTAGTGCATATATGTTTCAAAAGCAAATTCAATCATAAATATCAGTCCTAGGCGCATAGCTACCATCTACTATGTCACCATACTAGTAATACAATCACATCCGCAATTTCGTATTGGAAATTGGATTCCATCAGGAGTCGAGGCAAGGGGCAAGCTCCTCTCCATTCGAGGCACTCTAGCAAATGTCACTGGATCACACACAGCGATCCCTGGAATCGGCTGGGCCGGTCCTCTCTTACTTTTGAGGATTAGCAATTCCTGAACACACGTTTCCCGGTCCTTACAAACCTATAATCGAGGCTCCTCGCATTCCAACAATCACACAGGTGAAAAGTATATATAAATGTCAGAGCTGGTAAGTCACTGACACCACCGTAGCCAGAAAGAAACGTCGTGTTCTCCCAGCGGTCCTTATCCCGTTTTTGACTCATACCGAGGTGTGAGGCCCGCGAATCAATGCTATACGCAAAGCTATGCCACATAGGCCTTGCTTTGATCATCCACCACAAGACTTTACTTTTCAACAGAAGCCTTGATCATCTTCCACTTAGGCGTGCCACACAGGCAATTCACTCCATGCGACTGATTTCTATCAATATATAACCTCTGAGATCGTACGTCTCAGAGAAGGGCGTTAAGCAAGAGAATAAATTCTCCGCCGCCAAACAGATATATATTTAATAGAGATCAATCAGCACAGAACAACATCCAATGTCAGACACACAGTTCATTTACAAGTTCGTTCAGGGTTTGAACGAAGCCGAAGGCACCATATTCCTCGCATATCCGTACAATCAACAAACACGTCCGGACGGCTACCACTTCAGCTCTTTCAAGGTAGCTACTCCAATCATGAGCATCAGTAACGCCCATCCATCCAATGTGAAGATCATCGGTCTTAAACCGTCTTCAACTCTTCGACTTCTAACCGTCGATCGATTATTTGAAATGAGAATTAACTCGGCCTTTTCAAATAATCCACGTATATTTAGATTTTCAAATCAATTCTTCACATGGTTAAATTATTCGACATTCACATTTCAGTTCCTTAGTATAATTTTCATGTCAAACACATTCAACCATCTAATATCAAGCAAACCAAGCAGAATCGGTTTATTTCCATTCTATATCGTCTATAATATTTTATAACGATATATCGCCATTTTTATTTATAAAAACGGCCCTATTTAATTAAACGGCGTTTCAGGTCGTGCCGAGGCACTGGCGCTATTTTTCCCTAAATTTGTTTTACACATATCTGAAAATCTAACCGTTGGATCTTAACAAAGTTTATATCGTTGGAAAGATCTCTCAAAAGCAAACCCAACGGTTCCAGTTTCATCAAAATCCGATGGTCGGATCTTTCGGTATAATCGTTTAAAATTACGATTTCAAAACGCGAACTGCACGGCCTCGATTCGTTTCAATATATATATATATATATAATTCATTCAGCGATTTCTATATCGTTTTCACTTCAAATATTTCACTAATGCCTTTAAATTTTGGAAAATTTCGCCATAACCTCCTTTGTACGGGAAGGGTCGGGAAAATCCCCAAATAGCCACACGGGCGTCTTTTCTCAAAAAGAAAAAGAAAAAGCTAATCGGCTCATAAAATCATCACCCAAGCAAAACAATAAATGTGTACCTATTTGTCGGGCACTCAATTTTATTCCTCTTCTCTAGCCTCTTTGCTATAACTTGTTCAATAAATATGCATGTACATGTGTGCAATTCTAATCACTTATCAATTTTCAATTCAGTTTCATATTTGATTCGATTTGGTTTTACGTTACCATTCATTCTAATGTTGCATACATAAGCTGAAAATCACATTATTAGCCAACTCATGAATATTTATTTGAACAAGTGGGGTTTCTAACACTTCATATTTCATTTAAAAATGATATTTTTAGCGAACTAAAATATATTGCAACACATGACTATTTTATTTAGTTCTTATACATGTTAAAAATAATATTCATAGCAAATAAATATTTATTTCAACACTTGTGTATTTTTAGCAAATCATATACATGATAAAAATGGTATTTTTATCATCAAAAATATTTATTCAACACATGAATGTTTTTAACACTTCATATTCCCAATAAAAATGTAATTTTTATTGTTCGATCTCTTTATTCAACACATGAACCTTTTTCAACACATGAACAACTCAACACATAACTATTTCCACACATGGATATTTTATATAGCTCGTACATATAAGAAAGATGTGATTTTTATTGTTGAAACAATTTACTTAAAATACGAATATTTTACATACTTCATATATATAATAAAATGTGATTTTTATTGTTAGAACAATTTATTTATTCAACACATGAATTTATTTTTCAACACATGAACATTATTTATTTCATAGTTATGTTAAAGATGTTATTTTTATTGTTTAAAGAATTTATTCTAAACATGAATATATTTTTCAACACATGAAGATGTTTTCAACACTTGACTTTAGTTTCAACACATGAATATGGTTTCAACACATGAATAAGGTTTCAACACATGAAAATAATTTCAACATTTGAAAATAATTCTAACACATGAATATTATTGAAAATTTCGGCAGCAAAACGGCAGGGTAGTTAAAACCGGCACCGTCCCGAGTACGGCTCCTTGCTCTACCTTAAAACGTCGCGGTTTTTGACAATGGGGATTTCATACATCTAATTCGCACGGAGGCGAGTATGATTTTCTTTTCCACAATTTATTCTAATTTTGTTTGAATCACAAATGGGTATTTTTCAACCACAATGGTATTTTTCAACCACAATCCAAACAATATCAACCACAAACAATCCTATCAACCATTCGCATTATTCACCAAATTTTTCACGCCAATTCACAATCAATAAATATCTCCATGGTTTGTGGACGAGGCGAGTGTATATATATATATTCGTATATAAATATATTTTATTTCCATTCCAACACACATATCATTTATACAATGCACGTATAATTCATACTTCGCTCATATAACTTATACAACGGATGTACATGAGGTATACAACACGTATATAATTTATATTTCGCTTATATAATTTATACAACACATTTCCATTCACATTTCAGTTTAGAAATCTCACATTGGTTTGTTGCTTTGCTAAAAATCGTAGCATGCTCAGAAAAATCCACAGACGCTTCTAGAGTGTAGAGAGTGTCGACACGGTCTCGACGTTTCCTGTTTCATCGAATTTCGTTAACACATGATAAAGATACGATTTTTCAAAATTCGCAACACTTAAAAGTGTTATTTTCAATTCAGAAAAACAAAGCCGTTACCTTCAATTGAACGTTCAAAACTAGGTTTCGATTTTTACTCAAATCCGTTGCACGAGAGGTCGAGCAGGTGGTGCTGTGTCGTAGAGTGAGGGGGGATGCGTCCGCGCGGCGTGGTGGGCTCCAGTTCGATCCACTATGGAGGCGGCGACGGCGCTTTGAAGTTCGAAACTTCAGGGAGGTGGTTCTCCCTCTACACAACACGATATGGGGTCTAGTGGGTATTGATTTGAAGAGGAGGAGGAGAGCTACAAAAAGTTGAACTGGGGCATGTGTTAATTCTTCCTGGTTTGGTCGGAAAATGGTCGGGAACGGGGGTAAAGGGTTTCCGTCGAAGTCGAGAGAGAGAAAGGGGTTTTTCGGGTATTTTTTTAATTTTTAATTTATGATGGAAAAATCCTATTGGCCCGTGCTTTATTTAATTTTTAAAATAGTGTTTCTCCATACGAACTCCAATCCAAACCAAATGACTGTCGCGAACACAATGGGATATGTTTCGTAGGCCAATTCGACTGTTATAGTCAGTTATTCTTCAAATTAAAATGTAAAAAATTCAATATTCAATTTGAACGTACATTTCAATATGCCAGGGCCCCAAACTGATTCGAAAAATTCCAATAAAATAAATCTAGCTATGTTTTGACGCTACGGTCCCAACAAAACTAGTTTCGTCAAATTCTGAGACCGTTTGAAAAATGGCCATTTTCTGGTCGATCCAATTTAACAGAAATCAACCAAACACGTTTTCTTATTCCACGCTTACAAATTAGCTTCAAAAATTATGAAATTTGAAACCTAGCAATAATTTAACATCCCGGATCCAACAAAAGTGGTTTCGTCGAATTCCGAGGTCGTTTGCAAAATGTATATTTTCAAGGGCTATATATTCTCTATAGCGACCTTTCTGAAAATTCATTTGGCCATAACTTTTGATTCCCGCTATGAAAGTTCGATTTTTCAGATTCGTTAGAAAGATATTCATAAACAGATTTAAATATTTTTGGTTTCACTAAAATCCGTTTTATTTTGCACCCGGTACAGTCAGTCAAAGTTTGAATTCGAATTTTCAAACTGCCGCACCATTTCTAACTCTTTATTTTATTGAAATATTCTATTTCAATTGCTCAAATTTCTTTAAAATAATCAATTTAAAAATTTTAAATTGGCTCGTATTTTCCGGGTTGTTACAGGATCCAGATAGGAACCGACAAGATTAACTTCTAGAGTTTGGCTGTAGACGAACCAGAGCCAGGGCTGTGTGGACTGGTTGGCCCATAACCTAGAGCCAGGGCTGTGTAGACTGGGTAGCGTAATTGACTATAAACCAGGGCAGTGTGGTCATAACAATAGTTGTACGGAGTTGGACTCCGTTATGCCCCCAAATGGATTCAGTGATCAAAGCGGTGAATATCGTATGCTTTACGCACTGAGTGAGAGATGTGAGGATGATTGATATGTTTGATGTTTGTTATCACCATGACACACATTCTTCCATTTTACACTCTATATTAGTGTTACCTTAGAGTATAATACATCTTTTTGTGCTAACTCTTTGGTTGCAGGTGCAGGTCAGGTATGATTATTTATACCTGTTATTGCTCTATTTAGTGATATAGATTTGCTATCGCTCATACCAGACTTTCGTCTGAACCAGAGTTTTATGTCTCTTCTTAATACTCTCAGTGCTCCTAAACGAGCTGACTAGAGGCAGGTTAGGTGGTTATTCACGAGTAGTTGTCCGGAGACGAGCAAGAGGCTTCCACATACTATATATATTCTCCCCGTGTTGTTGCTGGTCACTTCTTTGGGCATAAGTAGTGTACCTCTTTATTTCCTTTTAGAGAGTATTTTAGAGTTTTAATAATTGGATATGAAGCTGTATTTTTGATTCAGCTACTCTGATGGGTATGGTTTAGTTTTTAGCTTATGTATTGTCTCGCCTGTTTTATATCAAGTTATGTTATTATTATATTTTATTCCATGCGTTCTGAGATATACTACAGTTTCTTGGTGATTCATCATTTCAACCCTTTTGACGACCATCCCATGCTAGTCGGGCATTGGCACGACGCATTTCAGGGAAAATGTTTGATTATATCAGGGTGGGCCGTCACATAAAGTTTAATGTATGTTGACATACTTACCGTTCTTTAGAATTTTAATTTTTCCCCCAACCGTTCGCCAAAAGGTAAAACTCTTCAACCACTATTTAAAGGCTCCCTGGAAACAAATTTTAACATCAATTTTTCTCATTTTCATCTACTCCTTCTTCTCCATGCATTTCCATTATAAATCCGCTTAATACTTTCCAATTATCCTTGCAAATCCACTCTCTTTCACTCCAATTCTCCATTGATTTGCAAGCCACACAATATCAAAGAGTTGTACTTAAGTTCACATCATTCGCTCTCTAATTTCCTCCTATTTCCTCAAAGAGTTAAAAGATATATTGCCATTGGAGGTCTATAGAATCATTGCACCAAATATGCAAGAATCTATATTGAAGATACAACTGCTTGCCATAGTTTATTGTTGTTGATAAGGAGAAGGTGTATCTTGTGGCGATTGTGAAGTTGTTCTTACTACCCTTGGAAAGCAAGCAATTATAGTGGAATTCTACATGATGGAGTGTAGGACTTGATGTAGGATTGGTTAATCCAAACCAATATAAAAATCCTGGTGTTATTTACTTTACTGCATTTTATTTTATTACTTATTTCTTTCTATTTCCAATTTGAGTAGATACCCATCTAACGTTTGAATAGCCTTAAGATCCATTTAACACTGTATTGTAGACACATCTGTTCTCAACAATAGGTGTCATAAGGCTGGTTTCTAAAAATTTATCAACCGGTTTTTGAAAAGTATTAATGGCTAATGACACTAATAACACATTTTTAAACACTTTTGTAGAAGGCATACTACCACTAAACCTCCTCTATTCGATGGTAGCAATTATACTTATTGGGCTTGTAGGATGAAATTTTATTTGCAGTCTAATGGTTTAGACATTTGGATAACAAAAAAACTTCAGAAAACTAACAACAATAATTCCAAAAATGGAAATGTTGTTAAATGTTTCGAATGTGATAAACCCATTCATTTGAAAAGTGACTGTCCCAACTTGAAGAAACCAAATCACATAATAAACACTTTGAATAAAGAGAGGAAACATGCATTTAATGCAACATGGGATGATTTAGATACGTCATCAAGTGAGTGATTCAAAAATAGAAAACACCAACACGGGATTCATGGCAATGGATGACCAGATATGGAATTTTAATAAAGAGATTACTAATGTCTTAAATGATATGTATAAAGGATATAAAATGCTTAGGAAAGAGTACGAGGATTGTTTAGCAGGGATAGATAAGTTAAAAATGTTTAATGAAAAGTTAAGTAAAGATAGAAGATGGAATTGAAAGATTTAATGGTCACAAAAATGGAAAGGATTTAACACTCGGAAGTTTTGAAAAACTAAAAAGTGAAAATGAGTCCTTAAAATCGAAAAAATATTTTAATGAATTCACCGATCACTGGTTTGAATGACAAAATAACATCTCCAGACAATGTTATTCTTAATCGTATTAATGATTTTGATAAAACGAAAACTTATATTAATAAATTTAATAAAGGGAAGGATAATCTAAAAACATTATTATCTACATCCAAAACATGGACTAGATACACTCCTAAGGCAAAACCAAAGAAAAATAGTACAGTTTTTTAAGGCTACCAAGTTCAAACCTAAACCTGGGAAATTAAAGTTAAATCCTCCAAACAGGTTCTTTAACTTATGAGTTCCTAAAAGGTTGGATAATATTGAAAAAGAAAAAATATATAGACAATTTTATTGTTAAGGTTCATTCATCTAATGATTATATTTTGAAAAGGCATTCAAATTCTTTATGGGTTTGGCATCCCAAAACTTAACCCTATGGACCCAAAAATAAAAAGAGTATCAGTGTGCATATTTTCATAAATTTTCAGGTACCAAATAGCAGATGCTCAAAGCATATGACGAGAAATCTATTAAACATTGAAAAAGTATGAAAAAGATCTGTTATTGACATCGGCAAAGTTGGTAACTCTAAAACTCATCTAATTATTTGTTAAAGTTTATTTTATGTTTTGAATTTATTTTATTTCCCCTCTTGTGTTATATATATATGCATATACAAACTCTACATATTGTCTAGTGGTAAAAAAACAATTCTTTTTACCCTTTTTGTTGATGACACAGTGGGAGAAAAAGGTATAAATATGCTAGACAAAATGATAGGGAGAGTGCATAGAGTTAGGGTGAGTTAAATATAGAAATTTATATTTTATCTCTTAAATATTTATATGGTTTTCATCATCAAAAAAGAGGAGATTGTTAATACCCTAGGTATTAATTTTGATGACAACTACCATATAAAATTACTACTAACATATCCTCAAGTTGTGCAGTTACATCAGATATATTATGAAGACATTTATAGAGATAAACTAGAATACAAAAGAAGAATTATAAAAGAAGTTAATCAGAGCAATTGAAGAATAACAGAAGAAGGATAATCAGAACAATTGAAAATCAAAGCCTATTAGATAGGAATGCTGAAGAACAGAGGTGTCTGAAGTGATAAGGAGTTTTTTGAACCTTAGAATATAAAGATCCCATGGCAATTATACTTGAAGCTCATCAATCACTTACCTCAATCGAATCACCAAAATCCACATATATAGGAAAATTGGTACCAGAGGTATGTTGATATAAAATTTTAAGTATGTTGATATATTGAGAAGTATGTTGAAATAAAATTTTATGTATGCTGACATATTAGGAAGTATGTCGACATAAAGATTATGCATGTGACATACTTACTTTTTCCAGAATTTTGAATTTTAAATTTTCCGTCATCTCTTCACATCCCGTTACCAAAACACACAACTCTTTAACCGCTATTTAAAGGCTTCTAGAAACAAATTTTAATATCAAAGTTTCTCATTTTATTCTACTCCTTATCTATACATTTGCATTACGAATCCATTAAGTACTCTCCAATTATCCTTGCAAATCCACTCTCTTTCACTCCAATTCTTCATTGATTTGAAAGCCACACAATATCAAAGAGTTGTACTTGAATTCACATCATTATCTCTCTGATTTCATCCTATTTCCTCTAAGACTTCAAAGATATATTGCCATTGGAAGTCTACAGGATCCTTGTACCAAATCTGCAAGAATCTATATTGAATATACGACTACTTGCCATAATTTATTATTGTTGATAAGGAGAAGGTGTATTTTGTGGCCCGTGAAATCAAGATTGTAAAGGTGTTCTTTCCACCCATGGAAAGCAAGCAATTATATTGAAATTATGCAAGGTGGAGTGCAGCACTGGATGTAGGACTGGTTAATCTGAACTGATTTAAAAATCCTGGTATTATTTACTTTGCTGCATTTTATTTTATAACTTATTTCGTTTTGTTTTCAATTTGAATAAATATAGTAAATACATTTCACCCCTCCAGTGTCTGAATAGCCTTAAAGATCCATCCACTATGTTGTAGTCATATATGTTTCCAACACGTATAATATTTATAGTGATACACTGCAAATACTATAATGTTAAAACACATGTTATTTTCCTCACGGGCAACTGCAACGCTCAAATCTTATTGATTTAGCTTAGTGCAGTTATAACAGACTGCAATTGTTTTCAGCCTCAAAAATTTCAATGCCAAATTCAAATCAGTAATGCACAAAAGCAAATACATGTATACACAAACATGTATATATATATATACAAGTATATATGCTCAAAATCCACCAGTGCATGTGTAGCTAAACAGGTCAAAGTTCAAGATCAGCGCAACATGCATCAAATCCAAATTAGGCCAAATATCAAATGCACATGTACAAAGACCAAAA
Organism: Allium sativum; assembly: GCA_030737875.1. Lineage (NCBI taxonomy): Eukaryota > Viridiplantae > Streptophyta > Magnoliopsida > Asparagales > Amaryllidaceae > Allium > Allium sativum. The sequence continues at coordinate 1,015,691,601 of CM060926.1, read as the reverse complement.
TCAGGTTCATGGACATAGCAAAGCACAAGTGTATGTGCAGCCAAATCATTCAGGTCACAAATGTGACAGCTCAAGTGCAAGCAACAAAGCTGCAAGGCGAGTGAAGAGTTGCTCAAGCAAATAATCAAGTTTAGTTCACAAATGCACGAAGTACCAAAACATCATCAAACATCAAGTATATTAGGCTCAAGAAAAAACGATCAACATACCAAACAGTTTAGGTGTAAGTGAAATACTGAGCATGAAGAATGTAAATGACACAAGTGCACAAGCATGGTGAACGAATGCAGCAATACATAGTTTCAAATATAGGTTAGCAATAATATGCAACAAGTTTAGGACCAGACGGTAAGCATTGGGACATTAACACAAGCATATAGAGCTACATGGCGAGGAGATAAAAAATGGAAAAAACAATGCAAATAAAAATCTATTGTAGTATCTATTCTTATCTTCTTAAAGTCTCAAGTGCAGTATCATGTTTAATGGTTTTTAAAGAAAGTAAAGGTGCTATTTTTGTATAGAGGACCAAACAAAACAAAATACAAATATCAATTTTGAAATTGTTTTGAACCTATCAACACTAATAGCGAGAGGAATAAATATAAAAAAGGTCCAAAAAATATGTACATAACTCAAAGTCAAACTGAAATGTTCAACATTGTCAAGCCATAGCCATGTTAGAGAAATTCAAGTTAAAGCCAACAACAATTCACACATTCTTCTCACAGCTAATAAGAGCAATCTTATTCATGAGAAAATCAACGAATGAATTAGAGAAACAAATAGGTTTTGGAACCCTATGATCGACGCTAATCTATGAATTGGAAAAGCGCGATATTTAAATTAAATTCTGCAAGCGCACAGTTGTGTAGCATACAGGTCGAACACAGGGAGGCGTTATTAAAAATTATTATCTATTTCTTCTTGGTCGAGTTAGACGAAGTTTGGAGTTGTTGTTTTTTATGTTGTTGAAATTACTCTGAATCTAATCAGTATCAAATTCAATAATTGAAAAGAAAAGGAACAATTACCAGAAAAAGAGAATAACGACTAGAACAATAACAAAAATTAAAAGTAGGATTCCTGTTGAAACTAATCAAACAGTGAATCGCTAACAAGCAGTAATAAAAGACAATAACAATATGCGTTCTACCCAAACCTAATTAGGTAGATTACACAAATTGTTATGAAATTAAAATAACAATAAAACTAGAAAAGAAAAGACTTTTATTAGAACCAAAGAGAATACAGAATAGAAAAATGAGTGGCATTTACAATGGGACATCATGTATATTTATAGAGATGTAGACCAAATCCTAATCAAATCAATGACTAAATGGCCCTCTTTTCCCAAGAAGTAATATCATATCTCTTGCCTTCCTTGACCAAGCTTGATTGGAAAGAAAATCACGGTGAATCTCTTCCAAATCTTCCCTATCTTTCATGTGGCAAATTGATTGATTGATTGATGAGCAGATTGTATGTGATTAATTCTTCCAAAGAAGGATACTCATTAGACTCCAAAGGCAACAAGGGATAAAATCTTCAAAATTGATCTTTTCTTGGCAATGTTCCTATCAGAAATTCTTTTAATTGGAAATTGAAAAATGAATGTTCTGAATTGATTTCCATGACTACTCCTGAAATGTCTATTAGTGAATATCATACATACACATGAATTTGTATATATATAATATAACACTAATTAATATATTCTTCATAGCAAAAGGCCAGTGTGAACGCGTTCTGTTCTTTGGCAAAAAAAGTGAGCTCGACGGGGATCGAACTCAAGTCTCTCAGTACAAACTTCCATGCAATTACCAGTGAGCTACAACATCTTTTGTAACTGAGGTGGCTTTAATACGGGAAGTAGCTTTTTATCTGTAGTTGGCCTTTAATTTGAACGAAGGAGGCATTTCTTGACATCCTGTAAAAACATACAAAAGTAACCAAAGTATCATTTATTTATTTACAAAAGATAAAATATACAAGCATAAAATAAACACATTTTTATGTTAATCAAATACCCCCACACTTATCTTTTACTCGTCCTCGAGTAAAAAGAAAATGAAAAACTAACTAGATAGGTCGCACTTTCATAGGAAACACGATTGCATTGAGCGCATGCAACAAGCCGTTAAACCTCTAGGTGTCCCTAGTAGGACGAGTGGTGTCTCATGAGGGTTTTCAGCGGATACTACCCACAAAATCCAAATGCAGAATGCTATGATTCTAATGAAACTACATGAATGCAATGGACATATGCAAATAAAAACGAAAAAAAAAAATGAAAACAAGACTTGTTTCTGAAGTGGTACAACAATTTAAATTAACAATTTCTAGTCAGTTGATTTTATTTTAGATACCTCAACTTGTCACAAAATTTCAATATAAATCAAGTTTTCAAATGTTAAATTCCAGTTTGGCCAGTTAGTTCGGTTGATAACATAGTGCAGCCATGAAATAGATTCTTAATTTGCTTGGCACAGTTTGCAAAGTGGTATTATTATTTTCTCATGTATGGCTAGTCAAGTCAATAAGGTCAAGAAGTGTTTGGGCATCATCGCTTATTCTTTATTCTATAAAAATTTAAAATTTATGATTAAGTACATACACCTAACTTAGAAGACCAAGGTTTACCACCCATGCACAGCCTCGCGGACTAACGGAGAGTGGGTAAAGAGCTTGGCGGATTGTGCAGGCCGATTTTGACTTTGTCAACAACGTGTCGGTAATCCTTAGGTGTCCAATCTCATAAAATGAGACCAAGATATTCCAACGCTGACTTTGTCAACAACATGTCGGATAGAGCTTGGCGGGTTTGCACACCAACGCTCGATATACAAGCAATGTTGGATACCCTTGGATTACTATTATTATTATTGAATTTATAAGCACAATAAAAAGAGTTACGCGAATTCAACTTAACACAACATAGTTTTAAAGATTTGACAAGCCATTTTAAGTATTTTAAGTCCTCCACTTATTTAAACAAAGTCTACAATATAGAATAGATTTCATGGCCATCACCTAAGAATCTCCCTATGTACCGGTTACACTATTATCCCTCAAAATTAAACTTTTCATTATATTTCTTATTCGATCTAAGTTGAGAGAAAAAAAATACTATCAACTGGCTAAAAATTGTAAACTTATTTTGTTGTATCAATTGAAAATGAGTCGTATTTTTTTTTAAAGAAAAAATTTATGGTATGTTACTATGATATAAAATGTATGATGGTCCTACATGAAAAGAAAGAAAAATTAAAGAAAAATCAAAAGAATGCAATGCAGACTCCCCCCACACTTGATTGAGACAGTGTCCCAACTGTCTAAGGCAGAAAAACAAAAATAAAATAAAAAAAATGAAAATTAAAAATAAAAGAAAAAGAACGTGTACCACCTGATTTCATGGTGGATGATCAGGCTCATGCAGATCGATAGGGTCATCTTCGTCACATTGCTCGAATTCCAAAAATGGTTTCAGTCGTTGACCGTTTACTTTGAAGACTTTTCCATCCCTAGGATTTTCAATTTCAACCGCTCCATGAGGATATACTGTTTTCACAACATAAGGTCCAGTCCATCGAGATCTGAGTTTTCCTGGAAACAAGTGAAGTCTAGAGTCGTATAAAAGAACCTTTTGACCTACATTGAATTCCTTACGAAGTATGTTTTTGTCGTGTTGGGCTTTGGTGCTTTCTTTGTAGATTTTCGCATTTTCATACGCCTCATTTCTTAATTCCTCTAATTCCGAAATTTGTAACTTCCTATGTGAGACGGCTTTTTCTAAGTCAAAATTCAAAAATTTTAGGGCCCAAAGGGCACGATGCTCTAGTTCAAGAGTCAAGTGACAGGCCTTTCCGAAGACTAATCGATATGGTGACATCCCTAGATTGGTTTTATAAGCAGTGCGAAAAGCCCAAAGTGCATCAATCAGTTTTACGGACCAATCTTTTCTATTGGAATTCACGGTTTTCTCAAGAATTTGTTTGATTTGTCTATTGGAAACTTCTACTTGTCCACTAGTTTGTGGATGGTAAGGTGTTGACAGCTTGTGTGTGATTGAGTATTTCTTGAGCAAGGACTCAAAAGCACGATTACAGAAGTGAGTGCCATTATCGCTAATGATAGCTCGAGGTGTGCCAAAGCGTGAAAAGATGTTTTCTTTGAGGAATTTAACAACAAGTAAGATGTAAAGATTCCCAAATGAATTAGGGAATGGTCCCATGAAATCGATGCCCCAAACATCGAATAACTCAATCACTAAAATGGGGTTGAGAGGCATCATGTTTCTCTTAGAGATTCGACCCGTTCTTTGACATCGCTCACATTTAGAGCAAAATTCGAAAGCGTCACGAAAGAGTGTGGGCCAATAAAAACCGCTTTGCAAAACTTTTGCAGCAGTTTTTCTTGCTCCAAAATGACCGCCATAAGCATGGTCATGTGAGAAAGAGAGAATACTTTGGTGTTCATGATCGGGCACACACCTTCGAATGATTTGGTCTGGACAGTATTTGAAAAGATATGGGTCGTCCCAATAGAAGTTTCGAAATTCCGAGAGAAATTTTTGTTTATCTTGTTTCGACCATTCAGCGGGCATTTGTTGTGTGACAAGATAATTCACAATGTCAGCGTACCAAGGGGTGTTAGAGATGGAAAGAATTTGTTCGTCAGGAAAATAGTCATCGATTTGGGTGTCGTTATCATTTTCGTGCACAATTCGAGAGAGATGATCAGCTACGACATTTTCAGAACCCTTTTTATCTCGTATTTCTATATCGAATTCTTAAAGAAGAAGGATCCAACGAATCAAGCGGGCCTTGGCATCCTTTTTAGAAAGCAAATATCGTAGGGCAGCATGGTCAGTGTAAACTATGACTTTGGATCCTATGAGATATGGTCTGAATTTCTCAAGAGCGAAGACAACTGCCAAAAATTCCTTTCCAATAGTTGAGTAGTTCAATTGGGCCTCGTTTAAGGTTTTTCTAGCGTAATAAATGACTCGAGGGAGTTTATCGATACGCTGACCTAAGATGGCTCCAATTGCAAAGTCAGAAGCGTCGCACATAAGTTCGAAGGGCTGAGTCCAATCAGGAGGTTGAATGATGGGAGTTGTGGTCAAGATTGACTTAAGAGTTTCAAAAGATGTTTTGCAATCATTGGAAAATTCAAACTTTACGTCTTTGGCAAGTAAATTCGAGAGAGGTTTTGAAATTTTTGAGAAATCCTTGATGAATCTTCTATAGAATCCAGCATGGCCAAGAAATGAACGAACATCTTTGACAGACTTAGGAGGAGGTAAATTAGCAATCAAATCGATTTTGGATTTATCGACTTCTAGGCCATCTTTGGAGACGACATGACCTAGAACTATCCCCCTTTTTACCATAAAGTGACATTTTTCCCAATTAAGCACGAGTGACTTCTCCTTACAACGCTTAAGGACGAGTTCTAAATGAGTGAGACATTGGGAAAAAGATGATCCATATATTGAAAAATCGTCCATGAATATTTCCAAAAATTCTTCCACCATATCAGAGAAAATACTCATCATACACCTTTGGAAAGTCGCGGGGGCATTACAAAGACCAAAAGGCATGCGACGATAGGCAAAGGTTCCAAAGGGACAAGTAAAGGTGGTCTTATGTTGATCTTCTAAAGCAACAGGAATTTGGTTATAGCCAGAGTATCCATCGAGAAAACAGTAGTACTCGTGTCCCGCTAAGCGTTCGAGCATTTGGTCAATAAAAGGCAAGGGAAAATGGTCTTTTCGTGTGGCTGAGTTAAGCTTTCGATAGTCGATGCACACACGCCATTTGGTTTTGATTTTTGTTGGGATGAGTTCATTACTGTCGTTTTTGATCACTGTGACTCCCGACTTCTTTGGTACAACTTGTACCGGACTCACCCAAGTACTATCAGAGATGGGATAGATGATGTTATTGTCTAGACATTTGATTATCTCCTCCTTGACCACTTCTCTCATGTTTGGGTTTAATCGCCTTTGAATCTCACAGGTGGGTTTAGCCTCATCAACTAAATGTATGCGATGTTCCACAATTGATTGGCTAATTCCTTTTATATCGCTAATTTCCCACCCCAAGGCATCCTTATTTTCCCGCAAGATATCCAAAAGTTTTTCTTCTTGGTCCTCGGTAAGATCGGAGGCCAAGATTACGGGAAAAGTTTTTGAAGAGTCTAGGTAGGCATACTTAAGGTCTAGTGGCAAGGGTTTGAGGCCTAACTTAGGAAGTTCTTGTGTATCAACATTGGTCAACATTCCTTGGTTAGATTCAGGTGACGAAGTGTCAGAGTCAAGAATTTTGTTTTGTTCAGAAATGTATTCGAGTTCATCGAAATCAGAGTCGAAATGGTCAAGACACATTTTCAAGGCTTCAGAAGTGTCACTAGAGGTTTCATCAACTGTGGTTTGAATCATGTCAATTTCATCGATCTCAAAATCCCTAGGTTACTTGTTGAGATTAAAGATGTTTAGCTCAATGGTTAGGTGCCCGAAGGAAAGTCGAAGCTGACCATTCCTACAATTAATGACAGCATTAGAGGTTGCTAAGAAAGGGCGTCCTAGGATCAATGGTATTTGAACTTTGGGATTTGAGACAGGCTCTGTTTCTAGAATTATAAAATCGACACGGAAGTAAAACTGTTCGATCTGTATCAAGACGTCTTTGATAATTCCTAATGGCTTTTTGACAGATCGATCGGCTAGTTGAAGTGTGATGTTTGTTGGTTTAATCTCCTCTAGTCCAAGTTGACGATAGACACTATAAGGGAGAAGGTTGACACTAGCACCAAGGTCGAGTAGGACACGAGAGATATGGGTGTTTCCTATTTTGCAATCAATCGTAGGGAAGCCAGGGTCTTTATACTTGACTGGGGCAAGATTCGAAAGAACAGAGCTTGTATTTGCAGTTAGAAAGGCGGTTTTTGGGGCATTGGTCGCACGTTTTTGTGTGCACAATTCCTTAATACATTTAGCATATTGAGGAATTTGTTCAATGGTGTCTAAAAGAGGAATGTTCACACGGACTTGTTTGAAAATTTCCAGAATTTTATCGAAATTTGCCGCTTTCTTCTTATTATTGAGTCTATGAGGAAAAGGAGCTACTGGTTTTTCGACTCTGTGATGAGTTTCATCATTCGAAGAAGAAGGTTTATCCAAGGGAAGAGAACGTGGTAAGGTTGTAGAAGATGGAATGTTGGTATTGCCAACATTAATTTTCGAAGGTGGGTCGGGTTTGCCGACACTGGGAGAAGAACTGTTGGGATTGCCAACATTTAAGGGAACTTGAGGTTTAGAAGAATTGGCATTCGAAGCCAATGGGTGATCATCAAGATTAGGGATTGGGGTCGAGTTAGAAGGTTCGCCAGGGTTCCCCACGTTATTATCAATCCTCTTACCAGATCGAAGGGTTGTAATTGCGTTGACTGGATTATGATTTTCGTCCTCACAAGAATTTACAGCACGAGAGTTATATTTTGGATTCACCTCAGGTTGACTTGGCAACTTTCCCCTCTCATTATTTTTCGCCATTTCCTTTATCATATTCATCATTTGGTCCATTTTAGCGTCTTGCAAGTTTATTTTGGCTTCGTAAGAGCTCAACTATTTTTCTAGACGCACAATTTCTTGTGACGGTTGAGAAGATTAAGAGGATTGGTTTGATGATTGAAAATTGGGGTGCCTATAAGGTTGTTTGGATTGAGGTGAAGCTTGAGATGTTTGAGAATTGGAAGAAGGAGCTTGGTAATTCGGATTGGGAATAAAGGGTTGCACGTGAGATGGGTTAGCCGAATTATTGGGGTTTGACCAGGAAAAATTTGGGTGGTTCCTCCAACCAGGGTTGTACGTGGATGAGTAAGGATTATTTTGAGCTATGGCATTGGCTTGGTCTTGGGAGTAATAGTGGGGTAACCCTTCTCCGGCTTGAGGAGTTTGATTTTCTAGGGGAATTTGACTTGGGTCCACGACATGCACTCCTCAAGTAGAAGTACGAATGGGAACACGAATCGATTCCCACTGCATGTCCTTTTCAGAATAATCTTCTAAGAACCGCCAAGCTTCATCGGCTGTTTTAGACATAAAGTCTCCTCCACACATTGATTCTAGTTGAGTTCTAGACTGATAATTAAGCCCTTCATATGCAATTTGATACAAGTGATCTTTTAGAATTCCATGATGAGGACAACTATACAGTAGTTGGTTGAATCTCTCAAAATATTTTGAAAAAGTTTCCCCCTCATTTTGACAAAATTGGTTTATCTCAGTTCGAATTTTGAGAGTTTTATGGAAAGGAAAAAACTTTTTCAAGAATATAGTGACAAATTCATCCCAACTTCTTATAGAATGTTTTGGAAGAGGATTTAGCCATCTTTTAGCGCTTTCAAGTAATGAAAATGGGATTAGCCTTAGCTTGATTGATTCGTTAGATAATTGTTGCATTTTTGTTGTGGACGCATACAATTCAAATTCACTTAGAAATTCATAAGCATTTTCAGACCCAGTAAATTTTGGTACCCCTTGGATAAAAGAATGTTTTAGCTCAAAATTGTTCCCTTCAGCTGGTGGGAACACGATGACAGAGGGTTGAACGGTTCTAGTAGGATAACATCGATCACGAAGAGACAAGGGTCTATCCATTTGGATATTGAGATTTTGAAAATATTTATTTATTTGATTTTGATCTCCAAAGTTTGGAAAGTTTTGATTCACTCGATTTTGATCCAATTCGGTTGGAAAATTTTGGTTGATACGAGAACCCCTAGGAGAATTTTGTTGGCTAACACTTTTTTCACTCATTGTTGTTAAATGCAAGCACAGAAATTAGCTACAATGAAATTTTCTGTCCTTACTGGCTCCTTACCCAAAATTATAAAGTGATGCGTTTGATTACTTAGATCAAAAGATTTCTCAGCCAGTTAACGGACAGGAGTTATCGGTGCACCAGGAATCACCCTAGCAATGCAGCCGAAGGTTTAAGTACCTTCAGAGTAACAACCGATATAATATTTACGAATCACCGTAATATTTATAAATGGTTATTTCTCTGCCGTAGTCTAGACACCAAGAAATAATTCGTTCCAAATGAATCAACTATCACAATATAATTAAGCCCTAGATGAGCCCGTGACTCCCTTAAGTCCAACGTCTAACCGTTATTATTAGTCAGATTCTATGATGAAATGCAATTTGTGGGCTAAGGAAAGGGTGATGAAATCCCTCACCTTATGTGAATTGGGGTATTGCCCTTAACAGAATGAATAAAAAATGCAGAAATCACACAAAATAATTGCAAAAATTAAAAATTGTACATTCAAAGCCGCTGCCCCTGCAGAATTTTTTTACAACAATTGTCTATATTTTTTTTCCTTTTGCAGCAGAGCACCTGTAGAGTTTTAAAAATTTCTCACCTTGATCGGCAGTCCTCCAGTGAAATAGGGTAGCGCTAGCGCGTTCACACCCCACTTGGTGTGCAACCGCTCCAACAATTTAACTTGCAGATTGACGAATCTCTGAGTTCCTTGTCGTTTGTATTCTCCTCCTTCACTTTGGTATTTGATTTGATGATCTCCATCTGGTTTGCTCTTAATTGTTAGTTGTGTTTCACAAGCCAAAACCTTTTTTTTCTTTTTTTGGAAAACAAATAGAACAGACGAAAGGAAAAACTGAACATGAATTACAGCGAACACTAAACTAAAAAAAAAAATTAAACTAAAAAGTTGAGAGAACAAAGCTAAAATAAAAATAAAAATAAAAACAGGCTTGACTGAACTAAATCCGACTTGGCAAATTCAAACTAAATCACGAACTCAATATCAATAATAAAAGCCAATTTCGGCCCGTACACAAACCCTAAATGGTACCCAGATTTCAACTAAACCACACACCGTTCCAATTATAAAACTCAGTCTCGTTCAATAACGCGTATATCACAAAATCGAGACCCACAAATAAAATTAAAGAATTCTTGTTTGTTCTGGAAACAAACCCGCATATAATTTTCTTTCCAGATCAGAAGTTCGAGTCGATTCTTGTATTCGAAGGATTAGGTTTCGAAAGCGGGTTTTCAGATCTGTAAGTGGTTCGCTGTTTATTGTGATGAAGAGCGAATTGGAGCTAGCGAGGGCCGATGAGGTATTTGTATCGACGGGCGGTTGGCAGATGGAGTTCTTGTAAGATGGAGTATTGGGATCTTGGTTTGTGATGTTGGTGAGAGGGATATTCAGGAGGGCTGATGCGATTGTGGTATGGTATTGTATGGTTCGGGTATGATAGGGTTGAATTTGGTTCGGATGGAGGGTGTTTGTGTGAGGAATTGGGTGACGTTGATGGGAGATTGCAGGAGGCCGAGAGTAACGTGACTCGGTAGTGAAGGTGTTCAGGTAGTCTGTGCGTGATAATGGGTTCGATGATGGTGGTGAGAGAGAGTAGATGGGTTCGGATTCCGCGAGTCTTGGTGGTTGCAAGATTTGATGTAGAAGGGAGGAGACTTGGGAACCGTTCGGTGGGGTTGTAGGTGACGAAGGGGGCAGTAGGAGGTGAATTTGTTTGTGGGGTTCGGTTAAACTAGAACGTGGATTTGGTGATGGGTGAATCAGAGAAGAGCGAAAAGCAAATAGCAGAAAAGAAGGAATTTTGTATTTGTTTTTTTTCTTAGAATTGAAAAGAAGGATGTGAGAGAAAAGAAAGAGATTGAAAAAGAAAAAGGAAAGAAATCAAATAAAACTGATTTTTTTTTATTTATTGCAGAGAAAAAAGGAAAAGAATGTAACAGGGAAAGAATAGAAAAGGAGAATGAAATAAAAGAAAAAAAATGACAAGGTCTGTTTTTTTTTAATATTAAGACTTGTAGAGGAAGAAAAGAGAGCAAATGCAATGAAACAGGGAAGGGAACAAGGAAAGGAAAGAAATAAAAGAAAATTAACAACTCTTTTTTTTGTTTTGTTTTTTAAAACAAAATCAAACAAAAAAATAAAAATGAAAATAAAACAAAACTAACACGAATCAGAATTTAAATAAACAATAAAATTTAATTATTGCCTCCCCGGCAACGGCGCCAAAAACTTGATCGACGCTAATCTATGAATTGGAAAAGCGCGACATTTAAATTAAATTCTGCAAGCGCACAGTTGTGTAGCATACAGGTCGAACACAGGGAGGTGTTATTAAAAATTATTATCTATTTCTTCTTGGGCGAGTTAGACGAAGTTTGGGGTTGTTGTTTTTTATGTTGCTGAAATTACTTTGAATCTAATCAGTATCAAATTCAACAATTGAAAAGAAAAGGAACAATTACTAGAAAAAGAGAATAACGACTAGAACAATAACAAAAATTAAAAGTAGGATTCCTGTTGAAACTAATCAAACAGTGAATCGCTAACAAGCAGTAATAAAAGACAATAACAATATGCGTTCTACCCAAACCTAATTAGGTAGATAACACAAATTGTTATGAAATTAAAATAACAATAAAACTAGAAAAGAAAAGACTTTTATTAGAACAAAAGAGAATACAGAATATAAAAATGAATGGCATTTACAATGGGAAATCATGTATATTTATAGAGATGTAGACCAAATCCTAATCAAATCAATGACTAAATGGCCCTCTTTTACCAAGAAGTAATATCATATCTCTTGCCTTCCTTGACCAAGCTTGATTGGAAAGAAAACCACGGTGAATATCTTCCAAATCTTCCCTATCTTCCACGTGGCAAATTGATTGATTGATTGATGAGCAGATTGTGTGTGATTAATTCTTCCAAACAAGGATACTCATTAGACTCCAAAGGCAACAAGGGATAAAATCTTCAAAATTGATCTTTTCTTGGCAATATTTCTATCAGAAATTCTTTTAATTGGAAATTGAAAAATGAATGTTCTGAATTGATTTCCATGACTACTCCTGAAATGTCTATTAGTGAATATCATACATACACATGGATATGTATATATATAATATAACACTAATTAATATATTCTTCATAGCAAAAGGCCAGTGTGAACGCGTTCTGTTCTTTGGCAAAAAAAGTGAGCTCGACGGGGATCGAACTCAGGTCTCTCAGTACAAACTTCCATGCAATTACCAGTGAGCTACAACATCTTTTGTAATTGAGGTGGCTTTAATACGGGGAAGTAGCTTTTTATCTGTAGTTGGCCTTTAATTTGAACGAAGGAGGCATTTCTTGACATCCTGTAAAAACATACAAAAGTAACCAAAGTATCATTTATTTATTTACAAAAGATAAAATATACGAGCATAAAATAAACACATTTTTATGTTAATCATCCTATATAGACCCAGTTACATCCTCGAAAAAGGTGTGAATCAGTTCATCGAAGTCGACCAACTAATAATCAAAAATGGAAAATCACTTACAAAACTTTCAACTGCAAACTGGCTCGATGAATAACTAGCAACTCCCCAAGCATTAGATAGGAAGAAATCAATCGACAAAGTCAAAGCCACCTTTTTTATTTCGTTTGAAGTATCAGAGGAACAATGGGTTTTAACTGAGAAAACCCTAGTTTTTATTCATCGCAGAAGAAAAAGGGGTATCGAGAATGAATGAAGATGGGTCGACCTGGAGAGGATAAATAGAAATGGGCTAGTCCTCTTATTGTTTTCTTTTACTTATCTCTTATTTTATCTATGTTTATATACAAACACACATATATTTTTCATGTATAATTATAGCATAGAAAACATGGATGTTACATTGAGCAAGCATAAACTGAAAGGGGGCAAAAAAGCTAACAATTTGAACAACATTTATCTTGGCGGCGAAGCCACCGCAACAAAGCAATACGAGGAAGAATTGCTCAATGAAATCAAAGCAATCAATTTTATTTGAAATGAAGTGCATAAGTAGAGGCGAGTTTCGAAATCAAAAAAACCTTATTTTCGATTTCTCAAAGTAAACGAGTCAAAGAGGAAACAAAAGATGGACAATGTGATTTTTTTTAAAATACTCATATATTAAAAATTACTTATGGATATAAACAAATGGTTAAGTATAAACTTTAATAAGTATACTATCCTACTAAATAAAATTACTATGGTGTTATAAACAAAACTGCTAAAACTGTACGCTAACATCTGCTTAACATAACACAAAATTTTCAGTTTTGATTTTTTTTTCTATAATATTTTAGTTTTAACAAGATTAATTGTTAAACTAGTTAATTGTCAAAATATTCTATTGTATTTTGTTTTGAAAAGCTTTGTATATAATTACATACTAATAACATGATAGTAAAACTAAGTCTATTAAAATACCATTCGAATTTCCGAAGATGTCTAGAATAATCAAAGATAAAAATAATAGGTTGAAAGTTGTCAAAAAATGATATTTATTACAATTGGCACTTCTTACAACAAACATATTTTGACCGTTATAAAATGGATATCTATTATAACTGGCAATTTGTGAACATTGTAAAATTATATCTATTACAATGGGCATGAAACGACCATTGTAATATCTTTCCTTACCCGTTGTAAGAAGGGAGTTGTACATGACATCTATTACAATGGTCATGAAATGACCGTTGTAATGGAATTCTATTACAATGTGCAGCCAATGCCCATTGTTAAAAGGGCGTTGTAATACGGTATTTCTGCTGTAGTGATATACATATATACATGCATACTGGGCTAGCCGGAGGTTGAGGCTAACTAGCCAATCACCTAGGGTAACCCCTTCGAGGGACAACCATTCAATCCAAAAAGTATTAGAAGGTTCACGATAGTTTATTTAAACAAGTACATATTTAATAGTTATAAATTTTCATTTCAACAAAGCTAGAAAAAAAATAGTTATATTCATATTATTTATCAATATCTACATTAGTTCTAATATAATTATGGTTGGTTTAACTAGTGGCAACATAGTCGCACTTCGTTTGAGGCAACTCAATAGATAAAACTCACATTGCATATACACACACACACACTCACATTGATGTATGTATGTAAGTTTTTCTCTTTTTGGAATTGGGTACTTACATAAGTGCTACCAGTCTTGTGCCGTATGGGACGTACTACAAAAGTTAGTTTGAATCCCATAAAGGGTAATTTGAACCCGTGACATTTCGTACCCTATTGAAATGTCTTGAGCTCTAGAACAATGGTGCATATAAGTTATTTCAAGCTTAATGGCAGGGCCTAAATTCATAGGCTTCATTCTAAACTATAGAATAAAGTCCAAAATGCATATAACTGTTTTTTAGATCAGTGACAGGGCCTAAACTCGTAGGGTTCGTTCTAAAATTATAGTATTCCGTTGCATTTTTCAAAAATGTTGTTTGGTAGAAATGGTAAGCCCTAGGCCTAGGATTGTAAGAACCAAGATTCAAATCTTGGTGTTGTCTGTAGGCTTCATTCTAAAATTATAGAACTCCATTGCATTTTTCAAAATGTTGTTTGGTAGAAGTGGCAAGCTCTAAGCCTAGGATTGTTAGAACCAAGGTTCAAATCTTGGTGTTGTCTTATTTCTACTTAGTGTATGTTTTAGTTTTTAAATAGCTGGGCCCTAATTCAACTAACCAAATCTTTGACCAGGGCCCTGTTTAAGCGTGAGTCGGGCCTGAATAAAAGCTAGATACCATGAATTTCATGTAATAATAACAATTTAAATCTTATTTATTTAATCGAACTATTCATCGTAGAACAAAATTCTCATGTTAACGTCAAAGGTAAAAATATTACGTTTATAATAGTCATACGGGTCACACACTAGTGATGCTTGATTCCCCTTACATGTTTTAAGTCACATGTGGACCATGTTTTAATTCATACTATTGCGACCTTCCTTTTTGGCCGCTTCAAGTCGGTAACTAAACCAACTCGAGACATCCACAAAGAAAGATTGTTATCGCTTATCAGGTTTAAAATAGAATTGATCATGTAGAATCACAGAACGGAATAAACAATAATATCTCACAACGAAAGCATTTTTTTTCAAAATCAGAGTTATATGATATTTATAACATGGCGGAATTTATATACAAAGACTTTTCTTATACAGAGGAAGATTTAATATATAAGACTTTAAAAGAAAAAAATACATATGGACAAACCAAAAGAAAGTGTCTCCACTATTCTAACTTCGATAGCTGAATTCTTATAGTCTGCAACGCTCGGGTCTGACCAGAGCGTTCCATACAAAAACATAAAACACTCAAGTCAGGATTAAACTTTGTTCATGTAAATCAACTTCAACAAAATACTGAAATACATTAGTTAATCCTAACTTCAAGTAAAACTCATATGCGAAATATGCAGTTATGTAGTGTTTGTTCTATGTCAGATTTATTTCAGGGACAAGTGATAATGGGAGCATGCATGTACACTGTGACGACCCCAAACTTCCGTGCTACAAAATTAAGGATAATCATAGGAGCATAACATAATTACAACAATAACATATCTCAGATAATAGCATAACACATAAATCATTACAGCGGAAATAGAAATGTCATCACAACATAACATCAAAGACATCAGAGTATGCAGTCACATGATGCATTTAGCAAATAGAAGTCTCAACAAAAAAGAGAAATAAGTCTCAACTCCATCAAAATACATCAAAGATCAATAATTTCTAAATGTCTCAAGTAGCAATAAAAAGATAAAAGGGAAAAGGTTCTTCATCTTCTTCCTTAAGCAAGCTCCAATCCAGAATGTATCCATACCTAAACCTGTCATTTGGCTGCCCGTGTGGAAAGAGGGCACCCGAGTTTGCAAAGTGAAACAAACTACGAGTCAGTCATGGGACTGGTATGAGAAATCTTTCTTAACTAACAAAATGGCTAATCACAGGACCACTCCGCTAACGCGGAACGGGTTTACTCCATTGGATTGCCAGTGCATAAGTTTAATAAATTTTATTTCAAAAACAATGGAGTGGTTTTTAGAAAATTAAATCATTATAAGACTCAAGTCCCATCACACAATGCAACGTAAATCGAAGGATAGAGTTTTACCTTATAATGATCAAACATGCTTGATACGTAGAAAATAATACTTTAATATTATTATTAGTGTCTAATCAGTTTTAAAATACTTCAATGTAAATGTATTAATCCTAGACGGCATAGTACCCCATCCTCCTATGTCGCCATATATAGGGTTACAATCAAAACCGTAACGTCGTACTGGAGATTTTGTTTCCATCATGTGTCAAGGCTAGGGACGATCTCCTTACCGATTTGAGACACTCTAGCAATGTCTCAGGATCACACCTACGGGCAACCCTTGAATACTGCAGGGCCGGTCCACAAATACTTTAGTGGATTGGCAATTTCTGATCACACGCTTCCCGGTCCTATTGAACCTATAAAATGGTCACAATCGACCAATAAATTTGAGGCGCCTCATTCCATCAACCACATAAGTAAAAAATTGTCAGGGCTTGTAAACGCTGACACCACTTCTAGCTAGAAAGAAACGCGTGCACTCCATGCATTCCCTTGTCTCGTTTCAGACTTTTAACATGGTATGAGGCTCGTGAGGTAACGTTATACACAAAGCTATGCCGAAATAGGCTATGCTTTGATCATCATCCACAAGGCTCTGCTTTTCAACAAAAGCCTTGATCAATTGCATCTTGGCATGTCACATTGACAATTCACGTCATGCGATCGATAACTACCAAAATATAACCTCTAAGCTCATGCGTCTCAAAGAAGGGTGTTAAGCAAGAGAATAAATTCTCTGCCACCACAGATATATATATTGTAATGACCCGCATTTGCAGAGGTATAATAATTAATTTATTTAATTATTTAAAAGGTGAATTAAAGGATTTAATGGTCGTGAATTAAATAATGGTGGATATTTAATTTAAAATAATAAATTAAATAATATATTTAATTCTGGAATAATCAGAATTGGCCGAAATGGCGATATGGTGTGAACTGGATCATCCGTGATATTTAATTCAGCTTAGAATTGAATCAGAATAACGAATATATTCAATCATCGACAGTTGAACGTATAGTTTATAATATAATTATAAACGAGCTTGAAATGGCGCTGCAGTTCGCTATTTGGCGATTTGAACTTCAACTGAATATACAGGGTTCGTTTTAAATCGGATTTCTGTGAAACAAGAAATGTGTAGAGCTGGTGGAGTATATCTCCCTAGTGGAAGAGAAAAATCAGGATTTCGTCGTGTAAATTTTGAGATATGTCCTAATCAAATTTTAGAAAAGTCGCTGTGAAATTCCATTATAATTAGTAACGCTTTATTTACGTTATAAAAGGGTTTTCAATATATTTGAATATCGGGTTTGAATTTAGACAAGGTTCTTTTGAGACGTAGGCATAATTTAATTTTTAGAATTTTACTATAATTTTTAATTAATTAAATAAGCAACTTTTTATTTGGAGTATTTCGCACCCTGTTAACAACATTTTGGGGTTTCACAAAATGAGTTAACCTACCGGTATTAGGATACTTTTGGGATCGTGGGACATTGCTCGTCTCACCGGTATCTTTATTTTTGCCGATAGCAGTCGGTATGTGGACGAAGTTTTATATAACGTAGTACCGGAATTTGGACCACCGAAGTAAATACGTGTATAGCTCGTTTTTCATTGGTTTCAAGTGGCAGTTGATCCCTCCACGTCCCATATACATTCTTATATAATAACTTTAAAACCCCTTTCTTAACCTAATACCAGTTTCCACGATCAAAACACTCAGCCGCCACTCCATTTCTTTTTCTCCTTCAAAACGCAAGAGTTAAAAAAAATCAAAACAAATAATCGCTCCACATAAAAATCACGAGATAATTACATTTGAGTTTCTGTGAATTTGTTCTTCACTCTCGCCTAATTTCCAGAAGGGTTCGACGTGTTCTACAGTAGCGGTTTTCTAAACCGAGATCTAGGGTTCATCGTTTCAGCATGAGAACCCGGTTCGAGCTCAAAGTTGTGATGGATCGAAGAGATTTGGAAGCGGTGTAGTGCTGAGAGGGAGTTGCATGCGAAGGTGTACTCATCTGGAAAAAAATACAAGCATGAACGTACATAGGCAAATGGCGCCTGGAAGGGGGGTACATGCGGTTTTAGGAGGAGAGAAGTGTTTGGAAATAAGTAGAGGAAGGGGTGTTGAGCATCAGTGAGTTGTGAAGTTTACAGAAGAGGAAATACTCTGTTTTAACGTGTGTTAGTTTTCAGAAGGTATTGGGCTTTCAAAAGGGGATTGCGGTTGGAACAAAAAGACTGGAGTATGCATTTTTGAAAGTGGGGAGGTGCACAGCTCACGGTCCTTTTTATTTGAGACACAGTAAGAGATTTGCGGGACTGGAGATATAATGAAGAAGACGGTGTAGTGTGTATATGGTGTGGGTACAAGGATTCTGGGCGGGCTAAATAAGCTAAGGCCCAATCGATTGAAATGATATTAACTTATCATTAAAAGATCTTGGTTTGGTAGTGAAAGCCCGACAATGAAACTAAGGTATGAATTTGTTTAAGGTCTGGATACCGGAGACTTGTTGACTTGAGAATTAGCATCAACACTAAGTTTAGAAAATGGATATAGTAGTTGATTCTAATGACTTGTTTATCACTTACCATTTAGTAGTCACCATCGGCTAATTTACACGTACAGGTATTTGGGATTGAGAGTTGTTGGACAATGAGTGTGGGACGGGATGAAGTCGCATTTTTCACGTCTAGAAGAAACCATCATAGAGGAAGGAAAAGAGAAAATAATTAGCAGCTTTTAAATGAGATTAAAGAAGGTTAAATACGGAAATCCAACAAAAACAGGGTCCGTTACAATCGTATGGACGGACACTACGAATACAGACTGGTTTGGAATGATTCAGAGATCGTTGGAATTTATGGCGAAGGAAAACGCCTGAACTGAACTATCGACCGTAAATCGTTATTTAACGATTTCGGACAAAGTGAGTAAATCTCACTAACTCTGAACAATTTATAATTTCATGTTGTATTTTTAGAACTGTTAGATATTGGCTGATTTACTGTATGTTGACTGTTTGATTGAACTGCTAGTCAGTTGATTTAATTTCTATATTGATTCCGTTTAACAGAATATATCATATGGAACTGAAAGTGATGTTATCTATATTGTTTAACATCTGTGATGCAGGGAAACAGGTTGGAGGAATCCAACTGGATTCCTCAACATTTATTTTACTGTTTTTCATATATTGTGATATATGATGTGTTATATAATCTGTTATGGATTATGGGTGTTGGAATGATGTTGATCATTTTATTCGATATTTTAAATATCATAAAAGACCCTGGGATGTCAAAAGAAGTATTTCAATGTATATTGAAATAAAGGAATTTTATAAAATCACAGGATTTTATAAAAAGGAATTATTTATAAAACGAACACGGTTTTATAAAAGGGATATTTATTTAGAAAATAAATAGAAATAGAAAAGGAATATTTATTTAGAAAATAAATAGAAGTTATAAATAGGAAATATTTGTAACGGTAAATAGAAGTTATAAATAGGAAATATTTGTAACGGTAAATAGAAGTTACAAATAGGAAATATTTGTAACGGTAAGTAAACGTTATAAAAAGGAAATAGTTGTAACGGAAAACGTAGTTTATCAAATGAGTTAATCGATGTTAGTTAGTCGATTAGTGTTAAAGTTAAAAGAAGTTAATCGATGTTAGTTAGTCGATTAGAGTTAAAGTTAAAAGAAGTTAATCGATGTTAGTTAGTCGATTAGAGTTAAAGTTAAAAGAAGTTAATCGATGTTAGTTAGTCGATTAGAGTTAAAGTTAAAAGAAGTTAATCGATGTTAGTTAATCGATTAAGAGTTAAAGTTAAAATGAGCTAATCGATGTTAGTTTAGGCGATTAGAGTTAAAGTAAAGGAGCTAATCGATGTTAGTTTAATCGATTAGAGTTAGAATAAAGGAGTTAATCGATGTTAGTTGAATCGATTAGAGTTAAAGCAAATGAGTTAATCGAATATAGTTTATTCGAAGAAAGTAAAGGGAGTTATCGAATATAGTTATTCGAAAGGGGTTAAGTGAATATGGTTAATCAAATAGAGATTTATTCGAACGAGAGTTAAGTAAGGAAGTCAGTAAAAGGAATAAAGTGAACTTTGCCTATTTCAAAGTTAGAAATGTTGTTCAGTTAAGGTCTGAGAGGTAGTTCTACCCCAACTTGATTGGCTTCGTTTTAACTAAGGAATAGTTAAGGTTCGGCAGTAAAGGAAATGGTTTGAGTTGGCATCGCGATGGTTTGTTTAAACATCTATTTAAGTCCAATGAAGAAGCTTTGGAAATGTTTTCCAAAGAAGAAACCAGAAATGTTTTCTAATAAAGAAAACAAGAAATGGAAATGTTTTCCATTGTTAATAACGTATATTTTCCAAATTTAGAAAATAAGAAATATTGAATATAGGGAAACAGGAGATTAGTAAAATTATGAACTAAGGAGATGAATGTTGAATGATGTTTGATTGATATAATTTCCATCTGGAAATAATATCATTGGTTGCACACCTGTTTTTATTCGATAGTTAAATCACAGACTATCGAAGTTTTGACCATTTTAACGTTGTTAATATGGAGAGACCGGTTGGATTATTATCCAAAGAACCACTCTGTATTGGCATAACCGTTGCGAATCATATATGTCAAAGGAAATTGAAGACGGAGTTATGCAAGGGCTATCCTGTTTACAGAATAGTGCCTTCGGTTCATCCTGTTCCTGGATGACTTGTATGGACGGATGTCTGACAGAGTATTTCCAGACAATCACATATATTGATTTCTCCAACCGTACCAAGAGTGGAAGCGGAGGAGGAAACTTCTTTTAGCTAACACATAATGTATTGTTGTAGACGTCAATCGGTGATTTGATGGATTTGACGATGTGGCATTCAAAGTGAATCTGGTGTGATGATAAAGCGTAGCTTCTAGCCTCATCATCCGGTAAATGACAGAAATCGGGCAGGCAGCATGGCTAAGTCGGTCGCACCGAAGTAGGGTGTATAATCACCTGATCTAGAGTTTCATTCATTTCTAAAAATCTATTGTTGATGCTGTCCCATTCGGGAAACGGTTGCTGATCCCAACTGTTGGTGATATACATTCGATACACTCAAGCGAAATGAGTGGTCGGTCATGTGTGGCCGGGTTGCAAGATGTTCTTGTTGAACCCAGTGTATTCCTCTCTAGAGGTACACGAGCGAAAGGTGGTTCCATACCTTGTCATAGTTGGAAACCCATTACCCAATACGTGCTTGCGGTTTTGATTGTATACTATATATGTAGAACGTGAGATGAAAGCGTTTCTGCTAGATGATTATATATATACTGTGGTTGATAGACATTATTATAATATCAAAAGGTTTTTGATATAAAGATATTTTGGATTCTCATAAGGGAAAAACCCGTTCCGTTATGCGGCGTGGTCTTATGAGATATCGTTTACTTGTTCAACTGTTTTTAACTGTTTTACTCACACCAGTCCCATGACTGACCCGGAGTTTACTTTGTTGTTTTCCCTAAACTCTTGGGTGCCTAAATTTGTATGGGCAGTCAAGTAGTAGGGATTTTACAGATATACTGGAAAAGCTGGAGCAGGAGGCTTCAGGATCATATAGCTATAGTTATTCCCGCTGTGTTGTAAGTGTTGTACCCTGATAATGATGTATATTCAAATGCAGATGTATATTTCAAAGTATGTTACATATATTATATGTTATTCGTTCCGCTGTGAGATTCGTGTTACTCTGATGTTGTGTTCTTCTTCTTCTTCTATTCTAATTTTCTATCTTATCTTTCCTCACCCTCTAATTTCTTTCACTAATTACCAGGATTTTTCGGTGTTTTGGTTATCGACATCGTGTTTATGTCGATAACCAAAGTCGTTGAAAATCCGGGTCGTTACAGTTGGTATCAGAGCTTATGTTAAGAAATACTTGGCTCTGTGGCGTGACTCGGTAGAGATAGGGTTAGTAATACCCTAGACTGAGATTGAGTGTATATATACGAGTGAACGTATTTGTATTTGATATAAAAATTTGTTTTGTATTGTGGAGATTCATTGGTTGAGTTGTTTATGAGTTCTGGTCGATCAGTTTGATCCACTGTAACGGTAGGAGTAAATAAACACTCGAATACGATGGGTCGACACGATATGTTTTGAAAAGAGGGTAAATTAAAATAAGTTTACCCAAGGTATATCTTGATCTAGAGAAGATATATATATCAAAATTATAATATAATGGATATATTGGTTGTTATTATAATCGAGTAAGATTATAAGTAAAATGGTTATGTAAATAACCAATCAGAATTCATATAAGTGAAATACGTGAAATCAGATGAGTTAAATCTGAAATTTAATCCAGGAATTGAGTTAAAACTC
The DNA here is from genome assembly GCA_030737875.1 of Allium sativum. Classification (NCBI taxonomy): domain Eukaryota; kingdom Viridiplantae; phylum Streptophyta; class Magnoliopsida; order Asparagales; family Amaryllidaceae; genus Allium; species Allium sativum. The sequence continues at coordinate 1,015,669,185 of CM060926.1, read as the reverse complement.
GGGAAAATTTGGATAAGTGTTTGTAAATGGATTGGGATTAAAAATAAGGAAAATTTAAGATCCTGGGAGATTTTAAATTGTTTTACAAGCAGTGTGAATTATATTTTGAAATGAATTTCAAAGTGGAAATGTTTAGAAATGGTTTTATAGTATTGAACTCACTTCGATCGCTGGAAAATAGATTCTGATGATGACAGCTGCATCATCAGTATTCATTTTCGAGTTGTAAGTGACGAATTACTACCAGAGATACTGTTTTAAATTTGTTTTGGGAAAGACAAGTTGTGTTGAATTTCAAAATGGGATTTATAATATAGAATTTGAATAATAGAATTTGAATTTTTAAATAGATTTGAAATATTAACTTGTTTTAAAAGAAATAAAACGAGAAGTTCCTTTATAAACGAGGTTTATAAATAGTTCTTTTATAAACGAAGTTTATGAATGAGGTGAAAAGAATTATCATTGGATAATTCAGAAATAAAAATACAGGTGTAAAGTTGGAAGGGGAACCTATTTTCCAAAGGTAGTAATATCGATTTCAAAAGGAATTGAAATCGAGACTTATGTAAAGAATGAATAAAGATAGATTGAAATGGAATTTGAAAATAGAATTTCAAAATAGAATTTGAAATAGGAATTCGAATATAGATTTCAAATAGAGTTGAAATGGGAACTGGAATATATAATTCAATAGAGTTTGAAAATATAGGATTTGAATACCGAAAGTGAAATAGAAATTGAATATAGAAATTCAAAGGAAGTTTGAATATATGAAATTCAATGAAAGTGATATAGAATTTGAATAGAGGAAATTCGAGTATAGAAATCGAATAGGATTTGACATATGAGAAATCGAATAGAATTTGACATATGAGAAATCAAATAGAATTTGACATATGAGAAATCAAATAGAATTTGACATATGAGAAATCGAATAAAATTTGACATAAGAGAAATCGAATGGAATTTGAATAAGAGATTTGAATAATGAAATTCATATATGGAATTTGAATAAGAGATTTGAAATGGAATTTGAATATGGGAAATTCAAAGAGAATTGAAATGAAATTCAATTAGTTGATAAACAAGTTAAACCTATATTTGAACATGTATATTCAAATATGAAGGTGAAATGGGCAAACCAGTAATTTGAAAATCACTTAACGAAATAAGTTAAAACGATTGGATTAAGTTGGAATGAATTAGAAATGTATGGATATACATGAGACAGGTTTGGAATATAGTATAGAAGTGAAATAAATAGAATGCTCGACGAAAGGTATGTATTTGATTCATATATGAGATTTTATGCGCCGTATCGGCTAGCCGCTTGGCTTTTCTTTTTCTTTTTGATTGGAGAAGGCCTGTGTGGCAGTTTGGGGATTTTCCCGTTGCTCCCAGTACAAAGGAGGTTATGGCTAATTTTTCCGGGAATTTAGGGAGTTAGAATATTTTTAAGATAATTTGATAGTTAGAAATCAACGTATCGATATATATAGAAGTCGATAAGGAAATGAACTTAGAAACAGAATAGTAAAATCAAAAAGGAAGACTAAGAATAAAATCTAGTAAGATTAGAAAGAGGAAGCGTACGTGTTTTAAAGTGAATAATTAGTTGTATGGTATTGATTATTCGAGTAAGTAGTCATATCTGTTTTGACGTTATAAAAGTTATTCAATCAAGGTCTGAGAGGTAGTTATACCCTAACTTGATTGATTTCATTATTAACAAATAAATAGTAAGATTTCAGGCTCAATGTTGAATAAAAGTTAGTTGAATATAGTATTTGGGTTGTCGTAACGATGATTTACACAACATCTGTTTTAACCCAAATAAGTGTAAGCTTGGAAATATAATAAAGAATATTTCCTAAGTATAGAAATAAACGAGATCGGAAAACAGATAAGTAATTGGAATATTTTCCAATTATAAATAGCATATATTTTCTAAAGTTTAGAAAAATAAAGGAAGGCGATATTCAGAAATGTTTTCCAAATAACATAAAAGGCCAATATGGTTATTGAAAATATTTGGTTAACAAATATTGATAAAGAAATAGAGAAGTGATTTAACTAATGGAGTATTGATTATGGGCCCAGTTGAATGTTCAAAAGGAAAATTTGATTTTTGAAAAGAGTAAACTGTTTGAAAACTCCCAGGGAAAGACTGTTTGAATTAAAAACAAATTTAACAGAAATTTGTGAAATTAGATTTGAAGTAAAGTAAAGCCAGTAAGGTGGTAACTGAGGTTGAATTAGAATGATATCAAGACAAATTAGATTGTGAGATGTAAATTTGAAGTGTGATGTGATAATCAAGTTAAGAGTTGGGAATCGAGAAGAAACTCGAGTTGAAATGATATTTGGCTCGGATATAAGCGAATGGTTGTGTTGGAGATGAAAGTGATTTCAGAATTTGATTGGGATTACATTGATATATGCTGAGTTGACAGCATATGGAAGTGATAGGGTTTATATGCCCGACAAAAAGGTACAAGTTTATATTTCTATTGGATATAAGATTTATGAGCCGAATTGGCAAGCCGCTTGGCTGTTTGATTTTCTTTTTTGGGTTGGAGATGGCCCAGAGAGGCGAGTTGGTGTTTGACCGATTGACCAGTACAAAGGAGGTGCTGGCAAAATGTTTCGAAGAGTTAAGGCGTTAGAAAATTTTCAGGATTTTTGAAAATATTCATTGATAAGAATTAATTAATAATTTAATTGAAATTAAATTGGTTCAGTTGAAACTGAAGTTAAGAAGTGAACACATATGTTCTAACCAGTCGATAGGGTCGTCCCCTACTTTTTAGCAATTTTGAGGACGAAATTATTTTAAGTGGGGAAGAATGTAATGACCCGCATTTGCAGAGGTATAATAATTAATTTATTTAATTATTTAAAAGGTGAATTAAAGGATTTAATGGTCGTGAATTAAATAATGGTGGATATTTAATTTAAAATAATAAATTAAATAATATATTTAATTCTGGAATAATCAGAATTGGCCGAAATGGCGATATGGTGTGAACTGGATCATCCGTGATATTTAATTCAGCTTAGAATTGAATCAGAATAACGAATATATTCAATCATCGATAGTTGAACGTATAGTTTATAATATAATTATAAACGAGCTTGAAATGGCGCTGCAGTTCGCTATTTGGCGATTTGAACTTCAACTGAATATACAGGGTTCGTTTTAAATCGGATTTCTGTGAAACAAGAAATGTGTAGAGCTGGTGGAGTATATCTCCCTAGAGGAAGAGAAAAATCAGGATTTCATCGTGTAAATTTTGAGATATGTCCTAATCAAATTTTAGAAAAGTCGCTGTGAAATTCCATTATAATTAGTAACGCTTTATTTACGTTATAAAAGGGTTTTCAATATATTTGAATATCGGGTTTGAATTTAGACAAGGTTCTTTTGAGACGTAGGCATAATTTAATTTTTAGAATTTTACTATAATTTTTAATTAATTAAATAAGCAACTTTTTATTTGGAGTATTTCGCACCCTGTTAACAACATTTTGGGGTTTCACAAAATGAGTTAACCTACCGGTATTAGGATACTTTTGGGATCGTGGGACATTGCTCGTCTCACCGGTATCTTTATTTTTGCCGATAGCAGTCGGTATGTGGACGAAGTTTTATATAACGTAGTACCGGAATTTGGACCACCGAAGTAAATACGTGTATAGCTCGTTTGTCATTGGTTTCAAGTGGCAGTTGATCCTTCCACGTCCCATATACATTCTTATATAATAACTTTAAAACCCCTTTCTTAACCTAATACCAGTTTCCACGATCAAAACACTCAGCCGCCACTCCATTTCTTTTTCTCCTTCAAAACGCAAGAGTTAAAAAAAATCAAAACAAATAATCGCTCCACATAAAAATCACGAGATAATTACATTTGAGTTTCTGTGAATTTGTTCTTCACTCTCGCCTAATTTCCAGAAGGGTTCGACGTGTTCTACAGTAGCGGTTTTCTAAACCGAGATCTAGGGTTCATCGTTTCAGCATGAGAACCCGGTTCGAGCTCAAAGTTGTGATGGATCGAAGAGATTTGGAAGCGGTGTAGTGCTGAGAGGGAGTTGCATGCGAAGGTGTACTCATCTGGAAAAAAATACAAGCATGAACGTACATAGGCAAATGGCGCCTGGAAGGGGGGTACATGCGGTTTTAGGAGGAGAGAAGTGTTTGGAAATAAGTAGAGGAAGGGGTGTTGAGCATCAGTGAGTTGTGAAGTTTACAGAAGAGGAAATACTCTGTTTTAACGTGTGTTAGTTTTCAGAAGGTATTGGGCTTTCAAAAGGGGATTGCGGTTGGAACAAAAAGACTGGAGTATGCATTTTTGAAAGTGGGGAGGTGCACAGCTCACGGTCCTTTTTATTTGAGACACAGTAAGAGATTTGCGGGACTGGAGATATAATGAAGAAGACGGTGTAGTGTGTATATGGTGTGGGTACAAGGATTCTGGGCGGGCTAAATAAGCTAAGGCCCAATCGATTGAAATGATATTAACTTATCATTAAAAGATCTTGGTTTGGTAGTGAAAGCCCGACAATGAAACTAAGGTATGAATTTGTTTAAGGTCTGGATACCGGAGACTTGTTGACTTGAGAATTAGCATCAACACTAAGTTTAGAAAATGGATATAGTAGTTGATTCTAATGACTTGTTTATCACTTACCATTTAGTAGTCACCATCGGCTAATTTACACGTACAGGTATTTGGGATTGAGAGTTGTTGGACAATGAGTGTGGGACGGGATGAAGTCGCATTTTTCACGTCTAGAAGAAACCATCATAGAGGAAGGAAAAGAGAAAATAATTAGCAGCTTTTAAATGAGATTAAAGAAGGTTAAATACGGAAATCCAACAAAAACAGGGTCCGTTACAATCGTATGGACGGACACTACGAATACAGACTGGTTTGGAATGATTCAGAGATCGTTGGAATTTATGGCGAAGGAAAACGCCTGAACTGAACTATCGACCGTAAATCGTTATTTAACGATTTCGGACAAAGTGAGTAAATCTCACTAACTCTGAACAATTTATAATTTCATGTTGTATTTTTAGAACTGTTAGATATTGGCTGATTTACTGTATGTTGACTGTTTGATTGAACTGCTAGTCAGTTGATTTAATTTCTATATTGATTCCGTTTAACAGAATATATCATATGGAACTGAAAGTGATGTTATCTATATTGTTTAACATCTGTGATGCAGGGAAACAGGTTGGAGGAATCCAACTGGATTCCTCAACATTTATTTTACTGTTTTTCATATATTGTGATATATGATGTGTTATATAATCTGTTATGGATTATGGGTGTTGGAATGATGTTGATCATTTTATTCGATATTTTAAATATCATAAAAGACCCTGGGATGTCAAAAGAAGTATTTCAATGTATATTGAAATAAAGGAATTTTATAAAATCACAGGATTTTATAAAAAGGAATTATTTATAAAACGAACACGGTTTTATAAAAGGGATATTTATTTAGAAAATAAATAGAAATAGAAAAGGAATATTTATTTAGAAAATAAATAGAAGTTATAAATAGGAAATATTTGTAACGGTAAATAGAAGTTATAAATAGGAAATATTTGTAACGGTAAATAGAAGTTATAAATAGGAAATATTTGTAACGGTAAGTAAACGTTATAAAAAGGAAATAGTTGTAACGGAAAACGTAGTTTATCAAATGAGTTAATCGATGTTAGTTAGTCGATTAGTGTTAAAGTTAAAAGAAGTTAATCGATGTTAGTTAGTCGATTAGAGTTAAAGTTAAAAGAAGTTAATCGATGTTAGTTAGTCGATTAGAGTTAAAGTTAAAAGAAGTTAATCGATGTTAGTTAGTCGATTAGAGTTAAAGTTAAAAGAAGTTAATCGATGTTAGTTAATCGATTAAGAGTTAAAGTTAAAATGAGCTAATCGATGTTAGTTTAGTCGATTAGAGTTAAAGTAAAGGAGCTAATCGATGTTAGTTTAATCGATTAGAGTTAGAATAAAGGAGTTAATCGATGTTAGTTGAATCGATTAGAGTTAAAGCAAATGAGTTAATCGAATATAGTTTATTCGAAGAAAGTAAAGGGAGTTATCGAATATAGTTATTCGAAAGGGGTTAAGTGAATAGGGTTAATCAAATAGAGATTTATTCGAACGAGAGTTAAGTAAGGAAGTCAGTAAAAGGAATAAAGTGAACTTTGCCTATTTCAAAGTTAGAAATGTTGTTCAGTTAAGGTCTGAGAGGTAGTTCTACCCCAACTTGATTGGCTTCGTTTTAACTAAGGAATAGTTAAGGTTCGGCAGTAAAGGAAATGGTTTGAGTTGGCATCGCGATGGTTTGTTTAAACATCTATTTAAGTCCAATGAAGAAGCTTTGGAAATGTTTTCCAAAGAAGAAACCAGAAATGTTTTCTAATAAAGAAAACAAGAAATGGAAATGTTTTCCATTGTTAATAACGTATATTTTCCAAATTTAGAAAATAAGAAATATTGAATATAGGGAAACAGGAGATTAGTAAAATTATGAACTAAGGAGATGAATGTTGAATGATGTTTGATTGATATAATTTCCATCTGGAAATAATATCATTGGTTGCACACCTGTTTTTATTCGATAGTTAAATCACAGACTATCGAAGTTTTGACCATTTTAACGTTGTTAATATGGAGAGACCGGTTGGATTATTATCCAAAGAACCACTCTGTATTGGCATAACCGTTGCGAATCATATATGCCAAAGGAAATTGAAGACGGAGTTATGCAAGGGCTATCCTGTTTACAGAATAGTGCCTTCGGTTCATCCTGTTCCTGGATGACTTGTATGGACGGATGTCTGACAGAGTATTTCCAGACAATCACATATATTGATTTCTCCAACCGTACCAAGAGTGGAAGCGGAGGAGGAAACTTCTTTTAGCTAACACATAATGTATTGTTGTAGACGTCAATCGGTGATTTGATGGATTTGACGATGTGGCATTCAAAGTGAATCTGGTGTGATGATAAAGCGTAGCTTCTAGCCTCATCATCCGGTAAATGACAGAAATCGGGCAGGCAGCATGGCTAAGTCGGTCGCACCGAAGTAGGGTGTATAATCACCTGATCTAGAGTTTCATTCATTTCTAAAAATCTATTGTTGATGCTGTCCCATTCGGGAAACGGTTGCTGATCCCAACTGTTGGTGATATACATTCGATACACTCAAGCGAAATGAGTGGTCGGTCATGTGTGGCCGGGTTGCAAGATGTTCTTGTTGAACCCAGTGTATTCCTCTCTAGAGGTACACGAGCGAAAGGTGGTTCCATACCTTGTCATAGTTGGAAACCCATTACCCAATACGTGCTTGCGGTTTTGATTGTATACTATATATGTAGAACGTGAGATGAAAGCGTTTCTGCTAGATGATTATATATATACTGTGGTTGATAGACATTATTATAATATCAAAAGGTTTTTGATATAAAGATATTTTGGATTCTCATAAGGGAAAAACCCGTTCCGTTATGCGGCGTGGTCTTATGAGATATCGTTTACTTGTTCAACTGTTTTTAACTGTTTTACTCACACCAGTCCCATGACTGACCCGGAGTTTACTTTGTTGTTTTCCCTAAACTCTTGGGTGCCTAAATTTGTATGGGCAGTCAAGTAGTAGGGATTTTACAGATATACTGGAAAAGCTGGAGCAGGAGGCTTCAGGATCATATAGCTATAGTTATTCCCGCTGTGTTGTAAGTGTTGTACTCTGATAATGATGTATATTCAAATGCAGATGTATATTTCAAAGTATGTTACATATATTATATGTTATTCGTTCCGCTGTGAGATTCGTGTTACTCTGATGTTGTGTTCTTCTTCTTCTTCTATTCTAATTTTCTATCTTATCTTTCCTCACCCTCTAATTTCTTTCACTAATTACCAGGATTTTTCGGTGTTTTGGTTATCGACATCGTGTTTATGTCGATAACCAAAGTCGTTGAAAATCCGGGTCGTTACATATATTAAATAGAAATCAATTTAATTTACAAGGAATGAAATCCATGTCAGACACACATCCATTTACAAGTCCGTTCTGGGTCTGAACGAAACTGGAGTCACATTATTCCTCGTCCTATATGTCCAATACGGAAGAGGGGCGCTCGCATATCCGGAAAATCAACAAGTACGTCCGAACAAACTACCACTTTTAACCGTTTACTGGGAGCTACCTAATGCCAGGCATCAGTAGTCGTCCATTCGATGTGAAGATTGTCGGTCTTCAAACGCCATCTTCAATATCTTCAATTTGAATCGTCGTATGATCATTTGAAATGAGATTGAACTAGGCCTTTTCAGATGATTCTCGCATGTATATAGCTTAAAACCATTTCATATCATTAATAGTATTTAATAACGATTTATTGCTATTATTATTTATATAAAAATAGCTAAATTAATTTTAACGATGCTTCGAGTCAGTAGGCGGCCCTAGCACTGCATTTATCAAGATTTGACTTACACTTATCTTGAAATCTAACCATTGGATTTTAACAAAATTTATATCGATGGAAAGATCTTCCCCAAGCGGCCCTAACGGTTCCAGTTTTGGGAAAATCCGACGGTTGGATCTTTCGATATAATCGTTTAAAGTTATGATTCTGAAACGCAAACTACCGCGCGCGATTCATTTAATTTTAATTTATATTTATATATATATATATAATTATGTATAATATAAATCATTCGACGATTCCTCTAACGTGTTTAACATGCCAAAAAGAATGTTTTTGTTGGCATATCATATTTACGTATTGTAAAACAAAATACATTTCATTTACATGAAAATTGAACCAATGACAAGTTAACTTTGCATATAAATACTAATATATGCAAGGTAGATATAAATGTCGTTTTAAGTATGCATATAAGTTCTAATTGATGCAATGTAAATATAAATGCCGTTTTGACAATGCATATAAATTCTAATTTATGCACTGTAAACATAAATGTCGTTTTGACAATGCATATAAATACTAATATATACAATGTAAATATAACTGTCAATTTAACAATGCATATAAATTCTAATATATGCAATGAAAATATAAGTGTCAATTTAAAAATGCATATAAATTCTAATATATGCAATGTAAATATAAATGTCAATTTAACAATGCATATAAATTCTAATATATGCGATGTAAATATAAATGTCAATTTAACAATATTTCCAATAAGCACATTAAAAATTATGATTTTAATGTTTCAACACTCTTATTCAAACATGAATCATTTTTATATGAATCATTCTTTTATAAAAAAAATGATATTTTTATTGTCAACATGTCTTTGTTTTAAAATGAACATTTTCTAATGATTCATTCGTTTCATTAAAAAACAAAGTTTTTAATGTAAACATGTTTTAATTTAAAACATGCATGTTTGACCAGCTTCTATCTTTACATTAAAAAGTGAATTTTTTTATGTAACACATGTTTTCATTTTAAAACATGAATCTTTTCCTATATTTCTAACATTACATTAAAATATATATTTTAATGAAATCATGTTTTGATTTTAAAACATGAACACTTTTCACTAATTTCTAACATTACATTAAAATGTATATTTTAATGAAATCATGTTTTGATTTTAAAACATGAACACTTTCCACTAATTTCTAACATTACATTAAAATGTATATTTTAATGAAATCATGTTTTGATTTTAAAACATGAACACCTTTCACTAATTTCTAACATTACATTAAAATGTATATTTTAATGAAATCATGTTTTGATTTTAAAACATGAAACCTTTTCTTATTTTTATAACATTACATTAAAATGTATATTTTTGATTTAATCAAGTTCTGATTTTAAAACATGAATACTTTTCTTTTTAACATTTTACATTAAAATGTATATTTTAATGAAATCATGTTTTGATTTTAAAACAAGAACACCTTTCACTAATTTCTAACATCACATTAAAATGTATATTTTAATGAAATCATGTTTTGATTTTAAAACATGAACACTTTTAACTAATTTCTAACATTACATTAAAATGTATATTTTAATGAAATCATGTTTTGATTTTAAAACATGAACACTTTTCACTAATTGCTAACATTACATTAAAATGTATGTTTTAATGAAATCATGTTTTTATCCTGAACATAACATTTTCCTATATTTCATTCTTGACACTAAAATATAATTTTTAATGAAATCAAGTTTTTATCCAAAACATGAACATAATCTGTTTTCCTATTCTTGTCATTAAAAATGTAAATCTTTAATGAAATAATGTTTTTATTCAAAACATGTATATTTTCTATTTTTCTATTCTTATAATAATTCCCTAAAATGATAGAAATTTATATTTCATTTTTGTTGAAAATTTTAATTCAACAAAATTAAAAAAATTGATATTTCATTTTGATTGAAAATTCTAACTCAATCAAATAAAAAAAGTGTATAATTCATTTTTGTTGAAAATTTTGATTCAACAAAAAAAAATCATTTTAATTGAAAATTCTAATTCAATTAAATAACAAAAGTGATATCCATTTTTGTTGAAAATTTTGATTCAACAAAATGTATAAAAGGGAATATTTCATTTTGATTGAAAATTCTAATTCAATCAAAGTGACAAAATGTATGATTCAATTTTTTTTTCAAATTTAATTCCAATAAAATATAACAAAGGTGATGCTTCATTTTTGTTGAATGTTTTGATTCAACAAAAATAACAAAAATGTTTGATTCATTTTTATTGCAAATTCAATTATAATGCAATATTACCCAAAATAACAGAACTACATAACACATCAAATACAGATCAAATCACGTAGCATAGCATGTAGAAATTTATAGCGGATCGATGATAATACAATCATGATTAATTCTAATTATTTAAAAGAAATAAAAATAAAAATGAAATAGAATTCTCACTGTCGTTTGAATCTGAATGGTTCAGATTTGCAATTTTGGCCAAAATTTGATCAGCTCAGAATTGGTTCTTTTCAGTCTCGAAACGCAAATCTTGGGCTCACGATCGCAACGCTTCGAAATTCGTTCAGTTCTGAGTTCATATGAGTGAGTTATGATTTAATATGTATTAACAACATTTTAAAATTAAATTAAATAAATAATATAATTTCAAAACCACCTTCTTCTACACTCAGAAACACAGTCCGTGACTTTTCTAATTGGTTCCAAACAAGGGTTGGATCTTGCTTTCAAATTAGCAGGCTTCAGGACAATCGGATGCTACCACGACGAAGAGCACAGGGAGGCATACGCAGGGGCCCCACCTCTGGTCAACTTGATCACTGGTATTGGTGGGTGCGGCGGTTCGAACGACGTGACTTTAGGGCATCAGTTCTCGAAGTCCGTGCCACCTGAGGAGGATCAATCCGTATGGAATTCGAGAGGATGAAAATCGCTTCGATAATGTCTAAAGGAGTGAAAGGATTTGATGTGTGGATCGACAGGTTTTTTAGGGGAAAGGAGGAAGCAATGTCGGCCATGGGATGTAGGAGATGGCGGCTACTGTAGTGAATAGTATTAGGGTTTTGAATAATGAATGTATTTTTATAATATTTAATTACCCATTTTGCAAATAAACCCGTAAATCCATAACAACTCCAATTTCAGCCCAACAAGAATTGTTTCTACCTAATTGCCCCTATTCCGGAACTAATGGGCTTGGTCCCGTCAGCCCAAACAATTGTTTTTGGCCTGATCTATTTAATTTAAAATTTAAATCCTTTATTAAATTAATTCGATCATATATTTAAATTCACCGAGGCTACATACGGACTCCGAAAATTCCCAAAAATAAATCTAGCTATGTTTCAACGATACGGTCCTAACAAAATTAATTTCGTTGAATTTGGAGAGCTTTTGAAAAATGGCCTTTTTAACGGTTGATCAAATTCAACAGAAATTATCAAATCGGAGTTTAATTTACTACGCTCACAAATTAATTTCAAAAATTATGGAAAATTAAACTTAGCAATATTTTGACATTCCGGATCCGACAAAAGTGGTTTCGTCGAAAACGGAGGTCGTTTGAATAATGGCCATTTATACGGGCTATAAATTATACTATATTCCATAGCGACTATTCTAAATATTCAACTGGCCATAACTTTTTATTCCCGCTATGAAATTTCGATTTTTCGGATTCTTTGGAAAGATAATTTTAAATAGATTTTGATATTTTTGGTTTCACTAAAATCCATTTAATTTTTTAATCCTGCACATTCAGTCAAAGTTCACATTTGACTTTTTAAACTACCGTGCTATTTCTAATTCCTTTAGAAATTAAAATAAATATATTCGTTCTAACTTCGATTTAAATAAATTTTTAATCATTATTATTTAAAATAAATTATTTTAACTATTCAAAATTCATTGAAATAGCCAAAATAAAAAAATTAATTGGTTCTGATTTTCCAGTTTGTTACAATCTCCCCCACTTAAAAGTTTTTCGTCCCCGAAAAGGAAACAATAGTAAAGTAGGAAACAAAACGGAAAATGCAAGGTATTGTAAATGTACCTCAACACAAGAGTTACTCGGAGATGTCCACTCTGCACTTAGGATAAGCCTTTTTGATGCTATCCTCAGTCTCCCATGTATAGTCTCTAGGATCCCCGCTCCACTTCACTTTGACTAGGTGGATCCTCTTGTTCCTCAGAACTTGGGTCTCTTTGCCAACAATTTTCACTGGCTCCCTTCTCATTGCTAAGCTCGGGGTAATCTCCAAATCTCGTTGTGCTACTTCCTTCACAACTAAGTTTGTATCATGAACATGCTTTCGGACTTGAGACACATGGAATACATCATGAACCCCTGGCAACCAGTCTGGCAACTGCACCCTATAAAAGAGAGTTCCAACCGTTTCGAGAATAGGGAATGGACCAATGAATCTCGGCGCTAATTTCCTAGTCTTCCCAAATCGAATTACACCTCTCAGTGGGGAAACCCTCAAGTATACAAGATCACCAACAGAGAATTCTAAATCCCTTCTTCTTGAGTCTGCATAGCTCTTCTGTTGGCTTTGAGCAGCCAGTAATTGCTTCTTAATAAAATCAACTTTATCTGCTGCTTCACGAATCATGTTGGGACCCAATACTAATCGATTGCTGGGTTCCACCCAACATCCGGGAGATCTGCATGGTCTGCCATATAATGCTTCAAATGGCGACATCTGCAAGCTTGCTTGGTAACTATTATTATAGGAGAACTCAACCAAGTGCAAATGATCTTCCCATGACCCGCCAAAATCAAGAATGCATGCTCGCAACAAGTCTTCCAATATGCGGTTCACCTTCTCAGTTTGGCCATCTGTTTGAGGATGATAAGCAGTGCTCATATTCAATTTGGTCCCAAGCTCTTCTTGGAAAGCTTCTCAGAGTTTGCTAGCAAATATCGGATCGCGATCACTAACAATGCTACTGGGAACTCCATGTAGTCTGACAATCTCTCTGAAATAAAGCTGCGCTAGACTTCGAGTTGTTCTTTTAGATTTGACAGGGATAAAATGGGCAGTCTTTGTGAAGCGATCTACAATCACCTATATACTGTCATTGCCTTTTCTAGTCTGGGGCAAGCCATCAATCAAGTCCATAGAAATTTGGTCCCACTTCCAACCTGGAACCTCTAGCGGTTGCAGCAATCCTGCTAGCTTCTGCTAATCGCTTTTGACTTGCTGGCATGTGAGACATCTAGCAACATATATAGAAATGTCTCTCTTCATCGCCTTCCACCAAAAGGTGCGCTTGAGGTCATGATACATCTTTCTTACTCCTGGATGAATGCTGAGCTTAGATTTATCCATAACTTCTCTTTTTAGCTCAGGAATATCTGGTACACATATTCGCCCTTGCAGTCTAAGGGTTCCCTTGCTGTCTATTTGGAAGCTTGACGCCTCGCCCTTTTGAACTCGCTCGCTAATCATCTGAATGAATTTATCATCTTTATGAAGAGCAGAGATCTTATCCATTAATGTAGGTGTAATGATAAGACTGGCGATGATAAGATTGGTGCTGGCCGTATTCTTCCTGCTGAGCGCATCAACTACAACATTGACTTTTCCTGGAGTATATAAGATGTCCAGGTCATAGGCCGCAAGATATTCAACCCAACGTTGCTTCCTCAAGTTCAGATCCCTTTGGGTGAACAGATACTTCAAGGACTTATGATCAGTATACAGTTCAAACTTCTCACCCAAGAGATAGTGCCTCCATATCTTTAGAGCAAATACAATGGTCATCAACTCAAGATCATGAGTGGGGTATTTCTTCTCATGTGGTCACCACACCAGTACCTTAAACATATAAAGAGGATAACATGTTAAAATGAGATTTGTCATTAAAAATGTCATCTCTGACATGCTTGTTTAGATAAAAGGAATAACCTTCAATGGAAGCATCTGTCCATACTTTCAAATTCTGATTGCCATCAATAATGGTCAACACAGGAGCAGTGATCAACCTCCGTTTCAGCTCTTAGAAAGCTGCCTCACACTCGGGTGTCCAAATGAATTTTGTATGCTTCTTAGTCAGCTTTGTCAATGGACAAGATAATTTTGAAAAATCCTTAACGAATTTCCGATAATAGCCATCCAGTCCTACGAAACTTCTGACTTCTGTGGGAGTGTTAGGCTGCTTCTAATCTTGGATGGCTGAGATCTTTCCTGGATCTACTGAAATGCCTTCCTTTGATACAACATGGCCGAGGAATTTCACCTCTTCTTACCAGAATATACATTTAGAGAATTTGGCTTTCACCACATTTCTTTGCAAAATCTCCAAGACTTCTTTCAGATGCTTTTCATGCTCAGCAGTGGATTTAGAAAAGATTAGGATGTCATCAATGAACACCAGCACAAATTTATTTTAAACATCTCAGAATACTCTATTCATCAGATCGATAAAGTATGCTGGAGCGTTGCACAAGCCGAAGGGCATTACTAGCCATTCATAGAATAAGTTTGGCCCTCTGAAAGCTGTCAAAGGAACACATTCTTCGGAAATTCATAATTGGTGGAAACCTATAGCTAGGTCCATCTTAGAGAATACTTGCGCTCCATTCAAGCGGTCCAGCAGGTCATCAATACGTGGCAGTGGATATTTATTTTTCAACTTTTGCTTATTTAGGTCATGGAAGTCCACACATAGTCTGAGGGTACCATCTGACTTTGGGACAAACACCACTGCTGCACCCCAATTTGAGAAGCTAGGCCTGATCAGACCCTTCCACAAAAGCTGCTTAGTTTGATAGCATAGCTCCTCTTTTTCTTTTAGTATCATTCTCCGAATAGGATGCATAACGGGCCGTGCATTCGGAACTAAGTCAATCCTGAAGTCGATTTCTCTGTGCGGAGGAAAGCTATCAACTTCTTCAAACACATATGCATAATCTCTGATGACAAAAATATCCTCAATGGAAGCAGGAGTGACTTCTAGAGAAGACCAGAATTCTTTCCTGTCTGTGGCTGAGCCATGGCATGGTATAGCCATAATATTTCTGAATTTAGTTTTTATTCTGACTACTCTTTCATCTCATAGTAACTCAGCCTCCTACTTTGTTAGCTAATCTAGTCCAAGTATGATATTGTATCCAGAAAAACTCATAGCGATCAAGTCAAAAGGGAACTAAAAGTAAGAATAAGAAACAGGAACTCTACAGTACAGATCGAGGATAAGTGAACCTCCTATCGGACTATGGGCTCTAATTGATTCTTTAAGTTTTCTTGGTTTTAGTTTTAACATTTTAATCGTGTCACTAGATATGAAATTTCTTGATGCACCAGTGTCAAACAAAACTGTAATAGGAATGTTCTTAATATTAAGAGTACCTCCTAAAACATCGGGTTTACCTGTTCCTTCGGAAGAAGCCGGTGCAGCCGCTCCATCATAGACATGTGCTAACTCAGTTTTCTATAGCAGAGGACAATTTCTGATAAAGTGCCCCGTCATATGGCAGTTAAAGCACTCCTGAGTGTTCCGAGAATTCTGACTGCGGTTCTGACTCGGTCAAGACTCACTCCTTCTGGGTTTCTTCGAGGCTTGACATTCATAGTCAAAGTGCCCTATCTTCTGACAACTGAAGAATTTCACCTTGGATTTGTCTCTTTTCTTTTTCCCTTAGGGCTTAGCGGTAGAAGAATCGCCCGCCTCTGGTTTTCGGTCAGCTTGCTTTCTTTTGTTATTGTTTTGATTCTTTTCACGCTCCTGTTGTGCACTTCTGTCATTATCCTCATAGGGGCAAGCCATCTCAATCACTTCATTAAAGAGGAGCTTGATGTGAGCAGTGACCCTGTTCAGGTATTTCCTGGAGAGGCCATTGATAAATCTCTTGTTCTTCTGCACTGGTTCCTGAACTAACTCTGGGGCGTAGCTTGAGAGTTCCTCGAACTTCCACACATATTTTGAAATAGTCATTTCTCCCTGTTGCAAATTGGCAAATTGATCATGGAGCCACTTTACTTCTTGCGGAGGGATATACATATCGTCGAAGAGCTCTTTGAACCTGGCCGAAGACATGTTGTCCACATTATTGCCAATTTTGACTGTGTCCCACCAATTTTCAGCTTCGTCTTTCAATAGCAATGTTTCTAAAAAGCACTTGCAATGATCTTCCTGTTCTAGCCCTTCAAATATTTTCTTGCAGTTCTTCTGCCATGCCTGTGCCTCAATCACTGACTCTCGCTCGGTAAAGGATAAGCCCCCTAAGTTTCTGAACTTCTTGGACATTTTGTCCAAATCAAACGGCTGTGGGGGTGGAGGTGGTGTTACAGCCTCTGGAGTGGGTTGTCCCTGAGCAGTGGGAGTCTCATCTCTAGCTGTTCCTCTATCCCCACCTCTACCTCGGGCTCTAATTCGCGCTCTGGTGCTCATTTCCTAGTTAGCTCTGTAACATCAAGGAAAGAGTCAGACTAACAAAAATGATAATTTTAAAGGAAAGGTTAAAAGTAGAGACATATGATAAGATGATAATGATGTAATGACTGATTAATATGTGCTATTCTGCTATGCTCATTCTAGAACATTACTAATCCTATCTCTAATGAGCTACTCGTCTTAGAATTGATTCTATCTAGATGAATTTTTCTAAAAATGTTATACTTCGAAGCTAAGGTTAACCTTTAGATATGATACCAATCAAAATTTGATTTACATTGCATATATTAGAATTTATATGCATTGTTTCAATCACATTTATATTTACATTGCGTATATTAGAACTTATATGCATTGTTAAAACTACATTTTTATTTGCAGTGCATACATTAGAATTTATATGCATTGTTTAAATCACATTTATATTTACATTGCATATATTTTAATTTATATGCATTGTTTCAATCACATTTATATTTACATTGCATATACTAGAATTTATATGCAAGATTAAAATATCATTTTAATGACAATATGTACATTAGATTCTATGCAAATTATTTTTGTTGTAAAAACATTCATTGAAAACTTTATACAAATAAAATATTCCATTTTAATTTATTAAATTTAAAAATAGAAATACAAATAAAAATTAACTTTTATTTGTCATTGGTTCAATTTTCATGTGGATGAAATGTATTTTGTTTGACATGATGTAGATTTGATATGCCAATAAAAACATTCTTTTTGGCATGTTAAACATGTTAGAGGAATCGTCGAATGATTTATATTTATATATAATTATATATATATATATATAAATTAAAATTAAACGAATCGCGAACAGTAGTTCGCATTTTAGAATCGTAACTTTAAATGATTATACCGAAAGATCCAACTGTCGGATTTTTCCAAAACTGGAACCATTAGGACCGCTTTGGGAAGATCTTTCCATGATATAAATTTTGTTAAAATCCAACGGATAGATTTCGAGATAAATGTAAATCAAATTTTGATAAAAACAGCGCCAGGGCCGCCTATTGACCCGAAGCGTAGGTAAATTAATTTAGCTATTTTTATATATATATAAATAGCGATAAATCGTTATTAAATACTATTAACGATATGAAATGATTTTAAACTATATATATGCGAGAATCATTTGAAAAGACCGCGTTCAATCTCATTTCAAATGATTATACGACGATCTAAATCGAAGATCTTAAAGACGACGATTGAAAACCGGCGATCATCACATCGAAAGGATAACTACTGATGCCCGACATCGGTTTGCTACCAGTAAAGGGTTAAAGTGGTAGTTATCCGGACGTACTTGTTTATTGTCCGGATATGTGAGCACCTCTCTTCCATATTGGATATACGGACGAGGAATAAGGTGACTCCGGTTTCGTTCAGACCCAGAACGGACTTGTAAATGGATGTGTGTCTGACATTGGATTTCATTCCATGTAAACTAAATTAATTTCTATCTAATGTATATCTGTGGTGGAGGAGAATTTGTTCTCTTGGTTAACACCCTTCTTTGAGACGCATGAGCTCAAAGGTTATATATGGGTAGCTATCGATCGCATTGCGTGAATTGTCAATGTGACATGCCAAGATACAATTGATCAAGGCTTTTGTTGAAAAGCAGAGCCTTGTGGATGATGATCAAAGCATAGCCTATTTCGGCATAGCTTTGTGTATAACGTTACCTCGCGAGACTCACACCTCGGTAAGAGTCAGAAACGGGAAAAGGGAACACAGGGAGTGCACACGTTTCTTTCTAGCTAGAAGTGGTATCAGGGTTTTGCAAGCCCTGACATTTTACTTATGTGGTTGATGGAATGAGGCGTCTCGGTTATATTGGTCGATAGTGACCATTTTATAGGTCCAATAGGATCGGAAAGCGTGTGTTCATTCATAACTAATCCACTAACGTATATTTGTGGACCGGCCCTGCAGAATCCAGGGGTTCACTGCAGGGGACCCAGAGACATTGCTAGAGTGTCTCGAATTAGTAAGGAGATCGTCCCTAGCCTTGATTCATGATGGAAACCCAGTCTCTAATATGACATTACGGTTTTGATTGTAAACCTATATATGTCGACATAGTAGGATGGGGTACTATGCCATCTAGGATTGATACATTTACTGTGAAGTATTTAAAAAAGACTAGACACTAATAATAATAAACATTATTTTCCACGTATCAAGCATGTTTAATCATTATAAGGTAAAACTCTATCCTCCGGTTTGCGTTGCATTGTGTGATGAGACTTGAGTCTTATATTGATTTCATTTTCTAAAAAGCATTGCGTTGTTTTTGAAATAACTTTACAAAACATATGCACTGGCAATCCAATGGAGTAAACCGGTTCCGCGTTAGCGGCGTGGTCCTGTGATTAGCCATATTGTTAGTTAAGAAAGATTTCTCGTACTAGTCCCATGAATGACTCGTAGTTTGTTTCACTTTGCAAACTCGGGTACCCTCTTTCCACACGGGCAGTCGAGTAGCTTATTTTGCAGATGTATTGAGCAGGA
Organism: Allium sativum; assembly: GCA_030737875.1. Taxonomy (NCBI): domain Eukaryota; kingdom Viridiplantae; phylum Streptophyta; class Magnoliopsida; order Asparagales; family Amaryllidaceae; genus Allium; species Allium sativum. The sequence continues at coordinate 1,015,649,716 of CM060926.1, read as the reverse complement.
TTTTGGATCGAAGCTTAAAGCTGTGTCCAGAGCATTGATAGTCTTCGGCTGCATTGTATTAAATTTATTTGTACATTATCTTCCGCTGTATTATTATTTTCGATGTACTATGATATTCTATACTCTAATGTAACATTATTATGGTGTGATAAAAGTCTTTTGTTATGTGTTCTGATGTGTTGTATGCCCAAAGTTAGTGTACCCGGGTTCTTGAACGGTCTTGGTCGATTTAGCGACCGATTAGGTCCGGGCGAAATTCGAATCGTCACAGTTAACTATAACGAATCCAGAATCACCTTATTTCTAGTCCCGTATGTCCAATACGGAAGAGAGGTGCTCGCATATCCAGACGATCAACAAGTACGTCCAGACTACTAACACTTTAACCCTTTCCTAGGAGCAAATCAGTCCAGGGAATCAGTAGTCATCCATTCGATGTGAAGATCGTCGGTCTACAATCACCGTCTTCATTATCTTCGATTTTGAATCGTCGCAGTAATTATTCGGAATGGGTTAAACCCGGTCTTTTTGAATAACTCGCATATTTTATAATAAAAAATCAAGTGCTATAAAACACATCATATGCCACATTCCAATTCAGAATATTCTTTTAATAAAATATTCATATTATTAGGGAAAGGTTCTCATTAATTTTGTCAAAGATAAATTCTTTTGAATTTATTCTTTAATCTTTTTTTCTAAAGATTCATTAAAACTCCAATTTGGTTTTAATATCAAAAATCATCACTTTATGATTATTCAACTTTAAGAAATTAATCTTGTCTTTATCTGGGTTAAAGAACCAATGTCATTTAAAAAACAACTCACGATAAACCCAAAATCATCTTCCATTAAATATGGAATTTTCACAGAAATCAAATCAATATATAATAGATATAAATTTCTGTATCAGACTAATAATATAAATGAAATAACGACAAAGCCTTTTAAATTCCATATATAATAACGGTCTTCTTTTACAGAAGCTCATCTCGATTATTATTAAATCGAATTCCATTTAATTGCAATTTAATATATTAAATTGGAAAATTTTATTTTAGAAAATTTATATTTAGATCTTAATAAAAGATTTATAACTTCTAAATTCTATTTTCACTGTTAATTGGGTTAAAGAACAAATGTCGTTTAAAATACAGTTCACAATAAACCCAATTCACATTTCATTTTATTCCAATTATTAAGTATAATTGGAAACTCTAATAATCTTAATTAAAAGATTTATTCTTTTCATACGATTTTTAAGAATGGTGTTATTTAAGACACCATTCACGACAGACCCAAAAATACAATTTATTTTATTCTGTTCCAATTAAATATTAATTAATTGGAAACCTTCATTAAATCTTAATTTAAAGATTTATTCTAGTTAATCACTAGTTCATTTCGATTAAACATATTTTTACCTTTACAAAATTGGAATTTTTCATCCCAAAATCTTTCCAAATCATTTATTATGATATTACCTAAGTTTTCCATATTTTAAATAATTTTATTAAGGCCATTAAATATATATATAATATATTTCATCGATTTCTATTTTAAATCATATTTTATAAATCGTTTATAAATTTGTTTTAAAACGATTTTAACTTCATTCTCAATTTTAAATCAAAATTGAATATTCTATATTTTTATCATATTATTATATTAATATTTTCAAAATATTAAAATTTTAAATCACTACTTTTCGATATTCATTATAAAATGAATAAAATCGATCGATAAACCCGTTCGGGTTGAAGATGTTATTTCTATACTTAACCTGGCTTCATATTTTGGTATATTTGTCTCCATCCAAAAATGGACATCAAAATCATAATTTTATTCTTCACAGAATATTATTTTAAAATATTCGTTATTTTAAAATATTCTTTATTTCAAAAGATTCTTTATTTTTGAATATTCTGAATCGGAATGCGACTTACCACATAATTTGAGTTATATGGATTTCATACATCGCATGTATACAACAATAATGATAAATAATCATTGAACAATCCATTCACATCCAAAGTGAAATTTATAATAGTGTGAGCATTAAAATAAATAAATAAATAACACTCATCACAGACTGTCAATCCAACGATCGACATATAACTAAATATGGGGACTAGTGTATGTCCAATATCATCCCAATACCCTTGTGAGGTTTTCAAACAACAACTGTTTAACCCTTGATTTTTGATTATAAAATATGTGAGCCTTGACTCATGATGGAAACCCAATCTCCAATACGACATTACGGTTTTGATTGTAAACTTATATATGGCGACATAGTAGGATGGGGTACTATGTCGTCTAGGATTGATACATTTACTTTGAAGTACTTTAAAACTAATTAGACACTAATAATAATATTAAAGTATTATTTTCTACGTATCAAGAATGTTTGATCATTATAAGGTAAAACTCTATCCTCCGGTTTGCGTTGCATTGTGTGATGGGACTTGAATCTAATAATAATTTCATTTTCTAAAAAGCATTGCGTTGTTTTTGAAATAAAATTTATTAAACTTATACACTGGCAATCCAATGGAGTAAACCTGTTCCGCATTAGCGGCGTGGTCCTGTGATTAGCCATATTGTTAGTTAAGAAAGATTTCTCATACCAGTCCCATGACTGACTCATAGTTTGTTTCACTTTGCAAACTCGGGTGCCCTCTTTCCACACAGGTAGCCAAATGACGGGTTTAGGTATGGATACATTCTAGATTGGAGCTTGCTTAAGGAAGAAGATGAAGAACCTTTTCCCTTTTATCTTTTTATTGCTACTTGAGACATTTAGAAATTATTGATCTTTGATGTATTTTGATGGAGTTGAGACTTATTTTCCTTTTTTGTTGTGACTTCTATTTGCTAAGTGCATCTTGTAACTGCGTACTCTGATGTCTTTGATGTTATGTTGTGATGACATTTCTATTTCCGCTGTAATGATTTATGTGTTATGCTATTATCTGAGATTTGTTATTGTTGTAATTATGTTAAGCTCCTATGATTATCCTTACTTTCGTACCATGGAAGTTTGGGGTCGTCGTAATTGGTATTAGAGCCTATACCTAGTCGGAATTGTGTGTGTAATGCTGCGGATGTCAGTCGGCGTGGTACTGATGCGGTTATATGCACAACGCTGGGGTGGTGAGTGATATGAGCCAATGAGGACATTGGGCTCTTTAAAGGGGGGTACTCTGTAACAATCCCCTCGAAAAGCTAACACAAAGATCTTTTAACACAGTGGTTAGTGCGTGATGTTGCTTTCCGAGAGGTCGGGGGATTGAGTCCCGCGGTTGTCACATTTGATATACGACCCTAAACTTCCATAGTACGGAAGCAAGGATAATCATAGGAGCATAACAAAATTGCAACAATAACAGATCCCAGATAATAGCATAACACATAAATCATTGCAGCGGAAATAAGAATGTCATCACAATATAACATCAAAGACATCAGAGTGCGCAGTTATTACAGGATACACTTAGCAAATAGAAGTCTCAACAAAAAGAGAAATAAGTCTCAACTCCACTAAATACAACAAAGATCAATAATGTTTAAATGTCTCAAGTAGCAATAAAAAGATAAAAAGGAAAGGTTCTTCATCTTTTTCCTTAAGAAGGCTCCAATCCAGAATGTGTCCATACCTAACCCCTGTCATTTTGCTGCCCGTGTGGAAAGAGGGCACCCGAGTTTGCAAAGTGAAACAAACTACGAGTCAGTTCTGGGACTGGTATGAGAAATCTTTCTTAACTAACAATACGTCTAATCACAGGACCACGCCGCTAATGCAGAACGGGTTTAGTCCATTGGATTGCCAGTGCATATGTTTAATAAATTTCAAAAAAACAACGCAATGCTTTTTAGAAAATGAAATCATTATAGGACTCAAGCCCCATCACACAATGCAACGCAAACCAGAGGATAGAGCTTTACCTTATAATGATAAAAAATGCTTGATACGTGGAAAATCATGTTTAATATTATTATTAGTGTCTAATCAGTTTTAAAATACTTCAAAGTAAATGTATCAATCCTAGAAGGCATAGTACCCCATCCTACTATGTCGCCATATATAGGTTTACAATCAAAACCGTAATGTCGTATTGGAGATTGGTTTTCCATCATGAGTCAAGGCTAGGGACGATCTCCTTACTGATTCAAGACACTCTAGCAATGTCTCAGGACCACACCTACGGGCAACCCTTGGATACTGCAGGGTCGGCCCACAAATACTTTAGTGGATTGGCATTTCCTGAACACACGCTTCCCGGTCCTATTGAACCTATAAAATGGTCACAATCGACTAATAAATCCGAGGCGCCTCATTCCATCAACCACATAAGTAAAAAAAAGTCAGGGCTTGTAAATGTTGACACCACTTCTAGCTAGAAAAAAACGTGTGCACTCCCTGCGTTCCCCTGTCCCGTTTCTTACTCTTACCGGGGTGTGAGGCTCTCGAGGTAACGTTATACACAAAGCTATGCCGAAATAGGCTATGCTTTGAACATCATCCACAAGGCTCTGCTTTTCAACAAAAACCTTGATCAATTTCATCTTAGCATGTCACATTGACAATTCACACCATGTGATCGATAACTACCAATATATAAACTTTGAGCTCTTGCGTCCCAAAGAAGGGTGTTAAGCAAGAGAATAAATTCTTCGCCACCACAGATATATATTAAGTAGAAATTAATTTAATTTATATGGAATGAAATCCAATATCAGACACACATCCATTTACAAGTCCGTTCTGGGTCTGAACGAAACCAAAGACACCTTATTCCTCGTCCCGTATGCCCAATACGGAAGAGAGGTGCTCGCATATCTGGACAATCAAGAAGTACGTCCGGAAAAACTACCACTTTTAACCCTTTACGGGGAGCTACCCAATGCCAGGCATCAATAGTTATCCATTCGATGTGAAGATCGTCGGTCTTCAATCGCCATCTTCAATATCTTCAATTTAAATCGTCGTATAATCATTTGAAATGAGATTGAACTTGGTCTTTTCAAATGATTCTCTCATATATATAGTTTAAAACCATTTCATATCGTTAATATTATTTAATAATGATTCATCGCTATTTTTATTTATAGCTAAATTAATTTAACGATGCTTCGGGTCAATAGGCGGCCCTGGCGCTGTTTTTATAAAAATTTGATTTGCACTTATCTCGAAATCTAACCGTTGGATTTTAACAAAGTTTATATCGGTGGAAAGATCTTCCCAAAGCGATCCTAACGGTTCCAGTTTTGGGAAAATCCGACAGTTGGATCTTTCAGTATAATCATTTGAAGTTACGATTCCGAAACGCGAACTACCGCGCGCGATTCGTTTTAATATTAATATATATATATATATATATATATATATATATAAACTATTCGACCATTCCACTAACATTTTTAATATGCCAAATAAAAGAATGTTTTGTTGGCATATCATATCTACGTATTGTCAAACAAAATACATTTCATTTACATGAAAATTAAACCAATGACAAGTTAACTTTGCATATAAATTCTAATATATGCAAATGTAAATATAAAGGTAATTTTGACAATGCATATAAATTCTAATATATGCAATGTAAATATAAATGTAATTTTGACAATGCATAAAGATTCTAATATATGCAATGTAAACGTAAATGTAACTTTGACAATGCATATAAATTCTAATATATGAAATGTAAATATAAATGTAATTTTGACAATGCATATAAATTCTAATATATACAATGTAAATATAAATGTAATTTTGACAATGCATATAAATTCTAATATATGCAATGTAAATATAAATGTCAATTTAACAATGCATATAGATTCTAATATATGCAATGTAAACATAAATGTCAATTTAACGATGCATACGAATGATAATAACCTATTGACCCGAAGCGTCCTTAAATTAATTTAGCTATAAATAAAAATAGTGATAAATCGTTATTAAATACCATTAACGATATGAAATGTAGAAATTGTATAGAAAATAAAATATCTTTTTATTATCTACATAGGAAATGTAGAAAATGTGTAGACAATAAAATACTCTTTTATTGTAACATTAAATGTGATTGAACCAAATATACTTGGTTATTGATATGGATTGTGATTGATTAATTGTTTGGATTATGCTCGACTAGTTTATGAGCAAAATATGCTTTTACATTTAGCATTGGGCTGAGTAAAAAATATCTATATGCTAACACCTTGTGAAACACTTCACGATTTGACTATAAAGTGTTTAGCGATGTTGTTTGTTTCAAAATTTAATAAATGATTTTGAAATGAGTTTTCTTAAGTGAAAAAGAAACGTTATTCCCGTTTTTGGACAGGGAATGTTTTATAAAAATGTTTTACAAAACAGAAAGGATTTCGAGGGCTATACCTAATGATTTCGAAATGATTTGTGAGTAAAAAATCTATATATATTTGATTATACTTGTGATTATGTTGTGAAATGATTTTCCCTACTTCGAGATATAAAATGATTTATCAAGTATGTGGCTGAAGATGCGGGTGACCCGAAATTATCTAACAGTGTAAGGGCGTGCATGTCTTCCCCAATTGGTGGGATGTTGCATTGTCAGTGTAGCCGTTAGGTGCATATATATATATATATATATATATATATATTGGTTCAGTTAGGGTGCATACTGCCCAGCCCTGAGGGAACATAACCGATATTTGGTTCGCATACTTGTTTTGTATGCACTGTTATGTTTTGAAATTCATATTTCCAAATGTTTTGTTTTGAAATCCCGAAGTGAAATATACTTTATTATAATAGCTAGATATGTATTTCAAATGATTTGAAATAAAATAAATTTGAAAATAAAGTCCAAAGAAATAATTTCTGTAAAGTGAATTGGATTTTGAAATCTAAGTTTAGGGATTAAGCTTAAATGGGTAGATTAAGGAATTGCATGTTGATTCATGCATTGTAGATCCATATGTTTATTTATGGTTTATGTTTATGCACTGGAAATCCAATGGAGTAAACTCATTCCGCGTTAGCGGCGTGGTCCTGTGATTGACCTTATTATTAAATAGGTTAAGTAAGATTTCTCATACCAGTCCCATATAAATAATGTAACGACCCGCACCTCCGTTCACAAAAGATATTGTCCCCAACTTAGCCACCATATAGGTGTGGGGTTTGTCCCTCAGAAGGCCTCGGTTTTAGTAAGAGATGGGCTCAACTATATAAGTATCCACTTTACACAGGCTTCCACGATGTGGGACTTAGGGGTGTTACATGCTCCGCTCCTACAGAGCTCAACGTCCCTGTTAGCTCACAAACACCTCACCCAGTCGCTGTGGTCCACACAGGAGCCACAATTCCGACTGGGTATTAGCTCTGATACCACTTGGTGTCTCTATTTACAAGGAATTTTAACCCCGGTAGCCACCAAAGATACCTCAGACACTGGTTTCATGTCCTGCCTCTCGACACGGACCACCACCCACGGGCATGTAGGGGCAAGAGTCAATACTTCGCCACATGATCGTACAGCAAGAACCCCCTATCATGCTGTTACCTTATACCAGGTATGCTAAACAAGGACTAGTATGAGAAATCTTTCTTAACTAACAATATGGTTAATCACAGGACCACAACGCTAACGCGGAACGAGTTTACTACATTGGATTGCCAGTGTATAAATAAAGTAAATCGTTAAACAATGCAATTCTTTTTAGAAAAATGAAACCATGATAAGACCCAAGTCCCATCACACAATGCAACACAAATTGGAGGATAGAGTTTTACCTTATAATGGTCAAAAATGCTTGATACGATAAAACGGATTTGATATTATTATTAGTGTATATATGTTTCAAAAACAACTTCAATCATAATGTATCAATCACAGACGACATAGCTATCATATATTATGTCGCCATACTAGTTCTACAATCAAAACCGCATGATGTCGTATTGGAGATTGGGTTTCCATTATGAGTCAAGGCTAGGGACGATCTCCTTACCAATTCGAGACACTCTAGCAATGTCTCAGGGTCCCCCGTAGTGAACCCTTGGATACTGCAGGGTCGGTCCACAAATATACCTTAGTGGATTAGTTATGCCTGAACACACGCTTTTCGATCCTATTGGACCTATAAAATGGTCACAATCGACCAATAAATCTGAGGCGCCTCATTCCATCAACCACTTAAGTAAAAAATATCAGGGCTTGTAAACGCTGACACCACTTCTAGCTAGAAAGAAACGTGTGCACTCCCTTCGTTCCCTTGTGCCATTTCTGACTCTTACCGGGGTGTGAGGCTCGCGAGGTAACGTAATACACAAAGCTATGCCGAAATAGGGTATGCTTTGATCATCAACCACAAGGCTCTGCTTTTCAACAAAAAGCCTCGATCAATTGCATCTTGGCATGTCACATTGACAATTCATGCTATGCAATCGATAACTAGCAATATATAACCTCTGAGCTCATGCGTCTCAAAGAAGGGTGTTAAGCAACAAAATAAATTCTCCGCCACCACAGATATATATTAAATAGAAATCAATTTAGTTTACATGGAATGAAATCCAACGTCAGATACACGTCCATTTACAAGTCCGTTCTGGGTCTGAACGAAACCGGAGACACCTTATTCCTCGTCCCGTTTGCCCAATATGGAAGAGAGGTGCTCGCATATCCAGACAATCAACAAGTACGTCTGGACGAACTACCACTTTTAACCCTTTACTGGGAGCTACCCAATACCAGGCATCAGTAGTCGTCCATTCGATGTGAAGATCGTCGGTCTTCAAACGCCGTCTTCAATATCTTCGATTTGAATCGTCGTATAATCATTTGAAATGAGATTGAACTCGGTCTTTTCAAATGATTCTCGCATATATATAGTTTAAAACTGTAACGGCCCAAGGATTTTCGGCCTCGAAAATCGACATAAATACCTTTACCATGACTTATGCCGATCCTCCGAGCACCGAAAACACTGGAGCGTTTAGAAAGAAGTTAGAGGGTGAGATAAGAAAGAAAGAAATATTAGAATAGAAGAAGAAGAAGTATCAACATAACACAGAGTCTCACATCGCAGCGGAACAAAATATAATACAGAAATAACTTTACTGAGAGTCTTTTAAAATACTTACAAGCATCAGAGTACCTCAATATCTCTGGACAGTTATAATAATCTGTCCTCATATACACAGCGGAATATTAATCATATCGCACATCTGAACACCTTCAGCTTGTCACTGGCCTTCACGGTATCTGAGAACCTAAACCTGTACATCCCGGGCTAACCCGAGCATTTACAAAACACAGGGTCAGTCTGGTGAACCAGAGTGAGAAAAACTCGCATAGCATTATTGGTATCACACAACTTGATTTTAGAGTTAAAAATCCTTTCGAAAGAAAAAGGGTAATCGTAAGACCAAATCCACACACAAATACGGATGGTTTTTACCTTACGATAACCCAAAACAGTTTTAAAATCAATATCTTGTCTTATATTATAATAGTGTCTAAATACAAGTAAATATCAATCTAGTAGAACGCTTGCATCTCACGCTCTACGTATATATAGTATACAAACAAAAACGCAGGCGCTTATTGGAGATTGGATTCCAACCATGACAAGGTATGGGACCACCTGCCGCTCGTGTATCTCTAGAGGCGAATACACTGGGTTCAACAAGAACGTCTTGCAACCCGGCCCTCACATGACCGACCACTCATTTCGCTTGAGTGTATCGAATGTATATCACCGACGGTTGGGCTCAAACCACCGTCTCCCGATAAGGGACAACATCGAACATAGATTAAGAAGCAATAGGAATTTCTCTAGATAGGTGATCACACATCCTAATGGGAGCGACCCACATAGCCATGATTCCTGCCCGATTTTTGTCATTTCCCGGTTGATGAGGCTTGAGGTCAGAACACATCTGGTCATCATATACTTTGAATGCCACATCGTCAGATCCGCCAGATCACACTTGATTGACGTCCACAAACATACTCTAGCTATCTGGCTAGAGAATAACCTTTTCTCCGCCATCAACTATAGTACGTTTGGAGAAATCAACGCGTATAAACCCTTTTGGAAATACTCTGTCAGACATCCGTCAATACAAGTTATCCAGGAACAGGATAAACCGAAGGAACTCTCCTACTGCATCCAATATAGGAATCACCCCATGGATCAGTAGCGAGAAGTCCTTGCAACCTGCAGATTCCAATCACGACAGAACCACAGCTTATCTCTGACCGCGATCCAGACTAATCGCAGCGATCACAATGGTTACTAGAGTTTGACATTCTAGTATAGGATAAAACCAATTTCAACACTTCACTCGATCTAAACTAATACTATTCCTTGATAATAGTGAAGCCAACCAAGTTGGGGTATTTTAGTTACCTCTCAGACCTTGATCGACAACCTTCTTACCTCAGAAAAATATTAGTTCGACCACTAATCATAAAAATCCCATTTCCCCTTCTGATCCAAGTCTGGTTTTTATAGAACCGTTCTTATAATTGAAATCCTCATGTACAGTCTTCTTAATTTATAAACATCCATTAAAACACCACTTTAACTCCAAGTGACCTTTCCCTTATAATCCTTTGATTTATAATATAAATCCCTCGACCAATAATTTGATCTCCATCCATTTACCTTCTATAATAAACTTTTATCGCCTCTTTTCTAGACCTCCTCGTCAATTACTCACCGGTTAATTGAATTTCCTTTTTATCAAACTTATTTGAAACTTGGATTTAAAAATCCCTTTAATAAAATTCTTACTTGGCATTAAATTGAACTCACTACTTTAAATCATTATAAATTAAAGAATAATTTGCTTTAACATCTGCTATATTAAAATATAGTTAACTAAAATCTTAACCCAAAAATAGCTTTTATTACCCTGTTTACACGCTTACTCAATAATAAACAAGGTTATTAAAATAACCATTTTAATTATCCCTTATATTATAGTTTTTAAAAGATTAACTAATATCCAACACTATTCATTAAAATTTAACGAATATTTAAACCAATATTTCTTTCCTTTGTCCATTCTACTCGAAACGGTGAATTCATCAACCATATACATCAGTTAACTATTAACTGAATTCCAACTGTCATTTCCCCTTTCTTAAATAAATTAATTAACTTAATTAATTAAAGTCACCTTTTAATTGTTTGAAAACAATTATTTCCCTTTTTACCAACCCATGGAAATTTCTCGATTTCTGCTTCTCTACTGATCTACACTATTTAACTAAATTTTCTTGATAACTCGATTAAAAATATTCCTTGTGAATTTCCAATTTGAAATCCCATACAAAATAATTTGAAATATTAATTCAGTTATAATTGAATTTAAAACTTTAAAAATACGTCAATTCACCTGACGGGTCGAATGACGTTAAAACCTCTCATTTGGCCATTTACTGCCAATTATCAGATCAACTAACATCCAATTTAAACAATTCTAATAAATTTCAAACGCATTTATAAACGTGATCAACCGAAGGAGTTACTTTTTTATGGGTCATCCCCGACAGTAGTTATTTCTAAATTTAAACGATCGATGAATCAAACATATATAACCTAACAGTCAACCAGTAACAACCAGAACACGCAGAAATAAATTACCCAGTTTATATAAAATATAAACGAGGAGGCTGAGTGAGTTTAATTCACCTCGGTTGGAATATGTCGATAAACGATCTGTTCTGATCAAATTAACTGACCTTTAATTCAACTAAAAATCCCAGTCACTTCAGATCCAGACCAGGCCTGCTCCATCTCGAAGTACACGTCTCCACGGTCCCAACGCAACTGACGGTGCCAAAATCTAACATCGTATGATCAAGAAATCACGAAAACAAATTTATAAAAGAATTTATATTTTAAAAATCAAGGATTCCCTTTAATTAAACATTGGGCTTACCCTAAATATTCAGCCCACAAACCCGACCCGTCTCCCCCTTAAAATCCTTAACCACCCATCCTCTTCCATTCTATCGGCCGCCACAAACTTGATCCCAAACCCGAAAACCCTAAGTTGAAGAAAACCCTAAATCCCCTTTTGGCCACTTCGAGCCATACGGCGTCGCCCTCCTCCCACTCTCCGACCTTCCCTCCTCCTTCCTACAACCCACCGAAACCCTAAGCAGCCGTCGATCAACTCTTGGTCCTCGCAGACGAACCACGAGCCTTCCAGAATCATACGAGCGAGTCAAACCATATTAAGCTAAGTTTTTCCCACTCGATTTTTAATTGCAGTATTTTTCCTTCTTACTGTAATTTTTCTTGCGGTTTTGAAATGTTCTGATTTACTGTGTTGCGAATGGTTTGACGAACACTTGTGCTTGGATACATATTTATAGTTGTGTATGTTAGGATAAAATCAATGTCGAAATCGTATTGTTACTTCAATCAATATTCAGACCAGTACTTAGATTTTGCGTTCGGATCTTTCGTATTGTTGATGGAATTGATCACTGCGAAATAGTTCAGCTGAGATTTTGTTGAATTAAGTACTGTATATCTCATTACACTGGTCTGCTTGAAAAACAGTGGTTGATCTTGTAGGTTAAGTTAGATTGCGGCTATCACTTGTTAAGTCAAGTTTCAGAGATTCTGAATTTTACAATAGATTTTTATTTTATTTATTTATATATATATATATATAAGAACAGTCCTATATGAATGGTAGGTGAGCTACTGCATATATAAAAATCCACGTTGGCTGTGTAGACTTGATGGTATAATATATACACACATCGGATTTCCTTCTAGCTGCACTGTCTTGTCTTTTTAGCTGTTGGCAAACTATTTTCCTTATCATTCTTGAATTTGATGTCTAAATGTATATGTAAATTCGGCTGTTCATATATTGGTTTCCCATCAGCTATGTACTGCCTGATCTTTCATAGCTGTTCTAGCCATTAGGTTTCGCTGTTTTCTTGAATAAAATAGTTCATGTTGGAATTGGTGTTCACAATGCATTATATGGTCTATCCTGTTTGGCATGGTAAAATCAATTCATTAATGTTCATCTGCTGTTTTATTGTGTTGTCTTGTTTTCCACTGTCATTTTTCTTGGATTTCTTTCTGTGCATTGGTCATATGAATTGTACTGCATATATATATGTAGATATACACATACATATGCAATTAGCTTGTTTTGATTTGATAAGTAGATGTACCCATGGCTTCTACTGTTTCCTGAAAGAACCATACATGCTGACTTTACATTTTAAAATATGAATTTTACATATTTTATTTTCTTTTTAACCTTGATCTTTCATTTCCTTTTTCTGCTCAACTAATGTCATGAAATCACCCTTTTTTAATGGGTTTTCCCCTCTTTTCTTTTCGTAGATCATCTGGACCGAGATGGATTCACTAAAGCTGGAAAGCCGAGGCATTGCAGAAGTGAATTGATTTTTCTTCCCGTTGTGTTTTGTTTTCTTGAACCTGTATATTTGTATATATATTTTTTTTCTCTTCTTGAACTTGTACTATAATGTAAAATCTTATGTATTGGTTCTGGTTCATATTGAGTTGGTTCTTATGTTCATGTGGCACTTGTTTATTTTATTATTTCCTTATTCATACAATACACATTTTTGTCTTTTCATTTTAATGAAGCAACCCATTTCATATTTGTTGGAATTTAGTTCTTTAGCTGCTACTACATTGTCGGAACTTTTAAAAATGTCGATAAAATATACATTAAATTCGAACAGCTAAATAAATTAATTACACTGTATCTACTACAACGACAGTTTTGACTCTAATTAGAAAATTTTCAAAATAAATCCTTGAATATGAATAAATAAATCGTTATAATTTAAAACTATTTCGCAGTGACTATTTCAAAATTACCGCGACATTTCCAACCCGTTTAAAATAATATATAAACATATACTTGAACTCAAATTTAAATAAAATTCAAATTAAAAATCCATTATAATTCAAATATATAATATATAAACATATTTAAATATTCGAATCTAAATGGCCGTAAAATCTGGGACGTTACATTCTTCCCCCCTTAAAATAATTTCGTCCTCGAAATTGCAAAGTAAGAAGAATGTTTCGAATCATATTATTTTTAAAATTATTACTGTTTGAATTAAATTCAAACAAATTTGGAACTCTAAGATTTTTTATTTTTGATAATTTTGCCAGCGCATCTCCTGCATGGCTTGATCGGTACGAGTACAACCGCCACTCTGGGCCTCTATTTCTTCGAAAAGAAATTCAAATTTCGAATGGTAATTCACTTTATTTGAATTCCAATCTATTTATCCATTAGATTTTTAAACCCCAATTCAATTTAATTCATTTTCAAATTAAATTTACTTAATCATGCTCAATTTCGCTTCCATAGCTGAATTGATTTCAAATCAGTTCATCTTTATTTAAAAATTCAAATTTGATTTCAAATCAAATCAATCTAAACAAACAAACACCCAACATCCCTATAATACAGAAAATTAATCCTTTTTTTCCTATATGAAAAAAATATACCTTGGGTGAAATTATTTCATTTACCCTCTTTCAAAACATACTGCGTCGGTTTATCGTACTTGAGTGTTTAGAAATCCCTATCGATACAGTGGATCAAACTGATCGACCAGAACCCATAAACAACCCAACCAACAAATCTCCACAATATAATTTTTTTTTTTTAAAAATCTACAAATAAGTTTACTCGTATATATATACTCACACTCAGTCTAGGGTATTGCTAACCCCATCTCTATTGAGTCACACCACAGAGCCAAGGCTATCTCTAAACCAATAGCTCTGATACCACTGTAACGGCCCAAGGATTTTCGGCCTCGAAAATCGACATAAATACCTTTACCATGACTTATGCCGATCCTCCAAACACCGAAAACACTGGAGCGTTTAGAAAGAAGTTAGAGGGTGAGATAAGAAAGAAAGAAATATTAGAATAAAAGAAGAAGAAGTATCAACACAACACAGAGTCTCACATCGCAGCGGAACAAAATATAATACAGAAATAACTTTACTGAGAGTCTTTTAAAATACTTGCAAGCATCAGAGTACCTCAATATCTCTGGACAGTTATAATAATCTGTCCTCATATACACAGCGGAATATTAATCATATCGCACATCTGAACACCTTCAGCTTGTCACTGGCCTTCACGGTATCTGAGAACCTAAACCTGTACATCCCGGGATAACCCGAGCATTTACAAAACACCAGGTCAGTCTGGTGAACCAGAGTGAGAAAAACTCGCATAGCATTAATGGTATCACACAACTTGATTTTAGAGTTAAAAATCCTTTCGAAAGAAAAAGTGTAATCGTAAGACCAAATCCACACACAAATACGGACGGTTTTTACCTTACGATAACCCAAAACAGTTTTAAAATCAATATCTTGTCTTATATTATAATAGTGTCTAAATACAAGTAAATATCAATCTAGTAGAACGCTTGCATCTCACGCTCTACGTATATATAGTATACAAACAAAAACGCAGGCGCTTATTGGAGATTGGATTCCAACCATGACAAGGTATGGGACCACCTGCCGCTTGTGTATCTCTAGAGGCGAATACACTGGGTTCAACAAGAACGTCTTGCAACCCGGCCCTCACATGACCGACCACTCATTTCGCTTGAGTGTATCGAATGTATATCACCGACGGTTGGGCTCAAACCACCGTCTCCCGATAAGGGACAACATCGAACATAGATTAAGAAGCAATAGGAATTTCTCTATATAGGTGATCACACATCCTAATGGGAGCGACCCACATAGCCATGATTCCTGCCCGATTTTTGTCATTTCCCGGTTGATGAGGCTTGAGGTCAGAACACATCTGGTCATCATATACTTTGAATGCCACATCGTCAGATCCGCCAGATCACACTTGATTGACGTCCACAAACATACTCTAGCTATCTGGCTAGAGAATAACCTTTTCTCCGCCATCAACTATAGTACGTTTGGAGAAATCAACGCGTATAAACCCTTTTGGAAATACTCTGTCAGACATCCGTCAATACAAGTTATCCAGGAACAGGATAAACCGAAGGAACTCTCCTACTGCATCCAATATAGGAATCACCCCATGGATCAGTAGCGAGAAGTCCTTGCAACCTGCAGATTCCAATCACGACAGAACCACAGCTTATCTCTGACCGCGATCCAGAGATTATTGGCGGTCCTTCCGTTTATGAAAATCCACAGTCTTCACTGCTCCATCTCGATCATCTTCGATCTCTTCATGTATTTGTTGGTCGGAATGGTTTTCGAATATAATTCGATCCCGGTCTTTCCATACCAACAATCGTATTGGCCAATTTCGATAGTCGGTGATTTAACTATCGAATAACAATAGTGTGAACACAACACTTGGCACAACTCGACCACTTTTAAAATATACTTAACGATATAAAACAATTTTTCTCTGATTAACTCTGCTTGAATTACTTTGATTGGCTAACTTTACTTAACTCACTCGACTTATTTAACTCGATTTACTTGACGTGATTACTCTTATTCGATTCATCTATATTTGACTTATCTCCTTTTGCTCGACTCTAGATCGCAGCGATCACAATGGTTACACCTGATCCCCTCAGGAAACATCCGACCGCTGTAGGCTATCTACAGCCCTGCGAATTACGCTAGCAGTCGTACACAATGGAAACTTCCCTAGATAACTTTGTTTGGCTATTTCTAACTATATTTGATCAGTTCTAGTTGACTAACCGATGTTACTATAATTTGAAAACAACATGCTTATTTCCTTTGAAACCCATATCGTATTATTATTTAATTTCCAAACCCATGCATCAGAGTTTGATATTCTAGTATAGGATAAAACCAATTTCAACACTTCACTCGATCTAAACTAATACTATTCCTTGATAATAGTGAAGCCAACCAAGTTGGGGTATTTTAGTTACCTCTCAGACATTGATCGACAACCTTCTTACCTCAGAAAAATATTAGTTCGACCACTAATCATAAAAATCCCATTTCCCCTTCTGATCCAAGTCTGGTTTTTATAAAACCGTTCTTATACTTGAAATCCTCATGTACAGTCTTCTTAATTTATAAACATCCATTAAAACACCACTTTAACTCCAAGTGACCTTTCCCTTATAATCCTTTGATTTATAATATAAATCCCTCGACCAATAATTTGATCTCCATCCATTTACCTTCTATAATAAACTTTTATCGCCTCTTTTCTAGACCTCCTCGTCAATTACTCACCGGTTAATTGAATTTCCTTTTTATCAAACTTATTTGAAACTTGGATTTAAAAATCCCTTTAATAAAATTCTTACTTGGCATTAAATTGAACTCACTACTTTAAATCATTTTAAATTAAAGAATAATTTGCTTTAACATCTACTATATTAAAATATAGTTAACTTAAATCTTAACCCAAAAATAGCATTTATTACCCTGTTTACACGTTTACTCAATAATAAACAAGGTTATTAAAATAACCATTTTAATTATCCCTTATATTATAGTTATTCAAAGATTAACTAATATCCAACACTATTCGTTAAACTTTAACGAATATTTAAACCAATATTTCTTTCCTTTGTCCATTCTACTCAAAACGGTGAATTCATCAACCATATACATCAGTTAACTATTAACTGAATTCCAACTGTCATTTCCCCTTTCTTAAATAAATTAATTAACTTAATTAATTAAAGTCACCTTTTAATTGTTTGAAAACAATTATTTCCCTTTTTACCAACCCATGGAAATTTCTCTATTGCTGCTTCTCAACTGATCTAAACTATTTAACTAAATTTTTTTGATAACTCGATTAAAAATATTCCTTGTGAATTTCCAATTTGAAATCCCATACAAAATAATTTGAAATCTTAATTCAGTTATAATTGAATTTAAAACTTTAAAAATACGTCAATTCACCTGACGGGTCGAATGACGTTAAAACCTCTCATTTGGCCATTTACTGGCAATTATCGGATCAACTAACATCCAATTTAAACAATTCTAATAAATTTCAAACGCATTTATAAACGTGATCAACCCAAGGAGTTACTTTGTTACGGGTCATCCCCGACAGTAGTTATTTCTAAATTTAAACGATCGATGAATCAACCATATATATCCTAACAGTCAACCAGTAACAACCAGAACACACAGAAATAAATTACCCAGTTTATATAAAATATAAACGAGGAGGCTGAGTGAGTTTAACTCGCCTCAGTTGGAATCTGTCGATAAACGATCTGTTCTGATCAAATTAACTGACCTTTAATTCAACTAAAAATCCCAGTCACTTCAGATCCAGACCAGGCCTGCTCCATCTCGAAGTACGCGTCTCCACGGTCCCAACGCAACTAACGGTGCCAAAATCTGACATCGTATGATTAAGAAATCACGAAAACAAATTTATAAAAGAATTTAAATTTTAAAAATCAAGCATTCCCTTTAATTAAACATTGGGCTTACCCTAAATATTCAGCCCACAAACCCGACCCGTCTCCCCCTTAAAATCCTTAACCACCCATCCTCTTCCATTCTATCGGCCGCCACAAACTTGATCCCAAACCCGAAAACCCTAAGTTGAAGAAAACCCTAAATCCCCTTTTGGCCACTTCGAGCCATACGGCGTCGCCCTCCTCCCACTCTCCGACCTTCCCTCCTCCTTCCTACAACCCACCGAAACCCTAAGCAGCCGTCGATCAACTCTTGGTCCTCGCAGACGAACCACGAGCCTTCCAGAATCATACGAGCGAGTCAAACCATATTAAGCTAAGTTTTTCCCACTCGATTTTTAATTGCAGTATTTTTCCTTCTTACTGTAATTTTTCTTGCGGTTTTGAAATGTTCTGATTTACTGTGTTGCGAATGGTTTGACGAACACTTGTGCTTGGATACATATTTATAGTTGTGTATGTTAGGATAAAATCAATGTCAAAATCGTATTGTTACTTCAATCAATATTCAGATCAGTTCTTAGATTTTGCGTTCGGATCTTTCGTATTGTTGATGGAATTGATCACTGCGAAATAGTTCAGCTGAGATTTTGTTGAATTAAGTACTGTATATCTCATTACACTGGTCTGCTCGAAAAACAGTGGTTGATCTTGTAGGTTAAGTTAGATTGCGGCTATCACTTGTTAAGTCAAGTTTTAAGAGATTCTGAATTTTACAATAGATTTTTATTTTTTTATTTATATATATATATATATAAGAACAGTCCTATATGAATGGTAGGTGAGCTACTGCATATATAAAAATCCACGTTGGCTGTGTAGACTTGATGGTATAATATATACACACATCGGATTTCCTTCTAGCTGCACTGTATTGTCTTTTTAGCTGTTGGCAAACTATTTTCCTTATCATTCTTGAATTTGATGTCTAAATGTATATGTAAATTCGGCTGTTCATATATTGGTTTCCCATCAGCTATGTACTGCCTGATCTTTCATAGCTGTTCTAGCCATTAGGTTTCACTGTTTTCTTGAATAAAATAGTTCATGTTGGAATTGGTGTTCACAATGCATTATATGGTCTATCCTGTTTGGCATGGTAAAATCAATTCATTAATGTTCATCTGCTGTTTTATTGTGTTGTCTTGTTTTCCACTGTCATTTTTCTTGGATTTCTTTCTGTGCATTGGTCATATGAATTGTACTGCATATATATATGTAGATATACACATACATATGCAATTAGCTTGTTTTGATTTGATAAGTAGATGTACCCATGGCTTCTACTGTTTCCTGAAAGAACCATACATGCTGACTTTACATTTTAAAATATGAATTTTACATATTTTATTTTCTTTTTAACCTTGATCTTTCATTTCCTTTTTCTGCTCAACTAATGTCATGAAATCACCCTTTTTTAATGGGTTTTCCCCTCTTTTCTTTTCGTAGATCATCTGGACCGAGATGGATTCACTAAAGCTGGAAAGCCGAGGCATTGCAGAAGTGAATTGATTTTTCTTCCCGTTGTGTTTTGTTTTCTTGAACCTGTATATTTGTATATATATTTTTTTCTCTTCTTGAACTTGTACTATAATGTAAAATCTTATGTATTGGTTCTGGTTCATATTGAGTTGGTTCTTATGTTCATGTGGCACTTGTTTATTTTATTATTTCCTTATTCATACAATGCACATTTTTGTCTTTTCATTTTAATGAAGCAACCTATTTCATATTTGTTGGAATTTAGTTCTTTAGCTGCTACTACATTGTCGGAACTTTTAAAAATGTCGATAAAATATACATTAAATTCGAACAGCCAAATAAATTAATTACACTGTATCTACTACAACGACAGTTTCGACTCTAATTAGAAAATTTTCAGAATAAATCCTTTAATATGAATAAATAAATCGTTATAATTTTAAACTATTTCGAAGTGACTATTTCAAAATTACCGCGACATTTCCAACCCGTTTAAAATAATATATAAACATATACTTGAACTCAAATTTAAATAAAATTCAAACCAAAAATCCATTATAATTCAAATATAATATATAAACATATTTAAATATTCGAATCTAAATAGCCGTAAAATCTGGGACGTTACAAAAACCATTTCATATCGTTAATAGTGTTTAATAACGATTGATTGCTATTTTTATTTATAGATAAATTAATTTAACGGCGCTTGGGGTCAATAGGTGGCCCTGGCACTGTTTTTATCAAAATTTGATTTACACTTATCTCGAAATCTAACCGTTGGACTTTAACATTTATTTGAAGTGAAAATATGTTAACGATAAAATGTAAATCGAAATTTATGGCCCTGCTGAATTTAAATGTATGATCAAATTAAATAAATAAACGATTTAAATTTTAAATTAAAAAAAAGGTTGAAGACGATCGTTTGTGTTGACGGGACCTAGCCCATTGGTTCTGGAACGGGAACAATTGGGTAGGTGTGATCCTAAGACATTGCTAGAGTGTCTCGAATCTGTAAGGAGATCGTCCCTAGCCCTGATTCATGATGGAAACCCAATCTCCAATACGACATTATGGTTTTGATTGTAAACCTATATATGGTGACATAGTAGGATGGGGTACTATGCCGTCTAGGATTGATACATTTACTTTAAAGTATTTTAAAACTAATTAGACACTAATAATAATATTAAAGTGTTATTTTCACGTATCAAGCATGTTTAATCATTAAAAGGGAAAACTCTATCCTCCGGTTTGCGTTGCATTGTGTGATGGGACTTGAGTCTTATAATGATTTCATTTTGTAAAAAGCATTGCATTGTTTTTGAAATAAAATTCATTAAACTTATGCACTGGCAATCCAATGGAGTAAACCCATTCCGCGTTAGCGGCGTGGTCCTGTGATTAGCCATATTGTTAGTTAAGAAAGATTTCTCATACCAGCCCCATGACTGGCTCGTAGTTTGTTTCACTTTGCAAACTCGGGTTCCCTCTTTCCACACAGGCAGTCAAATGACAGGTTTAGGTATGGATACATTCTGGATTGGAGCTTGCTTAAGGAAGAAGATGAAGAACCTTTTCCCTTTTATCTTTTTATTGCTACTAGAGACATTTAGACATTTTTGATCTTTGATGTATTTTGATGGAGTTGAGACTTATTTCTCTTTTTTGTTGAGACTTCTATTTGCTAAGTGCATCCTGTAACTGCATACTCTAATGTCTTTGATGTTATGTTGTGATGACATTTCTATTTCCGCTGCAATGATTTATGTGTTATGCTATTATCTGAGATCTATTATTGTTGTAATTATGTTATGCACCTATGATTATCCTTACTTTTGAACAACGGAAGTTTGGGGTCATCACAAATAAAATTGTTAAAACAAAAATTAACATTTTTTTTGAAATAATGATTGTCATTTTTATTGTCATAACATACATTAGAATTTGTATGTTAAATAAAGAATCATTTTTATGGTCACAACATATATTAGTATTTATATGCAAAGTTAAAATATCATTTTATTGACGATGCATATATTAGGATTTATATGCAAAGTTAAATATCTTTTTTATTGACAATACATACATTATAATTTGTATGAATTATTTTTATTATCAAAACATGCATTGAAACTATGTACAAATAGAATATTCCTTTTTATTTGTTAAAGTTAAAAATAGAAATACAAATAAAAATTAGCTTTTTATTTGTCATTAGCTCAATTGTCATGTAAATAAGATATATTTTATTTGACATTGTGAACATGTAGAAATGATATGCCATTAAAGCATTCTTTTATTTGGCGTGTTAAGCATGTTAGTAACTGTAACGATTCGGATTTCGTCCGGACCTAATCGATCGCTAAATCTGTAACACCCCGTAATTTTTAAAACCGGACATATGAGATAATTAAAAAATAATTAATTATTAAAAGAAGAATTAGATGAAACTAGTTAGGCCATTATGTTCGCCTCGGAATTCTGCTTGAGATAGAGTACGAGTTTGCGTAAAATGGATAACGTATGAAGAAGATATGGACGAACGAAGTTAGGCAGAAAAACCGGAAGTCAACCAGAATGCCCTGGCGCACTTCACAAGTGCGCCAGTACAAAAATGCACTGACTCACTTGCCAAGTGTGCCCATACTGATCCAGTACAGAATTCTGGAGTGTTCTGTGATGATGTGTCTTCTTCTAAGTGGCCGGATGATGTGTATTTGAGCTGGGTGGTTCTGATGGACTCCTAGTTCGTCTAAGGGCTCTAAATAATGCTAAACTTCTATATAAGCAACCTAAATCTAAACCCTAAACCACATAAATTCATACCAAGAGCTATCATGCTGTTAACCAAGAGTAGCCGCAATTCTCCTTCAACTAGAAAACAAGATAGAAGCCAGAATCAAAATCAAATCTAATCTAAATTAGAATAACAATTAGTCTACATCAAAGGCGAGCAATTCAGTTTCAGAATACAGATCCCAGAAAAACAAGACTGTTCTTTTGGTTATGAGTATAATTTCTTTCACAAAATAATTAATAAATTAATTATGATGGGTTATGACTTGGATTATGAGAACATGTCTGTTAAATCATGTGACGTTACTTGATTTTGTTAGTGAATATATGATTGTTTTGTTAACTTATGTTTGTAGATCTAAATCATACATGAATCTTATGTAAGTTTGGGATGTTAAAACATATGTGAATCTTATGCAAGTTTGTTTCTACATACGTTAATTTGTATATGAATCCTATGCAAGTTTGGGATGTTAAATCATACGCTAGTTGTATATGAATCTTATGCAAGATTGGGGATGTTAAAACATATGCTAGTTTATGAATCTTATGCAAGTTTGGGATGTTAAAACATATGTGAATCTTATACAAGTTTAGGATGTTAAAGCATATGCGAATCTTATGTAAGTTTGGGATGTTAAATTACATATGAATCTTATGCAAGTATGTAGGTGGATTATACACTAGTTCATATGTGAATCAAGTATATACAAATGCTAGTTTATATGAAAAACATGTGACATTAATTTACATGTTTAGATCCATATGTAAGTTCACATTTTTATGTTTAGATCTATACTTAGATCGATGGCAATACATAGTTAAGCAAATTTATGTTCTATATGCCCATTGCCTATGCTAGTTTTATATGTGAATCGTATGCTATTTTTGTATGTGAATCATATGCTAGTTTGAATGTATGTTTGTATGAAATTCATGTGCAAGCTATAGGAAAACCATATCCACATTTGCAAGTTCACGATTACATGTTTAGATCCATGATAGTTTATGCAAATTTATGTTATATATATATATATATATATATATCCATTGCCTATGCAAGTTCTTGTCTATGCAAACTTATGTTATGATCTATTTTATGTGTTATGCAAGTTGTGATGTTGCTTTTCTTTTTATAAGTTAGACTATTTTCGAGTCTAACATATATCGTATTAAAACGAACGAATAGCGTGGGGACAATAGGAAAATATTAATTTTGCAAAATTGTGAATTGGCATAAAAGGCTTTAAAGGCATATAATAAATTCGAGACATTAATTGGCCTAATTTATAGGCATAGAAATTATGGACATAATTAAGGTGGCAATTATGGACATAGATTAATTTGGAAGTTATTGACAATTTGAAATGGAGATACTAATTCATATTGGGGTCGAATAATAATATGCAATAATAAATGCCTAAGACACGAGGTTAGACTCGTTTGTGGTGTAAGACTGCCCGGACCCACCCGACAAATCCGGCAACCACAAACGGTAGTCTAATGTGAGAGGTCAAAGGCATAAATTAAATTCGTAATAAACGCCTATGACACGAGGTTAGACTCGTTTGTGGTATAAGACTGCCCAGACCCTCCCGGCACATCCAGCAACCACAAACGGTAGTCTAATATAAGAGGTCAGAGGCATAATTAAAAGATGCTTATACACGAGGTTAAGTCTGGCTTATGGTGGAAGTCTGCCCGAAACCGCCCGGCATATCCAGCGGCCACAAGTAATTGACTTAATGTGGGAGGTCTGTGCATTAATAATTAATTAATGCTGATCCAAGACGAATATGGATGACAAACAGAAGTTTGGTTGAGTGGAGTAATTCCCTGAATACCAATCTGATGTTGATTTCGGTCTTCGGGGTTGATACTTAGGGAGTTATTCTCTTAACCAATGTATTTGTGAACTACGAGGTACTTAATCATAAATTAAGTAAAGTGAAAATTAGTGTCACATCCTTAAAATAAAACTTAATTAGGCTCACATCCTCCTGTTTCAAAACATATAAATTACATCCCTATTTTTAAACAGTGGCTAATATTTTTACAAAACTGCCCCTTTTCTTAATTCACGCCGTAATTACCTAGGTCGGATCTCATTACCTAATTAACCTTTTTTTTCAAGAAACCTATATTCCGTTCTCAATGGCGGCGCCGCCATGAATTTTCACTTTTGGGTGCGTTAATTATATCGAACGTAGATTTATTCGATGGATTGACGCCTTCCGTTTAGTCAGATCTAGGGTTGATCATTGGCAGAGAGAAGCAGCGATTGAAATTTGCAGGGATTAAGATAATTACGACTGGTTCAATGATGAGTCGCAATGGAAGTTTTGGGAAGCTGGTGGTTGCAATTTGTCTGGTTATCGTGTATGGAGATTGCTGCAGAAAGTAGTAATTTTTGAGCAGTAGTCGATGATGTAATAGTGAGGAGATGTGAATGCAAGATTTGTGAAGGTGGAGAATTCTTTGATCATGGAATTAATGCAATTTTTGTATAATTTTTTTTGTTTTTTTGGATCATACAGTCGTATGTGTCATTTTTTCATTTTTTTTGATCTTATGGTCTTAATACGTTTTTCAGAATATGCAAATATTGTTAATATGAGCATATATGTATGCAACTTTTGTTAGAACTCGTGCATATATGTTTGGTTATATCCAGGAAAGTTGCGTATATGTATGCATATATGCTAGATATATGCATACAAATATGCATATTTTTTAAATATTTGTTTTTAGCATTTATGTTAAAAAGTTGCATTCAAATATGCATCTACTCTTGATATATGCATATCTGTATGCAACTTTATATCAAACATGCAGAAAATACCAGAATATAAAATATATGTATATTTGTATGCATATATCTAGAAAACTTGCATATAAATATGCAGATATTATTGTTATTTTTCTAAATTGTACGTCTATATGTTTGGTGGTTTCTACAAATTGTTAATTTCTCTGATGTTTACTTATTTTTTCATCTTTTTTTATCTTATGTTCTTAACGTGTTTCAGAATATGCAAATATTGTTAATATGAGCATATATGTGTGCAACTTTTGTTAGAACTCGTGCATATATATTTGGTTATATCCAGGAAAGTTGCATATATGTATGCATATATTCTAGATATATGCATACAAATAAGCATATATTTTAAATATTTCATAATATTTGCAAATAAATATGCAATTATTAAGAATAACTGTACATAAGTAAGCAAAATTTCATAATATCAATTAAAATCAGAAGAAATTAATTCAGTACATAAAACTCCCTAGAAATTCAGTCTAGAAACTACATAAGTATCTTTGCACAAATTCAAAACCGTGAAATTCAGTTCATTTTTATTTGCGTTCGACTGTGCAAATAATGCGAAAACATGCACACATATGTGCAACAAATCTGCAGGCAAAACATTTGCTTAATTTCTTTTATGCAAATATTGCATATAAGTATGCAACTATTGGCAAAATTTGCATATATATATGCAACTTTTTTTTTCAATTTCCATGGACTGCTGCGATTATTTTAAGATTTTAGATTTTTTTTTTTGTTCAAACTGAAGGAGGCGAAAGAAATAATGCAGCAGGCGGAAGCAATAAAGTAGGATGCGGATCCTACTTAATAGGACTGCTTAATTGATTGAGTCGTTGTTGGACATTTTTTTCGTTCGTAAGGTTATTTCCGGTATTTTTTGAGCGGAAATTCAAAAATAGGGATGTATCTCACGTTCTTTTTATCAGCAGTTTTTTTTCTATTTTGAAAGTTAATAGGGACCTGTAAAAAACGCACCCTTAAGTAAAACATGTTATATGATATATATATATATATATATATATATATATATATATATATGATACATAACATGATAAGTGGATAGGGTTAAAACCAGCTTAACTAATAATCTGATAAGTGGATAAGGTTAAGACCGGCTTAACCAATAATCTGATAAGTAGGTAGGGTTAAGACCAGCTTAACCAATAATATATATTAATTTGATAAGTGGGTAGGGTTAAGTCTAGCTTAACCAATAATATATATATATTAACTTGATAAGTGGGTAGGGTTAAATCTAGCTTAACCAATAATATATAAATTAATCTGATAAGTGGATTGGGTTAAGGCAAACTTAACCAATAATACACATTGATCTGATAAGTGGATGGGGTTAAGACCAACTTAGCCAATAATATATAAGTGGATAGGGTTAAGACCAACTTAACCAAATATATATATATATATATATATATATATATATATATTGATCTGATAAGTGGATAGGGTTAAGACAAGCTTAGCCAATAACACATGTTGATTTGATAAGTGGGTAACATGGGTGACATGTGGGATATAATCATTAACACTTAACCAAGATAAATATGTGGTGGGACATGGGGGTTAAGTGGATGACATGGGAGACATGTGAAATACGATTAGAAACACTTAACCAAATTGAAACATGTAAAGAAGACATGAATAAGAAGGGGTTAAGTGGAAAATTATAGTGGGGACCAAGCATAGGTGGAAAGCTTGTGTCAAGCATGGGGGACCCATTTCAAACTAGTAACCCATTAAGTATCTTTGTGAGCTTGAGTTAGATCGAGGACGGGACATGTGACGACCCAAGCTTCCCCGTAAAGGAAAGCCGGATTGCTTTGAGAACAACACACATCAAAACACAAAACAGAAGAACATTTTATTGTTGTTACAACAATTACATCAGAGTACAAGAATTTTCCAGAGTATGAATAATAATATACATTGGAAATACAATAATATCAGAGTTTAAATTACATTTAAATAGCAGCGAAAAAAAATTAATACAAAATAGAACTGAAAGAATTACACGGATACAGAGCTTTCCGAATATCGCTTCAGCTGTAGACCAGGATCCTGTGAATATAATATCTGCAAAACCAAACTACTAGCTGCTCGGGTGGAAATATGGGCACCCAGAGTTTAGGTTAAAACAACAAACTCCAGGTCGGTCATAGGACTGGTATGAGAACTCAAAAACAGTTAATAAGTTGATTTTAAAGTTAGGTAAATCAAAGGACCACTCCATATAACACGGAACGGGTTAACCCCCAAGAATACCAGTGCATAAAAATAAACAGCGCAATGCTAAATAAAGGAAAATGAAGCTATTATAAGACTCAGGCCCCATCACACAATGCAACGCAAGCCGGAGGATAGAGTTTTACCTTATAATAGCCAAATATGCTTGGTACGCGAAATATATCTTTTAATATTACTATAAGTGCATAGTGCAGAAATCAATTTCGAAAGTAAATGTATTAATCATAGACGGCATGGGTACCATATATCATGCCGCCATACTAGTTCTACAATCAAAACCGCAATGTCGTATTGGAAATTGGTTTTCCATCACGAGTCAAGGCTAGGGAGGAACTCCTTACCGATTCAAGACACTCTAGCAAATGCCTCAGGATCACACCTATGGGCAACCCTTGGAGCAGTAGGGTCGGTGCCCACCCAACGGTAATGGATTAGTTATGCCTAAACACACGTTTCCCAGTTCCTTTGAACCTCCATATGGCCACTAACAACCTATAAATCTGAGGTACCTCATAATCCATCATCCACATAAGTAAAATGTCAGGGCTGGTAAGTCGCTGACACCACTCTAGCTAGAAAGAAACGTGTGCACTCCCTACGGTCCCTTCTCCCGTTTTAGACTCCAATCGGGGTGTGAGGCTTGCGAAGTCATGCTATACACATAGCTACTCCTAAACAGGCTATGCTTTGATCATCCCATAAGGCCCTGCTTTTCAACAAAAGCCTTGATCATTTGCATCTTGGCTTGCCACATTGTCAGACCATACCATATCATTGATCATCTATCAACATATAACCGGGTGTTAAGTGAAGAATACATTCTCCACCACCAAACAGCTATACGTTAAACAGAGATCAACGAATACAATGTCAGACACGCAATCCATTTACAAGTCCGTTCTGGGTCTGAACGAAACCAGAGGCACCTTATTCCTTGCATTTCCGTCGATCTCCAAGTACGTTTGGATGGTCACCACTTTTCCATCGTCTTGGGTGTACGGTCCAATCAAGAAAGCAATAACCATCCAAACGATATGAAGAACTCCAGTCTTCAACTACCGTTTTCATCTTCGACTCTTGATCGTCGTATTTATTATTCAGAATGGGTTAAACCCGGTCATTCTGAATAATTCGCGTATTTTATAATCAAGTGCTATCAAAACACATCCAACGCCTCATTCCAATTCAGAATATTCTTTTAATAACATATTCATATTTTTAGGGAAAAATTTCCATTAATTTTATCAACGATAAAACCCTTTGAAATTATTCTATTCAATCCAACTAAGTATTTATTAAAACTCCAATTCGGTTTTAATATCCAAAAATCATTATTTGATGATAACCAAATTTAAGAAATAAATCTTATCTTTAATTGGGTTAAAGAACTAGTGTCATTTAAAACAAAGATCACGATAAACCCAAATCATCTTCCATATTTCCAAATCATCTTCCATAAAATATGGAATCTTCACTGAAATTAGATCAACATATAATCGATATAAATTCCTGTATTAGACTAATAATATAAATGGAATAACGACAAGGCCTTTTAAATTCCATATATAGTAACAGTCTTCATCCACAGAAGTTCATCTCAATTATTAACTAATCGAATTCCATTCAATTCCAATTTAACATATTAAATTGGAAAGCTTACTTTGGAAAATTTTCATTAAATCCAAATAAGAGATTCATAAATTCCAAATTATACTTCACTGTAAATTGGGTTAAAGAACAAATGTCCTCTAAAACACCGTTCACGAAACCCAATTCACATTTCATTTAATTCCAATTACTAAATATAATCGGAACTCTAATAATCTTAATTAAAACATTTATCTTTTTCCAAATTTATATTTACTATTTAATTCCAATTAAATATTAATTGGAAAACTTCATTAAATCTTATTTAAAAGATTTATTCTTTTCTAATAGGGGTTTAAGAACAATGTTATTAAAGACACCGTTCACGACAACCCAAAATCCAATTTTTTTTCTTAATTCCAATGTAATATATATTGGATTGGAAAACTTCTCTTTAGGAAATTCAATTAAAATTTATGTTAAAAGATTTCTAAATCACAAATCATACTTTAACATCAAATTCTTCTTAATGCAAAACATACTTGAAAACCATATTATAGTGAAAATGTCATTCTTATTATCTAATCTTTTTAATGAAACAAGTGAACTATAAAAATGTATTCTTCCTAATGTAATCAATCTAAAAAAAATGAAATCTTTTAATGTAATCTTTTTAATTCAACCTTTATTACATTGAAAAATGTAATATTTTAATTCAATCTTTATTACATTGAAAAATGTAATATTTTAATTCTAATCTTTATTTTCAAATTTTCTCTTTATTACATTGAAAAATGTAATATTTTAATTCAATCTTTATTTTCTATTTTAAATCAAAATTGAATATTCTATTTATTATCATATTAAAATAATATTATTTTCAAAATATAAATTTTGAAGTTAACACTTTTAATATTCATTACAAAATGGATAAATTAAATCGATAAATATGTTCGGGTTAAAATGGCGTTGCTATTTAAAACAAATTAAATAGCCCAATTCGTTCTCTTATTCATTTATATTTTGTACTGGGCCAGACCACCCACATTAAGCCTGCGACTTATGGATGCTGGATATGTCGGTTGGTTCCGGGCAGACTTATCCCACAAGTTGGGCTTAAGTTCGTGTCATGTCCCAATTCGTATTTGCGCACTTGGACCTCTCACATTAGGCTCAACATTTGTGGCTGCTGGATATGCCGGGCGGGTCCAGGCAGACTTATACCACAAATGTAACCTAACCTCGTGTCCAAACACAATTATAATTTATAATTATAATTAATTTTTCCAAAACATATTATTTGAAATTATCCTTTCCATTAAAGAATCTAAATTTTAAGATATTCTTTATTTCTAAATATCTTGATTTCAAGTATCTTAATATAAATTATAACTTTCTATATTATTATGATTTTATAATAACAACCTTTTTAAGATGTTCAATTTTGAAACCATATCTTTTTTTTACTTTAACGTATTGACCCCAAAGATGTAATCTTTTTAATTGCATCCTTTTATTGTAACTTTTAGACAATAAAGACGTAATCTTTCTAAATCAACGTTAATTAATTCCATTAATTGAATATAAAAAACTTAATTCTATATAAAATAAAAACATTCCTTTAATTCAAAATCGATAATGTTTTGTAAACAAATCTTCTTAATTTAACATATTGACAATTAAAAAGGTAATCCTTTTAAATTCCAATTTTTTCCTCTTTTTATTGTAACCTCTTAACAACAAAAATACAGTCTTTTAAATTCCAAACGTTAAAACCATCGTTCAATTCCATTAATTGAATATTAAATGAAAATATTCCTTTTTGATTCAAAATCGGAATGGGACCACACCATTACCATATAATTTTAATTACATGGATTTCAAAACATCGTATTAATTCCATAATAATGATAAAATACTACATAACAGCCAAAGTGCACATTACGATTAAACACAAGGATGACGTGTATTCAAATATCAACCCAAGACCCGTGTGGAGTTTCAACCAACACAAATTCAAATAATATACGTATTGTTATCTTTGCGCTTGGGCGACATGTAAAATTAATCGTCACAATCAACATAAACAAGTTAGGCAACTTGTAAATGGTCGTGTAGTCATGTTTTGAACATCATAGTATAATAACCTATTTCTAACATGATACATGTTCTAAATTTCAACATTTCACAATACAGCATCCAAATCAACATTTATCCAACATACAACAATTCCAACACAGATAATTAATTTATATTTAATGATAAAAAGAATAAATAACTGTTCAAAATTTGAGTGAGATAAAGTTCTCACCTTTGTCGGGCTTAAATAACGGTTCGGCCCAATTTTGGCCCAAAATTTAACTTGCTCCAAAATTGACGAAATTGGTGTCATCGCGAAGCTCTCGACGCGTTGATCGCTGCAAATCATGTTTCATGCGATTTCGAGTGCGTATCAAAAAGTTATGATTTTCTGAAGTTCGAACGAATTAAATAATTAATTTAATTATGGGAAATACACAAAAATTCAACTTCCTCCAAATTGGACGAATTTAGTGTCCACGCGAAGGTCTCATCGCCACGATCGCAGCGGATCTGAAATCATCAAATTTTGAGTTCGTATGAGAGAGTTATACAATTTTGAAGTTTGAATACATTAATTAAATAATTAAATAATTAAAATAGTACCCCAACCGGTCAACCAGCCCCTTCCGAACTTTGACCGCATTTTCCCGTTGACTCAGACCTCCGATTGACCTGAAACCACCGCCATCTTCTTCGTCTTCGAGAGGCGCATCCACACTCCAAGCCGCCGCCGCCGTTGATGCTTCGATCGCCGGAATTTCGCCAAAAAGCGAAATTCGCCTCGCGGGCCCCACAGGCCACACTTCTTATCCAAATGACCTGAAAATTTCTGAGCACCTTCTCCTTGTGTAGACGAAGAACTTTCTTGTTCAGCCCTTCGCCTGATTGTTCCCGGATTGGCCGGAAATTGATCATCTATGTTCTGAGCTGGCCGGAATTTTCTGTTTTGCTCCAATTCAGTTTTTCTCGATTTTCGTGCCCTTCTATCGACTTTCAGACAAAACTTTCTGCAGCAAAGTTGTAGATCTTTGTCTCCTCTACAATTTCTTCCATTGCGCCATCCTCCAATTCTTCACGGTTTGGCCAGAAAACACCAAAATCCGAAACTGACTTTTTGCAATCAAACTCAAATCCCGGCGAATCCGTACGACGATAGGTCTTGAATTTTTCGTGGTAGATAGAGGATAAGAAGGTGAACAAAACCCAGAAAGGGTTTGGTCTAATTTTATTTTGATTTGGAGTTATAAATTGTTTAGTTTTAGGGTCTTTTGTGCAAAGAATATTTTTAGAGTGGACGCCATGGAATGTGAAGAAAATGAAGATGGAGGAGGTTATGTTATATTTAGGGTTCAGCTAATGGTTGTTAAAAGATAATATATTGGTAGGTTTAAAAATTTGTGTCAACACCTACGAATTCCATTGTAATTGAAAATTGAAACATAAATATTCCTTGACATTGCGGATTTAAAGAAACTGGTTTCGTCATTTTCCGAGTCCGTATGAATTAATAATGAATTTTTAAAGTATGAAAATTGACTGTTTTCAATGAAAAAAATCAATTATAATTACATATTAATTCTAAAAATTACCAAAAAATCATTTTTAGCTTTGCGTTGACGATACGAACTCAACAAAATTAATTTCGTTGAATTTGAAGACCGTTTGCAAGACTCCACTTTTCAAGGCGTATATATTTTATATTAAAAATATATTTTTATATGAATAATTTTCGAAACTCAAAATATATCGATGCTTATACTTTTTCAATGCAGAAACATCATTTTGAACTCAATGGAAGTGGTTTCGAGTCCAAATTCATTCGTATGTAAAAAGTAGCGTTTTGGGTCCTATACATATAAATTTTCCCGTATTTTTCTGATATCTTGATTTGGGCATAACTTTTGATTCCCGCTATGAAATTTCGATTTTTCGGATTCGTTGGAAAGATATTTTAAAAGAGATTCTAATATTTTTGTTTTCACTAAAATCCGATTTATTTCGCGTCCTGTACAGTCAAAGTTAAAATCCAAAATTTAAAACTGTCGCGCTATTTCTATCTCCTTTTATAATTAAAAT
Source organism: Allium sativum (assembly GCA_030737875.1). Lineage (NCBI taxonomy): Eukaryota > Viridiplantae > Streptophyta > Magnoliopsida > Asparagales > Amaryllidaceae > Allium > Allium sativum. Next base: position 1,015,616,092 of record CM060926.1, on the reverse strand, counting down.
TAAATTATTCGTCCTAACTTCAATTTAAATAAATTTTTAATCATTATTATTATTTTACATATCGAAACCCATTAAAATTAGTTAAAATAGATTTTTAAATTTACCCCAAAATTCCGGGTTGTTACAATCTCCCCCACTTAAAATCTTTTCGTCCTCGAAAAGGAACGGAGCTAAAAGTTGCTTACTTAATTAACTCAATTTTCACTCTAATCACTTTCAATTCAGTTCAATTTAAATTTGATTTAGCTAAATTTATCATTCTATTATATAGTGGTTTTAATGAGTATCATTCCAATATTTTATTAGTTAAACTAATAATCAAGCATCACAACCAACAATCAATTAGGTAATTACCTTTTCAAACATATTAATTTTTATATATAATCAAAAATCATGTTTTTAGTGCAAATCACAACAATAGACTCTATCTAGTTTTGGTTCTCACACCAGTCAATGGAAATATATAGATATACCACTTTCGAAACTCGAATATAAATGTTGATGATGAGGCCTCAATCATCCGAATCATCTCCGGGCAACTAGAGTGTGATTCTATATCTACCCAGTATATTAAAACTTCGATGATCCGTTAATTACACGTCTATTCAAAATCTTTATATACTCGATTGTCCAAATTAAAATATAATAATATCTCAAATACGTATTTTAAGATAAATAATTTAAAACTAAATTTGTTTTATTATTTTTATTTTAAGGAAAATAATACTCTTCACACTCGTTCTAGGATACTACTGATCCCATCTCTAACGAGTCATTCTTATTGGATATTACTAGTCCAATCTCTGATGAATTCTTTCGTTCGACTCTAATGTGTCTTGTTCTCGAGCTCTGTAAACCAAAGCTCTGATACCAAATGTGACGACCCAAACTTCCTCGTAAAGGAAAGCCGGATTGCTTTGAGAACAACATACATCAGAACACAAAACAGAAGAGCATTTTATTGCTGTTGCAACAATTACATCAGAGTACAAGAATTTTCCAGAGTATGAATAATAATATACATTGGAAATACAATAATATCAGATTTTAAATTACATTTAAATAGCAGCGGAAAAAAAAATTAATACAAAATACAACTGAAAGAAATACACGGATACAGAGCTTTCCGAATATCGCTTCAGCTCTAGACCAGGATCCTATGAACATAGTATCTGCAAAACCAAACTACTAGCTGCCCGTGTGGAAATATGGGCACCCAGAGTTTAGATTAAAACAATAAAGTCCAGGTCAGTCATGGGACTGGTATGAGAACTCAAAAACAGTTAATAAGTTGATTATAAAGTTAGGTAAATCAATGGACCACTCCATATAACACGGAACGGGTTAACCCCCAAGAATACCAGTGCATAAAAATAAACAGCGCAATGCTAAATAAAGGAAAATGAAGCTATTATAAGACTCAGGTCCCATAACACAATGCAACGCAAGCCGGAGGATAGAGTTTTACCTTATAGTAGCCAAATATGCTTGGTACGCGAAATATATCTTTTAATATTACTATAAGTGCATAGTGCAGAAATCAATTTCGAAAGTAAATGTATTAATCATAGAAGGCATGGGTACCATATATCATGTCGCCATACTAGTTCTACAATCAAAACCGCAATGTCGTATTGGAAATTGGTTTTCCATCATGAGTCAAGGCTAGGGAGGAACTCCTTACCGATTCGAGACACTCTAGCAAATGCCTTAGGATCACAACTATGGGCAACCCTGGGAGCGGTAGGGCCGGTCCTCACCTAATGGTAGTGGATTAGTTATGCATGAACACATGTTTCCCGGTTCCTTTGAACCTCCATATGGCTACTAACAACCTATAAATCTGAGGTACCTCATAATCCATCATCCACATAAGTAAAATGTCAGGCCTGGTAAGTCGCTGACACCACTCTAGCTAGAAAGAAACGTGTGCACTCCCTACGGTCCCTTCTCCCGTTTTAGACTCCAATCGGGGTGTAAGGCTCGCGAAGTCACGCTATACATAAAGCTACTCCAAAACAGGTATGCTTTGAACATCCCATAAGGCCTTGCTTTTCAACAAAAGCCTTGATCATTTGCCTCTTGGCATGCCACATTGTCAGACCATACCATATCATTGATCATCTATCAACATATAACCGGGTGTTAAGTGAAGAATACATTCTCCACCACCAAACATCTATATGTTAAACAGAGATCAACGAATACAATATAAAGGAATACAATGTCAGACACGCAATCCATTTACAAGTCCGTTCTGGGTCTGAACGAAACCGGAGGCACCTTATTCCTCGCATTTCCGTCGATCTCCAAGTACGTTTGGATGATCACCACTTTTCCATCATCTTGGGTGTACGGTCCAATCAAGATAGCAATAACCATCCAAACGATGTGAAGAACTCCGGTCTTCAACCACCATCTTCATCTTCGACTCTTGTTCGTCGTATTTATTATTCAGAATGGGTTAAACCCGGTCTTTCTGAATAATTCACGTATTTTATAATCAAGTGCTATCAAAACACATCCAACGCCTCATTCCAATTCAGAATATTCTTTTAATAACATATTCATATTTTTAGGGAAAAATTTCCATTAATTTTATCAACGATTAAACCCTTTGAAATTATTCTATTCAATCCAACTAAGTATTTATTAAAACTACAATTCGGTTTTAATATCCAAAAATCATTATTTGATGATAACCAAATTTAAGAAATAAATATTATCTTTAACTGGGTTAAAGAACTAGTGTCATTTAAAACACAGATCACAATAAACCCAAAATCATCTTCCATAAAATATGGAATTTTCACCGAAATTAGATCAACATATAATCGATATAAATTCTTGTATTAGACTAATAATATAAATGGAATAACGGCAAGGCCTTTTAAATTCCATATATAGTAACAGTCTTCATCCACAGAAGTTCATCTCAATTATTAACTAATCGAATTCCATTCAATTCCAATTTAACATATTAAATTGGAAAGCTTACTTTGGAAAAATTTCATTAAATCCAAATAAGAGATTCATAAATTCCAAATTATACTTCACTGTAAATTGGGTTAAAGAACAAATGTCCTATAAAACACCATTCACGATAAACCCAATTCACATTTCATTTTATTCCAATTACTAAATATAATCGGAACTCTAACAATCTTAATTAAAACATTTATCTTTTTCCAAATTTATATTTACTATTTAATTCCAATTAAATATTAATTGGAAAACTTCATTAAATCTTATTTAAAAGATTTATTCTTTTCTAATAGGGGTTTAAGAATAATGTTATTAAAGACACCGCTCACGACAACCCAAAATCCAATTCTTTTTTTTTTCACAATTCCAGTTTAATATATAATGGATTGGAAAACTTCTCTTTAGAAAATTCTATTAAAATTTATGTTAAAAGATTTCTAAATCACAAATCATACTTTAACATCAAATTCTTCTTAATGCAAAACATACTTGAGAACCATATTATAGTGAAAATGTCATTCTTATTATCTAATCTTTTTAATGAAACAAATGAACTATGAAAATGTATTCTTCCTAATGCAATCAATCTAAAATAAAAAAAAATGAAATCTTTTAATGTAATCTTTTTAATTCAACCTTTATTACATTGAAAAATGTAATATTTTAATTCAATCTTTATTGTAATGTTTTAATTCTAATCTTTATTTTCAATTTTTCTCTTTATTACATTGAAAAATGTAATATTTTAACTCAATCTTTATTTTGAATTTTAAATCAAAATTGAATATTCTATTTATTACCATATTAAAATAATATTATTTCCAAAATATAAATTTTGAAGTTAACTCTTTTAATATTCATTACAAAATGGATAAATTAAATCGATAAATATGTTCGGGTTAAAATGGCGTTGCTATTTAAAACAAATTAAATAGCCCAATTCGTTCTCTTATTCATTTATATTTTGTACTGGGCCAGACCTCCCACATTAAGCCTGCGACTTGTGGATGCTGGATATGCTGGTTGGTTCCGGGCAGACTTATCCCACAAGTTGGGCTTAATCTCGTGTCATGTCCCAATTCGTATTTGCGCACTTGGACCTCTCACATTAGGCTCAACATTTGTGGCTACTGGATATGCCGGGCGGGTCCGGGCAGACTTATACCACAAATGTAACCTAACCTCGTGTCCAAGCACAATTAGAATTTATAATTATAATTAATTTTTCCAAAACATATTATTTGAAATTATCCTTTCCATTAAAGAATCTAAATTTTAAGATATTCTTTATTTCTAAATATCTTGATTTCAAGTATCTTAATATAAATTAAAACTTTCTATATTATTATAATTTTATAATAACAACCTTCTAAAGATGTTCAATTTTGAAACCATATCTTTTTTTACTTTAACGTATTGACACCAAAGATGTAATCTTTTTAATTGCATCCTTTTATTGTAACTTTTAGACAATAAAGACGTAATCTTTCTAAATCACGTCAATTAATTCCATTAATTGAATATAAAAAACTTAATTAAATATAAAATAAAAACATTCCTTTAATTCAAAATAGATAACGTTTTGAAAACAAATCTTCTTAGTTTAACATATTGACAATTAAAAAGGTAATCTTTTTAAATTCCAATTTTTATCTCTTTTTATTGTAACCTCTTAACAACAAAAGTATAGTCTTTTAAATTCCAAACGTTAAAACCATCGTTCAATTCCATTAATTTAATATTAAATGAAAATATTCCTTTTTGATTTAAAATTGGAATGAGACCACACCATTACCATATAATTTTAATTACATGGATTTCAAAACATTGTATTAATTCCATGATAATGATAAAATATTACATAACAGCCAAAGTGCACATTACGACTAAACACAAGGATGACGTGTATTCAAATATCAACCCAAGACCTGTGTGAGGTTTCAACCAACACAAATTCAAATAATATACGTATTGTTATTTGTGCGCTTGGGCGACGTGTAAAATTAATCGTCCCAATCAACATAAACAAGTCAGGCAACTTGTAAATGGCCGTGTAGTCATGTTTTGAACATTATAGTATAATAACATATTTCTAACATGATACATGTTCTAAATTTCAACATTTCACAATACAGCATCCAAATCAACATTTATCCAACATACAACAATTTCAACACAGATAATCAATTTATATTTAATGATAAAATGAATAAATAACTGTTCAAAATTTAAGTGAGATAAAGTTCTCACCTTTGTCGGGCTTAAATGACGGTTCGGGCCCAATTTTGACCCAAAATTTAACTTGCTCCAAAATTGACGAAATTGGTGTCATTGCGAAGCTCTCGACGTGATGATCGCGGAAAATCCTGTTTCATGCGATTTCGAGTTCGTATCAAAAAGTTATAATTTTCTGAAGTTCGAACGAATTAAATAATTAATTTAATGTGAAAATTAGTCTCACATCCTTAAAACTAAAGTTAATTAGGCTCACATCCTCCCCTTTTGAAACATATAAATTTCATCCCTATTTTTAAAACGCAGCTTTTTTTTCTTTCGAAAATGACCTCATTCGATTTTAACGGTGTGTTTTTCACTATATGTTACGTATTAGGGTTTTATTTTCTACAGAAACAAAATTTTCAAATCCATGGCGGCGGCGGCTCCATCTTTCACTCATCTCAGCAACTCTCGTCCTCTACTATTACTCACGGCATCTTCCTCATCTCAGCAACCTCATCTACATCATCTTCATCATCTACAACATCTTCCTCATCTCAAAAAACGCATCAATTATCTTGCGGCATCAACCAGGCAGCGATATCATTCCAGGCGGCTTCCACAAATCTCGGCAGCTTCCACATATCTCCAGTGGCGTCAGGCATCGGCGTCATTTTTCCTCCTCAGCTTGTCAGCGCAGGCATCGGCGTCAAGCATTGGAGGTCGATGGCCTCTCAAACCGTCCACAGCAAACCATTGTGAGTTTTTTTTTCTATTCTTTCTGATTTTACTTGCAGGATAAATATTAGGTTTTTATTAGCATAAAAATATGAATTTTCATATGACAAGCACTTGTAAAAAACATAAATTCACGAAACCATTGTTAAAACTCGTGGAATTTTGCTGAACTTCTGATAAAAAGTTGCGGACAAGTATGCATTTATTCTTAATATATGCATATATGTATGCAATTTTTTATCAAACAAACAGAAAAACATATTATTATACAAATATATTCATATTTTTGTGCATATATCTGGAATACTTGCATATAAATATTCAGAAATTATTGTTTTTTGCTGAATTGTACGCATTAAGCTTATTAATGTGATAAAGATCTGGAAAATAGGATTTTGTAAATCGTGGATTGATTATGGTGTTAGTATGGTTATTGAGGTGAAGAAATGCTTGAGCAAGTGGACTGTGTCAGAATTACAAATTTGATAGATTTGGAATTTAAGTATTTCTATAATCAATTTGTTTCAAGATCTGGCTTTTACTCTGTATTCCAGAAAGCAATGTAAAATATCCTTTTGATTTTTTACATTTAATTGGCGCAGCAGGTTTTATTACATTTAAGTTGCGGACAAGTATGCATTTATTCTTAATATATGCATATATGTATGCAATTTTTTATCAAACAAACATAAAAAAACATATTATTTTACAAATATATTCATATTTCTATGCATATATCTGGAATACTTGCATATAAATATTCAGAAATTATTGTTTTTTGCTTAATTGTACGCATGTATTTATATTATTCTGAAGCAGTTTTTGTAATTTAGGTTACTGCACATTAAGCTTATTAATGTTGATTTTCTTTTTTTGATAACAGTGTTTCGGCGGATATTGGTGTAGTGGTGTTATTGAAGCTTGGTCCTCCATCCTTTTCCGAATGATTGAAATCTGCAGTTGTTTCTACAGAGACTACTAGATGTGGTTTGCACAATAAGCTGGGTCTTAACAAAATTATTTGTTCTTCAAAAGACCATCATCTCTGCTTTGTAAATGTTCTGAAATTTTGATGTAGTACATGTAAATGTGGTTTGTACTAATTTTTTGATGTAGTACATGTAAATGTTATGAAATTTTTCATGTAAGCATGCACATATTTCTGTTATTTGCATATATATATATATATATATATATATATATATGCATATTGTTATAATTATATGTATTTACTTTTTTGTCTTTTCTTTTGTTTCAGCAATTATGCAGTACAGTTCTGTATATGTATGCAATTATTTCACTTTTTTGCATAAATGTATGCAATTTTAATTAATATTTGTATCTAATTGTCTAGTTTTTCGTAAAAATCAAATCTTAATAAAAAAAATATAGTCCCTACATTCAAGTAATTATTTATTCCTGTATTATATTAATGTATGCACGTCTACTTCATTGTTGCGCAAAACTAATAATTTATTTTCTGCATAATATTAATATATGGATGCAATTATTCCACTTAGTTGTATAAATGTATGCAATTTTACGTAATATATGTATATAATTGTCTAGATTTTCGTAAAAATCAAAATTTAAAAATTAAAAAATCGCTGTTGGAGTGATCGACGGTTTTCCAGAATTGTAGGATTAGGTTTGAGCGAGATAATAGGAGCGATAGACTGAGTAAATGAGGACAAACAGTTGTTGGATAGTTTTTTAGGTGTGTAAGGGTAGATCTGGAATTTTTTTAGCGGAAATTCAAAAATAGGGATGTATTCTATATTATTTTTATCACCGGTTTTTTTATATTTTGAAACTTAATAGGGACCTGTAAAAAACGCACCCTGATTTAATTATGAAAAATACCCAAAAATTCAACTTCCTCCAAATTGGACGAATTTAGTGTCCACGCGAAGGTCTCATCCCCACGATCGCAGCGGATCTGAAATCATCAAATTTCGAGTTCGTATGAGAGAGTTATACAATTTTGAAGTTTGAATACATTAATTAAATAATTAAAATAGTACCCCAGCCGGTCAACCAGCCCCTTCCGAGCTTTGACCGCGTTTTCCCGTTGACTCAGACTCCGATTGACCTGAAACCACCGCCATCCTCTTCGTCTTCGAGAGGCGCATCCACGCTCCAAGCCGCCGCCGCCGTTGATACTCTAATCGACGGAATTTCGCCAAAAAGCGAAATTTGCCTCGCGGGCCCCACATGCCACACTTCTTATCCAAATGACCTGAAAATTTCTGAACACCTTCTCCTTGTGTAGACGAAGAACTTTCGTGTTCGGCCCTTCGCCTGATTATTCCCGGATTGGCCGGAAATTGATCATCTATGTTCTGAGCTGGCCGGAATTTTCTGTTTTGCTCCAATTCAGTTTTTCTCGATTTCCGTGCCCTTCCATCAACCTTTAGAAAAAAAATTCTGCAGCAAAGTTGTAGATCTTTGTCTCCTCTACAATTTATTTCATTGCTCCATCCTCCAATTCTTCACGGTTTGGCCAGAAAACACCAAAATCCGAAACTGACTTTTTGCAATCAAACTCAGATCCCGGCGAATCCGTACAACGATCGGTCTTGAATTTTTCGTGGTAGATATAGGATAAGAAGATGAACAGAACTCAGAAAGGGTTTGGTCTAATTTTATTCTGATTTGGAGTTATAAATTGTTTAATTTTAGGGTCTTTTGTGCAAAGAATATTTTTGGGGTGGAGGCCATGGAATATGAAGAAAACGAAGATGGAGGAGGCTATGTTATGTTTAGAGTTCAGCTAATGGTTGTTAAAAGATAATATATAGGTGGGTTATAAACTCAATTAGGCCCAATTACCCTTATGTACATATATTAATACATTTTTTCGTCCACTTTTCGTAGTTTAAAAATTCGTGTTAACACCTACGAATTCCATTGCCATTGAAAATTGAAATATAAATATTCCTTGACATTACAGATTTAAAGAAATTGGTTTCGTCATTTTCCAAGTCCGTATGAATTAATAATGTATTTTTAAAGTCGGAAAATTGATCGTTTTCACTGAAAAAATCAATTATAATTACATATTAATTCTAAAAATTACCGAAAAATCATTTTTAGCTTTGTTTTGATGATACGAACTCAACAAAATTAATTTCGTTGAATTTGAAGACCGTTTGCAAAACGCCACTTTTCAAGGCGTATATATTTTATATTAAAAACATATTTTTGTATGAATAATTTCCGAAACTCAAAATATATCGATGCTTATACTTTTTCAATGCAGAAACATCATTTTGAACTCAATGGAAGTGGTTTCGAGTCCAAATTCATTCGTATGTAAAAAGTAGCGTTTTGGGTCCTATATATATAAATTTTCCCGTATTTTTCTGATATCTTGATTTGGGCATAACTTTTGATTCCCGCTATGAAATTTTGATTTTTCGGATTCATTGGAAAGATATTTTAAAAGAGATTCTAATATTTTTGGTTTCACTAAAATCCGATTTATTTCGCATCCTGTACAGTCAAAGTTAAAATTCAAATTTTAAAACTGTCGCGCTATTTCTAACTCCTTTTATAATTAAAATTAAATTATTCGTCCTAACTTCGATTTAAATAAATTTTTAATCATTATTATTATTTTACATATCGAAACCCATTAAAATTAGTTAAAATAGATTTTTAAATTTACCCCAAAATTCCGGGTCGTTACAGGACACGCTTACTGGGTTTGATCGTAAGAGGTCAAAACGGGTTAACGATGGCAACGCAAGTCCAATGGGGTCATGTGCGTTTGTGGGCCCGGGCTGGTAGGTAAGACGTTGTTGCATCATGTAGATATAAGCCGTGCATCTTTAGTGGTATCGGGTTGCCACTTTGGGGAGTGATACACCCCACTTTGGGACCAGCACGGGTATCTACGAGTTAGGGAGCCGATCGAATGGGGAAGGTAGTGGGTATGACTAGCGGAGATAGGGGAAGGCGGCATCTATGACAGCAACTAGGAGTACAAGAAACTACCATATTGTAATTAGACTGGGGAGGGTAGTGGGTACAACTAGTGGAGGTAGGAGCAGGTGGCACCTATGATAGCAGCTAGGAGTACACGAAACTACTATTATTATAATTATGATTAGTAAGAGGGATCAACTTCCAGTATGGGACTAGTAATGGTGCGGTGTAATTAGCATTGGTGCAGTATAGTAATTATCAGCGATTAGGAATGAGATTAATGCCAGAATATTCCTCTTATTTGTTTTGACTTGCCCACTTGTTTCACAATCATTCCTTGTTTTACGAGTTTATGCCTTATCCTAATTACATTAATAATTATATTGTAAAGTTATTGTACTCTCCAAACTTTATGTCTGACCCCCTTGTTTTCGCCTCTTTTCTTCCTTTTCCCCTCCAGGTTCTCAGGGTGGGACCGGTACTAGTGGAGCTTGATTTGGATCTCTTTCTCTCTCTTTCGGAAGTGCTTGGATTGCTGAAAGTAAAGTTCAGCTCATCTCTTTTATGGTTACTTATGTTGGGGTTGTGCTTTTTTACTTTATGTACTCTGAAAACAATTTGTCAAGATGGATATTAAGTGTACTTGGTTTATGAAGTTATTATAATCAAACTATTTCTCCGCTGCAATAAAAGTTGTTTTAAAATTTTCAAGTACCAATATATGTATCTGTCTTGTTATATTCTGTTCTATATACTAATAATACTCCATGAAAGTTAATGCATTCCCTTTGAGAGCGACGTTAATGGACGTGGGGTGTTACACGTGGTATCAGAGCTGAAGGTTAACGGAACAGATAAGGGATTTTGAAAAACTATTTTTCAAAAGCGTTTTTATAAAGAAATACTTTCAAAAATATGTTTTAAGGGAAGTATTTTCAAGAGAAAAGTTTGTTTTAAAAACATAACCCCAAGAGCCATATATCTTTCCTTCGGTTCTCCGTTTTGAATCTCTTCCTCTTTCCTTTTTTTGAATTTCTTCCTCCACATATAGACGCTTTTTCTAAGATATGTAAGAACTTCCGTACGATGGGCGGGAAACTGCTTCATGGGACTGGGACGTTTGTCAAAGCTAGAAGGAAGCGGAGGACTTGTTGGTACTTTTAAGATGGACGATGGAAGGAAGGTTCAATTAGCTACTTGGTTAATGAAGGACGAAACCACTTTTTGGTAGGAAGTCACGAATGGAGAATGTGCAGGAGAGACATGGATAGTACACATGATAAGAAAGTAGATCCAAAGAAAGGCGGTAAGGATAACAAGGGGCCAAGAGAAAAGGAAGGGCCACACTTGTAAAATACCTGACTACTTAAAATAAAAACGTTAGAAAGAGGAAGAAGACTAGTTGTCATCGTTATGGAGAAACAAGACATCTTATTAGGATCGTCCAAAGAAGCAAAAGGCAAAGATAAGGGCAAAGTACAGGATCTTTTGGAGGGCAGACGCGTTCCCTCACGGCTGGCATACCTAATAGAGGTAGAAATATCTTGGTTGGAAGTTTGGTTTTTCTTTTTGATCATCCTGTTCGAACCTTGTTTGAATTCTGGCACTTCAAACTCGTTTGTATTTGCTTTGTCAGTTGAAAACACTGCACCTAAATACTAGTCTAGTTACGGATCCCATAGTATTCTCAAATCCTATTGGTGGTTCGGCTCATCTTTCGATGATTTGTCGGGATTTGAGAGTGTCTATATTGGGCGTTAGGTTTGAATGCAATGCCTTCGTTCTTGGCTTCTTGGGCTATGGCTTGATTCTAGGCATGGATTGGCTAGCCGGATACGGTACCATCCTAGATTGTGAAAGAAGGGTAGTTAGATTGTTGACTCATTGTGGAGAGATCCTTGATATTTCTTGTGACCCTAGAGGTCCGGTGATGCTTAGCTACCTAAAATCTCTTGACGTGTCCAACGATGATTTGGAATTTGTTCGTGTGGTTCGTGAATATGGTGATGTCTTCGATGAAGTTCGGGGTTTACCCCTGAGGCGCAAGATAGACTTTCGTATATACCTAATAGATAATGCAAAGCTAGTTGCATTACCAGTACGCCACATGGCTCCGAGAGAGAGGGGAGAACTCAGTAAGAAAGTGAGAGAGTTGCTTGAAGGGGTTCATAAGAAGGAGCATTTCAGAATGGGGATAGCTGTGGATCCCACAAAGGTGGTGGCAATCCAAGATTGGAAGATTCCTAAGAACGCAACAGAAGTAAGAAGCTTATTAAGACTGGCGGGCTATTATAGGAAGTTCATTAAGGACTTCGCGAAGATATCAGCGCCACTTACTCGGTTAACGAAGAAGAACTTGACTTTTGCTTGGGATGTTGACTGTGATGATGCTTTCCAACGTTTGAAGAGGGTTTTGACGACAACTCTAGTTTTAGTATTGCCAGATGGAAGTAAGCCATTCATAGTGTATACCGGTGCTTGCGGGATAGGGCTTGGAGCAGTTTTCGGTGCAAGAGGAAAAGGTGATATGCAAAAGGCGGAAATTACGAGTATCGCTTATCATCCACAGACGGATGGACGGACAGAGAGCGGTGAATAGAATCCTTGAAGATATTTTGAGGTTATGTATCCTAGAGGGACATGAGAAGAGGCAACAAGCTTAGTGATGTTCATGACATGTTTCACGTATCGCACTTGCGAAAGTGTTACAAGATACCGCGGAAGCAGCGGAGCCGAGCATGCTTAAAGAAGTGGAAGTAAATTGAGATGCCACGATTAGACGAGATCCTACATGCATCCCCGGGATGAAGGTATTATAGCTACGCAACAGAGAGGTCAAATTGGTCAAAGTGGAATGAGGAGATGATCAAGGAGACGCGATTTGAGAAACGGAAGACGAGATTTTTAACTTTTCCTTTTTCTACCGTTTTTTGACAGTTGTTCTATCATTTAGTATGTCTTTGCGATGATATCTTTGATCTTTAGTTAGGAAAAACCCTATGGTTGTAAACATGTGTTTGAGACATGTTATGTTTGGTTGATGCAAATGGGTGCAAGTGGTTGCTAGTGGTTGCTCGTGGATGCATGTACACATACATTAGGCACTAGATCGGCACAGTCACTTACATATTGCATATATATATGTGTGTGCATATTTAATTAATGGATGTATAATGGTTGTGTTATCATATGGATGCTGCATTTTGATGAATGGTTATGCACACACGTAGAAATAATATGTATCGTTAGGATTCTTTCGCATACATAATGGACGCAGGGCATTATCATGATTTTCATTAAGGAGGTCAACTAAATCAGTAGACCGCCTGATTTTGCATTGGATAAGAAACATATACACACACTATGCATATGTTCATGAAAAACATTAGAAACCTTTTTTAAGGACAATGGATGCCTATGATTAAATGGTTGAGTAGATGGATGTTGGATGGTAGGATATCCATTCTTCTTAACTTGAAGATTTCGGGGACGAAATCCTTTAAGTAGGGGGGAATGTAACACCCCGTAATTTTTAAAACGCGACATGAGAGATAATTAAAGAATAATTAATTATTAAAAGAAGAATTAGATGAAACGGGTTAGGTCATTGCGTTCGTCTCAGAATTCTTCTTGAGATAGAGTCCGAGTTTGCATAAAACGGATAACGTATGAAGAAGATATGGATGAACGAAGTTAGGCAGAAAAACCGGAAGTCGACCAGAATGCACTGGCGCACTTCACAAGTGCGCCAGTACAGAAATGCACTGGCGCACCTGCCAAGTGCGCCCATACTGATCCAAAACAGAATTCTGGAGTGTTCTGTGATGATGTGTCTTCTTCTGAGTGGCCGGATGATGTGTATTTGAGCTGGGTGGTTCTGATGAACTCCTAGTTCATCTAAGAGCTCTAAAAAATCCTAAACTTCTATATAAGCAACCTAAATCTAAACCCTAAACCACACAAATTCATACCAAGAGCTGTCATGCTGTCAACGTAGAGTAGCCGCCATTCTCCTTCAACTAGAAAACAAGATAGAAGCCAGAATCAAAATCAAATCTAATCTAAATTAGAATAACAATTAGTCTACATCAAAGGTGAGCAATTCAGTTTCAGAATACAGATCCCAGAAAAACAAGACTGTTCTTTTGGTTGTGAGTATAATTTCTTTCACAAAATAATTAATAAATTAATTATAATGGGTCATGACTTGGATTATGAGAACATGTCTATTGAATCATGTGACGTTACTTGATTTTGTTTGTGAATATATGATTGTTTTGTTAACTTATGTTTGTAGATCTAAATCATACATGAATCTTATGTAAGTTTGGGATGTTAAAACATATGCGAATCTTATGCAAGTTTGTTTCTACATATGTTAATTTGTATATGAATCCTATGCATGTTTGGGATGTTAAATCATACGCTAGTTGTATACGAATCTTATGCAAGATTGGGGATGTTAAATCATATGCTAGTTTATGAATCTTATGCAAGTTTGGGATGTTAAAACATATGTGAATCTTATGCAAGTTTAGGATGTTAAAGCATATGCGAATCTTATGTAAGTTTGGGATGTTAAATTATATATGAATCTTATGCAAGTCTGTAGGTGGATTATACACAAGTTCATATGTGAATCAAATATATACATATGCTAGTTTATATGAAAAACATGTGACATTAATTTACATGTTTAGATCCATATGCAAGTTCACATTTTTATGTTTAGATCTATATTTAGATCCATGGAAATACATAGTTATGCAAATTTATGTTCTATATGCCCATTGCCTATGCTAGTTTTGTATGTGAATCATATGCTAGTTTGAATGTAAGTTTGTATGAAATTCATGTGCAAGCTATAGGAAAACCATATCCATATATGCAAGTCCACGATTACATGTTTAGATCTATATTTAGATCCATTATAGTTTATGCAAATTTATGTTATATATATATATATAGATATATGTATATCCATCGCCTATGCAAGTTCTTGGCTATGCAAACTTATGTTATGATCTATTTTATGTGTTATGCAAGTTGTGATGTTGATTTTCTTTTTATAAGTTAGACTATTTTCGATCTAACATATACCGTGTTAAAACAAACGAATAGCGTGGGGACAATGGGAAAATATTAATTTTGCAAAATTGTGAATTAGCATAAAATGGCTTTAAAGTCATATAATAAATTTGAGGCATTAATTGGCCTAATTTATATGCATAGAAATTATGGACATAATTTAGGTGGCAATTATGGACATAGATTAATTTGGAAGTTATTGACAATTTGAAATGGAGATATTAATTCAAATTGGGGTCGAATAATAATATGTAATAATAAATGCCTAAGACATGAGGTTAGACTCGTTTGTGGTGTAAGACTGCCCGGACCCGCCCGGCAAATCCAGCAACCACAAACGGTAGTCTAAAATGAGAGGTCAAAGGCATAAATTAAATGTGTAATAAATGCCTAAGACACAAGGTTAGACTCGTTTGTGGTATAAGACTGCCTGGACCCGCCCGGCACATCCAGCAACCACAAACAGTAGTCTAATGTGAGAGGCCAAAGGCATAATTAAAATATGCTTAGACACGACGTTAAGTCTAGCTTGTGGTGGAAGTTTGCCTGGAACCGCCCGACATATCCAGCAGCCACAAGCAATCGACTTAATGTGGGAAGTCTGTGCAATAATAATTAATTAATGCAGATCCAAGAAGAATATGAATGATAAACAAAAGTTTGGTTGAGTGGAGTAATTCCCTGAGTACCAATCTGATGTTGATTTCGGTCTTCAGGATTGATACTTAGGGAGTTATTCTCTTAACCAATGTATTTGTGAACTAAGAGGTACTTAATCATAAATTAAGTAAAACATGTTATATGATATATATATATATATATATAAATATATGATACATAACATGATAAGTGGATAGGGTTAAGACCTGCTTAACCAATAATCTGATAAGTGGATAAGGTTAAAACCAGCTTAACCAATAATCTGATAAGTAGGTAGGGTTAAGACCAGCTTAACCAATAATATATATTAATTTGATAAGTGGGTAGGGTAAAGTCTAGCTTAACCAATAATATATATTAATCTGATAAGTGGATAGGGTTAAGGCAAACTTAACCAATAATACACATTGATCTGACAAGTGGATGGGGTTAAGACCAACTTAGCCAATAATATATAAGTGGATAGGGTTAAGACCAGCTTAACCAATATATATATATATATATATATATATATATATATATATATATATATTGATCTTAAGTGGATAGGGTTAAGACAAGCTTAACCAATAACACATGTTAATTTGATAAGTGGGTAACATGGGTGACATATGGGATATAATCATTAACACTTAACCAAGATAAATATGTGGTGGGACAAGGAGGTTAAGTGGATGACATGGGAGACATGTGAAATACGATTAGAAACACTTAACCAAATTGAAACTTGTATAGAAGACATGAATAAGAAGGGGTTAAGTGGAAAATTCTTGTGGGGACCAAGCATAGGTGGATAGCTTGTGTCGAGCAAAGGGGACCCATTTCAAACCAGTAACCCATTAAGTATTTTTGTGAGCTCGAGTTAGATCGAGGACGGGGCATGCTTACTGGGTTTGATCGTAAGAGGTCAAAACGGGTTAACTGTGGAATCGCAAGTCCAACGGGGTCATGTGCATGTGTGGGTCCGGGCTGGTAGGTAAGACGTTGTTGCATCGTGTAGATATAAGCCATGCATCTTTAGTGGTATCGGGTTGCCACTTTGGGGAGTGATACACCCCACTGTGGGACCAACACGGGTATCTACGAGTTAGGGAGCCGATCGAATGGGGAAGGTAGTGGGTACGACTAGCGGAGATAGGGACAGGCGACACCTATGACTGCAGCTAGGAGTATAAGAAACTACCATATTGTAACTAGATTTGGGAGGGTAGTGGGTACAACTAGTGGAGGCAGGAGCAGGCGGCACCTACGATAGCAGCTAGGAGTACACGAAACTACTATTATTATAATTATAATTATGATTAGTAAGCGGGATCAACTTCCAGTATGGGACTAGTAATGGTGCAGTGTAATTATCATTGGTGCAATATAGTAATTATCCTATAGTGATTAGGAACGAGATTAACGCCAAAATATTACTCTTGTTTGTTTTGACTTGCCCACTTGTTTCACAATCATTCCTTGTTTTACCAGTTTATGCCTTATCCTAATTACTTTAATAATTATATTGTTAAAGTTATTGTACTTTCCAGACTTTATGTTTGACCCCCTTGTTTTTGCTTCTTTTCTTCCTTCCGCCCCCCCCCAAGGTTCTCAGGGTGGGACCAGTACTAGTGGAGCTTGATTTGGATATCTTTCTCTCTCTTTTGGAAGTGCTTGGATTGCTGAAAGTAAAGTTCAACTCATCTCTTTTATGGTTACTTATGTTGGGGTTGTGCTTTTTTACTTTATGTACTCTGAAAACAATTTGTCAAGATGGATATTAAGTGTACTTGGTTTATGAAGTTGATGTAATCAAACTATTTCTCCGCTGCAATAAAAGTTGTTTTAAAATTTTCAAGCACCAATATATGTATTGGTCTTGTTATATTCTGTTCTATACACTAATAATACTCCATGAAAGTTAATGCATTCCCTTTGAGAGTGACGTTAATGGACGTGGGGTGTTAAAAAATCGACCAGGACTGTACAAAACCCAAATACGCTAAATTTGGGCATACAACACATCAGAACAAATAACAGCAGACTTTTACAAAAATTACAATAATGTTACATCATAGTACATAATATAAAAGTGCGTCGAAAATAATATAGCAGAAGATTAATTTACAACAAATGTGATACAATGCACAGTGAAACAATGAAACTGGTACAGCGGAAGTCTATCAATGCTCTGGACACAGCTTTATGCTTCAATCCAAAATCCTGCTCAATATATCTGCAAAATAAGCTACTCGACTGCTCGTGTGGAGAAGAGGGCACTCGAGTTTGCAAAGTGAAACAAACTAAGGGTCAGTCATGGGACTGGCATGAGAAATCTTTCTTAACTAACAATATGGCTAATCACAGGACCACGCCGCTAACGCGGAACCGCACTGCCAATTTTATTAATATTAGGGACGCTATATTAGAGGCAAAATTAAATGTTTGCCCCTATTAATAACCAAGTAGAGGCTAATTAACCAGTTGCCCTTGAAAATATTAAAAAAGACCCAAACTAACGCCTCAATTGTTTTTTCAGAAATTTCGGTTCTCTGCCGCCACAGTAGTTTATCCACCTCTGTATCGTCTCCCACTAGGAAAGAAAAAGAGAAATCTCGTCTGTTGCTTCAAAATCTTCCTCTCAGATGTCTATGGGTAATTCAATGTTCTACTCTTTGATTTATTTAGTTGCACCGCATATTGAATTAAATCCCCCTTTCACATGTTAGGGTTCTTATTTGGAGTTTCAATTTAGGGAATTTCGATTTACATAGAATTTCGGGTTTCTACTTTGATTTATGATTTTAATACGATATCTAATGAAATTAATTTCAATTAATTTTGTACTTCCTGTCTCCTTAGATTGTTATGAGTTCAAAATTTACAGACTGAGTAAGATTTGTAAACTTCAGAAGGATAATTTTGAGTTAAAAGGTTTTTGCTAGGACGCCTTATATACGATTTTTTTAAGTTATTTTGTTTTCTTTGAATATTGAAATTTCGGCTGGATGATAATAGACATCAATTACACATCATTCCTTTTAATTGTTTATGTATTGGGGTTGCCAGCATATATTAACACCAACTCTTTTCGACTAATTGCACTTTGGTTATGTAGTTGTTTTCATCTGGGTCCTAAACTAATACAACTGTACTAAAGAACCCAAGATTAAGATACTGATATAGCCATTAGATCAACTTCTGAATTGTAAAGGTCATTTGACTATTTTCTCAGTTTCCCTATTGAAAACCTAGGCCTGTAGCATTGTTAAAACTCATGTATAAAAATAAACATCCTTGACAATTTCACTACAATTTTTTATTTTTTTTCCTTGTTCTGATAACAAATTCAAATGCACTAGTGCACTACAGTGGTTTCTACCGAATTTTTTAATAGCACAATCCCACCTTAGCTTGTTGGTCCAAAATATTACATGGGGTCACTCAATTTCTACCAATCTATTCAATTGGCTTAATAATAGACACTAATGTTTTCATCACTCTAGATTACTTTCGTATCGCGTCCCTATATGAAATTTTTGAGCAACAATTCTCCAAGTCCAAACATAGTTTAGTGACATGATTTTTATGTGTGATCCTGATCCCTTATTGACTCTTTTGTTTATTTTAATGAATACTAATGTAAATTAGTATTATTGGTAATGTAAGAGTTATTCATGAGGAAAAGAAAGATGTGAGAGTTCTGAGGAAGATTAATAGACCTGTTTGATTTGTTTGTTCATCAGCATTCACCATTTGGTTTCGGTATATGTAGGATGAAGAATATACACTCAAGCACTAATATAATAATATCAACATTCGGTAACATTTTAAGGATAGATTCGTCGAATTTATTTTGCCACCTTTGGAAATCTGAAGTCGACAATTTGAAGTTGGAGCTGTATTTCTACACTACGTACATTGCCAACAAATAATTTGGTGTTACTTGTTGACCACTATTTTAAGGCGATTACACTCTTCATGATTTTCTTGGTTTATTTGATTTCATTTACACTCGCATGTTCGTTTTTGGATTTTCACCAGATTTTTCAACAACCATATCATTTATTCGATGTTATATAACTCTTTTCATGACAGTAAAATTTGAACTTATACACCATGAGTGATATGATGATTCAAATTGTAGATGTTGTTTCCTCCTATAGATCTGTCACAAAATATTGAAGAAGTCGAATGAAAGTCCTCATGGCATCCTTCTGTAAGCGCGTCTCTGAACCACAGATGTTTCAGCATAAATGATAAGTCTTTTCCTCTTTCAGGTATCGACACTAAATTTCAGTTACAAGTTAAGTTTAGAATTTCAATTATCTATATTGATTTGGTTGAAGAAGAGTTCATAAAATTTTAGATAAAAATCTTGTTTCACCAGCCACAAATGCTCAATCAGTTAGTTATGAACCTTTTTTGGTTTATGATGTTGGGATATCTCGCATTGTGTGTGGGTAAAAGGTGCAGTTTGAATAAAAGAATTGTCTGATATCAAAACAAAATCTTCATATCAACCATAACACCTAATATGCGACGATGATTAGGTTTTTCAGAGTAGCTTATGTGAAAAATTAAGGTAGCGTTTGGTTTATTTTGTGTTTTGCATTTTTAGTTTTCGGCATTAATTATGAAAGTTGTGAAGATTTGAAGTGTAGCGGTGGTGATGGATCAAAGGGAAAGGGAGTGACGGAGGGGACCACGGGAATGGTGGATAGACGGATTTGTTATTGTCATTCCCTTGTTTCTTAAAAAATGAAAAATAATAAAAAGTTGTTTTCGGTTTTGTGTGTTAACTCCGTTTTGTAAAACAGTCATTTTTCACGATATATGTGCATTGTCGGTATTTTTGTATGTGTGAAAACTCAAAATTGAAAAATCTAAACCAAACGCTACCTAATATTTCACAACTTAATACAATTGTTATGACAAACTAAGTGGTGGTATATGTACTAGTACGTATATGGTAAGTAGTTCCATTATGGCTCTTTGATATGCTGCATTTGTTATATTTCTAGCATGTACGTTTAAAAGTTGAGTAGTTGGCGATGTGTAACTTTAATTTTAGAAGCACGGTATTTCTAATGTCGCATTCACATGACCTATTATACACATGATTTATATGTTACCCAAATAGCTCTTAATATATAATAGTGAATAAAAAAACTATCAGGATTATGACTTATAAATGTATATATGATTCTGATTATGTTAACTACCATTCTTATAAAACATTACAGGGAATAATGTAATAACCAACGACCTTTTTGTTGTGTTAGACACCTCCAAATTGTAAAAACTTTAACTGACCACTCTTCGGGGAAAGATCGAAACTTTCTCTTTCATTTGGTCATGTTACAAGTCATCGTTCGTTAAAAGCTTGATTATTTAAAGTTCCTATTTAGTTGTCATACTAGTTTCCATTTCTTTTTTATTACCTTTTATATGCATGATCATCATGACACATTAACAAAGGTACATGGAATTAGTTAACCATTTCAATTAAAATTGTGCTTATTAAATGTTACTATCAATCTGTCCATTGTAATTTATGTAACATTGAACCATTTGTGATGGGAAGAAACAAGGTAAACCTCTATACACGGTAATACACGCTTTGCTTGCAAATGGAAGTAAATTTTTAAATAATAGCATAAGTGATGGAAAGAAGCTTTATTATTTATAATTGAATGTGACATCCAATTCCTAAATTGAATGGTAACAACAAGAAATTGAATATTTTCCCTTTTATTTTCAGAGCAGATGTGGTTACCTTTTGCGAGATCTGCTGAGAATTCTACTGCATGCACTTCATCCTAATGGAAGACTGGCATCAAATTAATGTTCCCTTCAATCATGCAAAGTAATGCTTACTATTTTCAGTTATTTATGTTCCGTGCTTACTAGAATGCTATTTTCTTTCCAATGTCCTAGTAATATAATGTCATAGGAAGTCTTTAACATGGTTGCTAATTTCATTTGATAAACTTGCGGAACATAGAACTGACATCATAGGATTTTTCGTTGTGTAATGTGTATATGCATGCATGTATGTATGTATACAATAAGTATAACTTCATAAATATTTCAAATCCTTTGTAACGATGCGTAATGTTTTCTTTTCTTTTTTCGTTTCATTTCCACTTCATCGTTAATTCATAGGAAAATCTTCTTACACTTTTCTTTTTCATTTTTCCTTCGATTAACTTGTTGAGCATCTTCTGTCAACCTTTTGGTGGCCTAAGTTTTAAAATTGCGATTTTTTTTGTAACTATTGATTTGTAAGGAACATCTCATATCACCTTACAGGATTGTTTGGGAGGTCAAGGGCAGAGTTTTTTTTAGAATGCAAGAAGATAATTGACACCGTACGTTTCATAGCCAAAATTGGAACATTTCATGGACAATTGAGCTTTACAGTTCACTCTATTTGCATGTTACGTCTAAGGTATGAATCGTTCGTTTCAGTTCCTTATTAGATCATTTTTTATTGCTATAAGCTCATCATTCTTGCTTGATTGTGGAGTATTTTAGATGATAACATAATTCTATGTTATCATGAAACCACAAAATGATTTTATGTGTCAGCAACTTCATATTAAAGAAGATTAACGGAGCAATTCCACAAAATTAAGTGGACAACTATTAGATTGTCATAATATAAGTTATATGTCATATCAAATATGTTATGTTATCATGAATTGTTTCTTATCATGAACTGTTTAGCGCAAATCAACTATGTAAACTATGGGACAATATCCTTAAGAATGCATAAGTTTGGGTTAACCAATAAGAAATCTTTAATACACTCATAAGGAAAAAAAATTAGATTATTTAATATGTTGATGTTTCTTCTCCCTTCTCTTCTTGTGTTCTACTTGATTTTGCATTGGCCTTGTCAACCCGAACAATTGATGCATTATCTCTTTGAATCACATCTAGTTATGCAATTTTTTAATGGAATGACTGCTCAATGCTAAATCACAGTCACCCATAAACATCCTTTTATATGTAAAGAAAACAAGCATAAGGAAATAAATGGGGTTTCAATTACCACACAACTTTATTTTTCATTTTCGTGAACTTAGTTCCTTAAAATTATATTTGTAATATAAACCTAAAATCATTAATAGAAGGCCAAATGGAAAAGACTATTTATTCTGTAGATGAACAAAATCCGAGGTATGCGGG
The DNA here is from genome assembly GCA_030737875.1 of Allium sativum. Taxonomy (NCBI): domain Eukaryota; kingdom Viridiplantae; phylum Streptophyta; class Magnoliopsida; order Asparagales; family Amaryllidaceae; genus Allium; species Allium sativum. The sequence goes on along the minus strand of CM060926.1, from coordinate 1,015,593,295 downwards.
AAAAGGCTAGAGAATAAGAGGGTCAAAACAAGATAAAGTTTTCATTGAAGTCTTCTTCGTTTTGAGTATGCAAGTACTATTGTCTCTATATCTGCAAAGTTCGACTAGAAAATTGAAAACAATGTAATCGTATATACACCTATCATCAGTCGAAATATAAATAAATATAAATGCAGCTATGACTAGTACCATGCATGCTAGTTGATACTCATGTAAAAGCACATTTTCCCTCCATTGCACTTCCATCAAACGAATGAACTCAAATAAAAATATGACCAATCAAAATTGTTTTTAAGTTTATATAGTTTATTGATTTTGTATCACAAACGTAAATGCAATATTAAGTTAGAAGATCGTTCAATTTTAAGTTAGCACAAGCAAGAGAATTTCCATATCAATGCAATTACATTAATTAATTTTAAAAATACGACCAGTTCCCTAATATTACAGCCAAATTATTGTTCATGTGTTATATTGAAGTTATGCGATATTAGGAATGCAAAAAGTTCCCAATTATCATTATTACACTTCTAAAACCACTAAAACCATATGCAGTAAGAAGCATATCTGCATATATAAAATATTTACTTTGTTCACCCATTACATACCCATCGTATATAACTAAACACACAATACATTATTGTATGTTGTACTAATCTTATTTTATATATGTCTAACTTTAGCCATCGTTCAAGTTGTCTGTGTTATACGCACCACAATCCTTCCTAATTTGGAATATTATATTGAGTTTCAATGATATTAATTTTCGACAACAAACATGTGCGTCCAAATCAGACAAGTAATTGCCTGCGTCATGTGGAACATTTTCAATTTAGTCTCCTTTAAAGATTTTGATCTTAGTGAAGGTTGAAACATATTTTTGTATGGAGAAATTTTTATTGTGTTTCTATCATTATGACATGTATCAATATGATATTGGCTCAACGAAGATCTATGATCCACAAAAAGAAACCCGTGTTATTATATCAGATATGATATTCTAGAAGGTCAACTAATGGACAATTGAACTGTTGAATTCAGGTAGAAAAGGCCAAGTTCATCCATTTTAACAAGGCATCAACTCAAAAGAATCATTACATAGAAGTAGGACATGAAGCAAAAAGAAGTCCAGACACAAATTACGAGACGAGCTGAAAGAACGTTGTTGTCTGGAATGGAATGTGGAATATAAGGATGCAAATTTACAGCAAATGAGATTGAATTTAAGATTACTTGATTCTTGTTTAAGTTTTGGTATTTGATTTGAATCAGAATATGAGTTTCATTGTAGTAAATTGATGCTTTTGTTACTAAAATTATGTTAGTGGCTAACCACTTTGCATCTACTTATGAATACTTATATAATAATTATTGTATCATGATTCGTTTGCAGTATGAAAGTCCATAATATTTCAGCATAATTTTTGTTTGATATTGTTGTCTTTGTTATTTAATTATATAGCACGTTGCAGATGCTTATTTTGGCCAATACGGCCTTATAAGGAATTAACAATGAAGAGAGTTTATAGTTGTATTGTAAGTTTTAGAGGCATATGTATTTGCCTTTAATGGGTGTACAGTTTGTTCCGTGCTTACCTGGCATGCAATGAATTGAAGGCTAACTAAAGTAACTATCTGTCCCTAAAATTCTTTGGGGATGGCATGTTCAGAGGCAAAACCAATTTTGTCTCTCATAATAAAGGTGGCGGTTCAATTGATTTATTGGCCTCTATTTTGAACATTAGGGGCATTTATAAGTGCCTTTGCTACTCTTATTTTCAGTAGTGGCGGTTTTCTCCATCGGAATGCCAGTGCATATGTTTAATAAAATTTATTTCAAAAACAACGCAATGCTTTTTAGAAAATGAAATCATTATAAGACTCAAGTCCCATCACACAATGCAATGCAAACCAGAGGATAGAGTTTTACCTTATAATGATCAAAAATGCTAGATACGTGGAAAAAATGTTTATTATTATTAGTAGTATCTAATTAGTTTTAAAATACTTCAAAGTAAATGCATCAATCCTTGACGGCATAGTACCCCATCCTACTATGTCGCCATATATAGGTTTACAATCAAAACCGTAATGTCGTATTGGAAATTGGGTTTCCATCATGAGTCAAGGCTAGGGACGATCTCCTACAAATTCGAGAAACTCTAGCAATGTCTCAGGATCACACCTACGGGCAACCCTTGGATACTGCATGGCCGGTCCACAAATGCTTTAGTGAATTGGCAATTCCTGAACACATGCTTCTCGGTCCTATTGAACCATATAAAATGGTCACTGTCAACCAATAAATCCGAGGTGCCTCATTCCATCAACCACATAAGTAAAAATGTCAGGGCTTGTAAATGCTGACACCACTTCTAGCTAGAAAGAAACGTGTGCACTCCCTGCGTTCCCTTGTCCCGTTTCTGACTCTTACCAGGGTGTGAGGCTCGCGAGGTAACGTTATAAACAAAGCTATGCCGAAATAGGCTATGCTTTGATCATCATCCACATGGCTCTGCTTTTCAACAAAAGCCTCGATCAATTGCATCTTGGCATGTCACATTGACAATTCACGCCATGCGATCGATAACTACCAACATATATCCTCTGAGCTCATGCATCTCAGAGAAGGGTGTTAAGCAAGAGAATAAATTCTCCACCACCAACAGATATATATTAAATAGAAATCAATTTACATGGAATAAAATCCAATGTCGGACACACATCCATTTACAAGTCCGTTTTGGGTCTGAACGAATCCGGAGTCACCTTATTCCTCGTCCCATATGTCCAATACGGAAGAGAGGTGCTCGCATATCCGGACAATCAACAAGTACTTCCGAACAACTACCACTTTAACCCTTTTCTAGGAGAAAATCAGTCCAGGGCATCAGTAGTCATCCAATCGATGTGAAGATCGCCGGTATTCAACCACCTTCTTCATATTCGACTTTTAATCGTCGCTGTAATTATTCAGAATGGGTTAAACCCGTTCTTCCCGAATAACTCGCGTATTTTATAATCAAAAATCAAGTGTTATAAAAACACATCAAATGCCTCATACCTCGGTAAGAGTCGGAAATGGGAAAAGGGAATGCAGGGAGTGCACACGTTTCTTTCTAGCCAGAAGTGGTGTCAGTGTTTACAAGCCCTGACATTTTTACTTATGTGGTTGATGGAATGAGGCGCCTCGGATTTATTGGTTGATAGTGACCATTTTATAGATTCAATAGGACCGGGAAGCGTGTTTTCAGGAATTGCCAATCCACTAAAGCATTTGTGGACCGACCCTACAGTTTCCAAGGGTTGCCCGTAGGTGTGATCCTGAGACATTGCTAGAGTGTCTCGAATTGGTAGGAGATCGTCCCTAGTCTTGACTCATGATGTAAACCCAATTTCCAATATGACATTACGGTTTTGATTGTAAACCTATATATGGCGACATAGTAGAATGGGGTACTATGCCGTCTAGGATTGATACATTTACTTTGAAGTATTTTAAAACTGATTAGACACTAATAGTAATATTAAACATTATTTTCCACGTATCAAGCATTTTTGATCATTATAAGGTAAAACTCTATCCTCCGGTTTGCGTTGCATTGTGTGATGGGACTTGAGTCTTATAATGATTTCATTTTCTAAAAAGCATTGTGTTTTTTTTTTTTGAAATAACATTACTAAACATATGCACTAGCAATCCAATGGAGTAAACCGGTTCCGCATTAGCGGCGTGGTCATGTGATTAGGCATATTGTTAGTTAAGAAAGATTTCTCATACCAGTCCCATGACTGACCCGTAGTTTGTTTCACTTTGCAAACTCGGGTGCCCTCTTCTCCACACGGGCAGTTGAGTAGCTTATTTTGCAGATATATTGAGCAAGATTCTGGATCGAAGCTTAAAGCTGTGTCCAGAGCATTGATAGACTTCCGTTGTACCAGTTTCATTGTTCCCTGTGCATTGTATCACATTTGTTGTAAATTAATCTTCCGCTGTATTATTTTCGATGTACTCTGATATTCTGTACTCTGAGGTAACATTTTTGTAATGTTTATAAAAGTCTATTGTTATTTGTTCTGATGTGTTGTATTCCCAAAGTTAACGTTTTTTGGTTTTGTACGATCTTGGTCGACTTAGCGATCGATTAGGTCCGGGCGAAATCTGAATTGTTACAGTTGGTATCACATACTTAAGGGATTAACCCTTCTTCCCCATCGGCCGATTTATAGAGCACAACAAAACCCATCTGAACCGACCACGATGTAGCCTCGATCAAATTTTGTAATTTTGTTGAATTAGAATTTTCAACAAAAATGAAATATAAATTTCTATTATCTTAGGGAATTATTATAAGAATAGAAAAATAGAAAATATACATGTTTTGAATAAAAACATGATTTCATTAAAGATTTACATTTTTAATGACAAGAATAGAAAAATAGAAAATGTTCATGTTTTGAATAAAAACATGATTTCATTAAAAATTCATATTTTAGTGTCAAGAATGAAATATAGGAAAATGTTCATGTTTAGGATTAAAACATGATTTCATTAAAATATACATTTTAATGTAATGTTAGAAATTAATGGAAAGTGTTCATGTTTTAAAATCAAAACATGATTTCATTAAAATATACATTTTAATGTAATTTTGGAAATTAGTGAAAAGTGTTCATGTTTTAAAATCAAAACATGATTTCATTAAAATATACATTTTAATGTAATGTTAAAAATATAGGAAAATATTCATGTTTTAAAATGAAAACATGTGTTACACAAAAAATTCACTTTTTAATGTAAAGATAGAAGTTGGGAAAACATGCATGTTTTAAAATAAAACATGTTTACATTAAAAACTTTGTTTTTTAATGAAATGAATGAATCATTAGAAAATGTTCATTTTAAAACAAAGACATGTTGACACTAAAAATATCATTTTTTTATAAAAGAATGATTCATATAAAAAATGATTCATGTTTGAATAAGAGTGTTGAAACATTAAAATCATAATTTTTAATGTAAAGTTTGCTTATTGGAAATATTGTTAAATTGACATTTATATTTACATTGCATATATTAAAATTTATATGCATTGTTAAATTGACATTTATATTTACATTGCATATATTTGAATTTATATGCATTATTAAATTGATATTTATATTTACATTGCATATATTAGAATTTATATGTTTTGTCAAATTGACCTTTATATTTACATTGCATATATTAGAATTTATATGCATTGTTAAAATGACATTTATATTTACATTGCATATATTAGAATTTATATGCATTGTCAAAACGACATCTATATTTACATTGCATAAATTTGAACTTATATGCATAGTTAAAATGACATTTATATCTACCTTGCATATATTAGGATTTATATGCAAATTTAACTTGTCATTGGTTCAATTTTCATGTAAATGAAATGTATTTTGTTTGACAATACGTAGATATGATATGCCAACAAAAACATTCTTTTTGGCATGTTAAACACGTTAGAGGAATCGTCGAATGATTTATATTTATATATAATTATATATATATATATATATATATATATATATAAATATAAATATAAATTAAAATTAAACAAATCACGCACGGTAGTTCGCGTTTCGAAATCGTAACTTTAAACGATTATACCAAAAGATCCGACAGTCGGATTTCCCAAAACCGGAACCGTTAGGACCGCTTTGGGAAGATCATTCCATCGATATAAATTTTGTTAAAATCCAACGGTTAGATTACAAGATAAGTGCAAATCAAATCTTGATAAAAACAGCGCTAGGGCCGCCAATTGACTCGAAGCGTCGTTAAATTAATTTAGCTATTTTTATATAAATAAAAATAGCGATAAATCGTTATTAAATACTATTAACGATATAAAATGGTTTTAAGCTATATATATATGCGAGAATCATTTGAAAAGACCGAGTTCAATCTTATTTCAAATGATTATACGACGATTAAAATCGAAGATATTGAAGACGGCGTTTGAAGACCGACGATCTTCACATCGAATGGACGACTACTGATGCTTGGCATTGGGTAGCTCCCAGTAAAGGGTTAAAAGTGGTAGTTTGTCCGGACGTACTTGCTGATTGTCCGGATATGCGAGCACCTCTCTTCCGTATTGGACATACGGGACGAGGAATAAGGTGACTCCGGTTTCGTTCAGACCCAGAATGGACTTGTAAATGGATGTGTGTCTGGCATTGGATTTCATTCCATGTAAATTAAATTGATTTATATTTAATATATATAAATGTAAATTAAATTGATTTATATTTAATATATATATCTGTGGTGGCGGATAATTTATTCTCTTGCTTAACACCCTTCTCTGAGACGAATGAGCTCAGAGGTTATATATTGGTAGTTATCGATCGCATGGCGTGAATTGTCAATGTGACATGCCAAGATGCAATTGATCAAGGCTTTTGTTGAAAAGAAGAGCCTTGTGAATGATGATCAAAGCATAGTACCTCGTGAGCCTCACACCTTGGTAAGAGTCAGAAACGGGACAAGGGAACTTAGGGAGTGCACACGTTTTTTTCTAGCTAGAAGTGGTGTCAGCATTTACAAGCCCTGACATTTTTTTACCTATGTGGTTGATGGAATGAGGAGCCTCAGATTTATTGGTCGATTGTGACCATTTTATAGGTTCAATAGGACCGGGAAGCGTGTGTTCAGGAATTGCCAATCCACTAAAGTATTTGTGGACCGGCTCTGCAGTATCCAAGGGTTGCCCGTAGGTATGGCCTTGAGACATTGCTAGAGTGTCTCGAATCAGTAAGGAGATCGTCCCTAGCCTTGACTCATGATGGAAACCCAATCTCCAATACGACATTATGGTTTTGATTGTAAACCTATATATGGCAACATAGTAGGATGGGGTACTATGCCGTCTAGGATTGATACATTTACTTTGAAATAATTTAAAACTGATTAGACACTAATAATAATATTAAAGTATTATTTTCTACGTATCAAGCATGTTTGATCATTATAAGATAAAACTCTATCCTCCGGTTTGCGTTGTATTGTGTGATGGGACTTGAGTCTTATAATTATTTCATTTTCTAAAAATCATTGCGTTGCATTTGAAATAAAATTTATTAAATTTATGCACTGGCAATCCAATAAAGTAAACCCAATTCGCGTTAGCGGCGTGGTCCTGTGATTAGCCATATTGTTAGTTAAGAAAGATGCATCATACCAGTCCCATGACTGACTCGTAGTTTGTTTCACTTTGCAAACTCGGGTGCCCTCTTTCCACACAGGCAGCTAAATGAAAGGTTTAGGTATGGATACATTCTGGATTGGAGCTTGCTTAAGGAAGAAGATGAAGAACCTTTTCCCTTTTATATTTTTATTGCTACTTTATACATTTAGACATTATTGATCTTTGATGTATTTTGATGGAGTTGAGACTTATTTCTCTTTTTTGTTGAGACTTCTATTTGCTAAGTGCATCCTGTAACTGCGTACTCTAATGTTTTTGATGTTATGTTGTGATGACATTTCTATTTCCGCTGCAATGATTTATGTGTTATGTTATAATCTGAGATCTGTTATTGTTGTAATTACGTTATGCTCCTATGATTATCCTTACTTTCGTACCATGGAAGTTTAGGGTCATCACAGTACACATGTACATATGCACATGTGTCCTGCCAAAGCATCCACAAAACAATATATGGCAATGACAGCTCGACACGATTCAAACAATCAAATAGTCAAGTGGCATAACACATAGCCTAATAATGGAGTAAAAGGGACACATATGGACCTATGTCTTGGAAACAGGAACGAGTGCCTCAATTTTTTCAAGTAATAGTCGTGGATCATAATGTTCAAGTGAAAATCCAACTAGTATACATATGACTACCAAAACATCCAACACATAGGGCAACACACAACCACAATGAATAAGTGGCAACACGACTGCTCATTCAAGGTGTAGCATACAAGATGATGGACCCAGCATGTTCAGATTTTCAAGGCATGCAAGTATACATATTGAAACTACATTTTCTAGTGAAACATAGGTGCATGTGTTTCAGCAAGGAGAAGAAAATAATAGGGTACACAATGGGTCAAGCAAGAAGATATGTACACAACAAAATCAAGTAAATAGCGACAATAGGACGGGAAAGAGCACCAACGAACGAAATGGAAAGCACCTAGCCGTGGCAATTTCCCAAAGACCAGGGCATACAGGTTCGTATACAACAGCAAGCCAAGGATATAAATTTAAATAACCAAGTTAACAAAAACAAGGTTTTCAGATCAATGAAGAGTACCAACCGACGCCAACCAGTAAACTATTCATGAATTGCAAATACGTAATGGTTATGTATGGGTCCCCCAAAAAGCATTCGTACTTGTAGGAAATCGCTCCCTTGCAAATTTCATCATGAACAAATCAATAAGAGGCATCTGAAAAAGAGTAGAAACCTGAGATCACTATGGAGTGCAGCCCCCAGGGTTTCTCTATCATCGGGTCGAGAGGACATAGTGCTACAACCAAAAGTGACTAAATAATCACCATCATACGCATTCGCTATGATATCACAAAACAATAGCATGGATCGTAGTCCACTTCTAGTAACTCTGGTGGTTACATCACTTTCACCCGTAAACCTCTGACAATCGCTTTCTTCGAATTTTGCCATGTGGACTGCGGTTACACAATGTTTGCGCCTTAATCCCTCAGGAAACATATGTACCTGTAAGCCTTCACAGCCATGCAGATTTTGCCATCATAAAACAACCCTAGATCGCAACAGACATAATGGCTACAACTTGTTCCCCTAGGAAGAATCCGTCATCGTAGGTCTTCGCAACCCTGTGAATTTTGCTATGCAGCCGAGTTCAAAGAAAACTCGTGAGTATCATGTCCGGACAACTAACTACCAGTTGCAGCACCTATCAACTAAGTTCAATATTTTGATGGAAGGTTCGGCGCTTATCTTGATTTGAAAACATATGATACTATATACATGTAGTACTTTATTTCATATTAATTACCTTCCAAATCAATAGTTTTGAATTCACCGCACTCTTGTATACATTTTCCATATATAAGTTTCGAAAACTTCCATATCAAATATCTGAAAATCAAAGATTCTTGAAATTTCCCTTTCAAATTCCAAATTTAGATTCTTAATCAATTCAAACATTCGATACCATTTCAAATTTAGATTTATAAATCAATTCAATTTCAGACTTTACCTTTGATTTGATTTTTTATGTTGCATAAAGCTACGCTTTATAGTAGAGCCATGCTCTGATCTTCTGCATCTCGTTCTACTTAGCATGCCACATCGTCAATTCACAACAGCATGCCACATCATCAATTCACAACACGTAATTGATGTCTATCAATATATAACCTCTGTGCTCGTATGTCTTATAGAAGGGTATTAAGCTAAGAGAATAGTTTCTCCACCACCAAGCATATATATATATATATATTTAATAGGATCAATTGTTATGTCATAAATTACAATGTCAGACATATAGTCCGTACAAGTTTGTTCTGAGGCTAAACGAACCGAAGGCACTTTATTCCTCATCTAATGAAGGGGAGAATTATTTCTCATGTATCGTTCAAATTCAATTTATCAAGATTTCAAAGTACTTGCGTCAAATACTTTAATGAAAATCCATGGATTCATAAAGTTAACACTTTTATTTGACTTGATTTACAACAGACCCCTTTTACAAAATCAGTGGAGGATTTCTGAAACACTTGGTTCAATAACCAATTTATTAATTCACTTATATTTTCTTTGATAATATCGAGTAACTCGACGATGGTTTTTTTTAATGGAATCGAGATTCTAATCTAAAGAGGCCTTATCGAAAAAAGCTATCGAGTGGGGATTCCTAAAAGAATTTTTAAATTTTCAAAATACTTTATATTTTCAAAATATATTTTTCTCCAAAATGCGCTCTCTCTAAAATGGTTCTAGTAATAACTCTATGCATTTTAGGATATCGCTATCCTATCTCTAATGAGTTTTTAAATCAGATAAGCTAAGCTTTGTCAAACCGAAGCTCTGATAACACGATGTAGCGACCTACTTTTTTGACCTCTTTAAGTCAGTAAATCAAACCAACTCGAAACGTCCACAAGGACAGATTGTTGTCGCTTATCAGGTTTAAAACATAATTAATCATATAGAATCGCAGAACAGAATAAACAATAACAACTCATAATGGAAGCATTTTATTTCAAAATCAGAGTTATATAATATTTGTTACACGACGGAATTTATATAAAAAGTTTTTTTATACAGCGTAAGATTTAATATGTAAGACTTCAAAAGAAAATAAATTTACTGATGGACGAACCCAAAGCGAGTGTCTTCACCATTCTAACTTCGATAGCTGTAGCCTTTAAATCCAACACTCGGTTCTGACCTAAGCGTTTCATGAAAAAACATAAAACATTCGAGTCAAGATTAACTTTATTCAATTAAACCAACTTTAGTAAAATACAGAAATACAATAGTTAATCCTAACTTCAAGTAAAAGTCGTAAGCGAAATATACACTTGTGTAGTGTCTGTTCTATGTCAGTTTTATTTCAGGGCAAGTGATCACGGGATCATGCATGTACACAAGTGTACCTATACACATGTGTACTACCACAACATCCCAAAAATAATATATGGCAATTGCAGCTCGAGAACGATTCAAATAATTAAATAATCAAGTGCTATAACACATTGCATAATAATGGAGTACAAGTGACATAAATGGACCTATATCATGGCAATAAGAATGAGAGCCTCAATTTTTTCAAGTAATAGTCGTGAATCAGAATGGTCAAGTGAGCAACCCAGTATACATATGACTACCAAAACAACAAATACGTGGGGCCAGCATACAACCACAATGAGTAAGTGACAATACAACTGCACATTATAGTGCAACATACAAGATGATGGACCCAACATGTTAAGATTTTCAAGACAAGCAAGCATACATATTGGAACTATATTTTTCCTGTGACATGGCTGCATGCATTTCAGCAAGGAGAAGAAAATAAAGGGTACATAAAAGGTCAAGCAAGAAGACATCAACACAACAAAATCAAGTAAATAGTGATGATAAGACGGGCAAGAGCATCAACGAATGAAATGGAAAGCACCCAGTAGTGGCAATTTCTCAAAGACCAAGGCATACAGGTTCACATACAACACCAAGCCAAGGATATAAATTCAAATGACCAAGTAACAAAAACAAGGTTTTCGGTTCAGTGAAGGTTACAACTAAGAATGCAGACTAGAAGGGCATACAAGTGATTTCAAGTTGTAGCTAAATACGCAGGGTGCATAAATTCCAGAATTTCTACAGAGGGCCATCTATTTTTTAACTTTTTGCTATAGAATAATACAAGCATGGAGCAAAATACATGTATACGCCTACTAGCATACGTGTATACACATATACAAGAAGAAAATCAAAGTACATAAGTGCAAGGCAGCCTAAACTTAGACAGATGTATAGGCAAGGTTAGTGAGGAATAAACGTAAACAGGAACACAGGCCAGAGTGTGCAAATACTTGAATTTATTAGCAGTGGCATGCATGCGGCATGGGAACGACCAAGTACCAAGTATATTAAATCAATATAAAAATCCAACAATAGGCATTTCAGGCAATACATGGGTGCTTCAAATAAAATTGAAATATATACATGTTTCCAGTTACAGAACAGGCTAAAGGATTTTAGCTATAGACCATTAAAGAAATTGTGTGCGTAAATGAAATGATAGATGTGCCAAACATAAGTGTATATATACATACATGAAATATATATACATACATACACATGTAGGCATCCTTATTTATACACTGTCCAAAATTTCTTACATCGAAACAGGCAACAGGGTAAGCATGTATTTATAATTTGCTAAAAAATTAATAAGATACAGGACGTAAGCCTCTATTTTAGCAATGAATAATGAACTCAACTAGATATCAGTATATGAAAGTCGAAAGAATACATGTAATAGTTTAAGGGGCCAGTTATTCCTTAATCATTCAAAACTATACATCTAGTTGATGTTCAGACATTGTAATAATATACTGCCATATGTGCAGTGAAATAAGATTTATCAAGTTTTCCATGCTTTAAACTAAGGCAGAGGCTAATTAGCCGAAGTTGGTAAATTTAGCCAGAAAATATGTGCAGTAGGTAAAAATGCACACAATGCATTTGCATGATGATTAAATCCAGGGTCAAAGGCATCAATACAATCAAATGGTAGACTGTACCCGGGATAACTCAAGCCAGTATACACAAATATACACATGAATAGGTAGGCGCAAAGCAGCAACGAAAAAAATCAAATACAACCAATCATTTTTATAAATATACTCAGTCATAAATCCCAAATTTCAATGGCATCAGTGACTAACTCACATAAGTAGATCAGAATTTATATCCAAATTTATAGCACTTACATAGATATACGTATATACATAAACAATGCATGCAACTGACTGATAAGCAATTGGCAAAGGTACAACAAACAAATGCAATAAAAAAGGCAGCAAACAACAAGCAAGGAGTTGACTATTATATTTTAATTTATATTGATGTCGAATTACTTGAAATAAAGTAAATCGTGAGAGGGTATTCACCTACTGCCGTGTTATCCTTGGAAAATCATTGACGAAGGCGCGGGTTGCTGCAGAAGGTCATGGTGCTGCTGCGATGAAGGGTCTTGCAGTCCTTCGATTAGGCAAGGGAGGTGGCGTTGGGCTTCGACAAAGGAGGCAGAGGTGATTTGCAGCTATATGATTTGCGTGCTTGTGATTTGGAGAAGGAGTGATTTTTTAGGGAAGAAGGTATTTTTCGATGGAGGCCATTGATATTTTTAGGGGAAATGGATTTTCGGCTGAAGGGAAATGTAAATGAGGGGAGGCAATGAATGGTTTCGTGCTTATAATCTTGAGCAAGGAAACAAATGTGCAACAACCCTGATTTTTGGAACCAATTTAAAATTTTATTTTTAATTGATTTAATGGATTTTTAGAATTTAAAATGATTTATTTTGAGAATTAAAGATTTAAAATTTATTTAAATCGAAGTTAGAACGTATTTATTTATATTAATTTTAAAATGAGCTCGAAATGGTGCAGTTGTTTGAAAATTCGATTTTTAATTTTCAAATGAATGTACAGAATTCAAAATAAATCGGATTTCAGCAAAATAAGAAACGTTAGGATCTAATTGATTATATTTTACTAACGAATGTAAGAAATTGAAGTTTTACTTTATAAATTGTAAGTTATGTCCAGATTAAAATTTAGAGTAGTCGCTTTGGAATTTATATATATTTTAATATTATATAGCCCTTAAAAATAGCCATTTTGCAAACGACCTTCATTTTCGAGAAATCCCTTTTTTTGGATCTGGAATGTCAAATTATTATTAGGTTTAAAATTTTCGTAATTTTTGGAATTAATATGTGAGCGTAGTAAATTTAAACGCGTTTTCAATTTCAGTTTGAATTTAATAAGTCAGTTAAAAGACCATTTTTCAAACGGTCTCCAAATTCAACGAAATTAATTTTGTTAAGACCGTATCATCAAAACATATCTATATTCCAATTTAGATAATTTTTGGAGTCAATATGTGGCCCCGGTAAATTAAAATGAACGTTCAAATTCAATATTTAACGTTATATTAATTTATATTCTAATTTTGGTAAAAACTGATCGAAACAGCCGAATTAGCTTATGAAACACATTCCGTTGTATTTGAAATAGGGGTATTTAGTTAGAGGCGACAGTCGTTTGGATTCTTTTGGAGTTCGGATTTGAAATTTCACCGTGAGTAGACAATTTGAATTATATATAATATAATGTGTGTATATATATATATATCACCACATTTGGTCAAAACCCTAAAGTTCATTCAACCGTGGTCAACCTGAGAAAAATCGCACCTCCACCCTTTTCACAAAATGAACGATCGACATCTTTTAATTCTTTCTCCCTCTTTAACTCCAAATACATGCATCGATTTCAAAAGTTTCCAGCTGTAACTTTGCTCAGCTAGGTGAGATCTTGGATTCGACCGGTGGAGATCATCACTGATGGACCATAGCAACCAGAATGGCCATGTTAAGAGCGCCGTTCACGCTGAATTTTAGGGGGAAAGAAGGCACCGAGTTACAGGTGATTCGGGGTGGTGGACGGCGAGGCCAAGGGGTTCAATAACGTGGTTGCAGATGGCGGTCTGGTGCTTTGTTGGTGGAGAGACGTGGAACCCTAGATGGCCGACGATGGGTTTCTTTAGTTCGTGAAGAAAAAGACACGGCCAGATTAGTTTAAATGGATGATTAGTATAAATTATCTCCTTTAATTATTTTTAATAAATTGTTAATGTAATCAAATGTATAAATGTTTATATCTTTTGCAAACGACAACAGAATTCAGTGAAACTGAGTCTGTTGGAATCGTGGTGGTGAGCACTACAACATGGAAATGACCAGAACGGAAATAGAGAAAGTGGAATTTTTTGCTAAATTAAATGCATGTTTAATTTAGTTTAAAAATAGAAATCCTCCATTAAAGACTGACGGAGTGAAAACCAAAGTGAGAACTCTCTCACTAAAATATTTGTAAAGTATTTATTTTATAACTGATTACATGAATTTCCAGTGTTAATTGTTATCATTTTTTAATTATCACAAATTTGTGTACGGTGCCTGTTAGCTCACCCGACTGTTGTTTGAAAACCCATGGATGATTTGATTGACTGTATCGTGTTTTGATTGTAATTTAGAACATAGAAAGAAAAAAAATATTAATATTATTGTGGCAGTTGAAATTAAATTATAAATATCCATTTATAATTTAAATAGTGAAAATTGGTTAATTGGAAAAATAATTCGAATCAAATTAGAATTGGTTAAATTTATTAGGCAGTGATTAATTTGAATTCATTGTTGTTGGTTGAAACCCCACATGGGTCTGGGGACGATAATTAATTCACATCTCCCTTGAATTTCATTGTATGTCAACCGATTGATTGACAGACTGTGATAAGCGTTATTTAATTATTTAATGCTCATACAGTTGTAAATTGCACTCTGCATATGCATTGACTATTTAATAGTTGTTTATCACTATTTTTGAACACAAGCAATGTATGGAATCCCTATAAACAAAATTATATGGTTACTGATTGAGTCTAATTCCAATTCAGAATTAACGAATATTTAAAGAAAAAATCAGTTAAAAATCAAAATACGATTTTGATGTCCGATTTTGGATGGACACGAAAATATTGAAATATATGAAGCCGAATTAAGTAGATATATGCCATTTTAACTCGAACAAATTTTTCTATCGATTTTATTCATTTTTTAATGAATATTTAAAAGATTTGATTTCAATATCTGATATTTTGAAAATATTATCATTTTAATATTAAAATGATATGGAATATTCAATTTTGATTTAAAATTGGAAATGAAGTTGAAATTGTTTTAAAGTGAATTTATAAATGATTTATAAAATATGTTTTATATGGAAATTGATGATATATATTTTATATATTTAAATGGTCTGAATAGAACGTATCGCGCAGCGACCGTTCACGAATTTCAACCATTAACTTTGAATTTGCATAACGGGAGATCCGACCGTCGGATTCTCCTAAAACCGGAACCATTGGGTTTGTATCGAAAAGATCTTTCAAATGAATATAATAGATTTAAATTTGAACGGTTAGATTTTAATATATATCGAAATCAGATTTGGAAAATGTCGCCATGGATGTAGTTTGGTGGCCGATATTGGAAACCGACCGTAAGGGGCTTAAAATTATTAAAAATATGAATAAATTATGTAAAATCATAATAAATGATTTGGAAATAATTTGGATGAAATATTCCACATCTGTAAAGAAAAAATCTATTTTTATCTGAATAAGTTGTCATCAATTAGAATAAAGAACTGAAAAAGAATTGAAATGATTTTTAAATAACCAAAATTTTCCAACGTATGAATTGGAAAGGATTTACATGGAAATAATCTTTGGAATATTTCGATATTGAATTCCGTGATTACATGGATATTATTGAGGAATTTGGAAGATAAAGTTATCGTTTTTCCCAATACGGTATCTGTTAGTTTCAAAATTGGATATTGAATATAAGCCGATATGATTTCTGTTCAGAGCCTTGTATTTGATATTAAATTGGGTTTTGGGTTTGTTGTGAATGATGTCTTCATTAACAATGTTCTTAAACCCAGTTGAGAAAAGAATAAATCTTTTAATTAAGATTTATAGAAGTTTTACCAATTAATTAATTTAGTTAGAGTTGAATTGGATTTTGGGTTTATCGTGAGCGATGTTTTAAAAATCATTAGTTCGTTAACCCGATTAACAGTGAAGATATGATTTGGGATTTATAAATCTTTTTATTAATATTTAATGGAAATTTTCCGAAGTAAAGTTTTCCAATTTAAAAAATTAAATTGGAAGTGAATGGAATTCGATTTAATAATCGAGATAAACATCTGCAAATGAAGACCGCTACTATTTATGGAATTTAAAAGGCTTTGCCATTATTCCACTTATAGTATTAGTTTGATATGGAAATTTATATCGTTTATGACTGATCGGATTTCCGTGAAGGTTCCTTATTAAATGGAAGATGATTTTGGGTTTATCATGAATGGTGTATTAAATAAGATTTGTTCTTTAACCCAAGTAAAGGCAGGATTAATTTCTAGAAAGTTGAATAATCACTAAGTAATGAATTTCAGAGATTAAAGCTAAGAAGAGTTTTTATAATTCTTTAATTAGATTTGAATGAATATATAGAAATTAAATTTACCAAAACATGAGATGTGGTATAAACCTAATATACTTGGTTATTGATACTGATTGTGATTTATTGATTGTTCGGATTGTGCTCGACCAGTTTATGAGCAAAATATGCTTTTACAGTTAGCATTGGGTTGGGTAGGAATATTGGTCTGCTAACATCTTGTGAAGCACTTCACGATTTGACTATGAGATGTTTAGCGATGTTGTTGAGTTCATTTCAAATTTAATGAATGATTTTGAAATGATATTTTCTTAAGTGAAAAGTAATGTTTTCTCGATTTTGAACAGGGAATGCTTTATAAAAATGTTTATAAAACAGAAAGGAATTCGAGGGTTAAACCCAAAATGATTTGGAAATATATTATGTGTTTGACATTGTAGTTCATCACATAACTGATTAGTTGCTATTGATGATATCTCTGTTTGGTGGCGGAGAATTTATTCTCTTACTTAACACCCTTCTTTGAGACGTACGAGCTCAAATGTTATGTATTAATAGTGATGATCATATGTGTGATTTGCTAATGTAAAGTACGATAGTTTGAAAGTACTTGTGATTATTATGTTGTGAAATGATTTTCCCTACTTTGGGATATAAAAATGATTTAGTATATGGACAATGACTTGGGTAACCCTTAAAACTAAAAGTATGGGTGTTATGGCGGTGTAAGTATTCCCCGACGGCGTGGGATGGTGCATCGTCAGTGTAGCCTGCTCCATCGTGGCAGGTGCGCGCGCGCACACACACACATGCATATATATATATATATACACATATATATATATATATATCGAGTTGCTAAGTTGCGTTCCCTTTGCCTTGTTTGATGGGAGAAACCTCCCGATATTTGGTTGCATATTTTTTGTATGCATTGTCATGTTGGAATTCATATTTCCAAACATTTTGGTTTGAGATCCCGTAGTGAAATCTACTTTGATATAAAAGCTAGATATGTATTTCAATTGATTTGAAATACGAATTCGGGAATAAAGTCCAAAGAAATAATTTCTGTAAAGTGAATTGGATTTCGAAAAATCAAAATTTGGGATTATGCCTAAATGGGTAGATTGAGGAATTGCACGTTGTTTGACGCATAGTGGATCCATATGTCTATTACAGGTTGTTGTTTATGCACCGGTATTCATGAGGGTAAACCTATTCTTCGACATACGGTGTGGTTCCGTGATATTCCCTATTTTATTTAAGTTGTTTATGACTGTTTTGAGTTCTCACACCAGTCCCATGACTGACTCGGAGTTTATTGTTTCTACCTAAACTCTGGGTGCCCATATTTTCTACATGGGTAGCTATTAGTTTTGTTTTTTGCAGATATTTCTTTTCATAGGATCATGGATTATGGCTGAAGCTATAATCGGAAAGCTTTATATCCGTGTATTTCATTCAGTTGTGGTAGTTGATGTTTTCCACTGCATTTTATTCATGTATTATATTTCTGCTGCTTTTGTAATTTTAAATCTCTGATAATTTTCCGGTGTATATTATTTATTTTACTCTGATTTAAATTGTTGTAATAGCAATGAAATGTTCTCGTGTTTTTTTCCGATGAGTCGTGTTCTCAACGCAGTCCGCCATCTTGTTCGGTTTAGGCCGGCCGGGAAGTTCGGGTCGCTACAAAATGCGTGGAGTTGTTTAGACAATAGATAACACGTGCTGACAAGTGCAGAAAACATAGACAAGCGTTTAATTTTAATAGAATTTGTATAAGTGGGCTAATTTATTAAATAATTATATTCTTTCCAAAGAGTATATACTAATGATTATACTATGTACATACATACAAGTGTATTTCAAATACATTTTCAGATGCATCCCTTAAATAAAAGCAAACCAAGTTCTCAAATTTAAATAAATAAAATATAAATTCTCAAATTAAATTTATATTTCAAAACTAACCTTCCCAACTATTCAAACCAATATTTTTCTAGAATTAGTTAAAAATATTAATAACGTTATTCAAACAAATCATTTAGATTCAAAATTGAAATTAAATTTATATTTACAAAACTAATTCAAAATTGAGTTGACATAGATTAGATTTAAAATTCCAGACAAATTTCTTCATATAAACATCAATTTCAATAAAAAAATCTAAACAAATTTCAAATATTGAAATGTCGAAAATCCTGGGTCGTTACACATACATAACATGTCAAATAGAGTCTAAAAAAAATCAAAAACCAATCCGCACACATGTCCGAAAGAAGAAGAAAGTCCAAAATAAGAGATCTGAAATCTAAAAAACGAGTACGATATAATATATGTATGTGAGATTTATTGGTATAGATTTTGTAAAAGTCGTATTTCAAATTATACATATTTTTACCCACCATTTTATGAAAGTAACAATTCATATTATGCGTACATAAATGAATATTTCCTATTAAAAACTAATTTTAATTGTTCAATTTATACAAGTATTTTTAGTGAAAAGGATCTATATTGGGGCAAAAAATTCATTTATCATTTTTGAGTTTATTTCTGGAAACTACTCCAGAGAATAGAGATAGAGAATTCGATCGATCAATGTTACTGGCTGACTTTTCAGCTCTTGAAAATCAACACTTACACATCCATTGTTTTCATGTATCTTAAATCAAGTACCTAAAAGACTGACTGTTAGGGGAAAATAAAGGAGACAGAGGAATAGAAGAAAGAAGTTATAAAACAGAATCTCATAACAGAGCTAATAATCTATAATGTAAAGAATGCTCTTTACATAAAAAGGAAAGCTGTAATACACATACATCAATTAGTTTAACCAATTAGTCAGTCTCTACAATTATAATTATTTGTCCTTAAAATTTATGATACATACAACAACACAAACAACGGAATGAATAAAATAATATGAGCATATGTCTTGGCACCGGCTTCACTTCTAAAGCTTCAAAGCAATCCAAACCGATCTGGAAAATATACTCGGTCTGTCCCGAGAATTATAATAAAATAACACCTAGATCAGGCTAGTAAATGAATGAGATAACTCAACATGTATGTGACATATATCAATACAACCTGAAATCGTACGGATGTCCATAATGGTTATCCCCTCAAAATCATCCAATAATTTATTAGGTGAAGCATAATTGTATGATAGATAATGTCTAGAGTGTAGAAAGTAAATAAATCAAATAGTTGGAATGGTTACATTGGTTACATTCGATAACTATAAAGGTACAAACAAAACCGCTAAGGTACGTTCACATATTGGAATTTCCATTGGGGATCTCTCCATTTGGATCCGAACTCCATGCACAAGAACTGGACACCACATTATAATACTTAGCATGCAATAAAGGACATCTTTGTAATACCAAGCTTGTAATAAAGAACCGGCTCGTGATGCCATGCCATAATAAAGGATCCAATGGAGCAAATAATAAAGGACTGCTTCGTGATATATGCTTACTTAATTTTATGAGATTTCCAATGTCAAGTTTACGTTTGGCATCCTTCACACGAGCCTTCATCACTCGAATAGGACACGAATCCCCTGTTAGAATTCCACAGCTCAACAGTTCTCAGAATCATAAATGGCTTCCTTTACAGATCTTGGAATCACATGTGGATTCCCGAATATCAACAAATCTCGGAATCACACATGGATTCCTAAAAGAAAATATGAAAATCGCTACATGTGTTCGGGCATCTCCAGTAGGTCCCAAATCACTACATAGACTTCATTTCACAGGCACTTCTAAAACATATAACCCGCATACTAGTTTTGATGTGGTTTTCGATAGGTATAACTCTTACCAATCCCTGTCTCCTCAAAACCAATCATTAGATTTAAGGTCAAGTTCTGTAGTCAATCAATCAACTATTAAGTCACGCAAGAGACGATTGTATATGGAAAATAACCTCGCTTAATTAAAATAACAAACAAATAAACATCAAAAGCACTATCAAGTCATATAACGTGATAATACACAAAGCGTGATTAACTCATACAAAATGGCTTATAATCTCTTTCCCATTTAATTTATCTTTCATTAAATAAAACTTCTTTTATTAGTATAACTCCTTTTGCCTTATAAAACTTCATTTATCTAATAAGACTCCATTTATTAATCAACAACTACTACTTGATTAATATTCCTTTATATATTTGTGTATATATTAATTTCTACATATAAAAGATATATGCAAGTATTTTAATATTTCCCTATTCCTTTATAATTTTCAATAATTCAAAAGGTATTTATATACTTATCCCTATGGTATAAATACATTAACGATTCATTTGCAATATTTTTTGTCTTTAAAATATAATCAAAGAGCTTAAACCATTGTTTAATAAGAACCACTTATCTTTTATAAGTTAAAACATCTTCTTTAAAATATTTATACTGAATGATCTATTACTTTTCACTATTTGTAAAACCGCGTTATTAAAGACCTAATTATATTCAAAACCACTGAATAATATATTTCCAATTTAACTACATTTCAGGTTTTAAAACAAGTGTTGCTAATACACTGTTTACAACAAACCCAAAACAATTCTTTTATAATTATCTTTAAACATTCATTTAAAGATTCAGATATATTTACTTCAATGATATAATATGAGAGGATTAAAGACGATGTAAATAACACATTTTCACGACAAATCCAAGATCAGTTTTATACTTATTGTTATCTTCAAAAGATTCCATTAAAGATTTAAGTATCATAAATATTCAATAAGGTAAAATACTTGTAGTTTCTAAATCATTTATTATAACAAGAGTTATAACTCAAAATCATTTATAATTTTTATAGATAGATTTAATTTATTTCAAAAAATATAAATATATATACAGTAAAAATAATTTCAAAATAGGTTTTAAGTAAAAAGAATTAACTAGTCTATTTTATATTTCAACCATTCAATTTCACTTTTTTGAATTCCTATTTCAATTCGTATATTTTCCCACTTCAGTTCAGCTTTTCCAAACACACCAAATTGTATGAAATAGACAAACTCAATATTGTATGAAACAATATACTCATTTCACCACAATTCTACATATAACGATGTTTTATAACCAATGAGGTCCACAATCAGGCTTTACGTTCAATCAATTCAAATAACATCATGGAAATATTAATACTATAACAATCATATTGAGGAATTCTGTTGGATCCCTCCAACCCGTCCCTCTGCATCACACTTCATATGCCAACACATATACATATAATACAATTCAAGTATGCTAATTCATATTAGATGAATCTTCCACTACAAACAGGTAGTGTCAAAGGTCATCTACTTCAAGGGCAGGCATATATAATCGCAAACCGATTGATTGAGCAGTAAATCATCTAAATAACCAATCACACAAATAAACACGTAAATAACACTCAATACTATTATATGTTTCAATAGTATATCAAAGAGCGCGAGTTGAACTCAACATCCAATCCAAATGACGATTTCACGTTGTTTTTATACAATCTCAAAGAGACGTTTAATAAAAATTCAAACTTTTCAGAATTCATCCAATCCCCTTCGTATGCATAATATTGGCCGATACGAAGACAGAGTGTCAATATCGGATTCTGTATGAACTATATACCACAATTACTAGTTAATCTTCATATGTGTAGTATTAGCCGATACGAAGACAGAGTGTCAATATCGGATTATGTATGAAATTTTTACCATAATTACTAGTTAATATGGGATTAAAAGGTCATTACCTTATTTTAATTACACTATTATTCAAAACACCCTCACCTCATATCACATGCTCGCCTACACCTCTTCTTCTCCATTTTGAAACAACATTCCCTCCATATATATGGAACCGGAACCCCAACCCTCTCTCTCCTTCTACCTCTCCCTACGATCCATCTATTCAGACGAAACCACCTCCAAGCAACTCAACACCTCATTCCTTCCTCAATGGTTACCACCTCATTCAACTTGTGCCCTCCCCCCAAATTCCGTCTAATAACCCTAAATACAACAGTCGATGTCACTTTTTGCTTCAAGCCATTGGAGTTGTCCAGCCCATTACCTCCCGATGTTCCTTGCCCCATGAACTGAATGACACCCTCAAATCAAACTCTGGCTTCACGCAAATGATTGCGCCTTTATGCACCAGTGTCGCTGTGTAAAAATCGAACATCAGAGAATGATGTTGTGCCTTCTATTTTGCATTCCAATGCGAAGCTAATGAGTGTACCAACCCTTTGGAACTGAAATTGTTTTATTTTATTGAGTATACAATTTATTTAGTTTAATGAAGAAGTTAAGATGCCGGCTTGCTTTTTGATTTCATAGATAAATGAAATAGATTTAACGAGTATTTATAGGTTATATATTTTATTATTATACTCAATTATATTGTCGTTGAGCATTGTAAACTCGCACGACCTCATAACAAACCCGAATACCACAAAATTTGATAGAATATTTCGGACCTAATGAAACAGTGTCGTTTAATTCCGAGACCGTTTGCAAAAACACTATTTTCTTATCTTATTAAAATCGAGTAAATACCAATTGATTTCCAAACACTTCAATTCCCGATAATAAATTATTATTATTATCGCTTCTATTCAATTAGAATTTTGTTAATGATATTTTTTGTCAACACCGGAGATGGGTCAATAGGGATAGACCTAAAGGGGAATTAGGTGGATTGGCTCACTTTCCCAATTGATTTTAGTGCAAACTTTTAGGCGTGGATGCTTAGAAGTGCAAGATCGTTGAGGGCTATCAGGTCAAATCTAAGTTTAGCGAGTGAGATTCGTTTCGACATTCGAGGATATTGAGGGATGTAAACCCATGTTTCTCAGTATAATGTATAATAAACTACAACTACTATGATTATAAAAATAATAATACACACTTACAAAGCAACTTTCATATAAGAAGATCCCTTTTCATTAAACTTTTGTTGGGAGTACAGGAATGTCATGGGGAGGAATTCTCCATTGATTTTATTTATTAAGTTATTTTGAGAGTACCAACATTAAGGAAGAAAAATTCGACCCCCTAAATGTGACCTATGGAGTTTTATTTATAGTGGTTCTGGGCCCCTTTCGTTGGTGGGCTATTGGACCCACTAAGGTCTCTGTCGGTTGTTTTATTCTTGGTTTTGGGTGCTCGACCTTCAGCCGCCTTTTGGTGTATTCGATTGTAATCCTTGGATGATGCTTGAATTCTCGACAGCATCTCCTGAATGTAGGCCTGAGGATATGAGCTTTCAGATATAGGCTCTCGGTTTTATCGTGAATGCTTAGAGGGGCTTGACCTCGTGGCGTATGTTGAAAGCCGCTGGGTCAAATCCGCTACGGGTGCGGGTACTAGGTGGCCCAATACGGGTAGCCTGTATCATGCTCGGGTCTCGGCTAGCTTTTCGGTAGGGCCTTTGTGGTAGCCTGTATTCTTGGAGGATGGCCTTTTGGTATTCATGCAGTAGATGTATAGAAAGTAGATTCTGGGTGGCCTTCTCATTCTTTTGGTTTGGGGCCTTCGATGCTTTCGTCTTCAAGTGTATCGGCATTTGGGCAGGTCATTATTGAAGATTCCTTTGGGCTTTGTCCATTGGGTTTACTTCTTCTGGCTTACTTGGCCTTTAGATTAGGGTGGCTTCTCACATAGAGTCTTTCGTCGAGCCGGTACTGTCGAAAGGGTCTTGTTGGATTGACCCGGGTGGAGAGATCCTACCGGTTACACCCCATAGTGCCTTACGATCCTTCCCTTTGGGGGAAGGGAGAGGGTTTCGGTTGATGCGGCTTTTCGGATTACCCCTTCCTAATTTTTCCCCTCTTAGTATTCGGCTCCACTTTCTATTGAACCTCCCGCGAGCTTTCGGTCTTCCGACACCCATTCACCGCTAGCTCACTTCACTGTTGATATTTGGTAGTAACATTTACCTCCCCTTTGTGTAGGGGTGTTTTCGATTTTTCAAGTCAAACTCCATTTCCTTTTAAAAGTGTCATATCAGAGTCTTTTGATCTTCCTTTGCAGGGGAACGTTGATTGGTCCTTGTTTATGTGGTGTGGACTTAAGGTAAATATCTTTGCATAATTACCAATGTCATTTCTTCACCTTTTACCTGCAACATTACTTTCTTGAACCAGATTATTTGTTCACTGAGGACCTGAAGTTTATCGTGGTAAGCTCATTGCTTGAACCCTTGGTAAGTATTCCTAAAAAAAACTTTTTTTAAAAAAAGGGGGAAGGGAATTGTTCTGCTCGAATTAGCTTAGGTTTTTGCGTATCGCACACGAATTGTTTATATCTTAATGACTTGAGAGGCAATTCATGGAAATCAATCTATATGCCTTTTCCCCCAAATATCAACTCTTGGGTTTGAGTCACGTAACTGTATCAGAGCGCAATCACTTCCAAATGTTCTAATGAGTGGGATATAAGTTTTATATGTTCACGAAATTATATCACCTGACAACATTATGTCTGATTAGAGGAGTTCCAGTTTGTCGTCAGTTGATGCTTGTGATTTCTCTCGGAAGGGCAAGTCTCCCCTTTTGAAGAAATCGTAGATCACTTCTCAAGATGATGTAAACTCCATTCTTGCTAGCTTTGGGATGGACAATGTGGAGGTCGTTCCTGCTTCTTACTGTGATGATGTCATGCATCCTCCTGAGGGATACTTTGCTTACTCAGCTGTACACATTTGGCATGGGGGTTTCTTTCCTTTTCCTCCTTTTGTGCTTCGACTTCTGCAAGATTTGGGAATAGCGCCCATTCAATTTCTACCAAGCACTTACACATTACTCTTATGCCTGGAAGTACTAGTTCTGGAATTAGTTCATGTTTCTCTCACTTTGAACCTCGTCGTTATCTGATGCGTTTTTGAAGGGGTGTTGGCTTCCCCCTATTCCATGCTACCCCTTTGTGGAAGATTTCAGCAACGGTGCGGGCAAGGTTATGTCTTGGGAAGATCAGTTTTTCTTTATTAGATGTCCTGCCTGTATTTCTGGCCAATTTACTAATCGTGGTAAGCCCTATTAACTTTTCGTAGGTGGTTATTTTCCCATTTGTAACATATCTTTAGTCCCTTTCTTCCAGATTTTGCTTCTGATGAGGTGTCCCTAACCGAGAGCGAATCTTTCATGTTTAAGATTATTTTGAAGTTACTTGAAAGGCCGCCAAGTCGGTCCACTCTATTAACCAAGGACAATCTGCATCTTTATACCCTTCTCCCTCATGGATGGGAGATATTGGGGCGTCCCCCTGTCCGTCTTCCCGGTACAAAACGTTTACTGGCATGTTCAGAGGTGTTCGCTCCTTCAGCTCCTTTATTTTCAAGTATGTTTTGTTGATTCGGAAATTTCTTTGTGAAAATCCTTTTGGTACCTATGTTTCACGCTCTCGACTTTTCCTCAACCTTTCGTTTGACTAGGAGTTTCGGTTTCAGAAGCCCCTGCTCTTGCTGATGCTTTGAACCGGACCACCGCGGCTGCTCTTAAGAGGCTAGCCCAATTTCCTGCTGGTCCGTAAGCTAAGAGACCAAGGTACAATACTTCTACCTCCGCAATTTCCGGGAGTGTCTTCGGTAGGGAAATGAGTAGTGGTGTATGTTCACCATCTCTTCCAAGCACACCCGGGGAGGGGGTGAGCGCCACGCCGTATATTTATGCTTCTCAGTCTGCAAATTCTTCGAGGCCCCTTGATCTTCCATCATATTTTACCGATCTCGTGAAACTTATTATTTCAGGACCCGGATTTTCTGATATTTTGTTACCTCCTACTTCTTCCGACACGATGGATTTTTATCGGCATTTGATTGCTCGACAGCTTGAGGTATGACACCCCCCTTTTTTTTACTCTGGGCTTTACTCTTGCCGCAACTATATGCTGACAGCTTCCAATTTTCCAAATGATTAAGAAATGGAATTTGTTTAGGCCCGTTCCTTCTTCTTCAGTTACTGAAATTACTCGGCTCCGGGAGGCTAACGTAGCTTTGAGTGACGAGTGTGGGAGGTTGAAGGCTTCCTTGGAACATGTTGAGTCGGCCTTGCAAAAAGAGAGGCAGGCTAGGGATACAACACCTAACAAGATGCCGGCCTTAGAGCACCAGATGGCGGAGAGCGTGGTTACCCATGCTAATGAGCTTCGGAAGAAGGATGAAAAGGTTTCTTGTGCCGCCCAAATAATTGATGCAGCCCAAGACAAGATTTCTGATTTCTTGCAAGTCCACCTTCCACAGATTAAATCTGACTATTATGAAGATGCCCTATTTCATCTTTTTCCGACAACCTTCAGGACCTTTCTGAACTTTGATCTGCCCGCATTCCTTCCTTCATCCGGGATTGGGTCACAGAGAGGATTAGGTTGGGTGAGGAAGGAATTGAGGTGTCGCGAAGGAGTGGTCCTGCAATTGAGAACCTTTATACATTGATTGTCTTTCGGATGACTTAGGCAATGAGGGGGAAGCTCTTGTCCCTACCAGTAGCAGTAGAGAGAAAGGGGGTATCAGCGCCAGGGATGGCGACTATCTAGGCGAGCATATTGTCCATAATTCCGAATTGCCATTGCCTAGAAAAGGTAGCCCCTCTGGTTTTCCGGGAGGGAAGAAAGTCGTCGGTTGTGAAGTCCCTCCCCTCGGGTATAATTCCTACTCTGGATGTGTTTTTCTCTTTTCCTGGATGCTTGGCTTCGAATAGTTCCCTGTCGTTATGATATATAGGAGAAAAACTGTTTCCCTGCTTTAAGTAGAGTTAGGTAATAAAAAGTTCCAACCGTTTTTATGTTGGGCAGGTGGTACACTTGTATGCCTAATTCTGCAACCTATGTAACGTTTGTATGGGGTTCGCTTTCGTTATCCGCAAGGGCCAACATGATTATTTACATTATGACAGAGTTTAGTTTACTATGAGGAAGCATTACACACGATTTGTAGGCCGAGAAAAGAGTTTCGCACTACGCCTACTCACACTTTCAGGGAAACACGTTTCCTTGGGGGACTTGAGTGTGTTTATACAGCATTTCCTCAACTCTCCTTTAGTTTTTTGAGTGGGGATCGTGAAGCAATGTTAAAGAGGTTTAGGATGAACACGTTAAGGCATTATGTAAACTATAAACGCATAAAGAAATGATATTAATAAATTCTCTTTTCTGTCTTTATGTTATAGTTGGTAGGCTCCGGGTTTGATCCGTGTAGAGGTGTATATAAAAGGGAAAGAGAGGAAGGTGTGATCCTCGAAAGTTTGAAAAGAGAATAAAATCGTAATCACTTTCCTGTATGTCTGTGGACAGGTTAATCAACGTGAGATCCCTTCCTCCCTAGGCGAAACATCGCCGATGAGAGAAGTTTTTTCTATGTCTCATGAAAGGAAGATCTTACATCAGAATTTATCTATCAAACGCTTAACTAAGAGGATGAATACATTGAAAGGGCGGCTAGAAGAGAGGGATAGGACTATTCAGGGATTGAGAATATACATAAAGGCTAAACCCTCTATCGAATTCGAGGATGAACTAAGGAGTCTTCGTCAACGTGTCCTTGACTTAGAAATTGACTTAAATAATGCTACAACAAAGTGCGAGACGTGGGAGCATTTTTTTTTGAGAATATCCCTATAATGACGGGATCTTCGTCCCCTAGCGTCGTGACAGCTCGTAAAGCTTCTGTTCTCCAGAAGTGTTATTATTAAAATAATCCTCCTGCGGGGTTAAGGGAAACACTTATTTTTGAGTGGTGTAAAAGAGTGGTGGCTGAGATGAAAGGAATCTATGATACCAAGTTAATCAAGGATACTCACGACCGTGTCGTCAGGTATGTTGACCAAATTTGACAGTTGCAGGAAGAAATTCATGATTTGCGTGTGAGCCTTTTTGAGTTGGAAAAGAAAAACAAGTCCCTCAGGGCAATGTGTAGGGCTTACAACAGAGCTCTAAAACTTCATATTTAACCTTCCTGTCACTTAGGCGAGGCAAGCACGAAAGTTCAAAGATTTAACAAGCTACTAGGCGTTGCACTTTGTCATGCTATCGACCATTCTTTACCTGAGGATGAAGAGGGCCAAGAGGTTCAGTGACATTTTGTAACGGTGATACATAATTTCGCTCATAATAAGGGCATTGAGAATGTAATCTTTTGGTGAAATTTTTTTGTGTATTGACGATGTTTAGTATGTAAATAAATGTTGTTCTGAAACATAGGTGAAAATTGTTCGTATGATGAATGATTTAAGAGATTTTCCTTTTCTCTTTGAGTACAAGAGAATATAAAAAATTCTTTTTTACCTGGCCTTGTTTCTAACAGTGAGCTACTTGTCTACTCCTGAATTTTGTGGATTCTCTTTCGCTAGTGGACCTATGGTTGATCCGATTTGAGATAATTACCTTGGAGATCTTCGAACTATCCATCCTAACTGTCGGAATCTTCTCTCGATACGTATGAAGGGTCTCTTCAACCCAGATTCGGGTGTTAATACGTAGGAGGCTTGCATCCCCTCTGGCGCTTGTGTAGAGCCGAATTGATCCGGATTTGGGTATTGATAACAATAGACCAGGACCTCCTCCGGTTTCTGTGAAGCGCCGAATCGACCCAGATTCAGGTGTTAATAATAGTTGACCGGAACCTCCTCCAGTATCAATGAAACACTGAATCGACCCAGATTCGAGTGTTAATGATAGTAGACTGGAACCTCCTCCGGTATCAATGAAACGTTGAATCGACCCAGATTCGAGTGTTAATGATAGTAGACCGGAACCTCCTCCGGTATCAATGAAACGTTGAATCGACCCAGATTCAAGTGTTGATGATAGTAGACTAGAACCTCCTCCGGTATCAATGAAACGTTGAATCGACCCAGATTTGGGTGTTGATGATAGTAGACCGGAACCTCCTCCGGTATTTGAGGAATGCCGAATCGACCCAGATTCGGGTTATGATGATAGTAGATCGGAACCTCCTCCGGTATTTGAGGAACGCCGAATCGACCCAGATTCATGTGTTAATAATAGTGAACCGGAACCTCCTCCGGTATTAATGAAGTAAGAATCCTCTTCGGATTTGATTTGGGAAGCAGAGGTTGTACGTGTTTCTTGAGTCTCCCCTTGGGCTTTTGATATCAAAGCAGAGGATGTACGTGCTTTATTGGCCACTCTCTGGGCCTGTGCGTCTGGAGCGTTTGGCTAGCTTATCCACAAGCAGGGCCCAAGGACTTATCCGACTTCCCTCCAGGAGGTGTCTTATCCAGACCATCGTAGGCGATGATAAGGGCTTAGAAACTTAGACGAGGCCCTCATAGGCACAGAACTAAGGTTTACACTTTTGACGATCTATACGGGCCATCGTAGACACTGATAGAGGCTTATACGCCACCTCCTCCAAGAGGTGCCCTATCCTGACCATCGCAGGCGATGATAGGGGTTTGTGTTCCCTTCTGCGGGTAACGTGGAACATAAGCAGGGGTATGATGTGCTCTTTTATGAGCAGAGGTGGGACGTGCTTAGTTTTAGCAGAGGCAGCGCATGCTCTTCTGCGAGCAGAGGCTAGGCATGCTAATTTTAGATGCACCGCCATGACCATTTTTAGTGTGAAACGGCGGCTTACGCTTTCGATGCTTTAACCTTGCCCCCTCTGATTTAGGCATGGAGAAAGACTAACACACCATCCCCCTCCGGGGGATGCCTTGCCCGGGCTAATTTAGTGCTGGCAAGGGTTTTCTTTTTCCTTATTCATTTGTGGCTTGACCCTTCTGTATTTACCGTAGGATTTTCGACCTCGAAAATCAACATAAAACACAACGTTGACTATTCAAGTATCGAAAATACCAGGTCACTTATAGAAAGAAGTTAGAGGGTGAGAAAGATAAGATAGAACTAATAGAATAGAAGAAGAAGAAGAAGAACTCAACTGAACAGAATCAGAGCAAACCCGAAACTTACAGCAGAACGAATAAATTTTATTATAACATAACTTTGAAATACAATTCTAAATTTGTACTTACATATCATATCAGAGTATAACTCATATACATCACAACGGAAATAATATTTAAATAACTAGCGGTGAAGCCTCCTACTTCGAGCTCCTTCAAGTAGATCTGCAAAGCCTGAAACACTTGACTTTGCGCGGTAACCGTTAAATAATGATTTGCGTCAGTCGATTAATCCATTCAAGCGGTTTACTTTGCTATAAATTCCAACAATCTCTGAATCACTCCAAACCAACTTTATAGCATAGCTTGCGTCCGTATGATTAGAACGTGATGGACGACATTCCATTCGTCTCAAATTGGTCCAACTACCGCTGAAAAACCCGGATCCGCTCAACCCTGGTATGCTTATTTCGCATATCTCCCATCCCCTCTACAACATTTTCGTTCTTCACTAAAAACTTTTTCTTTTTAATATATTGGGCTATACCATTTCAGCCCGCCCACAAGCCTTCTCACCCACGTGAATAGTAACAACCCTCTCCTTTGTTAAGGGCCGTATCACCTGCTACTTCAATGCACGCCACTTCCGTATGAATAGTTATGGTGATCTTTCTTCCGCCAAACGTACTGGCACTCCCACCCTCAAACATTCGCATATACTGAACCCCCCACGTCCGATCTTTTCACCATAGGACTCCACTTCCATTTGCACTCAACCACTTGCAGCTCGCGTCCAAAGTGAACAGCTAAATCCCGTGAACGGTGTGCCTGCCTCCAGCTTCCACACTACAACATACCGCAAGCTCATGTATGTGAACCGCATAACCCAGTGGCTCCCTCAAGTCCACTTCAACCATGCATTTCCTGAAGTCAGTGTCCCCTTCATTATTTCAAGACTCAAACACCCCCAAAGACCCATGACATCAGGCTCCCCACTACAGTAAAATATACAAAGTGCCAACTTTCTTCTACACTTCACAAGAGATGCTTCAAACGTCCCCAAATCTTAAAATTCCACCATGATTTCTATTCAAAACTCTACCTTCTTTTCATTTCAATGCATACCATCAAACTCCTTGTCAAATCATTTAACATCTCTTCCTCCACCGTAACACTTAAACCATCACCACAGAACAACATCTGACCTACCGGCTCACTGTCCTCCATACTCAAGTCAGCTACTAACACCACAAGCAATTATCCACAAAACATCTCCGTCAGCCCAACATTTCAAGACCAAAACTTCACCCATTTTGACGCTTTTACCACAACTTCTTTTCACCATATCCTCTACAACTCCACACAAGCTTAACTGTTTATGTAAGACTTCCCATTAATTTATGCGCTCCAGTAAACTCCATAATGAAAATCAAACCCACACTTACTATTTCCTTCAACCAACGTAACTAACCCTTCTTCCTAAACTTCATGTGTTCCTTCTAACTGATGGACACTCCCTCACTTACTTAGTACCCGGAACCACGATGACACAGCGGCACCTTCTCCCCATAGTCACGCACTAAGAAAACCCAGTACCAGTATACACTCACACAGCCTCTCCTCACGCTTCCTTCCATTTCTTCCCCCAACACCTTTTACTTTTCCTGCTACCGTACCAAGTATACTTGCCATAACCCGGAAATCTCCAACGCCGGCGCCTCGCTAAGCTGAGCACACTGCTCCGCTTTACGCGCCTCAGCTCCCTTCTCTTTTTGATTTTATTTGGTTTGCTTTTTAAAGAAATGAAAATGAAGATGGCCGGTGTTGTACTCATGTATTTATAGCTGACAATGGATTCCACTTGAAGCTTCGTTAACTTAAGGATTAAGCAACGTTAAGGCTCGTACATCATAGGTTATAATATTAGACTTACTGCTAGTCTGCGTAATGTGTTGTTTCGCTGAATTTGCTTAGGGTAGGAATGAGTTATCGTGTATAGGTTTGCAGTTTTTTCCTTAGAGCATCCTAACACAGCGTGTTGGGGAGCATCACATCAGTCAAGATGTGAAAGCAACTCACCCCAACGGGTTGAGTCAATTTTTCCTTAGCCGGCTTTTAATAAGCCAGCTAAGGGATTTAAGAAAAAAAATCTCCTCCTTAGCTGGCTTATTTAAAGCCAGCTAGTCATAGCCGGCTTTAAATAAGCTGGCTATGGTATATTCTCAAAGCAACCTTCTAGATTGCTTGGGCAACCTTCGGGGTTGCCAAAGAAACCCAGAAGTGACGTACCGACCCCGCGTTGGGGTCGGTTCATCCCCAACCAACCTTGCGTTGGGGATGGTCTTGGTGAAGAAGAAATATGAAGATGTAATCTTGTAAGCTAATGGGTAGGTGTATGGTCCGCATGTTTCTGTGTTGGAGGCTATAGTATTTGATAGTGAAGGTAGTGAAAAGAAATATATTTTTACTTTAGTATTATTTTATTACCATTTGATACACGAAGGTAATGACAACATGGGGAGTCTTTCTTGGCTTGGATCCGATGCATGTTGATAGATAAAGGTACACTAATCACTTTACTACTAAACCTCACTTGTTTTTGTATCGTTAATTAAACATGTGATGAAAGCTATACCTTCTTTGTTTAAAGAGGGAAATATTACTTTCATTCTTGTTTTAAATTTTGTTTTGAAAGTTAAACACCCTGATGTATCCAATTCCGTTTACGTAGGGCTGTTACGGACAGAAATAAGAACACCATCGTGACGAGCGATGTGTCCCGACTCCAGAAATATAATAAAATCGGTAGGTTAACTTATATTGTGAAACCCCAAAATATTGTTATAGGGTGCAAAATACTCCAAATAAAAAGTTGTTTATTTTACGAAATAAAAAGTATAGTAAAATAATAAAAATTAAATTATAACTATGTCTCAAAAGAATCTTGCCAAAATTTGAATCCGATATTTAAATAACCGTTATGACCAAAAACGAATGTTATCGCTGCTTTTCTAAATATTTAATTTGAACATATCTTGCAATATAAAATCCAAAATCTCAAATTTTCACTTCTATTAGAAAGACACAGTTCAACAGATTCCAATGTTTCTTGTTTTGAAAAAATCCGACTAATAATGGGTCATGTACACTCAGTTGAAGTTCAGAACGTTAAATTACGAACTACCGTGATATTACGGGCTAGATTATATTTAATATATATTTTTATACATTCAACTTTGTTTTAATTAATATATAAATCCACTTATATTACGAATTCAATATTTAAACTGATTTAAATATTCAAAAACCGATAAAAATGCTGGACGTTACACCTTCCTTGGTCATTTTGTTTGTAGAGTTTCTTTCTTTTGCAACAGCGGTAGTCCTTTTCTTACTATTTCGAGAGGGTTTTAACGACGCAGTCTCCTACGTTTTCTTTACATAACTTTGTAATTTTCCTTGGTTTAAGAACTTGATGATCATCCCCTGCAGAACTCTGCAATGGTTTGTTTCGTGTCTATTTACCATATGGTAGTATCAATACAATCCTTCTTTCTTAGCTTCGTTCTTGGGTTTCTTTTTGGGCGACGGCCAGAAGTTTAACTCATGTCTAGTTAGGAAATAGGTACCCTGAATCGACATAGTTAGCTTATAACCCTTAGGTAATCTTGAATCAAAATTCTTCTTCTGCTGCTGCATTTTGGCCTTTTTGTTACTCAATTTGGTCATTCCTTCCTTATCTCTACACTTTCTTTTTACTGCCCTCCGATATGCGGTAATATCTTTTTCAGACTTTCTATCGGCCACAGGAATAAGAGTTTCCTCAATGCTTTGCTCGAATATGGTTTCTCTAGACTTTGTGAGGATGGCTTCTTTGGTGAGGAGAAAGGAATTGTATCTCTCCATCGAGGGTTGGTAAAGGGCCAAAATCGGGGTTGACCCTATGTGGAAAGGGTTAATGCTCTATTGATCAGGGTCATAAGGTTCTACGTCCTTCTCTTTTTCTTGGATATGGAGGGTTTTCTAATTTTATTCTTTCGATCGCGCATGGCTCGTCAATACTCGCCCCAACCATAGGCAATCCATTAGTAATTGGCGGAGATCCTTTACTCATAATACTCGCCTTTTTAAGGTCCTAGTCTGATCTGGGATGAAACAATACAGGTAGATATGTGGTAGGGTTAACCAAGGGGTCGGAGGTTCAACTTCCTCCTTCTAGCACCAAAATGTTAACGATATTTTTCGTCAACACTGGAGATAGGTCACTAGGGATAGACCTAAAGGGGAATTAGGCGGATTGGCTCACTTTCCCAATCGATTCTAGTGCGAACTTTTAGATGCTGATGCTTAGAAGTGCAAGATCGCTGAGGACTATCAGGCCAGATCTAAGCTCGGTGAGTGAGATTCGTTTTGACATTCGAGGATATTGAGGGATGTAAACCCATGTTTCTCTGTATCATGTATAATGAACTCAACTACTATGATTAAAGAAGTAATAATACACACTTACAAAGCAACTTTCATATAAGAAGATCCTTTTTCATTAAACTTTTGTTGGGAGTACAGGAATTTCATAAGGAGGAATTCTCCATTGATTTTATTTACTAAGTTATTTTGAGAGTACCAACATTAAGGAAGAAAAAGATCGACCCCGTAAGTGTGACCTCTGGGGTCTTATTTATAGTGGTTCAGGGCCCCTTCCATTGGTGGGCTATTGGACTCGCATGGGTCTCTGTCGGTTGTTTTATTCTTGGTTTTGGGTGCTCGACCTTCATCCTCCTTTTGGTGTACTTGATTCTAATCCTTGGATGATGCTTGAATTCTCGCCAGCAGCTCTTGAATGTAGGTTTGCGGATATAGGCTTTCGGATGTAGGCTCTCGGCTTTATCTTGAATGCTTAGAGGGGCTTGACCTCATGGCATATGTTGACAACTGCCAGGTCAAATCTTCTACGAGTTTCGGCACTAGGTGGCCTAGTACGGGTAGCCTGTATCCTGCTCGGGTCTCGGCTAGCTTTTCGGTAGGGCCTTTGTGTTTGCCTGTATTCTTGGAGGATGAACTTTCAGTAATCATGCAGTAGATGTTCCGAAGGTGGATTCTATGTGGCCTTCGCATTCTTCCGGTTTGGGGCCTTCGATGCTTTCGTCTTCAAGTGTATCGGTGTAAGAACCCGGAAATCTGGGCCAGTTTAAAATTTGTATTTTTGCAATTTTAGCGAATTTTGAACATTTAAAATGAATTATTTTAAATAATATCAACGAGAAATTTATTTTGAATATAATTCGAACGTATATATTTATACGCGTCGTCGTTAGAATATAAATAATTATAAATAGAATTGAAAATGGCGCGGTAGTTCGGTAATTCGATTTCAAACTTCAATTGAACATACCGGGTGCAAAACAATCCGGATTTTAGTGAAACCAAAAACATTAGGATCTAATTGATAATATCTTTCCAACGAATCCGAAAAATCAAAATTTCATAGCGGGAATCAAAAGATATGTCCAGTTGAAAATTCTGAATAGTCGCTATGGAATTCAAGCCCTTAAAAATAGACATTTTGCAAATGACATCGGATTTCGACGAAACCACTTTTGTTGGGTCCGTGATGTTAAATTATTGTTAGATTCCAAATTTCATAATTTTTCGAATCAATATGTGAGCGTGGCAAAGGAAAACGCGTTTGACCAGTTTAAGTTGATTTTAATCGACTGGAAATTGGCCATTTTTCCAGCGGTCTCAGAATTCGACGAAACTAGTTTTGTTAGGACCGTATCGTCAATACGAAGCTAGAAAATATTTTTCTAGAATTTTTAAAGTTCGTGTGCGACCCCGGTAATTTGAAATGTACGTTTAAAGTTCAATATAGTGATTTAAATGTAAATTCAACGGAAACTAATCGAAACGATCAAATCAGCTTGCGATACATATCCCATTGTGTTCGGAATGGGGGTAAAACGCTATGGACGACAGGCGGTGGGCCTCGTTTAGAGGTCGTATGTAAAAGTCAACTTTTTTGCAAAATAAAATAATTAAATCAATAAAAAATTAATCCCCTCCCTCTTCCTATACGTTCTGCCCCCCCCCCCCTTTTCAAAATCATTTCAGAAATAAAAAAAGAGAAACGAAGGGCGCGGAGGAACCCTAGCCGCCGCTACCGCTGTCGCGACCCCCACCGCAGCGCCTCCACAGGCGGTGGCGCACCCCTCCCCTTCTCGTGCATCCTCTCCTTCTTCCCCCAATCCCCTTCCGTCTGCGACAGCGCTCCAACCCGCACCGCCCCCCTCTTCTTCCTTCCTCCTCCTGCTGCCGCCATCTTACCCCCTCCACCTCGATCAGCGAGCCTCACGCCCAAAACCTCCGAACCCGCATCCAACAGCAACCGCTACCCCCTCCCCCTTCCACCGCGACGTTGCTGAGACCACCCCCCCTCTTCGAAAAGTAAGTTTTTCCCATATATTTAATTTAAATTAGTTTTTATGTTAAATTTAAACCAGTTTTTGTGGGTATTTACATAGTAGGAAAATCAGTTTTTAGCATAGAAAAGATTAGATTTTTAAAAATGCAAAAGATTAGATTTTTAAAAATGCAAAAGATTAGATTTTTAAAAAGGCAAAAGATTAGATTTTTATAGTTGAAAAGGCGATATTTTTATATTATAGAAAGGCTAAAAATATAATTTTTTATATAGCATAGATAATAAAAATTCGATCTTTATTATGTGGGAGATGTAAAAATATGATTTTTATATTTTTAAAAAGAATTAAAAGTATGATTTTTATATTTTTAAAGTATTAAAAATATAATCTTTATTATATAGAAGTGGTAGAAATATGATTTTTGTTTATGTAGAGAATTAGAAATATCATCTATATATGTGTAGAAAAATAAAAATGTGATTTTTATAATGATATTTTTATAAAGGCGAAATCTTTATTTTTATAAAGGCGAAGTCTTTTTATATAGTATAGATATTAAAAATATGATTTTTATATTTTTAAAGTATTAAAAATATAATCTTTATTATGTAGAAGGTGTAAAAATATGATTTTTGTTTATGTAGAGAATTAAAAATATAGTTTTTACATGATAGGAATATTAAAAATAGCATCTTTATATGTGTAGCAAAATAAAAATGTGATTTATAATGATATATTTTAAAAGGCGAAATCTTTATAGTTGAAAAGGCGAGACCTTTATATAGAGAATAACAAAGTAAAAATAGAATTTTTATCTATATGGCAACGAAATAAAATTTTGATTTTTATATATTGAATAGCATAATAAAAATTTGATTTTTATATATTGAATAGCATAATAAAAATTTGATTTTTATATATTGAATAGCATAATAAAAATTTGATTTTTATATATTGAATAGCATAATAAAAATTTGATTTTTATATATTGAATAGCATAATAAAAATTTGACTTTTATATATTGAATAGCATAATAAAAATTTGATTTTTATATATTGAATAGCATAATAAAAATTTGATTTTTAAATATTGAATAGCATAATAAAAATGCGATTTTTATATATTGAATAGCGAAGTAAAAATTCGATTTTTAAATATGTGAAGTGATTGTAAAAATATGATTTTTAAATTGAAAGTGAACAAATAAAAATGTGATTTTTATATATGTAGTGGCTACGGGCAACGAAGATGATAAAGATGCGATAACGATGAAGATTTCTATAAATGAAGTGCCGTGAAGTTGGATAGCTATTGGTGAGAACTTCTCACTCTTCAATTTCTCTTTCTAGTTATATATATATATATATATATATACTAGGATGTAGACGGTGTTTAGTAGCACCCGACACCCGTCATCCACAGACCATGGATGGCTTATTTGTTAAATTGTTTGGTTGTGTAGTTGGTTAGTTTATTTGGTTTGAATTTGGTTGTTTGGTAAATTTGATTGATATGTGAATGGCGTGGGCCTTCACTAGACCGGGGATAAGGCTAGGCCTCGTCCCGTTTCTAGTATCGTGTCGTTATGCCGCCGAAATTTTCTAAAATATGTTAGAAAAATAAAAATATCATTTTATTTAAAGAATGAACTGAATAGAAATTCATATGTTAAAATAAAATAATTTATCGTTAAAAATATAATTTTTGACGCAGAAGTGAATAAATAAATTATTCATTTACAAACCGGATGGTTTGTTTATGTACACCTATTTGAAGTACATTGATTGGGACGATAAATTTTACACATCGCCCAACTGCACAAATAAAATATGTGTTTGATTGTTTGAAACCCCACACGGGTGTTGGGATGAAATTTGAAGTTCACTCATCCTGATTGATTAAATATGTCGATCGATTAATTGACAGGCTGTTCGAAGCGTTGAATATCTATATTTGATGCTTATACAGTGTAGTGCACTTTGGTTGATGGTTGATTATTTTTCAATGCTGTTATATACATGTGTTGCATGAAAATCCATATAATTAATTTTATATGGTGATTGATTGGGCCTCATTCTAATTTAGAAGATAAAGAATATTATAAAGTAAAGGTTCATGTGTTGACTGTACTCATCCGTTGAGATTAGTCATGTGTTGAACGTAATATTTTAATAATAAATTTTATATCTTCATCACTATAAAATAAAGGTTCATGTGTTGACTGTACTCATCCGTTGAGATTAGTCATGTGTTGAACGAAATAATTTAACAAAAATAGTCACACGTGGACAGTACTCATTCGTTGAGATTAGTCGTGTGTTGACAAAAATAAATATTCATTTGTTGAATAGAATGAAGGAATATATGAAGCCGTATTGATTAGATTGACGCCATTTTGACGTGAACGATATTTATATCGATTTCATTCATTTAGAATTGAATATAAAGTGATTTCGAAATCGCATATTTTGAAATGAAATTTGAATCAAATTGAATAGAAAACGAATTCGAATTGAATATATAACGAATTGAATTCGAATTGAATATAAAACGAATTTGATTTCAATTGAATATAAAATGAATTTGATTCAAATAGAAAACGGAAATGAATTGAATATAAAGTGATTCCGAAATCGCATATTTTGAAATGAAATTTGAATCAAATTGAATAGAAAACGAATTCGAATTGAATATATAACGAATTGAATATAAAACGAATTTGATTTCAATTGAATATAAAATGAATTTGATTCAAATAGAAAACGGAAATGAATTGAATATAAAGTGATTCCGAAATCGCATATTTTGAAATGAAATTTGAATCAAATTGAATAGAAAACGAGTTCGAATTGAATATATAACGAATTTGATTTGAATAGAAAACGAATTGAATTTAAATTGAATAGAAAACGAATTGAATTTAAATTGAATAGAAAACGAAATGAATTCGAATTGAATTAAAATCGAATTGAATAGAAATCAAATAGAAATGAAAGTAAAAAGGATTTATAATAGAAAATTCAATTTTGATTTGAATTTGAAATAAAGGTTGAAATTGTTTTTGAAACGAATTCAAAACTATTTATAAAATTCGTTTTGAATGGTAATCGACGAAATATATATTATATAGATAATATAATGGCCTGAATAAAACGCACCGCGCCGCGGCAGTTCGTGAATTTCGACCATTTATTTCAAACGGACATTACGGGAGATCCGACCGTCGGATTCTCCTAAAACCGGAACCGTTGGGTTCGTATCGAAAAGAGCTTTCTAACGAATATTAGAAATTTGAAATCTAACGGTTGGATTTGGAGATACGTCCAAATCAAATTTGAAAAAGGTCGCCGTAAGTGCAGTTCGATGGCCGTTGATGGAAATCGACTGTACGGGCCTTGATAAAATTATTAAAAATAGTAATAATTGGTGAAAAATCATAAGAAATGATTTGGGAAAATTTGGGATGAAAAACTCCATATTTGAAAAGATAAAAATGGATTTTTATCGAAATGAACTAGTTTTGAACTAAATTTAAAACCCAATTATTTTTAAATAAATAAATTAGATTTAAAAAGGGGTTTTAAATAGTCGGAATTTCTAATATATTTGATTGGATTTGAAATGGGTTTATCGTGAATGGTGTTTTAAATAACACTAGTTCTTTAACCCGATAACAAATAGAATGTGATTTGGGTTTGTCGTGAACTGTGTTTTAAATAACACCTAGTTCTTTAACCCAGTAAAAGGAGTTTTAACGAATCTGCAATTAGGTTGAAATGTGAATCTATAATCTAAATTATCAAA
The DNA here is from genome assembly GCA_030737875.1 of Allium sativum. Taxonomy (NCBI): domain Eukaryota; kingdom Viridiplantae; phylum Streptophyta; class Magnoliopsida; order Asparagales; family Amaryllidaceae; genus Allium; species Allium sativum. Next base: position 1,015,552,371 of record CM060926.1, on the reverse strand, counting down.
TTTAGAAATGAGCGAAAATGGAGTATCGCCAGTTTTACTCCAAAGCGATAGTTAAATCTTTAATTAGATTCGAACGTGAAATGGTAATTAATTTTACCGATAACACCATGGTGTTAGATATGGAGTATCACCAGTTTTGCTTCATGGGATGAATAGGTTGGGATTGGGAAATAAAATAAATAATTACTTCGGTGTGGTTCGCTAATCTCGACTAGTTCAGAAAACCATAATTTGGTTTGAAACGACATCCAAAGGAAGATTAAAGGATAAATTTTAAAGAATTTATCTTGGATAAAATTAATGGGAACCTTTCCCTAAAAATGTGATTTTGTGAATAAAAGAATATTCTGAATTGGAATGAGGCGTATATTGTGTTTGTGTAACATTTGTTTTAATATACGCGGGTTGTTCGGAAAGTCTCGGTTTATACCCATTCTGAATAACTGATTCGACGATATGTCGAAGATGAAGACGGTGGTCGAAGACCGGAAGTCTTCACATCGTTTGGATAATTACCGACGATCCTGATTGGGCTGTACACCCAAGAGGATGGAAATAGTTGGTGGTCATCCAGACGTACTTGGAGATGGATGGATATGCGAGGAAAGTGCCTCCGGTTTCGTTCAGACCCAGAACGGACTTGTAAATGGATTGTGTGTCTGACATTGGATTTTATTCTGTGTTGATTGATTTCTATTAAATATACATCTGTTTGGCAGCGGAGAATTTATTCTTTTGCTTAACGCCCTTCTCTGAGACGTACGAGCTCAGAGGTTGTATATCGATGGACATCAGTCGCATGGCATGAATTGCCTGTGTGGCACGCTAAGATGCAATGATTAAGGCTTCTGTTGAAAAGCAAAGTCTTGTGGTTGATGATCAAAGCACGCCTACGTGGCAGCTTTGTGTATAACGTGAATTCGCGAGCCTCACACCTCGGTATGAGTTAAAAACGGGATACGGGCCATTGGGAGAACACGACGTTTCTTTCTAGCTTTGGTGGTGTCAGTGACTTACCAGCCCTTACATTTATATACTTTTCACCTTTGTGGTTGTTGGAATGAGGCGCCTCGATTATAGGTCTGTAAGGACCGGGAAACGTGTGTTCAAGCATAACTAATCCTCTAACGTAAGTGAGGATCGGCCCAACCGATCCAAGTGGCTGCCCAGAGTGTGTAGTCCTGAGCATTTGCTAGAGTGTCTCGAACGCGGAGAGGAGCTTGCCCCTTGCCTCGACTCATGACGGAAATCCAATTTCCAATACGTGTATTGCGGTTTTAATTGCAGAACTAGTATGGCGACATGATATATGGTACCCATGCCGCCTATGATTGATATTTATGATTGAAACTGTTTTGACACTATACACTTATTATAGTATCAAATGATTTATTTTTAAACGTACCAAGCATGTTTGGCTATTATAAGGGAAAACCCTATCCTCCGGCTTGCGTTGCATTATGTGATGGGACCTGGGTCTTATAGTAGCTTCATTTTTCGAAAAAGCATTGCGTTGTTTATTCTATGCACTGGTATTCTTGGGAGGAAACCCGTTCCGTGTTATACGGCGTGGTCCCTTGAATTACTCTCTTTTAAAGTAAAGTTTAAATAACTGTTTTAGTTCTCACACCAGTCACATGACTGACCTGGAGTTTATTGTTTTAACCTAAACTCTGGGTGCCCCTATTTTCCGCACGGGCAGCTAGTAGTTTTGGTTTTGCAGATTTATATTTACAGGATCCTGGTTTACAGCTGGAATGATATCCGGAAAGCTCTGTATCCGTATATCACCTTCAGTTGTGCTTTGTATTATTTTTCCGCTGCTATGTAACTCATTGTAATCTCTGATATTTATTGAACGTAATTTATTTTTTTTACTCTGTATATTCTTGTATCTGATGTAATTGTTGTAATAGCAATGAAATGTTCTTCCGTCTGCGTTCTATTTTGTCCTGTACTCAACGCCATCCGTGCTTTCCTTCACGGGGAAGTTCGGGTCGTGTCAGTTTGGTATCATAGCTTTGGTTTACAGAGCTCGAGAACAAGACACATTAGAACCATATGAAAGAATTCATCAGATATTGGGTTAGTAATATCCAATTAGAATGACTCGTTAGAGATAGGATCAGTAGTATCCTAGAACGAGTGTGAAGAGTATATTTTCCAATTGGAAACAATTTTGTTTTGAAAATTTAAATCGTTTATACGTATTTGAATATTTTATTTGTATTGAATATGGACAATTGAGTATATATAGATTTCGCGTATACGCGTCATGAACGTATAGTCGAAATTTTAATACACTGGATAGATATAGAGTCACATTCTAGACACCTGGGGATAATTCTGGTGATGTGGCCACATCATCAGCATTTATGTTCGTGTTTCGAAGGTGTGATTTCTATATATTTCCATTAGACTGGTGTGAGAACCAAAACTAATATAGCTAGAACACTTTGTTGTGAATTGGCATCAAAAACATGATTTTTGTATATATATCAAAATTATGAATTTGAAAACTCTAATCCACTAATTGATTGATGTTTGTGTTGTTTGTCTATCTGTTTGATAATTTTGAATCATTATGCCTAATTGTATCAAATATTAAATTGTATTGAAAATTGTTCACATTTGCTTGCATATACATATACTTACATTGAACAGGTCATAGCAAGGAGGCTAGAGCAGAGAATAAAATTTGTTTGCCCGACAAATAGGTACATGTTTACTACATAATTTACTGTTTTGTTGGGTGATGATGATTTTATGAGCCTATTGGCTAGCCGCTTGGCTTTTTCTTTTTCTTTTTGAGATCAGAAGGCCTATATGGCAATTTCGGGATTTTCCCGTGGCTCCCGGTGCAGGGGAGGTTATGGCGAAAATTTTCGAAAATTTAGGGTGTTAGCCAAATTTTTGAAAATTTGAAAATTCTCAGAAACTGAAAAGTTGGAGAATGGAAGCCAGATCGAACGTAGAGTTGATTAATCAAACCTCTTTCGACTTCGTTCCTTTTCGGGGACGAAAAGTTTTAAGTGGGGGAGATTGTAATAACCAGGAAATCTGGGCCAGTTTAAATTTTTTATTTTTGCAATTTTAGCGAATTTTGAACATTTAAAATGAATTATTTTAAATAATATCGACGAGAAATTTATTTTGAATATAATTCGAACGTATATATTTATACGCGTCGTCGTTAGAATATAAATAATTATAAATAGAATTGAAAATGGCGCGGTAGTTCGATAATTCGATTTCAAACTTCAATTGAACATACCGGGTGCAAAACAATCCGGATTTTAGTGAAACCAAAAACATTAGGATCTAATTGATAATATCTTTCCAACGAATCCGAAAAATCAAAATTTCATAGCGGAAATCAAAAGATATGTCCAGTTGAAAATTCTGAATAGTCGCTATGGAATTCAGGCCCTTAAAAATAGACATTTTGCAAATGACCTCGGATTTCGACGAAACCACTTTTGTTGGGTCCGTGATGTTAAATTATTGTTAGATTCCAAATTTCATAATTTTTCGAATCAATATGTGAGCGTGGCAAAGGAAAACGCGTTTGACCAGTTTCAGTTGATTTTAATCGACTGGAAATTGGCCATTTTTCCAACGGTCTCAGAATTCGACGAAACTAGTTTTGTTAGGACCGTATCGTCAATACGAAGCTAGAAAATATTTTTCTAGAATTTTTAAAGTTCGTGTGCGACCCCGGTAATTTGAAATGTACGTTTAAAATTCAATATAGTGATTTAAATGTAAATTCAACGGAAACTAATCGAAACGATCAAATCAGCTTGCGATACATATCCCATTGTGTTCGGAATGGGGGTAAAACGCTATGGACGACAGGCGGTGGGCCTCGTTTAGAGGTCGTATGTAAAAGTCAACTTTTTTGCAAAATAAAATAATTAAATAAATAAAAAATTAATCCCCTCCCTCTTCCTATACGTTCTGCCCCCCCCCCTTTTCAAAATCATTTCAGAAAAAAAAAAAGAAAAACGAAGGGCCTGGAGGAACCCTAGCCGCCGCTACCGCTGTCGCGACCCCCACCGCAGCGCCTCCATAGGCGGTGGCGCACCCCTCCCCTTCTCGTGCATCCTCTCCTTCTTCCCCCAATCCCCTTCCGTCTGCGACAGCGCTCCAACCCGCACTGCCCCCCTCTTCTTCCTTCCTCCTCCTGCTGCCGCCATCTTACCCCCTCCACCTCGATCAGCGAGCCTCGCGCCCAAAACCTCCGAACCCGCATCCAACAGCAACCGCTATCCCCTCCCCCTTCCACTGCGACGTTGCTGAGACCACCCCCCCTCTTCGAAAAGTAAGTTTTTCCCATATATTTAATTTAAATCAGTTTTTATGTTTAATTTAAACCAGTTTTTGTGGGTATTTACATAGTAGGAAAATCAGTTTTTAGCATAGAAAAGATTAGATTTTTAAAAATGCAAAAGATTAGATTTTTAAAAAGGCAAAAGATTAGATTTTTATAGTTGAAAAGGCGATATTTTTATATTATAGAAAGGCTAAAAATATAATTTTTTATATAGCATAGATAATAAAAATTCGATCTTTATTATGTGGGAGATGTAAAAATACGATTTTTATATTTTTAAAAAGAATTAAAAGTATGATTTTTATATTTTTAAAGTATTAAAAATATAATCTTTATTATATAGAAGTGGTAGAAATATGATTTTTGTTTATGTAGAGAATTAGAAATATCATCTATATATGTGTAGAAAAATAAAAATGTGATTTTTATAATGATATTTTTATAAAGGCGAAATCTTTATTTTTATAAAGGCGAAGTCTTTTTATATAGTATAGATATTAAAAATATGATTTTTATATTTTTAAAGTATTAAAAATATAATCTTTATTATGTAGAAGGTGTAAAAATATGATTTTTGTTTGTGTAGAGAATTAAAAATATAGTTTTTACATGATAGGAATATTAAAAATAGCATCTTTATATGTGTAGCAAAATAAAAATGTGATTTATAATGATATATTTGAAAAGGCGAAATCTTTATAGTCGAAAAGGCGAGACCTTTATATAGAGAATAACAAAGTAAAAATAGAATTTTTATCTATATGGCAACGAAATAAAAATTTGATTTTTATATATTGAATAGCATAATAAAAATTTGATTTTTATATATTGAATAGCATAATAAAAATTTGATTTTTATATACTGAATAGCATAATAAAATTTTGATTTTTATATATTGAATAGCATAATAAAAATTTGATTTTTATATATTGAATAGCATAATAAAAATTTGATTTTTATATATTGAATAGCATAATAAAAATGCGATTTTTATATATTGAATAGCGAAGTAAAAATTCGATTTTTAAATATGTGAAGTGATTGTAAAAATATGATTTTTAAATTGAAAGTGAACAAATAAAAATGTGATTTTTATATATGTAGTGGCTACGGGCAACGAAGATGATAAAGATGGGATAACGATGAAGATTTCTATAAATGAAGTGCCGTGAAGTTGGATAGCTATTGGTGAGAACTTCTCACTCTTCAATTTCTCTTTCTAGTTATATATATATATATACTAGGATGTAGACGGTGTTTAGTAGCACCCGACACCCGTCATCCACAGACCATGGATGGCTTATTTGTTAAATTGTTTGGTTGTGTAGTTGGTTAGTTTATTTGGTTTTAATTTGGTTGTTTGGTAAATTTGATTGATATGTGAATGGCGTGGGCCTTCACTAGACCGGGGATAAGGCTAGGCCTCGTCTCGTTTCTAGTATCGTGTCGTTATGCCGCCGAAATTTTCTAAAATATGTTAGAAAAATAAAAATATCATTTTATTTAAAGAATGAACTGAATAGAAATTCATATGTTAAAATAAAATAATTTATCGTTAAAAATATAATTTTTGACGCAGAAGTGAATAAATAAATTATTCATTTACAAACCGGATGGTTTGTTTATGTACACCTATTTGAAGGACATTGATTGGGACGATAAATTTTACACATCGCCCAACTGCACAAATAAAATATGTGTTTGATTGTTTGAAACCCCACACGGGTGTTGGGATGAAATTTGAAGTTCACTCATCCTGATTGATTAAATATGTCGATCGCTTGATTGACAGGCTATTAGAAGCGTTGAATATCTATATTTGATGCTTATACAGTGTAGTGCACTTTAGTTGATGGTTGATTATTTTTCAATGCTGTTATATACATGTGTTGCATGAAAATCCATATAATTAATTTTATATGGTGATTGATTGGGCCTCATTCTAATTTAGAAGATAAAGAATATTATAAAGTAAAGGTTCATGTGTTGACTGTACTCATCCGTTGAGATTAGTCATGTGTTGAACGTAATATTTTAATAATAAATTTTATATCTTCATCACTATAAAATAAAGGTTCATGTGTTGACTGTACTCATCCATTGAGATTAGTCATGTGTTGAACGAAATAATTTAACAAAAATAGTCACACGTGGACAGTACTCATTCGTTGAGATTAGTCGTGTGTTGACAAAAATAAATATTCATTTGTTGAATAGAATGAAGGAATATATGAAGCCGTGTTGATTAGATTGACGCCATTTTGACGTGAACGATATTTATATCGATTTCATTCATTTAGAATTGAATATAAAGTGATTTCGAAATCGCATATTTTGAAATGAAATTTGAATCAAATTGAATAGAAAACGAATTCGAATTGAATATATAACGAATTGAATTCGAATTGAATATAAAACGAATTTGATTTCAATTGAATATAAAATGAATTTGATTCAAATAGAAAACGGAAATGAATTGAATATAAAGTGATTCCAAAATCGCATATTTTGAAATGAAATTTGAATCAAATTGAATAAAAAACGAATTCGAATTGAATATATAACGAATTGAATATAAAACGAATTAGATTTCAATTGAATATAAAATGAATTTGATTCAAATAGAAAACGGAAATGAATTGAATATAAAGTGATTCCGAAATCGCATATTTTGAAATGAAATTTGAATCAAATTGAATAGAAAACGAGTTCGAATTGAATATATAACAAATTTGATTTGAATAGAAAACGAATTGAATTTAAATTGAATAGAAAACGAATTGAATTTAAATTGAATAGAAAACGAAATGAATTCGAATTGAATTAAAATCGAATTGAATAGAAATCAAATAGAAATGAAAGTAAAAAGGATTTATAATAGAAAATTCAATTTTGATTTGAATTTGAAATAAAGGTTGAAATTGTTTTTGAAATGAATTCAAAACTATTTATAAAATTCGTTTTGAATGGTAATCGACGAAATATATATTATATAGATAATATAATGGCCTGAATAAAACGCACCGCGCCGCGGCAGTTCGTGAATTTCGACCATTTATTTCAAACGGACATTACGGGAGATCCGACCGTCGGATTCTCCTAAAACCGGAACCGTTGGGTTCGTATCGAAAAGAGCTTTCTAACGAATACTATAAATTTGAAATCTAACGGTTGGATTTGGAGATACGTCCAAATCAAATTTGGAAAAGGTCGCCGTAAGTGCAGTTCGATGGCCGTTGATGGAAATCGACTGTACGGACCTTGATAAAATTATTAAAAATAGTAATAATTGGTGAAAAATCATAAGAAATGATTTGGGAAAATTTGGGATGAAAAACTCCATATTTGAAAAGGTAAAAATGGATTTTTATCGAAATGAACTAGTTTTGAACTAAATTTAAAACCCAATTATTTTTAAATAAATAAATTAGATTTAAAAAGGGGTTTTAAATAATCGGAATTTCTAATATATTTGATTGGATTTGAAATGGGTTTATCGTGAACGGTGTTTTAAATAACACTAGTTCTTTAACCCGATAACAAATAGAATGTGATTTGGGTTTGTCGTGAACTGTGTTTTAAATAACACCTAGTTCTTTAACCCAGTAAAAGGAGTTTTAACGAATCTGCAATTAGGTTGAAATGTGAATCTATTATCTAAATTATCAAATTTAGAAATGAGCGAAAATGGAGTATCGCCAGTTTTACTCCAAAGCGATAGTTAAATCTTTAATTAGATTTGAACGTGAAATGGTAATTAATTTTACCGATAACACCATGGTGTTAGATATGGAGTATCACCAGTTTTGCTTCATGGGATGAATAGGTTGGGATTGGGAAATAAAATAAATAATTACTTCGGTGTGGTTCGCTAATCTCGACTAGTTCAGAAAACCATAATTTGGTTTGAAACGACATCCAAAGGAAGATTAAAGGATAAATTTTAAAGAATTTATCTTGGATAAAATTAATGGGAACCTTTCCCTAAAAATATGATTTTGTGAATAAAAGAATATTCTGAATTGGAATGAGGCGTATATTGTGTTTGTGTAACATTTGTTTTAATATACGCGGGTTGTTCGGAAAGTCCGGGTTTATACCCATTCTGAATAACCGATTCGACGATATGTCGAAGATGAAGACGGTGGTCGAAGACCGGAAGTCTTCACATCGTTTGGATAATTACCGACGATCCTGATTGGGCTGTACACCCAAGAGGATGGAAATAGTTGGTGGTCGTCCAGACGTACTTGGAGATGGATGGATATGCGAGGAAAGTGCCTCCGGTTTCGTTCAGACCCAGAACGGACTTGTAAATGGATTGTGTGTCTGACATTGGATTTTATTCTGTGTTGATTGATTTCTATTAAATATACATCTGTTTGGCGGCGGAGAATTTATTCTTTTGCTTAACGCCCTTCTCTGAGACGTACGAGCTCAGAGGTTGTATATCGATGGACATCAGTCGCATGGCATGAATTGCCTGTGTGGCACGCTAAGATGCAATGATCAAGGCTTCTGTTGAAAAGCAAAGTCTTGTGGTTGATGATCAAAGCACGCCTACGTGGCAGCTTTGTGTATAACGTGAATTCGCGAGCCTCACACCTCGGTATGAGTTAAAAACGGGATACGGGCCGTTGGGAGAACACGACGTTTCTTTCTAGCTTTGGTGGTGTCAGTGACTTACCAGCCCTGACATTTATATACTTTTCACCTTTGTGGTTGTTGGAATGAGGCGCCTCGATTATAGGTCTGTAAGGACCGGGAAACGTGTGTTCAAGCATAACTAATCCTCTAACGTAAGTGAGGACCGGCCCAACCGATCCAAGTGGCTGCCCAGAGTGTGTAGTCCTGAGCATTTGCTAGAGTGTCTCGAACGCGGAGAGGAGCTTGCCCCTTGCCTCGACTCATGACGGAAATCCAATTTCCAATACGTGTATTGCAGTTTTAATTGCAGAACTAGTATGGCGACATGATATATGGTACCCATGCCGCCTATGATTGATATTTATGATTGAAACTGTTTTGACACTATACACTTATTATAGTATCAAATGATTTGTTTTTAAACGTACCAAGCATGTTTGGCTATTATAAGGGAAAACCCTATCCTCCGGCTTGCGTTGCATTGTGTGATGGGACCTGGGTCTTATAATAGCTTCATTTTTCGAAAAAGCATTGCGTTGTTTATTCTATGCACTGGTATTCTTGGGAGGAAACCCGTTCCGTGTTATACGGCGTGGTCCCTTGAATTACTCTCTTTTAAAGTAAATTTTAAATAACTGTTTTAGTTCTCACACCAGTCACATGACTGACCTGGAGTTTATTGTGTTAACCTAAACTCTGGGTGCCCCTATTTTCCACACGGGCAGCTAGTAGTTTTGGTTTTGCAGATTTATATTTACAGGATCCTGGTTTACAGCTGGAATGATATCCGGAAAGCTCTGTATCCGTATATCACCTTCAGTTGTGCTTTGTATTATTTTTCCGCTGCTATGTAACTCATTGTAATCTCTGATATTTATTGAACGTAATTTATTCTTTTTACTCTGTATATTCTTGTATCTGATGTAATTGTTGTAATAGCAATGAAATGTTCTTCCGTCTGCGTTCTATTTTGTCCTGTACTCAACGCCATCCGTGCTTTCCTTCACGGGGAAGTTCGGGTCGTGTCAGTCGGCATTTGGACAGGTCATTATTGAAGATTCCTTTGGGCTTTGTCCATTGGGTTTACTTCTTCTGGCTTACTTGGCCTTTAGATTAGGGTGGCTTCTCACATGGTGTCTTTCGTCGAGCCAGTACTGTCGGAGGGATCTTGTTGGATTGACTTAGGTAGAGAGATCCTGTCAGTTACACCCCATAGTGCCTTACGATCCTTTCCTTTGGGGGAAGGATGAGGGTTTCGGTTGACGCGGCTTTCCGGATTACCCCTTCCTGCTTTTGCCCCTCTTAGTATTCGGCTCCACTTTCTATTGAAGCTCCCGCGAGCTTTCGGTCTTTCGACCCCGCTAGCTCACTTCGTTGTTGATATTTGGTAGTAACAAATTTTATGTAAGCTTCAAAATCAATTTAATTTCACATTAAATTCCAGATTTACTTATTCACGTAATTCCAATATTCAAATTACAATTTCATCGTTCAGTTATATTAAATATCTCTTGTACTCTAATTTCATGCAATTCAACTCACTTTAATATTTATATAAATTATTATTTTTAGTACTGAAAATCCAGGTTATTACATTACTCCCTCCTTAAAAGGATTTTGTCCTAAAATCGCAACTTAAGACGAATATCGCTAAACCCACTAACTTTAATTTAAAATTTTATTCTTCAAAATCATGTTAATTTTTTCTAACACTTGAAATTATGGACAATTTCGGCAGCACTTCCTTTGCACGGTCGGGTCCCAAAAAATTACAAATTCAAAATATGACACTATATATCTCATCTCAGTGATGACAAATCACAAACCATGGGATTTTTTTTAAGGCTCACGTGGATTATTTAACTCAAAATATGTACCATTTGTCAAGCAAACAACTCTTTACTAATAAAACAAAAAGTCATAAGCAAACAAGTAAGGTTTTTCTTTCATATACCTGTATATAATTACATAACCCAAATGAGAGTTAAGAAAATAGAAAAGTAGCATAATAACTACAAAATATGCATAAAAAACATAGCCATCATATGCAATAATCAAACATGATGCAACTGGCAATAATGATCCAAGTCCATAAGCAACAATCATATAACAGTATTGTTGATCCGCCACTTTGAAAGGTAGCCACATGTTGGATTTTTGGCTATTGGGGTGCTCGGGACTCGAGTACGAAATCTGGAAAGTTTGGAGCAATTTGGTTGGGGTCGCGAAGTTCTCAACAACTCTGAAATTTGGTTAAGTGTTTCGGATCGGTATGGTACAACTCCCGGAAATGACCGGTACAACTCGTGGAGGTTTACAAGATGGCAAAATCGACTAATTATCCCGCGGTCTTAATTGGAAGGACTGATCCCGGGATCAGTATTGGCAGGACCGATCCAAGGATCGATATTTCTCGTAGCAACTTCCAGGATGAGTATACCTGGTGCATTGGGATTTCATATCCAGCCTCTTGCTTGGGGATTTCGTATCCCACTCTTGGTACTCAGGTTTTCGTATAATTTCTTCAGGATCGGTTGGGAATATTTTGTATTCCCAATACGAAGAAGGCAATTCAAGGATGGGAACAAGGCTTTCTAGATCAGATGTGGCAATTCATATCGCAAGATATAAAGGATGGCAGATGGAGTTAGATCAGGATGCTTTGAATATGAAGCCACAAAAACGGCTAAGTACCAGGATCGGTACTGACCTCTGGATTGATACTGATCTTGTGTTAGGAAATTTAGGGATACTGTAATAACCCGGAAATCTGAGCCAAATTTTTTTTTTTTGGTAATTTTAGCGAATTTTGAATATTTAAAATGAATTATTTTAAATAATATCAACGAGAAATTTAATTTGAATAGAATTCTAACGTATATATTTATATACATCATCGTTAGAAATTAAATATTTATTTATATATATAAAAGGAATTGAAAATGGCGCGGTAGTTCGATAATTCGATTTCAAATTTCAATTGAACATACCGGGTGCAAAATAAATCGGATTTTAGTGAAACCAAAAATATTTGAATCTAATTGAGAATATCTTTCTAACGAATCCGAAAAATCAAAATTTCATAGTGGGGATCAAAAGTTATGTCCAGTTGAAAATTCAGAATAGTCGCTATGGAATTCTGTCCCTTAAAAATGGAAATTTTGCAAACGACCTCGGATTTCGACGAAACCTCTTTTGTTGGATCCGTGATGTCAAGTTATTGCTAGATTCCAATTTTCATAATTTTTCGAATCAAAATGTGGGCGTGGCAAAGGAAAACGCGTTTGACCAGTTTCAGTGGATTTTAATCGACTGGAAAATGGCCATTTTTCAAACGGTCTCAGAATTCGACGAAACTAGTGTTCTTAGGACCGCATCGTCAATACGAAGCTAGAAAATATTTTTCTGTAAATTTTCAAGTTAGTATGTGACCCCAATAAATTGGAATGTGCGTTAAAATTCAATATATAGAGTTATATTTTGATTTTGACGAAAACTGATCGTAACGATCGAATCGGCCTACGATACATATCCCATTGTGTTCGGAATAGGGGTACTTAGCTAGGGACGACAGTCGGTGGGTTCAATTTTGAGTTCGAATTTTTAAAGTAACTTTTAGAGAATAAAATAGAAAAAAAATATTAAATTATATAAGGCTGGCCCCCCTTCCTTTTCTCCTATTCCTAGTCAACGGGGTAAAAACGAAAATTGAAATTTAAAAAAAAAAGAGAGGAAGGAGGAGCTGTCGCTCCTTCGATGAACCGCGCCACCGCGCCCCCGACAAGCGCGCCTCTACCACCACGTCCAACTCCCCTTCTCCTCCTCTTCAACCTCCGTTCTTCTCCCCCCTTCCTATTTCAAGCCCTAGCGGAAAACCCCCAAAGCCCGCCACATCTGACTGTCGCTCCGGCCATGGCCCACCGCCCGCCTACCTGCACGAGCCCCGATTCCCATCGTCCCCCTTTCCCACTGCCTCGCCAACCCTCCCAGTCAACAGCGGGTCCCACGAGACGCTTTCCCCCGTAAACTCTAGACCGCCCTATCGAACATCGCACCACCCAGCCATCTGCCGCCTGAAGAGCGCCTGCACCTCGCCTGCGCCGGCCGCCAGCAACCCCTGCCACCTCAGACGAACTGCCATGCTCCCCACCGATTCGAGAAAAGAAACAGTGAGTTTTTAAAATTCTACTTTATTTATGAAAAACTGAATTTTTTATAGTAGAAATGTTAAAGATATAATTTTTATATAGTAGAAATGTTAAAGATATAATTTTTATATAGTAAAAATGTTTATATAGTAGAAATGTTAAAGATATAGTTTTTATATAGTAGAAATGTTAAAGATATAATTTTTATAGAATAGAGATAATAAAAATATGATTTTTATTCATGTAGAGTAATAAAAATATAATCTTTATTAGAAGAAGAGCGATATAGAAATATAATTTTTATAACGAAGTGAAGATAAAAATTCAATTGTTATAACGAAGTGAAAATAAAAATTCGATTTTTGTATAAGTAGCGGATTGAAAATAGAATTTTTATATATAACAAGAGAATATAAAAATATAATTTTTATTTATGTAGTGAAATAAAAACATGATTTTTATTATATATATATAGTAATAAAAATATAACTTTTATTTGAACAGCGTGAAAAGAACTGCATAGGAATTTCAAGCAGATCCTGATGATTCAGCAGTTCAAAAGCAAAGCACGGCGGAGTGGAACCCTCTGTGAGAACTTCTCACCTTTAATTTATTTTTTCTAGTTAAAATATATACTAGGATGCAGACGGTGTTTAGTAGCACCCGACACCCGTCGTCCACAGACCATGGATGGCTTGTATGCTTGTTTGTTTGATTTTGATGTGTAGTTGATTGTGTGATGTGATGTGAAACAAAATAAAATATTTTATAGTGGAAAATATTATATAGTTAAAAATAGAAATTTTAACGTGTATATGAAATGAAATAAATTAATATAAACAAATCGGAGATTTGTTTATATACACTGATTTGATTGATATGGATTGGGATGATAAATTTTACACATCGCCCAACGGCACAAATAAAATCTGTGTTTGAAACCCCACACGGGTATTGGGATGATATATGACATACACTAATCCCAATAATTAGTTGTATGTCGATCGATTGATTGACCGACTGTTATAAGCGTTGAATATTTATATTTGATGTTTATACAGTGTAGAATGCACTTTGGATGATGGTTGATTATTCGTCATTGTTAATATATACAAGCGTTGTATGGAAATCCATAGAAATAAAATCTATGGTAATTGATTGGGCTTCATTCCAGTTTTGAATAGAAATATTTGAAATAGAAATATTTGAAAAAAAGAAATATTAGAAATAGAATATTCGAAAATAGAAATACATGAAGCCGTGTTGATTAGATCGACGCTATTTTGATGTGAACGATATTTATATCGATTTTATTCATTTTATAATGAATATCGAAAGTGATTTCAAAATCTGATAAATTGAATAGAATTGAATTCGACTTGAAATTGAATAGAAATGAATTCGAATTGAAATTGAATAGAATTGAATTCGAATTGAAGTTGAATAGAAATGAATTCGAATTGATGTTGAATAGAAATGAATTCGAATTGAAATTGAGTAGAAATGATTTCGAATTGAAACTGAATAGAAATGAATTCGACTTGAAATTGAATAGAAATGAATTCGAATTGAATAGAAATGAATTCGAATTGAAATTGAATAGAAATGAATTCGAATTGAAATTGAATGGAATTGAAGACGAACTGAAATTGAATTAAAAATCGATTTGAATTGAAATCAATTTGTAATGAATTTAAATCGAATTTATAAGGAAAAATTCAATTTTGATTTGAATTTGAAAAGAAGTTGAAATCGTTTCGAAAACAAATTTAAAACGATTTATAAAATACATTTTTAAAGGAAATCGACGAAGTATATATTATATACATTATATATATAATATAATGGCCTGAATAGAACGCGCCGCGCTGCGGTAGTTCGTGAATTTCGACCATTAACTTCGAATGGATATTGCGGGAGATCCGACCGTCGGATTCTCCTAAAACCGGAAACGTTGGGTTTGTATCGAAAAGAGCTTTCTAACGGATATTAGAAATTAGAAATCTAATGGTTGGATTTGGAATTATGTCCAAATCAAATTTGGAAAAGGTCACTGTAAGTGCAGTTCGATGGCCGTTGATGGAAATCAACTGTACGGACCTTGATAAAATTATTAAAAATAGTGATAATTTGTGTAAAATCATAAGAAATGATTTGTGAAGAATTGGGATGAAAAACTCCATATTTGAAAAGATAAAAATAGTTTTTTATCGAAATGAACTAGTTTTGAACTAGAATTATAATTCTATTTATTTTTAAAATAAATAAAGTGGATTTGAATTGGTTTTGAAAATAACCAGAATTTCCAATATATAAAGTGGAAATGGATTTGAATCGAAATCGTCTTTGGAATATTTCGATGTTGGATTCCGAGATAATACAGATATTGTTAGGGAAATTTGAAAGATACATATATCGTTATTTCCAATACGATATTTGTTAGTCGTAGAATTTGATATTGAATATAAGCCGATATATTTTTTCTATTCAGAGCCTTGTATTTAATATCAAATGTGATTTGGGTTTGTCGTGAATGGTGTCTTCATTAACACTGTTCTTAAGCCCGGTTGAGAAAAAGATTAAATCTTTTTATTTAGATTTAATGAAGTGTACCAATTAAATAATATTTAATTGGAATTGAATGGGTATTGATTTTTGGGTTTATCGTGAACCGTGTTTTAAATGACACTGTAAATGACACTGATTCTTTAACCCAGTCAAAGATTAAAACTAAGTGGAGTTTTAACGAATCTTTAATTAGATCGAAAAGATCGAGAATGGAGTATCACCAGTTTTGCTCCAGGCGATAGTTAAATCTTTAATTAGATTTGAATGTGAAATGGTAATTGAATTTACCGATAACACCGTGGTGTTAGATATGAAGTATGACCAGTTTTACTTTATGGGATGAACAGGTTGGGATTGAGAAATAAAATAAATGATTACTTCGGTGTGGTTCGCTAATCCCGACTAGTTTGAAATGATATTCAAAGGAAGATTAAAGAATAAATTTAAAGAATTTATCTTTGATAAAATTAATGGGAACCTTTCCCTAAGAATGTGAAATTTAGAAACTAACTGTAGGTTAGCTAAGCAGAACGATTTCCTGGGTATTGATCTGATGTTGGTTTCGGCCTTCGCGGTTAATATTTGGGGAATTATTCTCTTGTTAATTTTCGGTTAGTGACAGATGAATTGGAATGAGGCGTATGTTGTGTTTGTGTAACACTTGTTTATTATATACGCGAGTTATTCAGAAATACCGGGTTTATCCCATTCTTAATAACTAATTCGACGTGGTGTCGAAGATGAAGACGGTGGTTGAAGACCGGAGGTCTTCACGTCGTTTGGGTGGTTACTGATGATCTTGATTGGGCCGTACACCCAAGAGGAGGGAATCAGTTAGTGATCGTCCAGACGTACTTGGAGATCGATGGATATGCGGGGTACCAGGTGCCTCCGGTTTCGTTCAGACCCATAACGAACTTGTAAATGGACTGTGTGTCTGACATTGGATTTTATTCTGTGTGCTTGATTTCTATTAAATATTTATCTGTTTGGCGGCGGAGAATTTATTCTCTTGCTTAACACCCTTCTCTGAGATGTACGAGCTCCGAGGTTATATATTGATGGATATGAAACGCATGGAGTGAATTGCCTGTGTGGCATGCCTAAGTGGCAATATGATCAAGGCTTCTGTTGAAAAGCGAAGTCTTGTGGGTGATGATCAAAGCACAGCCTGTGTGGCACAGCTTTGTGTAATGTGAATTCGCGAGCCTCACACCCCGGTTGTGAACCAGAAACGGGAGAGGACATCAGGGAGGGCATGCGTTTCCTTCTAGCTAGAAGTGGTGTTAGTGGTTTTACACGCCCTGACGAGTTTGACTTATGTGGTTGTTGCTGTTGCGAGGCGCCTCGGTTATATCGGTTGATCCGGGACCGATGGAGTCATTCGTTGGCTCTTTGACACCCCATAGGGTGGGGAAACGCAGTGTTCAGGCATTTTAATCCACATCGGTGGACCGGCCCTGACGATCCAAAGGCTTGACTGAGTACTTGCCTGAGACACGGGCTAGAGCGTCTCGAATCGGTAGAGGACTATCTTTTGCCTCGGTTCACAGATGGAAATCCAATTTCCAAATACGTGACTTTGCGGTTTTAATTGTAGAACTAGTATGGCGACATGATATATGGTAACCATGCCGTCTATGATTAATATTTATGATTTGAAATTGTTTTATACACTATGCACTTATAGTAAAAATAAAACATGAAATTTAGCGTATCAAACATTCTTTGGCTATTATAAGGTAAAACCCTATCCCCCGGCTTGCATTGCATTGTGTGATAGGACCTGGGTCTTATAACAGCTTCATTTTTCTTTATTTAGCATTGCGTTGTTGTTTTATGCACTGGTATCCTTGGGAGGAAACCCGTTCCGTGTTATACGGCGTGGTCCCTTGATTTACCTAACTTTAAAATAAAGATTAATAACTATTTTAGTTCTCACACCAGTCCCATGACTGACCTGGAGTTTATTGTTTTAACCTAAACTCTGGGTGCCCTTATTTTGACACGGGCAGCTATTAGTTTTGGTTTTGCAGATTCATATTCACAGGATCCTGATTTACAGCTGGAACGATATCCGGAAAACTTTGTATCCGTATATCTCCTTCTAGTTGTGTATTGTATTATTTTCCGCTGCTATGTAATGTATTGTAATCTCTGATATTTTCTGTGTAATATTTATTCATTTATACTCTGTATATTCGTATTCTGATGGTATTGTTGTAATAAACAATGAAATGTTCTTCCGTCTGCGTTCTAATTTGTCGTGTTCTCAAAACAATCAGGCGTTTCGAACAGTCCTGATCGGTTTAGCGACTGATTCGGATCGAGCGAAATTCCCGGTCGTCACAGATACCACTCTCGTATCCTCTTGATTATAAATAGCCCCTTTGTGGGCTGTTTCTAGGATAATTGGCTCATTTCTGTTGCACACAGGATTCTTGAACTTGGAGATTTTTAATAGCTTCCTCATAGCATTATGGACTTTGGAAACTTCCTTGGACTTGTAAACAACAACCTAACATTTGGACATCGTTCTTGAACTCTTTTGGGCCGTTGGACTGCTATTTGCTTGCCTTTGGACAAAGCGTTTTCTTCTTGGAGAATTGGGCTATAGGATGGAGAATGGACTAGCTTTGAGCAAGGACTTTGCCATTTTTACTTACATAACTTTGTAAACAAAAGAATTGGACTTGGATTGTACTTATAACTGTATAGCATAATATATAAGTTAACTCGGAGTGGACGTAAGAACAACTTGCCGAACTACTATAAATCTCGGTGTTATTTACTTTTTCGCACTCTTCATCTGGAATTATTGTAATCGTATTCATCGGGCGTTGGCATGAGGTGATCAATTTTCCCACGCTAACATTTTCACATGCCAGAAAGGGGATATATGACAGCCTTAGAAATATAAGGATTTGGATTGCTCGGAATTCTAAGAATACTAAAAAGGAAACATATTGCTTTGGTTTTCCCTGAAGGAGTAGGAATAGAGGAAACTCAAGAGGTTTCCTCCAATTGACATCCATCGAGTAATATGATTTGAGAGGATATGGATGTTGTGGTTAAGGATTTGATTAAGGCTTTGACTTTGTGCTTGGAACGACAAGTAGATACATTTTGAAGACCACAGGATACCATCAATGCTTTTATGGCTCAGATCAAAGTATTTGGAAGGCCAACAGGCCAAGGAACTCAATCTAGAACGAATGTGAAGGCGCTCAAGATTTACCGGATTTGGAGGCAATTCCCCCCAACTAAGCCCCAAGCCAATCCAGCTCGGCTCAAGGGAATCTCCCCCAATCTCCACGGAAGTGTAGTTCGTGATGCTTTGGTCTGTCAATCAATAGGATCTGGAGTTGGAACAATCACTCAAGCGCAAGCGCCGGCGCACTAGGGTACAGATGCTGGAAGAACTTCTATGGATCCGAACAATAGATTTTCTCTTGCGATCGCTCCTAAGGCTCGAATTGAAGTGGGTGCTCAGGTTGGAAATCAACAGATGGCTCAGGTTGGATTAGACACCAGAGACATCGATGTTAGCTTGGAAGATCTTAGGTAGTTGCTTGGGAATGGTAATCGAATGAATATGCGATTCAATGGTTTTCTTGCGGCGGAGTGTCTCATTCGGATTTCTACTATGTTACTCACAATTCATTCACTCAGGCTATAAGGAATTCTTTGACCCCACCGGATTTTGAACTACTAGTGTTGGAGTATTTTGATGGCATGAAGGATCCTATAGTTCATTTGATGTGTTTTATGCACCACATGGAAGTGCTTTTGGCATTGGATAATATTATGGCGAAGTGCTTCCCACTTCACCTTACGGATATTGCCGCTATGTGATTTCGTCAGCTAGAATAAAAAAATATTAGAAATCGGAATATTTTAGTTGAAAAGTTTGTCAGATAGATCAAGGTTCACATTTCTCGACCCAAGAACGTGATGAATCTAACGACAACTAAGCAAAGATCCGGTGAGACTTTGTGGAATTTCTTGAAAAGTTTCAATGTGGCGGTAGTGTCGGTTGATCGGCCAGACCCGTATATGGTTTTGATGGCTGCTATTTTTGGTGATTGGGATAAGTCGAATTTCAAGATCTAGCTGCAACAAACTCCGCCAACGGACGTTAAAGAGTTTTACATTGAGGCAGATTGGTTTCGACGAGAAGAGGATGCTCAAACTGATAAGGAAGTTATCATGGTTAATATGGTCAAAGGCAAAGGATCATCCGAATATGACAAGGATAAAGGCAAAGGGAAGTTTCTGTCTCGAAATGGTCGGAATACTTAGCCGTGGAGGGAACCCAGATTCTTTTCATACACGAAACTTTCTTCTTCGCTTGAAGAAGTTTTTCAGGAAGTTCACCCGGTTGCTGCATTCAGAAAGCCTTTTGCGAGAGAGCTAACTCAAAAGGAAAGGGATTATGGAAGACAATGTTTGTTTCACGAGCTTGACAACCATAATACAAATGATTGTAGGTAGCTTCAGGACATGATAGAGGAACATGTCAGATGTGATGAGCTGGAAAAATATGTTAGGAACTGGGCTGCGACACCGGAATAGGCACAACTACTGCTCCAACTCGGAACTGGAACGAGCCAGGAAGCAGCTTGGGCGGAATGATCATCGATTGATGTGGTTTTCTCTCAATTCCTAAATTTCTGGCTTTTGGACTTTGGTTTTGGTTGTTTGGCATCTGGTTTTCTGGACTTCTGGCTCTTCAGATTTTGCACTTTGGATTTTGTTTTTTGACTTTTGGTTTGTGGCACTCCGGTCTTTTAGATTTGGTTTTATGATTTTGGCTTTCTTCCTTAGGGATTTGGTTGTATGGCTTTTTGGTTTTTGTGTGGTTAAGTTGGCAACCCATGTACAGGATTAGGACTTAATCCTTAGCATGCTCTATACCCGACTATAAACCATCCTTCTTCTGGTTAATAAAATTCCTGGATCTTAGGATTTTGAAGAGTTAAGTCTGCCTACCCATGTAAGGGATTAGGACTTAATCCCTAAGCATGCTCTTCACATACGAGGAACCGTTTAATCTCCTACACTCATTTCTAGTTATTTGGCTTAGGATGGATAAGTCTTCCTACCCATGTATGGGAACCGATGTGATCCTGAGGCATGCTCTTTGCGGATAATGAACCATCTCATTCAAATTAAACAAACTTAATTAACTTGAAATTAAAAGCGGCTGACTCGGCTCACCTACGTATGCGATTAGGCGTTAATCCTTAGGCGTGCTCTTTGCCCGACGATAAACCATTAAGTTTCCTATTAGAATTATTAAAAACCTCAAACCTTAAAAACTTTACTAAAATTACTTCGCTCGTAAGGAATTTGCTTGCAGAGTATGAAATCTAGAACTGGAATTGCGATCATTAAGGACTTGGTGAGTTAAGGACCTTGCTCGGTAAGTATAAAAATATGTTCCCTAAGTAAGGACTTTGCTTGGGAAGGGACGGACTATCTTGTCCGGACTTGGCAAAGCCGCCTTGTCTAGTGGTGGAAAGGACTTTCTGTGTTGTTCTATCAGGTTCTGGCAGGCAACTCATAGTTTTTTAGGTTAATCTCGGATGGTCTTCTCGGGACTTGGCGAGATCATTTGCTCATGGCTCAGGTATGGACTATGTCCCTCTTTGTTTTGGTTTGTTCTATCAGGACTTGTAAGATAGTCATTTGGTTTTTCGTAGGTATGGACTAAACCGACACTGGTTATTCTAGATTATGGATTCCTCTGGTTATCTGGTTATTGGTTACTTCGGTTTTCTGGTTTCTTTGGTTTCCCAGTTATTAGTTACTCTGGTTCCCTGGATTTCAGATATTATGGTTCTGCTTTTCTTGCATAATACGATTAGAAGCGATCGTGGTATTTCTTAGGCATTCAGGATGGATTTCTTTGGTTTTGGTATTTTAGTTTTCCATCTAATGAGATTCCACCCGATCGCGCCCTTTTAGATTTTTGGTTTATTATTAATACGACCCGATGTGATACTCGTATTTTTGGTTATTGGATTCGGAATTTTCTCGAATTTATGGACTTCTGGATCATACAAAACACGTCTTCCAACAGAAATACATTTTTGGGGAGCAAGTGTTGACCCACCTTTTTTCAAGGCAGTCTCATGTCGGATTTCTGGCTATCGAGTTCTCAGGACTCGATTACAAACTCTAGAAAATTCGAAGTGATTTGGTTAAAGTCGCAAAGTTTTCAGAAACTCTAAAATTTAGTTAATTGTTTTTAGGATCGGTGCAATTCCTGGAAACACACTTGGATCGGTACAACTCACGGAGGTTCATAAGACAGTAAAATCAACTAAATATCCCAGGTCCGTATTGGCAGGACCGATCCCAGGATTTCTCATAGCAACATCCAGGATCGGTATTTCTAGCCACCTCTGGCTTGGAGATTTCGTATCCCACACTTAGTACTCAGGTTTTCATATTCGCAAAGTTAAATTCTTTGGGATTGGTTTGGATCACTTCGTATTCCGCATACAAAGAAGAAAATTCAAGGATGGGAGCAAGGCTTTTTGGATCGAATGTCGAATTTTGTATTTCGATATAAGAAGAATGGAAAATGGAGTTGGATCAGGATGCTTTAAAGATAAAGCCACGAAAATGGCTAAGTCCCGAGTTTGATACTGATCCCTGGATCAGTACCAGTCCCAAGTACGAAATTTGGGGATATGACTCTCGTATCCCCTTGCCTATAAATAGCCCCTTTGAAGGTTGTTTCTACGATCTTTGGCTCATTTCTTCTGTATATAAAATTCTTGAACTTGGATATTTTTAATACCTTCCTTCATAGCTTTTTGGACTTTAGAAAATACCTTAGACTTGTGAACAACAACTTGGAATTTGGACATCATTCTTGAACTCTTTTACACACTTTGATTGTTATCTGCTTAACTTTGGACATAACTTCTTCTTCTTCGACACTTGGGCTATAGGATGAAGAATAGACTAGCTTTGAGAAAGGACTTTCCACTGCTACTTACATAACTTTGTAAACAAAAGGAATGGAATTGGATTGTACTTGTAACTATATAGCAAAATATACAAGTTACTTCGGAGTGGACGTAGACACAACATGCTGAACCACTAAAAATCTCGGTGTTATTCACTTTTTCGCACTACACATCTGGATTTATTGAATAACTCATATTTATCGGATGTTGGCGTGTGATGATCAATTTTCCATGCCAACATTTTGGTGCGCCAGGAAGAGGGTATATGATAACCTTGGATGGCTAAGGATTCAGTTTGCTCGGAATTCTAAAATGGTAAAAATCAAATGGGTTACTTTGGCTTGCTCTTAAGGAGCAGGAATAGAGGAAACTTAGGTGGTTTCCTTCACTGGACATCCATCGAATTATATGACTCAAGAGGATATGGATGTTGTGGTTAACGATTTGAATGTGCGCTTGAAACGGCAAGAATAACTCTTTCGAAGACAACATGATACGATCAATGCTTTTGTGGCTTAGATAAAATGATTTAAAAGGCCGTCACGCCAAGGAACTTAGTCTGGAATGAGTATGCAAGGTGCTCAAGGTCTACCAGACTTGGGAAAATTTCCCTAATTGAGCCCCAAGACAATCCAGCTTAGCACATGGACATATCCCCAGATCTCGATGAAAGTGTAGTTCACGATGCTTTAGTTGGTCAAGCTATGGGATTCGGAGTTTAAACTGTCACTAAAGCGCCGATGCGCAAGGGTACAAATTCTAGAAGAATCCTACGGCTTCGGAGGTTAGATTTGCTCCCATGGTAGCTCTTCAAGTTCGATTTGAAGCGGGTATTTAGGTTGGAAATCAATAGATGGATCAGGTTAGATTGGACATCGAGGCACCAATGCTAGTTTGGAAGATCTTAGGCAGTTTCCGTAATAGAATTTCGGATGTGATTCGAAGGTTTGCTCGAGGCGGAGCGTCTCATTTGGATTTGAACTGTGTTGGTCGCAGTCCGTTCACTCAAGCTATAAGGAATTCTCAGAACCCACTGAATTTCAAACTACCGATGTCGGAGGCTTTCGATGACAGAAAGGATCCTATCATTCATTTGATGCATATATGTGCCACATGGAAGTACTTTTGGTGTCGGATAATGTTATTGAGAAGTGCTTCCAACTTTACCTTACATATATTGCTGCTATGTTGTTTCGTCAACTGGAATCGGAAAGTATTGGAAATTATAATATTCTAGTTGAAAGTCTTATCGAACAGTTTAGGGTTCACAAGTCTCGACCTAATGAATCTAACAACGATTAAGATAAGGTCCGATGAGACTTTTCGGAAATTCTTAGAAAGGTTCAATGCGGCGGCAGCGTTGGTCGATCGACCGGAACCACCTATGGTATTGATGGCTGTGGTTTTTTGGAATTTTGGATACGATGGATTTCAAGATCTAGCTGCAACGAGATCCTCCAAGGGACCTTGGAGATTTCTATTTTGAAGCAGATAGGTTTCTACGACAAGAGGGTGCTCAAACTAATAAGGAAGTTATCAGGGTTAATATGGTTAAGAGCAAAGGATCGTCCGATTCTGGCAAGGATAAAGGAAAAGGGAAGTCTCGTCTCGAAATGTTCGGAATACTAAGCAGTGAGGGAACCTAGATTCCCTTCATATATAGAACTTATTTCTTCGCTTGAAGAAATTTATCAAGAAGTTCACTCGGTTGTTCCATTCAGAATGCCTCTTGCGAGGGAGCTAATTTAGAAGAAAGAGATTCTAGAAGACACTGTTTGTTTCATGAGCTTGACGACCATAATACAAACCGTTGTAGGCACCTTTGGACATGATCGAGGAATGTGTCAAAAGTGACGAGCTGGCATAATATGTTAGGAACCGGGTAGCGGCACCGGAATAGGCACAACTACGTGCTCCAATCCGTAATAGGAACAAGCCAGGAAGTGGCTCGAGTGGATTGATAATCGATTGATGTGGTTTTCTCTAGACTTCTGGATTTCAGGCTTTTGGACTCTTGCTTTGGTTGTTAGCCTTCTAGTTTTCAGGACTTCTGGCTCTTTAGCTTTTGCACTTCGGATTTTGATTTTCTGGCATTTAGGTTCTGGCATTATGGTCTTCTGGATTATGGTTTTTGGTTATTAGGATATTGGCTTTCCATCTTCGAGCTGTAGTTGTGTGGGCTTTAGCCGTTTGGATATTGTATCTATGCCTTTTTGGTTTTTGTATGGTTAAATTGGCTTACCCATGTGTGAGATTAGGACTTAATCCTTAGGCTTGCTCTGTACCTGACTATAAATCATCCATCTTCTGGTTAATAAAATTCCTGGATCTTAGGATTATGAAGGGATTAACCTTCCTACAAATGTAAGGGATTAGGAATTAATCCTTAGGCATGCTTTTTGCAAACGAGAAACCATTCAATCTCCTACACTCATTACTGGTTATCTATTTTAGGATGGCTAAGTCTGTCTGCCCATATATGAGAACCAGTAAGATCCGTAGGCATGCTCTTTGCAGACAATGAACCATCCCCGTCAAATTAAACAAACTTAACAAAGCTTGAAATTAAATTAGCTAAGTCGGCTCACCCACATATGGGATTAGGCCTTAACCCTTAGGCGTGCTCTCTGCCCGATGACAAACCGTTTAGTTTCCTCTTGGATTTATTGAAAAACTTCAAATCTTCAAAAACCTTAATCAATTTACTTTGCTCGAAAGGAATTTCTTGCAGAGCATGAAATATGGAATTGGAATTGCGAACTTTAAGGACTTGGTGAATTAAGGGATTTGCTCGCTAAGTATAAAAATATGTTCCCCAAGTAAGGACTTTGCATGGGAAGGGATGGATTGTCTTGTCAGGACTTGGCAAGGCCGCCTTGTCTAGTGGCGGTAAGGACTTTTCCCCTCTGGTATTGTGTTGTTCTGTCATGTTTTGGCATGCAACTCATCGTTTTTAGGTTAATCTTGGATGGTTTTCTCAGGACTTGGCATGATCATTCGCTCACGACTCAGGTACGGACTATGCCCCTCTTGGTTATGGATTATTCTATCAGGGCTTTACCGGACAATTCATTTGGTTTTTCACAGGTATGGTCTATATCAGTTCTGGTTATTCTGGATTTCTCTGGTTATCTAATTATTGGTTACTCTGGTTTTACAAATTTCGGGTTTCTTTGGTTTTCCAATAAATAGTTATTACGGTTTCTTGGATTTCCAATATTCTGGTTTTGGTATTCTCTCTTAATATGATCGATAGTGATAGTGGTACTTCTTTGGCATTCAAGTTGGATATTTCTTTGTTTTGGTTTTCTGTTTTCCATCTAATACAGAATTAGATCTAGTTTCTTGATTAGAAACCTCCATTCTCCTTACATAGCCATATACTACGATAGAGAATCCTAAAATCATATCAAAAATTTAGTACCTAACTTATCATCGAGAATCAAGCGAAAAATACTAACTCGGATTGGTATAAGCTACCACAAAATCACATATTTGAATCTGTATCAAATCGCCAAGCGAATAAAACAACCTACGTAAATCTTACATACTAATTCAATTGATTTTTTAATACTCCAATTTTTTTATTCATCTTCATTTAATACTTATATTCACACTTCAACATACTCTTATATTATCTAAGTGTGTAAACACCAACATGCTCGTTTTACTTAACTCAACTAGTTCGATAATTTCAAAATCGATTTAAATTTATTACTTCTCAATTTCTATATTCTATAACTTTCATTTCATTAATAATATTTTCAAGTTCGCGAACTACCAAACCACGATTTTTCCAAAAATATGATTTATATATATCTCAAAATCTACAAGATGAAATCCAAAATTTTCTCTTTCATAATAAAACTGTATTCCGATTGATCCAAATGATTCTTGTTTCAAAGAATTCCAACTTATATTGGGTCATACATATACAATTAAACTTCAACTTAGAAAACCACGAACTACAGTTACGCGAAGAGCACGTTTGATTAAATTAATAAATTTACAAAAACTTCATTAAGTTTATAGTTTATAAACCTGTTCTCTTATGTTTTTCATATAAACTTGTTAAACATTCATATTCACTTGGAAATATCGACTATCAAAATTGTCGAACATCCCTTCTATTTATAGATAAAATCTACCAAACATCATATCAACCAAGAAGCATATTCATATAATGTAATACATAGACTACATGCATCCGTATTATACTTATTTTAGAATTTCAGAATTGAGCTCTCGGATTTTATCCTTTGATTATCTTGGAGTCAAAACAGAAATTTATTTTAATCCAAATAATTATCTATAGTAGGAATTCATGCTTAGAAACTCGAAAATGAATCCCGGTGATGTTGCAGTCATCATCAACGTTGTTTTCCAACTTCCAAAGCAAGATCAACACTTTTAAAATCTTTTCAATATCATTTTATTCTCATAAACACTTTCAAACAATCCTAATATTTCTTTTAGCCTTTGAAATCATTTCAAAGTTATCAGAATTCCAGATTCTTCAATTCTTAACACAAATCCATTTCATATTTGTAAATCTCGATTATAAATTACCCTTGCATAATTCTTGTTTGAAGTCAATTTAAATAATTTTCACTCAGGTCACATTCTTACCCAACATCATAATCGAACGCCTAAAAGTCAATTGTGAAACTGAATTCACAAGATGTTCATTTCTAATGTTCCCATGATTATCAATCTGCCCAACCCATGCAAAAAAAAAGGATAAGAATACTCTTATCCAAACATAGTAATCAATACCCGTAACTGGTCAGGCACAACTGTAAATTAGTCAGTAATATCCAATGTTGTAAATAAACATAACCATTCGATCAAAAATTAATAATAACTACATATCATCATTTCCTAACAACCAACTCATTCATATAAAACTTAGTTATGAAAACTTTCTTTATATATATAGCAATATATAAATTCTTGGTAAACTTATTCCATTCACCAAATTCGAAAACAATATCACATCGAAGGACTTGTTTAAGTGTTTTAGAATCCACATCAGAACGAGGATCAATCATTGACTCGAATCAAAAATTTAGACTTAACAAATCAAATGACCCTACATGAAATATTTTGTATTCACTAACAAGTACGTGCTTATATGTATATAATATATATTCTTAGAACTCAACCTAGGGTGTTACTAACCCTGTCTCTAGTTAGCTATACCCTTTACAAGACCAGGTGTTCACTAAATCTAAGCTCTAATACCAAATGTAAGGACCTGAATTTTCGGTTCTCGAAAATCAACACTATACATCCTCTGTATTCATATATCTCAATTCAAGTGCCAGAAAGACTGATTGTTAAGGGAAAAGAAAGGAGATAGAAGAATAAAAGAAAGAAGATATGGAATAAAATCCCACAACGGAATGAATAATATATAATATTAGCATTGCTATTTGCATAAAGAGAAAAATAATAATATACATACAGTAGTCAGAGTAATCAGTGATCAGCCTAAACATTTATAATAATCTTTCCTTACAATTTCTGATGCATAAACCCACACTTAGAGTGGAATAAATAAAATAACATGAGCATATGTCTTGTCACTAACTCCTATTCTGAAGCTCTAAAGCAATCCAAATCCAATCTATAAAATATACTCGGTATAGTCCGAGCATTATAATAAAATAACATCGGGATCAGGCTAGTAAACAGTTGAGATAACTCAATATATATGTGACATATATCAATACAACCTGAGGCCGTATGGATGTCCGTAATGGTTATCCCCTCAAAAGCATCCGACCATTTATTAGATGAAGCATAGTTGTATAATATATAATGTCTAGGGCGTAGAATATAAATTAATCAAATAGCTGGAATAGTTACATTAGTTATATTCAACAACTATCAAGGTACAAACAAAACAACTAAGGTATGTTTGTATATTGGATTTTCCATCGGAGATCACCTCGTTCGGATCCGAACTCCATGCACAAGGACCATAGACCACCTCATAATGTTAGGCCTAGAACAAAGGACCGCCTCATAATACTAGGCATGCAATCACCTCCTGATTTCATACCTATAATAAAGGATCCACAGTAATACAAGCCTACAATAAAGGACTACTTCATAATACATGCCTACTCCATTTAATGTCATTTCCGATGCAGAGGTTACGTTCGGCGTCTTTCACACAAGTCTTCATTGCTAGAACATAACATGAATCCCCAGATGGCATTCCACAGCTCAACAAATCTTTGAATCATAAATGGCTTCCTAAACAGATCTCAGAATCATACATGTATTCCCATATATCAACAGATCTTGGAATCACGTATAGATTCCCCAAAAAATCTCAAAATCACTACATGTCTTCGAACATCTCAAATAGGTCTCAATCTCCATATAGACTTCACTTTAAAACCACATCCAAATCATAGAACCTATATACCGGTTTTGAAGTTGTTTTCGACAAGTAGAATACTTACCAATTCCGGTCTCCTCAAAACCTATCGTTAGATTTAAGGTCAATTTCTATAGTCGATTAATCAACTAACAAGTCACACAATAGACGATTTTATATTAAAAACAACCTCGCTTGATGTCCATAACAAAAGAATAAACATCCAAAGCACTATAGAGTCACATAGCATTATAAATACACAAAGAACGATTAGCTCATATAAACATCTTATAATCCCTTTTCCATTTAATCAATCTTTCACTAGGTAATTCTTCTCTTATTAGTAAAACTCCTTTTGTCTAATAGAACAGAATTTATCTAATAAGACTCCATTTATTAATCAATAACTCCTACTTGATTAATATTCCTTTATATACTTGTGTATATATCAATTTCTATATATAAAAGATATATGCTTGTATTCTAATATTTCCCTATTCCTTTATAGTCTTCAATACTTCAAAAGGTATTTATATACTTATCCCTGCGATATAAGAATATCCACAATTCATTTGCAATATTTTCTTTCTTTAAAATATAATCAAAGAGGTTAAGACCATTGTTTAATAAGAACCTCTTCTCTTTTATAAGTTAATACATCTACTTTAAAATATTTATCCTGAAAGATCTAATAGTTGATACTATCTTTAAAATCACGTTATTAAAGATCTAAGTATATTCAAAATAGTTAGGTAATTTATTTCTAGTTTAACAACATTTCAAGTTTAAAAACAAGTGTTGCTAAAACACTGTTTACAACAAACCTAAAAAAATCCTTTATAATTATCTTTAAACATTCATTTAAAGATTCAATTATATTTTCTTCAATGATATATCCTGAGATGGTTAAAGATCAATGCAATTAACACATTCTCACGACAAACCCAGAACCATTTCTAAATTTTATAAACCGACTTAATTTATTTCAAATATATGTATTAAAAATTATTAAAAATAGGTACTAAGTAAAAAGAATTTAAAAGTCTGATTTATATTTCAAAACCATTCAATTTTACTTTTCCCAATTCCTATTTCAATTCATATAGTTTCCCACTTAAGTTTAGTTATGCCAAACACATCAAATTGTGTAAAATAGAGAAACTAAAAATATTATATAAAATAATATATTCACTTTGCCATAATTCCACATATGATGATGTTATATATCCGACAATCAGGTTTGACGTTCAGAACGTTCATATAACATCATATGAATATAAATACTGTAAAAATCATATTGAGGAATCCCGTTGGATCCCTCTAACCCATCCCCTTGCATCATAGCTCTTATGTTAGCACATATGCATATAATACATTTCACATATGCTAATTCTTATAAGATGAATCTTCTGATACAAACAAGTAGTGTCAAAGGTTGTCCACTCTAAGGTCCGGTATGCATAACCACAAACCAACTAATTAAGCACTAAATCATCCAAACAACCATTCAAATATAAATATGCAAATAACAGTCAATACTATTCAAATATAAATATGCAAATAACGTTCATATACCATCCAATCCAAACAACCATTTCATACTGTTTTTTATCTAATTTCAAGCAGGAGTTTGAAATTAGACAAAAATCCAAACTACCTAGAATTCATCCAATCTACTTTGTATGCATAGTATCTGCTAACAGGAACCCAACGCATGCAACTAATGGTGTGCCAGTCAGACTTCGTATGGACTTTATATCATTTTTACAAGTTAATACAAAATTACACTATTATTCAAAACCCTATCACCTCATATCACATGCTTCCCTAGACCCTTTATTCTCCATTTTAAAACAAAGTTACCTTCCCATACATGGAACCCAAACCCGCACACTCTTTCTCCTCCTATCTTTCTCTATGATCCAACGATTCACACGAAACCACCTCTAAACAACTCAACGCCTTAGTCTCTCACAATGGTCACCACCCATTCAACTTGCGCCCTCCCTCCATATTCTGACCCATAGCCCTAAATATCCACCATCATTGTCACTTTTTGCTTCAAACCATCAGAGTTGTCCAACCATCGCCTCCCGATGCGCCTTGCTCCCATGAACTCAATGACACGCTCAAACTAAACTCCGACTTTACACAAATGACTATGTCTCTATGCCCCAGCGTCGCTGTTTAAAAAACGAGCTTTTGAGAATGATGCCACATCTCCTATTTTTCATACCAATATGAAGCAATGAGTTTACAAACCCTTTGGATCTGAAATATTTCGATTTCGTCAAGTATACAAAATCGTCAAGTTCATCTCTTCTAAATTTATATCGATTTTATAATCATATGGTTTGAATTAGAAAATTTGTGAAATAGAGCTTATAAGAATGGTTTAAAATTGTACGAACTGTTTGAATTGAAATATAAGATTTTGACTTGACTTTATAGTAATAAATTTGAATTTTTCGACTTGAGTTATGGAGTATGATATGTTTCATTGGAATTGAAATATATAATTTGTTTTGATTTATATAAATCGAAATAGAAGGTTATGATTTTAATTGTATAAACCGGATTTAATTTAGTGATTGAAATTTTGAATTGACTCGAACAAATTCTTATAAAAGGCGAAACTAGATTGTTTAACTTGAAATATAAAGTTTTGAATTGAAATGGCTATATTGGACTCGAACCAAATTGTTGGATTTTATGAATCAACTTGAAACGATTTCCTATAAAGGTAAAAATTGAATTATTTGAATTGCTTCAAACTCTAATTTTTGCGAATATAAAGCAAATCAAAATATTATCAAAGTTAAATGTTTTGGTATCGATTTAAATGGAAACTGAGATATTTAAGATACAACTTAAATATAAGTCGATTTTTGGTACGATATGATTTTCTAAATCGATTTGATTTAAGCGATTTAAGTGAATTGGTTTAAAATTGAATATATTCGAAGTTAGATATTTAATTTTGAATTCAAAATTGAATATGAGATTTCATATAAACTATTTTATAAAGTGATTTATAAAATAATGACCACGGTGTGAAAAATGTAAACGATTGGTTGTTAAAGAGATCGAGATCGGCTATTATCATACTCTCTGCCAATACCAAAAACCACTTTGACAGCTGTGTACATAGTGGAGATCCAAAATGAAGTAGGATGGTTTGGCGAACGACTCTATTTTCTATTTCATATTAATTACGAGACCCTGACTAACTTGAGTCAGCTTGATGTGACTAAAACAGGAGCTACGCCAGCGCACTTCTTCAATATTATTTTATTACTGTTGATATTCGATTGGGCCCTTTTGATTATGGGAGTGTGTCTCGAGGTGGGCGGTAGTAGCTGCTATGCGTTACCACCAGTCCGGCTTTGCAAACGGTGAATCCACCCTGGCATTCCTTGCGTGCCATGTCACATGCCTTATACGAGCCCTCTACGACTTTGTTTTGTACTATTTTATATGGAGTGCCCTCTGATAGCTCTCTTGTTTACGGAGGAATTACGGTACTATATATACTTTGGGAATATATAAACGGTGTAAGGGTAATCATGGTAATCCCGCTTACGCTATTTTGATATTTTTACTTTACTGATGGAAACTATTGTATGCAGCGTATTATACCATAAAGTATTAGTTTGACGGATCCTTAAAGGATGGTGATCCCAAACATCCTTTGAGTTACTGATTGCATTTCATTGAACATTTCATTTGAATTGATTTACTTTCATGAGAATGTTAGTCCTGATTCGAGTTGTTTTGTTTTGCATTATTGCTCGGGTCAGATCGATTATCACAGCTTTTGAGATCCGCTCTTGGAATTTGAAGTTTCTATTGGGATTTGCTCACCTATATCATCCCATTCAGTTGTTCCAATTCAGCTGTTTCTTGTCGTTTCTATTTCAAACTGTTATTATTTATTTGTTTATCTGAAATTCATTGTATTAGACTTCCATTGTATTATTTATGTAAACTCTGATGCAAGTTTATTTAGTAGCTTCATGAACTACTATCATATTTTGTATTTTCTGCTGCAAGATATTATATTACTCTTTATCTGTGTTTGTGATTTATTTTGTTTACCTCAGAAGCTAATAACAATATGTCATTTTGTACGGTTCGAGTTGACTTTTTTTGTCGATTCGGCCTGGTCAAAATGACGGGTCATTACAAATATGAAGCAAATGAGTTTACAAACCCTTTGGATCTGGAATTGTTCGATTTCGTTAAGTATATGAATTTATTTAATTTGATGAAGAATTGAAGATAGCGGCTTGCCTTTTGATTTCACAAATAGAAGAAATAGGTTTAAGTGATGAGTATTTATAGGTTAGATATTTCTTTAGATATTTTATTATTATATCCAATTATATTATCTTTGAGCATTTTAAGCTCTTACGACCTCACAATAAACTGATTGCCATGAAATTTTATATCTTATTATAATTCAATATTCCAGATCCTATGAAGCTGGTTTCGTCAAATTCTGAGACTGTTTGCAAAAACACTATTTTCTTGTGTTATTAAAATCGAGTAAATACCAATCGATTTCCAAACTCTTCAATTCTTTGATAATAAATTATTATTATCATTTCAATTCAATAAGAATTTTACATATGCTTCGAAATTAATTTAATTTCACATTAAATTTCAGATTCACTTATTCGAGTAATTACAATATCTAAATTACTATTTCAACATTCGGTTATATTAGATAATCGTATATTCTGATTTTAGTTTGTTCAACTCACTTTAATATTTAAATAAATTAAATATTAGGGTATGGGAAATCTGGGTTATTACAATCAACCATGGTCCACCCCTATTTAAGCTAGGCTTTCATAGAGGCTCTTTTCAATTTCATGATTCTCATGTCGTTTTATGGATTACTACATGTCTTCACAAATAACAAGCGGCTAAAGTAAGGCCGCTATGGCTCAAATCATCTCCCTTTTGTTAGGGAGTTAGGAACCCTTGCCAACTATACTAGAGTCGTGAGTTATTATTTTGAGTGAATTAGTTATGGCCAAAGCATATTACTATTTAGTATCCACATATATCTGCATTTATGGATATTAAAATGATGAATACATATATTATTTCATTTGCATCATGCATATGTGTATTCCTATGCGTAATGAAAGTTAAGATAATTTTCCAAAGATAATTTTCAAAAATTGTTTTATATAAACATTTGAAGGAAATTTTCTTACATTATTGTGATAGGAGAAATTTTAATTGGTTATATTTTGGATTTAATTAATTTAAAATCCAACAAGAAAGCTATAGAAATATGATAATTATCATTGAAAAATGTTTCCTATCAATGATAGTTTGGTGTTGCCAACATGCTTATCGAAAACATTCAACGACATGGCGATAGCTTCGTAGGGATGTGTTCGATGGCACAACTACGACATTATTTTTGAATTAAATCACAAGATATCCGTGACGTCAAGTTTTTGACTACTTTATGCTGGCATATTATTTTCAATGATGGCAATTTTCAACGACACTGCGATGACTGGTTACGACCTCTCAAAAGTGAATTTTTGGATTTTCCCATGACTTAACTATGACTTTGCGTTGATATTTCAATAGTTGTTTAACATACTTTTGTTGTTGCACTTCCTCCATCATAAATCATAATTATATCATACGAGGGATACGGCATGCTCTTCGCGCATGATCATATCACATGCTTTGCACGTGAATTAATTTTTAAGAACTGTACATGTTCAACATAATCAAAAAAGTGATTTGTATGAATATTTAGTTATATTTTCGCATTTAAATCTTGTGTAACTAGTTTGAATTTTTATTTTTAAGTTGCAATATCTAATTTTTTTTCTATTATCGCTTATTTTTGTGTATGTTTTTTTTAATTAAATTAAGTTATAAAGAATATTTATTTGTTAGATCGTATTTTTAAGTGATATTAGAATTTATTATTACTTATAGAAATGTAAATTGAATATGTAAAAAGATTCTATTGTTAAATCCTGTTTAAAGTGATTTATAAAGATAATGATAAGCAAGGGTATTCATGAAAGTTTGCGGTTTAAGCAAAATTTCACACTTTTAAGATATCTATTAATAAAGATACAGTCATTCAAGCAATGCTAAATAGACAATACTTATAATAGAAAATAGGAAAATAACTATGCTAACTTGGACAGTTTACGCTATGGGTCAGGCTATTGGCATCCCGTTGTTTGCTATTCACCATCCGATTAAAATTTTAGAATTTTATTTTCAAATTTACCCTTTAACAGCCAATTATATAACTTGTTTTATGTTGTACATGATTTTTTTGTAAAAAAAATAAAGATAGAAATTACAAATAATGATTAAAAATTTAAAACAATGATTGAAAATTAAAAAACTGTACTATCAACAATGTGTATCATTATGTATTTTGAGACCGAGAATGTCAGGCTATACAAAAATTGCAAAACCCTGGCATGTTGCATTCCCTCTTTGATTTCTCCTCCTCTCATGGAGAACATCACCCTGTCCATATTTTCCAGCGTATCTGTAGTTGAGTTGCATGGAGATTACACCATTCACTTTTGGACTCGTGTGTTGGAAATCCATAGTTTGGATAGCTACTTAGTTTGTTCACAAAACCAATTGGTTAATGTGAACTATAGCTTCCTAATATTTATTCAGGATCTTAGTTGAGTATTTTCCGATGTGGGACTTATTATTTTTTCATCACTCCACAACTTTGAAGCACCAATATAACTTTTTTTTAACACACCCCCTTGATTCAAGGTTGTTGAGATAATAAGTGAAGCACTTCTCTTCGATTTTGTGATGCACTTCTCATTACCTTCAATTGTTGAAGCACGTCTCTTCAACTCCTTTTTGTTTCTTTTTTTTATATTTGTGATGCACTTCTCATCACCTTCAATTGTTGAAGCACGTCTCTTCAACTTCTTTATTTTTTCTTTTTTTTATATTTGTGATGCACTTCTCATCACCTTCAATTGTTGAAGCACGTCTCTTCAACTCTCTCTTTGAATATTGAAATCCTGAGCTCTAATACCACTTGTTGGAAATCCATAGTTTGGATAGCTACTTAGTTTGTTCACAAAATCAATTGGTTAATGTGAACTATAGCTTCCTAATATTTATCCAGGATCTTAGTTGAGTATTTCCCGATGTGGGACTTATTATTTTTTCATCACTCCACAACTTTGACGCACCAATATAACTTTTTTTTTAACACACCCCCTTGTTTCAAGGTTGTTGAGATAATAAGCGAAGCACTTCTCTTCAATTTTGTGATGATCATTTTCAATTGCTTCTCGAATGAAATGATGTTTGATGGCTATATGCTTTGTTCTTTCATGATGGACTGGATTCTTAGCTATAGCAATGGCTGATTTGTTGTCACAATGGATAGTCACAGCTTCTTGTTTCTCACAAAAAATTAATTAATATTGGAGCACTTTCTCGAACAACATTGATTTAGCCATTTCCATCACTGTTTGATTCGAGAAGCAATTGAAAATGATCATCACAAAATCGAAGAGAAGTGCTTCACTTATTATCTCAACAACCTTGAATCAAGGGGGTGTGTTAAAAGAGGTGGGAAAGATGAAATAATTTCCAAAAAAAAAAAAGAACAATGGGAAAGCGTATTTGTTTTCCATGGCCGAAGCGGTAGAAGAAGAAGAGCAAGGATCTCCGCACACCGTTGATCCAGCATCCCAGAAGCAGAAGAATGGAAAATCTGAAAAGTCTGTCGAAGAAGATGAAAACGAAGAAGACGAGGAGCTCCTAAAGGCAAGAGCTTTGGAGAAAAGAAAGCAGCAAACTTGTAGCAGCTATCGAAGCTGTTGTTGAACATGGCACAAGTGGCCGTGGAAGAAATTTTATTTTAGAATTGTTGGTGAGAAAGTGCACCATGGGAAGAAAGTGGCCGTGGAAGAAATTTTAAGGGAGAGTGCATCACAAATCGAAGAGAAAGTGCTTCGAATCAAGAAATCTGTTTGGAGTAGTAAAACCAAGTTTAAGGGAGGATGTTGGAAATAAACTTGGTTTTTAGGAAAATATTAATTGTGCAATGAATTTAATTATTGTATTAATGGAAGGCTAGAATAAATGGTAAGAGTTATCAAATGAAATTTGATATGTTAAGGAAAGTAGAAATTAGGGGTTAAGGACAATTCTAGATAAGAAGACTCTAGAATCCTTGTAATGCTATAAATGTAAGTGTAATCTCTCATTTTGTGTATGAAAAAAAAAAGAGAGATTAGACTTACATTTATAGCATTACAAGGATTCTAGAGTCTTCTTCTCTAGAATTGTCCTTAACCCCTAATTTCTACTTTCCTTAACATATCAAATTTCATTTGATAACTCTTACCATTTATTCTAGCCTTCCAATAATACAATAATTAAATTCATTGCACAATTAATATTTTCCTTAAAACCAAGTTTATTTCCAACATCCTCCCTTAAACTTGGTTTTACTACTCCAAACAATTCCTTGATTTGAAGCACTTTCTCTTCCTTTGCCAAATCTGCCTCCTATAGAAGACTCGCCATTATTTTGCTTTATTTTTTTGTCATTGTTTAATTGAGTGGTGACTTTGGACTGAAACGCGTTTTCAACCATCTTTTCCATACGGCGTAACAACCTTTGCTCGTAGGATCTAAGTGAACCCATCAAGCCTTGAATGGTCATGTTTGACAAATCTTTGGTTTCTTCTATAACAACCACCATAAGATCAAATTTTTCAGTTAAGCTTATCAAAATTTTATCAACGATTCTACGATCGTCAGTTATATCTCCATGAGACTTCATTTGATTCACTAATTCGGACAACCTATTAAAATACTCATTCAAACTTTCATTTTCTTTCATTTTTTCATTTTCAAAATCTCTCTTTAGAGATTGAAGTTTGACAGTTCTCACTTTTGAATCCCCTTCAAATTCTTGTTGCAAGATTTCACATGCTTGCTTGGCTGTTTTTGCTCTCATAATTCTTGGGAATATGGTGTTTGACACTCCAAGAAGATCTCGCAATCTTTTAAAATTATCAGGCTTCAATGTTTTTGTTAAAATATCAGCAACTTGATTATTTGTTTTGCAAAAATTCAGCTGCACTTAGCAAAAATATCATTCAAACTCCTCATTTTTATTGGGGTTGAGCATGGAGATTAGGGGTGTCAATGGGTCGGGTTGGGTCGGGTTCGGGTCGGGTCAATTCGGGTTCGGGTCGATTTTAAACGGGTCGGGTCAACCCGTTTATTAAACGGGTCAGAAATAGCTCAACCCGAACCCGACCCGTTTATAAACGGGTTGACCCGACCCGACCCGTGTAACCCGTTTAATTTGGCCAGGTCGGGTCGTAAACGGGTCGGGTCGGGTCGTAAACGGGTCGGGTCGTAAACGGGTCGGGTCGTAAACGGGTCATGGCGGGTCGGGTCGTTAATGGGTTATAAACGGGTCGGGTCAACCCGTATAAGGTATAAACGGGTCATAAATGGGTCATAAACGGGTTCACGGGTCATAAACGGGTCATAAATGGGTCAAATTCGGGTTCATGGGTCAAACGGGTTGTAAACGGGTCGGTCCAACCCATATAAATATAAACAGGTTCACGGGTCATGATAGGTAGTGGACTGGGCCGGGTCTATGTTTTGTAGATTGTAGAGTAATAAAAATATGTTTTATAATTAAACGGGTCATGACGGGTCAGAAACGGGTTCACGGGTTTGGTCGGGTCAACCCGTTTATTAAACGGGTCAGAGCGGGTTGACCCGAAATTGACCCGTTTATAAATGGGTCGGGTTGGGTCGGGTTTTTATCGTGCGGGTTACGGGTCGTGTTTCGGG
The DNA here is from genome assembly GCA_030737875.1 of Allium sativum. Classification (NCBI taxonomy): domain Eukaryota; kingdom Viridiplantae; phylum Streptophyta; class Magnoliopsida; order Asparagales; family Amaryllidaceae; genus Allium; species Allium sativum. Next base: position 1,015,513,430 of record CM060926.1, on the reverse strand, counting down.
TCGTGTACGAAATTGACGGCCCTAATGGAGATGATGAATTATGGCATGCTGAGGATGAAGTGCTAGATGGAGAACTTGGTGTAGATGAATCACATTCGTTATTTGCCAATGTTGTTGGATTTTGTTCTAAAACTACTGCTGGAACGGTTTTATCCTCTGATACCACTTTGCTAGAAATTTTAGAGGAGGAAGAAGAAGAAATTAGAAGAAATAAGAATAATTAAGCAAACTTTCATTGCTTCATTTTTTTTATACACAAAATAAGAGATTAGACTTACATTTATAGCGTTACAAGGATTCTAGAGTCTTCTTCTTCTTTGGAATTGTCCTTAATCCCTAATTTCTACTTTCCTTAACATATCAAATTTCATTTGATAACTCTTACCATTTATTCTAGCCTTCCATTAATACAATAATTAAATTCATTACAAAATTAATATTTTTCTAAAAACCAAGTTTATTTTCAACATTGTGGTTAGTACCCTCAAGTTTCTTTACAGCCCATAGATGAATGTAATTTACCATTCTATGACCTAAATTACTACGTACATCTCGATGTATGATTACTATCTATTTTTCCTATTGAATTTACCATCTTTTAATAGCTCTTGCGGTGTTTGAGTATATGTGTTACACGGTTTGTCCGCAACCAAACTCTGTTTTTTTTTTTTTTACTGCTGCTGCCGACCTTTGGTGTAATAACATTCTTCCATTTGCTAAAGTACAGTTAACCTCAGATGTATCACGTAAATCATAAACATCTGCGCTACAAACTTAAAATCTTTAGTATATTAAGGTTTCCTTATTTTGTACCAACCCTTCTTTTAGATCCTTTTTATCCATATAAAAAATCGAAAATTTTGGCTTATTCTGCCACTGGTAAACCATTTTCATTCCGCAGCTTTCACTTCTTATACACGAATTGGTGACATTCTTATGCTATATGCAGCCATATTTGGATAACTGCCACCTGGGACTTTGTAAAATTATAATATGCTCATTGAAATAACCATATCAGTTCAACAACACCGATTTTTATTCGACGTCTATTCAATTTTATCTACATTTATAGGTTAATATAGAATTGTATCTTGGTACATACAGTTACATATGTTAGTTATCCAGCTTTGTCAACTGTCTTGACAGACCATTCTCTTTTTCTGCTGTTTGCCTGTTTGCCGTTTCGGTTAGCTGTTGACAACTACTGGTAATGCAGATCTTCTACATTAGATTTTGTTTTCCTTCCTGCTCTAGACTACTCATTTTCATGCTCACTAAATTTTCTTATGCAAACTTATTACTGTTTACTCAGTTTTATATATGTATGTTCAATTCTATATATTCGAAAAATGAAATTTTTGTGAATAATGTTTGGATAAAATTTCAAACCAAGTGTTATCCTAATAATATAGGAAGGCAAATTCTATACTTACACTAACGATCACTAAATGTACACAAAAGAAAACCACCATACATCAAATATTACTTTACATAATACATCGGGTATTTTACAAAATTATGCTTGTTTCAATCTTGTTTGTCTTGCCTCTTTTAAACCTAAAACTCATTTACCAAAAATTAGAAACTTCTTACACCAAATTAAGTTAAATCTGACAAATAAAATTTAATTATTTCACTATTACTATAGCTCTTTTAAACATGTCTAAAACCAAATTCGAAAAAATAACTCTAGTATCAAAAGAAAAAAAAAGTCTAAATTGTTAAAAGTTAATTTGTAATTTTATCAGGCAACAATTAAATGCATTGACAAATATGCTTTTGTATTAATGTAGGGAATAATTTAAGAATTCCTATATATGACATAATTAGATAAATCTAGATAAGGCATTATCTGTAATATTCCAGAGAACGCATTATATTATAAAAGACAAGTTGTATCTCATGTAATCAATCAAGCAACAAGGAAAAAAAATTTGAATCTTTTATCTATCTCTCCACATATTTACTCTGCTGTGCCTAACAAATTTGGTATCAGAGCCTTCTCAACTTCATTAATCAGTCACTCAAAAACAATGGCAGGAGTCCCTACAATGTTCAAGTACTCTCCAAGTGAAGTGCCAATATTCAAAGGCGAGCATTATGACTATTGGAGCAGTGAGATGATGGACTTCTTCATCTCTCATGATTTATGGGATGTCATCGAAAAAGATTATCTGGAGCCACCTGAAGATGGAGATTCCACAAGATGGACGGCTGCACAAGAGAAGTTGTACAAAGAAAATCAAAAGAAAGATGCAACTGCACTTCGGTATATCAAACAAGGAGTGAGTAAATCTATCTATCCAAGAATTTTCAATAAAAGAAAAGCAAAGGATGCGTGGGAAGTTTTGCAAAAAGAATTTCGAGGCATTGACAAAGTTATCTCCATTAAACTTCAATCTTTATGGAGAGATTTTGACAACCTGCAAATGAAGGAATCTGAAAATATCAGAGATTTCTTCTCCAGAGTCTCTGAAATTGTAAATCAAATTCAATGCCTTGGAGATAGCATTCAAGAAAAGAAGGTGGTAGAGAAGATATTGAGATGCCTTCCTCCAAAGTTCGATCATTGCGTCGCTGCAATAGAGGAATCAAAGGACCTTGGCAAGATGTCAACACATGAGCTAATGAGTTCACTTCAAGCTCATGAACAAAGAATTAATAGAACATCGACAAATTCATTGGAGCAAGCATTCCAATCCAATCTCAGTTTTTCAGAAAAGAAACGAAGTTATTACAATTCAAAGAAGGGCGTATTTCAGAAGCAAAATCTAAATCAAAGAAAGGGCAACGAAAGAAATTATCAAGGCAAAGGAGAACAAAGACGAGAACAGCAGAAAATGCAAGGTAATTCTGCCACTTATTGCATTATTTGCAATAAATCAAATCATAATTCTAAAAATTGTCACTTCAAATGCACGAGATGTCGAATTCCTAATCATTCCCAAGGAGATTGTTGGTATCAAAATAAAAAAGAGAAGGACAAAGCAAATTTTACAAGTGAAGAAAATGAAGAGCAGATTTTCTACTCTTGTTTATCCGCTGAAAATGAATCACAAGATGCTTGGTATATTGACAGTGGTTGCAGCAACCACATGACCGGCAACAAAGACATTTTTGTAGAACTTGATGCAAGTTTTTCATCAGAGATAAAGCTTGGAGACGGAAAGGCGTAAAAAGTTGAAGGAAAGGGGACCATTGCAGTCCACACTAAAAAAGGTAAGAAATTTATTCATGATGTGCTTTACGTGCCAAATTTAGCTCAAAATCTTTTAAGTGTTGGACAACTTGTTCAAAAAGGTTATGCAGTGAATTTTGATGATAATTCTTGCAAGATCATTGATAAAAAAAGTAATTTAACAGTGGCAAATATTGACATGACTCTAAATAAAAATTTCCGTCTACTTTTGTCTTTGAATGAGAATTGTGCATTCAAATCTGAAAATTCTAATGTGTCTCATTTATGGCATTTGAGATATGGTCATTTAAGCAACAAGGGATTGCATTTGCTGAAATCAAAGAATATGGTTATTGGTCTTCCTATCATCATGAAAGAAAATAAGGTGTGTGAAGGTTGTATTTTTGGTAAAATGCATAGATTTCCTTTTCCGAAAACTTCATGGCGAGCAAAAGCTCCTTTGGAGTTGATACATGCTGATATTTTTGGTCCTACAAGGACTCTTTCACTAAATAACAAGAGATATTTCATTCTTTTTGTTGATGATTACACTCGTATGATGGGGCTTTATTTTTAAGTGAAAAATCAGAAGCTTTCTCAAGTTTCCTACGGTTTAAAGCTCTTGTAGGACGCCAAAGTGGACACTTAATAAAAACTCTTCGAACTGATCGTGGAGGAGAGTTTATTTACAGCGAGTTCATGAATCATTGCAAGAAAGAAGGGATTGCAAGGCAGTTTACTGTGCGATATACACCGCAGCAAAACGGCGTCGCAGAAAGGAAAAATCGAACAATTGTTGAAATGGTTCGAAGTATGCTGGAAGGAAAATCCATGCCAAAGAAGTTATGGGCTGAAGCTGTCAACACGGCTGTCTATATATTGAATCGTTCGCCAACTAAAGCTGTTAGAAATATGACACCATTTGAAGCCTGGCATAAAAGAAAGCCCAAAGTAGATCACATGAAAGTATTTGGAAGTGTAGCGTATGCATTGAACCAGAGCCCAAACAAAGATAAATTTGAGAAGAAAGGAGAGAAATGTGTCTTTGTTGGTTACAGCGAAGAGTCGAAGGGATATCGGCTATTAAATCCCAATAATGATCAACTCATTGTCTCAAGAGATGTTGTCTTTGATGAAATGGCAGCATGGCAGTGGGATCATGATGGCTACCAAAAATCAAATTCTATGGAGCCTAAAAGATCTCAAAATAATGGCTCACAACCTGACGGTTCTCAGCAAAGTATCCATGTAGATAATGCTCCTTGTTACGGCTCAAATGATGAAAATGAATATGAAGCCTTGGACTCTCCTATTCGAAAGGTGCGTTCTTTACAAGACATTTATGACTCATGCAATGTTGTTCTTTTTTCTTGTGAACCGCAGTTGTCTGAAGAGGCAAGCAAAGAAGATGTGTGGATTGAAGAAATAAAAGAAGAAGGCAAATTGAGTGACGTGAAAGAAGAAAAGAAATTCCTGAAAAAGAGAAAGATGTGATAATATTGCCAAAAATTAAGGAGTCAAAAAAGGAAGAACTGAAAGAAGAAAGAAAATGTGTAAATCATAAAAAGAAAGAAGTTGAAGAAAATAAAGTAAGCGAAGATGACTCAAATAATGAGAAGTGCAGAATCAAAGTAGATGATAGCAAAGAACACATGGAACAAGAAGAAATTGAAGAGCTTGGTGGAGATTTGAAGCACAAGCAATTTTTTGAAGTATCGCATGGTGATGAAAGAAAGCAAGATGAATGGAGCACCGCAACAAAGATTTGTGAAACTGCATCGAAGACTATGACAATGACAAAGAAGAAGAAAAGAAAAAGAAATTGTGGATGATTTCTTTATTTCTACCAAAGCACAAAAGAGCAGCCAGCGGATTTCCTTACTAAAGCAGTCACATTGGAGAAGTTTGAAAAGTTCAAGAAGCAATTAAAAATTACAAATTAAGGAGGAGTGTTAAAAGTTAATTTGTAATTTTATCAGGCAACAATTAAATGCATTGACAAATATGCTTTTGTATCAATGTAGGGAATAATTTAAGAATTCCTATATATGACATAATTAGATAAATATAGATAAGACATTATCTGGAATATTCCAGAAAACGCATTATATTATAAAAGACAAGTTGTATCTCATGTAATCAATCAAACATCAAAGAAAAAAAAATTAAATCTTTTATCTATCTCTCCACATATTTACTCTGTTGTGCCTAACATAAATTATAGTAATTAGTCATCAATATTGTCTTAACTGAAATTTTAGCTTACATAATGAATCATTACATTAATTTTTCATTAAAATATGTAGAGTGAACAAAATTTCATTAATTTAAAGGTTTATTTGATGGATAATATGTAAAGGTTTAAGAAAAGTGGGTATTTTAGTAATAGGTTTCTGCAGAAAAATAACAGTGTATGTTTAGTGTTTTCTGCTGCATGAACAGAATTTGCCATGCTGGAGTTTGATACATGTATGAACAGAAAAATAACAGTGTGTTAACTTCCTGGTGATGCGTTGTTTATCAAAACTAACAAAATGATATCTGTAATACATAAAATTCAATTTACCTTTTTGTGTTAGCTTAGAATTTCCATGATACTGAACTTCCATTTGTTATATACATTTGGAGTTTAGAATCCCGTGTTATATTACTTTTATATTCATCCCTTGAAACAATTCACTGTTCTGTTCGTCCGAGTTTTATGTATACAACTGTGTCTGTCGTGTTAATGAGTTTTCACATCCTGTATCTTACTCGGCCCTCTATGCAAATGAACGTATCTCTTTCTTGCGTGACATGAAAGAATATTTCTATGTTATAGTGGTCCATGTAACTTAGATTTAATTATAAAAGATTAAGTCCATTTAAATAATATGATTTTAATATAGATAAGGTGATACTGTGATGAATGGTTTCAATAAAGGATATTAAAATCTGGGATTAATAATATCTCTCTTACCTTGCCTATTAATTGAGTATGTTGACTTTCTGTATTTCATTAATAGTACATATATATTAAAGGCAGTTATTTTCTGATAACCAATATATATGTTGTGTGTGAAAAGAAAAGTGGATATATATGAAAATACCACGTCAGTTTTTCACGTGAGATATAAGGAATAAAAGAAAAGTTCAACGACGGTTTTTTTTATTCTTCTCTTCATTAGAAAAAGAAACGAAAAGTAAAAGGCAAAGGGAGAAAACAAATTACTTGAAGAAATTCGCTGCAATCTACAAATCGAAAAGCATGGATCAAGGTTAGTAAATCCATATTGCTTATGTCTCAAAGTAGGGTTAAATCAATTTAAGTTTAGATCCAAATTGGGAATGTTTCAGAAATAGAAATTTATCAAAGTATTTTGTTTTTCAATTGGTATCAAAGCGGTTATAGGCTTGATTGATTTACCCTAATTTGGTTTTTCGAATTGCATTTCTTTGCCTGCAATTTTCGAATTACAATTCTTTGCCTGCAATTTTCGATTTGCATTTCTTTGCCTGCAATTTTCGAATTGCCCATATGCTTTTCTTTGCTTTGATTTTCGTTTAAAGATGTATACAGGAAATAAAAGTTTTTTTTTCGAATTTTATTTTTGATTTCCTGTATATTTTTGAATGCGAGAATTAAAATATGGTTTGAAGAAACTAAATCTGGAGACTTGCATGTTTCTAGTGTATGAAAACATAAAAGATGCCTTCTGTCTTCTGTCATGTTACAACGAATCGTATTATTGTACGGTTAAAGTGATTAAAACACTATTTTTTATGTTATTGTAACATGACAGAGAAATTGAACTTATACAGACAACAAGTGTATGTTTATCATGTTCCTACCCATTAAAGTGATTAAAGCACTATTTTTTTTCTTCAAAGGATATAACTTGTTAGTCACCAAAGTGGCCTAGTTATATCTAAATTTAGACACAAAAATAACAGTGCTCAATTATTCATGATTAAAGCGATGTTAATAATGACATTAGAACTGAATAATTGATCTTATTAATTATATTCTAGAAGATCATCCGAAGATGGAACATTGAGTATAGTTAATAATATTAAAAGGATTGGTCACTATACTTAAAGTTGAATAATATGTATATCCAAAGATAGCATTCTTATTTGACTATATATGTGTTTTGATTAATTATTAAAGTATTTAAATTTTAGTGTCAATGAAAGTGCTTGCACTTAAGTATTGCCCAAAGGTTACTTGAATGCATGCTTTATTGTTATATTTATTTTGAATCTGTATAAAGTTCTCAAAGCACTAATAGATTAGTATGTATAAATGATTGCAACTTTATCTAGTGTGTTTGCCTCTGCTAATTCTGTCGTGAAGTTCAATGGGTTGAACTATGATGATTGGTCTGAACAAATCCGGTTCACACTGGGTTGTATGGCTTTGGACCTTGCAATAATACTGGAGGAGCAACCTTCAACCATTACAGATGCTAGCTCCGAAACTGAAAAGTCTCTTTACGAGAGGTGGGAGCGGTCTAACCGGTTGAGTTTGAACCTCATGCGGATGACTATGGCAGAAAGTATCAAGCCATCTATGCCCAAGACAGATAATGCAAGGGAATTCATGCACAGGATTAAGGAGTGTTCTCAATCGGATTTAGCTGACAAGTCGATAGTAGGCAGCCTCATGAGTCAGCTGACTACGAAGAAGTTTGACCGGTCTCAGCTTATCCATGATCATGTGACACTCATGTCAAATTTGGCAGCAAGGTTAAAGACCATGGGGATGGATGTAAATGAGATATTTTTGGTCCAGTTCATCATTAACTCTCTGCCTGTTGAATTTGGCCAGTTCCAGGTGAATTATAACACCATTAAAGATAAATGGAACTTTCAAGAATTGAAGGCCATATTAATACAGGAGGAAGGGAGATTAAGGAAGATGAAGGATCAATCAGTTCATCTCGTAGGTCATGATGGTGCCAGCAGCAGTAAAATGAAGCCAGGTGAAAAGGACAAGAAGAAGGATAAGGCGCCAAAAGGCCCTGACAGCAACATCCGAAAGGAGATGAAGTGTTTCTTTTGTAAGAAATCGGGATACTTCAAGAAGGAATGTCCGAAAAGGAAGGCATGGTTTGAAAAGAAAGGTATGTATTATAGTTATGTTTGCTTTGAATCAAACCTTATGGAAGTGCCTAATAATACTTGGTGGTTAGATTCTGGTGCTACTACTCATGTATCTCATGTAAAACAGGGATTCAGTTCGATCCAGCCCATAAGAGGAACTGAGCAGTACTTGTTCATGGGAAACAGGATGAAGGCACGGATAGAAGGCATTGGGACTTATAGATTGATCTTAGACACTGGTTGTCGAATAGATCTTGAAAGATGTCTCTATGTACCTGAGTGTGCTAGGAATCTTGTTTCTATTAGTAGGTTGGATAATTTAGGTTTCTGTATTAGATTTGAACATGGTGTATTTTCATTGTACAAACATGATTATTTTTATGGTAGTGGTTCTTTGATTGATTCACTTTATAAGTTCAATCTTGATATTAAATTTTCTGAATCCTTGTTTCATGTTGAAAGTCAAGGCATTAAACGTAGTGCATCTAATGAAAATTCTGATTATTTGTGGCATCAAAGAGTTGGTCATATTTCCAAGGAAAGACTAATGAGGTTGGTGAAAAGTGAAATTCTTCCTCAATTGGATTTTAGTGACTTAAATGTGTGTATAAATTGCATTAAAGGAAAGCAGACTAAACACACAGTAAAGAAACCTGCCACAAGAAGCAATCAGCTTCTTGAGTTAATACACACTGATATATGTGGTCCTTTTGGCGTTCCTTCTTGGAGTTGTGAAAAATACTTCATCACTTTTATTGATGATTACTCACGTTATGGATATGTATATCTACTGCATGAAAAATCTCAATCTGTGAATGTCCTTGAGGTGTTCATAAATGAAGTGGAAAGACAGTTAGATAGAAAAGTAAAGGTTTTGAGATCTGATAGAGGTGGTGAATTTTATGGTAAATATAATGAAAGTGGAAAATGTCCAGGTTCATATGCAAAGCTCCTCGAAAGTAGAGGTATTTGTGCACAGTATACAATGCCCGGTACGCCTCAACAAAATGGTGTAGCCGAGAGGCGGAACCGTACATTAATGGAAATGGTTAGGAGCATGCTAAGTAATTGTTCATTGCCCTCTTCGTTGTGGTTATATGCATTAAAGACTGCTACGTATTTACTTAACCGGGTTCCAAGTAAGGCAGTTCCTAAGACTCCTTATGAACTGTGGACAGGAAGGAAACCTAGTTTAAGGCATCTACGTGTTTGGGGTTGTCCAGCAGAAGTAAGGCTATATAATCCACATGAAAAGAAACTTGATCCAAGGACAGTCAGTGGTTTCTTCATTGGCTATCCTGAAAAATCGAAAGGGTATGTGTTTTATTGTCCTAGCCATAGTACGAGAATTGTTGAGACAGGTAATGCTAGGTTCATAGAAAATGGTCAATCTAGTGGGAGTGGTGAATCACGAAAGGTGGATATTCAAGAGATTCAGGTTGAAGTTCCTTCACCTGTTATTCCACTTAAAGTTGTTGTACCAGTTGTTGCATCACAGTCACATGACGCATTGGAACAACAAAATGATGTCCAAATCCCACAAGATGACATTATAGTGGATGAACCGGTCATAATTCAAGAAGAGATTAATGAACCACAAGAACAGTTAAGGAGGTCTGTAAGGGAAAGAAGATCTGCTATTCCAAATGATTATGTGGTTTATGCTGTTGAAAATGAATGTGACTTAAGCATTGATGAAGATCCAGTCTCATTTAATAAGGCCATGGAAAGTGACAATTCCGATAAATGGTTGATTGTCATGAAAGAAGAAATTAAGTCTATGGGTGATAACAAAGTCTGGGACTTAGTTGAGTTTCCTAAGGGTTGTAAGACAGTTGGGTCCAAATGGGTCTTTAAGACGAAAAGGGACTCAAAGGGCAACATTGAAAGATATAAGGCCAGACTTGTTGCTAAGGGCTTCACCCAAAAGGATGGCATTGACTATAAGGAGACCTTCGCTCCAGTTTCAAAGAAGGACTCCTTGCGGATTGTTTTGGCCTTGGTGGCTCATCATGATTTAGAGCTTCACCAGATGGATGTGAAAACCGCCTTTCTAAACGGTGAATTAGAGGAAGAAGTATATATGGATCAACATGAAGGGTTCTTGGCCACAGGAAATGAACAGATGGTGTGTAAGCTTAGGAAATCAATATATGGATTTAAACAAGCTTCTAGACAGTGGTATTTAAAGTTTAATGATACTATCATATCATATGGTTTTGTAGAGATTGCCGTTGACCGGTGTATCTACATAAAAGTTAGTGGGAGAAGATTTGTAATTTTGGTCCTATATGTTGATGATATTTTTCTTGCTGCAAATAATTTAGGAATGTTACATGATGTAAAGAAGTATCTCTCCAGGAACTTTGAAATGAAAGATATAAGTGAGGCATCCTATGTGATTGGAATTGAAATCATTCGTAATAGATCACAAGGACTGTTAGGACTGTCTCAGAAAGGTTATATAAATAAGATCTTAGAGAAATAAAGAATGGACAAATGCTCCGCAGGAATAACTCCAATACAAAAAGGGGACAAGTTCAGTAATATGCAATGTCCTAAAAATGAATTGGAGCGAAAGGAAATGGAAAGAATTCCATATGCATCAGTGGTTGGGAGTTTGAACTATGTTCAAATATGTACTCGACCTGATATCAGCTCTGCTGTAGGAATGTTGGGTCGATATCAAAGTAATCCTGGTATGGATCACTGGAAAGCTGCTAAGAAGATTCTCAGGTACTTGCAAGGCACCAAGGAGCACATGCTTACATATAGGAGATCTGAGCATCTAAAAGTTATTGGATATTTAGATTCGGATTATGCCAGATGTTTAGATAGTAGAAAATCTACATTGGCTATGTGTTTCTACTAGCTGAAGGGGCAGTTTCATGGAAAAGTGGAAAATAGTCCGTCATTGCTACTTCCACTATGGAGGCAGAATTTGTGGCATGCTTTGAGGCCACTATTCACGCATTGTGGATGCGGAACTTTATCTCGGGACTTGGAATTGTCGACAGTATATCCAGGCCGTTGAGAATTTATTGTGACAATTCTGCAGCCGTCTTCTTCTCTAAGAATGACAAGTACTCTAAGGGTGCTAAACACATGGAGTTAAAGTACTTATCAGTAAAAGAGGAAGTGCAGAAACAGAGAGTGTTCTTTGAGCATATTAGAACGGATATCATGGTAGCGGATCCGTTAACTAAAGGATTACCTCCCATGGCGTTCATTGGCCATGTCGAGCGTATGGGAATTATAAATAAAGTCTTGCCATTTTGATTACAGCTTGCTCATGATGTAGACACTTAGAATTCGCTTATAGTTGTGTTTCTGTTTTATTGGACATATTATCATTATTGTTTATGTATACACTTATGGTTGTTTGATGATATGTATTTCTTGAGACTTATGGTATTGCTCAAACTTTAAAGAATATAAAGTTGGGATTAGTTTGTAATACATGGAAAGAACTTTGTCGCTCAATGACTTGTGACTGCCATGATTCAATTATTTCTAACTTGATCAAAGTAAATGAGTTTATGTTGGACTTAATATAAGAGTGCATGCTTAAAGTATATATTAAGTCATCAAATCGTCACATGGACCAAGTGGGAGAATGAAAGAATATTTCTATGTTATAATGGTCCATGTAACTTAGATTTAATTATAAAAGATTAAGTCCATTTAAATAATATGATTTTAATATAGATAAGGTGATACTGTGATGAATGGTTTCAATAAAGGATATTAAAATCTGGGATTAATAATATCCCTCTTACCTTGCCTATTAATTGAGTATGTTGACTTTCTGTATTTCATTAATAGTACATATATATATTAAAGGCAGTTATTTTCTGATAACCAATATATATGTTGTGTGTGAAAAGAAAAGTGGATATATATAAAAATACCACGTCAGTTTTTCACGTGAGATATAAGGAATAAAAGAAAAGTTCAACGACGGTTTTTTTCATTCTTCTCTTCATCAGAAAAAGAAACGAAAATTAAAAGGCAAAGGGAGAAAACAAATTACTTGAAGAAATTCGCTGCAATCTACAAATCGAAAAGCATGGATCAAGGTTAGTAAATCCATATTGCTTATGTCTCAAAGTAGGGTTAAATCAATTTAAGTTTAGATCCAAATTGGGAATGTTTCAGAAATAGAAAATTATCGAAGTATTTTGTTTTTCATGGCCAGCTTCTTAACTATAGCATAGGACTCACGCAGATAACTTTTAGGTGTACATATTTCATATGCTACGATGAAATTTCACTTAAATATGAGAACATGTGTTTACTATACAACTTTCATGGTACTGATTTTTTTTTTTTTTTTTTTTTTTTTTTTTTTTTTTTAAATATGATCAGTAAATTTTGCTTTTTAAATTATTCACATGTATATTAGTGGTTTTAGGATGTAGAGCAACTTTGCCACCATTTATTATAACGGAAAGGTTTTAGAAAAAAGACTTATTATAGGTGAATCCTTGTATTCTAACAATTTGCTGTCGAGATAAGTCTACAATTGCATATATATGTCCAGTGTAAAAATACTTTTTATTATTTGTCATATTTACTTCAACTAGGGTCATCAATTGACAATAAAAATAACTTTATTCTTGCTCGTTATTTTTAGAGTATAGTTGCCTAATCGATTATTATAATCTTAGAGCATAAGAGCACAACCAACAATTGTTTGTTCAGTTACTAAACAAATCACGGAGCAATCATGTATGGCTTGTTCAGTCACCCGTGGCTAGTTTGGATGTGGTTCATGTCCAGTTGAGTGAACAGAGGTTGGTGATTATAACGGCAAAGTCTTTGCCGTTATAAATTTATAACGGCGAAATCTTTACCGTTATAAATTTATAATAATAAAAAAGCATACAAACGCTGTTTGCTGCGGTGAAAAGAGGTAATATTAGATGAAAGAGGTGTTTGCTGTTTTGTACCTTTTGTATTATATAATATATTTTTTAAGTGATTTGTGGCTAGTTGTGACTAGTTTTATATTGCTTGTTGTGTTGTGGTTTGTTTGGATGAAAGAGAAGAAGTGAAAAGAACTGATTGTTGGTTATGGTCTAATATTAATATTTCCATTCTAACAAACAACATATCCAATAATTGCTCATGTGCGAAGCACTGACCTCATCCTACTAATAAAATATGTCATTTTCAAGAACAAGGTTTTCGTATTTAAACATAATAATATCGTGATCAATTATAATTCATGTTAAACATTATATCAACAGAAACCAAATCACCTAAGTATTAAATGGCCATCAATCGTCCATCATAAAATAATAATGTCATTTATGGTGCCTAAAGGCCCTAAACAATATCCCGAGACTGTCCATATACCAGATCTCTATCTCAGATTCTCAGTACTATATATGTGTAGGTGTATGTGCACGTATGTATGTGTGTGTCTATACATATATATATATATATATATATATATATATATATATATACATATATATATATATATACATATATATATATATATACATATACATATATATGTGTGGGGGGGGTTTGGGGGGGGGGGGGGGGGTTTGTGTGTGTTTGTGTGTTTATTTGTGTCATCGATCCGTATACATAGTGTGTGTATGTGTTTGTGTGAGTATTGTATTCATAAGCATGTGCAGTGTATAAAAATAACCACACCGATCACTCTGATGTTGAGCTGAATCATCATTTCGACTCAAACGTGCTTTAGCATTAAATCACTTATGAAAAATCTCTCGAACCTACTGATAAAACTTCTAAAGCTCTATGACCTAATCCTACAACTTAATTGGTTCCCATGTTTCATCCTCTTTATAGATGGCGTCGTTATCATTGTGTAGTCTTTGCTTTTTATCATATTCAAATTTGGTGCATATAGTTATACAATTATAAGACTAATACATGCATGCATGCCAAAATCAAAAGTCCAAATACACTCAAGAAAATGGTCTTGCCGAAGGCAGTGATAAAAAATTGAAAATATTTGTATGATTAAAATGAAAAATAAACATAACCTTTTTAATGGAACTTTTTTGGAACACCCTAAATGATTTTCAAAATATACAACCTTAAAATTAAGCATATTTTTAAGATTTAGTATATTTTTATAAGGAGATCTATAAACATTTGCAAATATTCGTAAACAATATTCATAGAAAAATTTGTAAAAATTTGACGTTTATGGATTGTGAATATTTGAAGAGAATTCTACAAATTTTGGTAGATTTTATTCTATTTGCCAAGAAATAAAAAATTATATGCAGTTTATCAAATAAGTTCAAAGATATTGACTTATATTATAGGAAAATGCGACTAAGGTTATCTGTCAAGGACATGATTTGCTGAATGCTCATCCAGTCATCCTCAACAATGTAGGTTGTCTTTTAAGGTTATAATAATTATTAATCAAATCATTAGTATTTTTGTTTGTTGTTCATCTAAAATTGGCTGCGTGGTTTGAAGTATATCGTACTGTTACTTCTATTGAGCATAAATTAGGGGTGGACGCGTTTCGGTTCGGTGCGGTTTGAAGCTCAAACCGCTTCCGCACCACATCAAACGGTTGATCAAAAATACAAACCATTATACTAACCGTTCAAACGGTTCGATTTCGATGTAATACGGTTCGGTTTTGGTTCGGTTCGGTTTGAACCCGTATTAAATATGAAACAAGAAAATTACGTTCATCAACAAACAATTTACGATTTTATGATGTTGTGTCATCTGAAGGTTAAAACACATGGTGTTATCTTTAATTAACATAACTACATAATACGTTGAAAATAGAATATATAGCGTTAAACTAAAAGTTAGATAGGAATTTGTTAGCTTTTTTTATCATAACATTGTCGGTGTAGCTATTCGGTTCGGTAAAAGTTTAAACCGCAACCAAACCGTATCATGCGAGACGGTTCGGTTTGGTTTGTTTGCTTTAGAGAGAGAGTCCGGTGCGGTTTTCCGTACTGTTTTTACGGTTCGGTCTGGGCGGTTTCCGCATTGCGGTGCGGTTTATGCCCACCCCTAGCATAAACAAATAACTGGCTTCACAATTTAATATTATAGCACATTAATTATATCTGTGGTTTCCCCATGAATAAATAACTGATCTATGGTTATGTGGTATATCTCTTAATAGTTTCAGTTGTAGTTCATAACCACTATCTTTATTTTACTTGATTGTGAATTGAAAAAATCATCTCAAATTTGTGGAAGATGCCATGTTATACCTTGAGGCCAAGGACAAAATATGCAGATTACCATGTGACGTTGAAAAAAGTTTAAGTGGTAGTGGGGTTGATCAAATCAAGGTGCTTCTCTTTGCTTATGAAGCTTCACTATTACATTACTTACTATACATACACAGTTATTCTGATTATGTTTTCTTTTCTCAGGCTCATCCTTAGTTTTATATTTTTATAGTGTAGCATGAGAGATATTTTTATGAATCCGAGACTGCATTTAAGCCTGAAGCCAATGATTAGTTAGATACACTGACACAGAACTTCTTAAAACATGATGAAGTAAGATTATCACTTTACATTACCATGTAATTCTACATTGGTTAATGTTTATGAATCTAAGGTTACGTTTAAGCCCGATGTCAAGGATGAATTGTATGTATATAACTTCTTAAAAGTTAATGAAGTAAGATGATCATTATACCTTGCCATGTGATTATGATTGGCTTATACCTTCTAACGTTTTCCCATATAATTTTTTTTAATTGTTGGTTTTTTTTTTTTT
Organism: Allium sativum; assembly: GCA_030737875.1. Lineage (NCBI taxonomy): Eukaryota > Viridiplantae > Streptophyta > Magnoliopsida > Asparagales > Amaryllidaceae > Allium > Allium sativum. The sequence continues at coordinate 1,015,497,412 of CM060926.1, read as the reverse complement.
TTTACCAAAATGATATGCCAAGTGTAGGTTGTCAACAATTTGAAAGAACTTGAACTTCATTTTTGTGCTTGATCGACCTGGTTGAATGCCATTTGTATGGGCAATGCACTCGCACCTCTGTCTAGGGTTGTCATCATCTGGACTTCCCTTCGTATTGACAATCATTTTAGATAATTTTCAATTTTTTAGAGTTGGCTTGAATTGAATCTGGGCAATCTAATTTTTTACACTTTATTTATTTGAAATAAATGTTGGGGTTTTGTGCGCAGCGGAAGTTTTGACAAAACATCCAAAAACAAAATGAATCTTTTTCACTCAACCACTTGAAGATGAATGTGACTGAATAACAAACAACAACAAAAAATATATATCGGAAATATGAACACAGGATATTCCACCCAACCACCCTCTTTATTGATTCACCAAAATATTGTTTACAAGCGATCTCAACTATCGTTAAACAAACACAACTTGAATCAATAACCTTATTGAGAAATAGGTAGAGAATATCTAATGGCTAAACAATTTGAGGAGAAAGATAATGAAGAACAATAGCAAATTTTTCCACCACATAATGAAGATATCATGTAGGCCTTTTGTAGAGTAACTTGTCACCCAAATTATCCTCATATATCTCAAATATATCCTCATATATCTCAAATATCTATTTGGATAAGCACCAAATAATCCTTGCCTTCATTTTCAAATATCCCACAAAAGTAGCAACAAATATCTCCACCAAAAATAGATCCACATAGAAAATTTGTTGCCTACAATTTTGTGATTTGCGTATCACAAATCTCAACACTCCACCTTGATACCAAATCACAACATCTCCTCGACTCAACACTAGCCAACTTAGCTCTCACTTTCAACCTTCTTTTCTCAATTAACATCATTACAAACCTCCACCATCGCCCACTAATGGTGCACCTCCCTCATCCGTGCACCACACCAATAGCGATCTTCAAAAGCGTTTGTAATACCACAAAGACCTCCATCTTGTCTTTGTGGATTTCACAACTCGAAATCCGTCTTCCACTTAACATGATCTCTTCATCTCCAGGATCCCTCGAGCATTATCAACATCTAGACCCTTGTCGATACCATGATCCTCCACCTTAGGACCATCAGGAGTGACCATATTAACCTCTCCACCTTGCTGTGGACTAGGTTCTTCAACCGTCACCCTTCTTCCACTGTTGACCACTGAACCGACCAAACTATATAGGTTCCCCTCCTCCAAACCTCTTCGCATCATCACACGACCATCCTTCTTCACTCTCAAAACTCCACCTCGAGTCTCATAAGCGCAACCGCGGCGATCTAACTGACCGAGAGATATGAGGTTATGCGAACAAGTGGGTATGTGCCTCACACCGGCAACTTCTCTCTCCACTCCATCATGCATCCGAAACCTAACAGCTCCAACTCCACAAATTGGTAGCTCTACTCCATTGGCCGTCTTTATCATGCCAACACTCTTCTCATACGAAGAAAAACTTTTCACATCTCGACATATGTGAAAACTGGCTCCTGAATCCATCTTCTAAGGCTCCACAACACTAAATAGGACATCACATGAAGAATCGCCTTCGGTACCTTCAGCAAAGCCTTCCTGTGCCTGATCACTATTATTATCACCTTGCGCCTTCTTCTTCTTCATATCTCGTATATATGAATAGCAATCATTGCGCTTGTGGCCTTTCTTACCACAATAATGACAAAAGATAGCACCTTTCTTCTTCCTTGTATCTTTACCTGAGTCCCTTGCTACCATCGCCTCAGTTTGAACCGATTTCAACTCCGACCCTTTTTCTCCTTAGCTCCTCATTCAAAAGACTGCTTCGAACCGTTTCCAAAGAGATAGTTCCATTAGCATTGGAATTACTCAATGAAACAACCAAAGTCTCTCAGCTTTCCGAAAGAGAACTCATCAACAAAAGAGCCTGCAACTCATCATCAAAATTGACCTTCATGTTTGCCAATTGATTGATGACATCTTGAAACTCGTTCAAATGCTCTGCAACAGACTTCTCCTCATCCAATTGAAGTTGCACCAACTTTCGAACCAGAAAAGCCTTGCTTGTAGCACTCTTTGACTCATACAGCGATACTAATTTGTCCCACAACGCCTTTGCGGATTCACAACTAGCCACATGGTGGAACACAGAATCATCCAAATATTGGCGAATCAACGCAATCGCCTTTTTGTCCATTTTCTTCCACTTTCCCTCATCCATATTCGAGGGCTTCTCCCCATTTCCATCAATGGGATCATGCAAATCATTGAGATATAGAACGTTCTCCATCTTCGGCTTCCATATACCCCAATTCCTTTCATTCAAAATAGCCATCTTCGACAACGTCATCATCTCTGACATCAAAAAATCAATTTTTTTTTTTCAAACAAAAAATCAATTTTTTTTTTAATCCAACAAACACTCCATGCTATGTGGTGAACTGAGCTCTGATACCAATTGTTGGGGGTTTTTTGCGCAGCGGAAGTTTTGACAAAACACCAAAAACAAAATGAATCTTTTTCACCCAATCACTTGAAGATGAATGTGATTGAATAACAAACAACAACACAAAAAAATATCGGAAATATGAACACACGATATTCCACCCAACCACCCTCTTTATTGATTCACCAAAATATTGTTTACAACCGATCTCAACTACCGTTAAACAAACACAGCTTGAATCAATAACCTTATTGAGAAATAGGTAGAGAATATCTAATTGCTAAACAATTTGAGGAGAAAGATAATGAAGAACAATGGCAAATTTTTCCACCACATAATGAAGATATCATGTAGGCCTTTTATAGAGTAACTTGTCACCCAAATTATCCTCATATATCTCAAATATATCCTCATATATCTCAAATATCTATTTGGATAAGCACCAAATAATCCTTGCCTTCATTTTCAAATATCCCACAAAAGTAGCAACAAATATCTCCACCAAAAATGGATCCACATAGAAAATTTGTTGCCTACAATTTTGTGATTTTCTTATCACAAATCTCAACAATAAAAACTTTTTTTTTGAACAAATTGGGCACTTAATTACATAAAAGAGGTTTACAAATAGTTTGAGTTGGCCAAAAAATAAAACATCACACACACAACAGATACTATACAAACAAAAGAAACAAAATAAAGGAAAGCCAACTCAAACTCACAAGAAATGCCACACTACAACTCAGAAACTCAAACCAACCAACAACACAACAAAACAACACAACACAACAAAACACACAACTGAGCACCTAACTCCATGAAGACAACACCTTGCAACAGCAGATCAGAAGCCAGCAATATGAACTAAAACAGAGAAGCCGAGGCCATCAAGAGCCCACCAGGACAGAGAACCCTGAAAAAGACCCACCGCAACTTGACAGAGTCCCAAAATACCCATACAGCTGCACAGAAAAACTGAAGACAAGCACCTCATTTTTTAAAAATTCCTCCATTAATAACCCCACCCGAATTGCTTCCTTCTTCTTTAGCTTTTTTCGACTTGGGTTTTGTTTGAATTTCAGATATTAGCTTTACCCACTCTGGATTTGTCTCGACCAAAGGTTCGTCACTCATCAACTTGCTTACCCCTTTGAATTTACTAGATTTAGCTTTTTATCTTTTCCTCTTAAAAGTTAAAACTACATATAGAACTATCTGATTCTTCCATAAAGGCATCCTTATTCACATCTTTCTGCTAAAAATCTCACTGCAATCCTCTAAATTAACCATTCTATCAGTTTTTGAATTCTTTTAAGAGTTACCCATAGATTCTACAAACTTACTTGACTCCTCACAAATGTCCTACTTATGCACATTAATACTTGAAGGCAAACATCCTGTATTAGAAGTCCCTACCTCATTATTATGAACTAAGACTACTTCATCATTTGAATGATTATCATCTACAGGAACCTCAGGTATCTTTAAATCAAGGACTTTTTACCCATGTAGCCCTATTTAAAAATAGTATTACACATATAGCCATGTTTCAGAAGTTATTACAAATATAGGCATGTTTGTGCTAACAAAGGCGAGTTTTGAAAACTCGCCTTCGTTAAAATACAAATGCGAGTTTCCAAAACTCGCCTTTGTATTTTACCCACACAACCAACTACAACACAACCCCATATTTGAACGATTGTATATTAAAATCGACGCTCAGTTTATACTATATGAAAATCCTGCATAAACTATTAATAAATCGTTATGATTTATAAACGATTCCACAGCGACTTTCTGAAGATTTGATTTGGACATAGCTAAAGATACGTACTATGAAATCTTCATTTTTCTCTTCCATTATAGAAATATAGTTCATTAGATTCTAACGTTTCTTGTTTCAAAGAAATCCGACTTTGAGCGAATCATATATATTTAGTTAAAGTTCAATGCGTATAACTACGAACTACCACGACGCTACTAGCCCGTTTTTAATTATACCGTAAAGTGTACATTCAAAGGGTGCGAATTTCATAAACCGAATAACAACAAATATTAACTAAAACACTGATTACAAGACATTGTAACCCCGAAATAAGTACTAAAACTTAGGAGACAACATATGCTAACACGAGAGTAGAAACTATATCTTAGAATACAGCAAATGCTAATTAGGAAAATAGTACGATAGCCAAACTACATCTGACGTTGTTCTTGGGATGTGAAGCGGCTTAATCATCACTGTTAAGGCGCAACTGTTCAAAAACGTTACGTAGTTGTCTATTCTGTTGTTCAAGTTCGTTTGCATATCTTATTCCCCTTTGCCCTATCGGTTCATCTATCCATTCCGTGTAATTGCACCCATTCGGATAGGCTGGACATTGCAGAATGCGACGACCAATATCGTTGCCATCTGCTCGAACCACAGCTTCAACTGGATAACCGCAGTAGCAACAAACTTGATAAGAGTCACCTTCCTGTTCAGCATGGATTGGAACATGTGGTACTTGATAAGAACCAACTTCTTGTCGTGGTACAACGACGGACTGTTCATGCATGTGTTGAACGTTTGGTATTTGGGCTCGATGTGGAGGTTGGACGGGCCGTTGTTCGGACGGTGGTCCAAGCAGAGCATCCAGTTCGTTTAGAAACTCGAGTTCATCTACAAGCGCCTGAAGTTCCATTCGTTCGTATGCCTCTTCCTCAGATTCTGGAGATGATGGCCAAGAAGGCATAGTTGTGGTAAAACACAGAGTGGTTTGAAACTAAGTTGTTGGAGTGAGATAAGTTGTGAGTACTTCGACAGAGATATATAGCTGCGTAGTGTACAAGTAAATAAAGGGTAAAACAAATAATGATGTGAAAGGTCACTGGTACAGTTTGCTTTACGTGCTGCACGACACTGTTTCGTCTGGCGTAATACTGTAGGGAATATGACTAGTCGTATCAGGAGTGATTCAGCACTACTTGGTTTAAGGGGTCGTCACATGCACACTAAGTTTGCAACAAGGTTTACGGTTTTTACCCGCAATATTCATACTATCAGGATTTAAACATTTCAAAACATGGTCGTCCCTATCCACATATAATTTAAACATTTCAAAACAGGGTCGTTCTCATCCACATATAATTTAAACATTTCAAAACATGGTCGTCCCCGTTCACATTACCATTATTGTTGACAAATGCCTTTTATAGCTGACATCGGGCAGTGCGCTACATATTCGTGGGGTAGTGCAGTCTTGGCCTATGCATACCAGGAATTGTCTAAGTCCGCGCTGCAACAGTATAACTGTGTTGCCGGTTGCCCGACACTACTTCAGGAACGTGGTAAGTCGATGTGTGTACCATTAAATACATTCAGTTTCATTTATCCATTCTATCTAATTTTCTTTTAAATGTGCAGGTTGCTGGTATTAACCGTGCATGGGAGGAGGCTGAGAAGCTTAGAGAGAGACAGACTGACGACGAGGGCCAGGCAATGTGCACGAACATACAGAAGATTCTAGACGTGATTTTGTGTAGAAACAAACTGGATCGGCCGAAACCACCATCTCCTCCACCTCCTCCTCCTCCTGCAGGTCCTCCTCCTCCTCCTGCAGGTTCTCCTCCCCCTCCAGCAGCGCACGAAGAAATTGTGCATGGCCCATCTCAACCTGCACCTACATTACCATGTACCAGCAGTGCACGACGCACTAGGAGCAGCAGCGACAGTGGTTCGTCTTCAACTTCCACACCATTGGTCAGGCAGCCGAGGCGAACCTAGTGCACATTTGATAGTTCTAACTGATAGTTTTTGAATTTGCTATATTTTAGTACGTTTATTTATTTCGTATCCATGGATGAACCTAGTGCATGTTTTTTGTTTTGTGTATGAACTTATTTTGGTACGCTTATTAATTAGATAACCCTGTTTGTTTATGAATTTGCTTTGTGTATGAATTTGCTTTGTGTTTGAAACTGGTGCTTGTGTTTGTTGAAGCCTCAATGTAAGGCGGTTTGAAACTTGTGCTTGTGTTTGTGTATGAATTCACTGTTTCTGCTGTGCAGGGTTTATCTAAAGGCGAGTTTTGGAAACTCGCCTTCGTGTTTTAATGAAGGCGAGTTTCCAAAACTCGCCTTCAGACACCATGTACACCGAAACAGGTCTACATTTGTAATTACTTTTAAAACATGGCTCTTTCAGTTTTTGTTTTGTAAAACAGGCCTACATAGGTAAAAACTCCTTAAATCAATGCTTTCTCTGATCAGCTTTTACTACCCACAACATTTCCAACAGCAAAAACCTTATGATCTAAATTAAGTTCCCCAACATTATCAACATTCATATGTTTATCGTGGCTATCCATATTATCATCCACATCCATACCAATATTTTTATTAGAATCATTTTTCAGGATCCAAACTCTAGTAGATCTACAAACAACATTAGAATGGCCAAACATTTTGCAATTAGTACAAATAGACGGAACCCACTCATAACATACCTTTTGCCAAACAGTATTTCCATTTTCATGCTGAATAGGGACTGCCTCTGGAAAACTAAAGTCTAAACCAATCTCAACTAAAATTCTTGCATAAGAAATACGACATAAGCTCTCAGTTACATTGTCCAGTCTTAGAGGATGTCCTAAAATAAAGGCTATTCTACTTATAGCTTCAACAGTCCAAGTTAGGAAATTTAACCCAAATTGGAAAAGAGTTGAGAAATTCTCAAGTTAATTTCATTCCGTGTTTCCATTTCTTCATAATGATCGATCTTTTATTATAAAAGTAAGGTCTAGATGTTAATAACCTATCACAATCCTCGGCCAAATCACATTTAATTATAAAAAAAACCCATTATCTCTCGAGAACAGCTGATAACTACCTTTTAACTCCCAAATCCTACCAATGTAATCCTTCAAATAATTAAAATATGGTTTGCTTCCATGCATAAACGTAGAATACTATGGAATTAGACCACTTTTCCCTTGCCTTACCAACTAGAAATAAAAAACTTATTTATTTATTTTAATGAAATTTTACAACTTCCACGATCTTAATTCAAGTGTAAACTATGAAAATTGGAAGAAAAAAAAGCCTAATGAATACACCATTATTGATCTTAATTCTGTTTTGCATATCATTATAATCACAACCATTTATCTTAGTGGTGTCATATTTATTGACTTATCTATGTCATATTTACCTTGTAAAATTAATATATCTTTTGGAACTCCTTAAAAATTAATTTTGTTAAATGATTATATTCATTATTCCAATCAATGATTTAGTGCATTGTCACTTTAGGTTTGGCAAAAATAGTGTTTTTTGGGACTGTTTTAATAGGTTGGTTGGAATCAGAATAACACTATCAAGGTTAATATTACTTTATTTTATGTCTTGTGTTTCATGGGTATATGATCTTTCTAATTTGTAACGTTTCTTACTTTTTACACGTTTTTCACAACTCTTTTCATCATTCACTTTTTCATTTCAGTAGTTTAAATTTGAAACTTCTTATGTTAATTTTCAAATTGTTTTCTTTCTAACCATACCAAGTAAATTAGAATACACCAACGTTTTACGTTACACAATGATTGTTTGAAGCGTAAAATCAAAATTTGTAGGAAATAAATAGGTAACATTCATCTTTTATTATTATTTCTAGATGATAGCGTGGGTGACTATGTACATTATAATGAGAAGTTGAATTGTTGGTACATTACAGTTAGTTGCTAAGATTACACTTTTCTTTATGGTAATCACTTACATTTGTTCAAATAGTGAATTCCATATTTAAATTTTGAGAGGCCCTTCATAGTTCATACTGGCATTTTTTTGATAATTTGCTGAAACAAATTATCATCAGAATTAAAAATACACATATGCGGCTTGTTACTACATTGACGTAAGACCTATTCTGAACAAAGCATATACACATATGCAGTTACTTAAAAATAAAATTACAGAAAAATTGCTTATGGAGATTTAGTTGGGAGCAATGGTAAGTGAATCCGTGAACCGAAGGATGGAAAAGCCAGACGAGTACAGAAACAGGAGGAAAAATAGCAAAAGATTTCCATTGCCGGGATTTGAACGCGGGTCGCCTGGGTGAAAGCCAGGTATCCTAACCGGGCTGGACTTCAATGGAACAGTGGCTTACTTTAAAAGTAGTTATATTTAAATCAAATTCACACGAAATTTGACCCAATCACAATCCGTTATGTTGGATATAAATTTTGCTCCAACCACCTGGAGACCGAATACTAACAGTTTGAATATGGTACGGCTTGAAAAGAGTCCGTAATTTGCGCCGATCAGGTTATTTGTTCACAGTATCAAGACTGAGTGTGCATGTTGTTCGTTTAGACTTTTACATTTTGTATGTGGATGTTCTTGTATATTTTATTGTAAGTTTGAATACAAAATTCTCTTATATGTTAACATTTTTGTGTATGGTTTTTGCAAAAACTACGAGTTTAAAGTACGATTTTGAAATTGTTATCATGAGCTTGAAATTACACGGAACACTTGAAAAGCCCAATGGACTAGGATCGGGCATTAGAATTTTAAAGCATCAAACAAGTTTGAAGTGGACTGGAGGTTTTTTGACAACCCGCCTTTTTCAACATGGTTTAGATCGACAATAAACCAAACATGTTCAACTCAAACCATTTCAAAACAATGAATTGTTAACGGGTTCAATACAAGAAGGAAAAAATAAGAAGGAACAAGACAATATACAGAATTTCACAACGGAAAGATAAAATATAATAATAACATAAACATTTCATGAAGGTATTAAATAATATGCATTTGATTTCAACTTACAATATCAGAGTTATGCATTTAAATATAACATACCAATAATGTAGCATGAATAAAATAGTAATAATTACGGTCTTCGAACTTCGTCTTCATCTTTAACAATAAAGATCTTCAGAAATGCAGAAAGACTCGATTTCACCCAAGCATAAATTGAAACAAAACACTCGAGTCAGTACAGACATTCTTTTGCAGTTAGATTAACTCAAGTGAAATGTTCAAGAAAATATGCAAGTAATTCAATCAGTGTAATTTCAAGTTTAAGTGAACATCGTATTTCATATCATAATTTGGTTCATTTCAAATACTAATTTTCATTTTCGTTTCTCAAATCAATTCAATATGCAAATTCAAATACAAATACAAATACAACTTCAAATATTGGATTCAAGTTCACATTGAAATTTCCGTGTTTTAGATAGTTTGTTATCAAGCACTAACTTCGATTTTAGATTTATATATCACAAATATCGTTATAATATGGAATCGTAATATTCAATCAATTCAGACTTAATTGGTCAGATTGAAAATATGTTTTTATTTAAAATAGTTAAATTTAATATAAAATTGAAATAGTCATAAAAATATGTGTAATATTTAAATTTATAAAATATTTTTATTAAAATAGTTATAAAATGTTTATAATAGTGAAATTAAATTTACAAAATAGTTTTATTAAAATAGTTGCAAAATATCTTTTAGTTATGAAAATAATCAGTAAGAAAAAATAGTTTGAATAAATAGTCTAATTTAAGATAGTGCTAATTTGAATTGATTTATAATCCAATTCAAACCATGGATCCATATTTCTAAAGTTCGAATTAACATTATTCTAGTTTCAAATTTCAATTTCAAATCAACTTAAAGTTTAAACGGTTCGAATATAAAACATACCGTCAAATTCCAATTTAAAACCCTTTCATAAATAATCCAATTTAATGGTTTAAATTAATTATTCATATTAGTTAATTCAAATTAACAATTTAATTTAAATTATTAAGTATTATCCATTTCGATCCATTTCCCAATTCGATTGCATAATGGTTTCATATACAATTTAAAACGTCGAGAACTTACAGTGAGATAACAGGGATGATGTCAAAACAAATACACAGTGATGTACAAATATACATACAATAACATACAAATATACAGTAACATACGAATAAATGTACAATAAAATACAAATAACTAACATTGATCAAATTGCATATGAGTGTTTGTCGTGAGTAAAATGCGCACCTTTTGTGGTTTAGATGGAGACGCTAGCACAAACACAAGCAAAGCAATGACGAAGAAAAGCGCTAACCAACTTTTTTGATTTTCCCCCCTTTATATTGAGAAGAGAAGAAGGCAACAGGGTCTTAGCTATGGGAGATGGGATTAAATTTTCGTATAGTTTACCAAGATAGAACTAAAATTTGTTATTTTGAAGTTGATTTTTGGATTGCTATCCACCGAATTTCAAAAGTGACAAATAGCAAAGTTCTTGAAATTCTTTTCTCTTCCAAAAAAATCGAGATTTCAATAAATTTTGGGGGAGTTAAGATTAAAATAGTAAAAGACATTTTCGAATCAGATTTCCTAAGTCCAAAAATTGGTTTGAAAGATTCGCATTTTGGACACAGTAAATACAAAATTTGGAAAAGTGATTAAAATCAAAATTGTAGCTAACTCGATTTCACTATAGGAATAAAGAAAAAGTAAATTTGGAGTTTTGAAGGAGAAGTTATGGCCACAACAAGGAGAGAAAGAAATCTAGTAAAACATAGAAAATGTATAAGAGGAGAAAAAAATTTGGGTTAGAATTTTGTGAAGTTTGAGTTCGGCCATAGCTATGTGATGCAACTAGTGGGTGCAGATAACTGAGGTGCAGATGAGTGGTGGTGGCAGGGCAAGGTAGGAGGAGGAAAGGAAGGAGGTTAGGGTTTGGTGATTTCGTTTCAAGATTCTGAAAGGAGGAAGATAAAGGAGCTTGTATTTGAATTTATTTTTGATTTATGGATAGGAGGAAGATGAGATTAGAGAATTACACAAAATAAGAATGAGGGAGAAAGACAGGATTTAGGAATTTCAGGGAAAATTTTATATAGAAGATGGAATATATGAAAGAAGAGGAATGTTACATGATTTATTTGAAGAGATTTTCATAGATGAAGTCTCTTTTGATGTATAACCTAAGAAATTAAGAGACAGTGGTTATTGGACCACAAACCCAAAAGAATTCACAATCCAATATGAAAACATAAACAATTTGAAAAGAGGGGAAGGAAGAATGAAAAATACATGTATAAACACCGTCCGTATGCGCGTTTTTACACTGTAAAAAGCCTATTTGGAGCTCTAGAATTTTGATTTGCATGAAGCAAAAAGTTGTGACCATCTTAGAATTTTATGCAGAATCATAAGAAAATTCGAGTTCTAAAAATTTTAAATTTTGAACAAAAATTCAAATTTTGACAAAAAATCATTTTTTTTGGAAGTTTTCTTCTTTTGTGAAATTTAAGCAAACACAATGCTCAACAACACAAATTCATTATTTGGATTTAAATTTCAAAATTTAACTTTAATTCAAATAATAACACTAAGAAGCGCCAAGTTTGCCACAGTAAATTCAAATAATAACACTAAGACTCTGTGTACAGTTAAACAAACCTAGTAGTTTTTTGAATTCTATGATTGTTGATGCGCAAAGTTTGCCACAATACCCAAAGATTTCCGTATTAACGAAAATAACGTTATGCATAAGGAGAAGTATGCAGGAAATAACGAACACAATATTTACAGTGGTTCGGTTCAGAATGAACCTACTTTCACTTTGAAGGCTTTACTAATTTTATTCACTTTTGTCCAAATACATTGGTGGGTACCATGATTACAAGTTACAACAAAGGCAATGGTGGAGAACAAGTTCCATTGAGTCCAAAAATGGAGTCAAGTGCTTTTTCCCGAAATTTCTTTGTTGTTAGAAAAATGAAAATCTTCAAGAATGAAGCATATTTCTTCTTTCAAAAGTTCCAAGGTATTTAATGGTGTCCACGAAGCAATATTTTTTTTCAAGAGTGTCAAATCAGCAAGTTGCCAGCCCTCTTCACGTTGCTAGCTAGGGGATATTTATAGGTAGTGGAGCAGGTATGAGTGTAAGGACCACACTTAATTTTCGTATCTGGGGATCCCGGGATGGGTACATATCCCCGGGTCCCATATTCCTTGGCAATTTCCTTGTGTTTTGCTTCAACATTTTTATATCCACTCGTTGTCCTTTTTCGTATCCCGCTATTTCGTATCTCCACAATTAGTTGGTTTCCGAAGTGGACATTTTGGGGATACGAAATCTGATATCTATGTGGGATACAAAAAGAATTATTGAGAGACATGATACGAAATAAATGAGGGTTGGTGTGTATGAAATCGAGTGCTTATCGGTGTACGGATTTGGTGATGAGGCTTAGCACCGATCCCGAATGTTAAACTATACTCCCTCGGTTTCTAAATATAAGATGTTTTATAAAGTTTGATTTATTTTAAAATGTTAAAGGTTTTAATGCCCTATTTATCCATTATTCATAATAAATGATGTGACTTTTTATGCATTTATCCATGTTTCAACCAATAGATGCTCACGGAAAGAAACTAATTTAAGAGAGAGACTTGTTTTGTGTATGAATTCAAGTATCATTAATTGATTCCTTAATTCTTGTGCAAACAAGTAAAACATCTTATATTTAGAATCAGAGGTAGTATTTAAGTAGCTTCGACGAGGTATGATGACCACATTTGCCTGACTCCATTTGGGCTTGGTTCCCGAGCATTCTTGGCGACACTTCTGGCTAATTAACCATGCAGTGGGCCGAGTCGTGTAGGCTTAGATCACTTTGGGGAACAGGGCCAAAAGCCAGTTAACACTTGACCCCCAAAGTACGTTTTGTCTTGACATGATGAGGTTTGAGTTGAGATGAATATTTCTGGATATCGAAAAAAATCCCCAAGTTTCGTCAAGCGATTGCTCACGACCTTTCCATTGAATATGTTGTTTCTGAGTTGTAGTGACGCTTTATCGAAGCTTGTCGAGGTGGACACGAAGGTCCAGCGTTGTTGAGAATGCTGATTACTCAGACTGGAAATTCCGTCCGGTTGCTTAAGTGGGTATCTAATTCCCATCGACTCAAGAAATTAAGAATCAGTTGTCGACTCTCGTCTATGCCGGAACGCAATGAGTCATTGTCTACTCAATGTCACATACGCACTCACTAGCTTGCATGCGGTTTTGCATGATGCGATCCGAGTTTGTAATAAAACAGAATCAGAGTGTTATGTTTTGGGCGTACGACCACGTCAGTCTTTTCAAAAACATTGTCGAATCGGTAAGTTGACCGTTTGGCGTGTACTCTCAAATTGTTTAAACTTGCGAGCGCACGATTGGTAAGTGAATCGAGTTGGCTTCGATACTTGGAGTTACGAAAACACGTGCATGTGGCTGTAGTCGAAATTTGGAGTTCAATAATTCCATTGACTTTGAAGTGTGATGAGCGTTTCACTTCTTTTCCTGTCCCCCTCTCTTTATTTATTTATTTATTTATTTGGGATCGATATCGATCCTAAAACTTCGGAAAATTCCTAAGTTTTTCTGGGATCCCTTCTTTCTCCCCATATAAATATAAGACTACAAAGTTTTCATCCCCTCTTTCTACCTGTTTTTCGCACTTTTGAGGACTTAGAATCCTGAAACCCTACAACTTCGAACTACGAAATTTGGGGACTTTGAACTCTCTAAACCACCAGAAATCGCTGTCCAACCCACGCCAAAACCTACTATCACTCTCAATTACCTTCCTTGTCAACCAAAATCAAAGGCAAGTGGGTTTTGGCCCTTTATAGCCTTTGTTTCTTGGTGAATCGAACTCAAGGTTAGTGGAGTTGAACGGAGGAGACGAGGAGATAGATGCAACTGATGGCAAAGCCGTTGGGCGCGGTGATGAAGGATGGTGGGGTTTGTGAGATTGAAGGAGATGAGGATAGTGTATAAAATTTGGTTGGGAGCACGGAGGAGAAGGCGTTGTTGAGGGCGGCAAGCCTCGAGATACGAAAAATGTTTTTTATATCCTGGAAATGCGCGATATCTCTAAGTTTTGGGATACGAAATTTGTTCTTCGTATCCCATAACTTAGAGATACTACGGGTCTTTCTCAAATTTGTATCTAGGAAAGTGGAGAGCGGGGATATAAAAGAAAAGGAAAGCAGGAAAGGATTGGTAGAAGTCATGGAAGGCTAGGGAAATTTCAACCTCCGTAAGCTAGATTTTTGAATCCAAATCGTTTCCTAATGCCGCACGGTCAATTTGGACTTGAAATCAAATGCGTTGACGAAATGCCTTGACATTCGAATAGCAATATCGCATGGACTAATAATTCGAGCATGAACATATGATTAGAGTATAAACTCAGACTATAGACATATGACTGAATCATAGATCCCGCGACTCGATTTTCAACATGATCATGATGTAATCGCGCCTCGATGTGAATTCAACAATGTCGGTTAGCGAAGATGATGGTTTAAGTTTATGAAACTGGAAATCGTTGTCATGTTCCAACATACTTCAGTGTAATTGCATCAGCACATACGACACTGCACGTTTTGTGTTAGTTTACACCAATACATGGGGTACAAGTTTTAGCGTGGGAACTAATGCAACTATCTTGAAAGTATAATTTGCAGTGGAATCAAGAAGTTTAAGGAGGCTGCAAGGCTTAGAGGCCGAAACCGCATGATTACCGTCTACTTCGAGCAGATCAATCCACGATTCCATCCCAATAGGCTGTGAGCTTGAGACTTCTGGAGCTTCTCCCCCTCCCAACAAGTAGGCCCAGCCAGGACGCATGATCAGGAAGGGCAATCGAGAGGATCACATCACCCGATCGAGCATTTGGACTAGCCAAAAATTCTGGAAGGGGGAGAAATAACAAAGTGTGGCTCACAAGGCGAAGAGGATGTGGATGAAGTGTACGAAGGCGCTTCTTAGGCGCCGGATATGATGGCGGATACTGTCATTCTTGAGTATCACCCGGATTCAGTCGTCTCACGAATCAATGAAGCCATGCTGAGACGCATCTCCATAAAGCACGATGTATCATAGGATGAGGTGCTATTCCCTAGGAGGAAGGATAAAGCGGATGCACCTCCGAAAGGGTACACTACCAGAAATAGGCACATATGCATTGTTAGGTGTGTGCCTCCGTCTTTCCCGTTCATCTGAGATATGTTGCGCTTCTTTCGGTTAGCGCCGACACAACTTCATCCAACTGCTTAAGCGTTCTTGCTCGCACCTACATTCTGTTCATCTAAAACTTAGGTATGGAGCCTACTGGAGAAGACATTCAGTTTCTTTTCTTCATGAAGAAAACAACCACCGCCACACCTTCACTTTTTTACCTGGAGGTACAAGTCAATACTTTTTTCATCCTAGGAGCATGAAAAAAGCTGAGTTATTTTAAACATGATTGTTTCTATGTTCGATGCCCTCGGGATTTGCGAGGAGGTGTCTTGTTGGACGTAAGAACTTCGTACTTTATATTGCGGCTTAAGTTTATTGAGTCGTAAGCTCTAGACTAAATTAATATTTTGATGTAATAGGTATCCCTCAGATTCCGAGAGATGATGTTTAATTTGAGCGTCTTGCGACACTGATCGAGGTTCCAGCTAGATTTCGTGACACTTGGTCTTTGTTAATAAATTGCCTCCTTTATTTGTCTGGCTTGCTTTCGTAGCTATGTTCGACCGGTCGTTCGAATGGCGAAGAAGAAGAAGATGAGGCGGAAGCTGAGGGACGAGTATCTCTTTCGTGACCGCAGGTGGAACTGACCACTGTCGTGCCCCTGGTTGAAGAGGGAGTTGCATGAGATTAAAAGTAAGCTAGGAGTCATATATGCAATGATGAGGAGGGATTGGCCGAAGGAGATGGGTCGATGCCTAGTCCCATCCCGTCTCCCCGAGAGAGGATGAGGTTAGGAGAAGGTTAAGAATTGAGTTCTCTAGCGGTGACCTCTCAAACCACTACGTCAATGGAGGTCGAGCGATAGTTCTCGAGCTTGGATATAATCCCAATCGAGACTTCCACTTTTGAGTTTACAGACACAAATGTCAAGAGCCTTTTGTTGAGCTTGGGGAGGTCGCCCCTTCAAGCAAGCTGACATCTAGTCCATGGAGGGAACACTTAGGACACACCTTGTAAGCATTGCATAATACAACACCTATTCATACGCGTGGGATGTTTGACCCTAGCTTGAAGTTTGCTTCGTACAGGTGCAATGACTCGTGAGGGTGATAGAGACCAAGATTTGGGGTCTGGAAGTCATCGACAACTGAAGACTGGAACCATAAGCAGTTTTAAAAGGAGCATAGACTTGCAACTGCAACCCCCTCGATCTTACGACCACATCGGCACCAGCTTGTCACTCATCATCTCCACTACCAAGCATTCAACCGACCGGAGTAGAAAATAAGTCTAAGGCAGTGAGCACAAGGAAACTGTGGCATCAACAGTTCCTCCTTATGTCCCACTGGCAGTGCCAGTGGCTAGAACTACCGGCAAAGAGAAGACAATCGGAGTGTCGGTGGCCAGAAAGAAAGATGTGAGGAAGCGGGGTCCAACGCTCTTGACATGTCGATGATCACGGAGCTTAGCAATGAGAAGAAGAAGGAGATACTTAAGAAGTCGTTCCATGGCTTCTATTTTGATGAGTTGCTGTAGATGCCTAACATGCATTAGATTCCGCTAGACATCGACGAAGATACATGGTCTAAGGTGTACGATATCTACAACTTGTGTTGAGAGCTTTATAAGTATGCAAGGAGGCTATCATATTTGATTTTCTATTAGAATGCTGAGATCCAGGGGTTGCAGATCGAGGATGATGCTAAGTAAGAGAGCCTCAGAAACTAGGAGGCTGAATTGAGTAAGACACGCTTCAATTTGTGTCTAATTCTATGTATATGAGTAACACATTTATGTGCTAACTCTCTATTGCCAAAAAATATGGGATGATGAGGGAGCTCGAGAGAGTTAAAGATGAGACAATCGAGGCTCGGGAAGCATACAAAGATACACTAGCCTCTAGTGTAGCTCAGGTGATAGCACTCAATAAGGATAACAAAGCTATGATCACCAAGGAGAACGCTCGGCAGGTGAAGGAGAATAAGGAAGCCTTGATACAAGAAACTGAGAGGCTACGAGAGGAGAAGGATCAAGCACAACACTTCATCAAGAATAATGATGAGCTAAGAAAGCTAATAGATTCAAATCGCGCTAAGCTCGAGCAGGAGAAGAAGGATAAGGAAGCCTAGAGGCTTCAAACTGAGAGGTGCTGAGTAAGGTGGATTGTGTGAAGAACGAATTTCAAGCCCAGTTAGAGAAGCTTAGAGTTGAGGTAGAGGAGGCCGATGAGAGAGTGGAGGCGAAGCTTAGCCAGTGGTGTAAGGCATCTTTATTAGGACACTTCGATTTCGCAGAATCTCGTGGGTCGAGGATTATGCTCGCACACTAGCTCAAGCTTAGGATAGGTTGGTGAAATATGAGGTTATAATACAGGAGGTGGGGTCTATCGAGAAGGCGGCACTAATGGTTTAGTATTTAAGGGAAGAAGAGTACCAGGTGTTGACAAAAAGCATGGAGATGCTTAAGAAGGATGCTGAGGCATAGGAGGCGACGCAACTTACTGCTAAGAAGGGGAAGCCCTTATTACCGATAGTGTGGTGGTTGCTCATGCATTTGAAGGTTGTATCTCTCAACAGAAGCATGTCATTCCACTTGGCTCCACTGGCGATCCGATTGTTCCATCTCCTGCCGTCACCGAGTATCATCCCGATTATCCGAGGTTGGATCACGGATGCTCCCTTTTGCCAACGAACGAAAGCGCCATGCCCGTCTAAGCCATGTGTGACACCCCGCATCCGTTATTGTCACTCATTAAGAGAATGCATTAAGTTTCATGAAGCGTTATAGGTAAACAGAAACAGAAACATTACAAGATTGATATAAAATAGCAGCGGAATTTAAAAACTTTATTAATCATAAAGCATCGTGGTTCAAAACATCATAAGTCTAAAAATACATAAACCTAGTACATCATTAAATTTATGTCTTGTACTTAAAACATCATAGTACAATAATAAAAGAAACATTATCCCCAAAAGTAACAACATAGTAGAAAAGATAAGAGCTCAAGCAATACATCTAAGCAGCTCCAAGCAAGACAATAGCAGATTCCTGATCAAGCTTGAGTATTCCCCACCCTGAGAACCTTGAGGGGGGGGGGGGGTGGAGAAACGGAAGAGAAAGAAGAGGAAACAGAAGAGGTTAGACATAAAGTCTGGCGAATCCAGTTTCTTTTAGCATAAAAGTAAGTAAAAGTATCGTGACAGACATATAAACTGGAGAGTGAGATAACAGTGTCATAAGGCAGGTATAACAGGATAACAGAACTGGATATGTTGCGCTTCTTAAGTACTTTTCTCTGCACCAAATGTAATAGGATTACATACTCCCTAAATACTTAACAGAAACAGGACGATCCCAACAGAAATATAATGGTAGTTTTAGGCGTACTCTAGTAACGGGTTTTAACCCAAACATAATTAACTGTTACTTAAACAGAAATAACGGTTGTTAGCCCAAACAGAAACACAGGTACCCCCACAGAAACAGACAGGACTATATGTACCCTATTTACTACCCCCCAATCGATTGGCTCGTAAATACCTTGTGTCGGCCCCACAGTAGGGTGTATTACTTCCTAAAGTGGCCACCTATAGAAGGACACAAACCTATTTACTGGTGCTACAACGACACATTTTCCCAGATGCAGGCTGTACTAATGCACGCACATGAGTCCGTTGGAACGTGCCAATACACACCTCATATCAGATGGACCTCTTACAATCAGTTCAGTAAGCGTGCCCTGACCCCTAACTAGTGCGGGGTCCACCTATAATACCAGAATGGGTTACTGACGAATATGGGCCCCACACAACAAATGACACAAGCCAACCCTTACATATCTTGTGTCCCCAACTAACTAGGATTTTGACAGGTTATGCCTAACATATTTAACAGATTCACATAACCCCCTACAGATTTACGGGTTAAACTTTACAAGTTAACGGGTCCATATAACCCCAACTGGTTTAACAGGTTAAGTTTTCTAAATTAACAGGTTCGTATAACCCCCATAGATTTAACAGGTTTACTTAACCCCATATATTTAACAGGTTTACTTAACCCCACCGATTGAACAGGTTTACTTAACCCCACAGATTTAACAAGCTTACTTAACCCCACATATTTAACAAGCTTACTTAACCCCACCTATTTAACAGGCTTACTTAGCCCCATCGATTTAATAGGATTACTTTACCCCACAGATTTAACAGGCTCATTCAATCCTTATGGATTTAAATAGGTTAAGTATTACAAGTTCATTACCATGCATTCATTTATAGTTAAATGCACGAGACCTCCCACACTAAGTCTACCACTTGTGGATGCTGGATATGCCGGTCTGGTCCGGGCTAACTTCTTCCACAAGTCGGACATAACCTCGTGTCTTAGCATCGTCACATGTTTGTGCACTTAGGCCCCTCACATTAGATTCACCACTTGTGGTCGCTGGATATGCCGGTCGGGTCCGGGCAGACTTCCACCACAAGTGTAATCTAACTTCGTGTCTAAGCGCGGTTACAGTTTTATAGTTACTGTAATTCTAGGCATCTTCATTCATTAACAAGTATTCCTATTTCATTATAGGTTTCCATGCCCCTTTCCCAAGTCATATTCATCATGTGTTATAGGCCCAAATTAAGATCTTTAATTACAGTTTGGCTTATGCCCCAAATCCATATTCATGCTTTCAATTTAAGTTTTGCCCCAAATTTCCCAATATAAGTTATGCCCTAATTTTAACGGATTAAACAAGCTTTACAGATTCTTTTCAGTTCCAATAACATGTTTCACTTAATCCTAAATTAAGCTTACAGATTTTTATGTCTCAAACCACAAGTCATAATTTACCATATAAACCATGCCCCAATTTTTTGTCCAATTTCACAATCTAGTTTATGCCCCTAGATCCCAATCTTAATTCAAAGTACAAGTTATGCCCCCAAATTACTATTTCCAATCATTCCTAATTTAACCCAATTTATTTCGTACCCATATTCAGTGATATCAGCCCATGCACGAAAGTAGCCTGGCTGTAAAAATAAAAAGGGAATGAGAGAGAGAGAGAAGGACAGAATAGGCATAAATCCAACACTAACAGAAATGAGAATATGATAGCATAAATAGGCATATAAGAACAGATCCGATGAACAGAAGTAGGCATGTAAGAACAGATCTGATGAACATGTAATAACAAGACTGATTATGCACAACGTCATGATCATTAACAGAAATTATGAGATTTAATCAGTGAGTTAGATATACAAATATTACAGATCTGATATGATTCCAATAGTCATATGCGTAGATCTAATTCATAGGCATGTCAGGATTGCATTTTAATTATTTTTATCTAAAAATAATGTAGACTCATAGAGAATAGAGCTAAGAGGCAGAGGAATAGTTGCAGATGTTGAATCACAGATCTCTAAACTTAAATAACTCTAGTTGAATGTTGAAGAAGAAAAGACTTAAATTATTCTGGGCAGAGGCAACATCTAGTTCTCCATTATTTTAGGTGTACAAAAACAAGAGAAATACAGTCTTATTTATAGCCTAGAACCAACGAACTAGGTCCAGAAAGGAGTCCAGATACAAAAAGAAGATTCTGCCCAGATCTGTCGTGGGGGGTCGACCCCCCTAGGGGGTCGACACCCACCTTGAGGGTTCGACCCAGGGGTCGACACCCCCCTTGAGAGATCGACACCCCTGGGCTGGATTTTTGCTGCCTCCCTAATTTTTGATTTTTGAACTGATTTTTGAATTCTGGATTGATTATATATATATATATTCTTCTTGCGCGTATACACACTTCAAGCCTTAATAACTTCTTCATACGGTCCGTTTTACGCAAACCAAGTGTCTATTTTGACCAGAATTCCAAGATGAACGTAATGGCACAATCCGTTTTACTTAATTATGAATATTAAATTAATTATTCTTTAATTTATTATCTTTATTGTTTTCAAAATTATGGGGTGTTACATTCTCCCCTACTCGAAGGATTTCGTCCGCGAAATCTCCAAGTTAAGAAGAATGTCTATCCTAACATCCACATCCATCAACTCATCCACCAATTCACAAGCATCCATTGTCCTTAAATATTTATAGTGCATATATGAACATATGCAAAGGTGTATGTATATGTCCCAAAACTAATGCCAAAGATCAGGCGGTCTACTGATTCAATCGACCTCCTTAATGCAATATATGTTAGTGTCATGAATCCAACATGTATGCAAATAATCCTATTATAACATGTAAGTTCTATATGTGTGCACAATCATTTGTCCAAATGCAACATCCATATGATGATACATCCACTTTCATCCATTAAAAGAAGAAAATGTACACATATCCATATGCAGTATGAGAGTGATTGAACCGATCTAGTGTCTAATGTGTGTGTATATGCATCCACGAGAAACCACTAACATCCACTTGCATCCATCAAACATAACATGTCTCAAACACATGTTTGCAACCATGGGATTTTTACCTAAACGTCGAAGATCTGATCGATAGGATACACACAAATGACAGAAGCAAGTACGAATAAAAGCTTTGGAAAACAAGTTAAGAATATAGTCCTGAAAAGGAATGGGTATGAAGCGCGATTCTTGTCTTCGGTATCCCAAGTCGCATCCTCACTGTCTTATCCCCATTGCACTTTTATTAACCTAGCCTCCCTTTTGTGCAGTTTCTTAACCTCTAATCCAAGTATACAGGTAGGAACTCGTCTAATTGCCGCCTCCCATTCTACCTCTACTTCCTCAAGCATGCTCGGCTCAACTACCTCTGCTGTACTGTGCAGATACTTCCATAAATATGAAATATGGAAAAAATCATGAATATCCACACATAAGCGAAGCGAGCTGTACACCTTAGTTACAAAGACGACCGGAACACCCCATTCTGATATGCTTTGCCTAACCAACACGTTTTCAAGTGGCTCCCCTACTTGCTTGCTGAGCTCCCTTCTTTCCCTAGGAGTTATGTGGTGAACAAGTAATGCGACTGGCTTCGCGTTATCTACCAAGTATATCTAGAAATCAATCTCACGCCTCGAAGATAAGCCCCGAACCTCTTCAAAACATCCGAATAATTACAGACTACTGGTACGGATCATAAATCATTGATAGATGCATTAAGAACTCTAGGAAACTAAGCATGATAGACCCCTTATGGTCACGAGAAATCTCGAGGGTCCTCCCATGGCAAGTCGAAAGTCTAACGACCCTCCTCTCACAATCTAGAATGGCACCATACATGGGTAGCCAATCCATTCTTAGAATCAAACCATAGCCCATGAAACAAGATATGCATAGTACTCAAACTCGATGCCCAACACAAATATTCTCAAACCCCGTTAAATCATAAACAGATGAGCCATACCCCCAATGGGGTTTGAGACAACTACGGGATCCAAAACCATACTAGTACAAAGGTGTAGAGACTCAACCACAGAATCAGATATAAAAGAATGCGAAGTGCCATAATCAAAAAGTGTTCTAACAGGATGATTGGAAAGAAAAAAAATCAAACCCAGAAACTTTCCTACCTCTATCCGGTACACCAGCCACAAGAGCATGCACCTGCCCTCCAGAAGATCCTGCCCTTTGGCTCTGCCCTTGCTTCTTCAGGCACTCCCTAGTATAGTGTCCGAATTCACCACAGTCGGAGCAAGCATTCTTCCTTTTTCTGCAGTCATTAACCAAATGTCCCACATTCCCGCAACCATGACATTTCTTTTTGCCTTGAGCTTTGTCGTTCCTTCCGCCCTCTTGTTGTTGTTCTTTCTTGGGCCATACTTTCTTGTTTTGTGTTTCCTCAACCTTATCCTCTTTCTTTTCACCTTTATCTTCCTCGTGCATTAACGCCATATGAACGAGCTTCTAAAAAGTTGCTCCCATCAGAATATTGGACATAGCTAACCCATGAAGGTGTTCATTCAGTCCTTTAGAAAACCACAAAGCTTTCTTATGCGAGGTATCCACTAGCTCCAGCCCAAACCTTGCTAGTTGGTTGAATTTGTTAACATACTCTTTGACAGTCATGCCTCTTTGGTTGAGCGCCAGAAACCTTTCCATTTGCATGCTTTTCTAAGCTTGAGAAAGAAACTTCATTTCAAACCTCTATCTAAAATCATCCCAAGTCTCCACCGGATGACCTAGTTGCATCACTTCCCACCAGAACGAAGCTTCATCTTTCAGTAGCTAGGCGGCTAACTGAATCTTCCTACGATCGTCCACTTCGAAAATAGCAAACAAGTCCTCCATATCCTTGAGCCAATTTCTTGCCTCTATGAATGCCTCGATTCCACGGAATGACTTTCCTCCCATAGCACATAAATCTTTGCAGATCTTGGAGAAATTATCTGCACGTGGAGGAGGAGGAACAACGGGTGCAACTGGGGGAGGAACGTCAGCTTGGCCACCGGCAGGCGCCGTGGCCTCTAGATACCTATGGAACCAGCCTGGTATCGTAACGCCCTCAGGAATATTAGATTCCCCAGACATGCTGAAACGAAAAGGAAAGGGATTCAGACAAAGGACTGAAAGATATTATATATGGCTTTGGGGAATATGTTTTTCAAAACAGACTTTTCTTATTGAAAATGCTTTCTTTTAAAACCTTTTTGAAAATAATTTTCAAAATCTTTTATCTAATCTGGTAACCTTTAGCTCTGATACCAAGTGTGACACCCCACGTCAGTTAATGTCACTCATTAAGAGAATGCATTAAGTTTTATGAAGCGTTATAGGTAAACAGAAACAGAAACAGAAACATTACAAGACAGATATAAAATAGCAGCGGAATTTAAAAACTTTATTAATCATAAAGCATCATGGTTGAAAACATCATAAGTCTGAAAATACATAAACCTAGTACATCATTAAATTTATGTCTTGTACTTAAAACATCAGAGCACAATAATAAAAGAAACATTATCCCCAAAAGAAACAGCCATAGTAGAAAAGATAAGACCTCAAGCAATACATCTAAGAAGCTCCAAGCAAGACAATAGCAGAATCCTGACCAAGCTTGAGTATTCCCACCCTGAGAACCTAGAGGGGAGGGGGAGAAACGGAAGAGAAAGAAGAGGAAACAAAAAGGGTCAAATATAAAGTCTGGCGAGTTCAGTTACTTTTAGCATAAACGCAAGTAAAAGTATCATGATAGGTATATAAACTGGAGAGTGAGATAACAGTGTCATAAGGCATGTATAACAGGATAACAGAACTGGATATGTTCCGCTTCTTAAGTAATTTTCTTTGCATCAATACTAGAACAATAGATATGTAACAAGATTACATATCCCTAATTACTTATCAGAAACAGGATGATCCCAACAGAAATATAATGGTAGTTTTAGGCATACTATGGTAACGGGTTTTAACCCAAACAGAATTAACCGGTACCTAAACAGAAATAACGTATGTTAGCCCAGATAGAAACACAGGTACCCCACAGATACAGACATGACTAGATGTACCCTATTTACTACCCCCAATCAATCGGCTCCCTATCCCGTAAATACCCCGTGCCGGCCCCGCAGTAGGGTGTATTACTTCCTAAAGTGGCAACCTATAGAAGGACACAGACCTATTTACTAGTGCTACAATGGCTTATTTTCCCAGATGCAGACCGTACTCATGCACGCACATGAGTCCAATAGAAAGCGCCAGTACACACCTCCTCTCAGATAAACCTCTTACAATCAATTCAGTAAGCGTGCCCTGACCCCTACATAGAGCGGGGTCCCTCTTTAATACCAGAATGGGTTACTGAATAATATGGGTCCTACAAAACAAATGACACAAGCCAACCCTTATAGATCTTGTGTCCTCAACTAACAAGGATTTTGACAGGTTATGCCTAACAGATTTAACAGATTCACATAACCCCCTACATATTTATGGGTTAAACTTTACAAGTTAACGGGTCCATATAACCCCAACAGATTTAATAGGTTAAGTTTTCTAAATTAACAGGTTCATATAACCCCTACAGATTTAACAAGTTTACTTAACCCCGCAGATTTAACAGGTTTACTTAACCCCACCGATTGAACAGGATTACTTAATCCCACAGATTTAACAGGCTTACTTAACCCCACTGATTTAATAGGCTTATTTAAAGCCATTGATTTAACAGGCTTACATAACCCCACCGATTTAACAGGCTTACTTAACTCCACAGATTTAATAGGCTCATACAATCCTTATGGATTTAAATAGGTTAAGTATTACAAGTTCAATACCATACATTCATTTATGGTTATAATGCGCTAGACCTCCCACATTAAGTCTACCACTTGTGGATGCTGGATATGACGGTCGGGTCCGTGCAGACTTCTTCCACAAGTCTGACTTAGCCTCGTGTCTTAGAATAATCACATGTTTATGCACTTAGACCCCTCGCATTAGATTCACCACTTGTGGTCACTGGATATGCCGGTCGGGTCCGGGCAGACTTCCACCACAAGTGTAATCTAAACTTGTGTCTAAGCACGGTTAAAGTTTTCTAATTACTGTAATTCTAGGCATCTTCATTCATTAACAAGTATTCCTATTTCATTATAGGTTTTCATGCTCCTTTCCTAAGTCATATTCATCATATGAAATATCCCCAATTTAAGATCTTTAATCACAGTTTGGCTTATGACCCAAATCCATATTCATGCTTTCAATTCAAGTTCTGCCCCAAATTTCCCAATATAAGTTATGCCTCAATTTTAATGGATTAAACAAGCTTTACAGATTCTTTGCAGTTCCAATAACATGTTTCGCTTAATCTTAAATTAAGCCTACAGATTTTTATGTCCCAAACCACAAGTCATAATTTACCATATAAATCATGCCCTAATTTTTAGTCCAATTTCACAATATAGTTTATGCCCCCAGATCCCAATCGTGATTCAAAGTACAAGTTATGCCCCCAAATTACTATTTCCAATCATTCCCAATTTAACCCAATTTCGTTCGTATGCATATTTCAGCGATATCGGCCTAGGCTCGAAAGTAGCCTAGCTATAAAAATAAAAAGGGAATGAGAGAGAGAGAGAGAAGGACAGAATAGGAATAAGACCAACACTAACAAAAATGGGCATATGATAGCAGAAATAGGCATATAAGAATAGATCCGATGAACAGAAATAGGCATATAAGAACAGATCTGATGAACATGTAATAACATGACTGCCTAGCTATAAAAATAAAAAGGGAATGAGAGAGAGAGAGAAGGACATAATTGGCATAAAACCAACACTAACAAAAATGGGCATATGATAGCAGAAATAGGCATATAAGAATAGATTCGATGAACAGAAATAGGCATATAAGAACAGATCTGATGAACATGTAATAACATGACTGATTATGCATAGTGTCATGATCATAAACATGCATGATGAGTTCTAATCAGTGAATTAGATATACAAAAATTACAGATCTGATATGATTCCAATAGTCACATGATTAGATCTAATTCACAAGCATGTCAGGGTTGTATTTTAATTATTTTTATCTAAAAATAACGTAGACTCATAGAGAATAGATCTAAGAGCTAGAGGAATAGTTGCAGATGTTGAATCACAGATCTCTAAACTTGAATAACTCTAGTTGATTGTTGAAGAAGAAAAGACTTGATTTATTCTTGGCAGAGGCAACATCTAGTTCTCCATTGTTTTAGGTATGGATAAACAAGAGAAATGGGGTTTTAGTTATAGCCTAGAACCAACGAACCAGGTCCAGAAGGGAGTCCAGATACAAAAAGAAGAATCTTCCCAGATCGGTCGCAAGGGGGTCGCCCTCCCTTAGGGGGTCGACCCATGGGTCGACATCCCTCCTTGAGAGGTCGACACCCCTGGGTGAAATTTTTGCCGCCTCCCTATTTTTTTATTTTTGAACTGATTTTTGAACTTTAAGTTGATTATATATATATTCTTCTTGCACGTATACAAACTTTAAACCTTAATAACTTCTTCATACGTTATCCGTTTTACGTAAACCAGGTGTCTATTTTGACCAGAATTCCGAGATGAACGCAATGGCATAATCCGTTTTACTTAATTTTGAATATTAAATTAATAATTTTTTAATTTATTTTCTTTATTGTTTTCAAAATTACAGGGTGTTACGTTCTCCCCTACTCAAAGGATTTCGCCGCCGAAATCTCCAAGTTAAGAAAAATGTTTATCCTAACATCCACATCCATCTACTCATCCACCAATTCACAGGCATCCATTGTCCTTAAATATTTCTAATGCATATATGAACATAAGCAATGGTGTGTGTATACGTCCCAATACTAATGCGAAAGATCAGGCAGTTTATTGATTCAATCGACCTCCTTAATGCAATATATGTTAGTGTCATGAATCCAACATGTATGCAAATAATCCTATTATAACATGTAACTTCTATATGTGTGCCCAATCATTCGTCCAAATGCAACATTCATATGATGATACACCCACTTTCATCCATTAAAAGAAGAAAATGTACACACATCTATATGTAGTATGAGAGTGATTGAACCGATCTAGTGCCTAATGTGTGTGTATATGCATCCATGAGCAACCACTAACAACCACTTACATCCACTTGCATCCATCAAACATAACATGTCTCAAACACATGTTTGCAACCGTGGAATTTTTACCTAAAGGTAGAATATCCGATCGATAGGATACACATGAATGACAGAAGCAAGTACGAATAAAAGCTTTGGAAAAGAAGTTAAGAACATAGCCCTGAAAAGGAAAGGGTATGAAGCACGATTCTTGTCTTCGGTCTCCCAAGTCGCATCCTCGCTGACTTCTCCCCATTGCACTTTTATTAACCTAGCCTCCCTTTTGTGCAGTTTCTTAACCTCTAATCCAACTATACGGGTATGAACTCGTCTGATTGTCGCCTCCCGTTCTACCTCTACTTCCTCAAGCATGTTCAGCTCAACTACCTCTGCTGTACCATGCAGATACTTCCGTAAATAAGAAACGTGGAAAAACATCATGGATATCCACACATAAGCGGAGCGAGCTGTATGCCTTAGTTAAAAAGACGACCAGAACACCCCATTCTGATATGCTTCGCCTAACCAACACATTTTCAAGTAGCTCCCCTACTTGCTTGTTGAGCTCCCTCCTTTCCCTAGAAGTTATGTGGCGCATAGGTAATGCGCTGGCTTCATATTATCTACCAAGTATATCCAGAAATCAATCTCATGCCTCGATGATAAGCCCCAAACCTCCTCGAAACATCCGAATATTCACAGACTACTAGTACGGATCATAAATCATTGATAGATGCATTAAGAACTCTAGGAAACTAAGCATGACAGACCCCTTAGGGTCAATAGAAATCTCGAGGGTCCTCCCATGGCAAGTCAAAAGTCTAACGACCCTCCTCTCACAATCTAGAATGGCACCATACATGGCTAGCCAATCCATTCTTAGAATCAAACTATAGCCCGTGAAACAAGATATGCATAGCACTCAAACTCGACGCCCAACACAGATATTCTCAACCCCCGACAAATAATAGACAGATGAGCCGTACCCCCAATCGGGTTTGAGACAACTACGAGATCCAAAACCATACTAGTACTAAGGTATAGAGACTCAACCACAGAATCAGATATAAAAGAATGCGAAGCACCAGATTTAAAAAGAGTACTGACAGGATAATTGGAAAGAAAATAAAATCAAACCCAGAAACTTTCTTACCTCTATCTGGTACACCAGCCACGAGAGAATGCACCTGCCCTCCAGAAGATCTTGCTCTTGGGCTCTGTCCTTGCTTCTTCGGGCACTCCCTAGTATAGTATTTGACTTCACCACAGTTGAAGCAAGCATTCTTCCTTTTTCTGCAGTCTTTGACCAAATGACCCACATTCCCGCAACCATAACATTTCTTTTTTCCTTGAGCTTTGTCATTCCTTCTGCCCTCTTGTTGTTATTCTTCTTGGGCCATACTTTCTTGTTTTGTGTTTCCTCAACCTTAGCCTCTTTCTTTTCACCTTTATCTTCCTCGTGCATTAACGCCATATCAACGAGCTACTCAAACGTTGTTCCCATCGGAATATGGGACATAGCTAACCCATGGAGGGGTTCATTCAATCCTTTAGCAAACCGCAAAGCTTTCTTATGCGGGGTATCCACTAGCTCCAACCCAAACCATGCTAGTTGGTTAAATTTGTTAACATACTCTTTGACAGTCGTGCCTCCTTGGTTGAGCGCCAGAAACCTTTCCATTTGCATGCTTTTCTCAGCTTGAGAAAGAAACTTCATTTCAAACCTCTATCAAAAATCATCCCAAGTATCAACCGGATGCCCTTCTTACGTCACTTCCCACCATAACGAAGCTTCATCTTTCAGTAGCCAAGCGGCTAACTGAATCTTCTTACGATCGTCCACTTCGAAAATTCCAAACAAGTCCTCCGCCTCCTTGAGCCAATTTCTTGCCTCTACGAATGTCTCGGTTCCACAGAATGATTTTCCTCCCATAGAAAAGAAATCTTTGCAGATCTTGGAGAAATTATCTACAAATGGAGGAGGAGGAAGAACGACGGGTGCATCTGGGGTAGGAACGTCAGCTTGTCCACCGGTAGGCACCATGGCCTCTAGATACCTACGGAACCAGCCTGGTATCGTAACGCCCTCAAGAATATTAGGTTGCCCAGATATGTTGAAACGAAAAGGAAAGGGATTCATACAAAGGACCGAAAGATATTACATATGCCTTTGGGGAATATGTTTTTCAAAACAGACTTTTCTTTTTGAAAATGTTTTATTTAAAAACCTTTTTGAAAATAATTTTCAAAATCTTTTATCTAATCTGGTAACCTTTAGCTCTGATACCAAGTGTGACACCCCACGTCCGTTAATGTTACTCATTAAGAGAATGCATTAAGTTTCGTGAAGCGTTATAGGTAAACAGAAACAGAAACATTACAAGACAGATATAAAATAACAGCGAAATTTAAAAACTTTATTAATCATAAAGCATCGTGGTTCAAAACTTCATAAGTCTGAAAATACATAAACCAAGTACATCATTGAATTTATGTCTTGTACTTAAAATATCAGAGGACAATAATAAAAGAAACATTATCCCCAAAAGAAACAGCCGTAGTAGAAAAGATTAGGGCTCGAACAATACATCTAAGTAGCTCCAAGCAAGACAATAGCAGAATCCAGATCAAGCTTGAGTATTCCCACCCTGAGAACCGGGAGGGAATAGAAGAGAAAGATAAGGAAAAAAGGGTCAAACAGAAAGTCTGGCGAGTCCAGTTACTTTTAGCGTAAACGTAAGTAAAAGTATAATGACAGGCATATAAACTGGAGAGTGAGATAACAGTGTCATAAAGCAGGTATTACAGGATAACAGAACTGGATATGTTGCGCTTCCTAAGTACTTTTCTCTGCACCAATAATAGTACAACAGATATGTAACAGGAATACATACTCCCTAATTACTTAACAGGAAAAGGATGATCCCAACAGAAATATAATGGTAGTTTTAAGCGTACTCTAGTAATGGGTTTTAACCTAAACAGAATTAACCGGTACCTAAACAGAAATAACGGGTGTTAGCCCAGACTAAAACACAGGTATCCCGTAGAAACAGATAGGACTAGATATACCCTATTTACTACCCCCAATCGATCGGCTCCCTATCCAGTAAATACCCCGTGTCGGCCTCACAGTAGGGTGTATTTATTCCTAAAGTGGCAACCTATAGAAGGACAGAAACCCATTTACTGGTGCTACAACGGCTTATTTTCCCAGATGCAGACCGTACTTATGCACGCACATGAGTCCATTGGAAGGCACCAGTACACACCTCCTCTTAGATGAACCTCTTACAATCAGTTCAGTAAGCGTGCCCTGGCCCCTACCTAGTGCGGGGTCCCCCTTTAATATAAAATGGGTTACTAACTAATATGGGTCCCACACAACAGACGACATAAGCCAACCCTTACAGATCTTATGTCCTCAACTAATGAGGATTTTGACAGGTTATGCCTAACAGATTTAACTGATTCACTTAACCCCCTACAGATTTACGAGTTAAACTTTACAAGTTAACAGGTCCATATAACCCCAACAGATTTAACATGTTAAGTTTTCTAAATTAATAGGTTCGTATGACCCCCATAGATTTAGCAGGTTTACATAACTCCATAGATTTAACAGGTTTACTTAACCCCACTGATTGAACCGGTTTACTTAATCCCACAGGTTTAACATGCTTACTTAAACCCGCCGATTTAGCAGTCTTACTTAACCCCACCGATTTAACATGCTTACTTAACCCCATCGATTTAACATGCTTACTTAACCCCACCGATTTAACAGGCTTACTTAACCCTACCGATTTAACAGGCTCATACAATCCTTATGGATTTAAACAGGTTAAGTATTACAAGTTCATTACCATACATTCATTTATGGTTATAATGCGCTAGACCTCCCACACTAAGTCTACCAATTGTGGATGCTGGATATGCCAGTCTGGTCTAGGCAGACTTCTTCCACTAGTCGGACTTAACCGCGTGTCTTAGCACCATTACGTGTTTATGTACTTAGACCCCTCACATTAGATTCACCACTTGTGGTTGCTGGATATGCCGGTCGGGTCTGGGCAGACTTCCACCACAAGTGTAATCTAACCTCGTGTCTAAGCTCAGTTACAGTTTTCTAATTACTGTAATTCTAGGCATCTTCATTCATTAACAAGTATTCCTATTTCATTATAGGTTTTCATGCCCCTTTCCCAAGTCATATTCATTATGTGTTATATTCCCAAATTATGGTCATTAATCACAATTTGTCTTATGCCCCAAATCCATATTCATGCTTTCAATTCAAGTTCTGCCCCAAATTTCCCAATACAAGTTATTCCCCAATTTTAATGGATTAAACAAGCTTTACAGATTCTTTGCAGTTCCAATAACATGTTTCTCTTAATATTAAAGTAAGCCTACATATTTTTATGTCCTAAACCACAAGTCATAATTTACCATATAAATCATGCCCCAATTTTTAGTCCAATTTCACAATATAGTTTATGCCCCCAGATCCCAATCGTGATTCAAAGTGCAAGTTATGCCCCCAAAATTACTAGTTCTAATCATTCCCAATTTAACCCAATTTCGTTCATACGCATATTTCAGCGAAATCGGCCTAGTCTCGAAAGTAGCCTGGCTATAAAAATAAAAAGGGAATGAGAGAGAGAAGGACAGAATAGGCATAAACCAACACTAACAGAAATGGGCATATGATAGCAGAAATAGGCATATAAGAATAGATATGATGAACAGAAATAGGCATATAATAACTGATCTAATGAACATGTAATAACATGACTGATTATGCATAGTGTCATGATCATAAACATGCATGATGAGTTCTAATCAGTGAATTAGATATACAAATATAGCAGATCTGATATGA
Organism: Allium sativum; assembly: GCA_030737875.1. Taxonomy (NCBI): domain Eukaryota; kingdom Viridiplantae; phylum Streptophyta; class Magnoliopsida; order Asparagales; family Amaryllidaceae; genus Allium; species Allium sativum. The sequence goes on along the minus strand of CM060926.1, from coordinate 1,015,464,459 downwards.
TTCCAATAGTCACAGGCTTAGATCTAATTCATATGCATGTCAGGGTTGCATTTTAATTATTTTTATATAAAAATAACGTAGACTCATAGAGAATAGATCTAAAAGACAGAGGAATAGTTGCAGATGTTGAATCACAGATCTATAAACTTGAATAACTCTAATTGATTGTTGAAGAAGAAAAGACTTGATTTATTCTGGGCAGAGGCAGCATCTAGTTCTCCATTGTTTTAGGTGTGGAGAAACAAGAGAAATGGGGTCTTATTTATAGCTTAGAACCAACGAACTAGGTCTAGAAAGGAGTCCAGATACAAAAAGAAGAATCTTCCCAGATCTGTCGCAGAGGGGTCGACCCATGGGTCGACACCCCCCTTGAGGGGTCGACACACCTGGGCGGGATTTTTGCCGCATCCCTAATTTTTGATTTTTGAACATATATATATATATTCTTCTTGCACGTATACAAACTTCAAACTTTAATAACTTCTTCATACGATGTCCGTTTTACGCAAACCAGGTGTCATTTTGACCAGAATTCCGAGATGAACGCAATGGCGCAGACTGTTTTACTTAGTTCTGAATATTAAATTAATTATTCTTTAATTTATCATCTTTAGTGTTGTCAAAATTATGGGGTGTTGCACCATGCAACTAGTGTTAGAAGGCAAATGCCATTTCTTCACCAGTACTCAAAAGGATAGTAACACAAAGCCAACTAATGTGTTTCCTTCTTCATCGTGTAGGTTTCTCCGGAGCAGGGGTAACAGCTGGTTACCCTCCAACAGTGCCTGCCGCACTCGGGTTTAATGCTGAAGCTTATAGAAGGTAGTCAGGAGAGGAATTTAGTCACCTAGGCACATTTACGGTCTTGGAGTTAGAAGAATTCAGTTTGGAGGATTTTCACAATCCAAAAGAGAAAGAGAAGAAGGAAGAGGAAACCTAGGTGGCTAGGTCGATGGAGGCAGGCGAGTCGATCATGCATGAAATGGTCAAAGAGAAAAATCCCAATTGACGAGAAGTTGGAGGAGAATGAGGCAAAGAAGAAGGCTGATAAGGAATCTCTTCTCAAGGCCGAGGAGTAAGCGAAGGAGAAAGCCAAACTGACATTAGAGAAGGAGGCTTAGAAGAAGATGAGAGTGCGGAAAAGAGGAAGGCTTCCAAGTAGGCTAAAAAAACTAAGCAGGATGCCCTCGTGTAGTTGAATACATCTGTGGTGTTAGCACCCCACACCGAGCCTTCGCCCAAACCTCTAAAGGTCGTGCTTGGCCCCGATGTGGAGGCTCTTATCATCGATATTCCAAGTAACTCTGACGATGAACTAGTGCATGAGGGAAATCCAGAGTTCAAAGCAAGATCCCATCCTCTGGTGACTCTAACAAAGGAACAGAAAGACGACAATGGAAGTGGCCTCAAGAGGAAGAGAAAAGAGAAGGAGGGAACGGAGACGAAGTACACACTCGAATCTTGATCGGGAAAGAAGGGGAAGGCTGGCCCTTCGGAGGACACACTCCTATTTCAAATATTTTTTTATTAATTTTATATTAAGTTTGAATATATTTGCTTAAGTTTCAATTCCCTCTACTTATACTTATATCTTTAGTATTAAAGTATTTCTTATATTTATATTTATAGTTTTATATCATTTATATACGGTTTTGAATCATTCTTATATATGTTTTTATTATATGTTTTTACTTCAAATACTCTTTTTCAATATATAGTAAAATAGTTTGTTTTAACTGAAGATACGCCATAATTTATTTAAACATTACATGCCTTGATTTGAAAATTTTATTTTCAAAATTTATGAAGGCATGTAGACCTGGCTAACCCCCATGTCAACATGGTGACCGTTGGATTTCAAATTCAAATTTTGAAAAGAAGCATCTATTTGATTTCAAATCCTTTGTGAAAGGTTTTGAATATTGGGAGACTACAAATAGGCTTCTAAATTCGAGATTTTATAATTGGTTTCTTTATCTGCTTCCTCATTTATCTTATCTCTATTAAAACTCTTAATTTCTTAATTATATACTTATACTCTGCCGAATTTCAAAGAGAATCACATCAGTGTCTTTTAGTTTGAATCTCTACCATACACTCTCAAAGATTCAAGTCTTACTCAAGAGTTATAGGGTTTTTGTAATTAAAGATTGCAAGATCAAGTTCTATCGAGTCTATCTACAAAAACTGATATTGAAGAGATGTTGTTGAGGCCCGTTCAAATCGATTAGGTGTGTTTGTAACCCGAAAATCAATTTGAGTCTCACTATACTCCAGAAATATGCGAATTGTACCTTGTGGACTTGAAATTGTGGGTTGTAAATTGGATATTATTTGAGAAGAAATCTGTAGCAATGCAGAGTTGTTTGAGACTGGATGTAGGGTAAATCCGAACCAGTATAAAGTTCATGTGTGTTCTTATCTCTATATGTGTTTGATTCCGTCATCATCTCATATCTGTGATTTGCATTTCATTTTAAATAACTCAAAAAGGTTTCAAGAATTTATAAAATCGATTAAACATTATTCACTCCCCTCTAGCGTTTAGTTTGTCTTAAGATTCATAATCCGCAATCCCCGATAATGAGGCTTAGCACCATTCCCGAATTTTAACTATATTTGAGTAGCTTTGACGAGCTGGGACGACCATGCTTGTGCGAACTCCATTCGGACTTAGTTCCTAAGCATCATAGCGACACTTCGTGCTATTTAACTATGTAATGGACCAAGTCGTGTGGGTCTGGATTGCTTTTAGGAACCTGGTCAAAAGGCCGGTTAACAATGATCATATGCATTTATCAAATTGAAGGGCCCAAGAAAATAATATAGAAAATGGAAAGTTCTCAATGTTCCATCTTTCTAGTTATTCAAAATATTTTTATCATTTAATTCATTTTTATAGATTCTAAAGGTTCGACCGGTTCATATTTTAATTTTGGATTTTCTCTCATACAAAAGCGTACCAGACGCATATATATCATATAAAATGTTTTACTTAAAAATTGAAGTTAGCATAAAAAGTACGAAGTCATATTTTTTTATTTTTCATATTTTGGGAATAATAGAAGAATGAAAAACAATTCGCTCTATCCTCACACTGTATCCTCTATTGTCCCATTCATTTTTTTTCTTGTCCATATTTCCTCCACCCTTTTCATAGTATGTTATTATTATTATTCAAAACACAAAATAAATTAAGCGACCCTTGAGCTTTTAAAACCACTAATTTTTGCTATTTAGGACTTTTCAAACTTTAAAATTTTGTTATTTATATTTAATCTTGAAATTTAATTTGCAAAAATTAGAAATACTATTCAAAAAAGACCAATGTATTCGATGTAGTTGCCTCTGAATTGACTTCTTGGTAGATGAGGATGGTTTCACCACTGCTCTAAACCGCAAGAAAGGAAAGAAACCTTTATCTCAACCAGACGGTTCTGTTCACTTTAGAAAACGGGCTGGAAAATTTAGTGAATTCCCTTTTAAACCTAAACAGAAGTTGTTCCCCCTTCTAACGGCGCTAGTCCACAACCCAAGAACCCGATCAGAATTCCACAAGAACCAAAAAAGAGTATAAAGGTAAATCTGCCAAAAGACTCTAAAGTTTCATCTTGGCCTGATATGGCGAAAAGTGGTGGTCAAGAATCAAATTTTGATCTAAAGTTTTTACCTCTGGTTGAGACAATTGACGAAAGAATAGTGGTGGTTTCTGAAGAAACAAGTATTCGTACAGAAGGAAAATGTGGGCTCTCTATAGTGGCTTATGTGTTCGGCAAAAGGCCATCATATTTTCATTTTAGGGATTTCGTGGCTCGAACATGGAATCCGGTAGGATCTTTCGAAATTTTTACTCGGGAAAATGGTTTTTTCATAATCAGGTTCACTAATGCAGAAGATTGTGAAAAGCTCATGAAAGATGGTCCATATTTTATTAATGGTAGACTAATTATTCTGAAAAAGTGGACCAAGAAGATAATACTAGATAAAGATTTACTGAGCACGATGCCTATTTGGATAAGACTTCCCGAGTTGAATCTAAGATTATCGGATAAAGAGATTTTTAGTGGAATAGCAAGCTTAGTTGGAAATCCAATAAAGATGGATGAGCAGACAGCTAAAGAAACAAGATTGAGTTACGCTCGAATCTTGGTAGAGATGAGTGCAGATTCGGATCTTCCGAATGAAGTCTCTGTTTACACGCATGATGGGGAGATCATCTCTCAGCAAATCACCTATGAAACGATCCCTGATAGATGCAGGATCTGTAAATGCTTTGGGCATTCATTAAATGATTGCGCTCACAACAAAGAAAGGAATGACAACCCCAAAGAGCCTATAGATCTTGATCCTAACACTGATGTAAACATTTCAGGGATCATTCAGAGGCAATTACATCGAAATCCCCTGATCTTGCCTATGTTTCTTGTAATAATGAAGATTCCATGAATCTGGATGTTCAAGAAATCGGTTCAACAGAAATAGGTAATTCCGAACCGGATCACTCATCTCTACACATGGAAGCTGCTATTCTTTCCAAGAATTTGCAGTCCAATAATGATCAGAAAGAGATGATGGGTCATTAAATCCATCAGTCTCAAAGGAGAAAATACTTTCAGTTCGTAATTATAATGAAAATTCTAATGTGGGATCATTAGAACAGGTCATTGAACCCCCCACCCACATGAAGGATTAAAGTTATAATACATATACAAAGAATTTTAATGAATTAAATGAAGGGTTGGCAAGATGTGCTTCTCTACTTGCAACAGATCCCATTTATACAAATAGCTCCCTTATCTCTGATAGGCTTGCTCCTAAGAGATCATCTTCCATCTCTGAAACTGATATGCAGAAGGCATTGAGCCAAACGATAGCTGCTGCTAAACCAACACCGGCCTCCAAACCTGCAATAGTATGCAAAAAGAAGAAGAAGACTAGAACAAAAAGCCTATCAAACATATATTCACTTGAAGAAACAGAAGACTCAAAGGATCATGAATTCAGAAAAAAAATACATTGGCAAAAATGCCAATTGGGGAAAGCAGTTAAAAGCCACTGAACATACTAATTTTAAAAAAAAGTGGCAAGCAAGTGGAGGTGAAGGTGGGTAATTGCAAACACAATGCTCCACCGTAGAGGTTTGTATCCTTGGGATGTATCCTTACATATATATTTTATATATTATTATATATATGGATAATATTGCATGGACTGTTAGGGGTCTTAACTCCCCTAAAAGGCATTTAGACCTTTCTGAGTTTTTAATTAAATTCAAACCTAGCATTATAGGTTTGCTTGAGCATAAACTCCAAGTTCAAAAAATTATTGATCTGCATAGTAGAAGGTTTGCTAACTGGAATTATATCAATAATAATAGAATAGGGGGCAACAGAAGGATTATGGTTTTGTATGACCCTTCTATTTGGACTCTTACTAATTATTTCATTGATTTACAATATATCCATTGTTTCTTTAATAATAAGGGTGGCCTTTTCCTTTAGGTTACTTTTATTTATTCTTCCAATTTTGAGGAGGACAGAACAAAGTTATGGAATTGTATTGAGCATCTTAGCTACTCTAATAATAGGCCCTGTATTTTAATAGGGGATTTTAACACTATATTTCACAATGCTGAAAAAAGAGGTGGTAATCCTGTTCCATTTAATAAATTGGAAAGGGTTGCCAATTTTATTTTAAAATATGGATTAATTGAACCCCCTATCCATGGTAATAAATTTACATGGAAATCAGGTGAATATAGAAACATTCACTACAAATTAGACAAGGTTCTTTTTAATCAGATTTTTATTAATCTTTTTTCCCTCTGTGAAATGTAGCATCTTCCCCAAAACTCAAGTGAACATACACCCATTCAATTTTTTTTTAAAGAAAATAAAGGTACAGTTTCTAGAACTCCATTCAGATTTAAAAATGGGTGGGTGTAAGATGACAGTTATAAGGAGATTGTTCAGAAGAGCTTGTCTAATAATCTTTTTGGCACTGCTTAGTATAAATTTAATAAAACTTTGCAATTGTCAAATCTAACCTTAAAAATTAGAACTGCAATAAGAACAAGTGGGATATTCATTCTATTAGAAATGAGTGTGCTAAGATCCAGGATAAATTAGATGATATCTGCTCTGACAAAGTCTTAGCTGATTCATTTTTTAATGCTCAAGCTAATCTAGTTAATGCTTTACATATTAACTTTGTTAATATTAAGCAGAAGGCTAAAATAGACTAGTTTACTTATGGGGATGATGCCAGTAAATTCTTTTACACCAAAATGTCTAATAGGAGGAACAAAAATGATATTGGGAAAATTATTAATAATAATGGCAAAATTATTAATGAAGCTTCTTACATAGAGAAAGAGACTATTAATTATTTCTGCTCATTATATAACTCTTCTAGCTACTGCAATTCTTTTCCTAATATTGAATTCAAATATACCGCTAACAGTAATTGTGCAGATATATTGATTGCTCCTATTAGAACCGAGGAGATTAAAAATATCATTTTTATGCTAATAATGATAAGAGTCCAGGGCCTGATGGGTTTGGAGCAAAATTTTATAAAACCCATTGGTCTGAAATTCAAGGACCTTTATGTGACTATTTCAAAAAATTTCAATAGTGGTAGGCTGTTAAAAAACACAAATCATACTTTTTTATCATTGATTCCTAAAGTGGAAACCCCTTTAGGTCTAGAGGATTATATACCTATAGCCTGCTGCAATTTTATTTATAAGATTATTTCTTCTATCCTTTATAATAGGATGAAGTATTTTCTTAAATTTATTATTTCTGAAAATCAGAGTGCATTTATTCCTGGGAGATTAATTTTTGAGAATGCCTTATTGTTTACACCAAAAATGGTCTAAACACCCAAGGTACTAAACTGTACTTCACCAATTTGGTAAGAAATAAATGGAACTGTGTTTAATCAGCAATTAAAAAAGAAAAATGCTAGAAAGGGTAAAGTAGAGACGAGATTTATAGAGGTTCAGCTGTTAATTAGGCCTACATCCACTATGAAGGTGATTTCCAATCTTATAATGAGGATTACAAAATACATCAATGCTCTCTCTTCATACATCTCTATATTCATTCAATATACTCCCGTTTATATATTTCAATCTTGGAATTATACAAGAGAATGGTAGAATTTGAGGAGAAAAAGGATGGATGAATGATTGAGAAGGAGGATGCCTTCGTTTTCCTCGATCACAAGATTGTACTTGATGCCATGGCCGAATCATTAGTTGAGGATAGAATTTAGCAGCACTTTGTGGTTTCAAAGATTGGATCCCCTTTATGTTGGCAGCCATGGTGTATTTATAGGTGAGCTTCCCTTGGGAAATGACCTGAAATCCGTTTATGCCGGCTTCGGATCGCTCAATCTATTAATTACAATCATTCCATCGGCTAGCTGTAGCCAGCTGTCCGTGGCTGTATCCAATTATCATGTGCGAGCGACTCTATGGAGCGAGTGTCTTGAGTAGCTAAGTGAGTGACTCCAGTCGGTGCTCTTCGGTCATGCCTATTTCTAGCACTCGATGGGTAGATATCTGATTTTGTTAATGGCGAGATGAAGGAACGACCAATCATAGTTCCTTAATGTGGTTATGTCTGAATTGAGTGGGCGGGCGATGTTCTTCTTTAGCATAGAAGTGACCAACTGAGGCTTAAGACTCTGAGATGTAAACGTGCTCTTTCTAAGGACTGGTGTATAACCGACCAGTGGGTTTTTGATTCGAGTATCGAGCTATAGGAGTTGCAATTCATGAGCAGTTGTTAAATATGCGTGCGACCTTAACTCCCGTCTTGATGCGTGCGACCGAACTTTGATATCAAATCAAACGTGCTCCATTGTTGTGAGCGGCTTTACAGAGCGTACTATCCTTTTCACTGTTGAGCCACATTTTTCATAATATGTCATACCATCCTTTTCGGTCGTACTGATCGATTTGATTTGTCTTGGGTTTGATACTTAGGTCTTGCTCTGTGTGGTTGCGTCATATCCATTGCGAGCCGTTTAAGTGCCTTGGATAATATCATGCACGACCGACCCAGATGATATCCATTCTTCATCCTTTGTTCAATGTGCATATGGATTTTTTAGGGATTAACACTTGCCCCTTGAAGTCTGTGATTTCCTTTAGTAAGGAATTACTGGCTTTGACATATTCGATCGCACATTGTTTGGTAGATTTGTCGAGGGGTCGGTCGTACAAAAATTTGGGATTGTTTCATTGTATTGGACTGGTATTTTCTCTTTCTGCGAGCGAGAGGCTTGATGTATACTTTTTTTTGTGCGAACAGCTGAATTTTGGGATGCCAGCTGGGCCTGATGGGACATTTTTTGTGTGATCGGGCACTAAGCTGACGTGGTGAGAATGCTCTGAATGGATGCCTTTTAATCTTCCTTATTTACTTTAAACTGCTTCATTCCACTTTTATCCTTTTCGAGAAATTTTTTGGTCGTAGCCGTGCTTCCTCGAGAGTTTTATCAGGTAAACCATGCATGATATTTCCGTTTTGAATTTTCTTCAAAAGGTTTTGGTTTTCTCATTCTATCATTTTGCCCGGTGCTTGCAGTAACACCTGCTTTTCTTGAGCGATTTTCTTTCAGCTCCGAGGTACCATGATCTTTCTGGGTGTACTCATGCGTTTCCAAGTTAGGATGCTCCAAACATGGCCTGATCGAGCTGTGTATGAATTTGGGATTTGGCAACAGCCAGGTTTTGTGTAGCACAGATACCGTTTCTGTAATCATCTTCGAAGAATATAAATCATCTGGTGGTTTACTTTGAAACTTCGATGCTTGGTATTTGTTTATAATTTGCTTGATGAAACGCCCCAGGAAATGCCCTAGGGTTCTCCAGTTGAAATATTTCTGTTTATGCCTGAGCCTGGCTAGATTGTTTCCCCTTTTTATGATTGTTGTTTGAGTCCGCACCGATCTCTTTTGAAACAGGTCATTCGAGGATGGAATTCTTCATGTCTAGGAGGCATAAGAACAAATCATCAAGGAGGGATGGTAGCAAAAAGATGCCCCAAGGCAAGGAGATCCTGGGTGCGACTGATACTCAAAGTCATTGTTTGTTGAATGAACTTCCTGATTCAGATATTCAAACTGCTCTTGGTCGTAAGGCTTCTTCGTCCATCACTTTGGATCCTGCAACTGTCCTGGAGCCTCTTTTTGTTCCCAACCCTTGTCATCCTGAACTTGCTGAGGACTTTGTGGCTCAATGTCTAGCTAGCTCTCGTTCCAGTGTGTATGTAGACCCATTTGATAGATGGATTATTGCAGGTAAGATGGACGCCACGAAGGATTGCATATTGGCTGAGTTCAATCAGTTGGAAGCACGTCCGCATCTGGTTGAAGGCCTTATCACAACTATCAGAGATTACATTGTGGAACAAATGGGTGCCTAGCATTCTCTTGTCAAAGATCTTCAGCAGTCAAATAAAGAGAATTTTGAACGACTTTATGCCTTGGAAAAAGACAGGCTCAAACTCATCGAGGCCATTGAGTCTAGGGAGAGGATCATCTCTTACCTCATCTGAACACTGTGGCTTGCTAATGCTTTACTTGTTTTGTTATTTTGGTTTTGATTTGGAATGGTACTTTTAGTCTGGCTTGTGTATGTGGGAGCCAGCCTCGCTTATTCTCGTATGCTTAGGTTTATGACTTTTATGGTTTGTTTTGGACCTCAACGCACTGCAATTCTTATTATGTAACTCGTTTATTTTCACGTGGGTGCGCCGCACGTTGCACCTTTATTTTCTGATTTACACATTCGGCCGAGCGCTTTATTAATCGTTCGGTTGCACCTGATTTTCTATTATTATTATTATTATTATTATTATTATTATTATTATTATTGGGATTTAGTTATCTTTTGAAGTTCATCGCTTATTGGAGGTTATTATGCATTTGTATTATTATAAGCACGTTTGGTATCTTTAATTTAGTAGTATTCAACCCCGCGCCCGACTGACTAGTAATCCAAGCCCTTCGGAGGCTGGTTTTGAATACGTGCCCCCTGGGGAGATCTTGGGTTAAAGATTTTTGATCCATTCTAGGCCCTATTTGATTGTTTTAGTTATTCAAAAAGGTTCTAGAATGGATATCCCCTTTCGGCTAGGATTTCTGACACCCCCTTTCGGCTAGGATTTCTGACACCCCCTTTTGGTTAGGATTTCTGTTTTGCGCTGGTCCTTCCAGCATGTTTAATCCTTCCCCATTTTTATACCTCATCCCGAGGAGAGGACACTAATTCATCTCATCGATCTTTGACTCAGAAGGGATAAAATTCGTGTCCTTCACCTAACAAGGTGCCCTTCGTTTTTTTTGGATTGGCAGTTTTTCCGTTTTGGGACATGTTGATTTTTCCGACTTTGTGCCTTGCCCTGGGAAACAGATACTGATTCGCCTCATTGAGTTTTTTTTTTCAAGTTGGAGAACCCGTGTCCAGCACCTAAGAAGGTGTTTCTTTGGTAAGCTCAGCGATTTTATCTGCGGGACTTTGAACGGGGAGACTTTAACCATGGGACTTTTTGAGTTGCTTTTGCTCCGGCATTGACTCTTAGGAGGTGGACACCAATCCTTGCTATCGAATTTAACTCCACTTTTGAGGAATTCATATCCTGCATCTGAGAAGGCGCCTCTTTAGGATTAGCAATTTTATCCGAGGGACAGATTTGGTAGTGTTCTTGTACTTTCAATGAAGCCTACGTCAGTCCTTTTAATGGGTGTTTGCTAAGCATTCAGCATATGCCATAATGAGAGGTGCAACCTTTCGACTTGTTGTCTATCTTAGAGTAGCTCGTCCTTTTTGAGCTGAGGTTTCTATTCATCTTGTTTGATCCTGCTTGATGTTCGTGATTCCCAAGCTGCTTTGTTTAATGTGTGCCCTGAGATTTTTCGTCACAATCCTGATGTGTGTGGCGGATTGCTTTTACCACGCCTACATTTCAAAAGATTGTTTTTCTTTTAGCATGGACCAATAAATTCGTTACTTAGGTAGACATATAATTAATTTCGATGCACAAAGTTTTTGCAAATAAACCATTACTTAATATGATCATAGTGAATAATAAAGCCAGGTAAAACAATTTTAATAACAAGATAAAACCAGGGGATTGAAGCAAAGTAATGAGAGCTCTAGTTTAATGCTCCATTATTGAGACATTAGTGACTGGTCCTCTTGATGAGCGTCCTCTTTGGATTGGTTTAAGCCCTTCTTCTTTTAAGGCGTATTGCCTCTTGTTTGCGGAGAGTCGGAATAACTTTTATGATCCTTTACATACTATTGCAAATGGTTTTTCCTGATTAACCCCTTGATCACTAACTTCAAGTGCCTACATTCATCGGTATCGTGTCCTGGCTGTTTGTGGAATTGACAGAATCTTCCTGACTTTATAGCGATATCTTTGACCTGTCTTTGTTTCAAAACCGAATATCTCTCTATGTTTTTAGTTGCCATGAAGATATTTCTCAGGTATCGTTAAAGGGAGTGAATTCGTATTTGTTGAAAAAGTGCAACTTCTTTTTCGCCCGACTGTCTTCTCCTTCATTGCTCCTTTTTTGAATATCAAGGCTTCTTTGCGCATTTCCATTCTTCTCTATCCGTGCATTTTTTCCTTCAATACTTGCATATTTTTCGGCTTTGTTGAGTAGTTGTTCGAGTGTACTTGGTTTCTTTTTCTTGATCCACCGCCCTAACTTGTTTTCTTTACATATGCCTCCCTTAAGAGCCATTAAGATCCGGCAGGGTTCGAGATTCTTTACTTTAGCCACTGCCATATCAAAGCGAGTGAGAAAAGCTTTGATGGACTCTCCTGGTCTTTGGTGTAGTCCATTTAGCTCCGTAACTTCCCAAGCTTTGAGTACCTGGGATTTGAACTGCTTATTGAATAGTTTAGCCAGGGTCACGAAATTGTCCACAGACTGCGACGGCAGCTTTGTGAACCATAGATAAGCCGCCCCTTCTACATAGGTTGGGAAATATAAGCATTTGATTTCATCAGTAGTGCATGCCCCATTCATATACTGGTCTTATCTACGCAGAAATATATTAGGGTCGCTTGACCCATCATAGGACTGTAATGATGGAGGTTCGAATCTTTGTAGATATACATTTTTCTTAACCCTTTCAATGAGCGGGGTTTTAGTTGGGAAGGATTCCCATTCTCTTCGATCATCCTTCTTCTTTAGGCTTTCCCTCATGCCCGCGCCATTCCTAATATGTATTTCTGTCCCTTGCTCGGATCTATGGATTGACTGCCTTCTTCGTTATCAAACTTTGATCTAGATGTGTCTTCATGAATTGGGGTCAAGGAATTTGGGCATCCCTTTGGAAGGGGCATCCTCATAGTAGTGGGACTATCTTTCCGTTTCACAATTGGGTCGTCAAAACGACCATGCATAGATGCTTTGTTCCCTTCATAATTAAGATTAGTGCGATGCGCGACCCCCTGAATGGAATCCTGCTTCCTTGAGCTCGAAGCGGAGAATTCTTCTTCTGGCTCACGATCTGTTCGTGCTAGCGAGGAACATGTGGCATTTAACGTGGCTTTTGTGGTGGTAGCTTGAATGGCGAGTATCGACTCGAGCTTCTTCACCATTGCATTGTTTGCAATAGTTATTTTACTCGTTAATCCTGTCATCGCCTCTTCCAATTCCTTCCTGGTTACAGTTTCTTTAATTTCAGGCAACCCCTCTGCCCCGGAGTCGCTGGCTGACGGCGTGCCGAAGTTGATGCTATTGACTTTGTCGATGATTCTCCTCAGTGTGTTCATATTTTCAGATATAGTTTTTCTCAGAGAACCTTATCAGATCCGAATGGGGAAAGAAGCTAACAAGGCCCCACGTTGGGCACCAAAATGTTTACACCAAAAATGGTCTAAACACCCAAGGTACTAAACTATACTTCACCAATTTGGTAAGAAATAAATGGAACCGCGTTTAATCAGTGTAATGACCCGCACTAGCAGAGGTATTATGATTAATTTATTTAATTATATCAATGGTGATATAGTGAATTTAATGATCGTGGAGAGAATATAATGATGAATATTTAATTAAAATAATATATTAAATTCTGAAATAATCAGAATTGGTCGAAATGACGATAGGGTGTGAACTGGATCATCCGTGATATTTAATTCAGCTTAGAATTGAATTAGAATAAGGAATATATTCAATCGTCGACAGTTGAACGTATAATTTATAATATAATTATAAAGGAGCTCGAAATGGCGCTGCAGTTCGTAAATTGGCGATTTGAACTTCAACTGAATATAAAGGGTTCGTTTTAAATCGGATTTCTGTGAAACAAGAAATGTGTGGAGCTGGTGGAGTATATCTTTCTAGTGGAAGAGAAAAATCGGGATTTCATCGTGTAGATTTTGATTTATGTCCAAATCAAATATTCAGAAAAAAACAGAGGTATATTCGTTTGTGACCATAACGGTTATTTCAAAATAACTGAAGATCGGGTTTGAATTTAGACAAGGTTCTTTTGGGACATAGTGATAATTTAAATTTTAGAATTTTATGGTAATTTTTAATTAATTAAAGAAGCAACTTTTCATTTGGAATATTTTGCACCCTGTAATCAACATTTTGAGGTTTCAAAATATGAGTTCACCTACCGGTATTATTATATTTCTGGGATCGTGGCACCAAGCTCGATACGATGGTATCTTTACTTCTGTCCATAGTAGATCATATGTGAACGGTTTGAGAGGATACTTCACATTGAAATTTTATAAAATATTATATAAATAAATTTCATCCCACCTTTATATTATGTATTCACGTTCCTTCCTGCGGTCAAAAACCAAGACACGCCATTCGTTTCTCAGCCACAAATTTGATAAGAGAAATATCTAACTAGCCTATAATTACATCTTTTAATTTCTAAACCTAAGCATCGGTTCATTTTTCTCTGGCAAAATGTTGAGCCGCCGTATCTTTCATTCTTCCAACTAGAACGAGAATTCGGAAATCAAAATCAATTCCCTCAAAATTTCTAAAATCTCCAAACCAGGATATTCAAACTCGCAAGGTGATTCTCTTCGTCTCATGTAAATCGTTTTGGGGTTCGCTGGTTGTGGTAAGCGGGATCTAGGGTTCATCGACGAAAACTGTAGGGAGTGGCGAGTTGGATCTCGTGATGATAGAAGGATGGATAGTAAGGAGGTGAGCTCGTTGGTGAAGATTTTGTGTGGCCTTGAGACTGTGGATCTCTAGCTGGCAGTAAGAAACGTGGATCCTATGGGTGGTAGAGTTTTGGCAAGAGGAACTATGGTGGAGGGAACAACAAAGAAGGATGGGAAGGGCGTGCGAATGGTTATTATTGAAGCAGCTTGTGTGTTGATCATAGAAGAAGGTCACGGCATATGTATAACACTCAGGCAGGATTGGGTTTGCAACTATGTGACGGGACGACAATAATGGAGGGGCCCACGTAAGTAAAAAGAGAAAAAAAAGAGAGAAGAAAATGGAGTAAATTATTGTACAGGAGCTTTGGTATTATTTGGAACAGATAAAGGCGCGGAGGAGTTGATACTGTCTACTTCGGGCGTGGGTGATTAAGCAGGAGATGGGCTGATTTAGGTAAAAGCCCAGTAAGTTATAAAAAAAAGAATTAGTGAAGGAAGTGGTGGGTTGGAGTCTTCAAAAGGATGAGAAATGGACATGCCTGTTAGCAGTGTTAAGATAGGAGAAGACATCATACTACATTGATGCGAGTCTCTTTTTCCCAAAGCGTGAATGGGCCGATAATTGAAGGGTAAGGCCCAACATTTATTTAAATTAATCTAAGTTTTTAATTTAAATAATATACTAACTTATAGAATGAATATCTTGCTCATACATTACCGGAATCCGACGAAACAGGATCCGTCGGGATCGTATGGACGGACACTACCCAATGGAACTGACTAGAAGTGGATTGGTGCTCGTTTGAATTTATGGCGAAATAAATTGTCCGACTGAATCAAATAACGCAAACCGTTATTTAACGGCTAACGCGCAAATGTGAGTAAATCTCACTAACTCTGAACAGTTTATAATTTCATGTTGTATTTTTAGGACTGTTAGATATTGGCTGTTTGACTGTATGTTGACTGTTTGATTGAACTGCTAGTCAGTTAGTTAAATTTTCTATATTGATTCTGTTTAACAGAATATATCATATGGAACTGAAAGGTGATGTTATCTATATTGTTTAACATCTGTGATGCAGGGAAACAGGTTGGAGGAATCCAACTGGATTCCTCAACATTTATTTTACTGTTTTTCATATATTGTGATATATGATGTGTTAGATAATCTGTTATGGATTATGTGAGTTGGAATGATGTTGATCATTGTTATTCGATATTTTAAATATCATAAAAGACCCTGGGATGTAAAAAGAAGTATTTCAATGTATATTGAAATAAAGGAATTTTATAAAATCACAGGATCTTATAAAAGGAATTATTTATAAAACGAACACGGTTTTATAAAAGGGATATTTATTTAGAAAATAAATAGAAATAGAAAAGGAATATTTATTTAGAAAATAAATAGAACTTATAAATAGGAAATATATGTAACGGTAAATAGAAGTTATAAATAGGAAATATTTGTAACGGTAAATAGAAGTTATAAATAGGAAATATTTGTAACGGTAAATAGAAGTTATAAATAGGATATATTTGTAACGGTAAGTAAACGTTATAAAAAGAAAATAGTTGTAACGGAAAACGTAGTTTATTAAAAGAAGTTAATCGATGTTAGTTAATCGATTAGAGAATAAAGTTAAAAAGAAGTTAATCGATGTTAGTTAATCGATTAGTGTTAAAGTTAAAAAGAAGTTAATCGATGTTAGTTAATCGATTAGTGTCAAAGTTAGAAAGAAGTTAATCGATGTTAGTTAATCGATTAGAGAATAAAGTTAAAAAGAAGTTAATCGATGTTAGTTAATCGATTAGAGAATAAAGTTGAAAGGAGTTAATCGATGTTAGTTTAATCGATTAGAATAGAAGCAAGTGAGTTAAATCGAATATAGTTATTTGAATAGAAGCAAATGAGTAAATCGAATATAGTTATTCGAATAGAAAGTAAAAGGAATTATCGAATATAGTTTATTCGAAAAGAGTAAGTGAAATGAGTAAATAAATAGCGTTAGTCAAAAAGTGTTAGTCCAATAGAGTTAATTGATAGGGGTTAGTCCAAAGGAGTTAAGTAAAAAGAGTCAATCGAATATAGCTATTCGAAGGAGGGTTAAGTAAGGAAGTTAGTAAATGGAATACAAAGTGAACTTTGCCCATTTCAAAGTTAGAAATGTTGTTCAGTTAAGGTCTGAGAGGTAGTTCTACCCCAACTTAATTGGCTTCGTTTTAACTAAGGAATAGTTAATGTTCGGCAGTAAAAGGAAATGGTTTGAGTTGGCATCGCGATGGTTTGTTTAAACATCTGCCTAAGTCCAATGAAGAAGCTTTGGAAATGTTTTCCAAATAAGAAACCAGAAATGTTTTCTAATAAAGAAAACGAGAAATGGAAATGTTTTCCATTGTTAATAACGTATATTTTCCCAATTTAGAAAATAAGGAATATTGAACGTAGGGAAACAGGAAATAAGTAAATTAATGAAATAAAGAGATGAATGTTAAATGATGTTTGATCGATATAATTTCCATTTGGAAATATTATCGTTGTTTGCACACTTGTTTTTATTCGATAGTTAAATCACAGACTATGGAAGTTTTGACCATTTTAACGTTGTTAATATGGAGAGACCGGTTGGATTATTATCCAAAGAACCACTCTGTATTGGCATAAGCGTTGCGAATCATATATGCCAAAGGAAATTGAAGACGGAGTTATGCAAGGGCTATCCTGTTTACAGAATAGTGCCTTCGGTTCATCCTGTTCCTGGGTGACTTGTATGGACGGATGTCTGACAGAGTATGTCCAAACGATCACGTATATTGATTTCTCCAACTGTACCAAGAGTGGAAGCGAAGAAGGAAACTTCTTTTAGCTAACACATAATGTATTGTTGTAGACGTCAACCGGTGATTTGATGGATTTGATGAAGTGACATTCAAAGTGAATCTGATGTGATGATAAAGCGTAGCTTCTAGCCTCATCATCCGGTAAATGACAGAAATCGGGCAGGCAACATGGCTAAGTCGGTCGCACCGAAGTAGGGTGTATAATCACCTGATCTAGAGTTTCATTTACTTCTAAAAATCTATTGTTGATGCTGTCCCATTCGGGAAACGGTTGCTGATCCCAACTGTTGGTGATATACATTCGATACACTCAAGCGAAATGAGTGGTCGGTCATGTGTGGCCGGGTTGCAAGATGTTCTTGTTCAACCCAGTGTATTCCTCTCTAGAGGTACACGAGCGAAAGGTGGTTCCATACCTTGTCATAGTTGGAAACCCATTACCCAATACGTGCTTGCGGTTTTGATTGTATACTATATATGTAGAACGTGAGATGAAAGCGTTTCTACTAGATGATTATATATATTGTGGTTGATAGACATTATTATAATATCAAAAGGTTTTTGATATAAAGATATTTTGGATTCTCATAAGGGAAAAACCCGTTCCGTTATGCGGCGAGGTCTTATGAGATATCGTTTACTTGTTCAGCTGTTTAAACTGTTTTACTCATACCAGTCCCATGACTGACCCGGAGTTTACTTTGTTGTTTTCCCTAAACTCTTGGGTGCCTAAATTTGTACGGGCAGTCAAGTAGTCGGGATTTTACAGATACACTTGAAGAGCTGGAGCAGGAGGCTTCAGGATCATATAGCTATTATTATTCCGCTGTGTTGTAAGTGCTGTACTTTGATAATGATATGTATATTCAAATACAGATGTATATTTCAAAGTTATGTTACATATATTATATGTTATTCGTTCCGCTGTGAGATTCGTGTTACTCTGATGTTGTGTTCTTCTTCTTCTTCTATTCTAAGTTTCTATCTTATCTTTTCTCACCCTCTAATTTCTTTCACTAATTACCAGGATTTTTCGGTGTTTTGGTTATCGACATCGTGCTTATGTCGATAACCAAAGTCGCTCAAAATCCGGGTCGTTACAGTTGGTATCAGAGCTTAAGTTTAGAATTACTTGGCTCTGTGGCGTGACTCGGTAGAGATAGGGTTAGTAATACCCTAGACTGAGATTGAGTGTATATATACGAGTGAACGTATTTGTTATTGATATAAAAATTTGTTTTATATTGTGGAGATTCATTGGTTGAGTCGTTTATGAGTTCTGGTCGATCAGTTTGATCCACTGTATCGGTAGGAGTTACTGAACACTCGAATACGATGAACCGTCATGGTATGTTTTGAAAAGAGGGTAAATTAAAATAAGTTTACCTAAGGTATATCCTGATATAGAGGAGATATATATATATCAAAATTATAATATATTGGATACATTGGTTGTGATTATAATCGAGTAAGATTATAAATTAAATGGTTATGTAAATAACCAATCAGAATTCATATAAGTGAAATACGTGAAATTGAGATGAGTCAAATCTGAAATGTAAACCAGGGAATTGAATTAAAATCTCTGGAAAATTGGATAAGTGTTTGTAAATGGATTTGGATTAATAGTAAGGGAAATTTAAGATCCTAGGAGATTTTAAATTGTTTTACAAGCAGTGTGAATTATATTTTGAAATGAATTTCAAAGTGGAAAAGGTTAAAAATGGTTTTATAGTATTGAACTCACTTCGATCGCTGGAAAATAGATTCTGATGATGATAGCTGCATCATCAGTATTCATTTTCGAGTTGTAAGTGACGAATTACTACCAGAGATACTGTTTTGAATTTGTTTTGGAAAAGACAAGTGTGTTGAATTTCAAAGTGGGATTTATGAAATAGAATTTGAACTTTTAAATAGATTTGAAATATTAACTTGTTTTAAAAGAAATAAAACGAGAAGTTCTTTTATAAATGAAGTTTATAAATGAAGTGAAGAGAATTATCATTGGATAATTCAGAAATAAAATACAAGTGTGAAATTGAAAGGGAAATCTATCTTCCAAGGGTAGAAATATCGATTTCAAAAGGAATTGAAATCGAGACTTATTTAAAGGAATTTGAATAAAGGAAGTTCAAACATAGAATTGAATATAGAAAATTCAAAGGGGATTTGAATGTAGAAAATTCAAAGGGGATTTGAAGATAGAAATTCAAATGAGATTTGAATAAAGAAGATTTAAATAATGGAAAATTGAATATAGAATTCATATAGAGTGATAATGAAATTTGAATATAGAATTCAAATAGTTTAAATGGAATTTGAATATAGAATTCAAATAGAGTTGAAATGGAAATTGGAATATATAATTCAATGGAGTTTGAATATAGGATTTGAATATAGAAATTCAAATGGCGTTTGGATATAGAAAATATAAGAGATTTCAAATATAGGATTTGAATATCGAAAGTGAAATAAAATTTGAATGTAGAGGATTCAAATAGAATTGAAAAGGAAATTTGAATAAAGAAGATTCAAATAGAATTGAATTTGAAATTTGAATATAGAAGATTCGAAGAAAATTGAATATATGAATTTCAAATATAGAATTTGAATAAGAGATTTGAAATGAAATTCAAGTATGGAATTTGAATAAATGGATTTGAAACGAAATTCAAATGTAGAATTTGAATAAGAGATTTGAAATGAAATTCAAATATAGAATTTGAATAAGAGAAATGAAATGGAATTTGAATATAGGAAATTCAAATAAAATTGAAATGGAATTCAATTAGTTGATAAACAAGTTAACATATATTTGAACATGTTAAACTCAAATATGAAGGTGAAATGGGAAAACCAGTAATTTGAAAATCACTTAACGAAATAAGTTAAAACGATTGGATTAAGCTGGAATGAATTAGGAATGTACGGAAAATACAGGAGATATGTATGGATAAGGTATAAAGGTTTATAAATAGATTGCTCGACAAAAGGTATGTATTTAATTCATATATGAGATTTTATGCGCCGTATCGGCTAGCCGCTTGGCTTTTTCTTTCTCTTTTGGATTAGTGAGGGCCATGGGAGGCTATTTGAAATATCCCGATGCTCCCGGTACAAAGGAGGTTATGGCAAATTTTTCCGGGAATTTAAGGAGTTAGAATATTTTTAAGATAATTTGATATTTAGAAATCAACGTATCGATATATCTAGAAGTCGATAAGAAAACGAACTTAGAATTAGAATAGTATAATCAAAAAGAAAGTCTAGAATAAAATCTAGTCAGGATAGAAAGAGGAAGTGTATACGTGTTTAAAGGTAAAGAAGTAGTTGTATGTTATTGATTGTTCGAGTAAGTAGTCATATCTGTTTTGACGTTATAGATGTTATTCAGTCAAGGTCTGAGAGGTAGTTATACCCCAACTTGATTGATTTCATTATTAACAAATAAATAGTAAGATTTCAGGCTCGAAGATCAATGTTGAATAAGAGTTAGTTGAATATAGTATTTGGGTTGTCGTAACGATGTTTTACACAACATCCGTTTTAACCCAAATATGTGCAAAGCTTGGAAATAGAATAATGAACGTTTCCTAAGTACAGAAATAAACGAGATCGGAAAAGAGATAAGTAATTGGAATATTTTCCAATTATAAATAGCATATATTTTCTAAAGTTTAGAAAATAAAGGAAGGCGATATTCAGAAATGTTCTCTAGATAACATAAAGGGCCAATACGGTTATTGAAAATATTTGGTTAACAAATATTGATAAAGAAATAGAGAAGTGATTTAACTAATGGAATATTGATTATGTGCTCAGTTGAATTTCAAAAAGGAAAATTTGATTTTTTGAAAGAGTAAACTGTTTAAAAATTCCCAGGGAAAGACTGTTTAAATTAAAAACAAATTTAAACAGAAATTTGTGAAAGCAGATTTGAATTAAAGTAAATTCAGTTAAGTGGTAACTGAAGTTGAATTGAAATCGAATAAGATTGGATTTGTGAAATTAGAATCCGAAATGGTATTGGATTGAGGAGTTAAGAAATTGAAAAATCAAGAGTTGAACTCGAGTTGAAATGATATTTGGCTTAGTTATAAGCGAATGGTTGTGTTGTGGATAAAAGCAGATTGGAGTTTGATGGGGATGACCATGGTATCCGCTGAATTGATAACGGGTGGAAAGGATATAATGATATGCCGACAAAAGGTACAAGTTTATATTTCTATTGGATATAAGATTTATGAGCCGAATTGGCAAGCCGCTTGGCTGTTGGATTTTCTTTTGGGTTGGAGATGGCCCAGAGAGGCGAGTTGTAGTTTGACCGATTGACCAGTACGAAGGAGGTGCTGGCGAAATTTTTCAAAGAGTTAAGGAGTTAGAAAATTTTCAGGATTTTTGAAAATTTTCGTTGATAAGAATTAATTAATAATTTAATTAAAATTAAATTGGTTCAGTTTAAACTGAAGTTAAGAAGTGAACAAATATGTTCTAACCAGTCGATAGGGTCGTCCTCTACCTTTTAGCAATTTCGAGGGCGAAATTATTTTAAGTGGGGAAGATTGTAATGACCCGCACTAGCAGAGGTATTATGATTAATTTATTTAATTATATCAATGGTGATATAGTGAATTTAATGATCGTGGAGAGAATATAATGATGAATATTTAATTAAAATAATATATTAAATTCTGAAATAATCAGAATTGGTCGAAATGACGATAGGGTGTGAACTGGATCATCCGTGATATTTAATTCAGCTTAGAATTGAATTAGAATAACGAATATATTCAATCGTCGACAGTTGAACGTATAATTTATAATATAATTATAAAGGAGCTCGAAATGGCGCTGCAGTTCGTAAATTGGCGATTTGAACTTCAACTGAATATAAAGGGTTCGTTTTAAATCGGATTTCTGTGAAACAAGAAATGTGTGGAGCTGGTGGAGTATATCTTTCTAGTGGAAGAGAAAAATCGGGATTTCATCGTGTAGATTTTGATTTATGTCCAAATCAAATATTCAGAAAAAAACAGCGGTATATTCGTTTGTGACCATAACGGTTATTTCAAAATAACTGAAGATCGGGTTTGAATTTAGACAAGGTTCTTTTGGGACATAGTGATAATTTAAATTTTAGAATTTTATGGTAATTTTTAATTAATTAAAGAAGCAACTTTTCATTTGGAATATTTTGCACCCTGTAATCAACATTTTGAGGTTTCAAAATATGAGTTCACCTACCGGTATTATTATATTTCTGGGATCGTGGCACCAAGCTCGATACGATGGTATCTTTACTTCTGTCCATAGTAGATCATATGTGAACGGTTTGAGAGGATACTTCACATTGAAATTTTATAAAATATTATATAAATAAATTTCATCCCACCTTTATATTATGTATTCACGTTCCTTCCTGCGGTCAAAAACCAAGACACGCCATTCGTTTCTCAGCCACAAATTTGATAAGAGAAATATCTAACTAGCCTATAATTACATCTTTTAATTTCTAAACCTAAGCATCGGTTCATTTTTCTCTGGCAAAATGTTGAGCCGCCGTATCTTTCATTCTTCCAACTAGAACGAGAATTCGGAAATCAAAATCAATTCCCTCAAAATTTCTAAAATCTCCAAACCAGGATATTCAAACTCGCAAGGTGATTCTCTTCGTCTCATGTAAATCGTTTTGGGGTTCGCTGGTTGTGGTAAGCGGGATCTAGGGTTCATCGACGAAAACTGTAGGGAGTGGCGAGTTGGATCTCGTGATGATAGAAGGATGGATAGTAAGGAGGTGAGCTCGTTGGTGAAGATTTTGTGTGGCCTTGAGACTTTGGATCTCTAGCTGGCAGTAAGAAACGTGGATCCTATGGGTGGTAGAGTTTTGGCAAGAGGAACTATGGTGGAGGGAACAGCAAAGAAGGATGGGAAGGGCGTGCGAATGGTTATTATTGAAGCAGCTTGTGTGTTGATCATAGAAGAAGGTCACGGCATATGTATAACACTCAGGCAGGATTGGGTTTGCAACTATGTGACGGGCCGACAATAATGGAGGGGCCCACGTAAGTAAAAAGAGAAAAAAAAAAAGAGAAGAAAATGGAGTAAATTATTGTACAGGAGCTTTGGTATTATTTGGAACAGATAAAGGCGCGGAGGAGTTGATACTGTCTACTTCGGGCGTGGGTGATTAAGCAGGAGATGGGCTGATTTAGGTAAAAGCCCAGTAAGTTATAAAAAAAAGAATTAGTGAAGGAAGTGGTGGGTTAGAGTCTTCAAAAGGATGAGAAATGGACATGCCTGTTAGCAGTGTTAAGATAGGAGAAGACATCATACTACATTGATGCGAGTCTCTTTTTCCCAAAGCGTGAATGGGCCGATAATTGAAGGGTAAGGCCCAACATTTATTTAAATTAATCTAAGTTTTTAATTTAAATAATATACTAACTTATAGAATGAATATCTTGCTCATACATTACCGGAATCCGACGAAACAGGATCCGTCGGGATCGTATGGACGGACACTACCCAATGGAACTGACTAGAAGTGGATTGGTGCTCGTTTGAATTTATGGCGAAATAAATTGTCCGACTGAATCAAATAACGCAAACCGTTATTTAACGGCTAACGCGCAAATGTGAGTAAATCTCACTAACTCTGAACAGTTTATAATTTCATGTTGTATTTTTAGGACTGTTAGATATTGGCTGTTTGACTGTATGTTGACTGTTTGATTGAACTGCTAGTCAGTTAGTTAAATTTTCTATATTGATTCTGTTTAACAGAATATATCATATGGAACTGAAAGGTGATGTTATCTATATTGTTTAACATCTGTGATGCAGGGAAACAGGTTGGAGGAATCCAACTGGATTCCTCAACATTTATTTTACTGTTTTTCATATATTGTGATATATGATGTGTTAGATAATCTGTTATGGATTATGTGAGTTGGAATGATGTTGATCATTGTTATTCGATATTTTAAATATCATAAAAGACCCTGGGATGTAAAAAGAAGTATTTCAATGTATATTGAAATAAAGGAATTTTATAAAATCACAGGATCTTATAAAAGGAATTATTTATAAAACGAACACGGTTTTATAAAAGGGATATTTATTTAGAAAATAAATAGAAATAGAAAAGGAATATTTATTTAGAAAATAAATAGAACTTATAAATAGGAAATATTTGTAACGGTAAATAGAAGTTATAAATAGGAAATATTTGTAACGGTAAATAGAAGTTATAAATAGGAAATATTTGTAACGGTAAATAGAAGTTATAAATAGGATATATTTGTAACGGTAAGTAAACGTTATAAAAAGAAAATAGTTGTAACGGAAAACGTAGTTTATTAAAAGAAGTTAATCGATGTTAGTTAATCGATTAGAGAATAAAGTTAAAAAGAAGTTAATCGATGTTAGTTATTCGATTAGTGTTAAAGTTAAAAAGAAGTTAATCGATGTTAGTTAATCGATTAGTGTCAAAGTTAAAAAGAAGTTAATCGATGTTAGTTAATCGATTAGAGAATAAAGTTAAAAAGAAGTTAATCGATGTTAGTTAATTGATTAGAGAATAAAGTTGAAAGGAGTTAATCGATGTTAGTTTAATCGATTAGAATAGAAGCAAGTGAGTTAAATCGAATATAGTTATTCGAATAGAAGCAAATGAGTAAATCGAATATAGTTATTCGAATAGAAAGTAAAAGGAATTATCGAATATAGTTTATTCGAAAAGAGTAAGTGAAATGAGTAAATAAATAGCGTTTGTCAAAAAGTGTTAGTCCAATAGAGTTAATTGATAGGGGTTAGTCCAAAGGAGTTAAGTAAAAAGAGTCAATCGAATATAGCTATTCGAAGGAGGGTTAAGTAAGGAAGTTAGTAAATGGAATACAAAGTGAACTTTGCCCATTTCAAAGTTAGAAATGTTGTTCAGTTAAGGTCTGAGAGGTAGTTCTACCCCAACTTAATTGGCTTCGTTTTAACTAAGGAATAGTTAATGTTCGGCAGTAAAAGGAAATGGTTTGAGTTGGCATCGCGATGGTTTG
Organism: Allium sativum; assembly: GCA_030737875.1. NCBI lineage: Eukaryota > Viridiplantae > Streptophyta > Magnoliopsida > Asparagales > Amaryllidaceae > Allium > Allium sativum. The sequence goes on along the minus strand of CM060926.1, from coordinate 1,015,439,384 downwards.
TTTAAACATCTGCCTAAGTCCAATGAAGAAGCTTTGGAAATGTTTTCCAAATAAGAAACCAGAAATGTTTTCTAATAAAGAAAACGAGAAATGGAAATGTTTTCCATTGTTAATAACGTATGTTTTCCCAATTTAGAAAATAAGGAATATTGAACGTAGGGAAACAGGAAATAAGTAAATTAATGAAATAAAGAGATGAATGTTAAATGATGTTTGATCGATATAATTTCCATTTGGAAATATTATCGTTGTTTGCACACTTGTTTTTATTCGATAGTTAAATCACAGACTATGGAAGTTTTGACCGTTTTAACGTTGTTAATATGGAGAGACCGGTTGGATTATTATCCAAAGAACCACTCTGTATTGGCATAAGCGTTGCGAATCATATATGCCAAAGGAAATTGAAGACGGAGTTATGCAAGGGCTATCCTGTTTACAGAATAGTGCCTTCGGTTCATCCTGTTCCTGGGTGACTTGTATGGACGGATGTCTGACAGAGTATGTCCAGACGATCACGTATATTGATTTCTCCAACTGTACCAAGAGTGGAAGCGAAGAAGGAAACTTCTTTTAGCTAACACATAATGTATTGTTGTAGACGTCAACCGGTGATTTGATGGATTTGATGAAGTGACATTCAAAGTGAATCTGATGTGATGATAAAGCGTAGCTTCTAGCCTCATCATCCGGTAAATGACAGAAATCGGGCAGGCAACATGGCTAAGTCGGTCGCACCGAAGTAGGGTGTATAATCACCTGATCTAGAGTTTCATTTACTTCTAAAAATCTATTGTTGATGCTGTCCCATTCGGGAAACGGTTGCTGATCCCAACTGTTGGTGATATACATTCGATACACTCAAGCGAAATGAGTGGTCGGTCATGTGTGGCCGGGTTGCAAGATGTTCTTGTTGAACCCAGTGTATTCCTCTCTAGAGGTACACGAGCGAAAGGTGGTTCCATACCTTGTCATAGTTGGAAACCCATTACCCAATACGTGCTTGCGGTTTTGATTGTATACTATATATGTAGAACGTGAGATGAAAGCGTTTCTACTAGATGATTATATATATTGTGGTTGATAGACATTATTATAATATCAAAAGGTTTTTGATATAAAGATATTTTGGATTCTCATAAGGGAAAAACCCGTTCCGTTATGCGGCGAGGTCTTATGAGATATCGTTTACTTGTTCAACTGTTTAAACTGTTTTACTCATACCAGTCCCATGACTGACCCGGAGTTTACTTTGTTGTTTTCCCTAAACTCTTGGGTGCCTAAATTTGTACGGGCAGTCAAGTAGTCGGGATTTTACAGATACACTTGAAGAGCTGGAGCAGGAGGCTTCAAGATCATATAGCTATTATTATTCCGCTGTGTTGTAAGTGCTGTACTTTGATAATGATATGTATATTCAAATACAGATGTATATTTCAAAGTTATGTTACATATATTATATGTTATTTGTTCCGCTGTGAGATTCGTGTTACTCTGATGTTGTGTTCTTCTTCTTCTTCTATTCTAAGTTTCTATCTTATCTTTTCTCACCCTCTAATTTCTTTCACTAATTACCAGGATTTTTCGGTGTTTTGGTTATCGACATCGTGCTTATGTCGATAACCAAAGTCGCTCAAAATCCGGGTCGTTACAATCAGCAATTGAAAATGAAAAATTCAAGAAAGGGTAAGCTAGAGACGAGATTTATAGTGGTTCAACCGTTAATTAGACCTACATCCACTGTGAAGGTGATTTCCAATCTTATAATGAGGATTACAAAATGCATCATTGCTCTCTCTTCATACAACTTTATATTCATTCAATATACTCTCGTTTATATATTTCAATCTTGGAATTATACAAGAGAATGGTAGAATTTGCGGAGAAAAAGGATAGATGAATGATTGAGAAGGAGGATGCCTTCGTTTTCCTTGATCACAAGATTGTACTTGACGCCATGACCGTATCGATAGTTGAGGATAGAATTTAGCAGCACTTTGTGGTTTCAAAGATTGGATCCCCTTTATGTTGGCACCAATGGTGTATTTATAGATGAGCTTCCCCTGGGAAATGACCTGAAATTCGTTTATGCAGGCTACGGATCGCTCAATCTATTAATTACAATCATGCCATCGGCTAGCTGTAGCCAGCTGTCTGTGGCTGTATCCAATTGTCACGTGTGAACCACTCTATGGAGCGAGTGTCTTGAGTACCTAAGTGAGTGACTCCGGTCGGTGCTCTTCGGTCGCGCCTATTTCTAGCACTCGATGGGTAGATATTTGATTTGCTTGATGGCGAGATGAAGGAAAGACCGATCATAGTTCCTTAATGTGGTTATGTCTGATTTGAGTGGGCGGGCGACGATCTTCTTTAGCCTAGAAGTGACCAACTGAGGCTTATGACTCTGAGATGTAAACGTGCTCTTTCTAAGGACTGGTATATGACCGACCAGTGGGTTTCAGATTCGAGTATCGAGCGATAGGAGTTGCAATTCATAAGAAGTTGTTAAATATACATGCGACCTTGACTCCCATCTTGATGCATGCGACCGAACTTTGATATTAAATCAAACATGCTCCGTTGTTGTGAGCGGCTTTATAGAGTGTACTATCCTTTTCACTATTGAGCCGCATTTTTCATAGTATGCCATACCATCCTTTTCGGTCGTACTGATCGATTTGATTTATCTTGGGTTTGATACTTGGGTCATGCTCTGTGTGGTTGTGTCCTATCCATTGCAAGCCGTTTAAGTGCCTTGGATAACATCATGCACGACCGACCCTGATGATATCCATTTCGCATCCTTTGTTCAATGTGCGTATGGATTTTTTTAGGGATTAACACTTATTAGCTCATGAGCTTATAAGTGATTTTAATAAGAAAAACAAAAATCTCATGTGTATCAAGATCGACTTGCATAAAGCTTTTGATAAGGTTAACAGTGATTTTATCATTTTTATTATGCATAGGATGGGTTTTAATGAACAGTTTTGTTGTTTAATTAAAGAGTGCATCACAAATGTGACTTATTCTATTATGATTAATAGCTCCCCAAAGGGCTTTATCCACAGCAATAGAGGAATAAGACAGGGTGATCCCCTGTCACCCTACTTATTTTCTATTGTTATGGAATATTTCTTAATTCAAATGGAAATTGAGTTGGCCAAGGGAAACATTAAGCCAATTAATAGAAATAAGCCTCATATTACCTACTTATTATACACTATTGACATGCTTCTTTTCCTAAAAGCCGATAGGACTAATGCTCTTACTATTTGTAAAATTTTGGATAATATGGAAAAATTCGTTGGCCTAACTGTAAACTCCAATAAAAGTAAAATTTACTTCGGTAAAGATGCTTTACAAAAAGGTGATATTTTGAATGTTTTGAAATACAAGGAGGGTAAGTTACTAGTCAAATATCTTGGCCTTCCTCTGAGTATAAATTAGGTTAAAGACAGAGATTGCTCTAGTTTACTTGATATTATTCAAGGAAAACTAGAAGGTTGGTCTAGTAAATTATTGTCCATGCCTGGTAGAATGGAACTTACACACACAGTCATCATGGTAATTATCATCTATTGGACCCAAACACATAACATCCCTTCTAGTATTATTCAAAAAATTGAAAAATTATATTCTAACTTTATTTGGAAAGGCAAGGAGCATAAAATAGCTTGGGACAAAGTTTGCAAACCAAAGAAATTTTATGGCTTAGGGCTCAGAAATATTAAGGACATATCTAAGGTTTGCAAATTTAAGCTTTTTTGGAAGTTTGTGGAGGGTAAATCTTTGTGGGCTAGATGGATGAAAGCCAAATATCTTAAAAATAAGAATTTCTGGATTATTAGAAAAGACAGTCAACACTCTTATGTTTGGAAAAACATTCTTGACTATAGGTTTACAGGCAGAATTTTAATTGATAGAAAATTAAAAGATGGTAATCAAACTAGTTTGTGGCTTGATCCTTGGATTCATAAAAAAACCCTTATCAATCTCCTAGGTTGGAACAATTTATATATATTAAGGGGATCAATGATAAATTTGAGAATATCATTGACAATAATTGTTGGAGCTTTCATAATTGTACTGCTGCTATTATATATAAATAAGCTACCAATAGCATAAAAATTGATCATAGCCGTTTCAAAGATGAATGGGCTTGGAAATTATGCTCTAAGGAAAATAAATTTTATTTCAAAAAAATGTGGGAATTTATTAAAAGGGATGAAATAGAGGTAGAATGGCACAAAGTTATTTGGTGCAAATCAAATTGTCCAGAAATGGCTCACTGTGCTTTTTTTGCTCTTCTTAACAAATTACCAACAAAGGATAGATGCTATAAATGGAGTAAAGACTTGGAAAATATTTGTTTGCTTTGCAAGCATTTATTTTTTGATTGTGAATATTCGCAGTATATTTGGTATAATGCCAAATGTACTTTGGGATTCAATCAGTATATTCCTACATTAGATATTAGAAGTAGTATTGATTACATTCTGGAACATTTCAAGCCCAAGTCCAATTTTTTTATTCAGGCTTGTTTTCTCCTTACTGCTGTGGTTTATTACATATGGGAAGAGAGAAATCAAAGATTACACTCTAATAAAGTTATGAGCAGCAACCAACTTTGGAGGAACATTCATACAAACAGTCAAATTATTATGAAAAAAGCTAATAGACAGAAGATTAGCTGCAGAAGTAATCATGGGAACACTAGCAAGGATGATGATTATAATAAGCATGTAGAATATTTCTTACTAAATGGTAAGCAAAGCTTGTACAAGCTTAACAATCACACTCTAGCATCAAATTCTGGAGATCAGGGAAGAGCAGGTTACAAGGACAAATTCAAGCATTCTGACTTCCTGCCCGGTAAAAGTCATCTCAACTATGATAACAGACTGCGGTTCTGCAAGGGAAGCAATCAGTTAAATCTTTACAATCAAAGAAATATATTTAATTTTATGAATGGTAATGTTCGGTTAACACCTGTTACAGGAACTGGAGATAACTTTACACTCAGTAGTGATCCAGAATGCAATCAGGATAGCAGATGTAACTCTGGGTTCCTTTCTGAAGTGAGATTTAAATCTGATCATAGAAATTATTTCTGTAAGGGAAGTAAACAAGTTACTGATTATTGTCATCCATATTTTGTACAAAAATCAGACTCTAATTCATCTATCTTACCTGAATCAGATATAAACCACTTCAATAGTGATCCATAGCTTCACATAATCCTGGAGAAAAGTAAAGCTTGCAGTTCATCTCATAAAGTCAACAACAATTTGATGAAGTCTGATAAAGACAGAAGCTTTTTACATAAAGTTGGAGACAATCACTGTAAAAGCAGGACAAACAACCGAATATATCACTTATCTTGCTGGGAAGAAGGAGAAAGCAATGGTAGTAAGCTATTACAAGCGGATTCGAGCTTCAAGAGCCATAGAGAAGAATGCCCTAGCTTGTCGAGCAAGAAAAGGGGTTATTAAAATGACTTCGCGGTATGTTTTTTGTAAATTGGGTTTTCATTAGTATCCACGAATCATTATTAGTTGGATTTACTTGACCAATTTTACTGAATTCTCTTGATTTTGACTGGGGCAATTTTTGAGGCACTGACAATCGACTAGGTGTCCCTCGGGGAGGTCTTTGGTTTAGATATGCATCGTTTCACGGGACGGACGCTAGTTCAGTTATCGGTTTTTACAACGATTTGTTAGAACTAGGGTCCTGAACCTTGCAGTTAAGAAGGTGGCCCTTTGATGAAACTCACAACTTCATTTGTAGTTTGAACGCCGCATCATTTGAATATTCAATTACCGGTTTCCCTTATTTGCAATGTTGTACCCCACACTTTCGTATTTGTTGCGAATGATATTTTAAGCATTGAGCAATGGGCGTTTGAGTTATCCCATACGGGATGTGCTGTAATGGTCACCAGTTTTTACTAGGTCACAGATGCATCAACGCTCTTTTAGGGGACCTGCAATCAAAATCGAATTTTATCAACCTGTAAAACCAGAATTTGCAAATGTACGATTTAGGCAAGTAAAGCAATTTCTTTCATCAATATGTACAAAGCTTGGGACAACGTTGCATGGTATTTACAATGCATGATGTTTACAACTTGCAAAATGAAAGAATTATCAAACGAAGTAATGACGAAGGTGTATGCTATTTCAAGCTCTTGGAAGTTGGATCCCATCATCATTTTCAGCTCGAAGGTACTGTCTAAGAATTTTCGGCTTATCATATACGGCCCTTCCTAGTTGGGTCCAAATACTCCAATTCATGTCATGATTCTTTTTAGGACAAGGTCCCCAACTTGGAAGGTTCTCCGTTTTACTTTAGCATTAAAATGACGAGCTATCCTTCTTTGATGTGCAACGATTCTGAGTTCTGTTTCTTTTCTTTTTTCTTCAAGCAAATCAAGTGCTTCGAGCTGCAATTTCTCATTCTCTTCTCGGTTGAAGTGGATTCTTCGGTGTGTGGGAACTTCCACCTCCACCGGGATCATAGCCTCAGATCCAAACACGAGTGAGAATGGAGTGTGCCCGGTTGCAGTTTTATGAGTTGTACGATATGCCCATAGTGCAAGAGGAAGCTTGTCTACCCAACCACCTTTAACTTTTTCGAGTGGGTTCTTGATGGTTGAATTCAAAATTTTGTTGATTGCTTCAACTTGCCCGTTGGCCTACGGATGAGCAACGACTGCAAAACTCTTCATAATCTTATACTTGGCACAGAAATCTAGGAATTCACTACTCTCGAATTGAGTTCCGTTATCGGTGACTATCTTTTGAGGCACCCAAAATCGGTAGATAATGTTCTTTTAAAAAAAGTTGATCACCTTTTTTGAAGTAATAGTTGCTAACGGCTCGGCTTCGGCTCATTTAGTGAAGTAGTCCATTGCTACTATTGCATACTTTATACTTGATTTAGCGGTAGGCAATGCTTCAATCAAATCTATACCCCAGATGGCGAATGGCCATGGGTTGACCATTTGTGTCAGTTCCGTGATAGGTTCTCTCGAAATCTTTGCAAATCTTTGGCATCTATCACATTTCTTAACATAAGCCATTGCATCCAAGTTCACGTCGGGCCAAAAATAACCATATCACAAAATTTTCTTGGCTGGTGTTTGACGACTTGTGTGACCTCCGCATTCATCTTCATGCAGTTCTACCAAGATTGTTCTAGACTCCTCTTTGGTTACACATCGCAGTAGTGGCATAGAGAATCCTTGTATATATAACCTTCCATCCTGGATAAGGTATAATGGAGCTTTGCACAATATGTTCCTCCGCTTTTTTTGCTCTTCTGGAAGTGTTCCGTTGAGGATATACTCCTTAATTGGAGTCATCTAGGACACAGGTTCTTCAATAGTCTCTATAATCCAGTCAACATTTGCTTCTTCAGTAGCGGGAGTTGAAAGAATTTGACGGGAGTTAAACCTAGCAATTGTGCATCTGAGGAACTGGCATACTTGGCGAGAGAATCTGCCTTTGAATTTTCTTCCCTGGGAATATGAGATATAGTGTAGTAGTCAAGGTCATTGAGAAATTCTAGAGCTTTGGTAAGGTAAATAGGAAGGTTTTCGACTTTGGTTTGGAATTCTTTGCGGACCTGACACACTACCAACTGTGAGTCACTGAAGATTTGCAAGATTTTCAGATTCAACTCTTTTGCTAGCTTCAGCCCTGTTATCAATGCTTCATATTCAACTTCATTATTGGTTTGTAGGAATTCCAACCTTAAGGCATAGCATAAGGAATAGCCATAAGGAGTCTCCAGGACTATTCCATCCCCTGAGCCGTAATCATTTCTGGATCCATCGATGTACAGCTTCCAACTAGCCATTGTCCCTATTGGTTTCTCTGTTTCCTCTCCCCTATCCATGAACTCGGTGATGAAATATGCTAAAGCTTGCCCATTAATAGCTCTTTGGGGGTGATAAGTGTTGTCATATTGACTGGGCTCTATGTTCCACTTCAATTACCTTCCCGAAGTTTCTGGGCAAAAGAGAAATTGTCTTAGCGGCTGATCGGTGAGAACCTTTATAGGATGGGATTAGAAATAGGGCCTTAGGTTTTTTGAGGCGACAAGTAGACAATACACAAGTTTTTCTAGCTTTGGATAGTTTAGTTCTGCCCCAGCAAGCCTTTTACTGATGCAATAAACTGGCCATTGGACCTTGACATCCTCTCGGACGAGCGCGGCGCTTAAGGCATGAGATGAGACAGCTAGATACAGGTATAACTCCTCTCCATCTTTGGGCTTGGAAAGCATTGGTGGTGACTCCATGTGCTTAATCAACTCTCCAAAGGTTGTTTGGCATTCAGGAGTCCATTGGAAATCCTTTTTTCCTTTCTTCAAAGCATCGAAGAGTAGAATGCACCGGTCCGTTGCTTTAGAGATAAATCGGTTAAGCGCAGCCACCTTCCCATTTAGGCTTTGAAGTTCTTTCTTTGTTCTTGGAGCACGCATTTCTCGTAAGGCTGTAACTTGAGAAGGACTCGCTTCAATGCCCCTAGCGTTGACCATGAACCCAAGGAATTTTCCTGATGAGACTCCAAATGAGCATTTTAACAGATTTCACTTCATCTCATACCTTCTGAGGATATGAAACCTCTCAGCCTGATTCTCTAGATGATCATTGGCTTTTTTCGATTTTACTAGCATATCATCCACATAGACCACCATTGTGTTCCCGATTTGGGATTTGAACATGGAATTCACGAGGCGTTGGTATGTTGCTCCTGCATTTTTAGTACAAATGGCATAACTTTATAACAATACAAGCCTCCATATGTTATGAAACTCGTGTTCTCTTCATCTGACTTATGCATCATAATTTGATTGTACCCTGAGTATGTGTCCATAAAGAATAACAATTCGTGTCCCGCCGTTGCATCGACAAGTTGATCAATTCTAGGTAATGGATAACTGTCTTTGGGACACGCCTTGTTAAGGTCCGAATATTCTATGCACACTCTCCATTTGCCTTTGGACTTTTTAACAAGGACTGGAGTGGAAACCCAATCAGGATATGTAGATTCTCGTATAAAGTTATTCTTGAATAGTCTATCTACTTTTTCTTTTAATGCTACAGATCTTTCAGGTCCTTGAATTCATCTTTTTTGTTTTACAGGAGTTAAACTTGGATTAATATTCAATTTACGCACAATTACATTATGCGATATTCCGCACATATCAGAATGTGTCCAAGCGAAAACATCTAAATTTGCTTTCAAAAACAAAGTTAACTCTTTCTGCAATTTCTGGCCCAGTTGAGAACCAATTTTTAGGACTCTGTCTGGATCTTTGTCATGTACCAGAATTGAGATTGTGGCTTCAGCTGGTGCTGCTCTATTTTCCCCCACACTGGCTTTTCTTGGATCAATCTCCTTCTGAGCTCCATTGTGCTCGCCAGTGTGAGGGCCCCACCCTAATTGCTATAAGAGGGGGTCACGAATGAGGAGCGGAGGCATCACTTCCTTTTTTCCTAGCTTCAACAAGTTCCGCCATATAACACTCCCTTGCTGCCTGTTGGTCGCCTTTAATCACGCCAACTCCATTTTCGGTAGGGAATTACGTAGTCAAACACCATGGAGCCATTGCTATTCTAAATGCCGTAACGGTTGGTCTTCCGAGGAAGGCATTATAAGACGAAAGCTCATCAACTATGACAAAATCTTTCTTTATGGCAACCTTCTATTTTCCTTCGCTGAGTTCAACGAGTAGGTTGATGAAGCCAATCGGTTCAGTGGGTTGCCCTGTGAATCTATGGATTTTATTTTGGCAAGCTCTCACGTTATCCATGGAAAGATTCATTCTTTTGAATGCATTAATGAAAAGGACATTAACGGATTCCCCACTGTCAACCCAGACTCTCCTGACCATGGCTGGACCCAAACCAAGGGTAATCACCATTGGATCTACCATTGGAGTTAGCAATCCATCTTAGTCGCTTTCCTTGAACACAATATTATCCCATGGAGTTTTCAGCATTTTTGTCGGAAAGGCTTCATTCATGATAATGAGTCTTCTTCTCTTAGAAGACTCTTTATCTCGTTTGTGTACTTCACGATGTCCCCACAGCTTCTTCCGGCTGGGTGAGGCCCACCTAAAATAGTATTGATGATCAGTCTTGGAATGACATCAACCGGAGTGCTTTCATTCTATCTAGGCTGCCCCATATATATTCCTTGTCCTTGAGTGGTTTGAGTATTCTAGGGTTCTTTGCATATTGTTGTAATCTATTCTTCCTTATTAATTCCTTAATTAGGCTCTTTAGATGTCTGCACTCATTTGTATGGTGGCCTGGTTGGTTGTGAAACCGACAGAACCTACCATATTTTATTGCAGCATCACCGACCTTTGCTTGCTTTGGCGTTGGATACTCCTCAATGTCTTTAGTTGCCATGAAGATGTTTTCTATGGTATCGTTCAAAGGAGTCGACGCCGAATTTCTAAAGAAGTGTAATCTCTTGTTAGCTTGATTGTATTTTCCATCATTACCCCTTTTTCGAGTACCAGGATTCTTCTGGCTGCCTTCTGCATCGTTATTTTTCTTCTCAGGTTGTGCGCTGCTTTTAGGAACATCCGTGGCATAGGCTAGATCTTCATCCACTCCTATGTATTCCTCAGCTTTGTCGAACAGTTCCTCAAGTGCACTTGGATTCTTCTTCTTGATCCATTGCCCAAGTTTGGTCCTTTTACTTATAGCTCCCTTTAAAACCATTAAAGCCAAACGAGGCTCACAATTCCCAACCTCGGCTGTGGCAGTGTTGAAACGGGTGAGAAAAGCCTTGATGGGTTTTCCTGGCCTTTTCTCAAGCTCATTCAACTCCATGACATACCGTACCTTCATAGCTTGGAGCTGGAATTGCTCCCTGAATTGCTTGGTCAAAGTAGCAAAATCATCCACAGACTTGGGTGGTAGCTTGTGAACCAAAGTGAGGCCACCCCTTCGAGGTAAGTTGGAAAGTATATACATTTCAGCTCGTCTGCAGCGTGTGCTCCGTCCATATGTTGATTATATTTGAACAAGAACACGTTGGGATCACCAGTCCCATTACAGGCTTGCACTATTGGAGGTCTGAACTTATTTGGTACGGAGCATCTTGATCCTCTCCTTGAGTGGTGTTTTGGTAGGAGCGAACCCCCACTCCTTCTCATCGTCTTGATTTTTCAAGCTTTTCTCCATGATTTTGCGAACCATTTCTGATATGCGCTCCTCCTCATTGTGCTGGTCAACGTGGCAGACGCCACCATCCTTACCTGATGTGTGCCTAAGCAAACGACCACGGTTCAGATTTCGGGGCCCTAGGCCTCTCGCTGGGGAGTTACCCTTTGGTGGTTCCAAGCGCTTGTCGAGGGGTTGCTTTATCAGAGTGGTTGCGTGTGGATGGTTTAGCTTCCTTATATTGAGGATCGTTAGGATTTGCAACCTTTTGGACATAGTTTTCTCGATTTGGACTTGAAGAGAAGGAACCCGCATTTTCTGTATGATTTATCTGAGCAGATTTAGCACGAGCGGCATTCATGGTAAATTTTTCCGTAGCGGCTTGCATGGCGAACATAGACTCAAGTTTCTTTAGCGTAGCATCATTCGCAATACCCGTTTGACTTGTTAAACCCACAACAACTTCATCCAACTCCCTTCTAGTTACGGCGGCCGCGACTCTAGAAGATTCACCAACATCGAAATGGTTGGTGGGTGGAGTATTTTCGTTGTTGGTGGCATTGTTGGTCTCTTTGGGAGTCTTACTAGCAGTCTTCTTCGATGGTCTACCCATGATTTCAGACAAGGACTTGAATTTGAGACAAAGTTTGTCGATTGGCTTAGATCGCAGACTTGTAGGATCTATGGTAGAAGTAGGCTTAGAACCTCAATGCAAGGCCTTCAACCTTGTGAGAAAGTGTGAGAGAAGGAAGTGCGAATATGGCCCCATGGTGGGCGCCAAATGTTTAAACCGAAATTTGCTTAAACACCAAAGGTGCCTCAAAGGCACTTCACCAGTAGGTAAGAAAGGAGACCACAATCGCAATAAGAAATAAAAGACACAAAGTTTTTATAGTGGTTCGATCTATGGAAGATCTATGTCCACTTTGGCAAGGATTTCCAGTAGCAATTCAAAAGTTACAAGTTTAAGATCACTCAAAAATACATTCATCTTCTCTTTTGCATATAGACTTCACTCTAATCCATACAAATCAGCGAGGAATTAGGTGGACTTCACTAAATGCAAGGAAAATGATGGAGGATCTTCAATCCCTAAGATGATTGAACACTATTGGCGGATTCCATGGTGGATTCAATGCTTGATCTTCACTTTGAGATGGTAGATGGTGTTAGGATCACTTGAAACACAAGAGAAAGAAATTTGGCAGCTCTTCGGGGTTTTTGAAATTGATCCCTAAAAGTAGGGAAGCCATGGCCTATTTATAGGAGAAGTTGGAGTGAATTGGTGAGCTGAAATGAGTATATGCAGGCTGTGGGTCGAACATGCTAGTAATTACAGAAATGCCACTGCCAACTGTTGACAGCTGTATCCAGCTGTCTATCTAAATCAATGTTCGACCGACCCAAAAGAAGTATGCTTGACCGACCATGTGTATGATAGCCTGCTCGACCGACCCAGTCTGTGTCTCCACGTTCGACCGACCCTGTCAGTGATAGCCTGTTCGACCGACCCTATATGTGTCTCCATGTTCGACCGAACCTAGAGTTGTCCAACCGAAACATGACGTTCTTACCGTGTTCGACCCTTATGCCTATTTGGTCCTGAGTGATGTTCAACCCTATAGTGTGTACAAGTTTTCATGTCTGATCGTCCCTGGACGATGCTCGAGCTAGAAGACCGCATGAGCCCTGTTGTGTTCGAACAACATCTGCTCGACCGATCCTAGATGTTCTAACCGCCTTGTCCAATCCTATGATATCTCTATTCTGCTCGACTGTTCAGTGTTCAATCCCTTTCTGGTTTTTTTGTATGTTTAATCTATCAACTTGTGCTCATCTTTTGATGGAAAAACAATCGGATTTAAAACGAGTGAGATATTAACTTATGAAGTTAAAATTTTAAACTTGTATTAAATAGAAATTTCTTACCCCAAAACCAAAGAAAGACCGGCCCACTACCCTTTAGCCTGCATATCTTTAGGCCGACCAAGCCCATTTCTTCCCTACCTTTCTTCTTCTTCTCACGCTTTCTCTCTTCTCACACACATAGAAACCGAAAACTGTGCACGATGTGCACATACACCAACATTCTACTCCACCGTTCAACTAACTGACTTCACCAACAAATTTATCGATGCCTGTGCTTCCGAATTCACCCCCTCTCCACAACTCCGAACCTCCACATAAAAATGCGAACTCCCCATGGTCGTGAGCTGCTGCGCAAAAAAAGCATGACCCGTATATGTCGCACCTTCATTCCATGCTCCGAGATTTACCAAATTTTGCGACATCAGAGCTCTCTCCGTCCTCATCGTCATGCCAAGCTCCATCTTGCCCATCGTCGCTTGATTCTCCAACAATCCTCAACCCTAGTTTCTAGCTTTTCTGATCATCGACACAGAATCGCCCCATTTTCGCATGTAAAATATTACATCTTATGTTGATCTCAATGCCGCAGACGGAGTCGAACGATTCTTTCTGGATTGAGAGATACTATTTTTCAAAGTTCTCTACATATATTATCACTTTTCTATAAATCAAAGATATCTATCTCGATATTGGATGAAATCTTGATCCGTCAATTTCTAAAGATCAAAAACGACGATCCAGACAACTTTTACATTGGAGGTGAAGGCCAAATCTGGATGGTTTGAGAGTTATGGATTTTTTAATGAGTGGAAACATCAATTTTTATTTACTGGAATGAACAATGGAAGAAGAAATAGCAGCTTGAACATGAAATACAGACTGGAACTGTGGTTTGATGGTGTGGAATATATGTGCTTATATAGGCATTTGAAAGGGCGTTTTAGTAATTAATTTAAGGGACGCTTGATTAATTTCATGAAGTTCTTACCATGCGTTAAAACACATAAGGGACACCTCATCTTTGATCCTTATCTTAAGGAAAATTAAAATTAATTTATCTTAGCTACACCTTTGTGATACTTATAAATGTAACCAATTTTCAATACTTATAAGTGTAACTAATGTATTACTTAAGGTTTATCAATATCTTTATAACTTATTAATATTTTAAAAATATTTATCTATATTATTTATACCAAAATTTATACTAAAAATGGTCTAAAATAAATGCTTTAACAATCCTTATAAAATTTTATAAACATCATTATCATTTATCCAAATAATCTCACTTATTGATATAAAAATAAATATAATTCTTGTACATTATTATATATAAATCTTAAATATAACTTATCCTTAACCTAAATCATATTCTTATATTAATATCATTATATATTATCAAAATCGGATAATATCATTACTTATTAATATTGAAATATTCATAAAATCTTATAAATTAAGTATAAGTTTTCTTATAAAAAATCATATTTATAAAATAAAACAAGACACTTATTCAAAAATTAAAATCTACATTTAAACCTTATTAAAATCAATCTAAATTATATACTAAAAATCCAAATTAAACTTAGTTAAAAATTCTGGGATATTACACCCATCTACTAGTTAAAGGTTTTAAACAAAGTGAAATTGTAGTTTTCTTTGACACTTTTTCACCTGTAACTAGAATTACATCCATTGGTTATTAATCTCACTTTCTTCTATTCATAATTTGATAATACACCAAATGGATGTTAAAACCGCATTTTTAAACGGTGAATTAGACGAAGAAATTTATATGGACCAGCCTGAAGGAATTGTCGTACATGGTCAAGAACATAAAGTATGCAAATTGGATAAATCATTCTATGGTTTAAAATTAGCACCTAAACAATGGCATGAAAAATTTGATAATGTAATCATTTCACATGGTTTTAAAGTTAATGAAAGTGTCAAATGCATTTATTACAAATCTGAGTATGCCGTTTGTACTATTAAATGTCTTTATGTAGATGACCTACTCATTTTTGGGTCAAATAGTCATGCCATAAACAATGTTAAATCTTTGCTAAGTGCCAACTTTGATATGAATGATCTTGGTGAGGCAAGTGTAATCCTTGGTATTAAAATTACTAGGTCCGAAAAGGGACTTTCTTTGGATCAATCTCATTATATTGAGAAGATTCTAAAGAAATACAAAAACTTTGACTGTAAACCTGCATGTACACATAAGATCCCAGTGTGAAGCTTTTTAAAAACACCGGTGCAGGTGTAAGACAGTCTAACTATGCGAGCATCAATGGCATCTTTTGGTATGCCACTAATTGTACTAGATCCGACATCGCCTATGTCCTAGGATTATCATGCAAGTTTACCAGTAGACCTAGTATAGAGCACTTACCTGCTACTGAGAGGGTCATGAGATACTTAAAACGAACAATGAATCTTGGATTACATTATGATAAATTTCCACCTGTTCTTGAAGGATATTCTGATGCAGACTGGAATACTTTATCTGATGATTCAAAAGCGACCAGTGGTTATATATTTAGCAATGCTGGAGGAGCTATTTCTTGGAAATCTAAGAAATAGGCTATTTTGGCTCAGTCTAATATGGCGTCTGAGATGATAGCACTAGTTACAGCTAGTGAAGAAGCAGAGTACTTGAGAAATATGTTAACGGAGATACACTTATGGGAAAAACCGATACCGGCTGTGTTGATCCATTGCGATAGCACCGTGGCTATTGTAAAAGTTCTAACCGTTATTATAACGTTAAGAGATGATAGATACGTCGTAAGCACAGTACTGTTAGAGAGCTACTATCTTCAGGTACTGTTAGAGTGGATCACATACGTAGTGATGAAAATTTGGCAGATCCTTCGATGAAAGGACTGTCTAGAGAGAAAGTCCTTAATACTTCTAAAAGAATGAGACTATTTCCCTTAGATTGTTGAGCCACGCATAATGGTAACCCAACCTAATGACTGGAGATCCTAAGAACTAGGTTCAATGGGTAAAAACAAGTTGTGTAGTGATGACAGTTGAACATGCTATTTTTGTATATTAAGAAGCATGTATTCCTGAAGTGATTAGAGGATGGGTTAATATAAACTCTTAATGAGATCTATACTCTATTTAGAGTGGAGTACCTACCATCAGAAGTGCTCTTGATAGACTCACCTATGTGAATGTGGAAATATGGTCGTTTCCAATGAAGTTTTGGGCAAAACTTCTAAAGCGTTCACTAAACAGGGATAGACGTGCATGGCCATTAACGCACGTACTTATTTGATTGCACTATAGAAAATGTTGTGTGTGGTCTGATGTCGGGAATAGAGTTCAAGACCACATGTCACTGTAGTAAAAGCTGAATCTCATCCACTATGCAAAGGTTCAAGTCGGAAGACACCTTTGTTTATGTGCAATCATATGTTTTTAGAAGCTGCTCCAAAAATATTTAAAAAAAAATTCTATTGGGGGATTGTTGGAAATGTGTTATATATGTAGTGAATTTATTTTAAAAAAATTAATTAGATTTATTAAGAATTTATTTTTGAGTCATTAATGCAATAGAACCGTTGAAAGTTACTGTGGTTATATATATATATATATATATATATATATATATATATATGTCAAAGCCATTATTGTGATTGAACAGTCACATTAGCACATCGATCGTATATTTATGCATACTTTTATGGTGCTGTTACAAAAACAAATGGTATTAAAATATTGCTATGAATGATAATAAATTAAAATTTATTAACATTCATCTCTTTGAAAACATATGCAATTTACACGTTATAAATTGCTGGTTTTTGAATGTTTCTTTTATTTAATATGGTATTAATTGTGATTCAATTTTCCTCCCACTAACACAGCAATATTACTTTTTTGCATTCTGTCTATATAAGGAATAGAATAGACAAAGCAATACAGAACAATTTTTTCATCTTCTTCTCTCTTCAAAAATTTTCTTATCTTCATTGAAAAAATTTCATTACAGAAGAAAAGAGCAGTACAACTTTTTAATTTGAGTGCAAATCAGGCTCAATTCGTTTGTGCAAGCAAATTGATATTGAAGAAGAGGCTGTTTTATCCTAGATGCGGCGACGGAAGGTATGAACTACTTTGCACCATTGAGCAGATCGTCGAAACAGCTTCAAGAGAGCGACTTTTTACGTGACTCAACAATTAGTTTTCCAACAGTTGTACATATGCATAATGAGGTTATCTTGCTCTATTCATGCTTTTTTTATCATAACTTTTTTGTAATATATGTACTTCATTCATGTAAATCATTAAAAAAATCATGAATAGCAGAGGAAAATAGTCCATTTTCCAAAATGCGTCTATTGAAATGATCAAGAAGAAGATACAAACAAATGAAGCATATTCCAGAAAATGAACCCAAACGATAATCCCAAATCTCGGAATGGTTGGAGATTTATTGGTCCCTTTTTCTGATTTTTTTAACCGTTTTCTCTATTTTTGAGTATTTCTCATAGATGATCTTGTCACTATTTTTGAGTAATCCCAAACCAACCAGTCGACTGGTCAGTCAATTTTGTTTCACTAACTGCTAGTTTCTGAATATTTAATAAATATACAATTTCATACTTTTTCAACCAGTAGACTGATGAATTTTAACCGGTCAGCTGATTCGAAACAGCACATATTTTCTGAAAGGTTGCCTTCATTCATAAAGAGAAATCTCTTCATTTCTGGAAGGAAATGGAAGCTTCTTTTGGTTAAAATTATTCATGAAGAACTGCTATCTTTCTACTATTATATAAACGCTTCGAACATGATTTACAATCATCAAATATTATTCTATTCTATCTATTCTCTGATTTACAATTCTATGTTCATTGTAAACAAAAGCTCCCTCAAATTCAAGTTACTTGTTGAATCCTTGATAACATTTCATATATCTTAATTTGACAAGCAATCACCTTCCATCAATCTTCACATTCAAATCATATACTCAAGGATAAGATTATAGGAAGGGTGTACTTAAATTGTTGACTATCTGTGTTGATCAAAGAACACAAAACAGAAGTCAAAACACTTGTATTTGTTGAAGTCCTGTATAGTTGCTCAGACGAGAGGCATCCTTGTTGCGGCTCGGGTGTACTGACCTATTCCTTTAGGTTAAGCGAGGGCGTGAAAGTGAATTCCAAAGAGGAGCTTCGGGACTGGACGTAGGACGGGAAGTCTGAACCAGTATAAAATTCCTGGTGTCACTTTACTTTACTTACTACTTTTATCTACTTTTGATATATCATATTAGTTCTTATTTATTTGTATAACTATTGTATATTAGCTAGTTAGTATATCATCTACATTTCAGCTATATCCATATAGATCCTGCTTAAGTCTTACACACCAACTTTTCAATTGGTATCAGAACAAGGTTATCATTTAACCGTAAAACCATTATTTGATACATAGTTAATATTGATAATAACACTAGTGCTAGTAATAATACTGGATGCACTGAAGGCCAATCTACTGCAAGACCGCCCTTTTTTAATGGCATGAACTATAGCTACTGGGCTGCACGAATGAGGATATATATGCAAGCAAATAGTTTTGATGCTTGGAACATTACACAAAAAGAGTATACACAACCTACTACTTTATATACTGAATGGTCTGCAACTGAAAAAGCAGATGCTACAGCAAATGCTAAAGTTATGAATTTGTTGCATTGTGCCTTGGATAGAAACGAGTTTAACCGGATTTGTATGTGCAACACAACATATGAAATCGGGAGAAAACTCAAAATTACTCATGAAGGAACTAACAAGGTTAAACAAAGCAAGAGATCAATGCTTAAGAATCGGTTTCAAAATTTTAAGATGAACGAGAATGAATCTATAAATGATGTGTATTCACGTTTCCAAAACATTTATCATTCTTTGTAAGGATTAGGAGAAAAGTATTCCGATTTTGATATAGTTTCAAAAAATTTAAACTCTTTAATGGATGAATGGGAAAGAAAAGGGTTAGCTATCGAAGAACCTAATGATCTCTCTGCCATAAAACCTAAAGAGTTAATCGGTAATCTCATGTCCTATGAAGAAAACTTGCAGGCAATGAAAGCACATGTACAAGATAAGAAAAATTTAGCTTTCCATGCTGAGAAAGAAGATTCATATTTAGACGAAGAAGATATTGCTTTTGTAGCAAAGAATTTTAAAAAGTTTCTGAAATACAGAAAAGGACAAAGCAAAAATTTAAAAAAGAATACATCAAAAGAACATAACCCTGCACTGGTAGAATGCTTTAATTGTCACAAGACTAAACATTATCAAAAGAATTGTCCAGAATTGAAGAAAAATCACAAAAAGGAAAAATCAAAGAGGCGAGCTTTTTCAGTCACTTGGGATAATTCAGATTCATCTTCTGAAAGTGATAGCGATAGTGACAGTGAGCAAGCAAACGTATGATTCATGGCTAAGGAAAATGATGTAAGAGATTTTACTTTTGATGAATTAGTAGAAATTAATACTGTAATTTTAGAATCTAGTAAAATGTTTAAGCAAAAGTTCAAACAAGCTAATGAAGATAAAAAGAAAGCAGAATTTGAGAGAGATCTTTTAAAAGATGAAAAAGAAATTTTAGAAGACGAGATTAGAAAACTACAAGAATATATTTTAGTTGTAAATTCTCAAATTTCTATGTTGAGTCAAGAAATCGAGGCTCAAAAGAATATAAACGATTTATTAGCTTCTGAAAATCATGATTTAAATACTAAAGTTAAAATTAAAGAATTAGAAAATTCTAGTTTAAAAGTTAAATTAGAAAGTAATTCTAAAAATGTTAACAATTTTAACAAAGGTAGAGAGAATTTATTTAAAATATTAGAAAATTCTCAACCGTTTTTTTAGTAAAAAAGGACTACGATATCATCAAAAAGTTAAATCAAAAAAGTAATCCAGTTCTAAATTTTTTAATATTAAACTGGAAATTTCTAGTAGTAAATCAAATATGTCTACTAAGAAAAACTATTCGGAAAATATTAACATATGGGTTCCAAAAACAAATAATGTTCTTATTATAAATAAATATATTAAGAATTTTTAGATTATGTTCATAAAAATATTAATTACATTTTCAAAAAGGATCCTGAACCCTCTTGGATTTGGCTTCCTAAGAATTAACACTTAGGACCCTAACGGAGGAAGTGGGTACCAATAAAATTTTCAAGTTATTTTTTGCAGGTACCACTCAACAAAAACAGAGGAAAATGGATATTAGACAGTGGTTGCTCAAAACACATGATAGGAGATAAGGAGATGCTAACAAATATCATTTATTCAAAAGGAGGAACTGCCACTTTTGGAGATAATTCCAAAGGATATATCATCGGCAAAGGTGATGTGAGAAATTACGGTATATCTAATTCACCTCTTATTTCTGATATTTTATTGGTTAAGAACTTAAAACATAATTTATTAAGTATTAGCCAATTATGTGATAAATTTTTAAAATATCTTTTTTTGAAAATAAATGTAATATATTTGATTCAAATCAAAATCTTATTTTTAAAGGAAATCAAGATAAAAATATATGTATTTTGAATACGACAGTCAATAATAATCCAAGTATGTGTTTATTAGCCAAAGACAATGATCCTTGGTTATGGCACAAATGATTTTGTCATATTAATTTTAAAACTATAAACAAGTTATCTAAAAATGATCTTGTAAGAGGATTACCTAGAATAAAATTTAAAACTGAAGATTTATGTGATGCTAGTTAACTTGGAAAGTTAACTAAATCTTCTTTTAAATCTAATAAGGTCATATCAACATTACATCCACTTGAATTACTACACATGGATTTATTTGGACCAACACAAGTTCAGTCCATAAACCATAGTAGATACGTGTTTGTATTGTTGATGATTTTTCAAGATATACTTGGACCATATTTCTAAAGAATAAACATGATACTTTTGATCGCTTTAAAATTTTTGTTAAACAAATTCAAATTTTAACTGATTTAAAAATTAAGAACATACGAAGTGATCATGGAGGAGAATTTGAGAATGAGAAATTTGACTTATTTTGTCAAAAGAAAGGAATTTTTCATAATTTCTCATTACCAAGAACTCCACAACAAAATGGAGTTGTAGAACGCAAAAATAAAACTTTACAAGAATGTGCTAGAACGTTATTAAATGGAAGCACACTACCAAAACATTTTTGGGCTGAGGCAATCGCAACATCTTGCTATATTTTGAATCGTATCTCAATTTGACCTCTTACTAAAAACACTCCATACGAGATTTTCACCGAAAGAAAACTAAATATATCTTATTTCAAAGTTTTTGGTTCAAAATGCTTTATTTTAAATGCAAATGATCAACTTGGAAATTTTGATTCAAAATCTGATGAAGGAATATTCTTGGGATATTATGAGCATAGCAAGGCTTATCGTATTTATTATAAGAGAACCGGTAAAATAGAAGAATCACCTCATGTCTCGTTTGACGAAAATATTATTCAAAATTCATTTAATTCAGATATTATGAAAAATAATTCTTCTCAAGATGATGATTTTATAATATATAGAGAAGATGAAAACGTTATTCATAATAACATAGAGAATAATACTACATAAATTCAAGATAATATCAATAATCAAAATATTCCTGTTAATGAAGTTAGATCTCCGCCAAGAATATTACGAGACCATCCAACTCAAAATATTATTGGAGAAATAACTTCAAATGTAAGAACAAGGAGTCAACATAATTTAGTAAATAATATAGCCTTCTTATCAAATATTGAACCTAAAAATCCTAAAGAAGCATCTACAGATGAAAACTGGATAATTTCCATGTAAAAATAATTAAATTAGTTTGAACAAAATGAAGTCTGGGAATTAGTTCCAAGAACAAATGATCAAACTGTTATTGGAACAAAATGGGTTTACAAAAATAAAGCAACTGAATTGGGTAATATTACTAGAAATAAAGCTAGACTTGTTGCACAAGGTTACAATCAAGAAGAAGGCATAAATTATAAAGAAACTTTTGCTCTAGTCGTTCGGCTAGAAGTAATTCGAATTTTATTAGCATACGCTTATCATCATAACTTTAAATTATATCAGATGGACATTAAAAGCGCTTTCTTAAATGGTTATATTAAAGAACGAGTATATGTTGAACAATCTCCACTATTTACTCATGAAAAATTTCCTGATCATGTTTTCAAACTGAAAAAGGCCTTATATGGTTTGAAACAAGAACCTCGTGCTTGGTATGAAAGTCACAAAACTTATTAGAATAAGGATTTCAAATTGGAAAGGTTGATTAAACACTTTTTATCAAGAAAGATAATAAAGATATTCTAACAGTACAAATATATGCATACGACATTATCTTTGGATCAACGAATGATCAATTATGTCAAGAATTTCTAAAATAATGACCAATGAATTTGAAATGTCACACATGGGAGAACTATCTTACTTTCTGGATTTGCAAATTAAACAATATCAGATACAATTTTCATAAATCAAGAAAAGTATTGTACTAATCAAATAAAACGCTTTGGAATGGAAAACACTTCCAGTAAACCTAAACCAATGAGTATGATGACACACTTAGACAAAGATGAAAATGGTAAAAGTGTCGGGCAAAAATTATATCGAAGTATGATAAGTTCACTTCTGATTTAGCTGCGAGTAGATCGGATATTATGATGAGTGTTTGCTTATGTGCTCGTTTTCAAGCTAATCCAAAAGAATCACATTTGAGGGACGTAAAACATATATTACGTTATCTTAACAGTACCAAAGATTTTGGACTTTTCTATCCGAAAGATTGTCCATTCGAATTAGTTTCATATAGTGATGCTGATTTTGGAGGATCACGGACGAATCGTAAAAGTACAAGTGGAACATGTCACTTTATCGGTAAATCACTTATATCTTAGTTCAGTAAGAAACAAAATTGTTTTTCACTGTCGACATGTGAAGCTGAATATATATCTGTTGCACTAGCTTGTGCTCAAGTAATATATATGCAGCAAACACTAAAAGATTTTAATGTAAACTTGTCTAATTCCACAATTTATTGCGACAATGCAAGCGCAGTAAATTTATCTAAGAATCCAGTAAACCATTCTAGAACTAAAAACATTGATATAAGACATCATTTCTGTGACGACCCGAACTTCCCCGTGAAGGAAAGCCTGGATAGCTTTTGAGAACATGACAAATCAGAACACAAACAGAAAAAAATTCATTGTTATTACAACAATTTACATCAGAATACAAGAATATACAGAGTATGAATAAATATTACACATTTACTAAATATCATAGATTTACAAGTTATAATGCAGTGGAAATAATACAAAATACAACTGAAAAGAATATACGGATACAGAGCTTTCCGAATATCATTCCAGCTATAAACCAGGATCCTGTGAATATAAATCTGCAAAGCCAAAACTACTAGCTTCCCCGTGCGGAAAATAAGGGCACCCAGAGTTTAGATTAAAACAATAAACTCCAGGTCAGTCATGTGACTGGTGTGAGAATTAAAACAGTTATTAATCTTTATTTTAAAGTTAGGTAAATCTAGGGACCATGCCGTATAACACGGAACGGGTTTCCTCCCAAGGATACCAGTGCATAAAACAACAACGCGATGCTAAATAAAGAACAATGAAGCTATTATAAGACTCATGTCCCATCACACAATGCAATGCAAGCTGGAGGATAGAGTTTTTACCTTATAATAGCAGAAAATGATTGGTACATGAAATTTCATGTTTTATTATTACTATAAGTGTATAGTGTCAAAACAATTTCAATCATAAGTATCAATCATAGATGGCATAAGTGCCCCATACCACTATGTCGCCATATATAAGATAACAACTAAATATGAAATGTCTCGTATTGGAAATTGGATTTCCATCTGTGAACCAAGGCAAGGGATCGTCCATACCACTTCGAGACAATCTAGCCCATGTCTCAGGATCAGAACGCATCGACCCTAAGGAGCCACAGGGCCAGTCCACACGGAGTGGATTAAAATACCTGAAAAATGCGTTTCCTCGCCCTATGGGGCGTAAACTGGTCATATCCCGACCAAACTATCGTCCCCGGAACGACCGATATAACCGAGGCGCCTCCTGTCCATTATCCACATAAGTAAAATGCCAGGGCGTGCAAAATGCTGAGACCACTCCTAGCTAGAAGGAAACACATGCCCTCCCTGGATCCTTCTCCCGTTTTTGGTTCACACTGTGGTGTGAGGCTTGCGAATTAACGCTACATAAAGCTACGCCACAAAGGCCGTGCTTTGATCATAAACCACAAGACTCTTCTTTCCAATAGAAACCTTGATCATTTGCGTCTCAGCATGCCACACAAAAAATTCACGCTATGCAACCGATGTATATCAATCATCCAGAATGAAATCCGATGTCATACACACATCCATTTACAAGTTCGTTCTGGGTCTGAACGAAACCGGAGGCACCTTATTCCTCCCCCATATGTCCAATACAGGGGAGAGGCCCTCGCATATCCATCGATCTCCAAGTACGTCTAGACGACCACCACTTACTACCTTGCCTTGGGTGTACAGCACAATCCAGACATCAGTAATCATCCAAAGGATGTGAAGACCTCCGACCTTCGACCACCGTCTTCATTCTCGACATATCGTCGAATCAGTTATTCAGAATGGGATAAACCCGGTGTTTTTGAATAACTCGCGTATATAATAAACAAGTGCTATAAAAACACAACATATGCCTCATTCCAATCCAGAATATTCCTTTATTCAAATATTCTTACACTTTGGGAAAGGTTCCCATTAATTTTATCAAAGATAAATTCTTTAAATTTATTCTTTAATCTTCCTTTGGATATTATTTCAATCTAATTAAGGATTCATTAAAACTCCACTTGGTTTTAATCTTCCCAAAAATCAATATTAACGATTGTTTAACTTGGGAAATCATATCCTGCCCTTAACTAGGTTAAAGAACCAATGTCATTTAAAACACGGTTCACGATAAACCCAAAATCACATTCCATTCCATCAGCCTTTAACCGTAAATTAGCAAGTAAACAGTTTCCTAAGTATTAACGCCGAAGGCCAAAACCAACATCAGACCAATACCCAGGAAGCCATTCAACTTAACAATCTCCAGTTAGTTTCTGATTTTCTTAACTCCATTGGGTTTAAGAACAATATTATTAAAGATACCATTCCCGACAAACCACGGAAGAACAAACCAATATATAATCGATATCAATTTCCATATCCGACCAATAATATAAATGGAATATCGGCAACGCCTTTTAAATTCCATCTGTATTAACCGTCTTCTTCAACAGAATTTCATTTTGATTATTATCAAATCGAATTCCATCCAATTCCAATATTTAATACATATTAAATTGGAAAACTTTACTTTGGAAAATTCCTGTTAAATCTTAATAAAAAGATTTATAAATTCCAAATCACATTTCACTGTAAATCGGGTTAAAGAACAAATGTCGTTAAAAACACAGTTCACAACAAACCCAATTCACATTCTATTAATCTCTAACCGTAAATTAGTAAGAGAACAATTCCCTAAGTATTAACCCCAAAGGCCGAAACCAACATCAGATCAATACCCAGGAAACTATTCAACTTAACTAATCTCCAGTCAGTTTCTAATTTTCTTAACTCCATTTGGTTCAAGAATAGTATTATTAAAGATACCATTCACGACAAACCCAAAATCCAATTTGATATTAAATACAAGGCTCTGAATAGAAAATATACCGGCTTATATTCAATATCAAATTCTGAAACCAACAAATATCGTATTGGAATAACGATATATATATCTTCCAAATTCCTCCGCAATATCCGTATAATCAAGAAATCCAATATCGAAATATTCCAGAGTAATTTCGATTCAAATCTATTCCAATTCATATATTGGAAATTCTGGTTATTTTTAAAACCATTTCAAATCCAATTTATTTATTTTAAAAAAAAATTGAATTATAATTCTAGTTCAAAACTAGTTTATTTCAATAAAAAACTATTTTTATCTTTTCAGATATGGAATTTTTCATCCTAATTCTTTCTAAATCATTTCTTATGATTTTACACTAATTATTGATATTTTTAATGATTTTATCAATGCCAGTACAGTCGATTTCCATAAACGGCCATCGGACTGCACTTACAGCGACCTTTTCCAAATTTGATTTGGACATAATTTCAAATCCAACTATTAGATTTCAAATCTCTAATATTCATTAGAAATCTCTTTTCGATATGAACCCAACGGTTCCGGTTTTAGGAGAATCCGACGGTCGGATCTCCCGTAATGTCCGTTCGAAGTCAATGGCCGAAATTCGTGAACTGCCGCAGCGCGACGCGTTCTATTTAGGCCATTATATTATATATATATATATAATATATATTTTGTCAATTTCCTTTTAAATTCGTTTTCAAAACGATTTCAACTTCATATTCAATTTCAAATCAAAATTGAATATTACATATCATCGATATATAAATGATAATATTTTCAAAACATTATATTTCGAAATCATTTCCTTTTTCGATATTCATTATAAAAATGAATAAAATCGATATAAATATCGTTCACGTCAAAATGGCATTAATCTAACCAACACGGCTTTATATATTTTAATATATTCGTGTCCATCCCAAATCGGACATCAAAATCATATTTTGATCCTTTACTGAATATTACTTTAGAATATTCGTTATTTTAAAATAATCGTTATTTTAAAATATTCATTCTTTCTGAACTGGAATCAGATACAGTCAATTACCATATAATTTGATTATATGGATTTCATACAATACATGTATACAACAATAATGATAAATAATCATCCATCATCCGGAGTGCATTCTACACTGCATAAGCATCAAATATAAATATTTAATGCTTACACTGCCTGTTAATTGATCGATCAACATACAACGAAATATTGGGATTAGTGTATGTCCAATTTCATCTCAATACCTGTGTGGGGTTTCAATCAACAAATAATGAATTTTATTTGTGCAGTTGGGCGATGTGTAAAATTTATCGTCCCAATCAATATCAGTCAAATGTGTGTACATAAACAAATCGTCCGATTTGTTTATAAATATTTATTTTATTCATATATACGTTAAAAAAATATGTTTTTAACTATAAAATATTTATTTCCATTCCACATCACATAATAAATTTTCAAAACACAATCAAACAAACATACAAGTCGTCCATGGTTTGTGGACGATGGGTGTCGAGTGCTGCTAAGCACCGTCTGCATCCTAGTATATATTTATAACT
Organism: Allium sativum; assembly: GCA_030737875.1. NCBI lineage: Eukaryota > Viridiplantae > Streptophyta > Magnoliopsida > Asparagales > Amaryllidaceae > Allium > Allium sativum. Next base: position 1,015,411,961 of record CM060926.1, on the reverse strand, counting down.
AAAAAGTAAATTTAAATGAGAAGTTCTCACCTTTGGGTTCCACTCCACCATTCTTTCCTTCTGAACGGTATGGATTCCATTTTGATTTCCATCGATACCATTGCTATCTTTTCTCGCTGTTCACATTAAAAATCGCATTTTTACAATGGCATTTCATATATAAAAATCACATATTTTTGTCGCTTCATTCCAATAGATAAAAATCATATTTTTACTTCATATATTTTTACAATGCTTCTTTCTATATAAAAATTATATTTTTATATTTTTGCCTCTTATACAAAGATCGAATTTTTATTTCGCTACAAAATATATAAAAATCCCGCCTTTCTATATATAAAAATATTGACTTTCTATAGTTAATGAAAAATATCGCCTTTCTATATATAAAAATATCGCCTTTCTATATATAAAAATATCGAACTTTCCACTTATAAAAATATAATCTTTACTATAATAAAAATAAAATCTTTACTATTAGCTAAATTTTTTATTATCTCTTTAATATAAAAATCATATTTTTATTATCTCTATAATATAAAAATCATATTTTTATTATCTCTATAATATAAAAATCATATTTTTACTATCTCTATAATATAAAAATCATATTTTTATTATCTCTATATTATAAAAATCATATTTTTATTATCTCTATAATATAAAAATCATATTTTTATTATCTCTATATTATAAAAATCATATTTTTATTACCTCTATAATATAAAAAACATATTTTTATTATCTCTATATTATAAAAATCGAATTTTTATTATCTCTATAATATAAAAATCATATTTTTATTTCGCTAATCTACATATAAAAATCAAATTTTTATATCATTAAGTATCAAATCTTTGTATGGTTAAAAATCATAGCTTTTCATATTCTAAAATCAAAGCTTTTCTTATTCAAAAATCAAAGCTTTTCTTTGCCTTATATAGAAAACCCAAATTTTTACTTTCCTAACATACATGTAAAAACTGAATTTTAATCACGGAGGTCAAAATCAAATAAATAAATATAATATAATAAATAAAAACTTATAATTAATTGGTGGAAGGGGGCTCACTGGTGGTCGTCGGCGGCGCAGGGGAGGGCCGGGTGGTCTGGCGGTGGTCTACAGGTGGAGGTGGGGCCACTGGGCGACGGAGTGGGTTTTGATTTGGGGAAGAAGGGGGGCTCGCGGATTTCAGAAGGGGGCAAGGGAGAGAGGGCGGCGGAGAAGAGGGGGGTGGATGCGGTGGACGGCGCCGCCTGGGGCGGTGGCGGGTGGGCTGACGAGCGCGATAGCGCTTTGTTTTTTTTTCCCCTTTATTATCTGAATCAAGGAAGGAGAAACTAAGGGGGCAGGGGGTTTAAATTAATATATATATATATATATATTATTTTTAAATTCCTAAAAGCAACATTTTATTTCGACCTCCAAACGAGGCCTACCGACTGTCGTCCAGAGCTAATTACCCCCATTCCGAACACAATGGGATATGCTGCGTAAGCCAGTTCGGCTGCTTCAATCGGTTTTCGTCAAAATCAAAATATAAATATATATATTGAATTTGAATGCACATTTCAATTTACCGGGCCCACATACGGACTCTAAAAATTCCCTAAAAATATGTTCTAGCTTCATATTGACGATACGGTTCTAACAAAACTAATTTTGTCAAATTTGGAGACCGTTTGAAAAATGGTCATTTTCTGGTCGATCCAAATTGACTGAAACTGACAAAACGCGTTTTACTTCGCCACACTCACATATTGATTTAGAAAATTATGATTTTTGGAATCTAGCAATAACGTGACATCCCGGATCCAACAAAAGTGGTTTCGTCGAAAACGGAGGCCATTTGCAAAATTTCCATTTTTAAGGGCCATATTTTCCGTAACGACTATTCTGAATTTTTAATTGGACACAACTTTTTATTCCCGCTATAAAATTTTGATTTTTCAGATTCGTTGGAAAGATATTTTCAAATAGATTCAAATATTTTTGGTTTCGCTAAAATCTGGTTTATTTTGAATCCTGTACATTCATTTGAAATTTGAAATCGAAATTTCAAACTATCGCTCCATTTTCAATTCCTTTTATAATTAAAAATAAATATTTATATTCTAACATCGATTCAAATAAATATATACATTCTAATTTTATTCAAAATAAATTTCTTGTCGTTTTATTTAAAGCAAACCATTTTAAATATTCAAAATTCCTTAAAATTGCCAAAATAAAAATTTTAAATTTGCTCGGATTTTCCGTGTTGTTACAATTTCTTGAGAGACAATATTGAAAAACAAACAATTAAGTTATTATTTTTTAACTCAGAAAATCAAATTGCTGACATCTTTACTAAACCTTTTTTAGAGAATTCTTTCATAAGACTTCGACGAGAACTAGGAATTGTATCTTTCAAAGATATCTAAAATGTTATTCGATTACTTTGTGCTTATTACGTTTAATTACTTTTTGTTCGATGACAAAGGGGGGAAATATTTATCTTACGATGAATCTAATGATGGATTTATTTTTATATATATTGATAATATTCTCTTAATAATAAATATATTTATTGGGAATATATGTGCTAACATTTTGGTGTAGGAATCAAATGGTAAGTTTATAAGTTTATGAACTAACAGAATACTGCAGAAATTCAGGGGGCGCTAAACATTCAGGGGGAGAGAATCAGATATGTTGTCATCAATTAAAAAGGGGGAGAATGTTGAAAACAAGATTTTGATTAATGCCAACAAAGAAAAGTACAATGGAAATCATGTCATAAAGATAGGGTTATATATATATATATATATACATTGAGTCGTGTTAGAACTATGTTAAAATATGTCCTCAAGTATAACACAAATATACAAAACAAAGCATAAATATATATATTTCAAATGACCTGAAACAGTCTGACTGGGCAAAAATGCCTGAACCTGTCGACTGGTTCAAAACCAACCAATCAGCTGGTCAGACAATTTTGTCTCAGTAACGACTAGTTTCTAAATATTCTTAAAATATACGATTTCATACTTCTTCAACCAGTCGACTGATGAATTTTAACCAGTTAGCTAATTCAAAATAGCACATATTTTCTGAAAGGTTGCCTTCATTCATAAAGGGAAATCTCTTTATTTCTTAAAGGAAATGGAAGCTTCTTTTGGTTAAAACCCTTCATGAAGAACTGCTATCTTTCTAGTATTATATAAAAACTTCAAACATGATTTACAATCATCCAATATTATTATATTCTATCTATTCTCTGATTTACACTTCTATATTCACTGTAAACAAAAGCTCCCTCAATTTCAAGTTACTTGTTGAATCCTTGATAACATTTCATATATATTGATTCGACAAGCAACAATCTTCCATCAATCTTCGCATTCAAATCATATGCTCGAGGATAAGATTACAGGAAGGGTGTACTTAAATAGTTGACTATCCATGTTGATCAAAGAGCACAAAGTAGAAGTCAAAACACTTGTATTTTTTGAAGTCCTGTGTAGTTGCCCAGGCGAGAGACATCCTTATTGGGGGTCGGGTGTACTGACCAATTCCTCCAGGTTAAGAGAGGGCGTGATAGTGAATTCCGAAGAGGAGCTTAGGGACTGGACGTAGGATGGGAAGTCCGAACCAGTATAAAATTCCCGGTGTCACTTTACTTTACTTACTGCTTTTATCTGCTTGTGATATATCATATCAGTTCTTATTTATGTGTATAACTATTGTATATTAGCTAGTTAGTATATCATCTGCATTTCCGCTATATCCATATAGATCCTGCTTAAGTCGTACACACCGACTTTTCAAAGAGCTCTCAGAAGCTTATCTGATTATGCTTATTCTAGAATAACAAAAACAAAAAGAAAGTAATGTTTATGTTAGTGTAATATATGCATTTATAAAAGATGTGAGACATTCATTTGTCAATAAGTCTATTTTGGTTTGAACAGTCATGACCGATTTTTTCACAAATGTTACCACCAGCAGTTTAATTCGATCACCATTAGAAATGGACACTCATTTGGCTATTGATCATTATGCTTCACTAATAACCATTCAAAAATGAATGACATATCAATCCTGAGGAAATTATGTTCATGTTCAGCATCTGATCATGTTTATTTCCCAACTGCCACCGAGAAATGCATGTTTAGTATTAAACTTAATGCTCAACTTTGTGCTACTTCTCATCTGATGGTGTTAAGTCTTCTTTGTCCTTGTGTTAGTTCCCCTGAAATAATATTTTTCTATTTTTATTATGTTTTCTTCAAGCTATTTCAAATTTTGTAGTTTGTTCAAGATAGCTCAGTGAAACAGTGTTTGGTTTTTCTAATGTTACCAACACTACAAGAAAACTTGTTATTTCTGACGGTTTAAAACCGTCGGTGGCAGACGGAAAAAGAAGTCGCTTTCAGGGTTTTCGAGAATAAAAATTTCCTACGACTTTCAACAAAGCCCATCGTTTATGTTTCCGACGGCGTGAAACGATTTGTATCGGATTCCGATGGCTTGCGTCGGATATCAATAGCTATCGAAACAATTACTCGTACTTCGCCAATAAACCGTCGTAAGCCGTCAGAAATCGTTACAAAATCATTTACTTGTAGGCCGTCAGTAGCCGTCGGAAAACCAGCAAATGTTTTTTAATTTCAGTTGGTATTTACCCTTCCAACTACATTTTTCACACAAACCACTATCACAACAACCATATATAATCCCAGCATTCCATATACCAAACAAATATCAAAATTAAACTAATTCTAACTCAAAAAATCAACAAAAACACATGCATCTAGGTTTTTTGATGCATTGCTTATCGATTAAATATTATTGATAGTTAAATAAAATTAGTACGCTTACCTTTGCCTCGGCCTATAAGTCGTGGGTCTATATATCCGCCTCGGTCTCTATTGCATGTTAAACAAATAGTAGAATTAAAATATATGTATAGTACTTTAGCGATTAAAAAAATTAAAATGGAAAAATATATATCTAAAAATACTTGCTATGACAACTGAGCCCAAATAACAATCGCCTGAAGAATCCCGCTTGATGACTTACATGTCCCATACAAATCATTTTAAAAGATAATATTAACACATGATATTGAAATTTATTTTACAGTTAACATATACAAACGATATAAGTTGCTAAATAAATGACATAAAACAAACTGAAATTGTTTATACCTGTATTAGCTTGGGTCTCATATAAACAAAATGAAATTGTTTACACCTGTATTAAAATATGTACTGTATATCAGTGATTGAAAAAATTAAGATGGAAAAATATATATCTAAAAATGCTTACTAGGACAACCAAGCCCAAATAGCAAACTCTTGAAGAATTCCCTCTCGATGACATACCTATCACATACAAATCATCTTAGAAGATAACAATAACATGATATTGAAATTGATTTTACGGTTAACTAACACAAACGATATAAGTTGCTAAATAAATGATATAAAACAAAATGAAATTTTTTATATTTGTATTGCTTGGGTCTCATATAAAAAATGAAATTGTTTACACATGTGTTAAAATATGTATAGTATATCAATGATTAAAAAAAATTAAAACGAAAAAATATATATAAGAAAATTCTTATTAGGACAACTGATTCCATATAGCAAATGCTTGAAGAATTCCCTCTCGATGGCATACCTGTATTAGCTTGGGTCTTATATTCCAAGGAGTAACATATTACATTGCAGTTTTGGGATAAATAAATAGAAAAACTGCATATGACATAAAAGATGTAAATAAATATCATAATATTCAAAAATTTAACAGAGTTACATGAATTGCAAAATATACGTCAGATCCTCCATAATTATAGTACAACTAGAAAGATAATACTAATCATCTACATCAGTCATCATCGTCTTCTGATTCAGAATCGGTCTCAGATTCTTCGATATCTTTTTCCGCACTCTCGAATGCTTCTACCAAAACATTTGATTCGTCAATTAGAGGTCCAAAATCTGCATGATCATCTTCAATTATTACTTCATTGTTCTGCTCGAGATCTGCCTGATAGGTTTCTTCGTTTCGAATATTCTTCCCATCAAAAGTAATTCTGGCCTTTGTTTTAAAAACTGTCAACCAATCTGCTTTATCACTTTTTAGAGACGAATAAGGAACTTAATAAACTTGAAATGGTTGTTTGACTAGCACAAAAGGATCATATTTTTGATAGTGGTATGTATGCTTAATTCCAATTAGAAAATAATCTTTGTGCACATTTATCTCAGAACCTGGAACACTGCTAAACCAATTGCATTTAAATAGAAACAACCCCTCCGCGCATCATGAGAAATATGCCAGTTGCAAAATTAGTTTTAAAACGCCATAAAAAACATTTATGTGATTTTCTGGAACATCACTGCCTTTAGCGAATACACCTGTATTGTTCGTTAATTTTTCATCGACGTATTCTCTGGTGTTAAATTCATATCCATTAAAAAAAATATTGGATATTCCTTGATAAGTCTTTTTGGTCTCAATGCAAGATGTTTCAACCCTTCATCATCAACAAAATTTATGGGTTCGTAAATGTAATTTGTAAACCAAGTAGAAAAATATTTACTGAGATCTCCGTTTGGATGTTGATGCTCATAAACGCTGTATATATAAATAAAATATTATATTAGATTATACACACGCAAGCACTATAAAAAGGAATAAAGCACTAAATGATATTTCAAATTACCTAATAAATGGTGCAACTTCAACATAATTTAGTAGAACATAAGTATGTGCCACATGAACATTTTATCGTCTAGCCATATGTCTACACATTTCGAAGAAGGTCGACTATGTTGTCAAAAAATAGATAACATTGTTTTAGGCGATTCTTGTTCGTCCCCTTCGTCATTACGAGGAATACTCTCAAATGATATATTCACATGATCACTGAAATAATGAGAGAAAAAACACGAAACTTCTTTTTCGATGTAAGATTTACATATCAAACCTTCAACTCGTGCTTTTTGGCTCACTTTATTCTTCAAACGATTCAAACTTTTAACGGTAAATGCTTCAGTTGGGAGGCGAATAGGTAAATGCTCCATTACATTAAAAAACCTAATAGGAATATTTTCTCCAATTTGCAGAGCAAGATTGGAATATCTGCTTCAAGTTTACATAAACATTCCATTTTTAAAGTAGTCGAAGAAAGCTCTTTGTAAAACATACTAAGCTCCGTTACTACCTTCCAAACTTTTAACGGTAGTAGTTCTTTGAACATAAAGGGAAATAAATGCTCCATCATAATGTGACAGTCGTGACTTTTCATTCCGCACAATTTATCATTTTTGTAGTCAACACATCTACGAAGGTTCGATGAAATATCACCAGGAAATCTTATCCCTTCAACCTATTTTAACACAAATTTAGCTTGATTATTATCTAATTCATAACTGCTCTGGTTTTTTTTACTATATGAAGCTTGGGACATTTGCATAATTCTTCCATATCGCGTCTTGATTTCAAATCATGTTTAGTCTTCCCTTTGACAATCGAAAATCTGTTAAAGACATTATCAAAAACATTTTTCTCACTGTGCATCACATCAATATTATGATGAAGCAAAAGAGGTTTCCAATACGAAAAACCCAAAAAAATAGAATGCTTGCACTTTGTGAACAATCGATTTTCCATCAATTTCTATTTGAACTCTAGTTTCATATAACTTCGGATAATCTCTAACCAGTTCATATATTTCTTCACTTGAGCATATCGTTGGTAGTTGTCTGTTTTCTGTTCTATTAGCTAAAAAGTTTTACTTTTCTCCTTTGAAAGGATGATTTACATTCAGAAAACATCTATGACAGTCAAAACATGAAATTCTCTTACCATGCGGTAAAGAAAACGCTCGTGTATCTTCCATGCAATATGGACATGCTAGACGACAAGCAGTACTCCATCCCAAAAGCATTGTAGGCAGGAAAATCACTTATAGTCCACAATAAAAAAGCAAACATATGGGGAAAAAATTTCTTTGAGACATCTTATGTTTCTACTCCTTCGTTCACAATGTTTTTGATTCATCAATTAGCTGTTGTAAAGAAACATCAATTCTTTGTGTCCGATCGTTAGGGACAGGAACAACAACAGTAAGAAACATGTATTGTGTTTTCATATACATCCATGGAGGTAAATAATAAATTGTGATGATAATGGGCCGTGATAAATATTTAGAACCAAATTAAGAAAATGGTGAAAAACCATATGTACATATTCCTAGTATCGCATTACGATTCTCCGCTGCAAAATTGGGATAAGTTTTATCGAAATGCTTCCATGCTTCCCCCTCGACTGGATGAGTCAACGTACCTTCTTCCTCTGATCTCGCATTACGCCATCCCATATGAGATGCAGTTACCGAAGATGCATATAATCTTTGAAGCCTTGGAGTAACGGGTAAGTAATGCATATGTTTGTACAGAACTTCCTTTCCCTTCTTTCTTGGTTTATATCATTCATGATTACATATTTTCCAATTTCTAAGGTTTACATCATCTTTCCAAAACCACATGCATTCTTTTGAACATGTATCTATTTTATGATATGATGAGCCAAATGCCGACATAAGTTTCTTAACTTCGTAGTGATTTTCACACATCAAATTATCAGGCGGTGTGTACCTTTCTGCAGCTTGTACAATAACCGTAAACCAGCTTTAGTAATGTTGTATTTTGACTTCATATCAATGTATTCTACGATTACCGACAACTGAGTGCCGCTTTTACAACCATCCCAAATAGGTGTTTTGTTAACCAGCTGAAAAACAGCAAACTCCGGTCGCTCACAACTGATCGGTCACCAGCATCACCATCTGGTCGGTCTGCTCGCTAGCGACCTGGTCGGTCTTGAGAAGAGCACCATCTGGTCGGACCAAGCTGAAGCTAATCTGGTCGGTCGTTCCATCAAGCACACGCAAGCAGGGGTCGTGCATAGCTTCCCAGAAGCCCAGGTCGTACTCCGCCTCTACAACGCGGTCGTTCATTACAGATTTGGTCGAGCAAGCAAACGGGGTCGAGCATCCTGTTCATTTAAGCCTGATCGGTTCGGAATGACATCAGCGGATGGTCGATCTCATCAGTTTCGGATCGTTCTTTCTCACATCAGAGCGTCTGGTCGGTTCCGGCACCTCAACATATCTGATCGGTCCCGCTTTCCGGAAGCCCGCTCCGTCTTAATATTGGAAGATTCCTGGTCGATCCTCTCATTGCTGAAGCCTCCTGGTCGTCCCTTTAGTCTCTGGTCGGTCCATACTCCATAAAGCTGGATCGATACTACAAGACATAAACATGCAAAGCCAATAGTGGCAAAGTTATAAAAAAGAGTGTATCGACCAGCATAAAAAAGGAGTGTAAAACTGACCAGCAGATAAAAACGAGTGTATGGCCGACCAGGATAAAAACGAGTGTATGGCCGACCAGGATAAAAACGAGTGTATGGCCGACCAGGATAAAAACGAGTGTAAAACCGACCAGCAGAGAAAAAACGAGTGTACTGGCCAAAATGTAAAAAAGGAGTGGCAGTTTTGTAAATACGACAATTCCAACCAATCGCCAACCTAGCGCCAACTATACACTCTAAATTACAAGTGTGCCACTACCCTTCAATTCCCACTATAAATACCCCCCATAATTCACATGAAGGGGAGGACTTTCCGGGAACTACAAGGAGGTGCTGTCAAATAGCTTTTTGGATTTCTCCAAACATTTCAACATCTCTTCTTCACAATTCATGGAAGATCTAGCAAGCTTTCAATCATGGCTTCTATGGAAGGATTAGCATAATCTCTTCAAGCTCTCTACCATTCTTATGTGGATTCAAAGACAAATGCATGTAAAAGGAGCTTTTATGAATGTATAAAGGAGCAAATGTTGTAAATCTCATGGTGATTAATGGAATGCTATCTTCAAAGTGGACGTAGACTCGAATAAGAGTCGAACCACTATAAACTCTTGTCTTCTTTTCCTTCTTTTCTTAATTTTGGTATTTTGATGCTTATGGAATGTTGGATACGGCCTCATATATAATTCTAAAGGTTTTCTAACACCCCGCCTTTGAAAAGGTGACGTGCTTTCCAAGCATCTCGCCTCTGATTTGGTAACGTGTTCAGAAACACCTCTTTGGTTGTTATACCAATTTTTGGTGTAAACAATTAGGCGCCCACCGTGGGGCCGTGATCACATCTTCAATCTCAATCACCCGTCCGGAGTTGGAATCCCTGGAGAAGCTCTCTTCGAAGTTCGGATCTATAACCGAAATGATGGCGAAATCCAAAAAGGCGAATAGCAAATCCGTTGGAGGAGCCGAAGGTATTGCCAACAATGAAGCTACACCTCAAACTAATCTTCTGGAGGTTGGCCAAAATTCCATAAGCGGAGCTGGTGTCAGAAAAGGCGAGCTAGATGTTGTGGTTGCCAACATAAACCAACGAATTGATGCCGCTTCCAAAGCTATGATGGAGAAATTGGATGCCATCCTCGGTGTTCGCCCTAATCCTACTCTTCAAAGGGCTCAAGTTAATCTCGATGAGAAGGAAGGTTCTTCCGCTTCCGACCAAAATCTTAACAATGACATGGAGGATGTTGAAGGACGAGAACATGACAATAATGGAGCCAAGGTTGTGGATGCCAATCCACGTGCTAACAATCATTCTGCCCGATGTACTCGAAATGTTGTTAGTCCCACAAGGGCACTTCCTACATTCTTGAACCGTGTTGACTTGCTAAGGCAAAGATCCAGTAAAGGGATCGAAGTTGGTACCGCGGAACAACGCAACACTGAAGAGTATATTGCAGGAATGATTGAGCAGGCTATGAAAAAGAACCAAGCTTGCAAGGATGACGAAAGGGACTGGGACTTCTCTCCAAGTCGAACTCCATTCACCGAGAGGGTCCTGCAAGCGGACTGTCCAAAGAAGTTCACTCCTCCCACTTTACCTCCATACAATGGTCTTACTGATCCCAATTATTTCTTGTTCAAGTATGAGTGAGCATGACCGCAGCTAAAGCTACCGTCGGGATGCGATGCACTTACTTTCCCCTTTATTTGGAAGGAGCTGCCTCACTATGGTTCACCAAGCTGCCACCAGAATCCATTGATCAGTTTTCGGATCTGACCAAAAAGTTTAAGGAGCAATTTCTCTTATATGCTGTTAAGTCTAAGGATGCTATAACTCTCTCATCGATGAAACAAAATCCCAGCGAAACAGTCAAAGCATTTCTTAGTCGCTTTAATGTTGCTCTTTCCGAAGTACGAAATGCGGAGCCTCGCATAATCCTCATGTCACTTCTCAGCGCAATAGATGCAGATAGCGAATTTGGCAAATGGATTAAAATGAAAGAGCCAACCATGCTTGATAAATTTTACAAGAAAGCGGAAGAATACATGAGGATAGACAAAGATCCTTCAGTTGGCCCAAGTAATACTACAGAGGATAAAAGGAGTGATAATGCCCACAAACCTCAGTGGCAAAAACGATTCAATGATGGGAATGGGAACAAAGCTAACAAGAAATCTCGCCTCCCCGATCTTCCCGAATTGACTCCTTTGAATGACTCTATTGTAAACATCTACTTGGCCACGAAGGATACCGAAGATTATCCAGAACCTCGCCCGATAAAGATGAATGACCATTTGCTCAAATCTGGGAAGTACTGTATTTACCACAAGCAGTCTGGCCACGACACCAATGATTGTAGACAACTAAAGTTGTTATTTGAAGAACTAATCAAGAAAGGTCATCTGCAACAGTACATAAAACGCCCTCAAGCTACAACATCTCAAGGGCAGGGAGCTGCTCAAAATGATTCAAGGCCAATAATCAACTGACAACCACTGTCATTCTTAATGGGCCAAGAATAAGCGATCATCATCGCTCTCCTTTTACTTACCATTTTATTGCTTTACTTTCACCTTCTGTTACATTTGAAATTTCATGTAAACAGTTTGTAATAATTGCTAAGTAAAGCATTGAACTATAGTCCTGTAACCGAAAGCATATATGCTTAGTCGAATTCCTTGCTTACAATGTTATGAACAATTCAAAATTCGAACTTTGCTAAGGAATGATTTCTCATTACAGGTCATCCAATAAATGCTTGATTTCCTCAACAATCTGATGAAATATGGCGACCCCCAATGATTCCAAATTTCATAGTGCAAAAATATCAGCGCAACGATGAAAGGCACATCATGGAACATGAGCAAGGGAAACTGCCAAAAGTCAGATCGAAAAAATTCAACAAATACAAATCGTAACCTCATAGAGGTCCAGCTCCTTCAGTCGGGAGACGAAACACTCATAACAATGAGTGAAAAACCCAAGACCTCTCCGGGGGCAAAAAACTCAAGACCTCCCCGGGGGGCACTAAACCCAAGACCTCTCCGGGGGCACTAAACCCAAGACCTCTCCGGGGGCATTAAACCCAAGGCCTCTCTGGGGGCACTAAACCCAAGACCTCTCCTGGGGCACTAAACCCAAGACCTCTCCGGGGGCACAAAACCCAAGACCTCTCCGAGGGCACTAAACCCAAGACCTCTCCGGGGGCACTAAACCCATGACCTCTCCGGGGGCACTAAACCCAAGACCTCTCCGGGGGCACTAAACCCAAGACCTCTCCGGGGGCATTAAACCCAAGACCTCTCCGGGGGCAAATAAACAAAGTCCTCCCATAGTGAGGCGAGATAAAGTCCTCCCATAGTGAGGCAAAACAAAGTCCTCCCATAGTGAGGCGAGACAAAGTCCTCCCATAGTGAGGCAAAACAAAGTCCTCCCATAGTGAGGCGAGACAAAGTCCTCCCATAGTGAGGCGAGACAAAGTCCCTCCATAGCAAGGGTCAAAGACCTCCCATAACAGAGGCAAAATAAAGACCCCAACCTTCAAAGGTTCATGGAGGTCCAGGCTCCTTCAGTCGGGATGTGAGCACTTATGACGATAAGTGACTTTAGCCGATGACTGATGCCCGCTCCATGGATCAATACCTTTACCATAAAATCTCACGGAGGTCCAGGCTCCTTCAGTCGGGATGCGAGCACTTATGACGATAAGTGAATGCAGCCGATGACTGATGCCCACTCCGGAATCAATATAACCTTCACCCAATGGTTTGCGGGAATCCGTACGCGCAGAACGAAGCACGGGAGCTTGCTAAGGCGAGACGAAGTGTGGGAGTTTGTAGCGCGGAGCAATGCAACCCTCACTTAAATGTCGCTCAAATTCACAATACGAAACAATGCGACAATCTACAAATCCTTTCCATAGAAAAAGTTATCTCTCCAAAGCATAGATCAAAGATACAATGGCTTCTCCAAGTAGAAGTCCCAAATTTATCAATTAAATTCAAAATCGAATACCATGTTTATGCAAATAACGCTTAACAAATCATAACTGTTAAGTAAAGCAGTTCTGCATAGATATGACATTCAATTTATTATACATCATTCATCAATGATTAACTAATCTGTTATTGATGTGGACGATCAATAACAACGTATAAGTTCAAAACCGTGCAAGTGCTTGTTTTCATTACAGAACAGGTGCTATAGAACATATAAATCCAATCAACAAGTTCATAACTTGGAGCGTATGGAATCAATGAGTCAAAGCAAGATTTTCCATAGCAAGTAAAAGGCTACGACTGGATTCCAACGAAGACCATGACAGCAATGATCATTTCGAAGCCCGCATTTCTCGCAAGCGAAAAATACAAGCTTCGAGGGGCAAATGTTAACCAGCTGAAAAACAGCAAACTCCGGTCGCTCACAATTGATCGGTCACCAGCATCACCATCTGGTCGGTCTACTCGCTAGCGACCTGGTCGGTCTTGAGAAGAGCACCATCTGGTCGGACCAAGCTGAAGCTAATCTGGTCGGTCGTTCCATCAAGCACACGCAAGCAGGGGTCGTGCATAGCTTCCCAGAAGCCCAGGTCGTACTCCGCCTCTACAACGTGGTCGTTCATTACAGATTTGGTCGAGCAAGCGAACGGGGTCGAGCATCCTGTTCATTTAAGCCTGATCGGTTCGGAATGGCATCAACGGATGGTCGATCTCATCAGTTTCGGATCGTTCTTTCTCACATCAGAGCGTCTGGTCGGTTCCGGCACCTCAACATATCTGATCGGTCCCGCTTTCCGGAAGCCCGCTCCGTCTTAATATTGGAAGATTCCTGGTCGATCCTCCCATTGCTGAAGCCTCCTGGTCGTCCCTTTAGTCTCTGGTCGGTCCATACTCCATAAAGTTGGATCGATACTACAAGACATAAACATGCAAAGCCAATAGTGGCAAAGTTATAAAAAAGAGTGTATCGACCAGCATAAAAAAGGAGTGTAAAACCGACCAGCAGATAAAAACGAGTGTATGGCCGACCAGGATAAAAACGAGTGTATGGCCGACCAGGATAAAAACGAGTGTAAAACCGACCAGCAGAGAAAAAACGAGTGTACTGGCCAAAATGTAAAAAAGGAGTGGCAGTTTTGTAAAAATGACAATTCCAACCAATCGACAACCTAGCGCCAACTATACACTCTAAATTACAAGTGTGCCACTACCCTTCAATTCCCACTATAAATACCCCCCATAATTCACATGAAGGGGAGGACTTTCCGGGAACTACAAGGAGGTGCTGTCAAATAGCTTTTTGGATTTCTCCAAACATTTCAACATCTCTTCTTCACAATTCATGGAAGATCTAGCAAGCTTTCAATCATGGCTTCTATGGAAGGATTAGCATAATCTCTTCAAGCTCTCTACCATTCTTATGTGGATTCAAAGGCGAATGCATGTAAAAGGAGCTTTTATGAATGTATAAAGGAGCAAATATTGTAAATCTCATGGTGATTAATGGAATGCTATCTTCAAAGTGGACGTAGACTCGAATAAGAGTCGAACCACTATAAACTCTTGTCTTCTTTTCCTTCTTTTCTTAATTTTGGTATTTTGATGCTTATGGAATGTTGGATACGGCCTCATATATAATTCTAAAGGTTTTCTAACACCCCGCTTTTGAAAAGGTGACGTGCTTTCCAAGCATCTCGCCTCTGATTTGGTAACGTGTTCAGAAACACCTCTTTGGTTGTTATACCAATTTTTGGTGTAAACATGTTTTTTATCTACATCCAGTAAATCATAAATTTTCTTAGCTTCAATATCCGGTTCTTCGACATTTCCATCATCGTCGTCAAATACAACCATAGGAAACATTGATCGTGCTGCATCTTCAACCATATTCTTAATACGGGTTGTACTAACATTTTCGTTAATAGCACTTTCTACCTCAGGCTCTACAGAAGTGTTTGTTAAAACTTCTCCATGATGATCTCAGAAATAATACTCAGGTACGAATCTGTTTTTGCATAAATTGACTTTCACAATATTGGGTAATAAGTACTTCAAATGTTTACAATTACTACAAGGACAACGAATTTCTTGATCGTCTTCGTGGTTACTTAAAGCGAATTCAACAAAGAATTTATACCATTATAAAAATCTTCTTTTATTGAACATCTCCGTCTTCTTCTTTGGCACATCCAACTTCTTCGATCAAAAAAATAATTAATAGTTTTTCCTGTTTGAGAAATTTAGTCATCAGTTCAAAATTTAATATTTATTTTCAATAATACAAATTCAAAAAAGATTTTTTATTGTCGTACAATGCATGTATATATAATGGTTGAAAGCAAATAACAATTTCAAATAGTTTAAAAAAAATTCAAATATGACACATTTTTTTAATGTAACTTTTTTACATGGTCAGGCATCCTACTTCCCATTACAAACACTAGTAAACATTTACATTAGGTATATTACTTCGTCTCGAACGATTCAACAAAATTTCAGCAGCATTTCCCTTTTGTTTCCTGCATTGTACACAAATGCATGTACACATGAAACAAAATGAAAAGTTAAACTGAATTTTTTTGAATTGTTTGAATCAAAGTCATATACAAAATGTAAATGCTTACTGTGTTTATAGCTTGTCCAATAATGGGACAAATCCAACAAATATTATACTAAATGAATATAAATGGTCATTTTTTGATAGAAACAACTATTTATATAATGATCATGTACAACACTCGTCAGACGGGGCCGAAAACACTCTAGGGATATTAGCCAATTAGACGTGCACAATGTACTATTCCTAGCTTGTGCATTCAGTTTTCCTATATCGACTAATACAATACAAGAATCACACCTACACAACGATGATATATACACAAATAACCCCAATTATACAATGGAGAAAACAACGCTATGGTGACATATGCACAAATAACCTAACATCGCACATAAAATTTTCAATTTCACTATGTCACATGAAATATGCACATAATAGGATGATATATTCACTACAACGCTATTGGAAACACTTACAATCAATAGGTAACCCTAATTTCCTAATATAAGCAAATATAGGTTTAGGTAAAAACTTATTTTTTATGTAAAACAAGAGATTATACCTCAAATTAGATGCTCTAGAGGTCTGAATTGAAGCTGGGGAGGATCCTACGTGTAGAAATCAGTGTTTGGAGACCAAATAATCGAATTTAGGGATGTTAGGTTTTAAAACCAGTATGTTGGAAAAGAAAGAGGGCAGGGGAATTGGGGAAGAATAGGATTGGCTGCTGGTATATCTCGACAATTCCCAACTGCTGTCGATGGCCGCCGATGGCCCGTCGCAAGCCGTCGGAAATAGGCCGACGCAAGCTGTCGCCCCCTTTTGTCGAAAATAGCAATGTTTCTTGTAGTGCTAACTGATGTCGGTATGAACTGAAATGAATTTATTTAGTTTTTTTCTTGGTTTCATATTTTCTACAAATAATTGCAAGCAAGACTATATAAATTAAGCTTCCTTGTTTTAAGGGAAACTCTATTCAATTGGATTGCTTGGCTTTGGTAACAACTCGGCTACATTATGAGTATATTGTTGGTAATTTCAAAACTGAAATTTCAAATATAATTTGCACATTTTGTTACCTTTAAATTGTAACCTCTAATCTAAAAGAATGCAGGAACATCTCTGAACAATTGCATAAAAAGAACAGAATGGTAAAGGTATTTCTAGAGTTAATCATAACACTTTAACAAACTCCAATGTGTATTTGCATCTAATAGGTATATTAATAAACAACACAAACTCATTCACATTCGTAAGCGAACAATTGCCATTGTTGGACATGACCCTAAACCATTATCTCTTGTATTATTTCATAAAGCACAAAAATACATGACATTTCTAAGAATAATTTCATATTTATATGACATTTGATGCGCATACAAAGTCATAAGCATGTCCTTCTACACTTCATTTCGTGAAAGGACATCAGTGAGTAACCAGAAACCAATGCGCTGTTGATCAAAGACTTACTAGTGATTATGATGAATTAGTTAAACATTATAAAATTTGAATGTTGGAGAAGATTTACCAATGATGTCAAAGAATTTATTACTTTCATTGTTAAGAGACATAACTTGGTTAAAATGTGTGTTGATGACTATTGGATGGACCATTTTACATGTTACAAGCATTGAAGTAATTAACGTGCATGAAAGTTAAAACATAAAAATGCCGATGTTCTGTAAAACTTACCAATAAAGAGATAATGACATATAACGGTTGGAAATTGAGATAGTTCATTGAGTGAGGAAGAATGATTTAATAACATGTTTTTGAATAGAATGCACTAGATTCACTAGAATTTGTTCGTGCTTTGAGTAGTGGAGCCTTACCATTTCAAATTTTCAATCACATCAACTAATTTTTTAACATCTTTCACGCTCATAGGTCGAGATAATGTTGAAGAAAAAATTGCAGAACCTGATCCAATTTAATCAATAAATTAACATGTTGGTTGATTGCATTCTGAAACACATAAAAATCACTAGCTTATTAAATTATCTATCAACTCGTGAAAAAAATACAAGTTTTTAACTGTTACTTAATATTGGAAATGGCTCTGAAAAAAGTATTTGTAAGGGAAAAATTAATATATCTACATCTTATTGAAGTACGGAACCAAGACATATATATTTAGATTTCATTTTGAGAGATTTGAAAAAGAAACGTATCGTTGAAAGGCTCCATTAAATAACAAAACAGCATGCAAATTGATCAAATGGACGACCCATATGTAATACTTATGACAGAGGACAAGAAAATTTGTGTGTACTAACAGCGTTCCATCTAAAAATGAATTTGTATATGAAAACACGCAGTAAAGAGCTATGTTGTAGTGTGCAAACCTAAAACCTATAGTGGAAAAAACACGTTATAGGCAATCAAAATTTTGCAATACAACATTGAAGTTACAACCAAAAACTTTCAGAGAAGTGCTTTAAAGCAAGACAGCTTGCATAAACCAAAGCTAAAACATAGCATCTAAATTTTTTTAGCAAAATCAAAAGAAATGATGCAAATAATAAATATATTCTTCGATGGACAACATTCAATTGCTAGTATGTTTGCAGAAACACTCAAATGAAATAATGCAGACCGCAGTATTATTCATTAGTTAACCATGGATCTCCATATAAAAAATGAGCAAAATAAATTTAACGTTAAGTAGTTTTAAAAAATAAATTAAAGACATAAGATAGTTAAATGGATCAATAAAACTAATGGACAGGATAACAAGAACAGGGCTGCCTCCAAACGGCGGAGGAAAAAGGATGGAGATGCGGGGTATCAATCCTCATGCCTCTCGCATGCTAAACGAGTGCTATACCATTCGAACTACATCCCTATTTGATATGATTCATTTGTAATATATATAAATTATCAATAACAATAATGACGGTAATAAGTCAAATGAGCAAGGGATGAAGATACAGTGAAGGTAAGGAATATTAAACTGCAGTCCAGTTAGGATAGTTATGCAATCAGAGTAATTGATGTTTAGGATTCAGAATTGAGCTAATAAGAAGAAAAGGTGGAAATATTTGGTTTCTGAATTGTTGCTTGAAACACCCAGTATTATTTATGCCTCTTTGTTCAATGAAGCCCATCTCAAGCCTTTTTAGGATTTGCAACTACCACTCTATTTTGTAAGTTATCATCGAGCAAAAGCCTATGGTACTATTCGATAGGCCAATGGCGTCCGATGCCAACGACTAGTTTTCCTATTTTGTGTGCTTGACAACCCGTTTAACCCAACTAAGTGCATTTTATGTTCCAAATAATAAAAGTTTAATGACTTATAAAAAACTACAAAATCTGAACCAATTTATCATAATTAATTAGCTAGCATATTGGTTAAGTATTTTTTGAAACATGGCAATAAATGATTAGTTTATCAAATTATCTATTAAGCCATTAAAAAAGATAAAAAAATCTGAATTGCTACTTAATGTTGGCAATGAGTCTGAAAAAGTATGTACAAGAGGAAAATTAAGATATGTGCATCTTATCGAAGTAAGAAACCATGACATATGTTTGAAATCCATTTGAGAGATTTGAAAACGCAATATATCTTTGAAAGTTCCCACTAAATAATGAAAAAACATGAAAATGAATCTTGAAAACAAATGATATAATCACCACAAAGGCCAGAAACTAAGATAACTATAGAAAAATCATCAAATGGATGATCCAAACTATAATGCTTGTAGCAAAAGAAAAGAAAACTTGTAAGTGCTGACAACACCCTTGCTGAAAATGAATTCACAGTTGAAAATTCATAGTAAAGAGCTACGCCATTTGCAAACCGAAAACCTACATGGAAAAAATAAATTATAGAGCAATCGTTTTTTGGTAATATAATAGTGAAGTTAAAGACACAAACTTTCAAATAAGTACTTTATAGCAAGACAACCTGCGTAAACTAAAGCTAAAACATAGCATATAAAAACATGTCGGAAAATCAAAAGAAAGCACAAGACCATTGGACAAGCGTAATGCAGCTCAAAAGTACACGATATTATTGTGTGAAATGTTAAATAAGACCATTGATCCTTATTTTAAATGAGCATTAGTAATTGTATTTATAACATACTTACAAACAAAAATACCAATTAACTACAATTGATGACTAATATAAACGTTGGGCTCCGGTTCTAACTGGATCAGTCTAGTATAAACAAATTCTCATGGCATTTCCTTCGTCGTCTTACTCCAGTAAGGTCATCTTGGAACCTCTTTGATTTTCCGTGGTCGTCTTACTACGGTAAGGCCGTCGTGGAACTCCTTTGGCATTACCTTGTCTTACTCCAGTATGGCTGCCTTGGAATTATTTTTGCATTGCTTGCTACATCTTTTTGCAGCTTCGGATTATGGATTTCTCAGATTATCCAAAACACATCTTCCTTCAAACTAGCAAGATATGTTCTGGAGGGCAAACTTATTGATATGCTTTTTGATCAAAGCAGTCACGCATGGAATTTTTGGTTAATAACACGCTCAGGCATTGAGAGCATTGTCAGAAGACACACAATAATTTGGTCGAAGTCGCATCGCAAACATAAACTGGCCTGAAACTCCTATCAGATGATCTCTTTTGGGCCTAAAAATATCGATTATGGTGCATTGCACCATAACTCCTGTATCCCTCTGAGTTAGCTTCAGGTAAAGATTTCATTTGGCTCAGTCGGCCTTACGGTTTGGAAATTATGCCTCATTTCGTAAACGCGCATAGAGCTAGAGTAAGTCGAAAAGTTGGATTTTAGCATTGCACGACCCCCTGGATCGGGTTGCCCCTTTCGGATCTCCCCACTCCGGCTCGCAAGCATGGGTTTAGGTCGCCCTCGACCCGATCGACCCGCGACCCGATCGACCCGACATTAAGTCGATCATTTTGGCTCGCACCACTCAACTCGCGACCTGTCAGGCATCCAATCACCAAAGAGCTTTAGCACTCCTTCATCGCGCCGGCTCGGCTCGCCCTACTCGCCCCGACCCGCTTAGTGTGCTGTAACCACCTTTAAACGTGGAGCTATTCTCGAGGCTATTTCCACTCCCACATTATCGGATTGGGTTCCACATGTCCACCATGACCCGGTCTCCGCAGGGGTTCTCTCACAGCTATAAGTACAGGACTTCATGGCAAATTGAAGTGGACCTTTTGTCGAGGCTTTTCTACTACATCTCCACAGCTTATGCCATTACCAAAGTGCAAGGACTTTGCACCTTCCCACATATAAACTCCTCTCTTTCTACATATTTATCATGTGGATTACATGCATAAACTCTTGTAATCTCAATTAGCACACAGATTGTGTGTCCACGTGTAACTGATTCCTGTAATCTGTCAGTATAGATAGAAGATTATAAAGTGAATGTAGGCTACATCTACAACCGAACCACTATAAAAACTTCGTGCATTACCTGTTATTTACTATTTTCCGTACTCTGTGATCGATGATCTGTGTTTGTGAGGACTTCACAGTGCATCTGGGTGTTAGTGCCATTTTTTGGTCTAACATTTATCATAATTAACTAGTTACCATGTTAGTTAAATATTTTCTAAAACATGGGAAAATATCATTAGTTTATCAAATTATCTATAAAACAATTAAAAGATTAAAAAAATTGAATAACTACTTGGTGTTGGCAATGAGTCTGAAAAAGTATCTACAAGAGGAAAAATAAGATATGTGCATCTTGTCGAATTAAGGAACCACGACAAATGTTTGAAATTGATTTGAGAGATATGAAAAAGTAATATATCATTTAAAGTTCCCGCTAAACAACAAAAAAGCATGCAAATGAATCTTGAAAATAAATGATATAATCGCCACAGAAGCCAGAAACTAAGATAAGCTGTAGAAAAATTATCAAATGGATGACCCAAACTATAATGCTTGTAGTAAAAGAAAAGAAAACTTGTAAGTAGTGATAACACTACAGCTGAGAATGAATTTGCAGCTGAAAATTCACGGTAAAGAGCTACACTCACTACGCCATAGATTGCATGCGGCAACCCCAAGTAGTGATGCAGGAAGTGCAAAATAATGTTGCTATAGGCTAAAAATGATCTCTGGTAACACTTTTTTGGGGTTGCCTTTTGCCGCTTTGCCTTAGAGTCAAAGGCAACGTCTTTGCTATCCTAAGGTAACATCGCTATAGGTGTTGCTACAGGTACTAAATTTACATAAAATGTGGGGCCCACTAAATTCTGAATCCTGGGATCATGAAATTCTGTTGTGCCCCTAAATTCTGTAGCCGGGTTCATGGAATCCTGTTGTGGGGCCCACATGCATTAATTTACAGGAACACTGTATCATAGCTACGACAACATTTAATTACATACTACAACATTATATCATAGCTATTGCATCACTATATAACATACTGCAACATAACATCAATTAACATTACACATTGAAATTAATAAACAACTTTTCATTTCAAATTAATAACCAGTAACACAAATACTGTTTAGTCATCTACAAAATAACAAAAAATAGCCAATAAATTCAGTTTTACAGAGTACTTACAAACATAGCCGTTACTAAATTCATGTTTACATCAAACTAAAACAGTTTCAAATTAATAAAGCGCGAGCCTCCAGTGCATTCAGTACCTCCATTGCCTCCTTCACCTACAAAATAAAGCAGTTTCAAAAGTCATGCATTTCAGCAAAAGCCTTTAGTACAACCAATGCATTTTAGCACAACCAAAGTCAAGCATGCCTCGGCTACATACTGATGCAATGCCTCGTTTACATTGCAACACAAAATGGAAGACATGCATGCCTCAGTTGCATTTCAGCACAAACTATGGCCATAGTATAACTGACTTGCACTTCAGCACAAAGACATTTCAGCACAAAATATGGCCAGAATTGCTTTTCAGCACAGAGTTGCATTTCACAATCTATGGTTGAGTTGCAAATTGATGCAATGACTCAGCTTGTTCAAAGCACGAACGATATCAAGCAATGCAATAATATGCCTGAGGCACTAAAAATTTAGACATGCCGCGACTTGTTCAAGTAAAACTCAACCATTGCATCAATTACGAACTGACATGATTATTACTGATTGAAGAGAAAATAAAATTCTTAAAATTCTGTAGTTCATTACTGAAGCATTAGTCTTGTACATGATCAGTTACATACCAGCATTGAACTACAGAATTGTAAGAATTAGACTGATACTTCAGCAAGCGGAAATTGTAAGAATTCCGAAGCATACAACCAGCCAACCATAAAAATAAGCAAAAATACATACCAGCAGTGTGTGTCTGTATACGATCTCCGATTTGCACAATTTGTAAGGGCCTTGGACTACAAAAACATGAAATTAAGAAGCCATGTTTTTCACTTTGCTAGGTGGAAGGCGGATTCGTCTTATTGGGACATCATCTCTACACCAACGAACATCAAAATCTTGATTTCCCATTCCATAAGCAGGCTGGATATCATTCAAATCTTCATTTTTATATTCTCTTTTGAGTTCACACCAGTCTTTCGGCAATTTCTTGATAACATTGTGGCACATCTTATCAACTGGATATTCTATATAAAACACCTGTTTTACTTGTGAAGCCATAACATAAGGATTAGATTTCTGGCACAATTGATTAAAATTGACACGAGTCAGCCCATATAAATCTTTCTCTTCTTAGTACCAACAACACTTAAATAAAACCACACTGAATTCTCCCCAATAATCTAGTTCTAATATTTCTTCATTTGATCCATAGTAATTAACTTCACCAACTAATGGATTTTGATCTTTCGAACTTGCAAAGCTAGTAGTCAAGGCTGTCAAAAATACACCACCGTTTTGTGTTGTACATTTGGCATCACTGAACCTTGTATAAAATCTGTATCCATTGATAACATATCCAGTAAACCGCTTAGCTGTTGGAAGAGGCCCTTTTGCAAGCAGTTGCACTTCTTTTGAAATGTCCTCCTTTTTCCCAACCTCTTCCTTTAACCAATTCTTCATTGTGTTCTCTCTCTTTTATATTTTTTTGATGATGCATGAGCATCAATTAAACCTCGATGTTCCCTAGAATAAAGTCCAGGTTAATAAAAGATAGAAACAAATTTGGTTGGAATGATTACTAAAGCTGAAACTGACCATACCGAAAATAATTCTGTATGAATGAGAATATAGCTTAAGTACAAATCATGCCTGAAATCCCTGAAAATGCTGAAACTTGGAATTTACAACTAACACTAAGTGAGGCTAGAATCAATAACATGTTTGTAGATTGTTTAAAAGAACCGATTTTGCTGGAAAAAGGATGACATCAAAAATAGGTTTTTTTAATAGTTGACTTCATTTCACAAGCTACGCGAAGAATATTATTACTGATGTTAGCTGAACTTGTCCACTTTTCTAATTAAATAAACCATTGTAAACTTTAATTGCATAAAATTCCATCTGCCAGGTTCAAAAAGGAAAACATTATTCATTATGAAAAAAGGAACAAAATAACTAATAAAGGAATCATAAAGATAGGAATAATACTTCAATACTTACCCAAGTAAACTCTCTATTTCCTTGTTACCACAATTGAATAGAATGTAATGGTGACATTCCTTCCATTGAGAATTTTTAAGATGAATAGTGTTTCCATCTTTGTTTTTTCTTGTGCCAATAGGATATTCCAGATTTTGTGGACATGTTTCAAATTGCAATTTTCCTGCTCCATCGCCACCTAAGAACCTTGAACAGAATATCAAACATTTCTCTACAAGATAACCTTTAGCAATGGATGCCTCGGGTTTACTTTTGTCGCAAACATATGATTTCAATTTACAAAGATAACGCTCAATAGGAAACATACAACGAACATGTGCAGGTCCACCATATTCAAGTTCCTTGCATAAATGAACTAGCAAGTGCACCATTGTATCGAATAAAGCATTTGGGAATATCATCTCAAATTTACAAAGAATTTCCACAATTTCCTTTTGCAGCCTCTTGAGATCAGCCAAATCGATACTTTTACTCCAAAGACTTCTTAGAAATGAACCTAATCTTAACATAGGTATTGCAACTAAAGGTTTTACAAATTTCTTCACAGCAAACTGCAGTAAGTAGTTGACACGACCCGAACTTCCCCGTGAAGGAAAGCACGGATTGCGTTGAGGAAAGACAAATCCGAACACAAACAGAAGAACATTTCATTGTTTTTTACAACAATTCCATCAGAATACAAGAATATACAGAGTATGAATAAATATTTTACATTTAACAAATATCAGAGATTACAATATATTACATAGTAGCGGAAAAACAATACAAAACATAACTGAAAGTAATACACGGATACAGAGCTATCCGAGCATCGTTCCAGCTGTAAATCAGGATCCTGTGAATATTAATCAGCAAACCCAAAACTACTAGCTGCCCGTGTCGAAAATAGAGGCACCCAGAGTTTAGGTTAAAACAATAAACTCCAGGTCAGTCATGTGACTGGTGTGAGAACTAAAACAGCTATTAATCTTTATTTTAAAGTAAGGTAAATCAAGGGACCACGCCGTATAAAACGGAACGGGTTTCCTCCCAAGAATACCAGTGCATAAACAAACAACGCAATGCTAAATAAAAAAAATGAAGCTATTGTAAGACCTAGGTCCCATCACACAATGCAACGCAAGCCGGAGGATAGAGTTTTACCTTATAATAGCCAAAGAATGCTTGATACGTCTAAAAACACATTATTTTGATATTACTATAAGTGTATAGTTTCAAAACAATCTCAATCATAAGTATCAATCATAGGCGGCATAGCTACCATCTACTATGTCGTCATACTAGGTTCTACAAATAAAACCGAATTATCACGTATTGGAAATTAGATTCCATCATGAGTCGAGGCAAGGGGCAGACTCCTCTCTGTTCGAGACACTCTAGCAAATGTCTCAGGACCACACACAGCAATCCTTGGAATCGGTTGGGCCGGTCCTCTCTTACTTTTGAGGATTGGCAATTCCTGAACACACGTTTCCCGGTCCTAATAGACCTATATCCGAGGCGCCTCGCATTCCAACAACCACACAGGTGAAAAGTATATAAATGTCAGCCAGTTTAAGCACTGACACCGCCACTAGCTAGAAAAAAAACGTCGTGTTCTCCCAATGGTCACTATCCCGTTTTTGACTCATACCGAGGTGTGAGGCTCGCGAATTAACGCCATACACAAAGCTGTGCCACACAGGCCGTGCTTTGATCATCAACCACAAGACTTTGCTTTTCAATAGAAGCCTTGATCAATTGCCACTTAGGCGTGCCACACAGGCAATTCATGCCATGCGACCGATGTCCATCGAAATACAACCTCTGAGCTCGTACGTCTCAGAGAAGGGCGTTAAGCAAGAGAATAAATTCTCCACCGCCAAACAGATGTATATTCAATAAAGATCAATCAACACAAAATAAAATCCAATGTCAGACACACGGTCTATTTACAAGTTCGTTCTAGGTCTGAACAAAACCGGAGGCACTTTCCTCGCATATCCATCATTCTCCAAGTACGTCTGGACGATCACCAACTGATTCCCTCATCTTGGGTGTACAACCCAATCAAGATCATCAGTAATCACCCAAACGATGTGAAGACTTCTGGTCTTCAACCACCGTCTTCATCTTCGACTTATCGTCGAATCGGTTATTCAGAATGGGTATAAACCTGACCTTTCCGAATAACCCGCGTATATAATAAACAAATGTTACACAAACCCAACATACGCTTCATTCCAATTCAGAATATTCTTTTATTCAAATTTTCACATCCTTAGGGAAAGGATTCCATTAATTTTATCAAAGATAAATTATTCTAAATTTATTCTTTAATCTTCCTTTGGATATCATTTCAAACCGTATTATGGTTTTCCAAACTAGTCGGGATTAGCGAACCACACCGAAGTAATTATTTATTTTATTTCCCAATCCCAACCTATTTGTCCCATGGAGAAAAACTGGTAGTACTCCATATCTAACACCACAGTGTTATCGGTAAAATTAATTACAATTTCACGTTCAAATCTAAGTAAAGATTTAACTATCTCTTTGGAGCAAAACTGGTTATACTCCATTCTCGATCACTTTCCAAATTTGATAATTTAAATTATCAATTCATATTTCAATCTAATTACAAATTCATTAAAACTCCACTTAGTTTTAATCTTCTCAAAATCAATATCCTGTCTTTAACTGGGTTAAAGAACCAATGTCATCTAAAACACGGTTCACGATAAACCCAAAATCACATTCAAATTCAGTTCCAATTAAATATTATTTAATTGGTACACTTCATTAAATCTAAATAGAAAGATTTAATCTTCTTCTCAACTGGGCTTAAGAACAGTGTTAATGAAGACACCATTCACGAAAAACCCAAATCACATTTGATATTAAATACAAGGCTCTGAATAGAAAATATATCGGCTTATATTCAATATCAAATTCTACGACCAACAAATATCGTATTGGAAATAACGATATCAATATATCTTTCAAATTTCCACAACCATATCTGTATAATCACGAAATCCAACATCGAAATATTCCGTAGATAATTTCAATTCAAATCCATCCCAATTTACGTATTGGAAATTCTGATTATTTTTAAAACCACTTCAAATTCAATTTATTTATTTTAAAAATAAATTGATTTTAATTCCAGTTCAAAACTAGTTCATTTCGATAAAAATCTATTTCTATCTTTTCAAATATGGAGTTTTTCATCACAATTCTTTCCAAACCGTTTCTTATGAATTTACAGAAATTATTGATATTTTTAATAATTTTATCAAGGCCCGCACAGTCGATTTCCATCAACGACCACCGAACTGCAATTACAACGACCTTTTCCAAATTTGATTTGGACATAATTCCAAATTGAACCGTTAGATTTCATATTTCTAATATTCATTGGAAAGCTCTTTTCGATACGAACCCAACAGTTCCGGTTTTAGGAGGATCCGACGGTCGGATCTCCCGTAATGTCCATTCGAAGTCAATGGTCGAAATTCACGAACTGCCGCAGCGCGGCGCGTTCTATTCAGGCCATTATATATGTAATATATATATTATATATTTCGTCGATTTCCTTTTAAAACGTATTTTATAAATCGTTTTAAATTCGTTTTCGAAATGATTTCAACTTCATATTCAATTTCGAATCAAAATTGAATATTCCACATCATCGATATACAAATGATAATATTTTCAAAACGTTATATTTTGAAATCACTTCCTTTTCTATATTCATTTTAAAAACGAATATAATCGATATTAATATCGCTCACGTCAAAATGGCGCATCTCTAATCAACACGGCTTTATATATTTCAATAAATTCGTTATTCTATTCAACAAATGAATATTTATTCTATTCAACACATGAATCTATATTTCTTTCAACACATGAATATTCTCAACACGTGAGTATCGTCAACACATGACTATTTCTATTATTTAATATATTTTATAAAATTATGGTATCTATCGTTTGATTTTTAATCAGACTCCAACCGTAAAGTAGTAAGAGAATGATTCCCTAAGTGTTAACCCCGAAGGCCGAAACCAACACCAGATCAATACCTAGGAAACCACTCATCTTATCTAGTTTCTAGTTAGTTTCTAATCTTAAATATGATAAAGATGTAAATTTTATTGTTAAAATATTTTACTCAACATGATAAGTTTCAACATATGAATATTCTCAACACATGAGCATCGTCAACACATGACTATTTTTATTCCATTCAACACATGAATCTTTATTTTATTCTATTCAACACATGAATATATATTTTATTCTATTCATTCTTTTCCCTAGGGCTGTCAACGGATACTTTCGGATACTGATAGTGCCATATCCGTATCCGCATCCGAAACCATTTTCGGATATCGGATATCCGTATCCGCGGATACGGACGGATATCGGATAATTATCCGCTCCGCCAACAATCGATAAATCCATGAATATAAATGAATTTTTTTAGCTTAATATTAATCTTTTTCAACCTAATTAATTACTAAATTGCTAAAAACAAATAAATATGATGATAATATATAATTTTGAGCAATTAACATGCGTTTAGTAGACTTTTAATTTTGCAAATTAATAAATTAGTATATTTAATTATGTTAAAATACACATAATTTAAGCTATAATCGGGAAAAAAAGCGGATGGATAATTTTCGGATGCGGATATGCCTATATCCGCATCCGCATCTGCTATCCCGGATATCAGATATTTATCCGCTTTTCGGATACGGATGCGGACGGATTTCGGAT
Source organism: Allium sativum (assembly GCA_030737875.1). Taxonomy (NCBI): domain Eukaryota; kingdom Viridiplantae; phylum Streptophyta; class Magnoliopsida; order Asparagales; family Amaryllidaceae; genus Allium; species Allium sativum. The sequence continues at coordinate 1,015,382,728 of CM060926.1, read as the reverse complement.
TTTCGGATATCCATTGACAGCCATACTTTTCCCAATTGGAATGAGGCCCAATCAATTACCATATAATGTTAATTATATGGATTTTCTACAACACATGTATATAATAGCAATGACAAATAATCAACCATCATCCAAAGTGCACCACACAACTGCATAAGCATTAAATATAAATAATTAATGCTTACACAGTCTGTCGACCAATCGATCGACATATAACTAAATAATTGGGATTAGTGTACGTCAAATATCATCCCAACACCCGTGTGGGGTTTCAATCCACAAACACTGAATATTATTTGTGCAGTTGGACGACGTGTAAAATTTATCGTCCCAATTAATATCCTTCGAACAGGTGTACATAAACAAACCGTCCGGTTTGTAAATGAATATTTATTTATTCGCATTCACTATATTCATATTCACGTTAAAAATTATATTTTTAACGATAATTAATTTATTTCAACACATGAATGTTTTATCATTCATTTCACATTAATCATCACAAACAAACTTCACAACACATCAAACAAGTCATCCATGGTCTGTGGACGACGGGTGTCGGGTGCGGCTAAGCACCGTCTGCATCATAGTATATATTTTAACTAGAAAAACAAGATTTAAAGTGAGAAGTTCTCATCGACTAGCTAAACCAAACGCCACGACTCTTCATATGTAGAAATCTTCGCTGGGTTCGCCTTTTTATCACTTTCATTGTCCGTAGCCATTACATAAATAAAAATCACATATTTGTTTTGTTGCTATGTATATAAAAATCACATTTTTACAACGCTACTATATAGATAAAAATTCTATTTTTACACCGCTACTATATAGATAAAAATTCTATTTTTAGTTTTCTTATAATATAATAAAAATTATATTTTTATTACTCTACATGAATAAAAATCATATTTTTAATCTTCTACTAATATAAAAAATCATATTTTTATTTCAACATATATATAAGAAAGATCAGGTTTTTATTTCACTACATATATAAATATCAAATCTTTACTATCTATATAATATAAAAATCGTATCTTTATACTTTCTACTAATAAAAATATCGTCTTTCTACTAATAAAAATATCGCCTTTACACTAATAAAAATATCGCCTTTACATTATAAAAATCTGATCTTTTATGAAGTAAAAACCATAACTTTTCCAAATAAATAAAAAAATCAAATCTTTTTATTCTACTACTTATATAAAAATCCTTCTTTTATTTATTCTGTAATTTAAAACTGAATTTTAAAATGATGGAAAATAAAAACTCACTTTAATCTATTGGAGGAGGGCGTTTGACGGTCGGTGAAGGACTGGACTGAGGCGTGGGAGGTTGCACAGGCCGGCGGTGGGCCCATAGGCGCGATGGCAGCGGGTTTACGTCGGGTTTTTGATTGGGGAAATTGGTTCGAGGGCTTGGCTGTTGCAGAGGAGAGATATGCGAGGGCGTGGAGGCGGAGGGGTGGCCTAACGGCGGTGGGAGGCGGCGGCGCCATCACCACGGTGGTGCGTCGAGCTGGAGCGCGGTGGCGGGTTCTTCCTACTTCCGTTTCTTTTTTTAATTTCATTTTTTCATCTGGTCAACGGGGAGGGAGAAAGGAATTGGGGGAAGGGGTTTTATAAAATTATTATTATTATTTATTTATTTCTCCATAAAAAGTACACCTCTTGTTTGAATCCCAAATCGAACCCACCGAATGTCGTCCCTAGCTAATTACCCCCATTCCGAACACAACGGGCTATGTATCGTAGGCTGTTTCGATTGTTTCGATCAGTTTTCGTCAAAATTAAAATATAAATCTATATATTGAATTTGAATGCGTATTTCAATTTACCGGGGCCACGTATGAACTCTAAAAATTCCCGAAAAATATTTTCTAGCTTCGTATTGACGATACGGTCCTAACAAAACTAATTTCATCGAATTCTGAGACCGTTTGAAAAAGGGCCATTTTCCAGTCGTTTAAAATCAACTGAAACTGGTCAAATGCATTTTCCTTTGCCACGCTCACATATTGATTCGAAAAATTACGAATTTTGAAACCTAGCAATAACTTGACATCACGGGTCCAACAAAAGTGGTTTCGTCGAAAACTGACGTCGTTTGCAAAATTTCCATTTTTAAGTGCCAGAATTCCATAGTGACTATTCTGAATTTTCAACTGGGCATAAACTTTTTACCCCCGCTATGAAATTTCAATTTTTCGGATTCGTTGGAAAGATATTCTCAAATAGATTCAAATATTTTTTGTTTCGCTAAAATCCGGTTTATTCTGCACCCAGTACATTCATGTGAAATTAGAAATTGAATTTTCGAACTACCGCGCCATTTTCAATTCCTTTTATAATTATAAATAATTATTTATATTCTAACGACGATCTATATAAAGATATACGTTCTAATTCTATTCAAACTAAATTTCTCGTCGTTATTATTCAAAATAATTCATTTTAAATATTCAAAATTCGTTAAAATAGCCAAAATAAAAATTTTAAATTGGCTCAGAATTTCCGGGTTATTACAATCTCCCCCACTTAAAACTTTTCGTCCTCGGAAAGGAACGAAGCTGAAAGTTGTTTAACTAATCAACTCAACTTCCATTATTTTCATTATGGCTTAAGTTCTTCAACTTTTCAGTTTCTAAGAACTTTTCAAATTTTCAAAAATTTGGCTAACACCCTAAATTTTTGAAAAATTTCGCCATAACCACCCCTGCACCGGGAGCTTCGGGATATTTCAAATAGCCTCCAGTGGCCCTTATCAATCCAAAAAGAAAAAGAAACAGCCAAGCGGCTCATAAAATCATCCAAACCCAATAAATTTGTAAACATGAACCTATTTGTCGGGAAAACAATTTTATTCTTCTGCTCAAGCCTCCTTGCTATGACCTGTTCAATGTAAGTGCATGTATATGCATGCAATTTCAAACGATTTTCAATTCAGTCCAATATTCGGTTCAATTAGGCATAATGGTTCAAAATATCAAACAAATAAACAAACAACACAACCATCAATCAATTAGTGGATTAACGTTTCAAATTCATAATTTTGATATATATACAGAAAATCATTTTTTTGATGCCAAATCACAACAATAAACCTATCTAGTTTCGGTTCTCACACCAGTCTAATGGAAACATATAGATATCACACTTTCAAAACATGAAATACTGATGATGTGGCCACATCATCAGAATCATCCCCGGGTGTCTAGAATGTGATTCTATATCCATCCAGTATATTAAAACTTTGAATATACGCTCATGACGCGTATATGCAAAATCTATATATACTGGATTATCCAAATTTAATATAAATAAAATATTCAAATACGTATACTTGAATTTAACTTTCAAAACAAAACTTGTTTTCATTTTTATCTTTCAAAAATTTCACTCTTTACACTCGTTCTAGGATACTACTGATCCTATCTCTAACGAGTTATTCTCATTGGATATTACTAATCCAATATTTGATGAATTCTTTCGTATGGTTCTAATGTGTCTTATTCTCGGGCTCTGTAAACCAAAGCTCTGCTACCAAACTGACACGACCCGAACTTCCCCGTGAAGGAAAGCACGGATTGCGTTGAGGACAAGGCAAATCCGAACACAAACAGAAGAACATTTTATTGTTTATTACAACAATTCCATCAGAATACAAGAATATACAGAGTACGAATAAATATTTTACATTTGACAAATATCAGAGATTACAATAAATTACATAGCAGCGGGAAAACAATACAAAACATAACTGAAAGTAATACACGGATACAGAGCTATCCGAGCATCGTTCCAGCTGTAAATGTAACAACCCGAAAATCTGGGCCAGTTTAAAATTTTTATTTCGGCAATTTTAGCGAATTTTGATTATTTAAAATGAATGATTTTAAATAATATCGACGAGAAAATTTATTTTGAATAGAATTCGAACGTATATATTTATACGCGTCGTCGTTAGGATATAAATAATTATATATAATTATAATAGAATTGAAAATGGAGCGGTAGTTCGATAATTCGATTTCAAACTTCAATTGAATGTACCGAGTGCAAAACAATCCGGATTTTAGTGAAACCAAAAACAATAGGATCTAATTGATAATATCTTCCCAACGAATCTGAATAATCGAGATTTCATAGCGGGAATCAAAAGATATGTCCAGTTGAAATTTCTGAATAGTCGCTATGGAATTCAGGCCTTTTTTCCAACAGTCTCGGAATTCGGCGAAACTAGTTTTGTTAGGACCGTATCATTAATACGAAGCTAGAAAATATTTTTCTAGAATTTTTCGAGTCCGTGTGTGACTCCGGTAATTTGAAATGTACGTTTAAAATTCAGTATAATGATTTAAATGTAAATTCAACGGAAACTAATCAAAACGATCACATCAGCTTGCGATACATATCCCATTGTGTTCGGAATGGGGGTAAAACGCTATGGACGACAGGCGGTGGGCCTCGTTTAGGGGTCGTATGTAAAAGTCAACTTTTTACAAATTAAAAAAAAATTCTCTCTCCCTCCCCTTATTTCTCTCTGCCCCCCCCCCCCCCCGTTCGTTTCATTTCAAAACAAAATCGAAAAAAAAAGGGAGAACGCTGCTCCAGATCGACGGCCGCCTCCCACCGCCCCCCGCCATCGCCTGCTCTCGCGGTGGCCTCCCAACGCCGGCGCCTCCTCTTCTTCCCCCTCCCCTCCTCTCGTGCGACGCCCGAACCACCCCAGAGCCCCACAATCGAAACCGCCAATCGCCAACCCCAAAAACCCCTCGCGCCCCTCCGTCTCGAGCAGGAACCCGCTGCGACCACTAGCCCTAGCCGCCCTTTCAAAACTCCTCCACCCCGTTGGCCTGCGAGTGCCAGCAGCCCCCCCATTCCTCCGATCAAACGCATGTATTCCCCCCTCTTCCAGAGTTGAACTGTAAGTTTTAATTACTTTACTTTTTAACCTAACTTATTTATTTACAGTTAGGATTCTTTAGAATCGAAAAGCTATGATTTTTAGTTTAGGAAAATATGATCTTTATGTTAATAAAGATGCGTTTTATTTATTTAGGTAAAGTAAAATCAGTTTTTATAAGATTAGTGAAGGAAAGATCGGGATTTTCTAAGTAGAAAAGGTCGAATTTTTGTGTAGGAAAGTCGGGATTTTTAACAAGATCTAGGAATTTTTAATTTGATAAAGATTGAATTTTTAATTTGATAAAGTCTATATTTTTTAAATCAAAAAGATCGTATTTTTCAAAGCAAAATGATCGTATTTCTAGAAGTAAAAAAAATTCGATTTTTATATGTTGAACAACGAAGTAAAAATATGATTTTTATATATTGAACAACGAAGTAAAAATTCGATTTTTATATATTGAACAACGAAGTAAAAATTCGATTTTTATATATTGAACATCGAAGTTAAAATATGATTTTTATATATTGAACATCGAAGTTAAAATATGATTTTTATATATTGAACATCGAAGTTAAAATATGATTTTTATATATTGAACATCGAAGTAAAAATATGATTTTTATATATTGAACATCGAAGTAAAAATTCGATTTTTATATATTGAACAACGAAGTAAAAATTCGATTTTTATATATTGAACAACGAAGTAAAAATTCGATTTTTATATATTGAACATCGAAGTAAAAATATGATTTTTATATATTGAACATCGAAGTAAAAATATGATTTTTATATATTGAACATCGAAGTAAAAATATGATTTTTATATATGGAACATCGAAGTAAAAACGTAATTTTTATAGTGATGAAATTGGAAAGATAAAATCTTTAAAAGTGAAAAGACGATATTTTTAAAATAGAAAAGATTAGATTTTAAAAATAGAAAAGGCGAGATTTTTATACATTGAATAGCATAGGAAAATTAGATTTTTATATATTGAATAACAAAGTAAAAATTCGATTTTTATATATGGAATAACGAGGTAAAAATTCGATTTTTACATATGTAGTGGCTACAGCAACGAAGATGACAAAAATGCGATAACGTTGAAGATTTCCTGCATTAGAAGTGCCGTGGAGTTGGGATAGCTATCGGTGAGAACTTCTCACCTTTCAATTTAATTTTTCTAGTTATATATATACTAGGATGCAGACGGTGCTTAGCAGCACCCGACACCCGTCATCCACAGACCATGGATGGCTTGTTTGTTAAATTGTTTGGTTGTGTAGTTGGTTAGATTATTTGATTGAAATCTGAATTGGTTGGTGAAATGAAATTGATTTGATTGATGTGTGAATGGCGTGGGCCTTCACTAGACCGGGGATAAGGCTAGTCCTTGTCCCGTTTCTAGTATCGTGCCGTTATGCCGCCGAAATTTTCTAAAATAAGTTAGAAAAATAAAAATATCATTTTATTTAAAGAATGAACTGAATAGAAATTCATATGTTAAAATAAAATGTTTTATCGTTAAAAAAATAATTTTTAACGTGAAAGTGAATAAATAAATATTTATAAACAAATCGGCCGATTTGTTTATATACACTGATTTGACTGATGTTGATTGGGTCGATAAATTTCACACATCGCCCAACTGCACAAATAAAATCTGTGTTTGATTGTTTGAAACCCCACACGGGTGTTGGGATGAAATATGAAGTTCACTCATCCTGATTGATTAAATATGTCGATCGATTGATTGACAGGCTGTTATAAGCGTTAGATATCTATATTTGATGCTTATACAGTGTAGTGCACTTTGGGTGATGGTTGATTATTTTTCAATGCTATTATATACATGTGTTGTATGAAAATCCATACAATTAATTTTATATGGTGATTGATTGGGCCTCATTCCAATTTAGAGAATAAAGAATATTATAAAATAAAGGTTCATGTGTTGACTGTACTCATTCGTGAGATTAGTCATGTGTTGAACGTAATATTTTAACAATAAATTTATATCTTTATCACTATAAAATAAAGGTTCATGTGTTGACTGTACTCATCCGTTGAGGTTAGTCATGTGTTGAACGAAATAATTTAACAAAAATAGTCACACGTGGACAGTACTCATTCGTTGAGATTAGTCGTGTGTTGACAAAAATAAATATTCATTTGTTGAATAGAATAAAGGAATATATGAAGCCGTGTTGATTAGATTGACGTCATTTTGACGTGAACGATATTTATATCGATTTTATTCATTTCGAAATGAATTGAATATAAAACGATTTCGAAATGAATTGAATATAAAACGATTTCGAAATGAATTGAATATAAAACGAGTTCGAATTAAAAACGAATTGAAGTGAAATCAAATTGAATTGAAATTTGATTTGAATAGAAAACGAATTTGATTTCAATTGCATATATAACGAATTTGATTTGAATAGAAAACGAATTTGATTTCAATTGAAATATATAACGAATTTGAATCAAATAGAAAACCACTTTGAATTGAATCGAATTGAAAACGAATTCGAATTGAATTTAAAACGAAGTGAAATGAATTCAAATTGAATTGAAACTTGAGTTGAATAGAAATGAATTTTAAACCGAATTTATAAGGAAAGATTCAACTTTGATTTGAATTTGAAATGGAAGTTGAAAATGTTTTTGAAACGAATTCAAAACTATTTATAAAATTCGTTTCAAATAGAAATCGACGATATATATATTATATATATTATATATATAATATAATGGCCTGAATAGAACGCACCGCGCCGCGGCAGTTCGCGAATTTCGACCATTTATTTCAAACGGACATTACGGGAGATCCGACCGTCGGATTCTCCTAAAACCGGAACCGTTGGGTTCGTATCGAAAAGAGCTTTCTAACGAATGTGAGAAATTTGAAATCTAACGGTTGGATTTGGAGATACGTTCAAATCAAATTTGAAAAAGGTCGCTATAAGTGCAGTTCGATGGCCATTGATGGAAATCGACTGTACGGGCCTTGATAAAATTATTAAAAATAGTAATAATTTGTGTAAAATCATAAGAAATGATTTAGAAAGAACTGGGATGAAAAATCCCATATTTGAAAAGATAAAAATAGATTTTTATCGAAATGAACTAGTTTTGAACTAGAATTATAATTCTATTTATTTTTAAATAAATAAATTGAATTTGAAAAGGGTTTTAAAAATAACCAGAATTTCCAATGATTGCATTAGAGTGGATTTGAATCGAAATTGTCTTCGGAATATTTCGATGTTGGAATTCGTGATTATACAGATGTTGTTATGGAAATTTGAAAGATATATTTATATCGTTATTTCCAATACGACATTTGTTAGTCGTAGAATTTGATATTGAATATAAGCCGATATAATTTCTATTCAGAGCCTTGTATTGAATATTAAATGTGATTTGGGTTTGTCGTGAATGGTGTCTTCATTAACACTGTTCTTGAACCCAGTTGAGAAAAGGTTAAACCTTTTTAGTTAGATTTAATGAAGTGTACCAATTAAATAATATTTAATTGGAATTGAATTGATATTGATTTTTTTGGGTTTATCGTGGACAGTGTTTTAAATAACACTCGTTCTTTAACCCGATAATTAATGAATGTGATTTTGGGTTTATCGTGAACTGTGTTTTAAATGACACTGATTCTTTAACCCAGTTAAAGATTAAAACTAAGTGGAGTTTTAATGAATCTTTAATTAGATTGAAAAGATCGAGAATGGAGTATCACCAGTTTTACTCCAGGCGATAGTTAAATCTTTAATTAGATTTGAACGTGAAATGGTAATTGAATTTACCGATAACACTGTGGTGTTAGATATGAAGTATTACCAGTTTTACTTCATGGGATGAATAGGTTGGGATTGAGAAATTAAAACAAATGATTACTTCGGTAAGGTTCGTTAATCCCGACTAGTTGAATCGAAATTCAAAAGGATAGATTAAAGAATAAATATAAAGAATTTATCTTGGATAAAATTAATCGGAACCTTTCCCTATGAATGTGAAATTTAGAAACTAACTGTCGGTTAGCCAAGCAGAATGGTTTTCTGGATATTGATCTGATGTTGGTTTCGGCCTTCGGGGTTAATATTTGGGGAATTATTATCTTGATTAATTTACGGTTAGTGACTGATGAATTGGAATGAGGCGTATGTTGTGTTTGTGTAACACTTATTTAAATATACGCGAGTTATTCGGAAAGACCGGGTTTATCCCATTCTGAATAACTGATACAACGATAAGTCGAAGATGAAGACGGTGGTCGAAGACCAGAAGTCTTCACGTCGTTTGGGTGATTACTGATGATCTTGATTGGGCTGTACACCCAAGAAGATGGAAACAGTTGATGATCGTCCAGACGTACTTGGAGATCGATGGATATGCGGGGTACTAGGTGCCTCCGGTTTCGTTCAGACCCAGAACGGACTTGTAAATGGATTGTGTGTCTGACATCGGATTCCATTCTCTGTGACTGATATCGGTTGCATAGAATGGTTTGCCTGTGTAGCATGCTAAGATGCAAATGATCAAGGCTTCTGTTGAAAAGCAAAGCCTTGTGGTGATGATCAAAGCACAGCCTGTGTGGCACAGCTTTGAGTAACGTGAATTCGCGAGCCTCACACCCCGGTATGAACCAGAAACGGGAGAAAGGACCTCAGGGAGGGCCTACGTTTCCTCCTAGCTAAAAGTGGCGTCAATGGTTTTACACGCCCTGACGAGTTTGACTTATGTGTTTGTTGCTGTTGCGAGGCGCCTCGGTTAGATCGGACGATCCGGGTCCGATGGAGTCATTCGTTGGCTCGCTTACGCCCCAAAGGGCGGCGAAACGTAGTGCTCAGGCATTTTAATCCACTCCGTGTGGACCGGCCCTGACGATCCAAGGGTCGATGCGTTCTGATCCTGAGACTCGGGCTAGGCAGTCTCGAATTCGGTAAGGACTATCTTTTTCCTTGGTTCATGACGGAAATCCAATTTCCAAATACGTGATCTTGCGGTTTTAGTTGTAATCCTATATATGGCGACATAGTGGGATGGGGCGCTCATGCCGCCTATGATTGATACTTATGATTTGAAGTTGTTTTATACACTATGCACTGACTATAGTATCAAATGATTTGTTTTAAAACGTATCAAGCATTCTTTGGCTGTTATAAGGGAAACCCCTATCCCCCGGCTTGCGTTGCATTGTGTGATAGGACCTGGGTCTTATAACAGCTTCATTTTTCTTTATTTAGCATTGCGTTGTTTGTTTTATGCACTGGTATTCTTGGGAAGAAACCCGTTCCGTGTTATACGGCGTGGTCCCTTGATTTACCTTACTTTGAAAGTAAAGATTTATAACTGTTTTAGTTCTCACACCAGTCACATGACTGACCTGGAGTTTATTGTTTTAACCTAAACTCTGGGTGCCCTTATTTTGACATGGGCAGCTAGTAGTTTTGGTTTTGCAGATTTATATTCACAGGATCCTGGTTTACAGCTGGAACGATATCCGGAAAGCTTTGTATCTGTATATCTCCTTCTAGTTGTGTATTGTATTATTTTCCGCTGCTATGTATTTAAATGTAATTTAAATCTCTGATATTTCTGTGTAATATTCATTTATACTCTGTATATTCTTTTAATCTGATGCATTGTTGTGATATACAATGAAATGTTCTTTTATATGCGTTCTGATTTGTCATGTTCTCAAAACAATCCGCGCTTTCTCTCTCTTCCGAGACCGGGGAAGTTCGGGTCGTTTCAGTAAATCATGATCCTGTGAATATTAATCAGCAAAGCCAAAACTACTAGCTGCCCGTGTCGAAAATAGGGGCACCCAGAGTTTAGGTAAAAACAATAAACTCCAGGTCAGTCATGTGACTGGTGTGAGAACTAAAACAGCTATTAGTCTTTATTTTAAAGTTTGGTAAATCAAGGGACCACGCCGTATAACACAGAACGGGTTTCCTCCCAAGAATACCAGTGCATAAACAAACAGCGCAATGCTAAATAAAGAAAAACGAAGCTATTATAAGACCCAGGTCCCATCATACAATGCAACGCAAGCCGGAGGATAGGATTTTACCTTACAATAGCCAAAGAATGCTTGATACATCTAAAAACACATTATTTTGATATTACTATGTGTGTATAGTTTCAAAACAATTTCAATCATAAGTATCAATCATAGGCGGCATAGCTACCATCTACTATGTCGCCATACTAGGTTCTACAAAGAAAACCGAGCTATCACATATTGGAAATTGGATTCCATCATGAGTCTAGGCAAGGGGCAAGCTCCTCTCCATTCGAGATACTCTAGCAAATGTCTTAGGACCACACACAACAATCCTTGGAATCGGTTGGGCCGGTCCTCTCTTACTTTTGAGGATTGGCAATTCCTGAACACACGTTTCCCGGTCCTAACATACCTATATCCAAGGCGCCTCGCATTCCAACAACCACACAGGTGAAAAGTATATAAATGTCAGCCAGTTTAAGCACTGACACCACCACTAGCTAGAAAGAAACGTCGTGTTCTCCCAACGGTCACTATCCCGTTTTTGACTCATACCGAGGTGTGAGGCTCGCGAATTAACGCCATACACAAAGCTGCGCCATACAGGCCGTGCTTTGATCATCAACCACAAGACTTTTCTTTTCAACAGAAGCCTTGATCAATTGCCACTTAGGCGTGCCACACAGGCAATTCATGCCATGCGACTGATGTCCATCGATATACAACCTCTGAGCTCGTACGTCTCAGAGAAGGGCGTTAAGCAAGAGAATAAATTCTCTGCCGCCAAACGGATGTATATTTAATAGAGATCAATTAACACAGAATAAAATCCAATGTCAGACACACAGTCCATTTACAAGTTCGTTCTGGGTCTGAACGAAACCGGAAGCACTTTCTTCGCATATCCATCGATCTCCAAGTACGTCTGGACGATCACCAACTGATTCCCTCATCTTGGGTGTACAGCCCAATCAAGATCATCAGTAATCACCCAAACGATGTGAAGACTTCCGGTCTTCAACCACCGTCTTCATCTTCGACTTATCGTCGAATCGGTTATTCAGAATGGGTATAAACCCGGCCTTTTCGAATAACTCGCGTATATAATAAACAAATGTTACACAAACCCAAACATACGCCTCATTCCAATTCAGAATAATCTTTTATTCAAATTTTCACATCCTTAGGGAAAGGTTCCCATTAATTTTATCAAAGATAAATTCTTCTAAATTTATTCTTTAATCTTCCTTTGGATATCATTTCAAACCGTATTATGGTTTTCCAAACTAGTCGGGATTAGCGAACCACACCGAAGTAATTATTTATTTTATTTCCCAATCCCAACCTATTTGTCCCATGGAGCAAAACTAGTAATACTCCATATCTAACACCACGGTGTTATCGGTAAAATTAATTACCATTTCACGTTCAAATATAATTAAAGATTTAACTATCGCTTTGGAGGAAAACTGGTGATACTCCATTCTCGATCACTTTCCAAATTTGATAATTTAAATTATCAATTCACATTTCAATCTAATTACAGATTCATTAAAACTCCACTTAGTTTTAATCTTCTCAAAAATCAATATCCTGTCTTTAACTGGGTTAAAGAACCAATGTCATCTAAAACACGGTTCACGATAAATCCAAATTCACATTCAAATTCAGTTCCAATTAAATATTATTTAATTGGTACACTTCATTAAATCTAAATAGAAAGATTTAATCTTTTTCTCAAATGGGCTTAAGAACAGTGTTAATGAAGACACCATTCATGACTAACCCAAATCACATTTGATATTAAATACAATGCTCTGAATAGAAAATATATCGGCTTATATTCAATATCAAATTCTACAATCAACAAATATCATATTGGAAATAACGATATCAATATATCTTTCAAATTTCCACAACCATATCTGTATAATCACGAAATCCAACATCGAAATATTCCGAAGATAATTTCAATTCAAATCCATCCCAATTCACGTATTGGAAATTCTGATTATTTTTAAAACCACTTCAAATTCAATTTATTTATTTCAAAAATAATTTGATTTTAATTCCAGTTCAAAACTAGTTCATTTCGATAAAAATCTATTTTTATCTTTTCAAATATGGAGTTTTTCATCCTAATTCTTCCCAAACCATTTCTTATGATTTTACACAAATTATTGATATTTTTAATAATTTATCAAGGCCCGCACAGTCGATTTCCATCAACGGCCAGCGAACTGCACTTAAAGCGACCTTTTCCAAATTTGATTTGGACATAATTCTAAATCCAACCGTTAGATTTCAGATTTCTAATATTCATTGGAAAACTCTTTTCGATATGAACCCAATGGTTCTGGTTTTAGGAGGATCCGACGGTTGGATCTCCCGTAATGTCCATTCGAAGTCAATGGTCGAAATTCACAAACTACCGCAGCGCGGCGCGTCTATTCAGGCCACTATATGTAATATATATATTATATATATATATATTATATATATTTCATCGATCTCCTTTTAAAACGTATTTTATAAATCTTTTAAATTCGTTTTCGAAACGATTTCAACTTCATATTCAATTTCGAATCAAAATTGAATATTCCACATCATCGATATTCAAATGATAATATTTTCTAAACGTTATATTTTGAAATCACTTCATTTTCTATATTCATTTTAAAAACGAATATAATCGATATAAATATCGCTCACGTCAAAATGGCGCATCTCTAATTAACACGGCTTTATATATTTCAATAAGTTTTTTATTCTATTCAACAAATGAATATTTATTCTATTTAACACATGAATCTATATTTCTTTCAACACATGAATATCTCAACACATGAGTATCGTCAACACATGACTATTTCTATTATTTAACATATTTTATAAAATTATGGTATCTATCGTTTGATTTTTAATCAGACTCCAACCGTAAAGTAGTAAGAGAATGATTCCCTAAGTATTAACCCCGAAGGCCGAAACCAACATCAGATCAATACCTAGGAAACTACTCATCTTATCTAGTTTCCAGTTAGTTTCTAATCTTAAATATGATAAAGATGTAAATTTTATTATTAAAATATTTTACTCAACACATGAATATTCTCAACACATGAGTATCATCAACACGTGACTATTTTTATTCTATTCAACACATGAATCTTTATTTTATTCTATTCAACACATGAATATATATTTTATTCTATTCTTTCTTTTCCCAATTGGAATGAGGCCCAATCAATTACCATATAATGTTAATTATATGGATTTTCTACAATACATGTATATAATAGCAATGACAAATAATCAACCATCATCCAAAGTGCACCACACAACTGCATAAGCATTAAATATAAATAATTAACGCTTACACAGTCTGTCGACCAATCGATCGACATACAACTAAATAATTGCGATTAGTGTACGCCAAATATCATCCCAACACCCGTGTGGGGTTTCAATCCACAAACACTGAATATTATTTGTGCAGTTGGACGACGTGTAAAATTTATCGTCCCAATCAATTTCCTTCGAATAGGTGTACATAAACAAACCGTCCGGTTTGTAAATGGATATTTATTTATTCACATTCACTGTATTCATATTCACGTTAAAAATTATATTTTTAACGATAATTAATTTATTTCAACACATGAATGTTTTATCATTCATTTCACATTAATCATCACAAACAAACTTCACAACACATCAAACAAGCATACAAGTCGTCCATGGACTGTGGGCGACGGGTGTCGGGTGCTGCTAAGCACCGTCTGCATCCTAGTATATATTTTAACTAGAAAAACAAGATTTAAAGTGAGAAGTTCTCACCGACTAGCTAAACCAAACGCCACGACTCTTCATATGTAGAAATCTTCGCCGTGTTCGCCTTTTTATCACTTTCATTGTCCGTGGAGGTGCGAGGGCGTGGGGACGGAGGGGTGGCCTGACGGCGGTGGGAGGCGGCGGCGCCATCACCACGGTGGTGCGTCGAGCTGGAGCGCGGTGGCGGGTTCTTCCTGCTTCCGTTTCTTTTTTTATTTCAATTTTTCATCTGGTCAACGGGGAGGGAGAAATGAATTGGAGGAAGGGGTCTCATAAATTTTTTATTATTATTTATTTATTTCTCCATAAAAAGTACACCTCTCGTTTGAATCCAAAATCGAACCCACCGACTGTCGTCCCTAGCTAATTACCCCCATTCCGAACCCAATGGGTTATGTATCGTAGGCTGTTTCGCTCGTTTCGATCAGTTTTCGTCAAAATTAAAATATAAATCTATATATTGAATTTGAATACGTATTTCAATTTACCGGGGCCACGTATGAACTCTAAAAATTCCCAAAAAAATATTTTCTAGCTTCGTATTGACGATACGGTCCTAACAAAACTAATTTCATCGAATTCTGAGACCGTTTGAAAAATGGCCATTTTCCAGTCGATTAAAATCAACTAAAACTGGTCAAACGCGTTTTCCTTTGCCACGCTCACATATTGATTCGAAAAATTACGAATTTTGAAACCTAGCAATAACTTGACATCACGGTTCCAACAAAAGTGGTTTAGTCGAAAACCGAGGTCGTTTGCAAAATTTCCATTTTTAAGGGTCAGAATTCCATAGCGACTATTCTGAATTTTCAACTGGGCATAACTTTTTATCTCCGTTATGAAATTTCAATTTTTTGGATTCGTTGGAAAGATATTCTCAAATAGATTCAAATATTTTTGGTTTCGCTAAAATCCGGTTTATTCTGCACCCGGTACATTCATTTGAAATTAGAAATCGAATTTTCGAACTACCGCGCCATTTTCAATTCCTTTTATAATTATAAATAATTATTTATATTCTAACGACGATCTATATAAAGATATACATTCTAATTCTATTCAAACTAAATTTCTCGTCGTTATTATTTAAAATAATTCATTTTAAATATTCAAAATTCGTTAAAATAGCCAAAATAAAAATTTTAAATTGGCTCAGAATTTATGGGTTATTACAGTAGTGGAGAAGAAAATGAGCATCGTGGCTCTTATACCCTGCAATTTTCCTCTATTTCTTGTTTACATACCGGCTGATATTATTTGCACAACCATAAGGCTGTTTAGCATTCTCCAACACTGAGCAAAATAGTTCATTCACCTTGTTCGTCATTTCAAATATGGCAGCCCTAATCTCAAGGTAATTCGCATCAGTTGATAGAACCGGATGAAGGACCTCCCTGATGCCTATCTCTTGTAAATCATACCGAACATTTAAATCGTCTTTCAACTTCCCATCAATATTTAGTAAAGTACCAAGTATGTTATGACAAACGTTTTTCTCTATGTGCATAACATTAAGGTTATGTTGACATAAATTTTGACTCCAATATTGGAAATTAAAAAATATTGACTTTTTTTTAAAAGGAGATTCATTTTTATGCTTCTTGACCTCTTTCTTCCCAAAAATATTTTCATAACCAGCCAACAATTCTTCAATGTCAGTCTCGGATAAAATATCGGGAGGTGTTCCCATTTCAATTTCACCATTGAACCTTTTCTTATCAAACCTCCACTTGTGTCCCAGGTCTAAAAATTTCCTATGATTCATGTAGAAAATTTTTCTACTATGTTTCAAGTAAGTTGAAGAACCCTCGAAATGGCATACGGGACAAGCTAAATAACCCTTCGTGCTCCAGCCGAACAGCATTGCATAGCCCAGAAAGTCGCTGATCGTCCATAACACGCATTCACGTAATGTTAAATGATCACCGGTGAAGGCATCATAAGTTTGTATGCCAAGATCCCATAATTCTTTCAATTCTACGATAAGAGGCTGCATGTAGACATCAATGTAATTGTTAGGAGACTCTGGACCAGGGATAGAGGTTAAAAGTATCAAATTTTCTGCCTTCATGCATAACCAAGGTGGAAGATTATAATTTACCAATACGATCGGCCATGTGCTGTGTTGTGTATTCATTGTACGAAAAGGACTGAATCCATCAGATATTACTCCTAACCAGATATTTCTGTTTTCTGATGAAAAATGAGGATAACTGGCATCCATAGTCTTCCATACCTCGCCATCAGCTGGTTGTCGAAGTCTGCCATCATTTTTTCGTCCACTGCATGTCATAACATAAGTTCTGCGTACTCCTTCAACATGAGCATCCTTTGCAACCTTGGTTTTAGTGGAAAATAACGCATCACTTTTGCTGGTACTCTGTGAATCCGCTTCTTCGAATCTTTGTCAATAGCCACATTCTCTTCCGGTATGACCCACCTTGAAAAACCACAACTTTTGCAGTTATTTTCCTTTTCATTTTCTACCCAATGTAGCATGCAGTCATTTGGACATGCATGTATTCTTTGGTAATCGAGACCTAATTTTTAATGACATTTTTGGTAGCATTGAAAGATAAAGGGATGTGGGCTTCTGAAAAAGCTTATTTCATCAACTCTAATAAATCGTTGAATGCAGACTCAGTGATTCTATGTAGGCATTTTAAAGAATAAAGCATGACAATGAAATTTAATCGCGAAAATTTATTACACCCGGGATATAATGGCTGTTTTCCCTCTCCAACATGTTGATGAAATTTTGTAGCATCGACATCTATTCCATTTGACCCATCAGAAGATCCATCTTCAATGTTCTGAATATTTCCATAAGTACGTTGCAACATCTCATCGAGATTATCTCCAAAATTTATTCCTGCCTCACAAAATTTATTCCTGCTTCACAATCCATATTGTTATCGTGCCTTTCAGGATCTAAACAGGAAACTTTACAAATCCATTTCATGTACAATTCAGATGGACCATTCCAAATCAGATGGTTGTAGACTACTTCATGACAATGCCACTTGCGATTATGACACTTTTTGCAAGGGCATGTAATTTCATCACCTACTACAAATCTAGAAAAAGTATTCGAACAAAAATTTTCACTCTACTGTGTACCCTTCACTGAACTTAGGTAGTTCTACCCATAGTTTTTCCTCGTCGTTCATTGAGTGATACCTTAAAGCAGTAAATTAGGCACAAGTAAAGCAGTACATTACGCAACACAATAATCAAATCAGAAAAAAATGAAATATACATTGAGTGATACTTGAAGCAGCATATTAAATCGAAGCCCTAACTAAAATCTAAAACCCAAACGAACCTCAACTGAAGACCTAATTGAAACACCGAAGCCCTAATTGAACTTGAACTCGAACCTGCCCTACTCGAACCCTAATTAGGCTTGTAAACTTGAACTTTTAGCCCTAATTGAACCTGAGAGTGAGTGTGTGAGAGGTTGAGCAGTGGAGTACTTTGTTAAATTTCGATTGAAACTTTCAATATTTTTTTAGTTTTCCCCCCTTTGTTTTTGCTTCCCGCTGTAAACATTATTTCACGTGCGGATTGCTAATCTGGACTAAACATTTTTTCATGTGGATCGCTAACCTGGACCGTTGGATCGTGTTGACGCAGATTGATAATTTTATTCACGAGGCTACTGCAACACATGTTGACATATATGCTAACACATTTAAGTGTGCGTTGCACTAGAAAAAAAACAGCATAGCAATGGCAACGTTGTAGCTAGCAACACCATGCATTTTCGTTGTGATAGGCCATCTATGGCGTAGTGACTATGTGTAAACCAAAAACCTACATGAATTTTTTTTATAGAGTAATCAATTTTTTGTAATATAATAGTGAAGTTATAACGACAACTTTCGTCGAAGTACTTTATAGCAAGACAACTTGTGGAAACTAAAGCTAAAACATAGCATATAAAAAACATGTCGCAAAATCAAAAGAAAGCACAAGACAGTTGGACAAGCGTAAGGCACCTCAAAAGTACATGATATTGTTGTGTCCAACGTTAAACAATGCCATTGATCCTAGTTTCGAATGAGCATTAGTAATTGTAGAAATAACATACTTACAAAGAAAATTACCGATTAACCACAATTGTTGACCAATCAATAAATCAATTTGAAAAAAAAAATGTTTTACACTAATGTAACAAAAATGGTTCTACAAATAAAGACTTAAGTGCCCATGCCCTTTTCTTTTTTCCCAACAAAACATGAGTTGTATAACAAAATGAAAGGATGGACTGATTTGGTATCACAATTGATGCTTGAAATTTGACATTGAAGCAAAGTCTTTGTATCCAACATACTGAAAACGCAAATTCATGCTTTGGAAAGAAAATTTAATTTGCTTCTTTATGCAAAAATACAAATCATTATTATTTTCCAATGAAATGAAAGGTTTTTATCTTTTCACAATAATGGATAAATTCTTTCACCATATAACCTTTACTAAAAAGATAAATAAATTTATTTGATCAAATTGATGTATAACTTCATGAGTTTTGAAAAAACTCGTGATTTTTTAATCAAAATGGACACAAAACAAGAAAATTGTTAAAATATAGACTATACATTACTCATTCAGAACCATATTAGGAGTTTACAAGCTGATTCATGCTAATCTTACATTCGATTTTGATTAAGAGTAAATTGAACTGCTATATATTACTATGTATTTCTTATCATTCACTCAATTGTTCAATCCCTTAATCATTTGTAAAGTGAGAGTTTTGTTTGTTGTTTCAAAATAATGATTCACAATATTCGTCCTTTCAAAAAGAACGATATATGAGTGAAGATGTGATAGAAATTAGCTATCATCCATGCCCACAACTTTAGATAAATTCAATGACGATGAATATATATATATATATATATATATATATTCTAAACAAGCTGGATACAATAAGTAAAATGCATAAAATGTGTTTTATGAGAGAGATCAAATATGTACACAATAGTTACTTGGGTCAAAAAAAATAACCTTTAATTGTTACTATGTAAGCAAAAAAACAAGCAAATAAAATAATGGAGAACGCGGCGCCATTCATCAATTAACCGTGGACCTCCACATAAAAAAGGAGCAAAATAAATATAAATCGGAGTAGATTTAAAAACTGAATAAAAATGACAAGATACAGTTACCTGGATCAATAAAATCAATTGATGGGATAGAAGAATAAGGGATCGATAAACCCAACGGATGAGACAGTAGAAAAGGGTTGACACACGAACAGTGGAGGGGAAACAATTGAGAAGCTAGTTATCGATCCCCGTACCTCTTATAAGTGAAGCAAGTACTCCACCGACTAGGCAACATCCCCATTCGATACGGTTCAACCTTAACATACAAAAATTATCTATAACAATAGTGATGGTAATGAGTCAAATGTGCAGGGGAAAAAGATGCAATGAAGGTGAGGAATACTAAAATCTAGTCTAGTAGGATAGCTATGTAATCAGAGTAATTGATGTTTTGGAACGAGAACTGGGCTAGTGAGAAGAAAAGAAGGAAATATTGGGATTCTGAAGTGCTAGTAGAAACACCCAGTATTATTTATGCCTCTCCGTTCAATGAAGCCCATCTCAAGCCTTTTTAGGATTCCCAATTACAACTCTATTTTGTTAGTTATCTTCGAGCAAAAGCCTATGGTACTATATAAAAGGCCAAATTAATCAGTTTCTTAGTAGAAATAAAATGAACTACAAGCGTCCGACGCCAATTGCTAATTTTTCTATTTCGTCCGTTTAACAACACGTTTAACCCAACTAAACGCATATTGTGTTCTATATAATATAAGTTTAATGACTTAAAAACCTACAAAATCTAAACCAATTTGTCATAATTAATTAGTTAGCATTTTGGTTAACTATTTTTTCAAACATGGGGAAAAATGATTAGTTTATCAAATCATCTATTAAGTCATTAATAAGATTAAAAAAATTGAACCGCTACTTAGTGTTGCAATGAGTCTGAAAAAGTATCTACAAGAGGAAAATTAAGATATGAGCATCTTGTCGAAGTTAGGAACCATGACATATGTTTGAATTCCATTCGAGAGACTTGAAAAAGCAATATATAGTTACAAGTTCTCGCTAAATGACGCAAAAAACATGCAAATGAAATTTAAAACAAAAGATATAATTACCGCAGGAGCCAGAAACTATGATAAGCTATAGAAAAATCATTAAATGGATGACCCAAACTATAATGCCTGTAGCAAAAGAAAAGCAAACTTGTAAATAGTGACAAATCTCCAGCTGAAAATTCATAATAAAGAGCAACAACATGTGCAAACCAAAAACCTACATGGAAAAAACAAATTATAGAGGTCAACTTTTTGTAATATAATAGTGATTTTATGGCCATAAAATTTTGAAGAAGTAATTTGTAGCAAGGAAACTAGTGTAAACTAAAGCTACAACATAGTGTATAAAAACATGTCGCGATATCAAAAGAAAGCCCAAGACAGTTGGACAAGTGTAACGTAGCTCAAAAATTAAACTATATTGTTGTGTGCAATGTTTAATAAGGATATTGATCCTTTCTATGAATGAGCATTAATAATTGTAGTTATAATATACTTACAAAGAAAAATAACAGCTAACTGCAATTGCTACCAATAAATAAACTAATTTGAAAAAATAAAATGTTTTACACTAATGTAATAAAACTGGATCTACAAATAAAGCCATAAGTTCCCATGCTCTATTCTTTTTTCCGAATAAAAAATGAATTAAATGACAGAATGAAAGGAAGGACTGATTTGGTATCCCAATTGATGTTTGAAATTGACATTGAAACAAATTCCTTATATGAGAAATATTGAAAACACAAAGTCATGCTATGAAAAGAAAATTTAATCTACTTCTTTATGCAAAAATACAAATCACTATCATTTTTCAATGAAATGAACGGTTTTAATCTTTTCTCAATAAAAGATAAATTCTTTCACCATATCACCTTTACTGAAAAGATAATAATTTTTTTGATCAAGTTGATGAATAACTTCATTAGTTTTTGAAAAAGCGCATGATTTTTTTGTCAAAATAGACAAAAAACAAGAAAAATGTTAAAATATAGATTATACGTTACTCATATAGAACCATATCCAGAATTCAAAAGCTAATTCATGTTAATCTTACTTTTGATTTTGATTAAGAGTAAACTGAACTTCTATATATTACTATGTATCTCTTATCATTCACTCAATTATTCAATCCCTTAATCGTTTGTAAAGTGAGAGTTTTATTTGCTTTTACAAAAATATGATTCATAATGGCTGTTTTTCTAGTAGAACGATATATAAGTGAAGATTTGATAGAAACTGGCAATCATCTATGCAACGGAAACACAACTTTATAGAAATTCAATAAGATGAAAATTTATATTCTACAGAATAATGGATACAATACCTAATATGGTAAAATATATTTTATGAGAGAAATCAAATATGAACATGATAGTTACTTGGGTCAAATAAAATAAACTTTAATTGTTAGCTTGTAAGCAAAAAACAGTCAAATAAATAATTCAAATCGCGGTACCATTCATGAATTAACCATGGAGCTCCACATAAAAACGGAGCAAAATAAATCTAAATCTGAGTAGATTAAAAAAACTAAATTAAAGCGATGAGAGACAGTTACCTTGGTCAATAAAACCAATGGATGGGATAGGCGAATAGAGGGATCAATAAAACAAATAGATGATATAGTAGAAAACGGACAACCAACGAAGGGTGGAGGAAAAACAATGGAGATGCGGGGTGTCAATCCCCGGACCACGAACAAGCGAAGTACGTACTCTACTAACTGAGCTACATCCCCATTCGATACGGTTCATCCGTAACTTATATAAATCACCAATAACAACAAAGGCGGTAATGAGTCAAATGAGCATGGGAAGAAGATGCAATGAAGGTGAGGTCTACTAAACCGGAGTCCAGTTCAGATAGCTAGGCAATAAGAGTAATTGATGTTTAGGAATCAGAATTGAGTTAGTGAGAAGAAAAGAAGGAAATATTGGGATTCCGAAGTTCTGCTTGAAATATCCAGTATTATTTATGCCTCCCCGTTCAATCAAGCCCATCACAAGCCTTTTTAGGATTCCAATTACAACTCTATTTTGTAAGTTATCATCGAGCAAAAGCCTATGGTACTATTTGGAAGGCCAAACTAATCAATTTCTTAGTAGGAATAAAATGAACTATCGACGTCCGTCGCAATCTGCTAATTTTTTAATTTCGCCCGCTTAATAACCCATTTAACCCAACTAAACGCATATTATGTTCTAAATAATATAAGTTTAATGACTTATTATAAACTACAAAATCTGAACCAATTTACCATAATTAACTAATTAGCATGTGTTGTGATTTGTGACATGAAATCACATAAGTTGATGAAGACGAGGCGTGGATGTGCTAGGCGTTAGAGGAGATGAACCAGCGGCAGAAAGAAGGCAAGGAAGAGCAGTTGTGTGCTCTGCTTCAGCACAGACGTCTAAGGGAGCTTGGTCAGACGTCTATGCCTATAGGGATCTGAAGTCCAAGAGTGTGGACAGACGTCTGACCAATCTGGGTCAGACGTCTGACTTGTCAGGGATTGTAATCCGAGAGCGTGGAAAGACGTCTGACCTATTTAGGTCAGACGTCTGAGCGGGTTTTGCTGTAGCTTGACTTGGTCTTTTCTGTGACTTATTCTGCAAGTAATGAAGGGGCAAATTGGTTATTTGCCTAGGGCTTCTATTCTCCTATAAAATCAGCATCTAGGGTTGGATTAAATACATGGGATTGAGACCGAATTAATTAATCCAAGGGTTAGCCGTTGTTCTTCATTGTTCTCCTTCTCCAACAAAAGTTGTAGTCATCTAGATATTCTTTCCCTTTCTCAATAAGGTTATTGATTCTTGTAGTTTGTTTATTGTTGGTTGTTGAACCAGTGTGTGTAAACAAAATTCATTTTGAGAATCAATAAAGAGGGTGGTTGGGTGGAATATTTTGTGTTTGCGCGTGTGATTTCATATCTGTGTTTGTTTCCATAGAAATCATCTTTAAGTAATTGGGTGAATAAGATCCTGCACGCTTCCGCAAAGGCGCAGTTTTCACAACAGTTGGTATCGGAGCTAGTTCATCGCAAAGCTTAAAGTGATTTTGGAGTGGAAAAATCAAAAAAAAATTATGACGGATATGATGGCGTTGCCGAAGATGACTATTTTTGATGGAAGAAATTGGGGGATTCGGAAGCCTAAGATGGAGGATGTGCTTTACCTCAATGATCTTCATGATCCGATTGTTGTAAATGCGGAGAATCCCTCAGGTGTGAATGAGGGAACGTGGAAGAAGATGGATAAGAAGGCTATTGCCTTGATTCGGCAGTACCTTGATGATTTGGTATTCCATCATGTGGCTAATTGTGAATCCGCGAAGGATTTGTTGGACAAGTTGGTATCTTTGTATGAGTCGAGGAGTGCTACAAGTAAGGCTTTTCTGGTTCGAAAGCTTGTTTAGCTGATATTGGATGAGGAGAAGTCTGTTGCAGGGCACCTGAATGAATTTCAAGATGTGATCAATCAATTGGCAAATCTGAAGGTCAATTTTGATGATGAGTTGCAGGCTCTTTTGCTGATGAGTTCGCTTTCAGAAAGCTGGGAGACTTTGGTTGTTTCATTGAGTAACTCCAATGCTGGTGGAGCCATCTCTTTGGAAACTATTCGAAGAAGCCTTTTGAATGAGAACTAAGGAGAAAAGGGTCGAGTTTTAAATCAGTTCAAGGTGAAGCCATGGTAGCAAAGTACTCGGGGGTAGATACAAGAAGGAAGAAGAAAGGGGCTAATGGTAAAGGTGCTTGTTATTATTGTGGTAAGGAAGGTCACATACGCAAGAATTGTTATGCTTATCAGAGGGATAAGAAGAAGGTTGCCGATGGTGATGGAAGTAATGAGGCACAGGCAGATATTGCTACAAGTTCCATTAGCGATGCTTCTAGTGATGTCCTGTTCAGCGAGGTTAATCCTTGGAAGATGGATTTAGGAGCCAGTTTTCACATTTGTAAGGATGTGAAGTATTTCTCTTCGTATGAGAAGAATGTCGACGTGATTAGAACAACAAATGGAGTAGAGCTACCAGTGTGTGGTATTTGATCTATCCGGTTTCGTATGCATGATGGCATGATAAGGGAAGTCTCTGAAGTTAGACATGTGCACGGTAGTTTGCATAACCTCATTTCTCTCGGTCAGTTAGATCGCCGTGGTTGCACTTATGACACTCGAGGTGGAGTTTTGAGAGTGAAGAAGGGTGGTCGTGTTGTGATGAGAGGTGTCTTGGAGGAAGGAAACATGTATAGATTGGTTGGTTTTGTGGTCGACAGTGGAAGGCGAGTGACGGTTGTAGAACCTAGTCCACAGCAAGGTGGAGAGGTTAATTTGGTCACTGCTGATGTGTTAGACAAGGGTCTTCATGTTGATGATGCTCGAGGGATCCGAAATGATCAAGGAAGAAGCTCAGATCAAGTGATAGACGAGTGTTGATGCAGAAAATCCACAAGGTGGAGATCCTTGTGGTATTACAAACACTTTTAGACCGTTAGAAATGTGTGGTGCATCTTAGGCGGAAGATGCATCATTGGTAGGCGGTGGGTTGTGTTTGTAATGGCTTAATTGAGAGAAGGTGTCTTTGAAAGAGCTAGATGACTTGTGTGTTGGAAGTTCATTTGATGTGATGCGATTTCATATCAAGGTGGAGTGTTGTGATTTGTGACATGAAATCACATAAGTTGATGAAGACGAGGCGTGGATGTGCTTGGCATTAGAGGGGATGAAGCAGCGGCAGAAAGAAGGCAAGGAAGAGCAGTTGTGTGCTCTGCTTCAGCACAGACGTCTGAGGGAGCTTGATCAGACGTCTGTGCCTACAGGGATCTAAAGTCCAAGAGTATGGACAGACGTCTGACCAATCTAGGTCAGACGTCTGACCTGTCAGGGATTGTAATCTGAGAGCATGGACAGACGTCTGACCTATTTAGGTCAGACGTCTGAGCGGGTTTGGCTGCAGCTTGACTTGGTCTTTTCTGTGACTTATTCTGCAAGTAATGAAGGGGAAATTGGGTATTTGCCTAGGGCTTCTATTCTCCTATAAAATCAACATCTAGGATTGGATTAAATACATGGGATTGAGACCGAATTAATTAATCCAAGGGTTAGCCGTTGTTCTTCATTGTTCTCCTTCTCCAACAGAAGTTGTAGTCATCTAGATATTCTTTCCCTTTCACAATAAGGTTATTGATTCTTGTAGTTTGTTTATTGTTGGTTGTTGAACCAATGTGTGTAAACAAAATTCGTTTTGAGAATCAATAAAGAGGGTGGTTGGGTGGAATATTTTGTGTCTGCGCGTGTGATTTCATATCTGTGTTTGTTTCCATAGAAATCATCTTTAAGTAATTGGGTGAATAAGATCCTGGACGCTTCCGCAAAGGCACAGTTTTCACAACAGCATGTTGGTTAAATATTTTTTGATACATGGGAAAATATCATAAGTTTATCAAATTATCTATTATGTCATTAAAAAAATAAAAAAATTGAACTGCTACTTAGTGTTGGAAATGAGTCTGAAACAGTATCTACAAGAGAAAAATTAAGATATGTGCATCTTGTCGAAGTTAGGTACCATGACATATGTTTGAATTCCATTTTAGAGACTTGAAAAAGCAATATATCGTTGAAAGTTCCTGCAAAAAAACGAAAAAACATGCTAACGAAGCTTGAAAACAAAAGATGTAATCACCACAGGAGCCAGAAACTAAGATAAGCTATAAAAAAATCATCAAATGGATGTCCCAAACTATTATGCTTGTAGTGAAAGAAAAGAAAACTTGTAAGTAGTGAAAACACTCTAGCTGAAAATTCACAATAAAGAGCAATATCATGTGCAAACCAAAAACCTACATGGAAAAAATGAATTATAGATTAATTAACTTTTTGCAATATAATAGTGAAGTTGTGGCCACAAACTTTCAAAGAAGTACTTTATATCAAGGCAACTTGCGTAAACTAAAGCTAAAACATAGCATATAAAAACATGTTGCAAAATCAAAAGAAATCACAAGACAGTTAGACAAGCATAAGGCAGCTCAAAAGTGCATTATATTGTTGTGTGTTAAATAGGGCAATTGATCCTTGCTTTGAATGAGCATTAGTAATTGTAGTTATAACATACCTAACAATTAACAATAATTGCTACCAATCAATAAATTAATTTGAAAAAAGTAAAATGTTTTACACTAATGTAACAAAAATGGATCTACAAATAAAGACCTAAGTGCCCATACTCTTTTCTTTTTTCCCATGAAAACATGAATTGCATAACAAAATGAAAGGAAGGACTGATTTGGTATCCCAATTGATGTTTTAAATTTGACATCGAAACAAAGTCCTTATATAAGAAATATTGAAAACACAAATTCATGCTATGAAAAGAAAATTTAACCTACTTCTTTATGCAAAAATACAAATCATTATCATCTTTCAATGAAATGAACGGTTATTATCTTTTCACAATAAAAGATAAATTCTTTCACCATATCACCTTTACTGAAAGTATAATGATTTTTTTGATCAAATTGCTGTATAAATTATTAGTTTTTGAAAATACTCATGATTTTTTTAATCAAAATGGACATAAAGCAAGAAAAATGTTAAAATATAGATTATACGTTACTCATATAGAACCATATCTAGAAGTCACAAGCTGATTCATGCTATTCTTACTTTTGATTTTGATTAAGAGTAAATTGAACTTCTATATATATTTATCTCCAATCATTCACTCACTTGTTCAATCCCTTAATTGTTTGTAAAGTGTGAGTTTATATTGCTTTTACAAAAAAAATGATTCATTATAGCTGTTTTTCTAGTAGAACAATATATAAGTGAAGATGTGATAGAAACCGACGATCATTTATGCAATAAAAACACAACTTTAGAGAAATTCAATGATGACGAAAAAAATATATTCTACACAAGCATGGATACAGTAACTAACATGCATAAAATATATTTTATGAGACAGATCAAATATGAACACGATGATTACATAGGCCAACTAAAATAACCTTTAATTGTTAGCTTGTAAGCAAAAAAAAAACAATCAAATAAAATAATGCAAATTGCGGTGCCATTCATAAATTAACCACGGACCTCCACATGAAAAAGGAGCAAAATAAATCTAAATATGAGCAGACTAAAAAACTAAATTAAAGAGATGAAAAAACAATTACCTGGATCAATAAAACCAACGAATGAGATAGGAGAAGAGGGGATCAATAAAACAAATGGACGGGATAGTTGAAAAGGGCCACCAACGAAGGACAGTGGAAAAACAATGGAGACGCGGGGTATCCATACACGGACCACGTGCAAGCGAAGCAAGTACTCAACCAACTAAATTACAACCCCATTCGATATGGTTCATCCGTAATGTATATAAATTATCAATAACAACAATGACGGTAATGAGTCAGATGGGCATGGGAAGAAGATGCAACGAAGGTGAGGAATACTAAACCGGAGTCGAATTAAGATGGTTATGCGGTTGGAGTAATTGATGTTTGGGGTTAAGCCTAAATGGGTAGATGGGAAAACTGCATGTTGTATGATGCATTGTAGATCCATATATCTATTATTGGTTATTGTTTATGCACTGGTATTCATGGAGGTAAACCCGTTCCGTGACATACGGCGTAGTCCCATGATTTACCATATTTTAAAGTAAAGTTTTAATAACTATTTTAGTTCTCACACCAGTCCCATGACTAGCTAGGAGTTTATTGTTTTCACCTAAACTCTGGGTTCCCATATTTTCCACAAGGGAAGCTAGTAGTTTTGGTTTTTGCAAATTTATATTTAACCGGATCCAGGTTACAGCTGGAGCTATATTCGGAAAGCTTTGTATCCATGTATTTCTTTTAGCTATGGTAGTTGATGTATTTCCGCTGTGCATTATATTTATACATTTTTATTTCCGCTGCTATGTATTTTTAACCTCTGATATTATTTTTTTGTTGTGTAATATTATTTATTCATACTCTGATGTAAATTGTTGTAATAATAATGAAATGTTCTTATGTTGCATTTCGATGATTCTTGTTATCAAAGCAATCCGGGCTCCTCATTTATGGGAAGTCTGGGTCGTTTCAACATATGTTTGGATTCCATTTGAGAGATTTGACAAAGTAATATATCATTGAAAGTTTCCGCTACCTAGTGAAAAAGTAAGCAAATGAATCTTGAAAACAAATGATATAATAACCACATGAGCCAAAAAATAAGATAAGCTATAAAAAATCATCAAATGGATGACCCAAACAATAATGCTTGTAGCGAAAGAAAAGAAAACTTGTAAGTAGTGACAACACTCTAACTGAAAATGAATTTGCAGCCGAAATTTCACAGTAAAGAGCTGCACCATGCGCAAACCAAAATGTACATGGAAAAAATTATAAAGCAATCAATTTTTTGAAATATAATTGTGAAGTTATAGCCCAAACTTTCAAAGTAGTACTTTGTAGCAAGACAACTTGCGTAAACTAAAGATAAAACATAGCATATGAAAACATGTCGCAAAATCAAAAGACAGCTGGACAAGTGTAAGCCAACTCAAAAGTACGTGATATTGCTGTGTGCAATGTTAAATAAGGCCATTGATCCTGGTTTTGAATGAGTATTAGTAATTGTAGTTATAACATACTTACAAGTGAAATACCAATTAACTACAATTGCTGGCCACTTAATAAATGAATTTGGAAAAAAAATAAAAAGTTTTACAGTTATGTAACAGAAATGGATCTACAAATAAAGACCTTAAGTGCCCATGACCTTTTCTTTTTTTCCAACAAAACATGAATTGTATAACAAAATGAAAGGAAGAACTGATTTGGTATCCTAATTGATGTTTGAAGTTTGACTTTGAAACAAAGTCCTTATATCAGAAATATTGAAATCGCAAATTCATGATATGAAAAGAAATTTTAATCTACTTCTTTATGCAAAAATACAAATCATCATAATTTTTTAATGAAATGAACGGTTTTTATCTTTTCTCAATAAAAGATAAATTCTTTCGCTATATCACCTTTACTGAAAAGATAATATTTTTTTTAACAAATTGATGTATAACTTCATTATTTTTGAAAAAAAACTCGTGGTTTTTTTTTTATCAAAATGGAAATAAAACAAGAAAAATGTTAAAATATAGATTATACGTTACTCATATAGAACCATATCAAGAATTCACAAGCTGATCCATGCTAATCTTACTTTTGATTTTGATTAAGAGTAAATTGTACTTCTATATATTACTATGTATCTCTTATCATTCACTCAATTGTTCAATCATGCAACGACCCGTATTTTTGGCAGTCAAATATTTTATTTGTTTATTTATTTTAAATATTTTATTTGAAATATTAGTGGATTTTAAATATTGAATTCGTTATTTAAAACGAAGTTTGAGCGATATATATTTATATAATTATAAATCGAGCTCGAAATGGCGCGACAGTTCGTAATATTGAATTTCGAACTTCAAATTGATATACAGGATTCAATATAAGTCAGATTTCTGTTAAACAAGAAACGTTAGAACTGTATTAATGATAATTTGCATATGAAAGAGGAAAATCCATATTTTGTGTTATAGATTTGAAGTTATAGCCAAATAAAATTTTAAAATAGTCGCTGTAAAAAATCGTTATTTAAATTATACGCGTTAAAATAGCCGTTTTGCAAACGGACTCAAATTTCGACGAAATCAGTTTCATTGGAACCGTATCGTTAAATTATTGCACGGTGTTAAATGGCGTGACAAACCGATATCGGGTGTGATCACGGTAGCCATAAATGTCCAGTGAATTTCTATAGCGCGTAATTAATTTAATAAAGAGATATTTGAGTATAACTTGAACAGACGATCGAATCGGGCAGGTAGCATGGCTATGTTGGCCGCTCCCATTAGGGTGTATGATCAACTATCTAGAGAAAATCCTTTTGCTTCTTGAATCTATTATGATGCTGTCCCTTTTCGGGAAATGGTGGTTTGAGCCCAACCGTTGGTGATATACATTCGATACACTCAAGCGAAATGAGTGGTCGGTCATGTGTGGGCCGGGTTGCAAGACGTTCTTGTTGAACCCAGTGTATTCGCCTCTAGAGATACACTATCGGCAGGTGGTCCCATACCTTGTCAAGATCGGAATCCAATCTCGAATAAGCGTCCGCGGTTTTGATTGTATACTATATATGTGGAGCGTGAGATGCAAGCGTTCCACTAGATTGTTATTTACTTGTATTTAGACATTATTATAATATCGGACAAGATATTGATTTCAAAAATATTATGGGTTATCGTAAGGTAAAAACCGTCCGTGTTTATGTGTGGATTCGGTCTTACGATTATCCTTTTCTTTCGAAAAGATTTTGACTTTAAAATCAAGTTGTGTGACACCCTAAATACTGAGCGAGTTTTTCTCACTCTGGTTCACCAGACTGACCCTGTGTTTTGTAAATGCTCGGGTTATCCCGGGGTACAGGTTCAAGTTATCGAATGCTGCGAAGTCCAGAGACGAGCTAGAGTTGTTCAGACGTATGATCTTATATAGCTACTATTCCGCTGTGTGTTGTATATGGTAACAGGTTATTATAACTGCCCCATTGTGTGATGTATTCTGATATTGTAAGTATTTTGAAAGCTCTCAATAAAGTTTTATTTCTGTACTATATTTTGTTTTGTTGCGATGTGAGACTCTGATTCTGTGTTGTGTTGTTTCTCCTTCTTCCTCTATTCTAATATTTCTTTCTTTCTTATCTCACCCTCTAAATTCTTTCTAATAACGGTCCAGTGTTTTCGGTGTTTGAAAGGTCGGCATGAGTTACGGTAAAGGTATTTATATCGATTTTCAGGGCTGAAAATCTTTTGGGTCGTTACAGTGGTATCAGAGCTATTGGTTTAGTAATATCCTTGGCTCTGTAGTGTAACTTGATAGAGATTGGGTTAGTAATACCCTAGATCGAGATTGAGTGCATATATATGAGAGCGTATTTGTAAATTTTATATACAAATGTTTTGTATTGTGTTTGTTGATCGGTTCAAGTGTTGAGAAGCATAGAACTGACAATGGATACAATGTTGTTTTGTAAAGAGGGTAAATGAAATAATTTACCCAAATTATATTTTATATAGAAAAGAAATAATTTTATCAAATTAGGGAGATGATAGTGTGTTTGATGTGTTTGGTTGATTTGACTGGGATTCAAATCGGATTGGAAATTTGAGTTGAAAACTTAACTTGGATAAGCGTAATTAAATTCAGAATGATATCGAAATTTAATAAACCAGAATTGGAAATTAAATGAACGAATAATAATCAAATATGGGAAACCAAAATAAATGTGAATATTGAATGTGGATTCAAATGATTTGGTTGATTTGGTTGTATATTGGTTGTTGATTGTGAATTGTTTATTATTGGATGATAGTTTGTTCGAATGAGAATAATCAACAATTTAATAAAGCTAAATGAATTCCAAAACTAAAAGATAATTTCCGGTATAATTAAGCTAGAATAAAACTACATATGAATTGGAATTTAGGATTAAAACCTGTATTTGATAATGAATTGATGCTATGTGTGTGATTTTGAAATTATTACGATTATACCAGTTGATTGGTGAAATATTATCTCAGAATTTCATATATCTGTTACTGATATGTGAATTGAGTTGAGTACATGTCCCAGATGGCTGAGCAGATTGATATTGGTTGGGTAAATCGTGTATACGTTAAGCATATATGCTCGATAGTGCTTGTAAAAGGTACGCCTACGCGAAAATATAAAATTTTGAATTTTGGGGTTTTGATTTTTTTTTGTTTTCCGACCGTTGGTCGATGTATATATATTTTTTGCTCCTGCGCTATCGCAGATGTCACTCCGTGCATGGGAGACTCTACCGAATTTTTCCGGGAATTTAATATGTTAGAAAATTTTCGATATTTTGAAAATATTTATTTATAATATTAAATTTGTTTTCGAATTAAATTAAATTGGATTTGAAAATTAATGGATTTGTAACGTTCTTTCTTACCTTAGCAATTTCGAGGACGAAATTATTTTAAGGGGGGAAGAATGTAACGACCCGTATTTTTGGCAATCAAATATTTTATTTGTTTATTTATTTTAAATATTTTATTTGAACTATTAGTGGATTTTAAATATTGAATTCGTTACTTAAAATGAAGTTTGAGCGATATATATTTATATAATTATAAATCGAGCTCGAAATGGCGCGACAGTTCGTAATATTGAATTTCGAACATCAAATTGATATATAGGATTCAATATAAGTCGGATTTCTGTGAAACAAGAAACGTTAGGACTGTATTAATGATAATTTGCATATGAAAGAGGAAAATCCAGATTTTGTGTTATAGGTTTGAAGTTATGGCCAAATCAAATTTTAAAATAGTCGCTATGAAAAATCGTTATTTAAATTATACGCGTTAAAATAGCCGTTTTGCAAACGGACTCAAATTTCGACGAAATCAGTTTCATTGGAACCGTATCGTTTAATTATTGCACGGTGTTAAATGGCGTGACAAACCGATATCGGGTGTGATCACGGTAGCCATAAACGTCCAGTAAATTTCTATAGCGCGTAATTAATTTAATAAAGAGATATTTGAGTATAACTTGAACAGACGATCCAATTAGGCCGCGAAACCAATTCCATTGAGTTCGTGTCGTCGATTAGAGTCAGAATAAGTATATAGTTTGTTATTTTTGGAGACCGTGAAATTGTGTAACGACCCAGAAAATCTGAACCAATTTAAAATTTTTAAATTGGCTAAAATAATGGATTTTAAATATTTAAAATAAATATTTTAAATAATAGCAATGAATACGGAGTTTGAATCGACAATTGAAAACGAATATAATTAATTTTAATTATAAACAAGGCCTGAAATGGCGCTGCAGTTTCAAAAATTGAATTCAAACTTTGTCGGACTGTACCGGGTGCAAAACAAAACGGATTTTAGTGAAACCAAAAATATTTAAATCTGTTAGTGAATACCTTTCTAACGAATCTGAAAAATCGAATTTTCATAGCGGAAAGCAAAAGTTATGGCCAAATGAATTTTCAGAAAGGTCGCTATGGAATTTATATAGCCCGTGAAATTGGCCATTTTGCATACGACCTCGGAATTCGACGAAACCACTTTTGTTGGATCAGGGATGTGAAGTTGTTGCTAGGTTTCAAATTTCATAATTTTTGAAGCTAATATGTGAGCGTGGCAAAGGAAAATGTGTTTTGGTCAATTACAGTTAAATTGGATCGACCAGAAATAGGCCTTTTTGCAAACGGTCTCAGAATTCGACGAAACTAGTTTTGTTGGGACCGTATCGTCAAAACATAGCTAGATTTATTTTTCTGGAATTTTTCTAATCAGTTTGTGGCCCTGGCAAATTGAAATGTACGTTCAAATTAAATATTTAATGTTTTATATTTTAATTTGAATGGAAACTGACTGAAACAGTCGAATGGGCCTTCGAAACATATCCCATTGTGTTCGGAATGCGGGTAAAATGCTGAGGAAGACAGTCGTTGGGTTTGAATTGGTGTTCGTGTCTAAAAGAGGGTATTTTCGGATTTTTAAAAATATATAAATAAACAAAAAAATATCATTGGTCAGAAAATCTATTTTCTCTCTCCCCGAAGTTTGACTGAAGGCGGAAACACGTTCGAATCTTCCCGTCCACTTTCCAATCAATCCACGCAAAATTAGCCCCTCCTCCAGTTGAAGATTTTGTAGAGCTCCTCGAGATCTTCAAATCCATACCTAGTTTCGATTTTTTCATTGTGTATTTTGGGAGAACGTACGCCGAGAAGTCGCCGCCTTCACTTCGCCGCCCCACCTGATTCCGATGACCGAGTTCGCCGCCGCTCAAGGCTTAGGCGCGCCTCTCCTAACTCTTCGAGATGGCACAGGCCGATCGTCATATAGTTGCATGGATTTGTAGAAAATTCAAAACCTAGTTTTGAAGAATTCAGAGAGGTATCGGCTTGTTTTATTTTCAACTGTTTTAACACCTTTAGACCGTCGCAAACTTTGAAAAGTCATATCTTTTTCGTTTCTAGACGAAATTCAGTGAAACAAGAGACAGTGGACTCGTGTGGACGTCTTCTACCTTCTAGAAGAGACCGCATATTTTTCTGAGCCTTCTGCTATTTTTGGTGGAGTGGAACCCAATGTGAGATTTCTAATTTATAAACGATATGGAAAACGACGATGTATAAATTATATAGTCGATGTATGAGTTATATAAGCGTTGTGCATCTCTTGTATAAGCATTGTATAAGTTGTACGTTCGATGTATAAGTTGTATATGCGTTGTAAAAATTATATATGTGTTGAAATAGAAGTGAATTGCTATATATAAATATATATATATATACGCCCCTCGTCCACAAACCATGGACGATATTTATTGGTTGTGATTGGTGTGAAAATTGATTAATAGCGAATGGTTGTTTGGGATTGTTTGTGGTTGATGTTGATTGATTGTGGTTGAAAAATACCCGTATGTGGTTGAGAAATATTTGGTTGAAACCACATAGGATTAGTTTGTGGAAATGAAATAAATATGAAACGACCCGCAAATCCGTACCCTTTGAGTCGACTAATAACACCACACGTCCAACTCAAATTGCACAGAAATACGAACCATTATTAGAAAGAAGTTAGAGGATGAGAAATAGAAAGAAAGAAATATTAGAATAGAAGAAAACGAAGATCACAAACTCACAGCGGAACGGATAAAATATATTAGATAACATAAACTTTGAAATACAAATCAGTAACTTTGTATACATACCATTATCAGAGCACAGCAGTTACTTTTGGAACAGTTATAAACACCTGTTTCCAGATACAACAAAATACACAGCGGAAATATGATAGTCTATAGCTAACTGGTGAAGCCTCCTGCTTCAATCTCCTCCAAGTAAATCTGAAAAATCCTAACTACTTGACTGCCCGTACAAATTTGGGCACCCAAGAGTTTAGGGAAAACAATAAAATAAACTCTGGGTCAGTCATGGGACTGGTGTGAGTAAACTCCAACCATTTGTTTAACTTTCAAAATCCTTTCAAAAGAAATGATAATCGTAAGACCAATCCACACATAAACACGGATGGTTTTTATCTTACGATAACCCAAAACACTTTGGAAATCATATATTATCTGATATTATAATAATGTCTAATCACAAGTAATTAAAATCTAGTAGAACGCTTGCATCTCACGCTCTACATATATAATATACAAATCAAAACTCGCAGGCACTTATTGGAGATTGGATTCCAACTTGACAAGGTATGGGACCACCTTCCGAACGTATATCTCTAGAGGCAAATACACTGGGTTCAACAAGAACATCTTGCAACCCGGCCCACACATGACCGACCACTCATTTCGCTTGAGTGTATCGAATGTATACCACCGACGGTTGGGATCAGCAACCGCTTCCCGAAAAGGGACAGCATCGATAGATTTAAGAACAAAAAGAATTTCTCTAGATAGGTGATCATACATCCTAATGGGTGCGACCCACATAGCCATGCTGCCTGCCCGATTTTTGCCCTTTCCCGTTTGATGAGGCTCGAGGTCATAACGTATCTGTTGACAGATCACACCTCCATTACTTTGAATGCCACATTGTCATACCCGCCAAATCACAAATTGATTTCACCAAAAATACCACGGGTATACAGCTAAGAGAAACGAATTCCTCCGCCACCAAACGTAAGTACGTTTGAAGAGATCAACTTATGCGATCCATTGGATATACTCTGTCAGACACTCGTCCATACACGTTTGTCCTGGGACTGGACAAACCGAAGGCACTATCCAGTACATCCATCTTAGGCACTGTTATCTAAGACTTATACAATAGCCCTTGCACTTCACTCCGTCTTCAAGATATTCAGCATACTTGATTCGCAACGCTTATGCCAATACGGAGTGGTTCTCTGGATAATAATCCAACCGGTCTCTCCATATTAACAACGTTAAAATGGTCAAAACTTTGATAGTCGGTGATTTAACTATCAAATGAAAACATGTCGGTGTGCAAACAATGATATTATTTCCAAAAGGAAATTCTATCGACCAAACATCATTTAACGTTTATCCCTTTTTGTTCATTCATTTCTTCATTTCCCTTTTCACTTTCATTCCTTATTTAATATATTTAGGAATTATACTCTATTAACATTGGAAAACATTTCCATTATCTGTCCTTTACATTCAGAAAACATTTCTGACTCTCATTCGGAAACATTTCCAAATCTCCTTCATTTTCCGCCTTCCGTGTTCTTTCAAAGCTCTATTTTTTCTCTCGATCATTGGAAAACATTTCCAATATTATAATTCCTTTATTGAGAAAATATCCTTTACTCCCGTTAGAAAACATTTCTAAATCCTTTGAATTAACTGATGTTATAAACATCGTTATTATAACTCAAATCATAAATCATTCGTTAACTAACGATATCACTAACCAACCCTTGCTATCGAGCCTTAACCATGTCTCCGTCAATAATGCAGTTAGTCAAGTTGGGGTATAATTACCTCTCAGACCTTAACTGAACGACATTCTTAACTTTGAAATAGTCAGAGCTCATAACTTTAAACAACATTGCTTACGCGACTCTCAGATTTTGATCTACAAACATACCTTTTTTATAGAAATATTGATTATAACGGTAGCGTTATAATTGCTATCTTCAAATGTTTGGTTTATAAAACATTGCTTTCAACAACAGCGTTAAAACCGCTGTCTAGCATTATAGAACACTTATCATAACCATAGCATTAAGATTGCTATTAAAACAGTTATTTTAACGGCAGCGTTAAAATTGCTATTTAGGTTTACCAAGACATTTATTATAACAGCAGCGTCTAAATTGCTGTATAGATTTACAACATCTATTATAACAACAGCGCTAAAATCGCTGTTTAGTCTTATAAAAGCATTTCTTACAAAGACAGTGTTATAGTCGCTGTTTAAAAGCAATTCTTATAACAACAGCGGTTTGATTTCTGTTTTGAATAAAATACCGTGTGCGGCGCACACGCTTCCGTTGTTCATTTATAAACTCTGTTTATTTTAGACAATTCAAGTTCTCCTTTACACATATTTATAAACTATACATTCTTCTAACCACTTAATTCGATTTCTATAAATCTCCTTTTCATATACATTTTATTTGCAAACTATTTCCTTGTTTAAACTATTATTCTTTTATTTTAAGCATTTGAAAATCTTTCTTTAAACTTCCCTCTGTAATTTGCTAAATTCAAATCCATTTCAAATATTGGTTTCAAAACCGATACTCACTTTCAAATATACATTCATATTTGAACTCACCTTTTAATTTATCCAATGGTTAATGATCCACTCCATTTATATCTTTATTTATAACATTTTTCTTGGTTTACCCAATGGAATAGGTTTCCATTTGCAATTCAATGAAAAAGAAATTATTTCTAATTTGGAAATAAACTCTGCTTTTAAATTCTAACTTCCCTTTTCACATTCGATGATATTTTACGGTATCTAAAATACCAGGTTTCTAGGGTCAGGGTAAATCAAACACACAAATTCAACCATGGATAATGTAGCATAACATATATCACCATTAAATAAAACAGTAAATAAAAATGTTGAGGGATCCAGTTGGATCCCTCCAATCCTGTTTCCCTGCATCCACAGATGTTAATAACACCAATAATATTATTTCACATCAAAATGAAATATCAGAACTAATGATCAATTAATGGTGTAATCCTATCAACCAATTTAACCAAATTTACCAACTATTCAACTAATCAACCATTGCACGTTAAAAAATATTTAAAACTTGTTTATATATAAAAATATAAACAAGAAGGAGTTAGTGAGTTTACTCACTTCGATTGCAGTTGACGATTCTGCTTTCTATTTCATTTACAATCAAACAAGCATTTGATTTTGTCACGAAATTTCAATTGTTTTGTTTTCAATCAAAATAGCTCCACTACGTAGATTTTCATTGCGATTCCAACGATATTCGTCGCGTTAAATTCTGTTACAACGAACAATTTATGGTGATTACGAGTTATTTATTTAAAACATAGTTAAATCAATTAATTAGTTTAAAATCTCCTTACTCAACCTTACTAATCACGATGATCATTATAGCATTAATCCCGCACTGAGGCTCCTTCTTCCTTGAATATGTATACTGGAACCCGCTCCCTGTAACATTCATTAAGTCAAATTATTTTGACAGCCGTTACAACCCTTTAAATCATTTTAAAGGGAATATAATTAAATTAAGTGTTAACAGTGTTTTAATACCGTCATTAATCCATGGTTAGCCACGTAAGTAATGGTTACTTCGTTTCACCCAGGTTTAGAAAAACCTGTCACTGTGCTTCATCTTCAAACCGTGGGAACAGTTCTTTTTTTTTTTTTTTTTTTTTCAACCACGTTTAACATTATATGCTTCTACACATGCACACTTAACAGCAAATTTCCACTCCTCCTATCCCAACTCAGCGAATCAACGAACTCTCAAGCGCCATCATTGAAAAACCATCTTCGTTCAGAAGAATGAAACCATCTGCTCCTTACAGTCATGTTGTGATCTCAAAATCCCCTCCATGCTGTACTGAAAAACAGCAAATCCTTTTGCAATGAAACACACCCATGAAACCGCCTCATACCATCACAGTCCTTCCCCTTCGGCCATCGCCTTGCTGTCGGGTTCGAACTCAACAAGAAGGGCACACAGTTGAAGTTAATACCTTCAAAGTTTTAAATAGAGTAAATCTCGAAATTTTAGGAGTTAACCACGTATATTTTTTCTTCAGAAAAGAAAAGAAAAGAAGAAAGATAAAATAGAACAAAAGGAGAACTCGGTTTCTTCATACAGCAAACGAAGAAGAAATGAATATTTTCGATCCTATTTATAAACGATGATCCTTGGCAGCCAAGGAATAGCTGTTGTAGGATGTACGCCCTTAGGTCCTTAGATCGCCAGACTTTTAAAAAAAAATTGATTTGCGAAGACTTGAAGATACTCGGATTCCTAGGGTGGCGGATGTTTGATCTAATGTCAGTACCCTGCATGATTAAACAATACGTCTGCGTTTGAGTTCCCCTCCAATTTGTGTATTTTTTTTTTTTCTCTTCACATGGGTACAGTCCATATGATATATATAAATGTACTAAAATATACAATACAGTACACCTCATTGCTAAGCTACTTTAAAGGTGGGCATCAACTATGAGCCACCTTGATTTTCGTGATCAAAGAACCGTGCCGAAGTGAGCAAAAGATAGATTGTTTGTTTTAAATTGGTATGTTACTTCATTGTTGAGGTAGCTGGTTTTATTTCCAACAAAATACAGGTCTGCTAATAGGATGCGGGATAGGTATCTCTTTGAGGTAGGCATCAGTACGTGCGTTGGAAGGGATGGGGTACGGACATTACTTCATAGCCAAGTGTGCAGAAGGGTCTATTTTATTTTGAGTTATAATGATTTGTGTACCCCCATTACATAAGATTCCATACACTACGGACAGCTATGGACAGAAATAAGAGTACGAACGTGTTCAGCGAGGTACCACGATCCTAAAAATATAATAATATCGGTCGTTTAACTTATATTATGAAACCCCAAAATATTGATATAGGGTGCAAAATAACCCAAATAAAAAGTTGCATATTTAATTAATTAAAATTTACAGTAAAATTCTAAAAATTAATTTATCACTACGCCTCAAAAGAACCTTGCCCAAATTCGCAACCAATCTCTAGTTATATTAAATAAACCGTTATGGCTTATATACGATTCTACAGCGACTATTTCTAATTTTGATTTGGTCATAATTAACAAATTATAACACGAAATCTAGATTTTTCTCTTTCATATGAAAATTATAATCAATACAGTTCCAACGTGTCTTGTTCCACAGAAATCCGACTTATATCGGATCCTGTATCCTCAGTTGAAGTTCAAAACTCTATATTACGAACTGCCGCGCCATTTCGAACTCGTTTTATAATTATATTATAAATTAACGTTCAAACTTCGTTTTTAATTAATAAATTCCTATATATAATTCAATTAAACATTTTAAAACAAATTTAAATATTCAGAATTCAACGACCTAAAAATCCGGGTCGTTACATTCCTTCCCCCTTAAAATAATTTCGTCCTCGAAATTGCTAAGTAGGGAAAATACCACATACCTTATTAACTAGGTTCAAAAACCCTTTTTGTTTTTCACCTCTTAACTCCAGTTTAACTGAACCAATTTATTTCAATTAAAATATTCATTTATTCTTACTAACGAAAAAAAAAAAAAAAAAAATTTCTGAAAATTTTCTAACACTTTAAAATTCTTGAAAAATTTCGGCAGCATCTCCTCTGTACGGCTCAATCGGTACAACCACAACTTGCCTTTCTAGGCTTCTCCAATCCAAAAGAAAATCAAAAAGCCAATCGGCTTGCCTCATAGGCTCATAAAATCATCAACCCAAACAATATTGTAAACATGTACCTTTTTGTCGGGCATAATTCTATCTCTTGCACTTTCTTCCATTCTGCTCAGCATGCATATATCCATTTCCCACCGGTTTCAAATCAATACAACTTCCAGTTGTCAGATCTCTAATCGACTTCTGATTAGTCACTTCCATTCTATCAATTCAAATCTGATTTCTATTTAAATCAATCCACTTATTATCCTTGAATCCAATTCAATCCCATTCAACAACATCCAATATATTCAACTTTCTTATTCAAAAATCTCTTCAAACTAACGCCATATTACCTTTAAAATACTTCAAGGAATATTTCAACACTTCCGGGATTTAAATTCAAATTATGGTTTGAATTAAATTTCAGTTCAGCTTATTTGTATATCCTATTCTTATACAAATTCAATTTGGTTTTATACAACCACTTCAATATTTTATAATTTCCTTTGATTGTAATAACAATCAACACATTCGATAATTTCAGAAAATTTTCCCTTTATGTCAAAATAACTTTTGGGAAAATTATATCACTTACCCATTTTAAAACAATACTGAGTCGATTTGTTCTGTTCGAGAGTTTAGAAACACCTATCGATACAGTTGTACTTCCTGTATCGACCAGAATTCATAAACCACTCAACAAACCAGTCAACACAATATAAAACAATTTTTATATCAAATCTACAAATACGCACTCATATATATACACTCACACTCAATCTAGGGTATTACTAACCCCATCTCTATTGAGTCACGCCACAGAGCCAAGGTTATCACTCAACCTGGCTCTGATACCAAATGAAACGACCCGCAAATCCGTACCCTTTGAGTCGACTAATAACACCACACGTCCAACTCAAATTGCACAGAAATACGAACCATTATTAGAAAGAAGTTAGAGGATGAGAAATAGAAAGAAAGAAATATTAGAATAGAAGAAAACGAAGATCACAAACTCACAGCGGAACAGATAAAATATATTAGATAACATAAACTTTGAAATACAAATCAGTAACTTTGTATACATACCATTATCAGAGCACAGCAGTTACTTTTGGAACAGTTATAAACACCTGTTTCCAGATACAACAAAATACACAGCGGAAATATGATAGTCTATAGCTAACTGGTGAAGCCTCCTGCTTCAATCTCCTCCAAGTAAATCTGAAAAATCCTAACTACTTGACTGCCCGTACAAATTTGGGCACCCAAGAGTTTAGGGAAAACAATAAAATAAACTCTGGGTCAGTCATGGGACTGGTGTGAGTAAACTCCAACCATTTGTTTAACTTTCAAAATCCTTTCAAAAGAAATGATAATCGTAAGACCAATCCACACATAAACACGGATGGTTTTTATCTTACGATAACCCAAACCACTTTGGAAATCATATATTATCTGATATTATAATAATGTCTAATCACAAGTAATTAAAATCTAGTAGAACGCTTGCATCTCACGCTCTACATATATAATATACAAATCAAAACTCGCAGGCACTTATTGGAGATTGGATTCCAACTTGACAAGGTATGGGACCACCTTCCGAACGTATATCTCTAGAGGCAAATACACTGGGTTCAACAAGAACATCTTGCAACCCGGCCCACACATGACCGACCACTCATTTCGCTTGAGTGTATCGAATGTATACCACCGACGGTTGGGATCAGCAACCGCTTCCCGAAAAGGGACAGCATCGATAGATTTAAGAACAAAAAGAATTTCTCTAGATAGGTGATCATACATCCTAATGGGTGCGACCCACATAGCCATGCTGCCTGCCCGATTTTTGCCCTTTCCCGTTTGATGAGGCTCGAGGTCATAACGTATCTGTTGACAGATCACACCTCCATTACTTTGAATGCCACATTGTCATACCCGCCAAATCACAAATTGATTTCACCAAAAATACCACGGGTATACAGCTAAGAGAAACGAATTCCTCCGCCACCAAACGTAAGTACGTTTGAAGAGATCAACTTATGCGATCCATTGGATATACTCTGTCAGACACTCGTCCATACACGTTTGTCCTGGGACTGGACAAACCGAAGGCACTATCCAGTACATCCATCTTAGGCACTGTTATCTAAGACTTATACAATAGCCCTTGCACTTCACTCCGTCTTCAAGATATTCAGCATACTTGATTCGCAACGCTTATGCCAATACGGAGTGGTTCTCTGGATAATAATCCAACCGGTCTCTCCATATTAACAACGTTAAAATGGTCAAAACTTTGATAGTCGGTGATTTAACTATCAAATGAAAACATGTCGGTGTGCAAACAATGA
Source organism: Allium sativum (assembly GCA_030737875.1). Lineage (NCBI taxonomy): Eukaryota > Viridiplantae > Streptophyta > Magnoliopsida > Asparagales > Amaryllidaceae > Allium > Allium sativum. The sequence goes on along the minus strand of CM060926.1, from coordinate 1,015,338,970 downwards.
TATTATTTCCAAAAGGAAATTCTATCGACCAAACATCATTTAACGTTTATCCCTTTTTGTTCATTCATTTCTTCATTTCCCTTTTCACTTTCATTCCTTATTTAATATATTTAGGAATTATACTCTATTAACATTGGAAAACATTTCCATTATCTGTCCTTTACATTCAGAAAACATTTCTGACTCTCATTCGGAAACATTTCCAAATCTCCTTCATTTTCCGCCTTCCGTGTTCTTTCAAAGCTCTATTTTTTCTCTCGATCATTGGAAAACATTTCCAATATTATAATTCCTTTATTGAGAAAATATCCTTTACTCCCGTTAGAAAACATTTCTAAATCCTTTGAATTAACTGATGTTATAAACATCGTTATTATAACTCAAATCATAAATCATTCGTTAACTAACGATATCACTAACCAACCCTTGCTATCGAGCCTTAACCATGTCTCCGTCAATAATGCAGTTAGTCAAGTTGGGGTATAATTACCTCTCAGACCTTAACTGAACGACATTCTTAACTTTGAAATAGTCAGAGCTCATAACTTTAAACAACATTGCTTACGCGACTCTCAGATTTTGATCTACAAACATACCTTTTTTATAGAAATATTGATTATAACGGTAGCGTTATAATTGCTATCTTCAAATGTTTGGTTTATAAAACATTGCTTTCAACAACAGCGTTAAAACCGCTGTCTAGCATTATAGAACACTTATCATAACCATAGCATTAAGATTGCTATTAAAACAGTTATTTTAACGGCAGCGTTAAAATTGCTATTTAGGTTTACCAAGACATTTATTATAACAGCAGCGTCTAAATTGCTGTATAGATTTACAACATCTATTATAACAACAGCGCTAAAATCGCTGTTTAGTCTTATAAAAGCATTTCTTACAAAGACAGTGTTATAGTCGCTGTTTAAAAGCAATTCTTATAACAACAGCGGTTTGATTTCTGTTTTGAATAAAATACCGTGTGCGGCGCACACGCTTCCGTTGTTCATTTATAAACTCTGTTTATTTTAGACAATTCAAGTTCTCCTTTACACATATTTATAAACTATACATTCTTCTAACCACTTAATTCGATTTCTATAAATCTCCTTTTCATATACATTTTATTTGCAAACTATTTCCTTGTTTAAACTATTATTCTTTTATTTTAAGCATTTGAAAATCTTTCTTTAAACTTCCCTCTGTAATTTGCTAAATTCAAATCCATTTCAAATATTGGTTTCAAAACCGATACTCACTTTCAAATATACATTCATATTTGAACTCACCTTTTAATTTATCCAATGGTTAATGATCCACTCCATTTATATCTTTATTTATAACATTTTTCTTGGTTTACCCAATGGAATAGGTTTCCATTTGCAATTCAATGAAAAAGAAATTATTTCTAATTTGGAAATAAACTCTGCTTTTAAATTCTAACTTCCCTTTTCACATTCGATGATATTTTACGGTATCTAAAATACCAGGTTTCTAGGGCCAGGGTAAATCAAACACACAAATTCAACCATGGATAATGTAGCATAACATATATCACCATTAAATAAAACAGTAAATAAAAATGTTGAGGGATCCAGTTGGATCCCTCCAATCCTGTTTCCCTGCATCCACAGATGTTAATAACACCAATAATATTATTTCACATCAAAATGAAATATCAGAACTAATGATCAATTAATGGTGTAATCCTATCAACCAATTTAACCAAATTTACCAACTATTCAACTAATCAACCATTGCACGTTAAAAAATATTTAAAACTTGTTTATATATAAAAATATAAACAAGAAGGAGTTAGTGAGTTTACTCACTTCGATTGCAGTTGACGATTCTGCTTTCTATTTCATTTACAATCAAACAAGCATTTGATTTTGTCACGAAATTTCAATTGTTTTGTTTTCAATCAAAATAGCTCCACTACGTAGATTTTCATTGCGATTCCAACGATATTCGTCGCGTTAAATTCTGTTACAACGAACAATTTATGGTGATTACGAGTTATTTATTTAAAACATAGTTAAATCAATTAATTAGTTTAAAATCTCCTTACTCAACCTTACTAATCACGATGATCATTATAGCATTAATCCCGCACTGAGGCTCCTTCTTCCTTGAATATGTATACTGGAACCCGCTCCCTGTAACATTCATTAAGTCAAATTATTTTGACAGCCGTTACAACCCTTTAAATCATTTTAAAGGGAATATAATTAAATTAAGTGTTAACAGTGTTTTAATACCGTCATTAATCCATGGTTAGCCACGTAAGTAATGGTTACTTCGTTTCACCCAGGTTTAGAAAAACCTGTCACTGTGCTTCATCTTCAAACCGTGGGAACAGTTCTTTTTTTTTTTTTTTTTTTCAACCACGTTTAACATTATATGCTTCTACACATGCACACTTAACAGCAAATTTCCACTCCTCCTATCCCAACTCAGCGAATCAACGAACTCTCAAGCGCCATCATTGAAAAACCATCTTCGTTCAGAAGAATGAAACCATCTGCTCCTTACAGTCATGTTGTGATCTCAAAATCCCCTCCATGCTGTACTGAAAAACAGCAAATCCTTTTGCAATGAAACACACCCATGAAACCGCCTCATACCATCACAGTCCTTCCCCTTCGGCCATCACCTTGCTGTCGGGTTCGAACTCAACAAGAAGGGCACACAGTTGAAGTTAATACCTTCAAAGTTTTAAATAGAGTAAATCTCGAAATTTTAGGAGTTAACCACGTATATTTTTTCTTCAGAAAAGAAAAGAAAAGAAGAAAGATAAAATAGAACAAAAGGAGAACTCGGTTTCTTCATACAGCAAACGAAGAAGAAATGAATATTTTCGATCCTATTTATAAACGATGATCCTTGGCAGCCAAGGAATAGCTGTTGTAGGATGTACGCCCTTAGGTCCTTAGATCGCCAGACTTTTAAAAAAAAATTGATTTGCCAAGACTTGAAGATACTCGGATTCCTAGGGTGGCGGATGTTTGATCTAATGTCAGTACCCTGCATGATTAAACAATACGTCTGCGTTTGAGTTCCCCTCCAATTTGTGTATTTTTTTTTTTTTCTCTTCACATGGGTACAGTCCATATGATATATATAAATGTACTAAAATATACAATACAGTACACCTCATTGCTAAGCTACTTTAAAGGTGGGCATCAACTATGAGCCACCTTGATTTTCGTGATCAAAGAACCGTGCCGAAGTGAGCAAAAGATAGATTGTTTGTTTTAAATTGGTATGTTACTTCATTGTTGAGGTAGCTGGTTTTATTTCCAACAAAATACAGGTCTGCTAATAGGATGCGGGATAGGTATCTCTTTGAGGTAGGCATCAGTACGTGCGTTGGAAGGGATGGGGTACGGACATTACTTCATAGCCAAGTGTGCAGAAGGGTCTATTTTATTTTGAGTTATAATGATTTGTGTACCCCCATTACATAAGATTCCATACACTACGGACAGCTATGGACAGAAATAAGAGTACGAACGTGTTCAGCGAGGTACCACGATCCTAAAAATATAATAATATCGGTCGTTTAACTTATATTATGAAACCCCAAAATATTGATATAGGGTGCAAAATAACCCAAATAAAAAGTTGCATATTTAATTAATTAAAATTTACAGTAAAATTCTAAAAATTAATTTATCACTACGCCTCAAAAGAACCTTGCCCAAATTCGCAACCAATCTCTAGTTATATTAAATAAACCGTTATGGCTTATATACGATTCTACAGCGACTATTTCTAATTTTGATTTGGTCATAATTAACAAATTATAACACGAAATCTAGATTTTTCTCTTTCATATGAAAATTATAATCAATACAGTTCCAACGTGTCTTGTTCCACAGAAATCCGACTTATATCGGATCCTGTATCCTCAGTTGAAGTTCAAAACTCTATATTACGAACTGCCGCGCCATTTCGAACTCGTTTTATAATTATATTATAAATTAACGTTCAAACTTCGTTTTTAATTAATAAATTCCTATATATAATTCAATTAAACATTTTAAAACAAATTTAAATATTCAGAATTCAACGACCTAAAAATCCGGGTCGTTACAAAATATATACATGCCGCCTGCGTGCGAACTAGATACATGATCCCCATTGTCAAAAACCGCGAGGTTTTAAGGTAGAGCGAGGAGCCGTACTAGGGGCGGTCCCGATTTTAACTACCCTGCCGTTATGCTGCCGAAATTTTGAATAATATTCATGTGTTTGAATTATTTTCATTTGTTGAAACTATATTTATTCGTTGAATAGAAAACCTTCATGTGTTGAATCGATATTCATTCGTTGAATTGAAATTCATGTGTTGAATGGTGTTCGTGTTTTAAATATAAAAATCACATTTTTATCTATATATATAAACTATAGAAAATCTTCATGTGTTGAATCGATATTCATTCGTTGAATTGAAATTCATGTGTTGAATGGTGTTCGTGTTTTAAATATAAAAATCACATTTTTATCTATATATATAAACTATAGAAAACCTTCATGTGTAGAATCGATATTCATTCGTTGAATTGAAATTCATGTGTTGAATGGTGTTCGTGTTTTAAATATAAAAATCACATTTTTATCTATATATATAAACTATAGAAAACCTTCATGTGTTGAATCGGTATTCATTCGTTGAATTGAAATTCATGTGTTGAATGGTGTTCGTGTTTTAATTATAAAAACCACATTTTTATCTATATATAAACTATAGAAAACCTTCATGTGTTGAATCGATATTCATTCGTTGAATTGAAATTCATGTGTGGAATGGTGTTCGTGTTTTAAATATAAAAATCACATTTTTATCTATATATATAAACTATAGAAAACCTTCATGTGTTGAATCGATATTCATTCGTTGAATTGAAATTCATGTGTTGAATGGTGTTCATGTTTTAAATATAAAAATCACATTTTTATATCTATATATATATATATAAACTATAGAAAACCTTCATGTGTTGAATCGAAATTCATTCGTTGATTTGAAATTCATGTGTTGAATGGTATTCATATTTTGAAATAAATTGTTTTATAGTAAAAATCACATTTTTATCATCTATATGAAATGGATAAAATAATCCCGTTTTGAAAGAAATTGTTTTATAATAAAAATCCTATTTTTATTACCTATATAAACTATATAAAATAATAGTGTTTTGAAATAAATTATTTTACAATAAAAATCACATTTTTATTATATACATGAATTGCTAAATATAGTGAAGTGTTGAAATAGAAGACAGTTAGATAAAAATATCATTTTTATCAAATGTATAAAAAGAATATAGTTTTGAAATCGAAGAATCGATATATATATTTAAATAGAATTGAAATATATCGAATAACGACGCTGCAGTTCGTATTTTGAAACCGTGATTTCAAATGATTAGTACAGGAGATCCGTACATCGGATTTTCCTGAAATCACAACCGTTGGGTTCGCTTTGCAAAAATCTTTCCAATGGCACCAACTTTGTAAAAATCCAACGGTTGGATTGTCTGGAATGTTTAATTCAAATCTGAAAAAAAAACAGTGCCAGAATTGATTATATTTATATAAATATAATTATATTTAATCGAATAACGACGCTGCAGTTCGTATTTCGAAATCGAAACTTCAAACGATTGTACCGGGAGATCCGACCGTCGGATTTTCCCGAAACTGGAACCGTTGGATTTATTTTGAAAAGATCTTTCTAATGATGTAAATTTTGTGAAGATCCAACGGTTAGATTTTCAGATATGTGTAAATCAAATCTGAAGAAAAACAGCGCCACGGCCGCGTTATGGCCCGAAGCGTCGTTTTGAATAAATTGGCTATTTTAAAATAAATAAAAATAGCGATAAGTCGTTATAAAATATTATAAACGATATGGATGTGATTTAGAAATTAACTGAAGGTTGGCTAAGTCGAATGGTTTCCTGGGTGTTGATCTGATGTAGGTTTCGACCTTCGGGGTTAATATTTAGGAAATCGTTCTCTTACTGATTGACGGTTAGTGACTAATGAATTGAAATGATGCGTGTGTATGTTAGTGTTGCACTTGTTTATTATATACGCGAGCTGCTCAGAAAGAACGGGTTTATCCCATTCTGAATAACTGAATCGACGATAAGAAATCGAAGATGAAGACAGTGGTCGAAGACCGGAGATCTTCACCTCGTTTGGATGGTAACCGAGGTCCTGATTGGGAGGCATCCCGAAATATGGATAATGAGTGGTGATCGTCCAGACGTACGTGGTGGTCGATGGGTTTGCGAGGTATACAGTGCCTCCGGTTTCGTTCAGAACCAGAACAGACTTGTAAATGGACTGTGTGTCTGACATTGGAATTTATTCTGTGTTGATTGATCTCTATTAAATATACATCTGTTTGGCGGCGGAGAATTTATTCTTTTGCTTAACGCCCTTCTCTGAAACGCACGAGCTCAGAGGTTGTATATCGATGGACATCAGTCGCATGGCATGAATTGCTAGTGTGGCATGCCTAAGTGGCAAATGATCAAGGCTTCTGTTGAAAAACAAAGTCTTGTGGTGATGATCAAAGCACCGCCTGTGTGGCGTAGCTTTGTGTATAATGTGAATTCGCGAGCCTCACACCCCAGTATGAACCAGAAACGGGAGAAGGACCTCAGGGAGGGCATGCGTTTCTTTCTAGCTAGGGTGGTGTCATTGACCTACCAGCCCTGACATTTATATACTTTTCACCTGTGTGGTTGTTGCTGTTGCGAGGCGCCTCGGTTTGATCGGACGATCCGGGTCCGATGGAGTCATTCGTTGGCTCGTTTACGCCCCAAAGGGCGGGGAGACGTAGTGTTCAGGCATAATAATCCACATCGGTGGACCGGCCCTGACGATCTAAAGGGTTGATGCGTTCTGATCCTGTGGCTCGGGCTAGAGAGTCACGAATTCGGTAAGGACTATCTTTTGACTTGGTTCATGACGGAAATCCAATTTCCAAATACGACATCGTGCGGTTTTGATTGTATACCTATATATGGCGACATGGTGGTATGGGGCATTAATGCCGTCTATGATTGATAGTTATGATTTGAAATTGTTTTCAAAACATATAAACACTAGTAATAATATCAAATGCCTTTGCTTTATTCGTATCAATCATATTTTGGCCATTATAAGGTAAATCTCTATCCTCCGGTTTGCGTTGCATTGTGTGATGGGAACTGAGTCTTAGAATGGCTTCATTTTTATAAAAAGCATTGCGATGTTTAAAAGAAAGATTTGTTTTAAAGCACTGGCAATCCAATGGAGTAAACCCGTTTCAAGAAAGTGGCGTGGTCCTGTGATTAGCCATATATTAAATGTGTTGAGTAGATTTCTCATACCAGTCCCATGACTGACTCGTAGTTTGTTTCACTTTCAAACTCGAGTGCCCCTTTTTCTACATGGGCATCCTTGTATTCAGGTTCAGCTGGTTCTTTCGGGATAGCTGGTGCTGAAGATGGATTCTATTATTTATCTCTTTTTATGCTGTTCAGCTCCTATTGTACATATTTTGTTTGTTTCCGCTGTAGACATTTATGTATAGCTGAACTGTATTTGTACTAAGTATGATCCTGTATACTGTGTAACTCTGATGATTACGTTTATCCAGTATAATCTATTGTTCATTATCTGGTGTATTTAATTATTCTGTTCTGCTATTATCTGTTTCTGTGTTATATTCCACGGATTACCCTTGCCGCCGTCTATACGGGGTTTGGGGTTGTCTGAAATTGGGTGTCCGAAAGGGCATTGCGGTGCACGTAAAAATAGCCTACCAGGGAAACAGTCTCAGAATGCGATGAAACTGGTGTCGTTGGGTTCATATTGAAAAATTATTATAGGATTGTAAGGTTTCAAGTTAATTTGACTTATCTAGTGATCGTGGAAAAATTAAACGCGTGTTTATTTCTGGTTTTATAAAGGTAATTTTTTCATACGACCTCGGATTTCGACGAAACTTATCCCATTGGATCCGGAATATCTTTTAACACTAAGATTAGCCTTTTTGTTAGAAAACGAAGATCGTATGTAGTGATTTTTAACATGATTTCTCTACGACGAAGTTTCGTACATTATAATATTAAAAAAAATCAATCCCACCTTTCTACTGTAGTTGTGCGTCCTAAATTTCATTTTTTTTCTTGCTCCCCAAATTATCCAACCGTGCTCTGCAATCCTTTGAGAACCTTGCACCCCAATCCGTCTTCAAACCTGCCAATTATGGAATGCATCGATTGTACCACCTACTCAACTCGCGTCTGCAAACCTATGTTTTATACAATATATTAAGTTAAAAACCTGGCCATCAAGTCGTCTTCTCCCCTATAAATACCTTGCTCCATTCGTTTCCTCCATCTCGTCTCAGCAATGGTGAGACAGCGTCCTCTGTTAATGATAAAAATACACACATATATATATATATATATAAAAGATTGAAACAGCAGTCTCGAACCAGAAGGGGATGGGTACTGGTAGGTAAACCGTTGGGAAGATGACTCACGGCATTGGGTGTATAACGTGAGTTAAAGGCATGGTAACTGGTCATGGTATTTGCAGTTTCAAAGCGGAAAGGGGAAAGTCTGTATAAACGTAAAGACATTTATATCAATACGAGACAGGAGGTACATGTGACGGAAAGGAGGAGAGGGATCTTGCGGGTTTCAAACAGCGAATGGGAGGAAGAGGAGTGGGGAATGGAGTGTGTGTACAGTTGAGTTTTTAATAATGTGATAAAAGAGGAGATTTAAAACAGTACGGAGGGAGGGACCTGTAGCCTTAGTTTTGAACAAAGGGTGACAAAATGTGTCGCACCTGGAGCTCGACTGATCCACGTCGGTGGGCACTGTGGTTCACCGAAGTGGGAGCGAGGAGGCGAACGAGTTTGGTTTGAGGAGAGATGTGGAATGGATGTGTTAAAAGGGCGGTTTGTGGCCTAGGGTGCGGTGTCAGTATGAAGCGTGCACAACTTTAAGGGAGGGGGCTCCAAGAGGAAATGAGGAAGGCATTTTGGGGAAGAAGAGTTTTTTTTTTTGTGGTGAGGCTTTGGGTATTTAGTTGGGCTGAAGTGTTTTGATGGGCTTCGGGCTTTAAAAAAAATGGGTGGATGGAGGTGTGTAACCGTATGAGGGGAGATATGGGTAGTTAAAAGGTGATAGTGGGGAAACAAAAGTATAAGGGGATGGGCACGTTGAATGAAGACAGCATGTGGGTGTTAAAATGAGGAAAATGTGGACCTAAATGTAAAGACCCATGACTTCGCCGGTAAGGAAAGAGCGGATACTTCGAGAACAACACACAAAAGAACGCAGACAGAAGAACATTTCATTGTCAATTACAACAATTCCATCGGAATACAAGAATATACAGAGTATAAATAAATATTACACATTTACTAAATATCAGAGATTACAATACATTACATAGCAGCGGAAAATAATACAATACACAACTAGAAGTAATACACGGATACAAAGCTTTCCGAGTATCGTGCCAGCTGTAAAACAGGATCCTGTGAATATAAATCTGCAAAACCAAAACTACTAGCTGCCCGTGTCGAAAATAAGGGGTTTAGGTTAAAACAATGAACTCCAGGTCAATCATGGGATTGGTGTGAGAACTAAAACAGTTATTAATCTTTGTTTTAAAGTTAGGTAAATCGAGGGACCACGCCGTATAACACGGAACGGGTTTCCTCCCAAGAATACCAGTGCATAAAACAAACAACGCAATGCTAAATGAAGCTATTATAAGACCCAGGTCCCATCACACAATGCAACGCAAGCCGGAGGATAGGGTTTTTACCTTATAATAGCCCAAGAATGCTTGATACGCTAAATTTCATGTTTTAATTCTTAATCAGGCTCCAACCGTAAATTAGTAAGAGAACGATTCCCTAAGTATTAACCCCGAAGGCCGAAACCAACATCAGACTAATATCCAGGAAACCACCCATCTTAGCTCGTTTCCAGTTAGTTTCTGATTTTATATACAATCATAAATATCAATCATAGGCGACATGAGCGTCCCATGCCACTATGTCGCCATATATAGGTTTACAGTCAAAACCACAAAGTCACGTATTGGAAGTTGGATTTCCATCTGTGAACCGAGGCAAAAGATAGTCCTCACCGAATTCGAGACTCTCTAGCCCGAGCCTCAGGCAAGTACTCAGTCAAGCCTTTGGAGCGACAGGGCCGGTCCACCACTACAACAAAAAATACTTTTCGCAACAGGCAATATCTGTTGTAGTAGACCAATTGCAACAGGCCCGCGCCTGTTGGTATAGCCGAAGTTGCAAAAAGTCAGCAACATTTTCTGCCTGTTGCAATAAAAGGTTGCAATATACTACTTTGCAACTGGCCTTTGTTGTTGCAACAGACCATTCTGCAACAGTATATGCCCGTTGCAATAGATTCATAAATCTGTAAAAAAAAAATATTATAGCTTATAGATATTACATATTAAACGTATTTGTTTTAGTAATAGTGTATATCACAGAATGAAATAAACAAATAAAAAAAATTATTTTAACCAAGTTTTAATAGTACAAACAATTACAATAAAAGTTTCTACAATTTTCATACACCATTCATGTATAACAATTTCTTCTCTCACACAAAACATTTATTTCGAATAGAGTATTTTCTACTCATATTTCTACTCTATCATACATATATTATAACAAGAGAATAAACTTGGGTCATTGAGGGTCTTCTTTGAGCAGCTGCTTGTGCGCAGAAAAGTGCAACTTTTGCATATCTTAATACTTCTCTTTCAATCTCCCTTCTTCGCGTCGTTGCCATGCCTTTGGAAAATGTAAATACATAAATACTCAAAGGCAAATCATCAACAATAACATTCCTTAAAACTACAATGCTTATAGTTAACTTAAAAACGCCTACTGATAACATTTCAAAACTATTAAACAACATTAGCCTACACTGCAACAGGATATTCTACAAACACCCTTTATACTGGACCAGCTACATAAATGATGGAATGTGATTTCAATGATGACATGAACTTGCAATATCAGCATGTGATTTCAATGAATGCAAATAATGAATCAAGGACAGCAGAAGTAGCTTCATAAATGATGGCATCTTTATCCATCGTAATTGCTAATGCATTACAGCAATAAAACAAATAGGTATAATATATGATCCTACCTAGTAAATCAAATATGGAATGGTTGTCCACCAATCATAGACACAAATGAACTATAAACATATGTAATCCCAAATTTGATACCACGGTTTGTAAATAATAGATATCGACTGTAATATTCTCTGAGTTCAATAATTTATGTAAACACTAGGTTAAAATAACATATTATGCAGATTATGTGTTTCTTTGGTGTTTCAACAGCTACGCTTATTGAAATTAGAATAAAAGTATAACTTACATTTGCTGCTGAAGGAGTTTGAATTCTTCCATGTATATATTCCAACTTGTATTTCTTTTCCTGCAAAAATATTGCTCTTCGTCTTTCATGCTTTATTCCATAGTCTTTGAACACATTCGGTCTCTCACAGCTAAAATCCATGGCCCCTCGTGAACAATTTATCCACTACAGTTTGTAATCTTATAACAACGTGCAAACCACAATGACCCAGTGTGCAGTTCCTTTATCTCATCCTGGATCCCACTATAGATATCCAAAAGATATTGTCTATGTATTTCATTATTTCTAAAATTATTATTACAAATCTGGAGGAAAATCATCCGTACTTACTCGCTTGAAATGATAGATATCAACGCTTCAATTACGCCTCGTCTCACAGACCCGGAAATTCCTCACATATTCCTTTTGCATTTTAAAACATTGGATGAGCGATTATAGAAAGGAATCAAATTCCTTGTGAAAAGATACTTTGCATTATCGATCTATATGCACGTGTACTATACTATTGAACCTTGTTAAAATGGGACTCATATGCTTAACGCTTTCTGATTGTTATGCTTTTACACCTTAGCAGTTTTAAATAACGAACTTGCTTGAAGCCCCGCTGTTTACTAACAATCCACTAAATTAGTGTATTTTAACATTCGCTTTAGTAGTTCTAATATATATATATAATTAGATCAATTATTTTTTAAGCTCTAACTAAACTAGGTTATCCGTCAAACATCAAGGTGTTTTAACAGCTGCGCTTATTGAAATTAGAATAAAAGTCTAACTTACATTTGTTGTTGAAGGAGTTTGAATTCTTCCATGTATATATTCCAACTTGTATGTCATTTCCTGCATGAATATTGCTCTTCTTCTTTCATGGAGATGCTTTATTCCATAGTTTTTGAACACGCTGGGTCTCTCACAGCTAAAATCCACGGCACCTCGATGAACAGTTTATGCATTACAGTTTGTAATCTTATAACAACTTGCAAACCACAATCGGTGAACAGTCAAGCAAGAACTACGCTGAATGCACATCCCAGATCTTTTGCGAATATCATCTCAACACAGAAAGGGTGCTACAACTTTAATTTTTGGCCGCGATAGAGACATTAAATCCAGATCTAAAATTCAACAATCGATATTTGAGGAAATTTTTAAGAGGATAAATTAAATCCAGATTTGGATCTCGTTACTCATTTGAACCCCCACCCAGATTCGTCAAATCGCTCTTTCGTTGACTAACAACCTCGTTGTTTACAACCTGCGTTTCATGCGATTGTCAATACCATAACTCCTTTTCCTCGCCTCGGCCACAGTTCGAAACCCTAACTGAAACTAAAATCAACAATCACAAACCGCATATCGGCCATCCCCAACTTGCTACGTGTTAGCACCTCTTCGTCAGACATTATCAACGCCAACCCTAGATACCAATTCGAAATTCCTCAATCCAGTACCATAATTTTCCAAATCCATTGTCAGGTAGATCCATCGATTCAAAAAGAAAAAAAAAAGAGAAAGGGTGAGAATTGGGGCTGAAGGGGAAAGGGTAAAATGAATAAAGAGAATGGACATCAGAGAAATCCGTAAAAGAAGCTTTAGTGGCCTTTCGTTCGTTGGATTGATTAGCTTTGAACGATGATGAATTCGGTTGTTTACCATTCGTGAATTGTGCTTTTTGCCTGTGCTTTGTAAATGTAATTACCAAGTTATAGACGCTACTTTCCAACCATTAAATCTTTAAAATAACAATTAAGTTTAAGTACCAATTAGTTACTTCAAACTAGATTTACAGTTAATAATTAACTAAATCCCTTTTAAATTTAACCTTAGGCAAGTGTATACTAGCTGAAACAAACATACTAAATTGTTATAATAATTAAATTTTATTAAATTGTTATAACAAACATATTAAATTGTTATAACAATTAAACACATTAAATTGTTACATATTATAATAATTAAATTTTATTATCAATTAATAATAATAAATTGTAATCTTAATTATTATGCAATTACTAATGGTTAATTATTTATTAATTATTATTAATATTTTATTAACTATTTAATATTATGAATATTTTATTAATTATTTAAAATTTGTTGTTAATTAGATTTATTTATTTCTAAATGTAGTTAACAACTGTTAGCTATAATTTATACACTATTAACAACTAACCATGATAAATTAGTAAAATATTAATTTATTTTAATTATATTACTTATTACTTAAATACTTATTATATAATTACTAAATATTACATATTACATAGTACTTTTGCAGTAACTATGCTTACCAAATGTTAATTAGTAATTATTATTATTTAATTATCAGTTATAAATATCACTTTACAATACTTAAATTTTATTATTAATTAATAATTATTAATTATTAATCTTAATTATTATATAATTACTAGTAGTTAATCATTTAATAATAATTATTTGAAATTAATTAGTAAAAATTAATCAGTAAAAGTTGATACTAATTTTTAATAGTATGTTTTTTGTAAGTGGCTTTACAAGTTACAAAAAAATACAGTTATTGCAAGAGGCGAAAACAGTTGCAAATAGTATGTTTGTTGCAACTGTTATGGAAGCACAGTTGCTCAAAGTATGTTTTTGCAACAGGAAGAGAAGCGCAGTTGCTAAAAATATGTTTTTCGCAACAGGAAAAAAAGGCATGTTGCCGAATCTCACCTATTGCAACTGCTTTAATAGGTCTGTTGCTAAATGTTATTTACTGCAACTGTTATTTGTTGCCAGTTGCAAAAACCTAGTTGCAATAGGGTATTTTTCTTGTAGTGCACCGATGTGGATTAAAATGCCTGAACACTGCGTTTCCTCACCCTTTGGGGTGCAAATGAGCCAACGAATGACTCCATCGGCTTCACATAGTCACCGATATATCCGAGGCGCCTCGCAAACCAACAAAGACATAAGTCAAACTCGTCAGGGTGTGTCAAACCACTGACGCCACTTCTAACTAAAAAGAAACGCATGTCCTTCCTGAGGCCCTTCTCCCGTTTTTGGTTCACAAACGGGGTGTGAGGCTCGCGAATCAGCGTTACACAAAGCTATGCCACACAGGCTGTGCTTTGATCATCAACCACAAGACTCTGCTTTTCAACAGAAGCCTTGATCATTTTCCACTTAGGCATGCAACATAGGCAATTCACTCCATGTGTTTAATATCCATCAATATATACCCCCCTGAGCTCGTACGTCCCAGAGAAGGGCGTTAAGCAAGAGAATAAATTCTTCGCCGCCAAACAGATATATATTTAATAGAAATCAACCACACAGAATAAAATCCAATGTCGGACACACAGTCCATTTACAAGTCCATTCTGGGTCTGAACGAAACCGGAGACACCTTGTACCTCACTTATCCATCGATCTCCAAGTACGTCTGGACGACCACTAACGGATTCCCTCCTCTTGGGTGTACAGCCCAATCAAGATCATCAGTAATCACCCAAACGACGTGAAGACCTCCGGTCTTCGACCACCGTCTTCATCTTCGACTTATCGTCATATCAGTTATTCAGAATGGGATAAACCCGGTCTTTCCGAATAACTCGCGTATATAATAAACAAGTGTTACACAAACACAACATACGCCTCATTCCAATTCATCAGTCACTAACCTTAAATTAATCAAGAGAATAATTCCCCAAATATTAACCCCGAAGGCCGAAACCAACATCAGATCAATACCCAGGAAACCATTCTGCTTAGCTAACCTACAGTTAGTTTCTAAATTTCACATTCTTAGGGAAAGGGTCCCATTAATTTTATCAAAGATAAATTCTTTTAAATTTATTCTTTAATCCTCCTTTGAATATCACTTCAAACTAGTCGGGATTAGCGAACCACACCGAAGTAATCATTTATTTTATTTCTCAATCCCAACCAATTCATCCCATGAAGTAAAACTGGTCATACTTCATATCTAACACCACGGTGTTTTTGGTAAATTCAATTACCATTTCACGTTCAAATCTAATTAAAGATTTAACTATCGCCTGGAGCAAAACTGGTGATACTCCATTCTCGATCATTTCAATCTAATTAAAGATTCATTAAAAATCCACTTAGTTTTAATCTTTAACTGGCTTAAAGGATCAATGTCATTTAACAAACGATTCACGATAAACCCAAAATCACATTCCATTCTATCAGCCTTTGACCGTAAAATAGCAAGTGAGCAATTCCCTAAGTATTAACCCCGAAGGCCGAAACCAATATCAGATCAATACCCAAGAAATCATTCGACTTAACTAATCTCTAGTTAGTTTCTGATTTTCTTAACTCAGTTGGGTCTAAGAACAGTATTATTGAAGATACCGTTCATGACAACCCAAAATAACATTCCATTAATTATCGGGTTAAAGAACAAGTGTTATTTAAAACACCGTTCACGATAAACCCAAAAATCAATTCAAATTCAATTCCAATTAAATACCGTTTAATTGGTACACTTCATTAAATCTAAATATAAAGATTTAACCTTTTTCTCAACTGGGTTTAAGAACAGTGTTAATGAAGACACCTTTCACGACAAACCCAAACTACATTTGATATTAAATACAAGGCTTTGAATAGAAAATATATCAGATTATATTCAATATCAAATTCTACAACCAACAAATATCGTATTGGAAATAACGATATAAATATATCTTTCAAATTTCCATAACAATATCTGTATAATCACAAAAATCCAACATCGAAATATTCCAAACACAATTTCGATTCAAATCCATTCCAACTCAGTTATTGGAAATTCTGGTTACTTTTAAAACCATTTCAAATCAACTTTATTTATTTAAAAATAAATAAATTATTATTCTAGTTCAAAACTAGTTCATTTCGATAAAAACCTATTTTTCTCTTTTCAAATATGGAGTTTTTCATCCCAATTCTTCACAAATCATTTCTTATGATTTTACACAAATTATTACTATTTTTAATAATTTTATCAAGGCCCGTACAGTCGATTTCCATCAACGGCCATCGAACTGCACTTGCAACGACCTTTTCCAAATTTGATTTGGACATAGTCCCAAATCCAATCGTTAGATTTCAAATTTCTAATATTTTATAGAAAGCTCTTTTAGATACGAACCTAACGGTTCCGGTTTTAGGAGAATCCGACGGTTGGATCTCCCGTAATATCTGTTCGAAGTCAATGGTCGAAATTCGCAAACTGCCGCGGCGCGGCGCGTTCTATTCAGGCCATTATATTATATATAATATATACTTCGTCGATTTCCTATCGAAACGAATTTTATAAATCGTTTAAAATTCGTTTTCAAAACGATTTCAACTTCATTTTCAAATTAAAATCAAAATTGAATTTTTCAATATAAATTCGTTTTAATTTCATTTCAAATCGATTTCAATTCAAATCAATTATAGTTCAATTTCAATACGTTTTAAATTCAATCCAAAACGATTTCAATTCTATTTCAATCTAATTCGACTTTCAATTCTATTCAGTTTAATTCGAATTTCAATTCTTTTCAATTTAATTCGAATTTCAATTCTTTTCAATTTAATTCGAATTTCAATTCTTTTCAATATAATTCGAATTTCGAAATCACTTTCAATATTCATTGAAAAATGAATAAAATCGATATAAATATCGATCGTGTCAAAATGGCATCAATCTAATCAACACGGCTTCATATATTTCTATTTTCAAATATTTTATTTCAAATATTTCTATTTCAAATATTTCTTTTTCAAATATTTCTATTCAAATATTTCTTTTTCAAAACTGGATTGAGGCCCAATCAATTACCATATAATATTAATTATATGGATTTTCTACAACACATGTATAAAATAACAGCGATAAATAATCAACCATCATCCAGAGTGCGTTCTACACTGTATAAACAGCAAATATAAATATTTAACGCTTATAACAGCCTGTCAATCAATCGATCGACATACAGCTAATTATTGGGATAACGTATGTCATATATCATCCCAATACCCGTGTGGGGTTTTCAAACAATCAACACAGATTTTATTTGTGCAGTTGGGCGATGTGTAAAATTTATCGTCCCAATCAATATCAGTCAAATGTGTGTATATAAACAAATCGTTCGATTTGTTTATATTAATTTATTTCATTTCATATATATGTTAAAAAATTCTATTTTTAACTATATAAATATTTTATTTCATTTCACATCACATTACACAATCAACTACACATCAAAATCAAACAAACAAGCATACAAGCCGTCCATGGTCTGTGGACGACGGGTGTCGGGTGCTACTAAACACCGTCTGCATCCTAGTATATATTTTAACTAGAAAATTAAATTAAAAGTGAGAAGTTCTCACCGACTAGCTAAACCAAACACAACGACTCTTCATTTGTAGGAAGTCTTCATCGTTCTCGCCTTTTGTCACTTTCTTTGCCTGTATTCACTACATATATAAAAATCACATTTTTATATTGTTTCTATGTATATAAAAATCACATTTTTATACAGCTACCATATAGATAAAAATTCTATTTTTATCCTTATCACTATATAAAAATTATATTTTTATATATCTACTTCTAATATAAAGATCGAATTTTTTATTAGTTATATAATATAAAAATCATTCTTTTATAATCTCCACTATATAAAAATCATATTTTTATAACCCCTACTATATAAGAATCATATTTTTACTTCGCTATCCAATATATAAAAATCGAATTATATATAATATATACTTCGTCAATTTCCTTTCGAAACGAATTTTATAAATTGTTTAAAATTCGTTTTCAAAACGAATTCAACTTCATTTTCAAATTCAAATCAAAATTGAATTTTTCAATATAAATTCGTTTTAAGTTCATTTCAAATCGATTTCAATTCAAATCAATTTCAGTTCAATTTCAATACGTTTTAAATTCAATTCAAAACGATTTCAATCTAATTCGAATTTCAATTCTATTCAGTTTAATTCGAATTTCAATTCTTTTCAATTTAATTCGAATTTCAATTCTTTTCAATTTAATTCGAATTTCAATTCTTTTCAATTTAATTCGAATTTCAATTCTTTTCAATATCATTCGAATTTCGAAATCACTTTCAATATTCATTGAAAAATGAATAAAATCGATATAAATATAGATCGCGTCAAAATGGCGTCAATCTAATCAACACGGCTTCATATATTTCTATTTTCAAATATTCTATTTCAAATATTTCTATTTCAAATATTTCTTTTTCAAATATTTCTATTCAAATATTTCTTTTTCAAAACTGGAATGAGGCCCAATCAATTACCATATATGTTAATTATATGGATTTTCTACAACACATGTATAAAATAACAGCGATAAACAATCAACCATCATCCAGAGTGCGTTCTACACTGTATAAGCAGCAAATATAAATATTTAACGCTTATAATAGCCTGTCAATCAATCGATCTACATATAGCTAATTATTGGGACTAGTGTAGTCATATATCATCCCAATACCCGTGTGGGGTTTTCAAATAATCAACAAAGATTTTATTTGTGTAGTTGGGCGATGTGTAAAATTTATCGTCCCATTCAATATCAGTCAAATGTGTGTATATAAACAAATCGTTCGATTTGTTTATATTAATTTATTTCATTTCATATATACGTTAAAAATTCTATTTTTAACTATAAAATATTTTTAACTATATAAATATTTTATTTCATTTCACATCACATTACACAATCAACTACACATCAAAATCAAACAAACAAGCATACAAGTCGTCCATGGTCTGTGGATGACGGGTGTCGGGTGCTACTAAACACCGTCTACATCCTAGTATATATTTTAACTAGAAAATTAAATTAAAAGTGAGAAGTTCTCACCAACTAGCTAAGCCAAACGCCACGACTCTTCATATGTAGGAAATTTTCATCGTTCTCGCCTTTTGTCACTTTCTTTGCCCGTATTCACTACATATATAAAAATGACATTTTTATATTGTTTCTATGTATATAAAAATCACATTTTTATACGACTACCATATAAATTAAAATTATATTTTTATCCTTATCACTATATAAAAATTATATTTTTATATATCTACTTCTAATATAAAGATCGAATTTTTTATTAGTTATATAATATAAAAATCATTCTTTTATTATCTCCACTATATAAAAATCATATTTTTATAACCCCTACTATATAAAAATCATATTTTTACTTCGCTATCCAATATATAAAAATCGAATTTTTTACTTCGCTATTCAATATATAAAAATTGAATTTTTACTTCGCTATTCAATATATAAAAATCGAATTTTTACTTCGCTATTCAATATATAAAAATCGAATTTTTACTTTGCTATTCAATATATAAAAATCAAATTTTTACTTGGCTATTCAATATATAAAAATCGAATTTTTACTTCGCTATTCAATATATAAAAATCAAAATTTTACTTTACTTCATATATTGTAAAGATTATATTTTTATTTCACTTCTCATATGATAAAAAGTATATTATGTTACATATATACAAATTATATTTTTTTTGTAGTTAGAAATCAAACCTTTTTAGTGATAAAAATCAAATCTTTCTAGTGGTAAAAATCAAATCTTTCTCTTGCTAACTTCATATAAAAGCCATATTTTTATATGGTTATTATATAAATAAAGATATAAACTTTATTCTATATAAAAATATATAAAATCCTATACTTTTTCTAATAAGAAAAATTCTAACCTTTTCCCCTATTAAAAATCAGATCTTTTATTTTATCTATAAATATAAATATAAACTAATTTTTAATAAATTAAAATAAATAAACAAACAAGAACTTACATCGTTCGAAGAGAGGGGGGCTTCATCGGCGGAGGTAGCAGCTGAGGATGGTCGGCATGGGGCTGAGGTGGTCGGCGCCCTTTATTGGTGGCAACGACGGTGAAGGGGGGGGGGGTTGTGGTTTGGTTTAACAGCAGAGGGGGGAGGGGAGAGAAGGAAGGAGCGGGAGAAGAGGGGGGAATCTCCTGGATGGCGGCGCGCCGCCCCTGGTGGCCGCGGCGGCGGTCTTCCTCCCGGTCGTCCGCCCTTTTTTTTATTTACTGACCTAATTCGATTTTGAACTGGACAGAAAAAGGGGGGGTTACGGGTTTTGACCGGGTAAGAGGAAGAAGGGGATTTTATAATTTAATTAATTAATTCTCCAAAAAGTAACTTTTAATTCGATCTCTAAACAAGACCCAACGACTGTCGCCCCTAGCTAATTACCCTCATTCCGAACATAATGGGATATGTTTCGTAGGCCAATTCCATCGTTTGGACCAGTTTCCGTCAAAATCAAAATATAAATCTTTATATATTCCATTTACACACACATTTCAATTTACCAGGGCCACATATGGAGCCCAAAAATTACAGAAAAAATATTTCTAGCATTGTGTTGACGATACGGTCCTAACAGAACTATTTTCATCGAATTCTGAGATCGTTTGAAAAATGGCCATTTTCCAGTCGATTAAAATCAACTAAAACTGGTCAAACGCGTTTTCCTCTGCCACACTCACATATTGATTCGAAAAATTACGAATTTTGGAATCTAGCAATAATTTGACATCACGGATCCAACAGAAGTGGTTTTGTCGAAAACCGAGGTCGTTTGCAAAATTTCCATTTTTAAGGGCCGAAATTCCATAGCGACTATTCTGAATTTTCAATTGGGCATAACTTTTTATCCCTGCTATGAAATTTCAATTTTTCGGATTTGTTGGACAGATATTCTCATTTAGATTCTAATATTTTTGGTTTCGCTAAAATCCAGTTTATTTTGCACCCGGTACATTCATTTGAAATTTGAAATCGAATTATCGAACTACCTCTCCATTTTCAATTCCTTTTATATATAAAAATAAATATTTATATTCTAACGATGACGTACATAAATATATACGTTCTAATTCTATTCAAAATAAATTTCTCGTCGATATTATTTAAAATATTTCATTTTAAATATTCAAAATTCACTAAAATTGCCAAAATAAAATTTTTAAATTGGCTCGAATTTCCGGGTTATTACACTAAATATGCTTAGTGGTCCTAATACGTTTTAAAACGGTAATTTATAATCAAATTTAATAATTAGTGTTTTACAAGTTACTTCATAAATGTTAGAAAATGTGTAACGTTCTCTTACGTACTCAGAATCGGACAAGACAAGGGGCGTTCGAACCATATCGATGGACGCACCGTTGTAAAGCTGAATTGGACGGTATTGAAAGCAGTTGGAGCTTTTATTAAATTAAACGTATGTTTAATTTAATTAAACTGAACCGCTTAGCGACAATGGAAATTCAGTGAGTTAAACTCACTCAGTTTTACCCATTTATATTTTATATAAATTAGGTTTTTATTTGTGTACTCTGCTTGCCAATGGCTGACTGTTTGCTAATTATATATTTGTTTGTTGATTTAACTGATGAAATTAAACCGTTGTTTAATTTCAGTGAAATACCAAATCGTTATTTTGACGATTGGTTCCAATAAAGGTAACTTACCTTGTTGGTCACCTTTATAAAATGAACATGTTTAATTGGTTGGATTGTTTGAATTGCTTGTGGTTGGATTAAATGGTCGTTATTATCAGTTAAATGATTGAATGGTCTGATTTGAGATAACCAGTTGTATACAGGGAAGAACAGGTTGGAGGGATCCAACTGGATTCCTCAAATATATTATTTATTCCATATTATCATATGAACGGTCATGTTTGGGTGAATGATTTGGGTATTGATCATTGATTGGAAAGTCAACCTATGTTGTGTTTTAACCAATGGGCTATATTGGTTGAGTAATCGGCAGTGAATGGCCTAAAAGTAAATTGTTTTATTTATTTCGATTTACCGTCAGGTAAATCGATTGAACTGAAGTTATAAATTTACTTTATAACTAAATATAGATTTTGAAATATATATATATATATATTTGAATAAAAACTTATTTAAAGGGAAATAGATATTTATGTTTATAATTAAGTGTAAATTGATTTTATAAAGTCGAATCTGAGGTTTATCAGATTTGAAAATGTGAGAATAAGGAAATTTACTTAACGGTTAAAATTTGAATAATTGGTTTGTTAGGAATTAATTGCATGGAATTATTTAAATTGATTATATTATTAATTAATTTAAAGTGGAAACTAATTGGAATCAGCTGACGAGATAATCGTGTATTGAGTTGAATAAATCAACCGTTCTAATTGAGATTGATTATAAAATTAGTGTGTTTTGAATAAAATGGTTAAAGAATATTCGTTTAATTTTAATAAGGGTTTAAAAAGGGGAAAGCTTAAAAGTGGTGTTTGATAAGGAATTACTTAATTATTAAATTAAGGAAAGTGTTACATTCAAGAAAGAGATTTTCAAAGAGTAAGAAGGTCGTATGAAATCGTATTTGAACAGAATAGTTTAATGGTATTTGAATTTGATATTGGAATGAAGTATCGAGTTTTGAATTGCAACTTGTGTCAAGCTTAAGATATGAACGTTGTTGATCAAGGTCTGAGAGGTAATTAAAATACCCCAACTTGTACAACTTCAAAATTATCTGAGAATGGTATAAGTTGTAATGGTAAAAGTGATTAGTAAAGTTATCATTTCATTAGAGAAATAATAACGCAGCATTTGTGATGAAAATTTGAGATTTCAAAGTAAAAGGGAAATGAAAGGAGTTGCCGAAATTATAACGATATTTCCTAATTAGAAGGAAATGTAAAGGATGGGTTTTATTCTATTAGAATAAGCACTGGTATTGTTTCAAGTAATGAAATAAAATGAGATTTCGTAATAAGTTAAATTGGTTTTCCAATATAATAATAACGTGGCTAATGTTTGAAAGTGAAAATATGATATAAGATTTTCCTAAGTGTTAAAATGAATTTGTTTATAGAATAATCTTATGTTAAATAAGAAGCGAAAAAACTATATTTATAATATCGAAATATTAAGAGTTTGAGTCTACATTTGTTTTAATTAAAAGGCCAAGTGATGCTGAATACTGAACCAGTGAACCCATTGGATTGTCATGATTGAAACACTGTTTATTTTTATAGTTAAATCACCGACTATCAAATCTGACCCATACGATTGTTGGTAAGGAAAGACCGGGGTCGAATTCATATTCGAAAACCATTCCGACCAACAAATACGTGAAGATATCAGAAGATGGTGAGATGGAGCATTGAAGACCGTTGATCTTCATAAGCGGAAGGATTACTTATAATCTCTGGCTTAGCGGCCCGAGATACACTGATTCTGTCGTGGTTGGAATCTACGGGTTGCAAGGACTACTCGCTACTGATCCATGGGGTGATTTCTATATTGGATGTAGTAGAAGAGTACCTTCGGTTCATCCTATTCCTGGATGACTTGTATGGACGGATGTCTGACAAAGTATTTCCAAAGGAATTACGTATGTTGATTTCTTCAAACGTACCATAGTTGGTGGCAGAGGACGACGGTTCTCTTAGCTTAACCACTAGAGTATTTTTGTGGACGTCAATCAGTGATATCTGGCGGATCTGACGATGTGGCATTCAAAGTGAATGGTGGACAGATGTTGTAAAAGATAATTCCAACTTCAAGCCTCATCAACCGGGAAATGAAAAAAATCAGGCAGGCAGCATGGCTATGTGGGTCGCTCCCATTAGGGTGTATAATCACCTATCTAGAGAAAATCCTTTTGCTTCTTGAATCTATTTCGATGCTGTCCCTTTTCGGGAAATGGTGGTTTGAGCCCAACCGTTGGTGATATACATTCGATACACTCAAGCGGAATGAGTGGTCGGTCATGTGTACGCCGGGTTGCAAGACGTTCTTGTTGAACCCAGTGTATTCGCCTCTAGAGATACACTATCGGCAGGTGGTCCCATACCTTGTCAAGATTGGAATCCAATCTCCAATAAGCGTCCGCGGTTTTGATTGTATACTATATATGTGGAGCGTGCGATGCAAGCGTTCCACTAGATTGTTATTTACTTGTATTTAGACATTATTATAATATCAAACAAGATATTTATTTCAAAAATATTTTGGGTTATTGTAAGGTAAAAATCGTCCGTGTTTATGTGTGGATTCGGTCTTACGATTATCCTTTTCTTTCGAAAAGGTTTTGACTTTAAAATCAAGTTGTGTGACACCCTAAATACTGTGCGAGTTTTTCTCACTCTGGTTCACTAGACTGACCCAGTGTTTTGTAAATGCTCGGGTTAGCCCGGGGTACAGGTTCAGGTTATCGAATGCTGCGAAGTCCAGAGACGAGCTGAATATGTTCAGACGTATGATCTTATATAGCTACTATTCTGTTGTGTGTTGTATATGGAAACAGGTTATTATAACTGTCCCATTGTGTGATGTACTCTGATATTGTAAGTATTTTGAAAGCTCTCAATAAAGTTTTATTTATGTGTTATATTTTGTTCCGTTGCGATGTGAGACTCTAATTCTGTGTTGTGTTGTTTCTCCTTCTTCCTCTATTCTAATATTTCTTTCTTTCTTATCTCACCCTCTAAATTCTTTCTAATAACGGTCCAGTGTTTTCGGTGTTTGAAAGGTCGGCATGAGTTACGGTAAAGGTATCTATGTCGATTTTCAGGGCCGAAAATCTTTTGGGTCGTTACAAATCACTTAATCATTTGTAAAGTGAGAGTTTTATTTGCTTTTACAAAAAATGATTCATAATAGCCGTTTTTCTAGTACAGCAATATATAAGTGAAGATGTGATAGTAACCGGCAATCATCTGTGTAATGAAAAAACAACTTTAGAGAAATTAAATGACGATGAAAATTTATATTCTACAGAAGCATGGATACAATCTAATATGCATACAATATATTTTAGGAGATAGATCAAATATGAACATGATAGTTACTTGGGTCAAATAAAATAACCTTTAATTATAAGCTTGTAAGCAAAAAATATCAAATAAGATAATGCAAATTGCAGTGCCATTCATCAATTAACCATGGACCTCCACATATAAAAGGAGAAAATTAAATCTAAATCCGAGTAGATTTAAAACTAAATTAAGGCAAAGAGAGACAGTTACCTGGATCAATAAAACCAATTGATGGGATAGGAGAGGGGTTAATAAAACAAATGGATGGGATAGTAAAAAAAGGGCCACCAACGAAAGGTGAAGGAAAAACAACGGAGATGCGGCGTTTTGATCCCCGGACCACGGGCAAGCGAAGCACATACTCTACCTACTGAGCTACATTTCTACTCGGTAAGGTTCATCCGTAACTTATATAAATTATCAATTACAACAATGGCGGTAATGAGTCAAATGAGAAGAGGAAGAAGATGCAACGAAGGTGAGGAATACTAAACCAGAGTCCTGTTTGGATAACTATGCAATCGGAGTAATTGATGTTTAGGAATTGGAATTGGGCTTGTGAGAAGAAAAGAAGGAAGTATTGGGATTCTAAAGTGCTACTTGAAATACCTAGTATTATTTATGCCTATTCGTTCAATGAAGCCCATCTCTAGCCTTTTTAGGATTTCCAATTACAACTTTATTTTGTAAGTTATCATCGAGCAAAAACCTATTGTACTATTTGAAAGGCCAAAATAATCAGTTTTAAGCAGAAATAAAATGAATTACCGGCGTTTGACGCCAACTGCTAATTTTTCTATTTCGCCCGCTTAATAACCCATTTAATCCAACTAAACGCATATTATGTTCAAAATAATCTAAGTCTAATGACTTATAAAAAACTACAAAATTTGAACCAATTTATCATAATTAATTAGTTAGCATGTTGGTTAAATATTTTTTGAAACATGGAAAAAAATCATTAGTCTATCAAATTATCTATTAATCCATTAAAAAGATTAAAGTTCAATTTACTACTTAGTGTTGGCAGTGAGTCCGAAAAAGTATTTACAAGAGGAAAATTAAGATATGTGCATCTTGTCGCAGTGAGGAACCATGACATGTAACGACCCAGAAATTTGAACACTTAATCTTCAAATATCGTAACTATTGGGAATATTGTTAAATGTTATAAATATGATTTTACAACCTTGTTAATCATCATTTAATTAGTAATTAATGATTCTAGGCTCATTTTGGAAAAATGAGTTCAAAAATATATTTTTGGAAAAATATTGATAAAACGACCAAAAATCATTTTCTCTATATATGGCTATTTTCTCAATTAAAGCTGTTGGAAATTTTAAATGATGTCTAATTAATCGTTAGGTAAGTAATTAGAAAATAAAAATATATTTCATATTTATGGCTAACTATTTTGAACATGTCATCATTTTCAAAAATGACCATTTAAGGAAAGTTTTTGTATTTTGGGTATTTAAATATTCATATAATGGTTTTATAATTCAAATATGCTTGTCTACTTATTTAAATAAAATAAGGAACTTATTTCCAAGTTTTGTTTACTTAAAAAAAATTAGATAAAGAAGTAGAAATACGACTAAGGTTCGACTTTCGGATTTGCAACCAATCATCGAACGGAAGTTGTTACAGATCGTTGCAACGTTGTTTGGTATATTTATATATATGCATATACATATACATATATATACACATATATATGTATGCACAATTTGTTACATCAAGGGTTTAGAAAATATCCTAAGTGCATGTATATAAGCTTCTTATATGTATACAAATGGAAGCTTAATCTTTAAGCTTTGAAAAAGCAAACTTACCATCACTTACACATCTCTCACATCACCTTACACACCATCCCATCTACTGTAATTACTACTAGGGTTTTGAGGGCATTTTGCTCTTTACCCATCACATTCCGAAGGCTATATAATGGGATGCATACCCTTAGGAATATTTACACAATTTCTTTTCTTATTCTTCTTCCCAAGTTATTTTAATGGTACTTCTTGAGAATAAGTAGGAGGGTTAAAAATTGTGGAAGTGCTTAAGCACTAATCCATTAATTACTCCCTAACTTTTTCAAAAGTTAACCATATCTTCTTTAATCTCTTTTAAGCTTTGGTTTTTGGCATAAGACATCGTGGAAATCATGATTAGCAAGTAAGAAGTGGAGGAAGGAGGGAGCAAGAAGTGGTTCCAAGTAAGGGCCGTGAGCAATAACTGAGGTGGAAGAAGAAGTGGTTCCATGGAAGTGCACTTTTCAATCACTTGTTTTATGGAAGACTTATAAATATCTTCTTCTAAACCTTGTCTTGTTTAACTACTTAACTGGAAAGTAGTTGAAAATGCATGACTATAATAATTTGACGAATAGGCTTGTCTGTTTCGGAGATTCTGTTTGAGTTGCTTAAACTAAGGAAATGTTCAGGGGCAACCAGTGCCCTGGCTCACCTAGCCTCATCCCGGGCGAGGAACGGATAAAGTTGATAATGTCGGAAATGAGTTAAGTATATGAATAATGACAAAATAGTAGTTATGGATTTAATTACGGTTGACATAATTAAATTTGACTAGTGATATCTGCTAGCAGAATCAAACACTATTTTTCTATTATAATAACTTGGATAATTACTTATATGTTAGTTAAGTAATATTAATAAATGTTGTTTTATTTATTGATTGTCATTTATTGTTGGTTATTATTGTTTGATTGATTGTGTGATTTACGCTCGACCAGTTTATGAGCAAGTATGCTTTTATTTTCAGCATTGGGTTGGGTAGAAAGTATTAATTCGCTAACACCTTGAGATCTATTTTCATGATATGACTGAAAGGTATTTAACGACAATATTGATTCATTTAATTTGTGAACATAAATTTAAATGAATGATTATGAAAGATTATTTTCATAAAACAATATGAAATGAAATTTTGATTTTAGAGAAATAGAAAATATTTGGAAAGAAATATTCGGAAGATAATAAATGGTTTATAAAAAGATATTTTATAATTCAAGATAATCTTGATGGCTTAAATCCTGTTGTTCAAAAATGATTTAGAAAGACGACGACACTATGATTTGAAGATACTTGTGATGATTATTGTGAAACAATTTATCACTTCGGAACAATCAAAGTTGCCAAAATGTCTGGGTAATTACATGACATATGTTTGAATTCCATTTGAGAGACTTGAAAAAGCAATATATCGTTGAAACTTCCCGCTAAATAACGTAAAAACATGCAAATGAAACTTGAAAAAAAAAATATAACCACCACATGAGCCAGAAACTAAGATAAGTACTAGAAAAATCATCAAATGGATAACCTAAACTATAATGCTTGTAGCAAAAGAAAAGAAAACTTGTAAGTAGTGACAACACTCTAGCTGAAAATTCACAATAAAGAGCAACAACATGTGCAAACCAAAAACCTACATACAAAAAATAAATTATAGAGTAACAAATTTTTTGTAATATAATAGTGAAGTTATGGACACAAACTTTTAAAGAAGTACTTTATAGCAAGGCAACTTGTGTAAACAAAAGTTAGAACATAGCGTATAAAAACATATTGCAAAATCAAAATAAAGCACAAGACAATTGTACAAGCATAAGGTAGCTCAAGAGTACCTAAATGACCACACTCAAAAGTACCAATCAATAAATTAATTTGAAAAAAACAAAATGTTTTACAATAATGTAACAAAAATGGATCTACAAATAAAGACCTAAGTGCCCATGCTCTTCTCTTTTTTCCCAACAAAACATCAATTGTATAACAAAATGAAAGGGAGGACCGATTTGGTATCCCAGTTGATGTTTGAAATTTGACATTAAAACAAAGTCCTTATATAAGAAATATTGAAAACACAAATTCATGCTATGAAAAGAAAATTTAATCTGCTTCTTTATGCAAAAATACAAATCATTATCATTTTTCGATGAAATGAATGGTTTTTATCTTTTCACAATAAAAGATAATTTCTTTCTCCATATCACCTTTACTGAAAGGATAATAATTTTTTAATTAAATTGATGTATAACTTCATTAGTTTTTGAAAAAAATCATGATTATTTTATCAAAATGGACATAAAACAAGAAAAATGTAAAAATATATATTATACGTTACTCATATAGAAACATATCAAGAATTCACAAGCTGATTCAAGCTAATCTTACTTTTGATTTTGATTTAGAGTAAATTGAACTTCTATATATTACTATGTATCTCTTATAATTCACTTAGTTGTTCAATCCTTTAATCGTTTGTAAAGTGAGAGTTTTATTTTCTTTTACAAAAATATGATTCATAATAGTCGTTTTCTAGTAGAACGATATACGTAACGAACAGGGATTTTCGACGCTAAAAATCGACATATAACACGATGTCGACTATTCAAGCATCGAAAATACCTGGTCATTAATAGAAAGAAGTTAGAGGGTGAGAATATAGAAAGAAAGAAATTTAGAATAGAAGAAGAAGTAGATCACAACAGAACAAAATAAGAGTAAACACGAATCTCACAGCAGATTGTATCATTTAAGTACATCTCATACATATCACAGCGGAAATAAACTCTATATATATCTAACACTAAAGCCTCCTACTCCGAGTTCCTCCAAGTATATCTGAAAAATCCCGACTGCTTGACTGCGTGTACAAGTTTGGTCACCCAAGAGTTTAGGGTAAAACAAAACAAAATAAATTCTGGATCAGTCATAGGACTGGTGTGAGTAAACTCCATTCATTTCGATTTAACTTTTCAAAAATCCTTTTCAAAAGAAAAGATAATCGTAAGACCGGTCCACTTTAAAATGTAAATTATATTTCTCTATAGAAAATCTGGACTCGTTTTATTTAAATCAAACTTGATTTAAATAGAAAATACCATTTCAGCTTACAGTTCCATCTATCTAGTTATTTTATAAATTCATACTTCATATTTCATAAACACCGTTTATAAGTTATGACCTAATCCTGAATACATATTCGATTTTAAATTATTGGTTACAAATCCAATATTAACTATCTCGTCAAATACTGAATTAAATAAGATATATTTTCTAAAAATAATTTATTTTTGTAACATTCGACATCGTCGAATTTTGACTACAAATCGTTATGGTTTTATTTACATTTCGAACATCAAAATAATTTCATCATTTTTGTTGAAACGATTTACCAATTTCCTCTTCCTAAATTCATTCTTATATTTCCAAATTATTTAATCATATTTTATTCCATTTTATTTCTATTGTCAACTACTTGTTTTAATATAATTAAAACAAATTATTATATTCTTTCCTGTATTGGACAAATGGGACGAGGAATAAGGTGCCTCCGGTTTTGTTCAGACCCAGAATGGACTTGTAAATGGATTGTATGCCTGACATGTATTGTGTGCTGTATTCATTGATCTTTACTAAATATATATCTATTTGGTTGCAGAGAATTTATTCTCTTGCTTAACACCCTTCTCTGCGACGTACGAGCTCAGAGATTATATATCGGTAGACATCAATGGTATGGTATGGATTGACAATGTGGCATGCTAAGATGCAAATGATCAAGGATTTTTGTTGAAAAGCAGAGTCTTGTGGATGATGATCAAAGTATGGCTTAAGTAGCATAACTTTGTATATAGCATTAATTCGCGAGCCTCACACCCAGTATGAGTCAAAAACATGATAGTGACTACAGGGAGTGCATGTGTTTCTTGCTAGCTAGAAGTGGTTTCATGGTATGGAGCTCAGACATTTTTACTGTGGATGTTGGAAAGCGAGGTACCACGGATTTGGGTCCCTAGTGGCTCTTGATATGGTCGACATACCGACCAAATTTTATGCCCCGTTGGGCAAGGAAACGTATTGTTCAGGAATTACTAATCCACTAAAGTAAGTGTTATCGGCCCTGAAGATCTAGGTGCAGTTGCAGTTGAATCTTGAGGCACGGGCTAGAGTGTCTTGAATCGGTGAGGAGCCATCCCTTGCCTCGACTCGTGGATGGAATCCAATTTCCAATACGCGACTTTTCGGTTTTAGTTGTAAACCTAAGTATGGCGACATAATATATGGTACCTATGCCGTCTACGATTGATACATTTATATCTGAAGTTGATTTTGACACTATGATATTATAATTTGTCAAACATATTTGTTTTAAAACGTACCAAGCATGTTTGGCTATTATATGGTAAAAATCTATCCTCCGGCTTGCATTGCATTGTGTGATGGGACTTGAGTCTTATAATAGCTTCATTTTTCCAAAAAACATTGCGTTGTTTATAAATCGTTTTATTTCAAGTTTTGGTGTTCACATGGAGTAAACCCGTTCCGTGACATACGGCGTGGTCTCGTGAATTACCTAATTTTAAATTAAAGTTTAACAACTGTTTTAAGTTCTCAAACCAGTCCCATGACTAACCTGGAGTTTATTGTTTTCGCCTAAACTCTAGGTGCCCATAGTTTCCACACGGGCAGTTAGTAGTTTTGGTTTTGCAGATTTCTATTTAGCAGGATCCTGGTGTACAGCAGGAGCTATATTCGAAAATCTTTGTATCCATGTATTTCCTTCAATTGTGATAGTTGATGTATTTCCCCTATGCATTGTATTTATACGTTTTATTTCTGCTGTTGCGTAAATTTTAACTCTCCGATAATTGAATTTTTCCACTGTGTAATATTTATTCGTACTCTTATATTCTTGTACTCTGATGTATATTGTTGTAATAGCAATGAAATGTTCTATTGTTTGTGTTTTGATGCATCGTGTTCTCAAAACAATCCGGGCTCCTCCGTCTCCTCGGGGACCGGGGATGCAGGGACGTTTCACGGTCTCTTTGTATTGACAACTGAAAATTTTCAGAACTTTGATAACTATCAAAGGAAAAACATCCATACAAACAATGTTAGCATGCTTTATGCCCAGGCCACCCAAAGCCCAGCAATCGGCGTTCACTTGGATGGAACAACAAGGTACTAAAGAAATTAGCAGCTTCATGTACAACTGCCTCGGATCGTATCTTTGGAAGTTCAGGTTTGGCATATGTATGGGCATCGGGTCGAGTCATTGGATCAGATCGGGTCTCCATCCCACGCACAAAAGCAGACGGAGGACTGGAACACAAGTACTGCACTTGATCGGGTCAAGAAAGAGGGACCCAACCCGCCTGAAATGATTGCTGAACACAACCAGGAGACTAGTCAACATGAGCATCGGTTCGGATTGAAGGAAGCTGACCCGATCCCCTTTCCTAAAGCATGCAACTGCCCTTAACCGAAGACCTGTTCTCTTGCCTATAATACGGGATCGGTACACTCTTATCACCCCAAACCGATCCTACATTTGAATATCCTGAAGTGGCTATACCCACTCAAATAAGGACCAAATTTCATGCCTAAAAAAGGGGACCAGATGCACTTATTTCTCATGAACTGAAGGCATTATCCCCACATTTCTCACTACTCAATACAGTTTCATGTTTCACTGAATGGAGGCCACGTGTCCATCCAACCGCTCTCCGATGAAGCTTACAAATACATGATCATGCCTCCTCTTTAGGAGACTTTTGGCAGTTTATTTCTTCAAGCCTGCTATGGCCTTGATCCTTAATAAATAACCACCTTCCTCTTCAATGAAAATACAATGAATTCAGAGAGAATTATTCATTGAATTCGAATGTTTGAGTGATTGTATTCGTTGTAATTGTAATTCGTGAATGAAATGAGAAACTACAAACAAACTATAAAGTGGACATAGGCTCGTTAATGTCGAACCACTATAAAAATCCTATTGCCTTGCCTTTTCTCGTATTTTTCAGTTATTTCTTCATATACTACGCTCTAAATATGATGATTTGGGTGTTAGGACAATTTTTTGGTCTAACAAACAACGATCTTATTTCCAACTGGAAAAAGCTGTACAATCAATCATCAATCAACACTGAGCTCCCTTCAAAAATATTTATCAATAATTTAATCATTCCCCAATTTCCTTTCAGTGTCTTCACCTAATTATTTCTCTAACTCATTTAACCTCCCACGATCTTTGGAAAACATTTCTGTAACGATCCCAAAACTCCGTACTACGGTGTCAAGGGTAATCTTTGGAATATAACACATAAACAGATAATAACAGACCAGAAATAAATAAATACACCAGATAATGTACAATAGAATACACTGGATACACATAATCATCAGAGTTACACAGTATACAGGATCATACTTAGTACAAAATACAGTTCAGCTATACATAAATGTCTACCACGGAAAACATAACATAATATGTACAACAGGAGCTGAACAACATAAAAAGAGATAAATGATAGAATCCATCTTCAGCTCCAGCTACCCAGAAAGAGCCTGCTAAAACCTGAATACAAGGCTGCCCGTGTAGAAAGAGGGGCACCCGAGTTTGCAAGTGAAACAAACTACGAGTCAGTCATGGGACTGGTATGAGAAATCTACTTAACACATTTTATAATATGGCTAATCACAGGACCACGCCACTTTCGTGGAATGGGTTTACTCCATTGGATTGCCAGTGTTTTGAAACAAGTAAGTATATAAACACCGCAATGCTTTTTATAAAAATGAAGCCATTATAAGACTCAATTCCCATCACACAATCCGGAGGACAGAGTTTTACCTTATAATGGCCAAAATATGCTTGATACGAATAAAACAAAAGCATTTGATATTATTACTAGTGTTTATATGTTTCAAAAACAACTTCAATCATAAATATCAATCATAGACGGCATGGATACCATATATCATGTCGCCATATATAGGTATACAATCAAAACCGCACAGTCACGTATTTGGAAATTGGATTTTCGTCATGAACCAGGGCAAAAGATAGTCCTTACCGAATTCGTGATGCTCTAGCCCGTGTCTCATGATCAGAGCTCGAGTGACCCTTGGAGCGACAGGGCCGGTCCACCGATGTGGATTAAAATGCCTGAACACTGCGTTTCCCCGACCTTTGGGGCGTCAATGAGCCAAATGACTCCATTGGTTCCACACAGTCACCGATACATCCGAGGCGCCTCGCAACAGCAACAACCACACAGGTGAAAATAATATAAATGTCAGGGCTAGAAGGTAACTGACACCTCCCTAGCTAGAAGGAAACGCATGCCCTCCCTGAGGTCCTCTCCTGTTTCTGGTTCATACCGGGGTGTGAGGCTCGCGAATTCACGTTACACACAAATCTATGCCACACAGGCCGTGCTTTGATCATCAACCACAAGACTTTGCTTTTCAACAGAAGCCTTGATCATCTGCCACTGAGGCATGCCACACAGGCAATTCACTCTATGCGACTGATTTCTATCGGTATATAACCTTGAGCTCGTACGTCTCAGAGAAGGGCGTTAAGCAAGAGAATAAATTCTCCGTCGCCAAACAGATATATTTAATAGAGATCAATCAGCACAAAATAAAATCCAATGTCAAACACACATTCCATTTACTAGTTCGTTCTGGGTCTGAACGAAACCGGAGGCACTATATACCTCGCATACCCATCGATCTCCACGTACGTCTGGACGATTACCACTTATTATCTATATTTCGGGATGCCTCCCAATCAAGACATCAGTTATCATCCAACTGAGGTGAAGATCTCCGGTCTTCAACCACCACCTTCATCATTGACTTCTTATCGCCGATCAATTATTTTAAATGAGATTTAACTCGGTCTTTTCAAATAATTCACATATATTTAGAATTTAAATCAATTCATTTCAATGGTTAAATTATTCGACATCAATAATTCTTGTTTTTAAATTAATTTTCACGCCAAACACATTCAACCATCAAATATCCAATAAACCGGGTAAATTCGGTTTATTTTCCACTCCATATCGTTTATAATATTTTATAACGATTTATCGCTATTTTTATTCAATTAAAAATAGCCAATTACATTCAAATGACGCTTCAGGCCATAACGCGGCCGTGGCGCTGTTTTTCTTCAGATTTGATTTACATATATCTTAAAATCTAACTGTTGGATCTTCACAAATTTTATATCATTAGGAAGATCTTTTCAAAATGAATCCAACGGTCTCAGTTTTGGGAAAATCCGACGGTCGGATCTTCCGATACACTCGTTTGAAGTTTCGATTTCAAAATACGAACTACAGCGTCGTTATTTGATTTATTTTAATTATATTTATATGTATATATATATATAAATATAATCGATTCTAGTGTTGTTTTTCTTTAGATTTGAATTAAACATTCCATACAATCCAACCGTTGGATCTTCATAAAGTGGGTGCCGTTGGAAAGATATTTCCAAGGCGAACCCAACGGTTTCGGTTTCGGGAAAATCCGATGGTCGGATCTCCCGCACTAATCATTTGAAATCACGGTTTCAAAACACGAACTGTAGCTTCGTTATTCGATTTATTTTAATTATATATATATATAAATAAATATAATTCATTCTTCATTTTCAAAACCATATTCATTTCATATATTTGATAAAAATGATATTTTTATCCCACTGATATTTATTTCAACACATCATCATTTATAACACTTCGTATTCACAACAAAAATGTAGATTTTATTGTTCGATCTATATATTCAACACATGAATGTTTTCGACTTCACACATACGATGAAAATTTGATTTTTATCGTTCTAGCCCTTTATTCAACACATGAATATTTTCCACAGTTGGTATATATTATAAAAATGTTATTTTTATTTTTCAAAGAATTTATTCAACACATGAGTTTCATTTAACACATGAATCTCTATTCAACACATGAATTCCTATTCAACACATGATTATTTTCTATAGTTCAAATATATAATAAAAATGTGATTTTTGTTGTAAAACAATTTATTTCAAAACACGATTATTTTATATAGTTTATATATAAGGTAAAAATGTTATTTTTGGTGTTAAAACGATTTATTTAAAACACTAGTATTTTATGTAATCTATATATATGATAAAAATGTTATTTTTATTTTTCAAAGAATTCATTCAATACACGAACTCCATTCAACACATGAATTTATTTCAACATTCAACACATGAATTTTATTTCAGCATTCAACACATGAATTTCATTTCACCATTCAATACATGAATTTTATTTCAACATTCAACACATGAATTTTACTTCAACATTCGAATTTAAATCAAACACAGAAATATTTCAGAAAATTTCGGCAGCATAACGGCAAGGTAGTTAAAACTGGGACCGTCCCTAGTACGGCTCCTCGCTCTACCTTAAAGCCTCGCAGCTTTTGACAATGGGGATTTTCAATATCTAGTTCGTACGCAGACGAATTTTTCCATATACTAATCCTATTGGGATTTCAACCCCAATCATTTATTTCAAATCAACCAATCATGATATTCGCCAAATTTTCACATCAACCAATAATCCAAACAACATCACAACCAATATATATCGTCCATGTTCTGTGGACGAGGGGAGTATATATATATATATATATATATATATATATATATATATATATATACGAATAAAACTATATTTCTATTTCATTTCAATATCACTTCAATTCATTTCAACGCATATATTATTTTTACAACGCATATATAACTTATACATCGAACATACAACTTATACAACGCTTATACATGTGGTGCAACGCTTATATAACTCATACTTTGACTATATAATTTATACATCGTTGTTTTCCATATCGTTTATAATTCAGAAATTTCACATTGGGTTCCACTCCACCAAAAATAGCAGAAGGCTCAGAAAAATATCCGGTCACTTCTAAAATGTAGAAGGCGTCCACACGAGTCCACTGTCTCTTGTTTCACTGAATTTTGTCAAGAAACGAAAAAGATATGATTTTTACAGTGAAATCATTAACCGTAGCGCTTTAAAGTGATATTAAGTAGTTTAATATAATTTAAACCGTACCTTTCTGATTTCGTTCAGAACTAGGTTTTGATTTTAATCCCAATCCGTAGCACTAGGTGGAAATCGAGTTGTACCACGCCGTAGGGGGTCGAAGGGCGCACGGATCGAGGGTGGTGCAGTTCTGATCGACGGCGGATCCTGGACGTGGCGGCGCTCCAAACAGTAGGACTTTCCGGGCCTCAATCGATCTCAATCCCCCACGATAAATACCAAATCAGGTATGGGTTTGAAGTCCTTAAGGAGCTCTTCAAAATACTCCAAAGGAGCGTTGGGTTTTATTGAGTGGAAGATGAAGAATCGAGGAGAGAAGGGCTCAACAAATTTCCGACATGCACGATAGGGGGGATCGGGGAGAGAGAATTATGACTGGTCAATCATATTTATGTTATTTATATATATATATTTTTAAAATCCAAAAATACCCCTTGCCTCATACGAACTCCAATCCAAACCCAATGACTGTCATCCGTAGCTAAATACGCCCATTCTGAACACAATGGGATATGTTTCGTAGGCCTATTCGACTGTTTAAGTCAGTTTCTCTTCAAATTAAAATATAAAACATTCAATATTTGATTTGAACGTACATTTCAATTTGCCGGGGCCACATACTGATCCCAAAAATTCCAGAAAAATAAATCTCGCTATGTTTTGACGATACGGTCCCAACAAAACTAGTTTCGTCGAATTCTGAGACCGTTTAAAAAATGGCCCTTTTCTGGTTGATCCAATTTAATTGAAATCGACCAAACACATTTTCCTTTGCCACGCTCACATACTAGCTTCAAAAATTATGAAATTTGAAACCTAGCTATAATTTAACATCCCGGATCCAACAAAAGTGGTTTCGTCAAATTCTGAGGTCGTTTGCAAAATGGTCATTTTCACGGGCTATATAAACTCTATAGCGACCTCTCTGAAAATTCATTTGGCCATAACTTTTGCTTCCCGCTATGAAACTTCGATTTTTCAGATTTGTTAGAAAGATATTCTCTAACAGATTTAAATCTTTTTAGTTTCACTAAAATCCGTTTTATTTTGCACCCGGTACAGTCAATCAAAGTTTGAATTCAAATTTTGAAACTACCGCGCCCTTTCAGGCCTTGTTTATAATTAAAATTAATTATATTTATTTTCAAACATCGATTCAAACTCACTCTTCGTCGCTATTATTTAAAATAATTTATTTTAAATATCAAAAATTCACTAAAATAGCCAAATTAAAATTTTCAAACTGGTTCAGATTTTCCGGGTTGTTACAATCTCCCCCACTTAAAAAATTTCGTCCCCGAAAAGGAACAAAGTCGAAAGTGGATTAATTAACCAACTCTACTTTCCTTCTGGCTTCCATTCTTCAACTTTTCAGTTTCTAAGAATTTCCAACTTCTTCAAAAATTTGGCTAACACCCTGAATTTTCGAAAAATTTCGCCATAACCTCCTTTGTATGGGGGACTTCGGGATATTTCAAACAGCCTCCCATGACCCTCACCAATCCAAAAGAAAAAGGAAAAGTCAAGCGGCTAGCCAATCGACTCATAAAATCATCAAATCCCTTGAAATACAATAAACGTGTACCTATTTGTTGGGCAAACAATTTTATTCCTTTGCTTAGTTGTTTATCCATAACCTGTTCACACATATATAATGCACATGTATATATTTCTATCTATTTTCAATTCAATGCAATATTTGTTCAATTTGGCTAAATGGTTCAAAATTCTAATTAATCGACCAAAAATCAAACAACACAACCAGCAATCAATTTGTTTTATCTTTCAAAAATATACTGATTAATTCATATACTCTTATAAAATCATTCAGACTATATGATTAAAATTTTATATGCATGAAAGAAAACAACAAAAAAGTAGAGAACATAATGGAAATTTCAAAATATGGTAAATGTACCTTACACCAGAGTCAATCAGAGATATCCACCCTGCACTTAGGATAGGCTTTCATAATACTCTCCTCAGTTTCCCAAGTACAATCTCGTGGATCTTCACTCCATTGCACATTGACTAAGTGAACTTTCTTGTTCCTCAGTTCTTTGGTTTCTTTGCCAATAATCTTTGGTGGTTCTCTTCTAACAGTCAATTCTGGAGTAATTTCTATATACCACTGTGCTGCTTCTTCCACGATCAAGTCAGGATCATGAACATGCTTTCAAAGTTGAGATACATGAAATACATCATGCACTCCAGGCAACCAATCTGGCAATTGAACTCTATAAGCGAGAGTTCCATTCCGTTCAAGTATAGGGAATGGACCAATAAATCTGTGCGCCAACTTCCCAGTTTTGCCAAATCGAATCACTCCTCTCATCGGAGAAACCCTTAGATACACATAGTCAACAACAACAAATGCTAAATCCCTCCTTCTCGAGTCTGCATAGCTCTTCTGTCGGCTTTGAGCGGCGAGTAATCGTTTCTTAACGAAATCGACTTTATCCGTGGCTTCGCGAATCATTTTTGGTCCCAATACAAGCCTATTACCAGGTTCTACCCAACAAGCAGGAGGTCGGCACGGTCTACCATACAATGCTTCGAATGGTGACATTGTCCGGCTCGCTTGGTAACTGTTGTTGTATGAGAACTCAGCCAAATGCAAATGGTCTTCCCATGATCCACCAAAATCAAGAACACACACCCGCAATAAATCTTCTATTATACGATTCACCCTCTCAGTCTGACCATCTGTTTGAGGATGATATGCGGTGCTCAAGTTCAGTTTTGTCCCCAGTTCTACTTGAAATGCCTCCCAGAATTTGCTAGTAAATATTGGATCTCTATCACTGACTATACCAATCGGCACTCCATGTAGCCTAACAATTTCTTTGAAATAAACTTGTGCCAGACTCTGAGCAGTTCTATTGGATCTGACTGGTATAGAATGGGCGGTCTTCGTAAATCGATCTACGATCACCCAAATACTGTCATTTCCTTTTCTGGTTCTGGGCAAACCATCTATGAAGTCCATGGAAATATGTTACCACTTCCAACCTGGAATGTCCAGCGGTTGCAACAATCCGGCAAGTTTCTGTTGGTCGCTTTTGACTAGTTGGCAAGTAGAGCACCTGCTAACATATAAAGAAATGTCTCTCTTCATAGATCTCCACCAGAAAGTGCGTTTGATGTCATTATACATTTTGCTCACCCCTAGATGGATACTAAGTTTTGACTTGTGGCATTCGTCCAGCACTTCCTTCCAGAGTTCAACAATGTTAGGAACACAAACTCGGCCCTTCAGCCTTAGAACCCCTTGGTTATCAACCTGGAAACTCAAGGGTTCGCCTTCCTGTATTCTTTCTCTGATCCTTTGAATGAAGTGATCGTCCTTCTAAAGAGAAGATATTTTATCAATCAATGAAGTTGTAATCATAAAACTGGCGATCATTACATTCTTTCGGCTTAGCACATCGGCCATGACATTGGCTTTTCCTGGAGTGTACAAAATCTCAAAATCGTATGCTGCAAGAAATTCTAGCCAACGTTGCTGCCTCAGATTCAAGTCCTTCTGGGTGAACAGATACTTTAGCGACTAATGATCTATAAATAGTTCGAATTTCTCACCCAAAAGATAGTGCCTCCAGATTTTTAAAGCAAATACCATGGATAACAACTCAAGATCATGAGTGACATAATTTTTCTCATGTGGTTTCAGTTGACGGCTAGCATAAGCAACCACTTGACCACTTTGCATTAATACTGCACCAAGGCCTTCTCTAGAGGCATCTGTCCAGACTTTCAAGTCTTGATTGCCATCATTAATCGTTAACACTGGAGCAGTCGTTAATCTTAATTTTAGCTTCTGAAAAGCCTCCTCACATTGGGGAGTCCACTTGAACTTCGCGTGCTTCTTTGTAAGCTATGTTAAGGAACTAAATATCTTCAAAAAATCTTTAACGAACTTCCGATAATAACTAGCTAACCCAAGAAAACTTCGAACTTCTGTCGAAGTACTAGGCTGCTTCCAATTTTGAATAGCTGTGATTTTACCGGGATCCACAGAAATTCCTTCTTTCGATACCACATGGCCAAGAAACTTGACTTCTTCTTGCCAGAATATACATTTGGAAAGTTTGGCCTTCAAGACATTCTTTCGCAGAATTTCTAACACTTGTTCCAAATGCTTCACGTGCTCGCTCCCTGACTTAGAGAAGATCAATATGTCATCTATGAGAACAGAACAAATTTATTCAAGACATCGCTAAATACTCGATTCATTAAATCCACAAAACAGGCAAGTGTGTTACATAAGCCGAACGGCATTACTAACCACTCATAGAACAAATCGGGACCTCTGAATGTTGTCATGGGAACACACTCTTCGGCAATTCGAAGCTGATGGAAGCCTGTAGCTAGGTCCATCCTTGAGAATACTTGTGCACCATTCAATCGGTCCAGCAAATCATCTATCCGCAGCAATGGATATTTGTTCTTTAATGTTTGCTTGTTCAAGTCACGATAATCCATACATAGTCAAAGAGTATCGTCTGACTTCGGGACAAATACCACTGCTGATCCCCAATCAAAGAAACTAGGCCTTATCAGACTCTTCCATACTAGCTGTCGAGTTTGATTATCTAACTCTTCCTTCTCCTTTAGAGTCATTCTCCGAATAGCGTGCACTACTGGCCTTGCATTCAGAATTAAAGCAATCTTGAAATCAATTTCTCTCTTTGGAGGTAAGCTAACAACTTCTTCGAACACATCTGCATAATCTTTCACGACAGGAATATCTTTTATGAGGTCGGGAATATTCTCTGTGACCACAGGGATATTTTCTACTTGAGCAGGAGAAATATCAAGAGCTGACCAAAAGTCTTTTCTATAAGAATTCGGACCTTCACATGGTATGGTTATATAATTTCCCAATTGGGCCTTTGCCTTAACAACTCTCTTGGCGCATTTAACCTCAGCTTCATATTTGGTTAACAAATCCAATCCCAAAATAAGATCAAATTCGGTAAAATTCATGACGATCGTGATGATAGGGAACTTATAACAGGAAAAAGAGACAGGCACCACAAAATCCAACTAAGATTGAGGGAACCCCAACCGGATTATGGACAATGATGGGTTCTTTGAGCTTTTTCAATTTCAAATCCAACTTCTTAACTGCATTCTTTGCAATAAAGCTTCGGGACGCGCCTGTATCAAATAGTACTTTAACTGGGATGTTTTTGACAGTTAGCGTGCCTTCCAAAACATCAGACCTTTCCTTTCTAGCTGAGGGTCCTGAAGTTTCTGCCACTTCATTTACTTGAACCTTTTCAGATTTCTTGAATAGATGGCAAGCCTTTGAAAGATGACCAGCCTGATGGCATTGACTACATTTCCTAATCTCTTGAAATCCCTTCTTGGATTGAAGTCCACCTTTTAATTGCTTCTTTAATGATCCACAGTTTATCGCCAAATGCCCTTTTCGATTACAGTTAGACCAGGTGGCAGTTGTTACTGGCACTTTCTCAGATTTAACCTTCTTTCGTTTGACTTTAGGTTTCTTTCTGATCCCAGACGTCGTACTGGCCTCAGGCTGCGTACTGGTCTCTGGGCAATCAGCTTCAAACTTCCCTTTATTGCTAAGACTGACTTCCTCTTCCTCGACAAAAAGGCCTCGCTTATCTAGATCTTCATACTGATAAGCCATGTATATCATTTCAGAAAAAGGAAGCTTCACATGCGCCATCACACTATTCTGGTACTTCCTTTGAAGACCATTAATAAATCTCAGATTCTTCCTCTTCGGATTTTGAATTAGATGAGGGGCAAAATGAGAAAGTTCGTTGAATTTATTATGATATTCTAAGATATCCATATCTCCTTGTATCAAATAACAAAATTCATCACATAACCGCTCAAATGCTTCTGGAGGAATAAATCTTTTACTGAAAAACTCTTTAAATCTATCCCAGGTGATATCACCTTCTGGATTATCCTTAATGATTGAATCCCACCAGAACAAAGCTTCTTCTTTGAGTGCCCAAGATGCCAGTAATCTTTTTTGATCATCTCTCAGCTTTATACCCTCAAAAATTTTCTCGGCAGAACGAATCCAAGCTTGTGTTTCCATAATGGATTCCTTTCCCAAGAATGGTGATCCACCCAGATTTCGATACCTCTTTACTAGAGCTTCAATGTCTGGTTCAGTACCCCTTCTTCTGTTTCTGACACTCATTTTCTAGTACTTTTGCAAATAGCGGACCAAGTGTCAGGTCGATAGAAAAGATATTATAAAACATAGAAACATATACTTGAATGTAAATTTGTCTATCGGGTGTATTTCATTCTGCTATGCTCATACTAGGATATATTACTAATCCGATTTGTAATGAGTTAATCGTCCTAGAACACTACTGGTTCTAATTCTGACGAGTTCGTTAATATGTTATATTCCAGAACTA
Source organism: Allium sativum (assembly GCA_030737875.1). Lineage (NCBI taxonomy): Eukaryota > Viridiplantae > Streptophyta > Magnoliopsida > Asparagales > Amaryllidaceae > Allium > Allium sativum. The sequence continues at coordinate 1,015,295,269 of CM060926.1, read as the reverse complement.
AGCCTAACCAACGCTCTGATACCACGTTGTGACGACTCCAAAACCTCGTACTACGATGTCAAGGGTAATCTTTGGAATATAACACATAAACAGATAATAACAGAACAGAAATAAATAAATACACCAGATAATGTACAATAGAATACACTGGATAAACATAATCATCAGAGTTACACAGTATACATGATCATACTTAGTACAAAATACAGTTCAGCTATACATAAATGTCTACCACGGAAAACATAACATAATATGTACAACAGGAGCTGAACAGCATAAAAAGAGACAAATGATAGAATCCATCTTCAGCTCCAGCTATCCAGAAAGAGCCTGCTAAAACCTGAATACAAGGTTGCCCGTGTAGAAAGAGTGGCACCCGAGTTTGCAAGTGAAACAAACTACGAGTCAGTCGTGGGACTGGTATGAGAAATCTACTTAACACATTTTATAATATGGCTAATCACAGGACCACGCCACTTTCGCGGAACGGGTTTACTCCATTGGATTGCCAGTGCTTTAAAACAAGTAAATCTTTAAACACCATAATGCTTTTTATAAAAATGAAGCCATTATAAGACTCAGTTCCCATCACACAATGCAACGCAAACCGGAGGATAGAGTTTACCTTATAATGGCCAAAATATGCTTGATACGAATAAAACAAAAGCATTTGATATTATTACTAGTGTTTATATGTTTCAAAAACAACTTCAATCATAAATATCAATCATAAACGGCATGGGTACCATATATCATATCGCCATATATAGGTATACAATCAAAACCGCACAGTCACGTATTTGGAAATTGGATTTCTGTCATGAACCAAGGCAAAAGATAGTCCCTAACGAATTCGAGATGCTCTAGCCCGTGTCTCAGGATCAGAGCTCGAGTGACCCTTGGAGCGACAGGGTCGGTCCACCGATGTGGATTAAAATGCCTAAACACTGCGTTTCCCTGCCCTTTGGGGCGTCAATGAGCCAAATGACTCCATCGGTTCCACACAGTCACCGATATATCCGAGGCGCCTCGCAACAACAACAACCACACCGGTGAATATAATATAAATGTCAGGGCTGGAAGGTCACTGACACCACCCTAGCTAGAAGGAAACGCATGCCCTCCCTGAGGTCCTCTCCCATTTCTGGTTCATACCGGGGTGTGAGACTCGCGAATTCACGTTATACACAAAGCTATGACACACAGGCCGTGCTTTGGTCATCTGCAACTTAGGCTCGTGAAACCACAAGACTTTGCTTTTCAACAGAAGCCTTGATCATCTGCCACTTAGGAATGCCACACAGGCAATTCACTCTATGCGACTGATTTCTATCGATATATAACCTCTGAGCTCGTACGTCTCAGAGAAGGGCGTTAAGCAAGAGAATAAATTCTCCACCGCCAAACAGATATATATTTAATAGAGATCAATCAGCACAGAACAAAATCCAATGTCAGACACACAGTCCGTTTACTAGTTCGTTCTAGGTCTGAACGAAACCGGAGGCACTATATACCTCGCATACCCATCGATCTCTACGTACGTTTGGACGATCACCACTTATTATCTATATTTCGGGATGCCTCCCAATCAAGACATCAGTTATCATCCAACCGAGGTGAAGATCTCCGGTCTTCAACCACCGTCTTCGTCATCGACTTCTTATCGCCGATCAGTTATTTGAAATGAGATTTAACCCGGCCTTTTCAGATAATTCACGTATATTTAGAATTTAAATCAATTCATTTCAATGGTTAAATTATTCGACATCAATAATTCTTGTTTTTAAATGTAATTTTCACGCCAAACACATTCAACCATCAAATATCCAATAAACCGGGTAAATTCAGTTTATTTTCCACTCTATATCGTTTATAATATTTTATAACGATTTATCGCTATTTTTATTCAATTAAAAATAGCCAACTTCATTCAAACGACGCTTCAGGCCATAACGCGGCTGTGGCGCTGTTTTTCTTCAGATTTGATTTGCACATATCTGAAAATCTAACCGTTGGATCTTCACAAATTTTGTATCATTAGAAAGATCTTTTCAAAACGAATCTAACCATTGGATCTTCACAAATTTCCTTTCAGTGTCTTCTCCTAATTATTTCTCCAACTCGTTTAACCTCCCACGATCCTTGGAAAATGTTTCCATTTATTATAAACCATTTATTTTCTATATTCCAGCAAATACTTTTTATCATTCGAAAACATTTCCATTTATTCACATTTTCTTATTTTCTGTATTTAGAAAACATACATTGCTTAACATTGGAAAACATTTCCATTTCTTATTCATGCATCGCTATCCTTTCACATCCATTAGTCCCTAATCGTAAACCAGTAAGAGAATAACTTCCTAAGTATCAACCCCGAAGGCCGAAACCAACATCAGATCGACACTCTGAAAGTCGTTCAACTTAACAAGCCTCTAGTCAGTTTCTAATTTCCTCAATCCCATTTCTTAATTTCTTGTCAAATGATGGCTTACGCAACTCTCGGATTCGGTTTACGAATCCACTTCCTTTACGGAAAATATTGATTATAACGATAGCATTATAATCCTTGTTTCCAAAATATTTAGCTTTAAAATATAAATTTGTTTCGTTACTTAAATAAATAAATAAAATCTTCATTTAGAAAATGGAAAGCAAATATTACTTTCCTAATTCCAATGTCTAACTCTCCTTCGAACAATTTTATTCAATTAATGTTCTGAACTTTGAAATAATTCACCGTTTCAGGTCAACTCGATTGCTAAATTTTCTTTTGGATTTATCACGTCAAATATTTACCAATTTCTCCTTATAACCAAATAAAACCTACAAAATGTTTGCTTCTAAATCACTATTCACTTTAAAATGTGAATTATATTTCTTTATATAAAATCTGGACTCGTTTAACTTAAATCAAACTTGATTTAAATAGAAAATACCATTTCAGCTTAAAATTCTATTTATCTGGTTATTTTATAAATTCATACTTCATATTTCATAAACTCCATTTATAAGTTATGACCTGATCTCGAATACATATTCAATTATAAAATATTGGTTACAAATCCAATATTAACTATCTCATCAAATTCTGAATTAGATAAGATATATTTTTTAAAAATAAATTATTTTTATAACATTAGACATCGTCGAATTTTAACTACAAATCCTTATGGTTTTATTTACATTTCGAACATCGAAATAATTTCATCATTTTTGTTGAAACGATTTCTCAATTTCCCCTTCCTAAATTCATTCCTATATTTCTAAATTATTTAATCATAATTTATTCCATTTTATTTCTAACAGCAACTACTTGTTTTAATATAATTAAAATAAATTCTTATATTCTAGTCCATTCGAAATTAGATTCCTTTTTAAAACCCCAATTTCTTTTCCAATATATACGAATATATTTTACAGTATTTAAATACCAATTATTTCAGCTCAATGTTGTTCAAACATCCCTATCATACAATAACCAACACCAGATTATTTGTCACACCATATAATGCAATATATAAAAAAAGAAAAATTGTTGAGGAATACTGTTGGATTCCTCCAACCTATTTCCCCACACCCACAGATGTTAATCAACATGAATAATACTAACTTCATAACAATACGAGATATTAAAAAAAATAGATCAGTATTCAGTCAACTGTTTATATATATATATATATATATATATATATATATATATATATATATATATATATATGACTATATATATAATTTCCATCAATTCATAAGCAATCATCTAAACAACCATCACACACAACATTTAATCATTTTTATCTATAATAAATAATGTTTATAAAATTATAAAACTGGACAGAGTTAGTGAGTTTACTCACTTTGGTTGTTAATCGTTGAAAAACGTTTAACGGTTGATTAATCCAGTCAGCCTTTTTATTTTGCCATAAATTCAAGTGAGTTCCAAACGGCTCCAAACCAGATTCATACCATGCTCTGTTATCTTACGATTTCAAGGATTAGACCGTTCGCAATTCTGACGTCGTATGGATAAGTTATTAGTTTTTTTAAGTTAACACACATTAAAATTAAAAAAACTTCAGTTTATTTAATTTATTGGGCTCACCTTCCAACTGTGCCCACTGCCACTAGCCTACCATGAGAACAACCCGTCTCCCCCCTTTAAGAAACCTGCTGCTTAAAAAAAATTCATGCTAATGTGTTATTTTTGACTGGGCCTATTCTTTTTGTTACCCGACCCACCTTCCTAAACTTTGAATTCACGTGACTGTGCAACCCTCCCTTCTTCTTCCCGATAGCTCAAAGAATCCTGCTCCCATATATCACGCAAAAAAAAAACCATTGTCGTGCATATGTCCTTCCCTAAACTAAAAAATACCAACACCATTAATCTCTCCATCATCTCCTCTCCCAACTCGTCGTCATGTTGTTCTACTCGATAGTCCCGTTCTTCGACCATGACGCGGCCCCCAACAGTGACATCGTCACTTTTTTCCACCCAGTTCAACTCCGGCTTTGACAGTGCTCCACATATCCCTACGAACATCATCCCATATCCTAAACTTCAAGTTGTTGCACAAACCCTACATAACGATCACCCATCGCGGTTCTTGGATCCATGCTCAAGCACAGCATGCGAACCAAAAAGGTACACAACCCTTTGAAAGACTGCCATCTGATGCTAAGGTACTCCAGGAAATAAAATCTAAGACTAGATTTTCAAATTGATGCTGAAGTTATCTTTTAAGATCTTGAATACATTTTCCTTTCTCTGGTTTTCTGTTGTTTGTGCAAGGGAAGGATGGTTCGCAGTGTGTGTGTGTGTGTGTATATATATATATATACGCAGCTCTTTCCTTGGCTTGCACGTATCACAGGGTTGCAGCTATTTCCCATAGCATGTGCTTCTTCTAGGTAGAAGGGAGGCATGAAGTTTCATAGGCATGATTTTTCATAGCCCTGCTGTGTTAGAAGTGATACAAGACTTGAAAATGAAGAATCTCAGATATTTTATAAATTCTGTTCTACTTTATTTGGGGAGACTTGGCTATAAAGGAATCTAAATATTTTATATCTCATTTGTTTGATTTTTTAGCTAGTCTTTTATTTCAATCCATTTCAGTAAATTCTAAGGTAGAAAAGTTGTTCGAAAGAGAGATCTTTTCCTACGGATATGTTGGCACATTTGGCTGTATGTTGCAATGTCTATGAGTAAAGGTTGCACAGAGCTTTTAATGGGAAGAGGTGACAATTCGATGTTTGTCTTAGGCATTAGCTGATGGGTAACTAGTCGCATTTAAAAGTTTGTAGATGGAGGCAACGTAGGCATGTACTTCATAGGTTGAATGACAAATAAGGTTACTTGCTTCAAATGGAAGGAACACAAACTATATTCATTATCATTTGGTTTGGCGAACATTTACGTTTTTGCTGAAAGAACTTACCCCCTTGTTGGACTTAGTTGACCTGACAGTAACTTGAAGAGAAAATAGAGAAAAGGTGCTTTGATTAATATGTTTTGATTAAGTTTAAAAAGTTTGGCGTACTCTGTAATACGAAATCCTGCTCACTTATGAACTGCTATTGACAAAAATAAAAATTCCATCGTGTCGACTAATGTGCCATGATCGCAAAATAATAATAAAATAAACAAGACAACTTATTTTGTGAAACCCCGAAACGCTGGTATAAGGTGCCAATTACGTTAAATAAAATATTGCATATTTTCCAAATTTAAACAGAAAAATTCTATAAATTAAATTAACCATACGTCTTAAAAATCTTATCCAAATTCGAAACCAATATTTAATTATATTAAATAAACCATTATGGTTTATAAACGATTCCATAGTGACTATTTTAAAATTTGATTTGGATATAACTCACAATCTATAATATGCAATCTCCATTTTTCTTTTCCATTAGAAAAATATAACTTAATAGATACGGACGTTTCTTGTTTCGAAGAAATCCTACCTATAACGAATCTTGTACACTCGGTTGAAGTTCAAATCGTAATTTTACGAACTTCCACGATGTTACAAGCTCGATTATAATTAATACATTCAACTATCGTTTAAATAATATATTCGTTACTTCAAATAAGTTCTAAGTTGAATTACATCCTTTAAATTGTCTGATTCACTCAATACTGCATTCTAATCATTTTCGAACATTTCGAATATTAAATCTATTATCCTATTATTTTACATAAATTTAATATTCAAAAATTTGAATTCAAACCTTTCTGAATTATCAAGCCAATATATATAAAATAATTAAATTAATTAATTATCAAATCACCAAAAATTAAGGGACGTTACATTCCTTCTCCCTCAAAAGAATTTTGTCCCCGAAATTACTAAGTCGGAAAAATGCTACAAATCTTTATTAACCAGGTTAAAAAAATTGTTTTACTCCTTATCTTCAGTTTCAACTCAGCCAATTTATTTCAAAAAATAAATGAAAATTATCAAAAAATATGAAAATTTTCGAACACTCTAAATTTCAAAAAATTTCGCCAGCGTCTCCTTTGCATGGCTCAATTGGTACAACTACAACTCGTCTTTCTAGGCCTTCTCCAATCCAAAAAAAACAGTCAAGCAGCTTGCCAATCAGGCTCATAAAAATCTCATACCTAACTAAAATATAAACTTGTACCTTTTTGTTGGGCATTCAACTCTATTTCCTCGTGCCACTACTAGCTCAGCATATAAAAATGTATTCTCAGTTGATCTCCAACCATTTAGTCCTTAAATCCAATCATTCCTCTTATACCCAAACCGAATTCCATTTCAAATTCTGGTTCCAATCTCAATTCCTGAATCCTTACTCACCAATCAATTCTATTCCTGATTATTTCCACTCTATTCCAATTTTATTTAACTTAGTCTAAATTAAATTATAATTTATTCTCTTTTACCATTTTAATCTATTTAACTTCATAGGTTAAATTTAAATTTGAGAATTCAAATCCCTGGTTTTTATTTCAAATCGATTTGAAATCATATATATATATGCATATAATAATAGCCATTCAAGACATTAGAATATACTTTTTACAACTTGTTTCTTCAAATTAATTCAAAACAAAATATTTAGTAGTAATCCTTCACTTAGAAACTCGAAAACGAACACCGATGATGTCCGGATCATCATCGTAATTATTTTCCAGTGACCGAAGTGAGTTCAATACTATATCACTTTCAAAACTTATTATTTTTAAATACTTCCATTTCGAAATTTTTTCAAAATATCTTTCACAATGTTTGAAAACATTTCAAATTCACCCAGGATCTTAAAATTTCCTTATATTTAATCCAAAATTCATTTACAACATTTTCCCAAGTTTCCAGAGTTTAAAATTCCAAATTCTATTTTAAATACAGATTTAATTCTTCGTACTTTATATCTTATATGAATTCGAATTGGTTATTTATAACCAGCTCAATTTTATATAATATTGTTTGATTATAATAACAACCAACACATCCAATATATTATAAAAATTCCCGGATATATACTTCTTTTATATTATAATATATTTTCAGTAAAATTATATCATTTACCGTCTTGTCAAAACATATCGTGTCGGTTCATTGTATTCAAGCGTTTAGAAACCCTTATCGATACAGTGGATCCTACCGATCGACCAGAATTCGTAAACCACTCAACCAATAAATCTACACAATATAAAACCATATTTATAAAAGCTACAAATACGTTCTCTCATATACATATACACTCAACTCAATCTAGGGTATTACTAACCCCATCTTTACTGAGTTACGCCACAGAGCCAAGGTTATCACTTAACCTTCAGCTCTGATACCACGGTAATGAACATTGATTTTCGACCCTGAAAATCGACATATAATAAGATGTCAACTATTCAAGAATCGAAAATACCTGATCATTAATAGAAAGAAGCCAAAGGGTGAGAATATAGAAAGAAAGGAATTTAAAATAGAAGAAGAAGAAGATCACAACAGAATATAATCAGAGTAAACATGAATCTCACAGCGGAACGGATAAAATATGTGACATAACTTTGAAATACAAACTGTATTTGTACTTACATATATCATCAGAGTACATATCATAAATATCACAGCGAAAATAAACTTTATATATATCTACACTGAAGCCTCCTGCTCCGAGCTCCTCCAAGTATATCTGAAAAATCCCGAATACTTGACTGCCCATACAAATTTGGGAACCCAAGAGTTTAGGGTAAAACAAAACAAAATAAACTCTGGGTCAGTCATGGGAGAAGTATGAGTAAACTCCAATCATTTCGATTTAACTTTTCAAAAATCCTTTTCAAAAGGAAAGATAATCGTAAAACCGATCCACACATAAACACAGATGGTTTTTACCTTACAATAACTCAAAACATTTCTTAAAAATCAATACTTTTCTGATATTATAATGTCTAAATCAAGTAAATAACAATCTAGCAAAACGCTTGCATCTCATGCTCTATATATATAATATACAATCAAAACCACGGGCTCTTATTGAGGATCGGATTTCCAACTATGACAAGGTATGGAACCACCTTCGGATCAATGTAATCTAAAGGGGATACACTAGAGTTCAACAAGATCATCTTGCGACTCAGCCACACATGACGGACCATTCATTTCGCTTGAATGTTCCGAATATATTATCACCTTACGGTTGGTATACCAACTTAACCGTTCCCTAGTGATACAGAAATGAAAAGAAGTACAAATATGAATATTCTCTAGGTGGTGACAATATACCCTAATTAGGTGCGACTCACTTAGCCATGCGGCCTGCCTGATATTTGTCATTTCCCAGTTGATGAGGCTTGAGGTCATAACGTATCTTTTGTTAGTTCACACCGTCCTTTACTTTGAATGCCACATCATCATACCCGCCAAATCACAAATTGATTTCCCCAAAAATATCATGGGTATAAAGCTAAGAGAAACGAATTTATCCACCACCAAATGTAAATACATTTGAAGAGATCAACTTACGTGATCTATTAGATATACTCTGTCAGACATTCGTCCATACACGTTGTCCTGGGACTGGACAAGCCGAAGGCACTATTTTGTAAATCCATCTTAGGAAATTTCTACCTAGGATTTCCAGAACAGTCCTTGAATAAACTCCATCTTCACTTTTATTTATCATATTTGATTCGCAATGCTAATGTCCATACAGATGGTTTTCGGATAATAGATCTGATCCCGGTCTCTCCGTATTGACAATGGAAAATGGTCAAAACTTTGATAGTCGGTGATTTAATTATCAAAGGAAAAACATCATATAAACAACGATGTTATTTCCAAATGGAAATAGCTATTCAATCAATCATCAATCAACACCCAGCTCCCTTTAAATAGATATAACAATAATTTAGTCATTCCCCAATTTCCTTTCAGTGTCTTCTCCTAATTATTTCTCCAACTCGTTTAACCTCCCACGATCCTTGGAAAATGTTTCCATTTATTATAAACCATTTATTTTCTATATTCTAGCAAATACTTTTTATCATTCGAAAACATTTCCATTTATTCACATTTTTTTATTTTCTATATTTAGAAAACATACATTGCTTAACATTGGAAAACATTTCCATTTCTTATTCATGCATCGCTATCCTTTCACATCCATTAGTCCTTAATCATAAACCAGTAAGAGAACAACTTCCTAAGTATCAACCTCGAAGGCCGAAACCAACATCAGATCGACACTCCGAAAGTCGTTCAACTTAACTAGGATCCAGTCAGTTTCAAAATTCCTCAATCCCACTTCTTAATTTCTTGTCAAATGATGGCTTACGCAACTCCCGGATTCGGTTTACGAATCCACTTCCTTTACGAAAAATATTGATTACAACGATAGCATTATAATCCTTGTTTCCTAAATATTTAACTTTAAAATATAACTTTGATTCGTTACTTACTAAATAAATAAATAAATAAAATCTTCATCTAAAAATAGAAAGAAAATATTACTTTCCTAATTGCAACATCTAACTCTCCTTCGAATAATTTTTATTCGATTAACATTTCATACTTCGAAATAATTTACCGTTTTAGGTCAACTCGATTGCTAATTTATTTATTTTGAATTTATCACAACAAATATTTACCAATTTCCCCTTATAACCAAATTAAACCTGCAAAATGTTTGCTTCAAAATCACTATTCACTTTAAAATGTGGATTATATTTCTTTATAGAAAATCTAGACTCGTTTTATTTAAATCAAACTTGATTTAAATAGAAAATAACATTTCAGTTTAAAATTCCCTCTATCTGGTTATTTTATAAATTCATACTTCATATTTCATAAACTCCATTTATAAGTTATGACCTGATTTCGAATACATATTCGATTATAAATTATTGTTTACATATCCAATATTAACTATCTCGTCAAATTCTGAATTAGATAAGATATATTTTCCAAAAATAAATTATTGTTATAACATTCGACATCGTCGAATTTTAACTACAAATCCTTATGGTTTTATTTACATTTCGAACATCGTTTTTGTTGAAACAATTTCCCAAATTCCCCTTCCTAAATTTATTCTTATATTTCCAAATTATCCAATCATAATTTATTCCATTTTATCTCTACTGTCAACTACTTGTTTTAATATAATTAAAACAAATTATTATATTCTAGTCCATTTGAAATTCGATTCCTTTTTAAAAATAGATTATCCTTTTTAAAACCCCAATTTCTTTTCCAGTATATACGAATATATTCTACGGTATTTAAATACCAATTATTTCAGCTTAATGTTGTCCGAACATCCCAATCATATAATTGCTGAGGAATCCTATTAGATTCCTCCAACCTGTTTCCCTGCATCCACAGATGTTAATCAACATGAATAATACTAATTTCATAACAATACAAGATTTAAAAAAAATAGATCAGTATTCAATACCCTCTTTATATATATATGACTATATATATATATATATATATATATAATATCAACCAATTCATAAGCAATCATCTAAACAACAATCACACAAAGCATTCAATCATTTTTTATCTATAATAAATAATGTTGATAAAATTATAAAACTAGACAGAGTTAGCGAGTTTACTCACCTTGGTCGTTAGTCGTTGAAAAAGGGTTAATGGTCGATTAGTCCAGCCAGCCGTTTTATTTTTCCATAAATTCAAATGAATTCCAAATGGCTCCAAACCAGATTCATACCATGCTATGCGATCTTACGATTTCAACGGATCATACCATTCACGATTCTGACTTAGTATGGATAAGTTATTAGTTTTTTTCAAGTTAACACACATTTAAATTAAAACAAACTTCAATTTATTTAATTTATTGGGCTGACCTTCCAACTCGTCCAAATGCCAGTAGCCTATCGTGAGAACAACCCGTCTCCCCCTTGGAAGAAACCCACTGCTTAAAAAAAATCATGCTAATGTATTATTTTTAACTGGGCCTATACTTTCTGTTACTCGGCCCACCTTCCTAAACTTTGGATCCACGTGACTGTGCTACCCTCCCTTCTTCTTCCCGATAGCTCAAAGAATCCTGCTAACATATATCACGCAAAAAAAACCATTGCCATGCGTACATCCTTCCCTAAATTAAAAACTACCAACACCATTAAACTCTTCGTTATCTCCTCTCCCAACTCGTCATCATGTTGTTCTACTCGACAGTCCCGTTCTTCGACCATGACGCAACCCCTAAGTGACGTCGTCACTTTTTGCCACCCAGTTCGACTCCGGCTTTGACAGTGCTCCACATCTCCCTATGAACATCAGCACATAACCCAAACTTCAAGTTGTTGCACAAACCCCACGTAACGATCGCCCATCGCGACTTCCGGATCCATGCTCGAGCACAACGTGCGAACAAAAAGGGTAACTACTCTTTGAAAGATTGCCATCCAATGCTAAGATAATCCAAGAAATCAAATCTAAGCCCAGGTTTTCGAATTGATGTTGAAGTTATTTTTTTAAGATCTTGAATCCATTTTCCTTTCTCTACTTTTCTGTTGTTTGTGCAAGGGAAGGATGGTTTGCCATGTATATATATACGCAGTTCTTTTCTTGGCATGCACGTATCATTGGGTAGTTGTTATTTCTTCCAAAGCATGTGCTTATTCTAGGTAGAAGGGAGGCTTGCAGTTTCATACGCATGAGTTTTCATAGCCCTACTGTGTTAGAAGTGACATGAGAATTGAAAATGAAGAATCTCATATATTTTATAAATTTTATTCTACTTTATTTCGGGAGACTTGGCTATAAAGGAACCTAAATATTTTATATTTCATTTGTTTGATTATTTAACTAGCCTTTCATTTTGATCATTTCAGTAGATTCTATGGTAGAAAAGCTGTTCGAAAGAGAGAGCTTTTCCTATGGATGTGTTGGCACATTTGGTTGTATGCTGCAATGTCTATGAGTAAAGATTGCACAGGGCTTTTAATGGGAATAGGTGACAATTCAATGTTTTTCTTAGGAATTAGCTGATGGGTAACTAGTTGCATTTAAAATTTTGTAGATGGAGACATCATATGCGTGTACCTCATAGGTTGGATGGAAAATAAGTTTGCTTGCTTCAAATGGAAGGAACACAAACAATATTCATTATCATTCGGTTAGGCTAACACAAAAAATATTCAAGAGTTAGAATCATTCATAAGTACATTCATCTTCTCCATTACACAAAGATTTCACTCTAATTTATGCAAATCAGCAAAGAATTAGGTGGATTTCACTAAGTGTAAGGAAAATGGTGGAGAATCTTCAATCTCTAAGATACTTGAGCACTCTTGGTGGATTCCATGATGAATTCAATGTTAGATCTTTGCTTTGAGATGGTATATGATGTTAGGATCACTTGGAACGGGACAGAAAGCAATTTGGCAGCCCTTCGGTGTGGTGGAAATCGATCCTCCAAAGTATGGAAGCCATGGCCTATTTATAGGAGAAGTTGGAATGAAGTGGAGAGCTGAGATTTGTATGTGCATGTTGGGTTTTGATAGTTCTAATCGACACCCAATTTGACGATTTAACAACATTAAATCTGGGATCTTAGCAATAAAAGGTAAATCGAATTAATTAGGTTGTAATTTCATACCTATCTCGTATAATCATGAGTAACTGATGAATCTCGAAATCAAAAACAGCATGTATCGAATCAGAGTAGCACGAAAAAAAGCCCTGCCTCCAGAGAACTCCACACGAACATTGGCCTCTTCGATCGAATTGAAAAGAAGCAGAGATGATGCGGTGCTAGCCGCCACCATTCTTTTGGTTTGCTGTTGAAAAGGGAATTTAGGGTTTAAACCCTTTTGGCTGATCTAATATCTTTTTCCAAGGGTTAACATTATATATATATATTGGCCTTTTAAAAGGGAAATGTGCAACCCCTTTTTAAAACCTAACCCTTACCATTAAACATGCAACCAACTATAATACCTTTTCAACGCTTAATAAAATATCAACAAATTGATATTTTATTTATCCAAAGAATGATATCATCTTCACAACGTTCTATTTGTGTGACAATATAGGTTATTATAACGTTAGCAATGATTTTAAATCGTATTTAAAATCATAAACAGTGATTGGCATCTAGCAATACGTCGTTATAATAAGATCAACGATTCGATACAACCTTTCCGTGACTAGTGTATCAATGTAATATAATTCTTTTAACCATTATATCCAAGATTAAGCTCGAGGCATGGATCGTATCATCCTCTTTATAATTTTATCCGTTTGTCTTGATCGATGAGTAGACTGTTTAAAACAAATCAATATTTGAGCACAGCCATGCATTTCATAGTCTAACTCAATCAAGAGGCCTATGGATATCACTATGACTATATCGTAGGGTTAAATTCCTTCTATATCATTCATAATTTTCATTCGATTCGAGATGTATCCAATAATCACCGTTATCGTTACTCTGTTACGAGTAACATTAGATGATATCAAAACACAAATATCCTCGAATAAAATTACAATGATTTCAGGTTTGAGGACCATTACATCACTATCACTGTGAGAATAACTTATGAAACTGTTAATTATATTCCATGTAGTTTTCTCACATTGGGTCAGCCCAGTACGATATTCCCTAGTACATATTTATGTTTTGACGTTGATATCACGCATATTAATGATCAATGAGATGTGATCATCAGTCAATCAACATACTAGTCACAACGCTTTATTGTTGTCCTATATATAAACAATAAAACTCGACTAGGGACATTTAAGAGTTATAATACTTATCATATTATATAATCTCAAATTCAAGTCTTAGTCGAACTATATAATTCCGTATTATAATTCTAAGGACTTCTATTATATCAATATTTATATTACGCAGCAAATATAATATAATATAATTTTATTTCAAATAAAACAATAACATCAATAGTGTTATCAATCTCATCAAATGAATTTCCTCTCGGGCATAAACTCTAACAATCTCCCAACTGCACCAGAGTCAATTATTCATGTATTATATACTCATGAAACTAGGGTGACCATTAAACTTCTGCTGCGACAGAGTTTAATTATGTAGGTCTATAACGTGACAACTTTTGTAACCTTGTAACTATGTTGTTTCTTCTATGAACAATTTCACATAAGAATTATATTTCTTAAATATATGTTTGGATTGATAATGAGTTCAATGTTTTTAAGCCTGAGCAACAGCCACATTATTATCGCAATGTAAATCATTGGATCAACAACGAATTAAGTTCAATCACGAACTTCTTAATCCAAACATTTTCTTTCTTAGAATCAGAATTTATTTCTTGTTTTTTAAACTAACATTATTCACAATAATTAATGTGTTATCAAAATATACAACATAAGAATTATTGTGTCACTCCCACTCAATTTCTTGTCTATACAAGATTCAATGGCATTTTGTGGTTTTCGAGACATTTTGAATTCTATTTCGTTCCCATCGGTATCTTAGAGACTGGCTCTCCTTGAAATGAATACCAATTCGAGCAATAAACATTTTATTCTCAGAGGATTTATTAAATTAATATCCATTTGTCTCTTGTGGATATTACACAAAATAGTTATCTGATTTGGGTCTGATCTTATCAGAGGAAGGACGTTTAACAAACGCCTTTCATCCCAAATCTTCGTATTAAACATACTAGGACATTTCCTAGTCCATATCTTATATGGAGCATTTAAATCGTTTTAGTGGGATTTAATATAATTGTTCTATATTTAATTTATTGGAAGATCTATATGACTTATCATCAATCATACTATATCTTATAAGGTGCAATTTCTCCTTTCAGACACACTATTCCAATATGGTGTTCTAGATGGAGTGAGTTGTGAAACAATTTCAAACTCATTTGGATAGTCAATAAATAGTTGGCTTAATTATTCTCTTCCGATCTGTTCGAAAAGTATTTATTTTCTATTAAAATTGGTTTCTAACTTCATTTTGAATTCTTTGAACTTTTCACTGGATTCTGATATGTGTTTCATAAGATACACACATCTGTATCTACTGATATCATCAGTAAATATAATGAAGTAATAAAACCCGCCTCTAGTTTATGTATTCATTGCTCCATATACATCATTATGTATGAGACGCAATACTTATCACTCATTCACTGTGTCAAGTGAAAGGTGATTCAGTTATTTTGCCTAATAAACAAGATCTGTATTCTTTATATAATTCAAAATCAAATGATCTCAAAATTCCATTATTATGGAGTTTTGATATACTTTCTTATTTACTTGGCTAACCGGTAATACTAAAGGTATATTGGATTTAAATCACTAAATTTAATCCAGTCATTATTAATGTCAAGTACATTACAGTTAAGGATTTACAAATATCATTAACTATTTGTGAAATTCCATACGATATTTCATTTAAATAAAATGAATGACAATTGTTCTTTTATTACAAATGAAATTCAAACTTGTCTAAACAAAATATATTATAACATTTATTTTAAGCGGAATTTCATAATAACAATTATTTTATTTATTTAATTAAGCCAGTATGTAGAACAAGAATCAACTTCCTATGGATAATCCAACAACATTTTCTTTATTTCCAATTGTAAGTCCACTTGTCTCTTTTATCAGATTTCTACTTGTTTTCCAATTTCTGTAAATTTACATACACTTATGTGTTTCATATCTAGTATCTAATACTAGAGATGTACAAGTAGATTGTTCTAACATTTATATTTTATTTGTAACAACCCGTAAAATGCGAGCCAGTTTGAAATTTTTATTTTGGCAATTATAGCGAATTTTGATTATTTAAAATGAATTATTTTAAATAATATCGACGTGAAATTTATTTTGAATAGAATTCGAACGTATATATTATACGCGTCGTCGTTAGAATAGAAATATTTATAAATAATTATAAATAGAATTGAAAATGGCGCGGTAGTTCGATAATTCGATTTCAAACTTCAATTGAATGTACCGGGTGCAAAACAATCCGGATTGTAGTGAAACCAAAAACAGTAGGATCTAATTGATAATATCTTTCTAACGAATCCGAACAATCGAGATTTCATATCGGGAATCAAAAGATGTGTCCAGTTGAAAATTCTGAATAGTCGCTATAGAATTCAGGCCCTTAAAAATGGACATTTTGCAAATGACCTCGGATTTCGACGAAACCACTTTTGTTGGGTCCGTGATGTCGAATTATTGCTAGATTCCAAATTTCATAATTTTTCGAATCAATATGTGAGCGTGGCAAAGGAAAACGCGTTTGACCAGTTTTAGTTGATTTTAATCGACTGGAAAATGGCCATTTTTCCAACGGTCTCAGAATTCGACGAAACTAGTTTTGATAGGACCGTATCGTCAATACGAAGCTAGAAAATATTTTTATAGAATTTTTCTAGTTAGTATGTGACCCCGGTAATTTGAAATGTACGTTTAAAATTCAATATAATGATTTAAATGTAAATGCAACGGAAACTGATCGAAACGGTCGATTCAGCTTGCGGTACATATCCCATTGTGTTCGGAATGGGGGTATTACTTTAGGGATGACAGTCGTTGGACCCAGTTCGGTGTTCGTATGTAAAAGTCAACATAAATGGAAAAAAAAAAACCTTCTTCCCTTATATGTTCTGGCCCCCCCCCCTTACTTTTAAAATCAGATAATTCGATAAAAAAAAAAAAAAAAAGGGGCGCCGCCGATCTGCTCAGCCGCCACCCCCTCCCCCGCGTCGCCTCGATAGAAGCCCCACCATCCACCGCTTCCCCCTCCTCCCTTCTCCCTCCACCCACCGAACTCGAGCAAAACCCGAACCCCAACCCGCCGCAGACCCTACCACTCCACGACAAACACAAGCAGGCTCCACCGCGCCACCCACTTCCAGCGCCGCCACCGTTGAAGCCCGCCGCCCCTGTCTGGCGCCACCGTTCCTTCACTGTGAAGCCCCCCCCTTCTCTGTAAGTTTTTTTTTCGTTTTGCTATTTGAATTTTAAAATGATTTTTAAACTGAGTTTTAAAATGATTTTTAAACTGAATTTTAAAATGATTTTTAAACTGGATTTTAAATAGATTTTGAAACTGAATTTTAAAAGAGTAAAAACCTGATTTTTTAAAAGGAAATAAAAACTGATTTTCAAAAGCATATAAAAACTAATTTTAAAAAGAAAAAGGTTTTAATTTTAAAAAGAAAAAGGTTTTAATTTTAAAAAGAAAAAGGTTTTAATTTTAAAAAGAAAAAGGTTTTAACTTTAAAAGGAAAAAGATTTGAACTTTAAATAGGAAAAATCAGATTTTTATATATTGAATAGCGAACTAAAAATATGATTTTTATATATTGAATAGCGAACTAAAAATATGATTTTTATATATTGAACATCGAAATAAAAATATGATTTTTATATATTGAACATCGAAATAAAAATATGATTTTTATATATTGAACATCGAAATAAAAATATGATTTTTATATATTGAACATCGAAATAAAAATGTGATTTTTATATATTGAACTTCGAAATAAAAATGTGATTTTTATATATTGAACTTCGAAATAAAAATGTGATTTTTATATATTGAATAGTGAAGTAAAAATTCGATTTTTACGTATGTAGTGAAAGCAGCAACGAAGGTGACAAGAAGGCGAAACGACGAAGACTTCTGCAAATGAAGAGCCGTGGAGCTAGGATAGCTATTGGTGAGAATTTCTCACCTTTCCATTTCATTTCTATTTATATATATATACTAGGATGCAAACGGTGCTTAGTAGCACCCGACACAATCGTCCACAGACCATGGACTTGTTTGTTTGGTTGCATAGATTAGTTATATGATTTGATTTGAATTTGGTTGTTTGGTGATTTTGATTGATGTGTGAATGGCGTGGGCCTTCACTAGACCGGGGATAAGGCTAGGCCTTGTCCCGTTTCTAGTATCGTGCCGTTATGCCGCCGAAATTTTCTAAAATAAGTTAGAAAAATAAAAATATCATTTTATTGAATAAATGAATTGAATAGAAATTCATAGGTTGAAATAAAATGTTTTATCGTTAAAAATATAATTTTTAACGTGAAGTGAATAAAATAAAATATTCATTTATAAACCGGACGGTTTGTTTATGTACACCTATTTGAATGACATTGATTGGGACGATAAATTTTACACATCGCCCAACAGCACAAATAAAATAGGTGTTTGATTGTTTGAAACCCCACACGGGTGTTGGGATGAAATTTGAAGTTCACTCATCCTGATTGATTAAATATGTCGATCGATTGATTGACAGGCTGTTATAAGCGTTGAATATCTATATTTGATGCTTATACAGTGTAGTGCACTTTGGTTGATGGTTGATTATTTTTCAATGCTATTATATACATGTGTTGTATGGAAATCCATATAATTAACTTTATATGGTAATTGATTGGGCCTCATTCCAATTTGAAAAATAAAGAATATTATAAAATAAAAGTTCATGTATTGACAGTACTCATTCATTGAGATTGGTCATGTGTTGAACGAAATATTTTAGTAATAAAATTTACATCTTTATCAATATAAAATAAAAGTTCATGTGTTGACAGTACTCATTCATTGAGATTGGTCATGTGTTGAACGAAATATTTTGATAATAACAACTATTTTGAAAAAGAAATATTTGAAATAGAATATTTGAAAATAGAAATTTATGAAGCCGTGTTGATTAGATTGACGCCATTTAGACGTGAACGATATTTATATCGATTGAAAACGATTTCGAAATGAATTGAATTGAAAACGATTTCGAAATGAATTGAATTGAAAACGATTTCGAAATGAATTGAATCGAAAACGATTTCGAAATGAATTGAATTGAAAACGATTTCGAAATGAATTGAATTGAAAACGATTTCGAAATGAATTGAATTGAAAACGATTTCGAAATGAATTGAATCGAAAACGATTTCGAAATGAATTGAATCGAAAACGATTTCGAAATAAAATGAATTGAAAACAATTTCGAAATGAATTGAATCGAAAACGATTTCGAAATGAATTGAATTGAAAACGATTTCGAAATGAATTGAATTGAAAACGATTTCGAAATGAATTGAATCGAAAACGATTTCGAAATGAATTGAATTGAAAACGATTTCGAAATGAATTGAATCAAAAACGATTTCGAAATAAAATGAATTGAAAACGATTTCGAAATGAATTGAATTGAAAACGAATTCGAAGTGAATTCAAAACGAATTGAAATGAATTCGAATTGAATTGAAATTTGAATTGAATAGAAATGAATTTTAAAACGAATTTATAAAGAAGAATTCAATTTTGATTTGAATTGAAATATAAGTTGAAATTGTTTTTGAAACGAATTTAAAACCATTTATATAATTCGTTTTAAATAGAAATCGACGAAATATATATTATATATATTATATATATAATATAATGGCCTGAATAGAACGCGCCGCGCAGCGGCAGTTCGTGAATTTCGACCATTTATTTCAAACGGACATTACGGGAGATCCGACCGTCGGATTCTCCTAAAACCGGAACCGTTGGGTTCGTATCGAAAAGAGCTTTCTAACGAATATTAGAAATTAGAAATCTAACGGTTGGATTTGGAGTTATGTCCAAATCAAATTCGAAAAAGGTCGCTATAAGTGCAGTTCGATGGCCATTGATGGAAATCGACTGTACGGGCCTTGATAAAATTATTAAAAATAGTAATAATTTGTGTAAAATCATAAGAAATGATTTAGAAAGAATTGGGATGAAAAACTCCATATTTGAAAAGATAAAAATAGATTTTTATCGAAATGAACTAGTTTTGAACTAGAAATATAATTCTATTTATTTTTAACTAAATAAATTGAATTTGAAAAGGGTTTTGAAAATAACCAAAATATCCAATGACTGCATTGGAGTGGATTTGAATCGAAATTGTCTTCGGAATATTTCGATGTTGGAATTCGTGATTATACAGATATTGAAATGGAAATTTGAAAGATATATATTTATATCGTTATTTCCAATACGACATTTGTTAATCGTAGAATTTGATATTGAATATAAGCCGATATATTTTCTATTCAGAGCCTTGTATTGAATATCAAATGTGATTTGGGTTTGTCGTGAATGGTGTCTTCACTAACACTGTTCTTGGACCTAGTTGAGAAAAGATTAAATCTTTTTATTTAGATTTAATGAAGTGTACCAATTAAATGACATTTAATTGGAATTGAATCGATATTGATTTTTGGGTTTATCGTGGACAGTGTTTTAAATAACACTCGTTCTTTAACCCGATGATTAATGAATGTGATTTTGGGTTTATCGTGAACCGTGTTTTTAAATGACACTGATTCTTTAACCCAGTCAAAGATTAAAACTAAGTGGAGTTTTAATGAATCTTTAATTAGATTGAAATAATCGAAATGGAGTATCACCAGTTTTGCTCTAGGCGTTAGTTAAATCTTTAATTAGATTTGAACACGAAATGGTAATTGAATTTACCGATAACACCGTGGTGTTAGATATGAAGTACTACCAGTTTTACTTCATGGGATGAATAGGTTGGGATTGGGAAATTAAAACAAATGATTACTTCGGTAAGTTTCGTTAATCCCGGCTAGTTGAATCGAAATTCAAAAGAATAGAATAAAGAATAAATTCAAGAAATTTATCTTGGATAAAATTAATGGGAACCTTTCCCTATGAATGTGAAATTTAGAAACTAACTGTCGGTTAGCCAAGCAGAATGGTTTTCTGGATATTGATCTGATGTTGGTTTCGGCCTTCGGGGTTAATATTTGGGGAATTATTCTCTTGATTAATTTACGGTTAGTGACTAATGAATTGGAATGAGGCGTATGTTGTGTTTGTGTAACACTTTTATAATATATACGCGAGTTATTCAGAAAGACCGGGTTTATCCCATTCTGAATAACTGATTCGACGTGGTGTCGAAGATGAAGACGGTGGTCGAAGACCAGAAGTCTTCACGTCGTTTGGGTGATTACTGATGATCTTGATTGGGCTGTACACCCAAGAAGATGGAAACAGTTGGTGATCGTCCAGACGTGCTTGGAGAACGATGGATATGCGGGGTACTAGGTGCCTCCGGTTTCGTTCAGACCCAGAACGGACTTGTAAATGGACTGTGTGTCTGACATCGGATTTCATTCTGTGTGACTGATATCGGTTGCATAGGATGGTTTGCCTGTGTGGCATGCCTAAGTGGCAATTGATCGAGGTTTTTGTTGAAAAGCAAAGTCTTGTGGTGATGATCGAAGCACGACCTTTGTGGCGTAGCTTTGTGTAACGTTTACTTCACGAGTTTCACACCCGGTATGAACCAAAAACGGGAGACGGACCTCAGGGAGGGCCTGCGTTTCCTCCTAGCTAGAAGTGGCGTCAGTGGTTTTACACGCCCTGACGAGTTTGACTTATGTGGTTGTTGCTGTTGCGAGGCGCCTCGGTTAGATCGGACGATCCGGGTCCGATGGAGTCATTCGTTGGCTCGCTTACGCCCCAAAGGGCGGCGAAACGCAGTGTCCAGGGTTTAAGTTTAATCCACATCGGTGGACCGGCCCTGACGATCCAAGGGTCGATGCGTTCTGATCCTGAGACTCGGGCTAGGCAGTCTCGAATCGGTTGAGGACTATCTTTTGCCTCGGTTCATAGATGGAAATCCAATTTCCAAATACGTGACATTTGCGGTTTTATTTGTAAACCTATATATGGCGACATGATATATGGTACCCATGCCGCCTATTATTGATACTTATGATTTGAAGTTGTTTTATACACTATGCACTTATAATAGTATCAAATGATTTGTTTTAAACGTATCAAGCATTCTTTGGCTGTTATAAGGGAAAACCCTATCCTCGGCTGCGTTGCATTGTGTGATAGGACCTGGGTCTTATAACAGCTTCATTTTTCTTTATTTAGCATTGCGCTGTTTGTTTTATGCACTGGTATTCTTGGGAGGAAACCCGTTCCGTGTTATACGGCGTGGTCCTTTGATTTACCTAACTATAAAAATAAAGATTAATAACTGTTTTAGTTCTCACACCAGTCACATGACTGACCTGGAGTTTATTATTTTAACCTAAACTCTGGGTGCCCCTATTTTGACACGGGCAGCTAGTAGTTTTGGTTTTGCAGATTTATATTCACAGGATCCTGGTTTACAGCTGGAACGATATCCGGAAAGCTTTGTATCCGTATATCTCTTCTAGTTGTGTATTGTATTATTTTCCGCTGCTATGTATTTAAATGTAATTTAAAGCTCTGATATTTGATATTTCTGTGTAATATTCATTTATACTCTGTATATTCTGTAATCTGATGCATTGTTGTAATATACATTGAAATGTTCTTTTATATGCGTTCTGTTGTGGCTTGTTCTCGAACTATCCGACACTTTCCTTTACGGGGAAGTTGCGGGTTTTCACAGTTGGTATCAGAGCTTTGGTTTACAAAGCTAGAGAACAAGGCACATTAGAACCCTACGAAAGAATTCATCAGATATTGGATTAGTAGTATCCAATTAGAATGACTCGTTAGAGATAGGATCAGTAGTATCCTAGAACGAGTGTGAAGAGTATATTTTTCAAATGAAAACAAATTTTGTTTTGAAAGTTTAAATCAACTATTCGTATTTGATTATTCTTTTATATTGATTTTGGACAATTCGGTATATAAAGAATTTGCATATACGCCTTGCAAACGTATATCCAAAGTTTTAATATACTGGATAGATATAGAATCACATTCTAGTTGCCCGGGGATGATTCTGATAATGCTGCAGCGTTACCAGTATTTATTTTCGAGTGACGAAGGTGTGATATCTATATATTTCCATTAGGCTGGTGTGAGAACCAAAACTTATATAGTTAGAACACATTGTTGTGAATTGGCATCAAAAACATGATTTTCTTTATATATATCAAAATTATGGATTTGAAACTCTAATCCACTAATTGATTGATGTTTGGGTTGTTTGTGCATTTGTTTGCTAATTTTTAACCCTTTAGCCTAATTGAACCAAATATTGAATTATATTGAAAATTGGTTGCATTTGCTCGTATATACATATACTTATATTGAACAGGTCATAGCAAGGAGGCTAGAGCCAGAGAATAAAATTTGTTTGCCCGACAAATAGGTACATGTTTACTACATAATTTCCTGTTTTGTTTGGGTGATGATGATTTTGTGAGCCTATTGGCTAGCCGCTTGGCTTTTTCTTTTTCTTTTTGAGATCTGAAGGACCGGGGAAGCTATTTGAAATTCCCCGATGCTCCCATTGCAGGGGAGTTTATGGCGAAATTTTTCGAAAATTTAGGGTGTTAGCCAAATTTTTGAAGAATTTGAAAATTCTCAGAAACTGAAAAGTTAGAGAATGAAAGCCAGATCGATCATAGAGTTGAATAATCAAACCACTTTCGACTTTGTTCCTTTTCGGGGACGAAAAGTTTTAAGTGGGGGAGATTGTAACAACCCGTAAAATGCGAGCCAGTTTGAAATTTTTATTTTGGCAATTATAGCGAATTTTGATTATTTAAAATGAATTATTTTAAATAATATCGACGTGAAATTTATTTTGAATAGAATTCGAACGTATATATTATACGCGTCGTCGTTAGAATAGAAATATTTATATATAATTATAAATAGAATTGAAAATGGCGCGGTAGTTCGATAATTCGATTTCAAACTTCAATTGAATGTACCGGGTGCAAAACAATCCGGATTGTAGTGAAACCAAAAACAGTAGGATCTAATTGATAATATCTTTCTAACGAATCCGAACAATCGAGATTTCATATCGGGAATCAAAAGATGTGTCCAGTTGAAAATTCTGAATAGTCGCTATGGAATTCAGGCCCTTAAAAATGGACATTTTGCAAATGACCACGGATTTCGACGAAACCACTTTTGTTGGGTCCGTGATGTCGAATTATTGCTAGATTCCAAATTTCATAATTTTTCGAATCAATATGTGAGCGTGGCAAAGGAAAACGCGTTTGACCAGTTTCAGTTGATTTTAATCGACTGGAAAATGGCCATTTTTCCAACGGTCTCAGAATTCGACGAAACTAGTTTTGATAGGACCGTATCGTCAATACGAAGCTAGAAAATATTTTTATAGAATTTTTCTAGTTAGTATGTGACCCCGGTAATTTGAAATGTACGTTTAAAATTCAATATAATGATTTAAATGTAAATGCAACGGAAACTGATCGAAACGGTCGATTCAGCTTGCGGTACATATCCCATTGTGTTCGGAATGGGGGTATTACTTTAGGGATGACAGTCGTTGGACCCAGTTCGGTGTTCGTATGTAAAAGTCAACATAAATGGAAAAAAAAAAAACTTTCTTCCCTTATATGTTCTGCCCCCCCCTTACTTTTAAAATCAGATAATTCGATTAAAAAAAAAAAAAAAAAAAAAAAGGGGGCGCCGCCGATCTGCTCAGCCGCCACCCCCTCCCCCGCGTCGCCTCGATAGAAGCCCCACCATCCACCGCTTCCCCCTCCTCCCTTCTCCCTCCACCCACCGAACTCGAGCAAAACCCGAACCCCAACCCGCCGCAGACCCTACCACTCCACGACAAACACAAGCAGGCTCCACCGCGCCACCCACTTCCAGCGCCGCCACCGTTGAAGCCCGCCGCCCCTGTCTGGCGCCACCGTTCCTTCACTACGAAGCCCCCCCTTCTCTGTAAGTTTTTTTTTCGTTTTGCTATTTGAATTTTAAAATGATTTTTAAACTGAATTTTAAAATGATTTTTAAACTGAATTTTAAAATGATTTTTAAACTGGATTTTAAATAGATTTTGAAACTGAATTTTAAAAGAGTAAAAACCTGATTTTTTAAAAGGAAATAAAAACTGATTTTCAAAAGCATATAAAAACTAATTTTAAAAAGAAAAAGGTTTTAATTTTAAAAAGAAAAAGGTTTTAATTTTAAAAAGAAAAAGGTTTTAATTTTAAAAAGAAAAAGGTTTTAACTTTAAAAGGAAAAAGATTTGAACTTTAAATAGGAAAAATCAGATTTTTATATATTGAATAGCGAACTAAAAATATGATTTTTATATATTGAACATCGAAATAAAAATATGATTTTTATATATTGAACATCGAAATAAAAATATGATTTTTATATATTGAACATCGAAATAAAAATATGATTTTTATATATTGAACATCGAAATAAAAATGTGATTTTTATATATTGAACTTCGAAATAAAAATGTGATTTTTATATATTGAACTTCGAAATAAAAATGTGATTTTTATATATTGAATAGTGAAGTAAAAATTCGATTTTTACGTATGTAGTGAAAGCAGCAACGAAGGTGACAAGAAGGCGAAACGACGAAGACTTCTGCAAATGAAGAGCCGTGGAGCTAGGATAGCTATTGGTGAGAATTTCTCACCTTTCCATTTCATTTCTATTTATATATATATACTAGGATGCAGACGGTGCTT
The DNA here is from genome assembly GCA_030737875.1 of Allium sativum. Taxonomy (NCBI): domain Eukaryota; kingdom Viridiplantae; phylum Streptophyta; class Magnoliopsida; order Asparagales; family Amaryllidaceae; genus Allium; species Allium sativum. Next base: position 1,015,269,266 of record CM060926.1, on the reverse strand, counting down.
AGTAGCACCCGACACAATCGTCCACAGACCATGGACTTGTTTGTTTGGTTGCATAGATTAGTTATATGATTTGATTTGAATTTGGTTGTTTGGTGATTTTGATTGATGTGTGAATGGCATGGGCCTTCACTAGACCGGGGATAAGGCTAGGCCTTGTCCCGTTTCTAGTATCGTGCCGTTATGCCGCCGAAATTTTCTAAAATAAGTTAGAAAAATAAAAATATCATTTTATTGAATAAATGAATTGAATAGAAATTCATAGGTTGAAATAAAATGTTTTATCGTTAAAAATATAATTTTTAACGTGAAGTGAATAAAATAAAATATTCATTTATAAACCGGACGGTTTGTTTATGTACACCTATTTGAATGACATTGATTGGGACGATAAATTTTACACATCGCCCAACAGCACAAATAAAATAGGTGTTTGATTGTTTGAAACCCCACACGGGTGTTGGGATGAAATTTGAAGTTCACTCATCCTGATTGATTAAATATGTCGATCGATTGATTGACAGGCTGTTATAAGCGTTGAATATCTATATTTGATGCTTATACAGTGTAGTGCACTTTGGTTGATGGTTGATTATTTTTCAATGCTATTATATACATGTGTTGTATGGAAATCCATATAATTAACTTTATATGGTAATTGATTGGGCCTCATTCCAATTTGAAAAATAAAGAATATTATAAAATAAAAGTTCATGTATTGACAGTACTCATTCATTGAGATTGGTCATGTGTTGAACGAAATATTTTAGTAATAAAATTTACATCTTTATCAATATAAAATAAAAGTTCATGTGTTGACAGTACTCATTCATTGAGATTGGTCATGTGTTGAACGAAATATTTTGATAATAACAACTATTTTGAAAAAGAAATATTTGAAATAGAATATTTGAAAATAGAAATTTATGAAGCCGTGTTGATTAGATTGACGCCATTTAGACGTGAACGATATTTATATCGATTGAAAACGATTTCGAAATGAATTGAATTGAAAACGATTTCGAAATGAATTGAATTGAAAACGATTTCGAAATGAATTGAATCGAAAACGATTTCGAAATGAATTGAATTGAAAACGATTTCGAAATGAATTGAATTGAAAACGATTTCGAAATGAATTGAATTGAAAACGATTTCGAAATGAATTGAATCGAAAACGATTTCGAAATGAATTGAATCGAAAACGATTTCGAAATGAAATGAATTGAAAACGATTTCGAAATGAATTGAATCGAAAACGATTTCGAAATGAATTGAATTGAAAACGATTTCGAAATGAATTGAATTGAAAACGATTTCGAAATGAATTGAATCGAAAACGATTTCGAAATGAATTGAATTGAAAACGATTTCGAAATGAATTGAATCGAAAACGATTTCGAAATAAAATGAATTGAAAACGATTTCGAAGTGAATTGAATTGAAAACGAATTCGAAGTGAATTCAAAACGAATTGAAATGAATTCGAATTGAATTGAAATTTGAATTGAATAGAAATGAATTTTAAAACGAATTTATAAAGAAGAATTCAATTTTGATTTGAATTGAAATATAAGTTGAAATTGTTTTTGAAACGAATTTAAAACTATTTATATAATTCGTTTTAAATAGAAATCGACGAAATATATATTATATATATTATATATATAATATAATGGCCTGAATAGAACGCGCCGCGCAGCGGCAGTTCGTGAATTTCGACCATTTATTTCAAACGGACATTACGGGAGATCCGACCGTCGGATTCTCCTAAAACCGGAACCGTTGGGTTCGTATCGAAAAGAGCTTTCTAACGAATATTAGAAATTAGAAATCTAACGGTTGGATTTGGAGTTATGTCCAAATCAAATTCGAAAAAGGTCGCTATAAGTGCAGTTCGATGGCCATTGATGGAAATCGACTGTACGGGCCTTGATAAAATTATTAAAAATAGTAATAATTTGTGTAAAATCATAAGAAATGATTTAGAAAGAATTGGGATGAAAAACTCCATATTTGAAAAGATAAAAATAGATTTTTATCGAAATGAACTAGTTTTGAACTAGAAATATAATTCTATTTATTTTTAACTAAATAAATTGAATTTGAAAAGGGTTTTGAAAATAACCAAAATATCCAATGACTGCATTGGAGTGGATTTGAATCGAAATTGTCTTCGGAATATTTCGATGTTGGAATTCGTGATTATACAGATATTGAAATGGAAATTTGAAAGATATATATTTATATCGTTATTTCCAATACGACATTTGTTAATCGTAGAATTTGATATTGAATATAAGCCGATATATTTTCTATTCAGAGCCTTGTATTGAATATCAAATGTGATTTGGGTTTGTCGTGAATGGTGTCTTCACTAACACTGTTCTTGGACCTAGTTGAGAAAAGATTAAATCTTTTTATTTAGATTTAATGAAGTGTACCAATTAAATGACATTTAATTGGAATTGAATCGATATTGATTTTTGGGTTTATCGTGGACAGTGTTTTAAATAACACTCGTTCTTTAACCCGATGATTAATGAATGTGATTTTGGGTTTATCGTGAACCGTGTTTTTAAATGACACCGATTCTTTAACCCAGTCAAAGATTAAAACTAAGTGGAGTTTTAATGAATCTTTAATTAGATTGAAATAATCGAAATGGAGTATCACCAATTTTGCTCCAGGCGTTAGTTAAATCTTTAATTAGATTTGAACGCGAAATGGTAATTGAATTTACCGATAACACCGTGGTGTTAGATATGAAGTACTACCAGTTTTACTTCATGGGATGAATAGGTTGGGATTGGGAAATTAAAACAAATGATTACTTCGGTAAGTTTCGTTAATCCCGGCTAGTTGAATCGAAATTCAAAAGAATAGAATAAAGAATAAATTCAAGAAATTTATCTTGGATAAAATTAATGGGAACCTTTCCCTATGAATGTGAAATTTAGAAACTAACTGTCGGTTAGCCAAGCAGAATGGTTTTCTGGATATTGATCTGATGTTGGTTTCGGCCTTCGGGGTTAATATTTGGGGAATTATTCTCTTGATTAATTTACGGTTAGTGACTAATGAATTGGAATGAGGCGTATGTTGTGTTTGTGTAACACTTTTATAATATATACGCGAGTTATTCAGAAAGACCGGGTTTATCCCATTCTGAATAACTGATTCGACGTGGTGTCGAAGATGAAGACGGTGGTCGAAGACCAGAAGTCTTCACGTCGTTTGGGTGATTACTGATGATCTTGATTGGGCTGTACACCCAAGAAGATGGAAACAGTTGGTGATCGTCCAGACGTGCTTGGAGATCGATGGATATGCGGGGTACTAGGTGCCTCCGGTTTCGTTCAGACCCAGAACGGACTTGTAAATGGACTGTGTGTCTGACATCGGATTTCATTCTGTGTGACTGATATCGGTTGCATAGGATGGTTTGCCTGTGTGGCATGCCTAAGTGGCAATTGATCGAGGTTTTTGTTGAAAAGCAAAGTCTTGTGGTGATGATCGAAGTACGGCCTTTGTGGCGTAGCTTTGTGTAACGTTTACTTCGCGAGTTTCACACCCGGTATGAACCAAAAACGGGAGACGGACCTCAGGGAGGGCCTGCGTTTCCTCCTAGCTAGAAGTGGCGTCAGTGGTTTTACACGCCCTGACGAGTTTGACTTATGTGGTTGTTGCTGTTGCGAGGCGCCTCGGTTAGATCGGACGATCCGGGTCCGATGGAGTCATTCGTTGGCTCGCTTACGCCCCAAAGGGCGGCGAAACGCAGTGTCCAGGGTTTAAGTTTAATCCACATCGGTGGACCGGCCCTGACGATCCAAGGGTCGATGCGTTCTGATCCTGAGACTCGGGCTAGGCAGTCTCGAATCGGTTGAGGACTATCTTTTGCCTCGGTTCATAGATGGAAATCCAATTTCCAAATACGTGACATTTGCGGTTTTATTTGTAAACCTATATATGGCGACATGATATATGGTACCCATGCCGCCTATGATTGATACTTATGATTTGAAGTTGTTTTATACACTATGCACTTATAATAGTATCAAATGATTTGTTTTAAACGTATCAAGCATTCTTTGGCTGTTATAAGGGAAAACCCTATCCTCGGCTGCGTTGCATTGTGTGATAGGACCTGGGTCTTATAACAGCTTCATTTTTCTTTATTTAGCATTGCGCTGTTTGTTTTATGCACTGGTATTCTTGGGAGGAAACCCGTTCCGTGTTATACGGCGTGGTCCTTTGATTTACCTAACTATAAAAATAAAGATTAATAACTGTTTTAGTTCTCACACCAGTCACATGACTGACCTGGAGTTTATTGTTTTAACCTAAACTCTGGGTGCCCCTATTTTGACACGGGCAGCTAGTAGTTTTGGTTTTGCAGATTTATATTCACAGGATCCTGGTTTACAGCTGGAACGATATCCGGAAAGCTTTGTATCCGTATATCTCTTCTAGTTGTGTATTGTATTATTTTCCGCTGCTATGTATTTAAATGTAATTTAAAGCTCTGATATTTGATATTTCTGTGTAATATTCATTTATACTCTGTATATTCTGTAATCTGATGCATTGTTGTAATATACATTGAAATGTTCTTTTATATGCGTTCTGTTGTGGCTTGTTCTCGAACTATTCGACACTTTCCTTTACGGGGAAGTTGCGGGTTTTCACATTATTCGGTTGAAGTCACACCTCAAGCTTTCACTTTAGATCTTCTATTTTGTAAAACAATTACGTTTAATTTGTTTGAGGACAATCCTCAAACTTCAATGTTTGTCAAGAAATTTGATTTAATTCAATTTATCCTTCTTAAGGATTAATTTAAATTATCGAAGTTATTTATTATTTAATATCTACGTTAGATAATAAAATAATAACTGATTCTGTAATATTTATTTAATACAAAATTTTGACAATAAAAAAAATTATTAACATAAATATGTAATTTAAACTTAAATACGCTCCCACTTAAATTAACATCCCTCTATTATGGATATATATATATATCATTATATACATATAATGGTGTTCTAAGATCCATATCTAGTCATGCCTTGACCTAGCTTTGGCTAAACCCAAAACACAACCTCTTCGGTAGACATCTTATGTCAATTATATCATATATAATTCTTGGATCGCATGATGAACATTTTGTTCAGCATTATTTATTTTCTCAAAATATAGAATAATTCATGCTATTATCTCTAAGGCCATAAATACTATTATGCAACCTTAGTTAAGTCAGACCTAATAATACAGTCGAAGCACCACAATTACTCCTACCGCATATAACCAAAATAAAAGGTGCACAATGCTTTGGCATTAGTTACATCCAGTGAGATTGGAAGTAATGGGTGTATTATTGGAAGACTTCACCATGACTTAATATAACAAAAGTTGCTTTAGAGAGAATTTATAATTCGTAGTGGAAACAATATTAGAGTTATATATATATATATAGGGTGCGTTTTTTAGAGGTCCCTATTAAGTTTCGAAATATAAAAAAAACCCGGTCATAAACTTATTGTAAATTAGGTCCCTGTTTTCAAAACTTATAAAATAATAATTAAAAAAAAATAAAAAAAATTCGTAAATTAGTAATAAAATATATTACGCATTATAAAAAAAATTCAGTTCAAAAAACAACAAAAATAATGTCAGAAAGAAGAAAACAGCAAAAAAACAGAAAAAACTGCAGTTAAATGCATAATATTATGCACCTTTTTTATTTTATTGCATGCAATTATTGCAGTTCTTCCAGCGGATAGATTTAACATAATTTTTCAGTTCATTTTTATTTGCATCCAAATGTGCAAATTTGTCAAAAAAATGCACACATGTGTGCAACATTTTTATAGGATAAAAAGTAGGGACCTAATTTATAAAAAAAAACAAAGTTCTGAAAATTTTTAAACCCGCCCCCTATTTTATTTTTTCCGCCTTTTTGTATTTTTTAAAAAAAATGTGCGTACGTTCATAAAAAAAAAAAATTCTAAAATATGGAAATAATGTCAGGAATCTACGGAAATCGAAAAAAAATAGTTGCATACATTTATGCAATTATTACTGATAATTGCATATATATATATGCAACTTTTCTGTAAGCTGTTTTCAGATTAAAATCTGAAAATAAACCTGCATAAATGTATGCAAGTATTTGAAATTTTTGCGCATATGTATGCATTTATTTGCATGAATAAAAATCAACGAAGATGTATGTAGTGAAAAATATGCACGGATGTATGCAGGAAAGTGATATATGTGCATACTATTATGCATTTAACTGGAAATTTCGTTTTTTTTTTGGTTTTTTTGATTTTTGACGCCTTCATTGATGGTTTTTTGTTCAGAATTTTTTAGTGTTTACATGTTTTATTTAAATACGAATTTACGTGATTTTTTTATATTTTTTTTATATTTTTTTGATGACTTTTCAGAAAATAGGGACCTAATTTACAATAAGTTTATGACCGGATGTGAGCCTAATTAAGTTTCAAAATAGGGATGTGAGCCTAATATTCACTATATATAATACATATATCAAAATATATGTATATGTTTTATTTGTAATATTAGTTGAAGTTAAATAATGTATATATATCCTATATATACATATTTAAATTCAACATTATATAGGAATCTTGCCTATATTCCTTATGGACATTTCAAATTATTGGTTATTCTAAGTTCTGTATCAAATGCAATATACAAATCTTAAATGGATTTTACTACTAACCAATATATATATGACATTGATATAAATAATTGAATTTAAATAAACATACAGAATTTAAATTCAACTATATAACAAGCATAAAACCTGGGTAATCATAATTACTTCACATCTTATCTTCTTCATTGGTTTCCCCTATGTCTACTATAGAAATTAAAGATATATATATAATTACATTCAAAGAACTACATGTAGGCATTTAACACATTTACACCTTTCAAGTTCTAAATATTTTCGAAGAAATCAATAAAGTTTGGACATTTCAGATAGCATCTAAATCTATATATATATATATATATTTATATATATATAACCAGGAGCAAGGACAGTTCATGTAGCATGTTTCATAAAACATGTATATCATTGTACATTGACAGTTCAAGTTCTACAATTTATACATACATGTTCAAACAAAATTTGAATGTACGGTCCAGATAACATGAGTGATGTACTAAATTAGACTAACATCTGATTTACACCAATTTTACATTAACGTACATCTAATGTACACTTTTAGATAACTTACATGTATTGACACATTAATAAAGTACAAAGTTGCATATACATAAAATCATCTTGAAGGCAAAACAAGTCACACTTGTCTACCTTTCAAAATATACATGCATTACTAGCTGGTACCCAACCATGATTTTATTTTGTCCTTCCTGCTGAAATGAATTCAGCACATATGTTACATCTGCAATGTTGAAACAACATAAATTATATTGTTAGTCTTACATCAATACATGAAATGTATATTCATGTGCAGTAATCTTAAATACATTAAGTGTATTTATTCAACTAACACAAATGAACAGTTACTCATGTACACAAAGATGTAATATTTACAACAGTGCAAGTATTAGGAAAACAGTATTTGTAATGTAAAGTTTTTCAGTCATCCTTATGACAATAGTATTAACATATTTGTGTCAATTACCTAGTAATTAAAATAGTAATCCAGGCTTAAAAACAAACATTTTGTTTGCTTAATCTTATGGAAATTCATAATTGCTACATCTAACATGTTTGTAGTATATATATGTATGCAAAAGGTATAACATAACAAGCAAATAATTAAGTAATACATACTTAAGTGGGTTCAGCTTTTATCTATACATTTTCTATATCATTACATGACTGCAGCTTTTACCATACCATTTGCTATTATCTATATTATAAATAATGTATAATATATAATCTAGCAAAATGGTATATCTAAACATATTTAAGTAGGTGCACTGTAGAAGATATTAAATATTCTAACAGATTAAAATGATATTGGAGTGACGATAAAAAAATGTTTCACAAATAATTCAAAACTGAAATTCAAAATTTCAGTATATATATATATATATATATATATATACATATATATATATATAACACATATATGCCAACACATATATTTATATATGCCATATGTGTAATTGATATTCTTATCAATACATATAGCATGACATTGAAACAACAAATCATATTTGTTGCAGCCCTTTGTTTGTATATATATAATTTGTAATTTATTTATCCATATAAATAAATAAATAACAGATTACATATTTTGTATGTATTCAATACTAGTGGTAGTTTTTGACTGCTCATAATTCCACATAATGAAATCAATGATAAATGAAATAAGCCAGGTTCATAACCTTAACTGTACTGTTTATTATGGTTGCTATGATCCAGAACCATCCAGACACTAGACATGGAATTGAACATCATTTATCACACATATATATTCAGACCTAAAAAACTCGATCCAAACAAAAATTATAAGAATAAATATGTTCTATCTATCAAACATCTTTGATTGTAAAGGTATAACTGAGTTAATTCATATAGTGATTCAACAATATATATAATTGGATATTTATGCTTGCAGATCAAAGTGTTAACAATCAAACATACACTAAGTCTTGAATGATATTGTTAGCATGTCTTACTTTGAAAATTTGACTCAAACATATGCTAAGTCATTTTCAGTTTCAAAATAGGTTCGAGATAAAATAAGTGGTTCAAACTAAATTGAAATTTACGCATATATTTACATGTATAATTTCCAGAACAACTTATAGGATGTAACAATTTACTTAGAAATGCTTCCATAGCACAGTATTATTTCCTATGAAGTATATTCGATCGCAAATCATATTTGCATATGTTATAAGTGTGCATTTTTATAGTAGAAGCAGGCAGGCAGATGTCATATGGTAATTAGCTACAAAGCAGGGTTGTGGCAGTGAGTTGAAGCACTGCACACGAGATTCGTACGGGTGAGGGGTTGCGCGAGGGTGCGACGGAATTCGTACGGGGTGCGCCATGAGGCGTGTCCCCGTATTTCATGAAAGGGGGTGCGGTTGGGTGCGGAAAAGAGGGTGCGAAAGGGACAAAGATGTAATTTAAAAACTACATAAAGTAAATTAAAACTTGAATCTCGACATCGATTGAATCTAGCTTCGTACGAAAGAGGCTGTTGATAAAGAAGACGAGAGACAGGCTATGGCATTTTATTTCTTTCAAATTGGGCAGGGCATTTTAATTGGTTGAAGTGAAGATATAAAAGTAGGGCAGGCTGTCACATGGGCATGGGCCATTACTTTGTTATTACAGTGGAGCTCTAGGTACATAATAAAACACGTTGTTATCTTTACAACTGTTGTGCCTTTATTTACAGCTGTATTCAAATTATTGTGAACTTATTTATAATTATAATAGAAATGAACCGGCTTTGCTTCACTACTGTCTGTTATTCAACAATAAAAGTTAAGCTGGGCAACAATAGTTAACTGGGCCTAGCCCATTATCTGTATTTAGACCATTATGTAAGGCGCTGCTGTATTGTAAAAGCAGTAGCATACGTTGTACATATTAATTCAATTCATTTTTTCTATAAACTACTGAAATAAAACAATACTTGCTTCGTCTTCTCTGCAATTCAAAATTGTTCTATTTCTTTCTATTTATTTGACTACTTTATTTAATTAAAATACATCTTTTGGATTATATTTATATATATAATGTAACATCCAAGATTTTTGACCATTCATATCGACAACCATCCTCAATGTCGACTTAAACAAATCAAAATTACGAATAGTTATTGTGATTTACATAAGAAAAAGAAGAGAAGAAGAAAACAAACACAGAATCCCACAGCGGAAGGACAAAATATAATTATTAAATAATAGTTCATGAAGCAATTAAAGCACACATTTGATTATATTTTACGACAATTATCAGAGTTAACTATAATAAACATACCAATATTTGCTGTGGAATAATAATAATAGTACGTCTGTCGTGCTCCATATTCATCTTCATAATGCCGTCTGCAATAACTGAAAACACAGGCTGACCCGAGCATAAATGAAAAGACAAAAATACTCGGATCACAACTAAAATATTCTTATATTAGTTAAATCAAATTCATGCGATAATATGAGTGTAATAACTTAAGAGAAGTTACGGGAATTTCCATATCCTAAGGATCCGTTAAACTAGATACTATATAATACAGCACACTATTATAATAGTGTCTATGATTAAATATAACATATTAAAATAGCGTAAGCGGGATTACATTTTTACCCTTACACCGTTTATAATACCGTAGTCTATACAGATACCGTAAATTGCAGAGTACGTAGTGGCTATCAGAGGGCACTCCATAGGTACGGTAGAAATCAAAGCCGTAGGGGGCTCGATCAGGATAATATGACAAGGCACATGAGGAATGCCCATAGTAGGAATATACTAGTTGCATGCCCGGACTGGTGGTAACGCATAGCCGCAACTACCGCCACTTCGAACAACACTCCCAAATCACAGATGCACATCAAATCAATCAAACTGAGGGACTATAGTAATAAAGGAACAAGTGTGGCCGATGGAGGTAGCTAATCCCACTTGGTCACTGTAACAACCCGGAAAATCAGAACCAATTTAAAATTTTTATTTTGGCAATTTTAATGAATTTTGAATATTTAAAATGATTTATTTTAAATAATAATGGCTAGAAATTTATTTTGAATAGAATTAGAACGTATATATTTATTTGAATCGAAATTAGAATATAAATATTTATTTTAATTATAAAAGGAAATGGAAATGGCACGGTAGTTTGAAAATTAGATTTCAAATTTCAAATGAATGTACAGGATTCAAAATAAACCGGATTTTGGTGAAACCAAAAATATTAGAATATATTTGAAAATAACTTTCCAAGAATCTGAAAAATCCAGATTCCATAGCGGGAGTAAAAAGTTATGCCCAGTTGAAAATTCAGAATAGTCGCTATGGAATTTTAGCCCTTAAAATAGAGATTTTGCAAACGACCTCCGTTTTCGATGAAACCACTTTTGTTATATCCGGAATGTCAAATTATTGCTAGATTCCAATTTTCATAATTTTTGAAATCAATATGTGAGCGTGGCGGATTTAAACGTGTTTGGTATTTTCAGTTTGAATTTAATCGACTGGAAAATGACCGTTTTTCAAACGGTCTCCAAATTCGACGAAATTAGTTTTGTTAGGACTGTATCGTCAAAACAGCTAGATTTATTTTTCGGAATTTTTGGAGTCCGTATGTGGCCCCTATAAATTGAAATGTACGTTTAAATTAAATATATATTGATTTATATTGTAATTTTGTGGAAACTGATCGTAATAGTCGAATTGGATTACGAAACATATCCCATTGTGTTCGTAATGAGGGTAATTAGCTAGGGGCGATAGTCGTTGGGTTTGATTTGGAGTTCGAAATAAAAAGTAACTTTATGGAGAAAATTAAATAAATGTATAAATTATATATAAGCCCCTCCCCTTTGTTTTCTCTCTCTCCCTCTTACTCTTCAAAATCGGTCAAACGAAGAAAATAAAAGCGGTCACTCCAGCCCTGTTGCCATCGTTGTCCGCCGCCTACGACCCACCGCCCTGCCTCCAGTTCCACCTCCAGCTCCCCCTTCACCTTCCTGCCCTTTCTTTCCTCTCCACCGCCACCCACTCCGGAGCAACAGCCCCAAATCTGAACCCTAACCCGTCCAAATCCCCTTCAAGCACTGCTACCCCCTAGTCGACCACCAGTGGCCTCTTGAGCCTCAGTCGCGACGTGCGCCACCCCTGGTACCAGCCCCCATCCAGTCGACCCCCTTTCTTCGATCTGCGCAAACCAGCACCCCCTCCCTTTTCTTAGATGCTTGAATTCGCCGTTGCTTTCTGATGCTTCTATTTGGGGTTTTCTTCAACGATCGGAAATGCTGTGAGTTTTCTAATTTAAATTCTTTGATTGAAAATATATATGAATTCTTTGAATTTAAAAATATAATATTTGTTAGTTTAAAAATATTTTTTTTCATAGTATAAAGATATGATTTTATTTTAATGAAAGGATGTGATTTCTGTGCTTATCGAAGTTTGGTTTTTGATTTTGAAAAATAAGTTTTCTTTGATTTTGAAAATATAATTTTCCTTGAAATGAAAATAAGATTTTCCAAGATAGAAAATTATGATTTTCTTTAATATGAAAAATCCATTTTCTTTGATATGAAAAATACAATTTTAGTTCGATAAAAATATTATTTTTATCGTATGTATACTATTTATAAAATAGTTAAGCTATGAAAATATTTTTAGAAAGATAAAAATATGATTTTTATTGTATGTATGTTATTTATAAAACAACCATACATAGAAATAATTATTAATGGGTTAAAATATGATTTTTAACGTAGGGATGCAATCTAGATCGACAATCAAAGCACGACGGAGTGGATCCCAAAGGTGAGAACTTCTCACTCCAATTTTATTTCTAGTTAAAAATATATACCAGGAAGTAGATGGTGCTTAGCAGCACCCGACACCGTCGTCCACAGACCATGGACGACTTGTTTGATTGTATGTTGTTGTGTAAATTGATTGTGATCATGATGTGAAATAAAGTAAATATTCATGTGTTGAAATAAATAGATTATCGTTAAAAATATAATTTTTAACGTGTATATGAATAAAATAAATATTCATTTACAAATCGGACGATTTGTATTTATACACACATCTGACTGATATTGATTGGGACGATATATTTTACACATTGCTCAACTGCACAAATAAATCTGTTGTTTGAAAACCCCACACGGTTATTGGGATGATATTGGACATACACTAATCCCAATATTTAGTTGTATGTCAATCGATTGGTTGACAGGTTGTTGTAAGTGTTAATTATTTATATTTAACGCTTATGCAGTGTAGAATGCACTCTGGATGATGGTTGATTATTCATCATTGTTGTTATATACATATGTTGTATGAAATCCATATAAATAATATTATATGGTAATTGACTGTGTCTGATTCCAATTCAGAACTGAATGAATATTTTAAAATAAAAAATATTTTAAAATAATGAATATTTTAAAATAAAGAATATTTTAAAATAAGGAATATTTTGAAATAATATTCAGTAAAAGATCAAAATCTGATTTTGATGTCCAATTTGGGATGGACACGAAAATATTTAAATATATAAAGCCGTGTTGATTAGTTTAATGCCATTTTGACGTGAACAATATTTATATCGATTTTATTCATTTTTATAATGAATATCGAAAAGGAAGTGATTTTATAATCTAATGTTTTGAAAATACTATCATTTATATATCGATGATATAGAATATTCCATTTTGATTTGAAATTGAATATGAAGTTGAAATCGTTTTGAAAACAAATTTAAAACGATTTATAAAATACATTTTAAAAGGAAATAAATGAAATAAATATAATATATATATATATATATATAATGGCCTGAATAGATCGTGCCGCGCCGCGGCAGTTCGCGAATTTCGACCATTGACTTCGAATGGACATTACGAGAGATCTGACCGTCGAATTCTCCTGAACCCAGAACCTTGGGTTCGTATCGAAAAGTGCTTTCCAACGAATATGAGAGATTTGAAATCTGACGGTTGGATTTGGAATTATGTCCAAATCAAATTTGGAAAAGGTCGCTGTTAGTGCAGTTCGATGACCGTTTATGGAAATCGACTGTACGAGCCTTGATAAAATTATTAAAAGTATCATTAATTAGTGTAAAGTCATAATAAATGATTTGGAAAGAATTGGGATGAAAAAAATCCATATTTGAAAAGATAAAAATATAGTTTATCAAAATGAACTAGTTATGAGCTAGAATTATAATCCAATATTTTTAAATAAATAAATTGGATTTGAAATGGTTTTAAAAATAACTGGAATTTCCAATATACGAATTGGAATGGATTTGAATCGAAATTATCTTCGGAATATTTCGATATTGGATTCCGTGATAATACGGACATTATGGAGGAATTTGGAAGATATATATCGTTATTCCAATACAATATTTGTTGATTTCAGAATTTGATATTGAATATAACCCGACATATTTTCCACTCAGAGCCTTATATTTAATATCAAATGGGTTTTTAGGTTTATCGTGAACGGTATTTTAAATTACACTTGTTCTTTAACCCGATTAACAATGGAATGAGATTTTGGGTTTGTCATGAATGGTATCTTTAATAATACTGTTCTTAAACCCAATGGAGTTAAGAAAATTAGAAACTAACTGGAGATTAACTAAGTTGAATGGTTTCCAGGGTATTGATCTGATGTTGGTTTCGGCCTACGGGATTAATACATAGGGAATTGTTCTCTTACTAATTTACGGTTAGAGACTGGTGGGATGGGGTTTTCAGTAACACTTTTCTTAAACCTCATGTGAAAATAATAAATCTTTTTATTAAAATTATTAGAATTTCCAGTTATATTTAGTAATTGGAATAAAATGGAATGTGATTTTAGGTTTATCATGAACCGTAGTTTTAAATGACATTGGTTCTTTAACCCAGTTAAAGACAGGATATGATTTCCCAAGTAATATAATCATTAATATTGATTTTTGGGAAGATTAAAACTAAGTGGAGTTTTAATGAACCTTTAATCAGATTGAAATGATCGAGAATGGAGTATCACTAGTTTTGCTCCAAAGCGATAGTTAAATCTTTAAATAGATTTGCACGTGAAATGGTAATTAATTTTACCAATAACACTGTGGCGTTAGATATGGAGTATTACCAGTTTTTCTCCGTGGGATGAATAGGTTGGGATTGGGAAATTTAATAAATGATTACTTCGGTAAGGTGTGTTAATCCCAACTAGTTTGGAAAACCTTAATATGGTTTGAATGATATCCAAAGGAAGATTAAAGAATAAATTTTAAAGAATTTATCTTTAATAAAATTAATGGGAACAAATCCCTAAAGATGTGAATATTTGAATAAAAGAATATTCATAATTGGAATGAGGCGTATGTTGTGTTTTTATAGCACTTGTTTATTATATATGCGAGTTATTCAGAAAGGCCGGGTTTATACCCATTCTGAATAACTGATTCAACGATAAGTCGACGATGAAGACAGTGGTTGAAGACCGGAGGTCTTCACATCGTTTGGATGATTGCTGATGTCTTGATTGGGCTGTACACCCAAGAAAAAGGTATTAAGTGGTGATCGTCCAGACGTACTTGGAGATCGACGGGATATGCGAGGACCTCTCTCCTGTATTAGACATATGGGACAAGGAATAAGGTGCCTCCGGTTTCGTTCAGACCCAGAACAAACTTGTAAATGGATGTGTGTCTGACATTGGATTTTATTCTGTGTTGATTGATCTCTATTAAATATATATCCGTTTGGCAGCAGAGAATTCATTCTCTTGCTTAATGCCCTTCTCTGAGACGTATGAGCTCAGAGGTTATATATCGATAGACATCGGTCGCATGGCGTAAATTGCCTGTGTGGCATGCTGAGATGCAAATGATCAAGGCTTCTGTTGGAAAGCAGAGTCTTGTGGTTGATGATCAAAGCACGACTTTAAGGTAGCATAGCTTTGTGTATAGCGTTAATTCGTGAGCCTCACACCTCGGTATTAGTTCAAATCAGGATAAGGGACCCAAGGAGGACATGACGTTTCTTTCTAGCTATGGGTGGTGTCGGGGTTTTGCAAGCCCTGACATTTTTATATTTTTACCTATGTGGTTGTCGGAATGCGAGGCGCCTCGGATATATCGGTCTCTTCGGAGCCGATGGATATAGATCCTATAGGACCGGGAAACATGTGTTCAGGAATACTAATCCACTAATGTAAGTGTGGACTGGCCTTGGAGGATCCAAGGGTCTACTGCGGGAGACCCTGAGGCATTTGCTAGAGTGTCTCAAAGCTGGCGAGGAGTACTTCCCTTGCCTCGACTCATGACGGAATCCAATTTCCAGTATGTGACATTCGGTTTTATTTGTAGAGCCTAGTATGGCGACATAGTGGGATGAGGCACTATGCCGTCTATGACTGATACATTTATATTTGAAGTTGTTTTCATACACTTTACATTATAATAGTATCAAAATGATTTGTTTTAAATGTACCAAGCATGTTTGGCTATTATAAGGTAAAACTCTATCCTCCGGCTTGCGTTGCATTGTGTGATGGGACCTGAGTCTTATAATAGCTTCATTTTCCAAAAAACATTGCGTTGTTTTGTTATATGCACTGGTATTCTTGGGAGGAAACCCATTCTGTGTTATATGGCATGGTCCCTTGATATATCTGATTTTAAAATAAAGTTTTAAATAATTGTTTTAGTTCTCACACTAAGTCACATGACTGACCTAGAGTTTATTGTTTTAACCTAAACTCAGGGTGCCCCTATTTTCTACACGGGCAGCTAGTAGTTTTGGTTTTGCAGATTTATATTCATAGGATCCTGGTTTACAGCTGGAATGATATTCAGAAAGCTCTGTATCCGTGTATCCTTTCTGTAACGACCCAGGGATTTCCGACTCCGAAAATCAACACCAAACTACTATGTTGACTATCCAGACATCGAACATTCCAGATCATTAATAGAAAGAAATTAGAGGGTGAGAATAGATAAGATAGAAAATTAGAATAGAAGAAGAAGAAGAACACAATCAGAGTAAACACGAATCTCATAGCGGAACGAATAAAATATATTATAGCATAACTTTGAAACAAATAGTATATGTATACAATAACATTATTATAGTATAACACTTACATACAGCGGAAATAACAATAGCTATATAGTCCTGAAGCCTCCTGCCTCAAGCTCCTCCAAGTATATCTGTAAAGACTTGAACTACTTGATTGCCCGTACAAATTTGGGCACCCAAGAGTTTTGGGAGAAAACAAAACAAAATAAACTCTGGGTCAGTCATGGGACTGGTGTGAGTAAACTCAAATAATCGGTTTAACTTTTCAAAATCCTTTTCAAAAGAAAAGATAATCGTAAGACCGATCCACGCATAAACACGGACGGTTTTACCTTACGATAACCCAAAAACAGTTTTGGAAATCGATACTTTTCTAATATATAATAATGTCTAATCACAAGTAATTAACAATCTAGCAGAATGCTTGCATCTCACGTTCCACATATATAGTATACAAACAAAAACCTCGGGCTCTTATTGGAAATTGGATTCCGACCTTGACAAGGTATGGGACCACCTGCCGATAGTGTATCTCTAGAGGCAAATACACTGCGTTCAACAAGAACATCTTGCAACCCGGCCCTCACATGACCGACCACTCATTTTGCTTGAGTGTATCGAATGTATACCACCAACGGTTGGGAGCTACCCACCGTCTTCCCGAAAAGGGACAGCATCGAATAGACAAAGAATGAATTGGATTTTCTCTAGATAGGTGATATACACCCTAATGGGAGCGACCCACTTAGCCATGTTGCCTGCCCGATTTCTGTCATTTCCCGGTTGATGAGGCTTGAGGTCACAACGTATCTTTGAAACACTTGACCACCATTCACTTTGAATGCAACATCGTCATACCCGTCAAATCACAAATAGATTTCCTCAAAAATACCACGGGTATAAAGCTAAGAGAAACGAATTCCTCCGCCACCAAACGTAAGTACGTTTGAAGAGATCAACTTACACGATCCGTTAGATATACTCTGTCAGACATTCGTCCATTTACGTTTGTCCTGGGACTGAACAACCCGAAGGCACTATTCTGTAAACAGGATAGCCCTTGCATAACTCCGTCTTCAATATTCGATCGCATCGCTAACGTCCATACAGAGTGGTTTTTAGATAATGAATCTGGTCCCGGTCTCTCCGTATTGACGACAGAAAAATGGTCAAAAATTTCGATAGTCGGTGATTTAACTATCAAAGAAAAACAGGTGTGCAACCAACGATATTATTTCCAGATGGAAACTCTATCAATCAATCAACATTCCACATTTTTCTCTTTTTATAAAATTATCTTTAATTTATCCATCTCCCCATTTCTATCTATTTGTAAATTCTTATTTTCTAAATTTTGAAAATATATTTTGTAGATCATTAGGGAAACATTACCGTATTTACTTCCTTTTCTTATTTCCTGTATTGGAAAACATTTCTGATCCTTATTTGGAAAACATGTCCAAATCTCCTTTACTGGATTTAAACAGATGTTTAAATAAAAACATCGTTATGCCAACTTAACCCATTACGATCATTTACTCAATTTACTTAACCAACTTTCACTATCGAACCTTATCCACTTCTTAGTTAAAACTGAAGTCAATCAAGTTGGGGTATAACTACCTCTCAGACCTTAACTGAACGACATTCCTAACCTCGAAATAGACAAAGTTCAAACTTTAAATCTTCAAGAAAACTTTCTTGCGAAACTCTCGGATTCTGTTTATGAATCCACTCCCTTGACAAAATCATTTGATTATAACTATAATGTTAATTCCATACTTCCAAAATATATTAACTTAAATATAACTTTTATATCTTAATTTGGATAAATGATAAACAACTAATTTTTTAACAAATGAGAAAAACTTAATTTTGAAACGGAAAGTAAACATTACTTCCCTTAATTCGATATAGTCGAATTCCAATATATCACTCACTCTCGGATAATCACTATCCGATAACTTTCTTTTTCGAATAAACTATATTCGATTCCTCTTGTTCGAATAACTAATATTCGACAATCCTCTTCTTCGAATAACTATATTCAATTTAACTCACTCCGAATGAACTATATTTGATTACTCTTCTCGAGTAAACTATACTAGATAACTCTACTTCGAATATGTGCTATTCGATAACTCTACTTCGATTAAGCGATATCTGATTACTTCCTTTTTACTAACTCTATTTAATCTACTAATACTTGACTATCTCGAACTTGATTAGTTCTATTTGAATAACTCTAATTTGATTTAACTCCAATCAATTTACTCTAATTTATTAACCATAACTGGTTAACTCTAACTGATTAACTCTAACTGGTTAACTCTAACTGATTAACTCTGACTCGACTAACTCGACTTAATTAACTTCTATCGATTAACTACTATTTGATTTAACACCATTCGCTTGACTCTAGATTGCAGCGATCACAATGGTTACGCCTGATTCCCTCAGGAAACATCCGACCGCCGTAGGTTATCTGCAGCCCTACGAATTACGCTAGCAGTCGTACGATATGGTATCTTATTCTGACTAACTATGTTTTGACTAACTCTATCTCCACTAATTATATTTGATCAACTCTAATTGAATAACAGATATTCAATTTAATTCTAATTCGATTAACTAAATTCAATTTACTTTATCTGGTCAACTCTTAATTCGAATAACTAATATTCGATTAACTCAAATTGAATAACAAATATTCAATTCACTTTATTCGACAAACTCTATTCGATTACAAAGAATTCCCTTTCTATTTGTCTATATTTATTTTACATAAATATTTTCTTATATAATTTCCCTTTATTTTCTAAATAAAGATTTCCTTATATAACTTTATTTATTTTCTAAATAACTATTTCTATTTAATCTATTCGTAATTATTTTACAAATATTTTCTCTTTAAATTCTATTTGTAAACTGTTTTACAAATATTCCTCCTTCCAATCCCATTTGTAAATGTTTTACAAATTGTCTGGCTTTCTATCTTACTTGGAAATGTTTTACAAGTATTTTTCTTTTATTTCTTTTTTTATAAATACTTTGATTTTTATACGAGTATTTTTTACTTTCAATGTACATTTTGACAATTTCCTTTTTGTATAAAATCATTTGATTTTATATAAATATTTTATTTCAACTTATAGTTCGAAATTTCCCCTTCTTTTTTTTTCTTCCACACCAGTATTTCCTTTGGTATTTTAAAGTACCAAATAACCACAATCAACACACCAAATCAACAACAGATTAAAATCACATCATATATCACAATAAATGGAAAACAGAAAGATAAATGTTGAGGAACCCAGTTGGGTCCCTCCAACCTGTTTACCTGCATCCACAGATGTCAGTCGACATAAATAACATTAAGGTAAAATATTCTGATAAACAGAATCAATATTTCGATACGATTTATATATATCGTTATCGATAATATTCAACCAATCAACTAGCAGTTCAAGCAAACAACCATTATTTATCCATTCTAAAAATAATTTATGAAAATATATATTGAACAGAGTTAGTGAGATTTACTCGCCTTGGTCGGTCTATCGTTAAATAACGATAACTAGTCATTGATTTGATTCCGACGTTTAATTTCACCATAAATTCATACAAGCTTCATTTCACTCCCGGTGAGTTCCATGGTGTAGCCCTCTTCTATATGATCCCAACGGATCTGATCGTTCGAAATTCTGATGTTGTATGAATGAGATATCGCATTAACAAGATGGTGTATATTTTAAATTAAATAAACTTGATTTTAATTTGTATTGGGCTTTACCAAAGAAGATCGGCCCATCTCCCATCATAAAAACCCAACCCGTCCTCTTTTACTTCTTCCTCAACACCTGGTCTCGGCTTCCAGAATAATACGACAGCCACTACCAAATTTCAGTTCCAACCATCTCTCTCTCGGCTTCACAAAACTCAAAACCGAGCTTACCATCCTTCTTCTCTACGAAAACCGCACCTCACCATACCCACTCTATCAAACTCGCACGCACTTCCTGAGGATCAATCCTCAGCCTCTCGCGCACCCAGGGAAAAACCCACGCCTGTTTTCATCACCGTACAACCCAAATCTGGGTATACAAGTGCGGTTTCAACCCCTTTACCCAAATATCATACCCAAAACTCGATTTAAAGCCCCTACCTTCCCCTATGATCAGCCCTAGGAACCATCGACCATCGCTGTAAAATTTGCAGCAATCCAAAACAGAACCGAATACTTCTAGACTGACACCAGTTGAAGCTGACCTCAATACGAATTCAAATAAAGTTGTTTTGCGATTTTTGGAATTTCCAATGATTTGTTGTTAATTTTTGAAGAGGGTTTTTACACGTTGAATGAAAACTGGTGGCGGCGTAGGTATTTTGACAAAGGAAGAAAATGAGTCTAGGGTTAGGAAGGAAGTGGTGATATTTATAGGTAGGTTTAATATTTTTATATTCGAGTTTTATATTTATTTTTTATGAATCGTTGCTTTTATTCGTACTCTAAAAATCCCTGTGATAATACACAATACCCAAAAATCACGAAAATGGACCTGTAGCTATAGTTTGACATCACGGACCTAACGAAACTGGTTTCGTCGAATTCCGACTTCGTTTGCTCACACAACGTATTTTTAAAGTCAGAAAATTGACTATTTTTCGCATTAAAATCCCGTACGACCCCATACTGATTTCAAAAATCACGAAAACTGAACTCTAGCAATAATTTGATATTGCGGATCCAACAAAATTAGTTTCGTCAAATTCAGAGGTCATTTGCAAAAATGGCTATTTTTAAAGCTCAAAATAAACCATTTAAATATATAAATATATTTAAAAACATTTAAATTAAATAAAAATAATTTAATATTATCGTGTATATTCGCAGTGGAATACCATACAGCTCCACTAGGATTTATAACTCGATATTTCAAAATTTCCAGTTATATCGATATTCGATTTATATTAAAAGTCCTTTTATAATATAAATAAATCGTTATAAATTATAAAGAAATTCCACAGCGACTTTTCTAAAATTTGATTTGGACATAAATCAAAATCTACATGACGAAATCCCGATTTTTCTCTTCCACTAGAAAAATATACTTCACCAGCCCCCAACGTTTCTTGTTTCACAGAAATCCGACTTAAAACGAATCCTGTACATTCAGTTGAAGTTCAAATTGCCAAATAGCGAACTGCCGCACCATTTCGAGCTCGATTTTAATTATATTATAATTATACGTTCAATCTGCCGTCGATTGAATATATTTGTTTGTATAATTCAACTCGAAACTAAACTATATATTTTAAATAATCTAAATTCACAATACTGTGAAATTCCACTATTTTTTATTATTCCAGAATTAAATATATTATTCTATTGTTTATTTTAATTAAATAAATCCATATAATTTAATTCCACGACCATTTAATTCTCTAAATTACTAATTAAATAATTAAATAAATTAATTATATCGCTGAAAAACGCGGGTCGTTACATTCTTCCCCCCTTAAAATAATTTCGTCCTCGAAATTGCTAAGGTAGAAGACCGACCCTATTTTACTGGTTTAAAAATTATCCATTCACTTTTAATTTCAGTTTCAACTAAATTAATTTAATTTCAACTAAATTATTAATTTATTTCGATTAACGAAAATTTTCAAAAATTCTGGAAATTTTCTAACACCCGAAATTTTCGAAAAATTTCGCCAGCACCTCCTCTGTACGGCTTAATCGGTACAACGACAACTCGCCTCTCTAGGCCTTCTCCAACCCAAAAGAAAACAACACAGCCAAGCGGCTTGCCAAATTGGCTCAGAAGATCACCAAACTCATATATAAATAAACGTGTACCTTTTTGTTGGGAATATCATTAAATCCTTTCATTCTGCTGCCAATTCAGCACATACCAAAGTCATCCCAATCAATCTCCAATCATCTGTTCTCAAATCCAATCATCCTATTTCAAACCAGATCTCATTCTCAATCTCAAATTCCATTACCAATTTCAACCCTTGTTTATCCGTCTAATATACTTAAACAAATTCTTAACTCTCAAATCCAACTTTATTCGATATCGTTCTATTTCAATTAAATTTTCTCTTACTGGTTTTAATCCAATTTCAGTTTGCTTTGCCAAATTTCTTTAAATTTATTTTAATTTAAACTGTCTCTTTCTGGGAGTTTTTAAACAACTTAGCTTTTCTAAAACCAAATATTCCTTTTCGGATTTTAAACAACTTGTTTTCCTCAACCAATCCAACACAAAATCTTTGGTAGTAATTCATCACTTAGACTCGAGAAAGAACACTGATGATGTGGCCAGTATCATCAGAGTTATTTCCCAGATATCGAAGTGAGTTCAATACTATATCACTCTAAAAACCATTTTAAAACAATTCCATTTTGAAATCTTTTCAAAATATCATTCACGATACTTGTAAACAATTTAAAACCTCCCAGGATCTTAAAATTTTCTTATCTTTAACTCAAATCCCTTTATGAACACTTTTACCAGTTTTCAGAATTTTAATTCCAATTCTGATTTAATTCAGGTCTAATTAATTTGCTTTTATATTATACGAACTCAAATTGGTTATTTATATAACCATTTCAATTATAATCAACCAACACATCCAATATTTGATAATAATTCCAAGATATAACTTTCTTTTATATCAAAAAAAATATTTTGGTAAAATTATTTCATTTACCCTCTTTCAAAACAGACTATGTCGGTTTATCGTATTTGAGTGTTTGGTAGCCCCTATCGATATAGTGGATCAAACTGATCGACCAGAATTCACAAACTACTCAACCAATAAATCTCCACAATATAAAACTATTTTTATAAAATCTACAAATACGTTCACTCGTATATATACACTCAACTCAATCTAGGGTATTTCTAACCCTATCTCTACTGAGTCACGCCACAGAGCCAAGGTAATCAATTAACCTTCAGCTTTGATACCACTGTAACGACCCAGGGATTTCCGACTCCGAAAATCAACACCAAACTACTATGTTGACTATCCAGACATCGAACATTCCAGATCACTAATAGAAAGAAATTAGAGGGTGAGAATAGATAAGATAGAAAATTAGAATAGAAGAAGAAGAACACAATCAGAGTAAACACGAATCTCACAGCGGAACGAATAAAATATATTATAGCATAACTTTGAAACAAATAGTATATGTATACAATAACATTATTATAGTATAACACTTACACACAGCGGAAATAACAATAGCTATATAGTCCTGAAGCCTCCTTCCTCAAGCTCCTCCAAGTATATCTGTAAAGACCCGAACTACTTGACTGCCCGTACAAATTTGGGCACCCAAGAGTTTAGGGAGAAAACAAAACAAAATAAACTCTGGGTTAGTCATGGGACTGGTGTGAGTAAACTCAAATCATCGGTTTAACTTTTCAAAATCCTTTTCCAAAGAAAAGATAATCGTAAGACCGATCCACACATAAACACGGACGGTTTTACCTTACGATAACCCAAAAACAGTTTTGGAAATCGATACTTTTCTGATATTATAATAATGTCTAATCACAAGTAATTAACAATCTAGCAGAACGCTTGCATCTCACGTTCCACATATATAGTATACAAACAAAAACCGCGGGCTCTTATTGGAAATTGGATTCCGACCTTGACAAGGTATGGGACCAAAGGTATGGGACCACCTGCCGATAATGTATCTCTAGAGGCAAATACATTGGGTTCAACAAGAACATCTTGCAACCCGGCCCTCACATGACCGACCACTCATTTCGCTTGAGTGTATCGAATGTATACCACCAACGGTTGGGAGCTACCCACCGTCTTCCCGAAAAGGGACAGCATCGAATAGACAAAGAATGAATTGGATTTTCTCTAGATAGGTGATATACAAGCTAATGGGAGCGACCCACTAAGCCATGTTGCCTGCCCGATTTCTGTCATTTCCCGGTTGATGAGGCTTGATGTCAAAACGTATCTTTGAAACATTTGACCGCCATTCACTTTGAATGCCACATCGTCATACCCGTCAAATCACAAATTGATTTCCTAAAAAATACCACGGGTATAAAGCTAAGAGAAACGAATTCCTCCGCCACCAAACGTAAGTACGTTTGAAGAGATCAACTTACGCGATCCGTTGGATATACTCTGTCAGACATTCGTCCATTTACGTTTGTCCTGGGACTGAACAACCCGAAGGCACTATTCTGTAAACAGGATAGCCCTTGCATAACTCCGTCTTCAATATTTGATCGCAACGCTAACGTCCATACAGAGTGGTTTTCAGATAATGAATCTAATCCCGGTCTTTCCGTATTGACGACGAAAAAATGGTCAAAAACTTCGATAGTCGGTGATTTAACTATCAAAGAAATACAGATGTGCAACCAACGATATTATTTTCAGATGTAAACTTTATCGATCAATCAACATTCCACATTTTTCTCTTTCTATAAAATTATCTTTAATTTATCCATCTCCCCATTTCTATCTATTTGTAAATTCTTATTTCCTAAATTTTGAAAATATACTTTATAGATCATTAGGGAAACATTACCGTATTTACTTCCTTTTCTTATTTCCTGTATTGGAAAACATTTCTGATCCTTATTTGGAAAACATGTCCAAATCTCCTTTACTGGATTTAAACAGATGTTTAAATAAAAACATCGTTATGCCAACTTAACCCATTACGGTCATTAACTCAATTTACTTAACTAACTTTCATTATCGAACCTTATCCACTTCGTAGTTAAAACTGAAGTCAATCAAGTTGGGATATAATTACCTCTCAGACCTTAACTGAACGACATTCCTAACCTCGAAATAGACAAAGTTCAAACTTTAAATCTTCAAGAAAACTTTCTTGCGAAACTCTCGGATTCTGTTTATGAATCCACTCCCTTGACAAAATCATTTGATTATAAATATAATGTTTTAATTCCATACTTCCAAAATATATTAACTTAAATATAACTTTTATATCTTAATTTGGATAAATGATAAATAACTAATTTATTAACAAATGAGAAAAACTTAATTTTGAAACGGAAAGTAAACATTACTTCCCTTAATTCGATATAGTCGAATTCCAATGTATAACTCACTCTCGGATAATCACTATCCGATAACTTTCTTTTTCGAATAAACTGTATTCGATTCCTCTTGTTTGAATAACTAATATTCGATAATCCTCTTCTTCGAATAACTATATTCAATTTAACTCACTCCGAATGAACTAAATTCGATTACTCTTCTCGAGTAAACTATACTAGATAACTCTACTTCGAATAAGTGCTATTCGATAATTCTACTTCAAATAAGCGATATCCGATTACTTCCTTTTTACTAACTCTATTTAATCTACTAATACTTGACTATCTCGAACTTGATTAGTTCTATTTGAATAACTCAAATTTGATTTAACTCCAATTGATTTACTCTAATTTATTAACCATAACTGGATAACTCTAACTGATTAACTCTAACTGGTTAACTCTAACTGATTAACTCTAACTCGACTAACTCGACTTAATTAACTTCTATCGTTTAACTACAATTTGATTTAACACCATTCGCTTGACTCTAGATTGCAGCGATCACAATGGTTACGCCTGATTCCCTCAGGAAACATCCGACCGCCGTAGGCTATCTGCAGCCCTGCGAATTACGCTAACAGTCGTACGAAATGGTATCTTATCCTGACTAACTATGTTTTGACTAACTCTATCTCCACTAATTATATTTAATCAACTCTAATTGAATAACAGATATTCAATTTAATTCTAATTCGATTAACTAAATTCAATTTACTCTATCTGGTCAACTCTTAATTCGAATAACTAATATTCGATTAACTCAAATTGAATAACAAATATTCAATTCACTCTATTCGACTAACTCTATTCGATTACAAATAATTCCCTTTCTATTTGTCTATATTTATTTTACATAAATATTTTCTTATATAATTTCCCTTTATTTTCTAAATAAAGATTTCCTTATATAACTTTATTTATTTTATAAATAACTATTTCTATTCAATCTATTCGTAATTATTTTACAAATATTTTCTCTTTAAATTCTATTTGTAAACTGTTTTACAAATATTCCTCCTTCCAATCCCATTTGTAAATGTTTTACAAATTGTCTGGCTTTCTATCTTACTTGGAAATGTTTTACAAAAAGTTTCTTTTATTTCTTTTTTTATAAATACTTTGATTTTTATACGAGTATTTTTTACTTTCAATGTACATTTTGACAATTTCCTTTTTGTATAAAATCCTTTGATTTTATATAAATATTTTATTTCAACTTATAGTTCAAAATTTACCCTTCTTTTTTTTTCTTCCACACCAGTATTTCCTTTGGTATTTTAAAGTACCAAATAACCACAATCAACACACCAAATCAACAACAGATTAAAATCACATCATATATCACAATAAATGGAAAACAGAAAGATAAATGTTGAGGAACCCAGTTGGGTCCCTCCAACCTGTTTACCTGCATCCACAGATGTCAGTCGACATAAATAACGTGAAGGTAAAATATTCTGGTAAACAGAATCAATATTTCGATACGATTTATATATATCGTTATCGATAATATTAAACCAATCAACTAGCAGTTCAAGCAAACAACCAACACACAACAAACAACCATTATTTATCCATTCTAAAAATACTTTATGAAAATATAGATTGAATAGAGTTAGTGAGATTTACTCGCCTTGGTCGGTCTATCGTTAAGTAACGATAATTGGGCATTGATTTGATTCCGACGTTTAATTTTGCCATAAATTCAAATGAGCTTCATTTCACTCCTGGTGAGTTCCATGGTGTAGCCCTCTTCTATACGATCCCAGCGGATCTGACCGTTCGAAATTCTGTTGTTGTATGAATGAGATATCGCATTAACAAGATGGTGTATATTTTAA
Organism: Allium sativum; assembly: GCA_030737875.1. Taxonomy (NCBI): domain Eukaryota; kingdom Viridiplantae; phylum Streptophyta; class Magnoliopsida; order Asparagales; family Amaryllidaceae; genus Allium; species Allium sativum. The sequence continues at coordinate 1,015,241,497 of CM060926.1, read as the reverse complement.
ATTAAATAAACTTGATTTTAATTTGTATTGGGCTTTACCAAAGAAGATCGGCCCATCTCCCATCATAAAAACCCAACCCGTCCTCTTTTACTTCTTCCTCAACACCTGGTCTCGGCTTCCAGAATAATACGACAGCCATTACCAAATTTCAGTTCCAACCATCTCTCTCTCGGCTTCACAAAACTTAAAACCGAGCTTACCATCCTTCTTCTCTACAAAAACCGCACCTCACCATACCCACTCTATCAAACTCGCACGCACTTCCTGAGGATCAATCCTCAGCCTCTCGCGCACCCAGGGAAAAACCCACGACTGTTTTCATCACCGTACAACCCAAATCTGGATATACAAGTGCGGTTTCAACCCCTTTACCCAAATATCATACCCAAAACTCTATTTAAAGCCCCTACCTTCCCTTATGATCAGCCCTAGGAACCATCGACCATCGCTGTAAAATTTGCAGCGATTCAAAACAGAACCGAATACTTCTAAACTGACACCAGTTGAAGCTGACCTCAATACGAATTCAAATAAAGTTGTTTTGAATTTTTGGAATTTCCTATGATTTGTTGTTAATTTTTGAAGAGGGTTTTTACACGTTGAATGAAAACTGGTGGCGGCGCAGGTATTTTGACAAAGGAAGAAAATTAGTCTAGGGTTAGGAAGGAAGTGGTGATGTTTATAGGTAGGTTATATATTTTTATATTCGAGTTTTATATTTATTTTTTATGAATCGTTGCTTTCATTCGTACTCTAAAAATCCCTGTGATAACACACAGTACCCAAAAATCACGGAAATGGACCTGTAGCTACAGTTTGACATCACGGACCTAACGAAACTGGTTTTGTCGAATTCCAACTTCGTTTGCTCACACGGCGTATTTTTAAAGTCAGAAAATCGACTATTTTTCACATTAAAATCCCATACGGCCCCATACTGATTTCAAAAATCACGAAAACTGAACTGTAGCAATAATTTGATATTGCGGATCCAACAAAATTAGTTTCGTCGAATTCTGAGGTCGTTTGCAAAAGTGGCTATTTTTAAAGCTCAAAATAAACCATTTAAATATATAAATATATTTAAAAACATTTAAATTAAATAAAAATAATTTAATATTATCTTGTATATTCGCAGTGGAATACCATACAGCTCCACTGGGATTTATAACTCGATATTTCAAAATTTCCAGTTATATCGATATTCGATTTATATTAAAAGTCCTTTTATAATATAAATAAATCGTTATAAATTATAAAGAAATTCCACAGCTACTTTTCTAAAATTTGATTTGGACATAAATCAAAATCTATACGACGAAATCCCGATTTTTCTCTTCCACTAGAAAAATATACTTCACCAGCCCCCAACGTTTCTTGTTTCACAGAAATCCGACTTAAAACGAATCCTGTACATTCAGTTGAAGTTCAAATTGCCAAATAGCGAATTGCCATGCCATTTCGAGCTCGATTTTAATTATATTATAATTATACGTTCAATCTGCCGTCGATTGAATATATTTGTTCGTATAATTCAACTCGAAACTGAACTATATATTTTAAGTAATCTAAATTCACAATACTATGAAATTCCACTATTTTTGATTATTCCAGAATTAAATATATTATTCTATTATTTATTTTAATTAAATAAATCTATATAATTTAATTCCACGACCATATAATTCTCTAAATCACTAATTAAATAAATTAATTATATCGCTGAAAAATGCGGGTCGTTACACTTTCTGTTGTGTTATTTGTTATTTTTCCATGCATTATAATTTAAATCTCTGATGTTTATCAATTGTATAATATTTATTCATACTCTATATATTCTTGTACTCTGATGTATATTGTGGTAATAAGCAATGAAATGTTCTTCTGTTTGTGTTCTGATTCGTCTTGTCCTCAAAGCAACCCGGGCTTTCCTTTGTAGGGAAGTTCGGGTCGTGTCAGCGTGGTATCAGAGCTTTGGCTTATAGGTCTAGGAGAACAAGGGACCTTAGAACTAAACGAAAGAATTCATCAAAGATTGAATTAGTAATATCCGATGAAAATGACTCGTTAGAGATAGGATCAGCAGTATCCTAGATTGAGTCGAAAGAGTGCTATTTTCAAAATAAAAGTGAAAACAAATTTTGTTTTGAAAATTTAAATCTTATAATACATATTTGATATTTATTTGTATTGAATTTGGACAATCCAATATATGAATATTTTGCATATACGCCTTGCAAGCATATATTCGAAGTTTTAATACACTAGATAGACATAGAATCACACTCTAGTCGTCCGGGAATGATTCTGATGATGGGTACCCATCATAAGTGTTATGTTTGAGTTTCAAAAGTAGGATATCTATATATTTCCAATTGACTGGTGTGAGAACCAAAACTAGATAGGGCTTATTTTTGTGATTTGGCATCAAAAACATGATTTTGACTATATATGTAAATGATACATGTTTGAAAATTGATCAACAAATTGATTGCTGGTTGTGTTGTTTGATTATTGGTCGATTAATTAAAATTTTGAACCATTAAGCCAAATTGAATCAAAAGTTGAACTGAATTGAAAATTGTTTGGAATTGCATACATGTACATGCATACATATTGAACAGGTCATAACAAGGAGGATAGAGAAGAGAAATAAAATTGTATGCCCGACAAATAGGTACATGTTTACTAATTTATTGGGTTTGGATGATTTTATGAGCTGATTTGCTAGTCCTTGGCTTTTTCTTTTTGAGATGAGAGGGCCTGTGCGGTGGTTTGGGGATTTCCCTGGTGCTCCCCGTACAAAGGAGGTTATGGCGAAATATTTCGAAAATTTAGGGTGTTAGCCAAATTTTTGAAAAATTAGAAATTCTTAGAAATAGAAAAGTTGAAAAATGAAAGCCAGAATGAAAGTTGAGTTGATTAGTAAAACAACTTTCAGCTCCGTTCCTTTTCGAGGACAAAAAGATTTTAAGTGGGGGAGATTGTAACAACCCGGAAAATCAGAACCAATTTATAATTTTTATTTTGGCAATTATAATGAATTTTGAATATTCAAAATGATTTATTTTAAACAATAACGACTAAAAATTTATTTTGAATAGAATTAGAACGTACAATCGAAATTAGAATATAAGTATTTATTTTAATTATAAAAGGAATTGGAAATGGCGCGGTAGTTTGAAAATTCGATTTCAAATTTCAAATGAATGTACAGGAATCAAAATAAACCGAATTTTGGTAAAACCAAAAATATTAGAATCTATTTGAAAATATCTTTCCAATAAATATGAAAAATCCAGATTGCATAGCGACAATAAAAAGTTATGCCTAGTTGAAAATTCAGAATAGTCGCTATGGAATTTTAGCCCTTAAAAATAGAGATTTTGCAAACGACCTCCGTTTTTGACGAAACCAATTTTGTTGGATCTAGAATGTCAAATTATTACTAGATTCCAATTTTCATAATTTTTGGAATCAATATGTGAGCGTGGCGGATTTAAACGTGTTTGGTAATTTCAGTTTGAATTTAGTCGACTGAAAAATGACCCTTTTTCAAACGGTCTCCAAATTCGATGAAATTAGTTTTGTTAGGACTGTATCGTCAAAACATAGCTAAATTTATTTTTCGGGAATTTTTGGAGTTTGTATGTGGCCCCAATAAATTGAAATGTACGTTTAAATTAAATAAATATTGATTTATATTGTAATTTAATGGAAACTAATCGTAACAGCCAAATTGGATTACGAAACATATCTCATTGAGTTCGGAATGGGGGTAATTAGCTAGGGGCGACTGTCGTTGGGTTCGATTTGGAGTTCGAAAGAAAAAGTAACTTTATGGAGAAAATTAAATAAATATATAAATTATATATAAGCCCCTCCCCTTTGTTTTCTCTCTCTCTCCCTTACTCTTCAAAATCGAGCAAACGAAGAAAAAAACGCAGTCACTCCAGGCTTGTTGCCATCGTCGTCCGCCGCCTACAACCCACCGCCCTGCCTCCGGTTCCATCTCCAGTGTCACCTCCGCCTTTCTGCCCTTTCTCTCCTCTCCACCACCACCCATCTGGAGCAAACAACCCCAAATTCGAACCATAACCCGTCCAAAACCCCTTCAAGAGCCGCTACCCCCTAGTCGACCACCAGTGGCAGCCTGAGCCTCAGCCCCGGCGCGCGCCACCCCTGCTACCAGCCCCCTTCCAGTCGAACCCCCCTTTCTTCGATCTGCGCAAACCAGCACCCCCTCCCTTTTATCAGATGTTCGAATTCTCTATTGCTTTCTGATGCTTCGATTTGGGGTTTTCTTCGACGATTGAAAATGCAGTGTAACGACCTGGATTTTTGAGCCATTTTATTCTGAATATTTAAATTGGTTTTTAATATTTTATTTGAAATAAAAAATGATTATTTTATAGGGAATTTATTTAATTAATTGACGTTAAACATATAACTTATATAATTTAAAGAATTTTTCTGTAATTTTCATTTTGAAAAATAAGTAACTTTTTATTTGAAATATTTTACACCCTATATCAGCATTTTGGGATATTACAATAGAAGTTAACTTGTAACGACCCGCATTCTACGCACCATAGGATCGTAGAATATTTATTTCTTTCACTAGAAGTCGTATGGTCATATAACTTTGAGAGACGACTATTGGGGTCATTTCCCATGTTCATGATTTTTGTCGATTTTTAAATGACCATTTTGCCCCTAGCTGATACTGTTTTGGCCATAACTTTTGATTGGAAGGGAGTTTTGACCTGAAACCACTTCCATTGGCTCCGGATGATGGTTTACAATTCCTAGAGTGGTAACATAGCCAAACGGACTCACCGTTTGGGAGATATGGCTGAAACAAGTTTCAGATGGTGAAAAACTGCTTAACCGGGCCAAATAGGGTGATTAGTGAATGGGCCCATAACCCATTTCGGGATTAGGGTTATGGGGAGGATGAAATGAGTTAGGTTTTCATTCTATTTCAGTTTTCTAGCCGCCACTTACCTCATAGAAACACTAACAATGGCCTCCAACCTTTAAAACACCTCCAAATCACTTTCTAATCAAGGATTAAGCTTAGCAACATCAAATCAAGGCGGATTAGCACAAGAATCGAGGTAGAGCTGCTGTGTTGCATTGGTATTCGCACCCAAACAGTAGAGTTTCAGTTCTAAAGGTTTTATTTGTGGCTAAGGTGAGTGATTAGCATTGTTTTGACACTAATTACAGTTAATTAGGGTGATTAGTGATAATTAGCGAATTTATACATTAATAAAATCTGGAAAAAATATTTATAAATTCTTAAATATCATTTTATGCCTCTGTTAGAAAATTTGGTTAATTTGGTTAAGTTTTGTTAATCCTATGATTAGTTTTGCCTAAACCATGCTTAAGGGAAAATATGGGATTTTGGCTATGTTTGATCCGTTTTAACCTACCAAATTATTGTTTTGGTGTTTGTGAATGATTATACATGTTTCTATGACTGTGTCGTATGCTTTGTGATTGTCTAGAAGTGATAGATTGGTCGAAAACGTCGTCGCGTAAAACAGTCGCTGGAAAGTTGTAGGAAATGTGCAGGGTTTCAAACCGAATCGGATCGGATTACTGGGCTCGGATCGGATAGGAGAACCGGGCAAGTGGACTTGATTCGGATTGGAACTTAGCATAAGGGGCTTGGAGAGAAGGAAGAAAATTTGCTTAGAGTTGGAGTTGGGCATAGGATCGGATCGGAGAGACAAAAAAGGGGATCGGATCGGAGCTAGGACGTGGGATCGGATCGGCTACCGAACTGAATCGGAGCTGGCATTTTCTGAGGCGTGCAAACGAAAGAGACAACAAGGAAAGTTGGATCGGATCGGAACTTGACACTATAAGGAGGACCTTGGCACTTTACCACCGGACCGGACCGAGTCACTTGTGAGAAGCTGAACCGAACCGCATGAAGGAGATGAACCCGAACCGAACCGAGCGTGGGTGACCGAACCAAATAGGATGTGTACTTCTATTTCTACATGACGACTCTTCTGAAGGCCAACTCCAATTCGACCAAAACCTGAGATGCAAAGGAGGTCCAAATGAGGAGCTTTGACTCAGGATCCAGATGGGAACCAACGAGTGAGCTTCGTGATTGGGCTTTGCTGCGGGACGTGTGTTAAGGGTTGTCGATGTCTGTAACTTTGAATCACTATGTGTAGGGAGTACGTGAACAGATTCAGGGCCACAGTGGCCTAGGTACGACTAAAAGGGCTATAGACCAATGAAGTGGGGTCATTTGAAAAGGTTTGGTCATGACTCCATGTGGTAAGCTTGGTATTAGCAGTAGTCGTACAAGTTGAACTCCGTTACTACTGCGATGGGTCTAGTGATAGAAGCGGTAGATATCGTATGCTTTACGCACTGAGTGAGAGATGTGAGGATGGTTGCTATGTTTGATTTGTTTGCCATCATTATGACATGCACACCCCCACCCCCGTACTCTTTACACCATATATTAGTGGCACCTTAGAGTATTGTACGGTATGTAGTGCTTACTCTTTGGTTGCAGGTCCAGGTTCAGGTATGGTTTAGTATACTATTATTGTTTTGTTTAGCTGCTTATCGCTCATACCAGACTTTTTGTCTGGCCCAGAGTTTTATGTCTCTTCTTATTACTCTGGGTGCTCTCACGAGCAGACTAGAGACAGGTTAGCTAGGCATGGAGCTGGTCCGGAGACGAGCAGGAGGCTTCCACGTATGATACATATAGATATTCTCCCTGTGTTGTTGAGGATCACTGCTTGGGCATTAGTAGTGCATCTTCTACTTTAGCTTTCTTTTGCTTTAGAGACAGTTTAAAGTTGTAATAATGATGTCGGATCATAAGCTGTATTTGGATTTTTGCTGCTATGTTGGTTTAGTTTTCAGCCTATGCACTGTCTCACCTGTTTTATGTCAGGATTATGATATTACTATATTTTTTTCCATGCGCTGTGAGATATTCTATAGGTTCTTTTTTAGTTCATTCTCTTCTTTCCTTTCTTTGGCGACCGTTCCGTGCTAGTCGGGCATGTGTACAGCGCACCTTCGGAGGAAATGCAGGCTGGTGCGGGGCGGGCCGTCACACTTGGTATCAGAGCTCTAGGTTGCGTAATTAACCTAGGGAAGTTATCAGGGAGAGATAGTATACGTATGTGAGAGCGCGTATTTGTGATTATTTTGATTTTTAAAAGCTATATATATATACTATTAGTATAGCTAAGGATGAAGTCGGACTGCACTAGAGCCACTATGGAGATGGTTAATCATTTTCTCTTTACAGATTGAATGATAAGCCGATACGCAAGAGGTGCCGGTAGAGGAGCCAATAATGGGAATGTTGTTGACATGAGGACGATGTTTACTGACCTCATGAGGGAGATACTTAGGGATGTGGAAAGGGCAGCTCCCAATGGTGGTGGTCCAATAGTGCAGGCGCCTAGGGCCGATTACGCCAAGCTGAACAAGGATTATACTAGTCTTGGTGGGAAGCCATTCCACGGAACGGAGTCGGCCACGGATGTTCAGGATTGGTTGGATAGCTGCGAGCGTATCTTAGAAGACTTGGGTATCAAGGATGCAATGAAGAGAAGGCTAGCATCCCGTCAGCTGCAAGGACGGGCAATGAATTGGTGGAATGCTATAAAGGCAGCTACTCCCGAGGATCAGATTACTTGGGATCAGTTTAAGGCTCGCTTTAGCGATAAGTTCATTCCAGTTGCTCAGAAGTCAGTGCTGTTTAAGAAATTTTTAGAGCTCAAGCAGAATGGCAGAGCTGTCTCGGGGTATATTACCGAATTTTACACTTTGTCGAAATATGGGTTATCCCTAATAGATACTCCCGAGAAGAAGAATGAGAAGTTTATAATAGGTTTGGATCAGTACTTGGGGGAAAATCTTATTAACCACATCGATGAGACATTTGAATCGATTGTGGGGAAAGCATTGAGGTCAGAGAGTCTTTACCCTAGGCCGAAGACTGAGGATGCATCTGCAGAAGAACCGAAACCGCAAGCAAGCGGTGGAGGCAAGAGTGGTTCTCAGAATAAGAGTAAGCAGAACCAGAATAAAGATGGCCAGAAAAAGAATAAGAAAAATGTTGAGTGCTTCAGCTGTGGTAAGAAGGGCCATTATGCTAGTAATTGTCGGGCCAAGCCAGCGGATAGGAAGTGCTTCAACTGTGGCCAAGTGGGACATCACAAGGACAAGTGTCCGCAACCCCCTAAAGAAAAGCATATGCCCTTAATGTTATTCCTTCTTCGTCGAATGCCCCAACTGCGGCGGAGAAGGGAAAGAATGTCGTTATTCAAGTTATGCTTTCCATTTACGATGTTTCTATTATAGTTTTGTTTGATACCGGGGCTTCCAGTTCTTTCATATCTAGTGACCTGGTAGATAGGTTGGGATTGGAGCCCGAGATTGTCGATAGACCTTTAGTAGTGACGAACCCGATTGGTGGTTCGACTAACCTTAGCATGATTTGTCGTAATGTGGTCTTATCGGGTCATGGATGCATGTTTGTTTGTGATTGCTTTGTTTTGGGCTTTACTGGGTTTGGCATTATTTTGGGAGTCGATTGGCTCCAAAGAAACAGGGTGGTGGTAGACTGTGAGGGCTTTTTGGTGACAGCTAGAGCGGATGATGGGCGGAGGGTAGTGTTTGGCGGTCTACCCGGTGATAGGGTAATGGCTAGTTATCTAAATTCCCTCGACATCCCGCATAGTGAGTTGTCAGGTTTGCCCGTGGTTGGCCAGTATCCGGACGTTTTCGAGGAAGTGACCGGCTTCCACCACACCGAGAGATTGAGTTCCGTATTGATTTAGTGAAAGATGCCAGACCCATAGTGATGCTACTTCGTCGTATGGTACCAAGGGAGCAGCGAGAGCTCGGGGTGCAAGTCAGCGATCTTTTGAAGAAGGGATTTATCAGAAGGAGTGTTTCTGAATGGGGAGCACCAGTTGTGTTTGCTACCAAGGCGGATGGTTCCCTTCGTTTGTGTGTAGACTACCGCGAGTTGAATAAAGTGACAAGGAAGAATAAGTATCCTCTACCACGGATAGATGATTTGTTTGATCAGTTGAGTGGCGCGAGAGTATTCTCTCAGTTGGATCTCGCGACTGGTTTTCATCAGCTTAGAGTGGAAGCTGAGAGTATAGCTAAAACAGCCTTTCGAACGTCGTCCGGATTTTATGAGTGGTTGGTCATGCCATTTCAGGTTGACCAATGCCCCAGCATATTTTGTGGATCTTATGAATAGGGTATTCAGAGATCAGTTGAATAAGTTTGTTCTTGTGTTTGTGGATGATATTTTGGTTTACTCATGGACAGAGGAAGAACACAAGGAACATTTGAGGATAGTGATGGAGGTATTGAGAAAACACCAATTGAAAGCAAAGTTTTCTATGTGTCACTTCTGGAGAAGGGAAATGAGATTCTTGGGCCATGTTGTTTCAGAGAATGGTATTGCCGTGGTCCCTGCGAAGGTGGATACGGTACAAGATTGGTCTATGCCCAAGAATGCAATGGACATAAGAAGTTTCTTGGGATTAGCCGGATATTATCGTAAGTTTATCTAAGACTTTTCCAAGATAGAAGCACCGTTGACTCAGTTGACCAAGAAGAATCAAGCTTTCGTCTGGGACGAAAAGTGCGAGAATGCATTCAAGAGTCTAAAGGACAACTTGACATGTGCACCAGTGTTAGTCATTCCTAAGGGGAATGAAGAGATGACGGTATATACGGATGCATGTGGTATGGGACTAGGTGCTGTATTGATGCAAGGAGGTAGGGTTGTAGCTTATGCAAGTCGATAATTGAAACCGCACGAAAGAAGATACCATATCCATGATTTGGAATTGACAGCGATCGTGTTTGCATTGAAGATGTGGAGACATTATCTTTTGGGAGAAAGATTCGAGTTGTTTACCGATCATAAATCGTTAAAGTATCTCTTCTCTCAAAAGGATCTAAATCTCCGACAGCAAAGATGGTTAGAATTCTTAGCTTCCTATGATTTCGATATCGCATATACACCAGGAAAGGGCAATGCGGTGGCTGATGCATTGAGTAGAAGACATGCCAGTTTCGGGGCTATGTTTCTAGAATGGATGCAACTGGAGTACATCGCTGGGTATGATTTCAGACCAAAGTGCGAATTAGATTCGGAAATGTCAGCAAGTTTGACGATCAGACCCACTTTGATTGAGCGGATCGGCTCTAGTCAGAGGGATGATCCTAACCTATTGGAAATCATCTCCAAGTTAGAGATGAGTATCGGTGAGGAGATGAACAAGTATGGGCTTGATCGAGGTGGATGGCTTAGAAAGAATGGAAGACTAGTTGTACCCTATGTCAATAGATTGAGAGATGAAGTGCTTAGGGAATGTCATCACTCAAAATTGACTATACATCCCGGTGGTAACAAGATGAATCAAGACATGAAGCAGACCTACTACTGGGAAGGGATGAAAAGAGACGGTGGGAAGTTTATATCCAAATGCATGAATTGTCAGCAAGTTAAAGCTGAGCAAAAGAAGCCTAGTGGTTTGTTACAACCATTAGAAATTCTAGAATGGAAATGGGAACAAGTCTCAACGGATTTCATTGATGGGTTACTAAGGACTAGGTCGGCCCATGAAAGCATTTGGGTGATTGTGGACCGATTGACTAAGAGCGCAAGATTTATACTCGTCAAGTCGAATAGAACGACAGCTAAGTTAGTTGAACTATATGTAAAGTGGGTAGTGAGATTTCATGGAATACCCAAGGGCATTGTGAGTGACCGAGATCCGTTGTTCACTAGTGGATTTTGGAAGAGCTTACAAGAGGCGTTGGGATCAGAGCTACATCTCAGTACCGCGTATCATCCTCAAACCGATGGTCAAACGGAGAGCGTGAATCCTATATTAGAAGATCTCTTAAGAGCTTGTGTATTGGATTTCGGTGGATCATGGGATGACCATTTGCATCTAGTAGAGTTTGCATATAATAATAGTTATCAATCCACTATTGGTGGCTCCATATGAAGCTTTGTACGGAAGGTCGTGCAACTCACCGTCATGTTGGGTAGAAACTGGTGAGAAGTTTATGCTTGGACCCGATGTGATAAGAGAAACTTCAGCTAAGATTAAGGTTATCCAACAGCGAATGAAGGCTGCCCAAGATAGGCAGAAGAGTTATGCTGATAAGAGGAGAAGAGAATTAAAGTTCTCCATTGGCAACTTGGTGTTTGTCAAGATATCTCCGTTGAAGAGCGTGATACGATTTGGCAGAAGAGGCAAGTTAGCACCAAGATTTGTTGGTCCATTCCCAGTTCTAGAGCAAATTGGGAATTTGGCATATAAAGTTGGATTACCAGACAAGATGGCAGGAGTTCATAACGTATTTCATGTTTCCCAGTTGAGGAGATTCATACACGACCCAGATGCGACTATTTCACCTAATCAGTTGGATGATATCGAAGTTGAACCTGAGGCGGTTGGGAACCGCAAGCCTATGCGTATTGTTGGGAACGATATGAAGCAGCTTCAAAGGAAGGCGGTGAAATTAGTCAAAGTTCAGTGGGGCGAGAATGAGAATGACTGTACTTGGGAGATAGAGGAGAGCATTAGGAAGACGTGTCCAGAACTCTTCGCCTGGTAAGATTTTAACTTCGATTTAGTTTTTCCGCATGCTAGGATAGGCTTGTTTTGTTGTTTTTGCATGATTGATTGTTGTACACGGCTGGTAGGCATGTGGGATCCTTTGTATGTTTTGGGTTAAGGAATTTCGGGGACGAAATTTCTTAAGGGGGGGAGAGTGTGACGACCCGCATTCTACGCACCATAGGATCGTAGAATATTTATTTCTTTTACATACGAAGTCGTATGGTCATGTAACTTTGAGAGACGACTATTGGGGTCATTTCCCATGTTCATGATTTTTTTCGATTTTTAAATGACCATTTTACCCCTAGCTGATACTGTTTTGGCCATAACTTTTGATTGGAAGGGAGTTTTGACCTGAAACCACTTCCATTGGCTCCGGATGATGGTTTACAATTCCGTAGAGTGGTCACATTAGCCAAACGGACTCACCGTTTGGGAGATATGGCTGAAACAAGTTTCAGATGGTGAAAAACTGCTTAACCGGGCCAAATAGGGTGATTAGTGAATGGGCCCATAACCCATTTCGGGATTAGGGTTATGGGGAGGCTGAAATGAGTTAGGTTTTCATTCTATTTCAGTTTTCTAGCCGCCATTTACCTCTTAGAAACCCTAACAATGGCCTCCAACCTCTAAAACACCTCAAAATCACTTTCTAATCAAGGATTAAGCTCAGCAACATCAAATCAAAGCGGATTAGCACAAGAATCGAGGTAGAGTTGCTGTGTTGCATTGGTATTCATGCCCAAACAGTAGAGTTTCAGTTATAAAGGTTTTATTTGTGGCTAAGGTGAGTGATTAGCATTGTTTTGACACTAATTACAGTTAATTAGGGTGATTAGTGATTATTAGCGAATTTATACATTAATAAAATCTGGAAAAAATATTTATAAATTCTTAAATATCATTTTATGCCTCCGTTAGAAAATTTGGTTAATTTGGTTAAGTTTTGTTAATCCTATGATTAGTTTTGCCTAAACCATGCTTAAGGGAAAATATGGGATTTTGGCTATGTTTGATCCGTTTTAACCTACCAAATTATTGTTTTGGTGTTTGTGAATGATTATACATGTTGCTATGACTGTATGGTATGCTTTGTGATTGTCTAGAAGTGATAGATTGGTCGAAAACACCGTCGAATGGAGTAAAACAGTCGCTGGAAAGTTGCAGGGTTTCAAACCTGATCAGATCGGATTACTGGGCTCAGATCGAATAGGAGAACCGGGCAAGTGGACTTGATTCAGATTGGAACTTAACATAAGGGGCTTGGAGAGAAGGAAGACCATTTGCTTAGAGTTGGAGTTGGGCAGAGGGTCGGATCAGAGAGACAAAAAGGGGATCGGATCGGAGCTAGGGCGTGGGATCGGCTACCGAACCGAACAGGAGCTAGCATCTTCTGAGGCGTGCAAACGAAAGAGACAACAAGGAAGGTTGGATCGGATCGGAACTTGACACTATAAGGAGGACCTTGGCACTTTACCACTGGACCGGACCGAGCCATATGTGAAAAGCTGAACCGAAAGGCATGGAGGAGATGAACTCGAACCGAACCGAGCGTGGGTGACCGAACCGAACCGGACGTGTACTTCTATTTCTACATGACGACTCTTCTGAAGGCAACCTCCAATTCGACCAAAACCTGAGATGCAAAGGAGGTCCAAATGAGGAGCTTTGACTCAGGATCCAGATGGGAACCAACGAGTGAGCTTCGTGATTGGGCTTTGCTGCGGGACGTGTGTTAAGGGTTGTCGATGTCTGTAACTTTGAATCACTATGTGTAGGGAGTACGTGAACAGATTCAGGGCCACAGTGGCCTAGGTACGACTAAAAGGGCTATAGACCAATGAAGTGGGGTCATTTGAAAAGGTTTGGTCATGACTCCATGTGGTAAGCTTGGTAGTAGCAGTAGTCGTACAAGTTGAACTCCGTCACTACTTCGATGGGTCTAGTGATCGAAGCGGTAGATATCGTATGCTTTACGCACTGAGTGAGAGATGTGAGGATGGTTGCTATGTTTGATTTGTTTGCCATCATTATGACATGCACACCCCCACCCCCGTACTCTTTACACCATATATTAGTGGCACCTTAGAGTATTGTACGGTATGTAGTGCTTACTCTTTGGTTGCAGGTCCAGGTTCAGGTATGGTTTAGTATACCTGTTATTGTTTTGTTTAGCTGCTTATCGCTCATACCAGACTTTTTGTCTGGCCCAGAGTTTTATGTCTCTTCTTATTACTCTGGGTGCTCTCACGAGCAGACTAGAGACAGGTTAGCTGGGTATGCACGAGTAGCTGGTCCGGAGACGAGCAGGAGGCTTCCACATATGATACATATAGATATTCTCCCTGTGTTGTTGAGGATCACTGCTTGGGCATTAGTAGTGCATCTTTTACTTTAGCTTTCTTTTTCTTTAGAGACAGTTTAAAGTTGTAATAATGATGTCGGATCATAAGCTGTATTTGGATTTCCGCTGCTATGCTGGTTTAGTTTTCAGCTTATGCACTGTCTCGCCTGTTTTATGCCAAGATTATGTTCTTATTATTAAATTTTGTTCCATGCGCTGTGAGACATTCTATAGGCTCCTTGTTAGTTCATTCTCTTCTTTCTTTTCTTTGGCGACAGTTCCGTGCTAGTCGGGCATGTGTACAGCGCACCTTCGGAGGAAATACAGGATGGTGCGGGGCGGGCCGTCACATAACTTGTCTATATTATGATATTTTTGAGATTGTGAAGCATTGTTTGTTACAATTATATTTTTATCTTTAACCACAGCGACTCATATGTATAGAAGTTGTATGTAACGGCGTACCTCTAGACTTCATTAAACATATAAATTATAAGTCAAGTTACTCTCCTAAGAACTCTTTGTCCAAACCAACATTTGTGTCCTAGGAAAGAGTAAACATTTACTTATACCAAGAAATTTATATATGTGGAATCAATGTTTCCAATCATTGAACGCGCGTGTGTAAGACTAGGTAACAATGAAGACATGTAAGTGTAAGCATCCAAATATATCAGTTACCTTAAGCCAACTGTCTATAAACTACTGAAATTGAACTCTCAAGGAAAAAAAGATATCCTTATAACAGATCCATTTAACATGTAACCAATCACATCGGTTTAAGATTTCAAAATACACTTTAACTATGTATTAGTTTGCAAAACTTAGAGTTGCTTCCCATTTTCACGTTCTAATCATCAAGCATAGACCGATTTCATATCACCACCAGATCCGTTCAATTGTTATTTTTTTTTTCAACTTAATGCTTCATATAAAAATGATTTTTGAATAGGATGTTTATAGAAATATAGAAACTAAGATATATAATAAATGTAAGGAGCTTCATCCCTGCTCTTTCATGGCTTGAAAGGTTTGGAAAAGAAAAAAATAAAATAAGAAGGGAAATACTATCTTATGATATACGCTCCATTAGCCTGCTCTCCACGTTTTTAATTCCGTGATCCCCAAGCTACCCTTCCTGCGCCTGCCAAACCATGCGTACCGTGCTCTCCAAGAACTTCAAAACAGCGTGGCCTCTACGCCTTAGAACTGTGCAAGCCAAGTTATTTCCCTTATAAAAACCGTATATCTCATCTCGTTCTGGAAAAAAAAGAAAAAGAAAATAATAATAATGGAAATCACATATCCATTTAATGCATGAACCTTCCCTTCTTACCAGACGCTGAGACGCGTTGGCTTTGAGCTCGGTCAAATTTTCCGTGTTCCATTTTTCAGCAGCATGGCGCAACGTGAGGATCAGGAAGTCTTTCCTTTAATTCGTGAGTTTAAATTCAATACTCATGTGGAAATTTGGATCTAGCATGAAGATTTGTGGGTATTTAGGGATAACAGAGTTCGCCTGTGTTGTAGGGGTTCGGTGGACTTCCTGAAGTCGAGACTAGTAAAGAAGGAATGCTAGTTCGAACAGGAAATGGTGACTTACCTGGTGGCTGTGCTGTCGGATTAAAGAGGGAGTGAGTGGTTCGTTATATCTTGAAATGAAGGAGAGTTAGCTGGTGTAAACATTGATCATTTAAAAACTTAATTGGTGATTAGCGTTTAAACATATTATATAATAAGGGAGTGCAGAAGAAGGATGAAGGGGTGGGGAGTGCGGCAATGTTGAGGAGTTCCTGTAGCTGAAATTTGGAATAACGATGGAGGAGGGATTTAAACGGTTAAGTAAAGTATGTGTTACGTGGATTATGGTAATGCAAATGTTTTTTTATAGAGGAGGACGAACGTGATAAAGCAGTGTCAATGGGGAAGTTACAGGTGAAGGCAGTCCTGCAAATGGAGATGTGTACTTAACATTGACAGTTTTGGAATTTGCGAGGAGATTAGTGTTAACAGGTTAAGTTTCATGAATAGTGAAGGAAGGTAGGGATCGTGAATTCATTGAAATGGCGGAGACAGTTCAATCAGCTGCTGGTTCGAATTCAGTCATCTGGAAGATGGAGTTGCAAAATTGTTTCCTTTTTGGCCAGGTAAAACGATGGTTAGTAAACTTTAAGATAGGGATTTGGTAATGATTTTAATTTTATAATAATCATTGAACTGATGAAAATCAAATAGATGGTAAATAGCAGGTGAGTGGTAGACAGAAGAAATAGGGCTATTTTGTGATGTCGGAGTGATAAATGTAAGTAGCGGATTTAATTTTAAATAAAACTAGTGATTTAGAATGTTAATAAGGGAATTAGGAAAACTTAGTTAAGTATAATTATTTTAAAAATCAATGTAATATTGTAATGTTTATAAATTGGCCATATGTTAACAGAATTGAAAATTTGTTAGTTATGTTGGAACCATAACAAAGAGATCTACATGAAGGAGTTGATATGGCTAAGAAATCAAACATGGTTTGATTATCAATGAAATAAAATAGAAACCGTTAACTGAGAATAAGGTGAGTAAATCTACTAACTCTGACTCGTTTATACTTTTATAAATGAGTTTTAAATTTATTTATAGTAATTTCATATTATGTAATGGTTGTTTGAACGAATAGTTGATAAAAATGGTTGATATAGTCATATTGTTGATCGATTATTAGTTCTGATATTTCATATTTATGTGAAATAATATTATTGATGTTGATTAACATATGTGGATGTAGGGAAACAGGTTGGAGGGATCCAACTGGATTCCTCAACATTTATATCATTGTTTGTTATTTACTATGATATATACTGTGATTGATTATGCTGTGTGGAATTACCCTAGCCCTAGAACTTTGGTATTTAAATACTGTAAAATATTTTCGAATATAGAAAATGAAATTTGAGTTTTAAAAAGGAAATTTATTTCCAAAAATAGAAATGTAATTTCTAATAGAGTTGGAATTGAAACATGTTAATGGAGAAAACAAGAAGTTGTTTATAAACGAGTTTATAAATTAAGTGAATAATTTATCGTTGGATAAATTGAAATATAAATTCAAATTTGAATTTATATGGAAAAGTGGAAATCAGATTTGAAATCCATATTTGAGATGAGATTTGAACTTAGAAAATTATAAAGTAAATCATAAATGAGATTTTAAATGATTGGAATAAAATTAGATTTGTTGAAAATTTCTGAATAGAAGTTATGAATAGAATTTGGGTGTAAGAAAATATGTATAATTACGAAACCAAATGATTGTATATAAAAGAAATATATTCCGGATTTAAGTGAATAACGATTTAAAATAAATATTTTGCAAAAGAATCTTTAAAGGAAATTTAAATTTGAAATATGAATCCAGATTGTAAATTGAATGAAAAGGGAAACGGATAATCGTTCTAAAAGAAAACGATGAGTTGGTTCAAAATTCGGAATATAAAATAAAGTGTGATAACGTTGGGTAGACTGCAATGGTTATAAAGGAATTTGGCAATTGTTATAAAGGAATTTGGTAATGATTTGGAAAGGATAAATTCAAAAGTGAATTTGGAATTTGAATTAACTTGAAAACGTAGATAAATTCTGTAGTTCGGAATATAAATCAAATATAGATTATTCACGAGAGTGTTATTTATTGGAATTCGATTATATCGAATTTAGGGAAGTAGTTATTTTTACTTTCTGTTTTGAATCAAATCTAATTATTTATTTTTTTACTTATTCATTGAAATAATAAGTACAAGTTATATTTTTATGTACAAATTATTTGGGAACAACGATTATAATGCTACTGTTTTATAATGCTACTGTTATCATAAATGTTTTATAAGTCTAAACAGCATTTTTAGCGTTGTCGTTATAATAAATGTTTGTAAATCTAAAAAGGAATTTATAATGCTGTCGTTATAATAAATGTCTTTTAAATCAAATAATTGGAAACACTGATTATAACGCTGCCGTTATAATAAATGATTTTTCGTAAAAGAAGTCAATTCTTAGATTGAATCTGAGAGTCGCGTAAGCGATGTTTTGTTTGAAGTTGTGAGCTTTGACTATTTCAAAGTTGAGAATGTTGTTCAATTATGGTCTGAGAGGTAATTATACCCCAACTTGATTAACTTCATGATTGATGGAGGAATGGTTAAGGTTTGATAGTGGAGATTGGTTAGCAATATGGTTAATTAATAATTAAATAATGGTTTGAGTTAAATAACTATGTTTTATAACATCGCGTTAATTTAAAGGATTTTGAAATGTTCCCCAAACATAATGAGAGATATTTTATATGCATAGAAAATGAAATAAATTTGTCAATAAGGAATTAAGAAATGGGAGATAAAGATATTTTCCCATACTAATAAGGTATATTTTCTGAATATAGAAAATAAGGATTCGTGAATATATAGAAATGTTTTCTAACTAGAATAAGAGATATTTTCTTGAATAAAGAAACTGTAATATTCGATTTTTTTCAAGAATCAAGAGAGGAAATCGAGTTTTTGAAAGGATACGAAAGGTGGGAAATAGGAATTGGAAATGATAACATAATAAGTAATTAATAAAGGACCAGTGCTGTTTGATGCTTGATCGATAGAATTTCCTTTTGGAAATAGGTCCGTTGATTGTATGGATGTTTCTTTGATAGTTAAATCACCAACTATCAAAGTTTTGATTTATTTTATACCTCCATGGTCAATACGAAGAGGCCGGGATCAGATTTATTATCTGAAAACCACTCTGTATTGGCATAAGCATTACGAGTCAACTTATGCTGGAGATGATTGAAGATGGAGTAAAGTGCAAGGGCTGATCTGTTAATCTTATGTAGAAATTGTCGAAGATGGATTAATAGATTGGTGCCTTCGGTTGTCCAATCCCAGGACAATGTATATGGACGAATGCCTGACAGAGGATTTTCATGAAAGATAATCGTGACCTCAAGCCTCATCACCCGGGAAATGACAGAAATCGAACAGGCAGCATGGCCAAGTGGATCATTCCCATTAGGGGTATTATCACCCGATCTAGAGAAATTTCATTTGTTCCTTATTCTATTCGCTGTTGTATGCTTTCGGTAACGGTTACTGATCACAACCGTTGGTGATAATATGCTCGATACACTCAAGTTAAATGAGTGGTCAGCCATGTGTGGGCCGGGTTGCAAGACGTTCTTGTTGAACCCAGTGTATTCCTCTCTAGAGATACAATATCGGAAGGTGGTTCCATCCTTGTCATGTTGGAAATCCAATTTCCAATAAGCGCCCTGCGCTTTTTGATTTTATATTATATATGGAGCGCGAGATGCAAGCATTCCGCTAGATTTCTATTTATTTGATTTAGACACTATTGTAATATCATTGGATTTGATATCTAAAATATTTTTGGTTATCATATGGTAAAAACCATCCATCTTTATGTGTGGATCGGTATTACGATTATCATTTCTTTCAAAAGGATTTTAAAACTAAACAAATGGTTGGAGTTTACTCACACCAGTCCCATGACTGACCCAGAGTTTATTTTGTTTTGTTTTCCCTAAACTCTTGGGTGCCCATATTTGTACGGGCAGTCAAGTAGTCGGGATTTTACAGATTCACCTAGGAGGAGTTTAAAGCAGGAGGCTTCACCAGTTAGCTATTGACTATCATATTTTTCCTTTGTGTATTATGTTCGTATCTGGAAACAGGTGTTTATAGCTATTCCAGAAATGGTTGTTGTGCTCTGATGATGGTATTTATATAAAGTTACTAAATTGTATTTCAAAGTTTATGTTATCTAATATATTTTATTCGTTCCACTGTGAGATTTATGTTCTTCATTTTCTTCTATTCTAATTTCTCTTTCTTTCTATTTCTCATCCTCTAACTTCTTTCTAATAATGATTTGTATTTCTGTGCAAATTTGGGCTGGATGTGTGGTGTAATTATTCAACTCAAAATGTATGGAAATTCGGGCCATTATAGTTGGTATCAGAGCCAGGTTGAGTAGTAACCTTGGCTCTGTGGCGTGACTCCATAGAGATGGGGTTAGTAATATCCTAGATTGAGTTTGAGTGTAAATATATGACCGTGTATTTGTAGATTCGATATAAAATTGTTTTATATTGTATTGACTGGTTTGTTGAGTGGTTTATGAATTCTGGTCGATACAGAATGTACAACTATATCGATAGGTGTTTCTAAACCCTCGAACAAAGCAATTATATACAGTATTGTTTTTAAATGGTGAAATGAAATAATTTTACCCAAAATTTATTGTGATACAAAAGGGGTAATTTCTGAAATCTTATAGTATATGGATGGGTTGATTGCTATTACAATCAGATGAAATTATAAAATATTGAAATAGTTATATAATTTGTATACGGATAATGTATTCAAATGACATAAACCAAGAATAAGTTCAAACCATAATTGGAATTTAAATTCTGGGTGTTTAGAAAATATTTTCTGAAATATTATAAAGTAATATAACATAACTTTAAAAATTTTTTGAGTAAGAACGGTTTAAATGGATTTTTAAAGGGATTAGGCAGTGTAAGCACTTCAGTAGCGAGAAAATAATTATGATAATGGATTGCGACATTATCGGTATTCATTTTCGAGCTTCTAAGTGATGGATTGCTACCATAATAGGTTTATTAACGGAAACGGTTTGAGGAAAATAGAGTGGTTTTAGAAATTCAAATGTTTTGAATTGATTTGATTTTATATATATGTGTATAACTATATATGATTTCAAACCAGTTTAAAATAAAATTCTTGAATTTGAATTCTGAAATTACAATTTAACTTGTATAAGTTGAATATATTGAAATGGTAAAAATTTATCAACTGAATTGAAATTTAACTTAAGTTAAGATTAATAAAATTGGATTGAATTAGAAATAATTCGAGTGAAATTAAATAAAGAAAATGTTGAGATTCGAATTATTAATATGAATTCGAATTATGAATAAGTAAGTTGAATATATATTGGATGTTGTTAATTAAAATTGAATTGTGATAAATTTGGACTTATGTAGAATAAGTGGATTGACTTAAATAGAAATCAGATTTGAATTAATAGAATGGAAGTGAACTAATCAGAATTTGATTAGAGAGTTAGAAACTAGAAGTTGGATTGATTTGAAACCAACTGGATATGGATATACGTATGCTGAGCAGATATTGAATGGAAGCAAATGCAAGAGATAAAATTTTGCCTGACAAAAAGGTACATGTTTACAATATTACTTGGGTTTGATAGTTTTATAAGCCTATGGGGAGAGCCGCTTGGTTTTTTTTATTTTCT
The DNA here is from genome assembly GCA_030737875.1 of Allium sativum. Classification (NCBI taxonomy): domain Eukaryota; kingdom Viridiplantae; phylum Streptophyta; class Magnoliopsida; order Asparagales; family Amaryllidaceae; genus Allium; species Allium sativum. The sequence goes on along the minus strand of CM060926.1, from coordinate 1,015,220,146 downwards.
TTTGGATTTGTGAAGACCTAGAAAGGCGAGTTGTGGTTGTACCGATAGAGCCGTGCAGAGGAGACGCCGGCAAAAAAAATTTAAAATTTTAAAAGAGTTAGAAAATTTTTAAGAAAGTTTTGATAATTGAAAATCTACTTATCACTTGTATAAGAGATTATGAAACCCGAATGGTTAAGCAAAAATGTAATAACCCGGAAATCCGAGCCAATTTAAAATTTTTATTTTGGCAATTTTAGCGAATTTTGAGTATTTAAAATGAATTATTTTAAATAATAACGATGAGAAATTTATTTTAAATAGAATTAGAACGTATATATTTATTTGAATCGTCGTTAGAATATAAATATTTTATTTTAATTTTAAAAGGAATTGAAAATGGCGCGGTAGTTTGAAAATTCGATTTCAAATTTCAAATGAATGTACAGGATTCAAAATAAACCGGATTCTAGCGAAACCAAAAATATTAGAATCTATTTGAAAATATCTTTCCAATGAATCCGAAAAACTGAAATTTCATAACGGGGATAAAAAGTTATGCCCAGTTGAAAATTCAGAATAGTCGCTATGGAATTTTGGCCCTTAAAAATGGAAATTTTTAAACGACCTCTGTTTTCGACGAAACCACTTTTGTTGGATCCGGGAGTCGAGTTATTGCTAGATTCCAAAATTCATAATTTTCTGAATCAATATGTGAGCGTGGCGAAGGAAAACGTGTTTTGACAGTTTTAGTCAATTTTGATCGACCAGAAAATGACCATTATTCAAACAGTCTCAGAATTTGATGAAATTAGTTTTATTAGGACCGTATCGTCAATACGGAGCTAGAAAATATTTTTCGGGAATTTTTAGGGTCCGTATGTGGCCCCGGTAAATTGAAATGTGCATTCAAATTCAATATACATTTATTTATATTGTAATTTGAATGAAAACTGATCATAACAATTGAATTGGCTTGCGAAACATATCCCATTGTGTTCGGAATGGGAGCAATTGGCTATGGGCGACGGCCGGTGGGTTCGATTTCGAGTTTGGATGAAGAGGGTACTTTATATGATTCAAAATTAAATTAAATAATAAATAAAATATATATTTCCCTCTCCTTACCCATCCCTCTAGTCAACGCTTGGTTAAAAAGGAAAATAGAAAAAAAAATCGACGCAGACCTCGTCGCTTCCCTCCTCTGTCGCGCCCGCCACCACCACGACTTGCGCCCCCTCCTGCGATCGGCCACGCCTCCTCCTTCTTCTCCACCGCCCCTCTCCATCCTCTCCTCTTCTGATTCCGAGCAAAGCAACCCCCAACCCCTTTGAGAACCCTAGCCGCGCCAACCGAAAGCCCGCCGCCCCACCTGAGCTCGACCTCGCCACTCCCCGACCAGCACTTGGCGCCAGCACCACCCTCCGCCCACCCCGGCGCACGGCGGCTCCCCCTCCTCCCTCTTTCAACTATAAGCATTTTTTAATGCAATACATAGTTTAGTTTTGTTTTATGATTAATATGTTAATTAAAAGGATTGATTTTTAATGAAGAGATACAAGATTTGATTTTTAATCATGGACAAGATTTAATTTTTAATGATGAACATGGATTGATTTTTATCATAGACAAGACTTGATTTTTATCATAGAAAGGATTTGATTTTTGAAAGAAAAGGGTAGATTTTTATCATATGGAGTAGTGAAGAATAAAAATATAATTTTTATATGATGTAGAGAATAAAAATATGATTTTTATATTATAGAAAGAATAAAAATATGATTTTATATTATAGAAAGAATAAAAATATGATTTTTATATTGGTAGAGTATTAAAAATATGATTTTTAATGTACAGAACATCATATTAAAAATGTGATTTTAATATGAACAGCATGGAGACGACTGCGTTGGAAGTACGGGCAAATCCAGACTGTTCCGAATTTCAGAAATGAAATAGAGGAGTGGAACCCTCGGTGAGAACTTCTCACTTTTATTTTATTTCTAGTTGAAATATATACTAGGATGCAGACGGTGCTTAGCAGCACTCGACACCCATCCTCCACAGACCATGGATGACTTGTTTGTTTGATATATGTGTTGTGAAAATTGATTGTGTGATGTGGAATGAATAAATATTTTATAGTTAAAGATATAATTTTTAACATGCATATAAAATAAATATTCATAAACAAATCGGACGATTTGTTATGTACACACATTTGATTGATATTGATTGGGACAATAAATTTTACACATTGCCCAACTGCACAAATACTATTCTGTGTTTGTTGATTTGAAACCCCACACGGGTGTTGGGGTGATATTTGGCGTACACTAATCCCAATTATTTAGTTGTATGTCGATCGATGGGTTGACAGACTGTGTAAGCGTTAATTATTTATATTTAATGCTTATGCAGTTGTGTGGTGCACTCTGGATGATGGTTGATTATTTATTGTTGCTATTATATATATGTGTTGTATGGAATCCATATAATTAACATTATATGGTAATTGATTGGGCCTCATTCCAATTTGGAAAATAAAGAATATTATAAAATAAAAATTCATGTGTTGAATAGAATAAATATTCATGTGTTGAATAAAACTAAATATTCATGTGTTGAATAAACAAAATAGTCATGTGTTGACAATACTCATGTGTTGAGAATATTCATGTGTTGAAACGTATCATGTGTTGAGCGAAATATTTATACAATAAAATTCACATTTTTATTGTAAGTAAAAATTAATAAATATTCATGTGTTGAATTAAATATATATCCATGTGTTGAAGAAAATATTCATTTGTTGAATAGAATAACGAAGTATTGAAATATATAAAGCCGTGTTGATTATATTTGCGTCATTTTGACGTGAATGATATTTATATCGATTTTATTCATTTTTATAATGAATAGCAAAAGGAATTGATTTCAAAATATAATGTTTTGAAAATATTATCATTTATATATCGATGATATGGAATATTCAATTTTGATTCGAAATTGAATAGGAAGTTGAAATCGTTTTGAAAACGAATTTAAAACAATTTATAAAATACGTTTTGAAAGGAAATTGAAGAAATATATAATATATATATTATATATATAATGGCCTGAATAGAACGCAACGCGCCGCGGCAGTTCGCGAATTTCGACCATTGACTTCGAATGGATATTACGGGAGATCCGACCGTAGGATTCTCCTAAAACCAGAACAGTTGGGTTCGTATCGAAAAGAGCTTTCTAACGAATATTAGAGATTTGAAATCTAACAACTGGATTTGGAATTATGTCCAAATCAAATTTGGAAAAGGTCGCTGTAAGTGTAGATCGATGGCCGTTTATGGAAATCAACTGTACGGGCCTTGATAAAATTATTAAAAATAGTAATAATTTGTGTAAAATCATAATAAGAAGTGATTTGGAAAGAATTGAGATGAAAAATTCCATATTTGAAAAGATAAAAATAGATTTTTATTGAAATGAACTAGTTTTAAACTAGAATTATAATCCATTTATTTTTGAAATAAGTAAATTGGATTTGAAATGGTTTTAAAAAATAACCAGAATTTCCAATATATAAATTGGAATGGATTTGAATCGAAATTGTCTTCGGAATATTTCAATGTCGGATTTCGTGATTATACAAATATTGTTATAGAAATCTGAAAGATATATATATATATATATATATCATTATTTCGAATATGATATTTGTTGGTTGTAGGATTTGATATTGAATATAAGCCGATATATTTTCTATTCAGAGCCTTGTATTTAATATCAAATGGGATATGGGTTTGTCGTGAATGGTGTCTTCATTAACACTATTCTTAAACCCAGCTGAGAAAAAGATTAAATCTTTTTATTTTGATTTAATGAAGTGTACCAATTAAATGATATTTAATTGGAATTGAATTGGAATTGATTTTCGGGTTTATCGTGAACGGTGTTTTAAATAACACTTGTTCTTTAACCGATAATTAATGGAATGTGAATTGGGTTTGTTGTGAACTGTGTTTTAACGACATTCGTTCTTTAACCCGATTTACAGTGAAATGTGATTTGGAATTTATAAATCTTTCGTTAAGATTTAAAGGAGATTTTCCAAAGTAAAGTTTTCCAATTTAATAAAATAAATTGGAATGGAATTCGATTTGGTAATAATCGAAGTGAATTTTTGTGGATGAGGACCGCTAATATATATGAAATTTAAAAGGCTTTGCCGTTATTCCATTTATATTGTTAGTCGGATATGGAAGTTTATATCGATTATATATATTGATTTGTTTTCTATTAAGATTCCATCGTTAATGGAATGTGATTTGGGTTGCCGTGAATGGTATCTTTAATAATACTGTTCTTAGACCCTACGGAGTTAAGAAAATCAGGAACTAACTGGAGATTAGTTAAGTTAAATGGTTTCCTGGGTATTGATCTAATGTTGGTTTCGGCCTTCTGGGTTATTAATTAGGGAATTGTTCACTTGCTAATTTACGATTAAAGGCTGATGGAATAGAATGTGATTTTGGGTTTATCGTGAACCGTGTTTTAAATGACATTGGTTCTTTAACCCAGTTAAAGACAGGATATGATTTCCCAAGTTAAAAAATCATTAATATTGACTTTTTGGGAAGATTAAAACCAAGTGGAGTTTTAATGAATCTTTAATTAGATTGAAATGATCGAGAATGGAGTATCACCAGTTTTGCTCTAGGCGATAGTTAAATCTTTAATTAGATTTGAACGTGAAATGGTAATTGAATTTACCGATAACACCGTGGTGTTAGATATGAAGTATTACCAATTTTACTTCATGGGATGAATAGGTTGGGATTGGGAAATTTAAAACAAATGATTACTTCAGTAAGGCTCGTTAATCCCGACTAGTTTGGATAAACCATAATTTGGTTTGAATTGAAATCCAAAGGAAGATTAAAGAATAAATTTAAAAGAATTTATCTTTGATAAAATTAATGGGAACCTTTCCCTATAGATTTGAATATATGAATAAAAAATTATCCTGAATTGGAATGAGGCGTTTGTTGTGTTTGTGTAACATTTGTTTAGTATATACGCGAGTTATTCAGAAAGACCGGGTTTATCCCATTCTGAATAACTGAATCGACGATGTGTCGAGGATGAAGACGGTGGTCAAAGACCGGAGGTTTTCACATCGTTTGGATAATTACTGATGATCTTGATTGGGGTGTACACCCAAGAGGAGGGAATCAGTTGGTGATCGTCCAGACGTACTTGGAGATCGATGGATATGCGAGGTACAAGGTGCCTCCGGTTTCGTTCAGACCCAGAACGGACTTGTAAATGGACTGTATGTATGACATTGGATATCATTCTTTGTGATTGATGGATATCGGTTGCATGGAGTGGTTTTCCTGTGTGGCATGCTAAGATGCAAATGATCAAGGCTTCTGTTGAAAAGCCGAGTCTTGTGGTTGATGATCAAAGCACGTCCTTTGTGGCGTAGCTTTGTGTATAACGTTAATTCGTGAGCCTCACACCCCGGTTGTGAACCAGAAACGGGAGAGGACATCAGGGAGGACATGCGTTTCCTTCTAGCTAGGGTGGTGTTAGTGACCTACAGCCCTGACATTTATATTATTTTCACCTATGTGGTTGTTGGATTGCGAGGCGCCTCAGATATATCGGTGACTATGTGGAGCCGATGGAGTCATTTGGCTCATTGACGCCTCAAAGGGCGGGGAAACGCAGTGTTCAGGCATTTTAATCCACATCGGTGGACCGGCCCTGACGATCCAAGGGCCCACCTGAGTTTAGGTCCTGAGGGGCGGGCTAGAGTGTCTCGAAGCGGTGAGGACGATCCCTTTCCTCGGTTCACAGATGGAAATCCAACTTCCAGTTCGTGACATTTGCGGTTTTGATTGTAGAGCCTAGTATTGGCGACATGATATATGGTACCCATGCCGTCTAGGATTGATACATTTATATTTGAAGTTGTTTTATACACTATGCACTTATAATAGTATCAAATGATTTGTTTTAACGTACCAAGCATGTTTGGCTATTATAAGGGAAAACCCTATCCTCCGACTTGTATTGCATTGTGTGATGGGACCTGGGTCTTATAATTGCTTCATTTTTTCAAAAAGCATTGCGCTGTTTTGTAATATGTACTGGTATTCTTGGAAGGAAACTCGTTCCGTGTTATACGGCGTGGTCCCTTGATATATCTGATTTAAAGTAAAGCTTTAAATAACTGTTTTAGTTCTCACACCAGTCACATGACTGACCTGGAGTTTATTGTTTTAACCTAAACTCTGGGTGACCCTATTTTGCACACGGGCAACTACTAGTTTGGGTTTTGCAGATTTATATTCGCAGGATCCTTGTTTACAGCTGGAATGATATCTGGAAAGCTCTGTATCCGTATATCTCTTTCAGTTGTGTATTGTATTATTTTTTTGCTGCTATGTAATTTATTGTAATCTCAGATATTTATCGAATGTGTTTTGTTTATTTGTACTCTGTATATTCTTGTATTCTGATGAATTGTTGTAATAAGCAATGAAATGTTTTTCTGTTTGTGTTCCGATGTGTGTTGTCCTCAATTCAATTCGGGCTTTCCTTCACGGGGAAGTTCGGGTCGTAACAGAAATGATAAACTAACTTAAATCATTCTATGTATGTGTGTGGATATACGGGAAAGGAAATGATTGGAGATAAGAATGTGATAATGGATTGTCCAAAAATGGTGAATAGATTATCTGGAATAAATAACGAAACATTGGATATTAATATGAGAATTAGAAGTTCTGGATAAAAACTGAGTTATACGTATGGAGTATAGGATTTCAACCAAGTTGGTTGTGAGGAGTTAGAGTTATAACATCTTTACTAGCTTAGCAATTTCGAGGATGAAATTATTTAAATGGGGAAGGAATGTAATGACCCGGATTTTTGAGCCATTTAATTTTGAATATTTAAATTAGTTTTTAATATTTTATTTGAAATATAAAACGATTTTTTATAGGGAATTTATTTAATTAATTGATGTTAAACGTATAATTTATATAATTTAAAGAATTTTTCTGTAATTTTCATTTTGAAAAATAAGTAACTTTTTATTTGAAATATTTTACATCCTATATCAGCATTTTGGGATATTACAATAGAAGTTAACTTGTCTATATTATGATATTTTTGAGATCGTGAAGCATTGATTGTTACGGTTATATTTTCATCTTTAACCACAGCGGCTCATATGCAAACGAAGTTGTATGTAACGGCGTACCCCTAGACTTCATTAAACATATAAATTATAACTCGAGTTACTCTAAGAACTCTTTGTCCAAACCAACATTTGTGTCCTAGGAAAGAGTAAACATTTACTTATACCAAGAAATTAATATACATGGAATTAATGTTTCCAATCATTGAACGCGCATGTTTAAGACTAAGTAACAATGAAGACATGCAAGTGTAAGCATCCAAATATATCAGTTACCTTAAGCCGACTGTCTATAAACTACCGAAATTGAATTTTCAAGGGAAAAAAGATATTCTTATAATAGGTCCATTTAACATGTAACCAACCACATCGGTTTAAGATTTCAAAATACACTTTAACTATGCATTAGTTTGCAAAACTTAGAGTTGCTTCCCATTTTCACGTTCTAATCATCAAGCATAGACCAATTTCATATCATCACCAGATCCGTTTAATTGTTATTTTTTCAACTTAATGCTTCATACAAAAATGATTTTTGAACAGGATGTTTACAGAAATATAGAAACTAAGATATAAAATAAACCTAAGGAGCTTCAGCCTTGCTCTTTCACGGCTTGAAAGGTTTGGAAGAGAAAAAAATAAAATAAGAAGGGAAATACTACCTTATGCTGTACGCTCCAATAGCCTGCTCTCCACGTTTTCAAATCCGTGATCCCCAAACCAGCCTTGTCGTGCATGCGAAACCATGCGTACCGTGCTCTCCAAGCACTTCAAAATAGCGTGGCCTCTATGCCTTAGAACCGTGCAAGCTAAGTCATTTCCCTTATAAAAACCGTATATCTCATCTCGTTCTGAAAAAAAAGAAAATAATAATAATAATAATAACGGAAATCACGGATCCATTTAATCGCATGAACCTTCCCTTCTTACCAGACGCTGAGACGCATTGGTTTTGAGCTCGGTCAAATTTTTCGTGCTCCATTTTTCAGCAGCATGGCGCGGTGTGAGGATCAGGAAGTTTGTCCTTTAATTTGTGAGTTTGAATTCAATACTCGTGTGGAAATTTGGATCTAGCGTGAAGATTTGTCGGTATTTAGGGATAACAGTGAAACACCCCACCTCCGTTAGGGTCACTCTCAAAGGGAATGCCCTAATTTTGGTGGAGGTTTATAAGTACAAGTCACAGATATACAAGACAGATATAAGAACACATATTTGTAAACAGCGGAAGAACAACAAACTTTATTTCATAAAGTCAAATACGTGTTACAACAACATCCTTTCCAAAAACATAACATAACACTTTCATAATCTGTCTTAAGTACATTATTTTTAAAGAAGCATAAATAAAACATAGATAAACTGCAAAAGCCCCATAGTGGATTGTCCAAAGCCATAGTTCAAAACAGGAAAGTCCAAGCAATACATTTCTCTTCTTCAAGCTGGATGTTGAGGTTGGTCAAGCTGCTGTGTTCCCTCCCTGAGGACCTGGGGGGGAAACGGAAGAAAGAAGACGAAAGAAAAGTAGAGTCAGACATAAAGCCTGAGTAAGTCTAGTACTATTTTGTCTATGAATAAAGAACCGGGTATGATAAGTATAAACAAGAAGTGGGCATGCACTATAATCTTGGTTAAGTTGTCTAGGGTCGAATATACTATCGTACCCCATGTTAATCTCTGAACCCATATAAACTAGTTTCCAACTGGCACCCCAAAATCAGGGTGATGTGATCCATTCAATGATGATCGGCTCCTACTCGCATAGTTACATGTGTCTTACGGCCCCCGATGTCTGTAGTTACCTATGCTGGTCCCACCATGGGGTGTATCAAGCCCCATAGTGGCAACCCGACACAACCTTAGAGTGCACAGGTATGCTACTGGTGTCCAGTGCCTTATTTTTCTGCGCCGGAGTGTGTGCACGCCCGCACCCCGTTAGAACCTACACTGCTACACCACCGCCGTCGATTTGACCTCTTACAATCAGCCCAGTAATCGTGCCCCACCCTGCCTAGTTTCAGGGTATCCTGATACACCTTTTAGGGTTACTGCTGAAAAGGGTCCCCCGTTACTAGGTTTTCTATCTCTAGCCAACATGCTAAGTTGGTTAAGTGTTTCCTAACCTAACCCCACCAGTCCGTTTAGTTTAGCATGTTCCATTAAGTCTTTAGTTCACTTAATCCTAACAATCCTGACTCAGCCTTAATTGTCTTATTAAGGCCCTGACCTCTCACATTAGACAGGTATTGTTGTGGCTGCCTGTTGCCGGTTGGTTCCGGGCAGTCTTACGCCACAACTCAGTCTAACCTCGGGTCCTTATTGGGCTCCATGTTTAACCTCTCACATTGGATAGGTATTGTTGTGACTACTGGACAGCCGGGCGGTTCCGGGCAGGTTTACATCACAACTCAATCCAACCTCGGGTTAAACACGTCGTATTTTCTATATTTACATATCTTGTCATTCTTCTTTATTTATGTAAATATTTGCGGCCCATTATTAAGTTAATGGTGTAAAGGTTACACCAATCATGGGCCCAACTCATACTTGAATTTGGGCCCTTCTATTTTATATTTTCATTCATTAATTAATTTTAACCCAACGTTATTTTCCCCCGTTTAACACGTCCGTTTATATACATTGGGCTTAGCCTTTTAAAGCCCAATTTAGCCATGCGAAAAGGGGAGGCTTATGGCGTGATTACATACACAAAGAGGGGAAGGTGAGCGCATGAACTTGCAATACGACGTTGGAAATTCAAAATAGAAACTGGTGTACTTGCATAGTAGTGACATATACTTGGTCATAAGACATAGGTGACATGAATCAAAGCATGTGAACTTGTAATTGAGATGTCATTATTGACACATGAACCTATACTTTTATTTAGGCATAATGTCAAACATAAGCATGGCATAAATATTTATAGCATAAGGTCAAACATAAGCATGGCATAAATACTTCTAGCATAAACATGGCATAATGTCAAACATAAGCATGGCATAAATACTTCTAGCATGAACATAGCATAGTTCAACTTAATCATGATTTAAGTCTAATCACATAACGATGGTATAAACATACTTGTGCATAAATATTCCTAAACATGGTGTTTGCTTTAAACTTGCAAAAAGGGATTCTTGAGTCTAACCTAGCCATGTCTCACATATGTCATCATATAATCCTTATAAACAAGATAGACTTAATTATGGATTTCAATTATGCCAAATATCATTCGTAGTCTAGCCATATTCATAAGTTTGCAAATAGGTTTTCTAGTACAAAAGCATGGCTTAATACATGATGCCAAATTCTCAACATAATTTCCTATGGATTATAATAACCAAACTTGTTCCAATTACTTACAAAGTGATTATTGCACAAAAATATACATCATGGTGGCATAGAAGCAAAACCCCAAACTTGCATAAATTTAAATCAACTACATACATGTAGCTTCAACATGGATTACATAATTTGCGGAATATTCCAAACGTATACTTGCATAGAACTACCGCATGTAGTCCTTTATAACATGAATAACATAATCCATAAATATCCAAACGTATATAATATTTCAAATTGATAAGAACGCACAAATATGAATAACTTTATTGCCACAATTCAAGCATACAAACTAACACAATTGTTTATTCATACCAAAGTAATACTCTACTTACAATGGTTGCGGCGAATTCTCTAATTAAGAGATATGATTCCTTTGTTGAATTGATTGGCTTTAGGTTGCTTGAATTGCTTTAGGCTTTAGAACTTTCTTCCTAATTCTCTCTCTAGTTGGCGGCTACTCTTAGTCGTTCCTCAGCAACATGGCGGCTATGTTCTTAATTTTGAATGAATAGATTAGGGTTTAGTCTAGGGTTGTTTATATAGAGGTTAGGAATTGATTAGGACCATTGATGTTGCTAGGTTAGATCGTAGCCATTCATTAGATAGAGAGACCAATTAGAACCCGCCACCTAGCCCTAATGACAAAGCAGACCACAGAAATTCGACCAAACACAGACCTGGCCAGCCAGGTTGACTGGGCTCGACCAGGTCGACACCCCTGTCGACAGGGCTGTCGACAGCCCTGTCGACATGGGTAGCCCAGGTCGACAGCCCAGTCGACCTGGGTAGCCTAGGCGGGTGTTTATCCGCCCTGGCCCACTGGGCCCGATTTTTAATTATTTTATTCTGTTTGAATTTTAAATTTGATTCTCAAACTTCCGAAGGCCATATCTTCATCATACGGACTCCGTTTTTCGAAAACTCGGACTCTATTTCGCGTATTTTTCCGAGACGAACGCAATGGCGTATCCCGTTTCCCTTAGTTCTTTGATTTCAGATTAATTATACTTTGATTTGTTAATTTCACAGTTATAGAATTTTCGGGGTGTTACATTCTCCCCCACTTAAAAGGATTTCGTCCCCGAAATCTTCAAGTTAGGAGGAATGTATATCCTAACATCCAATCATCCATCTACTCATCCATCAAACACGAGCATCCATTGTCCTTAAAAGACTTCTAATGCTTCATGATCATATGCGAAGTGTGTGTACATGAACTTATCTAATGCAAAATCAGGCGGTCTACTGATTCAGTTGACCTCCTTAATGCGAATTATGTAAGTGCCATGAATCCATTATGTATGCAAATTTTTCTATTCATGATTCTACATGAGTGCACAATCATTCAATACAAATGCAGCATCCACATGTCAACACATTAAAGTTCAACCACATACGAATACAAACATATATGCATATGCAATATGAAGTGACTGAGCCGATCTAAAACCTAGATTGTGTGTGTATATGCAACCACGAGCAACCACTAGCAATCACTTGCAACCACTTGCAACCATCATACATAACATGTTTCAACTACATGTTTCCATCCAAAAGATTCTATCTAAAAGATACGGTCGAGGAAATATACTTAAAAAAGATAGATAAAAGCGCAACTTAAGGAAAAGGAAAGATCAAGGATGTACCCTCGAACAGAAAAGGGTAGGCTGTACGGATTCTAGCTTCAGTTTCCCAAGTCGCGTCTCCCTCGGCGTCGCTCCACTGAACTTTGACGAGCTTGACTTCGCGGTTGCGTAGCTTTTTCACTTCCGTTCCTATGATGCGGGTTGGAACTCTCCTTATGGTTGCTTCGCGTTCCACTTCGGCCTCTTCGAGGATATTTGGCTCTACCACTTCAGCAGACTCATGTAGACATTTTCGGAGATGTGAAACGTGAAAAACGTTGTGGACTCCGGCCAACTTCTCGGGTAGCTCTAATCTATAGGCCATTTTCCCAACCTTCTCGACGGTAGGGAATGGTCCTACGAATCTTGGCGCTAGCTTTCCTGTGGTTCCAAAACGAACAACGTTTCTTAGCGGTGATACCTTGAGAAAAACTCTGTCTCCAACCTCGAATTCAAGGTCGGTCCTCCTCTTGTCGGCGTAGGACTTTTGTCTGTCTTGGGCCGTCTTCATCCTTCTTCGTATTAAGTCTACTTTCTCTGAAGTCTCTCGGATCATATCCGGTCCAAGTATGAGCTTATCAGTAGACTCCCACCAACAAGTGGGCGATCGGCACGGTCTTCCATACAAAGCTTCGAAGGGCGCCATTCCGATGGTTGCTTGATAGCTGTTGTTGTAGGGAAATTCCACCAAAGGAAGGTGGTCTTCCCATGTCCCTCCGAAGTCAAGGACGCATAGCCTTAAAAGGTCTTCCAAGACTCTGTTCACTCTCTCTGTTTGGCCGTCGGTTTGAGGATGGTAGGCTGTGCTCAAGCATAACTGCGTTCCTACTGCTTCTTGCAGACTTCGCCAAAACTCGCTGGTGAAGATGGGGTCTCGGTCACTAACAATGCTAGATGGTATTCCATGGAGTCGAACGATTTCCTTGAGGTAAAGTGATGCTAGGGATGAGGTAGTTCTTTTACTTTTGACAGGTAAAAAGTGGGCGCTTTTAGTAAGCCTATCCACTATTACCCAAATGCTAGTGTTGCCTCTCCTAGACCTAGGCAGCCCATCGATGAAGTCCATTGAGATGCTATCCCACTTCCACTGCGGGACCTCTAGAGGATGCAGCAGTCCGCCAGGCTTTTTCTGTTCCGCTTTAACCTGTTGGCACACCATACATTTAGAAACGAACTCTGCCACGTCCTTTTTCATGCCGTTCCAGAAGAAAGTCCTTTTTATGTCTTTGTACATTTTATCCCCGCCTGGGTGTATCGTCATCTTGGAGTGATGTGCTTCCTCTAGAACCTTCTTTATTAAATCTTTTGTCTGTGGGACGCATAGTCTTCCGTCTCGCCTTAGCAAACCCCTATCGTCGATGGAGTATCTGTTGAGGTGACTTGAAGTCTCACCCCTAATTAGCCTATCAATTATTTCCACAAGCTGAGGGTCTTCGCGTTGTGCTGCCCCTACCGAATCCACTAAAGTTGGGCGTACTTCGAGAGATGCTAGCAAGCCTGGTACGAAATCGGAGGAAGGCCTAAAGTCGAAACTGGCTATAAACTCTAGGCTTTGTCTTTCAACAAACAACGGGCTTAGGGTCAATTTCTTTCGGCTCAACGCGTCTGCAACTACGTTGCCTTTGCCCGGAGTATAGGAGATTTCGAAATCGTACGAGGCAAGAAACTCCATCCATCTTTGTTGCCTCAAGTTAAGATCCTTCTGCGAGAAAAGATATTTCAACGATTTATGGTCAGTGTAAAGTTCGAACTTCTCACCTAGGAGATAGTGTCGCCAAGACTTGAGTGCAAAGACGATGGCGGCTAACTCAAGATCGTGGGTTGGGTAGTTCTTCTCGTGCGCCTTCAACTGCCTCCCGCCATAAGCTACTACCCTTCCTTCTTGCATTAAGACGGCGCCTAGCCCTGTCCCACATGCATCAGTATAAACAGTGAACATCTTGCTCCCATCTGGCAGCATCAAAACTGGGGCTGTTGTGAGAGCCCTTTTCAGTCGTTGGAAAGCAAACTCGCAATCCAAATCCCAATTGAACACTAGATTCTTCTTAGTCAATTTCGTGAGCGGAGCTGAGATTTTCGCAAAATCCCTTATGAACTTTCGATAGAAACCCGCTAGTCCTAGAAAGCTTCGGACCTCAGTCGCATTCCTTGGTGTCTTCCAATCCTGTACCGCCACTACCTTAGCAGGGTCCACTGCTAACCCCTGTTTGGATACTATGTGCCCAAGGAACCTCACCTCTTCTCTCCAAAAGTGGCATTTGGAGAATTTGGCTTTTAGTTGATGGACTCGCAAAGTTTCCATGATTGCCCTTAAGTGCTGAGCATGTTCCTCTTCACTCTTTGAGAAGATAAGGATATCATCTACGAAGACCACTACGAATTTGTTGAGGAAATCTCTAAATACCCTACTCATCAGGTCCACGAAGTAAGCAGGTGCATTTGTCAAGCCGAAAGGCATGACAAGCCATTCAAAGAAGCCGTCTGGGGTTCTGAACGCCGTTTTATCGATGCTATCCTCAGCCACCCTTAGCTGATGAAAACCGGTTGCTAAATCGAGTTGGGAGAAAACAGACGCTCCTACAAGCTGGTCAAATAAATCGTCAATTCTAGGGAGAGGGTGCCTATTCTTTTTCGTTAGCTTGTTGAGCTCCCTATAGTCAACACATAGACGGAGTGAACCATCCGCCTTTGTAGCGAACACCACTGGAGCGCCCCATTCCGAAATGCTCCTCCTAATGAACCCCTTTTCTAGAAGCTCTTTAATCTGTTTACTGAGCTCTTTCCTTTCTCGTGGAGCCATATGTCTAACGGGCAACGCAACGGGCTTTGCATTATCTACAAGATATATGCGGAAGTCTATTTCCCGCTTCGGAGGCAAGCCCTTCACCTCTTCGAAGACATCCGGATATTCCCGGACCACTCTAACTGATTGCAAATTTTCAACAGAGGCATCTAGCGATTCAAGATAACTAAGCATAACCGCATACGAGGGATTACAAGAAATTTCCAAAGTATTACCGAGCTGGGTTAGGAGCCTAACAACCCTTTTCTCACAATCAAGGATGGCCCCATTACTGGATAGCCAATCCATACCCAAAATCAAACCATACCCCGAAAAGCCCAAAACAAAGGCACTACATTGAAATTCAACACTTAGGATAGAAATTTTCAAATCCAGACAGATCATAGACAAATGAGCTGGGCCCCCAATTGGGTTTGAAACAATTAAGGGGTCCTCTACCATACTAGTTTTTTTGGTGCAGAGATTCTACTAAAGCAGACGAGATAAAGGAGTGTGATGCGCCAGAATCAAATAAAGTGTGAACGGGGTGATCATAAAGATAAACTACACTTTCTACAGAAGTATTTATACCTCGCTGTTGCAGAGGTGGCGCTTCTAGCACATGAACCTGTGCCCCTGGGGTGGATCCAGCCCTCTGCCCCTGTCCTCGTTTCTTTGGGCAGTCCTTAGCCCTATGGCCTGTCTCACCGCAAGAAAAGCACCCACCATTCTCCTTGGCCTTCTTTTTCCTGCAGTCCTTTACTAAGTGCCCCACTTTGCCACAGAAATTACACTTCCTCTTCTCTTTGTTGCCTTTCCCGCCCTTCTTAAAGTCTGTCTTCTTGGGCTGCAAACCCTCTTTCTTCCCTTGAGAGCTTTCTGCCTTTGTCTCCTTCTTGCCCTTATCCTCTTCATTCAGCAATGCCATTTGCACCAATCTTTCATACGTGGCTCCCATGGGTATATGGGTCATGGCCAAACTGTGTAATGGCTCATTTAACCCTTTGACGAAACGGAGAGCCTTCTTGTGCGGGGTGTTGACTAGGTCAAGCCCAAACCTAGCCAGCTCATCGAACTGATTCACATACTCTCTGACAGTCTTGTCCCCTTGCTTAAGAAATAAGAATTTTTCCAACTGCAAACTTCTTTCCGCATCTGAGAGAAATTTGGTCTCAAACCTTGCCCTAAAGTCCTCCCATGTCTCCACTGGTCTTTCAGCATTAGTGACTTCCCACCAGTAGGAAGCCTCGCCCTTCAATAACCACACTGCCAACTGTACTTTTTGTCTATCCTCTACCTCAAAGATGATGAATAGGTCCTCCGTTTCTTTCAGCCAATTTCTAGCTGCCACGAAGGACTCAGTTCCATGGAAATCCCTTCCTCCCATAGCTTTAAAATCTTTACATATCTTAGCAAACGTGTTTCCCCGAGGAGGAGGTGGAGGAAAAGGTGCTGCTGCAGCTGGATGATTTCCTTCCGCTGGGGAGGAGGAACGGTAGGACCTGGCTGAGTGGCCCTTGCTTCTAAGAACCGCCTAAACCAACCAGGTATTGGCACCCCTTCTGGCAAGTTAAGTTCTTGGGACATGCTGAAACAAAAAGGATAGATTCAAAACGAAGGATAAGAGATAGTACCTATGGCTTTGGGGAGTGGGCTTTGCCTTTTAAAAATAAAATAATATTTTTCTTTTTAAAAATGCTTCTTTAAATTTCCTTTTTGAAAATAATTTTTCAAAACTTTTTTTTTTCTTATCTGGTAAACCTATGCTCTGATACCAAGTGAAACACCCCACCTCCGTTAGGGTCACTCTCAAAGGGAATGCCCTAATTTTGGTGAGGTTTATAAGTACAAGTCACAGATATACAAGACAGATATAAGAACACATATTTGTAAACAGCGGAAGAACAACAAACTTTATTTCATAAAGTCAAATACGTGTTACAACAACATCCTTTCCAAAAACATAACATAACACTTTCATAATCTGTCTTGAGTACATTATTTTTAAAGAAGCATAAATAAAACATAGATAAACTGCAAAAGCCCCATAGTGGATTGTCCAAAGCCATAGTTCAAAACAGGAAAGTCCAAGCAATACATTTCTCTTCTTCAAGCTGGATGTTGAGGTTGGTCAAGCTGCTGTGTTCCCTCCCTGAGGACCTGGGGGGGAAACGGAAGAAAGAAGACGAAAGAAAAGTAGAGTCAGACATAAAGCCTGAGTAAGTCTAGTACTATTTTGTCTATGAATAAAGAACCGGGTATGATAAGTATAAACAAGAAGTGGGCATGCACTATAATCTTGGTTAAGTTGTCTAGGGTCGAATATACTATCGTACCCCATGTTAATCTCTGAACCCATATAAACTAGTTTCCAACTGGCACCCCAAAATCAGGGTGATGTGATCCATTCAATGATGATCGGCTCCTACTCGCATAGTTACATGTGTCTTACGGCCCCCGATGTCTGTAGTTACCTATGCTGGTCCCACCATGGGGTGTATCAAGCCCCATAGTGGCAACCCGACACAACCTTAGAGTGCACAGGTATGCTACTGGTGTCCAGTGCCTTATTTTTCTGCGCCGGAGTGTGTGCACGCCCGCACCCCGTTAGAACCTACACTGCTACACCACCGCCGTCGATTTGACCTCTTACAATCAGCCCAGTAATCGTGCCCCACCCTGCCTAGTTTCAGGGTATCCTGATACACCTTTTAGGGTTACTGCTGAAAAGGGTCCCCCGTTACTAGGTTTTCTATCTCTAGCCAACATGCTAAGTTGGTTAAGTGTTTCCTAACCTAACCCCACCAGTCCGTTTAGTTTAGCATGTTCCATTAAGTCTTTAGTTCACTTAATCCTAACAATCCTGACTCAGCCTTAATTGTCTTATTAAGGCCCTGACCTCTCACATTAGACAGGTATTGTTGTGGCTGCCTGTTGCCGGTTGGTTCCGGGCAGTCTTACGCCACAACTCAGTCTAACCTCGGGTCCTTATTGGGCTCCATGTTTAACCTCTCACATTGGATAGGTATTGTTGTGACTACTGGACAGCCGGGCGGTTCCGGGCAGGTTTACATCACAACTCAATCCAACCTCGGGTTAAACACGTCGTATTTTCTATATTTACATATCTTGTCATTCTTCTTTATTTATGTAAATATTTGCGGCCCATTATTAAGTTAATGGTGTAAAGGTTACACCAATCATGGGCCCAACTCATACTTGAATTTGGGCCCTTCTATTTTATATTTTCATTCATTAATTAATTTTAACCCAACGTTATTTTCCCCCGTTTAACACGTCCGTTTATATACATTGGGCTTAGCCTTTTAAAGCCCAATTTAGCCATGTGAAAAGGGGAGGCTTATGGCGTGATTACATACACAAAGAGGGGAAGGTGAGCGCATGAACTTGCAATACGACGTTGGAAATTCAAAATAGAAACTGGTGTACTTGCATAGTAGTGACATATACTTGGTCATAAGACATAGGTGACATGAATCAAAGCATGTGAACTTGTAATTGAGATGTCATTATTGACACATGAACCTATACTTTTATTTAGGCATAATGTCAAACATAAGCATGGCATAAATATTTATAGCATAAGGTCAAACATAAGCATGGCATAAATACTTCTAGCATAAACATGGCATAATGTCAAACATAAGCATGGCATAAATACTTCTAGCATGAACATAGCATAGTTCAACTTAACCATGATTTAAGTCTAATCACATAACGATGGTATAAACATACTTGTGCATAAATATTCCTAAACATGGTGTTTGCTTTAAACTTGCAAAAAGGGATTCTTGAGTCTAACCTAGCCATGTCTCACATATGTCATCATATAATCCTTATAAACAAGATAGACTTAATTATGGATTTCAATTATGCCAAATATCATTCGTAGTCTAGCCATATTCATAAGTTTGCAAATAGGTTTTCTAGTACAAAAGCATGGCTTAATACATGATGCCAAATTCTCAACATAATTTCCTATGGATTATAATAACCAAACTTGTTCCAATTACTTACAAAGTGATTATTGCACAAAAATATACATCATGGTGGCATAGAAGCAAAACCCCAAACTTGCATAAATTTAAATCAACTACATACATGTAGCTTCAACATGGATTACATAATTTGCGGAATATTCCAAACGTATACTTGCATAGAACTACCGCATGTAGTCCTTTATAACATGAATAACATAATCCATAAATATCCAAACGTATATAATATTTCAAATTGATAAGAACGCACAAATATGAATAACTTTATTGCCACAATTCAAGCATACAAACTAACACAATTGTTTATTCATACCAAAGTAATACTCTACTTACAATGGTTGCGGCGAATTCTCTAATTAAGAGATATGATTCCTTTGTTGAATTGATTGGCTTTAGGTTGCTTGAATTGCTTTAGGCTTTAGAACTTTCTTCCTAATTCTCTCTCTAGTTGGCGGCTACTCTTAGTCGTTCCTCAGCAACATGGCGGCTATGTTCTTAATTTTGAATGAATAGATTAGGGTTTAGTCTAGGGTTGTTTATATAGAGGTTAGGAATTGATTAGGACCATTGATGTTGCTAGGTTAGATCGTAGCCATTCATTAGATAGAGAGACCAATTAGAACCCGCCACCTAGCCCTAATGACAAAGCAGACCACAGAAATTCGACCAAACACAGACCTGGCCAGCCAGGTTGACTGGGCTCGACCAGGTCGACACCCCTGTCGACAGGGCTGTCGACAGCCCTGTCGACATGGGTAGCCCAGGTCGACAGCCCAGTCGACCTGGGTAGCCTAGGCGGGTGTTTATCCGCCCTGGCCCACTGGGCCCGATTTTTAATTATTTTATTATGTTTGAATTTTAAATTTGATTCTCAAACTTCCGAAGGCCATATCTTCATCATACGGACTCCGTTTTTCAAAAACTCGGACTCTATTTCGCGTATTTTTCCGAGACGAACGCAATGGCGTATCCCGTTTCCCTTAGTTCTTTGATTTCAGATTAATTATACTTTGATTTGTTAATTTCACAGTTATAGAATTTTCGGGGTGTTACAAACAGAGTTCGCTTGTGTTGTAGGGGTCCGGTGGACTTCCTGGAGTCGAGACCAGTAAAAAATAGTTCGAACTGGAAATGGTGACTTACCTGGTGGCTATGCTGTCGGAGTAAAGGGAGAGTGAGTGATTCGTTATCTCCTGAAATGAAGGAGAACTAGCTGGTGTAAACATTGATTTAAAAACTTAATTAGTGATTAGCATTTAAACATATTATATAATAAGGGAGTGTAGAAGAAGGATGAAGGGGTAGGGAGTGCGGCAATGGAGAGGAGTCCCTATAGCTGAAATTTGGAATAACAGTGGAGAAGGGATTTAAACGGTTAAGTAAAGTATGGGTTAGGTGGATTATGGTAATGCAAATGTTTTTTTTTTGGAGGAGGACAGACGTGATAAAGCAGTGTCAAGCGGGGAGTTACGGGTGAAGGCAGTCCTGCAAATGGAGATGTGTACTTAGCACTGACAGTTTTGGAATTAGCGAGGAGATTGGAGTTAACAGGTAAAGTTTCATGAATAGTGAAGGAAGGTAGGGAACCGTGAATTCATTGAAATGGCGAAGACAGTTCAATCAGCTGCTAGTTTGAATTCGGTCATCTAGAAGATGGAGTTGCGAAATTGTTTCCTTTTTGGCTAGGTAAAACGATGGTTAGTAAACTTTAAGATAGGGATTGCGTAAGTAGCGGATTTAGTTTTAAATAAAACTAGTGATTTAGAACGTTAGTAAGGGAATTAGGAAAACTTAGTTAATTATAATTATTTTAAAAATAAACGTAATATTGTAATGTTTATAAATTGGCCATATGTTAACAGAATTGAAAATTTGTCAGTTATGTTGGAATCATAACAAAGAGATCTACGTGATGGAGCTGATGTAGCTAAGAAATCAAACATGGTTTGATTATCAATGAAATAAAACAGAAACAGTCAACTGAGAATAAGGTGAGTAAATCCACTAACTCTGACTAGTTTATACTTTTATAAATGAGTTTTAAATTTATTTATAGTAATTTCATATTGTGTGATGGTTTTTTGAATGAATGGTTGATAAAAATGGTTGAAATAGTTGATATAGTCATATTGTTGATCGATTATTAGTTGTGATATTTCATATTTATGTGAAATAATATTATTGATGTTGATTAACATCTGTGGATGTAGGGAAACAGGTTGGAGGGATCCAACTGGATTCCTCAACATTTATATTATTGTTTGTTATTTACTATGATATATACTGTGATTGATTATGCTATGTGGAATTACCCTAGCCCTAGAACTTTGGTATTTAAATACCGTAAAATATTTTCGAATATAGAAAAAGAAATTCGAGTTTTAAAAAGGAAATTTATTTCCAAAAATAGAAATGTAATTTCGAATAGAGTTGGAATTGAAAACGTGTTAATGGAGAAAACAAGAAGTTGTTTATAAACGAGTTTATAAATTAAGTGAATTATTTATCGTTGGATAAATTGAAATTTAAATTCGAATTTGAATTTATATGGAAAAGTGGAAATCAGATTTGAAACCCATATTTGAGACGAGATTTGAACTTAGGAATTTATAAAGTAAATCATAAACGAGATTTTAAATGATTGGAATAAAATTAGATTTGTTGAAAATTTCTGAATAGAAGTTATGAACAGAATTTGGGTGCAAGAAAATATGTATAAGTACGAAACCAAATGATTGTATATAAAAGAAATATATTCAGGATTTAAGTGAATAATGATTTAAAATAAATATTTTGCAAAAGAATCTCTAAAGGAAATTTAAATTTGAAATATGATTCCAGATTGGAAATTGAATGAAAAGGGAAACGGGTAATCGTTCTAAAAGAAAACGATGAGTTAGTTCAGAATTCGGAATATAAAATAAAGCGTGATAACATTGGGTAGGCTGCAATGGTTATAAAGGAATTTGGTAATGATTTGGAAAGGATAAATTCAAAAGTGAATTTGGAATTTGAATTAACCTGAAATGGTAGATAAATTCTGAAGTTCGGAAGATAAATCAAACATAAATTATTCGAGAGAGTGTTATTTATTGGAATTCGATTATATCGAATTTAGGGAAGTAGTTATTTTTACTTTCCATTTTGAATCAAATCTATTTATTTATTTATTTACTTATTAATTGAAATAATAAGTACAAGTTATAGTTTTATATACCAATTATTTGGGAACAACAATTATAACGCTATCGTTATAAATCTGAACATCGATTATAATGCTACTGTTATAATAAATGTCTTATAAATCAAATAATTCGAAACAGTGATTATAACGCTGCCGTTATAATAAATGTTTTTCCGTAAAAGAAGTGGATTCTTAGATTGAATCCGAGAGATGCGTAAGCGATGTTTTGTTTGAAGTTGTGAGCTTTGACTGTTTCAAAGTTGATAATGTTGTTCAATTAAGGTCTGAGAGGTAATTATACCCCCAACTTGATTAACTTCATGATTGATGGAGGAATGGTTAAGGTTCGATACTGAAGATTGGTTAGCAATATGGTTAATTAATAATTAAATAATGGTTTGAGTTAAATAACGATGTTTTATAACATCGCGTTAATTTAAAGGATTTTGAAATGTTCCCCAAACAAAATGAGAGATATTTTCTACGCATAGAAAATGAAATAAATTGGTCAACAAGGAATTAAGAAATGGGAGATGGAGATATTTTCCGATACTGATAAGGTATATTTTCTAAATATAGAAAATAAGGATTCGTGAATATATAGAAATGTTTTCTAACCGGCGTAAGAGATATTTTCTCAAATAAAGAAATTATAATATTGGATTTTTTTTCAAGAATCGAGAGAGGAAATTGAGTTTTTAAAAGGATACGAAAGATGGGTAATAGGAATAGGAAATGATAGTATAATAAGTAATCAATAAGGGACCAGTGTAGTTTGATGCTTGATCGATAGAATTTCCTTTTGCAAATAGGACCGTTGATTGTATGGATGTTTCTTTGATAGTTAAATCACCAACTATCAAAGTTTGGATTTATTTTAAACCTCCGTGGTCAATATGGAGAGGCCGGGATCGGATTTATTATCTGAAAACAACTCTATATTGGCATAAGCGTTACGAGTCAACTTATGCTGGAGATGTTTGAAGACGGAGTAAAGTGCAAGGGCTAATCTATTAATCTTAGGTAGAAATTGCCCAAGATGGATTAATAGAATGGTGCCTTTGGTTGTCCAGTCCCAGGACAATGTATATGGACGGATGCCTGATAGATATGTTCTTGAAAGATAACTATGACCTCAAGCCTCATCACCCGGGAAATGGGAAAAATCGGACAGGCAGCATGGCCAAGTGGGTCATTCCCATTAGGGTATTATCACCCAATCTTGAGAAATTTCATTTGTTCCTTATTCTATTCGCTGCTGTATGCTTTCGGTAACGTTTGCTGATCCACAACCGTTGGTGATAATATGCTCGATACACTCAAGTTAAATGAGTGTTAGCCATGTGTGGGCCGGGTTGCAAAATGTTCTTGTTGAACCCAGTGTATTCCCCTCTAGAGATACATTATCGGAAGGTGGTTCCATACCTTGTCATGTTGGAAATCCAATCTCCAATAAGCGCCCTGCGGTTTTGATTTTATATTATATATGGAGCGTGAGATGCAATCGTTCCGCTATATTTCTATTTATTTGATTCAGACATTATTGTAATATCATTGGATTTGATATCAAAAATATTTTTGGTTATCATATGGTAAAAACCATCCGTGTTTATGCGTGGATCGGTCTTACGATTATCATTTCTTTCGAAAGGATTTTAAAGTTAAACAAATGGTTGGAGATTACTCACACCAGTCCCATGACTAACCCAGAGTTTATTTTGTTTTGTTTTCCCTAAAATCTTTGGGGCCCATATTTGTACGGGCAGTCAAGTAGTCGGGATTTTACAGATTCACCTTGGTGGAGTTTGAAGCAGGAGGCTTCACCAGTTAGGTATTGACTATCATATTTTTCCGTTGTGTATTATGTTCGTATCTGGAAACATGTGTTTACAGCTATTCCAGAAATGGCTGTTATGCTCTAATGATAGTATTTATATAAAGTTACTGAATTGTATTTCAAAGTTTATGTTATCTAATATATTTTCTTCGTTCCGCTGTGAGATTTATGTTCTTCGTTTTCTTCTATTCTAATTTCTCTTTCTTTTTTTTTCTCATCCTCTAACTTCTTTCTAATAATGATTCGTATTTCTATGCAAATTTGGGTTGGACGGGTGGTGTAATTATTCAACTCAAAGTGTATGAAAATTTGGGCCATTACATGCTGTGAGTTTTCTAATTTAAATTCTTTGATTGAAAATATATGTGAATTCTTTGAATTTAAAAATATATTTTTTCCTAGTTTAAAAATATGGTTTTTCGTAGTATAAAGATATGATTTTATTTCAATGAAAGGATTCGATTTATGTGCTTATCGAAGTTTGATTTTTGATTTTGAAAAATAAGTTTTCTTTGATTTTGAAAATATAATTTCCTTTGAAATGAAAATAAGATTTTCCAAGAAAGAAAATTATGATTTTCTTTAATATGAGAAATCCATTTTCTTTTGATATGAAAATTACGATTTTAGTTCGATAAAAATATTATTTTTATCGTATGTATACTATTTATAAAAAATTTAAGCTATGAAAATATTTTTAGAAAGATAAAAATATGATTTTTATCGTATGTATGTTATTAATAAAATGGCCATACATAGAAATAATTATTAATGGGTTAAAAGTATGATTTTTAACATAGGGATGCAAACTAGATCAACAATCAAAGCACGGCGGAGTGGATCCCAAAGGTGAGAACTTCTCACTCTAATTTTATTCTAGTTAAAAATATATACTAGGAAGAAGACGGTGCTTAGCAGCACCCGACACCGTCGTCCACAGACCATGGCGACTTGTTTGATTATATGTTGTTGTGTAAATTGATTGTGATCATGATGTCAAATAAAATAAAATATTCATGTGTTGAAATAAATAGTTTTTCATTAAAAATATAATTTTTAATGCGTATATGAATAAAGTAAATATTCATTTACAAATCGGATGATTTGTATTTACGCACACATCTGACTGATATTGATTGGGACGATATATTTTACACATCGCCCAACTACACAAATAAATCTGTGTTTGTTGTTTGAAAACCCCACACGGGTATTGGGATGATATTGGACATACACTAATCCCAATATTTAGTTGTATGTCAATCAATTATTTGACTAGCTGATGTAAGCGTTAATTATTTATATTTAATGCTCATGGACTGTAGAATGCACTCTGGATGATGGTTGATTATTTATCATTGTTGTTATATACATGTGTTGTATGAAATCCATATAAATAATATTATATGGTAATTGACTATGTTTGATTCCAATTCAGAAATGAATGAATATTTTAAAATAATGAATATTTTAAAATAATGAATATTTTTAAATAATATTCATTAAAACATCAAAATTTGATTTTGATGTCCGATTTGGGATGGACACGAAAATATTTAAATATGTAAAGCCGTTTTGATTAGATTAACGCCATTTTGAAGTGAACGATATTTATATCGATTTTATTCATTTTTATAATGACTATCGAAAAGGAAGTGATCTCAAAATCTAATGTTTTGAAAATACTATCATTTATATATCGATGATATGGAATATTCAATTTTGATTTGAAATTGAATATGAAGTTGAAATCGTTTTGAAAATGAATTTAAAACGATTTATAAAATATGTTTTAAAAGGAAATCAACGAAATAAATAATATATATATATATGCCTGAATAAAACGCCCCGCGCCGCGGTAGTTCGCAAATTTCGACCATTGACTTCGAATGGACATTACGGCAGATCCGACCGTCGAATTCTCCTAAAACCGGAACCGTTGGATTCGTATTAAAAAGAACTTTCCAACGAATAAGAGAGATTTGAAATCTAACGGTTGGATTTGGAATTATGTCCAAATCAAATTTGGAAAAGGTTGTTGTAAGTGTAGTTCGATGACCGTTTATGGAAATCGACTGCACGGGCCTTGATAAAATTATTAAAAATATCATGAATTAGTGTAAAATCATAATATATTATTTGGAAAGAATTGGGATGAAAAATTCCATATTTGAAAAGATAAAAATATATTTTTATCAAAATGAACTAGTTATGAACTAGAATTATAATCCGATATTTTTAAATAAATAAATTGGATTTGAAATGGTTTTAAAAATAACCGGAATTTCCAATATATGAATTGGAATGGATTTGAATCAAAATTGTCTTCGGAATATTTTGATATTGGATTCCGTGATGATACGGACATTGCGGAGCAATTTGGAAGATATATATATTGTTATTCCAATACGATATTTGTTGATTTCAGAATTTGATATTAAATATAAGCCGATATATTTTCTATTTAGAGCCTTGTATTTAATATCAAAATGGGTTTTTGGGTTTATCGTGAACGGTGTTTTAAATAACACTTGTTCTTTAACCCGATTAACAATGGAATGAGATTTTGGGTTTGTCGTGAACTGTATCTTTAATAATACTATTCTTAAACCCAATGGAGTTACGAAAATTAGAAACTGATTGGAGACTAGCTAAGTTGAATGGTTTCCAGGGTATTGATTTGGTGTTGGTTTAGGCCTTCGAGATTAATACTTAGGGAATTGTTCTCTTACTAATTTACGATTAGAGACTGATGGGATGGGGTTTTCAGTAACATTGTTCTTAAAACCCATGTGAAAAGAATAAATCTTTTAATTAAGATTAATAGAATTTCCATTTATATTTAGTAATTGGAATAAAATGGAATGTGATTTTGGGTTTATCATGAACGGTGTTTTAAATGACATTGGTTCTTTAACCCAGTTAAAGAAAGGATATGATTTCCCAAGTTATAAAATCATCAATATTGATTTTTGGGAAGATTAAGACTAAATGGATTTTTAATGAATCTTTAATCAGATTGAAATGATCGAGAATGGAGTATCACCAGTTTTTCTCCAAAGCGATAGTTAAATCTTTAAGTAGATTTGGACGTGAAATGGTAATTGATTTTACCGATAACACCGTGGTGTTAGATATGGAGTATTACCAGTTTTGCTCCATGGGATGAATAGGTTGGGACTGGGAAATTAAATAAATGATTACTTCAGTAAGGTGCATTAATCCCGAAATATGGTTTAAATGATATTCAAAGGAAGATTAAAGAATAAATTTTAAAGAATTTATCTTTGATAAAATTAATGGGAGAAAATCCCTGAAGATGTGAATATTTAAATAAAAGAATATTCAGAGTTGGAATGAGGTGTATGTTGTGTTTTTATAGCACTTGTTTATTATATACGCGAGTTATTCGGAAAGGCCGGGTTTATACCCATTCTGAATAACTGATTCGACGATGAAGACGGTGGTTGAAGAACAGAGGCCTTCACATCGTTCGGATGATTACTGATGTCTTGATTGGTTTGTACACCCAAGACAAGGTAATAAGTGGTGATCGTCCAGACGTACTTGGAGATCAACCGGATATGCGAGGACCTCTCTCCTGTATTGGACATATGGGAAGAGGAATAAGGTGCCTCCGATTTCGTTCAGACACAGAACGAACTTGTAAATGGATGTGTGTCTGACACTGGATTTTATTTTATGTTGATTGATCTCTATTAAATATATATCTGTTTGGCGGTGAAGAATTTATTCTCTTTCTCAACGCCCTTCTCTGTGACGTACGAGCTCAGAGGTTATATATCGATAGACATCAGTAGCATGGCGTAAATTGCCTGTGTGGCTTGCTGAGATTCAAATGATCAAGGCTTCTGTTGAAAAGCAAAGTCTTATGGTTGATGATCAAAGCACGGATTTAAGATAGCATAGCTTTGTGTATAGCGTTAATTCGCGAGCCTCACACCTCGGTATGAGTTAAAAACGGGATAAGGGACCCAAGGAGGACATGACGTTTCTTTCTAGCTATGGGTGGTATCGGGGTTTTGCAAGCCCTGACATTTTTATATTTTTAACTATGTGGTTATTGGAATGCGAGGCGCCTCGGATATATCAGTCACTTCGGAGCCGATGGATATAGGTCTTATTGGACCGGGAAACGTGTGTTCAGGAATATTGATCCACTAACGTAAGTATGGACCGGCCTTGGAGGATCCAACGTTCTACTGCGGGAGACCCTGAGGCATTTGCTAGAGTTTCTCGAAGCTGGCGAGGAGTACATCCCTTGCCTCGACTCATGACGGAATCCAATTTCGAATACGTGACATTCAGTTTTATTTGTAGAGCCTGCTATGGCGACATAGTGGGATGGGGCACTATGCTGTCTATGATTGATACATTTATATTTGAAGTTGTTTTCATACACTTTACATTATAATAGTATCAAAATAATTTGTTTTAAACGTACCAAGCTTGTTTGGCTATTATAAGGTAAAAATCTATCCTCCAGCTTGCTTTGCATTATGTGATGGGACCTAAGTCTTATAATAGCTTCATTTTTCCAAAAAGCATTGCGCTGTTTTGTTATATGCACTGATATTCTTGGGAGGAAACCCGTTCCGTGTTATATGGCGTCATCCCTTGATATATCTGATTTTAAAATAAAGTTTTAAATAACTGTTTAAGTTCTCACACCAGTCACATGACTGACCTAGAGTTTATTGTTTTAACCTAAACTCTGGGTGCCCCTATTTTCCACACGGGCAGCTAATAGCTTTGGTTTTGCGGATTTATATTCACAGGATCCTGGTTTACAGCTGGAATGATATTCGAAAAAATCTGTATCCGTGTATCCCTTTCAGTTGCGTTATGTATTATTTTTCCGCTACATTGTAATTTAAATCTCTAATGTTTATCGATTGTATAGTATTTATTCATACTCTGTACATTCTTGTACTCTGATGTGAATTGTGGTAATAAGCAATGAAATGTTCTTCTGTTTGTGTTCTGATTCGTCTTGTCCTCAAAGCAATCCGGGCTTTCCTTTACGGGGAAGTTCGGGTCGTGTCAGTCATGGTATATCCCTGTTTTAGTCATTTTAATTATGACCCGAAGGTCAAGGACATCCATCATCGTTCTCTTTCTTCAAATCCAGCAATCTCCTCTAAATCAAACTACTTCGTCCTGGAACTCCACCGCGTACACAGTTGTTAAAGTGGTTTTCGGTATTAGCAGAGAGTATGACAATATCCGATCCTGGCCTCTTTAACAAACAATCATTTACATTTTTCACACCGGTCAGTTCTTTTACATTTCAAAGGGGTTCGTACTTCGTATCAAAATATCAACTTTTCATAAAATTCATTTCAACATTCAAGAGAGAATATCATTCATTATAAAAATTACATTTTAACTAATTTAAAATGTTGAAACAATTCCAACTTTAAAATAATTTAGAATAGTAAAAAATCTTTAAATAGTTTAAATATATAACATAAATAGTTTGAAAATAAATAATTTGTATTTGAAATAAAATTTCAGATTTAGTAAAATCTATAGGTAAAATATTAAAATAGTTTACAAAATAAATAGTAAAATATTAAAATAGTTAATTTAAAATAAATAATAAAATAAAATAGTTATAAGGTAAATAGTTTATAAAGAAAATTATTATCATAAAAATAAATAGTTTATAAAATGGTTTAAAAATACTATAGTTGGAATTTGAATCACATCTTCAAAATTTAACCAATCAGGAAATCATCTTTCAGTTTCAAATCAATCGACTAAATTTTGATATCTTAATTTAAAAAGGATTTGACTTTCCATTTATATTTCAATTCAACTCAATGGTTCGATTTCAAACAATTCGATTTAATAATTTGATCTACTAATTAAATTTCAATTATAATTCTCGCTTTGAATTATTCGTTTATAAAAATCTCGAGTTCACAGTTCAATTATTACTATAAATCAGGTTAATTTAAAGTAATATCAAAGATGGATAAACAATTCAATTTTGATAAATTAGTTCATTCAATTCAGTTTAATTTCAGTTATCCACATTTACGAAATCTATAAAATTGAAAATTTTAATTTGAAAGCTCTAAGTCCAAATTTAAAGAAAATTGATTAATAATGTCATTTATTTTGTCTTTAAAATAATATACAAAAATTCAAGATAAAAAAACATTTTTTTTTGTTTAAAATAATATTTGAAAATTCAAGATTAAAAAACATTTTTTTAAAATAATATTCAAAAATTCAAGATAAAAAAAAACATTTTTTTTATTTAACCAATCAGTGTCGGTATATAATTTCCTATCTTATGGCCTAGAAATACTTAAAATTTAATTTAGTATTTTAGGAAAGGATATATATCATTTCAATCCATATCAGGGTCATAGGTATTTATCATTTCAACCTACATTCTTAATTCATTTTAATGATTAATCCCAGGTTTATTTGATGCTCGTAACATCTAGGGTAATAGTTGGGATTAATCAATAGAAATCAATAACATATATAAACAATAGCGATAACAAGATGAATTTCATATCAATACATTAAATATATAAATTCAAGGCGTACATCAAAATCAACACATCTAAGTAGTTTAATAACATCAGTTACTAGTCATCGGGTATGAGGTTCTCTTTTTTTCTAACTATAAATTAATCTATAACGGTACAATTTATATAACAGTTATATTAATATTATACAGTCTATGCAGATTTAAAATAAATATGCAATTCAAACAATCAAACAACAAACAATACAATCATATCATGACATAAATTTAATTTAACTAACAATTAAATATTTTAGTTAGATGTGAGTAGGTTTAACCACGCACCTTTGGTTCTGAACGCGTTTAAATCCAAAATTTAGACCAAAAATCAATGATCTTATAATCAGTCCAAATTAGTGCCATCGCGAAGAGCTCGACGATTGTGACGACCCCATTTCCCGTACAGACGGAGACAAGGGTAATCTTTGGAATATAACACATAAACAGATAATAGCAGAATAGAAATAAATAAATACACCAGATAATGAACAATAGAATATACTGGATAAACGTAAACATCAGAGTTACACAGTATACAGGATCGTACTTAGTACAAATACAGTTCAACTATACATAAATGTCTACAGCGGAAAACAAACAAAATATGTACAGTAGAAGCTGAACAACATAAAAAGAGATAAATGATAGAATCCATCTTCAGCTCCAGCTATCCAGAAAGAGCCAGCTAAACCTGAATACAAGGCTGCCCGTGTAGGAAAAGGGGCACCCGAGTTTGAAAGTGAAACAAACTACGAGTCAGTCATGGGACTGGTATGAGAAATCTACTCAACACATTTAATATGGCTAATCGCAGGACCACGCCACTTTCGTGGAACGGGTTTACTCCATTGGATTGCCAGTGCTTTGAAACAAATCTTTCTTTTAAACCTCGCGATGCTTTTTATAAAAATGAAGCCATAATAAGACTCAGTTCCCATCACACAATGCAATGCAAACCGGAGGATAGAGTTTTACCTTATAATGGCCAAAATATAATTGATACGACTAAAACAAAAGCATTTGATATTATCACTAGTGTTT
Organism: Allium sativum; assembly: GCA_030737875.1. Classification (NCBI taxonomy): domain Eukaryota; kingdom Viridiplantae; phylum Streptophyta; class Magnoliopsida; order Asparagales; family Amaryllidaceae; genus Allium; species Allium sativum. The sequence continues at coordinate 1,015,188,547 of CM060926.1, read as the reverse complement.
ATATGTTTCAAAAACAATTTGAATCATAACTATCAATCATAGACGGCATGGGTACCATATATCATGTCGCCATATATATATACAATCAAAACCGCACAGTCACGGATTTTGGAAATTGGATTTCCATCATGAACCAAGGCAAAAGATAGTCCTTACCGAATTCGAGACGCTCTAGTCCGTGTCTCAGGAACAGCCGCAACTGCCCCTTTGATCGTCAGGGCCGGTCCACCGAAGTGGATTATTATACCTGAACACTACGTTTCCCTGCCCTTTGGGGCGTCAACGAGCCAACGAATGACTCCATCGGACCCGGATCGTCCGATCTAACCGACGCGCCTCGCAACAGCAACAACCACATAAGTCAAACTCGTCAGGGCGTGTAAAACCACTGACGCCACTTCTAACTAGAAGGAAACGCAGGCCCTCCCTGATGTCCTCTCCCGTTTCTGGTTCATACCGGGGTGTGAGGTTCACGATTTCACGTTATATACAAAGCTACGCCACGCAGGCGGTGCTTTGATCATCACCACAAGACTTTGCTTTTCAACAGAAGCCCTGATCACTGCATCTTAGCATGCCACACAGGCAATTCACACCATGCAACTGATGGCTATCAATCACACAGGATAAATTCCAATGTCAGACACACTGTCCATTTGCAAGTCCGTTCTGGGTCTGAACGAAACCGGAGGCACTAAATACCTCGCAAACCCATCAATCACCACGTACGTCTGGACGATCACCACTCATTATACATATTTCGGGATGCCTCCCAATCAGGACCTCGGTTACCATCCAAACGAGGTGAAGATCTCCGGTCTTCGACCACCGTCCTCATCTTCGATTTATTATCGTCGATTCAGTTATTAAGAATGGGATAAACCCGGTCTTTCTGAGCAACTCGCGTATATGATAAACAAGTGCAACACAAATACACATACGCATCATTTCAATTCATTAGTCACTAACCGTCAATCAGTAAGAGAACGATTTCCCAAATATTAACCCCGAAGACCGAAACCAACATCAAATCAAAAACCAGGAAACCATTCGACTTAGATAACCTTCAGTTAATTTCTAAATCACATCCATATCGTTTATAATATTTTATAACGATTTATCGCTATTTTTATTTATTTTTAAATAGCCAATTTATTCAAAACGACGCTTCGGGCCATAACGCGGCCGTGGCGCTGTTTTTCTTCAGATTTGATTTACACATATCTGAAAATCTAACCGTTGGATCTTCACAAAATTTACATCACTAGAAAGATCTTTTCAAAACGAATCCAACGGTTCCAGTTTCGGGAAATTCCGACGGTCGGATCTCCGTGTATAATCGTTTGAAGTTTCGATTTCAAAATACGAACTACAGCGTCGTTATTCGATTATATATAATTATATTTATATATAAATATAAATATAATCGATTCTAGCGCTGTTTTTCTTCAGATTTGAATTAAACATTCCAGACAATCCAACCGTTGGATTTTTACAAAGTTGGTGTCGTTGGAAAGATATTTCCAAAGCGAACCCAACGGTTGCGGTTTCGGGAAAATCCAATGGTCGGATCCCCCGGTATAATCGTTTGAAATCATGGTTTCAAAATACGAACTTCAGCTTCGTTATTCGATATATTTTAATTCTATTTATATATATATATATATATATATATGGATTCTTCGATTTCAAAGCTATATTCTTTTCATACATTTGATAAAAATGATATTTTTATTTAACTGTCTTCTATTTCAACACTTCACTCTATTTAACAATTCATGTATATAATAAAAATGTATTTTTATTGTAAAACAATTCATTTCAAAACACTATTAATTTATATAGTTCATATAGGTAATAAAAATAGGATTTCTATTATAAAACAATTTCTTTCAAAACAAGATTATTTTATATAATTCATATAGATGATAAAAATGTGATTTTTATTATAAAACAATTTATTTCAAAATATGAATACCATTCAACACATGAATTTCAGTTCAACGAATGAATATCGATTCAACACATGAAGGTTTTCTATAGTTTATATATATAGATAAAAATGTGATTTTTATATTTAAAACATGAATAACATTCAACACATGAATTTCAATTCAACGAATGAATATCGATTCAACACGTGAAGGTTTTCTATAGTTTATATATATAGATAAAAATGTGATTTTTATATTTAAAACACGAATACCATTCAACACATGAATTTCAATTCAACGAATGAATATCGATTCAACACATGAAGGTTTTCTATAGTTTTTATATATAGATAAAAATGTGATTTTTATATTTAAAACACGAATACCATTCAACACATGAATTTCAATTCAACGAATGAATATCGATTCAACACATGAAGGTTTTCTATAGTTTATAAATATAGATAAAAATGTGATTTTTATGTTTAAAACACGAATACCATTCAACACATGAATTTCAATTCAACGAATGAATATCGATTCAACAGATGAAGGTCTTCTATAGTTTATATATATAGATAAAAATGTGATTTTTATATTTAAGACACGAATACCATTCAACACAAAATTTTCAATTCAACGAATGAATATCGATTCAACACATGAAGGTTTTCTATAGTTTATATATATATAGATAAAAATGTGATTTTTATATTTAAAACACGAATACCATTCAACACATGAATTTCAATTCAACGAACGAATATCGATTCAACACATGAAGGTTTTCTATTCAACGAATAAATATAGTTTCAACAAATGAAAATAATTCAAACACATGAATATTATTCAAAATTTCGGCAGCATAATGGCATGGTAGTTAAAACCGGGACCGTCCCTAGTACGGCTCCTCGCTCTACCTTAAAACCTCGCGGTTTTTGACAATGGGGAATCATGCATCTAGTTCGCACGCAGGCGGCATGTATATATTTATTTCATTTCCATAAACTAATCCTATGTGGTTTCAACCAAATATTTCTCAACCACAAACGGGTATTTTTCAACCACAATCAATCAATATCAACCACAAACAATTCCAATCAACCATTCACTATCAATCAATTTTCACACCAATCACAATCAATAAATATCGTCCATGGTTTGTGGACGAGGGGCATATATATATATATATATATATATAGCAATTCACTTCTATTTCAACACATATTAATTTTTACAACGCATATACAACTTATACATCGAACGTACAACTTATACAATGCTTATACAAGAGGTGTACAACGCTTATATAACTCATACATCGACTATATAATTTATACATCGTCGTTTTCCATATCGTTTATAAATTAGAAGTTTCACATTGGGTTCCACTCCACCAAAAATAGCAGAAGGCCCAGAAAAATATGCGGTCTCTTCTAGAATGTAGAAGACGTCCACACGAGTCCACTGTCTCTTGTTTCACTGAATTTCATCAACAAATGAAAAAGATATGATTTTTACAGTGAAATCATAAACGGTAGCGCTTAAAACTGCTATAATATAGTTTATATTAAAATAGCCGTACCTCCTTTTTAAATCTTCAAAACTAGGTTTTGAATTTTCTTCAAATCCGTGAACCTTAAGGGAAATCAGGCTTCGCAGCGGCGTAGAGCTCTGAGACGGCTTCCCGGTGCTACCAGCCTCGTCCAGTTCGAACTGCAGAGGGGCGCGCAAATCGAGGATGAACGGTGGAACTTCCCGGTGGTGATTCTCAGCGATGGAGCAACGATACGAGGTGCTCCCTATATGGATTTGAAGAGCTCGAGATGATCTTCAAAAAGTTCAACTGTGCCAGGGTGTTTCGTTGAGCGGTTGAGGAGGAAAAGAAGAGAGAAGGTGGCCAGAGTTTCCGCCGTGCGTTTATGGTCGGGGAGAGAGAAGAGGGGGGGGGTTCTGACGTGGACGAATAGTTTTTTTATAAAGTTTTAAAAATCCAAAAATACCCCTTGCCTCCTGCGAACCCCAATCCAAACCCAACGACTGTCGTCCCTAGCGTTTTACCCCCATTTCGAACACAATGGGATATGTTTCGAAGGCCTATTCGAATGTTTCAGTCAGTTTTTCTTCAAATTAAAATATAAAACATTCAATATCAAATTTGAACATACATTTCAATTTTCCAGGGCCACAAACTGATTTGAAAAATTCCAGAAAAACAAATCTAGCTATGTTTTGACGATACGGTCCCAAAAAAACTAGTTTCGTCGAATTCTGAGACCGTTTGCAAAAAGGCCCATTTCTGGTCGATCCAATTTAAATGTAATTGACCAAAACACGTTTTCCTTTGCCACGCTCACATATTAGCTTCAAAATTATGAAATTTGAAACCTAGAAATAACTTCACATCCCGGATCCAACAAAAGTGGTTTCGCCGAATTCCGAGGTCGTATGCAAAATGGCCAATTTCACGGGCTATATAAATTCCATAGCGACCTTTCTGAAAATTCATTTGGCCATAACTTTTGCTTTCCGCTATGAAACTTCGATTTTTCAAATTCGTTAGAAAGGTATTCACTAACAGATTTAAATATTTTTGGTTTCACTCAAATCCGTTTTGTTTTGCACCCGGTACAGTCCGACAAAGTTTGAATTCAATTTTTGAAACCGCAGCGCCATTTCAGGCCTTATTTATAATCAGAATTAATTATATTCGTTTTCAATTGTCGATTCAAACTCACTTTTCATCGCTATTATTTAAAATATTTATTTAAAATATTTAAAATCCATTATTTTAGCTAATTAAAATTTTTTAAATTGGTTTAGATTTTCTGGGTTGTTACAATCTCCCCCACTTAAAACTTTTCGTCCCCGAAAAGGAACAAAGTCGAAAGTGGTTTGATTAATCAACTCTACGTTCAATCTAGCTTTCATTCTCCAACTGTTCAGTTTCTGAGAATTTTCAAATTCTTCAAAAATTTGGCTAACACCCGGAATTTTCAAAAAATTTCGCCATAACCTCCTTTGTACGGGGAGAGGTTTGGAAATTTATTGGGCCGTATTAGGTACCCAATAAATCCTAATAAGCATACACATATTTATAGTGATATATTATGGTGTTTACAGGGGAGCGTGTATAGATAATAACTCCAGAGAATAAATTCTCGTCACCCTATCAAAGCTTGAGGGAGTGTGTATTTTAAATGCTCCAAAGGATAAATCCTCGTCACCTCATCCCGTATGGGAAATAAATAGTCCATGTGTCGTATCTAATAACTAGAGAGACGTGATTATTGTCAACTCCAGACCCGTGTGGGGTTTTTATTAATCTGGAAATTTTATCGTTACAATTTAAATAGTCCATATCAGTCATCAGTTCAACCTGTAAAATATAGTCATCGCCATACAAGCCTCTCGCTCGTATGGTAAATCTTCCACCTCGTCACACAAGCTCTAAATGCTTATGTGGTATATGATTAAGTATGTCTATCTTCAGAAGTAGGCCATGTAATGTAGTTCAAAATTTATTGTTACTATCCTATGGCGACATTTATTTTTACACACAGAATAACCAGCACTCCGCATCCAATGGCATTCAAAGGAGTTGATATAATAATATTTCGCATCCAACTCATTAAGGTTTACCTATTTGTCGGGCATACAAATAAAATCTTTACTCAACAGCTATCCATTTACCTGTTCAAACATATATAATGCACAAGTATATATATTTCTATCTATTTTCTAATCAGTTCAATATGTGATTTAATCGAATAAATTCTACCGTTCATTCTATTATTGATTAAATTAACTATCGTTTTAATAATTTTAATTAATCAAATCTACTATCACACAACACAAACAACAATCAAATTGTTTTTAACTTTTCAAAATCATACAAATCAATTTCTATATTCTTTTAAAATCATTCAGACTATAGAATTAAAAGTGCACATCCATGGAAAGAAAATAACAACAAAGTAGAGAACTAATTGGTAATGCAAAGTATGGTAAATGTACCTTGCACCGGAGTCAATCAGAGATATCCACTCGGCATCTAGGATAGGCTTTCTGAATGCTCTCCTCGGTTTCCCAAGTACAATCTCGCGGATCTCCACTCCATTGCACTTTGACTAAGTGAACTTTCTTGTTCCTCAGCTCTTTGGTTTCTTTGCCGATGATCTTTAGTGGCTCTCTTCTCATAGCTAATTCTGGAGTAATTTCAATATCTTGTTGAGCTGCTTCTTCCACGATCAAGTCTGGATCATGAACGTGCTTTCGAAGTTGAGATATGTGAAATACATCATGAACTCTAGGCAACCAATCAGGCAATTTAACCCTATAAGCGAGAGTTCCGATCCGTTCCAGAATAGGAAACGGACCAATGAATTTGGGCGCCAATTTCCCTGTTTTACCGAACCGGATGACTCCTCTCATCGGCGATACTTTCAGATATACATAGTCACTAACAGCAAATAATATATCTCTTCTTCTCCTATCGGCATAACTCTTTTTCGGCTTTGAGCGGCGAGTAATCGTTTCTTAATGAAATCGACTTTGTCGGCAGCTTCTCGGATCATATCAGGCCCGAATTCAAGTCTGTTACCGGGTTCGACCCAACAAGCAGGAGATCGGCACGGTCTACCATATAATGCTTCGAATGGCGACATTGTCAGGCTCGCCCGGTAGCTGTTATTATATGAGAATTCAGCCAAATGCAGATGGTCTTCCCATGATCCACCAAAATCTAGAACACAAGCCCGTAATAGATCTTCTAAAATACGATTCACCCTCTCAGTTTGACCATCTGTCTGAGGATGATAGGCGGTGCTCAAGTTTAGTTTTGTTCCCATCTCTACTTGAAATGCCTCCCAGAATTTGCTAGTAAATATCGTATCTCTATCATTGACTATACTGAGCGGCAGTCCATGTAGCTTAAAAATTTCCCTGAAGTATATCTGCGCCAGACTCTGAGCAGTTCTGTTTGATCTGACAGGTATGAAATGGGCGGTCTTCGTGAAGCGATCTACGATCACCCAAATACTGTCATTCCCTTTTTCGGTTCTGGGCGAACCATCAATGAGGTCCATAGAAATATGTTCTCACTTCCAACCTGGAACGTCTAGCGGCTGTAATAATCCAGCTAGTTTCTGTTGGTCGCTTTTGACTAGCTGGCAAGTAGGGCATCGGCTAACATATAAAGAAATGTCCCTCTTCATCGACTTCCACCAGAAAGTGCGTTTGAAGTCATTATACATTTTTCTTACTCCCGGATGGATACTAAGTTTTGACTTGTGGCATTCATCCAGTACTTCCTTTCGGAGCTCAGCAATGTTAGGAACACAAATTCGACCCTTCAGCCTTAGAATCCCCTCATTATCAACCTGAAACTCGAGGGCTCGCCTTTCTGAATTATCTCTCTGATCTTCTGAATGAAGTGATCATCCTTTTGAAGAGCAGATATTTTACCTATCAATGAAGTCATGATAATAAAACTGGCGATCATTTCATTCTTTCGGCTTAACGCATCTGCCACGACATTGGCTTTCCCTAGAGTGTATATAATTTCAAAATTGTATGCTGCAAGAAACTCCAGCCAACGTTGCTGCCTAAGATTCAAGTCCTTCTGGGTGAATAGATACTTTAATGACTGGTGATCTATAAACAGTTCAAATCTCTCACCCAGAAGATAGTGCCTCCAGATTTTCAAAGCGAATACAATCGCCAATAACTCAAGATCATGAGTGACGTAGTTTTTCTCATGCGGCTTCAGCTGACGGCTAGCATAAGCAATCACTTGGCCCCTTTGCATTAACACTGCACCAAGGCCTTCTCTAGAAGCATCAGTCCAGACCTTTAAATCCTGATTGCCATCGATGATGGTTAACACTGGAGCTGTCGTTAATCTTAACTTTAGCTCCTCAAAAGCCTCTTCACTTTCTGGAGTCCATTTGAATTTAGTGTGCTTCTTTGTAAGCTTTGTTAAGTGACCAGATATCTTCGAAAAGTTTTTAACGAACTTCCGGTAATAACTAGCCAATCCGAGAAAACTGCGGACCTCAGTGGGGGTACTGGGCTGTTTCCAATTGTGAATAGCTGTGATTTTACTTGGATCCACAGCAATTCCTTCTTTTGATATGACATGGCCCAGAAATTTTACTTCATCTTGCCAGAATATACATTTGGATAGTTTGGCTTTTAATACATTCCTTATGAGGATTTCCAGAACCTATTCCAAATGCTTTTCATGTTCGGCCTTTGATTTAGAGAAGATTAGAATATCGTCAATGAAAACCAGAACAAATTTATTCAAAACCCCTCTGAACACCCTATTCATCAGATCAACGAAGTAAGCTGGAGCGTTACATAAGCCGAACGGCATTACTAACCACTCGTAGAATAAGTCGGGACTTCTGAATGATGTCACTGGAACACGCTCTTTGGCAATTCGAAGTTGATGAAAGCCTGTAGCTAGGTCCATCCTTGAAAATACTTGTGCTCCATTCAATCGATCCAACAAATCAGCAATCCGCGGCAATGGTTATTTGTTCTTTATGGTCTGCTTGTTCAAATCACGATAATCCACACATAGCCGTAGAGTACCGTCAGATTTTGGGACAAATACCACTGCTGCTCCCCAATCAGAGAAACTAGGCCTGATCAGACCCTTCCATACTAGCTGTCGTGTTTGATTGTATAATTCCTCTTTCTCTTTTAAGGACATTCTTCGAATAGCGTGAACTACCGACCTTGCATTCGGAATCAAAGCAATCTTGAAATCTATTTCTCTCTACGGAGGTAAGCGAACAACTTCTTCGAACACATCCGCATAGTTCTGGACGACAGGAATATCTTTTATGAGGTCGGGAATATTCTCTATAACTTCAGGGATATTTTCTATTTGGGCTGGAGAAACATCAAGAGCTGACCAGAAATCTTTTCTATGAGAATTCGGGCCTTCACATGGTATTGTTATATAATTCCCTAATTGGGCCTTTGCTTTAACCACTCTCTCGGCGCATCTAACCTCGGCTTCATATTTGGTTAGCTAATCCAACCCCAATATAAGATCAAACTCCTTAAAATTCATGACGATGGAGATAGTAGGGAATTTATAGCAGGAAAAAGAGACAGGTACTGTACAAACCCAACTGAGATCGATGGAACCCCCAACCGGATTTCGGACAGTCATTGGTTCTTTGAGCTTCTTCACATTCAAATTCAACTTCTTAACTGCATTCTTGGCAATGAAGCTCCGTGACGCACCTGTATCAAACAGCACTTTAACTGGAATGTTTTTGACATTAAGCGTGCCTTCCAAAACAATTAGTCTTCCCTGACTAGCTGAGGGATCAGAAGTTTCTGCTACTTCATTCACTTGAACAATTTCAGTCTTTTTCAACTGCCAGCAATCTTGCTTTACGTGTCCAGCCTGATGGCAGAGATTGCATTTTCTATTCGCTTGAAATCCTTCTTTAGATTGAAGTCCACCTTTTAAGCGCTTCTTTAAGGGTCCGCAGTTTATCGACAAATGCCCTTTCACATGGCAGTTAGAGCAAGTGGGAATCTTTACTAGTTCCTTCTCAAATTTAGCCCTTTTTCTCTTAGCACTGGGCTTCTTACTGATCTCTGACATTTTGCTGGCCTCAGGACGATCAGTTTATGATTCAACTTTATTACTAGAACTGACCTCCTCTTCGTAGCATAACATATCTTTCTTGTCTAGATCTTCGTATTGATAAGCCATATAAATCATGTCTGAAAAAGGAAGCTTCACATTCCTCGTTACACTGTTCTGATATGTTCTTTGAAGCCCATCGATAAATCTCAAATTCTTCCTCTTCGGATTTTGAATTAGATGAGGGGCAAAGTGAGAAAGTTCATTGAATTTCTTATAATATTCTGGAATGGTCATATCTCCTTGTATCAAATAAGAAAATTCATCACATAGTCGCTCAATTGCTTCTGGAGGAGTAAATCTTTCCAGGAAAATCACTTTGAATCTATCCCAAGTGATATCACCTTCTGGATTATCCTTGATAACCGAATCCCACCAGAACAAAGCTTCGTCTTTGAGTGCCCAGGATGCCAGTAATCTTTTCTGGTCATCCCTCAGCTTTGATCCTTCAAAGATTTTCTCAGCCGAGCGAATCCATGCTTGAGTTCTCATAATAGATTCTTCGCCCGAGAACGGATTTCCACCCAGATTTCTATATTTCATAAATAGGGCTTCAATATCCGGGTCAGTATTACTTCTTCTGTTTCTGGCACTCATTTTCTAGTTCTTCTGCAAATAGCAGATCAAGTGTTAGGTCAACAGAAAAGATATTTCAAAATATAGAGACAAATACTTGAATGTAAATGTGTCTATCTAGGTGTTATTTCATTCTGCTTTACTCATACTAGGATATTACTGATCCTATCTGTATAGAGTTACCCGTCCTAGAACACTACTGGTTCTATTTCTGACGAGTTCGTGAATATGTTATATTCCAGAACTAAGCTTAACCAAAGCTCTGATACCACGATGTGACGACCCCATTTCCCGTACAGACGGAGACAAGGGTAATCTTTGGAATATAACACAGAAACAGATAATAGCAGAATAGAAATAAATAAATACACCAGATAATGAACAATAGAATATACTAGATAAACGTAAACATCCGAGTTACACAGTATACAGGAACATACTTAGTACAAATACAGTTCCGCTATACATAAATGTCTACGGCGGAAAACAAACAAAATATGTACAGTAGGAGCTGAACAGCATAAAAAGAGATAAATAATAGAATCCTTCTTCAGCTCCAGCTATCCAGAAAGAGCCAGCTAAACATGAATACAAGGCTGCCTGTGTAGGAAAAGGGGCACCCGAGTTTGGAAGTGAAACAAACTACGAGTCAGTCAAGGGATTGGTATGAGAAATCTACTCAACACATTTAATATGGCTAATCACAGGACCACGCAACTTTCGTGGAACGGGTTTACTCCATTGGATTGCCAGTGATTTGAAACAAATCTTTCTTTTAAACCTCGCGATGCTTTTTATAAAAATGAAGCCATTACAAGACTCAGTTCCCATCACACAATGCAACGCAAACCGGAGGATAGAGTTTTACCTTATAATGGCCAAAATATGATTGATACGACTAAAACAAAAGCATTTGACATTATCACTAGTGTTTATATGTTTCAAAAACAATTTGAATCATGACTATCAATCATAGACGGCATGGGTACCATATATCATGTCGCCATATATATATACAATCAAAACCGCACAGTCACGTATTTGGAAATTGGATTTCCGTCATGAACCAAGGCAAAAGATAGTCCTTACCGAATTCGAGACGCTCTAGTCCGTGTCTTAGGAACAGCCGCAACTGCCCCTTTGCTCGTCAGGGCTGGTCCACCGAAGTGGATTATTATACCTGAACACTACGTTTCCCCGCCCTTTGGGGTGTCAACGAGCCAACGAATGACTCCATCGGACCCGGATCGTCCGATCTAACCGAGGCGCCTCGCAACAGCAACAACCACATAAGTCAAACTCATCAGGGCGTGTAAAACCACTGACACCAGTTCTAATTAGAAGGAAACTGTAACAACCCGTATTTTCAATAACCTGTAATAACATAAATCGAGGCAGAATTTAATTCTAAAATGGGAATCAAGGGAAACGGGCTATGCCATTGCGTTCGTCTCGGAAAAATACGCGAAATAGAGTCCGAGTTTTCGAAAATCGGAGTCCGTATGACCAAGATATGGCCTCGCGAAGTTTCACGAAAATTCCCAAATTAAAGTATACTTAATTAAGTGAAATGGGTTGTGTAGATATATATATATATGTATATATATATTGATATATATATATATATAATTGAAAATTTAATAAATAAATATGCAAAAATGCTCAAAACAGCGAATTGGGAGAGGGGAATAACCGAACCGGCCGATTTTTGAAGTCGACCCAAGCCCGCTGGGTCGACTAGGGGTTAATCCAGGGTGTTTGGCTGTCAACCCGTGGGCCGATTCGCTCAAGTGCAGATTTTGCATTTGAATGGTTCTCATGGTCCATCTTTAATCTAAAGGCCCTAGATGGTTCCTACACTTGACTTCTTCCCCAAGACATGCTTTGATGGCTTGGATTGAATCTAGGGTTAATCCTATGGCCTAAAACACTTGCCTAATCTATAAATAAGACCCTAACCTACCCTAATTCATTCATAATTAAACCTAGTGACTAAACTATGGCAAAATGCTAGCTCTCATGGCCTCCACTAATTTTATGAAGAGGGTTGCATACTAATCACTCTCTAATCAACTTCTAATCCCTTCTTAGCATCTTAATCTTCTTCATTTGGTGTTCAAAGTTGCTAGTTGTGAGTTTCTATCACTTTGATGATCTTTTGGTAAACTAATTAGATGAGATGTGATGAGATTTATGGTTTTGTATGTGGGTTAATGAGCTTTGAATCATATGATATGATGTTAGCATTAATCTTATGTTTATGCATGTTGAGTATGTAAGCTTATGCAAGTTTAATATGATGTATGTTATGTTTGCATGATGCTAAATATGCAAGTTGTGGGCTATGTAATCATATGCATGTTATGCAAGTTCATGGTAATATGCTATGCAAGTTACATGTATGTAAATATGCAAGTTACATGTTTGTTAATATGCAAGTTACATGTATGTAAATATGCAAGTTACATGTTTGTTAATATGCAAGTTACATGTTTGTTAATATGCAAGTTACATGTATGTAAATATGCAAGTTACATGTTTCTTTATATGCAAGTTACATGTTTGTTAATATGCGAGTTACATGTATGTAAATATGCAAGTTACATGTTTATTAATATGCAAGTTCATGATGACACATTATGCAAGTCTATAAGCTAATATGCAAGTTTGTTATGCAAAATGAATATGTAAGTTATGTGACATATTATATGCAAGTTATGTGACATGTTATGCAAGTTCATATGCAAGTTATGTGTTTGTTAATATGCAAGATGGCACCTTTGAAACATGTTCATTCATATGCAAGTTGACACCTTTTATATGTGTTATATCATGAACGAAATTACGTGGGAACGATGGGGTAATTAAATGCATAAGTTAATAAGATTGTGTGAAATTAATATAATTATGCATAACACAAAATAAATAAACATAGTATGGGAATTTGCCTATTTGGTTAGGTGTACCCATACTATGTGTTGGGAATTTACCTATTGAGTTAGGTCTACCCCATGGGAATTTACCTATTAAGTTAGGTCTACCCATGTTAAGAAAACTTGATTAATTAGGGATAATTAATATAAAATTATGAGGGTGATTAATTAGGTGTAATTAATTGACTAAGACACGAGGTTGGACTCAGTTGTAGCGTAAAACTGCCCGGACCCAACCGGCTTAACCAGTTGCTACAAATGTTAGCCCAATGTGAGAGGTCTTAGGCACAAACTAAATACGTAATTAATGTAAAGACACGAGGTTAGACTCTGTTATGACATAAGGCTGCCCGGACCCAACCGGCTTAACCAGCGGTCATAAAAGACAGTCTAATGTGAGAGGTCTTTACAAAGGTTACGTTCTTAATTAATTAATTAAGAAACACTTAACCACATTAGCATGTAGAGGGACATGAGGGGTTAAGTGGGTGCCTCGGGTGGCATGAGAAAATCTAGTGGTTGCCTTGGGTGGCAATAGAAAATACGATTAGAATACTTAACCAAAATGGAACATGTAATTAAAACATGATTAAAGGGTTAAGTGGGATATACTAGAAAAAGGGACAAGCTTAGGTGGGTAGCTTGTGGAGGCCCATTTCAACCAGTAACCCATACGTATCTTTGTGGGCTCGACCCATGTCGAGGACGGGACACGCATACTGGGCTTGACTGTAAGAGGCAAACGGGTTAGCGGTGGCAACGCAAGTCCAACGGGCTTCATATGCGTGAGTGGGCCCGGGCTGGTAGGTAAGCCGTTGTTGCATCGAGTAGATATAAGCCGTGCACCTTTAGTTTCATCAGGTTGCCACATTGGGGAATGATACATCCCACGGTGGGGCCAGCACGGGTATCTACGTTAGGGAGCCGATCGAATGGGAAGTAGTGTGTACACCTAGTGGATTGTAGGGCCCCGTGGCGCCTACTTGGTCACCTAGGGGTACGCAGGTACTAATTAGTAAATTTTATAAGTCCTTGGGTGGGATCAACCTTTAAGTTAGGAACGACTGGTGTGGTGCAGTTTAGTAATTTACCTTAGGGAGGGTAGATGCGTCTTTATCCTTTATCTTCGTTTAGTTGACTGCTTAGGGTAGCCATTCATCCCTATATGTTACCGTATATCAGTTTATGTCTTCTCTGGTTACTTTAACGATTGTATTGTTAAAGTTATAGGACTCGCTCAGACTTATGTCTGACCCTGTTGTTTTTATCTTTTTCCCAACCCTCAGGTCCTACGGTGGATCCTAGCAGTAGTGGAGCTTGATCGGATTGCTGTTCCAGTCTTTAGGAGCGAGGATAGATGTAAAGCTCCAGTTATCCAGTTATCTTTTCTTTTGTTTGGCTATTGTATGAGAGTGGGATTATGTACTTCTTTATTTTGATGGATATTGTACTTGACCTTTATTGTGGTTTTATGATGTAACCAGACATGTTTTACTTCCGCTGTTATGAGATGATGTTTTAAAATTTCAAGTACTATTTATATCTGTCTTGTTGTAATTTTTCTGTTCTATATTCACTAAAATACTCCACCGATGCTATGGCATTCCCTTAGTGAGTGATCATAGCGGGAGTGGGGTGTTACACGTGGTATCAGAGCCAGGTTTCGATCCTGGGACCTGTGGGTTATGTTGTAACACCCCACTCCCGCTATGATCACTCACTAAGGGAATGCCATAGCATCGGTGGAGTATTTTAGTGAATATAGAACAGAAAAATTACAACAAGACAGATATAAATAGTACTTGAAAAAGAAAAGCATAATCCCCAATAGCCATATCTTTATCTTTCGGAATCTCCTTTTTGAATCTTTCCTCTTTCGTTTCAGCATGGCTGAAGATCTTAACATCCCGGAGGGTTTAGTTATACCACTATGGTATAGGAGGTTGCAAGAGGCTAGGGCCGCGGCTGCGGGTCCGGCCAATGCTACTACACCAGAGACAACCGCTCCTCCTCCTCAGCCTAGAGTGGATAATTTTGCTAAGGTTTGCAAGGAGTTCAAGGCTATAGGAGGAAAACCTTTTCTTGGTTCAGAGACTTTCGTAGAGGCTAGAGATTGGCTTAAGGAAGTGGAAGAGTTGCTAGATATCTTTGAAGTGGAAGAGGGAAAGAAAGTCAAGTTGGCGGCTTGGTTAATGAAGGGAGAGGCCTCATTCTGGTGGGAGGTCACTAATGGAGAACGCCCTGTTGACTCTTGGGCAGATTTTAAGCAAAGGTTTGGGGCTAAGTTTCTCTCAAGGGCGGAAGAGAATCTGTTTATGGAGAAGTTCTTGAATTTGAAGCAAGGGAATCTCACGGTGAAAGAATATGTCAACAAATTCAATCAATTAGCAAGGTTTGGCATAGAGTTGGTGAATACACCGGAGAAGAAGGCTTTGAGGTTCGTTAGAGGCTTGAACGAACCATTGCAAGGAATAGCTATGACTCACATTCCTATGGGGGCCACTTTTGAGAAGCTTGTCTACATGGCACTTATGCATGAGGATGATAAGAATTCTAAGGCACCAGAGAAAAAGGGGGATCAGAAGAAACCGCAACAGCAACAACAAGGCAAGGGCGGAAAAGGCAATGGTGACAAAAAGAAGACGAAGAAGAAGTGCTTCAATTGTGGAACACCAGGACACCTTAGTAAGGATTGTCGCAAAAAGAAGAAGACCGGTTGCTTTCATTGTGGTGAAGCAGGGCATCTTGTGAAAAACTGCCCAAAGAAGGGGCAGAAGACGGGGTCTACCTCAGGAGGCCAGGTGCAAGCTCTTATAGCACCACCTCAGTCAGGGGGGCAAGTTCAGGTTCTCTCAGTTCCACCGATTCAGCAGAGAGGTAGAACTATTTCCGTTGAAAGTCTGGTTTTTCTGTTTGATCATCCAGTTCGTACTTTGTTTGACTCTGGCGCATCGCATTCTTTTATCTCATCATCGTTAGTTGAGTCACTGCACTTAGACACCAGTCTAGTTGATGATCCCTTGGTTGTCTCAAACCCAATTGGGGGCTCCATATATCTGTCTATGATATGTTTGGGTTTGAAGATTTCTATACTTAGCGTTGAGTTTAGATGTGATGCTTTTGTATTGGGCTTCACGGGCTATGGGTTGATCTTGGGCATGGACTGGTTATCCAGTAATGGTGCCGTTCTTGATTGCGAAAGGAGAGTTGTCAGGCTCATGACCCGCTTGGGTAACACTCTCGAGATCTCTTGCAATCCCATGGAATCTGTTTTGCTAAGTTATCTTGAATCGCTCGATGCTTCGGTCGAGAGTTTGTGTTCTGTCAGAGTAGTCCGGGAATATCCGGATGTGTTTGAAGAAGTAAAGGGTTTGCCTCCGAAGCGGGAGATAGATTTCCGAATTTATTTGGTGGATAATGCCAAACCAGTGTCTTTGCCAGTACGCCACATGGCTCCTCGTGAGAGAAGAGAACTTCATAAGCAAGTAGGGGAGTTGCTTGAGAAGGGGTTCATAAGGCGAAGTATATCGGAGTGGGGAGCTCCAGTAGTGTTTGCCACGAAGGCGGATGGGTCCCTCAGACTTTGTGTGGATTATAGAGAACTTAATAAGCTCACGAAGAAGAATAGACACCCATTACCGAGGATAGATGATCTCTTTGATCAGTTGGTTGGCGCGTCAGTATTTTCGCAAATGGACTTAGCTACAGGGTTTCATCAGTTAAGAGTGGCGGAGGACAGTATAGAGAAGACTGCTTTCCGGACTCCGGAAGGTTTTTATGAGTGGCTAGTGATGCCATTTGGGTTGACAAACGCCCCCGCATACTTTGTTGATCTCATGAGTAGAGTGTTCAGAGAGTATCTGAATAAGTTTGTAGTAGTTTTTGTGGATGACATCTTGGTCTTTTCCAAGAATGAAGAAGAGCATGCCTTACATCTCAAGGAAGTGTTGGAGACTCTTCGAGCGCATAGTCTTAAAGCTAAATTCTCTAAATGCCATTTTTGGAGAAGAGAAGTGCGATTCTTAGGGCATGTGGTCTCTAAGGAAGGGATAGCTGTGGATCCCGCAAAGATAGTATCTATCCAGGATTGGAAAGTTCCTAGAAATGCTACCGAGGTAAGAAGTTTCTTGGGGTTGGCAGGATATTATAGGAAGTTCATCAAAGACTTCGCGAAGATATCAGCCCCATTAACCCGCTTGACGAAAAAGAATCTGGTTTTCTCGTGGGATGTAGATTGTGATGATGCTTTCCGACGGTTAAAGAGAGCTTTGACCACCGCTCCAGTTTTAGTGCTCCCGGATGGGAGTAAGCCGTTTGTTGTTTATACCGATGCTTGTGGAACAGGATTAGGCGCAGTCTTGATGCAGGAGGGAAGGGTAATAGCCTATGGAGGGAGACAATTGAGAGTGCATGAGAAGAATTACCCTACCCATGATCTAGAGTTGGCCGCGATTGTTTTCGCACTTAAGTCTTGGCGCCATTATCTTCTTGGTGAGAGATTCGAGTTGTTCACCGACCATAAATCATTGAAGTACTTATTCTCTCAGAAGGATTTAAACTTAAGACAGCAAAGGTGGATGGAGTTCTTAGCATCCTATGATTTCGAGATAGCGTATACCCCTGGTAAGGGTAACGTGGTGGCAGACGCCTTAAGTAGAAAAAGGCTATCTTTGAGTCCATTGTTCGTGGAACGACGAAGCTTGGAGTTTCTTTCTTTGTTTGACTTCAGACCTTCTGTTGATTTTGTACCTGGTTTGTTGGCATCCTTGGAGGTTAGACCTACTCTTTTGAGACGGATTGGCGAGGCTCAGCGAGACGACCCACAGTTGGTTGTGTTGGTAGAGAAGCTTATAAGAGGGGAGTCGTCCAGCCATTTGGGTAGATACACCATAGATGATAAGGGATGGTTGCATAGAGACGGTAGACTTTGTGTACCGCAAGATGAGGGTTTGAAGAAGGCTATTTTGGATGATGCACATCGTTCAAGAATGACTATTCATCCCGGTGGAGACAAAATGTACCAAGACATGAAGAGAGTTTTCTTCTGGGCCGGTATGAAGAAAGATGTGGCCGAGTATGTGGCTAGATGCTTAGTGTGCCAACAAGTTAAAGTGGAGCAAAGGAAACCCGGTGGGTTGCTACACCCATTGGAAGTTCCACAGTGGAAGTGGGATAGTGTCTCGATGGATTTCATCGACGGGTTACCGAGATCGAGGAAGGGCAATACGGGAATTTGGGTTGTGGTAGACAGACTTACCAAGAGTGCCCATTTTATACCCGTAAAGAGTAAGAGGACCGCTCCATGGCTTGCTTCAGTCTATGTTAGAGAGATTGTTAGATTGCATGGCGTACCATCCAGCATTGTGAGTGATCGAGATCCTATTTTCACTAGTGAGTTTTGGAGAAGTTTGCAAGAGGCGGTAGGGACTCAGTTGTGTTTGAGCACCGCATATCATCCTCAGACGGACGGTCAGACTGAGAGGGTGAACCGTATCTTAGAAGATCTTTTGAGGCTTTGTATCTTGGATTTTGGAGGTACATGGGAAGAACATCTTCCTTTGGTGGAGTTCGCATATAATAACAGCTTTCAGTCCAGTATTGGTATGGCTCCTTTCGAAGCTCTTTATGGAAGGCCTTGTCGATCTCCTACATGTTGGTGGGAATCTACGGATAAGATCTTGCTTGGGCCGGATATGGTTAGAGAGACTTCAGAGAAGATTGATTTAATTCGAAAAAGGATGAAAGCAGCGCAAGATAGACAGAAATCTTATGCGGATCGGAGAAGGACGGATCTTGAGTTTGAGGTTGGGGACATGGTTTTTGTCAAAGTATCTCCATTGAGAAATGTTGTTCGCTTTGGGTCCGTAGGGAAGTTAGCACCGAGATTTGTTGGGCCGTTTCCTATTAAGGAAAGGATTGGACGGATGGCATATAGGGTGGAGTTGCCCGACAGACTTAGTGGTGTTCATGATGTATTCCATGTATCACATTTGAGGAAGTGCTTACATGAGACCGCGGAGGTGGTAGAGCCGAGCTTGCTTAGAGATGTAGAGGTAGAGCGTGATGCGACGATTCGACGAGCTCCTACTCGCATCCTTGGGTCAGAAACTAGGAAGTTGAGGAACAGAGAAGTTCAGCTAGTTAAAGTGCAATGGGGAGATGACGAAAGCAATGCTACTTGGGAGACGGAAGCAAAGATGCGTTCTTTGTATCCATTTCTTTTTGAGAGTATGTCTTTTAACTTCTCCTTTATTGCTTGTCTAGTACTTATCTTATCTTTAGTATATCCTCTCGCTAATACCTATGACCTTTAGATAGGGTAAAACCTATGGTTGAAACATGTGTTTGAAACATGTTATGGTTGATGGATGCATATGGATGCAATTGTTTGCTAGTGGTTGCTCGTGGATGCATATACACACACATTAGGCACTAGATCGGCTCAGTCACTTCATGTTGCATATTGCATAAATGGATGTGGTAGTTAGATTGATGGATGTATCATGGCTGTGTTATCATATGGATGATGCATTTTTGGGTATGGTTGTGCACGCATGTAGAAATTTGTATGTGTCAATAGGGTTTCGCATACATATTGGATGCATGGCACTATCATGGTTTGCATTAAGGAGGTTTACTGTATCAGTAACCGCCTGATTTTCGCATTAGGTAAGTACATATACACACACTTTTGCATATATCCATCCAGCATTTAGAATCTTGTAAGGACAATGATTGCTCGTGGATGATGCTTTGAGTAGATGGATGATTGGATGGTAGGACACGTTCTTCCTAACTTGAAGATTTCGGGGACGAAATCCTTTAAGGAGGGGAGAATGTAACAACCCGTATTTTCAATAACCTGTAATAACATAAATCGAGGCAGAATTTAATTCTAAAATGGGAATCAAGGGAAACGGGCTATGCCATTGCGTTCGTCTCGGAAAAATACGCGAAATAGAGTCCGAGTTTTCGAAAATCGGAGTCCGTATGACCAAGATATGGCCTCGCGAAGTTTCACGAAAATTCCCAAATTAAAGTATACTTAATTAAGTGAAATGGGTTGTGTAGATATATATATATGTATATATATATTGATATATATATATATATATAATTGAAAATTTAATAAATAAATATGCAAAAATGCTCAAAACAGCGAATTGGGAGAGGGGAATAACCGAACCGGCCGATTTTTGAAGTCGACCCAAGCCCGCTGGGTCGACTAGGGGTTAATCCAGGGTGTTTGGCTGTCAACCCGTGGGCCGATTCGCTCAAGTGCAGATTTTGCATTTGAATGGTTCTCATGGTCCATCTTTAATCTAAAGGCCCTAGATGGTTCCTACACTTGACTTCTTCCCCAAGACATGCTTTGATGGCTTGGATTGAATCTAGGGTTAATCCTATGGCCTAAAACACTTGCCTAATCTATAAATAAGACCCTAACCTACCCTAATTCATTCATAATTAAACCTAGTGACTAAACTATGGCAAAATGCTAGCTCTCATGGCCTCCACTAATTTTATGAAGAGGGTTGCATACTAATCACTCTCTAATCAACTTCTAATCCCTTCTTAGCATCTTAATCTTCTTCATTTGGTGTTCAAAGTTGCTAGTTGTGAGTTTCTATCACTTTGATGATCTTTTGGTAAACTAATTAGATGAGATGTGATGAGATTTATGGTTTTGTATGTGGGTTAATGAGCTTTGAATCATATGATATGATGTTAGCATTAATCTTATGTTTATGCATGTTGAGTATGTAAGCTTATGCAAGTTTAATATGATGTATGTTATGTTTGCATGATGCTAAATATGCAAGTTGTGGGCTATGTAATCATATGCATGTTATGCAAGTTCATGGTAATATGCTATGCAAGTTACATGTATGTAAATATGCAAGTTACATGTTTGTTAATATGCAAGTTACATGTATGTAAATATGCAAGTTACATGTTTGTTAATATGCAAGTTACATGTTTGTTAATATGCAAGTTACATGTATGTAAATATGCAAGTTACATGTTTCTTTATATGCAAGTTACATGTTTGTTAATATGCGAGTTACATGTATGTAAATATGCAAGTTACATGTTTATTAATATGCAAGTTCATGATGACACATTATGCAAGTCTATAAGCTAATATGCAAGTTTGTTATGCAAAATGAATATGTAAGTTATGTGACATATTATATGCAAGTTATGTGACATGTTATGCAAGTTCATATGCAAGTTATGTGTTTGTTAATATGCAAGATGGCACCTTTGAAACATGTTCATTCATATGCAAGTTGACACCTTTTATATGTGTTATATCATGAACGAAATTACGTGGGAACGATGGGGTAATTAAATGCATAAGTTAATAAGATTGTGTGAAATTAATATAATTATGCATAACACAAAATAAATAAACATAGTATGGGAATTTGCCTATTTGGTTAGGTGTACCCATACTATGTGTTGGGAATTTACCTATTGAGTTAGGTCTACCCCATGGGAATTTACCTATTAAGTTAGGTCTACCCATGTTAAGAAAACTTGATTAATTAGGGATAATTAATATAAAATTATGAGGGTGATTAATTAGGTGTAATTAATTGACTAAGACACGAGGTTGGACTCAGTTGTAGCGTAAAACTGCCCGGACCCAACCGGCTTAACCAGTTGCTACAAATGTTAGCCCAATGTGAGAGGTCTTAGGCACAAACTAAATACGTAATTAATGTAAAGACACGAGGTTAGACTCTGTTATGACATAAGGCTGCCCGGACCCAACCGGCTTAACCAGCGGTCATAAAAGACAGTCTAATGTGAGAGGTCTTTACAAAGGTTACGTTCTTAATTAATTAATTAAGAAACACTTAACCACATTAGCATGTAGAGGGACATGAGGGGTTAAGTGGGTGCCTCGGGTGGCATGAGAAAATCTAGTGGTTGCCTTGGGTGGCAATAGAAAATACGATTAGAATACTTAACCAAAATGGAACATGTAATTAAAACATGATTAAAGGGTTAAGTGGGATATACTAGAAAAAGGGACAAGCTTAGGTGGGTAGCTTGTGGAGGCCCATTTCAACCAGTAACCCATACGTATCTTTGTGGGCTCGACCCATGTCGAGGACGGGACACGCATACTGGGCTTGACTGTAAGAGGCAAACGGGTTAGCGGTGGCAACGCAAGTCCAACGGGCTTCATATGCGTGAGTGGGCCCGGGCTGGTAGGTAAGCCGTTGTTGCATCGAGTAGATATAAGCCGTGCACCTTTAGTTTCATCAGGTTGCCACATTGGGGAATGATACATCCCACGGTGGGGCCAGCACGGGTATCTACGTTAGGGAGCCGATCGAATGGGAAGTAGTGTGTACACCTAGTGGATTGTAGGGCCCCGTGGCGCCTACTTGGTCACCTAGGGGTACGCAGGTACTAATTAGTAAATTTTATAAGTCCTTGGGTGGGATCAACCTTTAAGTTAGGAACGACTGGTGTGGTGCAGTTTAGTAATTTACCTTAGGGAGGGTAGATGCGTCTTTATCCTTTATCTTCGTTTAGTTGACTGCTTAGGGTAGCCATTCATCCCTATATGTTACCGTATATCAGTTTATGTCTTCTCTGGTTACTTTAACGATTGTATTGTTAAAGTTATAGGACTCGCTCAGACTTATGTCTGACCCTGTTGTTTTTATCTTTTTCCCAACCCTCAGGTCCTACGGTGGATCCTAGCAGTAGTGGAGCTTGATCGGATTGCTGTTCCAGTCTTTAGGAGCGAGGATAGATGTAAAGCTCCAGTTATCCAGTTATCTTTTCTTTTGTTTGGCTATTGTATGAGAGTGGGATTATGTACTTCTTTATTTTGATGGATATTGTACTTGACCTTTATTGTGGTTTTATGATGTAACCAGACATGTTTTACTTCCGCTGTTATGAGATGATGTTTTAAAATTTCAAGTACTATTTATATCTGTCTTGTTGTAATTTTTCTGTTCTATATTCACTAAAATACTCCACCGATGCTATGGCATTCCCTTAGTGAGTGATCATAGCGGGAGTGGGGTGTTACAGAAACGCAGGCCCTCCCTGATGTCCTCTCCCGTTTCTGGTTCATACCGGGCTGTGAGGTTCGCGATTTCACGTTATACACAAAGCTACGCCACGCAGGCGATGCTTTGATCATCACCACAAGACTTTGCTTTTCAACAGAAGCCCTGATCACTGCATCTTAGCATGCCACACAGGCAATTCACACCGTGCAACTGATGGCTATCAATCACACAGAATAAATTCCAATGTCAGACACACTGTCCATTTGCAAGTCCGTTCTGGGTCTGAACGAAACCGGAGGCACTAAATACCTCGCAAACCCATCGATCACCACGTACGTCTGGACGATTACCACTCATTATCCATATTTCGGGATGCCTCCCAATCAGGACCTCGGTTACCATCCAAACGAGGTGAAGATCTCTGGTTCGACCACCGTCCTCATCTTCGATTTATTATCGTCGATTCAGTTATTTAGAATGGGATAAACCCGGTCTTTCTGAGCAACTCGCGTATATGATAAACAAGTGCAACACAAATACACATACGCATCATTTCAATTCATTAGTCACTAACCGTCAATCAGTAAGAGAACGATTTCCCAAATATTAACCCTGAATGCCGAAACCAACATCAGATCAAAAACCAGGAAACCAATCGACTTAGCTAACCTTCAGTTAATTTCTAAATCACATCTATATCATTTATAATATTTTATAACAATTTATCGCTATTTTTATTTATTTTAAATAGCCAATTTATTCAAAACGACGCTTCGGGCCATAACGCGGCCATGGCGCGGTTTTTCTTCAGATTTGATTTACACATATCTGAAAATCTAACCGTTGGATCTTCACAAAATTTACATCATTAGAAAGATCTTTTCAAAACGAATCCAATGGTTCCAGTTTCGGGAAATTCCGACGGTCGAATCTCCCGGTATAATCGTTTGAAGTTTTGATTTCAAAATACGAACTGCAGCGTCGTTATTCGATTATACATAATTATATTTATATATAAATATAAATATAATCGATTCTGGTGCTGTTTTTTGTTCCGATTTGAATTAAATATTCCAGACAATCCAACCATTGGATTTTTACAAAGTTGGTGTCGTTGGAAAGATATTTCCAAAGCGAACCCAACGGTTGCAGTTTCGGGAAAGTCCGATGGTCGGATCCCCCGGTAAAACCGTTTGAAATCATGGTTTCAAAATACGAACTGCCGCTTCGTTATTCGGTATATTTTAATTCTATTTATATATATATATATATCGATTCTTCGATTTCAAAGCTATATTCTTTTCATACATTTGATAAAAATGATATTTTTATTTAACTGTCTTCTATTTCAACACTTCACTCTATTTAACAATTCATGTATATAATAAAATTGTGATTTTTATTGTAAAACAATTCATTTCAAAACACTATCAATTTATATAGTTCATATAGGTAATAAAAATAGGATTTTTATTATAAAACAATTTCTTTCAAAACAAGATTATTTTATATAGTTCATATAGATGATAAAAATGTGATTTTTATTATAAAACAATTTATTTCAAAATATGAATACCATTCAACACATGAATTTCAATTCAACGAATGAATATCGATTCAACACGTGAAGGTTTTCTATAGTTTATATATATAGATAAAAATGTGATTTTTATATTTAAAACACGAATACCATTCAACACATGAATTTCAATTCAATGAATGAATATCGATTCAACACATGAAGGTTTTCTATAGTTTATATATATAGATAAAAATGTTATTTTTATATTTAAAACACGAATACCATTCAACACATGAATTTCAATTCAACGAATGAATATCGATTCAACACATGAAGGTTTTCTATATTTTATATATATATATATATATATATATATATGAAAATGTGATTTTTATATTTAAAACATGAATACCATTCAACACATGAATTTCAATTCAACGAATGAATATCGATTCAACACATGAAGGTTTTCTATAGTTTATATATATAGATAAAAATGTGATTTTTATATTTAAAACACGAATAACATTCAACACATGAATTTCAATTCAACGAATGAATATCGATTCAACACATGAAGGTTTTCTATAGTTTATATATATAGATAAAAATGTGATTTTTATATTTAAAACACGAATATCATTCAACACATGAATTTCAATTCAACGAATGAATATCGATTCAACACATGAAGGTTTTCTATAGTTTATGTATATAGATAAAAATGTGATTTTTATATTTAAAACACGAATACCATTCAACACATGAATTTCAATTCAACGAATGAATATCGATTCAACACATGAAGGTTTTCTATTCAACGAATAAATATAGTTTCAACAAATGAAAATAATTCAAACACATGAATATTATTCAAAATTTCGGCAGCATAACGGCAGTGTAGTTAAAACCGGGACCGTTCCTAGTACGGCTCCTCGCTCTACCTTAAAACCTCGCGGTTTTTGACAATGGGGAATCATGCATCTAGTTCGCACGCAGGCGGCATGTATATATTTATTTCATTTCCACAAACTAATCCTATGTGGTTTCAACCAAATATTTCTCAACCACAATCAATCAATATCAACCACAAACAATTCCAATCAACCATTCGCTATCAATCAATTTTCACACCAATCACAATCAATAAATATCGTTCATGGTTTATGGACGAGGGGCGTGTATATATATATATATATATATATATATATATATATATAGCAATTCACTTCTATTTCAATACATATATAATTTTTACAATGCATATACAACTTATACATCGAACGTACAACTTATACAATGCTTATACAAGAGGTGTACAACGCTTATATAACTCATACATCGACTATATAATTTGTACATCGTCGTTTTCCATATCGTTTATAAATTAGAAATCTCACATTGGGTTCCACTCCACCAAAAATAGCAGAAGGCTCAGAAAAATATGCGGTCTCTTCTAGAATGTAGAAGACGTCCACACGAGTCCAATATCTCTTGTTTCACTGAATTTCGTCAACAAATGAAAAAGATATGATTTTTACAGTGAAATCATAAACGGTAGCGCTTAAAACTGCTATAATATAGTTTATATTAAAATAGCTGTACCTCCTTTTTAAATCTTTAAAACTAGGTTTTGAATTTTCTTCAAATCCGTGAACCTTAAGGGAAATCAGGCTTCGCAGCGGCATAGAGCTCCGAGACGGCTTCCCGGCGCTACCAGCCTCGTCCAGTTTGAACTGCAGAGGGGCGCGCAAATCGAGGATGAACGGCAGAACTTCCCGGTGGCGATTCTCAGCGATGGAGCAACGATACGAGGTGCTCCCTATATGGATTTGAAGAGCTCGAGATGATCTTCAGAAAGTTCAACTGTGCCAGGGCGTTTCGTTGAGCGGTTGAGGAGGAAAAGAAGAGAGAAGGTGGCCAGAGTTTCCGCCGTGCGTTTTTGGTCGGGGAGAGAGAAGAGGGGGGGTTCTGACGTGGACGAATAGTTTTTTTTATAAAGTTTTAAAAATCCAAAAATACCCCTTGCCTCCTGCGAACCCCAATCCAAACCCAACGACTGTCGTCCCTAGCGTTTTACCCCCATTCCGAACACAATGGGATATGTTTCGAAGGCCCATTCGAATGTTTCAGTCAGTTTTTCTTCAAATTAAAATATAAAATATTCAATATTAAATTTGAACGTACATTTCAATTTGCCAGGGCCACAAACTGATTCGAAAAATTCCAGAAAAATAAATCTAGCTATGTTTTGACGATACGATCCCAATAAAACTAGTTTCGTCAAATTCTGAGACCGTTTGCAAAAAGGCCCATTTCTGGTCGATCCATTTTAACTATAATTGACCAAAACACGTTTTCCTTTGCCACGATCACATACTAGCTTCAAAAATTATGAAATTTGAAACCTAGCAATAACTTCACATCTTGGATCCAACAAAAGTGGTTTAGTCAAATTCCGAGGTCGTATGCAAAATGGCCAATTTCACGGGCTATATAAATTCCATAGCGACCTTTCTGAAAATTCATTTGGCCATAACTTTTGCTTTCCGCTATAAAACTTCGATTTTTTAGATTCGTTAGAAAGGTATTCACTAACAGATTTAAATATTTTTGGTTTCACTCAAATCCGTTTTGTTTTGCACCCGGTACAGTCCGACAAAGTTTGAATTCAATTTTTGAAACTGCAGCGCCATTTCAGGCCTTGTTTATAATTAGAATTAATTATATTCGTTTTCAATTGTCGATTCAAACTCACTTTTCATCGCTATTATTTAAAATATTTATTTTAAATATTTAAAATCCATTATTTTAGCCAATTAAAACATTTTAAATTGGTTCAGATTTTCTGGGTCGTTACAACGATACAATCCCAACGCAATATATTTCATCCAATTCCGACCTCATAGCAGAAAGTTATACTCGTTTAAACATACGGATTTTGAATTAAAAATAAACTAAAACTCTCCTTACTAACTAAAATGTGCCACCTCATCACTCTCTCTCTCCCTTTCTTCTTCGTGTTTCACGTTTCAGGAAGACCGCACGTACTGGAACCCGAAACCCTCCCATCCATTACAAATCGCACCTCCTAAACACCCTCAGAACCACGATCAGACATCACCACGGGATGCGCCTCCCTCGACTCTCCCTGCGCCCAAACTCCGGCACCTTACAGTCAACCCTAGCGCCTCCAGAAGCACTCGAACCGTGCTGGCTTTAATGGTAAAATATGGCGAATTGGGATGAAATCAGGACGAGCCACCATACGGATGTGAAGCCCTCGCTGTGATCTTCGACTTTGCATTTGGAATTTTATTAATTCGTCGCACGAATTTGAAGAACATAAGGGATAAAGTTGGGGAAACGATGGCCATCGAACATGAAATGGCGGCTGCCTTTGAAACTAGGGTTAGAAGAATAATTAATTTAATATTATTTGTCTCGTAAATCGTGTTTTAAAGCTAAAAACGAGCCGGAGTCCAAATCAGGCCTGCTTACAGCCTAACAATAGGTTTTGACACCTTCTGAACGCAATGGAATATGTTTTATAGCCGAATTCCAAAGTATATAGCAGTTTTCTTTTAAAACTTGATTATTTAACTAAATTGTACATATAAATTTATATGCGTTTTAATTTCTTATGTTCAAACCATAATTCCATTGGCTACGAAAATTTAGATCGTATAATAATTTATAATTTCTGATTCAATACAATTAGTTTCACTGTATTCTAAGATTGTTTGCAAAAATGTAAAATTTCACATATTTATAAATAAAATATTCAAATTTAACTTTAAAATTGAATTCAACAGTTTTAAAAATCTCAAATCAAATCAAAAATAGAATTCAAATAAATTTCATGAATAAAATTTCTTTTTATATGTATTCTATATTGATTATCAAAATACTTAAATTTTGTATTTCAATTATAAGTTACATAAATCATAATATTTCAATATATAAGTTTCAAATATCTTTATAATCAACATAAACAAATTTTAATATTAAAATAATTTTGTTCAAAAACACACTAAATTTAATAATTTAAATTATTGCAAAATCTTGGGATGTTACATATAATATATTTTTAATATTTTAATAGTTGTCGTATCCCTCCGCACCTGAATCCTCATATTTTTGAATTTGCCGAATTCTCATATCCCTGTACCGTGCACCCGCACCTATGCTTCCTAGGTAATTAGTGAAAAAATGTGAACATATACGATAGTCATAGTAAGTTATAACACAGATAATCATATTATTTACATAGCCTCAATCATGTATAATATTAAGACACAGTACCGCAAATCATATTTGTAGATTTCTTTCATCAGTGTTGATACAAATGAAAGCTACATATATTTTAAATAAAGACATATTGATCTATGCAGGATAATTTTAAGTGACCTTAAGATCAAGTGTAAAACCAAAACAGAAAACCTAATTTTCTGTAATGAAAAACGATATATATGTAATGATACATACGTAGTGTCATTATCAAATCACGTCGTATATGTAATTTCATAAAATGAACAATTCACAATACATTTATTGTGAATTAAACTTATTCTCTTCACTGTAACGAATATACATAACCATGTAATTTTTGTAAAGATTTCAAAATCCTGTTTTATTATAAAACAGACTATACTGCAATTAAAATAAATAAATTCAAGTGTTCTGTTTTATCCACATATATATATAAGGATCAAAAACAAATTTCAACCAAATCAAAATAAATAAATTATTTGCAGGTGTTATGATCAACCCAATAAAATTTGTCATAACATATTTGCCAATAAATGATTTTACAAATCCATATAAACAGATCAATACTGTTCATATTTCAATCAAACAATTTGATTTTATTAATACTGTTTATTCACATAAACAGATCATTACCCTGCTCGAGTTCATACCTAATTATGAATTAAACGTTTTTTATAATAAGTTCGTATCTACTTATTCAGATAAACATATCACTTTACTATTTGAGATCAGGTCCTTATTTTCCAATATTTAATAGTTAAAAACCCAGTAAAACTCAAATCCAATTTATATCAAACATTCATTCTTATTTGAATTAAACATTTTGATTCAGAAAGAAAATCCTATAACATTCCCAATAAGTCAACTCAAAAACAAATTCACTAATTTATATATCTTATACTGTCGATTAATTAGAAATACATACGAATCTTAACCTAAAGCTAAATTCAAAGTACAATTTATTGCAAAACTATGCTCTGATACCACTGTTGGGTTTTGATTGATCTAATCGATACCCAATTTGATGATTTAACAACATTAAATCTGGGATCTTAGCAATAAAATGTAAATCGAATTAATTAGGTTGTAATTTCATACATGTCTCGTATAATCATGAGAAACTGATGAATCTCAAAATCAAAAACAACACGTATCGAATCATGGTAGCACGACAAAATGCCCTACCTCTAGAAAAGTCCACACGAACGTTGGCCTCTTCGATCAAATTGAAAAGAAGCAAAGATGATGCGGTGCTAGCCGTCGCCATCCTTTTGGTTTGCTGTTGAAAAGGGAATTTAGGGTTAAAACACTTTTGGCCGATCTAATATCTTTTTCCAAGGGTTAACATATTATGTATATATATATATATATATATATCGGCCTTTTAAAAGGGAAATGTGCAACCCCTTTTTAAAACCTAACCCTTACCATTAAACATGGAACCAACTATAATACCTTTTCAACGCTTAATAAATATCAACAAATTGATATTTTATTTATCCAAAGAATGATTTCATCTTTACAACGTTCTAACTATGTGACCCTATAGGTTATTACAACATTGGCAATGATTTTAAATCGTATTTAAAATCATAAACAGTGATTGGCATCTAGCAATACGTCGATGTAACCCAAGTTATAATAAGATCAACAATTCGATACAACCTTTCCGTGACTAGTGTATCAATGTAATATAATCCTTTTATCCATTATATCCAGGATTAAACACGAGGCATGGATCATATCATCCTCTTTATTATTTAATCTGTTTATCTTGATTGATGAGTAGACTATTTAAAACAAATTAATTTTTGAACACGGCCATGCATTTCACAGTCTCACTCAATCAAGAGGCCCATGGATATCACTACCAATATATCATAGGGTTAAATTCCATCTAGATCATTCATAATTTTCATTCGATTCGAGATGTATCCAATAATCACCGTTATCGTTACGAGTAACTTTAGATGATATCAAAACACAAATATCCTCGAATAAAATTATAATGATTTCAGGTCTGGGGACCATTACATCACTGTCACTGTGAGAATAACTTATGATACTGTTAATTATATTCCATGTAGTTTTCTCATGTTGGGTTAGCCCAATACGATATTCTCCGATATGTATATATGTTTTTGACGTTAGTATCACGTATATTAATGATCAATGAGATGTGATCATCAATCAATCAACATACTAGTCTCAACGCTTTATTGTTGTCCTATATATAAACAATAAAACTCGACTAGGGAAATTTAAGAATTATAATACTTATCATATTATATAATCTCAAATTCAAGTCTTACTCGAACTATATAATTCCATATTATAATTCTAAGGACTTCTATTATATCAATATTTATATTATACAGTAAATATAATGTAATAGATTATTATTTTATTCCAAATAAAACAATAACATCAACAGTGTTATCAATCTCATCAAATGAATTGCCTTTAGGGCATAAACTCTAACAGTACAGGCTATGGGTTGAACATGCAGATAATTATAGGAATGCCACTGCCAGCTGTTAACAGCTGTAACCAGTTGTCTACCTGAATCAAAGTTCGACCGACCCAAGGGGAGTATGTTCGAGCCATAGCGCTCGACCGACCCTGTTGGTACGAGCCATCCTGTTCGAGCCTTCATACTTGTTTGAGCCTATGTTGTCCGACACTTATAATGTTCGATCGACCCTACGGTTGCACGAGTCCCGTTGCATTTATCTGACACGTGTTTGACCCACCTGTGATGTTCGACCCTTCATGAATGTGCTTGACTGACCCTCAATGCTCGAGCCATGCATGATGTCCGACCCTCTTGTGATGTTCGAGTGGCTTTATTGCTCGAACCATGTTTGTGCTCGATCCATAGTTTTGACACATGTTTGATCCATTGATTGGTGCATGATTTTTAATGGATAAACATTTTCCCCTAGAAGTTTGTTATTCTTAGTTTGTAAGAATTACCAGCTTCGAAATATAGCACCATTTAATAGATCAAATCTTGGTTTTCCGTAGGTCAAGAAGCCTGATTCTACTATAGGTTGCACATTAAACATTCAAGTTGGTAGACATTATATCAACCTGGTCAAATAGGTCACTTGAATACGAACAACCGGCCAGGGTTTGAACAATTGAGCCCATCCCAACACATGGCTCGAGCGAACATGTCTAGTTCGAACCGACACATTGGGTCGAACGAGTCCATTCGTCTAACCACTCTTTATATATACTTCTAACACTTACTTCCATTCTCCATTTATTCTCCTAAAGAACTTGTTTTAATGGCGGCCGAGTCTCCTTTATGAAGGGTTCTTATCTCCATAACCTGTTCCTCTCTAGGCTTTCATCACGTCAGCTCGACAGTCTCCAACCATTCTCAACCCATCAACCGCGCTCGATCATCGGCAACAAGACCCGGCCAACCCCTGATTCAACTGTACTATTCTCTTTTAACTCTGGAATACTCTGCAAACAAAGGCGATTTCTCCTTTTAATTCGCATAGGTCTAAGTTTTTTGAGACGAGATGTTTTGAGTACGGCTTGGGTATGGTTTGAATTTGAATTGAATGTTTGGGGCTGATGTTGCTGAGAGTTGGGTTGAGTCTAATTGAATTGAGGATATGATTGTGTAATTTGGTGTATTTGTGGAATTGAAACAATCAAAAACCCTCTGAATTTCTGGTTTGAAACTACCGCACATGAGTTGTTTGATTAAATGCTTGTGATGCGAGAACTTATTCATTTTGCTGATTTGCTCATATATTTGAACTTGATTGTCTTGTAGCTCACATATTTTAGCTGAGTTTGACAACATTGCACTTCTCGAAACAGTTTTAAGTCCTTTAACTTTTAGTTATTACTGTGAATTTTTAACAACACTTGAATCATTGGCTCTCGTTGTGTGAAAACTTGACGTTGACTTTCAGTAATAACCCGGTAATGCTACTCTAAATCATAGCACATATCCATTCTGTTTTTGACGGCTTTGCTCGAACCGACATTACCATGCTCGATCGAGTTTAGTTTTGAGCATGACCGACCCTTGTGGGGTTAGTCTTGTTCGACCCACTTTTGGCTCGAGCGTGCTCGACCTCATCTGGGTTTGAACATGCTCGACCCTATGGGGTCGTCCATGTCCGACCCAGCTAAGGCCCGAGCATGCTCGACCCTATCTGGGTTCGAACACATTCGACTCTCATGGGTCGGGCATGCTCGTTCCAGCTAAGGCTTGAACTTGTTCGACCCTATTTGTGCACGTTTGTGTTACTTGGGAACGAGCGTGATCTCGCCGTTTGGGTGGAGCTTGTACTTGCAATGTGTGTTGAAATTTGTTGCTTGTATATGTCGACTGCTACTTAATACCACATTCTTTCCTTGCAAACTTGATCATTTACAACACATTTCCAGAAACCTCTCGCTTGCCAGATTCGAATTAATCGACCACGTTTGAGTCTGCTAAATCCAGGCCTGCTCGACCCCTATGGGTTCAGGCACATCCGACTCTCTAGGGGTCGGTCGTGTTCGACCCTAATGTTGGTTGGTCGAACTCGACCCTACACAGGCTCGAGTATGGTTTATAACTTTGACATCTTTGCGATTTGGTTTGTGGTTTTTTTCGATTTCCAAGTTTTACTAATGTTGAACCTGCGCAGTCGTTCGTGTAGAAAATGTTAACCCGACAACAGTTACGTCAGAATTCCAAGGAAGGAACTATGTCTGGTGAAGCTAGGAGTTCTGCTCAAGTTACCAGAACTTTACCGGATACTACACCCATAGTGAATGTTAATCAGAACTTTCCTAAACCCCGTCCCCTTGCCAATGTTCCTCTCGAAAGGCATGAAACGGAACTTTCTTTTAGTTCATTTCAACAATTGTGTAAGCAATTAGGGATTTCGGAAAAGGAAGAGGCTAAATTCCCCATGAAAGATGATGTAACGACCCGGAAAAAGGCGATCTTGGTTATCCGATATACAACACATATCGAACATCCAAGGATCGAAAATAACCGGAAAGTTAATGAAAGAAGTTAGAGGGTGAGGAAAGATAAGATAGAAACTTAGAATAGAAGAAGAAGAAGAAGA
This sequence comes from Allium sativum, assembly GCA_030737875.1. Lineage (NCBI taxonomy): Eukaryota > Viridiplantae > Streptophyta > Magnoliopsida > Asparagales > Amaryllidaceae > Allium > Allium sativum. Next base: position 1,015,154,496 of record CM060926.1, on the reverse strand, counting down.
AGAAGAAGAAGAAGAACACAACATCAGAGTAACACGAACCTCACAGCAGAACGAACAACATATAATAGATAACATATCCTTGAAATAAATCAGTATATGTATACAGTAACATTATCAGAGTACAACACTTACAACACAGCGTAAATAACTATAGCTATATAATCCTGAAGCCTCTTGCTCCAAGCTCTCCAAGTATATCTGTAAAATCCTGGCTACTTGACTGCCTGTATAAAATTGGGCACCCAAGAGTTTAGGGAAAACAAAACAAAATAAACTCCAGGTCAGTCATGGGACTGGTATGAGTAAAACAGTTTAAAACAGTTCGAGCCATTAAACAATATCTCATAAGACTACGCCATGTAACGGAACAGGTTTTTCCCTTATGAGAATCCAAAATATCTTTATATCAAAAACCTTTTGATATTATAATAATGTCTATCAACCACAATATAATAATCATCTAGCATAAACGCTTTTATCTCACGTTCGACATATATAGTATACAATCAAAACCGCAAGCACGTATTGGGTAATGGATTTCCAACTATGACAAGGTATGGAACCACCTTTCGCTAGTGTACCTCTAGAGAGGAATACACTGGGTTCAACAAGAACATCTTGCAATCCGGCCACACTGAAATGACCCGAACTTCCCCGGTCTCCGAAGAGAAGAGAAAGAACGAATTGTTTTGAGAACACGACAAAGTAGAACGCATACAAAAGAACATTTCATTGTATATTACAACAATGCATCAGATTACAAGAATATACAGAGTATAAATGAATATTACCCAGAAATATCAGAGATTTAAATTACATTTAAATACATAGCAGCGGAAAATAATAAAATACACAACTAGAAGGTGATATACGGATACAGAGCTTTCCGGATATCATTCCAGCTGTAAACCAGGATCCTGTGAATATCAATCTGCAAAACCAAAACTACTAGCTGTGCGTGCGGAAAATAAGGGCACCCAGAGTTTAGGTTAAAACAATAAACTCCAGGTCAGTCATGTGACTGGTGTGAGAACTAAAACAGTTATAAATCTTTATTTTAAAGTTAGGTAAATCAAGGGACCACGCCGTATAACACGGAACGGGTTTCCTCCCAAGAACACCAGTGCATAAAACAAACAGCGCAATGCTAAATAAGGAAAAATGAAGCTATTATAAGACCCAGTTCCCATCACACAATGCAACGCAAGCCGGAGGATAGGGTTTTTACCTTATACTAGCCTAGAATTCTTGATACGTTTTAAAACAAATCATTTTGATATACTATAAGTGCATAGTGCCAAAACAATTTCAAATCATAAGTATCAATCATAGACGGCATGAATGACCCATACCACTATGTCGCCATATATAAGTTTACAATCAAAACCGCAATGTCGTATTGGAAGTTGGGTTATCATTTATGGTATGAACCGAGGCTAGGGGCAAGATCCTCACCGATTCGAGACGCTCTAGCCCGTGTCTCAGGCAAGCACGCAGACAAGCCTTGGATCGTCAGGGCCGGTCCACCGATGTGGATTATTATGCCTGAACACTGCGTTTCCCCGCCCTTTGGGGCGTAAGCCTGGCCCGTCAGCCGACCAGAAGCATCGGCCGAAACCGATATCACGAGGCGCCTCGCTTTTCAGCAAGTAATAATAAGCAACATCCACATGAGTCAAACTCGTCAGCCAGTTCAAGCACTGACGCCACTCCTAACTAGAAGAAAACGCATGTCCTCCCTGATGTCTGTATCCCTTTTTGGTTCATACCGGGTGTGATACTCGCGAATAAACGTTACACAAAGCTACGCCACAAAGGCCGTGCTTTGATCATCAACCACAAGACTTTGCTTTTCAACAAAAGCCTTGATCCATGCAACTCAGCATGCCACATTGTCAGTCCATACTGTACCACTGATTTCTGCCAATATATAACCTCTAGGCTCGTACGTCTCAGAGAAGGGTGTATAACAAGAGAATAAATTCTCTGCCACCAAACAGATATATATTTAGCAGGGATGACCAAATACAGTATAAAGGAATACAACGTCAGACACACTATCCATTTACAAGTCCGTTCTGGGTCTGAACGAAACCGGAGGCACTTTCCTCGCATATCCATCCATCTCCAAGTACGTCTGGACGACCACCAACTATTTCCATCCTCTTGGGTGTACAGCCCAATCAGGATCGTCAGTAATTACCCAAACGATGTGAAGACTTCCGGTCTTCAGTCACCGTCTTCATCTTCGACATATCGTCGAATCAGTTATTCAGAATGGGCATAAACCCGGCCTTTCCGAACAACCCGCGTATATTAAAAACAAATGTTACATAAACACAACATATGCCTCATTCCAATTCAGAATATTCTTTTATTCACAAAATCACATTTTTAGGGAAAGGTTCCCATTAATTTTATCCAAGATAAATTCTTTAAAATTTATCCTTTAATCTTCCTTTGGATGTCATTTCAAACTAGATTATGGTTTTCTAAACTAGTCGAGATTAGCGAACCACACCGAAGTAATTATTTATTTTATTTCCCAATCCCAACCTATTCATCCCATGAAGCAAAACTGGTAATACTCCATATTTAACACCATAGTGTTGTCGGTAAAATTAATTACCCTTTCACGTTCAAATCTGATTAAAGATTTAACTATCGCTTTGGAGCAAAACTGGTGATACTCCATTCTCATTTATTTTCTAAAGTTGATAATTTAAATTATCAATTTAATTGAAGATTCATCAAAATTCTTTTTACTGGGTTAAAGAACTTGTGTCATTTAAAACACAGTTCACGATAAACCCAAATCACATTCTATTTATTATCGGATTAAAGAACTAGTGTTATTTAAAACACATTTCACGATAAACCCATGAATCAATTCTGTTTTAAACCCATTTCAAATCCAATTTATTTATTTAAAAATAAATGGGTTTTAATTTCAGTTCAAAACTAGTTCATTTCGATAAAAATCTATTTTTATCTTTTCAAATATGGAGTTTTTCATCCCAATTTTTCCCAAATCATTTCTTATGATTTTACACTAATTATTACTATTTTTAATAATTTTATCAAGGCCCGTACAGTCGATTTCCATCAACGGCCATCGAACTACACTTACAGCGACCTTTTCCAAATTTGATTTGGACGTATCTCCAAATCCAACCGATAGATTTCAAATTTCTAATATTCGTTAGAAAGCCCTTTTCGATACGAACCCAACGGTTCCGGTTTTAAGAGAATCCGACGGTCGGATCTCCCGTAACGTCCGTTTGAAATAAATGGTCGAAATTCACGAACTGCCGCAGCGCGGCGCGTTCTATTCAGGCCATTATATTATATATATAATATATATAATATATATTTCGTCGATTTCTATTTAAAACGAATTATATAGATAGTTTTAAATTCGTTTCAAAAACAATTTCAACTTCCATTTCAATCCAAAGCAAAATTGAATTCTTCTTTATAAATTCATTTTAAAATTCATTTCTATTCAATTCAAATTTCAATTCAATTTGAATTCAATTCAATTCGCTTTCAATTCAATTTGAATTCGTTTTCCATTCAATTTGAATTCGTTTTCAATTCAATTCAATTTCAAAATCGTTTTCTATTCGATTCAAATTGGTTTTCTATTCGATTCAATTCAAATTGGTTTTCTATTCAATTCAATTCAAATTGGTTTTCTATTCGATTCAATTCAAATTGGTTTTCTATTCAATTCATTTCGAAATCGTTTTCTATTCAATTCATTTCGAAATCGTGTTCAATTCAATTCATTTCGAAATCGTTTTCAATTCAATTCATTTCGAAATCGTTTTCAATTCAATTCATTTCGAAATCGTTTTCAATACAATTCATTTCGAAATCGTTTTCAATTCAATTCATTTCGAAATCGTTTTCAATTCAATTCGTTTCGAAATCGTTTTCAATTCAATTCATTTCGAAATCGTTTTCAATTCAATTCGTTTCGAAATCGTTTTCAATTCAATTCATTTCGAAATCGTTTTCAATTCAATTCATTTCGAAATCGTTTTCAATTCAATTCATTTCGAAATCGTTTTCAATTCAATTCATTTCGAAATCGTTTTCAATTCAATTCATTTTGAAATCGTTTTCAATTCAATTCATTTCAAAATGAATAAAATCGATATAAATATCGTTCACGTCAAAATGGCGTCAATCTAATCAACACGGCTTCATATATTTCTATTTTCAAATATTCTATTTCAAATATTTCTTTTTCAAAATAGTTGTTATTATCAAAATATTTCGTTCAACACATGATTAATCTCAACGGGTGAGTATTGTCAACACATGAACCTTTATTTTATATTGATAAAGATGTAAATTTTATTACTAAAATATTTCGTTCAACACATGACTAATCTCAACGGATGAGTACTGTCAACACATGAACCTTTATTTTATAATATTCTTTATTTTCTAAATTGGAATGAGGCCCAATCAATCACCATATAATATTATTTATATGGATTTTCATACATCACAAGTATATAATAGCATTGAAAAATAATCAACCATCAATCAAAGTGCACTACACTGTATAAGCATCAAATATAGATATCTAACGCTTATAACAGCCTGTCAATCAATCGATCGACATATTTAATCCATCAGGATGAGTGAACTTCAAATTTCATCCCAACACCCGTGTGGGGTTTCAAACAATCAAACACATATTTTATTTGTGCAGTTGAGCGATGTGTAAAATTTTATCGTCCCAATCAATGTCCTTCAAATAGGTGTACATAAACAAACCGTCCGGTTTGTAAATGAATATTTATTTATTCACATTCACGTTAAAAATTATATTTTTAACGATAAAACATTTTATTTTAACATATGAATTTCTATTCAGTTCATTTATTAAATAAAATGATTTCTTTATTTTTCTAATTTATTTTAGAAAATTTTGGCGGCATAACGGCACGATACTAGAAACGGGACGAGGCCTAGCCTTATCCCCGGTCTAGTGAAGGCCTACGCCATTCACACATCAATCAAATCAATTTCCTTTCACCAAACAATTCAATTCAAACCAAATAATCTAACCAACTACACAACCAAACAATTAACAAACAAGCCATCCATGGTCTGTGGATGACGGGTGTCGGGTGCTACTAAACACCGTCTGCATCCTAGTATATATATATAACTAGAAAAAGAAATTGAAAGGTGAGAAATTCTCACATATTTGCTAAACCAGACGCCTCGGCTCTTCTTTGCAGAAATCTTCGTCGTTCTGCCTCTTGTCACTTCGTTGCCCGTATTCTCTACATACGTAAAAATCGAATTTTTACTTCGCTATTCAATATATAAAAATCAAATTTTTGCTATGCTATTCAATATATAAAAATCGAATTTTTGCTATGTTATTCAATATATAAAAATCGAATTTTTGCTATGCTATTCAATATATAAAAATCGAATTTTTACTTCGCTATTCAATATATAAAAATCGAATTTTTACTTCGCTATTCAATATATAAAAATCGAATTTTTACTTCGCTATTCAATATATAAAAATCGAATTTTTACTTCGCTATTCAATATATAAAAATCGAATTTTTACTATGCTATTCAATATATAAAAATCGAATTTTTACTATGCTATTCAATATATAAAAATCGAATTTTTACTTCGCTATTCAATATATAAAAATCGAATTTTAACTTCGATGTTCAATATATAAAAATCGAATTTTTACTTCGCTATTCAATATATAAAAATCAAATTTTTACTTCGATGTTCAATATATAAAAATCATATTTTTACTTCGCTATTCAATATATAAAAATCGAATTTTTACTTCGCTATTCAATATATAAAAATCGAATTTTTACTATGCTATTCAATATATAAAAATCGAATTTTTACTACGATGTTCAATATATAAAAATCATATTTTTTTGCTTCGATGTTCAATATACAAAAATCATATTTTTACTTCGATGTTCAATATACAAAAATCATATTTTTACTTCGATGTTCAATATATAAAAACCATATTTTTTTCCTTCGACGTTCAATATATAAAAACCATATTTTTTTCCTTCGACGTTCAATATATAAAAACCATATTTTTACTTCTTCTAAAAAATCGTTCCTTTTTGTAAATAAAAATCCAGACTTTTTATTAATAAAAATTTAAACTTTTTGTTAATAAGAATCTGCTTTAATCTAAGTAAATAAATAAAAGTCAGTTTTATATATATATATATATATATATAAAATAACAAGTTTTAAAGAGCTCACTGTTGCTTTTGGAGGAGGGAGAGGAGTGCAGGGGGTTATCCACCACCATCGATCGAAGGGAGGGGGATCTCGGCATTGTCGGCGGTCGCAGGGAGGTTTGCAGGCTGGCGGCGCGATCATCGAACTCCGGTGCAGCTAGGGTTCGGCTTGCCTTCGACTGGGGGGCGCATCGATTAGCTTGAAGAGGAGGAGAGGGGTTCGGCGAGCAAGGGGACGTCGGAGCTCGCGGTGCGGTGGGGCCAACGGTCGGTGGCGGGTTCGATTCCGCCATCGTTCTCTCTCTTTTTTTTTCCTTTTTTTTAAAAAAAATTGATTTGCAGAAGAATGATCGGGGGGCAGAAGAGTTTAAGGGTGGAGAGAGAGAAAGGAAGTTCCTTTTTATTTTATTTATTATTTTATTTATAAAAAGTTGACTTTTACATACGACCTCTAAACGAGGCCCACCGCCTGTCGTCCATAGCGTTTTACCCCCATTCCGAACACAATGGGATATGTGTCGCAGGCTGATTCGGTCGTTTCGATCAGTTTCCGTTGAATTTACATTTAAATCATTATATTGAATTTCAAACGTACATTTCAAATTACCGGGGCCACATACTAACTAGAAAAATTCCCAAAAAATATTTTCTAGCTTCGTATTGACGAACGGTCCTAACAAAACTAGTTTCATCGAATTCCGAGACCGTCAGGAAAATGGCCATTTTCCAGTCAATTAAAATCAACTGAAACTGGTCAAACGCGTTTTCCTTTGCCACGCTCACATATTGATTCGAAAAATTATGAAATTTGAAACCTAGCAATAACTTGACACTGCGGATCCAACAATAGTGGTTTCGTCGAAATCCGAGGTCTCTTGCAAAATTTTCATTTTTAAGGGCCTGAATTCTATAGCGACTATTCAGAATTTTCAACTGGACATATCTTTTGATTCCCGTTATGAAATTTCGATTTTTCGGATTCGTTACAAAGATATTATCAATTAGATCCAAATGTTTTTGGTTTCACTAAAATCCGGATTGTTTTGCACCCGGTACATTCAATTGAAGTTTGAAATCGAATTATCGAACTACCGCGCCATTTTCAATTCCTATTATAATTATATAAAATTATTTATATTCTAACGGCGGCGTATATAATATATACGTTCTAATTATATTCAAAATAAATTTCTCGTCGATTTTATTTAAAATAATCTATTTTAAATATTCAAAATTCATCAAAATTGCCAAAATAAAAATTTTAAACTGGCTCGGATTTTCGGGTTATTACAATCTCCCCCACTTAAAACTTTTCATCCCCGAAAAGGAACAAAGTCGAAAGTGGTTTGATTAATCAACTCTACGTTCGATCTGGCTTCCATTCTCCAACTTTTCAGTTTCTGAGAATTTTCAAAATTTCAAAAATTTGGCTAACACCCGGAATTTTCGAAAAATTTCGCCATAACCTCCCCTGCACCGGGAGCCACGGGAAAATCTCGAAATTGCCATATAGGCCTTCTGATCTCGAAAAGAAAAAGAAAAAGCCAAGCGGCTAGCCAATAGGCTCATAAAATCATCATCACCCAAACAAAACAGTAAATTATAGTAAACATGTACCTATTTGTCGGGCAAACAAATTTTATTCTCTGCTCTAGCCTCCTTGCTATGACCTGTTCAATGTAAGTACAAGTATATGCAAGCAAATGCAACCAATTTTCAATATAATTCAATATTTGATTCAATTAGGCATAATGGTTCAAAATTATCAAACAAATAAACAAACAACACAAACATCAATCAATTAGTGAATTAGAGTTTCAAATTCATAATTTTGATACATAGTCAAAAATCAGATTTTTGATGCCAAATCACAACAATAGGCCCTATCTAATTTTGGTTCTCACACCAGTCAATAGGAAATATATAGATATCACACCTTTGAAACACGAATACCAATTCTGATGATGTTCGAACTATCATCAGAATCATCTCTGGGCGACTAGAGTGTGATTCTATATCTATCAAGTATATTAAAACTTCAAATACACGTTTGCAAGGCGTATATGCGAAATCTTTATATACTGGACTGTCCTAATCAATATGAAATAAATAATCAAATACGAATAGTAGATTTAGATTTTCAAAACAAAAATTGTTTTCGTTTTAAAAAAATATACTCTTCACACTCGTCTTAGGATACTACTGATCCCATCTCTAACGAGTCATTCTAATTGGATATTACTAATCCAATATCTGATGAATTCTTTCGTACGGTTCTAATGTGCCTCGTTCTCTGCTTTGTAAACCAAAGCTCTGATACCACGATGAAACGACCCGAACTTCCCCGGTCTCCGAAGAGAAGAGAAAGAACGAATTGTTTTGAGAACACGACAAAGTAGAACGCATACAAAAGAACATTTCATTGTATATTACAACAATGCATCAGATTACAAGAATATACAGAGTATAAATGAATATTACCCAGAAATATCAGAGATTTAAATTACATTTAAATACATAGCAGCGGAAAATAATAAAATACACAACTAGAAGGTGATATACGGATACAGAGCTTTTCGGATATCATTCCAGCTGTAAACCAGGATCCTGTGAATATCAATCTGCAAAACCAAAACTACTAGCTGCCCGTGCAGAAAATAAGGGCACCCAGAGTTTAGGTTAAAACAATAAACTCCAGGTCAGTCATGTGACTGGTGTGAGAACTAAAACAGTTATAAATCTTTATTTTAAAGTTAGGTAAATCAAGGGACCACGCCGTATAACACGGAACGGGTTTCCTCCCAAGAACACCAGTGCATAAAACAAACAGCGCAATGCTAAATAAGGAAAAATGAAGCTATTATAAGACCCAGTTCCCATCACACAATGCAACGCAAGCTGGAGGATAGGGTTTTTACCTTATAATAGCCAAGAATGCTTGATACGTTTTAAAACAAATCATTTTGATATACAATAAGCGCATAGTGCCAAAACAATTTCAAATCATAAGTATCAATCATAGACGGCATGAATGACCCATACCACTATGTCGCCATATATAAGTTTACAATCAAAACCGCAATGTCATATTGGAAGTTGGGTTATCATTTATGGTATGAACCGAGGCTAGGGGCAAGATCCTCACCGATTCGAGACGCTCTAGCCCGTGTCTCAGGAAAGCGCGCAGACAAGCCTTGGATCGTCAGGGCCGGTCCACCGATGTGGATTATTATGACTGAACACTGCGTTTCCCCGCCCTTTGGGGCGTAAGCCTGGCCCGTCAGCCGACCAGAAGCATCGGCCGAAACCGATATCACGAGGCGCCTCGCTTTTCAGCAAGTAATAATAAGCAACATCCACATGAGTCAAACTCGTCAGCCAGTTCAAGCACTGACGCCACTCCTAACTAGAAGAAAACGCGTGTCCTCCCTGATGTCTGTATCCCGTTTTTGGTTCATACCGGGTGTGATACTCGCGAATAAACGTTACACAAAGCTACGCTATAAAGGCCGTGCTTTGATCATCAACCACAAGACTTTGCTTTTCAACAAAAGCCTTGATCCATGCAACTCAGCATGCCACATTGTCAGTCCATACTGTACCACTGATTTCTGCCAATATATAACCTCTAGGCTCGTACGTCTCAGAGAAGGGTGTATAACAAGAGAATAAATTCTCTGCCACCAAACAGATATATATTTAGCAGGGATCACCAAATACAGTATAAAGGAATACAACGTCAGACACACTATCCATTTACAAGTCCGTTCTGGGTCTGAACGAAACCGGAGGCACTTTCCTCGCATATCCATCCATCTCCAAGTACGTCTGGACGACCACCAACTATTTCCATCCTCTTGGGTGTACAGCCCAATCAGGATCGTCAGTAATTACCCAAACGATGTGAAGACTTCCGGTCTTCAGCCACCGTCCTCATCTTCGACATATCGTCGAATCGGTTATTCAGAATGGGCATAAACCCGGCCTTTCCGAACAACCCGCGTATATTAAAAACAAATGTTACATAAACACAACATACGCCTCATTCCAATTCAGAATATTCTTTTATTCACAAAATCATATTTTTAGGGAAAGGTTCCCATTAATTTTATCCAAGATAAATTCTTTAAAATTTATCCTTTAATCTTCCTTTGGATGTCATTTCAAACCAGATTATGGTTTTCTAAACTAGTCGAGATTAGCGAACCACACCGAAGTAATTATTTATTTTATTTCCCAATCCCAACCTATTCATCCCATGAAGCAAAACTGGTAATACTCCATATTTAACACCATAGTGTTGTCGGTAAAATTAATTACCTTTTCACGTTCAAATTTGATTAAAGATTTAACTATCGCTTTGGAGCAAAACTGGTGATACTCCATTCTCGCTTATTTTCTAAAGTTGATAATTTAAATTATCAATTTAATTGAAGATTCATCAAAATTCTTTTTACTGGGTTAAAGAACTTGTGTCATTTAAAACACAGTTCACGATAAACCCAAATCACATTCTATTTATTATCGGGTTAAAGAACTAGTGTTATTTAAAACACAGTTCACGATAAACCCATGAATCAATTCTGTTTTAAACCCATTTCAAATCCAATTTATTTATTTAAAAATAAATGGGTTTTAATTTCAGTTCAAAACTAGTTCATTTCGATAAAAATCTATTTTTATCTTTTCAAATATGGAGTTTTTCATCCCAATTTTTCCAAAATCATTTCTTATGATTTTACACTAATTATTACTATTTTTAATAATTTTATCAAGGCCCGTACAGTCGATTTCCATCAACGGCCACCGAACTGCACTTACAGCGACCTTTTCCAAATTTGATTTGAACGTATCTCCAAATCCAACCGGTAGATTTCAAATTTCTAATATTCTTTAGAAAGCCCTTTTCGATACGAACCCAACGGTTCCGGTTTTAGGAGAATCCGACGGTCGGATCTCCCGTAACGTCCGTTTGAAATAAATGGTCGAAATTCATGAACTACCGCGGCGCGGCGCGTTCTATTCAGGCCATTATATTATATATAATATATATTTCATCGATTTCTATTTAAAACGAATTATATAGATAGTTTTAAATTCGTTTCAAAAACAATTTCAACTTCCATTTCAATCCAAAGCAAAATTGAATTCTTCTTTATAAATTCGTTTTAAAATTCATTTCTATTCAATTCAAATTTCAATTCAATTTGAATTCAATTCAATTCGCTTTCAATTCAATTTGAATTCGTTTTCCATTCAATTTGAATTCGTTTTCAATTCAATTCAATTTCAAAATCGTTTTCTATTCGATTCAAATTGGTTTTCTATTCGATTCAATTCAAATTGGTTTTCTATTCAATTCAATTCAAATTGGTTTTCTATTCGATTCAATTCAAATTGGTTTTCTATTCAATTCATTTCGAAATCGTTTTCAATTCAATTCATTTCGAAATCGTTTTCAATTCAATTCATTTGGAAATCGTTTTCAATTCAATTCATTTCGAAATCGTTTTCAATTCAATTCATTTCGAAATCGTTTTCAATTCAATTCATTTCGAAATCGTTTTCAATTCAATTCATTTCGAAATCGTTTTCAATTCAATTCATTTCGAAATCGTTTTCAATTCAATTCATTTCGAAATCGTTTTCAATTCAATTCATTTCAAAATGAATAAAATCGATATAAATATCGTTCACGTCAAAATGGCGTCAATCTAATCAACACGGCTTCATATATTTCTATTTTCAAATATTCTATTTCAAATATTTCTTTTTCAAAATAGTTGTTATTATCAAAATATTTCGTTCAACACATGACTAATCTCAACGGGTGAGTACTGTCAACACATGAACCTTTATTTTATATTGATAAAGATGTAAATTTTATTACTAAAATATTTCGGTCAACACATGACTAATCTCAACGGATGAGTACTGTCAACACATGAACCTTTATTTTATAATATTCTTTATTTTCTAAATTGGAATGAGGCCCAATCAATCACCATATAATATTATTTATATGGATTTTCATACATCACACGTATATAATAGCATTGAAAAATAATCAACCATCAACCAAAGTGCACTACACTGTATAAGCATCAAATATAGATATCTAACGCTTATAACAGCCTGTCAATCAATCGATCGACATATTTAATCAATCAGGATGAGTGAACTTCAAATTTCATCCCAACACCCATGTGGGGTTTCAAACAATCAAACACATATTTTATTTGTGCAGTTGGACGATGTGTAAAATTTTATCGTCCCAATCAATGTCCTTCAAATAGGTGTACATAAACAAACCGTCCGGTTTTTAAATGAATATTTATTTATTCACATTCACGTTAAAAATTATATTTTTAACGATAAAACATTTTATTTTAACATATGAATTTCTATTCAGTTCATTTATTAAATAAAATGATTTCTTTATTTTTCTAACTTATTTTAGAAAATTTCGGCGGCATAACGGCACGATACTAGAAACGGGACGAGGCCTTATCCCCGGTCTAGTGAAGGCCCACGCCATTCACACATCAATCAAATCAATTTCCTTTCACCAAACAATTCAATTCAAACCAAATAATCTAACCAACTACACAACCAAACAATTAACAAACAAGCCATCCATGGTCTGTGGATGACGGGTGTCGGGTGCTACTAAACACCGTCTGCAACCTAGTATTTATATATATATATATATATAACTAGAAAAAGAAATTGAAAGGTGAGAAATTCTCACATATTTGCTAAACCAGACGCCTCGGCTCTTCTTTGCAGAAATCTTCGTCGTTCTGCCTCTTGTCACTTCGTTGCCCGTATTCTCTACATATGTAAAAATCGAATTTTTACTTCGCTATTCAATATATAAAAATCAAATTTTTGCTATGCTATTCAATATATAAAAATCGAATTTTTGCTATGCTATTCAATATATAAAAATCGAATTTTTGCTATGCTATTCAATATATAAAAATCGAATTTTTACTTCGCTATTCAATATATAAAAATCGAATTTTTACTTCGCTATTCAATATATAAAAATCGAATTTTTACTATGCTATTCAATATATAAAAATCGAATTTTTACTATGCTATTCAATATATAAAAATCAAATTTTTACTTCGCTATTCAATATATAAAAATCGAATTTTTACTTCGATGTTCAATATATAAAAATCGAATTTTTACTTCGCTATTCAATATATAAAAATCAAATTTTTACTTCGATGTTCAATATATAAAAATCATATTTTTACTTCGCTATTCAATATATAAAAATCGAATTTTTACTTCACTATTCAATATATAAAAATCGAATTTTTACTATGCTATTCAATATATAAAAATCGAATTTTTACTAGGATGTTCAATATATAAAAATCATATTTTTTTACTTCGATGTTCAATATACAAAAATCATATTTTTACTTCGATGTTCAATATACAAAAATCATATTTTTACTTCGATGTTCAATATATAAAAACCATATTTTTTTCCTTCGACGTTCAATATATAAAAACCATATTTTTTTTCCTTCGACGTTCAATATATAAAAACCATATTTTTACTTCTTCTAAAAAATCGTTCCTTTTTGTAAATAAAAATCCAAACTTTTTATTAATAAAAATCTAAACTTTTTGTTAATAAGAATCTGCTTTAATCTAAGTAAATAAATAAAAGTCAGTTTTATATATATATATATATATAAAATAACAAGTTTTAAAGAGCTCACTGTTGCTTTTGGAGGAGGGAGAGGAGCGCAGGGGGTTATCCACCACCATCGATCGAAGGGAGGGGGATCTCGGCATTGTCGGCGGTCGCAGGGAGGTTTGCAGGCTGGCGGCGCGATCATCGAACTCCGGTGCAGCTAGGGTTCGGCTTGCCTTCGACTGGGGGGCGCATCGATTAGCTTGAAGAGGAGGAGAGGGGTTCGGCGAGCAAGGGGACGTCGGAGCTCGCGGTGCGGTGGGGCCAACGGTCGGTGGCGGGTTCGATTCCGCCATCGTTCTCTCTCTTTTTTTTTCCTTTTTTTTAAAAAAAATTGATTTGCAGAAGAATGATCGGGGGGCAGAAGAGTTTAAGGGGGGAGAGAGAGAAAGGAAGTTCCTTTTTATTTTATTTATTATTTTATTTATAAAAAGTTGACTTTTACATACGACCTCTAAACGAGGCCCACCGCCTGTCGTCCATTGCGTTTTACCCCCATTCCGAACACAATGGGATATGTGTCGCAGGCTGATTCGGTCGTTTCGATCAGTTTTCGTTGAATTTACATTTAAATCATTATATTGAATTTCAAACGTACATTTCAAATTTCCGGGGCCACATACTAACTAGAAAAATTCCCGAAAAATATTTTCTAGCTTCGTATTGACGATACGGTCCTAACAAAACTAGCTTCGTCGAATTCCGAGACCGTCAGAAAAATGGCCATTTTCCAGTCGATTAAAATCAATTGAAACTGGTCAAACGCGTTTTCCTTTGCCACGCTCACATATTGATTCGTAAAATTATGAAATTTGAAACCTAGCAATAACTTGACACTGCGGATCCAACAAAAGTGGTTTCGTCGAAATCCGAGGTCGCTTGCAAAATTTTCATTTTTAAGGGCCTGAATTCTATAGCGACTATTCAGAATTTTCAACTGGACATATCTTTTGATTCCCGTTATGAAATTTCGATTTTTCGGATTCGTTGGAAAGATATTATCAATTAGATCCTAATGTTTTTGGTTTCACTAAAATCCGGATTGTTTTGCACCCGGTACATTCAATTGAAGTTTGAAATCGAATTATCGAACTACCGCGCCATTTTCAATTCCTATTATAATTATATAAAATTATTTATATTCTAACGACGGCGTATATAATATATACGTTCTAATTATATTCAAAATAAATTTCTCGTCGATTTTATTTAAAATAATCTATTTTAAATATTCAAAATTCATCAAAATTGCCAAAATAAAAATTTTAAACTGGCTCGGATTTTCGGGTTATTACACACACATGATCGACCACTCATTTCGCTTGAGTGTATCGAATGTATATCACCAACGGTTGGGATCAGCAACCGTTTCCCGAATGGGACAGCATCAACAATAGATTTTTAGAAATAAATGAAACTCTAGATTAGGTGATTATACACCCTAATAGGTGCGACCTACATAGCCATGCTGCCTGCCCGATTTTTGTCATTTCCCAGTTGTGAGGCTAGAGGCCACGCTTATCTCTGACAGATCACACATTTATTCACATTGAATGTCACATCGTCATACCCACCAAATCACAAATTGATTTCCCCAAAAATACCATGTGTATACAGCTAAGAGAAACGAATTCCTCCACCACCAAACGTAAATACATTTGAAGAGATCAACTTACGCGATCTATTAAATATACTCTGTCAGACATTCTTCCATACAGGTCGTCCTAGGACTGGACAAATGTAACACCCCGTATTTTCTGTAAACATAAGAGTTAAAAATCAAGGTATAATTAATTTTTAGGAGAAGAAATAAGGGAAACGGGTTGCGTCATTGTGTTCGTATCGGAAAAATACGCGAAATAGAGTCCGAATTTGCGTAAATCGGAGTCCGTATGAAGAAGATATGGACGAACGAAGTTAGGCAGAAAAACCGGAAACAGGCCAGAATACACTGGCGCACTTGTGAAGTGCGCCAGTACAAAAATACACTGGCGCACCTGCCAAGTGCGCCCATACAAATCCAGCACCGAATTCTGGAGTGTTCTGAGGTGACGTGTCTTCTTTTGAGTGGCTGGATGATGTGTATTCGAGCTGTGCGATTCTGATGACTTCTGGACTGATCTGAAGGCTCTAAATCACCCTATCCTCCTATAAATACATCCCTAACCTAAACCTAGGTTTCTTACACAATTCTCTAGCCTCCATTGCTCTCTTCTACTAATTAAAAATAAAAATGGCGTCGCTACTCTGCTAGAATCAAAACTAGAAGCCAATCAACATCATCCTAAATTCAAATTTGAGATAAAAGCTTCTGCAACAATTCTGTAACAACTAAAGTTCTTTATTTAATCCAATCAAGGCAAGTACAGTTATTTTCTGCTATAAACATTAATTATAATTCTGATATGCTTTTAAATCTGAATCTGAGATTGTATATCTGTCAGATCTGTTTTTCTGTGACTGTTCTGTATCCCTTTCTGCTTCCTTTCTGTTTCTATAGCCAGGCTACCACGAGCCTGTGCCTAATCTCATAAGAGGTTAACGTATGAACGCAAATTTTGGGATAAATAATGAATGATGCGAAATTTGACGAGACTGAATTGAACATATGACTTTAGATCTGAGGCATAAAATATATTGACATATGACTTGGGATTGGATGCATGAATTTGACTGTAAACATATAATTTATATATGTTGTATGCATAGTGTACACTGTAATTTAGATCTGTAACTAATTAGAGAAATGAACATATGTTATTTAGATCTGTAATTAATTAGAAAAATAAGCATATGTTATAAACTAGTTTTAGACCTATGCATATTCTGTGATAAAAGAAGAAGAGGAACCACTGTAAGATTACATATGATTTGAGACTTTGGACAAAATGCATATAAAAGTCAAGATCTGATTTTTAGAAGATATGATTTAAAGATTTAGATTGTTGGGTATAGTTTGCATAATGATTCATGACTTAAAAAGAAGAAGATATGGAAACTTAGGTGTAAAGATTTACATTAATTAGGATATCTATTATTGTGATTACACCTAAATAGGGATTTTTTGGATATATGTCATGCATTGTAATTAATGATTATATTTGGTATAATTTACATGTAAAATGCTAGTTTAACAAAAATTAGAACATATGTTATATGGTAAATTGTGTCCATATTCTGCGCTATGTAAATTTATGCAAACATGGAATATATGTTCATATTGTGAATCATGACAATTATGTAGGCATATGAATTTAGGCCAATTTATGATTAGGCAAGGCATGTAAATAGAACCTTTAGAAATATTAAATTTGCTAAATCTGCTAATTTGCCAAGTTGCCTAAACTGCTAGTTTTGTTATATTGCCTAGACTGCTAATTAGATTGAAGTGCCTAATCTGTTAAATTTGTCGGTTGAAAATGCCTAACCTGTTATATGCCAAAATCTGCTAAGTTGCTAAATCTGTTAAATCCGTTAAGTCATATAAAATCTGTTATCTGCTAAAATCTGTTATCTGCTGTGTCGATATAATCATCCTTTTATTGATATAATCTGAATTGGCATATATATTAGGCGTGCGCATAAACGGTAAATTATTAATTAATTGGCCGCAAAGATAAACGTGACTAACTCGAGGTTAGAATGAGTTTGCGGCGTAATTCTGCCCGGAACCGCCCGGCACATCCAGTGGCCGCAAACAATAGGTTCTAATGTGAGAAGTTAGTCATAACCTGCTTAAGACACGAGGTTAGGTCTGGCTTGTGGCAGAAGTCTGCCCGGAACCGCCCGGCCCATCCAGCGGCCACAAGCTAGCGACCTAATGTGAGAGGTCTGGGCATTAATAATTAATTAATGCAAATCTAAGATAAGAATGACGTCTAAAACGTATTGGGGGAAAATAGGGTTAAACCAACTGGATTAATAGGTGTAGTAAACCCGTCCATGAATCTGTAGGCCCAATACAAAGTTAGACAAATCTGAAAAATCTGTACATCTGATCTGTTAGTCTGAAAACTTGTTAACTTAATCTGTGAACTAGTAAATCTGAATTCTGTATGTCTGAACTTGTAAACAAGTTAATATGAGATCTGTTAGTCTGGGGACACAAGGTTAGGAGGGGAATTACTTGTGTCATCTGTTGTTTGGGACCCATATTAGTCAGTAACCCTTTCTGGTATCAAAACTTTGACCCAACAGTAGGTAGGGTCCGAGCACGCTTACTGAACTAATTATAAGTGGTTCATTCTGATAATGGCGAGGGGTGTTGATGGTGCGTTCCAACCGGGTCATGTGCGTGCATGGATCCCGGTCTGCCTCTGAGGATGTAAGACGCCGTGACATCTGTAAATAGGTCTGTGCCAATTGGTTGTCACTTTAGGGAGTGATACACCCTACTGTGGGGCCGACACAGGATATTTATGTATTAGGGAGCCGATCGCTTAGGGTAGGGTTTTAGGGTACGCTTAGTTCTGTCTGTTTCTGTTGGTACCGTCTGTTTCTGTTGGGTGGTAACACCTGTCTGTTTCTGTGTGGTACCGTCTGTTCGGGTGGTAAAGGCCCATTACTAGTGTACACCTAATTCTACATTCTGTTTCCGTAGGGATAAATTTGTTTCTGCTTCTGTCTGTTTCTGATCGGGTAGTAAAGGCCCATTATTAGCATTCTGTTTCTGTTAAAGTATTCTGTACCCGTTCCTGCTTCAATTTAGACATTTGGGTGACACCTAATTCTGCTATACTAGTATTAGTGCAGAGAAGTGTAAAACAATAGTTTATATCATTCTGTTTTTCTGTTATATCTGCTACACCTGTTACAGTTATCTCACATCCAGTTTTATGTTCATATCATATTATTATTATCTGTTCATATGCTGAAAGTCACTGGACTTGCCAGACTTTTTGTCTGACCCTTGTTGTTTCGCCTCCTTTCTTCCGTTTCCCCCCAGGTTATCCAAGGGGGGAATACTTTAGCTTGATCCGGATTTCTCTTTGCTTGAAGTGCTTAAAGTATGGCTTGGCTCTGTATAGCTTCCGTTCCATGGGGATTATGATTTTAAACCATGCATTTTGAAGGCTTTTGTACAAGACTGATATTTTGTACTTGAATTCTGAAATTTGAAAGGATGTAACCATATTAATTTCTGTTTCCGCTGTAATAAAGTTAAAAATTTTCAAGTACTGTTTTATCTATCTTGTAAGTTTCTGTTCTGTTTACTAAAATGCTCCACCAAAGTTAAGGCACTCCCTTTGTGAGTGACCTTAACGGAGGTGGGGTGTTACAACAAACCGAAGGCACTATTCCGTACATCCATCCTAGGCAATCTTTACCTAAGATTTATACAGTAGCCCTTGCACTTTACTCCGTCTTCAATTTTCTTTGGCATATATGATTCGCAACGCTTATGCCAATACAGAGTGGTTCTTTGCATAATAATCCAACCGGTCTCTCCATATTAACAACGTTAAAATGGTCGAAAACTTCGATAGTCGGTGAGTTAACTATCAAAGAAAACCACGTGTGCAAACAACGATATTATTTCCAAATGGAAATTATATCGGTCAATCATCATTGAACATTTATCTCTTTAGTTCATTAATTTAGTTATCTCTTGTTTCCATATATTCAACATTTCTTATTTTCTAATTTTAGAAAATATATGTTATTAACAATGGAAAACATTCTCATTTCCTGTTTTCTATATTAGAAAACATTTCTGGTTTCTTATTTGGAAAACATTTCCAAAGCTCCTTCATTGGATTTAAACTGATGTTTACATCAAACATTGCCATGCCATCTCAAACCATTTACTAAATTCACTTAACCATCATTCACTATCAAACCTTACCATTCCTTAGTTAAGAAGGAAGTCAATCAAGTTGGGGTATAATAACCTCTCAGATTTTAACTGAACAACGTTTTAACTTCAGAATAGACAAAGTTTATCTTTTAAACCTTTAACAAACTACCTTACGTAACTCTCTTTCGAATAAATCTCTATTCGATAACTCCTCCCTTCGAATAACTATATTTGATAATCTCTCTTACGAATAACTAGATTCGAAAACTATTTTTCGAACAAACTTATTTGATTAACTCTTATTCAATTAACTCTATTGGATTAACTCTATTGGATTAACTCTTGTGGATTAACTCTTTTCACTTAAATCCTTTCGAATGAACTATATTCGATAACTCCTTTAACTCTACTCGAATAAACTATATTCGATTAACTCCTTTCGAATAACTAGATTCGATAACTCCTTTCGAATAACTAGATTCGATAACTCCTTTAGAATAACTAGATTCGATAACTCCTTTTAACTCGATTTGAATAACTAATATTTGATAAATCCTTTTAACTCGATTCGAATAATTAATATTCGATAACTCCTTTTGACTCGATTCGAATAACTAATATTCGATAACTCCTTTTAACTAATTCTAATCGATTTATTCTAATTCGATTAACTCTATTTAAATTCTCTATTGGTTAACTCTAACTCTAACTGGTAAACTTTAATTGATCAACTCTAAATGATTGACTCTAACTGGTTAACTCTAACTGATCAACTCTAACTGGTCAACCCAAATTGATTTACCCTAACTGGTTAACTCTAACTCATTTACTCTATTCGATTAACTCTAATCGAATAACTAATATTCGATTAACTCATTTCGATTAACTCTTTCGATTTATCCCTTTGAATTAACTCCTTCGATTAATTCCTTTGAATTAACTACTTTGATTAATTCATTTTCTTTGTGTTTATACAAATAATTCCTTTTCTATTTGTTTACTTAACAAATAACTATTCCCTTTTCAATTCTATTTATTTAACAAACAAATATTCCCTTCAATTCTATTTATTTAACCAATAAATATTTCTTTTATCTTTTCTATTTATTTAACAAATATTTTCTTTTATATTTGATTTCACAAATATTTTCCTTTATATTTTATTTATTTATTTCCACTAAATAAATAATCCCTTATATTTTTATTTATTATCACAATAAATATTCCTTATATGATTTTATTTACTACCCCAGTAAATATTCCTCTTTATAAAACCCTCTTGATTTTATATATAAATTCCCTTTAGAAAATCCCTTGATTTTATAAATATTTTCTCTTTAATAAATTCTAATTCATTTATAAACAAATATCCCTTTTATAATCTATTTATTTAACAAATATTTTCTTTATCTTTCTATTTATTTAACGAATAAATATTTCCTTTTTCGATTCCATTTGAAAGTGTTTTACAAATATCTCCTTTGTGATTTCATTTGATTTTGTTTTACAAATATCTCCTTTTCGATTTCATTTGATTTTATAATTTATTTCTTTTATAAATTCCTTTTTCCTTTTATATATAAAATCCATTGATTTAATATAATTAATTTATTTTCAAAATATACTTTGAAAATTCCCTTTTTCATCCCAGTATTTCTTACAGTATTTAAAATACCAAATAACATTGATCTATATCATTCAAACATACATAATCAACAACAGATTATATATCACATCATATATCACAATATATGAAAAACAGTAAAATAAATGTTGAGGAATCCAGTTGGATTCCTCCAACCTGTTTCCCTGCATCACAGATGTTAAACAATATAATCAACATCACTTTCAGTTCAATATGAAATATTCTGTTAACAGAATCAATATATACAGATTTAACGGTTTATATATGTATATAGTTATATATATATATAATTTCCACTAACTGGCTAGCAGTTCAATCAAACAGTCAACACACAGTCAATCAGACAATTTTTAACAGTTCTAAAAATACAACATGAAAATATAAACTATTCAGAGTTAGTGAGATTTACTCACTTTGGCAGTTCATCGTTAAAGAACGATAAAATGTTTTTTGATTTGAATCAAACAAATTATTTTGCCATAAATTCAAACGAGCTCCAATCCACTCTCAGTCAGTTCCATTGGGTGGTGTCCGTCCATACGATCCCGAGGGATCTTGTTTCGCTGAATTTCATTCACGTATGATAAAGTTACGACTTATACGAGTTAATGTGCACTTTTAAATAATTAAAACATGGTTACTTAATTAAATGGGCTTAACTTTTTGAAACAAGGCCCATCTCCCTTCCTCAAAAGCCCACCCGCTCCTCATAACCCGTCTTCCTTCTTCCAAGATTACAGTTCGAGCTCCAATACCCAAATACCATTTCGCCAACTTCAAAACTCCAACGCTCCTCCTCCTCGTCACTGAATTCAACGAGACTACCACCCATTAATCCCCCTTCAAAATCTCTATCTCCCCATACCAACATTTCGCAGCTCGATGGGTGTTTCCCACTTGCGACGTCGTGCCAGACCAGGCGATTACAGGGAAGACACCAAACCTTTATAGCACCCAATCACCCCAAAATTCGCATACAGGTGCGGTTTTACCTCCACAACTCTCAAATGACCTTGATTCCACAAACAAACGACTAAAAATCCCACAAACTGAAACCCTAAAATCACGGTTTCGATTTCGAATTACAGGAAGTTGCGCCGAGCTTCACAAACGTACTACCAGCTTGAAAAGAAATCCTCACCGAGTTCGAATATACTTGTTTCACAAATTTAGGTATTTGATTTCATTTCTTTTTGATTTTATAAACTCGCGAATTCTTTTCTGTAAGAAAAGAAAAGAACAGCGGAAGAAAAAGAGTGGTTGACCAGAGAATGAAGTTTTTGGTTAGGTTTGAAAGTTAAGGTTGAAAGTTAAGGGTATTTTATAGGATGGATAAAAATATTTTTATATTCGATTTATATATTCATATTTAAGCCATCGTTGTTTTCACTCGTGTTTAAAAATCCCTGTGATCACACACGATACCCAAAAATCATGAAAATTGGCATGCAGCTCCAGTTCGACATTATGGTCCCAATGAAACTGGTTTCGTCGAATTTCGACTTCGTTGGCTCACACAACGTATTTTTAAAGGTCAAATTATCGAATGTATTTCACATTAAAATCCCGTACGGCCACAAACTGACTCTAAAAATCACAGAAATTGAAATCTAGCAAAAATTTAATATTGCGGATCCAACAAAATTAGTTTCGTCGAATTCTGAGGTCGTTTGCAAAACTGGCTATTTTTAAAGCTCTAAATAACCCATTTAAATATATAAATGTATTTAAATATATTTAAATATAATTAAATTAAATATTTATAAGTAAATATTATCATATATATTCACAACAGAATGTCATGCAGCTCTAGAATATTCCTGTATGAATTTCTAACTTGATATTTCAAATCCCGGTTAAATCGATATTCGATTTATAATGAAATTCCTTTTATAAATATAAATAAATCATTATAAATTATAAAGAAATTCCACAGCGACTTTTCTAAAATTTGATTTGGACATAAATCAAAATCTACACGACGAAATCCCGATTTTCTCTTCCACTAGAAAAATATACTTCATCAGCTCCTAATGTTTCTTGTTTCACAGAAATCCGATTTAAAACGGACCCTGTATATCCAGTTGAAGTTCAAATCACCAAATAGCGAACTGCCATGCCAATTCGAGCTCGATTATAATTAAAATATAATTATACGTTCAAACTTCATTTAAATAATATATTCGTTATTATAATTCAACTTTAAACTGAATTAAATACCACAGATGATCCAATTCACACCATACCGTGAATTCCACTATTTCTGACTATTTCAGAAATTTAATATATTATTATATTATTTATTTTAATTAAATATTCAATATTATTTAATTAACCTACCATTTAAATTCTCTAATTCACTATTTAAATAGTTAAATAAATTAATTATATCGCTGAAAGTTACGGGTCGTTACATTCTTCCCCACTTAAAATAATTTCGTCCTCGAAATTGCTAAGATAGAAAACAAACCCTATCGACTGGGTAGAACTTATTTGTTCACTTCTTAACTTCAGTTTCCACTGAACTAATTTAATTTCAATTAAATTATTAATTAATTCTCATAAACGAAAATTTTCAAAAATCCTGAAAATTTTCTAACACCTTATCTTTTCGAAAATTTTCGCCAGCACCTCCTTTGTACTGGTCATTAGGTCAAACTCCAACTCGCCTCTCTGGGCTGTCTCCAACCCAAAAGAAATTCAAACAGCCAAGCGGCTTGCCAATTCGGCTCATCAAAATCTCATACCATATTAAATATCAAAATTTCATATGCTATCAACTCAGCATATACCAATGTTATCCCAATCAAAATCTGCAATCACTTTTATCTCCAACACAACCATTCGCTTTTATGCAACCCAAATATCATTTCAAACTCGAGTTTTATTCTTGATTCCAAACTCTTAACTCAATTATCCAATTACACTTCAAATTCGAATCCCACAAATCCAATTTGTCTCCCTATCCTTCTAATTCAATTTCAGTTACCACTAACTGACTTTATTTTAATTCCAATTGGCTTTCCAAATTTCTACTCAATTTGTTTTTAATTCAAACTGCTCTTTCCTGGGAATTTTAAATAGTTTACCATATCGAAAATCAAACTTTCCTTTTCAGGATTCAAACACTTGCTTTTCTCAAATCAATTCAAAAACAATGTCTTTGGTAGTAATCCATCACTTAGAAACTCGAAAATGAACACTAGTGATGTCGCGGTTCATCATCAGGGTTATTTCCCAGCTATCGAAGTGAGTTCAGTACTATATTACTTTCAAAATCACTTTTAAACTATTCCTCTTTGAAATTTCTTTCAAAATATCCTTCCAATGTTTGTAAAACAATTTAAAATCTCCCAGGATTTTAAAATTCTCATATACTTAATTTAACTCCATTTACAAACATCTTTCCAATTTCCAGGCTTTTAATTTCAATTCTGATTTTAACTTTAGATTTAATTCATCTGATTCCACATATTTCACTTATATGAATTCTGATTGGTTATTTACATAACCATTTAATTTATAATCTTACTCGATTATAATAACAACCAATATATCCAATATATTATAATTCCAATATATATTTTCTCTATATCAAAATATACTTTGGGTAAAATTATTTTCATTTACCCTCTTTTCAAAACATATCGTGTCGACCCATCGTATTCGAGTGTTTAGAAACCCTTATCGATATTGTGGTGCCCCACCATCGACCAGAATCCATAAACAACTCAACCAATAAATCTACTCAATATAAAACAAATTTTTATATCAAATAACAAATACATTCACTCGTATATATACACTCAACTCAATCTAGGGTGTTACTAACCCCATATCTACTGAGTCACGCCACAGAGCCAAGGTAATTCACTTAACCTTAAGCTCTGATACCAATTGTAATGACCCGGAAAAAGGCGATCTTGGTTATCCGATATACAACACATATCGAACATCCAAGGATCGAAAATAACTGGAAAGTTAATGAAAGAAGTTAGAGGGTGAGGAAAGATAAGATAGAAACTTAGAATAGAAGAAGAAGAAGAACACAACATCAGAGTAACATGAACCTCACAGCGGAACGAACAACATATAATAGATAACATATCCTTGAAATAAATCAGTATATGTATACAGTAACATTATCAGAGTACAACACTTACAACACAACGGAAATAACTATAGCTATATAATCCTGAAGCCTCCTGCTCTAAGCTCTCCAAGTATATATGTAAAATCCTGACTACTTGACTGCCGTATAAAATTGGGCACCCAAGAGTTTAGGGAAAACAAAACAAAATAAACACCGGGTTAGTCATGGGACTGGTATGAGTAAAACAGTTTAAAACAGTTCGAGCCATTAAACGATATCTCATAAGACCACGCCGTGTAACGGAATGGGTTTTTCCCTTATGAGAATCCAAAATATCTTTACATCAAAAACCATTTGATATTATAATAATGTCAATCAACCACAATATAATAATCATCTAGTAAAAACGCTTTCATCTCACGTTCTACATATATAGTATACAATCAAAACCGCAAGCACGTATTGGGTAATGGATTTCCAACTATGACAAGGTATGGAACCACCTTTCGCTAGTGTACCTCTAGAGAGGAATACACTGGGTTCAACAAGAACTTCTTGCAACCCGGCCACACATGACCGACCACTCATTTCGCTTGAGTGTATCGAATGTATATCACCAACGGTTGGGAACAGCAACCGTTTCCCGAATGGGACAGCATCAACAATAGATTTTTAGAAATAAATGAAACTCTAGATCAGGTGATTATACACCCTAATAGGTGCGACCTACATAGCCATGCTGCCTTCCTGATTTTTGTCATTTCCCGGTTGTGAGGCTAGAGGCCACGCTTATCTCTGATAGATCACACATTTATTCACTTTGAATGTCACATCGTCATACCCGCCAAATCACAAATTGATTACCCCAAAAATACCATAAGAGAAGCTAATTCCTCCGCCACCAAACGTAAATACGTTTGAAGAGATCAACTTACGCGATCTATTAAATATACTCTGTCAGGCATTCTTCCATATAGGTCGCCCTGGGACTGGAAAAACCGAAGGCACTATTCCGTACATCCATCCTAGGCAATCTTTACCTAAGATTTATACAATAGCCCTTGCACTTTACTCTATCTTCAATTTTCTTTGGCATATATGATTCGCAACACTTATGCCAATACAGAGTGGTTCTTTAGATAATAATCCAACCGGTCTCTCCATATTAACAATGTTAAAATGGTCGAAAACTTCGATAGTCGGTGAGTTAACTATCAAAGAAAAACACGTGTGCAAACAACGGTATTATTTCCAAATGGAAATTATATCGGTCAATCATCATTGAACATTTATCTCTTTTGTTTATTAATTTACTTATCTCTTGTTTCCATATATTCAACATTTCTTATTTTCTAATTTTAGAAAATATATGTTATTAACAATGGAAAACATTCCCATTTCCTATTTTCTATATTAGAAAACATTTCTGGTTTCTTATTTGGAAAACATTTCCAAAGCTCCTTCATTGGATTTAAACTGATGTTTACATCAAACATCGCCATGCCATCTCAAACCATTTACTAAATTCACTTAACCATCATTCACTATCAAACCTTACCATTCCTTAGTTAAGAAGGAAGTCCATCAAGTTGGGGTATAATTACCTCTCAGACCTTAACTGATCAACGTTTTAACTTCAGAATAGACAAAGTTTATCTTTTAAACCTTTAACAAACTTCCTTACGTAACTCTTTTTCAAATAAACCTCTATTCGACAACTCCTCCCTTCGAATAACTATATTAGATAATCTCTCTTACGAATAACTAGATTCGAAAACCTTTCTTCGAATAAACTATATTCGATTAACTCTTATTCAATTAACTCTATTGGATTAACTCTTGTGGATTAACTCTTTTCACTTAACTCCTTTCGAATGAACTATATTTGATAACTCCTTTAACTCTATTCGAATAAACTATATTCGATTAACTCCTTTCGAATAACTAGATTCGATAACTCCTTTCGAATAACTAGATTCGATAACTCCTTTTAACTCGATTCGAATAACTAATATTCGATAAATCCTTTTAACTCGATTTGAATAACTAATATTCGATAACTCCTTTTAACTAATTCTAATCGATTTATTCTAATTCGATTAACTCTATTTAAATTCTCTATTGGTTAACTCTAACTTTAACTGGTTAACTTTAATTGATCAACTCTAACTGATTAACTCTAACTGGTTAACTCTAACTGGTCAACCCAAATTGATTTACCCTAACTGGTTAACTCTAACTCATTTACTCTATTCGATTAACTCTAATCGAATAACTAATATTCGATTAACTCATTTCAATCTACTCTTTCGATTTATTCCTTTGAATTAACTCCTTCGATTAATTCCTTTAAATTAACTCCTTTGATTAATTCATTTTCTGTGTGTTTATACAAATAATTCCTTTTCTATTTGTTTACTTAACAAATAACTATTCCCTTTTCAATTCTATTTATTTAACAAATAAATATTCCCTTCAATTCTATTTATTTAACCAATAAATATTTCTTTTGTCTTTTCTATTTATTTAACAAATATTTTCTTTTATATTCGATTTCACAAATATTTTCCTTTATATTTTATTTATTTATTTCCTCTAAATAAATAATCCCTTATACTTCTATTTATTATCCCAATAAATTTTCCTTATATGATTTTATTTATTACCCCAATAAATATTCCTCTTTATAAAACCCTTTTGATTTTATAAATAAATTCCCTTTATAAAATCCCTAGATTTTATAAATATTTTCTCTTTAATAAATTCTAATTCATTTATAAACAAATATCCCTTTTATAATCTATTTATTTAGCAAATATTTTCTTTATCTTTCTATTTATTTAACAAATAAATATTTCATTTTTCGATTCCATTTGAAAGTGTTCTACAAATATCTACTTTGCGATTTCATTTGATTTTGTTTTACAAATATATCCTTTTCGATTTCATTTGATTTTATAATTTATTTCTTTTATAAAATCCTTTTTCCTTTTATATATAAAATCCATTGATTTTATATAATTAATTTATTTTCAAAATATACTTTGAAAATTCCCTTTTTCATCCCAGTATTTCTTAAAGTATTTAAAATACCAAATAACGTTGATCGATATCATTCAAACACAAATAATCAACAACAGATTATATATCACATCATATATCACAATATATGAAAAACAGTAAAATAAATGTTAAGGAATCCAGTTGGATTCCTCCAACCTGTTTCCCTGCATCACAGATGTTAAACAATATAATCAACATCACTTTAAGTTCAATATGAAATATACTGTTAACAGAATCAATATATACAGATTTAACGGTTTATATATATATATACATAATTTCCACTAACTGGCTAGCAGTTCAATCAAACAGTCAACATACAGTCAATAAGACAATTTTTAACAGTTCTAAAAATACAACATGAAAATATAAACTGTTCAGAGTTAGTGAGATTTACTCACTTTGGCAGTTCATCATTAAAGAACGATAAACTATTGTTTGATTTGAATCAAACAATTTATTTCGCCATAAATGCGAACGAGCTCCAATCCACTCCCAGTCAATTCCATTGGGTAGTGTCCGTCCATACGATCCCGACGGATCTTGTTTCGCTGAATTTCGTTCACGTATGATAAAGTTACGACTTATACGAGTTAATGTGCACTTTTAAATAATTAAAACATGGTTACTTAATTAAATGGGCTTAACTTTTTGAAGCAAGGCCCATCTCCCTTCCTCCAAAGCCCACCCGCTCCTTATAACCCGTCTTCCTTCTTCAACGATGACAGTTCGAGCTCCGGTACCCAAATACCAATTTGACAATTTCAAAACTCCAACGCTCCTCCTCCTCATCACTGAATTCAACGAGACTACCACCCATCAACTCCCCTTGAAAATCTCTATCTCCCCATACCAACATTTCGCAGCTCGATGGGTGTTTCCCACTTGCGACGTCGTGCCAGACCAGGCGATTACAGGGAAGACACCGAACCTTTATAGCACCCAATCACCCCAAAATTCGCATACGGGTGCGTTTTTACCTCCACAACTCTCAAATGACCTTGATTCCACAAACAAACGACTAAAAATCCCACAAACTGAAACCCTAAAATCATGGTTTCGATTTCGAATTACAGGAAGTTGCGCCGAGCTTCACAAACGCACTACCAGCTTGAAAAGAAATCCTCACTAAGTTCGAATATACCTATTTCACAAATTTAGGTATTTGATTTCATTTCTTTTTTATTTTATAAACTCGCAAATTCTTTTCTGTAAGAAAAGAAAAGAACGGCGGAAGAAAAGAGTGGTTGACCAGAGAATTAAGTTTTTGGTTAGGTTTGAAAGTTAAGGATATTTTATAGGATGGATAAAAATATTTTTATATTCGATTTATATATTCATATTTAAGCCATCGTTGTTTTCACTTGTGTTTAAAAATCCCTGTGATCGCACACGATACCCAAAAATCATGAAAATTGGCATGCAGCTACAGTTCGACATTACGGTCCCAATGAAACTGGTTTCGTCGAATTCCGACTTCGTTGGCTCACACAGTGTATTTTTAAAGGTCAAATTATCGACTGTATTTCACATTAAAATCCCGTATGGCCACATACTGACTCTAAAAATCACAGAAATTGAAATATAGCAATAATTTAATATTGCGGATCCAACAAAATTAGTTTCGTCAAATTCTGAGGTCGTTTGCAAAACTGGCTATTTTTTAAGCTCTAAATAACCCATTTAAATATATAAATATATTTAAATATAATTAAATTAAATATTTATAAATAAATATTATCGTATATATTCACGACAGAATATCATACAGCTCTAGAATATTCCTATATGAATTTCTAACTTGATATTTCAAATCCTGATTAAATCGATATTCGATTTATAATGAAATTCCTTTTATAAATATAAATAAATCGTTATAAATTATAAAGGAATTCCACAACGACTTTTCTAAAATTTGATTTGGACATAAATCAAAATCTACACGACAAAATCCCGATTTTTCTCTTCCACTAGAAAAATATACTTCACCAGCTCCTAACGTTTCTTGTTTCACAGAAATCCGATTTAAAACGGACCATGTATATCCAGTTGAAGTTCAAATCGCCAAATAGCGAACTGCCGCGCCAATTCGAGCTCGATTATAATGAAAATATAATTATACGTTCAAACTTCATTTAAATAATATATTCGTTATTATAATTCAACTTTAAACTGAATTAAATACCACAGATGATCCAATTCACACCATACTGTGAATTCCACTATTTCTGACTATTTCAGAAATTTAATATATTATTATATTATTTATTTTAATTAAATATTCCATATTATTTAATTAACCTACCATTTAAATTCCCTAATTCACTATTTAAATAGTTAAATAAATTAATTATATCGCTGAAAATTGTGGGTCGTTATAGATGAATTTGTTAACATTCCTCCTACTGGATACGTTGCAGTTAACCGATACATGTTAACGAGTGGAGCTATTCCTCCTTTTAATTCTTATTTAGATTTAATACTTCGGCGCTTGGCCATTGCCCCATACCAATTACACCCAAACGGTTACTTTTCCTTAGTGAGGCTTTGTGTACTGTTTATCGGGGCCAAAGAGCGTGCGCCCACATTTCAAGATATCTGCTCTTTATACTCTTTTAAAAGGAGGAAGAAGGATCGTCCCTCAATCATTTTCGTCGAGAGTCGGGGTTCCAAAATTATCACTGATTTAGTTGAGAGTGCTCGAGGATTCCCAAACCAATATTTCTTTGTCAGGTGCCCTCCAAACTTCTATGGATTTTGGATGGAAAGAGGTAAATATACTTAATTTACCATCGTTTATTTCCTTTTTCCTTACTCCCATGCTCAAGTCTTTAGTTATTCTATAAAGATCCTTCCGATCAAGATATTTCCTTCAATCAAAATCTCCTGAATCCCTTAACAGTTGTTCTTGAGAGTGAAAGGAGTAGGAAATTCTTACTCATGGATGAGTTCCTTCGTCGATGCCACATGGTTCCTCCCTCACGATCTCTAGGGACAGATCCGGTAGATAAGAAAGACACTACTCGTAAATAGGGCTATCAATTTCCTACCCGACCCGTGACCCGACCCGAAACCCGCCCAAAAATTAGCTGGTTAACCCGACCCGTTTAGTTAGCGGGTCATTTTTGGGTCAACCCGAATTTGACCCGTTTACAAACGGGTGGGTTTAGGGTTGACCCGCTAACCCGATTTTGATCCGCCAAACCCGATTACATATTGTATCTCTTCCATACTGTTAGTCTTTTATGTATACTATTAGTGTTAGTCTTTTATTTATGCAGTAATCAGTATGTGCTGGATCTAGATTAACCCTAGAGGGGGTGAATAGGGTTTATCACAGTTTTTAACAGAATTAAAATTCTAACGAGATATATAATAATTAACACATCACAGAATATAGCGGAAACAGAACTGCAGAAAATAAATCATACACAGATATACCCAGCTTCGGCAAAACCCTGCCTACTGCTGCATTTCTAAGGTTTCTACTAGGTGATAGAACAGCTCCCGCATACAAG
Organism: Allium sativum; assembly: GCA_030737875.1. Lineage (NCBI taxonomy): Eukaryota > Viridiplantae > Streptophyta > Magnoliopsida > Asparagales > Amaryllidaceae > Allium > Allium sativum. The sequence goes on along the minus strand of CM060926.1, from coordinate 1,015,122,389 downwards.
ACCATGTACACTCGCAAACCCTGCTCCTATTCTAACCCTACGCTCAAAACCCTAGACTGGTCGATATCCCCTCGATCATATTTCCCCTGATTACAACCCTGTAACCAGTAACCCAGATTTTACAGACTCTGCCAACTGCCAGTTAAACACCTAATTGGTTTTCCCTAGATTTTTACAGAATTCTAGAAACTGTTTTGACAGTTTACAAAAGAATTGAAAATACAAAATAAATAAAAAGAAAGCAAAGAAACCCCCTCTTTAATACAAACTAATCCCTTTTGACTTATGTTGGCTGCCCATTTTCTTTATTTGTTCAGCCTGATCCTTTGCTTCTAAGGAAATGAACATGGAGGCTATGGGAAAAAGGAATTTTTGGGTTTCTTTGAAATCCTCCAACTTGAATCGATTGATTGATGTTCTGAAAGAAATAATCTCCAAAGCTTCTTCAAATTTATGCTCCTGCTCGATTCACAGTCTTGGATTGCAATCAAAAACGTTTTGTGAGTTCTCTGAATTTGATTAGATTTTTGCTCTTGAAATTTTGGGTTTTTGTTTTTGATGCAAATTGCTGATGAGGATAGGTGTTAATATAGGATAATAGAATCCTTTTATTGCTCTGATTTCACTGAATGACTTGACTGATTTGCGTTGCGTGATTTCTTCCCTTTGGTGCCTTGATTGAATCGCCCTTGAAAATTTTCTGGAAACCTTTTTGAATTGTTGCCTTATAACACCTTTGTAAAATAAAGAAATAAAATCTTTGGCCCACTTGATATTATGCCATGAAATCATTTCTGGAAAATGAATAAAGCTTGCCAAAAAAAGGTTTAAATGATATTTCTTGGAAATTCAACATTCTCTTTGCATGATAGCTGCTCTGCCTTTAAATGATTTATTGATTGAATCAGCATTGATAGCAATTCAGGAAAAATATATTTCATTAGCTGTCCCCTTAGAAAAAATTGCCAAACAAATACATATTGATTTGTTTTAAATCTGGAAACATATTGATGCTTTCCTCTTTTGACATCCTTGGCCTTGAAAACTTGCTGTGAACATGAATTGATGAATTCATTGATAAAATTCTTGAAATACAAAGATTTGATTGCATAAATGTTTACTCTGAATTTCTGGAAAGCTGATTTATGTTCTTGGAAAGAAATTATTTATTACTTGCCAAACATGGTTTTGCTGAATTGTGTTTTTCCAAAAAAAATGATTCCTTGCCAACATTGACTCTTAAAAACAGTTACAGAAAATCATGAATGGATTTTTGGAGTGTCATTAAAGCTTGACAAATATACGCTTGCTGGACAAACCTGATTCCTGTAATTTCTGGAAAGACATAATTTGAATTTCTAGAGGACAGATAACACTTGCCACATTTAGTTGAATTTCAAAAAGAAATGTTTGTGATTTCTTTCCAAAAGCTCTTGCATGCACTTGCTCATGTATTATTCTTGTACATCTGGCACATTAATTCACACATGCTTGAGTCTTGCCATTTGTTTGTGAGATGAATTGCACTTGAACACTGAATGCTCATGTTGATCTATTGAACTGCTGTAGAACAATTGTTTTGCTGCCAATTTGGTTCTCTTCAATGTTGGCTTATGAACTTCAGTCATTTAACCTGTTGCCAGAAACAAATTGAGTTTCTGAAAATAAATTGCCCTAAAAGAATGATTGTCTTGTCAAATGTGAATTTAGATTTCTTGAATAAAATCTTAGCACATTTATTTCCCACTGTATAATTGGAAACCATTGAATTCTAGAATATTTTAGCAAAGATCTCCTTGCTAAAAAACTGAACACCTCCCATATACGAGCAAATGCAATGCTTCAATCATGTTGCTTAAACTGGTCCATGAATGAATGTGAAAATGTATTCCTTCCATGATTGTTGCCGTGCTCTCTTTTGTTTTGACCTGGTCATACTGGTTATATACATTAACTTCATTTGCATGTACCATTTGAAAATCTGAAACATTTTGCCATGCTCTTGAAACTTGCCATAATCAACACATAATCTGTGAAACATGAATTGATTTCTTGATTGATTCTTGGCACATTAAAAACTTGTTCATTAATATGGACATGTATAGACTGTAGCTCCACTGTGTCGCATACATGCTTGTTCCCATATGTCAAATTTTTTTTTTATTCAGCTGCCATGATGTTGAGTTTGCTTGACCTAAACACTTGACATAAATCAGCACCATATTCATTTCTATTGCAGTGTACTGTGTGTGTATTTCATGTGACAGGTAAGCAGATAATGATTGGACTGACAATGACTGGACTGACAGAACACAGAGACAGAAGATGACAGTGAAAGTATATTAGTGTGTGTAACAGTGAAACTGTAAATGAGCGTCTGAGTGTATGCTTGTATAATCGAGTGTCTGTAGAAAGGAGCTTTGTGTATACTAAAATTGATTGTACAATAATGAATATCAGTGAAATGTACAAATAGTGGAGTTTATATTTTTGTACTATTTAATTATTGAAATAAAATATTCTATTTAAATAAAATACAGTTGAATATTTGAATTCGTGTATAGTCGTATTCTATTTAAACATAAATATTATATTTCTATCTGAGATGTGATATAATAGTAACAAACACATTTAAAGTAAAATATACTTGTTTGTTATCATCAAACAAAAATCATATAATTGTGTATACAACTACGTTATATACAACAGTATGCTCGTATATGTAAGCTATTATATTTTATTAATTTATTCTTATATATTGTTAGTTATATTTTACTTATAACAACTATATCTCATCCATACTGGTAGCCTTTAATTTATGCAGTATGGGAATATATACTTATGTATAGAAAATGATTTTTGAATATGGGGATTTCATGCTTTATATATGTGTTGTCTATTGGTGACTTTGCAACTTGTTGCATGTTGGTGATTATATAACAGTGTGCATGTTGATGATTTGGCTCTTTTGTTGCTTATATTAGTAGGCAATATCTATCAATGGGTCAAACAGGTAAACCCAACCCAACACGACCTGACACGACTCATTTAGTTAAACGGGTTACGTGGGTCGGGTTGGGTCAACCCGTTTATAAACGGGTCGGGTTAGGGTTGGGAAAATATGACCCGTTTAATAAACGGGTTGACCCGACCCGTTTATAAATCAACCCGAACCCGACTTGACCCGACCCGAACCCGACCCGACACGACCCATTGATAGCCCTACTCGTAAATCTCCAACCAAGAAAGCTCGAATAAAGAAGTGTTCTGATCCTGTAGGAAGGAATAAGAATCCTCCCAAATCCAAACTAGTTTCCATCAAGGTGGAAGCACCCAAACGATGTGAGGCTAAGAGATGTTTGGTCTTATCTGATCAAGTTGAGAAAGAAGGCACAGCCCGAGATCCTGAGGAAGAGACCAGACAGGATGATGCAGATAAGACTGCTTTGAGAATTAATCTAGACCCAATAGAGGAAACCAAACAGCATGAGGGAACCGGAATAACTTCTAAGGACAATTCAAGTACTGAAAATCGTGATGAGAACCCCATCATCCAAGATAGACAAGGAAGCATGTCGGAGACTTTTAGAGATCTGGGTGATCTTAGCTCAGCTAGAGATATTGTTCATGGTGATCTTGACGTCCAAACACTTAAACGCCAAACTTAAATACAGGATTTAAAGCCCATATGCTCCCATCTCTAGACCAGGGAAACTACTTGCTAAGCTAGGGATTATATGGTAAACTTAGAACCATCATCTAAGATTTTTTTGTTAACGAACACACATTGACATACTCCCTTACTTGCCATACATTTCTAGCACTTTGCTTCAGTTCTTTCTATTTTGCCTCAGTACTTTTTAATTTAAGTACTGAAAATTTTCTCTTTCCTTTTCTAGGATCAGAAATGAGACACTCATTTGCGGATAGCTTTGAAAAAGGTGCCACGCAGTTCAACCCCAAAAACTTCATCAATCCTCGGTCTTCTCAACATTCAAAACATTCTCAACATTCACAACCTGCTTACCAGCCTCAACAGATTGGCGATCTCGTTGAGACCAAGCAACAAAGGAAGTGGAGGCATGATCATTTTGATATGCTGCAAGCTAAGAGGAGGAAAGAAGAAGAAAAGAAAAAAAGAAGAATGAAAAGAAGAGAGAGAGAGAAGTGATAAGGGTAAAGGTGACTCTGGGAAGCGTCACGAATCGAATAAATTTCCATTTCCTGATCTCTCAATGCCGGATATTCAAAATACTGGTGATGACATACCGTTGGCTTCCCCATCAGTAGCCCTTACTTCTTCCGACCTTCAAATAATTATTGATAGGCCTTGTTACAAGATAAGGCCAACCGGCCTAATGCTTGTCGAGCGCTTCAAAGGCTGGGACTTGAGAGGGATGTACTTTGACGTAGACTTGCATCCCAACAAGAAGTGGGATATTCTTGAGGAAATAGCTGGCGCAAAAAGCAGTATGATCACTCAATATGACGTTTGTGAAATAAGTCCAAGAAGCTCAATCTGCTCAGCAACTTGCCGAGTCCCAATTAGCTATAGAAAGGAATGCTTCTGCTACTCTTCAACAATAGAATTTAACTCTTCAACATAAGATTTCTTCCCAAAGTTTAGCCCTTGAAGCGCTAACTACCAATGTTAAATTTCTTGAAGAAGACAAAACTAAAGTCGTTGATGCCTATAAGAATACTAAAGCGAAGACCGATGACACCTTATTTAAGTTTTATGTTTACAGCGTCATGGGCCGTGGCCGTTTGCACTATTTGGGAGAAGATTTTGCTCAGACTTTAGCTCTTGTCTAGGAAGAATTACTCAAGATTGATGGAGGTGATCATGGTGAGGAGGATCTTATAGAGGAACATTTGAATGAGCAGTCCTGTGAGGCCTTAGCCAAGGGGAAGATTATATTAAGGAAAAAGCAAGCATTGCTAGCTGATAAAGCCGGACCTTTCGAAGGACAAGACTGGGATGCAACAAATGTTGATGCCCGTAATATTTCTTCCAATGCTGAAGCTTTTGGCACACAGGCCCCGGCCGATCCTCCCACTGCTTTCAAAGAAAAAGACAGAGCGTTCGAGGAGCATAATGTTGAGGAAAACTTGGGAGAGGAGCATACCAAGGATGACGAAGCAGATGATAATATCTATGAAGATAGACTTGAAGTTTAAGAGCATAGGGACCTTCATGCTAGTCTTCTAGCTGCAGGTAAACTTGAAATTATCAAAGCTTTGCTATACTTAGACAACTTATGCCCTTCACTTGAGACATCTGCATTTCGTGGTCACTGTTCGTCTACTCACCATCAACCTCTCCTGCTATAGGAAAGACAAGGACGACTGAAGCCATCACAACTGATTCAACCTTAACGTCAATCCCTCTTGCCCCAGCTTCCACTCCTCCCACGGGTGATCCATCCCTTCATGATTTTACCACTCCAAGGTCTCAAGATACTCGGATTCCCACAATTTCTAACTTAGGTGAGGATGTGGAATACATTCCCAGTAATGAGGACTCTGAGCATACCGGTGAGACCCCAGATAAGGAAACTAATGATCCAAATCAGCAAAAATCCAAAGCCACATCAGCTTCAGGACGCAGGGGAAGGAAGCATGCTGCTAACAAGAAGAAAGTTATAGCTTTGTCATCTCAAGAAAGTCCCAGTGGTCTAGGAAACATCCAGCTAGCGCTCCTCCTTCCTCCACAAACCTTCTCTGAGATTAGGCAGTAAGAAGTAGTAGTGCTCATGACTTTGTTTTTAGTTTTTTATTACTGTACTCAGACCGGTTGTATATGCGAGTGCCGGCCCTCGCTCACTACTTTATACTCATTACTTTATGCACATTTATGTCTGATACTTTTGTACTTGACTTGTGATTCTGTGATCTGCTTGTTGTACTTAAGCTTTTGCTTTAGCTTTGCCGTACTTTCTTGTTTTGCATTCCACACTTGTTTTCTTTTCGGGCACTAAATGCAACTTCTATATCGCAAGTCATTTGTTATTACAATGCCTAATATTATGACCTCGTGGTATGTTTCTTGTGAATAATAATTTTTCGGTTGTAGCCACGGATCATCATTTGCTGGATTTACTTGACCAATTTTACTGAATTTCTTTGACTTATGACTGAGGCAGTATTTGAGACTTCTTTTCCCGTGAGTAACCACTTTTCATGTTTACCACTTCATCGAAGTTTTCGTTTCCTTAGCCATTTCAAGGAATTCAACTTTTATTGGTCAGAGTAATCCTTGTGGATACTAAGCCTTTAGTGTAAAGTTGTGATGTATTTATGGTATGTTTAAGTGAGCATTATTGAATTTCCTCGATGCAGTGGTAATGCCCCCATACCAGAATTCATCACGGACGTTAAAGGCGAGGTGTGACATTTATGATTGACTACATTTGAAATGTATCGGTCATGTGCTTGTGCCATCACATTTGAAGTTTCCTGACCTACTCGTGATCCAAGGGTTTCTTATGTAGCCAATGAAACTCATGCCCTTTAGTGGGGATGAATTTTTGTTTTGGTGCCCCTGCTTAAGAGGTTTTCATTTTTGCGCCTCCGAAGGGGTCTTAGTAAATCCGTTATTTGTTGTGACTGAATAATTTAGCCACTTGTAGAATTTGTCGACCCTTCGAAAAGGTCTTCGGGTCCGTCACTAACCGAATTTGGAAGACCCGGGTTATGATCGGATGCCCCCGAAGAGGTCTTTGAAGTCCGTCAGTAACTGGATTTGGAAGACCCAGCATCTAATCGAATGCCCCCCGAACAGGTCTTTGAAGTCCATCAATACTGGATTAGGAAGACCCAACATCTGATTGGACGCCCCCGAAGAGGTCTTTGAAGTCCATCAGTAACTGGATTTGGAAGGCCCAACATCTGATTGGACCACCCGAAGAGGTCTTTGAAAGCCCAGGGTTTGTCTTAATCAGTCCATGTATAAATGGCACTGATGATCGATTGGGTGCCCCTCGGGGAGGTCTTTGGTTTAGGGTTGCATCGTTTCACGGGGCGGACGCTAGTTCATTTATCGGGTTTTACCAAGATTTGTTAGAACTAGGGTCTTGGACCTTACAATTAAGAAGGTGCCCCTACGGTGAAACTTTCGACTTTGTTTGAATTCCGGACGCTGCATCATTTGACCATTCAGTTCCCGATGTCCCTTATTTGCAGTTTCATGCTCCACACCTCCATGTTTATTGTGAATGATGTTTTAAGCATTGAGAAACGAGTGCTTAAGCTATCCCAACCAGGACATGGTGTAACGATTATCAGGTTTTACTAGGTCATGGATGCGTTGATGTTCATTTAGATGACCTGCAATCGAAATCGAATTTAAGCAACTTGTAAACTAGAATTTGCAAATGTACGATTTAGGCAAGTAAAGCAATTTTCTTCAATGATATGTACAAAGTTTGTGACAATGTTGCATGGTATTTACAATGCATGATGTTTACAACTTTTCAAGACATGTAAAATAAATTTTAAGTAAAATAGTGATGGTGGTGTATGCTATTCCAAGCTCTCGGAAGTTGGGCTTCATCCGTCATTTTCAATTCGAAGGTGCCATCTGAGAATTTTTGGCTTATTATATACGGTCCTTCCCAATTGGGTCCGAGTACTCTGATTCTTGTCATGATCCTTTTCAGAACAAGGTCCCCAATTTGAAAGGTTCTCCGTTTGACTTTAGCATTGAAATGTCTAGCTATCCTTCTTTGATGAGCAACAATCCTGAGTTCTTCTTCTTTCCTTTTCTCTTCAAGCAAATCGAGCGCCTTGAGCTGCAGCTTCTCATTCTAATTTTGGTTGAAGTGGATTCTTCGTGAGTGGAAACTTCCAACTCTACTAGAATCATAGCCTCGGATCCAAATGCAAGTGAGAATGGAGTATGCCCAATCGCAGTTTTGTGAGTTGTGCGATATGCCCATAGTGCAAGCAGAATCTCATCTACCCAGCCACCTCTAGCTTTTTCGAGATGCTTCTTGATGGTTGACTTTAAAATTTTATTGATTGCTTCGACTTGCCGGTTGGCCTGCAGATGAGCAACGGCTGGAAACTCTTCTTGATTTTGTATTTAGTACAAAAATCTAAGAACTCACTGCTCTCAAACTGTGTCCCGTTATCAGTGATTATTTTCTGTGGTACCCGGAACCTACAGATGATGTTTTTCAAAACAAAATTGATCACTTTTTTCGAAGTAATAGTAGCTAGTGGCTCAGCTTCGGCCCATTTGGTGAAATAGTCAATAGTTACTATTGCATACTTCATATTCGACTTAGTTGTAAGCAATGCCTCAATTAAATTTATGCCCCAAATGGAAAATGGTCATGGGTTGACCATTTGAGTCAGTTCTGCGAGAGGTGCTCTAGGAATTTTCGCATATCTCTGGCATCTATCACACTTTTTTGCATAAGTCATTGCATCAACATTCACATCGGGCCAAAAGTAGCCATATCGCAGAATTTTCTTGGTTAGAGTTTGACCGCCTCTGTGACCTTCACATTCCCCTTCATGCAATTCTACCAAGATTGCTCTGGACTCCTCTTTGGTTACACATCGTAGTAGTGGCATAGAGAAACCTCTTATATACAATCTTCCATCTTGGATAAGGTACAATGGAGCTTTGCGTAATATTTGTCTTTACTTTCTTGGCTCTTCTGGAAGTGTTCCCTTAAGAATATATTCCTTGATTGGGGTCATCCAGGATGCAGGCTCTTCAATAGTCTCCATAATCCAATCGATATCTGCTTCTTCAATAACAGGAGTTGAGAGGACTTCGATGGGTATTAGACCCAAGCATCTGAGGAGCTGGCATATTTAGCGAGAGAATCTGCCATTGAATTTTCTTCCCTAGGAATATGAGATATAGTGTAGTAGTCGAGATCATTAAGAAGTTCCAAAGCTTTGGTAAGATAAGCAGGAAGGTTCCTGATCTTGGTCTGGAATTCCTTGCGAACTTGACATACCACCATTTGAGAGTCGCTAAGAATTTGCAAGGTTTTCAGATTCAACTCTTTTGCTAACTTTATCCCTGCAATCAATGCTTCATACTCAGCCTCATTATTGGTTGATGGGAATTCCAGTCTTAGAGCGTAGCATAAGGAGTGGACATCAGGGGTTTCCAAAACTATTCCTACCCCCGAGAAGTAATCATTCCTGGATCCATCAATGAATAGCTTCCAATTAGTCATTGCCTCTGTTGGTTCCTCTGTCTCCTCACCCTTATCCATGAATTCGGTGACAAAATCCGCTAAATCTTGCCCATTAATATCTCTTCGAGGATGATAAGTAATGTCATATTGGCTGAGCTCTATGTTCCACTTCAACAGTCTCCCCGAAGGTTCTGGGCGGAAAAGAACTTGTCTTAGTGGTTGGTCGGTGAGAATCTTTATTGGATGAGCTTGGAAATATGGCCTTAGCTTCTTTGAGGGGATAAGCAGACAATACGCAAGTTTTTCTAACTTAGGATAGTTTAGATATGCCCCTGCAAGCCTTTTGCTGATATAGTAAACTGGCTATTGAACCTTGGCATCTCCCCGGACAAGGGTTGCACTTAATGCATGTGACGAGACAACTAAATATAGGAATAGCTCTTCTCTATCTTTAGGCTTTGAAAGCATCGGTGGAGATTCGATATGTTTGATTAACTCTTCGAAAGTCATTTGGCATTAGGGCGTCCATTGGAAATCCTTCTTTCCTTTCTTTAAGGCAACGAAGAGTGGTAAGCACCGATCCATGGCCTTCGAAATAAATCGGTTAAGCATGGCTACATTCCCATTAAGCCTTTGAAGCTCTTTCTATGTCCTAGGAGCACGCATCTATCGTAGGGCTATAACGTGAGAAGGATTTTGTAACACCCCACCTCCGCTAGGATCACTCACAAAGGGAATGCACTAGTTTTGGAGGAGCGTTATCGAGGTAAACAATCACAGAAATATTACAAGACAGACATAAATAAAACAGCGGAAGAGTCAAAAGATAAATTTCATTACTTTCAAAATTGTCAAAGCCTTTTTCATCCAAAGTACCAAATAGCCAAAGTTGTCATTTTCCATTACAACAAATTCTGTCTTGCATAAATAAAGAAGCATAAAAGCTTAAAACAGCAAAAATAGCATGATTCCCCAAGATAGTAGAAATGCAGCCATAGCAGAGCTCAAGATCAAACCGTACATGAGCTGAACCGAAAGCAAGAGAAATCCCAGCTAAGTGCTAGTGTTTCCTCCTTGAGAACCTGAGGGGGAAATGAAAGAAAAAGAGGCGAAAGAAAACGGGTCAGTCATAAAGACTGTTAAGTCCTAGTGACTTTCAGCATAAAAACAGGTAAAGGTAACATGACATGTATAAACTGAAAGTAAACATAAGAATGCTGTCAAGATGGGCAAGATAGACTAAGATAACATGATAAATCAAGTATAAATCAAGTATAGCATCGCATGTTCAAGATTCGTTGCACCAACTGTACTAGTATCCCAAACCCATGTCATATATTAACCATGAAATAATCTCTTGGCCCAATATCATGAAATGACCCATTTCGGGGTCCTAGGAATGATCCATTAATCGATCGGCTCCCTACAAGTTCTAGCTCGTCGTGTGTCTGTGTCATACGACCCTATCACGAATGTAGTCACCTGTGCTAGGTCCACCATAGGGTGTATTATGCCCTTGGGTGCCAACCACCGACACAAATCAAGCACGCACAGTGTAAACCTACTGATGCCCAATGCTTGCTTTTTCAACTCCGGACTACGTGCACGACCATAGTCCACCTGAAAATACACTGGCGCACCAACTCAGCCGTCGTTTTGGTCGCTCACAATCAGCCCAGTAACCGTGCCCCCACCCTGCGTAGTTCTAGGGTACCATGATACATCTAAATGGGTTACTGCTGAAATGGACCGCGTAACTAGGGTTTCCATCCAACAAGTTAAGTGTTGTCATTTAAATTCGTGACTTAACCCTTATCAGTCTAGCATGTCAAATTGGTTAAGTGTTGTCTTTCAATTTCATGACTTAACCCCGCTAATCATGTGTCAAGTTGGTTAAGTGTTGTCTTTCATGTTCATGACTTAACCCTATCATGTGGCATTAATTCATTAATGCACCCCAACCTCTCACATCAGACCTGTTGTTGTGGTCACTGATATGCCGGGCGGTTCCGGGCAGATTTACACCACAACTCAGTCTGACCTCGAGTTTCAAGCACGACATGACCAACTACCTACATTGGATCCTATTGTTTGCAGTCACTGGATTTGCCTGGCGGTTCCGGGCAGAATTACACTGCAAACTCAACCCAACCACGAGTTGGCCATTTTCAAGTTCATTCTAGTGTCATGTCCATGTTCAAATTTCATGTCAAGTTCGTGTCAAATTTCATGGCAAGTTTCATGTCAAGTTTCATGATTCATATTCATAACCAATTCATGTTTTGCCTAATCTACCCAAATCGTATTCCCATCGCACGTAAACGCGAATCGATCTAGATTACAAGTAAATCCAAATTCAAAATAATAGGGAATAACATCAAAATTATGATAGGCAAAAGAACGAGCACAAGGTGATAAATCTAACATGATATAGCTTGAGATTATTGGTTATAACATCACTGGCATATAGAATAATAGTCCCAAAACATTAGGATTACAGATCTAGCATAATAAGGTGATAGTCATGATAAAGGTGATAATCCAAACTTGTGAAAAGTAGATTGATTCAACATCACAGGAATGATAATACTATGGACATGAAGGAGTTTGATTTACAACATGAATAGGTCCAAACTGATTTCATAGCAATATTCCCAAATGTCAAGATCCAAGATGGAAACTAGAATAGATGTGAATCGATTATCATACTTAAGTCCAATTTCACTTTATCTCATGTCCAAATTACAATTAACAAGTTTAAATCTCAAAGTAACTAGAACTTACAGTGCACAGATCGAGAATTTAGAAAGCAGAATCGAAGCTCTAGTCGAACAACCCCAATATGCAATTCCTAGCCGTAATCTTCAAGAAATAGTCTTCGTGTTTTATTTTAATTTATTTATTTCAATTATTTCAGAGGCAGCATAAGGAGAGAATAAAATGGTGTAAAGAGAATGGGGTTAGGGGTTGTTTATATAGGATTAGGCGAACGAATCTAGACTGAAAACGAGACCAAAAACATCAGAATGAACCCAGGCTCAAAACTGTGTTTCGGCACCAGGTCGACCCCCAGGTCGACCATAGGGTCGACCTGGCCCCTGGGAGGTCGACCATAGTGTCGACCCCCAAGTCGACCTGGTCCTAGGCGGGAAAATTCCCGCCCAGTTTGCGCTGGGGTTTGAATTCGAATTTCGAATTCGAATTCAAGCTGTTTTTCGGTTCTGAAAATCCTTGAAACTTCGGAGGGTCATATCTCCCTCATACGGAATCCGTTTTTCGAAAACTCAGATCTTTTCCAAGCAGAATTTCGATACGAACGCAATGGCGCAACCCATTTTCCCTGATTCTTATATTAAAATGTAATTATGCCTTGATTTATGGTTTTAACATGTTATTAAAATACGGGTTGTTACATTCGCCCCTCCTTAAAGGATTTCGTTCCCAAAATCTTCAACTTAAGAAGAATGCATCCTATCATCCAATCATTCATCTACTCAACCATCATCCACAAGAAACCATTGTCCTTAAAAGATTTCTAATGCTGTATGAACTTATGCAAGAGTGTGTGTATATGTACTTATCTAATGCAAAAGATCAGGTGGTTACTGATTCAGTAGACCTCCTTAATGCAAAATATGTTAGTGTAATGAGTCCAACATGTATGCAAATTCCTAACATACTTTATAATCTATACATGAGTGCACAAACATTCATCCATATGCAACATCCATATAATAACATATCAAATTTCCATCCATATACAAGTATAAGCACCCTTGCATATGCAATATGAAATATGTGACTGAGCCGATCTAGTGCCTAATGTGTGTTATGCAACCACGAGCAACCACTTGGAATCATTAACCATAACATGTTTCAATCACATGTTTACATCCAAAAGAGTTCTACCTAAGGTTCTCAAGATAGGGTCGAGAAGATAACAAGACAAACATGGATAGCAAAAGCATGTACAAGATACGAAGGTATGTAAACTTATAGGAAAAAGAGATCGAGAATGTACCCTAAAAAAGAATGGGGTATAGCGCGCGTATCTTCTCTTCGATTTCCCAAGTTGCGTCTTCTTGGGCTTCACTCCACTATACTTTAACTAGCTTGACTTCTCGATTCCTTAGCTTCTTGATCTCCGTTCCTAAGATACGAATCGAAACTCGCCTCAATGTTGCTTCTCTTTCCACTTGTACGCCTTCAAGGATGCTTGGCTCAACCACTTCGGAAGATTCATGTAAGCACTTTCGGAGATGCGAAACATGAAAGACATTGTGTACTCCGGCCAATCTCTCGGGTAACTCTACCTTATAGGCCATCTGTCCAATCCTCTCGATGATAGGGAACAGTCCTATGAACCTCGGTGTTAACTTTCCAACCGCTCCAAAGCGAACCACATTGCGCAAAGGAGAAACTTTTATAAAGACCATATCTCCGACTTCGAACTTTTGGTCTGTCCTTCTCTTGTCCGCGTAGGATTTCTGTCTATCTTGGGCCGTTTTCATTCGTCTTCGTATCAACTCAACCTTCTCGGAAGTGTCCCTTATCATGTCGGGTCCAAGTATGAGCTTGTCTATCGACTCCCACCAACAAGTTGGTGACTTGCACGGTCTTCCGTATAAATCTTCGAATGGTTCCATTCCTATGCTAGCTTGGTAACTATTATTATAAGCGAACTCAATGAGAGGTAGGTGATCTTCCCAAGTACCACCAAAGTCGAGAATGCATAGTCTCAAAAGATCCTCTAGTACCCTATTTACCCTTTCGGTTTGTCCATCCGTCTGTGGGTGATAGGCCGTGCTTAAACTTAGTCTTGTACCCATTGCTTCTTGTAAACTATTCCAAAATTCGCTAGTGAAAATTGGGTCATGATCTCTAACTACACTAGAAGGAACTCCGTGCAACCGTACTATTTCTCGAAGGTATATAGACGCTAGCCATGATGCGGTCCTCTTGCTCTTCACAGGAATGAAGTGAGCGCTCTTCGTGAGTCTATCTACTATAACCCATATGCTAGTATTGCCCTTCCTTGACCTAGACAATCCATCCACGAAATCCATCGAGACACTCTCCCATTTCCACTACGTAACCTCCAAAGGATACAATAGCCCACCGGGCTTTTTCGACTTGGCCTTTACTTGTTAGCACACCATGCACTTAGAAATGAATTCCACCATGTCCTTTTTCATCCCGTTCCAAAAGAAAATGCGCTTCATATCCTTGTACATTTTATCACCTCCGGGATGTATAGTCATCTTCGAGTGATGCGCCTCTTCGAGAACTCTCTTTACTAAGTCTCCCACTTGTGGGACACATAGTCTACCATAACCCCTTAGCCATCCCTTGTCATCTATGGCATACCTACTGAGGTGACTTGACATCTCACCTCTAATCAACTTGTTCATGATCTCGACTATCTGTGGGTCTTCCTTCTGTGAAGTACCTACTTGGTCTAGAAGTGTAGGCCTTAACTCAAGAGATGCTAATGTGCTAGCCAACAACTCAACAACAGGTGTGAAATCAAAGGTTGCTATAAACTCTAGACTCTTCCTTTCAACAAACAAAGGACTCAGAGTCAACCTTTTCCTACTTAGCACATCCGCCGCCACGTTACCCTTGCCAGGGGTATAAGCTATATCGAAGTCATACGATGCCAAGAATTCCATCCACCTCTGTTGCCTTAGATTCAAATCTTTTTGCGAAAAGAGGTACTTAAGCGATTTGTGATCGGTATACAACTCGAACTTCTCACCTAGAAGATAGTGGTGCCAAGACTTAAGTGCAAAAACAATCGCGACCAATTCCAAGTCATGTGTGGGATAGTTTTTCTCATGAACTTTAAGTTGTCTACCCCTGTAGCATATTACTTTCCCTTCTTGCATTAGGACAGCGCCTAATCCCGTGTCGCACGCATCTATGTACACCGTAAACATCTTACCTCCTTCGGGTAATGCCAAAACTGGAGCTGTGGTAAGGGCTCTCTTAAGCCTTTGAAAAGCAACGTCACACTCTATGTCCCATGCAAAAGCTAGGTTCTTCTTCATTAACCTAGTAAGAGGGGCTGAAATCTTAGAGAAGTCCTTAATGAACTTCCTATAGTAGCCCGCCAAACCGAGAAAGCTCCTCACTTCCGTTGCGTTCTTAGGAACTTTCTAGTCTTGCACCGCAATTACCTTTGCAGGGTCCACAGCTATACCTTGCTTAGAAACTACATGTCCAAGAAACTGAGCTTCTTTTCTCCGAAAATGACACTTGGAGAACTTAGCCTTTAACTCGTGTGCTCTAAGCGTATCCATGACTTCCTTGAGATGTCTAGCATGTTCTTCCTCATCCCTTGGGAAGATCAAAATATCGTCCACGAAGACCACCACAAACTTGTTAAGGAACTCCCTAAACACCTACTCATCAAGTCTACGAAGTATGCGGGTGCATTCGTCAAACCAAATGGCATAACGAGCCATTTGAAGAAACCATCCGGAGTCCTAAACGCAGTCTTGTCAATGCTATCCTCAGCCACTCTAAGTTGATGGAATCCTGTAGCTAGATCGAGTTGAGAGAAAACAGACGCTCCTACAAGCTGGCAGAACAAGTAGTCGATTCTCGGTAGTGGGTGCCTATTCTTCTTAGTCAGCTTGTTTAACTCACGATAATCTACGCATAGACGAAGCGAACCATCCGCCTTAGTAGCAAATACCACCGGAGCACCCCATTCAGAAATGCTTTGCCTAATGAAATTTTTCTCAAGCAACTCCTTAACTTGCTTACTAAGCTCTTTTCTCTCTCGCGGGGCCATGTGTCTAACGGGCAATGCAACTGGCTTAGCATTAGCAACAAGATATATACGGAAATCTATCTCGCGCTTAGGGGGAAACCCCTTAACCTCATCAAAGACATCGGGATATTCTCGGACCACCCTTACTGATTGCAAATCATCGATAGACGAGTCAAGAGATTCTAGATAACATAACATGACAGGACCCATAGGGTAACAAGAAATTTCAAGGGTATTACCAAGGCGAGTCACGAGTCTAACTACCCTTCATTCACAATCGAGAATGGCTCCATTATTGGATAGTCAATCAATGCCTAGAATCAAACTGTATCCCATAAATCCGAGAACATAAGCATTACACGTGAATTCTATGCTTAAGATAAAAATCCTCAAATCCACACAAATCATAGATAAATGAGCGGAGCCACCAATTGGATTTGAAACAACAACGGGATCCTCAACTAGACTAGTACTTAGGTGCAGAGTTTCAACAATATCAGAAGAAATAAAAGTATGTGATGCGCCAGAATCAAACAAGGTTCGAATAGGATGATCAAAAAGATAGACTAAACTTTTGACAGAAATATTTCTACCTCGTTCTTGCGGAGGTACCGTGAGAGCGTGGACTTGTCCTCCAGAATAAGGTCCAGCTCCCTGTCCTTGCTTCCTTGGGCAGGCCCTAGCCATGTGTCCTGTCTCACCACAGTGGAAACAGCCACCCATCTTCCTTTTCTTCTTCATGCAGTCTTTGACCAGATGTCTAGGAATGCCACAGAAATTACACTTTCTCTTTTCACGGTGTTTGTTGTTCTTCCCGCCTTTCATTGGATCAGCATTCTTGTTCTGTGACCCTTCCCCCTTCTTATCTTGAGGCACTTCTGCTTTTGCCTCATTCTTGCCCTTTTCTTCCTCATTTAAGAGTGTCATGTCTACTAATCTTTCGTAAGTAGCCCCCATAGGTATGTGGGTCATAGCCAAGTTGTGAAGTGGCTCATTCAATCCCTTGACAAAACGGAGAGCCTTCTTATGAGGAGTATTCACTAAGTCTAGTCCAAATCGGGCCAGCTGATTGAATTGATTGACGTACTCCTTGACAGTCATACTTCCTTGCTTAAGAGATAAGAACTTTTCTAGTTGTAGACTTCGTTCAACTTGTGAGAGGAATTTGATCTCAAACCTTATCCTGAAATCCATCCATGTGTCAACAGGTCTTTCAGCGTTAGTGACTTCCCACCAATAGGAAGCTTCGTCTTTGAGCAACCATACTGCCAACTGTACCTTCTGCCTAGGGCTGGCAATTAGAACCGAGAACCGAAAATCCGAACCGATCCGACCCGAAAAGACCCGAACCCGAACCGAACCCGATGGGTCTCGGGTCGGGTCTAGATGATGAAAAATACCATCAAGACCCGATCAAACCCGACCCGCATAAACCCGACCCAAAAGACCCGACCAAAAAACATTGAAATATATGTATTTTTAGTGTTATTATTCAATCGGACCCGAACCGACCCGACCCGACCCAAGCTTCAACCCGACCCAACCCGAACCGAAGCCCGGGTCGGGTCCAGATTTTTGAAATGTATAGTTTAGACCCGACAAAACTCGACCCGCCTATCTGGTCGGGTCTAATTGCCACCCCTACTTCTGCCTATCGTCCACCTCGAAGATAACGAACAGATCCTCAGTTTCTTTGAGCCAGTTCCTCGCTTCTACGAATGATTCAGTTCCCTTGAAATCCTTTCCACCCATGGCCCTAAAATCTCTACAGATCTTTGAGAAAGCATTTGCACGAGGAGGAGGAGGAGGAACCGCAGCTGGAGGAGGAATATCTGCTGGGCCTGCATCGTTGGCCTTAGCCTCTAAGTACCTCCTGAACCAGCCAGGTATTGGCACACCCTCTGGAAGGTTAAGATTCCCAGACATGCTGAAATGAAAAGGAAGAGATTCAAAACGAGGAAACAAAGGATAGTGCTAATGGCATTTGGGGAATACCCTTTAAATAAAACAAGAATTTTCTTGAAAAATGCTTCTTTGTAAACGATTTTGAAAATAGTTTTAGAAGGTTTTAAAAACTTTTGCCCAGTCTGGTAACCTTCTGCTCTGATACCAAGTGAAACACCTCACCTCCACTAGGGTCACTCACAAAGGGAATGCACTAGTTTTGGAGGAGCGTTATCGAGGTAAACAATCACAGAAATATTACAAGACAGACATAAATAAAACAACGGAAGAGTCAAAAGATAAATTTCATTACTTTCAAAATAGTCAAAGCCTTTTTCATCCAAAGTACCAAATAGCCAAAGTCATCATTTTCCATTACAACAAATTCTATCTTGCATAAATAAAGAAGCATAAAAGCTTAAAATAGCAAAAATAGCATAATTCCTCAAGATAGCAGAAATGCAGCCATAGCAGAGCTCAAGATCAAACCGTACATGAGCTGAACCGAAAGCAAGAGAAATCCAAGCTAAGTGCTAGAGTTTCTTCCCTGAGAACCTAGGGTGGAAACGAAAGAAAAAAAGGCGAAATAAAACGGGTCAGTCATAAAGACTGTTAAGTCCTAGTGACTTTCAGCATAAAAACAGGTAAAGGTAACATGACATGTATAAACTGAAAGTAAACATAAGAATGCTGTCAAGATGGGCAAGATAGACTAAGATAACATGATAAATCAAGTATAACATCGCATGTTCAAGATTCGCTGCACCAACTGTACTAGTATCCCAAACCCATGTCATATATTAACCATGAAATTATCCCTTAGCCCAATATCATTAAATGACCCATTTCGGGGTACTACGGAACGATCCATTAATCGATCGGCTCCCTACAAGTTCTAGCTCGTCGTGTGTCTGTGTCATACGGCCCTATCACGAATGTAGTCACCTGTGCTAGGTCCACCATAGGGTGTATCAAGACCTAGGGTGCCAACCACCGACACAAATCAAGCACGCACAGTGTAAACCTACTGATGCCCAATGCCTGCTTTTTCAACTCCGGACTACGTGCACGACCATAGTCCGCCTGAACCTACACTGGCGCACCAACTCAGCCATCGTTCTGGTCGCTTACAATCAGCCCAGTAATCGTGCCCCACCCTGCCTAGTTCCAGGATACCATGATACATCTAAATGGGTTACTGCTGAAATGGACAACGTAACTAGGGTTTCCGTCCAATAGGTTAAGTGTTGTCATTTAAATTCGTGACTAAATCCTTATCAGTTTAGCATGTCAAGTTGGTTAAGTGTTGTCTTTCAATTTCATGACTTAACCCCACTAATCATGTGACAAGTTGGTTAAGTGTTGTCTTTCATGTTCATGACTTAACCCTATCATGTGGCATTAATTCATTAATGCACCCCAAACTCTCACATCAGACCTGTTGTTGTGGTCACTGGATATGCTGGGCAGTTCCAGGCAGATTTACACCACAACTCAGTCTGACCTCGGGTTTCAAGCGCGATATGACCAACTACCCACATTGGATCCAATTGTTTGCAGTCACTGGATTTGCCGGGCGGTTCCGGACAGAATTACACTGCAAACTCAACCCAACCTTGAGTTGGCCATTTTCAAGTTCATTCTAGTGTCATATCCATGTTCAAATTTCATCTCAAGTTCGTGTCAAGTTTCATGGCAAGTTTCATGTCAAGTTTCATGTCAAGTTTCATGATTCATATTCATAACTAATTCATGTTTTGCCTAATCTACCCAAATCGTATTCCCATCGCACGTAAACGTGAATCGATCTAGATTACAAGTAAATCCAAATTCAAAATAAAAGGGAATAACATCAAAATTATGATAGGCAAAAGAACGAGCACAAGGTGATAAATCTAACACGATATAGCTTGAGATAATTAGTTATAACATCACTGGCATATAGAATAATGGTCCCAAAACATTAGGATTACAGATCTAGCATAATAAGGTGATAGTCATGATAAAGGTGATAATCCAAACTTGTGAAAAGTAGATTGATTCAACATCACAGGCATGATAATACTATGGACATGAAGGAGTTTGATTTACAACATGAATAGGTCCAAACTGATTTCATAGCAATATTCCCAAATGTCAAGATCCAAGATGGAAACTAGAATAGATGTGAATCAATTATCATACTTAATTCCAATTTCACTTTAACTCATGTCCAAATTACAACTAACAAGTTTAAATCTCATAGTAACTAGAACTTACAGTGCGTGGATCGAGAATTTAGAAAGAAGAATCGAAGCACTAGTCGAACAACCCCAATATGCAATTCCTAGCCGTAATCTTCAAGGAATAGTCTTCGTGTTTTATTTTAATTAATTTATTTCAATTATTTCAGAGGCAGCATAAGGGGAGAATAAAATGGTGTAAAGAGAATGGGGTTAGGTGAGTGTTTATATAGGATTAGGCGAACGAATCTAGACTGAAAACGAGACCAAAAACATCAGAATGAACCCAGGCTCAAAACTGGGTTTCGGCACCAGGTCGACCCCCAGGTCGACCATAGGGTCGACCTGGCCTCTGGGAGGTCGACCATAGTGTCGACCCCCAGGTCGACCTAGTCCTAGGCGGGAAAATTCCCGCCCAGTCTACGCTGGGGTTTGAATTCAAATTTCGAATTCGAATTCGAGCTGTTTTTCGGTTATGAAAATCCTTGAAACTTCGGAGGGTCATATCTCCCTCATACGGAATCCTTTTTCGAAAACTCAGACTCGTTTCCAAGCAGAATTTCGAGACGAACGCAATGGCGCAACCCATTTTCCCTGATTCTTATTTTAAAATTTAATTCTGCCTTGATTTATGTTTTTAACATGTTATTAAAATACGGGTTTTTACAGATTTGTTTCAATGCCTCTGACATTGACTATGAATACGAAAAACTTACCCGATGTGACCCCGAATGAGCATTTAAGCGGATTTAGCTTTATCCCATATTTTCTGAGGATATGAAACATTTCGGCCAGATTTTCAAGATGATCCTCAGCTCTCTTTGATTTCACCAGCATGTCATCCACATTGACCTCCATTGTGTTCCCAATTTGGAATTTGAACATAGAATTCACAAGGCGCTGGTATGTTGCTCCTGCGTTTTTTAGCCCAAACGGCATGACTTTGTAGCAATACAAGCCTCTATCCGTTATGAAACACGTGTTTCCCTCATCCGGCTTATGCATCATAATCTAATTGTATTTGGACTACGCGTCCATAAAAGATAATAGCCCATGCCCTGCGGTTGCATCAACAAATTGATCAATTCTGGGCAACGGAAAAGTGTCCTTAGGACACGCCTTGTTCAGGTCTGAATAATCTATGCATACCCACCATTTGCCGTTGGATTTTTTAACAAGAACCGAATTAGAAACCCAATCAGGGTATGTGGATTCTCGTATAAATTTATTTTTGAACAACCTATCCACTTTTTCTTTTAATGCCACAGATCTTTCAGGTCCTTGAATTCACCTCTTTTTGCAACTTTAGGCCCAGCTAAGAACTTATTTTCAGTACTTTGTCAGGATCTTTGTCATGCACTAGAATTGAGATTGTGGCCTCAGCTGGTGCCGCTCTAATCTCCATCACACTGGCTTTTCTTGTATTTATTTCCTTTTAAGCTCCGTTGTGTTCGCCACTGTGAGGGCCCTGCCCTAGTTGCTAGAAGGGGGATCATGAATGTGGAGCGGGACCTCCACATTCTTCTTCGTTTCCTTCTTCTTAGAATCAACCAACTCTGCCATGTAGCATTCTCTTGCCGCCTTTTGTTCACTTTTAATCACACCGACTCCATTTTCGGTAGGGAATTTCATAGTCAAGCACCACGTCTCCATTGCTATTCTGAATGCGGCAAGAGATGGTCTTCTAAGGAAGGCATTATAGGTAGAAAGCTCATCGACTATGACAAATTCTTGCTTGGCAATCTTTTGTTCTCCTTCTCCAAGCTCGACGAGCAGATTGATGATGCCAGTTGGCTGAGTGGGTTGACCTGTAAACCCGTGAATCTTATTATGGCAAGCTTTCACATCATCCATAGAAAGATTCATCTTGTTAAATGCATTAATAAAAATAACATTGACAGATGCCCCACTATCTACCAAGACTCTTCTGACTAAAGCTGGACCAAGACCGATGGTAACAACCATGGGGTCAACCGTTGGCATTACCAATCCATCTGAGTCTCTATCTCTGAAGACGACATCATCCCATGAGGTCATTGGCATATTTGTATCAGAGGCATTGTTCACGACCATGAGTCCTTCTTCATTAGGAAGGCTCTTCATTTCTTTAGTGTATTTCACGATGTCCCCCCAGCTTCTTCCGGCTGGGTGGGGTCCTCCTGAAATTGTGTTGATGATTTGTCTCGGAATAACAGTAACCGGAGTACTCTCTCTCGGTCCAGTCTATCCCGCAGATGTTCCTTTCCCTTGAGTAGTCTGAGTATTCTATGGGTCTTTAGTATATTACTGGAGTTTATTCTTCCTTATTAACTTCTCAATTAAGCTCTTCAGATGTCTGCATTCATTTGTATTGTGGCCCGGTTGGTTATGAAACCGACAGAACCTGCCTGACTTTATTGCAGCATCACTGACCTTTACTTGCTCTGGCGTTGGATATTCCTCGGTATCCTAAGTTGCCATGAAGATGTTCTCTATGGTATCATTTAGGGGGAGTTAATTCGGAATTCTTAAAGAAGCGGAGTTTCTTATTAGCTCAATTATCCTTTCCATCGTTACCCCTTTTTTGACTGCAAGAATTCTTTTGCCCACCTTGCACGTTAACATCCTTCTTCTCAGGCTGCACACTACTTTCAGGAATATCCAAGGCATAGGCGGGATCTTCATCGATCTCATATATTCTTCAGCTTTATCGAATAGCTCCGCAAGCGTATTTGGTTTCTTCTTTTTGATCCATCGCCCAAATTTGGTTTTCTTGCATATGTCTACTTTTAAATTCATTAGCACCAAACGACGCTCGTGATTTCCCATCTCAGCTGTTGTGGCGTTGAACCGATTGAGAAAGGCCTTGATTGATTCCCCCGGCCTTTGCTCAAGCTCGTCTAACTCCATAATATCCCGCATCTTGGTGACTTGGAGCCTGAACTATTCTCTGAATAGATTGGCCAAAGTGGCAAAATCATCCACAGACTTTGGTGGCAGCTTTGTGAGCCAAGGAGAAGCCACTCCTTCTAGATAAGTTGGGAAGTAAAGACATTTCAGCTCGTGTGTGGCACATGCCCCATCCATATGTTGGTCATATTTGAATAGGAATACATTGGGATGGCCTGTCCCATTGTAGGCTTGCACCACTGGAGGTTTGAACTTGTTTGGGTATGGAGCCATCCTGATCCTCTCTGTGAGTGGGGTTTTGGTAGGAGCGAACCCCTACTCTTTCTCATCATCTTTTTTTTCAAGCTTTTCTCCATGATCTTGCGAACCATTTTCGATATGCGCTCCTCTTCATTGTGTTGTTCCAGGGGGCGGACGCCATCCTCCTTACCGGATGTCTTCCTAAGCGAACGGTCATGATTTGGATTCCGGGGCCATGGGCCTCCCTCATGGGGAGGTGCCCCTTTGGTGGAACCAAACACTTGTTAAGAGATCGCTTTATCAGAAGGTTGCGGGTAGAGGGGGTTTTATTTCTTTATGAGGATCGTTTTGATCTGCAACCTCCTGGACAGAATCTTCCCGATGTGGACTTGAAGAGGAGGAACCTGTGTTCTCCGTATGAGCAGTTTGAGCAGACTTAGCACGTGTGGCATTCATGGTGACTTTCGCTCTTGCAGCTTGAACGACAAACATAGGTTCTAAGTTTTTTAGAATAGCACTATTTGCGATATCCATTTGACTTGTTAGACCCGCAACAACTTCATCCAACTCTTTCCTTGTTACAGCTGCTCCCACTCTAGAAAATTCACCAACTTCAAAGCGGTTGGTGGGCGGTGTAGCATTGTCGGTGAGGTTGTCGGTCTCTTCGGCAGTCTTACTAGTAATCTTCTTTGATGGTCTACCTATCACTTCGTGCAAGACTTGGAGTTTGAAAGAAAATTAGTTAATTCGCCTGGATATTAGATCTAGTGGATCTACAGTAGAAGCATGCTTAGAACTTTAAGGCAAGGCTCTTGAGCTTGAGAGAAGTGTGAAGGAAGGAGATGCGAATGTGGCCCCACGGTAGGTGCCAAATGTTTGAACTGAAATTAGTTCAAACACCAAAAGTGCCACAAAGGCACTTCACTAATTGGTTAAAAAGAGATCATAATCACAACAAAAAGATAAAAGCACAAAAACTTTTATAGTGATTTGATCTAGGAAAGATCTACGTCCACTTTAGCAAGGATTTCCATTAGCAATTCAAGAGTTACAAGCTTAGAGTCATTCATAAGTACATTCATCTTCTCCATTACACAAAGATTTCACTCTAATCTATGCAAACCAATGAAGAATTAGCGGATTTCACTAAGTGTAAGGAAAATGGTGGAGAATCTTCAATCTCTAAGTTACTTGAGCACTCTTGGTAGATTCCATGATGAATTCAATGTTAGATCTTTGCCTTGAGATGGTAGATGATGTTAAGATCACTTGAAATGGGAGAGAAAGCAATTTGGCAGCCCTTCGGGGTGGTGGAAATTGATCCTCAAAAGTATGGAAGACATGGCCTATTTATAGGAGAAGTTGGAATGAAGTGGTGAGCTGAGATTTGTATGTGCAGGCTATGGGTCGAACATGTAGATAATTACAGGAATGTCACTACCAGTTGTTGATAGCTGTAACCAGTTGTTTACCTAAATCAAAGTTCGACCGACCCAAGGGGAGTATGTTCGAGCCATAGCGCTCGACTGACCTTGTTGGTACGACCTATCCTGTTCGAACCTTCATACTTGTTCGAGCCTATGTGGTTCGACCCTTGCAATGTTCGACTGACCCTACGGTTGCATGAGTCCTGTTGCATTTATCTGACGCATGTTCGACCCATCTGTGATGTTCGACCCTTCATGAATGTGCTTGACTGACCCTCAATGCTCGAGCCATGCATGATGTCCGACCCTCTTGTGACGTTCGAGTGGCTTTATTGCTCGAACCATGTTCGTGCTCGATCCATAGTTTTGACACATGTTCGATCTATTAATTTTTGCATGATTTTTAATGGATAAACAAATACGTTCAACTGTCATTTAAATAATATATTCGTTACTTTAAATCAATTCTAAGCTAAATTATATCCTCTAAATTGTCTGATTCACTTAATACTGCATTTTAACCATTTCCGAACATTCCAAATGTTAAATATATTATTCCATTATTTTATATAAATTTAATATTCAAATATTTGAATTCAAACCATTCAGAATTATCAAACCAATATATAAAATAATTATTAAATCGCCAAAAATTCTAGGATGTTACAATATATAAGTGAAGATGTGATAGAAACCAGCAACCTTCTACGCAATGAAAACACAACTTCAGAGAAATTCGATGACGATGAAAATTTATATTCTACAGAAGCATGGATACAATACCTAATATGCATAATTTATGTTTTATGAGAGAGATCAAATATGAACACGATAGTTACTTGGGTCAAATAAAATAACCTTTAATTGTTAGCTTGTAAGAAAAAACAATCAAATGAAATAACGCAAATCGCGGTGCCATTCATCAATTAACCAGGGACCTCCACATATAAACAGAGCAAAATATATCTAAATCTGAGAAGATTTAAAAACTAAATTAAAGAGACGAGAGACGGTTACTTGGATAAATAAAACCAATTGATGGGATAGGGGAATAGGGGATCAATAAAAAAACGGATGGTATAGTAGAAAAGGGCCACCAATGAAAGGAGGAGGAAAAACAATGAAGATGCGGGTTACCAAGCCCGGACCATGGGCAAGCGAAGCACGTACTCTACCAACTGAACTACATCCCCATTCGGTACAGTTCATCTATAACTTATATAAATTATAAATAAAAACACTGGCGGTAATGAGTCAGATGGGCAGGAGAAGAAGATGCAACGAAGGTGAGGAATACTAAACTGGAGTCCAGTTTAGATGGTTATGCAATCGGAGTAATTGACGTTTAGGAATCGGAATTGGGCTAGTGAGAAGAAATGAAGGAAGTATAGAGATTATGAAGTGCTGCTTGAAATACCCAGTGTTATTTATGCCCCTACGTTCAATGAAGCCCATCTCAAGCCTTTTTAGGATTCCCAGTTACAACTCTATTTTGTAAGTTATCATCGATCAAAAGCCTATGGTACTGTTTGAAAGGCCAAACTAATCAGTTTCTCAGTAGAAATAAAATGAACTACCGGCGTTCGACGCCAACTACTAATTTTTCTATTCCGTCCGCTTAACAACTCAATTAACCTAACTAAACGCATATTATGTTCTAAACAATATAAGTTTAATGAGTTATAAAAAACTACAAAATCTGAACCAATTTATCATAATTAATTAGTTAGCTTATTTGGTTAAATATTTTTTGAAACATGGAAAAAATCATTAGTTTATCAAATTATCTATTAAGCCATCAAAAAGACTAAAAAAAACTGAACTACTACTTAGTGTTTGCAATGAGTCTGAAAAAGTATCTACAAGAGGAAAATTAAGATATGTGCATCTTGTTGAAGTTAGGAATCGTGACATATGTTTGAATTCCATTTGAGAACTTGAAAAAGCAATATATCAATGAAAGTTCCCACTAAATAACGAAAAAACATGCAAATGAAACTTGAAAACAAAAGATATAGTCCCCACATGAGCTAGAAAGTAAGATAAGATACAGAAAAATCATGAAATGGATGACCCAAACTATAATGCTTGTAGCAAAAGAAAAGAAAACTTGTAAGTAGAGACAACACTCCAGCTGAAAATTCACAATAAAGAGCAACAACATGTGCAAACCAAAAACCTACATGGATAAAAAATTATAGAGTAATCAACTTTTTGTAATATAATAGTGAAGCTATGGCCACAAACTTTAAAAAAATACTTTATAGCAAGGCAACATGCGTAAACTAAAGCTAAAACATAGCGTATAAAAACATTTTGCAAAATCAAAAGAAAGCATAAGACAGTTTGGCAAGCGTAAGGCAACTCAAAAGTACATTATATTGTTGTGTGCAATGTTAAATAAGGCCATTTATCCTTGCTTTGAATGAGCAATAGAAATTGTAGTTATAACATACTTACAAAAAAAATAACAATTAACTACAGTTGCTGCCAATCAATAAATTAATTTGAAAATAAAATAAAATGTTTTACGCTAACGTAACAAAAATGGATCTACAAATAAAGACCTAAGTGCCCATGCCCTTTTCTTTTTTCCCAACAAAACATAAATTTTATAACAAAATGAAAGGAAGGACTGATTTGGTATCCCAATTGATGTTTGTTTGAAATTTGACATTGAAACAAAGTCCTTATATTACAAATATTGAAAATACAAATTCATGCTATGAAAAGAAAATGTAATCTACTTTTTTATGCAAAATTACAAATCACTATAATTTTTCAATGAAATGGACGATTTTATCTTTCCACAATAAAAGATAAATTCTTTCACCATATCACCTTTACTGAAAGGAAAATAATTTTTTTGATCAAATTGATGTATAATTTCATTAGTTTCTGAAAAAACTCAAGATTTTTTTATATCAAAATGGACATAAAACAAGAAAAATGTTAAAATGTAGATTATACATTGCTCATATAGAACCATATCTAGAAGTCACAAGCTGATTCATGCTAATCCTACTTTTGATTATGATTAAGAGTAAATTGAACTTCTATACATTACTATGTATCACTTATCATTCACTCAATTGTTCAATCCCTTAATCGTTTGTAAAGTGCAAGTTTTATTTTCGTTTACAAAAAAAATGATTCATAATTGCCGTTTTTCTAGTAGAACGATATATAAGTGAAGATGTGATAGAAACCGGCTTTCATCTATGCAATGAAAACACAACTTTAGAGAAATTCAATGACGATGAAAATATATATTCTACACAAGCATGGATACAATAACTAACATGCATAAAATATATTTTATGAGAGAGAGAAAATATGGACACGATAGTTACTTGGGTCAAATAAAATAACCTTTAATTGTTAGCTTGTAAGAAAAAACAATCAAATAAAATAATGCAAATCGCGATGCCATTCATCAATTACCATGGAACTCCACATAATAAAGGAGCAAAATAAATCTAAATCTGAGTAGATTTAAAAACAAAATTAAAGCGACGATAGATAATTATCTGGATCAATAAAACCAATGGATGGGATAGGTGAAGAGGGGATCAATAAAACAAATGGATGGGATAATAGAAAAGGGCCACCAACAAAAGGCAGAGAAAAAACAATGGAGGTGCAAGGTATTGTTCCTCGGACCACAGGCAAGCGAAGCACGTACTCTACCAACTAAGCTACATCCCTATTCGTTATGGTTCATCCGTAACTTCTATAAATTATCAATCACAAATTCCGGTAATGAGTCATATGAGCAAGGGAAGAAGACGCAATGAAGGTGAGGAAAACTAAACCCGAGTCTAGTTAAGATAGCAATGCAATCGGAGTAATTGATGTTTAGGAATCAAAATTGGGCTAGTCAGAATAAAAGAAGGAAGTATTGAGATTCTGAAATGCTTCTCGAAATACCCAGTATTATTTATGCCTCTCCGTTCAATGAAGCCCATCTCAAGCCTTTTTAGGATTCCCAATTACAACTCTATTTTGTAAGTTATCATCGAGAAAAAACCTACGGTACTATTTAAAGGCCAAACTAATCAATTTCTTAGTAGAAATAAAATGAACTACCGACGTTCGATGCCAACTGCTAATTTTTCTATTCCGTCCGCTTGACAACTCATTTAACCCAACTAAACGCATATTATGTTCTAAATAAAATAAGTTTAATGAGTTATAAAAAAATAACAAAATCTGGACCAGTTTATCATAATTAATTAGTTAGCATGTTGGTTAAATATTTTATGAAACATGGGAAAAAAATCATTAGTTTATCAAATTATCCATTAAGCCATTAAAAAGATTAAAAAAAATTGAACTGCTACTTAGTGTTTGCAATGAGTCTGAAATAGTATCTACAAGAGGAAAATTAAGATATGTGCATCTTGTCGAAGTTAGGAACCGCGATATATGTTTGAATTCCATTTGAGAGACTTGAAAAAGCAATATATCATTGAAAGTTCCCACTAAATAACAAAAAAGCATGCAATGAAACTTGAAAATAAAAGATATAGTCTCTGCAGGAGCTAAAAACTAAGACAAGCTATAGAAAAATCATGAAATGGATGACCCAAACTATCATGCTTGTAGCAAAAGAAAAGAAAACTTGTAAGTAGCGACAAAACTCTAGCTGTAAATTCACAATAAAGAGCAACAGCATGTGCAAACCAAAAACCTACATGGAAAAAAAATTATAGAGTAATAAACTTTTTGTTATATAATAGTGAAGTTATGGCCATAAACTTTAAAAAAGTACTTTATAGCAAGGCAACTTGTGTAAACTAAAGCTAAAACATAGCGTATAAAAACATTTTGCAAAATCAAAAGAAAGCATAAGACAGTTTGGCAAGCGTAAGGCAACTCAAAAGTACATTATATTGTTGTGTGCAATGTTAAATAAGGCCATTTATCCTTGCTTTGAATGAGCAATAGAAATTGTAGTTATAACATACTTACAAAAAAAATAACAATTAACTACAGTTGCTGCCAATCAATAAATTAATTTGAAAATAAAATAAAATGTTTTACGCTAACGTAACAAAAATGGATCTACAAATAAAGACCTAAGTGCCCATGCCCTTTTCTTTTTTCCCAACAAAACATAAATTTTATAACAAAATGAAAGGAAGGACTGATTTGGTATCCCAATTGATGTTTGTTTGAAATTTGACATTGAAACAAAGTCCTTATATTACAAATATTGAAAATACAAATTCATGCTATGAAAAGAAAATGTAATCTACTTTTTTATGCAAAATTACAAATCACTATAATTTTTCAATGAAATGGACGATTTTATCTTTCCACAATAAAAGATAAATTCTTTCACCATATCACCTTTACTGAAAGGAAAATAAATTTTTTGATCAAATTGATGTATAATTTCATTAGTTTCTGAAAAAACTCAAGATTTTTTTTTATCAAAATGGACATAAAACAAGAAAAATGTTAAAATGTAGATTATACATTGCTCATATAGAACCATATCTAGAAGTCACAAGCTGATTCATGCTAATCCTACTTTTGATTATGATTAAGAGTAAATTGAACTTCTATACATTACTATGTATCACTTATCATTCACTCAATTGTTCAATCCCTTAATCGTTTGTAAAGTGCAAGTTTTATTTTCGTTTACAAAAAAAATGATTCATAATTGCCGTTTTTCTAGTAGAACGATATATAAGTGAAGATAAAAAATGATTCATAATTGCCGTTTTTCGTTTACAATTAACTACAGTTGCTGCCAATCAATAAATTAATTTGAAAATAAAATAAAATGTTTTACGCTAATGTAACAAAAATGGATCTGCAAATAAAGACCTGAGTGCCCATGTTCTTTTCTTTTTTCCCAACAAAACATGAATTTTATAACAAAATGAAAGGAAGGACTGATTTGGTATCCCAATTGATGTTTGAAATTTGACATTGAAACAAAGTCCTTATATTACAAATATTGAAAATAAAAATTTATGCTATGAAAAGAAATTTTAATCTACTTCTTCATACAAAAATACAAATCATTATAATTTTTCAATGAAATGAACGGTTTTTATCTTTTCACAATAAAAGGTAAATTCTTTCACCAAATCACCTTTACTGAAAGGATAATAATTTTTTTGATCAAATTGATGTATAACTTCAATAATTTTTGAATAAACTCAAGATTTTTTTATCAAAATGGACATAAAACAAGAAAAATGTTAAAATATAGATTATACGTTACTCATATAGAACCATATCTAGAAGTCACAATTGATTCATGCTAATCTTACTTTTGATTTGATCAAGAGTAAATTGAACTTCTATATATTACTATGTATCTCTTATCATTCACTCAATTGTTCAATCCCTTAATCATTTGTAAAGTGAGAGTTTTATTTGCTTTTACAAAAAAAATGATTCATAATAGCCGTTTTTTCTAGTAGAACGTTATATAATTGAAGATGTGATAATAACCGGCTTTCATCTACGCAATGAAAACACAACTTTAGAAAAATTCAATGACGATGAAAATATATATTCTACACAAGCATGGATACAAAAAATAACATGCATAAAATATATTTTATAAAAGAGAAAAAATATGAACACGATAGTTACTTGGGTCAAGCAAAATAACCTTTAATTGTTATCTAGTTAGAAAAAACAATCAAATAAAATAATGCAAATCGTTGTGCCATTTATCAATTCGCCATGACCTCCACATAATAAAGGAGAAAAATAAATCTAAATCTAAGTAGAATGAAAAAAAAAAAAAGCGACGAGAGATAGTTACCTGGATCAAAAAAACCAATGGATGGGATAGGAGAATGGGGGATCAATAAAACAAATGGATGGGATAGTAGAAAAGGGCCACCAACGAAAGGCGGAGGAAAAACAACGGAGATGCGAGGTATCGATCCTCGGACCACGGGCAAGCAAAGCTCATACTACACCAACTAAGCCACATCCCCATTCGTAATGATTCATCCGTAACTTATATAAATTATCAATCACAACAATGGCGGTATTGAGTCAAATGAGCAAGGAAAGAAGATGCAACGAAGGTGGAGAATACTAAACCCGAATCTAGTTAAGATGGCTATGCAATCAGAGTAATTGGTGTTTAGGAATCAGAATTGGGTTAGTGAGAAGAAAGGAGGAAGTATTGAGATTCTGAAGTGTTGCTTGAAATACCCAGTGTTATTTATTCACTCCCGTTCAATGAAGCCCATCTCAAGGCTTTTTAGGATTCCCTATCACAACTCTATTTTGAAAGTTATCATCGAGCAAAAGCATAAGGTATTATTTGAAAGGCCAAACTAATCAAATTCTTAGTATAAATAAAATGAACTACCGACGTTCGACGCCAACTGCTAATTTTTCTATTCCGTCAGCTTAACAACTCATTTAATCCAACTAAACGCATATTATGTTCTAAATAATATAAGTTTAATGAGTTATAAAAAAACTACAAAATCTGAACCAATTTATCATAATTAGTTAGCATGTTGGTTAAATTTTATTTGAAACATGGGGAAAAAATCATTAGTTTCTCAAATTATCTATTAAGCCATTAAAAAGATTAAAATAATTGAACTGCTACTTAGTGTTTGCAATGAGTCTGAAATAGTATCTACAAGAGGAAAATTAAGATATGTGCATCTTTTCGAAGTTAGGAACCGTGACATATGTTTGAATTCCATTTGAAAGACTTGAAAAAGCAATATATCATTGAAAGACCCAACTAAATAACAAAAAACATGCAAATGAAACTTGACAACAAAAGATATAGTCCCCACAGGAGCTAGAAACTAAGATAAGCCACAGAAAAATCATGAAATGGATGACCCAAACAATAATGCTTGTAGCAAAAGAACAGAAAACTTGCAAGTAGCGACAACACTCTAGCTGAAAATTCACAATAAAGAGCAACAACATGTGCAAACTAAAAACCTACATAGAAAAAATAAATTATAGAGTAATCAACTTTTTGTAATATAACAGTGATGTTATGGCCACAAACTTTAAAAAAGTACTTTATAGCAAGGCAACTTGCGTAAACTAAAGATAAAACATAGCGTATAAAAACATTTTGCAAAATGAAAAGAAAGCATAAGACAGTTTGGCAAGCGTAAGGAAGCACAAAAGTGCATTATATTGTTGTGTGCAATGTTAAATAAGGCCATTGATCCTTGCTTTGAATAAGCAGTAAAAATTGTAGTTATAACATACTTACAAAAAAAATAACAATTAACTATAGTTGCTGCCAATCAATAAATTAATTTGAAAAAAATAAAATGTTTTACACTAATGTAACAAAAACGGATCTGCAAATGAAGACCTAAGTGCCCACGCTCTTTTCTTTTTTTTCCAACAAAACACGAATTTTATAACAAAATGAAGGGAAGGGATGATTTGGTATACCAATTGATGTTTGAAATTTGACATTGAAACAAAGTCCTTATATTACAAATATTGAAAATAAAAATTTATGCTATGAAAAGAAAATTTAATCTACTTCTTTATTCAAAAATACAAATCATTATAATTTTTAATGAAATGAACGCTTTTTATCTTTTCGCAATGAAAGATAAATTCTTTCACCATATCACCTTTACTGAAAGGATAATAATTTTTTTGATCAAATTGATGTATAACTTCATTAATTTTTGAATAAACTCAAGATTTTTTTATCAAAATGGACATAAAACAAAAAAATGTTAAAATATAGATTATACGTTACTCATATAGAACCATATCCAGAAGTGACAAGTTGATTCGTGCAAATCTTACTTGTGATTTTTATTAAGAGTAAATTGAACTTCTATATATTACTATGTATCTCTTATCATTCACTCAATTGTTCAATCCCTTAATCGTTTGTAAAGTGAGAGTTTTATTTTCTTTTACAAAAAATTATTCATAATAGTCGTTTTTCTAGTAGAACGATATATAAGTGGAGATGTGATAGAAACCGGCTTTCATCTATGCGATGAAAACACAACTTTAGAGAAATTCAATGACTATAAAAATATATATTATACACAAGCATGGATACAATAACTAACATGCATAAAATATATTTTATGAGAGAGAAAAAATATGAACACGATAATTACTTGGGTCAAACAAAATAACCTTTAATTGTTAGCTTGTAAGAAAAAACAATCAAATAAAATAATGCAAATCGCGGTGCCATTCATCAATTAACCATGGACCTCCACATAATAAAGGAGAAAAATAAATCTAAATCCGAGTAGATTGAAAGAAGAAAAAAAAAAGCGACGAGAGATAGTTACCTGGATCAAAAAAAACAATGGATGGGATAAGAGAATGGAGGATCAATAAAACAAATGGATAGGATAGTAGAAAACGACCACCAACAAAAGGTGGAGGAAAAACAATAGAGATGCAAGGTGTTAATCCTCAGACCACGGGCATGCAAAGCTCGTGCTCTACCAACTGAGCTACGTCCCCATTCATTATGGTTCATCCGTAAATTACATAAATTATCAATCGCAACAATGGCGGTAATGAGTCAAATGAGCAAAGGAAGAAGATTCGACGAAGGTGGAGAATACTAAACCCGAGTCTAGTTAAGATAGCTATGCAATCAGAGTAATTGATGTTTTGGAATCAAAATTGGGCTAGTGAGAAGAAAAGAAGGAAGTACTGAGATTCTGAAGTGCTGCTTGAAATACCCAGTGTAATTTATTCCCCTCCGTTCATTGAAGCCCATCTCAAGCCTTTTTAGGATTCCCAATTACAACTCTATTTTGTAAGTTATCGTCGAGCTAAAGCCTATGGTACAATTTGAAAGGCCAAACTAATCAAATTCTTAGTATAAATAAAATGTACTACCGGCGTTCGACTCCAACAACTAATTTTTCTATTCCGTCATCTTAACAATTCATTTAACCCAACTAAACACATATTATGTTCTAACTAATATAAGTTTAATGAGTTATAAAAAAAATACAAAACCTAAACCAATTTATCATAATTAATTAGTTAGCATGTTGGTTAAACTTTTTTTGAAACATGGGAAAAAATCATTAGTTTATCAAATTACCTATTAAGCCATTAAAAAGATTAAAAAAATTGAATTGCTATTAGTGTTTGCAATGAGTTTGAAATAGTATCTACAAGAGGAAAATTAAGATATGTGCATCTTGTTGAAGTTAGGAACCGTGACATATGCTTGAATTCCATTTGAGAGACTTGAAAAAGCAATATATCACTGAATGTTCCTACTAAATAACGAAAAAACATGAAAATGAAACTTGAAAACAAAAGATATAGTCCCACAGGAGCTAGAAACTAAGATAAGCTATAGAAAAATCATCAAATAGATGACCCAAACTATAAGGCTTGTAGCAAAAGAAAAGAAAACTTGTAAGTAGCGACAACACTCTAGCTGAAAATTCACAATAAAGAGCAACAACAAGTGCAAATCAAAAACCTACATGGAAAAAATAAATTATAGAGTAATCAACTTTTTGTAATATAAGAATGAAGTTATAGCCACAAACTTTAAAAAAGTACTTTATAGCAAGGCAACTTGCGTAAATTAAACTAAAACATAGCGTATAAAAACATTTTGCAAAAAAAAAAAGCATAAGACAGTTTGGCAAGCGTAAGGCAGCTCAAAAGTACATTATATTGTTGTGTGCAATGTTAAATTAGGCCATTGATTCTTGCTTTGAATGAGCAGTAAAAATTGTAGTTATAACATACTTACAAATAAAAATAACAATTAACTAAAGTTGCTGCCAATCAATAAATTAATTTGGAAAAAATAAAATGTTTTACACAATTGTAACAAAAATGGATCTATAAATAAAGACCTAAGTGCCCATGCTTTTTTCCCGACAAAACATGAATTTTATAACAAAATGAAAGGAAGGACTGATTTGGTATCCCAATTGACGTTTGAAATTTGACATTGAAACAAAGTCCTTATATTACAATTATTGAAAATACAAATTCATGCTATGAAAAGTATATTTAATCTACTTCTTTATGCAAAAATACAACTCATTATAATTTTTCAATGAAATGAACGGTTTTTATCTTTTCACAATAAAAGATAAATTCTTTCACCATATCACCTTTACTGAAAGGATAATAATTTTTTTGATCAAATGGATGTATAACTTCATTAGTTTTTGAAAAAAACTCAAGATTTTTTTATCAAAATGGACATAAAACAAGAAAAATGTTAAAATATATATTATACATTACTCATATAGAACCATATCTAGAAGTCACAAGCTGATTCATGCTAATCTTACTTTTGATTTTGATTAAGAGTAAATTGAACTTCTATATATTACTATGTATCTCTTATCATTCACTCAATTGTTCAGTCCCTTAATCATTTGTAAAGTGAGAGTTTTATTTGCTTTTAAAAAAAATGATTCATAATAGCCGTTTTCTAGTAGAACGCTATATAAGTGAAGATGTGATAAAAAATCGGCTTTCATCTATGCAATGAAAACACAACTTTAGAGAAATTCAATGACGATGAAAATATATATTCTACACAATCATGGTTAAAATAACTAACATCCATAAAATACATTTTATGAGAGAAAAATATATATGAACATGATAGTTACTTAGGTCAAATAAAATAACCTATAATTGTTAGCTTGTAAGAAAAAACAACCAAATAGAATAATGCAAATCGCGGTGCCATTCATCAATTAACCATGGATCTCAACATAATAAAGGAGAAAATTAAATCTAAATCTGAGTAGATTTTAAAAAAAACTAAAGCGACGGGAAATAGTTACCCGGATCAATAAAACCAATGGATGGGACAGGAGAATGGGGGATCAATAAAACAAGGGATAGTAGAAAAGGGACACCAACGAAAGGCGGAGAAAAAACAATGGAGACGCGAGGTTTCAATCCTCGGACCACAAGAAAGCGAAGCTCATACTCTACCAACTGAGCTACATCCCCATTTATTATGGTTCATTCGTAACTTATATAAATAATCAATCACAATAATGGCGGTAATGAGTCAAATGAGCAAGGGAAGAAGATGCAACGAAGGTGAGGAATACTAAAACTGAGTCTAGTTAAGATAGTTATGCAATCAGAGTAATTGATGTTTAGGAATCGGAATTGGGGTAGTGAGAAGAAAAGAAGGAAGTATTGAGATTCTGAAGTGCTGCTTGAAATACCCATTGTTATTTATTCCCCACCGTTCAATGAAGCCCATCTCAAGCCTTTTTAGGATTCCCAATTACAACTCTATTTTGTAAGTTATCATCGAGCAAAAGCCTACGGTACTATTTGAAAGGCCAAACTAATCAGTTTCTTAGTATAAATAAAATGAACTACCGGCGTTCGACGCCAACTGCTAATTTTTCTATTCCGTCGCCTTAACAACTCATTTAACCCAACTAAACTCATATTATGTTCTAAATAATATAAGTTTAATGTGCAATAAAAAAACTACAAAATCTGAACCAATTTTTCATAATTAATTAGTTAGCATGTTGGTTAAATATTTTATGAAACATGGGAAAAAATCATTAGTATATCAAATTATCGATTAAGCCATTAAGAAGATTAAAAAAGGTGAACTATTGCTTAGTGTTTGCAACGAGTCTGAAAAAGTATCTTCAAGAGGAAAATTAAGATATGTGCATCTTGTCGAAGTTTGGAACCGTGACATATGTTTGAATTCCATTTGAGAGACTTGAAAAAGCAATATATCATTGAAAGTTCCCACTAAATAACGAATAAACATGCAAATGAAACTTGAAAACATAAGATATAGTCTCCACAGGACCTAGAAACTAAGATAAGCTATAGAAAAAACATCAAGTGGATGACCCAAACTAGGGCCGATCCTAGACATTTTGGTGCCTAAAGCGGACAATTAACATTCAAACTTAAGCATGTTAACTGATGATAAACGTTCAAACTTACGCATATAGCTATTGTTTGTTCATCGTCCTTTTGCACACTGAAAGCTTATGCTGAAAGTTAAAACTTTAAAGACTTTTTCGTGTATATAAAAAAAATTGAAAGCAACGCATAAAAAACCTGAATGCATCCGCATTTCTTCTACCTGCTACTTCTTTCTTCTTAGAACCATAAAGCTTCTTTTAATAAAGTAATAAAAATTCATGTTGCAAAATCGAACTCCCACTACCATCTCCCCCTCCCAAACGTCGCTTCACCACATCCGCCACACCATTTAGTTCTCTGCCCCTCTACTCTTCTTTTATTTTTAGATCTGAAGCAGTATAAAAAAAGAGATTTTCCGACTTCACGTTTTTCCCCACCACCGTCCATCAAGCTCTCTTCTGATGCCGCCTCCATCAACCCTCCGATGCCGCCTCCATGTCCAACCTCTGCGCCACCTGAGGCTCTTTGATCTGCCACTGTCCTCACCAAGTGCCAGCCGCACGCACATCCCCAATCTCCATCAACGTCTACCTCGGGTGCCTAGAGTTTATAAATTTTCGTGTCTGCCTTTGATTGCTTCGAAAATCGCAATTTGGATTCCTGCAATCTGAAATTCGATCGTTGTCGTTCACACCCTGTTATGGAGAGCTGCAGTCGTTGCTTTGATTTCATTGATTTGCGATTGAAGATCGCAATTTTTTTAAGCTCTGTAGATGATCGATCTAGTGCCCTAGTCAATTTAGGGCCCTAAGCCAGTGCTTTGCTCGCTTTGGTACAGGGTCTGGCATGACCCAAACAATAATGCTTGTAGCAAAAGAAACGAAAACTTGCAAGTAGCGACAACACTCTAGCTGAAAATTCACAATAAAGAGCAACAGCATCCGCAAACCAAAAACCTACATGGGAAAAACAACTTATAGAGTAATCAACTTTTTGTAATATAATAGTGAAGTTATGGCCACAAACTTTAAGAAAGTACTTTATAGCAAGGCTACTTGCATAAACTAAAGTTAAAACATAGCGTATAAAAACATTTTGCAAAATCAAAAGAAAGCAAAAGACAGTTTGGCAAGCGTAAGGCAGCTCAAAAGTACATTATATTGTTGTGTGCAATGTTAAATAAGGCCATTGATCCTTACTTTGAATAGGCAATAAAAATAGTAGTTATAACATAATTACAAAAAAAATTAACAATTAACTACAGTTGCTGCCAATCAACAAATTAATTTGAAAAAAATAAAATGTTTTACACTAATGTAACAAAAATGGATCTACATATAAAAACCTAAGTGCCCATGCTCTTTTCTTTTTTCCCAAAAAACATGAATTTTATAACAAAATGAAAGGAAGGACTGATTTGATATCCCAATTGATGTTTGAAATTTGACATTGAAACAAAGTCCTTATATCACAAATATTGAAAATAAAATTTTATGCTATGAAAAGAAAATTTAATATACTTCTTTATTCAAAATACAAATCATTATAATTTTTCAATGAAATGAACGGTTGTTATCTTTTCACAATAAAAGATAAATTCTTTCACCATATCACCTTTACTAAAAGGATAATAATTTTTTTGATCAAATTGATGTATAACTTCACTAGTTTTTGAAAAAACTCAAGATTTTTTTATCAAAA
Organism: Allium sativum; assembly: GCA_030737875.1. NCBI lineage: Eukaryota > Viridiplantae > Streptophyta > Magnoliopsida > Asparagales > Amaryllidaceae > Allium > Allium sativum. Next base: position 1,015,083,151 of record CM060926.1, on the reverse strand, counting down.
TGGACATTAAACAAGAAAAATGTTAAAATATAGATTATACGTTACTCATATAGAACCATATCCAGAAGTCACAAGCTGATTCATGCTAATCTTATTTTTGATTTTGATTAAGAGTAAATTGAACTTCTATATATTACTATGTATCTCTTATCATTCACTCAATTGTTCAATCCCTTAATCGTTTGTGAAGTGAGAGTTTTATTTGCTTTTACAGAAAAATGATTCATAATAGCCGTTTTTCTAGTAGAAAGATATATAAGTGAAGATGTGATAGAAACCGGCTTTCATCTATGCAATGAAAACACAACTTTAGAGAAATTCAATGACGATGAAAATATATATTCTACACAAGCATGGATACAATAACTAACATGCATAAAATATATTTTATGAGAGAGAAAAAATACGAAAACGATAGTTACTTGGATCAAATAAAATAACCTTTAATTGTTAGCTTGTAAGAAAAAAACAATCAAATAAAATAATGCAAATCGTGGTGTCATTCATCAATTAATCATGGACCTCCACATAATAAAGGAGAAAAATAATCTAAATCTGAGTAGGTTGAGAAAAAAAATTAAAGCGATGAGAGATAGTTACCTAGATCAATAAAACCAATGGATGGGATAGGAGAATGCGTGATCAATAAAACAAATGGATGAGATAGTAGTAAAGGGCCACCAACGAAAGGCGGAGGAAAAACAATAGAGATGCGAGGTATCAATCCCCAAACCACGAGCAAGCAAAGCTCGTACTCTACCAACTGAGCTACATCCCCATTCATTATGTTTCATCTATAACTTATATGAATTATCAATCACAACAATGGCGGTGTTGAGTCAAATGAGCAAGGGAAGAAGATTGCAACGAAAATGGGGAATACTAAACCCGAGTCTAGTTAAATAGCTATGCGATCAGAGTAATTGATGTTTAGGAATCAGAATTAGGCTAGTGAGAAGAAAAGAAGGAATTATTGAGATTCTAAAGTGCTGCTTGAAATAGCCAATGTTATTTATTCCCCTCCATTCAATGAAGCTCATCTCAAGCCTTTTTAGGATTCCCAATTAAAACTCTATTTTTTAAGTTATCATCGAGCAAAAGCCTGTGGTACTATTTGAAAGGCCAAACTAATCAGTTTCTTAGTATAAATAAAATGAACTACCGGCGTTAGACGCTAACTGCTAATTTTTCTATTCCGTCGGCTTAACAACTCATTTAACCCAACTAAACGCATATTATGTTCTAAATAATATAAGTTTAATGTGTTATAAAAAACTACAAAGTCTAAACCAATTTATCATAATTAATTAGTTAGCATGTTGGTTAAATATTTTATGAAACATGGGAAAGAATCATTAGTTTATCAAATTATCTATTAAGCCATTAAGAAGATTTAAAAAAGTGAACTGTTGCTTAGTGTTTGTAATGAGTCTAGAAAAGTATCTACAATAGGAAAATTAAGATATGTGCATCTTGTCGAAGTTAGGAACCGTGACATATGTTTGAATTCCATTTGAGAGACTTGAAAAAGCAATATATCATTGAAAGTTCCCACTAAATAACGAAAAAACATGCAAATGAAACTTGAAAACAAAACATATAGTCCCCACAGAAGCTAGAAACTAAGATAAGCTATAGAAAAATCATCAAGTGGATGACCCAAACTATAATGCTTGTAGCAAAAGAAAAAAAAAATATAAGTAGCGACAACACTCTAGGTGAAAATTCACAATAAAGAGCAACAGCATGTGCAAACCAAAAACCTACATGGGAAAAACAAATAATAGAGTAATCAACTTTTTTTAATATAATAGTGAAATTACGGCCACACTTTAAAAAAGTACTTTATAGCAAGGCTACTTGCATAAACTAAAGCTAAAACATAGTGTATGAAAACATTGTGCAAAATCAAAAGAAAGCAAAAGACAGTTTGGCAAGCGTAAGGCAGCTCAAAAGTACATTATATTGTTGTGTGCAATGTTAAATAAGGCCATTGATCCTTGCTTTGAATGAGCAATAAAAATTGTAGTATATCATACTTACAAGAAAAAATAACCTTTAATTACAGTTGCTGCCAATCAATAAATTAATTTGAAAGAAAATAAAATGTTTTACACTAATGTAACAAAAATGGATCTACAAATAAAGACCTAAGTGCCCATTCTCTTTTCTTTTTTCCCAACAAAACATGATTTTTATAACAAAATGAAAGGAAGGATTGATTTGTTATCCCAATTGATGTTTGAAATTTGACATTGAAACAAAGTCCTTATATTACAAATATTGAGAATAAAAATTTATGCTATGAAAAGAAAATTTAATCTACTTCTTTATTCAAAAATACAAATCATTATAATTTTTCAATGAAATGAACAGTTTTTATCTTTTCACAATCAAAGACAAATTCTTTCACCATATCACCTTTACTGAAAGGATACTATTTTTTTGATCAAATTTATGTATAACTTCATTAGTTTTTGAAAAAACTCAAGATTTTTTTTATCAAAATGGACATAAAACAAGAAAAATGTTAAAATACAGATTATACATTACTCATATAGAACCATATCTAGAAGTCACAAGCTGATTCATGCTAATCCTACTTTTGATTTTGATAAAGAGTAAATTGAACTTCTATATATTACTATGTATCTCTTATCATTCACTCAATTGTTCAGTCCCTTAATCGTTTATAAAGCGATAGTATTACTTGCTTTTACAGAAAAATGATTCATAATAGTCATTTTTCTAGTAGAGCGATATATAAGTGAAGATGTGATAGAAACCGACTTTCATCTACACTTTAGAGAAATCCAATGACGATGAAAATATATATTATACACAAGCATGGATACAATAATTAACATGCATAAAATGTATTTTATGAGAGAGAAAAAAATATGAAAACGATAGTTACTTGGGGCAAATAAAATAACCTTTAATTGTTAGCTTGTAAGAAAAAACAATCAAATAAAATAATGCAAATTGTAACGACCCGGCTTTTTGCTCGGTTTTCGCCGGTAATTAAACCAACTTAAACCGTTCACAAAGACGGATTGTTAGGGGCACTTACACATTTGCACAAAATAAAAACAACTTTTCCATTATCATTAAAATAATATTACATCAGAGTGACAAGAGGTACATCAGAGTACATCGGTTACACAGCGGAAAAGATACTAAACTCAGCGGAAGAGTGCGAATGCTCCAAACATAATAGCTCTAGTTAAACTAGAATCCTGCTCCAACTAACCCCAAGGCTAAATCTGCGAACCAAAACTACTAGGCTGCCTGTGTAAAAATTATGGGCACCCAGAGTTTAGATGCGGGAACAATAAACTCCAGATCAGTCATGGGACTGGTGTGAGAACTCAAAACAGTTGTTTTTAGGGTTTATTTTAAAGTTAGGTAATTCACCGGACCACGCTGCTAACGCGGAACGTGTTTACTCCATGTAAATACCAGTGCATAGAAATCCGCAATGACTTTTTGAAAAAATGAAGCTATTATAAGCTCGTCCCACATCACACAATGCAAACGCACACCAAATGGGCGAGTTTTTCCTTATGATAACCAAAAATGCCTTCATACGTGAAAATCCTCTTTTACTACTATATATAGTGTGAAAACCCTTTTCGCAAATAAATGTATTAATCCTAGCCAGCATAATGCCCCATCCCACTTTACTGACAATCCTGCCGATAACCAGCAGGCTATACAATCGAAACTGTACGGGCTCGTAGTGGAGATTGGGTTTCGAACATGATGTTTCCTGGTACGAAATATCATTCGTGGGCTCACAAACTTTCTTGCGCGCATCATCCCAGTACTCGCAGATAACGCCCAGACTCGGACTCCGTTATACTAACCGACCACACACGAACCAGGGTACCCAACAAATAGCGTCCCAGACTGGGGACTTCGTAGTACCCTTTCATCATCACATCCTAGTGCACCGAACATACGAAACGAACATAAAAAACTGACCACCAGTTTACCATCAATCCGGGGTGTGAGGTTCGTCGAAGTCACGATATACACAAAGCTACGCTTAAGTAAGCCATGCTTTGATCATCCATAGCTCATCACATAACCTAAGTAAGCCACATTGTCCATTCACTACGCATCACTAATTTCTATCAATATATAACCTCTAAGCTCATAAGTCTTAGAGAAGGGTGTTAAGCAAGAGAATAAATTCTCCGCCACCAAGCAGATATATATTTAACAAAGATTAGTGCTACGCAGTCAATTACTATGTCAGACACACAATCCATACATGTCTGTTCTGGGTCTGAACGAAACAACAATTCGGAATTCCTTCACATACGTTCGGGCTTCTTGCCACTTAACCGATATAAAATCCATCTGCAAATGGGAGCGACCCATTCGAGACATTCGGCAAGTCGTCCTTACGACATGAAGGGTCCCGGTCTTCAATGTCGTCTCCAATGTCTTCAATTGCTCCACAACATCGTATCATTACTTGGAATGGTTTTTAGACATACATCCGATCCTGGTCTTTCCAAATGATGGGCGCAATAAAAAAACACAATTATAGAACACACATGATTTCTACCACTCTCCTTCCGTCTTGGATTTTGTCAAAATTAAACTTCTTTAAACCCATTCTCAAATTATTACAAAGTCCATATTTAACCCTTCTCTTTTAAAACACATCCCTTAAATCAAAGATGATTTAGCCTTAAAGCCTTAATTAATTTTCCGTTTGATAAGTCGTTGTCAAAATCCAGTTTCCTTTGAAAATCCTTAATCCACATTTCAACCATAGTTTCCAATTAAATTGATTTTCCAACATTCCATTCTTTAATCTTAACTAATAGATTACACTTTCTCTCCAATTCCTCACTTTTAATTTCCTCAAATCAAAGATCTGATTGAATCCTCAAATTACGATATGAATTTCCATAACTCAATCTTATGAGGTTTCAAGAATGATATTATTGAAGATATGATTCACGACAAAACCCAAATCAATTGATACTGAACATAAGTTACACAGAAATTGTATCTACTTATATTCGATATCAATTCTCATAATCAACAAATACTGTAAGTGGATTACGATATAATAATATCTTCCAAATTCCTCAAATAGTATACATTTACACCACATAATTTCATATCGAATATCTGAAGATTATTTCTATCCAACTTATCCCAGTCAACTTAGGAAACTCGTATCTTAATTAAAAGATTTATTCAACTCTTTTACATTAGATCTGGATAGAAATACCATCAACGTATACTTAATATGAATCTTGATATCCAACTCACACTATAAGTGGAATAATGGTGAACTACCTTTTAAATTCCTCAAATAGTAAGAATCATCATCTACCGGATTAATATCAAACATCCGAAGATTTATCTCCAACCATATCCAATTTTTAAAATTGAAAACCCATATTAATATCAATTTATATTCCATATAAAATATTTCTAATACTTTTAAACCTTTGAAAATATTCCACAAATAATTACTTATAGTTCGGAAAATAGTTTAAGGTTTAAAACTTCAGAAGGAAGCGTTACAATAACATTTCAAAAGCGTTACAAAATAGTTATCTTAACTATTTTGATCAAAATATCATTTATCTTAGCCAAAACTTAAATTTTACAATTCAAAACACCTTTACATAATATATAATGATTTTACAAATTTTTTCCATAATTTTAAAACATTTAAAAATAGTTGTTTATAGTTTTGGTCAACAATTGTTCTTACGTTGATCTTTTCCAAAACAGTTTCAAACATAACTTGAAAATTATAACTCGAATTTAAAATATGCTTTCACTAATTTGAAAGTTCTTGTTAATGGAAATCAAATGTTTTTCATTTTATCGAAATCCGATTTTGATTGAAAAAGTTATAAGCGTTTATTGTTTGCATCTAAAATACGTAAATTGCCATTATGCGACAGACTCTATTTTGACCATAATAACCATTATTCTACGATACTTCAAAATATCTTAGAAAACCATTATATCCTTATATAACCCTTTTAAAATCATTTAAATTTACTTTACAAATTATTTTGGATCTAAAATTCAACTTTCATAAATTCCAATTCATTTCTAAATTCAAATAACTTCAAATTAACCTTCCCATTCGTCGGATCAGTTAGGGATAGCCAGGGAGAACAAGAAACTTTATTTCCATACCCAAGCTTAGACACTATCCTATCTGTCATCCTAGAATGTTTCGGTATTTATTTATTCAGTTAAAGAACTTTATTAATATATATGAATTCATACATATGGTCTTTTCCAATTATTAACCTTCAATTTCAATAATGATATTGCTTTTTAATTATGAAGGAGATTTGTCGATCACCAATGTGATACCATAATTGTTGTGTCATAATGTGTGCAAAACAACATCAACAACCATTTAAACATTCATAGCAACCATCATCAACATGATTCAATAAATCATAATTGTGCACAAGCGTTATAACTCTAACACTTAATAGTGTGTGTTCTAAACTTCGCATCCATCATCCATCACAACAAATATCAATCATCATTAACCAATAATAATTCATCACTATATTTAAATTAGTCTAGCTACTAATTAAATATATAAACCGTGGTTAAAGAGTTCTCACATAATAGCTTTCCAAATCTTCAAGGTAGGCGAGCCTACTAAGCGAACCGTCGGACAGTATTTCAGCGCAACATCTTCTTCACCAAAATATATATAATATAATATACACGAATCTCTCTTTATATTATAAGAGAAGGAGGAGGAGAATGACGAACTTTGGCAAGGTGGTAGTGGAAAAGAGGAAGACTTATGCCACGGAAACGATGGCCATAAGCTTTAAGAAGAAGAGAGAAAGAAAAGAAGTGAGAATGAATGAAAAAGTGGAAGGAAAAGGTGGTATTTATAGGAAAAGAGGAGTAAGGAGAGAGTGACATCATAGGACATGTGTATTTTATGCATGGAATGTTGCATGCAAAATTACAAGTGTCTTTACACTCGTAAAAGGAGAAGGAATGTGTTTTTGGTAGCATTTACCTTAAACGTTATGAAAACAAAGAGCAACGCATAATACTAATGCTATTAATTTATGTTATCTTTTGACAAATCCGATCGAACGACAAATAATATCAGTAAATCCAAACTTATTAATAATCATTTCCATTTATAAATGTTATAATTCAAATAAAACCTATTGTTTAACCTATCAAAATTATTAAATGTTCTCAAACTTATTTTATGTTCAGAAAATTTAAATTAATTATTAAAAATTTCAATTTCAAATTGGTTCAAACTTCTGGATCATTACATTCACCCCCCCTAAAACTTTTCATCCTCGAAAAGGAAAGGGAATCATAACTACTCATTCAACAAATTCAAGATTAAGATTCTTTGTACCAAAGCTCCATGTTCTCACATGTATTAACGGATAACCATATCTACATGTCCTCCTATGATAACCTCCAGTTACCTATTATGTTCGATTCATTGTTTACTGGGCCAATTACTTATACTCAACCATTTACTGCTTTCAAAAAAATTCAGACTTATAAATTATGCTCTTAGATCTTATCTTACAAATGCAAAGGTTATGAAACTTATTCCTTTTCAGTTTCCAAAATTTACTATTATTCATTACATGAAAAACTTGATCATCTCCGAACTCAGCTTGTCTAAACGTTTCAGTTTAGGTAATTTCTTCTTACTTTTCCCGCTTGCCAAAATCCTTTAATCAAATTGTGAAAGTTAATTCACAAGGTATTTATGCTTACTTAAACAGTTCCTTTTGTTGCCACAATATACTTTAGAACTTATCGACTTGTCCAAAATCGTCGATAATTCCAATCTTCCTATCTATACCCTTACTTAAATTCAATAACTTTTTCATTAGAATAGGATCTATTTGGATATATGATAGAATATATTAAAAAGATTTATAAAAGAAGTTATATTTTTTTATATATAATTAACATCATATACATACATTTATTCATGCATCCAACTTTTCAGAGATAATTCCCTAGGGGTCAAAGAGCTTGCTCTGATTACATAATTCTTGAATTCCTTCTTCTTCACTTATGACGGCGGGTGGTGTTACTTTAGCTGGTCTTTCTCCCTTCTTTAAATGACAATCCTGGACTACATGCCCTACTTTTCTGCATCGATAACACTTCTTTTCTTTTGCTAGGTTCATGGGTTTCTTCTTTGTTTTAGGACACTTACGTATAAAATGTCCTTTCTTCTTGCATTTGAAACAAATTATGTCTTCTCGAATGGTTTTCTTTTGTATTCTTTCTGGGCATAAAACTGCAAAATGTCCTTCTTGACTACATCTATAACAATAGATACCTTTGAATTTCCCCATTCTAAGGCTTTCTTCCTTTTCTTTTCGATTATGGGCTTTCCTCTCTTGTTTTAGGGTCATCCACCATTCAGTACCTGATAAACCAAACTCCATCTTTGTTCCGATAAGGAAATTTTGTTGAAAAATCCAGTTACCGTCCACTTAATTTACCGGCTTATCCCTTACTAACAAGTTACCTGGTATAATTCTTACAACCCAATCAAATTTTCACTTTTCTATTTAAGTTCATATCAATTTACCAAACAATTTCAAACACTTATCTAAATGGATTTAAGTATATATTGATGTTTTAATCGGAATCATATAGTCATCCCACTTTCGAAACTCGAAAATACATACTGATGATGCTGCAGTCATCAACAGAATCATCTTCAAGTGACTTTAGTGTGATTCTATATCAATCTAGTATACTCAAGACTTCGTATATACGTTAGCTAGGCGTATATTCAAAATCTTCTTATACCCGATAGTCCAACCTCAACATCGAATACAATACTCAAATTCTAATTTTTAATTTCTAACCATATTAATTAGTTACCTTAACAAATTTGACCCAAGTTTATCGACATTTCGAAATCCCCAATAGTGAAATTAAATCCAAAAGGCATTTGTACTCAGAACGTTTTCCTGATCAGTGGAAGGGGCTTAATTACCATGCTATAAGAAGTATTTTTTATAATCACAAAATGTAAACTTTAACTTAATCATATGATTAAGTATCCAGGTTATAATTAACCATATATTTCCAAAATATGTTTCTTTCTTAAAATATAACTTTTCAAAACTCATTTCATATTTTCAAATACGCTCTCTCAAATATAATACTCCAAAATCTCATTCTAGGGCATTACTAACCCTATCCCTAATGAGATATATAAATCTGATGAGTCTTTCCATTTGTTCAAATGTGTCGTACCCCATTGCTTTGTATAAACCAAAGCTTTGATACCACCATGTAACAGTCTGGTCTTTTTCAACCATCGGACAGCGGCTAATACTCCGCCGTGGCATTACAATGGTACCCCAGCCCCTTGTTTTACGGCCAGCCTCTCGACTGTCGCAGCCTCATGCCTAATCAACCCCTCTTGGGACGTGTATAGGTAAGAGTCCCCCGCTCGCCACCAAACCAAGAGTGAGAACCCCCTATCACGCTGCCTCACCAACAAATAAGGACTGGTGTGAGAACTCAAAACAGTTGTTTTAAGGGTTTATTTTAAAGTTAGGTAATTCACCGGACCACGCCGCTAATGCAGAACGGGTTTACTCCATGTGAATACCAGTGCATAGAAATCCGCAATGACTTTTTGAAAAAATGAAGCTATCATAAGCTCGTCCCACATCACACAATGCAAGCGCACACCAAATGGGCGAGTTTTTCCTTATGATAACCAAAAATGCCTTCATACGTCAAAATCCTCTTTTACTACTATATATAGTGTGAAAAACCTTTTCGCAAATAAATGTATTAATCCTAGCCAGCATAATTCCCCATCCCATTATACTGACAATCCTGCCGGCAACCAGCAGGCTATACAATCGAAATTGTACGGGCTCGTAGTGGAGATTGGGTTTCGAACATGATGGTTCCTGGTACGAAAGATCATTCGTGGGCTCACAAACTTTCTTGCGCGCATCATCCCAGTACTCGCAGATAACGTCCAGACTCGGACTCCGTTATACTAACCCACCATACATCAATCAGAGTACCCAACAAATAGCGTCCCAGACTGGGGACTTTGTAGTACCCTTTCATCATTACATCCCGGTGCATCGAACATACGAAATGAACATAAAAATCTGACCACCAGTTTACAATCAATCCGGGGTGTGAGGTTCATCGAAGTCACGATATACACAAAGCTACGCTTAAATAAGCCATGCTTTGATCATCCATAGCTCATCACATAACTTAAGTATGCCACATTGTCCATTCACTACGCATCACTGATTTCTATCAATATATAACCTCTAAGCTCATACGTCTAAGAGAAGGGTGTTAAGCAAGAGAATAAATTCTTTGCCACCAAGAAGATATATATTTAACAAAGATGAGTGCTACACAGTCAATTACAATGTCAGACACACAATCCATACATGTCTGTTCTGGGTCTGAATGAAACAACAATCCGGAATTCCTTCACATACGTTCGGGCTTCTTGCCACTTAACTGATATAAAATCCATCTGCAAATGGGAGCAATCCATTCAAGACATTCAGCAAGTCGTCCTTATGATATGAAGGGTCCCGGTCTTTAATGTTGTCTCCAATGTCTTCAATTGCTCCACAACATCGTATTATTACTTGGAATAGTTTTTAGACATACATCCGATCCCGGTCTTTTCAAATGATAGGCACAATAAAAAACACAATTATAGAACACACAGGATTTCTACCAATCTCCTTCCATCTTAGATTTTGTCAAAATTAAACTTCTTTAAATCCATTCTCAAATTATTACAAAATCCATATTTAACCTTTCTCTTTAAAAACACATCCCTTAAATCAAAGGTGTAACACCCCGTAATTTCGTAACGCTAAGATTCACAAATCAAGGCAGAATTAAAAGTTAAAGTCAAAATCTTAGGAAATGGGCTGCGCCATTGCGTTCGTCTCGGAATTCTGCATGAAAACGAGTCCGAGTTTGCGTAAATCGGAGTCCGTATGAGGGAGATATGGCCTCCGGAAGATTCAGCGAAGTTCAAATTTCAAAACAGGTCAGGTTCAAAATTCAAATCGGACCCAGAATGGGCTGGGCGGGAATTTTCCCGCCCAAGGCACCCAGGTCGACTGGGTAGTCGACCTGGGTCACCCAGGTCGATTGGGTAGTCGACCTGGGGTCGACCCCCCCTATTTTTTCAGCTTTCTGCAGCTGGTTCGTTCTGATGTATTTGGTCGCGTTATCTGACCAGGTTCGTCCTCCTTACAATATATAAACAGCCCTGGTCTTCTTCTCTATTCACAATTCTCCTCTACCCTTATGTTGCAAAGATTCTTGGTGAAACATGGCCTCTTTCTCTCCTCTTAACTAAATAAATAATAGATATAAAATAAATCAAGACGATGAAGTGCTGCTCAAGTTTGTCAAGAAGAGGTTCGAATCAAGATTAAAGCTTCGGGATGAGAATCAAAGGCTAACGCAGACGATTTCGAGCAACGTCGCACGAATCATAGCATCGCCATCTTTCTTTTCTAATCTAAATTTCTGTAAGTCAGTTACTTTTTAGATTTGAATGTTTCTCTCTGTTTGTGACATGAATTGAAGGAATAAAAGAATATGCCAAATCTTTCTATTCGAATCTGTGCCTATGTCTTTGGACTTAATTAAGAACTGTTATGATTCGATGACCGATAAGACTATGAAACTATGGACCTTAAAACCACATGCCTCTTTGACTATGAACATTGCCTATGACTATGGACATTGCCTATGACTATGAACATTTGCCTATGACTATGGACATTGCCTATGACTGTGAACGTTGCCTATGACTGTGACTATGACTATGAGGATTATTTCCTTGACTAAACCTATGCCTTTGATTAGAAAACATAAACTATTGCCTATGACAAAACAAGGACATCTGTGATTAAACACCTATGATTCATGACTAGGAAAGTGTTGCTTAAGTTCTGTGATTATGAGATTGGGTCTAAACCCGATTATTTATTCTGCTCGTCCTTGGTTTTCTTTGGTTTTAGACCTTGGGAATTTACCTATTAAGTTAGGTCTACCCATGTTCTTGAACCTGCGTCTCTATTCTGTCTATCCTTGGTTTTAGACCTTGGGAATTTACCTATTAAGTTAGGTCTACCCATGTTCTTGAACCGACGTCGTTATTCAACCATTTTTATGCCAGTTATTATGTCCATCCTTTTTCATAGCATCTTTGGTTCATTCCCTATTTTCTACGAGTCTAGGTTTATCCATAATCTAGATTGAATCGCAATTATACGAACGGTGGGAATACGATTTGGGCATAATGTGAAATGTACTAGAACATAGTTGTAAAACTTGGAATTTGGCATAAATGGGGAACATGTATTATGGTATGTTCATAGAAATGCAAATTGGATAAATTTGACATAAATTATAAGATGTGTAATTTGAATCTAGTATTGACGTGTAAATCTAGCATTTACATGAATAGTGAACTAGAGTAATAAGTCTAGTTTGACGTGAATTAGAATGTTGAATCGAAATTGGATTAGCTAATTTGGCACGGTAAGTATATTGGCATAAAAGTGAAATTGGCCATAATTGGGAATAACTGTCAGGTTTAGCAAAATCATGGTTAGTGACACTTAATTTGGTATAGTTTACATACCAAAAAGCATAAATATGATATAGAGGGGAGAATGGGCCGTAAGAATAAATGTTGACAATTCACATTAAAAGAGTAATTAGGAAATAAGTAAATTAGGATTAATTTACTTATAGAATTTGTCCTAAATGAGGAAATGTTAATTTAGACAAATTAAAGGTTTATTAATGACAACTCTTTTAATAACACGCCAGAAAGTTCTAGGGTGACAGAGAGGATAGTGTCTAGGCTTGGGTTTGGAAAATACAAGTTTCCTGCTCTCCCTGGCTATCCCTAACTGATCCGACGAACGGGATGGTTACTTTCAAAACCTGATTTGAAAATTAGTCAAAACCCTCGAACTAGAAAGCACGAATAGGCCTAACCCGAGGTTAGACTGAGTTGCGATGTAAATCTGCCCGAAACCAACCGGCACATCCAGTAATCGCAACAATATTTGTCTAATGTGAGTGGTCGTGGCTTTAATCTGTTAAATTAAAGCTAGAACAAGAATGGTAGGGTTAAGTTTACTAGGACACTTAACCAATTCAACATAATAACCAGACTAGTGGGTGGGGTTAGGGCCATACAGTTAAGCTAGAAAGGGAAGGTTAAGTCCATAGGAACACTCAACCAATTTAACACAGTTAAGCTAGGATGGGAGGGCTAAGTCCATAGGGACACTTAACCAACTTCACATGGTAACAAGACAAGATTTGTAGGGGTTAAGTAACTAAGGAAACACTTAGCCAAACTAACATGTTAACTAGACTAGAAGGTGGGGTTAAGTAAAGCTAATGCACTTAGCCAAATTAACATGTTAACTAGTCCAGAGGTTGGGGTTAAGTAAAATTTAATACACTTAGCCAATTTGATATGTTAGCTGGGCAAGACCATAGGGTTAAGTAAACTTGAACACTTAACTGTCAAATTGTGATAAAGGAATAGGGCTAAGTCTAAAACATGAAGGGATAATACTTAACCATTAATAACATGTTAGTTAAAACAGACGGGCAAGGTTAAGTTAAAAAGGAACGCTTAACCGATACAGGATGAACGGGCAAGGTTAAGTTAAAAAGGAACGCTTAACCGATACAAGATTAACGGGTAGGGTTAAGTAATACTTAACCAATATAACGTGGTTTGTGGTCGGGTTAAGTCAACGGGAATTACTGATAACACTTAACCAGTTTAACAGGATAAAGGAAGAGGGTTAAGTTGGCTTGAATTGACTAATGACACTTAACCAATCCAAATTGACGGGAAAGGGAACTAAGTAGTAAACCTTAGAAGACAATGATTCTGGAAACTAAGTGGTAAATCTTAGTTAGTAAAACTAAGTAGTAATTCTTAGTATAACACGGGAAGGAGCGAATGTCCGTCAGAGTAGAAAGAAGGCTCCAACGAATTGGGTCACGAAGCCCGAGGCTTCGAGGGGACGTGAGGGTACTCTTGGTATCCCTCTATGAGGCTGCAGATGATCCGCCTGGGCCCACAGGGGTTAAGGTCTGCGTAGAAGGCCAGGGGTATGCCTTGGTTGCAATACATGGCAACCTAAAGACTAGGACGGACCAGCGTGATTCGGCGAGCAAACGGTAGCCCTGTGATAGCGACTCGTCGTCTACCATCCATCTTCAGTCAATCGAGATACGTGAAGCGGAAAGGCGGAGAACTCCAAAAGACCATATACTTGCTATCTAGTTATGGGTGAGGATGGCCATAGGATAGTGGGGCACCGGGGGCCGGCGTATAGTTCTCATTTTACAAGGTGTGCCTTTCATTAGTTGAGGGAGGGGTCAAGTGGGACCGTAGCCACTGAAATAAAAACAGACCTTAGCATCTGCATCGGCAGATATCTGAAAGCTCCCGACCGAGTTCTGTATTCCTTGGTTTGCCCTGACACATGACTCGGACCACACATTATGGGACATGTGCATCTAGACAAGCGATAACAATTCGCGATACATGCGTGGGGAAGTATAGGAACATATACCACTCTAGGTAGTGTGTCCTAAACTTGGGGGCATCGTTCGACAGGTAGCATAATTCCTAGTTGAACTAGGTGGCATAAATCCTGAATCTGAGAAGCATTCAGCAGATAGCGTAAACTTTAGAGGAATCTAGAAAGTACTTGGTAGAAAACCCTAGATTGAATCTAGGTAACAAATAAATAAATGGATGCCTGAAGGCGATGGAAAATACAGGGACTGGGATCACGTTATCGTTACTAGTTGGGACACTAGTTAGGTGGTGCGGAGATATCGAAACCCGTATAACAAGGAGATAGCGAAGCGGCGGAAGTATTAGAGCATATCCAGTTTATCTTAGCTTAGCATATCTTGTGTTAGTCTTGCCTGATCTGGTCAACCCTATCATCATGGTGTACTCTTGTATTCAATTAATTCATGTCGTTTTGTTTTTCCATGTTCACATGCTAAAAGTTACTGAACTTACTCAGGCTTTATGTCTGACTCTGTTTTTCTTTCGTCTTCTTGTCTTCCGTTCCCCCCCCCCAAGGTAGTAGAGGAGGGATTAGTATTACTCAGGTTAAGTTGGAATGTCACTCTTTCCCAGCTTGAAGATTTGTCGAAGTTTGCTTGGATTCTCGTTCCAGATGCTATGGCTGGCTCTTGCTAAAATCGGGGAATATAAATGTATTTTTATGCTTCTTTATTTTGTAAGACAGATGACACTCTGATATTGTAAAGAAATCTTTGTCCAAACTATTTTATCAATAAAGCAAAGTTTTATTTTCTGCTGTTTAATTTCTGTATGTCTTGTAATTTATTTGCATCTTTTACCCTAAATGCTCCACAGAACTTAGTGCATTCCCTTTGTGAGTGACACTAACGGACGTGGGGTGTTACAAAAGGTGATTTAGCCTTAAAGCCTTAAGTAATTTTCCATTTTATAACTCGTTATCAAAATCCAGTTTCCTTTGAAAATCCTTAATCCACATTTCAACCATAGTTTCCAATTAAATTGATTTTCCAACATTCCATTCTTTAATCTTAACTAAAAGATTATACTTTCTCTCCAATTCCTCACTTTTAATTTCCTCAAATCAAAGATCTGATTGAATTCTTAAAATTACGATATGAATTTCCATAACTCAATCTTATGGGGTTTCAAGAATGATATTATTGAAGATATGATTCATGACAAAACCCAAATCAATTGATACTGAACATAAGTTACGCAGAAATTGTATCTACTTATATTCGATATCAATTCTCATAATCAACGAATACTATAAGTGGAATAATGATATAATAATATCTTCCAAATTCCTCAAATAGTATACATTTACACCACATAATTCCATATCAAATATCTAAAGATTATTTCTATCCAACTTATCCCAGTCAACTTAGGAAACTCGTATCTTAATTAAAAGATTTATCCAACTCTTTGACATTAGATCTGGATAGAAATACCATGAACTTATACTTAATATAAATCTCGATATCCAACTCACACTATAAGAAGAATAATGGTGAACTAGCTTTTAAATTCCTCAAATAGTAAGAATCATCATCTATCGGATTAATATCAAACATCCGAAGATTTATCTCCGACCATATCCAATTATTTAAAATTGAAAACCCATATTAATATCAATTTATATTCCATATAAAATATTTCTAATACTTTTAAACCTTTGAAAATATTCCACAAATCATTACTTATAGTTCAGAAAATAGTTTACGGTTTAAAACTTCAAAATAGATTGTTTTCGAAGGAAGCGTTACGATAGAATTTCAAAAGCGTTAAAACAGTTATCTTAACTATTTTGATCAAAATATCGTTTATCTTAGCCAAAACTTAAACTTTACAATTCAAAACACCTTTTCATAATTTTTAATGATTTTACAATTTTTTTCCATAATTTTAAAACATTTAAAAATAGTTGTTTATAGTTATGGTCAACAATTGTTCCTACGTCGATCTTTTCCCAAACGGTTTCAAACATAACTTGAAAATTATAACTCGAATTTAAAATCTGCTTTCACTAATTTGAAAGTTCTTGTTAATGGAACTAAAACGTTTTTCATTTTATGGAAATTCGATTTAGATTGCAAAAGTTGTAAGCGTTTAAAGTTTGCATCTAAAATACGTAAATTGTCGTTATGCGACAAGCTCTATTTTGACCATAATAACCATTATTCTACGATACTTCAAAATATATTAGAAAACCATTATATCCTTATATAACCCTTTTAAAATCATTTAAATTTACTTTCCAAATTATTTTGGATCTAAAATTCAACTTTATAAATTCCAATTCATTTATAAATTCAAATAACTTCAAATTAACCTTCCCATTCGTCGGATCAGTTAGGGATAGCCAGGCAGAGCAGGAAACTTTATTTCCAAACCCAAGCCTAGACACTATCCTCTCTGTCATCCTAGAATGTTCCGGTATTTGTTTATTCATTTAAAGAACTTTATCAATATATATGAATTCATACATATGGTCTTTTCCAATTATTAACCTTTAATTTCAATAATGATATTGCTTTTAATTATGAAGGAGATTTGTCGATCACCAATGTGATACCATAATTGTTGTGTCATAGTGTGTGCAAAACAACACCAACAACCATTTAAACATCCATAGCAACCATCATCAACATGATTCAATAAATCATAATTGTGCACAAGTGTTATAACACTAACACTTAATAGTGTGTGTTCTAAACTTTGCATCCATCATCCATCACAACAAATATCAATCATCATTAACCAATAATAATTCATCACTATATTTAAATTAGTCTAGCTACTAATTAAATAGATAAACCGTGGTTAAAGAGTTCTCACCTAATAGCTTTCCAAATCTTCACGGTATGCGAGCCTAGCTAAGCGAACCGTCGGACAATATTTCAGCGCAACGTCTTCTTCACCAATATATATATATATATACATATATATATATAATATAATATAATATATGCTAATCTCTCTTTATATTATAAGAGGAGGAGGAGAATGACGAACTTTGGCAAGGTGGTGGTGGAAAAGAGGAAGACTTATGCCATGGAAACCATGGCCATAAGCTTTAAGAAGAAGAGAGAAAGAAAAGAAGCGAGAATGAATGAAAAAGTGGAAGGAAAGGGTGGTATTTATAGGAAGAGAGGGGTAAGGAGAGAGTGACAAATCATAGGACATGTGTATTTTATGCATGGAATGTTGCATGCAAAATTACAAGTGTCTTAACACTTGTAAAAAGGAGAAGGAATGTGTTTTTGGTAGCATTTACCTTAAACGTTATGAAAACAAAGAGCAACACATAATACTAATGCTATTAATTTATGTTATCTTTTGACAAATCCGATCGAACGACAAATAATATCAGTAAATCCAAACTTATTAATAATCATTTCCATTTATTAATGTTATAATTCAAATAAAACCTATTGTTTAACCTATCAAAATTATTAAATGTTCTCAAACTTATTTTATGTTCAGAAAATTTAAATTAAGTATTAAAAATTCCAATTTCAAATTGGTTCAAACTTCTGGATCATTACATTCACCCCCCCCCCCCCTTAAAACTTTTCGTCCTCGAAAAGGAAAGGGAATTATAACTACTCATTCAACAAATTCAAGATTAAGATTCTTTATACCAAAGCTCCATGTTTTCACATGTATTAACAGATAATCATATCTACATGTCCTCCTAAGATAACCTCCAGTTACCTATTATATTCGATTCATCGTTTACTGGGCCAATTACTTATACTCAACCATTTACCGCTTTCAAAAAAATTCAGACTTATAAATTATGCTCTTAGATCTTATCTTACAAATGCAAAGGTTATGAAACGTATTCCTTTTCAGTTTCCAAAATTTACTATTATTCGTTACACGAAAAACTTGATTATCTCCGAACTCAGCTTGTCTAAACGTTTCAGTTTAGGTAATTTCTTCTTACTATTCCCGCTTGCCAAAATCCTTTAATCAAATTGTGAAACTTAATTCACAAGGTATTTATGCTTACTTTAGAACTTATCGACTTGTCCAAAATCGTCGATAATTCCAGTCTTCCTATCTATACCCTTAATTAAATTCAATAACTTTTTCATTAGAATAGGATCTATTTGGATATATGATAGAATATATTAAAAAGATTTATAAAAGAAGATATTTTTTTATATATAATTAACATCATATACATACATTTATTCATGCATCCAATTTCCAGAGATAATTCCCTAATGGTCAAAGAGCTTGCTCTGATTACATAATTCTTGCATTCCTTCTTCTTTACTTATGACGGCGGGTGGTGTTACTTTAGGTGGTCTTTCTCCCTTCTTTAACTGACAATCCTGGACTACATGCCCTACTTTTCTGCATCGATAACACTTCTTTTCTTTTGTTAGGTTCATAGGTTTCTTCTTTGTTTTAGGACACTTACGTATAAAATGTCCTCTCTTCTTGCATTTGAAACAAATTATGTCTTCTCGAATGGTTTTCTTTTGTATTCTTTCTGGGTATAAAACAACAAAATGTCCTTCTTGACTACATCTATAACAATAGATACCTTTGAATTTCCCCATTCTAAGGCTTTCTTCCTTTTCTTTTCGATTATGAGCTTTCCTTTCTTATTTTAGGGTCATCCACCATTCAATACCTGATAAACCAAACTCCATCTTTGTTCCTATAAGGAAATTTTGTTGAAAAATCCAGCTTACCCTCCACTTAATTTACTAGCTTATCCCTTACTAACAAGTTTACCTGGTATAATTCTTACAATCCAATCAAATTTTCACTTTTCTATTTAAGCTCATATCAATTTACCAAACAATTTCAAACACTTATCCAAAACTCACATGTTTCCCTCCACAACACCACTAATAAAAAAAATTCCCTCCAAAACTGATCCTTCCCCTGATACATTCCCTCCCCATTCACTGCTCACACATAACAGGACAAGAACTAGAGGATAAAAACTATTTTATTTTTTTATTTTGCATGCATCTCCTTCACATTCCCTCCTCACACACTAACAGGACGACAACTACAAGACAAAATATTTTTTTATTTTCTCTTATATTGCATAATAAAACAGTAATGATGTACACCTTGGTAATGGTTACTATTGCACATAATAGGTATAAAAAAATAAAAAACCTTCTAATTTCGTATAGATGGATCAAATACATTTATAAATTTATATATTTAAATCAATATAGATGAATCAAAGTATTATTATGATGTCTGCCTCGGTAAGGGGCAAAACCCTTTTTAAATGACTTAACACAAAAAAACACAGATACACAGAAGAAAAATATATCATGGGTAATTGGGTTTAATGGAATGATGATGTTTGCCTCGGTAACGGGAAAAACCCTTTTTAAATGACTTAACAAAATTTAAAAAATACACAGAAGAAAAATATATCAATGGTAATTGGATTTAATGGATTTTTTTAAATTTTGACCTATACGTCTGAGTTTCTAGGCAGTTCTCTTTGTATTTCGTAATATAATATTATTATGTTTATTAAAAATATTATAAGCTTAACATGATATATAGCACACATGATACATGCATAAATATATATATATATATATGCATCTCCCTACTGCCATTGTTTTGCCATTGAAAGTAGAGGTTTGGGGTAGATGTGATTTTAATTGTGCGGAGGGAACAGAAGAAAAGCTCATACAAGGAAGAATGCAAATATGGGTGCTGCATATAAGTTTATAGAGGATATCACTCATTTCAACCAGAACATCCCCATCAAAATAAGGATTGTTCAATTATGGAGGCCGTTAAGCTTTAAAGATCGTGCAAATGATGGTAGTATCGAAATGTTATTCTTGGATGAAAAGGTGATGTAGTTGTGATTTTCCATTTGTTGAATATTTTGCAGTGCATTTAGTTTGTTAACAAAAAATCGTGCATTTTGCTGTTTTGTAGGTTAACCGTATTCAGGCCACTATTAAACAAAACCTCATTAAAAGATTTAATGCAGGACTGGTGGACGGTAAGTGTCTGATTATTAGTAATTTTGGAGTTGGACAAAATAATGGAAACTCTCGAGCATCACAGCATTTGCACAAAATTAACTTCATTTTCTCGACGTCGGCTGTGGAATGTGAAGATGATATGTCTATCCCTATTCACGGATTTAAATCTGTATCTTTTGATGATATTCTTTCAAAAACATTGGATGATAAATTCTTATTAGGTATGATTATATGTCTTATATACCTTACACATGATATTCTTGGATAGTTTAATAATACATACTAACTTTAATTTGTCCAAAGGTTATTTGCATGGTTGTTGGTTACAGTTCTCTTGAAATCAGTCGGAAAGAGAATAAAGACTCTAAGAAGTTGGTAATGGAACTGAAGGATGGAGGGTAAGTTTAGTAAATATATGTTTGGTGAATCTATAGTTTTAGTTCGTAGCTATACGCATATATTTAGTGAATGTCCCTTAGTTATTTATTGACATACTTGCAGGTCAAAAAATCTGAAGTGTACCTTGTGGGATGGATACGCAGAAGAAGCGTTTTGCTTTCCCTCTGAAAATAATACCGAACCCATCATTCTTATTATTAGGAATGCAAAGGTAAAGGAATGGGGAGGTGATTATACGTAACTTAGTTTATTGTTAAGTTATTTATTAGTTGGTGAAACTTATTTTTTGTTTGTTGTTATTAGATCCTTATTTTATTTTATTTTTTCCTTCTTTTCCTTTCCAAATGATAGGCGCAGTTACATTGTCAAGTTCTTTATTTTCTACGCGGTTAATTTTTAATGGTGATTTTGAGGAAGTTAGATCGTTCTGAAACAGATGAGTTCGTTTTTTGACTTTGTGGAGTTAGCTAAATGGATTTTCTGGTGTATGCGTATTGATTTTTTGATTTATTTAGAATTGACAGCAGTGTTGATGTTTCTGTGATGTTATGGACCACTCCATCGTCATCCCAGAGTTGTTTATCGTTGCAAGATGAATTTCTTAAGAGCACTGATAGGAAAGCATTGGATGATCTATTAGAAATAGACAACCCGATGAATTGTATAATCTTGGCTACAATTGTTGGGGTGGAATTAGAAAATGGATGGTATTACATGGCATGCAAAAACTGCCATAAGAAGGTGAACCCTATTAATGAGAGTGTATCAAATGATAATGGTGGAAACAAAATTGAACGTTTTTTCTGCAAAAAATGTGATAAGTGTATCAGTTCTGAGAATGTTTTAAGGTATTTAGCTAAAGTACTTTTTGTAGTGATTTTTTGTGTGCATGCCACCATTTGATTTCATAGATAATTAAACTGTTGTTTCACTATGTGATTCGTAGGTTTATGGTTCGGGTTCGGGTAATAGACGGTACTGCCAGTGCATCTTTTGTGATGTTCGATCGACAAGTTATTGCTCTTTTGCATAAATCTGCATATGATATGAAAGAGTCTCTGTCTAAGGTTAGTTATCATTTATATTTATCTTTCTTTTCTACTATTTGTTCAAGATATAATATGAACTTAGTTGTCTTATTTGTTTGATTTATTGTCTTATTGTAGCATGGCGATGACGATTCATTTCCGGTTGAGCTGAACAGTCTTATTGGGGAAAAAAATTCTGTTTAAAATCGAAATCTCTAAGTATAATTAGAAGCAAAACTGGCATGTTTACACGGTTTTTAAATTGAGTGATAATGAGGATTTGGTTCAATCGTATTTGGGAACAATCAACAAGGTAATATTTTTTGAATTGATGATTTTTATATGTCATGCCTTTGTACTTTGCTTCGTTTGTTTCTGACTAGCATTGTTGCTGTTTTTTCAATGTGAAATAGAATTCTGAAATCATGTCAAATGATAGTTTTAGAGAGAAGAACACTGAAGATGGAAAGGTAATCCATGCTTTACTATATACTAATTATACTAAGGTTAGTTTTTCTTTGAGTATAGTAAAATAGTTACATACGTTTTCACGATCCTATTTCTTTTGTGGAAGACAATGAAACGGAGTTGAGTTCAGTCAAAAGATCATCAATGGAAGCTGAGTCTGAATATTTTGGAGCTGAGTCGTCTGCTAACAAGAGAAGAAGAATTGATGAAGCTTATGTGGAAAAGAACTGCAAAATGGAGAAACTGTAATTGTTGTTAAAAAAATATTAAGTGAAGTTTTTTTGTATTGTATATTAAGGAGTGTTTGAATCGTTAGGAACTGAAATGTTTGTGCCTTTATGATGTTTTGTTCAGTGGCGTAGCCAGGAAATGAATATGGGGGGGAGGGGGGGCAAGATATTAAGGGGGTTCGGGGGAGGTAGCCCCCGGAAAATTTTTCCCCCATGTTGAGCATTTCATTATAAATATCATTTCAAACCATCAATCAAACACAACTAAATATACTTATATAATTATAATCGATTGCAAAAACAATCAATTATTTATAGCTATTCTATTAGAAAGAGCATATTAATTCTATTGTCTATATTTTCAAGGTCAAAAGCAGTATTACATGTATTCAAGGCACGACAAATCCAATCTAATAAAGAATACAAATACTTGTGATTCAACAAACATCATCTATGTGATTTGTGAAAATTTATGAAATTTAGTTGAAGAAAAGTCTCTGACGCCATTAAATCAACCAACAAACCATCCAAACTAATATGGTTCGGTGAAGTGTCGGTTCGATGGAGTCTGCAGTAATTGGCAAGAACTGTTCTTTTGTGTTCCGGAGGTAACACAATTTTACAGTCTGAAGAAAAACTAAATTTAACAATAAATGTTAAATTTTACCTCAAATGAAATGTTAAATTTAACAATAAACTCATTGGTCAATAGTGACAACTTGGAAGAATTGAAAAAGCAATTGATGATTTATTGTTTCGTGGTGTCATATAGACTTATTTTTTGATCTTAGTCTTCCTAAACACCCTTAAAAGAAATAATTTAACAGTGCGTCAGTGCCCATTATAAAAAAGCTCAAATAGGCGCAGCTCTTTCATCATCAAATACTGCGCAGCCCACTATCTTTGTCTAAACCCTAAATCTTCTTCGTCATCAAATACGCTCAGCTCTTTATCAAATACGCGCAGCTTTCCCAATTCTAAAATGATGTCAAATTCTTGGATATAATCAACACGCAAATGAAAGACAAGAATTGTTGCTAACCTGAAAGACGAGAACTGTTCTTTTTCCCCCTTTGTTTCGTTTTCTGTACGAGGGTCTGGACAGTTTCCTTTTTTTTCCTTTGCGTTTTGATTTTCTTCGGGGAGGGGGCACTTGCCCAGGTTAGCGTGGACGTGGGTCCGCCCCTGTTTGTGTTGTATCATCTTTGTTATGGCAAACAAAGATGATTTTGCTATTTAATGGAAATTACTTCATGGCTTATTATAAAGCTTAATTATTATTTTTTAACATCGTATTTTTTTCCTATCTTGTTTACTTTCCTTTTGATATTTGGAATTTTCTGTGGTATGGATTATTGAATTCCATATTGCTTTTTTGCATGAATCTGATTATGATATGAAAGAGTCTATATCTACGGTTAATTATCAATCATATTTATCTTTCTTTGCTATTATTTTTCAAGTTATAATATTAACTTAGTTGTCCTATATATTTATTTGATTAATTGCAAAATGGAGAAACTGTAATTGTTGTTGAAAAAAAAAATTATGTGAAATTTTTTGTATTGTGTATTACGGAGTGTTTGAACCATTAGAAACTGAAATGTTTCTGACATCATGATGTTTTGTTTTGTATCATCTTTGTTATGGCAAACAAATATGCTTTTGCTATTGAATGGAAATTACTTTATGGCTTATCATAAAGCTTATTCTTTTTTAACATCAGGTTTTCTTCCTATTTTGCTTATTTTCCTTGTGACATTTGGAATTTTCTGTAATATGGATTATTGAATTCCATATATAGCTATGTGTTGTTTTAGTTTGTAATCTTTGCTGTTGTCAAATAAGTATTTTTGGAACTGAATGAGAAATTACTTAATGAGTTATTAAATAAATTATGTATGTGAGTTGTATATGTATGTACATAAACGTAGAAAAAGAATTGGTTTTATGGAGATAATAATTTAAGCTATTTGAATGTACAAAATTCTAGCCATTTGAATTTTAGTTGACATGTGTGCATGCACCTTTACGCTTCTTTTTTTAAACTTATGATGAGATTTGATATTATATTATTAGTTTGATGTTTTCCTGTGACTAATGGAGTGTGATCTAATAAGTTTCATTTTATTGGAGGAAATTGGTTGGCTTTGTTTGATATCATGGAAGTAATGATTGATTGACATCATGGTTGCCTTTTTTTTCTATTTGAACTTTAATGTCATTTCTATAAGTGGCTCTTCGTCTACTATGACCTGATTATTTTTTGTAATTTAATTAACTTCTTTTGCCATAGTTGCATGCGTAAGTATTACATATTGGTGCAAATGTGTTGGTTTGTGGCTTATATAAATTTTTGTTACATGTAGGAATGAAAAGAAAGATTATTACCAGCTGCAAAAGAGGGAAATCAAACTCCACGAGAAAAGGTATATCAGTTTAATAATGCTATTGTGTACAAATTAATTGCATTAATGCATGTAGTTTAGAAAATTAAATGCTTTCCTTGAATGCCTTAAAACATTTGTAAGTTTTGAGTGAATTACGCTTATCCTCCAGCAAGACACACACAATTTTAAGTTGCTTTTTGCAATTAAACATTTGTAGAACGCTTGAATGGCCTCCCTTCAACAAGTTCGAGTCATGGTGCTTTAAAACCAGGAAAATATAAATTGGAAGGCACATATGGGTTACTGTATACAAGCACACAAACTTTGCATATGGATACTATGCTAGAATTTAAAATTTTCGCAGTGAAGGAGGACAACTCAAGATCAAGTCATGGTGCTTTAAAACCTGGAAAATATAGGTTGGAATGCACATGTGGAATTGATTGTTTGGTAAACAATATAGAAAATCGAGAAGTGATAAATGAAAAATCAAATGGGTTCCTGTATAAAAATACACGAGCCTTTCGAATGAATACTAGGCCAGAACCCGAAAGATACACATTGAATGAGAACAAGATGAGTTCAAATTACAGTGCTTTAAAACCTGGAAAATACACATTGCAGTGGACATATGGTATTGATTGCTTAGCAAATAATACAGATAACAACGAAAAAATGGAAGGAATGAATAAACAGATTCTTATAGATCACGAAAGATGGAGTGAAGACTTCTCTGGTGGAGGTATATGTTTATGTAGTTCATTTCTTTAACTTTTTGTGAATGGACTAAAACATTGTGTTCATGTTGTGTATAATAAATTGTAAGATTCATATTCAGGCTATTATGTTCATGTGTTTTCAGGCAATTATATTCCTGTGTTTTCAGTTAATAGACCTGATGGTGGAGGGTACACGGTGAAAACATCTGAGATTGTTTGTACATATTTAACATTATAGTTTTCCGTTTGCTTGTGCAAAATTTTCCTAATCGGCATTGCTTAAATGTAAACTTTCTCTCGTGTGATTAATTAAAATGATTTTTCCCAATTATGTAGGACGTACTGCCGATGTTCTCATTTCTACTGAGCGAAGGTATATTGAACTATGTAGTCATCTTCTTTCTTTATATCGATATATGCTTATTTCATATAGAAAAGTTTTGTTTTTTGTTCGCGAAACTAATATGCTGAATTATATCTTAAACAAAGAGTATTGGGATATTGGTGATTCAGTTTGGCTGTGTGAAAAATGTGGTGCAATGATGTGGCACGAGGAGAGTGTTAAAAAAAGAAGGAGGTCATCACGAACGACGTTCTCTTTGTGTTGTATACATGGGAAAGTACAACTCCCTTTGTTACAAGATCCTCCTCCATTCCTGAAGAAGTTGCTCCATGATAATGACTCTAAAAGTAAACATTTTGTAAAGTACATATGACAATTTAATATGATGTTTTGTTTTACATCTATGGGAGGAAAGGTAGATTATAGCATCAATAAAGGGCGTGGACCATATGATTTTAGGTTGCATGGACAAAATTACCACAGGATTGGTAGCTTGCTACCACCACCAGGATCAACACCCTGGTTTTTGCAACTATACATACATCATACAAAGAATGAAGTTTTAAACAGGATCTCTTCTATCAGGTATTTCTGAGCAAAGTTTCACTGTGTTAAACTTTATATATATTACTATAGCTGATGCAAGTTGCTATTCTTTAGGGTATACATCTTGCTTACATATTATTCATTTATAATTGCAGTTCGAGATGCAATACAAATGCCTTTAATGCTGACATTGTTGAGGGTTTAAAATTGATGTTAGATTGTCAACTCTCTAGCTAAGGCATTTAGGATGACAAAAGATCGATTTGATTCAAATAAATGTAAAAATGTGCAACTAAAGTTGATTGGAAGGAGGAATAAAGATGGCAGGACATACAATCTTCCCACAGCTTCTGAGGTGGCTGCATTAATTATCGGTGATATTTGCAGTGACTTTGATGTGCGAGATATTATTGTTCAAAGACAGAGTGGATCATTTGAACGTATAAGTGAATTACATCCTTGTTACCTTGCACTTCAATATCCATTGCTTTTTCCCTATGGTGAAGATTGTTATCGAGTTGATATTCCGTTGGGAGATAACAATGATCCTTCTTCGAGAAAAAGAACAAGATTGAGCATGAGAGAGTTCTTTGCTTTTAGAATTCAAGATAGGAAAAATGAAGCTCCAACAATTCTTTGTTCAAGGAAGTTATTCCGACAATTTTTGGTTGATGGCTATACAATGATTGAGGCAGAACGGTTGTCCTACATTCGCAAAAATCAGAAAAAGTTGAGATCAGAAACATACAAGAACCTATCTATGGCTGCATATAGGGGAACTACTGCAGCTTCTTTTATAGAGAGGCGTATCGTGTTGCCATCTTCTTTCACCGGTGGTGCTAGATACATGATGCAAAATTACTTGGATGCAATGGCCCTGTGCAAGTTTTATGGATATCCAGATTTGTTTTTAACGTTCACGTGCAATCCTAAATGGCTAGAAATTACTCGATTTGTCCAGCGACGTGGTCTTCAGTCAGAAGACAGGCTTGATATCATATGTAGAGTGTTTAAAATTAAGTTGGACCAGCTCATTAGAGACTTAAAAGACAACCATATTTTTGGTCGTGTGCAAGCAAGTATGTTATCAATGTCATTTGTATGTGTTTATCTTTGCATTTTAAAAAATATAGTTTTCTACTACATAAAACTTAGATGTACAGGGTTAGGGTTACTTTACATCGTTTAACCCTAAAAGCATGATAAACATGCATGTTGCATTTTTGTTGTTGTTGTCGTTGTTGTTGTATATGATGTTTGATTGTATATGATGTTTGATTGCTGAAAGTCTAATAAACTACTGCAATGAATTGTATTATTGGTATTGCATGTTAATGCTGTTTTATAATTTCTACCTTTATTTTTCAGTGGTTTATACAGTGGAGTTTCAAAAGCGTGGACTTCCTCATGCACACGTATTGCTATTTATGCATACCAACAGCAAATTTCCCAGATGTGAAGACATTGATAAAGTGATACCAGCTAAGATTCCTGATAAAGATGAGTTCCCGTTGTTGTACGAAGCTGTTCTGGATTTCATGATACATGGATCATGTGGTGCCTCAAACATGAATTCACCATGCACGAAAAATGGTATGTGCTCAAAATTCTTTCCCAAGGGTTTTCAAGATAAAACAATTGTTGACGAGGATGGCTATCCAATTTATAGAAGGAGAGATAATGAAAATGTAGCTGAAAAGAATGGAATTTTTTTGGATAACAGGTTTGTTGTTCCGTATAACCCAAAACTTCTTGCGAGGTATCATGCACATATCAATGTTGAATGGTGTAACCAAAGTCAGGCAATTAAGTACTTATTTAAATACATTAGCAAGGGTAATGATCGTGTCATAGCAACTGTTTGCAAGATAATGGAAGTGGAAATGATGAAAATAGTAATTTTACAGATGAAATCAAGATGTACTTGGATTGTAGATATGTGTCCCCATGTGAAGTTGCATGGAGAATATTTTCATTTGATATTCATTACAGAAGTCCTCCAGTTGAGAGGTTGTCTTTCCACCTACCTGATGAACAAAACGTTATTTTTCAGGGTGATGATACAATCGAATCGGTTATAAATTGGCCAACAATTAATGAATCAATGTTTTTAGGATAGATGGAATCTAATAAGGTTTATGAGGAAGCAAAAAATCTTACTTATGTTGAATTTCCAACAAAATTTGTTTGGAAAAAGGATTTGAGGGAACGGAAGCCAAGACAAAATGGATTTTCTATTGGGAGAATACATTACGTGCCTCCATGTTCAGGAGAAATTTGTTACTTAAGAATTTTGTTGAATAAAGTAAAAGGACCTACATGTTATGAAGACACCCGAACTATAGGCGGAGTAATATATCCTACATTTAAAGAGGCATGTTATACTCTTAGATTATTAGATGATGATAGAGAGTACTTTGAAGCAATAAGAGAATCAAGTTTTTGGGATAGTGCTCATCATCTACGGGCTCTGTTTGTAATGTTGTTGATATGCTATAGCATGTCCAGGCCTCAGGCCGTGTGGGAAGAAACTTGGCAATACCTCTCGGATGATATACTTAACAGGTAGAGGAGAATTCTAGGAATTAGAGGTATGTTACTGGTTTTGAGTTTTACTTTTATTCATGTTTAATGTTTACTGTACTTTATTCTGTTACATTTATTGATATGTTGCTGTGTATGGTATGTTGTTTACAGATTTTCATTTAATTGAGATACAGTTGAGAAATTATACGCTATTGGAACTGGAAAAAAATTTAAATCAAAATGGTAGCAGTCTGAGAAGATATCCTGAAATGCCTTTTCCAGATAACCTGATTATACTGGAAGGAAGTAATAGAATGATTCAGGATGAGTTTAGGTGTGATCTTTAGTCCTTGCAAGAAGAATATATGTCCCATTTTTGTAAGTTAACCTCAGAGCAGAGAGAGGTGTATGACACTATCATGGCAGCTGTATCAAAAGGTAAAGGTGGTGTTTTCTTTATTTACGGTCATGGAGGAATAGGAAAAAATTACGTATGGAGAACTTTATCATCTGTTGTTCGGTCTAAACGTGGTATTGTACTGATAGTAGCTTCAAGTGACATTGCTTCTTTGCTTCTTAGTGGAGGAAGACCAACGCATTCAAGGTTCGTAATTCCCTTGAACGTGAACGAGGATTCTACATGTAACATTAGACCAGGATCAAAATTAGTAGAGCTGATTAAAAAAACTGATCTCATTATTTGGGATGAAGCGCCCATGATTCAAATTTTTTTTTTTTGAGGCTTTAGATAGAAGTTTAAGAGATATTCTTCAGACTTCTACTCAGATAACTCAAGACTACCATTTGGAGGAAAAGTTGTTGTGTTTGGAGGTGATTTCCGATAGATACTGCCTGTTATCCCTGGAGCAAGCTGACAAGAGATTGTTTTGTCCACTATAAACTCTTCGTATCTTTGGAGTTTTTGTACAGTTTTAAGGCTGACAAAGAATATGAGATTGGAGGTTGATAGCGGTGGTTCAAACTTATCTGAGATAAAAAAAAATTCTGAATGGATGTTAAAAGTGGGTGATGGCTGTATTGGGAGGGGGAAAATGATGGAGAGACAATTATCGAATTACCTGATGACATCCTTATTAAAGATTCAGATGATCCTTTAGCTTCCATAGTTGAAAGCACTTATCCGTCAATCTTGGACAATCTAGCAGATAAAACATATTTTGAAGAAAGAGCAATTTTGGGTGCAACACATGAAATCGTAGAATGAATATCTATTGGCAAAGGTGCCAGGAGAAGAAAAAGTATATCTTAGTTCAGACACTGTATCTATTGTTGATCGTGGTCCACGTAGTCATGATGAACTTTTCTCTCCTGACGTTTTAAATGGTATAAAATGTTCTGGATTGCCGAATCACAGGTTGGCTCTTAAAGTGGGCGTTCCGATCATGTTATTGAGGAATATTGATCAGAATGAAGGTTTGTGCAATGGCACTAGACTTCGGGTGACTAGACTGGGAAATCATGTAATCGAGGCTAAAGTCATCACGGGTCGTAATGTTGGACATAAGGTATTCATAGCTCAAATGATCTTAACTCCATCGAATAGGAAATATCCATTTAAATTTCAAAGAAGGCAATTTCCAGTAATTCTTTGTTTTGCTGTGACTATAAATAAAGTGAAGGTCAATCTCTTGCTAATGTTGGGTTATATTTACGTAGACCTATGTTCAGTCATGGCCAATTATATGTAGCAATTTCAAGAGTAAAATCCAAAAAAGGATTGAAAATTTTGGTGTGCAATGAGTACGGGAAGACAGAAAATGCTACAGCCAATGTAGTTTTCAAAGAGGTGTTCTAGAATCTATGAAGTGCAAATATAGGTTTTCTGGGTGATGCGTGCATATATTGCATATGCATATTTTACAGCACGTGCGTGTTGCGTGTGCATGTTTTGTGCATGAATGTTACAGAGATATCTAGGTATGTTCATTTATATTTTTGTCCAATGATAATGCATGTTGTATTCTAATCATGTTATGAATGAAAGTTTCCTAGCATGTATGTGCTATATTTTATACATTAACAGATCCAGGCTCTTTAAAGTGTTCAGTCCACTTTTATTACTTAAACCCTAGTGAAAGATGTGTTTGGTGTTTTTTTTTTTTTTTTAAAGAATTGGTTTTTACGGACGTAGCATTAGTGTATGCACTTTAGAAGATTAAATATTTTTGTTGAATACTTTGAAATAGTTGTAGAATATGATTTAAATATGAATTTGTTTTTCCTTGCTTTTTTTTTCCTTTTTAAATTCCTTTTCTTCAATAATTTGTAAATGGTATTGCTTTCATTAGTTTTTAATATTGGCATGTATAGTTAATCTTTTACTTTGCTTCAACGAAACTTTTTGGCATCTTACTCTCTCAATGTGCCTATCAATATCTGTAGTGTTGGATTGTTACCTATAGTTCATAAATCTTTTACAGTGGGTTCAATATTGATGAGTATAACAAATTTAACTATACAGTGAACTCTATAAATGATGCTACTACTGTTGTATACATAAAACTATTATGAACTGTGCCGATGAATGCAGTTCTGGTAGTTTGTGAACGTTGAACTGGAACTGAAAATTTTAATAACAAAGTGAACAACATAATCAGGTAATGAGTACAAATATGTTATACGACTACAAAGCAGGTAAGTTCAAAGCCAAATAACAGACGTGTGGTTTTTTATTGGAGTGAAACTGTATTTCCAGTAATAACGACTAAAGAACTATTGTAGATTGCATGCCAACACTGTTACACCACAAATACAATATCAAAAAAAAAAATTGTATTTAATTATAACCTTCTTTTTTTGAATCAACAAAAATTCCAACGAATTGTGAACAACAATACTACTATCAACCCTATTAAGGACAAATCAAGCCTTTAAATCGCAATGTACCAGACCACAATATTTCAAAATAAACGACCAGAATGGGTCATAGGGACCTTAACATTGAACCAAGTGCATCTGAAACCAACGATATCTTGATGTTGGGAAGTAATAGTAACATAATATATAATTCAACTTTATCTAAGCAAGTGATATAATATTTCTCCAAAAGTATGAAGATATTGTATTGACTATGATAGAAACAGACAACATGCATACATAAACGTCAATAAACATAAACCGTTTGAAACATCCACAAACAAAGTAAATAGTAATACTGATCAACAAATAGTCCTATTTATATAAGTTTCGGGTCGTTGCCGTCTTTTAAGATAAATAAACAACACCGGAATATATTGCTGTGTTTTACGGTTTGTGAACAAAAACAAAATTCACGAAATTAATGCTTTAATTTGAGGAACGAACTGAATATGGACACAATAACAGCATATTTGTACGGAATCGCATAGCATCAACGACATAGCATAGTTACTTAATATATTCGATCTACAAGCCAGATCGATGACCAAAAAAACATAGTGTTTCCAGATTCAATCACAACTCCATAGCATTAACCATACAACATCATAAACAAGCCAAGCATATATATATATATATATATAATAAATATAGTACAAAAAAGGCAACAACAAACATACGAAATGAATGTTGATTAGTTTCACCTCCTTGCAAGCCACTCTTCATTTGTACTTCCTTCGGATTCTTCATGTTGCATTTGCATGGGAGTAGTAAGTCTACATGGAGCAGAATGTGCACCACTCGATGTTCCAGGAAGCGACATGGTCCTGTGTACCTGTGGTCGGCGTCTAAGTGCTGAATGTCTACGCTTTGGTTGATTCGGTTGAAAGACTGGGCAAACAGGAGAGTCATCGGATAATTTTGGTGGTTGTTCTTCCTCTACTTCGAAATCATAATCACGTATCAATTGTGTAGGAGATTCAGGCCAAGCTCTCCAGCCACTTGGTCCCACCACTTCGACTGAGTTCCTATGAGTAAGTTCACGTATCCATTGAGGATTAGGTCCAAGGGACGAATGCAGTTCGTAGCCCTGCCTGTCCCAAGGATCACTTGAATTCACAAGTTCAGTATCATTGATATGAACTGGTTCATTTAAAGGCTTCACATCTCTTTCATAATCCAACCCAAGAATGATTGTTTTAGGATTCCTGGTATGATGGATGTGTTCTGAACGTTGCACCTCAAGCATGTACTTTTCATTGTTTATATGCGCAACTATGACGGAACAGGGATTTACATCAGTATAAAATTGCATTTTAACGAATAAGTACCTGTGATCTAAACGAGAATGGTTGCAGTTGTCCAATGTACATACTTCACCCAATGTCTTTAAAGCTTTCCTAACCTCTTCCATATTGTTTCTTAAAAATTCTAGAAATCCTTCTACCCTAGCCTAAGATAAAGGATCAAGATTGGGGATTTGTTGTTCTTCATAGCGCGACCATGGTTGGAGAGTAAGGGTAGCACTGAAAATGCTTGTCTTCCTTAAAGTACCTTTCTCAAGTGCGCGTTCATACACTTCGTTATCAGGACATTTGATTAGAAAACGCCTTGGTCCGAAAAGCCATGTCTGCCAATTGCCACCACCGAATGATTTGGAGGGAGCATGTTGAAGCGTTTCTAAAGTCATTACACCTGTTTCTAACAACGCGATTATGTGCAGAGAACCGTCTTCCATTCTTGTTTCCTTTTTCCCCCTTCTTTTTTCCTTTTTTTTCTCCTCCCCCCCCCCCACCCCGAGGAATGGTTTACAGTATATTTGAATAGACTGAAGGATAGAGCAGAAGTAAAGTGATGTGGAAGATGAAGTGACGGCGCGCAGTTATTAAATTGATTTTGTTTTAGATTTGACTGTTTATAGATTTTGGTGATCAGTTTGGTTATGTAATGAACACGTTGAAGTTCGAATACAGAGGGAATGATTACACAGTACAGGTACTTTATAAGTCGTTGATCCCAAATAAAGAAAAAAAAGGAAAAAACAAAATTGGTATAAAGGCAGAACGAATGATGACCCAATTTATTATGTATTATGTGAAACTCATCTACACGAAAAAGTTCATTGAACATTTTTGTAGGCCTTGAGTCAATTGTATTACGCTTACTAGAATAAAAACTGTATTTGTTTCAAATGTTAAGAAACGTGCATACTCAAAAAAGAAAAACAACGTGCTGGACAGTTTACCTTTTCCTAAAACAGCAAAAGTCCAATCTAATGCTTTAACGAATATTACATTAAGTTGATATTAATATTAATATAACAATACACTATCATAATGAAAGACAAAATAAAAAAGAAGTAGTGGGAAAACAATATTAATGGATTTATGCTTTAAATGAAAATACTATACTAATACTAAAACAAATCACTGCTTTACCGTTTGAATGGAAATATTCTCAATTCAATTTTTTTATATCTTAGTCTTTTTATTTTAACGTACTATTTTAGCTTTAACATCAAGAATATTTACGTAATGTTCGTGCATTCAAATAGTTATTATCAATTTACCTTCGAATTGTACATGTAACCTAAATTGTAAATAAAATGAATTAATTTAAATCGTTATTGAAAATAATTATTTTAAAATAATATATCATTTATACGTATATTTCTAAAAATATTAATCTAAAGTATATTTTTTCAGCCGTGCATCGCACAGGGATTATATTGGTGTATATACAAAGCCATCAAAACGACGTTAATTTCATTATTTGTCAGCGGATACAACACTTCACAATTTACATAAGCCCGCTTCTTTTTATTCTTAGACCCGCCTTTACCAACTTCCCTTTTCATTTGCCGCTCATTCTGTTTCCCAAAGCCCTGAATTATTTATTTCGCCTTCCCATCCGCAAGCTTGGAATGTCGACTGCCTCTTTTTTCCATCATTCCGTCTGCAGCGGTCGCCGATCTGATAGCGGCTAGGCGTTGGGATCCAGATTGCATCGATTTCGGTCACTGCTTCGGATTTTTAAGGGATTTCTTATTGTTCAGGTGATTTCCTCTTTAATTTTTCTAAAATTAGATTTGATTTTGTTTTGGTAACTTTGTAGTGGTCGGTTCATCATTAATTAGATTTCAAAATATCACAACTGAAAGAGTAAGCAGCAGACAATGTAATTTTTTATTTTAGGTTTCAAAGAGAAAAATGAAAGCAGGCGAAGAAGACTTGATAGTATGCTTTTAGACAGAGATAATTATTTTAGACGTGCATTTCCATTTAAATATGAATCAAAATGTTTTTTAAGTTTGGCTTGTGCAATGTGCGTACTAGGCACTGTTAATAAAACGTGTTCTGATGGGCAAATTCAAATGCCTAAAAGGTGCGTTACTCACCTGAGATTCATGCTGTCAAGATTTTATACTTATTTGTTGTTTCATAGTGTATACCCACTTACACCGAAGTTTAACCGCGGGATGCAAATTTTAATTTGGCTGTGAAGGATTTTGAGACAATGTGTAAACCTGTATTTCAATTTTTTGATATATTTGCAGCCGTACTGTCAATGCGAGTATGTGTGCTAATGATTAAAAAATAAGTGCATAGTTCAATTACCGATAATATGAAATTATGTAGCATTTGTAAATAGTAGCAGGTTGAAAAGTGTGTGTATTGTGCAATCAGAAAATAACAAAACAGAAAACTGTTCTGAAGACGCAATCAGAAAATCTAGCAAGGCCGTAAGATCCATTTATAAACAGCTATCCAAAGTCTACTAAACTGAGATCCATAACATAAGAATAATGGTTTTGCACCAACTAAGGTTTTTCCAGTATTCTCTCAGTCCGGAAAAGATGAAATATTTCAGTATTATTAACACATAATTTCAAATGAACAAGAAGCTGTTGTTCAGTTTACCAGATAAGCATACAAATGAACAAGTAACTAAATAAGATATGGCACTTGAAAACGGACTGAAAAATGATAGTAATTCTTCATGGTTGTAAAAAAATATAAACCCAATTCGTTTGTCATCATATATGACAGATTCAGTCTCTTGTTTACAACTACTGTGCTTAACTGCAGAGAACAAACATTTTCTTATTTTATTCTTACTCCAAATTCATGGTTTGTGAGATATTGCACTCTATCTCAACATATTCAGTGTCTGTACATGTTTGTGTTGCACAGAGGCAGAGTTTTTGCCTCTTGAACAATTTTTTGTAATTTCTTCTACTGTTTGAGATGACCATTTGCTTTCACAAAGTAGTAGATCCCAATCGCCTATTTCTTTAGGCAACTTCTTTAGGAACAATGGGTGCTTCTTTATCTCTAGAATTGTTATCGTTTTTACAAATTGCCCCCTCATCTCAAATCCACCAGATCCGATGCCGTCAAAACCGTCTCAACAGCCAACGAGTGCTTTTGTTTTCTGGAAATTCATTTTGATTTAGGAATGGACTGAACACTATGCTGATTTATTTTTAATACACATTCAGTAAGTATACTAAATTGACGATGGATTATGAAGTGTGTTTTTGCCTTTATTTTTAATACACACACTATGATGATACCGATTACCGATACAGTACCATTAAACAAGACAAAAAGTAGTCACAATATCATGGATTACCAGTAAGTCCTATGTCAATGGAGCAACCAAAAGGAAGCAGCTTCAAAATAAATGGGCATATGATAAAATGGGCAGGATGGGAATTTCACTTGAAACCCGATGCACATGCTGAATTAATAGTTTCTGGTGCTAAAATAATGGACCCTGAGAGTGGAGAAATGAGAGACGTACTGTACAAAGGATTGACGTCGGAGTTGTTTGTGCCATACATGGACCCAATTGAAGGATGGTATTTTAAATCTTATATGGATGCAGGTGAATATGGACTTGGCGCCATGGCAATGCCTTTAGTTAGATACTTAGATTAAATGAATGTCCTAGCAATGCTTATATGGATGCTGTATTCAGTAGCTATGATGGATCTCCTATTGTAAGGAAGGATATCGTATGTATATTTGAGAAATATGGAGGAACTGCATGGAGGCATTCAGAAGCTTTGATTGATAATATGGATGTAAGTACATCTTACTTTCATTATTCCAATATATACGCATCTATATGATTCAATACAATGAAATGCATGCAAATTTAAGTACCAATTAACATCCCACACCATAACAAACATCAAGTGACTGCTTCCAACTACGCAATCACAATTGGAAAGTGTTGGAAAAATTCAAAATGAGAGACCACGCTCGCAAAATCAAACATTTTATGCTCTCACAAAAATATGCTACCTACACTGATCAAATTATCATGGAGTTTTAAAATCCAAAGTTGTGATTATCATGGCATTTATGTAGAGAGACAATTGTTATAATTTGTCATGATATCAAATGCAACTATGCAAGTACATCTCATAAATAATGATTTAGATATTTGATCTTTGAGTTTCATCAACAGTTAAATGTAAAGTGCATTAAGCCCTGACAGAATAATATAATATACTACATACTATGGAGTGTAAGACAGTATATGACTAGGACCAGGAGAGATTACTTATAGTCTTAAAGTTGTGAACGCTCCAGATTCATATGCTGGTATTCATCTTTGTATAATAATCAATCCACTGACTTAATCCATTTATTCATTTTCTTTTATGTTATCAAAATTTTCCATACCAAGATCTGTGATTCCCGGCCAAAGGTAACATTGGTGGCCAGGATGGCTGTAGGAAACTATGACTACATTCTTGATTAGGAATTCCAAGCAGATGGACTCATCAAAATCAAGGTACTATATGCATACTATCTAAATTTTTGTTGATTTCTGCCCATATTGTAGTTAGGTGTCAGGGCTAGTAATTCATATACACCAGTACAATCGTAAGTTCCTCCACTGAGAATTCCATTGCCTTATTTAAAACTAATACTCAATGGTGAGATTCCATCATTCCCTTGCATGCACATAGTGGTTGAATGCTGTTACTGCTTTCAGGGTCGAGACACTGAGGCCACATCAGCTTCCTGAGCAAATGGTTGTCACTGCTTTCTGGGCTTCAGCTGACACTTTAAATCAGGTTACATTTGGTGATTTCAAACTTATGAGTTCGAAAATTGACCAACTGTATCAAACTCTAGCTTCTACGTTGAGGTGGTTACAGGGTATGTTTTATGAATATATTTATGCCTTTTATGCGATACACTTGCTTTATATAAACTGTCAATTCTAGTAACAGTCCCTAAAATTTGTTCTTTGCTTTGAATTCTCCAACTAATCAATGTATCACTATGTTGAAGTGTCTCTTTCTTGCAATACATCTCTTGGTCCCAAGAGCGAAACTATTGTTTCTTTCAAATTTGCAAGAAGCATTTAAAATTTTAAGGGAACGTTGACAAGTTTCTTATGAATCATTGAATCATTGCCAACATAAAATTTGATGCTTCATGCTAGATGGCCTTTTAGTTATTGAACACCTTGGAGTTACTGAGGACCAATAGCTTTCTTTGCTACTTGAAAATTTCAAGCCCTTACTTCTCCTTTACATCTATGTGCATGTATTTGGGTAGGTGGTGGTCAGCATGAATTGATACAGTTAATTGCGTATTTAATGCAACTATGTTGTGTATTTGAACACATCGAAAAGCTATTGATCCTTGCAGCTTCAGTCCATCAGAAGTTATTAGATGCTCCACATCTTTCTGAAGCGCTTTTCAGTGACTATTTTATTTTTTATCTTCCTAAGATGGGAACTAGTTCTGCAAGTCTGTGCTTTGAAAAGGTGGGTCTATGTCCATATATACTCCTCACTTGCTATCAGTCTGCCAATCTTTAATTGACCATACGTTGTATAATTGCGAGCAAAGTCTGCAACATTATCCATTTCATATAGAGAAAATTAAACTAGACAAATATTTTCCATCTTTGGCATGGCTTGAAAAGCCAAATACATATTCAAGCCACATACGCATTGCAGTTTAGATACATTCAATTAAGTGTCTATGAACTGTGACTTTTTGATACAGATGCTTGCCCAACACATTATTGCTTGCAAACTCCAACTTTTTGGTACAGATGCGTGCTTAACATGTTCTGATATTGTGCCTGTCGCATCAACATCACGCACACACACATTCATTCTGAGTCGCATAATCTTATAAATCCTATGTGACATGTATGGTGTAACACATAAAACAATATTGAAAATGTGTATTTCCCGCTGCATGATTAATATCTGGAAGAAAAAAGGAGTTGATTTCAAATCATTGTTTTATGCTTTGTTCTTCTTGATTGTAATTAATAGGAGTATTTTTTGGAAGTTTTGCCTGTTGTGGATACCATATATCAAAACTATAATCCAATATCGAGATCCATGATTATCAATTATCAACGCGCTCCACTTGAATGTGCACATTTTATTGGTGTACGATATTGCGTTGCTGTTCCATATTCATGGTTATTATGTGTTCGCAATGTTTGTGACTTGCTTTTACACACTTATGATTTCCTGCATCAAAACAGCAACTCAACAAATGGAGTGAGATAATTATTTGCCAAGTGGTCATATAATGAACTTTACTCTGTTGTGATCTATTGTGCTCTTCTTCGTCGAAGTTTTTGTATGCTTGGTTCTCCGGGTCTTAATGGTAAATGTCATATTTTTTATTTGAATTCAGTTTTCATAAATGAACATACTGTAGTAGCTAAAACAAAAGTTTGTTCCGTTAATTCTTGTCCCTGCTCTAGTATCTTTTCTGTTTATTTCTATAAACTTGGTTGATCAATGAAAGAATCTAAAGACATATTTGCATTTTTGGTCCAAAGTCTCATAACATTATTTCCCCCTTTTTGTAGGAGTTTGACACCAAACAAGCAGTCAACATACATGAACGAGAAGCAGTGTCAAGTCTTTTCCCACCAGCAACAGCTAACCAATCATGGAGAAAGGTGCTGAGCATAAACCACTATATGTTTAAGGTATATCAGACGAAGTTTGTTTCTAGAGATCCCATAGAAAACTCATCAGTGGATTTTTTAATAAAAAACCTTGTAATAATGTATGGTAAGAATCTCTTACTGTTTTCTATGGCGTTAAATAGACAAAATTATAGTCGGTAGCAGTTTTTTCTGTTAACACCGACAAGTGCTGAACCGTACCTGAATCTGGCAATCTTTGGAACATAATTGTTGATATAGACACCAAAGATACATTAATCTGCTTCGGTAAAAATTGTTTGTCTGGTATATATTTTAGGTTTTTGAGCTGTCAATTTATTTTGCTGCACTACTCTTTTACAAATTAGTTGACCATCTTCATTGCCAACAAAAAGAAAATTTTAGTAAAAATGTAATGCGGATAAGGCAAATATTTTAGATCTGTAATACCAAAAATCTGTGATTGTAATTGTAGTTTAAGTAGCTATCAATATATTCTATCATATATGCTCAAATTCAATGTCCTGATAGCTAAGCTGTCATTTCCTCCTTTTTATGGACTGATTTACCTTCATAGATGTATGTTTATATTCTGACAAATCAGACATGTTAACTGAATATCAGAAGTTGCAAGATGCTTAATTTTTTCATGAATATTCCTATCTTAGTTTATTATCCTAATGCTAATCTGTGACCCGAAGATGCAAATTACATAGTGCATCGCTCTCATTGTATTATTTTCCAAAGGAGTAGTTCCAGATAAATTTCAGGAAGTTTTGAATGTAGAAGTAGTAGCGATTCCTGGTATTAACGTGGTTTTGCTTTTTGTCTTGTTATAAGTTGAGACAAGAGAAGTCATCTTTGGGATATAATTGTCCATGTTGATACCAAAGATACACAAACCTGCTTGCTTGTTCCATAATTTTTTTTAATTCAGAATATCAAATGTAGTTTTTTATGAACTCAGTTACCAAAATATCTTATATTTGAGAAATCAGTAATTAATCTTAGTTGCATGACTATTTTACAGATTGATTCATTCTCAACAAAAAGGAAAAATTGTAGGAAAATGCACTGCAAGAAAAGGTAAATAGTTTGAATTTGTTTAACTGAAGTATCAATATTCTAGTGAAATATTTCTGAGTTGTTGCTAATTTGGGATATAATTGTTGATATTGATACCAACAATACGTGAACCTGCTAGGTGGTTCCATTTAAAAAAAGTTTATTCAGAATATCCCGTAGGATTTTGAGAATTCAGTAATTCAGTTGTGTTACTTTTGAGATATCAGTTATTAACTAATCTTACTTGCATGACTATTTTATAGATTGATTTTTATTCGCAACGAAAAAAAAAAAAAGGAAAAATTGTAGGAAAATGCACTGCAAGAAAATGTAAATAGTTTGAATTTTAAAGTATCAATATTCTGGGGAAATATTTTTGGGTTGTTGCTACAGAAGCTTCAACAACTCTAATACTCATTTAGCAGGTAAAATAAATACAGTCGTCGAAGAATAACATTTTTGCTCTCTTAGATTGCTCGTTCATTTCGTGAATCTTTTTTCTTTACAGAAAACTAAAATGAGTTATTACCAATTGGAAGATGTTGGATCTTAAGAGAGCTGGGAAGGTACTCTAGTGGCTCTTATGGTTTGTTCTAACTTATTCTAGATAGTGTTGTATAGACATATAAATTGGAAAAGATAGGTTTTATTTATACGAGATAACAATTTGTCTTAATATGGGAATGGTTTTCGCTTAGATTTATTACTGTGCATGTGACATTAATTTACATTATACCAGATATACCGTGAATGCTTTACGTTACATGAATATATCGTTGTTCTTTTCTGTACTATTGTTAGTAATATTAGATTATTTTGTTTGATTGGGATATTTACATTCTGGTGCATGTTCAGTACTAGCAGAATGAATCTATTTGATGCAGAGTTTGAAAGTTACAAAATAAAGCAAAAATATTGGAAAATTGCTTAAAAAATGACCTCGAAATCGCTTGGTAAGGTGCAAGGAAACTGAAATTGTATTCATAATTTGGTGCAATTATGAAGTCGGTATGACGTCGAAAAAATGGCGTCGAAAAGACATCGAAATACAGCTAACACATGGTGTCAGAAAGGCGTCGGAAAACACCTAACGCTTAGCGTCGAAAAGGCATTGGAATTTTTTTTTCATGCAAGTTTTAACGACGCCAAAAATGACGTCGGAAATGTATCGAAATACACCTAACACACGACGTTAGAAAGGCATCGGAAAATACCTAACGCTTGGCATCGAAAAGGCGTCGGAATTTTTTTTTCCACACAAGTTTTAACGATGCCAAAAATGGCGTCTGATAGGCGTTGAAAACAGGTTTTTCGATGCCATACCGATGTCATTTTGGGTTCGGAAAATCAGTTTTCTCTTGTAAATATAATAGTGAAGTTATGGCCACACTTTAAAAAAGTACTTTATAGCAAGGCAACTTGCGTAAATTAAAGCTAAAACATAGCGTATAAAAACATTTTGCAAAATCAAAAGAAAGCATAAGACAGTTTGGCAACGGTAAGGCAGCTCAAAAGTACATTATATTGTTGTGTGCAATGTTAAATAAGGCCATTGATCCTTGCTTTGAATGAGCAATAAAAATTGTAGTTATAACATACTTAAAAAAAAAAAAAAGTTAACTACAGTTGCTGCCAATTAATAAATTAATTTGAAAAAAATAAAATGTTTTACACTAGTGTAACAAAAATGGATCTACAAGTACCCATGCTCTTTTCTTTTTTCCCAACATAACATGAATTTTATAACAAAATGAAAGGAAGAACTGATTTGGTATCCCAATTGATGTTTGAAATTTGACATTGAAACAAAGTCCTTATATTTCAAATATTGAAAATGAAAATTTATGCTATGAAAAGAAAATTTAATCTACTTCTTTATTCAAAAATACAAATCATTATAATTTTTCAATGAAATGAACGGTTTTTATCTTTTCACAATAAAAGATAAATTCTTCCACCATATCACCTTTACTTAAAGGACATTCACTCAATTGTTCAATCCCTTAATCGTTTGTAAAGTGAGAGTTTTATTTGCTTTTACAAAAAAATGATTCATAATAGCCGTTTTTCTAGTAGAACG
Organism: Allium sativum; assembly: GCA_030737875.1. NCBI lineage: Eukaryota > Viridiplantae > Streptophyta > Magnoliopsida > Asparagales > Amaryllidaceae > Allium > Allium sativum. Next base: position 1,015,039,878 of record CM060926.1, on the reverse strand, counting down.
ATATATAAGTGAAGATGTGATAGAAATCGGCTTTCAACTATGCAATGAAAACACAACTTTAGAGAAATTCAATGACGAAAATATATATTCTACACAAGCATGGATACAATAACTAACATGCATAAAATATATTTCATGAGAGCGAAAATATGAACATGATAGTTACTTGGGTCAAATAAAATAACCTTTAATTGTTAGCTTGTAAGGAAATACAACCAAATAAAATGATGCAAATCGCGGTGCGATTCATCAATTAACCATGGACCTCCACATAATTAAGGAGAAAAATAAATCTAAATCTGAGTAGATTGAAAAATAATAATTAAAGCGACGAGAAATAGTTACCTGGATCAATAAAACCAATGGATGAGATAGGAGAACGGGGGATCAATAAATTTAATGGATGGGATAGTAGAAAAGGGCCACCAACGAAAGGCGGAGGAAAAACAATGGAGATGTGAGGCATCGATAATCGAACCACGCGCAAGCGAAGCTCGTACTCTACCAACTGGGCTACATCCCCGTTCATTACGTTTCATCCGTAACTTATATAAATTATAAATCATAACAATGGCGGTAATGAGTCAAATAAGCAAGGGAAGAAGATGCAACGAAGGTGGGGAATACTAAACCCGAATCTAGTTAAGATAGCTATGCAATCAGAGTAATTGATGTTTAGGAATCAGAATTGGGCTAGTGAGAAGAAAAGAAGGAAGTATTGAGATTCTGAAGTGCTGCTTGAAATACCCAGTGTTATTTATTCCCCTCCGTTCAATGAAGCCCATCTCAAGCCTTTTTAGGATTCCCAATTACAACTCTATTGTGTAAGTTATTATCGAGCAAAAGCCTATGGTACTATTTGAAAGTCCAAATTAATCTGTTTCTTAGTATAAATAAAATGAACTACCGGCGTTCGACGCCAACTGCTAATTTTTCTATTCCGTCAGCTTAACAACTCATTTAACCCAACTAAACGCATATTATGTTCTAAATAATATAAGTTTAATGAGTTATAAAAAACATACAAAATCTGAACCAATTTATCATAATTAATTAGTTAGCATGTTGGTTAAATATTTTTTGAAAAATGGAAAAAAATCATTAGTTTATCAAATTATCTATTAAGCCATTAAAAGGATTAAAAAAATTGAACAGCTACTTAGTGTTTGGAATGAGTCTGAAATAGTATATACAAGAGGAAAATTAAGATATGTGCATCTTGTCGAAGTTAGGAACCGTGACATATGTTTGAATTCCATTTGAGAGACTTGAAAAAGCAATATATCATTGAAAATTCCCACTAAATAACGAAAAAACATGCAAATGAAACTTGAAAACAAAAGATATAGTCCCCACAGGAGCTAGAAACTAAGATAAGCTAAAAAAAAAAAAAATCATGAAATGGATGACCCAAACTATAATGCTTGTAGCAAAAGAAAAGAAAACTTGTAAGTAGCGACAACACTCTGGCTGAAAATTAACAATAAAGAGCAACAGCATGTGCAAACCAAAAACCTATATGGAAAAAACAAATTATAGAGTAATCAACTTTTTGTAATATAATAGTGAAGTTATGGCCACAAACTTTAAAAAAGAACTTTATAGTAAGGCAACTTGCGTAAATTAAAGCTAAAACAGAGCGTATAAACACATTTTGCTAAATCAAATGAAAGCATAAGATAGTTTGGCAAGCGTAAGGCAGCTCAAAAGTACATTATATTGTTGTGCGCAATGTTAAATAAGGCCATTGATCCTTCCTTTGAACGAGTAATAAAAATTGTAGTTATATCATACTTACAAAAAAAAAACAACCTTTAACTACAGTTGCTGCCAATCAATAAATTAATTTGAAAAAAATAAAATGTTTTACACTAATATAACAAAAATGGATCTACAAATAAAGACCTAAGTGCCCATGCTGTTTTCTTTTTTCCCAACAAAACATGAATTTTATAACAAAATGAAAGGAAGGACTGATTTGGTATCCCAATTGATGTTTGAAATTTGACATTGAAACAAAGTCCTTATATTACAAATATTGAAAATAAAAATTTATGCTACGAGAAGAAAATTTAATCAACTTCTTTATTCGAAAATACAAATCATTATAATTTTTCAATTAAATGAACAGTTTTTATCTTTTCACAATAAAAAATAAATTCTTTCACCATATCACCTTTTCTGTAAGGGTAATAATTTTTTTGATCAAATTTATGTATAACTTCATTATTTTTTGAAAAAACTCAAGATTTTTTATCAAAATGGACATAAAACAAGAAAAATGTTAAAATATAGATTATACGTTACTCATATAGAACCATATCTAGAAGTCACAAGCTGACTCATGCTAATCTTACTTTTGATTTTGATTAAGAGTAAATTGAACTTCTATATATTACTATGTATCTTTTATCATTCACTCAATTGTTCAATCCTTTAATCGTTTGTAAAGTGAGAGTTTTACTTGATTTTACAAAAAAATGATTCATAATAGCCGTTTTCTAGTAGAACGATATATAAGTGAAGATGTGATAGAAACCGACTTTCATCTATGCAATGAAAACACAACTTTAGAGAAATTCAATGACGATGAAATATATATTCTACACAAGCATGGATACAATAACTAACATACATAAATTATATTTTATGAGAGAGAAGAAATATGAACATGATAGTTACGTGGGTCAAATAAAATAACCTTTAATTGTTAGCTTGTAAGAAAAAACAACCAAATAAAATAATGCAAATTGCGGTGCCATTCATCAATTAACCACGGACCTCCACATAATAAAGGAGAAAAATAAATCTAAATCTAAGTAGATTTTTTTTTTTTTAACGCGACGAGAAATAGTTACCTGGATCAATAAAACCAATGGATGGGATAGAAGAATGGGGGATCAATAATACAAATGGATGGGATAGTAGGAAAGGGCCACCAACGAAAGACGGAGGAAAAACAATGGAGATGCAAGGTATCGATCCTCGAACCACGGGCAAGTGAAGCTCGTACTCTACCAACTAAGCTACATCCCCATTCATTATGTTTCATCCGTAACTTATATGAATTATCAATCACAACAATGGCGGTAATGTAACACCCCGTATTTTTAATATAATTAAAAATAAAATATATGTATATATGCATAGATAGGTAAATAATGGTGATGTACAATGAAAATTAATTAATACATGAAAGAGAAGGAAAAATTAATACGATAACAATATGAGTAACAGAAAAGATAACAAACTAAGGATACTTAATTTAGATATCATGAATTAAGTAAAACGGACATCACCATTGCGTTCGTCTCGGAATTCTACTTAAGATAGAGTTCAAGTTTGCGTAAAACAGATAACGTATGAAGAAGTTATGAGCCTTAGAAGTTTGTATACGCGCAATAAAACATATATATAAACAAAACCAAGTCCAGAATTCAAACAGATTCAAAAACAGGTCAAACTGGGCTAAGCGGGAAATCTCCCGCTCAGATGTGTCGACTCCCCTTATGGGGGGGTCGACATAGGAGTCGACCCCCCTAAGATGGGCCGACACAAGGGTCGACCCCCCTTATAGGGTGTCAACCCCCAAACCCAGATCCGGGCTGGGTGAGTTTTGACGTTTCTGGACACGTTTTTGGCACTGTTCATTGATCTAAAGGCTATATAATGGACCCAAGACTCATTCTTTTTCTTCACCTAAACCTATGGCGATGCCATTACTCTGGTCTAGCATAAATCAATCCTAATTCTTCTTCTCCAAGTAATTTCAAATCCTAGATCCACTTTCTTTCCTTTCTCTTCAAAATCTATTCTTAAAATAGAAGATTAGATTTAGAATTTCTTCTATTCCAAAATAAAGAGAAAAGAGATTTTGATCTACAATCTACGCCACAAGAAAGGGAAGAACTTTGGATGCTAATCTAAATCAGATCTAGGAAAGCAAAAATCACTGTAAGTGGATTTAAATTACCTTTGTTGAATAATAGTAGATGTATCGTTTAGCAATTCCCCAAGTTAATTTGTGTAGTTCAATTAAAATAATTCAGATTTTATTTTATGCGTATTTTGTTCTTCTTCTTCCCCTTTTCCTTTTTATTTTTAAGATTAGGCTAACTTCGAGCCTAATCCAAATCTCGCTGAAAAGCATGCGTACGAACAAAGATTGGAATAGTGAAAATGATGTTTGGGAATTTGGGAATAATTTGTAATTGGGAAATTGAAACAACTTGTAAGATGAATTTTTGGGTGTAATTCACGAATTGGGAAATTGTGGAATAACATATAACATAACCTTAGATTGGGAAATTAGGGGAAATTAGCACGTATATTAATCTAGAACATAAAAGAAAATATGTGCGATTAAAATTGAGAACGATTAGATATACTTGGGTATGTTGAATCAAGAATTTATGTATGAACTATATGTATATAAGGAAAGTTAGAATTGAAGATTTAAACATATGGGATTATAAGTTGAAGTGGGATTTATGCAATAAGAATGAGGGTTGACATGAATTAATTGATTTATGCAATAAGAATGAGGGTTGACATGAATTAAGTGTTCTAAGCAATAAAAATGAGGGTTGATATGAATTATTGATAACTTTAAAGGACAATTAATTTGGGTACAATTAAGTATAACTTATATACATGAAAAGTTGGGCATAACATATAATAAGGATTATTGGCATAACTATGTACGAGATTATGTAGTCATGGTAGAATTTAAGTATCCAAATCAAATTGGAACCATAAACATGAAATTGGGTTTAGAAGCGTGAACATGAATTATTGGATTGGGATAAATAGGCATATAAAACCTAAATTGAAATTGTATAGGTCAGTTAAAAGATGAACATGCCTAACCCGAGGTTAGATTGAGTTGCGGTGTAAGTCTGCCCGGAACCGCCCGGCACATTAGCAACCGCAACAACAGGTCTAATGTGAGAGGTTAGCGCATTAAGCCCAAAACCCGAGGTTAGAACGAGTTTGCGGTAGAAGTCTGCCCGGAGCCGCCCGACATATCCAGCAACCGTAAGCAACATGTCTAATGTGAGAGGTTGAGTGCATTAATAAAAAGATTAATGCTATGAAACAAACATGTTAAGTGTGCTAAGGTTAAGTAAACGGAGGCGTATAAACAAACTTAACCAACGTAATAATGGGGAATGGTAGCAAACCTTAGTTAAGAAAACTAAGTAAATAACGATGGATTATGGCAACATCAATAGATACGAGTATAACTGAATGGGAAGATAATAGGTAAGCTTGTTACAAGACAAGTAAGAATTATAATGTAGGTTATAATGATCGATACAAAGATGAAATAACTTATGAAAGAATGCCAGCCGTACTTAATTGAAGATTAAGTAATCCGTGGGAACAGGAATAAAGCCACGAATAGGGAAAACATAAGTTATTTGAGTAAGGGGAAAACTTATTAGTAAACCTTAGTTTAGATGACTACGTTAATGAGTAAACGATAAAGAGAATTTGTTAGTAAACCTTAGTTAAGAGAACTAAGTAAACAATCATGGAAAGTCATGCTGGTAAACCTTAGTTAAAAGGACTAAGTAAACAGTTACAGAAAGTCGTGTTTGAGCTTGTTAGTAAACCTTAGTTAAGAGAACTAAGTAAACAATTAAAAGATCGCGGCTACATAAGAAATAGTGAAAGACTTATGAAAAAGAAACTTGGTAATTTAAAAACTAATATGGATGAGATAACCAAGTTAAAAAGAAAACCTAATGAGATAGAGCAAGAACATAATTAGAAGATTAGACTTAAGGTCTAATAACACGAAAGGGTAAGGCGTTTGGACCAGTCCATACGATAGGGGATGAATAACCAAACACAGTAGATCATCACGATGCCGTATGGCGCAAGGAGAAGCAAACGTCCATCTGATCATGCAGAAGGCTCCAAGAGACTAGGTTACTGTAACACCCCGTGTATTCTATAACAGTAAAATTCACAAATTAAAGTATAATTAATTTCAAATCAAAGAATTAAGGGAAATGGGATACGCCATTGTGTTCATCTCGGAAAAATACGCGAAATAGAGTCCGAGTTTTCGAAAAACGGAGTCCGTATGAAGAAGATATGGCCTCCGGAAGTTTCAGAATTCAGGTTAAAATTCAAACAGACGAAAACAGCTCAGAAAAACAAGTTTAAAATTCAAAATCGGGCCCAATTGGCCAGGGCGGGAAAATTCCCGCCTAAGGCACCCAGGTCGACTTGGCAGTCGACCTGGGCTAGCCAGGTCGACAGGGCTGTCGACCTGGGTAACCCGTGTCGACTACCAAGTCGACACGGTGTCGACAGGGTTGTCGACCTAGCCCCAGAGCCAGGTCGAAACCAGCCCACCCTGGCTGGCCAGGTCTGTGTTTAGTCGATTTTCTGAGCCTTGCCTTGTCACTAGGGCTAGGTGTCAGCTCCTGGTTGGCCTCTCCTTCAAACGAACGGCTATTATTGAACCAAGCTTCATCGACGGTCTAAATCAACTCACAAACTCTATAAAAAGGACCTAAGACTAACCCTAATTCACACAAACTAAAATGGAGCTGAGACCGTCATGTTGCTGAGGAGAGACTAAAGATAGCCGTCGGAAATAGAGAGACAATTAGGAGAATAAACAAAAGCTTAAAGCAACGTCAAATCAATCAAAACAACGCCTACAACAAAGGATAGCATCTCCAAATTCAGAATTCAGAATTCTGAATTGAAGATTCGTCATACGCTGTAAGTAGAGTGCTATTCCGATATGAATTAAATAATTGTGTTGATTTGTGTAATGTAAGAAATGGAATTGTGGCGATAATAATCTATATTTGTATGTTGCTTTGATGCAAAACGATTTGGGAATATTATGGTATACGATTGGATATTTGCAAATACGCGATTTGCGTTGGAAACGAAATGGAATTGTGGCGATAATGACTTATATTTGTATGTTATTTTTTCTAACGATTTGGCAATGCTATGGTTTGATTCATACAAGTATGTGGCTTATGTTGACAACCACATGTTGTGGAATTTTGATTGGTACTTATGCAAGCATATGATTCATATTGAAAAACTACATGTTTGTGGTAGTTATTTACAACACCCATTTGATAATTGCAAGTATAAAATTAATGTTGAAACAACAACTATATGTTGTAATAGTTTATTTTGAAATTCATGCAAGTCTATGATCTATTGTTATGACAACATGATGTAAAATTCTATGGTCATCTTTAGTGTAATTTGATTCACCTAAGTATTATGATTCATATGAAGATTATGTTGAAATTGGCATCATAGTCCAAGTATAAAAATCATATTTTTGTGATAGTGACAAAAGCACGCATCTTTGTAAATTTGTATTGATTTTATGAACATGACTAAACTATGTTCGTTATTATGCCCAATTGAAAAACATGTTTTTAGGCTCATGTTGTTATCATAAGTTACATTAGAATTACATTAAAATTACATTCCTCTTGCAAGTTTGCATAGATAAAATAAAAAGTTGTAATAATTTGTTTAAGATTCATGCAAGTATATGATTCATGTTAACAACTGTATGTTATGATATTTTAATTGGAATTCATGCAAGTATATGATTCGTTATTATGCTAATATGATGTACATACTTTTATGACCACTTTTAGTGTGTAATTGAATCGACTAAGTATTATGATTCATATGAAGTTATGTTGGAATTGGCATCATAGTTCAAGTATAAAAATCATACTTTTGAGATAGTGACAAAAGCACGCATCTTTGTAAATTTGTATTAATTTTATGAACATGACTAAACTATGTTCGTTATTATGCCCAATTGAAAAACATGTTTTTAGGCTCATGTTGTTATCATAAGTTACATTAGAATTACATTCCTCTTGCAAGTTTATATAGATAAAATAAAAACCATGATTCATATAAAAATTAGGTTGGGATAATTCTAGTTGAACCATACTTTTGTATTAGTGACAAAAGTAAGTACCTTTCTGTTAACATGTAGTGATTTTATGAACACGATTAGTTTATGCCTAAATAAAAATATAGGCTTATATTTCTAGTCAAGACCCTGTGCCAATAATAATGATATCTAATTTAGTTAGATTCTTAATTTCAAGTTTACATGGTTAGTTGAACCTATGATTCATGTTTAAGTTTATGCCATTATCATATGACTAGAATAATTCATGTTTAAGTACTGCTTATGCCATAATCATATGAATAAAATAATTCATGTTTAAGTATTGTCTATGCATTAACCATATGAATAGAATGATTTATGTTTAAGTATTGTTTATGCTATGATTATATGGACAAAATGATTCATGTTATGCCATGATTATATGATGTTACAATTGCAAGTTCACATGTGCCTATTTTATGTTAATTGAATCGTTCGTTGCAAGTTCATGCGTTCACACTCCCCTTTTTCATGTCACCTTATAAACGCCATGTTATAAGCCTCCCCTTTTCATTTGGCTAAATTGGGTTTAAGTATTAAACCCAATACACCTTACATTGGAGCGAACGTGTAGAACGGGGGTAATGACGTTTGGGCTAAAATATAGAATATATGCCAAGCAATTAAGTGGCATAAATGAAATTTAACCAATAAAGATGAATTTGAATAATGGGCCGCAAATATTTACATATAAAAAGAAAAGAGACAAAATATGTAAATGTAGAAAATACGATGTGTTTAACCCGAGGTTGGATTGAGTTGTGATGTAAACCTGCCTGGAACCGCCCGGCTGTCCAGTAGTCACAACAATACCTATCCAATGTGGGTGGTTAAACATGGAGCCCAATAAGGACCCGAGGTTAGACTGAGTTGTGGCGTAAGACTGCCCGGACCCAACCGGCAACAGGCAGCCACAACAATACCTGTCTAATGTGAGAGGTCAAGGCTTTAATAAGACAATTAAGGCTGAGTCTGGATTGATAGGATTAAGTAAATTATATTAATACTTAATCAAATGGAACATGCTAAACTAAACAGACTGATTGGGGGGTTAGGTTTATAAAACACTTAACCAACTTAGCATGTTGGCTAGAAATAGAAAACCTAGTAGCGGAGGACCCTTTTCGCAGTAACCCTACAAGGTATCATGATACCCTGAAACTAGGCAGGGTGGGGCACGATTACTGGGTTGATTGTAAGAGGTCAAATCGACGGCGGTGGTGCAGCAGTGTAGGTTCTAACGGGGTGCGGGCGTGCACACACTCCGGCGCAGAAAAATAAGGCACTGGGCACCAGTAGCATACCTGTGCATTCTAGGATTTGTGTCGGGCCGCCACCATGGGACTTGATACACCCCATGGTGGGACCAGCATAGGTAACTACAACATCGGGGGCCGTAAGACACATGTAACTATGCGAGTAGGAGCCGATCATCATAAAATGGATCACTTCACCCGGATTATGGGGTGCCTGTTGGGAACTAGTTTATATGGGTACAGAGATTAAAATGGGGTACGATAGTATATTCGACCCTAGACAACTTAACTAAGTTTATGGTGCTTTCCCATTTCTAGTTTATACTTATCACACCCAGTTCTTTATTCATAGACTGAATAGTCCTAGACTTACTCAGGCTTTATGTCTGACTCTACTTTTCTTCCGCCTTCTTTTCTTTCGTTTCCCCCCAGGTCCACAGGGAGGGAATACCGCAGCTTGACCAGATTTCATATCCAGCTTGAAGAGAGAATGTATTGCTTGGATCTTTTCGTTTTGGACTATGGCTTTGGACAGCAACTATGGGACTTTTGCAGTTTATTTATGTTTCCTTTATGCTTCTTTAAATAATGTAATCAAGACAGTTATGAAGATGTTATGTTTTTGGAAGTATTGTAAAACAAATTATGGCATGGATTGTGTAACACATATTTTAATGAAATAAAAGTTTGTTGTTTTCCGCTGTTCAAAAATATGTGTTCTTATATCTGTCTTGTATATCTGTGACTTATACTTATAAACCTCCACCAAAATTAGGGCATTCCCTTTGAGAGTGACCCTAACGGAGGTGGGGTGTTTCACTTGGTATCAGAGCATAGGTTTACCAGATAAGATAAAAAGTTTTGAAATTTTATTTTCAAAAAGAAATTTGAAGAAGCATTTTTAAAAGATAAAATATTATTTTATTTTAAAAGGCAAAGTCCCCCCAAAGCCATAGGTACTATCTCTTATCCTTCGTTTTGAATCTATCCTTTCTGTTTCAGCATGTCTGGAGACCTTACTCCCCCGCTGCTGACGCTTTCACTCCCCCTCCTCCACGTGAACCAGCAAGCGTAAGAGTCCCAGAGTAGGAAGACGAATAATTGTCAAACAAGAAAGGATCGTAACAGTAATAATAAGAAACGGGAAAAAAGGAAATGTAATTTTAGTGGTACGGAAGGGTACATAGGCAAGGATTGTAGAAAGAGGAAAAGAAAGCAAGGAGAATGTTTTCATTGTGGGGAGATTGGACACATCAACAAAGACTGCCCTGAGAAGACAGACTTTGAGAAGGGCGGGAAAGACAACAAGTCCCGAGAGAAGAGGAAGTGTAAATTCTGTGGCAAAGTGGGGCACTTAGTGAAAGATTGCCGGAAAAAGAAGGCCAGGATGAATGGTGGGTGTTTTTCTTGCGGTGAGATAGGCCACATGGCTAAGGACTGCCCAAAGAAATGAGTTATAAATACCTCTATAGAAAGTGTAGTTTATCTTTATGATCACCCCGCTCGCACTTTATTTGATTCCGGCGCATCACACTCCTTTATCTCGTCTGCTTTAGTAGAATCTCTGCACCTAAAAACTAGTATGGTAGAGGACCCCTTAATTGTTTCAAACCCAATTGGGGGTCCAGCTCATTTGTCTATGATCTGTTTGGGATTGAAAACTTCTATTCTAAGTATAGGGTTTAAATGTAGTGCCTTTGTTTTGGGCTTTTCGGGATATGGTTTGATTTTGGGCATGGATTGGCTATCCAGTAATGGGGCCATCCTTGATTGTGAGAAAAGGGTTGTTAGGCTCCTAACCCAGCTCGGTAACACTTTGGAAATTTCTTGTAATCCCTCGTATGCGGTTATGCTTAGTTATCTTGAATCGCTAGATGCCTCTGTCGACAATTTGCAATCAGTTAGAGTGGTCCGGGAATATCCGGATGTCTTCGAAGAGGTGAAGGGCTTGCCTCCGAAGCGGGAGATAGACTTCCATATATATCTTGTAGATAATGCAAAGCCCGTTGCGTTGCCCGTTAGACATATGGCTCCACGGGAAAGGAAAGGGCTCAGTAAACAGATTAAAGAGCTTCTAGAAAAAGGGGTTCATTAGAAGGAGCATTTCAGAATGGGGCGCTCCAGTAGTGTTCGCCACTAAGGCAGAAGGTTCATTACGCTTATGAATGAGTTGTGGAGAATCACTTTAGTAAGTACATTTGGCAACATGGTTGGCATTTATTTCCAAAAGATAGTTCCTTTACGTGGAATACCTGATAATGAGTGGACGAGATCCAAGATTCACTAGTGAATTTTGGAGAGCTTGCATGGAACCATGAGTACGCAGTTATGCTTGAGCCAAGTATACTAGAAGGAGAATAAGTGAAAGTGGAACGAGAGGCAGCAGTGAAATAGGTTCCAACTCACATTTTGGAAACAAGAATTAAGAAGCTACGAAATGGTGAAGTTAAAGACGGACAAAGCATAATGGAGTTAAGCTCAAGGAAATGCGACTTAGAAGATTGAAGACTAGGTTCATGCATCATATCTCTTCTTAAGAGTATATCTTTGATCCCTCTCTTCCTGTAGAGCTTACTTGCATGCTATCTTTTGAGTATATCCTCTCGGTCCCATTCTCAATCCAATTTCTGTTGCAAACCCCATAGGGAGTATGACTCATCTGTTAGTAACACATGTTGGGACTCGAGGGTGTTCATTGGTTTGACTAAAGTTTTTGGGTTTTATAGGATACGGATTGGTCTTAGGAAGGGACTCCCTTGTGACCTAAAAGGAGTCCATCATGCTTAGTTTCCTAGAATCATATATGGTGGTTGGGTTGAGTAATTCTTTGGGTGTCAGTCTGATGTTGATTTCGGTCTTCGGGGCTGATGCTTAGAGAGTTCTTCTCCTAATCAATATATATGTGGCATAGATCTCCAGTTTTGACATTGCCTAATGGGCACAAAGTTTTTACTTGCTTCTATCATTCGACTATACCTTTAGGTAGGACCATTTCCTATCATTGAGAAAATTCGGAAAATGGCCTATAGATTAGAGCTACCCGAAAAACTGGCCAGAGTTCACAACGTTTTTCATGTTTCACATCTTCGAAAATGTCTACATGAGTTTGCTGAAGTGGTAGAGCCAAATATCCTAGAAGAAGCTGAAGTGGAGCGCGAAGCAACCGTGAGGAAAGTTCCAACCCGCATATTAGGAACGGAAGTGAAGAAGCTACGCAACCGCGAAGTCAAGCTCGTCAAAGTTCAGTGGAGCGACACCGAGGGAGACGCGACTTGGGAAACTGAAGCTAGAATACGCACGGCCTACCCTTTTCTTTTCGAGGGTACATCCTTGATCTTTCTTTTTCCTTAAGTTGCGCTTTTATCTATCTTTTTAGGTATATTTCCTCGACCTTATCTTTTAGGTAGAAACCCTTTGGATGAAAACATGTAATTGAAACATGTTATGGATGATGGTTGCAAGTGGTTGCAAGTGATTGCTAGTGGTTGCTCGTGGTTGCATATACACACACAATCTAGGTTTTAGATCGGCTCAGTCACTTCATATTGCATATGCATATATGTTTGCATTCGTATATGGTTGAACTTTAATGTGCTGTCATATGGATGTTGCATTTGTATGAATGATTGTGCACTCATGTAGAATCATGAATAGGAAAATTTGCATACATAATGGATTCATGGCACTCACATAATTCGCATTAAGGAGGTCAACTGAAGCAGTAGACCGCCTGATTTTGCATTAGATAAGTACATGTAACACACACACTTCGCATATGATCATAAAGCATTAGAAGTCTTTTAAGGACAATGGATACTCGTGTTTGATGGATGAGTAGATGGATGATTGGATGTTAGGATATACATTCCTCCTAACTTGAAGATTTCGGGGACGAAATCCTTTTAAGTGGGGGAGAATGTAACACCCCGTGTATTCTATAAAAGTAAAATTCACAAATTAAAGTATAATTAATTTCAAATCAAAGAATTAAGGGAAACGGGATACGCCATTGTGTTTGTCTCGGAAAAATACGCGAAATAGAGTCCGAGTTTTCGAAAAACGGAGTCCGTATGAAGAAGATATGGCCTCCGGAAGTTTCAGAATTCAGGTTAAAATTCAAACAGATGAAAACAGCTCAGAAAAACAAGTTTAAAATTCAAAATCGGGCCCAATTGGCCAGGGCGGGAAAATTCCCGCCTAAGGCACCCAGGTCGACTTGGCAGTCGACCTGGGCTAGCCAGGTCGACAGGGTTGTCGACCTGGGTAACCCGTGTCGACTGCCAAGTCGACACGGTGTCGACAGGGTTGTCGACCTGGCCCCAGAGCCAGGTCGAACCCAGCCCACCCTGGCTGGCCAGGTCTGTGTTTAGTCGATTTTCTGAGCCTTGCCTTGTCACTAGGGCTAGGTGTCAGCTCCTGGTTGGCCTCTCCTTCAAACGAACGGCTATTATTGAACCAAGCTTCATCGACGGTCTAAATCAACTCACAAACTCTATAAAAAGGACCTAAGACTAACCCTAATTCACACAAACTAAAATGGAGCTGAGACCGTCATGTTGCTGAGGAGAGACTAAAGATAGACGTCGGAAATAGAGAGACAATTAGGAGAATAAACAAAAGCTTAAAGCAACGTCAAATCAATCAAAACAACGCCTACAACAAAGGATAGCATCTCCAAATTCAGAATTCTGAATTGAAGATTTGTCATACGCTGTAAGTAGAGTGCTATTCCGATATGAATTAAATAATTGTGTTGATTTGTGTAATGTAAGAAATGGAATTGTGGCGATAATAATCTATATTTGTATGTTGCTTTGATGCAAAACGATTTGGGAATATTATGGTATACGATTGGATATTTGCAAATACGCGATTTGCGTTGGAAACGAAATGGAATTGTGGCGATAATGACTTATATTTGTATGTTATTTTTTCTAACGATTTGGCAATGCTATGGTTTGATTCATACAAGTATGTGGCTTATGTTGACAACCACATGTTGTGGAATTTTGATTGGGACTTATGCAAGCATATGATTCATATTGAAAAACTACATGTTTGTGGTAGTTATTTACAACACCCATTTGATAATTGCAAGTATAAGATTCATGTTGAAACAACAACTATATGTTGTAATAGTTTATTTTGAAATTCATGCAAGTCTATGATCTATTGTTATGACAACATGATGTAAAATTCTATGGTCATCTTTAGTGTAATTTGATTCACCTAAGTATTATGATTCATATGAAGATTATGTTGAAATTGGCATCATAGTCCAAGTATAAAAATCATATTTTTGTGATAGTGACAAAAGCACGCATCTTTGTAAATTTGTATTAATTTTATGAACATGACTAAACTATGTTCGTTATTATGCCCAATTGAAAAACATGTTTTTAGGCTCATGTTGTTATCATAAGTTACATTAGAATTACATTAAAATTACATTCCTCTTGCAAGTTTGCATAGATAAAATAAAAGGTTGTAATAATTTGTTTAAGATTCATGCAAGTATATGATTCATGTTAACAACTATATGTTATGATATTTTAATTGGAATTCATGCAAGTATATGATTCGTTATTATGCTAATATGATGTACATACTTTTATGACCACTTTTAGTGTGTAATTGAATCGAGTAAGTATTATGATTCATATGAAGTTATGTTGGAATTGGCATCATAGTTCAAGTATAAAAATCATACTTTTGAGATAGTGACAAAAGCACGCATCTTTGTAAATTTGTATTAATTTTATGAACATGACTAAACTATGTTCGTTATTATGCCCAATTGAAAAACATGTTTTTAGGCTCATGTTGTTATCATAAGTTACATTAGAATTACATTAGAATTACATTAGAATTACATTCCTCTTGCAAGTTTACATAGATAAAATAAAAACCATGATTCATATAAAAATTAGGTTGGGATAATTCTAGTTGAACCATACTTTTGTATTAGTGACAAAAGTAAGTACCTTTCTGTTAACATGTAGTGATTTTATGAACACGATTAGTTTATGCCTAAATAAAAATATAGGCTTATATTTCTAGTCAAGACCCTGTGCCAATAATAATGATATCTAATTTAGTTAGATTCTTAATTTCAAGTTTACATGGTTAGTTGAACCTATGATTCATGTTTAAGTTTATGCCATTATCATATGACTAGAATAATTCATGTTTAAGTACTTCTTATGCCATAATCATATGAATAAAATAATTCATGTTTAAGTATTGTCTATGCATTAACCATATGAATAGAATGATTTATGTTTAAGTATTGTTTATGCTATGATTATATGGACAAAATGATTCATGTTATGCCATGATTATATGATGTTACAATTGCAAGTTCACATGTGCCTATTTTATGTTAATTGAATCGTTCGTTGCAAGTTCATGCGTTCACACTCCCCTTTTTCATGTCACCTTATAAACACCATGTTATAAGCCTCCCCTTTTCATTTGGCTAAATTGGGTTTAAGTATTAAACCCAATACACCTTACATTGGAGCGAACGTGTAGAACGGGGGTAATGACGTTTGGGCTAAAATATAGAATATATGCCAAGCAATTAAGTGGCATAAATGAAATTTAACCAATAAAGATGAATTTGAATAATGGGCCGCAAATATTTACATATAAAAAGAAAAGAGACAAAATATGTAAATGTAGAAAATACGATGTGTTTAACCCGAGGTTGGATTGAGTTGTGATGTAAACCTGCCCGGAACCGCCCGGCTGTCCAGTAGTCACAACAATACCTATCCAATGTGGGTGGTTAAACATGGAGCCCAATAAGGACCCGAGGTTAGACTGAGTTGTGGCGTAAGACTGCCCGGACCCAACCGGCAACAGGCAGCCACAACAATACCTGTCTAATGTGAGAGGTCAAGGCTTTAATAAGACAATTAAGGCTGAGTCTGGATTGATAGGATTAAGTAAATTATATTAATACTTAATCAAATGGAACATGCTAAACTAAACAGACTGATTGGGGGGTTAGGTTTATAAAACACTTAACCAACTTAGCATGTTGGCTAGAAATAGAAAACCTAGTAGCGGAGGACCCTTTTCGCAGTAACCCTACAAGGTATCATGATACCCTGAAACTAGGCAGGGTGGGGCACGATTACTGGGCTGATTGTAAGAGGTCAAATCGACGGCGGTGGTGCAGCAGTGTAGGTTCTAACGGGGTGCGGGCGTGCACACACTCCGGCGCAGAAAAATAAGGCACTGGGCACCAGTAGCATACCTGTGCATTCTAGGATTTGTGTCGGGCCGCCACCATGGGACTTGATACACCCCATGGTGGGACCAGCATAGGTAACTACAACATCGGGGGCCGTAAGACACATGTAACTATGCGAGTAGGAGCCGATCATCATAAAATGGATCACTTCACCCTGATTATGGGGTGCCTGTTGGGAACTAGTTTATATGGGTACAGAGATTAAAATGGGGTACGATAGTATATTCGACCCTAGACAACTTAACTAAGTTTATGGTGCTTTCCCATTTCTAGTTTATACTTATCACACCCAGTTCTTTATTCATAGACTGAATAGTCCTAGACTTACTCAGGCTTTATGTCTGACTCTACTTTTCTTCCGCCTTCTTTTCTTTCGTTCCCCCCCAGGTCCACAGGGAGGGAATACCGCAGCTTGACCAGATTTCATATCCAGCTTGAAGAGAGAATGTATTGCTTGGATCTTTTCGTTTTGGACTATGGCTTTGGACAACAACTATGGGACTTTTGCAGTTTATTTATGTTTCCTTTATGCTTCTTTAAATAATGTAATCAAGACAGTTATGAAGATGTTATGTTTTTGGAAGTATTGTAAAACAAATTATGGCATGGATTGTGTAACACATATTTTAATGAAATAAAAGTTTGTTGTTTTCCGCTGTTCAAAAATATGTGTTCTTATATCTGTCTTGTATATCTGTAACTTATACTTATAAACCTCCACCAAAATTAGGGCATTCCCTTTGAGAGTGACCCTAACGGAGGTGGGGTGTTTCAGTTACGAAGCACGCGGCCTCTGGGGACGTGAGGGTACTCTTGGTATCCCTCTGTGAGTGGTAGAGGATACGCCTGTGCTCACAGAGGTTTGATCTACGCGGGAAGGACCAATGAGTATGCCTTGATTGCAAAATAATATGCAATCAAAAGACTAAGATGGACCAGCTTGATTCGGCGAGACCAGTTAGTGCCCTGTGATAGCAGCTCGTCGTCTACCTACCATCTTCAGTCAGTACGTGAAGAGGAAAGGTGGAGAACTCCAAAAGACCATATACTTTGCTATCTAGTTATGAGTGAGGTTGGCCAATAGGATTGAAGGGTATAGGGGGCCGTGGTTACAATTCTCATTCTTGATATTCTTGGGTGCCTTTCATTAGTTGAGGGAGGGGTCTAGTGGGACCATAGCCACTATAAAAGCAGACCTCAGCATCTGCATCGGCAGATATCTGAAAGCTCCCGACCGAGTTCCGTGTTTCTTGATTAGCCCTGCCACGGGACTCGGGCGCACATATAGAGAACATGTGCAAATAGACATCGAGTACGATTGATGATACGTACATGGGGAAAGTCTAGGTACACTCACGTCGCTCTGGGTGGTGTACGATAGACTAGAGGGCATTTGTAACGACCCGCATTTTTCAGCGATATAGTTAATTTATTTAACTATTTAAATAGTGAATTTGAGGATTTAAATGGTTATTTAATTAAATAATATTGAATATTTAGTTAATATAATAATTAAATAATATATTAAATTCTGAAATAATCAGAATTAGTGAATTAACAATATAATGTGAACTGGACAATTCAAAGTATTTAATTCAGCTTAGAATTGAATTAGAATGACGAATATATTATTTGAGCGACAGTTTGAACGTATAATTATATTATAATTAAAATCGAGCTCCAAATGGCGCGGCAGTTCGCTATTTGGCGATTTGAACTTCAACTGAATTTGCAGAAGCCGTTTTAAATCGGATTTCTATGAAACAAGAAACGTTAGGAGCTGGTGAAGTATATTTTTTTAGTGGAAGAGAAAAATCGGGATTTCATTGTGTAGATTTTGATTTATGTCCAAATCAAATTTTAGAAAAGTCGCTATGGAATTCCATTGAAATTTATAAATATATGTTTATATTATAAAAGGATTTTTCAATATAAATTGAATATCGATTCAACCGGGATTTGAATATCGAGTTGTAAAATCGCAGTGGAGTTGTATGGATATCGTATGTGAATATATACGATAATATTTATTTATAAATATTTAATTTAATTGTTTTTAAATATATTTAATATTTAAAAGGGTTATTTAGAGCTTTAAAAATAGCCAGTTTTGCAAACGACCTCAGAATTCGACGAAACTAATTTTGTTGGATTCGCAATGTTAAGTTATTATTAGATTTCATTTTCCGCGATTTTTGAAGTCAGTATGTGGCCGCACGGATTTTTAATGTGAAAAACATTTGATATTTTGCAGTTAAAAATACGCTGTGTTAGCAGACGGAGTCGGAATTCGAAAAAACCAGTTTCTTGGGGCCGTAATGTCGAACTGAAGCTGCATGTCCAGTTTTGTGATTTTTAGATATCATATGTGATCGTACCGATTTTTAGAAGGAAAATAAATTAAAGTAATGACAAAAAAATCAATAAAATAATTAACATAAAAATATCCTAATCTATATGTGGTCAAAAGCAAGGGCCACGTTCATCTCATTTCAGCCGCTCCTCAAATGATAAAACGCGAGATGAAATATCCATTTCCTCAAACAAAATCGATCATTGCAAAAATCAAAAGGATTCAAAAAAAACCTATTAATCCTAATATATATATATATATATCTCGGTTCCTGCAGAGTTCCACTATAATCCAGCATGAATTGCGATCAGTTCGAGCTGATTTTTCAGTTCGCTGTTTTCCTATATCGTGTTCTAGGGTTCTCGAATCCCTGAGATTTGAAGTATCGTTTCGAGTTGTGAAGCTTGTCTTTGGGTTTGTAGGATCGAATCAGACCTGCTTGCAAAGTTTTGAAGGATTCGATTGCAACAATTTTCGCAACCCTTCTGTAAATTGCTGCTACGGTTTGGAACCCGCGTCGAGGAGGGTGGACTCGAGTTCTACCAGAATGGGTGGAAAATGAAGAGGATGGAAAGATGGAAGTTTCGGTGTGTTTGGATTTGAATATCGTGAGGGATAAGCGTGTACATGGGGTGAAGAACGAACGGAAATGGAAATGTCTGTTGGAGGAGCGGGTATAAAGCTTATCAAGGAAGAAGGAATAACTAATGGGTCGGGGTTTCAAGAGGGGCGTTGGGCCGAAGTCGGTATGTGAGGTCCAATTCTTTAAATAGATTTAAAGTTTTATTTAAATTTAAATAGTTATACTAACTTGTAAAGTGAATATGTCGATCATACGTTGTCAGAATCACGAACCGTCAGTCACTTTGGGATCGTATGTACGAACACTACACCATGGAACCGACTGGGAGCGAATCTGAGCTCGCTACAATTTATAGCAAAATAAATTGTCCGTCTGAATCAAGCGATGGTTATCGTTATTAACGATGATCGTCCAATGTGAGTAAAACTCACCAACTTTGAACAGTTATATTTTTATAACGTGTTCTTAGAACTGATAATTATCTGTTGATTGCTATGTGTTAACTGTTTGGTTGAATTGCTTATGTATTGGTTGAAAATATAGATAACGATATATATAAATCGTTAATCGAATATTGATTCTGTTTATCAGAATATTTTATATTCGTGTCATTTAACATCTGTGATGCAGGGAAACAGGTTGGAGGGACCCAACTGGGTTCCTCAATATTTATAATACTGTTTTGTTCATATATTGTGTTATATGATGTGAAGTAAAATATGAGAATGATTATAGTGACAATGGTCTTGTTATTTGGTACTGTTAATTACCAGAAGAAATATTGGAATAAAATATTATATAAAATCGAAAGATTTTATATAGAAGGAAGATTTCAAACTGTGCATTTAAATAGAATAAATATAAAAGGAATTTTTCAATATTATATTGAAAAAGAAATATTTATAAAATCAAAAGATTTTATAAACAGAAATATTTATTTAGAAAATAAACAGAAAGAGTTAGAGGAATATTTATTGGGAAATAAATAGAAGTATAAAAGGGTTATTTATTTGGAAAATAAATAGAACAAATATGAAGGAAATATTTGTAAAACATTAATAAATAGAAGGATAAAAGGAAATATTTATTTGTTAAATAAATAGGAAAGATAAAGGAAATATTTATTTGTTAAATAAATAGAAAAGATAAAGGATATATTTATTTGTTAAATAAATAGGAAAGATAGAAAGAAATATTTATTTGTTAAATAAATAGAATTTGAAAAGGGAATAGTTATTTGTTAAGTAAACAAATAGAAAAGGAATAATTCAAAGAAATAATTCAAAGGAATAAATCAAAGGAGTTAATTCAAAAGAGTTAAATCGAAATGAGTTAATCAGTTAGAGTTAACCAGTTAGAATTAATCAGTTAGAGTTAACTAGTCAGAATTAATCAGTTAGAATTAATCAGTTAGACTTAACCAGTCAGAGTTAATCAGTTAGAATTAATCAGTTAGAGTTAGAGTTAACCAGTCAGATTTAATCAGTTAGAATTAATCAATTAGAGTTAGAGTTAACCAGTTAGAGTTAGAGTTAACCAGTTAGAGTTATTCAAATGGAGTAAATCAAGTAGAGTAAATCAAGTAGAGTTATCGAATATCGCTTATTCGAAGTAGAGTTATCGAATATCACTTATTCGAAGTAGAGTTATCGAATATAGTGTATTCGAGAGAAGAGTTATCGAATATAATTTATTCGAAGAAGAGTAATCGTATATAGTTTATTCGAGAAGAGTAATCGAATATAGTTCATTCGAGAAGAGTAATCGAATATAGTTCATTCGAGAAGAGTTATCGAATATTGGTTATTCGAAGTGAGTTAATCGAATATTGGTTATTCGAAAGGAGTTATCAAATCTAGTTATTCGAAAGGGTTTTCGAATCTAGTTATTTGAAAGGAGTTAATCGAATATAGTTTATTCGAATAGAATTAAAGGAGTTAATCGAATATAGTTTATTCGAATAGAATTAAAGGAGTTGATCGAATATAGTTTATTCGAATAAAATTAAAGGAGTTAATCGAATATAGTTTATTCGAATAGAATTAAAGGAGTTATCGAATATAGTAATTCGAAAGGAGTTAAGTGAAAAGAGTTAATCAAAAAGAGTTAATTGATAAGAGTTAATTGAATAGAGTTAATCGAATATAGTTTAGTTGAAGAAAGGTTTTCGAATCTAGTTATTCGTAAAAGTGATTATTAAATATAGTTATTCGAAGAGAGGAGTTATCGAATAGAGATTATTCGAAAGAGAGTTACGTAAGGAAGTTTGTTAAAGGTTTAAAAGATAAACTTTGTCTATTCTGAAGTTAAAACGTTGTTCAGTTAAGGTCTGAGAGGTAATTATACCCCAACTTGATTGACTTCCTTCTTAACTAAGGAAAGGGCTAAGGTTTGATAGTAAAGGATGGTTAAGTAAATTTAGTTAATAAGTGTAATGGTTTGAGTTGGCATAGCGATGGTTTGTTTAAACATCTGTCTAAGTCCAATGTAAGAGTTTTGGAAATGTTTTCCAAATAAGAATCAGAATTTTTTCTAATATAGAAAACAAGAAAGGGAAATGTTTTCCAATGTTAATAACGTATATTTTCTAAGTATAGAAAATAAGAAATGTTGAATATATGGAAGTAGGAAATGGAAAATGAATAAATTAATGAACTAAAGAAGTAAATGTTCAATGATGATTGATCGATATAATTTCCATTTGGAAATAATATCGTTGTTTGCACATGTGTTTTCTTTGATAGTTAACTCACCGACTATCGAAGTTTTTGACCATTTTAACATTGTTAATATAGAGAGACCGGTTGGATTATTATCCGAAGAACCACTCCCTATTGGCATAAGTGTTGCGAATCATATATGCCAAAGATAATTGAAGACGGAGTAAAGTGCAAGGGCTGTTGTATAATTCTTAGGTAAAGATTACCTAAGATGGATGTACTGAATAGTGCCTTCGGTTTGTCCAGTCCCAGGACGACCTGTATGGAAGAATGTCTGATAGAGTATATTTAATAGATCGCGTAAGTTGATCTCTTCAAACGTATTTACGTTTGGTGGCGGAGGAATTCGTTTCTCTTAGCTGTATACCCGTGGTATTTTTGGGGAAATCAATTTGTGATTTGGCGGGTATTACGATGTGACATTCAAAGTGAATAAATGTGTGATCTGTCAGAGATAAGCGTGGCCTCTAGCCTCACAACCGGGAAATGACAAAAATCGGGCAGGCAACATGGCTATGTTGGTTGCACCTATTAGGGTGTTTAATCACCTGATCTAGAGTTTCATTTACTTCCAAAAATCTATTGTCGATGCTGTCCCATTCGGGAAACGGTTGCTGATCCCAACCGTTCGTGATATACATTTGATACACTCAAGCGAAATGAGTGGTCGGTCATGTGTGGCCGAGTTGCAAGATGTTCTTGTTGAACCCAGTGAATTCCTCTCTAGAGGTACACTAGCGAAAGGTGGTTCCATACCTTGTCATAGTTGGAAATCCATTATCCAATACGTGCTTGCGGTTTTGATTGTATACTATATATGTAGAACGTGAGATGAAAGCGTTTCTGCTAAATGATTATTATATTGTGGTTGATAGACATTACTATAATATCAAAAGGTTTTTGATATAAAGATATTTTGGATTCTCATAAGGGAAAAACCCGTTCCGTTATACGGTGTGGTCTTATGAGATATCGTTTACATGTTCAAACTGTTTTAAACTGTTTTACTCATACCAGTCCCATGACTGACCTGGAGTTTATTTTGTTTTGTTTCCCTAAACTTTTGGGTGCCCAATTTTGTATGGGTAGTCAAGTAGTCAGGATTTTACAGATATACCAGGAGAGCTTGGAGCAGGAGGCTTCAGGATTATATAGCTATAGTTATTTCCGCTGTGTTTTAAGTGTTGTACTCTGATAATGTTACTGTATACATATACTAGTCTTATTTCAAGGATATGTTATCTATTATATGTTGTTCGTTCCGCTATGAGATTCGTGTTACTCTGATGTTGTATCTTCTTCTTCTTCAATTCTAAGTTTCTATCTTATCTACTCTCACCCTCTAACTTCTTTCTATTAACTTTTCGGTTATTTTTGATCTCTGGATGTTCGATATGTGTTGTATATCGGATAACCAAGATCGCCTTTTTTCGGGTTGTTACAGTTGGTATCAGAGCTTAAGGTTAAGTATTACCTTGGCTCTGTGGCGTGACTCAGTAGAGATGGGGTTAGTGACACCCTAGATTGAGTTGGGTGTATATACACGAGTGAACGTATTTGTTATTTGATATTAATGGTTTTATATTGAGTAGATTTATTGGTTGAGTTGTTTATGGATTCTGGTCGATGGTGGGGCACCACAATATCGATAAAGGTTTCTAAACACTCGAATATGATGGGTTGACACGATATGTTTTGGAAAAAGGGTAAATGAAAATAATTTTACCCAAAATATATTTTGATATAGAGAAGATATATATATTGGAATTATAATATATTGGAGATATTGGTTGTGATTATAATCAAATATGATTATAAAATGTGAAACGGTTATGTAAATAACCAATCAGAATTCATATAAGTGAAATAAGTGAAAGCAGATGAATTAAATTTGAATTTAAATCCGAATTGAAATTAAAATTCTAGAAATTGGTAAAGTGTTGGTAAATGAATTTGGATTGAATATATGAGAATTTTAAAATCCTGGGAGATTTTAAATTGTTATGAGGATGGGATTTTAAATTGATTTCGAAATGGAAATGTTTAAATATGAGTTTTAAAAAGTGGTATAGTATTGAACTCACTTTGATAGTTGGGAAATAATTCCGATGATGATCCGGACATCATCGGTATTCATTTTCGAGTTTGTAAGTGACGGATTACTACCAAAGGTTTTTTTTTGGAAATATTTTGCGAAAACAAGTTGTTTGAAATTTGAAAAGGATTGTTTGATTTTAAGGAAAATCCAAGCTGTTTAAAACTCCCAAGAAAAGATTGTTTGAAATAAAACCAAATTAAATAGAATTTGTGAAAGCAAACTGGAATAAAACTGAAACCAATTAAGTGGAAATTGAACTAAAATTTGTGAAAGAAAATTGAAGTTGAATGGGTTTAGAATGTTATCGAGAAATTTGGATTTATGTGATCGGAATTTAAAATGGAACCAGATTAGGGGAGTTAAGAGTTTGGAATCGAAATGAAACGCGAGTTTGAAATAAAATTCGACTTTGGTATAAGCGAATGATTTGGTGAGAATGAATTGATTGGAGTTTGGTTGGGATAACATTGGTATATGCTGAATTAACAGCAGATGGAAGTGATAAAGTTGATATGCCCGACAAAAAGGTACAAGTTTATATTTCATATGGTATGAGATTTTTATGAGCCGATTTAGCAAGCCGCTTGGCTGTTTTATTTTCTTTTGGGTTGGAGAAGGCCCATAGAGGCAAGTTGGAGTTTGAGCTATTCACCAGTACAAAGGAGGTGCCGACGAAATTTTTCGAAAAGTTAAGGTGTTAGAAAATTTTCAGGATTTTTGAAAATTTTCGTTGATAAGAATTAATTAATAATTTAATTGAATTAAATTGGTTTAGTTAAAATTGAAGTTAAGGAATAAACAAATGATCTTTAACCCGTCAATAGGGTTTGTTTTCTACCTTAGCAAATTTCGAGGACGAAATTATTCTATGTGGGGAAGAATGTAACGACCCGCATTTTTCAGCGATATAGCTAATTTATTTAACTATTTAAATAGTGAATTTGAGAATTTAAATGGTTATTTAATTAAATAATATTGAATAGTTAATTAATGTAATAATTAAATAATATATTAAATTCTGAAATAATCAGAATTAGTGAATTGATAATATAATGTGAACTGGACAATTCAAAGTATTTAATTCAGCTTACAATTGAATTTGAATGACGAATATATTACTTGAACGACAGTTTGAATGTATAATTATATTATAATTAAAATCGAGCTCCAAATGGCGCGACAGTTCGCTATTTGGCGATTTGAACTTCAACTGAATATATATAAGCCGTTTTAAATCGGATTTCTGTGAAACAAGAAACGTTAGGAGCTGGTGAAGTATATTTTTCTAGTGGAAGAGAAAAATCGGGATTTCATTGTGTAGATTTTGATTTATGTCCAAATCAAATTTTAGAAAAGTCGCTATGGAATTCCTTTGAAATTTATAAATATATATTTATATTATAAAAGGATTTTTCAATATAAATTGAATATCGATTCAATCGGGATTTGAATATCGAATTGTAAAATCCCAGTGGAGCTGTATGGATATCGTATGTGAATATATACGATATTATTTATTTATAAATATTTAATTTAATTGTTTTTAAATATATTCAATATTTAAAAGGGTTATTTAGAGCTTTAAAATAGCCAGTTTTGCAAATGACCTCAGAATTCGATGAAACTAATTTTGTTGGATCCGCAATGTTAAATTATTGTTAGATTTCCATTTCCGCGATTTTTGAAGTCAGTATGTGGCCGTACGGATTTTTAATGTGAAAAACAGTCGATATTTTGACATTTAAAAATACGTTGTGTGAGCAGACGGAATCGGAATTCGACGAAACCAGTTTCGTTGGGGCCGTAATATCGGACTGAAGCTGCATGTCCAATTTTGTGATTTTTAGATATCATATGTGATCGTACCGATTTTTAGAAGGAAAATACATAAAAGTAATGACAAAAAAATCAATAAAATAATTAACATAAAAATATCATAATCCATATGTGGTCAAAAGCAAGGGCCACGTTCATCTCATTTCAACCGCTCCTCAAATGATAAAACGCGAGATGAAATATCCATTTCCTCAAACAAAATCGATCATTGCAAAAATCAAAAGAATTCAAAACAAAAACCTATTAATTCTAATATATATATCTCGGTTCCTGCAGAGTTCCACTATAATCCAACATGAATTGCGATCAGTTCGAACTGATTTTTCAATTTGCTGTTTTCCTATATCGTGTTCTAGGGTTCTCGAATCCCTGAGATTTGAAGCATCGTTTTGAGTTGTGAAGCTTGTCTTTGGGTTTGTAGGATCGAATCAGACCTTCTTGCAAAGTTTTAAAGGATTCGGTTGCAACAATTTTCGCAACCCTTCTGTAAATTGCTGCCACGGTTTAGAACCCGCATCGAGGAGGGTGGACTCGAGTTCTACCAGAATGGGTGGAAAATGAAGAGGATGGAAAGATGGAAATTTCGGTGTGTTTGGATTTGAATATCGTGAGGGATAAGCGTGTACATGGGGTGAAGAACGAACGGAAATGGAAATGTCTGTTGGAGGAGCGGGTTTAAAGCTTATCGGGGAAGAAGGAACAACTGATGGGTCAGGTTTTCAAGAGGGGTGTTGGGCCGAAGTTGGTATGTGAGGCCCAATTCTTCAAATAGATTTAAAGTTTTATTTAAATTTAAATAGTTATACTAACTTGTAAAGTGAATATCTCGATCATATTTTGTCAGAATCACGAACCGTCAGTCACGTTGGGATCGTATGGACGGACACTACATCATGGAACCGACTGGGAGCGAATCTGAGCTTGTTACAATTTATAGCAAAATAAATTGTTCATCTGAATCAAGCGATTGTTATCGTTATTAACGATGATCGTCCAATGTGAGTAAAACTCACCAACTCTGAACAGTTATATTTTTATAACGTGTTCTTAGAATTGATAATTATCTGTTGATTGCTGTGTGTTAACTGTTTGGTTGAGTTGCTTATGTATTGGTTAAAAATATAGATAACGATATATATAAATCATTAATCGAATATTGATTCTGTTTATCAGAATATTTTATATTCGTGTCGTTTAACATCTGTGATGCAGGGAAATAGGTTGGAGGGACCTAAGTGGGTTCCTCAATATTTATAATACTGTTTTGTTCATATATTGTGTTATATGATGTGATGTATAATCTGAGATTGATTATAGTGACAATGGTCTTGTTATTTGGTACTGTTAAATACCAGAAGAAATATTGGAATAAAATATTATATAAAATCGAAAGATTTTATGTAGAAGGAAGATTTCAAACTGTGCATTTAAATAGAATAAATATAAAAGGAAAATTTCAATATTATATTGAAAAAGAAATATTTATAAAATCAAAATATTTTATAAACAGAAATATTTATTTATAAAATAAATAGAAAGAGTTAGAGGAATATTTATTGGGAAATAAATAGAAGTATAAAAGGGTTATTTATTTAGAAAATAAATAGAACAAATATAAAGGAAATATGTGTAAAACATTAATAAATAGAAGGATAAAAGGAAATATTTATTTGTTAAATAAATAGGAAAGATAAAGGAAATATTTACTTGTTAAATAAATAGAAAAGATAAATGAAATATTTATTTGTTAAATAAATAGGAAAGATAGAAAGAAATATTTATTTGTTAAATAAATAGAATTTGAAAAGGGATTAGTTATTTGTTAAGTAAACAAATAGAAAGGAATAATTCAAAGGAGATAATTCAAAGGAATAATTCAAAGAAATAATTCAAAGAAATAATTCAAAGAATTGAATTAAAGGAGTTAATTCAAAAGAGTTAAATCGAAATGAGTTAATCGAATATTAGTTAATCAGTTAGAGTTAACCAGTCAGAATTAATCAGTTAGAGTTAACCAGTTAGAATTAATCAGTTCGAATTAGTCAGTTAGAGTTAACCAGTCAGAGTTAATCAGTTAGAATTAATCAGTTAGAGTTAGAGTTAACCAGTCAGAGTTAATCAGTTAGAATTAATCAGTTAGAGTTAGAGTTAACCAGTTAGAGTTAGAGTTAACTAGTTAGAGTTATTCAAATGGAGTAAATCAAGTAGTGTTATCGAATATCGCTTATTCGAAGTAGAGTTATCAAATATCACTTATTCGAAGTAGAGTTATCGAATATAGTGTATTCGAGAGAAGAGTTATCGAATATAATTTATTCGAAGAAGAGTAATCAAATATAGTTTATTCGAGAAGAGTAATCGAACATATTTCATTCGAGAAGAGTAATCGAATATAGTTCATTCGAGAAGAGTTATCGAATATTGGTTATTCGAAGTGAGTTAATCGAATATTGGTTATTCAAAAGGAGTTATCAAATCTAGTTATTCCAAAGGGTTTTCGAATCTAGTTATTTGAAAGGAGTTAATCGAATATAGTTTATTCGAATAGAATTAAAGGAGGTAATCGAATATAGTTTATTCGAATAGAATTAAAGGAGTTAATCGAATATAGTTTATTCAAATAGAATTAAAGGAGTTATCGAATATAGTTTATTCGAAAGGAGTTAAGTGAAAGAATTAATCAAAAAGAGTTAATTGATAAGAGTTAATTGAATAGAGTTAATCGAATATAGTTTATTCGAAGAAAGGTTTTCGAATCTAGTTATTCGTAAGAGAGATTATCAAATATAGTTATTCGAAGGGAGGAGTTATCGAATAGAGATTATTCGAAAGAGAGTTACATAAGGAAGTTTGTTAAAGGTTTAAAAGATAAACTTTGTCTATTCCGAAGTTAAATAGTTGTTCAGTTAAGGTCTGAGAGGTAATTATATCCCAACTTAATTGACTTCCTTCTTAATTAAGGAAAGGGCTAAGGTTTGATTGTAAAGGATGGTTAAGTAAATTTAGTTAATAAGTGTAATGGTTTGAGTTGGCATAGCGATGATTTGTTTAAACATCTGTCTAAGTCCAATGTAAGAGTTTTGGAAATGTTTTCCAAATAAGAATCAGAAATGTTTTCTAATATAGAAAACTAGAAAGGGAAATGTTTTCCAGTGTTAATAACATATATTTTCTAAGTATAGAAAATGAGAAATGTTGAATATATGGAAGTAGGAAATGGAAAATGAATAAATTAATGAACTATAGAAGTAAATGTTCAATGATGATTGATCGATATAATTTCCATTTGGAAATAATATTGTTGTTTGCACACGTGTTTTCTTTGATAGTTAACTCATCGACTATCGAAGTTTTTGACCATTTTAACGTTGTTAATATGGAGAGACCGGTTGGATTATTATCCGAAGAACCACTCCGTATTGGCATAAGCATTGCGAATCATATATGCCAAAGATAATTGAAGACGGAGTAAAGTGCAAGGGCTGTTGTATAAATCTTAGGTAAAGATTACCTAAGATGGATGTACTGAATAGTTCCTTCGGTTTGTCCTATCCCAGGACGACCTGTATGAAAGAATGTCTGACAGAGTATATTTAATAGATCGTGTAAGTTGATCACTTCAAACATATTTACTTTTGATGGTGGAGGAATTCGTTTCTCTTAGCTGTATACCCGTGGTGTTTTTGGGGAAATCAATTTGTGATTTGGTGGGTATGACGATGTGACATTCAAAGTGAATAAATGTGTGATCTGTCAGAGATAAGCGTGGCCTCTAGCCTCACAACTGGGAAATGACAAAAATCGGGCAGGCAGCATGGCTATGTAGGTCGTACCTATTAGGGTGTATAATCACCCGATCTAGAGTTTTATTTACTTCTAAAATCTATTGTCGATGCTGTCCCATTCGGGAAACGGTTGCTGATCCCAACCGTTCGTGATATACATTCGATACACTCAAGAGAAATGAGTGGTCGGTCATGTGTGGCCGGGTTGTAAGATGTTCTTGTTGAACCCAGTGTATTCCTCTCTAGAGGTACACTAGCGAAAGGTGGTTCCATATCTTGTCGTAGTTGGAAATCCATTACCCAATACGTGCTTGTGGTTTTGATTGTATACTATATATGTAGAACATGAGATGAAGCGTTTCTGCTAGATGATTATTATATTGTGGTTGTTAGACATTACTATAATATCAAAAGGTTTTTGATATAAAGATATTTTGGATTCTCATAAGGGAAAAACACGTTCCGTTATACGGCATGGTCTTATGAGATATCGTTTACATGTTCAAACTGTTTTAAACTGTTTTACTCATACCAGTCCCATGACTGACCCAGAGTTTATTTTGTTTTGTTTCCCTAAACTTTTGGGTGCCCAATTTTGTATGGGTAGTCAAGTAGTCAGGATTTTACAGATATACCAGGAGAGCTTGGAGCAGGAGGCTTCAGGATTATATAGCTATAGTTATTTCTGCTGTGTTGTAAGTGTTGTACTCTGATAATGTTACTGTATACATATACTAGTCTTATTTCAAGGATATGTTATCTATTATATGTTGTTCGTTCCGTTGTGAGATTCATGTTACTCTGATGTTGTATCTTCTTCTTCTATTCTAAGCTTCTATCTTATCTACTCTCACCCTCTAACTTCTTTCTATTAACTTTCCGGTTATTTTCGATCTCTGGATGTTCGATATGTGTTGTATATCGAATAACCAAGATCGCCTTTTTCCGGGTCGTTACAGCATTATTCGATGACAAAATCTAGTTGGATCTAGAATGGCAGTCCAAACGCTTACGTAACATATTTATGATAGTTTTATGCAAACGTAGCGTTGATATACATACGACATGCGACATTGGATAAGGGACTGCGTACATACGGTGGAGACCATGCGAGTAGAGTATACCTTAATTAGGGAGTAGCTACATATACACTATATTAGGTTAATCTACTAGAGAGTAGATGGGTGCGACGTGAATGTAAGCCTTGAGTGCTAATAACACAAATAACCTAATAAATAAGAAAATATAATTGAACGGTATATGTAGGATTATCCAAGAAGTGTAGTTTAAATTCATTCACAGAGAACTTATATTTTGACCCCCTCCTCATAACATTCGCATGTTAGGTTCATGACAGAGACTGTATAGCTTTGGATATTGGTTTAGCAGTATTATTATTAAGGTAAAGCTATGTTTCAACTACATTATATTTTATTCCTTCTGCTGTGAGATGTTTTCCGAACTCTGACATGTTTTATGTCTCTGTCTTTTCTACAGGATACCAGTGCAAACCAACTTGGGTTTCGATGGATTGGGTTTTTGAAAAAAATTCGGTCTGTCGGAATCCGGGTTGTCACATCTGGTATCAGAGCTTCGGTTTAGTGTTCCTAGGGAGATAATGAGTGAGCGTGTTTGTATTTCCAAAATTATATATATATATATATATATATATAAACCTAGATCCATAAGGAGCCCACTAGAGGAAAAAAAATGGAAAGAGTTGGGATATCTAGTTTGTACACTAAAGTAATAAACATAGAAATTTTGTGGCCCTTAGGTGGTTTGAAATTGTACAATATGATTTGGTATTTGAGAAAGATGTATCCCACATAATAAAGAGACTGAAATGTTAGTATTTCAGAGTAGTGGGTTTACAAGTGAAACCTTATAAATAGGTTAAAAAGTGAAAAATGGATTAGGAATATATATAGTTGAGAGGATTGAATTTGTGAAAGTGTCTAGGAAAGCCTAGTTGAGTTGAAAGACCCACTTTGAGTCTAACCTAATAATTAACTTTTAAGAACTTGAATTTGTAGAAGTTTTTGCAAAAGAGTTTGTGGTGTTTTCAAGTTTTAATCTTAAAAGTATTTTTGATGTTTGAGAAAAATATGTAAAGAGTATATTTAGTGCATGTTGGGTTTTAAAGTAAAGTGGGGTATATTTTGTAAAACAATGATTTCTTGTTTTAAAAGGATTCTCTCAAGAAAAGGTACATATTATATAGCATATGTATAGCTCGCTAGTTTTTATATTTTAATATATGAAAGGATTAGGAGGTAAAGCATACAAAGTGTTGCATTTTGTAAAAGATGTTTTGAAATCTATATTCTGTTAACAATAATTTTTGGTTACTATTTTAAAAAGAATAGAGAAGGTAAGGATTAGGGCCTAGAAAGAACAAGAGAAAGTTAAGGCTATGAATTAAATCATAAGAACCAACTAGAGATTGGTTGAGTTGAGTAATTCTCTGAGTGTCAATCTGATGTTGATTTCGGTCTTCGGGGTTGATACTTAGGGGGTTATTCTCTTACAAATTAATGGTCAGGGATTAGCTAATTTTGAACCAATGGAATTTCCCGTAGAATGCATAAGCATTGTGAGTCTAGGATTGTTGCTTAAGAGAAGCATAGGCTAGTAATGCACAACAAGGACTAGTAGTGATTACTAGGTAGAGAGGGGCAAGTAAGCGTGTAGATCCTGTTGTGTGGACTCGTAATTGTCTGAGATGACAAAGTCCTACGATTCTTGACCCTTAGTAGTAGTTGTGTAGGATGTTGTTTGAGTTGAAAACGGAAAAGCTTATTGGAAAAAAATAAACTTAAGTAATTGGATTAAGTCAAATAAGCTAAGAAAGAGAATAGCCTAACTAACAAGAAAACAACTAATTCAGCAAAGCAACAAACGTGACGGGAAAAGAAAATGAAAATCTTAAGAAAAAGATGAATAAAAATAAAATTATTCCAAGATAAGTTGAAAAAGAAAAGAAAGTTTACTTATATAGTTGTGCTTGGACAGGAAAGTAGGAAGTTTTTATAGAATAGTTATATAAAAATCCAAGTGCAATTATAAAAGGTACATAGGAGAAAAACGGAAAATGTGAATTCTTCCATTTATACCTTTTTGTAACATAAGAAATCAAATTCGGAAAATTAGAATTTTCTAAATTTCGAATTTAATGATGGTTGGTAGGATTTTGGATGCAACAATTGGATGAACTATGCTCTTGTTTTGTAAGGGTATGGGAAAATTTGGTTGAAAAATGTTTTGATTTTTCAAAAATATTGCATTCATATAGAATTGCAAGTATATTTAAGGTGTGAGCATCATGTTTTGAAAAGATTTTTTAAAAGCTTGCATACATATATGTGGTACCAATTAGGCATATGTGCATTGCTATGATGTATTTCACTTTGCACATGTGTACAATGTTTGCAAAAATTGGATGCACACTTGATGGTTTGATATTATGCGAGGGATTATGAGACGACCCGTAACTTCCCCGGTAAGGAAAGCGTGGATACTTTGAGAACAACACACAAAAGAACGCAGACAGAAGAACATTTCATTGTTTATTACAACAATTCCATCAGAATACAAGAATATACGGAGTATGAATAAATAAAATACATTCGATAAATATCAGAGATTACAATAAATTTACATAGCAGCGGAAAACAATATAAAACACAACTGAAAGTAACACACAGATACAGAGCTTTCCGAGTATCGTTCCAGCTGTAAATCAGGATCCGGTGAATATAAATCTGCAAAACCGAAACTACTAGCTGCCCGTGTCGAAAATAAGGGCACCCAGAGTTTAGGTTAAAACAATAAACTCCAGGTCAGTCATGTGACTGGTGTGAGAACTAAAACAGTTATAAGTCTTTATTTTAAAAGAGAGTGATTCAAGGGACCACGCCGTATAACACGGAACGGGTTTCCTCCTAAGAATACCAGTGCATAGAATAAACAACGCATTGCTTTTTGAAAAAATGAAGCTATTATAAGACCCAGGTCCCATCACACAATGCAACGCAAGCCGGAGGATAGGGTTTTCCTTTATAATAGCCAAACATGCTTGGTACGTTTAAAACAAATCATTTGATACTATTATAAGTGTATAGTGTCAAAACAATTTCAATCATAAATATCAATCATAGACGGCATGGGTACCATATATCAAGCCGCCATACTAGTTCTACAATTAAAACCACAATATCACGTATTGGAAATTGGATTTCCGTCATGAGTCGAGGCAAGGGGCAAGCTCCTCTCCGTTCGAGACACTCCAGCAAATGTCTCAAGAAGACCCCACTATGATCCTTGGATCTTCAGGGCCGGTCCTCACCTAACTTTGGAGGATTAGTTATTCCTGAACACACGTTTCCCGGTCCTAACAGACCTATATCCGAGGCACCTCGCATCCAACAACCACATAGGTGAAAAGTATATAAATGTCAGCCAATTTAAGCACTGACACCACCACTAGCTAGAAAGAAACGTCGTGCTCTCCCTGCAGTCACTATCCCGTTTTTGACTCATACCGAGGTGTGAGGCTCGCGAATTCACGCTATACACAAAGCTACGTCACACAGGCCGTGCTTTGATCATCAACCACAAGACTTTGCTTTTCAACAGAAGCCTTGATCATCTGCCACTTAGGCGTGCCACACAGGCAATTCACTCCATGCGACTGATGTCCATCGATATACAACCTCTGAGCTCGTACGTCTCAGAGAAGGGCGTTAAGCAAGAGAATAAATTCTCCACCGCCAAACAGATGTATATTTAATAGAGATCAATCAACACAGAATAAAATCCAATGTCAGACACACAGTCCATTTACAAGTTCGTTCTGGGTCTGAACGAAACCGGAGGCACTTTCCTCGCATATCCATCGATCTCCAAGTACGTCTGGATGATCACCAACTGACTCCCTCATCTTGGGTGTACAGCCCAATCAAGATCATCAGTAATCACCCAAACAATGTGAAGACTTCCGGTCTTCAACCACCGTCTTCATCTTCGACTTATCGCCGAATCGGTTATTCAGAATGGGTATAAACCCGGCCTTTCCGAATAACCCGCGTATATAATAGACACGTGTTACACAAACACAACATACGCCTCATTCCAATTCAGAATATTCTTTTATTCAAATTTTCACACTCTTAGGGAAAGGTTCCCATTC
The DNA here is from genome assembly GCA_030737875.1 of Allium sativum. NCBI lineage: Eukaryota > Viridiplantae > Streptophyta > Magnoliopsida > Asparagales > Amaryllidaceae > Allium > Allium sativum. The sequence goes on along the minus strand of CM060926.1, from coordinate 1,015,004,826 downwards.
ATTTTATCAAAGATGAATTCTTCTAAATTTATTCTTTAATCTTCCTTTGGATATCATTTCAAACCATATTATGGTTTTCCAAACTAGTCGAGATTAGCGAACCACACCGAAGTAATTATTTATTTTATTTCCCAATCCCAACCTATTCATCCCATGGAGCAGAACTGGTGATACTCCATATCTAACACCACGGTGTTATCGGTAAAATTAATTACCATTTCACGTTCAAATCTAATTAAAGATTTAACTATCGCTTTGGAGCAAAACTGGTGGTACTCCATTCTCGATCACCTTTCATATTTAATAATTTAAATAATCAATTCACTTTCAATCTAATTAAAGATTCATTAAAACTCCACTTAGTTTTAATCTTCCCAGAAATCAATATCCTGACTTTAACTGGGTTAAAGAACCAATGTCACCCAAAACACGATCCACGATAAACCCAAAATCACTTTCTATTGTTGATCGGGTTAAAGAACATGTGTTATTCAGAACACCGCTCACGATAAACCCAAAACCAATTTAAATTCAATTCCAATTAATATTATTTAATTGGTACACTTCGTTAAATCTAAATAGAAAGATTCAATCTTTTTCTCAACTGGGCTTAAGAACGGTGTTAATGAAGACACCATCCACGACAAATCCAAATCACGTTTGATATTAAATACAAGGCTCTGAATAGAAAACATACCGGCTTATATTCAATATCAAATTCTGAAACCAACAAATATCGTATTGGAAATAATGATATAAAATATATCTTTCAAATTCCCATAACAATATCTGTATAATCACGAAATCCAACATCGAAATATTCCGAAGGCAATTTTGATTCAAATTCAATTCAATTCGTATATTGGTAATTCTGATTATTTTTAGAACCACTTTCAAATTCAATTTATTTATTTCAAAAATAAATTGATTTTAATTCTAGTTCAAAACTAGTTCATTTCGATAAAAATCTATTTTTATCTTTTCAAATATGGAGTTTTTCATCCCAATTCTTCCCAAATCATTTCTTATGATTTTACACAAATTATTGATATTTTTACTAATTTTATCAAGGCCCGTACAGTCGATTTCCATCAATGGCCATTGAACTGCACTTACAGCGACCTTTTCCAAATTTGATTTGGACATAACTCCAAATCCCACCGTTAGATTTCAAATTTCTAATATCCATTGGAAATCTCTTTTTGATACGAAACCAACGGTTCCGGTTTCAGGAGAATCCAACGGTCGGATCTCCCGCAACGTCAATTCGAAGTCATTGGTTGAAATTCACGAACTGCTGCAGCGCGGCGCGTTCTATTCAGGTCATTATATATAATATATTATATATATTTCGTCGATTTCAATTCAAAACGTATTTTATAATCCATTTTAAATTCATTTTCGAAACGATTTCAACTTCATATTCAATTTCAAATCGAAATTGAATATTCCACATCATCGATATATAAATGATAATATTTTCAAAACGTCATATTTTGAAATCACTTCTTTTTCTATAATTATTTTAAAAACGAATATAATCGATATAAATATCGCTCACGTCAAAATAGCGCGTCTCTAATTAACACGGCTTTATATATTTTAATAACTTCGTTATTCTATTCAACAAATGAATATTTATTCTATTCAACACATGAGTCTATATTTCTTTCAACACATGAATATCGTCAACACTTGACTATTTCTATTATTATATTCTTTATTTTCCCAATTGGAATGAGGCCCAATCAATCACCGTATAATGTAATTATATGGATTCCATACAACACATGTATATAAATAGCAACGATAAATAATCAACCATCATCAAGTGCACTACACAACTGCATAAACATCAAATATAAATAATTAACACTTACACAGTCTGTCGACCAATCGATCAACATACTATTAAATAATTGGGATTAGTGTACACCAAATATCATCCCAACACCCGTGTGGGGTTTCAAATCAACAAACACGGATTTTTATTGGAGCAGTTGGGCGATGTGTAAAATTTATCGTCCTAATCAATATCCTTCAAATAGGTGTACATAAACAAACCGTCCGGTTTGTAAATGAATATTTATTTATTCACATTCACGTTAAAAATTATATTTTTAATGATAATTAATTTATTCCAACCATCAACATTTTATTATCGATTTTACATCAACATCACAAACAAATTTCACAACACATCAAACAAGCATACAAGCCATCCATGGTCTGTGGACGACAGGTGTCGGGTGCTACTAAGCACCGTCTGCATCCTAGTATATATTTTTAACTAGAAAAGAAGATTTAAAGTGAGAAGTTCTCACAGAGGGTTCCACTCCGCCGTGCTTTGCTTTTGAACTGCTGAACCGACTGGATCTGTTTGAAATTCCAATAAAGTTCCGTCTCATTTCTTTTCACGCTGTTCATATAAAAATTATATTTTTATTACTTCATTTCAATAAATAAAAATTCTATTTTTGTTTCTACTTCATATATATTACAAAAAATTATATTTTTATATTTCTACTTCATATGTAAAGATCAAATTTTTATTTCATCGCTATAAAAATCTCATTTTTACTTCTCTCTCTATATATAATAGAAATCAGATTTTTATTTCGCTACATATATAAAGATAATATTTTTATATTTCACATATGATAAAAAATCATATTTTTAGTATTCCTATGATATAAAAATTATATTTTTATCCTTTCTATGTTATAAAAATTATATTTTTATTTGTTAACTTATATATAAAAATCAAATTTTTATATTACAAAAATCAAATCTTTCTCGTTATGAAAAATCATATCCTTTCACTATAAAAATAAATTCTTTACATGAATAAAACTACAATCTTTACCATATTTAAAAATCTAATTTTTACGATATTAAAAATCTAATTTTTTACGTCTAAAGATTATATTTTTCTAAGTTTAAAAATCCTTTCTATGATATAAAATACCATCTTTTTGTATTTCGAAAATTTTAAACCTTCATCATATAAAATTCATAGCTTTGCTCTTATTAAAATCGTGTCTCTAAACACTGACATTATCGGTTAAAACTGAATATAAATGTAAATAGATAAATAAATAATAAATAAATAAAAAACTTACTTTTCATAGCAGAAAATCGAATTTTTGCTGAAAGGGGGGGGGGGGGGGGTTTGAAGCAGTGGGTCGCGGTGGACAAAAGAGGGTGGTCGGCGATGGGTTTCGGGGTGAGAGCTCGAACGGAGGGAGGAGAAGGGCAGTGTGAGGTAGAGGGGGAGAGAGGAGATAGAAGCGGAGGAGGGAGGCTAGGGGTTCGGTGGTGGTCAGCGCCACTTGGGGCGGCACGGTGGCGCGCGAGAGAGGGGGCGCCGGTGGATGATCGTCGATCCCCCCTTTCTCCTTTTATTTTTCTTATTTTCGATTTTGAAAGAATACGGTGGGGAGAGAGAGTATAAGGGCCGAGGGAATATATATTTTTATATTTTATTTTATTTCAAAAAGTTGACTTTTTTATTCGACCTCGAAACGAGACCCACCGCCTGTCGTCCATAGCTAATTAATCCCATTCCGAACACAATGAGATATGTACCATAAGATGATTCGACCGTTTCGATCAGTTTTCGTCAAAATCAACATATAACTCTTTATATTGAATTTGAACGCACATTTCAATTTACTGGGGTCACGTACTAACCCTAAAAATTCCCGAAAAAATATTTTCTAGCTTCGTATTGACTATCCGGTCCTAACAAAACTAGTTTCGTCGAATTCTGAGATCGTTTGAAAAATGGCTAATTTCCAGTCGATTAAAATCAACTGAAACTGGTCAAACGCGTTTTCCTTTGCCACACTCACATATTGATTCGAAAAATTACGAATTTTGGAATCTAGCAATAATTTGAAATCACGGATCCAACAAAAGTGGTTTCGTCGAAAACCGAGTTCGTTTGCAAAATTCCCATTTTTAAGGGTTAGAATTCCATAACGACTATTCTGAATTTTCGACTGGACGTATCTTTTGATTCCCACTATGAAATTTCGATTTTTCGGATTCGTTGGAAAGATATTCTCAATTAGATTCTAATATTTTTGGTTTCACTAAAATCCGGTTTATTTTGCACCGGGTACAATCATTTGAATTTTGAAATCGAATTATCGAACTATCGCGCCAATTTCAATTCCTTTTATATATATAAAATAAATATTTATACTCTAACGACGACGTATATAAATATATACGTTCTATTTCTATTCAAATTAAATTTCTCGTCGTTATTATTTAAAATAATTCATTTTAAATATTCAAACTTCGATAAAATTGCCAAAATAAAAATTTTAAATTGGCCCAGATTTTCCTGGTTGTTACAAATTATATATTAAACCCCTATCGAATTTCGGGGACGAAATTCCTTAAGCGTAGGAGAATGTAACACCCCGCATTTTTAATATAATAAAAAATAAAATATATGTATATATGCATAGATAGGTAAATAATGGTGATGTACAATGAAAATTAATTAATACATGAAAGAGAAGGAAAAATTAATACGATAACAGTACGAGTAACAGAAAAGATAACAAACTAAGGATAATTAATTTAGATATCAGGAATTAAGTAAAACGGACATCACCATTGCGTTCGTCTTGGAATTCTGCTTAAGACAGAGTTCAAGTTTGCATAAAACAGATAACGTATGAAGAAGTTATGAGCCTTAGAAGTTTGTATACGTGCAAGAAAACATATATATAAACAAAACCAAGTCCAGAATTCAAACAGATTCAAAAACAGGTCAAACTAGGCTGAGCGGGAAATCTCCCGCTCAGATGCGTCGACTCCCCTTATGGAGGGTTGACAAAGGAGTCCACCCCCCCAAGAGGGGTCGACACAGGGGTCGACCCCCAAACCCAGATCCGGGCTGGGTGAGTTTTGATGTTTCTGGACACGTTTTTGGCACTGTTCGTTGATCTAAAGGCTATATAATGGACCCAAGACTCATTCTTTTTCTTCACCTAAACCTATGGCGATGCCATGACTCTATTCTAGCATAAATCAAGCCTAATTCTTCCTCTCCAAGTAATTTCAAATCCTAGATCCACTTTCTTCCCTTTTTCTACAAAATCTATTCTTAAAATAAAAGATTAGATTTAGAATTTCTTCTATTGCAAAATAAAGAGAAAAGGGATTCTGATGTACAATCTACGCCTCAAGAAAGGGAAGAACTTTGGTTGCTATTCTAAATCAAACCTAGGAAAGAAAAAATCACTGTAAGTGGATTTAAATTACCTTTGTTGAATAATAGTAGATGTATCGTTTAGCAATTCCCCAAGTTAATTTGTTTAATTCAATTAAAATAATTCAGATTTTATTCTATGCGTATTCTGTTCTTCTTCTTCCCCTTTTCCTTTTTATTTTTAAGATTAGTGTAACGACCCGTGTTTTGGTAGTCAAATATTTAATTTAATTTATTATTTAAATATTATATTTGGGAATATAAATGGATTTTAATATTTAATTCGTTATTAAAACAAAGTTCGAACGTTATATACTTATATAATTATAAATCGAGCTTGAAAATGGCGTGCAGTTCGTAAACTGGAGTTTTGAACTTCAACTGAGAATACAGGATCCAATATAAGTCGGATTTCTGTGAAACAAGAAACGTTGGAACCGTATTGACAATAATTTTCATATGAAAGAGGAAAATCCTGATTTTTGTGTTATAGATTGCTAGTTATGGCTAAATCAAATTTTGGAAAAAAACGCTATGGAAATTGTTATCGGCCTTTAAAATGGCCATTTTGCAAATGATCTCGGATTTCAACGAAATCAGTTTCATTGGGACCGTAGCGTTAAATTATTGTATGGTGTTGAACTGCGGGGAAAACCGATGTCGTATGTGACCATGGTAACCATAAACGCCCGTTCATTTTCAATAGCGTGTATTTAAATAAATAAAAGGGTATTTTGGTGTAACTTGAGCAGACGACCGAATCAGGCCATGAAACCAGTTCTGTTGAGTTTGTATCATCGATTAGAGTCAGGATAGGTATATAGTTTGTTATTTTTGGAGACCGGATAATTTGGCGTTAAAAAGGGTATTGCGGTACACGGTAAAAATAACCTACCGGGGAAACAATCTCAGAATGCGACGAAACTGGTATCGTTGGGTTCGTATTGAAAATTATTATACGATCTGAAGGTTTCAAGTTGATTTGATTTATCTAGTGACCGTGGAAAAATTAAACGCGTGTTCATTTCTGGTTTTATAAAGGAAAATTTTCAAACGATGTCGGATTTCGACGGAACTTGTCCCATTGGGTCCGGGATAACTTTTTACACTAAGATTAGTCTTTTTATCAGTAAACAGAAATCATTTGTAGTGGTTTTTGATACGATTTCTCCACGACGAAGTTTCGTACATTATAATATTAATAAAAACAACCCATACTTTCACTGTAGCTATCCTTTTTCTTGCGCAGGTGTTTAATTTATCCTAAATTCTTCATTTACTTGCGTCCCAATTTACCACAACACCGTGCCAGTCAAGGAGTGTATTGAATCCCACACCACGCAACAGCTACTACCTTTTCTCTGCAGACCTATCCCCTATGCCTTGCTTCCCACGTCTGCTCTTCCTATAAAGTCCTTGCTCCAACCTCATTTTCTCCGTCGCTTCACAAAAGAAAACCACGTTTTCTCTTTAAATAAATAAAAAAAAGAGAGAAATGGTGGAACTGTAAACAACAGCGTGTAGGGAAGAAGGAGAGTAGGGAGAAGGGGATCGGGTTTGGCGCGAGGGTCAGGGCTTGGGATAGTGGAGCGATGCGAACAGGAGAGCAAAAGTTAGTCTACCGGTTAATTATATTTGCTAAGATAAACATCCTAACTCTTTTGGTATAAGATTAGTTAATTTCGGATATATATATATATTAATAGCTTTAGTTACGTTTACAGAAGAATTCATCCCTGTTTACAGCCTATTTAGTTTTGGGTTTCTGCCTTGTTCTGGTAGTTTATTCTACGGGATCATGGTTCTTTGCAACCTTATAGGACGATTTTTAGACATGTTTACTAGTAAGGGAATTGTACCTCATTATGTTATGCCTCATCGGGATATCAAATTAAGTAAGGTTTAGTTAGTTATATTTATATAGTATAGGATAATATAACGTTAGAGTATTCTTTTTACCATGGCCTGCAACAAATTTGTAGATGTAATTTATACAGTTCGGGTATATTTGAACTAGCTAAATCAGTGCACCTAACCTAGTTTAAAATGAGACTAATCGGGTTTAGCTAAAATAAGTAAGAAATTCATTAATAAATAATATTAATGGATATTATATTAAACAATGAATACTGTATAACTCTGTGGTACAGCGATGGAATAAGGAAGAACAAGGGGACGTTGGAGCTGTATCGACGGGCACAACATTATAAAACTAGAATTCGACGGAGTTGAAAGCAACCAAAACAAACCGTTTCAACGACGAATCAAATCAAGGTGAGTTAAACTCACTCAGATTTCCCATTTATATTTTATATAAATTGGGTTTTTATTTTGTGTGCTCTGCTTGCTGGTGGTTGCCTGTTTGCTAGTTATACAATTTGTCTGTTGATTTAAATGATGAAATTAAACCGTGCTTAATTTCAGTGAAATACCAAATCGTTATTTTAACGATTGGATCCAATAGAGGTAATTTACCTTATTGGTCACGTTTATTTATAAACGTGTTCAATTGTTCGAATTGTCTGAATTGTTTGTTGATTGGCTGATATTATATTATCGTTATTTGCTTTTATAAAATTGAATTGATTGGCCTGATTGATGATAACCATTTAAATGCAGAGAAGGACAGGTTGGAGGGACCCAACTGGATCCCTCAAATATATTATTTATTTTCATATTATTATATATATGAATTGTTCTGTTTGGGTGATTAGTTTGGTAGTTGATCATTGGTCGGAAAATTTCCTGTGTTGGTTTTAACAAATGGGAAATACTGGTTGGGTAATCGGCAGTAAATGGCCTAAGGATAAATTGGTTTGTTATATTGATTTACTGTCAGGTAGATCGATAGAACCAAGTTATAAAATTTATTTTATAACTATATATAGATTTTGAAATATATTATTTAGAATAAAGGTTTGTTTTTAAAAAGAGAAATAAATATTTATTACTTATCATTTAAGTTATAAATAAATCATTAGTTGTTTCTATAAAGTAAAATCTGATGTTAATCAGATTTGTGAACAAGTGAATGGAAATTAACCTTAACGGTTCAAATTGGTTAATTGTTTTGTTTAGGACAATTAATGGAATTATTTAAATTAATTATATTATTAATTTAAAGTGAGAACAAATTGGAATCGATTAACGAGATAATCGAGTTTTGGGTTGACTAAATTAACAGTTTTAAACTGGAATTGATTTCTAAATTAGTTTGGATAAAAGGGCTTAAGATAAACTAGGATTTATATAAAAGAAGTTTGAAGTGTTATATCGTAAATTTTGAATTAACATCACCAGATATTTGGATTAAGTAAAAGAGGAAATTAAATGAGTTTTCCAAAGTAGGAATAGTTGAGTATGTTTGAACGGAGATTGGTAAAAGTGTAATTGAGATAAAAGAGGTAGGTCGTAGGGTGGTATATCCAAATCCAAATTAAAATGGGTTTTGTTTTGAGGCTGGAATGGAATATGAGTTTGATTCCAACTTATATTCATCTGAGGGTAAGAATGTTGTTGATCAAGGTCTGAGAGGTAATTAAAATACCCCAACTTGACCAACATCATGATTATCTGAAGATGGTATTAGTTGGTAATCGTAAGGGAGGTTAGTGAAAATTTATTATTTCCATTAGCGAAATAATAGTGTAACGTTTGGTGTAAATTTGGAGAATATATAATAAGAGATCCAAAGTAAAGGAAATGGGTAGGAAGGAAATGTAAAGTTTGGTTTTATTTTATACCAATAAATATTAGTTAGTGTTTCAAGAATGGAATACAAGATATTACGTAACGCTGTTTACGAATAACAAGTTAAATGGATTTTTCCAAATTAAATAATAAGGCATGAGGTAATAAATGTTTTTGAAAGGAGAAGTAAGTGGAAATTTAGTATGGTTATTTTACTGAGTATTATAATAGAATGCTTTTGAGAACATTTGTATATAAGAATTCAAATATTGTATTTTAAAATATTAAAGAGTTAGAAGTTTTGATTATGCGGAAATGGATTAGTTTGTTTTAAATTTAAAGGCCAAGGGATGCTGAATACTGAACTAGTGAACTCATTGGAGTGTCATGATTGAAACACTGTATATTTTGATAGTTAAATCACCGACAATCAAACCTTTCCAATGCGATTGTTGGTACGGAAAGACCGGGATCGAATTTATATTCGAAAACCATTCCGGCCAACAAATACGCGAATATATCAGAAGATGATCGAGATGGAGCATTGAAGACCGTGAATTTGCAAAAACGGAAGAACCACTAATATTCTCTGCCTGGCAAGTAGAGATAAGCTGTGATTCTGTCGTGGTTGGAATCTACGGGTTGCAAGGACTTCTCGCTACTGCTCCATGGGGTGATTCCTATATTGGATGCAGTGGGAGAGTACCTTCGGTTCATCCTGTTCCTGGATGACTTGTATGGATGAATGTCTGACAGAGTATTTCCAAAGGGTCACGTACGTTGATTTCTTCAAACGTGCTATAGTTGTTGGCGGGGAATTGTCGTTCTCTTAGCTTCCAGCTAGAGTATTTTTGTAGATATTAATTAGTGATATCTGACGGATCTGACGATGTGACATTCAAAGTGAATGACGACTAGGTGATCAGAAGTTATTTCTGACCTCAAGCCTCACCAACAGGGAAATGACGAAAATCGGGCAGGCAACATGGCTATGTGGGTCGCTCCCATTAGGTTGTATAATCACCTATCTGGATAAAATCCTATTTGCTTCTCAAATTTATATTTCGATGTTGTCCCTTGTCGGGAGACGGTTGCTGATCCCAACCGTCGGTGATATACATTCGATACACTCAAGCGAAATGAGTGGTCGGTCATATGTGGGCCAGGTTGCAAGAAGTTCTTGTTGAACCCAGTGTAATTGTCTCTAGAGATACACTATTGGCAGGTGGTTCCATACCTTGTCATGTTGGAAATTCATTCTCCAATAAGCGCCCTACGGTTTTTAATTTTATATTATATATGTAGAGCGTGAGATGCAAGCGTTCTACTAGATTTCTATTTACTTGTATTTAGACATTATTATAATGTCAGACAAGATATTGGTTTCTAAAATGTTATCGTAAGGTAAAAACCGTCCGTGTTTATGTGTGGATTTGGTCTTACGATTATCCGTTTCTTTCGAAAAGATTTCAACTTAAAAAAAATCAGGTTGTGTGATACCCTTAATACTGTGCGAGTTTATCTTACTCTGGTTCACCAGACTGACCCGGTGTTTTGTAAATGCTCGGGTTAGCCCGGTGTGTACAGGTTCAGGTTATCGAATGTTGTGAGGTCCAGAGACGAGCTGGAGATGTTCAGACGTATGATACTTTATAGCTACTATTCCGCTGTGTGTTGTATATGGGAACAGGTTATTATAACTGTCCCATTATGTGGTGTACTCTGATATTGTAAGTATTTCTAAAGCTCTCAATAAAGATTTATTCTGTATTATATTTTGTTCCGCTGCGATGTGAGACTCTGTGTTGTGTTGTTTCTTCTTCTTCTTCTATTCTAATATTTCTTGCTTTCTTATCTCACCCTCTAATTTCTTCCTAATAACTATCCAGTGTTTTCAGTGCTTGGAGGATTGGCATGAGTTACAGTAAAGATATTTATGTCGATTTCCGGGGCTGGAAACCCCTGGGTCGTTACAGTGGTTTCAGAGCTGAAGGTTAAGTGATTACCTTGGCTCTGTGGCGTGACTCAGTAGAGATGGGATTAGCAATACCCTAGATTGAGTTGAGTATATATATACGAGTGAACGTATTGGTAGATTTTATAAATTGTTTTATATTATGGAGATTTATTGGTTGAGTTGTTTATGAGTTCTGGTCGATCAGTTTGATCCACTGTATCGATAGGAGTTTCTAAACACTCAAGTATGATAAACTGACACAGTATGTTTTGAAAGAGGATAAATGAAATAATTTTACCCAAATTATATTTAATATAAAAGGATGATTAATATTTGAAGTATTATAATATATTGGATATGTTGGTTGATTATAATTGAAATGGTTATATAAATAACCAATTAGAATTCATATAATATAAAGGCAGATTTATTAATTCTGAAATCTAAATCAGAATTTGAATTAAAATTCCCAAAGGTTGGAAAGGAATTTGCAAATGAACTTGGATTGAATATATGAGAATTTTAAAATCCTGGGAGATTTTAATTTGTTTTACAAGCATCGTGTTTGGTATTTTGAAATAGATTTCAAAATGAAAATATTTAAATACGGTTTTGATAAGTGATATAGTATTGAACTCACTTCGATCGCTGGGGAATAACTCTGATGATGATGGCCACATCGTCAGTGTTCATTTCCGAGTTCTAAGTGACGGATTACTATCGAAATTCTTGTTTTGAATTGCTTCGAGAAAAACAAGTTGTTTTGAATCCTGAAAAGGAATATTTGATTTTTGAAAGAGCTGAACTGTTTAAAAACTCCCAGGGAAACTGTTTGAACAAAGGAAAAATTAAATAGAAATTGTGAAAACAAATATGAATTGAATTGAAACCAATTAACTGGAAATTGAATCGGGATATAATATACCAAGTAGAATCAGATTTTGGAATTGTGAGACAGGAATCCGAAATGGTATTGGACTGGTAATTTAAAAGTTGAAATTGAGAATGGATGGAAATTGAGTTGAGAATGGGTTTTGGCTTGGATGCGTGAAGGATTAGGTTTTGAGGATAAAATTGGGATTTTGTTTGGGAATGCATGTGTATATACTGACAGGGCAGCAGATGGAAAGGATATAATGATATGCCCGACAAAAAGGTACATGTTTATTTTTATATGAGTTTGGTGATTTATGAGCCTATTTGGCAAGTCGCTTGGCTGTTTTATTTTCTTTTGGATTGGAGAAGGCCTAGAACGGCGAGTTGTAGTTGTACCGATTGAGCCGTACAGAGGAGGTGCTGGCGAATTTTTTTGGAAATTTAAGGTGTTAGGAAATTTTCAATATTTTTGAAAATATTTATCCGAAATATTGGATTGATTTTTGATTTAAAATAAATTAGATTTGAAAATTAATGGGTTTATAACGTTCTTTCTTACCTTAGCAATTTCGAGAACGAAATTATTTTAAGGGGGGAAGAATGTAACGACCCGTGTTTTGGCAGTCAAATATTTAATTTAATTTATTATTTTAAATATTATATTTAGGAATATAAATGGATATTAATATTTAATTCGTTATTAAAACAAAGTTCGAACGTTATATATTTATATAATTATAAATCGAGCTTGAAAATGGTGTGCAGTTCGTAAAATGGAGTTTTGAACTTCAACTGAGAATACAGGATCCATTATAAGTTGGATTTCTGTGTAACAAGAAACATTGGAACCGTATTGACAATAATTTTCATATGAAAGAGGAAAATCCAGATTATTGTGTTATAGATTGCTAGTTATGGCTAAATCAAATTTTGGAAAAAAAACGCTATGGAAATCGTTATCGGCCTTTAAAATGGCCATTTTGCAAACGATCTCGGATTTCAACGAAATCAGTTTCATTGGGACAGTAGCGTTAAATTATTGTACGGTGTTGAACTATGGGGAAAACCGATGTCGTATGTGACCACGGTAGCCATAAACGCCCGTTCATTTTCTATAGCGTGTATTTAAATAAATAAAAGGGTATTTGGGTGTTACTTGAGCAGACGATCGAATTAGGCCACAAAACCAGTTCCGGTCAGTTCGTATCGTCGATTAGAGTCAGGATAGGTATATAGTTTGTTATTTTTGGAGACCAGATAATTTGGCGTTAAAAAGGGTATTGCGGTACGCGGTAAAAATAGCCTACCGGGGAAACAGTCTCAGAATGCGACGAAACTGGTGCCGTTGGGTTCGTATTGAAAAGTTATTATAGGATCTGAAGGTTTCAAGTTGATTTAATTTATCTAGTGACCGTGGAAAAATTAAACGCGTGTTCATTTCTGGTTTTATAAAGGAAATGTTTTCAAACGATGTCGGATTTCGACGGAACTTGTCCCATTGGGTCCGGGATAACTTTTTACACTAAGATTAGTCTTTTTATCAGTAAACAGAAATCATTTGTAGTGGTTTTTGATACGATTTCTCCACGACGAAGTTTCGTACATTATAATATTAATAAAAACAACCCACACTTTCACTGTAGCTATCCTTTTGCTTGCGCAGGTGTATAATTTATCCCAAATTCTTCATTTACTTGCGCCCCAATTTACCACAACACCGTGCCAGTCAAGGAGTCTATTGAATCCCACACCACGCAACAGCTACTACCTTTTCTCTGCAGACCTATCCCCTACGCCTTGCTTCCCACGTCTGCTCTTCCTACAAATACCTTGCTCCAACCTCATTTTCTCCATCGCTTCACAGAAGAAAACCACATTTTATCTTTAAATAAATAAAAAAAGAGAGAAATAGAGGAACTGTAAACAACAGCGTGTGGGGAAGAAGGAGAGTAGGGAGAAGGGGACTGGGTTTGGCGCGAGGTCAGGGCTTGGGATAGTGGAGCGATGCGATCAGGAGAGCAAATCATTATAGGGGTTGAAGTTGGAGAAGTAGAAGGTCTGAAGGGAGTGAAGTAGTTTCAACGTGAATTTCTTTTGTTGGAAGTAGTAATTTTAGAAGAAGGGAAAGATGCGGAAGGAGGGATTTAAATCAGCAGATGGAAACACTGAAGGAAGTAACGGTGCGTGCATGTTTTTAATGTGAAGGAAGAGGAAGGCAGTATACGTAGAGAAGGAACCATATGTGTGAAATAGTGAAGGAAATAAAAAAAAGAATATATAGCAGGAGTAAACGATAGTTGGGGGAAGCACGGAAATACTGGAGCAATTTTAATTAATGAAAGGGAAGGAGAATGGGTACTGTAGAGAAGAGGCGGTGTGTAGTTTTGGTGTGTGAAGATATGGGAACAAACACCGGTGGAGGGAAGTCTTGACCAGGAAGATGAAGTTGTTTTCAAATGTTTCGGCTATAGATATTCAGCAGGGACGTGGGTTTTAAGGTAATGGGCTTGGCCGTCACTTTTTGTAGATTTAAGGAAAAATTAATCTACCTGTTAATTATATTTGCTAAGATAAACATCCTAACTCTTTTGGTATAAGATTAGTTAATTTCAGATATATATATTAATAGCTTTAGTTACGTTTACAGAAGAACTCATCCCCATTTACAACCTATTTAGTTTTGGGTTTCTGCCTTGTTCTGGTAATTTATTCTACGGGATCACGGTTCTTTGCAACCTTATAGGACGGTTTTTAGACATGTTTACTAGTAAGGGAATTGTACCTCATTATGTTATGCCTCATCGGGATATCAAATTAAGTAAGGTTTAGTTAGTTATATTTATATAGTATAGGATAATATAACGTTAGAGTATTCTTTTTACCATGGCCTGTAACAAATTTGTAGATGTAATTTATACAGTTCGGGTATATTTGAACTAGCTAAATCAGTGCACCTAACCTAGTTTAAAATGAGACTAACCGGGTTAAGCTAAAATAAGTAAGAAATTCATTAATAAAATAATATTAATGGATATTATATTAAACAATGAATACTGTATAACTCTGTGGTACATCGATGGAATAAGGCAAAACAAGGGGACGTTGGGGCTGTATCGACGGGCACAACATTATGAAACTAGAATTCGACGGTGTTGAAAGCAACCGAAACAAACCGTTTCAACGACGAATCAAATCAAGGTGAGTTAAACTCACTCAGATTTCCCATTTATATTTTATATAAATTGGGTTTTTATTTTGTGTGCTCTGCTTGCTGGTGGTTGCCTGTTTGCTAGTTATACAATTTGTCTGTTGATTTAAATGATGAAATTAAACCGTGTTTAATTTCAGTGAAATACCAAATCGTTATTTTAACGATTGGATCCAATAGAGGTAATTTACCTTATTGGTCACGTTAATTTATAAATGTGTTCAACTGTTTGAATTGTTTGTTGATTGGCTGATATTATATTATCGCTATTTGCTGTTATAGAAATTAACAGTTAAATTGAATTGATTGACCTGATTGATGATAACCATTTAAATGAAGAGAAGGACAGGTTGGAGGGACCCAACTGGATCCCTCAAATATATTATTTATTTTCATATTATTATATATATGAATTGTTCTGTTTGGGTGATTAGTTTGATAGTTGATCATTGGTCGGAAAATTTCCTGTGTTGGTTTTAACAAATGGGAAATACTGGTTGGGTAATCGGCAGTAAATGGCCTAAGGATAAACTGGTTTGTTATATTGATTTACCGTCAGGTAGATCGATAGAACCAAGTTATAAAATTTATTTTATAACTATATATAGATTTTGAAATATATTATTTAGAATAAAGGTTTGTTTTTAAAAAGAGAAATAAATATTTATTACTTATCATTTAAGTTATAAATAAATCATTAGTTGTTTCTATAAAGTAAAATCTGATGTTAATCAGATTTGTGAACAAGTGAATGGAAATTAACCTTAACGGTTCGAAATGGATAATTGTTTTGTTTAGGACAATTAATGGAATTATTTAAATTAATTATATTATTAATTAAAAGTGAGAACAAATTGGAATCGATTAACGAGATAATCGAGTTTTGGGTTGACTAAGTTAACAGTTTTAAACTGGAATTGATTTCTAAATTAGTTGTATCGAATTAATCAAATAAAATAGTTTTAAACAATATTGTTCAAAATTTTAATAAGTGTTTCAAAAAGGGAATTTGGATAAAAGGGCTTAAGATAAACTAGGATTTATATAAAAGAAGTTTGAAGTGTTATATCGTAAATTTTGAATTAACATTACCAGATATTTGGATTAAGTAAAAGAGGAAATTAAAATGAGTTTTCCAAAGTAGGAATAGTTGAATATATTTGAACGGAGATTGGTAAAAGTGTAATTGAGATAAAAGAGGTGGGTCGTAGAGTGGTATAACCAAATCCGAATTAAAATGGGTTTTATTTTGAGGCTGGAATGGAATATGAGTTTGATTCCAACTTATATTCATCTGAGGGTATGAATGTTGTTGATCAAGGTCTGAGTGGTAATTAAAATACCCCAACTTGACCAACATCATGATTATCTGAAGATGGTATTAGTTGGTAATCGTAAGGGAGGTTAGTTAAAATTTATTATTTCCATTAGCGAAATAATAGTATAACGTTTGGTGTAAATTTGGAGAATATATAACAAGAGATCCAAAGTAAAGGAAATGGGTAGGATGGAAATGTAAAGTTTGGTTTTATTTTTTACCAATAAATAATAGTTAGTGTTTCAAGAATGGAATACAAGATATTACGTAACGCTGTTTACGAATAATAAGTTAAATGGATTTTTTCCAAGTTAAATAATAAGGCATGAGGTAGTAAATGTTTTTGTAAGGAGAAGTAAGTGGAAATTTAGTATGGTTATTTTACTGAGTATTATAATAGAATGCTTTTGAGAACATTTGTATATAAGAATTCAAATATCGTATTTTAAAATATTAAAGAGTTAGAAGTTTTGATTATGCGGAAATGGATTAGTTTGTTTTAAATTTAAAGGACAAGTGATGCTGAATACTGAACCAGTGAACTCATTGGAGTGTCATGATTGAAACACTGTATATTTTGATAGTTAAATCACCGACTATCAAACCTTTCCAATGCGATTGTTGGTACGGAAAGACCGGGATCGAATTTATATTCGAAAACCATTCCGTCCAACAAATACGCGAAGATATCAGAAGATGATCGAGATGGAGCATTGCAGACCTTGGATTTGCAGAAACGGAAGAACCACTAATATTCTCTGCCTAGCAAGTAGAGATAAGCTGGGATTCTGTCGTGGTTGGAATCTACGGGTTGCAAGGACTTCTCGCTATTGCTCCATGGGGTGATTCCTATATTGGATGCAGTGGGAGAGTACCTTCGGTTCATCCTGTTCCTGGATGACTTGTATGGACGGATGTCTGACAGAGTATTTCCAAAGGGTCACGTACGTTGATTTCTTCAAAGGTGCTATAGTTGTTGGCGGGGAATTGCCGTTCTCTTAGCTTCCAGCTAGAGTATTTTTGTGGATATCAATTAGTGATATCTGATAGATCTGACGATGTGACATTCAAAGTGAATGACGACCAGATGATCAGAATTTAATCCTGACCTCAAGCCTCACCAACTGGGAAATGACAAAAATTGGGCAGGCAACATGGCTATGTGGGTCGCTCCCATTAGGGTGTATAATCACCTATCTAGAGAAAATCCTATTTGTTTCTCAAATCTATATTTCGATGTTGTCCCTTGTCGGGAGACGGTTGCTGATCCCAACCATCGGTGATATACATTCGATACACTCAAGCGAAATGAGTGGTCGGTGATGTGTGGGCCGGGTTGCAAGAAGTTCTAGTTGAACCCAGTGTAATTGTCTCTAGAGATACACTATCGGCAGGTGGTTCCATACCTTGTCATGTTGGAAATCCAATCTCCAATAAGCGCCCTACGGTTTTTAGTTTTATATTATATATGTAGAGCGTGAGATGCAAGTGTTCTACTAGATTTCTATTTACTTGTATTTAGACATTATTATAATATCAGACAAGATATTGGTTTCAAAAATGTTATCGTAAGGTAAAAACCCTCCGTGTTTATGTGTGGATTTGGTCTTACGATTATCCGTTTCTTTCGAAAAGATTTCAACTTAAAAAAATCAGGTTGTGTGATACCCTTAATACTGTGCGAGTTTATCTCACTCTGGTTCACCAGACTGACCCGGTGTTTTGTAAATGCTAGGGTTAGCCCGGAGTGTACAGGTTCAGGTTATCGAATGCTGTGAGGTCCAGAGACGAGCTGGAGATGTTCAGATGTATGATACTATATAGCTACTATTCCGCTGTGTGTTGTATATGGGAACAACTTATTATAACTGTCCCATTATGTGGTGTACTCTGATATTGTAAGTATTTCTAAAGATCTCAATAAAGATTTATTTCTATATTATATTTTGTTCCGCTGCGATGTGAGACTCTGTGTTGTGTTGTTTCTTCTTCTATTCTAATATTTCTTTCTTTCTTATCTCACCCTCTAATTTCTTCCTAATAACTATCCAGTGTTTTCAGTGCTTGGAGGATTGGCATGAGTTAAAGTAGAGGTATTTATGTCGATTTCCGGGGCCGGAAACCCCTGGGTCGTTACAATTAGGCTAACTTCGAGCCTAATCCAAATCTCGCTGAAAAGCATGCGTATGAACAAAGATTGGAATAGTGAAAATGATGTTTGGGAATTTGGGAATAATTTGTAATTTGGAAATTGAAACAACTTGTAAGGTGAATTTTTGGCGTAATTCACGAATTTGGGAATTGTGGAATAACATATAACATAACCTGAGATTGGGAAATTAGGGGAAATTGGCATATATATTAACCTAGAACATAAATGAAAATATATGCGTTTAAAATTGAGAATGATTAGATATGCTTGGATATGTTGATCAAGAATTTTGTATGAACTATATGTATATAAGAAAAGTTAGAATTGAAGATTTAGACATATGGGATTATAAGTTGAATTGGGATTTACGCAATAAGAATGAGGGTTTACATGAATTAATTGATTTATGCAATAAGAATGAGGGTTGACATGAATTAATTGTTCTAAGCAATAAGAATGAGGGTTGACATGAATTATTTATAACTTTAAAAGACAATTAATTTGGGTATAATTAAGTATAACTTATATACATGAAAAGTTGGGCATAACATATAATAAGGATTATTGGCATAACAATGTACGAGATTATGTAGTCATGGTAGAATTTATGTATCCAAATCAAATTGGAACCATAAACATGAAATTGGGTTTATAAGCGTGAACATGAATGATTGGATTGGGATAAATAGGCATACAAAACCTAGATTGAAATTGTATAGGTCAGTTAAAAGATGAACATGCCTAACCCGAGGTTAGATTGAGTTGCGGTGTAAGTCTGCCCGGAACCGCCCGGCACATCCAGCAACCGCAACAACAGGTCTAATGTCAGAGGTTAGCGCATTAAGCCCAAAATCCGAGGTTAAAACGAGTTGCGGTAGAAGTCTGCCCGGAACCGCCCGGCATATCCAGCAACCGCAAGCAACATGTCTAATGTGAGAGGTTGAGTGCGTTAATAAAAAGATTATTGCTATGAAACAAACATGTTAAGTGTGCTAAGGATAAGTAAACGGAGGCGTATAGACAAACTTAACCAACGTAATAATGGGGAATGGTAGCAAATCTTAATTAAGAAAACTAAGTAAATAACGATGGATTATGGCAACATCAACAGATACGAGTATAACTGAATGGGAAGATAATAAGTAAGCTTGTTACAAGACAAGTAAGAATTATAACGTAGGTTATAATGATCGGTACAAAGATGAAATAACTTATGAAGGAATGCAAGCCGTACTTAATTGAAGATTAAGTAATAATTAGGAACGGGAATAAAGCCACGAATAGGGATAACATAAGTTATATGAGTAAGGGGAAAACTTATTAGTAAACCTTATTTTAGTTGACTAAGTTAATGAGTAAACGATAAAGAGAATTTGTTAGTAAACCTTAGTTAAGAGAACTAAGTAAACAATCATGGAAAGTCATGTTGGTAAACCTTAGTTAAAAGGACTAAGTAAACAGTTACATAAAGTCGTGTTTGAGCTTGTTAGTAAACCTTAGTTAAGAGAACTAAGTAAACAACTAAAAAATCGCGGCTACATAAGAAATAGTGAAAGACTTATGAAAAAGAAACTTGGTAATTTAAAAACTAATATGGATGAGATAACCAAGTTAAAAAGAAAACCTAATGAGATAGAGCAAGCGCATAATTAGAAGATTAGACTTAAGGTCTAATAACACGAAAGGGTAAGGCGCTTGGACCAGTCCATACGATAGGGGATGAATAACCAAACACGCTAGATCATCATGATGTCGTATGGCGCAAGGAGGAGATAACATCCATCTGATCTTGTAGAAGGCTCCAAGGGACTGGGTTACGAAGCACGCGGCTTCTGGGGACGTGAGGGTCTGTGAGTGGCAGAGGATACGCCTGTGCTCACAGAGGTTAGGTCTGCGTGGGAAGGACCAATGAGTATGCCTTGATTGCAAAACAAGAGGCAATCAAAAGACTAAGATGGACCAGCGTGTTTCGGCGAGACCAGTTAGTGCCCTGTGATAGCAGCTCGTCGTTTACCTACTATCTTCAGTCAGTACGTGAAGCGGAAAGGCGAAGAACTCCAAAAGACCATATACTTTGCTATCTAGTTATGGGTGAGGTTGGCAAATAGGATTGAAGGGCATAAGGGGCCGGGGTTTTAGTTCTCATTCTTGATATTCTTGGGTGTCTTTCATTAGTTGAGGGAGGGGTCTAGTGGGACCATAGCCACTATAAAAGCAGACCTTAGCATCTGCATCGGCAGATATCTGAAAGCTCCCGACCGAGTTCCGTGTTTCTTGATTAGCCCTGCCACGAGACTCGGGCGCACATATAGAGAACATGTGCAAATAGACATAGAGTACGATTGACGATACGTACATGGGGAAAGTCTAGGTACACTCATGTCGCTCTGGGTGGTGTACCATAGACTAGAGGGTATTATTCGATGACAGAATCTAACACTACAACAAAAACACCATATTACAACGGTTGAAAAAAGTTGTAAAAGACTTTTTACAATGGCGGAGCCACCGTCACCTATTAAGAAGTTGTAATAGACTAAAATATTTTACAACTTTTTTGCACCGTTGCGCCACCGTTGTGAAATATATATTTTACAACTTTTTTCCACCGTTGTAATGAACTTTATTACAACTGTTTATAACTGTTGTATTATATTTTATTAAAAATATTATTTAAAGTTGTAATATATGAACAAATTATATACATATTATTAATAAAAGAATTCATTTCAGAACATATTATCTACAAAACTGAAAATATCAAACAAACTTAAAACATAGACCAAAACAATATATTAGAACTTTCAAACTCTCATCATTTTTTTACACAATACACTTCCATAAATATACATAAATATACATCACTGTAATACAAACATAATGAAATCCAGATTTGCTCGCCTCTTGCCAACCTTCATCAGCATCATACTCTTCTCCTGCGTCATCGATGTCAATACATTTTGACTCCTCTACGACCGGACAATGATCTAGGTTGTGGGACGCCTGCTAGATGATAACTATCGTTGATGAGCTTAATACTTCATGAATCCGCCTAACTTAAGATGAAAGGTATCACCTGAAGAATTAACATACAAAAACCAAGCACAAAATGAAGGTTCAAGTACAAATAGATAACCAAGCTCACTGACAGGTTGAAAGATGACCAAGCACACGAGCACAGTTACAAGCACATGAAAAGCGAGTGCATGAAATTGCCTAGCCACTGCAGCAAACACCAGCCATGGCAACCTACCACTACTGTAATCACCTCCATAATCACCTCTGTATACACAGAAACCCGCAAAATCACCTTCATAATCACCTCTGTATAATCAAGTATAACTCCACCAGACCGCAAAAAAACCTCCTGAACACAAAGGCCCACTAACAATAACGCTTAAATCAATCTCGGCAAAACAAACTCAAGACGAAACCACTCACTTCACAACACACACCAGAGACTCAACACTGATTATTAGGTATCACAGCTCCCCCGATTCGAGTGCGCGAAATTGGTTAACTCGACGTCAACTGCAGCTGTCGTAAATCACCGCAAATCGCCGCAACCGTGAGTTGAAGCCGAAATCAATACTCCAGATTCAAATTCGGATTGAACAAAGACACGAATTGAAATCGAACTTGAATCGATTTTTTCGACAACGACGATTGTTTTTTTAATTTTGATTGTGAAGTTGGATGTTAGGTTTGGGAAGGATTCATTTATTAGGAATAAAGCGGTGGCAATTATTTTTTCGGATTTGGGGAATTGGAGTGAATGAAGGGGCATCATGCTTTATTATTTAATTAATGAAAGTGCTAGGAAAATGAAACAAGCGGTAATATAAAAATAAGCGGCAAAAGTTTCAGTTTGGAGGGAAATTTTGATTGGAGCCAAACTTTCCAGATAAAAAGCGGGCAGAAGTTTTAGTTTGGAGGGAAAATTTGATTTTGAGCCTAATTTTCAATTTAAGGGGAAAACATTTGGTAAGAGTCAAATTTCTACTACTTAAATTAATAAAATATTAGTACATACAAAATAAAATATGTTAAAGAAAACCTCAAATGTACATAGAAGTAATAATTTGCAATTTAATTTTTACAATTCTGAAGTTTTCAACGTTTATGAGTTTTCTAAAATGTGAAGATTATATTTAGTTTAAATTTATTTAAAGTTTTTTTTGAACTTTTTTTGAAATATTAGATGTTAAATATAATTATTACCCATAACTATTAAATATTAAATACAAATAATAACTATTACTTTTTAATTATCAAAGATTTCTTATTAATTGTTCGTTATTATAAATTAATTATTAAATATAATCTTAGTTATTAATCTCTTCTTCTTAATTATTAATCTCTACTTCTTAATTATTAATAGCAATCATTGATTATTCATTATTAGCGTTAATTATTATATTTTAATTATTAACTATTTAATAGTAATTATGCAATATAACTATATTTTTTAAATTATTCTTCTTAATTGCTAAGTATTAAATATCACAGATTGATTATTAATTATTACTTCCTAATTGATTATTAATAGTAATTATTAGTTATTAATTATAAATAATCAATACAAATGTATTAAATATTAATTATTAGTTGCTAATTATATTAAAATATAGTCATATATTACAACAGTCAAAAAATAAAAGTTGTGATAGGTTTTTATTACAACTGTCAAAATAACGCAGTTGTTAAAAATAACTTTATTACAACTTTTCTGGGAAAAAGTTATAAAAAAACATTTATTACAATGGTGATTTTACCACCATTGTAAAATTAAAGTTGTAATATGGTGTTTTTGTTGTAGTGTAGTAGGATCTAGAATGGCAGTCCAAACGCTTACGTAACACAGTGATGATAGTTTTATGCAAACGTAGCATTGATATACATACGACATGCGACATTGGATAAGGGACTGCGTACGTACGGTGGAGACCATGCGAGTAGAGTATACCTTAATTAGGGAGTAACTACATATACACTATATTAGGTTAATCTACTAGAGAGTAGATGGGTGCGACGTGGGTGTAAGCCTTGAGTGTTGATAACACAAATAACCTAATAAGTAAGAAAATACAATTGAACGGTATATGTAGGATTATCCAAGAAGTGTAGTTTAAATTCATTCACAGAGAACTTATGTTCTGACCCCCTCCTCATAACATTCGCAGGTTAGGTTCATGACATACACTGTATAGCTTTGGATACTGGTTTAGCAGTATTATTATTAAAGTAAAGCTATGTTTCAACTACATTATATTTTATTTCTTCCGCTGTGAGATGTTTTCCGAACTCTGATATGTTTTATGTCTCTGTCTTTTCTGCAGGATACTAGAGGAAACCAACTCGGGTTTCAATGGATTGAATTTTTGAAAAAAATTCGGTCCGTCGGAATTCGGGTTGTCACAGGTAATGAGTCAAATGAGCAAGGGAAGAAGATGCAACGAAGGTGGGGAATACTAAACCCGAGTCTAGTTAAGACAGCTATGCAATCAGAGTAAATTATGTTTAGGAAACGGAATTGGGCTAGTGAGAAGAAAAGAAGGAAGTATTGAGATTCTGAAGTGCTGCTTGAAATACCCTGTGTTATTTATTCCCCTCCGTTCAATGAAGCCCATCTCAAGCCTTTTTAGGATTCCCAATTACAACTCTATTTTGTAAGTTATCATCAAGCAAAAGCCTATGGTACTATTTGAAAGGCCAAACTAATCAGTTTCTTAGTATAAATAAAATGAACTACCGGCGTTCGACGCCAACTGCTAATTTTTCTATTCCGTCAGCTTAACAACTCATTTAACCCAAATAAACGCATATTATGTTCTAAATAATATAAGTTTAATGAGTTATAAAAAAACTACAAAATCTGAACCAATTTATCATAATTGATTAGTTTGCATGTTGGTTATTTTTTTTTTTGAAACATGGGAAAAAAATCATTAGTTTATCAAATTATCTATTAAGCCATTAAAAAGATTAAAAAAATTGAACTGCTACTAAGTGTTTGCAATGAGTCTGAAATAGTATCTACAAGAGGAAAATTAAGATATGTGCATCTTGTCGAAGTTAGGAACTGTGACATATGTTTGAATTCCATTTGAGAGACTTGAAAAAGCAATATATCATTGAAAGTTCCCACTAAACAACGAAAAAACATGCAAATGAAACTTGAAAACAAAAGATATAGTCCCCACAGGAGCTAGAAACTAAGATAAGCTATAGAAAAATCATCAAATGGATGACCTAAACTATAATGCTTGTAGCAAAAGAAAAGAAAACTTGCAAGTAGCAGCAACACTCTAGCTGAAAATTCACAATAAAGGGCAACATCATGTGCAAAAAAAAAAACCTACATGGAAAAAAACAAATTATAGAGTAATCAACTTTTTGTAATATAATAGTGAAGTTAAGGCCACAAACTTAAAAAAATACTTTATAGCAAGGCAACTTGCGTAAACTAAAGCTAAAACATAGTGTATAAAATCATTTTTGCAAAATCAAAAGAAAGCATAAGACAGTCTGGCAAGCGTAAGGCAGCTCAAAAGTACATTATATTGTTGTGTGCAATGTTAAATAAGGCCATTGATCCTTGCTTTGAATGAGCAATAAAAATTGTAGTTATAACATACTTAAAAAAAAAAAAAAATTACTACAGTTGCTGCCAATCAATAAATTAATTTGAAAAAATAAAATGTTTTACACTAATGTAACAAAAATGGATCTACAAATAAAAACCTAAGTGCCCATGCTCTTTTCTTTTTTCCCAACAAAACATGAATATTATAACAAAATGAAAGGAAGGACTGATTTGGTATCCCAATTGATGTTTGAAATTTGTCATTGAAACAAAGTCCTTACATTACAAATATTGAAAATAAAAATTTATGCTATGAATATAAAATTTAATCTACTTCTTCATTCAAAAATACGAATCATTATAATTTTTCAATGAAATGAACGGTTTTTATCTTTTCACAATAAAAGATAAATTCTTTCACCATATCACCTTTACTGAAAGGATAATAATTTTTTTGATCAAATTGATGTATAACTTCATTAGTTTTTGAAAAAACTCAAGATTTTTTTATCTAAATGGACATAAAACAAGAAAAATGTTAAAACATAGATTATACATTACTCATATAGAATCATATCTAGAAGTCATAAGCTGATTCATGCTAATCTTACTTTTGATATTGATTAAGAGTAAACTGAACTTCTATATATTACTATGTATCTTTCATCATTCACTCAATTGTTCAATCCCTTAATCATTTGTAAAGAGAGAGTTTTATTTGCTTTTACAGAAAAATGATTCATAATAGCCGTTTTTCTTGTAGAACGGTATATAAGTGAAGAAGTGATAGAAACCTGCTTTCATCTATGCAATGAAAACACAACTTTATAGGATTTCAATGACGATGAAAATATATATTCTACACAAGCATGGATACAATAACTAACATGCATAAAATATATTTTATGAGAGAGAAAAAATATGAACACGATGGTTACTTGGGTCAAATAAAATAAACTTTAATTGTTAGCCTGTAAGGAAAAACTATCAAATAAAATAATGCAAATCGCGGTGCCATTCTTCAATTAACCATGGACCTCCACATAATAAAGGAGAAAAATAAATCTATATCTGAGTACATTGGAAAAAAAAGCGACGAGAGATAGTTACCTGGATCAATAAAACTGATGGATGGGACAGGAGAATAGGGGATCAATAAAACAATTGGATGGGATAGTAGAAAAGGGCCACCAACGAAAGGCAGAGGAAAAACAATGCAGATGTGAGGTATCAATCCTCGGACCATGGGCAAGCGAAGCACGTACTCTTCCAACCGAGCTACATCCCCATCATTATGGTTCATCCGCAACTTATATAAATTATCAATCACAACAATGGTGGTAATGAGTCAAATGAGCAAGGGAAGAAGATGCAACGAAGGTGAGCAATACTAGACCCGAGTCTAGCTAAGATAGCTATGCAATCAGAGTAATTGATGCTTAGGAATCGGAACTGGGCAAGTGAGAAGAAAAGAAGGAAGTATTGAGATTCTGAAGTGCTGCTTGAAATACCCAATGTTATTTATTCCCCACCATTCAATGAAGCCCATCTCAAGCCTTTTTAGGATTCCCAATTACAACTCTATTTTGTGGGTTATCATCGAGCAAAAGCCTATGGTACTATTTTAAAGGACAAACTAATCAGTTTATTAGTATAAATAAAATGAACTACTGGCGTTCGACGCCAACCGCTAATTATTCTATTCCGTCAGCTTAACAACTCATTTAACCCAACTAAATGCATATTACGTTCTGAATAATACAAGTTTAATGAGTTATAAAAAAACTACAAAATCTGAACCAATTAATCATAATTAATTAGTTAGCATGTTGGTTAATTTGGGAAAAAATTATTAGTTTATCAAATTATCTATTAAGCCATTTAAAAGATTAAAAAAATTGAATTGCTACTTATTGTTTGCAATGAGTCTGAAATAGTATATACAGGAGGAAAATTAAGATATGTGCATCTTGTCGAAGTTAGGAACCATGACATATGTCTGAATTCCATTTAAGAGACTTGAAAAAGGAATATATCATTGAAAGTTCCCACTAAATAATGAAAAAAATGCAAATGAAACTTGAAAACAAAAGATATAGTCCCCACAGGAACTAGAAACTAAGATAAGCTATAGAAAAATCATCAAATGGATGACCCAAATTATAATGCTTGCAGCAAAAGAAAAGAAAACTTGTAAGTAGCGACAACACTCTAGCTGAAAATTCACAATAAAGAGCAACAACATGTGCAAACCAAAAACCTACATGGAAAAACCAAATTATAGAGTAATCAACTTTTTGTAATATAATAGTGAAGTTATGGCCCCAAACTTAAAAAAAATACTTTATAGCAAGGTAACTTGCATAAACTAAAGCTAAAACATAGCGTTTGAAAACATTTTGCAAAATCAAAAGAAAGCATAAGACAGTTTGGCAAGCGTAAGGCAGCTCAAAAGTACATTATATTGTTGTGTGTAATGTTAAATAAGGCAATTGATCCTCGCTTTGAATGAGCAATAAAAATTGTAGTTATAACATGCTTACAAAAAAAAATAACAATTAACTACAATTGCTGCCTATCGCTAAATTAATTTGAAAATAAAATAAAATGTTTTACACTAATGTAACAAAAATGGATCTACAAATAAAGACCTAAGTGCCCATGCTCTTTTCTTTTCCCAACAAAACATGAATTTTATAACAAAATGAAAGGAAGGACTGATCTGGTATCACAATTGATGTTTGAAATTTGACATTGAAACAAAGTCCTTATATTACAAATATTGAAAATACAAATTCATGCTATGGAAAGAAAATTTAATCTACTTCTTTATGCAAAAATACAAATCATTATAATTTTTCATTGAAATGAACGGTTTCTATCTTTTCACAATAAAAGATAAATTGTTTCACCATATCACCCTCACAGAAAGGATAATAATTTTTTTGATCAAATTGATGTATAACTTCATTAGGTTTTTTTAAAAAACTCAAGATTTTTTTATATCAAAATGGATATAAAACAAAAAAAATGTTAAAATATAGATTATACATTACTTATATAGAACCATATCTAGAAGTTACAAGCTAATTCATGCTAATCTTACTTTTGATTTTGATTAAGAGTAAATTGAACTTCTATATATTACTACGTTTCTCTTATCATTCACTCAATTGTTCAGTCCCTTAATCGTTTGTAAAGTGAGAGTTTTATTTGCTTTTACATAAAAATGATTCATAATAGCCGTTTTTCTAGTAGAACGATATATAAGTGAAGATGTAACAGAAACCGGCTTTCATCTATGCAACGAAAACACAACTTTAGAGAAATTCAATGACGATCAAGATATATATTCTACACAAGCTTGGATACAATAACTAACATGCATAAAATATATTTTATGAGAGAGAAAAAATATGAACACGATAGTTACTTGGGTCAAACAAAATAACCTTTAATTGTTAGCTTGTAAGAAGAAACAATCAAATAAAATAATGCAAATCGTGGTGCCATTCATCAATTAACCGTGGACCTCCACATAATAAAGGAAAATAAATAAATCTAAATCTGAGCAGATTGAAAAAAAATTCAAAGCGACGAGAGATAGTTACCTGAATCAATAAAACCAATGGATGGGATAAGAGAGTGGGGGATCAATAAAACAAATGGATGGGATAGTAGAAAAGGGCCACCGACGAAAGGCGGAGGAAAAACAATAGAGCTACGAGTTATCAATCCTTGGACCACGGGCAAGCGAAGCTCGTACTCTACCAACCGGGCTACATCCCCATTCCTTATGGTTTATCCGTAACTTATATAAATTATCAATCACAACAATGGAGGTAATGAGTCAAATGAGAAAGAGAAGTAGGGTTGCACACTACCCATATCCAATCCGACCCAACCCACATAAACCCAACCCAACCCATCCTAGTTTGGGTTGGATATGCGTTACAATTTGTAACCCATACTAAATACGGGTCAGGTTTGATATTTTGTTCAACCCAAACTTATTTTAACCCAACCCAATCCTATATTAAAAATTTAATTTAATATCAGCCCACTTAAATTTAGAATAGTGTAATTCTAGAACAATGTTTATGTATTCTATATAAATATATCAAAAACATATTTTATATCAATCCAAACTAGATAGAATTTAACAAATATATTTTAAAGGGCATTTTACTGCATCAAAAAACGATACACTTGTTCTACTATGTAGTAAATTAATTTCATATAATGTGTTTTACAATGAAATTTTAATAAAATGTCTTATAATGAATCAGTTATTTTAAATGCATTATGCTAGCTAAAATCTAATAAATTATACCGAATATTTTAATATTATTTTTAAAAAAATCCCTTGTGTTCTCATTTTTATAGTATTCAAGCAATCCAACCCAACCCTTCTAAATCTGACCCAACCCATATTTCAACCCAACCCATATTTCCAACCTCATATGGGGTCGGATACGGGTTGAACTACCTTAAACCCATACCTACGTGGGTCGGATTAAGTATTTGGTCTAACTCGACCCTACCCATACTTTGTGTAGCCCTAAAGAGAAGAAGACGCAACGAAGGCGGGGAACACTAAACCCGAATCTAGTTAAGATAGCTATGAAATCAGAGTAATTGATGTTTAGGAATCGGAATTGGGCTAGTGAGAAGAAAAGAAGGAAGTATTGAGATTCTGAAGTGCTGCTTGAAATACCCAGTGTTATTTGTTCCCCTGCGTTCAATGAAGCCCATCTCAAGCCTTTTTAGGATTCCCAATTACAACTCTATTTTGTAAGTTATCATCGAGCAAAAGCCTATGGTACTATTTGAAAGTCCAAACGAATCAAATTCTTAGTACAAATATAATGAACTACCGGGGTTCGACGCCAATAGCTAATTTTTCTATTCCGTCAGCTCAACAACTCATTTAACCCAACTATACGCATATTATGTTCTAAATAATATAAGTTTAATGAGTTATAAAAAAACTACAAAATCTGAACCAATTTATCATAATTAATTAGTTAGCATGTTGGTTAAATATTTTTTAAAAAATGGGAAAAAATCATTAGTTTATCAAATTATCTATTAAGCCATAAAAAGGTTAAAAAAATTGAACTGCTACTTAGTGTTTGCAATGAGTCTAAAATAGTATCTACAAGAGGAAAATTTAGTTATGTGCATCTTGTCGAAGTTAGGAACCATCACATATATTTGAATTC
The DNA here is from genome assembly GCA_030737875.1 of Allium sativum. NCBI lineage: Eukaryota > Viridiplantae > Streptophyta > Magnoliopsida > Asparagales > Amaryllidaceae > Allium > Allium sativum. Next base: position 1,014,974,584 of record CM060926.1, on the reverse strand, counting down.
CATTTGAGAGACTTGAAAAAGCAATATATCATTGAAAGTTCCCACTAATTAACGAAAAACATGCAAATGAAACTTGAAAACAAAAGATATAGTCCCCACAGAAGCTAGAAACTAAGATAAGCTATAGAAAAATCATGAAATGGATGACCCAAACTATAATGCTTGTAGCAAAAGAAAATAAAACTTATAAGTAGCGACAATACTCTAGCCGAAAATTCACAATAAAGAGCAACAGCATGTGCAAACCAAAAACCTACATGGAAAAAACAAATTATAGAGTAATCAATTTTTTATAATACAATAGTGAAGTTATGGCCACAAACTTTAAAAATTACTTTATAGCAAGGCAACTTGGGTAAACTAAAGCTAAAACATAGCGTATAAAAACATTTTGCAAAATCAAAAGAAAGCATAAGACAGTTTGGCAAGCATAAGGCAGCTCAAAAGTAAATTATATTCTTGTGTGCAATGTTAAATAAGGTGTTGGAACATTTAGTGAATTTATTAAAAAAATTAAGAATAAATAAAAATTGAGTCGTTGTAAGTTAATAACGGTAACATATATTTGAGTCATTATTGTAATGCAATTAATGTAATAGATGTTAGTACTTTTGTAATTACACAATTGTATTACAAACAGACAGCAACAACAATCAACGTTAATCAATTATGTCACAATTGTCACATCAAACTGTGTGTACAATAATCACAGAAAGCGTAACCGATTTGTGCACAAGACTGAAGATAAACATAAAGTATTCTGTTTCAGTAATGTCCGAGTCTAGAAGTTTTCTGTTTCCTTGAAACAATATTGCCGTCGTATGCACCAATCGACGTTGTTGCAATTTGTTTCCCTGGATAAAATGGACCAACTCCGTTGCGTAGTGCCAGCAAACGGAGCTCTGACGAACTGAAGTTGATTATAGAAACCAGATCAGAGGATTACTTTGAAGAAGAAGATGAAGTAATGCAAGCAGAAAAAAGGTGAATTCTGTCTTGTTTTGGGCAGTGTATATATAGGCAAGGAGGAGTGCCTATTCGCATGCATTAGTAACCGTCAGAATAGGAAAGGTTGCGACCCTTTAACCGCCCGGTTATTAATATGCGTCTGTTGAGAATTCAAATGGTTGTCTTTATTCAGCTAACAGACATTCCTTTCGAATTCTGAACTGAAAGGACACACCATTAAAATTCTGAGAAAAAATATTCTCATGTCAGTGCACTAGCCCAATCAGCAACCGTCGGCCATATCCAATCAAGAGACCCCAAGAGCCCCAAGGCCCTTATCTTCGACATTTTAATGTATTATTATGTCATGGCCAAGCCCACATCCTCATATCATCCCTCTCCGTTCTATTTTACATAAGCCTATTTGGCTTCTAATATATTAGGAGAGATTGTGCTAATATTTCTATGATGTGGGACTTTAAATGTTGCTATCTTTTCTTTTTCCTTATCTCTTCTTCTTCCTACTTTCCCCTTTCTTTGCTCATTCATTTCCAACAATCCCCCACATGAATGAGCAGTTGATCTTAGTTTCACGAATCATTTATCACATCGGTTAAAGTAACACATGGGCCTTGAACTTTCCTAGTGATTACCTATTTGAATCACAGGCGAATCAGTAGACATAGACTATCCTTGAACTGTAAGCCTTTTGTGTAATTCCAAAGTAGATAACACGTGATAAATGTTTCTTATAACCCTTCGTTCTCTGTATGTGTTCGTTTTTGCCTTGAACACCTGCCTGGTCTCATAAGTGCTTAGAGAATTTGGCCTCATAATTCTCTTTGAAGCGGCGCCTTCACACTTACGTAGGTGATTTTGTAAATGGCATTCTCTAATTCCTCAAATACAGACATCATTAAAAGTACTCATACTTATCCTTATTCAACATATAATGCACTGACTTATCATAGGAATGGTTTGTGTGTGATAGTGCCATCAAGTTTCTCTTAACTTCGTTGTCCCTTTGAACTTAGTTCTTGGGATCTCCAGTCAACTAGGTGGGGTTTCCATTATAGAAAAACCTTTAGTCTGTAGGCATTAGCCCCATTCCCTTCGATAAGGTTTGAAATTTCTTTCTTGGCAAACCTTTTGTAAGTGGATCCGCAAAGTTATCTTTAGATCGGATGTAATCTATTGTGATAACCCCATTAGAGAGAAGTTGTCTTATCGTTTTATGTCTACGACGAATATGCCTAGATCTACCATTGTATAGTGTACTATTAGCCCTTCCAATAGCTGATTGACTATCACAATGTATACATATTGGAGGCATAGGTTTGTTCCAATTAGGAATGTCTTCCAAGAAGCTCCGAATCCATTCTGCTTCTTCTGCAATCTTATCTAGTGCAATAAACTCTGATTCCATCGTAGATCTAGCGATACAAGTCTGTTTGGATGATTTGCATGAAATTGTTCCATTTCCTAATGTGAACACGTATCCACTTGTAGACTTTGTATCATTTGATCCAGTGATCCAATTTGCATCACTGTATCCTTCCACTATTAAAGGATAGTTTGTATAGTATAGACCATAACTCTGTGTATACTTTAGATATCATAGAACTATGATTATCGCTTTCCAATGATGTTTACCAGGATTGTTGGTAAATCTACTTAGTTTGCTTACAGCATAAGCGATATCAGGCCTAGTACAGTTCATAACATACATGATACTTCCTAGTATACGAGAGTACTCCAATTGGTAAATACCATCACTAGTGTTCTTTACCCAATTTTGGTTCATATCTACTGGTGATTTTGCAATAGTTACATTATATTGCTTGAATTTCTCAAGTATTTTGGTGATGTAATGCGATTGGGATAATGCATATCCCTGTGGTGTTCTCAAAATTTTTACACCCAATATCACATTAGCCAGTCCTAGGTCTTTCATATCAAATCTAGAGGATAACATATCCTTTGTAGATGTTATTATGGCCTTGTTATTGCCTAGGATCAATAGGTCATCAACATGACAAACAATGACATATCCAATATGTGTATGTTTTATGTACACACATTTATCTGATTCATTTATCATGAATCCATTTGATAACATAGTATTATCAAACTTCTCATGCCACTGTTTTGGAGCTTGCTTAAAGCCATAAAGTGATTTTACCAGTTTGCAAACTTTATGCTCATTTTCTAAGCTTAGAAATCCTTCAGGTTGTTTCATACAGATTTCCTCCTCCAGTTCACCATTCAAGAATGCAGTTTTAACATCCATTTGATGTATTTCCAAGTCATGTATGGATGTAATTGCAATGAGCATTCTAATTGACGTGATCCTCGTTACAGGTGAATATGTATCGAAATAGTCCAGGTCTTCTTTTTGTCTAAATCCTTGGACTACTAGACGAGCTTTGTACTTGTCCATTGAATCATCAGGTTTCAATTTCCTTTTAAATATCCATTTATTACCTAAGGCCTTACATCCTTGAGGTAAATCAACCAATTCCCATGAATGATTGGACATAATGGATTCAATCTCATTGTTAATTGCCTCCTTCCAATAAGGGGCATTAGGAATGGCAATGGGGCGGGTTTCGGGTCTAAACCCAGTTGACCCGCCCCTGTTTTGACCCATCAAAACCCGCCCCATCGGGTCAACGGGGCGGGTAGACCCGGACCTGGTTAAAAATTGTTCGGGTCTGGGGCGGGTATGGGGCTTGGTCGACCCGTGGCTCATTAATTTATCTAATATCTGCAAACCACAAACGTAATGTATACATGAAATGTTTACTGACGTGAACATTTAACGTGGACAATAAGTGACTCAGCCCACTCTTTTACGTTTGCCAGTCCACTTCTCTTCTCACTTCTCACTTTCTCAGTACTCGCCTTCTCAATCAAAAGAAAAAAACCCTAGCCGACACCCCCCATGAGCCATGATTTCTGATTACAATTTTCATCCCCAATTTTACAATCTTCCTCCAAAATACTGATCGCCATTCGCGAGTCTTGGATTTCGATTTCCAGTTCGAAGCAAAATTGCGGGATTAAATTGTTTTCTGTTTTCACCGCGGATCCAGATTTAATTTTATATTCGGTAAGATTTTTTTTTGTTTCTTAGTTTGTATTGTTAGGCTGTTATTTGGCTTCTTAGTAATTTAAGTATATCACCTAGATTCGCGAATGTCTTAGATTTGCTATTATGCTTCTTTTATATTTGTGGTATCGGCTTGATGAATCGTATGGATACGTTAGTTACTATAGGCTGTAGCAACTAGCAAGGATGCGGAAATGTTGCGCTGATGTTTATAATGATCAATTTCTTTACAAACTTAAAGACAACGTCATGCAATGTTGTGGAAGTGAAAATTAAAAACCTAAACCATATTGCATTCTTATCGCCTTAAAACAGATAACATGGTCACGTTATTTGAAGTTTCATAACAAAAAGTAACATGTTGATTAGTGAGTATTCATTGATACTTCCAGTTTGATACCAATTCAAAATAGGACATTCTTTGTTCCTTAGTTAATTACCATTTGTCCTTATTCCTATTTGTAAATGTAATGATTGTGATTTCATTTTAGGGGTATTTCTTTGTATATTGTTCTTGGTTTTACGCATAGCAATTCTTTTGTTTTCCTAGTTTATGGTATAGTAAATTTATTACGTAAAGCAACATGAACTAAAGAAAAGAATTGTGTTATGCCTCTGTCAAATTGTCTAATGATAATGCTGCATTTACAAAGTATGATTCTATAACAAAAGAATGAATCCAGGAACACGTTTGGTGTGCTTCTCATATTATTTTCCTGAAATACATTGTTTTATATATAGCCATATGAATTTGGAACTAGAATTGCTTTAAATGTTCAATACCCAAATCAAAATTGAACCACGTACGCATGATGCTTAATTAACTTAGAAGTCCATTAAGGTGAAATGGTATGAAAATAATGAAATTAGATATTCAGCACAACTTTTTTCTTTAAGCACCTATGGCAAGCCTAACCTTTTTTTTACATGTTTGCAGGAAAATGGAAACAAATAATGAAAGCCCAACTCCACCTAATTTGGAAATTTCTACAGATGGAGGTTCAAGTTCTATTCAATCAAACGCAGTAAACCAAAACAATAGTGATGGCACAAATGAAAAAAATGACATTGACCCCATCGATGGTGGTGAAAATAAAAAAGCTGGAAGGAAAGAATCTGAAGCTTGGAAACATTTTGACCGTGTAACAATCAATGATGAGAAGAAAGCAAAGTGCAAGTATTGCAAAAAGATGTATATAGCTAGGGCCAACGATGGGACAACACACCTTTTGAAGCATAATAGCAAATGCAATGGAAAACGACAAGTAGATATGCGTCAATTGGCATTGAAGAACGCTAGAAGCTCCGATGGAAAGGTACACATTTCTAATTATGTGTTTGATCAAGAGAAAGCCAGATCCGATCTTGCTCGAATGATTATACTGCATGAGTACCCACTTTCGATTGTTGATCATATTGGATTTATTAACTTTTGCCAAAGTCTTCAGCCTGCATTTACACTTGTATCGAGAAACACAATAAAAGGTGATATTATGAAAAATTTTGATGTTGAAAAAACTTCTTTAATGAAAATATTGGATAAAAATAAAAGTAGGATAGCTATCACAAGTGATATGTGAACGTCTAGCAATCAAAAGAAGGGTTATATGGTAGTTACTGCTCATTTTATTGATAATTCATGGGCCTTACATAGTCGAATCATGAGGTTCGCATATGTACCATGTCCTCATATAAGTGACATGTTAGCAGATTGTTTACTTACTTGTTTCTTAGATTGGAATATTGATAGAAAATTGTCTACCATCACTCTTGATAATTGCTCAACTAATGATAAGGTGATAGATATTTTGAAGGATAGACTTAGAAAAAGTTCCCTTATGTTGAATGGAGATATGTTACACATGAGATGTTGTGCTCATATCTTGAATTTGATTGTTCAAGATGGGTTAAGTGTCATAAATGAGCAAATAGCAAAAATTCGTGATAGCGTGTCTTTTTGGTCTGCCACACCTAAAAGGCTAGAAAGATTTGAGATAGCCGCTAAACAATTAGAAATTTGTTGCTCTTAAAAGTTGATTCTTGATTGTAAGACTAGATGGAACTCAACCTATATTATGCTTGTTGTTGCCTTAGGCTATAAGGATGTTTTTCCACGTCTACAACAACGTGAAACACTTTATAATCGTTTGCCTACGGATAGAGATTGGGATTTGGCTAAAGAAGTTTGTGATAAATTGAAGGTTTTTTATAATGTGACCAAACTATTTTCCGGAACTCAGTATCCCACTGCCAACCTATATTTTCCTCAAATATGTGACATTAGATTGGCTTTGTCCGCATGGTTAGTTTTTGATATTTTTGTTATTAGAGAAATGGCCAGCAACATGGCTACTAAATTTGAGAAATATTGGAGCATGATTCATGGTATCACGAGTATTGCAGCTGTTTTTGATCCTAGATATAAATTTGAATTGTTGGAGTTTTATTTTGTTGATATTTTTGGTGAAAATGCAGAAGAAGAAATTAATAAGATCCGAACACTTTGTTATAAGTTATTGAATGAGTATGAGCAAAAAGAGAAAATGGTTTCAAGGGCTAGTGATAGTGATTCTTCATTTCCCTCTCATCCTCAAACAACAAAATTGAACTCCATAGATGATGACTTTACGAGTCTTCATAGGTTTGATGCATATTTAAATAGAAAAACATCCAAAGCAAGCACTAAATCAGAGTTGGATCGATATTTTGAGGAGCCTATGTTGCCAATAAGTGATAGTTTTGACATTCTAGCTTGGTGGAAAACTACCGGTATTAGATATCCTTATGCAATACCGATTTCGACTGTAGCATCTGAATCTGTTTTTAGTACTAGTGGTCGACTTATTAGTCCACATAGAAGTAGATTACATCCTACGACATTGGAGGCGTTGATGTGTTGTCAAAGTTGGTTAACGGTCGGCTATTCCAAAGGTGGCCTTATTCCAACCATGGATGATGATTTAGAAAGCGATATTGTATGCATCTATATTTTTTTTCCTGTCACATGACATTTTTTTTGGGTGTTTGATTTGTTTCTTTTCCTTACAGGATGGTCAAGGAGGGGCTAGTTCGTCATGATGTACCTGGTTTGATACTTTGATTCTTATGAGCACGTTGTCAAAAGGTAAGCAATTTGATTCTAGCTTCATGATTACATTTTTTTTGATAAACTGTTAAACATCAATAAAAAATAAACATCATTCATGTTTGATTGACAAACCAAGCATAGTGTCTTTTTAACTACTTTGCATAATGTTTTTTTAACTCGGCATCAACCACATCAAAAAACTACTTTGCAGGTTTTAAAATATTTGTATTCTGGCATTTGATAAGTTGTTTGATTGACAAAGAAATTGAAATCATAGTTATCTTAAAGCAATATATCAGAAGTAGGTAAACTACGGGACGTAACTTGCATAAAACTACATGCGTTGTCCTACCAACTTTCCTTTTCTATTAGTTCTTGTGTGACCTACTCTTCTTTTGATCCATTCATTTTCAATGTCTCTACTTTCTGCTTATTAATGTTAATATAAGTTTATGTATACTTCAAAGTGACGAGGAATGTGGCTGTAAAAATAACATACAATTACAGCCTGTGTCCTCTTAGGTTTTTCGTTATTATATTGTACCCAAAATTGTTGTTTTGTAAATTGGTCTTTGTTTCATCCTTTAGACTCATCTGTATATAATTTTGTATGATATAACTTCACCAACTGGTCCTCGAAATCTATAATAAAACGTGATAAGTTTTCACAATAATACCGTCAAATTGAATGATACCCATTAGTCTTAAAGAATTTGCATTAACGACACAATAAGTTGAAAACTTATAGAGATAAAAAATGCATGACCAATAGTCATAGTAAACCGTTGAACAAGTGACATTGTATGTTCAAAGGTCTTGTTCACTTGGAATAATATTTAAAATTCTGCTTTACTGTATTCGAAAAGTAGAAAATGTCAATACCACATCTATGTTGAAATAAAATGGTTTTGTGAGTACTTCATTAACCTGCTTTAACTTAGATTTAGATAATGGTTCATGGTAAACTACGGGACGATACAGTTGCATAAAATAGTTTGCATAAAATGGTTTTGTGAGTATTTCATTAACCTTGCATAAAATAGTCATAGACACCAAGCATAGTGTCTTTTTAACTCGGCATCAACCACATCAAAAAACTACTTTGCAGGTTTTAAAATATTTGTATATGTAATATTTATGTACTATAATAGCTATCTTCTGACAAATGCATAATTGTATGCTAACAAAATCTCATCTAATACTTCTGACAGATTGTACTATAATTGGGTTTAGTAGTATTAGGAAGAATATAATTATAAAAGTTAATATTTACTTTCAAATCTTTTCTTTGAATGAGATCACATTATTGTTAACCAAATGCATTAATAACTGCTTACTCAGTGCACTTAAGCCCAAGTTGATCTATTTTGTAGGGTTTGTACATAATAGAGTTGGTTACTGATTAGAATAGCATGTGATTGCAAATGAAATCCAAATCCACAACAGGAAAAACTAAATTCTCCATTGAAAAATGCTAGTTATAGATTATAGGTTATATCCTTCATTTGTTGTATGTCAAATTGTCAATCAACGAATAAAATGAGGTTTTTATTTGCTGCAGCTTGCTTGGAAGTTGGAAGCTTGCTTGGTGCTAGAGCCGTTGGTGCAGTAATGAATTTTAACACGTCTTTTATTTTTCTAGGCATTGATATGTTATATGCAGTTGATCCATTTGGTGTATTATATTAGCTTTCTAGATTCCACGCATGTAAGAATCTGTGTATGTTTATTCTCTAGTGCTGTGATTGAAGCATTGTGTTAGTAAGATACTAAGATGAATACAATATGTAGTGTATTTTCTTTGTTTCTGTAGTGGGTGTAATTGAAATTTGAAATGCAGCTTTATTTTTATTTTGCTAGTAAGATGAAATTGATGAATACAATATGATGAATTCATGCGTTTCTGCAGTGGCCAGTGGGTGTAATTGAAATTGCTGCTTTTTTTATGTTTGTTTTTAAGTGTACTGATATCTGGCATAGTTTTGTACGTTTAAAATTTGATATCAGGCATAGTTAAACTTTGAGACAGTAGCAGATTATGCTACGGGACCCGGGTCTGGGTCGGGGCGGGTCTACCGGTGACTCGTGCGGGTCATGGGTCGGGGCAGAAAATAGGACCCGTTCCGGGTCTACGGTTCGGGTACGGGTCGTGGATAAAAAAGTTCGGGGCGGGTCTGGGGCATATGAAACCCACCCTAACCCGCCCCATTTCCATTCCTAAGGGGCATCGTTGGAAGACATAGCTTGTTTATATGTCAATGGATCATCTTCTAAAATAAATGTATAGAAGTCCGGTCCAAAGGTTTTTAAAGTCCTTGACCTTTTACTTTTTCTTGGTTCCTCCATTTGCTGCTCAACACTACTTTGCTGAATGTTATTTTGTTCAACATCCTCAATAGAATAAGGAACTTCATCTTCCCTTGGTCTCTTAGGTGCATGATTTTCAATACCATGTTTTAAGGGAAATACATGTTCGAAAAATCTAGCATTTCTCGACTCAATGATGGTGTTTTCATGAATATCATCAATTTCAGATTTGTGTACCAAAAATCGATATGCAGCACTGTTTTGTGCATATCCAATGAATACGCAATCAATAGTTTTTGGTCCAATTTTGACCTTCTTTGGTTTTGGTACCTCAACTTTGGCAAGACACCCCCACACTTTTAGGTATTTATAGGATGGTGGACTGTTTTTCCAAAGTTCATGAGGAGTTTTAGATATTTTCTTTCGGGGTATTTTATTTAAAATATGATTTGCTGAAAGAATAGCTTCTCCCCAAAAATTATCTGGCAAGCCAGAGCTAATCAGTAAGGTATTCATCATTTCTTTAAGAGTTTTATTTTTCCGTTCGGCTATACCGTTGGATTGAGGCGAATACGGAGCTGTAGTTTGATGTATAATTCCATGCTCAGCATAGAATTCCTCAAATGGAGACTCGTTTTCTCCTCCTCTATCACTTCTTAAAGATTTGATTTTCTTGTTGAGTTGATTTTCAACTTCTGCCTTATACTGTTTAAACATTTCAAATGCTTCGTCCTTACTTATGAGGAAATATATATGACAGTATCTGGTACAATCATCAATGAATGTAATAAAGTACCTTTTTCCACCTCTAGTTTGACACATTTTCAAATCGCATACATCGATATGTATTAAGTCTAGAGGTTCAGTATCTCATTCAACATGATGAAATGAGGTTCTTGTCAATTTTGCTTCTGCACAAACTTGACATTTATAGTTTGAATCTATATTGCATTTTGGTATAAATTCTAGATTAATCAATCTTCGCAATGTATCAAAATTTACATGCCCTAATCTAGAATGCCATATGTTAGAAGATTCAACAATATAAGCAGAAGATTCACTTTCATTCATTTCAGTGTGTGGTACAATGGTAGGTACATTTGCTTTAAACAAACCATCACACACATATCCTCTTCCAACATACACTCCATACTTGGAAAGCACAAATTTATCAGCTTCAAAGGTCAATTTGAAGCCATGCTTGCTCAGTAATGATCCTAAAATCAGGTTCTTGCGAATTTCTGGAACATGGAGAACATCATTTAAAGTTAGTTCCTTTCCAGAAGTCAGTTTCAACACAACTTTACCTTTGCCTTCGACCTTTGAAGTAGAAGAATTGCCCATAAAAAGTTGTTCAGCATCAGTTGCAGTTTTATAGATTGTAAACATCCACTTGTTAGCACATATGTGTCGAGTGGCTCCAATGTCTACAAGCCATTCCTTTGAGTTACCAACAAGGTTGCATTCTGATATTACTGCACATAAATCAAGATCAGAAATGCCTTTCGAAACATCAGCCGTATTTGCTTCTAACTTCTTCTTTTTAGGTGCACGACATTCAGCTGCTTTGTGCCCCTTCTTTCCACAGTTGTGGCAGGAACCCAGAAATTTCTTTGACTTCTTAGGAGCATTCTCCTTTTTTCTTTTGTTACTCTTATCTGACTCAACAACATTTGCTTTGGCAGCAATATTCTGAGAAATCTTTTTCTTAGAATTTCTGTTATCTTCCTCAATGTGTAGCCGAACTATGAGATCTTCCATTGTTATTTCCTTACGTTTATGCTTAAGGTAAATTTTGAAGTCCTTCCAAGAAGGAGGCAATTTCTCAATAGTAGCAGCAACTTGAAAAGTCTCGCTAAGAGTCATCTTTTCATCTTCTAATTGACGGATGATAAGTTGCAGTTCTTGAGCTTGACTTATCACCGTCTTTGAGTCAACCATTTTGAAGTCTAAAAATTTTCCAGCAATGAATTTCTTCATGCCTACATCTTCAGTTTTGCACTTTTTCTCCAGAGCCAACCAGAGTTGTTTGGACGTTGCAAAAGTACAATAGACATTGTAGAGGCTATCATCCAGACCATTCAGAATATAATTTTTGCACATGAAATCTGAGTTTGCCCAGATATTGAGTGCCTCTACTTTAGTAGCGTCAGGTTCAAGTTCGTCTACCACAGGAGCCTCTTCAGTCAGAAACTTGGTAAGGCTTAATGTTGTTAAATAAAACAACATTTTCTGTTGCCAGCGCTTGAAATTGATTCCATTGAACTTCTCAGGCCTTTCGCCATGAGACAGAGCCATTGTTGGTAGCATGGGCGCTGGCTGAGCAGTTTTCACCGTCTGAATCGGTGCAGAATTAGTGCTGATGTTTTTCGTCATCTGCAACAAGAATATTGTTTCAAGATTGTTAGTACTTTTGTAATTACACAATTGTATTACAAACAGACAGCAACAACAATCAACGTTAATCAATTATGCCACAATTGTCACGTCAAACTGTGTGTACAATAATCACAGAAAGCGTAATCGATTTGTGCACAAGACTGAAGATAAACAGAAAGTATTCTGTTTTAGTAATATTAGAGTCCAGAAGTTTTTTGTTTCCTTGAAACAATATTGCCGTCGTATGCACCAATCGACGTTGTTGCAATTTGTTTCCCAGGATAAAATGGACCAACTCCGTTGCGTAGTGCCAGCAAACGGAGCTCTGACGAACTGAAGTTGATTATAGAAACCAGATCAGAGGATTACTTTGAAGAAGAAGATGAAGTAATGCAAGCAGAAAAAAGGTGAATTCTGTCTTGTTTTGGGCAGTGTATATATAGGCAAGGAGGAGTGTCTGTTAGCATGCATTAGTAACCGTCAGAATAGGAAAGGTTGCGACCCTTTAACCGCCCGGTTATTAATATGTGTCTATTGAGAATTCAAATGGTTGTCTTTATTCAGCTAACAGACATTCCTTTCGAATTCTAGACTGAACGGACACACCTTTAAAATTCTGAGAAAAAATATTCTCATGTCAGTGCACTAGCCCAATCAGCAACCGTCAGCCATATCCAATCAAGAGACCCCAAGAGCCCTAAGGCCCTTATCTTTGACATTTTAATGTATTATTATGTCATGGGCAAGCCCACATCCTCATATCATCCCTCTCCTTTCTATTTTACATAAGCTTATTTGGCTTCTAATATATTATGAGAGATTGTGCTAATATTTCTATAATGTGGGATTTTAAGTGTTGTTATCTCTTCTTTTTCCTTATCTCTTCTTCTTCCTACTTTCCCCTTTCTTTTCTCATTCATTTCCAACAATAGAGCCGTTGAAAAATATAACGATAATATATTTACATACATGTAAATATATTTATGAGCCTTTATTGCGATTGAACAATAACGATCATATATGTATATGACCTTCTATTGAGCTGTTACAAAGACAAATGGTAATAGATATTGCCATGAATGATAATCAATTAAGATTTATTATCATTCATCTCTTTTTGAAACGTGTGCAAATTTATATGTTAAATTTGCAACCTTTTGAACGTTTCTCTTATTTAATAATGGTATTGATTATGGTCCATTCATCCTGCCACTAACTTAGTTGATGTCACTCTCCTTTATTATCAATATAAAGAATAGGAGAGACCATCACTAAAAAACGACAATCTTTTTCTTTGCACTCTTTCTGAAGAAAAAAAACCCCTCTCTTCTTTTTTCCACAGAAAGAAAAATCATATATTTTTCTATTGTCTCCTCAACCATTCTTTTTACAAAATAGAAAGAAAAATAAACTTGAGCAGTATTATTTAGAGTGCAATCTGAATCGGCTTCATATGCGCAAATGATTCGATATAGAAAGAAAAACAAGGAAGCGGCTGTTTTATCCCAGAGGCGGCGGCGAACAGTACAAACTACTTTGCACCTTGAGTAGATCGGCGAAACGTCTTCAAGAAAGTGACCTAGTCCACGACTCAGCCGAACCATAGTTTCCAACAATTTGAAGACGATTTTTTTATAACAATGGCTTCAACGATGATCCTTCCCAACAAATCACGTCAGAAGAAGATGTATGGACGGGATCACTGTTTGTGTATGCGGGCCTGGGACTATTGGTATTTTCAAGAGAGAGTTTGGACAAAATGCTATGGTATGTTGACATCTTGAGAAATTTCTGTCATGAACAGAATATAAAATATTTTTTATGAAATCAAAGACCTTGGAAATTTCAAGGCCAATCAAGGTGACAAAGGTACTATTTTCATTATCATATTGTTATTGTTTACATATATTTGCATGTGGTAAACTATTTGTTTAGTTTAAGATCAGTTTGCTTTGGTAGATCTGCTTATGTCGCTTGTTAAATAACATTGCTTGGACTAGGAACTCTAATGAAAAAATTGGGAGAAACAGTCATTATTTGATCTGTATACAATTAGGTTAGTGCCTAATGGTCCAAAATTGAATATTGTCATTACCTCGTTTTATACAAAAGAACGAATTTTGTGTTCAAATGGTAAAATCAAAATGCAAACCATTTCTTTATTTAGTGAAGAAGGAGATCCTCATCTAGATAGCTTGTTGACAAACAAAATAATGAATGATATTATGATGCATGTAAGAAAGAAATTATACGGTGGTCATTGGTTATGAGAACCACTGTTAATTTGTTTTTTGGTTGGTTATGGTAATACACATGTTTATTTGGAAATGTCATTGAAAATTGAAATTAATAGAACGCATATATTATTTGGAAATGTCACTAAATATTTGACATTAATAGAATGCGTATATTATTTGATAATGTCATTGAGAATTGACATTCATTGAATGAATAGGTTTTTGCATCAAAATAAATTGACAAAGTTTATATGCATAAATCTGGGAAATGTCACTAAAATTGAGATTAATTGAATGCAAATTTGGAAATGCCTTCATTATAAATGGGCATTAATTACATGCATAATTTTTTTTGGAATGTCATTAAGAAATGACAATGGTGTAGATTTAATAATCAATGAGTGTATTTTATGTGAAAATGAATAACATTGATTATATATGGACACCACTATTTTATCACTTTTATTAACGGTTGTTCTGATTTCACATATGTACATCTCATGAAAAATAAAAGTGATGCTTTTGATATGATTGAGACATTCAAATATGAAAACAAAAAATTAGTCAAACAAGAAAAATAAATGACTTCGTAGTAATAGAAGAACAAAATATGAATCTAGTTCTATTCTGAATTACTATAAACTACTTGACTTTATATATGGGAGAACTGCACCTTATTTACCTGATATGAACGGTAAAGCAAAGAAAAAGTAGGGCCTTTACCGAATTAGTAGTTGTCATTTTATTAATTTCTGGTGCAACAAAACATTGGAGGGGGGATATATTATTAGCCGTTTGCTATGTTTTGAATAGAATCCCTAGATCTAAGAATAAAATTTCTTCTTATGAAATTTTAAAGAATTATAAACCCAATGTCTCATACTTTAGAACTTGGGGGTATTTATCATATGTTCGCATTCTATACCCTAAGAGAATAAAATTGGCAAGTAGAGCATATTAATGTGTATTTATAGGCTATGCCATTAACAGCAAAGCATACAGTTTTTATGACCTAAATACACATAATATAATTGAATCAAATGATGCCGATTTTTATAAAACAAGATTTCCTTTTAAATTAAGGAGTAGTAGGGGCACTTCAAGTTTGCCTATTAGAACAGAACTTAATGAAAAATTCTGAAGCTGAACCTAGAAGAAGTAAAAGAGCAAGAACCATAAAATATTTTGGTTCAGATTTTTATGCTTTTACTATAGAGGAGGATCCCATAAACCTCCAAGAGGCCGTATCTTCTTTAGATGTCGACTTTTGGCAAGTGGCTATAAATGATGAGATGGATTCTTTGGAATCCAATAAGACCTGGCATTTGGTAGATTTACCTCCTAGTTGTAAATCTATAGGCTGTAAATGGGTGCTTAAAAAGAAATTTATATGGACTAGCCTGAAGGATTTGTAGTACATGGTCAAGAACATAAAGTATGCAAATTAGATAAATCATTTAAAACAAGCACCTAAACAATGGAAAGAAAAATTTGATAACTTAATCATTTCACATGATTTTAAAGTTAATGAAAGTGACAAATGCATTTATTACAAATTTGAAAATGACATTTGTACTATTATATGTCTTTATGTTGATGACTACTCAGTCTTTTGGGTCAAATATTCATTCCGTAAAAAAAAAAAAAAATTGTCAAATCTTTATTAAGTGCCAACTTTGATATGGAAAAATCTAGGTGAAGCGAATGTAATCCTTGGTATTAAAAATTACTAGGTCCAAAAAGGGGACTTTCTTTGGATCAATCTCATTATATTGAGAAGTTTCTAGAGAAAGACAATCACTTTGACTGTAAACATGTATGTACACCATATGATCCCAGTGTAAAGACATTTAAGAACACTGGTGAAGGTGTAAGACAGTCAAAGTAAGCGAGCATCATTGGCATCCTTCAGATGTCACTGATTGTACTAGACCCGACATTGCCTATGTTGTGGGATTATTATGCAAGTTTACTTGTAGACCTAGTATAGAGCATTAACATGTTATTGATAGGGTTATGAGATACCTATAATAAACCTTGAACCTTGGATTACAATATGAAAAGTTTCCAGCTGTTGTAAAAGGTCATTCCGATGCAAACTGGAATACTTTATCTGATGATTCTAAAACGACCAGTGGCTATATATTTAGCATCGCTGGAGAAGATGTCTCTTGGAAACCCAAGAAATAGACTATTTCGACTCAGTCTACTATGAGACTGAGATAATAGCACTAGCCACAGCTAGTGAAGAAGCAGAGAACTAAAGAAATCTGCTACTTAAGATTCCTATGTGGGAAAAACCGACACCAGTGGTGTAATTGATTGCGATAGTACCGCGGCTATTGCAAAAAGTATAGAACCGTTATTATAACGGTAGAAAACGACATTCGTAAGCATAATACTGTAAAAGAACATCACATATATAGTGATAAATTTTTTGACGACTATTGAAAAAAGAACAGAACCAATATTACAACGGTAAGAAATGACAGTCGTATGCACAGTATTATTAGAGAACATCACATATGAAGTGATGACAATTTGGCAGATCCTTTGACGAAAGGACTGACCAGAAAGAAAGTTCTGAATGAATCTAAAAGAATGTGACTATTGCCCTTAGATTGACGAGTCACGCACAATGGTAACCCGACCTAAATGACTGGAGATCCCAAGAACTAGGTTCAATGGGTAAAAACAAGTTGTGTAGTGATAGGAGTTGAACATGCTATTTAATAAACCAAGAAGCATGTATTCCTGAAGTGAGTAGAGGATGAGTTAACAGAATCTCTTAATGAGATCTATACTCTATTTGGAGTGGAGTACCCACCTTCAGGAGTACTCTTCATAGACTCACCTTTGTGAATGTGGAAATGTGACCGTTTCCTATGGAGTTCTGGGCAAGATTCCTAGAGCGTTCACTAAACTGGGATAGACGTGCATGGCCATGAATGCACAGGCTTATTTGAATGCACTCTAGAAAGATTGTGTGTGGTTTGATGTCAGGAATAGAGTTCAAGACCACGTGTCACTCTAGTAAAAACTGAATCTTATTCACTATGCAAAGGTTCAAATCGGATGACACCTTTGTTTATGCACAATCTTATGCATTTTTAATGAACTGCTCGGAAATATTTTTTTTAAGAAATTCAAGTGGGGGATTGTTGGAACATTTAGTGAATTTATTTAAAAAAATAAGAATAAATAAAAATTGAGCTGTTGTAAGTTAATAAAGGTAACATATATTTGAGCCATTATTGTAATGCAATATAGCCGTTGAAAAATATAACGATAATATATTTATATACATGTAAATATATTTATGATCCATTATTGCGATTGAACAGTAACAGTCATATATGTATATGACCTTCTATTGAGCTATTACAAAGACAAATGGTAATAGATATTGCCATGAATGATAATAAATTAAGATTTATTATCATTCATTTCTTTTTGAAATGTATGCAAATTTATATGTTAAATTTGCAACCTTTTGAACGTTTCTCTTATTTAATAATGGTATTGATTATGGTCCATTCATCATTCATTCTCCCACTAACTTAGTTATGTCACTCTCCTTTATTATCAATATAAAGAATAGGAGAGACCATCACTAAAAAACGACAATCTTTTTCTTTGCTCTCTTTCTAAAAAAAACTCTCTTTCTTTTTCCCACAGAAAGAAAAATCATATATTTTTCTATTGTCTCCTCAAACATTCTTTTTACAAAATAGAAAGAAAAATAAACTTGAGAAGTATTATTTAGAGAGCAATTTGAATCGACTTCATATGTGCAAATGATCCGATATAGAAAGAAAAACAAGGAAGAGGCTGTTTTATCCCAGAGGCGGCGGCGAACAGTACGAACTACTTTGCACCTTAAGTAGATCGCCGAAACGTCTTCAAGAAAGTGACCTAGTCCACGACTCAGCCGAACCATTGTTTCCAACATAAGGCCATTGATCCTTGCTTTGAACAGCAATAAAAATTGTAGTTATAACATACTTAAAAAAAACAATTAACTACAGTTGTTGCCAATCAATAAATTAATTTGAAAAAAATAAAATGTTTTAATGTAACAAAAATGGATCTACAAATAAAGACCTAAGTGCCCATGCTCTTTTCTTTTTTCCCAACAAAACATGAATTTTATAACAAAATGAAAGGAAGGGCTGATTTGGTATCCAATCGATGTTTGAAATTTGACATTGAAACAAAGTCCTTATGTTACAAATATTGAAAATAAAAATTAATGCTATGAAAAGTAAATTTAATCTACTTATTTATTCAAAAATACAAATCATCATAATTTTTCAATGAAATGAACGGTTTTTATCTTTTCACAATAAAAGATAAATTCTTTCACCATATCACCTTTACTGAAAGGATAATAATTTTTTTGATCAAATTTATGTATAACTTCATTACTTTTTGAAAAATCTCAAGATTTTTTATATCAAAATAGACATAAAACAAGAACAATGTTAAAATATAGATTATACGTTACTCATATAGAACAATATCTAGAAGTCACAAGCTGATTCTTGCTAATCTTACTTTTGATTTTTATTATGAGTAAATTGAACTTTTATATATTACTATGTATCTCTTATCATTCCCTCAATTGTTCAATCCCTTAATCATTTTTAAAGTGAGTTTTTTATTTGCTTTTACAAAAAAATGATCCATAATAGCCGTTTTTCTAGTAGAACGATATATAAGTGAAGATGTGATAGAAACTGGCTTTCATCTATGCAATGAAAACACAACTTTAGAGAAATTCAGTGACGATGAAAATATATATTCTACACAAGCATGGATACAATAACTAACATGCATAAAATATATTTTATGAGAGAGAAAAAATATGAACACGGTAGTTACTTAGGTCAAATATAATAACCTTTAATTGTTAGCTTGTTAGAAAAAACAACCAAATAAAATAATGAAAATCGCGGTGCCATTCGTCAATTAACCATGGACCTCCACATAATAAGGGAGAAAAATAAATCTAAATCTGAGTAGATCGAGAAAAAAAAATTAAAGCGACAAGAGATAGTTACCTGGATCAATAAAACCAATGGATGATATAGGAGAATGGGGGATCAAAAAAACAATTGGATGGGATAGTAGAAAAGGGCCACCAATGAAAGGAGGAGGAAAAACAATGGAGATGCAAGGTATCGATACTTGGAATACAAGCAAGCAAAGCTCGTACTCTACCAACTAAGCTACATCCCCATTTATTACGGTTCATCCGTAACTTATCTAAATTATCAATCACAACAATGGCGGTAATGAGTCAAATGAGCAAGGGAAGAAGATGCAACCAAGGTGAGGAATACTAAACCCGAGTCTAGTTAAAATAGCTATGCAATCAGAGTAATTGATGTTTAGGAATCGGAATTGGGCTAGTGAGAAGAAAAGAAGGAAGTATTGAGATTCTGAAGTGCTGCTTGAAATACTCAGTGTTATTTATTCCCCTCCTGTTAATGAAGCCCATCTCAAGCCTTTTTAGGATTCCCAATTACAACTCTATTTTTGTAAGTTATCATCGAGCAAAAGCCTATGGTACTATTTGAAAGGACAAACTAATCAGTTTCTTATAAATAAGATGAACTACCGGCGTTCGACGCCAACTGCTAATTTTTCTATTCCGTCAGCTTAACAACTCATTTAACCCAACTAAACACATATTATGTTCTAAATAATATAAGTTTAATGAGTTATAACAAAACTACAAAATCTGAACCAACTTATCATAATTAATTAGTTAGCATGTTGGTTAAATATTTTATCAAAAATGGGAAAAAATCATTAGTTTTTCAAATTATCTATTAAGCCATTAAAAAGATTAAAAAAAGTGAACTGCTACTTAGTGTTTGCAATAAGTCTGAAAAAGTATCTACAAGGGGAAAAAAATATGTGCATCTTATCGAAGTCAGGAACCGTGACATATGTTTGAATTCCATTTGAGAGACTTGAAAAAGCAATATATCATTGAAAGTTCCCACTAAATAACGAAAAAAAATGCAAATGAAACTTGAAAACGGTAACAACCTCAATTATAAAGTATTTTAATTTATGATTTAATTTAAAATTTTGGTTTATTTATTTTTTTGTTTGCATTTTTATGGAAATAATTTTTATTTTAATTTGCAAAATTGTTGTTAATTATACATTGCCAAAACCGTTCGTTCCTTTAAATTAAAAATTTATAGTGTTTCCTTTTATTTGCAAACAATGTTTATCTGTTTAAAGTTCAACGTCCATTTAGTAGTATAATTTCTTTCCTTGCATGTTCATTATTTTCAAAATTTATCTTTTCATCTCCTTTGATTCATTTAGTGTAAATATATATATTTAAATTCCTTGTGAAATAATTCGTCGTTATTTTATTTGACTTCTAATTCTTTTGGTTGCCATTCTTAACTATTTGTTTTTGAAAATTTACACCGTCCCATTATCTTTAATTATTTCCTTTTGTTCCTTTGATTGCGTGAAACAATTATTTAATTCCCTTTTTAAAATCTATTTGTTCTTAAATATTGATTACTTCCCAATAACCCCTTCGGTTCCTAAATGTTTTTCAAAGCTGTTGTCACTTTCCAAGCATTAGTTCGTGAAAATAATACAGCAATTTAAAACTTTCCATTCTCATTTCCTTATAACCTGCTCTGTTCCTTTACTGTTATCTCTCCTCCCCTCTCTATATTCTTCTTCTTCGTTTATAAAGATCTGAAAGCCTCTCTCTCTCTCTCTCTCTATATATATATATATATATATATGTGTGTGTGTGTGTGTGTGTGTGTGTGTGTAGAATCTATATCTTTCTTTACATTCTCATTTATATTAGTACTGGCTTGAATTTGAATTAGTGAAAATTAATTTGCTGGGACACATTCATTAATTAACATTAAAAATTGGAAAGCCATGAATGATTATTTACGGTGGTTTTTTTTATATCATCATGTTATTCATTCATACAACCATTCCCCTTTTTCTTCTTCTCCAAAATTCTCAACAATCAACCATGGCTAAAATCAAGATCTACTTCTAAATCTAATGGAGAAACTTCTCAAACTAAAAAGTAGAAGCAACCAAATCCATCAATCTCTTCTCCTTTTTTTTTCTCCTTTTATTTTCTATTTTTTTTTCAGATTTTGATTTGTATTGTAGGGACCATAACTTCCTCATACGGAACCCAAATCGACTTTACTTTTTTTTTTCAAATTGTGTAAAATTGAAAGAGCTAAAACTTTCGTGCAGTACACTTTTTCAGATTTCGAGTTTTTTTGGTCGAAACTGCCAATCTTTCAGGTGCGTTTTTGAAGCCGGATTTCAGATCCAAATGTTTGTTCCTCGCTGTTTTGATCATATCTTCTTCAAATTTTATCAGAATTTGGTTTTTATTTTTTTTAAATTGAAGAGAAAAGAATTTGCAACAACTTTTAAGTTTATGATTTTTCCAAATTCCGAATTTAACTTGTTCAAAAATTACTTTTAAAATGGTTAAAATTTGGTTCAGTTTTATAAC
Organism: Allium sativum; assembly: GCA_030737875.1. Lineage (NCBI taxonomy): Eukaryota > Viridiplantae > Streptophyta > Magnoliopsida > Asparagales > Amaryllidaceae > Allium > Allium sativum. The sequence goes on along the minus strand of CM060926.1, from coordinate 1,014,952,976 downwards.
TTTTTGGTAAAAATCAAGATTCACCCTTCTTGCATTTCCCTTGCCCATTGGGTCAAGTTATGTGTTTGTGTGGGTTTATCTTACTTCAGCTTTTTTTGTGTTGACTTATGTTTAATTTATTATATATATATATATATATATATATTTGTTTGGGGCGTACGTTTTTTTTTCTGCCTATGTGTATGTGTTTGTGTGATTTATATAAGGGAAAGTCTATTTAGACACAAAGATTTGTCACAAATTGAGTGACATAAAATCTAAACCATAAGATTTCCCCATGATTTGCACCCCTCACATAAAGATAAATTAATCATGTGGTTGAGAAATTATGCCTTTTGACTTATGTCAAATTTTTGTGTTCATATAACCGCCCTCTTTATATAATATGTATATAGTTGTTGTATGCATGAGTTTGGGTTAAGTTTCTATTTCGTTTTCTTTTTACAAAGAAAATATTTGTGAAAAATTTGATTGGTGCTTGGATTGTAGAGTTTTTTTTAATATATATATATATATTTTGATGTGTATGTTTTATATATAATATATATAAGGTAATGGAATTTTTGTCTAATTGTGTTGCATCTTTTATATCTATGAAAAAAGGTTCTGTAAACTGTTCCACAAATCCAATTTCCATGTTGTTTTGCTGAGAAAATCCCTTCTCCTCTTATAAAATAAATAAAATATTGAGCGATCATCGAGTTAAAATCCATTCTGAATTATGTTGCAAGTCGTCGTTTCATTTTGAGCCACGAAAGGTGAGTTTATCTCACACCTGACTCACATTACTTCATAGATGTTAGATCAACTAAATGAACTGTTATGAAATGTATAGGATTGTCGGTAGAAATTGTTTGTTTAAAATATACACTTTCATATGTGACACGATATTTGTAACAGCCCGCACCTCCATTCGTGCAAGATATTGTCCCCAACTTAGCCACCGTATAGGTGTGGGGTTTTGTTCCTCAAAAGGCCTTGGCGTTAGTAAGAGATGAGATCTACTATATGAGTACCCACTTCACACAGGCTTCCACGTTGTGGGACTTAGGGGTGTTACATTCTCCCCTCCTACAGAGCCCAATGTCCCCGTTGGCTCACAAACACCTCACCCAGGCGCTGCGGTCCACACAGAAGCCACAATTCCGGCTGGGTATTGGCTCTGATACCACTGTAACAACCCGCACCTCCGTTCGTGCAAGATATTGTCCCCAACTTAGCCACCGTATTGGTGTGGGGTTTTGTTCCTCAAAAGGCCTCGGCGTTAGTAAGAGATGAGATCTACTATATAAGTACCCACTTCACACAGGCTTCCACGATCTGGGACTTAGGGGTGTTACAATATTCATATGACATGTATGTACACTGATTATATGACTATGATGTGATTGATGATATGTAATGATTTGTTATGTTGTAGATACCCCTAGTTTAGGAAAAATCACTAAGGGTTGAAATGATACATACTCGAATGGACATTAGATTAGGGAAAAATCGTTATGGGTTGAAATGATAGACCTGAATGATTTTTATTGAAATTTGGGATTGCGGGTTGAAATGATAAACCCGGCGAAATTTTATAAATCGCGGGTTGAAATGATAAATATCCGTATCACTTGACCATAGGGTAGAAAACTATATACGGACACCGTTGGTCATGTTTTCGAATTAAAATGATTAGGAAAATTGATTGTAATAATATTAATTTAAGATCTTATATTTTATATTTATATTATAAAGATTTATACTTACATTTTGTAAAATATAAATTATATGTTTTAAAATGATTTTATAAGTAAAAATGTATTTAAATGCTTATTTAAGATTTTACTTATAATTTATTTATTTTAAACTATAAAATTTAATCATATATATCTTTTTAACTTTAAATTAATATATTATAATAAATTATTCTTTTTAAACCTATTTCTAAATTAATTTAAACCTATATATGTTATAAAGCTATTTTTTATATAAGTTTATAACTTATAGATAATATTTTCAAGGCTTATTTTATATATATTTTATAAACTTTAATAATAAACTCAAAAGGTGGATAAGTTTTGATTTTGCGATTTAAATTCGAGGTTTAAAGATTTAAATTTATATAACGATGCTTGATTTAATGAATTTGATTTTAAATCAACTAAATGCGAATTTTTAATTGACTTAAATATTGAACTGTATAGGAAATGAATGTGAACTACGTAATTAATTGGAATTTGAATTTATATTTGAATTCGATTATAAATTGACTAAGTATGAATTGAAATAATTTTATATATGGAATTGATTCATAAACTGTTTGGTTTGAATTAAAGAAATTTCTTAAATCAATTTATTTCAACATATGATTTTATTAAAATGGCCACTGTGTGAAAAATGTAAACGTTTGGTTGTTAAAGAGACCAGGATCGGATATTGTCATACTCTCTGCCAATACCGAAAACCACTTTAACAACTGTGTACGCGATAGAGTTCCAGAATGAAGTAGGATGTTTGGAGGCGATTACTGGATTGAAGAAAGAGAACGTTGATGGATAGCCTTGATCTTCGGGTCATAATTAAAATGACTAAAACAGGTGTTATACCGTGATTAAGTGAGGTCGTACCTCCATTGGACACACTTCTTCGGACTATATCTATTACTTTGTGATTTGATTGGTGGCCACCCTTGATTATGGGAGTGTTGTTCGAGGTGGGCGGTAGTTGCGGCTATGCGTTACCACCGGTCCGGGTGTGCATCGGTAGAATCCTACCGTGGGTATTCCTCGTGTGCCTTGTCATATTATCCTGTTCGAGCTCGCTACGATTTTGATTTGACGTTGTCGTATAGCGGCGCATCACTATCCACCGACCGTTACTGGTGTTTTATATGCAATGTTTACGACAATGTTTATAAATAGTGTAAGGGTAAAAATGTAATCCCGCTTACGCTATTTTAATATGTTATATTTAACCATAGACATTATTATAATAGCGTATTATATTATATGATATTAGTTTAACGGTTCCTTAGAGGATGGTGATCCCAAACATCTTTTAAGTTACAGATGCATTTTATTGAACAATTAATTTGAGTTGATTTACTTTTATGAGAATTTTAGTCCTGATCCGAATAGTTTTGTTTTGCATTATTGCTCGGGTCAGATCGAGTAATGCAGTGTTGAGATTTCACCTTCTGAAGCTGGAGACTATTGAAGATATCACCTCTACCTATTGATTCTGGCTATGTCTCCTTTGTATTAGAAATTCTTGTATTTCGACTTCCGCTGTATTTAATTTTGTGACTCTGATAGTATGTATAAATTTTGATTTTTATTCAGTAGCTTCATGAACTACTATTGTATAATTTATTTATTCCACTGCGAGATATTCTGTTTTCTATGTCTGTGATTCTGTGATTTATTCTATTTACCTCAGAAGCTAATAACATTCTGTCATTTCGAACGGTTTGAGTTGTTTTAATTACCAGCTTGAAGTGGACGAAAGACGGTATGTTACAAAAACAAAAGATATAGTCCCCACAGGAGCTAGAAACTATGATTAGCTATAGAAAAATCATCAAATGGATGACCCAAACTATAATGTTTGTAGCAAAAGAAAAGAAAACTTGTAAGTAGCAAAAGAAAAGAAAAGAAAGCATAAGACAGTTTGGAAAGTGTAAGGTAGCTCAAAAGTACATTTTATTGCTGTGTGCAATGTTAAATAAGGCCATTGATCCTTGCTCTGAATCAGCAACAAAAATTGTATTATAACATACTTACAAAAATAAAAAACAATTAACTACTGTTGCTGCCAATCAATAAATTAATTTGAAAAAAATAAAATGTTTTACACTAATGTAACAAAAATGGATCTACAAATAACGACATAAGTGCCCATGCTCTTTTCTTTTTTCCCAACGAAACATGAATTTTATAACAAAATGAAAGGAAGGACTGATTTGGTATCCCAATTGATGTTTGAAATTTGACATTGAAACAAAGTCCTTATATTACAAATATTGAAAATAAAAATTTATGCTATGAAAAGAAAATTTAATCTACTTCTTTATTCAAAAATACAAATCATTATAAATTTTCAATTAAATGAACAGTTTTTATCTTTTCACAATAAAAAATAAATTCTTTCACCATATCACCTTTACTGAAAGGATAATCATTTTTTTGATCAAATTTATGAATAACTTCATTAGTTTATGAACAAATTCTAGATTTTTTTATCAAAATGGACATAAAACTAGAAAAATGTTAAAATGTAGATTATACGTTACCCATATAGAACCATATCTAGAAGTCACAAGCTGATTCATGCTAATCTTACTTTTGATTTTGATTAAGAGTAAATTTAACTTCTATATATTACTATGTACTCTTATCATTCACTCAATTGTTCAATCCCTTAATCGTTTGTAAAGTGAGAGTTTTATTCGCTTTTACAAAAAATTGATTCATAATAGCCGTTTTTCTAGTAGAACGATATATAAGTGAAGATGTGATAGAAACCGGCTTTCATCTATGCAATGAAAACACAACTTTAAAGAAATTCAAAGACAATGAAAATATATATTTTACACTAGCATGGATACAGTAACTAACATGCATAAAATATATTTTATGAGAGAGAAAAAAAATGAACATGATAGTTTCTTGGGTCAAATAAAATAACCTTTAATTGTTAACTTATAAGAAAAAACAACCAAATAAAATAATGCAAATCGCGGTGTCATTAACATATATTAACCATGGACCTCCACATAAGAAAGGAGAAAAATAAATCTAAATCTGAGTAGACTGAAAAAAAAATTAAAGCGACGAGAAATAGTTACCTGGATCAATAAAACCAATGGATGGGATAGGAGAATGCGGGATCAATAAAACAAATGGATATGGGATAGTAGAAAAGGGCCACCAACGAAAGGCGGAGGAAAAACAATGGAGATGCGAGGCATTTATCCACGGACCACGGGCAAGCGAAGCTCGTACTCTACCAACTGAGCTACATTCCCATTCATTACATTTCATCCGAACTTATATAAATTATAAATCACAACAATGGCGGTAATGAGTCAAATGAGCAAGGGAAGAAGATGCAACGAAGGTGGGGAATACTAAACCCAAGTCTAGTTAAGATAGCTATGTAATCAGAGTAATTGATATTTAGGAATCGAAATTGGGCTAGTGAGAAGAAAAGAAGAAAGTATTGAGATTCTGAAGTGCTGCTTGAAATACCCAGTGTTATTTATTCCCCTCCGTTAAATGAAGCCCATCCCAAGCCTTTTTAGGATTCCCAATTACAACTCTATTTTGTAAGTTATCATCGAGCAAACGCCTATGGTACTATTTGAAAGGCCAAACTAACCAGTTTCTTAGTATAAATAAAATGAACTACCGGCGCTCAACGCCAACTGCTAATTGTTCTAAATAATATTAGTTTAATGAGTTATAAAAAACATACAAAATCTGAACCCGTTTATCACAATTAATTAGTTGGCAGGTTTGTTAAATATTTTTTGAAAAATGGGAAAAAATCATTAGTTTATAGGATTATCTGTTAAGCCATTAAAAGGATTAAAAAAATTGAACTGCTACTTAGTGTTTGCAATGAGTCTGAAATAGTACCTACATGTGGAAAATTAAGATATGTGCATCTTGTCGAAGTTAGGAACCGTGACATATGTTTGAATTCCATTTGAGAGACTTGAAAAAGCAATATGTCATTGGAAGTTCCCACTAAATAACGAAAAAACATGCAAATGAAACTTGAAAACAAAAGGAATAGTCCCCACAGGAGTTAGAAACTAAGATAAGCTATAGAAAACTCATGAAATGGATCACTCAAACTATAATGCTTGTAGCAAAAGAAAAGAAAACTTGTAAGTAGCGACAATACTCTAGCTGAAAATTCACAATAAAGAGCAAGAGCATGTGCAAACCAAAAACCAACGTGGAAAAAACAAATTATAGAGTAATCAACTTTTTGTAATATAATAGTGAAGTTATTACCACAAACTTTAAAAAAGTACTTTATAGCAAGGCAACTTGCGTAAACTAAAGCTAAAACATAGCGTTTAAAACATTTTGCAAAATCGAAAGAAAGCATAACACAGTTTGGCAAGCGTAAGGCAGCTCAAAAGTACAATATATTGTTATGTGCAATGTTAAATAAGGCCATTGATCCTTGCTTTGAATGAGCTATAAAAATTGTAGTAATAACATACTTACAAAAAAAAAAACAATTAACTACAGTTGCTGCCAATCAAAAAATTAATGTGAAAAAAAATAAAATGTTTTACACTAATGTAACAAAAATGAATCTACAAATAAAGACCCAAGTGCCCATGCTCTTTTCTTTTTTCCCAACAAAACTTGAATTTTATAACAAAATGAAAGGAATGACTGATTTGGTATCCCAATTGATGTTTGAAATTTGACATTGAAACAAAGTCCTTATATTACAAGGGTGCTACTATTCACATCCCGATTTACACTTCCGGCCACCTTTTTAAATTTAATACAAATGATTTTTTTTATACACTTCTGGCCACCATATATTATTCTTTCACTCGGTTATTCACTACCGTACTTCTCTACAATTCAAAACCCAAACCCTAACAAAAGTAGATATTCTTTTGTGTCTAATAGAGATGGAAGATAAAGATAAAAAAGAGGTTAGAATTGCTTGATTTTTATTGTTTTCTATTATTTTATAGAACATGTTGTGTTTTTTTAATGGTTAGGGTTGTTCATTGCGTTTTAGGATATTTTTTCCATTTCGTTGAAAATTTCAGGTTTGGAGGACATTAAATTTGATGACGTTGTAATAAAAAATGACAATGTAAGTTTTGACTTGTAGGGTTTTTATTTGTATAACTTACATATTTTATTTTACAAATTGATACATTAACTTTTTTGTCATTTGATAGACGAAGTATTTGAATGATGATAAATTGTGATGGTTATGATAATATGATGCAAGATGTTCGATCAAATGACTCAAAAGACATAAATGCATGATGTAAGTGAGGACGGAAGTGCTCGTGTTGAGGAAGATGTTGGTGGCCTCTCCATTTTTAGGTTATTAATTTAAACAGTGGCCAGTAAAGGAAATTTAAAATATTTGGGGTGCTTTTAGTTTTGATGGCCAGAAGTGTAAATTGGGTTGTGAATTGTAGCACCCTTGATAATATTGAAAATACAAATTCATGCTATGAAAAGAAATATTAATCTACTTCTTTATGATAAAATACAAATCATTATAATTTTCCAATGAAATGAACGGTTTTCATCTTTTCACAATGAAAGATAAATAAGTGTTTGGCCCCGTGCTACGCACACGGGCATGGTTGGCTACTAAGCTGATATTAAAAGTTACTTAGACAATACCTCTATGTAAAATAAAGAATTTTATATAAGATATACGTGTTTATCTGTGTTATATTTTGAGTGTATGCACAAAATATAACGTATGTGTTATTTTATTAATATTTTAGACCTTTTCGTAAAATTTGAACATTCTAAAAACTTTATTCAAAGTATAGCGAAATTAAGATAGATTGTATAGAAAAAAAACAATTAGAATAGTAAATTTGACCAATATTTTTTTCTGTTAAAAAACAGTCAAATTTCCAAGTCATGCTGGAAGTTAATTCTTTAAAATTTTGTTTTGTTTTGTTTTGTTTTGAAAATGGAAGCGGTTATTAAGACACAAAATTGAAAACACAAATTATAAACCATTATATTTGTTCTTCTTTATGTGCAAAATTTTGTAACGTCTGAGATTTGTTGTGTTCAATTTTTGTCATAATTTTGTATTCGTATAGGCTTTCCTTTTAAAAATTGTCTTTAATGTTAACTTGTTAGTTGGAGTAGACTTCAAATTGATGTATGAGCACACACAATGTTTACAAATTCATTTTTATATACATTGTATCCAAAGTCTGCATGCTTGAAGCAGATATTGAATGGAAAAGTGTGAAACTGTAATAGTTAACAGTACAGAAACATAGGATACCACATGAAGTAGATGGAGTTGGAAAGAGCAGCTGATTAATTTATTTTTGAAGTGAATGATGTACAAACAAATGAAGTGCGTCCAAAATCAAATTTGCAGTGTTTTAGGAATAAAAGAAATCAGAGAAAACAAACTGCCTTTACAGCAATTAGTGATTTTGTTAGTGCCAGCAACTTTTAGTAGCTTCCAATACCTCCAGATCAAACCCTCCAGCATCTTGCATTCAGTCTATCTAAATACACATTGCATACACCCTCAGCTGCATGGAAGTTATAGCTGCTTCTACGCATTCACTTGATGGTGGCACTTCATTTTCGCATCAAGGTTGAAGTGAAACATTCTGGCACCTCATTCGAATATAGTTTTAGCAACTTACCTTGGCACATCCTTGCAACTCCTTTAACAGTGTCTTCCTTTCTCTTCTTATCATACAGTGAAAGAACCACCTTAATTGCACTCATCACCCAGTCTATTGATCACCCGCCTCTTCACCTTTGACCACAATTTCTCTGTCCATGTTCCTTACGTTCACGTTCTATCAGATAGCTATCCCTTCCCATTTTTCTTATTTTTCCCCTCGCAAATATTTGTATTGGCTAATTCCCAGGAACTTTTATGTGAATCTTCACAAAATCATGTGTGCTCTCCTCTTCAAGGACCACCCCCTCATAAAAACATAAAGTAAAGTAAAATTCAAAAATTAATTAAATTGGCATTAAGTGGGATATATATGATGTGTAGTAAACTCGAGCAATGGTTAATACTTGAAAGAAATTTCACTTACGGCCTCATTGTGCTCGAATTGATCATCAAACATCCATTTATATTATTCACCGAGTCTAATCCCATAATAATTTTCATGGTACTGATTAAAACTTGAATATACTGCAAGGAAATGAAACAAAGAAGTTAAGCTTTGTTAAATATACAGATACCCAGATTATTATGAGTAATACAAAAGAACTCAACGATTTAAATGGAAAATACAGGGTGCGCATGCAGCTGAAATCCGAAGTTGACTTGCTAACCCAGACTTTCTGATATAAAAATATTATGCAAAATTAGAAGACAACCCACAACCAACGATGGAAAATAGGATATATAAAAATATGTGTGTATCTATAGGTTTTTTTAAAAAATTGTACCAATGATAAACAGTTATGAATTAAAATACAACAGAATCGAGTTTTTTATTTGTTCAGTGTTTCACATTGTTAGCAAATACAAAATACATATCTGATTTTGTACTGTTCAAAACTGATATTAATTAGTATAAAAAAATAAAAATTTGAGTAAATGAAAATTATTCAATAAAAACACTGTGCTTCGCATAGGTAAAATCCTCCATCGATTAACAATATATGTAGATAATTTTTTTAAATGATCTCTTTCTTTTCACATCTTAAATTTTTATTTCTCTTCAAATCTTGCTCAATAGCCTCTAGCATGTCTTATTTCTGTAATGACTATTAAAACAATTAATTTGCATTAAATCTGGAAACGCATAAAAAATCTACTAAATATGTATGGTTGCCTAGCTAGTAAGTTGTAATTCCGATGAGGTGTAGTCAGTAATACTGTTGGGAGAATATGGTCATCGATGCACTAATCACCAGTTTAGAATGTTGAAATAAGGGACCAAACAAATGACAGCAATGAAATCAGTTAAAACCATAGGGTACTTGAAAATTGACGCACACGCTAAGCAGAAATCTAAAACAATATTTTGTTACATGCAACCAAATTCAAAATGATGCAGGCAAATAATTGTTGTACAGATTAAAATAAGGAAACAACAAATTTAAGCAGTCATGCTTATCACACTCTGAACTTTCGTAACCATTTGTCTAAAAATTAAAAAATTAAATTTCAAAATTAGTACATCTCCAACCTTGAAATACAGTACATTCTTAATCATAGACAACCTACTATCTTTTTGTTAGAACTTGTGATACAATATTTCCATTTGCAGAAGATTTGGAAGATATTATTGATTATGGTGATAGAATATTTCCAATTAGAGAAGATTTGGGAAATATTGTGAATCTAAGTAATATAATATTTCCAACTACAGAAGATTTTGAAGATATCGTGAAATTTGTTGCCTATTTTGTGAAATTAGACAGGACAATAAATTGCCTGCATAAGTGGAAGAATATGAAGAGGTTTCTTTTTGGGATATTGAAGTAAGGAATTAATTCTCTGATTAGAAGCAAATAAATTAGAGAATTAATTAGGAATTGAATTATAACCATAAATCAATTACTTCAACCCCAATTATTAATCCTTATATAAGGATAGGGATTAGGTGGATGATGTATCATCTCTGAAAGTTCTTCTTCTTCCCTACTATCAGTCTTGTAATATTTTCTTATTTAGAAAAGGAATAAAATCTCCTCTCCCCAAGTGGACGTACACTAACAAGACGTTAGTGGAACCACTATAAATTTCTCGTGTTCTTTCTATTATTGCTTGATCTGTGATTGTTTTGCCAGGGACTATCTTTGTTTGTTTTGCCTCGCCATCAACCGGTTCCTATTTGTTTTTCCGCAAGGTTGGGTTTTATTCCAAGGCGTTTTTTTGGAAACTTTCCCAACAATTGGTATCGAAGCTATGAGGTTGATTGAGAAAGGGTGTTAGGCATTATGACAGGAGATAAGGAGAATTCAGCCATTGTATCAAGGCCATATGTCAAAGGGACATATATGGAAGAAGGATCTCAGTTAGCAATAATATGATGGAATGGGGATAAAGACTTCGAGAAGTGGCAACGGAGGATTAAAGCTGTTCTGATGAGAAACAATGTTCATCCTGTGGTGTTTTCTCCTGAGGAGTTGACGGATGATATTCCAGCCGTGGAAAGGAAAGAGATGGAATGATGGGCGTTTACTACTTTACAATTAGCAATGGGAGAAAATGTCATTTCAGAGATTAGCTGACACGACCCGAACTTCCCCGTGGAGGAAAGCACGGATAGAATTGAGGACAAGACAAAATAGAACACAGACGGAAGAACATTTCATTGTTATTACAACAATTCCATCAGATACAAGAATATACAGAGTATAAATGAATAAATTACATTCAACAAATATCAGAGATTTAAATAAATTACATAGCAGCGGAAAATAATACAAAGCACAACTGAAGGTGATATACGGATACAGAGCTTTCCGGACATCATTCCAGCTGTAAATCAGGATCCTGTGAATATAAATCTGCAAAACCAAAACTACTAGCTGCCCGTGTCGAAAATAGGGGCATCCAGAGTTTAGGTTAAAACAATAAACTCCAGGTCAGTCATGTGACTGGTGTGAGAACTAAAACAGTTATTTAAAACTTTACTTTAAAAGAGAGTAATTCAAGGGACCACGCCGTATAACACGGAACGGGTTTCCTCCCAAGAATACTAGTGCATATAACAAAACAGCGCAATGCTCTTTGGAAAAATGAAGCTATTATAAGACCCAGGTCCCATCACACAATGCAACGCAAGCCGGAGGATAGGGTTTTCCCTTATAATAGCCAAATAATGCTTGATACGTTTAAACAAATCATTTGATACTATCATAGGTGTATAGTGTCAAAACATTTTCAATCATAAATATCAATCCTAGACGGCATGGGTACCATATATCATGTCGCCATACTAGTTCTACAATTAAAACCGCAATATCACGTATTGGAAATTGGATTTCCGTCATGAGTCGAGGCAAGGGGCAAGCTCCTCTCCGCGTTCGAGACACTCTAGCAAATGTCCCAGGACCCCACTATGATCCTTGGATCTTCAGGGCCGGTCCTCTCTTACTTTTGAGGATTAGTTATTCCTGAACACACGTTTCCCGGTCCTTACAGACCTATATCCGAGGCGCCTCGTATCCAACAACCACACAGGTGAAAAGTATATAAATGTCAGGGCTGGTAGGTCACTGACACCACCCTAGCTAGAAAGAAACGTCGTGCTCTCCCTGCAGTCACTATCCCGTTTTTGACTCATACCGAGGTGTGAGGCTCGCGAATTCACGTTATACACAAAGCTATGCCACACAGGCCGTGCTTTGATCATCAACCACAAGACTTTGCTTTTCAACAGAAGCCTTGATCAATTGCCACTTATGCATGCCACACTGGCAATTTATTCCATGCGACTGATGTCCATCGACATACAACCTCTGAGCTCGTACGTCTCAGAGAAGGGCGTTAAGCAAGAGAATAAATTCTCCGCCGCCAAACAGATGTATATTTAATAGAGATCAATCAACACAGAATAAAATCCAATGTCAGACACACAATCCATTTACAAGTTCGTTCTGGGTCTGAACGAAACCGGAGGCACTTTCCTTGCATATCCATCCATCTCCAGGTACGTCTGGACGATCACCAACTGATTCCCTCATCCTGGGTGTACAGCCCAATCAAGATCATCAGTAATCACCCAAACGATGTGAAGACTTCCGGTCTTCAACCACCGTCTTCATCTTCGACATCTCGTCGAATCGGTTATTCAGAATGGGTATAAACCCGGCCTTTCTGAATAACCCACGTATATAATAAACGAATGTTACACAAACACAACAAACGCCTCATTCCAATTCAGAATATTATTTTATTCACAAAATCACATTCTTAGGGAAAGGTTCCCATTAATTTTATCCAAGATAAATTCTTCTAAATTTATTCTATAATCTTCCTTGGATATCATTCCAAACTAGTCGGGATTAGCGAACCCCACTGAAGTAATTATTTATTTTATTTCTCAATCCCAACTTATATATCCCATGGAGCAAAACTGGTAATACTCCATATCTAACACCACGGTGTTATCGGCAAAATTAATTACCATTTCACGTTCAAATCTAATTAAAGATTTAACTATCGCTTTGGGGCAAAACTGGTGATACTCCATTCTCGATCACCTTTCAGGTTTGATAATTTAAATTATCAATTCACATTTTAATCTAATTAAAGATTCATTAAAACTCCACTTAGTTTTAATCTTTTAAAAAATCAACATCCTGCCTTTAACTGGGTTAAAGAACCAATGTCATCTAAAACACGATTCACGACAAAACCAAATCACATTTGATATTAAGTACAAGGCTCTGAATAGAAAATATACCGGCTTATATTCAATATCAAATTCTGAAACTAACAAATATCGTATTGGAAATAACGATATAAAATATATCTTTCAAATCCCCATAACAATATTTGTATAGTCCCGAAATCCAACATCGAAATATCCCGAAGATAATTTCGATTCAACTCCAGTCCAATCCACGTATTGGGAATATTGATTATTTTTAAAATCACTTTCAAATTCAATTTATTTATTTCAAAAATAAATTGATTTTAATTCTAGTTCAAAACTAGTTCTTTTCGATAAAAATCTATTTTTATCCTTTCAAATGTGGAATTCTTCAGCCCAATTTTTCCCAAATCCTTTCTTATGATTTTACACAAATTATAGATATTTTTAATAGTTTTATCAAGGCCCGTACAGTCGATTTCCATCAACGGTCATCGAACTGCACTTACAGCGACCTTTTTCGAATTTGATTTGGACATAATTCCAAATCCAACAGTTAGATTTCAAATTTCTAATATTCATTGGAAATCTCTTTTCGATACGAACCCAACGGTTCCGGTTTTAGGAGAATCCAATGGTCGGATCTCCCGCAACGTCAATTCGAAGTTAATGGTCGAAATTCACGAACTGCCACGGCGCGGCGCGTTCTATTCAGGCCGTTATATATATAATATATGTATATTATATATATTTCGTCGATTTCCTTTTAAAACGTATTTTATAAATCGCTTTAAATTCATTTTCAAAACCATTTCAACACTATATTCAATTTCAAATCGATTTGATTTCCATTCAATTCGAATTCATTTCAATTCAATTTCAGTTCGTTTTAAATTTCATTCAAAACGATTTCAATTCGTTTTTAACTCAATTTCAATTTAATTCAATTTCAATTCATTTGTAATTGATTTGAATTCAAATTCACTTTCTATTCAATTCGAATCGAATTCATTTTCTATTCGATTCGAATTCATTTCAAATTGATTCAATAAAATTTCAATTTGAATTTTAATCTAATTTAATTTGAATTTCATTTCAAAATATTAGATTTTGAAATCACTTTTCAATATTCATTGTAAAACGAATAAAATCGATATAAATATCGTTCACGTCAAAATAGCGCATCTCTAATCCACACGGCTTTATATTTTTCAAAAACTTCTTTATTCTATTCAACAAATGAATATTTATTCTATTCAACACATGAATCTATATTTCTTTCAACACACGACTATTTTTGTTATGTAAAATATTTTATAAAACTATGGTATCTATCGTTTGATTTTAATTAGACTCCATCGTAAAGTAGTTCTAATTTTAAATATGATAAAGATGCGAATTTTATTATTAAAATATTTTACTCAACACATAAATATTTTCAACACATGAACATCGTCAACACATGACTTTTTTTATATTCAATACATGAATTTTCTTTTATAATACTCATTATTTTCCCGATTGGAATGAGGCCCAATCAATCACCGTATAATGTTAATTATTTGGATTCCATACAACACATGTATATAATAGCATTGAAAAATAATCAACCATCAACCAAAGTGCACTACACTGTATAAGCATCAAATATAGATATCTTACGCTTATAACAGCCTGTCAATCAATCGATCGACATATTTAATCAATCAGGATGAGTGAACTTCAAATTTCATCCCAACACCGGTGTGGGGTTTCAACCAATCAAACACAGATTTTATTTGTGCAGTTGGGCGATGTGTGAAATTTATCGTCCCAATCAATGTCCTTCAAATAGGTGTACATAAACAAACCGTCCGGTTTGTAAATGAATATTTTATTTTATTCACTTCCACGTTAAAAATTATATTTTTAACGATAAAATATTTTATTTCAACACATGAATTTTTATTCAGTTCATTTACTCAATAAAAATGATATTTTTATTTTTCTAACATATTTTAGAAAATTTCGGCGGCATAACGGCACGATACTAGAAACGGGACGAGGCCTAGCCTTACCCCCGGTCTAGTGAAGGCCCACGCCATTCACACATCAATCAAATCCATTCATTTCACCAAACAATTCAATTCAAACCAAATAAACTAACCAACTACTCAACCAAACAATTTTTTAACAAACAAGCCATCCATGGTCTGTGGATGACGGGTGTCGGGTGCTACTAAACACCGTCTGCATCCTAGTATATATATATATATATAGCTAGAAAAAGAGAATTTAGAGTGAGAAGTTCTCACCGATAGCTATCCTAACTCCACGGCACTTCATTGATAGAAATCTTCATCCTTCTCGCCTTTCTTCACTTTCGTTGCCCGTAGTCACTACATATGTAAAAATCGAATTTTTACTTATGCTATTCAATATATAAAAATCGAATTTTTACTATGCTATTCAATATATAAAAATCGAATTTTTACTTCGATGCCATCTAGATAAAAATCTTATTTTTATAGTCGCCTCATACGGATAAAAATTCTATTTTTATACCATTAATATATAGATAAAAATTATATTTTTATCACGCTATTATTTATATAAAGATTTCGCCTTTCCTAAAATAAATGTTTCGCCTTTTCATTTATAAAGATTTCTCCTTTTCAAATTTAAAAATCTAATCTTTTCATTTATAAAAATCTCGTCTTTTCAAATAAAGGTTTGCCTTTCTATAATATAAAAATTATATTTTTCTCGATGTAAAAATCATATTTTTACTTCACTACTCATCTCAAAATATCGTCTTTTCATATTTAAAAATATCGTCTTATAAAAGTCAATCTTTATTTTGCTACACATATAAAGATGCTATTTTTAATATTCCTATCATGTAAAAATTATATTTTAATACTTTTAAAAAATATAAAAATCATATTTTTACCTCTTCTATATAGTAAAGATTATATTTTTCTCTCGCTACTTTGAATAGAAAGATTATATTTTTCTCTCGCTACTTTGAATAAAAAGATTATATTTTTCTCTCGCTACTTTGAATAAAAAGATTATATTTTTCTCTTGCTACTTTGAATAAAAAGATTACATTTTTCTCTGAAAATAAATAATAAAAGTTAATAAAACTCACCTTTTCAGATGGGAGGAGGGGATTCAGACCAACACTGGTTGGCGCAGGTCGTCCGGGAGGTTGCTGGGGCGTCGCGGTTGTCACCGATGGTCGGAGGTGGGCCCGAGGCGGCTGGGCAGCGGGCTAGAGGGGGTCATGGCTCGAATTTGAAGGGGAAAAGAGGGGGGGTCGCAGCAGGCGAAGGTGGGGCCAGGGGGGTCGCGGCGTCGGTGTAGGCGGTCGGAGGCGGGGGTTTCAGAAGAGGAGGGAGAGGAGAACGAGGGGAGGAGGTCTCGAGGTGGAGGAGAAGGGGGAAGAGGGGCGGAGGACCCCTGGAGGTCGGCGCTAGGGCGCGGCGGCCCTGGTGGCAGCGGCGGCGGCGGTCTTGGCCCCCCCGTCGTTCACCCTTTTTTTTTCTTTTTTTCTGATCGGAATGAAGAGGAGAGAGAGAGAAAGAGGGGTGAGGTGTTATTATATTTAATTATTTAATTATCTTTAATTCTCCTTTAAGTTGACTTTTTATTTCGACCTCGAAACGAGGCCCACTGCCTGTCATCCATAGCATTTTACCCCTATTCCGAACACAATGGGATATGTATCGTAGGCTGATTCGATCCTTTCGATCAATTTTCGTCAAAATCAACATATAACTCTATATATTGAATTTAAACGCGCGTTTCAATTTACCGGGGTCACATACTAACTTGAAAAATTCCAGAAAAATATTTTCTAGCTTCGTATTGACGATACGGTCCTAACAAAACTAGTTTCGTCGAATTCTGAGACTGTTGGAAAAATGGCCAATTTCCAGTCGATTAAAATCAACTGAAACTGGTCAAATGCGTTTTCCTTTGCCACGCTCACATATTGATTCGAAAAATTATGTAATTTGGAACCTAGCAATAATTTGACATCACGGACCCAACAAAAGTGGTTTCGTCGAAATCCGAGGTCGTTTGCAAAATTCCCATTTTTAAGGGCATGAATTCCATAGCGACTATTCAGAATTTTCAACTGGACATATCTTTTGATTCCCGCTATGAAAATTTGATTTTTCGGATTCGTTGGAAAGATATCATCAATTAGATCCTAATGTTTTTGGATTCACTAAAATCCGGATTGTTTTCCACCCGGTACATTCAATTGAAGTTTGAAATCGAATTATCGAACTACCGCGCCATTTTCAATTCTATTTATAATTATTTATATTCTAACGACGACGTATATAATATATATGTTCGAATTCCATTCAAAATAAATTTCTCGTCGTTTTTATTTAAAATAATTCATTTTAAATGTTCAAAATTCGCTAAAATTGCCAAAATAAAAATTTTAAATTGGCCCAGATTTTCGGGTTGTTACAATCTCCCCCACTTAAAACTTTTCGTCCCCGGAAAGGAACAAAGTCGAAAGTGGTTTGATCAATCAACTCTACGTTCGATCCGGCTTCCATTCTCCAACTTTTCAGTTTCTGAGAATTTTCAAATTCTTCAAAAATTTGGCTAACACCCTAAATTTTCGAAAAATTTCGCCATAACCTCCCCTGCACCGGGAGCCACGGGAAAATCCCGAAATTGCCATATAGGCCTTCTGATCTCAAAAAGAAAAAGAAAAAGCCAAGCGGCTAGCCAATAGGCTCATAAAATCATCATCACCCAAACAAAACAGTAAATTATGATAAACATGTACCTATTTGTCGGGCAAACAAATTTTATTCTTCGGCTCTAGCCTCCTTGCTATGACCTGTTCAATGTAAGTACTTGTATATGCAAGCAAATGCGACCAATTTTCAATACAATTCAATATTCGGTTCAATTAGGCATAATGGTTCAAAATTATCAAACAAATAAACAAACAACTCAAACATCAATCAATTAGTGGATTAACGTTTCAAATTCATAAATTTGATACATATACAAAAAATCATGTTTTTGATGCCAATTCACAACAATGTATTCTAGCTATATTAGTTTTGGTTCTCACACCAGCCTAATGGAAATATATAGATATCACACCTTCGAAACACGAACATAAATACTGATGATGTGGCCACATTATCAGAATTATCCCCGGGTGTCTAGAATGTGACTCTATATCTATCCAGTATATTAAAACTTCGACTATACGTTCATGACGCGTATACGCGAAATCTTTATATATTGGATTGTCCATATTCAATACAAATAAATATTCAAATACGTATAAAACGAATTGAATTTTTAAAACAATATTGTTTTCTTTTGAAAAATATACTCTTCACACTCGTTCTAGGATACTACTGATCCTATCTCTAACGAGTCATTCTAATTGGATATTACTAATCCAATATCTGATGAATTCTTTCGTATGGTTCTAATGTGTCTTGTTCTCGAGCTCTGTAAACCAAAGCTCTGATACCAAACTGACACGACCCGAATTTCCCCGTGGAGGAAAGCACGGATAGAATTGAGGACAAGACAAAATAGAACGCAGACGGAAGAACATTTCATTGTTATTACAACAATTCCATCAGATACAAGAATATACAGAGTATAAATGAATAAATTACATTCAACAAATATCAGAGATTTAAATAAATTACATAGCAGCGGAAAATAATACAAAACACAACTGAAGGTGATATACGGATACAGAGCTTTCCGGACATTATTCCAGCTGTAAATCAGGATCCTGTGAATATAAATCTGCAAAACCAAAACTACTAGCTGCCCGTGTCGAAAATAGGGGCACCCAGAGTTTAGGTTAAAACAATAAACTCCAGGTCAGTCATGTGACTGGTGTGAGAACTAAAACAGTTATTTAAAACTTTACTTTAAAAGAGAGTAATTCAAGGGACCACGCCGTATAACACGGAACGGGTTTCCTCCCAAGAATACTAGTGCATATAACAAAACAGCGCAATGCTCTTTGGAAAAATGAAGCTATTATAAGACCCAGGTCCCATCACACAATGCAACGCAAGCCGGAGGATAGGGTTTTCCCTTATAATAGCCAAATAATGCTTGATACGTTTAAACAAATCATTTGATACTATCATAGGTGTATAGTGTCAAAACATTTTCAATCATAAATATCAATCCTAGACGGCATGGGTACCATATATCATGTCGCCATACTAGTTCTACAATTAAAACCGCAATATCACGTATTGGAAATTGGATTTCCGTCATGAGTCGAGGCAAGGGGCAAGCTCCTCTCCGCGTTCGAGACACTCTAGCAAATGTCCCAGGACCCCACTATGATCCTTGGATCTTCAGGGCCGGTCCTCTCTTACTTTTGAGGATTAGTTATTCCTGAACACACGTTTCCCGGTCCTTACAGACCTATATCCGAGGCGCCTCGTATCCAACAACCACACAGGTGAAAAGTATATAAATGTCAGGGCTGGTAGGTCACTAACACCACCCTAGCTAGAAAGAAACGTCGGGCTCTCCCTGCAGTCACTATCCCGTTTTTGACTCATACCGAGGTGTGAGGCTCGCGAATTCACGTTATACACAAAGCTATGCCACACAGGCCGTGCTTTGATCATCAACCACAAGACTTTGCTTTTCAACAGAAGCCTTGATCAATTGCCACTTACGCATGCCACACTGGCAATTTATTCCATGCGACTGATGTCCATCGACATACAACCTCTGAGCTCGTACGTCTCAGAGAAGGGCGTTAAGCAAGAGAATAAATTCTCCGCCGCCAAACAGATGTATATTTAATAGAGATCAATCAACACAGAATAAAATCCAATGTCAGACACACAATCCATTTACAAGTTCGTTCTGGGTCTGAACGAAACCGGAGGCACTTTCCTCGCATATCCATCCATCTCCAGGTACGTCTGGACGATCACCAACTGATTCCCTCATCCTGGGTGTACAGCCCAATCAAGATCATCAGTAATCACCCAAACGATGTGAAGACTTCCGGTCTTCAACCACCGTCTTCATCTTCGACATCTCGTCGAATCGGTTATTCAGAATGGGTATAAACCCGGCCTTTCTGAATAACCCACGTATATAATAAACGAATGTTACACAAACACAACAAACGCCTCATTCCAATTCAGAATATTATTTTATTCACAGAATCACATTCTTAGGGAAAGGTTCCCATTAATTTTATCCAAGATAAATTCTTCTAAATTTATTCTATAATCTTCCTTTGGATATCATTCCAAACTAGTCGGGATTAGCGAACCCCACTGAAGTAATTATTTATTTTATTTCTCAATCCCAACCTATATATCCCACGGAGCAAAACTGGTAATACTCCATATCTAACACCACGGTGTTATCGGCAAAATTAATTACCATTTCACGTTCAAATCTAATTAAAGATTTAACTATCGCTTTGGAGCAAAACTGGTGATACTCCATTCTCGATCACCTTTCAGGTTTGATAATTTAAATTATCAATTCACATTTTAATCTAATTAAAGATTCATTAAAACTCCACTTAGTTTTAATCTTTTCAAAAATCAACATCCTGCCTTTAACTGGGTTAAAGAACCAATGTCATCTAAAACACGATTCACGACAAACCCAAATCACATTTGATATTAAGTACAAGGCTCTGAATAGAAAATATACCAGCTTATATTCAATATCAAATTCTGAAACTAACAAATATCGTATTGGAAATAACGATATAAAATATATCTTTCAAATCCCCATAACAATATTTGTATAGCCCCGAAATCCAACATCGAAATATCCCGAAGATAATTTCGATTCAACTCCAGTCCAATCCACGTATTGGGAATATTGATTATTTTTAAAATCACTTTCAAATTCAATTTATTTATTTCAAAAATAAATTGATTTTAATTCTAGTTCAAAACTAGTTCTTTTCGATAAAAATCTATTTTTATCCTTTCAAATGTGGAATTCTTCAGCCCAATTTTTCCCAAATCCTTTCTTATGATTTTACACAAATTATAGATATTTTTAATAGTTTTATCAAGGCCCGTACAGTCGATTTCCATCAACGGTCATCGAACTGCACTTACAGCGACCTTTTTCGAATTTGATTTGGACATAATTCCAAATCCAACCGTTAGATTTCAAATTTATAATATTCATTGGAAAGCTCTTTTCGATACGAACCCAACGGTTTTAGGAGAATCCAATGGTCGGATCTCCCGCAACGTCAATTCGAAGTTAATGGTCGAAATTCACGAACTGCCGCGGCGCGGCGCGTTCTATTCAGGCCGTTATATATATAATATATGTATATTATATATATTTCGTCGATTTCCTTTTAAAACGTATTTTATAAATCGCTTTAAATTCATTTTCAAAACCATTTCAACACTATATTCAATTTCAAATCGATTTGATTTCCATTCAATTCGAATTCATTTCAATTCAATTTCAGTTCGTTTTAAATTTCAGTCAAAACGATTTCAATTCGTTTTTAACTCAATTTCAATTTAATTCAATTTCAATTCATTTCTAATTGATTTGAATTCAAATTCACTTTCTATTCAATTCGAATCGAATTCATTTTCTATTCGATTCGAATTCATTTCTAATTGATTCAATAAAATTTCAATTTGAATTTTAATCTAATTTAATTTGAATTTCATTTCAAAATATTAGATTTTGAAATCACTTTTCAATATTCATTGTAAAACGAATAAAATCGATATAAATATCGTTCACGTCAAAATAGCGCATCTCTAATCCACACGGCTTTATATTTTTCAAAAACTTCTTTATTATATTCAACAAATGAATATTTATTCTATTCAACACATGAATCTATATTTCTTTCAACACACGACTATTTTTGTTATGTAAAATATTTTATAAAATATTTTATAAGACTCCATCGTAAAGTAGTTCTAATTTTAAATATGATAAAGATGTGAATTTTATTATTAAAATATTTTACTCAACACATAAATATTTTCAACACATGAACATCGTCAACACATGACTTTTTTTTATATTCAACACATGAATTTTCTTTTATAATACTCATTATTTTCCCGATTGGAATGAGGCCCAATCAATCACCATATAATGTTAATTATATGGATTCCATACAACACATGTATATAATAGCATTGAAAAATAATCAACCATCAACCAAAGTGCACTACACTGTATAAGCATCAAATATAGATATCTTACGCTTATAACAGCCTGTCAATCAATCGATCGACATATTTAATCAATCAGGATGAGTGAACTTCAAATTTCATCCCAACACCCGTGTGGGGTTTCAAACAATCAAACACAGATTTTATTTGTGCAGTTGGGCGATGTGTGAAATTTATCGTCCCAATCAATGTCCTTCAAATAGGTGTACATAAACAAACCGTCCGGTTTGTAAATGAATATTTTATTTTATTCACTTCCACGTTAAAAATTATATTTTTAACGATAAAATATTTTATTTCAACACATGAATTTTTATTCAGTTCATTTACTCAATAAAAATGATATTTTTATTTTTCTAACATATTTTAGAAAATTTCGGCGGCATAACGGCACGATACTAGAAACGGGACGAGGCCTAGCCTTACCCCCGGTCTAGTGAAGGCCCACGCCATTCACACATCAATCAAATCCATTCATTTCACCAAACAATTCAATTCAAACCAAATAAACTAACCAACTACTCAACCAAACAATTTAACAAACAAGCCATCCATGGTCTGTGGATGACGGGTGTCGGGTGCTACTAAACACCGTCTGCATCCTAGTATATATATAGCTAGAAAAAGAGAATTTAGAGTGAGAAGTTCTCACCGATAGCTATCCTAACTCCACGGCACTTCATTGATAGAAATCTTCATCCTTCTCGCCTTTCTTCACTTTCGTTGCCCGTAGTCACTACATATGTAAAAATCGAATTTTTACTTATGCTATTCAATATATAAAAATCGAATTTTTACTATGCTATTCAATATATAAAAATCGAATTTTTACTATGCTATTCAACATATAAAAATCGAATTTTTACTATGCTATTCAATATATAAAAATCGAATTTTTACTTCGATGCCATCTAGATAAAAATCTTATTTTTATAGTCGCCTCATACGGATAAAAATTCTATTTTTATACCATTAATATATAGATAAAAATTATATTTTTATCACGCTATTATTTATATAAAGATTTCGCCTTTCCTAAAATAAATGTTTCGCCTTTTCATTTATAAAGATTTCTCCTTTTCAAATTTAAAAATCTAATCTTTTCATTTATAAAAATCTCGTCTTTTCAAATAAAGGTTTGCCTTTCTATAATATAAAAATTATATTTTTCTCGAAGTAAAAATCATATTTTTACTTCACTACTCATCTCAAAATATCGTCTTTTCATATTTAAAAATATCGTCTTATAAAAGTCAATCTTTATTTTGCTACACATATAAAGATGCTATTTTTAATATTCCTATCATGTAAAAATTATATTTTAATACTTTTAAAAAATATAAAAATCATATTTTTACCTCTTCTATATAATAAAGATTATATTTTTCTCTCGCTACTTTGAATAAAAAGATTATATTTTTCTCTCGCTACTTTGAATAAAAAGATTATATTTTTCTCTCGCTACTTTGAATAAAAAGATTATATTTTTCTCTTGCTACTTTGAATAAAAAGATTATATTTTTCTCTGAAAATAAATAATAAAAGTTAATAAAACTCACCTTTTCAGATGGGAGGAGGGGATTCAGACCAACACTGGTTGGCGCAGGTCGTCCGGGAGGTTGCTGGGGCGTCGCGGTTGTCACCGATGGTCGGAGGTGGGCCCGAGGCGGCTGGGCAGCGGGCTAGAGGGGGTCACGGCTCGAATTTGAAGGGGAAAAGAGGGGGGGTCGCAGCAGGCGAAGGTGGGGCCAGGGGGTCACGGCGTTGGTGTAGGCGGTCGGAGGCGGGGGTTTCAGAAGAGGAGGGAGAGGAGAACGAGGGGAGGAGGTCTCGAGGTGGAGGAGAAGGGGGAAGAGGGGCGGAGGACCCCTGGAGGTCGGCGCCAGGGCGCGACGGCCCTGGTGGCAGCGGCGGCGGCGGTCTTGGCCCCCCCATCGTTTGCCTTTTTTTTCTTTTTTTTTTCTTTTTTTTTCTGATCGGAATGAAGAGGAGAGAGAGGGAAAGAGGGGTGAGGTGTTATTATATTTAATTATTTAATTATCTTTAATTCTCCTTTAAGTTGACTTTTTATTTCGACCTCGAAACGAGGCCCACTGCCTGTCGTCCTTAGCGTTTTACCCCTATTCCGAACACAATGGGATATGTATCGTAGGATGATTCGATCCTTTCGATCAGTTTTCGTCAAAATCAACATATAACTCTATATATTGAATTTAAACGCGCGTTTCAATTTACCGGGGTCACATACTAATTTGAAAAATTCCAGAAAAATATTTTCTAGCTTCGTATTGACGATACGGTCCTAACAAAACTAGTTTCGTCGAATTCTGAGACCGTTGGAAAAATGGCCAATTTCCAGTCGATTAAAATCAACTGAAACTGGTCAAATGCGTTTTCCTTTGCCACGCTCACATATTGATTCGAAAAATTATGAAATTTGGAACCTAGCAATAATTTGACATCACGGACCCAACAAAAGTGGTTTCGTCGAAATCCGAGGTCGTTTGCAAAATTCCCATTTTTAAGGGTCTGAATTCCATAGCGACTATTCAGAATTTTCAACTGGACATATCTTTTGATTTCCGCTATGAAATTTTGATTTTTCGGATTCGTTGGAAAGATATCATCAATTAGATCCTAATGTTTTTGGTTTCACTAAAATCCGGATTGTTTTCCACCCGGTACATTCAATTGAAGTTTGAAATCGAATTATCGAACTACCGCGCCATTTTCAATTCTATTTATAATTATTTATATTCTAGCGACGATGTATATAATATATATGTTCGAATTCCATTCAAAATAAATTTCTCGTCGTTTTTATTTAAAATAATTCATTTTAAATGTTCAAAATTCGCTTAAATTGCCAAAATAAAAATTTTAAACTGGCCCAGATTTTCGGGTTGTTATATTAGCGGTGTGTAACGACCCATATTCTACGTATCATAGGATCGTAGAATATTTATTTCTTTCACATACGAAGTCGTATGGTCATGTAACTTCCGGAGACGACTATTGGGGTCATTACCCATGTTCATTATTTTCCCGATTTTTAAATGACCATTTTACCCCTAGTTGGCACTGTTTTGGCCATAACTTCTGACTGGAAAGGAATTTTTACTTGAAACCACTTCCATTGGCTCCGGATGATGGTTTACAATTCCGTAGAGTGGTCACATTAGCCAAACGGACTCACCGTTTGGGAGATATGGCTGAAACAATTTTCAGATGGTGAAAAACAGCTTAATTGGGCTTAACCGGGTGATTAGCAGCTAGGCCCAGAGGGAAATTTCGGGTTTAGAGGCATAGGAGGGCTGATTAGGGTTAGGAAATCACTTTCATTTCAGTTTTGAGCCGCCACAAACCTTCTTGAAACCCTAGTAATGGCTTCCATCCTCTAAAACCACTCCAAAACACCTTTTTTTAGTGAAGATTAATCATAAACTGCATCAAATCAGGGCCCAATAGCAACAGAGCAAGGTTGGAGCTGCTGCTATACATAGGAATTCGACCCAAACAGATAGTATTTCAGATTTGGTGTTTTATTTTGTGGCCAAGGTGAGTGATTAGCATCGTTTTGACACTAATTACAGTTAATTAAGGGTAATTAGTGAAGATTAGCGAATTTATACACTAATAAATTCTGGAAAAATATCTATAAATTCGAAAATAATATTTTATGCCTCTGGTAGAAATTTGGTTTAATTTGGTTAAGTTTTGTTAACCCTATGATTAGTTTTGCTTAAACATGCTTAAGGGAAAATATGGGTTTTGGGTATATTTGATCCATTTTGACATATGAATTCATTGTTCTAGTGTTGTGGTTAGTTTGCTATGTTGCTATGACTGTTTGACATGATTTGTGATTGATTAGTATAGTTAGATTTGTCGAAAACATCGTCGAATGGCGTAAACAAGTTGTTGGAAAAAGTTGCAGAAAGTTGTGCAGGGTTTCGGATCGGATCGGATAGGGGCTCGGATCGGATTGGGGACCTGGGCAAGAAACCCGACCCGAACTAGAGTCTGCACGAAAGAGGCTTGGCAAAAAGGAAGGCCATGTTGGTTAAGCTGGAGATCGGATCGACTTGAGGACGAAGGGCTCGGATCGGAACTTGACACTGGGGAGAACTGGCAAGAAGGAGGGTCACGCTAACAGGGATCGGATCGGACAAAAAAGGAGGGATCGGATCGGAGCACGTGAAGAATGAGGGAGCGGATCGGAGCGGAAGCACGAACTGGAAGGGAGATGGCACCCGACCCGACCCGGAGGAGGACAATTGACCCGAGCCGACACGATGGAGTGGGCCCGAACCGTACCGCTATCAGAGGAAGACCATGCATCAACACAACGCAGTAGACCCGACCCGAACCGATGACTTGAAAGGAACCCGACCCGACCCAGTATTGACCAATAACCCGAGATGCAAAGGTAGTCCAATATGGGAAGTTAGAGCTAAAGATCCAGTTGGGAACCGATGAGTTCACTTTATGATTGGGCTTTGCTGCGGGACGTGTGCCAAGGGGCTATCGATGTCTATGACTTTGGATCACTATGTATGGGAAGTACGTGAACGGATTCAGGGCCACAATGGCCTAGGTACGACTAAAGGGCTATAGACCAATGAAGTGGGGTCATTTGTAAAGATTTGGTCATGACTCCATATGGTAAGCTTGGTGGTAGGAGTAGTTGTACAAGTTGAACTCCGTCACTACTTCGATGGGTCTAGTGATTGACAATGTTGGACATCGTATGCTTTACGCACTGAGTGAGAGATGTGAGGATGGTTGCTATGGATGATTTGTTTGCTATCATTATGACATGCACACCCCACTCCCGTATTCTTTACACTATTTATTATGGCACCTTAGAGTACTGTACGGTATGTGGTACTAACTCTTTGGTTGCTGGTCCAGGTTCAGGTATGGTTTAGTACACTTGTTATTATTCTGTTTAGATGCTTATCGCTCATACCAGACTTTATGTCTGACCCAGAGTTTTATGTCTCCTCTTATTACTCTGGGTGCTCACACGAGCAGACTAGAGACAGGTTAGCTGGTGATGCACGGGTAGATGATCCGGAGACGAGCAGGAGGCTTCCACGTAATATATATAGTATTCTCCCTATGTTGTTGAAGATCACTGCTTGGGCATTAGTGGTGCATCTTCTACTTTAGCTTTCTTTTGTTTAGAGACAGTAAATTTGGAAAGTTGTAATAAGCTGTATTTGGATTTCCGCTGCTCTGATGTTGATGTTGATTTTAGTTATCAGCTTATGCACTATCTCACCTATTTTATGTCAAGTAGGTTATTATTATTATTATATTTTATTCCATGCGCTGTGAGGCATTCTACAGGTTCCTTGATTAGTTCATTCTCTTCTTTCCTTTCTTTGGCGACCGTTCCGTGCTAGTCGGGCATGTGTACAGCGCACTTCCGGAGGAAATGCCGGCTGGTGCGGGGCGGGCCGTCACACTTGGTATCAGATCTCTAGGTTGCGTAGTTAACCTAGGGAAGTTAGCAGGGAGAGATAATATACGTATACGAGAAAGCGTATTTGTGATTACTTTGGTTTTCAAAAGATATACATATATATACTATTACTAGTATAAAGATGAAGTCGTACTGCACTAGCACCACTATGGGGTTGTTAATCGTTTCCTTTTTCAGATTGACGATGAGCCGATATACTAGAGGTGCTGGTAGGGGAGCCAATAATGGGGATGCTGCTGACATGAGGATGATGTTTACTGACCTCATGAGAGGGATGCTTAGAGATGTGCAGAGGGCAGCTCCCAATGGTGGAAATGGTGGTGGTCCAATAGTGCAGGCGCCTAGAGTCGACTTCGCCAAGCTGAATAAGGATTATACTAGCCGTGGTGGGAAGTCGTTCCACGGAATGGAGTCGGCTACGGATGTTCAGGATTGGTTGGATAGTTGAGAACGTATCTTTGAGGATTTGGGCATCGAGGATGCGATGAAGAGAAAGCTAGCGTCCCGTCAGCTGCAAGGGCGGGCAACGAATTGGTGGAATGCTATAAAAGGCAGCTACTCCCGAAGATCAGATTACTTGGGAGCAGTTTAAAGCTCGCTTTAGCGAGAAGTTTATTCCAGCTGCTCAGAAGGCAGTGCTGTTTAAGAAGTTCTTCGAGCTCAAGAAGAATGGCAGAGCTGTCTCGGAGTATATTGCTGAATTCGACACTTTGTCAAAACATGGGTTATCTCTTATTGATAATGCCGAGAAGAAGAATGAGAAATTCATAACTGGTTTGGATCAGTACTTGGGGGAAAGGCTTATTAACCACATTGATGAGACGTTTGAATCGATTGTGGGGAAAGCATTAAGATTAGAAAGTCTCTGCCCTAAGTCGAAGACTGAGGTTGCATCCGCAGATGAGCCAAAGCCACAAGCAAGTGGTGGAGGCAAGGGTGGTTCCCAGAATAAGAGGAAGCAGAATCAGACTAAGGATGGCCAGAAGAAAAAGAATAAGCAAGATGTTGAGTGTTTCAGCTGTAGTAAGAAGGGCCATTACGCTAGTAATTGTCGGGCCAAGCCAGCGGACAGGAAGTGCTTCAACTGTGGCCAAATGGGACATCACAAGGACAAGTGTCCGCAACCCCCCAAAGAAAAGCAAATGGTGAAAGCATATGCCCTTAATGCTATTCCTTCTTCGTCAAATGCCCCAACTGCGGCAGAGAAGGGAAAGAATGTTGTCATTCAAGGTATGCTTTCTGTTTATGATGTTCCTGTTAGAGTTTTGTTTGATACCGGAGCTTCCAGTTCTTTCATATCTAGTGACCTGGTAGTTAGGTTGGGATTGGAGCCCGAGATTGTCGATAGACCTTTAGTAGTGACAAACCCGATTGGTGGTTCGACTAGCCTTAGCATGATTTGTCGTAACGTGGTCTTATCGAGTCATGGATGCATGTTTGTTTGTTATTGCTTTGTTTTGGGCTTTACTGGGTTTGACATTATTTTGGGAGTAGATTGGCTCCGATGATACGGGGTGGTGGTAGACTGTGAGGGCCTTTTGGTGACAGCTAGAGCGGATGATGGGCGGAGGATAGTGTTTGGTGGTCTACCCAGTGAGGGGGTATTGGCTAGTTTTCTAAACTCCCTCGACATTCCGCATAGTGAGTTGTCAGGTTTGCCCGTGGTTGGCCAGTATCCAGATGTTTTCGAAGAAGTGACCGGACTTCCACCACACCGAGAGATTGAGTTTCGTATTGATTTGGTAAAAGATGCCAGACCTATAGTGATGCCACTTCGTCGTATGGCACCAAGGGAGCAGCGAGAGCTCGAGGTGCAAGTCAGCGATCTTTTGAAGAAGGGATTTATCAGAAGGAGTGTTTCTAAATGGGGAGCACCAGTTGTGTTTGCTACCAAGGCGGATGGTTCCCTTCGTTTGTGTGTAGACTGCCGCGAGTTGAATAAAGTGACGAGGAAGAACAAGTATCCTCTACCGCGGATAGATGATTTGTTCGATCAGTTGAGTGGCGCGAGAGTATTTTCCTAGTTGGATCTCGCGACTGGTTTTCATCAGCTTAGAGTGGAAGCTGAGAGTATAGCCAAAATGGAATTTCGGACGCCGTCTGGATTTTATGAGTGGTTGGTCATGCCATTCGGGCTGACCAATGCCCCAGCATATTTTGTGGATCTTATGAATAGAGTATTCAGAGATCAGTTGAATAAGTTTTCGTTGATGATATTTTGGTCTATTCAAGGACAGAGGAAGAACACAAGGAACATTTAAGAATAGTGATGGAGGTGTTGAGAAAACACCAATTGAAAGCGAAGTTTTCTAAGTGTCACTTCTGGAGGAGGGAAGTGAGGTTCTTGGGCCATGTTGTATCAGAGAATGGTATTGCCGTGGACCCGGCGAAGGTGGCTACGGTACAGGATTGGCCTACGCCCAAGAATGCAACAAATGTAAGAAGTTTCTTGGGGTTAGCTGGATATTATCGTAAGTTTATCCAAGGTTTCTCCAAGATAGCAGCACCATTGACCCAGTTGACCAAGAAGAATCAAGCTTTTGTCTGGGCTGAAAGGTGCGAGAATGCATTCAAGAGTCTATAAGGACAAGTTGACATGTGCACCAGTGTTATTCATTCCTAAGGGGAATGAAGAGATGACGGTATACACGGATGCTCGTGGTACCGGACTAGGTGCTGTATTGATGCAAGGCGGTAGGGTTGTAGCTTATGCAAGTCGGCAATTGAAACCGCACGAGAAAAGGTACCCTACCCATGATTTGGAATTGGCAGCGATCGTGTTCGCATTAAAGATGTGGAGACACTATCTCTTGGGAGAAAGATTTGAGCTGTTTACAGATCATAAGTCGTTGAAGTATCTCTTCTCTCAGAAAGATCTGAATCTCCGTCAGCAGAGATGGTTAGAGTTCTTAGCTTCCTATGATTTTGACATCGCATATACACCGGGAAAGGGCAATGTGGTGGCTGATGCATTGAGTAGGAGACATGCCAGCCTAGGGGCTATGTTTCTAGAATGGAAGCAACTGGAGTACATCGCTGGGTTTGATTTCAGACCAAAGTGCGAATTGGATCCAGAAATGTTAGCAAGTTTGACGATCAGACCCACTTTGATTGAGCGGACCGGCTCTAGTCAGAGGGACGATCCTAACCTATTGGAAATCATCTCCAAATTAGAGATGAGTATAGATGAGGAGATGAACAAGTATGGGCTTGATCGAGATGGATGGCTTAGAAAGAATGGAAAGCTTGTTGTACCCAAAGTCGATGGATTGAGAGATGAAGTGCTTAGAGAGTGTCATCACTCAAAACTGACTATACACCCCGGTGGTAATAAGATGTATCGAGATATGAAGCAGACCTACTACTGGGAAAGGATGAAAAGAGACATTGGGAAGTTTATATCCAAGTGCATGAATTGCCAGCTAGTTAAAGCCGAGCAAAAGAAGCCTAGTGGGTTGTTGCAACCATTAGAAATTCCCGAATGGAAATGGGAGCAAATCTCGATGGATTTCATCGATGGTTTACCAAGGACTAGATCGGGACATGATAGCATTTCGGTAATTCTGGATCGATTGACTAAGAGTGCAAGATTTATACCAGTCAAATCGACCCAAACGGCAGCTAAGCTAGCAGAATTGTATATGAAGTGGGTAGTGAGATTTCATGGAGTACCTAAAAGCATTGTGAGTGACCGAGACCTGTTGTTCACTAGTGGGTTTTGGAAGAGCTTACAAGAGGCTCTAGGGTCAGAGTTACATCTCAGTACCGCATATCATCCTCAGACCGACGGTCAGACGGAGAGGGTGAATCGTATTTTGAAAGATCTCTTGAGAGCATGTATATTGGATTTTGGTGGATCGTGGGATGACCATCTGCATCTAGTAGAGTTTGCATATAATAATAGATACCAATCCAGTATCGGTATGGCTCCATATGAAGCTTTGTACGGAAGACCGTGCAACTCACCATCATGTTGGATAGAGACTGGCGAGAAGTTTATGCTTGGACCAGATGTGGTGAGGGAAACTTCAGATAAGGTTAAGATCATTCAGCAATGAATGAAAGCTGCCCAAGATAGGCAGAAGAGTTATGCTAATAAGAGGAGAAGAGACTTAAAATTCTCCGTTGGTGACTTGGTGTTTGTCAAGATTTCTCCGTTGAAGAGCGTAATACGATTTGGCAGGAGAGGCAAGTTAGCACCAAGATTTGTTGGCCCATTCCCTGTTCTTGAACCAGTCAGAAATTTGGCATATAGAGTTGACTTACCAGAGAAGACGGCGGGAGTTCACAATGTATTTCATGTTTCCCAACTAAGGAAGTTCGTTCACGACCCAGATATGACTATTTCACCTGATCAGTTAGAGGAATTCGAAGTAGAACCCGAGGCGGTTGGGAACAGCAAGCCGACCCGTATTGTCGAGCACGACATGAAGCAACTTCGAAGGAAGGTGGTGAAGCTAGTCAAGGTTCAGTGGGGTGAGGACGAGAATGATTGCACTTGGGAGACAGAGGAGAACATTAGGAAGACGTATCCAGAACTCTTTGCCTGGTAAGATTTTAACTTCAATTTAGTTTTCCGCATGCTAGGATAGGCTTGTTTGCTTGTTTTGCATGTTTGATTGTTGTATGTGGTTGTTAGGCTTGCGGGATCTTTTGTATGTTTAGGGTTAAGGAATTTCGGGGGCGAAATTTCTTAAGGAGGGGAGAGTGTAACGACCCGTATTCTACGTATCATAGGATCGTAGAATATTTATTTCTTTCACATACAAAGACGTATGGTCATGTAACTTCGGGAGACGACTATTGGGGTCATTTCCCATGTTCATGATTTTTCCCGATTTTTAAATGACCATTTTACCCCTAGTTGGCACTGTTTTGGCCATATCTTCCGACTGGAAAGGAATTTTTACCTGAAACCACTTCCATTGGCTCCGGATGATGGTTTACAATTCCGTAGAGTGGTCACATTAGCCAAACGGACTGACCGTTTGGGAGATATGGCTGAAACAAGTTTCAGATGGTGAAAAACAGTTTAATTGGACTTAACCGGGTGATTAGCAGCTAGGCCCAGAGGGGAATTTCGGGTTTAGAGGCATAGGAGGGCTGATTAGGGTTAGGAAATCACTTTCATTTCAGTTTTGAGCCGCCACAAACCTTCTTGAGACCCTAGTAATGGCTTCCATCCTCTAAAACCACTCCAAAACACCTTTTTTTAGTGAAGATTAATCCTAAACTGCATCAAATCAGGGCCAAATAGCAACAGAGCAAGGTTGGAGCTGCTGCTATACATAGAAATTCGACCCAAACAGAGAGTATTTCAGATTTGGTGTTTTATTTTATGGCCAAGGTGAGTGATTAGCATCGTTTTGACACTAATTACAGTTAATTAAGGGTAATTAGTGAAGATTAGCGAATTTATACACTAATAAATTCTGGAAAAATATCTATAAATTCGAAAATAATATTTTATGCCTCTGGTAGAAATTTGGTTTAATTTGGTTAAGTTTTGTTAACCCTATGATTAGTTTTGCTTAAACATGCTTAAGGGAAAATATGGGGTTTTAGGTATATTTGATCCATTTTGACATATGAATTCATTGTTCTGGTATTGTGGTTAGTTTGCTATGTTGCTATGATTGTTTGACATGATTTGTGATTGATTAGTATAGTTAGATTTGTCGAAAACGTCGTCAAATGGCGTAAACAAGTTGCTGGAAAAAGTTGCAGACCTGGGCAAGAAACCCGACCCGAACTGGAGTCTGGCACAAAAGAGGCTTGGCAAAAAGGAAGGCCATGTTGGTTAAGCTGGGGATCGGATCGACTTGAGGACGAAGGGCTCGGATTGGAACTTGACACTGGGGAGAACTGGCAAGAAGGAGGGTCACGCTAACAGGGATCGGATCGAACAAAGGAGGGATCGGATCGGAGCACGTGAAGAATGAGGGAGCGGATCGGAGCAGAAGCACGAACTGGAAGGGAGATGGCACCCGACCCGACCCGGAGGAGGACAATCGACCCGAGCCGACGCGATGGAGTGGACCCGAACCGAACCGCTGTCAGAGGAAGACCATGCATCAACACAACGCAGTAGACCCGACCCGAACCGATGGCTTGAAAGGAACCCGACCCGACCCAGTATTGACCAATAACCCGAGATGCAAAGGTAGTCCAATATGGGAAGTTAGAGCTCAGGATCCAGTTGGGAACCGATGAGTTCACTTTATGATTGGGCTTTGCTCCGGGACATGTGCCAAGGGGCTATCGATGTCTATGACTTTGGATCACTATGTATGGGAAGTACGTGAACGGATTCAGGGCCACAGTGGCCTAGGTACGACTAAAGGGCTATAGACCAATGAAGTGGGGTCATTTGTAAAGATTTGGTCATGACTCCATGTGGTAAGCTTGGTAGTAGCAGTAGTTGTACAAGTTGAACTCCGTCACTACTTCGATGGGTCTAGTGATTGACAGTGGTGGACATCGTATGCTTTACGCACTGAGTGA
Source organism: Allium sativum (assembly GCA_030737875.1). NCBI lineage: Eukaryota > Viridiplantae > Streptophyta > Magnoliopsida > Asparagales > Amaryllidaceae > Allium > Allium sativum. Next base: position 1,014,918,721 of record CM060926.1, on the reverse strand, counting down.
GAGATGTGAGGATGGTTGCTATGGATGATTTGTTTGCTATCATTATGACATGCACACCCCACCCCCGTATTCTTTACACTATTTATTATGGCACCTTAGAGTACTGTACGGTATGTGGTACTAACTCTTTGGTTGCAGGTCCAGGTTCAGGTATGGTTTAGTATACCTATTATTATTCTGTTTAGATGCTTATCGCTCATACCAGGCTTTATGTCTGACCCAGAGTTTTATGTCTCCTCTTATTACTCTGGGTGCTCACACGAGCAGACTAGAGACAGGTTAGCTGGTGATGCACGGGTAGATGATCCAGAGACGAGCAGGAGGCTTCCACGTAATATATATAGTATTCTCCCTGTGTTGTTGAAGATCACTGCTTGGGAATTAGTGGTGCATCTTCTACTTTAGCTTTCTTTTGTTTAGAGACAGTAAATTTGGAAAGTTGTAATAAGCTGTATTTGGATTTCCGCTGCTCTGATGTTGATGTTGATTTTAGTTATCAGCTTATGCACTGTCTCACCTATTTTACGTCAAGTAGGTTATTATTATTATATTTTATTCCATGCGCTGTGAGACATTCTACAGGTTCCTTGATTAGTTCATTCTCTTCTTTCCTTTCTTTGGCGACCGTTCCGTGCTAGTCGGGCATGTGTACAACGCACTTCCGGAGGAAATGCCGGCTGGTGCGGGGCGGGCCGTCACACGGTGAGACCACTGCTAAGGACATTTGGACCAAGCTAGAAAAAAATCTATTTAAAGAAGTCACTAGCCAACCATCTGATTTTGCTGAAGACATTTTTCACCATGCAGATGAGAGAGGGTACTTCAGTGAAGGCACATCTAAGCTTCTTTGACGATCTCATGATGAAAATTGTTGATTTGAAAGTGGATGAGGAGAAAAAAGCAATGATTCTTTTGTGTTCTCTTTCAGAGCGATACACAGGTTTCGCTAACAGTCTTATCTATGACAGAGATGCACTAACAGTAGATGTTGTGAAGGCAGGTCTTCTATCTGAGGACCTAAGGGATCAGATGAAGGGGTTAAGTGAAGGTAGAGGAGGAAGTAGTACGGAAGCCTTATTAGATGGTATTGATAAAGGGGAGAAGAAGAAAATAAAGTCAAGAGATGGGAAGTGCTACATTTGCAAGAAACCAGGCCATTGGAAGAGAGATTGTCTGGACTCGAAGAAAAAGATTAAAGCTGCAAATTGGTCGGTTGCGATGGAGGAATTTTTGTCTGATGACTTGTTGACTGTGGTAGTATCAAATGTATCAGACCGTTGGGTGCTAGATACGGGGGCGTCTTTTCATATGACACCTAATAAGAATTATTTCAGTTCTTTTAAAAGAAAAAGAGGGAAACTAATTCTTATGGGAAATGATGCTAGTTGTAGAATCATGGGCGAAGGTACTGTGCAGATTCGCATGTATGATGGGGTAATACGCACTTTGACAGGTGTCCATTATGTTCCAGGTCTTCGGAAGTCAATGATATCTCTTTGGCAATTGGCATCCGAAGGATGTGATGTGACTATTAATAAGGATAGTCTAGGGGTTACTAAGGGTGCATTTTTAGTGATGAAGGGAGATACGTTTCATAATTTGTATCTCCTGAGGGGAAGCACTGTACTTGGAAAGTCAAGGGTTGGAGTTTACAGTTCTCGTGGAAAAGATGTCAAAGCTAGACATACAAGAAGAGACTTTGAGTTTCTGCATAGGAAGAATATAATCAAAGGGGAAAGCTTCAACAAGGTGGGATTTTTCCAAGAGGATGTGCTTGATAAGCGGAAGAAGGGATCATCTGAATTTGGTTAGAGATCAAAGGAGAAAGTAGTGGATACAAATAATTCTTTGCAGACTGCTAAGTTCGGGCATTGCTCGAACTGGAATCTCTTATCGAAATGTTAGGTGCCACGTGGTGGCACGGTGTGGGGAGAGGGTTGAGATGGTTCATGGAGACGTTTGTTTTCATGGTGAAGATTGATAGGTCTTACTTGAAGGGGGTACTTTGAACACATTGTTGGTAAGCGGTGGCGTTGCCCGAGTTTGTTAACAAAGTGCAATGGGTGATGGCCATGCCGAAGCTCATTGGGGAAAGTAACCATGGTGACTTGTCCGAGAAGATTCTTAGAGCAAGAGGATGTAGGTGGAGTTGGTACGCTTTCAAGGAAATATAGTATCAAGGTGGAGATTGTTAGAATTTGATATACAATATTTCCATTTGCAGAAGATTTGGAAGATATTATTGATTATGGTGATAGAATATTTCCAATTAGAGAAGATTTGGGAAATATTGTGAATTTGAGTAATATAATATTTCCAACTACAGAGGATTTGGAAGATATCAGAAAATTTGTTGCCTATTTTGTGAAAATAGATAGGGCAATACATTGCCTACATAAGTGGAAGAATATGAAGAGGTTTCTTTTTGGTATATTGAAGTAAGGAATTAATTCTCTGATTAGAAGCAAATAAATTAGAGAATTAATTAGGCATCGATTTATAACCATAAATCAATTACTTGAACCCCAAGTATTAATCCTTATATAAGGATAGGGATTAGGTGAATGGTGTATAATCTCTGAAAGTTCTTCTTCTTCCCTACTATCAGTCTTGTAATATTTTCTTATTTAGAAAAGGAATAAAATCTCCTCTCCCCAAGTGTACGTACACTAACAAGACGTTAGTGGAACCATTATAAATTTATTGTGTTCTTTCTTTTATTGCTTGATCTGTGATTGTTTTGCTGGTGACTAGCTTTGTTTGTTTTGCCTCGCCATCAATCCGTACCTATTTGTTTTTTCGCAAGGTTTCGTTTCATTCCAAGGCATTTTTTTTGGAAACTTTCCCAACACTTTTTATTACATTATTTATGAAATATATAGTATGTTATTAACAAAAATATAGAAGGTACAGTATTCGACATATCTTGGCAAGGGTTGAAAAATGTTCCTACCAAAAACTATCGTGCTAACTATTTTATTCCAAGACTATTTGTTAACGCAGATTACTTTCACCTGTCAACGTACTATAATGACATAAGAATAATATAAATGAATATACTGACGTAACAATGTAGTTAATCATATATGATAGAAAATATGATATAAAGAAAGAACATGCATCTAAATAGCTAAGAGACTTTTTTTAGAAAATGAAATTGCTAAGATACATAGATGAGTGGACAATTTTAAAAAATAACCTGGCTATACTTCTATTCGATATGGCTAATGAAATTTAGATGCCTTAACCATATCTAGCCTCGTAAGTTACCAACTTGATTCTTTGCAGCAAAAATAAGATTGCATCTGTGGGCATCAGGTTAGGGAGGAAATTGCACTTCTGATCTCAGGATCAAGAATTGAAATAGCTCCAGGTTCAAGACAAGGATCAAGATCAAGAATCGCACGAGTATATATACATCAGTTGGTAACTCCGAATAACCAGACCAACTCAACCATTCACTCTTGTAGAGCTCCATGGATTCAAGAGACGGGTGGGCATTGATTGAGGTTGATTAACCAGTAATTATATGTTATGATAATTATTTGTAATTTAAACAGGTCGGAAGACATAGCTTACCCCAAGAAAATAATAGCTCCCACTGAAACAGTCATCCCACTATTCATGAATTATCCAATCCATCAGACTTGCACTGATTGTCGTTCTAACATAATTCATTTGGCATGTTACTGTGAAGAGCAAGGGCCCTTCAATCATTGAGAGCCTCAATGTGTCATTGACGAGGGCAAAGTGATGTGCATGATCAGTCAATGATTGTACTTGCTGTCTGGCATTTGCAGGAATGTACAAGCATTGCAATTCATTGGTTCACGATGAAAGGGAGGGTCAAAATTCATAGGTAGCTCTACCTATGTAAGCATTGCACATATTGTTCCCATCAAATTGCAACAAAGTGCACTCAAAATTCATGCATCTCTGTGTACTGTTGGATCAACAAGCTTAGAAAGCGTTGGGTGATGTTGACAAGCAATTGAAGCTTAGAAGTTATATGTTACTGTCAGCACTTATAGCTAACACAAAGAGCACAACATGTAAATGAGAACCTGAAGGGTAGTTAAAGTATCAATGTCCTGGTCTATGTTGGTTTTGCAGCAAGAGTCATGCAAGGTCTAAGAAAATTTAAATGCAACAGCTAGAGCATGCACATTACATGCATATACGAGAATATATAATACACAGTTGAGTTTAGTTTGTTTATAGATATATTAAATTTTAGGTGATAAAGGTGGTTACAGACGTTTAATGGAAATATGCAAATATATGTTGTATTTGAATTTATAGGTTTGTATATTTTAATATTAACATCCAAACATAGGAATATATAGGAATATATATGTTCATACATAGGAATATATATTTACACATGCATCATCTGATATTAAGTGCTTATATATAAATGTTGCTTAAAGCTTTAGTTATAAGCATGAAGTTTACCTAATTATAAGCTTTATATTCACTTGCTTCTATCATTGAATAATTACCTTTTAATTTCTTTCTTTTCACTTCAGTTTTCAAAATACTATTTGAAAACGATCAGATCTAACTATTGCTATAAAAAATTAGATTATTTGCTTTATCTTCTATGAGGTTAGCAGTGTTTTATCTGATTGTAAATTATTTTTGGGGAAGATATATGCATATTTTTGTCAGCCTACGTGTCATTCAGACCTTCTGACCATTTGAAACTAAATTTAAGCACGACACATATTTGTAGTGCCTTTTGTTCATATGGGTTGGGTTTGGTTTGTATTAGTAGAAAAACGTTATTTTGATGAACATTCTCGATGTTCTGCGCGCTATATTTAACAACAAATCACACATAAATTTTCCAATTGAATTTTCTAACATCTTTTCTGAAAACTGGACATCTCTGAAGAGCATGCATATAGTTAGCATACCAGCCTTCTTAATAACATTAAAAGAATTGTTTTAAATTAATAGATAGGCAACATTTTCGAACCGAATTGAAATCATATTAGTGGATGCACTTATTATTATTCCTTGCTATGACACACTGATATGCAATATTTGAGGTATTCGTTTCAATAATCAATTAATTAACCTTTTCATTTTTGCAACACACACACACACAAATATATATATATATATACACACACACACGTAGACACACACATGCATATATACGACACAAAACTAGACATAAATGGAGAGACACAGAATACTTCAATCAATGCTCGATCCATTACAATACTTCAATCAACATAACTTACTAAATTTTCTTCTGTGATTGAACAAGAAACTTTCTTAAATGTGCTAACGATCTATAATTATATGACTAAGCAAAAATGAAGATCAAGTAAGATTGTTGTTTGTTGGAGTCGCTTAAAGGAGATTTTAATTTGTTGCTTTTAGATCCTTTAAATTCTTGATCATTTAATTAGTTTTTTTAGTTGCTAAAGTGAAATAGATTAATAATTTTGTAGATGTTCATATTTTATTTGGCGTGTCACTGGATAGAGCTAAAGGATTTACCATGACAAGTTTGCAAAACGAATAAATTGGAATTTCATAAGACAAAAAAATAAAAAATAAAAAATAAAACATCTTTTGTCTTTATTTTGTTATGATATGTACAAACATTATATTCCAATATCCTTTATGTAAAATGATATGCACAGTTTTTACTCCATTTGTATTGTGGTTTTAAGCGATTTAATTTACTATCATAAGTGGCATAATTGAAACCTCAAGAAAACCAGAATTAGATATGTTTACACTTATATTGACAATTTTAAATTTGTAATTACTTCCCAAGTGGCATGTTTCTAATTACTATCAAACTTTCTATTAAATTACGAATCTAAACAACAAACCATAAAAATATATATTGAAAGTAATGAAAGATCCCAATTGTTGGAAAAAGAAAGGTGCTTTAATTCGATGGGGAGCCCTGCTCTCTAACCATCAGCTTGCCAATGGGCACTAAGCATTTTCTGCCATAGCGATTCATTTATTTTTTAGTTGTTTTAACACCTTCAGTTCTTTAAAGTGAGTTATTCTTCTTTTATGAGAAAAGTCAGATGATCCAGTAAACTTAAGGACATGTTAATATCCAAACTTATGCAGCGACTAGAAAAACAAACAAAAATTCATGGAACGTATTCACAATTCGTGCAGGAGGCCATGTTTGCACAAAGGTATATCCACCATTTGTGCACTAGGTAGTGTCTGCATAACTATATGCATGTGCACACACATTTTGCAAGTTATTCAGGTCAAATGAGGTGGGTTCAAAGATATGATCTAAGCAATGTTCAATAATATTTCTAACATGGGTAGTTTATAGAGAAAAATTTGTTGTACAAACTGAATATCTTGATATATTTTTTTGATAATGTTAGAAATTCCTCATATTTTAATTACACAATTGCCCATTTGCGTAGCACGGGCCACACACTAGTACTTTATATTTTATTAACCAATTGAGTTCAAATTCTGTATATAATCGATAAATCGATTTTTACTTATCGAATTTCCTTAGAATTTTTCCAAGTCTATAAATTTCCAGAAAATTTCGCCAAAGCCTCTTTTGTACGACTCATTCAATACAACTACAAATCGCTTCTCTAGGCCCTTTCCATTCAAAATGAAAATAAAAAAGCCAAGCGGCTTGCCCAGTAGGTTCATAAAATCTCATATTGAATTTAAAATGTACCTTTTCGATGAGCATTCAATTTATTTCTTCCATTAGCTTCATTCCATACCAGTTTAACATATATTCAACCATTCCCAATTGATTTCAAATCAATTCAATTTTTAAATTCAACCGCATTCACTTTGCAAAATTATTTTCTAATTAGCTCTTTTTCTTAAATCCACTTTTAGTTCGAACATGTCATGTTCAAATATATTTTTATTCGCTTATATACAAGTTGAACTCAAACTCCATGTTCAATTCCAAACTTTAATTCAAGCTCCATATTCAAATTTCCAATTTCAGTTCACTTAACCAAAGTTAAGCTCGATCAAAAACTCCACTAACTTATTTCTTTCCTAATTAGGTAACTTCATTCAATAATTAAAAAAATCTGATTTTTGTTCCAAAAATCAATTCATTCACTCCACTTGAGTTCATATTTACTATGTTATTCAATAACCCAAATTTGATTTTTCTAATGGAAATACAAATTTTATTTTCTTAAAATCCTTCTATTTTATTTAACAAACCGTTATGGTTTATAAATGATTATACCGCCGTTTTTCTAGAAATTTGATTTTGATATAACTCAAAATCTATAAGACGAAATCCATATTTTCCTCTTCCATTAGAAAACTATTATTCAACAGGTCCGGGCGATTCTTGTTTCAAAGAATTCCGTTTTATGTTGAGTTCTATATACTCAGTTGAAGTTTGAAACATAAAACTATGAACTACTATGCCGCGGGGAGTTCATTTTAATTAAAATTAAATATAAACGTTTAAGCTTCGTTTATTAAATAAATTCCAACCTCATTCTTCGATAATTTAATATAAATCAAACCATTTATCCAAATCCAATTTAACAACTCTAATTATCCAAAATCGTCGATTATTTCATTCTAAATTCTAACTCGGTTATAATTTTATTCACAACTCAATTTTCTATATTAAATTCTAATTTCCTTGAAAATAAATTATTTTATAAAATTCAGCATAATCGAATTCCAATTATAAATCGCTTGGATTTATCTCAATTCAGTTTATATTCCGAATTCCAGAACAAATTCTAACGCTTTCTTTTCGAAACAATTTGCAATTCATTTTTGAATTCACGTGAAATTAAAATTTCAAAATTAGTACATTTCCGACCTTGAAATATAGTACATTCTTAATCATAGACAGCCTACTATCTTTTAATTACATTATTTATGAAATATATAGTATGTTATCAACAAAAATATAGAAGGTACAATATTCGGTGTATCTTGGCAAGGTTTAAAATATGTTGCTACCAAAAACTTTCATGCTAACTATTTTATTTCAAGACTACTTGTTAACGCATATTCTTTCACCTGTTATCGAATTATAATGCCATAAGAATAATATAAATGAGTATACCGACGTAACAATGTAGTTAATCATATGTGATAGAAAGCACGATATAAAGAAAGAACATTCGTCTAAATAGCTAAGAGACGTTTTTTTGAAAATGAAATAGCTAAGAGACACAAATGAGTGGACAATTTTAAAAAATAACCTGGCAATGCTTCTATTCCATGTGGCTAATGAAATTTAGATGCCTTAACCATTTCTGGCCTCGTAAGTAACCTGTAGATTACAGGAAGACAATAATCAAGTCAGCCTACCATGAACAATAAATTCCTACACATGATTGTGTCTTAATATATAAGTACACATATTATATGATGGAGCTAATAATTGTTACCTGTAAAAACATATAGGCATATTTCATCGATAAAGTAGTCAGTGTAATTGGTGTACATAGGTACGTAAGTTCTGTACTCACATATTCCACACAGCGACAGTCGTAACAACCCAATGGTACTACTGTTAGTTGAAGGCCGGAAGCAAAATACAAATCTTAGGTTCACCAACAGATGTAACAGTAGTTAGGCCAGTAGTTAAGTGGACGGTTTGCAGATCGTAAACAATACTATAAATAAAAGACGCAATAACCGGGTAAAGCCTAAAAATACAACTTTGTAATTTTCGCATATGACAAAAAAATGTATCGTAAACTGATAATATTAGTTCAAAAGGTGATTATTAAGACCTTTAGGTGCTAAGCATAGGTCTTACACTGAATGGCCAATCAACAAAATTTTGCTAAGCCTCCATTAGTTTCAGTTAGCAAAAATAATCAATCATCTCCTCTATTAAGTCACAACATTTTGTAAAACAGTTTTAATACGTTTTGCACCTAGCTGGTTGTTGTAATCCATCACTGATCAGTTTCAGTTCACAACTATCAACAGGTAGTTCAAATTGCATTACCGACAATCATGTTCCAAACAACAAATATAATGCACTATTCAGGAATTGTAGACGCAGTATAAACGACTTTGCCATAATGTATTTGCTATATTACCATAGTTGAGAAGAGATAAATGTTGGAAAGCGCCGAAGAACCACATGAATTCAATAAACTGTTAATCGTCTATTCAATATTTGCATTAACATATTTTAACAAATTTGGTCTTCGTTTTTGCAGTTTACAGTTGGATTGTTAAACACCTAGGGTGACATGTTGAGCATGGTATGAAGACGTAGTTACAGAAAGGAGGAAGTTAATTATTTGGAAGAGAATCTGCTTGATGTCATCCCATAAATTGTTCAAAACAATTTTTTATTTGTAGTAGTTTATCACAAAATCAGGTAACCTTCAGCAAACATAACATAAGCAATTTTTGATTAAAGCCACTTTCGTTGTACTGTGTTTAAGAAAAAGCATGATAGAAATCCGAGACTATGGCAGTAAAACTATAGGTTAATAAATGTGTACCACATTTTTGCACAGAAAACGCAACATTTATGCATTGGGAGCTTTACTGCCTAACTATTGCAATTATACAGGGGAAGTCAGAAGTAATGACCCTAACTTAAACGATGATTCCTGAAAAACTCAAAAACATCCACTTATAAGGAGTACCATACTTAAAAAATATTTTACCATATACAAATCAATTCTCAGTTCAGTACTAACTATGAAAGTGCATATACGATATTACATAACAGGATCCTATAGAAAATTAAGTTTTCATTAAATTGTAATGGCAAACAACATGGACAACATCGATAATCGTAAAAGCTTCCAGTTGTATAGGCGTAACCAATATTGTACTGATGCTGACGATAACACTGGAGTGGGAGAGGATCAAATTGTAGCAGTAAAAGTCTCCAATTCGAGCAATAATATAAGCAAATTACCGACTTATTCGAGTAAATCCCCAATTCGGTTTCACCGTTTCAATAGCCAAATCTCCACTGTGGATTATTTTGGGTTAAGAATAGTCAATTAAAAAAAAAGAGGGAAGTAATGTTTGTTGAGGGTGGAGAAAGGAGTTAAAAGAAGAAATGGAATACGGTTTCGAGGAAAAACCACTATTTCCGCACTAATTATGAAATGAACCTGGTTTTGAAAAGAAAAACAGAAATGTACTAAAAATACCTTAACATAAAAAAAGACATATGTCATCATATTAATGATCAGATTTTTCCTTTCCAGTATAAGTAATAGATAGATATGCTTTATGACTGAGTTATAGAACTCAAATATATAATTTAACGGTTATACACCAAAAGTAGTGTTTTTTCTGCATTCATTACAACCTTCATTATCTCATGTTGAACACTCCTAGTCATATAAAATAAATAAACAGACAAACAGACAAACATTTATAGCAGCATTAATGTTTTGCAAATTATACTGGTTCGAATAACGGTCTACTGTGTAAAATTACAGTTTACTCATGCAACTACAAAACTGCATTAGAATATCAAGGCATCGAAGTAGTAAAAAAAGATCTAGTTTATCGATTGATTATCAACTGTAAATTCAATGAAATTAGATAGAACATGTAGATTACATACTTTGGCGAATCCTTCCCTAATAATTATGTGGAAAAATAGAAAACTGAACATGCATAATTGCATGTCAATTTTTGATTTCTTTTATCTTTAAGTTAAAGGATAAAATTCGAGTCAACTGGAAAGTAACCATATAATAGTTGATAACATTTGGTGACGAAGACAAAGAAGAATGATTTAAAAGTTGTAGGTGCAATAAATACTCAAATTTTGTATTGGAAATAACAGTAAATAGTACAAAGTTCTGCATGTAGTTTAAAGGAGTTTTGATAAATTTTTGATGAAATGGCTTACACAATGAATCAACTTAGTAAAAGTGCGTTAATCAAAATAGTTAACATTTACATATTAGTCGATTCGTAGTATAAGGGGAAATAACCATTTATCTAGTATAGCAGTACACTTAAATATTGAACCAAGTATTGTAGATCATCTACAATAACCTGGGAACATAATATCTAAACCATAAACTACAAATGTTGCAGAAAAATTCATTAATTTTCTTATAATTATGCTCAATAGCATTGGTTTGAAATCAAACCATAGACTATGTTCAATAGTCATATGCTATAGAAATTCAAAAAAGGAACCGTCATACGTAGTAAATGAAATACTTAGGGCCTGTTCTTTGGTCCAAAACGGACCAGTTGTCTGACGGACGCATCCATTAGATAACGATCCATTTTGGACCGTTTACCCAATGGCTCAAAATGGAGCCGTTGGGCTCGGACGCGTCCGAGCCCAACGGCTCCATTTTGAGCCGTTAGGTAAAACCACTCTCCTCTATAAATTCCTACCCCCTTCCATTCATCCTTTTACCACAAATCCATCTTCTATCTCTCTAAACACTCTCCTATCTCCACACGAAAATGGCTAATCGACAACAAAACACCATTGGAACAGTGAATCAACACGACTCTTGCTAAAATGCATCGTTGCTGCATATGGTAAATGTGGTAATAACAAGAAAGGGGTTACCAAAACTATAGTGGAAAAATTTAATGCTATAACGGTCGAAATCAACGTTACACGATCAAATGGAAATATGAAATTGATCGACGAAAACAAAGTTCGACACAAGTATGATAGTCTTCGAAGGGAATGGGTTAAATGGGAAAGCTTGAACAACAAAACTGGAGCTGGTTGGGATCCTAATCGTCAAACTGTTTCAGGGTCGGATGAATGGTGGGATGATCGTTTAAAGGTATTCTCGGTAAACTTCTGTTTTGTTTTTTAATAAACCTGTTATTAATTACCGTTGTTAAAATAGGAATTTGGGCCGTGTATTCTGAAATTTAGAAAGTCACCGCTTGAGCATTTGGAGATACAATAGCAACTGTTTCAAGGAACACATGCAACTGGACAAACGACGTATACCCCAGCATATACACCCGCTGTTACTTGTTGACCCGCCTTTTGGCAAGGCCGTCAACCCATGGACCCATCACAGGATCACTCAGGACTCGAGCAGGGCCTGGACAAGCCAATACATTTTTGGCCCGAGGCTCCTGGGCTCGAGGGCTCTTGGATAGAAGCACTTCAGCCCTATAGACCTAGGCTAGGTGGTCGTGAGATCAGCTTGCACTACAGCAATGACTTGGTCATGAGATATACTTCATAGACTATTTACTTGGTCCAACTACCTATTCTAAAGCATATAAACTCGGATCTAGCTACGTTTATGCTGCCACATATTAGAGGGATCTTCTCCACGTAATCAAGACTTAGCTCCATTATCTGCTATTCACATGGATCAACTGACACATGGCACCTCCAATTATTGAAGCCTACTGCCTATAAATACACGAAGCAATACAACAAAGAGGGGATCTTCTTCTTCAGCTCAGATTAGAGCATAACTCTTTGGCCCACGCATGACTCAATCATGGCTGCCAACCACTTTCATCATGAAATACTTGTTGTATTCCTCAAAAACGATTATGTAATAGAGATCCTGACGATCTCATTCATTGTACCTCCGACTTTATGATATTATTATGAGATTATAAAGTGGACGTAGGCTCGTTAACGCCGAACCACTACAAAAACGCTGTTGTCTTACTTTTTCTTGCTTTCTCTGATATTTCTTCATATATCATGCTCAAATCTGACTTTTGGCCGTTGATGACCACTTTTTGGCGTCAACAGTTTGGTGCTTTCACTGAGAAATGAATTTTCAACGTCTTAAGGGTTTTGCTCAACTTTTGGATCACCAAGTCCAAGACAAAATCCTATTTTCAGTCATTTTCAGCAGCCATGGTTTCCAATAATTCTGCACATGCTTTGGAAAGTAGAAGCAGCAACATCTGCATAAAAAAAACTGTTTTTTTTAGTTCTAGGTTCGACCCTAGTCGGGTTGACCCTTTCTGGGTCGACATCAACCCGACCAGAGAACCGGCCAGTAGGAATTGCACTTTGGAAAACTCCCAGTATGTAGCTTGGCCCAGAGCAGGTCATAGGTCAAGGTGAGATCAGTTCGAACAGCCATCGTCGTAACGATGTTCAAGTCCAGGTCAACAGACTCGTCTGAAGCTCCCCAGGTCGACCGACTCCTCTGAAGATCTCCAGGTCGACCTGCTTTGAACCAACTTTTTCAGATATACCGGCCCGGATTACTAGTCATTTCTAAAGTCTTGCACATCGACCCGAGACAAGGTCATTTTTAGAAAAAATGCATTTTTCTGATCGTTTCAGAAAAGACTCCATCTTCCAAAATCGAAAAAAATCATGCAGTGCCTGCATTTTCGACCTAACCGGCTAGGTCGATCGCCGCCGGGACTGTGGGGCCCCGGACCCCCACCGGCACTGCGCCCGGACCTGCTTGACGGCTCGCCTTCGGCTCGACATATATTTTGGCCAACAACAATCATAAAGAATTATCATCCAAGATTCGACGGATGGTCTGAGAATATCAACAACAGGATGGCAACGACCGGGATTCTTCCAAGAGCCATCACCCTCATTTACTTAGGTTATTCAATCCTGATCGACTGCTTCAGTCTTGCCCGAAGATCGACGAGTTAAAAGCTTGAAACACTTAAGCCATGATGTTGATTGATTGTCTATATATCAGCTCTCATTCCCCGACGTTGAATCAAAGTCATAACCGCAGATGGACGAGGCATGTCTACATTATTACCCTCCATATCCCACTTCCTGACATGGAAAAGACAAAGCTTCTATATGCATGGATCCATTGTTCTTCTGCCGATCAAAGCCTTAACATCCACAAGATCAGATACCGCTATTAGCAGTTCTGATCTAACTACCTGACCTTTGTTCCTTGCCCTCGACATGAGGGCAAGAAGGCGATTCAAAGGAAACACACCTTCATCATTCACCCACAAAGGTCGCTTGCCTTTATTATCCCAGTACCCGATCCAGGTCTGATCGTTCTTGGCATTGCGCCCCATGAGGATTTGAAAAGACTTCCTTCATCAATTAAAGCTTCAACGGTCATCACCTGTCAGAGATGGGACAAGTCAAAATGGGCTGGCAAAGGATATGTGAAACCATTCTCATTCTGAATAATACTCATTCCCTTAATAGGTACCCGAGGTTTGGTACCGACCACTCCTTCCATAGTTTGATCGGAGGAATGTAAAGCTTTGGCGAACGTGATTCGTCTATTCACCTGCTTACTCTTGGTTTGATGCCAACAATCTAACGTGAATGAAGTTCGCCCATTCATTTACTGACTTTTTCCCTTGAAGTAGGGGGCAAGGGAATATACGCACATGAGTTCGTCGTGAGCTATCTTTGCATGGACATACTAATGAGGCATCCTCAGCATCTAGCCTTCGATTCGCCAGACAAGACATAGAGATGTATTCGAGTGTTACATAACCACATAGTAGATTGACGACTCCATCCCTTGATCCGACAGGAAGAGTGCAACAATGAAAGGGGAACGATCCATGAACAACATGATAACTTTTTCCTTCGATGTGGGGGCAAAAGAGAAATGTTAAGACGGGGATGAGTATGACTCGACCGCTCTCCAACGACGTCTCTAACTCTTTCCCATGACTTTAATGGGAGGAGTATAAACTCAATAGGGGCGTGAACTGACCACCCCTGATGGCGACCTTTGCCCTTGATGTGGAAGCAAAGGAACGATGCCAAGGCAAATAAGATCCGACTGTTTGCCCGATTAACTCTAATCCTCAGAGCTTGGATATGAGTATAAACTTAGGACGAGTGTGACAGACGCGCCAAGATTTAAGACCACTCGATCTATAACTCTAACCCAAACTGACTTTGGGAGAGTATAAAGGACGAACCACGACGTCCATAACTCTAACTCTCACGACTTGAGAGAGAGTATAAATCTGTTGGGTTAGTGTGAACGGTGCACCATGACTTAAGACCACTAAACCCATAACTCTAACTCTCACGACTTAGGAGAGAGTATAAAGGACAATGCTGTGACGTGCATGCAATCTTTATCGCCCTCCGAATGAGGAGAAGATTATAAAGGACTTACGGACCGGAACGTTGGGGGCACGGGCATAGATTTCTGAATTAACTTCAAACACGCTTCGGACGCGACCCGTGTTTCAAAGTTAAATGGAGGCTACAGACACTATACCTCCAAACTACGACACCTTACACTTTGATATTTAATAATTCTATGCTAGATAGATTAGCACTTAACATGTTTTTATTTCGAGCTACAATTGCTTGTGACTTAAAGATTGACTTAGTAGCTTGCAAGATTAAGCGAACTATTCTTTGTCGAATTGCAGGATTATGTACAGACACAAAGCAAAGACACGAGGGACACACTCGCATACAACAACAAACGGGTCGTGCTCGAAGGACTGACGCCGACTTCTAATGCTAAACTTCCCACACGACTCAATGCAACGACCGAAAGGAGATCTTGAGAATGGGATGTTCAATAACACATCACACAACTTAAGGCAACGACTGAAAGAGGGCCTTGAGAGTGATACCTAGAATCAACACACATGCCTATATGTGACTGACTATAGCCTAAGTGCAACGACGAGTTTCACATTGCCGCATGGGGACCATGGAAGGGGTGCAGAGTGACCATCCATTGACTGATCCCAACCTACCTCCCAATTGGAAGGGGATAAGAGTATTCAAAGTAACTACAGTCTGACCTCCCGCAGCCCAACTTCGATCCTCAGAGCTTGGATGGGAGAGCAGAAACCAGTACGGGTTGAGTACCAACAAATCGTTTTGCACCCAACTCTAACCCATGATTTGACGATGGAGCATGAATCCACAGAGGGCATGGAATTGGGTTCTACTACTCAGCCAAACCCCCATTGCTGGGAGCACGGCGAGCCTCGAACAACATAGCTCGACCACCCGACTACTCCATGCTCATTTCCAACTCCTTAATGTTTCGCAGGATCTCAAACTACAGCCAAAAATGATGACCTCAATGGAACCGAGCATGTATAACGAACTCAACGAGAGCGTGATGACTATTTTGGACTACAATGAAACATAAACAAAGGGGATCGGCCTAACTGGCCCGAATGATATGAGTAACTAAGTTCATTGGTGCTTGATGTGCCGATCCTCACTTTCCGACTAAGGTGAAGGAACAATGCCTAGACATGTGTGATTCGACAGCTCGTATGTTCAACTGTAACTCTCGCTGACTCGAGAGAGAAAGTATAAAATGACTTGAGTTGGCTAAGACTACCAAACCTACAACTCTAACCAGAAACAACGACGGAGAGTATAAAGGCTTAAGGACTGGACACCCAACTTGACTTATAATGATATCATTTGACCTCTTGATTCGACGAGGCATAAGTGATTACTTGTTCATCTCAACTACTCTAGCCTCGAACTTTGGCTCGATAGGTACCACAGATGGCGGAGTAATGCATGACATGCTGTTGGCACAGAGAAAAGAAAAAAGAATTCAAGCTTCAGGACTACTCCTAAAGACATGACAACTCGACATTGCTTTCCCGAAGATGAATGATATTCCAAAGAGATGTAGTTCGACTTACTCAAAGTGCATCCTGTCTGCCACGCGATATACTTTGGGGGGCAAAGTGTTGACCCGCCTTTTGGCAAGGCCGTCAACCCATGGACCCATCACATGATCACTCAAGACTCGAGCAGGGCCTGGACAAGCCCATACATTTTTGGCTCGAGGCTCCTGGGCTTGAGGTCTCTTGGATAGAAGCACTTTAGCCCTATAGACCTAGGCTAGGTGGTCATGAGATCAGCTTGCACTACAGCAATGACTTGGTCATGAGATATATTTCATAGTCTATTTACTTGGTCCAACTACCTATTCTAAAATATATAAACTCGGATCTAGCTACGTTTATCCTGCCACATATTAGAGGGATCTTCTCCACGTAATCAAGACTCAGCTCCATTATCTGCTATTCACATGGATCAACTGACACATGGCACCTCCAATTATTGAAGCCTACTGCCTATAAATACACGAAGCAATACAACAAAGAGGGGATCTTCTTCTTCAGCTCAGATTAGAGCATAACTCTTTGGCCCACACATGACTCAATTATGGCTGCCAACCACTTTCATCATGAAATACTTGTTGTATTCCTCAAAAACGATTATGTAATAGAGATCCTGACGATCTCATTCATTGTACCTCCGACTTTATGATCTTATTATGATATTATAAAGTGGACGTAGGCTCGTTAACGCCGAACCACTATAAAAACGCTGTTGTCTTACTTTTTCTTGCTTTTTCTCGCTTTCTCTGATATTTCTTCATATATCATGCTCAAATCTGACTTTTGGCCGTTGATGATCACTTTTTGGCGTCAGCATTACTCAACCTGAGCAAACATCACAATTTACTCCCTCTTTGCCTAGAAATTACGCAAATCCATGGGCTTTTGATCAATTCCAAAGTCAACTCAATGAAACCGAAGAAGAAGGGATGAATATTATTCTAAATTTGAATTCACCAACACATCATTCTTGAGTTCCTAAACCGCCCATTCAACCAAACGTGCCAGAAACTCCCGTGCAGCGAACTCGACATGTTGGTTCATCATCTGGTAAAAAGGGAGGTTTCAGAAAACGTCGTGGTGAAATGGACAATAAGATGGCTGATCTCGTCGATTACATCCATGCCCGAAAAGTGCAAAAGTCTACAAGTACGGAAAGTCCGATGCCATACACTCCGACAACAAATAGTGTACGGTCAACAGGGAATTCTTTAAGTCAGGCTGATATGATAGCACGCGTTAAACGCTTGAGTGAAGGAGAAGATTTTAATTTCAGTGAAAGTTTACACATACTTGCAGATCCCAACAAAGCAAATATATTCAACCTCTTAAACGACGACGATGCAATACCATGGATGGCGTTTGAGACAAAGCACGATCAACTTTCTGCTGACTACAAGTACTACCTGATCAAAACGGACCAAGCAATGTTTAGGATTTCTACTATTATTTCAGTTTTTTGTTGTACTTCTGCATATTTATGTTATGTTTGGTTAACTGTATTATTTTGTTGTAATGATAATGTTATGTTTTAATCGGTAATTAATTAAATTACAAAATATAAATAAAATGCTTCACTCAAATACTCCGCTTAACGCGCCAAACGCATTCTGCGCTAACTACAATACTCCGCTGAAATACTCCGCTCAAGTTTTCCGCTTCCGCTTGCGGCGACCATTCCTTTAGGTTTAAAAAACTATACTGGAAAAAAGTAAAAACTTGTATTCTTCGTTTAAAATTATTAAAGCTGAATGTCTAAATGCAGAACATTAAATGCGTATTAGACGGATTTATCCAAAACTATAATCTCAATTCTCACATTATATCAAGTTGAAGTAACTTGCAAACTTCAATAAGGTGTTTAACATTAACTTTTCGTGAAACCGATAATGGCGACTTCCAGTTTTCCAAAATCCCCAAATTTAGATCTAAATTCGTCTATCACTTGGATTCTGATCAACGCTCGATCGTTCCTCCAGATTCTCGTTCTCTAGGGAAACATGCAGATCAAGGGAAACCTCAATTTAAAGGTAAATCCTTATCTCCTGATTTAAGTTCAAAGAAAGATTTTCCAGATCTGTATGCCAAAGATTTGAACACTGTTTATCTGGGTTATCCTAAACAGTCGAAATCATGGATTGACATTGTCACTGAGAATAATTACCATCAATCCTTTATCCAGCTCAATTTTATTGAACCTACGACTATTGATAATCTTAAAGTAGCTGTGATTGATGAGGAATATACGAATAAACGAGAGAGAGATGGTTTAATTCAATAGTGTTTTATGTATTTGGAAGTAAGCCGTATTACTGTTTTCTTAAGGAATATATTGATTGAAACTGGAATTTGAAAGGTAGATATCAATTATTTTCTACACGCTTTACCTATTTGGATACGTCTTCCTAACCTAGAATTAGATTTCTGGTCTGTTGAAGGTATAAGCAGGACTGCTTCCTTGTTGGGTAAACCTTTGAAATTAGACAATTCTACTGAGAATGTGGTTCGGATGTCTTTTGCTAGGATTTTAATTGAAGTGAACTCAGATCTTCAGTTTCCTGACTATGTGCCTATTCAAAATTTTAAGGGTGATATAGTATGGCAAAAAAATTGATTATGAAATGAATGGGTTCCCCTGGTATGTTCTGAATGTAAGATTTTTGGGCATGTTAAAAATGTGTGTAAGTCGGTCAAAGTATGGTCCCCTAAAATGAAAAATGAATTCTAATGCTGAGAATGTTATGGACATTGATGCTTCAGTTGACAGTATGAATAAGGATAATATTGAGAATACTGTTAGAGATTCCAAGTTGGGCAACATTAACGAGTCTATTGATTCAGATTGTTCTTGGTGTAGTTCTAAAAAGAAAAGACATCTAGATATAAGGCTATTGTGATGAAAGGTGATAATGATCGGGTTAAATGAGCGTGCCTCGGTATGATATAATACCAGATCCAAATCAAAGAAGTATAAGGAAGTAAGTGGCAATTTGAGTAATGTTATCAGTGGAGGGATATCTAAGAAATAATCTTTTTCTTGCGGAAAGTTCCTGTGCAGTTTGTTTGTAGTTGATGTTTAGTTTTTGCAAGGGTGTGTTGTTGGTTTCTTTGGTGTGTTCATACTTGATACTGATCTGGTGTAGTTTGTTCTTTGGTTAGTGGTGGAGGTTTCTATCCAATTGCTGCTGGTTCATACTGTCCTGCTGTCTTGGTTTATATTATATGTCTTTGGTGATGGTGATTCTTATAGCCCCTGGTTTGGTGATCTTTTTGTTTGATGTTCTATTATTCAGCAGTGAATGTTCTTCTTTAATTGTTTCGGTTTGTTCCTGCTCCTGCTCCTGCTCCTGCATGGTTGTTGTGGTGTCTTGGCTTTGAAATATTTGCATTTCTGTTTCACGTGGACTGCCTACTGGTGAACTTTTGTGGCAACTTGCTTTTGGTTTTTTTCTCCTTTTTATTTGGACGCTGTGATTAGCTTTTGGGCTTGATGGGCCTTGACATCTTTGCATTTGCTGTGTTCACGTGCTCTTTGTGGTGGAGTTATTTTTACTGGTTTTAGTTACTCATATAGAACCATATCTAGAAGTCACAAGCTGATTCATGCTAATCTTACTTTTGATTTTCATTAAGCGTAAATTGAACTTCTATATATTACTATGTATCTCTTATCATTCACTCAATTGTTCAATCCCTTAATCATTTGTAAAGTGAGAGTTTTATTTGCTCTTACAAAAAAATGATCCATAATAGCCGTTTGTAATGTGAGAGTTTTATTTGCTTTTACATGCATATAATATATTTTATGAGAGAGAGAGAAAATATGAACACGATAGTTACTTGGGTCAAATAAAATAACCTTTAATTGTTAGCTTGTAAGAAAAAACAATCAAATAAAATTATGCAAATCGCGGTGCCATTCATCAACTAACCATGAACCTCCACATAATAAAGGAGCAAAATAAATCTAAATCTGAGTAGATTTAAAAACAAAATTAAACCGACGAGAGATAGTTACCTGGATCAATAAAACCAATGGATGGGATAGGAGAATAGGGATCGATAAAACAAATGGAAGGGATAGTAGAAAAGGGCCACCAACGAAAGGCGCAAGAAAAACAATGGAGATGCGAGGTATCGATCCTCGGACCCCGAGCAAGCGATGCACGTACTCTACCAACTGAGCTACATCCCCATTCATTATGGTTCATCTGTAACTTATATAAATTATCAATCACAACAATGGCGTTAATGAGTCAAATGAGCAAGGGAAGAAGATGCAACGAAGGTGAGAAATACTAAACCCAAGTCTAGTTAAGATAGCTATGCAATCGGAGTAATTGATGTTTAGGAATCAGAATTGGGCTAGTGAGAAGGAAAGAATTAAGGTAGTATTGGGATTCTGAAGTGCTGCTTGAAATACCCAGTATTATTTATGCCTCTTCGTTCAATGAATCCCATCTCAAGCCTTTTTTGGATTCCCAATTACAACTCTATTTTGTAAGTTATCATTGAGCAAAAGCCTATGGTACTATTTGAAAGGCCAAACTAATCAGTTTCTTAGTATAAATAAAATGAACTACCGGCATTCGACGCCAACTGCTAATTTTTCTATTCTGTCCGCTTAACAACTCATTTAACCCAACTAAATCCATATTATGTTCTAAATAAAATAAGTTTAATGAGTTTAAAAAAACTACAAAATCTGAGCCAATTTATCATAATTAATTAGTAAGCATGTTGGTTAAATATTTTTTGAAACATGCGGAAAAATCATTAGTTTATCAAATTGTCTATTAAGCCATTAAAAAGATTAAAAAATTTAAACTGCTACTTAGTGTTTGCAATGAGTCTAAAAAAGTATGTACAAGAGGAAAATTAAGATATGTGCATCTTAAATTAAGATATGTGCATCCTGTTGAAGTTAGGAACCGTGACATATGTTTGAATTCCATTTGAGAGACTTGAAAAAGCAATATATCATTGAAAGTTCCCACTAAATAATGAAAGAACATGCAAATGAAACTTGAAAACAAAAGATATAGTCCCCACAGGAGCTAGAAACTAAGATAAGCTATAGAAAAATCATCAAATGGCTGACCCAAACTATAATGCTTGTAGCAAAAGGAAAGAAAACTTGTAGGTAGCGACAATACTCTAGCTGAAAATTCTCAATAAAGAGCAACAGCATGTGCAAATCAAAAACCTACATGGAAAAAATAAATTATAGAGTAATCAACTTTTTGTAATATAATAGTGAAGTTATGGTCACAAACTTTAAAAAAGTACTTAATAGCAAGGCAACTTGCATAAACTAAAGCTAAAACATAGCATATAAAAACATTTTGCAACATCAAAAGAAAGCACAAGACAGTTTGGCAAGCGTAAGGAAGCTCAAAAGTACATTATATTGTTGTGTGCAATGTTAAATAAGGCCATTGATCCTTGCTTTGAATGAGTAATAAAAATTGTAGTTATAACATACTTACAAAAAAAAAAAAAAAAAACAATTATCTACAGTTGCAGCCAATCAATAAACTAATTTGAAAAAAATAAAATGTTTTACACTAATGTAACAAAAATGGATCTACAAGTAAAGACCTAAGTGCCCATGTACTTTTCTTTTTTCCCAACAAAACATGAATTTTATTACAAAATAAAAAGAAGGACTGATTTGGTATCCCAATTGATGTTTGAAATTTGACATTGAAACAAAGTCCTTATATTACAAATATTGAAAATACAAATTCATGCTATGAAAAGAAAATTTGATCTACTTCTTTATGCAAAAATACAAATCATTATAATTTTTCAATGAAATGAACGGTTTTTATTTTTTCACAATTAAAAGATAAATTCTGTCTCCATATCACCTTTACTAAAAGGATAATAATTTTTTTGATCAAATTGTGTATAACTTCATTAGTTTTTGAAAAAACTCATGACTTTTTTTTTATCAAAATGGACATAAAACAAGAAAAATGTTAAAATAGAGATTATACGTTATTCATATAGAACCATATCTAGAAGTCACATGTTGATTCATGCTAATCTTACTTTTGATTTTGATTAAGAGTAAATTGAACTTCTATATATTACTATGTATCTCTTATCATTCACTCAATTGTTCAATCCCTTAATCGTTTGTAAAGTGAGAGTTTTATTTGCTTTTGCAAAAAAATGTTTCATAATAGCTGTTTTTCTAGTAGAAGGATATATAAGTGAAGATGTGATAGAAACCGTCTTTCATCTATGCAATGAAAACACAACTTTAGAGAAATTCAATGACGATGGAAATGTATATTCTACACAAGCATGGATACAATAACTAACATGCATAAAATATATTTTATGAGAGAGATAAACTATGAACACGATAGTTACTTGGGTCAAATAAAATAACCTTTAATTATTCGCTTGTAAGAAAAAACAATCAAATAAAATAATGCAAATCGCGGTGCCATTCATCAATTAACCATGGACCTCCACATACTAAAGGAGCAAAATAAATTTAAATCTAAGTAGATTTAAAAACAAAATTAAAGCGACGAGAGATAGTTACCTGGATCATTAAAACCAATGGATGGGATAGGAGAATATGGGATCAATAAAACTAATGGAAGGGATAGTAGAAAAGGGCCACCAACGAAAGGCGGAAGGAAAACAACGAAGATGCGAGGTATTGATCCTTGGACCATGAGAAGGCGAAGCAGGTACTCTATCAGTTGAGCTACATCCCCATTTATTATGGTTCATCCGTAACTTCTATAAATTATCAATCACAACAATGCCGATAATGAGTCAAATGAGAAAGGGAAGAAGATGCAACGAAGTTGAGGAATACTAAACCCGAGTCTAGTTAAGATAGCTACGCAATCGGAGTAATTGATGTTTAGGAATCAGAATTGGGCTAGTGAGAAGAAAAGAAGGAAGTATTGGGATTCTGAAGTGCTGCTTGAAATACCCAGTATTATTTATGCCTCTCCATTCAGTGAAGCCCATCTCAAGCCTTTTTAGGATTCCCAATTACAACTCTATTTTGTAAGTTATCATCGAGCAAAAGCCTATAGTACTATTTGAAAGGCCAAACTAATCAGTTTCTTAGTAGAAATAAAATGAACTATCGGCGTTCGACGCCAAACGCCAACTGCTAATTTTTCTATTTCGTCTGCTTAGCAACTCATTTAACCTAACTAAACACATATTATGTTCTAAATAATATAAGTTTTGTGAGTTATAAAAAAACTACAAAATCAGAGCCTATTTATCATAATTAATTAGTTAGCATGTTGGTTAAATATTTTTTGAAACATGGGAAAAAATCGTTAGTTTATCAAATAATCTATTAAGCCATTAAAAAGATTAAAAAAATTAAACTGGTACTTAGTGTTTGCAATGAGTCTGAAAGAGTATCTACAAGAGAAAAATTAAGATATGTGCATCTTGTCGAAGTTAGGAATCGTGACATATGTTTGAATTCCATTTGAGAGACTTGAAAAAGCAATATATCACTGAAAGTTCCCACTAAATAACGAAAAAACATGCAAATGAAACTTGAAAACAAAAGATATGGTCCCCACCGGAGCTAGAAACTAAGATAAGCTATAGAAAAATCGTGAAATAGATAACCCAAACTATAATGTTTATAGCAAAAGAAAAGAAAACTTGTAAGTAGCGACAACACTCTAGCTGAAAATTCACAATAAAGAGCAACAACATGTGCAAATCAAAAGCCTACCTAGAAAAAATAGATTATAGAGTACTCAACTTTTTGTTATATAATAATGAAGGTATGGCCACAAACTTTAAAAAAGTACTTTATAGCAAGGCAACTTGCGTAAACTAAAGCTAAAACATAGCGTATAAAAACATTTCGCAAAATCAAAATAAAGCATAAGACAGTTTGGTAAGCGTAAGGCAGCTCATAAGTACATTATATTGTTGTGTGCAATGTTAAATAAGGCCATCGATCCTTGCTTTGAATGAGCAATAAAAATTGTAGTTATAACATACTTACAAAAAAAAATTAACAATTAACTATCGCTGCTGCCAATCAATAAATTAATTTGAAAAAAATAAAATGGTTTACACAAATGTAACAAAAATGGATCTACAAATAAAGACCTAAGTGCCCATGCTCTTTTCTTTTTCCCCAACAAAACATGAATTTTATAACAAAATGAAAGGAAGGACTGAATTAGTATCCCAATTGATGTTTGAAATTTGACATTGAAACAAAGTCCTTATATTAAAAATATTGAAAATACAAATTCATGCTGTGAAAAGAAAATTTAATCTACTTCTTTATGCAAAAATACAAATCATTATAATTTTTCAATGAAATGAACGGTTTTTTATTTTTTCACAATAATAGATAAATTCTTTCACCATATCACCTTTACTGAAAGGATAATAATTTTTTTGATCAAATTGATGTATAACTTCATTAGTTTTTGAAAGAACTCAATATTTTTTTATCAAAATGGAAATAAAACAAGAAAAATGTTAAAATATAGATTATACGTTACTCATATAGAACCATATCTAGAAGTCACAAGCTGTTCATGGTAATCTTACTTTTGATTTTGATTAAGAGTGAATTTTACTTTTATATATAACTATGTATCTCTTATCATTTACTCAATTGTTCAATCCCTTAATCGTTTGTAAAGTGAGAGTTTTATTGGTTTTTACAAAAAAATGATCCATAATAGCCGTTTTTCTAGTAGAACGATATATAAGTGAAGATGTGATAGAAACCAGCTTTCATCTATGCAATGAAAACACAACTTTAGAGAAATTCAATGATGATGAAAAAATATATTTTACACAAGCATGGATACAATAACTAACATGCATAAAATATATTTTATGAGAGAGAAAAAATATGAACACGATAGTCACTTGGGTCAAATAAAATAACCTTTAATTGTTAACTTGTAAGAAAAAACAATCAAATAAAATAATGCAAATCGCGGTGCCATTCATCAATTAACCACGGACCTCCACATAATAAAGGAGCAAAATAAATCTAAATCTGAGTAGATTTAAAATAAAATTAAAGCGACGAGAGATAGTTATCTGGATCAATAAAACCAATGGATGGGATAAGAGAATAGGGGATCAATAAAATAAATGGATGGGATAGTAGAAAAGGGCCACCAACGAAAGGCGGAGGAAAAACAATGGAGATGTGAGTTATCGATCATCGGCCCACGGGCAAGCAAAGCAAGTACTCTACCAACTGAGCTACATCCTCATTCGTTATGGTTCATCCGTAACTTATACAAATTATCAATCACAACAATGGCGGTAATGAGTCAAATGAGCAAGGGAAGAAGATGCAACGAAGGTGTGATGACCCCAAACCCCGTGTATACGGATGTACGGATAATCATTGGAATATAACACATAACAAAAACAGCAGAACAGAAATAGAGAATTACAGCAGATAATATTCATCAAATTACACTGGAAATAATACATCATCAGAGTTACACAGCATAATTGGATCATACTTAGCATAGAGTACAGTTTCAGCTTAATATAAAATGTCTGCAGCGGAATAAAAACATAATATACTAAGTGAAGTCTGAACAGCAAAATAGAAATGATAACATCCATCTTCAGCTCCATTGCTATCCAGAATGAGTCTGCTAAACCTGTATACAAGGCTGCCCATGTAGAAAAGAGGGCACCCGAGTTTGCAAAGTGAAACAAACTACGAGTCAGTCATGGGACTGGTATGAGAAATCTTATTTAACCTATTTGATAATAAGGCTAATCACAGGACCACGCCGCTAATGCGGAATCGGTTTACTCCATTGGATTGCCAGTGCATAAGTAAAGTAAATCGTTAAACAATGTAATACTTTTTATAAAAATGAAATCATTATAAGACTCAAGTCCCATCACACAATGCAACGCAAACGGGAGGATAGAGTTTTACCTTATAATGGTCAAAAATGCTTGATACGATAAAACGGATTTGATATTATTATTAGTGTATATATGCTTTAAATCCTTTCAATTATAGACGGCATAACTACCATATACTATGTCGCCATACTAGTAATACAATCAAAACCGCATGGGTCGTATTGGATGTTGGATTTCCATCATGAACCAAGGCAAAAGATAGTCCTTACCGATTTTCGACACTCTAGCCCATGCCTCAGGACTCAGACTCAGGTGAGCCCTGAGATCTTCAGGGCCGGTCCTCAAATATGTTAGTGGATTAGTTATGCCTGAACAATACGTTTCCCCGACCTATGGGGCTTAAATAGAGCCGCAAGGGACTCAAATAACCGAGGCACCTCATTCCATCATCCACATAAGTAAAAATGTCAAGCCTTGTAGAAACCATGACACCACTTCTAGCTAGAAAGAAACGTATGTCCTCCCTGCATTCCTTACTCTCGTTTCTGGTTCATACCGGGGTGTGAGGCTCGCGAAGTAACGCTATACACAAAGCTATGCTATTTAAAGCTGTGTCTTGATCATCAACCACAAGGCTCTGCTTTTCAACAATAAGCCTTGATCATTTGCATCTTGGCATGCCACACTGACAATTCACGCCATGCGATTGATGTCTATTAATAAATAACCTCAAAGGGTGTTAAGCAAGAGAATAAATTCTCCGCCACCAATGGATAAATATTAATAGAGATCAATCGACACAGAACGAAATCTAATGTCAGACATACATCCATTTACAAGTTCGTTCTAGGTCTGAACGAGACTGAAGGCACCGAGCATATCCGGACAATCAACAAGTACGTCCGGACAACTACCACTGTAACCCCTCCTGGGAGCTAACCGATTCAGGGCATCAGTAGTCATCCATTCGATGTTGAAGATCGCCGGTCTTCAATCACCGTCTTCAAATCTTCGACTTCCAATCGTCGTATAATTATTTGAAATGAGATTTAACTCGAACTTTTCAAATAATTCTCGAATATGTATAGTTTAAATCAATCTTTCCATTGCATATCATTTATAATATTTTATAACGATTTATTGCTATTTTTATTTATTTAAAAATAGTCATTTTCAATTAAACGACGCTTCGGGTCATTACATGGCACTGGCGCTGTTTTCATCAAAATTTGATTTACACATTTCTCCAAATCTAACCGTTGGATCTTAACAAATTTTATATCGTTGGAAAGCTCTTTCTAAAGCTAACCCAACGGTTCCAGTTTTGAGGAAATCCGACGGTCGGATCTCTCGGTATAATCGTTTAAAGTTACGTTTTCAAATCGCGAACTGCAGCGCACGATTCGTTTATTTTAATTTATATATATATATATAAATAAATAAATCGTTCAATGATTTCAAACCAATTTCAATTCAACAGTGATTTCTTCTATGTGAAATCATACATTACATTAAAAATGCAATTTGTTTTTATCATTTATTAATTTACATTGGAAAATGTAAATCTTGATTCATTCTTTAATTTACATTGAAAAATGTACTTTTTAATGTTAATCATGTTTCATTTTAAAACAAAGGTATATTCTCATGTTTTCATTCACTACATTAAAAATGAGATTTTTAATGTAAACTAATTTTTATTTTCAAACAATGTTCATTTTTCTGTGTAATGTCCCGACTTTTTCAACCCTTTTTAAACCATTTTAATGAGGAATTAAAATGAGATTTACTAATTAAAAATCAAAACTAAGGAGATTTTTATATATATGTGTATAAGCATATGTATGGGTAAATATAATAATGTATATACTTGATTTATCTTAGGATTTGAAAATAATAAAATACTACATTTAGATAGAAATCAAAAGTGATAATTTATATGAAGATAAATACTTCCTAGTTATCATTTTAGAACAGCAAGGAGTTAAAAACAAAAGGGGCTAGAACATGAATAAAAGAAAAGAGCCTTTTGTTCATTTAAAAATAAAAAAAGACTTTGGGATAAAACAACACAACATGTGTGTATAACAAGAAGACTAGTCGGCTACAACATGAACAAAGCAAACATGAAACCATAAGAGAAATAACATAAAAACATTTGTTCTTTGATTAGAACAAATATCTTGAAAATAAAAGACAAAATGAAACTACCTAGTGAGACAAAACATTTAATGAAAGATACTTCAAATAGTAATCTAGGATTGTAAAACCATTGCCTAAAATCCTCTAATACAATTAGCATGTGTATTTCCTTAGACAAGAAGGAAAATATCAGCAAGAAGAAAACAAAATAAAGCAATTGTTAAATGCATCAAAATCCAAGAAGAGATCATAGCATTTAATGAAAGTAAGGTGAAACCTTCTAGAAGATATCACCTAGTACCCTCTCATTGGCTAGGATCCTTAATGAGACAAACATTTCCATGCATGTGCAAGCATGTGCCGTAGGAAATATAGGAAGGGAGGGGTAAGGCTTTGGGGATTTTTACTGTGCAAACATGTGCAGGAAAATGTTTTAAAATTCTTGAACTTGCCTATAAATACACTCCAAACTCTCATACTTTCTCCTCACAAACAAAAACTGATTTCATCTCTAATTTCTGAAGTCTTCTTTCTGGAATCTTGGATAGCAATTTGGTGAGTGAAACACTTTAATTCCTGTGTTTAATACTTTTCTGTAAAACAGTTTTGTTTATAAGTTTAAACTGCAAAATTCTATTTAATCAGTATTTGTTACTGTCAACTAGCAAGAGTGATGATAGAATCCCGGATCTATATCTATAAAAAACCAAGATCCTTATAGAAATGTGTTAGAATAGTTGTTAAGTGATCAAACATTTAGTAGCACGTGTACTGTGGTTTGAAACACAAAGTATGTGCATTTGAATCTTAGCAGTAATCAGAAATTAGAAGTTCTCACCATTGTTTGATGATAATGTATGGAGTGTAGTACAAATATATCACCAATTACCGAATCAAATGGATAGAAATAACATTTCAAAAGTATAAGTGTTCAAAACAGAAAATACAGAAACTCTCTGTAAATGAGAATTCAAAGTGAATTTTCAAGTGTTATAAAAACTCGTTTGAATTATATAAACGTAATCACTGATCGAAATGATGATTTTTAAGATGAAAATCATGATTTTTAGTAATGTGAAACTCGAGAATGATGGGGATGGACGGAAAACGAGTTTGGGTGAAATTCCGGCGATGGGCGTTGTTGAACTCCAAGGCGGAAGGAGGAGAGGAGCGGTGAGGGTCAAGGATCGTCAGAAAAATACAAACTGATTTTTGCAATGGGTATATTTCGAGAATGGAGGGGAAATAGGGTTTTTGGGCTTGTGTTTTAGGTCCACGGTCACGATCGAACTGCGGCGCGACGGTGAACTTTGGGGCGTGCGGTACGGGAGGAAACGATGGAGGAGATCGGTGACATGGCATGATCGGAGTCGGAGACGTTCTGATGAACGGAGGTGAGAGCAGTGTGGACTTCCTTGGATCGAGCTTTTGAAGGTAATGGAGGATGGAAGGTGGTTTTACTGTAGCGACGTGGTGAAGTTGCTCCAGTGGGTGATCGTCGAACGGGAGGTGGAGCGTGACCATTCTGGAGTGGTGCGGTGGCTTCTTGAGGGACGGTGGTGGTGTGCACGTGCACCACCGTGCACTGGAAGGAGAAAGTGCCAACAGTTTTGGCACTTGCCAAACACTGTGCATTGGCATTTGCCAAACAGGTTTGGCACTTGCCAAACCCAAGTGTTTGGCACTTGCCAAGGCAAGTTTGGCATTTGCCAAATGTTGTGCTTGGCACTTGCCAAGTCGGTTTGGCACTTGCCAAAGCCTGGTACTTTGGCAGTGCCAAAGCCTGGCACTTTGGCAGTGCAAAATCCGGTACTTTGGCAGTGCCAAAGCCGGTGTTTCCAACATTTGTCAAATTCCGGTACTCCGGTACTTTAGTGAAGACGATATTTAAAATTTAAAATGCCTTTAAATTTTAAATTATGAAATAAATGAAATTTAGAAATAAATTAATTAAATAAATAAAAAGAAGTGTTTTTATTTAATCAGCAGAAGGCAAGTGGAAAGAAGAAGAAGGAGGAAATCAAAACGAGATGTTCGACTATAGGAGTTCGATCAAATTTTGAATTATAGATAACAAGTGAATAAATGATTTAAATTTATTATTTAAATTATTTATAATTAAATAACCATAAAAAAATAAATAAAAAGGAAAGGAAAGGTTTTGAAACATCGCTCGAGCAGAAATGACAAAAGATGAAAGAGTACAGTATGCGAAGCACGGGCATTTCCAAATGATGAACAAAACACTGTTAAAACCATATACACCTCAACTGATTATCTTAAAGGATAATTTAACTATACTGATGTGAACCAGATAAGCAAACACTGTTTGAAAAATAATAATTTATCTGTAACGGAGAAATACTCCTGACTAAACCGATAAAAAATTATCGACTGTAAAAAGATATTCGTACATCGTTTCGAAGAGTCCGGGATAAATATTCCACTTCGACTCGATTTATACGACGCATGTCAGAATACTGAAGACGACGATGTGCAAGAGAAATTTTAAAGAGTATCTTTGGTCTGTTTAATCCCAGGACAAACCCGAATGGACGAATGTCTGACAACGTATATCAGTTAGATTCTACACATCGATTTTACGTAAATATATTACGTTGGTGGCGGAGAAATTCGTTTCTCTTAGCTTTATTTCCCGCAATATATTTGGGTAATCGAATGAGTTTTTCTTACGGATATGACGATGTGGCATTCAAAGTAATTGAAGAGAAATCTGTCAGAAGGATAAACGTGACCTAAAAACCTCACAACTAGGAAGTAACAAAAGTTGGGCTAGGCAGCATGGCTAGTTGGGTCATTCCCAAGCAGGGTGTATTATCACCATCTAGAGAAATTCCTATTTGCTTCTTAATCTATATTTCGCTGCTGTAGCTTTCGGAAACGGTGGGTCGCTCCCAACCGTGGGGGTGATAATATATTCGTCACACTTAAGCTAAATGAGTGGACGGTCATGTGTGGCCGGGTTACAAGACGTTCTTGTTGAACCTGCAGTGTATACCCTCTAGAGTACACTGATCGGTAGGTGCTCCCATACCTTGTCTGTTAGAATCCAATCTCCAATAAGCGCTCTGCGGTTTTAGATTTTATTATATATACGTGAACGTGAGATGCAAGCGTTTCACTAGATGATTATTTATTTGATAAAAACTATCGTAATATCAAACGTTTTGATATAAAGTACTTGGGTCATTATCCATATATTAGTTCTGGATTGGTCTAAAGGTTTCTAAAGTAAATGAATCTGGAAAACCTTATTTCTTATTTCACTGCTTACTTCTTATAACTGTGTTTACTCACACCAGTCCCCTGACTGACCCAGAGTTTATTTTCTGTGTTTTCCTAAACTCTTGGGTACTCATAACACTTGTTATGAGTAGACAAGTGATCCAGGTATCTAGTGGAACTCTTTTGAAGTATTGTGGAGTACAAGACCAAGAACCCGTCTAGTAGCTATATCCATCTCTAAGTATTCAGTTTATGTATTGGGCCAGTATCACGTATGATGTTGTATTCGAATGATGTACTCTGATGTAACAGACTCAGTATTGTAATATATTATGTATTTTGTGAAATTCCGCTGTGAGATTAATTTCCGCTGTGTAATTCTGATGTTCTCCTTACTCTTCTATTCTATAAGTTCTATCTTTTCTGTCTCATCTTATAAATTCTTTCAATAATGACACGGTTTTCAAGGCATCGAAAATCACGCCGTTATAGTTGGTATCAGAGCTTAGGTTTTTTGAACAGCTAGGCTTAGAGTTAGTGCTGAGAGAGCGTATTTTATAAAAACCATATAGTATAGGACGACCCTAGTTATTTGGTTAGGATATCCCTAAAGACTGTTTTTCGAATGGGTATTAACTTTCAAATCGTATACTCAGAAAGTTGATAATGAGTTCTCAAGGAAGACGAGGCCGAGGAGCAAGCAGGGCAACCACAACCAATGGGCACACTGTTAATCAGACCCAAGTGGATACAACTGAAGTAGTCCAAGCTCCAACACAGCCAAACTTCGCTATGATTTGCAAGAATTACACTACTCTAGGAGGGAAGACTTTTAAGGGAACTGAATCACTGGTTGTTGTCCAAGCATGGATTAGATCATGTGAAAAGATTTTTAAAGGACTGAAGCTGGATGATGAGTACAAACGTCTCTTAGCATCATGGGATCTAGAGGGAGCTGCAGCTATCTGGTGGGATGCTCAGACTGCAAATACTCCGGAGGAGAATTTTACTTGGGAAATGTTCAAAGATGCTTTTGAAGCTCAGTATCTGCCAGCAACTGGGAAGACAAGGATGTACCGAGACTTTATTGACTTGAAACAGGGAGACCTGTCAGTGACTGATTATGAAAACAAGTTCAATGCACTGCCAAGCTTTGGACTAGAGTTAGTCAATACTGCACTGAAGAAGAACGAGATGTTTGTAGCTGGACTAAAGGATAATCTGCAAGGTAGGATGATGGGGCATCTGAAAGACCCGTTCGTTGAGTTAGTGGATTTAGCACTCAGGTATGAAGCCTTGGACGCTAAGAAACCCACAGCTGCAAAGGGTCAGACCGGAGAAATCAATGGAGAGAATCTCCGGAAGAGGAAATTCAATCCAAATTGGGAGAACAAGGAAAAGGGAGATACAGGGGAAGAGAAGTATGAAAATCGTTTCAAGAATGTTCGGTGTCACAACTGCAAACAAAAGGGACATATCGCTAGATTTTGTAAGGAGCCAAAGGATAAGGAACCAGAACAACCCCAGCAGCAACAGAAACCTCAACAACAACAGCAGCAGAATCAGAATCAAAGGAATGAGATGGTGGCGAATAACCTCTATTTCAACTGTCATCAGCCTGGACACATGGTCAGGAACTGCCCGCTGATGAAGAAGGCACCACAGCCTAATGTTTACGCTATCATGAATGAGCCATCAACTTCTGGGAAAGGCACCTACACAGTGTCAGAGGAGTAGGATGGAGGAATGAGTTGAACTATATATATATATATCTATCTATATATATGAGATGATAGTCTACAACTTGAATTCGTCAAGTGTAGCACTAGTATGGTAGTATGTTGTATGCCAAGTACGAGTGTGGGTCTAATGTATAATTAGAATGCACTAAATGATTATGATATGGAATATCATCTTTTGGGAAAAATTCTTTCTATCTTTCTTACTTTTAATTTCGGGGACGAAATTCTTATAAGGGGGGTGGACTGTAATGTCCCGACTTTTTCAACCCTTTTTAAACCATTTTAATGAGGAATTAAAATGAGATTTACTAATTAAAAATCAAAACTAAGGAGATTTTTATATATATGTGTATAAGCATATGTATGGGTAAATATAATAATGTATATACTTGATTTATCTTAGGATTTGAAAATAATAAAATACTACATTTAGATAGAAATCAAAAGTGATAATTTATATGAAGATAAATACTTCCTAGTTATCATTTTAGAAGAGCAAGGAGTTAAAAACAAAAGGGGCTAGAACTTGAATAAAAGAAAAGAGCCTTTTGTTCATTTAAAAATAGAAAAGAACTTTGGGATAAAACAACACAACATGTGTGTATAACAAGAAGACTAGTCGGCTACAACATGAACAAAGCAAACATGAAACCATAAGAGAAATAACATAAAAACATTTGTTCTTTGACTAGAACAAATATCTTGAAAACAAAAGACAAAAAGAAACTACCTAGTGAGACAAAACATTAAATGAAAGATACTTCAAATAGTAATCTAGGATTGTAAAACCATTGCCTAAAATCCTCTAATACAAGTAGCATGTGTATTTCCTTAGAAAAGAAGGAAAATATCAGCAAGAAGAAAACAAAATAAAGCAATTGTTAAATGCATCAAAATCCAAGAAGAGATCATAGCATTTAATGAAAGTAAGGTGAAACCTTCTAGAAGATATCACCTAGTACCCTCTCATTGGCTAGGATCCTTAATGAGACAAACATTTCCATGCATGTGCAAGCATGTGCCGTAGGAAATATAGGAAGGGAGGGGTAAGGCTTTGGGGATTTTTCTGTGCAAACATGTGCATGAAAATGTTTTAAAATTCTTGAACTTGCCTATAAATACACTCCAAACTCTCATACTTTCTCCTCACAAACAAAAATTGATTTCATCTCTAATTTCTGAAGTCTTCTTTCTGGAATCTTGGATAGCAATTTGGTGAGTGAAACACTTTAATTCCTGTGTTTAATACTTTTCTGTAAAACAGTTTTGTTTATAAGTTTAAACTGCAAAATTCTATTTAATCAGTATTTGTTACTGTCAACTAGCAAGAGTGATGATAGAATCCCGGATCTACATCTATAAAAAACCAAGATCCTTATAGAAATGTGTTAGAATAGTTGTTAAGTGATCAAACATTTAGTAGCACCTGTACTGTGTTTTGAAACACAAAGTATGTGCATTTGAATCTTAGCAGTAATCAGAAATTAGAAGTTCTCACCATTGTTTGATGATAATGTATGGAGTGTAGTACAAATATATCACCAATTACCGAATCAAATGGATAGAAATAACATTTCAAAATTATAAGTGTTCAAAACAGAAAATACAGAAACTCTCTGTAAATGAGAATTCAAAGTGAATTTTCAAGTGTTATAAAAACTCGTTTGAATTATATAAACGTAATCACTGATCGAAATGATGATTTTTAAGATGAAAATCATGATTTTTAGTAATGTGAAACTCGAGAATGACGGGGATGGATGGAAAACGAGTTTGGGTGAAATTCCGACGATGGGCGTCGTTGAACTCCAAGGCGGAAGGAGGGGAGGAGCGGTGAGGGTCAAGGATCGTCAGAAAAATACAAACTGATTTTTGCAATGGGTATATTTCGAGAATGGAGGGGAAATAGGGTTTTTGGGCTTGTGTTTTAGGTCCACGGTCACGATCGAACTGCGGCGCGACGGTGAACTTTGGGGCGTGCGGTACGGGGGGAAACGATGGAGGAGATCGGTGACGTGGCATGATCGGAGTCGGAGACGTTCTGATGAACGGAGGTGAGAGCAGTGTGGACTTCCTTGGATCGAGCTTTTGAAGGTAATGGAGGATGGAAGGTGGTTTTACTGTAGCGACGTGGTGAAGTTGCTCCGGTGGGTGATCGTCGAACGGGAGGTGGAGCGTGACCATTCTGGAGTGGTGCGGTGGCTTCTCGAGGGACGGTGGTGGTGTGCACGTGCACCACCGTGCACTGGAAGGAGAAAGTGCCAACAGTTTTGGCACTTGCCAAACACTGTGCATTGGCATTTGCCAAACAGGTTTGGCACTTGCCAAACCCAAGTGTTTGGCACTTGCCAAGGCAAGTTTGGCATTTGCCAAATGTTGTGCTTGGCACTTGCCAAGTCGGTTTGGCACTTGGCAAAGCCTGGTACTTTGGCAGTGCCAAAGCCTGGCACTTTGGTAGTGCAAAATCCGGTACTTTGGCAGTGCCAAAGCCGGTGTTTCCAACATTTGTCAAATTCCGGTACTCCGGTACTTCAGTGAAGACGATATTTAAAATTTAAAATGGCTTTAAATTTTAAATTATGAAATAAATGAAATTTAGAAATAAATGAAATTTAGAAATAAATTAATTAAATAAAAAGAAGTGTTTTTATTTAATCAGCAGAAGGCAAGTGGAAAGAAGAAGGAGGAAATCAAAACGAGATGTTCGACTATAGGAGTTCGATCAAATTTTGAATTATAGATAACAAGTGAATAAATGATTTAAATTTATTATTTAAATTATTTATAATTAAATAACCATAAAAAAATAAATAAAAAGGAAAGGTTTTGAAACCTCGCTCGAGCAGAAATGACAAAAGATGAAAGAGTACAGTATGCGAAGCACGGGCATTTCCAAATGATGAACAAAACACTGTTAAAACCATATACACCTCAATTGATTATCTTAAAGGATAATTTAACTATACTGATGTGAACCAGACAAGCAAACACTGTTTGAAAAATAATAATTTATCTGTAACGGAGAAATACTCCTGACTAAACCGATAAAAAATTATCGACTGTAAAAAGATATTCGTACATCGTTTCGAAGAGTCCGGGATAAATATTCCACTTCGACTCGATTTATACGACACATGTCAGCATACTGAAGACGACGATGTGCAAGAGCAATTTTAAAGAGTATCTTCGGTCTGTTCAATCCCAGGACAAACCCGAATGGACGAATGTCTGACAACGTATATCAATTAGATTCTACACATCGATTTTACGTAAGTATATTACGTTGGTGGCGGAGAAATTCGTTTCTCTTAGCTTTATTGCCTGCAATATATTTGGGTAATCGAATGAGTGTTTCTGACGGATATGACGATGTGGCATTCAAAGTAATTGAAGAGAAATCTGTCAGAAGGATAAACGTGACCTAAAAACCTCACAACCAGGAAGTAACAAAAGTTGGGCTAGGCAGCATGGCTAGTTGGGTCATTCCCAAGCAGGGTGTATTATCACCATCTAGAGAAATTCCTATTTGCTTCTTAATCTATATTTCGCTGCTACAACTTTCGAAAACGGTGGGTCGCTCCCAATCGTGGGGGTGATAATATATTCGTCACACTCA
Source organism: Allium sativum (assembly GCA_030737875.1). NCBI lineage: Eukaryota > Viridiplantae > Streptophyta > Magnoliopsida > Asparagales > Amaryllidaceae > Allium > Allium sativum. The sequence goes on along the minus strand of CM060926.1, from coordinate 1,014,881,539 downwards.
AGCTAAATGAGTGGACGGTCATGTGTGGCCGGGTTGCAAGACGTTCTTGTTGAACCTGCAGTGTATACCCTCTAGAGTACACTGATCAGTAGGTGCTCCCATACCTTGTCTGTTAGAATCCAATCTCCAATAAGCGCTCTACGGTTTTAGATTTTATGATATATACGTGAACGTGAGATGCAAGCGTTTCACTAGATGATTATTTATTTGATAAAAACTATCGTAATATCAAACGTTTTGATATAAAGTACTTGGGTCATTATCCATATATTAGTTATGGATTGGTCTAAAGGTTTCTAAAGTAAATGAATCTGGAAAACCTTATTTCTTATTTCACTGCTTACATCTTTTAACTGTGTTTACTCACACCAGTCCCCTGACTGACCCAGAGTTTATTTTCTGTGTTTTCCTAAACTCTTGGGTACTCATAACACTTGTTATGAGTAGACAAGTGATCCAGGTATCTAATGGAACTCTTTTGAAGTATTGTGGAGTACAAGACCAAGAACCCGTCTAGTAGCTATATCCATCTCTAAGTATTCAGTTTATGTATTGGGCCAGTATCACGTATGATGTTGTATTCGAATGATGTACTCTGATGTAACAGACTCAGTATTGTAATATATTATGTATTTTGTGAAATTCCGCTGTGAGATTAATTTCCGCTATGTAATTCTGATGTTCTCCTTACTCTTCTATTCTATAAGTTCTATCTTTTCTATCTCATCTTATAAATTCTTTCAATAATGACACGGTTTTCAAGGCATCGAAAATCGCGCCGTTACATTCTATTTTCAAACATGACATTAAAAATGAGATTTTTAATGTAACAAGTTTTATTTTCACTAAATGATCCTTTTTCTTGTTTTCTAACATTACATTAAAAATGAAAATTTTAATGTAAAGATATTTTTATTTTAAACAATGAACATTTTCTTGCTATCTAACATTACATTAAAAATGAAAATTTTAATGAAATCATATTTTCATTTTTAAGTTATGATCATTTTTCTAATTTACTACTTTACATTAAAATAAGGATTTTTAATGTAATCACATTTATTCTAAAAACATGAATATATTCTCTATATTTTATATTCACTTTAAAAAATGGTATTTTCAATGTAATTATGCTTTGTTTTAAAACAATGAACAAATTTCCTATATTCTATATTTATGTTAAAGATGAACATTTTAATGATAAACATGTTTTATTTAATAACATGAACAACATCCTCATTCTCTATATTTATATTGAAAATGAACATTTTTCATTTCATTCTTCTATTACACTAAACATGCGATCTTTTTACATTTCATAAAAGATGTAATCTTTTATATTCATTCTTTCATTACATTGCAAGATGTAGCCTTTATATCTTTCATTACATCATAGAAAAAAAATGTAATCTTTTCTATCTTTTATACATTATAGAAAATGTAATCTTTTAATTCATGTTCTATTTGCATCAAAAAAAAAAAAAAGGCTAACAAAAATTACACTCTTAAATCAATATTTTATTCACATCAAATTGCAAACAAAAATGCAACTTTCATTTTAGAGTTTTGTTTGCATCTAAAATTGCAAACAAAAATGCAACTTTCAATTTCAACATTTTATTGCATCAAAGAATGCAAATAAAATATAACTATTTATTTCAATGTTAAGTTGCATCAAAGAATGCAAATAAAATATAACTATTTATTTCAATGTATGAACACTTTCACATATCCTATATTTACATTAAAATAATGTTTTTAATGTAAACATGTTTACAATTTCAAAACATGAACAATTTAACTAGATTCTATCTTAACATTAAAAATGGGATAAAAACATGAAAAAATTTCATACATTCTAAATTTTCATTAAAAATGGGATTTCCACATGCAGATACAATTTGTATCAAAATGTATATTTTCTAATGTAAATTTATATTGGAGATATAAATTCCAATGTTACACATTTTATATCAAAATGCCAAATTTTTAATGTATCCTTTTCATGTTCATATATATATATATATATATATATATAATCTAACTTTTATACTATTTGACAATTTTATATAATAACATAAATATTTTACAACACAAAAATATATCAGGAAATTTCGGTAGCATAACGGCAGGGTAATTAAAACCGGCACTGTCCCGATTTACGGCTCCTCGCTCTACCTTAAAGCCTCGCAGCTTTTGACAAGGGGGATTTCAATAATCTAGTTCGTACGCAGACAAATTTTTTCACAATATCAATCAATTTCAATTTCTTTTTCTTTTTCTTTTTCAACCACAAACAAACACCAAAATTCAACCAATCACAAATCAATCAAGTTGTCCATGGTCTGTGGACGACGGGTGTCGGGAGTTTCTAAACTCCGTCTGCATCCTAATATAATTTATTTATTTTATTTCTGAACTCAGATATCTCACCTTGATTTGACGATGCCAAAAATTGTAATAGGCTCTAAAAATTCTCCGGTCTCTTTTAAAATGTAGATCACGTCGTTATGATTCCAACGTTTCCTGTTTCATTGAATTTCGTTATTGTATGACCGAGATATGGTTTTCTAAAGGTTGATAATCATTTTGAATAGAATAAATAAATTAAATAAATAAATAAAAACCTTCTTCTTCTGCAACTCAACTCAGGCCGATCGTTTTTCTCATTACATTCGAACTTAGGGTTCGTTCTTGCTCGCAGATCAAGGCACTGGGGAAGGATCAGACACCACCACCTCGACGGGCTCCGAAACGCGTGCCCCGAGATCCCCTTCTCGTTGAACTCGCACGTCGATTTGGGGGGTGTAACAGAAGGCGACGCGGCCGACTTCAGGGTGACTATTCTCCCTGTATACACCACTTGAGGAGGATCCGACCGTATAAGATTCGAGGGGGAAGAATTATCTACAAAAAATGCCAAAAGGAGAGGGAGATTTCGTCGAACGGATTCGGTTTATTTAGAGGAGGAAAGGAGCAGTGATGGCCATGGATTTCGAACAAGGGCGGATGATACGATGGTATACTGTGCGAGGGTTTGGCTGTATATACGGTGTATTTATACCGTATACGTATTTTCCATTTTATTTTAATTCTATTTAATTTCAATTTAATTTTATATATTGCTCTTAAAGCGAAATCAAACCCAACGCGTGTCACCCCTAGCTAAATACCCCTATGCCGGACACGATGGGATATGTTTCGTCACCCAATTCGGCTGTTACGATATGTTTTTCTTCAAATTAAATAATAAAACATTTAATTATTTAATTTGATTGAACATTTTAATTTACCGGGGCCACATACTGACTCTAAAAATTCCCGAAAAATAAATCTGGCTATGTTTTGACGATACGATCCCAACAAGACTAATTTCGTCGAATTTGGAGACCGTTGGAAAAATTGCCATTTTCTGGTCGATCGAAATTGACTGAAATTGTCAAAACACATTTTCTTTTGCCACACTCACATATTGATCCCAAAAATTATGAAAATTGGAATCCTCCAATAATTTGATATTTCAGTTCCAACAAAAGTGATTTCGTCGAAAACGGAGGTCATTTGAAAAATGGCTATTTATACGGGCTATATATTCTATTAAATTCCATAGCGACTATTATGAAAATTTAACTGACCATAACTTTTGATTCCTGTTATGAAATTTTAATTTTTCGGATTCGTTGGAAAGATTTATTTAAACAGATTTAAATATTTTTGGTTTCACTAAAATCCGATCTATTTTGCATCCTGTACAGTCAGTTAAAGTTTGAATGAAAATTTTCAAACTACCGTGCTATTTTTTACACCTTTTAAAGTTAAAATTAAATATATTAGTCAAAACTTCGATTTAAATAAATTTTTAATCATTATTATTTAAAATCAATTATTTCAACTATTCAAAATTCAATAAAATAGCCGAAATAAAATTTTTAGATTGGTTCTGATTTTTCGGGCTGTTATAGAAGGTGAGGAATAATAAACCTGAGTCTAGTTAAGATAGCAATGCAATCAGAGTAATTGATGTTTAGGAATCAGAATTGGGCCAGTGAGAAGAAAAGAAGGAAGCATTGGGATTTTGAAGTGTTGCTTGAAATACCCAGTATTATTTATGCCTCTCCGTTCAATGAAGCCCATCTCAAGCCTTTTTTGGATTCCCAATTACACCTCTATTTTGTAAGTTATTATTGAGCAAAAGCCTATGATACTATCTGAAAGGCCAAACTTATCAGTTTCTTGGTAGAAATAAAATGAATTACCGGCGTTCGACACCAACTGCTAATTTTTCTATTCCGTCCGCTTAACAACCCATTTAACCCAACTAAACGTGTATTATGTTCTAAATAATATAAGTTTAAAGAGTTATTTTTACTGTGTTCACGTGCATTTGCTGTGTTCACGTGCTCTTTGTGGTGGAGTTATTTTCACTGGTTTTAGTTACTCATATAGAACCATATCTAGAAGTCACAAGCTGATTCATGCTAATCTTACTTTTGATTTTGATTAAGCGTAAATTGAACTTCTATATATTACTATGTATCTCTTATCATTCACTCAATTGCTCAATCCCTTAATCGTTTGTAATGTGAGAGTTTTATTTGCTTTTACAAATAAACCAAATGGATAGGATAGTAGAAAAGGGCCACCAAAGAAAGGCGGAGGAAAAACAATGGAGATGCAAGGTATCGATCCTGGGACCACGGACAAGCGATGCACATACTCTACCAATTGAGCTACATCCCCATTCATTATGGTTCATCCGTAACTTATATAAATTATCAATCACAACAATGGCGGTAATGAGTCAAATGAGCAAGAGAAGAATATGCAACGAAGTGAGGAATACTAAACCCGAGTCTAGTTAAGATAGCTATGCAATCAGAGTAATTGATGTTTAGGAATCAGAATTGGGCTAGTGAGAAGAAAAGAATTAAGAAAGTATAGGGATTCTGAAGTGCTGCTTGAAATACCCAGTATTATTTATGCCTCTCTGTTCAATGATGCCCATCTCAAGCCTTTTTAGGATTCCCAATTGCAACTCTATTTTGTAAGTTATCATCGAGCCTATGGTACTATTTGATAGGCCAAACTAATTAGTTTCTTAGTAGAAATTAATTGAACTACCGGCCATTGATCCTTGCTTTGTTAAATAAGGCCATTGATCCTTGCTTTGAGTGAGCAATAAAAATTATGGTAATAACATACTTACAAAAAAAAAACAATTAACTACAGTTGTTGCCAATCAATAAATTAATGTGAAAAAATAAAATCTTTTACACTAATGTAACAAAAATGGATCTACAAATAAAGACCTAAGTGCCCATGCTCTTTTCTTTTTTCCCAACAAAACATGAATTTTTTAACAAAATGAAAGGAAGGACTGATTTGGCATCCCAGTTGATGTTTGAAATTTGACATTGAAACAAAGTCCTTATATTACAAATATTGAAATTACAAATTCATGCTATGAAAAGAAATTTTAATCTACTTCTTTATGCAAAAATACAAATCGTTATAATTTTTCAATGAAATGAACGGTTTTTATCTTTTCACAATAAAAGATAAACAAGTGTTTGGCCCCGTGCTACGCACACGGGCATGGTTGGCTATTAAGCTGATATTAAAAGTTACTTAGACAATACCCCTATGTAAAATAAAGAATTTTATGTAAGATATACGTGTTTATCTATGTTATATTTTGAGTGTATGCACAAAATATAACATATGCGTTATTTTATTAATATTTTAGACCTTTTCGTAAAAGTGGAGCATTCTAAAAACTTTTATTCAAAGTATAGAGAAATTAAGATATATTTTATAGAACAAAAACAATTAGAATAGTAAATTTGACCAATATTTTTTTATGTTAAAAAACAGTCAAATTTGCAAGTCATGCTGGAAGTTAATTCTTTAAAATTTTGTTTTGTTTTGTTTTGTTTTGAAAATGGAAGTGGTTATTACGACATAAAATTAAAATCACAAATTATAAACCATTAAATTTGTTCGTCTTTATATGCAAAATTTTGTAACGATTGAGATTTGTTGTGTTCAATTTTATGTCATAATTTTGTATTCATATAGGCTTTCCCTTTAAAAATTGTCTTTAATGTTAACATGTTAGTTGGAGTAGACTTCAAACTGATGTATGAGCACACATTTCCATTACACTATACTATGTTTACAAATTCATTTGTATATACATTGTACCCAAAGTCTGCATGCTTGAAGCAGACATTGAATGGAAAAATGTGAAACTGTAATAGTTAACAGTACATAAACTTGGGAGACCACATGAAGTAGATAGAGTTGGAAAGAGCATCAGTTTAATTTATTTTTGAAGTGAATGATGTACAAACAAATTAAACGCACCCAAAAACAAATTTGCAGTGTTTTAGGAATAAAAGAAATCAGAAAAAACAAATAGCCTTTACAGCAATTAGCGATTCTGTTAGTGCCAGCAACTTGTAGCAGCTTCCAATACCTCCAGATCAAACCCTCCAGCATCTTGCATTCAGTCTATCTAAATACACATTGCATACACCCTCAGCTGCATGGAAGTTATAGCTGCTTCAACGCTTTCACTTGATGGTGGCACTTCATGTTCGCATCAAGGTTGAAGTGCAACATTTTGGCACCTCATTCGAATATAGTTTCAACAACTTGCCCTTGCACATCCTTGCAACTCGTTAAACAGTGTCTTCCTTTCTCTTCTTATCATACAGTGAAAGGACCACCTTAATTGCACTCATCACCCGACTCTTCAACTTTGACCACAATTTCTCTGTTCGTGCTCCTTACGTTCATGTTCTATTAGATAGGTATCCCTTCCCATTTTGCTTATTTTTTTCCCCTTGCAAATATTTATATTGGCTAATTCCCAGTAACTTTTATGTGAATCTTCACTAAAACATGTGTGCTCTCCTCTTCAAGGACCACCCCCTTATAAAAACATAAAGTAAAGTAAAATTCAAAAATACATTAAATTGGCACGAAGTGGGATATATATGATGTGTAGTAAACTCGAGCAATGGTTAATACTTGAAAGAAAATTCACTTACGACCTTATTGTGCTCGAATTGATCATCAAACATCCATTTATATTATTCATCGAGTCTAAGCCCATAATATTTTTCATGGTACTGATTAAAACTTGAATATACTGCTAGGAAATGAAACAAAGAAATTCAGCTTTGTTAAATATATAGATACCCAGATTATTATGAGTAATACAAAAGAACTCAACGATTTAAATGGCAAATACAGGATGTGCATGAAGCTGAAAGCCGAAGTTGACTTGCTAACCCAGACGTTCTGATATAAAAATATTATGCAAAATGAGAAGACAACCCGCAACCAACGATGGAAAATATGATATATAAAAATATGTGTGTATCTATAGGTTTTAAAAAAAAATGTACCAATGATAAACGGTTATGAATTAAAATACAACAGAATCGAGTTTTCCATTTGTTCAGTGTTTCGCATTGTTAGCAAATACAAAATACATATCTGATTTTGTACTATTCAAAACTAATATTAATTAGTATAAAAAAATAAAAATTTGAGTAAATGACAAATATTCAATAGAAATACTGTGCTTAGCATAGGTAAAATCCTCCATCGATTAACAATATATGCATATAATTTTTGTGAATGATCTCTTTCTTTTCACATCTTAAATTTTTATTTCTCTTCAAATCTTGCTTAATAGCCTCTAGCATGTCTTATTTCTGTAATGACTATTAAAACAATTAATTTGCATTAAATCTGGAAACGCATAAAAAATCTACTAAATATGTATGGTTTCCTAGCTAATAAGTTGTAACTCGGATGAGGAGTAGTCATTAATACTGTTGGGAGAATATGGTCATCGATGCACTAATCACCAGTTTAGTATGTTGAAATAAGGGACCAAACAAATGACAACAATGAAATCAGTTAGAACCATAGGGTACTTGAAAATTGACGTGCACGCTAAGCAGAAATCTAACACAATATTTTGTTAAATGCAATCAAATTCAAAATGATGCAGGCAAATAATTGTAGTATAGATGAAAGTAAGGAAACAACAAATTTAAGCAGTCATGCTTATCACACTTTGAACTTTCGTAACCATTTGTCTAAAAATTAAAAAATTAAATTTCAAAATTAGTACATCTCCAAACTTGAAATACAGTACATTCTTAATCATAGACAGCCTACTATCTTTTTATTAGAATTTTTGATACAATATTTCCATTTGTAGAACATTTGGAAGATATAATTGATTATGGTGATAGAATATTTCCAATTAGAGAAGATTTGGGAAATATTGTGAATTTGAGTAATATAATATTTCCAACTGCAGAAGATTTGGAAGATATCAGAAAATATGTTGCCTATTTTGTGAAATTAGATAGGGCAATAAATTGCCTGTATAAGTGGAAGAATATGAAGAGTTTTCTTTTTGGGATATTGAAGTAAGGAATTAATTCTCTAATTAGGAGCAAATAAATTAGAGAATTAATTAGGCATTGATTTATAACCATAAATCAACTACTTCAACCCCAAGTATTAATCCTTATATTAGGATAAGGATTATGTGAATGATGTATCATCTCTGAAAGTTCTTCTTCTTCCCTACTATCTGTCTAATAATATTTTGTTATTTATAAAACCAATAAAATCTCCTCTCCCCAAGTGGACGTACACTAGCAAGACGTTAGTGGAACCACTATAAATTTCTTTTGTTCTTTCTTTTATTGTTTGATCTGTGATTGTTTTGCTGGTGACTATCTTTGTTTGATTTGCCTCGCCATCAATTTGTTCCTATTTGTTTTTCCGCAAGGTTGGGTTTTATTCCAAGGCGTTTTTTTTGGAAACTTTCCCAACACTTTTTATTACATTATTTATGAAATATATAGTATGTTATTAACAAAAATATAGAAGGTACATTATTTGGCATATCTTGGCAAGGTTTGAAATATGTTCCTACCAAAAACTATCGCGCTAACAATTTTATTCCAAGACTACTTGTTAACGCAGATTACTTTCACCTGTTGACGTATTATAATGCCATAAGAATAATATAAATGAATATACTAACGTAATAATGTAGTTAATCATATGTGATAGAAAGCAGGATATAAAGAAAGAACATTCGTCTAAATAGCTAAGAGACTTTTTTTTGACAATGAAATAGCTAAGATACATAGATGAGTGGACAATTTTAAAAAATAACCTGGATATACTTCTATTCCATGTGGCTAATGAAATTTAGATGCCTTAACCATTTCTGGCCTCGTAAGTTACCAACTTGATTCTTTTCAGCAAAAAGAAGATTGCATCTGTGGGCATTAGGTTAGGGAGGAAACCGCACTTCTGAGATAACTCAGGATCAAGAATTGAAATAGCTCCAGGTTCAAGACAAGGATCAAGATCAAGAATCGCACGAGTATACATCAGTTGGTAACTCCGAATAACCAGACCAACTCAACCATTCACTCTTGTAGAGCTCCATGGTTTCAAGAGAAGGATGGGCATTGATTGAGGTTGATTAATCGGTAATTATATGTTATGATAATTATTTTTAATTTAAACAGGTCGGAAGACATAGCATACCCCAATAAAATAATAGCTCCCACTGATACAGTCGTCCCATTATACATGAATTATCCAATCCATCAGACTTGCTCTTGTCGTTCTAACATGATTCATTTGGCATGTTACTGTGAAGATCAAGGGCCCTTCAATCATTGAGAGCCTCATTGTGTCATTGACGAGGGCAAAGTGATGTGCATGGTCAGTCAATGATTGTACTTGCTGTCTGGCATTTGCAGGAATGTACAAGCATTGCAATTCATTGGTTCAAGGAGGGTCAAAATTCATAGGTAGCTCTACCTATGTAAGCATTACACATATTTTTCCCATCAAAGTGCAATAAAGTGAACTCAAAATTCATGCATCTCTGTGTACAGTTGGATCAGCAAGCATAGAAAGCATTGGGTGATGTTGACAAGCAATTGAAGCTTAGAAGTTATATGTTACTGTCAGCACTTATAGCTAACGCAATGAGCATAGCATGTAAATGAGAACTTGAAGGGCAGCTAAAGCATCAATGTCCTGGTCTATGTAGATGTTGCAGCAAGAGTCATGCAAGGTCTAAGAAAAATTAAATGCAACAGCTAGAGCATGCACATTATACGCATATACGAGAATATATAATACACAGTTGAGTTTAGTTTGTTTATTGGTATATTAAATTTTAGGCAATAAAGATGGTTATAGATGTTTAATGGAAATATGCAAATATCTGTTGTATTTGAATTTATTGTAGCGCAAAATCAGAGATCTGGGCAGCGGAATACAAATAAACCCAATTATCTAGTCTGTCAACAATTTCAACAACGCCAAAAATAAAAACAAGTGGAACAAATTATAAAGAGAACAAAAATAGAAAATAAAGGAAAGAGCACACCAATTTTTAACGTGGTTCGGCTTTGCCTACTTCCACGGAGACCCAACAACTTTTATTTCTCAATGAATAAATGAGTACAAAAGATTACAATAGAGAGAAGACTAATGGTGGATTTCTTGCTTCATACAATAAATTGACCCCTATTTATATAGAGGGATTTCTTGGAGATAAAAAAGAGAAGTTTCTAGATTGCTTGGACATGAAGGGAAAATAAATAATATTTTCCTTGATTTGATTGGAGCATAAATGGATGGTGCAATTATGGTCCCAATCTCTTTCCTTAAGTAAATTGATTCTTCATTAATTGATTGATTGGCCTTTTATTTTTCTTCCACAAACTTCCTCTTATATCTTCCCATATATGAGCCAATTTGTAACAACCCGCAAATTCTGAACCAATTTAAAAAATTTATTTTAGAAAATTTTAATGAATTTGGAGAATATAAAATAATTTATTTAAATAGTAATGGCTAAAAAATTTATTTTAAGAAATTTTAAATAGAAAATGCGTCAAATATATATATATATATATATATATATATATATATAAAGAATATATGTCCAAAATTAAATATTGAGATGTCAGAATAGATAAATTTAATGCACATTTATTGTCTTACTGACATTATTTTTTTTATTATTTTTGTATATATTAGCTAGAACGTTTCATTCAATTTAAATGCATGGCATTAATTTTAGTTTCCTTTTTCCTTTTCAATCTGACGTACTTTAAAAAAAAGTAATTATGAAATAAAAAAGATATAATTTTGCCAGTAATGTAATGAGGTTACATGAAATTAAAATGTAATAAAAATGTAAAGGTATGATCCAATTAAAACACAATGCATATAAATTACCTAATAATATGGAAAGGAATATTAGTATTGGGGTCAGAAGAAATGTAGGAATTGACATTTATTTCAAATGCAAATCACAAAGAGATAGTTCTAGTCATTTATTTGCGCTATAATATAAAATGGTTAAAATTAATATATGTAGAATGATAAGAGATAAATATGGGTAATAAGTGCATTAACTCACAAACATACATACTTTATTCATCCAAAACATGTATAATAAAGGCTAGTTATAATTACTAAATAGGTAAAGGTTTAGGTTAGGTTGGAATTTGAAATGTCCCTCATTTATTACTACTACATATAATAAAAGGAATATTAATAATTATAACCATGTAGATTTGAGAGAAGTAAATGTAATAATAAATTGGTATAGAATTAGTGTATTAGCTTTATATAATTTTATTCTTTGTTTGTTCACGCTCCTTTATATTTATGCCTAACATTCTACCCTTCGATTACATTACTTGTATTTGACAAATTTTAGTATTTTAATTTTGCTTTCTTACTTAACATATTTATATATTTCAACTCAAATCTATTTGTGTTGTAAACCATTGTATTTATTGGTTTTATATTAGAAACATCTATTTTTAACATAGTATTTACTCAAGAATTGAAAACACTTTTGAAAATTTATTTTTCTAATGTAATGTTCTAGCATAATTTACATCATTAACATGTTTGAATATTCAATATCAGAATTCTTTAATGATAAGAATATTTCTTAAATATAATACTTTCCCTAGTTGTTTTAACAATAATGTTCATTAATGTGGAAAGTTGCAACAAGTTTTCAATGCGTTTTCCCTTCCTTATTTCAAGCGCATGCATCCATGCTATATATTTAGTGTCAATTTTTAAACATAAATAAAAAGAAATTTTTGCAATTAAATTGAATGTACCAAATGGTAATATGTGATTATAACTACAGCAAATGTGAACGTGATTTGAAATTCAAAAGGTTACAGTTAATTTGAACATAATAAGTGTTTTCAACATCAAAGGAAAGTAAACGGAAATTTAATTTGTGAAAAATTAAACATACAAGGGGGAAATTTCCTCTCCACTATAAAATATCCTATACACTCTAAACCTAATTCTAATTGCCCAGTCGCCACTCTTACTCCTCAATGGCCATGAACCTCCGATTCAAATTCATCAATTTCTTTTTATCCACTGCGAATTAAAATATAAAAAGGGAATCGAAGAGATTCTTCCACTCTTCGATTTTATACCACTATGATCGTTTCTCGTTCAAAGTTTGGGGAGTTCTCAACACTCAAAGGCGCTGCGTTTACACATTTTTCTAGTCCGATGGGCGTGCAAGTTGCAAGCTTTTTGGGGTGGTGGTGAAGCTCGCCGAGGCGCGCGTCGTAGTGATGGACGATGGCGGTCCGATGGTGGCGTTAATTGGTGGTGCGTTCTAAAACGAGGTGAGATCTCTAAAATTCAATTTTAAATTTAGAAAATCTATTTGTGGTAAAAAAAAATCATTGTGATCGCGACGACTTAATTGAATTATTGTGGTTATGAATGGTTGATATTGGTTGCGACGAAACCGATTGCATTTGTGGTGAATTCACATGTTGTGAAAATGGATTGAATTGTGTAGATCTAGAATTTGCTTATTCATTTAAACTTGCTTATAGAATAAAAACCATGTTTTTTTTTTGTATATAGGTAGTTGAAATAATCATGCCAATGATAGGAATTGTTTTACAATAATAATATTATTTTTATTGTAATATGTATATGTTAGAATTTGTTGAACAATAAAAATCATATTATTTTTTTGTGTATTCATGTCATGAAAATGATTTAAATGTTAAGTAGATTATTAACGCAATAAAAATCATATTTTTATTGTGCATTTATGTCACAAAAATGATTCACATGTTAGTATATTATTAACGCAACAAAAATCATATTTTTTCTATGTTTATGTCATTAAAATGTTAATATGTCATGTAATATATTACTAGTGCAAGAAAAATCATTTTTTTATTGTATGTCTGTTTTATAAAAATGTTCACTAGTTACTAAAATTGTTGTATGATAAGAATTCACATTTTTATCATAGTTTATGCCATTAAAAATGTTCATAAGCCATTGAAAATGTTGTAGGATAAAAATTCACATTTTTATCATATGTTTATGTTATGAAAAATGTTCGTAAGTTATTAAAAATATTTAAACATGAAAATTCACATTTTTATTGCATGTTCACTTCATTAAAAATGTGCATTTGTCATATAATATGTTAATACAATAAAAATCATATATTTATTGTATGATTGATTCATAAAAGGATCGTGTTTAAAATAAAGCGTTAAAACCTGAAATGTTACATTTTCGTTGCATGTTTGATTCACTAAAAAGAAGCATGTTTTAAATAAAAACATGAATTAAAAAGTTACCCTTTTATTTGCATTTAGATGTAAATAAAAGATAGTATTTAAAAGTTACATTTTTTTCTTTTCATTTTAGTTGTAGTGAAATGTTAGCATTTATTATCATTAACATACATAGAAAATTGTTTTTAAATAAAATAAGCATTTATTGTCCTTAACATACATAGAAAATTGTTTTTAAATAAAATAAGCATTTATTGTCATTAACATACATAGAAAATTGTTTATAAATAAAATAAGCATTTATTGTCATTAACATACATAGAAAATTGTTTTTAAATAAAATAAGCATGTATTTTCATTAACATACATAGAAAATTGTTTATAAATAAAATAAGCATTTATTGTCATTAACATACATAGAAAATTGTTTATAAATAAAATAAGCATTTATTGTCATTAACATACATAGAAAATTGTTTATAAATAAAATAAGCATTTATTGTCATTATCATACATAGAAAATTGTTTATAAATAAAATAAGCATTTATTGTCATTGACATACATAGAAAATTGTTTATAAATAAAATAAACATTTATTGTCATTAACATACATAGAAAATTGTTTTTAAATAAAATAAGCATTTATTGTCATTAACATATAGAAAATTGTTTTTAAATAAAATAAGCATTTATTGTCATTAACATTCATAGAAAATTGTTTATAAATAAAATAAGCATTTATTGTCATTAACATACATAGAAAATTGTTATAAATAAAATAGGCATTTATGTATCATGAATACACATAGAAATTTGATTTCAAATAAATGACTATTTATTTGTCATTTGTATAACATAGACATTTGATTTCAAATAAATGACCATTTATTTGTCACATGAATAACGAAGAAAAATTGGTTACGAATACGAATTGGGCCAAGACACGAGGTTAAGCCCAACAAGTGGAATAAGTCTGCCCGGAACCAACCGGCATATCCAACATCCACAAGTTGTAGGCCTAATGTGAGGGGTCTGGCCCATTATAAAACATAAATGGATGAGAAACAATTTAATATGAAGATCATTTATAATATAAAGAATATTTTGAAATAATATGCTTTAGTAAAATAATCAATTATTAATTATAATTGTACCTGGACACGAGGTTAGGTTATATTTGTGGTGGAAGTCTGCCCGGACCCGACCGGCATATCCAGCAGCCACAAATGTTGAACCTAATGTGAGAGGTCCAAGTGCACAAATACGAAATGGGCCATGACACGAGGTTAAGCCCAACTTGTGGGATAAGTCTGCCCAGAACCGACCGTCACATCCAGCATCCACAAGTCGTAGGCTTAATGTGAGGGTTCTAACCCATTATAAAAAAAAAATATGGATAAGATAACGAATTGGGCTATTCAATCTATTTTAAAATAGCGACGACATTTTTTTCTAACCCGAACGAGTTTATCAATTTATTTTATCCATGTTATAATGAATATTAAAAGAGGAATAATTTCAAAATGAATATTTTGAAAATTATATTATTTTAATATGAGAAACATTTAGAATATTTAAATTGGATTTAAATGGAAATTATCTACGAATTATTTTAATATTAGATTCTGTGATTATACGGATATTATTTTAGGAATTTGGAAGGTATTTAGTATTGTTATTTCTGATATTATACCCGTTGGTTTTAGAATTTGACATTAAATATAAGTCGATATAATTCCTATTCAAAGCCTTATATTTAATATCAAGTTAGATTTTGGGTTTGTCACGAATAATGTCTTAAATAACATTATTCTTAAATCCATGTGAGTAAAGAATAATCTTTTTATTAAGATTTAAATGAGATTTCCATTTTTTTTAATTTGAAATAAAAAGGAAATTAATTATGGGTTGTTTGTGAACAATGTAATATAAAAATTGCATTGTATACTACGTAAAAAGAATATCATTTTTATGTAATATAAAAAAGATTACATTTCATTGTAAGTGAGTCAACATTAGAATTTACATTTTTGGTATAAATGAATCAGTAGAAAGGATTCATTGTTTTGATAAATTATGAATTTACGTTGTTATTACATATGAAATGATCCATCATTCTATATGTTTCTGATGCTGAAATGTTACACCTCCATTTACAAGTTACCCGACTTGTTTATGTGATTGGGTCGATAATTTTCACACATCGCCCAAGTGCACAAATAATTTATTATTTGTTTGCTGGTTGAAACCCCACACGGGTGTTGGGATAAAAATTGACATGCACTAATCCCAATGTTTATTTTTATGTCGATCGATAGATCGACAGGCTGCAATGAGCGTTATTATTTCATTTCAATGCTCACACAGTTATAGATTGCACACTGGATGTTAAATGGATGGTTGGATAATATTCATCATTACTGTTATGGACATTCAATGTGTGAAATCCCTGTAACCAAAGTTATAGGGTAAATGTCTGAGTCGGATTTCATTTCAGGATTTCCTTTAAATAAAGAATATCTTTTAAAATAAAAACATTGTAATGTAAAGATATTTTAAAATAAAGAGTATTGTATTACAAAGAATATTTTATATTAAGAATCTTTTTATATAAAGATTATTTTTAATAGTAAATATTTTAAATGATATTTAACAAAGAATAATTCTGTGTCCGTCCTTGGATGGACAAAAGATAAATATATTTTATAAACTAGTCATTAACTAGGATAATTCTTTAAGTTAAAGATTTAATGAAGCCTTCTAAATTGAATAATATTTCATTGGAAGTAAATAAATGAATTAGATTTGGGTTGTCGTGAATGGTGTCCTAAATAACACTGTTCTTAAACCCCATATTAAAGAATAAAATCTTTTAATTAAGATTTTAGAGTTTCCATCGTATTTAGTAATTGAAGTAAAATGAAATGTGAATTGGGTTTATCGTGAAATATGTTTTAAACGACATTTGTTCTTTAACCCAATTTACATTGAAATGTGATTTAGAATTTATAAATCTTTTTATCAAGATTTAAAAAGAATACTCCAAAGTTTAGTTTTCCAATTTAATATAAATTAAATTGGAATTGAATGGGAATTCGATTTGATAATATTCGAGATAGGCTTCTGTAAAAGAAGACTGATAATACATATGGAATTTAAAAGGCCTTGCTGTTATTCCATTTATATTATTGGTCTGATACAGAAATTTATATCGATTATTCATTGATTTGATTTCTGTGAAAATTCCATAATTAATGGAAGACGATTTTGGGTTTATCGTGAACAATGTTTTTAAGTGACATTGATTCTTTAACCCAAATTAAAGACAAGACTTATTTCTTAAGTTGTAATAATCATTTAATAATGATTTTGATATTAAACCCACATTGGAGTTTAATGAATCTTTAAAAAGATGATAAAAGGTAAATTTTAAAGAAATTTATCTTTGATTAAATTAATGGGAATTTTCCCCTAATAATATGAATATTCTATTTAAAAGAATACTCTGAATTGGAATGAGACGTTGGATGTGTTTTTATAGCATTTGACTTTTAATTATAAAATACGCGAATTATTCGGAAAGACCGGGTTCAGCCCATTTCGAATAATTATCACGACGACGAAGAGTCGAAGATGAAGATGGTGTTGAAGACCGACGATCTTCACATCGAATGGATGAGGACTACTGATGCTCTGGACTGGGTCGCTCCCAGGACTGGGATAAAGTGGTAGTTGTCCAGACGTATTGTTGATTGTTCGGATATGCAAGGTATAATGCCTCCGGTTTCGTTCAGACCCAGAACGGACTTGTAAATGGATTGTGTGTCTGACATTGTATTCCTTTCTACTGTATTTGTTGAACGCTACTAATTATATATTTCTGTTTGGTGGTGAAGAATTTATTCTTTACTTATCACCCTTCTCTAAGACGTATGAGATTAGAGGTTATATATATATTGGTAGATGATCAGTGATATGGTAGGGTCTGACAATGTGGCATGCTAAGATGCAAATGATCAAGGCTTTGTTGAAAAGCAGGCCTTGTGGTTGATGATCAAAGCATAGCCTATTTAGGCATAGCTTTGTGTATATCGTGACTTCGCGAACCTCACACACCGGTTGAGTCTAAAACGGGAGAAGGGAACGCAGGGAGTGCACACGTTTCTTTCTAGCTAGAAGTGGTGTCAGTGCTTAAACTGGCTGACATTTACTTATGTGGATGATGGAATTTTTGCGAGGCCTCGGTTTATTCTTATCGGTCGCCCACGGCCGATTTGTAGGTCCAGTAGGATCGGGGAGCGTGTGTTCAGGCATAACTAATCCACTAAAGTATTTGTGGACCGACCCTGCTGTATCCAAGGGTTCGCCAGTGTCCGAATCCTGAGACATTGCTAGAGTGTCTCGAATCGGTAAGGATCTCCTCCCTATCATTGACTCATGATGGAAACCCAATTTCCAATACGCCTTTTGCGGTTTTGATTGTATAACTAGTATGGCGACATAGTAAATGGTAGCTATGCCGTCTAGGATTGATATTATATTTGAAATGTTTTAAATATATATATACACACACTAATAATATCGTTTTTACGTATCAAGCATCTTTTGACCATTATAAGGTAAAACCCTATCCTCCGGTTTGCGTTGCATTGAGTGATGGGACTTGGGTCTTATAATGGTTTCATTTTTCTAAAAAGCATTTCGTTATTTGACGATTTACTTATTTTATGCACTGGCAATCCAATGGAGTAAACCCGTTCCGCGTTAGTGGCGTGGTCCTGTGATTAGCCTTCTTATTAGATAAGTTAGGTTAGATTTCTCACACCAGTCCCACGACTGACCTGTAGTTTGTTTCACTTTGCAAACTCGGGTGCCCACTTTCCACACGGGCAGTCGAGTAGCTTTTTGCAGATATTTATCTCGAAAGCAGGATCCTGGATTGAAGTCTGAAGCTGGGTCCAGAATATTGAGGGCCTTCCGCTGAGTTTAGTTCCGCTGCATTGTATTACTTTTGTTGTAATTTATCTTCGGCTGTAATTTGTACCAATGTACTCTGATATATTCTGTACTCTGATGTAACATTTATTATTGATGTTATAAAAGTCTGTGTTGTTGTTCTGATGAGTTGTATGCCCAGAGTTGATGCATTCGAAGATTTCCAACTTTATGGTTTGACCTGTGAGGTTTATGGTAGATTCAAAGGGTGGGGATTTTCGGGTCATCACAGCTGGTATCAGAGCTTTGGTTAGCTTAAATCTTTGGGGTACAACTTGTTAGGACTGAACAAAGGACTCATCAGAGATTGGATTAGCAATATCCAATAAGAATACTCATTAGAGATAGGATCAGTAGCATCCTAGAATGAGAAAACTCATTAGAGATAGGGTTAGTAATGCCCTAGAATGAGTTAGAGTGAAAAGTTTATAATTAACGTACTTGTAATTATATATATGATTCAATTTTAGCAAATATGATTTTTGAATATATAAAAGTTATATATTTTTGAAAATTTAATCAACTAATTGATTGATGATGGTATTGTGAGAATATTAAATTCAACTAATAAAATTAGCAAACAATAAAAGAATGAAAATTAAATTTACTAAATAAACAACTTTTAGCTCATTTCCTTTTCGAGTACGAAAAGATTTTAAGTAGGGGAGATTGTAACAACCCGCAAATTCTGAACCAATTTAAAAAATTTATTTTAGAAAATTTTAATGAATTTGGAGAATATAAAATAATTTATTTAAATAGTAATCGCTAAAAAATTTATTCTAAGAAATTTTAAATAGAAAATGCGTCAAATATATATATATATATATATATATATATAAAGAATATATGTCCAAAATTAAATATTGAGATGTCAGAATAGATAAATTTAATGCACATTTATTGTCTCATTGACATTTTTTTATTTTTATTTTTGTATATATTAGCTAGAACGTTTCATTCAATTTAAATGCATGGCATTAATTTTAGTTTCCTTTTTCCTTTTCAATCTGACGTACTTAAAAAAAAGTAATTATGAAATAATAAAGATATAATTTTGCCAGTAATGTAATGAGGTTACATGAAATTAAAATGTAATAAAAATGTAAAGGTATGATGCAATTAAAACACAATGCATATAAATTACCTAATAATATGGAAAGGAATATTAGTATTGGGGTCAGAAGAAATGTAGGAATTGACATTTATTTCAAACGCAAATCACAAAGAGAAAGTTCTAGTCATTTATTTGCGCTATAATATAAAATGGTTAAAATTAATATATGTAGAATGATAAGAGATAAATATGGGTAATAAGTGCATTAACTCACAAACATACATACTTTATTCATCCAAAACATGTATAATAAAGTCTAGTTATCATTACTAAATAGGTAAAGGTTTAGGTTAGGTTGGAATTTGAAATGTCCCTTATTTATTACTAGTACATATAATAAAAGGAATATTAACAATTATAACCATGTAGATTTGAGAGAAGTAAATGTACTAATAAATTGGTATAGAATTAGTGTATTAGCTTTATATAATTTTATTCTTTGTTTGTTCATGCTCTTTTGTATTTATGCCTAACATTCTACCCTTCGATTACATTACTTGTATTTGACAAATTTTAGTATTTTAATTTTGCTGTCTTACTTAACATATTTATCTATTTCAACTCAAATCTATTTGTGTTGTAAACCATTGTATTTACTGGTTTTATATTAGAAACATCTATTTTTAACATAGTATTTACTCAGGAATTGAAAATACTTTTGAAAATTTATTTTTCTAATGTAATGTTCTAGCATAATTTACATCATTAACAAGTTTGAATATTCAATATCAGAATTCTTTAATGATAAGAATATTTCTTAAATATAATACTTTCCCTGGTTGTTTTAGCTATAATGTTCATTAATGTGGAAAGTTGCAACAAGTTTTCAATGCGTTTTCCCTTCCTTATTTCAAGCGCATGCATCCATGCTATATATTTAGTGTCATTTTATAAACATAAATAAAAAGAAATTTTTGCAATTAAATTGAATGTACCAAATGGTAATATGTGATTATAACTACAGCAAATGTGAACGTGATTTGAAATTCAAAAGGTTACAGTTAATTTGAACATAATAAGTGTTTTCAACTTTAAAGGAAAGTAAACGGAAATTTAATTTGTGAAAAATTAAACATACAAGGGGGAAATTTCCTCTCCACTATAAAATATCCTATACACTCTAAACCTAGATCTAATTGCCCAGTCGCCACTCTTATTCCTCAATGGCCATGAACCTCCGATTCAAATTCATCAATTTCTTTTTATCCACTGCGAATTAAAATATAAAAAGGGAATCGAAGAGATTCTTCCACTCTTCGATTTTATACCACTATGATCGTTTCTCGTTCAAAGTTTGGGGAGTTCTCAACACTCAAAGGCGCTGCGTTTACACGTTTTTCTAGTCCGATGGGGGTGCAAGTTGCAAGCTTTTTGGGGTGGTGGTGAAGCTCGCCGAGGCGCGCGTCATAGTGGTGGACGATGGCGGTCCGATGGTGGCGTTGGTGGTGCGTTCTAAAACGAGGTGAGATCTCTAAAATTCATTTTTAAATTTAAAAAATATATTTGTGGTAAAAAAAAATCATTGTGATCACGACGACTTGATTGAATTATTGTGGTTATGAATGGTTGATATTGGTTGCGACGAAATCGATTGCATTTGTGGTGAATTCACATGTTGTGAAAATGGATTGAATTGTGTAGATCTAGAATTTGCTTATTCATTTAAACTTGCTTATAGAATAAAAACCATGTTTTTTTTATTGTATATAGGTAGTTGAAATAATCATGCCAATGATAGGAATTGTTTTACAATAATAATATTATTTTTATTGTAATATGTATATGTTAGAATTTGTTGAACAATAAAAATCATATTTTTTTTTTGTGTATTCATGTCATGAAAATGATTTAAATGTTAAGTAGATTATTAACGCAATAAAAATCATATTTTTATTGTGCATTTATGTCACAAAAATGATTCACATGTTAGTATATTATTAACGCAACAAAAATCATTTTTTTTATGTTTATGTCATTAAAATGTTAATATGTCATGTAATATATTACTAGTGCAAGAAAAATCATATTTATACTGTATGTTTGTTTTATAAAAATGTTCACTAGTTACTAAAATTGTTGTATGATAAGAATTCACATTTTTATCATAATTTATGCCATTAAAAATGTTCATAAGCCAATGAAAATATTGTAGGATAAAAATTCACATTTTTATCATATGTTTATGTTATGAAAAATGTTCGTAAGTTATTAAAAATATTTAAACATGAAAATTCACATTTTTATTGCATGTTCACTTCATTAAAAATGTGCATTTCTCATATAATATGTTAATACAATAAAAATCATATATTTATTGTATGATTGATTCATAAAAGGATCGTGTTTAAAATAAAGCGTTAAAACCTGAAATGTTACATTTTCGTTGCATGTTTGATTCACTAAAAAGAAGCATGTTTTAAATAAAAACATGAATTAAAAAGTTACCCTTTTATTTGCATTTAGATGTAAATAAAAGATAGTATTTAAAAGTTACATTTTTTTCTTTTCATTTTAGTTGTAGTGAAATTTTAGCATTTATTGTCATTAACATACATAGAAAATTGTTTTTAAATAAAATAAGCATTTATTGTCATTAACATACATAGAAAATTGTTTTTAAATAAAATAAGCATTTATTGTCATTAACATACATATAAATTTGTTTATAAATAAAATAAGCATTTATTGTCATTAACATACATAGAAAATTGTTTTTAAATAAAATAAGCATTTATTGTCATTAACATACATAGAAAATAGTTTATAAATAAAATAAGCATTTATTGTCATTAACATACATAGAAAATTGTTTATAAATAAAATAAGCATTTATTGTCATTAACATACATAGAAAATTGTTTATAAATAAAATAAACATTTATTGTCATTAACATACATAGAAAATTGTTTTTAAATGAAATAAGCATTTATTGTCATTAACATACATAGAAAATTGTTTTTAAATAAAATAAGCATTTATTGTCATTAACATACATAGAAAATTGTTTATAAATAAAATAAGCATTTATTGTCATTAACATACATAGAAAATTGTTATAAATAAAATAGGCATTTATGTATCATGAATACACATAGAAATTTGATTTCAAATAAATGACTATTTATTTGTCATTTGTATAACATAGACATTTGATTTCAAATAAATGACCATTTATTTGTCACATGAATAACATAGAAAAATTGGTTACGAATACGAATTGGGCCAAGACACGAGGTTAAGCCCGACAAGTGGAATAAGTCTGCCCGGAACCAACCAGCATATCCAGCATCCATAAGTTGTAGGCCTAATGTGAGGGGTCTGGCCCATTATAAAACATAAATGGATGAGAAACAATTTAATATGAAGATCATTTATAATATAAAGAATATTTTGAAATAATATGCTTTAGTAAAATAATCAGTTATTAATTATAATTGTACCTGGACACGAGGTTAGGTTATATTTGTGGTGGATGTCTGCCCGGACCCGACCGGCATATCCAGCAGCCACAAATGTTGAACCTAATGTGAGAGGTCCAAGTGCACAAATACGAAATGGGCCATGACACGAGGTTAAGCCCAACTTGTGGGATAAGTCTGCCCGGAACCGACCGGCACATCCAGCATCCACAAGTCGTAGGCTTAATGTGAGGGGTCTAACCCATTATAAAAAAAATATGGATAAGATAATGAATTGGGCTATTCAATCTGTTTTAAAATAGTGACGCCATTTTTTTAACCCGAACGAGTTTATCAATTTATTTTATCCATGTTATAATTATAATGAATATTAAAAGAGGAATAATTTCAAAATGAATATTTTGAAAATTATATTATTTTAATATGAGAAACATTTAGAATATTTAAAGTGGATTTAAATGGAAATTATCTACGGATTATTTTAATATTAGATTCTGTGATTATACGGATATTATTTTAGGAATTTAGAAGGTATTTAGTATCGTTATTTCTGATATTATATCCGTTGGTTTTAGAATTTGACATTAAATATAAGTCGATATAATTCATATTCAAAGCCTTATATTTAATATCAAGTTAGATTTTGGGTTTGTCATGAATAATGTCTTAAATAACATTATTCTTAAATCCATGTGAGTAAAGAATAATCTTTTTATTAAGATTTAAATGAGATTTCCATTTTTTTTTATTTGAAATAAAAAGGAAATTAATTATGGGTTGTTTGTGAACAATGTAATATAAAAATTGCATTGTATACTACGTAAAAAGAATATCATTTTTATGTAATATAAAAAAGATTACATTTCATTGTAAGTGAGTCAACATTAGAATTTACATTTTTGGTATAAATGAATCAGTAGAAAGGATTCATTGTTTTGATAAATTATGAATTTACCTTGTTATTACATATGAAATGATCCATCATTATATATGTTTCTGATGCTAAAATGTTACACCTCCATTTACAAGTTACCCGACTTGTTTATGTGATTGGATCGATAATTTTCACACATCGCCCAAGTGCACAAATAATTTACTATTTGTTTGTTGGTTGAAACCCCACACGGGTGTTGGGACAAAAATTGACATGCACTAATCCCAATGTTTATTTTTATGTCGATCAATAGATCGATAGGCTGCAATGAGCGTTGTTATTTTATTTCAATGCTCACACAGTTATAGATTGCACACTGGATGTTAAATGGATGGTTGGATAATATTCATCATTACTGTTATGGACATTCAATGTATGAAATCCCTGTAACCAAAGTTATAGGGTAAATGTCTGAGTCAGATTCCATTTCAGGATTTCCTTTAAATAAAGAATATCTTTTAAAATAAAAACATTGTAATGTAAAGATATTTTAAAATAAAGAGTATTGTATTACAAAGAATATTTTATATTAAGAATCTTTTTATATAAAGATTATTTTTAATAGTAAATATTTTAAATGATATTTAACAAAGAATAATTCTATGTCCGTCCTTGGATGGACAAAAGATAAATATATTTTATAGAAATAAACTAGTCATTAACTAGGATAATTCTTTAAGTTAAAGATTTAATGAAGCCTTCTAAATTGAATAATATTTCATTGGAAGTAAATAAATGAATTAGATTTGGGTTGTCGTGAATGGTGTCTTAAATAACACTGTTCTTAAACCCCATATTAAAGAATAAAATCTTTTAATTAAGATTTTAGAGTTTCCATCATATTTAGTAATTGAAGTAAAATGATATGTAAATTGGGTTTATCGTGAAATATGTTTTAAACGACATTTGTTCTTTAACCCAATTTACATTGAAATGTGATTTAGAATTTATAAATCTTTTTATCAAGATTTAAAAAGAATACTCCAAAGTTTAGTTTTCCAATTTAATATAAATTAAATTGGAATTGAATGGGAATTTGATTTGATAATATTCGAGATAGGCTTCTGTAAAAGAAGACTGATAATACATATGGAATTTAAAAGGCCTTGCCGTTATTCCATTTATATTATTGGTCTGATACAGAAATTTATATCGATTATTCATTGATTTGATTTCTGTGAAAATTCCATAATTAATGGAAGACGATTTTGGGTTTATCGTGAACAATGTTTTTAAGTGACATTGATTCTTTAACCCAAATTAAAGACAAGACTTATTTCTTAAGTTGTAATAATCATTTAATAATGATTTTGATATTAAACCCACATTGGAGTTTAATGAATCTTTAAAAAGATGATAAAAGGTAAATTTTAAAGGAATTTATCTTTGATTAAATTAATGGGAATTTTTCCCTAATAATATGAATATTCTATTTAAAAGAATATTCTGAATTGGAGTGAGACGTTGGATGTGTTTTTATAGCATTTGACTTTTAATTATAAAATACGCGAATTATTCGAAAAGACCGGGTTTAGCCCATTCCGAATAATTATCACGACGATGAAGAGTCGAAGATGAAGATGGTGTTGAAGACCGACGATCTTCACATCGAATGGATGAGGACTACTGAGGCTCTGGACTGGGTCGCTCCCAGGACTGGGATAAAGTGGTAGTTGTCCGGACGTATTGTTGATTGTTTGGATATGCGAGGTATAATGCCTCCGGTTTCGTTCAGACCCAGAACGGACTTGTAAATGGATTGTGTGTCTGACAATGTATTCCTTTCTACTGTATTTGTTGAACGCTACTAATTATATATTTCTGTTTGGTGGTGAAGAATTTATTCTTTACTTATCACCCTTCTCTAAGACGTATGAGCTTAGAGGTTATATATATTGGTAGATGATCAGTGATATGGTAGGGTCTGACAATGTGGCATGCTAAGATGCAAATGATCAAGGCTTTGTTGAAAAGCAGGCCTTGTGGTTGTTGATCAAAGCGTAGCCTATTTAGGCATAGCTTTGTGTATATCATGACTTCGCGAACCTCGCACACCGGTTGAGTCTAAAACGGGAGAAGGGAACGCAGGGAGTGCACACGTTTCTTTCTAGCTAGAAGTGGTGTCAGTGCTTAAACTGGCTGACATTTACTTATGTGGATGATGGAATTTTTGAGAGGCCTCGGTTTATTCTTATCGGTCGGCCACGGCCGATTTGTAGGTCCAATAGGATCGGGGAGCGTGTGTTCAGGCATAACTAATCCACTAAAGTATTTGTGGACCGGCCCTGCTGTATCCAAGGGTTCGCCAGCGTCCAAATCCTAAGACATTTCTAGAGTGCCTCGAATCGGTAAGGATCTCCTCCCTAGCCTTGACTCATGATGGAAACCCAATTTCCAATACGCCTTTTGCGGTTTTGATTGTATAACTAGTATGTCGACATATTAGATGGTAGCTATGCCGTCTAGGATTGATATTATATTTGAAATGTTTTAAATATATATATACACACTAATAATATCGTTTTTACGTATCAAGCATCTTTTGACCATTATAAGGTAAAACCCTATCCTCCGGTTTGCATTGCATTGAGTGATGGGACTTGGGTCTTATAATGGTTTCATTTTTCTAAAAAGCATTTCGTTATTTGACGATTTACTTATTTTATGCACTGGTAATCCAATGGAGTAAACTCGTTCCGCGTTAGTGGCGTGGTCCTGTGATTAGCCTTCTTATTAGATAAGTTAGGTTAGATTTCTCACACCAGTCCCACGACTGACCTGTAGTTTGTTTCACTTTGCAAACTCGGGTGCCCTCTTTCCGCACGGGCAGTCGAGTAGCTTTTTGCAGATATTTATCTCGAAAGCAGGATCCTGGATTGAAGTCTGAAGCTGGGTCCAGAATATTGAGGGCCTTCCGCTGAGTTTAGTTCCACTGCATTGTATTACTTTTGTTGTAATTTATCTTCGGCTGTAATTTGTACCAATGTACTCTGATATATTCTGTACTCTGATGTAACATTTATTATTGATGTTATAAAAGTCTGTGTTGTTGTTCTGATGAGTTGTATGCCCAGAGTTGATGCATTCGAAGATTTCCAACTTTTTGGTTTGACCTGTGAGGTTTATGGTCGATTCAAAGGGTGGGGATTTTCCGGTCATCACACAATTAATTGATTGACAATCAATCAATTTCTTTCCTTCTCTACAAATATTTGAATCATTAATTTCAACATTTATAGGTTTGTATATTTTAATATTAACATCCAAACACATTTCGTTCTTTGTAATTGTCCGTAGATTTATAATTATATATGTTTATACATAAGAATATATATTTACACATGCATCATCTGATATTAAGTGTTTATATATAGATGTTGCTTAAAGCTTTAGTTATAAGCATGAAGTTTACCTAAGTATAAGCTTTATATTCACTTGCTTCTATCATTGAACAATTACCTTTTAGTTTCTTTCTTTTCACTTCAATTTTCAAACAACTGTTTGAAAACGATCAGATCTAAAAGAATCTATTGCTATAAAAAAATAAATTGTTTGCTTTATCTTTTATGAGATTGGCAGTGTTTTATCTGATTGTAAATTATTTTTGGGGAAAATATATGCATATTTTTGTCAGCCTATGTGCCATTCAGACCTTCTGACCATTTAAAACAAAATTTAAGCATAACATGTATTTGTAGTGCCTTTTGTTTATATGGGTTGGGTTTGATTTGTATTAGTAGAAAAACGTTATTTTGATGAACATTCTCGACGTTCTACGTGCTATATTTAACAACAAATCACACAAAAAAATTCCATTTGAATTTTCTAACATCTTTTCTAAAAATTGGACATCTCTGAAGTGCATGCATATAGTTAGCATACCAGTCTTCTTAATAACATTAACAGAATTGTTTTAAATTTAGTAAATAGGCAAAAAAATTGAACCGAATGGAAATCATATTTAGTGCATGCACTTATTATTATTCCTTGCTATGACACACTGATATGCAATATTTGAGGTATTCATTTCAATTATCACTTAATTAACCTTTTCACTTTTGCAACACACACACGCACGCGCGCACACACACACACGCGCGCGCGCACACACACACACACACACACACACATATATATATATATATATATATATATACACACACGTAGACACACACACATGCATATATACGTCACAAAACTAGACATAAATAAGAATACTTCAATTAATGCCTCGATCCATTACAATACTTCAATCAACATAACTTACTAAATTTTCTTCTGTGATTGAACAAGAAACTTTCTTAAATGTGTTAATGATCTATAATTATATAACTAAGCATAAATGAAGATCAAGTAAGATTGTTGTTGGTTGGAGTTGCTTAAAGGAGGTTTTAATTTGTTTCTTTTAGATCCTTTTAATTCTTGATCATTTAATTAGTTTTTTTAGTTGCTAAAGTGAAATAGATTAATAATTTTGTGGATGTTCATATTTTATTTGGCATGTTATTGGATAGAGATAAAGGATTTACCATGACAAGTTTGCCAAAGCGAATAAATTGGAATTTCATAAGACAAAAAAAAAACATCTTTTGTCTTTATTTTGTTATGATATGTACAAACATTATATTCCAATATTCTTTATGTAAAATGATACGCACAGTTTTTACTCCATTTGTTTTATGGTTTTAAGTGATTTAATTTACTATCATAAGTGGCATAATTGAAACCTCAAGAAAACCGGAATTAGATATGTTTATACTTATATTGACAATTTAAATTTTGTAATTACTTCCCAAGTGGCATGTTTCCAATTACTATCAAACTTTCTATTAAATTAGGAATCTAAACAGCAAACCATAACAAAAAATATTGAAAGTAATGAAAGATCCCAATTGTTGGCAATAGAAAGGTGCTTGAATTTGATGGGGACCCCTGCTCTCTAACCATCAGCTTGCCAATGGGCACTCTAACCTAAGCATTTTCTACCATAGCGATTCATTTATTTTTTAGTTGTTTGAACACCTTCAGTTCTTTAAGGTGAGTTATTCTTCTTTTATGAGAAAAGTCAGATGATCCAGTAAACTTAAGGACATGTTAATATCCAAACTTATGCGGCGACTGGAAAAACAAACAAAAATTCATGGAACGTACTCACAATTCGTGCAGGAGGCCATGTTTGCACAAAGGTACATCCACCATTTGCGCAATAGGTAGTGTTTGCATAACTATATGCATGTGCACACACATTTTGCTAGTTATTCGAGTCAAATGAGGTGGGATCAAAATATGATCTAAGCAACGTTCAATAATATTTTTAACATGGGTAGTTTATAGAGAAAAATTTGTTGTACAAACTGAATATCTTGATATATATTTTTGATAATGTTAGAAATTCCTCATATTTTAATTACACAATTGCCCGTTTGCGTAGCACGGGCCACACACTAGTACTTTATATTTTATTAACCAATTTAGTTCCTGTAAGGACCCGTATTTTTTTAGTCAAATATTTAATTTAATTTATTATTTTAAATATTATATTTGGAATATTAATAGATTTTAATATTTAATTCGTCATTTAAAACGAAGTTCAAATATTATATATTTATATAATTATAAAATGAGCTCAAAATGGCGTGGCAGTTCGTAATATGGAGTTTTGAACTTAACTGAATATACAGGATCCGATATAAGTCGGATTTCTGTGAAACAAGAAACGTTGGAACCCTATTGATGATAATTTTCACATGGAAGAGAAAATCCTGATTTCATGTTATAGATTGTTAGTTATGGCTAAATCAAATTTTGAAATAGTCGCTATGGGAAATCGTTATTTAAATTATTGGACTTTAAAATAGCAATTTTGCAAACGGACTTCGTTTTTGATAAAATTAGTGTCATTGGAACCCTAACGTTAAATTATTGCACGGTATTAAATTGTGTGGCAAGCCGATATCGTATGTGGCCACGGCAGCCGTAAGCGCCTATTCATTTTCTATAGCGCGTAATTAATTTAATTTAATTCAATAAATGGATATTTGTGTATAACTTGAGTAGACAATCGAATTAGGCCACAAAACCAATTCCGTTGAGTTCGTGTCAATGTTTAGAGTCAGGATAGATATATAGTTTGTTATTTTTGAAGGTCGGGTAATTTGGTGTCCAAAATTGCATTGCGGTGCGTGTAAAAATAATGTACCTGAAAACAGTCTCAGAATGCGACGAAATTAGTGTCGTTGGGTTCGTATTAATTAATTATTGTAGGATTTCAATTTGTGGGTCAATCGGACTTACCGTTTGAACGTGGCAATGTTAAACGCCCAAATTTATTATATTATTTTGGTCAATATAGAGAGGGGTAACTTTAAACGAATAAACGACTAGTCAAATGAACTCCGATTTGAACGAAACATGATTCATTGGATCCGTAAGGAAGGGGTCTAGTAAAATGTCAAGGTTTCAGATTTTTCTGATTTTTTTTGTAATTATAGAAATTTTAAATGCTTGATTTTTCATCGGTATTTATAAAGGACTTTTTACAAACAACCTCGGAATTCGACGAAACCTGTCCCATCAGGTCCAGGATATTTTTTTACGGTAGGATTAGTGGCTTCATTTCTATTAAAGTTAATACGTGGTGATTTTAATACGTTACTTTGTCCCTAAGTTTAATTAAATAATAATTTATTTTAACCCTACCTTGTATAAACCCATCAATACCCTAATCCTGCGCTCAACATTTATTCCCTAGTCAACAGAATATTGGGCCGCCACTTAAGAAATGAATGGTCAGAGAATTCCGACCTCCCCCTCTCAAATCCACTCGATCCTCTCCTCAAATTGATAAACTTCGAACCAGGAATCCCTCCATCTCCTCAAGCCCTCGGAAATGAACAGTGGTGATCCATTTCTGAGGACGGTGATGGCCGAGATTCCGCCTGAAAGCAGCAGCGGTTTTGGGTTTTAACTGATGAACGGCAGTGCTGGAGTTGATGATAGCTGGGGCGATGATGGACTATGAAACACCCCACCTTCGTTAAGGTCACTCACAAAGGGAATGCCTTAATTTCGGTTGGAGCATTATAGGTAAAGATATAGATAATTTACAAGACAGACATATAAACAGCGGAAAAACTAAATTTATTTCATAAGTACGTGGTTCAGTTAAAACATTACAACAACTGTCTCAAACCAACTTCCAAATTATTACAACAAAATCTCTGTCTTGAATTAAAACATAAAGAAGCATTAAAGTAATAGTATGGCAGCATAAATCCCCAATAAGAGAGTATCCAAAGCCATAGCCCAAGGAAAGAGAATCCAAGCAATACATCTACTCTCTTCAAGCTGGAAATGGTCCGAACTAAGCTGAAGTATTCCTTCCCTGCAGACCTGGGGGGAAACGGAAGAAAAGAAGACAAAATAAAATGGGTCAGACATGAGTCTGGTAAGTCCAGTGATTATTTAGCATGTAAACAGGAAAAAGGGTCATGACATGAATAAACTGAACCTAGGACAGTACCCTAGAAATAAGATAATAAAATTGAATATGCTATCGCACTCATTACTATTTCTCTGCACCCACTTACAAATGCTTCAATTAGCACCATGAGTTCAAGATAAATGATCCCCTTTATCGATCAGCTCCAACTCGCATACGTTTACCACTTGTGTCATTCGGCCCCGCTTGATTGTAGATACCTGTGCTGGTCCCACCATGGGGTGTATCAAATCCTATGGTGGCAACCCGACACAATTCAAGATGCACGGTGTATTACAACTGATGCACAGTGCCTGCTTTTTCCACTCCGGAGTACGTGCACGTTCGCACTCCGTCGGAACCTACACTTACGCACCACCCACTGTTGTTTTGACTGCTTATAATCAGCCAAGTAATCGTGCCCCTGCCTAGTTCAGGGTACATCTATGTGGGTTACTGCTGAAATGGGTCCCCGTTACTAGGGTTTCCTAATCAACATGTTAAAATGGTTAAGTTTTCCCAAATTAACCTAACCCCACCCATCAGTTTAGTTAACATGTTGTATTGGTTAAGTGTTGCCTTAATTAACTTAACCCTACCATTCCTGTCTTAGCTTTAATTTATTCATTAAAGCACTAACCACTCACATTAGATATGTATTGTTGCGGTCGCTGGATGTGCCAGTCGGTTCCGGACAGTCTTACACCGCAACTCAATCAAACCTCGGGTTATTTTAGGCTTGCTGCACTAACCTCTCACATTAGATCTATATTGTTACGGTTGCTGGATGTGCCGGGCGGTTCCGGGCAGTCTTACACCGTAACTAAATCTAACCTCGAGTTAGGCATATTCGTCTTTTACTTAATTTACATATTTACCTTTCATATTTATATGTAATTATCCACAATTTTTTCCATTCAAGTCATGCCCCATTTACCCTCTAAATCATATTCAAAAAAAATTAGGTATATTAATTATACCACTAACCATTTACATGATTATGGCCCCAATTATGCCAATAATATGAAATTTAAGGCTTTTCCCAACCTTACCCCTGTTATACGGTCGCAAAATTTTACATAGAATGTTAGGCTCACAACTAAGCCTAACGTATATACAAAAGGGGAAAGAAAGGAGCATGTACCATTCATACAACATAATAAGGATCTAACTAAACATGTGTCATACAAATTTGGCATAAACATTGAACTTTCATTTTTGGATCCAATTAACATGAATCTTAAGCATATAGAATTACACAAATCCAACTTGGCATGTAAATGTAAACTTTTATTTTAAATCCAATAAACATGAATCTTAAGCATATGAACGGGGACTTACATAGAATTACACAAATCCAATTAGTCATGTAAATGTAAACTTTTATTTTGGATCCAATTTTCATAGATCTAAACATAGGAGAATGTAGATCTAAACATATACATGACTTAGCCTAAAAACTTGCATTTAACATAACATGAAAAAGTCACCAAATTTACATAATACACGATTGGTTCAACATACAACATAATAAGTCCAATAAACGACAATAGTCTCATTGGTATATATGATAGAATCGTTACAAGAATAGACATGAATCAGCATCACCATTATCTTACAACTAGGCATAACTCTAGTTTGCACTTTATTACAAATCATAACTTTTAATTGTTCACATCTAAATAATAACAGGACTTACAAACAAAAGAAAGTCTTGTTTTCTGGGATCTGTTTTCTAAAACTAAAAAGCAATCCCTTGACGTAGACTATCTAATTTTGATTTGATTCATAGCTTCTAACTTGCTTTCTAGTTGGAGAAGAATGGTGGCTATGCTAGGTCGACCATGGACAGCATGGTGGCTCCTTGGAAAGAAATTGTGTGATTTAGGGTTGAGGATTGGGGTTGCTTTTATATAGGTTTAGACTTATGTGAACTGTTAGATCAACCTAGGAGCAATCACAACCATCCAGACAAGATAGAGCAATCCAGAAATTGCCACCTATGCCCTAGTGACTCAGCAGTAACTCAGAAATCGTCACGGTTTGGATTTGGCGAGGGGGTCGACCCCTATAGGGGGGTCGACACCCCTCTTGGGGGGTCAACACCTATGTCGACACCCCCGGGGGGAGTCGACCCATATGGGCGGGAATTTTCCCGCCCAGATGAGCCACATGATTTTTGATATTCAAACTGTTTTGTTTATTAAATTATTTAATTATAATTTTCTGTTTAAACATGAAATCTTCTGAACTCCATAACTTCTTCATACGGAGTCCGATTCACGCAAACTCGGACTCTATCTCAAGCATAATTCCGAGACAAACGCAATGGCATAACCCGTTTCCCTTAATTCTCACTTTTAAAATTAAGTATTCTTTAATTCGTTACTTTAATAAACATAGAAAATACAGGGTATTACATTCTCCCCTCCTTAAAGGATTTTGTCCCCGAAATCTTCAAGTCACGAAGAATGTATATCCTACCATCCATCTACTCAACCATCAAACACCGACATCCATTGTCCTTAAAAGATTTCTAATGCTTTCATGATTGTATGCAGAGTGTGTGTATATGTCCTTACCTAATGCAAAATCAGGCGGTCTACTGATTTAGTTGACCTCCATATTGCAAATTATGTTAGTGCCATGAGTCCATTATGCATGCAATTATTCCTAATCATACTTTCTACATGGGTGCACAATCATCCATACAAATGCAAACGTCCATATGATAACATTCCAAGTTTCAATCCATATACAAATACATATATGCATATGCAATATGAAAGTGACTAAGCCGATCTAACACCTAATGTGTGTATATGCATCCACGAGCAACCACTAGCAACCACTTGCAACCATCAATCATAACATGTTTCAAATACATGTTTACATCCATCGGTTTCTATCTGAGGATCGAGGAGATATACTTAAAAAGATAGATATAAGCATGTATAAACTTATGGAAAAAAAGATCAAGGAGGTACCATAAAAAAGAAAAGGGTAGGTTGCACGTATTTTTCTCACAGTTTCCTAAGTCGCGTCTTCCTCAGCGTCACTCCATTGAACTTTAGCAAGCTTGACTTCACGGTTGCGTAGCTTTTTGACTTCCGTACCCAAGATACGAGTTGGAACTCTTCTCACAGTCGCTTCTCGTTCCACTTCTACTTCCTCTAGTATACTCGGCTCCACAACTTCCGCAGACTCATGTAAGCACTTTCGTAGTTGAGAAACATGAAAAACATTATGAACTCCAGCCAGTCTTTCGGGTAGCTCTACTCTGTAGGCCATCGTCCCAATCCTTTTAATGATAGGAAATGGTCCTACAAATCTTGGTGCCAACTTTCCTACGAACCCAAAGCGAATGACATTCCTTAAAGGAGATACTTTAAGGAACACCCTATCTCCAACCTCAAACTCAAGGTCGGTCCTTCTTTTGTCTGCGTAGGATTTCTGTCTCTCTTGTGCAGTCTTCATCCGTCTTCTTATCAAGTCCACCTTTTCTGAAGTTTCTCTAATCATGTCTGGCCCAAGTACGAGCTTGTCTGTAGACTCCCACCAACAAGTTGGTGATCGGCATGGTCTTCCATATAAAGCCTCGAAGGGTGCCATGCCTATGGTGGATTGGTAGCTATTGTTGTAAGCGAATTTCACCAAAGGAAGATGATCCTCCCATGTTCCTCCAAAGTCAAGAATGCACAATCTCAAGAGGTCTTCCAATACTCGGTTCACCCTTTCCATCTGACCATCGGTTTGTGGGTGATAGGTCGTGCTTAAGCATAGTTGTGTGCGTACAGCCTCTTGCAACCTCTTCCAAAACTCGCTCGTAAAGATAGGATCTCGATCACTCACTATGCTGGAGGGTATCCCATGGAGTCGAACTATCTCTCTTAGATAAATGGATGCTAAGGACGAGGCAGTCCTTCTACTCTTAACAGGTATAAAGTGAGCGCTTTTAGTGAGCCTGTCCACTATTACCCAAATATTGGTATTGCCCCTTCTTGACCTAGGCAACCCATCAACAAAGTCCATCGAAATGCTATCCCATTTCCACTGTGGGACCTCTAGAGGATGAAGCATACCTCTAGGCTTCTTCTTCTCCGCTTTGACTTACTGGCATATCAAGCACTTAGTGACAAACTCAGCTACATCCCTCTTCATGCCATTCCAAAAGAAAACCCTTTTTATGTCTTTATACATCTTGTCTCCACCTGTGTGTATGGTCATCTTAGAATGGTGTGCTTCTTCGAGAACCGTCTTCACCAAATCCCTTGCTTGTGGGACGCATAGTCTTCCATCCCATCTCAACCAAGCCTTATCATCGATGGAGTATCTATTGAGGTGACTAGAAGTCTCACCCCTAATTAGCTTATCCATCATATCAACTAGCTGAGGGTCTTCACGTTGCGCGGTTCCTATTGAGTAAAAAATAGTAGGTTGCACCTCTAGTGATGCTAACAAACCAGGTACAAATTCAGAGGAGGGTCAAAAGTCAAAGTTTGCTATGTACTCCAAGTTTTGCCTTTCTACAAAGAGAGGACTTAAGGTCAGCTTCTTTGTACTCAAGGCGTCTGCTACTACATTGCCCTTGCCAGGGGTATAGGAAATCTCAAAATCATATGAGGCTAGAAATTCCATCCACCTTTGTTGTCTTAAGTTAAGATCTTTCTATGAGAAAAGGTACTTTAACGATTTATGGTCATTAAACAATTCAAACCTTTCTCCTAGCAGGTAATGACGCCATGACTTAAGAGCGAAAACAATGGCAGCTAGCTCCAAATCATGAGTTGGGTAGTTCTTCTCATGTACCTTCAATTGCCTTCCCCCATAACAAACTACCTTGCCTTATTGCATCAAGACAGCGCCTAATCCTGTACCGCATGCGTCTGTGTATACGGTAAACATTTTGCTCCCATCAGACAATGTCAAAACTGGGGCTGTAGTTAGAGCCCTTTTCAGGCGTTGGAAAGCAACATCACAATCCAAATCCCAAACGAAAGTTAGGTTCTTATTTGTCTATCTTGTGAGTGGGGCTGAGATTTTTGCAAAGTCTTTAATGAACTTCCGGTAAAAGCCCGCTAGCCCGAGAAAGTTTTGGACTTCTGTTGCATTTTGTGGAATCTTCCAATCTTGCACCGCAACTACTTTTGCAGGGTCCACAGCTATCCCTTCTTTGGACACCACATGTCCAAGAAACCTTACTTCTTCTCTCCAGAAATGGAATTTGGAGAATTTGGCTTTCAGCTGATGTGCACGAAGAGTATCCATGACTTCCTTAAATGCAAAGCATGCTCTTCTTCATTCTTTGAGAAAATCAAAATGCCGTCTACGAAGACCACCACAAACTTATTAAGGAACTCCCTGAACACCCTGCTCATCAAGTCAATGAAATAAGTGGGTGCGTTTGTCAAGCCGAAAGGCTTAACAAGCCATTCGAAGAAACCATCCGGGGTTCTGAACGCGGTCTTATCAATGCTGTCTTCAGCCACTCTTAGCTGATGAAACCCGGTAGCCAGATCTAGTTGGGAGAAAACCGATGCACCTACAAGCTGATCAACACTACAACAAAAACACCATATTACAACTTTAATTTTACAACGGTGGTAAAAGCACCGTTGTAATAAATGTTTTTTACAACTTTTTTCCAGAAAAGTTGTAATAAACTTATTTTTAACAACTGTGTTATTTCGACAGTTGTAATAAAAGCCTATCACAACTTTTATTTTTTGACTGTTGTAATATATAACTATATTTTAATATAATTAACAACTAATGATTAATATTTAATACATTTATATTGATTATTTATAATTAATAACTAATAATTACTATTAATAATCAATTAGGAAGTAATAATCAATAATGAATCTGTAATATTTAATACTTAGCAATTAAGAAGAATAATTAAAAAAATACAGTTAATATTATACATAATTACTATTAAATGGTTAATAATTAAAATATAATAATTAATGCTAATCATGAATAATCAATGATTGCTATTGAAAATTAAGAAGTAGAGATTAATAATTAAGAAGAAGAGATTAATAACT
The DNA here is from genome assembly GCA_030737875.1 of Allium sativum. NCBI lineage: Eukaryota > Viridiplantae > Streptophyta > Magnoliopsida > Asparagales > Amaryllidaceae > Allium > Allium sativum. The sequence continues at coordinate 1,014,843,872 of CM060926.1, read as the reverse complement.
AAGATTATATTTAATAATTAATTTATATTAACGAACGATTAATAAGAAATCTTTAATAATTGTGTCATGGTTTAAATTGTGGAAAAATATACATGTCGATTTGTATATTATTTGTGTGTTTAATTTGTAAGTAAAGATTCATGTTTAGTATTGGGTTAAATATAGCATGAAAATTAGTTAAAGTGTTGTGGGGGCTTAACTATTACAACAGGCTAATACAAAAGCTAAGGGTAAAATTGGAATTAGCAAGGAATTAAAAACCCTAGCCATATAGAATTAACCCAATAAAAAGATAGAGAGGCCGTAGTTTCCAAATTCATGTTCTCCTCGTTCAAAATAAAAAGAAACAAAATAATGGCCGAACCCTAGGAAATGGAAAGTTAGGGCAAATCAAATTCAGATCATCTCGCCAGCTCTAACAACTCGTAGCAAATGAGATTCATGGTTTGTGGGGAGATCTACAGCGGATTCAGAGGGATTGGCGGATCTCGAAGCCCAAAACCGAGGATTTGGAGAGGATAATGTTGAGAAAACCCTCGGTGAGTGTATTCCTCTTTTATTTGGCAATAAGATCTACCCTAACTAATCAACCATCCATAAAAGTTGATGATTCCTACCCTAATTAATCAGTTTTTCGTTTTTCATTCCTGTCTCCATGTATATATTCTTCCAGACACTGATGCAACTCCTGTCTCGGTTCGCCGTCCCGGTATCCCGTACACCACCTGCGTTCCTTTCTTACGCCATCTGCAAGTAAGTTTCAACTTACAATTAACATTGTCCTAGTATTTTTGTTTCAATAAGGAAAGTAAAACAGTTATATTGGGCGTATTTCTTTACTGCTTTATGGGTGTGTTCTCTCCCCTGCTTCTTGTTGAGTTTGCATAGCCTTTACTGTCCACCGTGAACTATCTGTACCTGTTTGATTTTAGTCAATTGTCTTTTGCTTTAAGTGCGTATGTGCTTTGATCCTTACTTGTTATATGTACATATATATATACACACTTCGGCTTATATATGTTAATTAGGATAGATACTTGAGTTTAAACGGCAGTATAACCCCCATCACCATTGTTTGGGGTAGTCTCAACTAAATTCTAGCAGCTATACACTAGATTTCATTTGTTTTGCTCAAGGGAGTATGATGGTTGTTTTGCATGAAGTGGGTAACAGTACTAGGATTTTGTTGTATTGTTGACTTGTTGTGATGAAATATTATCATGTCATTCTTTTTATAACCTGTTATAAACTCAAAGATGGCATGCTGCGGAAAATCTTTGATCATTGTTGTGATATTATCTTCTCTTGGGAATTTTGTTAAGGATAATGCCTTTATGCAAGATTAATCAATGTTAATCTTTGATCAATTGATGTAGTATTAAGTTATACAACGTTAATCACTTTGTGCAAAGAACATGAAGGAACTGCAATTATGCAGTTTACAGTTCAAAGCTTAGGCTACTGTAAGTACTATGGTAAATGTATTATGCGTTTCCACATTTAATGCAGAGTAACTGTACTGATAGTCATAAGAACCATTACAAGACTGTACAATCAAATGCATAAATGTTGCCGAATGAGAAGCGGGTGAAATTGACAAATCATTTAATTTTGGTAACAGACGAAACAGCCTTTTCTTATCCATTTGTTGACAACAATGTTATCTTGTTACTAATGTGTATTGGAGCAAAGCTATGAGATCATTTACATATAAAGTCATGCACTTAGTTTGTTGTTTAAGGCCAAGAATACATTAGGGCCCAGATTTAGAGATGTTTTTGAGTCTTTGAGGGCATAAGTAGTAAATCCTAATTTCCAATTTGTTTCCTTTTGGATGAATTCATTACTGCATGCTTCGTTGGAAAGATTGTTGTAGGAACTGTTATGCATGTTTGTATTATTACCAGTTTGAATTTGCGGTCATATTGTCATGCGGTCCTTAGGTTGGATCCTGATCATTTCTTTAACTTTGCTGTGAGCACTTGTTGCTGCACTGTTGTTGCCACAGTCTTGAGGCATTGACATTATCATTATTCGACACAATTGTTTTCAAAATTCAGTTAATTGAAGTAAATATTATAAAATATACTCATAGAACAAACTGGGGAGTATTATACTTATACTATCCATAAAGACACAGTTGTATATAAGGATACCCATGTTGCCAACAACGGTAAATCCAAGTTGATTACTGTAGAAACTCTTGTTCTCTCAAGAACCACATGCAGTTTGATTTCAGGAAATTGTTTTATACCTACTAACGGTTGTTGTTCATTATGTCATGTTGTACCCTTCTTTGACTAAATACATATTTTGCAACTACTGGTTTTATGTATATGCTCATCATTTGAAATACTTCATTTGCTATGACGCTATTAGATAGTTTGATATAAATATGTTGTGTTTGATGAACACCTCGCCTACCATGTTTATTTAGTTGGTTTAATTTATATACGGAAATTGCATGGTGGAAATATGTCATGCTATCATTGCCTCAACAGTTTGGTATATATGCATATTATATTGGGAATACATAATCTGATATATATATATATATATATATGTATATGTATATATTGTTTAAGTAATTTAATCATAGGTATATTTTTGAAATGAATATATTTGATATATATGCTATGAGAAAATTTCAAATTATAACAGAAATGTTGATCCTGTAGGAAGAGGATTCAGAGGAACTGGATTTTGGAGAACCTTTAGCCCAGAAACGAGACAACCTGCAATTTGTATGTGGCTGTAGTAGTGCTATTGGTATGGTTTTGAATTCCAGTTCCATCTCAAATTGTTTGAAAGTAAAAGCAGAATTAATCACATGCGTGCTGTTTTTGGTCCTTGCAGTAATATTGTTTTGAAAGCAAGGCTTCTATGTCTTTTGATTCAGACCGCATCAAGCTCTGTAATATCTGAAACTTATTGTTTGTAATGCACGAAATGTTGTCTAAAACTTATTGTTTGTAATACTGAATATTTGAGTATTTTAATAAATTAGTTTGCAAATAACTGTAATATCTGATTTTCTTATGGAGTATTGCTATGTTTAGTGTATTGTTCTTTTCAGTTGCAAAAGATGTATATATTTTTTTAAAACCCAAATGTCAATCACAATAGTGCATAATAGTTGTAGTAGATATTATTACAATGGTGTAAAAAAGTTGTAAAATATACATATTACAACGGTGTTGCAACGGTGCAAAAAAGTTGTAAAAGATTTTAGTCTATTACAACTTCTTAATACACGACGGTTAGCCCACCGTTGTAAAATGTATATTACAACGGTGTTCCACAGTTGTAATAGGGTCATTTTGTTGTAGTGCAAACAAGTCATCTATTCTTGGAAGTGGGTGCCTATTCTTCTTGGTCAGCTAGTTTAGCTCCACATAGTCAACGCATAGGCGAAGTGAACCATTCGCTTTGGTTGCGAATACTACTAGAGCACCCCATTCAGAAATACTCCACCTTATGAACCCTTTTTCGAGCAGCTCTTTAACTTGCTTGCTGACCTCTTTCCTCTCCCTTGGAGCCATGTGTCTAATGGGTAGAGCTATGGGTTTTGCATTATCAACAAGGTATATGCGAAATTCAATCTCCCGCTTCGGAGGTAAGCCTTCACCTCTTCAAATACTTCTGAGTATTCACGGACTACTCTAACTGACTGCAAGTTTTCAACAGACGCATCAAGAGATTCTAGGTAGCTAAGCATAACATAATGCATGGGATTACAAGAAATTTCGAGAGTGTTACCGAGGCGAGTCATAAGTCTAACCACTCTCTTTTCACAATCGAGGATGTCACCATTACTGGATAACCAATCCATGCCTATAATCAGCCCATAGCCCGTGAAGCCCAAAACATAGGCATTACATCTAAACCCAACGCTTAGTATAAAATTTTCCAAATCCAAACAAATCATTGACAATTAAGCCGAGCCCCCAATTGGATTTAAAACAACCAAGGGATCCTCTACTATACTGGTGTCTAGGTGCAGAGATTCAACTAAAGCAGTAGATATAAAAGAGTGCGATGTGCCAGAATTAAAGTGTGTACGAACAGGATGATAAAAAAGATAAACTAAACTCTCAACAGAAACATTTCTACCTCGTTCTTACGGAGGTGCTATGAGAGCGTGAACCTGCCCTCCAGAAGCAGATCCAGTCCTCTGCCCTTGCTCTTGCTTTCTTGGATAGTCCTTAGCCATGTGTCCTGTCTCGCCGAAGTGAAAACAACCACCCATCTTCCTCTTTTTCTTTCTGCAGTCCTTAATCAGATGTCCAGGAATGCCACAAAAATTACACTTCCTCTTGTCACGGGGTTTTTTGTTCTTCCCACCCTTATTTGAATCTGTCTTCTTATTCTGCGATCCCTCCACTTTCTTATCTTGAGGTACTTCCACCTTTGCCTCTTTCTTGCCATCCTTGTGTTCCACTTGTAACAGTGCCATGTCCACCGGTCTCTCATAAGTTGCACCCATAGGTATATGGGACATAGCTAGGCTGTGCAGTGGCTCATTCAACCCTTTAACAAAACGGAGAGCCTTCTTATTGGGAGTGTTCACTAACTCCAGTCTAAATCTAGCCAGCTGATTGAACTGGTTGACGTGTTCTTTGACCGACATACTTCCCTGTTTGAGAGCTAAGAACTTCTCCATCAGTAGGCTACGTTCAGCTTGTGAGAGGAATTTCATTTCAAACCTCATTCTTAAATCCTCCCAAGTTTCAACTGGGCTCTCAGCATTAGTAACTTCCCACCAATAAGAGGCTTCGTCTTTAAGCAACCACACGGCCAACTGTATCTTCTGCCTATCGTCCAGTTCGAAGATAACAAACAAGTCCTCGGTTTCTTTAAGCCAGTTTCTTGCTTATACAAATGACTCAGTCCCATTAAAGTTCTTTCCACCCATGGCTCAAAAGTCTCTACATATCTTTGAGAAAGCATTTGCACGAGGAGGAGGAGGAGGAGGAGGTGGAACAGCTGCAACTGGGGGAGGAGGAACGTCTGCTGGGCCTGCATCATTAGCCCTAGCCACTAGGTACATTCGGAACCAGCCAGGTACCGGTACGCCCTTTGGAAGGTTAAGATCCCCAGACATGATGAAACGAAAAAGAAAAGATTTAAAACAAAGGATAGAAAGATAGTGCATATGGCTTTAGGGGATTATGCCTTTTAAAATAAAAACACCACTTTTTCTTGAAAATGCTTCTTTAAACTTCTTTTTGAAAATTAGTTTCCAAAATTTTATCTGATCTGGCAACCATCAGCTCCGATACCAAGTGAAACATCCCACCTTCGATAAGGTCACTCACAAAGGGAATGCCTTAATTTCGGTGGAGCATTATAGGTAAAGATACAGATAATTTACAAGACAGACATATAAACAGCGGAAAAACTAAATTTATTTCATAAGTACGTGGTTCAGTTAAAACATTACAACAACTGTCTCAAACCAACTTCCAAACTATTACAACAAAATCTCTGTCTTGAATTAAAACATAAAGAAGCATTAAAATAACAGTAAGGCAGCATAAATCCCCAATAAGAGAGTATCCAAAGCCATAGCCCAAGGAAAGAGAATCCAAGCAATACATCTGTCTCTTCAAGCTGGAAATGGTCCGAACTAAGCTGAAGTATTCCCTCCCTGCAGACCCGGGGGTGGGGGGGGAGGGGGGAAACGGAAGAAAAGTAGACAAAAGAAAATGGGTCAGACATGAGTCTGGTAAGTCCAGTGATTATTTAGCATGTAAACAGGAAAAAGGGCCATGACATGAATAAACTGAACCTAGGACAGTACCCTAGAAATAAGATAATAAAACTGAATATGCTATCGCACTCATTACTATTTCTCTGCACCCACTTCCAAGTGTTTCAACTAGCACCATGTGTTCAAGATAAATGATCCCCTTTATCGATCGGCTCCTACTCGCATACGTTTACCACTCGTGTCATTCGGCCCAGCTTGATTGTAGATACATGTGCTGGTCCCACCATGGAGTGCATCAAATCCTATGGTGGCAACCCAACACAATTCAAGATGCACAGTGTATTACTACTGATGCCCAGTGCCTGCTTTTTCCACTTTGGAGTATGTGCACGCCCGCACTCCATCGGAACCTACACTAACGCACCACCCGCCGTTGTTTTGACCGCTTATAATCAGCCTAGTAATCGTGCCCCACCCTGCCAAGTTCAGGGTACCATGATACATCTATTGGGGTTACTGTTGAAATGGGTCCCCGTTACTAGGGTTTCCTAATCAACATGTTAAAATGGTTAAGTTTTCTCAAATTAACCTAACCCCACCCATCAGTTGAGTTAACATGTTGCATTGGTTAAGTGTTTCCTTAATTAACTTAACCCTACCATTCCTGTCTTAGCTTTAATTTATTCATTAAAGCACCAACCACTTACATTAGATATGTATTGTTGCGGTCGTTGGATGTGCCGGTCGGTTCCTGGCAGTCTTACACCGCAACTTAATCTAACCTCGGGTTCTTTTGGGCTTGATGCACTAACCTCTCACATTAGATCTATATTGTTACGGTTGCTGTATGTGCCGGGCGGTTCCGGGCAGTCTTACATCGTAACTCAATCTAACCTCGGGTTAGGCATATTCGTCTTTTACTTAATTTACATATTTACCTTTCATATTTATATGTAAATTATCCACAATTATTTCCATTCAAGTCATGCCCCATTTACCCTCTAAATCATATTCAAAAAAATTAGGTATATAAATTATACCATTTATACCACTAACCATTTATATGATTATGTGCCCAATTATGCCAATAATATGAAATTTAAGGTTTTTCCCAACATTACTCCCGTTGTACGTTCGCAAAATTTTACATAGAATGTTAGGCTCGCAACTTAGCCTAACTTATATACAAAAGGGGAAAGAAAGGAGCATGTACCATTCACACAACATAATAAGAATCTAACTAAACATGTGTAACATACCATATTTTCTATATATTTAATTTTCAATTTAAATTCAAAGAATGGAATAATATTGGGAAGAAAATCAAAGTTTGTTGATTATAGTGATGATAATTGTTGAATTGAGTATAAATAAATTTCCATATTTAGCTTTATTTGGAAATGTTGTAATTTTGGGATTTGATATTTAAATGATTTAAATAAAAAATTTAGGTTGTCAAGTTAAATTTGAAATTCCAATTTTTAATCCTAATAATTGATTTTTGGGAACTAATAATTTATGAAATCAATTATAAAATTTATTTAAGTGTTAATTAGATTTATTGGGAAATTTATAAATATTTAAATTTGAATTAAAACAGTTAATCGAATAATTGAATATTTCATTTATTTATTTAACTGTGAAATTTAACTGTTGCGTCGACGATCTCGGAATTCGACGAAACTGGCGCCATCGGAACCGGAACGGTGAATTATGATGGGATTTCAATTTGCGTTACAATCTGACTTACCGTTTGATCGTACGAGAGGAAATGTGAACGAGATTAGTGTAAATGGATAATTTGGTTATTTCTCTTTTGGGCCTTATATATATATGAATAAAACTCCACATCCATCTCCTTCAGCCCATTTCCATTGTACGTTCATTTTCCATCTGCTCTTTTCTCTAATGGCAGAAAGAAAATCAAATTTCAAAACCCTAGTTAAGTAAAAATACAAACTTCAAATTCAAATCTCTTCAAACCCTAGCATATTATATATCAAATCAAAGCTCTCAACGATACGAAGCCCCTGGTGTGATTTATTTCAACATGCAGCGAGTAGATTTGACAGAAATCACGGTCAAAGTTCACTGATTTCGAAACCATAAGCCTAATTTTGGGTATTTTTGATTTATGGGTTAATCGAAGAATCTGGCATCTGGGTTTTGTGGAGAAGGAGTATACGAGTTGAATGACGGTAGTCGGAGGTTCTATTGCTCAAGAGGTTGCCAGAATTCCACGTTTTAGGGTTTCTGGACCCGATTGTTGGCTGGCGTCGCACGAGCCGAGGGCTCAACCGGATGTGGAGGTCTTTAGCTGGGTGATGCGCCTTGTCGTGGAGGTTCGAACACCGGAGGTTGGTGGTCCCGTTGTGGTCGGAGTTGGTTACAATTCTCGGTCAAAGGAGTGGTGGATATTTGTCTCCGCGTCGTACACTGTAGCGAACAGGAAGAGAAGCGGGAAGAAGAATTCAAGGTAGCTGACGTGGCACCTTTTATTTGGGCGAGAATTAATATTTTAATTTATATATATATTTAAATTTAAAATGGTAAAACGAACATAACTTCTTCATACGACCTCGGATTTACGCACGGTTTGTTGCGTTAGGATCGTGGCAAAATTGCGGACGTTTGGGTACTAGTTTCGCTGCATTTAGAGACTGTGAAATTTTGGGCTATGGTTGGATGTTTGCCTGATTAAAGACCAAAAGGTGAGTGATTCTTCGCTCACGAAATACTGAATTATTTCCATATTTATCGAATTAAATTATGAAATAGTTTGGTTGCATGGTTGTGATTGGCTGTTAAATTTAGTTGCTTAAATTTTTGATATACCAATGTGTTAACATGCAAATTAGATCGATAATTAGTTATTTCATTAAATTTAAATTTCTAGTTGGAAATTTGAATCCTTGCTAATCCTAAAACAGATTAATGCGGGTCAGTTGAATAGAATGGTGTGATGGATGCTTGGTTGGATTTTATTACTGAATTTGATATTGACACTATTAATGCTTCATATTCAGTATATTGTATTACATGTGATCGTGACGATAAATCCCATTTACCCTTGATGTTACGGGCATCTAATATACCTAGGGTTTATCGATAAGATAAATTAAGAACATAGAGTGAAATGATAAATCTCTGTGACCCTGATTTGGATTGAAATGATAGATCCATCCCTGAATATCTAGAAATTAAATTTAAATTCACTTGGCCATAGGATAGCAAATTATATATGGACATTGGTTGGTTAAATGATTTTAAATTATTTGAACTCTATTGGTGGAAAATTTCATTTAAAGGAAAGGTATCGATTTTCGATAAATTTTATTTTTCCTTTAAGAAATGAATTCTCGATGTTATTTGGAATGGTTAAGAATTTCCCAAACTAATTTGGTAGTTTGTAATCTGGATTTAAATATGATTTGGGATTTATTCCAATAATTGGTGGACTCAAATTTAATAAATTCTTTTTGAATTTAAATTTTTGAATAAAGGTAATCGAGGATATTTGGAGTTGTTTTAAACTAAATACGAATATGGGTTTGAATCCTCGAAATGGAAAATGGGTTGAATGGGTTGGAATAAGATATTGAAATGGTGTAACTCCATTTGAGACTGGAATTTAGATTCAAGTGCTGAAATTTGGAAGGAGAAACAATTTAAGGTTTAAAAATTCTATTTTATTTTGTTCTGTTTTATTTTATTTTATTTTATTTATAAACTATATATTTACTTTGTTATAAGTGAAGTTTTCACATATATTTTTATTTAAAAAAAAATTCTAGTAAGCTTGTTTTATGTATATATATAGGGATTTAAATTACCTTAGTACACTCTAATGATTCTATATAAGTGAATTTTATATAAGGTCTTATGTATAAGTAATTATTTTCAAAATTTTATTTTATGAATTGTAATTCTTCTTCTAAATGGAAAGTGTTTGGATTTAAACCGTTGGGTCAAATGGAGTTGAGATAAGTCATATTCTATTTGAATATGAATTGATTTCTAAACCGATTTTGATATGCAAAGGTAGATTTTATTCTACTTGAATATAAATGGGATTTCCAAAGATTGGAATGAATAGATATGGAAAAATATATATTCTATTTGAATATGAAGGGGATTCAAATGTAGATCGATTTGAAATAACTGAATCTTTAAGTTGAAGTATATTCTATGTGAATATAGAGCGATTCGAAATATTATACGAGTATAATATAATGACATGGAAATATATTCTAGTTGGGATATAATCGGTTTGGGAATGATTGGGTATTTTTGATATGAAATTATATTCTATTTGAATATAAAATGGGTTCGAAACAAAATACGATATTTTGATATGAAAGCGAACCTTTGTGAAATGTAAAAGAACCGACCGATGTGGAAAATGTAAACGTTGGTTGTTAAGGAGACCGGAGTCGACATAAGGCATACTCTCTGTCAGTGTCGATACCACTTTAACAACTGTTAACGTTAGGACGTATCCAGAATGGAAGATGATGACTTGGAGGCGATTATCGAATCGAGGAAGATGAACGATGACGAAATAGCCCTGACCTTTGGGCCAGAATTGAAATGACTAAAACAGGAGCTATACCGTGACTAATTGAGGTAGCACCTTTGATCGGACACACTTCTTCGATACTATTTCTATGACTATGATGATGATGATTTGGGCCTATTTATGACCTTGGGAGTGTATTCCGAGGTGGGCGGTAGTGGCTGCTATGCATTACCACCGGTCCGGGAGTGCAATTGGTAGAATCCTACCCTGGGCATTGCCTCGAGTACCTTGTCATACTATCCTTATCGAGCCCCATACAATTTTGATTTGTATCGTACCTATGGAGTGCCCTCTGATGCCATCGTTTACGGTGGGTTTACGGTATTGTATAGACTACGATATTTATAAACGACGTAAGGGTAAAAATGTAATCCCGCTTACGCTATTTTCAGTATTTATACTTTACTGAGTAGACACTATCATAATAGCGTATTATACTATCTATGTATTAGTTTAACGGATCCTTGAGAGATGGAAGAATCCCGTAACATCTCTTGAGTTACTGCACCCATGACACTAATGTTATTTCTTATTTAAATTTGACTAATATGAGAATGATTTAGTGCTGATCCGAGTGTTGTTTGTGTTTTCTTTTATGCAATACGCTCGGGTCAGCAGATGCTTGCAGTTAGCGAAGATTCCTTTACCTTGGAGAGCGAAGACGAAGATTTGGTACACATCTATTATATAAATATTTCCGCTGCTTTGTTTTGAAATCTGTATATGTGTAACTCTGATAACCATTGATGTTATAGCCTATTGTATATATATATTTCAATTGTTTTAAACTGCTATTTAAATATTATATGTGGTCCTTCCGCTGTGAGGTTCTGTGATTTGTTTTCTTTTCCTTCTTTCTTTTCTTCTTTTCCTAATAACTACCTGTATTTACGATTGTTTGGGTCAACATATGTGGTTCATTGTCTATTTTAAACGGTCAAAAATGTGGGTCGTTACATTTGGTATCAGAGCGATGGTTAGCGATAACCTTGGCTCTGTTGGGAATTAACTCATTAGAGATGGGATTAGAAACGCCCTAGAATGGGTTAGAGTGATATAAGAGAGCGTACTTGTATTTTGATAAGTTGGTTTTCATTGTGTTGATTTGTTCTGTTGAATATTTATAGGTTCTGGTCGATATATGGGACGCCATAGAATCGATAGGAATCTATAAACAATCGAACAGAATGATCGACATAATATGGTTTCCGATATATTTTTAAATATATAAAAGACATATTATTGGTTTAAGTGTTTATGGATTTGTTATTAGTAGGTAATAATAATATTTAGTTGTTGCCTATTATGATTATTTAAATAATAAATCTAATGGGAAATTCAAATGGTTGAGAAATTTGATAATGAAACCTTTTTAAGTTCAATTAGGTGTATATATATTTTGCAAATAAAATAGAAATGAACTTGGAACTTGATCCTAGGGTACTTTTGAAATAGTTTTTTCAAATTTTGAAATAATATCGTATTATAAATATTTTCGAAAGGAATGGTTTAAAGGATTTTTTTTAAAAGAAATAAGTCAGTAATCCCTTCTTGGACCTTAGAAACGATGTCGGTAATGAGTGCACGCATTATTGATGTTTATTCTGAAGAGTCTAAGTGGGAGAGAGACCACTCAATGATTATCCTAATTGGTTTTGACAAAGGATTTTGGATTTAAATTCCATATGGTATAAATTTTTATATAAAGTATTGGTGTATGTTCTTTAAAGGTTGAATTCAAATTTTACTCGGGGTTTAGATTTTCCTTGTTCTTTGTGAATTAAAGATTTAGATTTAAAATTTATATCGTATGGTTTTCTGCAAAATAGTATAGGTATATATATTATTTTAACGTGGGTTATAAACCCGGAATTCGAGTAATTTAAGTTCATCTTAGCTAACTACATAGATGTAAGTACTAAATTTACTCGACTCATATGAATTTTAGACTTTGAAACCTTGAAAAATAAACTTAGTATTATAAGAAAGAAGTGGCCATTGAAATGCTTAAGCATGGGCGATAACAAGTTAAAGAAATTATATGTTCGATTGATGGAAGTGTTAGAGAAAATTTAAAATAACTCGCAAAGAAAAATTCGATTGAAGTCGACTAAATTAGACATGGTAAGTTATTTGTATAAATGAATTTGCAATAGCTTATGACTTGGCTAATTTATAAGTATATCGAGTAGGAGTTGAAAAAGAATGTATGTTGTAAATAAGTAAGGTTGATCGATAAATTAAAAATGAAGAGATTTAACGGTAAATTAATGAACATGTGAAATAAAGGCATAGCAAATCTAAATTTAGAAGAAATTGATTTAGACAATATATCGAACGTAAATCGGAGTATAAATAGTGAAATGAATGGAACATAAACGTTGTGTCGAATGGAATATAACCTCATTCGAGTAAAGGGATTGAGTTAAGTAAAGTTTAACTTGGAGAATTGAATAACAAATGGCTGAGAACTAAGTATAAAAAAAAAATTAGTTATGAACAGTCCTTAATTCACACCATGATTTGAGAAATCGAATAAATGAATTGAGTTAAGGGGATAAGATTTGATTTAAAATGAAAATGGAATTAACTCAGAAAATTTAAATAAGTCAATTTAAGATTTATATCGATGGTTGGATTAAGTAAGTGAATGAAATTGAATAAACTAGAAAAATAGAATGAGGAAATGAAATGAATTTAGAATTGGAAATTTGAATTAAGGTGTAGGAAATAAAATCAAAGTCTAATGTATTAAATTAGGATATCGGAAGAATTCAAAACTAAGTAGATTCAATCAAGCCTAATGAATTAAAATAAAGGGTGTTTGGATCTATATTAAAACAGAAGAGTTGATATTTGGCATCAAGTCTCGGAAAAATTTTGGAATCGAAAATTTGAGACCTAGTAATATAGGTAAACCGTTGAAACTTTTGAATAAATAGAAATTCTAAATAAGCTCAAGTGGGATGTACATTGGAATTTGGATAATGTTTGATTTTTGATAAGTGGAATGTTCGAAGGAGTTTAAATTAATATGACTTGATTTAAGTAATAAATTAAGGAATGAAAAGGAACTTAAGAAAATTTAATTGGTGTCAACTTAAAATTTAGTATGAAATGAAGCTAAATTTAGTCGAGTCAAGTGAATTGACTTGATAAGAGTTAATTTAGAAGATCATGTAAAGATCGATTAAAGAATTAAGTACTTAGGAAAAGAAAAAGTAATCAAATTTGGAGAATCGATCCATGAGGATGAATTAATGATTTAATTTAATCGAATTAGCTCGGAAAGTAAAATGACTTCAAGTTTTAATTTAAAAGTAATGCTTAGAATGAAACGAGAAAGGGAATAGTTAATATATCGGAATTGAATAAGTAAATCAAATGTGAATTCATTTCTCGAGCAATGAAGTGATGACAAATTTAAGTTTTAAAGATAAACCAAATTATTGGAATCGAAAGGGTTTAAACTTCAAATAAAATAAATCGATGTTATGTGAACCTGAAATATTAGATAAGCTGAAACTAAAATGACCATAACTTTTGACTGGATGATTTGAATTTGATGATTTCAGACTTTTTGGAAACCTTAGAAACTGAGCTAAAACTTTCGTCAATTGAGCCTTGCCTAGTTTCCAAGTCTATTAGGTTGAAAACCAAAAACTAGTCGTAGTTGTATGCGCAGAAAATAAAAATTTGAACCAAACACCAATATTGTTTTGACCATAACTTCCTAACCGAGCGTCGGTTTTTGATGTGTGAGTACAATTCAGAAAGGCCAGAATGTAAACTAAAACTTTCCTTCAATATGCCGAGTCAAATTCTGATGTTTAGAGGGCTAAAAAGTGGATAGAACATTTCAAATCTGCATTTTTTAGTGTACGGGCTGAGGTGTTCGCCTTCACTAAAATGAGCATAACTTTTGAACGAATTATCCGAATTCGACGAATCTGGACAATTCGGAAAGCCTGAAAAAAAGCTACAACTTTTGCCTAGTGTCTTTTAGTCAAATTCCATCATTTATAGGTGATAATCGTTGATTTGTTTGTTGGCCTGTTGTTAACATGTTGTTTTGTTGTTGAAATGTTAAATATATGTTGTGTAAGTTGTGTACATTGCTATGTACTGTTTATATGTTGGATTCTTATGCCTATGTGAGTATGTAGCAGGTGTAGGGAAGTCGCACTACACTTTGGGGCTCGCTTGCGCTAAATACTAAGTGCTAAGGTAAGTAAAAATGCAAATAAACGCTAAAGAAAGGTACGAATTTGTGTTACAAGATTTTGGTGGCTTTATATTTTGTTTTCCCCATTTTTTGGGATGCCTCATCGAGCGATGAGATGAATATTTGGATTTATGTATGTATTGCGATTTTCCGGACCTCTCCGTCCAAAGGAGATGCTGCCGAAATTTCCATGATTTTTGGAGTTAGAAAATTTATGAGGTTTTACAACCATATACTTATTTATAAATACTATTTTATAAATATGGATTTGGAAGTATGAATATGGTCAATATCGTATTTCGTTCCCTTTTCGAGGACGAAAAGATTTTTAAGTGGGGGAGAGTGTAACATCCCATATTTTCTATATATTTAATTTTCAATTTAAATTCAAAGAATGGAATAATATTGGGAAGAAAATCAAAGTTTGTTGATTATAGTGATGATAATTGTTGAATTGAGTATAAATAAATTTCCAAATTTAGCTTTATTTGAAAATGTTGTAATTTTGGGATTTAATATTTAAATGATTTAAATAAAAAATTTAGGTTGTCAAGTTAAATTTGAAATTCCAATTTTTTATCCTAATAAATGATTTTTGGGAACTAATAATTTATGAAATCAATTATAAAATTTATTTAAGTGTTAATTAGATTTATTGGGAAATTTATAAATATTTAAATTTGAATTAAAACAGTTAATTGAATAATTGTATATTTCATTTATTTAATTAACTGTGAAATTTAACTGTTGTGGCGACGATCTCGGAATTCGACGAAACTGGCGCCATCGGAACCGGAACGGTGAATTATGATGGGATTTCAATTTGCGTTACAATATGACTTACCATTTGATCGTACGAGAGGAAATGTGAACGAGATTAGAGTAAATGGATAATTTGGTTATTTCTCTTTTGGGCCTTATATATATATATATATGAATAAACTTCACATCCATCTCATTCAGCCCATTTCCATTGTACGTTCATTTTCCATCTGCTCTTTTCTCTAATGGCAGAAAGAAAATCAAATTTCAAAACCCTAGTTAAGTAAAAATACAAACTTCAAATTCAAATCTCTTCAAACCCTAGCGTATTATATATCAAATCGAAGCTCTCAACGATATGAAGCCCCTGGTGTGATTTATTTCAACATGCAGTGAGTAGATTTGACAGAAATCACTGTCAAAGTTCTCTGATTTCGAAACCCTAAGCCTAATTTTGGGTATTTTTGATTTATGGGTTAATCGAAGAATCTGGCATCTGGGTTTTGTGGAGAAGGAGTATACGAGTTGAATGACGGTAGTCGGAGGTTCTATTGCTCAAGAGGTTGCCAGAATTCCACGTTTTAGGGTTTCTAGACCCGGCTATTGGCTGGCGTCGCACGAGCCGAGGGCTCGACCGGATGTGGAGGTCTTCAGCTGGGTGATGCGCCTTGTCGTGGAGGGTCGAACGCCGGAGGTTGGTGGTCCCGATGTGGTCGGAGTTTGTTGCAATTCTCGGTCAAAGGAGCAGTGGATATTTGTCTCCGTGTCGTGCACTGTAGCGAACAGGAAGAGGAGCGGGAAGAAGAATTCAAGGTAGCTGGCGTGGTACCTTTTATTTGGGTGAGAATTAATATTTTAATTTATATATATTTAAATTTAAAATGGTAAAACGAACATAACTTCTTCATACGACCTCGGATTTACGCACGGTTTGTTGCATTAGGATCGTGGCGAAATTGCGGACGTTTGGGTACTAGTTTCGCTGCATTTAGAGACTGTGAAATTTTGGGCTATGGTTGGATGTTCGTCTGATTAAAGACCAAAAGGTGAGTGATTCTTCGCTCACGAAATACTGAATTATTCCCATATTTATCGAATTAAATTATGAAATAGTTTGGTTGCATGGCCGTGATTGGCTGTTGAATTTAGTTGCTTAAATTTTTGATATACCAATGTGTTAACATGCAAATTAGATCGATAATTAGTTATTTCATTAAATTTAAATTTCTAGTTGGAAATTTGAATCCTAGCTAATCCTGAAACAGTTTAATGCGGGTCAGTTGAATAGAATGGTGTGATGGATGCTTGGTTGGATTTTATTACTGAATTTGATATTGACACTGTTAATGCTTCATATTCAGTATATTGTATTGCATGTGATCGTGACGATAAATCCAATTTACCCTTGATGTTACGGGCATCTAATAAACCCGGGGTTTATCGATAAAATAAATTAAGAACACAGAGTGAAATGATAAATCTCTGTGACCCTGATTTGGATTGAAATGATAGATCCATCCCTGAATATCTAGAAATTAAATTTAAATTCACTTGGCCATAGGATAGCAAATTATATATGGACATCGGTTGGTTAAATGATTTTAAATTATTTGAACTCTATTGGTGGAAAATTTCATTAAAGGAAAGGTATCGATTTTCGATAAATTTTATTTTTCCTTTAAGATATGAATTCTCAATGTTATTTGGAATGGTTAAGAATTTCCCAAACTAATTTGGTAGTTTGTAATCTGGATTTAAATATGATTCGGGATTTATTCCAATAATTGGTGGAATCAAATTTAATAAATTCTTTTTGAATTTAAATTTTTGAATAAAAGTAATCGATGATATTTTTGGAGTTGTTTTAAACTAAATACGAATATGGGTTTGAATCCTCGAAATGGAAAATGGGTTGGAATAAGATATTGAAATTGTGTAACTCCATTTGAGACTGGAATTTAGATTCAAGTGCTGAAATTTGGAAGGAGAAACAATTTAAGGTTTAAAAATTCTATTTTATTTTGTTCTGTTTTATTTTATTCTATTTTATTTTATTTATAAACTATATATTTACTTTGTTATAAGTGAAGCTTTCACATATATTTTTATTAAAAAAAAATATTTTCTAGTATGCTTGTTTTATGTATATATATATATAGGGATTTAAATTACCTTAGTACAATCTAATGATTCTATATAAGTGAATTTTATATAAGGTCTTATGTATAAGTAATTATTTTCAAAATTTTATTTTATGAATTGTAATTCTTCTTCCGAATGGAAAGTGTTTGGATTTAAACCGTTGGGTCAAATGGAGTTGAGATAAGTCATATTCTATTTGAATATGAATTGATTTTTAAACCGATTTTGATATGCAAAGGTAGATTTTATTCTACTTGAATATAAATTGGATTTCCAAAGATTGGAATGAATATATATGGAAAAATATATATTCTATTTGAATATGAAGGGGTTTCAAATGTAAATCGATTTGAAATAACTGAATCTTTAAGATGAAGTATATTCTATGTGAATATAGAGCGATTCGAAATATTATACGAGTATAATATAATGACATGGAAATATATTCTTGTTGGGATATAATCGGTTTGGGAATGATTGGGATATTTTTGATATGAAATTATATTCTATTTGAATATAAAATGGGTTCGAAACAAAATACGATATTTTGATATGAAAGCGAACCTTTGTGAAATGTAAAAGAACCGACCGATGTGGAAAATGTAAACGTTGGTTGTTAAGGAGACCGGAGTCGACATAAGGCATACTATCTGTCAGTGTCGATACCACTTTAACAACTGTGAACGTTAGGACGTATCCAGAATGGAAGATGATGACTTGGAGGCGATTATCGAATCGAGGAAGATGAACGATGGCGAAATAGCCCTGACCTTTGGGCCAGAATTGAAATGACTAAAACAGGAGCTATACCGTGACTAATTGAGGTAGCACCTTTGATCGGACACACTTCTTCGATACTATTTCTATGACTATGATGATGATGATGATTTGGGCCCATTTATAGCCTTAGGAGTGTGTTCCGGGGTGGGCGGTAGTGGCTGCTATGCGTTACCACCGGTCCGGGAGTGCAATTGGTAGAATCCTACACTTGGCATTGCCTCGAGTGCCTTGTCATACTATCCTTATCGACCCCCATACGATTTTGATTTGTATCGTACCTATGGAGTGCCCTCTGATGCCATCGTTTACGGTACTGTATAGACTACGATATTTATAAACGGCGTAAGGGTAAAAATGTAATCCCGCTTATGCTATTTTCAGTATTTATACTTTACTGAGTAGACACTATCATAATAGTGTATTATACTATCTATGTATTAGTTTAACGGATCCTTGAGAGATGGAAGAATCCCGTAACATCTCTTGAGTTACTGCACCCATGACACTAATGTTATTTCTTATTTAAATTTGACTAATATGAGAATGATTTAGTGCTGATCCGAGTGTTTGTTGTGTTTTCTTTTATGCAATACGCTCGGGTCAGCAGATGCTTGCAGTTAGCGAAGATTCCTTTACCTTGGAGAGCGAAGACGAAGATTTGATATACATCTATTATATAAATATTTTCGCTGCTTTGTTTTGAAATTTGTATATGTATAACTCTGATAACCATTGATGTTATAGCCTATAGTATATATATATATTTCAATTGTTTTAAACTGCTATTTAAATATTATATGTGGTCCTTCCGCTGTGAGGTTCTGTGATTTGTTTTCTTTTCCTTCTTTCTTTTCTTCTTTTCGTAATAACTACCTGTATTTATGATTGTTTGGGTTGACATGTGTGGTTTATTGTCGATTTTAAACGGTAAAAAATGTGGGTCGTTACAACATGTGTCATATAAATTTGGCATAAACATTGAACTTGCATTTTTGGATCCAATTAACATGAATCTTAAGCATATAGAATTACACAAATCCAACTAGGCATGTAAACGTAAACTTTTATTTTGGATCCAATAAACATGAATCTTAAGCATTTGAACAGGGACTTACATAGAATTACACAAATCCAATTAGTCATGTGAATGTAAACTTTTATTTTGGATCCAATTTTCATAGATCTAAACATAGGAGAATGTAGATCTAAACATATACATGACTTAGCCTAAAAACTTGCATTTAACATAACATGAAAAAGTCACCAAATTTACATAATACACGATTGGTTTAACATACAACATAATAAGTCCAATAAACCACAATAGTCTCATAGGCATATATGATAGAATCGTTACAAGAATAGACATGAATCAGCATCACCATTATCTTAAAACTAGGCATAACTCTAGTTTTCACTTTATTACAAATCATAACTTCTAATTGTTCACATCTAAATAAAACAGGACTTACAAACAAAAGAAAGTCTTGTTTTCTGGGATCAGTTTTCTGAAATTGAAAAGAAATCCCTTGACGTAGACTATCTAATTTTGATTTGATTCGTAGCTTCTAACTTGCTTTCTAGTTGGAGAAGAATGGTGGCTATGCTAGGTCGACCATGGACAACATGGTGGCTCCTTGGAATGAAATTGTGTGATTTAGGGTTGAGGATTAGGGTTGCTTTTATAGAGGTTTAGACTTATGTGAACCGTTAGATCAACCTAGGAGCAATCACAACCATCCAGACAAGATAGAGCTATCCAGAAATTTTCACCTATGCCCTAGTGACTCAGCAGCAAATCAGAAATCGTCACTGTTTGGATCTGGGCGAGGGGGTCGACACCCCAGCCGACACCCCTCTTGGGGGTCGACACGTATGTCGACCCCTCCCGGGGGGAGTCGACCCCTATGGGCAGGAATTTTCCTGCCCAGCTGAGCCACATGATTTTTGATATTCGAACTGTTTTGTTTATTAAATTATATAATTATAATTTTTTGTTTAAACATGAAATCTTCTGAACTCCATAACTTCTTCATACGGAGTCCGATTCATGCAAACTCGGACTTTATCTCAAGCAGAATTCCGAGACGAACGCAATGGCGTAACTCGTTTCCCTTAATTCTCACTTTTAAAATTAAGTATTCTTTAATTCTTTACTTTAATAAACATAGAAAATACAGGGTGTTACAGAATATGTTCTGGTGCATGTATTGGTGCCACCTAATTGACATCCGGTGGACAAAGAAGGGCGTGGCGATCTGAAATTGAAGTCAATCATTGGGGATTGGGTGAAGTCTTTGTAAGTGAAGGTAGCAGAGCAGGCACTTGAACGAAGCCCAGTAGGAGGTCACGAAACAACGTATTTTTTCGTAGGAAGGTTGACAGATGGAATCAACAATTTGGAACGTGAATGAAGGGGGAAGTCTGCAAGATTTACTTAACGGTTTTGAACGATAAGGTCATGGTATCCAGTCCAGAAACAAAGTAGGGTGCGGGAACGAAGGGTATACGCCATATGCTCTTTACTAAACATAATTTGTAAAATAATCATTTAATTAACAAATTTATTTATAATTTGTTGCTAGATTGGGTGCTGAACGAGATGAACACGTGGTGCAGCTTTTAAACGAGTTTGGGAATGTTAGTATTGGTGAACAAAACTGTGTAGAACAATAAGAGAAGTGGACCGTATATTTTTCTCCAACCAGAAGTAATTGGCTTAATCATTTTGACTAACCTAAGTAATTAACTACTAATAATTATAAATAAAGAAGTATTATTTTAATTAAATTTTAATAAAGGAAGCTGCGCATGTTGGAATGGTCTGAACTAAGGAAATCGCATAGGAGGACAAAGGAATCAGAATTTTAGCCTACTTGATTATCAAAACGTAATTAGTTTAAGTTAAACTCAACATTTAATTATATATTTAAATTGTATAAACCTTAAACATCAATATCTCATGCGTATATTAACAGAAGTGGATAATTCATGGTACGTAGGAATCTTATCAGCAGGTACAACATTATGGAAGTGTTCTGGACAGATTTGGAGACAACAAGAATTTATAGTTAAATTAAATGACGGTTTATTTTAACTGTAGTCGTATCTTCTTCAATGATAAATCATATCAAGTTGAGTTAAACTCACTCAGTTCTCCCCACTTATATTTTCTATAAGTTGGGTTTTTATTTTGTGTGCTATGATTGCAAATGGTTGACTATTTGCTGTTTGTTAATTATATGTATTCATGTATTGATTGAATCAATGAATTTAAACGTTGTTTAATTTCAGTGAAAAACTCAAATCGTTATTTTAATGATTGGTCCCAATTAAGGTAATTTACCTTATTGGTCACGTTTATAATAAACATGCTTAATGAATGATTATGGTTGTGTGAAATTAATTAATTGATATTGAATTATCGTTATTGACTTTTATGAAGACCATTATTGTTTGAATTAAATGATCATATTTGAGATAACATACTTAATCCAGGGAAGAACAGGTTGGGGAGATCCAACGGGATTCCTCAAATATATTATTTATTTTCATATTATCATATATGAACTGTCATGTTTGGGTGATTGATTTGATTAGTGATCAGTGACTGAAAATTTAACCTGTGTTTTGTTTTAACCAATGGGCAGTATTGGTTGAGTATTGGGCAGCATATGGCCGATAAAATTAATTGTTTTATTATATTGATTTTCCGTCAGGTGGATCGATGGAACTGAAGTTATAAAATTTATTTTATATCTGGATATAGATTTTGAAATATTTTATTTTGAATAAAAGTTTATTTAAGAGGAAATAAATATTTATTATTTGGATATATAATTATTTATTCATTGGTTTTATAAAGCTGATTCTGATTTTAATCACATTTATATACAAGTGAATAGAAATTAACCCAACGATTAAAATTGGATAATTGTTTTGTTAATAAACAATTAAATTGAATTATTTAAATTTACTTTATCATTAATTTAAAGGGAAAATGAATTGGAGTCAGTTAATGAAATAACTGTGTTTTGAGTGGATTAAATCGACCGTTTTCAATTGGAATTGATTATTTCCTTGGTTTGTCTCGAATTAATCAAATTGAATAGTTAATGAATATTGTTTTAATTTTAACAAGGTTTTAAAAAGGGAATAACTATTTAGTTTAGTTAATAAAGGAATTAACTACTAAAGTAGTTAATGATCAAAGTAGATTATTATCCTGATTAATAGTAATTTGGGAAATTAGTTTTTAATTTAATTAATGTAAAAAGTAATCGAGGTTGAAATGAAATCCAATTGAATGGTGAAAGGAGATTACGAATGGGTTTTATATTTAGAACCCGAATGTGTATAACAAGTTACAAAAGGAATTTTTAGTGAACACTATAGCTTAAAATGAATATTACATAAATGCTTGAATTAAGGAAAAAGGAAATTTAGATAAAAGGGTTTAAGATAAACCAGGATTATATAAAAGAGGTTTCAGGTGTTATATCGTTAATTCTGAATTAGCATTACCAAATAATGGGATTAAGTAAAAAGGGGAATTAATATAAAGACTTCCAAAGCAGGAATTGTTGAATGGATTTGAAAGGGGATTGGTGATAGTGAATTTGGTTATAAAAAAATGGGTCATAGGATTTTGTAATAAAGCCGAGTTATAAAATAAATATGCTGAAAGAGGAAAAATTAAGAGTGGTGTTTATTAAAGAAATTATGTAATTATTGAATTAGGAAAGAATGGATATATCCGAGAAAGAGATTTTCAAAAAGGTAAGAAGGTTGTATGAAACCGTATTTTGAATAGTTCAGTTAAATGGAATTTGAATTGTTATTAGAATAAAATAGTGGTTTTTGGATTACCACTTGTATCAACCTTAAGATATGAACGTTGTTGATCAAGGTATGGGAGGTAATTAAAATACCCCAACTTGAACGACATCGGAATTATCTGAGGAAGATATGAGTTGGTAATGGTAAAAGGAGTTAGTAATAGTTTATTATTTCCATTACAGAAATAATAATGCAACGTGTAACGAAGATTTGGAAAATATACAATGAGGATTCCAAAGTGGAAAGGGGAAATAAAAAGCGTTGCATGAATTATAACGATATTGTCGAGATTAAAAAAGAAATGTAAAAGATAAGTTTTATTCTACAAGAAAAAGCATGGATTATAGTTTTCAAGTAATGAATAAAAGATATTTCGTAATGGTGTTTTACGAGTAATGGGTTGAATTGATTTCCCAATATTATATAATAATGTAGCTAGTGTTTCGAAAGTCAAAATAGAAAACTGGATATGATATGGAATTTTTCTAAGAATAAAAATGAACTTGTTCAAAGAATAATCTTATAATAAATAAAGAAGTGAGAAAGCTATATTGATAATGTCGAATATTTAAGAGTTTGAAACTTACATTTGTTTTAAATTAAAAGGCCAATTGATGCTGAATACTGAACTAGTGAAATCATTGGATGTTCATGACTGAATCACTGTTTATTTTGATAGTTAAATAACCGACTATCAAATCTGTCCAATACGATTGTTGGTACGGAAAGACCCGAAACGAATTTATATTCGAAAACCATTCCGACCAACAAATACGTAAAGATATCAGAAGATAATTGAGATGAAGCATTAAAGACCTGGATTTTCATAAACGGAAGAACCACTAAAATTCTCTGCCTGACAAGCAGAGATAAGCTGTGATTCTGTCGCGGTTGGAATCTACGGGTTGCAAGGACTACTCACTACTGGTCCATGAGGTGATTCCTATTTTGGATGCAGTAGGAGAGTGCCTTCGGTTCATCTTGTTCCTTGATGACTTGTATGGACGGATGTCTGACGGAGTATTTCCAAATGGATCATGTACATTGATTTCTTCAAACGTGCTATAGTTGTTGGCAGAGAGTTGACGTTCTCTTATCTTCCAACTAGATTATTTTTGTGGACGTCAATTAGTGATATCTGGCGGATCTGACGATGTGGCATTCAAAGTGAATGATGACCAGATGTTCAGAAGTTAATCTAAATCTCAAGCCTCATCAACCGGGAAATGACAAAAATCGGGCAGGCAGCATGGCTATGTGGGTCGCTCCCATTAGGGTGTATAATCACCTATCTAGAGAAATTCCTTTTGCTTCTTTAATCTATTTCGATGTTGTCCCTTTCGGGAAACAGTGGTTTGAGCCCAACCGTTGGTGATATACATTCGATACACTCAAGCAAAATGAGTGGTCGGTCATGTGTGGGCTGGGTTGCAAGACGTTCTTGTTGAACCCAGTGTATTCGCCTCTAGAGATACACTATCGGCAGGTGGTCCCATATCTTATCATAGTCGAAATCCAATCTCCAATAAGTGCCTGCGATTTTGATTGTATACTATATATGTGGAGCGTGAGATGTAAGCGTTCCGCTAGATTGCTATTTACTTTTATTTAGACACTATTATAATATCAGAAAAGATATTGATTTCAAAAATGTTTTGGGTTATCGTAAGGTAAAAACCGTCCGTATTTATGTGTAGATTTGGTCTTATGATTATCCTTTTCTTTCGAAAAGATTTCAACTTTAAAATCAGGTTGTGTGATACCCTTAATACTGTGTGAGTTTTTTCTCACTCTGGTTCACCAGATTGTCCTGGTGTTTTGTAAATGCTCGGGTTAGACCGGGTTGTACAAGTTCAGGTTATTGGCTGCTGTAAAGAGACAAGCTGGAAGAGTTTATACGTATGATATTACATAGCTACTATTCCGTTGTGTGGTATATGAGGACAGGTTATTATAACTGTCCAGATGTGTGATGTACTCTGATGATTGTAAGTATTTTAAAAGCTCTCAGTAAGATTTAATTCTATATTATATCTTGTTCCGCAGTGATATGAGACTCTAATTCTATGTTGTGTTTGTTCTTCTTCTTCTTCTATTCTAATATTTCTTTCTTTCTTATCTCACCCTCTAATTTCTTTCTAATAACGCTCCAGTGTTTTCGGTGTTGGAAGGTCGACATGAGTTAAATGTAATTATGTCGATTTTCGGAGCCGAAAATCCTTGGGTCTTTACAGTGGTATCAGAACTATTGGTTTAGTAATAACCTTGGCTCTATGGTGTAACTCGATAGAGATGAGTATAGTAATACCCTAGATCGAGATTGAGTGAATATATATGAGAGCGTGTTTGTAAATTCTATATACAAATGTTTTGTATTGTGTTGTTTGATCAGTTCAAATGTTGAGAAGCATTGAACTGTCAATGGATACAATATTGTTTTGTAAAGAGGGTAAATGAAATAATTTTACCCAAATTATATTTTTGGATAGAAAATAAATACTTTTATCAAATTATTAAGATATTAGTGTGTTTGATTGATTTGAATGGAATTCGAATTGGATTGAAAATTTGAATTAGAACTTAATACGTTGAATTGATATTATTGAGATTTAAATTGAAATAAAACAAAGTTGGAAATTGGAAATTAGATGGATAAATAATATTCAAATAGAAATCAATCGAATATTAATCGATTGATGTTCAAACCTGTGAAACCAAAGTAAAATATTAATATTGAATGTAAATTCAGTTGATTTGGTTGTGTATTGGTTGTTTATTGTGAATTGCTTGTTATTGGATGAAAGTTTATTCGATTAGAAATTATCAACAATTTAATGAAGCTAAATGAATTGTAAAATAAAGAATAAATTCCGGTATAATTAAATTGGAATGGAACGCATATGAATTGGAATTTAGATTTAACCCTGTATTTGATAATGAATTGATGCTGTCTGTTTGATTTTGGAATTGGTGTGGTTATACTTGTTGATTATAGAAATACTACTTAAGAAATTCATGTATTTATTACTCATATGTGAATTGAGTTAAGTACATGTGTCAGATGGATAGGCAGATTGGTATTGATTGAGTAAACCGCATATACATTGAGCAATTATGCTTAATAGCACTCGTAAAAGGTACACCTACACCGAAATATAAAATTTTGGGTTTTGGTTTTTGTTTTCCGACCGTGTGGGTCGATGTATATATATTATTTGTTCCTGCGATACCGCAGATGTCACTCCGTACAGGGGAGACTCTGCCGAATTTTTTCGGAAATTTAATGTGTTAGAATTTTTTCGATATTTTTGAAAATATTTATATGTGGTGTTGAATTTGTTTTCGTTTTAAAATGAATTGGATTTGGAAATTAATGGGATTTGTAGCATTCTTCTTACCTTAGCAATTTCGAGGACGAAATTATCTTAAGGGGGGAAGAATGTAATGACCCGTATTTTTTTCAATCAAATATTTAATTTAATTTATTATTTTAAATATTATATTTGGAATATTAATAGATTTTAATATTTAATTCATTATTTAAAACGAAGTTCGAACATTATATATTTATATAATTATAAAACGAGCTCAAAATGGCGTGGCAGCTCGTAATATGGAGTTTTGAACTTCAACTGAATATACAGGATCCGATATAAGTCGGATTTCTATGAAACAAGAAACGTTGGAACCGTATTGATGATAATTTTCATATGGAAGAGAAAAATCCAGATTTCGTGATATAGATTATTAGTTATGGCTAAATCAAATTTTGAAATAGTCGCTATGGAAAATCGTTATTTAAATTATTGGCCTTTAAAATAGCAATTTTGCAAACGAACTCCGTATTTGATAAAATTAGTGTCATTGGAACCCTAACGTTAAATTATTGCACAGTATTAAATTGCGTGGCAAAACGATATCGTATGTGGTCACGGCCGCCGTAAACGCCCATTCATTTTCTACAGCGCGTAATTAAATTAATTTAACAAAATGGATATTTGTGTATAACTTGAGCAGACGATCGAATTAGGCCATAAAACCAATTCCGTTGAGTTCGTATCGATGTTTAGAGTCAGGATAGGTATATAGTTTGTTATTTTTGGTAGCCGGGTAATTTGGTGTCCAAAATGGCATTGCGGTGCGTGTAAAAATAGCGTACCAGAAAACAGTCTCAGAATGCGAAGAAATTAGTGCCGTTGGGTTCGTATTAATTAATTATTGTAGGGTTTCAATTTGTGTGTCAATCGAACTTACCGTTTGAATGTGACAATGATAGACGCCCAAATTTATTATATTATTTTGGTCAATTCAGACAGAGGTAACTTTAAACGAATAAACAACTAGTCAAATGAAATCCGATTTGAACGAAACAAGTTTCATTGGATCCGTAAGGAAGGGGTCTAGTAAAATGTCAAGGCTTCAGATTTTATGAATTTTTTTGTAATTATAGAAGTTTTAAACGCTTGATTTTTCATCGCTATTTATAAAGGACTTTTTACAAACGACCTCGGAATTCGACGAAACCTGTCCCATCAGGTCCAGAATATTTTTTTATGGTAGGATTAGTGGTTCATTTCTATTAAAGGTAATACATGATGATTTTAATACGTTACTTTGTCCCTAAGTTTAATTAAATAATATTTTATTTTAACCCTACCCTATATAAACCCATCAATACCCTAATTCTACTCGTCAACATTTATCCCCTAGTCAACAGAATATTGAGCCGCCATTTAAGGAATGAATGGCCATAGAATTCCGACCTCCCCCTCTCAAATCCACCCGATCCTCTGCTCAAATTGATAAACTTCGAACTAGGAATCCCTCCATCTCCTCAAGCCCTCGGAAATGAACGGTGGTGATCCATTTCTAAGGACGGTGATGGCCGAGATTCGGCCTGAAAGCAGCGGCGATTTTGGGTCTTAACTGATGAACGACAACGCTGGAGTTGATGATAGCTGGGGCAATGATGGAGTATGTTCTGGCGCATGTATCGGTGCCACATAATCTACTTTCGGTGGACAAAGAAGGGTGTGGCGATCTGAAATTGAAGTCATGCATAGGGGATTGGAAGTCTGTGTAAGTGAAGGTAGCAGAGCTGTGACGGCCCGCCCCGCACCAACCGACACTTACTCCAAAAGTGCGCTGTACACATGTCAAGTTAGCACGGAACGGGTCGTGAGAAGGAAAGGGAAGAAGGAAATGAACATACAAAGAACCTGTAGAATGTCTCACAGCGCATAGAATAAAATATAATAATAACATACTTGACATAAAACAGGAGAGACAATGCATAAGCTGAAAACCAGAACTAAACATCATAGCAGCGGAAATCCAAAATACAGCTTATTACAACTTTCAAACTGTCTCAAAGCAAAAATAAGATAAAGGAGGTACACTACTAATGCCCAAGTAGCGACCACCAACGACACAGGGAGAATGTGTATATATATATCATACGTGGAAGCCTCCTGCCCGCCTCCTAATCAGCTACTCGCGCATCACCAGCTAACCTGTCTCTAGTCTGCTCGTGTGAGCACCCAGAGTAATAAGAGGAGACATAAAACTCTGGGTCAGACATAAAGCCTGGTATGAGCGATAAGCATCTAAAGTGAACAATAACAGGTAGACCAAAACATACCTGAACCTGGACCAGCAACCAAAGAGTTAGCACTACATACTGTACAACACTCTAAGGTACCATATCAAACGGTGTAAAGATACGGAGGTGGGGGAGGTGTGCATGTCATAATGATGGCAAACAATCAAACATAGCATCCATCCTCACATCTCTCACTCAGTGCGTAAAGCATACGATATTCACCACTTCGATCACCCAACATACCTTGCTGTGATCACTCTGCCCCATGAAGTCATAAGTGGCTTCACTGCACTGATAACGTAGCCACTAATCCTTTGCTATGTCCACTTTGCCCCATGGAGTCACAAGAACCCCACTGCACTGGCTCATAGCCTTACTAATCCTTACTATGTCCACTCTGCCCCATGGAGTCACAAGAACCCCACTGCACTGGCTCATAGTCTTACTACACATCACCTTGCCCCTCAGGTCATAATGACCCTACTGCACTGATAACGTAGTCTTGCTACCATCACCTTGCCCCTCAGGTCATAATGACCCTATTGCACTGATAAGTACCCCATCATCCGTTTTTAGTGGTGAATCGAAGTTATGAACGTCGACAACTCCTTAGCACACGTCCCGCAGCAAAGCCCAACCATGAAGTCCACTCATTGGTTCCTATCTGGATCCAGAGTCAATACCCTTCATTTGGACTACCTTTGCATCTCGGGTTATCAGTCTTCATTGGTTCGGTTCGGATCAGAATGCTCCTTCTTCACTGGATCGGGTCGGATCGCCATCACCCCTGGCGGATCGGGTCGGGTCTCCAGCTTGCCACGGTTCAGATCGTCATCGCGGTCCTCTTTCTCTTTACTTCGGATCGTGCTCCTCTCCTCGGTTCGGATCGGAATGCCCCATACGGGTCGGGTCGCGCTCCTCCAGCTCGTGGCTTCCCCGGTTCGGATCGGCGTCTCGTAGTGCATCGATTCGTGGATGCTGCTTTCCTCTATTCGGATCATGATGCGAAACACAAGTGGATCGGATCGGGTAGCAGTTCGCGGTTGGTGCTCGTGGGCCTTGCGCAGATGGTTCGGTTCGGAGGAGATGACTCGACTCGTGGTGATGTCCCACGATCCCATAGGGCGATCCGATCGACCCTCAATCCCCTATCCGATCCGAATTCCTGCACCTTGTCCAGCGAGTTGTTTACGCCTCTCGACGGCGTTTTCGACCATTCCAACTATTCTAATCAGTCACAAAGCATACCATACAGTCATAGAAGCATGTATAATCAACCACAAACATCAAAACAACAATATGGTAGGTTAAAATGGATCAAACATAGCCAAAACCCCCTTATTTTCCCTTAAGCATGTTGGGTGAAACTAATGATAGGATTAGAAAAACTTAACCAAATTAACCCAAATTCATATTAGAGGTCTAAAACATCATTTAAGAATTTATGAACATTTTTCCCGAATTTTATCATGTTTAAATTCGCTAATTAACACTAATCACCCCTTACTAGCCATAATTAGTGCAAAACTATGCAAATCACTCACCTTAGCAACAAATAAACTAAGATCTGAAATAATTCTCTGATTTGATGTGAATCTCTATGCTAAACAGCAGCTCCAATGTTGATTTAGTGTAGATCTTCCTTGATTAGGGGTTGCTAAGCCAAATCCTTGACCTAAAGGTGATTTAGAGGTTGGAGGCCATTTTTAGGGTTCCTTGGTGATAAGTGGAGGCTAGAAAACTGAAATGGAATGATCCTCTATCTCATTTCAGCCTCCCCATAACCCTAATCCCGAAATGGGTTATGGGCCTACTCACTATTCACCCGATTTGGCCCGGTTAAGCAGTTTTTCGCCCTCCAAACCTTATTTCAGCTATATCTCCCAAATGGTAAGTCCGTTTGGCTATTATGACCACTCTACGGAAAGGTAAACCATCAAACGAATCCAATGGAAGTGGTTTCAGGTCAAAATTCCTTTCCAATCAAAAGTTATGTCCAAAACAGTACTAACTAAGGGCAAAATGGTCATTTAATCATGAACATGGGAAATGACTCTAATGGATGATTCCCAAAGTTACATGACCATACAACTTCACATGGGAAAGAAATAAATATTCTACAATCCTATGATGTGTAGAATATGGGTCGTTACACTCTCCCCCCCTTAAGAAATTTCGCCCCCGAAATTCCCTAATCCAAACACACACAAAGGTCCCGCATGCCTATCAATCATAAAACAATAATCAAACATGCAAAACAAGTAAAATAAGTCTATCCTAGCATGCGGAATAACTAAATCGCAAAGTAAATATTACCAGGCAAAGAGTTCTGGATATGCCTTCCTAATGCTCTCCTCTGTCTCCCAAGTACAATCATCCTCGTCCTCGCCCCACTGAACTTTGACTAGCTTCACCGCCTTCCTTCGAAGTTGCTTCGTATCGTGCCCCACAATACGGATCGGCTTGCGGTTCCCAACCGCCTCGGGTTCTACTTCGAAGTCCTCTAACTGATCAGGTGAAATAGTCATATCTGAGTCGTGGACGAACTTCCTTAGTTGGGAAACATGAAATACATTGTGAACTCCCGCCATTTTCTCTGGTAAGCCAACTCTATATGCCAAATTCCCGACTAGTTCAAGAACAGGGAATGGGCCAACAAATCTTGGTGCCAACTTGCCTCTCCTGCCAAATCGTATCACGCTCTTCAACGGAGAGATCTTGACAAACACCAAGTCGCCAACGGAGAATTTCAAGTCTCTTCTCCTCTTATCAGCATAACTCTTCTGCCTATCTTGGGCAGCTTTCATTCGTTGCTGAATGATCTTGATCTTATCGGAAGTTTCTCTCACCACATCTGGTCCAAGCACAAACTTCTCGCCAGTCTCTATCCAACATGATGGTGAGTTGCACGGTCTTCCATACAAAGCTTCATATGGAGCCATACTGATACTGGATTGGTAGCTATTATTATATGCAAACTCTACTAAATGCAAATGGTCATCCCATGATCCACCAAAGTCCAATATACAAGCTCTCAAGAGATCTTCCAATATACGATTCACCCTCTCCGTCTGACCGTCGGTCTGAGGATGATATGCGGTACTGAGATGTAATCCTGACCCTAGAGCCTCTTTTAAGCTCTTCCAAAACCCACTAGTGAACAACAGGTCTCGGTCATTCACAATGCTTTTGGGTACTCCATGAAATCTCACTACCCACTTCATATACAATTCTGCCAACTTGGCTGCCGTTCTGGTCGATTTGACTGGTATAAATCTTGCGCTCTTAGTCAATCGATCCACAATTACCCAAATGCTATCATATCCCGATCTAGTCCTTGGTAAACCATCGATGAAATCCATCGAGACTTGTTCCCATTTCCATTCGGGAATCTCTAATGGTTGCAACAACCCACTAGGCTTCTTTTGCTCGGCTTTAACTAGCTGGCAATTCATGCATTTGGATATAAACTTCCCAACGTCTCTTTTCATCCCTTCCCAGTAGTAAGTCTGCTTCATGTCTCGATACATCTTATTACCACCGGGATGTATAGTCAGTTTTGAGTGATGACATTCTCTAAGCACTTCATCCCTCAAACCATTTACGTTGGGTACAACTAGCCTTCCATTCCTTCTAAGCCATCCATCTCGATCAAGCCCATACACATTCATCTCCTCACCGTCGATGTTCATCTCTAACTTGGAGATGATTTCTAATAGATTAGGATCGTCCCTCTGGCTAGAACCAATCCGCTCTATCAAAGTGGGTCTGATCGTCAAATTAGCTAGCATGACTGGATCCAATTCGCACTTTGGTCTGAAATCAAACCCCGCGATATACTCCAGTTGCTTCCACTCAAGAAACATTGCCCCTAAGCTGGCATGTCTCCTACTCAAGGCATCGGCTACCGCATTACCTTTCCCAGGTGTATATGCGATATCAAAATCATACGAGGCCAAGAACTCTAACCATCTCTGCTGACGGAGATTCAGATCTTTCTGAGAGAAGAGATATTTCAATGATTTATGATCGGTAAACAACTCAAATCTTTCTCCCAAGAGATAGTGTCTCCACATCTTCAGCGCAAATACAATCGCTGCCAATTCCAAATCATGGGTAGGATACTTCTTCTCATGCGGCTTTAGCTGTCGACTAGCATAAGCTACAACCCTACCTCCTTGCATCAATACAGCACCCTGTCCGGTACCACAAGCGTCCGTGTATACCGTCATCTCTTCATTCCCTTTAGGAATGACTAACACTGGCGCACGCGTCAACTTCTCCTTTAGACTCTTGAAGGCATCCTCACACACTCCGTCCCAGACGAAGGACTGATTCTTCTTAGTCAACTGAGTCAACGGTGCTGCTATCTTGGAGAAGTCCTGGATAAACTTACGATAATACCCAGCTAATCCCAAGAAACTTCTTACATCTGTAGCATTCTTGGGTGTAGGCCAATCCCGTACCGTAGCCACCTTCGCAGGGTCCACGGCAATACCACTCTCTGAAACAACATGACCCAAGAATCTCACTTCCCTTCTCCAAAAATGACACTTAGAGAATTTTGCTTTCAATTGGTGTTTCCTCGACACCTCCATCACTATCCTCAAGTGTCCCTTGTGTTCCTCCTTTGTCCTTGAATAAACAAGGATATCATCCATGAACACAAGAACAAACTTATTCAACTGATCTCTGAATACTCGATTCATGAGATCTACAAAGTAGGCTGGTGCATTGGTCAACCCAAACGGCATGACCAACCACTCATAAAATCCAGACGACGTCCTAAAGGCCGTTTTCGGAACACTCTCATCCGCTACTCGAAGCTGATGAAATCCTGTCGCGAGGTCCAACTGGGAGAACACTCTTGCTCCTTCCAGTTGATCAAACAAATCATCTATCCGCGGTAGAGGATACTTATTCTTCCTCGTTGCCTTATTCAACTCGCGATAGTCCACACACAAACGAAGGGAACCATCTGCCTTAGTGGCAAACACAACTGGTGCTCCCCACTCGGAGACACTCCTTCTAATAAATCCCTTCTTCAAAAGATTGCTGACTTGCACCCCGAGCTCTCGCTGCTCCTTTGGTGCCATACGACGAAGTGGCATCACTATAGGTCTGGCATCTTTCACTAAATCAATACGGAACTCAATCTCTCGGTGTGGTGGAAGCCCGGTCACCTCCTCGAAGACGTCCGGATACTGGCCAACCACGGGCACATCTGACAACTCATCCTGCGGGATTTCGAGGGAATTTACAAAACTAGCCATAACCTCATCACTAGGTAGACTACCAAACACTACCCTCCGCTCATCATCCGCCCTCACTATCACCAAAAAGCCCTCACAGTCTACCACCACCCCGTATCTTTGGAGCCAATCGACTCCCAATATAATGCCATACCCAGTAAAGCCCAAAACAAAGCAATCACATACAAACATACATCCATGACTCGATAAGACCAAATTCCTGCAAATCATACTAAGGCTAGTCGAACCACCAATCGGGTTTGTCACAACCAATGGTCTATCGACTATCTCGGGTTCCAGTCCCAACCTATCTACCAGGTCACTAGATATGAAGGAACGGGAAGCCCCAGTATCAAACAAAACTCGAACTGGTACATCATAAATAGAAAGCATACCTTGAATAACAACATTCTTTCCTTTCTCCGCCGCAGTTGGGGCATTCGACGAAGAAGGAACAGCATCAATAGCATATGCTTTCACAATCTGCTTCTCCTTAAGAGGTTGCGGACACTTATCCTTCTGGTGTCCCATTTGACCATAGTTGTAGCACTTCCTTTCCGCTGGCTTGGCCCGACATTCTTTAGCATAATGGCCCTTCTTCCCACAGCTGAAGCACTCAACATCCTTCTTGCTCTTTTTCTGGCCACCTTTAGATTGGTCCTGCTTCCTCTTATTCTGAGAGTTATTCTTGCCTCCACCGCCTGCTTGCGGCTTTGGCCCTTCTGCAGATGCAGCCTCAGTCTTTGACTTAGGGTAAAGACTCTCTGATCTCAAAGCTTTCCCCACAATCGATTCAAAAGTCTCATCGATGTGGTTGATAAGCCTTTCCCCCAAGTATCCATCCAAACCAGTAATGAACTTCTCATTCTTCTTCTCAGGAGTATCAATGAGAGAGAGTCCATACTTCGACAAAGTGTCGAACTCCGCAATATAATCAGAAACTGCCCTTCCGTTCTGCTTGAGTTCTAGGAACCTCTTAAACAATACTGACTTCTGGGCAGCTGGAATGAACTTCTCGCTAAAGCGAGCCTTGAACTGAACCCAAGTAACCTGGTCCTCTGGAGTAGCTGTTCTAATGGCATTCCACCAGTTCATCGCTCGCCCTTGCAGCTGACGAGACGCTAGCCTTCTCTTCATCGCATCCTCAAGACCCAAGTCATCAAAGATACGATCACAGCTATCCATCCAATCTTGAACATCTGTGGCCGACTCCGTCCCGTGGAACGGCTTCCCACCAAGATTAGTGTAATCCTTGCACAACTTGGCGAAATCGACCCTAGGCGCCTGCACTACTGGGCCAACACCAACTCCGGGATTGGGAACTTCCCCTTGCACTTCTCTAAGCATGTCTCTCATGAGGTTAGTAAACATCGCCCTCATGTCAGCGGCATTCCCTTGGTTGGTCCCTCTACCAGCACCCCTCGTGTCTCGGCTCATCGTCAATCCGAAAAAGGGAAACGATTAACGACCCCATAGTGGTGCTAGTGCAGTGCGACTTCATTCTTATACTACTAATAGTATATATATACATAGCTCTTGAAAACCAAAATAATTACAAATACGCGCTCTCACATACGTACTAACTCTCCCTAGTGTCTTTCCCTAGGTTAACTACGCAACCTAGAGCTCTGATACCAAGTGTGACGGCCCGCCCTGCACCAACCGACACTTACTCCAAAAGTGCGATGTACACATGTCCAGTTAGCACGGAACGGATCGTGGAAGGAAAGGGAGGAAGGAAATGAACATACAAAGAACCTGTAGAATGTCTCACAGCGCATAGAATAAAATATAATAATAACATACTTGACATAAAACAGGAGAGACAGTGCATAAGCTGAAAACCAGAACTAAACATCATAGCAGCGGAAATCCAAAATACAGCTTATTACAACTTTCAAACTGTCTCAAAGCAAAAATAAGATAAAGGAGGTACACTACTAATGCCCAAGTAGCGACCACCAACGACACAGGGAGAATGTGTATATATATATCATACGTGGAAGCCTCTTGCCCGCCTCCGAATCAGCTACTCGCGCATCACCAGCTAACCTGTCTCTAGTCTGCTCGTGTGAGCACCCAGAGTAATAAGAGGAGACATAAAACTCTGGGTCAGACATAAAGCCTGGTATGAGCGATAAGCATCTAAAGTGAACAATAACAGGTAGACCGAAACATACCTGAACCTGGACCTACAACCAAAGAGTTAGCACTACATACTGTACAACACTCTAAGGTACCATATCAAACGGTGTAAAGATACGGAGGTGGGGGAGGTGTGCATGTCATAATGATGGCAAACAATCAAACATAGCATCCATCCTCAGATCTCTCACTCAGTGCGTAAAGCATACGATATTCACCACTTCGATCACCCAACATACCTTGCTACGATCACTCTGCCCCATGAAGTCATAAGTGGCTTCACTGCACTGATAACGTAGCCACTAATCCTTTGCTATGTCCACTTTGCCCCATGGAGTCACAAGAACCCCACTGCACTGGCTCATAGCCTTACTAATCCTTACTATGTCCACTCTGCCCCATGGAGTCACAAGAACCCCACTGCACTGGCTCATAGTCTTACTACGCATCACCTTGCCCCTCAGGTCATAATGACCCTACAACACTAATAACGTAGTCTTGCTACCATCACCTTGCCCCTCAGGTCATAATGACCCTACTGCACTGATAAGTAGCCCATCATCCGTTTTTAGTGGTGAATCAAAGTTATGAACGTCGACAACTCCTTAGCACACGTCCCGCAGCAAAGCCCAACCATGAAGTCCACTCATTGGTTCCTATCTGGATCCTGAGTCAATACCCTTCATTTGGACTACCTTTTCATCTCGGGTTATCAGTCTTCATTGGTTCGGTTCGGATCAGAATGCTCCTTCTTCACTGGATCGGGTCGGATCGCCATCACCCCGGGCGGATCGGGTCGGGTCTCCAGCTTGCCACGGTTCGGATCGTCATCGCGGTCCTCTTTCTCTTTACTTCGGATCGTGCTCCTCTCCTCGGTTCGGATCGGAATGCCCCATACGGGTCGGGTCGCGCTCCTCCAGCTCGTGGCTTCCCCGGTTCGGATCGGCGTATCGTAGTGCATCGATTCGTGGATGCTGCTTTCCTCTATTCGGATCGTGATGCGAAACACAAGTGGATCGGATCGGGTAGCAGTTCGCGGTTGGTGCTCATAGGCCTTGCGCAGATGGTTCGGTTCGGAGGAGATGACTCGACTCGTGGTGATGTCCCACGATCCCATAGGGCGATCCGATCGACCCTCAATCCCCTATCCGATCCGAATTCCTGCACCTTGTCCAGCGAGTTGTTTACGCCTCTCGACGGCGTTTTCAACCATTCCAACTATTCTAATCAGTCACAAAGCATACCATACAGTCATAGAAGCATGTATAATCAACCACAAACATCAAAACAACAATATGGTAGGTTAAAATGGATCAAACATAGCCAAAACCCCCTTATTTTCCCTTAAGCATGTTGGGTGAAACTAATGATAGGATTAGCAAAACTTAACCAAATTAACCCAAATTCATATCAGAGGTCTAAAACATCATTTAAGAATTTATGAACATTTTTCCCGAATTTTATCATGTTTAAATTCGCTAATTAACACTAATCACCCCTTACTAGCCATAATTAGTGCAAAACTATGCAAATCACTCACCTTAGCCACAAATAAACTAAGATCTGAAATAGTTCTCTGATTTGATGTGAATCTCTATGCTAAACAGCAGCTCCAATGTTGATTTAGTGTAGATCTTCCTTGATTAGGGGTTGCTAAGCCAAATCCTTGACCTAAAGGTGATTTAGAGGTTGGAGGCCATTTTTAGGGTTCCTTGGTGATAAGTGGAGGCTAGAAAACTGAAATGGAATGATCCTCTATCTCATTTCAGCCTCCCCATAACCCTAATCCCGAAATGGGTTATGGGCCTACTCACTAATCACCCGATTTGGCTCGGTTAAGCAGTTTTTCGCCCTACAAACCTTATTTCAGCCATATCTCCCAAACGGTAAGTCCGTTTGGCTATTATGACCACTCTACGGAAAGGTAAACCATCAAACGAATCCAATGGAAGTGGTTTCAGGTCAAAATTCCTTTCCAATCAAAAGTTATGGCCAAAACAGTACTAACTAAGGGCAAAATGGTCATTTAATCATGAACATGGGAAATGACTCTAACGGATGATTCCCAAAGTTACATCACCATACAACTTCACATGGGAAAGAAATAAATATTCTACAATCGTATGATGTGTAGAATACGGGTCGTTACAAGAGCAGGCACTTGAACGAAGCCCAGTAGGAGGTCACGAAACAACGTATTTTTGTGTGGGAAGGTTGACAGATGGAATCAACAATTTGGAACGTGAATGAAGGGTGGAAGTCTGCCAGATTTACTTAACGGTTTTGAACGATAAGGTCGTGGTATCCAATACAGAAACAAAGTAGGGTGCGGGAACGAAGGGTATACGCCATATGCTCTTTACTAAACATAATTTATAAAATAATCATTTAATTAACAAATTTATTTATAATTTGTTGCTAGATTGGGTGTTGAACGAGCTGAACACGTGGTGCAGCTTTTGAACGAGTGCGGGAATGTTAGTATTGGTGAACAAAACTGTGCAGAACAATAGGAGAAGTGGACCGTATATTTTTCTCCAACCAGAAGTAATTGGCTTAATCATTTTGACTAACCTATGTAATTAACTACTAATAATTATAAATAAAGAAGTATTATTTTAATTAAATTTTGATACAGGAAGCTGCGCATGTTGCAATGGTCTGAACTAAGGAAATCGCATATGAGGACAAAGGAATCAGAATTTTAACCTGCTTGATTATCAAAACGTAATCAGTTTAAGTTAAATTTAACAGTTAATTATATATTTAAATTGTATAAACCTTAAACATCAATATCTCATGCGTATATTAACAGAAGTGGATAATTCAAGGTACGTTGGAATCTTATCGGCAGGTACAACATTATGGAAGTGTTCTGGACAGATTTGGAGACAACAAGAATTTATAGTTAAATTAAACGATGGTTTAATTTAACTGTAGTCGAATCTTCTTCAACGATCAAGGTGAGTTAAACTCGCTCAGTTCTTCCCACTTATATTTTCTATAATTTGGGTTTTTATTTTGTGTGCTATGATTGCTAATGGTTGACGGTTTGCTGTTTGTTAATTATATGTATTCATATATTGATTGAATCAATGAAATTAAACATTGTTTAATTTCAGTGAAAAACTCAAATCGTTATTTTAACGATTGTTCCTAATTAGGGTAATTTACCTTATTGGTCACATTTATAAATAAACATGCTTAATGAATGATTATGGTTGTGTGAAATAAATTGATTAATATTGAGTTATCGTTATTGACTTTTATGGAGACCATTATTGATTGAATTAAATGATCATATTTGAGATAACATATTTAATCCAGGGAAGAACAGGTTGGAGGGATCTAACGGGATTCCTCAAATATATTATTTATTTTCATATTTTCATATATGAATTGTCATGTTTGGCTGATTGATTTGATTAGCGATCATTGACTGGAAATTTAATCTGTGTTTTGTTTTAACCAATGGGCAGTATTGGTTGTGTATTGGGAAGCATATGGCCGATTAAATCAATTGTTTTATTATATTGATTACAGTCAGGTGGATCGATGAAACTGAAGTTATAAAATTTATTTTATAACTGGATATAGATTTGGAAATATTATATTTTGAATAAAAGTTTATTTAAGAGGAAATAAATATTTATTATTTAGATTTATAATTATTTATTAATTGATTTTATAAAGCAGATTCTGATTTTAATCACATTTATATACAAGTGAATAGAAATTAACCTGATGATTAAAATTGGATAATTATTTTGTTAACAAACAATTAAATTGAATTATTTAAATTTATTTTATCATTAGTTTAAAGGGAAAATGAATTGGAATCAGTTAATGAAATAACCGTGTTTTGAGTGGATTAAATCGACCGTTTTCAATTGGAATTGATTATTTCTTTGGTTTGTTTCGAATTAATCGAATTGAATAGTTAATGAATATTGTTTTAATTTTAACAAGGTTTTAAAAAGGGAATTACTATTTATTTTAGTTAATAAAGGAATTAACTACTAAAATAGTTAATGATCAAAGTAGATTATTATCCTGATTAATAGTAATTAGGGAAATTAGTTTTTAATTGAATTAATGTAAAAAGTAATCGAGGTTGAAATGAAATCCAATTGAATGGTGAAAGGAGATTACGAACGGGTTTTATATTATGTAACGGCCCGCCCCGCACCAGCCGACATTTCAATGAAAGTGCACTGTGCCAATGTCCAACCAGCATGGGACGGTCGCCAAAGAAAGGAAAGAAGGGAATTTGAACTAGCAAGGAACTTGTAGAATGTCTCGCAGCGCATGGAATAATATAATAATAACATACTTAACATAAAACAGGCGAGACAGTGCATAAGCTGAAAACTAAAACATCATAGCAGCGGAAAATCCAAATACTGCTTATGTTCCACATCATCAATATTACAACTTTTAAAAATTGTCTCTAAACAAAATGAGAAAGGTACACTACTAATGCCCAAAGCAGTGACCAGCAACGACACAGAGAGAATATCTATATATATCATACGTGGGAGCCTCCTGCTCGTCTCTGGTATAACTACTCATGCATACCACCTAACCTGTCTCTAGTATGCCCGTTTAAGAGCACCCAGAGTAATAAGAAGAGACATAAAACTCTGGGTCAGACAAAAGTCTGGTATGAGCGATAAGCAGCAAAACAGAACAATAACAGGTATACTAAACCATACCTGAACCTGGACCCGCAACCAAAGAGTTAGCACAACAGGATGTACAATACTCTAAGGTGACACTAAGATATGGTGTAAAGATACGGGGATGGGGGTGTACATGTCATAATGATGTCAAACAATCAAGCATAGTAACCATCCTCACATCTCTCACTCAGTGCGTAAAGCATACGATATCCATCGCTTTGATCACCCGTATCCTTGCTAGGATCACTCTGCCCCATGGACTCATGGCGACTCCATTGCACTGATCCACAGCTACTAGTCCTTGCTATGTCCACTCTGCCCCCATGAAGTCATGACGACTCCACTGCACTAGCTCATAGCCTTGCTACGATCACTCTGCCTCATGAAGTCGTGATGACTTCACTGCACTGATCCATAGCCAATATCTGTCTCTCAGTGGTGAATCAAAGCTATGGACTTCGATAACCCCTTTGCACACGTCCTGCAGCAAAGTCCAATCATGAAGTAAACTCGTTGATCCCATTTGGATCTTGAGTAATAATCTCCCATCTGGACCTCCTTTGCATCTCGGGTTTTGGTCGAATTGGAGTTGGTCTTCAGAAGAGTCATCGCGTGGAAGTAGCAGCATACATCCGGTTCGGTTTGGTGGCTTTCCCTTGATTTGGTTCAACATGCTTCAGCTCCTGGTCATCCATTCAGTTCGGTTCAGTCAACACCCCCAAGGTCGGTTCGGTTGTGGAACTCCATCCAGGTCTGTTTGGTCAACACCCTCTAGGTCGGTTCGGTTGTGGCACTCCATCCGGGTCGGTTTGGTCAACACCCTCCAGTTGCTCTCCTCCGATCTGATCCCATGCTCAGCTCCGATCTGATCCCCACCCAACTCCAATTCTTTGCAAGTGGCCTTCCTTGTTGCCAAGGCTCCGCTAGTGCCAAGTTCCGATCCGGTTTGTATTCCCCTTGCCCGATCCACCGATCCGATCCGAGCCCTATAATCCGATCTGATCCGAAACCCTGCACATTTCCTGCAACTTTTCCAATGACTGTTTTACGCCATATGACGGCGTTTTCGACCATTCTAACTTTTCTAATCAATCTCAAAGCATACCATATAGTCATAGCGACATAGAGAATCAACCATAAACACCAAAACAACAATTTGATATGTCAAAACGGATCAAACAAACCCAAAGACCTATGTTTTCCCCTTAAGCATGTTTAAGCAAATCGAATGATAGGATTAGCAAAACTTAACCAAATTAACCTAAACTTCTTATAGAGGCTTAAAATAATATTTAAGAATTTCTAAACATTTTTCCATATTTTTAACATGCATAATTTCGTTAATTAACAGTAATCACCCCCAATTAACTGTAATTAGTGTAAAAACAATGCTAATCACTCACCTTAGCCACAAATAAACTCAGATCTGAAACTTTTGGACAAAATTGTTCGGATTCCAATACACTCCAGCAGCTCTACCTCGATTTTCATGCTAATCCGCTTTGATTTGATGTAGATTTGGCATAATTAGCGATTAGAAGGTGATTTGGGGTGTTTTAGCAAGTGGAGGCCATCGCTAGAGTTCAAAGGTTGTAAGTAGCGGCTAAGAAATGAAATAAAAACTGATTTACTAACTCATCTCAGCCCTCCCATAACCCTAATACTGAAATGGGTTATGGGCCCTCTTGCTAATCACCCTAATTAGGTCCAGGTAAGCTGTTTTTCACCTTCTAAACCTTGTTTCAGCCATATCTCCCAAACGGTGAGTTCGTTTGGCTAATGTGACCACTCTACGGAAAGGTAAACCATCATCCGGATCTAATGGAAGTGGTTTCAGGTCAAAACTCCTTACCAATCAAAAGTTATGGCCGAAACAAGATCAGCTAGGGGCAAAACAGTCATTTAAAAATCGGCAAAAGTCATGAACACGGGAACTGACCCCAATAGTCGTCTCCCAAAGTTATATGACCATACGACTTCGTATGTGAAAGTAATAAATATTCTACGATCCTTCGATGCGTAGAATGCGGGTCGTTACATTCCCCCCCCCCCCCTTTAAGAAATTTCGCCCCTGAAATTCCTTTACTAAGAAACAAAGGATCCCGCA
The DNA here is from genome assembly GCA_030737875.1 of Allium sativum. Classification (NCBI taxonomy): domain Eukaryota; kingdom Viridiplantae; phylum Streptophyta; class Magnoliopsida; order Asparagales; family Amaryllidaceae; genus Allium; species Allium sativum. Next base: position 1,014,801,044 of record CM060926.1, on the reverse strand, counting down.
TGCTTATCAGACATATACAACAATCAAACATACAAAACAAACAAGTCTATCCTAGCGTGCGGAAAACTAAGTTGTAATTAAAATCTTACCAGACAAAGAGTTTTGGATACGTCTTCCTAATGCTCTCCTTTGTCTCCCAAGTACAGTCATTCTCATTCTCGCCCCACTGAACTTTGACTAGATCTACCGCTTTCCTTCGAAGTTGCTTCGTATCGTGCTCGACAATACGAATCGGCTTGCGGTTCCCAACCGCCTCGGGTTCTACTTCGATATCATCCAACTGATCAGGTGAAATAGTCGCATCGGGGTCATGCACGAATTTTATTAACTGGGAAACATGAAATACATTATGAACTCCTGCCATTTTCTCTAGTAATTCAACTTTATATGCCAAATTCCCAACTTGCTCGAGAACTGGGAATGGACCAACAAATCTTGGTGTTAACTTGCCCCTCCTACCAAATCGTATCACGCTCTTTAATGGAGAAATCTTGACAAACACCAAGTCGCCAATGGAGAATTTCAGATCCCTTCTCCTCTTATCAGCATAACTTTTCTGCCTATCTTGGGCAGCCTTCATTCGCTGTTGAATAACCTTGATCTTATCTGAGGTTTCTCTTATCACATTTGGCCCAAGCACAAACTTCTCACCAGTTTCTAACCAACGTGACGGTGAAACGCACGGTCTTCCGTACAAAGCTTCAAACGGAGTCATACCAATAACTATCATTATATGTAAACTCTACTAGATGCAAATGGTCAACCCATGATCCACAAAAATCCAATATGCAAGCTCTCAAGAGATCTTCTAATACTCGATTCACCCTCTCCGTCTGACCGTTGGTTTGAGGATGATACGCGGTACTGAGATGTAATTTTTATCCTAATGCCTCTTGTAAGCTCTTTCAAAATCCACTAGTGAACAACGGATCTCGGTCACTTACAATGCCTTTGGGTACTCCATGAAATCTCACTACCCACTTCATATACAGTTCTGCTAACTTAGCTGCTGTTCTATTCGACCTGACGGGTATAAACCTTGCACTCTTGGTCAGTCGGTCCACGATCACCCAAATTCTATCATGGTCCGATCTAGTCCTTGGTAACCCATCAATGAAATCCATTGAGACTTGTTCCCATTTGCATTCTGGAACTTCTAACGGTTGCAACAAACCACTAGGTTTCTTTTGCTCAGCTTTAACCAACTGGCAGTTCATGCATTTGGGTATAAACTTCCTAACGTCTCTTTTCATTCCTTCCCAGTAGTAGGTCTGCTCCATGTCTCGATACATTTTGTTACCACCGGGATGTATAGTTAGTTTTGAGTGATGACATTCACTAAGCACTTCATCTCTCAATTCATTGACATTGGGCACAACTAGTCTTCTATTCTTTCTAAGCCATCCATCTCGATCAAGCCCATACTTGTTCATCTCTTCGTCGATTCCCATCTCTAACTTTGAGATGATTTCCAATAGGTTAGGACCGTCCCTCTAACTGGAACAAATCCGCTCAATCAAAGTGGGTCTGATCATCAAACTTGCTAATACTTCTGGATCCAATTCGCACTTTGGTCTGAAATCATACCCAGCGATGTACTCTAGTTGCTTCCATTTTAGAAACGTAGCCCCTAAACTGGCATGTCTTCTACTCAATGCATCAGCTACCGCATTGCCCATTCCTGGTGTATATGCGATATTGAAATCGTAGGAAGCCAAGAATTCTAACCATCTTTGCTGTCGGAGATTTAGATCCTTCTGAAAGAAAAGATACTTTAACGATTTATGATCGGTAAACAACTCGAATCTTTCCCCCAAGAGTCTCCACATCTTTAATGCGAACACAATCGCTGCCAATTCCAAATCATGGGTAGGATACCTTTTCTCATGCGGTTTCAGTTGCCGACTAGCATAAGCTACAACCTTACCTCCTTGCATCAATACAACACCTAGTCCGGTACCACAGGCATCTGTGTATACTATCATCTCTTCATTCCCTTTAGGAATGACTAACACTGGTTCACATATCAACTTTTCCTTTTGACTCTTGAATGCATTCTCGCACTTTTCGTCCCAGACGAAAGCTTGATTCTTCTTGGTCAACTGAGTCAACGGTGCTGTTATCTTGGAGAAGTCTTGGATAAACTTACGATAATATCCAGCCAACCCCACGAAACTTCTTACGTTTTTTGCATTCTTGGGCGTAGACCAATCCTGTACCGTAGCCACCTTCGCAGGGTCCACAACAATACCATTCTCTAAAACAACATGGCCCAAGAATCTCACTTCCCTCCTCCAGAAGTGACACTTAGAAAACTTTGCTTTCAATTGGTGTTTTCTCAACACCTCCATCACTATCCTCAAATGTTCCTTGTGTTCTTCCTCTGTCCTCGAATAAACCAAGATATCGTCTACGAACACAAGAACAAACTTATTCAACTGATCTCTGAATACCCTATTCATAAGATCCACAAAATATGCTGGTGCATTGGTCAACCCGAATGGTATGACCAACCACTCATAGAATCCAAACGGCATCCGAAAGGCCATTTTAGCTATACTCTCAGCTTCCACCCTAAGTTAATGAAAACATGTCGCAAGATCCAACTGGGAGAACACTCTCGCGCCACTCAACTGATCAAACAAATCATCTATCCACGGAAGAGGATACTTATTCTTCCTCGTTACCTTATTCAATTCGCGGTAGTCCATACACAATCGAAGTGAACCATCTGCCTTGGTAGCAAACACAACTGGTGCTCCCCACTTAGAAACACTTCTTCTGATAAATCCATTCTTCAACAGATCGCTTACTTGCACCCCGATCTCTCGCTGCTCCCTTGGTGCCATACGACGAAGTGGCATCACTATAGGTCTGGCATCTTTCACTAAATCAATCCGAAACTTAATCTCTCGGTGTGGTGGAAGTCCGGTCACTTCCTCGAAGACGTCCAGATACTGGCCAGCCACAGGCACATCTGATAACTCATCATGCGGGATGTCGAGGGAATTTAGAAAACTTGCCATTACCCCATCACTAGGTAGACCACCAACACTACCTTCCGCCCATCATCCGCTCTAGCTATCACCAAAAAGCTCTAACAATCTACCACCACCCTGTATCTTTGGAGCCAATCGACTCCCAAAATAATGCCAAACCCAGTAAATCCCAAAACAAAGCAATCACAAACATGCATCCATGACTTGATAAGACCACATTACGACAAATCATGCTAAGGCTAGTTGAACCACCAATCGGGTTCGTCACTGGTAAAGGTCTATCAACTATCTCGGGTTTTAATCCCAACCTATCTACCAGGTCACTAGATATGAAGGAATGGGAAGCTCCGATATCAAACAATACTCGAATAGGAACATCATAAACAGAAATCTTACCTTGAATGACGATATTCTTTCCTTTCTCCGCCGCAGTTAGGGCATTCGACGAATAAGGAACAACATTAATAGCGTATGCTTTCACAATCTGCTTTTCTTTAGGGGGTTGCGGACACTTATCCTTGTGATGTCCCACTTGGCCACAGTTGAAGCACTTCCTGTCCGTTGGCTTTGCTCGACATTCTTTAGCATAATGGCCCTTCTTGCTACAGCTAAATCACTTAACAACTTTCTTACTCTTTTTCTGACCATCCTTAGCTTGGTTCTGACTCTGCTTCCTTTTATTCTGAGAATTATTCTTGCCTCCGCCGCTTGCTTGCGGCTTTGGCCCCTCTGCATATGCGACAGCGACTTCAGTTTTGGGTTTAGGATAAAGGCTCTCTGACCTCAATTCTTTCCCCACAATCGATTCAAACGTCTCATCGATATGGTTTATAAGCCTTTCCCCCAAGTACTGATCTAAGCCTGTTATAAACTTCTCATTCTTCTTCTTGGGAGTGTTGATAAGGGATAATCCATACTTGGATAAAGTATCGAACTCAGCAATATACTCCGAGACTGCCCTACCATTCTGGTTCAGCTCCAAAAACTTCCTAAACAACTTTGACTTCTGAGCAACTGGGATAAACTTTTCACTGAAACGGGCCTTGAACTTATCCCAGGTAACTTGATCCTCTGGAGTAGCCGCCTTAATAGCATTCCACCAATTCATCGCCCATCCTTGCAGCTGACGGGATGCTAGCTTTCTCTTCATCGCATCCTCAATACCCAAGTCTTCGAAGATACGCTCACAGCTATCCAACCAATCCTGAACTTCTGTAGTCGATTTCGTTCCATGGAACGGCTTTCCACCAAGACTAGTGTAATCCTTGCATAGCTTGGCGAAATCGGCTCTAGGCGCCTACACCACTGCACCACCACCATTTGCAGCATTGGGAACTGCTTCTTGCACATTTCTAAGCATCTATCTCATGAAGTCAGTGAACATCGTCCTCATATCAGGAGCATTCCCATTATTAACTCCTCTACCAGTACCCCTTGTATATCGGCTCATCGTTCAATCTGTAAGGAGAAAACGATTAACCATCTCTTCAGTGGTGTCAGTGCAATGCGACTTAATCCTTAAATATACTAATAGTATATATATAGCTTTTAAAAAATAGAATATCACAAATACGCGCTCTCATATACGTACTATCTCACTTCTGTGTCTTCCCTAGGTTAACTACGCAACCTAGAGCTCTGATACCAAATGTAACGGCCCGCTCCGCACCAGCCGACATTTCAATGAAAGTGCGCTGTGCCAATATCCAACCAGCATGGGACGGTCGCCAAAGAAAGGAAAGAAGGGAATTTGAACCAGCAAGGAACCTGCAGAATGTCGCACAGGGCATGGAATAATATAATAATAACATACTTGACATAAAACAGGCGAGACAGTGCATAAGCTGAAAACTAAACCATCATAGCAACGGAAAATCCAAATACAGCTTATGTTCCACATCATCAATATTACAACTTTTAAAAATTGTCTCTAAACAAAATGAGAAAGGTACACTACTAATGCCCAAAGTAGTGACCAGCAACGACACAGGGAGAATATCTATATATATATCATACGTGGGAGCCTCCTGCTCGTCTACGGTACAGCTACTCATGCATACCATCTAACCTGTATCTAGTATGCCCGTTTAAGAGCACCCAGAGTAATAAGAAGAGACATAAAATTCTGGGTCAGACAAAAGTCTGGTATGTGCGATAAGCAGCAAAACAGAACAATAACAGGTATACTAAACCATACCTGAACCTGGACCTGCAACCAAAGAGTTAGCACAACAGGATGTACAATACTCTAAGGTGACACTAACATATGGTGTAAAGATACGGGGGTGGGGTGTGCATGTCATAATGATGTCAAATAATCAAGCATAGTAACCATCCTCACATCACTCACTCAGTGCGTAAAGCAAACGATATCCACCACTTTGATCACCCATATCCTTGCTATGATCACTCTGCCCCATGGAGTCATGGCGACTCCATTGCACTGATCCACAACCACTAGTCCTTGCTATGTCCACTCTGCCCCATGTAGTCACGACGACTCCACTGCACTGGCTCATAGCCTTGCTACGATCACTCTGCCCCATGAAGTCATGATGACTTCACTGCACTGATCCATAGCCAATATCCGTCTCTCAGTGGTGAATCAAAGCTATGGACGTCGATAACCCCTTTGCACACGTCCCGCAGCAAAGTCCAATCATGAAGTCAACTCGTTGATCCCATTTGGATCCTGAGTAATAACCTCCCATCTGGACCTCCTTTGCATCTCGGGTTTTGGTCGAATTGGAGTTGGTCATCAGAACAGTCGTCGCGTAGATGTATTAGCATACATTCGGTTCGGTTTGGTGGTTTCCCTTCGTTCGACATGCTTCAGCTCTTGGTCATCCATTCGGTTCGGTTCGGTCAACACCTGTGACGGCCCGCCCCATACCAGCCGGCATTTCTTCCGAAAGTGCGCTGTACACATGCCCGACTAGCATGGAACAGTCGCCAAAGAAAGGAAGAAGAGAATGAACTAATCGAAAACCTGTAGAATGTATCACAGCGCATGGGATAAAATACAATAACAACATACTTGACATAAATCAGGCGAGACAGTGCATAAGCTGGAAACTAAACATCGTAGCAGCGGAAAATCCAGATACAGCTTATGTTCCACATCATTATTATTACAACTTTAAAACTGTCTCTAAAGTAAAAGAAAGGAAGGGTGCACTACTAATGCCCAAAGTAGTGACCAGCAGCGACACAAGGAGAATATCTATATTTATCATACGTGGAAGCCTCATGCTCGTCTCCGGTACAGCTACTCGTGCATCACCAGCTAACCTGACTCTAGTCTGCTCGTGAGAGCACCCAGAGTAACAAAAAGAGACATAAAACTCTGGGTCAGACAAAAAGTCTGGTATGAGCGATAAGCAGCTAAACAGAACAATAACAGGTATACTAAACCATACCTGAACCTGGACCTGCAACCAAAGAGTTAACACTACATACTGTACCATACTCTAAGGAGCCACTGAACAGATGGTGTAAAGATAACGGGGGTGGGGGTGTGCATGTCATAATGATGGCAAACAAATCAAACATAGAAACCATCCTCACATCTCTCACTCAGTGCGTAAAGCATATGATGTCCACCACTGTCGATCACTAGACCCATCGAAGTAGTGACGGAGTTCGACTTGTACAACTACTGCTACTACCAAGCTTACCCCATGGAGTCATGACCAAATCTTTACAAATGACCCCACTTCGTTGGTCTATAGCACTTTAGTCGTACCTAGGCCACTGTGGCCCTGAATCCGTTCACGTACCCCTACACATAGTGATCCAAAGTTATAGACGTCGACAACCCCTTAGCACACGTCCCGCAGCAAAGACCAACTCATGAAGTTAACTCGTTGGTTCCCAACTGGGTCCTGAGCTCTACTTCCTATTTGGACTTCCTTTGCATCTCGGGTTTTGGTTGTCACCTTCTTCTTCGGATCGGTCTTCATTTCTTCACTTTTCACTGCTTCAGGTCGTGGTCATCAGCTCCTCGGTTCGGATCGGAATACCCCATACGGGTCGGGTCGTGCTCCTCCAGCTTGTAACAACCCGTATTTTTATAACATGTTAAAACAGTAAATCAGGCAGAATTAAATTTTAAAATAAGAATCAGGGAAAACGGGTTGTGCCATTGCGTTCTTCTCGAAATTCTGCATGAAATCGAGTCCGAGTTTTCGAAAACGGAGTCCATATGAGGGAGATATGACCCTCCGAAGTTTCAGGAATTTTCAGAATCGAAAACAACTCGAAATTCGAATTCGAAATTCGAATTCGAACCCCAGAACAGAATGGGCGGGAATTTTCCCGCCCAGGACCAGGTCGACCTGGGGGTCGACACTATGGTTGACTTCCCAGGGACCAGGTCGACCCTATGGTCGACCTGGGGGTCGACCTGGTGCCCGAACCCAGTTTTGAGCCTGGGTCCATTCTGATGTATCTGGCCTCGTTTTCAGTCTAGATTCGTCTGCCTAATCCTATATAAACAGCCCCCTAGCCCCATTCTCTTTACACCATTCTTCTCTCCTTATGTTGTCTCTGAAATATTATAAATAAATAAATAAAATAATGGTGTCGCTACTCTGCTGGGATCAAAACTAGAACTAGTGCATCTTCTTCCAATTCTGAATAAGATTAAAAGAGAACTACTGCAACTCTTCTCCTATAATCCAACCAAGGCAAGTGCAGTTATTTTCCGATATGAAATTTAATCATGATCTTGACATAATTATGAATCTGAATCTGAGACTAGGCCCTTTTTCTATTTATCAGATCTGTTCCTCTTTTTTATTGTTCTGTATTTCTTCCGCCTATCTTTATTTTTGTTTGATAGCCAGGCTACAACAAGCCTGAGCCAAGTCTCATAAGAGATGAACGCATAAACGCTAAAATTTGGGAAGAATATTGAATGAGGCATATTTGGGCATAATTGATTTGTAACTAATTTGAGGATACAACGCATGTTGTAATTCTGGACATAAATTTGATGCATATTGTATAAGACGATCTATGACTTGGAAGGAGAGGATTATTGTGACTTAGAACATAAAGAACATAGGTTGTAACTTAGAACATAAATCTGAGGCATATAATTGGGCATGTTGTAATTAAAACATAAGGTGTATTTAACGTATGTCTTGAGTTTTGAGGTATAAAGAATATTGGACATATGACTTGGGATTTGGGGCGTAAAATTTAACTGTGAACATGTAACTGATTTGGATGCATAGTACAAGTGGTAATTCAAGATCTAGATCTGGACATACTATATATATTATAGTCTGTAATTTGGAAAAAGGAGAATTAATTTGCATATAACTTAGGTGTAAAGATCCATGTTAAGATTTGATGATTATTAAGCGTGAATACACCTAAATGGGGTTTTTTGGATTTGTGACATACATTGTAATCAATGGCTATATTTGGCATAATTTATACGTGAATCACGATTAGAGTTTTTTGAGAATATTCTGAACTATGCAAGTTTAACTAGAATTTGAGACATATGTTATATGGAGGATTATGACCATAATTTGGGCATATAAGTTTAGGCCTACTTTATGAATTAGGCAAGATATGTGAATAGGACTTTAAAGAATGTTTAATCGGTTAAAACTGTTATCTGCTTAATATGTTAAATTTGCCTAATCTGCTAAATCTGTTACCTGTTTAATCTGCTGAATTGCCTAAACTGCTAAATCTGTTGAATCGCCTAATATGCTAAATCTGTTGAGTTGCCCAATCTGCTAAATCTGTTGAACCGCCTGAGCTGTTAAATCTGTTGAAAAGCTGAATGATTGTAATTTGTGTAAAACATGTTAATTTGTTTAATCTGCTGCGACTTGAAAAGAAGTCAAATCTGTTAAATTGACATAATTAGTCTGATATTTGTATAATTTGTAATGGAATAAACTAGTTAAAATAAAAATGCTGAGACACGAGGTTAGACTCATGTTTGCGGTAGAAGCCTGCCCGGACCCAACTGGCTTAACCAGCAACCGCAAACTGCTAGTCTAATGTGAGAGGTCGTAGGCATAACTAAAATATGCTTAAACACGAGGTTAGGTCTGGCTTGTGGTAGAAGTCTTCCCGGAACCGCCCGACTTATCCAGCGGCCACAAGCTACCGACCTAATGTGAGAGGTCTGCGCATTAATATTTAATTAATGCAAATCTGAGATAAATATGATGTCTAAAACGTGTTGGGTAGATAGGGCTAAACCAACTGGACTGATGAATTAATAAAACTGTTTCGTGAATCTGTAGACCCAATACAAAGTTAGACAATCTGTAAGTCTATTAAAACTATACATCTGATCTGTTAGTCTGGAAACCTGTTGACTTGATTTTCTGGTCTGTGAACTAGTTGATTTTGAACTCTGTAGACCTAAAACTTGTAAACAAGTTAGTCTGAAATCTGTTAGTCTGGGGACACAAGGTTAGGAGGGAAAATACTTGTGTCATCTGTTGTTTGGGACCCATATTAGTCAGTAACCCTTTCTGGTATCAAAACTATGACCCAACAGTAGGTAGGGTCCGGGCATGCTTACTGAACTAATTATAAGCGGTTCATTCTGATAATGGCGAGGGGTGTTGATGGTGCGTTCCAACCGGGTCATATGCGTGCATGGATCCCGGTATGCCTCTGAGGATGTAAGACGCCGTGACATCTGTAAATAGGTCTGTGTCATTTAAAGGTTGCCACTTTTGGGAGTGATGCACCCTTCTGTGGGGCTGGCACAGGGTATCTATGTATTAGGGAGCCAATCGCTTGGGGTAGATTTAGGGTACACTTAGTTTTGTCTATTTCCGTTGGGGTACCGTCTGTTTCTGTTGGGTGGTAACACCTGTCTGTTTCTGCGTGGTACCGTCTGTTGGGGTGGTAAAGGCCCATTTACAAGTGTAAACCTAATTCTAACATTTTGTATCTGTAGGGATTATTCTGTTTCCGTCTCTGATTCCGTTTATGTTCCTTCTGTCTGTTGGGGTGGTAAAGGCCCATTACTGGCATTCTGTTTCTGTATAGATTATTCTGTTCCGTTTCTGTTTTAGTTTAGACATTAGGGTAACGCCTAATCCTGTTATACTAGTGTTAGTGCAGAGGAGTAAAATATAAGTAAGAAGCATAACTTGGTCTATATCATTCTGTTTAGCTTAAGTATACCAGTTACTCCTGTTGTTGTCTCTTATCCAGCTTTATTTTCATATCATGATATTATTATCTGTTCATATGCTGAAAGCCACTGGACTTGCCAGACTTTATGTCTGACCTTGCTTGTTTTTGCCCCTTTTCTTTCGTCCCCCCCCCCCGGTTTTAGGGTGGAAATATAGGAGCTTGATTCGGATTTTCTCTGCTTGAAGTATCGCTTGGCTTTGGCTCTATCTTTCCATGGCAGTTTATGTTGGGGATTATGACTTTAAAAACTATGCATTCTGAAGGCTTTTATATAAGATCGATATTTTGTACTTGAATTCTGATATTGTGATTTGAAAAGATGTAACTAAACTTATTTCGGTTTATGTTGTAATAAAGTTATAAATTTTTCAAGTATTGTTTTATCTGTCTTGTAAATTCCTGTTCTGTCTACTAAAACGCTCCATCAAAGTTAAGGCATTCCCTTTGTGAGTGACCTTAACAGAGGTGGGGTGTTACACTTGGTATCAGAGCTGAAGGTTACCAGATTTGATAAAAAGTTTTGGAAAACTATTTTAAAAAAAAAGGGCTTTTAAAAAGGAAGTATTTTCAAAAGTAGAGTTTATTTTGAAAAACATAATCCCCGAAGCCATAGCCTATCAATCTATCCTTTGTTTTGAATCTTTCCTTTTTCTTTCGTTTCGGTATTTCTGGGGATCTTAACCTTCCGGAGGGCGTACCGATACCTGGCTGGTTCAGGAGTTACCTAGAAGCTAGGGCTAATGATGCAGGCCCAACAAACGTCCCTCCTCCCCCAGCTGCAGCGATTCCTCCTCCTCCTCCGCACGTGAATACTTTCCCAAAGATATGTAGAGACTTTCGAGCCATGGGTGGGAAGAACTTTAATGGAACTGAATCCTTCGTGGAAGCAAAGAACTGGCTCAAAGAAACTGAGGATTTGTTCGTTATCTTCGAGGTGGATGATAGGAAGAAGATATAGTTGGCGGTATGGTTGCTTAAAGATGAAGCTTCTTTTTGGTGGGAGGTCACAAATGGAGAGCGTCCGGTAGAGAGATGGTTGGATTTCAGGCATAGGTTTGAGATTAAATTTCTCTCATGAGCGGAATAGAGTCTATACGTAGAAAGGTTCTTGGTGTTGAAGCAGGGGAATTTATCAGTGAGAGAGTACGTCAACAAGTTTAATCAATTGGCAAGATTCGGCTTAGAATTAGTAGATACACTGCATAAGAAGGCACTAAGGTTTGCTAAAGGTCTGAATGAGCCGCTACGGGGATTGGCGATGTCCCACATTCCTACGGGGGCAACCTTCGAAAAGTTGGTGGACATGGCGTTAATGCATGAAGATGAAGCCGAAAGTAAAAAAGAAAGAGGAAAAGCTTGAAGGACCACAGAACAAGAAGGCGGGGCCAAAAAAGGAAACACAAAAGAAGGATGAGAAGACTAAAGATAAGAAGGAGAAGAAGTGCTTTACTTGTGGAAGCTCGACCCATCTGAACAAGGATTGCAGAAAAAGGAAGGGCACTTGCTTCAACTATGGAGAAATGGGGCACTTCACAAGTGTAATGACCCGAAGATCCGGTCCAATTTGAGCTGACCAAAAACACAAGTCCAACCCCAAATTAAACTGAAAATCAGGAAATTAATAGAAAGAAAAACAGAGGGTGAGGAAAGATAAGATAGAAAATTAGAATAGAAGAAGAAGAACAACACAACATCAGAGTAACACGAATCTCACAGCGGAACGAATAACATATAATATATATAACATAACTTGAAATATACATTTGTACTTGAATATACATCATTATCAAAGTACAACACTTACAACACAACGGAAATAAACTATAGCTATATGATCCTGAAGCCTCCTGCTCCATCTCTTCAAGTATCTGTAAATCCCGACTACTTGACTGCCCATACAAAATTGGGCACCCAAGAGTTTAGGGAAAACAACAAAATAAACTCCGGGTCAGTCATGGGACTGGTATGAGTAAAACAGTTTAAAACAGTTTGAACAAGTAAACGATATCTCATAAGACCACGCCGTATAAAGGAACGCGTTTTTCCCTTATGAGAATCCAAATTATCTATATATCAAAAACCCTTTTGATATTATAATAATGTCTATCAACCACAATATAATAATCATCTAGCAGAAACGCTTTCGTCTCACGTTCTACATATATAGTATACAATTAAAACCGCAAACACGTATTGGGTAATGGATTTCCAACTATGACAAGGTATGGAACCACCTTTCGCTAGTGTACCTCTAGAAAGGAATACACTTGGTTCAACAAGAACATCTTGCAACCCGGCCATACATGACCAACCACTCATTTCGCTTGAGTGTATCGAATGTATATCACCAACGGTTGGGATCAGCAACTGTTTCCCGAATGGGACAGTATCGACAATAGATTTTTAGAAATAAATGAAACTCTAGATCAGGTGATTATAGACCCTACTTCGGAGCGACCGACTTAGCCATGCTGCCTGCCCGATTTCTGTCATTTACCGGTTGTGAGGCTAGAAGCTACGCTTTATCATCACACCAGATTCACTTTAAATGCCACATCATCAAATCTATCCAATCACCGATTGACGTCCTCAACAATACATTATGTGTTAGCTAAAATAAGTTTCCTTCTCCGCTTCCGCTCTTGGTACGGTTGGAGAAATCAATATACGTGATCATCTGGAAATACTCTGTCAGACATCCGTCCATACAAGTCATCCAGGAACAGGATGAACCGAAGGCACCATTCAGTACATCCATCTTAGGCACTGTTATCTAAGACTTATACAATAGCCCTTGCACTTTACTCCGTCTTCAATTTTCTTTGGCATATATGATTCGCAACGCTTATGCCAATACAGAGTGGTTCTTTGGAAAATAATCCAACCGGTCTCTCCATATTAACAACGTTAAAATGGTCAAAACTTCGATAGTCTGTGAGTTAACTATCAAAGAAAAACAAGTGTGCAAACAACGATATTATTTCCAGATGGAAATTAAATCGAACAAACATCATTTAACATTAATCTCTTTAGTTCATTTTACATCTCCTGTTTCCCTATATTCAACATTTGCTATTTTCTATATTTAGAAAATATACGTTATTAACACTGGAAACATTTCCATTCCTTGTTTTCTGTATTTAGAAAAACATTTCTGATTCTTGTTTGGAAAACATTTCCAAAACTCCTACGTTTGGATTAAGCAGATGTTTAGATAAAACATCGCTATGCCAACTCAACCATTTCCTTTAATTACTAAATTCACTTTACCACCCTTTTCTGCCGAACCTTAACCATTCCTTAGTTAAAAACGAATCCAATCAAGTTGGGGTAGAACTGCCTCTCAGACCTTAACTGAACAACATTTCTAACCTTGAAATAGGCAAAGTTCACTTTAAATTTCTTTAACTAACTTCCTTACTTAACCTTTCTTTCGAATAACTATATTCGATTAACTCTTTTCACTTAACTCTTATCAATTAACTCTATTGGACTGACCCTATTGGATTAACTCTATTTGCTTAACTCTATTTGATTTACTCTATTCACTTAACTCCTGTCGAATAAACTAGATTCGATAACTCCTCTAACTCTATTCGAATAAACTGTATTCGATTAACTCCTCTAACTCTATTCGAATAAACTGTATTCAATTAACTCCTCTAACTCTATTCGAATAAACTATTCGATAACTACTCTAACTCTATTCGAATAAACTATTCGATAACTACTTTCAAATAACTAGATTTGATAACTCATCTCGAATAACGAGATTCGATAACTCCGTTCGAATAACTAAATTCGATTAACTCACCTCGAAAAACCAATATTCGATTATTCCTCTCTCGAATACACTACATTCGATAACTCTACTTCGAATAAGTGATATTCGATAACTCTACTCGATTAACTCCTATTCGATTAACTCTAATTAGTTAACTCTAACTCTAACTGGTCAACCCTCACTGATTAACTCTAATCGATCATTTCTAACTCTAATCGATTTCTCTTATTCGAATAACTCCTATTCGATTAACTCTAATTAGTTAACTCTAACTCTAACTGGTCAACCCTCACTGATTAACTCTAATCGATCATTTCTAACTCTAATCGATTTCTCTTATTCGAATAACTCCTATTTGATAACGTTTATTCATTTATAAAGATTTACTTTTGGTAACGGTTCTTCACTTTATAAATGTTCTCTTTAATAACGTTACTTCACTTTTACAAGTGTGTTGTACCCATTCTATTTAAAACTATCGGTGTTAAAACCAATATCACTTATCTATATAAGTTCAGACTTATATATTCCATTTATCGAATGATAAATAATTATTAAATTTATAAATATCATTTATAAATTTATCTATTCCATTTATCTGTTTTTCTCCATATATAAGTTCTGACTTATATATATTTATATATATATATATATATATTTATTTATTTATCACAAGATAAATATTCCCTTTTAAATCCTATTTGTTAATGGTTTACAAATATCCCCTTTTTTCTAATCTATTTGTTTTGCAAATATTTTCCTTTATATTTGTTTGACAAATATAACTCCTTTTTATTTGATTCACAAATATTTTTCTTTAACTCTATTGATTTTATAATTACTTCCTTATATAAAAATCATTTTTCCTTTTATATATAAAATCCAATGATTTTATATAAATAAATGATTTTCAAAATATACTTTGAAAATCTCCTTTTATCTTTCTAGTATTTCTTATGGTTTTTAACATACCATATAACAACGATAAAAATCGTCCAAACACATATAATCAAGAACAGATTATATATCACATCATATATCACAATATATGAATCACAGTAAAATAAACGTTGAGGAATCCAGTTGGATTCCTCCAACCTGTTTCCCTGCATCAAAGTTGTTAAACAATATAGATAACATCACTTTCAGTTCCCTATGATATATTCTGTTAAACAGAATCAATATAGAAATTCAACTAACTGACTAGCAGTTCAATCAAACAGTCAACACACAGTCAATCAGCCAATATTTAACAGTTCTAAAAATACAATATGAAATTATAAACTGTTCAGAGTTAGTGAGATTTACTCACATTGGACTGTTATCGTTAAAAACGATTTACTGTCTTTGATTCAGACGGACAATTTATTTTGAAATAAATTGTAACGAGCTCCGATGGACTTCCGGTCAGTCTCATTGTGTTGCTCCCGTCCGTACGATCCCAACGGATCCGACCGCGTCCAATTCTGATAAAGTATGCTCAAGTTATAACAATTACTAGTTAAACGTTATTTTATCTTGAAATTAACTAACTTAAACAACCTTAAATAATTTGGGCTTAACTTTGGTTTCAACGGCCCACCATCTCCCTTGACCCGTCATGAACAGTACACCTTCCTCCACAATTCAAACACGAGCTCCAGCGATGGCCATTACGGCGGCTTCAACCCCGAACCGCTCCATCTCCTATCAACCATTTTCAAAACCGAAATCAACACAACGTTCTCCATCACTTCCTCTTCAACCCCATACCCTTTATCCTCAGCTCGAGGTTGCCTGGCGGAATCCGACTTCAACCCCTCGTCGGCCTGCTACAGAAATCACCGAACTCCATCAGTATCAAATCACCCATTTTCCTAACTCGTGCTAATCGAAACCACAAACTCGAAACCAACCACTATTTCACAAATTAAAGCTTCAATTTCACCAATCCCTCAGCCCTAGGTTCACGCAACAACAGGTTATCGCGGCATACTGTGATCGAACCATTCAGAAAGCACATAAACTCGAAGAGCATGAGATGCTGATTGCGAATATATAGATTAGAGGATTTATAGATTTTGATTTAGTTTCCTTTTTGATTTTCAAAGGAGGAATCCTCACATTGGAAGAGAAAACAGACGACGGCGGAAAATTTGAGGAAGTGAATTAGGTTAAAAGTGTTAAAGGGGTATATATAGGGAATTTAGACATTTTTAGATATTTTGGGATATTTTATTTTAATCATTTTATATTCATATCCGTCTTCTAAAAATCCACACGATCACGTACGATACCTAAAAATCACGAAACTGGACATGCAGCTACAGTTTGACATTAAGGTCCCGACGAAATTGGTTTCGTCGAATTCCGACTTCGTATGCTCACACAGCATATTTTTAACCATCGAAATATCGACTGTTTTTCACTTTAAAAATTGGTACGGTCACATACTGACTTCAAAAATCACGGAACTGGAAATCTAACAACTATTTGACATTGCGGATCCAACAAAATTAGTTTCGTCGAATTCCGACTTCGTTTGCAAAAGTGGCTATTTTTAAAGCTCTAAATGGCCTATTTAAGTATATAAATATATTTAAATATAATTAAATTTAATATTTAAAAATAAATATTATCGTCTATATTCATAGAGGAATACCATACAGCTCAGAAAAATCCTATATAGATTTCTAACTCGATATTTCAATCTAGGTCAACCCGATATTTGATTTATATTGAATTTCCTTTTTAAAATATAAATAATTCCTTTATAAATTATAAAGGAATTCCACAGCGACTTTTTCTAAAATTTGATTTGGACATAAATCAAAATCTACACGGTGAAATCCAGATTTTTCTCTTCCACTAGAAAGATATACTCCACCAGCTCCACACGTTCCTTGTTTCACAGAAATCCGGCTTAAAACGAATCCTGTACATTGAGTTGAAGTTCGAATCGCCAATTTACGAACTGCAGCGCCATTTCAAGCTCTATTTTAATTATATTATAACTCTACGTTCAAACTGTCGTTTATATAATATATTCGTTATTCAAATTCAATTCCAAGCTGAATTAAATATCACAGATGATCCAGTTCACACCATATCGCCATTTCAGCCAATTCTGATTATTCCAGAATTAAATATATTATTTAATTTATTATTTTAATTAAATATTCACCATTATTAAATTCAACGACCATTATATTCTCTAATTCCCTATATAAATAATTAAATAAATTAATTATAATACCTCTGCCAATGCGGGTCATTACAATCTTCCCCACTTAAAATAATTTCGTCCTCGAAATTGCTAAAAGGTAGAGGACGACCCTATCGTCTGGTTAAAACTTATTTTGTTCACTTTTTAACTTCAGTTTTCAACTGAACCAATTTAATTTCAATTAAATATTTATTCATTCCTTATCAACGAAAATTTTCAAAAATCCTGAAAATTTTCTAACTCCTCAACTTTTCGAAAAATTTCGCCAGCACCTCCTTTGTACTGGTCAATAGGTCAAACTCCAACTCGCCTCTCTGGGCCATCTCCAACCCAAAAGAAAATCAAACAGGCAAGCGGCTTGCCAAATCGGCTCATCAAAATCTCAAACCCAATATAAATATAAACTTGTACCTTTTTGTCGGCATATCATTTTATCCTTTCCACCTGTTATCAATTCAGCGGATACAAGGGTCATCCCAATCAAATTCCAAACTACTTTTATCCACAACACAACCATTCGCTTATATCCGAGCCAAATATCATTTTAACTCGAGTTTCTTCTCGATTCCCAATGCTTAACTTGATTATCACATTACTCTTCAAATTTGAATCTCACAATCCAATCTGTCTTGATATCATTCTAATTCAATCTCAGTTACCCCTTTACTGGCTTTATTTTAATTCACATTTTGCTTTCACAAATTTCTGTTAAATTTGTTTTTAATTCAAACAGTCTTTCCCTGGGAGTTTTTAAACAGCTTACTCTTTTCAAAAATCAAATTTTCCTTTTGAACATGTCACTGAGCCCTTAATCAATATTCCATTGGTTAAATCACTTCTCTATTTCTTTATCAATATTTGTTAACCAAATATTTTCAATAACCATATTGGGCTTTTATGTTATTTGGAAAACATTTCCGAATATCGCTTTCCTTTATTTTCTAAACTTTAGAAAATATATGCTATTTATAATTGGAAAAATATTCCAATTACTTATCTCTTTTCCGATCTCGTTTATTTCTATACTTAGGAAATATTCTTTATTATATTTCCAAGCTTACACTTATTTGGGAAACGGATGTTGTGTAAAACATCGTTACGACAACCCAAATACTATATTCAACTAACTCTTATTCAACATTGATCTTCGAGCCTGAAATCTTACTATTTATTTGTTAATAATGAAATTAATCAAGTTGGGGTATAACTACCTCTCAGACCTTGACTGAATAACATTTATAACGTCAAAACAGATATGACTACTTACTCGAATAATCAATACCATACAACTACTTATTTACTTTTAAACACGTGTACGCTTCCTCTTTCTATTCTTACTAGATTTTATTCTTAGTCTTCCTTTTTGATTTTACTATTCTATTTCTAAGTTCGTTTCCTTATCGACTTCTATATATATATCGATACGTTGATTTCTAACTATCAAATTATCTTAAAAATATTCTAACTCCTTAAATTCCCGGAAAAATTCGCCATAACCCCCTTCGTACTAGGAGCATCGGGATATTTCAAATAGCCTCACATGGCCCTTACCAATCCAAAAGAAAAAGAAAAAGCCAAGCGGCTAGCCGATACGGCACATAAAATCTCATATCTGAATTAAATACATACCTTTTCGTCGATCATTCTATTTATATACCTTCATACCTTATCTATACCTATCTCATGTATATTTATACCTGCCCAATCTATTTTAACTATACCTGATCGTTTTAACTCAATTCGTTAATTAATTTGTTGATTAACTCTTTAGTCTATTTCACTTTTATATTTGAACATGACATGTTAAAATATATTTTAACTTGCTTATTAACTAATTTGAATCCAAATTTTAGTTCTATATTCGATTTCGAATATCCATTTACAAATCCAATTCACCTTTCAAAGTTCAACTTCAAATTCAAAACTCGATTACCTAATTCCTCTTCGACTTAGTTAATTCTTTTCAAATTTTATTCAAATTTTATATTACTTCAATTATTCAAATATATATATCAAATTCTATTCAAATTCTATATATCAAATTCTATATTATAAATCCCATTTTGAAATCCAACACAACTTGTCTTTCCCAATACAAATTCAAAACAGTATCTCTGGTAGTAATTCGTCACTTACAACTCGAAAATGAATAATGATGATGCAGCTGTCATCATCAGAATCTATTTTCCAGCGATCTAAGTGAGTTCAATACTATAAAACCATTTCTAAACATTTCCACTTTGAAATTCATTTCAAAATATAATTCACACTGCTTGTACAACAATTTAAAACCTCCCAGGTTCTTAAATTTTCCTTATTTTTAATCAAAATCCATTTACAAACACTTATCCAATTCTCCAAAGTTTTAATTCAATTTCTGGTTTAAATTTCAGATTTAACTCATCTGATTTCACGTATTTCACTTATATAAATTCTGATTGGTTATTTACATAACCATTCAATTTATAATCTTACTCGATTATAATAACAACCAATATATCCAATATATTATAATTTTGATATATATATCTTCTCTATATCAAGATATACCTTGGGTAAACTTATTTTAATTTACCCTCTTTTCAAAACATATCATGTCGACCCATCGTATTCGAGTGTTTAGTAACTCTTACCGATACAGTGGATCAAACTGATCGACCAGAACCCATAACAACTCAACCAATAAATCTCCACAATATAAAACAATTTTTATATCAATAACAAATACGCTCACTCGTATACGTACACTCAACTCAATCTAGGGTATTACTAACCCAATCTCTACTGAGTCACGCCACAGAGGCAAGGTAATTCACTTAACTTAAGCTCTGATACCAACTGTAATGACCCGAAAATCCGGTCCAATTTGAGCTGACCAAAAACACAAGTCCAACCCCAAATTAAACTGAAAATCAGGAAATTAATAGAAAGAAAAACAGAGGGTGAGGAAAGATAAGATAGAAAATTAGAATAGAAGAAGAAGAACAACACAACATCAGAGTAACACGAATCTCACAGCGGAACGAATAACATATACTATATATAACATAACTTGAAATATACATTTGTACTTGAATATACATCATTATCAAAGTACATCACTTACAACACAGCGGAAATAAACTATAGCTATATGATCCTGAAGCCTCCTGCTCCAGCTCTTCAAGTATCTGTAAATCCCGACTACTTGACTGCCCATACAAAATTGGGCACCCAAGAGTTTAGGGAAAACAACAAAATAAACTCCGGGTCAGTCATGGGACTGGTATGAGTAAAACAGTTTAAAACAGTTTGAACAAGTAAACGATATCTCATAAGACCACGCCGTATAACGGAACGGGTTTTTCCCTTATGAGAATCCAAATTATCTTTATATCAAAAACCCTTTTGATATTATAATAATGTCTATCAACCACAATATAATAATCATCTAGCAGAAACGCTTTCATCTCACGTTCTACATATATAGTATACAATCAAAACCGCAAGCACGTATTGGGTAATGGATTTCCAACTACGACAAGGTATGGAACCACCTTTCGCTAGTGTACCTCTAGAAAGGAATACACTGGGTTCAACAAGAACATCTTGCAACCCGGCCACACATGACCGACCACTCATTTCGCTTGAGTGTATCGAATGTATATCACCAACGGTTGGGATCAGCAACCGTTTCCCGAATGGGACAGTATCGACAATAGATTTTTAGAAATAAATGAAACTCTAGATCAGGTGATTATACACACTACTTCGGAGCGACCGACTTAGCCATGCTGCCTGCCTGATTTCCGTCATTTACCGGTGGTGAGGCTAGAAGCTACGCTTTATCATCACACCAGATTCACTTTAAATGCCACATCATCAAATCCATCCAATCACCGATTGACGTCCTCAACAATACATTATGTGTTAGCTAAAAGCAGTCTCCTTCTCCGCTTCCACTCTTGGTACGGTTGGAGAAATCAATATACGTGATCGTCTGGAAATACTCTGTCAGACATCTGTCCATACAAGTCATCCAGGAACAGGATGAACCGAAGGCACCATTTAGTACATCCATCTTAGGCACTGTTATCTAAGACTTATACAATAGCCACTACACCATAATGGCCATTTGGAAACTCTTATTTTTTTCAATTGCCAACACTTATATGTGTTGTAGACTAGTGACACTAATATGTGTTGCGGTAGTAAAAATGTGTCACCAAAAATGTGCTAACACTTATTTGTGTTGGTATGCCTAGTCAACCCTTATATTCTGAGGGCAAAATGGTAAGTTCTCAGCCATAACCTAATCGGTTCCTCAATCCTTTCTCCCCAACGCTTATTCCTACGAAGGCCGCGACATAATCAAATAAAAAAAAGGACTTCGATGAATTGATACGGACGATTACCTAATCGATATCTATATCAGATACTAAGGATTTTGGATTTCTAAAATCGGTGTTAGCCTCTCAAATACTCTCTCCACCCGTTTCTCAATCATGACTTCGAATTGGGGCTTCTAGGAATCGGCGGCTTCTAGGAATTACGGTAAGAGGTAAATAAATCGACTTCACTTCGTTGTGTTTGTTCGATTGATTTAAGTATGCTTATAAATGGTTGAAAGTTTAATGATTATATGGAATTAGATTAAGATGCACAGTGCAAGCTATTATATAAAATATTTTAAAATTTTCAACATAATCAAGGTTAACTAAATGCATGTTTGACAAACCGTAGGACATAGAGCCAGACTGACTTACAATAGCCATCATGGTGTAGTGTACGTTGGAGATAAGTGATGTGAATCTTTTAGTTTTGTGGATGGACTTGGCAAGCCTAGAAAGAATTAATTCAGGTTGTTATCAATTATGTTACTTGAAATATTTTTTGTGCTTACTACATTAGGGAACGAAAAATAATTTCTCGTGCATTAAAAAATTTGATAATCATTGATCTATACCAAGTGCAATATATTAGCTTCTGCCTTGTTATATTTTTGTGGTGCTAACTTTAACGGTAGTATTCAAATTGGTAAACTGATTTGAAAAGTTGACAATTGGAGTTTTCATACTTTTTGTTGCTTTGGTCTTGTACTGTAACAATCTTGCATCATTATTTATTTTCCTTTTTTGCTGGTTACTAGTTAAACTAGGTAAACTTTTATGTGTTCTTTGTTCTATATCTAGAGCTGGGAAAAGACTGTTGATTGCTACAACCCAGGTCTGGGTTTAATGCCTGCTAGTTTTAAAGTCCGATCTGCACCTTTAGATGATAACAGTGGCTCGTATGAGGACGTTTTGGATCCTGATTTTGGTGAAGCTGCTATAGGGAGAGTAGCACCAGTTGATTCTGGTGAGTCGTTACGCATGCACACACATTATTTGTTAATAAGGTATAATATGGAAGTCAACTGGTCGTCAAGTCTTTCTATAACTGGCAACTTTCAATCTATTTGCTTTATGTGCTCATTTTTGATCCGTTGTAGGTGATAGCTATGCTTTTGATCTTTAGCTAATTGTCGCGGTTGATATACTTCAATCGGTTGTACCAACCATCCTAAGTTTAATTTGTAGCTTATGTTTGTGTATCTGTTATAGGTAATAGCTAGGCAATCTATTATTTGATTATTATTTTGCTTATATTTGTGTATCCCAGTTTATCATTTGCTACTATAGTTACACTTACACCTTTTTATTTGTAGCTGTCAGTTTTTATTTATTTTAGCAAGACCAGTTGATAACATGAAGGGTTATCAATCTGCGTTTATCAAATCCCTTTTATAATGACCAGTACGTATGGCACGTCTGTTGGACGTGTACAAAGAAAAACATGTATTCACTCCTTAATATAAAGAAACATGTGTTCTAACTTTCTTCCATTAGATAGTTATAACAGCACAACATAAATTATTGTATGTTTGGGTGCAGGCCTGAGCCAAGAACTTCAAAACTTGATTATTTTATGTTTTAGCATGAAGGTCAATCCACTTGACTGCTTTTAAGGAGTAATCAATATTTTGTTGTTGTATTTCTCCTGTTATTTACCTATAAATTATAAACACTTTTGAAGTATAATATGAGACTCATTTTATAAAATGTAGTCACCTTTTCCATAAATTGTATGAGACCCTTTTTTTTACAGGAATGTGAATGTAACATCAAATTTTTTTTGGCTTAAAATTTAGTTGTTTCAAGCTAATCATTTTTTCACTTGGTTGGTAAACTAAGCTAAAATTTCCAACAAATTTCATTTATATAATGTTATACAACCATGTATTTTCTTCGATTTCTCAAAATTTCAATTACATTGGTAACAAAAAATAAACAATTGTTATTTGTTTAGTGAAAATGTAAAGGGGAAGCAATGCTTTCAATAACAGATGTCTTAATGCATTTTAAAGTGTGATGTCATCAATTTCATAGAGGTTGAATACATGGTGTGCTCATCTCTTAGACGAATTTGCAAACATGTTAAAGGCAAAAATTATTACCGCATTAGCACATGAAAATTGTTAACAGTAGATTTTAATACAACAACAAAGTTTACCAATAAAAATTGGTTATATGAGTTACAGTTATATCACATAGCAATCTAAAAAATAGCAAATGTTATTCAGGATGACAGCTTCACCTTCTACTTAATATTTTTTTTATTATGAGTTACAGTTAAATCACATAGCAATATTGTAGCAGGGCCATGTAACCATTCCGCTATTTCTACAGTCACTTGTTCTAAACACGCTTCATTTCTAGCGTTTGCATCCGATTCCTGCTACATCATCCTTGCGGTCCACAAATTCATCTACATCTCATTAATTTTGGCTGACTTAACAGCTACCCAAAATTTCAGTTTGAACCCAACACCATATTTGCTAAGACATGCTCCGTCCTATCCTCACTTCGGCTCGCAGCCCAGTGTGCTAGTACATGCATCATCCTCGCATACATATTCTTAGCAGTTCAGTGAGCACAAATTCTCTTTTGCCTTTTCCTTTCTCATATTCCAACAACATTTAGTAGCTCCATTACTTTTGCTGAACCATCAGATTTTATTTAGCAGACCTCTAAACTGCTGCCCAGCCCTCTCCTCACCTTAGCTTCAACACTCCGTTAAGCTTGTCTTCAAGCCAATCAATCCATCTTCCATAGGAATCCTTTCTTTTTCTTTTTTCTTTGCTAACAATGGCTGGCTGAAGTCATCAACTGAAATAATTATAACAACATTATTAGTTTAGCTTTTTCGTTTACAAATTTCGTCAATCGTCATAGTGATGATCTACCTCATTTTACAGATTTTTCTTAATCATATATGAGTGCGCTCCTCCTAACAGGATCACTCTTTAAAAAAATTGTGTTGTGCGAACTAAAGCAAACGTATATCATAATTAAAAATCAATGAGAAGAGCAATAGGTATTATTATTTTAGAAGATGTAGCACGGAAGTTTAAGCTAAGCTTTATTAAAAAAAATACTAATTCTAAATTATATATTACGAATGCTAATGAGAAGAAATAGTAACATAATTACACTCAGACATAGCAGGAAATAAATGTGTGAAAATACAGATAACTCATATCAAATTCTATGTACATGGTTGATGAAAATCCTTAGCCTTAATCTGCAGCAACAATATATCATATGTGGAGTGCATCAGCAAACTTCTTATTTATAGGGTACTTCGACACATAATTACATATTTAAATATAAATGTACATGTTAGATGCAGTCCTAAAGATTAAACACAATAAAAAGTATAAGACAAACAACATAAGAGATGATGAATGAGTTAGGTTTTGTAGAAGAATAATAAAACATGGAAAATGATGCTTTGTATTGAAGTAAAGCAGCATGTCACATTTAAAGATTCATATGTAATGCAATTGACTTTACCTAGTATACAACCTCTATCAATAAACAAACTCCAACCAAAGTTCATTTATATTCAATAGGAAAATTTTAATAGTTAGTTTAGTTTCTTAGATTCTGGTTAGTTAATTATACAAATATAAAGTCTTAATATTCACGACTGAATATTAATCTCTGTTTTTACATCAAACTCAACCAAATTTTCAGATTTTTAAACAGCCTTGCAAATTCTTCAACATCAAAACATATAAACTCAACATTGAAATAATTTTCTACTTAATAATATTAATAGTTAATTTTTTAAATAAGCTATCCTATGGGTTTTCTAACTAAAAGGTTACGAATGTGACATTCACAAAAATATGAATATAAACATATATGATACCTGATTTGGTTGAATTTATCAACCTTTTCATGCTTCTTTAGTTTCAAAAGTGATGCAAATGACTTTGCACATACGAAAATAAATACAATAAATAAGGGTGGAGTAGAAGAAACCCAATACAAGCAAGTATTGAAGTTTTTCATTAAGTACCTGAGTGACATAGTTTTTAGGATTAAATACAGATTATAGTGCAGTCAATATATTCATGAAATACAAAAAGGGGAAACGATTAATGAAGCATAACTTGGAAATCATCATACCAGCATACCTTAATCAATAATCTATCTTTCTCAACTTGGTCAACTCGTTAACAAAACTTCGTACTTTTTTCTCTTTTTCTTCTAACGACCTTGAATAATATGAATGGATGGATAACACATGGGAGGATGTCAATCATGATTTGATATCGTCAAAGGAAGATCCAGTGATCCAGCCTCATACGTCACTCAAGTTTTGCTTCTGTTTTGCGTTCAGGGTTGTGGTGGATTATTTTGCTTAGGGCATATGGAAAGATCACAGGAGACTACACACTTCAAGAAAGAGTCGATGTGCAAACTGGCATCAGATTGGTACTGAATTTATGTTTAACCGATGGATTTGATATGTTCCTTACTTTGTTAGTGACCGACGGCTCTTGCAAATTCTTCAAATGCACATTTATGGAGATCGACATCCAACTTACAGAACATTGAAGATGCCATTGACACTGCGGTTGCTTGACTTGCTTAGAAAGCTATAACGGATGCAAGTTCCGGTACGTGGAATTTATTTTTCTGCTATTTTTGAATCATTAAAGGATTAATTTGAGCACTCTGCAATTTAATAAATACTACGACCTAATACAAACTTGTGTTATACATGTTCTGAAATGTGAACCGATTGTTTAAATTCTTTTCTTGAGTACAAGTATTTGGGTGTTATCGATAATACATTCTTCGATGATTGAATGGACATTGTTGAGTGGAGCGATGGAGCAATGGCATTGTTGTGCTAATCAAGAAGAAAATGTAATTCAAATACGAGATATATTGGCAGTTTCGTTGAGACAATGCAAGGGCTGCGCAAGAATATTGTAAACACAAATGACTATACTGTATTTGTAGAATATATATGATTATAGAATTTTTATGTCAACATAGTTTTATGTCAACAATTGACCAGTTTAGCATGTTAGTTCCTTTATTGGCTTTGACAATTTAATGGTTGCATCCGAATGATACTTCATTTAATGTTTTTCTTACTTCAAATTGAGTTAAACCGGGTTGTTTCTAAATTTGATTTTTTAATTTTCAATTTAATTTTCCTAAAAATAAAATGAGAATAATAGCAATCTTAATCTATTAGTTCGTGATGGATTTATTATATTTTTGCCGGTGTCTTCTTCTTCTTGGTCTCGTCTTCAACCTATCTCATCCCTCCAATCCCGAATTTTGTCTACCATTCATATCCCCTCCGTTCCCTTGGGTTCCATTGCCTTGGGTTCTGTAACACCCCGAATTTCGGTTAATGCTAAAATTCACTAATTGCAGAATTAATAATCTCAGATGTGAGAATCAAGGAAAACGGGTTACGTCATTGTGTTCGTCTCGGAAAAATACGCGAAATAGAGTCCGAAATTTTGTAAATCGGAGTCCGTATGACCCGGTTAGGGCCCAAAGAAGTTTTCGGGAAATTTGAATTTCGAAACATGCAGAAATGGGGGCCAGGCGGGATAACTCCCGCCCATCCAAGTCGACTTGGCTGTCGACAGGGCTGTCGACTTGCCTGTCGACTTGGCAGTCGACAGGGCTGTCGACTTGCCCTGTCGGCTGATTCTGGCCTGGGTGCACCAGTTTGAGTTTTGGGTTGTGTTTTGGAGGGCTGGACGAAATCTGATGGCTCTAAATAGAATTAGGGTTAATCCAAGGGTTAGAAACACATCCTAATTCTATAAATAAGACCCTAAGCTAGCCCTAAATGATCATAATCCTATCCTCTAACTAAACTATGCCAAAATTTTCTATGATCATGGCCTCCACTCAAAACCCTAGCCTCCATCCTCTTTCTAAACTATTTCTATGAAGGCTTTCATGTTCATACAAGCATTTTTAAGTTGTATGAGTGATCATTAGCTTGCATTCATCATCAAGTTGCAAGCTTTATTTTCAAGGCTAGAGTTTTTGGGTGATTTTTGGCAAGTGTTTGCTTATTGGAGTAGTGGTGAGTTTCTATAGCCTTAATAATCAATTGTTAAATTGATTATGATAGGATATGATAAGATATGGCTATGTTTGTGGATCAATGTGTTTATGCAAGTTTAGTATAGTGTATGTTGTGTGTTTTGCGAGTTTTATGCTATATGTTATGCAAGTATAATGCTATGTTTTATGATGCTCATTATGCAAAACACTATGTTGAACATTGATTCATATGTAACATGTTATGCAAGCTATATGTGAGATTATATGCGAGTTCATATGTAACATGTTATGCAAGCTATATGTGAGATTATATGCAAGTTCATATGTAACATGTAATGCAAGTTATGTGCATGATTATATGCAAGATCATATGTAACATGTTATGCAAGTTATGTGTTTGGTTATATGCAAGTTATGTGCATGATTATATGCAAGTTCATATGTAACATGTTATGCAAGTTATGTGTTTGGTTATATGCAAGTTATGTGCATGATTATATGCAAGTTCATATGTAACATGTTATGCAAGTTATGTGTTTGGTTATATGCAAGTTATGTGCATGATTATATGCAAGTTCATATGTAACATGTTATGCAAGTTATGTGTTTGGTTATATGCAAGTTAACATGTGACATGCTATGCAAGTTCACACCTTTGTATGACATAAGAATCATATGTAAGTTACCCCCTTTGTGACATATGTGCTTCATGCAAGTTTGGGTTAAATGCTAGTTGGGTTTAATGTATGCTCATATATGCAAGTTGACACCTTTTAAACCCATGATAAAGTTATATGCTATGTTGGTTAAACCCATGACATTTGTGATGAATCTTCCCTTTATTATGTCATGTTATGAGAACGAATTACGTGGGGAACGATGGGGTTAATATGCATGTTAATAAAATGGTGTGAAATGGGTATGCTTAAGCATAACATAAAGTGAATGGACATAATTGGGAATTTACCTATTAAGTTAGGTCTACCCATATTATGGAATTGGGAATTTACCTATTAAGTTAGGTCTACCCATATTATGGAATTGGGAATTTACCTATTGAGTTAGGTCTACCCATATTCTTGAAATTTGTAATTAATTAGGGATAATTAATACAAATTATGGGGGTGATTAATTAGGTGTAATTAATCGACTAAGACACGAGGTTGGACCCTTTTGTAGCATAAGACTGCCCGGAACCGACCGGCAAATCCAGCGGCTACAAACGATTGGCCCAATGTGAGAGGTCTTAGTCATAAACTAAATACGTGACAAGTGTAAAGACACGAGGTTAGACTCTGTTATGGTGTAAGGCTGCCCGGAACCAACCGGCATATCCAGCTGCCATAAAAGACAGTCTAATGTGAGAGGTCTTTACAAAGGTTACGATCTTAATTAATTAAGAAACACTTAACCAAATTAGCATGTAGTGAGGCATGAGGGGTTAAGTGGGTGCCTTGGGTGGCATGTAGTAACTAGTGGGGGTGCCTTGGGTGGCATAAGGAAACTAGTGGGTTGCCTTGGGTGGCAATAGAAAATACGATTAGAATACTTAACCAAAGTGGAACATGTAATTAAACATGATTAAAGGGTTAAGTAAGTGCCTTGGGTGGCATGTGGGAATCAAGTAAGTGCCTTGGGTGGCATGTGGAAATTTAGTGGGTGCCTTAAGTGGCAATTGAAATATGATTAAATGACAAGCTTAAGTAGTAGCTTGTGGGGGCCTTAAGTGGCAATTGAAATATGATTAAATGACAAGCTTAAGTAGTAGCTTGTGGGGGCCTTAAGTGGCAATTGAAATATGATTAAATGACAAGCTTAAGTAGTAGCTTGTGGGGGCCTTGAGTGGCAATTAAAATATGATTAAAAGACTTAACCAAAATTTGTAACATGTAAGTGGACATGGTTAAAGGGTTAAGTGGGATTCACTAGAAATGACAAGCTTAGGTGGGTAGCTTGTGGGGGCCAATTTCAACCAATATCCCAAACGTATCTTTGTGGGCTCGACCCAAGTCGAGGACGGGACACGCATATTGGGCTTGACTGTAAGAGGCCAAAACGGGGTAGCGGTGGCAACGCAAGTCCAACGGGTTTCATATGCGTGTGTGGACCCGGGCTGGTAAGTAAGACGTTGTTGCATCGTGTAGGTATAAGCCGTGCACCGTTGATATTATCAGGTTGCCACTTTGGGGAATGATACACGCCACTGTGGGGCCAGCACGGGTATCTACGTTAGGGAGCCGATCGCTTGGGGAGTACTGGGTACACCTAGTGGAGATAGGGGCAGACGACACCTATGTAGTCAGCTAGGGGTACACGAAACTACTATTAAAAATTACTAAGTACACTTAGTGGGATCAACCTTAAGTAGGAATTACCCTTGGGTGGGTAGAACTGGTGTGGTGCAGTGTAGGAATTATCCTTGGGTGGTTAAATGCGTCTTTTCGGTTATCCTAGTACATCCTGTGTTTAGTTGGCTACTTAGTGTAGTCATTATCCCCAGAGGTACCGTACCTTGTTTATATCATACCCTAATTACCTTAATGATTGTATTGTTAAGGTTATAGGACTCGCTCAGACTTATGTCTGACCCCGTTGTTTTTATCTTTTCCCAACCCTCAGGTTATCAGAGTGGGCCTAGCACTATTGGGCTTTGATCAGACCGCTTTATCTATCTTTTGGAGCTTGGACCGTGGATGTAAAGCTCAGTTTATCTTTTCTATTATGGCTATTAAGTTATGTAGTGGGATTATGTACTTTTGTTTTATCAGGATGGATATTATGTACTTGACTCTTGTTTATGGTTTTGGTGTAACCAAACATGTTTTACTTTCCGCTGCAATGAAACGATGTTTTAAATTCTCAAGTATTACTTATATCTGTCTTGTTGTAATTTTTTTGTTCTATATTCACTTAAAATACTCCACCGATGTTATGGCATTCCCTTAGTGAGTGACCGTAGCGGGTGTGGGTGTTACACGTGGTATCAGAGCTTAAGGTTACCAGAACAGATAATTTTTTTTTTAGAAAAACTGTTTTCTTAGAATATTTTTGAAAGGAGTATTTTCAAAAACATGTCTTTTAAGAGAAAAGTTTTTGAAAGAAAAGCATAATCCCCGATAGCCATATCTTTATCTTTCGAATTCTCCGTTTTGAATCTCTTCCTCTCTCGTTTTGAGTTTCCCCTCCGTGTATAGATGATCTTTCTAAGATAGATAAGAATGGAAAACCACTTCAAGGGACTTAGACATTTGTCGGATTAGAAGTTGGTTTAAGAAGGAGGAGGACTTGTAGGTACCTATGGGATAGACGATGGGAGGAAGGCTCAAATAGTTGTTTGGTTAATGAAGGACGAAACCTCATTTTGATGGGAGGTTACGAGTGGAGAATGGGAAGAAGAGGGCTAGTAGTTATCCTTTTGGAGGAATAGGACACCTTATTAGGATTGTCCAAAGAGGCAAGGGCAAGGTACGGAATCTTCTGGAGGGTAGTTGTATTCCCTCACGGCTAGTGTACCAGATGGGGATAGGACCGTCTAGGTTGGAATTTGGATTTCTTTATTATCCGGTTAGAACTTTATTTGATTCTGACGCATCGAGTTCGTTTATCTCATCGTTGTTAGTTGAGTCACTGCACTTAGACACCAGTTTAGTTGATGATCCCTTGGTTGTTTCAAACCCAATTGGGGGCTCCATGATGTGTTTGGGTTTGAAAGTTTCTATACTTAGCGTTGAGTTTAGATGTGATGCTTTTTGGGCTTCACGGGCTATGGGTTAGTTTTGGGCATGGACTGGTTATCCAGTAGGGGTGCCGTTCTTGATTTTGAAGGGAGAGTTGTTAGGCTTATGACCCGCTTGGGTAACACTCTCGAGATCTCTTGTAATCCCATGGAATCTGTTATGCTAAGTTATCTAGAATCGCTTGACACGTCGGTCTAGAGTTTGCGATCTGTTAGAGAGGTCCGGGAATACTCGGATGTGTTTGAGGAGGTGAAGGGCTTACCTCCGGAGCGGGAGATTGACTTCCGAATATATCTGGTAGACAATGCCAAACCAGTATCTTGGCCAGTGTGCCACATGGCTCCTCGTGAGAGGAGGGAACTCCATAAGCAAGTAGGCGATTTGCTTGAGAAGGGGTTCATAAGACGAAGTATATCGGAGTGGGGTGCTCCAGTAGTTTTTGCCACGAAGGCGGATGGGTCCCTCAGACTTTGTGTAGGCTAAAGAAAACTAAATAAACTCACAAAGAAGAATAGACACCCATTGCCGAGGATTGATGATCTCTTTGATCAGTTAGTTGGCGCCTCAGTATTTTCGCAGTTGGACTTAGCCACGGGGTTTCGTCAGTTGAGAGTGGCTGAGGATAGTATAGAGAAGACTGCCTTTAGGACTCCGGATGGGTTTTTATGAGTGGCTGGTGATGCCATTTGGTTTGACGAACGCCCCCGCATACTTTATTGATTTGATGAGAAGGGTGTTCAGGGAGTACCTAAATAAGTTCGTGATGGTCTTTGTAAATGACATCTTGGTCTTTTCTACGAGCGAAATAAGTTTTCGTATGTGCTCAATAGGTTAAGCAAAGCCAGTTATGGGATAAACGGTGGTTTTGGAGCGAGACTGGCGAGGACATCCAGGGTTGGACAAGGGCTTAATTATTTAGCCGTTTTTACTAGTATCATCTCACGTAGGTCGTCTGAATTCGAAGGAGGTATCCCTTGGGTGTTTGTCTGATATTGGTTTAGGCCTTTGGGGCTTGCATTTGGGGGATGTCGAGTTCGACTAGGGTGGTCTGCGTGAGAGATGGACAGTTATGATGATTTTTGAAGGGGTAATATCCTGGTTTTCTCTAAAAGTGGAGAAGAGCATGCCCTACATCTTAGGGAAGTGTTGGAGACTCTTCGAGCGCATAGTCTTAGGACAGCAAAAGTGGATGGAATTCTTAGCATCCTATGAGTTTGAGATAGCGTATACCCATGGCAAGGGTAACGTGGTAGCGGACGCCTTAAGTAGAAAAAGGTTGTCCTCGAGTTCATTGTTCGTTGAACGACGGAGCTTAGAGTTTATTTCTATGTTTGACTTTAGACCTTCCGTTGACTTTGTACCCGGTTTGCTAGCCTCCTAGGACGTTAGGCCTACTCTTTTGGGACAGATTGGCGAGGCACAGCGAGACGACCCACAGTTGGTTGAGTTAGTAGAGAAGCTCATAAGGGGGGAGTCGTCCAGCCATTTGAGTAGGTACACCCTAGAAGGTAAGGGGTGGTTGCGTAGAGACGGTAGACTTTGTGTACCGCAAGACGAGGGTTTGAGGAAGGCTATACTTGATAATGCACGTCGGTCGAAGATGACCATTCATCCCGGTGGGGACAAGATGTACCAAGACATGAAGCGAGTTTTCTTTTGGGCCGGTAGGAAGAAAGATGTGGCCGAGTATGTCGCTAGATGCTTGGTGTGCTAGCAAGTGAAAGCGGAGCAGAAGAAACCCGGTGGGTTGCTTCACCCATTGGAGGTTCCGCTATGGAAGTGGGATAGTGTCTCGATGGATTTCGTCAATGGATTACCAAGATCGAGGAAGGGTAATACGGGAATTTGGGTTGGGGTAGACAAACTTACTAAGAGTGCCCATTTTATACCCGTGAAGAGTAAGAGGACTGCTCAATGGCTAGCTTCAATCTACATTCGAGGGATTGTTAGATTGCATGGTGTACCTTCCAGCATAGTGAGTGATCGAGATCCTATCTTCACTAGAGGGTTTTGGAAGAGTTTGAAAGAGGCGGTAGGGACTCAGCTGTGTTTGAGCACCGCAAATCATCCTCAGACGGACGGCCAGACCGGGAGGGTGAATCGCATTTTAGAAGACCTTTTGAGGCTATGTATCTTAGATTTTGGAGGTACATGAGGAGAGCATCTTCCATTGGTGGAGTTGCCCGACAGACTTAGTGGTGTACATGATGTATTCCATGTGTCACATTTGAGGAAGTGCCTACATGAGACCGCAGAGGTGGTAGAGCCGAGCTTGCTTAGAGAAGTGGAAGTAGAGCGTGATGCGACTATTCGACGAGCTCCTACTCGCATCCTCGGGTCAAAGACTAGGAAATTGAGGAATCGAGAGGTTCAACCAGTCAAAGTAAAATGGGGAGAAGATGAGAGCAATGCTACCTTGGGAGACGGAACCGAAAATGCGTTCGTTATACCCATTCCTTTTTGAGGGTATGTCTTTTAACTTCTCCTTTATCGTTTGTCTAGTACTTATCTTATCTTTAGTATGTCCTCTTGTTAGTGCCTTTGACCTTTAGATAGGGTAAACCTATGGTTGAAACATGTGTTTGAGACATGTTATGATTGATGGATGCATGTGGATGCAAGTGTTTGCTAGTGGTTGCTCGTGGATGCATATACACACACTCTAGACACTAGATCGGCTCAATCACTTCATATTGCATATTGCATATAATTGTGTGTAGGTAGCTATATTTATGGATGTATAATGGTTGTGTTATCATATGGATGATGCATTTTGGTGAATGATTATGCACTCATGTAGATATAGTATGTGTCGATAGGGTTCTTTCGCATACATATTGGATGCATGGCACTATCACGGTTTGCATATGTTCATACATTAGATAGGGAACATATACACACACTTTTTGCATATGCTCATACATCCGTAGAAATTGTTTTAAGGACAATGGATGCCCGTGTTTGATGGATTGAGTAGATGGTTGTTTGGATGGTAGGATATGCATTCTCCTTAGCTTAGAGATTTCGGGGACGAAATCCTTTAAGGAAGGGAGAATGTAACACCCCGAATTTCGGTTAATGCTAAAATTCACTAATTGCAGAATTAATAATCTCAGATGTGAGAATCAAGGGAAACGGGTTACGTCATTGTGTTCGTCTCGGAAAAATACGCGAAATAGAGTCCGAAATTTTGTAAATCGGAGTCCGTATGACCCGGTTAGGGCCCAAAGAAGTTTTCGGGAAATTTGAATTTCGAAACATGCAGAAATGGGGGCCAGGCGGGATAACTCCCGCCCAGCCAAGTCGACTTGGCTGTTGACAGGGCTGTCGACTTGCCTGTCGACAGGGCTGTCGACTTGCCCTGTCGGCTGATTCTGGCCTGGGTGCACCAGTTTGAGTTTTGGGCTGTGTTTTGAAGGGCTGGACGAAATCTGATGGCTCTAAATAGAATTAGGGTTAATCCAAGGGTTAGAAACACATCCTAATTCTATAAATAAGACCCTAAGCTAGCCCTAAATGATCATAATCCTATCCTCTAACTAAACTATGCCAAAATTTTCTATGATCATGGCCTCCACTCAAAGCCCTAGCCTCCATCCTCTTTCTAAACTATTTCTATGAAGGCTTTCATGTTCATACAAGCATTTTTAAGTTGTATGAGTGATCATTAGCTTGCATTCATCATCAAGTTGCAAGCTTTATTTTCAAGGCTAGAGTTTTTGGGTGATTTTTGGCAAGGGTTTGCTTATTGGAGTAGTGGTGAGTTTCTATAGCCTTAATAATCAATTGTTAAATTGATTATGATAGGATATGATAAGATATGGCTATGTTTGTGGATCAATGTGTTTATGCAAGTTTAGTATAGTGTATGTTGTGTGTTTTGCGAGTTTTATGCTATATGTTATGCAAGTATAATGCTATGTTTTATGATGCTCATTATGCAAAACACTATGTTGAACATTGATTCATATGTAACATGTTATGCAAGCTATATGTGAGATTATATGCGAGTTCATATGTAACATGTTATGCAAGCTATATGTGAGATTATATGCAAGTTCATATGTAACATGTAATGCAAGTTATGTGCATGATTATATGCAAGATCATATGTAACATGTTATGCAAGTTATGTGTTTGGTTATATGCAAGTTATGTGCATGATTATATGCAAGTTCATATGTAACATGTTATGCAAGTTATGTGTTTGGTTATATGCAAGTTATGTGCATGATTATATGCAAGTTCATATGTAACATGTTATGCAAGTTATGTGTTTGGTTATATGCAAGTTATGTGCATGATTATATGCAAGTTCATATGTAACATGTTATGCAAGTTATGTGTTTGGTTATATGCAAGTTAACATGTGACATGCTATGCAAGTTCACACCTTTGTATGACATAAGAATCATACGTAAGTTACCCCCTTTGTGACATATGTGCTTCATGCAAGTTTGGGTTAAATGCTAGTTGGGTTTAATGTATGCTCATATATGCAAGTTGACACCTTTTAAACCCATGATAAAGTTATATGCTATGTTGGTTAAACCCATGACATTTGTGATGAATCTTCCCTTTATTATGTCATGTTATGAGAACGAATTACATGGGGAACGATGGGGTTAATATGCATGTTAATAAAATGGTGCGAAATGGGTATGCTTAAGCATAACATAAAGTGAATGGACATAATTGGGAATTTACCTATTAAGTTAGGTCTACCCATATTATGGAATTGGGAATTTACCTATTAAGTTAGGTCTACCCATATTATGGAATTGGGAATTTACCTATTGAGTTAGGTCTACCCATATTCTTGAAATTTGTAATTAATTAGGGATAATTAATACAAATTATGGGGGTGATTAATTAGGTGTAATTAATCGACTAAGACACGAGGTTGGACCCTTTTGTAGCATAAGACTGCCCGGAACCGACCGGCAAATCCAGCGGCTACAAACGATTGGCCCAATGTGAGAGGTCTTAGTCATAAACTAAATACGTGACAAGTGTAAAGACACGAGGTTAGACTCTGTTATGGTGTAAGGCTGCCCGGAACCAACCGGCATATCCAGCTGCCATAAAAGACAGTCTAATGTGAGAGGTCTTTACAAAGGTTACGATCTTAATTAATTAAGAAACACTTAACCAAATTAGCATGTAGTGAGGCATGAGGGGTTAAGTGGGTGCCTTGGGTGGCATGTAGTAACTAGTGGGGGTGCCTTGGGTGGCATAAGGAAACTAGTGGGTTGCCTTGGGTGGCAATAGAAAATACGATTAGAATACTTAACCAAAGTGGAACATGTAATTAAACATGATTAAAGGGTTAAGTAAGTGCCTTGGGTGGCATGTGGGAATCAAGTAAGTGCCTTGGGTGGCATGTGGAAATCTAGTGGGTGCCTTAAGTGGCAATTGAAATATGATTAAATGACAAGCTTAAGTAGTAGCTTGTGGGGGCCTTAAGTGGCAATTGAAATATGATTAAATGACAAGCTTAAGTAGTAGCTTGTGGGGGCCTTAAGTGGCAATTGAAATATGATTAAATGACAAGCTTAAGTAGTAGCTTGTGGGGGCCTTGAGTGGCAATTAAAATATGATTAAAAGACTTAACCAAAATTTGTAACATGTAAGTGGACATGGTTAAAGGGTTAAGTGGGATTCACTAGAAATGACAAGCTTAGGTGGGTAGCTTGTGGGGGCCCATTTCAACCAATATCCCAAACGTATCTTTGTGGGCTCGACCCAAGTCGAGGACGGGACACGCATATTGGGCTTGACTGTAAGAGGCCAAAACGGGGTAGCGGTGGCAACGCAAGTCCAACGGGTTTCATATGCATGTGTGGACCCGGGCTGGTAAGTAAGACGTTGTTGCATCGTGTAGGTATAAGCCGTGCACCGTTGATATTATCAGGTTGCCACTTTGGGGAATGATACACCCCACTGTGGGGCCAGCACGGGTATCTACGTTAGGGAGCCGATCGCTTGGGGAGTAGTGGGTACACCTAGTGGAGATAGGGGCAGACGGCACCTATGTAGTCAGCTAGGGGTACACGAAACTACTATTAAAAATTACTAAGTACACTTAGTGGGATCAACCTTAAGTAGGAATTACCCTTGGGTGGGTAGAACTGGTGTGGTGCAGTGTAGGAATTATCCTTGGGTGGGTAAATGCGTCTTTTCGGTTATCCTAGTACATCCTGTGTTTAGTTGGCTACTTAGTGTAGTCATTATCCCCAGAGGTACCGTACCTTGTTTATATCATACCCTAATTACCTTAATGATTGTATTGTTAAGGTTATAGGACTCGCTCAGACTTATGTCTGACCCCGTTGTTTTTATCTTTTCCCAACCCTCAGGTTATCAGAGTGGGCCTAGCACTATTGGGCTTTGATCAGACCGCTTTATCTATCTTTTGGAGCTTGGACCGTGGATGTAAAGCTCAGTTTATCTTTTCTATTATGGGTATTAAGTTATGTAGTGGGATTATGTACTTTTGTTTTATCAGGATGGATATTATGTACTTGACTCTTGTTTATGGTTTTGGTGTAACCAAACATGTTTTACTTTCCGCTGCAATGAAACGATGTTTTAAATTCTCAAGTATTACTTATATCTGTCTTGTTGTAATTTTTTTGTTCTATATTCACTTAAAATACTCCACCGATGTTATGGCATTCCCTTAGTGAGTGACCGTAGCGGGTGTGGGTGTTACACGTGGTATCAGAGCTTAAGGTTACCAGAACAGATATTTTTTTTTTAGAAAAACTGTTTTCTTAGAATATTTTTGAAAGGAGTATTTTCAAAAACATGTCTTTTAAGAGAAAAGTTTTTGAAAGAAAAGCATAATCCCCGATAGCCATATCTTTATCTTTCGAATTCTCCGTTTTGAATCTCTTCCTCTCTCGTTTTGAGTTTCCCCTCCGTGTATAGATGATCTTTCTAAG
The DNA here is from genome assembly GCA_030737875.1 of Allium sativum. Classification (NCBI taxonomy): domain Eukaryota; kingdom Viridiplantae; phylum Streptophyta; class Magnoliopsida; order Asparagales; family Amaryllidaceae; genus Allium; species Allium sativum. The sequence goes on along the minus strand of CM060926.1, from coordinate 1,014,762,772 downwards.
ATAGATAAGAATGGAAAACCACTTCAAGGGACTTAGACATTTGTCGGATTAGAAGTTGGTTTAAGAAGGAGGAGGACTTGTAGGTACCTATGGGATAGACGATGGGAGGAAGGCTCAAATAGTTGTTTGGTTAATGAAGAACGAAACCTCATTTTGATGGGAGGTTACGAGTGGAGAATGGGAAGAAGAGGGCTAGTAGTTATCCTTTTGGAGGAATAGGACACCTTATTAGGATTGTCCAAAGAGGCAAGGGCAAGGTACGGAATCTTCTGGAGGGTAGTTGTATTCCCTCACGGCTAGTGTACCAGATGGGGATAGGACCGTCTAGGTTGGAATTTGGATTTCTTTATTATCCGGTTAGAACTTTATTTGATTCTGACGCATCGAGTTCGTTTATCTCATCGTTGTTAGTTGAGTCACTGCACTTAGACACCAGTTTAGTTGATGATCCCTTGGTTGTTTCAAACCCAATTGGGGGCTCCATGATGTGTTTGGGTTTGAAAGTTTCTATACTTAGCGTTGAGTTTAGATGTGATGCTTTTTGGGCTTCACGGGCTATGGGTTAGTTTTGGGCATGGACTGGTTATCCAGTAGGGGTGCCGTTCTTGATTTTGAAGGGAGAGTTGTTAGGCTTATGACCCGCTTGGGTAACACTCTCGAGATCTCTTGTAATCCCATGGAATCTGTTATGCTAAGTTATCTAGAATCGCTTGACACGTCGGTCTAGAGTTTGCGATCTGTTAGAGAGGTCCGGGAATACTCGGATGTGTTTGAGGAGGTGAAGGGCTTACCTCCGGAGCGGGAGATTGACTTCCGTATATATCTGGTAGACAATGCCAAACCAGTATCTTGGCCAGTGTGCCACATGGCTCCTCGTGAGAGGAGGGAACTCCATAAGCAAGTAGGCGATTTGCTTGAGAAGGGGTTCATAAGACGAAGTATATCGGAGTGGGGTGCTCCAGTAGTTTTTGCCACGAAGGCGGATGGGTCCCTCAGACTTTGTGTAGGCTAAAGAAAACTAAATAAACTCACAAAGAAGAATAGACACCCATTGCCGAGGATTGATGATCTCTTTGATCAGTTAGTTGGCGCCTCAGTATTTTCGCAGTTGGACTTAGCCACGGGGTTTCGTCAGTTGAGAGTGGCTGAGGATAGTATAGAGAAGACTGCCTTTAGGACTCCGGATGGGTTTTTATGAGTGGCTGGTGATGCCATTTGGTTTGACGAACGCCCCCGCATACTTTATTGATTTGATGAGAAGGGTGTTCAGGGAGTACCTAAATAAGTTCGTGATGGTCTTTGTAAATGACATCTTGGTCTTTTCTACGAGCGAAATAAGTTTTCGTATGTGCTCAATAGGTTAAGCAAAGCCAGTTATGGGATAAACGGTGGTTTTGGAGCGAGACTGGCGAGGACATCCAGGGTTGGACAAGGGCTTAATTATTTAGCCGTTTTTACTAGTATCATCTCACGTAGGTCGTCTGAATTCGAAGGAGGTATCCCTTGGGTGTTTGTCTGATATTGGTTTAGGCCTTTGGGGCTTGCATTTGGGGGATGTCGAGTTCGACTAGGGTGGTCTGCGTGAGAGATGGACAGTTATGATGATTTTTGAAGGGGTAATATCCTGGTTTTCTCTAAAAGTGGAGAAGAGCATGCCCTACATCTTAGGGAAGTGTTGGAGACTCTTCGAGCGCATAGTCTTAGGACAGCAAAAGTGGATGGAATTCTTAGCATCCTATGAGTTTGAGATAGCGTATACCCATGGCAAGGGTAACGTGGTAGCGGACGCCTTAAGTAGAAAAAGGTTGTCCTCGAGTTCATTGTTCGTTGAACGACGGAGCTTAGAGTTTATTTCTATGTTTGACTTTAGACCTTCCGTTGACTTTGTACCCGGTTTGCTAGCCTCCTAGGACGTTAGGCCTACTCTTTTGGGACAGATTGGCGAGGCACAGCGAGACGACCCACAGTTGGTTGAGTTAGTAGAGAAGCTCATAAGGGGGGAGTCGTCCAGCCATTTGAGTAGGTACACCCTAGAAGGTAAGGGGTGGTTGCGTAGAGACGGTAGACTTTGTGTACCGCAAGACGAGGGTTTGAGGAAGGCTATACTTGATAATGCACGTCGGTCGAAGATGACCATTCATCCCGGTGGGGACAAGATGTACCAAGACATGAAGCGAGTTTTCTTTTGGGCCGGTAGGAAGAAAGATGTGGCCGAGTATGTCGCTAGATGCTTGGTGTGCTAGCAAGTGAAAGCGGAGCAGAAGAAACCCGGTGGGTTGCTTCACCCATTGGAGGTTCCGCTATGGAAGTGGGATAGTGTCTCGATGGATTTCGTCAATGGATTACCAAGATCGAGGAAGGGTAATACGGGAATTTGGGTTGGGGTAGACAAACTTACTAAGAGTGCCCATTTTATACCCGTGAAGAGTAAGAGGACTGCTCAATGGCTAGCTTCAATCTACATTCGAGGGATTGTTAGATTGCATGGTGTACCTTCCAGCATAGTGAGTGATCGAGATCCTATCTTCACTAGCGGGTTTTGGAAGAGTTTGAAAGAGGCGGTAGGGACTCAGCTGTGTTTGAGCACCGCAAATCATCCTCAGACGGACGGCCAGACCGGGAGGGTGAATCGCATTTTAGAAGACCTTTTGAGGCTATGTATCTTAGATTTTGGAGGTACATGAGGAGAGCATCTTCCATTGGTGGAGTTGCCCGACAGACTTAGTGGTGTACATGATGTATTCCATGTGTCACATTTGAGGAAGTGCCTACATGAGACCGCAGAGGTGGTAGAGCCGAGCTTGCTTAGAGAAGTGGAAGTAGAGCGTGATGCGACTATTCGACGAGCTCCTACTCGCATCCTCGGGTCAAAGACTAGGAAATTGAGGAATCGAGAGGTTCAACCAGTCAAAGTAAAATGGGGAGAAGATGAGAGCAATGCTACCTTGGGAGACGGAACCGAAAATGCGTTCGTTATACCCATTCCTTTTTGAGGGTATGTCTTTTAACTTCTCCTTTATCGTTTGTCTAGTACTTATCTTATCTTTAGTATGTCCTCTTGTTAGTGCCTTTGACCTTTAGATAGGGTAAACCTATGGTTGAAACATGTGTTTGAGACATGTTATGATTGATGGATGCATGTGGATGCAAGTGTTTGCTAGTGGTTGCTCGTGGATGCATATACACACACTCTAGACACTAGATCGGCTCAATCACTTCATATTGCATATTGCATATAATTGTGTGTAGGTAGCTATATTTATGGATGTATAATGGTTGTGTTATCATATGGATGATGCATTTTGGTGAATGATTGTGCACTCATGTAGATATAGTATGTGTCGATAGGGTTCTTTCGCATACATATTGGATGCATGGCACTATCACGGTTTGCATATGTTCATACATTAGATAGGGAACATATACACACACTTTTTGCATATGCTCATACATCCGTAGAAATTGTTTTAAGGACAATGGATGCCCGTGTTTGATGGATTGAGTAGATGGTTGTTTGGATGGTAGGATATGCATTCTCCTTAGCTTAGAGATTTCGGGGACGAAATCCTTTAAGGAGGGGAGAATGTAACACCCCGAATTTCGGTTAATGCTAAAATTCACTAATTGCAGAATTAATAATCTCAGATGTGAGAATCAAGGGAAACAGGTTACGTCATTGTGTTCGTCTCGGAAAAATACGCGAAATAGAGTCCGAAATTTTGTAAATCGGAGTCCGTATGACCCGGTTAGGGCCCAAAGAAGTTTTCGGGAAATTTGAATTTCAAAACATGCAGAAATGGGGGCCAGGCGGGATAACTCCCGCCCAGCCAAGTCGACTTGGCTGTTGACAGGGCTGTCGACTTGGCAGTCGACAGGGCTGTCGACTTGCCCTGTCGGCTGATTCTGGCCTGGGTGCACCAGTTTGAGTTTTGGGCTGTGTTTTGGAGGGCTGGACGAAATCTGATGGCTCTAAATAGAATTAGGGTTAATCCAAGGGTTAGAAACACATTCTAATTCTATAAATAAGACCCTAAGCTAGCCCTAAATGATCATAATCCTATCCTCTAACTAAACTATGCCAAAATTTTCTATGATCATGGCCTCCACTCAAAGCCCTAGCCTCCATCCTCTTTCTAAACTATTTCTATGAAGGCTTTCATGTTCATACAAGCATTTTTAAGTTGTATGAGTGATCATTAGCTTGCATTCATCATCAAGTTGCAAGCTTTATTTTCAAGGCTAGAGTTTTTGGGTGATTTTTGGCAAGGGTTTGCTTATTGGAGTAGTGGTGAGTTTCTATAGCCTTAATAATCAATTGTTAAATTGATTATGATAGGATATGATAAGATATGGCTATGTTTGTGGATCAATGTGTTTATGCAAGTTTAGTATAGTGTATGTTGTGTGTTTTGCGAGTTTTATGCTATATGTTATGCAAGTATAATGCTATGTTTTATGATGCTCATTATGCAAAACACTATGTTGAACATTGATTCATATGTAACATGTTATGCAAGCTATATGTGAGATTATATGCGAGTTCATATGTAACATGTTATGCAAGCTATATGTGAGATTATATGCAAGTTCATATGTAACATGTAATGCAAGTTATGTGCATGATTATATGCAAGATCATATGTAACATGTTATGCAAGTTATGTGTTTGGTTATATGCAAGTTATGTGCATGATTATATGCAAGTTCATATGTAACATGTTATGCAAGTTATGTGTTTGGTTATATGCAAGTTATGTGCATGATTATATGCAAGTTCATATGTAACATGTTATGCAAGTTATGTGTTTGGTTATATGCAAGTTAACATGTGACATGCTATGCAAGTTCACACCTTTGTATGACATAAGAATCATATGTAAGTTACCCCCTTTGTGACATATGTGCTCCATGCAAGTTTGGGTTAAATGCTAGTTGGGTTTAATGTATGCTCATATATGCAAGTTGACACCTTTTAAACCCATGATAAAGTTATATGCTATGTTGGTTAAACCCATGACATTTGTGATGAATCTTCCCTTTATTATGTCATGTTATGAGAACGAATTACGTGGGGAACGATGGGGTTAATATGCATGTTAATAAAATGGTGTGAAATGGGTATGCTTAAGCATAACATAAAGTGAATGGACATAATTGGGAATTTACCTATTAAGTTAGGTCTACCCATATTATGGAATTGGGAATTTACCTATTAAGTTAGGTCTACCCATATTATGGAATTGGGAATTTACCTATTGAGTTAGGTCTACCCATATTCTTGAAATTTGTAATTAATTAGGGATAATTAATACAAATTATGGGGGTGATTAATTAGGTGTAATTAATCGACTAAGACACGAGGTTGGACCCTTTTGTAGCATAAGACTGCCCGGAACCGACCGGCAAATCCAGCGGCTACAAACGATTGGCCCAATGTGAGAGGTCTTAGTCATAAACTAAATACGTGACAAGTGTAAAGACACGAGGTTAGACTCTGTTATGGTGTAAGGCTGCCCGGAACCAACCGGCATATCCAGCTGCCATAAAAGACAGTCTAATGTGAGAGGTCTTTACAAAGGTTACGATCTTAATTAATTAAGAAACACTTAACCAAATTAGCATGTAGTGAGGCATGAGGGGTTAAGTGGGTGCCTTGGGTGGCATGTAGTAACTAGTGGGGGTGCCTTGGGTGGCATAAGGAAACTAGTGGGTTGCCTTGGGTGGCAATAGAAAATACGATTAGAATACTTAACCAAAGTGGAACATGTAATTAAACATGATTAAAGGGTTAAGTAAGTGCCTTGGGTGGCATGTGGGAATCAAGTAAGTGCCTTGGGTGGCATGTGGAAATCTAGTGGGTGCCTTAAGTGGTAATTGAAATATGATTAAATGACAAGCTTAAGTAGTAGCTTGTGGGGGCCTTAAGTGGCAATTGAAATATGATTAAATGACAAGCTTAAGTAGTAGCTTGTGGGGGCCTTAAGTGGCAATTGAAATATGATTAAATGACAAGCTTAAGTAGTAGCTTGTGGGGGCCTTGAGTGGCAATTAAAATATGATTAAAAGACTTAACCAAAATTTGTAACATGTAAGTGGACATGGTTAAAGGGTTAAGTGGGATTCACTAGAAATGACAAGCTTAGGTGGGTAGCTTGTGGGGGCCCATTTCAACCAATATCCCAAACGTATCTTTGTGGGCTCGACCCAAGTCGTGACTGTAAGAGGCCAAAACGGGGTAGCGGTGGCAACGCAAGTCCAACGGGTTTCATATGCGTGTGTGGACCCGGGCTGGTAAGTAAGACGTTGTTGCATCGTGTAGGTATAAGCCGTGCACCGTTGATATTATCAGTTTGCCACTTTGGGGAATGATACACCCCACTGTGGGGCCAGCACGGGTATCTACGTTAGGGAGCCGATCGCTTGGGGAGTAGTGGGTACACCTAGTGGAGATAGGGGCAGACGGCACCTATGTAGTCAGCTAGGGGTACACGAAACTACTATTAAAAATTACTAAGTACACTTAGTGGGATCAACCTTAAGTAGGAATTACCCTTGGGTGGGTAGAACTGGTGTGGTGCAGTGTAGGAATTATCCTTGGGTGGGTAAATGCGTCTTTTTGGTTATCCTAGTACATCCTGTGTTTAGTTGGCTACTTAGTGTAGTCATTATCCCCAGAGGTACCGTACCTTGTTTATATCATACCCTAATTACTTTAATGATTGTATTGTTAAGGTCATAGGACTCGCTCAGACTTATGTCTAACCCCGTTGTTTTTATCTTTTTCCCAACCCTCAGGTTATCAGAGTGGGCCTAGCACTATTGGGCTTTGATCAGACCGCTTTATCTATCTTTTGGAGCTTGGACCGTGGATGTAAAGCTCAGTTTATCTTTTCTATTATGGCTATTAAGTTATGTAGTGGGATTATGTACTTTTGTTTTATCAGGATGGATATTATGTACTTGACTCTTGTTTATGGTTTTGGTGTAACCAAACATGTTTTACTTTCCACTGCAATGAAACGATGTTTTAAATTCTCAAGTATTACTTATATCTGTCTTGTTGTAATTTTTCTGTTCTATATTCACTTAAAATACTCCACCGATGTTATGGCATTCCCTTAGTGAGTGACCGTAGCGGGTGTGGGTGTTACAGGTTCCATACATAGAGTAGGGATTCTATTCCCCTAATTGGAATTTCACTGATGTCGAGCACCAGGCCAACGGACTACGAAATCTGGACGTGTTTTGAGCTACCTATTCTCTTCATCTTATTTAGCAGTGATCCACGGTTGGTGTGAAAACAATGATCCGCCTTTTCTATGCTGTCAGTCTGCTCCTAATAGTTATAGCTTTGAAAGTAAAAATAAAAAATTAAGATGATTGCTAATCCTTATTATATTTTTGTTGTAGACAAAGCTCAAAAGTGCTTTTCAATTGCAAGACCTTTTAGATGCTACACGCATGCTTGTTCCCCGCTCAAGGTAACCATAATTTTCGTACATTCCAAGTGCTAGCATGATAAAACGACACACATGCTAAATGGAAAATTCCAGGTTCTTGTTTTAGACATGATAGTAAAAAATTGATAATTTGTAGTTCTAATTCCATAAACATACGTGTTTCACACTTTTAGATACTGCCTGCAGCCTATGCTTTATTCCAGCTTTTAGATTATTCAGTTTATTGCATGCAATATATTTCTTCCAACTTTTTGATATTTAGTTACTTCATATGACAAGATTGTCTCTTCTAATTTGCATTCCATGGTCATACCACAATGCTTGATCATGGCCTACATTACTATGGCAGGTAAATTTTAGGGAATAGCCATTTGTTCTAACTATGTTGTGAACATTCTAATAGACTTTGTCCTGTACATGATACATCTTAGATGCCCTTCATTGATTAATTTTCTATAGCCATAATTTTTTCTGAAATTTTCATTTTCATACATCAAAGTCTCCTTTAGACTTTACCAAAATGTGGCCTTTCAGGTTTATGTTCTCTTTTATTTCACTACTTAAATGCTTGCGTAGGAGAGATTTGAATATGAGTTCTTTGGTATGCTTTCCGTTTTAATGCTTACATATGCATTATTTAACTCGATTATATATGATTATTTCAGTTCATGCTAGCCTGCATAAAAATGGGTAGGCCTGAACTTGCATACAGGGATGTATCTGAAAAGAAGCTTTCCAAAGACAAATGGCCTGAATATTACGATACACGAGCTGGTAGATTCATCGGCAAACAATCTCGTTTGTATCAAACATGGACCATAGCTGGGTACTTGACTGCCAAAATGCTTCTAGAAAACCTTGAGTTGGCTTCCATTTTAACTTGTGAGGAAGATAAATGGCCTGAATATTACGATACACGAGCTGGTAGATTCAGAATTTTTTTGCACACACCTCTTCACAGGTGGACAAATGTCCTTGTGGAGTATACTATATTATTAGCAGTAACCATTGCATATTTCATATAGGTTTATGCAGCATTGAATGATGAAGTTCCATCAGTTAGGTCCGCTGCTTGCCGAGCAGTTGGTGTCATTGCATGTTTTTCCCAAGCCATTTGCAGGTTAATGCTCATTAATTCACACATGCTTGCATATTAACTTATGTGTGTAGCTACAGATGTTAGATTAATTTGAGTTGAAAATTAGTTTTTTTTCAAATGCAAAGGTCTAATGTTTTCTAGTTTTTGCTGTTTTGGTGGTATGTTAATTAAGCTTCTTGCACTTGAAGATATTTTGTGTGGTTTCACTTATTTGTTTTGTTTACAAATTTAGCACTTACAAAGCATGGCAATTACATATTATAGACTATGCTTTGTGTGTTTGCGACTCAGTTTTGGAAACTGAATTATGTTGCTCATTTTTTAAAAACCGAGTTATGCAACTCAGTTTTCAAAAATGAGTTGCAACTCGGTTTTGAAAGCTGATTTTGCAACTTAGTATTGAAAACTTAAAGCATTATTGATAGTTGACTTAGCATGACCAAAGCTGTATGTTTTCCTATTTATGTTTGTACTCAGCAAAAGCATATATATTTATGAGTGATCTTTAAGCTATTTACTTGATTGGTGGATATGCCATTGTAAGGATTGGTTTTTGATTGTTGTTGCATGTATCACCTTAGTGAAAAATGTTCCATTGCAACTTGTCATTTTTTTCTTCTTCTAAAAAGGAGTGCATTTATATTTTGCAGGCGCTCGTGGAGGAGGGATAAAACATAAAGAAAGTAGACACGTGTGACCTTGACAATGATCTTATCTCTAAAGTTTTTTGAATGTGACGAGTGCATTTATATTTTACAGTTTGGACATGATATTATGGTATTTTGAAATTGGAAGCATGTAGCTCAAATTTGAGTATTATGAAAATGTGACATTGTTGAATTTGAGATATGGAAGTGTACTAAATCTTATATTGAATTGATATGTTGAATTATATATGTGATATGAAAATCACAAAGATATGTTATATTCATTTGTTTTGAGAATTTTAATATTAATTGTGTAAAAAATAGAGAACTTAATTTCGTACTGTGATGCACATATAAGTGTTAGCAATTTATGTATGCCAACATTTACAAGAGTTAGTAGGATTATGATACTGACATTTATAAGTGTTACCATATCTTATGGTTCCAACATTTATAAGTGTTAGCAATGAATATGTCTGTAACTCTTATAAGTGTTACCATATATTATGGTTCCAACATTTATAAGTGTTAGCAATGAATATGTTTGTAACACTTATAAGTGTTAGCAGTTACTTTGTTTGTAACACTTATAAGTGTTAGCAGTTACTCTGTTCGTAACACTTATAAGTGTTACAGGAAATTCCTCACATGCCGTTGGTGACACATAAAAGTGTTACGGAAATTATTTGTAACACATATACTTGTTGGGAATCCACTGTTTTGGTGTAGTGAGCCCTTGCACTTTACTCCGTCTTCAATTTTCTTTGGCATATATGATTCGCAACGCTTATGCCAATACAGAGTGGTTCTTTGGAAAATAATCCAACCGGTCTCTCCATATTAACAACGTTAAAATGGTCAAAACTTCGATAGTCTGTGAGTTAACTATCAAAGAAAAACAAGTGTGCAAACAACGATATTATTTCCAGATGGAAATTATATCGAACAAACATCATTTAACATTAATCTCTTTAGTTCATTTTACATCTCCTGTTTCCCTATATTCAACATTTGCTATTTTCTATATTTAGAAAATATACGTTATTAACACTGGAAACATTTCCATTCCTTGTTTTCTGTATTTAGAAAAACATTTCTGATTCTTGTTTGGAAAACATTTCCAAAACTCCTACGTTTGGATTAAGCAGATGTTTAGATAAAACATCGCTATGCAACTCAACCATTTCCTTTAATTACTAAATTCACTTTACCACCCTTTTCTGCCGAACCTTAACCATTCCATAGTTAAAAACGAAACCAATCAAGTTGGGGTAGAACTGCCTCTCAGACCTTAACTGAACAACATTTCTAACCTTGAAATAGGAAAAGTTCACTTTAAATTTCTTTAACTAACTTCCTTACTTAACCTTTCTTTCGAATAACTATATTCGATTAACTCTTTTCACTTAACTCTTATCAATTAACTCTATTGGACTGACCCTATTGGATTAACTCTATTTGCTTAACTCTATTTGATTTACTCTATTCACTTAACTCCTGTTGAATAAACTAGATTCGATAACTCCTCTAACTCTATTCGAATCAACTGTATTCGATTAACTCCTCTAACTATATTCGAATAAACTGTATTCGATTAACTCCTCTAACTCTATTTGAATAAATTATTCGATAACTACTCTAACTCTATTCGAATAAACTATTCGATAACAACTTTCAAATAACTAGATTTGATAACTCCTCTCGAATAACTAGATTCAATAGCTACGTTCGAATAACTAAATTCGATTAACTCACCTCGAAAAACCAATATTCGATTATTCCTGTCTCGAATACACTACATTCGATAACTCTACTTCGAATAAGTGATATTCGATAACTCTACTCGATTAACTCCTATTCGATTAACTCTAATTAGTTAACTCTAACTGGTCAACCCTCACTGATTAACTCTAATCGATCATTTCTAACTCTAATCGATTTCTCTTATTCGAATAACTCCTATTCGATTAACTCTAATTAGTTAACTCTAAATCTAACTGGTCAACCCTCACTGATTAACTCTAATCGATCATTTCTAACTCTAATCAATTTCTCTTATTCGAATAACTCCTATTTGATAACGTTTATTCATTTATAAAGATTTACTTTTGGTAACGGTTCTTCACTTTATAAATGTTCTCTTTAATTACGTTACTTCACTTTTACAAGTGTGTTGTACCCAGTCTACTTAAAACTATCGGTGTTAAAACCAATATCTCTTATCTATATAAGTTCAGACTTATATATTCCATTTATCGAATGATAAATAATTACTAAATTTATAAATATCATTTATAAATTTATCTATTCCATTTATCGGTTTTTCTCCATATATAAGTTCTGACTTATATATATATATATATATATATATTTATCACAAGATAAATATTCCCTTTTAAATCCTATTTGTTAATGGTTTACAAATATCCCCTTTTTTCTAATCTATTTGTTTTGCAAATATTTTCCTTTATATTTGTTTGACAAATATAACTCCTTTTTATTTGATTCACAAATATTTTTCTTCAACTCTATTGATTTTATAATTACTTCCTTATATAAAAATCCTTTTTCCTTTTATATATAAAATCCAATGATTTTATATAAATAAATGATTTTCAAAATATACTTTGAAAATCTCCTTTTATCTTTCTAGTATTTCTTATGGTTTTTAACATACCATATAACAATGATAAAAATCGTCAAAACACATATAATCAACAACAGATTATATATCACATCATATATCACAATATAAGAATCACAGTAAAATAAATGTTGAGGAATCCAGTTGGATTCCTCCAACCTGTTTCCCTGCATCACAGATGTTAAACAATATAGATAACATCACTTTCAGTTCCCTATGATATATTCTGTTAAACAGAATCAATATAGAAATTCAACTAACTGACTAGCAGTTCAATCAAACAGTCAACACACAGTCAATCGGCCAATATTTAACAGTTCTAAAAATACAAGATGAAATTATAAACTGTTCAGAGTTAGTGAGATTTACTCACATTGGACTGTTATAGTTAAAAACGATTTACTGCCTTTGATTCATACGGACAATTTATTTTGAAATAAATTGTAACGAGCTCTGATGGACTTCCGGTCAGTCTCATTGTGTTGCTCCCGTCCATACGATCCCAACGGATCCGACCGCGTCCAATTCTGATAAAGTATGCTCAAGTTATGACAATTACTAGTTAAACGTTATTTTATCTTGAAATTAACTAACTTAAACAACCTTAAATAATTTGGGCTTAACTTTGGTTTCAACGGCCCACCATCTCCCTTGACCCGTCATGAACAGTACACCTTCCTCCACAATTCAAACACGAGCTCCAGCGATGGCCATTACGGCGGCTTCAACCCCGAACCGCTCCATCTCCTATCAACCATTTTCAAAACCGAAATCAACACAATGTTCTCAATCAATTCCTCTTCTACCCCATACCCTTTATCCTCGGCTCGAGGTTGCCTGGCGGAATCCGACTTCAACCCCTCGTCGGCCTGCTACAGAAATCACTGAACTCCACCAGTATCAAATCACCCCAAATTTTCCTAACTCGTGCTAATCAAAACCACAAACTCGAAACCAACCACCATTTCACAAATTAAAGCTTCAATTTCACCAATCCCTCGGCCCTAGGTTCACGCAACAGTAGGTTATCGCGGCATACTGTGATCGAACCATTCAGAAAGCACATAAACTCGAAGAGCATGAGATGCTGATTGCGAATATATAGATTAGAGGATTTATAGATTTTGATTTAGTTTTCTTTTTGATTTTCAAAGGAGGAATCCTCACGTTGGAAGAGAAAACAGACGACGGCGGAAAATTTGAGGAAGTGAATTAGGTTAAAAGTGTTAAAGGGGTATATATAGGGAATTTAGATATTTTTAGACATTTTGGGATATTTTATTTTAATCATTTTATATTCATATCCGTCATCTAAAAATCCATACGATCACGTACGATACCTAAAAATCACGAAACTGGACATGCAGCTACAGTTCGACATTACGGTCCCAACGAAACTGGTTTCGTCGAATTCCGACTTCGTATGCTCACACAACATATTTTTAACCATCAAAATATCGACTGTTTTTCACTTTAAAAATTGGTACGGTCACATACTGACTTCAAAAATCACGGAACTAGAAATCTAACAACTATTTGACATTGCGGATCCAACAAAATTAGTTTCGTCGAATTCCGACTTCGTTTGCAAAAGTGGCTATTTTTAAAGCTCTAAATGGCCTATTTAAATATATAAATATATTTAAATATAATTAAATTTAATATTTAAAAATAAATATTATCGTCTATATTCACAGAGGAATACCATACAGCTCAGAAAAATCCTATATAGATTTCTAACTCGATATTTCAATCTAGGTCAACCCGATATTTGATTTATATTGAATTTCCTTTTTAAAATATAAATAATTCCTTTATAAATTATAAAGGAATTCCACAGCGATTTTTTCTAAAATTTGATTTGGACATAAATCAAAATCTACACGGTGAAATCCAGATTTTTATCTTCCACTAGAAAGATATACTCCACCAGCTCCACACGTTCCTTGTTTCACAGAAATCCGGCTTAAAACAAATCATGTACATTCAGTTGAAGTTCGAATCGCCAATTTACGAACTGCAGCATCATTTCAAGCTCTATTTTAATTATATTATACCTCTACGTTCAAACTGTCGTTTATATAATATATTCGTTATTCAAATTCAATTCCAAGCTGAATTAAATATCACAGATGATCCAGTTCACACCATATCGCCATTTCAGCCAATTCTGATTATTCCAGAATTAAATATATTATTTAATTTATTGTTTTAATTAAATATTCACCATTATTAAATTCAACGACCATTATATTCTCTAATTCCCTATATAAATAATTAAATAAATTAATTGTAATACCTCTGCCAATGCGGGTCATTACAACAAGGGACTGCCCAAAGAAACGGGGGCAAGGGCAGAACCCCCTTCTGGATGACAGGCGAATGCTCAAGTGACTGGTAGATAGGGTAGAAATAAGAAAATTTATGTAGAAGGTTTAACTTCCTTATCTGATTGAGGAGTTAAAAACTCTTTCTGATTCTAGCATTTTGATTCTGTAATTGAAACTCCGCACTTTAATGCTAGTCTTGTTTCTGGTTCCGTTATAGTCTCAGATCCCATGAGGGTTACGACTTATCTGTTTGTGATAAGTTGGGGTTTGAGGGCATCTGTGTTTGGCGTTAAGTTGACCATGACGCATATATTCTGAGTTTTTATCATGCTTAGTTCCTAAGAATCATTTGGTAATCTGATCTGTATCAGTAGTCTGAAGGTTTCTGAAAAGGATAGGAGTTTTTACTCAAAGTGTGAAATAGATTTTCAGTTGGGCATTTGTTTAATGGGAGTGATTCTCTGAGTATTAATCTGTTGTTGATTTCGGTCTTCGGGGTTGATACTTAGGGATTTATTCTCTTAAACCAATGACTAATGGGAACCTAGCTTTAGTTTTAATTATACTTGCTTCTATCACTCGACTTTATTCTTCGACCTTTAGGTAGAAACTAATGGTTGTAAACATGTGTTTAAGACATGTTATGTTTAAGACATGTTATGAGTGTAACACCCCACCTCCGCTAGGGTCACTCGCAAGGGAATGCACTAGCTTTAGAGGGGCATTATTGGTAAACATGCACAGAAATATCACAAGACAGAACATATAAAATAGCGAAAGTAAAATCGAACTTTCATAAACATTTATAATTAAGGTCTAAAGCCTTTTACATCAGAGTACATCAAAACCTATCTTGCAATAATAAAGAAGCATAAAGACTTTTTATAAATTATTCCCCAAGTGAAACAGTAAAGTAGCCATAGCCAAGAAAAGTCCAAGCCATACGTGATGACCTTCAACAGAAGAAGTCCGAAATAACAATAGCATTTCCTCCCTGCAACCTGGGGGGGGAAACGGAAGACGAAGAGGCGAAAGAAAACGGGGTCAGTCATAAAGACTGGTAAGTCCTATCTACTTCCAGTATAAAAACAGGTAAAGGTAACATGACATGCATAAACTGAAAGTAAACATAAGGATGACTACAAGATAGATAAACTAAACCAGGGTAACAAGCTGAACTACTGTAGCAAGGTAAACTAAGATATCATGATAAACTACGGTGTCATGATAAATCAAGGTATCGCATCGTCAGGTTCCTATCAAGTATACTATCCCAAGGTATCCACCCTGTATAACATCCCACGGTATCTATCATGTATATTTGCTCTTGGTTCTAACATGTATGTTTGCTCTGCACCTCTCGTACTAGTATCCCAACCCGCGTCATGTGTTAACCATGAATGTCCCTTGCCCAATGTCATGTAATGGTCCATGTCAACCTAACATATAACATATGTAGGTTTTCCCAACTCGTATGTTTCTTTCCATGTATAAGTTCAGTCCTTTGCCGTAGTCCATACGGGCTTTCCTATCTAAACGTTTTATCCTTGAGGTCATTTTGGACTGCCTCCCTTGGTCTAGTTATGTTTCCTTACCATGAACTATCGCGCGTCCATTTAGGATTTATGCCACCTAGGACCGCTAGGGATTATGCTACCTAATGAACGTCTCCGTGTCTCGGTTTGGGTTCAGCCACCTACGACCACTAGGAATTATGCCACCCGTCAACCGCACCCTTTATCCCACGTATGTATCGTGAATCGTTTCCATGTCTAGACGCACATGTTCCTCAATGTGCCATCCGAGTTCCGTGCCAGGGCAAACCAAGAAATACGGAACTCGGTCGGGAGCTTTAAGTCGTCTGCTGATGCAGATATCAAGGTCTGTTTTTGTACCCGTGGCTATGGTCCCACGTGACCCCTCCCTCAACTACTGAAAGGCAACCCAAGAAAAATCATGTATGAGAACCACATCCCGGCCCCACTATAGCCCCACTTTCCTACAGGCCTACCTCACCCATGACTCGATAGCAAGAACATGGTCTGTTGGGGGTTCCCTGCCTTTCCGTTCATACACGATTGACTAAAGATGGTAGGTAGTCGACGACGTGCTATCCAGGGCAAAACCAAGTATCGCCGACTCCACGCTAATCCACCCCAGTCTTTAGGTCGCTCGCATAGCAACCAAGGCATACTCCTGGTTCTTCTACCGCAGACCTTAACCTCTTGTGAGCCCAGGCGGATCATCTGCAACCTCACAGAGGGATACCAAGAGTATCCTAACGTCCCTTGAAGCTTCCGCTTCGTTACCCAGTTCGTTGGAGCCTTTATCTAAGTCAGATATTGCTCCACCTCGTATTCTGAGCGATGACCTACCGTATCAGGTTACTCATCTATTTATGAACTGGTCCTATGTCCTTGGCTAAGAATTATTACTTAGTTCTCCTTAACTAAGGTTTACCACTTAGCCTCTTTTCCTGTTATCCTTGATTAACCACGATTTTCTACCTAGTTCCTCTACTAGGGTCTGTCTATTGGGTTAAGTGTTATCATTCAAGTCCATGACTTAACCCACCCACGAATCACGTCCAGATTGGCTAAGTATTTAAGTTCAAGACTTAACCCTATCGGGTCAAATTGGTCAAGTACTAGTTTACCTTAATCCTATCGGATTATCTTGCTAGATTGATTAAGCATAGATTATCTTAATCCCATCAAATTATCGAGTCGGATTGGTTAAGTATAGGCTGGCTTAACCCCATCCTCTAATCGTACTACGATGGTTAAGTATACTCTAAAAAGGTCTTGTGACTTAACCTTATCAGGTCCGCGTATTAGATTGGTTAAGTGTGGGTCACTTAACCTCATCAAATCATCATGTATAATTGGTTAATTATAAGTTGCTTAACCCCATTAGATTATCACGTTAATTTGGTTAAGTATTGTTTACTTAACCTCATTGAATTACCAAGTTTAGATTGGTTAAGTGTTTAACTTAACCCCATCGAATTGCCGTGTTTAGATTAGTTAAGTGTGGATTACTTAACCACATCTAATTTCCGTGGTTAGATTAGTTAAGTATCAATTACTTAACCCCATCTGATTACCATGTTTAGATTAGTTAAGTCTTAATTACTTAACCCCATCTAATTACCAAGTTTAGATTAGTTAAGTCTTAATTACTTAACCCCATCTAATTACCAAGTCGGATTAATTAAGTGTAAATTACTTAACCCCATCCCCTAATCATCTTGCACGGTTAAGTGTCATTAAGAAATCAAGCCCGGTCCCACTTAACCTACCCATTCGTGTCATATCAGTTAAGTGTCATTAGTCAAATTTACTTAACCTTATCATGTGGCATTAATTTAATTAATGCACCTCAACCTCTCACATTAGACTTTGTTGTTGTTACTAGTTAAGCCGGGCGGGTCCGGGTAGATTTACACCACAACCTAGTCTAACCTCGGGTCTTAAGCGCGACATGACCAACTTCTCACACTGGATCCTATTGTTTGTAGCTACTAGTTAAGCCGGGCGGGTCCGGGTAGATTTATGCTACAAACTCAACCCAACCTCGAGTTGGCCACTTCCATGTTTGGTCTAGTGTTATATTACACTTACAACCCATACGTGTCTAATTCCAAGTCCCAAGTTTACCCCACGTGTCATGCCCCCATTTTGGTTCAACTTACATGTCGTGTTCACATGTAACCTCAAGTCAAGTTTTCATGTCATATTCAAGTCAAGATTTCGCGTCATGTTCATGTTTATCTAACTACCCCAAAGTCGTGTTTTCCAACGCAAGCAAAAGCGAGTCAACATAGTAAGGTTACTACGTCACATATTGGCCTCAAAACATGCATGATGCCAAAAAGGGATTGGCTTCCACATGCACAACCTTGGCCAAAAACATGCATAGTGTCATAAGGTGATTTGGCCACAAACATGCATAGTATCTCAAGGGGATTTGGCCACAAACATGCATAGCATAAAAGGGGATTACTTGCATAAGTGTTCATGTCGTAAACCTATCATGAAGGGATGAACATGCCCATGTTACTCATGTGATAAAAAGGTAAACTTGCATATTATCATAAGGGATTTCGGGTTCATATACTTGCATAGCCTCAAAGTCACATTCATGCACATGTTTCATGAGTCAAAGTGGTTTCAAGTGTGCATGCTAACATACCACAAGCAAAGGTCCAATCTTGCATGGCAAACTAGGTCCAATGTAACATGAATAGCATGGTTTAGTCGCTACAACATAACCCAAAGTCATATGTTCATGCTAAGGGGCAAACTAGGTTCCCATAGGCTAACATACTCATGTTACTTTGCATTTTATCCCATGTCACATCAAGATCATCGTTTAAATCTACAAGTAGCTAGAACTTACCTAGCGTGGCAAGAGGACTAGGAGCATGAATCGTTTTGACGAAGAAAGGTGGCTCCTTTGATGAAGATCCGTCATGAAACTCGTATAGCAACGTTGATTTGGCCTCTATTTGGTGTAGCAAGCTTGCACCTTTTGATTTGAACCCGATTTGAATGCATAGGCTCTAGGGATTGGAGATGGAGGCCATGATCAAAATTGATTTTGGCAGCACTTAGTTGCTAGGTTTGATTTTTAGGGATTTAGGTTAGGTTTAGGGTCTTTTTATAGAGATTAGGATAGTTTTAGGCCCTTAGATTAACCCTAGGATAGATCTGAACCATCAAACCACGTCAGAAGCTTCCAGAACAAGACCAGGGACCAGTGCAGGTGCACCAAGCCAGGAATGCTCGTCTGAGCCAAGTCGACAGGGCTGTCGACTTGGTCAGACCAAGTCGACTCCCAAGTCGACAGGGCTGTCGACTTGGGTACTGTGGCGGGAATTTTTCCCGCCTGGCCCAACTGGCCCAATTTTCCAAATTCAAGTTTGAATTTGAAATCTGTTTTTACTTAGAAATTTTCTGAAAACTTCGTTGGGCCTTAACCGGGTCATACGGACTCCGATTTTCGAAAACTCGGACTCTATTTCGCGTATTTTTCCGAGACGAACGCAATGGCATAGCCCTTTTCGCTTGATTCAAAATTTAAAATTAAATTCTGCCTTG
This sequence comes from Allium sativum, assembly GCA_030737875.1. Classification (NCBI taxonomy): domain Eukaryota; kingdom Viridiplantae; phylum Streptophyta; class Magnoliopsida; order Asparagales; family Amaryllidaceae; genus Allium; species Allium sativum. The sequence continues at coordinate 1,014,743,490 of CM060926.1, read as the reverse complement.
ATTCTCGTCTTAATCATGTTATCGAAATACGGGTTGTTACATTCTCCCCACCTTTTAGGATTTCGTCCCCGAAATCTCCAAGTTAGGAAGAACATATCCTACCATCCATCATCCATCTACTCAAAACATCATCCACAAGCAACCATTGTCCTTAGATGATTTCTAATGCTGTATGAATATATGCAAAACGTGTGTGTACATGTTCCTTAGCTAATGCTAATGATCAGGCCTGAATAAATTTTCTAATGCAAAAATATGCATAGTGCCATGAATCCAACATGTATGCAAATAGTCCTAGTCATATAGATACTATATGCGTGCACAACCATTCATTCATATGCAACATCCACATGACAACACATTCAATTTTATCCATAAAGAAGTATAAATGCTCGTGCATATGCAACATGAAACGTGATCGCGTCAATCTAGTATCTAACGTGTATTCGCGCATCCACGAGCAACCACTTGCAACCATTTGCAACCATATCAATCATAACATGTCTCAAATACATGTTTACATCCATAACGTTCTACCTAAGGTTCCCAGGATAAGATCGAGAAGATAAACAAGACAAACTCCTTGCGGGGTTTGTAACAGAAACAGGACCGAGAGGATATCCACCAAGCGATAGCATGCAAGTAAGCTTTACAGGTGAACCAAGGATCAAAAATATACTCTTAAAAAGAGACGTGATGCGCGCGTCCAAGCTGCATTTCCATGAGCTCAATCCCATCAGGCCTTGACCGCCTTTGACTTCATGATTTCGTAGCTCCTTGATTCCTATTTCCAAGGTGTGAGTGGAACTCATCTCACTGTCGCCTCCCGTTTCACTTTCACTTATTCTTTCCCTAGTATGCTCGGCTCAAATATGTCTGCGTACTCATGCAAGCTCTCCAAAATTCACTAGTGAATTCTGGATCTCATTTTCCGATGCCGATCCATGTTGCCAAGGGTTCTTACTAGGGTGATTGCCATAACCCATGCATAATCGAAACGAACCATCCGCCTTAGCGGCGAATCCTATTTGAACGGATTACCAACAACTGCATCCCGGGATTCTAGGTAACTAACCATGACAGAACCCAAAAAGGTTACACGAGACTTTGAGGGTATCACCAAGCTGAGTCGAGAGTCTAACTACCCTCTTTCCAAAACCGAGAATGGCACCCCTTATTGGGTGACCACTTTATCCTTAGAATCTATCCGTAGTTGAGACATGTCGTTCTCAAATCCAACAAGTCATGAAGGAATGGACCAACTCTCCAACCAGATTTTTGGGACAAAACTGGGATCCTCTACCATGCTAGTACTAAGGTGCAGAGACTCAACTATCTAAGCAGACTTAAGTGATACGATGATCAAAACAAAGTCTGGACGGGATGATAGAAAAGGAAGGCTGAACCTCTAATAGAAACGGTACCATTTCTTTCAGGCAACCCAGAAGTGGGAGCGTACTATTTCCCTCTCCGCTGATCTTGTCCTTGTCCTCCTTGATGGACCAAGCCCTAACAACAGTTGCTTATCCTTAAGCTGGTATCCTTTATCCTTACTCTTATTATCCTTTCTTGTAACACGGCAATGGGTCTCTCGAGAACCACCTCCATCGTACGGGAAACACCTACGTGGCTAGACCAAGATTAGTCACAGTGAGAACTACTGTGACCATGGATGGAGAAAAGAAAGGAAACGAGATTTAATCAAGGAATCAAAGGATGGTGCTAATGGCTTTTGGGGAATAGCCTTTTTTTTTTAAAACAAACTTTTCTTGAAAAATGCTTCTTTATAAACGGTTTTCCAATTAGTTTTCAGAAGGTTTTAAAAACTTTTGCCCAGTCTGGTAACCTTCTGCTCTGATACCAAATGTAACACCCCACCTCCGCTAGGGTCACTCGCAAGGGAATGCACTAGCTTTAGAGGGGCATTATTGGTAAACATGCACAGAAATATCACAAGACAGAACATATAAAATAGCGGAAGTAAAATCGAACTTTCATAAACATTTATAATTAAGGTCTAAAGCCTTTTACATCAGAGTACATCAAAACCTGTCTTGCAATAATAAAGAAGCATAAAGACTTTTTATAAATTATTCCCCAAGTGAAACAGTAAAGTAGCCATAGCCAAGAAAAGTCCAAGCCATACGTGATGACCTTCAACAGAAGAAGTCCGAACTAACAATAGCATTTCCTCCCTGCAACCTGGGGGGGGGGGGGAACGGAAGACAAAGAGGCGAAAGAAAACGGGGTCAGTCATAAAGACTGGTAAGTCCTATCTACTTCCAGTATAAAAACAGGTAAAGGTAACATGACATGCATAAACTGAAAGTAAACATAAGGATGACTACAAGATAGATAAACTAAACCAGGGTAACAGGCTGAACTACTGTAGCAAGGTAAACTAAGATATCATGATAAACTACGGTGTCATGATAAATCAAGGTATCGCATCGTCAGGTTCCTATCAAGTATACTATCCCAAGGTATCCACCCTGTATAACATCCCACGGTATCTATCATGTATATTTGCTCTTGGTTCTAACATGTATGTTTGCTCTGCACCTCTCGTACTAGTATCCCAACCCGCGTCAAGTGTTAACCATGAATGTCCCTTGCCCAATGTCATGTAATGGTCCATGTCAACCTAACATATAGCATATGTAGGTTTTCCCAACTCGTATGTTTCTTTCCATGTATAAGTTCAGTCCTTTGCCGTAGTCCATACGGGCTTTCCTATCTAAACGTTTTATCCTTGAGGTCATTTTGGACTGCCTCTCTTGGTCTAGTTATGTTTCCTTACCATGAACTATCGCGCGTCCATTTAGGATTTATGCCACCTAGGACCGCTAGGGATTATGCTACCTAATGAACGTCTCCGTGTCTCGGTTTGGGTTCGGCCACCTAGGGCCACTAGGAATTATGCCACCCGTCAACCGCGCCCTTTATCCCACGTATGTATCGTGAATCGTTTCCATGTCTAGACGCACATGTTCCTCAATGTGCCATCCGAGTTCCGTGCCAGGGCAAACCAAGAAATACGGAACTCGGTCGGGAGCTTTAAGTCGTCTGCTGATGCAGATATCAAGGTCTGTTTTTGTACCCGTGGCTATGGTCCCACGTGACCCCTCCCTCAACTACTGAAAGGCAACCCAAGAAAAATCATGTATGAGAACCACATCCCGGCCCCACTATAGCCCCACTTTCCTACAGGCCTACCTCACCCATGACTCGATAGCAAGAACATGGTCTGTTGGGGGTTCCCTGCCTTTCCGTTCGTACACGATTGACTAAAGATGGTAGGTAGTCGACGACGTGCTATCCAGGGCAAAACCAAGTATCGCCGACTCCACGCTAATCCACCCCAGTCTTTAGGTCGCTCGCATAGCAACCAAGGCATACTCTTGGTTCTTCTACCGCAGACCTTAACCTCTTGTGAGCCCAGGCGGATCATCTGCAACCTCACAGAGGGATACCAAGAGTATCCTAACGTCCCCTGAAGCTTCCACTTCGTTACCCAGTTCGTTGGAGCCTTTATCTAAGTCAGATATTGCTCCACCTCGTATTCTGAGCGATGACCTACCGTATCAGGTTACTCATCTATTTATGAACTGGTCCTATGTCCTTGGCTAAGAATTATTACTTAGTTCTCCTTAACTAAGGTTTACCACTTAGCCTCTTTTCCTGTTATCCTTGATTAACCACGATTTTCTACCTAGTTCCTCTACTAGGGTCTGTCTATTGGGTTAAGTGTTATCATTCAAGTCCATGACTTAACCCACCCACGAATCACGTCCAGATTGGCTAAGTATTTAAGTTCAAGACTTAACCCTATCGGGTCAAATTGGTCAAGTACTAGTTTACCTTAATCCTATCGGATTATCTTGCTAGATTGATTAAGCATAGATTATCTTAATCCCATCAAATTATCGAGTCGGATTGGTTAAGTATAGGCTGGCTTAACCCCATCCTCTAATCGTACTACGATGGTTAAGTATACTCTAAAAAGGTCTTGTGACTTAACCTTATCAGGTCCGCGTATTAGATTGGTTAAGTGTGGGTCACTTAACCTCATCAAATCATCATGTATAATTGGTTAAGTATAAGTTGCTTAACCCCATTAGATTATCACGTTAATTTGGTTAAGTATTGTTTACTTAACCTCATTGAATTACCAAGTTTAGATTGGTTAAGTGTTTAACTTAACCCCATCGAATTGCCGTGTTGTAACACCCCACCTCCGTTAAGGTCACTCACAAAGGGAATGCCTTAACTTTGGTGGAGCATTTTAGTAAACAGAACAGAAACTTACAAGACAGATAAAACAGTACTTGAATAATTTTAACTTTATTACAGCGGAAACATAAATTAATATGGTTACATCCTCTCAAATTTCAGAATTCAAGTACAAAATATCAGTCTTGTACAAAAGCCTTCAAAATGCATAGTTTAAAATCATAATCCCCATGGAACGGAAGCTATACAGAGCCAAGCCATACTTTAAGCACTTCAAGCAAAGAGAAATCCGGATCAAGCTAAAGTATTTCCCCCCTTGGATAACCTGGGGGGGGGGAAACGGAAGAAAGGAGGCGAAAACAACAAGGGTCAGACAAAAAGTCTGGCAAGTCCAATGACTTTCAGCATATGAACAGATAATAATAATATGATATGAACATAAAACTGGATGTGAGATAACTATAACAGGTGTAGCAGATATAACAGAAAAACAGAATGATATAAACTATTGTTTTACACTTCTCTGCACTAATACTAGTATAACAGAATTAGGTGTCACCCTAATGTCTAAATTGAAGCAGGAACGGGTACAGAATACTTTAACAGAAACAGAATGCTAATAATGGGCCTTTACTACCCGATCAGAAACAGACAGAAGAAGAAACAGATTTATCCCTATGGAAACAGAATGTGGAATTAGGTGTACACTAGTAATGGGCCTTTACCACCCGAACAGACGGTACCACACAGAAACAGACAGGTGTTACCACCCAACAGAAACAGACGGTACCAACAGAAACAGACAGAACTAAGCGTACCCTAAAACCCTACCCCAAGCGATCGGCTCCCTAATACATAAATATCCTGTGTCGGCCCCACAGTAGGGTGTATCACTCCCTAAAGTGACAACCAATTGGCACAGACCTATTTACAGATGTCACGGCGTCTTACATCCTCAGAGGCAGACCGGGATCCATGCACGCACATGACCCGGTTGGAACGCACCATCAACACCCCTCGCCATTATCAGAATGAACCACTTATAATTAGTTCAGTAAGCGTGCCCGGACCCTACCTACTGTTGGGTCAAAGTTTTGATACCAGAAAGGGTTACTGACTAATATGGGTCCCAAACAACAGATGACACAAGTAATTCCCCTCCTAACCTTGTGTCCCCAAACTAACAGATTTCAGATTTATTTGTTTACAAGTTCAGACATACAGAATTCAGATTTACTAGTTCACAAATTGAGTTAACAAGTTTTCAGACTAACGGATCAGATGTACAGATTTTTCAGATTTGTCTAACTTTGTATTGGGCCTACAGATTCATGGACGGGTTTTACTACATCTATTAATCCCTTTGGTTTAACCCTATTTTCCCCCAATACGTTTTAGACGTCATTCTTATCTTAGATTTGCATTAATTAATTATTAATGCACAGACCTCTCACATTAGATCGGTAGCTTGTGGCCGCTGGATATGCCGGGCGGTTCCGGGCAGACTTCTGCCACAAGCCAGACCTAACCTCGTGTCTTACGCATGTTATGACTAACTTCTCACATTAGAACCTATTGTTTGCGGCCACTGGATGTGCCGGGCGTTTCCGGGCAGATTTACGTCGCAAACTCATTCTAACCTCGAGTTAGCCATATTCATCTTTGCGGCCAGTTAATTAATTATTTACCGTTTATGCGCACACCCAATATATATGCCAATTCAGATTATATCAATAACAGAATGATCACATCAACTCAACTGATATAGCAGATAACAGATTTTAGCAGATTGGGTGACTTAACAGATTTAACCGATTTAGCACTTAGCAGATTTTGGCATATAACAGATTAGGCATCTCAACAGACAAATTTAACAGATTTGGCATTTCAATCTAATTAGTAGTCTAGGCAATATAACAAAACTAGCAGTTTAGGCAACTTAGCAAATTAGCAGATTTAGCAAACCTAATAATTCTAAAGGTTCTATTTACATGCCTTGCCTAGTCATAAATTAGGCCTAAATTCATGTGCCTACATAATTTTTTCATGATTCACAACATATATTCCATGTTTGCTTAAGCGCAGAATATGGACATAATTTGCCATATAACATATGTTCCAATATAGATTATACCAAATATAACCATTAATTTCAATGCATGTCATATATCCAAAAATCCCTATTTAGGTGTAATTACAATAATAGATATCCTAATTAATGTAAATCTTAAGTTTCCATATCTTCCTTCTTTTCATGTCATGAATTATTATGCAAATTATCCCCAATAATATAAATCTTTAAACCATATCTTCTAAAAATCAGATCTTGCCTTTTTATATGCATTTTGTCCAAAGTCTCAAATCATATGTAATCTTTACAGTGGTTCCTCTTCTTCTTTTATCACAAAATATGCATAGGTCTAAAACTAGTTTATAACATATGCTATTTTTTTTCTAATTAATTACAGGTCTAAATTACAACATAACTATGCATACAACATGCATAAATTATATGTTCATAGTCAAATTTATGCATCCAATCCCAAGTCATATGTCCAATATATTTTATGCCTCAGACCTAAAGTCATACATTCAATTTGGTTTTGTCAAATTTCTCATCATTCATCCCAAAACTTGCGTTCATACGTTCATCTCTTATGAGATTAGGCACAGGCTCGTGGTAGCCTGGCTATAGAAACAGAAAAGAAGAAAGGAATATAGAACAGTCACAGAAAACAGATCTAACAGAAGAGAATACAACCTCAAACTCAGATTTAAATGCATATCAAAATTATAATTAACGTTTATAGCGGAGAATAACTGTACTTGCCTTGATTGGATTAAAGAAAGAACTTTTAACTTGTTGTAGAATCTTTTGCAGAACTTTAACCTCTAGTTTGAATTGAGTTGCTTAGGCTGATGTTGATTATCTTCTAGTTTTAATTCCAGCAGAGCAGAGACGCCATTTTTTATTTTTTTATTAGAAGAAGAGAGCAATGGAGGCTAGAGAATTGTGCAAGAAACCTAGGTAGAGTCTAGGGTCCTTTTTATAGAGGTTAGGAACTGATTAGGACCATTGATGTTGCTTGGATTGATTGTAGCCATTCATTCGAAAGAGAGACCAATTAGAGCCTGCCACCTAGCCCTAATGACAAAGCAGACCACAGAAAATCGACTAACAGAGAATAGGCCAGCCGGGTTGGACTGGGTTCGACCTGTCTCTGGACCAGGTCGACAGCCCTGTCGACAACCCTGTCGACAGCCCTGTCGACCTGGTTAGACCAGGTCGACAGCCCAGTCGACCTGGGTGCATCTGGCGGGATTTTTCCCGCCCTGGCCAATTGGGCCCGGTTTTAATTTTAAACTGTTTTATTCTGAGCTGTTCGAATTTTAAACTTAATTCAGAAACTTCCAGAGGCTATATCTTCTTCATACGGACTCCGTTTTTCGAAAACTCGGACTCTATTTCGCGTATTTTTCCGAGACGAACGCAATGGCGTATCCCGTTTCCCTTAGTTCCTTGATTTCAAATTAATTATACTTTAATTTATGACTTTCACGGTTATAGAATATACGGGGTGTTACATTCTCCCCCACTTAAAAGGATTTCGTCCCCGAAATCTTCAAGTTAAGAAGAATGTGTCCTACCATCCAATCATCCATCTACTCAATCATCAACCACAGGCATCCATTGTCCTTATAGACTTCTAATGCTTTAATGTTTAAATGCACAGTGTGTGTTCATGTCCGTATCTAATGCAAAATCAGGCGGCCCACTGATTCAGTCGACCTCCTTAATGCAAATCATGTTAGTGCCATGAGTCCAATATGTATGCAAATTTTCCTACTTGAGACATATCATTTCTATATGAGTGCACAACTGCTCATTCATATGAAACATCCATATGCTGATTCGACCATTTTGCATCCATAAAAATTTAAAAATGCTCACACATCCATATGCAGTATGAGAGTGCTTTCGAGCCGATCTAGTGCCTAGTGTGTGTATATGCATCCACGAGCAACCACTAGCAACCACTTGCATCCACTTGCATCCATCAAACATAACATGTCTCAAACACATGTTTACACCCATTAGTTTCTACTTAAAGTTCAAATATTCGATCGATCGGATACGGTCGAATGATGGAAGCGAGTACAGATAGAACGAAAATTTGGTTCCCATTAGACATGGGTCCTAAGTGTCGGCCACAAAGACCGAAACCAATATCAAATTGACACCCTACGAAAACTCAGAATGTATGCGTCATACTTGATGCCTAACACAGATATCCCAGTCTCAAACAGATGATCCATAACCCTTATGGGTCTGAGTCTACAGCGGAATCCAGAAATAATACTAGCATTAAAGTGCAGAGTATCGATTACAAAATCAAAATACCAAAACCAGAAAAAGTCACAATCAGATAAAGAAATTAAACCTACTATAGAAATTTTCCTATTTCTATCCTAGCCACTAGCCTCAAGAGTGTTTGCCTGCCCTCCTTGTCCTCGTCTCTTCGGGCAGTCCCTAGTGAAGTGTCCCATCTCCCCACAGTTGAAGCAAGCGCCCTTCCTTTTTCTGCAATCCTTGTTCAGATGAGTTGAGCTCCCACAAGTAAAGCACTTTTTCCCCTTCTTATCTTCAGGCTTCTCATCCTTCTTTTGTGTTTCCTTTTTGGGCCCCGCTTTCTTATTCTGTGGTTCTTCCTTCTTTGTCTCTTTCGGGCCCTTGTCTTCCTCGTGCAGTAGTGCCATATCCACCAATTTCTCGTAAGTTGCTCCCATGGGTACATGGGTCATGGCTAGGCTGTGCAGTGGCTCATTCAATCCTTTAACAAAGCGGAGAGCCTTTTTATGCTGAGTGTTGACTAAATCCAATCCGAATCTTGCTAGTTGGTTGAACTGGTTGACGTATTCCTTGACCGTCATACTTCCTTGCTTAAGAGACAAGAACTTTTCCAATTGTAAACTTCGTTCAGCTTGCGAGAGGAATTTTGTCTCAAACCTTGTTCTGAAATCCATCCATGTCTCAACCGGCCTCTCAGCGTTAGTGACTTCCCACCAGTAGGAAGCCTCGTCTTTGAGCAGCCATACTGCCAACTGTACCTTCTGCCTATCGTCCACCTCGAAGATAACGAATAGATCCTCAGTTTCTTTGAGCCAATTCCTTGCTTCTACGAATGATTCAGTTCCTTTGAAATCCTTCCCACCCATGGCCCTAAAATCTCTACAGATCTTTGAGAAAGCAATTGCACGAGGAGGGGGTGGAGGAGGGGGATCATTTGCTGGACCTGCAGCGGCGGTCCTAGCCTCAAGATATTGACGAAACCAACCGGGTACATGAACACCCTCTGGTATCTCAGATGCTTCAGACATGCTGGAACGAAAAAGGAAAGGTTCAATACAAAAAGGACTGAAAGAAAGATATATGGCTCTTGGGGATCATGTTTTCCAAAATAAGCTTTATTTTTTTTATTTTTTTTTGAAAATACTTCCTTCCAAAACCTTTTTGAAAATAGTTTTCAAAAACTTTTATCTAATCTGGTAACCTTTAGCTCTGATACCAAGTGTAACACCCCACCTCCGTTAAGGTCACTCACAAAGGGAATGCCTTAACTTTGGTGGAGCATTTTAGTAAACAGAACAGAAACTTACAAGACAGATAAAACAGTACTTGAATAATTTTAACTTTATTACAGCGGAAACATAAATTAATATGGTTACATCCTCTCAAATTTCAGAATTCAAGTACAAAATATCAGTCTTGTACAAAAGACTTCAAAATGCATAGTTTAAAATCATAATCCCCATGGAACGGAAGCTATACAGAGCCAAGCCATACTTTAAGCACTTCAAGCAAAGAGAAATCCGGATCAAGCTAAAGTATTTCCCTCCTTGGATAACCTGGGGGGGGGGAACGGAAGAAAGGAGGCGAAAACAACAAGGGTCAGACAAAAAGTCTGGCAAGTCCAATGACTTTCAGCATATGAACAGATAATAATAATATGATATGAACATAAAACTGGATGTGAGATAACTATAACAGGTGTAGCAGATATAACAGAAAAACAGAATGATATAAACTATTGTTTTACACTTCTCTGCACTAATACTAGTATAACAGAATTAGGTGTCACCCTAATGTCTAAATTGAAGCAGGAATGGGTACAGAATACTTTAACAGAAACAGAATGCTAATAATGGGCCTTTACTACCCGATCAGAAACAGACAGAAGAAGAAACAGATTTATCCCTATGGAAACAGAATGTGGAATTAGGTGTACACTAGTAATGGGCCTTTACCACCCGAACAGACGGTACCACACAGAAACAGACAGGTGTTACCACCCAACAGAAACAGACGGTACCAACAGAAACAGACAGAACTAAGCGTACCCTAAAACCCTACCCCAAGCGATCGGCTCCCTAATACATAAATATCCTGTGTCGGCCCCACAGTAGGGTGTATCACTCCCTAAAGTGACAACCAATTGGCACAGACCTATTTACAGATGTCACGGCGTCTTACATCCTCAGAGGCAGACCGGGATCCATGCACGCACATGACCCGGTTGGAACGCACCATCAACACCCCTCGCCATTATCAGAATGAACCACTTATAATTAGTTCAGTAAGCGTGCCCGGACCCTACCTACTGTTGGGTCAAAGTTTTGATACCAGAAAGGGTTACTGACTAATATGGGTCCCAAACAACAGATGACACAAGTAATTCCCCTCCTAACCTTGTGTCCCCAAACTAACAGATTTCAGATTTATTTGTTTACAAGTTCAGACATACAGAATTCAGATTTACTAGTTCACAAATTGAGTTAACAAGTTTTCAGACTAACGGATCAGATGTACAGATTTTTCAGATTTGTCTAACTTTGTATTGGGCCTACAGATTCATGGACGGGTTTTACTACATCTATTAATCCCTTTGGTTTAACCCTATTTTCCCCCAATACGTTTTAGACGTCATTCTTATCTTAGATTTGCATTAATTAATTATTAATGCACAGACCTCTCACATTAGGTCGGTAGCTTGTGGCCGCTGGATATGCCGGGCGGTTCCGGGCAGACTTCTGCCACAAGCCAGACCTAACCTCGTGTCTTACGCATGTTATGACTAACTTCTCACATTAGAACCTATTGTTTGCGGCCACTGGATGTGCCGGGCGGTTCCGGGCAGATTTACGTCGCAAACTCATTCTAACCTCGAGTTAGCCATATTCATCTTTGCGGCCAGTTAATTAATTATTTACCGTTTATGCGCACACCCAATATATATGCCAATTCAGATTATATCAATAACAGAATGATCACATCAACTCAACTGATATAGCAGATAACAGATTTTAGCAGATTGGGTGACTTAACAGATTTAACCGATTTAGCACTTAGCAGATTTTGGCATATAACAGATTAGGCATCTCAACAGACAAATTTAACAGATTTGGCATTTCAATCTAATTAGTAGTCTAGGCAATATAACAAAACTAGCAGTTTAGGCAACTTAGCAAATTAGCAGATTTAGCAAACCTAATAATTCTAAAGGTTCTATTTACATGCCTTGCCTAGTCATAAATTAGGCCTAAATTCATATGCCTACATAATTTTTTCATGATTCACAACATATATTCCATGTTTGCTTAAGCGCAGAATATGGACATAATTTGCCATATAACATATGTTCCAATATAGATTATACCAAATATAACCATTAATTTCAATGCATGTCATATATCCAAAAATCCCTATTTAGGTGTAATTACAATAATAGATATCCTAATTAATGTAAATCTTAAGTTTCCATATCTTCCTTCTTTTCATGTCATGAATTATTATGCAAACTATCCCCAATAATATAAATCTTTAAACCATATCTTCTAAAAATCAGATCTTGCCTTTTTATATGCATTTTGTCCAAAGTCTCAAATCATATGTAATCTTTACAGTGGTTCCTCTTCTTCTTTTATCACAAAATATGCATAGGTCTAAAACTAGTTTATAACATATGCTATTTTTTTTCTAATTAATTACAGGTCTAAATTACAACATAACTATGCATACAACATGCATAAATTATATGTTCATAGTCAAATTTATGCATCCAATCCCAAGTCATATGTCCAATATATTTTATGCCTCAGACCTAAAGTCATACATTCAATTTGGTTTTGTCAAATTTCTCATCATTCATCCCAAAACTTGCGTTCATACGTTCATCTCTTATGAGATTAGGCACAGGCTCGTGGTAGCCTGGCTATAGAAATAGAAAAGAAGAAAGGAATATAGAACAGTCACAGAAAACAGATCTAACAGAAGAGAATACAACCTCAAACTCAGATTTAAATGCATATCAAAATTATAATTAACGTTTATAGCGGAGAATAACTGTACTTGCCTTGATTGGATTAAAGAAAGAACTTTTAACTTGTTGTAGAATCTTTTGCAGAACTTTAACCTCTAGTTTGAATTGAGTTGCTTAGGCTGATGTTGATTATCTTCTAGTTTTAATTCCAGCAGAGCAGAGACGCCATTTTTTATTTTTTTATTAGAAGAAGAGAGCAATGGAGGCTAGAGAATTGTGCAAGAAACCTAGGTAGAGTCTAGGGTCCTTTTTATAGAGGTTAGGAACTGATTAGGACCATTGATGTTGCTTGGATTGATCGTAGCCATTCATTCGAAAGAGAGACCAATTAGAGCCTGCCACCTAGCCCTAATGACAAAGCAGACCACAGAAAATCGACTAACAGAGAATAGGCCAGCCGGGTTGGACTGGGTTCGACCTGTCTCTGGACCAGGTCGACAGCCCTGTCGACAACCCTGTCGACAGCCCTGTCGACCTGGTTAGACCAGGTCGACAGCCCAGTCGACCTGGGTGCATCTGGCGGGATTTTTCCCGCCCTGGCCAATTGGGCCCGGTTTTAATTTTAAACTGTTTTATTCTGAGCTGTTCGAATTTTAAACTTAATTCAGAAACTTCCAGAGGCTATATCTTCTTCATACGGACTCCGTTTTTCGAAAACTCGGACTCTATTTCGCGTATTTTTCCGAGACGAACGCAATGGCGTATCCCGTTTCCCTTAGTTCCTTGATTTCAAATTAATTATACTTTAATTTATGACTTTCACGGTTATAGAATATACGGGGTGTTACACGTGTTTAGATTAGTTAAGTGTGGATTACTTAACCACATCTAATTTCCGTGGTTAGATTAGTTAAGTATCAATTACTTAACCCCATCTGATTACCATGTTTAGATTAGTTAAGTCTTAACTACTTAACCCCATCTAATTACCAAGTTTAGATTAGTTAAGTCTTAATTACTTAACCCCATCTAATTACCAAGTCGGATTAATTAAGTGTAAATTACTTAACCCCATCCCCTAATCATCTTGCACGGTTAAGTGTCATTAAGAAATCAAGCCCGGTCCCACTTAACCTACCCATTCGTGTCATATCAGTTAAGTGTCATTAGTCAAATTTACTTAACCTTATCATGTGGCATTAATTTAATTAATGCACCTCAACCTCTCACATTAGACTTTGTTGTGGTTACTAGTTAAGTCGGGCGGGTCCGGGTAGATTTACACCACAACCTAGTCTAACCTTGGGTCTTAAGCGCGACATGACCAACTTCTCACATTGGATCCTATTGTTTGTAGCTACTAGTTAAGCCGGGCGGGTCCGGGTAGATTTATGCTACAAACTCAACCCAACCTCGAGTTGGCCACTTCCATGTTTGGTCTAGTGTTATATTACACTTACAACCCATACGTGTCTAATTCCAAGTCCCAAGTTTACCCCACGTGTCATGCCCCCATTTTGGTTCAACTTACATGTCGTGTTCACATGTAACCTCAAGTCAAGTTTTCATGTCATATTCAAGTCAAGATTTCGCGTCATGTTCATGTTTATCTAACTACCCCAAAGTCGTGTTTTCCAACGCAAGCAAAAGCGAGTCAACATAGTAAGGTTACTACGTCACATATTGGCCTCAAAACATGCATGATGCCAAAAAGGGATTGGCTTCCACATGCACAACCTTGGCCAAAAACATGCATAGTGTCATAAGGTGATTTGGCCACAAACATGCATAGTATCTCAAGGGGATTTGGCCACAAACATGCATAGCATAAAAGGGGATTACTTGCATAAGTGTTCATGTCATAAACCTATCATGAAGGGATGAACCTGCCCATGTTACTCATGTGATAAAAAGGTAAACTTGCATATTATCATAAGGGATTTCGGGTTCATATACTTGCATAGCCTCAAAGTCACATTCATGCACATGTTTCATGAGTCAAAGTGGTTTCAAGTGTGCATGCTAACATACCACAAGCAAAGGTCCAATCTTGCATGGCAAACTAGGTCCAATGTAACATGAATAGCATGGTTTAGTCGCTACAACATAACCCAAAGTCATATGTTCATGCTAAGGGGCAAACTAGGTTCCCATAGGCTAACATACTCATGTTACTTTGCATTTTATCCCATGTCACATCAAGATCATCGTTTAAATCTACAAGTAGCTAGAACTTACCTAGCGTGGCAAGAGGACTAGGAGCATGAATCGTTTTGACGAAGAAAGGTGGCTCCTTTGATGAAGATCCGTCATGAAACTCGCATAGCAACGTTGATTTGGCCTCTATTTGGTGTAGCAAGCTTGCACCTTTTGAGTTGAACCCGATTTGAATGCATAGGCTCTAGGGATTGGAGATGGAGGCCATGATCAAAATTGATTTTGGCAGCACTTAGTTGCTAGGTTTGATTTTTAGGGATTTAGGTTAGGTTTAGGGTCTTTTTATAGAGATTAGGATAGTTTTAGGCCCTTAGATTAACCCTAGGATAGATCTGAACCATCAAACCACGTCAGAAGCTTCCAGAACAAGACCAGGGACCAGTGCAGGTGCACCAAGCCAGGAATGCTCGTCTGAGCCAAGTCGACAGGGCTGTCGACTTGGTCAGACCAAGTCGACTCCCAAGTCGACAGGGCTGTCGACTTGGGTACTGTGGCGGGAATTTTTCCCGCCTAGCCCAACTGGCCCAATTTTCCAAATTCAAGTTTGAATTTGAAATCTGTTTTTACTTAGAAATTTTCTGAAAACTTCGTTGGGCCTTAACCGGGTCATACGGACTCCGATTTTCGAAAACTCGGACTCTATTTCGCGTATTTTTCCGGGACGAACGCAATGGCATAGCCCATTTCGCTTGATTCAGAATTTAAAATTAAATTCTGCCTTGATTCTCGTCTTAATCATGTTATCGAAATACAGGTTGTTATCAGTGGACAAACTTTCAAATTACACACTTTATATTATACACCAATGGTACAACAGAGAGACATGGTTTAATGCTGAGAATTTTATGGACATAGATGCTTCAGTTGACAGTATGAATAAGGATAATATTGAGAATACTGTTAGATATTCCAAGTTGGGCAACATTAATACCAGATCCAAATCAAAGAAGTATAAGGAAGTAAGTGGCAATTTGAGTAATGTTATCAGTGGAGGGATATCTAAGAAATAATCTTTTTCTTGCGGAAAGTTCCTGTGCAGTTTGTTTGTAGTTGATGTTTAGTTTTTGCAAGGGTGTGTTGTTGGTTTCTTTTGTGTGTTCATACTTGATACTGATCTGGTGTACTTTGTTCTTTGGTTAGTGGTGGAGGTTTCTATCCAATTGCTGCTGGTTCATACTGTCGTGCTGTCTTGGTTTATATTATATGTCTTTGGTGATGGTGATTCTTATAGCCCCTGGTTTGGTGATCTTTTTGTTTGATGTTCTATTATTCAGCAGTGAATGTTCTTCTTTAATTGTTTCGGTTTGTTCCTGCTCCTGCTCCTGCTCCTGCATGGTTGTTGTGGTGTCTTGGCTTTGAAATATTTGCATTTCTGTTTCACGTGGACTGCCTACTGGTGAACTTTTGTGGCAACTTGCTTTTGGTTTTTTTCTCCTTTTTATTTGGACGCTGTGATTAGCTTTTGGGCTTGATGGGCCTTGACATCTTTGCATTTGCTGTGTTCACGTGCTTTTTGTGGTGGAGTTATTTTTACTGGTTTTAGTTACTCATATAGAACCATATCTAGAAGTCACAAGCTGATTCATGCTAATCTTACTTTTGATTTTCATTAAGCGTAAATTGAACTTCTATATATTACTATGTATCTCTTATCATTCACTCAATTGTTCAATCCCTTAATCATTTGTAAAGTGAGAGTTTTATTTGCTCTTACAAAAAAATGATCCATAATAGCCGTTTGTAATGTGAGAGTTTTATTTGCTTTTACATGCATATAATATATTTTATGAGAGAGAGAGAAAATATGAACACGATAGTTACTTGGGTCAAATAAAATAACCTTTAATTGTTAGCTTGTAAGAAAAAACAATCAAATAAAATTATGCAAATCGCGGTGCCATTCATCAACTAACCATGAACCTCCACATAATAAAGGAGCAAAATAAATCTAAATCTGAGTAGATTTAAAAACAAAATTAAACCGACGAGAGATAGTTACCTGGATCAATAAAACCAATGGATGGGATAGGAGAATAGGGATCGATAAAACAAATGGAAGGGATAGTAGAAAAGGGCCACCAACGAAAGGCGCAAGAAAAACAATGGAGATGCGACGTATCGATCCTCGGACCCCGAGCAAGCGATGCACGTACTCTACCAACTGAGCTACATCCCCATTCATTATGGTTCATCTGTAACTTATATAAATTATCAATCACAACAATGGCGTTAATGAGTCAAATGAGCAAGGGAAGAAGATGCAACGAAGGTGAGAAATACTAAACCCAAGTCTAGTTAAGATAGCTATGCAATCGGAGTAATTGATGTTTAGGAATCAGAATTGGGCTAGTGAGAAGGAAAGAATTAAGGTAGTATTGGGATTCTGAAGTGCTGCTTGAAATACCCAGTATTATTTATGCCTCTTCGTTCAATGAATCCCATCTCAAGCCTTTTTTGGATTCCCAATTACAACTCTATTTTGTAAGTTATCATTGAGCAAAAGCCTATGGTACTATTTGAAAGGCCAAACTAATCAGTTTCTTAGTATAAATAAAATGAACTACCGGCATTCGACGCCAACTGCTAATTTTTCTATTCTGTCCGCTTAACAACTCATTTAACCCAACTAAATCCATATTATGTTCTAAATAAAATAAGTTTAATGAGTTTAAAAAAACTACAAAATCTGAGCCAATTTATCATAATTAATTAGTAAGCATGTTGGTTAAATATTTTTTGAAACATGCGGAAAAATCATTAGTTTATCAAATTATCTGTTAAGTCATTAAAAAGATTAAAAAATTTAAACTGCTACTTAGTGTTTGCAATGAGTCTAAAAAAGTATGTACAAGAGGAAAATTAAGATATGTGCATCTTAAATTAAGATATGTGCATCCTGTTGAAGTTAGGAACCGTGACATATGTTTGAATTCCATTTGAGAGACTTGAAAAAGCAATATATCATTGAAAGTTCCCACTAAATAATGAAAGAACATGCAAATGAAACTTGAAAACAAAAGATATAGTCCCCACAGGAGCTAGAAACTAAGATAAGCTATAGAAAAATCATCAAATGGATGACCCAAACTATAATGCTTGTAGCAAAAGGAAAGAAAACTTGTAGGTAGCGACAATACTCTAGCTGAAAATTCTCAATAAAGAGCAACAGCATGTGCAAATCAAAAACCTACATGGAAAAAATAAATTATAGAGTAATCAACTTTTTGTAATATAATAGTGAAGTTATGGTCACAAACTTTAAAAAAGTACTTAATAGCAAGGCAACTTGCATAAACTAAAGCTAAAACATAGCATATAAAAACATTTTGCAACATCAAAAGAAAGCACAAGACAGTTTAGCAAGCGTAAGGAAGCTCAAAAGTACATTATATTGTTGTGTGCAATGTTAAATAAGGCCATTGATCCTTGCTTTGAATGAGTAATAAAAATTGTAGTTATAACATACTTACAAAAAAAAAAAAACAATTATCTACAGTTGCAGCCAATCAATAAACTAATTTGAAAAAAATAAAATGTTTTACACTAATGTAACAAAAATGGATCTGCAAATAAAGACCTGAGTGCCCATGTTCTTTTCTTTTTTCCCAACAAAACATGAATTTTATAACAAAATGAAAGGAAGGACTGATTTGGTATCCCAATTGATGTTTGAAATTTGACATTGAAACAAAGTCCTTATATTACAAATATTGAAAATACAAATTCATGCTATGAAAAGAAAATTTGATCTACTTCTTTATGCAAAAATACAAATCATTATAATTTTTCAATGAAATGAACGGTTTTTATTTTTTCACAATTAAAAGATAAATTCTGTCTTCATATCACCTTTACTAAAAGGATAATAATTTTTTTGATCAAATTGTGTATAACTTCATTAGTTTTTGAAAAAACTCATGACTTTTTTTTATCAAAATGGACATAAAACAAGAAAAATGTTAAAATAGAGATTATACGTTATTCATATAGAACCATATCTAGAAGTCACATGCTGATTCATGCTAATCTTACTTTTGATTTTGATTAAGAGTAAATTGAACTTCTATATATTACTATGTATCTCTTATCATTCACTCAATTGTTCAATCCCTTAATCATTTGTAAAGTGAGAGTTTTATTTGCTTTTGCAAAAAAATGTTTCATAATAGCTGTTTTTCTAGTAGAAGGAAATATAAGTGAAGATGTGATAGAAACCGTCTTTCATCTATGCAATGAAAACACAACTTTAGAGAAATTCAATGACGATGGAAATATATATTCTACACAAGCATGGATACAATAACTAACATGCATAAAATATATTTTATGAGAGAGATAAAATATGAACACGATAGTTACTTGGGTCAAATAAAATAACCTTTAATTATTCGCTTGTAAGAAAAAACAATCAAATAAAATAATGCAAATCGCGGTGCCATTCATCAATTAACCATGGACCTCCACATACTAAAGGAGCAAAATAAATTTAAATCTGAGTAGATTTAAAAACAAAATTAAAGCGACGAGAGATAGTTACCTGGATCATTAAAACCAATGGATGGGATAGGAGAATATGGGATCAATAAAACTAATGGAAGGGATAGTAGAAAAGGGCCACCAACGAAAGGCGGAAGGAAAACAACGAAGATGCGAGGTATTGATCCTTGGACCATGAGAAGGCGAAGCAGGTACTCTACCAGTTGAGCTACATCCCCATTTATTATGGTTCATCCGTAACTTCTATAAATTATCAATCACAACAATGCCGATAATGAGTCAAATGAGAAAGGGAAGAAGATGCAACGAAGTTGAGGAATACTAAACCCGAGTCTAGTTAAGATAGCTACGCAATCGGAGTAATTGATGTTTAGGAATCAGAATTGGGCTAGTGAGAAGAAAAGAAGGAAGTATTGGGATTCTGAAGTGCTGCTTGAAATATCCAGTATTATTTATGCCTCTCCATTCAGTGAAGCCCATCTCAAGCCTTTTTAGGATTCCCAATTACAACTCTATTTTGTAAGTTATCATCGAGCAAAAGCCTATAGTACTATTTGAAAGGCCAAACTAATCAGTTTCTTAGTAGAAATAAAATGAACTATCGGCGTTCGACGCCAAACGCCAACTGCTAATTTTTCTATTTCGTCTGCTTAGCAACTCATTTAACCTAACTAAACACATATTATGTTCTAAATAATATAAGTTTTGTGAGTTATAAAAAAACTACAAAATCAGAGCCTATTTATCATAATTAATTAGTTAGCATGTTGATTAAATATTTTTTGAAACATGGGAAAAAATCGTTAGTTTATCAAATAATCTATTAAGCCATTAAAAAGATTAAAAAAATTAAACTGGTACTTAGTGTTTGCAATGAGTCTGAAAGAGTATCTACAAGAGAAAAATTAAGATATGTGCATCTTGTCGAAGTTAGGAACCGTGACATATGTTTGAATTCCATTTGAGAGACTTGAAAAAGCAATATATCACTGAAAGTTCCCACTAAATAACGAAAAAACATGCAAATGAAACTTGAAAACAAAAGATATGGTCCCCACCGGAGCTAGAAACTAAGATAAGCTATAGAAAAATCGTGAAATAGATAACCCAAACTATAATGTTTATAGCAAAAGAAAAGAAAACTTGTAAGTAGCGACAACACTCTAGCTGAAAATTCACAATAAAGAGCAACAACATGTGCAAATCAAACGCCTACCTAGAAAAAATAGATTATAGAGTACTCAACTTTTTGTTATATAATAATGAAGGTATGGCCACAAACTTTAAAAAAGTACTTTATAGCAAGGCAACTTGCGTAAACTAAAGCTAAAACATAGCGTATAAAAACATTTCGCAAAATCAAAATAAAGCATAAGACAGTTTGGTAAGCGTAAGGCAGCTCATAAGTACATTATATTGTTGTGTGCAATGTTAAATAAGGCCATCGATCCTTGCTTTGAATGAGCAATAAAAATTGTAGTTATAACATACTTACAAAAAAAAATTAACAATTAACTATCGCTGCTGCCAATCAATAAATTAATTTGAAAAAAATAAAATGGTTTACACAAATGTAACAAAAATGGATCTACAAATAAAGACCTAAGTGCCCATGCTCTTTTCTTTTTCCCCAACAAAACATGAATTTTATAACAAAATGAAAGGAAGGACTGAATTAGTATCCCAATTGATGTTTGAAATTTGACATTGAAACAAAGTCCTTATATTAAAAATATTGAAAATACAAATTCATGCCGTGAAAAGAAAATTTAATCTACTTCTTTATGCAAAAATACAAATCATTATAATTTTTCAATGAAATGAACGGTTTTTTATTTTTTCACAATAATAGATAAATTCTTTCACCATATCACCTTTACTGAAAGGATAATAATTTTTTTGATCAAATTGATGTATAACTTCATTAGTTTTTGAAAGAACTCAATATTTTTTTATCAAAATGGAAATAAAACAAGAAAAATGTTAAAATATAGATTATACGTTACTCATATAGAACCATATCTAGAAGTCACAAGCTGTTCATGGTAATCTTACTTTTGATTTTGATTAAGAGTGAATTGTACTTTTATATATAACTATGTATCTCTTATCATTTACTCAATTGTTCAATCCCTTAATCGTTTGTAAAGTGAGAGTTTTATTTGTTTTTACAAAAAAATGATCCATAATAGCCGTTTTTCTAGTAGAACGATATATAAGTGAAGATGTGATAGAAACCAGCTTTCATCTATGCAATGAAAACACAACTTTAGAGAAATTCAATGACGATGAAAAAATATATTTTACACAAGCATGGATACAATAACTAACATGCATAAAATATATTTTATGAGAGAGAAAAAATATGAACACGATAGTCACTTGGGTCAAATAAAATAACCTTTAATTGTTAACTTGTAAGAAAAAACAATCAAATAAAATAATGCAAATCGCGGTGCCATTCATCAATTAACCACGGACCTCCACATAATAAAGGAGCAAAATAAATCTAAATCTGAGTAGATTTAAAATAAAATTAAAGCGACGAGAGATAGTTATCTGGATCAATAAAACCAATGGATGGGATAAGAGAATAGGGGATCAATAAAATAAATGGATGGGATAGTAGAAAAGGGCCACCAACGAAAGGCGGAGGAAAAACAATGGAGATGTGAGTTATCGATCATCGGCCCACGGGCAAGCAAAGCAAGTACTCTACCAACTGAGCTACATCCTCATTCGTTATGGTTCATCCGTAACTTATACAAATTATCAATCACAACAATGGCGGTAATGAGTCAAATGAGCAAGGGAAGAAGATGCAACGAAGGTGTGATGACCCCAAACCCCGTGTATACGGAAGTACGGATAATCATTGGAATATAACACATAACAAAAACAGCAGAACAGAAATAAAGAATTACAGCAGATAATATTCATCAAATTACACTGGAAATAATACATCATCAGAGTTACACAGCATAATTGGATCATACTTAGCATAGAGTACAGTTTCAGCTTAATATAAAATGTCTGCAACAGAATAAAAACATAATATACTAAGTGAAGTCTGAACAGCAAAATAGAAATGATAACATCCATCTTCAGCTCCATTGCTATCCAGAATGAGTCTGCTAAACCTGTATACAAGGCTGCCCATGTAGAAAAGAGGGCACCCGAGTTTGCAAAGTGAAACAAACTACGAGTCAGTCATGGGACTGGTATGAGAAATCTTATTTAACCTATTTGATAATAAGGCTAATCACAGGACCACACCGCTAATGCGGAATCGGTTTACTCCATTGGATTGCCAGTGCATAAGTAAAGTAAATCGTTAAACAACGTAATACTTTTTATAAAAATGAAATCATTATAAGACTCAAGTCCCATCACACAATGCAACGCAAACGGGAGGATAGAGTTTTACCTTATAATGGTAAAAAATGCTTGATACGATAAAACGGATTTGATATTATTATTAGTGTATATATGCTTTAAATCCTTTCAATCATAATATCAATTATAGACGGCATAACTACCATATACTATGTCGTCATACTAGTAATACAATCAAAACCGCATGGGTCGTATTGGATGTTGGATTTCCATCATGAACCAAGGCAAAAGATAGTCCTTACCGATTTTCGACACTCTAGCCCATGCCTCAGGACTCAGACTCAGGTGAGCCCTGAGATCTTCAGGGCCGGTCCTCAAATATGTTAGTGGATTAGTTATGCCTGAACAATACGTTTCCCCGACCTATGGGGCTTAAATAGAGCCGCAAGGGACTCAAATAACCGAGGCACCTCATTCCATCATCCACATAAGTAAAAATGTCAAGCCTTGTAGAAACCATGACACCACTTCTAGCTAGAAAGAAACGTATGTCCTCCCTGCATTCCTTACTCTCGTTTCTGGTTCATACCGGGGTGTGAGGCTCGCGAAGTAACGCTATACACAAAGCTATGCTATTTAAAGCTGTGTCTTGATCATCAACCACAAGGCTCTGCTTTTCAACAATAAGCCTTGATCATTTGCATCTTGGCATGCCACACTGACAATTCACGCCATGCGATTGATGTCTATTAATAAATAACCTCAAAGGGTGTTAAGCAAGAGAATAAATTCTCCGCCACCAATGGATAAATATTAATAGAGATCAATCGACACAGAACGAAATCCAATGTCAGACATACATCCATTTACAAGTTCGTTCTAGGTCTGAACGAGACTGAAGGCACCGAGCATATCCGGACAATCAACAAGTACGTCCGGACAACTACCACTGTAACCCCTCCTGGGAGCTAACCGATTCAGGGCATCAGTAGTCATCCATTCGATGTTGAAGATCGCCGGTCTTCAATCACCGTCTTCAAATCTTCGACTTCCAATCGTCGTATAATTATTTGAAATGAGATTTAACTCGAACTTTTCAAATAATTCTCGAATATGTATAGTTTAAATCAATCTTTCCATTGCATATCATTTATAATATTTTATAACGATTTATTGCTATTTTTATTTATTTAAAAATAGTCATTTTCAATTAAACGACGCTTCGGGTCATTACATGGCACTGGCGCTGTTTTCATCAAAATTTGATTTACACATTTCTCCAAATCTAACCGTTGGATCTTAACAAATTTTATATCGTTGGAAAGCTCTTTCTAAAGCTAACCCAACGGTTCCAGTTTTGAGGAAATCCGACGGTCGGATCTCTCGGTATAATCGTTTAAAGTTACGTTTTCAAATCGCGAACTGCAGCGCACGATTCGTTTATTTTAATTTATATATATATATATAAATAAATTGTTCAATGATTTCAAACCAATTTCAATTCAACAGTGATTTCTTCTATGTGAAATCATACATTACATTAAAAATGCAATTTGTTTTTATCATTTATTAATTTACATTGGAAAATGTAAATCTTGATTCATTCTTTAATTTACATTGAAAAATGTACTTTTTAATGTTAATCATGTTTCATTTTAAAACAAAGGTATATTCTCATGTTTTCATTCACTACATTAAAAATGAGATTTTTAATGTAAACTAATTTTTATTTTCAAACAATGTTCATTTTTCTATGTAATGTCCCGACTTTTTCAACCCTTTTTAAACCATTTTAATGAGGAATTAAAATGAGATTTACTAATTAAAAATCAAAACTAAGGAGATTTTTATATATATGTGTATAAGCATATGTATGGGTAAATATAATAATGTATATACTTGATTTATCTTAGGATTTGAAAATAATAAAATACTACATTTAGATAGAAATCAAAAGTGATAATTTATATGAAGATAAATACTTCCTAGTTATCATTTTAGAACAGCAAGGAGTTAAAAACAAAAGGGGCTAGAACATGAATAAAAGAAAAGAGCCTTTTGTTCATTTAAAAATAAAAAGGACTTTGGGTTAAAACAACACAACATGTGTGTATAACAAGAAGACTAGTCGGCTACAACATGAACAAAGCAAACATGAAACCATAAGAGAAATAACATAAAAACATTTGTTCTTTGAT
Source organism: Allium sativum (assembly GCA_030737875.1). Taxonomy (NCBI): domain Eukaryota; kingdom Viridiplantae; phylum Streptophyta; class Magnoliopsida; order Asparagales; family Amaryllidaceae; genus Allium; species Allium sativum. The sequence continues at coordinate 1,014,718,691 of CM060926.1, read as the reverse complement.
TAGAACAAATATCTTGAAAATAAAAGACAAAATGAAACTACCTAGTGAGACAAAACATTTAATGAAAGATACTTCAAATAGTAATCTAGGATTGTAAAACCATTGCCTAAAATCCTCTAATACAATTAGCATGTGTATTTCCTTGAACAAGAAGGAAAATATCAGCAAGTAGAAAACAAAATAAAGCAATTGTTAAATGCATTAAAATCCAAGAAGAGATCATAGCATTTAATGAAAGTAAGGTGAAACCTTCTAGAAGATATCACCTAGTACCCTCTCATTGGCTAGGATCCTTAATGAGACAAACATTTCCATGCATGTGCAAGCATGTGCCATAGGAAATATAGGAAGGGTGGGGTAAGGCTTTGGGGATTTTTACTGTGCAAACATGTGCAGGAAAATGTTTTAAAATTCTTGAACTTGCCTATAAATACACTCCAAACTCTCATACTTTCTCCTCACAAACAAAAACTGATTTCATCTCTAATTTCTGAAGTCTTCTTTCTGGAATCTTGGATAGCAATTTGGTGAGTGAAACACTTTAATTCCTGTGTTTAATACTTTTCTGTAAAACAGTTTTGTTTATAAGTTTAAACTGCAAAATTCTATTTAATCAGTATTTGTTACTGTCAACTAGCAAGAGTGATGATAGAATCCCGGATCTATATCTATAAAAAACCAAGATCCTTATAGAAATGTGTTAGAATAGTTGTTAAGTGATCAAACATTTAGTAGCACCTGTACTGTGGTTTGAAACACAAAGTATGTGCATTTGAATCTTAGCAGTAATCAGAAATTAGAAGTTCTCACCATTGTTTGATGATAATGTATGGAGTGTAGTACAAATATATCACCAATTACCGAATCAAATGGATAGAAATAACATTTCAAAAGTATAAGTGTTCAAAACAGAAAATACAGAAACTCTCTGTAAATGAGAATTCAAAGTGAATTTTCAAGTGTTATAAAAACTCGTTTGAATTATATAAACGTAATCACTGATCGAAATGATGATTTTTAAGATGAAAATCATGATTTTTAGTAATGTGAAACTCGAGAATGATGGGGATGGACGGAAAACGAGTTTGGGTGAAATTCCGGCGATGGGCGTCGTTGAACTCCAAGGCGAAAGGAGGAGAGGAGCGGTGAGGGTCAAGGATCGTCAGAAAAATACAAACTGATTTTTGCAATGGGTATATTTCGAGAATGGAGGGGAAATAGGGTTTTTGGGCTTGTGTTTTAGGTCCACGGTCACGATCGAACTGCGGCGCGACGGTAAACTTTGGGGCGTGCGGTACGGGGGGAAACGATGGAGGAGATCGGTGACGTGGCATGATCGGAGTCGGAGACGTTCTGATGAACGGAGGTGAGAGCAGTGTGGACTTCCTTGGATCGAGCTTTTGAAGGTAATGGAGGATGGAAGGTGGTTTTACTGTAGCGACGTGGTGAAGTTGCTCCGGTGGGTGATCGTCGAACGGGAGGTGGAGCGTGACCATTCTGGAGTGGTGCGGTGGCTTCTCGAGGGACGGTGGTGGTGTGCACGTGCACCACCGTGCACTGGAAGGAGAAAGTGCCAACAGTTTTGGCACTTGCCAAACACTGTGCATTGGCATTTGCCAAACAGGTTTGGCACTTGCCAAACCCAAGTGTTTGGCACTTGCCAAGGCAAGTTTGGCATTTGCCAAATGTTGTGCTTGGCACTTGCCAAGTCGGTTTGGCACTTGCCAAAGCCTGGTACTTTGGCAGTGCCAAAGCCTGGCACTTTGGCAGTGCAAAATCCGGTACTTTGGCAGTGCCAAAGCCGGTGTTTCCAACATTTGTCAAATTCCGGGTACTCTGGTACTTCAGTGAAGACAATATTTAAAATTTAAAATGGCTTTAAATTTTAAATTATGAAATAAATGAAATTTAGAAATAAATGAAATTTAGAAATAAATTAATTAAATAAATAAAAAGAAGTGTTTTTATTTAATCAGCAGAAGGCAAGTGGAAAGAAGAAGAAGGAGGAAATCAAAACGAGATGTTCGACTATAGGAGTTCGATCAAATTTTGAATTATAGATAACAAGTGAATAAATGATTTAAATTTATTATTTAAATTATTTATAATTAAATAACCATAAAAAAATAAATAAAAAGGAAAGGAAAGGTTTTGAAACATCGCTCGAGCAGAAATGACAAAAGATGAAAGAGTACAGTATGCGAAGCACGGGCATTTCCAAATGATGAACAAAACACTGTTAAAACCATATACACCTCAACTGATTATCTTAAAGGATAATTTAACTATACTGATGTGAACCAGATAAGCAAACACTGTTTGAAAAATAATAATTTATCTGTAACGGAGAAATACTCCTGACTAAACCGATAAAAAATTATCGACTGTAAAAAGATATTCGTACATCGTTTCGAAGAGTCCGGGATAAATATTCCACTTCGACTCGATTTATACGACGCATGTCAGAATACTGAAGACGACGATGTGCAAGAGAAATTTTAAAGAGTATCTTTGGTCTGTTTAATCCCAGGACAAACCCGAATGGACGAATGTTTGACAACGTATATCAGTTAGATTCTACACATCGATTTTACGTAAGTATATTACGTTGGTGGCGGAGAAATTCGTTTCTCTTAGCTTTATTTCCCGCAATATATTTGGGTAATCGAATGAGTTTTTCTTACGGATATGACGATGTGGCATTCAAAGTAATTGAAGAGAAATCTGTCAGAAGGATAAACGTGACCTAAAAACCTCACAACTAGGAAGTGACAAAAGTTGGGCTAGGCAGCATGGCTAGTTGGGTCATTCCCAAGCAGGGTGTATTATCACCATCTAGAGAAATTCCTATTTGCTTCTTAATCTATATTTCGCTGCTGCAGCTTTCGGAAACGGTGGGTCGCTCCCAACCGTGGGGGTGATAATATATTCGTCACACTTAAGCTAAATGAGTGGACGGTCATGTGTGGCTGGGTTACAAGACGTTCTTGTTGAACCTGCAGTGTATACCCTCTAGAGTACACTGATCGGTAGGTGCTCCCATACCTTGTCTGTTAGAATCCAATCTCCAATAAGCGCTCTGCGGTTTTAGATTTTATTATATATACGTGAACGTGAGATGCAAGCGTTTCACTAGATGATTATTTATTTGATAAAAAACTATCGTAATATCAAACGTTTTGATATAAAGTACTTGGGTCATTATCCATATATTAGTTCTGGATTGGTCTAAAGGTTTCTAAAGTAAATGAATCTGGAAAACCTTATTTCTTATTTCACTGCTTACTTCTTATAACTGTGTTTACTCACACCAGTCCCCTGACTGACCCAGAGTTTATTTTCTGTGTTTTCCTAAACTCTTGGGTACTCATAACACTTGTTATGAGTAGACAAGTGATCCAGGTATCTAGTGGAACTCTTTTGAAGTATTGTGGAGTACAAGACCAAGAACCTGTCTAGTAGCTATATCCATCTCTAAGTATTCAGTTTATGTATTGGGCCAGTATCACGTATGATGTTGTATTCGAATGATGTACTCTGATGTAACAGACTCAGTATTGTAATATATTATGTATTTTGTGAAATTCCGCTGTGAGATTAATTTCCGTTGTGTAATTCTGATGTTCTCCTTACTCTTCTATTCTATAAGTTCTATCTTTTCTGTCTCATCTTATAAATTCTTTCAATAATGACACGGTTTTCAAGGCATCGAAAATCACGCCGTTACAGTTGGTATCAGAGCTTAGGTTTTTTGAACAGCTAGGCTTAGAGTTAGTGCTGAGAGAGCGTATTTTATAAAAACCATATAGTATAGGACGACCCTAATTATTTGGTTAGGATATCCCTAAAGACTGTTTTTCGAATGGGTATTAACTTTCAAATCGTATACTCAGAAAGTTGATAATGAGTTCTCAAGGAAGACGAGGCCGAGGAGCAAGCAGGGCAACCACAACCAATGGGCACACTGTTAATCAGACCCAAGTGGATACAACTGAAGTAGTCCAAGCTCCAACACAGCCAAACTTCGCTATGATTTGCAAGAATTACACTACTCTAGGAGGGAAGACTTTTAAGGGAACTGAATCACTGGTTGTTGTCCAAGCATGGATTAGATCATGTGAAAAGATTTTTAAAGGACTGAAGCTGGATGATGAGTACAAACGTCTCTTAGCATCATGGGATCTAGAGGTAGCTGCAGCTATCTGGTGGGATGCTCAGACTGCAAATACTCCGGAGGAGAATTTTACTTGGGAAATGTTCAAAGATGCTTTTGAAGCTCAGTATCTGCCAGCAACTGGGAAGACAAGGATGTACCGAGACTTTATTGACTTGAAACAGGGAGACCTGTCAGTGACTGATTATGAAAACAAGTTCAATGCACTGCCAAGCTTTGGACTAGAGTTAGTCAATACTGCACTGAAGAAGAACGAGATGTTTGTAGCTGGACTAAAGGATAATCTGCAAGGTAGGATGATGGGGCATCTGAAAGACCCGTTCGTTGAGTTAGTGGATTTAGCACTCAGGTATGAAGCCTTGGACGCTAAGAAACCCACAGCTGCAAAGGGTCAGACTGGAGAAATCAATGGAGAGAATCTCCGGAAGAGGAAATTCAATCCAAATTGGGAGAACAAGGAAAAGGGAGATACAGGGGAAGAGAAGTATGAAAATCGTTTCAAGAATGTTCGGTGTCACAACTGCAAACAAAAGGGACATATCGCTAGATTTTGTAAGGAGCCAAAGGATAAGGAACCAGAACAACCCCAGCAGCCACAGAAACCTCAATAACAACAGCAGCAGAATCAGAATTAAAGGAATGAGATGGTGGCGAAGAACCTCTATTTCAACTGTCATCAGCCTGGACACATGGTCAGGAACTGCCCGCTGATGAAGAAGGCACCACAGCCTAATGTTTACGCTATCATGAATGAGCCATCAACTTCTGGGAAAGGCACCTACACAGTGTCAGAGGAGTAGGATGGAGGAATGAGTTGAACTATATATATATATATATCTATCTATATATATGAGATGATAGTCTACAACTTGAATTCGTCAAGTGTAGCACTAGTATGGTAGTATGTTGTATGCCAAGTACGAGTGTGGGTCTAATGTATAATTAGAATGCACTAAATGATTATGATATGGAATATCATCTTTTCGGAAAAATTCTTTCTATCTTTCTTACTTTTAATTTCGGGGACGAAATTCTTATAAGGGGGGTGGACTGTAATGTCCCGACTTTTTCAACCCTTTTTAAACCATTTTAATGAGGAATTAAAATGAGATTTACTAATTAAAAATCAAAACTAAGGAGATTTTTATATATATGTGTATAAGCATATGTATGGGTAAATATAATAATGTATATACTTGATTTATCTTAGGATTTGAAAATAATAAAATACTACATTTAGATAGAAATCAAAAGTGATAATTTATATGAAGATAAATACTTCCTAGTTATCATTTTAGAAGAGCAAGGAGTTAAAAACAAAAGGGGCTAGAACTTGAATAAAAGAAAAGAGCCTTTTGTTCATTTAAAAATAGAAAAGAACTTTGGGATAAAACAACACAACATGTGTGTATAACAAGAAGACTAGTCGGCTACAACATGAACAAAGCAAACATGAAACCATAAGAGAAATAACATAAAAACATTTGTTCTTTGACTAGAACAAATATCTTGAAAACAAAAGACAAAAAGAAACTACCTAGTGAGACAAAACATTTAATGAAAGATACTTCAAATAGTAATCTAGGATTGTAAAACCATTGCCTAAAATCCTCTAATACAAGTAGCATGTGTAGTTCCTTAGACAAGAAGGAAAATATCAGCAAGAAGAAAACAAAATAAAGCAATTGTTAAATGCATCAAAATCCAAGAAGAGATCATAGCATTTAATGAAAGTAAGGTGAAACCTTCTAGAAGATATCACCTAGTACCCTCTCATTGGCTAGGATCCTTAATGAGACAAACATTTCCATGCATGTGCAAGCATGTGCCGTAGGAAATATAGGAAGGGAGGGGTAAGGCTTTGGGGATTTTTCTGTGCAAACATGTGCATGAAAATGTTTTAAAATTCTTGAACTTGCCTATAAATACACTCCAAACTCTCATACTTTCTCCTCACAAACAAAAATTGATTTCATCTCTAATTTTTGAAGTCTTCTTTCTGGAATCTTGGATAGCAATTTGGTGAGTGAAACACTTTAATTCCTGTGTTTAATACTTTTCTGTAAAACAGTTTTGTTTATAAGTTTAAACTGCAAAATTCTATTTAATCAGTATTTGTTACTGTCAACTAGCAAGAGTGATGATAGAATCCCGGATCTACATCTATAAAAAACCAAGATCCTTATAGAAATGTGTTAGAATAGTTGTTAAGTGATCAAACATTTAGTAGCACCTGTACTGTGTTTTGAAACACAAAGTATGTGCATTTGAATCTTAGCAGTAATCAGAAATTAGAAGTTCTCACCATTGTTTGATGATAATGTATGGAGTGTAGTACAAATATATCACCAATTACCGAATCAAATGGATAGAAATAACATTTCAAAATTATAAGTGTTCAAAACAGAAAATACAGAAACTCTCTGTAAATGAGAATTCAAAGTGAATTTTCAAGTGTTATAAAAACTCGTTTGAATTATATAAACGTAATCACTGATCGAAATGATGATTTTTAAGATGAAAATCATGATTTTTAGTAATGTGAAACTCGAGAATGATGGGGATGGACGGAAAACGAGTTTGGGTGAAATTCCGACGATGGGCGTCGTTGAACTCCAAGGCGGAAGGAGGGGAGGAGCGGTGAGGGTCAAGGATCGTCAGAAAAATACAAACTGATTTTTGCAATGGGTATATTTCGAGAATGGAGGGGAAATAGGGTTTTTGGGCTTGTGTTTTAGGTCCACGGTCACGATCGAACTGCGGCGCGACGGTGAACTTTGGGGCGTGCGGTACGGGGGGAAATGATGGAGGAGATCGGTGACGTGGCATGATCGGAGTCGGAGACGTTCTGATGAACGGAGGTGAGAGCAGTGTGGACTTCCTTGGATCGAGCTTTTGAAGGTAATGGAGGATGGAAGGTGGTTTTACTGTAGCGACGTGGTGAAGTTGCTCCGGTGGGTGATCGTCGAACGGGAGGTGGAGCGTGACCATTCTAGAGTGGTGCGGTGGCTTCTCGAGGGACGGTGGTGGTGTGCACGTGCACCACCGTGCACTGGAAGGAGAAAGTGCCAACAGTTTTGGCACTTGCCAAACACTGTGCATTGGCATTTGCCAAACAGGTTTGGCACTTGCCAAACCCAAGTGTTTGGCACTTGCCAAGGCAAGTTTGGCATTTGCCAAATGTTGTGCTTGGCACTTGCCAAGTCGGTTTGGCACTTGCCAAAGCCTGGTACTTTGGCAGTGCCAAAGCCTGGCACTTTGGCAGTGCAAAATCCGGTACTTTGGCAGTGCCAAAGCCGGTGTTTCCAACATTTGTCAAATTCCGGTACTCCGGTACTTCAGTGAAGACGATATTTAAAATTTAAAATGGCTTTAAATTTTAAATTATGAAATAAATGAAATTTAGAAATAAATGAAATTTAGAAATAAATTAATTAATTAAATAAAAAGAAGTATTTTTATTTAATCAGCAGAAGGCAAGTGGAAAGAAGAAGAAGGAGGAAATCAAAACGAGATGTTCGACTATAGGAGTTCGATCAAATTTTGAATTATAGATAACAAGTGAATAAATGATTTAAATTTATTATTTAAATTATTTATAATTAAATAACCATAAAAAAATAAATAAAAAGGAAAGGAAAGGTTTTGAAACATCGCTCGAGCAGAAATGACAAAAGATGAAAGAGTAAAGTATGCGAAGCACGGGCATTTCCAAATGATGAACAAAACACTGTTAAAACCATATACACCTCAACTGATTATCTTAAAGGATAATTTAACTATACTGATGTGAACCAGATAAGCAAACACTGTTTGAAAAATAATAATTTATCTGTAACAGAGAAATACTCCTGACTAAACCGATAAAAAAATATCGACTGTAAAAAGATATTCGTACATCGTTTCGAAGAGTCCGGGATAAATATTCCACTTCGACTCGATTTATACGACACATGTCAGCATACTGAAGACGACGATGTGCAAGAGCAATTTTAAAGAGTATCTTCGGTCTGTTCAATCCCAGGACAAACCCGAATGGACGAATGTCTGACAACGTATATCAATTAGATTCTACACATCGATTTTACGTAAGTATATTACGTTGGTGGCGGAGAAATTCGTTTCTCTTAGCTTTATTGCCTGCAATATATTTGGGTAATCGAATGAGTGTTTCTGACGGTATGACGATGTGGCATTCAAAGTAATTGAAGAGAAATCTGTTAGAAGGATAAACGTGACCTAAAAACCTCACAACCAGGAAGTAACAAAAGTTGGGCTAGGCAGCATGGCTAGTTGGGTCATTCCCAAGCAGGGTGTATTATCACCTTCTAGAGAAATTCCTATTTGCTTCTTAATCTATATTTCGCTGCTGCAACTTTCGAAAATGGTGGGTCGCTCCCAACCGTGGGGGTGATAATATATTCGTCACACTCAAGCTAAATGAGTGGACGGTCATGTGTGGCCGGGTTGCAAGACGTTCTTGTTGAACCTGCAGTGTATACCCTCTAGAGTACACTGATCAGTAGGTGCTCCCATACCTTGTCTGTTAGAATCCAATCTCCAATAAGCGCTCTACGGTTTTAGATTTTATGATATATACGTGAACGTGAGATGCAAGCGTTTCACTAGATGATTATTTATTTGATAAAAACTATCGTAATATCAAACGTTTTGATATAAAGTACTTGGGTCATTATCCATATATTAGTCTAAAGGTTTCTAAAGTAAATGAATCTGGAAAACCTTATTTCTTATTTCACTGCTTACATCTTTTAACTGTGTTTACTCACACCAGTCCCCTGACTGACCCAGAGTTTATTTTCTGTGTTTTCCTAAACTCTTGGGTACTCATAACACTTGTTATGAGTAGACAAGTGATCCAGGTATCTAATGGAACTCTTTTGAAGTATTGTGGAGTACAAGACCAAGAACCCGTCTAGTAGCTATATCCATCTCTAAGTATTCGGTTTATGTATTGGGCCAGTATCACGTATGATGTTGTATTCGAATGATGTACTCTGATGTAACAGACTCAGTATTGTAATATATTATGTATTTTGTGAAATTCCGCTGTGAGATTAATTTCCGTTGTGTAATTCTGATGTTCTCCTTACTCTTCTATTCTATAAGTTCTATCTTTTCTATCTCATCTTATAAATTCTTTCAATAATGACACGGTTTTCAAGGCATCGAAAATCGCGCCGTTACATTCTATTTTCAAACATGACATTAAAAATGAGATTTTTAATGTAACAAGTTTTATTTTCACTAAATGATCCTTTTTCTTGTTTTCTAACATTACATTAAAAATGAAAATTTTAATGTAAAGATATTTTTATTTTAAACAATGAACATTTTCTTGCTATCTAACATTACATTAAAAATGAAAATTTTAATGAAATCATATTTTCATTTTTAAGTTATGATCATTTTTCTAATTTACTACTTTACATTAAAATAAGGATTTTTAATGTAATCACATTTATTCTAAAAACATGAATATATTCTCTATATTTTATATTCACTTTAAAAAATGATATTTTCAATGTAATTATGCTTTGTTTTAAAACAATGAACAAATTTCCTATATTCTATATTTATGTTAAAGATGAACATTTTAATGATAAACATGTTTTATTTAATAACATGAACAACATCCTCATTCTCTATATTTATATTGAAAATGAACATTTTTCATTTCATTCTTCTATTACACTAAACATGCGATCTTTTTACATTTCATAAAAGATGTAATCTTTTATATTCATTCTTTCATTACATTGCAAGATGTAGCCTTTATATCTTTCATTACATCATAGAAAAAAAATGTAATCTTTTCTATCTTTTATACATTATAGAAAATGTAAGGGTGTGTTTGGTTCACCATTTTTAATTTTCAGTTTCCACCAATACAAAATTGCAAGCGATGCACATAAAACATGCAAAATGACCGTTTTAGAAAACAAAGTTAACAAATAAAACGAAAAACAACTTTTTTTTGTTTTTCATGTTTTCGGAAACAACGAATAAACGACACACAATTCATCCTTCCGTCGTCCTCCAACCTCTCCGTGGTCCCCTCCATGTTCCTTCCATCCCCTTCGTCATCCATTTACTCCCTTCATTTTATATAGCTAACGCTGAAAACTCAAAATGCAAAACAAAAAATAAATCAAACGCCACCTAATCTTTTAATTCATGTTCTATTTGCATCAAAAAAAAAAAAAAAGGCTAACAAAAATTACACTCTTAAATCAATATTTTATTCACATCAAATTGCAAACAAAAATGCAACTTTCATTTTAGAGTTTTGTTTGCATCTAAATTTGCAAACAAAAATGCAACTTTCAATTTCAACATTTTATTGCATCAAAGAATGCAAATAAAATATAACTATTTATTTCAATGTTAAGTTGCATCAAAGAATGCAAATAAAATATAACTATTTATTTCAATGTATGAACCCTTTCACATATCCTATATTTACATTAAAATAATGTTTTTAATGTAAACATGTTTACAATTTCAAAACATGAACAATTTAACTAGATTCTATCTTAACATTAAAAATGGGATAAAAACATGAAAAAATTTCATACATTCTAAATTTTCATTAAAAATGGGATTTCCACATGCAGATACAATTTGTATCAAAATGTATATTTTCTAATGTAAATTTATATTGGAGATATAAATTCCAATGTTACACATTTTATATCAAAATGCCAAATTTTTAATGTATCCTTTTCATGTTCATATATATATATATATATAAAATCTAATTTTTATACTATTTGACAATTTTATATAATAACATAAATATTTTACAACACAAAAATATATCAGGAAATTTCGGTAGCATAACGGCAGGGTAATTAAAACCGGCACTGTCCCGATTTACGGCTCCTCGCTCTACCTTAAAGCCTCGCAGCTTTTGACAAGGGGGATTTCAATAATCTAGTTCGTACGCAGACAAATTTTTTCACAATATCAATCAATTTCAATTTCTTTTTCTTTTTCTTTTTCAACCACAAACAAACACCAAAATTCAACCAATCACAAATCAATCAAGTTGTCCATGGTCTGTGGACGACGGGTGTCGGGAGTTTCTAAACTCCGTCTGCATCCTAATATAATTTATTTATTTTATTTCTGAACTCAGATATCTCACCTTGATTTGACGATGCCAAAAATTGTAATAGGCTCTAAAAATTCTCCGGTCTCTTTTAAAATGTAGATCACGTCGTTATGATTCCAACGTTTCCTGTTTCATTGAATTTCGTTATTGTATGACCGAGATATGGTTTTCTAAAGGTTGATAATCATTTTGAATAGAATAAATAAATTAAATAAATAAATAAAAACCTTCTTCTTCTGCAACTCAACTCAGGCCGACCGTTTTTCTCATTACATTCGAACTTAGGGTTCGTTCTTGCTCGCAGATCAAGGCACTGGGGAAGGATCAGACACCACCACCTCGACGGGCTCCGAAACGCGTGCCCCGAGATCCCCTTCTCGTTGAACTCGCACGTCGATTTGGGGGGTGTAACAGAAGGCGACGCGGCCGACTTCAGGGTGACTATTCTCCCTGTATACACCACTTGAGGAGGATCCGACCGTATAAGATTCGAGGGGGAAGAATTATCTACAAAAAATGCCAAAAGGAGAGGGAGATTTCGTCGAACGGATTCGGTTTATTTAGAGGAGGAAAGGAGCAGTGATGGCCATGGATTTCGAACAAGGGCGGATGATACGATGGTATACTGTGCGAGGGTTTGGCTGTATATACGGTATATTTATACCGTATACGTATTTTCCATTTTATTTTAATTCTATTTAATTTCAATTTAATTTTATATATTGCTCTTAAAGCGAAATCAAACCCAACGCGTGTCACCCCTAGCTAAATACCCCTATGCCGGACACGATGGGATATGTTTCGTCACCCAATTCGGCTGTTACGATATGTTTTTCTTCAAATTAAATAATAAAACATTTAATTATTTAATTTGATTGAACATTTTAATTTACCGGGGCCACATACTGACTCTAAAAATTCCCGAAAAATAAATCTGGCTATGTTTTGACGATACGGTCCCAACAAGACTAATTTCGTCGAATTTGGAGACCGTTGGAAAAATTGCCATTTTCTGGTCGATCGAAATTGACTGAAATTGTCAAAACACATTTTCTTTTGCCACACTCACATATTGATCCCAAAAATTATGAAAATTGGAATCCTCCAATAATTTGACATTTCGGTTCCAACAAAAGTGATTTCGTCGAAAACGGAGGTCATTTGAAAAATGCCTATTTATACGGGCTATATATTCTATTAAATTCCATAGCGACTATTATGAAAATTTAACTGACCATAACTTTTGATTCCTGTTATGAAATTTTAATTTTTCGGATTCGTTGGAAAGATTTATTTAAACAGATTTAAATATTTTTGGTTTCACTAAAATCCGATCTATTTTACATCCTGTACAGTCAGTTAAAGTTTGAATGAAAATTTTCAAACTGCCGTGCTATTTTTTACACCTTTTAAAGTTAAAATTAAATATATTAGTCAAAACTTCGATTTAAATAAATTTTTAATCATTATTATTTAAAATCAATTATTTCAACTATTCAAAATTCAATAAAATAGCCGAAATAAAAATTTTAGATTGGTTCTGATTTTTCGGGCTGTTATAGAAGGTGAGGAATAATAAACCTGAGTCTAGTTAAGATAGCAATGCAATCAGAGTAATTGATGTTTAGGAATCAGAATTGGGCCAGTGAGAAGAAAAGAAGGAAGCATTGGGATTTTGAAGTGTTGCTTGAAATACCCAGTATTATTTATGCCTCTCCGTTCAATGAAGCCCATCTCAAGCCTTTTTTGGATTCCCAATTACACCTCTATTTTGTAAGTTATTATTGAGCAAAAGCCTATGATACTATCTGAAAGGCCAAACTTATCAGTTTCTTGGTAGAAATAAAATGAATTACCGGCGTTCGACGCCAACTGCTAATTTTTCTATTCCGTCCGCTTAACAACCCATTTAACCCAACTAAACGTGTATTATGTTCTAAATAATATAAGTTTAAAGAGTTATTTTTACTGTGTTCACGTGCATTTGCTGTGTTCACGTGCTCTTTGTGGTGGAGTTATTTTCACTGGTTTTAGTTACTCATATAGAACCATATCTAGAAGTCACAAGCTGATTCATGCTAATCTTACTTTTGATTTTGATTAAGCGTAAATTGAACTTCTATATATTACTATGTATCTCTTATCATTCACTCAATTGCTCAATCCCTTAATCGTTTGTAATGTGAGAGTTTTATTTGCTTTTACAAATAAACCAAATGGATAGGATAGTAGAAAAGGGCCACCAACGAAAGGCGGAGGAAAAACAATGGAGATGCAAGGTATCGATCCTGGGACCACGGACAAGCGATGCACATACTCTACCAATTGAGCTACATCCCCATTCATTATGGTTCATCCGTAACTTATATAAATTATCAATCACAACAATGGCGGTAATGAGTCAAATGAGAAAGAGAAGAATATGCAACGAAGTGAGGAATACTAAACCCGAGTCTAGTTAAGATAGCTATGCAATCAGAGTAATTGATGTTTAGGAATCGGAATTGGGCTAGTGAGAAGAAAAGAATTAAGAAAGTATAGGGATTCTGAAGTGCTGCTTGAAATACCCAGTATTATTTATGCCTCTCTGTTCAATGAAGCCCATCTCAAGCCTTTTTAGGATTCCCAATTGCAACTCTATTTTGTAAGTTATCATCGAGCCTATGGTACTATTTGATAGGCCAAACTAATTAGTTTCTTAGTAGAAATTAATTGAACTACCGGCCATTGATCCTTGCTTTGTTAAATAAGGCCATTGATCCTTGCTTTGAGTGAGCAATAAAAATTATGGTAATAACATACTTACAAAAAAAAACAATTAACTACAGTTGCTGCCAATCAATAAATTAATGTGAAAAAATAAAATCTTTTACACTAATGTAACAAAAATGGATCTACAAATAAAGACCTAAGTGCCCATGCTCTTTTCTTTTTTCCCAACAAAACATGAATTTTTTAACAAAATGAAAGGAAGGACTGATTTGGCATCCCAGTTGATGTTTGAAATTTGACATTGAAACAAAGTCCTTATATTACAAATATTGAAAATACAAATTCATGCTATGAAAAGAAATTTTAATCTACTTCTTTATGCAAAAATACAAATCTTTATAATTTTTCAATGAAATGAACGGTTTTTATCTTTTCACAATAAAAGATAAACAAGTGTTCGGCCCCGTGCTACGCACACGGGCATGGTTGGCTATTAAGCTGATATTAAAAGTTACTTAGACAATACCCCTATGTAAAATAAAGAATTTTATGTAAGATATACGTGTTTATCTATGTTATATTTTGAGTGTAAGCACAAAATATAACATATGCGTTATTTTATTAATATTTTAGACCTTTTCGTAAAAGTGGAGCATTCTAAAAACTTTTATTCAAAGTATAGAGAAATTAAGATATATTTTATAGAACAAAAACAATTAGAATAGTAAATTTGACCAATATTTTTTTATGTTAAAAAACAGTCAAATTTGCAAGTCATGCTGGAAGTTAATTCTTTAAAATTTTGTTTTGTTTTGTTTTGTTTTGAAAATGGAAGTGGTTATTACGACATAAAATTAAAATCACAAATTATAAACCATTAAATTTGTTCGTCTTTATATGCAAAATTTTGTAACGATTGAGATTTGTTGTGTTCAATTTTATGTCATACTTTTGTATTCATATAGGCTTTCCCTTTAAAAATTGTCTTTAATGTTAACATGTTAGTTGGAGTAGACTTCAAACTGATGTATGAGCACACATTTCCATTACACTATACTATGTTTACAAATTCATTTGTATATACATTGTACCCAAAGTCTGCATGCTTGAAGCAGACATTGAATGGAAAAATGTGAAACTGTAATAGTTAACAGTACATAAACTTGGGAGACCACATGAAGTAGATAGAGTTGGAAAGAGCATCAGTTTAATTTATTTTTGAAGTGAATGATGTACAAACAAATTAAATGCACCCAAAAACAAATTTGCAGTGTTTTAGGAATAAAAGAAATCAGAGAAAACAAATAGCCTTTACAGCAATTAGCGATTCTGTTAGTGCCAGCAACTTGTAGCAGCTTCCAATACCTCCAGATCAAACCCTCCAGCATCTTGCATTCAGTCTATCTAAATACACATTGCATACACCCTCAGCTGCATGGAAGTTATAGCTGCTTCAACGCTTTCACTTGATGGTGGCACTTCATGTTCGCATCAAGGTTGAAGTGCAACATTTTGGCACCTCATTCGAATATAGTTTCAACAACTTGCCCTTGCACATCCTTGCAACTCGTTAAACAGTGTCTTCCTTTCTCTTCTTATCATACAGTGAAAGGACCACCTTAATTGCACTCATCACCCGACTCTTCAACTTTGACCACAATTTCTCTGTTCGTGCTCCTTACGTTCATGTTCTATTAGATAGGTATCCCTTCCCATTTTGCTTATTTTTTTCCCCTTGCAAATATTTATATTGGCTAATTCCCAGTAACTTTTATGTGAATCTTCACTAAAACATGTGTGCTCTCCTCTTCAAGGACCACCCCCTTATAAAAACATAAAGTAAAGTAAAATTCAAAAATACATTAAATTGGCACGAAGTGGGATATATATGATGTGTAGTAAACTCGAGCAATGGTTAATACTTGAAAGAAAATTCACTTACGACCTTATTGTGCTCGAATTGATCATCAAACATCCATTTATATTATTCATCGAGTCTAAGCCCATAATATTTTTCATGGTACTGATTAAAACTTGAATATACTGCTAGGAAATGAAACAAAGAAATTCAGCTTTGTTAAATATATAGATACCCAGATTATTATGAGTAATACAAAAGAACTCAACGATTTAAATGGCAAATACAGGATGTGCATGAAGCTGAAAGCCGAAGTTGACTTGCTAACCCAGACGTTCTGATATAAAAATATTATGCAAAATGAGAAGACAACCCGCAACCAACGATGGAAAATAGGATATATAAAAATATGTGTGTATCTATAGGTTTTTAAAAAAAATGTACCAATGATAAACGGTTATGAATTAAAATACAACAGAATCGAGTTTTCCATTTGTTCAGTGTTTCGCATTGTTAGCAAATACAAAATACATATCTGATTTTGTACTGTTCAAAACTAATATTAATTAGTATAAAAAAATAAAAATTTGAGTAAATGACAAATATTCAATAGAAATACTGTGCTTAGCATAGGTAAAATCCTCCATCGATTAACAATATATGCATATAATTTTTGTGAATGATCTCTTTCTTTTCACATCTTAAATTTTTATTTCTCTTCAAATCTTGCTTAATAGCCTCTAGCATGTCTTATTTCTGTAATGACTATTAAAACAATTAATTTGCATTAAATCTGGAAACGCATAAAAAATCTACTAAATATGTATGGTTTCCTAGCTAATAAGTTGTAACTCGGATGAGGAGTAGTCATTAATACTGTTGGGAGAATATGGTCATCGATGCACTAATCACCAGTTTAGTATGTTGAAATAAGGGACCAAACAAATGACAACAATGAAATCAGTTAGAACCATAGGGTACTTGAAAATTGACGTGCACGCTAAGCAGAAATCTAACACAATATTTTGTTAAATGCAATCAAATTCAAAATGATGCAGGCAAATAATTGTAGTATAGATGAAAGTAAGGAAACAACAAATTTAAGCAGTCATGCTTATCACACTTTGAACTTTCGTAACCATTTGTCTAAAAATTAAAAAATTAAATTTCAAAATTAGTACATCTCCAAACTTGAAATACAGTACATTCTTAATCATAGACAGCCTACTATCTTTTTATTAGAATTTTTGATACAATATTTCCATTTGTAGAACATTTGGAAGATATAATTGATTATGGTGATAGAATATTTCCAATTAGAGAAGATTTGGGAAATATTGTGAATTTGAGTAATATAATATTTCCAACTGCAGAAGATTTGGAAGATATCAGAAAATATGTTGCCTATTTTGTGAAATTAGATAGGGCAATAAATTGCCTGTATAAGTGGAAGAATATGAAGAGTTTTCTTTTTGGGATATTGAAGTAAGGAATTAATTCTCTAATTAGGAGCAAATAAATTAGAGAATTAATTAGGCATTGATTTATAACCATAAATCAACTACTTCAACCCCAAGTATTAATCCTCATATTAGGATAAGGATTATGTGAATGATGTATCATCTCTGAAAGTTCTTCTTCTTCCCTACTATCTGTCTAGTAATATTTTGTTATTTATAAAACCAATAAAATCTCCTCTCCCCAAGTGGACGTACACTAGCAAGACGTTAGTGGAACCACTATAAATTTCTTTTGTTCTTTCTTTTATTGTTTGATCTGTGATTGTTTTGCTGGTGACTATCTTTGTTTGATTTGCCTCGCCATCAATTTGTTCCTATTTGTTTTTCCGCAAGGTTGGGTTTTATTCCAAGGCGTTTTTTTTTGGAAACTTTCCCAACACTTTTTATTACATTATTTATGAAATATATAGTATGTTATTAACAAAAATATAGAAGGTACATTATTTGGCATATCTTGGCAAGGTTTGAAATATGTTCCTACCAAAAACTATCGCGCTAACAATTTTATTCCAAGACTACTTGTTAACGCAGATTACTTTCACCTGTTGACGTATTATAATGCCATAAGAATAATATAAATGAATATACTAACGTAACAATGTAGTTAATCCTATGTGATAGAAAGCAGGATATAAAGAAAGAACATTCGTCTAAATAGCTAAGAGACTTTTTTTTGACAATGAAATAGCTAAGATACATAGATGAGTGGACAATTTTAAAAAATAACCTGGATATACTTCTATTCCATGTGGCTAATGAAATTTAGATGCCTTAACCATTTCTGGCCTCGTAAGTTACCAACTTGATTCTTTTCAGCAAAAAGAAGATTGCATCTGTGGGCATTAGGTTAGGGAGGAAACCACACTTCTGAGATAACTCAGGATCAAGAATTGAAATAGCTCCAGGATCAAGATCAAGAATCGCACGAGTATACATCAGTTGGTAACTCCGAATAACCAGACCAACTCAACCATTCACTCTTGTAGAGCTCCATGGTTTCAAGAGAAGGATGGGCATTGATTGAGGTTGATTAATCGGTAATTATATGTTATGATAATTATTTTTAATTTAAACAGGTCGGAAGACATAGCATACCCCAATAAAATAATAGCTCCCACTGATACAGTCGTCCCATTATACATGAATTATCCAATCCATCAGACTTGCTCTTGTCGTTCTAACATGATTCATTTGGCATGTTACTGTGAAGATCAAGGGCCCTTCAATCATTGAGAGCCTCATTGTGTCATTGACGAGGGCAAAGTGATGTGCATGGTCAGTCAATGATTGTACTTGCTGTCTGGCATTTGCAGGAATGTACAAGCATTGCAATTCATTGGTTCAAGGAGGGTCAAAATTCATAGGTAGCTCTACCTATGTAAGCATTACACATATTGTTCCCATCAAAGTGCAATAAAGTGAACTCAAAATTCATGCATCTCTGTGTACAGTTGGATCAGCAAGCATAGAAAGCATTGGGTGATGTTGACAAGCAATTGAAGCTTAGAAGTTATATGTTACTGTCAGCACTTATAGCTAACGCAATGAGCATAGCATGTAAATGAGAACTTGAAGGGCAGCTAAAGCATCAATGTCCTGGTCTATGTAGATGTTGCAGCAAGAGTCATGCAAGGTCTAAGAAAAATTAAATGCAACAGCTAGAGCATGCACATTATACGCATATACGAGAATATATAATACACAGTTGAGTTTAGTTTTTTTATTGGTATATTAAATTTTAGGCGATAAAGATGGTTATAGATGTTTAATGGAAATATGCAAATATCTGTTGTATTTGAATTTATTGTAGCGCAAAATCAGAGATCTGGGCAGCGGAATACAAATAAACCCAATGATCTAGTCTGTCAACAATTTCAACAACGCCAAAAATAAAAACAAGTGGAACAAATTATAAAGAGAACAAAAATAGAAAATAAAGGAAAGAGCACACCAATTTTTAACGTGGTTCGGCTTTGCCTACTTCCACGGAGACCCAACAACTTTTATTTCTCAATGAATAAATGAGTACAAAAGATTACAATAGAGAGAAGACTAATGGTGGATTTCTTGCTTCATACAATAAATTGACCCCTATTTATATAGAGGGATTTCTTGGAGATAAAAAAGAGAAGTTTCTAGATTGCTTGGACATGAAGGGAAAATAAATAATATTTTCCTTGATTTGATTGGAGCATAAATGGATGGTGCAATTATGGTCCCAATCACTTTCCTTAAGTAAATTGATTCTTCATTAATTGATTGATTGGCCTTTTATTTTTCTTCCACAAACTTCCTCTTATATCTTCCCATATATGAGCCAATTTGTAACAACCCGCAAATTCTGAACCAATTTAAAAAATTTATTTTAGAAAATTTTAATGAATTTGGAGAATATAAAATAATTTATTTAAATAGTAATGGCTAAAAAATTTATTTTAAGAAATTTTAAATAGAAAATGCGTCAAATATATATATATATATATATATATATAAAGAATATATGTCCAAAATTAAATATTGAGATGTCAGAATAGATAAATTTAATGCACATTTATTGTCTTACTGACATTATTTTTTTTATTATTTTTGTATATATTAGCTAGAACGTTTCATTCAATTTAAATGCATGGCATTAATTTTAGTTTCCTTTTTCCTTTTCAGTCTGACGTACTTTAAAAAAAAGTAATTATGAAATAAAAAAGATATAATTTTGCCAGTAATGTAATGAGGTTACATGAAATTAAAATGTAATAAAAATGTAAAGGTATGATCCAATTAAAACACAATGCATATAAATTACCTAATAATATGGAAAGGAATATTAGTATTGGGGTCAGAAGAAATGTAGGAATTGACATTTATTTCAAATGCAAATCACAAAGAGATAGTTCTAGTCATTTATTTGCGCTATAATATAAAATAGTTAAAATTAATATATGTAGAATGATAAGAGATAAATATGGGTAATAAGTGCATTAACTCACAAACATACATACTTTATTCATCCAAAACATGTATAATAAAGGCTAGTTATAATTACTAAATAGGTAAAGGTTTAGGTTAGGTTTGAATTTGAAATGTCCCTCATTTATTACTACTACATATAATAAAAGGAATATTAATAATTATAACCATGTAGATTTGAGAGAAGTAAATGTACTAATAAATTGGTATAGAATTAGTGTATTAGCTTTATATAATTTTATTCTTTGTTTGTTCACGCTCCTTTGTATTTATGCCTAACATTCTACCCTTCGATTACATTACTTGTATTTGACAAATTTTAGTATTTTAATTTTGCTTTCTTACTTAACATATTTATATATTTCAACTCAAATCTATTTGTGTTGTAAACCATTGTATTTATTGGTTTTATATTAGAAACATCTATTTTTAACATAGTATTTACTCAAGAATTGAAAACACTTTTGAAAATTTATTTTTCTAATGTAATGTTCTAGCATAATTTACATCATTAACATGTTTGAATATTCAATATCAGAATTCTTTAATGATAAGAATATTTCTTAAATATAATACTTTCCCTAGTTGTTTTAACAATAATGTCCATTAATGTGGAAAGTTGCAACAAGTTTTCAATGCGTTTTCCCTTCCTTATTTCAAGCGCATGCATCCATGCTATATATTTAGTGTCATTTTATAAACATAAATAAAAAGAAATTTTTGCAATTAAATTGAATGTAGCAAATGGTAATATGTGATTATAACTACAGCAAATGTGAACGTGATTTGAAATTCAAAAGGTTACAGTTAATTTGAACATAATAAGTGTTTTCAACTTCAAAGGAAAGTAAACGGAAATTTAATTTGTGAAAAATTAAACATACAAGGGGGAAATTTCCTCTCCACTATAAAAAATCCTACACTCTAAACCTAATTCTAATTGCCCAGTCGCCACTCTTATTCCTCAATGGCCATGAACCTCCGATTCAAATTCATCAATTTCTTTTTATCCACTGCGGATTAAAATATAAAAAGGGAATCGAAGAGATTCTTCCACTCTTCGATTTTATACCACTATGATCGTTTCTCATTCAAAGTTTGGGGAGTTCTCAACACTCAAAGGCGCTGCGTTTACACATTTTTCTAGTCCGATGGGGGTGCAAGTATCAAGCTTTTTGGGGTGGTGGTGAAGCTCGCCGAGGCGCGCGTCGTAGTGGTGGACGATGGCGGTCCGATGGTGGCATTAATTGGTGGTGCGTTCTAAAACGAGGTGAGATCTCTAAAATTCAATTTTAAATTTAGAAAATATATTTGTGGTAAAAAAAAATCATTGTGATCGCGACGACTTAATTGAATTATTGTGGTTATGAATGGTTGATATTGGTTGCGACGAAACCGATTGCATTTGTGGTGAATTCACATGTTGTGAAAATGGATTGAATTGTGTAGATCTAGAATTTGCTTATTCATTTAAACTTGCTTATAGAATAAAAACCATGTTTTTTTATTGTATATAGGTAGTTGAAATAATCATGCCAATGATAGGAATTGTTTTACAATAATAATATTATTTTTATTGTAATATGTATATGTTAGAATTTATTGAACAATAAAAATCATATTATTTTTTTGTGTATTCATGTCATGAAAATGATTTAAAAATTAAGTAGATTATTAACGCAATAAAAATCATATTTTTATTGTGCATTTATGTCACAAAAATGATTCACATGTAAGTATATTATTAACGCAACAAAAATCATATTTTTTCTATGTTTATGTCATTAAAATGTTAATATGTCATGTAATATATTACTAGTGCAAGAAAAATCATTTTTTTATTGTATGTCTGTTTTATAAAAATGTTCACTAGTTACTAAAATTGTTGTATGATAAGAATTCACATTTTTATCATAGTTTATGCCATTAAAAATGTTCATAAGCCATTGAAAATGTTGTAGGATAAAAATTCACATTTTTATCATATGTTTATGTTATGAAAAATGTTCGTAAGTTATTAAAAATATTTAAACATGAAAATTCACATTTTTATTGCATGTTCACTTCATTAAAAATGTGCATTTGTCATATAATATGTTAATACAATAAAAATCATATATTTATTGTATGATTGATTCATAAAAGGATCGTGTTTAAAATAAAGCGTTAAAACCTGAAATGTTACATTTTCGTTGCATGTTTGATTCACTAAAAAGAAGCATGTTTTAAATAAAAACATGAATTAAAAAGTTACCCTTTTATTTGCATTTAGATGTAAATAAAAGATAGTATTTAAAAGTTACATTTTTTTCTTTTCATTTTAGTTGTAGTGAAATGTTAGCATTTATTATCATTAACATACATAGAAAATTGTTTTTAAATAATATAAGCCTTTATTGTCCTTAACATACATAGAAAATTGTTTTTAAATAAAATAAGCATTTATTGTCATTAACATACATAGAAAATTGTTTATAAATAAAATAAGCATTTATTGTCATTAACATACATAGAAAATTGTTTTTAAATAAAATAAGCATTTATTTTCATTAACATACATAGAAAATTGTTTATAAATAAAATAAGCATTTATTGTCATTAACATACATAGAAAATTGTTTATAAATAAAATAAGCATTTATTGTCATTATCATACATAGAAAATTGTTTATAAATAAAATAAGCATTTATTGTCATTAACATACATAGAAAATTGTTTATAAATAAAATAAACATTTATTGTCATTAACATACATAGAAAATTGTTTTTAAATAAAATAAGCATTTATTGTCATTAACATATAGAAAATTGTTTTTAAATAAAATAAGCATTTATTGTCATTAACATTCATAGAAAATTGTTTATAAATAAAATAAGCATTTATTGTCATTAACATACATAGAAAATTGTTATAAATAAAATAGGCATTTATGTATCATGAATACACATAGAAATTTGATTTCAAATAAATGACTATTTATTTGTCATTTGTATAACATAGACATTTGATTTCAAATAAATGACCATTTATATGTCACATGAATAACAAAGAAAAATTGGTTACGAATACGAATTGGGCCAAGACACGAGGTTAAGCCCAACAAGTGGAATAAGTCTGCCCGGAACCAACCGGCATATCCAGCATCCACAAGTTGTAGGCCTAATGTGAGGGGTCTGGCCCATTATAAAACATAAATGGATGAGAAACAATTTAATATGAAGATCATTTATAATATAAAGAATATTTTGAAATAATATGCTTTAGTAAAATAATCAATTATTAATTATAATTGTACCTGGACACGAGGTTAGGTTATATTTGTGGTGGAAGTCTGCCCGGACCCGACCGGCATATCCAGCAGCCACAAATGTTGAACCTAATGTGAGAGGTCCAAGTGCACAAATACGAAATGGGCCATGACACGAGGTTAAGCCCAACTTGTGGGATAAGTCTGCCCGGAACCGACCGGCACATCCAGCATCCACAAGTCGTAGGCTTAATGTGAGGGTTCTAACCCATTATAAAAAAAATATGGATAAGATAACGAATTGGGCTATTCAATCTGTTTTAAAATAGCAATGCCATTTTTTTCTAACCCGAACGAGTTTATCAATTTATTTTATCCATGTTATAATGAATATTAAAAGAGGAATAATTTCAAAATGAATATTTTGAAAATTATATTATTTTAATATGAGAAACATTTAGAATATTTAAATTGGATTTAAATGGAAATTATCTACGAATTATTTTAATATTAGATTCTGTGATTATACGGATATTATTTTAGGAATTTGGAAGGTATTTAGTATTGTTATTTCTGATATTATACCCGTTGGTTTTAGAATTTGACATTAAATATAAGTCGATATAATTCCTATTCAAAGCCTTATATTTAATATCAAGTTAGATTTTGGGTTTGTCACGAATAATGTCTTAAATAACATTATTCTTAAATCCATGTGAGTAAAGAATAATCTTTTTATTAAGATTTAAATGAGATTTCCATTTTTTTTTAATTTGAAATAAAAAGGAAATTAATTATGGGTTGTTTGTGAACAATGTAATATAAAAATTGCATTGTATACTACGTAAAAAGAATATCATTTTTATGTAATATAAAAAAGATTACATTTCATTGTAAGTGAGTCAACATTAGAATTTACATTTTTGGTATAAATGAATCAGTAGAAAGGATTCATTGTTTTGATAAATTATGAATTTACGTTGTTATTACATATGAAATGATCCATCATTCTATATGTTTCTGATGCTGAAATGTTACACCTCCATTTACAAGTTACCCGACTTGTTTATGTGATTGGGTCGATAATTTTCACACGTCGCCCAAGTGCACAAATAATTTATTATTTGTTTGCTGATTGAAACCCCACACGGGTGTTGGGATAAAAATTGACATGCACTAATCCCAATGTTTATTTTTATGTCGATCGATAGATCGACAGGCTGCAATGAGCGTTATTATTTCATTTCAATGCTCACACAGTTATAGATTGCACACTGGATGTTAAATGGATGGTTGGATAATATTCATCATTACTGTTATGGACATTCAATGTATGAAATCCCTGTAACCAAAGTTATAGGGTAAATGTCTGAGTCGGATTTCATTTCAGGATTTCCTTTAAATAAAGAATATCTTTTAAAATAAAAACATTGTAATGTAAAGATATTTTAAAATAAAGAGTATTGTATTACAAAGAATATTTTATATTAAGAATCTTTTTATATAAAGATTATTTTTAATAGTAAATATTTTAAATGATATTTAACAAAGAATAATTCTATGTCCGTCCTTGGATGGACAAAAGATAAATATATTTTATAGAAATAAACTAGTCATTAACTAGGATAATTCTTTAAGTTAAAGATTTAATGAAGCCTTCTAAATTGAATAATATTTCATTGGAAGTAAATAAATGAATTAGATTTGGGTTGTCGTGAATGGTGTCTTAAATAACACTGTTCTTAAACCCCATATTAAAGAATAAAATCTTTTAATTAAGATTTTAGAGTTTCCATCGTATTTAGTAATTGAAGTAAAATGATATGTGAATTGGGTTTATCGTGAAATATGTTTTAAACGACATTTGTTCTTTAACCCAATTTACATTGAAATGTGATTTAGAATTTATAAATCTTTTTATCAAGATTTAAAAAGAATACTCCAAAGTTTAGTTTTCCAATTTAATATAAATTAAATTGGAATTGAATGGGAATTCGATTTGATAATATTCGAGATAGGCTTCTGTAAAAGAAGACTGATAATACATATGGAATTTAAAAGGCCTTGCCGTTATTCCATTTATATTATTGGTCTGATACAGAAATTTATATCGATTATTCATTGATTTGATTTCTGTGAAAATTCCATAATTAATGGAAGACGATTTTGGGTTTATCGTGAACAATTTTTTTAAGTGACATTGATTCTTTAACCCAAATTAAAGACAAGACTTATTTCTTAAGTTGTAATAATCATTTAATAATGATTTTGATATTAAACCCACATTGGAGTTTAATGAATCTTTAAAAAGATGATAAAAGGTAAATTTTAAAGGAATTTATCTTTGATTAAATTAATGGGAATTTTTCCCTAATAATATGAATATTCTATTTAAAAGAATACTCTGAATTGGAATGAGACGTTGGATGTGTTTTTATAGCATTTGACTTTTAATTATAAAATACGCGAATTATTCGGAAAGACCGGGTTTAGCCCATTTCGAATAATTATCACGACGATGAAGAGTCGAAGATGAAGATGGTGTTGAAGACCGACGATCTTCACATCGAATGGATGAGGACTACTGATGCTCTGGACTGGGTCGCTCCCAGGACTGGGATAAAGTGGTAGTTGTCCGGACGTATTGTTGATTGTTCGGATATGCAAGGTATAATGCCTCCGGTTTCGTTCAGACCCAGAACGGACTTGTAAATGGATTGTGTGTCTGACATTGTATTCCTTTCTACTGTATTTGTTGAACGCTACTAATTATATATTTCTGTTTGGTGGTGAAGAATTTATTCTTTACTTATCACCCTTCTCTAAGACGTATGAGATTAGAGGTTATATATATATATTGGTAGACGATCAGTGATATGGTAGGGTCTGACAATGTGGCATGCTAAGATGCAAATGATCAAGGCTTTGTTAAAAAGCAGGCCTTGTGGTTGATGATCAAAGCATAGCCTATTTAGGCATAGCTTTGTGTATATCGTGACTTCGCGAACCTCACACACCGGTTGAGTCTAAAACGGGAGAAGGGAACGCAGGGAGTGCACACGTTTCTTTCTAGCTAGAAGTGGTGTCAGTGCTTAAACTGGCTGACATTTACTTATGTGGATGATGGAATTTTTGCGAGGCCTCGGTTTATTCTTATCGGTCGCCCACGGCCGATTTGTAGGTCCAGTAGGATCGGGGAGCGTGTGTTCAGGCATAACTAATCCACTAAAGTATTTGTGGACCGACCCTGCTGTATCCAAGGGTTCGCCAGTGTCCGAATCCTGAGACATTGCTAGAGTGTCTCGAATCGGTAAGGATCTCCTCCCTATCCTTGACTCATGATGGAAACCCAATTTCCAATACGCCTTTTGCGGTTTTGATTGTATAACTAGTATGGCGACATAGTAAATGGTAGCTATGCCGTCTAGGATTGATATTATATTTGAAATGTTTTAAATATATATATACACACACTAATAATATCGTTTTTACGTATCAAGCATCTTTTGACCATTGTAAGGTAAAACCCTATCCTCCGGTTTGCGTTGCATTGAGTGATGGGACTTGGGTCTTATAATGGTTTCATTTTTCTAAAAAGCATTTCGTTATTTGACGATTTACTTATTTTATGCACTGGCAATCCAATGGAGTAAACCCGTTCCGCGTTAGTGGCGTGGTCCTGTGATTAGCCTTCTTATTAGATAAGTTAGGTTAGATTTCTCACACCAGTCCCACGACTGACCTGTAGTTTGTTTCACTTTGCAAACTCGGGTGCCCACTTTCCACACGGGCAGTCGAGTAGCTTTTTGCAGATATTTATCTCGAAAGCAGGATCCTGGATTGAAGTCTGAAGCTGGGTCCAGAATATTGAGGGCCTTCCGCTGAGTTTAGTTCCGCTGCATTGTATTACTTTTGTTGTAATTT
Organism: Allium sativum; assembly: GCA_030737875.1. NCBI lineage: Eukaryota > Viridiplantae > Streptophyta > Magnoliopsida > Asparagales > Amaryllidaceae > Allium > Allium sativum. The sequence continues at coordinate 1,014,691,152 of CM060926.1, read as the reverse complement.
ATCTTCGGTTGTAATTTGTACCAATGTACTCTGATATATTATGTACTCTGATGTAACATTTATTATTGATGTTATAAAAGTATGTGTTGTTGTTCTGATGAGTTGTATGCCCAGAGTTGATGCATTCGAAGATTTCCAACTTTATGGTTTGACCTGTGAGGTTTATGGTAGATTCAAAGGGTGGGGATTTCCGGGTCATCACAGCTGGTATCAGAGCTTTGGTTAGCTTAAATCTTTGGGGTACAACTTGTTAGGACTGAACAAAGGACTCATCAGAGATTGGATTAGCAATATCCAATAAGAATACTCATTTGAGATAGGATCAGTAGCATCCTAGAATGAGAAAACTCATTAGAGATAGGGTTAGTAATGCCCTAGAATGAGTTAGAGTGAAAAGTTTATAATTAACGTACTTGTAATTATATATATGATTCGATTTTAGCAAATATGATTTTTGAATATATAAAAGTTATATATTTTTGAAAATTTAATCAACTAATTGATTGATGATGGTATTGTGAGAATATTAAATTCAACTAATAAAATTAGCAAACAATAAAAGAATGAAAATTAAATTTACTAAATAAACAACTTTTAGCTCATTTCCTTTTCGAGTACGAAAAGATTTAAAGTGGGGGAGATTGTAACAACCCGCAAATTCTGAACCAATTTAAAAATTTTATTTTAGAAAATTTTAATGAATTTGGAGAATATAAAATAATTTATTTAAATAGTAATCGCTAAAAATTTTATTCTAAGAAGTTTTAAATAGAAAATGCGTCAAATATATATATATATATAAATATATATATATATATATAAAGAATATATGTCCAAAATTAAATATTGAGATGTCAGAATAGATAAATTTAATGCACATTTATTGTCTCATTGACATTATTTTTTTTATTATTTTTGTATATATTAGCTAGAACGTTTCATTCAATTTAAATGCATGGCATTAATTTTAGTTTCCTTTTTCCTTTTCAATCTGACATACTTAAAAAAAAGTAATTATGAAATAATAAAGATATAATTTTGCCAGTAATGTAATGAGGTTACATGAAATTAAAATGTAATAAAAATGTAAAGGTATGATGCAATTAAAACACAATGCATATAAATTACCTAATAATATGGAAAGGAATATTAGTATTGGGGTCAGAAGAAATGTAGGAATTGACATTTATTTCAAACGCAAATCACAAAGAGATAGTTCTAGTCATTTATTTGCGCTATAATATAAAATGGTTAAAATTAATATATGTAGAATGATAAGAGATAAATATGGGTAATAAGTGCATTAACTCACAAACATACATACTTTATTCATCCAAAACATGTATAATAAAGTCTAGTTATCATTACTAAATAGGTAAAGGTTTAGGTTAGGTTTGAATTTGAAATGTCCCTCATTTATTACTAGTACATATAATAAAAGGAATATTAACAATTATAACCATGTAGATTTGAGAGAAGTAAATGTACTAATAAATTGGTATAGAATTAGTGTATTAGCTTTATATAATTTTATTCTTTGTTTGTTCATGCTCTTTTGTATTTATGCCTAACATTCTACCCTTCGATTACATTACTTGTATTTGACAAATTATAGTATTTTAATTTTGCTGTCTTACTTAACATATTTATCTATTTCAACTCAAATCTATTTGTGTTGTAAACCATTGTATTTACTGGTTTTATATTAGAAACATCTATTTTTAACATAGTATTTACTCAGGAATTGAAAATACTTTTGAAAATTTATTTTTCTAATGTAATGTTCTAGCATAATTTACATCATTAACAAGTTTGAATATTCAATATCAGAATTCTTTATTGATAAGAATATTTCTTAAATATAATACTTTCCCTGGTTGTTTTAGCTATAATGTTCATTAATGTGGAAAGTTGCAACAAGTTTTCAATGCGTTTTCCCTTCCTTATTTCAAGCGCATGCATCCATGCTATATATTTAGTGTCATTTTATAAACATGAATAAAAAGAAATTTTTGTAATTAAATTGAATGTACCAAATGGTAATATGTGATTATAACTATAGCAAATGTGAACGTGATTTGAAATTCAAAAGGTTACAGTTAATTTGAACATAATAAGTGTTTTCAACTTTAAAGGAAAGTAAACGGAAATTTAATTTGTGAAAAATTAAACATACAAGGGGGAAATTTCCTCTCCACTATAAAATATCCTATACACTCTAAACCTAATTCTAATTGCCCAGTCGCCACTCTTATTCCTCAATGGCCATGAACCTCCGATTCAAATTCATCAATTTCTTTTTATCCACTGCGAATTAAAATATAAAAAGGGAATCGAAGAGATTCTTCCACTCTTCGATTTTATACCACTATGATCGTTTCTCGTTCAAAGTTTGGGGAGTTCTCAACACTCAAAGGCGCTGCGTTTACACGTTTTTCTAGTCCGATGGGGGTGCAAGTTGCAAGCTTTTTGTGGTGGTGGTGAAGCTCGCCGAGGCGCGCGTCATAGTGGTGGACGATGGCGGTCCGATGGTGGCGTTGGTGGTGCGTTCTAAAACGAGGTGAGATCTCTAAAATTCATTTTTAAATTTAGAAAATATATTTGTGGTAAAAAAAAATCATTGTGATCACGACGACTTGATTGAATTATTGTGGTTATGAATGGTTGATATTGGTTGCGACGAAATCGATTGCATTTGTGGTGAATTCACATGTTGTGAAAATGGATTGAATTGTGTAGATCTAGAATTTGCTTATTCATTTAAACTTGCTTATAGAATAAAAACCATGTTTTTTTTTATTGTATATAGGTAGTTGAAATAATCATGCCAATGATAGGAATTGTTTTACAATAATAATATTATTTTTATTGTAATATGTATATGTTAGAATTTGTTGAACAATAAAAATCATATTTTTTTTTTGTGTATTCATGTCATGAAAATGATTTAAATGTTAAGTAGATTATTAACGCAATAAAAATCATATTTTTATTGTGCATTTATGTCACAAAAATGATTCACATGTTAGTATATTATTAACGCAACAAAAATCATTTTTTTTTTATGTTTATGTCATTAAAATGTTAATATGTCATGTAATATATTACTAGTGCAAGAAAAATCATATTTATACTGTATGTTTGTTTTATAAAAATGTTCACTAGTTACTAAAATTGTTGTATGATAAGAATTCACATTTTTATCATAGTTTATGCCATTAAAAATGTTCATAAGCCAATGAAAATGTTGTAGGATAAAAATTCACATTTTTATCATATGTTTATGTTATGAAAAATGTTCGTAAGTTATTAAAAATATTTAAACATGAAAATTCACATTTTTATTGCATGTTCACTTCATTAAAAAATGTGCATTTCTCATATAATATGTTAATACAATAAAAATCATATATTTATTGTATGATTGATTCATAAAAGGATCGTGTTTAAAATAAAGCGTTAAAACCTGAAATGTTACATTTTCGTTGCATGTTTGATTCACTAAAAAGAAGCATGTTTTAAATAAAAATATGAATTAAAAAGTTACCCTTTTATTTGCATTTAGATGTAAATAAAAGATAGTATTTAAAAGTTACATTTTTTTTTCTTTTCATTTTAGTTGTAGTGAAATGTTAGCATTTATTGTCATTAACATACATAGAAAATTGTTTTTAAATAAAATAAGCATTTATTGTCATTAACATACATAGAAAATTGTTTTTAAATAAAATAAGCATTTATTGTCATTAACATACATATAAATTTGTTTATAAATAAAATAAGCATTTATTGTCATTAACATACATAGAAAATTGTTTTTAAATAAAATAAGCATTTATTGTCATTAACATACATAGAAAATTGTTTATAAATAAAATAAGCATTTATTGTCATTAACATACATAGAAAATTGTTTTTAAATAAAATAAGCCTTTATTGTCCTTAACATACATAGAAAATTGTTTATAAATAAAATAAACATTTATTGTCATTAACATACATAGAAAATTGTTTTTAAATGAAATAAGCATTTATTGTCATTAACATACATAGAAAATTGTTTTTAAATAAAATAAGCATTTATTGTCATTAACATACATAGAAAATTGTTTATAAATAAAATAAGCATTTATTGTCATTAACATACATAGACAATTGTTATAAATAAAATAGGCATTTATGTATCATGAATACACATAGAAATTTGATTTCAAATAAATGACTATTTATTTGTCATTTGTATAACATAGACATTTGATTTCAAATAAATGACCATTTATTTGTCACATGAATAACATAGAAAAATTGGTTACGAATACGAATTGGGCCAAGACACGAGGTTAAGCCCGACAAGTGGAATAAGTCTGCCCGGAACCAACCAGCATATCCAGCATCCATAAGTTGTAGGCCTAATGTGAGGGGTCTGGCCCATTATAAAACATAAATGGATGAGAAACAATTTAATATGAAGATCATTTATAATATAAAGAATATTTTGAAATAATATGCTTTAGTAAAATAATCAGTTATTAATTATAATTGTACCTGGACACGAGGTTAGGTTATATTTGTGGTGGATGTCTGCCCGGACCCGACCGGCATATCCAGCAGCCACAAATGTTGAACCTAATGTGAGAGGTCCAAGTGCACAAATACGAAATGGGTCATGACACGAGGTTAAGCCCAACTTGTGGGATAAGTCTGCCCGGAACCGACCGGCACATCCAGCATCCACAAGTCGTAGGCTTAATGTGAGGGGTCTAACCCATTATAAAAAAAATATGGATAAGATAATGAATTGGGCTATTCAATCTGTTTTAAAATAGCGACGCCATTTTTTTAACCCGAACGAGTTTATCAATTTATTTTATCCATGTTATAATTATAATGAATATTAAAAGAGGAATAATTTCAAAATGAATATTTTGAAAATTATATTATTTTAATATGAGAAACATTTAGAATATTTAAATTGGATTTAAATGGAAATTATCTACGGATTATTTTAATATTAGATTCTGTGATTATACGGATATTATTTTAGGAATTTAGAAGGTATTTAGTATCGTTATTTCTGATATTATATCCGTTGCTTTTAGAATTTGACATTAAATATAAGTCAATATAATTCCTATTCAAAGCCTTATATTTAATATCAAGTTAGATTTTGGGTTTGTCATGAACAATGTCTTAAATAACATTATTCTTAAATCCATGTGAGTAAAGAATAATCTTTTTATTAAGATTTAAATGAGATTTCCATTTTTTTTATTTGAAATAAAAAGGAAATTAATTATGGGTTGTTTGTGAACAATGTAATATAAAAATTGCATTGTATACTACGTAAAAAGAATATCATTTTTATGTAATATAAAAAAGATTACATTTCATTGTAAGTGAGTCAACATTAGAATTTACATTTTTGGTATAAATGAATCAGTAGAAAGGATTCATTGTTTTGATAAATTATGAATTTACGTTGTTATTACATATGAAATGATCCATCATTATATATGTTTCTGATGCTAAAATGTTACACCTCCATTTACAAGTTACCCCACTTGTTTATGTGATTGGGTCGATAATTTTCACACATCGCCCAAGTGCACAAATAATTTACTATTTGTTTGTTGGTTGAAACCCCACACGGGTGTTGGGATAAAAATTGACATGCACTAATCCCAATGTTTATTTTTATGTCGATCAATAGATCGATAGGCTGCAATGAGCGTTATTATTTTATTTCAATGCTCACACAGTTATAGATTGCACACTGGATGTTAAATGGATGGTTGGATAATATTCATCATTACTGTTATGGACATTCAATGTATGAAATCCCTGTAACCAAAGTTATAGGGTAAATGTCTGAGTCAGATTCCATTTCAGGATTTCCTTTAAATTAAGAATATCTTTTAAAATAAAAACATTGTAATGTAAAGATATTTTAAAATAAAGAGTATTGTATTACAAAGAATATTTTATATTAAGAATCTTTTTATATAAAGATTATTTTTAATAGTAAATATTTTAAATGATATTTAACAAAGAATAATTCTATGTCCGTCCTTGGATGGACAAAAGATAAATATATTTTATAGAAATAAACTAGTCATTAACTAGGATAATTCTTTAAGTTAAAGATTTAATGAAGCCTTCTAAATTGAATAATATTTCATTGGAAGTAAATAAATGAATTAGATTTGGGTTGTCGTGAATGGTGTCTTAAATAACACTGTTCTTAAACCCCATATTAAAGAATAAAATCTTTTAATTAAGATTTTAGAGTTTCCATCATATTTAGTAATTGAAGTAAAATGATATGTAAATTGGGTTTATCGTGAAATATGTTTTAAACGACATTTGTTCTTTAACCCAATTTACATTGAAATGTGATTTAGAATTTATAAATCTTTTTATCAAGATTTAAAAAGAATACTCCAAAGTTTAGTTTTCCAATTTAATATAAATTAAATTGGAATTGAATGGGAATTCGATTTGATAATATTCGAGATAGGCTTCTGTAAAAGAAGACTGATAATACATATGGAATTTAAAAGGCCTTGCCGTTATTCCATTTATATTATTGGTCTGATACAGAAATTTATATCGATTATTCATTGATTTGATTTCTGTGAAAATTCCATAATTAATGGAAGACGATTTTGGGTTTATCGTGAACAATGTTTTTAAGTGACATTGATTCTTTAACCCAAATTAAAGACAAGACTTATTTCTTAAGTTGTAATAATCATTTAATAATGATTTTGATATTAAACCCACATTGGAGTTTAATGAATCTTTAAAAAGATGATAAAAGGTAAATTTTAAAGGAATTTATCTTTGATTAAATTAATGGGAATTTTTCCCTAATAATATGAATATTCTATTTAAAAGAATATTCTGAATTGGAGTGAGACGTTGGATGTGTTTTTATAGCATTTGACTTTTAATTATAAAATACGCGAATTATTCGGAAAGACCGGGTTTAGCCCATTCCGAATAATTATCATGACGATGAAGAGTCGAAGATGAAGATGGTGTTGAAGACCGACGATCTTCACATCGAATGGATGAGGACTACTGATGCTCTGGACTGGGTCGCTCCCAGGACTGGGATAAAGTGGTAGTTGTCCGGACGTATTGTTGATTGTTTGGATATGCGAGGTATAATGCCTCCGGTTTCGTTCAGACCCAGAACGGACTTGTAAATGGATTGTGTGTCTGACAATGTATTCCTTTCTACTGTATTTGTTGAACGCTACTAATTATATATTTCTGTTTGGTGGTGAAGAATTTATTCTTTACTTATCACCCTTCTCTAAGACGTATGAGCTTAGAGGTTATATATATTGGTAGATGATCAGTGATATGGTAGGGTCTGACAATGTGGCATGCTAAGATGCAAATGATCAAGGCTTTGTTGAAAAGCAGGCCTTGTGGTTGATGATCAAAGCGTAGCCTATTTAGGCATAGCTTTGTGTATATCATGACTTCGTGAACCTCGCACACCGGTTGAGTCTAAAACGGGAGAAGGGAACGCAGGGAGTGCACACGTTTCTTTCTAGCTAGAAGTGGTGTCAGTGCTTAAACTGGCTGACATTTACTTATGTGGATGATGGAATTTTTGCGAGGCCTCGGTTTATTCTTATCGGTCGGCCACGGCCTATTTGTAGGTCCAATAGGATCGGGGAGCGTGTGTTCAGGCATAACTAATCCACTAAAGTATTTGTGGACCGACCCTGCTGTATCCAAGGGTTCGCCAGCGTCCGAATCCTGAGACATTTCTAGAGTGCCTCGAATCGGTAAGGATCTCCTCCCTAGCCTTGACTCATGATGGAAACCCAATTTCCAATACGCCTTTTGCGGTTTTGATTGTATAACTAGTATGGCGACATATTAGATGGTAGCTATGCCGTCTAGGATTGATATTATATTTGGAATGTTTTAAATATATATATACACACTAATAATATCGTTTTTACGTATCAAGCATCTTTTGACCATTATAAGGTAAAACCCTATCCTCCGGTTTGCATTGCATTGAGTGATGGGACTTGGGTCTTATAATGGTTTCATTTTTCTAAAAAGCATTTCGTTATTTGACGATTTACTTATTTTATGCACTGGTAATCCAATGGAGTAAACTCGTTCCGCGTTAGTGGCGTGGTCCTGTGATTAGCCTTCTTATTAGATAAGTTAGGTTAGATTTCTCACACCAGTCCCACGACTGACCTGTAGTTTGTTTCACTTTGCAAACTCGGGTGCCCTCTTTCCGCACGGGCAGTCAAGTAGCTTTTTGCAGATATTTATCTCGAAAGCAGGATCCTGGATTGAAGTCTGAAGCTGGGTCCAGAATATTGAGGGCCTTCCGCTGAGTTTAGTTCCGCTGCATTGTATTACTTTTGTTGTAATTTATCTTCGGCTGTAATTTGTACCAATGTACTCTGATATATTCTGTACTCTGATGTAACATTTATTATTGATGTTATAAAAGTCTGTGTTGTTGTTCTGATGAGTTGTATGCCCAGAGTTGATGCATTCGAAGATTTCCAACTTTTTGGTTTGACCTGTGAGGTTTATGGTCGATTCAAAGGGTGGGGATTTTCCGGTCATCACACAATTAATTGATTGACAATCAATCAATTTCTTTCCTTCTCTACAAATATTTGAATCACTAATTTCAACATTTATAGGTTTGTATATTTTAATATTAACATCCAAACACATTTCGTTCTTTGTAATTGTCCGCAGATTTATAATTATATATGTTTATACATAAGAATATATATTTACACATGCATCATCTGATATTAAGTGTTCATATATAGATGTTGCTTAAAGCTTTAGTTATAAGCATGAAGTTTACCTAAGTATAAGCTTTATATTCACTTGCTTCTATCATTGAACAATTACCTTTTAGTTTCTTTCTTTTCACTTCAATTTTCAAACAACTGTTTGAAAACGATCAGATCTAAAAGAATCTATTGCTATAAAAAAATAAATTGTTTGCTTTATCTTTTATGAGGTTGGCAGTGTTTTATCTGATTGTAAATTATTTTTGGGGAAAATATATGCATATTTTTGTCAGCCTACGTGCCATTCAGACCTTCTGACCATTTAAAACAAAATTTAAGCATAACATGTATTTGTAGTGCCTTTTGTTTATATGGGTTGGGTTTGATTTGTATTAGTAGAAAAACGTTATTTTGATGAACATTCTCGACGTTCTACGTGCTATATTTAACAACAAATCACACAAAAAATTCCATTTGAATTTTCTAACATCTTTTCTAAAAATTGGACATCTCTGAAGTGCATGCATATAGTTAGCATACCAGTCTTCTTAATAACATTAACAGAATTGTTTTAAATTTAGTAAATAGGCAAAAAAATTGAACCGAATGGAAATCATATTTAGTGCATGCACTTATTATTATTCCTTGCTATGACACACTGATATGCAATATTTGAGGTATTCATTTCAATTATCACTTAATTAACCTTTTCACTTTTGCAACACACACACGCACGCGCACACACACACACGCGCGCGCACACACACACACACACACATATATATATATATATATACACACACGTAGACACACACACATGCATATATACGTCACAAAACTAGACATAAATAAGAATACTTCAATTAATGCCTCGATCCATTACAATACTTCAATCAACATAACTTACTAAATTTTCTTCTGTGATTGAACAAGAAACTTTCTTAAATGTGTTAATGATCTATAATTATATAACTAAGCATAAATGAAGATCAAGTAAGATTGTTGTTGGTTGGAGTTGCTTAAAGGAGGTTTTAATTTGTTTCTTTTAGATCCTTTTAATTCTTGATCATTTAATTAGTTTTTTTAGTTGCTAAAGTGAAATAGATTAATAATTTTGTGGATGTTCATATTTTATTTGGCATGTTATTGGATAGAGATAAAGGATTTACCATGACAAGTTTGCCAAAGCGAATAAATTGGAATTTCATAAGACAAAAAAAAAAACATCTTTTGTCTTTATTTTGTTATGATATGTACAAACATTATATTCCAATATTCTTTATGTAAAATGATACGCACAGTTTTTACTCCATTTGTTTTATGGTTTTAAGTGATTTAATTTACTATCATAAGTGGCATAATTGAAACCTCAAGAAAACCGGAATTAGATATGTTTATACTTATATTGACAATTTAAATTTTGTAATTACTTCCCAAGTGGCATGTTTCCAATTACTATCAAACTTTCTATTAAATTAGGAATCTAAACAGCAAACCATAACAAAAAATATTGAAAGTAATGAAAGATCCCAATTGTTGGCAATAGAAAGGTGCTTGAATTTGATGGGGACCCCTGCTCTCTAACCATCAGCTTGCCAATGGGCACTCTAACCTAAGCATTTTCTGCCATAGCGATTCATTTATTTTTTAGTTGTTTGAACACCTTCAGGTCTTTAAGGTGAGTTATTCTTCTTTTATGAGAAAAGTCAGATGATCCAGTAAACTTAAGGACATGTTAATATCCAAACTTATGCGGCGACTGGAAAAACAAACAAAAATTCATGGAACGTACTCACAATTCGTGCAGGAGGCCATGTTTGCACAAAGGTATATCCACCATTTGCGCAATAGGTAGTGTTTGCATAACTATATGCATGTGCACACACATTTTGCTAGTTATTCGAGTCAAATGAGGTGGGATCAAAATATGATCTAAGCAACGTTCAATAATATTTTTAACATGGGTAGTTTATAGAGAAAAATTTGTTGTACAAACTAAATATCTTGATATATATTTTTGATAATGTTAGAAATTCCTCATATTTTAATTACACAATTGCCCGTTTGCGTAGCACGGGCCACACACTAGTACTTTATATTTTATTAACCAATTTAGTTCCTGTAAGGACCCGTATTTTTTTAGTCAAATATTTAATTTAATTTATTATTTTAAATATTATATTTGGAATATTAATAGATTTTAATATTTAATTCGTCATTTAAAACGAAGTTCAAATATTATATATTTATATAATTATAAAACGAGCTCAAAATGGCGTGGCAGTTCGTAATATGGAGTTTTGAACTTCAACTGAATATACAGGATCCGATATAAGTCGGATTTCTGTGAAACAAGAAACGTTGGAACCCTATTGATGATAATTTTCACATGGAAGAGAAAATCCTGATTTCATGTTATAGATTGTTAGTTATGGCTAAATCAAATTTTGAAATAGTCGCTATGGGAAATCGTTATTTAAATTATTGGACTTTAAAATAGCAATTTTGCAAACGGACTTCGTTTTTGATAAAATTAGTGTCATTGGAACCCTAACGTTAAATTATTGCACGGTATTAAATTGTGTGGCAAGCCGATATCGTATGTGGCCACGGCAGCCGTAAGCGCCTATTCATTTTCTATAGCGCGTAATTAATTTAATTTAATTCAATAAATGGATATTTGTGTATAATTTGAGTAGACAATCGAATTAGGCCACAAAACCAATTCCGTTGAGTTCGTGTCAATGTTTAGAGTCAGGATAGATATATAGTTTGTTATTTTTGAAGGTCGGGTAATTTGGTGTCCAAAATTGCATTGCGGTGCGTGTAAAAATAATGTACCTGAAAACAGTCTCAGAATGCGACGAAATTAGTGTCGTTGGGTTCGTATTAATTAATTATTGTAGGATTTCAATTTGTGGGTCAATCGGACTTACCATTTGAACGTGGCAACGTTAAACGCCCAAATTTATTATATTATTTTGGTCAATATAGAGAGGGGTAACTTTAAATGAATAAACGACTAGTCAAATGAACTCCGATTTGAACGAAACATGATTCATTGGATCCGTAAGGAAGGGGTCTAGTAAAATGTCAAGGTTTTAGATTTTTCTGATTTTTTTGTAATTATAGAAATTTTAAACGCTTGATTTTTCATCGGTATTTATAAAGGACTTTTTACAAACAACCTCGGAATTCGACGAAACCTGTCCCATCAGGTCCAGGATATTTTTTTACGGTAGGATTAGTGGCTTCATTTCTATTAAAGTTAATACGTGGTGATTTTAATACGTTACTTTGTCCCTAAGTTTAATTAAATAATAATTTATTTTAACCCTACCTTGTATAAACCCATCAATACCCTAATCCTGCGCTCAACATTTATTCCCTAGTCAACAGAATATTGGGCCGCCACTTAAGAAATGAATGGTCAGAGAATTCCGACCTCCCCCTCTCAAATCCACTTGATCCTCTCCTCAAATTGATAAACTTCGAACCAGGAATCCCTCCATCTCCTCAAGCCCTCGGAAATGAACAGTGGTGATCCATTTCTGAGGACGGTGATGGCCGAGATTCCGCCTGAAAGCAGCAGCGGTTTTGGGTTTTAACTGATGAACGGCAGCGCTGGAGTTGATGATAGTTGGGGCGATGATGGACTATGAAACACCCCACCTTCGTTAAGGTCACTCACAAAGGGAATGCCTTAATTTCGGTTGGAGCATTATAGGTAAAGATATAGATAATTTACAAGACAGACATATAAACAGCGGAAAAACTAAATTTATTTCATAAGTACGTGGTTCAGTTAAAACATTACAACAACTGTCTCAAACCAACTTCCAAATTATTACAACAAAATCTCTGTCTTGAATTAAAACATAAAGAAGCATTAAAATAATAGTATGGCAGCATAAATCCCCAATAAGAGAGTATCCAAAGCCATAGCCCAAGGAAAGAGAATCCAAGCAATACATCTACTCTCTTCAAGCTGGAAATGGTCCGAACTAAGCTGAAGTATTCCCTCCCTGCAGACCTGGGGGGAAACGGAAGAAAAGAAGACAAAATAAAATGGGTCAGACATGAGTCTGGTAAGTCCAGTGATTATTTAGCATGTAAACAGGAAAAAGGGTCATGACATGAATAAACTGAACCTAGGACAGTACCCTAGAAATAAGATAATAAAATTGAATATGCTATCGCACTCATTACTATTTCTCTGCACCCACTTACAAATGCTTCAATTAGCACCATGAGTTCAAGATAAATGATCCCCTTTATCGATCAGCTCCAACTCGCATACGTTTACCACTTGTGTCATTCGGCCCCGCTTGATTGTAGATACCTGTGCTGGTCCTACCATGGGGTGTATCAAATCCTATGGTGGCAACCCGACACAATTCAAGATGCACGGTGTATTACAACTGATGCACAGTGCCTGCTTTTTCCACTTCGGAGTACGTGCACGTCCGCACTCCGTCGGAACCTACACTTACGCACCACCCACTGTTGTTTTGACCGCTTATAATCAGCCAAGTAATCGTGCCCCCCTGCCTAGTTCAGGGTACATCTATGTGGGTTACTGCTGAAATGGGTCCCCGTTACTAGGGTTTCCTAATCAACATGTTAAAATGGTTAAGTTTTCCCAAATTAACCTAACCGCACCCATCAGTTTAGTTAACATGTTGTATTGGTTAAGCGTTGCCTTAATTAACTTAACCCTACCATTCCTGTCTTAGCTTTAATTTATTCATTAAAGCACTAGCCACTCACATTAGATATGTATTGTTGCGGTCGCTGGATGTGCCAGTCGGTTCCGGACAGTCTTACACCGCAACTCAATCAAACCTCGGGTTATTTTGGGCTTGCTGCACTAACCTTTCACATTAGATCTATATTGTTACGGTTGCTGGATGTGTCGGGCGGTTCCGGGCAGTCTTACACCGTAACTCAATCTAACCTCGAGTTAGGCATATTCGTCTTTTACTTAATTTACATATTTACCTTTCATATTTATATGTAATTATCCACAATTTTTTCCATTCAAGTCATGCCCCATTTACCCTCTAAATCATATTCAAAAAAAATTAGGTATATAAATTATACCACTAACCATTTACATGATTATGGCCCCAATTATGCCAATAATATGGAATTTAAGGTTTTTCCCAACCTTACCCCCGTTATACGGTCGCAAAATTTTACATAGAATGTTAGGCTCACAACTAAGCCTAACGTATATACAAAAGGGGAAAGAAAGGAGCATGTACCATTCATACAACATAATAAGGATCTAACTAAACATGTGTCATACAAATTTGGCATAAACATTGAACTTTCATTTTTGGATCCAATTAACATGAATCTTAAGCATATAGAATTACACAAATCCAACTTGGCATGTAAATGTAAACTTTTATTTTAGATCCAATAAACATGAATCTTAAGCATATGAACGGGGACTTACATAGAATTACACAAATCCAATTAGTCATGTAAATGTAAACTTTTATTTTGGATCCAATTTTCATAGATCTAAACATAGGAGAATGTAGATCTAAACATATACATGACTTAGCCTAAAAACTTGCATTTAACATAACATGAAAAAGTCACCAAATTTACATAATACACGATTGGTTCAACATACAACATAATAAGTCCAATAAACGACAATAGTCTCATAGGTATATATGATAGAATCGTTACAAGAATAGACATGAATCAGCATCACCATTATCTTACAACTAGGCATAACTCTAGTTTGCACTTTATTACAAATCATAACTTTTAATTGTTCACATCTAAATAATAACAGGACTTACAAACAAAAGAAAGTCTTGTTTTCTGGGATTTGTTTTCTAAAACTAAAAAGCAATCCCTTGGCGTAGACTATCTAATTTTGATTTGATTCATAGCTTCTAACTTGCTTTCTAGTTGGAGAAGAATGGTGGCTATGCTAGGTCGACCATGGACAGCATGGTGGCTCCTTGGAAAGAAATTGTGTGATTTAGGGTTGAGGATTGGGGTTGCTTTTATATAGGTTTAGACTTATGTGAACCGTTAGATCAACCTAGGAGCAATCACAACCATCTAGACAAGATAGAGCAATCCAGAAATTGCCACCTATGCCCTAGTGACTCAGCAGTAACTCAGAAATCGTCACGGTTTGGATTTGGCGAGGGGGTCGACCCCTATAGGGGGGTCGACACCCCTCTTGGGGGGTCAACACCTATGTCGACACCCCCGGGGGGAGTCGACCCATATGGGCGGGAATTTTCCCGCCCAGATGAGCCACATGATTTTTGATATTCAAACTGTTTTGTTTATTAAATTATTTAATTATAATTTTCTGTTTAAACATGAAATCTTCTGAACTCCATAACTTCTTCATACGGAGTCCGATTCACGCAAACTCGGACTCTATCTCAAGCATAATTCCGAGACAAACGCAATGGCATAACCCGTTTCCCTTAATTCTCACTTTTAAAATTAAGTATTCTTTAATTTGTTACTTTAATAAACATAGAAAATACAGGGTATTACATTCTCCCCTCCTTAAAGGATTTTGTCCCCGAAATCTTCAAGTCACGAAGAATGTATATCCTACCATCCATCTACTCAACCATCAAACACCGACATCCATTGTCCTTAAAAGATTTCTAATGCTTTCATGATTGTATGAAGAGTGTGTGTATATGTCCTTATCTAATGCAAAATTAGGCGGTCTACTGATTTAGTTGACCTCCATATTGCAAATTATGTTAGTGCCATGAGTCCATTATGCATGCAATTATTCCTAATCATACTTTCTACATGGGTGCACAATCATCCATACAAATGCAAACGTCCATATGATAACATTCCAAGTTTCAATCCATATACAAATACATATATGCATATGCAATATGAAAGTGACTAAGCCGATCTAACACCTAATGTGTGTATATGCATCCACGAGCAACCACTAGCAACCACTTGCAACCATCAATCATAACATGTTTCAAATACATGTTTACATCCATCGGTTTCTATCTGAGGATCGAGGAGATATACTTAAAAAGATAGATATAAGCATGTATAAACTTATGGAAAAAAAGATCAACGAGGTACCATAAAAAAGAAAAGGGTAGGTTGCACGTATTTTTCTCTCAGTTTCCTAAGTCGCGTCTTCCTCAGCGTCACTCCATTGAACTTTAACAAGCTTGACTTCACGGTTGCGTAGCTTTTTGACTTCCGTACCCAAGATACGAGTTGGAACTCTTCTCACAGTCGCTTCTCGTTCCACTTCTACTTCCTCTAGTATACTCGGCTCCACAACTTCCGCAGACTCATGTAAGCACTTTCGTAGTTGAGAAACATGAAAAACATTATGAACTCCAGCCAGTCTTTCGGGTAGCTCTACTCTGTAGGCCATCGTCCCAATCCTTTTAATGATAGGAAATGGTCCTACAAATCTTGGTGCCAACTTTCCTACGAACCCAAAGCGAATGACATTCCTTAAAGGAGATACTTTAAGGAACACCCTATCTCCAACCTCAAACTCAAGGTCGGTCCTTCTTTTGTCTGCGTAGGATTTCTGTCTCTCTTGTGCAGTCTTCATCCATCTTCTTATCAAGTCCACCTTTTCTGAAGTTTCTCTAATCATGTCTGGCCCAAGTACGAGCTTGTCTGTAGACTCCCACCAACAAGTTGGTGATCGGCATGGTCTTCCATATAAAGCCTCGAAGGGTGCCATGCCTATGGTGGCTTGGTAGCTATTGTTGTAAGCGAATTTCACCAAAGGAAGATGATCCTCCCATGTTCCTCCAAAGTCAAGAATGCACAATCTCAAGAGGTCTTCCAATACTCGGTTCACCCTTTCCATCTGACCATCGGTTTGTGGGTGATAGGTCGTGCTTAAGTATAGTTGTGTGCGTACAGCCTCTTGCAACCTCTTCCAAAACTCGCTCGTAAAGATAGGATCTCGATCACTCACTATGATGGAGGGTATCCCATGGAGTCGAACTATCTCTCTTAGATAAATGGATGCTAAGGACGAGGCAGTCCTTCTACTCTTAACAGGTATAAAGTGAGCGCTTTTAGTGAGCCTGTCCACTATTACCCAAATATTGGTATTGCCCCTTCTTGACCTAGGCAACCCATCAACAAAGTCCATCGAAATGCTATCCCATTTCCATTGTGGGACCTCTAGAGGATGAAGCAGACCTCTAGGCTTCTTCTTCTCCGCTTTGACTTGCTGGCATATCAAGCACTTAGCGACGAACTCAGCTACATCCCTCTTCATGCCATTCCAAAAGAAAACCCTTTTTATGTCTTTATACATCTTGTCTCCACCTGTGTGTATGGTCATCTTAGAATGGTGTGCTTCTTCGAGAACCGTCTTCAACAAATCCCTTGCTTGTGGGACGCATAGTCTTCCATCCCATCTCAACCAACCCTTATCATCGATGGAGTATCTATTGAGGTGACTAGAAGTCTCACCCCTAATTAGCTTATCCATCATATCAACTAGCTGAGGGTCTTCACGTTGCGCGGTTCCTATTGAGTAAAAAATAGTAGGTTGCACCTCTAGTGATGCTAACAAACCAGGTACAAATTCAGAGGAGGGTCAAAAGTCAAAGTTTGCTATGTACTCCAAGTTTTGCCTTTCTACAAAGAGAGGACTTAAGGTCAGCTTCTTTGTACTCAAGGCGTCTGCTACTACATTGCCCTTGCCAGGGGTATAGGAAATCTCAAAATCATATGAGGCTAGAAATTCCATCCACCTTTGTTGTCTTAAGTTAAGATCTTTCTATGAGAAAAGGTACTTTAACGATTTATGGTCATTAAACAATTCAAACCTTTCTCCTAGCAGGTAATGACGTCATGACTTAAGAGCGAAAACAACGGCAGCTAGCTCCAAATCATGAGTTGGGTAGTTCTTCTCATGTACCTTCAATTGCCTTCCCCCATAACAAACTACCTTGCCTTATTGCATCAAGACAGCGCCTAATCCTGTACCGCATGCGTCTGTGTATACGGTAAACATTTTGCTCCCATCAGACAATGTCAAAACTGGGGCTGTAGTTAGAGCCCTTTTCAGGCGTTGGAAAGCAACATCGCAATCCAAATCCCAAACGAAAGTTAGGTTCTTATTTGTCTATCTTGTGAGTGGGGCTGAGATTTTTGCAAAGTCTTTAATGAACTTCCGGTAAAAGCCCGCTAGCCCGAGAAAGTTTTGGACTTCTGTTGCATTCTGTGGAATCTTCCAATCTTGCACCACAACTACTTTTGCAGGGTCCACAGCTATCCCTTCTTTGGACACCACATGTCCAAGAAACCTTACTTCTTCTCTCCAGAAATGGAATTTGGAGAATTTGGCTTTCAGCTGATGTGCACGAAGAGTATCCATGACTTCCTTAAATGCAAAGCATGCTCTTCTTCATTCTTTGAGAAAATCAAAATGTCGTCTACGAAGACCACCACAAACTTATTAAGGAACTCCCTGAACACCCTGCTCATCAAGTCAATGAAATAAGAGGGTGCGTTTGTCAAGCCGAAAGGCTTAACAAGCCATTCGAAGAAACCATCCGGGGTTCTGAACGCGGTCTTATCAATGTTGTCTTCAGCCACTCTTAGCTGATGAAACCCGGTAGCCAGATCTAGTTGGGAGAAAACCGATGCACCTACAAGCTGATCAACACTACAACAAAAACACCATATTACAACTTTAATTTTACAACGGTGGTAAAAGCACCGTTGTAATAAATGTTTATTACAACTTTTGTCCAGAAAAGTTGTAATAAACTTATTTTTAACAACTGTGTTATTTCGACAGTTGTAATAAAAGCCTATCACAACTTTTATTTTTTGACTGTTGTAATATATAACTATATTTTAATATAATTAACAACTAATGATTAATATTTAATACATTTATATTGATTATTTATAATTAATAACTAATAATTACTATTAATAATCAATTAGGAAGTAATAATCAATAATGAATCTGTAATATTTAATACTTAGCAATTAAGAAGAATAATTAAAAAAATACAGTTAATATTATACATAATTACTATTAAATGGTTAATAATTAAAATATAATAATTAATGCTAATCATGAATAATCAATGATTGCTATTGAAAATTAAGAAGTAGAGATTAATAATTAAGAAGAAGAGATTAATAACTAAGATTATATTTAATAATTAATTTATATTAACGAACGATTAATAAGAAATCTTTAATAATTGTGTCATGGTTTAAATTGTGGAAAAATATACATGTCGATTTGTATATTATTTGTGTGTTTAATTTGTAAGTAAAGATTCATGTTTAGTATTGGGTTAAATATAGCATGAAAATTAGTTAAAGTGTTGTGGGGGCTTAACTATTACAACAGGCTAATACAAAAGCTAAGGGTAAAATTGGAATTAGCAAGGAATTAAAAACCCTAGCCATATAGAATTAACCCAATAAAAAGATAGAGAGGCCGTAGTTTCCAAATTCATGTTCTCCTCGTTCAAAATAAAAAGAAACAAAATAATGGCCGAACCCTAGGAAATGGAAAGTTAGGGCAAATCAAATTCAGATCATCTCGCCAGCTCTAACAACTCGTAGCAAATGAGATTCATGGTTTGTGGGGAGATCTACAGCGGATTCAGAGGGATTGGCGGATCTCGAAGCCCAAAACCGAGGATTTGGAGAGGATAACGTTGAGAAAACCCTCGGTGAGTGTATTCCTCTTTTATTTGGCAATAAGATCTACCCTAACTAATCAACCATCCATAAAAGTTGATGATTCCTACCCTAATTAATCAGTTTTTCGTTTTTCATTCCTGTCTCCATGTATATATTCTTCCAGACACTGATGCAACTCCTGTCTCGGTTCGCCGTCCCTGTATCCCGTACACCACCTGCGTTCCTTTCTTACGCCATCTGCAAGTAAGTTTCAACTTACAATTAACATTGTCCTAGTATTTTTGTTTCAATAAGGAAAGTAAAACAGTTATATTGGGCGTATTTCTTTACTGCTTTGTGGGTGTGTTCTCTCCCCTGCTTCTTGTTGAGTTTGCATAGCCTTTACTGTCCACCGTGAACTATCTGTACCTGTTTGATTTTAGTCAATTGTCTTTTGCTTTAAGTGCGTATGTGCTTTGATCCTTACTTGTTATATGTACATATATATATATACACTTCGGCTTATATATGTTAATTAGGATATATACTTGAGTTTAAACGGCAGTATAACCCCCATCACCATTGTTTGGGGTAGTCTCAACTAAATTACAGCAGTTATACACTAGATTTCATTTGTTTTGCTCAAGGGAGTATGATGGTTGTTTTGCATGAAGTGGGTAACAGTACTAGGATTTTGTTGTATTGTTGACTTGTTGTGATGAAATATTATCATGTCATTCTTTTTATAACCTGTTATAAACTCAAAGATGGCATGCTGCGGAAAATCTTTGATCATTGTTGTGATATTATCTTCTCTTGGGAATTTTGTTAAGGATAATGCCTTTATGCAAGATTAATCAATGTTAATCTTTGATCTATTGATGTAGTATTAAGTTATACAACGTTAATCACTTTGTGCAAAGAACATGAAGGAACTGCAATTATGCAGTTTACAGTTCAAAGCTTAGGCTACTGTAAGTACTATGGTAAATGTATTATGCGTTTCCACATTTAATGCAGAGTAACTGTACTGATAGTCATAAGAACCATTACAAGACTGTACAATCAAATGCATAAATGTTGCCAAATGAGAAGCGGGTGAAATTGACAAATCATTTAATTTTGGTAACAGACGAAACAGCCTTTTCTTATCCATTTGTTGACAACAATGTTATCTTGTTACTAATGTGTATTGGAGCAAAGCTATGAGATCATTTACATATAAAGTCATGCACTTAGTTTGTTGTTTAAGGCCAAGAATACATTAGGGCCCAGATTTAGAGATGTTTTTGAGTCTTTGAGGGCATAAGTAGTAAATCCTAATTTCCAATTTGTTTCCTTTTGGATGAATTCATTACTGCATGCTTCGTTGGAAAGATTGTTGTAGGAACTGTTATGCATGTTTGTATTATTACCAGTTTGAATTTGCGGTCATGTTGTCATGCGGTCCTTAGGTTGGATCCTGATCATTTCTTTAACTTTGCTGTGAGCACTTGTTGCTGCACTGTTGTTGCCACAGTCTTGAGGCCTTGACATTATCGTTATTCGACACAATTGTTTTCAAAATTCAGTTAATTGAAGTAAATATTATAAAATATACTCATAGAACAAACTGGGGAGTATTATACTTATACTATCCATAAAGACACAGTTGTATATAAGGATACCCATGTTGCCAACAACGGTAAATCCAAGTTGATTACTGTAGAAACTCTTGTTCTCTCAAGAACCACATGTTGTATATAACGGTGTTGTATACACAATTATATGATTTTTGTTTGATGATAACAAACAAGTTTATATTATTTTGAATGTGTTTGTTATTGTACTGTTATATACATCACAGACAGGAATATAATATTTATATTTAAACAGAATACCTCAATACAGAAGTTCAAATATCTACACAGTATTTTTTGTTTAAATATAATATTTTATTTCAGAATTTCAAACAGTACAGTATTATAACTCCACTATTTACGCTTCACTGAATTTTGTACTTGTAAATAAACAGAAGTGTATAGACAGGTTCGTTTAACAAACAAATAAAATAATATTTTATTTCAAACCAATTTGTTTGTTACAAATAAACAGTACAATAAATTTTCTATACACAGCTCCTCACTATAACATTCACACTCGTTACACATTTTTATATATACATTTACATGGACACAAGTACAGACTTATACATTCACAAACTTTGACACTCTGTTTTTTTTTTCTTCAGTCTTTTGTCTTCATCTTCTGTCTTCAAGCTTTAGTCTTCACAGCACTTCACTATCAGTCCAGTCATCTTCTTACCTGTCACATAAAACAGAAACACACACAGTACACTGCAATAGAAATAAAACTGTACACATGCAAATATATATTTTTTATTTTTATTTAAAAAAAAAAATATTATTTGCCTCAGTTTTTTCTGGTGTGTTTCTCATCATTTTTCATGACTTGATCTGATCTGTGTCTAGCTAGTTTGTATATGAACAGGGACAAAAAATATTGTCTGATGGCTGCATATACACACGTGTATAGATATACACGTGTGCACTGCCTCGCCAATCAGCGAGCAACTGAGGAGTAGCCACGTGGACCTTCTCGACTCAGTGCACATGAAAACAACTCAATGAAAAGTCAACAACAAACTCAAAGTGGTCGAACACACATCAAAATAGTGCACAAGAAATTTCAGCTCAAATACAATGACAAATCAAAGCAAATGTTGATCAACATGGACATGGCATCTGCATGAATGTGAGCATGTACAAGTGGTGGTAAATGAACAGTGCAACTCAGTCATGATCAAAGCATGGTTCAGCCCATATTTTTTTTAAAAGTGGACACAAAGTGATCATGCCAAAACAGCAAGTGCAAAGTGAGGGTGCAACATCATCAATACAAACATGAAACAGAAATCAGCTCGACCAATGCAAGAATGTCCAAGGCTGTTACTTAGCATGGCCAAGGTAAGAAATTCACACAGCAAAACAAGTGAGCTCAACAACAAAGCAAATGAACTAAAGAAGAAACAGCAAGGTTCATGGATAATGAAGGTGTCGCAACTCAACATCAATGGCCAAGCACCAGCACAAGGTGAAATTCAAGCATGTTCATGGAAGTGATCTCAGCAAAGTAAGCCAACATTTAAGTTACATGCAAGATAAAACATGATGGAGCATACAGTAGTGAATATGCAAGCACCAAGGTGGTGCAACTTAGCTACAGGTTCAAAAATATATGTGAACATGCCATTCAAGTCTCATGACACAGCCACAAAAATTGTTTGCCAATGAAAATCAATACTGCAAAGCTACATGGACCGAGCAGGTTCAAGCAGATAAATTAACATGGAGGGTGCAACTCGAATAAGCAGCATGGTGTAACAATGGCATCAAGTGCATGGTCACAACAGCAATGACAAGAGTGCTCAAGACTGTTTCATAGCTTCAAGTACATGTGAAGACACAAGAAATAGAACTTTGAATGATGTATAAACACAAGCATGAATTTCAGAATGACTCAGCAAAATCAAAGAGCCAGTGTTACATGTTTTTATCGCATGTTTTCAAGAAATGTGTTCACATATGAAATGCAGAGAAGCAAGAAATTCTTTGTGGGCAAAAATTTAATTCTAGATTTACAAGTATTCTTTTTGAAATGAAATTCCAAGAATGGTTCAAAAGAAATCTCCAACAATGTAATTTTTGGCATGGAATCAATGCAGCTCTTTTTGGAAAAGCATTCAATCAATTTCAGGGCAAATGAATTCGAGCTTGGCAACAGTTTTCAATCAAACAAATCAGGAAATTAATCAATAAAAATCTCTTTCTAGAAATCATCTTCAAGGCAGTTTTAAATCAAGAATCATTCGCGCAAAAGCCAGCAGAGATGATAATCTCAATGATCATTTTTTTCGGAAATAAATTAATTAGACATTTTCGAATTCATTCACTATGGGACAAGGTTTTAAATTCCTGAAATCACGCAAGGAATTTTTAAGGGAATAATCCAAAAAGGAGGCAGATTTATTTAGTCCAGATTCATTGAAGTACAAAATCAGGTTTGAATTCATCAACAACAATCACGCATCATTTCAAAGCCGTGGCTATCAAAAGGGGACACGCAACAAATCAGGAGAAATCAAGCCAAGCCATATAGCGAAATCAGAGAAGTTATAGGGTTTGTAATCCTATATTATACACCAAATTCATCACAGGCACAGCATCGAAAAATACAAAAAAAAAATTCGAGAGCAACAAAGATTCAAAATCAATTTTTACTCACAGTTTTCGATCGCTAGACAGAGGGACCAAATCGAACAACGAAGGAGCACCTAATTGAAGCACCAGAGTTTAATTCCAGAGCCAAATTTCAACAATCAAACAACTGCATCACGATTTGGGGAAGTTTCAGAAAACCCTAGCCGCCATTTTTGTTTCCCAGAACAAAAGAGGAATCGGGCAGAAGAATGAAGCAAGAAAAGAAAATGGGCCGGCCTAAGTTTTAAACAAAAGGGCATATTTGTTTTTAAATTAAAAGGGGATGACCCTTTTAAAGTTAACTCCTAGGGTTTTCTTTGGTTTATTCTTGTTTTGTTTTTGTTTTTCAATTTGTGTTGTTTATCTGTAAAAACAAACGAACAGTTCCAGGTCTGTAAAATCTAGGGGGATTCAGTCAAGGTGTTGACTGTCAGTTTCAGAGTCTGTAAAATCTGAGTTACGAGTTACAGGGTTTGTAATTCGGAAAATCTGATCTAGGGGATTTGATCAGTCTACGGTTTTGAGCGTAGGGTTAGAATAGGAGCAGGGGTTTGCGAGTGTACATGGTCTTGTATGCGGGAACTGTTCTATCACCTAGTAGAAACCTTAGAAATGCAGCAGTAGGCAGGGTTTTGCCGAAGCTGGGTATATCTGTGTGTGATTTATTTTCTGCATTTCAGTTTCTGCTGTTTTCTGTGATCTGTTTATTATTTTAATATCCTGTCCGTTTTTATTTTTAGTTAAAAAACTGTGATAAACCCTATTCACCCCCCCTCTAGGGTTAATCTAGATCCAACAAGTGGTATCAGAGCTGGTATAAGGTTACAACATGATAGGGAGTTCTCGCTTTATGATCAAGTGGCGAAGTATTGACTCTTATCCCTACATGTCCGTGGGTGGTTGTCCGTGTCGAGAGGCAGGACGTGAAACCAGTGTCTGAGGTACCTTTGTTTGCCACCGGGGTGTCATTAAAATCCTCGAGAAAGCGAGAACATTTGGTATCAGAGCAGGTATTTCTTTAACTCTAGAGTAATGGGTCATCCTAGTTGTCAGTCCATAGAGAGTCAGTCCAGTCACATTCCAAATATTTTTGATGGTACAGATTTTTTAAACTGGAAATCCAAAATGGAATTTTATTTAAAATCTGTTAATATTAAATGTTGGGATGTTATTACCAATGGGTTTGATAGTGTAGATATTAATTTCAATACTCGTGCTATGAAAATCATATTTGATTATCTTAATACTGAACAGTTTAATCTTATCTGTCATTGTTTATCTGCACAGGAAATCTGGGATACTCTCAATACGAAGTATGGAAGATCTGACAACCACAGCTCAAAACCCGATAAAGTCAACTCAGATTCAGAGTTCTGCTTAACAGGATTTACAAATGAAAATTCAGATGAATCAGATGATGGAGAATCAACAGATGCTGAAACAGAAAATTTCTCATACGAAGATTTAGTTTATATGTGTGTTGATTTGACTAAATCTGTTGATAAACTCAAATCTAAAAACAAGTCTTTGAAATCTAAGAACTCTGAGTTGACCAACAAAATTGATAATTTGGAATCACAACTTGAATATTTTAAAAACCTTTCAAATTCAGATTGTAAAAATTGTTTGAAATTGAAAATCAATCTTGTTCATCTCAATAAAAATATTCAAAAATTTGAAAATGAAATTCTGATCTTAAAAGAAAACAAGATTGAGTTATCAAATGTGAACAATCTTCTACAAAAGGAATTTGAAGTTTTTAAGACTGACATAAATTCCAAACTTGAAATTGCTGAAAATGAAAATTTGGTGAAAAGTAATTTGATCTTGAAAGAACTTGAAAATGAGATTGAAAAGTCCAGGATTTTTGAGTCTGAAAAACAAAAACGATTTGAATTTGAAATCTCGGAATCCCAAGCCAAAATTAAATTTCTTAAAGATGAAAACTTGGTTTTGAAAACAGATTATGAAAGGAATAAGATCACTAAAGGCCGTTGTTCAGATTTAACAAAAGAAAATGGTGATCTTATATTTAAAATTCAACAACTTGAAACAACTTTGAAAATTTTTTCTAATGGTGAAAAATCTTTGAATATGTTGTTGAAAAATCAATCTTCTTCTAAAAACAAATATGGTCTTGGCTTTGGGAAGAATAATGTTTTTGAAAAACTGAATTCAAATAATTTGAAAAGTTCTTCAAACTACTTTGGAAAGAATCAACTTGAAAATTCAAACTTTGATAATCTTGGAGGTTTGTTGAATCATAAACGTGATGAAAACTTGTTTTATAATAATCCATCTAAACAATCTTGGATCCAAAAAGGAAATAAAACAAACTTCGTCAAGTTCAAACAGATTTGGGTCCCTAAGGGCACAAAGGTTAATTCTGATGGTTTGTTATACAAACAGGTTTGGGTACCAAAAGTGGTAAACATATTTCAGAGTGGTTTTACAAATTTTGTTAGACCACTTAATTCACTCAACTGCTAGGTACCTGAAGTGGCTGAGGAACAACTGTGCTGAAAAGAGAAAACGATTCAAACTGCTTCATGTCATTGAATCATTCAATGTTTCTTAGCCAAGTCCGATAAGTTAGAAACTCTGTTTCTCATCATATGTCAGGTATGATTTCTAACTTCATCCTTGTAAATATATTTTTTCTTTGTTTATTTCTCCTTCTTCTACCCCTTTCTATTTTATTTTCCTTCTGTTTGTTTTTCTTTGATTAGTCACTACCATATCTCTTTGCTTATTTTGTGCTTCTTAAACTTCCAGTTGCAGAATTCATGATCTTTCTTGAAATATGCTTTATTTGTATAAAATCATCGTGTGTTAATCATTTCCATATCCTGAATTTAATCTTGTAAATATCTGCAATTGTTTTTGAGATTTTTTTTATTTCTGAATTCATAACAGTGTTGATGTATTCTTATCATATCTTGAACACTGTTAATTTGAATTCTAAATTTTTTGAAGATCTGAATATTTAATGAAATGTCACACACCTTTGTTGTTCTGAGTTTATTCTAATTCATTTTAGAAAAGCTCAAAATATTATACTCATTACAACACTCTGTTATTTATCAGTTGTGATAATTTCATTGATTTTCAGATTGGCTTGTATCAGTGATACATCTTGGAATTCATCTTTATTCATGATCATTATATTGAAATATGTTTGTTTGAAATCATCTGAAATTCTAGATATTTTGAATATCACACACCTCTTATTTTTGAAATTGTCAATCTCGTGTGACTGATTCATTATATCCCAAAACTTTACATTGATTCATGTGATTTCAAATAAATTATCCCGATCATGAATATTTTCAAATTTGATGTAAATGACCTGAAATTTCTCTTGGGCTTGTCGGAAATAGTTTTGAGAAATTCTTGAAAATGTTCTTTTTGAAAATGGTCTTTGAAAATCATTGTTATTTCATGATTATTTGATTTGAATGTATGTTTGTTTAAAATCATTTGAAATTATTGATTTATTGGATCTCACACATATCTTGAATCTGAAATATAACCTGGTGTGATTGATTCATTAAATCCTAATACTTTCACATTTCTTCAAATGATTTAAAATAGAGTATATTTGCAAATCTTGGATCATGAACCACCTTATGTGACCAACATCTTGACAAGTCTGTTGTGATACTGATTTCTCTGTGCTGCTCTGATACTGTTTTTGAAAAATGTTTGTTTTGGAATCATGCTGCTCTGATTATAAGAAATTGATTTGTAAATATTTTTTTGAGGACTGCTTGATTTGGTATCAAAGGCTTATCGTGCTCTGATAAATGAAATTTGTGTGCTTGAGTTGCTTGCTTTGAAATTAAGTCTTTTCTGTTGACTGAGGTACCAATGTTAGTCACCGGGGTGTGTTTAAAATTCTCGAGAGCGAGATAACAAGTGGTATCAGAAGTGCTTATATTTATTTCATCCATCTGTTCTTAATTTTTACTTTGTAGAGACACCATGTGGTATCAGTTTAGAAGTGCTGCATATTTTTTTGCTGTATATATTTTTTTTGTTTCCCTCTTGTCGTGTATAGATCAGCATATTTCTCTTGTAATTGTTTTTCAATTTTAAAATTATTTATTGATTATTCATTCAGAAATTGAAATCTGTATTTATAATTCATCAAAATCATTATTAGATTTTGAAATTGTGATGAATTGTGACTGCAGTATATTTCATAACAAGAGGAGATTTTTATGTAGATTTTCATGATGGTTGAACATTTATTATAATATCTTTGAATTGGCAATAATTTCACGACCATCTTCTTTATCTATCATCTTTCTGACATCCATCATGTTTTATATTAATGTGGAGAGTTTAATTTTTTATAAAATTGTTTTTAAATAAACAGTGAAAATATTTGTGATGGAGTTGTGGTTATATTATTATTCAGAATTAGTGATAATTGAAAATTTGCAATAATCCCGGTACAGTTGGTCATATTTCATAATATAATTAATTTAGAAATTTATTTCACAGTCCATATCTGTACCTACCACATTTTCTATCATCCATATATTGGTTTTATACCGAGTAGTTT
The DNA here is from genome assembly GCA_030737875.1 of Allium sativum. NCBI lineage: Eukaryota > Viridiplantae > Streptophyta > Magnoliopsida > Asparagales > Amaryllidaceae > Allium > Allium sativum. The sequence continues at coordinate 1,014,662,860 of CM060926.1, read as the reverse complement.
TTCTTTTTAAAAGCTGAAATGATAAACATATATAATAAATATATAAGTGTGTCTCTAACCTCATTTAAAAATCCAAGCTCTGGTTATGCATGGTTATGAGACGTCTTATAATTTAAGCTGCGACTGATCCCATTTAAAAATCCAAGCTCTGGTTATGCGTGGTCAGTGTGCTCTTAAATAATAATATATAAATAAAAAGGAAATAAAGTGCTAAAAATAGAAATAAATTTGAAATTCTCCTCAGTGTATAAAAACCAGCCTATCAGTCCATCTTTCTAATCTGTGAAATGTGTTGAAATATTATGACGTATTATGATTTGTTGATTGATAGATATTGGGATTTGAGATTATTCGATCTTGTCACTTAAATTGAATTATTTATTATAGTCCAAATCCATCACTGTTTTTGTGCTTTAATTTTATAAAATTCTTTTGAAAATAATTGAGAAATATTCACATTTTTTTTAACTCTCCTTATTTTTATAAAATTCATCTTAAATCCGTCATTCTCTACAATGTGAAATACGCCACCTGTTCTTAGAATATTATGATTTTTGTTTGACTGATTGAAATTTATGATGACCATTCTTCCTCTTAAGCTGAAATTATATTTTTAGTCAATTTTCATCTGTATTTTAAAATCTGTATCCTTTTGATGATAACAAAAGGGGGAGAATGGATTAGATTTTGATTTATGAGTGAATATTTTATAAATATCTTTAATTTTGAAAATTTATTTATACATTTCACTCTTGCACAGTTATAGGGGGAGTTTCTGTTGTAGGGGGAGCATTTAAATAGGGGGAGTTCAAATATTCACGAACAAACACATTTATTATATACAAAATCTTTTATTTGTTTGTCATCATCAAAAGGGGGAGATTGTTGTATATAACGGTGTTGTATACACAATTATATGATTTTTGTTTGATGATAACAAACAAGTATATATTATTTTGAATGTGTTTGTTATTGTACTGTTATATACATCACAGACAGGAATATAATATTTATATTTAAACAGAATACCTCAATACAGAAGTTCAAATATCTACACAGTATTTTTTGTTTAAATATAATATTTTATTTCAGAATTTCAAACAGTACAGTATTATAACTCCACTATTTACGCTTCACTGAATTTTGTACTTGTAAATAAACAGAAGTGTATAGACAGGTTCGTTTAACAAACAAATAAAATAATATTTTATTTCAAACCAATCTGTTTGTTACAAATAAACAGTACAATAAATTTTCTATACACAGCTCCTCACTATAACATTCACACTCGTTACACATTTTTATATATACATTTACATGGACACAAGTACAGACTTATACATTCACAAACTTTGACACTCTGTTATTTTTTTTTCTTCAGTCTTTTGTCTTCATCTTCTGTCTTCAAGCTTTAGTCTTCACAGCACTTCACTATCAGTCCAGTCATCTTCTTACCTGTCACATAAAACAGAAACACACACAGTACACTGCAATAGAAATAAAACTGTACACATGCAAATATATATTTTTTATTTTTATTAAAAAAAAAAAAATATTTGCCTCAGTTTTTTCTGGTGTGTTTCTCATCATTTTTCATGACTTGATCTGATCTGTGTCTAGCTAGTTTGTATATGAACAGGGACAAAAAATATTGTCTGATTGCTGCATATACACACGTGTATAGATATACACGTGTGCACTGCCTCGCCAATCAGCGAGCAACTGAGGAGTAGCCACGTGGACCTTCTCGACTCAGTGCACATGAAAACAACTCAATGAAAAGTCAACAACAAACTCAAAGTGGTCGAACACACATCAAAATGGTGCACAAGAAATTTCAGCTCAAATACAATGACAAATCAAAGCAAATGTTGATCAACATGGACATGGCATCTGCATGAATGTGAGCATGTACAAGTGGTGGTAAATGAACAGTGCAACTCAGTCATGATCAAAGCATGGTTCAGCCCATATTTTTTTTAAAAGTGGACACAAAGTGATCAAGCCAAAACAGCAAGTGCAAAGTGAGGGTGCAACATCATCAATACAAACATGAAACAGAAATCAGCTCGACCAATGCAAGAATGTCCAAGGCTGTTACTTAGCATGGCCAAGGTAAGAAATTCACACAGCAAAACAAGTGAGCTCAACAACAAAGCAAATGAACTAAAGAAGAAACAGCAAGGTTCATGGATAATGAAGGTGTCGCAACTCAACATCAATGGCCAAGCACCAGCACAAGGTGAAGTTCAAGCATGTTCATGGAAGTGATCTCAGCAAAGTAAGCCAACATTTAAGTTACATGCAAGATAAAACATGATGGAGCATACAGTAGTGAATATGCAAGCACCAAGGTGGTGCAACTTAGCTACAGGTTCAAAAATATATGTGAACATGCCATTCAAGTCTCATGACACAGCCACAAAAATTGTTTGCCAATGAAAATCAATACTGCAAAGCTACATGGACCGAGCAGGTTCAAGCAGATAAATTAACATGGAGGGTGCAACTCGAATAAGCAGCATGGTGTAACAATGGCATCAAGTGCATGGTCATAACAGCAATGACAAGAGTGCTCAAGACTGTTTCATAGCTTCAAGTACATGTGAAGACACAAGAAATAGAACTTTGAATGATGTATAAACACAAGCATGAATTTCAGAATGACTCAGCAAAATCAAAGAGCCAGTGTTACATGTTTTTATCGCATGTTTTCAAGAAATGTGTTCACATATGAAATGCAGAGAAGCAAGAAATTCTTTGTGGGCAAAAATTTAATTCTAGATTTACAAGTATTCTTTTTGAAATGAAATTCCAAGAATGGTTCAAAAGAAATCTCCAACAATGTAATTTTTGGCATGGAATCAATGCAGCTCTTTTTGGAAAAGCATTCAATCAATTTCAGGGCAAATGAATTCGAGCTTGGCAACAGTTTTCAATCAAACAAATCAGGAAATTAATCAATAAAAATCTCTTTCTAGAAATCATCTTCAAGGCAGTTTTAAATCAAGAATCATTCGCGCAAAAGCCAGCAGAGATGATAATCTCAATGATCATTTTTTTCGGAAATAAATTAATTAGACATTTTCGAATTCATTCACTATGGGACAAGGTTTTAAATTCCTGAAATCACGCAAGGAATTTTTAAGGGAATAATCCAAAAAGGAGGCAGATTTATTTAGTCCAGATTCATTGAAGTACAAAATCAGGTTTGAATTCATCAACAACAATCACGCATCATTTCAAAGCCGTGGCTATCAAAAGGGGACACGCAACAAATCAGGAGAAATCAAGCCAAGCCATATAGCGAAATCAGAGAAGTTATAGGGTTTGTAATCCTATATTATACACCAAATTCATCACAGGCACAGCATCGAAAAATACAAAAAAAAAATTCGAGAGCAACAAAGATTCAAAATCAATTTTTACTCACAGTTTTCGATCGCTAGACAGAGGGACCAAATCGAACAACGAAGGAGCACCTAATTGAAGCACCAGAGTTTAATTCCAGAGCCAAATTTCAACAATCAAACAACTGCATCACGATTTGGGGAAGTTTCAGAAAATCCTAGCCGCCATTTTTGTTTCCCAGAACAAAAGAGGAATCGGGCAGAAGAATGAAGCAAGAAAAGAAAATGGGCCGGCCTAAGTTTTAAACAAAAGGGCATATTTGTTTTTAAATTAAAAGGGGATGACCCTTTTAAAGTTAACTCCTAGGGTTTTCTTTGGTTTATTCTTGTTTTGTTTTTGTTTTTCAATTTGTGTTGTTTATCTGTAAAAACAAACGAACAGTTCCAGGTCTGTAAAATCTAGGGGGATTCAGTCAAGGTGTTGACTGTCAGTTTCAGAGTCTGTAAAATCTGAGTTACGAGTTACAGGGTTTGTAATTCGGAAAATCTGATCTAGGGGATTTGATCAGTCTACGGTTTTGAGCGTAGGGTTAGAATAGGAGCAGGGGTTTGCGAGTGTACATGGTCTTGTATGCGGGAACTGTTCTATCACCTAGTAGAAACCTTAGAAATGCAGCAGTAGGCAGGGTTTTGCCGAAGCTGGGTATATCTGTGTGTGATTTATTTTCTGCATTTCAGTTTCTGCTGTTTTCTGTGATCTGTTTATTATTTTAATATCCTGTCAGTTTTTATTTTTAGTTAAAAAACTGTGATAAACCCTATTCACCCCCCCTCTAGGGTTAATCTAGATCCAACACCACATGCAGTTTGATTTCAGGAAATTGTTTTATACCTACTAACGGCTGTTGTTCATTATGTCATGTTGTACCCTTCTTTGACTAAATACCTATTTTGCAACTACTGGTTTTATGTATATGCTCATCATTTGAAATACTTCATTTGCTATGACGCTATTAGATAGTTTGATATAAATATGTTGTGTTTGATGAACACCTCGCCTACCATGTTTATTTAGTTGGTTTAATTTATATACGGAAATTGCATGGTGGAAATATGTCATGCTATCATTGCCTCAACAGTTTGGTATATATGCATATTATATTGGGAATACATAATCTGATATATATATATATATATATATGTATATATTGTTTAAGTAATTTAATCATAGGTATATTTTTGAAATGAATATATTTGATATATATGCTATGAGAAATTTTCAAATTATAACAGAAATGTTGATCCTGTAGGAAGAGGATTCAGAGGAACTGGATTTTGGAGAACCTTTAGCCCAGAAACGAGACAACTTGCAATTTGTTTGTGGCTGTAGTAGTGCTATTGGTATGGTTTTGAATTCCAGTTCCATCTCAACTTGTTTGAAAGTAAAAGCAGAATTAATCACATGCGTGCTGTTTTTAGTCCTTGCAGTAATATTGTTTTGAAAGCAAGGCTTCTATGTCTTTTGATTCAGACCGCATCAAGCTCTGTAATATCTGAAACTTATTGTTTGTAATGCACGAAATGTTGTCTAAAACTTATTGTTTGTAATACTGAATATTTGAGTATTTTAATAAATTAGTTTGCAAATAACTGTAATATCTGATTTGCTTATGGAGTATTGCTATGTTTAGTGTATTGTTCTTTTCAGTTGCAAAAGATGTATATATTTTTTTAAAACCCAAATGTCAATCACAATAGTGCATAATAGTTGTAGTAGATATTATTACAACGGTGTAAAAAAGTTGTAAAATATACATATTACAACGGTGTTGCAACGGTGCAAAAAAGTTGTAAAAGATTTTAGTCTATTACAACTTCTTAATACACGACGGTTAGCCCACCGTTGTAAAATGTATATTACAACGGTGTTCCACATTTGTAATAGGGTCATTTTGTTGTAGTGCAAACAAGTCATCTATTCTTGGAAGTGGGTGCCTATTCTTCTTGGTCAGCTAGTTTAGCTCCACATAGTCAACGCATAGGCGAAGTGAACCATTCGCTTTGGTTGCGAATACTACTAGAGCACCCCATTCAGAAATACTCCACCTTATGAACCCTTTTTCGAGCAGCTCTTTAACTTGCTTGCTGACCTCTTTCCTCTCCCTTGGAGCCATGTGTCTAATGGGTAGAGCTATGGGTTTTGCATTATCAACAAGGTATATGCGAAAGTCAATCTCCCGCTTCGGAGGTAAGCCTTCACCTCTTCAAATACATCTGAGTATTCACGGACTACTCTAACTGACTGCAAGTTTTCAACAGACGCATCAAGAGATTCTAGGTAGCTAAGCATAACATAATGCATGGGATTACAAGAAATTTCGAGAGTGTTACCGAGGCGAGTCATAAGTCTAACCACTCTCTTTTCACAATCGAGGATGTCACCATTACTGGATAACCAATCCATGCCTAGAATCAGCCCATAGCCCGTGAAGCCCAAAACATAGGCATTACATCTAAACCCAACGCTTAGTATAAAATTTTCCAAATCCAAACAAATCATTGACAATTAAGCCGAGCCCCCAATTGGATTTAAAACAACCAAGGGATCCTCTACTATACTGGTGTCTAGGTGCAGAGATTCAACTAAAGCAGTAGATATAAAAGAGTGCGATGTGCCAGAATTAAAGTGTGTACGAACAGGATGATCAAAAAGATAAACTAAACTCTCAACAGAAACATTTCTACCTCGTTCTTACGGAGGTGCTATGAGAGCGTGAACCTGCCCTCCAGAAGCAGATCCAGTCCTCTGCCCTTGCTCTTGCTTTCTTGGATAGTCCTTAGCCATGTGTCCTGTCTCGCCGAAGTGAAAACAACCACCCATCTTCCTCTTTTTCTTTCTGTAGTCCTTAATCAGATGTTCAGGAATGCCACAAAAATTACACTTCCTCTTGTCACGGGGTTTTTTGTTCTTCCCACCCTTATTTGAATCTGTCTTCTTATTCTGCGATCCCTCCACTTTCTTATCTTGAGGTACTTCCACCTTTGCCTCTTTCTTGCCATCCTTGTGTTCCTCTTGTAACAGTGCCATGTCCACCGGTCTCTCATAAGTTGCACCCATAGGTATATGGGACATAGCTAGGCTATGCAGTGGCTCATTCAACCCTTTAACAAAACAGAGAGCCTTCTTATGGGGAGTGTTCACTAACTCCAGTCTGAATCTAGCCAGCTGATTGAACTGGTTGACGTGTTCTTTGACCGACATACTTCCCTGTTTGAGAGCTAAGAACTTCTCCATCTGTAGGCTACGTTCAGCTTGTGAGAGGAATTTCATTTCAAACCTCATTCTTAAATCCTCCCAAGTTTCAACTGGGCTCTCAGCATTAGTAACTTCCCACCAATAAGAGGCTTCGTCTTTAAGCAACCACACGGCCAACTGTATCTTCTGCCTATCGTCCAGTTCGAAGATAACAAACAAGTCCTCGGTTTCTTTAAGCCAGTTTCTTGCTTATACAAATGACTCAGTCCCATTAAAGTTCTTTCCACCCATGGCTCAAAAGTCTCTACATATCTTTGAGAAAGCATTTGCACGAGGAGGAGGAGGAGGAGGAGGAGGAGGTGGAACAGCTGCAACTGGGGGAGGAGGAACGTCTGCTGGGCCTGCATCATTAGCCCTAGCCACTAGGTACATTCGGAACCAGCCAGGTACCGGTACGCCCTTTGGAAGGTTAAGATCCCCAGACATGATGAAACGAAAAAGAAAAGATTCAAAACAAAGGATAGAAAAATAGTGCATATGGCTTTGGGGGATTATGCCTTTTAAAATAAAAACACCACTTTTTCTTGAAAATGCTTCTTTAAACTTCTTTTTGAAAATTAGTTTCCAAAATTTTATCTGATCTGGCAACCATCAGCTCTGATACCAAGTGAAACATCCCACCTTCGATAAGGTCACTCACAAAGGGAATGCCTTAATTTCGGTGGAGCATTATAGGTAAAGATACAGATAATTTACAAGACAGACATATAAACAGCGGAAAAACTAAATTTATTTCATAAGTACGTGGTTCAGTTAAAACATTACAACAACTGTCTCAAACCAACTTCCAAACTATTACAACAAAATCTCTGTCTTGAATTAAAACATAAAGAAGCATTAAAATAACAGTAAGGCAGCATAAATCCCCAATAAGAGAGTATCCAAAGCCATAGCCCAAGGAAAGAGAATCCAAGCAATACATCTAGTCTCTTCAAGCTGGAAATGGTCCGAACTAAGCTGAAGTATTCCCTCCCTGCAGACCCGGGGGGGGGGGGAGGGGGGAAACGGAAGAAAAGTAGACAAAAGAAAATGGGTCAGACATGAGTCTGGTAAGTCCAGTGATTATTTAGCATGTAAACAGGAAAAAGGGCCATGACATGAATAAACTGAACCTAGGACAGTACCCTAGAAATAAGATAATAAAACTGAATATGCTATCGCACTCATTACTATTTCTCTGCACCCACTTCCAAGTGTTTCAACTAGCACCATGTGTTCAAGATAAATGATCCCCTTTATCGATCGGCTCCTACTCGCATACGTTTACCACTCGTGTCATTCGGCCCAGCTTGATTGTAGATACATGTGCTGGTCCCACCATGGAGTGCATCAAATCCTATGGTGGCAACCCAACACAATTCAAGATGCACAGTGTATTACTACTGATGCCCAGTGCCTGCTTTTTCCACTTCGGAGTATGTGCACGCCCGCACTCCATCGGAACCTACACTAACGCACCACCCGCCGTTGTTTTGACCGCTTATAATCAGCCTAGTAATCGTGCCCCACCCTGCCAAGTTCAGGGTACCATGATACATCTATTGGGGTTACTGTTGAAATGGGTCCCCGTTACTAGGGTTTCCTAATCAACATGTTAAAATGGTTAAGTTTTCTCAAATTAACCTAACCCCACCCATCAGTTGAGTTAACATGTTGCATTGGTTAAGTGTTTCCTTAATTAACTTAACCCTACCATTCCTGTCTTAGCTTTAATTTATTCATTAAAGCACCAACCACTTACATTAGATATGTATTGTTGCGGTCGTTGGATGTGCCGGTCGGTTCCTGGCAGTCTTACACCGCAACTTAATCTAACCTCGGGTTCTTTTGGGCTTGATGCACTAACCTCTCACATTAGATCTATATTGTTACGGTTGCTGTATGTGCCGGGCGGTTCCAGGCAGTCTTACATCGTAACTCAATCTAACCTCGGGTTAGGCATATTCGTCTTTTACTTAATTTACATATTTACCTTTCATATTTATATGTAAATTATCCACAATTATTTCCATTCAAGTCATGCCCCATTTACCCTCTAAATCATATTCAAAAAAATTAGGTATATAAATTATACCATTTATACCACTAACCATTTATATGATTATGTGCCCAATTATGCCAATAATATGAAATTTAAGGTTTTTCCCAACATTACTCCCGTTGTACGTTCGCAAAATTTTACATAGAATGTTAGGCTCGCAACTTAGCCTAACTTATATACAAAAGGGGAAAGAAAGGAGCATGTACCATTCACACAACATAATAAGAATCTAACTAAACATGTGTAACATACCATATTTTCTATATATTTAATTTTCAATTTAAATTCAAAGAATGGAATAATATTGGGAAGAAAATCAAAGTTTGTTGATTATAGTGATGATAATTGTTGAATTGAGTATAAATAAATTTCCATATTTAGCTTTATTTGGAAATGTTGTAATTTTGGGATTTAATATTTAAATGATTTAAATAAAAAATTTAGGTTGTCAAGTTAAATTTGAAATTCCAATTTTTAATCCTAATAAATGATTTTTGGGAACTAATAATTTATGAAATCAATTATAAAATTTATTTAAGTGTTAATTAGATTTATTGGGAAATTTATAAATATTTAAATTTGAATTAACAGTTAATCGAATAATTGAATATTTCATTTATTTATTTAACTGTGAAATTTAACTGTTGCGTCGACGATCTCGGAATTCGACGAAACTGGCGTCATCGGAACCGGAACGGTGAATCATGATGGGATTTCAATTTGCGTTACAATCTGACTTACCGTTTGATCGTACGAGAGGAAATGTGAACGAGATTAGTGTAAATGGATAATTTGGTTATTTCTCTTTTGGGCCTTATATATATATGAATAAAACTCCACATCCATCTCCTTCAGCCCATTTCCATTGTACGTTCATTTTCCATCTGCTCTTTTCTCTAATGGCAGAAAGAAAATCAAATTTCAAAACCCTAGTTAAGTAAAAATACAAACTTCAAATTCAAATCTCTTCAAACCCTAGCATATTATATATCAAATCAAAGCTCTCAACGATACGAAGCCCCTGGTGTGATTTATTTCAACATGCAGCGAGTAGATTTGACAGAAATCACGGTCGAAACCCTAAGCCTAATTTTGGGTATTTTTGATTTATGGGTTAATCGAAGAATCTGGCATCTGGGTTTTGTGGAGAAGGAGTATACGAGTTGAATGACGGTAGTCGGAGGTTCTATTGCTCAAGAGGTTGCCAGAATTCCACGTTTTAGGGTTTCTGGACCCGATTGTTGGCTGGCGTCGCACGAGCCGAGGGCTCAACCGGATGTGGAGGTCTTTAGCTAGGTGATGCGCCTTGTCGTGGAGGTTCGAACACCGGAGGTTGGTGGTCCCGTTGTGGTCGGAGTTGGTTACAATTCTCGGTCAAAGGAGTGGTGGATATTTGTCTCCGCGTCGTACACTGTAGCGAACAGGAAGAGAAGCGGGAAGAAGAATTCAAGGTAGCTGACGTGGCACCTTTTATTTGGGCGAGAATTAATATTTTAATTTATATATTTAAATTTAAAATGGTAAAACGAACATAACTTCTTCATACGACCTCGGATTTGCGCACGGTTTGTTGCGTTAGGATCGTGGCGAAATTGCGGACGTTTGGGTACTAGTTTCGCTGCATTTAGAGACTGTGAAATTTTGGGCTATGGTTGGATGTTCGTCTGATTAAAGACCAAAAGGTGAGTGATTCTTCGCTCACGAAATACTGAATTATTTCCATATTTATCGAATTAAATTATGAAATAGTTTGGTTGCATGGTTGTGATTGGCTGTTAAATTTAGTTGCTTAAATTTTTGATATACCAATGTGTTAACATGCAAATTAGATCGATAATTAGTTATTTCATTAAATTTAAATTTCTAGTTGGAAATTTGAATCCTTGCTAATCCTGAAACAGATTAATGCGGGTCAGTTGAATAGAATGGTGTGATGGATGCTTGGTTGGATTTTATTACTGAATTTGATATTGACACTATTAATGCTTCATATTCAGTATATTGTATTGCATGTGATCGTGACGATAAATCCCATTTACCCTTGATGTTACGGGCATCTAATAAACCTAGGGTTTATCGATAAGATAAATTAAGAACATAGAGTGAAATGATAAATCTCTGTGACCCTGATTTGGATTGAAATGATAGATCCATCCCTGAATATCTAGAAATTAAATTTAAATTCACTTGGCCATAGGATAGCAAATTATATATGGACATTGGTTGGTTAAATGATTTTAAATTATTTGAACTCTATTGGTGGAAAATTTCATTTAAAGGAAAGGTATCGATTTTCGATAAATTTTATTTTTCCTTTAAGATATGAATTCTCGATGTTATTTGGAATGGTTAAGAATTTCCCAAACTAATTTGGTAGTTTGTAATCTGGATTTAAATATGATTTGGGATTTATTCCAATAATTGGTGGACTCAAATTTAATAAATTCTTTTTGAATTTAAATTTTTGAATAAAGGTAATCGAGGATATTTGGAGTTGTTTTAAACTAAATACGAATATGGGTTTGAATCCTCGAAATGGAAAATGGGTTGAATGGGTTGGAATAAGATATTGAAATGGTGTAACTCCATTTGAGACTGGAATTTAGATTCAAGTGCTGAAATTTGGAAGGAGAAACAATTTAAGGTTTAAAAATTCTATTTTATTTTGTTCTGTTTTATTTTATTTTATTTTATTTATAAACTATATATTTACTTTGTTATAAGTGAAGTTTTCACATATATTTTTATTTAAAAAAAATTCTAGTAAGCTTGTTTTATGTATATATATATATAGGGATTTAAATTACCTTAGTACACTCTAATGATTCTATATAAGTGAATTTTATATAAGGTCTTATGTATAAGTAATTATTTTCAAAATTTTATTTTATGAATTGTAATTCTTCTTCTAAATGGAAAATGTTTGGATTTAAACCGTTGGGTCAAATGGAGTTGAGATAAGTCATATTCTATTTGAATATGAATTGATTTCTAAACCGATTTTGATATGCAAAGGTAGATTTTATTCTACTTGAATATAAATGGGATTTCCAAAGATTGGAATGAATAGATATGGAAAAATATATATTCTATTTGAATATGAAGGGGATTCAAATGTAGATCGAATTGAAATAACTGAATCTTTAAGTTGAAGTATATTCTATGTGAATATAGAGCGATTCGAAATATTATACGAGTATAATATAATGACATGGAAATATATTCTAGTTGGGATATAATTGGTTTGGGAATGATTGGGTATTTTTGATATGAAATTATATTCTATTTGAATATAAAATGGGTTCGAAACAAAATACGATATTTTGATATGAAAGCGAACCTTTGTGAAATGTAAAAGAACCGACCGATGTGGAAAATGTAAACGTTGGTTGTTAAGGAGACCGGAGTCGACATAAGGCATACTCTCTGTCAGTGTCGATACCACTTTAACAACTGTTAACGTTAGGACGTATCCAGAATGGAAGATGATGACTTGGAGGCGATTATCGAATCGAGGAAGATGAACGATGACGAAATAGCCCTGACCTTTGGGCCAGAATTGAAATGACTAAAACAGGAGCTATACCGTGACTAATTGAGGTAGCACCTTTGATCGGACACACTTCTTCGATACTATTTCTATGACTATGATGATGATGATTTGGGCCTATTTATGACCTTCGGAGTGTATTCCGAGGTGGGCGGTAGTGGCTGCTATGCATTACCACCGGTCCGGGAGTGCAATTGGTAGAATCCTACCCTGGGCATTGCCTCGAGTACCTTGTCATACTATCCTTATCGAGCCCCATACAATTTTGATTTGTATCGTACCTATGGAGTGCCCTCTGATGCCATCGTTTACGGTGGGTTTACGGTATTGTATAGACTACGATATTTATAAACGGCGTAAGGGTAAAAATGTAATCCCGCTTACGCTATTTTCAGTATTTATACTTTACTGAGTAGACACTATCATAATAGCGTATTATACTATCTATGTATTAGTTTAACGGATCCTTGAGAGATGGAAGAATCCCGTAACATCTCTTGAGTTACTGCACCCATGACACTAATGTTATTTCTTATTTAAATTTGACTAATATGAGAATGATTTAGTGCTGATCCGAGTGTTGTTTGTGTTTTCTTTTATGCAATACGCTCGGGTCAGCAGATGCTTGCAGTTAGCGAAGATTCCTTTACCTTGGAGAGCGAAGACGAAGATTTGGTACACATCTATTATATAAATATTTCCACTGCTTTGTTTTGAAATCTGTATATGTGTAACTCTGATAACCATTGATGTTATAGCCTATTGTATATATATATTTCAATTGTTTTAAACTGCTATTTAAATATTATATGTGGTCCTTCCGCTGTGAGGTTCTGTGATTTGTTTTCTTTTCCTTCTTTCTTTTCTTCTTTTCCTAATAACTACCTGTATTTACGATTGTTTGGGTCGACATATGTGGTTCATTGTCTATTTTAAACGGTCAAAAATGTGGGTCGTTACATTTGGTATCAGAGCGATGGTTAGCGATAACCTTGGCTCTGTTGGGAATTAACTCATTAGAGATGGGATTAGAAACGCCCTAGAATGGGTTAGAGTGATATAAGAGAGCGTACTTGTATTTTGATAAGTTGGTTTTCATTGTGTTGATTTGTTCTGTTGAATATTTATAGGTTCTGGTCGATATATGGGACGCCATAGAATCGATAGGAATCTATAAACAATCGAACAGAATGATCGACATAATATGGTTTCCGATATATTTTTAAATATATAAAAGACATATTATTGGTTTAAGTGTTTATGGATTTGTTATTAGTAGGAAATAATAATATTTAGTTGTTGCCTATTATGATTATTTAAATAATAAATCTAATGGGAAATTCAAATGGTTGAGAAATTTGATAATGAAACCTTTTTAAGTTCAATTAGGTGTATATATATTTTGCAAATAAAATAGAAATGAACTTGGAACTTGATCCTAGGGTACTTTTGAAATAGTTTTTTCAAATTTTGAAATAATATCGTATTATAAATATTTTCGAAAGGAATGGTTTAAAGGATTTTTTTAAAAGAAATAAGTCAGTAATCCCTTCTTGGACCTTAGAAACGATGTCGGTAATGAGTGCACGCATTATTGATGTTTATTCTGAAGAGTCTAAGTGGGAGAGAGACCACTCAATGATTATCCTAATTGGTTTTGACAAAGGATTTTGGATTTAAATTCCATATGGTATAAATTTTTATATAAAGTATTGGTGTATGTTCTTTAAAGGTTGAATTCAAATTTTACTCGGGGTTTAGATTTTCCTTGTTCTTTGTGAATTAAAGATTTAGATTTAAAATTTATATCGTATGGTTTTCTGCAAAATAGTATAGGTATATATATTATTTTAACGTGGGTTATAAACCCGGAATTCGAGTAATTTAAGTTCATCTTAGCTAACTACATAGATGTAAGTACTAAATTTACTCGACTCATATGAATTTTAGACTTTGAAACCTTGAAAAATAAACTTAGTATTATAAGAAAGACGTGGCCATTGAAATGCTTAAGCATGGGCGATAACAAGTTAAAGAAATTATATGTTCGATTGATGGAAGTGTTAGAGAAAATTTAAAATAACTCGCAAAGAAAAATTCGATTGAAGTCGACTAAATTAGACATGGTAAGTTATTTGTATAAATGAATTTGCAATAGCTTATGACTTGGCTAATTTATAAGTATATCGAGTAGGAGTTGAAAAAGAATGTATGTTGTAAATAAGTAAGGTTGATCGATAAATTAAAAATGAAGAGATTTAACGGTAAATTAATGAACATGTGAAATAAAGGCATAGCAAATCTAAATTTAGAAGAAATTGATTTAGACAATATATCGAACGTAAATCGGAGTATAAATAGTGAAATGAATGGAACATAAACGTTGTGTCGAATGGAATATAACCTCATTCGAGTAAAGGGATTGAGTTAAGTAAAGTTTAACTTGGAGAATTGAATAACAAATGGCTGAGAACTAAGTATAAAAAAAAAATTAGTTATGAACAGTCCTTAATTCAAACCATGATTTGAGAAATCGAATAAATGAATTGAGTTAAGGGGATAAGATTTGATTTAAAATGAAAATGGAATTAACTCAGAAAATTTAAATTAGTCAATTTAAGATTTATATCGATGGTTGGATTAAGTAAGTGAATGAAATTGAATAAACTAGAAAAATAGAATGAGGAAATGAAATGAATTTAGAATTGGAAATTTGAATTAAGGTGTAGGAAATAAAATCAAAGTCTAATGTATTAAATTAGGATATCGGAAGAATTCAAAACTAAGTAGATTCAATCAAGCCTAATGAATTAAAATAAAGGGTGTTTGGATCTATATTAAAACAGAAGAGTTGATATTTGGCATCAAGTCTCGGAAAAATTTTGGAATCGAAAATTTGAGACCTAGTAATATAGGTAAACCGTTGAAACTTTTGAATAAATAGAAATTCTAAATAAGCTCAAGTGGGATGTACATTGGAATTTGGATAATGTTTGATTTTTGATAAGTGGAATGTTCGAAGGAGTTTAAATTAATATGACTTGATTTAAGTAATAAATTAAGGAATGAAAAGGAACTTAAGAAAATTTAATTGGTGTCAACTTAAAATTTAGTACGAAATGAAGCTAAATTTAGTCGAGTCAAGTGAATTGACTTGATAAGAGTTAATTTAGAAGATCATGTAAAGATCGATTAAAGAATTAAGTACTTAGGAAAAGAAAAAGTAATGAAATTTGGAGAATCGGTCCATGAGGATGAATTAATGATTTAATTTAATCGAATTAGCTCGGAAAGTAAAATGACTTCAAGTTTTAATTTAAAAGTAATGCTTAGAATGAAACGAGAAAGGGAATAGTTAATATATCAGAATTGAATAAGTAAATCAAATGTGAATTCATTTCTCGAGCAATGAAGTGATGACAAATTTAAGTGTTAAAGATAAACCAAATTATTGGAATCGAAAGGGTTTAAACTTCAAATAAAATAAATCGATGTTATGTGAACCTGAAATATTAGATAAGCTGAAACTAAAATGACCATAACTTTTGACTGGATGATTTGAATTTGATGATTTCAGACTTTTTGGAAACCTTAGAAACTGAGCTAAAACTTTCGTCAATTGAGCCTTGCCTAGTTTCCAAGTCTATTAGGTTGAAAACCAAAAACTAGTCGTAGTTGTATGCGCAGAAAATAAAAATTTGAACCAAACACCAATATTGTTTTGACCATAACTTCCTAACCGAGCGTCGGTTTTTGATGTGTGAGTACAATTCAGAAAGGCCAGAATGTAAACTAAAACTTTCCTTTAATATGCCGAGTCAAATTCTGATGTTTAGAGGGCTAAAAAGTGGATAGAACATTTCAGATCTGCATTTTTTAGTGTACGGGCTGAGGTGTTCGCCTTCACTAAAATGAGCATAACTTTTGAACGAATTATCCGAATTCGACGAATCTGGACAATTCGGAAAGCCTGAAAAAAAGCTACAACTTTTTCCTAGTGTCTTTTAGTCAAATTCCATTATTTATAGGTGATAATCGTTGATTTGTTTGTTGGCCTGTTGTTAACATGTTGTTTTGTTGTTGAAATGTTCAATATATGTTGTGTAAGTTGTGTACATTGCTATGTATTGTTTATATGTTGGATTCTTATGCCTATGTGAGTATGTAGCAGGTGTAGGGAAGTCGCACTACACTTTGGGGCTCGCTTGCGCTAAATACTAAGTGCTAAGGTAAGTAAAAATGCAAATAAACGCTAAAGAAAGGTACGAATTTGTGTTACAAGATTTTGGTGGCTTTATATTTTGTTTTCCCCATTTTTTGGGATGCCTCATCGAGCGATGAGATGAATATTTGGATTTATGTATGTATTGCGATTTTCCGGACCTCTCCGTCCAAAGGAGATGCTGCCGAAATTTCCATGATTTTTGGAGTTAGAAAATTTATGAGGTTTTACAACCATATACTTATTTATAAATACTATTTTATAAATATGGATTTGGAAGTATGAATATGGTCAATATCGTATTTCGTTCTCTTTTCGAGGACGAAAAGATTTTTAAGTGGGGGAGAGTGTAACATCCCATATTTTCTATATATTTAATTTTCAATTTAAATTCAAAGAATGGAATAATATTGGGAAGAAAATCAAAGTTTGTTGATTATAGTGATGATAATTGTTGAATTGAGTATAAATAAATTTCCAAATTTAGCTTTATTTGAAAATGTTGTAATTTTGGGATTTAATATTTAAATGATTTAAATAAAAAAATTAGGTTGTCAAGTTAAATTTGAAATTCCAATTTTTAATCCTAATAAATGATTTTTGGGAACTAATAATTTATGAAATCAATTATAAAATTTATTTAAGTGTTAATTAGATTTATTGGGAAATTTATAAATATTTAAATTTGACTTAAAACAGTTAATCGAATAATTGTATATTTCATTTATTTAATTAACTATGAAATTTAACTGTTGTGGCGACGATCTCGGAATTCGACGAAACTGGCGCCGTCGGAACCGGAACGGTGAATTATGATGGGATTTCAATTTGCGTTACAATATGACTTACCATTTGATCGTACGAGAGGAAATGTGAACGAGATTAGAGTAAATGGATAATTTGGTTATTTCTCTTTTGGGCCTTATATATATATATATGAATAAACTTCACATCCATCTCATTCAGCCCATTTCCATTGTACGTTCATTTTCCATCTGCTCTTTTCTCTAATGGCAGAAAGAAAATCAAATTTCAAAACACTAGTTAAGTAAAAATACAAACTTCAAATTCAAATCTCTTCAAACCCTAGCGTATTATATATCAAATCGAAGCTCTCAACGATATGAAGCCCCTGGTGTGATTTATTTCAACATGCAGTGAGTAGATTTGACAGAAATCACTGTCAAAGTTCTCTGATTTCGAAACCCTAAGCCTAATTTTGGGTATTTTTGATTTATGGGTTAATCGAAGAATCTGGCATCTGGGTTTTGTGGAGAAGGAGTATACGAGTTGAATGACGGTAGTCGGAGGTTCTATTGCTCAAGAGGTTGCCAGAATTCCACGTTTTAGGGTTTCTAGACCCGGCTATTGGCTGGCGTCGCACGAGCCGAGGGCTCGACCGGATGTGGAGGTCTTCAGCTGGGTGATGCGCCTTGTCGTGGAGGGTCGAACGCCGGAGGTTGGTGGTCCCGATGTGGTCGGAGTTTGTTGCAATTCTCGGTCAAAGGAGCAGTGGATATTTGTCTCCGTGTCGTGCACTGTAGCGAACAGGAAGAGGAGCGGGAAGAAGTATTCAAGGTAGCTGGCGTGGTACCTTTTATTTGGGTGAGAATTATAATTAAATTTATATATATTTAAATTTAAAATGGTAAAACGAACATAACTTCTTCATACGACCTCGGATTTACGCACAGTTTGTTGCATTAGGATCGTGGAGAAATTGCGGACGTTTGGGTACTAGTTTCGCTGCATTTAGAGACTGTGAAATTTTGGGCTATGGTTGGATGTTCGTCTGATTAAAGACCAAAAGGTGAGTGATTCTTCGCTCACGAAATACTGAATTATTCCCATATTTATCGAATTAAATTATGAAATAGTTTGGTTGCATGGTCGTGATTGGCTGTTGAATTTAGTTGCTTAAATTTTTGATATACCAATGTGTTAACATGCAAATTAGATCGATAATTAGTTATTTCATTAAATTTAAATTTCTAGTTGGAAATTTGAATCCTAGCTAATCCTGAAACAGTTTAATGCGGGTCAGTTGAATAGAATGGTGTGATGGATGCTTGGTTGGATTTTATTACTGAATTTGATATTGACACTGTTAATGCTTCATATTCAGTATATTGTATTGCATGTGATCGTGACGATAAATCCGATTTACCCTTGATGTTACGGGCATCTAATAAACCCGGGGTTTATCGATAAAATAAATTAAGAACACAGAGTGAAATGATAAATCTCTGTGACCCT
Organism: Allium sativum; assembly: GCA_030737875.1. Classification (NCBI taxonomy): domain Eukaryota; kingdom Viridiplantae; phylum Streptophyta; class Magnoliopsida; order Asparagales; family Amaryllidaceae; genus Allium; species Allium sativum. Next base: position 1,014,644,125 of record CM060926.1, on the reverse strand, counting down.
GATTTGGATTGAAATGATAGATCCATCCCTGAATATCTAGAAATTAAATTTAAATTCACTTGGCCATAGGATAGCAAATTATATATGGACATCGGTTGGTTAAATGATTTTAAATTATTTGAACTCTATTGGTGGAAAATTTCATTTAAAGGAAAGGTATCGATTTTCGATAAATTTTATTTTTCCTTTAAGATATGAATTCTCGATGTTATTTGGAATGGTTAAGAATTTCCCAAACTAATTTGGTAGTTTGTAATCTGGATTTAAATATGATTCGGGATTTATTCCAATAATTGGTGGAATCAAATTTAATAAATTCTTTTTGAATTTAAATTTTTGAATAAAAGTAATCGATGATATTTGGAGTTGCTTTAAACTAAATACGAATATGGGTTTGAATCCTCGAAATGGAAAATGGGTTGGAATAAGATATTGAAATTGTGTAACTCCATTTGAGACTGGAATTTAGATTCAAGTGCTGAAATTTGGAAGGAGAAACAATTTAAGGTTTAAAAATTCTATTTTATTTTGTTCTGTTTTATTTTATTCTATTTTATTTTATTTATAAACTATATATTTACTTTGTTATAAGTGAAGCTTTCACATATATTTTTATTTTAAAAAAAATATTTTCTAGTATGCTTGTTTTATGTGTGTATATATATATATATATAGGGATTTAAATTACCTTAGTACAATCTAATGATTCTATATAAGTGAATTTTATATAAGGTCTTATGTATAAGTAATTATTTTCAAAATTTTATTTTATGAATTGTAATTCTTCTTCCGAATGGAAAGTGTTTGGATTTAAACCGTTGGGTCAAATGGAGTTGAGATAAGTCATATTCTATTTGAATATGAATTGATTTTTAAACCGATTTTGATATGCAAAGGTAGATTTTATTCTACTTGAATATAAATTGGATTTCCAAAGATTGGAATGAATATATATGGAAAAATATATATTCTATTTGAAAATGAAGGGGTTTCAAATGTAAATCGATTTGAAATAACTGAATCTTTAAGATGAAGTATATTCTATGTGAATATAGAGCGATTCGAAATATTATACGAGTATAATATAATGACATGGAAATATATTCTTGTTGGGATATAATCGGTTTGGGAATGATTGGGATATTTTTGATATGAAATTATATTCTATTTGAATATAAAATGGGTTCGAAACAAAATACGATATTTTGATATGAAAGCGAACCTTTGTGAAATGTAAAAGAACCGACCGATGTGGAAAATGTAAACGTTGGTTGTTAAGGAGACCGGAGTCGACATAAGGCATACTATCTGTCAGTGTCGATACCACTTTAACAACTGTGAACGTTAGGACGTATCCAGAATGGAAGATGATGACTTGGAGGCGATTATCGAATCGAGGAAGATGAACGATGGCGAAATAGCCCTGACCTTTGGGCCAGAATTGAAATGACTAAAACAGGAGCTATACCGTGACTAATTGAGGTAGCACCTTTGATCGGACACACTTCTTCGATACTATTTCTATGACTATGATGATGATGATGATTTGGGCCCATTTATAGCCTTAGGAGTGTGTTCCGAGGTGGGCGGTAGTGGCTGCTATGCGTTACCACCGGTCCGGGAGTGCAATTGGTAGAATCCTACACTGGGCATTGCCTCGAGTGCCTTGTCATACTATCCTTATCGACCCCCATACGATTTTGATTTGTATCGTACCTATGGAGTGCCCTCTGATGCCATCGTTTACGGTGGGTTTACGGTACTGTATAGACTACGATATTTATAAACGGCGTAAGGGTAAAAATGTAATCCCGCTTATGCTATTTTCAGTATTTATACTTTACTGAGTAGACACTATCATAATAGTGTATTATACTATCTATGTATTAGTTTAACGGATCCTTGAGAGATGGAAGAATCCCGTAACATCTCTTGAGTTACTGCACCCATGACACTAATGTTATTTCTTATTTAAATTTGACTAATATGAGAATGATTTAGTGCTGATCCGAGTGTTGTTTGTGTTTTCTTTTATGCAATACGCTCGGGTCAGCAGATGCTTGCAGTTAGTGAAGATTCCTTTACCTTGGAGAGCGAAGACGAAGATTTGATATACATCTATTATATAAATATTTTCGCTGCTTTGTTTTGAAATTTGTATATGTATAACTCTGATAACCATTGATGTTATAGCCTATTGTATATATATATATTTCAATTGTTTTAAACTGCTATTTAAATATTATATGTGGTCCTTCCGCTGTGAGGTTCTGTGATTTGTTTTCTTTTCCTTCTTTCTTTTCTTCTTTTCGTAATAACTACCTGTATTTACGATTGTTTGGGTTGACATGTGTGGTTTATTGTCGATTTTAAACGGTAAAAAATGTGGGTCGTTACAACATGTGTCATATAAATTTGGCATAAACATTGAACTTGCATTTTTGGATCCAATTAACATGAATCTTAAGCATATAGAATTACACAAATCCAACTAGGCATGTAAACGTAAACTTTTATTTTGGATCCAATAAACATGAATCTTAAGCATTTGAACAGGGACTTACAAAGAATTACACAAATCCAATTAGTCATGTAAATGTAAACTTTTATTTTGGATCCAATTTTCATAGATCTAAACATAGGAGAATGTAGATCTAAACATATACATGACTTAGCCTAAAAACTTGCATTTAACATAACATGAAAAAGTCACCAAATTTACATAATACACGATTGGTTTAACATACAACATAATAAGTCCAATAAACCACAATAGTCTCATAGGCATATATGATAGAATCGTTACAAGAATAGACATGAATCAGCATCACCATTATCTTAAAACTAGGCATAACTCTAGTTTTCACTTTATTACAAATCATAACTTCTAATTGTTCACATCTAAATAAAACAGGACTTACAAACAAAAGAAAGTCTTGTTTTCTGGGATCAGTTTTCTGAAATTGAAAAGAAATCCCTTGACGTAGACTATCTAATTTTGATTTGATTCGTAGCTTCTAACTTGCTTTCTAGTTGGAGAAGAATGGTGGCTATGCTAGTTCGACCATGGACAACATGGTGGCTCCTTGGAATGAAATTGTGTGATTTAGGGTTGCTTTTATAGAGGTTTAGACTTATGTGAACCGTTAGATCAACCTAGGAGCAATCACAACCATCCAGACAAGATAGAGCTATCCAGAAATTTTCACCTATGCCCTAGTGACTCAGCAACAAATCAGAAATCGTCACTGTTTGGATCTGGGCGAGGGGGTTGACACCCCAGCCGACACCCCTCTTGGGGGTCGACACGTATGTCGACCCCTCCCGGGGGAGTCGACCCTTATGGGCAGGAATTTTCCTGCCCAGCTGAGCCACATGATTTTTGATATTCGAACTGTTTTGTTTATTAAATTATATAATTATAATTTTTTGTTTAAACATGAAATCTTCTGAACTCCATAACTTCTTCATACGGAGTCCGATTCATGCAAACTCGGACTTTATCTCAAGCAGAATTCCGAGACGAACGCAATGGCGTAACTCGTTTCCCTTAATTCTCACTTTTAAAATTAAGTATTCTTTAATTCGTTACTTTAATAAACATAGAAAATACAGGGTGTTACAGAATATGTTCTGGTGCATGTATTGGTGCCACCTAATTGACATCCGGTGGACTAAGAAGGGCGTGGCGATCTGAAATTGAAGTCAATCATTGGGGATTGGGTGAAGTCTTTGTAAGTGAAGGTAGCAGAGCAGGCACTTGAACGAAGCCCAGTAGGAGGTCACGAAACAACGTATTTTTTTGTAGGAAGGTTGACAGATGGAATCAACAATTTGGAACGTGAATGAAGGGGGAAGTCTGCAAGATTTACTTAACGATTTTGAACGATAAGGTCATGGTATCCAGTCCAGAAACAAAGTAGGGTGCGGGAACGAAGGGTATACGCCATATGCTCTTTACTAAACATAATTTGTAAAATAATCATTTAATTAACAAATTTATTTATAATTTGTTGCTAGATTGGGTGCTGAACGAGATGAACACGTGGTGCAGCTTTTGAACGAGTTTGGGAATGTTAGTATTGGTGAACAAAACTGTGTAGAACAATAAGAGAAGTGGACCGTATATTTTTCTCCAACCAGAAGTAATTGGCTTAATCATTTTGACTAACCTAAGTAATTAACTACTAATAATTATAAATAAAGAAGTATTATTTTAATTAAATTTTAATAAAGGAAGCTGCGCATGTTGGAATGGTCTGAACTAAGGAAATCGCATAGGAGGACAAAGGAATCAGAATTTTAGCCTACTTGATTATCAAAATGTAATTAGTTTAAGTTAAACTCAACATTTAATTATATATTTAAATTGTATAAACCTTAAACATCAATATCTCATGCGTATATTAACAGAAGTGGATAATTCAAGGTACGTAGGAATCTTATCAGCAGGTACAACATTATGGAAGTGTTCTGGACAGATTTGGAGACAACAAGAATTTATAGTTAAATTAAATGACGGTTTATTTTAACTGTAGTCGTATCTTCTTCAATGATAAATCAGATCAAGTTGAGTTAAACTCACTCGGTTCTCCCCACTTATATTTTCTATAAGTTGGGTTTTTATTTTGTGTGCTATGATTGCAAATGGTTGACTGTTTGCTGTTTGTTAATTATATGTATTCATGTATTGATTGAATCAATGAATTTAAACGTTGTTTAATTTCAGTGAAAAACTCAAATCGTTATTTTAATGATTGGTCCCAATCAAGGTAATTTACCTTATTGGTCACGTTTATAATAAACATGCTTAATGAATGATTATGGTTGTGTGAAATTAATTAATTGATATTGAATTATCGTTATTGACTTTTATGAAGACCATTATTGTTTGAATTAAATGATCATATTTGAGATAACATACTTAATCCAGGGAAGAACAGGTTGGGGAGATCCAACGGGATTCCTCAAATATATTATTTATTTTCATATTATCATATATGAACTGTCATGTTTGGGTGATTGATTTGATTAGTGATCAGTGACTGAAAATTTAACCTGTGTTTTGTTTTAACCAATGGGCAGTATTGGTTGAGTATTGGGCAGCATATGGCCGATAAAATTAATTGTTTTATTATATTGATTTTCCGTCAGATGGATCGATGGAACTGAAGTTATAAAATTTATTTTATATCTGGATATAGATTTTGAAATATTTTATTTTGAATAAAAGTTTATTTAAGAGGAAATAAATATTTATTATTTGGATATATAATTATTTATTCATTGGTTTTATAAAGCTGATTCTGATTTTAATCACATTTATATACAAGTGAATAGAAATTAACCCAACGATTAAAATTGGATAATTGTTTTGTTAATAAACAATTAAATTGAATTATTTAAATTTACTTTATCATTAATTTAAAGGGAAAATGAATTGGAGTCAGTTAACGAAATAACTGTGTTTTGAGTGGATTAAATCGACCGTTTTCAATTGGAATTGATTATTTCCTTGGTTAGTCTCGAATTAATCGAATTGAATAGTTAATGAATATTGTTTTAATTTTAACAAGGTTTTAAAAAGGGAATAACTATTTAGTTTAGTTAATAAAGGAATTAACTACTAAAGTAGTTAATGATCAAAGTAGATTATTATCCTGATTAATAGTAATTTGGGAAATTAGTTTTTAATTTAATTAATGTAAAAAGTAATCGAGGTTGAAATGAAATCCAATTGAATGGTGAAAGGAGATTACGAATGGGTTTTATATTTAGAACCCGAATGTGTATAACAAGTTACAAAAGGAATTTTTAGCGAACACTATAGCTTAAAATGAATATTACATAAATGCTTGAATTAAGGAAAAAGGAAATTTAGATAAAAGGGTTTAAGATAAACCAGGATTATATAAAAGAGGTTTCAGGTGTTATATCGTTAATTCTGAATTAGCATTACCAAATAATGGGATTAAGTAAAAAGGGGAATTAATATAAAGACTTCCAAAGCAGGAATTGTTGAATGGATTTGAAAGGGGATTGGTGATAGTGAATTTGGTTATAAAAAAATGGGTCATAGGATTTTGTAATAAAGCTGAGTTATAAAATAAATATGCTGAAAGAGGCAGAATTAAGAGTGGTGTTTATTAAAGAAATTATGTAATTATTGAATTAGGAAAGAATGGATATATCCGAGAAAGAGATTTTCAAAAAGGTAAGAAGGTTGTATGAAACCGTATTTTGAATAGTTCAGTTAAATGGAATTTGAATTGTTATTAGAATAAAATAGTGGTTTTTGGATTACCACTTGTATCAACCTTAAGATATGAACGTTGTTGATCAAGGTATGGGAGGTAATTAAAATACCCCAACTTGAATGACATCGGAATTATCTGAGGAAGATATGAGTTGGTAATGGTAAAAGGAGTTAGTAATAGTTTATTATTTCCATTACAGAAATAATAATGCAACGTGTAACGAAGATTTGGAAAATATACAATGAGGATTCCAAAGTGGAAAGGGGAAATAAAAAGCGTTGCATGAATTATAACGATATTGTCGAGATTAAAAAAGAAATGTAAAAGATAAGTTTTATTCTACAAGAAAAAGCATGGATTATAGTTTTCAAGTAATGAATAAAAGATATTTCGTAATGGTGTTTTACGAGTAATGGGTTGAATTGATTTCCCAATATTATATAATAATGTAGCTAGTGTTTCGAAAGTCAAAATAGAAAACTGGATATGATATGGAATTTTTCTAAGAATAAAAATGAACTTGTTCAAAGAATAATCTTATAATAAATAAAGAAGTGAGAAAGCTATATTGATAATGTCGAATATTTAAGAGTTTGAAACTTACATTTGTTTTAAATTAAAAGGCCAATTGATGCTGAATACTGAACTAGTGAAATCATTGGATGTTCATGACTGAATCACTGTTTATTTTGATAGTTAAATAACCGACTATCAAATCTGTCCAATACGATTGTTGGTACGGAAAGACCCGAAACGAATTTATATTCGAAAACCATTCCGACCAACAAATACGTAAAGATATCAGAAGATAATTGAGATGAAGCATTAAAGACCTGGATTTTCATAAACGGAAGAACCACTAAAATTCTCTGCCTGGCAAGCAGAGATAAGCTGTGATTCTGTCGCGGTTGGAATCTACGGGTTGCAAGGACTACTCACTACTGGTCCATGAGGTGATTCCTATTTTGGATGCAGTAGGAGAGTGCCTTCGGTTCATCTTGTTCCTTGATGACTTGTATGGACGGATGTCTGACGGAGTATTTGCAAACGGATCATGTACATTGATTTCTTCAAACGTGCTATAGTTGTTGGCAGAGAGTTGACGTTCTCTTATCTTCCAACTAGAGTATTTTTGTGGACGTCAATTAGTGATATCTGGCGGATCTGACGATGTGGCATTCAAAGTGAATGATGACCAGATGTTCAGAAGTTAATCTAAATCTCAAGCCTCATCAACCGGGAAATGACAAAAATCGGGCAGGCAGCATGGCTATGTGGGTCGCTCCCATTAGGGTGTATAATCACCTATCTAGAGAAATTCCTTTTGCTTCTTTAATCTATTTCGATGTTGTCCCTTTCGGGAAACAGTGGTTTGAGCCCAACCGTTGGTGATATACATTCGATACACTCAAGCAAAATGAGTGGTCGGTCATGTGTGGGCTGGGTTGCAAGACGTTCTTGTTGAACCCAGTGTATTCGCCTCTAGAGATACACTATCGGCAGGTGGTCCCATATCTTATCATAGTCGAAATCCAATCTCCAATAAGTGCTTGCGATTTTGATTGTATACTATATATGTGGAGCGTGAGATGTAAGCGTTCCGCTAGATTGCTATTTACTTTTATTTAGACACTATTATAATATCAGAAAAGATATTGATTTCAAAAATGTTTTGGGTTATCGTAAGGTAAAAACTGTCCGTATTTATGTGTAGATTTGGTCTTATGATTATCCTTTTCTTTCGAAAAGATTTCAACTTTAAAATCAGGTTGTGTGATACCCTTAATACTGTGTGAGTTTTTTCTCACTCTGGTTCATTAGACTGTCCTGGTGTTTTGTAAATGCTCGGGTTAGACCGGGTTGTACAAGTTCAGGTTATTGGCTGCTGTAAAGAGACAAGCTGGAAGAGTTTATACGTATGATATTACATAGCTACTATTCCGTTGTGTGGTATATGAGGACAGGTTATTATAACTGTCCAGATGTGTGATGTACTCTGATGATTGTAAGTATTTTAAAAGCTCTCAGTAAGATTTAATTCTATATTATATCTTGTTCCGCTGTGATATGAGACTCTAATTCTATGTTGTGGTTGTTCTTCTTCTTCTTCTATTCTAATATTTCTTTCTTTCTTATCTCACCCTCTAATTTCTTTCTAATAACGCTCCAGTGTTTTCGGTGTTGGAAGGTCGACATGAGTTAAATGTAATTATGTTGATTTTCGGAGCCGAAAATCCTTGGGTCTTTACAGTGGTATCAGAACTATTGGTTTAGTAATAACCTTGGCTCTATGGTGTAACTCGATAGAGATGAGTATAGTAATACCCTAGATCGAGATTGAGTGAATATATATGAGAGCGTGTTTGTAAATTCTATATACAAATGTTTTGTATTGTGTTGTTTGATCAGTTCAAATGTTGAGAAGCATTGAACTGTCAATGGATACAATATTGTTTTGTAAAGAGGGTAAATGAAATAATTTTACCCAAATTATATTTTTGGATAGAAAATAAATACTTTTATCAAATTATTAAGATATTAGTGTGTTTGATTGATTTGAATGGAATTCGAATTGGATTGAAAATTTGAATTAGAACTTAATACGTTGAATTGATATTATTGAGATTTAAATTGAAATAAAACAAAGTTGGAAATTGGAAATTAGATGGATAAATAATATTCAAATAGAAATCAATCGAATATTAATCGATTGATGTTCAAACCTGTGAAACCAAAGTAAAATATTAATATTGAATGTAAATTCAGTTGATTTGGTTGTGTATTGGTTGTTTATTGTGAATTGCTTGTTATTGGATGAAAGTTTATTCGATTAGAAATTATCAACAATTTAATGAAGCTAAATGAATTGTAAAATAAAGAATAAATTCCGGTATAATTAAATTGGAATGGAACGCATATGAATTGGAATTTAGATTTAACCCTGTATTTGATAATGAATTGATGCTGTCTGTTTGATTTTGGAATTGGTGTGGTTATACTTGTTGATTATAGAAATATTACTTAAGAAATTCATGTATTTATTACTCATATGTGAATTGAGTTAAGTACATGTGTCAGATGGATAGGCAGATTGGTATTGATTGAGTAAACCGCATATACATTGAGCAATTATGCTTAATAGCACTCGTAAAAGGTACACCTACACCGAAATATAAAATTTTGGGTTTTGGTTTTTGTTTTCCGACCGTGTGGGTCGATGTATATATATTATTTGTTCCTGCGATACCGCAGATGTCACTCCGTACAGGGGAGACTCTGCCGAATTTTTTCGGAAATTTAATGTGTTAGAATTTTTTCGATATTTTTGAAAATATTTATATGTGGTGTTGAATTTGTTTTCGTTTTAAAATGAATTGGATTTGGAAATTAATGGGATTTGTAGCATTCTTCTTACCTTAGCAATTTCGAGGACGAAATTATCTTAAGGGGGGAAGAATGTAATGACCCGTATTTTTTTCAATCAAATATTTAATTTAATTTATTATTTTAAATATTATATTTGGAATATTAACAGATTTTAATATTTAATTCATTATTTAAAACGAAGTTCGAACATTATATATTTATATAATTATAAAACGAGCTCAAAATGGCGTGGCAACTCGTAATATGGAGTTTTGAACTTCAACTGAATATACAGGATCCGGTATAAGTCGGATTTCTATGAAACAAGGAACGTTGGAACCGTATTGATGATAATTTTCATATGGAAGAGAAAAATCCAGATTTCGTGATATAGATTGTTAGTTATGGCTAAATCAAATTTTGAAATAGTCGCTATGGAAAATCGTTATTTAAATTATTGGCCTTTAAAATAGCAATTTTGCAAACGAACTCCGTATTTGATAAAATTAGTGTCATTGGAACCCTAACGTTAAATTATTGCACAGTATTAAATTGCGTGGCAAAACGATATCGTATGTGGTCACGGCCGCCGTAAACGCCCATTCATTTTCTATAGCGCGTAATTAAATTAATTTAACAAAATGGATATTTGTGTATAACTTGAGCAGACGATCGAATTAGGCCATAAAACCAATTCCGTTGAGTTCGTATCGATGTTTAGAGTCAGGATAGGTATATAGTTTGTTATTTTTGGTGGCCGGGTAATTTGGTGTCCAAAATGGCATTGCGGTGCGTGTAAAAATAGCGTACCAGAAAACAGTCTCAGAATGCGAAGAAATTAGTGCCGTTGGGTTCGTATTAATTAATTATTGTAGGGTTTCAATTTGTGTGTCAATCGAACTTACCATTTGAATGTGACAATGATAGACGCCCAAATTTATTATATTATTTTGGTCAATTCAGACAGAGGTAACTTTAAACGAATAAACAACTAGTCAAATGAAATCCGATTTGAACGAAACAAGTTTCATTGGATCCGTAAGGAAGGGGTCTAGTAAAATGTCAAGGCTTCAGATTTTATGAATTTTTTTGTAATTATAGAAGTTTTAAACGCTTGATTTTTCATCGCTATTTATAAAGGACTTTTTACAAACGACCTCGGAATTCGACGAAACCTGTCCCATCAGGTCCAGAATATTTTTTTATGGTAGGATTAGTGGTTCATTTTTATTAAAGGTAATACATGATGATTTTAATACGTTACTTTGTCCCTAAGTTTAATTAAATAATATTTTATTTTAACCCTACCCTATATAAACCCATCAATACCCTAATTCTACTCGTCGACATTTATCCCCTAGTCAACAGAATATTGAGCCGCCATTTAAGGAATGAATGGCCATAGAATTCCGACCTCCCCCTCTCAAATCCACCCGATCCTCTGCTCAAATTGATAAACTTCGAACTAGGAATCCCTCCATCTCCTCAAGCCCTCGGAAATGAACGGTGGTGATCCATTTCTAAGGACGGTGATGGCCGAGATTCGGCCTGAAAGCAGCGGCGATTTTGGGTCTTAACTGATGAACGACAGCGCTGGAGTTGATGATAGCTGGGGCAATGATGGAGTATGTTCTGGCGCATGTATCGGTGCCACATAATCTACTTTCGGTGGACAAAGAAGGGTGTGGCGATCTGAAATTGAAGTCATGCATAGGGGATTGGAAGTCTGTGTAAGTGAAGGTAGCAGTGCTGTGACGGCCCGCCCCGCACCAACCGACACTTACTCCAAAAGTGCGCTGTACACATGTCAAGTTAGCACGGAACGGGTCGTGAGAAGGAAAGGGAAGAAGGAAATGAACATACAAAGAACCTGTAGAATGTCTCACAGCGCATAGAATAAAATATAATAATAACATACTTGACATAAAACAGGAGAGACAATGCATAAGCTGAAAACCAGAACTAAACATCATAGCAGCGGAAATCCAAAATACAGCTTATTACAACTTTCAAACTGTCTCAAAGAAAAAATAAGATAAAGGAGGTACACTACTAATGCCCAAGTAGCGACCACCAACGACACAGGGAGAATGTGTATATATATATCATACGTGGAAGCCTCCTGCCCGCCTCCTAATCAGCTACTCGCGCATCACCAGCTAACCTGTCTCTAGTCTGCTCGTGTGAGCACCCAGAGTAATAAGAGGAGACATAAAACTCTGGGTCAGACATAAAGCCTGGTATGAGCGATAAGCATCTAAAGTGAACAATAACAGGTAGACCAAAACATACCTGAACCTGGACCTGCAACCAAAGAGTTAGCACTACATACTGTACAACACTCTAAGGTACCATATCAAACAGTGTAAAGATACGGAGGTGGGGGAGGTGTGCATGTCATAATGATGGCAAACAATCAAACATAGCATCCATCCTCACATCTCTCACTCAGTGCGTAAAGCATACGATATTCACCACTTCGATCACCCAACATACCTTGCTGCGATCACTCTGCCCCATGAAGTCATAAGTGGCTTCACTGCACTGATAACGTAGCCACTAATTCTTTGCTATGTCCACTTTGCCCCATGGAGTCACAAGAACCCCACTGCACTGGCTCATAGCCTTACTAATCCTTACTATGTCCACTCTGCCCCATGGAGTCACAAGAACCCCACTGCACTGGCTCATAGTCTTACTACACATCACCTTGCCCCTCAGGTCATAATGACCCTACTGCACTGATAACGTAGTCTTGCTACCATCACCTTGCCCCTCAGGTCATAATGACCCTACTGCACTGATAAGTAGCCCATCATCCGTTTTTAGTGGTGAATCGAAGTTATGAACGTCGACAACTCCTTAGCACACGTCCCGCAGCAAAGCCCAACCATGAAGTCCACTCATTAGTTCCTATCTGGATCCAGAGTCAATACCCTTCATTTGGACTACCTTTGCATCTCGGGTTATCAGTCTTCATTGGTTCGGTTCGGATCAGAATGCTCCTTCTTCACTGGATCGGGTCGGATCGCCATCACCCTTGGCGGATCGGGTCGGGTCTCCAGCTTGCCACGGTTCAGATCGTCATCGCGGTCCTCTTTCTCTTTACTTCGGATCGTGCTCCTCTCCTCGGTTCAGATCGGAATGCCCCATACGGGTCGGGTCGCGCTCCTCCAGCTCGTGGCTTCCCCGGTTCGGATCGGCGTCTCGTAGTGCATCGATTCGTGGATGCTGCTTTCCTCTATTCGGATCGTGATGCGAAACACAAGTGGATCGGATCGGGTAGCAGTTCGCGGTTGGTGCTCGTGGGCCTTGCGCGGATGGTTCGGTTCGGAGGAGATGACTCGACTCGTGGTGATGTCCCACGATCCCATAGGGCGATCCGATCGACCCTCAATCCCCTATCCGATCCGAATTCCTGCACCTTGTCCAGCGAGTTGTTTACGCCTCTCGACGGCGTTTTCGACCATTCCAACCATTCTAATCAGTCACAAAGCATACCATACAGTCATAGAAGCATGTATAATCAACCACAAACATCAAAACAACAATATGGTAGGTTAAAATGGATCAAACATAGCCAAAACCCCCTTATTTTCCCTTAAGCATGTTGGGTGAAACTAATGATAGGATTAGCAAAACTTTACCAAATTAACCCAAATTCATATCAGAGGTCTAAAACATCATTTAAGAATTTATGAACATTTTTCCCGAATTTTATCATGTTTAAATTCGCTAATTAACACTAATCACCCCTTACTAGCCATAATTAGTGCAAAACTATGCAAATCACTCACCTTAGCAACAAATAAACTAAGATATGAAATAATTCTCTGATTTGATGTGAATCTCTATGCTAAACAGCAGCTCCAATGTTGATTTAGTGTAGATCTTCCTTGATTAGGGGTTGCTAAGCCAAATCCTTGACCAAAAGGTGATTTAGAGGTTGGAGGCCATATTTAGGGTTCCTTGGTGATAAGTGGAGGCTAGAAAACTGAAATGGAATGATCCTCTATCTCATTTCAGCCTCCCCATAACCCTAATCCCGAAATGGGTTATGGGCCTACTCACTATTCACCCGATTTGGCCCGGTTAAGCAGTTTTTCGCCCTCCAAACCTTATTTCAGCCATATCTCCCAAATGGTAAGTCCGTTTGGCTATTATGACCACTCTACGGAAAGGTAAACCATCAAACGAATCCAATGGAAGTGGTTTCAGGTCAAAATTCCTTTCCAATCAAAAGTTATGTCCAAAACAGTACTAACTAAGGGCAAAATGGTCATTTAATCATGAACATGGGAAATGACTCTAATGGATGATTCCCAAAGTTACATGACCATACAACTTCACATGGGAAAGAAATAAATATTCTACAATCCTATGATGTGTAGAATATGGGTCGTTACACTCTCCCCCCTTAAGAAATTTCGCCCCCGAAATTCCCTAATCCAAACACACACAAAGGTCCCGCATGCCTATCAATCATAAAACAACAATCAAACATGCAAAACAAGTAAAATAAGTCTATCCTAGCATGCGGAATAACTAAATCGCAAAGTAAATCTTACCAGGCAAAGAGTTCTGGATATGCCTTCCTAATGCTCTCCTCTGTCTCCCAAGTACAATCATCCTCGTCCTCGCCCCACTGAACTTTGACTAGCTTCACCGCCTTCCTTCGAAGTTGCTTCGTATCGTGCCCCACAATACGGATCGGCTTGCGGTTCCCAACCGCCTCGGGTTCTACTTCGAAGTCCTCTAACTGATCAGGTGAAATAGTCATATCTGAGTCGTGGACGAACTTCCTTAGTTGGGAAACATGAAATACATTGTGAACTCCCGCCATTTTCTCTGGTAAGCCAACTCTATATGCCAAATTCCCGACTAGTTCAAGAACAGGGAATGGGCCAACAAATCTTGGTGCCAACTTGCTTCTCCTGCCAAATCGTATCACGCTCTTCAACGGAGAGATCTTGACAAACACCAAGTCGCCAACGGAGAATTTCAAGTCTCTTCTCCTCTTATCAGCATAACTCTTCTGCCTATCTTGGGCAGCTTTCATTCGTTGCTGAATGATCTTGATCTTATCGGAAGTTTCTCTCACCACATCTGGTCCAAGCACAAACTTCTCGCCAGTCTCTATCCAACATGATGGTGAGTTGCACGGTCTTCCATACAAAGCTTCATATGGAGCCATACCGATACTGGATTGGTAGCTATTATTATATGCAAACTCTACTAAATGCAAATGGTCATCCCATGATCCACCAAAGTCCAATATACAAGCTCTCAAGAGATCTTCCAATATACGATTCACCCTCTCCGTATGACCGTCGGTCTGAGGATGATATGCGGTACTGAGATGTAATCCTGACCCTAGAGCCTCTTGTAAGCTCTTCCAAAACCCACTAGTGAACAACGGGTCTCGGTCATTCACAATGCTTTTGGGTACTCCATGAAATCTCACTACCCACTTCATATACAATTCTGCCAACTTGGCTGCCGTTCTGGTCGATTTGACTGGTATAAATCTTGCGCTCTTAGTCAATCGATCCACAATTACCCAAATGCTATCATATCCCGATCTAGTCCTTGGTAAACCATCGATGAAATCCATCGAGACTTGTTCCCATTTCCATTCGGGAATCTCTAATGGTTGCAACAACCCACTAGGCTTCTTTTGCTCGGCTTTAACTAGCTGGCAATTCATGCATTTGGATATAAACTTCCCAACGTCTCTTTTCATCCCTTCCCAGTAGTAAGTCTGCTTCATGTCTCGATACATCTTATTACCACCGGGATGTATAGTCAGTTTTGAGTGATGACATTCTCTAAGCACTTCATCCCTCAAACCATTTACGTTGGGTACAACTAGCCTTCCATTCCTTCTAAGCCATCCATCTCGATCAAGCCCATACACATTCATCTCCTCACCGTCGATGTTCATCTCTAACTTGGAGATGATTTCTAATAGATTAGGATCGTCCCTCTGGCTAGAACCAATCCGCTCTATCAAAGTGGGTCTGATCGTCAAATTAGCTAGCATGACTGGATCCAATTCGCACTTTGGTCTGAAATCAAAACCCGCGATATACTCCAGTTGCTTCCACTAAAGAAACATTGCCCCTAGGCTGGCATGTCTCCTACTTAAGGCATCGGCTACCGCATTACCTTTCCCAGGTGTATATGCGATATCAAAATCATACGAGGCCAAGAACTCTAACCATCTCTGCTGATGGAGATTCAGATCTTTCTGAGAGAAGAGATATTTCAATGATTTATGATCGGTAAACAACTCAAATCTTTCTCCCAAGAGATAGTGTCTCCACATCTTCAGCGCAAATACAATTGCTGCCAATTCCAAATCATGGGTAGGATACTTCTTCTCATGCGGCTTTAGCTGTCGACTAGCATAAGCTACAACCCTACCTCCTTGCATCAATACAGCACCCAGTCCGGTACCACAAGCGTTCGTGTATACCGTCATCTCTTCATTCCCTTTAGGAATGACTAACACTGGCGCACGCGTCAACTTCTCCTTTAGACTCTTGAAGGCATCCTCACACACTCCGTCCCAGACGAAGGACTGATTCTTCTTAGTCAACTGAGTCAACGGTGCTGCTATCTTGGAGAAGTCCTGGATAAACTTACGATAATACCCAGCTAATCCCAAGAAACTTCTTACATCTGTAGCATTCTTGGGTGTAGGCCAATCCCGTACCGTAGCCACCTTCGCAGGGTCCACGGCAATACCACTCTCTGAAACAACATGACCCAAGAATCTCACTTCCCTTCTCCAAAAATGACACTTAGAGAATTTTGCTTTCAATTGGTGTTTCCTCGACACCTCCATCACTATCCTCAAGTGTCCCTTGTGTTCCTCCTTTGTCCTTGAATAAACAAGGATATCATCCATGAACACAAGAACAAACTTATTCAACTGATCTCTGAATACTCGATTCATGAGATCTACAAAGTAGGCTGGTGCATTGGTCAACCCAAACGGCATGACCAACCACTCATAAAATCCAGACGGCGTCCTAAAGGCCGTTTTCGGAACACTCTCATCCGCTACTCGAAGCTGATGAAATCCTGTCGCGAGGTCCAACTGGGAGAACACTCTTGCTCCTTCCAGTTGATCAAACAAATCATCTATCCGCGGTAGAGGATACTTATTCTTCCTCGTTGCCTTATTCAACTCGCGATAGTCCACACACAAACGAAGGGAACCATCTGCCTTAGTGGCAAACACAACTGGTGCTCCCCACTCGGAGACACTCCTTCTAATAAATCCCTTCTTCAAAAGATTGCTGACTTGCACCCCGAGCTCTCGCTGCTCCTTTGGTGCCATACGATGAAGTGGCATCACTATAGGTCTGGCATCTTTCACTAAATCAATACGGAACTCAATCTCTCGGTGTGGTGGAAGCCCGGTCACCTCCTCGAAGACGTCCGGATACTGGCCAACCACGGGCACATCTGACAACTCATCCTGCGGGATTTCGAGGGAAGTTACAAAACTAGCCATAACCCCATCACTAGGTAGACTACCAAACACTACCCTCCGCCCATCATCCGCCCTCACTGTCACCAAAAAGCCCTCACAGTCTACCACCACCCCGTATCTTTGGAGCCAATCGACTCCCAATATAATGCCATACCCAGTAAAGCCCAAAACAAAGCAATCACATACAAACATACATCCATGACTCGATAAGACCAAATTCCTGCAAATCATACTAAGGCTAGTCGAACCACCAATCGGGTTTGTCACAACCAATGGTCTATCGACTATCTCGGGTTCCAGTCCCAACCTATCTACCAGGTCACTAGATATGAAGGAACGGGAAGCCCCAGTATCAAACAAAACTCGAACTGGTACATCATAAATAGAAAGCATACCTTGAATAATAACATTCTTTCCTTTCTCCGCCGCAGTTGGGGCATTCGACGAAGAAGGAACAGCATCAATAGCATATGCTTTCACAATCTGCTTCTCCTTAAGAGGTTGCGGGCACTTATCCTTCTGGTGTCCCATTTGACCACAGTTGTAGCACTTCCTTTCCGCTGGCTTGGCCCGACATTCTTTAGCATAATGGCCCTTCTTTCCACAACTGAAGCACTCAACATCCTTCTTGCTCTTTTTCTGGCCACCTTTAGAATGGTCCTGCTTCCTCTTATTCTGAGAGTTATTCTTGCCTCCACCGCCTGCTTGCGGCTTTGGCCCTTCTGCAGATGCAGCCTCAGTCTTTGACTTAGGGTAAAGACTCTCTGATCTCAAAGCTTTCCCCACAATCGATTCAAAAGTCTCATCGATGTGGTTGATAAGCCTTTCCCCCAAGTATCCATCCAAACCAGTAATGAACTTCTCATTCTTCTTCTCAGGAGTATCAATGAGAGAGAGTCCATACTTCGACAAAGTGTCGAACTCCGCAATATAATCAGAAACTGCCCTTCCGTTCTGCTTGAGTTCTAGGAACCTCTTAAACAATACTGACTTCTGGGCAGCTGGAATGAACTTCTCGCTAAAGCGAGCCTTGAACTGAACCCAAGTAACCTGGTCCTCTGGAGTAGCTGTTCTAATGGCATTCCACCAGTTCATCGCTCGCCCTTGCAGCTGACGAGACGCTAGCCTTCTCTTCAACGCATCCTCAAGACCCAAGTCATCAAAGATACGATCACAGCTATCCATCCAATCTTGAACATCTGTGGCCGACTCCGTCCCGTGGAACGGCTTCCCACCAAGATTAGTGTAATCCTTGCACAACTTGGCGAAATCGACCCTAGGCGCCTGCACTACTGGGCCAACACCAACTCCGGGATTGGGAACTGCTCCTTGCACTTCTCTAAGCATGTCTCTCATGAGGTTAGTAAACATCGCCCTCATGTCAGCGGCATTCCCTTGGTTGGTCCCTCTACCAGCACCCCTCGTGTCTCGGCTCATCGTCAATCCGAAAAAGGGAAACGATTAACGACCCCATAGTGGTGCTAGTGCAGTGCGACTTCATTCTTATACTACTAATAGTATATATATACATAGCTCTTGAAAACCAAAATAATTACAAATACGCGCTCTCACGTACGTACTAACTCTCCCTAGTGTCTTTCCCTAGGTTAACTACGCAACCTAGAGCTCTGATACCAAGTGTGACGGCCCGCCCCGCACCAACCGACACTTACTCCAAAAGTGCGATGTACACATGTCCAGTTAGCACGGAACGGGTCGTGAGAAGGAAAGGGAAGAAGGAAATGAACATACAAAGAACCTGTAGAATGTCTCACAGCGCATAGAATAAAATATAATAATAACATACTTGACATAAAACAGGAGAGACAATGCATAAGCTGAAAACAAGAACTAAACATCATAGCAGCAGAAATCCAAAATACAGCTTATTACAACTTTCAAACTGTCTCAAAGCAAAAATAAGATAAAGGAGGTACACTACTAATGCCCAAGTAGCGACCACCAACGACACAGGGAGAATGTGTATATATATATATCATACGTGGAAGCCTCCTGCCCGCCTCCGAATCAGCTACTCGCGCATCACCAGCTAACCTGTCTCTAGTCTGCTCGTGTGAGCACCCAGAGTAATAAGAGGAGACATAAAACTCTGGGTCAGACATAAAGCCTGGTATGAGCGATAAGCATCTAAAGTGAACAATAACAGGTAGACCGAAACATACCTGAACCTGGACCTACAACCAAAGAGTTAGCACTACATACTGTACAACACTCTAAGGTACCATATCAAACGGTGTAAAGATACGGAGGTGGGGGAGGTGTGCATGTCATAATGATGGCAAACAATCAAACATAGCATCCATCCTCAGATCTCTCACTCAGTGCGTAAAGCATACGATATTCACCACTTCGATCACCCAACATACCTTGCTACGATCACTCTGCCCCATGAAGTCATAAGTGGCTTCACTGCACTGATGACGTAGCCACTAATCCTTTGCTATGTCCACTTTGCCCCATGGAGTCACAAGAACCCCACTGCACTGGCTCATAGCCTTACTAATCCTTACTATGTCCACTCTGCCCCATGGAGTCACAAGAACCCCACTGCACTGGCTCATAGTCTTACAACGCATCACCTTGCCCCTCAGGTCATAATGACCCTACAGCACTAATAACATAGTCTTGCTACCATCACCTTGCCCCTCAGGTCATAATGACCCTACTGCACTGATAAGTAGCCCATCATCCGTTTTTAGTGGTGAATCAAAGTTATGAACGTTGACAACTCCTTAGCACACGTCCCGCAGCAAAGCCCAACCATGAAGTCCACTCATTGGTTCCTATCTAGATCCTGAGTCAATACCCTTCATTTGGACTACCTTTTCATCTCGGGTTATCAGTCTTCATTGGTTCGGTTCGGATCAGAATGCTCCTTCTTCACTGGATCGGGTCGGATCGCCATCACCCCGGGCGGATCGGGTCGGGTCTCCAGCTTGCCACGGTTCGGATCGTCATCGCGGTCCTCTTTCTCTTTACTTCGGATCGTGCTCCTCTCCTCGGTTCGGATCGGAATGCCCCATACGGGTCGGGTCGCGCTCCTCCAGCTCGTGGCTTCCCCGGTTCGGATCGGCGTCTCGTAGTGCATCGATTCGTGGATGCTGCTTTCCTCTATTCGGATCGTGATGCGAAACACAAGTGGATCGGATCGGGTAGCAGTTCACGGTTGGTGCTCATGGACCTTGCGCAGATGGTTCGGTTCGGAGGAGATGACTCGACTCGTGGTGATGTCCCACGATCCCATAGGGCGATCCGATCGACCCTCAATCCCCTATCCGATCCGAATTCCTGCACCTTGTCCAGCGAGTTGTTTACGCCTCTCGACGGCGTTTTCAACCATTCCAACTATTCTAATCAGTCACAAAGCATACCATACAGTCATAGAAGCATGTATAATCAACCACAAACATCAAAACAACAATATGGTAGGTTAAAATGGATCAAACATAGCCAAAACCCCCTTATTTTCCCTTAAGCATGTTGGGTGAAACTAATGATAGGATTAGCAAAACTTAACCAAATTAACCCAAATTCATATCAGAGGTCTAAAACATCATTTAAGAATTTATGAACATTTTTCCCGAATTTTATCATGTTTAAATTCGCTAATTAACACTAATCACCCCTTACTAGCCATAATTAGTGCAAAACTATGCAAATCACTCACCTTAGCCACAAATAAACTAAGATCTGAAGTACTTCTCTGATTTGATGTGAATCTCTATGCTAAACAGCAGCTCCAATGTTGATTTAGTGTAGATCTTCCTTGATTAGGGGTTGCTAAGCCAAATCCTTGACCTAAAGGTGATTTAGAGGTTGGAGGCCATTTTTAGGGTTCCTTGGTGATAAGTGGAGGCTAGAAAACTGAAATGGAATGATCCTCTATCTCATTTCAGCCTCCCGATAACCCTAATCCCGAAATGGGTTATGGGCCTACTCACTAATCACCCGATTTGGCTCGGTTAAGCAGTTTTTCGCCCTCCAAACCTTATTTCAGCCATATCTCCCAAACGGTAAGTCCGTTTGGCTATTATGACCACTCTACGGAAAGGTAAACCATCAAACGAATCCAATGGAAGTGGTTTCAGGTCAAAATTCCTTTCCAATCAAAAGTTATGGCCAAAACAGTACTAACTAAGGGCAAAATGGTCATTTAATCATGAACATGGGAAATGACTCTAACGGATGATTCCCAAAGTTACATGACCATACAACTTCACATGGGAAAGAAATAAATATTCTACAATCGTATGATGTGTAGAATGCGGGTCGTTACAAGAGCAGGCACTTGAACGAAGCCCAGTAGGAGGTCACGAAACAACGTATTTTTTTGTGGGAAGGTTGACAGATGGAATCAACAATTTGGAACGTGAATGAAGGGTGGAAGTCTGCCAGATTTACTTAACGGTTTTGAACGATAAGGTCGTGGTATCCAATACAGAAACAAAGTAGGGTGCGGGAACGAAGGGTATACGCCATATGCTCTTTACTAAACATAATTTATAAAATAATCATTTAATTAACAAATTTATTTATAATTTGTTGCTAGATTGGGTGTTGAACGAGCTGAACACGTGGTGCAGCTTTTGAACGAGTGCGGGAATGTTAGTATTGGTGAACAAAACTGTGCAGAACAATAGGAGAAGTGGACCGTATATTTTTCTCCAACCAGAAGTAATTGGCTTAATCATTTTGACTAACCTATGTAATTAACTACTAATAATTATAAATAAAGAAGTATTATTTTAATTAAATTTTGATACAGGAAGTTGCGCATGTTGCAATGGTCTGAACTAAGGAAATCGCATATGAGGACAAAGGAATCAAAATTTTAACCTGCTTGATTATCAAAACGTAATCAGTTTAAGTTAAATTTAACAGTTAATTATATATTTAAATTGTATAAACCTTAAACATCAATATCTCATGCGTATATTAACAGAAGTGGATAATTCAAGGTACGTTGGAACCTTATCGGCAGGTACAACATTACGGAAGTGTTCTGGACAGATTTGGAGACAACAAGAATTTAAAGTTAAATTAAACGATGGTTTAATTTAACTGTAGTCGAATCTTCTTCAACGATCAAGGTGAGTTAAACTCGCTCAGTTATTCCCACTTATATTTTCTATAAGTTGGGTTTTTATTTTGTGTGCTATGATTGCTAATGGTTGACGGTTTGCTGTTTGTTAATTATATGTATTCATATATTGATTGAATCAATGAAATTAAACATTGTTTAATTTCAGTGAAAAACTCAAATCGTTATTTTAACGATTGTTCCTAATTAGGGTAATTTACCTTATTGGTCACATTTATAAATAAACATGCTTAATGAATGATTATGGTTGTGTGAAATAAATTGATTAATATTGAGTTATCGTTATTGACTTTTATGGAGACCATTATTGATTGAATTAAATGATCATATTTGAGATAACATATTTAATCCAGGGAAGAACAGGTTGGAGGGATCTAACGGGATTCCTCAAATATATTATTTATTTTCATATTTTCATATATGAATTGTCATGTTTGGCTGATTGATTTGATTAGCGATCATTGACTGGAAATTTAATCTGTGTTTTGTTTTAACCAATGGGCAGTATTGGTTGTGTATTGGGAAGCATATGGCCGATTAAATCAATTGTTTTATTATATTGATTACAGTCAGGTGGATCGATGAAACTGAAGTTATAAAATTTATTTTATAACTGGATATAGATTTGGAAATATTTTATTTTGAATAAAAGTTTATTTAAGAGGAAATAAATATTTATTATTTAGATTTATAATTATTTATTAATTGATTTTATAAAGCAGATTCTGATTTTAATCACATTTATATACAAGTGAATAGAAATTAACCTGATGATTAAAATTGGATAATTATTTTGTTAACAAACAATTAAATTGAATTATTTAAATTTATTTTATCATTAGTTTAAAGGGAAAATGAATTGGAATCAGTTAATGAAATAACCGTGTTTTGAGTGGATTAAATCGACCGTTTTCAATTGGAATTGATTATTTCTTTGGTTTGTTTCGAATTAATCGAATTGAATAGTTAATGAATATTGTTTTAATTTTAACAAGGTTTTAAAAAGGGAATTACTATTTATTTTAGTTAATAAAGGAATTAACTACTAAAATAGTTAATGATCAAAGTAGATTATTATCCTGATTAATAGTAATTAGGGAAATTAGTTTTTAATTGAATTAATGTAAAAAGTAATCGAGGTTGAAATGAAATCCAATTGAATGGTGAAAGGAGATTACGAACGGGTTTTATATTATGTAACGGCCCGCCCCGCACCAGCCGACATTTCAATGAAAGTGCACTGTGCCAATGTCCAACCAGCATGGGACGGTCGCCAAAGAAAGGAAAGAAGGGAATTTGAACTAGCAAGGAACTTGTAGAATGTCTCGCAGCGCATGGAATAATATAATAATAACATACTTAACATAAAACAGGCGAGACAGTGCATAAGCTGAAAACTAAACCATCATAGCAGCGGAAAATCCAAATACTGCTTATGTTCCACATCATCAATATTACAACTTTTAAAAATTGTCTCTAAACAAAATGAGAAAGGTACACTACTAATGCCCAAAGCAGTGACCAGCAACGACACAGAGAGAATATCTATATATATCATACGTGGGAGCCTCCTGCTCGTCTCTGGTATAACTACTCATGCATACTACCTAACCTGTCTCTAGTATGCCCGTTTAAGAGCACCCAGAGTAATAAGAAGAGACATAAAACTCTGGGTCAGACAAAAGTCTGGTATGAGCGATAAGCAGCAAAACAGAACAATAACAGGTATACTAAACCATACCTGAACCTGGACCTGCAACCAAAGAGTTAGCACAACAGGATGTACAATACTCTAAGGTGACACTAAGATATGGTGTAAAGATATGGGGATGGGGGTGTACATGTCATAATGATGTCAAACAATCAAGCATAGTAACCATCCTCACATCTCTCACTCAGTGCGTAAAGCATACGATATCCATCGCTTTGATCACCCATATCCTTGCTAGGATCACTCTGCCCCATGGACTCATGGCGACTCCATTGCACTGATCCACAGCTACTAGTCCTTGCTATGTCCACTCTGCCCCCATGAAGTCATGACGACTCCACTGCACTAGCTCATAGCCTTGCTACGATCACTTTGCCTCATGAAGTCATGATGACTTCACTGCACTGATCCATAGCCAATATCTGTCTCTCAGTGGTGAATCAAAGCTATGGACTTCGATAACCCCTTTGCACACGTCCTGCAGCAAAGTCCAATCATGAAGTAAACTCGTTGATCCCATTTGGATCTTGAGTAATAATCTCCCATCTGGACCTCCTTTGCATCTCGGGTTTTGGTCGAATTGGAGTTGGTCTTCAGAAGAGTCATCGCGTGGAAGTAGCAGCATACATCCGGTTCGGTTTGGTGGCTTTCCCTTGATTTGGTTCAACATGCTTCAGCTCCTGGTCATCCATTCAGTTCGGTTCAGTCAACACCCCCAAGGTCGGTTCGGTTGTGGAACTCCATCCAGGTCTGTTTGGTCAACACCCTCTAGGTCGGTTCGGTTGTGGCACTCCATCCGGGTCGGTTTGGTCAACACCCTCCAGTTGCTCTCCTCCGATCTGATCCCATGCTCAGCTCCGATCTGATCCCCACCCAACTCCAACTCTTTGCAAGTGGCCTTCCTTGTTGCCAAGGCTCCGCTAGTGCCAAGTTCCGATCCGGTTTGTATTCCCCTTGCCCGATCCACCAATCCGATCCGAGCCCTATAATCCGATCTGATCCGAAACCCTGCACATTTCCTGCAACTTTTCCAGTGACTGTTTTACGCCATATGACGGCGTTTTCGACCATTCTAACTTTTCTAATCAATCTCAAAGCATACCATATAGTCATAGCGACATAGAGAGTCAACCATAAACACCAAAACAACAATTTGATATGTCAAAACGGATCAAACAAACCCAAAGACCTATGTTTTCCCCTTAAGCATGTTTAAGCAAATCTAATGATAGGATTAGCAAAACTTAACCAAATTAACCTAAACTTCTTATAGAGGCTTAAAATAATATTTAAGAATTTCTAAACATTTTTCCATATTTTTAACATGCATAATTTCGTTAATTAACAGTAATCACCCCCAATTAACTGTAATTAGTGTAAAAACAATGCTAATCACTCACCTTAGCCACAAATAAACTCAGATCTGAAACTTTTGGACAAAATGGTTCGGATTCCAATACACTCCAGCAGCTCTACCTCGATTTTCGTGCTAATCCGCTTTGATTTGATGTAGATTTGGCATAATTAGCGATTAGAAGGTGATTTGGGGTGTTTTAGCAAGTGGAGGCCATCGCTAGGGTTCAAAGGTTGTAAGTAGCGGCTAAGAAATGAAATAAAAACTGATTTACTAACTCATCTCAGCCCTTCCATAACCCTAATACTGAAATGGGTTATGGGCCCTCTTGCTAATCACCCTAATTAGGTCCAGGTAAGCTGTTTTTCACCTTCTAAACCTTGTTTCAGCCATATCTCCCAAACGGTGAGTTCGTTTGGCTAATGTGACCACTCTACGGAAAGGTAAACCATCATCCGGATCTAATGGAAGTGGTTTCAGGTCAAAACTCCTTACCAATCAAAAGTTATGGCCGAAACAAGATCAACTTGGGGCAAAACAGTCATTTAAAAATCGGCAAAAATCATGAACACGGGAACTGACCCCAATAGTCGTCTCCCAAAGTTATATGACCATACGACTTCGTATGTGAAAGTAATAAATATTCTACGATCCTTCGATGCGTAGAATGCGGGTCGTTACATCCCCCCCCCCTTTAAGAAATTTCGCCCCTGAAATTCCTTTACTAAGAAACAAAGGATCCGCATGCTTATCAGACATATACAACAATCAAACATACAAAACAAACAAGTCTATCCTAGCGTGCGGAAAACTAAGTTGTAATTAAAATCTTACCAGACAAAGAGTTTTGGATACGTCTTCCTAATGCTCTCCTTTGTCTCCCAAGTACAGTCATTCTCATTCTCGCCCCACTGAACTTTGACTAGATCTACCGCTTTCCTTCGAAGTTGCTTCGTATCGTGCTCGACAATACGAATCGGCTTGCGGTTCCCAACCGCCTCGGGTTCTACTTCGATATCATCCAACTGATCAGGTGAAATAGTCGCATCGGGGTCATGCACGAATTTTATTAACTGGGAAACATGAAATACATTATGAACTCCTGCCATCTTCTCTAGTAATTCAACTTTATATGCCAAATTCCCAACTTGCTCGAGAACTGGGAATGGACCAACAAATCTTGGTGTTAACTTGCCCCTCCTACCAAATCGTATCACGCTCTTTAATGGAGAAATCTTGACAAACACCAAGTCGCCAATGGAGAATTTCAGATCCCTTCTCCTCTTATCAGCATAACTTTTCTGCCTATCTTGGGCAGCCTTCATTCGCTGTTGAATAACCTTGATCTTATCTGAGGTTTCTCTTATCACATTTGGCCCAAGCACAAACTTCTCACCAGTTTCTAACCAACGTGACGGTGAAACGCACGGTCTTCCGTACAAAGCTTCAAACGGAGTCATACCAATAACTATCATTATATGTAAACTCTACTAGATGCAAATGGTCAACCCATGATCCACCAAAATCCAATATGCAAGCTCTCAAGAGATCTTCTAATACTCGATACACCCTCTCCGTCTGACCGTTGGTTTGAGGATGATACGCGGTACTGAGATGTAATTTTTATCCTAATGCCTCTTGTAAGCTCTTTCAAAATCCACTAGTGAACAACGGATCTCGGTCACTTACAATGCCTTTGGGTACTCCATGAAATCTCACTACCCACTTCATATACAGTTCTGCTAACTTAGCTGCTGTTCTATTCGACCTGACGGGTATAAACCTTGCACTCTTGGTCAGTCGGTCCACGATCACCCAAATTCTATCATGGTCCGATCTAGTCCTTGGTAACCCATCAATGAAATCCATTGAGACTTGTTCCCATTTCCATTCTGGAACTTCTAACGGTTGCAACAAACCACTAGGTTTCTTTTGCTCAGCTTTAACCAACTGGCAGTTCATGCATTTGGGTATAAACTTCCTAATGTCTCTTTTCATTCCTTCCCAGTAGTAGGTCTGCTCCATGTCTCGATACATTTTGTTACCACCGGGATGTATAGTTAGTTTTGAGTGATGACATTCACTAAGCACTTCATCTCTCAATTCATTGACATTGGGCACAACTAGTCTTCTATTCTTTCTAAGCCATCCATCTCGATCAAGCCCATACTTGTTCATCTCTTCGTCGATTCCCATCTCTAACTTTGAGATGATTTCCAATAGGTTAGGACCGTCCCTCTGACTGGAACAAATCCGCTCAATCAAAGTGGGTCTGATCATCAAACTTGCTAATACTTCTGGATCCAATTCGCACTTTGGTCTGAAATCATACCCAGCGATGTACTCTAGTTGCTTCCATTTTAGAAACGTAGCCCCTAAACTGGCATGTCTTCTACTCAATGCATCAGCTACCGCATTGCCCATTCCTGGTGTATATGCGATATTGAAATCGTAGGAAGCCAAGAATTCTAACCATCTTTGCTGTCGGAGATTTAGATCCTTCTGAGAGAAAAGATACTTTAACGATTTATGATCGGTAAACAACTCGAATCTTTCCCCCAAGAGTCTCCACATCTTTAATGCGAACACAATCGCTGCCAATTCCAAATCATGGGTAGGATACCTTTTCTCATGCGGTTTCAGTTGCCGACTAGCATAAGCTACAACCTTACCTCCTTGCATCAATACAACACCTAGTCCGGTACCACAGGCATCTGTGTATACTATCATCTCTTCATTCCCTTTAGGAATGACTAACACTGGTTCACATATCAACTTTTCCTTTTGACTCTTGAATGCATTCTCGCACTTTTCGTCCCAGACGAAAGCTTGATTCTTCTTGGTCAACTGAGTCAACGGTGCTGTTATCTTGGAGAAGTCTTGGATAAACTTACGATAATATCCAGCCAACCCCAAGAAACTTCTTACGTTTGTTGCATTCTTGGGCGTAGACCAATCCTGTACCGTAGCCACCTTCGCAGGGTCCACAACAATACCATTCTCTAAAACAACATGGCCCAAGAATCTCACTTCCCTCCTCCAGAAGTGACACTTAGAAAACTTTTCTTTCAATTGGTGTTTTCTCAACACCTCCATCACTATCCTCAAATGTTCCTTGTGTTCTTCCTCTGTCCTCGAATAAACCAAGATATCGTCTACGAACACAAGAACAAACTTATTCAACTGATCTCTGAATACCATATTCATAAGATCCCCAAAATATGCTGGTGCATTGGTCAACTCGAATGGCATGACCAACCACTCATAGAATCAAAACGGCATCCGAAAGGCCATTTTAGCTATACTCTCAGCTTCCACCCTAAGTTAATGAAAACATGTCGCAAGATCCAACTGGGAGAACACTCTCACGCCACTCAACTGATCAAACAAATCATCTATCCGCGGAAGAGGATACTTATTCTTCCTCGTTACCTTATTCAATTCGCGGTAGTCCATACACAATCGAAGGGAACCATCTGCCTTGGTAGCAAACACAACTGGTGCTCCCCACTTAGAAACACTTCTTCTGATAAATCCCTTCTTCAACAGATCGCTTACTTGCACCCCGATCTCTCGCTGCTCCCTTGGTGCCATACGACGAAGTGGCATCACTATAGGTCTGGCATCTTTCACTAAATCAATCCGAAACTCAATCTCTCGGTGTGGTGGAAGTCCGGTCACTTCCTCGAAGACGTCCAGATACTGGCCAGCCACGGGCACATCTGATAACTCATCATGCGGGATGTCGAGGGAATTTAGAAAACTAGCCATTACCCCATCACTAGGTAGACCACCAACACTACCTTCCGCCCATCATCCGCTCTAGCTATCACCAAAAAGCTCTAACAATCTACCACCACCCTGTATCTTTGGAGCCAATCGACTCCCAAAATAATGCCAAACCCAGTAAATCCCAAAACAAAGCAATCACAAACATGCATCCATGACTTGATAAGACCACATTACGACAAATCATGCTAAGGCTAGTTGAACCACCAATCGGGTTCGTCACTGGTAAAGGTCTATCAACTATCTCGGGTTTTAATCCCAACCTATCTACCAGGTCACTAGATATGAAGGAATGGGAAGCTCCGATATCAAACAATACTCGAATAGGAACATCATAAACAGAAATCTTACCTTGAATGACGACATTCTTTCCTTTCTCTGCCGCAGTTAGGGCATTCGACGAAGAAGGAACAACATTAATAGCGTATGCTTTCACAATCTGCTTTTCTTTAGGGGGTTGCGGACACTTATCCTTGTGATGTCCCACTTGGCCACAGTTGAAGCACTTCCTGTCCGTTGGCTTTGCTCAACATTCTTTAGCATAATGGCCCTTCTTGCTACAGCTAAATCACTTAACAACTTTCTTACTCTTTTTCTGACCATCCTTAGCTTGGTTCTGACTCTGCTTCCTTTTATTCTGAGAATTATTCTTGCCTCTGCCGCTTGCTTGCGGCTTTGGCCCCTCTGCATATGCGACAGCGACTTCAGTTTTGGGTTTAGGATAAAGGCTCTCTGACCTCAATTCTTTCCCCACAATCGATTCAAACGTCTCATCGATATGGTTTATAAGCCTTTCCCCCAAGTACTGATCTAAGCCTGTTATAAACTTCTCATTCTTCTTCTTGGGAGTGTTGATAAGGGATAATCCATACTTGGATAAAGTATCGAACTCAGCAATATACTCCAAGACTGCCCTACCATTCTGGTTAAGCTCCAAAAACTTCCTAAACAACTTTGACTTCTGAGCAACTGGGATAAACTTTTCACTAAAACGGGCCTTGAACTGATCCCAGGTAACTTGATCCTCTGGAGTAGCCGCCTTAATAGCATTCCACCAATTCATCGCCCATCCTTGCAGCTGACGGGATGCTAGCTTTCTCTTCATCGCATCCTCAATACCCAAGTCTTCGAAGATACGCTCACAGCTATCCAACCAATCCTGAACTTCTGTAGTCGATTTCGTTCCATGGAACGGCTTTCCACCAAGACTAGTGTAATCCTTGCATAGCTTGGCGAAATCGGCTCTAGGCGCCTACACCACTGCACCACCACCATTTGCAGCATTGGGAACTGCTTCTTGCACATTTCTAAGCATCTCTCTCATGAAGTCAGTGAACATCGTCCTCATATCAGGAGCATTCCCATTATTAACTCCTCTACCAGTACCCCTTGTATATCGGCTCATCGTTCAATCTGTAAGGAGAAAACGATTAACCATCTCTTCAGTGGTGCCAGTGCAATGCGACTTAATCCTTAAATATACTAATAGTATATATATAGCTTTTAAAAAACAGAATATCACAAATACGCGCTCTCATATACGTACTATCTCACTCTGGTGTCTTCCCTAGGTTAACTACGCAACCTAGAGCTCTGATACCAAATGTAACGGCCCGCTCCGCACCAGCCGACATTTCAATGAAAGTGCGATGTGCCAATATCCAACCAGCATGGGACGGTCGCCAAAGAAAGGAAAGAAGGGAATTTGAACTAGCAAGGAACCTGCAGAATGTCTCACAGGGCATGGAATAATATAATAATAACATACTTGACATAAAACAGGCGAGACAGTGCATAAGCTGAAAACTAAACCATCATAGCAACGGAAAATCCAAATACAGCTTATGTTCCACATCATCAATATTACAACTTTTAAAAATTGTCTCTAAACAAAATGAGAAAGGTACACTACTAATGCCCAAAGTAGTGACCAGCAACGACACAGGGAGAATATCTATATATATATATCATACGTGGGAGCCTCCTGCTCGTCTACGGTACAGCTACTCATGCATACCATCTAACCTGTATCTAGTATGCCCGTTTAAGAGCACCCAGAGTAATAAGAAGAGACATAAAATTCTGGGTCAGACAAAAGTCTGGTATGTGCGATAAGCAGCAAAACAGAACAATAACAGGTATACTAAACCATACCTGAACCTGGACCTGCAACCAAAGAGTTAGCACAACAGGATGTACAATACTCTAAGGTGACACTAACATATGGTGTAAAGATACGGGGGTGGGGTGTGCATGTCATAATGATGTCAAACAATCAAGCATAGTAACCATCCTCACATCACTCACTCAGTGCGTAAAGCAAACGATATCCACCGCTTTGATCACCCATATCCTTGCTATGATCACTCTGCCCCATGGAGTCATGGCGACTCCATTGCACTGATCCACAACCACTAGTCCTTGCTATGTCCACTCTGCCCCATGAAGTCACGACGACTCCACTGCACTGGCTCATAGCCTTGCTACGATCACTCTGCCCCATGAAGTCATGATGACTTCACTGCACTGATCCATAGCCAATATCCGTCTCTCAGTGGTGAATCAAAGCTATGTACGTCGATAACCCCTTTGCACACATCCCGCAGCAAAGTCCAATCATGAAGTCAACTCGTTGATCCCATTTGGATCCTGAGTAATAACCTCCCATCTGGACCTCCTTTGCATCTCGGGTTTTGGTCGAATTGGAGTTGGTCCTCAGAACAGTCGTCGCGTAGATGTATTAGCATACATTCGGTTCGGTTTGGTGGTTTCCCTTCGTTCGACATGCTTCAGCTCTTGGTCATCCATTCGGTTCGGTTCGGTCAACACCTGTGACGGCCCGCCCCATACCAGCCGGCATTTCTTCCGAAAGTGCGCTGTACACATGCCCGACTAGCATGGAACAGTCGCCAAAGAAAGGAAGAAGAGAATGAACTAATCGAAAACCTGTAGAATGTATCACAGCGCATGGGATAAAATACAATAACAACATACTTGACATAAATCAGGCGAGACAGTGCATAAGCTAGAAACTAAACATCATAGCAGCGGAAAATCCAGATACAGCTTATGTTCCACATCATTATTATTACAACTTTAAAACTGTCTCTAAAGTAAAAGAAAGGAAGGGTGCACTACTAATGCCCAAAGTAGTGACCAGCAGCGACACAAGGAGAATATCTATATATATCATACGTGGAAGCCTCATGCTCGTCTCCGGTACAGCTACTCGTGCATCACCAGCTAACCTGACTCTAGTCTGCTCGTGAGAGCACCCAGAGTAACAAAAAGAGACATAAAACTCTGGGTCAGACAAAAAGTCTGGTATGAGCGATAAGCAGCTAAACAGAACAATAACAGGTATACTAAACCATACCTGAACCTGGACCTGAAACCAAAGAGTTAACACTACATACTGTACCATACTCTAAGGAGCCACTGAACAGATGGTGTAAAGATAACGGGGGTGGGGGTGTGCATGTCATAATGATGGCAAACAAATCAAACATAGAAACCATCCTCACATCTCTCACTCAGTGCGTAAAGCATATGATGTCCACCACTGTCGATCACTAGACCCATCGAAGTAGTGACGGAGTTCGACTTGTACAACTACTGCTACTACCAAGCTTACCCCATGGAGTCATGACCAAATCTTTACAAATGACCCCACTTCGTTGGTCTATAGCACTTTAGTCGTACCTAGGCCACTGTGGCCCTGAATCCGTTCACGTACCCCTACACATAGTGATCCAAAGTTATAGACGTCGACAACCCCTTAGCACACGTCCCGCAGCAAAGACCAACTCATGAAGTTAACTCGTTGGTTCCCAACTGGGTCCTGAGCTCTACTTCCTATTTGGACTTCCTTTGCATCTCGGGTTTTGGTCGTCACCTTCTTCTTCGGATCGGTCTTCATTTCTTCACTTTTCACTGCTTCAGGTCGTGGTCATCAGCTCCTCGGTTCGGATCGGAATACCCCATACGGGTCGGGTCGTGCTCCTCCAGCTTGTAACAACCCGTATTTTTATAACATGTTAAAACAGTAAATCAGGCAGAATTAAATTTTAAAATAAGAATCCGGGAAAACGGGTTGTGCCATTGCGTTCTTCTCGAAATTCTGCATGAAATCGAGTCCGAGTTTTCGAAAACGGAGTCCATATGAGGGAGATATGACCCTCCGAAGTTTCAGGAATTTTCAGAATCGAAAACAACTCGAAATTCGAATTCGAACCCCAGAACAGACTGGGCGGGAATTTTCCCGCCCAGGACCAGGTCGACCTGGGGGTCGACACTATGGTCGACCTCCCAGGGACCAGGTCGACCCTATGGTCGACCTGGGGGTCGACCTGGTGCCCGAACCCAGTTTTGAGCCTGGGTCCATTCTGATGTATCTGGCCTCGTTTTCAGTCTAGATTCGTCTGCCTAATCCTATATAAATAGCCCCCTAGCCCCATTCTCTTTACACCATTCTTCTCTCCTTATGCTGTCTCTGAAATATTATAAATAAATAAATAAAATAATGGTGTCGCTACTCTGCTGGGATCAAAACTAGAACTAGTGCATCTTCTTCCAATTCTGAATAAGATTAAAAGAGAACTACTGCAACTCTTCTTCTATAATCCAACCAAGGCAAGTGCAGTTATTTTCCGATATGAAATTTAATCATGATCTTGACATAATTATGAATCTGAATCTGAGACTAGGCCCTTTTTCTATTTATCAGATCTGTTCCTCTTTT
Organism: Allium sativum; assembly: GCA_030737875.1. Taxonomy (NCBI): domain Eukaryota; kingdom Viridiplantae; phylum Streptophyta; class Magnoliopsida; order Asparagales; family Amaryllidaceae; genus Allium; species Allium sativum. The sequence goes on along the minus strand of CM060926.1, from coordinate 1,014,610,281 downwards.
TTATTGTTCTGTATTTCTTCCGCCTATCTTTATTTTTGTTTGATAGCCAGGCTACAACAAGCCTGAGCCAAGTCTCATAAGAGATGAACGCATAAACGCTAAAATTTGGTAAGAATATTGAATGAGGCATATTTGGGCATAATTGATTTGTAACTAATTTGAGGATACAACGCACGTTGTAATTCTGGACATAAATTTGATGCATATTGTATAAGACGATCTATGACTTGGAAGGAGAGGATTATTGTGACTTAGAACATAAAGAACATAGGTTGTAACTTAGAACATAAATCTGAGGCATATAATTGGGCATGTTGTAATTAAAACATAAGGTGTATTTAACGTATGTCTTGAGTTTTGAGGTATAAAGAATATTGGACATATGACTTGGGATTTGGGGCGTAAAATTTAACTGTGAACATGTAACTGATTTGGATGCATAGTACAAGTGGTAATTCAAGATCTAGATCTGGACATACTATATATATTATAGTCTGTAATTTGGAAAAAGGAGAATTAATTTGCATATAACTTAGGTGTAAAGATCCATGTTAAGATTTGATGATTATTAAGCGTGAATACACCTAAATGGGTTTTTTTGGATTTGTGACATACATTGTAATCAATGGCTATATTTGGCATAATTTATACGTGAATCACGATTAGAGTTTTTTGAGAATATTCTGAACTATGCAAGTTTAACTAGAATTTGAGACATATGTTATATGGAGGATTATGACCATAATTTGGGCATATAAGTTTAGGCCTACTTTATGAATTAGGCAAGATATGTGAATAGGACTTTAAAGAATGTTTAATCGGTTAAAACTGTTATCTGCTTAATATGTTAAATTTGCCTAATCTGCTAAATCTGTTACCTGTTTAATCTGCTGAATTGCCTAAACTGCTAAATCTGTTGAATCGCCTAATCTGCTAAATCTGTTGAGTTGCCCAATCTGCTAAATCTGTTGAACCGCCTGAGCTGTTAAATCTGTTAAATCTGTTGAAAAGCTGAATGATTGTAATTTGTGTAAAACATGTTAATTTGTTTAATCTGCTGCGACTTGAAAAGAAGTCGAATCTGTTAAATTGACATAATTAGTCTGATATTTGTATAATTTGTAATGGAATAAACTAGTTGAAATAAAAATGCTGAGACACGAGGTTAGACTCATGTTTGCGGTAGAAGCCTGCCCGGACCCAACTGGCTTAACCAGCAACAGCAAACTGCTAGTCTAATGTGAGAGGTCGTAGGCATAACTAAAATATGCTTAAACACGAGGTTAGGTCTGGCTTGTGGTAGAAGTCTTCCCGGAACCGCCCGACTTATCCAGCGGCCACAAGCTACCGACCTAATGTGAGAGGTCTGCGCATTAATATTTAATTAATGCAAATCTGAGATAAATATGATGTCTAAAACGTGTTGGGTAGATAGGGCTAAACCAACTGGACTGATGAATTAATAAAACTGTTTCGTGAATCTGTAGACCCAATACAAAGTTAGACAATCTGTAAGTCTATTAAAACTATACATCTGATCTGTTAGTCTGGAAACCTGTTGACTTGATTTTCTGGTCTGTGAACTAGTTGATTTTGAACTCTGTAGACCTAAAACTTGTAAACAAGTTAATCTGAAATCTGTTAGTCTGAAGACACAAGGTTAGGAGGGAAAATACTTGTGTCATCTGTTGTTTGGGACCCATATTAGTCAGTAACCCTTTCTGGTATCAAAACTATGACCCAACAGTAGGTAGGGTCTGGGCATGCTTATTGAACTAATTATAAGCGGTTCATTCTGATAATGGCGAGGGGTGTTGATGGTGCGTTCCAACCGGGTCATATGCGTGCATGGATCCCGGTATGCCTTTGAGGATGTAAGACGCCGTGACATCTGTAAATAGGTCTGTGTCATTTAAAGGTTGCTACTTTTGGGAGTGATACACCCTTCTGTGGGGCTGGCACAGGGTATCTATGTATTAGGGAGCCAATCGCTTGGGGTAGATTTAGGGTACACTTAGTTTTGTCTATTTCCGTTGGGGTACCGTCTGTTTCTGTTAGGTGGTAACACCTGTCTGTTTCTGCGTGGTACCGTCTGTTGGGGTGGTAAAGGCCCATTTACAAGTGTAAACCTAATTCTAACATTTTGTATCTGTAGGGATTATTCTGTTTCCGTGTCTGATTCCGTTTATGTTCCTTCTGTCTGTTGGGGTGGTAAAGGCCCATTACTGGCATTCTGTTTCTGTATAGATTATTCTGTTCCGTTTCTGTTTCAGTTTAGACATTAGGGTAACGCCTAATCCTGTTATACTAGTGTTAGTGCAGAGGAGTAAAATATAAGTAAGAAGCATAACTTGGTCTATATCATTCTGTTTCTTCTGTTTAGCTTAAGTATACCAGTTACTCCTGTTGTTGTCTCTTATCCAGCTTTATTTTCATATCATGATATTATTATCTGTTCATATGCTGAAAGCCACTGGACTTGCCAGACTTTATGTCTGACCTTGCTTGTTTTCGCCCCTTTTCTTTCGTCCCCCCCCCCCCCCCCGGTTTTAGGGTGGAAATATAGGAGCTTGATTCGGATTTTCTCTGCTTGAAGTATCGCTTGGCTTTGGCTCTATCTTTCCATTGCAGTTTATGTTGGGGATTATGACTTAAAAACTATGCATTCTGAAGGCTTTTGTATAAGATCGATATTTTGTACTTGAATTCTGATATTGTGATTTGAAAAGATGTAACTAAACTTATTTCGGTTTATGTTGTAATAAAGTTATAAATTTTTCAAGTATTGTTTTATCTGTCTTGTAAATTCCTGTTCTGTCTACTAAAACGCTCCATCAAAGTTAAGGCATTCCCTTTGTGAGTGACCTTAACAGAGGTGGGGTGTTACACTTGGTATCAGAGCTGAAGGTTACCAGATTTGATAAAAAGTTTTGGAAAACTATTTTTAAAAAAAAAGAGCTTTTAAAAAGGAAGTATTTTCAAAAGTAGAGTTTATTTTGAAAAACATAATCCCCGAAGCCATAGCCTATCAATCTATCCTTTGTTTTGAATCTTTCCTTTTTCTTTCGTTTCAGTATTTCTGGGGATCTTAACCTTCCGGAGGGCGTACCGATACTTGGCTGGTTCAGGAGTTACCTAGAAGCTAGGGCTAATGATGCAGGCCCAACAAACGTCCCTCCTCCCCCAGCTGCAGCGATTCCTCCTCCTCCTCCGCACGTGAATACTTTCCCAAAGATATGTAGAGACTTTCGAGCCATGGGTGGGAAGAACTTTAATGGAACTGAATCCTTCGTGGAAGCAAAGAACTGGCTCAAAGAAACTGAGGATTTGTTCGTTATCTTCGAGGTGGACGATAGGCAGAAGATATAGTTGGCGGTATGGTTGCTTAAGGACGAAGCTTCTTTTTGGTGGGAGGTCACAAATGGAGAGCGTCCGGTAGAGAGATGGTTGGATTTCAGGCATAGGTTTGAGATTAAATTTCTCTCATGAGCGGAAGAGAGTCTATACGTAGAAAGGTTCTTGGTGTTGAAGCAGGGGAATTTATCAGTGAGAGAGTACGTCAACAAGTTTAATCAATTGGCAAGATTCGGCTTAGAATTAGTAGATACACTGCATAAGATGGCACTAAGGTTTGCTAAAGGTCTGAATGAGCCGCTACGGGGATTGGCGATGTCCCACATTCCTACGGGGGCAACCTTCGAAAAGCTGGTGGACATGGCGTTAATGCATGAAGAGGAAGCCGAAAGTAAAAAAGAAAGAGGAAAAGCTTGAAGGACCACAGAACAAGAAGGCGGGGCCAAAAAAGGAAACACAAAAGAAGGATGAGAGGACTGAAGATAAGAAGGAGAAGAAGTGCTTTACTTGTGGAAGCTCGACCCATCTGAACAAGGATTGCAGAAAAAGGAAGGGCACTTGCTTCAACTATGGAGAAATGGGGCACTTCACAAGTGTAATGACCCGAAGATCCGGTCCAATTTGAGCTGACCAAAAACACAAGTCCAACCCCAAATGAAACTGAAAATCAGGAAATTAATAGAAAGAAAAACAGAGGGTGAGGAAAGATAAGATAGAAAATTAGAATAGAAGAAGAAGAACAACACAACATCAGAGTAACACGAATCTCACAGCGGAACGAATAACATATAATATATATAACATAACTTGAAATATACATTTGTACTTGAATATACATCATTATCAAAGTACAACACTTACAACACAACGGAAATAAACTATAGCTATATGATCCTGAAGCCTCCTGCTCCAGCTCTTCAAGTATCTGTAAATCCTGACTACTTGACTGCCCATACAAAATTGGGCACCCAAGAGTTTAGGGAAAACAACAAAATAAACTCCGGGTCAGTTATGGGACTGGTATGAGTAAAACAGTTTAAAACAGTTTGAACAAGTAAACGATATCTCATAAGACCACGCCGTATAAAGGAACGCGTTTTTCCCTTATGAGAATCCAAATTATCTTTATATCAAAAACCCTTTTGATATTATAATAATGTCTATCAACCACAATATAATAATCATCTAGCAGAAACGCTTTCATCTCACGTTCTACATATATAGTATACAATTAAAACCGCAAACACGTATTGGGTAATGGATTTCCAACTATGACAAGGTATGGAACCACCTTTCGCTAGTGTACCTCTAGAAAGGAATACACTGGGTTCAACAAGAACATCTTGCAACCCGGCCATACATGACCAACCACTCATTTCGCTTAAGTGTATCGAATGTATATCACCAACGGTTGGGATCAGCAACTGTTTCCCGAATGGGACAGTATCGACAATAGATTTTTAGAAATAAATGAAACTCTAGATCAGGTGATTATAGACCCTACTTCGGAGCGACCGACTTAGCCATGTTGCCTGCCCGATTTCTGTCATTTAGCGGTTGTGAGGCTAGAAGCTACGCTTTATCATCACACCAGATTCACTTTAAATGCCACATCATCAAATCTATCCAATCACCGATTGACGTCCTCAACAATACATTATGTGTTAGCTAAAATAAGTTTCCTTCTCTGCTTCCGCTCTTGGTACGGTTGGAGAAATCAATATACGTGATCATCTGGAAATACTCTGTCAGACATCCGTCCATACAAGTCATCCAGGAACAGGATGAACCGAAGGCACCATTCAGTACATCCATCTTAGGCACTGTTATCTAAGACTTATACAATATCCATTGCACTTTACTCCGTCTTCAATTTTCTTTGGCATATATGATTCGCAACGCTTATGCCAATACAGAGTGGTTCTTTGGAAAATAATCCAACCGGTGTCTCCATATTAACAACGTTAAAATGGTCAAAACTTCGATAGTCTGTGAGTTAACTATCAAAGAAAAACAAGTGTGCAAACAACGATATTATTTCCAGATGGAAATTAAATCGAACAAACATCATTTAACATTAATCTCTTTAGTTCATTTTACATCTCCTGTTTCCCTATATTCAACATTTGCTATTTTCTATATTTAGAAAATATACGTTATTAACACTGGAAACATTTCCATTCCTTGTTTTCTGTATTTAGAAAAACATTTCTGATTCTTGTTTGGAAAACATTTCCAAAACTCCTACGTTTGGATTAAGCAGATGTTTAGATAAAACATCGCTATGCCAACTCAACCATTTCCTTTAATTACAAAATTCACTTTACCACCCTTTTCTGCCGAACCTTAACCATTCCTTAGTTAAAAACGAATCCAATCAAGTTGGGGTAGAACTGCCTCTCAGACCTTAACTGAACAACATTTCTAACCTTGAAATAGGCAAAGTTCACTTTAAATTTCTTTAACTAACTTCCTTACTTAACCTTTCTTTCGAATAACTATATTCGATTAACTCTTTTCACTTAACTCTTATCAATTAACTCTATTGGACTGACCCTATTGGATTAACTCTATTTGCTTAACTCTATTTGATTTACTCTATTCACTTAACTCCTGTCGAATAAACTAGATTCGATAACTCCTCTAACTCTATTCGAATAAACTGTATTCGATTAACTCCTCTAACTCTATTCGAATAAACTGTATTCAATTAACTCCTCTAACTCTATTCGAATAAACTATTCGATAACTACTCTAACTCTATTCGAATAAACTATTCGATAACTACTTTCAAATAACTAGATTTGATAACTCATCTCGAATAACGAGATTCGATAACTCCGTTCGAATAACTAAATTCGATTAACTCACCTCGAAAAACCAATATTCGATTATTCCTCTCTCGAATACACTACATTCGATAACTCTACTTCGAATAAGTGATATTCGATAACTCTACTCGATTAACTCCTATTCGATTAACTCTAATTAGTTAACTCTAACTCTAACTGGTCAACCCTCACTGATTAACTCTAATCGATCATTTCTAACTCTAATCGATTTCTCTTATTCGAATAACTCCTATTCGATTAACTCTAATTAGTTAACTCTAACTCTAACTGGTCAACCCTCACTGATTAACTCTAATCGATCATTTCTAACTCTAATCGATTTCTCTTATTCGAATAACTCCTATTTGATAACGTTTATTCATTTATAAAGATTTACTTTTGGTAACGGTTCTTCACTTTATAAATGTTCTCTTTAATAACGTTACTTCACTTTTACAAGTGTGTTGTACCCATTCTATTTAAAACTATCGGTGTTAAAACCAATATCACTTATCTATATAAGTTCAGACTTATATATTCCATTTATCGAATGATAAATAATTACTAAATTTATAAATATCATTTATAAATTTATCTATTCCATTTATCTGTTTTTCTCCATATATAAGTTCTGACTTATATATATTTATATATATATATTTATTTATCACAAGATAAATATTCCCTTTTAAATCCTATTTGTTAATGGTTTACAAATATCCCCTTTTTTCTAATCTATTTGTTTTGCAAATATTTTCCTTTATATTTGTTTGACAAATATAACTCCTTTTTATTTGATTCACAAATATTTTTCTTTAACTCTATTGATTTTATAATTACTTCCTTATATAAAAATCATTTTTCCTTTTATATATAAAATCCAATGATTTTATATAAATAAATGATTTTCAAAATATACTTTGAAAATCTCCTTTTATCTTTCTAGTATTTCTTATGGTTTTTAACATACCATATAACAACGATAAAAATCGTCCAAACACATATAATCAACAACAGATTATATATCACATCATATATCACAATATATGAATCACAGTAAAATAAATGTTGAGGAATCCAGTTGGATTCCTCCAACCTGTTTCCCTGCATCAAAGATGTTAAACAATATAGATAACATCACTTTCAGTTCCCTATGATATATTCTGTTAAACAGAATCAATATAGAAATTCAACTAACTGACTAGCAGTTCAATCAAACAGTCAACACACAGTCAATCAGCCAATATTTAACAGTTCTAAAAATACAATATGAAATTATAAACTGTTCAGAGTTAGTGAGATTTACTCACATTGGACTGTTATCGTTAAAAACGATTTACTGTCTTTGATTCAGACGGACAATTTATTTTGAAATAAATTGTAACGAGCTCCGATGGACTTCCGGTCAGTCTCATTGTGTTGCTCCCGTCCGTACGATCCCAACGGATCCGACCGCGTCCAATTCTGATAAAGTATGCTCAAGTTATAACAATTACTAGTTAAACGTTATTTTATCTTGAAATTAACTAACTTAAACAACCTTAAATAATTTGGGCTTAACTTTGGTTTCAACGGCCCACCATCTCCCTTGACCCGTCATGAACAGTACACCTTCCTCCACAATTCAAACACGAGCTCCAGCGATGGCCATTACGGCGGCTTCAACCCCGAACCGCTCCATCTCCTATCAACCATTTTCAAAACCGAAATCAACACAACGTTCTCCATCACTTCCTCTTCAACCCCATACCCTTTATCCTCAGCTCGAGGTTGCCTGGCGGAATCCGACTTCAACCCCTCGTCGGCCTGCTACAGAAATCACCGAACTCCATCAGTATCAAATCACCCATTTTCCTAATTCGTGCTAATCGAAACCACAAACTCGAAACCAACCACTATTTCACAAATTAAAGCTTCAATTTCACCAATCCCTCAGCCCTAGGTTCACGCAACAACAGGTTATCGCGGCATACTGTGATCGAACCATTCAAAAAGCACGTAAACTCGAAGAGCATGAGATGCTGATTGCGAATATATAGATTAGAGGATTTATAGATTTTGATTTAGTTTCCTTTTTGATTTTCAAAGGAGGAATCCTCACATTGGAAGAGAAAACAGGCGACGGCGGAAAATTTGAGGAAGTGAATTAGGTTAAAAGTGTTAAAGGGGTATATATAGGGAATTTAGACATTTTTAGATATTTTGGGATATTTTATTTTAATCATTTTATATTCATATCCGTCTTCTAAAAATCCACACGATCACGTACGATACCTAAAATCACGAAACTGGACATGCAGCTACAGTTCGACATTACGGTCCCAACGAAATTGGTTTCGTCGAATTCCGACTTCGTATGCTCACACAGCATATTTTTAACCATCGAAATATCGACTGTTTTTCACTTTAAAAATTGGTACGGTCACATACTGACTTCAAAAATCACGGAACTGGAAATCTAACAACTATTTGACATTGCGGATCCAACAAAATTAGTTTCGTCGAATTCCGACTTCGTTTGCAAAAGTGGCTATTTTTAAAGCTCTAAATGGCCTATTTAAATATATAAATATATTTAAATATAATTAAATTTAATATTTAAAAATAAATATTATCGTCTATATTCACAAAGGAATACCATACAGCTCAGAAAAATCCTATATAGATTTCTAACTCGATATTTCAATCTAGGTCAACCCGATATTTGATTTATATTGAATTTCCTTTTTAAAATATAAATAATTCCTTTATAAATTATAAAGGAATTCCACAGCGACTTTTTCTAAAATTTGATTTGGACATAAATCAAAATCTACACGGTGAAATCCAGATTTTTCTCTTCCACTAGAAAGATATACTCCACCAGCTCCACACGTTCCTTGTTTCACAGAAATCCGGCTTAAAACGAATCCTGTACATTCAGTTGAAGTTCGAATCGCCAATTTACGAACTGCAGCGCCATTTCAAGCTCTATTTTAATTATATTATAACTCTACGTTCAAAATGTCGTTTATATAATATATTCGTTATTCAAATTCAATTCCAAGCTGAATTAAATATCACAGATGATCCAGTTCACACCATATCGCCATTTCAGCCAATTCTGATTATTCCAGAATTAAATATATTATTTAATTTATTATTTTAATTAAATATTCACCATTATTAAATTCAACGACCATTATATTCTCTAATTCCCTATATAAATAATTAAATAAATTAATTATAATACCTCTGCCAATGCGGGTCATTACAATCTTCCCCACTTAAAATAATTTCGTCCTCGAAATTGCTAAAAGGTAGAGGACGACCCTATCGTCTGGTTAGAACTTATTTTGTTCACTTTTTAACTTCAGTTTTCAACTGAACCAATTTAATTTCAATTAAATATTTATTCATTCCTTATCAACGAAAATTTTCAAAAATCCTGAAAATTTTCTAACTCCTCAACTTTTCGAAAAAATTCGCCAGCACCTCCTTTGTACTGGTCAATAGGTCAAACTCCAACTCGCCTCTCTGGGCCATCTCCAACCCAAAAGAAAATCAAACAGGCAAGCGGCTTGCCAAATCGGCTCATCAAAATCTCAAACCCAATATAAATATAAACTTGTACCTTATTGTCGGCATATCATTTTATCCTTTCCACCTGTTATCAATTCAGCGGATACAAGGGTCATCCCAATCAAATTCCAAACTACTTTTATCCACAACACAACCATTCGCTTATATCCGAGCCAAATATCATTTTAACTCGAGTTTCTTCTCGATTCCCAATGCTTAACTTGATTATCACATTACTCTTCAAATTTGAATCTCACAATCCAATTTGTCTTGATATCATTCTAATTCAATCTCAGTTACCCCTTTACTGGCTTTATTTTAATTCACATTTTGCTTTCACAAATTTCTGTTAAATTTGTTTTTAATTCAAACAGTCTTTCCCTGGGAGTTTTTAAACAGCTTACTCTTTTCAAAAATCAAATTTTCCTTTTGAACATGTCACTGAGCCCTTAATCAATATTCCATTGGTTAAATCACTTCTCTATTTCTTTATCAATATTTGTTAACCAAATATTTTCAATAACCATATTGGGCTTTTATGTTATTTGGAAAACATTTCCGAATATCGCTTTCCTTTATTTTCTAAACTTTAGAAAATATATGCTATTTATAATTGGAAAAATATTCCAATTACTTATCTCTTTTCCGATCTCGTTTATTTCTATACTTAGGAAATATTCTTTATTATATTTCCAAGCTTACACTTATTTGGGAAACGGATGTTGTGTAAAACATCGTTACGACAACCCAAATACTATATTCAACTAACTCTTATTCAACATTGATCTTCGAGCCTGAAATCTTACTATTTATTTGTTAATAATGAAATTAATCAAGTTGGGGTATAACTACCTCTCAGACCTTGACTGAATAACATTTATAACGTCAAAACAGATATGACTACTTACTCGAATAATCAATACCATACAACTACTTATTTACTTTTAAACACGTATACGCTTCCTCTTTCTATTCTTACTATATTTTATTCTTAGTCTTCCTTTTTTATTTTACTATTCTATTTCTAAGTTCGTTTCCTTATCGACTTCTATATATATCGATACGTTGATTTCTAACTATCAAATTATCTTAAAAATATTCTAACTCCTTAAATTCCCGGAAAAATTCGCCATAACCCCCTTCGTACTAGGAGCATCGGGATATTTCAAATAGCCTCCCATGGCCCTTACCAATCCAAAAGAAAAAGAAAAAGCCAAGCGGCTAGCCGATACGGCACATAAAATCTCATATCTGAATTAAATACATACCTTTTCGTCGATCATTCTATTTATATACCTTCATACCTTATCTATACCTATCTCATGTATATTTATACCTGCCCAATCTATTTTAACTATACCTGATCGTTTTAACTCAATTCGTTAATTAATTTGTTGATTAACTCTTTAGTCTATTTCACTTTTATATTTGAACATGACATGTTAAAATATATTTTAACTTGCTTATTAACTAATTTGAATCCAAATTTCAAATTTTAGTTCTATATTCGATTTCGAATATCCATTTACAAATCCAATTCACCTTTCAAAGTTCAACTTCAAATTCAAAACTCGATTACCTAATTCCTCTTCGACTTAGTTAATTCTTTTCAAATTTTATTCAAATTTTATATTACTTCTATTATTCAAATATATATATCAAATTCTATTCAAATTCTATATATCAAATTCTATATTATAAATCCCATTTTGAAATCCAACACAACTTGTCTTTCCCAATACAAATTCAAAACAGTATCTCTGGTAGTAATTCGTCACTTACAACTCGAAAATGAATATTGATGATGCAGCTGTCATCATCAGAATCTATTTTCCGGCGATCTAAGTGAGTTCAATACTATAAAACCATTTCTAAACATTTCCACTTTGAAATTCATTTCAAAATATAATTCACACTGCTTGTACAACAATTTAAAATCTCCCAGGTTCTTAAATTTTCCTTATTTTTAATAAAAATCCATTTACAAACACTTATCCAATTCTCCAAAGTTTTAATTCAATTTCTGGTTTAAATTTCAGATTTAACTCATCTGATTTCACGTATTTCACTTATATGAATTCTGATTGGTTATTTACATAACCATTCAATTTATAATCTTACTCGATTATAATAACAACCAATATATCCAATATATTATAATTTTGATATATATATCTTCTCTATATCAAGATATACCTTAGGTAAACTTATTTAAATTTACCCTCTTTTCAAAACATATCGTGTCGACCCATCGTATTCGAGTGTTTAGTAACTCTTACCGATACAGTGGATCAAACTGATCGACCAGAACCCATAACAACTCAACCAATAAATCTCCACAATATAAAACAATTTTTATATCAATAACAAATACGCTCACTCGTATACATACACTCAACTCAATCTAGGGTATTACTAACCCAATCTCTACTGAGTCACGCCACAGAGCCAAGGTAATTCACTTAACTTAAGCTCTGATACCAACTGTAATGACCCGAAAATCCGGTCCAATTTGAGCTGACCAAAAACACAAGTCCAACCCCAAATTAAACTGAAAATCAAGAAATTAATAGAAAGAAAAACAGAGGGTGAGGAAAGATAAGATAGAAAATTAGAATAGAAGAAGAAGAACAACACAACATCAGAGTAACACGAATCTCACAGCGGAACGAATAACATATACTATATATAACATAACTTGAAATATACATTTGTACTTGAATATACATCATTATCAAAGTACATCACTTACAACACAGCGGAAATAAACTATAGCTGTATGATCCTGAAGCCTCCTGCTCCAGCTCTTCAAGTATCTGTAAATCCCGACTACTTGACTGCCCATACAAAATTGGGCACCCAAGAGTTTAGGGAAAACAACAAAATAAACTCCGGGTCAGTCATGGGACTGGTATGAGTAAAACAGTTTAAAACAGTTTGAACAAGTAAACGATATCTCATAAGACCACGCCGTATAAGGAACAGGTTTTTCCCTTATGAGAATCCAAATTATCTTTATATCAAAAACCCTTTTGATATTATAATAATGTCTATCAACCACAATATAATAATCATCTAGCAGAAACGCTTTCATCTCACGTTCTACATATATAGTATACAATCAAAACCGCAAGCACGTATTGGGTAATGGATTTCCAACTTCGACAAGGTATGGAACCACCTTTCGCTAGTGTACCTCTAGAAAGGAATACACTGGGTTCAACAAGAACATCTTGCAACCCGGCCACACATGACCGACCACTCATTTCGCTTGAGTGTATCGAATGTATATCACCAACGGTTGGGATCAGCAACCGTTTCCCGAATGGGACAGTATCGACAATAGATTTTTAGAAATAAATGAAACTCTAGATCAGGTGATTATACACACTACTTCGGAGCGACCGACTTAGCCATGCTGCCTGCCCGATTTCCGTCATTTACCGGTGGTGAGGCTAGAAGCTACGCTTTATCATCACACCAGATTCACTTTAAATGCCACATCATCAAATCCATCCAATCACCGATTGACGTCCTCAACAATACATTATGTGTTAGCTAAAAGAAGTCTCCTTCTCCGCTTCCACTCTTGGTACGGTTGGAGAAATCAATATACGTGATCGTCTGGAAATACTCTGTCAGACATCCGTCCATACAAGTCATCCAGGAACAGGATGAACCGAAGGCACCATTTAGTACATCCATCTTAGGCACTGTTATCTAAGACTTATACAATAGCCACTACACCATAATGGCCATTTGGAAACTCTTATTTTTTTCAATTGCCAACACTTATATGTGTTGTAGACTAGTGACACTAATATGTGTTGCGGTAGTAAAAATGTGTCACCAAAAATGTGCTAACACTTATTTGTGTTGGTATGCCTAGTCAACCCTTATATTCTGAGGGTAAAATGGTAAGTTCTCAGCCATAACCTAATCGGTTCCTCAATCCTTTCTCCCCAACGCTTATTCCTACGAAGGCCGCGACATAATCAAATAAAAAAAAGGACTTCGATGAATTGATACGGACGATTACCTAATCGATATCTATATCAGATACTAAGGATTTTGGATTTCTAAAATCGGTGTTAGCCTCTCAAATACTCTCTCCACCCGTTTCTCAATCATGACTTCGAATTGGGGCTTCTAGGAATCGGCGGCTTCTAGGAATTACGGTAAGAGGTAAATAAATCGACTTCACTTCGTTGTGTTTTTTCGATTGATTTAAGTATGCTTATAAATGGTTGAAAGTTTAATGATTATATGGAATTAGATTAAGATGCACAGTGCAAGCTATTATATAAAATATTTTAAAATTTTCAACATAATCAAGGTTAACTAAATGCATGTTTGACAAACCGTAGGACATAGAGCCAGACTGACTTACAATGGCCATCATGGTGTAGTGTACGTTGGAGATAAGTGATGTGAGTCTTTTAGTTTTGTGGATGGACTTGGCAAGCCTAGAAAGAATTAATTCAGGTTGTTATCAATTATGTTACTTGAAATATTTTTTGTGCTTACTACATTAGGGAACGAAAAATAATTTCTCGTGCATTAAAAAATTTGATAATCATTGATCTATACCAAGTGCAATATATTAGCTTCTGCCTTGTTATATTTTTGTGGTGCTAACTTTAACGGTAGTATTCAAATTGGTAAACTGATTTGAAAAGTTGACAATTGGAGTTTTCATACTTTTTGTTGCTTTGGTCTTGTACTGTAACAATCTTGCATCATTATTTATTTTCCTTTTTTGCTGGTTACTAGTTAAACTAGGTAAACTTTTATGTGTTCTTTGTTCTATATCTAGAGCTGGGAAAAGACTGTTGATTGCTACAACCCAGGTCTGGGTTTAATGCCTGCTAGTTTTAAAGTCCGATCTGCACCTTTAGATGATAACAGTGGCTCGTATGAGGACGTTTTGGATCCTGATTTTGGTGAAGCTGCTATAGGGAGAGTAGCACCAGTTGATTCTGGTGAGTCGTTACGCATGCACACACATTATTTGTTTATAAGGTATAATATGGAAGTCAACTGGTCGTCAAGTCTTTCTATAACTGGCAACTTTCAATCTATTTGCTTTATGTGCTCATTTTTGATCCGTTGTAGGTGATAGCTATGCTTTTGATCTTTAGCTAATTGTCGCGGTTGATATACTTCAATCGGTTGTACCAACCATCCTAAGTTTAATTTGTAGCTTATGTTTGTGTATCTGTTATAGGTAATAGCTAGGCAATCTATTATTTGATTATTATTTTGCTTATATTTGTGTATCCCAGTTTATCATTTTCTACTATAGTTACACTTACACCTTTTTATTTGTAGCTGTCAGTTTTTATTTATTTTAACAAGACCAGTTGATAACATGAAGGGTTATCAATCTGCGTTTATCAAATCCCTTTTATAATGACCAGTACGTATGGCACGTCTGTTGGACGTGTACAAAGAAAAACATGTATTCACTCCTTAATATAAAGAAACATGTGTTCTAACTTTCTTCCATTAGATAGTTATAACAGCACAACATAAATTATTGTATGTTTGGGTGCAGGCCTGAGCCAAGAACTTCAAAACTTGATTATTTTATGTTTTAGCATGAAGGTCAATCCACTTGACTGCTTTTAAGGAGTAACCAATATTTTGTTGTTGTATTTCTCCTGTTATTTACCTATAAATTATAAACACTTTTGAAGTATAATATGAGACTCATTTTATAAAATGTAGTCACCTTTTCCATAAATTGTATGAGACCCTTTTTTTTACAGGAATGTGAATGTAACATCGAATTTTTTTTGGCTTAAAATTTAGTTGTTACAAGCTAATCATTTTTTCACTTGGTTGGTAAACTAAGCTAAAATTTCCAACAAATTTCATTTATATAATGTTATACAACCATGTATTTTCTTCGATTTCTCAAAATTTCAATTACATTGGTAACAAAAAATAAACAATTGTTATTTGTTTAGTGAAAATGTAAAGGGGAAGCAATGCTTTCAATAACAGATGTCTTAATGCATTTTAAAGTGTGATGTCATCAATTTCATAGAGGTTGAATACATGGTGTGCTCATCTCTTAGACGAATTTGCAAACATGTTAAAGGCAAAAATTATTACCGCATTAGCACATGAAAATTGTTAACAGTAGATTTTAATACAACAACAAAGTTTACCAATAAAAATTGGTTATATGAGTTACAGTTATATCACATAGCAATCTAAAAAATAGCAAATGTTATTCAGGATGACAGCTTCACCTTCTACTTAATATTTTTTTTATTATGAGTTACAGTTAAATCACATAGCAATATTGTAGCAGGGCCATGTAACCATTCCGCTATTTCTACAGTCACTTGTTCTAAACACGCTTCATTTCTAGCGTTTGCATCCGAATCCTGCTACATCATCCTTGCGGTCCACAAATTCATCTACATCTCATTAATTTTGGCTGACTTAACAGCTACCCAAAATTTCAGTTTGAACCCAACACCATATTTGCTAAGACATGCTCCGTCCTATCCTCACTTCGGCTCGCAGCCCAGTGTGCTAGTACATGCATCATCCTCGCATACATATTCTTAGCAGTTCAGTGAGCACAAATTCTCTTTTGCCTTTTCCTTTCTCATATTCCAACAGCATTTAGTAGCTCCATTACTTTTGCTGAACCATCAGATTTTTTTTAGCAGAAACATGCTTTTCGGGAAATTTGAATTTCGAAACATGCAGAAATGGGGGCCAGGCGGGATAACTCCCGCCCAACCAAGTCGACTTGGCTGTCGACAGGGCTGTCGACTTGCCTGTCGACTTGGCAGTCGACAGGGCTGTCGACTTGCCCTGTCGGCTGATTCTGGCCTGGGTGCACCAGTTTGAGTTTTGCGTTGTGTTTTGGAGGGCTGGACGAAATCTGATGGCTCTAAATAGAATTAGGGTTAATCCAAGGGTTAGAAACACATCCTAATTCTATAAATAAGACCCTAAGCTATCCCTAAATGATCATAATCCTATCCTCTAACTAAACTATGCCAAAATTTTCTATGATCATGGCCTCCACTCAAAACCCTAGCCTCCATCCTCTTTCTAAACTATTTCTATGAAGGCTTTCATGTTCATACAAGCATTTTTAAGTTGTATGAGTGATCATTAGCTTGCATTCATCATCAAGTTGCAAGCTTTATTTTCAAGGCTAGAGTTTTTGGGTGATTTTTGGCAAGGGTTTGCTTATTGGAGTAGTGGTGAGTTTCTATAGCCTTAATAATCAATTGTTAAATTGATTATGATAGGATATGATAAGATATGGCTATGTTTGTGGATCAATGTGTTTATGCAAGTTTAGTATAGTGTATGTTGTGTGTTTTGCGAGTTTTATGCTATATGTTATGCAAGTATAATGCTATGTTTTATGATGCTCATTATGCAAAACACTATGTTGAACATTGATTCATATGTAACATGTTATCCAAGCTATATGTGAGATTATATGCGAGTTCATATGTAACATGTTATGCAAACTATATGTGAGATTATATGCAAGTTCATATGTAACATGTAATGCAAGTTATGTGCATGATTATATGCAAGATCATATGTAACATGTTATACATGTTATGTGTTTGGTTATATGCAAGTTATGTGCATGATTATATGCAAGTTCATATGTAACATGTTATGCAAGTTATGTGTTTGGTTATATGCAAGTTATGTGCATGATTATATGCAAGTTCATATGTAACATGTTATGCAAGTTATGTGTTTGGTTATATGCAAGTTAACATGTGACATGCTATGCAAGTTCACACCTTTGTATGACATAAGAATCATATGTAAGTTACCCCCTTTGTGACATATGTGCTTCATGCAAGTTTGGGTTAAATGCTAGTTGGGTTTAATGTATGCTCATATATGCAAGTTGACACCTTCTAAACCCATGATAAAGTTATATGCTATGTTGGTTAAACCCATGACATTTGTGATGAATCTTCCCTTTATTATGTCATGTTATGAGAACGAATTACGTGGGGAACGATGGGGTTAATATGCATGTTAATAAAATGGTGTGAAATGGGTATGCTTAAGCATAACATAAAGTGAATGGACATAATTGGGAATTTACCTATTAAGTTAGGTCTACCCATATTATGGAATTGGGAATTTACCTATTAAGTTAGGTCTACCCATATTATGGAATTGGGAATTTACCTATTGAGTTAGGTCTACCCATATTCTTGAAATTTGTAATTAATTAGGGATAATTAATACAAATTATGGGGGTGATTAATTAGGTGTAATTAATCGACTAAGACACGAGGTTGGACCCTTTTGTTGCATAAGACTGCCCGGAACCGACCGGCAAATCCAGCGGCTACAAACGATTGGCCCAATGTGAGAGGTCTTAGTCATAAACTAAATACGTGACAAGTGTAAAGACACGAGGTTAGACTCTGTTATGGTGTAAGGCTGCCCGGAACCAACCGGCATATCCAGCTGCCATAAAAGACAGTCTAATGTGAGAGGTCTTTACAAAGGTTACGATCTTAATTAATTAAGAAACACTTAACCAAATTAGCATGTAGTGAGGCATGAGGGGTTAAGTGGGTGCCTTGGGTGGCATGTAGTAACTAGTGGGGGTGCCTTGGGTGGCATAAGGAAACTAGTGGGTTGCCTTGGGTGGCAATAGAAAATACGATTAGAATACTTAACCAAAGTGGAACATGTAATTAAACATGATTAAAGGGTTAAGTAAGTGCCTTGGGTGGCATGTGGGAATCAAGTAAGTGCCTTGGGTGGCATGTGGAAATCTAGTGGGTGCCTTAAGTGGCAATTGAAATATGATTAAATGACAAGCTTAAGTAGTAGTTTGTGGGGGCCTTAAGTGGCAATTGAAATATGATTAAATGACAAGCTTAAGTAGTAGCTTGTGGGGGCCTTAAGTG
Organism: Allium sativum; assembly: GCA_030737875.1. Taxonomy (NCBI): domain Eukaryota; kingdom Viridiplantae; phylum Streptophyta; class Magnoliopsida; order Asparagales; family Amaryllidaceae; genus Allium; species Allium sativum. The sequence continues at coordinate 1,014,591,602 of CM060926.1, read as the reverse complement.
GCAATTGAAATATGATTAAATGACAAGCTTAAGTAGTAGCTTGTGGGGGCCTTGAGTGGCAATTAAAATATGATTAAAAGACTTAACCAAAATTTGTAACATGTAAGTGGACATGGTTAAAGGGTTAAGTGGGATTCACTAGAAATGACAAGCTTAGGTGGGTAGCTTGTGGGGGCCCATTTCAACCAATATCCCAAACGTATCTTTGTGGGCTCGACCCAAGTCGAGGACGGGACACGCATATTGGGCTTGACTGTAAGAGGCCAAAACGGGGTAGCGGTGGCAACGCAAGTCCAACGGGTTTCATATGCGTGTGTGGACCCGGGCTGGTAAGTAAGACGTTGTTGCATCATGTAGGTATAAGCCGTGCACCGTTGATATTATCAGGTTGCCACTTTGGGGAATGATACACCCCACTGTGGGGCCAGCACGAGTATCTACGTTAGGGAGTCGATCGCTTGGGGAGTAGTGGGTACACCTAGTGGAGATAGGGGCAGACGGCACCTATGTAGTCAGCTAGGGGTACACGAAACTACTATTAAAAATTACTAAGTACACTTAGTGGGATCAACCTTAAGTAGGAATTACCCTTGGGTGGGTAGAACTGGTGTGGTGCAGTGTAGGAATTATCCTTGGGTGAGTAAATGCGTCTTTTCGGTTATCCTAGTACATCCTGTGTTTAGTTGGCTACTTAGTGTAGTCATTATCCCCAGAGGTACCGTACCTTGTTTATATCATACCCTAATTACTTTAATGATTGTATTGTTAAGGTTATAGGACTCGCTCAGACTTATGTCTGACACCGTTGTTTTTATCTTTTTCCCAACCCTCAGGTTATCAGAGTGGGCCTAGCACTATTGGGCTTTGATCAGACCGCTTTATCTATCTTTTGGAGCTTGGACCGTGGATGTAAAGCTCAGTTTATCTTTTCTATTATGGCTATTAAGTTATGTAGTGGGATTATGTACTTTTGTTTTATCAGGATGGATATTATGTACTTGACTCTTGTTTATGGTTTTGGTGTAACCAAACATGTTTTACTTTCCGCTGCAATGAAACGATGTTTTAAATTCTCAAGTATTACTTATATCTGTCTTGTTGTAATTTTTTTGTTCTATATTCACTTAAAATACTCCATCGATGTTATGGCATTCCCTTAGTGAGTGACCGTAGCGGGTGTGGGTGTTACACGTGGTATCAGAGCTTAAGGTTACCAGAACAGATTTTTTTTTTTTAGAAAAACTGTTTTCTAAGAATATTTTTGAAAGGAGTATTTTCAAAAACATGTCTTTTAAGAGAAAAGTTTTTGAAAGAAAAGCATAATCCCCGATAGCCATATCTTTATCTTTCGAATTCTCTGTTTTGAATCTCTTCCTCTCTCGTTTTGAGTTTCCCCTCCGTGTATAGATGATCTTTCTAAGATAGATAAGAATGGAAAACCACTTCAAGGGACTTAGACATTTGTCGGATTAGAAGTTGGTTTAAGAAGGAGGAGGACTTGTAGGTACCTATGGGATAGACGATGGGAGGAAGGGTCAAATAGTTGTTTGGTTAATGAAGGACGAAACCTCATTTTGATGGGAGGTTACGAGTGGAGAATGGGAAGAAGAGGGCTAGTAGTTATCCTTTTGGAGGAATAGGACACCTTATTAGGATTGTCCAAAGAGGCAAGGGCAAGGTACGAAATCTTCTGGAGGGTAGTTGTATTCCCTCACGGCTAGTGTACCAGATGGGGATAGGACCGTCTAGGTTGGAATTTGGATTTCTTTATTATCCGGTTAGAACTTTATTTGATTCTGACGCATCGAGTTCGTTTATCTCATCGTTGTTAGTTGAGTCACTGCACTTAGACACCAGTTTAGTTGATGATCCCTTGGTTGTTTCAAACCCAATTGGGGGCTCCATGATGTGTTTGGGTTTGAAAGTTTCTATACTTAGCGTTGAGTTTAGATGTGATGCTTTTTGGGCTTCACGGGCTATGGGTTAGTTTTGGGCATGGACTGGTTATCCAGTAGGGGTGCCGTTCTTGATTTTGAAGGGAGAGTTGTTAGGCTTATGACCCGCTTGGGTAACACTCTCGAGATCTCTTGTAATCCCATGGAATCTGTTATGCTAAGTTATCTAGAATCGCTTGACACGTCGGTCTAGAGTTTGCGATCTGTTAGAGAGGTCCGGGAATACTCGGATGTGTTTGAGGAGGTGAAGGGCTTACCTCCGGAGCGGGAGATTGACTTCCGAATATATCTGGTAGACAATGCCAAACCAGTATCTTGGCCAGTGTGCCACATGGCTCCTCGTGAGAGGAGGGAACTCCATAAGCAAGTAGGCGATTTGCTTGAGAAGGGGTTCATAAGACGAAGTATATCGGAGTGGGGTGCTCCAGTAGTTTTTGCCACGAAGGCGGATGGGTCCCTCAGACTTTGTGTTGGCTAAAGAAAACTAAATAAACTCACAAAGAAGAATAGACACCCATTGCCGAGGATTGATGATCTCTTTGATCAGTTAGTTGGTGCCTCAGTATTTTCGCAGTTGTACTTAGCCACGGGGTTTCGTCAATTGAGAGTGGCTGAGGATAGTATAGAGAAGACTGCCTTTAGGACTCCGGATGGGTTTTTATGAGTGGCTGGTGATGCCATTTGGTTTGACGAACGCCCCCGCATACTTTATTGATTTGATGAGAAGGGTGTTCAGGGAGTACCTAAATAAGTTCGTGATGGTCTTTGTAAATGACATCTTGGTCTTTTCTAGGAGCGAAAAAAGTTTTCGTATGTGCTCAATAGGTTGAGCAAAGCCAGTTATGGGATAAACGGTGGTTTTGGAGCGAGACTGGCGAGGACATCCAGGGTTGGACAAGGGCTTAATTATTTAGCCGTTTTTACTAGTATCATCTCACGTAGGTCGTCTGAATTCGAAGGAGGTATCCCTTGGGTGTTTGTCTGATATTGGTTTAGGCCTTTGGGGCTTGCATTTGGGGGATGTCGAGTTCGACTAGGGTGGTCTGCGTGAGAGATGGACAGTTATGATGATTTTTGAAGGGGTAATATCCTGGTTTTCTCTAAAAGTGGAGAAGAGCATGCCCTACATCTTAGGGAAGTGTTGGAGACTCTTCGAGCGCATAGTCTTAGGACAGCAAAAGTGGATGGAATTCTTAGCATCCTATGAGTTTGAGATAGCGTATACCCATGGCAAGGGTAACGTGGTAGCGGACGCCTTAAGTAGAAAAAGGTTGTCGTCGAGTTCATTGTTCGTTGAACGACGGAGCTTAGAGTTTATTTCTATGTTTGACTTTAGACCTTCCGTTGACTTTGTACCCGGTTTGCTAGCCTCCTAGGAGGTTAGGTATACTCTTTTGGGACAGATTGGCGAGGCACAGCGAGACGACCCACAGTTGGTTGAGTTAGTAGAGAAGCTCATAAGGGGGGAGTCGTCCAGCCATTTGAGTAAGTACACCCTAGAAGGTAAGGGGTGGTTGCGTAGAGACGGTAGACTTTGTGTACCGCAAGACGAGGGTTTGAGGAAGGCTATACTTGATAATGCACGTCGGTCGAAGATGACCATTCACCCCGGTGGGGACAAGATGTACCAAGACATGAAGCGAGTTTTCTTTTGGGCCGGTAGGAAGAAAGATGTGGCCGAGTATGTCGCTAGATGCTTGGTGTGCTAGCAAGTGAAAGCGGAGCAGAAGAAACCCGGTGGGTTGCTTCACCCATTGGAGGTTCCGCTATGGAAGTGGGATAGTGTCTCGATGGATTTCGTCAATGGATTACCAAGATCGAGGAAGGGTAATACGGGAATTTGGGTTGGGGTAGACAAACTTACTAAGAGTGCCCATTTTATACCCGTGAAGAGTAAGAGGACTGCTCAATGGCTAGCTTCAATCTACATTCGAGGGATTGTTAGATTGCATGGTGTACCTTCCAGCATAGTGAGTGATCGAGATCCTATCTTCACTAGCGGGTTTTGGAAGAGTTTGAAAGAGGCGGTAGGGACTCAGCTGTGTTTGAGCACCGCAAATCATCCTCAGACGGACGGCCAGACCGGGAGGGTGAATCGCATTTTAGAAGACCTTTTGAGGCTATGTATCTTAGATTTTGGAGGTACATGAGGAGAGCATCTTCCACTGGTGGAGTTGCCCGACAGACTTAGTGGTGTACATGATGTATTCCATGTGTCACATTTGAGGAAGTGCCTACATGAGACCGCAGAGGTGGTAGAGCCGAGCTTGCTTAGAGAAGTGGAAGTAGAGCATGATGCGACTATTCGACGAGCTCCTACTCGCATCCTCGGGTCAAAGACTAGGAAATTGAGGAATCGAGAGGTTCAACTAGTCAAAGTAAAATGGGGAGAAGATGAGAGCAATGCTACCTTGGGAGACGGAAGCGAAAATGCGTTCGTTATACCCATTCCTTTTTGAGGGTATGTCTTTTAACTTATCCTTTATCGTTTGTCTAGTACTTATCTTATCTTTAGTATGTCCTCTTGTTAGTGCCTTTGACCTTTAGATAGGGTAAACCTATGGTTGAAACATGTGTTTGAGACATGTTATGATTGATGGATGCATGTGGATGCAAGTGTTTGCTAGTGGTTGCTCGTGGATGCATATACACACACTCTAGACACTAGATCGGCTCAATCACTTCATATTGCATATTGCATATAATTGTGTGTAGGTAGCTATATTTATGGATGTATAATGGTTGTGTTATCATATGGATGATGCATTTTGGTGAATGATTGTGCACTCATGTAGATATAGTATGTGTCGATAGGGTTCTTTCGCATACATATTGGATGCATGGCACTATCACGGTTTGCATATGTTCATACATTAGATAGGGAACATATACACACACTTTTTGCATATGCTCATACATCCGTAGAAATTGTTTTATGGACAATGGATGCCCGTGTTTGATGGATTGAGTAGATGGTTGTTTGGATGGTAGGATATGCATTCTCCTTAGCTTAGGGATTTCGGGGACGAAATCCTTTAAGGTGGGGAGAATGTAACACCCCGAATTTCGGTTAATGCTAAAATTCACTAATTGCAGAATTAATAATCTCAGATGTGAGAATCAAGGGAAACGGGTTACTTCATTGTGTTCGTCTCGGAAAAATACGCGAAATAGAGTCCGAAATTTTGTAAATCGGAGTCCGTATGACCCGGTTAGGGCCCAAAGAAGTTTTCGGGAAATTTGAATTTCGAAACATGCAGAAATGGGGGCCAGGCGAGATAACTCCCGCCCAGCCAAGTCGACTTGGCTATCGACAGGGCTATCGACTTTCCTGTCGACTTGGCAGTCGACAAGGCTGTCGACTTGCCCTGTCGGCTGATTCTGGCCTGGGTGCACCAGTTTGAGTTGTGGGCTGTGTTTTGGAGGGCTGGACGAAATCTGATGGCTCTAAATAGAATTAGGGTTAATCCAAGGGTTAGAAACACATCTTAATTCTATAAATAAGACCCTAAGCTAGCCCTAAATGATCATAATCCTATCCTCTAACTAAACTATGCCAAAATTTTCTATGATCATGGCCTCCACTCAAAACCCTAGCCTCCATCCTCTTTCTAAACTATTTCTATGAAGGCTTTCATGTTCATATAAGCATTTTTAAGTTGTATGAGTGATCATTAGCTTGCATTCATCATCAAGTTGCAAGCTTTATTTTCAAGGCTAGAGTTTTTGGGTGATTTTTGGCAAGGGTTTGCTTATTGGAGTAGTGGTGAGTTTCTATAGCCTTAATAATCAATTGTTAAATTGATTATGATAGGATATGATAAGATATGGCTATGTTTGTGGATCAATGTGTTTATGCAAGTTTAGTATAGTGTATGTTGTGTGTTTTGCGAGTTTTATGCTATATGTTATGCAAGTATAATGCTATGTTTTATGATGCTCATTATGCAAAACACTATGTTGAACATTGATTCATATGTAACATGTTATGCAAGCTATATGTGAGATTATATGCGAGTTCATATGTAACATGTTATGCAAGCTATATGTGAGATTATATGCAAGTTCATATGTAACATGTAATGCAAGTTATGTGCATGATTATATGCAAGATCATATGTAACATGTTATGCAAGTTATGTGTTTGGTTATATGCAAGTTATGTGCATGATTATATGCAAGTTCATATGTAACATGTTATGCAAGTTATGTGTTTGGTTATATCCAAGTTATGTGCATGATTATATGCAAGTTCATATGTAACATGTTATGCAAGTTATGTGTTTGGTTATATGCAAGTTATGTGCATGATTATATGCAAGTTCATATGTAACATGTTATGCAAGTTATGTGTTTGGTTATATGCAAGTTAACATGTGACATGCTATGCAAGTTCACACCTTTGTATGACATAAAAATCATATGTAAGTTACCCCCTTTGTGACATATATGCTTCATGCAAGTTTGGGTTAAATGCTAGTTGGGTTTAATGTATGCTCATATATGCAAGTTGACACCTTTTAAACCCATGATAAAGTTATATGCTATGTTGGTTAAACCCATGACATTTGTGATGAATCTTCCCTTTATTATGTCATGTTATGAGAACGAATTACGTGGGGAACGATGGGGTTAATATGCATGTTAATAAAATGGTGTGAAATGGGTATGCTTAAGCATAACATAAAGTGAATGGACATAATTGGGAATTTACCTATTAAGTTAGGTCTACCCATATTATGGAATTGGGAATTTACCTATTAAGTTAGGTCTACCCATATTATGGAATTGGGAATTTACCTATTGAGTTAGGTCTACCTATATTCTTGAAATTTGTAATTAATTAGGGATAATTAATACAAATTATGGGGGTGATTAATTAGGTGTAATTAATCGACTAAGACACGAGGTTGGACCCTTTTGTAGCATAAGACTGCCCGGAACCGACCGGCAAATCCAGCGGCTACAAACGATTGGCCCAATGTGAGAGGTCTTAGTCATAAACTAAATATGTGACAAGTGTAAAGACACGAGGTTAGACTCTGTTATGGTGTAAGGCTGCCCGGAACCAACCGGCATATCCAGCTGCCATAAAAGACAGTCTAATGTGAGAGGTCTTTACAAAGGTTACGATCTTAATTAATTAAGAAACACTTAACCAAATTAGCATGTAGTGAGGCATGAGGGGTTAAGTGGGTGCCTTGGGTGGCATGTAGTAACTAGTGGGGGTGCCTTGGGTGGCATAAGGAAACTAGTGGGTTGCCTTGGGTGGCAATAGAAAATACGATTAGAATACTTAACCAAAGTGGAACATGTAATTAAACATGATTAAAGGGTTAAGTAAGTGCCTTGGGTGGCATGTGGGAATCAAGTAAGTGCCTTGGGTGGCATGTGGAAATCTAGTGGGTGCCTTAAGTGGCAATTGAAATATGATTAAACGACAAGCTTAAGTAGTAGCTTGTGGGGGCCTTAAGTGGCAATTGAAATATGATTAAATGACAAGCTTAAGTAGTAGCTTGTGGGGGCCTTAAGTGGCAATTGAAATATGATTAAATGACAAGCTTAAGTAGTAGCTTGTGGGGGCCTTGAGTGGCAATTAAAATATGATTAAAAGACTTAACCAAAATTTGTAACATGTAAGTGGACATGGTTAAAGGGTTAAGTGGGATTCACTAGAAATGACAAGCTTAGGTGGGTAGCTTGTGGGGGCCCATTTCAACCAATATCCCAAACGTATCTTTGTGGGCTCGACCCAAGTCGAGGACGGGACACGCATATTGGGCTTGACTGTAAGAGGCCAAAACGGGGTAGTGGTGGCAACGCAAGTCCAACGGGTTTCATATGCGTGTGTGGACCCGGGCTGGTAAGTAAGACGTTGTTGCATCGTGTAGGTATAAGCCGTGCACCATTGATATTATCAGGTTGCCACTTTGGGGAATGATACACCCCACTATGGGGCCAGCACGGGTATCTACGTTAGGGAGCCGATCGCTTGGGGAGTAGTGGGTACACCTAGTGGAGATAGGGGCAGACGGCACCTATGTAGTCAGCTAGGGGTACACGAAACTACTATTAAAAATTACTAAGTACACTTAGTGGGATCAACCTTAAGTAGGAATTACCCTTGGGTGGGTAGAACTGGTGTGGTGCAGTGTAGGAATTATCCTTGGGTGGGTAAATGCGTCTTTTCGGTTATCCTAGTACATCCTGTGTTTAGTTGGCTACTTAGTGTAGTCATTATCCCCAGAGGTACCGTACCTTGTTTATATCATACCCTAATTACTTTAATGATTGTATTGTTAAGGTTATAGGACTCGCTCAGACTTATGTCTGACCCCGTTGTTTTTATCTTTTTCCCAACCCTCAGGTTATCAGAGTGGGCCTAGCACTATTGGGCTTTGATCAGACCGCTTTATCTATCTTTTGGAGCTTGGACCGTGGATGTAAAGCTCAGTTTATCTTTTCTATTATGGCTATTAAGTTATGTAGTGGGATTATGTACTTTTGTTTTATCAGGATGGATATTATGTACTTGACTCTTGTTTATGGTTTTGGTGTAACCAAACATGTTTTACTTTCCGCTGCAATGAAACGATGTTTTAAATTCTCAAGTATTACTTATATCTGTCTTGTTGTAATTTTTCTGTTCTATATTCACTTAAAATACTCCACCGATGTTATGGCATTCCCTTAGTGAGTGACCGTAGCGGGTGTGGGTGTTACAGGTTCCATACATAGAGTAGGGATTCTATTCCCCTAATTGGAATTTCACTGATGTCGAGCACCAGGCCAACGGACTACGAAATCTGGACGTGTTTTGAGCTACCTATTCTCTTCATCTTATTTAGCAGTGATCCACGGTTGGTGTGAAAACAATGATCCGCCTTTTCTATGCTGTCAGTCTGCTCCTAATAGTTATAGCTTTGAAAGTAAAAATAAAAAATTAAGATGATTGCTAATCCTTATTATATTTTTGTTGTAGACAAAGCTCAAAAGTGCTTTTCAATTGCAAGACCTTTTAGATGCTACACGCATGCTTGTTCCCCGCTCAAGGTAACCATAATTTTCGTACATTCCAAGTGCTAGCATGATAAAACGACACACATGCTAAATGGAAAATTCCAGGTTCTTGTTTTAGACATGATAGTAAAAAATTGATAATTTGTAGTTCTAATTCCATAAACATACGTGTTTCACACTTTTAGATACTGCCTGCAGCCTATGCTTTGTTCCAGCTTTTAGATTATTCAGTTTATTGCATGCAATATATTTCTTCCAACTTTTTGATATTTAGTTGCTTCATATGACAAGATTGTCTCTTCTAATTTGCATTCCATGGTCATACCACAATGCTTGATCATGGCCTACATTACTATGGCAGGTAAATTTTAGGGAATAGCCATTTGTTCTAACTATGTTGTGAACATTCTAATAGACTTTGTCCTGTACATGATACATCTTAGATGCCCTTCATTGATTAATTTTCTATAGCCATAATTTTTTCTGAAATTTTCATTTTCATACATCAAAGTCTCCTTTAGACTTTACCAAAATGTGGCCTTTCAGGTTTATGTTCTCTTTTATTTCACTACTTAAATGCTTGCGTAGGAGAGATTTGAACATGAGTTCTTTGGTATGCTTCCCGTTTTAATGCTTACATATGCATTATTTAACTCGATTATATATGATTATTTCAGTTCATGCTAGCCTGCATAAAAATGGGTAGGCCTGAACTTGCATACAGGGATGTATCTGAAAAGAAGCTTTCCAAAGACAAATGGCCTGAATATTACGATACACGAGCTGGTAGATTCATCGGCAAACAATCTCGTTTGTATCAAACATGGACCATAGCTGGGTACTTGACTGCCAAAATGCTTCTAGAAAACCTTGAGTTGGCTTCCATTTTAACTTGTGAGGAAGATAAATGGCCTGAATATTATGATACACGAGCTGGTAGATTCAGAATTTTTTTGCACACACCTCTTCACAGGTGGACACATGTCCTTGTGGAGTATACTATATTATTAGCAGTAACCATTGCATATTTCATATAGGTTTATGCAGCATTGAATGATGAAGTTCCATCAGTTAGGTCGGCTGCTTGCCGAGCAGTTGGTGTCATTGCATGTTTTTCCCAAGCCATTTGCAGGTTAATACTCATTAATTCACACATGCTTGCATATTAACTTATGTGTGTAGCTACAGATGTTAGATTAATTTGAGTTGAAAATTAGTTTTTTTTTTCAAATGCAAAGGTCTAATGTTTTCTAGTTTTTGCTGTTTTGGTGGTATGTTAATTAAGCTTCTTGCACTTGAAGATATTTTGTGTGGTTTCACTTATTTGTTTTGTTTACAAATTTAGCACTTACAAAGCATGGCAATTACATATTATAGACTATGCTTTGTGTGTTTGCGACTCAGTTTTGGAAACTGAATTATGTTGCTCATTTTTTAAAAACTGAGTTATGCAACTCAGTTTTCAAAAATGAGTTGCAACTCAGTTTTGAAAGCTGATTTTGCAACTTAGTATTGAAAACTTAAAGCATTATTGATAGTTGACTTAGCATGACCAAAGCTGTATGTTTTCCTATTTATGTTTGTACTCAGCAAAAGCATATATATTTATGAGTGATCTTTAAGCTATTTACTTGATTGGTGGATATGCCATTGTAAGGATTGGTTTTTGATTGTTGTTGCATGTATCACCTTAGTGAAAAATGTTCCATTGCAACTTGTCATTTTTTTCTTCTTCTAAAAAGGAGTGCATTTATATTTTACAGGCGCTCGTGGAGGAGGGATAAAACATAAAGAAAGTAGACACGTGTGACCTTGACAATGATCTTATCTCTAAAGTTTTTTGAATGTGACGAGTGCATTTATATTTTACAGTTTGGACATGATATTATGGTATTTTGAAATTGGAAGCATGTAGCTCAAATTTGAGTATTATGAAAATGTGACATTGTTGAATTTGAGATATGGAAGTGTACTAAATCTTATATTGAATTGATATGTTGAATTATATATGTGATATGAAAATCACAAAGATATGTTATATTCATTTGTTTTGAGAATTTTAATATTAATTGTGTAAAAAATAGAGAACTTAATTTCGTACTGTGATGCACATATAAGTGTTAGCAATTTATGTATGCCAACATTTACAAGAGTTAGTAGGATTATGATACTGACATTTATAAGTGTTACCATATCTTATGGTTCCAACATTTATAAGTGTTAGCAATGAATATGTCTGTAACTCTTATAAGTGTTACCATATATTATGGTTCCAACATTTATAAGTGTTAGCAATGAATTTGTTTGTAACACTTATAAGTGTTAGCAGTTACTTTGTTTGTAACACTTATAAGTGTTAGCAGTTACTCTGTTCGTAACACTTATAAGTGTTACAGGAAATTCCTCACATGCCGTTGGTGACACATAAAAGTGTTACGGAAATTATTTGTAACACATATACTTGTTGGGAATCCACTGTTTTGGTGTAGTGAGCCCTTGCACTTTACTCCGTCTTCAATTTTCTTTGGCATATATGATTCGCAACGCTTATGCCAATACAGAGTGGTTCTTTGGAAAATAATCCAACCGGTCTCTCCATATTAACAACGTTAAAATGGTCAAAACTTCGATAGTCTGTGAGTTAACTATCAAAGAAAAACAAGTGTGCAAACAACGATATTATTTCCAGATGGAAATTATATCGAACAAACATCATTTAACATTAATCTCTTTAGTTCATTTTACATCTCCTGTTTCCCTATATTCAACATTTGCTATTTTCTATATTTAGAAAATATACGTTATTAACACTGGAAACATTTCCATTCCTTGTTTTCTGTATTTAGAAAAACATTTCTGATTCTTGTTTGGAAAACATTTCCAAAACTCCTACGTTTGGATTAAGCAGATGTTTAGATAAAACATCGCTATGCAACTCAACCATTTCCTTTAATTACTAAATTCACTTTACCACCCTTTTCTGCCGAACCTTAACCATTCCATAGTTAAAAACGAAACCAATCAAGTTGGGGTAGAACTGCCTCTCAGACCTTAACTGAACAACATTTTTAACCTTGAAATAGGAAAAGTTCACTTTAAATTTCTTTAACTAACTTCCTTACTTAACCTTTCTTTCGAATAACTATATTCGATTAACTCTTTTCACTTAACTCTTATCAATTAACTCTATTGGACTGACCCTATTGGATTAACTCTATTTGCTTAACTCTATTTGATTTACTCTATTCACTTAACTCCTGTCGAATAAACTAGATTCGATAACTCCTCTAACTCTATTCGAATCAACTGTATTCGATTAACTCCTCTAACTATATTCGAATAAACTGTATTCGATTAACTCCTCTAACTCTATTTGAATAAATTATTCGATAACTACTCTAACTCTATTCGAATAAACTATTCGATAACTACTTTCAAATAACTAGATTTGATAACTCCTCTCGAATAACTAGATTCAATAGCTCCGTTCGAATAACTAAATTCGATTAACTCACCTCGAAAAACCAATATTCGATTATTCCTGTCTCGAATACACTACATTCGATAACTCTACTTCGAATAAGTGATATTCGATAACTCTACTCGATTAACTCCTATTCGATTTACTCTAATTAGTTAACTCTAACTCTAACTAGTCAACCCTCACTGATTAACTCTAATCGATCATTTCTAACTCTAATCGATTTCTCTTATTCGAATAACTCCTATTCGATTAACTCTAATTAGTTAACTCTAACTCTAACTGGTCAACCCTCACTGATTAACTCTAATCGATCATTTCTAACTCTAATCAATTTCTCTTATTCGAATAACTCCTATTTGATAACGTTTATTCATTTATAAAGATTTACTTTTGGTAACGGTTCTTCACTTTATAAATGTTCTCTTTAATTACGTTACTTCACTTTTACAAGTGTGTTGTACCCATTCTACTTAAAACTATCGGTGTTAAAACCAATATCTCTTATCTATATAAGTTCAGACTTATATATTCCATTTATCGAATGATAAATAATTACTAAATTTATAAATATCATTTATAAATTTATCTATTCCATTTATCGGTTTTTCTCCATATATAAGTTCTGACTTATATATATATATATATATATATCACAAGATAAATATTCCCTTTTAAATCCTATTTGTTAATGGTTTACAAATATCCCCTTTTTTCTAATCTATTTGTTTTGCAAATATTTTCCTTTATATTTGTTTGACAAATATAACTCCTTTTTATTTGATTCACAAATATTTTTCTTCAACTCTATTGATTTTATAATTACTTCCTTATATAAAAATCCTTTTTCCTTTTATATATAAAATCCAATGATTTTATATAAATAAATGATTTTCAAAATATACTTTGAAAATCTCCTTTTATCTTTCTAGTATTTCTTATGGTTTTTAACATACCATATAACAATGATAAAAATCGTCAAAACACATATAATCAACAACAGATTATATATCACATCATATATCACAATATAAGAATCACAGTAAAATAAATGTTGAGGAATCCAGTTGGATTCCTCCAACCTGTTTCCCTGCATCACAGATGTTAAACAATATAGATAACATCACTTTCAGTTCCCTATGATATATTCTGTTAAACAGAATCAATATAGAAATTCAACTAACTGACTAGCAGTTCAATCAAACAGTCAACACACAGTCAATCAGCCAATATTTAACAGTTCTAAAAATACAAGATGAAATTATAAGCTGTTCAGAGTTAGTGAGATTTACTCACATTGGACTGTTATAGTTAAAAACGATTTACTGTCTTTGATTCATACGGACAATTTATTTTGAAATAAATTGTAACGAGCTCTGATGGACTTCCGGTCAGTCTCATTGGGTTGCTCCCGTCCATACGATCCCAACGGATCCGACCGCGTCCAATTCTGATAAAGTATGCTCAAGTTATGACAATTACTAGTTAAACGTTATTTTATCTTGAAATTAACTAACTTAAACAACCTTAAATAATTTGGGCTTAACTTTGGTTTCAACGGCCCACCATCTCCCTTGACCCGTCATGAACAGTACACCTTCCTCCACAATTCAAACACGAGCTCCAGCGATGGCCATTACGGCGGCTTCAACCCCGAACCGCTCCATCTCCTATCAACCATTTTCAAAACCGAAATCAACACAATGTTCTCAATCACTTCCTCTTCAACCCCATACCCTTTATCCTCGGCTCGAGGTTGCCTGGCGGAATCCGACTTCAACCCCTCGTCGGCCTGCTACAGAAATCACTGAACTCCACCAGTATCAAATCACCCCAAATTTTCCTAACTCGTGCTAATCAAAACCACAAACTTGAAACCAACCACCATTTCACAAATTAAAGCTTCAATTTCACCAATCCCTCAGCCCTAGGTTCACGCAACAGCAGGTTATCGCGGCATACTGTGATCGAACCATTCAGAAAGCACATAAACTCGAAGAGCATGAGATGCTGATTGCGAATATATAGATTAGAGGATTTATAGATTTTGATTTAGTTTTCTTATTTATTTTCAAAGGAGGAATCCTCACGTTGGAAGAGAAAACAGACGACGGCGGAAAATTTGAGGAAGTGAATTAGGTTAAAAGTGTTAAAGGGGTATATATAGGGAATTTAGATATTTTTAGATATTTTGGGATATTTTATTTTAATCATTTTATATTCATATCCGTCTTCTAAAAATCCATACGATCACGTACGATACCTAAAAATCACGAAACTGGACATGCAGCTATAGTTCGACATTACGGTCCCAACGAAATTGGTTTCGTCGAATTCCGACTTCGTATGCTCACACAACATATTTTTAACCATCGAAATATCGACTGTTTTTCACTTTAAAAATTGGTACGGTCACATACTGACTTCAAAAATCACGGAACTAGAAATCTAACAACTATTTGACATTGCGGATCCAACAAAATTAGTTTCGTCGAATTCCGACTTCGTTTGCAAAAGTGGCTATTTTTAAAGCTCTAAATGGCCTATTTAAATATATAAATATATTTAAATATAATTAAATTTAATATTTAAAAATAAATATTATCGTCTATATTCACAGAGGAATACCATACAGCTCAGAAAAATCCTATATAGATTTCTAACTCGATATTTCAATCTAGGTCAACCCGATATTTGATTTATATTGAATTTCCTTTTTAAAATATAAATAATTCCTTTATAAATTATAAAGGAATTCCACAGCGATTTTTTCTAAAATTTGATTTGGACATAAATCAAAATCTACACGGTGAAATCCAGATTTTTATCTTCCACTAGAAAGATATACTCCACCAGCTCCACACGTTCCTTGTTTCACAGAAATCCGGCTTAAAACGAATCATGTACATTCAGTTGAAGTTCGAATCGCCAATTTACGAACTGCAGCGTCATTTCAAGCTCTATTTTAATTATATTATACCTCTACGTTCAAACTGTCGTTTATATAATATATTCGTTATTCAAATTCAATTCCAAGCTGAATTAAATATCACAGATGATCCAGTTCACACCATATCGCCATTTCAGCCAATTCTGATTATTCCAGAATTAAATATATTATTTAATTTATTGTTTTAATTAAATATTCACCATTATTAAATTCAACGACCATTATATTCTCTAATTCCCTATATAAATAATTAAATAAATTAATTATAATACCTCTGCCAATGCGGGTCATTACAACAAGGGACTGCCCAAAGAAACGGGGGCAAGGGCAGAACCCCCTTCTGGATGACAGGCGAATGCTCAAGTGACTGGTAGATCGGGTAGAAATAAGAAAATTTATGTAGAAGGTTTAACTTCCTTATCTGATTGAGGAGTTAAAAACTCTTTCTGATTCTAGCATTTTGATTCTGTAATTGAAACTCCGCACTTTAATGCTAGTCTTGTTTCTGGTTCCGTTATAGTCTCAGACCCCATGAGGGTTACGACTTATCTGTTTGTGATAAGTTGGGGTTTGAGGGCATCTGTGTTTGGCGTTAAGTTGACCATGACGCATATATTCTGAGTTTTTATCATGCTTAGTTCCTAAGAATCATTTGGTAATCTGATCTGTATCAGTAGTCTGTAGGTTTCTGAAAAGGATAGGAGTTTTTACTTAAAGTGTGAAATAGATTTTCAGTTGGGCATTTGTTTAATGGGAGTGATTCTCTGAGTATTAATCTGTTGTTGATTTCGGTCTTCGGGGTTGATACTTAGGGATTTATTCTCTTAAACCAATGACTAATGGGAACCTAGCTTTAGTTTTAATTATACTTGCTTCTATCACTCGACTTTATTCTTCGACCTTTAGGTAGAAACTAATGGGTGTAAACATGTGTTTAAGACATGTTATGTTTGATGGTTGCAAGTAGATGCAAATGGTTGCTAGTGATTGCTCATGGATGCATATACACACACTAGGCACTAGATCGGCTCAAAAAACACTCTCATACTGCATATGGATGTGTGTGCATTTTTTTAAAGTTTTATGGATACAAAATGGTTGACTCAGCACATGGATGTTGCATATGAATGAACGGTTGTGCACTCATATAGAAATAATATGTATCAAATAGGAAAATTGCATACATGTTGGACTCATGGCAATGACATAATCCGCATTAAGGAGGTCAACTGAATCAGTGGACCGCCTGATCTTCGCATTAGATAAGTACATATACACACACTCTTGCATAAGTTCATACAGCATTAGAAATCTTTTAAGGACAATGGTTGCTTGTGGATGATGTTTGAGTAGATGGATGATTGGATGATAGGATGCATTTTTCTTAACTTGAAGATTTCGGGGACGAAATCCTTTAAGGAGGGGAGAATGTAACAACCCGTATTTTTATAACATGTTAAAACAGTAAGTCAGGAAGAATTAAATTTTAAAATAAGAATCAGGGAAAACGGGTTGGGCCATTGCGTTCGTCTCGAAATTCTGCATGAAATCGAGTCCGAGTTTTCGAAAAACGGAGTCCGTATGAGGGAGATATGACCCTCCGAAGTTTCAGGAATTTTCAGAATCGAAAACAGCTCGAAATTCGAATTCGAAATTCGAATTCAAACCCCAGAAAAGACTGGGCGGGAATTTTCCCATCCAGGACCAGGTCGACCTGGGGGTCGACACTATGGTCGACCTCCCAAGGACCAGGTCGACCCTATGGTCGACCTGGGGGTCGACCTGGTGCCCGAACCCAGTTTTGAGCGTGGGTTCATTCTGATGTATCTAGCCTCGTTTTCAGTCTAGATTCGTCCGCCTAATCCTATATAAACAGCCCCCTAGCACCATTCTCTTTACACCATTCTTCTCTCCTTATGCTGCCTCTGAAATATTAGAAATAAATAAATAAAACAATGGCGTCGGTACTCTGTTGGGATCAAAACTAGAACTAGTGCATCTTCTTCCAATTCTGAATAAGATTAAATGAGAACTACTGCAACTCTTCTTATGTAATCCAACCAAGGCAAGTGCAGTTATTTTCCGATATGAAATTTAATCATGATCTTGACATAATTATGAATCTGAATCTGAGACTAGGCCCTTTTTCTATTTATCAGATCTGTTCCTCTGTTTTATTATTCAGTTTGTTCTGTATTTCTTCCTCCTTTCTTTCTTTTTGTTTGATAGCCAGGCTACCACGAGCCTGAGCCAAGTCTCATAAGAGATGAATGCATAAACGCTAAATTTGGGAAGAATATTGAATGAGGCATATTTGGGCATAATTGATTTGTAACTAATTTGAGGATATAACGCATGTTGTAATTCTGGACATAAATTTGAGGCGTATTGTATAAGACGATCTATGACTTGGAAGCAGAGGATTATTGTGACTTAGAACATAAAGAACATAGGTTGTAACTTAGAACATAAATCTGAGGCATATAATTGGGCATGTTGTAATTAAAACATAAGGTGTATTTAACGTATGTCTTGAGTTTTGAGGCATAAAGAATATTGGACATATGACTTGGGATTTGTGGCGTAAAATTTAACTGTGAACATGTAATTGATTTGGATGCATAGTACAAGTGGTAATTCAAGATCTAGATATGGACAAACTATATATATTATAGTCTGTAATTTGGAAAAAGGAGAATTAATTTGCATATAACTTAGGTGTAAAGATCCATGTTAAGATTTGATGATTATTAAGTGTGAATACACCTAAATGGGGTTTTTTGGATATGTGACATGCATTGTAATCAATGGCTATATTTGGCGTAATTTATATGTGAATCACGATTAGAGTTTTTGGAGAATATTCTGAACTATGCAAGTTTAACTAGAATTTGAGACATATGTTATATGGTGTATTATGACCATAATTTGGGCATATAAGTTTAGGCCTACTTTATGAATTAGGCAAGATATGTGAATAGGACTTTAAAGAATGTTTAATCGGTTAAAACTGTTATCTACTTAATATGTTAAATTTGCCTAATCTGCTAAATCTGTTACCTGTTTAATCTGCTGAATTGCCTAAACTGTTAAATATTTTGAATCGCCTAATCTGCTAAATCTGTTGAGTTGCCTAATCTGCTAAATCTGTTGAACCGCCTGAGCTGTTAAATCTGTTGAAAAGCTGAATGATTGTAATTTGTGTAAAACATGTTAATTTGTTTAATCTGCTGCGACTTGAAAAGAAGCCAAATCTGTTAAATTGACATAATTAGTCTGATATTTGTATAATTTGTAATGGAATAAACTGGTTAAAATAAAAATGCTGAGACACGAGGATAGACTCATGTTTGCGGTAGAAGCCTGCCCGGACCCAACCGGCTTAACAAGCAACCGCAAACTGCTAGTCTAATGTGAGAGGTCGTAGGCATAACTAAAGTATGCTTAGACACGAGGTTAGGTCTGGCTTGTTGCAGAAGTCTGCCCGGAACCGCCCGGCTTATCCAGCGGCCACAAGCTACCGACCTAATGTGAGAGGTCTGCGCATTAATATTTAATTAATGCAAATCTGAGATAAATATGATGTCTAAAACATGTTGGATAGATAGGGCTAAACCAACTGGACTGATGAATTAATAAACCTGTTTCGTGAATCTGTAGACCCAATACAAAGTTAGACAATCTGTAAGTCTGTTAAAACTATACATCTGATTCGTTAGTCTGGAAACCTGTTGACTTGATTTTCTGGTCTGTGTACTAGTTGATTTTGAACTCTATAGACCTAAAACTTGTAAACAAGTTAATCTGAAATCTGTTAGTCTAGGGACACAAGGTTAGGAGGGAAAATACTTGTGTCATCTGTTGTTTGGGACCCATATTAGTCAGTAACCCTTTCTGGTATCAAAACTATGACCCAACAGTAGGTAGGGTCCGGGCATGCTTACTGAACTAATTATAAGCGGTTCATTCTGATAATGGCGAGGGGTGTTAATGGTGTGTTCCAACCGGGTCATGTGCGTGCATGGATACAGGTCTGCCTCTGAGGATGTAAGACGCCGTGACATCTATAAATAGGTCTGTGTCATTCAAAGGTTGCCACTTTTGGGAGTGATACACTCTTCTGTGGGGCTGGCACAGGGTATTTATGTATTAGGGAGCCGATCGCTTGGGGTAGATTTAGGGTACACTTAGTTCTGTCTGTTTCCGTCGGGGTACCGTCTGTTTCTGTTGGGTGGTAACACCTGTCTGTTTCTGTGTGGTACCGTCTGTTGGGGTGGTAAAGGCCCATTTACTAGTGTACACCTAATTCTAACATTCTATTTCTATAGGGTTTATTCTGTTTCCGTCTCTGATTTCGTTTATGTACCTTCTGTCTGTTGGGGTGGAAAAGGCCCATTACTAGCATTCTGTTTCTGTATAAATTATTCTGTTCCGTTTCTGTTTCTGTTTAGACATTAGGGTAACGCATAATCCTGTTATACTAGTGTTAGAGTAGAGGAGTAAAATATAAGTAATAAGCATAACTTGGGCTATATCATTCTGTTTCTTCTGTTTAGCTTAAGTATACCAGTTACTCCTGTTGCTGTTGTCTCTTATCCAGCTTTATTTTCATATCATGATATTATTATCTGTTCATATGCTGAAAGTCACAGGACTTGCCAGACTTTATGTCTGACCTTGCTTGTTTTCGCCCCTTTTCTTTCGTCCCCCCCCCCCCAGGTTTTAGGGTGGAAATATATGAGCTTGATTCGGATTTTCTCTACTTGAAGTATCGCTTGGCTTTGGCTCTATCTTTCCATGGCAGTTTATGTTGAGGATTATGACTTTAAAAACTATGCATTCTGAAGGCTTTTGTACAAGACCGATATTTTGTACTTGAATTCTGATATTGTGATTTGAAAAGATGTAACTAAACTTATTTCGGTTTCTGTTGTAATAAAGTTATAAAATTTTCAAGTACTGTTTTATCTGTCTTGTAAATTTCTGTTCTGTCTACTAAAACGCTCCATCAAAGTTAAGGCATTCCCTTTGTGAGTGACCATAACGGAGGTGGGGTGTTACACAGCTCGTGATCCATACCCCAGCTCGTGCAAGGCCATCCGAATCAGGTCGTGGTGTCCTCCCTCTGGCGGTTCGGATCGTGAGCTAGGACTAGTTCGGGGCTCCTGGTTCGTGACCATTGCATCGGATCGGGTCGGCTTCCTCCACTGGCTCGGACAGTGACTCCAGGTTGTGGAAGCGTGCTTGGCTCGTGAGGGGCATCGGTTCGGATCAGAGCTCCTTATCATAAGCAAGTAGGATCGTGGAGCTTCCAGGCGAGCATGTTGGATCGTGCTTTCCCCCTTCGATCCGATCCGGTTCGGGCTATTTCCTGCACTTCTTTCTAGCGACTGTTTTACGCCATTCGACGGCGTTTTCGACCAATCTAACACTTCTAGACAATCAAAAATCATATCATACAGTCATAGCAACATGTACAATCAATCATAAACACCAAAACAACAACCATAGCATGTAAAATGGATCAAACATAGCCAAAACCCCATAATTTCCCTTAAGCATTTTAGGCAAAACTAATCATAGAATTAACAAAACTTAACCAAATCAACACAAATTTCTAACAGAGGTATAAAACAATAATTTTGAATTTATAAATATTTTTCCAAAATTTTATCATGTCTAATTTAGTTAATCTTCACTAATTACCCTTAATTAACCGTAATTAGTTTAAAACTATGCAAATCACTCACCTTGGCCACAAATAAAATACCAAATCTGAAATGAATCTCTGTTTGGCGCTGTTCCGAATGTAAAACAACAGCTCTAACCTTGCTTTGATGCTAATCCTCTTTGATTTGTTGTTGCTAAGCTTAATCCTTGATTAGAAAGTGATTTGGAGATGTTTTTTAGAGGTTGGAGGCCATTATTAGGGTTCTAAGGAGGTAAATGGCGGCTAGAAAACTGAAATGAAATGAACACCTAACTCATTTCAGCCTCCCCACAACCCTAATCCCGAAATGGGTTATGAGCTCATTTACTAATCACCTCATTTGGCCCGGTTAAGCAGTTTTTCACCTTCTGAAACTTGTTTCAGCCATATCTCCCAAACGGTGAGTCCATTTGGCTAATGTGACCACTCTACGGAATTGTAAACCATCATCCGGATCCAACAGAAGTGGTTTCAGGTCAGGACTTCTTTCCAATCAAAAGTTATGGCCAAAACAAGATCAGCTAGTGGCAAAATAGTCATTTAAAAATCGGCAAAAATCATGAACATGGGAAATAACCCCAATAGTCGTCTCCCAAAGTTACATGACCATACGACTCCGTATGTGAAAGAAATAAATATTTTACGATCCTGCGATGTGTAGAATGCGAGTCGTTACACCCCCCCCCCCCTTAAGAAATTTCGTCCCCAAAATTCCTTAACCCAAAATATACAAAGGATCCCGCATGCCTACCAGCCATATACAACAATCAATCATGCAAAACAAGTAAAACAAACCTATCCTAGCATGCGGAAAGACTAAATCGAAACTGAAATCTTACCAGGCGAAGAGTTCTGGATACGTCTTCCTAATGCTCTCCTCTGTCTCCCAAGTACAGTCATTCTCATCCTCGCCCCACTGAACTTTGACTAGATTCACCGCTTTCCTTCGAAGTTGCTTCGTATCGTTCCCAACAATACGCATAGGCTTGCGGTTCCCAACCGCCTCGGGTTCAACTTCGATATCATCCAACTGATCAGGTGAAATAGTCACATCTGGGTCGTGTACGAACTTCCTAAACTAGGAAACATGAAATACGTTGTGAACTCCTGCCATCTTTTCTGGTAATTCAACTTTGTATGCCAAATTCCCAATTTGCTCAAGAACTGGGAATGGACCAACAAATCTTGGTGCTAACTTGCCTCTCCTGCCAAATCGTATCACGCTCTTCAACGGAGAAATCTTGACAAACACCAAGTCGCCAATGGAGAACTTTAATTCTCTTCTCCTCTTATCAGCATAACTTATCTGCCTATCTTGGGCAGCCTTCATTCGCAGTTTAATGATCTTGATCTTGTCTGTAGTTTCTATTATCACATCTGGTCCAAGCACAAACTTCTCACCAGTTTCTAACCAACATGACAGTGAGTTGCACGGTCTTCCGTACAAAGCTTCAAATGGAGCCATACCGATACTGGATTGGTAACTATTATTATATGCAAACTCTACTAGATGCAGATGGTCATCCCATGATCCACCAAAATCCAATACACAGGCTCTCAAGAGTTCTTCTAATATACGATTCACCCTCTCTGTTTGACCATCGGTTTGAGGATGATACGCGATACTGAGACGTAGTTCTGATCCTAACGCCTCTTGTAAGCTCTTCCAAAATCCGCTAGTGAACAACGGATCTCGGTCACTCACAATGCCTTTGGGTATTCCATGAAATCTCACTACCCACTTTATATACAGTTCCGCTAACTAAGCTGTCGTCCTGTTTGACTTGACGAGTATAAACCTTGCACTCTTAGTCAATCGGTCCACAATCACCCAAATGTTATCATGGCTCGATCTAGTCCTTGGTAACCCATCAATGAAATCCATTGAGATTTGTTCCCATTTCCATTCTGGAATTTCTAATGGTTGTAACAAACCACTAGGCTTCTTTTGCTTAGCTTTAACTAGCTGGCAATTCATGCATTTGGATATAAACTTCCCAACGTCTCTTTTCATCCCTTCCAAGTAGTAGGTCTGCTTCATGTCTCGGTACATCTTGTTACCATCGGGATATATAGTCAGTTTTGAGTGATGACATTCTCTACGCACTTCATCTCTCAATTCATTGACATTAGGTACAACTAGTCTTCCATTCTTCCTAAGCCATCCATCTCGATCAAGCCCAAACTTATTCATCTCTTCGTCGATTCCCATCTCTAACTTTGAGATGATTTCCAATAGGTTAGGATCGTCCCTCTGACTGGAACCAATCCGCTCAATCAAAGTGGGTCTTATCATCAAACTTGCCAACATTTCTGGATTCAACTCGCACTTTGGTCTAAAATCATACCTAGTAATGTACTCCAGTTGCTTCCATTCAAGAAACATAGCCCCTAAACTGGCATGTCTTCTACTCAATGCATCAACTACCGCATTGCCCTTTCCTGGTGTATATGTGATGTCGAAATCATAGGAAGCTAAGAATTCTAACCACCTTTACTGTCGGAGATTTAGATCCTTCTGAGAGAAGAGATACTTTAACGATTTATGATCGGTAAACAACTCGAATCTTTCTCCCAAGAGATAATGTCTCCACATCTTCAGTGCGAACACGATCGCTGCCAATTCCAAATCATGGGTAGGGTATCTTTTCTCGTGCGGTTTCAGTTGCCAGCTTGCATAAGCTACAACCCTACCTCCTTGCATCAATACAGCGCCTAACCTTGTGCCACATGCATCCGTATATACTGTCATCTCTTCATTCCCCTTAGGAATGACAAACACTGGTGCACATGTCAACTTTTTCTTTAGGCTCTTGAATGCATTCTCGCACTTTTCGTCCCAGACGAAAGCTCGATTCTTTTTGGTCAACTGAGTCAACGGTGCTGCTATCTTGGAAAAGTCTTGGATAAACTTACGATAATATCCAGCTAACCCCAAGAAACTTCTTATATCTGTGGCATTCTTGGGTGTAGACCAATATTGTACCGTAGCCACCTTCGCAGGGTCCACGGCGATACCATTTTCTGAAACAACATGGCCCAAGAATCTCACTTCCCTCCTCCAGAAGTGACACTTAGAAAACTTTGCCTTCAATTGGTGTTTTATCAACACCTCCATCACTATTCTTAAATGTTCCTTGTGTTCTTCTTCTGTCCTCGAATAAACAAGTATATCATCCACGAACACAAGAACAAACTTATTCAACTGATCTCTGAATACTTTATTCATAAGATCCACAAAATATGCTGGTGCACTGGTCAACCCAAATGGCATGACCAACCATTCATAAAATCCAGACGGGGTCCGAAATGCCATTTTAGCTATAATCTCAGCTTCCACCCTAAGCTGATGAAAAGCTGTCGCGAGATCCAACTGGTAAAATACTCTCGCGCCACTCAACTGATCAAACAAATCATCTATCCGCGGTAGAGGATACTTATTCTTCCTCGTCACTTGGTAGACCACACACAATCGAAGGGAACCATCTTCCTTGGTAGCAAACACAACTGGTGCTCCCCATTCAGAAACACTCCTTCTGATAAATCCCTTCTTCAAAAGTTCGTTGACTTGCACCCCGAGCTCCTGCTGCTCCCTTAGTGCCATACAACGAAGTGGCATCACTATAGGTCTGGCATCTTTCACTAAATCAATACATAACTCAATCTCTCGATGTGGTGGAAGCCCGGTCACTTCCTCGAAGACGTCCGGATACTGGCCAACCACGGGAAAACCTGACAACTCACTATGCGGGATGTCGAGGGAATTTAGAAAACTAGCCATTACCCCATCACTAGGTAGACCACCAAACACTACCCTTTGCCCATCATCCGCTCTAGCTGTCACCAAAAAGCCCTCACAGTCTACCACCACCCCGTATCTTTGGAGCCAATCGACTCCCAAAATAATGCCAAACCCAGTAAAGCCCAAAACAATGCAATTACAAACAAACATGCATCCATGACTCGATAAGACCACATTACGACAAATCATGTTAAGGTTAGTCAAACCACCAATCGGGTTCGTCACTACTAAAGGTCTATCGACAATTTCGGGCTCCAATCCCAGCCAATCTACCAGGTCACTAGATATGAAAGAACTGGAAGCTCCGGTATTAAATAAAACTCTAACAGGAACATCATAAACAGAAAGCATACCTTGAATAACAACATTCTTTCCTTTCTCCGCCGCAGTTGGGGCAATCGACGAAGAAGGATTAGCATTAAGGGCATATGCTTTCACCATCTGCTTTTCTTTAGGGGGTTGCGGACACTTGTCCTTGTGATGTCCCACTTGGCCGCAGTTGAAGCACTTCCTTTTCGCTGGCTTGGCCCGACAGTTACTAACATAATGGCCCTTCTTACCACAGCTGATGCACACAACATCCTTCTTCTTCTTTTGGCCATCCTTATTCTGGTTCTGCTTCCTCTTATTCTGAGAACCATTCTTGCCTCCACCGCTTGCTTGCGGCTTTGTCTCCTCTGCAGATGCAACCTCAGTCTTCGACTTAGGGTAAAGACTCTCTGACCTCAATGCTTTCCCCACAATCGATTCAAATGTCTCATCGATGTGGTTAATAAGCCTTTCCCCCAAGTACTGATCCAAGCCAGTTATGAACTTCTCGTTCTTTTTCTCGGAAGTATCTATTAGGGATAACCCATATTTCGACAAAGTGTAGAATTCGGCAATATACTCCGAGACAGCTCTACCATTCTGCTTGAGTTCCAAGAATTTCTTAAACAGCACTGACTTCTGAGCAGCTGGAATGAACTTATCACTAAAGAGAGCCTTAAACTGCTCCCAAGTAATCTGATCCTCGGGAGTAGCTGCCTTTATAACATTCCACCAATTCATTGCCCGTCCTTGCAGCTGACAGGATGCTAGCCTTCTTTTCATCGCATCCTCGATACCCAAATCTTCGAAGATACGCTCGCAGCTATCCAACCAATCCTGAACATCCGTAGCCGACTCCGTTCTATGGAACGGCTTCCCACCAAGACTAGTATAATCCTTGTTCAACTTGGCGAAATCGGCCCTAGGCGCCTGCACTATTGGACAACCACCATTACCAGCATTGGGAGCTGCCCTCTGCACATCATTAAGCATCTCTCACATGAGGTCAGTAGACATCGTCCTCATGTCAGCAGCATTCCCATTATTGGCTCCTCTACCGGCACCTCTTGCGTATCGGCTCATCGTTTAATCTGTAAAGAGAAAACGATTAACCATCTCCATAGTGGTGCCAGTGCAGTGCGACGTCAATCTTAACTATACTAAAAGTATATATATATATAGCTTTTGAATACCAAAATAATCACAAATACGCGCTCTCATATACGTATTATCTCTCCCTGATGTCTTTCCCTAGGTTAACTACGCAACCTAGAGCTCTGATACCAAGTGTGACGGCCTGCCCCACACCAGCCGACATTTCTTCCGAAAGTGCGTTGTACACATGCCCGACTAGCATGGAACGGTCGCCAAAGAAAGGAAAGAAGAGAATGAACTAATCGAAAACCTGTAGAATGTCTCACAACGCATGGGATAAAATACAATAACAACATACTTGGCATAAAACAGGCGAGACAGTGCATAAGCTGAAAACTAAACATCATAGCAGTGAAAATCTAGATACAGCTTATGTTCCACATCATTATTATTACAACTTTAAAATCGTATCTAAAGTAAAAGAAAGGAAGGGTGCACTACTAATGCCCAAAGTAGTGACCAGCATCGACACAGGGAGAATATATATATATATATATATATATATATATATCATACGTGGAAGCCTCCTGCTCGTCTCCGGTACAACTACTTGTGCATCACCAGCTAACCTGTCTCTAGTCTGCTCGTGAGAGCACCCAGAGTAATAAGAAGAGACATAAAACTCTAGGTCAGACAAAAAGACTGGTATGAGCGATAAGCAGCTAAACAGAACAATAGCAGGTATACTAAACCATACCTGAACCTGGACCTGCAACCAAAGAGTTAGCACTACATACCGTACAATACTCTAAGGTGCCATTGAACAGATGGTGTAAAGACAACGGGGGTGGGGGTGTCATAATGATGGCAAACAAATCAAACATAGCAACCATCCTCACATCTCTCACTCAGTGCGTAAAGCATACGATGTCCATCACTGTCGATCACTAGACCCATCGAAGTAGTGACGGAGTTCGACTTGTACAACTACTGCTACTACCAAGCTTACCCCATGGTGTCATGACCAAATCTTTACAAATGACCCCACTTCATTGGTCTATAGCTCTTTAGTCGTACCTAGGCCACTGTGGCTCTGAATCTGTTCACGTACCCCCTACACATAGTGATCCAAAGTTATAGACGTCGACAACCCCTGAGCACACGTCCCGCAGCAAAGCCCAACTCATGAAGTTAACTCGTTAGTTCCCAACTGGATCCTGAGCTCTACTCCTATTTGGACTTCCTTTGCATCTCGGGTTTTGGTCGTCACCTTCTTCTCCGGATCGGTCTTCATTTCTTCACTTCTCTTTGCTTCAGGACGTGGTCATCAGCACCTCGGTTCGGATCGGAATACCCAATACGGGTCGGGTCGTGCTCCTCCAGCTCGTGATCCATACTCCAGCTCGTACAAGGTCATCTGAATCGGGTCGTGGTGTCCTCCCTCTGGAGGTTCGGATCGTGAGCTAGGACTGGTTCGGGGCTCCGGGTTCGTGACCATTGCATCGGATCGGGTCGGCTTCCTCCACTAGCTCGGACCGTGACTCCAGGTTGTGGAAGAGTGCTTGGCTCGTGAGGGGCATCGGTCGGATCGGAGCTCCTTCTCACAAGCGGGTCGGATCATGGAGCTTCCAAGCGAGCAGGTCGGATCGTGCTTTCCCCCTTCGATCTGATCTGGTTCGGGCAATTTCCTGCACTTCTTTCCAGCAACTGTTTTACGCCATTCGACGGCGTTTTCGACCAATCTAACACTTCTAGACAATCACAAATCATATCATACAGTCATAGCAACATGTACAATCAATCATAAACACCAAAACAACAACCATAGCATGTAAAATGGATCAAACATAGCCAAAACCCCATAATTTCCCTTAAGCATGTTTAGGCAAAACTAATCATAGAATTAACAAAACTTAACCAAATCAACCCAAATTTCTAACAGAGGTATAAAACAATATTTCTGAATTTATAAATATTTTTCCAAAATTTTATCATGTCTAATTTCGTTAATCTTCACTAATTACCCTTAATTAACCGTAATTAGTGTAAAACTATGCAAATCACTCACCTTGGCCACAAATAAAATACCAAATCTGAAATG
Source organism: Allium sativum (assembly GCA_030737875.1). NCBI lineage: Eukaryota > Viridiplantae > Streptophyta > Magnoliopsida > Asparagales > Amaryllidaceae > Allium > Allium sativum. The sequence continues at coordinate 1,014,563,179 of CM060926.1, read as the reverse complement.
AATCTCTGTGTGGTGCTGTTCCCAATGCAACACAGAAGCTCTAACCTTGCTTTGGTGATAATCCTCTTTGATTTGATGTTGCTAAGCTTAATCCTTGATTAGAAAGTGATTTGGAGACGTTTTTTAGAGGTTAGAGGCCATTATTAGGGTTCTTAGGAGGTAAATGGCGGCTAGAAAACTGAAATGAAATGAGAACCTAACTCATTTCAGCCTCCCCATAACCCTAACCCCAAAATGGGTTATGGGCCCATTTACTAATCACCTCATTTGGTCCAGTGAAGTAGTTTTTCACCTTCTGGAACTTGTTTTAGCCATATCTCCCAAACGGTGAGTCCGTTTGGCAAATGTGACCACTCTACGGAATTGTAAACCATCATCCGGATCCAATAGAAGTGGTTACAGGACAAGACTCCTTTCCAATCAAAAGTTATGGCCAAAACAAGATCAGCTAGGGGCAAAATAGTCATTTAAATATCGGCAAAAACCATGAACATGGGAAATGACCCCAATAGTCGTCTCCCAAAGTTACATGACCATACGACTCCGTATGTGAAAGAAATAAATATTCTACGATCCTGCGATGCGTAGAATGCGGGTCGTTACAACACCCCCCATGTCGGTTCAGTTGTGGCACTCCATCCAGGTCGGTTTGGTCAACACCCTCCAGGTTGGTTCGGTTGTGGCACTCCATCCGGGTCGGTTTGGTCAACACCCTCCAGTTGCTCTCCTCCGATACGATCCCATGCTCAGCTCCGATCTGATCCCCACCCAACTCCAACTCTTTGCAAGTGGCCTTACTTGTTACCAAGGCTCGGCTAGTGCCAATTTCCGATCCGGTTCGTATTCCCCTTTCCCGATGATCCGATCCGAGCCCTATAATCCGATCCGATCCGAAACCCTGCACATTTCCTGCAACTTTTCCAATGACTATTTTACACCATACGACGGTGTTTTTGACCATTCTAACTTTTCTAATCAATCACAAAGCATACCATACAGTCATAGCAACATAGAGAATCAACCATAAAGACCAAAACAACAATTTGATATGTCAAAACGGATCAAACAAACCCAAAGACCTATGTTTTCCCCTTAAGCATGTTTAAGCAAATCTAATGATAGGATTATCAAAACTTAACCAAATTAACCTAAACTTCTTACAAAGGCTTAAAATAATATTTAAGAATTTCTAAACATTTTTCCAGATTTTTAACATGCATAATTTCGTTAATTAACACTAATCACCCCAATTAACTGTAATTAGTGTAAAAACAATGCTAATCACTCACCTTAGCCACAAATAAACTTAGATCTAAAACTTTTGGACAAAATGGTTCAGATTCCAATACACTCCAGCAGCTCTACCTCGATTTTCGTGCTAATCCGCTTTGATTTGATGTAGATATGGCTTAATTAGCGATTAAAAGGTGATTTATGGTATTTTAGCAAGTGGAGGCCAATGCTAGGGGTAAAAGGTTGTAAGTGGCGGCTAAGAAATGAAATATAAACTGATTTACTAACTCATCTCAGCCCTCCCATAACCCTAATCACGAAATGGGTTATGGGCCCTCTTGCTAATCACCCTAATTAGGTCCAGATAAGCTGTTTTTCACCTTCTAAACCTTGTTTTAGCCATATCTCCTAAACGGTGAGTCCGTTTGGCTAATGTGACCACTCTACGGAAAGGTAAACCATCATCCAGATCTAATGGAAGTGGTTTTAGATCAAAAATCTTTACCAATCAAAAGTTATGGCCAAAACAAGATCAGCTAGGGGAAAAACGGTTATTTAAAAATCGGCAAAAATCATGAACATGAGAAATGACCCCAATAGTCGTCTCCCAAAGTTACATGACCATACGACTTGGTATGTGAAAGAAATAAATATTCTACGATCCTTCGATGCATAGAATGCGGGTCGTTACATATTTAAAACCCGAATGTGTATAACAAGTTACAAAAGGAATTTTAAGCAAATACTATAGTTTAAAATGAATATTACTTAAATACTTGAATTAAGGAAAAAGGAAATTTAGATAAAAGGGTTTTAGATAAACCAGGATTATATAAAATAGTTTTGAGGTGTTATATCGTTAATTTTGAATAAACGTTACCAAATATGGGATTAAGTAAAAAGGGGAATTAAAATAAGACTTCCAAAGCAGGAATTGTTGAATGGATTTGAAAGGGGATTGGTGATTGTGAATTTGGTTAAAAAAAATGGGTCATAGGTTTTTGTAACAAATCCGAGTTATAAAATAAATGTGTTGAAAGAGGCAGAATTAAGAGTGGTGTTTATTAAAGAAATTACCTAATTATTGAATTAGGAAAGAATGGATATATCCGAGAAAGAGATTTTCAAAAAGGTAAGAAGGTTGTATGAAACCGTATTTTGAATAGTTCAGTTAAATGGGATTTGAATTGTTATTAGAATAAAATAATGGTTTTTGGATTACCACTTGTATCAACCTTAAGATATGAACATTGTTGATCAAGGTATGTGAGATAATTAAAATACCCCAACTTGAACGACATCAGAATTATCTGAGGAGGATATGAGTTGGTAATGGTAAAAGGAGTTAGTAATAGTTTATTATTTCCATTACAGAAATAATAATGCAACGTGTAATGAAGATTCGGAAAATATATAATGAGGATTCCAAAGTGGAAAGGGGAAATAAAAAGGGTTGCGTGAATTATAACGATTTTGTCGAGATTATAAAGGAAATGTAAAAGATAAGTTTTATTCTATAAGAATAAGCATGGATTATAGTTTTCAAGTAATGAATAAAAGATATTTCGTATCGGTGTTTTACGAGTAATGGGTTAAATTGATTTCCCAATATTATATAATAATGTGGCTAGTGTTTCGAAAGTGAAAATAGAAAACTGGATATGATATGGAATTTTTCTAAGAATAAAAATGAACTTGTTCAAAGAATAATCTTATAATAAATAAAGAAGCGAGAAAGCTATATTTATAATGTCGAATATTTAAGAATTTTAAACTTACATTTGTTTTAAATTAAAAGGGCAATTGATGTTGAATACTGAACTAGTGAACTCATTGGATGTTCATGACAGAATCACTGTTTATTTTGATAGTTAAATAACCGACTATCAAATCTGTCCAATACGATTGTTGGTACGGAAAGACCAGGATCGAATTTATATTCGAAAACCATTCCGACCAACAAATGCGTAAAGATATCAGAAGATAATTGAGATGAAGCATTGAAGACTGTGGATTTTCATAAACGGAAGAACCACTAAAATACTCTGCCTGGCAAGCAGAGACAAGCTGTGATTCTGTCGTGGTTGGAATCTACGGGTTGCAAGGACTACTCGCTACTGGTCCATGGGGTGATTCCTATATTGGATGCAGTAGGAGAGTGCCTTCGTTTCATCATGTTCCTTGATGATTTGTATGGACGAATGTTTGACAGAGTATTTCCAAACGGATCACGTATGCTGATTTCTTCAAACGTGCTATAGTTGTTGGCGGAGAATTGCCGTTCTCTTAGCTTCCAACTAGAGTATTTTTGTGGATGTCAATTAGTGATATCTGGCGGATCTGACGATGTGGCATTCAAAGTGAATGATGACCAGATGTTCAGAAGTTAATCTAAACCTCAAGCCTAATCAACCGGGAAATGAAAAAAATCGGGCAGGCAGCATGGCTATGTGGGTCGCTCCCATTAGGGTGTATAATCACCTATCTGGAGAAATTCCTTTTGCTTCTTTAATCTATTTCGATGCTGTCCCTTTCAGGAAACGGTGGTTTGAGCCTAACCGTTGGTGAGATACATTTGATACGCTCAAGCGAAATAAGTGTTCGGTCATGTGTGGGCCGGGTTGCAAGACGTTCTTGTTGAACCCAGTGTATTCCCCTCTAGAGATACCCTATTGGCAGGTGGTCCCATACCTTGTCATAGTCGAAATCCAATCTCCAATAAGCGCCCGCGATTTTGATTTTATACTATATATGTGGAGCATGAGATGTAAGCATTCCGCTAGATTGCTTTTTACTTGTATTTAGACACAATTATAATATCAGAAAAGATATTGATTTCAAAAATGTTTTGGGTTATTGTAAGGTAAAAACCGTCCGTATTTATGTGTGGATTTGGTCTTACGATTATCCTTTTCTTTCGAAAAGATTTCAACTTTGTGATACCCTTAATACTGTGCGAGTTTTTTCTCACTCTGGTTCACCAGACTGACCCGGTGTTTTGTAAATGCTCGGTTAGACCGGGTTGTACAGGTTCAGGTTATTGACTGCTGTAAAGAGACGAGCTGGAAGAGTTCAGACGTATGATATTACATAACTACTATTCCGCTGTGTTGTATATAAGGACAGGTTATTATAACTATCCAGATGTGTGATGTACTCTGATGATTGTAAGTATTTTAAAAGCTCTCATTAAGACTTAATTCTATATTATATTTTGTTCCGCTGCGATCTGAGACTCTGATTCTATGTTGTGATTGTTCTTCTTCTTCTTCTTCTTCTATTCTAATATTTCTTTCTTTCTTATCTCACCCTCTAATTTCTTTCTAATAACGTTCCAGTGTTTTCGGTGTTGGAAGGTCGGCATGAGTTACGGTAAATTTAATTATGTCGATTTTCGGGGCCGAAAATCCTTGGGTCGTTATAGTTCCAAATTCTGTATATAATCGATAAACTGATTTTTAGTTATTGAATTTTCTTAGAATTTTTCCAAGTCTTTAAATTTCCGGAAAATAACGCCAAAGCCTCTTTTGTACGACTCATTCAATACAACTACAAATCGCTTCTCTAGGCCCTTTCCATTCAAAAAGAAAATAGAAAAGCCAAGCGGCTTGCCCAATAGGCTTATAAAATCTCATATTGAATTTAATATGTACCTTTTCGACGAGCATTCAATTTATTTCTTCCATTAGCTTCATTCCACACCAGTTTAACATATATTCAACCATTCCCAATTGATTTTAAATCAATTCAATTTTTAAATACAACTGCATTCACTTTGCCAATTTATTTTCTAATTAGCTCTTTTTCTTAAATCCACTTTTAGTTTGAACATGTCATGTTCAAATATATTTTTATTCGCTTATATACAAGTTGAACTCAAACTCCATGTTCAATTCCAAACTTTAATTCAAGCTCCATATTCAAATTTCCAATTTCAGTTCACTTAACCAAAGTTAAGCTCGATCCAAAACTCCACTAACTTATTTCTTTTCTAATTAGGTAACTTCATTCAATAATTAAAAATCTGATTTTTGTTCCAAAAAGCAATCCATTCACTCCACTTGAGTTCATATTTATTATGTTATTCAATAACCCAAATCTTATTTTTCTAATGGAAATACGAATTTCATTTTCTTAAAATCCTTCTATTTTACTTAACAAACCGTTATGGTTTATAAATGATTATACCGCCGTTTTCTAGAAATTTGTTTTTGATATAACTCAAAATCTATAAGACGAAATCCAGATTTTCCTCTTCCATTAGAAAACTATTGTTCAATAGGTCCGCGCGATTCTTGTATCAAAGAATTCCGTCTTATGTTGAGTTCTATGTACTCAATTGAAGTTTGAAACGTAAAACTATGAACTACTATGCCGCGGGGAGTTCATTTTAATTAAAATTAAATATAAACGTTTAAACTTCATTTATTAAATAAATTCCAGCCTCATTCTTCGATAATTTAATATAAATTAAACCATTTATCCAAATCCAATTTAACAACTCTAATTATCCAAAATCGTCGATTATTTCATTCTAAATTCTAACTCGGTCATAATTCTATATTAAATTCTAATTTCCTTGAAAATAAATTATTTTATAAAATTCAGCATAATCGAATTCCAATTATAAATCGCTTGGATTTATCTCAATTCGGTTTATATTCCAAATTCTAGAACAAAATCTAACGCTCTCTTTTTGAAACAATTTCCAATTCCTTTTTAAATTCACATGAAATTAAAATTTCAAAATTAGTACATCTCCAACCTTGAAATACAGTACATTCTTAATCATAGACAACCTACTATCTTTTTATTACATTATTTATGAAATATATAGTATGTTATTAACAAAAATATAGAAGGTACGGTATTCGGTATATCTTGGCAAGGTTTGAAACATGTTCCTACCAAAAACTATCATGCTAACTATTTTATTCCAAGACTACTTGTTAACGCATATTACTTTCACCTGTTAACGTACTATAATGCCATAAGAATAATATAAATGAATATACCGACGTAACAATGTAGTTAATCATATGTGATAGAAAGCATGATATAAAGAAAGACCATTCGTCTAAATAGCTAAGAGACTTTTTTTTGAAAATGAAATGGCTAAGAGACATATATGAGTGGACAATTTTAAAAAATAACCTGGCTATACTTCTATTCCATGTGGCTAATGAAATTTAGATGCCTTAACCATTTCTGGCCTCGTAAGTAACCTGTAGATTACAGGAAGACAATAATCAAGTCAGCCTACCATGAACAATAAATTCCTACACATGATTGTGTCTTAATATATAAGTAGACATATTATATGATGGAGCTAATAATTGTTTCCAATAAAAACATGTAGGCATCTTTCATCGACAAAGTAGTCAGTGTAATTGGTATACATAGGTACGTAAGTTCTGTACTCACATATTCCACACAGCGACAGTCGTAACAGCCCAATGATACTACTGTTAGTTGAAGGCCGAAAGCAAAATACAAATCTTAAGCTCACCAGCAGATGTAACAGTAGTTAGGCCAATTGTTAAGTGGACGGTTTGCAGATCGTAAACAATACTATAAATAAAGGATGCAATAACCGTGTAAAGCCTAAAAATACAACTTCATAATTTTTGCATATGACAAAAAAAAGTATCGTAAACTGATAATATTATTAGTTCAAAGGTGATTATTAAGACCTTTAGGTGCTAAGCTTAGGTCTTACACTGAATGACTAATCAACAAAATTTTGCTAAGCCTCCATTAATTTCAGTTAGTAAAAATAATCAACCATCTCCTCTGTTGAGTCACAACATTTTGTAAAACAGTTTTAATACATTTTGCACCTAGCTGGGAATTGTAATCCATCACTGATCAGTTTCAGTTCACAACTATCAACAGGTAGTTTAAATTGCATTATCGACAATCATGTTCCAAACAACAAATATAATGAACTATTCAGGAATTGTAGACACAGAATAAACAACTTTACCATAATGTATTTGCTATATTACCATAGTTGAGAAGAGATAAATGTTGGAAAGCGCCGAAGAACCACAGGAATTCAATAAACTGTTAATCGTCTATTCAATATTTGCATCAACATATTTTAACAAATTTGGCCTTCGTTTTTGCAGTTTACAGTTGGATTGTTAAGCACCTAAGGTGGCATGTTGAGCATGGTATGAAGACGTAGTTACAAAAAGGAAGAAGTTAATTATTTGGAAGAGAATCTGCTTGATGTCATCCCATAAATTGTTCAAAACAATTTTTTATTTGTAGTAGTTTATCACAAAATCAGGTAACCTTCAGCAAACAAAACATAAGCAATTTTTGATTAAAGCCACTTTCGTAGTACTGTGTTTAAGAAAAAGCAAGATAGAAATATGGGACTATGGTAGTAAAACTATGGGTTAATAAATGTGTACCACATGTTTGCACAGAAAACGCAACATTTATGCATTGGGAGCTTTACTGCCTAACTATTGCAATTATACAGGGGAAGTCAGAAGTAATGACCCTGACTTAAACGATGATTCCTGAAAAACTCAAAAACATCCACTTATAAGGAGTGCCATACTTAAAAAATATTTTACCATATACAAATCAATTCTCAGTTCAGTACTGACTATGAAAATGCATATATGATATTACATAACAGGATCCTATAGAAAATTAATTTTCCATTAAATTGTAATGGCAAACAACATAGACAACATCGATAATCGTAAAAGCTTTCAGTTATAGAGGCGTAACCAGTATTGTACCGATGTTGACGATAACACTGGAGTGGGAGAGGATCAAATTGTAGTAGTAAAAGTCTCCAATTCGAGCAATAATATTACCAAATTACTGACCTTATTCGGTTAAATCCCCAATTCGGTTTCACCATTTCAATAGCCAAATCTCCACTGTGGATTATTTTGGGTTAAGAACAGTCGATTAAAAAAAAAAAAAAAAAGAGGGCAGTAGTGTTTGTTGAGGGTGGAGAAAGGAGTTGAAAGAAGAAATGGAATACGGTTTCGAGGAAAAACCACTATTTCCGCACTAATTATCAAATGAACCTGGTTTTGAAAAGAAAATTTGAAATGTACTAAAAATACCTTAACATAAAAAAGGGCACGTGTCATCATATTAGTGATCAGGTTTCTCCTTTTCTGTATAAGTAATAGATAGATATGCTTTATGACTGAGTTATATAACTCAAATATATAATTCAACGGTTATACACCAAAAGTAGTGTTTTTTTTTTTGCATTCATTACAACCTTCATTATCTCATGTTGAATATTCCTGGTCATATAAAATAAACAAACTAACAAACATTTATGGCAGCATTAATGTTTTGCAAATTATACTGGTTCGAATAACGGTCTAATGTGCAAAATTACAGTTTACTCATGCAACTACAAAACTGCATTGGAATATCAAGGCATAGAAGTAGTAAAAAAGGATCTAGTTTATCGATTGATTATCAACTGTAAATTCAACGAAATTAGATAGAACATGTAGATTACGTATTTTGGCGAATCCTTCCCTAATAATTATGTGGAAAAATAGAAAACTGAAAATGCATAATTGCATGCCAATTTTTGATTTCTTTTATTTTTAAGTTAAAGAATAAAATTTGAGTCAACGGGTAAGCAACCATATAATAGTTGATAACATTTGGCGACGAAGACAAAGAAGAATGAGCTAAAAGTTGTAGGTGCAATAAATACTCAAATTTACTATTGGAAATAACAGTAAATAGTACAAAGTTCTGCATGTAGTTTAAAGGAGTTTTGATAAAATTTTGATCAAATGGCTTACACAATGAATCAACTTAGAAAAAGTGCGTTAATTAAAATAGTTAACATTTAGATATTAGTCGATTCGTAGTATAAGGGGAAATTAGCATTTATCTAGTATTAAATATTGAACCAAGTATTGTAGATCATCTACAATAACCTGGGAACATAATATTTAAACCATAAACCACAAATGTTGCAGAAAAACTCATCAATTTTCTTATAATTATGCTCAATAGCATTGGTTTGAAATCAAACAATAGACTACGTTCAGTAGTCGTATGCAATAGAAACTCAAAAAAGGAACCGTCATATGTAGCAAATGAAATACTTCGGTTTAAAAAACTGTACTCGAAAAAAAAGTAAAAACTTGTATTATTCGTTTAAAATTATTAAAGCTGCAAGTCTAAATGCAGAACATTAAATGCGTATTAGACGGGTTTATCCAAAGCTATAATCTCAATTCTCACATTATATCAAGTTGAAGTAACTTGCAAACTTCAATAAGGTGAACATTAACTTTTCGTAAAATCCCCACATTCAAAATCTAAATTCTTCTATCACTTGGATTCTGATCAACACTCGATCGTTCCTCCAGATTCTCGTCCTCTAGGGAAACATGCAGATCAAGGGAGACCTCAATTTAAAGGTAAATCCTAAACAGTCGAAATATTTTCCTAAACATTAACTTTTCCTGATTTAAGTTCAAAGAAAGATTTTCCAAATCTGTCTGCCAAAGATTTGAGCACTGTTTTGTTAGGATTTCAATATACTTTAACAACATCCAATTATGAAACCCTAGATCCAAACATATAACCCATATTGATTTAATTGAGAACAAATCAGAGAACTGATAAACAAATTTGCGGAAGCGTACCTGAATCCCAAAGTTAATTATTGCAGTACCTGAATCTATAATCGGTTGCCACGGAGAAGATGTAATTTGGTTTGGTCGTCCAAATTGACACAAACCCTAGATCTGAAATCAGCTCTCCGTAGAAGAGGTTAGAGAGTTGCTAAGGATTGTGTAATTCGGGGACCATAACCCTTTATTTATAGAGTTGGCATTTTGTAATTCGGCCCTTCAACAAATTATAAAATGCCCCGGTATCTACACATTAGGCCCATGATAACTTAAACTTTAAGCCTATTAATTCTAATCAAAAAATTAGATCACTTTAATTAGGCTTTACACCAAAATAGCATAACACATTTTATTTTACATATGTGACCCAATTGTCGAAATATTCCAACAATCTCCCCCTGGGCCACATATGAAATAACCTTAAAATGTGTTTAACTTAATGAGCTCCAAAATTTGCTATTTATAACATACGGTGTATCTGAAACAGTCTCGTCCATTAATTGAGTTGACAAAGGATCAAAGCGGCATTCGTTACATTTATCGTAACTAAACCCATCAATGGTCACATATATCAATACAATCAAACGACATAGATCAATCATGGATGTGTAGCATGGAAATTACATGAAATGTGATCTATACATGTCTATTTCCAACTGGTCCTTCTTTAGTGAGATCAAATGTTTAATATTTAAACAACCTGAGTGCAAAGAAAAATTCATTACTTTATTTCTGATCAGAAAAAGAACTTGATATGCATATATCTGTAACTGAAGTATAGAGCAATGAGTCATATGACAATACCAAATACAAACTCCCCCTGAACCAAAATATCCTTACATGAAAGTTACACCAACTGAGCTACATGCTCATGAAAGACTTTAGGTGATAACCTTTTGGTAAGCGGATCCGCCATAATGGAGTTTGTCTAAGTGTGCTCTATGAATTACAATACATTTTGCACTCTTCCCTTATTGGAAAATAATATATTCTTTACTGTCACAATATTACTTGGTCTTTCAATTCTTTATCTATAACTGGAGTATTGTGACAAAATTTCATTATTATTTTCCATATTTGGATGTCTTATAATTAACCAAAGACGATATTTTCAAAATGGCGAAAACTATAAGTGCCTAAATGACACTTTTCCCTTATATAGTTTCACCCATAAAATATATTATCATTGCTAGAAGTGGATCTTTTACAGTAATGACATCCAAAATATCCGGATCGTAATTTTTTATGATCTCCACCCGATCCGATCTTTTATCTATGAGCATATAATCTTTTATTTTGTCTTTTAAAGATATATCATATATATCATAACCATTTTGGCTACTAAATCATTGATCCACTTTTAATATCAGTAAAGTATCTGCCAAATAATACACGCGTATCCATATGTGTATATACATTAGTATGCATTAGAATTCACACTGCAAATGCATGAGAAATCTTTTGCATTTCTTTAATTTCAAGGATGGTAGCATTTATCTGTTTGGTAAAAGAAAAATAACCGAATCGCAGTTTACATACTTAACCTTTGAAGCATTTATCTTCCTAATTCTTTTGTAATAATCCAAAATATCACCCCATGAACAATAATGGTGAATTTGAATCCCAAATACAAAAGACTAATCCATAAATGAGTTTCTTAAGTAGTTTCACAATGTCTCCATTGAGAAATATAACTTTAATCTCCATCAGATAATGCTCAAAAGTACAAACTATAGTAAGCTTCAAAGTGATCGATTCAGAATCGTTTACCAAGTCCAAAATGAAACATTCTTAAAAGAAAATAAATTTTCCTTTTAATAATAGTGCTTTCGATAAAGTGCCTTATAAAATTCAATATTACCCACTTGATCCCTTTTGGTTTTGAATAGTTATTCATAACCAATGATCTTATCACTTAAGTTAGAGGGAAATTTCAGACTTTATTATCCATGTAGATTTATACTATATGTTCATTTCTTAAATCCACATTTTAAATTAGTAGCTTACATGGATTGATGTAAGTCCGTAGTAACATCTTTATCAATCCATTATTTATCTTTATGAAGAAATACTGTACAATAATCTGAAATAGCATTTATTCCCATTTAGGTGGATTTCCTTAGTGATCTTGCATCTTTGAGGTTGTTGAGTTTGTTTTCTTGAAGCAGTTTCCTTAGCTTAAAGAAAAATTATCTTCAACATCGTCTTATTATGGTTCTTAATTTACTTCTTCTTAATAAAAGAAAAACAAATCTTAAACTTTAAGCGAAGAAGCAACCGCAGTTGAATCAAAGATAATGATTCTCTTTAAAGACAATGGTATTACTTTATTTCTCCCCCAAACTCAACATCCTCAAAAAACTATTGCATTTCCCGCTTTAAAACTTTTCCTTAGTGTGGGTCATAAAAAATTATAAACTTTAAATCGCTTAGAATATCAATAAAGTATTTTCTATCTTTATGATATCTTAATCTATAACTCCTTAGTAAACTGAAACAAATAAAAAAAAATTGAGATATCATCACAAGCTATTTAACATAAGTAGCCATAACTTATATGAGCTTCAATTACATAAGATTTTGAATTTATTCATAAATTAACATTACTATTTCTTGATGAACAATAATAACCTAATATGTTCACATTAGAAATATAAAACTGAAATCTATCTACATGACAACATAAAAAAAAATTCAAATAAATCCAAAAAATTTGACTTAAATCTCAATAATAACTTTAAAATATCAAGTATATTTTACTTTATATGTCTGTATATCTCATTAAAGAAACAACTATAAAAAAAATATCCGTATGTTATTTCTTTTCTTTGAGATCCTTAGTGACTTCTTAATCCTTATTCATACATTTATTTATAATGTATATCAAATGAGTACTTTTCAATCATAAAAACTTCAATCTCTATTTTAATTACCAAAGTGCTAAATTGGCCCAATAAGATAACGTATTATTCTTAAAATAATTCTAATCTTTAAATGAATATACTGAAGATAGCACCAAAAATAGCAATAACTTGAGGGTCTTTAGCTTTTGAAGCAGTATCTTTTTCGTATAGTACTCATTTATATTTCTTTTACTTTGACTTTATGTAATCAAGCACCACAAAGAGTGCTTGATTTCCCTTATTGTTTTCACAAAAAACCGTTTCAATTCTCAGTAGATAACTTATACAAAATTAGTTATCGTTACCTATAGCACATCCTTGAAAACTTCTGAAGTATTTACTTAATGATCATTTAACTCTTGCCTTTGAATTCTATCACCTTTCAATATTCTTCATAACATTATAAGAATATTTAACCGTAGTAGGGTTGGCTGTAACCCTCTTAGTTACAAGAGTTAAATCTATAAAGTCAAGAACAAATAACATGCTCTCATACAAATCCTTATATTTATCCCAAAACAAGATGGAAATATTCTTTAAATTGACAGATAATTCAGTTAAATTTGCTGAAAATGAACAAAAAATAAAATGAAGATTGACCGTATATGCTCATAGCCAAATATCAACCATAGTAAATTCAAATAATTGGTAAGTCTCTTCTCAAGATACCTAATACACATTAATATCAAGTCTTTGGACAGTAATATTAACTGTAAGTGGTACTCTTGTTGTAATGATCAAATACTGACAATAAATTCAAGTCAAATAACAACCTTCCTTTGGGCCGATTAATTATTCACTCGAAAAAACCTTATAATTGTCACGTATTTATCATCACACATGTGTAAGTGATTCGGCCAAACATTAGCCTTCCTTTGGGCCGACTAATATTCGCATGAATAACTACACACAAATATTAAACATTTTCATGAACCACCAAAATATAGAGGTCACTTTGGTGACATATTATTTTAAAGTTAATTCACTACTAATGTAAAATATTTACAACTGTAAAGAGATGCCAAAATTATATTTGAATTTATCCTTAGTTTAATATTTTGAGTATTATAAAAAAATACTCTCAAAAAATACTTCAATTCTATATGACACTTAAAGATCTCAGAGTTATAAAAGTGACACAATATGTTGTAACCATAGCTGTAATAATTCTTTTTTTTAGATCCGTAGTTACATTCATGACATTCCTTAGATAAATATGATATAAGATATCATAAATATATCACATAATAAACGTCATAAATGAGCATCAGAATTAAGTGTCACATAAAAGTACATATAAATATCATAATGGATGTCCTACTGAATAACATTAATGAATTAGTAGAAACCATAATACAACCATGCATGATATTGTGTCACTTTATCTAATTTAAAAACTCAAGTTGCATTCTACATAAACAAATCGCATAGTAAATAATGTAGAATAAGCATAATACTTTGGTATTATGATGCACTTAAAATCTTTATATATATATATATGTTCGAACTAAAATACATCCCGCATTTTGCTTAATTTTTCTGAATCCGTAGATACTACTGCAGTTTGACCATAATAAATTAACCTACTAATCATGATAAAACATAGGCGAAATGGTCAAAGATTCAAAGTGTACAATCTGAAAGTAGCATTAATTGTAATTGATTCTGAATAAGTTAATGCGAGGACATAATTTGCATAATACTAGCAGCAAAGAAGAAACAATAAAGTGTTGAACGCTACTATTACCATTTAGAACTGATTGCCTTTGAATACTAGGAATTTCCAGATTTTTTTTTTAATAAATAAATAAATCATAAAACCTGGATTAACTCAACCATTCATCTAAATATGTAATATCCCGCATTTTTATCGGTTTATATTTGAATATTTAAATCAGTTTAAATATTGAATTCTTAATATAAATATATTTAAATATTAATTAAAATGAAGTTGAACGTATAAAAATATATATCAAATATAATCGAGCTCAGAACGACGCTGCAGTTCGTAATTTAACGTTCTGAACTTCAACTGAGTGTACATGACTCAGTTTAAATCGGATTTCTGCAAAACAAGAAATATTGGAATCTGTTGAACTGTATCTTTCCAACGAAAGTGAAATATTGAGATTTCGTCGTATAAATTGCGAGATATGTCAAAATCAAATATTCAGAAAGTCGCTATGAAATCGTATATCGACCATACCGGTTTATTTGAAATAACTTCTTATCGGGTTCGAATTTAGACAAGGTTCTTTTGAGGCGCAGTGATAATTTTATTTTTAGAATTTTACTGTAATTTTTAATTAATTAAATATGCAACTTTTTATTTGGAGTATTTTGCACCCTATATCGATATTTTTGGGTTTTCACAATATGAGTTTACCTACCGATATTATTATATTTTTCGGATCGTGACACCTCGCTGGACATGTCCGTATTTTTATTTCTGTCACTAGCAGCCCAAAACAACGGTAT
Organism: Allium sativum; assembly: GCA_030737875.1. Taxonomy (NCBI): domain Eukaryota; kingdom Viridiplantae; phylum Streptophyta; class Magnoliopsida; order Asparagales; family Amaryllidaceae; genus Allium; species Allium sativum. The sequence goes on along the minus strand of CM060926.1, from coordinate 1,014,547,917 downwards.
TTTTAATTTTGTTATTTTTGGCTCAAGTACATATAAAGTGGTATGAAACGGAATTCCCTTATTTTTCGAATTTTAAATATAAATTGATGTTTAAAGTATGTATTGCTATTGGAAAATATAGTCGCTCATTACAAATGGTGTTTTGTGGAAAGTACAACAACATGTCCAGAACTTAAACATTAAATATAAATGACACTCCAAATCTTGGTGGTATGCTCGCTACCATGTTGTGTCATGGGGTTTGCTTAACTTTTAAGTCTATGCACAAGGTCCTTTGCTGAAAACGTACATCTCATTGTCAGCCAAATGTTTCACATGCCAGACCTATGTATGGTGCCACCGTCACCCTATATGTAGAAACTTGCCGACAAATTTATTCATGCAGTTTTTGTGCTTCACGCCTAAGAAATGTACAGACATGACTTTGATAAAACATCCTACCCTAAGCTAACCGATATCACGTACCACCTGCACCATATTTAAAAGAGAAAACCATGCCAGCGATTTTAGACAATACTAAGTATACAGTCGCCTATTCTATTATCCTATTGCTTCCTATTACTTGGCACCCACGGATCCTTGTAGCTATAAATAGAGAGGTCTTCCCATTCTCTCAATCATCTTCCAGGAACAAAAAGCTTTAATGGCGATAAGCAAATATATAAAACACAATATTCTTCTCCACAAAATCCTATGTGACGCCCCAATCGTTTTGTTTCGGTCTCTGCTGTTCTTGTTGAAGGTGGTGAAGACTGGACGTGATGTGTGCGGATGGGGACGTGCATGAAAATGACATGGTGGAAGGAAATACTGGATTTGGTGAGGACAGGAGGAGTCGGCGAGAGTTAGTGAGGCCAGTGTTTGCGGCGAAGGGGAGGGAGAAAATACGGAATTGGAGATTGATCTTTGTTGCTAATTTTGAAATGCGAAGCGGGTTAATCACGTGAAGAAAGGTGTGCTGCGTTGAAAATGCAAACAAGGGGGAGACGCAAGAATGATAAGTAGGGAGTTTGGTTCTAGTATACGTGAATATAACGTGGGTCTTGTAAATAAGGTGGAAATGCATTTCGAAGGGGAGGGACATATGCAAATGGTCAGAGGGAGTGGTCTTGGCTTGGGAACAAGTAGCCGGGTTTTGCTGTAGACAAAAGGTGAGGCTTGGGGGAGTTCTGTTCATGGCAAGTTGGCGCTAGGGATAGTGTGAGGACGTGGCGGGTGTTTTTCTTCTTTGATGGGGACGTGTTAGTGGCACGTGCATACATATGGCGGTGAAAGGACATTTGCAAGCGGTGGTGCATGTCTTGTGTCAGGCGAAAGTTAAAGAAGGGGAGAAAGGCCAGTAAACAGTGCATTGGAACCGTATAAAGGCAGGCTATGTTACGAAGTCAGTTCAAAGCTATTTGGAGCTCGTCTGAATTTAGGCAAAATAAACCATTCAACCAAATCAGCCGACGCAAATCGTTATCTAACGGTTAACGCGCCAAGGTGAGTAAATTCACTAACTTTGTTTTAATTAAAATATTTTAATTATATTTTAAATAATGGTTGAATGCTGTGTGCTGGTTGATTAGGTAAATTACAGTTAAATTGGTTGAAATAAATATATATCATTGCATATGCACACATCATTGGTTGGATACTGATTTGAATAACACCTATGGATGCGGAAACCGGTTGGAGGAACTCAACCGGATTCCTAAATATTTAATTGTATTGTTTGTGCACTGTTTGAACCGTGTTGAATGGACATTCAACGTTATGTTAATTTGGTAAATAAAAGATATCAGCGACAGTCAACCATAAACCTATTTTGGTAAGAAGTTGGTTGACCGTCAGACAAATCAACGATGTTAATTTAAAAAAAAAAAAAAATATATCTTTATAAATAAAGCAAAGTTTAAATTATAATAGAAATTCTATTATAAACTGGTATTAAGTTTATATTGAAATGTTTTATTGAATTGGGTACAATAATACGAATGAGAAGTAAATTGCTAAAAGACAAAGAACGTGATCGATTTTTGATAAGAGGAGTTTAAAGAGGAATGTTTAAGGAAAATGGGGTGAATAGTTAATGGCCAATGTAAATAAATTTAAACAACCGAGTTTTCAAATAAGGATATGGCGTCATAAAATCATATTTAAAAGAGGTCAATATTTTTGTAATGGAAATAGGTGACGGGATTAGTTGAAAAGTGGAATATAGTAGCATATTGCAAATCTGTAAACTATAGCGATAAAATAGCGCTGTTGACTAGGCTTAAGCGGGACTATTATGTTGAGATTAGCTATAAAGAAGAATATTACAGCGTCTGACAAGTTTTTGAACCATGGCGATAAATTAGCGCTGTTGACCAAGCTTAAGATTATAGCACTATTCCCTAGAGAGGTTTGAAACTCACTTAGCCAAGTGATAAGGAAATAATTATGTTTTTCCGAAGAAGTGATATAGTTGGATTTGGCTTTGTCGAATTGTACGTATATAATCGATAATGACATTTATTGTTAAAAACCAAGTTAGTTTGATTTAACGGGATCAGTTTCTATGAGAGATAACATTCACGGTTTAAAGTGAATTATGTTGAAAAGCAATCATTGTAGAATTAAATGGTTATTGGAAATATTTTCCAATATAAATGATGCATATACAGAAAATTTGAAATGTGTGAAAGCGAGAAATGTTTTCGAACGTTAATGACATATGGTTTTCAAGAATATGAAGAAATAAGGTTTTATAATAATTTGGAAGTGTTTTCCAGAGCGTGAAGGGCTTAACGAGCTTTGAGAAAATATCTAGGAAGATATAGGAAACGGGAAAATATTAGAAAGGCCCAGTGATGTGTGATGTTTGAATGGATGTTGTTTTTACTTCGATAGTTAAATAACCGACTATCGAAGTGTTTTGACCATCGTTGTCAATACGGGGAGACCGGTTGGATATATTATCCGAGAACCACTCCGTATAGGCATAAACGCTGCGTATTCGATTATGCTGAAGAAAATTGAAGACGGAGTAAAGTGCAAGGGTCGTCAGGTTCCAGAATGGTGTTTTCTGTTTGTCCAGTCCCAGGACAACTTGTATGGACGAATGTCTGACAGAGTATTCCTAACGGTCACATAAGACGATCTTTTCAAGGTATTACGTCTGGTGGCGGAGAAATTCGTTTCTCTTAGCTTTTATACCCGTGATATTTTTGGGAAGATCAACTAGTGATTTGACGGGTTTGACGATGTGGCATTCAAAAAGGGTATGATGGCCAGATGTTCTAAAAGGTAGGCGTAGCCTCAAGCTTCACCACCAGGAAATGACAAAAATCGGGCAGGCAGCATGGCTATGTGGGTCGCTCCCATTAGGGTGTATAATCACCTATCTAGAGAAATTCCTTTTGTTTCTAAATCTATCGATTCTGCCCATTCGGGAACGGTGGTTTGAGTCCAACCGTTGGTGATATACATTCGATACACTCAAGCGAAATGAGTGGTCGGTCATGTGTGGGCCGGGTTGCAAGACGTTCTTGTTGAACCCAGGTGTATTCGCCTCTAGAGATACATCATCGGAAGGTGGTCCCATACCTTGTCATAGCTGGAATCCAATCTCCAATAAGCGCCATGCGGTTTTTGATTTTATACTATATATGTAGAGCGTGAGATGCAAGCGTTCTACTATTTGGTTATTTATTTGATTAGACATTACTATAATATCACTGGATTTTGATATCAAAGTGTTTTGGGTTATAGTAAGGTAAAAACCGTCCGTGTTTATGTGTGGGCTGGTCTTACTATTATCTCTTTTGGTTTGAAAAGGATTTTCAAAGTTAAGCCATATGGTTGGAGTTTACTCACACCAGTCCCATGACTGACCCAGAGTTTATTTTGTTTTGTTTTCCCTAAACTCTTGGGTGCCCAAATTTGTACGGGCAGTCAAGTGTTTCAGGCTTTACAGATACACTTGGAGGAGCTTGAAGCAGGAGGCTTCACCGTCAGTTATATAGAGTTATTTCCGCTGTATCAAATGTTATGTTGTACTCTGATGATGGTAAGTATATATGTACAAAACAGATTTGTATTCAAAGATATGTTATATAATATAGTTTATTCGTTCCGCTGTGGGATTCGTGTTTACTCTGATTCTGCTCAGTTGTGTTCTTCTTCTTCTATTCTATTAGTTCTATCTTTTCTATCTCACCCTCTAATTTCTTTCTATTAATGGTCTGGTATTTTCGATGTCTGAATAGTCGACGTTGGGTTTTGTGTCGATTTTCGGTGTCGAAAATCCCGGGTCGTTACAGTGGTATCAGAGCTAAAGGTTAAGTGATTACCTTGGCTCTGTGGCGTAACTCAATAGAGATGGAGTTAGTAATACTCTAGATTGAGTTTGAGTGTATATATATGAGCGCGTATTTGTAAATTGATATAGAAACTGTTTTATAGTGTTGATTGATCTGTTGAGTGGTATATGAATTCCAGATCGACGCGTTTAGCTGACGAGGTCGATAGGGATTTATAAACACTTGGATAGAGAATTTCGACATAGTATTGTTTTGAAAGAGAGTAAATGAGATAATTTTACTCGAAATATATTTTGATATAAAGAGAAGTATATATCTTGAAGTTATAGTATATTAGATGTATTGATCATTATTATGATCAGATAAAGATATATAAGTGAGTTGGTTATATAAATAACCAATCGAAATATTATATGAATATAATATATAAATTAGATAAATTGAATCTGATGATAAACCAGAATTGGAGTTAAAACTCTAGAAATTTGAGAAGTCGTCGTAAATAAATTTGAATTAAATATATGGAATTTTAAGATCCTGGGGAAATTTTGAAATATTATCCAAGTTTCGAAAAGATATTTTTGAAGTAATTTCAAATAAAAATATTTGAATATGAGTTTGAAAGTGATATAGTATTGAACTCACTTTGATCGCTGGGAAATGAATTCCGATGATGAAGTCGACCATTATCTGTATTCATTTTCGAGTGCTAAGTGACGGATTACTACCAAAAGGTTTTGTTTTTGAAGTGTTTTGGGAAAACACGTTGTTAGAAATTCAAATGTTTTGAATGGCCATGTTATAGGTATATATGTGTATATGATCTCAAACTGATTTGAAACCAAACCTCAGGAATTTGAATTCTGAAATTTAAAATTTACTTATGAAGTAAATAAACAGCGAATTTAAATAAGTCAAATAAAATTTGAGTTGAATTGAAGCCAAGTAAGTGGAAATCGCACTGGAATAAGGATTTGACTTGGTAAAGTAGTTGGGTTGTGAATTGAGATTGGGAATGGAACCAAACTTGGTTGGGAAATTTGATTATTTGGAATTGGAATTGAACTGGAGTTTGAAAAAGAATTTTGAGTTGGGATGTAAGAGAATTATTGATTGAGAATAAACTGACTGGAGATCAGTTGGAGATGTATTCGGGTATGCTGAATGGATTGCAAATGGAAGCAAGAAAGTTAGATGCCCGATAAAGGGAGAAGGCCCAGAGTGGTGTGTGGTAGTAATACCAAATGAACCGTGCAGCAGAGAGGCTGACGAAATTCTCCGAAAATTAAAGTGTCAGAAAATTTTCAGAATTTTGAAAATTTTCGTTACAAAGAAGGGAATTAATATTTTGATCAGTTCAGTTGGAACTGAAATTATGAAGTAAACCAAAAAGATTTTTAACATGTTTACAACAGAAATTGTAGCATTTTTCACACCTTAGCAATTTCGAGGACGAAATTATTTTAAGGGGGAAGGAATGTAATATCCCGCATTTTTATCGGTTTATATTTGAATATTTAAATCAGTTTAAATATTGAATTCTTAATATAAATATATTTAAATATTAATTAAAATGAAGTTGAACGTATAAAAATATATATCAAATATAATCGAGCTCAGAACGACGCTGCAGTTCGTAATTTAACGTTCTGAACTTCAACTGAGTGTACATGACTCAGTTTAAATCGGATTTCTGCAAAACAAGAAATATTGGAATCTGTTGAACTGTATCTTTCCAACGAAAGTGAAATATTGAGATTTCGTCGTATAAATTGCGAGATATGTCAAAATCAAATATTCAGAAAGTCGCTATGAAATCGTATATCGACCATACCGGTTTATTTGAAATAACTTCTTATCGGGTTCGAATTTAGACAAGGTTCTTTTGAGGCGCAGTGATAATTTTATTTTTAGAATTTTACTGTAATTTTTAATTAATTAAATATGCAACTTTTTATTTGGAGTATTTTGCACCCTATATCGATATTTTTGGGTTTTCACAATATGAGTTTACCTACCGATATTATTATATTTTTCGGATCGTGACACCTCGCTGGACATGTCCGTATTTTTATTTCTGTCACTAGCAGCCCAAAACAACGGTATTTTTAATTTTGTTATTTTTGGCTCAAGTACATATAAAGTGGTATGAAACGGAATTCCCTTATTTTTCGAATTTTAAATATAAATTGATGTTTAAAGTATGTATTGCTATTGGAAAATATAGTCGCTCATTACAAATGGTGTTTTGTGGAAAGTACAACAACATGTCCAGAACTTAAACATTAAATATAAATGACACTCCAAATCTTGGTGGTATGCTCGCTACCATGTTGTGTCATGGGGTTTGCTTAACTTTTAAGTCTATGCACAAGGTCCTTTGCTGAAAACGTACATCTCATTGTCAGCCAAATGTTTCACATGCCAGACCTATGTATGGTGCCACCGTCACCCTATATGTAGAAACTTGCCGACAAATTTATTCATGCAGTTTTTGTGCTTCACGCCTAAGAAATGTACAGACATGACTTTGATAAAACATCCTACCCTAAGCTAACCGATATCACGTACCACCTGCACCATATTTAAAAGAGAAAACCATGCCAGCGATTTTAGACAATACTAAGTATACAGTCGCCTATTCTATTATCCTATTGCTTCCTATTACTTGGCACCCACGGATCCTTGTAGCTATAAATAGAGAGGTCTTCCCATTCTCTCAATCATCTTCCAGGAACAAAAAGCTTTAATGGCGATAAGCAAATATATAAAACACAATATTCTTCTCCACAAAATCCTATGTGACGCCCCAATCGTTTTGTTTCGGTCTCTGCTGTTCTTGTTGAAGGTGGTGAAGACTGGACGTGATGTGTGCGGATGGGGACGTGCATGAAAATGACATGGTGGAAGGAAATACTGGATTTGGTGAGGACAGGAGGAGTCGGCGAGAGTTAGTGAGGCCAGTGTTTGCGGCGAAGGGGAGGGAGAAAATACGGAATTGGAGATTGATCTTTGTTGCTAATTTTGAAATGCGAAGCGGGTTAATCACGTGAAGAAAGGTGTGCTGCGTTGAAAATGCAAACAAGGGGGAGACGCAAGAATGATAAGTAGGGAGTTTGGTTCTAGTATACGTGAATATAACGTGGGTCTTGTAAATAAGGTGGAAATGCATTTCGAAGGGGAGGGACATATGCAAATGGTCAGAGGGAGTGGTCTTGGCTTGGGAACAAGTAGCCGGGTTTTGCTGTAGACAAAAGGTGAGGCTTGGGGGAGTTCTGTTCATGGCAAGTTGGCGCTAGGGATAGTGTGAGGACGTGGCGGGTGTTTTTCTTCTTTGATGGGGACGTGTTAGTGGCACGTGCATACATATGGCGGTGAAAGGACATTTGCAAGCGGTGGTGCATGTCTTGTGTCAGGCGAAAGTTAAAGAAGGGGAGAAAGGCCAGTAAACAGTGCATTGGAACCGTATAAAGGCAGGCTATGTTACGAAGTCAGTTCAAAGCTATTTGGAGCTCGTCTGAATTTAGGCAAAATAAACCATTCAACCAAATCAGCCGACGCAAATCGTTATCTAACGGTTAACGCGCCAAGGTGAGTAAATTCACTAACTTTGTTTTAATTAAAATATTTTAATTATATTTTAAATAATGGTTGAATGCTGTGTGCTGGTTGATTAGGTAAATTACAGTTAAATTGGTTGAAATAAATATATATCATTGCATATGCACACATCATTGGTTGGATACTGATTTGAATAACACCTATGGATGCGGAAACCGGTTGGAGGAACTCAACCGGATTCCTAAATATTTAATTGTATTGTTTGTGCACTGTTTGAACCGTGTTGAATGGACATTCAACGTTATGTTAATTTGGTAAATAAAAGATATCAGCGACAGTCAACCATAAACCTATTTTGGTAAGAAGTTGGTTGACCGTCAGACAAATCAACGATGTTAATTTAAAAAAAAAAAAAAAATTATATCTTTATAAATAAAGCAAAGTTTAAATTATAATAGAAATTCTATTATAAACTGGTATTAAGTTTATATTGAAATGTTTTATTGAATTGGGTACAATAATACGAATGAGAAGTAAATTGCTAAAAGACAAAGAACGTGATCGATTTTTGATAAGAGGAGTTTAAAGAGGAATGTTTAAGGAAAATGGGGTGAATAGTTAATGGCCAATGTAAATAAATTTAAACAACCGAGTTTTCAAATAAGGATATGGCGTCATAAAATCATATTTAAAAGAGGTCAATATTTTTGTAACGGAAATAGGTGACGGGATTAGTTGAAAAGTGGAATATAGTAGCATATTGCAAATCTGTAAACTATAGCGATAAAATAGCGCTGTTGACTAGGCTTAAGCGGGACTATTATGTTGAGATTAGCTATAAAGAAGAATATTACAGCGTCTGACAAGTTTTTGAACCATGGCGATAAATTAGCGCTGTTGACCAAGCTTAAGATTATAGCACTATTCCCTAGAGAGGTTTGAAACTCACTTAGCCAAGTGATAAGGAAATAATTATGTTTTTCCGAAGAAGTGATATAGTTGGATTTGGCTTTGTCGAATTGTACGTATATAATCGATAATGACATTTATTGTTAAAAACCAAGTTAGTTTGATTTAACGGGATCAGTTTCTATGAGAGATAACATTCACGGTTTAAAGTGAATTATGTTGAAAAGCAATCATTGTAGAATTAAATGGTTATTGGAAATATTTTCCAATATAAATGATGCATATACAGAAAATTTGAAATGTGTGAAAGCGAGAAATGTTTTCGAACGTTAATGACATATGGTTTTCAAGAATATGAAGAAATAAGGTTTTATAATAATTTGGAAGTGTTTTCCAGAGCGTGAAGGGCTTAACGAGCTTTGAGAAAATATCTAGGAAGATATAGGAAACGGGAAAATATTAGAAAGGCCCAGTGATGTGTGATGTTTGAATGGATGTTGTTTTTACTTCGATAGTTAAATAACCGACTATCGAAGTGTTTTGACCATCGTTGTCAATACGGGGAGACCGGTTGGATATATTATCCGAGAACCACTCCGTATAGGCATAAACGCTGCGTATTCGATTATGCTGAAGAAAATTGAAGACGGAGTAAAGTGCAAGGGTCGTCAGGTTCCAGAATGGTGTTTTCTGTTTGTCCAGTCCCAGGACAACTTGTATGGACGAATGTCTGACAGAGTATTCCTAACGGTCACATAAGACGATCTTTTCAAGGTATTACGTCTGGTGGCGGAGAAATTCGTTTCTCTTAGCTTTTATACCCGTGATATTTTTGGGAAGATCAACTAGTGATTTGACGGGTTTGACGATGTGGCATTCAAAAAGGGTATGATGGCCAGATGTTCTAAAAGGTAGGCGTAGCCTCAAGCTTCACCACCAGGAAATGACAAAAATCGGGCAGGCAGCATGGCTATGTGGGTCGCTCCCATTAGGGTGTATAATCACCTATCTAGAGAAATTCCTTTTGTTTCTAAATCTATCGATTCTGCCCATTCGGGAACGGTGGTTTGAGTCCAACCGTTGGTGATATACATTCGATACACTCAAGCGAAATGAGTGGTCGGTCATGTGTGGGCCGGGTTGCAAGACGTTCTTGTTGAACCCAGGTGTATTCGCCTCTAGAGATACATCATCGGAAGGTGGTCCCATACCTTGTCATAGCTGGAATCCAATCTCCAATAAGCGCCATGCGGTTTTTGATTTTATACTATATATGTAGAGCGTGAGATGCAAGCGTTCTACTATTTGGTTATTTATTTGATTAGACATTACTATAATATCACTGGATTTTGATATCAAAGTGTTTTGGGTTATAGTAAGGTAAAAACCGTCCGTGTTTATGTGTGGGCTGGTCTTACTATTATCTCTTTTGGTTTGAAAAGGATTTTCAAAGTTAAGCCATATGGTTGGAGTTTACTCACACCAGTCCCATGACTGACCCAGAGTTTATTTTGTTTTGTTTTCCCTAAACTCTTGGGTGCCCAAATTTGTACGGGCAGTCAAGTGTTTCAGGCTTTACAGATACACTTGGAGGAGCTTGAAGCAGGAGGCTTCACCGTCAGTTATATAGAGTTATTTCTGCTGTATCAAATGTTATGTTGTACTCTGATGATGGTAAGTATATATGTACAAAACAGATTTGTATTCAAAGATATGTTATATAATATAGTTTATTCGTTCCGCTGTGGGATTCGTGTTTACTCTGATTCTGCTCAGTTGTGTTCTTCTTCTTCTATTCTATTAGTTCTATCTTTTCTATCTCACCCTCTAATTTCTTTCTATTAATGGTCTGGTATTTTCGATGTCTGAATAGTCGACGTTGGGTTTTGTGTCGATTTTCGGTGTCGAAAATCCCGGGTCGTTACAAAATAGCTAAGAGACTTTTTTTAGAAAATGAAATTGCTAAGATACATAGATGAGTGGACAATTTTAAAAAATAACCTGGCTATACTTCTATTCGATATGGCTAATGAAATTTAGATGCCTTAACCATATCTAGCCTCGTAAGTTACCAACTTGATTCTTTGCAGCAAAAATAAGATTGCATCTGTGGGCATCAGGTTAGGGAGGAAATTGCACTTCTGATCTCAGGATCAAGAATTGAAATAGCTCCAGGTTCAAGACAAGGATCAAGATCAAGAATCGCACGAGTATATATACATCAGTTGGTAACTCCGAATAACCAGACCAACTCAACCATTCACTCTTGTAGAGCTCCATGGATTCAAGAGACGGGTGGGCATTGATTGAGGTTGATTAACCAGTAATTATATGTTATGATAATTATTTGTAATTTAAACAGGTCGGAAGACATAGCTTACCCCAAGAAAATAATAGCTCCCACTGAAACAGTCATCCCACTATTCATGAATTATCCAATCCATCAGACTTGCACTGATTGTCGTTCTAACATAATTCATTTGGCATGTTACTGTGAAGAGCAAGGGCCCTTCAATCATTGAGAGCCTCAATGTGTCATTGACGAGGGCAAAGTGATGTGCATGATCAGTCAATGATTGTACTTGCTGTCTGGCATTTGCAGGAATGTACAAGCATTGCAATTCATTGGTTCACGATGAAAGGGAGGGTCAAAATTCATAGGTAGCTCTACCTATGTAAGCATTGCACATATTGTTCCCATCAAATTGCAACAAAGTGCACTCAAAATTCATGCATCTCTGTGTACTGTTGGATCAACAAGCTTAGAAAGCGTTGGGTGATGTTGACAAGCAATTGAAGCTTAGAAGTTATATGTTACTGTCAGCACTTATAGCTAACACAAAGAGCACAACATGTAAATGAGAACCTGAAGGGTAGTTAAAGTATCAATGTCCTGGTCTATGTTGGTTTTGCAGCAAGAGTCATGCAAGGTCTAAGAAAATTTAAATGCAACAGCTAGAGCATGCACATTACATGCATATACGAGAATATATAATACACAGTTGAGTTTAGTTTGTTTATAGATATATTAAATTTTAGGTGATAAAGGTGGTTACAGACGTTTAATGGAAATATGCAAATATATGTTGTATTTGAATTTATAGGTTTGTATATTTTAATATTAACATCCAAACATAGGAATATATAGGAATATATATGTTCATACATAGGAATATATATTTACACATGCATCATCTGATATTAAGTGCTTATATATAAATGTTGCTTAAAGCTTTAGTTATAAGCATGAAGTTTACCTAATTATAAGCTTTATATTCACTTGCTTCTATCATTGAATAATTACCTTTTAATTTCTTTCTTTTCACTTCAGTTTTCAAAATACTATTTGAAAACGATCAGATCTAACTATTGCTATAAAAAATTAGATTATTTGCTTTATCTTCTATGAGGTTAGCAGTGTTTTATCCGATTGTAAATTATTTTTGGGGAAGATATATGCATATTTTTGTCAGCCTACGTGTCATTCAGACCTTCTGACCATTTGAAACTAAATTTAAGCACGGCACATATTTGTAGTGCCTTTTGTTCATATGGGTTGGGTTTGGTTTGTATTAGTAGAAAAACGTTATTTTGATGAACATTCTCGATGTTCTACGCACTATATTTAACAACAAATCACACATAAATTTTCCAATTGAATTTTCTAACATCTTTTCTGAAAACTGGACATCTCTGAAGAGCATGCATATAGTTAGCATACCAGCCTTCTTAATAACATTAAAAGAATTGTTTTAAATTAATAGATAGGCAACATTTTCGAACCGAATTGAAATCATATTAGTGGATGCACTTATTATTATTCCTTGCTATGACACACTGATATGCAATATTTGAGGTATTCGTTTCAATAATCACTTAATTAACCTTTTCATTTTTGCAACACACACACACACAAATATATATATATATACACACACACACGTAGACACACACATGCATATATACGACACAAAACTAGACATAAATGGAGAGACACAGAATACTTCAATCAATGCTCGATCCATTACAATACTTCAATCAACATAACTTACTAAATTTTCTTCTGTGATTGAACAAGAAACTTTCTTAAATGTGCTAACGATCTATAATTATATGACTAAGCAAAAATGAAGATCAAGTAAGATTGTTGTTTGTTGGAGTCGCTTAAAGGAGATTTTAATTTGTTGCTTTTAGATCCTTTAAATTCTTGATCATTTAATTAGTTTTTTTAGTTGCTAAAGTGAAATAGATTAATAATTTTGTAGATGTTCATATTTTATTTGGCGTGTCACTGGATAGAGCTAAAGGATTTACCATGACAAGTTTGCAAAACGAATAAATTGGAATTTCATAAGACAAAAAAATAAAAAATAAAACATCTTTTGTCTTTATTTTGTTATGATATGTACAAACATTATATTCCAATATCCTTTATGTAAAATGATATGCACAGTTTTTACTCCATTTGTATTGTGGTTTTAAGCGATTTAATTTACTATCATAAGTGGCATAATTGAAACCTCAAGAAAACCAGAATTAGATATGTTTACACTTATATTGACAATTTTAAATTTGTAATTACTTCCCAAGTGGCATGTTTCTAATTACTATCAAACTTTCTATTAAATTACGAATCTAAACAACAAACCATAAAAATATATATTGAAAGTAATGAAAGATCCCAATTGTTGGAAAAAGAAAGGTGCTTTAATTCGATGGGGAGCCCTGCTCTCTAACCATCAGCTTGCCAATGGGCACTCTAAACTAAGCATTTTCTGCCATAGCGATTCATTTATTTTTTAGTTGTTTTAACACCTTCAGTTCTTTAAAGTGAGTTATTCTTCTTTTATGAGAAAAGTCAGATGATCCAGTAAACTTAAGGACATGTTAATATCCAAACTTATGCAGCGACTAGAAAAACAAACAAAAATTCATGGAACGTATTCACAATTCGTGCAGGAGGCCATGTTTGCACAAAGGTATATCCACCATTTGTGCACTAGGTAGTGTCTGCATAACTATATGCATGTGCACTCACATTTTGCAAGTTATTCAGGTCAAATGAGGTGGGTTCAAAGATATGATCTAAGCAATGTTCAATAATATTTCTAACATGGGTAGTTTATAGAGAAAAATTTGTTGTACAAACTGAATATCTTGATATATATTTTTGATAATGTTAGAAATTCCTCATATTTTAATTACACAATTGCCCATTTGCGTAGCACGGGCCACACACTAGTACTTTATATTTTATTAACCAATTGAGTTCAAATTCTGTATATAATCGATAAATCGATTTTTACTTATCGAATTTCCTTAGAATTTTTCCAAGTCTATAAATTTCCAGAAAATTTCGCCAAAGCCTCTTTTGTACGACTCATTCAATACAACTACAAATCGCTTCTCTAGGCCCTTTCCATTCAAAATGAAAATAAAAAAGCCAAGCGGCTTGCCCAGTAGGTTCATAAAATCTCATATTGAATTTAAAATGTACCTTTTCGATGAGCATTCAATTTATTTCTTCCATTAGCTTCATTCCATACCAGTTTAACATATATTCAACCATTCCCAATTGATTTCAAATCAATTCAATTTTTAAATTCAACCGCATTCACTTTGCAAAATTATTTTCTAATTAGCTCTTTTTCTTAAATCCACTTTTAGTTCGAACATGTCATGTTCAAATATATTTTTATTCGCTTATATACAAGTTGAACTCAAACTCCATGTTCAATTCCAAACTTTAATTCAAGCTCCATATTCAAATTTCCAATTTCAGTTCACTTAACCAAAGTTAAGCTCGATCAAAAACTCCACTAACTTATTTCTTTCCTAATTAGGTAACTTCATTCAATAATTAAAAAAATCTGATTTTTGTTCCAAAAATCAGTTCATTCACTCCACTTGAGTTCATATTTATTATGTTATTCAATAACCCAAATTTGATTTTTCTAATGGAAATACAAATTTTATTTTCTTAAAATCCTTCTATTTTATTTAACAAACCGTTATGGTTTATAAATGATTATACCGCCGTTTTTCTAGAAATTTGATTTTGATATAACTCAAAATCTATAAGACGAAATCCATATTTTCCTCTTCCATTAGAAAACTATTATTCAACAGGTCCGGGCGATTCTTGTTTCAAAGAATTCCGTTTTATGTTGAGTTCTATATACTCAGTTGAAGTTTGAAACATAAAACTATGAACTACTATGCCGCGGGGAGTTCATTTTAATTAAAATTAAATATAAACGTTTAAGCTTCGTTTATTAAATAAATTCCAACCTCATTCTTCGATAATTTAATATAAATCAAACCATTTATCCAAATCCAATTTAACAACTCTAATTATCCAAAATCGTCGATTATTTCATTCTAAATTCTAACTCGGTTATAATTTTATTCACAACTCAATTTTCTATATTAAATTCTAATTTCCTTGAAAATAAATTATTTTATAAAATTCAGCATAATCGAATTCCAATTATAAATCGCTTGGATTTATCTCAATTCAGTTTATATTCCGAATTCCAGAACAAATTCTAACGCTTTCTTTTCGAAACAATTTGCAATTCATTTTTGAATTCACGTGAAATTAAAATTTCAAAATTAGTACATTTCCGACCTTGAAATATAGTACATTCTTA
The DNA here is from genome assembly GCA_030737875.1 of Allium sativum. Lineage (NCBI taxonomy): Eukaryota > Viridiplantae > Streptophyta > Magnoliopsida > Asparagales > Amaryllidaceae > Allium > Allium sativum. The sequence goes on along the minus strand of CM060926.1, from coordinate 1,014,532,505 downwards.
ATCATAGACAGCCTACTATCTTTTAATTACATTATTTATGAAATATATAGTATATTATCAACAAAAATATAGAAGGTACAATATTCGGTGTATCTTGGCAAGGTTTAAAATATGTTGCTACCAAAAACTTTCATGCTAACTATTTTATTCCAAGACTACTTGTTAACGCATATTCTTTCACCTGTTATCGAATTATAATGCCATAAGAATAATATAAATGAGTATACCGACGTAACAATGTAGTTAATCATATGTGATAGAAAGCACGATATAAAAAAAGAACATTCGTCTAAATAGCTAAGAGACGTTTTTTTGAAAATGAAATAGCTAAGAGACACAAATGAGTGGACAATTTTAAAAAATAACCTGGCAATGCTTCTATTCCATGTGGCTAATGAAATTTAGATGCCTTAACCATTTCTGGCCTCGTAAGTAACCTGTAGATTACAGGAAGACAATAATCAAGTCAGCCTACCATGAACAATAAATTCCTACACATGATTGTGTCTTAATATATAAGTACACATATTATATGATGGAGCTAATAATTGTTTCCTGTAAAAACATATAGGCATATTTCATCGATAAAGTAGTCAGTGTAATTGGTGTACATAGGTACGTAAGTTCTGTACTCACATATTCCACACAGCGACAGTCGTAACAACCCAATGGTACTACTGTTAGTTGAAGGCCGGAAGCAAAATACAAATCTTAGGTTCACCAACAGATGTAACAGTAGTTAGGCCAGTAGTTAAGTGGACGGTTTGCAGATCGTAAACAATACTATAAATAAAAGACGCAATAACCGGGTAAAGCCTAAAAATACAACTTTGTAATTTTCGCATATGACAAAAAAATGTATCGTAAACTGATAATATTAGTTCAAAAGGTGATTATTAAGACCTTTAGGTGCTAAGCATAGGTCTTACACTGAATGGCCAATCAACAAAATTTTGCTAAGCCTCCATTAGTTTCAGTTAGCAAAAATAATCAATCATCTCCTCTATTAAGTCACAACATTTTGTAAAACAGTTTTAATACGTTTTGCACCTAGCTGGTTGTTGTAATCCATCACTGATCAGTTTCAGTTCACAACTATCAACAGGTAGTTCAAATTGCATTACCGACAATCATGTTCCAAACAACAAATATAATGCACTATTCAGGAATTGTAGACGCAGTATAAACAACTTTGCCATAATGTATTTGCTATATTACCATAGTTGAGAAGAGATAAATGTTGGAAAGCGCCGAAGAACCACAGGAATTCAATAAACTGTTAATCGTCTATTCAATATTTGCATTAACATATTTTAACAAATTTGGTCTTCGTTTTTGCAGTTTACAGTTGGATTGTTAAACACCTAGGGTGACATGTTGAGCATGGTATGAAGACGTAGTTACAGAAAGGAGGAAGTTAATTATTTGGAAGAGAATCTGCTTGATGTCATCCCATAAATTGTTCAAAACAATTTTTTATTTGTAGTAGTTTATCACAAAATCAGGTAACCTTCAGCAAACATAACATAAGCAATTTTTGATTAAAGCCACTTTCGTTGTACTGTGTTTAAGAAAAAGCATGATAGAAATCCGAGACTATGGTAGTAAAACTATAGGTTAATAAATGTGTACCACATTTTTGCACAGAAAACGCAACATTTATGCATTGGGAGCTTTACTGTCTAACTATTGCAATTATACAGGGGAAGTCAGAAGTAATGACCCTAACTTAAACGATGATTCCTGAAAAACTCAAAAACATCCACTTATAAGGAGTACCATACTTAAAAAATATTTTACCATATACAAATCAATTCTCAGTTCAGTACTAACTATGAAAGTGCATATACGATATTACATAACAGGATCCTATAGAAAATTAAGTTTTCATTAAATTGTAATGGCAAACAACATGGACAACATCGATAATCGTAAAAGCTTCCAGTTGTATAGGCGTAACCAATATTGTACTGATGCTGACGATAACACTGGAGTGGGAGAGGATCAAATTGTAGCAGTAAAAGTCTCCAATTCGAGCAATAATATAAGCAAATTACCGACTTATTCGAGTAAATCCCCAATTCGGTTTCACCGTTTCAATAGCCAAATCTCCACTGTTGATTATTTTGGGTTAAGAATAGTCAATTAAAAAAAAAAGAGGGAAGTAATGTTTGTTGAGGGTGGAGAAAGGAGTTAAAAGAAGAAATGGAATACGGTTTCGAGGAAAAACCACTATTTCCGCACTAATTATGAAATGAACCTGGTTTTGAAAAGAAAAACAGAAATGTACTAAAAATACCTTAACATAAAAAAAGACATATGTCATCATATTAATGATCAGATTTTTCCTTTCCAGTATAAGTAATAGATAGATATGCTTTATGACTGAGTTATAGAACTCAAATATATAATTTAACGGTTATACACCAAAAGCAGTGTTTTTTCTGCATTCATTACAACCTTCATTATCTCATGTTGAACACTCCTAGTCATATAAAATAAATAAACAGACAAACAGACAAACATTTATAGCAGCATTAATGTTTTGCAAATTATACTGGTTCGAATAACGGTCTACTGTGTAAAATTACAGTTTACTCATGCAACTACAAAACTGCATTAGAATATCAAGGCATCGAAGTAGTAAAAAAAGATCTAGTTTATCGATTGATTATCAACTGTAAATTCAATGAAATTAGATAGAACATGTAGATTACATACTTTGGCGAATCCTTCCCTAATAATTATGTGGAAAAATAGAAAACTGAACATGCATAATTGCATGTCAATTTTTGATTTCTTTTATCTTTAAGTTAAAGGATAAAATTCGAGTCAACTGGAAAGTAACCATATAATAGTTGATAACATTTGGTGACGAAGACAAAGAAGAATGATTTAAAAGTTGTAGGTGCAATAAATACTCAAATTTGGTATTGGAAATAACAGTAAATAGTACAAAGTTCTGCATGTAGTTTAAAGGAGTTTTGATAAATTTTTGATGAAATGGCTTACACAATGAATCAACTTAGTAAAAGTGCGTTAATCAAAATAGTTAACATTTACATATTAGTCGATTCGTAGTATAAGGGGAAATAACCATTTATCTAGTATAGCAGTACAGTTAAATATTGAACCAAGTATTGTAGATCATCTACAATAACCTGGGAACATAATATCTAAACCATAAACTACAAATGTTGCAGAAAAATTCATTAATTTTCTTATAATTATGCTCAATAGCATTGGTTTGAAATCAAACCATAGACTATGTTCAATAGTCGTATGCTATAGAAATTCAAAAAAGGAACCGTCATATGTAGTAAATGAAATACTTAGGGCCTGTTCTTTGGTCCAAAACGGACCAGTTGTCTGACGGACGCATCCATTAGATAACGATCCATTTTGGACCGTTTACCCAATGGCTCAAAATGGAGCCGTTGGGCTCGGACGCGTCCGAGCCCAACGGCTCCATTTTGAGCCGTTAGGTAAAACCACTCTCCTCTATAAATTCCTACCCCCTTCCATTCATCCTTTTACCACAAATCCATCTTCTATCTCTCTAAACACTCTCCTATCTCCACACGAAAATGGCTAATCGACAACAAAACACCATTGGAACAGTGAATCAACACGACTCTTGCTAAAATGCATCGTTGCTGCATATGGTAAATGTGGTAATAACAAGAAAGGGGTTACCAAAACTATAGTGGAAAATTTTAATGCTATAACGGTCGAAATCAACGTTACACGATCAAATGGAAATATGAAATTGATCGACGAAAACAAAGTTCGACACAAGTATGATAGTCTTCGAAGGGAATGGGTTAAATGGGAAAGCTTGAACAACAAAACTGGAGCTGGTTGGGATCCTAATCGTCAAACTGTTTCAGGGTCGGATGAATGGTGGGATGATCGTTTAAAGGTATTCTCGGTAAACTTCTGTTTTGTTTTTTAATAAACCTGTTATTAATTACCGTTGTTAAAATAGGAATTTGGGCCGTGTATTCTGAAATTTAGAAAGTCACCGCTTGAGCATTTGGAGATACAATAGCAACTGTTTCAAGGAACACATGCAACTGGACAAACGACGTATACCCCAGCATATACACCCGCTGTTACTTGTTGACCCGCCTTTTGGCAAGGCCGTCAACCCATGGACCCATCACAGGATCACTCAGGACTCGAGCAGGGCCTGGACAAGCCAATACATTTTTGGCCCGAGGCTCCTGGGCTCGAGGGCTCTTGGATAGAAGCACTTCAGCCCTATAGACCTAGGCTAGGTGGTTGTGAGATCAGCTTGCACTACAGCAATGACTTGGTCATGAGATATACTTCATAGACTATTTACTTGGTCCAACTACCTATTCTAAAGCATATAAACTCGGATCTAGCTACGTTTATGCTGCCACATATTAGAGGGATCTTCTCCACGTAATCAAGACTTAGCTCCATTATCTGCTATTCACATGGATCAACTGACACATGGCACCTCCAATTATTGAAGCCTACTGCCTATAAATACACGAAGCAATACAACAAAGAGGGGATCTTCTTCTTCAGCTCAGATTAGAGCATAACTCTTTGGCCCACGCATGACTCAATCATGGCTGCCAACCACTTTCATCATGAAATACTTGTTGTATTCCTCAAAAACGATTATGTAATAGAGATCCTGACGATCTCATTCATTGTACCTCCGACTTTATGATATTATTATGAGATTATAAAGTGGACGTAGGCTCGTTAACGCCGAACCACTACAAAAACGCTGTTGTCTTACTTTTTCTTGCTTTCTCTGATATTTCTTCATATATCATGCTCAAATCTGACTTTTGGCCGTTGATGACCACTTTTTGGCGTCAACAGTTTGGTGCTTTCACTGAGAAATGAATTTTCAACGTCTTAAGGGTTTTGCTCAACTTTTGGATCACCAAGTCCAAGACAAAATCCTATTTTCAGTCATTTTCAGCAGCCATGGTTTCCAATAATTCTGCACATGCTTTGGAAAGTAGAAGCAGCAACATCTGCATAAAAAAAACTGTTTTTTTTAGTTCTAGGTTCGACCCTAGTCGGGTTGACCCTTTCTGGGTCGACATCAACCCGACCAGAGAACCGGCCAGTAGGAATTGCACTTTGGAAAACTCCCAGTATGTAGCTTGGCCCAGAGCAGGTCATAGGTCAAGGTGAGATCAGTTCGAACAGCCATCGTCGTAACGATGTTCAAGTCCAGGTCAACCGACTCGTCTGAAGCTCCCCAGGTCGACCGACTCCTCTGAAGATCTCCAGGTCGACCTGCTTTGAACCAACTTTTTCAGATATACCGGCCCGGATTACTAGTCATTTCTAAAGTCTTGCACATCGACCCGAGACAAGGTCATTTTTAGAAAAAATGCATTTTTCTGATCGTTTCAGAAAAGACTCCATCTTCCAAAATCGAAAAAAATCATGCAGTGCCTGCATTTTCGACCTAACCGGCTAGGTCGATCGCCGCCGGGACTGTGGGGCCCCGGACCCCCACCGGCGCTGCGCCCGGACCTGCTTGACGGCTCGCCTTCGGCTCGACATATATTTTGGCCAACAACAATCATAAAGAATTATCATCCAAGATTCGACGGATGGTCTGAGAATATCAACAACAGGATGGCAACGACCGGGATTCTTCCAAGAGCCATCACCCTCATTTACTTAGGTTATTCAATCCTGATCGACTGCTTCAGTCTTGCCCGAAGATCGACGAGTTAAAAGCTTGAAACACTTAAGCCATGATGTTGATTGATTGTCTATATATCAGCTCTCATTCCCCGACGTTGAATCAAAGTCATAACCGCAGATGGACGAGGCATGTCTACATTATTACCCTCCATATCCCACTTCCTGACATGGAAAAGACAAAGCTTCTATATGCATGGATCCATTGTTCTTCTGCCGATCAAAGCCTTAACATCCACAAGATCAGATACCGCTATTAGCAGTTCTGATCTAACTACCTGACCTTTGTTCCTTGCCCTCGACATGAGGGCAAGAAGGCGATTCAAAGGAAACACGCCTTCATCATTCACCCACAAAGGTCGCTTGCCTTTATTATCCCAGTACCCGATCCAGGTCTGATCGTTCTTGGCATTGCGCCCCATGAGGATTTGAAAAGACTTCCTTCATCAATTAAAGCTTCAACGGTCATCACCTGTCAGAGATGGGACAAGTCAAAATGGGCTGGCAAAGGATATGTGAAACTATTCTCATTCTGAATAATACTCATTCCCTTAATAGGTACCCGAGGTTTGGTACCGACCACTCCTTCCATAGTTTGATCGGAGGAATGTAAAGCTTTGGCGAACGTGATTCGTCTATTCACCTGCTTACTCTTGGTTTGATGCCAACAATCTAACGTGAATGAAGTTCGCCCATTCATTTACTGACTTTTTCCCTTGAAGTAGGGGGCAAGGGAATATACGCACATGAGTTCGTCGTGAGCTATCTTTGCATGGACATACTAATGAGGCATCCTCAGCATCTAGCCTTCGATTCGCCAGACAAGACATAGAGATGTATTCGAGTGTTACATAACCACATAGTAGATTGACGACTCCATCCCTTGATCCGACAGGAAGAGTGCAACAATGAAAGGGGAACGATCCATGAACAACATGATAACTTTTTCCTTCGATGTGGGGGCAAAAGAGAAATGTTAAGACGGGGATGAGTATGACTCGACCGCTCTCCAACGACGTCTCTAACTCTTTCCCATGACTTTAATGGGAGGAGTATAAACTCAATAGGGGCGTGAACTGACCACCCCTGATGGCGACCTTTGCCCTTGACGTGGAAGCAAAGGAACGATGCCAAGGCAAATAAGATCCGACTGTTTGCCCGATTAACTCTAATCCTCAGAGCTTGGATATGAGTATAAACTTAGGACGAGTGTGACAGACGCGCCAAGATTTAAGACCACTCGATCTATAACTCTAACCCAAACTGACTTTGGGAGAGTATAAAGGACGAACCACGACGTCCATAACTCTAACTCTCACGACTTGAGAGAGAGTATAAATCTGTTGGGTTAGTGTGAACGGTGCACCATGACTTAAGACCACTAAACCCATAACTCTAACTCTCACGACTTAGGAGAGAGTATAAAGGACAATGCTGTGACGTGCATGCAATCTTTATCGCCCTCCGAATGAGGAGAAGATTATAAAGGACTTACGGACCGGAACGTTGGGGGCACGGGCATAGATTTCTGAATTAACTTCAAACACGCTTCGGACGCGACCCGTGTTTCAAAGTTAAATGGAGGCTACAGACACTATACCTCCAAACTACGACACCTTACACTTTGATATTTAATAATTCTATGCTAGATAGATTAGCACTTAACATGTTTTTATTTCGAGCTACAATTGCTTGTGACTTAAAGATTGACTTAGTAGCTTGCAAGATTAAGCGAACTATTCTTTGTCGAATTGCAGGATTATGTACAGACACAAAGCAAAGACACGAGGGACACACTCGCATACAACAACAAACGGGTCGTGCTCGAAGGACTGACGCCGACTTCTAATGCTAAACTTCCCACACGACTCAATGCAACGACCGAAAGGAGATCTTGAGAATGGGATGTTCAATAACACATCACACAACTTAAGGCAACGACTGAAAGAGGGCCTTGAGAGTGATACCTAGAATCAACACACATGCCTATATGTGACTGACTATAGCCTAAGTGCAACGACGAGTTTCACATTGCCGCATGGGGACCATGGAAGGGGTGCAGAGTGACCATCCATTGACTGATCCCAACCTACCTCCCAATTGGAAGGGGATAAGAGTATTCAAAGTAACTACAGTCTGACCTCCCGCAGCCCAACTTCGATCCTCAGAGCTTGGATGGGAGAGCAGAAACCAGTACGGGTTGAGTACCAACAAATCGTTTTGCACCCAACTCTAACCCATGATTTGACGATGGAGCATGAATCCACAGAGGGCATGGAATTGGGTTCTACTACTCAGCCAAACCCCCATTGCTGGGAGCACGGCGAGCCTCGAACAACATAGCTCGACCACCCGACTACTCCATGCTCATTTCCAACTCCTTAAAGTTTCGCAGGATCTCAAACTACAGCCAAAAATGATGACCTCAATGGAACCGAGCATGTATAACGAACTCAACGAGAGCGTGATGACTATTTTGGACTACAATGAAACATAAACAAAGGGGATCGGCCTAACTGGCCCGAATGATATGAGTAACTAAGTTCATTGGTGCTTGATGTGCCGATCCTCACTTTCCGACTAAGGTGAAGGAACAATGCCTAGACATGTGTGATTCGACAGCTCGTATGTTCAACTGTAACTCTCGCTGACTCGAGAGAGAAAGTATAAAATGACTTGAGTTGGCTAAGACTACCAAACCTACAACTCTAACCAGAAACAACGACGGAGAGTATAAAGGCTTAAGGACTGGACACCCAACTTGACTTATAATGATATCATTTGACCTCTTGATTCGACGAGGCATAAGTGATTACTTGTTCATCTCAACTACTCTAGCCTCGAACTTTGGCTCGATAGGTACCACAGATGGCGGAGTAATGCATGACATGCTGTTGGCACAGAGAAAAGAAAAAAGAATTCAAGCTTCAGGACTACTCCTAAAGACATGACAACTCGACATTGCTTTCCCGAAGATGAATGATATTCCAAAGAGATGTAGTTCGACTTACTCAAAGTGCATCCTGTCTGCCACGCGATGTACTTTGGGGGGCAAAGTGTTGACCCGCCTTTTGGCAAGGCCGTCAACCCATGGACCCATCACATGATCACTCAAGACTCGAGCAGGGCCTGGACAAGCCCATACATTTTTGGCTCGAGGCTCCTGGGCTCGAGGGCTCTTGGATAGAAGCACTTTAGCCCTATAGACCTAGGCTAGGTGGTCATGAGATCAGCTTGCACTACAGCAATGACTTGGTCATGAGATATATTTCATAGCCTATTTACTTGGTCCAACTACCTATTCTAAAATATATAAACTCGGATCTAGCTACGTTTATCCTGCCACATATTAGAGGGATCTTCTCCACGTAATCAAGACTCAGCTCCATTATCTGCTATTCACATGGATCAACTGACACATGGCACCTCCAATTATTGAAGCCTACTGCCTATAAATACACGAAGCAATACAACAAAGAGGGGATCTTCTTCTTCAGCTCAGATTAGAGCATAACTCTTTGGCCCACACATGACTCAATTATGGCTGCCAACCACTTTCATCATGAAATACTTGTTGTATTCCTCAAAAACGATTATGTAATAGAGATCCTGACGATCTCATTCATTGTACCTCCGACTTTATGATCTTATTATGATATTATAAAGTGGACGTAGGCTCGTTAACGCCGAACCACTATAAAAACGCTGTTGTCTTACTTTTTCTTGCTTTTTCTCGCTTTCTCTGATATTTCTTCATATATCATGCTCAAATCTGACTTTTGGCCGTTGATGATCACTTTTTGGCGTCAGCATTACTCAACCTGAGCAAACATCACAATTTACTCCCTCTTTGCCTAGAAATTACGCAAATCCATGGGCTTTTGATCAATTCCAAAGTCAACTCAATGAAACCGAAGAAGAAGGGATGAATATTATTCTAAATTTGAATTCACCAACACATCATTCTTGGGTTCCTAAACCGCCCATTCAACCAAACGTGCCAGAAACTCCCGTGCAGCGAACTCGACATGTTGGTTCATCATCTGGTAAAAAGGGAGGTTTCAGAAAACGTCGTGGTGAAATGGACAATAAGATGGCTGATCTCGTCGATTACATCCATGCCCGAAAAGTGCAAAAGTCTACAAGTACGGAAAGTCCGATGCCATACACTCCGACAACAAATAGTGTACGGTCAACAGGGAATTCTTTAAGTCAGGCTGATATGATAGCACGCGTTAAACGCTTGAGTGAAGGAGAAGATTTTAATTTCAGTGAAAGTTTACACATACTTGCAGATCCCAACAAAGCAAATATATTCAACCTCTTAAACGACGACGATGCAATACCATGGATGGCGTTTGAGACAAAGCACGATCAACTTTCTGCTGACTACAAGTACTACCTGATCAAAACGGACCAAGCAATGTTTAGGATTTCTACTATTATTTCAGTTTTTTGTTGTACTTCTGCATATTTATGTTATGTTTGGTTAACTGTATTATTTTGTTGTAATGATAATGTTATGTTTTAATCGGTAATTAATTAAATTACAAAATATAAATAAAATGCTTCACTCAAATACTCCGCTTAACGCGCCAAACGCATTCTGCGCTAACTACAATACTCCGCTGAAATACTCCGCTCAAGTTTTCCGCTTCCGCTTGCGGCGACCATTCCTTTAGGTTTAAAAAACTATACTGGAAAAAAGTAAAAACTTGTATTCTTCGTTTAAAATTATTAAAGCTGAATGTCTAAATGCAGAACATTAAATGCGTATTAGACGGATTTATCCAAAACTATAATCTCAATTCTCACATTATATCAAGTTGAAGTAACTTGCAAACTTCAATAAGGTGTTTAACATTAACTTTTCGTGAAACCGATAATGGCGACTTCCAGTTTTCCAAAATCCCCAAATTTAGATCTAAATTCGTCTATCACTTGGATTCTGATCAACGCTCGATCGTTCCTCCAGATTCTCGTTCTCTAGGGAAACATGCAGATCAAGGGAAACCTCAATTTAAAGGTAAATCCTTATCTCCTGATTTAAGTTCAAAGAAAGATTTTCCAGATCTGTATGCCAAAGATTTGAACACTGTTTATCTGGGTTATCCTAAACAGTCGAAATCATGGATTGACATTGTCACTGAGAATAATTACCATCAATCCTTTATCCAGCTCAATTTTATTGAACCTACGACTATTGATAATCTTAAAGTAGCTGTGATTGATGAGGAATATACGAATAAACGAGAGAGAGATGGTTTAATTCAATAGTGTTTTATGTATTTGGAAGTAAGCCGTATTACTGTTTTCTTAAGGAATATATTGATTGAAACTGGAATTTGAAAGGTAGATATCAATTATTTTCTACACGCTTTACCTATTTGGATACGTCTTCCTAACCTAGAATTAGATTTCTGGTCTGTTGAAGGTATAAGTAGGACTGCTTCCTTGTTGGGTAAACCTTTGAAATTAGACAATTCTACTGAGAATGTGGTTCGGATGTCTTTTGCTGGGATTTTAATTGAAGTGAACTCAGATCTTCAGTTTCCTGACTATGTGCCTATTCAAAATTTTAAGGGTGATATAGTATGGCAAAAAAATTGATTATGAAATGAATGGGTTCCCCTGGTATGTTCTGAATGTAAGATTTTTGGGCATGTTAAAAATGTGTGTAAGTCGGTCAAAGTATGGTCCCCTAAAATGAAAAATGAATTCTAATGCTGAGAATGTTATGGACATTGATGCTTCAGTTGACAGTATGAATAAGGATAATATTGAGAATACTGTTAGAGATTCCAAGTTGGGCAACATTAATGAGTCTATTGATTCAGATTGTTCTTGGTGTAGTTCTAAAAAGAAAAGACATCTAGATATAAGGCTATTGTGATGAAAGGTGATAATGATTGGGTTAAATGAGCGTGCCTCGGTATGATATAATACCAGATCCAAATCAAAGAAGTATAAGGAAGTAAGTGGCAATTTGAGTAATGTTATCAGTGGAGGGATATCTAAGAAATAATCTTTTTCTTGCGGAAAGTTCCTGTGCAGTTTGTAGTTGATGTTTTGTTTTTGCAAGGGTGTGTTGTTGGTTTCTTTGGTGTGTTCATACTTGATACTGATCTGGTGTAGTTGGTTCTTTGGTTAGTGGTGGAGGTTTCTATCCAATTGCCGCTGGTTCATACTGTCGTGCTGTCTTGGTTTATATTATATGTCTTTGGTGATGGTGATTCTTATAGCCCCTGGTTTGGTGATCTTTTTGTTTGATGCTCTATTCAGCAGTGAATGTTCTTCTTTAATTGTTTCGGTTTGTTCCTGCTCCTGCTCCTGCATGGTTGTTGTGGTGTCTTGGATGTGTGGGGGGCAGCTGAGAATGTTTCGTGACTTTATTTGGATCGATGGGCTTTGAAATATTTGCATTTCTGTTTCACGTGGACAGTGCCTACTGGTGAACTTTTGTGGCAACTTGCTTTTGGTTTTTTTCTCCTTTTTATTTGGACGCTGTGATTAGCTTTTGGGCTTGATGGGCCTTGACATCTTTGCTTTTGCTGTGTTCACGTGCTCTTTGTGGTGGAGTTATTTTTACTGGTTTTAGTTACTCATATAGAACCATATCTAGAAGTCACAAGCTGATTCATGCTAATCTTACTTTTGATTTTGATTAAGCGTAAATTGAACTTCTATATATTACTATGTATCTCTTATCATTCACTCAATTGTTCAATCCCTTAATCATTTGTAAAGTGAGAGTTTTATTTGCTCTTACAAAAAAATGATCCATAATAGCCGTTTGTAATGTGAGAGTTTTATTTGCTCTTACAAAAAAATGATCCATAATAGCCGTTTGTAATGTGAGAGTTTTATTTGCTTTTACATGCATATAATATGTTTTATGAGAGAGAGAGAAAATATGAACACGATAGTTACTTGGGTCAAATAAAATAACCTTTAATTGTTAGCTTGTAAGAAAAATCAATCAAATAAAATTATGCAAATCGCGGTGCCATTCATCAACTAACCATGAACCTCCACATAATAAAGGAGCAAAATAAATCTAAATCTGAGTAGATTTAAAAACAAAATTAAATCGACGAGAGATAGTTACCTGGATCAATAAAACCAATGGATGGGATATGAGAATAGGGATCGATAAAACAAATGGAAGGGATAGTAGAAAAGGGCCACCAACGAAAGGATCAATAAAACCAATGGATGGGATAGGAGAATAGGGATCGATAAAACAAATGGAAGGGATAGTAGAAAAGGGCCACCAACGAAAGGCGGAGGAAAAACAATGGAGATGCGAGGTATCGATCCTCGAACCACGGGCAAGCGATGCACGTACTCTACCAACTGAGCTACATCCCCATTCATTATGCTTCATCTGTAACTTATATAAATTATCAATCACAACAATGGCGTTAATGAGTCAAATGAGCAAGGGAAGAAGATGCAACGAAGGTGAGAAATACTAAACCCAAGTCTAGTTAAGATAGCTATGCAATCGGAGTAATTGATGTTTAGGAATCAGAATTGGGCTAGTGAGAAGGAAAGAATTAAGGTAGTATTGGGATTCTGAAGTGCTGCTTGAAATACCCAGTATTATTTATGCCTCTTCGTTCAATGAATCCCATCTCAAGCCTTTTTTGGATTCCCAATTACAACTCTATTTTGTAAGTTATCATTGAGCAAAAGCCTATGGTACTATTTGAAAGGCCAAACTAATCAGTTTCTTAGTATAAATAGAATGAACTACCGGCATTCGACGCCAACTGCTAATTTTTCTATTCTGTCCGCTTAACAACTCATTTAACCCAACTAAATCCATATTATGTTCTAAATAAAATAAGTTTAATGAGTTTAAAAAAACTACAAAATCTGAGCCAATTTATCATAATTAATTAGTTAGCATGTTGGTTAAATATTTTTTGAAACATGCGGAAAAATCATTAGTTTATCAAATTATCTGTTAAGTCATTAAAAAGATTAAAAAATTTAAACTGCTACTTAGTGTTTGCAATGAGTCTAAAAAAGTATGTACAAAAGGAAAATAAAGATATGTGCATCTTAAATTAAGATATGTGCATCCTGTTGAAGTTAGGAACCGTGACATATGTTTGAATTCCATTTGAGAGACTTGAAAAAGCAATATATCATTGAAAGTTTCCACTAAATAATGAAAGAACATGCAAATGAAACTTGAAAACAAAAGATATAGTCCCCACAGGAGCTAGAAACTAAGATAAGCTATAGAAAAATCATCAAATGGATGACCCAAACTATAATGCTTGTAGCAAAAGGAAAGAAAACTTGTAGGTAGCGACAATACTCTGGCTGAAAATTCTCAATAAAGAGCAACAGCATGTGCAAATCAAAAACCCACATGGAAAAAATAAATTATAGAGTAATCAACTTTTTGTAATATAGTAGTGAAGTTATGGTCACAAACTTTAAAAAAGTACTTAATAGCAAGGCAACTTGCATAAACTAAAGCTAAAACATAGCATATAAAAACATTTTGCAACATCAAAAGAAAGCACAAGACAGTTTGGCAAGCGTAAGGAAGCTCAAAAGTACATTATATTGTTGTGTGCAATGTTAAATAAGGCCATTGATCCTTGCTTTGAATGAGTAATAAAAATTGTAGTTATAACATACTTACAAAAAAAAAAAAAAAAAACAATTATCTACAGTTGCAGCCAATCAATAAACTAATTTGAAAAAAAATAAAATGTTTTACACTAATGTAACAAAAATGGATCTACAAGTAAAGACCTAAGTGCCCATGTACTTTTCTTTTTTCCCAACAAAACATGAATTTTATTACAAAATAAAAAGAAGGACTGATTTGGTATCCCAATTGATGTTTGAAATTTGACATTGAAACAAAGTCCTTATATTACAAATATTGAAAATACAAATTCATGCTATGAAAAGAAAATTTAATCTACTTCTTTATGCAAAAATACAAATCATTATAATTTTTCAATGAAATGAACGGTTTTTATTTTTTCACAATTAAAAGATAAATTCTGTCTCCATATCACCTTTACTAAAAGGATAATAATTTTTTTGATCAAATTGTGTATAACTTCATTAGTTTTTGAAAAAACTCATGACTTTTTTTATCAAAATGGACATAAAACAAGAAAAATGTTAAAATAGAGATTATACGTTATTCATATAGAACCATATCTAGAAGTCACATGCTGATTCATGCTAATCTTACTTTTGATTTTGATTAAGAGTAAATTGAACTTCTATATATTACTATGTATCTCTTATCATTCACTCAATTGTTCAATCCCTTAATCGTTTGTAAAGTGAGAGTTTTATTTGCTTTTGCAAAAAAATGTTTCATAATAGCCGTTTTTCTAGTAGAAGGATATATAAGTGAAGATGTGATAGAAACCGTCTTTCATCTATGCAACGAATACACAACTTTAGAGAAATTCAATGACGATGGAAATATATATTCTACACAAGCATGGATACAATAACTAACATGCATAAAATATATTTTATGAGAGAGATAAAATATGAACACGATAGTTACTTGGGTCAAATAAAATAACCTTTAATTATTAGCTTGTAAGAAAAAACAATCAAATAAAATAATGCAAATCGCGGTGCCATTCATCAATTAACCATGGACCTCCACATACTAAAGGAGCAAAATAAATTTAAATCTGAGTAGATTTAAAAACAAAATTAAAGCGACGAGAGATAGTTACCTGGATCATTAAAACCAATGGATGGGATAGGAGAATATGGGATCAATAAAACTAATGGAAGGGATAGTAGAAAAGGGCCACCAACGAAAGGCGGAGGAAAAACAACAAAGATGCGAGGTATCGATCCTTGGACCACGAGAAGGCGAAGTAGGTACTCTACCAGTTGAGCTACATCCCCATTTATTATGGTTCATCCGTAACTTCTATAAATTATCAATCACAACAATGCCGATAATGAGTCAAATGAGAAAGGGAAGAAGATGCAACGAAGTTGAGGAATACTAAACCCGAGTCTAGTTAAGATAGCTATGCAATCGGAGTAATTGATGTTTAGGAATCAGAATTGGGCTAGTGAGAAGAAAAGAAGGAAGTATTGGGATTCTGAAGTGTTGCTTGAAATTCCCAGTATTATTTATGCATCTCCATTCAGTGAAGCCCATCTCAAGCCTTTTTAGGATTCCCAATTACAACTCTATTTTGTAAGTTATCATCGAGCAAAAGCCTATAGTACTATTTGAAAGGCCAAACTAATCCGTTTCTTAGTAGAAATAAAATGAACTATCGGCGTTCGACGCCAAACGCCAACTGCTAATTTTTCTATTTCGTCCGCTTAGCAACTCATTTAACCTAACTAAACACATATTATGTTCTAAATAATATAAGTTTTGTGAGTTATAAAAAACTACAAAATCTGAGCCAATTTATCATAATTAATTAGTTAGTATGTTGGTTAAATATATTTTTAAACATGGGAAAAAATCATTAGTTTATCAAATTATCTATTAAGCCACTAAAAAGATTAAAAAATAATAATCTGCTACTTGGTGTTTGCAATGAGTCTGAAAAAGTATCTACAAGAGGAAAAATTAAGATATCTGCGTCTTGTCGAAATTACGAACCGTGACATATGTTTGAATTCCATTTGAAAGACTTTGAAAAGCAATATATCATTGAAAGTTCCCACTAAATAACGAAAAAACATGCAAATGAAACTTGAAAATAAAAGATATAATCCCCACATGAACTAGAAACTAAGATAAGCTATAGAAAAATCATCAAATGGATGCCCAAACTATAATGCTTGTAGCAAAACAAAAGAAAGCTTGTAAGTAGCGACAACACTCTAGCTGAAAATTCACAGTAAGGAGCAACAGCCTGTGCAAACCAAAAACCTACATGGAAAAAATAAAATATAGAGTAATCAACTTTTTGTAATATAATAGTGAAGTTATCGCCACAAACTTTAAAAAAGTACTTTATAGAAAGGCAACTTGTATAAACTAAAGCTAAAACATAGCGTATAAAAACATTTTGCAAAATCAAAAGAAAGCATAAGACAATTTGGCAAGCGTAAGCCAACTCAAAAGTACATTATATTGTTGTGTGCAATGTTAAATTGGGCCATTGATCCTTGCTTTGAACGAGCAATAAAAATTGTAATTAAAACATACTTACAAATAAAAATAACAATTAACTACAGTTGCTGCCAATCCATAAATTAATGTGAAAAAAATAAAATGTTTTACACTAACGTAACAAAAATGGATCTACAAAAAAAGACCTAAGTGCCCATGCTTTTTTCTTTTTTCCCAACAAAACATGAATTTTATAACAAAATGAAAGGAAGGACTGATTTGGTATCCCAATTGATGTTTGAAATTTGACATTGAAACAAAGTCCTTATATTACAAATATTGAAAATACAAATTTGTGCTATGAAATAAAAAGTTAATCTACTTCTTTATGCAAAAATACAAATCGTTATAATTTTTCAATGAAATGAGCGGTTTTTATCTTTTCACAATAAAAGATAAACAAGTGTTTAGCCTCGTGCTACACACACGGGCATGGTTGGCTATTAAGCTGATATTAAAAGATAATACCCCTATGTAAAATAAAGAATTTTATGTAAGATATACGTGTTTATCTATGTTATATTTTGAGTGTATGCACAAAATATAACGTATGTGTTATTTTATTAATATTTTAGACCTTTTCGTAAAAGTGGAGCATTCTAAAAACTTTTATTCAAAGTACAGAGAAATTAAGATAGATTTTATAGAACAAAAACAATTAGAATAGTAAATTTGACCAATATTTTTTTATGTTAAAAAACAGTCAAATTTGCATGTCATGCTGGATGTTAATTCTTTAAAATTTTGTTTTGTTTTGAAAATGGAAGCGGCTATTAAGACATAAAATTAAAAACACAAATTATAAACCATTAAATTTGTTCATCTTTGTGTGCAAAATTTTGTAACGACTAAGATTTGTTGTGTTCAGTTTTATGTCATAATTTTGTATTCATATAGGCTTTCCCTTTAAAAAATGTCTTCAATGTTAACATGTCAGTTAGAGTAGACTTCAAATTGATGTATGAGCACACATTTCCAATGCACCACACTATGTTTACAAATTCATTTGTATATACATTGTACCCAAAGTCTGCATGCTTGAAGCAGACATTGAATGGAAAAATGTGAAACTGTAATAGTTAACAGTATAGAAACTTAGGAGACCACATGAAGTAGATGGAGTTGGAAAGAGCAGCAGATTAATTTATTTTTGAAGTGAATGATGTACAAACAAATTAAATGCGTCCAAAATCAAATTTGTGGTGTTTTAGGAATAAAAGAAATCAGAGAAAACAAACAGCCTTTACAGTAATTAATGATTTTGTTAGTGCCAACAACTTGTAGCATCTTCCAATACCTCCAGATCAAACCCTCCAGCATCTTGCATTCAGTCTGTCTAAATGCACGTTGCATACACACTCAGCTGCATCAAAGTTATATCTGCTTCTATGCATTCACTTGATGGTGGCACTTCATGTTCGTATCAAGGTTGAAGTGCAACATTCTGGCACCTCATTCGAATATAGTTTCAACAACTTGCCTTGGCACATCCTTGCAACTCCTTAAACTGTGTCTTCCTTTCTCTTCTTATCATACAGTGAAAGAACCACCTTAATTGCACTCATCACCCAGTCTATTGTTCACCCGACTCTTCACCTTTGACCACAATTTCTCTGTCTGTGCTCCTTACGTTCACATTCTATCATATAGCTATCCCTTCCCATTTTGCTTATTTTTTTCCCCTCGCAAATATTTGTATTGGCTAATTCCCAGTAACTTTTATGTGAATCTTCACTAAAACATGTGTGCTCTCCTCTTCAAGGACCCCCCCCCCCCCCCCATTATAACATAAAGTAAAGTAAAATTCAAAAATTAATTAAATTGGCATGAAGTGGGATATATATGATGTGTAGTAAACTCGAGAATTGGTTAATACTTGAAAGAAAGTTCACTTACGGCCTCGTTGTGCTCGAATTGATCAGCAAACATCGATTTATATTATTCATTGAGTCTAAGCCCATAATAATTTTCATGGTACTGATTAAAACTTGAATATACTACTAGGAAATGAAACAAAGAAATTCAGCTTTGTTAAATACACAGATACCTAGAATATTATGAGTAATACAAAAGAACTCAACGATTTAAATGGCAAATACAGGGTGCGCATGCAGCTGAAATCCGAAGTTGACTTGCTAACCCAGACGTTCTGATATAAAAATATTATGCAAAATGAGAAGACAACCCGCAGCCAACGATGGAAAACTGGACATATAAAAATATGTGTGTATCTATAGGTTTTAAAAAAAAATGTACCAATGATAAACAATTATGAATTAAAATACAACAGAATCGAGTTTTCTATTTGTTCAGTGTTTCACATTGTTAGCAAATACAAAATACATATCTGATTTTGTACTGTTCAAAACTAATATTAATTAGTATAAACAAATAAAAAGTTGAGTAAATGACAATTATTCAATAGAAATATTGTGCTTAGCATAGGTAAAATCCTCCATCAATTAACAATATATGCAGATAATTTTTTTAAATGATCTCTTTCTTCTCACATCTTAAATTTTCATTTTTCTTCAAATCTTGCTTTATAGCCTCTAGCATGTCTTATTTCTGTAATGACTATTAAAACAATTAATTTGCATTAAATCTGGAAACGCATAAAAAATATACTAAATATGTATGGTTGCCTAGCCAATAAGTTGTAATTCGGATGAGGAGTAGTCAGTAATACTGTTGGGAGAATATGGTCATCGATGCACTAATCACCAATTTAGTATGTTGAAATACAGGACCAAACAAATGATAGCAATGAAATCAGTTAGAACCATAGGGTACTTGAAAATTGTCGCGCACGCTAAGCAGAAATCTAACATAATATTTTGTTACATGCAACCAAATTCAAAATGATGCAGGCAAATAATTGTAGTACAGATGAAAGTAAGGGAACAACAAATTTAAGTAGTCATGTTTATCACACTCTGAACTTTCGTAACCATTTGTCTAAAAATTAAAAAATTAAATTTCAAAATTAGTACATCTTCGAACTTGAAATACAATACATTCTTAATCATAGACAGCCTACTATCTTTTTGTTAGAATTTGTGATACAATATTTCCATTTGCAGAAGATTTGGAAGATATTATTGATTATGGTGATAGAATATTTCCAATTAGAAAAGATTTGGGAAATATTGTGAGTTTGAGTAATATAATATTTCCAACTGCATAAGATTTGGAAGATATCAGAAAATTTGTTGCTTATTTTGTGAAATTAGATAGGGCAATAAATTGCCTACATAAGTGTAAGAATATGAAGAGGTTTCTTTTTGGGATATTGAAGTAAGGAATTAATTCTCCGAATAGAAGCAAATAAATTACATAATTAATTAGGCATTGATTTATAATCATAAATCAGTTACTTCAACCCCAAGTATTAATCCTTATATAAGGATAGGGATTAGGTGAATGATGTATCATCTCTGAAAGAATAATAATTAGGGCTGGTAAGGGCAACAAAGCATTCGATTACCGTAGGTCGACATGACGGTTTTGGAACAAAACAGCAGGAAGATAACAGGGGGGTCGATTGAACGGCGTGTTGCACAAATTGATTATCGCCGAGAAAAGGAAAACGCGTGAGTCAAAGTGGACAGATGTCGCCACCTAAATTGTTTGGTTTCTACTTTCCAGTAATAGATAGATTCTTTCACCATGTCACCTTTACTGAAAGAATAATAATTTTTTTGATCAGATTTATGTATAACTTCATTAGTTTTTGAAAAAACTCAAGTTTATTTTTTATCAAAATGGACATAACACAAGAAAAATGTTAAAGTATAGATTATACGCTACTCATATAGAACCATATCTAGAAGTCACAAGCTGATTCATGCTAATCTTACTTTTTATTTCGATTAAGAGTAAATTGGACTTCTAGATATTACTATGTATCTCTTATCATTCACTTAATTGTTCAATCCCTTAATCGTTTGTAAAGTCAGAGTTTTATTTGCTTTTACGAAAAAATGATCCATAATAGCCATTTCTCAAATAGAACGATATACAAGTGAAGATGTGATAGAAACCGGCTTTCATCTATGCAATGAAAACACAACTTTAGAGAAATTCGATGATGATGAAAATATATATTCTACACAAGCATGGATACAATAATGCATATAATATATTTTATGAGAGAGAAAAAATATGAACATGATAGTTACTTGGGTCAAATAAAATAACATTTAATTGTTAGCTTGTAAGAAAAAACAAGCAAATAAAATTATGCAAATCGCGGTGCCATTCATCAACTAACCATGGACCTCCACATAATAAAGGAGCAAAATAAATCTAAATCTGAGTAGATTTAAAAACAAAATTAAAGCGACGAGAGATAGTTACCTGGATCAATAAAACCAATGGATGGGATAGGAGAATAGGGGATCAATAAAACAAATGGATGGGATAGTAGAAAAGGGCCACCAACGAAAGGCGGAGGAAAAACAATGGAGATGCGAGGTATCGATCCTCGGACCATGGGCAAGCGATGCACATACTCTACCAACTGAGCTACATCCCCATTCATTATGGTTCATCCGTAACTTAAATAAATTATCAATCACAATAATGGCGGTAATGAGTCAAATGAGCCAGGGAAGAAGATGCAACGAAGGTGAGGAATACTAAACCCGAGTCTAGTTAAGATAGTTATGCAATCAGAGTAATTGATGTTTAGGGATCAGAATTGGGCTAGTGCGAGAAGAAAAGAAGGAAGTATTGGGATTCTGAAGTGCTGCTTGAAATACCCATTATTATTTATGGCTCTCCGTTCAATGAAGCCCATCTCAAGCCTTTTTAGGATTCCCAATTACAACTCTATTTTGTAAGTTATCATTGAGCAAAAGACTGGTACTATTTGATAGGCCAAACTAATCAGTTTTTTAGTAGAAATAAATGAACTACTAGCGTTCAACGCCAACTGCTAATTTTTGTATTTCGTCCGTTTAACAACTCATTCAACCCAACTAAACGCATATTATGTCTATATAATATAAGTTTAATGAGTTATAAAAATTCTACAAAATATGAACCAATTTATCATAAATAATTTGTTAGCATGTTGGTTAAATATTTTTTGAAACATGGGAAAAAAATCATTAGCTTATCAAATTATCTATTAATCCATTAAAAAAATTGAACTGCTACTTAGTGTTTGCAATGAGTATGAAAAAGTATCTATAAGAGGGAAATTAAGATATGCGCATCTTGTCGAAGTTAGGAACCGTGACATATGTTTGAATTATATTGAGGGACTTGAAAAAGCAATATATCACTGAAAGTTCCCACTAAATAACGAAAAAACATGCAAATGCAACTTGAAAACAAAAGATATAGCCCCACAGGAGCTAGGAAATAAGATAAGCTATAGAAAAATCATCAAATAGATGACCCAAACTATAATGCGTGTAGCAAAAGAAAAGAAAGCTTGTTAGTAGCGACAACACTCTAGCTGAAAATTCACAATAAAGAGCAACAGCAAGTGCAAATCAAAAACCTACATGGAAAAAACAAAATATAAAGTAATCAACTTTTTGTAATATAATAGTGAAGTTATGGCCACAAACTTTAAAAAAAAAAATTTATAGCAAGGAAACTTGCGTAAACTAAAGCTATGACATAGCGTATAAAAACATTTTGGAAAATCAAAAGAAAGCACAAGACAATTTGGCAAGCATAAGGCAGCTCAAAAGTACATTATATTGTTGTGTGCAATGTTAAATAAGGCCTTTGATCCTTGCTTTGAATGAGCAATAAAAATTGTAGTAATAACATACTTACAAAAAAAATAACAATTAACTACAGTTGTTTCCAATCAATAAATTAATGTGAAAAAATAAAATGTTTTAATCTAATGTAAAAAAAATGGATCTACAAATAAAGACTTAAGTGCCTATGCTCTTTTCTTTTTTCCCAACAAAACCTGAATTTTATAACAAAATGAAAGGAAGGACTGATTTGGTATCCCAATTGATGTTTGAAATATGACATTGAAACAAAGTCCTTATACTACAAATATTGAAAATACAAATTCATGCTATGAAAAGAAAATTTAATCTACTTCTTTATGCAAAAATACAAATCATTATAATTCTTCAATGAAATGAACAGTTTTTATCTTGTCACAATAAAAGATAAATTCTTTCACCATGTTACCTTTACTGATAGGATAATAATTTTTTTGATCAAGTTAATGTATAACTTTATTAGTGTTTGGAAAAACTCAAGATTTTTTTTATCAAAATGGACATAAAACAAGAAAAATGTTAAAATATAGATTATACGTTATTCATATAGAACCATATCTAGAAGTCACAAGCTGATTCATGCTAATCTTTCTTTTGATTTTGATTAAGAGTAAATTGAACTTCTATATATTACTACGTATCTTTTATTATTCACTCAACTATTAAATCCCTTAATCATTTGTAAAGTGTGAGTTTTATTTGCTTTTACAAAAAATTGATCCATAATAGCCGTTTTTCGAGTAGAACGATATACAAGTGAAGATGTGATAGAAACCGACTTTCATCTATGCCATGAAAACACAACTTTAGAGAAATTCAATGACGATGAAAATATATATTTTACACAAGCATGGATATAATAACTAACATGCATATAATATATTTTATGTGAGAGATAAAATATGAACATGATAGTTACTTGGGTCAAATAAAATAACCTTTAATTGTTAGCTTGTAAGAAAAAACAATCAAATAAAACTATGCAAATCGCGGTGCCATTCATCAATTAACCATGGACCTCCACATACTAAAGGAGCAAAATAAATCTAAATCTGAGTAGATTTAAAAACCAAATTAAAGAGACGAGAGATAGTTACTTGGATCAATAAAACCAATGGATGGGATAGGAGAATAGGGGATCAATAAAACAAATGGATGGGATAGTAGAAAACGACCACCAACGAAAGGCGGAGGAAAAACAATGGAGATGCGAGGTATCAATCCTCGAACCATGGACAAGCGAAGCACATACTCTACCAACTGAGTTGCATCCCCATTCGTTACGGTTCATCCGTAACTTGTATAAATTATCAATCACAACAATGGCGGTAATGAGTCAAATGAACAAAGGAAGAAGATGCAATGAAGTTAAGTAATACTAAACCCGTGTCTAGTTAAGATAGTTATGCAATCGGAGTAATAAATGTTTAGGAATCACAATTGGGCTAGTGAGAAGAAATGAAGATTGGGATTCTGAAGTGCTGCCTGAAATACCCAGTATTATTTATGCCTCTCCGTTCAATGAAGCCCATCTCAATCCTTTTTAGGACTCCCAATTACAACTCTATTTTGTAAGTTATCATCGAGAAAAATCCTATGGTACTATTTGAAAGGCCAAACTAATCAGTTTCTTAGTGGAAATAAAATGAACAACCGGCGTTCGACGCCAATTGCTAATTTTTATATTTCGTCCACTTAACATCTCATTTAACCCAACTAAACGCATATTATGTTCTAAACAATATAAGTTTAATGAGTTATAAAAAAACTACAAAATATGAACCAATTTATCATAATTAATTAGTTAGCATGTTGGTTAAATATTTTTTGAAACATGGGAAAAAATCATTAGTTTATCAAATTATCTGTAACACCCCACCTCCGCTAGGGTCACTCGCAAAGGAATGCACTAGCTTTAGAGGGGTATTATTGGTAAGCATGTACAGAAATATTACAAGACAGAACATATAAAATGGCGGAAGTAAAACCAACTTTCATATCATTAATAAATAAGGTCTAAAGCCTTTTACATCAGAGAATTTCTTACATGGAAACCTGTCTTGCAATAGTAAAGAAGCATAAAAACCTTTTCATAAATTATTCCCCAAGTAAAACGGTAAAGTAGCCATAGCCAAGAAAAGTCCGAGCCATACATGATGACCTTCAAACAGGAGAAGTCCGAACTAACAATAGCATTTCCTCCCTGTAACCTGGGGGGGAAACGGAAGACAAGAGGCGAAACAAAACGGGGTCAGTCATAAAGACTGGTAAGCCCTATCTACTATCAGTATATAAACTAGTAAAGTTAACTGGCATGAGGAACTGAGATGAACATAAGTATGATGACAAGATAGATAAGCTAAACCAAAATAACAGGATGAACTACTGTACTAAGATAAACGAGTGTGACATGATAAACTACGGTGTCAAGATAAATCAAGGTGTCACGTCGTCAGGTTTCTATCAAGTATACTATCCCAAGGTATCTATCCTGTATAACATCCCACGGTATTTATCATGTATATTTGCTCTGCACCTCTCGTACTAGTATCTCAACACGCGTTATGCGTTAACTATGAATGTCCCTTGCCCAATGTCATGTAATGGTCCATGTCAACCTAATATATAGCATATGTAGGCTTTTCCAACTCGTGTGTTTCTTTCCATGTATAAGTTCAGTCCTTTGCCGTAGGCCGTACGGGCTTCCCTATGTAAATCTATACCGCCTCCACGTAGTACCATTTTATCCTTGAAGTTGTTTTGGACTGCTACCCTTGATCTAGTTATGTTTTCTTACCATGAACTATCGATTTATGCCACCTAGGACCACTAGGGATTACGCTACCTAATGAACGCTTCCGTGTCTCGGTTTGGGTTTTTGCCACCTAGGGCTACTAGGGATTATGCTACCCGTCAACCGCGCCCTTTTATCCTACGTATGTATCGTGAATCGTTTTCCATGTCTAGACGCACATGTGTCTCAATGTGCCATCCGAGTTCCGTGTCAGGACAAATCAAGAAATACGGAACTCGGTCGGGAGTTTTAAGTCACCCGCCGGTGCAGATATCAAGGTCTGTTTTTGTATCCGTGGCTATGGTCCCACGTGACCCCTCCCTCAACTACTGAAAGGCAAAACAAGAAAAGTCATCTATGAGAACTACGCTACAGCCATCGCTCCCCTCATTCCGGACGGCTAACCTCACCCATACCCAGATAGCCGGTACGGTTTGTTGGGTGTTCTCTGCCTTTCCGTACGTACACGATTGACTTTAGATGGTAGGTGGCCGACGAATGTGCTATCTAGGGCTACCGTGAAAATATCGCCGACCCCACACTAATCCACCCCAGTCTTTAGGTTGCTCGCACAACAACCAAGGCATACCCTTGGCTCTTCTACCGCAGACCTTAACCTCGGTGAGGCCTGGTTTCATGGACCATCCCCAACCTCACAGAGGGATACCAAGAGTATCCTCACGTTCCCCGAAGCTACCGCTTCGTCACCCAGTTCGTTGGAGCCTTTATCTAAATCAGATATTGCTCCACCTCGTGTTTTAAGCGATGACCTACCGTACCGGGTTACTCATCTATTCATGAACTAGTCCTATGTTCTTGGCTAAGAATTGTTACTTAGTTATACTTAACTAAGGTTTACCACTTAGCTTCATTTCCCCGTTACCCTTGATTAACTACGATTTTCTACCTAGTTTCTCTACTAGGGTTTTGCCTATTGGGTTAAGTGTTGTTATTCAAGTTCATGGCTTAGCCCGCCTATGAATCATGTCAAGATGGGCTAAGTATTCAAGTCCAAGACCTAGCCCTACAAGTTGGTTAAGTATACCAAGGAACTCATGACTTAACCATATTCAATCATCAAGTCAATTTGGTTAAGTACTTGTTTATCTTATCCCTATCAGGTTATCGTGTTAGATTGGTTAAGTACAGATTATCTTAACCTCATCGGATTATCGAGTCGGATTGGTTAAGTATAGGTTAACTTAACCCCATCCACTAATCGTATTATAATGGTTAAGTATATTTAAAAGGTCTTATGACTTAACCCTATCAGGTCTGCATATTAGATTGGTTAAGTATAGGTTACTTAACCTCATCAAATCATCATGTATAATTGGTTAAGTGTAAGTTACCTAACCCCATTAAATTATCATGTTAAGTTGGTTAAGCATTGGTTACTTAACCTCATTAAATTACCAAGTTTAGATTGGTTAAGTGTTTAACTTAACCCCATCGAATTACCGTGTTTAGATTAGTTAAGTGTAGGTTACTCAACCCCATCTAATTACCGTGTTTAGATTAGTTAAGTGTAGGTTACTCAACCCCATCCCCTAATTGTCTTATATGGTTAGGTGTCATTAAGAAATCAAGCCCGGTCCCACTTAACCTACCCATTCGTGTCATATCGGTTAAGTGTCATTAGTCAAACTTACTTAACCTTATCATGTGGCATTAATTTAATTAATGCACTCTCAACCTCTCACATTAGACTTTGTTGTGGTTACTAGTTAAGCCGGGCGGGTCCGGGTAGTTTTACACCACAACCTAGTCTAACCTCGGGTCTTAAGCGCGATATGACCAACTTCTCACATTGGATCTTATTGTTTGTAGCCACTAGTTAAGCCGGGCGGGTCCGGGTAGATTTATGCTACAAACTCAACCCAACCTCGAGTTGGCCATTTTCATGTTTGGTCTAGTGTCTTAGTACACCTACAACCCATACGTGTCAAGTTTTCAAGTCCCATGCTCATAGCCAAAGTTACATGTTGTCATGTTTATACCCATTTACCCAAATCATGTTTCACGTCATTAAAGTTTACCCATAACGTAACCCCAACGCTTTTAAACTCGCATATACATTCGCAACAACGCATAATGGATTTAAGAAGGAACTTGACAAAGGCATGACAAAAAGGGTATAAGGCCACAAGTTAAACATGGTGGCATATGAGACATAATGTGTTCACAAACTTGCATGCTACATTATTAAGCCCCAAAAACATGCATAACCCCAAAACTTAGCATATAGGTGAATCATGGTGATAGGTGACATAGAAAAATGGCTAGAAGTTCACATATAGCATTCTATGCAAGTTAACTTAAGGGATAAGAGAGTTCTTATGTTGCATAATGCAACATTCAACATAAAGCCTATAGTTTTTAGCCCACAAGATCAAGATAATGTCTTTACAAACATGATGGGATACATAACATGATAGCATGTATGATACTTAATGCCCAAACCCAACTTGCAACATGAACATTTAACTTCATAGTTAATATCTAAGAGTAGGAGGGGGCTTACAATGCTATGGAGGCAATAAAACGACATATAATACAAAGATTGAGACGAAGCCACTCAAGCAACACCAAAACCCCCAAATGATAAGCTCCAAATGAAACCCTTGAGCAAATACCAATAGAAATCCTTGCTTTGAAGTAGAAAGGTTGCAACTTTGGCCTTGAATCGAGCTTAGAAACTCTCATGTAACTTAGAAACACTCAAATGATCATCTAATCTCTCAAGAGAATGAAGATAGAATTTATGACAAGAGGATGGAGGCTAGGGTTTTGATTGGAGGCCATGATCATTAGAAATTTTGGCATAGTTTAGTTGTAGGATCAATTAATGAGGGTTTAGGCTAGGTTAGGGGTCTTTTTATAGAGATTAGGAGTAGTTTAGGCCGTTAGATTAACCCTAGGATATATCCAAGCCCTCAAAAATCGTCACAAGCCTCCAAAACCGAGCCAAACAGCAAAACAGGTGCACCAGGCTGCCTGGGTCCGACCAGGCAGGTCGACCCTGGGGTCGACTCCCCAGTCGACCTGGTCCCACCCAGTTCGACACCCAGGTCGACCCCTTGGTCGACCTGGTCTGGGCGGGATTTTTCCCGCCTACCCTGATTTTTCTGAAATTTGAATCTGTTTTGAATTGGAATTTTTCGTGAAACTTCCGAAGGTCATATCTCGGCCATACGGACTCCGATTTACGAAATTTCGGACTCTATTTCACGTATTTTTCCGAGATGAACGCAATGGCACAACCCGTTTCTCTTGGTTAAGATTTTAACATTTAATTCTGCCTTGATTCTTGTCTTAACACATTGTTAAAAATTCGGGTTGTTACATTCTCCCCTCCTTTAAGGATTTCGTCCCCGAAATCTCCAAGTTAGGAAGAACGTATCCTACCATCCATCATCCATCTACTCAAAACATCATCCACAGGCAGCCATTGTCCTTAGACGATTTCTAATGCCATATGAACATATGCAGAACGTGTGTGTATATGCTCCTTAGCTAATGCTAATGATCAGGCCTGAATGATCTTTCTAATGCAAAATATGTTTAGTGCCATGAGTCCAACATGTATGCAAATAGTCCTAATCATATAAGTACTATATGCGTGCACAAACATTCATTCATATGCAACATCCGCATGATACCACATTCAATTTCATCCATAAACAAGTATAAATACTCGTGCATATGCAACGTGAAATGTGACCGCGTCAATCTAGTATCTAATGTGTATTCGCGCATCCACGAGCAACCACTTGCAACCATTTGCAACCATATCAATCATAACATGTTTCAAATACATGTTTACATCCATAGAGTTCTATTTAAGGTTCTCACGATAGGATCGAGGAGATAAACAAGGTAAACTCCCTACGGGGTTTGCAACAGAAACAGGACCGAGAGGATATTCACCAAAAGATAACATGCGAGCAAGCTCTGCAGGAAAAACCAGGGATCAAGGATACACTCTTTAAAAAGAGGTACTATGCGCGTGTCTAGCCTTACATTTTCTAAGTCGCGTTTCCTTGAGCTTAATTCCTCGGTGCCTTGACCATCTTTTTAACTCCATGATTTCGTAGCTCCTTGATTCCTATTTCCAAGATATGAGTTAGAACTCATTTCGCTATCGCCTCTCCTTCCACTTTCACTATTCTTTCCCTAGTATACTTGGCTCAACCATATCTGCGTACTCATGCAAGCTCTTCCAAAATTCACTAGTGAATTCTGGATCTCGTTTACCGATGCCAATCCATGTTACCACGTGCACTTACTAGGGTGGTTCCTATAACCCATGCTCAAGCGGAATGAACCATCCGTCTTATTGGCGGACGTTACTCGATTGGATCAGAGATTTCCGATAAATGCATCAAGAGATTCTAGGTAACTAACCATGACAGAACCCAAAAGGTTATACGAGACTTCGAAGGTATTACCAAAGCAAGCCAAGAGTCTGACTACCCTCTTTTCAAAACCGAGAATGGCATCCCTTACTGGATAACCACTTTACCCCTAGAATCCATCCATAGCTCAACAATAGAAGCATTGCTTCTAATCTCAACACTTGGCATAGACGTCCTCAAATCCAAGCAAGTCATGAATAAATGGACCGATTCTCCAACCATATTTTGGGACTAAAGTGGGATCTTCTACCATGCTAGTACTAAGGTGCAGAGACTTAACTATCGAAGCAGACTTAAATGATGCGATGATCAAAACAAAGTCTAGATGGGATGATAGAGAGGAAAAGCTAAACGTTTAACAAGATCGTTACCATCCTTGCGAGGTACTCTAGAAATGAGAGTATACAATTGCCCTCTCGATGATCTTGTCCTTGTCCCATAATTCTTAACTATCCGTCCCATTTTTCCTCCATTGTGGCTTAAGCCATACCAACAAGTTGCCTATCCTTAAGCTTGTGTCCCTTATCCTTGTTCCTGCTATCCTTTCTTATAACGCGGCAACAGGTCTCTCGAGAACCACCTCCATCGTACGGGAAACACCTACGTGGCTAGACAAAGATTAGTCATAGTTAGAACTACTGTGACCACAGATGGAGGAAAGAAAGGAAAAGAAATTCAATCAAGGAAACGAAGGATAGTGCTAATGGCCTTTGGGGAATAGCCTTTAAAAACTTTTCTTGAAAAATGCTTCCTTGTAAACGGTTTCTCAAATACTTTTCAGAAGGTTTTAAAAACTTTTGCCCAGTCTGGTAACCTTCTGCTCTGATACCAAATGTAACACCCCACCTCCGCTAGGGTCACTCGCAAAGGAATGCACTAGCTTTAGAGGGGTATTATTGGTAAGCATGTACAGAAATATTACAAGACAGAACATATAAAATGGCGGAAGTAAAACCAACTTTCATATCATTAATAAATAAGGTCTAAAGCCTTTTACATCAGAGAATTTCTTACATGGAAACCTGTCTTGCAATAGTAAAGAAGCATAAAAACCTTTTCATAAATTATTCCCCAAGTAAAACGGTAAAGTAGCCATAGCCAAGAAAAGTCCGAGCCATACATGATGACCTTCAAACAGGAGAAGTCCGAACTAACAATAGCATTTCCTCCCTGTAACCTTTGGGGGGGGGGGGAAACGGAAGACAAGAGGCGAAACAAAACGGGGTCAGTCATAAAGACTGGTAAGCCCTATCTACTATCAGTATATAAACTAGTAAAGTTAACTGGCATGAGGAACTGAGATGAACATAAGTATGATGACAAGATAGATAAGCTAAACCAAAATAACAGGATGAACTACTGTACTAAGATAAACGAGTGTGACATGATAAACTACGGTGTCAAGATAAATCAAGGTGTCACGTCGTCAGGTTTCTATCAAGTATACTATCCCAAGGTATCTATCCTGTATAACATCCCACGGTAT
The DNA here is from genome assembly GCA_030737875.1 of Allium sativum. Classification (NCBI taxonomy): domain Eukaryota; kingdom Viridiplantae; phylum Streptophyta; class Magnoliopsida; order Asparagales; family Amaryllidaceae; genus Allium; species Allium sativum. The sequence goes on along the minus strand of CM060926.1, from coordinate 1,014,501,184 downwards.
TTATCATGTATATTTGCTCTGCACCTCTCGTACTAGTATCTCAACCCGCGTTATGCGTTAACTATGAATGTCCCTTGCCCAATGTCATGTAATGGTCCATGTCAACCTAATATATAGCATATGTAGGCTTTTCCAACTCGTGTGTTTCTTTCCATGTATAAGTTCAGTCCTTTGCCGTAGGCCGTACGGGCTTCCCTATGTAAATCTATACCGCCTCCACATAGTACCATTTTATCCTTGAAGTTGTTTTGGACTGCTACCCTTGATCTAGTTATGTTTTCTTACCATGAACTATCGATTTATGCCACCTAGGACCACTAGGGATTACGCTACCTAATGAACGCTTCCGTGTCTCAGTTTGGGTTTTTGCCACCTAGGGCTACTAGGGATTATGCTACCCGTCAACCGCGCCCTTTTATCCCACGTATGTATTGTGAATCGTTTTCCATGTCTAGACGCACATGTGTCTCAATGTGCCTTCCGAGTTCCGTGTCAGGGCAAATCAAGAAATACGGAACTCGGTCGGGAGTTTTAAGTCATCCGCCGGTGCAGATATCAAGGTCTATTTTTGTATCCGTGGCTATGGTCCCACGTGACCCCTCCCTCAACTACTGAAAGGCAAAACAAGAAAAGTCATGTATGAGAACTACGCTACAGCCATCGCTCCCCACATTCCGGACGGCTAACCTCACCCATACCCAGATAGCCGGTATGGTTTGTTGGGTGTTCTCCGCCTTTCCGTACGTACACGATTGACTTTAGATGGTAGGTGGCCGACGAATGTGCTATCCAGGGCTACCGTGAAAATATCGCCGACCCCACGCTAATCCACCCCAGTCTTTAGGTTGCTCGCACAGCAACCAAGGCATACCCTTGGCTCTTCTACCGCAGACCTTAACCTCGGTGAGGCCTGGTTTCATGGACCATCCCCAACCTCACAGAGGGATACCAAGAGTATCCTCACGTTCCCCGAAGCTACCGCTTCGTCACCCAGTTCGTTGGAGCCTTTATCTAAATCGGATATTGCTCCACCTCGTGTTTTAAGCGATGACCTACCGTACCGGGTTACTCGTCTATTCATGAACTAGTCCTATGTTCTTGGCTAAGAATTATTACTTAGTTATACTTAACTAAGGTTTACCACTTAGCTTCATTTCCCCGTTACCCTTGATTAACTACGATTTTCTACCTAGTTTCTCTACTAGGGTTTTGCCTATTGGGTTAAGTGTTGTTATTCAAGTTCATGGCTTAGCCCGCCTATGAATCATGTCAAGATGGGCTAAGTATTCAAGTCCAAGACCTAGCCCTACAAGTTGGTTAAGTATACCAAGGAACTCATGACTTAACCCTATTCAATCATCAAGTCAATTTGGTTAAGTACTTGTTTATCTTATCCCTATCAGGTTATCGTGTTAGATTGGTTAAGTACAGATTATCTTAACCTCATCGGATTATCGAGTCGGATTGGTTAAGTATAGGTTAACTTAACCCCATCCACTAATCGTATTATAATGGTTAAGTATATTTAAAAGGTCTTATGACTTAACCCTATTAGGTCCGCATATTAGATTGGTTAAGTATAGGTTACTTAACCTCATCAAATCATCATGTATAATTGGTTAAGTGTAAGTTACCTAACCCCATTAAATTATCATGTTAAGTTGGTTAAGCATTGGTTACTTAACCTCATTAAATTACCAAGTTTAGATTGGTTAAGTGTTTAACTTAACCCCATCGAATTACCGTGTTTAGATTAGTTAAGTGTAGGTTACTCAACCCCATCTATTTACCGTGTTTAGATTAGTTAAGTGTAGGTTACTCAACCCCATCCCCTAATTGTCTTATATGGTTAGGTGTCATTAAGAAATCAAGCCCGGTCCCACTTAACCTACCCATTCGTGTCATATCGGTTAAGTGTCATTAGTCAAACTTACTTAACCTTATCATGTGGCATTAATTTAATTAATGCACTCTCAACCTCTCACATTAGACTTTGTTGTGGTTACTAGTTAAGCCAGGCGGGTCTGGGTAGTTTTACACCACAACCTAGTCTAACCTCGGGTCTTAAGCGCGATATGACCAACTTCTCACATTGGATCTTATTATTTGTAGCCACTAGTTAAGCCGGGCGGGTCCGGGTAGATTTATGCTACAAACTCAACCCAACCTCGATTTGGCCATTTTCATGTTTGGTCTAGTGTCTTAGTACACCTACAACCCATACGTGTCAAGTTTTCAAGTCCCATGCTCATAGCCAAAGTTACATGTTGTCATGTTTATACCCATTTACCCAAATCATGTTTCACGTCATTAAAGTTTACCCATAACGTAACCCCAACGCTTTTAAACTCGCATATACATTCGCAACAACGCATAATGGATTTAAGAAGGAACTTGGCAAAGGCATGACAAAAAGGGTATAAGGCCACAAGTTAAACATGGTGGCATATGAGACATAATGTGTTCACAAACTTGCATGCTACATTATTAAGCCCCAAAAACATGCATAACCCCAAAACTTAGCATATAGGTGAATCATGGTGATAGGTGACATAGAAAAATGGCTAGAAGTTCGCATATAGCATTCTATGCAAGTTAACTTAAGGGATAAGAGAGTTCTTATGTTGCATAATGCAACATTCAACATAAAGCCTATAGTTTTTAGCCCACAAGATCAAGATAATGTCTTTACAAACATGATGGGATACATAACATGATAGCATGTATGATACTTAATGTCCAAACCCAACTTGCAACATGAACATTTAACTTCATAGTTAATATCTAAGAGTAGGAGGGGGCTTACAATGCTATGGAGGCAATAAAACGACATATAATACAAAGATTGAGACGAAGCCACTCAAGCAACACCAAAACCCCAAATGATAAGCTCCAAATGAAACCCTTGAGCAAATACCAATAGAAATCCTTGCTTTGAAGTAGAAAGGTTGCAACTTTGGCCTTGAATCGAGCTTAGCAACTCTCATGTAACTTAGAAACACTCAAATGATCATCTAATCTCTCAAGAGAATGAAGATAGAATTTATGACAAGAGGATGGAGGCTAGGGTTTTGAGTGGAGGCCATGATCATTAGAAATTTTGGCATAGTTTAGTTGTAGGATCAATTAATGAGGGTTTAGGCTAGGTTAGGGGTCTTTTTATAGAGATTAGGAGTAGTTTAGGCCGTTAGATTAACCCTAGGATAGATCCAAGCCCTCAAAAATCGTCACAAGCCTCCAAAACCGAGCCAAACAGCAAAACAGGTGCACCAGGCTGCCTGGGTCCGACCAGGCAGGTCGACCCCCAGGTCGACCCTGGGGTCGACTCCCCAGTCGACCTGGTACCACCCAAGTCGACACCCAGGTCGACCCCCTGGTCGACCAGGTCTGGGCGGGATTTTTCCCGCCTACCCTGATTTTTCTGAAATTTGAATCTGTTTTGAATTTGAATTTTTCGTGAAACTTCCGAAGGCCATATCTCGGCCATACGGACTCCGATTTACGAAATTTTGGACTCTATTTCATTATCTGTTACATCTACAAGAGGAAAATTAAGATATGTGCATCTTGTCGAAGTTAGGTACCATGAAATATTTTTGAATTCCATTTTGGAGAATTGAAAATGCAATATATCCTTGAAAATTCCCACTAAATAACGAAAAAGCATGCAAATGAAACTTGAAAACAAAAGATATAGTCCCTACAGGAGCTAGAAACTAAGATAAGCTATAGAAAAATCATCAAATCGATGACCCAAACTATAATGCTTGTAGCAAAACAAAAGAAAACTTGTAAGAAGCGACAACACTCTAGCAGAAAATTCACAATAAAGAGCAACAACATGTGCAAATCAAAAACATGGAAAAAATAAATTATAGAGTAATCAACATTTTGTAACATAATAATGACGTTATGGCCACAAACTTTAAAAAGTACTTTATAGCAAGGCAACTTGCGTAAAATAAAGCAAAAACATAGCGTATGAAAACATTTTGTAGAATCAAAAGAAAGCATAAGACAGTTTGGCAAGCGTAGGGCAGCTCATAAGTACATTATATTGTTGTGTTCAATGTTAAATAAGGTCATTAATCCTTGCTTTAAATGAGCAATAAAAAATGTAGTTATAACATACTTACAAAAAAAAATTAACTACAGTTGCTACCAATCAATAAATTAATTTGAAAAAAATAAAATGTTTTACACAAATGTTACAAAAATTGATCTACAAATAAAGACCTAAGTGCCCATGCTCTTTTCTTTTTTCCCAACAAAACATGAATTTTATAACAAAATGAAAGGAAGGACTGATTTGGTATCCCAATGATGTTTGAAATTTGACATTGAAACAAAGTCCTAATATTAAAAATATTGAAAATATAAATTCGTGCTATGAAAAGAAAATTTAATCTACTTCTTTATGCAAAAATACAAATCATTAGAGTTTTTCAATGAAATGAACGATTTTTATCTTTTCACAATAAAAGATAAATTCTTTCACCATATCACCTTTACTGAAAGGATAATAATTTTTTAATCAAATAGATGTATAACTTCATTAGTTTTTGAAAAAACTCAATATTTTTTTATCAAAATGGACATAAGACATGAAAAATGTTAAAAGATAGATTATACGTTACTCATATAGAACTATATCTAGAAGTCACAAGATGATTCATGCTAATCTTACTCTTTTTTTTGGCATAGCCGACCGGTTTTTATTGTGTTCCGTAACACTCTTTTATTATGACTAGTAATAAAATTACAATATAGTACAGGTGACTGTAGTTACCAGTCAACTAATCGGTTTTTAAGGTGGACCGTCCATCGCTTACGGAGTTTATAGTGGTCCGTCCACTCTACCTATCAGGCTTATAGTACAAGAACTAGTCTAATTTAACTAGGCTACAATATAACTCCACGCAGGGAGAATTACATACTGAAAACAGTATATTACATGCACTACAAATGCTAGTGCCGAATAAACGACATCACATGGAAAATACCCTAGCCAAACCCCAAAAGTATAAAGGTACATAGTATCGTGGGCTGGCAGACTTTCATCACGAGACACGTACAGTGCTAATCTTACTTTTGATTTTGATTAAGAGTAAATTGAACTTCTATATATTACTATGTATCTCTTATCATTCACTCAATTGTTCAATCCCTTAATCATCTGTAAAGTGAGTTTTATTTGCTTTTACAGAAAAATGATTCATAATAGCAATTTTTCTAGTAGAACGATATATAAGTGAAGATGTGATAGAAACTGGCTTTCATCTATGCAATGAAAACTCAACTTTAGAGAAATTCAATGACGATGGAAATATATATTCCACACAAGCAAGGATACAATAACTAACATGCATAAAATATATTTTATGAGAGAGAAAAAAAATATGAACACGATAGTTACTTGGGTCAAATAAAATAACCTTTAATTGTTAGCTTGTAAGAAAAAACAATCAAATAAAATAATGCAAATCGCGGTGCCATTCATCAACTAACCATGGACATCCACATAATAAAGAAGCAAAATAAATCTAAATCTGAGTAGATTTAGAAATAAAATTAAAGCGATGAGAGATAGTTGCCTGGATCAATAAAACCAATGGATGGGATAGAAGAATAGAGGATCAATAAAACAAATGGATGGGATAGTAGAAAAGGTCCACCGACGAAAGGAGGAGGAAAAACAATGGAGATACGAGGTATCGATCCTTGGACCACGGGCAAGGGACGCATGTACTGTAACGTACCAGAAATTTGAACAGTTTGAAATGGAATTAACTGTTTTATATTGGTATTGGAGTTAGAAATTTGAATTGAAATATATTGTTTTGAGTTGAATTGGATTCCATACTTAATTCAGAACAATTGGTTTGAAAATAAATATTTATTTTTGAATATTTGTGTTGAATTTGGTTGGATATTCGAATCGAATTTGAAATTCGATTGAAAATATAAGTTGTTGAATTTTAAAAGTGAACATTAATTAACGCAAATCAGAGATTTTATTTGTTGAGATATATGGAAAATTGATTTGGACATGTGCGTAATTGTGAGAATAAAAAATTAATGTTTCAAACTCGGAAGCGGACAGAGTTGTTAATGGACAAACAAGGAAAAATCGGTGAACCGATAAATGAATATCATATGCAAACAGAATTAAAAATCCGACCAAGCTAATTTTATTGAGTTCAAAATGTGGAAACGAAGGGGTACGTAAAATTTTTGTCGTATTTGGGAACTATGTTTACAACACGAATATTGTGCATTCAACAATGGTTTACGGTACCCTTAAATATTAAATTATACTTGGCTATAACCTATCAAGTCGAAAATTTCGCAGACATACCTCTGTAAAGTCGACAACTCTAAAGCCTATTGATAAAACATCGTTCTTTATCCCCAATAGTTTTACTTTATAAAAATCTCAGATTTTCCTTAAAAATCTTCAGCAACTCGTTCTTCCTTTTTAATTTTTATGTCCGCAATCAAACCCTTTCACCCAAAATTGAAATAAATCCCCACCTTCCTCCTGCATACGACTAGCATTGCTCCGCCTTCTGCCGCAAAATCATGACCACCGAAGATATAATTACTCCTTTAAGCAATTTAACTCAAAGACCGATCTTTTTCTGTTGTCTAATCAAATCATCATCAGGTAGTCTCGCAACCCACCGCAGCTGGCTTCAACCACCAAGCCATCAAATTGAAGGAAGAAGCCATCGGAAATCGTCAAAGACACTCGCCTCCACTACTCTTCTCTTTGATTTTGGAAAACACGGTAGTATCGTGAGTACCCTCTCACAATTGATTAAGTCCATTTCAAGTTCTTAAACTTCAATGCTACAGAAATTAAATAGTTAATGCTTAAATTGGGATGTTTTGCGATGGATGATTCTTCTATTGCATGTTGTTGCTAATGTTTGCTGTCCCTGAATTGTCGTTGGCTGTCCGATTTGATTTGAACATTTGCACATATGAGTTATATGTGTATATACGTATATCCATATGTGTAAACATGTATTTTTCGTAGTACACTACAAGGTGAGCGATGCCCACGGTTAAAATTTGTTTCAAGTAATTTAACTTCATTAAAACTAGAATATTTAATTGGTCGCATATTGCGTGGGTTTTGCCAAAGTTTCTGATTTTACTCACGAGTTGGCCTGATTTGTGCATGCAGTAAATCCTCTGACTGTGTGATTTATTATTGCTTGATTTAACCGGCCATGTGAGTCATGTTGATTTCTGGAAATAATTTTGAATTGCAGTATAAATGAAAAACTATCTTCATCGCTAGGGGTGTCGTTGACTATTAGATCAATATTTATAAATTGCTACTTCTATATATACTCTTGATGGCCCTGTTTGGTTCTACTGTGAGCACTCTTGGTCCCTAGTCGAGGGTTGGGCATGATGTTGTTTGAAGTAAAGTCTGTCAAACCAAACTAAGGTAGAAAAAAAAGTAGAAAACCAAGTCTAGATTGATTTTGTCAGTTTTTAGACGAACAAAATTACATTTAAAATTGTCCTACTTAATAATGAAACTATTCTATATGTAGTATGTTTGAGTTTTTAAACATTTGTGGCTATTGAGCCTGAGTGTTCCCATGGGATATCTGTTATTGGTCATCAACCTAACGATATTGGGATTGATTTATTTGAGCATCAGTTAATCAATATTAGGGAGACTATCTACTGAGTACTGTTCTAATAACAGTACTAATTTGTTGTAAGATAAAACAAATAATCCACTACACTACTAGGTTATGTCAATGTTATTAAGGTCGATGATAGTTAATTTAATTTGACAACCAAGGAAGAGGATTCTTTACAACAGGACATAGATTTAGTGACCAAATGATTTAACCAAGTAATTAGAAATGGTGACCACCATTTACCCTATAACTTGCTGTTACTGTTTCCATTTGCTAGCAGTAACTGAAATGGTAATATATTAGCAACATGTGGTACATTTAATTAGTTTATATATGGATTTGGACTAGAAATATATATGATCTAAACTGGCACCATTATGTTCATCCTTCTATACTTGGTTTGTCTAAATGTACATGATGTCTATTATGTGTTGACTACCAGGCCGAATTTGGCCACTGTGTATTTCTATTTTCTTGGCCACTTTTACTTATAGCAATTTGTGTATATGTGTGTGTCCATATATACTTGATGGTGCATATGTGTGGGTGAGTGTGTGTTGTGCCCGTGTGTGTGTGTGTGTGTGTTTTAATACAGTATAAAAATATAATGATACACACATGTTTATTTTGTTAAAATCTGGAATGGGTCTTACACCAAGTTTTTTTTTTGAAATCCGAACCTGTTGAATGTGCCTCGCTTTAAAGCACTCATTGCATTGTCTGTTTATCTATTAATTTCAAACTTCCCCAAATGGAGTTACTGTTCATCCCCAATTATCTGTAATGTGATTAGAAGACATTTAGGACAATGAAGTAAGATTATTCATGTGTTTATTATTCGGCATTTAGTTAGCACACAAATGTTTCTTAATTGCATTGGTAATGTACATAGTATCAGAACTATTAGTTGTAAAACATATTAACAGAACATGATTTTCCATTGGAAAAATAAAATAAAAATAAAGATCGTTATAAAATAAACGAGAAACTTGCATGTGATATTAAGGACGGTCAAATAAATAAATTCCACTGGTAAAAGGGAATGTCTAGATTCCATATGCATGTAATTCTTTGACTATACCTCTCTATCATCTTACTTAAACTAAACTACACATGGTTGGCAAACCAGCAGATATATCTTGCCAGCGAATTATACAGTAGGGCTGTAGACACCTGGGTATTTCATTCTGCTTATATATATAGTTTTTGAGGATTTGTTACATGGCCTAGAGAATACCCAATGAGACTGTCACAACATTTGCACGCTTTTAAATAGCTGCATATAAAACTTGAGCTTGATTCCATTTTTGGCGTGCTGCTATGTCCATGAATGTAATTGAAGATGCTTGTTCATTTGGATGCCACTTGGTAGCTGTTTTCCCATGCTGCCATTTTCCATACATCTTTGCTCTTTATTTTTTTGTTAACTTGAAAAATTATGAAGGCATGTGCTTATGTATTTCCTGCCTACTAAACTGATGCCAAACATGTAGTTTCTTTATTTGTTAACAAACAAAACCTTACAATCATGTGGTTGAACATAGGACAGAAACAGAGAAGCCATTTGTTCAAATTCTTTTAACAACATAGTTTGTAATCTTTAGCAAGATCCGCATTTGGGATTTTGTAATAAATCGTTCACTAGCCATTGCATATACATACACACACACACACACACACACATATATATATATATACTTTCCACACCTAAATTACTGAAATGGGCTTTTTTTCTAATCTGCACCAACTGCCCATAACCCATTTTCTGTGAGGCACATTATTATTATTTGATTCTATATAAAAATGTGTGGGTCGACAGCACCGCATATTAGTATTCCATTTCGCTTCTTAACTCATATTATTTGCTTTATGAAATCAGTAAATGAATTTGAATAAAAGCTAATAAAGACACATAAAAGTAAATAAAGACAAATAAAAGAAAATAATGTGAGGCACGTTATTTTTCTAAACACACTGAGATGAATAGATACCACCACTGTTTGTTCTATATATGAAATCGATGATGGGAATAACTATTTTATTTCACTTCATGTTGAAGTTAATTTACTTCAACTATGATTTAATCCTAACTCGAGTGTTTTATGTTTTGCATGGAATGCTCGGGTCAGACCCGAGCAGTACAAATTTTAAAGATTACAGCTCAGGATTTGAAGGTTGACAATATTGGGGGATTCTGAAGACACGCACTCTGAAGTTTTCAAAAATAGTAAATATTTTCTTGTATTCAACTATGTTTGAAATTTTTTCTGTATATAAAAAGTGTTGTATTCAAAAATTCTGATTATAAATAAAAGTTTTATTCCACTGTTCAATACTATGTTGTTATTTATTCTGTATTATTTTTCTATTTTAAACTCTATAAGCTAAATATGCTCCGTCAATTTGGACTTTTTGAGTTGGTTTAATCACCAATTTGAAGTGGTCAAAAAGGCAGGACGTTACAAGTGGTATCAGAGCTTTGGTTTGTTCAAAGCTTAGCTTATGTGTTTAAAACGGATCGTGAAAAGAAGAAAAATGGTTTGGCAAAATAAACTTTTGGAAGTGCTTTAAAAAAACAAAATTTTAAAGTTGAATTGTTTTGGGAATACTATATATGTTGAAAATTAGTATTTTGAAAGTAATACAGCGGAAATAAAAAATTTATTTTGCGATTTAAAATTTCCGGAATCCCCAGTCTTCGAATTCTACTTTGCCAGAGCTGTTCTTCGAAAATTTCTCTTAGGATTGAATCTCGAATCCATCATCGATGATATTTAAGGATGAACAGTATAAAAGAATCAATAAATTGATTTCTGTAGTTGTGTATTTTAGAAATCAAGACAACTGAAATTGATTGGTAATAATAATTCCGATGGAAATTTAAATAAAAAGAGGAAGTTTGGAATCATTTCAAAATGAAATGATGGATTTTATTTTGATATGCGGGATAAACATAAATGTAAATAAAATCGGAAAAGAGGTATAATTGGAATATGACAGTGTTAAATTTGATTAATTTATTCAGAATGTGATAAGATAAATTATAATTGGTTTCAAACCAATGATATATGACCGAATATATGAATTCGATAGAAGTATAAACTTGTTAGTCAATTAACAAGAAGTGAATTGTGAACATGTGTTTTAAATGAAGCAATATATGAATGAAGATGGTGAAGAGATTCGAATCAATATTTACATGAAATCAATGCTAATTTGATTTGAAGAGTCTAGAATCGTATAAAAGGAATAATATTCACTTGTTAGATGTAAGTAACGTTTGAAAGCAAATAATGAAATTAGAGATGGAGGAAACGGAAAAGGCCAGTACGTTGAAATTATTCTTAAATTTCGAATATAAATTTTTCGAAGTTCGGGATATATTATCGAATAAGAAATTATTCGAAAGGAAATTGTTCGGGGTAGTCAGTTATGACGAATTTCAGGAAAGTGCTATTTACTTTCCGTTTAATTAAAAAATTAATATAAAATTGTTTATGTGTTCAGATTAATGGATAAAGTATATTTTAAAGATTAAATATTTCGAAGGTGTGAATTATTGTAATAATCAAAGATTTTCGTAAAAGAAGTGAATTCCTAATCCGAGTTCGGAAGTTATGAGAATGGATGTCTAATTAGTGTTCGAAGTTGTGAATTTTACTTATTTTTGAAGTTAATAATGTTGTTCAGTTAAGGTCTGAGAGGTAATTATACCCCAACTTGATTGACCCCAGTGTTGACTAAGAAATGGATAAAGTTCGATAGCAAGAGTGGTTAAGTGAAGTAAGTAAGTGAGTGCCAGTGGTTAAGCAAAAAAAATAGCAATGTTTTATTTAACATCTAGTTAAAGCAAATAACGAATTTAGAAATGTTTCTTATGAAAATAAAGTATATTTTCTTTAAAAAAAATAAAGATATGTGAATATATGAAAATCCTTCCAATGATATTAAATGATTTTCTAAAGAAAAATGAATATAATAATTGAAATTGTTTTCAAAAGATCGTGAGACGCTAACGAGTTTGGATAAATCAGAATGGCAAGAACTAAAGAACAAAGAGCCGCACGTCGAGAATGGAGGACGGCAGAAGTCAGATTATAAGAGTAATGGATTTGTAAATGGAATTTGACAATTGCGTAAGCAGAGATTTGATAAGAAAGTAAGGAATGGAGTTAAGAAAATTGTCAACTGACTGGAGATTAGTAAAGTTGGATGACTTTCAGAGTATTGATCTGATGTTGTTTTTGGCCTTCGGGGTTGATGCTTAAAGAGTTGTTTGCTTGTTAATTTACGATCTTGGATGTGAATATTAAAGAATGATGAGAAACTTATATATAAAAAAAATTTGGAATTTTGAAGAGTATAAAGATTTGAATTAAGTGATGTACTTAGTAATTGGAATTTGGAAGAAAATTGGTTCATAACCAATAGAGTCGTAAATCCGAGTTGCAAGGATATCAAATATCTGGATTGAAGAAGAGGTCAAAACTAAAAATTTGAAGTTTGAATGGAAATTTGAGGATATTCGATTTTAGATATTGGATATATAAGTTTTTGAATCTTATATGAAAAATATATTAGAATATATTGAATATGAGAACTGCTGGATTGGACGGAAATCGATTCGAAATGAAATCTTATATATAAAACTTATATAAGAATGAGACGTTTGAAAGTATGATTTGGAAAGGAAATCTTATGTACGTCGACATAAGTATGATTTATGAGAAGCATGAAATAAAGTACTATATGTATATAGTATAATATGTTTTCAAAATCAGGATAAGGAAAGTACCTTCCTTCTCTATGAATTTCGAGCTTAGTTGAGATATGTTGCTGGTGGTAGTAGGTTGTCCGGACATAAAACTCATGAGTTGCCATTGAGCACGACTGCTAGCGTAATTCGCAGGGTTGTAGATAGCCTACATTGGAAAGATGTTTTCTAAGGGAATCAAGCATAACCATTGTGAACGCTGCGATCTAGAGTCGTTGGAATTCGACCGTGTTGCAAAATTCCCAGGGCTGCAAATAGCCTACGGCGGACAGATGTTTTCTGAGGGAATCAGGCGTAACCATTGTGACCGCTGCGATATAGAGTCATTGGAATTCGACCGTGTAGCGAAATTCACAGGGCTGCAAATAGCCTACGGCGGACGAATGTTTCTTGGGAGAACCAAGCGCAACCATTGTGACTTCTGCGATCTACAGTCGAATTATAAGAGCGTAATCCGCAGAGCTGTGAAAGCTTACGGGTATGGATGTTTCCTGAGGGAATCAGACGTAACCATTGTATACCTACGGTCCACGCGGTAAATTGTCTACCGGTGAAAGAGATGTAACAACTAGAGTTACTAAAGGTAGTATGATGAGCCGTGCAAGTATTTGAGATATCTTAGTGATAGTGAGCCACCTATTTAATGCATCAGTTAGTCTTCATGACTTGAGTTAATGTCATTTAATGATTTGATTCCATGATCCTGAGATAGAGCAACCAACGCTCAATGACCTCAGATTATCTTTTGATTCTTAAATATCTTCTGTTGATCTTTCCATGATGAAATTCGTAAGGAAGTTAATTCCTACGGATACGGATGTTTTCTGGGGGATCTGGACGAAACCATTGTGTATCTGCGATTCATGAGCAATAAACATATCAATATCACCTTGGTACTTTCCATATCTATTTTTTATTTTATTTTTTTTACTAGGAGTTAAAGCAAGGATATTTAGTACTTGGAGAGTTTAGTCGTACGTTTGGCCAGCGTATGCCTAACATCTGTAAGGACGACAATAGACTTGTCAAACTTCGAGTCATCAAATATTTTCGAATCAATAATTTGAAATTAAGGTATACCTAACTAAATAAGTTAAGAAAGAAAATTTTGGAGCAATAATACAAATATTTTCTGTATAAAAACTATAAAAGAAGTTAGATTTTGAAAATTTTCAAGTAGACAATTTGTGACTTAAAAAGGAGAATATTTACACTTTTCAGTTAGTGTTGGGAAAGATAAAATGAATTGAGTTAAAGGGAATTGAGTTCAACTTGGATGGTAAGGAATAAGTTCAACAGTGGATAAGTAAATGTTGACAGAAGAGATTAATTGTGAAAGGAAATGCGATTTTCTGAATTAATTGAATAAGTTGGATAGAACAAAGAAGATCGATGGCTTAAATATCAATATTTAATTAGTTGTGAAAAAATGTAACACAAATATGAAAATTTGAAGTGTACATTAATCTAACTATAACGATCTCTCCTTTTCGAGGACGAAAAGTTTTAAAGGGGAGGAGATTGTAACGTCCCAGAAATTTGGACAGTTTGAAATGGAATTAATTAAAGATTTAACTATTTTATATTGGTACTGGAGTTAGAAATTTAAAATGAAATATATTGTTTTGAGTTGAATTGGATTCCATATTTAATTCTGAACAGTTGTTTTGAAAACAGATATTTATTTTTGAATATTTGAATTGAATTTGGTTGGATATTCAAATTTAATTTGAAATTCAATTGAAAATATAAGTTGTTGAATTTTAAAAGTAAACATTAATTAACGCAAATCAGAGATTTTGTTTGTAATGTCCCGCATTTTTATCAGTTTATATTTGAATATTTAAATCAGTTAAATATTGAATTCGTAATATAAGTGGATTTATATATTAACGAAGTTAAACGTATAAAAATATATATAATCGAGCCCGTAATATCGCTGCAGTTCGTAATTTAACGTTCTGAACTTCAACTAAGTGTGCAGAATTCGTTATAAGTCGGATTTCTGCGAAACAAGAAACGGTCAAATCTGTTGAACTGTATTTTTCTAACGGAAGTGGAAAATGGAGATTTCGTCGTATAGTTTGCAAGATATGTCCAAATCAAATATTCGAAAAGTCGTTATGAAATCGTATATCGACCATAACGGTTTATTTGAAATAACTAGATATCGAATTCGAATTTGGACGAGGTTCTTTTGAGACATAGTGATAATTTAATTTTTAGAATTTTACTGTGATTTTTAATTAATTTAATAGACAACTTTTTATTTGGAGTATTTTGGCACCCTATATCGATATTTTGGGGTTTCACAATATGAGTTAACCTACCGATATTATTATATTTTTGGGATCGTGACACCTCGTTGAGCACAACTGTACTTTTACTTCTGCCCGTACGCAAGTATAATTTAAGGAACCGAGGTAGGCCAATCTTCGAAACAATTAAAAAAGGATATATCGTGAACTTTTTCAAACAAGACAGAGTTGTGCGAAATGTGTTACGTTGAAAACCTAATATTTTTCAAACCGTGTACTTGTATGCATTAAATGGGGTACTACTCTTGTGCCTTATACTTATTAAATTAAAGGGTACTTAGCTAAGCTATGAAGTAATCGGTACAGACCTATGTTTGGAAAACATAAACTACAGGGTACTATTGTTAAAAACATAACCCCATGCTACTTTATACCTGTACGCCGTAAGTCTTAACCATAAAGTAAGACCAACCCAAATAAATTCAGTGCTTTGCCACCTACAAAATGAAAGTTCACGGCAGTTCTACTTTCAAAAATCAAAACTGCAGTGTATTTTCAAAATCGATCAGCTACCCTGTTGTTTTCTATCATAGACCTGAGCGCTAATCCTATATCTTCGAGCCAAGGGAATTCACACATGGCTTCTGCATGCCTTGTATAAAGTCTGTCACCATCTTTTCATGCTGAAGCAACCTATACTTATTGCCTTCACTGCAAATGGCCAATGCATTGAAGCATGCCATATGAAAAATCAAATACAACTTACTACATATACCATACAACCTCAGTAGCTCGCCCAAAAATAATCTACAAATATATACATAAAAGGAGGTAAGCTTGTTTTGAAATCTAAATCAACATAGTGCAGGGTCCATTCGTTGGCAACCTCTAAATACAACCTGGAGATGACTAGCTAAAGTAAATCAAGTCCACTATGTACAAAATAAAAATCACTCATATGCATAGAGGCCAACTGACCTATGTTTTTATGCATATGCTAGGCTGAACTAGTAATTAAATGAATCACATGCTTATATGCCTAACATTGTCCTTTTCGTTTGAGTCTACATCAAAATTTAATGAGACACAGTAGTGTGCCTACCACGTCAAACTCCTTGCCGACAAAGTAAAACATACATTGAAAATAAAACCTACCCTATACCCTAAACGCCACCTCTATACGTGCATTCCTTGCATGCCAAGTAGTAAATTCCGTGGATACGAAGGCATTAGAACCTATTTAAGGACGGGAGGTTTTCTTTTTTTTTTTCAAGCTAAAGCTTTTAATGGCTTCTTCATTTCCAAACAAACTACATATTATAAAACCAAACCAAAACTCCACGAAAATTCTGAAATAAATTCTCTTATACTCACAACAAAAAGAACTCTTTTTCTATGATGACTCTGTGGGTTCGAAATCAATTTTATCCGCAATCTGTAGAGCACAGTGGAACAGTAAATCTCGAATGCAACTTGGATGCTGATTGGAGTGGTGATAGCTTGAGTAGACGGTGGCGTTGCTCTGTGGGTGTCCAGGGGTACTGTTGGATGCCTGTCAAATGGTGGCAACACGTGTTTCCGATGGCGATGGAGCTGAGGAGCTCACGGAGCAGAGATCAACGGTAGGCTTGGTTTCTGTTTTCGTGGAATGTGGTGCGTGTTAGGATGATGAAAGGAGTTATAGTGTAGAGAGGAAGGAAACCGTGTGTAACAATTCCTATGTTTGAAGAGGACGAGTACTTGCTGATGACGATGGACATACAAGGAGGAGTGGGGTTCAACTCTATGTGCGAGAGGAGTTTGTATACGTGTGTGGGGGAGTGGAATCTTACATGTGAACCATGTTGTGGTGAGAAGAATGAGCTAGGGGAGCAAGTACCGTGCATGAATCACGTGTATGGAGGGAGGAGGGTGTGTAGATGTGGGTTCTTCATAAATGGCGTTAAGTGGTGGAAAGGGTAGTGTTTAAATGAGCAGGTCACATTTGTTTGGCATTATTTTTTTAAGGGAAACCGTGAAGAAAAGGTGGACGGTTGAAAACCGATGTGGTTGGTAGTGAATGGGAATAAGGCAAGGTGATGGAGCTGCTTATGGAGGAGTTCGACTATGGTCTGTGTATGAGTCCACCATCGAAACGAAAAGTTAAGGTCTTTCGGAACGATGAAATATAAATAATGGAAAGAAATTGCGGGATCTAATACATTGGAAAAGAACCCACTGTTCATACGTGTTGGTTTAACTTGAGTGGGCCGAAGTCATATAGGAGATGGCTCGACAAAGTAAAGTGGGATGGACGGTCCGTCACTTCGGAACAGCACGGAAGTTGGCAACGCTATGAAGTCGTTTTGGAGCTCGTCTGAATTTAGGCAAAATAAACTGCTCAACCAAATCAGTCAACGCAAATCGTTATTTAACGGTTAACGCGCAAAGGTGAGTAAATTCATTAACTCTATTTATTTTAAAATATTATTATTATATTTTAAATATTGGTTGAACGTTGTGTGATGGTCGCTTCGGTAGATTACAATTAAATTGGTTGAATTATATATCGTTGCATATATACACATCATTGGTTGAACTGATTCCATCGATTATAATATTTCCTGGTATGGAATCAGTGTTAATTGTTGACTAACATCGGTGGATGCAGGAAACCGGTTGGAGGAATCCAACCGGATTCCTCAATATTTATATGTACTGTTTGTTTTATATAGATGCATTGTTTGAACCCAAATGATATTTAAACCCTATGTGATATTGATGTTGAATGGAAATTCAACAACGGTTTTGATTTAATCAACAGATGATATCGATTAAGAAAGTGGCAACAACCAACCATAAATGTATCATTTGTTTTAACCGATATTGTTTTACCAAAATCCCACCGTGTGCGAAGCACGTGTTTCACCATACTTACTAAATGATTTGGTAAAGTGGATTCTTATATCAATAAGATTAATAAGTAAGTAGGCGGAGATTAACTTGATGATTAATAACAAGAATTTATTGTTTTAAGAAAAATTAAATGATATATTTACAAATAGATTATGGTTGATTTCATATTAAGTAAGATTAGTTAGAATCGATTATTGTTTATTTAATAGTAAATGAGATTATTTAGAAATAAATTATTATTTTTATGGTAATCGATACAAGTGAAATTATTTGGATTAATAAATGTTATTTATTCAAAATGAAAAGATTTGTTAGAATTGATTAGTGGGTTAATCATGGCTAAATATTTACCAAGCAAACTGTTTTGATCAATAATTGGTTATTTAATTAAATTAGATTGGGATGATTAATCTAATGTAATAAATTAACGAATAGTTGATTTAGTTTAAATAAGATTTTAAAGTATAAGGGATTTGTCTAAAGAAGACAAAGCGAAGAGGAATGTTCAATAAGGGGTCTGTCTAAGAAAGATGAAGCGGAGAGAAATGTTTAAAAATGGATTTGTATAAGCTAATGTAAATAACCGAGCTTTCAAAATAAGGATATGGCGTCATAAAACCATATTTAAAATATAGCAAGAAGCACGGATACTGATTTTAAAGTATAAGGGATTAGAGTTATGAACTTATATCTATTCTAAAGTAAGAACGTCGTCGATCAAGGTCTGAGAGGTAATTAAAATACCCCAACTTGAACGGCTTCACAATTATCGAGGGATGGTATTTGGTTTGTAACAGAAAGAGATGTTAAGATTTTTGTAACAGAAAGAGATGTCAAGATTTTGTAACAGATAGAGATGTCAAGATTTTTGTAACGAAAGGAGATGTCAAGATTTTTGTAACAGAAAGAGATGTCAAGATTTTTGTAACGGTAAGAGATGTCAAAGATCAGTATAAGGTGGAATATAGCAGCGTATTTCAAGTATTTGAACTATAGCAATAAAACAACGCTGTTGACTAGGCTTAAGCGTGATTGTTATGTCAAGATTTGTTATAAAGGGGAATATTACAGCGTATGATGAGTTTTGAACTATAACGTTAAATAAACGCTGTTGGCTAAGCTTAAGCATGATTTTCATATAGCACTACTCCCTAGGGAATGTAAACAGTTGTTTTGAAATCCACTTATTCTAAAGTAATAAGTAGCGATGATTGTCCAAAGAAATATAAGAACGAGTAGTGGAGAGTCGTTTCAGAAAACGATGACATCATTTCGATGTTTGAAATATGATTAGAGTTAAATAACACTATTAGAAATGGAAACTATAATTCGACGATGATGAATGTTAAATAAAAAGTGCCCATGGTTGTGTGATGATAGTTATACATTTGATTGAATGTTGTTTTTACTTCGATAGTTAAATAACCGACTATCGAAGTGTGTTTGACCATCGTTGTCAATACGGAGAGACCGGTTGGATATATTATCTGAAACCACTTCGTATAGGCATAAGCGCTGCGAAATAGATTATGCTGAAGACAATTGAAGACGGAGTGAAATGCAAGGGTCGTCCTGTTTCAGAATGGTGTTTTCTATTTGTTCAGTCCCAGGACAACTTGTATGGACGAATGTCTGACAAAGTATTCCTAACGGTCACATAAGATGATCATTTCAAGGTATTACGTCTGGTGGTGGAGAAATTCGTTTCTCTTAGCTTTTATACCCGTAGTATTTTTGAGAAGATTAACTAGTGATCTGACGGGTTTGACGATGTGGCATTCAAAGTGTATGGTGACCAGATTTTCTAAAAGGGTGGCGTAGCCTCGAGCTTCACAACCGAGAAATGACAAAAATCGGGCAGGCAGCATGACTATGTGGGTCGCTCCCATTAGGGTGTATAATCACCTATCTAGAGAAATTCCTTTTGTTTTTAAATCTATCGATTCTGCCCATTCGGGAACGGTGGTTTGAGTCCAACCGTTAGTGATATACATTCGATACACTCAAGCGAAATGAGTGATCGGTCATGTGTGGGCCGGGTTGCAAGACGTTCTTGTTGAACCCAGTATATTTGCCTCTAGAGATACACTATCGGCAGGTGGTCCCATACCTTGTCATAGTTGGAATCCAATCTCCAATAAGCACCCTGCGGTTTTTGATTTTATACAATGTATGTAGAGCGTGAGATGCAAGCGTTCTGCTATTGGGTTATTTACTTGATTAGACATTATTATAATACCACTGGATTTTGATATCAAAATATTTTGGGTTATAGTAAGGTAAAAACCGTCCATGTTTATGTGTGGGCTGGTCTTACTATTATCCTTTTGTTTCAAAAGGATTTTCAAAATTAAGCCATATGGTTGGAATTTACTCACACCAGTCCCATGACTGACCCAGAGTTTATTTTGTTTGTTTTTCCCTAAACTCTTGGGTGCCCAAATTTGTACGGGCAGTCAAGTGTTTCAGGCTTTTACAGATACGCTTGGAGGAGCTAAAAGCAGAAGGCTTCACCGTTAGTATTTAGAGATTATTTCCGCTGTGGTATGATGTATTGTACTCAGATAATGGTATGTATATTCAAAACAGATTTGTATTTCAAAGTTATGTTATATAATATATTTTATTCGTTCCGCTGTGAGGTTCATGTTTACTCTGATTTTGTTCAGCTGTGTTCTTCTTCTTCTTCTATTCTATTAGTTCTATCTTTTCTATCTCATCCTCTAATTTCTTTCTATTAATGACCTGGTATTTTCGATGTCTGAACAGTCGATGTTGGGTTTTGTGTCGATTTTCGGAGTCGAAAATCCCAGTTCGTTACAGTTGGTATCAGAGCTAAAGGTTAAGTGATTACCTTGGTTCTGTGGCGTAACTCAATAGAGATGGAGTTTGTAATACTCTAGATTGAGTTTGAGTGTATATATATGAGCGCGTATTTGTACATTGATATAAAAACTGTTTATATTGTGTTGGTTGGTTTGGCGAGTGGTTTATGAATTCTGGTCGAAACAGTAATGCAAACTGTGTCGATAGGTTTTTCTAAACTCTCGAACAGAGTAGTTCGACACAGTATGTTTTGAGAAAAAAGGGTAAATGAAGTAATTTTACCCAAAAATATATTTTGATATAAAAGGGAGCATATATTTTGAGATTATTATAGTGTTGATCGTTATTATGATCGAATA
Organism: Allium sativum; assembly: GCA_030737875.1. NCBI lineage: Eukaryota > Viridiplantae > Streptophyta > Magnoliopsida > Asparagales > Amaryllidaceae > Allium > Allium sativum. The sequence continues at coordinate 1,014,480,405 of CM060926.1, read as the reverse complement.
AGATTTATAATTGAGTTGGTTATATAAATAACCAATCGAAATAGTATAATATGCAAACTCAAATGAAATAAAATCTGAAATTTTAACCAGAATTGAAAATAAAACTTTGGAAATTTGGAAAAGAGTTGGAAATAATATTTGGATTAAATATATGAGAATTTTAAGATCCTGGGAGGATTTGAAATTGTTTTCTAAGTGCTGTGATAGATATTTGGAAGAGAATTTCAAAATAGGAATTTTTGAAAATAAGTTTTGAAGATGATATAGTATTGAACTCACTTCTACCACTGGAAAATAATTCTGATGATGCTGGCCACATCATCAGTGGCATTTTCGAGTTTCGAAGTGGCGGATTACTACCAAAAGATTTTGTTTTGGGTTGTTTTGAGGAACTAGTTGTTCAACAAAAAAAAATCAAAGGTTTTGAATTGCTATGTTATGAATATATATGTATATTATTTCAAACTGATTTGAAATAAAACCTCAGGAATTTGAATTCTGAAATTTAAAATTTACTTATGAAGTAAATAAACAGCGAATTTAAATAAGTCAAATAAAATTTGAGTTGAATTGAAGCCAAGTAAGTGGAAATCGTACTGGAATAAGGATTTGACTTGGCAAAGTAGTTGAGTTGTGAATTGAGATTGGGAATGGAACCAAACTTGGTTGGGAAATTTGATTATTTGGAATTGGAATTGAACTGGAGTTTGAAAAAGAAATTTGAGTTGGGATTATTGATTGAGAATAACCTGACTGGAGATCAGTTGGAGATGCATTTGGGTATGCTGAATGGATTGCAAATGGAAGCGAGAAAGTTGGATGCCCAATAAAGGGAGAAGGCCAGAGTGGCGTGTTGTAGTAGTACCGAATGAACCGTGCAGCGGAGAGGTTGACGAAATTCTCCAAAAAATTAAAATGTTAGAAAATTTTCAGAATATTGAAAATTTTCGTTACAAAGAAGGGAATTAATATTTTGATCAGTTCAGTTGAAAGCTGAAATTATGAAGTAAACCAAAAAGATTTTTAACCTGTTTTCAATAGAGAATTGTAGCATTTTCCACATCTTAGCAATTTCGAGGACGAAATTATTTTAAGGGGGAAGGAATGTAATGTCCCGCATTTTTATCAGTTTATATTTGAATATTTAAATCAGTTAAATATTGAATTCGTAATATAAGTTGATTTATATATTAACGAAGTTAAACGTATAAAAATATATATAATCGAGCCCGTAATATCGCTGCAGTTCGTAATTTAACGTTCTGAACTTCAACTAAGTGTGCAGAATTCGTTATAAGTCGGATTTCTGCGAAACAAGAAACGGTCAAATCTGTTGAACTGTATTTTTCTAACGGAAGTGGAAAATGGAGATTTCGTCGTATAGTTTGCAAGATATGTCCAAATCAAATATTCGAAAAGTCGCTATGAAATCGTATATCGACCATAACGGTTTATTTGAAATAACTAGATATCGAATTCGAATTTGGACGAGGTTCTTTTGAGACATAGTGATAATTTAATTTTTAGAATTTTACTGTGATTTTTAATTAATTTAATAGACAACTTTTTATTTGGAGTATTTTGGCACCCTATATCGATATTTTGGGGTTTCACAATATGAGTTAACCTACCGATATTATTATATTTTTGGGATCGTGACACCTCGTTGAGCACAACTGTACTTTTACTTCTGCCCGTACGCAAGTATAATTTAAGGAACCGAGGTAGGCCAATCTTCGAAACAATTAAAAAAGGATATATCGTGAACTTTTTCAAACAAGACAGAGTTGTGCGAAATGTGTTACGTTGAAAACCCAATATTTTTCAAACCGTGTACTTGTATGCATTAAATGGGGTACTACTCTTGTGCCTTATACTTATTAAATTAAAGGGTACTTAGCTAAGCTATGAAGTAATCGGTACAGACCTATGTTTGGAAAACATAAACTACAGGGTACTATTGTTAAAAACATAACCCCATGCTACTTTATACCTGTACGCCGTAAGTCTTAACCATAAAGTAAGACCAACCCAAATAAATTCAGTGCTTTGCCACCTACAAAATGAAAGTTCACGGCAGTTCTACTTTCAAAAATCAAAACTGCAGTGTATTTTCAAAATCGATCAGCTACCCTGTTGTTTTCTATCATAGACCTGAGCGCTAATCCTATATCTTCGAGCCAAGGGAATTCACACATGGCTTCTGCATGCCTTGTATAAAGTCTGTCACCATCTTTTCATGCTGAAGCAACCTATACTTATTGCCTTCACTGCAAATGGCCAATGCATTGAAGCATGCCATATGAAAAATCAAATACAACTTACTACATATACTATACAACCTCAGTAGCTCGCCCAAAAATAATCTACAAATATATACATAAAAGGAGGTAAGCTTGTTTTGAAATCTAAATCAACATAGTGCAGGGTCCATTCGTTGGCAACCTCTAAATACAACCTGGAGATGACTAGCTAAAGTAAATCAAGTCCACTCTGTACAAAATAAAAATCACTCATATGCATAGAGGCCAACTGACCTATGTTTTTATGCATATGCTAGGCTGAACTAGTAATTAAATGAATCACATGCTTATATGCCTAACATTGTCCTTTTCGTTTGAGTCTACATCAAAATTTAATGAGACACAGTAGTGTGCCGACCACGTCAAACTCCTTGCCGACAAAGTAAAACATACATTGAAAATAAAACCTACCCTATACCCTAAACGCCACCTCTATACGTGCATTCCTTGCATGCCAAGTAGTAAATTCCGTGGATACGAAGGCATTAGAACCTATTTAAGGACGGGAGGTTTTCTTTTTTTTTTTCAAGCTAAAGCTTTTAATGGCTTCTTCATTTCCAAACAAACTACATATTATAAAACCAAACCAAAACTCCACGAAAATTCTGAAATAAATTCTCTTATACTCACAACAAAAAGAACTCTTTTTCTATGATGACTCTGTGGGTTCGAAATCAATTTTATCCGCAATCTGTAGAGCACAGTGGAACAGTAAATCTCGAATGCAACTTGGATGCTGATTGGAGTGGTGATAGCTTGAGTAGACGGTGGCGTTGCTCTGTGGGTGTCCAGGGGTACTGTTGGACGCCTGTCAAATGGTGGCAACACGTGTTTCCGATGGCGATGGAGCTGAGGAGCTCACGGAGCAGAGATCAACGGTAGGCTTGGTTTCTGTTTTCGTGGAATGTGGTGCGTGTTAGGATGATTAAAGGAGTTATAGTGTAGAGAGGAAGGAAACCGTGTGTAACAATTCCTATGTTTGAAGAGGACGAGTACTTGCTGATGACGATGGACATACAAGGAGGAGTGGGGTTCAACTCTATGTGCGAGAGGAGTTTGTATACGTGTGTGGAGGAGTGGAATCTTACATGTGAACCATGTTGTGGTGAGAAGAATGAGCTAGGGGAGCAAGTACCGTGCATGAATCACGTGTATGGAGGGAGGAGGGTGTGTAGATGTGGGTTCTTCATAAATGGCGTTAAGTGGTGGAAAGGGTAGTGTTTAAATGAGCAGGTCACATTTGTTTGGCATTATTTTTTTAAGGGAAACCGTGAAGAAAAGGTGGACGGTTGAAAACCGATGTGGTTGGTAGTGAATGGGAATAAGGCAAGGTGATGGAGCTGCTTATGGAGGAGTTCGACTATGGTCTGTGTATGAGTCCACCATCGAAACGAAAAGTTAAGGTCTTTCGGAACGATGAAATATAAATAATGGAAAGAAATTGCGGGATCTAATACATTGGAAAAGAACCCACTGTTCATACGTGTTGGTTTAACTTGAGTGGGACGAAGTCATATAGGAGATGGCTCGACAAAGTAAAGTGGGATGGACGGTCCGTCACTTCGGAACAGCACGGAAGTTGGCAACGCTATGAAGTCGTTTTGGAGCTCGTCTGAATTTAGGCAAAATAAACTGCTCAACCAAATCAGTCAACGCAAATCGTTATTTAACGGTTAACGCGCAAAGGTGAGTAAATTCACTAACTCTGTTTATTTTAAAATATTATTATTATATTTTAAATATTGGTTGAACGTTGTGTGATGGTCGCTTCGGTAGATTACAATTAAATTGGTTGAATTATATATCGTTGCATATATACACATCATTGGTTGAACTGATTCCATCGATTATAATATTTCCTGGTATGGAATCAGTGTTAATTGTTGACTAACATCGGTGGATGCAGGAAACCGGTTGGAGGAATCCAACCGGATTCCTCAATATTTATATGTACTGTTTGTTTTATATAGATGCATTGTTTGAACCCAAATGATATTTAAACCCTATGTGATATTGATGTTGAATGGAAATTCAACAACGGTTTTGATTTAATCAACAGATGATATCGATTAAGAAAGTGGCAACAACCAACCATAAATGTATCATTTGTTTTAACCGATATTGTTTTACCAAAATCCCACCGTGTGCGAAGCACGTGTTTCACCATACTTACTAAATGATTTGGTAAAGTGGATTCTTATATCAATAAGATTAATAAGTAAGTAGGCGGAGATTAACTTGATGATTAATAACAAGAATTTATTGTTTTAAGAAAAATTAAATGATATATTTACAAATAGATTATGGTTGATTTCATATTAAGTAAGATTAGTTAGAATCGATTATTGTTTATTTAATAGTAAATGAGATTATTTAGAAATAAATTATTATTTTTATGGTAATCGATACAAGTGAAATTATTTGCATTAATAAATGTTATTTATTCAAAATGAAAAGATTTGTTAGAATTGATTAGTGGGTTAATCATGGCTAAATATTTACCAAGCAAACTGTTTTGATCAATAATTGGTTATTTAATTAAATTAGATTGGGATGATTAATCTAATGTAATAAATTAACGAATAGTTGATTTAGTTTAAATAAGATTTTAAAGTATAAGGGATTTGTCTAAAGAAGACAAAGCGAAGAGGAATGTTCAATAAGGGGTCTGTCTAAGAAAGATGAAGCGGAGAGAAATGTTTAAAAATGGATTTGTATAAGCTAATGTAAATAACCGAGCTTTCAAAATAAGGATATGGCGTCATAAAACCATATTTAAAATATAGCAAGAAGCACGGATACTGATTTTAAAGTATAAGGGATTAGAGTTATGAACTTATATCTATTCTAAAGTAAGAACGTCGTCGATCAAGGTCTGAGAGGTAATTAAAATACCCCAACTTGAACGGCTTCACAATTATCGAGGGATGGTATTTGGTTTGTAACAGAAAGAGATGTTAAGAGTTTTGTAACAGAAAGAGATGTCAAGATTTTGTAACAGATAGAGATGTCAAGATTTTTGTAACGAAAGGAGATGTTAAGAGTTTTGTAACAGAAAGAGATGTCAAGATTTTGTAACAGATAGAGATGTCAAGATTTTTGTAACGAAAGGAGATGTCAAGATTTTTGTAACAGAAAGAGATGTCAAGATTTTTGTAACGGTAAGAGATGTCAAAGATCAGTATAAGGTGGAATATAGCAGCGTATTTCAAGTATTTGAACTATAGCAATAAAACAACGTTGTTGACTAGGCTTAAGCGTGATTGTTATGTCAAGATTTGTTATAAAGGGGAATATTACAGCGTATGATGAGTTTTGAACTATAACGTTAAATAAACGCTGTTGGCTAAGCTTAAGCATGATTTTCATATAGCACTACTCCCTAGGGAATGTAAACAGTTGTTTTGAAATCCACTTATTCTAAAGTAATAAGTAGCGATGATTGTCCAAAGAAATATAAGAACGAGTAGTGGAGAGTCGTTTCAGAAAACGATGACATCATTTCGATGTTTGAAATATGATTAGAGTTAAATAACACTATTAGAAATGGAAACTATAATTCGACGATGATGAATGTTAAATAAAAAGTGCCCATGGTTGTGTGATGATAGTTATACATTTGATTGAATGTTGTTTTTACTTCGATAGTTAAATAACCGACTATCGAAGTGTGTTTGACCATCGTTGTCAATACGGAGAGACCGGTTGGATATATTATCTGAAACCACTTCGTATAGGCATAAGCGCTGCGAAATAGATTATGCTGAAGACAATTGAAGACGGAGTGAAATGCAAGGGTCGTCCTGTTTCAGAATGGTGTTTTCTGTTTGTCCAGTCCCAGGACAACTTGTATGGACGAATGTCTGACAAAGTATTCCTAACGGTCACATAAGATGATCATTTCAAGGTATTACGTCTGGTGGTGGAGAAATTCGTTTCTCTTAGCTTTTATACCCGTAGTATTTTTGAGAAGATTAACTAGTGATCTGACGGGTTTGACGATGTGGCATTCAAAGTGTATGGTGACCAGATTTTCTAAAAGGGTGGCGTAGCCTCGAGCTTCACAACCGAGAAATGACAAAAATCGGGCAGGCAGCATGACTATGTGGGTCGCTCCCATTAGGGTGTATAATCACCTATCTAGAGAAATTCCTTTTGTTTTTAAATCTATCGATTCTGCCCATTCGGGAACGGTGGTTTGAGTCCAACCGTTAGTGATATACATTCGATACACTCAAGCGAAATGAGTGATCGGTCATGTGTGGGCCGGGTTGCAAGACGTTCTTGTTGAACCCAGTATATTTGCCTCTAGAGATACACTATCGGCAGGTGGTCCCATACCTTGTCATAGTTGGAATCCAATCTCCAATAAGCACCCTGCGGTTTTTGATTTTATACAATGTATGTAGAGCGTGAGATGCAAGCGTTCTGCTATTGGGTTATTTACTTGATTAGACATTATTATAATACCACTGGATTTTGATATCAAAATATTTTGGGTTATAGTAAGGTAAAAACCGTCCATGTTTATGTGTGGGCTGGTCTTACTATTATCCTTTTGTTTCAAAAGGATTTTCAAAATTAAGCCATATGGTTGGAATTTACTCACACCAGTCCCATGACTGACCCAGAGTTTATTTTGTTTGTTTTTCCCTAAACTCTTGGGTGCCCAAATTTGTACGGGCAGTCAAGTGTTTCAGGCTTTTACAGATACGCTTGGAGGAGCTAAAAGCAGAAGGCTTCACCGTTAGTATTTAGAGATTATTTCCGCTGTGGTATGATGTATTGTACTCAGATAATGGTATGTATATTCAAAACAGATTTGTATTTCAAAGTTATGTTATATAATATATTTTATTCGTTCCGCTGTGAGGTTCATGTTTACTCTGATTTTGTTCAGCTGTGTTCTTCTTATTCTATTCTATTAGTTCTATCTTTTCTATCTCATCCTCTAATTTCTTTCTATTAATGACCTGGTATTTTCGATGTCTGAACAGTCGATGTTGGGTTTTGTGTCAATTTTCGGAGTCGAAAATCCCAGTTCGTTACATTGTTTCTTGAGATATATGGAAAATTGATTTGGACATGTGCGTAATTGTGAGAATGAAAAATTAATGTTTCAAATTCGGAAGCGAACATAGTTGTTAATGGACAAACAAGGAAAAATCGGTGAACCGATAAATGAATATCATATGCAAACAGAATTAAAAATCCGACCAAGCTAATTTTATTGAGTTCAGAATGTGGAAACGAAGGGGTACGTAAAATTTTTGTCGTATTTGGGAACTATGTTTACAACACGAATATTGTGCATTCAACAATAGTTTACGGTACCCTTAAATATTAAATTATACTTGGCTGTAACCTACCTAAGTTGAAAATTTCGTAGATCTACCTTTGTAAAGCTGACAACCCTAAAGCCTATCGATAAAACATCGTTCTTATCCCTAATAGTTTTACTTCTATAAAAATCTCGACTTTTCCTAAAAAATCTTTAGCAACTCGTTCTTTCTTTTTAATTTTTATGTCCGCACTCAAATCCTTACCCCCAAAATTGAAATAAATCGCCGCCTTCCTCCTACATACGACTAGCCTTGCTCCGCCTTCTGCCGCAAAATCATGACCCCTGGAGATCTAATTGCTCCTCCTATAAGCAATTTAACTCAAAGACCGATCTTTTTCCCAATGAAAAACATTGTTGTCTAATCAAATCATCATCACGCAGTCTCGCAACCCACCGCAGCTGGCTCCAACCACCAAGCCATCAAATTGAAGGCAGAAGCCATCGGAAATCGTCAAAGGCACTCGCCTCCGCTACTCTTCTCTTTGATTTAGGAAAACACGGCAGTATGGTGAGTACCCTCTCACAATTGATTAAATCCATTTCAATGCTACAGAAATAAAATAGTTAATGCTTAAATTAGGATGTTTTGCGATGGATGATTCTTATATTGCATATTGTTGGTAATGTTTGCAATCCCTGAATTTTCGTTGGCCGTCCTGATTTGATTTGATCATTTGCACATATGAATTATATGTGTATATACGTATATCCATATGTGTATACATGTATTTTTCGTAGTACACTTCAAGGTGAGTGATGCTCACGGTTAAAATTTGTTTCAAGTAATTTAACTTCACTAAAACTATAATATTTAATTGGTCGCGTATTGCGTGGGTTTTGCCAAAGTTTCTTATTTTACTCATGGGTTGGCCTGATTTGTGCGTGCAGTAAATCCTCTGACTGTGTGATTTATTCTTGCTTGATTTTACCGGCATGTAAGTCATGTTGATTTCTGGAAATAAATTTGAATTGGAGTATATATGAAAAACTATCATCATCGCTAGGAGTGTCGTTGAATATTAGATCGATATTTATAAATTGCTACTTCTATATATACACTTGATGGCCTTGTTTGGTTCTACTGTGAGCACTCTTGGTCCCTAGTCAAGGATTGGGCATGATGTTGTTTGAAGTAAAGTCTGTTAAACCAAACTAAGGTAGAAAAAAAAGAGTAGAAAACCAAGTCTAGAATGATTTTGTTAGTTTTTAGCCGAACAAAATTACATTTAAAATTTTCCTACTTAATAATAAAAATATTCTATATGTAATATGTTTGAGTTTTTAAACATTTGTGGTTATTGAGTCTGAGTGTTCCCATGGGATATCTGTTATTGGTCATCAACCTAACGATATTGGGATTGATTTATTTGAGCATCAGTTAATCAATATTAGGGAGACTATCTACTGAGTACTGTTCTAATAACAATACTAATTTGTTATAAGATAAACCAAATAATCCACTACACTACTAGGTTATGTCAATGTTATTAAGATTGATGATAGTTAATTTAATTTAACAACCAAGTAAGAGTATTCTTTACAACAGGACATAGATTTAGTGACCAAATGATTTAACCAAGTAATTAGAAATGGTGTCCACCATTTACCCTATAACTTGCTGTTACCGTTTCTGTTTGCTAGCAGTAACTGAAATGGTAATATATTAGCAACATGTAGTACATTTAACTAGTTTATATATGGATCTGGACTGGAAATATATATGATCTAAACTGGCACCATTAAGTTCATCCTTCTATACTTGGTTTGTCTAAATGTACATGCTGTCTATTATGAGTTGACTACCAGGCCATAGCATGAAAATTTGAATTTGGACAGTGTATTTCTATTTTCTTGGCCACTTTTACTTATAGCAATTTGTGTATGTGTGTGTGTGTGTCCATATATACATGATGGTGCATATGTGTGGATGAGTGTGTGTTGTGCCCGCGTGTGTGTGTTTTGTTACAGTATAAAAATATAAAGATACACACATGTTTATTTTGTTAAAATATGGAATGGGTATTACACCATGTTTTTTTTTTTGAAAATCCGAACCTGTTGAATGTGCCTTGCTTTAAAGCACTCATTACATTGTCTATTAACTATGAATTTCAGACTTACCCAAATGGATTTACTGTTCATCCCCAATTATCTGTAATGTGATTAGAAGACATTTAGGACAATGAAATAAGATTAGTCATGTGTTTATTGTTCGGCATTTAGTTAGCACACAAATGTTTCTTAATTGCATTGGTAATGTACATAGTATCAGAACTATTAGTTGTAAAACATATTAACAGAACATGATTTTCCATTGGAAAAATAAAATAAAAATAAAGATCGTTATAAAATAAATGAGAAACTTGCATGTGATATTAAGGACAGTCAAATAAATAAATTCCAATGGTAAAATGGAATGTTTGGATTCCATATGCATGTAATTCTTTGACTATACCTCTCTATCATCTTACATAAACTAAACTACACATGGTTGGCAAACCAGCGGATATATCTTGCCAGCGAATTATATAATATGGCTGTAGACACCTGGGTATTTCATTTTGCTCATATGTATAGTTTTTGAGGATTTGTTACATGGCCTAGAGAATACCCAATGAGACTATCACAACATTTGCACGCTTTTAAATAGCTGCAAACAAAACTTGAGCTTGATTCCATTTTTGGCATGCTGCTATGACTATGAATGTAATTGAACATGCTTGTTCATTTGGATGCCACTTGGTACCTGTTTTCCCATGCTGCCATTTTCCATACATCTCTGCTCTTTATTTATTTTTGTTAACTTGAAAAATTATGGAGGCATGTGCTTATGTATTTCCTGTCCACTAAACTGATGCCAAACATGTAGTTTCTTTATTTGTTAACAAACAAAACCTTACAGTCAAGTGGTTGAACATGGGACTGAAACAGAGAAGCCATTTGTTCAAATTCTTTTAACAACATAGTTTGTAATCTTTGGCAAGACCCGCATTTGGGTATGGGGAAAATCATATTGATAAATCGTTCACTAGCCATTTCATATATATATATATATATATATATATATATATATATATATATATATATATATATATAGACACACACACTTGCCACACTTAAGTTGGGCTTTTTTCTAATCTGCACCAACTGCCCATAACCCATTTTCTGTGAAGCACATTATTATTACTTGATTCTACATAAAAATTTGTGGGTCGACAGCACCGCAAATTAGTATTCCATTTTGCTTCTTAACTTATATTATTTGCTTCATGAAATCAATAAATGAATTTGAATAAAAGCTAACAAAGACACATAAAAGTAAATAAAGACAAATAAAAGAAAATAATGTGAGGCACATTATTTTTCTAAATACACTGAGATGAATAGATACCACCACTGGTTGTTCTATACACGACATCAATGATGGGATTAACTATTTTATCTTAGTTCATGTTGAAGTTAATTTACTTGAACTATGATTTAATCCTGACTCGAGTGTTTTATGTTTTACATGGAACGCTGGGGTCAGACCCGAGCAGTACATATTTTAAAGATTACAGCTCAGGATTTGAAGGTTTACAATATTGTAGGATTCCGAAGACACGCACTCTGAAGTTTTCAAAAACAGTAAATATTTTCTTGTTTTCAACTATGTTTGAAAATTTTGCTGTATATAAAAAAGTGTTGTATTCAAAAATTCTGAGTATAAATAAAAGTTTTATTCTGCTGTTCAATGTTATGTCATTATTTATTCTGTATTTTTTTCTATTTTAAACTATATAAGCTAAATACGCTCCGTCGATTTGGACGTTTTAAGTTGGTTTAATCACCAATTTGAAGGGGTCAAAAAGGCAGGACGTTACATGTACTCTACCAACTGAGCTACATCCCCATTCATTATGGTTCATCCGTAACTTATATAAATTGTCAATCACAACAATGGCGGTAATGAGTCAAATGCGCAAGGGAAGAATATGCAACGAAGGTGAGGAATACTAAACCCGAGTCTAGTTAAGATAGCTATGCAATTGGAGTAATTGATGTTTCGGAATCGGAATTGGGCTAGTGAGAAGAAAAGAATTAAGGAAATATTGGGATTCTGAAGTGTTGCTTGAAATACCCAGTATTATTTCTGCCTCTCCGTTCAATGAAGCCCATCTCAAGCCTTTTTAAGATTCCCAATTACAACTATATTTTGTAAGTAATCATCGAGCAAAATCTTATTATACTATTTGATAGGCCAAACTAATCAAATGGATGCCCAAACTATAATGCTTGTAGCAAAAGAAAAGAAAACTTGTAAGTAGCGACATCACTCTAGCTGAAAATCACAATAAAGTGCAACAACATGTGTAAACCAAAAACCTACATGGAAAAAACAAAATATAGAGTAATCAACTTTTTGTAATATAATAGTGAATTTATGGCCACAAACTTTAAAAAAGTACTTTATAGCAAGGCAACTTGCGTAAACTAAAGCTAAAACATAGCGTATAAAAACATTTTGCAAAATAAAAAGAAAGCACAAGACAGTTTAGCAAGCATAAGGCAGCTCAAAAGTACATTATATTGTTGTGTATAATGTTAAATAAGGCTATTGATCCTTGCCTTGAACGAGCAATAAAAATTGTAGTAATAACATACTTACAAAAAAAAACAATTAACTACAGTTGCTGCCAACCAATAAATTAATGTGAAAAAAAATAAAATGTTTTACACTAATGTAACAAAAATGGATCTACAAATAAAGACCTAAGTGCCCATGCTCTTTTCTTTTTTCCCAACAAAACATGAATTTTATATCAAAATGAAAGGAAGGACCAATTTGGTATCCCAATTGATGTTTGAAAATTTGACATTGAAACAAAGTCCTTATATTACAAATATTGAAATTACAAATTCATGCTATGGAAAGAAATTTTAATCTACTTCTTTATGCAAAAATACAAATCATTATAATTTTTCAATGAAATGAACGGTTTTATCTTTTCACAATAAAAGATAAGCAAGTGTTTAGCCCCGTTCGACGCACACGGGCATGGTTGGCTATTAAGCTGATATTAAAAGTTACTTAGACAATGTAACGACCCAGGGATTTTCGATTCCGAAAATCAACACAAAACTGCCAGATTGACTATTCAGATATCGAACATTCCTGATCATTAATAGAAAGAAGTTAGAGGGTGAGAATAGATAAGATAGAAAATTAGAATAGAAGAAGAAGAACACAATCAGAGTAAACACGAATCTCACAGCGGAACGAATAAAATATAATACATGACATAACTTTGCAATAAAACAGTGTATATATATACAATAACACTGCCAGAGTACAACACTTACATACAGCGGGAATAACAATAGCTATATAATCCTGAAGCCTCCTTCTTCAAGTTCCTCCACGTATATCTGAAAAGACCTGAACTACTTGACTGCTCGTACAAATTTGGGCACCTAAGAGTTTAGTGAAAACAAAACAAAAATAAACTCTGGGTCAGTCATGGGACTGGTGTGAGTAAACTCAAATCATCGGTTTAACTTTTCAAAAATTCTTTCAAAAAAAAAAGATAATCGTAAGACCGATCCACACATAAACACAGACGGTTTTTATCTTACGATAATCCAAAACAGTTTTGGAAATCGATACTTTTCTGATATTATAATAATGTCTAATCACAAGTAATTAGAATCTAGCAGAACGCTTGCATCTCACGTTCCACAAATATAGTATACAAATCAAAATCGCGGGCACTTATTGGAAATTGGATTCCGACCTTGACAAGGTATGGGACCACCTGCCGATAGTGTATCTCTAGAGGAAAATACACTGGGTTCAGCAAGAACATCTTGCAACCCGGCCCTCACATGACTGACCACTCATTTTGCTTGAGTGTATCGAATGTATATCACCAACGGTTGGGAGCTACCCACCATCTTCCCGAAAAGGGACAGCATCGAACATAGATAAAGAATGAAATGGATTTTCTCTAGATAGGTGATATACACCATAATGGGTGCGACCTACATAGCCATGCTGCCTGCCCGATTTCTGTCATTTCCCGGTTGATGAGGCTTGAGGTCATAACGTGTCTTTTGAACAACTTGACCACCATTCACTTTGAATGCCACATCGTCATACCCGCCAAATCACAAATTGATTTCCCCAAAAATACCACGAGTATAAAGCTAAGAGATATGAATTCCTCCGCCACCAAACGTAAATACGTTTGAAGAGATCAACTCACGCGATCTGTTAGATATACTCTGTCAGACATTCGCCCATTTACGTTTGTCCTTGGATTGGACGAACCGAAGGCCTTATTCTGTAAACAGGATAGCCCTTGCATAACTCCGTCTTCAATATTTGATCGCAACGCTAACGTTCATACTGAGTGGTTTTCAGATAATGAATCTGATCCCGGTCTCTCCGTATTGACGACGTAAAATGGTCAAAAACTTCGATAGTCGGTGATTTAACTGTCAAAGAAAAACAGGTGTGCAAACAACGATATTATTTCCAGATGGAAATTCTATCGATCAATCATCATCCACCATTTATCTCTTCATGTTAAGTTATCTTTAATTTATACATTTCCTCATTTCTATATATATTTGTAAATTCTCATTTCTAAATTTTGAAAATATACTTTATAGATCATTTGGCAGACGACACCATATTCCCTTCCATTTCTTATTTCCTATATTTGAAAAACATTGCTGATCCTTATTTCGAAAACATATCTAAATCTCCTTTACTGGGTTTAAACAGATGTTTAAATAAAAACATCGTTATACCAACCTAACCCATTCCGGTCATTAACTCAATTCACTTAACCAACTTTCACAATCGAACCTTATCCACTTCTTAGTTAAAACTGAAGTAAATCAAGTTGGGGTATAATTACCTCTCAGACCTCAACTGAACGACATTTCTAACTTCGAGATAGACAAAGTTCAAACTTCAACTCTTTAAGAAACTCCCTTGCGAAACTCTCGGATTCTGTTTATGAAACCACTCCCCTTACAAAATCATTTGATTATAACTATAATGTTATAACTCCATGCTTTCGAAATATATTAACTTAAATATAGCTTTTATATCTTAATTTGGATAAATGATAAACAACTAATTTATTAACAATATAAGTAAAACTTGATTTTTGAAACGGAAAGTAAATATTACTTCCCCTAATTCGATATAGTCGAATTCCAATGTATAATTCACTCTCGGATAATCACTATCCGATAACTTTCTTTTTCGAATAAACTATATTCTATTCCTCTTGTTCGAATAACTAATATTCGATAATCCTTTTCTTCGAATAACTATATTCGATTACTCTTCTCGAGTAAAATATACTCGATAACTCCACTTCGAATAAGTGCTATTCGATTACTCCTTTTTTACGAACTCTATTCAACCTACTAATACTCGACTACCTCGCACTTGATTAGTTCCATTCGAATAACTCTAATTCGATTTAACTCCAATTGATTTACTCTAATTGATTTACCATAACTGGTTAACCCTAGCTGATTAACTCTAACTGGTTAACTCTAACTGATTTACTCTAATCGATTAACTCTAACTCGACTGACTCGACTTATTTAACTCAATTTGACTAACTCAACTTAATTATCTCAACTTGACTAACTCGGCTTAATTAACTCAATTCGATTTACTACTATTTGATTTAACACCATTCGCTTGACTCTAGATCGCAGCGATCACAATGGTTACGCCTGATTCCCTCAGGAAACATCCGACTGCCGTAGGCTATCTGCAGCCCTGCGAATTACGCTAGCAGTCGTACGAAATGGCAACTCTTTCTGAATAACTATATTTGACTAACTCTATCTCTAATAACTATATTTGATCAACTCTAATTGAATAACAGATATTCAATTTAATTATAATTCGATTAACTAAATTCAATTAATTCTATCTGGTCAACTCTTTATTCGAATAACTAATATTCGATTCCTCTAATGATTAACTCTACTCGATTACAAATATTTCCTTTTCTATTGGTCTATATTTATTTCATATAACTATTTTCTTTTATTTATTTCCTAAGAAAAATATCTCCTCTTATAACTTTATTTATTTTCTAAATAAATACTTCTATTTAATCTATTCGTGAATATTTCACATATATTTCCTCTTTAAATCCTTTTCGTTTTCCTTTCCTTTTTTCCAAAGTATCCCATTTATTTCCTACAGTTCTGCTTCCATAAAAATCCATTTTTGATTCGATCAAAAGTCTTATTTCAATATACCCATCAAATTTTCTTTTATATAAAATCCTTTGATTTTATATATGTAAATATTTTATTTCAAATTATAGTTTGAAATTTTCCTTTTCATATGCTTGCATATTTCTTTGGTACTTTAAAGTACCAAATAACGATGATCAACACACACAATCAACAACAGGTTATAAATCACATCGTACATCACAATATGTGAAAAAAAGAAGAAAAAAATGTTGAGGAACCCAGTTAGGTCCCTCCAACCTGTTTCCCTGCATCCACAGATGTCAGTCAACATAGATAACATGCAGGTAAAATATTCTGATAAACAGGATCAATATTTCGATACGATTTATATATATCATTATCGGTATTTTCAACCAACTGACTAGCTATTCAACCAAACAACCAACACACAACAAACAACCATTGTTTATAAATTCTAAAGATATTTTATAAAAATGTAAATTGAGTAGAGTTAGTGAGATTTACTCACCTTGGTCGGTTTATCGTTAAATAACGATAACCGTCATTGATTCGATTCAGGCATTTAATTTCACAATAAATCCAAACGAACTCGAATTCACTTCCGGTCGGTTCCATGGTGTAGCCACCGTCCATACGATCCCAACGGATCTTGTTTCGCTCAATTCTGATATCGTATGATCAAGTTATCAATATTATAAATTGCGTATACATTTCTTTGAAATAAAATTAAACTATATGGGCCTTTACCGAAATGTTTCTTGGCCCAACTTCTTCTACCCGGTTTTAACAGTACCATCTCCCTCAAGACCGAATATCGAGCTCCAGGAAACCCATTTCAAGCCATTTCAACTTCTTCCTCCACCATGTTCTCCTTATTCTCTTTATTAAAAATACAACAAAAATTCCCATTGTTTATCTTTTTCAAAACTCTACATCACCATCCCCATAACCTCAAACTCGCTCCTCCCCATGGAAACCCGTCGTCGGCCTTTTCCTGATGTCCACGTACAGGTAGCATCACTTTTTAATTTGTTAAATTCCCACAAAATCAAAACCGATGCTATTCTTCTCACCAAACACCACTACATACCCGGAATTCTCAATCGAAGTCTAAAACCGATGAAAAACCCAACCCTAGCATCACTGACCAAAAAACCCAACTCGCGAATGGGCATCGAACAGTATAAAACCCACATGAAGCTGAAGGAAATCACTGCAGGAGCTCAAAAACACTTGTATTCTGATTTATGGATTTTTCTTTGAATTTATATTGATTTTTGAATGAGGACATTTGCTGTAGATTTTCTCGATGGTGGCGGCACATATTTTGTTGAATAGAGAAAGTAAGGGTTAGGGTTAGGAATGTATACGGTATTTATAGGATGGTATATTATTTTTTTATTCGACTATTTTATTTTATTTTAATCAATCGCTGTCTATACACGCTATTTAAAAATCCCTGTGATCACGTACAATACCCAAAAATCACGGAAATGGACATGCAACTACAGTTTGACATTGCGGACCCAACGAAACTAGTTTCGTCGAATTCCGACTCCGTTTGCTCACACAACATATTTTTAAAGTCAGAAAATTGACTGTTTTCCACATTAAAATCCCGTACGGCCACTTACTGACTTCAAAAATCATGCAAATTGAAATCTAACAATAATTGAACATTACGAATCCAACAAAATTAGTTTCGTCGAATTCTGACTTCGTTTGCAAAAGTGGTTATTTTTAAAGCTCTAAATAACCCTTTTAAATATATAAATATATTTAAAAATAATTAAATTAAATATAAATAAATATATATTATCGTATATTTATCCACAATATATATCCATACAGCTCCAGAAAAATATATGTGGATTTACAACTCAGTATTTCAAATCCTGCTTAATTCAATGTTTAATTAAAATAGAAATAAATAAATAAACCGTTATGGTTTTATGGCGCTGTTTTTTTTCAGAAAATTTTATTTGGACATAATTAAAAATCTACATGACAAAATCCCGATTTTTCTCTTCCACTAGAAAGATATACTCCACCAGATCCATACGTTTCTTGTTTCACATAAATCCGAGTTAAAACGAATCCTGTACATTCGGTTGAAGTTCAAATCGCCAAATAGCGAACTGCCGCGCCATTTCGAGCTTGATTATAACGTATAATATAATTCTACGTTCAAATGGCTTCTATAAATAAATTTCTTAATATAATTAAATTCCAAACTGAATTAAATCAGTTAAATAATCCAATTCACACCAATATTTTGAATTTCACTATTTTTTATTATTTCTGAATTAAATGTATTGTTCTATTATTTATTTTAATTAAATAAATCCATATAATTTAATTCCACGACCATTTAATCCTCTAAACCACTAATTAAATAATTAAGTAAATTAATTATATCACTGAAAAATGCGGGTCGTTACATTCTTCCCCCCTTAAAATAATTTCGTCCTCGAAATTGCTAAGGTAGAAGACCGACCCTATAAACTGGGTTAAAAATTATTCGTTCACTTTTAACTTCAGTTTCAACTGAATTAATTCCTTTCAATTTAATTATTAATTTATTTCAATTAAAATATTAATTAATTCCTACTAACGAAAATTTTCAGAAATTCTGAAAATTTTCTAACACCCTAAATTTTCGAAAAATTTCACCAGCACCTCTCCTGTACCAGGTCAATAGTTCAAACTCCAACTCGCCTTTCTAGGCCTTTTCCTTTCAAAAAGAAAATCAAAAAGCCAAGCAGCTTGCTGATTCGGCGCATAAAACCCCATATGGAAACTTAAACATGTACCTTTATATTGGGCATATCATTATATTCCTGGCACTTGCTTCTACTCAATACCTGCTGATCATATATCCATTTATACCAATCGATTTCCAATCAATTTTAATCAATCAAATCTCAAGTCCAATCAAACCAAACCTCATTCTAAATCTTCAGTTCCCATTACCAATTCCGATTCTTACATACCAGTCCAATATACTTAACCAAATTCATAACTTGCAATTTAGTTTTTATTCGATATCATTCTATTTCAATTCGATTTCCAGTTAATTGGTTTTTAATTCAAACAATTTTCTTCCTGGAAGTTTTTAAACAGTTTACCTTTTTCAAAAATCAGATTTTCCTTTTTGAATTTCAAACAACCTGTTTTCCTCAAAACAGTTCAACACAGAATCTCCTTTGGTAGTAATCCGTCACTTAGAACTCGAAAATGAACATTAATGATGTGGCCATCATCATCAGAGTTATTTCCCAGCGATCGAAGTGAGTTCAATACTATATCATTCGAAAACTCAAATCTTAAACAATTTAATTTTGAAATCTAGTTCAAAATATCCTTCACGATGCTTGTAAACCAATTTAAAATCTCCCAGGATTTTAAAATTTACTTATACTTAACTCAAATCCACTTACAACACTTTTTCCCAGTTTTTCAGAATTTATTTCCAATTCTGATTTAATTCAGATTTAATTAATCTGCTTTTATATTATACGAACTCAGATTGGTTATTTATATAACCATTTCAATTATAATCAACCAATACATCCAACATACTATAATCATTCGAATATAAATACTTTCTTTATATCGAAATATACTTTGGGTAAAATTATTTCATCTACCCTTTTTCAAAACATACTGTGTCGGTTTATCGCATTCGAGTGTTTGGTAGCCCCTATCGATACAATGGATCAAACTGATCGACCAGAATTCACAAACTACCCAACCAATAAATCTCCACAATATAAAACAACTTTACAAAATCTACAAATACGTTTACTCGTATATACACACTCAAACTCAATCTAGGGTATTACTAACCCCATCTCTACTGAGTCACGCCACAGAGCCAAGGTAATCAATTAACCTTCAGCTCTGATACCACTGAAACGACCCAGGGATTTTCGATTCCGAAAATCAACACAAAACTGCCAGGTTGACTATTCAGACATTGAACATTCCTGATCATTAATAGAAAGAAGTTAGAGGGTGAGAATAGATAAGATAGAAAATTAGAATAGAAGAAGAATAAGAACACAATCAAAGTAAACACGAATCTCATAGCGGAACGAATAAAATATAATACATGACATAACTTTGCAATAAAACAGTGTATATATATACAATAAAACTAGCAGAGTACAATACTTACATACAACGGGAATAACAATAGCTATATAATCCTGAAGCCTCCTGCTTCAAGATCCTCCACGTATATCTGAAAAGACCTGAACTACTTGACTGCCCGTACAAATTTGGGCACCTAAGAGTTTAGGGAAAACAAAACAAAAATAAACTCTGGGTCAGTCATGGGACTGGTATGAGTAAACTCAAATCATCGGTTTAACTTTTCAAAAATTCTTTTAAAAGAAAAGATAATCGTAAGACCGATCCACACATAAACACGGACGGTTTTTATCTTACGATAATCCAAAACAGTTTTGGAAATCGATACTTTTCTGATATTATAATAATGTCTAATCACAAGTAATTAGAATCTAGCAGAACGCTTGCATCTCACGTTCCACAAATATAGTATACAAATCAAAATCGCGGGCACTTATTGGAAATTGGATTCCGACCTTGACAAGGTATGGGACCACCTACCGATAGTGTATCTCTAGAGGCAAATACACTGGGTTCAACAAGAACATCTTGCAACCCGGCCCTCACATGACCAACCACTCATTTCGCTTGATTGTATCGAATGTATATCACCAACGTTTGGGAGCTACCCACCGTCTTCCCGAAAAGGGACAACATCGAACATAGATAAAGAATGAAATGGATTTTCTCTAGAAAGATGATATACACCCTAATCGGTGCGACCCACATAGCCATGCTGCCTGCCTGATTTCTGTCATTTCCCGGTTGATGAGGCTTGAGGTCATAACGTGTCTTTTGAACCACTTGACCACCATTCACTTTGAATGCCACATCGTCATACCCGCCAAATCAAAAATTGATTTCCCCAAAAATACCGCGGGTATAAAGCTAAGAGAAACGAATTCCTCCGCCACCAAACGTAAATACATTTGAAGAGATCAACTCACGCGATCTGTTAGATATACTCTGTCAGACATTCATCCATTTACGTTTGTCCTTGGATTGGACAAACCGAAGGCACTATTCTGTAAACAGGATAGCCCTTGCATAACTCCGTCTTCAATATTTGATCGCAACGCTAACGTCCATATTGAGTGGTTTTCAGATAATGAATCTGATCCCGGTCTCTCCGTATTGACGACGTAAAATGGTCAAAAACTTCGATAGTCGGTGATTTAACTATCAAAGAAAAACAAATGTGCAAACAAAGATATTATTTCCAGATGGAAATTCTATCGATCAATCATCATCCACCATTTATCTCTTCATGTTAAGTTATCTTTAATTTATACATTTCCTCATTTCTATATATATTTGTAAATTCTCATTTCTAAATTTTGAAAATATACTATATAGATCATTTGGCAGACGTCACCATATTCCCTTCCATTTCTTATTTCCTATATTTGAAAAACATTTCTGATCCTTATTTGGAAAACATATCTAAATCTCCTTTACTGGCTTTAAAGAAATGTTTAAATAAAAACATCGTTATACCAACCTAACCCATTCCGGTCATTAACTCAATTCACTTAACCAACTTTCACAATCGAACCTTATCCACTTCTTAGTTAAAACTGAAGTCAATCAAGTTGGGGTATAATTACCTCTCAGACCTTAACTGAACGACATTTCTAACTTCGAGATAGACAAAGTTCAAACTTCAACTCTTTAAGAAACTCCCTTGCGAAACTCTCGGATTCTGTTTATGAAACCACTTCCCTTACAAAATCATTTGATTATAACTATAATGTTATAACTCCATGCTTTCGAAATATATTAACTTAAATATAACTTTTATATCTTAATTTGGATAAATGATAAACAACTAATTTATTAACAATATAAGTAAAACTTGATTTTTGAAATGGAAAGTAAACATTACTTCCCCTAATTCGATATAGTCGAATTCCAATGTATAATTCACTCTCGGATAATCACTATCCGATAACTTTCTTTTTCGAATAAACTATATTCTATTCCTCTTGTTTGAATAACTAATATTTGATAATCCTTTTCTTCGAATAACTATATTCGATTACTCTTCTCGAGTAAAATATACTCGATAACTCCACTTCGAATAAGTGCTATTCGATTACTCCTTTTTTACGAACTCTATTCAACCTACTAATACTCGACTACCTCACACTTGATTAGTTCCATTCGAATAACTCTAATTCGATTTAACTCCAATTGATTAACCCTAATTGATTTACCATAACTGGTGAACTCTAGCTAATTAACTCTAACTGGTTTACTCTGATCGATTAACTCTAACTCGACTGACTCGACTTATTTAACTCAATTTGACTAACTCAACTTAATTATCTCAACTTGACTAACTCGGCTTAATTAACTCAATTCGATTTACTACTATTTGATTTAACACCATTCCCTTGACTCTAGATCGCAGTGATCACAATGGTTACGCCTGATTCCCTCAGGAAACATCCGACCGCCGTAGGCTATCTGCAGCCCTGCGAATTACGCTAGCAGTCGTACGAAATGGCAACTCTTTCTGAATAACTATATTTGACTAACTCTATCTCCAATAACTATATTTGATCAACTCTAATTGAATAACAGATATTCAATTTAATTATAATTCGATTAACTAAATTCAATTAATTCTATCTGGTCAACTCTTTATTCGAATAACTAATATTCGATTCCTCTAATGATTAACTCTACTCAATTACAAATATTTCCTTTTCTATTGGTCTATATTTATTTCATATAACTATTTTCTTTTATTTATTTCCTAAGAAAATATCTCCTTTTATAACTTTATTTATTTTCTAAATAAATACTTCTATTTAATCTATTCGTGAATATTTCACAAATATTTCCTCTTTAAATCCTTTTCGTTTTACTTTCCTTTTTCCAAAGTATCCCATTTATTTCCTACAGTTCTGCTTCCATAAAAATCCATTTTTGATTCGATCAAAAGTCTTATATCAATATACCCTTCAAATTTTCTTTTATATAAAATCCTTTGATTTTATATATGTAAATATTTTATTTCAAATTATAGTTTATAACACCCGACCTCCGCCAGGAACACTCATAAGAGAACGCACTAGCTTTGGAGGGGCGTTGTCTAGGTAAACATGCACAGAAATATTACAAGACAGAACATATAAAACAGTGGAAGAAAAACCAAATTTCATTACCTCATAAAATTATATGGTCTAAAGCCTTTTACATCAAATGCCTTTAAAAGTCATTACATTGGAAACCTGTCTTGCAATAGTTAAAGAAGCATAAAAACAAAGTCATAAAATATTCCCCAAGTAAAACGGTCAAGCAGCCATAGCCAAGAAAAATCCAAGCCATACATGATGACCTTGAAGCAGAAGAAGTCCGAGCTAAATAACAGTATTTCCTCCCTGAAAACCTGGGGGGGGGGGAATGGAAGACAAAGAGGCGAAAGAAAACGGGGTCAGTCATAAAGACTGGTAAGTCCTATCTACTTCCAGCATAAAAACAGGTAAAGGTAACATGACATGCATAAACTGAAAGTAAACATAAGGATGATGACAAGATAGACAAACTAAACCAAGGTAACAGGATGAACTACTGTATCAAGATAAACTACGGTCACTATGAATCAAGTATAACATCCCAAGGTTCTATCGAGTATAACACCCCAAGGTTCTATCAAGTACATTTGCCCTGCACCTTCCGTACTAGTATCCCAACCCGTGTCATGTGTTAGCTACAAAATGTCCCTTGCCCAATGTCATGAAATGGTCCATGTCAACCTAATGTAGGTTTTCCCAACTCATATGTTTCTTTCTATGTATATGTTTAGTCCTTTGCCGTAAATCCTACGGGCTTCCTCAGGTAGTTCTATATTACTTCAACGTAGTTCCATTTTCCTTGAAATCGTTTGGACTGTCACCCTTGATCTAGCTGTATTTTCTTACCATGAATTCTCGAATGTTCGGCTAGGATTTATGCCACCTACGACCACTAGGGATTACGTACCTATCAAACATTTTCGTAACTCGGTTTGGGTTTAAGCCACGTAGGACCGCTAGGGATTACGCTACCCTTCAACCACGCCCTTTTTCCCATGTAGGTATCGTGAATCGTTTTTCCATGTCTAGATGCACATGTATCTCAATGTGCCATCCGAGTCCCGTAACAGAGCTAATCAAGAAATACAGGACTCGGTCGGGAGCTTTAGGTTATCTGCCGATGCAGATATCAAGGTCTGTTTTTCTACCGGTGATTATGGTCCCATGTGACCCCTCCCTCAACTACTGAAAGGCAATCCAAGAAAATCATGCACGAGAACTATACTCCGGCCATCCATGCCCCACTTTCCTATTGGCCAACCTCACCCATAACTAGATAGCAAGTATATGGTCTGTTGGGAGTTCTCTGCCTTTTCGCATACGTACACGATTGACTAAAGATGGTAGGTAGTCGACGACGTGCTATCACAGGGCTAAACTAAGTATCGCCGACTCCACGCTAATCCACCCCAGTCTTTAGGTTGCTCGCACTGCAACCAAGGCATACCCTTGGTTCTTCTACCGTAGACCTTAACCTCTGTGAGCCCAGGCGGATAATCTGCAACCTCACAGAGGGATACCAAGAGTACCCTCACATCCCCTGAAGCTACCGCTTCATCACCCAGTTCGCTGGAGCCTTTATCTAAGTCAGATAAACATTCGCTCCTCCTCCTGTATTTGTTTAAACGATGACCTACCGTATCAGGTTACTCATCTATTTGTGAACTGGTCCAATTCTCTTGACTAAGAATTATTACTTAGTTATCCTTAACTAAGGTTTATCACTTAGTTTCCCTTCCCGTTATCCTTATTAACTACGATTTTCCACTTAGTCCCCTGAACTAGGATTTTGTCTAATGGGTTAAGTGTTGTCATTCGAGTTCATGACTTACCCCGCCTACGAATCATGTCAAAATTGGCTAAGTATTCAAGTTCAAGACTTAGCCCTACAAACCATGTATCAAGTTGGTTAAGTATATCAAGAAGTTCACGACTTAACCCTAGATTATCGTGTCAAATTGGTTGAGTATAGGTTAACTTAACCCTATCAAATTACCGTGTCAGATTGGTTAAGTATAGGTTATCTTAACCTCATCAAGCTACCGCGTCAGATTGGTTAAGTATAGGTTGTCTTAACCTCATCAAATCATCGAGTAAAATTGGTTAAGTGTAGGTTAACTTAACCCCATTAAATTATCGAGTCGGATTGGTTAAGTATAGGTTAACTTAACCCCATTAAATTATCGAGTCAGATTGGTTAAGCATATTTAAGAGGTTCGTGACTTAACCCTATCAAATCATCAAGTCAGATTGGTTAAGTGTAAGTTAACTTAACCCCATCAAATTAACGAGTTGGATTGGTTAAGTGTAGGTTAACTTAACCCCATCCACTAGTCGTATTTATAATGGTTAAGTATCATTCTTGTGGGTTTCCTTAACCCTACCACGCATCGCGTTATCCCAGTCGGGTGTTATCAACCCATTTAGGTTAAACTAACCCATCCGCTAATCGTGTTATATGGTTAAGTGTCTTTAAGTAATCAAGTCCGGTCTTACTTAACCTACCCATTCATGTCATATCGGTTAAGTGCCATTAGTCAAACTAACTTAACCTTATCATGTGGCATTAAGTAAATTAATGCACCCCAACCTCTCACATTAGACTTTGTTGTGGTTACTGGTTACGCCGGGCGGGTCCGGGCAGCTTTACACCACAACCTAGTCTAACCTCGGGTTTTGAGCGCAATATGACCAACTACTCACATTGGGAATTATTGTCTGTAGCTACTGGATTTGCCGGGCGGTTCCGGGCAGATTTATGCTACAAACTCAACCCAACCTCGAGTTGGCCACTTTCATGTTTTCCTACTTGTCATGTTCATGTCAAATTTAGGCTACGACAAAGTCCACGTTTTCCACTTATGCCCATTGTCCCATTACTTAATTCATGTTAAGTTTCATAGCCCATCTCAAGTTTGCCTAACTACCCAAGGTGTATTCCCAACGCAAGTGAAAGCGAGTCAACATAGTAGGAATAATATGACAACATATTGGCCCCAAACATGTATGATAGCATAAAGGAATTGGCCTCAAACATGTGTGATAGCATAACACTAGGTTCATCATCATAGGCATGTAAATGGTCATGAGGGGTTTAGGTTCTTTTACATGCATAAGCCCCAAGTCAAGTTCATATGAATATTCCACAAGTCAAATTGTTCTAAGGGTTCATGCCAACATTCCACAAGTCATGATTCAATCTTACATGATAAACTAGGTCAAACATAACATGAGTGGTATGATTTAATCACTAAGAAATAGCCCACAAGTCATAGGTTCAAGAGAGGGGCAAGACTAGATTCACATAGACTAACATACTTAGGTTTCATCTCATTTTATTCCATGTCAACATTAGAACTACCGTTTAGATCTAAAAGTAGCTAGAACTTACAAAGCGTGGCTAGAGATTTATGAGCAAGCATTTGTCGTAGAACGGTGTTGAGATGATGCTCTACTTCCTTGATTTGATGTAGAAAGCTTGCTCCTTTGACTTGAATCAAGTTTGCATGCTTAAGCCTTTGAAGTTGAAGATGGAGGCCATGATCAAGAGATATTTGGGCAGCACTTTGTTGTTAGGATGGTTTGTAGTGAATTAGGCTAGGTCTTAGGGTGTTTTTATAGAAGTTAGGACTAGTTTAGGCCCTTAGATTAACCCTAGTTTAGATCTGAACCATCCAATCTCGTCACAGGCCAACAGAACAAACCCAAAGGAGCAAGCAGGTGCACCAGGCCAACCTCGCTCGACCAGGGAGGTCGACCGCCAGGTCGACACCCAGGTCGACTGTCCAGTCGACCTAGTCCCTAGGGGGTCGACTCCCCAGTCGACCTGGGGCTGGGCGGGAAATTTTCCCGCCCAGTCTGTTTGGGGCTAAATTCGAAATTTGAAAATCTGTTTTCGTTTTCTGATTTTTCGTGAAACTTCTAGATGTTATATCTCGGTCATACGGACTCCGATTTACGAAATTTCGGACTCGTTTCCTACCAGAATTCCAAGACAAACGCGATGGCGCAACGCGTTTCTCTTGATTCTTATTTTAAAATTTAATTCTTCCTCGATTCTTTTCTTAACACGTTATTAAAATTCGGGTTGTTACATTCTCCCCTCCTTTAAGGATTTCGTCCCCGAAATCTCTAAGTTAGGAAGAACGTATCCTACCATCCATCATCCATCTACTCAAAACATCATCCACAAGCAAACATTGTCCTTAAGAGATTTCTAATGCTGTATGAACATATGCAGAAAGTGTGTGTTTATGTTCCTTATCTAATGCAAATGATTAGGACTGATTGATCTTCTAAATGCAAAATATGTTTAGTGCCATGAATCCACATGTATGCAAATAGTCCTAGTCACATAAACACTATATGTGTGCACAACCATTCATCCATATGCAATATTCACATGATAACACATTCAAATTCATCCATAAACAAGTATAAACACGTATACATATGAAATATGAAATATGAAATGTGACTGAGCCGATCTAGTGCCTAGTGTGTATTCGCGCATCCACGAGCAACAACTTGCAACCATATCAATCATAACATGTTTTCAAATACATGTTTACATCCACAGGGTTCTACCTAAGGTCCTCAAGATAGGACCGAGAAGATAAGCAAGATAAACTCCTTTTGGATTACAAGAAATCCCTTTCTAAACCCAACCCATATCCTATAAAGCCCAAAAGGTTTAGTCAACCAAACGGACACCTTCAAACCCTGACATGTATTATTAACTGATGAGTCATACCCCCTATGGAGTTTGCAACAGAAATAAGATCGAGAATAGGACCGAGAGGATATGCATAAAAGATAGCATGCGGGTAAGCTCTACAGGAAAACAGGGATCAAGAATATACTCTTAAAAAGAGATATGATGCGCGTATCTTGTCTTCAATCTTCTAAGTCACATTTCCTTGAGCTTAATTCCATTGTGCTTTGACCGTCTTTAACTTCATGATTTCATGGCCTCTTAACTCCTATTTCCAAATATGAGCTGGAACTCACTTCATTGTCGCCTCTCGTTCCACTTTTACTTATTCTCCCTCTAGTATACTTGGCTCAACCATATCCGTGCACTCATGGTTTCATGTAAGCTCTCCAAAATTCACTAGTGAATCATGGATCTCGTTTACTCGCTCTACGGCATTCCACACGGAAGAACTTATTTCTTAAAAACAAACAGATGCCAACCATGTTACCAAGTGTACTTACTAGAGTGATTTCCATAACTCATGCACAAGCGAAATGAACCATCCGCCTTAGTGGCGAACTCTACTCGAACGGATTACCAACAAATGCATCAAGAGCTTCTAGGTAACCAATCATGACAGAACCCTAAAGGTTACACGAGACTTCGAGGGTATTACCGAGGCAGGTCGACACCCTTACTGGATAACCACTCCATTCCTAGAATTCAACCCATAGCTTAAAAGCATAAGCATTATTCCCAAAAGTCATAGGCGTCCTCAAATCCAAACAAGTCATGAATAAATGGACCGATTCCTCAACAAGATTTAAGACAAAAATGGGATCCTCTACTATGCTAGTACGAAGGTGCAGAGACTCAACTATCGAAGCAGACTTAAATGATGCGGTGATCAAAGAAAAGTCCTGACGGGATGATAGAGAAGAAAAGCTAAACCTTTCACAGAAACGTTACCATCCTTCTTAGGTACGCTAACAGTGAGAGCATACAATTGCCCTCTCGATGAGCTTGTCCTCGTCTCATAATACTTGACTATCTTTCCCTTTTTACCCTACTAGAGATACTCTCTCTTGTCATGGGTTTTATCATTCACCTTTTTCCTCCTTTGTGAATTAAGCCATACCAACAAGTTGCTTGTCCTTAAGCTTGTATCCTTTATCCTTGTTCTTACTATCCTTTCTTATAACGCGGTAACAGGTCTCTCGAGAACTGCCTCCATCGTACCGAAAACACTGACGTAGTTAGAAAAGGATTAGTCGCAGTTCAAACCACTGTGACTACAGGTGGGGGAAAGAAAGGAAAAGAGATTCAATCATGGAAACAAAGGATAATACTAATGGACTTTGGGGAATAGCCTTTAAAAATAAAACTTTCCTTGAAAAATGCTTCTTTGTAAACGGTTTTCAAATAGTTTTCAGAAGGTTTTAAAAACTTTTGCCCAGTCTGGTAACCTTCTGCTCTGATACCAAATGTAACACCCCACCTCCGCCAGGATCAATCACAAGAGAATGCACTAGCTTTGGAGGGGCGTTGTCTAGGTAAACATGCACAGAAATATTACAAGACAGAACATATAAAACAGCGGAAGAAAAACCAAATTTCATTACCTCATAAAATTATAAGTTCTAAAGCCTTTTACATCAAAATGCCTTTAAAAGCCATTACATTGGAAACCTGTCTTGCAATAATTAAAGAAGCATAAAACCACAGTCATAAAATATTCCCCAAGTAAAACGGTCAAGCAGCCATAGCCAAGAAAAATCCAAGCCATACATGATGACCTTGAAGCAGAAGAAGTCCAAGCTAAATAACAGTATTTCCTCCCTGAAAACCTGGGGTGGAGGGGGAGGGGGTAAACGGAAGACAAAGAGGCGAAAGAAAATGGGGTCAGTCATAAAGACTGGTAAGTCCTATCTACTTCCAGCATAAAAACAGGTAAAGGTAACATGACATGCATAAACTGAAAGTAAACATAAGGATGATGACAAGATAGACAAGCTAAACCAAGGTAACAGGATGAACTACTGTATCAAGATAAACTACGGTCACTATGAATCAAGTATAACATCCCAAGGTTCTATCGAGTATAACACCCCAAGGTTCTATCAAGTATATTTGCCCTGCACCTTCCGTACTAGTATCCCAACCCGTGTCATGTGTTAGCTACAAAATGTCCCTTGCCCAATGTCATGAAATGGTCCATGTCAACCTAATGTAGGTTTTCCCAACTCGTATGTTTCTTTCTATGTATATGTTTAGTCCTTTGCCGTAAATCCTACGGGCTTCCTCACGTAGTTCTATACTACTTCAACGTAGTTCCATTTTCCTTGAAATCGTTTGGACTGTCACCCTTGATCTAGCTGTATTTTCTTACCATGAATTCTCGAATGTTCGGCTAGGATTTATGCCACCTACGACCACTAGGGATTACGCTACCTACTAAACGTTTTCGTAACTCGGTTTGGGTTTAAGCCACCTAGGACCGCTAGGGATTACGCTACCCGTCAACCACGCCCTTTTTCCCACGTATGTATCGTGAATCGTTTTTCCAGGTCTAGATGCACATGTATCTCAATGTGCCATCCGAGTCCCGTAACAGAGCTAATCAAGAAATACAGGACTCGGTCGAGAGCTTTAGGTTATCTGCCGATGCAGATATCAAGGTTTGTTTTTCTACCGGTGGTTATGGTCCCACGTGACCCCTCCCTCAACTACTGAAAGGCAATCCATGAAAATCATGCACGAGAACAATACTCCGGCCATCCATGCCCCACTTTCCTATTGGCCAACCTCACCCATAACTAGATAACAAGTATATGGTCTGTTGGGAGTTCTCTGCCTTTCCGCATACGTACACGATTGACTAAAGATAGTAGGTAGTCGACGACGTGCTATCACAGGGCTAAACTAAGTATCGCCGTCTCCACGCTAATCCACCCCAGTCTTTAGGTTGCTCGCACAGCAACCAAGGCTTACCCTTGGTTCTTCTACCGCTGGCCTTAACCTCTGTGAGCCCAGGCGGATAATCTGCAACCTCACAGAGGGATACCAAGAGTACCCTCACGTCCCCTGAAGCTACCGCTTCATCACCCAGTTCGCTGGAGCCTTTATCTAAGTCAGATAAACATTCGCTCCTCCTCGTGTGTTTGTTTAAACGATGACCTACCGTATTAGGTTACTCATCTATTTGTGAACTGGTCCAATTCTCTTGACTAAGAATTATTACTTAGTTATCCTTAACTAAGGTTTATCACTTAGTTTCCCTTCCCGTTATCCTTATTAACTACGATTTTCCACTTAGTCCCCTGAACTAGGGTTTTGTCTAATTGGTTAAGTGTGGTCATTCGAGTTCATGACTTACCCCGCCTACGAATCATGTCAAAATTGGCTAAGTATTCAAGTTCAAGACTTAGCCCTACAAACCATGTATCAAGTTGGTTAAGTATATCAAGAAGTTCACGACTTAACCGTAGATTATCGTGTCAGATTGGTTAAGTATTGGTTAACTTAACCCTATCAAATTACTGTGTCAGATTGGTTAAGTATAGGTTATCTTAAACTCATCAAGCTACCGCGTCAGATTAGTTAAGTATAGGTTGTCTTAACCTCATCAAATCATCGAGTAAAATTGGTTAAGTGTAGGTTAACTTAACCCCATTAAATTATCGAGTCGGATTGGTTAAGTATAGGTTAACCTAACCCCATTAAATTATCGAGTCGGATTGGTTAAGTATAGGTTAACCTAACCCCATTAAATTATCGAGTCGGATTGGTTAAGCATATTTAAGAGGTTCGTGACTTAACCCTATCAAATCATCAAGTCAGATTTGTTAAGTGTAAGCTAACTTAACCCCATCAAATTACTGAGTTGGATTGGTTAAGTGTAGGTTAACTTAACCCCATCCACTAGTCGTATTTATAATGGTTAAGTATCATTCTTGTGGGTTTCCTTAACCCTACCACGCATCGCGTTATCCCAGTCGGGTGTTATCAACCCATTTAGGTTAAACTAACCCATCCGCTAATCGTATTATATGGTTAAGTGTCTTTAAGTAATCAAGGCCGGTCTTACTTAACCTACCCATTCATGTCATATCGGTTAAGTGCCATTAGTCAAACTAACTTAACCTTATCATGTGGCATTAAGTAAATTAATGCACCCCAACCTCTCACATTAGACTTTGTTGTGGTTACTGGTTACGCCGGGCGGGTCCGGGCAGCTTTACACCACAACCTAGTCTAACCTCGGGTTTTGAGCGTGATATGACCAACTACTCACATTGGGTCTTATTGTCTGTAGCTACTGGATTTGCCGGGCGGTTCCGGGCAGATTTATGCTACAAACTCAACCCAACCTCGAGTTGGCCACTTTCATGTTTTCCTACTTGTCATGTTCATGTCAAATTTAGGCTACGACAAAGTCCACGTTTTCCACTTATTCCCATTGTCCCATTACTTAATTCATGTTAAGTTTCATAGCCCATCTCAAGTTTGCCTAACTACCCAAGGCGTATTCCCAACGCAAGTGAAAGCGAGTCAACATAGTAGGAATAATATGACAACATATTGGCCCCAAACATGTATGATAGCATAAAGGAATTGGCCTCAAACATGTGTGATAGCATAACACTAGGTTCATCATCATAGGCATGTAAATGGTCATAAGGGGTTTAGGTTCTTTTACATGCATAAGCCCCAAGTCAAGTTCATATGAATGCTCCACAAGTCAAATTGTTCTAAGGGTTCATGCCAACATTCCACAAGTCAAGATTCAATCTTATATGATAAACTAGGTCAAACACAACATGAGTGGCATGATTTAATCACTAAGAAATAGCCCACAAGTCATAGGTTCAAGAGAGGGGCAAGACTAGATTCACATAGACTAACATACTTAGGTTTCATCTCATTTTATTCCATGTCAACATTAGAACTACCGTTTAGATCTAAAAGTAGCTAGAACTTACAAAGCGTGGCTAGAGATTTATGAGCAAGCATTTGTCGTAGAACGGTGTTGAGATGATGCTCTACTTCCTTGATTTGATATAGAAAGCTTGCTCCTTTGAGTTGAATCAAGTTTGCATGCTTAAGCCTTTGAAGTTGAAGATGGAGGCCATGATCAAGAGACATTTGGGCAGCACTTTGTTGTTAGGATGGTTTGTAGTGAATTAGGCTAGGTCTTAGGATGTTTATATAGAAGTTAGGACTAGTTTAGGCCCTTAGATTAACCCTAGTTTAGATCTGAACCATCCAATCTCATCACAGGCCAACAGAACAGACCCAAAGGAGCAAGTAGGTGCACCAGGCCAACCTGGCTCGACCAGGGAGGTCGACACCCAGGTCGACTGCCCAGTCGACCTGGTCCCTGGGGGGTCGACTCCCCATTCGACCTGGGGCTGGGCGGGAAATTTTCCCGCCCAGTCTGTTTGGGGCTAAATTCGAAATTTGAAAATCTGTTTTCGTTTTCTGATTTTTCGTGAAACTTCTAGAGGCCATATCTCGGTCATACGGACTCCGATTTACGAAATTTCGGACTCGTTTCCAACCAGAATTCCGAGACGAACGCGACGGCGCAACCCGTTTCTCTTGATTCTTATTTTAAAATTTAATTCTGCCTCGATTCTTTTCTTAACACGTTATTGAAATTCGGGTTGTTACATAGTTTGAAATTTTCCTTTTCACATGCTTGCTTTTTTCTTTGGTACTTTAAAGTACCAAATAATGATGATCAACACACACAATCAACAACAGGTTATAAATCACATCGTACATCACAATATGTGAAAAACAGAAGAAAAAAAATGTTGAAGAACCCAGTTACGTCCCTCCAACCTGTTTCCCTGCATCCACAGATGTTAGTCAACATAGATAACATGCAGGTAAAATATTCTGATAAACAGAATCAATATTTCGATACGATTTATATATATCATTATTGATATTTTCAACCAACTGACTAGCAGTTCAACCAAACAGCCAACACACAACAAACAACCATTCTTTATAAATTCTAAAAATATTTTATAAAAATGTAAATTGTGTAGAGTTAGTGAGATTTACTCACCTTGGTCGGTTTATCGTTAAATAACGATAACCGTCGTTGATTTGATTCAGGCGTTTAATTTCACCATAAATCCAAACGAACTCGAATTCACTCCCGGTCAGTTCCATGGTGTAGCCACCGTCCATACGATCCCAACGGATCTTGTTTCGCTCAATTCTGATATCGTATGATCAAGTTATCAATATTATAAATTGCGTTTACATTTCTTTGAAATAAAATTAAACTATATAGGCCTTTAACGAAATGTTTCTTGGCCCAACTTCTTCTACCCGGTTTCAATAGTACCATCTCCCTCAAGACCGAATATCGAGCTCCAGGAAACCCATTTCAACTTCTTCCTCCACCATGTTCTCCTTAATCTCTTCATTAAAAATCCAACAAAAATTCCCATTGTTTATCTTTTTCAAAACTCTACATCACCATCCCCATAACCTCAAACTCGCTCCTCCCCATGGAAACCCGTCGTCGGCCTTTTCCTGATGTCCACGTACAGGTAGCGTCACTTTTTAATTTGTTAAATTCCCACAAAATCAAAACCGATGCTATTCTTCTCACCAAACACCACTACATACTCGGAATTCTCAATCGAAGTCTAAAACCGATGAAAAACCCAACCCTAGCATCACTGACCAAAAAATCCAACTCGCGAATAGGCATCGAACAGTATAAAACCCACATGAAGCTGAAGGATATCACTGCAAGAGCTCTAAAACACTTGTATTCTGATTTATGGATTTTTCTTTGAATTTATATTGATTTTTGAATGAGGACATTTGTAATGACCCATCTTTTTGCATTAATGGTGATTTTCATTTATTTAATTATTAATTGCGAACGGTTGTAGAAAAAGTCAAAAATCATGTGCAACAACGTGCCACGATCCCAAAACAGAAATAAAACAGACTGGTTGATAAATTTTGCACAGTGTCAAAAGGAGCACTGTTACCCTAAAATATATTAGAAAAATATATGTTTATTTTCCAAAATAAAAATTGCAGTAAAATTCTATAAAACATTTTAAGACTATGGGAACAGAAACCGAACAAAAGTTTGAAACGAATATTTAGTTATAATTTAATTTAAAATCCTGATAAATTTTATTATCTGAATTATAATTCCTTTCGATAGTTCGACTAACTACAAACTATATCTCCCTACGAACATCGTTATTAACTAATTCACAATTTTTTTTATTTCAATCATAGTTAAAATAATATATTGCCTTAAATCGTTTTTATTTAAATCTTCCAAAATTTATTTAAAATTCATATTAAATTCAAATTAAATTTTTAAAAATATTGGATCGTTACAATCTTCCCCACTTAAGACTTTTCGTCCTCGAAAAGGAGAGTTCGTAAAATTATACATAAGTAAAATAAATCTTACTTATAAATTTCAATTTTTGAAAACTCAAGATGATCTCTCGGACTTGGAATCCCATTTTCCATTTCAAACCGTTGAAATACACTAATTCCTCTCATATAGAAAATCATACTTCACTTCGGGATCTCCAAAACCAAATTTTCTTTCAAAATTTTAAATATACTATGCTGAAATCTATATGTTATTAGTTCGAGAAGCTCATCCTCATGACAGGGAAACTGAGTATCACCCATCGCACGAAACCCAAATCTTTCATCACAACCCAGTTTTAGTCATGGTTACTCGGACAAACCAAATCATTTCATATCCCGAAGTTGTAAATCATTTCGCAATCATAGTTTACAATTACTTATTGTTTTCAAACATTTCCAAATATCGGGATTCTAGTCGTCGAAACCACCGTTTATTATAAACAGTTTATAACCTATTTATCATATCCAAAACGGTTGAAAATAAAATTTCCAAGCAACTTATGTCGACATCAACATTTCAAGTTTCGAATTCATACCAAACTTTGTGAATTTCAAATTTCACTCTTTGCGTAAGTTGATTTTTTTTCCTATCGACTTATTATCATAAATCGGTCTTATGCAAATTCAAACTTACATTCCAAATGTTTAAACTTTATACATGGCATTAACTTCTTTTAAGATTCAATATTGCTTCAACATTTCAAGACCTTTATATAATATTTTCCAAGAGTCTATTTCCA
Organism: Allium sativum; assembly: GCA_030737875.1. Classification (NCBI taxonomy): domain Eukaryota; kingdom Viridiplantae; phylum Streptophyta; class Magnoliopsida; order Asparagales; family Amaryllidaceae; genus Allium; species Allium sativum. The sequence goes on along the minus strand of CM060926.1, from coordinate 1,014,444,430 downwards.
AAATTTAGAAGTCATATTCATAAAATCGATCAACTTTTCTTTTTGTATTTCGAGATCTACGACATTTTATTCATTCTTGTTTCAAATTCCAAATCTTGTTTGGAAAGTTACTTTATTCACAAGTCTAGCGAAAATCTTTGAAACATTCCTTTTAAATTACCACTACGCTTTCGCTGCGCTATTCCGATTTAACGTATACATATTTCAAACAATTTGTCTCAAACACCAAAAATTGATTTCGAAGATTCTCCAAAACAAAACTCTTTATTTTCGAAAAAAAACAATTTTCCCAGTCTACTTACTAAGCAAAGTTTACTATTTGAAGTTCGGTTAACATAAGGCCTTGGACAATTAAATTACCTAATCAACTTCAGGTTTTTCCATTAACTTTTTCCTGAGTAAATCTTACTTCAAATTTTGTCCTCCATTGTATCGTAGCGATAACTCTTTAATACTTCTATTTGGATTGCTCATACAGTTTCAATAGGGAAAGATAGTTTTCTCCCCCACTTAGAATATTTGTTACAATTTGAACCATTTTTTTTTCTTTAAGCAATTTCTCAACTTAAGCCAAAATTAACTTCAAATTCCTTAGGAAAGTTTGATTGCTAAAATCATCTTCTAAGCAAACAGTTTAACTTACATTTTACCATTTACAACTCATGCTAGATATAGGTTCGACTCTATTGCTTAACACTCATCGAGGAGTATAATATCTTCCCTGATTACACATATTAGATCTCAATATTTATATTCAAACATTCGTTACGACTTGATCAATTACTTTTGTTAGAACGGGGTGATGTTCGACGCATGGGATTAACAAATAAGCTTACGTACGTGCATATTCAAGATTCATTTTCCAATTATTCAGACGAACTTTACTCCTAAACATAATATTCCAAAATCTCATTCTAGGGCATTTTCTGACCCTATCTCTAATGAGATATTATAACTCTGATGAGTCCTATCTTTCGTTCAAAATATGTCGTACCCTATAGCTTTGTATAACCAATGCTCTGATACCAACTGTAACGACCCATCTTTTTGCATTAATGGTGATTTTCATTTATTTAATTATTAATTGCAAACGGTTGCGGAAAAAGTAAAAAATCATGTGCAACAACGTGCCAAGATCCCAAAACAGAAATAAAACAGACTGGTTGATAAATTTTGCACAGTGTCAAAAGGAGCACGGTTACCCTAAAATATATTAGAAAAATATATGTTTATTTCCCAAAATAAAATTTGCAGTAAAATTCTATAAAACATTTTAAGACTATGGGAACAGAAACCGAACAAAAGTTTGAAACGAATATTTAGTTATAATTTAATTTAAAATCCTGATAAATTTTATTATCTGAATTATAATTCCTTTCGATAGTTCGACTAACTACAAACTATATCTCCCTACGAACATCGTTATTAACTAATTCACAATTTTTTTTATTTCAATCATAGTTAAAATAATATATTGCCTTAAATCGTTTTTATTTAAATCTTCCAAAATTTATTTAAAATTCATATTAAATTCAAATTAAAATTTTAAAAATCTTGGATCGTTACAACATTTGCTGTCGATTTTCTCGATGGTGGCGGCACATATTTTGTTGAATAGAGAAAGTAAGGGTTAGCGTTAGGAATGTATATGGTATTTATAGGATGGTATATTATTTTTTTATTTGACTATTTTATTTTATTTCAATCAATCGCTATCTATACACGCTGTTTAAAAATCCCTGTGATCACGTACAATACCCAAAAATCACGGAAATGGACATGCAGCTACAGTTTGACATTGCGGACCCAACGAAATTGGTTTCGTCGAATTCCGACTCCGTTTGCTCACACAGCATATTTTTAAAGTCAGAAAATTGACTGTTTTCCACATTAAAATCCCGTACGGCCACATACTGACTTCAAAAATCATGCAAATTGAAATCTAACAATAATTGAACATTACAAATCCAACAAAATTAGTTTCGTCGAATTCTGACTTCGTTTGCAAAAGTGGCTATTTTTAAAGCTCTAAATAACCCTTTTAAATATATAAATATATTTAAAAATAATTAAATTAAAAATAAATAAATATATATATATATTATCGTATATATATCCACAATATATATCCATACAGCTCCAGATAAATATATGTGGATTTGCAACTCAGTATTTCAAATCCTGCTTAATTCAATGTTTAATTAAAATAGAAATAAATAAATAAACTGTTATGGTTTTATGGCGCTGTTTTTTTCTGAAAATTTGATTCAGGCATAATTAAAAATTTACACGATGAAATCCCGATTTTTCTCTTCCACTAGAAAGATATACTCCACCAAATCCATACGTTTCTTGTTTCACATAAATCCGAGTTAAAACGAATCCTGTACATTCAGTTGAAGTTCAAATCGCCAAATAGCGAACTGCCGCGCCATTTCGAGCTCGATTATAACGTATAATATAATTCTAAGTTCAAATGGCTTCTATAAAAAAAATTCTTTATATAATTAAATTCCAAACTGAATTAAATCAGTTAAATAATTCAATTCACACCAATATTTTGAATTTCACTATTTCTGATTATTTCTGAATTAAATGTATTGTTCTATTATTTAATTTAATTAAATAAATCCATATAATTTAATTCCACGACCATTTAATCCTCTAAACCACTAATTAAATAATTAAGTAAATTAATTATAACGCTGAAAAATGCGGGTCGTTACAGACAATACCTCTATGTAAAATAAAGAATTTTATGTAAGATATACGTGTTTATCTGTGTTATATTTTGAGTGTATGCACAAAATATAATGTATGTGTTATTTTATTAATATTGTAGACCTTTTCGTAAAAGTGGAACATTCTAAAAACTTTTATTCAAAGTATAAAGAATTAAGATAGATTGTTTAGAACAAAAACAATTAGAATAGTAAATTTGACCAATATTTTTTTATGTTAAAACACAGTCAAATTTGCAAGTCATGCTGGAAGTTAATTCTTTTAAATTTTGTTTTGTTTTAAAAATGGAAGCGGCTATTAAGACACAAAATTAAAAACACAAATTATAAACCAATAAATTTATTCGTCTTTATGTGCAAAATTTTGTAGCGACTAAGATTTTTTGTATTCAATTTTATGTCATAATTTTGTATTCATGTAGGCTTTCTCTTTAAAAATTGTATTTAATGTTAACATGTTAATTGGAGTAGACTTCAAACTGATGTATGAGCACACATTTCCATTGCAGCACACTATGTTTACAAATTCATTTGTATATACATTATATCCAAAGTCTGCATGCTTGAAGCAGACACTGGATGGAAAAATGTGAAACTGTAATAGTTAACTGTGCAAAAACTTAGGAGACCACATGAAGTAGATGGAGTTGGAAAGAGCAGCAGATTAATTTATTTTTGAAGTGAATGATGTACAAACAAATTAAATGCGTCCGAAAACAAATTTGCAGTGTTTTAGGAATAAATGAAATCAGAGAAAAGAAACAGCCTTTACAGCATTAAGCGATTTTGTTAGTGCCAGCAACTTATAGCAGCTTCCAATACCTCCAGATCAAACACTCCAGCATCTTGCATTCAGTCTATCTAAATACACATTGCATACACCCTCAGCTGCATGGAAGTTATATCTGCTTCTACGCATTCACTTGATGGTGGCACTTCATGTTCGCATCAAGGTTGAAGTGCAACATTCTGGCATCTCATTCGAATATAGTTTCAGCAACTTGCCTTGGCATATCCTTGCAACTCCTTTAACAGTGTCTTCCTTTCTCTTCTTATCATACAGTGAAAGAACCACCTTAATTGCACTCATCACCTAGTCTATTGATCACCTGCCTCTTCACCTTTGACCCCAGTTTCTCTGTCCGTGCTCCTTACGTTCATGTTTTATCAGATAGTTATCCCTTCGTATTTTGCTTATTTTTTCCCCTTACAAATATTTGTATTGGCTAATTCCTAGTAACTTTTATGTGAATCTTCACTAAAACATGTGTGCTCTCCTCTTCAAGGACCACCCCATCATAAAAACATAAAGTAAAGTAAAATCCAAAAATTAATTAAATTGGCATGAAGTGGGATATATATGATGTGTAGTAAACTCGAGCAATGGTTAACACTTGAAAGAAAATTCACTTACGGCCTCATTGTGCTTGAATTGATCATCAAAAAACCATTTATATTATTCATTGAGTCTAAGCCCATAATAATTTTCATGGTACTGATTAAAACTTGAATAAACTGCTAGGAAATGAAACAAAGAAATTCAGCTTTGTTAAATATATAGATACCCAGATTATTATGAGTAATACAAAAGAACTTAACAATTTAAATGGAAAATACTAGGTGCGCATGTAGCTGAAATCCAAAGTTGACTTGCTAACCTAGACGTTCCGATATAAAAATATTATGCAAAATGAGAAGACAACCCGCAGGCAACGATGGAAAATAGGTAAAATCGAGTTTTCTATTTGTTCCGTGTTTCACATTTTTAGCAAATACAAAATACATATATGATTTTGTACTGTTCAAAACTAATATTAATTAGTATAAACAAATAAAATTTTGAGTAAATGACAATTATTCAATAGAGATACTATGCTTAGCATAGGTAAAATCCTCCATCTATTTACAATATATGCAGATAATTTTTTTAAATGATCTCTTTCTTTTCACATCTTAAATTTTTATTACTCTTCAAATCTTGCTTAAGAGCCTCTAACATGTCTTATTTCTGTAATGACTATTAAAACAATTAATTTGCATTAAATCTGGAAACGCATAAAAAATATACTAAATATGTATGGTTGCCTCACTAATAAGTTGTAATTCAGATGAGGAGTGGTCAGTAATACTGTCGGGAGAATATGGTCATCGATGCACTAATCACTAGTTAGTATGTTGAAATAAGGGACCAAACAAATAACAGCAATGAAATCAGTTAGAACCATAGGGTACTTGAAAATTGACGCGCATGCTAAGCAGAAATCTAACACAATATTTTGTTACATGCAACCAAATTCAAAATGATGCAGGCAAATAATTGTAGTACAGATGAAAGTAAGGAAACAACAAATTTAAGCAGTCATGTTTATCACACTCTGAACTTTTGTAACCATTTGTCCAAAAATTAAAAAAAAAATTCAAAATTAGTACATCTCCGACCTTGAAATACAGTACATTCTTAATCACAGACAGCCTACTATCTTTTTGTTAGAATTTGTGATACAATATTTTCGTTTGCAGAAGATTTGGAAGATATTATTGATTATGGTGATAGAATATTTCCAATTAGAGAAGATTTGGGAAATATTGTGAATTTGAGTAATATAATATTTCCAACTGCAGAAGATTTGGAAGATATCAGAAAATTTGTTGCCTATTTTGTGAAATTAGATAGGGAAATAAATTGCCTACATAACTGGAAGAATATGAAGAGGTTTCTTTTTGGGATATTGAAGTAAGGAATTAATTCTCTGATTAGAAGCAAATAAGTTAGAGAATTGATTAGGTATTGATTTATAACCATAAATCAATTACTTCAACCCCAAATATTAATCCTTATATAAGGATAGGGATTAGGTGAATGATGTATCATCTCTGAAAGTTCTTCTTCTTCCCTACTATCAGTCTTGTAATATTTTCTTATTTAGAAAAGGAATAAAATCTCCTCTCCCCAAGTGTGCGTACACTAACAAGACATTTGTGGAACCACTGTAAATTTCTTGTGTTCTTTCTTTTATTTCTTGATCTGTGATTGTTTTGCTGGGGACTATCTTTGTTTGTTTTGCCTCGCCATCAATCCATATCTATTTGTTTTTCCGTAAGGTTGGGTTATATTTCAAGGCGTTTTTTGTTTGGAAACTTTCCCAACAATTGGTATCGGAGCTACGAGGTTGATTGAGAAAGAGTGTTAGGCATTATGGCAGGAGATAAGGAGAATTTAGCCATTGAATCAAGGCCATATGTCAAAGGGTCATATATGGAAGACGAATCTCAGTTAGCAATAGAGTGATGGAATGAGGATAAAGAGTTCGAGATGTGGTAATGGAGGATGAAAGCTGTTCTGATGAGAAACAATGTTCATCCTGTGATGTTTGCTCCTGAGGAGTTGACAGATGATATTTCAGCCGTGGAAAGGAGGGAGATGGAACGATGGGCGTTTACTACTTTACAGTTAGCAATGGGAGAAAATGTCAATTCAGAGATTAGTGGTGAGACCACTGCTAAGGACATTTGGACCAAGCTGAAAAAACTCTATTTAAAGAAGTCACTAACCAACCGTCTGATTTTGCTGAAGACGTTTTTCACCATGCGGATGAGAGAGGGTATTTCAATAAAGGCACATCTAAGCTTCTTTGATAATCATGTGATGAATATGAAGACTGTTGATTTGAAAGTGGATGAGGAGAAAAAAGCAATGATTATTTTGTGTTCTCTTCCGGAGCGATACATAGGTTTCGCTAACAGTCTTATCTATGCCAGAGATACACTAACAGTAGATGATGTGAAGGCAGGTCTTCTATCTGAGGACTTGAGGAATCAGATGAAGGGGTTAAGTGAAGGTAGAGGAGGAAGTAGTATGGAAGCCTTATTAGGTGGTATGGAGAAAGGGGAGGAGAAGAAGAAAATAAAGTCAAGAGACGGGAGGTGTTACATTTGCAAGAAAACAGGCCATTGGAAGAGAGATTGTTCGGACCTGAAGAAAAAGATTAAAGATGGAAATTCGTCAATTGCGACGGAGGAATTTTTGTCTGATAACTTGTTGACAACGGTAATGTAGTGGCCCGAAAATCCATACCAATTTGAGCTGACTAATATACTACACATTCAACTCAAAGTGCACGAAAATTCGGATCATTAATAGAAAGAAACAAGAGGATGAGAAAGATAAGATAGAACTTATAGAATAGAAGAAGAAGAAGATCGTAACTGAACAGAATCAGAGTAAGAATCTCACAGCGGAATGAATAAATTGTATTATAACATAACTTTGAAATACAAAATCTGAATTTGTGCTTACATATCATATCAGAGTGTAACTTATATGCATCACAGCGGAAATAATCTCTAAATAGTTAATGGTGAAGTCTCCTGCTTCGAGCTCCTCCAAATGTATCTGTAAAAGCTTGAAACACTTGATTGCCCATACAAATTTGGGCACCCAAGAGTTTAGGTAAAACAAACAAAATAAAACTCTGGGTTGATCATGGGACTGGTGTGAGTAAATTCCAACCATATTGTTTAACTTTGAAAATACTTTTGAAACAAAAGGATAATAGTAAGACCAGCCACACATAAACATGGACGGTTTTTACCTTACTATAACCCAAACCATTTTGATATTAAAATCCAGTGATATTATGATAATATCTAATCATATAAATAACCAAGTAGCAGAACGCTTGCATCTCATGCTCCATATATATATATAGTATAAAATCATAAACCGCAAAGTGCTTATTGGAGATTGGATTCCAACAGACAAGGTATGGGAGCACCTTCCGATCAGTGTACCCTAGAGGGTAAAAGTGGGGTTCAATAAGAACGTCTTGCAACCCGGCCACACATGACCGACCACTCATTTAGCTTGAGTGTATCGAATATATTGCCACCCACGGTTATTGGCCATCCAACCGTAATCCGAAGATACAGAATCAAAAATGAAGAACAAATATGAATTTTCTCTAGATCGGTGACAATACACCCTGCTTGGGTATGACCCAACTAGCCATGCTGCCCAGCCCAACTTCTGTCATATCCCGGTTGTGAGGCTAGAGGCTACGTCTATCTTCAGAACATCTTATCACCATTCACTTTGAATGTCACATCGTCAAACTCGTCAATTCACTAATCGATTTCCAAAAATATCATGGGTATAAAAAGCTAAGAGGAACGAATTCCTACGCCACCAGATGTAATACCTTTAAGAGATCAACTGTACGTGATTTTTTAGGTATACTCTGTCAGACACTCGTCTATACAAGTTGTCCTGGGACTGGACAAACAAAAAGCACCATTCTGGAACAGAAAAGACCATTACATTTCACTCCGTCTTCAATTGTCTTTAGCAAAATTTAATTCGCAGCGCTTATGCCTATGCGGAGTGGTTTTCAGATAATATATCCAACCGGCCTCTCCGTATTGACAACGATGATCTCAACACTTCGATAGTCGGTTATTTAACTATCGAAGTAAAAACAAATATTCATTCTAATGTATAACTAAACATCACACAATTACTGGCCCTTTTTATTTTAACATTAATTTTTCGGTTCCCTATATCTCCTTGGATATTTCCCCAAACCCGTTTAAGCCTTACACTTCATGGAAAACATTTCCAGTTTTCATTATAACTATTTAATTTGCAACATTTTCTTTTTAAAACTCTATTCACTTTAAAATGTGAATATAATACCTTTACAGAAATCTGAACACCTCTATAAAATGAATCTTCATTTTAGAAATAAACACTCTTGCGGGCTCAATCTTATTTACCGAGTTATTCTATAATTTTATCTTCCCATTCCACTTTATAAACTCTGTTTCTAGTCACTTCTTGTTAAGTAGATATCACGTTTATAACTTTAATCTTGATTGCGTTTTCTAGTATAATTTATTGGTTTAAAACCAAATATTTATAATTTCTATAAGTTACTTACTTTCATAATATTCGATATTGTCGAATTATAATTTCAAATCCTAATGGTTTAATTCTAATTACATTTTGAACATCAAAATGATGTCATTGTTTTCTGAAATGGTTCTCCAATTTCACTTTCTAAATTCATTCTTATATTCTGTTAGAAAAACATCGTTACTTATTACTTTAGAGTAAGTGGATTTTAAACCAAACTGTTTCCATTCCCTAGGGAGTGCTGCTATATATAAAAATCACTCTTAAGCTTGGTCAACAATGCTAATTTATCGTTATAGTTCAAAAACTTGTCATATGCTGTAATATTCCCCTTTTATACTAATCTCGATATAATAGTTACGCTTAAGCCTAGTCAACAACGTTATTTTATCGTTATAGTTCAACAGTGCATACATAAAACAAACAGTACATATAAATATTTAGGAATCCGGTTGGATTCCTCCAACCGGTTTCCTGCATCCACCGATGTCAGTCAACACAATTAACACTAATTTCATACTAGGGAATATTTTAATCGATGGAATCAGTATCCAACCAATGATGTGTATATATACGACGATATTCAACCAATTTTATTGTAATTTACGTAATCAATCATCACACAGCATTCAACCATTATTTTAAAATATAATTATAATATTTTAAAATAAAATAGAGTTAGTGTGTTTACTCACCTTGCACGTTAACCGTTAAGTAACGATTTGCGTCAGTTGATTAAAGCAGGCGTTTAATTTTTCCATAATCCAACCGTGCTTCAAATTGCTCCAAACCGACTTCATAGCGTCGACCGCTTCCGTGCGATTCCAAAATGAAGGACTATTCGTCAAATCCATTTCCTAAAATATCACGTTCCCAGTATTCCACACCCCATCATTTTCAAATCTCAAAACACCATGCTACTCCTTGCTTTACTTCTAACCAGATTAAACCTGTGCTTCACACACGGAGGTATGTGGAACAAACTTCTCGCTGTCCGTCTCCCATTTCTCCAACCGTTACTCCATAAAACTCTTTTGTGCTGCTGGAAAACAACCTAGCTCCGCTTATCCAAAGTCGAGCCGTAGAAAAGGTGGTCGGACCTTGGAACTCTACTTCAATACAAGCAAGAGCAGTTGAAAGCCGACAAGCCTCATTAGCATGCTTTCACCACCTTGAGGTGCCATGAAAGGATCCTTTGCATCAAGGTCCCATTGTTCCACTACTCCCCCTTGCGTGCATCTCCTTGGCATGAATGTACCCAGACCCCAAAAGATATTGTACCATCTTTCTTTCTATTACAAACGCCACCTGCTTCAGTATGAACGCATGCCCCTGTATGTTTATTCCTCCATCCTTTTACTTGTTAAAGCTTCCAACTTCGTAACACCGACACTAAGTGTATGGGCTTCGGTTTTTGATCCCATTCACTAATTCTATCAGCCTATAGTAGCTATAAACAACACGCACTTCCCCTCGAACTGGACTTTGTCCATTGTTTGAACGCAACAATACATTTCTTATTGTTTATATTTTTTTTTCTGGGCTTACTGCAAATGCAACGGACTAATGTCCTCCATTGCCTTGTCAGCCCACGTTCCCCCTTGCTCAATGAAACCCAAACCTTTATTCCCACTTGCTACCGCCGTACCCCATCCCTTTGCAAATACCCATGTTTACACTCCATTACACAACTTCTTTTCCAACCCATTAAATGCACACATTAGTCCACCTTTCTCTTCCAAAATTAATTACACCGCTCTAGAAAATACTTCACCCTGACCAAGCCTTAACACCATGCTCCACGCTCCTCATCAACCCCTCTACAACTCGCGCAAGTGAAGACGAGTACCGTAGTATATCGTTCCTTGGTAAATCATGGTTTAGCCTCTAGAAATGCTATCCATCTCATAGCCTTCTTTCTCTCCTTCTATTTCTCAACTCTCGCAATTTATTTTTGGCGTGAACAAGGAATGGCCGCTAGCCTTATACTTTATGTTTACTTTAAATATTTTCCTACGTAAAAGCTTGAGTTGATGAAATGGTTTCAATTGGCAATGGAACCAAAAATGTTGCTGAAGTAAACCGATGAAAAGCTTTGATGATGTATTTATAAGGTGGAGGAGCTTCACCCTTAAGTTTCAGCTTAAATTTTCATCATAGGTTTAGGGTAGGTCTACTGTGCATTAAGATACATAGAGTTTTCTTTTCGCAACATGTCCGTGAAATGAAAGATCAGAGTTGAGTTTAGCTTTGATTTAACGCTGCTTATTAAAGTACAGACATGAATTTCATGATATATATATATATATATATATATACAATAGTGTTCATTTCATTTGTACCCATTAGGCTATACTTGTAGCCATGCTCCTGCGTGATGGAGATTAGGGTGTAGTTGTGGTATTAGACTTGAAATATCATAGGTTAGGCACTTTATTTTCAACATAGACGGAGTTGGAGTAATGGTTCACAGTATGGTTTGGCTTCTAAGTACACTCAGGGGATAGGTTTTAGAACAGTATAGGTCTTGTTTTAAATAGATCGTAGGTACCCTGCTATGCGATATTTTATTTATTAATGACTGTTATGGACAGAGATAAGAATACGGTCGTGTCCAGCGAGGTGCCACAAGCCCAAAAATACGATAATATCGGTAGGTCAACTTATTTTGTGAAACCCCAAAATATTGATATATGGTGCAAAATACTCCATATAAAATGTTGTGTATTTAATTTATTAAAAATTACAGTAAAATTCTAAAAATTAAATTATCACTATGTCCCAAAGGAACCTTATCTAAATTCGGAACCGATATTTAAGTATATTTAAATAACTGTTATGGCCATAAGCGATTATGCCACTGTTTTTCTGAATATTTAATTTGGACATAACTTGCAATATATAATCTGAAATCTCGATTTTTCACTTCCATTATAAAAATATAGTTCAATGGATTCGAAAATTTCTTGTTTCGAGGAAATCTGATTTGTAACGGATCCTGTACAGTAAATTGAAGTTCAGAACGTTAAATTACGAACTGCCGCGACATTTCAGGCTTGGTTATAGTTAATATATATTTTTATACGTTCAACTTCATTTTAATTAATATATAAATCTACTTATATTACGATTTCAATATTTAAACTGATTTAAATATTCAAATACAAAGTGATAAAAATGCGGGACATTACATTTCATCCCCCTTAAAAGAATTTCTTCTCCGAAATTACTAAGGTTGGAAAAATGTTATGAACTCTGTTCTAACCTGGTTAAAAATCTTTATTTCACTTCTTATCTTCAGTTTCAACTGAATTAATTTATTTCCATTAAATATTAATTTCTTCTTATTAACTAATATTTTCAAAAATTCTGAAAATTTTCTAACAGCTTAAATTTTTGGAGAATTTCGTTAGCATCTCCTCTACACGGCTCATTCGGTATTACTACAACTTGCCACTTTGGGTCTTATCCAATCCAAAAGAAATTCAAACAGCCAAGCGGCTTTCCAAAAATAGCTCATAAATCTCATACCCGAATATAATGTGAACCTATACCTTTTTATCGGGCATTCAACTTTATCTCTTTCATTTGTTGTCCAATCAGCATATACCATCTCATTTCCACTCGATTTCCATTAAAATTATCCTCGAACCACATCATCCACATATAACTTCATTCAAACTCCAATTCCAAACTCAATTCCAACTCTCAATCCATCAATTCAATTCCATTCCAGATTATCTCTAATCCAAACCAATTTTATTTGACTTAGTTAAATTTCTATTTATTTACTTCGTAAGTAAAATTTAAATTCCGGAATTCAAATTCCTGAGGTTTTTCTTTCAAATCAGTTTAAAATCATATATATTACATATCATAATAGCAATTCAAAACATTTCAATTTTCGAACAACTTGTTTCTCAAAATAATCCAAAACAATTTTGTTGGTAGTAATCTGTCACTTAGAACCTCAAAAATAAACACCGATGATGGTCGACTTCATCATCGGAATTATTTTCCAGTAACCGAAGTGAGTTCAGTACTATATCGTTTTCAAAACTCATTTTAAACACTTATATTTGAAAAATTCCTCAAAATATCTTTCAGAACTCTTGGAAAACAATTTCAAATCTCCCAGTATTTTAAAATTCCTTTATATTTAATCCAATTATTAATTTCAACTCTTTTCCAAGTTTCCAGAGTTCTATTTCAATTTCGGTTTTAAATTCAGATTTAGTTCACCTGATTTGTATGTGTTATGTTTTACGAATTTCGATGGATTATTTATATAACCATCTCGATTATAATCTTATGCGATTATAATAATGATCACACATCCAATATATTTAATAATGATTCCAAGATATATACTTCTTTATATCAAAGTATATTGCGGGTAAGATTATATCATTTACCCTCTTTTCCAAACATTGTGTCGAATTACTCTGTTCAAGAGTTTAGAAACACCTATCGATGTAGTTTGCATTACCTTTTCGACCAGAATTTATAAACCACTCGACTGACCAGTAAACATAATATAAAACAATTTTTACACTAATTACAAATACGCGCTCATATATATAAACTCATACTCAATCTAGGGTATTACTAACCCCATCTCTACTGAGTTACGCCACAGAGCCAAGTTAATCACTTAACCTTCAACTCTGATACCAACTGTAGTGGCCCGAAAATCCGTACCAATTTGAGCTGACTAATATACTACACATTCAATTCAAAGTGCATGAAAATTCAGATCATTAATAGAAAGAAATAAAAAGATGAGAAAGATAAGATAGAACTAATAGAATAGAAGTAGAAGAAGATCACAATTGAACAGAATCAAAGTAAGAATCTCACAGTGGAACGAATAAATTGTATTATAACATAACTTTGAAATAAAAAATCTGAATTTGTACTTATATATCATATCAGAGTGTAACTTATATACATCACAGCGGAAATAATCTCTAAATAGCTAATGGTGAAGTCTCCTGCTTCGAGCTCCTTCAAATGTTTCTGTAAAAGCCTGAAACACTTGACTGCATGTACAAATTTAGGCACCCAAGAGTTTAGGGAAAACAAACAAAATAAAAATCTGGGTCAGTCATAGGACTGGTGTGAGTAAATTCCAACCATACTGTTTAACTTTGAAAATCCTTTCGAAACAAAAGGATAATAGTAAGACCAGCCACACATAAACATGGACAGTTTTTACCTTACTTGTAACGACCCGGAAAAAGGCGATCTTGATTATTCGATATACAACACATATCGAACATCCAAGGATCGAAAATAACCGAATAGTTAATGAAAGAAATTAGAGGGTAAGGATAGATAAGATAGAACTTAGAACAGAAGAAGAAGAAGAAGAACACAACATCAGAGTAACATGAACCTCACAGCGGAACGAATAACATATAATAGATAACATATCTTTGAAATATAAATCTGTATTTGAATATACATATCATTTCAAAGTACAGCACTTACAACACAGCGAAAATACACTATAGCTATATGATCTTGAAGCCTCCTGCTCCAGCTCTTCAAGCATCTGTAAATCCCGACTTCTTGACTTCCCGTACAAAATTGGGCACCCAAGAGTTTAGGGGAAAACAAACAAAATAAACTCCGGGTCAGTCATGGGACTGGTATGAGTAAAACAATTTATAACAGTTCGAACAAGTAAACGATATCTCAAAAGACCACGCCGTATAACGGTACGGGTTTTTCCCTTATGAGAATCCAAAATATCTTTATATCAAAAACTTATTGATATTATAATAATGTCAATCAACCACAATATAATAATCATCTAGCAGAAACACTTTCATCTCACGTTCTACATATATAGTATACAATTAAAACCGCATGCACGTATTGGGAAATGGATTTCCAACTATGACAAGGTATGGAACCACCTTTCGCTAGTGTACCTCTAGAGAGGAATACACTGGGTTCAACAAGAACATCTTGCAACCTGGCCACACATGACCGACCACTCATTTAGCTTGAGTGTATCGAATGTATATGACCAATGGTTGGGATCAGCAACCGTTTCCCGAATGGGACAACATCAACAATAGATTTTTTTTGAAGTAAAAGAAACTCTAGATCAGGTGATTATACACCCTAATAGGTGCGACCTACATAGCCATGCTACCTGCCCGATTTCTGTCATTTACCGGTTGATGAGGCTTGAGGTTACGCCTTATCATCACATCAGATTCACTTTGAATGCCACATTGTCAGATCCATCGAAAATCATTAATTGACGTCTACAACAATACATTCCGTGTTAGCTAAAGAAGTTTCCTTCTCTGCTTCCACTTTTGGTACAGTTGAAGAAATCAATGTACGTGACCTTTATGGAAATACCCTGTCAGACATTCATCCATACAAGTCATCCAGGAACAGGATGAACCGAAGGCACTATTCAGTACATCCATCTTAGGCGCTGTTATCTAAGACTTATACAATAGCCCTTGCACTTTACTCCGTCTTCAATTATCTTTAGCATATATGATTCGCAATGCTTATGCCAGTACAGAGTGGTTCTTTGGATAATAATCCAACCGGTCTCTCCATATTAACAACATTAAAAATGGTCAAAACATCGATAGTTGGTGAGCTAACTATCAAAGAAAAACACGTGTGCAAACAACGATATTATTTCCAAATGGAAATTTTATCGACCAATCATCAACCATATATATATATATTTGTATTTCCTTATTTTCTACATTTATAATATATATTATTAACATAGGAAATATTTCCATAGCTTAAGTACGTATCACTATTCTTCCACATCTATCAGACTCTAACTATAAACTAACAAGAGAACAACTTCCTAAGTATAAACCCCGAAGGCCGAAACCAACATCAGATCGATACTCAGGAAACCATTCAACTTATTAATCTCTAGTCAGTTTCCAATTTCTGTTTAACTCCATTTCGATTAACTCTAATTGAATAACTCTATTTGCTTAACTCTTATTCGAATAACTAATATTCGATTTAACTCCATTCGCTTAACTCTAATTGAATAACTCTATTTGCTTAACTCTTATTCAAATAACTAATATTCGATTTAACTCGACTTCGAATAACTATATTCGATTAACTCTTTTATATCTCGTCAATTTCCTTTTTATACTTCTATTTATTGTCTAAATAAATATTCCTTTATTAATTCTATTTATTTCCTAAATAAATATTTCCTTTATTCTATTCCCATTATACTATTTCCTTTATTCTATTCCCTTTATAAAATCTTCTATTTATTTTATAAATAATTTCTCTTTTATAAAATCCTTTGATTCTATAAATAGTTTATTTGCAATTTTCACTTTGAAAATCCCCTTTTTTGCATGCCAGTATTTCTTATGGTATTTACAATACCAAACCACAAAGATCGATATCATTTAAACACACATAATCAAACAGATTATATATCACATCATATATTACAATATATGAACAGAACAGTATTATAAATATTGAGGAGTCCAGTTGGATCCCTCCAACCTGTTTCCCTGCAACATAGAAGTTAGACAACACGAATATAAAATATTCTGATAAACGGAATCAATATTCGATTAATGATTTATGTATATCTATCGTTATCTATGATTTCAAATCAATACACAAACAATTCAATCAAACAGTTAACACACAGCAATCAACAGATCATTATCAGTTCTAAATATACGTTATAAAAATAGAACTGTTCAGAGTTGGTGAGTTTTACTCACATTGATCGTTATTGTTAAATAACGATTATCGTTCGTCAGTTCTGTTCTGACGTTTATTTTCGCCTTAAATCCAGACAAGCTCCGAATTGTTCCAAACCATTTCCATTGTCTATTCGTCGAAGATACGATCCCATCAGATCCGGTTCTGTTGGATTTGGACCACGGATGTAAAAGCTATGGGCTATACAATTTAACATGTTATTTGAAAATAAATTAAACTAAGTATAATTATATGACCAAAATGGGCCTCACCCCTTCTTTTTCCCCTGGGCTTTGCCAGCCTATTCACGTTCCAAAAAGAAAACCTGACCCATTATGTTGTCTTCCTCAAAACCCGAAACGATGCCTGCTTCCCCAAACATCAAACATTTCCGCACCTTTCCGCGATCATTCTACCTTCATTCTTCCATGAAATCCAAGACCGAGAACATCACAACCTTCCTCTTCGAAATCACTTTCTCACCATCTCCTTTTTGTCGAACTCGAGAAATCCTACCGAAACGCGTCGAACTGGGTGTTTACCCACCGTACAGCAGATGATCGACACCAAAAATCACGATTTTCCCCAAAAGAGATCACCAATGATGCCAACTATCTCCCGAGCCTGAATCCAACGCCTACACTTCAAATCGCAGGTCCATTTTCCAGAAAACCAAAACGTTATACTTCAGCATACTGACGCCGTATAAAACAGCGAACAAGAATGCTTTTGAATTGCCCGAAAACCATACTACTTTGAAGAGAAATACTCGGTGAATCCAAGTATGAGTATGTCGAGATTTATAGGAATAGATCTGAATTGTTTTGATTTTCTCTTTTCTGCCGTTTAAGGTTTCGGCATTTAAGTTCTTTGCACCCGAAAAAAATTAAAGTAGAGAAGCAGTAGTTAATATAGTGTTGAAAACTTCAAGGGTAATAGGGTTGGTTGGATCAGTGGTTGCTTATACTTACACGTTTCGGTATAGGATTTCACTCCAATGTTAAGGCAAAGGGTACAGACACGTCCACCCTGATGTATTGCTTTGAATGAAACACGTCCCGCCCTGATGTATTTAGAACCAACATTTTGGCCAAGGAAGAATGCATGTTACTTATATAAGGGTATTGTTTGGATATGTATATTTTGATTAAGTTTTTAAAAACACTTATGTATTCCGATACACAAAATTTCTATGATTGTACGAATTGCTATAGACAGTTGAACATACAGTTGTGATGACCAACGTACCACGACCCCAAAGATATAATAATCCCGGTAGATTAACTTATATTGTGAAACCCCAAAATGTCGATACAGGGTGCCATATCCACCAAATAAAAATTTGCTTATTTAATTAATTAAAAATTATAATAAAATTCTAAAAATTAAATTATCACTATTTCCCTAAAGAATCTTGTCTAAATTCAAACCCGACCTCTAGTTATATCGAATAAACCGTTACGGTCGATAAACGATTCTATAGCGACTATTTTAAAATTTGATTTGGACATATCTCAAAATCTATACGACGAAATCCTGATTTTTCTCTTCCACTAGAAAAATATACTTCACCAGCTCCCAACGTTTCTTGTTTTACAGAAATCCGATTTAAAAAAGACCCTGTATATTCAGTTGAAGTTCGAATCGTCAATTTACGAACTACAGCGCCATTTCGAGCTCGATTATAATTATAATATAATTATACGTTCAAACTTCATTTAAATAATATATTCGTTATTATAACTCAACTTTAAACTGAATTAAATATCACAGATGATCCAGTTCACACCATATCGCCATTTCAGCCAATTCTGATTATTTCAGAATTAAATATATTATTTAGTTATTATTTAAATAAAATATTCACTCTTATTTAATTCAATGACCATTAAATCCTCTTAATCACCTTTTAAATAATTAAATAAATTAATTATTATATTGCCGAAAATGCGGGTCATTACATTACTATAACCTACACCATTTGGATATTAAAATCCAGTGATATTATGATAATGTCTAATCATATAAATAACCAAGTAGCAGAACGCTTGCATCTCACGCTCCACATATATATTGTATAAAATCATAAACCGCAGAGTGCTTATTGGAGATTGTATTCCAACAGACAAGGCATGGGAGCACCTTCCGATCAGTGTACTCTAGAGGGTATACATTGGGGTTCAACAAGAACGTCTTGCAACCCGGCCATACGAGACCGACCATTCATTTAGCTTGAGTGCATCGAATATATTGCCACCCACGATTGTTGGCCATCCAACCGTAATCCAAAGATACAGAATCGAAAAAGAAGAACAAATGTGAATTTTCTCTAGATCGGTGAAAATACACCTTGCTTGGGTATGACGCAATTAGCCATGCTGCCCAGCCCAACTTCTGTCATATCCCGGTTGTGAGGCTAGAGGCTACATCTATCTTCAAAACATCTGATCACCATTCATTTTGAATGTCACATCGTCAAACTAGTCAATTCACTAATCGATTTCCAAAAATATCACAGGTATATAAAGCTAAGAGGAACGAATTCCTCCACCACTAGACGTAATACCTTTAAGACGTCAACTGTGCGTGATTTGTTAGGTATACTCTATCAGACATTCGTCCATCCAAGTTGTCCTGGGACTGGACAAACAAAAAGCACCATTCTGGAACAAACGACCCTTGCATTTCACTCCATCTTCAATTGTCTTCAGCAAAATCTAATTCACATCACTTATGCCTATACGGAGTGGTTTGCTAGGTACAATATATCCAACCGGCCTCTCCGTATTGACAACGATGGTCACAACACTTTGATAGTCGGTTATTTAACTATCGAAGTAATAACAAACATCCATTCTAATGTATAACTAATTATCACACAATTTCTGGCCCTTTTTATTTTAACATTAATTTTCTGGTTTCCTATATCTCCCTAGATATTTCCTCAAACCCGTTTAAGCCTTACACTTCATGGAAAACATTTCCAATTTTCATTATAACTATTTGATTTGCAACATTCGCTTTTTAAAACTCTATTCACTTTAAAATGTGAATATAATACCTTTACAGAAATCTGAACACCTTTATTAAATAAATTTTAATTTTAGAAATAAACACTCTCATAGGCTCAATCTTATTTAACAAGTTATTCTATAATTTTATCTTCCCATTCCACTTTATGAACTCTGTTTCTAGTCACTTCTTGTTAAGTAGATATCACGTTTATAACTTTAATCTTGATTACATTTTCTAGTATAATTTATTGGTTTAAAACCAAATATTTATAATTTCTATAAATTACTTACTTTCATAATATTCGACATTGTCGAATTATAATTCCAAATCCTAATGATTTAATTCTAAATAAATTTTGAACATCGAAATGATGTCATTTTTTTGTGAAACGATTCTCCAATTTCTCTTTCTAAACTCATTCTTATGTTCTTTTAGAAAAACATCATTACTTATTACTTTAGAGTAAGAGGATTTCAAACCAAACTGTTTCCATTCCTAGGGAGTGGTGCTATATATAAAAATCACTCTTAAGCTTGGTCAACAACGCTAATTTATCGTTATAGTTGAAAAACTTGTCATATGCTGTAATATTCCCCTTTTTACTAATCTCGACATAACAGTTATGCTTAAGCCTAGTCAACAACGTTAATTTATCGTTATAGTTCAACAATGCATATAAAACAAATAGTACATATAAATATTGAGGAATCCGGTTGGATTCCCCAACCAGTTTCCTGCATCCACCGATGTTAGTCAACACAATTAACACTAATTTCATACTAGGGAACATTTTAATCGATGGAATCAGTATCCAACCAATGATATGTATATACACGACGATATTTAACCAATTTAATTATAATTTACCTAATCAATCATCACACAGCATTCAACCATTATTTTAAAATATAATTATAATATTTTAAAATAAAACAGAGTTAGTGAGTTTACTTACCTTGCGCGTTAACTATTAAGTAACGATTTGCGTTAGTTGATTAAAGCAGGCATTTAATTTTTTCACAATCCAACCGTGCTTCAAATTGCTCCAAACCGACTTCATAGCGTCGCCCGCTTCCGTGCGATTCTAAAATGACGGACTGTTCGCCAAATCCATTTCCTAAAATACCACATTCCCAGTATTCCACACCCCATCATTTTCAAATCTCAAAACACCATGCTTCTCCTTGCTTTACTACTAACCAGATTAAACCCGTGCTTCGCACATGGCGGTATGTGGAACAATCTTCTCGTTGTCCGTCTCCCATTTCTCCAACCGTTACTCCATAAAACTCTTTTGTGCTGCTTGCAAACAAAGCCCTAGCTCCGCTTATCCAAAGTTTAGTCGTAGAAAAGGTGGTCGGACCTTGGAACTCTGCTTCAATACAAGCAAGAGCAGTTGAAAGCCGACAAGCCTCATTACCACGCTTTCACCACCTTGAGGTACCATGAAAGGATCCTTTGCATCAAGGTCCCACTGTTCCACTACTCCCCCTTGCGTGCGTCTCCTTTGCATGAATGTACCCATACCCCAAAAGATAATGTACCGTCTTTCTTTCTATTACAAACGCCACTTGCTTCAGTATGAACGCATGCCCCTGTATGTTTATTCCTCCATCCTTGTACTTGTTAAAGTTTCCAACTTCGTAATACTGATGCTAAGTATATCGGCTTCGGTTTTTGATCCCATTCACTAATTCTATCAGCCTATAGTAGCTATAAGCAACACGCATTTCTTGAACTGGACTTTGTCCATTGCTTGAATGCAATAACACATTTCTTATTATCTATTTTTTTTCTGGGCTTACTGCAAATGCAACGGACCAATGTTCTCCATTGCCTTGTCAGCCAACGTTCCCACTTGCTCAATGAAACCCAAACTTTTATTCCAACTTGCTACCGCCATACCCCATCCCTTTGCAAATACCCATGTTTACACTCCATTACACAACTTCATTTCCAACCCATTAAATGCACACATTAGTCCACCTTTCTCTTCCAAAATTATTTACACCGCTCTAGAAAACACTTCACCCCGACCAAGCCTTAACACCATGCCCAACGCTTCTCATCAACCCCTCTACAGCTCGCGCAAGTGAAGACGAGTACCGTAGTATTTCATCCCTTGGTAAATCATGGTTTAGCCTCCAGAAATGCTACCCATTCGCAGCCTTCTCTCTCTCCTTCTATTTCTCAACTCTCGCAATTTTTTATTTGGTGTGAACAAGGAATGGCCGCCACCCTTATACTTTATGTTTACTTTAAATATTTTCCTACGTAAAAGCTTGAGTTGATGAAGTGGTTTCAATTGGCAATGGAACCGAAGATGTTACTGAAGTAAACCGATGAAAAGCTTTGATGATGTATTTATAAGGCGGAGGATCTTCACCCTTAAGTTTCAGCATAAATTTTCATCATAGGTTTAGGGTAGGTCTACTGTGCATTAAGATACATAGAGTTTTCTTTTCGCAACATGTCCGTGAAATAAAAGATCAGAGTTGAGTTTAGCTTTGATTTAACGCTGCTTATTAAAGTACAGACATGAATTTCATGATACATATATACAATAGTGTTCATTTCATTTGTACCCATTAGGCTATACTTGTAGCCATGCTCCTGCGTGATGGAGATTACGGTGTAGTTGTGGTATTAGACTTGAAATATCATAGGTTAGGCACTTTATTTTCAACGTTGACTGAGCTGGAGTAATGGTTCATAGTATGGTTTGGCTTCTGAGTACACTCAGGGCATAGGTTTTAGAACAGTATAGGTCTTGTTTTAAATCGATAGTAAGTACCCTGCTATACAATATTTTATATATTAATGACCGCTACAGACAGAGATAAGAATACGGTCGTGTCCAGCGAGGTGCCACAAGCCCAAAAATATAATAATATCAGTAGGTTAACTTATTTTGTGAAACCCCAAATATTGATATAGGGTGCAAAATACTCCAAATAAAAAGTTGTGTATTTAATTTATTAAAAATTACAGTAAAATTATAAAAATTAAATTATCACTAAGTCCCAAAGGAACCTTGTCTAAATTCGGAACCGATATTTAAATATATTTAAATAACTGTTATGGCCATAAACGATTATGCCGTTGTTTTTCAGATTATATAATTTGGATATAACTTGCAATATATAATCTGAAATCTTGATTTTTCACTTCCATTAGAAAAATATAGTTCAATGGATTCAAACGTTTCTTGTTTCAAGGAAATCCGACTTATAACGGAACCTGTACAGTCAATTGAAGTTCAGAACGTTAAATTACGAACTTCCACGACATTTCAGGCTTGATTATATTTAATATATATTTTTATACGTTCAACATCAATTTAATTAATATATAAATCTACATATATTACTATTTCAATATTTAAACTGATTTAAATATTCAAATACAAAGCGATAAAAATGCAGGACGTTACAGGTAATATCAGATGTATCAGACCATTGGGTGCTAGATACAGGGGCGTCTTTTCATATGACACCTAATAAGAATTATTTCAGTTCTTTTAAAAGAAAAAAAGGGAAACTAATTCTTATGGGAAATTATGCTAGTTGTAGAGTCATGGGCGAAGGTACTGTGCAGATTCGCATGTATGACGGGGTAATACGCACTTAACAGGTGTCCATTATGTTCCAGGTCTTCGAAAGTCAATCATATCTCTTTGGCAGTTGGCATCCAAAGGTTGTGATATGACTATGAATAAGGATAGTCTAAGGGTTTCTAAGGGTGCATTTTTAGTGATGAAGGGAGATATGTTTCATAATTTGTATCTCCTGAGGGGAAGCACTGTACTTGGAAAGTTAAGGGTTGGAGTTTATAGTTCTCGTGGAAAAGATGTCAAAGCTAGACATATAAGAAGAAACTTTGAGTTTCTGCATTGGCAGAATATAATCAAAGGGCAAAGCTTCAACAAGGTGGGATTTTACCAAGAGGATGTTCTTGATAAAAGGAAGAAGGGATCGTCTGAATTTGGTCAGAGATCAAAGGAGAAAGCAGTGGATACACATAATTCTTTGCACACTGCTAAGTTCGGGCGTTGCTCGAACTGGAATCGCTTATCGAAATGCTAGGTGCCACGTGGTGGCACAGTGTGAGGAGAGGGTTGAGATGGTTCATGGAGATGTTTGTTTTCATGGTGAAGATTTATAGGTCTTACTTGAAGGGGGTACTTTGAACACTTTGTTGGCAGGCGGTGGCGTCGCCGGAGTTTGTTAACAAAGTGCGATGGCTGATGGCCATGCTGAAGCTCATTGGGGAAAGTAACCATGGTGTCTTGTCCGAAAAAGATGATTATAGTAAGAGGATGTATTTGTTTCTTTATTTTATTGCTTGATCTGTGAATGTTTTGCTAGTGACTACCTTTGTTTGTTTTGCCTCGCCATCAATCCGTTCCTATTTGTTTTTCCGCAGGGTTGGGTTTTATTCCAAGGACACTTTTTGGAAACTTTCCCAACACTTTTTATTACATTATTTATGAAATATATAGTATGTTATTAACAAAAATATAGAAGGTACAACATTCGGCATATCTTGGCAAGGTTTGAAATATGTTCCTACCAAAAACTATCGTGGTAACTATTTTATTCAAGGACAACTTGTTAATGCAAATTACTTTCACCTGTAACGTACTATAATGCCATAAGAATAATATAAATGAATATATTGACGTAACAATGTAGTTAATCATATGTGATAGAAAGCACGATATAAAGAAAGAACATTCGTCAAAATAGCTAACAGACTTTTTTTTGAAAATGAAATAGCTAAGATACATAAATGAGTGGACAATTTTAAAAAATAACCTGGCTATACTTCTATTCCATGTGGCTAATGAAATTTAGATGCCTTAACAATTTCTGGCCTCGTAAGTTACCAACTTGATTCTTTGTAGCAAAAAGAAGATTGCATCTGCGGGCATCAGGTTAGGGAGGAAATTGCACTTCTGATCTCAGGATCAAGAATTGAAATAGCTCCAGGTTCAAGACGAGGATCAAGATCAAGAATTGCACGAGTATACATCAGTTGGTAACTCCGAATAGCCAGAACAACTCAACCATTCACTCTTATAGAGCTCCATGGATTCAAGAGAAGGGTGGGCATTGACTGAGGTTGATTAACCGGTAATTATATGTTATGATAATTATTTGTAATATAAACAGGTCGGAAGACATAACTTACCCAAAGAAAATAATAGCTCCCACTAAAACAGTCATCCCATTATTCATGAATTGTCTAATCCATCAGACTTGCTCTGATTAT
Organism: Allium sativum; assembly: GCA_030737875.1. NCBI lineage: Eukaryota > Viridiplantae > Streptophyta > Magnoliopsida > Asparagales > Amaryllidaceae > Allium > Allium sativum. Next base: position 1,014,419,749 of record CM060926.1, on the reverse strand, counting down.
CATTATAACATGATTCATTTGGCATGTTACTGTGAAGAGCAAGGGCCCTTCAATCATTGAGAGCCTCAATGTGCCATTGACGAGGGCAAAGTGATGTGCATGTTCAGTCAATGATTGTACTTGTTGTGTGGCATTAGCAAGAATGTACAAGCATTGCAATTCATTGGCTCACGACGAAAGGGAGGGTCAAAATGCATAGGTAGCTATACATATGTAAGCATTGCACATATTGTTCCCATCAAATTGCAACATAGTAAACTCAAAATTCTTGCACCTCTGTGTATAGTTGGATCAACAAGCATAGAAAGCATTGGGTGATGTTGACAAGCAATTGAAGCTCAGAAGTTATATGTTACTTTCAGCACTATAGCAAACGCAAAGAGCACAGCATGTAAATGAGAACCTGAAGGGAAGCTAAAGCATCAATGTCCTGGTCTGTGTAGATGCTACAGCAAGAGTCATACAAGGTCTAAGAAAATTTAAATGCAACAGTTAGAGCATGTACATTAGACGCATATACGAGAATATATAATACACATTTGAGTTTAGTTTGTTTATAGGTGTATTAAATTTTAGGCGATAAAGGTGGTTACAGACGTTTAATGGAAATATGCAAATATCTGTTGTATTTGAATTTATAGGTTTGTATATTTTAATATTAACATCCAAACACATTTTGTTCTTTGTAATTGTCTGCAGATTTATAATTATATATGTTTGTACATAGGAATATATATTTACACGTGCATCATCTGATATTAAGTGTTTATATATAGATGTTGCTTAAATCTTTAGTTATAAGCATGAAGTTTACCTAATTATAAGCTTTATATTCATTTGCTTCTATCATTGAACAATTACCTTTTAGTTTCTTTCTTTTCACTTCAGTTTTCAAACTACTGTTTGAAAACGATCAGATCTAAAAGAATCTATTGTTATAAAAAATTAAATTGTTTGCTTTATCTTTCATGAGGTTGGCAGTGTTTTATCTGATTGTAAATTAATTTTGGGAAAAATATATGCATATTTTTGTTAGCATACGTGTCACTAAGACCTTATGATCATTTAAAACAAAATTTAAGCACGACACGTATTTGTAGTGCCTTTTGTTCATATGGGTTGGCTTTGGTTTGTATTAGCAGAAAAACGTTATTTTGATGAACATTGTCGACGTTCTATGCGCTATATTTAACAACAAATCACACATAAATTTTCCATTTGAATTTTCTAACATCTTTTCTGAAAACTGGACATCTCTGATGTGCATGCATATAGGTAGCATACCAGTCTTCTTAATAACATTAACAGAATTGTTATAAATTAATAGATAGGCAACATTTTCGAACTGAATGGAAATCATATTTAGTGCATGCACTTATTATTATTCCTTGCTATGACACACTGATATGCAATATTTGAGGTATTCGTTTCAATTATCACTTAATTAACCTTTTCATTTTTGCAACACACACACACACACATACACACACACACACACACACATATATATATATATATATATATATATATATATATATATATATATGTGTGTGTGTGTGTGTGTATATATATATATACACACACACACACATACATATATACAACACAAAACTAGAAATAAATGGAGAGACACAAAATGCTTCAATCAACGCTCGATCCATTACAATACTTCAATCAACATAACTTACTAATTTTTCTTCTGTGATTAAACAAGAAACTTTCTTAAATGTGCTAACGATCTATAATTATATAACTAAGCATAAATGAAGATCAAGTAAGATTGTTGTTGGTTGGAGTTGCTTAAAGGAGGTTTTAATTTTTTGCTTTTAGATCCTTTTAATTCTTGATCATTTAATTAGCTTGTATAGTTGCTAAAGTGAAATAGATTAATAATTTTGTGGATGTTCATATTTTATTTGGCATGTCATTGGATAGAGCTAACAGATTTACCATGACAAGTTTGCAAAACCAAATAAATTGGAATTTCATAAGACAAAAAAATAAAAAAACACATCTTTTGTCTTTATTTTGTTATGATATGTACAAACATTATATTCCAATATTCTTTATGTAAAATGATATGCACAGTTTTTACTCCATTTGTATTATGGTTTTAAGCAATTTAATTTACTATCATAAGTGGCATAATTGAAACCTCAAGAAAACCAGAATTAGATATGTTTACACTTATATTGACAATTTTAAATTTGTAATTACTTCCCAGGTGGCATGTTTCTAATTACTATCAAACATTCTATTAAATTAGGAATCTAAACAACAAACCATAACAAAAAATATTGAAAGTGATGAAAGATCCCAATTGTTGGCAAAAGAAAGGTGCTTGAATTCGATAGGGAGCCCTTCTCTCTAACCATCAGCTTGACAATGGGCACTCTAACCTAAGCATTTTCTGCCATATCGATTCATTCATTTTTTAGTTGTTTTAACACCTTCAGTTCTTTAAGGTGAGTTATTCTTCTTTTATGAGAAAAGTCAGATGATCCAGTAAACTTAAGGACATGTTAATATCCAAAATTATGCAGCAACTGGAAAAAGAAACAAAAATTCATGGAATGTATTCACAATTCGTGCAGGAGGCCATGTTTGCACAAAGGTATACCCACCATTTGTGAACTAGGCAGTGTCTGCATAACTATATGCATGTGCACACACGTTTTGCAAGTTATTCGGGTCAAATGAGGTGGGTTCAAAGATATGATCTAAGCAACGTTCAATAATATTTTTAACATGGGAAGTTTATAGAGAAAAATTGGTTGTACAAACTGAATATCTTGATATATGTTTTTGATAATGCTAGAAATTCCTCATACTTTAATTACACAACTTCCCATTTGCGTAGCATGGGCCACACACTAGTAATTTATATTTTATTAACCAATTTAGTTCCAAATTCTATACATAATCGATAAATCGATTTTTAGTTATTGAATTTTCTTTGAATTTTTCCAAGTCTTTAAATTTCAAGAAAATTTCGCCAAAGCCTCTTTTGTACGACTCATTCAATACAACTACGAATCGCTTCTCTAGGCCCTTTCCATTCAAAAAGAAAATAAGAAAGCTAAGCGGCCTGCCCAATAGGCTCATAAAATCTCATATTGAATTTAATATGTACCTTTTCGATGAGCATTCAATTTATTTCTTCCATTAGATTCATTCCATACCAGTTGAACATATATTCAACCATTTCCAATTGATTTCAAATCAATTTAATTTTTAAATTCAACCGCATTCACTTTGTCAATTTATCTTCTAATTAGCTTGTTTTCATAAATCCACTTTTAGTTTGAACATGTCATGTTCAAATATATTTGTATTCGCATATATACAAGTTGAACTCAAACTCCATGTTCAATTCCAAACTTTAATTCATGTTCCATATTCAAATTTCCAATTTCAGTTCACTTAACCAAAGTTAAGCTCGATCCAAAACTCCACTAACTTATTTCTTTTCTAATTAGGTAACTTCATTCAATAATTAAAAATCTGATTTTTGTTCCAAAAATCAATTCATTCACTCCACTTGAGTTCATATTTATTATGTTATTCAATTGTAACAACCCGGAAATGCGAGCCAGTTTAAAAATTTTATTTTGGCAATTTCGATGAATTTTGAACATTTAAAATGAATTATTTTAAATAATATCGACGAGAAATTTATTTTGAATAAAATTCGAACGTATATATTTATATAGATCGTCGTTAGAATGTAAATATTTATATATATAATTTTAAAAGGAATTGAAAATGGCGCGGTAGTTCGATAATTCGATTTCAAAATTTCAATTGAACATACCGGGTGCATAATAAACCGGATTTTAGCGAAACCAAAAATATTAGAATCTAATTGAGAATATCTTTCCAATGAATCCGAAAAATCAAAATTTCATAGCGGGGATCAGAAGTTATGTCCAGTTGAAAATTCTAAATAGTCGCTATGGAATTCGGACCCTAAAAAATGGAAATTTTGCAAACGACCTCGGATTTCGACGAAACCACTTTTGTTGGATCCGTGATGTCAAATTATTGTTAGATTCCAATTTTCGTAATTTTTCGATTCAATATGTGAGCGTGGCATAAGAAAACGCGTTTGACCACTTTTAGTTGATTTTAATCGACTGGAAAATGACCATTTTCAAACAGTCTCAGAATTCGACGAAACTAGTTCTGTTAGGACCGCATCATCAATACGAAGTTAGAAAATATTTTTTGGGAATTTTTAGAGTCTGTATGTGGCCCCGGTAAATTGAAATGCGCGTTCAAATTCAATATATAGAGTTATATGTTGATTTTGACGGAAACTGATTGAAACAGCCGAATCAGCCTACGATACATATCCTATTGTGTTCGGAGTGTGGGTAATTAGCTATGGACGACAGGCGGTGGGTTCGATTTCGAGTTCGAAAATAAAAGTTGCTTTTTGAAATTAAATAAAATTAAAAAATTAAAATTAAAATAAATTCCTCTCGCCCTATTATTTCCTCCCCCACCCCCCCCCCCCCCCCCCCCCGGTTAAAATTCATTTCAAAAACCAATAAAAAAAGAGAGGAAGAAGGGCGATGGAAGCAGCCCTAGCCGCCGTCGGAGGAGCGCCTCCACCACTGCGTCCTTCCTCCCCTTCTTCGATCCTTCCCCTCCGCCTCCCTCCTCATCTTCTCTCGCCTCACTCCTTTCCTTCCACGTAAACCCCGAAATCCCCCTTGTCACGAATTCCAAGATGCGAGTCCCCCATCGCTGGAGCGCAGCCCCCCCGACCTCCGCCTTGCACCCCCACCTCCCGTCAACGCGTCAGCCAACCACCGTGAGGGCCCTCTGCGATGAAGAAAAAAAGGGTAAATAACTTCAAATCTATTTTCAGTTTTACTATAAATTTAAATGAATTTAAACTGATTTTTGCTTTGAATTTAGACTGATTTTTGCTTTGAATTTAGATAGGATTTTTTTTCTTTAAATATGAACATGATTTTTCTTTGATCATGAGTAGGATTTCTGCGAAGAAGGAAAGAAAATATGACTTTGCGAAGAAGGAAAAAAATATATGATCTTTGTTTAAGAAAAAATACTATCCTTGTGTAAGGAAAGTTATAATTTTTATCATTCATGTAGCAAGATAAAAATATGATTTTTACTTAATTGGCGAAGTAAAAATATGATTTTTATATTATAGAGATTATAAAAATACGATTTTTATATTATATAGATAGTAAAGTGTTAGACCAAAAAGTGGTTCTAACACCCAAATTGATTAAAAGCAGAATGAAATAAGATCAAAAATAAAATAGAGACACAGAATTTATAGTGGTTCGGCGAAGAAAAGCCTACATCCACTTGTCAATCACTATTTTCAATGATATAGTTGCAATTACAATGAGATATTCACTCAAGTTCACTCACAACTCACATACATTCACTCAATTGTCTCAAAACAAATGTTGAAAGACGATTTGGATTATCCGGGAGTGTTGAAATTCGGTTTATGAAAGTGGTTGAACTCTCAAAGTGCCAAAAAGAAGATCCTTTTCATTGTCTCCAAACAGGGTATTTATAGGTGAAAATTCGCTCAGAACCCGATCCGGATCGGAGCCAAGTGTCTTCCATCCCATCAGCTTCGGGTTCGGATGGATTCCAGTGTTGACAACGCATCAGAGCAGTGGACGTTGTGGGTAGGAACTGGTCATAACCGCTCCGAATAACCAGGCGATCATGGGGGAGAGTGATGAGGAATATGGGTTCGGATCGGAGGAGCGTGCAAGAGGGGTTCGGATCGGGGTATCCGATCCGATCCGGATTGTCCCAAGGCTAAGTCTTCATCCATTTTTTCTCCGTTCCGATCTGTCTCTGTAGCAGGTAGCCCTCCGCTCCAACTGGCAGTAGGTTGCTCTCCGATCCGAACAGCAGTGCCTCTCTGACTCCAACAATAACAGCTCACCGATCCGAACAGCAAAACCTCTCCGATCCGACCCGCTATATCTTCTCCGATCCGATCCGCTATAATGCTTTCCAAGTTCTTCAATGTTTCACATCTCGACTTTGTGTTGCCCAGTTCACAAAGTGGGCTAACATTTTGCCCCCTCAAAGGATGCTTCTGTTGGAGACGGAGCATGCTTTGATTATCATTGCATATCGCCTGCTAGGTAATCTTTCCTTCGACTTTCCTCATGCTTTCATCCTCTTCTTTAAATTTTAATTTAATTCATATGCCAGGCTGGGTTACAACCTTCCGTTCGGTTCGGATCCCGATCCGAACAGGTCCCCCTCTTCCTTCTATTTCTCATTAGACTAGTGAGCCAAGTTAAGATATGACATCCTGTTCGGTTCGGATTCCGACCCGAACGGGTCCCCTTCCAATTCTATTGCACTTTGGACTAGCGGGCCAGGCTTCACCACTGGGCCTTCGAACCGGTCCGAACGGAAAAATAGGATGGGAATACAAATAGTCACCTCGACTGTATATAAATCCATCGTCCGCCTCCTCTTTCCTTTCTTTCTTTCTTTATTGCTCTTCGCCTGACCGATTCCACTCTGAAACTCTAACTTTCAGGATTTTAGAAAATCTGAAATTATCTCGCCAATCTTCGATTTAAACACCTCGGTAGGTTTTGAAACTTCAATCAATTTTGTAACAACGGGTTTCAATTGAGATTTGCGGTTGATTTCGAATAATTTGAGCACTGATCCTCTCCTGCTTCGATGTCGTGTCTCCCTCCTCCCCTCCCGTCGTCGTGGGTGGTTCTACCACCATCTCGAGGCGCTGAGAGGTTAAATGAGGCATGCGCTCGTCTTTAACTGGAGCTTTGGAGATGGATGTGGATTTGACTGTGGTTGAGGAAGGGGAAGAAGAAGAAGAGGATTGAGGGGATCGGTTCGGGTTGGAGTATAGAAGATGGATGAGAGGGAAAAGAAGAGAGGTTCACAAGTCCGGATCGGGTCGGGACAAAGGTCAAAGATGGAAACAGAGCTCATTTGACCGGATCTGGTCGGAGAGGATTCTCAAAATCGGATCGGACCGGAAAGTGAAAAAGGAGGAGAAGGGTGTTCACCTAACCTGATCGGGTCGGACTGTAAAATAAAGGAGGAGAAGTATGACTACGTAGTCCGATCCGAACCGTTAGGGGAATCTTCCTCCGAGCCGATCCGACTTTGATTTCTGAGTTTCAAAGTTTATCCGAACCCAAGACAAGGCCACGCCCCCAATCCGATCCCAATGAATGCGCCCGAACCAAACCGAAGGGCAGTCCATCTTAATGCATAAAAACTTGTTTAACTGGCCCAATCAACTTTTGGCATAATCTTCAACTTAATGGACAGTAGGGATAGTGCCTTGCGAACGTAACTGGACATCAAGAACTACTTCAATTCTTTATACTTTGCCAAACTTTTACATCGCACTTTTAAACATTTACTTTACACTTTAGTTTGCACACATGCACGGGGGGATACGGGCTAATTTACTCTAATTTGTGCTATTGCTTCTTCAATAGTTTTATGACCATGAGACCCAGACGCTCTTCTAGACTAGCTGCGAAGAAAGAGGCCCCGGAGACATCCAACAAAGTTGCTCTCGAGGACATATCTTCCCCTTCAGATCCGGAATGGAATGATGAGGGTTCAGATTACGAGGTTGGAAATCGCGAAAGTGACAATGTGTCTTCGGAGGATGAAGTTTCTCTAGGTTTTGAAGAGGAAGGAGGGATTGGTGACGACCGGGCTCCTGATGAGTTTGAATCGGCTGTCATATTGGAATCACCCCAAGATTCTGTTGAATCAACAATCGACAACGACAGACTTATCCGAATTTGTTTAAAATACGGGATACTAAAAAGGGACACTCTAGTGCCTTCGAGATCTGACCGTCCCCACAACCCTCCAGAAGGATATATGACAATCACTCGGTTGATGTGCATGGTCGGTGCTATTCCTCCATTTTCTCCCTTCATCGTTGATTTTCTAAGACAAATGCGGATTGCCCCCATGCAGCTGCATCCCAATTCTTATGCTTACTTACACACCTTATATATAGCATACCGTGAGATCTTAGGCATAGAGCTCACTTTCGATGACGTTCATTTCTTCTACAACTTCAAGCATCGGACTCGAGAAACTCCTTCTTTCTGCTATTTTGAGTCTGTCCCTAAGAGGAAGATAATTTCAGCGCCATTCAGTAGTAAAGCTGGAGATTCCAGACTGGAATGGTTTTATGTGAAGCGACAGCCTGGGTGTGCCAGGAGGTGGACGAAATCAAGTAAAGCACTGATTTTCTAAATCTTGGCTCTATACATTCAAGTCATCGCCTTAACTCGTTTTTCTTTTTGTTTGCAGTCGACAACCCAAAACAAATATCAGACCAGGTGTTCTTTGACCGGATGCACCAGCTCCTTAATGGCGATCAGAAGTTCCTGACTATTGATGAAGTCCTTAAGGACGAATATCTTCATTTTCATGGGCTGCTATCTGTTACTCGTAGTATCGGTCATGGGACGGCTCCATACGTATATATTCCTCCAGTGGATGTAGTCCCAGAGACAGGAGAAGGTTCGGGAGCTCCTACAGTGCCTCTTCAAACTTCACCTTCTCCATCTTCTACTCAAGATGATGAATTGGCTAACTTGGCCGAAGAGCATCGCGAAGGGTATACTGCTCCTGAGGATGCCATTTCTCCAGAAAGGTCAACGTCTTCCAAAGAGTCGCCACTTGATGCTTCCGAGGGAGATGTCCCTAGTACTGATGACCCATTGTTTCAGGGTTTGGGGGATCTCCCCTTACCTGAAACTATATACACTTCAGAGGATTTTAGGAAGGGTCCTTTAGTTTTCACCTCTTCTGAAGACACCACTCCTGCTAAGGCCAAAGAGCCTGCCCGTACTAGTCTAGCTTCGGACTCGGGTTGGTTGGGGGGAAACACACCACTTATGACACACTTTACACAATAGCATTACCACTCATTGCACCTCTCTCTCTGTGTAACTATTGATTCTGCATTTCATTTGTCTTATTGTGCAGGCACGATGTCCCGATCTTATTATGATATCAGGAAGCTCCGTCGCAGCATGTCTAATCCACCTTATGACACTGAGTATGATCGCCGCGACGATCGCAGTAGGGAGGAGAGAAGGCCTTATGAACCCTACCGCTCTCGAACCTTGCATTCCCGCTCTCCCGTCCGGTCGGACCAAGAGAAATATAAAGGTTATCAAGGTCGTAGGGAAGAGGACAGGCCACAATCAAAAGACTCCACCTCTTCCCAAGAAAAGCGCAGCAGGGAGAGAAGTCCACCGAAAGATACTGAGTCGCGAAGTAAACGCAAGGTCCCTGCTAAACGGCCTAGAACAGATAAAGAAACTATTGAATCCTCCACACACAGGGACACTGAATTGACGATCCCCGCCCCTCCACCACTAGATGCTGAAACTGCAATCAAGCGGGCGTATTTGGAGGAGCAATTTCCTGAACATTATTTCGAGAGCTTGACTTTTTTACCTGCCCTCGAACCTATTTCTTCCAGGTGGGCAGATGAGGCCAAAGCAAAGATAGATGCGGTTGAGAAACAGTATTCTGAAATGTTCAAATATTCACGCAACCTTTCCAGAATCATCCGTACTCTAATCACGAATGCTGATTCAATGCAAAAAACCGCGGAAGAAGATGCAAAGGCCTTAAAGAATCTAGGGAAAGATTTAGAGGACACACAGGCCCAGCTTGCTGTTGCTCAAAGGGACGCTACTAACTTCAAACAACAATTTGAAGATATGCAAAAACGTTATCATGATTTGCTTGAATCTCACACTCAAGAGCGTTCTGAGTTAAAAAAGCAAGCTGAAGATGCTAAGTCGGATGCCATTAAAACGCGCCTTGCCTACACTGACCTTGAACGTAAGAATGCCGAGTTAGCAAACAGAAATGCTGAGCTAGAAAAGAAAAATGCTGACTTGGCTTCTAAGCTAATGGAGGCGGAGAACAGAGCTGCTCTGGCTGAGGGTAACGTCGAATGTGCTATCAAATCCGCTGAGGAGGCCCGCAAACAATTGTCAGAGGCGGAGGCAGAGATTCAGGGTTTCGGCGAATTAATGATTGAATTCTTTGCGCATACCATCCGTCGCCGGAACATTTCTTGGATCGAGGATTATCCATCTACTCTAGTCCAAGTATGGAGTCAGATCGTTGAGTGGGAAAAAGAGGAGCTCAAGGTTGATTCCATCGATGAGGATAAGCTGATGGAGAAGTACTTAAGGGATGATGAGCCAGAACGCCTAGCTGAAGGGCGCCGCCTCATTGCTGATGCTATGGAAGAAGAGAGGCGGAGGACTAAATAGAAGAACATTCCCGAGACTGGTTCCTCTTCTACTGCCCCCGCAACTTCTGAAGTAGAGGGGTATGATCCTGAACACCCGGGAATCCCTCGAACAACTCTGCTATCCCCTATCCCTGAAATGGCATCAGAGACAGCAGTTACCCCTACCGAGAAGTCTTCGGAAGGTATCCCTACATTTTCTCCTCAATTCGTCAAGGCTATTTCTACCTTTCGCCACGTGATTGAGCAATCGATGAAAAACCCATTATTTTCTCCTGAGTTGATAACTGTTGCTTCTCACTCTGTAGGTATTGAGCCATCCGGAAAGACAAATGTGACTCAGGGAGCCGCCTCTGGGGCAGAGCCTACGGAGAAGGCAAAAGGGGGGAAGGACAAGGCTGCTCCTATAGATTTGGGAGAAGGAAGCGAACCGTCTAAGGCTGGCACTCCCCATGATGAAGAAATGATAGCAGCCTTAAAGGATGATGGCGGCGACGGAGGACATGAGGAAGATCCAGAGGTGGCAATAGTCGGGAAGTCGAAAAGTGCAGATGATGTTACCTTGGCTGCAATGAAAGCTGACCAAGATAAACGCTTGCAGTTAAAAGCTGAAGACTTAGACCCTGAAATCCTCAAGCCTCTCGCAGTTGTGGATGCGGGATCAAGGTTAGTTGTTAAGCTTTCAACTAGATCTATTAAGGAGGAACTAGCTAAAAAATCTTCTCTTGATTCCAGCGCTCCGCCCTCCGGGAAGAAGTCAACTGGTTCCAGCGCCGCATCTTCAGGAAAGAAAAAATCAAAGCGCATCTTGACGGAGGCCGAGAAAGAGGCAAAGGATGCAGAGAAAGCCGCCAAGAAGTCCAAGCCTCATTCGAAATCTAAATAGTGGGTTGTCTTGCGTTGTTTTAGCATTCGGTGGATCAACAATTGCTGCTATAAGAGCGGCTCTTGCACCTTCTTTTTGGCTATTTTCCTGTACAAATTCATTCATTCGTAAATAAGAATAATTCATTTTCTGCAATGTCTGTTAACCATTAGTTCTGCACTTATGTAAGAATGCATGTTTTACTATAGTTGTGTAATGAAGTTATGGTAGGGGGAAATATGCGTATACATATATGCCCCCAGTCGATCTCAAAAACTATTCAAGACTTAATCAAGTAGTCTGAATGCCCCCGATTTTCTGACGGGATTGCATTTTCTGTGTCGTCAATGCCTGTCATTTTTTCTGGCATTTTTTTATACTCTCCTGTCTTATACTCAGGTTAGAGTTCTTACTGAGGCGGTCTCTTGTCTGGGTGCACCTTCACGCCTCAGAGGACGTCGTCTTCCCGTCCTTTTATACTCTCTCTCAATTCTCGAGAGTTAGAGTTAAGAATGTCGTTTTCCCATTCTTTTATGTCTTGTCGCACAAATAGTCATTGTGCTTTTTCTTGCGTAGAAATTGTTTTCAACCTTTCAGGTTTTAAATCATTTTTTATTCCATAATCGCAAAAGAATAGTAGATGAAGGTATATATATAATGCATGAAAGTAAATGACACACGATATTTTTATAGTGGTTCGGCTAAGTCGTAGCCTACATCCACTTTATAGTCCTTTATTCATATCATCAGATTTTCCTAAGGCAAGTCGTGCCTTATTACAGAGTTCATAAGAAAAATAACAAAGAGTACAACATTTCTAATCCAAATATCGCATCAAGTGTTGGGCATTCCATGCCCTAGGGACTTCTTCGCCATCTACGGTCGTTAACTTGAAGGTTCCTTTTTCAAGTTTCCGTTGGATGGCAAAGGGTCCTTCCCACTTTGGACCGAGGTGAGGAAGGGATGGAAAGACTCTCTTTAGCACCAAATCTCCTGGTTCAAAAGTCCTAAGGCGAACTTTTTTGTCGTAACAGCGTGCCATCTGACGTCGATGTCTTGCCGCACGCAAATCCGCTTCGTCCCTTTTTTCTTCAATTTCATCAAGAGACTCGAGTAAGAGTGCCCGATTCGTCATCGGGTCATAATACGTCACCCGGTGGGAAGGAACTTCAAGCTCTACTGGAATTACTGCTTCTGAACCAAAAGAGAGAGAGAAAGGGGTATGACCAGTAGCGGTCTTAAATGTTGTTCGATATGCCCACAAAGCTAAGGGCAATTCGTCAACCCATTTTGCCTTTGCGCGCTCTAACCGTTTCTTGAGGATGGATTTTATAACTTTGTTTATTGCTTCAACTTGCCCGTTCGACTGTGGATAAGCAACCGCAGTATACCGTTTGTCGATCTTATATTTCTGGCAGAAATTTCTGAATTCAGTACCATCGAACTGGGTCCCGTTGTCTGTTATAATGGTCCTTGGGATCCCGAATCGGCATATAATATTTCTAACCACGAAACTTATCACCTTTCTCGCCGTGATCTTGGTTAAGGGCTCAGCTTCCACCCACTTCGTAAAATAGTCCACAGCGACTATTGCATATTTTTCTCCTCCTTTAGCAATCGGTAGAACTCCGATGATATCAATTCCCCACGTGGCAAATGGCCAAGGACTCACCATTGATTTGAGTTGGGTCGACGGTGCTCTGGGGATTTTGGCGAATCTCTGGCACTTATCGCAGCATCGTGAATAATCAGCTGCATCTTTATTAATTGTGGGCCAGAAGTATCCATACCGCAATATCTTTTTCGCTAAAGTCTGACCTCCTGTATGATCTCCACACTCACCTTCGTGTACTTCTCTTAGTACACGTCTGATGTCGTCGTGTGCTATACATCGTAACAGGGGCATAGAAAATCCTTGCCTATAAAGAGTATCATCTTGCAGGACATATCTGGTAGCTTTGCGAACTATAGCCCTTTTCTCACTCTTCTTTGATGGGAGTGTTCCACTCTTAAGGAAGTTCTTAATTGGGGTCATCCACGACTCCTTCTCCGGTTCTGCTTCGAAAGCGAACTCAATTTCCATCGACTCAAAGCTTGGCGATTCCAACGTTTCAATTGGAATCATTTCAGTTTCTTCTGGATTGTCGGAACTAGCTAGCTTTGCCAGCCTGTCTGCCTTCTGGTTTTCGGCTCTTGGGATATGCGTTATACTATACCGCTCCAGGTTGCTCAACAACTTTTCCACTTTCCCGAGGTAGGCGATGAGTCGAGGTCCCCGTGCCACAAATTCCTTTCGCACTTGGCAAACAACGATTTTGGAGTCGCAGAATATGTTCAACATTTTTATTCCGAGGTCTTTAGCAAGCTTCAGCCCGACAATCAGGGCTTCGTATTCGGAGTCATTGTTAGTCGCCGAAAATTCTAATTGTAGAGCGTAATATAACGACCGCCCTTCAGGAGTAACTAAGACGATTCCAGCTCCGGACCTTCGGTCGTTTTTGGCTCCATCTGTGTATAGCTTCCATGAATCTATCTTTAACTCATCTTCGGACTTGACCACTCTGTCATCGATTACTTCCTCCTCTGGTATAGTGAATTATGCTATAAAGTCTGCCAGAGCTTGCCCCCTGATCGACCTTCGTGGCTGAAAATTTAAATCAAACCGACTTAATTCAATATTCCATTTGATCAATCGTCCCGATGCTTCGGGTCTCTACAACACCTGCCTTAAAGGTTGGTCAGTGTATATGGTTATTGGGTGAGCCTGGAAATAGTGACGAAGTTTTCGGGAGGCGATTAGGAGGCTGTAAGCGAGCTTCTCAATCTTTGGGTAGTTGCGTTCTGCCGCTGCCAATTTCTTGCTTACATAATATACTGGCCTTTGCACTTTGTCTTCTTCTCGAACCAAGGCTGTGCTAACAGCGTGAGCCGAGACTGCCAAGTAAACAAATAACTCTTCATGATCCACTGGCTTTGACAAAATTGGCGGTTTTTCTAGCAATTCCAATAAATTTCGAAAGGCCTCAACACAGTCCGGAGTCCACTCGAAGTTCTTCTTTCCCCTTTTAATCAAATCGAAAAACGGGACGCATTTGTCTGTGGCTTTAGAGATAAATCTACTCAACGCGGCTACTTTCCCTGCAAGACTTCAGACATCTTTAATTCTTCTCGGCTCTTCAATGTTTCTAATCGCTGCTATTTGGCTGGGATTGATTTCAATTCCTCGGGAGCTCACAATGAAGCCTAGAAATTTTCCCGATGCCACTCCAAATGAACATTTCAAAGGATTCAACTTCATCCGATACTTTCGTAGGATACCAAACATTTCTGCCAAGTCTTGCGTATGGCTGGAGGACTGTTTCGATTTGACAAGCATATCATCCACATAAACTTCCATAGTCTTCTCTATTTGATTATAAAACATTCTGTTCACCAAGCGCTGATAAGTGGCTCCGGCGTTTTTCAATCCGAACGGCATGACCACATAACAGTATAACCCCAAATTCGTAATGAAGCTCGTATGTTCTTGATCTGGCACGTGCATAGGAATTTGGTTGTACCCGGAATATGCATCCATGAAAGAGAGAAGTTCATGTCCCGCTGTCGAATCTACAAGCTGGTCAATCCTGGGAAGTGGGAAACTATCTTTCGGGCAAGCTTTGTTCAAATCTGAAAAATCAATGCAAGTCCGCCACTTTCCATTCGGCTTCTTTACTAAGACGGGATTCGATATCCAGTCGGGATATGTCGAATCTCGAATAAATCCGTTCTGTTTCAGCTTCTCCACTTCTTCTTTGAGAGCAGCCGACCTCTCTGGGCCCATCATACGTCTCTTTTGCTTCACAGGCGGGTGTTTTGGGTTTACATTTAGCGAGTGACTTATGATGGATGGCGATATCCCACACATGTCAGCGTGGGTCCAGGCAAACACGTCCAAGTTTGCCTTCAAGAAGTCCGTTAGTTCTTCGGCCCGACGTGGATCCAACTGAGATCCAATCTTCAAAACTCTTGTTGGATCAGCTTCATCAATGGGAATGTCCACTGTCACTTCATTAGGAGTTGCATTTCTAGTCTCTGGTTCCTCGTCTTTTCTGGGATCCAGGTCTTCAGGCGTTCCTTTGGGCAACTCCTTCGGGGCCGATCCCTCTAATTGCTACGCCGAGCCCTCCTTTGGAGGAGGCGAGGCATCTTTACTATCGATGTTAAGTCCTTTCATCAACATCTTTAATTCGGCAACATAGCAGGCCCGTCCGGAGACTTGATCCCCTCTCATTACTCCAGTTCCGGCTTCAGTTGGGAACTTAAGCAATAAACACCAAGGGGCGATGCAAGCCCTGAACTCAGCAAGGGCAGGCCTTCCCAAAAATGCATTATAAGGCGAATCTACGTCCAACACTACGAACTGAAGCATCCGTACTCTTCGGCGTTCTCCTTGCCCCAAGGTTACGGGCAATTCTATGTACCCTATTGGAGCTGTCGATGCCCCATTGAAGCCTCGGATCCAACCTTCGCATGGCTTCAAATCTTCAGATTCTAGCTTCATCTGATCGAATGACTTTTTAAATAAAATATTAACAGAGCTTCCATTGTCTACTAACACCTTATGAACCAAGGCCGGCCCAATGGTGGTAGTAATGACCAACGGATCATCGGTGGGTGACTGGATCCCGGCATTATCTCTGCTACGGAATACCACGTCATCAAACATTGTCTTCTGCTGTTTTATGGGAGCGATATCTTCTAAATCATCACATTCACCCACATCTACGTGCTTGGCAGCATTTACATATTGATCCATTGCTCTAAAACTGCGGATTGCTGGGTGGGGTCCACCCACTATGGAGTTGATAACAATTCCCTTGCCATTCTGTTGCGCTGTAGGCTTGGGAGCAGATTGAATCTGTTTTGGAGCCTGCTCTCCTTGCCCCCTGTCCCTCGGGGCAACCTTATATTCATCCAGTTTCCCTTCGCGCAGCAGCTTCTCAATCAAGTCTCTCAAATGTCGACATTCATTGGTTGAATGCCCATGAGTTCCATGAAACAAACAAAACTTTCCAGTTGCCATTTCTTTCTCCGTTGAGTCGCGAGGTGGCGGTCTTTTATATTGCAAAACATTGTATGTATCCAAGTAAATGTTCTCCAGAGTGTCGTTCAACGGTGTATAATTCTCATAAGTCTGGAATCGGGGTCTTTTGCTAGGATCACTTCCCCTATTTCTATTTCTTCTGTTACCATTCGCGTTACGATTATTGTTGTTGCCCCCGTTTCCAGAATTGTCGTTTCCACTCTTGTTTCCCACATTCACTTCAACTTTTCCGGAACTTTCTCAGACTACTTCACGGCGACGTTACTCTGAACATTTTCTTTTGAAACCGCTTCAGACTTTCTCTTTCGGTTTGCCCTGCCTTCCTCTCGTTTTAAGTGAATATCAGCCTTTTCATAAAATAACTCTCTCGTGGAGGGTGTCTTTCCAGAAAGGTAATCTCCAAACTCGGAGTCAGGATCAACTCCCTCCATTAAAGCCATCAGGATGGTGGGCTCATGCGGGTCACTAACTTCAGTCACAGCTAAGTTGAAACGGTCGAGATATGACCTCAAAGACTCTCCTGGCGCCTGCTTAATTCTTGATAATTCAATAACACTTTTAGACTTTCGGGTATGGAGTCGGAACTGATTCATAAAACGTTCGCTCAATTCCCTATAATTCGATATCGAACGAGGGGGAAGTCGGGTAAACCATAGCAGCGCCACATCTTATAAATAGATCGGGAAGGCTTTACACTTCACTGCGTCAGGAGCAGCAGCATCATTCATGAGCCACGAGTATCGCATCAAATGCTGTCCCGGATCGGTTCTCCCATTGTACTTGTCCATCTGCGGCAGGTTAAAACGTCGGGGAAACTGAAAATTGAGGATGTCGTTAGTGAAAGGAGTATGGCTTCGCTCAATGCCATAATCTTCATTGGTATAGTTCCGGCTTTCGGACATAATCTGGCGCACCATTGCCTGTACGTTAGCATTAGTTAGGGGCCGCTCAGGCTCCCTGGTCCTGGTATCCGGGTTCCTCCTGGGCTCTGGTTCAGGAGATGCCCTTCTTCTTTGAGCTGCTTCTGCTCTGCTGCGTTCCCTACGCCCCCGATCGATCTCGGGAGGAGGGGGCTGGAGCATCTGCCCCTGAGTGGGATTAATATGGTTAAGGTCTCTCAAGCTTGGATCATTGGTTCCTAGTGCTCGTGCAATATCCTCACGGGACCCCAAAGATTCGAACGTCAGTTGCTCCAAATTCTGAGGTCGTTCGAGCGGCCTTCTTTCATGGGGCCGTTCTTCCTCGAAAGAAGAAGACTGATCCATTGGTGTGTGGCGAACCGGGGATGGGGTTCTCTGTCTACGGAGTTCGCTAATTTCCCTGCTCATGAGTCTCATGTTCTCTTGCATCATGAGATTGGTACGCTCGTGGATTTTCATAGCCTCCCTAGTACTCTCAAGCATGTCAAGTAGGCGCGAGAAATCTCCTTGAGTAATAGGTGCGGATGGATTGACCTGATCATTGACCCTGGTGGCTGGAATCGGAGCATTTGTGGGGGCTCGAGTAGAAGTTCCAACATCACCAAGTGTCGGGTCGGTTCGGAGATGGGAAATCGGGTCGGGTCGGAGCTGGGAAGCCTGTTCGGGTCGGGGTTGGAAAGCCAGGTCGGGTCGGTGTAGGGCGAGCTGCTCGGGTCGGTTTAGGTTGGGGGAATGCACTGCTTCAGATTCTCCTACCCGGATCGGATCAGAGCTTTCCCCCTGAGTGCGGTTCGGATTTCCTGTATCAGTTCGTCCTCCTACTGAGCTCTGCCCACGAGACCTTGTCACAACTGCATTTTGCTGATCTTCACCAACTCCGTTTCCTCGACTAGTTTGAACTTCCTTACCTTTTCCTTTGGCCATAGTTCTTCAACAATCAATTCAACAAATATTCAAGAACGTCGAAACTTGAGGATTAACTTCTTTGAACTCAACGGTCCAAAAAGTAGAACGATAATCCCGAAAAACAGAGAATTCAGATGATTCTCAGTGAAAGCACCAAAATGTTAGACCAAAAAGTGGTTTTAACACCCAAATTGATTAAAAGCAGAATGAAATAAGATCAAAAATAAAATAGAGACACAGAATTTATAGTGGTTCGGCGAAGAAAAGCCTACATCCACTTGTCAATCACTATTTTCAATGATATAGTTGCAATTACAATGAGATATTCACTCAAATTCACTCACAACTCACATACATTCACTCAATTGTCTCAAAACAAATGTTGAAAGACGATTTGGATTATCCGGGAGTGCTGAAATTCGGTTTATGAAAGTGGTTGAACTCTCAAAGTGCCAAAAAGAAGATCCTTTTCATTGTCTCCAAACAGGGTATTTATAGGTGAAAATTCGCTCAGAACCCGATCCGGATCGGAGCCACGTGTCTTCCATCCCATCAGCTTCGGGTTCGGATGGATTCCAGTGTTGACAACGCATCAGAGCAGTGGACGTTGTGGGTAGGAACTGGTCATAACCGCTCCGAATAACCAGGCGATCATGGGGGAGAGTGATGAGGAATATGGGTTCGGATCGGAGGAGCGTGCAAGAGGGGTTCGGATCGGGGTATCCGATCCGATCCGGATTGTCCCAAGGCTAAGTCTTCATCCATTTTTGCTCCGTTCCGATCTGTCTCTGTAGCAGGTAGCCCTCCGCTCCAACTGGCAGTAGGTTGCTCTCCGATCCGAACAGCAGTGCCTCTCTGACTCCAACAATAACAGCTCACCGATCCGAACAGCAAAACCTCTCCGATCCGACCCGCTATATCTTCTCCGATCCGATCCGCTATAATGCTTTCCAAGTTCTTCAATGTTTCACATCTCGACTTTGTGTTGCCCAGTTCACAAAGTGGGCTAACATAAAGATTTGATCTTTATATTTGAAAAGGCGAAATCTTTATATAGAGAATAGCGTGATAAAAATATAATCTTTATTATATGAACATCGATGTAAAAATAGAATTTTTATCTATATAGTAGCGATGTAAAAATAGATTTTTTATCTATATAGTAGCGATGTAAAAATAGAATTTTTATCTATATAGTAGCGGTGTAAAAATATGATTTTTATATACATAGCAACAATATAAAAATGTGATTTATATATATGTAGTGGCTACGGGCAACGAAAGTGGCAAAAGGCGAGAACAGCGATGGCTTCTGCATAAGAAGAGTCGTGGCGTTTGGATTAGCTAGTCGGTGAGAATTTCTCACCTTAAATTTACTTTTCTAGTTAAATATATATACTAGGATGTAGACGGTGTTTAGTAGCACCCGACACCATCGTCCACAGACCATGGACTTGATTGTTTGGTTGTGTAGTTGGTTAGATTATTTGATTTGAATTTGGTTGTTTGGTGAAATGGAACGGATTTGATTGATATGTGTATGGCGTGGGCCATTATTAGACTGGGGATAAGGCTAGGCCTTGTCCCGTTTTTAGTATCGTGCCGTTATGCCGCCGAAATTTTCTAAAATAAGTTAGAAAAATAAAGATATCATTTAATTTAATAAATGAACCGAATAGAATATTCATAGGTTGAATAAAATAATTTGGTCGTTAAAAATATAATTTTTAACGAGAACGTGAATAAAATAAATATTCATTTACAAACCGGACGGTTTGTTTATGTTCACCTATTTGAAGGACATTGATTGGGACGATAAATTTTACACATCGCCCAACTGCACAAATAAAATATGTGTTTGATTGTTTGAAACCCCTCACGGGTATTGGGATGATATATGACATACACTAATCCCAATAATTAGTTGTATGTCGATCGATTGATTGACAGGCTGTTATAAGCATTAGATATCTATATTTGATGCTTATACAGAGTAGTGCACTTTGGATGATGGTTGATTATTTATCGTTGCTTTTATATACATGTGTTGTATGGAATCCATATAATTAACATTATATGGTAACTGATTGGGCCTCATTCCAATTGGAAAAAAATAAAGAATATTATAAAATAAAGGTTCATGTGTTGATAGTACTCATCCGTTGAGATTAGTCATGTTTTGAACGAAATATTTTAAAATAAAATTTACATCTTTATCATATATAAAATTAGAAACTAACTGGAAAATAGATAAGATGAGTGGTCTCCTGGATATTGATCTGATGTTGGTTTCGGCCTTCGGGGTTAATATTTAGGGAATCGTTCTCTTACTAATTTACGGTTGGAGTCTGATTTGAAATCAAACGATAGATACCATAATTTTTATAAAATATATTAAATAACCAAAAATAGTCGCGTGTTGACAGTACTCATCCGTTGAGATTAGTCATGTATTGAAAAGAGATTTAAGAATTCGAATTGAATTGAATATATAACGAATTCGAATTGAATTAAATTGAAGAAAAACGAATTCGAATTGAATTGAATATATAACGAATTCGAATTGAATTAAATATATAACGAATTCGAATTGAATTGAATTGAAAAGAAAAACGAATTCGAATTGAAAACAAATTGAAATAGAATCAAAATCAATTTGAGATGAATTCAAATTGAATTGAGATTTGAATTGAATTGAAATGAATTTAAAACGAATTTATAAGGAAAAATTCAATTTTGATTTGAATTTGAAATGGAAGTGGAAATTGTTTTGAAACGAATTTAAAACTATTTATAAAATTCGTTTTAAATAGAAATCGACGAAATATATATTATATATATAATATAATGGCCTGAATAGAACGCGCCGCGCCGCGGTAGTTCGTGAATTTCGACCATTGATTTCGAACGAACATTACGGGAGATCCGACCATCGGATTCTCCTAAAACCAGAATCGTTGGGTTCGTATCGAAAAGAGCTTTCTAATGAATATTAGAAATTTGAAAACTAACGGATGGATTTGGAGATATGTCCAAATGAATTTCAGAAAAGGTCGTTGTAAGTGCAGTTCGATGGCCGTTGTTGGAAATCGACTGTACGAGCCTTGATAAAATTATTAAAAATAGTAATAATTTGTGTAAAATCATAAGAAATGATTTGGGAAAAATTGGGATGAAAAAACTCCATATTTGAAAAGATAAAAATAGATTTTTATCGAAACGAACTAGGTTTGAACTAGAATTAAAACCCAGTTATTTTTAAATAAATAAATTGGATTTGAAAAGGGGTTTTAAATAACCAGAATTTCTAATATATTTAATTGGAATTGAATTAGAAATAATTTGTGGGTTTATCGTGAACGGTATTTTAAATAACACTAGTTCTTTAACCCGATAATAAATAGAATGTGATTTGGGTTTATCGGGAACGGTGTTTTAAATAACACTAGTTCTTTAACCCGTTAATAAATAGAATGTGATTTGGGTTTATCGTGAACTGTGTTTTAAATGACATTAGTTCTTTGACCCAGTAAAAGGAGTTTTAATGAATCTGTAATTAGAATGAAATGTGAATTGATAATTTAAATTATCAAATTTGGAAAATGAGCGAGAATGGAGTATCACCAGTTTTGCTCCAGGCGATAGTTAAATCTTTAATTAGATTTGAACGTGAAATGTTAATTAATTTTACCGATAACACCGTGGTGTTAGATATGGAGTATTACCAGTTTTTCTTCATGGGATGAATAGGTTGGGATTGGGAAAATAAATAATTACTTCGGTGTGGTTCGCTAATCCTGACTAGTTTGGAAAACCATAATATGGTTTGAAAGGACATCCAAAGGAAGATTAAAGAATAAATTTAAAAGAATTTATCTTTGATAAAATTAATGGGAATCTTTCCCTAAGAATGTGAAATTTAGAAACTAACTGTAGGTTAGCCAAGAAGAATGGTTTCCTGGGTATTGATCTGATGTTGGTTTCGGCCTTCGGGGTTAATAATTGGGGAATTGTTCTCTTGCTAATTTACGATTAGCGACTGCTTAATTGGAATGAGGCGTATGTTTTGTTTGTGTAACATTTGTTTATTATATACGCGGGTCATTCAGAAAGGCCGGGTTTATACCCATTCTCAATAACCGATTCGACGATATGTCGAAGATGAAGAAGGTGGTTGAAGACCGGAAGTCTTCACATCGTTTGGGTGAATACTGATGATCTTGATTGGGCTGTACACCCAAGATGAGGGAACCAGTTGGTGGTCGTCCAGACGTACTTGGAGATCGATGGATATGCGAGGAAAGTGCCTCCGGTTTCGTTCAGACCCAGAACGAACTTGTAAATGGACTGTGTGTCTGACATTGGATTTTATTCTGTGTTGATTGATCTCCATTAAATATACATCTATTTGGCGGCAGAGAATTTATTCTCTTGCTTAACGCCCTTCTCTGAGACGTACGAGCTCAGAGGTTGTATATCGATGGACATCAGTCGCATGACATGAATTGCCTGTGTGGAACGCCTAAGAGGCAATTGATCAAGGCTTCTGTTGAAAAGCAAAGTCTTGTGGTTGATGATCAAAGCACGGCCTTTGTGGCGTAGCTTTGTGTATAACGTCAATTCGCGAGCCTCACACCTTGGTATGAGTCAAAAACGGGATAAGGACTGCAGGGAGAGCACGACGTTTCTTTCTAGCTTTGGTGGTGTCAGTGACTTACCAGCCCTGACATTTATATACTTTTCACCAATGTGGTTGTTGGATGCGAGGCGCCTCGATTTTAGGTCTGTAAGGACCGGGAAACGTGTGTTCAGGAATTGCCAATCCTCAAACGTAAGAGAGGACCGGCCCTGAAGATCCAAGGGTGGCCCTGAAGATCCAAGGGTGGCCCTGAAGACCCAGAGTGTATAGTCCTGAGGCATTTGCTAGAGTGTCTCAAAGTGGAGAGGAGCTTGCCCCTTGCCTCGACTCATGATGGAAATCCAATTTCCAATACGCGATGTTTCGGTTTTATTTGTAGAGCCTAGTATGGCGACATAGTAGCATGGGATACTATGTCGTCTATGATTGATATTTATGATTGAAGTTGTTTTGACACTTCATACTATAATAGTATTAAAATGATTTGTTTTAAACGTACCAAACATGTTTGGCTATTATAAGGGAAACTCCTATCCTCCGGCTTGCGTTGCATTGTATGATGGGACCTGGGTCTTATAATAGCTTCATTTTTCGAAAAAACATTGCGTTGTTTATTCGAAAAAGCTTAGGTCTTACACTAAATGGCCAATCGACAAAATTTTGCTAAGCCTCCATTAATTTCAGTTATTAAAATAATCAATCATCTCCTCTGTTGAGTCACAACATTTTGTAAAATAGTTTTAATACGTTTTGCACCTAGCTGGGAATTGTAATCGATCACTGATCAGTTTCAGTTCACAACTACCAAGAGGTAGTTCAAATTTCATTGTCGGTAATCATGTTCGAAACAACAAATATAATGCACTATTCAGGAATTGTAGACACAGTATAAACCACTTTACCATAATGTATTTGCTATATTACCATAGTTGAGAAGAGATAAATGTTGGAAAGCGCCGAAGAACCACAGGAATTCAATAAACCGTTAATCATCTATTCAATATTTGCATCAACATATTCTAACAAATTTGGTCTTTGTTTTTGGAGTTTACAGTTGGATTGTTAAGCACCTAGGGTTACATGCTGAGCATGGTATGAAGACGTAGTTACAGAAAGGAGGAAGTTAATTATTTGGAAGAGAATTTGCTTGATGTCATCCCATAAATTGTTCAAAACAATTTTTTATTTGTAGTAGTGTTTTTTCTGCATTCATTGCAACCTTCATTATTTCATGTTGAATACTCCTAGTCATATAAAATAAACAAACATTTATAGTAGCATTAATGTTTTGCAAATTATATGGGTTCGAATAACGGTCTAATGTGTAAAATTACATTTTACTCATGCAACTACAAAACTGCATTAGAATATCAAGGCATAAAAGTAGTAAAAAATGATCTAGTTTATCGGTTAATTATCAACTGTAAATTCAATGAAATTAGATAGAACATTAGATTACATATTTTGGTGAATCATTCCCTAATAATTATGTGGAAAAATAGAAAATTGAACATGCATAATTGCATGTCAATTTTTGGTTTCTTTTATCTTTAAGTTAAAGAATAAAATTTGAGTAAACTGGTAAGTAACCATATAATAGTTGATAACGTTTGGTGATGAAGACAAAGAAGAATGAGTACAAAGTTTTGCATGTAGTTTTAAGGGAGTTTTGATAAAATTTTGATTAAATGGCTTACACAATGAATCGACTTTGTAAAAGTGCGTTAATCAAAATAGTTAACATTTACATATTTGTCGATTCCTAGTATAAGGGGAAATAAGCATTTATCTAGTATAGCAATACAGTTAAATATTGAACGAAGTATTGTAGATCATCTACAATAACCTGGGAACATAATATTTAAACCATAAGCTATAAATGTTGCAGAAAAACTCATCAATTTTCTTATAATTATGCTCAATAGCATTGGTTTGAAATCAAACCATAGACTACGTTCAATAGTCGTATGCAACAGAAATTCAAAAGAGGAACCGTTATATGCAGTAAATGAAATACTTCGGTTTAAAAAACCGTACTCGAAAAAAGTAAAAAACTTGTATTATTCGTTTAAAATTATTAAAAGCTGAATGTCTAAAATTCTAAATGCAGAACATTAAATGCGTATTAGACGGATTTATCCAAAACTATAATCTCAATTCTCACATTATATCAAGTTGAAGTAACTTGCAAACTTCAATAAGGTGTTTAACATTAACTTTTCGTGAAACCGATAATGGCGACTTCCAGTTTTCCAAAATCCCCAAATTTAGATCTAAATTCGTCTATCACTTGGATTCTGATCAACGCTCGATCGTTCCTCCAGATTCTCGTTCTCTAGGGAAACATGCAGATCAAGGGAAACCTCAATTTAAAGGTAAATCCTTATCTCCTGATTTAAGTTCAAAGAAAGATTTTCCAGATCTGTATGCCAAAGATTTGAACACTGTTTATCTGGGTTATCCTAAACAGTCGAAATCATGGATTGACATTGTCACTGAGAATAATTACCATCAATCCTTTATCCAGCTCAATTTTATTGAACCTACGACTATTGATAATCTTAAAGTAGCTGTGATTGATGAGGAATATACGAATAAACGAGAGAGAGATGGTTTAATTCAATAGTGTTTTATGTATTTGGAAGTAAGCCGTATTACTGTTTTCTTAAGGAATATATTGATTGAAACTGGAATTTGAAAGGTAGATATCAATTATTTTCTACACGCTTTACCTATTTGGATACGTCTTCCTAACCTAGAATTAGATTTCTGGTCTGTTGAAGGTATAAGCAGGACTGCTTCCTTGTTGGGTAAACCTTTGAAATTAGACAATTCTACTGAGAATGTGGTTCGGATGTCTTTTGCTAGGATTTTAATTGAAGTGAACTCAGATCTTCAGTTTCCTGACTATGTGCCTATTCAAAATTTTAAGGGTGATATAGTATGGCAAAAAAATTGATTATGAAATGAATGGGTTCCCCTGGTATGTTCTGAATGTAAGATTTTTGGGCATGTTAAAAATGTGTGTAAGTCGGTCAAAGTATGGTCCCCTAAAATGAAAAATGAATTCTAATGCTGAGAATGTTATGGACATTGATGCTTCAGTTGACAGTATGAATAAGGATAATATTGAGAATACTGTTAGAGATTCCAAGTTGGGCAACATTAACGAGTCTATTGATTCAGATTGTTCTTGGTGTAGTTCTAAAAAGAAAAG
The DNA here is from genome assembly GCA_030737875.1 of Allium sativum. Classification (NCBI taxonomy): domain Eukaryota; kingdom Viridiplantae; phylum Streptophyta; class Magnoliopsida; order Asparagales; family Amaryllidaceae; genus Allium; species Allium sativum. The sequence continues at coordinate 1,014,393,810 of CM060926.1, read as the reverse complement.
ACATCTAGATATAAGGCTATTGTGATGAAAGGTGATAATGATCGGGTTAAATGAGCGTGCCTCGGTATGATATAATACCAGATCCAAATCAAAGAAGTATAAGGAAGTAAGTGGCAATTTGAGTAATGTTATCAGTGGAGGGATATCTAAGAAATAATCTTTTTCTTGCGGAAAGTTCCTGTGCAGTTTGTTTGTAGTTGATGTTTAGTTTTTGCAAGGGTGTGTTGTTGGTTTCTTTGGTGTGTTCATACTTGATACTGATCTGGTGTAGTTTGTTCTTTGGTTAGTGGTGGAGGTTTCTATCCAATTGCTGCTGGTTCATACTGTCCTGCTGTCTTGGTTTATATTATATGTCTTTGGTGATGGTGATTCTTATAGCCCCTGGTTTGGTGATCTTTTTGTTTGATGTTCTATTATTCAGCAGTGAATGTTCTTCTTTAATTGTTTCGGTTTGTTCCTGCTCCTGCTCCTGCTCCTGCATGGTTGTTGTGGTGTCTTGGCTTTGAAATATTTGCATTTCTGTTTCACGTGGACTGCCTACTGGTGAACTTTTGTGGCAACTTGCTTTTGGTTTTTTTCTCCTTTTTATTTGGACGCTGTGATTAGCTTTTGGGCTTGATGGGCCTTGACATCTTTGCATTTGCTGTGTTCACGTGCTCTTTGTGGTGGAGTTATTTTTACTGGTTTTAGTTACTCATATAGAACCATATCTAGAAGTCACAAGCTGATTCATGCTAATCTTACTTTTGATTTTCATTAAGCGTAAATTGAACTTCTATATATTACTATGTATCTCTTATCATTCACTCAATTGTTCAATCCCTTAATCATTTGTAAAGTGAGAGTTTTATTTGCTCTTACAAAAAAATGATCCATAATAGCCGTTTGTAATGTGAGAGTTTTATTTGCTCTTACAAAAAAATGATCCATAATAGCCGTTTGTAATGTGAGAGTTTTATTTGCTTTTACATGCATATAATATGTTTTATGAGAGAGAGAGAAAATATGAACACGATAGTTACTTGGGTCAAATAAAATAACCTTTAATTGTTAGCTTGTAAGAAAAATCAATCAAATAAAATTATGCAAATCGCGGTGCCATTCATCAACTAACCATGAACCTCCACATAATAAAGGAGCAAAATAAATCTAAATCTGAGTAGATTTAAAAACAAAATTAAATCGACGAGAGATAGTTACCTGGATCAATAAAACCAATGGATGGGATAGGAGAATAGGGATCGATAAAACAAATGGAAGGGATAGTAGAAAAGGGCCACCAACGAAAGGATCAATAAAACCAATGGATGGGATAGGAGAATAGGGATCGATAAAACAAATGGAAGGGATAGTAGAAAAGGGCCACCAACGAAAGGCGGAGGAAAAACAATGGAGATGCGAGGTATCGATCCTCGAACCACGGGCAAGCGATGCACGTACTCTACCAACTGAGCTACATCCCCATTCATTATGCTTCATCTGTAACTTATATAAATTATCAATCACAACAATGGCGTTAATGAGTCAAATGAGCAAGGGAAGAAGATGCAACGAAGGTGAGAAATACTAAACCCAAGTCTAGTTAAGATAGCTATGCAATCGGAGTAATTGATGTTTAGGAATCAGAATTGGGCTAGTGAGAAGGAAAGAATTAAGGTAGTATTGGGATTCTGAAGTGCTGCTTGAAATACCCAGTATTATTTATGCCTCTTCGTTCAATGAATCCCATCTCAAGCCTTTTTTGGATTCCCAATTACAACTCTATTTTGTAAGTTATCATTGAGCAAAAGCCTATGGTACTATTTGAAAGGCCAAACTAATCAGTTTCTTAGTATAAATAGAATGAACTACCGGCATTCGACGCCAACTGCTAATTTTTCTATTCTGTCCGCTTAACAACTCATTTAACCCAACTAAATCCATATTATGTTCTAAATAAAATAAGTTTAATGAGTTTAAAAAAACTACAAAATCTGAGCCAATTTATCATAATTAATTAGTTAGCATGTTGGTTAAATATTTTTTGAAACATGCGGAAAAATCATTAGTTTATCAAATTATCTGTTAAGCCATTAAAAAGATTAAAAAATTTAAACTGCTACTTAGTGTTTGCAATGAGTCTAAAAAAGTATGTACAAGAGGAAAATTAAGATATGTGCATCTTAAATTAAGATATGTGCATCCTGTTGAAGTTAGGAACCGTGACATATGTTTGAATTCCATTTGAGAGACTTGAAAAAGCAATATATCATTGAAAGTTCCCACTAAATAATGAAAGAACATGCACTCAATTGTTCAATCCCTTAATCGTTTGTAACGTGAGAGTTTTATTTGCTTTTACAAAAAAATGATCCATAATAGCCATTTTTCTAGTAGAACGATATACAAGTGAAGATGTGATAGAAACCGGCTTTCATCTATGCAATGAAAACACAACTTTAGAGAAATTCAATGACGACGAAAGTATATATTCTACACAAGCATGGATACAATAACTAACATGCATATAATATATTTTATGAGAGAGAAAAAATATGAGCACGATAGTTACTTGGGTCAAATAAAATAACCTTTAATTGTTAGCTTGCAAGAAAAAACAATCAAATAAAATTATGCAAATCGCGGTGCCATTCATCAACTAACCATGAACCTCCACATAATAAAGGAGCAAAATAAATCTAAATCTGAGTAGATTTAAAAACAAAATTAAAGCGACGAGAGATAGTTACCTGGATCAATAAAACCAATGGATGGGATAAGAGAATAGGGGATCAGTAAAACAAATGGATGGGATAGTAGAAAAGGGCCACCAACAATAGGCGGAGGAAAAACAATGGAGATGCGAGGTATCGATCCTCGGACCACGGGCAAACGATGCACGTACTCTACCAACTGAGCTACATCCCCACTCATTATGGTTCATCCGTAATTTATATAAATTATCAATCACAACAATGGCGGTAATGAGTCAAATGAGCAATGGAAGAAGATGCTACGAAGGTGAGGAAAATACTAAACCCGAGTCTAGTTAAGATAGCTATGCAATCGGAGTAATTGATGTTTAGGAATCAGAATTGGGCTAGTGAGAAGAAAAGAATTAAGGAAGTATTGGGATTCTGAAGTGTTGCTTGAAATACCCAGTATTATTTATGCCTCTCCGTTCAATGAAGCCCATCTCAAGCCTTTTTAGGATTCCCAATTGCAACTCTATTTTGTAAGTTATCATCGAGCAAAAGCCTATGGTACTATTTGATAGGCCAAACTAATCAGTTTCGTAGTAGAAATAAATTGAACTACCGGCATTCGACGCCAACTGCTATTTTTTCCATTCCGTCCGCTTAACAACTCATTTAACCCAACTAAACTCATATTATGTTCTAAATAATATAAGTTTAATGAGTTATAAAAAAAAACTACAAAATCTGAACCAATTTATCATAATTAATTAGTTAGTATGTTGGTTAAATATTTTTTTAAACAAGGGAAAAAAATCGTTAGTTTATCAAATTATCTATTAAGCCATTAAAAAGATTAAAAAAGTTGAACTGCTACTTAGTGTTTGCAATGAGTCTGAAAAAGTATCTACAAGAGGAAAATTAAGATATGTGCATCTTGTCGAAATTAGGAACCATGACATATGTTTGAATTCCATTTGAGAGACATGAAAAAGCAATATATCCTTGAAAGTTCCCACTAAATAAAGAAAAAGCATGCAAATGAAACTTGAAAACAAAAGATATAGTCCCTACAGGAGCTAGAAACTAAGATAATCTATAGAAAAATCATCTATTCGATGACCCAAACTATAATGCTTGTAGCAAAAGAAAAGAAAACTTGTAAGTAGCGACAACACTCTAGCTGAAAATTCATAATAAAGAGCAACAACATGTGCAAATCAAAAACACGGAAAAATTAAATTATAGAGTAATCAACTTTTTGTAATATAATAATGAAGCTATGGCCACAAATTGTAACGAACCGGAATTTTCGACTCCGAAAATCAACATTAAACTATCATGTTGACCATTCAGACATCGAATATTCCAGATCATTAATAGAAAGAAGTTAGAGGGTGAGAATAGATAAGATAGAAATATTAGAATAGAAGAAGAAGAAACACCACAACACAGTCTCACATCGCAGCGGAACAAAATATAATACAGAAATAACCTTTATTGAAAGCTTTTGAAATACTTACAATATCAGAGTACACATCTGGACCGTGATAATAATCTGTCCTCATATAACACACAGCGGAATAGTAATATCATACGTCTGGACTCTTCCAGCTCGTCTCTTCACAGCAGTCGATAACCTGAACATGTACAACCCGGCCTAACCCGAGCATTTACAAAACACCGGGTCAGTCTGGTGAACCAGAGTGAGATAAACTCGCACAGTAATACGGGTGAATCATCCAATCATGATTTTAAAGTTCGAAAATCTTTTCAAAAGAAAAGGATAATCGTAAGACCAAATCCACACATAAATACGGACGGTTTTTACCTTACGATAACCCAAAACAGTTTTTGAAACCAATATCTTTCTGATATTATAATAATGTCTAAATACAAGTAAATAGAATCTAGTGGAACGCTTGCATCTCACGCTCCACATATATATAGTATACAATCAAAACCGCGGGCGCTTATTGGAGATTGGATTCCAACTTGACAAGGTATGGGTCCACCTTCCGATAGTATATCTCTAGAGACGAATACACTGGGTTCAACAAGAACTTCTTGCAACCCGGCCCTCACATGACCGACCACTCATTTCGCTTGAGTGTATCGAATGTATATCACCGACGGTTGGGATCAGCAACCGTCTGTCCGAAAAGGGACAGCATCGAAACATAGATTAAGAAACAAATAGGACTTCCTCTAGATAGGTGATCATACACCCTAATGGGAGCGACCCACATAGCCATGCTGCCTGCCCGATTTTTGTCATTTCCCGGTTGATGAGGCTTGAGGCCAGAATTTACTTCTGATCATCTGGTCACCATTCACTTTGAATGCCACATCGTCAAATCCATCAGATATCACTAATTGACATCCACAAAAATACTCTAGCAGTTAAGCTAAGAGAACGGCGATTCCCCGCCAACAACTATAGCACGTTTGAAGAAATCAACGTACGTGATCCTTCGGAAATACTCTGTCAGACATTCGTCCATATACGTCATCCAGGAACAGGATGAACCGAAGGCACTCTCCTACTGCATCCATATAGGAATCACCCCATGGATCAGTAGCGAGAAGTCCTTGCAACCCGTAGATTCCAACTACGACAGAATCACAGCTTTCCTCTGCTTGCCAGGCAGAGAATATTGGTGGTTCTTCCGTTTATGAAGATCCACGGTCTTCAATGCTCCATCTCTATCATCTTCTGAGATCTTCACGTATTTGTTGGACGGAATGGTTTTCGAATATACATTCGATCCCGGTCTTTCCGTACCAACAATCGTATTTGTCAGATTTGATAGTCGGTGTTTTAACTATCAAAATATTCAGTGTTTCAAACATGACACTCTAATGAGTTCACTGGTACAGCATTCAGCATCATTTGGCCTTTAACAAACTGATTTCCTTTTTGTTAAATTGAAACATCCAACTCTTTTAATATTCAAAAACACGATATTTGAATAACTCTAATTGATTAATTAACATTCGTCTTAACTCCATTCGCTTGACTCTAGATCACAGCTATCACAATGGTTACGCCTGATTCCCTCAAGAAACATCCGACCGCCGTAGGCTATCTGCAGCCCTGCGAATTACGCTAGCAGTCGTACGAAATGGCAACTTAGCCCAATAATTATGTTTGGCTAATTCTATCTCGAATAAATATATTCAATTTCCCATTTAAAATCTTCCTTCAAATCATCCTTTTTACTAGATCTCGTTTTCAAATAACGTTGATGTAAAATTAACGTCTTAACACTTTGAATCTCACTTAAAACCTCTGGTTTATAATAAACCCTTTTTATCGTAATCTCCTTTCACTTAATTCATATAATTTAGTATGTTTATTTCCTTTCACCATTCAATTGGCTTGCATCTCACATTCGGTAACTTTTTAAATGAATTCCCATTTAAAAATATATTCCTAACTTTATCATTAATTAAAATAATAACTTATTTCAAACATTAACTACTTTAGTAGTTAATCCCTTTATTAACTAAATTAAGTATTAAATCCCTTTTAAATCCTTATTTAAATTCAAACAATATTCATTTAACTATTTTAGTCAAAACACATTAACTTGATAAACAATTCTAATTCCAAACGGTCGATTAAATTAACTCAAAAACTTGATTACCTCATTAACCGATTTCAACAATCCTCGCTTTTAAATTAATTAAAAATATAATTAATTTAAATAAATTCCATTAATTGTTCTCTTTACACAACAAATGATCAAAGTTTAAACCTTTCGATTCATTTCTTATCTTCATACTTGAAAATCTGATTAACATCAGCATATACTTTATAAAATAAACCAACCATAAATCAAGGTCTTAAATAAATAAAATATTTATTTAATTCCCTTTTATACTTTATTCAAATAATATATTTCAAGATCTGAGTCCAGTTATAAAATAAACTTTATAACTTCACTTTTATCGACTCACCTAACGGTGAATCCATATCTATAAACCGATTGATTTTTAAAGGCCATACTCTGCCAAACACTTAACCAATATCACCTATTGGTTCAAACCAAACAGAGGTTGAATATTTAATTAATAATCAACCATCAAATCAATCACACAAACAGGTCAGTTCATATATGATAATATGAAAATAAATAATACATTTGAGGAATCCGGTTGGATCCCTCCAACCTGTTCTTCCCTGTATTCAAATGGTTATCTCAAATCAGGTCATTCAGTTTTGTTTGACTGATAAAAATGAATAACGACCATTTAACATCAACCATAAGCAATTCAAACAATCCAACCATTTAAAACACGTTTATGAATAAACGTGACCAATAAGGTAAGTTACCTTTATTGGAACCAATCGTTAAAAATAACGATTTGGTATTTCACTGAAATTAAACACAGTTTAATTTCATCAGTTAAATCCACAGATAAATATATAACTAGAAAAACAGTCAACCATTGGCAAGCAGAGCACACAAAATAAAAATACCCAATTTATATAAAATATAAAAAGGGTAACTGAGTGAGTTTAACTCACCTTGGGTTTCCATCTGCGGCCAATCCAATTCCCAAAATGTCGTGTTCTCCGATCCGGTTCTCGTACGACTGAGTTGTCTGATTCTGTGTACGGATGAGAACGTTATACACACTATATACATACGATTTAATTAAATAACTACCTTAATTAAATGATTAATTATTAGTAATACTTTAATTTAATTGGCTATAAAAATCTTGGTTGGTCACGTTTCATTAATACCTTTAATATTATTTAGTTAACTAGATGTTTACGTGTTATAGCCAACCGGCACAAGGGACGAGATTAGGAATAATACTAACAGGACAGTGCACCACAAAATGTCATATTAACCTAATGTCCAATTCCGGTTTTAAGCAAAAACTTATAAAGATCGTTAAAACATGGTTACGCACCTATATGCTTAAACCCGATTAGGCAAAATTAAGCTTGCTTAGGCATTTTAATTAAGTAATATTTAAACACATAATTATCTTCACCTGCTGTATAACCTGGAATCCATCCTCCTCCTTCCTAACAACCTACGCCAATTCATTTGTCCCCTCCCATACTGTCTCCTTCCTGCGTTGCCCTTGTCTTTCCTTTCCAACCCTTTTCCTTTTGTTTCAACATTTCCATTTTTATTTTTAAAAAGGAAGGCCCGAAGCCCATTAGCCTTGCCCATGTCCCAAAACAACCCGCACCACCTATATACTTCCTTCTCCAAGCACCAGCTCACGCATTCCCCCCCATCTTCCCTGTCTTTCAACGCTGCATCATTCCTTATTCACCTTCTTCTTCTTCTTCTTTTTTTTCTTTTTCTTTTTTTAGTCCGTCCATTTTGGTTTTGCCCCCTTCGTTCAGTACTACCCAGCGCATGGCATGACCCAAAACTCCTCCTCTCCCATGCCGTTTGAAACTTCTTCCTTCTTTTAGCTTATTTTGCTCACGCCCCCTTTTTTTTCTTGTGCTGCTCTCTCTCTCTTTTTGTTTTGAACAAATGAAGAAGCCGAGTTGGAGGGGAATGAACTAAAGAGCGGTATATATAGGCAATGTAACACAGGATAAGAGCAATGTCTATCATTACGTACCCAGTAGGGAGCATTTAGCTGTGCATTGATAAGATATCGTGACTGTGCGCTGCTTCCTTGGTCGGCAAGGTTTCATAGATTTGGGACAGAAGTTTGTACGTCAGAACAGCTATGATTTTGATGTATCACTTAGCTTGCATGGGTAGGAAATATTATATAATTATTATAATTATTATAATGAAACTTGGGTGTAAAGTAACACACAAATTCTACTTCATATGATTTCTGTTTACTGATAAAAAGGCTAATCCTGGTGTAAAAAGGTATTCTGAACCCAATGGGACAAGTTTCATCGCAATCCGAGGTCATATGGAAAATTTCCCTTTATGAAACCAGAAATGAACACGCGTTAAATTTTTCCACAGTCACCAGATAAATCGAATCAACTTGAAACTACGAACATCGACAATAACTTTTCGATACGAACCCAACGACACTAATTCCGTCGCATTCTGAGACTGTTGCCCCGGTAGGCTGTTTTTACCCTGAACCGCTATACCCTTTTTAACACCAAATTTTCCGGTCTCTAAAAATAACAAACTATATACATATCCTGACTCTAATCGACGATACGAATTCAACGGAACTGGTTTCGTTGAAAACAGAGTCCGTTTGCAAAACGGCTACTTTAAAGGCCTATAATTTAATAACGATTTTCCATAGCGACTATTTCAAAATTTGATTTGGCCATAAATATCAAACTATAACACGAAATCTGGATTTTTCTCTTTCATATGAAAACTATCGTCAATACGGTTCCAACGTGTCTTGTGTCACAGAAATCCGACTTATATCGAATCATGTATTCTCAGTTGAAGTTCAAAACTTCATTTCACGAACTGCACGCCATTTTCAAGCTCGAATTTATATTATATATAAATTATAACGTTCAACTTCGTTTTATTATTGAATTAAATATTAAATTCCATTAATATTCCAACATAATATTTAAAACTAATTTAAATATTCATATTCAAATGGTCGAAAAACACGGGTCGTTACACAAATTTTAAAAAATTACTCTATAGCAAGGCAACTTGCATAAACTAAAGCTAAAACATAGCGTACAAAAACATTTTGCAGACTCAAAAGAAAGCATAAGACAGTTTGGCAAGCGTAGGGCAGCTCAAAAGTACATTATATTGTTGTGTTCAATGTTAAATAAGGCCATTAATCCTTGATTTGAATGAGCAATAAAAAATGTAGTTATAACATTCTTACAGAAAAAAGTAACAACGAACTACAGTTGCTGCCAATCAATAAATTAATTTGAAAAAAATAAAATGTTTTACAGAAATGTTACAAAAATTGATCTACAAATAAAGACCTAAGAGCCCATGCTCTTTTTTTTTCCCCAACAAAACATGAATTTTATAATAAAATGAAAGGAAGGAATGATTTGGTATCCCAATGATGTTTGAAATTTGACATTGAAACAAAGTCCTAATATTAAAAATATTGAAAATATAAATTCATGCTATGAAAAGGAAATTTAATCTACTTCTTTATGCAAAAATACAAATCATTATAATTTTTCAATTTAATGAACGGTTTTTATCTTTTCACAATAAAAGATAAATTCTTTCACCAAATCACCTTTACTGAAAGGATAATAATTTTTTGATCAAATTGGTGTATAACTTCATTAGTTTTTGAAAAAACTCAAGATTTTTTTTATCAAAATGGACATAAAACATGAAAAATGTTAAAAGATAGATTATACGTTACTCATATAGAACCATATCTAGAAGTCACAAGCTGATTCATGCTAATCTGACTTTTGATTTTGATTAAGAGTAAATTGAACTTCTATATATTGCTATGCATCTCTTATCATTCATTCAATTGTTCAATCCCTTAATCGTTTGTAAAGTGAGAGTTTTATTTGCTTTTACAGAAAAATGATTCATAATAGCAATTTTTCTAGTAAAACGATATATAAGTGAAGATGTGATAGAAACCGGCTTTCATCTACGCAATGAAAACTCAACTTTAGAGAAATTCAATGACGATGAAAATATATATATATTACACAACCATGGATACAATAACTAACATGCAAAAAATATATTTTATGAGAGAGAAAAAATATGAACACGATAGTTACTTGGGTCAAATAAAATAACCTTTAATTGTTAGCTTCTAAGAAAAAACAATCAAATAAAATAATGCAAATTGTTGTGCCATTCATCAACTACCCATGGACCTCCACATAATAAAGGAGCAATATAAATCTAAATCTGAGTAGATTTAAAAACAAAATTAAAGCGACGAGAGATAATTACCTGGATCAATAAAACCAATGGATAGGATAGGAGAATAGGGGATCAATAAAACAAATGGATGGGATAGTAGAAGAGGGCCACCAACGAAAGGCGGAGGAAAAACAATGGAGATGCGAGGTATCGATCCTCGGACCATGGGCAAGCGATGCACATACTCTACCAACTGAGCTACATCCCCATTCATTATGGTTCATCCGTAACTTATATAAATTATCAATCACAACAATGGCGGTAATGTGTCAAATGAGCATGAGAAGAATATGCAACGAAGTGAGGAATACTAAACCCGAGTCTAGTTAAGATAGCTATGCAATCGGAGTAACTGATGTTTAGGAATCGGAATTGAGCTAGTGAGAAGAAAAGAATTAAGGAAGTATTGGGATTCTGAAGTGCTGCTTGAAATACCCAGTATTATTTATGCCTCTCCGTTCAATGAAGCCCATCTCAAGCCTTTTTAGGATTCCCAATTGCAACTCTATTTTGTAAGTTATCATCGAGCAAAAGCCTATGGTACTATTTGATAGGCCAAACTAATCAGTTTCTTAGTAGAAATAAATTGAACTACCGGCGTTCGACGCCAACTGCTTTTTTTTTCTATTCCGTCCACTTAACAACTCATTTAGCCCAGCTAAACTCATATTATGTTCTAAATAATATAAGTTTAATGAGTTATAAAAAAACCACAAAATCTGAACCAATTTATCATAATTATCTAGTTGGCATGTTGGTTAAATATTTTTTTAAACATGGGAAAAAATCATTAGTATATCAAATTATCTATTAAGCCATTAAAAAGATTGGAAAAATTAATCTGCTACTTAGTGTTTGCAATGAGTCTGAAAAAGTAACTACAAGAGGAAAATTAAGATATGTGCATCTTGTCGAAATTAGGAACCGTGACATATGTTTGAATTCCATTTGAGAGACTTTAAAAAGCAATATATCATTGAAAGTTCCCACTAAATAACGAAAAAACATGCAAATGAAACTTGAAAACAAAAGATATAGTCCCCACAGGAACTAGAAACTAAGATAAGCTATAGAAAAATCATCAAATGGATACCCAAACTACAATGCTTGTAGCAAAAGAAAAGAAAATTGTAAGTAGCGATAACACTCTAGCTGAATATTCATAATAAAGAGCAACAGCATGTGCAAACCAAAAACCTACATGGAAAAAATAAAATATAGAGTAATCAACTTTTTGTAATATAATAGTGAAGTTATGGCCACACACTTTAAAAAAGTACTTTATAGCAAGGCAACTTGCATAAACTAAAGCTAAAACATAGCGTATAAAAACATTTTGCAAAATCAAAAGAAAGCACAAGACAGTTTGGCAAGCATAAGGCAACTCAAATGTACATTATATTGTTGTGTGCAATGTTAAATAAGTCCATTGATCCTTGCTTTGAATGAGCAATAAAAATTGTAGTAATAACATACTTACAAAAAAAAAAAAAAAAAAAAAATTAACTACATTTGCTGTCAATCAATCAATTAATGTGAAAAAATAAAATGTTTTACACTAATGTAACAAAAATGGACCTACAAATAAAGACCTAAGTGCCCATGCTCTTTTCTTTTTTCCCAACAAAACATGAATTTTATAACAAAATGAAGGGAAGGACTGATTTGGCATCCCAATTGATGTTTGAAATTTGACATTGAAAAAAAGTCCTTATGTTACAAATATTGAAAATACAAATTCATGTTATGAAAAGAAATTTTAATCTACTTCTTTATGCAAAAATACAAATCATTATAATTTTTCAATGAAATGAACGGTTTTTATCTTTTCACAATAAAAGATAAACAAGTGTTTGGCCCCGTGCTACGCACACGGGCATGGTTGGCTATTAAGCTGATATTAAAAGTTACTTAGACAATACCCTTATGTAAAATAAAGAATTTTATGTAAGATATACGTGTTTATCTATGTTATATTTTGAGTGTATGCACAAAATATAACGTATGCGTTATTTTATTAATATTTTAGACCTTTTCGTAAAAGTGGAGCATTCTAAAAACTTTTATTCAAAGTATAGAGAAATTAAGATAGATTTTATAGAACAAAAACAATTAGAATAGTAAATTTGACCAATATTTTTTATGTTAAAAAACAGTCAAATTTGCAAGTCATGCTGGAAGTTAATTCTTTAAAATTTTGTTTTGTTTTGAAAATGGAAGGGCTATTGACACAAAATTAAAAACATAAATTATAAACCATTAAATTTGTTCGTCTTTATGCGCAAAATTTTGTAACGACTGAGATTTTTTGTGTTCAGTTTATGTCATAATTTTGTATTCATATAGGCTTTCCCTTTAAAAATTGTCTTTAATGTTAACATGTTAGTTAGAGTAGACTTCAAATTGATGTATGAACACACATTTCCATTGCACCACACTATGTTTACAAATTCATTTGTACATACATTGTACCCAAAGTCTGCATGCTTGAAGCAGACATTGAATGAAAAAATGTGAAACTGTAATAGTTAACAGTATAGAAACTTAGTAGACCACATGAAGTAGATGGAGTTGGAAAGAGCAACAGATTAATTTATTTCTGAAGTGAATGATGTACAAACAAATTAAATGCATCCAAAATCAAATTTGCAGTGTTTAAGGAATAAAAGAAATCAGAGAAAACAAACAGCCTTTACAGTAATTAGCGATTTTGTTAGTGCCAGCAACTTGTAACAACTTCCAATACCTCCAGATCAAACCCTCCAGCATCTTGCATTCTGTAATGACTCGAAAATCCGGTCCAATTTGAGCTGACCAAAAACACAAGTCCAACCCCAAATTAAACTGAAAATCAGGAAATTAATAGAAAGAAAACAGAGGGTGAGGAAAGATAAGATAGAAACTTAGAATATAAGAAGAAGGAGAACACTACATCAGGGTAACACGAACCTCACAGCGGAACGAATAACATATAATATATATAACATAACTTGAAATATACATCTGTACTTGAATATACATCATTTATCAAAGTACAACACTTACAACACAGCGGAAATAACTATAGCTATATGATCCTGAAGTCTCCTGCTCCAGCTCTTCAACTATATCTGTAAAATCCCGACTACTTGACTACCCGTACAAATTTAGGCACCCAAGAGTTTAGGGAAACAAACAAATAAACTCTGGGTCAGTCATGGGACTGGTGTGAGTAAAACAGTTAAAACAGTTGGAACAAGTAAACGATATCTCATAAGACCACGCCGTATAACGGAACGGGTTTTTCCCTTATAAGAATCCAAAATATCTTTATATCAAAACCCTTTTGATATTATAATAATGTCTATCAATCACAATATAATAATCATCTAGCAGAAACGCTTTCATCTCACGTTCTACATATATAGTATACAATCAAAACCGCAAGCACGTATTGGGAAATGAATTTCCGACTATGACAAGGTATGGAACCACCTTTCGCTAGTGTACCTCTAGAAAGGAATACACTGGGTTCAACAAGAACATCTTGCAACCCGGCCACACATGACCGACCACTCATTTCGCTTGAGTGTATCAAATGTATATCACAACGGTTGGGATCAGCAACCGTTTCCCGAATGGGACATCATCAACAATAGATTTTTAGAAGTAAATGAAACTCTAGATCAGGTGATTATACACCCTACTTCGGTGCGACCGGCTTAGCCATGCTGCCTGCCCGATTTCTGTCATTTACCGGATGTGAGGCTAGAAGCTACGCTTTATCATCACACCAGATTCACTTTGAATGCCACATCGTCAAATCCATCAAATCACCGATTGACGTCCTCAACCATACATTATGTGTTAGCTAAAAGAAGTTTCCTTCTCCGCTTCCACTCTTGGTACGGTTGGAGAAATCAATATACGTGATCGTCTGGAAATACTCTGTCAGACTTCTGTCCATACAAGTCATCCAGGAACAGGATGAACCGAAGGCACTATTCTGTAAACAGGATAGCCCTTGCATAACTCCGTCTTCAATTTCCTTTGGCATATATGATTCGCAACGCTTATGCCAATACAGAGTGGTTCTTTGGATAATAATCCAACCGGTCTCTCCATATTAACAACGTTAAAATGGTCAAAACTTCGATAGTCTGTGATTTAACTATCGAAGAAAAACAGGTGTGCAAACAACGATATTATTTCCAAATGGAAATTTATATCGATCAAACATCATTCAACATTTATCTCTTTATTTCATTAATTTACTTATCTCCTGTTTTCCTATATTCAATATTTCTTATTTTCTAAATTTGGAAAATATACGTTATTAACAATGGAAAACATTTCCATTTCTTGTTTTCTTTATTAGAAAACATTTCTGGTTTCTTATTTGGAAAACATTTCCAAAGCTTCTTCATTGGACTTAGACAGATGTTTTAACAAACCATCGCGATGCCAACTCAAACCATTTCCTTTAATTACTAAATTCACTTAACCATCCTTTGTACTATCGAACCTTAACCATTCCTTAGTAAAAATGAAGTCAATCAAGTTGGGGTAATACTACCTCTCAGACCTTAACTGAACAACGTTTCTAACCTTGAAATAGACAAAGTTCACCCTTTAATTCTTAACAAACTTCCTTACGTAACTCTCTTTCGAATTATCTCTTATTCGATAATTCTATTCAATTTACTCTATTCGATTAACCCTTATCAATTAACTCTATTGGACTAACGCTATTGATTAACTCTATTGGACTAACGCTATTGGATTAACTCTATCAGACTAACGCTATTGATTTACTCGTTTCACTTAACTCCTTTCGAATAAACTATATTCAATAACTCCTTTAACTCTATTCAAATAAACTATATTCGATTAACTCCTTTCGAATAACTAATTCAATAACTCTTATGTGTTTAACTCTATTCGAATAACTAATTCGAATAACCCTTATTTATTTAACTCTATTCGAATAACTAAGATTCGATTAACTCTATTCAAGTAACTTGTCTCGACTAACCCCTTTCGAATAACATATTTGATTTACTAACTTTCGAATACCCTATTCGATTAACTCCCTTCGAATAAACTATTCATTTATAAAGATTTACTTTTAGTAACGGTTCTTCACTTTACAAATGATTCCCTTTTTAGTAACGTTTTCCTTTTTATAACGGTTTCCTTTTTAAAACATCCTATTCAGTTATAAACAAATTTCCTTTTTATAACTCTATTTATTTTCTAAATATTTCTTATCAATTCTATTTGTAAATGATTTACAAATCTTTCCTTTTCTATTATTCCATTTGCAAATGGTTTGCAAATATTTCCCTATCAAATCTATTCTATGATTTTATAATTTCCCTTTTCTAAATATCTCTTATTTATAAATATTCCAATTTATAAATATTTGTTATTTATAAATATTCCATTTATAAATATTTTATTGTCAAATATCACTTTGACAAATTCCTCTTTATCAACATTTCTGTATGTTATGGTATTCAACATATCAAATCACGATGACCAATATTGTTCAAACACATATAATCGACAACAGATTATATATATCACATCATATATTACAATATATGAATCACAATAAAATAAATGTTGAGGAATCCAGTTGGATTCCTCCCACCTGTTTCCCTGCATCACAGATGTTAAACAATATAGATAACATCACTTTCAGTTCCATATGATATATTCTGTTAAACAGAATCAATATAGAAATTCAACTAACTGACTAGCAGTTCAATCAAACAATCAACACACAGTCAATCAGCCAATATTTAACAGTTCTAAAAATACAACATGAAATTATAAACTGTTTAGAGTTAGTGAGATTTACTCACATTGGCAGTTCATCGTTAAAGAACGATAAACTGTTTGTTTGATTTGAATCAAACAGTTTATTTCGCCATAAATTCAAACTAGCTCCAATCCACTCCCAGTCAGTTCCATTGTGGAGCTCTCGTCCATACGATCCCAACGGATCCAGTTTTTCCCAATTCCGATAAGGTATGAATAAGATATTCAGTTTCGAAGTTATACAAAAAATTTAAATTAAAATAAAACATTCATTTCTAAGAATTGGCCTCACCCCAACTGTCGGCCCATTTCCCACTTACGAAGCCCAGACTCGCTCCACACCAGTACTCTTCTTCCCGAATCCAAGCAAACGCGATCTCCAGTATTCCTCAGCACCATTTCGGTCCTTTGCCATCCTCTACTTCCTCCCTTACTCAATACAAATCCAAAATAAGAACTCCACACTCCTCTTCAACGTCAGCTTCTTCCTAGATCAGCACTGTTTCACTCGAACCTGTTTTTACCCCTTTGTTGAACAGCCTCGTACGCCAATCCACAATAAAACCCGCGTCCCTTTTGATGATCGGATCCCACAAAAATACCCCCAATGAGTGCCAAACTCCTCGATAAACACAACTCCAATCATCGAATCTCCAAACAACACTTGGTATTCGCGATATCTTGAACCCTAAGCAACGCTGTAAAAAACCAGCGAACTGCGATGGCTGTCGAACACAGTGAAATGACCAAAACCCGTACTGCTGCTTCCTTCCATTTTGAGTTCGCACCCAATTTCTATTTACAGTGTGTACCACAAAATAACCATACCTTCTCTTCTTAATTCGAAGTAAGTCACCCCTTTCTCACCACAGTTTCCACGCTCTACCCATTCATTTACCATTGCTGTTCGCTGACCTCATCTCAGTCCATCTGAGCTGGATCTGAAACCGCCTTCGTCAGCGTCACAAGCTCCTCCACCCACATCGGCAACCAGGGTTCATCTTACGGCTCTACAGAAGATCGCAGCCGGCCAATCCCTTGGACGAGCTCGACACATCTCCAGTCAAATGTTTTGTTGAAATCAAAAAGTGGAAGACGAGATTACTTGAGAGGAATAAGAGTGTTTTTGTGCCATCGATTTTGTTTTGTTGGGTTTTGTTAGTGGCGGCTCTTTAAACTTTGACCACCCAGAAAAGTTTTCAAGGAATTAGGTTACGGTAAAGGATAGGGGGTATTTATAAGGTCACTAAATATCTAGATATTTTAGTGAGGATATTTGTTTTAAGGTTTTTAAAAGCTACACACCCCATTCCATACAATTATATTCATATATGAGCGTTGCAAACTGAGATAAAAATACAGTCGTGTTCAGTGAGGTGCCGCGATCCCAAAAATATAATAATATATGTAGATTAACTTATATTGTGAAATCTCAAAATGTTGAATACAGGGTGCGGAATACTCTAAATAAAAAGTTGCTTATTTAATTAATTAAAAATTACAGTAAAATTCGAAAAATTAAATTATCACTACTTCCCAAAAGAACCTTGTCTAAATTCAAACCCGATATCTAGTTATATCGAATAAACTGTTACGGTCGATAAACGATTCTATATCGACTATTTTAAAATTTGATTTGGACATATCTCAAAATCTATACGATGAAATACCGATTTTTCTCTTCCACTAGAAAGATATACTCCACCAGCTCCACACGTTTCTTGTTTCACAGAAATCCGGCTTAAAACGAATCCTGTACATTCAGTTGAAGTTCGAATCGCCAATTTACGAACTACAGCTCCATTTCGAGCTCGTTTATAATTATATTATAAACTATACGTTCAACAGTCGACGATTGAATATATTCGTTATTCAAATTCAATTCCAAGCTGAATTAAATATCACAGATGATCCGGTTCACACCATATCATCATTTTAGCCAATTCTGATTATTTCAGAATTAAATATATTATTTAATTTATTATTTTAATTAAATATTCATCATTATTTAATTCCACGACCATTTAATTCACTATATCACTATTTATATAATTAAATAAATTAGATATAATACCTCTGCCAATGCGGGTCATTACAATCTTCCCCACTTAAAATAATTTCGTCCTCGAAATTGCTAAGGTAGAGAACGACCCTATCGACTGGTTAGAACTTATTTGTTCACTTCTTAACTTCAGTTTCCAACTGGATCAATTTAATTTCAATTTAATATTAATTAATTCTTATCAACGAAAATTTTCAAAATCCTGAAAATTTCTAACGCCTTGACTTTTCGAAATTTTTTGCCAGCACCTCCTTTGTACTGGTCAATCGGTCAAACTCCAACTCGCCTCTCTGGGCCATCTCCATCCCAAAAAGGAAATCAAACAGCCAAGCGGCTTGCCAATTCGGCTCCTAAATCTTATATCCAATGGAAATATAAACTTGTACCTTTTGTCGGCATATCATCATATTCTTTCTACCTGTTATCAATTCAGCGGATACAAGGGTCATCCCAATCAAATTCCAATATGCTTTTATCCACAACACAACCATTCGCTTATATCCGAGCCAAATATCATTTCAACTCGAGTTTCTTCTCGATTCCTAACTCTTAACTTGATTATCACATTACACTTCAAATTTGAATCTCACAATCCAATTTGTCTTGATATCATTCTAATTCAATCTCAGTTACCACTTTACTGGCTTTACTTTAATTCAATTTGCTTTCACAAATTTCTGTTAAATTTGTTTTTAATTCAAACAGTCTTTCCCTGGGAGTTTTTCAAACAGTTTACTCTTTTCAAAAATCAAATTTTTTCTTTTTGAACATGTCACTGAGCCCTTAATTAATATTCCATTAATTAAATCACTTCCCTATTTCTTTATTAATATTTGTTAACCAAATATTTTCAATAACCATATTGGCCTTTTATGTTAATTGGAAAACATTTCCGAATATCGCCTTCCTTTATTTTCTAAACTTTAGAAAATATATGCTATTTATAATTGGAAAATATTCCAATTACTTATCTCTTTTCCGATCTCGTTTATTTCTATACTTAGGAAATATTCTTTATTATAATTCCAAGCTTACACTTATTTGGGTTAAAACGGATGTTGTGTAAAACATCGTTACTACAACCCAAATACTATATTCAACTAAGTCTTATTCAACATTGATCTTCGAGCCTGAAATCTTACTATTTATTTGTTAATAAGGAAATTAATCAAGTTGGGGTATAACTACCTCTCAGACCTTGACTGAATAACATTTATAACGTCAAAACAAATATGACTACTTACTCGAATAATCAATACCATACAACTACTTATTCACTTTTAAACACGTATACGCTTCCTCTTTATATTCTTACTAGATTTTATTCTTAGTCTTCCTTTTTGATTTTTACTATTCTATTTCTAAGTTCGTTTCCTTATCGACTTCTACATATATATATATACATATATATATATATATCGATACGTTGATTTCTAACTATCAAATTATCTTAAAAATATTCTAACTCCTTAAATTCCCGGAAAAATTTGCCATAACCTCCTTTGTACCAGGAGCATCGGGATATTTCAAATAGCCTCCCATGGCCCTCACCAATCCAACAGAAAAAGAAAAAGCCAAGCGGCTAGCCGATACGGCGCATAAAATCTCATATATGAACTAAATACATACCTTTTCGTCGAGCATTCTATTTATATACCTTCATACCTTATCCATACCTATCTCATGTATATTTATACCTGCCCAATCTATTTTAACTATACCTGATCGTTTTAACTCAATTCGTTAATTAATTTGTTAATTAACTCTTTAGTCAATTTCACTTTTATATTTGAACATGACATGTTCAAATATATTTTAACTTGCTTATTAACTAATTTGAATCCAAATTTCAAATTTAAGTTCTGTATTCGATTTCGAATATACATTTACAAATCCAATTCACCTTTCAAAGTTCAACTTTAAATTCAAAACTCGATTAACTAATTCCTCTTCGACTTAGTTAATTCTATTCAATTTCTATTCAAATTTTATATCACTTCTATTATTCAAATCTATATATCAAATTCTATTATTCAAATCCTATACAAATTCTATATATTCAAATTCTATAGTTTAAATTCCATTTGAATTCTATATTCGAATTCCATTTCACTTTCGATATTCAAATCCTATATTTGAATTCCTTTATATTTTCTATATTCAAATTCTATATTTGAATTCCATTTGAATTTCTATATTCAAATTCCATTTGAATTTCTATATTCAAATTACATTTGAATTTCTATATTCAAATTCTGTATCACTTCCATTGAATTTCATATATTCAAACTCCCTTTAAATTTCTATATTTAATTTCTATTTCAATTCCATTGAATTTCATATATTCAAACTCCCTTTGAATTTCTATATTCAATTCTACTTGAATTCTCTTTATTCAAATTCTATATTCAAATCTATATTATAAATCCCATTTTGAAATTCAACGCAACTTGACTTTCCCAAAACAAATTCAAAACAGTATCTCTGGTAGTAATTCGTCACTTACACTCGAAAATGAATACCGATGATGCAGCTGTCATCATCAGAACCTATTTTCCAGCGATCGAAGTGAGTTCAATACTATAAAACCATTTCTAAACATTTCCACTTTGAAATTCATTTCAAAATATAATTCACACTGCTTGTAAAACAACATAAAATCTCCCAGGATCTTAAATTTTCCTTATTTTTAATCCAAATCCATTTACAAACACTTATCCAATTTTCCAGAAATTTAATTCAATTTCTGGTTTAAAATTTTAGATTCAACTCATCTGATTTCACGTATTTCACTTATATGAATTCTGATTGGTTATTTACATAACCATTTAATTTATAATCTTACTCGATTATAATAACAACCAATATATCCACTATATTATAATTTTGATACATATATATCTTCTCTATATCAGGATATACCTTGGGTAAACTTATTTTAATTTACCCTCTTTCAAAACATACCGTGCCGACCAATCGTATTTGAGTGTTTATAAACTCCTACCGATACAGTGGATCAAACTGATCGACCAGAACCCATAAACAACTCAACCAATAAATCTCCACAATATAAAACAAATTTTTATATCAATAACAAATACGTTCACTCGTATATATACACTCAAACTCAATCTAGGGTATTACTAACCGCATCTCTACTGAGTCACGCCACATAGCCAAGGTAATTCACTTAACTCAAGCTCTGATACCAACTGTAATGACCCGAAAATCCGGTCCAATTTGAGCTGACCAAAAACACAAGTCCAGCCCCAAATTAAACTGAAAATCAGGAAATTAATAGAAAGAAAACAGAGGGTGAGGAAAGATAAGATAGAAACTTAGAATAGAAGAAGAAGGAGAACACAACATCAGAGTAACACGAACCTCACAGCGGAACGAATAACATATAATATATATAACATAACTTGAAATATACATCTGTACTTGAATATACATCATTTATCAAAGTACAACACTTACAACACAGTGGAAATAACTATAGCTATATGATCCTGAAGCCTCCTGCTCCAGCTCTTCAACTATATCTGTAAAATCCCGACTACTTTACTGCCCGTACAAATTTAGGCACCCAAGAGTTTAGGGAAACAAACAAATAAACTCCGGGTCAGTCATGGGACTGATGTGAGTAAAACAGTTAAAACAGTTGGAACAAGTAAACGATATCTCATAAGACCACGTCGTATAACGGAACGGGGTTTTCCCTTATGAGAATCAAAAATATCTTTATATTAAAACCCTTTTGATATTATAATAATGTCTATCAATCACAATATAATATTCATCTAGCAGAAATGCTTTCATCTCACGTTCTAAGTATATAGTATACAATCAAAACCGCAAGCACGTATTGGGAAATGGATTTCCAACTATGACAAGGTATGGAACCACCTTTCGCTAGTGTACCTCTAGAAAGGAATACACTGGGTTCAACAAGAACATCTTGCAACCCGACCACACATGACCGACCACTCATTTCGCTTGAGTGTATCGAATGTATATCACCAACGGTTGGGATCAACAACTGTTTCCCGAATGGGACAGCATCAACAATAGATTTTTAGAAGTAAATTAAACTATAGATCAGGTGATTATACACCCTACTTCGGTGCGACCGGCTTAGCCATGCTGCCTGCCCGATTTCTGTCATTTACCGGATGTGAGGGTAGAAGCTACACTTTATCATCACACCAGATTCACTTTGAATGCCATATCGTCAAATCCATCAAATCACCGATTGACTTCCTCAACCATACATTATGTGTTAGCTAAAAGAAGTTTCCTTCTCCGCTTCCACTCTTGGTACGGTTGGAGAAATAAATATACGTGATCGTCTGGAAATACTCTGTCAGACATCCATCCATACAAGTCATCCAGGAACAGGATGAACCGAAGGCACTATTCTGTAAACAGGATAGCCCTTGCATAATTCCGTCTTCAATTTCCTTCGGCATATATGATTCGCAACGCTTATGCCAATACAGAGTGGTTCTTTGGATAATAATCCAACTGGTCTCTCCATATTAACAACGTTAAAATGGTCAAAACTTCGATAGTCTGTGATTTAACTATCGAAGAAAAACAGGTGTGCAAACAACGATATTATTTCCAAATGGAAATTTATATTGATCAAACATCATTCAACATTTATCTTTTTATTTCATTAATTTACTTATCTCCTGTTTTCTTATATTCAATATTTCTTATTTTCTAAATTTGGAAAATATACGTTATTAACAGTGGAAAACATTTCCATTTCTTGTTTTCTTTATTAGAAAACATTTCTGGTTTCTTATTTGGAAAACATTTCCAAAGCTTCTTCATTGGACTTAGACAGATGTTTTAACAAACCATCGCGATGCCAACTCAAACCATTTCCTTTAATTACTAAATTCACTTAACCATCCTTTGTACTATCGAACCTTAACCATTCCTTAGTAAAAATGAAGTCAATCAAGTTGGGGTAATACTACCTCTCAGACCTTAACTGAACAACGTTTCTAACCTTGAAATAGACAAAGTTCACCCTTTAATTCTTAACAAACTTCCTTACGTTACTCTCTTTCGAATTATCTCTTATTCGATAATTATATTCAATTTACTCTATTCGATTAACCCTTATCAATTAACTCTATTGGACTAACGCTATTGATTAACTCTATTGGACTAACGGTATTGGATTAACTCTATCGGACTAACGCTATTGATTTACTCGTTTCACTTAACTCCTTTCGAATAAACTATATTCGATAACTCCTTTAACTCTATTCGAATAAACTATATTCGATTAACTCCTTTCGAATAACTAATTCAATCACTCTTATGTGTTTAACTCTATTCGAATAACTAATTCGAATAACCCTTATTTATTTAACTCTATTCGAATAACTAAGATTCGATTAACTCTATTCAACTAACTCGTCTCGACTAACCCCTTTCGAATAACATATTCGATTTACTAACTTTCGAATACCCTATTCGATTAACTCCCTTCGAATAAACTATTCATTTATAAAGATTTACTTTTAGTAACGGTTCTTCACTTTACAAATGATTCCCTTTTTAGTAACGTTTTCCTTTTTATAACGGTTTCCTTTTTATAACATCCTATTCAGTTATAAACAAATTTCCTTTTTATAACTCTATTTATTTTCTAAATATTTCTTATCAATTCTATTTGTAAATGATTTACAAATCTTTCCTTTTCTATTATTCTATTTGCAAATGGTTTGCAAATATTTCCCTATCAAATCTATTATATGATTTTATAATTTTCCTTTTCTAAATATCTCCTATTTATAAATATTCCAATTTATAAATATTTCTTATTTATAAATATTCCATTTATAAATATTTTATTTTCAAATATCACTTTGACAAATTCCTCTTTATCAACATTTCGGTATGTTATGGTATTCAACATATCAAATCACGATGACCAATATCGTTCAAACACATATAATCAATAACAGATTATATATATCACATCATATATTACAATATATGAATCACAATAAAATAAATGTTGAGGAATCCAGTTGTATTCCTCCAACCTGTTTCCCTGCATCACAGATGTTAAACAATATAGATAACATCACTTTCAGTTCCATATGATATATTATGTTAAACAGAATCAATATAGAAATTCAACTAACTGACTAGCAGTTCAATCAAACAATCAACACACAGTCAATCAGCCAATATTTAACAGTTCTAAAAATACAACATGAAATTATAAACTGTTTAGAGTTAGTGAGATTTACTCACATTGGCAGTTCATCGTTAAAGAACGATAAACTATTTGTTTGATTTGAATCAAACAGTTTATTTCACCATAAATTCAAACTAGCTCCAATCCACTCCCAGTCAGTTCCATTGTGGAGCTCTCGTCCATACGATCCCAACGGATCCAGTTTTGCCCAATTCCGATAAGGTATGAATAAGATATTCAGTTTCGAAGTTATACAAAAATTTTAAATTAAAATAAAACATTCATTTCTAAGAATTGGGCCTCACCCCAACTGTCGGCCCATTTCCCACTTACGAAGCCCAGACCCGCTCCACACCAATACTCTTCTTCCCGAATCCAAGCAAACGCGATCTCCAGTATTCCTCAGCACCATTTTCGATCCTTTTCCATTCTCTACTTCCTCCCTTACTCAATACAAATCCGAAATAAGAACTCCACACTCCTCTTCAACGTCGGCTTCTTCCTAGATCAGCACTATTTCACTCAAACCTGTTTTTACCCCTTCGTTGAACAGCATCATACGCCAATCCACAATCAAACCCGCGTCCCTTTTGATTATCGGATCCCACAAAAATACCCCCAACGAGTGCCAAACTCCTCGATAAACACAACTCCAATCATCGAATCTCCAAACAACACTTGGTATTCACGATATCCTGAACCCTAAGCAACGCTGTATAAAACCAGCGAACTGCGATGGCCGTCGAACATAGTGAAATGACCAAAACCCGTACTGCCGCTTCCTTCCATTTTCAGTTCGCACCCAATTTCTATTTACAGTGTATACCACAAAATAACCATACCTTCTCTTCTTAATTCGAAAGTAAGTCCCCCCTTTCTCACCACAGTTTCCACGCTCAACCCATTCATTTACCATTGCTATTCGCTAACCTCATCTCAGTCCATCTGAGCCGGATCTGAAACCGCCTTCGTCGGCGTCACAAGCTCCTCCACCCACATCGGCAACTAGGGTTCATCTTATGGCTCTATAGAAGATCGCAGCCGGCCAATCCCTTGGACGAGCTCGACACATCTCCAGTCAAATGTTTTGTTGAAATCAAAAAGTGGAAGACGAGATTACTTGAGAGGAATAAGAGTGTTTTTGTGCCATCGATTTTGTTTTGTTGGGTTTTGTTAGCGGCGGCTCTTTAAACTTTGACCACCCAGAAAAGTTTTCAAGGAATTAGGTTACGGTAAAGGATAGGGGGTATTTATAAGGTCACTAAATATCTAGATATTTTAGTGAGGATATTTGTTTTAAGGTTTTTAAAAGCTACACACCCCATTCCATACAACTATATTCATATATGAGCGTTGCAAACTGAGATAAAAATACAGTCGTGTTCAGTGAGGTGCCGCGATCCCGAAAATATAATAATATCGGTAGATTAACTTATATTGTGAAATCTCAAAATGTTGAATACATGGTGCGAAATACTCCAAATAAAAAGTTGCTTATTTAATTAATTAAAAATTACAGTAAAATTCTAAAAATTAAATTATCACTACTTCCCAAAAGAACCTTGTCTAAATTCAAACCCGATATCTAGTTATATCGAATAAACTGTTACTGTCGATAAACGATTCTATAACGACTATTTTAAAATTTGATTTGGACATATCTCAAAATCTATACGACGAAATCCCGATTTTTCTCATCCACTAGAAAGATATACTCCACCAGCTCCACACGTTTCTTGTTTCACAGAAATCCGGCTTAAAACGAATCCTGTACATTCAGTTGAAGTTCGAATCGCCAATTTACGAACTGCAGCGCCATTTCGAGCTCGTTTATAATTATATTATAAACTATACGTTCAACAGTCGACGATTGCATATATTCGTTATTCAAATCCAATTCCAAGCTGAATTAAATATCATAGATGATCTGGTTCACACCATATCGTCATTTTAGCCAATTCTGATTATTTCAGAATCAAATATATTATTTAATTTATTATTTTAATTAAATATTCACCATTATTTAAGTCCACGACCATTTTATTCACTATATCACTATTTATATAATTAAATAAATTAATTATAATACATCTGCCAATGCGGGTCATTGCACATTCAGTCTATCTAAATGCACATTGCATACACCCTCAGCTGCCTGGAAGTTATATCTGCTTCTACGCATTCACTTGATGGTGGCACTTCATGTTCGCATCAAGGTTGAAGTGCAACATTCTGGCACCTCATTCGAATATAGTTTCAGCAACTTGCCTTGGCTCATCCTTGCAACTCCTTAAACAGTGTCTTCCTTTCTCTTCTTATCATACAGTGAAAGAACAACCTTAATTGCACTCATCACCCCGTCTATTGATCACCCGACTCTTCACCTTTGACCACAATTTCTCTGTTCGTGCTCCTTACATTCACGTTCTATCAGATAGCTATCCCTTCCCATTTTGCTTATTTTTTTCCCCTCGCAAATATTTGTATTGGCTAATTCCCAGTAACTTTTATGTGAATCTTCACTAAAACATGTGTGCTCTCCTCTTCAAGGACCACCCCCTGTTAAAGACATAAAGTAAAGTAAAATTCAAAAAATAATTAAATTGGCATGAAGTGGGATATATATGATGTGTAGTAAACTCGAGCAATGGTTAATACTTGAAAGAAAATTCACTTACGGCCTCATCGTGCTCGAATTAATCATCAAACATCCATTTATATTATTCATTGAGTCTAAGCCCATAATAATTTTCATGGTACTGATTAAAATTTGAATATACTGCTAGGAAATGAAACAAAAAAATTCAGCTTTGTTAAATATACAGATACCCAGATTATTATGAGTAATACAAAAGAACTCAACAATTTAAGTGGCAAATACAGGGTGCGCATGCAGCTGAAATCCGAAGTTGACTTGCTAACCCAGACGTTTTGATATAAAAATATTATGAAAAATGAGAAGACAACCCGCAACCAACGATGGAAAATTGGATATATAAAAATATGTGCGAATTTATCGGTTTTTTTAAAAAAAATGTGTACCAATGATAAACAATTATGAATTAAAATACAACATAATCGAGTTTTCCATTTGTTCAGTGTTTCACATTGTTAGCAAATACAAAATAAATATCTAACTTTGTACTGTTCAAAACTAATATTAATTAGTATTAACAAATAAAAATTTGAGTAAATGACAATTATTCAATAGAAATACTGTGCTTAGCATAGATAAAATCCTCCATCGATTAACAATATATGCAGATAATTTTTTTAAATGATCTCTTTCTTTTCACATCTTAAATTTTTATTTCTCTTCAAATCTTGCTTAATAGCCTCTAGCATGTCTTATTTCTGTAATGACTATTAAAACAATTAGTTTGCATTAAATCTGGAAACACATAAAAAATCTACTAAATATTTATGGTTGCCTAGCTAATAAGTTGTAATTCGGATGAAGAGTAGTCAGTAATACTGTTGGGAGAATATGGTTGTAATGTCCCGACTTTTTCCGGCTATCAACAATTGATTTTAATAAGGAGATTAAAATCAAATATGTTATTTAAACAAAACTAAAGTGATTTTTAATATATATATAAATACATATATGGATACTTGTTATAATTTGAGATTTGAAAATATGAAATAAGTGCACAACATTCAAGTGTAAACCATATTAATAATTAATGATACACACATAGATAAAATAGCTCATACGAATATAGTTTAACACTATAACAAAGTAAGGATGTTAAACAAAAGCCTTATTCACAAACATAACAAATATCATGAATTACATATAAGAAAAGAGGCATTTTGTTTACTTTAAAATTATAAAGGGTTTGAAAATAAAACAACAAACATGTAGGCATATGGCAGTAGGATGATTCAGCCATACATAAGCATGTTAACATAAAATGTAATACACAAAGTGTTTGACTCATTGACCAAAAGAAATTATCTATATGCATATGCCAAAACAAAGCAAGACAAAAATCTTAATTTATGATACTATAAACAGTGAATCTAGTATAGGAAAATCACCACCTAAACACTTCAGTAGAGGGTTGGCATGTATACATTTCAATTTAAGAAAATATCATGCAAGAAAAGACAAAGCAAACTCATTTTTGTATTTGTTGAAATGAGTGAGAACATGCAAACATTTAATGAAAGTATGGGCATACTTCTAGAAACTTTAACATAGGACAAGACTATTGACTAAAATATCTAGAAAAATATTATTTCTTACATGAGAGTATCCCTTGAAACATGGCATAGGAAGCTAGATTAAAGGAGTGAGTCTAAGGGAGGTAGTTACTGTAGTGAATAAGAAAAGAAAATGTTTTTTAAATGTAAAGTTTTTGCTATAAATATGGGTTTAAACTCTTCATTCTTCTCGCACCCAAAAACACTGAAGTTCAAGTAGCAGGGAACTGGAAAGCATTCTATGTGAGTAAACTAAATCTTAGAATTGTTGTTCTATTTATTTGTTACTGCCAGTATTAGTATAAGCTTTAGAATTTAGACTGCATCATATACTAAGTTTTAAAACAAGTAAAGGTTAATTTCAAACAACAGATTCTGTAAAACACAGAGGAAAGCTAATAGGTGAGTAAACTCACTTCTACTTGGTTTAAAACTTTTTCTGTGATGATATTGAATGTTTATAAGTAGTTAGTGGATTTTATGATTAATGTAGATTATATACTATTTAGATAAACATTGATCTGATCAATTATAAAGTACCATAAAACACATATAGCCAAATATACTGCCCTCTGTATATACATGTGAAAGGAAACTCAATCACCACAACCTTATAAAATCAATAACTCGAGATTTAAGCGAAAGTAGATGTGGATTTCTGCATAAAGGATGTTCATTAGGGTCCGTAGTTTACAACAGCAATATATTTAAGTCTAATCAATTAGTTTGGCCAGAGATCAAACCGTCCTCCTGTATCAACATCAAAGTACAAAAATTTCAAGTATCACGGTTTCGAGTTTTGATTATATAAAAGCGATCGTCATACAAAATGGTGAATTTTAGCACAAGTATTACAATTTTTAATCAAGGGGTGGTCAAGAATTCTTGGGATGAACGAAAATGCATTTTGGAGCAAAATCCGGCGAACGAGTTAACTAGAATTAATGGCATGGAGTCCGGAGGAGCGTGAGGGATATAGAAACAACGGAAAAATATAAAATATTTTTTCTATTGAGAGGATTGGGAGAATGATGGGAAATAGGGTTTTTAGGGTATACGTTTTAGACCGAGTTCATCTCGAAACTGCGTCGGCGATGGAGAGGGACAACCGATCGCACTGGGGGGGGATCGGAGTGGGAGATTGACGATGCGGTGTGGACGAAGTCTGGTGTACTCTGATGGTCAGAGGAGGAAGCAGCAAGAGTTTTTCCTGGATCGACGTATTTAGGTTGCTAAGGAACATTCAGGTTGGATAGTGATTTTGAGAAGAACGACACATGGAGGCGTTATAGTTGGTTGATGATGACATGAGGAGGAATTCGATTTTGCGGGTGATGGTCCGACGGCTGTTGGATGGCCGGACTAGGTGTGCACGTGCACCATTGCATAGTGGTGCACTTGATGAAACATGAGAAGAAAAAGAAGAGAAATGGGAAGGAGGCTCAACTGTGTAAACCATGGAATGAAGAGAGAAGTGGAGGTAGTAGTTGCCTTCAAGAAGAGGGGTTCGACCAACGTTGACGAGTGAAACTATATAGTAGTAGTTAAGATAAAGAATTGAGTGTGTTAGAATAGGAAGGAGGCCATAGTATGATAAGGGAAATAATAGGATAACAGTAGTAGAGGAGTGCGACAAGAAATAAAGGAAAGGAAAGATTAAAATGGAAAGGAAGTGGGAGGGGCGCAGGTTAAAGAAGGTAAGAGAGGTACCAAAAAGTAGTAATTTAAACCAGAAGTGAAGATCACGTTAGGATCAAAGGATAAGAAAAGAGAAGAAGGGTTTACAAATAAGAAAATTATGAGAAAGAAGAGAGGCGTGGGTCTGAGGGTATTTGGGTCGAAATATTGGGTTCTTAAGGCCGGCGGGAATCTACAGCAAATAAAAAAAAACAAATGAAAGTAGGATAGAAGATAAGTTAAAGGCTTTGTCTAAATTCCAAAATTTGTGTAACTAAGATTACTATGTTATTTGGTTAAAAATAAAATGACATATATATGAAGTGGTAATTGCGAAGTTGGCGAACCGGTACTTTGGCACTTTGGTAAAACCGGTACTTTTGTAAAATCGACACTTTGGCACTTTAGAAACTGGTACTTTGGCAAGTGAAGAAGAAGGGTTTTGGACCGGGTTTTAAATAAACCAAGCTTTAAAATAAAAAATAGAAAAATGAAAGAATAAATAAATAAAAAGAGATTTTTATTTATATAACCGAAGAGAAGCAGAATATAGTGGACAGGTGGAAGGAAAGGCAATGGCAAGGAAATCAGCGCAGTAGCTTGGCTTCCGAAGTTTGACGAGTATAAAAATAAATAAAAACAAAAAGAATACAAACTAGGAATTAAATTATTAATGAGGGTTTAAGAAGACTATTTACAAATCAGCCAATAGTGTAAATTGTAAGAGGTTGTATAAACAAAACTGACAAACGAAGTAGAAAACCGTGTGCGACGCACACACTTTAGTTGTCCATTTATAAAGGATAGTCAAAATTGAATAAAATACCGTGTGCGACACACACGCTTTAGTGGTTCATTTATAAAAGACATTACGCTGATCATTCCGAAGAGTCCGGAATTTATATTCCACTTCGATTTGATTTATACGTCGCATGTCAGAGATTATTGAATATAATCGAAGATGGAGATATGCAAGGGCTATTTTTATAGTGCCTTCGGTTTGTCCAGTCCCAGGACAACTTGTATGGACGAATGTCTGACAAAGTATTCCTAATAGATCATATAAAACGATCTTTTCGAGGTATTTCGTCTGGTGGTGGAGAAATTCGTTTCTCTTAGCTTTTATACCCATAATATTTTTGGGAAGATCAACTAGTGATTGACGGGTTTGACGATGTGGCATTCAAAGTAAATGGTGACTAGATGTTCTGGAAGATAAATGTAGCCTCAAAGCCTCATCAACCAGAAATGACAAAAAGTCGGGCTAGGCAGCATGGCTAGTTGGGTCATACCCAAGCAGGGTGTATTACCACCATCTAGAGAAATTCCTTTTGTTTTCTCATCTCTTTTTCACTGCTGCAGCATTTGGCAGCGGTTGCTGATCCCAACCGTGGAGGTGGTAATATATTCGTTACACTCAAGCTAAATGAGTGGACGGTCATGTGAGGCCGGGTTGCAAGACGTTCTTGTTGAACCCCAGTGTATCCTCTCTAGAGTACAATGATCGGCAGGTGCTCCCCTACCTTGTCTGTTGGAATCCAATCTCCAATAAGCGCTCTGCGATTTTAGATTTTATACTATATATGTGAACGTGAGATGCAAGCGTTTCACTAGATGATTATTTATTTGATAAAAACTATCGTAATATCAAATGTTTTGATATAAAATATTTGGGTCATTATCCAAATATTAGTTATGGATTGGTCTAAATATTTCTAAAGTAAATGAATCTGTCCAAATGGAAAACCCTATTCGTTATTTCCCTATTTACAATCTTTTTAACTGTGTTTACTCACACCAGTCCATGTCATTGGCATAAGCTGGATACGCATGATAGAGGGTTCTCGCTTCGCGTTAGATAGCGGATGGGATACTCTTACCTCTACATGTCCCTCGAAAGTATGGGAGGGTTGGTTGTGAAGTCGGAAGGCTGGCCGTAAAACATGGTGCTGGGGTACCTCTGTAAGACATGGTGGGATGATAGCCCACTGCCATCACGCCGTTACAGTTGGTATCAGAGGTATTGGTTGAGTAGTAACCTCGGCTCTGTGGCATAGCTCAGTAGAGGTAAGGTTAGTAACACCCTAGATTGAGTTTGGGTAAGTATTGAGAGAGCGTATTTTGAAAATTTAAACTATAAAGTAAATTGTATGCTTAGTATAAGACAACTAGAGTTATCGACTTAGGTTATCCCTAAAAATATATTCCAATCGAGTTATTAACTGTCAAAACGTATCCTCAGGATAAGTTCAACAAGGTTGAGTTAAATTTAGAATATCTAGTGAATAAAATTTGTATATCCTGGTTATAAAAACCAGACTTGAGTTATTTGTTGGATATAGACCCATGTGAGTTAAGTAACTGATTTTGAAATAAAATCAGAATTTTGGATTTCAGAAATTTAGATAACTAAATTCAAATTAAATAAGAACTATATCCAGGAGGAGAAGAAGATAGCTATGGATGTGATTGACTTTAATTAAATCTGAAATCAACGCGTGACTCTTAAATTTCGAGGACAAAATTCTTTTAAGGGGGCTAGACTGTAATGTCCCGACTTTTTCCGACTGTCAACAATTGATTTTAATAAGGAGATTAAAATCAATTATGTTATTTAAACAAAACTAAAGTGATTTTTAATATTTGTATAAATACGTATATGGATGCTTGTTATATTTTGAGATTTGAAATATGAAATAAGTACACAACATTCAAGTATAAGCCATATTTATAATTAATGAAACACACATAGATAAAATAGCTCATAAAAATATAGCTTAACACTATAACAAAGTAAGAATGTTAAACAAAAGCCTTATTCACAAACATAACAAATATCATGAATTACATATAAGAAAAGAGGCATTTTGTTTACTTTAAAATTATAAAGGGTTTGAAACAAAAACAACAAACATGTGGGCATATGGCAGTAGGATAATTTGGCCATACATAAGCATGTTAACATAAAATGTAATACACAAAGTGTTTGACTCATTGACCAAAAGAAAATATCTATATGCATATGCCAAAACAAAGCAAGAAAAAAATCTTAATTTATGATACTATAAATAGTGAATCTAGTATAGGAAAATCACCACCTAAACACTTCAGTAAAGGGTTGGCGTGTATACATTTCAATTTAGAAAAATATCATGCAAGAAAAGACAAAGCAAACACATTTTTATATTCCCTGAAATGAGTGAGAACATGCAAACATTTAATGAAAGTATGGACATACTTCTAGATACTTTAACATAGGATAAGACTATTGGCTAAAATATCTAGAAAAATATTATTTCTGTAACGACCCAGATTTTTGAACAGTTTATTTTAAATATTTAGTATGGGTTTAAATATTGAATTCATAATATAAATGAATTTTATATTGAATTAGGAATTATAAGTGGATTTTTATATTGAATTTATCAATATAATATTTAATTTCGAAAATATTGAATTATAGTGATATAAAAACAAAATATAACTGAACATGAAGTTAAAATGAAATCAAAATGATACTAGCAATTTATTTGAACTCTATACTGAATTAGAACAATGATAATTCATTTTTGATGAATTTAATTTTAAATCGATAGTTTAAATTATTATTTCCCATATCTGATCAATGTAAATTGCAAAATCTGTTCCGATTGAATTCAGAATAACGTTGTAATATGGAAACGCCGGTCGATACGTTTAAATAGGAGTTCGGAACCGCGAGATATTTTAGTTATTTAATTGGAATTAAATCAAATCAAATTAAAGAGAGTCGTCCTAGGATTTTTATCAGCCAACCTATCTCAATTAATAACGCAGACCTATTTTTGCATCGAGCAGGAAAATTTGTTTCCGTTCTTCATAGCAAAGCAAGACAACAGTTTTAATGGCCTCGTACCCTTTTGTTCCCTTGTTCGCATTTATAAATAAACCCATCGGCCTTCATATTCCTTCCACTTAGAAATCCCCTTCAAGTTTCTTTCTCCTTTCTTTCTTTCAGAAGTTGTTCCACCGAAAAAAAAAAGAAAAAAAAATGATTGAAATCAAAGTCGCGATAGATCCTACAGCTCGAAAACTTCTTGTTTGAGAGCCTTATTCCTGGTGCGACGCCTTCAGTCGAGCTCGAGATTAGAGCAACGTTGTTAGGGTTGTGATTTTGGGGTCTGGGTGATTTTGGGTTGCGATTGGAATTCATTGGGGAGAATGGATGTTCGAACAACGAAACTGGGGTTGAGACGCACGCGATGGCGTCACTTGGGAAGGCTCCGATCAACAGAAAAGGAGCTAGAAATGGATCGCGATGTTTGTTCGTGGGATTCTGGCATAGTCGAAGTAAAGACTACGAAGGGACCGCGATGGAAATTGGGGGAGGATAGAACTCGCGATGAAGCTGGAAGGTTGGTAGAGATGCGTCAGTCAGCGGGGATGCCAAAAGGGGGGCGCGATTACCTGGAGGTGGAAGGACGTTGCAGTGGACTACGGGGAGGGAGAGTTGGCTATAGGAAGGAGTTATTCCAAAAGGGGATGAAAACCGTGATTTGCATTTGAGAAGAAATCTGGTAATGTTCGTGAACTAAATTTCATTTAGTTAATTTAGTTTAAATTAAATCAATTTAAAACTTATATCGTAAATATTTATTTCATATATTACCAGATTTTGGCAAAACCATAAGTTGAAATCATATCATCGATAGCTACGGGATAGAGTCGAATTGGGATTTTTCGGAAGTCGATTTGGAATTTTAATTTACATCGAACGTTGTTCGATTTAAATTAAAATTGGAACGGATCACAAATTAAAATCAGGTGAGTAAATCTCACTCACCTTTAGAATTATTTTTATTTCATTAAAAATAATTGTTTGTTGCTTGTGTGCATGCTTTCTGGTTGTTTTATATATATTAGTTATTTAGGCTATATCTATATATATATTGGGTTGATTGATTGGTTGGATTCCCGCAGTCTCATTAGCGGATGCCCGCAGTTTCATAGCGGATGATTACCCTATACGCCCCACGCTATGATTAGTGGATGACCTTCTATACCGCGATATTCTGCCACGAAGCAGAATGGGTATTATTTATGTGCTAACATCTGTGGATGCAGGAAAACAGGTTGGAGGAATCCAACTGGATTCCTCAAAAATATATTATCTGTTTGTTTATTTGTTTGCATATATATTGTTATATATGATGTGTTAGAAAAATAAATAATTGGTTGCTTTGTGTGTTTTATCACTGGGCTTAAGTAATGATATTTTAAAATATCGTAAAAAGGATATTGGCAATTTAAAAAGAAAAATTCTATTTTTAAATAGAATTTGAATTTTAAATGGAAATAGAATATAAACTTGTTTTTTTTAAAAATAAAACAAGTAGTTCTTTATAAACGAAGTTTATAAAGAGTTCTTTTATAACGAAGTTATAAATGAAGTGAAAAGAATTATCATTTGATAATTCAGAAATAGAAATACAAGTTTGAAAATGGGAATTTTGAAATGGAATTTCAAAATAGGATGTGAAATGAAATTTTTGAATATATAACTCAAATGAAATTTGAGTATAACATTTGAATAGTAGAATTAGAAAAGGAGTTTAATATTTGAATTTTAAAAGGAGATTGAATATTAGAAATTCAAATCGAAGTTCAAATAAAATTTGAATAGATGAAATTTGAATGGAGAAATAGAATTTGAATTCAAGGAATAAGAATAAAATTTGAATTCAAAGAAATTCAAATAAAGAAGTTAAAATAGAGTTTTGAATGTAGAATTTCAAAATAGAATTTGAAATAAACTTTGGAAATGAGATTTTCAAAGTAGAATTTGAAATAGAAATCCAAATAGGATTTCAAAATAGAAAATCCAAATGGTTTGAAATGGAATTTGAATTCAAGGGAATTCAAATGGGTTTGAGTGAAGAAATTCAAATGGTGAAGAGAAAATATAATTTGAATATTAGAATTCAAATAGGGTTGGAGATGAATTTGAATATTAGAATTCAAATGGAAAAGGAAAATGGAATTTGAATATAAGAGATTCAAATCGAATTCAAATAGGATTTAATCTATGGGATTTGAATATGAAATTCAAATGAGTTTTAAACTATGGAATTTCAAATATAGAATTTAAAAAGGAGTTTGAATATTTGAATTTCAATAAATTTCAAATATAGAAATTGGAATATAGCAGTTCAAATGGAATTTAAATATAGAGTTTGAATAAAAGAATTCAAATGAATTCAAGAATCGAATTTGAATATAGGGAATTCAAATAGAAATTCAAGTATTGAATTTGAATATCAAATAGAAAAGGAATTGGGATTTGAATATAGAATTCAAATAAAAGTGAGATTGGAATTTGAATCAAGGAATTCAAATGGAGTTAAATGAAGTTGAATTCATTTTAAAGAAGTTTAACGTTCATATTTATAAATATAATTAAAACGAACTCGCCGCAGCGCTGCAGTTCGTAAAATAGCGATTCGAACTTCAATCGAGTATACAGGACTCAATTGAAGTCGGATTTCTTTGAAACAAGAAACGTCAGGGCCGATTTGATAATAGTTTTCTAATGAAGGAGAAAAATCTGAATTTCGTCGTATAGATTTTGAGTTATGTCAAAATCAAATTTTTAGAAAAGCAGCGCCATAAACCATTATAAACCAAAATGGATTTTATATATAAATATTGGGATTTTTAAGCAAATAAAAATCCGGATTGCCATTTAAAAATCTAGACTTGAGTTAGAAAAAAAATATGAACTCAAGTGAAGTAAAGAAGATGATTTTTGAAACAATAATCCTGTTTTTGATTATTGAATAGAATTAACTAAAGAAGAATTAGTTAATCGAGTTTGAACTAAAATCGAACTTTGAAAAGTGAAATTTGGGATTGTAAATATATATTCGAAATCGAATATAGAACTTAAATTGGAATTTGAATTCAATTAATTGATAAGTAAGTGGAAATATATTCGAAACGGGTTATATTCAAATATACAAGCGAGATAGGCAGAGAGTTAGTTAAAGAATTACTTTAACGAATCGAGTCAAACGAGTGTACGAAGTTGAAATAAATGGGACAGGTAAAGATATACAGGAGACAGGTATGGGGCAAGGATAATGCAGGTATATAAATAAGGTGCTCGACAAAAGGTACATGTTTAATTCATATATGAGGTTTTATGCGCCGTATCGGCAAGCCGCTTGGCTTTTTCTTTTTCTTTTCGATTAGAGAAGATACCGGGATGCTATTTGAAATTTCCCGATGCTCCCGATACAGGGGAGGTTATGGCGAATTTTTCCGGGAATTTAAGGAGTTAGAATATTTTTAAGAAAATTTGATAATTAGAAATCTATATATCGATATATATATAGAATGCGATAAGGAAACGAAATCAAAAATAGCGTAAAGGGCCAAGATTGATTATTGAAAATATTTGGTTAACAAATATTGATAGAGGAAATGGAGAAGAGATTTAATTAATGAAATAATTAATTAAAGGGCCCAGTGATTTGTTTGATATGTTTGGATGAACACTTGTTTTATTCGATAGTTAAATCACAGACTATCGAAGTTTTGACCATCGTTGTCAATATGGAGAGACCGGTTGGATTATTATCCGAAAAACCACTCCGTATCGGCATAAGCGTTGCGAACCAAGTATGCTGAATATATTGAAGACGGAGTGAAGTGCAAGGGCTTTTCTAGTAATAGAAATAGTGCCTTCGGTTTCGTTCAATCCCAGAACGAACGTAAATGGACGAATGTCTGACAGAGTATTTCCAATGATCAAATGGGTTGGTCTGTATGAATATATATATGGTTGCAACGGATTTATCCCTTAGCATAATATCCAGAATATTTGTGCAAACTCAACTAGTGATTAACGGATCTGACAATGTGGCATTCAAAGTGATTGTGTTATCGATGAATGGTAAGTATGCGTAGCCTCAGGCCTCAACAACCAGGAAAGGACAAAAATCGGGCAGGCAGCATGGCTATGTGGGTCGCACCCATTAGGGTGTATAATCACCTATCTAGAGAAATTCCTTTTGTTCTAAATCTATCGATTCTGCCCATTCGGGAAACGGTGGTTTGAGTCCAACCGTTGGTGATATACATTCGATACACTCAAGCGAAATGAGTGGTCGGTCATGTGTGGGCCGGGTTGCAAGATGTTCTTGTTGAACCCAGGTGTATTTGCCTCTAGAGATACACAGTCGGAAGGTGGTTCCATACCTTGTCCTGTTGGAAATCCAATCTCCAATAAGCGCCATGCGGTTTTTGACTATATACTATATATGTGGAGCGTGAGATGCAAGCGTTTTGCTATTTGGTTATTTACTTGATGTAGACATTATTATAATATCACTGGATTTTCGTATCAAAGTGTTTTGGGTTATAGTAAGGTAAAAACCGTCCATGTTTATGTGTGGGCTGGTCTTACTATTATCTTTTCTTTCGAAAAGAGTTTGAAAGTTAAACAAGTGGTTGGAGTTTACTCACACCAGTCCCATGACTGACCCAGAGTTTATTTTGTTTTGTTTTCCCTAAACTCTTGGGTGCCCAAATTGGTACGGGCAGTCAAGTGTTTCAGGCTTTTACAGATACACTTGGAGGAGCTTGAAGCAGGAGGCTTCAACGTTAGTTATTTAGAGTTACTTCCGCTGGATCAAATGTTATGTGTACTCTGATGATGGTATGTATGTATGTACAAAACAGATTTGTATTTCAAGGGTTATGTTATATAATATATTTTATTCGTTCCGCTGTGAGTTTGTGATCTTCATTTTTCTTCTATTCTAATATTTCTTTCTTTCTATCTCTCACCCTCTAACTTCTTTCTAATAATGAGTCGTATTTCTGTGTTATTTGGGTGGGACGTGTGGTGTATTTAGTCAACTCAGGTAGCACGGATTTGCGGGTCGTTTCAGTTGGTATCAGAGCTTAGGTTGAGTGAATACCTAGGCTTGTGCGGCATGCGCTCATTAGAGATAGGGTCAATAGTACCCTAGAATGAGTTGAGTGTATATATATACGAGAGAGCGTATTTGTTAGTTGATATAAAAGTTGTTTTATATTGTGTTGGCTAGTCTGTGAGTGGTTTATGAATTCTGGTCGAATCGTGGGACGCCACGACGTCGATAGGAGTTTGTAAACACTTGGACAGAAGAATCGACATGATATTGTTTTTAAATGGGTAAATGAAATAATTTTACCCAAAATTCTATTTTGATATAAAATTAATAATTTTCTGAAATATTGGCTGTGTTGATTGTTATCAAATTTGATTATAAAGATTGGAATGGTTATGTATAACCAAAATAAAACTTGTATATGAATAACATATACAAATGAGATGAATTAGAATTTAATTCAAACCAGAATTTGGAAATTTAATCCTGGGAAGTTTGAAATATTTTTGGAAGTATATTAGAACAATATAGCTTTGTTTTAAAAGGATTTGAAAGAAAATCATTTTAGATGAATTTTGAAATAATAAAGCACTGAACTCACTTCAGTGGCTGGGAAATAATTCTGATGATAGTCGCGACATCATCAGTGTTCATTTTCGAGTTCCTAAGTGATGGATTGCTACCTTAGAAAAAGTTTTGATGGAAATTTGTTTGAAAGAAAACAAATTGGTTTGAATATTCAAATGTTTTGAATTTGAATTAGTTATAAATTTATGGGATTTCAAAAGAATTTGAAAAGAAAAACCCGGGAATTTGAATTTGGAATTTAAAATTTAACTTGAGCAAGTTAAATAGATTGAAGCAAATAAATTGAAATAAATATGAATTGAATGTGAAGGCATATGAAAGGAAGAAGACCAAAAGTTTTGGTTGAAAATAAAGTCATAAAAATATGAGGAGTTGAGTTTCAACATAAGTGAGATGTTGAAAAGAAATAGATTTGTACCCTTTTTCCTACCTTAGCAATTTCGAGGACGAAATTATTTTAAGGGGGGAAGAATGTAACGACCCAGATTTTTGAACAGTTTATTTTAAATATTTAGTATGGGTTTAAATATTGAATTCATAATATAAATGAATTTTATATTGAATTAGGAATTATAAGTGGATTTTTATATTGAATTTATCAATATAATATTTAATTTCGAAAATATTGAATTATAGTGATATAAAAACAAAATATAACTGAACATGAAGTTAAAATGAAATCAAAATGATACTAGCAATTTATTTGAACTCTATACTGAATTAGAACAATGATAATTCATTTTTGATGAATTTAATTTTAAATCGATAGTTTAAATTATTATTTCCCATATCTGATCAATGTAAATTGCAAAATCTGTTCCGATTGAATTCAGAATAACGTTGTAATATGGAAACGCCGGTCGATACGTTTAAATAGGAGTTCGGAACCGCGAGATATTTTAGTTATTTAATTGGAATTAAATCAAATCAAATTAAAGAGAGTCGTCCTAGGATTTTTATCAGCCAACCTATCTCAATTAATAACGCAGACCTATTTTTGCATCGAGCAGGAAAATTTGTTTCCGTTCTTCATAGCAAAGCAAGACAACAGTTTTAATGGCCTCGTACCCTTTTGTTCCCTTGTTCGCATTTATAAATAAACCCATCGGCCTTCATATTCCTTCCACTTAGAAATCCCCTTCAAGTTTCTTTCTCCTTTCTTTCTTTCAGAAGTTGTTCCACCGGAAAAAAAAGAAAAAAAAATGATTGAAATCAAAGTCGCGATAGATCCTACAGCTCGAAAACTTCTTGTTTGAGAGCCTTATTCCTGGTGCGACGCCTTCAGTCGAGCTCGAGATTAGAGCAACGTTGTTAGGGTTGTGATTTTGGGGTCTGGGTGATTTTGGGTTGCGATTGGAATTCATTGGGGAGAATGGATGTTCGAACAACGAAACTGGGGTTGAGACGCACGCGATGGCGTCACTTGGGAAGGCTCCGATCAACAGAAAAGGAGCTAGAAATGGATCGCGATGTTTGTTCGTGGGATTCTGGCATAGTCGAAGTAAAGACTACGAAGGGACCGCGATGGAAATTGGGGGAGGATAGAACTCGCGATGAAGCTGGAAGGTTGGTAGAGATGCGTCAGTCAGCGGGGATGCCAAAAGGGGGGCGCGATTACCTGGAGGTGGAAGGACGTTGCAGTGGACTACGGGAGGGAGAGTTGGCTATAGGAAGGAGTTATTCCAAAAGGGGATGAAAACCGTGATTTGCATTTGAGAAGAAATCTGGTAATGTTCGTGAACTAAATTTCATTTAGTTAATTTAGTTTAAATTAAATCAATTTAAAACTTATATCGTAAATATTTATTTCATATATTACCAGATTTTGGCAAAACCATAAGTTGAAATCATATCATCGATAGCTACGGGATAGAGTCGAATTGGGATTTTTCGGAAGTCGATTTGGAATTTTAATTTACATCGAACGTTGTTCGATTTAAATTAAAATTGGAACGGATCACAAATTAAAATCAGGTGAGTAAATCTCACTCACCTTTAGAATTATTTTTATTTCATTAAAAATAATTGTTTGTTGCTTGTGTGCATGCTTTCTGGTTGTTTTATATATATTAGTTATTTAGGCTATATCTATATATATATTGGGTTGATTGATTGGTTGGATTCCCGCAGTCTCATTAGCGGATGCCCGCAGTTTCATAGCGGATGATTACCCTATACGCCCCACGCTATGATTAGTGGATGACCTTCTATACCGCGATATTCTGCCACGAAGCAGAATGGGTATTATTTATGTGCTAACATCTGTGGATGCAGGAAAACAGGTTGGAGGAATCCAACTGGATTCCTCAAAAATATATTATCTGTTTGTTTATTTGTTTGCATATATATTGTTATATATGATGTGTTAGAAAAATAAATAATTGGTTGCTTTGTGTGTTTTATCACTGGGCTTAAGTAATGATATTTTAAAATATCGTAAAAAGGATATTGGCAATTTAAAAAGAAAAATTCTATTTTTAAATAGAATTTGAATTTTAAATGGAAATAGAATATAAACTTGTTTTTTTTAAAAATAAAACAAGTAGTTCTTTATAAACGAAGTTTATAAAGAGTTCTTTTATAACGAAGTTATAAATGAAGTGAAAAGAATTATCATTTGATAATTCAGAAATAGAAATACAAGTTTGAAAATGGGAATTTTGAAATGGAATTTCAAAATAGGATGTGAAATGAAATTTTTGAATATATAACTCAAATGAAATTTGAGTATAACATTTGAATAGTAGAATTAGAAAAGGAGTTTAATATTTGAATTTTAAAAGGAGATTGAATATTAGAAATTCAAATCGAAGTTCAAATAAAATTTGAATAGATGAAATTTGAATGGAGAAATAGAATTTGAATTCAAGGAATAAGAATAAAATTTGAATTCAAAGAAATTCAAATAAAGAAGTTAAAATAGAGTTTTGAATGTAGAATTTCAAAATAGAATTTGAAATAAACTTTGGAAATGAGATTTTCAAAGTAGAATTTGAAATAGAAATCCAAATAGGATTTCAAAATAGAAAATCCAAATGGTTTGAAATGGAATTTGAATTCAAGGGAATTCAAATGGGTTTGAGTGAAGAAATTCAAATGGTGAAGAGAAAATATAATTTGAATATTAGAATTCAAATAGGGTTGGAGATGAATTTGAATATTAGAATTCAAATGGAAAAGGAAAATGGAATTTGAATATAAGAGATTCAAATCGAATTCAAATAGGATTTAATCTATGGGATTTGAATATGAAATTCAAATGAGTTTTAAACTATGGAATTTCAAATATAGAATTTAAAAAGGAGTTTGAATATTTGAATTTCAATAAATTTCAAATATAGAAATTGGAATATAGCAGTTCAAATGGAATTTAAATATAGAG
Source organism: Allium sativum (assembly GCA_030737875.1). NCBI lineage: Eukaryota > Viridiplantae > Streptophyta > Magnoliopsida > Asparagales > Amaryllidaceae > Allium > Allium sativum. Next base: position 1,014,350,409 of record CM060926.1, on the reverse strand, counting down.
TTTGAATAAAAGAATTCAAATGAATTCAAGAATCGAATTTGAATATAGGGAATTCAAATAGAAATTCAAGTATTGAATTTGAATATCAAATAGAAAAGGAATTGGGATTTGAATATAGAATTCAAATAAAAGTGAGATTGGAATTTGAATCAAGGAATTCAAATGGAGTTAAATGAAGTTGAATTCATTTTAAAGAAGTTTAACGTTCATATTTATAAATATAATTAAAACGAACTCGCCGCAGCGCTGCAGTTCGTAAAATAGCGATTCGAACTTCAATCGAGTATACAGGACTCAATTGAAGTCGGATTTCTTTGAAACAAGAAACGTCAGGGCCGATTTGATAATAGTTTTCTAATGAAGGAGAAAAATCTGAATTTCGTCGTATAGATTTTGAGTTATGTCAAAATCAAATTTTTAGAAAAGCAGCGCCATAAACCATTATAAACCAAAATGGATTTTATATATAAATATTGGGATTTTTAAGCAAATAAAAATCCGGATTGCCATTTAAAAATCTAGACTTGAGTTATAAAAAAAATATGAACTCAAGTGAAGTAAAGAAGATGATTTTTGAAACAATAATCCTGTTTTTGATTATTGAATAGAATTAACTAAAGAAGAATTAGTTAATCGAGTTTGAACTAAAATCGAACTTTGAAAAGTGAAATTTGGGATTGTAAATATATATTCGAAATCGAATATAGAACTTAAATTGGAATTTGAATTCAATTAATTGATAAGTAAGTGGAAATATATTCGAAACGGGTTATATTCAAATATACAAGCGAGATAGGCAGAGAGTTAGTTAAAGAATTACTTTAACGAATCGAGTCAAACGAGTGTACGAAGTTGAAATAAATGGGACAGGTAAAGATATACAGGAGACAGGTATGGGGCAAGGATAATGCAGGTATATAAATAAGGTGCTCGACAAAAGGTACATGTTTAATTCATATATGAGGTTTTATGCGCCGTATCGGCAAGCCGCTTGGCTTTTTCTTTTTCTTTTCGATTAGAGAAGATACCGGGATGCTATTTGAAATTTCCCGATGCTCCCGATACAGGGGAGGTTATGGCGAATTTTTCCGGGAATTTAAGGAGTTAGAATATTTTTAAGAAAATTTGATAATTAGAAATCTATATATCGATATATATAGAATGCGATAAGGAAACGAAATCAAAAATAGCGTAAAGGGCCAAGATTGATTATTGAAAATATTTGGTTAACAAATATTGATAGAGGAAATGGAGAAGAGATTTAATTAATGAAATAATTAATTAAAGGGCCCAGTGATTTGTTTGATATGTTTGGATGAACACTTGTTTTATTCGATAGTTAAATCACAGACTATCGAAGTTTTGACCATCGTTGTCAATATGGAGAGACCGGTTGGATTATTATCCGAAAAACCACTCCGTATCGGCATAAGCGTTGCGAACCAAGTATGCTGAATATATTGAAGACGGAGTGAAGTGCAAGGGCTTTTCTAGTAATAGAAATAGTGCCTTCGGTTTCGTTCAATCCCAGAACGAACGTAAATGGACGAATGTCTGACAGAGTATTTCCAATGATCAAATGGGTTGGTCTGTATGAATATATATATGGTTGCAACGGATTTATCCCTTAGCATAATATCCAGAATATTTGTGCAAACTCAACTAGTGATTAACGGATCTGACAATGTGGCATTCAAAGTGATTGTGTTATCGATGAATGGTAAGTATGCGTAGCCTCAGGCCTCAACAACCAGGAAAGGACAAAAATCGGGCAGGCAGCATGGCTATGTGGGTCGCACCCATTAGGGTGTATAATCACCTATCTAGAGAAATTCCTTTTGTTCTAAATCTATCGATTCTGCCCATTCGGGAAACGGTGGTTTGAGTCCAACCGTTGGTGATATACATTCGATACACTCAAGCGAAATGAGTGGTCGGTCATGTGTGGGCCGGGTTGCAAGATGTTCTTGTTGAACCCAGGTGTATTTGCCTCTAGAGATACACAGTCGGAAGGTGGTTCCATACCTTGTCCTGTTGGAAATCCAATCTCCAATAAGCGCTATGCGGTTTTTGACTATATACTATATATGTGGAGCGTGAGATGCAAGCGTTCTGCTATTTGGTTATTTACTTGATGTAGACATTATTGTAATATCACTGGATTTTCGTATCAAAGTGTTTTGGGTTATAGTAAGGTAAAAACCGTCCATGTTTATGTGTGGGCTGGTCTTACTATTATCTTTTCTTTCGAAAAGAGTTTGAAAGTTAAACAAGTGGTTGGAGTTTACTCACACCAGTCCCATGACTGACCCAGAGTTTATTTTGTTTTGTTTTCCCTAAACTCTTGGGTGCCCAAATTGGTACGGGTAGTCAAGTGTTTCAGGCTTTTACAGATACACTTGGAGGAGCTTGAAGCAGGAGGCTTCAACGTTAGTTATTTAGAGTTACTTCCGCTGGATCAAATGTTATGTGTACTCTGATGATGGTATGTATGTATGTACAAAACAGATTTGTATTTCAAGGGTTATGTTATATAATATATTTTATTCGTTCCGCTGTGAGTTTGTGATCTTCATTTTTCTTCTATTCTAATATTTCTTTCTTTCTATCTCTCACCCTCTAACTTCTTTCTAATAATGAGTCGTATTTCTGTGTTATTTGGGTGGGACGTGTGGTGTATTTAGTCAACTCAGGTAGCACGGATTTGCGGGTCGTTTCAATTTCTTACATGAGAGTATCCCTTGAAACATGGCATAGGAAGCTAGATTAAAGAAGTGAGTCTAAGGGAGGTAGTTACTGTAGCGAATAAGAAAAGAAAATGATTTTTAAATTTAAAGTTTTTGCTATAAATATGGGTTTAAACTCTGCATTCTTCTCACACCCAAAAACACTGTAGTTTAAGTAGCAGGGAACTTGAAAGCATTCAATGTAAGTAAACTAAATCTTAGAATTGTTGTTCTATTTTCTTGTTACTGCCAGTATTAGTATAAACTTTAGAATTTAGATTGCATCATATACTAAATTTTAAAACCAGTAAAGGTTAATTTCAAACAGCAAATTCTGTAAAACACAGAGGAAAGCTAATAGGTGAGTAAACTCATTCCTACTTGGTTTAAAACTTTTTCTGTGATGATATTGAATGTTTACAAGTAGTTAGTGGATTTTATGATTAGTGTTGATTATATACTATTTAGATAAACATTGATCTGATCAATTATAAAGTACCAGAAAACAACTATAGCCAAATATACTGCCCTCTGTATATACATGTGAAAGGAAACTCAATCACCATAACCTTATAAAATCAACAACTCGAGATTTAAGCAAAAGTAGATGTGGATTTCTGCATAAAGGATGTTCATTAGGGTCCGTAGTTTACAACAACAATATATTTAAGTCTAATCAATTAGTTTGGCCAGAGATCAAACTGTCTGCCTGTATCAACATCAAAGTAAAAAATTTCACGTATCACGGTTTTGAGTTTTGATTATATGAAAGCGATCGTCGTACAATGGTGAATTTTAGTACAAGTATTGCGATTGTTAATCAAGGGGTGGTCGAGAATTCTTGGGATGAACGGAAATGCATTTTGGAGAAAAATCCAGCGAACGAGTTGACTAAAATTCATGGCATGGAGTCTGGAGGAGTGTGAGGGATATGTAAACAAGGCAAAAATATAAAATATTTTTTCTATTGAGAGGATTGGGAGAATAGTGTGAAAATAGGGTTTTTAGGGTATACGTTTTAGATTGAGTTCATCTCGAAACTGCGTTGACGATGGAGAGGGACAGCCGATCGCATTGGCGGGGAATCGGAGTGGGAGATTGTCGACACGGTGGGGACGAAGTCCGGTATACTCTGGTGGTTAGAGGAGGAATCAGCAAGAGTTTTTCCTGGATCTACATATTTGGGTTGCTAAGGAACATTCAAGTTGGATGGTGATTTTAAGAAGGACGACACATGGAGGCGGGATAGTTGGTTGATGATGACCTAAGGAGGAATTGGGGTTTGCGGGTGATGGTCCGATGGCTGTTGGATGGCCGAAGTAGGTGTGCACGTGCACCATTGCACAGTGGTGCACTTGATGAAACAGGAGAAGAAAAAGAAGAGAAATGGGAAGGAGGCTCGACTGTGTAGATCATGGAATGAAGGGAGAAGTGTAGGTAATAGCTACCTTCAAGAAGAGGGGTTCGACCAACGTTGAGTAGTGAAACCATATAGTAGTAGTTAAGATAAAGAATTGAGTGTGTTAGAACAGGAAGGAGGGCCATAGTATGATAAGGGAAAGAATAGGATAACAGCAGTAGAGGACTGTGGCAATAAATAAAGGAAAGGAAGTGGAAGGGGCGCAGGTTAAAGAAGGTAAGAGAGGTACCAAAAAGTAGTAATTTAAACCAGAAGTGAAGATCACGTTAGGATCAAAGGATAAGAAAAGAGAAGCAAGGTTTACAAACAAGAAAATCAAGAGAAAGAAGAAAGGCGTGGGTCTGAGGGTATTTGGGTCGAATTATTGGGTTCTTAAGGCCGGTGGGAATCTACAACAAATAAAAATAAAGAAATAAAAACAAATGAAAGTAGGATAGAAGATAAGTTAAAGGCTTTGTCTAAACTCCCAAATTTGTGTAACTTAGATTACTAAGTTATTTGGGTAAAATAAAACTACATATATATCAATTGGTAATAGCGAAGTTGGCGAACCGGTACTTTGGCACTTTGGTAAAACCGGCACTTTGGTAAAACCGATACTTTGGTAAAACCGACACTTTGGCACTTTAGAAACTGGTACTTTGACAAGTGAAGAAGAAGGGTTTTGGACGGGGTTTTAAATAAACCGAGCTTTAAAATAAAAAATAGAAATATGAAAGAATAAATAAATAAAAAGATATTTTTATTTATATAACCAAAGAGAAGCAGAATATAGTGGACAGGTGGAAGGAAAGGCAGTGGCAAGGAAATTAGTGCAGTAGCTTGGCTTCCGAAGTTTGACGAGTATAAAAATAAATAAAAACAAAAAGAATATAAACTAGGAATTAAATTATTAATGAGGGATTAAGAAGACAATTTACAAATCAGCCGATAGTGTAAATTGTAAATAAAGGTTGTATAAACAAAACTGACAAACGAAGCAGAATACCATGTGCGACGCACACGCTTTAGTTGTCCATTTATAAAGGATAGTCAAAATTGAATAAAATACCGTGTGCGATGCACACGCTTTAGTGGTTCATTTATAAAAGAAATTACGCTGATCATTTCGAAGAGTCCGGAATTTATATTCCACTTTGATTTGATTTATACGTCGCGTGTCAGAGATTATTGAATATAATTGAAGATGGAGATATGCAAGGGCTATTTTTATAGTGCCTTCGGTTTGTCCAGTCCCAGGACAACTTGTATGGATGAATTTCTGACAAAGTATTCATAATAGATCACATAAAACGATTTTTTCGAGGTATTTCATCTGGTGGCGGAGTAATTCGTTTCTCTTAGCTTTTCTACCCGTATTATTTTTGGGAAGATCAACTAGTGATTGACGGTTTTGACGATGTGGTATTCAAAGTAAATGGTGACTAGATGTTCTGGAAGATAAACGTAGCCTCAAAGCCTCATCAATCAGAAATGACAAAAAATCGGGCTAGGTAGCATGACTAGTTGGGTCATACCCAAGCAGGGTGTATTACCACCATATAGAGAAATTCCTTTTGTTTTCTCATCTCTTTTTCACTGCTGCAGCATTTGGTAGTGGTTGCTGATCCCAACCGTGGAGGTGGTAATATATTCGTTACACTCAAGCTAAATGAGTGGATGGTCATGTGAGGCCGGATTGCAAGACGTTCTTGTTGAACCCCAATGTATCCTCTCTAGAGTACACTGATCGGCAGGTGCTCCCCTACCTTGTCTGTTGGAATCCAATCTCCAATAAGCGCTCTGCGGTTTTAGATTTTATACTATATATGTGAACGTGAGATGCAAGCGTTTCACTAGATGATTATTTATTTGATAAAAACTATCGTAATATCAAATGTTTTGATATAAAGTATGTGGGTCATTATCCGTACATTAGTTATGGATTGGTCTAAATATTTCTAAAGTAAATGAATCTATCCAAATGGAAAAGCCTATTCCTTATTTCCCTATTTGCAATCTTTTTAACTGTGTTTACTCACACTAGTCTCCTGACTGACTCAGAGTTTATTTTCTGTGTTTCTTAAACTCTTGGGTACTCATAACAATTGTTATGGGTAGACAAGTGATCCAGGTGATGAATGGAAATCCTTTGAAGTATTTTGGACCAGGAAGTCATGGAGTCAGCTTATCAGTTATATCTATATCTAAGTATCAAGATGAATGTTTGTGTTGGGCCAGTATCCATGTAAAATGTATGAAGTATTCTATGATGTAACAAACTCTAATATGTAATATATGATGTGATATTATATTTGTTAAATTCCGCTGTGAGATTCTGATGTTTTCTTATTCTTCTATTCTATTAGTTCTATCTTTTCTACCTCATCTTCTAAATTCTTTCAATAATGACACGACTTTTGAGGCATCGAAAATCGCGCTGTTACAATGGTCATCGATGCACTAATCACTAGTTTAGTATGTTTAAATAAGGGACCAAACAAATGATAGCAATGAAATCAGTTAGAACCATAGGGTACTTGAAAATTGACGCGCACGCTAAGCAGAAATCTGACACAATATTTTGTTATATGCAACCAAATTCAAAATGATGCAGGCAAATAATTATAGTACAGATGAAAGTAAGGAAACAACAAATTTAAGCAGACATGCTTCTTACACTCTGAACTTTCGTAACCATTTTTCTAAAAATTAAAAAATTAAATTTCAAAATTAGTACATCTTCGAACTTGAAATACAATACATTCTTAATCGTAGACATCCTACTATCTTTTTGTTAGAATTTGCGATACTATATTTCCATTTGCAGAAGATTTGGAAGATATTATTGATTATGGTGATAGAATATTTCCAATTAGAAAAGATTTGGGAAATATTGTGAGTTTGAGTAATATAATATTTCCAACTGCAGAAGATTTGGAAGATACCAGAAAATTTGTTGCCTATTTTGTGAAATTAGATAGGGCAATAAATTGCCTACATAAGTAGAAGAATACGAAGAGGTTTCTTTTTGGGATATTGAAGTAAGGAATTAATTCTCTGATTAGGAGCAAATAAATTAGATAATTAATTAGGCATTGATTTATGATCATAAATCAATTACTTCAACCCCAAGTATTAATCCTTATATAAGGATAGGGATTAGGTGAATGATGTATCATCTCTGAAATTTCTTCTTCTTCCCTACTATCAGTCTAGTAGTATTTTCTTTTATAAAAGGAATAAAATCTCCTCTCCCCAAGTGGACGTACACTAACAATATGTTAGAGGAACCTGTAAGAATTCAAAGAGATGAGTGACATATACTTTAGTCCCACATTGGCAAAAAGAAGATTAGATATATGTATTTATATCTATTCCTCCTTCCCTATGTTGGCCCCTAGGGTCAGGTAATTTTATCCGAAGGGGAGGATCTAGAACATATGAACCAAACACACATGTGCGCGTGCCGCCTGCCCGTCCTGTACCAAACCGAAGCGGGCCGCGTCGGGTTTGGGTCTAGGCTTGGGCTTGGGTCTAGAATGAAATCTTGTTTTTGCTACGAAAAACTTAAACAATTTTGCGAGTTTTTCTTTTGGATGCAGCAATGACTATGGGCGCAACCCAAATCAAACGGGTTTACAGCCCGTTAAGCAGATGAAGAGAAACGGGTGCGACCTATTTTAAATAGATGTGACGGTTTTAATTCAAAATCAAACGTCAAACAAATGCGACTATGTGAATTATAACGGTTCGAAGATTATAAATGCGTGAAGAATCCTGATCACATTTCCCATGAATTTTATCAATCTTCTTCCTCTTCCTCTGCCTGAAAATAAAATCATTGCTGTCGAATCTCTACTCAGACTGACGTACTCATCACTGTCTCGTGCAGTCTTCGATTGGTGTATCCTGGGAGGCTAATTAAAAAGTATTAAGGAAATTTCTAAGGCAATTAGCCCCAATCGAATTTCGTTTCTGTTTCTATCATTTTTCCTGTTGTATACTATACTGTATCCGCTTGTGTGCAAGTCGGATTGTGCTTTGTAACAATTGCACATATTCTTGTCCATTGTAACACAAATTGGTGTCACTGATTGCGTCTGTTGCTTCTGTTCTGAGATTAAAAGATCTACATCTTAAGACTTTTTATATATTTTCATGAAAATAGAGATGGCAACAGAACAAATATCGATAAAAACAACCAACTTGAAAAAACCAGACCTGTTTAAAGGAGAGGGTGATGATTTTTTTATATGGCAAAGTCAGATGCTCTTTTATCTCACTACTCTGAGTCTGCAGAAGTATCTTGAGGAAGATGAACCAGTGCCGCCTATGCCGGGCAAAACTAAGGAGTCAGATAAGATTCTGAATATTGATGCATGGAGGCACTTAGATTTCCTCTATGGGAATTACATCCTCAACTGTTTAGACAAAGTTTTGTACAAAGTGTATCAACCAATCAAGACTGCTAAAGCTCTCTGGAATGCGCTTACCGCAAAGTAAAAAACAAAAAATGTGAGCCTAAAGAAGTTTATAGTTGACAAGTTCATGGAATACAAAATGGTAGATTCAAAACCTGTTCCTGCGCAACTACATGAACTTCAAATCATCATCTATGAAATGGAAGCAGAAGGCCACAAAGTTGGTGAATCCTTTCTGGTTGAGGCGATCACTGGAATGTTGCCACCATCTTGGAAAGACTACTGCAACTATTTAAAGCACAAGAAGAAGGAGATATCCTTACAAGACCTAATCATTAGATTGAATATTGAGGCAGATAATCGCGGAGTCACTAAACCAAAAAGCGAAGAGGCTTTTGTTGCAGAAGGTCAAAGAAAAAAGGGCACCCTAACAAAAATAAAAAAGAAAAGGAAGGCGCATAAAACAAGCAGCATGATCAGAAGCAGTCCAAGAAATTCAATGGCGAATGTTGGGTTTATGGAAAAACTAGTCATCAGGCAAAAGATTGCAAACACAAGAAACAGAAAAATTCAGAAGCGAATATGGTGGACAACATGGACATTGATGGGCCTAACTTTTCTGGTGTTGTGTCAAAATGCAGTCTTGTCCATAATCCTTCCCAATGGTGGTTTGACACAGGCGCTACACGACATATATGTTCTGAAAAGTCCATGTTCTCTACATACAACAAACTGGATCATGGAGAAAAATTGTACATGGGTAACTCAACAGTGTCAATGATTGAGGGCAACGGGAAGGTAATCCTCAAATTCACATTTAGTAAAACGGTTACACTAAATGATGTGCTTTAAGTTCCAGATATCTGGAAAAACTTGATTTCTGGACCTATATTGTCAAAGAAAGGCTTCCGAATGGTCTTTGAATCAGATAAAGTTGTTCTGTCCAAGGCTGGGGTCTATATAGGGAGCGGTTACTTGTGTGATGACCTATTTAAGGCTAATGTAGCCATAATCGATAATAATAATGTATGTTGTATTTCTAAAATGAATAAAAAGGAAGTTTCTTATGTTGTCGAGTATGATGTTCTATTATGGCACGAAAGACTAGGACACATAAACTTTCGAAAAATGAAAAAACTTGCAAATCTGGATTTAATTCCAAAATTTCAAGTAGATAAAAAATATAAATGCGAGACTTGTGTAGAAGCAAAAATGGTTAAGAAACGATTTCATACTATTGAAAGAAGTAGTGAACCATTACCAATGATTCATACTAACTTATATGATTTCAAAAACTTACCTACAAGGGGTGGGAAAAAGTATTTTAACACATTTATTGATAATTATACACGATATTGCTATGTATATCTTTTAAATAGTAAAGATGAAGCATTAGCATCGTTTATAAAAATACAAGACTGAAGTAGAAAATCAACTAAATAAAAAGATCAAGATACTAAGATCTGATCGAGGTGGGGAGTATGAATCACCATTCGAACAATTTTGTGTAGAGAATGGTATAATTCATCAAACAACAGCTCCATATTCACCACAACAAAATGGTATTGCTGAGAGAAAGAACAGAACGTTAAAAGATATGATTAACACAATGCTTATAACCTCAGGTCTACCAACGAACTTATGGGGGGGGAGCCTTAAATATGTCTAACCACATTTTAAACAAGGTTCCTCACAATAAAACATGAGCGATTCCATATGAGTTATGGAAAGGACATAAACTAAGCTTTAAATACCTCATAGTGTGGGGGTGCTTGGCAAAAGTTCCAGTTCCGCTTGCTAGAAGAGTCAAACTTGGAGCAAAAACAGTTGACTGCTACTACCTAGGGCCAGCCCAAAATAGTAGCGCTTACAGATTTTTGGTATTCAAGTCTGATATAGCTGATATTCAAATAAATACAATCATGGAATCGAGAGATGCCTCATTTTTTGAAGATGTGTTTCCGCACAAAAGGAATGAAGGAACTTATGTCCCTAAAATGACAAGAGAAGAATCGACCAAGTCACATGAAGATGAAAATCATCAAGAAATTGAGGAAATAGAACCCAGAAGAAGTGTAAGGGCTAGAACTTTCAAGACATTTACGACCCTGTAACCAGTAACCTAGATTTTACAGACTCTAGCAACTATCTATCAACTTCTTGACTGAATCCCCCTAGATTTTACAGACTCTAGAACTTAAAACACTTGGCCATCCCCTTAGGACTTTAAAAGAAAGGGCTATCCCCTTTTATCTCTTAAAACACTTGGCCAACCATAGAGTAGGCCGGCCCATCTTTTATTCCCTTTTGCCCCGATCCTTTGGTCTCTGGAGAAATACAAATGGCAGCTTCAATTTGGCGAATGGGGTTTCTTTCAACTCCAAAAAGCGACGTAGTTGTTTGATTGTTGAAATTAGGCTCTGGAATTAATCTGTAGTCTCGACTATGTTGATGCTTCTCTTCTTCGATTGATTTGGATTTGTTGTTTGATCGAAACACAAATGTGAGTTTTCTAAGTTAAATCTTTTCTTGAAATTGTTATTTGTGGTTTTCGATCCTTTTTGTGCCTGTGATGAATGGTGATTAATTAGGATTTTAGAATCCTTAAAATGCTCTCTGATTTCACCAATATTGACTTGCTCTAGTTGATTGCATGTTTCTCTTTTTGATCCTTCAATTGAACTTGAATTTGTTGCTGTGACAGATGATAGATGAATCTGGAAAATAATTTTTTTCTTTGACTTTCCACTGAATATTTTTGAAGGTTAATTTGAAACTAGAACTTAATGTTTTCCAAAAAAAATCTGGAAATGTTTTATAAACTGCCAAACTAAAATTGTTCATTCCTGGAAACAAAAGAAATTATTTTTGCCATGAATATTCCCTGATTGCTTGCTTGATATTTGTGGTCCAGTTTGTTGTGTGAACTCTCTCTTTGTTTCCTTGAATAAGTTGATTTCCTTTGGCATGAAAAACTTGCTTGATATGCTTCCTGACATGCTTTGTGAATTTCTTCAAACAAAATCTTGCTAAATATTGAAGAATGATTTCTGGAAATGTTGAAACACGTTGCTATATATATATGAGATTCCGAAATTGCTTTCATCAATAGTAAACTGATTTGTGGAAACACATTTTCTTGGCTCTATCATCACACTTGCATTTTCTGGAAATAAAAATGAAATGTTTCATTTCCAATTTTGATTCACTGATTTTCTGGAATTTATTCGTTGCTTGCCACATTTGCTTATTCCATATTCACTGAATTTTATTGCCACAAATTCAACCATGAATATTTGTAAATTTAATTACTTCTTTGTAAAAAAGAATGGACTGATTTGCATTTGAATCTTTTAGTTTAATACATGCCAGTTTTCTTGCTGCTTGATGACTTTGATCATGTGTGCTTGAGCTTGAATATGTACACTGACCCAATATACACTTGCTGCTTGACTAATGTGATCTGCACCCATACATGTTGCTTTGACCTGATATGATGCTGTTGAAACGATTTTGATCACTATTTCTTGCTTATGCTTAGCTTGAAACAAAACCATTAAGCCTCGACCAAACATGTTTCCATGTGTGACTGTTTGTGCACCAGTTTGTGTATTCTGTCCATGTAAGTTGAACTGAAACATCACTTGTATTTGACTTGAGCATTGCTATGTGACCTCCCACCATGCTTAATCATTGCTGTCATGTAGAATTGCACTTGAGCTTAGCTGCTGCTCATTTAGATTCAACGTTTCCTGGCTTTGAGACACATGACATGCCTTCATGTATTTTCACCATATCTGAGCTTCACCTTTTAGCTGTTGTCCCCTTGTTTATGTATACATATTATTATGTTGATGTAAGTTGTTATGTGCATATCCATATTATTGTTGTTGAATCACCATGCTATGTTACTTCTTTGTTATTAGTATACATGCAGTTTCTTTAGATCATTTACAGCTGCACCATTCATTAGAGTTTCACTTGACTGTTGTAGATGTACCCACTGTTATCTCAACCATGCATGTACATATTGCATTGATTCACTTCTTTGTTGTGCTCCACTGATCATGCATGTAAACTGGCCATGTTGCTTCAATGTACTCTATATGCTCGACTAATGTTTGTGCTCATCTCTGAAACTGGCTTATTTTGTCACTGACTTGTTTAGAACGAGTTTGCATTATTCACTTGAGCCGTGCTGTTTTCACCATTGTTGAAACGACCCAAACTTCCCCGTGAAGGAAAGCACGGATTGTACTGAGGACAACACACATCGGAACATGAACAGAAGAACATTTCATTGCTAATTACAACAATTCATCAGAATACAGGAATAAAGCAGAGTATAAATAAATATTATACATTCGATAAATATCAGAGATTTACAATTTACAATGCAGCGGAAAAATAATACAAAACACAACTGAAAGAGATATACGGATACAGAGCTTTACGGATATCATTCCAGCTGTAAAACAGGATCCTGCGAATATAAATCTGCAAAACCAAAACTACTAGCTGCCCGTGTGGAAAATAGGGGCAACTAGAGTTTAGGTTAAAACAATAAACTCCAGGTCAGTCATGCGACTGGTGTGAGAACTAAAACAGTTATTAATCTTTATTTTAAAGTTAGATAAATCAAGGGACCATGCCGTATAACACGGAACGGGTTTCCTCCCAAGAATACCAGTGCATAAAACAACAACGCAATACTAAATAAAGAACGATGAAGCTATTATAAGACCCAGGTCCCATCACACAATGCAACAGAAGCTATAGGATAGGGTTTAACCTTATAATAGCCAAATAATGCTTGATACGCTAAATTTCATTTTTTATTATTACTAGAAGTGTATAGTGTCAAAACAATTTCAATCATAAGTATCAATCATAGACGGCATAAGTGCCCCATACCACTATGTCGCCATATATAGTTTCTACAATCAAAACCGCAAAGTCACGTATTGGAAGTTGGATTTCCATCTATGAAACGAGGCAAGGGATCGTCCTCACCGCTTCGAGACGCTCTAGCCCACCCCTCAGTAAAGTACTCTGTCAAGCCTTTGGATCGTCAGGGCCGGTCCTCCGATGTGGATTAAAATGCCTGAACACGGCGTTTCCCCGCCCTCTGGGGGCGTAAATGAGTCCTATGACTCCATCGGCTCCACATAGTCACCAATATATCTGAGATGCCTCGCAATATAACAACCACACAGGTGAAAATAATATAAATGTCAGGGCTGGTAGGTCACTGACAGCACCCCAGCTAGAAGGAAACGCATGCCCTCCCTGAGGTCCTTCTCCCGTTTCTGGTTCACACCGGGATGTGAGGCTCGTGAATTAACGCTACAAAAAGCTACGCCACAAAGGCCGTGCTTTGATCATAAACCACAAGACACTGCTTTTCAACAGAAGCCTTGATCATTTGCATCTTAGCATGCCACACAGGAAAACCACTTCATGCAACCGATATCCATCAATCACACAGAATGATATCCGATGTCAGACAAACAGTCCATTTACATGTCCATTCTGGGTTTGAACGAAACCGGAGGTACCTTGTACCTCGCATATCCATCGATCTCCAAGTACGTCTGGACGATCACCAACTGATTCCCTCCTCTTGGGTGTACAGTCCAATCAAGATCATAAGTAATTATCCAAACGATGTGAAGACCTCCGGTATTCGACCACCATCTTCATCCTCGACACATCGTCGAATCAGTTATTCAGAATGGGATAAACCCGGTCTTTCTGAATAACTCACGTATATAATCAACAAGTGTTACACAAACACAACATACGCCTCATTCCAATTCCGAATATTCTTTTATTCAAATATTCTTATACTTTGGGAAATGTTCCCATTAATTTTATCAAAGATAAGTTCTTTAAATTTATTCTTTAATCTTCTTTTGAATATCAATTCAAACCAAATTATGGTTTATCCAAACTAGTCAGGATTAGCGAACCTTACCGAAGTAATCACTTGTTAAATTTCCCAACCCCAACCTATTCATCCCATGAAGTAAAACTGGTCATACTTCATATCCAACACCACGATGTTATCGGTAAATTCAATTACCATTTCACGTTCAAGTCTAATTAAAGATTTAACTATCGCTTGGAGCAAAACTGGTGATACTCCATTCTCGATCACTTCTTGAATTTGATAATTTAAATTATCAATTCACCTTTCAATCAAATTAAAGATTCATTAAAACTCCACTTTGTTTTAATCCTCCCAAAAATCAATATCAATGATTGTTTAACTTGGGAAATCATATCCTATCTTTAATTGGGTTAAAGAACTAATGTCATTTAAAACACAATTCACGATAAACCCCAAAATCACATTCTATTCCATCAGCGTTTAACCATAAATTAGCAAGTGAACAATTCCCTAAGTAATAACCCCGACGGCCGAAACCAACATCAGATCAATACCCAGGAAACCATTCAACTTAACTAATCTCCAGTTAGTTTTTGATTTTCTTAACGTCGTTGGGTCTAAGAATAGTATTATTAAAGATACCATTCATGACAACCCAAATCACATTCCATTAACAATGGGATCTTCATGGAAAATAAATCGATATAAACTTCCATACCCGACTAACAATATAAATGGAATAACGACAAAGCCTTTTAAATTCCATATATATTAGCAGTCCTCATCCATAGAAATTCACATCGATTATTACCAAATTGAATTCCATTCTATTCCAATTTATTTTATTAAATTGGAAAATTTTACTTTGGAAAATCTCCTTTAAATCTTAACAAGAGATTTATAAATTCCAAATCACATTTCACTGTAAATCGGGTTAAAGAACGAATGTCGTTAAAACACAGTTCACAACAAACCCAATTCACATGCCATTAATTATCGGGTTGAAGAACAAGTGTTATTTAAAACACCATTCATGATAAACCCAAAAATCAATTCCAATTCAATTCCAATTAAACATTATTTAATTGGTACACTTCATTAAATCTAAATAGAAAGATTTAATATTTTTCTCAACTTAGTTTAAGAACAATGTTAATGAAGACACCATTCACGACAAACCCATATCCCATTTGATATTAAATACAAGGCTCCGAATAGAAAATATATCGGCTTATATTCAATATCAAATCCTATAACCAACAAATATCATATTGGAAATAACGATATATATATATACACATATATCTTTCAAATTTCCATAACAATATCTGTATAATCACGAAATCCAACATCGAAATATTCCAAAGACAATTTCGATTCAAATCCATTCCAATTTATATATTGGAAATTCTGGTTATTTTTTAAAACATTTCAAATCCAATTTATTTATTTTAAAAATAAATGTATAATTCTAGTTCAAAACTAATTCATTTCAATAAAAATCTATTTTTATATTTTCAAATATGAAATTTTTCATCCCAATTCTTTCCAAATCATTTCTTATGATTTTATACAAATTATTGCTATTTTTAATAATTTTATCAAGGCCCGCACAGTCGATTCCCATCAACGGCCATCGAACTGCACTTATAACGACCTTTTCCAAATTTGATTTTGACATACTTCCCAATCCAACCGTTAGATTTCAAATCTCTAATATTCGTTAGAAATCTCTTTTCGATACGAACCCAATGGTTCCGGCTTTGGGAGAATCCGACGGTCGGATCTCCCGTAATGTCCGTTCGAAGTCAACGGTCGAAATTCGCGAACTACCGCAGCGCGGCGCGTTCTATTCAGGCCACTATATAATATATATATATATATGATATATATTTCTTCGATTTCCTTTTAAATCGTATTTTATAAATCGTTTTAAATTCGTTTTCAAAACGATTTCAACTTCCTATTCAATTTCTAATCAAAATTGAATATACAAATCATGGATATATAAATGATAGTATTTTCAAAACATTATATTTTGAAATCAATTGCTTTTCGATATTCACTATAAAAATGAATAAAACCGATATAAATATCGTTCACATCAAAATGGCGTCAATCTAACCAACACGGCTTTATATATTTCAATAACTTCGTTATTATATTCAACAAATGAATATTTTCTTCAACACATGAATATATACTTTATTCAACACATGAATATTTATTAATTCTTACTTACAATAAAAATGTGAATTTTATTGTATAAATATTTCGTTCAAGACATGAATTCACACATGAATATATATTTTATTCAACACATGACTTCTCTTTTATTCAACACATGAATATTCTTTTTATTCAACACATGAATTTTCTTTTATTCAACACATGAATATTCTTTTATTCAACACATGAATTTTCATGTTATAATATTCTTTATTTTCCTAATTGGAATGAGGCCCAATCAATTACCATATAATATTAATTATATGGATTCCCTACAACACATGTATATAATAGCAACGATAAATAATCAACCATCATCCAGAGTGCACCACACAACTGCATAAGCATTAAATATAAATAATTAACGCTTACACAGTCTGTCAACCAATCGATCGACAAACAGCTAAATAATTGGGATGAGTGTATGCCAAATATCATCCCAACACCCGTGTGGGGTTTCAAATCAACAAACACAGATTTTTATTTGTGCAGTTGGGCGATGTGTAAAATTTATCGTCCCAATCAATATCAGTCAAATGGGTGTACATAAACAAATCGTCCAATTTGTTTATAAATATTTATTTTATATACACGTTAAAAATTATATTTTTAACTATAAAATATTTATTCATTCCACATCACACAATAAAATTTCACAACACATCAATCAAACAAACAAGTCATCCATGGTCTGTGGACGACGGGTATCGGGTGCTGCTAAGCACTGTCTGCATCCTAGTATATATTTCAAACTAGAAATTAAAATAAAAGTGAGGAGTTCTTACCTAGAAGCTAAACCAAACGTCGCGAATCTTCTTATGTAGAAAATCTTTGTCGCGTTTCCAACGAGATCTGTTTCACACTGTATATGTTAAAAATCACATTTTTAAAAGGTGGTCTTTATAAATAAAAATCACATTTTTATATCGTTACTTCATATACAAAAATCGTATTTTTATACTGTTATACATATAATAAAAATCGCATTTTTATTATATCGCTACATGTATAAAGATCACATCGCTAATGTTATGTATATAAAGATCAAACATTTATAGCGCCCTCTAGATAATAAAAATCATATTTTTACTAGCTAAAAATCATTTCATACATACGATAAGAATAATATTTTTTATCGTACTAAAAATCGTATTTTCCATATCAAAGAAAATGGATTTTTCATACTAAAGAAAAGTCAAAATTTTCTGTCTTAGAAACTCTCATTTTCATTTCAAAGAAAATTATATTTTCAAAATCAAAGAAAACTTATTTTTCAAAATCAAAAATCATATCTTTTCTTTCGCTATTCATTTATCAAAATCCGATTTTTTTCTTTATTAAAAATCGTAACTTTATGTAAATGAAAATATAAACTCTCATATAAATAAAAATATAAACTTTCCTATAATAAAAATATAAACTTTCCTATAATAAAAATATAAACTTTCCTATACTAAAAATCATTTTATTTGCTCTATAAATATATAGAAACTGATTATCTAAAAATAAATTAGAATAAACAATATAAAAAAAACTTACTGCTCCTTTCTGGTGGCCGTCGGACTGAGGGGAGGTGTCGTTACCGTCGATTGGAAGGGGAAGGGGGCGCGCAGGTGGTTCACAGTGGACTGCAAGGGGCCGCGACGGAGTCTAGTGGCGCTGGGGAGGGGGTGGCTCGACGTCGTCTAGGGTTGGATGGGGCTGGCAATGTTCTCGAATTTGGTGGGGGGGGGTGGGGGTGGGTTAATTGGAGAAGAGGATGGGGTGCGACGGGATCTGCAGGTGGTGGGGAAAGGAGTGGAGATGGCGTCGGCGACGGTGGGGTGAGCTTGGGCGGCGGCGCTGGCCATCTGGAAGGAGGAGCGACGGGGATTTAGGTTTCTCCTCTTTTTTTATTTGATTTTAAAAAGTGGTGTAACGACCCGGAAAATCTGAACCAAATTTTTTTTTTAAATTGGCTAAAATAATGGATTTTAAATATTTTAAAATAAATATTTTAAATAATAGCAATGAAAGGTGAGTTTGAATCGACGTTTGAAAACGAATATAATTAATTCTAATTATAAACAAGGCCTGAAAAGGCGCTGCAGTTTCAAAAATTGAATTCAAACTTTGTCGGACTGTACCGGGTGCAAAACAAAACGGATTTGAGTGAAACCAAAAATATTTAAATCTGTTAGTGAATACCTTTATAACGAATCTGAAAAATCGAAGTTTCATAGCGGAAAGCAAAAGTTATGACCAAATAAATTTTCAGAAATGTCGATGTGCAATTTATATAGCCCGTGAAATTGGCCATTTTGCAAATGACCTCGGAATTCGACGAAACCACTTTTGTTGGATCCGGGAGGTGAAGTTATTGCTAGGTTTCAAATTTCATAATTTTCGAAGCTAGTATGTGAGCGTGGCAAAGGAAAACGTGTTTTGATCAATTATAGTTAAATTGGATCGACCAGAAATGGGCCTTTTTGCAAACAGTCTCAGAATTCGACGAAACTAGTTTTGTTGGGACCGTATCGTTAAAACATAGTCAGATTTATTTTTCTGGAATTTTTCGAATCTGTTTGTGGCCCTGGCAAATTGAAATGTACGTTCAAATTGAATATTGAATGTTTTATATTTTAATTTGAAGGAAAACTGACTGAAACAGTCGAATGGGCCTACGAAACATATCCCATTGTGTTCGGAATGGGGGTAAAACGCTATGGATGACAGTCGTTGGGTTTCGATTGGTGGTCGTGTCAGAAAACCCCTTTTAAACCCACTGACCAATCAGATTTTTTTTTAAAAAAAAAGAGAAAATACTTTTATCTCTCCCCGATTATACGGCGGCAGCAACTCGAATCTTCTCTCCTCTTTTCTGGCTAATCCACGCAACGAAACACCTCCACCCAGTTAAGGTTTTTGTAGATCTCTCCGAGAGCTTCACATCCATAGCTGGTACGCCACCCCTCGTCGCCCCATCAGCGAAATCTCCTCCTCCAAAGTCGCCACCTTCAACTCGCCGCCGCCACCTCCTGCCAGCGTCGAACTGGACCCCACCACCAGCGCCGAGAAGCTCTCTCCTCCCCCTTCAACGCTGCGCAACCCGATCATCCTCTCGTGCCTCGGATCTCGCGAAAAACTAAAAGCTAGTTTTGAACAGGTTTGAAAAGGTACGGCCTATTTAATTTTAAACTATATTATAGCAGTTTAAAGCGCTACCGTTTTAGATTTCACTGTAAAAATCATATCTTTTTCGTTTCTTGACGAAATTCGATGAAACAGGAAACATCGTGACCGTGTGGACGTCTTCTACCTTCTAGAAGAGACCGCATATTTTTCTGAGCCTTCTGCTATTTTTGGTGGAGTGGAACCCAATGTGAGATTTCTAATTTATAAACGATATGGAAAACGACGATGTATAAATTATATAGTCGATGTATGAGTTATATAAGCATTATACACCTCATGTATAGGCGTTGTATAAGTTGTACGTTCGATGTATAAGTTGTATATGCGTTGTAAAAATTATATATGTGTTGAAATAGAAGTGAATTGCTATATATATATATATATATATATATATATATATATATATATATATATATATATATATGCCCCTCGTCCACAAACCATGGACGATATTTATTGGTTGTGATTGGTGTGAAAATTGATTGATAGCGAATGGTTGATTGAAATTGTTTGTGGTTGATATTGATTGTTTGTGGTTGAAAAATACCCATTTGTAGTTGAGAAATATTTGGTTGAAACCACATAGGATTAGTTTGTGGAAATGAAATAAATATATACATGCCGCCTGCGTGCGAACTCGATGCATGATTCCCATTGTCAAAACCGCGAGTTTTTAAGGTAGAGCGAGGAGTCGTACTAGGGACGGTCCCGGTTTAACTACCCTGCCGTTATGCTGCCAAAATTTTGAATAATATTCATGTGTTTGAATTATTTTCATTCGTTGAAACTATATTTATTCGTTGAATAGAAAACCTTCATGTGTTGAATCGATATTCATTCGTTGAATTGAAATTCATGTGTTGAATGGTATTCGTGTTTTAAATATAAAAATCACATTTTTATCTATATATAGAAACTATAGAAAACCTTTATGTGTTGAATCGATATTCATTCGTTGAATTGAAATTCATGTGTTGAATGGTATTCGTGTTTTAAATATAAAAATCACATTTTTATCTATATATATAAACTATAGAAAACCTTCATGTGTTGAATCGATATTCATTCATTGAATTGAAATTCATGTGTTGGATGGTATTCATATTTTGAAAGAAATTGTTTTATAATAAAAATCCCATTTTTAACATCAATATGAAATGTATAAAATCATCTTGTTTTGAAATAAATTGTTTTATAATAAAAATCCTATTTTTATCACCTATATTAACTATACGAAATAATAGTGTTTTGAAATGAATTGTTTTACAATAAAAATCACATTTTTATTATATAAATGAATTGTTAAAAATAGTGAAGTGTTGAAATAGAAGACAGAGATAAAAATATCATTTTTATCAAATGTATGAAAAGAATATAGCTTTGAAATCGAAGAATCGATATATATATATATATATATATATATATATAAATAGAATTAAAATATATCGAATAACGAAGCTGCAGTTCGTATTTTGAAACCGTGATTTCAAACGATTATACCGGGAGATCCGACCATCGGATTTTCCTGAAATCGCAACCGTTGGGTTCTCCTTGGAAATATCTTTCCAACGGCACCAACTTTGTAAAAATCCAACGGTTGGATTGACTGGAATGTTTAATTCAAATCTGAAGAAAAACAGCGCCAGAATCGATTATATTTATATATATATATATATATATAAATATAATTATATTTAATCGAATAACGACGCTGAAGTTCGTATTTTGAAATCGAAACTTCAAACAATTATACCGGGAGATCCGACCGTCGGATTTTCCCAAAACTGGAACCGTTGGATTCGTTTTGAAAAGAACTTTCTAATGATGTAAATTTTGTGAAGATCCAACGGTTAGATTTTCAGATATGTGTAAATCAAATCTGAAGAAAAACAGCGCCACGGTCGCGTTATGGCCCGAAGCGTCGTTTTGAATAAAATGGCTATTTTAAAATAAATAAAAATAGCGATAAATCATTATAAAATATTATAAACGATATGGATGTAAATTTAGAAATTAACTAAAGGTTGGCTAAGTCGAATGGTTTCTTGGGTATTGATCTGATGTTGGTTTCGGCCTTCGGGGTTAATATTTGGGAAATCGTTCTCTTACTGATTGACGGTTAGTGACTAATGAATTGAAATGATGCGTGTGTATGATAGTGTTGCACTTGTTTATTATATACGCGAGTTTCTTAGAAAGACCGGGTTTATCCCATTCTGAATAACTGAATCGACGATAAGAAATCGAAGATAAAGACGGTGGTCGAAGACCGGAGATCTTCACCTCGTTTGGATGGTAACCGAGGTCCTGATTGGGAGGCATCCCGAAATATGGATAATGAGTGGTGATCGTCCAGACGTACGTGGAAATCGATGGGTTTGCGAGGTATATAGTGCCTCCGGCTTCATTCAGACCCAGAACAGACTTGCAAATGGACAGTGTGTCCGACATTGGAATTTATTCTGTATGATTGATAGCCATCAGTTGCACGGTGTGAATTGCCTGTGTGGCATGCTAAGATGCAGTGATCAGGGCTTCTGTTGAAAAGCAAAGTCTTGTGGAGACGATCAAAGCACCGTCTGTGTGGTGTAGCTTTGTGTATAACGTGAAATCGCGAGCCTCACACCTCGATATGAACCAAAAACGGGAGCAAGACCTCAGGGAGGGCATGCGTTTCCTTCTAGCTAGGAGTGGCATCAGTGGTTTTACACGCCCTGACGAGTTTGACTTATGTGGTTGTTGCTGTTGTGAGGCGCCTCGGTTAGATCGGACGATCCGGGTCCGATGGAGTCATTCGTTGGCTCACTTATGCCCCAAAGGGCAGGGAAACGTATTGTTCAGGCATAATAATCCACCTCGGTGGACCGGCCCTGACGATCCAAGGCTTGCCTGCGCGCTTGCCTGAGATATGGGCTAGATTGTCTCGAATTCGGTAAGGACTATCTTTTGCCTTGGTTCAAGACGAAAATCCAATTTCCAAATACGTGACTGTGCGGTTTCGATTGTATACCTATATATGGCGACATAGTGGTATGGGGCATTAATGCCGCCTATGATTGATACTTATGATTTGAAATTGCTTTTGAAACATATGAACACTAGTAATAATATCAAATGCTTTTGTTTTATTCGTATCAAGCATATCTTGACCATTATAAGGTAAAAACTCTATCCTCCGGTTTGCGTTGCATTGTGTGATGGGAACTGAGTCTTATAATGGCTTCATTTTTATAAAAAGCATTGCGACGTTTTAAAAGAAAGATTTGTTTTTAAAGCACTGGCAATCCAATGGAGTAAACCCGTTCCACGAAAGTGGCGTGGTCCTGTGATTAGCCATATATTAAATGTGTTGAGTAGATTTCTCATACCAGTCCCATGACTGACTCGTAGTTTGTTTCACTTTCAAACTCGGGTGCCCCTTTTTCTACACGGGCAGCCTTTTATTCAGGTTTAG
The DNA here is from genome assembly GCA_030737875.1 of Allium sativum. Lineage (NCBI taxonomy): Eukaryota > Viridiplantae > Streptophyta > Magnoliopsida > Asparagales > Amaryllidaceae > Allium > Allium sativum. Next base: position 1,014,327,110 of record CM060926.1, on the reverse strand, counting down.
CAGGCTTTATCCGGATAGCTGGAGCTGAAGATGGATTCTAGTATTTATCTCATTTTATGCTGTTCAGCTCCTATTGTACATTATGTTTGTTTTCCGCTGTAGACATTTATGAATAGCTGAACTGTATTTGTACTAAGTATGATCCTGTATACTGTGTAACTCTGATGATTACTTTTATCTAGTATATTCTATTGTTCATTATCTGGTGTATTTATTTAATTCTGTTATGTTATTATCTGTTTCTGTGTTATATTCCAAAGATTACCCTTGTCTCCGTCTCTACGGGAAATGGGGTCGTCACAAGTGGCGACCCATCATTCTGCAAAGGGGAACTAGGGTTGGGGAGATAATTATATATATATATATATTTTATATTTTATTATTAATTTAATTCGTATTTTATTTGCTTAACATCACGAACTCCAAACCCAACCCACCGACTGTCACCCCTAGCCAAATACCCACATTCCGAATGCAATGGGATATGTTTCGTAACCCAATTCGACTTTTTCGATCATTTTTTTATCCAAATTAAAATATAATTCAGTTTATATTCAATTTAAACGTACATTTCAATTTACCGAGGTCACATACTGACTCGAGAAATTCCAGAAAAATTATTTCTAGCTTCATATTGACGATACTATCCTAACAAAACTAATTTCATCGAATTCTGAGACCGTTTGAAAAACGGCCAATTTCCAGTCGAATAAAATCAACTGAAACTGGTCAAACGCGTTTAACTTTTTATTTCTGCTATGAAATTTTGATATTTTTCGGATTCATTGGAAAGATATTTTCAAATAGATTCTAATATTTTTGGTTTCGCTAAAATCCGGTTTATTTTGAATCCTGTACAGTCATTTGAACTTTGAAATCGAATTTTCGAACTACCGCGCCATTTTCAATTCCTTTTATAATTAAAAATAAATATTTATATTCTAACGACAAGCTATATAAATATATACATTCTAATTCTATTCAAAATAAATTTCTCGTCGTTATTATTTAAAATAAATCATTTTAAATATTCAAAATTCACTAAAACTGCCAAAATAAAAATTTTAAATTGGCTCTGATTTACGGGTTATTACAATCTCCCCACCTAAAACTTTTCGTCCCCGAAAAGGAAGAAAGCTGAAAGTTATTTAACTAATCAACTCAACTTTCATTATTTTCATTACGGCTTAATTTCTTCAACTTTTCAGTTTCTAAGAACTTTTCAAATTTTTCAAAAATTTGGCTAACACCCTAAATTTTCAAAAAATTTCGCCATAACCTCCTATGCACGGGAGCACCGGGAAAATTCCGAAATTTCCATACAGGCCTTTCCAGTCCAAAAAGAAAAAGAAACTGCCAAGCGGCTAGCCAATCGGCTCATAAAATCATCCAAAACCCAAGAAATACAATAAACATGTACCTATTTGTCGGGCAAACAATTTTTTTCCTCTTCTCTAGCCTCCTTGCTATGACCTGTTCAATGTAAGTACATGTATATGTATGCAAATGCGACTAATTTTCAATACAACTCACTATTTGGTTCAATTTGGCTAAAGGTTCAACATTTAATTAATCGAACAATAATCAAACAACACAATTAGCAATCAATTAGTTGATTATCTTTTCAAATTCATAATTTTGATACATATACAGAAAATCATGTTTTTGATGCCAAGTTATAACAATATATTCTAACTATATTTTGGTTCTCACTCCAGTCAATTGGAGATATATAGATATCCCACTTTCGAAACTCGAACACAACACTGATGATGGGTACCCATCATCAGAATCATTCCAAGGCGACTACATTGCGATTCTATATCTATCCAGTACATTAAAACGTCAAATACACGCGGATCAGACGTATATACAAAATCTTTATATACTTGATTATCCAAATCAATATAAAAATAATATTCAAATACGAATATTTGATTTAAATTTTCAAAACAAAATTTGTTTTCAATTTTCATTTTGTAAAATTATCACTCTTCTGACTCATTCTAGGATACGACTGATCCCATCTCTAACGAGTCATTCTCATTGGATATTACTAATCCAATCTCTGATGAATTCTTTCGTTTGGTTCTAACGTGTCTTGTTCTCCGAGCTCTGTAAACCAAAGCTCTGATACCAAACTGATACGACCCGAACTTCCCCGTGAAGGAAAGCACGGATTGTACTGAGGACAACACACATCGGAACACGAGCAGAAGAACATTTCATTGCTTATTACAACAATTCATCAGAATACAGGAATAAAGCAGAGTATAAATAAATATTATACATTCGATAAATATCAGAGATTTACAATTTACAATGCAGCGGAAAAATAATACAAAACACAACTGAAAGAGATATACGGATACAGAGCTTTCTGGATATCATTCCAGCTGTAAACCAGGATCCTGCGAAAATAAATCTGCAAAACCAAAACTACTAGCTGCCCATGTGGAAAATAGGGGCACCCAGAGTTTAGGTTAAAACAATAAACTCCAGGTCAGTCATGTGACTGGTGTGAGAACTAAAACAGTTATTAATCTTTATTTTAAAGTTAGGTAAATCAAGGGACCACGCCATATAACACGGAACGGGTTTCCTCCCAAGAATGCCAGTGCATAAAACAACAGCGCAACGCTGAATAAAGAACAATGAAGCTATTATAAGACCTAGGTCCCATCACACAAAGCAATACAAGCCAGAGGATAGGGTTTTACCTTATAATAGCCAAAGAATGCTTGGTACGCTAAATTTCATCTTTTATTATTACTAGAAGTGTATAGTGTCAAAAAAATTTCAATCATAAGTATCAATCATAGACGGCATAAGTGCCCCATACCACTATTTCGCCATACATTGGTTCTACAATCAAAACCGCAAAGTCACGTATTGGAAGTTGGATTTCCATCTGTGAACCGAGGCAAGGGATCGTCCTCACCGCTTCGAGATGCTCTAGCCCGCCCCTCAGGCAAGTACTCGGTCAAGCCTTTGGATCGTCAGGGCCGGTCCACCGATGTGGATTAAAATGCCTAAACACTGCGTTTCCCCGCCCTTTGGGGCGTAAATGAGTCTTATGACTCCATCGGCTCCACATAGTCATCGATATATCCGAGGCGCCTCACAATCCAACAAACACACAGGTGAAAATAATATAAATGTCAGGGCTGGTAAGTCACTGACACCACCCTAGCTAGAAGGAAACGCATGCCCTCCCTGAGGCCCTTCTCCCGTTTTTGGTTCACACCGGGGTGTGAGGCTCGCGAATTAACGCTACACAAAGCTACGCTACAAAGGCCGTGCTTTGATCATCAACCACAAGACACTGCTTTTCAACAAAAGCCTTGATCATTTGCATCTTAGAATGCCACACATGCAAACCACTCCATGCATCCGATATCCATCAATCACACAGAATGATATCCAATGTCAAACACACAGTCCATTCACAAGTCCATTCTAGGTCTGAATGAAACCAGAGGCACCTTGTACCTCGCTATCCATCGATAGTATGTCTGGACGATCAACAATTGATTCCCTCCTCTTGGGTGTACAGCCCAATCAAGATCATGAGTAATTATCCAAACGATGTGAAGACCTCCGGTCTTCGACTTCCGTCTTCATCCTCGACACATCGTCAAATCAGTTATTCAGAATGGGATAAACCCGGTCTTTCTGAATAACTGACGTATATAATCAACAAGTGTTACACAAACACAACATACGCCTCATTCCAATTTAGAATATTCTTTCATTCAAATATTCTTATACTTTGGGAATGGTTCCCATTAATTTTATCAAAGATAAATTCTTTAAATTTATTCTTTAATCTTCTTTTGAATATCAATTAAAACCAAATTATGTTTTATCCAAATTAGTCGGGATTAGCGAACCTTACCGAAGTAATCACTTGTTAAATTTCCTAACCCCAACCTATTCATCCCATGAAGTAAAACTGGTCATACTTCATATCTAACACCACGATGTTATCGGTAAATTCAATTTCCATTTCACGTCCAAATCTAATTAAAGATTTAACTATCGCTTGGAGCAAAACTGGTGATACTCCATTCTCGATCACTTCTTGAATTTGATAATTTAAATTATCAATTCACCTTTCAATCCAATTAAAGATTCATTGAAACTCCACTTGGTTTTAATCCTCCCAAAAATCAATATCAATGATTGTTTAACTTGGGAAATCATATCCTGTCTTTAACTGGGTTAAAGAACCAATGTCATTTAAAACACAGTTCACGATAAAACCCAAAATCACATTCTATTCCATCAGCCTTTAACCATAAATTAGCAAGTGAACAATTCCCTAAGTAATAACCCCGACGGCGGAAACCAACATCAGATCAATACCTAGGAAACCATTCAACTTAACTAATCTCCAGTTAGTTTCTGATTTTCTTAACTCCGTTGGGTCAAAGAATAGTATTATTAAAGATACCATTCATGACAACCCAAATCACATTCCATTAACGATGGGATCTTCATGGAAAACAAATCGATATAAACTTCCATACCCGACTAACAATATAAATGGAATAATGGCAAAGCCTTTTAAATTCCATATATATTAGTAGTCATCATCCATAGAAATTCACATCGATTATTACCAAATCGAATTCCATTCCATTCCAATTTATTTTATTGAATTGGAAAACTTTACTTTGGAAAATCTCCTTTAAATCTTAACAAGAGATTTATAAATTCCAAATCACATTTCGTTGTAAATCGGGTTAAAGAACGAATGTCGTTAAAACACAGTTCACAACAAACCCAATTCACATGCCATTAATTATCGGGTTAAAGAACAAGGTTTATTTAAAACACCATTCACGATAAACCCAAAAATCAATTCCAATTCAATTCCAATTAAACATTATTTAATTGGTGCACTACATTAAATCTAAATAGAAAGATTTAATCTTTTTCTCAACTGGGTTTAAGAACAGTGTTAATGAAGACACCATTCACGACAAACCCACATCCCATTTGATATTAAATACAAGGCTCTGAATAGAAAATATATCGGCTTATATTCAATATCAAATCCTACAACCAAAAAATATCGTATTGGAAATAACGATATATATATCTTTCAAATTTCCATAATAATATCTGTATAATCACGAAATCCAACATCGAAATATTCCGAAGACAATTTCAATTTAAATCCATTCCAATTTATATATTGGAAATTCCGGTTATTTTTAAAACCATTTCAAATCCAATTTATTTATTTTAAAAATAAATGTATAATTCTAGTTCAAAACTAGTTCATTTCGATAAAAATCTATTTTTATCTTTTCAAATATGGAGTTTTTCATCTCAGTTCTTTCCAAATCATTTCTTATGATTTTACACAAATTATTGCTATTTTTATTAATTTTATCATTCCCATCAACGACAATCGAACTACACTTACAGCGACCTTTTCCAAATTTGATTTGGACATAATTTGAAATCCAACCGTTAGATTTCAAATCTCTAATATTCATTAGAAAGCTCTTTTCGATACGAACCCAAGGGTTCCAGTTTTGGGAGAATCCAATGGTCGGATCTCCTGTAATGTTCGTTCGAAGTCAATGGTCAAAATTCGCGAACTGCCGCAGCGCGGCGCGTTCTATTCTAGCCATTATATATATATATATATGTTATATATATTTTGTCGATTTCCTTTTAAATCGTATTTTATAAATCGTTTTAAATTCGTTTTCAAAACGATTTCAACTCCCTATTCAATTTCTAATCAAAATTGAATATTCCATATCATCGATATATAAATGATAATATTTTCAAAATATTATATTTTGAAATCAATTCCAATTCGATATTCATTATAAAATGAATAAAACCGATATAAATATCATTCACGTCAAAATGGCGTCAATCTAACCAACACGGCTTTATATATTTCAATAACTTCGTTATTCTATTCAACAAATGAATATTTTCTTCAACACATGAATATATACTTTATTCAACACATGAATATTTATTAATTCTTACTTACAATAAAAATGTGAACTTTATTGTATAAATATTTCGTTCAACACATGAATTCTCTTTTATTCAACACATGAATATATATTTTATTCAATCTTTTATTCAACACATGAATATTCTTTTTATTCAACACATGAATTTTCTTTTGTTCAACACATGCATATTCTTTTATTCAACACATTAATTTTCATTTTATAATATTCTTTATTTTCCAAATTGGAATGAGGCCCAATCAATTACCATACAATGTTAATTATATGGATTCCCTACAACACATGTATATAATAGCAACGATAAATAATCAACCATCATCTAGAGTGCACCATACAACTGCATAAGCATTAAATATAAATAATTAACGCTTACACTGTCCGTCAACCAATTGATCGACATACAACTAAATAATTGGGATTAGTGTACGCCAAATATCATCCCAACACCCGTGTGGGGTTTCAAATCAACAAACAAAGATTTTTTTTGTGCAGTTGGGCGATGTGTAAAATTTATCGTCCAAATCAATATCAGTCAAATGGGTGTACATAAACAAATCGTCCGATTTGTTTATAAATATTTATTTTATATACACGTTAAAAATTATATTTTTAACTATAAAATATTTATTCATTCCACATCACACAATAAAATTTCACAACACATCAATCAAACAAACAAGTCATCCATAGTCTGTGGACGACGGGTGTCGGGTGCGGCTAAACACCGTCTGCATCCTAGTATATATTTCAAACTAGAAATTAAAATAAAAGTGAGGAGTTCTCACTTAGAAGCTAAATTAAACGTCGCGACTCTTCTTATGTAGAAAATCTTTGTCGCGTTTCCAACGAGATCTGTTTCACGCTATATATGTTAAAAATCCCATTTTTAAAAGACGATCTTTATAAATAAAAATCACATTTTTATATCGCCACTTCATATATAAAAATTGTATTTTTATATTGTTATACATATAATAAAAATCGCATTTTTACTATATCGCTACTACATATATAAAGATCACATCTTTGTGCTAATGTTATGTATATAAAGATAAAACATTTATAACGCTCTTTAGATAATAAAAATCATATTGTTACTGGCTAAAAATCATTTCATACATATGATAAGAATAATATTTTTATCGTACTAAAAATCATATTTTCCATATCAAAGAAAATGGATTTTTCGTATCAAAGAAAAATCAAAATTTTCTGTCTTAGAAACTCCCATTTTCATTTCAAAGAAAATTATATTTTCAAAATCAAAGAAAACTTATTTTTCAAAATCAAAAATCATATCTTTTCTTTCGCTATTCATTTATCAAAATCCAATTATTTTCTTTATTAAAAATCGTAACTTTATGTAAATGAAAATATAAACTCTCATATAAATAAAAATATAAACTTTCCTATAATAAAAATATAAACTTTCCTATAGTAAAAATATAAACTTTCCTATACTAAAAATCAGTTTATTTGCTCTATAAATATATAGAAATTGATTATCTAAAATTAAATTAGAATAAACTATGTTAAAAAAACTTACTGCTCCTTTCTGGTGGTCGTTGGACTGAGGGGAGCTGTCGTTACCGTCGATTGGAAGGGGAAGGGGGCGCAGGTGGTTCACGGTGTCGTTACCGTCGATTGGAACGGGAAGGGGGCGCAGGTGAGCCGTGATGTGATGATCTCGTTTCACCATTGTTCAGTCATGTTGTATTTGAACCATCCTTGTCTCACCATTGTGCTCGACCACTTTCTGTTTTAATTTTGTAAGCTTGGTCTGATCCATTTTTGAGCTGTGTTGACTTTGCATTGAGTTATTTTCATGTGTGCACTGAGTCGAGACGGTCCATGTGGCTACTCCTCAGTTGCTCGATGATTGGCGAGGCAGTGCACACTTGTATATTTATACACGTGTGTATATGCAGCCATCAGAAGAGATTACCTGTCCCTGCATTGATATATATATATATATATGTGTGTGTGTGTGTGTGTGTGTGTGTTGTCTGCCTTGTTGTGTTCACAGTGTATCACTGTGAATATCACAAGCTGTCTAGACACAGTTGGATAAATCAGATAGAATCAGAAAAATGATGAGAAACACATCGAAATTCTGAGGCAAATAAATTTTCAAAAATAAAAATTATATTCGCATGTGTTTAGTATTATTTCTGTTGCAGTGTACTGTGTGTTTGTTTCATGTGACAGGTATGAAGACTGGACTGACGAAGAACTGTGAAGACAGAAGACTGAAAATAGAAATTGACAGTGAAAAGTATACAAAAGATTGAATGTATATATAAAATGTAATCATGTCAAAGAATGTACTGAGTGATGAGTGTTATAGTGAGGAGCAGTGTATGAATGTATAATGAGAGAATTGTACTGGTATTTGTAATAAACAAGTTTGATTGAAATAAAATATTATTTTATTGTTGTCAAACAAGCTTGTCTATTTTAATCTGTTAATTTATAAGTACAATATTATGTGATGTGATTAAATAGTGGAGTTGTAAATAATTGTACTGTTTGAAAGTTTGAAAATATAATATTCAATTTAAATAAAATACTGTATGAATATATGAATGTCGGTACAGTCGTATTCTATTTAAATATAAATATGATATTCCTGTCTGTGGAGTGTGTGTATATATATATATAGAACAGTACAATAACAAACACATTTAAAATAATAAATATTTGGTTTGTTATCATCAAACAAAAATCATATAATTATGTATACAACACCGTTATATACAACAATTAAAAGGTGTTCGTACTCTTTTAATTCCAAGATTTTTAAATTTATTAATCACTTTGTCTACATAGGGTGATTGAGACAATTCAATTCCATTAGGTGTTCTTATTATTTTGATTCCCAAAATAACGTCTGCAACTCCTAAATCTTTCATATCGAAATTGTTGACTAACATTTTCTTTATGGTCTCTATTACTTGGGTATTCAGACCAAAAATTAGCATATCGTCTACATGTAGACAAATTATCACATATGATTGTCCAATTTGTTTATAATAAACACATTTATCCCATTCGTTTATACGAAAACCATTTTTCATCATGACACTATCAAATTTTGCGTGCCATTGTTTTGGAGGTTGTTTTAGTCTATATAATGATTTTACTAATCTAAAGACTTTATTTTCATTTCCTTTGGAAATGAAACCTTCTAGTTGCTCCACGTAGATCTCCTCATCGAGATCTCCATTTATGAATGTTATCTTTACATCCATTTGATAAATTTCTTAGTTATAGATGGATTGTAATAACCCGGAAATCTGGGCCAATTTAAAATTTTCATTTTGGCAATTTTAGCGAATTTTGATTATTTAAAATGAATTATTTTAAATAATATCGAAAAGAAATTTATTTTGAATATAATTTGAACGTATATATTCGTTTGAATCGACGATAGAATATAAATATTTATTTATATTTATAAAAGGAATTGAAAATGGCGCGGTAGTTCGATAATTCGATTTCAAACTTCAAATGGATGTACATGATTCAAAATAAACCGGGTTTTAGAAAAACAAAAAATATTAGGATCTATTTGAGAATATCTTTCCAACAAATGCGAAAAATTGAAATTTCATAGCGGGAATCAAAGGTTATGTCCAAATGAAAATTCAGAATAGTCGCTATGGAATTCTGGCCCTTAAAAATGGAAATTTTGCAAACGACCTCGGATTTCGACGAAACCACTTTTGTTGGATCCGTGATGTCAAGTTACTGCTAGATTCCAATTTTCATAATTTTTCGAATCAATATGTGAGCGTGGCAAAGGAAAACGCGTTTGGCCAGTTTCAGTTGATTTTAATCGACTGGAAAATGGCCATTTTTCAAACGGTCTCGGAATTGGACGAAATTAGTTTTGTTAGGACCGTATCGTCAATACGAAGCTAGAAAATATTTTTCTGGAATTTTTCGAGTTAGTGTGTGGCCCCGGTAATTTGAAATGTGCGTATAAATTGAATATATAAAGATTTATATTTTAATTTAAATCAAAACTGGCTGTAACGATCGAATTGGCCTGTGTGACATATTCCATTGTGTTCGGAATAGGGGTAATTATCTAGGAACGATAGTCGGTGGGTTTGATTTAGAAGTCGAATAAAAAGTCCACTTTTTATTTTAGAAATTATTAAGTATAATATATATTTTTTTATAAAAAGGGCCCTCACCCCTCTTTCTTCCACCCAGATCAAAAAAAGGGGGGGGGGGCACACATCCCGATCTCGCGACTCCAGGCCTCGACCACCGCAATCGACCGCTCCGCTCACCCCTCCGCCTGCTCCGCCCCCTCTACCTCGCCGGATCCCCTTGCTCTTCTCCAGTACACCGACGCTCCTCGCTATTCGCCCCTTTCAATGGAAGACCCTGAGCCCTCAAATCGAGCCTCTGGCCAACGTGGCCCACCACTTCCACTGCCGCTCCCTCCTTGCGCCGCTCAGGCCAAGACCCGCCCACCACCGGTCCCCACCACCCCTCTGACGAACGGTGAAACCACCCCTTGACCGCTGCGATGCACTGGAACCCCCTCCTCTGGAAATTCGAAAGTGAAGTAAGCTTTTTATTATGTACTTTATTTCGATTCTTCTAAGTAATGAAATGTATGAATGATAAAGTGTATATTTTTAATGTATATAAGGCTATTATTTTTATAATATGAAAATAAAAGAAAAAGAAAATATAATCTTTATCATAAAAGCAGCGTTATCAAAGTATGATTTTCATATATATATAAGGAAATAAAGATAAGATTTTTATTCGTTTAAAGTTAGGATTTTTACAAGTAGAAAGTTAGGATTTTTAAATACAAAAAGATAGAATTTGATTATCAAAGTATAAAATAGAATTTGATTTTCAAAGTATAAAATAGAATTTAATTTTCAAAGTATAAAATAGAATTTTATTTTCAAAGTATAAAATAGAATTTGATTTTCAAAGTATAAAATAGAATTTGATTTTGAAGATATAGAATAGAACTTTTATCGTATGGTAGAAATAATTTTATAAAGATAAAAATGGAATTTTTATCGTATGTACGCTATTTATAAAACAGTCAGGTTAATAAATTATTTTTAGAAAGCTAAAATATGATTTTTAGATTATAAACATTATTTATAAAATACTCATGCTAAGAAATAATTAATGATCGATGAAAAATATGATTTTTAACATATGTATGTTATTTATGAAATAGACGTGCTGGAGTTCTGGGCAAAATCTAAAATTGACAACCAAAGAATGATGGAGTGGAACCCTCTGTGAGAACTTCTCACCTTTTAATTTTGTTTTCTAGTTAATAATATATACTAGGATGAAGACGGTGTTTAGTAGAACCCGACACCCGTCGTCCACAGACCATGGACGGCTTGTATGCTTGTTTGTTTGATTTTGATGTGTAGTTGATTGTGTGATGTGATGTGAAATGAAATAAAACATTTATATAGTTGAAATAAAATATTTTATAGTGGAAAATATTTTATAGTTAAAAATAGAATTTTTAACGTGTATATGAAATGAAATAAAAATAAACAAATCGGACGATTTGTTTATATACACACATTTGACTGATATTGATTGGGATGATAAATTTTACACATCGCCCAACTGCACAAATAAAATCTGTGTTTGGTTGTTTGAAACTCCACACGGGTATTGGGATGATATTTGACGTACACTAATCCCGATTATTTAGTTGTATGTCGATCGATTGATTGACAGACTGTTATAAGCGTTGAATATTTATATTTGATGCTTATACAGTGTAGAAGGCACTTTGGATGATGGTTGATTATTCATCGTTGTTATTGTATACATGTGTTATAGAAAATCCATATAATTAACATTATACGGTAATTGATTGGGCCTCATTCCATATTTGAAAAAGAAATATTTGAAAAAGAAATATTTGAAATAGAAATATTTGAAATAGAATATTTGGAAATAGAAATATATGAAGCCGTGTCGATTAGATTTACGCCATTTTGACGTGAACGATATTTATATCGATTTTATTCACTTTATAATGAACATCAAAAGTGATTTCAAAATCTGATAAATTGAATAGAAATGAATTCGAATTGAAATTGAATATAGATGAATTCGAATTGAAATTGAATATAAATGAATTCAATTTGAAATTGAATATAAATGAATTCGAATTGAATGGAAAACAAACTAAAATTGAATTAGAAATCAATTTGAATTGAAATCAATTTGAAATGAATTTAAAACGAATTTATAAGGGAAAAAAATTCAATTTTGATTTGAATTAGAAATGAAGTGGAAGTCGTTTGGAAAACGAATTATAAAAATACGTTTTAAAAAGGAAATCGACGAAGTATATATTATATATATATAATATAACGACCTGAATAGAACGCGCCGCGCCGCGGCTGTTCGCGAATTTCGACCATTGATTTCGAATGGATATTGCGGGAGATCCGACCGTCGGATTCTCCTAAAACCGGAACCGTTGGGTTCGTATCGAAAAGAGCTTTCTAACGAATATTAGAAATTAGAAATATAACAGTTGGATTTGGAATTATGTCCAAATCAAATTTGGAAAAGGTCGTTGTAAGTGCAGTTCGATGGCCATTGATGGAAATCGACTGTACGGGCCTTGATAAAATTATTAAAAATAGTAATAATTTGTGTAAAATCATAAGAAATGATTTGGGAAGAATTGGGATGAAAAACTCCATATTTGAAAAGATAAAAATAGATTTTTATCGAAATGAACTAGTTTTGAACTAGAATTATAATTCTATTTACTTTTAAATAAATAAATTGGATTTGAAATGGTTTTGAAAATAACCAAAATTTCCAATAATTATATTGGAATGAATTTGAATCGAAATTGTCTTCGAAATAATTCGATGTTGGATTTCGTGATGATACAGATATTGTTATGGGAATTTGAAAGATATATATATATATATATATATATCGTTATTTCCAATACGATATTTGTTGGTCGTAGAATTTGATATTGAATATAAGCCGGTATATTTTCTATTCAGAGCCTTGTATTTAATATCAAATGTGATTTGGGTTTGTCGTGAATGGTGTCTTTATTAACACTGTTCTTGAACCCAGTTGAGAAAAGATTAAATCTTTTTATTTAGATTTAATGAAGTGTACCAATTAAATAATATTTAATTGTAATTGAATTGGTATTAATTTTTGGGTTTATCGTGAACAGTGTTTTAAATAACACTTGTTCTTTAACCCTATAATTAATGGAATGTGATTTTGGGTTGTCGTGAACGGTATCTTCAATGATACTGTTCTTAGATCTAAAGGAGTTAAGAAAATCAGAAACTAACTGGAGATTAGTTAAGTCGAATGGTTTCAGAGGTATTGATCTGATGTTGGTTTCGGCCTTCGGGGTTAATACTTAGGGGATTGCTCACTTGCTAATTCACGGTTAGGGACTGAATGAAATGTGATGTGATTTTGGGTTTATCGTGAACGGTGTTTTAAATGACACTGATTCTTTAACCCAGTCACAGATTAAAACTAAGTGGAGTTTTAATGAATCTTTAATTAGATTGAAATGATCGAGAATGGAGTATCACCAGTTTTTCTCCAGGCGATAGTTAAATCTTTAATTAGATTTGAACGTGAAATGGTAATTGAATTTACCGATAACACCGTGGTGTTAGATATGAAGTATTACCAGTTTTACTTCATGGGATGAATAGGCTGGGATTGGGAAATAAAATAAATGATTACTTCGGTAAGGTTCGCTAATCCCGACTAGTTTGAATTGATATTCAAAAGTGGATTAAAGAATAAATTTAAAGGATTTATCTTTGATAAAATCAATGGGAACCTTTCCCTAAGAATGTGAAATTTAGAAACTAGCTGTAGATTGGCTAAGCGGAGTGATTTCCTGGGTATTGATCTGATGTTGGTTTTCGGCCTTCGGGGTTAATATTTGGGGGATTATTCTCTTGATTAATTTACGGTTAGTGACTGATGAATTGGAATGAGGCGTATGTTGTGTTTGTGTAACACTTATTTAAAGTATACGAGAGTTATTCGGGAAGACTGGGTTTATCCCATTCTGAATAACTGATACGACGATAAGTCGAAGGTGAAGACGGTGGTTGAAGACCGGAGGTCTTCACGTCGTTTGGATAATTACTGATGATCTTGATTGGGCCGTACACCCAAGAAGATGGAAACAATTGGTGATCGTCCAGACGTACTTGAAGATCGATGGATATGCGGGGTACTAGGTGCCTCCGGTTTCGTTCAGACCCAGAATGAACTTGTAAATGGACCGTGTGTTTGACATTGGATTTTAGTCTGTGTGATTGATTTCTATTAAATATATATCCGTTTGGCGGCGGAGAATTCATTCTCTTGCTTAACGCCCTTCTCTGAGACGTACGAGCTCAGGGGTTATATATCGATGGATATCAAACGCATGGAGTGAATTGCCTGTGTGGCATGCCTAAGTGGATGTATGATCAAGGCTTCTGTTGAAAAGCAAAGTCTTGTGGTTGATGATCGAAGCATGGCCTTTGTGGCGTAGCTTTGTGTAACGTTTACTTCGCGAGTTTCACATCCGGTATGAACCAAAAACGGGAGACGGACCTCAGGGAGGACATGCGTTTCTTTCTAGTTAGAAGTGGCGTCAGTGGTTTTACACGCCCTGACAAGTTTGACTTATGTGGATGTTGCTGTTGTGAGGCGCCTTGGTTTGATCGGACGATCCGGGTCCGATGGAGTCATTCGTTGGCTCATTGACGCCCCATAGGGCGGGGAGACGTATTGTTCAGGCATAATAATCCACTCCGTGTGGACCTGCCCTGATGATCCAAGGGGCAGTTAGGGCTATTCCTGAGACACGGGCTAGAGCGTCTCGAATCGATAGAGGATGATCCCTGGCCTCGGTTCATAGATGGAAATCCAATTTCCAAATACGTGACACTTGCGGTTTTGATTGTAGAGCCTAGTATGGCGACATGATATATGGTACCCATGCCGTCTATGATTGATACTTATGATTTGAAGTTGTTTTATACACTATACACTTATAATAGTATCAAAAGATTTGTTTTAAACGTACTAAGCATGTTTGGCTATTATAAGGGAAAACCCTATCCCCCGGCTTGCGTTGCATTGTGTGATAGGACCTGGGTCTTATAATAGCTTCATTTTTCTTTATTTAGCATTGCGTTGTTTGTTTTATGCACTGGTATTCTTGGGAGGAAACCCGTTCCATGTTATACAGCGTGGTCCCTTGATTTACCGAACTTTAAAAATAAAGATTAATAACTGTTTTAATTCTCACACCAGTCCCATGACTGACCTGGAGTTTATTGTTTTAACCTAAACTCTGGGTGCCCTTATTTTGGCACGGGCAGCTAGTAGTTTTGGTTTTGCAGATTTATATTCACAGGATCCTGGTTTACAGCTGGAATGATATCCGAAAAGCTTTGTATCCGTATATCTCCTTCAGTTGTGTATTGTATTATTTTCCGCTGCTATGTATTTAAATGTAATTTAAATCTTTGATTTTTCTGTGTAATATTCATTTATACTCTGTATATTCTTGTATTCTGATGGTATTGTTGTAATATACAATGAAATGTTCTCCCGTCTGCGTTCTGTTGTGGCTTGTTCTCGAACTATCCGCGCTTTCCTCACCGGGGAAGTTGCGGGTTTCTACAGTTGGCATCAGAGCTTTGGTTTACAAAGCTCAGAGAACAAGACATATTAGAACCGTATGAAAGAATTCATCAGAAATTGGATTAGTAATATCCAATGGGAATGACTCGTTAGAGATGAGACCAGTAGTATCCCAGAATGAGTGTGAAGAGTATATTTTAAAAAATGAAAACATTTTTGTTTTGAAATTTAAATCAATTATTCGTATTTGATTATTTATTTTATATTGAATTTGGACAATCCAATATATAAAGATTTTGCATATATGTCTTGCAAACGTGTATTCGAAGTTTTAATATACTGGGTATATATAGAATCCCTCTAGTGCCCGGGGATAATTCTGGTGATGGGGCACCATCGCCAGTATTTATTTTCGAGTTTCGAAAGTGAGATTTCTATATATTTCCAATTGACTGGTGTGAGAACCGAAACTAGATAGGGCTTATTGTTGTGATTTGGCATCAAAAATGAGATTTTTGACTATATATCAAAGTTATGAATTTGAAATGATAACCAACTAATTGATTGATGGTTGTGCTGTTTGATTATTGTTTGATTAATTAAAGTTTGTACCCTATAGCCAGATTGTATCAAATAGTGAATTGTATTGAAAATTTGTCGCATTTGCATGCATATACATGTACTTACATTGAACAGGTCATAGCAAGGAGGCTAGAGCAGAGAATAAAATTTGTTTGCCCGACAAATAGGTACATGTTTATCATAATTTACTGTTTTGTTTGGGTGATGATGATTTTATGAGCCGATTGGCTAGCCGCTTGGCTTTTTCTTTTTCTTTTTGAGATCAAAGGGCCTGTATGGCAATTTCGGGATTTTCCCGGTGCTCCCGGTGCAGGGGAGGTTATGGCGAATTTTTTCGAAAATTTAGGGTGTTAGCCAAATTTTTGAGAAATTTGAAAAATTCTTAGAAACTGAAAAGTTGAAGAACTTAAGCCATAGTCAAAACAAAGAAAGTTGAGTTGGTTTTTAAAACAACTTTCGACTTCGTTCCTTTTCGGGGACGAAAAGTTTTAAGTGGGGGAGATTGTAATAACACGGAAATCTGGGCCAATTTAAAATTTTTATTTTGGCAATTTTAGCGAATTTTGATTATTTAAAATGAATTATTTTAAATAATATCGATGAAAAATTTATTTTGAATATAATTCGAACGTATATATTTGTTTGAATCGACGATAGAATATAAATATTTATTTATATTTATAAAAGGAATTGAAAATGGCGCGGTAGTTCGATAATTCGATTTCAAACTTCAAATGGATGTACATGATTCAAAATAAACCAGATTTTAGCGAAACAACAAATATTAGGATCTATTTGAGAATATCTTTCCAACGAATGCGAAAAATTGAAATTTCATAGTGGGAATCAAAGGTTATGTCCAAATGAAAATTCAGAATAGTCGCTATGGAATTCTGGCCCTTAAAAATGGAAATTTTGCAAACGACCTCGGATTTCTATGAAACCACTTTTGTTGGATCCGTGATGTCAAGTTATTGCTAGATTCCAACTTTCATAATTTTTCGAATCAATATGTG
Organism: Allium sativum; assembly: GCA_030737875.1. Lineage (NCBI taxonomy): Eukaryota > Viridiplantae > Streptophyta > Magnoliopsida > Asparagales > Amaryllidaceae > Allium > Allium sativum. The sequence goes on along the minus strand of CM060926.1, from coordinate 1,014,309,829 downwards.
AGCGTGGCAAAGGAAAACGCGTTTGGCCAGTTTCAGTTGATTTTAATCGACTGGAAAATGGCCATTTTTCAAACCGTCTCGGAATTGGACGAAATTAGTTTTGTTAGGACCGTATCGTCAATACGAAGCTAGAAAATATTTTTCTGGAATTTTTCGAGTTAGTGTGTGGCCCCGGTAATTTGAAATGTGCGTTTAAATTGAATATATAAAGATTTATATTTTAATTTAAATCAAAACTGGCCGTAACGATTGAATTGGCCGATGTGACATATCCCATTGTGTTCGGAATGGAGGTAATTAGCTAGGAACGACATTCGGTGGGTTTGATTTTGAAGTCGAATAAAAAGTCCACTTTTTATTTTAGAAATTATTAAGTATAATATATATTTTTTTTTATAGAAAGGGCCCTCACCCCTCTTTCTTCCACTCAGATCAAAAAAAAAGGGGGGGAGGGCACGCATCTCGATCTCGCAACTCCAGGCCTCGACCACCGCAATCGACCGCTCCGCTCACCCCTCCGCCTGCTCCGCCCCCCTCTACCTCGCCGGATCCCCTTGCTCTTCTCCAATACACCGACGCTCCTCGCTATTCGCCCCTTTCAATGGAAGATCCCGAGCCCTCAAATCGAGCCTCCGGCCAATGTGGCCCGCCACTGCCACTGCCGCTCCCTCCTTGCGCCGCTCAGGCCAAGACCCGCCCACCACCGGTCCCCACCACCCCTCTGACGAACGGTGAAACCCCCCCTTGACCGCTGCGATGCACTGGAACCCCCTCCTCTGGAAATTCGAAAGCGAAGTAAGCTTTTTATTATGTACTTTATTTCGATTATTCTAAGTAATGAAACGTATGAATGATAAAGTGTATATTTTTAATGTATATAACGCTATTATTTTTATAATATGAAAAGAAAAGAAAAAGAAAATATAATCTTTATCATAAAAGCAGCGTTATCAAAGTATGATTTTCATATATATATAAGGAAATAAAGATAAGATTTTATTTCGTTTAAAGTTAGGATTTTTACAAGTAGAAAGTTAGGATTTTTAAATACAAAAAGATAGAATTTGATTATCAAAGTATAAAATAGAATTTGATTTTCAAAGTATAAAATAGAATTTGATTTTCAAAGTATAAAATAGAATTTGATTTTCAAAGTATAAAATAGAATTTGATTTTGAAGATATAGAATAGAACTTTTATCGTATGGTAGAAATAATTTTATAAAGATAAAAATGGAATTTTTATTGTATGTACGCTATTTATAAAATAGTCAGGTTAAGAAATTATTTTTAGAAAGCTAAAATATGATTTTTAGATTATAAACATTATTTATAAAATACTCATGCTAAGAAATAATTAATGATCGACGAAAAATATGATTTTTAACATATGTATGTTATTTATGAAATAGACGTGCTGGAGTTCTGGGCAAAATCTAAAATTGACAACCAAAGAATGATGGAGTGGAACCCTCTGTGAGAACTTCTCACCTTTTAATTTTGTTTTCTAGTTAATAATATATACTAGGGTGAAGACGGTGTTTAGTAGCACCCGACACCCGTCGTCCACAGACCATGGACGGCTTGTATGCTTGTTTGTTTGATTTTGATGTGTAGTTGATTGTGTGATGTGATGTGAAATGAAATAAAACATTTGTATAGTTGAAATAAAATATTTTATAGTGGAAAATATTTTATAGTTAAAAATAGAATTTTTAACGTGTATATGAAATGAAATAAAAATAAATAAATCGGACGATTTGTTTATATACACACATTTGACTGATATTGATTGGGACGATAAATTTTACACATCGCCCAACTGCACAAATAAAATCTGTGTTTGATTGTTTGAAACCCCACACGGGTATTGGGATGATATTTGACGTACACTAATCCCGATTGTTTAGTTGTATGTCGATTGATTGACAGACTGTTATAAGCGTTGGATATTTATATTTGATGCTTATACAGTGTAGAAGGCACTTTGGATGATGGTTGATTATTCATCATTGTTATTGTATACATGTGTTGTAGAAAATCCATATAATTAACATTATACGGTAATTGATTGGGCCTCATTCCATATTTAAAAAAAGAAATATTTGAAAAAGAAATATTTGATATAGAAATATTTGAAATAGAATATTTGGAAATAGAAATATATGAAGCCCTGTCGATTAGATTTACGCCATTTTGACGTGAATGATATTTATATCGATTTTATTCATTTTATAATGAACACCGAAAGTGATTTCAAAATCTGATAAATTGAATAGAAATGAATTCGAATTGAAATTGAATATAAATGAATTCGAATTGAAATTGAATATATATAAATTCAAATTGAAATTGAATATAAATGAATTCGAATTGAATTGAAAATGAACTGAAACTGAATTAGAAATCAATTTGAATTAGAAATCAATTTGAATTGAAATCAATTTGAAATGAATTTAAAACGAATTTATAAGGAAAAAAATCAATTTTGATTTGAATTAGAAATGAAGTGGAAGTCGTTTTGAAAACGAATTATAAAAATACGTTTTAAAAAGGAAATCGACGAAGTATACATTATATATATAATATAATGACCTGAATAGAACGCGCCGCGCCGCGGCAGCTCGTGAATTTCGACCATTGACTTCGAATGGATATTACGGGAGATCCGACCGTCGGATTCTCCTAAAACCGGAACCGTTGGGTTCGTATCGAAAAGTGCTTTCTAACGAATATTAGAAATTAGAAATCTAACGGTTGGATTCGGAATTATGTCCAAATCAAATTTGGAAAAGGTCGTTGTAAGTGTTGTTCGAATGCCATTGATGGAAATCGACTGTACGGGCCTTGATAAAATTATTAAAAATAGTAATAATTTGTGTAAAATCATAAGAAATGATTTGGGAAGAATTGGGATGAAAAACTCCATATTTGAAAAGATAAAAATAGATTTTTATCGAAATGAACTAGTTTTGAACTAGAATTATAATTCTATTTATTTTTAAATAAATAAATTGGATTTGAAATGGTTTTGAAAATAAACAAAATTTCCAATAATTATATTGGAATGGATTTGAATCGAAATTGTCTTCGGAATATTTCGATGTTGGAATTCGTGATGATACAGATATTGTTATGGGAATTTGAAAGATATATATATATATATATATATATATATATATATATATATATATATATATCGTTATTTCCAATACGATATTTGTTGGTCGTAGAATTTGATATTGAATATAAGCCGGTATATTTTCTATTCAGAGCCTTGTATTTAATATCAAATGTGATTTGGGTTTGTCGTGAATGGTGTCTTTATTAACACTGTTCTTGAACCCAGTTGAGAAAAGATTAAATCTTTTTATTTAGATTTAATGAAGTGTACCAATTAAATAATATTTAATTGTAATTGAATTGGTATTAATTTTTGGGTTTATCGTGAACAGTGTTTTAAATAACACTTATTCTTTAACCCTATAATTAATGGAATGTGATTTTGGGTGGTCGTGAATGGTATCTTCAATGATACTGTTCTTAGACCTAAAGGAGTTAAGAAAATCAGAAACTAACTGGAGATTAGTTAAGTCGAATGGTTTCAGAGGTATTGATCTGATGTTGGTTTCGGCCTTCGGGGTTAATACTTAGGGGATTGCTCACTTGCTAATTCACGGTTAGGGACTGAATGAAATGTGATGTGATTTTGGGTTTATCGTGAACGGTGTTTTAAATGACACTGATTCTTTAACCCAGTCACAGATTAAAACTAAGTGGAGTTTTAATGAATCTTTAATTAGATTGAAATGATCGAGAATGGAGTATCACCAGTTTTGCTCCAGGCGATAGTTAAATCTTTAATTAGATTTGAACGTGAAATGGTAATTGAATTTACCGATAACACCGTGGTGTTAGATATGAAGTATTACCAGTTTTACTTCATGGGATGAATAGGTTGGGATTGGGAAATAAAATAAATGATTACTTCGGTAAGGTTCGCTAATCCCGACTAGTTTGAATTGATATTCAAAAGTGGATTAAAGAATAAATTTAAAGGATTTATCTTTGATAAAATCAATGGGAACCATTCCCTAAGAATGTGAAATTTAGAAACTAGCTGTAGATTGGCTAAACAGAGTGATTTCCTGGGTATTGATCTGATGTTGGTTTTCGGCCTTCGGGGTGAATATTTAGGGGATTATTCTCTTGATTAATTTACGGTTAGTGACTGATGAATTGGAATGAGGCGTATGTTGTGTTTGTGTAACACTTATTTAAAGTATACGCGAGTTATTCGGGAAGACGGGGTTTATCCCGTTCTGAATAACTGATACGACGATAAGTCGAAGGTGAAGACGGTGGTTGAAGACCGGAGGTCTTCACGTCGTTTGGATAATTACTGATGATCTTGATTGGGCCGTACACCCAAGAAGATGGAAACAGTTGGTGATCGTCCAGACGTACTTGGAGATCGATGGATATGCGGGGTACTAGGTGCCTCCAGTTTCGTTCAGACCCAGAACGAACTTGTAAATGGACTGTGTGTCTGACATTGGATTTTAGTCTGTGTGATTGATTTCTATTAAATATATATCTGTTTGGCGGCGGAGAATTTATTCTCTTGCTTAACGCCCTTCTCTGAGACGTACGAGCTCAGGGGTTATATATCGATGGATATCAAACGCATGGAGTGAATTGCCTGTGTGGCATGCCTAATTGGCAATATGATCAAGGCTTCTGTTGAAGAGCAAAGTCTTGTGGTTGATGATCGAAGCACGGCCTTTGTGCCGTAGCTTTGTGTACCGTTTACTTCGCGAGTTTCACATCCGGTATGAACCAAAAACGGGAGACGGACCTCAGGGAGGACATGCGTTTCTTTCTAGTTAGAAGTGGCGTCAGTGGTTTTACATGCCCTGACGAGTTTGACTTATGTGGATGTTGCTGTTGCGAGGCGCCTCGGTTTGATCGGACGATCCGGGTCCGATGGAGTCATTCGTTGGCTCATTGACGCCCCATAGGGCAGGGAGACGTATTGTTCAGGCATAATAATCCACTCCGTGTGGACCGGCCCTGACGATCCAAGGGGCAGTTTCGGCTGTTCCTGAGACACGGGCTAGAGCGTCTCGAATCGGTAGAGGATGATCCCTGGCCTCGGTTCATAGATGGAAATCCAATTTCCAAATACGTGACACTTGCGGTTTTGATTGTAGAGCCTAGTATGGCGACATGATATATGGTACCTATGCCGTCCATGATTGATACTTATGATTTGAAGTTGTTTTATACACTATACACTTATAATAGTATCAAAAGATTTGTTTTAAACGTACTAAGCATGTTTGGCTATTATAAGGGAAAACCCTATCCCCCGTCTTGCGTTGCATTGTGTGATAGGACCTGGGTCTTATAATAGCTTCATTTTTCTTTATTTAGCATTGCGTTGTTTGTTTTATGCACTGGTATTCTTGGGAGGAAACCCGTTCCGTGTTATAGGGCGTGGTCCCTTGATTTACCGAACTTTAAAAATAAAGATTAATAACTGTTTTAGTTCTCACACCAGTCCCATGACTTACCTGGAGTTTATTGTTTTAAACTAAACTCTGGGTGCCCTTATTTTGGCACGGGCAGCTAGCAGTTTTTGTTTTGCAGATTTATATTCACAGGATCCTGGTTTACAGCTGGAATGATATCCGGAAAGCTTTGTATCCGTATATCTCCTTCCGTTGTGTATTGTATTATTTTCCGCTGCTATGTATTTAAATGTAATTTAAATCTCTGATTTTTCTGTGTAATATTCATTTATACTCTGTATATTCTTGTATTCTGATGGTATTGTTGTAATATACAATGAAATGTTCTCCCGTCTGCGTTCTGTTGTGGCTTGTTCTCGAACTATCCGCGCTTTCCTCACCGGGGAAGTTGCGGGTTTCTACATGGATGCTATTGCTATCAACATTCTTATAGAGGTTATTTATGTTACCAGCGAATATGTATCAAAGAAGTCTACTCCTTCTTTTAGACGATAGCCTTTTGTTACTAATCTGGCTTTATACTTGTCAATAGTACCATTTGCTTTCATTTTCTTTTTGAAAATCCATTTGCAGCCAACTGGTTTTATTCCCGGTGGAATATCAACAGTTTCCCAAGTTTTATTGCTTAGAATTGAATCAATCTCACTTTGTATTGCTTCTTTCCAACATGCAGACTCAGAAGATGACATTGTTCCTTGTACGTTTGAGGTTCGTGTTCTAACATATATGTTAAAAACTCCGGACCATCAGGGGAAATCTGATCGAGTGGATATCGGTTAGTCTAGGGTTTTGATCATAGGGTTAGAATAGGAGCAGGGTTTGCGAGTGTACATGGTCTTGTATGCGGGATCTATTCTATCACCTAGTAGAAACCTTAGGAATGTAGCGGTAGGCAGGATTTTGCCGAAGCTGGGTATATCTTGTCTCATTTACTTTCTGCATTTCTGTTTCTGCTATATTCTGTGATCTGTGAATAGTTTTTTAATATCCTGTAATATTTGAACTCAGTGATAAATTTCAATAAACCCTATTCACCCCCCTCTAGGGTTAATCTAGATCCAATAAGTGGTATCAGAGCAGGTATTCTGTTAACTCTAGAGTCATGTGTCATCCTAGTTGTCAGTCTTCTGAGAGTCAGCCCAGTGATATTCCAATTATTTTCAATGGGACAGATTTTTTAATTCGAAGATCAAATTTTGAATTATATTTAAATTCCGTTAATTTTGAATATTGGAATATTATTGAAAATTTGGGAGATATATTAGATATGAGGAATAAAGTTTTAAATGCTCGTGTTATGCATATTATTTATTCTTTTCCTGGTAATGATCAATTAAAATTTATCTCATTGTTTAACTGTGTAGGATATTTGGAAAACTCTTATCACGCTATATGGAAAGTCTGACGACTGCCCAAAACTCCTGAGTGACAACTCAACTTCAGATCTATGCTTGACAAGTTTTACAGAAGATAACTCAGATGGATCAGCTAATGGAGACTCAACAGACAATGAAATAGAAAATTTCTCCTATGAAGATCTGGTTTATTTTTGTGCTGATTTAACTAAATCTATTGATAAACTCCAGCTGAAAAATAAATTATTGAAATCTAAGAATCTTGAGTTGACTAGCAAAAATCAATGTTTGGAACTAAAATTTGAAAATGTCATGAAATTTGTAAATTCAGATTGTAAAAATTGTTTGAAATTAAAAACCGATCTCGCTCATCTCAATAATAACATTTAAAGGCTTAAAGAAGAAATTCTAATTTTAAAAGATAACGAGATTGAGCTGAAAGATGCAAACAATTGTTTACAAAAGGAATTTACAAATTTTAAGGATACCAAAAATTCCAAACATGATATTGATGAAAAACAAAGTTTGTTGAAAACAAATTTGATTTAAAAAGAGCTTGAAAATGAAATTAAGGATTTCAAGATTTTTGAGATTGAAAAACAAAAACAGTTTGATACTGAAATTTCTGAGTCTAAAATTAAAATTGAGAAGCTTCTAATTGAGAATCATCTTTTGAAATCAAAAATCAATAGACTTGAGTTGAGTTTGAAACGTTTTTCCTATTGGAGAAAAATCTTTGAATATGTTGTTGAAAAATCAAGTTTCTTCTGGTAATAGGAATAGTCTCGGTTTTGGGAAAACAAATGATTTTGAAAAAGAATTCTTTTGATTTTCCTTTAAGTTGCTTCAAAACGGATCTTTTTGAAAATTGAATTTTGAAAATTCCAAAATGTTTTTAAATCACAAACGGGACAAGAATTGGTTTGCTAACAATCCAGTTGAACAGTTGTGAACCCCAAAAAGAAATAAAATGATTTTTGGAAAAACTAAATGAATTTGGGTTCCAAAGGGTACTCTAGTTGATTCTAACGGATTGTTATACAAACAGATTTGGGTACCAAAAGATGTGAACAAAATTGTGAGTGGTTTTACTACTTTCGTTAGAGCACTCAATCCTCTTAACAGTTAGGTACCGAAGATGGCTGAGGAACTGCTTTGCTAAAGAGAATCTGAAATCAAACTGCCTCATCTCATTGAATCATTTGAAGTTCCTTTGCCAAGTCTATTGAGTTAGAGATTCTCATTTACATAGGATTCTGGTATGATCTCTAAACTCACCTTTGTAAATATTCTCTGCTTTTATTTTTTGTTTATTTCTCCTTCTGTCCCTTCTATTTATTTTTCTTGTTTTGATTTGTCACTATCATATCTTTGTAACTTCTTGGACTTTCTTAAACTTCCAATTGTAGAATTCATTTTTTCTGGAAATTCACTTCTTTTGTGTAAAACTCTAATGTTTTAATCCTTTCCAGATCTTGAATTTAAATTTGTAAATATCTGCAATTGTTTTAAAGTTTATTTTCTGATTTCTAAATTCATAATAGTGTTTATGTATTCTTGTCATATCTTGAACACTATTGATTTGAATTCTAAATTTTGAAGATCTGAAAATTTAATGGAATTTCACACACCTCTGCTGTTTTTGAGTTTCTTCTATTCCATTTTAGAAAAGCTTGAAATATTATACTCATTACAGCACTCTGTTATTTATCAATTGTGATAATTTCATTATTTTTCATATTGGCTTGGATATTTTGAATTGTCTTGAATTACAGTGATACATCTAGAAATTCATTTTATATTCATGATCATTTTAAATCTGTTTGTTTGAAATCATTGGAAATTCTTGATATTTTGAATCTCACACACCACTTAAATTTGTAATTATCAATCTCTGTGTGACTGATTCATTATATCTTAAAACTTGACATTAATGCATGTGATCTCAAATAAATTATTTCTTAATTTTTGGATCATGAATATTTTCAAACTTGATGTAAATGATTTGAAACTTCGCTTGGGCTTGTCAGTCATATTCTTGTGAAAAATTCTGTGAAAAAACTGTTTTTGTAATTCCCTGTTATTTTATGATCAATTGACTTGAATATTTGTTTGAAATTATTGATTTCATGGATCACACATACTTCCTGAATCTGAAATTTACAATCTAGTGTGATCGATTCATTTAATCTTGAAATTTTCATATTCCCTCAAGTGATTTCAAATAAATTGTATTTTTGGATCATGAATCATCTTTTGTGAGCATCACCATGACAAGTCTGACTTGATTTCTTTTTTGCTGCTATGATATTGTTTTCCAAAATTCTTTGATGACTGCTTGCTTTGGTATACTCAACTTGCTACTCTGATACTGTTTCCCAAATAACTGCTTGGTTTTGATTGCTGCTATGATAAATGAAATTAATTTGCTTGTCTTGTCTGCTTGAGCCTTATGATTGAATTTCTGTTTGTATCCGATATCCTGGTTTGTCTCCAATGCCTTTTTACAATCCTCAATAATTGAGACACCAATTAGTATCAGAAGTGCGGTTTTTTTGTATATATTTTTTCTATTCCCTCTTGCTTTGTATAGAACTTTTCAAATTCGTCTTGTAATTGATTTTCAATTTTAAAATTATTTATTGATTATTCATTCAGAAATTGAAATCAATATCCGAATTGAACTGTATTTATAATTCATCAAAATTACTATCAGTTTTTGAAATTGTGATGAATTCTGACTGCAGTATATTTTACAACAAGAGGAGACTTTATTAAGATTTTCATGATGGTTGAATAATTATTACAATATCTTTGAATTGGCAATTATTTCACGACCATCTCAATTATCTATCATTATTCTGTCATCCGTCATGTCTTTTATATTAATGTGGAAAGTTTATTTAAAAAAAAATCTTTTTAAATAAATAGTGAAAGTATTTGTGATAGAAATTAGACTATGTTACTATTCAGAATTAGTGATAACTGAAAATCTTCAATGATCCTGGTACAGTCGAGCATACTTCATAATATAATTAATTTAGAAATTTATTTCACAGTCCATTTTTGTACCTACCAAATTTCTATCATCCATTTTGGTTTTATATACTGAGGAGTTTTTGGAGCTGAAAATAATAAATATATGATTAATACATAAGTGTGTCTCTAACCTCATTTAAAAATCCAAGCTCTTGTTATGCATGGTTATGAGAATACTTATATTTAAGTTGCAACTGGCCTCATTTAAAAATCCAAGATCTGGTTATGCGTGGTCACTGTGCTCTTAAATTAAAAGAAAAAGAAAATAATTTGAATAAACAAATTAATATGAAATTCTCCTTGGTGTATAAAAATCGTTCTATCAATCCATCTTTCTAATCTGTGAAGTTTGTTAATATTTTATGATGTATTATGATTTGTTGATTGATAACTATTGGGATTTGAGAGTATTTGTTTTTGTCACTTAAATTGATTGATTAATTATAGTCCAAATCCATCACTGTTTTTGTGTTCAATGTTATAAAATTCTTTTGAAAATAATTGGAAATGTATGTTTTTTTAAGCTCTCTCCATTTTTATAAATTTCATCGTAAATCCGTCATTCTCTACAATGTGAAATATGCCACCAGTTCTCAGTTTATTATGATTTCTGTTTGGCTGATTGAGATTTATAATAACCGTTCTTCCTCTTATGCTGAAACTATATTTTTAATCAACTTCCATCTACATTTTAAATTCTGAATCCTTTTGATGATAACAAAAGGGGGAGAATGGATTGAGATTTTGATTTATGAGTGAATATTTTATAAAAATATTAATTTTGAAAATTCATTTTTTTTCTTTTCACTTATTCACATTCATAAGGGGAGTTTCTGTTGTAGGGGGAGCATTCAAATAGGGGTAGTTTTTTTCTTCACTGTCAAACACATTTATCGTATTCAAAATCTTAATATTTATTTGTCATCATCAAAAGGGGAGATTTTTGTATATAACAGTGTTGTATACACAATTATATGATTTTTGTTTGATGATAACAAACCAAATATTTATTATTTTAAATGTGTTTGTTATTTACTGTTATATATATATATATATATATATATATATATATATATAGACACACACACACTCCACAGACAGGAATATCATATTTATATTTAAATAGAATACGACTGTACCAACATTCATATATTCATATAGTATTTTATTTAAATTGAATATTATATTTTCAAACCTTCAAACAGTAAAATTATTTACAACTCCACTATTTAATCACATCATAGAATATTATACTTATAAATAAACAAAATAAAATAGACAAGCTTGTTTGACAACAATAAAATAAAATTTTATTTCAATCAAACTTGTTTATTACAAATACCAGTACAATTCTCTCATTATACATTCATACACTGCTCCTCACTATAACACTCATCACTCAGTACATTCTTTGACATGATTACATTTTATATATACATTCAGTCTTTTGTATACTTTTCAGTGTCAACTTCTGTTTTCAGTCTTCTGTCTTCACAATTCTTTGTCAGTCCAGTCTTCATACCTGTCACATGAAATAAACACACAGTACACTGCAACAGAAATAATACTAAACACATGCGAATATAATTTTTATATTTGAAATTTTATTTGCGTCATAATTTCAGTGTGTTTCTCATCATTTTTCTGACTCGATCTGATTTATCCAACTGTGTCTAGACAGCTTGTGATATTCACAGTGATACACTGTGAATACCACAAGGCAGACAACATATATATATATATATATGTATATTTATCAATGCAGAGACAGGAAATCTCTTCTGATGGCTGCATATACACACGTGTATAAATTTACACATGTGCACTGCCTCGCCAATCAGCGAGCAACTGAGGAGTAGCAACATGGACCGTCTCGACTCAGTGCATACATGAAAATAACTCAATGCAAAGTCAACATAGCTCAAAAATGGATCAGACCAAGCCTACAAAGTTAAAACAGAAAGTGGTCGAGCACAATGGTGAGACAAGGATGGTTCAAATACAACATGACTGAACAATGGTGAAAACAGATCATCACAGCATGACTCAAGTGAATAATGCAAACTGGTTCTAAATAAGTCAGTGACAAAACAAGCTAGTTTCAGAGATGAGCACAAACATTAGTCGAGCATATAGAGTACATTAAAGCAACATGGCCAGTTTACATGCATGATCACTGGAGCACAACAAAGAAGTGAATCAATGCAATATGCACAAGCATGATTGAGATAACAGTGGGTACATCTACAACAGTCAAGTGAAACTCTAATGAATGGTGTAGCTGTAAATGATCTAAAAAAACTGCATGTATACTAATAACGAAGGAGTAACATAGCATGGTGATTCAACAACAATAATATGGATATGCACATAACAACTTACATCAACATAATAATATGTATACATGAACAAGGGGACAACAGCTAACAGGTGAAGCTCAGATATTGAGAAAATACATGAAGGCATGTCATGTGTCTCAAAGCCAGGAAACATTGAATCTAAATGAGCAGCAGCTATGCTCAAGTGCAATTCTACATGACAACAATGATCAAGCATGGTGGGAGGTCACATAGCAATGCTCAAGTCAAATATAAGAGATGTTTCAGTTCAACTTACATGGACAGAATACATAAACTAGTGCACAAACAGTCATACATGGAAACATGTTTAGTCAAAGCTCAATGGTTTTGTTTCAAGCTAAGCATAAGCAAGACATAGTGATCAAATTCGTTTCAGCAACATCATATCAGGTCAAAGCAACATGTATGGGTGCAGATCATAATAGTCAAGCAACCAGTATATATTGTGTAATGACCCGCATTGTCAGGGGTATTATAATTAATTTATTTAATTATATGTATCGTGATGTAGTGAATTAAATAGAGGCTTAATTAAATAATATGGAATATTTAATTTAATTAAATAATATATTTAATTCAGAAATAATCAAAAATATTGGGAATCACAATATTCTGTGAAAGGGGTCGTCCCTTAGATTTAATTCAGCTTAGAGTTGAATTATATTGACGAATATATTATATAAACGACAGTTTGAACGTAGAATTATAATATAATTAAAATCGAGCTCGAAATGGCGCTGCAGTTCGTAAATTGGCGATTCGAACTTCAACTGAATGTACATGATTCGTTTTAAGCCGGATTTCTGTGAAACAAGAAACGTGTGGAGCTGGTGGAGTATATCTTTCTAGTGGAAGAGAAAAATCGGGATTTCGTCGTGTAGATTTTGATTTATGTCCAAATCAAATTTCAGAAAAGTCGCTGTGGAATTCCTTTATAGATTATAAAGGAATTAATTATATTTTAAAAAGGAATTTCAATATAAATCGAATATCGGGTTGACCCAGATTGAAATATCGAGTTAGGAATCAATATAGGATTTTTCGGAGCTGTATGGTATTCCACTGTGAATATATACGATAATATATATTTATTTATATTTAAATCAATTTTATTTAAATATATTTATATATTTAAATGGGTCATCTAGAGCTTTAAAAATAGCCAGTTTTGCAAATGGAGTCGGAATTCGACGAAACTAATTTTGTTAGTTCCGCAATGTCAAATAGTTGTTAGACTTCCAGTTTCGTAATTTTTGAAGTCAGCATGTGGCCGTACGGATTTTTAGAGTGAAAAACAACCATTATTTTGACAGTTAAAATATGCTGTGTGAGCAAACGGAGTCGGAATTGGACGAAACTAGTTTCATTGGGACCGTAATGTCGAACTGTAGCTGCATGTCCAGTTTCGCGATTTTTAGGCATCGTACGTGATCGTATGGATTTTTAGAAGACGGATACGAATATGAAATGATATAAAACAAATATCTAAAAATATCTAGATATTTTAACACCCTATAAATACCCCCCTTAACAAATCCTTAAGACCTAATTCACTTTCTCTTCCGCCATCAGTGTTTCTCTAAACCCAAACGTGAGCAACTCATGTTGGAAAAATCAGTATAATTCAAATCAAATCACTAAAATCAAGGGTAATATGTTTTTGAATCCCTGCTATGCTCCCTTACGTTTTGGCATCAGTTTTAAGCAGTTCGAAACCTTTTTTGTCGCTGGGAAATTTATCAGCGTGTACTTCTGAAAGTAGGGTTTCGAGTACTGTGGTTTTGGGGTGCATCGAAGTGGGATTTGAAATCGTATTCGAGTTTGCCACGGGATTTAGTATCTGTTCGTGGAGTTTGGTAAATTACGGTGACACTTGAATTCGATGTTTGGCGGTTGTCGAGGGGGTACTGTTGCTCGACGGAAATGAAGGACGTGGTGCGAGTTGGGTATGAGTTGTATGGAGAGGAAGAAGAGGTGATGTGGAGTGGTTCGGTAATGTTTGTTTGAGGTATTGTAAAGGAATGGAGGAACGGTGTGGAGTGGAAGATGGAAAATGGCCATTTAAGTTCTGGAGCGGTAACCTGTTCGGGGAAGAAAGGAGAGAACGAGCGGGTTTGGGTCTGATGTGTAGTGGGCCGGGGATTCATTTAAGTTAAGGCCCAGTTTTTAATTCATGTTTATTTAAATTTAAATATATACACAATCTTATAAGTGATGTATCTCTCTCGTACGAGGTCAAAAATTCGAACGGTCAGATCCACTAGGACCGTATGGATGAGAGCTCCACAATGGAACTGACTGGGAGTGGATTGGGGCTTGTTTGAATTTACGGCGAATTTAATTGTTTGTTTCAAATCAAATAACAATTTATCGTTCTTTAACGGTGAACTGCAAAAGTGAGTAAAACTCACCAACTCTGAACAGTTCTATTTTTACAACGTATTCTTAGAACTATTAAATATTGTCTGTTTGATTGTGTGTTGACTGTTTGATTGAACTGCTAGTCAGTTAGTAGAAATTATATATATATATATATGTATATATATATAAACCGTTAAATATTTATATGTTGATTCTGCTATCAGAATATTTCATATCGAACTGAAAGTGATATTGATTTTACTGTGTAACATCTGTGGATGCAGGGAAATATGTCGGAGGAATCCAATTGGATTCCTCAACATTTATTTTACTGTGATTTATATATATTGTGATATATATTGTGATATATAATCTGACGTTGATTATGTGTCTTGGACGATATTTATCATTTGTTATATGGTGTGTTAAATACCATAAGAAATACCAGAATGGGGAAAAGGGATTTTCAAAGTATATTTTGAAAATAATTTATTTATATAAAATCAATGGATTTTATATTATAAAAGTAAAAGGATTTTGAATAAAAGAAATATATTTGTGAATCAAATATAAGGGAATTATATTTGTAAATCAAATATAAGGGAATTATATTTGTTAATCAAATATAAGGGAATTTATTTGTTAATCAAATATAAAGGAATTTATTAGTTAATCAAATATAAAAGGGAATTTATTTGTTAATCAAATATAAAGGAAATATATTTGAAAGCAAATATAAAGGAATATATTGGTAAAACATAAATAAAGAGTTAAAAGAATTTATTTACTTAGGAAATAAATAAAGATTAAAGGAGATATTTATTTTGTAAATAAATAGGATTAAAAGGAGATATTTATTTGTTAAATAAATAAAGATTTAAGGAGATATTTATTTGTTAAATAAATAGGATTAAAAGGAGATATTTATTTGGTAAATAAATAGGATTAAAAGAAGATATTTACTTGTTAGAATAAATAGAATAAAAGGAATATTTATTTGATAAATAAATAGAATTAAATCAAAAGAATATTCAGAAGATGAATAGAAAATGGAAATCTGTTTTTAACAGATAAATAGAAAGGATTAATTTATAAATAACAGTGTATAAATTAAATGAATATTTATCATTCGGTAAATGAAATATATAAGTCTGAACTTATATAGATAAGAGATATTGGTTTTAACACCGATAGTTTTAAATAGGATGGATACACAACACTTGTATAAGTGAAGTAACATCATTAAAGAGAACATTTATAAAGTGAAGAACTATTACTAAAAGTAAATCTTTATAAATGAATAAACGTTATCAAATAGGAGTTATTCGAATAGGAGAAGTCGATTTGAGTTAGAAATAATCAATTAAATAAATCAATTAGAGTTTGGTTGACTAGTTAGAGTTAATCAATTAAGGTTGACCAATTAGAGCAAATAAATTAAGGTTGACCAGTTAGAATAAATCAATTAGAGTTAACCAGTTAGAGTCAACCAGTTAGAGTTATCCAAATGGAGTTAATCGAAGTGAGTTAATCGAATATTGGTTATTTGAAGTGAGTTAATTGAATATTGGTTATTCGAAGTAAGTTAACCGAATATTGGTTATTCGAAGTGAGTTAATCGAATATTGGTTATTCGAAGTGAGTTAATCGAATATTGGTTATTCGAAAGGGGAGTTATCAAATCGAATAGAGTTAGAGGAGTTATCGAATATAGTTTATTCGACAGGAGTTAAGTGAATAGAGTAAATCAAATAGAGTTAAGCAAATAGAGTTAATCCAAGGGAGTTAATCGAAAAAAAGGTTAAGTAAGGAAGTTAGTTAAAGAAATTTAAAATGGAACTTTGCCTTTTTCAAGGTTAGAAATGTTGTTCAGTTAAGGTCTGAGAGGTAGTTCTACCCCAACTTGATTGGCTTCGTTTTAACTAAGGAATGGTTAAGGTTCGGCAGTAAAGGATGGTTAAGTGAATTTAGTTAAATAAGTGCGATGGTTTGTTTAACCATCTGTCTAAGTCCAATGTAAGAGTTTTGGAAATGTTTTCTAAATAAGAACCAGAAATGTTTTCTGATACAGAAAACAAGAAATGGAAATATTCCAAATGTAAATAACGTACATTTTCTAAAGTTAGAAAATAGCAAATGTTGAATATATGAAAAAAAGAAATGACAAATGAAATAAATTAATGATAAATTAATTTAAAGGGTAAAAGTTGATTGATGATTGATCGATATAATTTCCATCTGGAAATAATATCGTTGTTTGCACACTTGGTTTTCTTTGATAGTTAACTCACAGACTATCGAAGTTTTGACCATTTTAACGTACTTAATATGGAGAGACCGGTTGGATTATTATCCAAAGAACCACTCTGTATTGGCATAAGCGTTGCGAATCATATATGCCAAAGATAAATTGAAGACGGAGTAAAGTGCAAGGGCTGTTGTATAAGTCTTAGATAACAGTGACTAAGATGGATATACTGAATAGTGCCTCCGGTTTGTCCAGTCCCAGGACAACTTGTATGGACGAAGGTCTGACGGAGTATATCCAATGGATCGCGTAATTTGATCTGTTCAAACGTATTCACGTTTGGTGGCGGAGGAATTCGTTTCTCTTAGCTGTATACCCGTGCTATTTTTGGATAAATCAATTTGTGATTTGGCGGGTATGACGATTTGATATTCTAAGTGAATGAAGATGAATGTCTGACAGAGTATTTCCAGAAAGGTCACGTACATTGATTTCTTCAACCGTACCAAGAGTGGAAGCGGAGAAGGAAACTTCTTTAGCTAACACGTAATGTACTGTTGTAGACGTCAATTAGTGATTTTCGATGGATCTGACAATGTGGCATTTGAAGTAAATCTGATGTGATGATAAAGCGTAACCTCAAGCCTCATCAACCGGTAAATGACAGAAATCGGGCAGGTAGCATGGCTATGTAGGTCGCACCTATTAGGGTGTATTATCACCTGATCTAGAGTTTCATTTATTTCTAAAATCTATTGTTGATGCTGTCCCATTCGGGAAACGGTTGCTGATCCCAACCGTTGGTGGTATACATTCGATACACTCAGCAAAATGAGTGGTCGGTCATGTGTGGCCGGGTTGCAAGATGTTCTTGTTGAACCCAGTGTATTCCTCTCTAGAGGTACACTAGCGAAAGGTGGTTCCATACCTTGTCATAGTTGGAAACCCATTATCCAATACGTGCTTGCGATTTTGATTTGTATACTATATATGTAGAACGTGAGATGAAAGCGTTTCTGCTAGATTGATATCTATTTGCACTTAGACATTATTATAATATCAGAATGATATGGCTTTGCCAAAGATGTTTGGATTCTCATAAGGGAAAAACCTGTTCCGTATTCACGGCATGGTCTTATGAGTTATCATATACCTGTTTAAACTATTTTACTCACACCAGTCTCATGACTGACCCGGAGTTTACTTTGTTTTGTTTTCCCTAAACTCCTGGGTGCCTAAATTTGTACGGGAAGTCAAGTAGTCGGGATTTACAGATACTTGAAGAGCTGGAGCAGGAGGCTTTAGAATCATATAGCTATTGTTTATTTCCACTGTGTTGTAAGTACTGTACTTTGAAAATGACTTGTATATTCAAATACGGATTGATATTTCAAAGTTATGTTATATATTATATGTTATTCGTTTCGCTGTGAGATTCGTGTTACTCTGATGATGTAAGTTCTTCTTTTTCTTCTTCTATTCTAAGTTTCTATCTTATCTATCCTCACCCTCTAATTTCTTTCATTAATTACCAGGATTTTTCGATGTTTGGTTATCGACATCGAGTTTATGTCGATAACCAAAGTCACTCAAAATCCGGGTCATTACAGTTGGTATCAGAGCTTAAGTTAAGAATTACCTTGGCTCTGTGGCGTGACTCGGTAGAGATAGGGTTAGTAATACCCTAGATTGAGTTTGAACGTATATATACAAGTGCGTATTTGTATTTGATATAAAAATGGTTTTATATTGTGATGATTTATTGGTTGAGTTGTTTATGAGTTCTGGTCGATCAGTTTGATCCACTGTATCGGTAGGAGTAAATAAACACTTGAATACGATGGACCGACACAGTATGGATATGTGATATATTATCATATATAGGATGTGTTGGTAGTAATTATAATCAGATAAGATTATAAAATGTGAAATGGTTATATATAACCGATCAAAATTTATACAAGTGAATTATATGAAAATGAAATGAATTAAATCTGAATTTAGATCAGAATTGGAATTTAAAATCCCAGAAATGGGAAAGGTGTTTGTAAATGAATTTGGATTTAATATATGTGAATTTTAAGATCCTGGGAGATTTTAAATTGTTTACAACACTGTAAAAGGATATTTGGAATTGATTTCAAGGTGGAAATGTTTAAAAATGGGTTTTGAAAGTGCTATAGTATTGAACTCACTTCGGTAGCTGGAAAATAGATTCTGATGTTGATCAAGACATCATCAATGTTCATTTTCGAGTGTGTAAGTGACGGATTACTACCAAAGATTTTGTTTTTGAATTGTTTTGAGAAAAACAAGTTGGTTTGAATCCCAAAAAGAAAAGTGGATTTTTGAGAAGAAAAACAAAACTGTTTAAAAACTTCCAGGAAGAAAAGGTTGTTTGAATTTAAAACAAATTAAATGTGAATTTGTGAAAGCAAATTGAATTAAACCCAGTTAAGTGTAAAATTGAATGGGAATAGAATGATATCAAGAAAATTTTGTTCTTGAATAAAATTTGATTGTCGAGATAAGAATCTGGAATGAAAATTGGATTAGGAAGTTAAGAGTTGAAATCGAGAATGGAACTCGAATTTGAAATTTAATTCGACTTAGGTATAAGCGAATGGTTGAATCTATGGATAAAAACAGGGTGGAATTTGGTTGAGATAACACCGGTATATGTTGGATTGATAACAGGTGAAAGTGATAGAGTTGATATACCCGACAAAAAGGTACAAGTTTATATTTGATATAAGTATGAAATTTATGAGCCGAATTGGCAAGCCGCTTGGCTGTTTGATTTTCTTTTGGGTTGGAGATGGCCTAGAGAGGCGAGTTGTGGTTTTACCGATAGGGCTGTACAAAGGAGGTTATGGCGAAATTTTCCGAAAATTTAAAGTGTTAGAAAATTTTCAGAATTTTTGAAAATTTTAGTTAGTCGGAAGGAATTAATATTTTAGTCGATATTAATTGGTTCATAGAAACAAGAGACAAGGGGTAAATAGATAAATTTTAATCCAATAGATAGGGCCGTTCTCTACCTTAGCAATTTCGAGGACGAAATTATTTTAAGTGGGGAAGAATGTAATGACCCGCATTGTCAGGGGTATTATAATTAATTTATTTAATTATATGTATCGTGATGTAGTGAATTAAATAGAGGTTTAATTAAATAATATGGAATATTTAATTAAATTAAATAATTAAATAATATATTTAATTCAAAAATAATCAAAAATATTGGGAATCAAAATATTCTGTGAACGGGGTCGTCCCCTAGATTTAATTCAGCTTAGAGTTGAATTATATTGACGAATATATTATATAAACGACAGTTTGAACGTAGAATTATAATATAATTAAAATCGAGCTCGAAATGGCGCTGTAGTTCGTAAATTGGCGATTCGAACGTCAACTGAATGTACATGATTCGTTTTAAGCCAGATTTCTGTGAAACAAGAAACGTGTGGAGCTGGTGGGGTATATCTTTCTAGTGGAAGAGAAAAATCGAGATTTCGTCGTGTAGATTTTGATTTATGTCCAAATCAAATTTCAGAAAAGTCGCTGTGGAATTCCTTTATAATTTATAAAGGAATTAATTATATTTTAAAAAAGGAATTTCAATATAAATCGAATATCGGGTTGACCCAGATTGAAATATCGAGTTAGGAATCAATATAGGATTTTTCTGAGCTGTATGGTATTCCACTGTGAATATATACGATAATATATATTTATTTATATTTAATTTTATTTTATTTAAATATATTTATATATTTAAATGGGTCATCCAGAGCTTTAAAAATAGCCAGTTTTGCAAATGGAGTCGGAATTCGACGAAACTAATTTTGTTAGATCCGCAATGTCAAATAGTTGTTAGATTTCCAGTTTCGTAATTTTTGAAGTTAGTATGTGGCCATACGGATTTTTAGAGTGAAAAACAGTCAGTGTTTGGACAGTTAAAAATACGCTGTGTGAGCAAACGGAGTCGGAATTCGACGAAACCAGTTTCATTGGGACCATAATGTCGAACTGTAGCTGCATGTCCAGTTTCGCAATTTTCAGGCATCGTACGTGATCGTATGGATTTTTAGAAGACGGATACGAATATGAAATGATATAAAACAAATATCTAAAAATATCTAGATATTTTAACACCCTATAAATACCCCCCTTAACAAATCCTTAAGACCTAATTCACTTTCTCTTCCGCCGTCAGTGTTTCTCTAAACCCAAACGTGAGCAACTCATGTTGGAAAAATCAGTATAATTCAAATCAAATCACTAAAATCAAGGGTAATATGTTTTTGAATCCCTGCTATGCTCCCTTACGTTTTGGCATCAGTTTTAAGCAGTTCGAAACATTTTTTGTCGCTGGGAAATTTATCAACGTGTACGGCTGAAAGTAGGGTTTCGAGTATTGTGGTTTTGGGGTGCATCGAAGTGGGATTTGAAATCGTATTCGAGTTTGCCACGGGATTTAGCATCTGTTCGTGGAGTTTGGTGAATTACGGTGACACTTGAATTCGATGTTTGGCGGTTGTCGAGGGGGTACTATTGCTCGACGGAAATGAAGGACGTGGTGCGAGTTGGGTAAGAGTTGTATGGAGAGGAAGAAGAGGTGATATGGAGTGGTTTGGTATTGTTTGTTTGAGGTATTGTAAAGGAATGGAGGAACGGTGTGGAGTGGAAGATGGAAAATGGCCATTTAAGTTCTGGAGCGGTAACCTGTTCGGGGAAGAAAGGAGAGAACGAGCGGGTTTGGGTCTGATGTGTAGTGGGCCGGGGATTCATTTAAGTTAAGGCCCAGTTTTTAATTCATGTTTATTTAAATTTAAATATATACACAATCTTATAAGTGATGTATCTCTCTCGTACGAGGTCAGAAATTCGAACGGTCAGATCCACTGGGACCGTATGGATGAGAGCTCCACAATGGAACTGACTGGGAGTGGATTGGGGCTAGTTTGAATTTACGGCGAATTTAATTGTTTGATTCAAATCAAATAACAATTTATCGTTCTTTAACGATGAACTATAAAAGTGAGTAAAACTCACCAACTCTGAACAGTTCTATTTTTACAACGTATTCTTAGAACTGTTAAATATTGTCTGTTTGATTGTGTGTTGACTGTTTGAATTAACTGCTAGTCAGTTAGTAGAAATTATATATATATATATATATATATATGTATATATATATAAACCGTTAAATATTTATATGTTGATTCTGCTATCAGAATATTTCATATCGAACTGAAAGTGATATTGATTTTACTATGTAACATCTGTGGATGCAGGGAAATATGTCGGAGGAATCCAACTAGATTCCTCAACATTTATTTTACTGTGATTTATATATATTGTGATATATAATGTGATATATAATCTGACGTTGATTATGTGTCTTGGACGATATTTATCATTTGTTATATGGTGTGTTAAATACCATAAGAAATACCAGAATGGGGAAAAGGGATTTTCAAAGTATATTTTGAAAATAATTTATTATATAAAATCAATCGATTTTATATTATAAAAGAAAAAGGATTTTGAATAAAAGAAATATATTTGTAAATCAAATATAAGGGAATTATATTTGTAAATCAAATATAAGGGAATTATATTTGTTAATCAAATATAAGGGAATTTATTTGTTAATCAAATATAAAGGAATTTATTTGTTAATCAAATATAAAAGGGAATTTATTTGTTAATCAAATATAAAGGAAATATATTTGAAAGCAAATATAAAGGAATATATTGGTAAAACATAAAAAAAGAGTTAAAAGAATTTATTTATTTAGGAAATAAATAAAGATTAATGGAGATATTTATTTTGTAAATAAATAGGATTAAAAGGAGATATTTATTTGTTAAATAAATAAAGATTTAAGGAGATATTTATTTGTTAAATAAATAGGATTAAAAGGAGATATTTATTTGGTAAATAAATAGGATTAAAAGAAGATATTTACTTGTTAGAATAAATAGAATAAAAGGAATATTTATTTGATAAATAAATAGAATTAAATCAAAAGAATATTCAGAAGATGAATAGAAAATGGAAATCTGTTTTTAACAGATAAATAGAAAGGATTAATTTATAAATAACAGTGTATAAATTAAATGAATATTTATCATTCGGTAAATGAAATATATAAGTCTGAACTTATATAGATAAGAGATATTGGTTTTAACACCGATAGTTTTAAATAGGATGGATACACAACACTTGTATAAGTGAAGTAACATCATTAAAGAGAACATTTATAAAGTGAAGAACTGTTACTGAAAGTAAATCTTTATAAATGAATAAACGTTATCAAATAGGAGTTATTCGAATAGGAGAAGTCGATTTGAGTTAGAAATAATCGATTAAATAAATCGATTAGAGTTTGGTTGACTAGTTAGAGTTAATCAATTAAGGTTAACCAATTAGAGCAAATAAATTAAGGTTGACCAGTTAGAATAAATCAATTAGAGTTAACCAGTTAGAGTCAACCAGTTAGAGTTATCCAAATGGAGTTAATCGAAGTGAGTTAATCGAATATTGGTTATTCGAAGTGAGTTAATTGAATATTGGTTATTCGAAGTAAGTTAACCGAATATTAGTTATTCGAAGTGAGTTAATCGAATATTGGTTATTCGAAAGGGGAGTTATCAAATCGAATAGAGTTAGAGGAGTTATCGAATATAGTTTATTCGACAGGAGTTAAGTGAATAGAGTAAATCAAATAGAGTTAAGCAAATAGAGTTAATCCAAGGGAGTTAATCGAAAAAAAGGTTAAGTAAGGAAGTTAGTTAAAGAAATTTAAAAGGGAACTTTGCCTTTTTCAAGGTTAGAAATGTTGTTCAGTTAAGGTCTGAGAGGTAGTTCTACCCCAACTTGACTGGCTTCGTTTTAAGTAAGGAATGGTTAAGGTTCGGCAGTAAAGGATGGTTAAGTGAATTTAGTTAAATAAGTGCGATGGTTTGTTTAACCATCTGTCCAAGTCCAATGTAAGAGTTTTGGAAATGTTTTCCAAATAAGAACCAGAAATGTTTTCTGATACAGAAAACAAGAAATGGAAATATTCCAAATGTAAATAACGTACATTTTCTAAAGTTAGAAAATAGCAAATGTTGAATATATGAAAACAAGAAATGACAAATGAAATAAATTAATTATAAATTAATTTAAAGGATAAAAGTTGATTGATGATTGATCGATATAATTTCCATCTGGAAATAATATCGTTGTTTGCACACTTGTTTTTCTTTGATAGTTAACTCACAGACTATCGAAGTTTTGACCATTTTAACGTTGTTAATATGGAGAGACCGGTTGGATTATTATCCAAAGAACCACTCTGTATTGGCATAAGCGTTGCGAATCATATATGACAAAGATAAATTGAAGACAGAGTAAAGTGCAAGAGCTGTTGTATAAGTCTTAGATAACAGTGACTAATATGGATATACTGAATAGTGCCTTCGGTTTGTCCAGTCCCAGGACAACTTGTATGGACGAAGGTCTGACGGAGTATATCCGATGGATCGCGTAAGTTGATCTATTCAAACGTATTCACGTTTGGTGGCGGAGGAATTCATTTCTCTTAGCTGTATACCCATGTTATTTTTGGATAAATCAATTTGTGATTTGGCGGGTATGACGATTTGATATTCTAAGTGAATGAAGATGAATGTCTGACAGAGTATTTCCAGAAAGGTCACGTACATTGATTTCTTCAACCGTACCAAGAGTGGAAGCGGAGAAGGAAACTTCTTTAGCTAACACGTAATGTACTGTTGTAGACGTCAATTAGTGATTTTCGATGGATCTGACAATGTGGCATTTGAAGTGAATCTGATGTGATGATAAAGCGTAACCTCAAGCCTCATCAACCGGTAAATGACAGAAATCGGGCAGGTAGCATGGCTATGTAGGTCGCACCTATTAGGGTGTATTATCACCTGATCTAGAGTTTCATTTATTTCTAAAATCTATTGTTGATGCTGTCCCATTCGGGAAACGGTTGCTGATCCCAACCGTTGGTGATATACATTCGATACACTCAGCAAAATGAGTGGTCGGTCATGTGTGGCCGGGTTGCAAGATGTTCTTGTTGAACCCAGTGTATTCCTCTCTAGAGGTACACTAGCGAAAGGTGGTTCCATACCTTGTCATAGTTGGAAACCCATTATCCAATACGTGCTTGCGATTTTGATTTGTATACTATATATGTAGAACGTGAGATGAAAGCGTTTCTGCTAGATTGATATCTATTTGCACTTAGACATTATTATAATATCAGAATGATATGGCTTTGCCAAAGATGTTTGGATTCTCATAAGGGAAAAACCCGTTCCGTATTCACGGCATGGTCTTATGAGTTATCATATACCTGTTTAAACTATTTTACTCACACCAGTCCCATGACTGACCCGTAGTTTACTTTGTTTTGTTTTCCCTAAACTCTTGGGTGCCTAAATTTGTATGGGAAGTCAAGTAGTCGGGATTTACAGATACTTGAAGAGCTGGAGCAGGAGGCTTTCGAATCATATAGCTATTGTTTATTTCCACTGTGTTGTAAGTACTGTACTTTGAAAATGACTTGTATATTCAAATACGGATTGATATTTCAAAGTTATGTTATATATTATATGTTATTCGTTCCGCTATGAGATTCGTGTTACTCTGATGATGTAAGTTCTTCTTTTTCTTCTTCTATTCTAAGTTTCTATCTTATCTATCCTCACCCTCTAATTTCTTTCATTAATTACCAGGATTTTTCGATGTTTGGTTATCGACATCGAGTTTATGTCGATAACCAAAGTCACTCAAAATCCGGGTCATTACAGTTGGTATCAGAGCTTAAGTTAAGAATTACCTTGGCTCTTTGGCGTGACTCGGTAGAGATATGGTTAGTAATACCCTAGATTGAGTTTGAATGTATATATACAAGTGCGTATTTGTATTTGATATAAAAATGGTTTTATATTGTGATGATTTATTGGTTGAGTTGTTTATGAGTTCTGGTCGATAAGTTTGATCCACTGTATCGGTAGGAGTAAATAAACACTTGAATACGATGGACCGACACAGTATGGATATGTGATATATTATCATATATAGGATGTGTTGGTAGTAATTATAATCAGATAAGATTATAAAATGTGAAATGGTTATATATAACCGATCAAAATTTATACAAGTGAATTATATGAAATTGAAATGAATTAAATCTGAATTTAGATCAGAATTGGAATTTAAAATCCCAGAAATGGGAAAGGTGTTTGTAAATGAATCTGGATTTAATATATGTGAATTTTAAGATCCTGCGAGATTTTAAATTGTTTACAACACTGTAAAAGGATATTTGGAATTGATTTCAAGGTGGAAATGTTTAAAAATGGGTTTTGAAAGTGCTATAGTATTGAACTCACTTCGGTAGCTGGAAAATAGATTCTGATGTTGATCATGACATCATCAATGTTCATTTTTGAGCGTGTAAGTGACGGATTACTACCAAAGATTTTGTTTTTGAATTGTTTTGAGAAAAACAAGTTGGTTTGAATCCCAAAAAGAAACGTGGATTTTTGAGAAGAAAAACAAAACTGTTTAAAAACTTCCAGGAAGAAAAGGTTGTTTGAATTTAAAACAAATTCAATGTGAATTTGTGAAAGCAAATTGAATTAAACCCAGTTAAGTGTAAAATTGAATGGGAATAGAATGATATCAAGAAAATTTTGTTCTTGAATAAAATTTGATTGTCGAGATAAGAATCTGGAATGAAAATTGGATTAGGAAGTTAAGAGTTGAAATCGAGAATGGAACTCGAATTTGAAATTTAATTCGACTTAGGTATAAGCGAATGGTTGAATCTGTGGATAAAAACAGGGTGGAATTTGGTTGAGATAACACCGGTATATGTTGGATTGATAACAGGTGAAAGTGATAGAGTTGATATACCCGACAAAAAGGTACAAGTTTATATTTGATATAAGCATGAAATTTATGAGCCGAATTGGCAAGCCGCTTGGCTGTTTGATTTTCTTTTGGGTTGGAGATGGCCTAGAGAGGCAAGTTGTGGTTTTACCGACAGGGCTGTACAAAGGAGGTTATGGCGAAATTTTCCGAAAATTAAAAGTGTTAGAAAATTTTCAGAATTTTTGAAAATTTTAGTTAGTCGGAAGGAATTAATATTTTAGTCGATATTAATTGGTTCAGAGGAGACAAGGGGTAAATAGATAAATTTTAATCCAATAGATAGGGTCGTTCTCTACCTTAGCAATTTCGAGGACGAAATTATTTTAAGTGGGGAAGAATGTAATGACCCGCATTGTCAGGGGTATTATAATTAATTTATTTAATTATATGTATCGTGATGTAGTGAATTAAATAGAGGTTTAATTAAATAATATGGAATATTTAATTAAATTAAATAATTAAATAATATATTTAATTCAGAAATAATCAAAAATATTGGGAATCACAATATTCTGTGAACGGGGTCGTCCCTTAGATTTAATTCAGCTTAGAGTTGAATTATATTGACGAATATATTATATAAACGACAGTTTGAACGTAGAATTATAATATAATTAAAATCGAGCTCGAAATGGCGCTGCAGTTCGTAAATTGGCGATTCGAACTTCAACTGAATGTACATGATTCGTTTTAAGCCAGATTTCTGTGAAACAAGAAACGTGTGGAGCTGGTGGAGTATATCTTTCTAGTGGAAGAGAAAAATCGGGATTTCGTCGTGTAGATTTTGATTTATGTCCAAATCAAATTTCAGAAAAGTCGCTGTGGAATTCCTTTATAATTTATAAAGGAATTAATTATATTTTAAAAAAGGAATTTCAATATAAATCGAATATCGGGTTGACCCAGATTGAAATATCGAGTTAGGAATCAATATAGGATTTTTCTGAGCTGTATGGTATTCCACTGTGAATATATACGATAATATATATTTATTTATATTTAATTTTATTTTATTTAAATGTATTTATATATTTAAATGGGTCATCCAGAGCTTTAAAAATAGCCAGTTTTTGCAAACGGAGTCGGAATTCGACGAAACTAATTTTGTTAGATCCGCAATGTCAAATAGTTGTTAGATTTCCAGTTTCGTAATTTTTGAAGTTAGTATGTGGCCGTACGGATTTTTAGAGTGAAAAACAGTCAGTATTTTGACAGTTAAAAATACGCTGTGTGAGCAAACGGAGTCGGAATTCGACGAAACCAGTTTCATTGGGACCATAATGTCGAACTGTAGCTGCATGTCCAGTTTCGCAATTTTCAGGCATCGTACGTGATCGTATGGATTTTTAGAAGACGGATACGAATATGAAATGATATAAAACAAATATCTAAAAATATCTAGATATTTTAACACCCTATAAATACCCCCCTTAACAAATCCTTAAGACCTAATTCACTTTCTCTTCCGCCGTCAGTGTTTCTCTAAACCCAAACGTGAGCAACTCATGTTGGAAAAATCAGTATAATTCAAATCAAATCACTAAAATCAAGGGTAATATGTTTTTGAATCCCTGCTATGCTCCCTTACGTTTTGGCATCAGTTTTAAGCAGTTCGAAACCTTTTTTGTTGCTGGGAAATTTATCAGCGTGTACGGCTGAAATTAGGGTTTCGAGTATTGTGGTTTTGGGGTGCATCGAAGTGGGATTCGAAATCGTATTGGAGTTTGCCACGGGATTTAGCATCTGTTCGTGGAGTTTGGTGAATTACGGTGACACTTGAATTCGATGTTTGGCGGTTGTCGAGGGGGTACTGTTGCTCGACGGAAATGAAGGACGTGGTGCGAGTTGGGTAAGAGTTGTATGGAGAGGAAGAAGAGGTGATATGGAGTGGTTTGGTATTGTTTGTTTGAGGTATTGTAAAGGAATGGAGGAACGGTGTGGAGTGGAAGATGGAAAATGGCCATTTAAGTTCTGGAGCGGTAACCTGTTCGGGGAAGAAAGGAGAGAACGAGCGGGTTTGGGTCTGATGTGTAGTGGGCCGGGGATTCATTTAAGTTAAGGCCCAGTTTTTAATTCATGTTTATTTAAATTTAAATATATACACAATCTTATAAGTGATGTATCTCTCTCGTACGAGGTCAGAAATTCGAACGGTCAGATCCACTGGGACCGTATGGATGAGAGCTCCACAATGGAACTGACTGGGAGTGGATTGGGGCTAGTTTGAATTTACGGCGAATTTAATTGTTTGATTCAAATCAAATAACAATTTATCGTTCTTTAACGATGAACTGCAAAAGTGAGTAAAACTCACCAACTCTGAACAGTTCTATTTTTACAACGTATTCTTAGAACTGTTAAATATTGTCTGTTTGATTGTGTGTTGACTGTTTGATTGAACTGCTAGTCAGTTAGTAGAAATTATATATATATATATATGTATATATATATAAACCGTTAAATATTTATATGTTGATTCTGCTATCAGAATATTTCATATCGAACTGAAAGTGATATTGATTTTACTGTGTAACATCTGTGGATGCAGGGAAATATGTCGGAGGAATCCAACTGGATTCCTCAACATTTATTTTACTGTGATTTATATATATTGTGATATATAATCTGACGTTGATTATGTGTGTTGGACGATATTTATCATTTGTTATATGGTGTGTTAAATACCATAAGAAATACCAGAATGGGGAAAAGGGATTTTCAAAGTATATTTTGAAAATAATTTATTTATATAAAATCAATGGATTTTATATTATAAAAGAAAAAGGATTTTGAGTAAAAGAAATATATTTATAAATCAAATATAAGGGAATTATATTTGTAAATCAAATATAAGGGAATTATATTTGTTAATCAAATATAAGGGAATTTATTTGTTAACCAAATATAAAGGAATTTATTTGTTAATCAAATATAGAAGGGAATTTATTTGTTAATCTAATATAATGGAAATATATTTGAAAGCAAATATAAAGGAATATATTGGTAAAACATAAATAAAGAGTTAAAAGAATTTATTTATTTAGGAAATAAACAAAGATTAAAGGAGATATTTAATTGGTAAATAAATAGGATTAAAAGGAGATATTTATTTGTTAAATAAATAAAGATTTAAGGAGATATTTATTTGTTAAATAAATAGGATTAAAAGGAGATATTTATTTGGTAAATAAATAGGATTAAAAGAAGATATTTACTTGTTAGAATAAATAGAATAAAAAGAATATTTAGTTGATAAATAAATAGAATTAAATCAAAAGAATATTCAGAAGATGAATAGAAAATGGAAATCTGTTTTTAACAGATAAATAGAAAGGATTAATTTATAAATAACAGTTTATAAATTAAATGAATATTTATCATTCGGTAAATGAAATATATAAGTCTGAACTTATATAGATAAGAGATATTGGTTTTAACACCGATAGTTTTAAATAGGATGGATACACAACACTTGTATAAGTGAAGTAACATCATTAAAGAGAACATTTATAAAGTGAAGAACCGTTACTAAAAGTAAATCTTTATAAATGAATAAACTTTATCAAATAGGAGTTATTCGAATAGGAGAAGTTGATTTGAGTTAGAAATAATCGATTAGAGTTAGGTTGACTAGTTAGAGTTAATCAATTAAGGTTGACCAATTAGAGCAAATAAATTAAGGTTGACCAGATAGAATAAATCAATTAGAGTTAACCAGTTAGAGTCAACCAGTTAGAGTTATCCAAATGGAGTTAATCGAAGTGAGTTAATCGAATATTGGTAATTCGAAGTGAGTTAATCGAATATTGGTTATTCGAAGTAAGTTAATCGAATATTGGTTATTCGAAGTGAGTTAATCGAATATTGGTTATTCGAAGTGAGTTAATCGAATATTGGTTATTCGAAAGGGGAGTTATCAAATCGAATAGAGTAAGAGGGGTTATCGAATATAGTTTATTCGACAGGAGTTAAGTGAATAGAGTAAATAAAATAGAGTTAAGCAAATAGAGTTAATCCAAGGGAGTTAATCGAAAAAAAAGGTTAAGTAAGGAAGTTAGTTAAAGAAATTTAAAAGGGAACTTTGCCTTTTTCAAGGTTAGAAATGTTGTTCAGTTAAGGTCTGAGAGGTAGTTCTACCCCAACTTGACTGGCTTCGTTTTAACTAAGGAATGGTTAAGGTTCGGCAGTAAAGGATGGTTAAGTGAATTTAGTTAAATAAGTGCGATGGTTTGTTTAACCATCTGTCTAAGTCCAATGTAAGAGTTTTGGAAATGTTTTCCAAATAAGAACCAGAAATGTTTTCTAATACAGAAAACAAGAAATGGAAATATTCCAAATGTAAATAACGTACATTTTCTAAAGTTAGAAAATAGCAAATGTTGAATATATGAAAAAAAGAAATGACAAATGAAATAAATTAATGATAAATTAATTTAAAGGATAAAAGTTGATTGATGATTGATCGATATAATTTCCATCTGGAAATAATAACGTTGTTTGCACACTTGTTTTTCTTTGATAGTTAACTCACAGACTATCGAAGTTTTGACCATTTTAACGTTGTTAATATGGAGAGACCAGTTGGATTATTATCCAAAGAACCACTCTGTATTGGCATAAGCGTTGCGAATCATATATGCCAAAGATAAATTGAAGACGGAGTAAAGTGCAAGGGCTGTTGTATAAGTCTTAGATAACAGTGACTAAGATGGATATACTGAATAGTGCCTCCGGTTTGTCCAGTCCCAGGACAACTTGTATGGACGAAGGTCTGACGGAGTATATCCAATGGATCGCGTAATTTGATCTGTTCAAACGTATTCACGTTTGGTGGCGGAGGAATTCGTTTCTCTTAGCTGTATACCCGTGTTATTTTTGGATAAATCAATTTGTGATTTGGCGGGTATGACGATGTGACATTCTAAGTGAATGAAGATGAATGTCTGACAGAGTATTTCCAGAAAGGTCACGTACATTGATTTCTTCAATCGTACCAAGAGTGGAAGCGGAGAAGGAAACTTCTTTAGCTAACACGTAATGTACTGTTGTAGACGTCAATTAGTGATTTTCGATGGATCTGACAATGTGGCATTTGAAGTGAATCTGATGTGATGATAAAGCGTAACCTCAAGCCTCATCAAACGGTAAATGACAGAAATCGGGCAGGTAGCATGGCTATGTAGGTCGCACCTATTAGGGTGCACCTGATCTAGAGTTTCATTTATTTCTAAAATCTATTGTTGATGCTGTCCCATTCGGGAAACGGTTGCTGATCCCAACCGTTGGTGATATACATTCGATACACTCAGCAAAATGAGTGGTCGGTCATGTGTGGCCGGGTTGCAAGATGTTCTTGTTAAACCCAGTGTATTCCTCTCTAGAGGTACACTAGCGAAAGGTGGTTCCATACCTTGTCATAGTTGGAAACCCATTATCCAATACGTGCTTGCGATTTTGATTTGTATACTATATATGTAGAACGTGAGATGAAAGCGTTTCTGCTAGATTGATATCTATTTGTACTTAGACATTATTATAATATTAGAATGATATGGCTTTGCCAAAGATGTTTGGATTCTCATAAGGGAAAAACCCGTTCCGTATTCACGGCGTGGTCTTATGAGTTATCATATACCTATTTAAAATATTTTACTCACACCAGTCCCATGACTGACCCGGAGTTTACTTTGTTTTGTTTTCCCTAAACTCTTGGGTGCCTAAATTTGTACGGGCAGTCAAGTAGTCGGGATTTACAGATACTTGAAGAGCTGGAGCAGGAGGCTTCAGAATCATATAGCTATTGTTTATTTCCGCTATGTTGTAAGTACTGTACTTTGAAAATGACTTGTATATTCAAGTACGGATTGATATTTCAAAGTTATGTTATATATTATATGTTATTCGTTCCGCTGTGAGATTCGTGTTACTCTGATGATGTAAGTTCTTCTTTTTCTTCTTCTATTCTAAGTTTATATCTTATCTATCCTCACCCTCTAATTTCTTTCATTAATTACCAGGATTTTTCGATGTTTGGTTATCGACATCGAGTTTATGTCGATAACCAAAGTCGCTCAAAATCCGGGTCATTACATATTGGGTCAATGTATATATTCAAGCTCAAGTACACATGATCAAAGTCATCAAGCAACAAGAAAACTGGCACGTATTAAATTGAAAGATTCAAATGCAGATCAGTCCACTCTTTTTTGCAAAGAAGTAATGAAATTTACAAATATTCATGGTTGAATTTGTGGAAATAAAATCAGTGAATATGGAATAAGCAAATGTGGCAAGCAACGAATAAATTCCAGAAAAGCAGTGAATCAAAATTGGAAATGAAACAATTTATTTTTATTTCCAGAAAATGCAAGTGTGATGACAGAGCCAAGAAAATGTGTTTCCACAAATCGGTTTACAATTGATGAAAGCAATTTCGGCAACTCATATATATATATATATATATATATATATATGTATGGCAAGGTGTTTCAACATTTCCAGAAATCATTCTTCAATATTTAGCAAGATTTTGTTTGAAAAAATTCACAAAGCATGTCAGGAAGCATATCAAGCAAGTTTTTCATGCCAAAGGAAATCAACTTATTCAAGGAAACAAAGAGATAGTTCACACAACAAACTGGACCACAAATATCAA
Organism: Allium sativum; assembly: GCA_030737875.1. Taxonomy (NCBI): domain Eukaryota; kingdom Viridiplantae; phylum Streptophyta; class Magnoliopsida; order Asparagales; family Amaryllidaceae; genus Allium; species Allium sativum. The sequence goes on along the minus strand of CM060926.1, from coordinate 1,014,276,305 downwards.
GCAAGCAATCAGGGAATATTCATGGCAAAAATAATTTCTTTTGTTTCCAGGAATGAACAATTTTAGTTCGGTAGTTTATGAAACATTTCCAGATTTTTTTGGAAAACATTAAGTTCTGGTTTCAAATTAACCTTCAAAAATGTTCAGTGGAAAGTCGAAGAAAAAAAATATTTTCCAGATTCATCAATCATCTGTCACGGCAACAAATTCAAGTTCAATCGAAGGATCAAAAAGGAAACATGCAATTAACCAGAGCAAGTCAATATTGGTGAAATCAGAGAGCATTTTAAGGATTCTAAAATCCCACTTAATCACCATTCATCACAGGCACAAAAGGGATCGAAAACCACAAACAACAATTTCAAGAAAAGATTTAATTCAGAAAACTCACATTTGGGTTTCGATCAAACAGAAAATCCAAATGATTCGAAGAAGCGGAGCATCAACATAGTTGTGACTACAAATTAATTCCAGAGCCTAATTTCAACAATCAAACAATTGCGTCTCTTTTTGGAGTTGAAAGAAACCCTAGTCGCCAAATTGAAGCTGCCATTTGTATTTCTCCAGAGACCAAAGGATCGGGGCAAAAGAGAATAAAAGATGGGTCGGCCTACTCTATGTTTGGCCAAGTGTTTTAAGTGATAAAAGGGGATGACCCTTTATTTTAAAGCCCTAGGGTTTTTCTATTTTATTTTATCTTTGTTTTGTTTTTTAATTTGTGTTGTTTATCTGTAAAACAAACAATCAGTTCTAGAGTCTGTAAAATCTAGGGGGATTCAGTCAAGAATTTGACTGACAGTTGCTAGAGTCTGTAAAATCTAGGTTACTGGTTACAGGGTCATAATCAGGGGAAATCTAATCGAGGGGATATCGGTCAGTCTAGGGTTTTGAGCATAGGGTTAGAATAGGAGCAGGGCTTGCGAGTGTACATGGTCCTTTATGCGGGATCTGTTCTTTCACCTAGTTGAAACATTAGGAATGCAGCAGTAGGCAGGATTTTGCCGAAGCTGGGTATATCTTGTGTCATTTACTTTCTGCATTTCTGTTTCTGCTATATTATGTGATCTGTGAATAGTTTTTTAATATCCTGTAATATTTGAACTAAGCGATAAATTTCAATAAACCCTATTCACCCCCCTCTAGGGTTAATCTAGATCCAACATTAATCCGACTGAAGTACTGCATAAAACACTAATGAGAGTGTAATGCAACTAGAATACTCTCGTGTAATAGGATGTCTCATGTACCTCATGAATTGCACAAGACCAGATATAGCTTACGCAGTAAGTCGATTAAGCAGGTACACAAGCAATCCAGGGAAGGAACACTAGAAAGCACTAATGAGAGTGCTAGGATATTTGAAAAATACCTCAAACTATTCCATACACTATGGAAAATATCCTGCCATAGTGGAAGGATACAGTGATGCAAACTGGATTGCTGACCCAGAGCAATCCAAATCAACTAGTGGTTATGTATTTACCCTAGCAGGGGCAGCAGTGTCATGGAAATCTTCTAAATAGACATGCATAGCTCGATCCACTATGGAATCAGAGCTCATCGCATTAGATAAACCAGGCGAAGAAGCAGAATGGCTTCGTCAATTTTTAGAAGATATCCCATTCTGGCCTAAACCTGTACCATCCATATGCATACACTGCGATAACCAAGCAGCGCTAAGTAGAGCGCATAACTTTATGTATAATGGGAAGTCACGACATATTCGTAGATGCCATAACACAGTTCGGCGGTTACTCTCAATTGGAACTATTTCCATAGATTATGTGAAAACAAATGATAACCTAGCGGATCTGTTTACTAAAGGTTTATCAAGAGATAAAATTGACTGCGCATCGAGGGGAATGGGTTTAGAAGCCTAAACCAACAAAAGTTATCTTATACGGAAACCCATCCAAGCGACTGGAGATCCCACGGACTAGGATCAATAAGCAAACCAGTTTTGAGTAACTCAAGACGTAATGCATTTTTGGACACAGTCCTACTCCATTCCTATGGTGCACACTATAAATGCATGCCTACAGAAATATTACAAGGTTAAAACTATGTTTTTTTAATGATGACCGTATCTTGAAATAACAAGTGGGGTATATGTAAGATACTCTTAATGGTTGCGATCACCTATGTTTGTGTGAGCTGGGTCGGCTCTATGAGAATTTTAAAAGGCTTGAATTCTCTATAACACTCGCAGAACCAGAAAGTGTTCAGGACCAAAATGAACACAACCAAAAGATTGGATGAGAAGGGAATCAATGCTTCGTAAAACTTATTGTTTACATATACAATGAAGGCTGACGGTTCAAGATGAAATAATTCACCGATTAGCCGAGTAGATCCGATAAATTTGAACTAGGGAAAGTTCAAAGTGAAATATCTACTTATCCATGAAAAAGCATTATTCCGTACGTAGTATGAGATATTGCACTTTGTGTTGGGGAAAAGTATATTATCGTTCATGTGGGGGATTGTTAGAATTCAAAGAGATGAATGACATATACTTTAGTCCCACATTGGCAAAAAGAAGATTAGATATATGTATTTATATCTATTCCTCATTCCCTATATTGGCCCTTAGGGTTATGTTATTTTGTGCGAGGGGGAGGACCTAGATCATATGAACCAAACACACACACGCGCGCCGCCCGCCTGTCCCGTACCGAACCGGGCCTGGTCGGGTTCGGGTTTGGGCTTGGGCTTGGGTCTAGAATGAAATCTTATTTTTTCTACGAAAAACTTAAATAATTTTGCGGGTTTTTCTTTTGTATCCACCAAAAGACCCAAAATTCATTGCATCTTCATATGCGGAAACTTAAACTGAGCTGGTGTTTGAGAAATCGGATTATGAAAAAAGTTCATGTTAACAATGTTATTTTCAAATGAATGTGGATGTTAGATTATACTCATTTGTGATTATGATAATTTTTATTCATATGGTTTATGTTTGAAAACTGTTCTATAGAACATTTTTGATAGTTTTTGTAATTTGTAAGCATTGTTTACTATAATAACTATGAAAAGTTGTTAGAGATATGTTTATAACCAATTTTATGTTTGTTTTTTTGTAATGTTATAGAAATGTTTATAGAAATTCTAAACATAACTTATTGTAAATGTTAGATATGTTATGTTTTACATCGTTTTATTGACATTTTAAATATTTAGTTACAACACATTGAAAACATTAGAATAACAAAATACAATATTTTATGATTAATGTACAAAAATTTCCCTTAATGGTGACATTGCATTGTAAAAAATATATTTTACAACATTTAAAAATCATCATGCAAAGTCTTCAAATTGCTATATTAGAATCATGCGATGGTACATAAGTGTAGTAAACATATCATTTACACTATTCAATACAACATTGAAAATGTGTTGCAAAAAGAAAAGATTTTATGCAACTATGCATATAACAACGGTGGAGAAAACGTTGTTAAAGTGTTTCAACAACGTATATTCACCATCGTAAAATGCTCTTTTTTTTGTAGTGAAGTTTTGAAATATGTTCCTACCAAAAACTATCGTGCTAACTATTTTATTCCAGGACTACTTGTTAACGCAGATTACTTTCACCTGTTAACGTACTATAATGCCATATGAATAATATAAATTAATATGTTGATGTAACAATGTAGTTAATCATATGTGATAGAAAGCAGGATATAAAGAAAGAACATTCGTCTAAATAGCTAAGAGACTTTTTTTTTGAAAATGAAATAGCTAAGATACATCGATGAGTTGACAATTTTAAAAATGACCTGGCTATACTTCTCTTCCATGTGGCTAATGAAATTTAGATGCCTTAACCATTTCTGGCCTCATAAGTTACCAACTTGATTCTTTGCTGAAAAAAGAAGACTGCATATGCGGGCATCAGGTTAGGGAGGAAATTGCACTTCTGATCTCAGGATCAAGAGTTGAAATAGCTCCAGGTTTAAGACAAGGGTCAAAATCAAGAATCACACGAGTATACATCAGTTGGTAACTCTAAATAACCAGACAACCTCAACCATTCACTCTTGTAGAGCTCCATGGATTCAAGAGAAGGGTGGGCATTGATTGAGGTTGATTAACCAGTAATTATATGTTATGATAATTATTTGTAATTTAAACAGATCGGAAGACATAGCTTACCCCAACAAAATAATAGCTCCCACTGAAACAGTCATCCCATTATACATGAGTTATCCAATCCATCAGACTTGCTCTGATTGTCGTTCTAACATGATTCATTTGGCATGTTACCGTAAAGAGAAATTATAGAAGAATAGCTGAGAAGATTTAATTATTCAAGAAGATGTAATGATACAGATTACAAGATTGGATACAAGAGTATGCAAATTTATAGATAATAAATGAAACTAGTAGAAAGATGCCTGAAATGAAAGATGCATGAATGTAACGGCTAGTAGAAAGATGCCTGAAATGAAAGATGCATGAATGTAACGGCTAGTAGAAAGATGCCTAAAATGAAAGATGCATGAATGTAACGGCTAGTAGAAAGATGCCAGAAATGAAAGATGTGTATGAAACCGATTGAATGGATAAACTTGTTTTGCACTATTACGCCCCCTTAATTAGATCTGCGTTTTCCGCTCTCATTTCCGTTTTCACCTCCATCTATTATCCTCAGCTCCTCTCTTATTCTGATGAAGTTTTTAGTCGATATAGCTTTGTTGAGGGCATTGTCTCTTTGGTAATACGCTGGTACATGAGAAATTGTCAATCGTCCTGCTTGTGCTTTTTCTATTACAAAGTGGAGGTCAATTTCGAGGTGCTTATTCCTTGAATGTGGGATTGGGTTATGTGACAGTGAAACTGTGCTCTTGTTATCGCACCAGATAACTGGTTGTCTCTTTAAGGGAAACCCTAGTTTTTCCATGAGTGAACCTATCCAAAGTACTTCTGATGTTGCGCTTGCTAGTGCTAAATATTCGGCCTCTGTGCTTGATCTGGAGGTAGTCTACTGCTTCTTCGTGCACTATGAAATGATGTTGGATCCTAGGTAAGCGCGGTATCCTGACACCAACTTTCTATCCTCAATGTCATTTGCCCGGTCGGCATCGCTGAAGCACTGTAAGTTGCATTCTTTCTCTGATTTCTGAGTTATTCCATGATGTCTCGTGCCCTGTAAGTATCTTAGAATTCTTTTCAATGCTATCCAGTATTCTGTTAGTGGGTTTTGCATGTATTGACTTAATTTGTTCACACTATAACATATGTCGGGTCTTGCGATGGTTGCATATTGCAGTCCCCGATTATACTTCTGTACTGCTTGACATTATCTATGGCCTCACCTTTATGTTTAGATAGCCGTAGATAACTGATCATCCGTGTTGGTAAATGTTTTGCATGACGCAAATTTGCTCTTCGGAATATCTTTGAAATATAATTCTGCTGCGACAAGATTAGATCTTTGTTATTTCTTTTGATCACCTGTATTCCAAGGAAATATTTTAGCTCACCCAGATCTTTGATAGCGAAACTTTTATCTAATAAGTGTACAATTCTGCTTATTTCTTGATCGTTGTCTCCTGTTATAAGCATGTCGTCCACGTATACCAGTATGAAAATAGTTCCCAGTGTGTTCTTCTTCATGTATAAGGAATTGTCAGACATTGCTTACTTGAAACCCATGTTAGATTGTAGTGTCCCGAAATTCCGGTACAATTTGAGCTGACCAAATAACACAAGTCCAACCCAAATTACACTGGAAACCAGGAAACTAACAGAAAGACAACAGAGGGTGAGAATAGATAAGATAAAACTTAGAATAGAAGAAGAAGAAGAACCTACAACATCAGAGTAACACGAATCTCACAGCAGAACGAACAATATATAATAGATACATAACTTTGAAATAAAACCAGTATATGGATACAGTAACATTTTCAGAGTACAACACTTACAACACAGCGGAAATAACTATAGCTATATAATCCTGAAGCCTCCTGCTCCAAGTTCTCCAAGTATATCTGTAAAATCCAGACTACTTGACTGCCCGTACAAAATTGGGCACCCAAGAGTTTAGGGAAAACAAAACAAAACAAACTCTGGGTCAGTCTTAGGACTGGTGTGAGTAAAACAATTTAAAACAATTTGAGCAATAAAACAATATCTCATAAGACCAAGCCGTATAACGGAACGGGTTTTCCCTTATGAGAATCCAAAATAATCTGTACATCATATTTCTTTTGATATTATATTAGTGTATATCAATCACAATATAATAATCATCTAGCGGAAATGCTTTCATCTCAAGTTCTACATACATAGTATACAATCAAAATCGCGAGCACTTATTGGATAATGGATTTCCAACTATGACAGGTATGGAATCACCTTCCGATAGTGTACCTCTAGAAAGGAATACACTGGGTTCAACAAGAACATCTTGCAACCTGGCCATACATGATCGACCACTCATTTCGCTTGCGTGTATCGAATGTATATCACTAATGGTTGGGATCAGAACCGTTTCCCGAATGGGATAGCATCGAATAGATTAAAGAATGAAATGAATATCCCTAGATAGGTGATAATACACCCCGCTTGGCAGCCAACCACTTAGCCTTGCTGCCTGCCCGATTTTGTCATTTCCCGATTGTGAGGCTAGAGGCTATGCTTATCTCTGACAGATCGCACATTTATTCACTTTGAGTGTCACATCGTCATACCCGCCAAATCACAAATTGATTTCCCAAAAAATGCAACGGGTATACAACTAAGACAAATGAATTCCTCCGCCACCAAACATACATACGTTTGAAGAGATCAACTTACGCGGTCTGTTAAATATACTCTGTCAAACATTCTTCCATACAGGTCATCCTGGGACTGGACAAACCGAAGGCACTATTCTGTAAACAGGACAGCCCTTGTAAAATTCCATCTTCAATTTTCTTCTTCATACCTGATCGCAATGCTAATGCCATACGTAGTGGTTTTTCAGATAACATATCTGATCCCGGTCTCTTCGTATTGACAACGGAAATGGTCAAAATCTTCGATAGTCAGTGATTTTACTATCAAAGGAAAACATATGTACAAACAACGGTCGTATTTCCAAATGGAAATCTTACCGAGCAAATCATCAATCAACACTGATCTGCTTTAATTTAATTTTTGATTTAATTATCCATTTTCCTATTCCTGTTTCCATATATTCGACATTTCTTATTTTCTAAATTTAGGAAATATACGTTATTAACATTGGAAAACATTTCCAATTCTCTTTTTCTATATTAGAAAATATTTCTGATTCTTATTTGGAAGACATTTCCAAAACTCCTACATTTGGATTTAAACAGATGTTTAAATAAAACATCGCTATGCCAACTCAAAACTTACACTAATTAACTAAATTCACTTAACCAATCTTCATTGTCGAACCTTAACAATTCCTCAGTTAAAAATGAAGTCAATCAAGTTAAGGTATAATTACCTCTTAGACCTTAACTGAACAACATTTCTAACTTCAAAATAGACAAAGTTCACCATCTAAATCTTTAACACTTCCTTCCGTAACTCTCGGATTCTATTTACGAATCCACTTCTTTATTGAAAAACATTGATTATAATTATAGCGTTATAATCCCTACTTCTGAAATATCTAACTCCAAAATATAACTCGATTAACTCAAATCAATTAACCTTAACTCCATTAACTTTAACTTGATTAACTTTAACTCATTAACTCTTATCACTTAACTCCTTTCGAATAAACTATATTCGATTAACTTCTTTCGAATAAACTATATTCGATAACTCCTTTAACTCTATTCAAATAAACTATATTCATTTAACTCCTTTAACTCTATTCGAATAAACTATTTTCGATTAACTCCTTTAACTCTATTCGAATAGACTATATTCGATTAACTCCTATAACTCTATTCGAATAAACTATATTCGATTAACTCCTATTCAATTAACTAATATTCGACTAACTCTTATTCGAATAACTAATGCTCGGTTAACTCTTTTCGAATAACTAATATTTGATAACTCTTTTCTAACACTAATATTCGATAACTCTTTTCGAATAACCAATATTTGGTAAATCTTTTCGAATAACTATATTCGATTAATTCCTTTCGAATAAACTATATTCAATAACTATTTTCGAATAACCAATACTCGATAACTCCTTTCGAATAACTAATATTCGATAACTCCTTTCGAATAAACTATATTTGATAATCCTTTCGAATAACTAATATTCGATAACTCCTTTCGAATAACTAATATTCGATTATCTCGCTTCGAATTAACTTATTCGATTAACTCACGTTTCCAAATAAACTATACTCGAATAACTCTAATCCGCCTAACTCTGATTCGATTAACTCTATTTAATTAACTCTAACTCGACTAACTCAAATCGATTAACTCTGACTCGACTAACTCAAATCGATTAACTCTAATTCGATTAACTCTAATCGATTAACTCTAACTCGATAAATTCTAATTCGATCAACTCTATTTAATTAACTCTAATTAATTTACTCTATTCAATTAACTCTATTTGATAACTCTAATTGATTTACTCTATTCGATTAACTCTAATCGATAACTCTAATTGATTAACACTATTCGATTAACTCTAATCGATAACTCTTTTATATCTTGTTAATTCCCTTTTATAATCCTATTTATTTCCAAATAAATTTCCTTTTAAAATTTTATTCATTTAACAAACAAATATTTCCTTTTCAATTCCTTTTTAATTCTATTTGTAAATATTTTACAAATATTCCCTTTTCAATTCGATTTGTAAATGTTTTACAAATATTTCCTTTTCAATTCTATTTGTAAATGTTTTACAAATATTCCCTTTTCTATTTGTTTCTCAAATATTTCCTTTTTAACATTCTAGTATCCCTTATGGTTTTAACGTACCATATAACAATGATCAATATCATTCTAACACACATCATCAACAACAGGTTATATATCACATCATATATCACCATATATGAAAAACAGTAAAATAAATATTGAGGAATCCAGTTGGATCCCTCCAACCTGTTACCCTGCATCCACAGATGTTACACAATATAATTCACATCAATTTCATTTCAATATGAAATATTCCATTAAATAGAATTAATATTAAATTAATAGTGTATATATATATACATATACATATACATATACATATATATATATGTATATCGTTATCTATAATTTCAACCAATAAATCAGCGGCTCAACCAAACAGTCAACACACAACAATCAATCATCATTTACCAGTTCTAAAAATATGTTATAAAAATATAAACTGATAGTGTTGGTGAGTTTTACTCACTTTGGAAGTTCATCATTAAATAAAAAATAACTGTCGTTGATTTGATTCCGACAATTTATTTTGCTATAAATTGGAACGAGCTCCGATTAACTCCCAGTCAGTTCCATTATGTTGCTCTCGTCCATACGATCCTGTCAGATCTTGTTTCGCTGAATTTTTTTCATGTATGACCAAGTTATGACTTACACAAGTTAATACATTTAATTTAAAATAAAAACATGGATTTAAAATTAAAAATGGGCCTTAACCTCTCATCTAGCCCAACATCAGATTTTAAACCCCGGCCCGCTCAAATTCCATGCCCAGACCCGCAAAAGATATTTAGCCCTCCTTCCCCGACAACAGATCGAACCCGATAGCTCCATAACCATTCCGCCATCTTTAACCTCCATCGCCCCTTTCATTTCCACACCGTTCTTCAACCCGCAACCACCAACGTTTACCTCTCACCGACCTCTACATCCCCATGTACATTTTATCGAACCCGAGCTCAGGAACAAGGAAGCGATGTCGACCTCCAAAGCCTCGACAGCAGTACCAGTATCGACACCATTCAACGCAGAATCCTTCAAAATTCCACTAACTCCTTCCATTCTCCACTATGAATTCGAAAATGACCTCAACAACATGAATCATTGCTTCACATCCCTTAAATCCTTAACCCTAGTTCGCTGTTCACTTTCCAGCGACGGAAAAGAAGATGTCGAGCAACATAAAAATGGTATAAGAGCGTAGAGATTCTCGTTAGGATTCCATAAATATATATTCAAATATTTATATATTTTTATTTGGATTAATATGTTTTTTTTCCATGGTGAAAACATACGTTTTCTGAAAAACAAAGCGGCGGAAAATTTTGTTGACTATGGAATGAATAAATTAGGTTAGGGAGAAGTTAATGAGTATATATAGGGAAGTTATAATATTTTTTTTATTCCATTATTATATTAATTTCTAAGAAATCGCTACTTGTACTTGTCCTTAAAAATTCCTGTGACCACATACGATACCCAAAAATCACGAAAATTGACATACACTAGAGTTTGACATTACGGCCCCAACGAAACTGGTTTCGTCGAATTCCGACTTCGTTTGCTCACACAGCGTATTTTTAACCATCAAAATATCGATTGTTTTTCACATGAAAATTCGGTACTGCTGCACACTGACTCCAAAAATCACGGAAACTGAAATCTAACAATAATTTAATATTCTGGATCCAACAAAATTAGTTTCGTCGAAAACGGAGCTCGTTTGCAAAACAGCCTATTTTTAAAGCTCTAAATAAATCCACTTAAATATTAAATATATTTAAAAATAATTAAATTAAATATTTATAAATAAATATTATCATATATATATTCACAGTAGAATATCACACAGCTCCATATCGCGATTTATAACTAGATATTCCAAATTCAGTGTTACATCGATATTCGATTTATATTGAAAAATCCTTTTATAATATAAATAAATCTCTATAATTTATAAAGGAATTCCATAGCGACTTTTCAAAAATTTGATTTGGACATAAATCAAAATCTACACAATGAAATCCCGATTTTTCTCTTCCACTAGAAAAATATACTTCATCAGCTCCGAACGTTTCTTGTTTCACAGAAATCCGATTTAAAACGGATTATGTATATTCAACTGAAGTTCAAATCACCAAATAACGAACTGCAACGCCATTACGGGCTCGATTAAAATTATAATATAAATTATACGTTCAACTTTCGTTTAAAATAAATTCGTAATTATAATTCAATTCTAAACTGAATTATATATTTCAAATTGTCCAATTCACACGATATTGTCATTCACTATTTTCGACTATTTCATAATTAAACATATTATTTAATTATTATATTAATTAAATATTCCATATAATTTAATTAAACGATCATTTAATTCTCTTAATCACTATTTAAATAATTAAATTAATTAATTATTTAACTGTAAAAATACGGGACATTACATACTTCCCCCTTTAAAATAATTTCGTCCTCGAAATTGCTAAGGTAGAAAACAAACCCTATTGACTGGTTAGAACTTATTTGTTCACTTCTTAACTTCAGTTTCAACTGAAAAAATTTAATTTCAATTACATATTTATTCATTCCTACTAACGACAATTTTCTAACACCTTAACTTTTCGAAAAATTTCACTAGCAACTCCTTTGTACTGGTCAATAGCTCAAACTCCAACTCGCCTCTCTAGGCCTTCTCCAACCCAAAAGAAAATCAAACAGCCAAGCAGCTTTCCAAATTGGCTCATAAATCACTGAACCCATATATAAATAGAATTGTACCTTTTTGTCGGGCTTATCATTATCTCATTTCCATCTGCTACCAATTTTAGCAGATGTCAATGTCACCCCAATCAAACTACAATCAATTCATCCTCAAATTCAATCATTTGGTTCTATCCAAGCCAAATTTCATTTCAAACTCAAGTTTCATTCTTGATTCTAAACTCTTATCAATCTAAACTACTTGATATCATTTTAATCCAATTCAATTTCCACTTACCACTTAACTGGCTTTATTTTAATTCCAATTTGCTTTCACAAATTCTACTTTAATCCGTTTTTAATTCAACAGTCTCCTCCTGGAAATTTTAAACAGCTTTGCTTTTCAAAGACCAAATAATCCCTTTCAGAATCAAAACAACTTGCTTTTCACAAAACAATTCAAAAACGAAATCTTTGGTAATAATCCGTCATTTAGCAACTCAAAAATGAACACTAATGATGTCATGATTCATCATCAGGTTATTTCCCAGCTATCGAAGTGAGTTCAATACTATATCACCTTTAAAACCATTTCAAACACTTCCATTTTGAAATACATTTCAAAATATCTTTCACAATGCTTGTAAAACAATTTCAAATCTCCCAGGATTTTAAATTTCTCTTATACTTAATTCAATTACATTTACAAACACTTCCCATGGTTTCGGAATTTTAATTCCAAACTCTGATTTTAATCTAGATTTTTAATTCATCTAATTTCATATATTACACTATATGAATTCTGATTGGCTATTTATATAACCATTTCAATTATAACCTTATCTGATTAATATAACAACCAAAACATCCAATATACTATAATATTTCCAATATTTATACTTTCATTTATATCAAAATATAATTGGGTAAAATTATTTCATTTACCCTTCTTTCAAAACATATCGTGTCGGTTCATCGTATTCGAGTGTTTAGAAACTCCTACCGATACAGCGGATCAAACCGATCGATCAGAACTCATAAACAACTCAACCAATAAATCTCCACAATATAAAACAATATTTATAAAATCTACAGATACGCTCTCTCATATGTATACACTCAACTCAATCTAGGGCATTACTAACCCCATCTCTATTGAGTTATGCCACAGAGCCAAGGTAATTACTTAACCTTCAGTTCTGATACCAACTGTAGTGTCCCGAAATTCCGGTACAATTTGAGCCGACCAAATAACACAAGTCCAACCCAAATTACACTGGAAACCAGAAAACTAATAGAATGAAAACAGAGGGTGAAAATAGATAAGATATAACTTAGAATAAAAGAAGAAGAAGAACCTACAACATCAGAGTAACATGAATCTCACAGCGGAACGAACAATATATAACAGATACATAACTTTGAAATAAAACCAATATATGGATACAGTAACATTATCAGAGTACAACACAGTGGAAATAACTATAGCTATATAATCCTGAAGCCTCCTGCTCCAAGTTCTCCAAGTATATCTATAAAATCCAGATTACTTGACTGCCCGTATGTAACGACCCAGATTTTTGAACAGTTTATTTTAAATATTTAGTATGGTTTTAAATATTGAATTCATAATATAAATGAATTTTATATTGAATTTATCGAATGAATAATCGATATGCGAATTAATATCAAATATATTGGGTATCGTAATACGAAACGATAATAATTTGCAGTTAAAAACTGATTCGAAATGATTCAGTCGATCAATATAATTCTAGTTGAATATAGACGAGTTATTTTCAATGACTTTAATCGTTTATTTGATATTGATAGTCTGTATAAGCAAACGAATTAAATTTCAGAATATGCTCAGTTAAGTTTAGAATAACGTAAAAATCTGGTAGCATCGGTCGTTGTGTTAAATAGCGGTTCAGGGTTTTAATTTTAAGGACCACAAGATATTTAGCTTTTTAATCAAAATAAAAACAAGCCGACCTAAAAAAAATTAGCGCCACCCTAAGATTTTACATCAGCACAGCACAGACTTCATTCATCTCGAGCCAACAGCTTTGTCTCCAAGCTTCACTATCAGGTAGACATAATTTTAATGGCTCGTACTCTTTGTTTCCCCAATCGTGTATATATAAATGGCCACTGCTTCTGAAATAAAAATCGATTCGTGAGTTTCAAACGAAAGAAATGCCGTCTCTTTTTCAAATTTCAATCACTCCTCTTTAAAACAGAAATGGCCGATCCATTTCTGACTTCAAAATCAAATAAAATGGCATCTCCCTCTTTCGCGACTTAGTTCCAAATTCGAAGCTCCCCTCTTTTAAATCCTTTCAATAATTATATTAAATCATTTATTCAATGAAATCACCAATTATTAAATTCGTTTTCCTCATGCGTTCGAGACCCACAATTCCGCACCATCAGAAACTGGTGCGACATGCTTCTTCGATGATCGATTTTGAACCAACGATAACAAAGGCGTTCGATGTTTAAGGGATTTGAGCCCAAGCCGATCAGAAAGTCCACAATTTTAGGGAAATAATGGGTGCGACAAGAATTTAGGGCGGCGAATTAGGGTTTCGAGTTTGGGGGTTACTGGCAGCATCAGCTCGACACGATTAGGGGGCACTCCAGTAGAAAACAGTGGAAAGCAACTGGTCCGATGCAGCATGACAAATGAAGAGGGCTATAAATTGAAGTTGTTCGGGATGTTGAAAGCTGATAAGTGTGAGGCTGTTGTCTGATATAGTGATGTTAGAAAGGAAAAAGGAGATTGTCAGGAAGGTGTTTTGAAATGCCAAAGTGACATGAATGGGTTTTGAGGCTGTTTTAGTAGAAGGAAGATGGGCGCTGAGTGTGTTTTGTCGATTAGTCGAGTTTTTACAAGGCAACAGGTATAAAATTTTACGAAATTAATTATTCATAGAATTTATTTATTTTAAGTGTTTAATCGACAAATAAAATTTAATAATCACAGGTGAAATAAATTCATTCAAATAGATGAGTAGCCAAGTCGATATGGCATTTTAATGGATATTCGGCAAAACAGAAATCACGGTGAGTAAATCTCGCTCACCTTTTATTTATAATTATTTTTACTTCGTAAAAATAATTGTTGTTGCTTGGTTGGATTTTTTTCTGGTTGTTTTATATACATTAGTTATTTAGGCTATTATATATATATATATTGGGTTGATTGATTGGTTGGATTCCCGCAGTCTCATTAGCGGATGCCCGCAGTTTCATAGCGGATGATTACCCTATACGCCCCACGCTATGATTAGTGGATGACCTTCTATACCGCGATATTCTGCCACGAAGCAGAATGGGTATTATTTATGTGCTAACATCTGTGGATGTAGGGAAAACAGGTTGGAGGAATCCAACTGGATTCCTCAAAAATATATTATCTGTTTGTTTATTTGTTTGCATATATATTGTTATATATGATGTGTTAGAAAAATAAATAATTCGTTGTTTTGTGTGTTTAAATATCACGGGGCTTAAGTAATGATATTTAAAAATATCGTGGAAGGATATTTGAGATTTTAAAAAGGGAAAATTCTATGTTTAAATAGAGTTTGAATTCTAAATGGAAATAAATATATAAAACTTGTTTTGAAAAATAAAACAAGTAGTTTCTTTATAAACGAAGTTTATAAATAGTTCTTTTATAACGAAGTTATAAATGAAGTGAAAAGAATTATCATTTGATAATTCAGAAATAGAAATACAAGCGTGAAATTGGGATTTGAAATGAAATTTCAAAATAGGATGTGAAATGAAATTTTTAAATATATAACTCAAATGAAATTTGAGTATAACATTTGAATTTTAAAAGGAGTTTAAATATTTGAATTTTTAAAAGGAGATTGAATATTAGAAATTCAAATGAAGTTTTGAAAATAGATTTGGATATAGAAATTCAAATGAAGTTTTGAAAATAGATTTGGATATAGAAATTCAAATGAAGTTTTAAAAATAGATTTGGATATAGAAATTTAAATGAAGTTTTGAAACTAGATTTGAAATAGGATTCAAATAAGAGGATTTGAATGATAAAATTAAAAAGGGGGTTGAATATTTGAAATTTCAAAATAGAATTGAATCGGAGTTTGGATATTTGAAATTCAAATAGAGTAAATATAGAATTTGAATTCGAAGAGAATTGAATATAGGGAATTTGAATGTAGAATTCAAAAAGGAATTCAAATGGAATTTAAATTTTAGAATTTGAATATGAAATTCAAATGGGTTTTAAACTATGGAATTTTGAATCTAGAATTTAAAAAGGAGTTTGAATATTTGAATTTCAATAGAATTCAAATATAGAAATTGGAATATAGAAGTTCCAAGGGAATTTAAATATAGAGTTTGAATAAGAGAATTCAAATGAATTCAAACATGGAATTTGAATATAGGGAATTCAAATAGGAATTTAAGTATTGAATTTGAATATCAAATAGAAAAGGGATTGAAATTTGGATATGGAATTCAAAGTGAGATTGGAATTTGAATCAAGGAATTCAAATAGAGTTAAATAAAGTTGAATTCATTTTAAAGAAGTTTAAAAAGTTTATATATATAAATATAATTAAAACGAACTCGCCGCAGCGCTGCAGTTCGTAAATTGGCGACTCGAACTTCAATTGAGTATACAGAACTCAATTGGAGTCGGAATTCTTCGAAACAAGAAACGTCAGGACCGGTTTGATAATAGTTTTCTAATGAAGAAGAAAAATCTGGATTTCGTCGTATAAATTTTGAGATATGTCAAAAATCAAATTTTCAGAAAAACAGCGCCAAAATCGTTTTAAACCCATAACGATTTATTTAGTTTTATAAAAGGATTTTAAACGAATAAAATTCGAAATTTTATTTAGGAAATTTCAGATTTTGAGTTGTAATTATATGTGAACTCAAGTGAAGTAATGAGTTTGATTTTGAAACAGAAATAAGATTTTTGACTTTGAATAGAACTAACTAATTTGAATAGAAATTAGTTAAATGGGATTTTGAATTGATATTGGGCTTGGAATAAGTGAATTCGATTTGAAAATTTTATTCGAAATCGAAAGGGAAGCTAGAATTGGGAACTTGGGATTCAATTTGGATATAAGCTAATTAAATATTTTGTTTGAACATGTTATGTTCAAACAAAGAAGTGAAATAGGCAAAATGACCGATTTAAAGAATAAATGGGCGGAACTGAATTCAAATGATTAGATAGTGTTGAATTGAATTGGAAACAGGTGAACAGGTGTTAAACAGATATGGGATGGAGTATATGAGGATTTAAATTTATGTGCTCGACAAAAAGGTACATGTTTAATTCATATATGAGATTTATGCGCCGTATCGGCAAGCCGCTTGGCTTTTTCTTTTTCTTTTTGAAATGAGAAGATACCGGGAAGCTATTTGAAATTTCCCGATGCTCCCGATACAGGGGAGGTTATGGCGAATTTTTCCGGGAATTTAAGGAGTTAGAATATTTTTAAGAAATTTGACAATTAGAAATCTATATATCGATATATATAGAATTCGATAAGGAAACGAAATCAAAAATAGCGAAAAGGGCCAATATGGTTATTGAAAATATTTGGATAACAAATATTGATAAGGAAATGGAGAAGAGATTTAATTAATGAAATATTAATTAAAGAGCCCAGTGATTTGTTTGATATGTTTGGATGAACACTTGTTTTTATTCGATAGTTAAATCACAGACTATCGAAGTTTTGACCATCGTTGTCAATATGGAGAGACCGGTTGGATTATTATCCGAAGAACCACTCCGTATCGGCATAAGCGTTGCGAACCAAGTATGCTGAATATATTGAAGACGGAGTAAAGTGCAAGGGCTTTTCTATTTATAGAAATAGTGCCTTCGGTTTCGTTCAATCCCAGAACGAACGTAAATGGACGAATGTCTGACAAAGTATTTCCAATGATCAAATGGGTTGGTCTGTATGAATGTATATGGTTGCAACGGATTTATCCCTTAGCATAATATCCAGAATATTTGTGCAAACTCAACTAGTGATTAAGGGATCTGACAATGTGGCATTCAAAGTGATTGTGCTATCAATGAATGGTAAGTATGCGTAGCCTCAGGCCTCAACAACCGGGAAAGGACAAAAATCGGGCAGGCAGCATGGCTATGTGGGTCGCACCCATTAGGATGTATAATCACCTATCTAGAGAAATTCCTTTTGTTTCTAAATCTATCGATTCTGCCCATTCGGGAACGGTGGTTTGAGTCCAACCGTTGGTGATATACATTCGATACACTCAAGCGAAATGAGTGGTCGGTCATGTGAGGGCCGGGTTGCAAGACGTTCTTGTTGAACCCAGGTGTATTCGCCTCTAGAGATACATCATCGGAAGGTGGTTCCATACCTTGTCATGTTGGAAATCCAATCTCCAATAAGCACCATGCGGTTTTTGATTATATACTATATATGTGGAGCGTGAGATGCAAGCGTTATACTATTTGGTTATTTACTTGATGTAGACATTATTATAATATCACTGGATTTTTGTATCAAAGTGTTTTGGGTTATAGTAAGGTAAAAACCGTCCATGTTTATGTGTGGGCTGATCTTACTATTATCTTTTCTTTTGAAAGGATTTTTAAAGTTAAACAAGTGGTTGGAGTTTACTCACACCAGTCCCATGACTGACCCAGAGTTTATTTTGTTTTGTTTTCCCTAAACTCTTGGGTGCCCAAATTTGTACGGGCAGTCAAGTGTTTCAGGCTTTTACAGATACACTTGGAGGAGCTTGAAGCAGGAGGCTTCAACGTTAGTTATTTAGAGTTACTTCCGCTGGATCAAATGTTATGTGTACTCTGATGATGGTATGTATGTACAAAACAGATTTGTATTTCGAAGCTTATGTTATATAATATATTTTATTCGTTCCGCTGTGAGTTTGTGATCTTCGTTTTCTTCTATTCTAATATTTCTTTCTTTCTATTTCTCATCCTCTAACTTCTTTCTAATAATGAGTCGTATTTCTGTGTTATTTGAGTTGGACGTGTGGTGTTTTTAGTCAACTCAGATAGCACGGATTTGCGGGTCGTTTCAGTTGGTATCAGAGCTTAGGTTGAGCGAACACCTAGGCTTGTGTGGCATGTGCTCATTAGAGATAGGGTCAGTAGTACCCTAGAATGAGTTGAGTGTGTAGATACGAGAGAGCGTATTTGTTAGTTGATATAAAAGTTGTTATATATTGTGTTGACTAGTCTGTGAGTGGTTTATGAATTCTGGTCGAATCGTGGGACGCCACGAAGTCGATAGGAATTTCTAAACACTTGAACAGAAAATACGACATGATATTGTTTTAAAGTGGGTAAATGAAATAATTTTACCCAAATTTCTATTTTGATATAGAAAGAATAATTTTCTAGAATTCTTATTATATGGATGTGTTGGATGTTGATTTTATAATCAAATGAGATTATAAAAATTGAAATGGTTATTTATAACCAAACTGAATTTGTATATGAATGAAATATATACAAATGAGATGAATTAGAATTAAATTCAAACCAGAATTTGGAATTTTAATCCTGGGAAGTTGAAAAATATTTTTCAAAGTATATTAAAATAATATAGATTTGTTTTAAAGGATTTGAAAGAAAATCATGGAATTTGAAATAATAAGGCACTGAACTCACTTCAGTGGCTGGGAAATTATTCTGATGATGATTGCAACATCATCAGTGTTCATTTCCGAGTTTCTAAGTGATGAATTGCTACCTTAAAAAGTTTTGATGGAAATTTGTTTGAAAGAAAACAAGTAGATTTGAAAATTCAAATGTTTTGAATTTGAAATGAAAATAAATATATATATATATATTTATGGGATTTCAAAAGAATTTGAAAAGAAAACCCAGGGATTTGAATTCTGGAATTTAAATTTAACTTAAGCAAGTTAAATGAGTTGAAGTAAATCAATTGACTAAAATCAATTTGAATAGGTTTAATGGAATATAGATTGGATATAAATGGATTGATCATAGATCATTCGAATCAAATGTGTGAAGACCAAAAGTTTTGGTTGGAGTGAATTTATTGAAATATGAGGAGTTGGGTTTCAACATAAGAGAGATATTGAAAAGAAATGGATTTGTACCCTTTTTCCTACCTTAGCAATTTCGAGGACGAAATTATTTTAAGGGGGGAAGAATGTAACGACCCAGATTTTTGAACAGTTTATTTTAAATATTTAGTATGGTTTTAAATATTGAATTCATAATATAAATGAATTTTATATTGAATTTATCGAATGAATAATCGATATGCGAATTAATATCAAATATATTGGGTATCGTAATACGAAACGATAATAATTTGCAGTTAAAAACTGATTCGAAATGATTCAGTCGATCAATATAATTCTAGTTGAATATAGACGAGTTATTTTCAATGACTTTAATCGTTTATTTGATATTGATAGTCTGTATAAGCAAACGAATTAAATTTCAGAATATGCTCAGTTAAGTTTAGAATAACGTAAAAATCTGGTAGCATCGGTCGTTGTGTTAAATAGCGGTTCAGGGTTTTAATTTTAAGGACCACAAGATATTTAGCTTTTTAATCAAAATAAAAACAAGCCGACCTAAAAAAAATTAGCGCCACCCTAAGATTTTACATCAGCACAGCACAGACTTCATTCATCTCGAGCCAACAGCTTTGTCTCCAAGCTTCACTATCAGGTAGACATAATTTTAATGGCTCGTACTCTTTGTTTCCCCAATCGTGTATATATAAATGGCCACTGCTTCTGAAATAAAAATCGATTCGTGAGTTTCAAACGAAAGAAATGCCGTCTCTTTTTCAAATTTCAATCACTCCTCTTTAAAACAGAAATGGCCGATCCATTTCTGACTTCAAAATCAAATAAAATGGCATCTCCCTCTTTCGCGACTTAGTTCCAAATTCGAAGCTCCCCTCTTTTAAATCCTTTCAATAATTATATTAAATCATTTATTCAATGAAATCACCAATTATTAAATTCGTTTTCCTCATGCGTTCGAGACCCACAATTCCGCACCATCAGAAACTGGTGCGACATGCTTCTTCGATGATCGATTTTGAACCAACGATAACAAAGGCGTTCGATGTTTAAGGGATTTGAGCCCAAGCCGATCAGAAAGTCCACAATTTTAGGGAAATAATGGGTGCGACAAGAATTTAGGGCGGCGAATTAGGGTTTCGAGTTTGGGGGTTACTGGCAGCATCAGCTCGACACGATTAGGGGGCACTCCAGTAGAAAACAGTGGAAAGCAACTGGTCCGATGCAGCATGACAAATGAAGAGGGCTATAAATTGAAGTTGTTCGGGATGTTGAAAGCTGATAAGTGTGAGGCTGTTGTCTGATATAGTGATGTTAGAAAGGAAAAAGGAGATTGTCAGGAAGGTGTTTTGAAATGCCAAAGTGACATGAATGGGTTTTGAGGCTGTTTTAGTAGAAGGAAGATGGGCGCTGAGTGTGTTTTGTCGATTAGTCGAGTTTTTACAAGGCAACAGGTATAAAATTTTACGAAATTAATTATTCATAGAATTTATTTATTTTAAGTGTTTAATCGACAAATAAAATTTAATAATCACAGGTGAAATAAATTCATTCAAATAGATGAGTAGCCAAGTCGATATGGCATTTTAATGGATATTCGGCAAAACAGAAATCACGGTGAGTAAATCTCGCTCACCTTTTATTTATAATTATTTTTACTTCGTAAAAATAATTGTTGTTGCTTGGTTGGATTTTTTTCTGGTTGTTTTATATACATTAGTTATTTAGGCTATTATATATATATATATTGGGTTGATTGATTGGTTGGATTCCCGCAGTCTCATTAGCGGATGCCCGCAGTTTCATGGCGGATGATTACCCTATACGCCCCACGCTATGATTAGTGGATGACCTTCTATACCGCGATATTCTGCCACGAAGCAGAATGGGTATTATTTATGTGCTAACATCTGTGGATGTAGGGAAAACAGGTTGGAGGAATCCAACTGGATTCCTCAAAAATATATTATCTGTTTGTTTATTTGTTTGCATATATATTGTTATATATGATGTGTTAGAAAAATAAATAATTCGTTGTTTTGTGTGTTTAAATATCACGGGGCTTAAGTAATGATATTTAAAAATATCGTGGAAGGATATTTGAGATTTTAAAAAGGGAAAATTCTATGTTTAAATAGAGTTTGAATTCTAAATGGAAATAAATATATAAAACTTGTTTTGAAAAATAAAACAAGTAGTTTCTTTATAAACGAAGTTTATAAATAGTTCTTTTATAACGAAGTTATAAATGAAGTGAAAAGAATTATCATTTGATAATTCAGAAATAGAAATACAAGCGTGAAATTGGGATTTGAAATGAAATTTCAAAATAGGATGTGAAATGAAATTTTTAAATATATAACTCAAATGAAATTTGAGTATAACATTTGAATTTTAAAAGGAGTTTAAATATTTGAATTTTTAAAAGGAGATTGAATATTAGAAATTCAAATGAAGTTTTGAAAATAGATTTGGATATAGAAATTCAAATGAAGTTTTGAAAATAGATTTGGATATAGAAATTCAAATGAAGTTTTAAAAATAGATTTGGATATAGAAATTTAAATGAAGTTTTGAAACTAGATTTGAAATAGGATTCAAATAAGAGGATTTGAATGATAAAATTAAAAAGGGGGTTGAATATTTGAAATTTCAAAATAGAATTGAATCGGAGTTTGGATATTTGAAATTCAAATAGAGTAAATATAGAATTTGAATTCGAAGAGAATTGAATATAGGGAATTTGAATGTAGAATTCAAAAAGGAATTCAAATGGAATTTAAATTTTAGAATTTGAATATGAAATTCAAATGGGTTTTAAACTATGGAATTTTGAATCTAGAATTTAAAAAGGAGTTTGAATATTTGAATTTCAATAGAATTCAAATATAGAAATTGGAATATAGAAGTTCCAAGGGAATTTAAATATAGAGTTTGAATAAGAGAATTCAAATGAATTCAAACATGGAATTTGAATATAGGGAATTCAAATAGGAATTTAAGTATTGAATTTGAATATCAAATAGAAAAGGGATTGAAATTTGGATATGGAATTCAAAGTGAGATTGGAATTTGAATCAAGGAATTCAAATAGAGTTAAATAGAGTTGAATTCATTTTAAAGAAGTTTAAAAAGTTTATATATATAAATATAATTAAAACGAACTCGCCGCAGCGCTGCAGTTCGTAAATTGGCGACTCGAACTTCAATTGAGTATACAGAACTCAATTGGAGTCGGAATTCTTCGAAACAAGAAACGTCAGGACCGGTTTGATAATAGTTTTCTAATGAAGAAGAAAAATCTGGATTTCGTCGTATAAATTTTGAGATATGTCAAAAATCAAAATTTCAGAAAAACAGCGCCAAAATCGTTTTAAACCCATAACGATTTATTTAGTTTTATAAAAGGATTTTAAACGAATAAAATTCGAAATTTTATTTAGGAAATTTCAGATTTTGAGTTGTAATTATATGTGAACTCAAGTGAAGTAATGAGTTTGATTTTGAAACAGAAATAAGATTTTTGACTTTGAATAGAACTAACTAATTTGAATAGAAATTAGTTAAATGGGATTTTGAATTGATATTGGGCTTGGAATAAGTGAATTCGATTTGAAAATTTTATTCGAAATCGAAAGGGAAGCTAGAATTGGGAACTTGGGATTCAATTTGGATATAAGCTAATTAAATATTTTGTTTGAACATGTTATGTTCAAACAAAGAAGTGAAATAGGCAAAATGACCGATTTAAAGAATAAATGGGCGGAACTGAATTCAAATGATTAGATAGTGTTGAATTGAATTGGAAACAGGTGAACAGGTGTTAAACAGATATGGGATGGAGTATATGAGGATTTAAATTTATGTGCTCGACAAAAAGGTACATGTTTAATTCATATATGAGATTTATGCACCGTATCGGCAAGCCGCTTGGCTTTTTCTTTTTCTTTTTGAAATGAGAAGATACCGGGAAGCTATTTGAAATTTCCCGATGCTCCCGATACAGGGGAGGTTATGGCGAATTTTTCCGGGAATTTAAGGAGTTAGAATATTTTTAAGAAATTTGACAATTAGAAATCTATATATCGATATATATAGAATTCGATAAGGAAACGAAATCAAAAATAGCGAAAAGGGCCAATATGGTTATTGAAAATATTTGGATAACAAATATTGATAAGGAAATGGAGAAGAGATTTAATTAATGAAATATTAATTAAAGAGCCCAGTGATTTGTTTGATATGTTTGGATGAACACTTGTTTTTATTCGATAGTTAAATCACAGACTATCGAAGTTTTGACCATCGTTGTCAATATGGAGAGACCGGTTGGATTATTATCCGAAGAACCACTCCGTATCGGCATAAGCGTTGCGAACCAAGTATGCTGAATATATTGAAGACGGAGTAAAGTGCAAGGGCTTTTCTATTTATAGAAATAGTGCCTTCGGTTTCGTTCAATCCCAGAACGAACGTAAATGGACGAATGTCTGACAAAGTATTTCCAATGATCAAATGGGTTGGTCTGTATGAATGTATATGGTTGCAACGGATTTATCCCTTAGCATAATATCCAGAATATTTGTGCAAACTCAACTAGTGATTAAGGGATCTGACAATGTGGCATTCAAAGTGATTGTGCTATCAATGAATGGTAAGTATGCGTAGCCTCAGGCCTCAACAACCGGGAAAGGACAAAAATCGGGCAGGCAGCATGGCTATGTGGGTCGCACCCATTAGGATGTATAATCACCTATCTAGAGAAATTCCTTTTGTTTCTAAATCTATCGATTCTGCCCATTCGGGAACGGTGGTTTGAGTCCAACCGTTGGTGATATACATTCGATACACTCAAGCGAAATGAGTGGTCGGTCATGTGAGGGCCGGGTTGCAAGACGTTCTTGTTGAACCCAGGTGTATTCGCCTCTAGAGATACATCATCGGAAGGTGGTTCCATACCTTGTCATGTTGGAAATCCAATCTCCAATAAGCACCATGCGGTTTTTGATTATATACTATATATGTGGAGCGTGAGATGCAAGCGTTATACTATTTGGTTATTTACTTGATGTAGACATTATTATAATATCACTGGATTTTTGTATCAAAGTGTTTTGGGTTATAGTAAGGTAAAAACCGTCCATGTTTATGTGTGGGCTGATCTTACTATTATCTTTTCTTTTGAAAGGATTTTTAAAGTTAAACAAGTGGTTGGAGTTTACTCACACCAGTCCCATGACTGACCCAGAGTTTATTTTGTTTTGTTTTCCCTAAACTCTTGGGTGCCCAAATTTGTACGGGCAGTCAAGTGTTTCAGGCTTTTACAGATACACTTGGAGGAGCTTGAAGCAGGAGGCTTCAACGTTAGTTATTTAGAGTTACTTCCGCTGGATCAAATGTTATGTGTACTCTGATGATGGTATGTATGTACAAAACAGATTTGTATTTCGAAGCTTATGTTATATAATATATTTTATTCGTTCCGCTGTGAGTTTGTGATCTTCGTTTTCTTCTATTCTAATATTTCTTTCTTTCTATTTCTCATCCTCTAACTTCTTTCTAATAATGAGTCGTATTTCTGTGTTATTTGAGTTGGACGTGTGGTGTTTTTAGTCAACTCAGATAGCACGGATTTGCGGGTCGTTTCACCGTACAAAATTAGGCACCCAAGAGTTTAGGGAAAACAAAACAAACTCTGGGTCAGTCATTGGACTGGTATGAGTAAAACAATTTAAAAAAGTTTGAGCAATAAAATGATATCTCATAAGACCACGTCGTATAACGGAATGGGTTTTTCCCTTATGAGAATACAAAATAATCTTTATATCAAAATTCTTTTGATATTATATTAGTGTCTATCAATCGCAATATAATAATAATCTAGCAGAAACGCTTTCATCTCACGTTCTATATACATAGTATACAAACAAAATCACGAGCCTTTATTGGATAATGGATTTCCAACTATGATAAGGTATGGAACCACCTTCCGATAGTGTACCTCTAGAGAGGAATACACTGGGTTCAACAAGAACATCTTGCAACCCGGCCCCATATAACCGAGCACTCATTTCGCTTGAGTGTATCGAATGTATATCACCAATGGTTGGGATCATTAACCGTTTCCCGAATGGGACAGCATCGAATAGATTAAAGAATGAAATGAATATCTCTAGATAGGTGATAATACATCCTACTTGGCATCCAACCACTTAGTCATGCTGCCTGCCCGATTTTTGTTATTTCCCGGTTGTGAGGCTAGAGGCCATGCTTATCTCTGATAGATCACACATTTATTCACTTTGAATGTCATACCCGGTAAATCACAAACTGATTTCCCTAAAAAATACAATGGGTATACAACTAAGAGAAACGAATTCCTCCACCACCAAACGTACATACGTTTGAAGAGATCAACTTACACGATCTGTTAAATATACTCTGTCAGACATTCTTTCATACAGGTCGTCCTGGGACTGGACAAACCGAAGGCACTATTTCGTAAACAGGACAGCCCTTGCAAAATTCCATCTTCAATTTTCTTCTTCATACTTGATCGCAACGCTAATGCCATGTGGAGTGGTTTTTCAGATAACATATCTAATCCCGATCCCTCCGTATTGACAACGGAAATGGTCAAAATCTTCGATAGTCGGTGATTTAACTATCAAAGGAAAACATGTGTACAAACAACGGTCTTATTTCCAAATGGAAATCTTACCGAGCAAATCATCAATCAACACTGATCCACTTTTATTTAATTGTCATTCAATTATCCATTTCCTTATTCCTGTTTCCATACATTCAACATTTCTTATTTTCTAAATTTAGAAAATATACGTTATTAACATCGGAAAACATTTCCAATTCTCTTTTTCTATATTCGAAAACATTTCCAGAACTCCTACATTTGGCTTTTAAATAGATGTTTAAATAAAACAATGCTATGCCAACATATACCTTACAATCATTAACTAAATTCACTTAACCAATCTTCGTTGTCGAGCCTTAACCATTCCTCAGTTAAAAACGAAGTCAATCAAGTTAGGATATAATTACCTCTCAGACCTTATCTGAACAACATTTCTAACTTTGAAATAAACAAAGTTCACCATCTAAATTTTAAACACTTCCTTCCGTAACTCTCGGATTCTATTTACGAATCCACTTCTTTATTGAAAAACATTGATTATAACTATAGCGTTATAATCCCTACTTCTGAAATATCTAACTCCAAAATATAACTCGATTAACTCAAATCAATAAACCATAACTCGATTAACTTTAACTCGATTAACTTTAACTCATTAACTCTTATCACTTAACTCCTTTCGAATAAACTATATTCGATTAACTTCTTCCAAATAAACTATATTCGATAACTCCTATATCTCTATTCAAATGAACTATATTCGATTAACTCTTTTAACTCTAATCGAATAAATTATATCTGATTAACTTCTTTAACTCTATTCGAATAGACTATATTCGATTAACTTCTATAACTCTATTCGAATAAACTATATTCGATTAACTCCTATTCAATTAACTAATATTCGACTAACTCTTATTCGAATAACTAATACTCGATTAACTCTTTTTGAATAACTAATATTCGTTAACTCTTTTCTAACACTAATATTCGATAACTCTTTTCGAATAACCAATATTTGATAACTCTTTTCGAATAACTTTATTCGAATAATTCCTTTCGAATAAACTATATTCAATAACTCCTTTCGAATAACCAATATTCGATTAATCCTTTCGAATAACTAATATTCGATAACTCCTTTCGAATAAACTATATTCAATAATCCTTTCGAATAACTAATATTCGATAACTCCTTTCGAATAACTAATATTCGATTATCTCGCTTCGAATAAACTTATTCGATTAACTCTCTTTTCTAAATAAACTATATTCGAATAAATCTGATCCGCCTAACTCTTCGATTAACTCTATTCAATTAACGCTAACGCGACTAACTCAAATCGATTAACTCTGACTCGATTAATTCTAATTCGATTAACTCTAATCGATTAACTCTAACTCGATAAATTCTAATTCGATCAACTCTATTCAATCAACTCTAATTGATTTACTTTATTCAATTAACTCTATTTGATAACTCTAATTGATTTACTCTATTCGATTAACTCTAATCGATAACTCTAATTGATTAACACTATTCGATTAACTCTAATCGATAACTCTTTTATATCTCGTTAATTCCCTTTTATAATCCTATTTATTTCCAAATAAATATTCCTTTTAAAATTTTATTTATTTAACAAATAAATATTTCCTATTCAATTCCTTTTCAATTCTATTTGTAAATGTTTTACAAATATTCCCTTTTCAATTCTAATTGTAAATGTTTTACAAATATTTCCTTTTCAATTCTATTTGTAAATGTTTTACAAATATTCCCTTTTCTATTTTGTTCACAAATATTTCCTTTTTAACATTCCAGTATCCCTTATTGTATTTAACGTACCATATAACAATGATCAATATCATTCTAACACACAACATCAAAAATAGGTTATATATCACATCATATATCACCATATATGAAAAACAGTAAAATAAATATTAAGGAATCCAGTTGGATCCCTCCAACCTGTTTCCCTGCATCCACAGATGTTACACAATATAATTCACATCAATTTCATTTCAACATGAAATATTCTGTTAAACAGAATCAATATTAGATTAACAGTATATATATATATCGTTATCTATAATTTCAACCAATAAATCTGTGGTTCAACCAAACAGTCAGCACACATCAATCAATCATCATTTATCAGTTCTAAAAATGCGTTATAAAAATATAAACTGATAGAGGTTGTGAGTTTTACCCACTTTGGCAATTCATCGTTAAATAACGAATAACTGTCGTTGATTTGATTCCAACAATTTATTTCGCTATAAATTGTAACGAGCTCTGATTCACTCCCAGTCAGTTCCATCGTGTTGCTCCCGTCAATATGATCCTATCGGATCTTGTTTTGCTGAATTTCATTCAGGTATGACCAAGTTATGACTTACACAAGTTAATACATTTAATTTAAAATAAAAACGTGGATTTAAAATTAAAAATGGGCCTTAACCTCTCATCTGGCACAACATCAGATTTTAAAACCCGACCAGCTCAAATTCTAAGCCCAGACCCGCAAAAGATATTTATCCCTCCTTCCCCGACAACAGATCAAACTCGATATTCCATCACCAATCCGCCGTATTTTCCCTCCATCGCCCCTTTCATTTCCACACCGTTCTTCAACCCGCAACCACTAACGTTTATCTCTCACCGACCTCTACATCCCCATGTACATTTTATCGAACCCGAGCTCAGGAATAAGGAAGCGATGTCGACCTCCAAAGCCTTGACAGCAGTACCAGTATCGACACCATTCAACGCGGAATCCTTTAAAAATCCACTAACTCCTTCCATTCTCCACTACGAATCCGAAAATGACCTCAACAACATGGATCATTTCTTCACATCCCTTAAATCCTTAACCCTATTTCGCTGTTCACTTTCCAGCGACGGAAAAGAAGATATCGAGCAACATAAAAATGGTACGAGAGCGTAGAGATTCTCATTAGGATTCCGTAAATATGTATTCAAAGATTTATAGATTTTTATGTGGATTAATATGATTTTTTTTTCATGGTGAAAACTCATGTTTTCTAAAGAAGAAAGTGGCGGAAAAGTTTGTTGACTATGGAATGAATAAATTAGGTTAGGGAGAAGTTAATGGGTATATATAGGGAAGTTATAATATATTTTTTATTCGATTATTATATTAATTTCTAAGCAACCGCTACTTGTACTTGTCCTTAAAAATTCTTATGACCACATATGATACCCAAAAATCACGAAAATTTACATACAACTAGAGTTTGACATTACGGACCCAACGAAACTAGTTTCGTCTAATTCCGACTTCGTTTGCTCGCACAGCGTGTTTTTAACCATCAAAATATCGACTGTATTTCACATGAAAATTTGGTACTGCCGCACACTGACTCAAAAAATCACGGAAATTGAAATCTAACAATAATTTAATATTCCGGATCCAACAAAATTAGTTTCGTCAAAAACGGAGCTCGTTTGCAAAACTGGCTATTTTTAATGCTCTAAATAAATCCACTTAAATATTAAATATATTTAAAAATAATTTAATTAAATATTTATAAATAAATATTATCATATATATATATATATATTCACAATAGAATATCACGCAACTCCATATCGGGATTTATAAGTCGATATTCTGAATCCAGTGTTACATCGATATTCGATTTATATTGAAAAATCCTTTTATAATATAAATAGATCGCTATAATTTAAAAAGGAATTCCATGCGACTTTTTGAAAATTTGATTTGGACATAAATCAAAATCTACATAATGAAATCCTGATTTTTCTCGTCCACTAGAAAAATATACTTCACCAGCTCTGAACGTTTCTTGTTTCACAGAAATCCGATTTAAAACAGATTCTGTATATTCAATTGAAGTTCAAATCGCCAAATAACGAACTGCAGCGCCATTACGGGCTCGATTAAAATTATAATATAAATTATACGTTCAACTGTCGTTTAAAATAACTTCGTTACTATAATTCAATTCTAAACTGAATTATATATTTCAAATTGTCCAGTTCACACGATATTGTCAATTCACTATTTTCGACTATTTCAAAATTAAACATATTATTTAATTATTATATTAATTAAATATTCCATATAATTTAATTAAACGACCATTTAATTCTCTTAATCACTATTTAAATAATTAAATAAATAAATTATTTAACCGTAAAAATACGGGACGTTACGTAGATAAGGTAGATTTTAGTTTCTCATACCACGCCCTCGAGGCTTCTTTTAAACCATAAATGGCCTTGTGTAATTTGCAAACTTTCTCTCCATAACTATATCCTTCCAGTTGTTGCATATACACCTCTTCATTTAATTCTCCATTTAAAAAGGCGTTGTTGGCATCTAGTTTGTTCATGTTCCAACCTTGGCTTAACGCTATAGTTAGTACTATTCTGATGGTTGTGGGTTTAATTACTAGGGAGAATGTCTCGTTAAAGTCAAACCCGAACTGCTGCGCATAACCTTTGGCTACCAATCTGGCCTTGTATTTGTCAACGGTTCCATCTTCTTTCCTTTTTATTTTGTACGTCCACCTGCATCCAATTATGTTCTTGTGTTTTGGTGGTGGCACGAGACTCCATGTTTTATTTCTCATGAGTGCTTCATATTCAATATTCATAGCTTCTTTCCACTTATTTGTTTTTATTGCTTGGCCAAAATTTGCAGGCTCAGTCTCAACCATGGAAACACTGTATATTTTAGGTTTGAAAATGCCACTCTTTGATCTCGTGGTCATGTGGTGTCTAGCTACCTCCTGTTGTGCAGTTGAGCTTGCATTTGTGTTTGTATTATTGTCCCCTTCCATATTGCTATTGTTCACGTCATGACAAGCTTGCATTTGTGCCTCCTGTTGTGCAGTTGAGCTTGCATTCGTGTTTGTATTGCTGTTACTTTTCATATTGTTGTTGTTCATGTCATTATAAGATTTATCAATGTTTCCTTCAATATTGCTTGCATATGTATCTTCCTCATGTTGATCTTGCATGTTGGAACTATGTGATTTTTGGCAAGCGTCGTCTATAAATGGTTCAGTGATAAAAGGTTTGAACTGCTCAGCTATAGTGGTGTGTCCCATATTCCTGTCTTTGGTTTCTTGTTTCCCTGCAAGGGGATTTTTTTTTTCATCAAATATAACATGTCTTGAAACATAAATTCTGCCATTTTTGTCCAAACATTTATATCCTTTCTGATTTTGAGCATACCCAATAAACGTGCATGGACTTGATCTCACGCTTAGTTTGTGTCTATTGTAGTCTCTCAAACATGGAAAACATAAGCAGCCGTATGATTTTAAAAAGTGATAATATGGCCTTATATTATATATCAATTCGTGTGGTGTTTTATTATTTAACACTTTAGTGGGTAGCTTATTAATGAGAAAAACAAAACTATAAAATGCCTCATTCTAGTATTTCATAGGTAAGGCGCTTTAAGACATTAAAGTTAAGCCTGTTTCTACGATGTGTCTATGTTTTCTTTCCACTAAACCATTTTGTTCAGATGTGTGAGGATAGGTTAACCTGTGTTTTATTCCTCTTTTGGAGAAATAATTAGCAAGTGGTTATAATTCTACCCTCCTATTAGTTTGCACAATTTTGACAGTGTGATTAAGTTGTTTTTTCAACATATTTTATGAATTGTATGACCGTATTGCATGTTTCATATTTGTTTTTAAGCATGTATATCCACGTATATCTAGAATATGCACCAACAAAGGAAAGATAGTACCTGTGTCCCTGATATGAATTTAGTGGCGCTGGTCCCCATAGGTTAGCCGCTATAAGCTCCAGTGGCTTATCATAAATAGTTTCAGAATCACTGAATGGAAGTTTGTGGCTTTTGCCGAGTTGGCAATGTGTGCATGTGTGCTTGACAAGTGTGTTATTATCAAAAGAGATATTATTTCTATTTGAAATTATTCTAACAGCTTCAAGACTTAGGTGACCCAATCTAACATGCCATGATTCCAGAAAATTACATTTACTAGTATTTTTGATGCATCTATTACTGTCATTATTATAAAAGTTCCTAGTACAATTATGATTACTACTAACATCTAGATTATTACACCAAAACCCTTTACTATAATTGGCGATCTTCAAGTTGCTGAATTTGTATAGGCCATCATGTAGATTACCCTATAGTAATATATCCTGGCTTAGTGAATCTTTAACTAAATAGAAATTTGGGTGAAACTCGAAGTATACGTTATTGTCATTGGCAAATTTGGATACACTTAATAAATTTTTGTTGCTAGTGGGTACTCTAAGTAAATTATTCAATTTGAATTGTCTTTTACCAAGTATAGTACCCTTACCGATGTGAGTTATACTAGCGGTTTCACCATTTACCATTTGTAGAGATTTCATACCTGAGTAGCTCTTGCTTCCTATGTTTAAATTTTAGAGATTATTGGTAATATGGTGGGTAGCACCTGAATCTGGATACCGCTCTTCAGGATTGGTATCATCAGTCTTGTCTGTATCATCATTGCTTGCACTTTGACTTCTGTTCAGCACATTGTTGTTCATGTTTAATCCTCCCATGGTTGTTGTGTTGGCTTGAGCATTTTTCTGTAAAGAATTGCCTTCAGAGTTGTACCTAAAATAGCATTTGTTTTCTATGTGTCCAAATTTCTGGCATACCTGACATTTAACACGATTGTTATTGTTCCATCTTCTGCGTCCACAACTCTTTGGGGTTGATGTCCTCCTCTAGGTGGATGATTCCCATGCTGGTATTGATTTTCCTATTTGTTCATGTTGCCATAGTTGTTGCTTTGTGTCTGTTTTTCTTTAGCAGTGGCGTAATTAGCTGAAAACTCTCCCTGTGTTATTTTCCTTTGTTCAATCCTGCCTTCATGGGCGAGGAGTGCTGATCGAACAAACTGTAAGTTTGGTAAATTTTGTTGTGTTGCTAAAACAGTTATTAGAGACTCGTATTCATCATCCAGTCCTCGCGTAATAAATAGAATTTGCTCATTATCATTGATTTTATGACCTACATCATTCAGTTTGTCGCATATATTTTTTATTTTACCCAAGTATTCTTTCATACTTAGGTCTTCTTTTCTAATGTTTTGCAATTCCCTCCTATACTGCATAACTCTAGCAGCGGATTGAGAACTAAAATTTGTTCAACTATTTTCCATATTTCATAAGACGTGCTACATCCAACTATTTGTGATAATAAATTCGAACATACTAACGATAGGAGCTATGAGGAGAGGAGGCTGTCTTGTTTTTGAAACTTTGTGTAGTCTGGGTTAGGCACAATTTCTCCTTCCGGATTGGTTATCATCACTGGTGGGACTGTTATTGTACCATTAATGTACTACAGTAAATCATACCCTCTCAAAGCGATCTCTACTTGATATTTCCATAGAATATAATTGTCTTCGTCTAGAGATGTGGTGATAATTTGGCTTTTTGGTTTAATCAGGGCATGGTGGTTTTGTAGAGCGTTGTACCCCATACTTCCTAAAACAACAGAGGTTGCTTCATTGTTATTGGTCGTAAAAGATCAGAGATCATGCGAGGCAGACTGAAAAATTTGCAGTTGAGCTCGATAAGATCTCAAATCAGCAGCCAGTAAATGCTTGGCGAAGATGGTTTGAGCTCTAGTGATGAGGACCCAATCTGAGGAGAGAATAAAACAAAATCAACTTTCTACTTGATGATTAAGCCTTTCGGCAATTAGGCTCTGATACCATATAGAAGAATAGCTGAGAAGATTTCATTATTCAAGAAAATGTAATGATACAGATTACAAAATTGGATACAATAGTATGCAAATTTATAGCTAATAAATGTAACAGCTAGTAGAAAGATGCCTAAAATGAAAGATGCATGAATGTAACGGCTAGTAGAAAGATGCCTGAAATGAAAGATGCATGAATGTAACGGCTAGTAGAAAGATGCCTGAAACGAAAGATGCGTGTGAAACCGATTGAATGGATAAACTGGTTTTGCGCAATTGGCAAGGGCCCTTCAATCACTGAGAGCCACAATGTGTCATTGACGAGGGCGAAGTGATGTACATGGTCAGTCAATGATTGTACTTGCTGTCTGGCATTTGCAGGAATGTACAAGCATTGCAATTCATTGGTTCGTGGTGAAAGGGAGGGTCAAAATTCATATCTAGCTCTACCTATGTAAGCATTGCACATATTGTTCCCATCAAATTGCAACAAAGTGAACTCAAAATTCATGCATCTCTGTGTACAGTTGGATTAGCAAGCATAGAAAGCATTGGGTGATGTTGACAAGCAATTGAAGCTCAGAAGTTATATGTTACTGTCAGCACTTATGTGGCGACCCAAACTTCCCCATAAAGGAAAGCCCGGATTGCTTTGAGAACATGACAAATCGGAAAACAAACAGAAGAACTTTTCATTGCTATTTACAACAATTTACATCAGAGTACAAGAATATTCAGAGTATGAATAAATATCATACATTTGATAAATATCAGAGATTTACACATTACAATGCAGCAGAAAATAATACTAAACAAACTGAAAGGAATATACGGATATTGAACTTTTCGAATATCATTCCACCTGTAAACCAGGATCACTTGAATATAAATCTACAAAACCAAAACTGCTAGCTGCCCGTGTGGAAAATAGGGGCACCCAGAGTTTAGGTTAATACAATAAACTCCAAGTTAGTCAGGTGACTGGTGTAAGAACTAAAATAGTTATTTAAAACTTTACTTTTAGAATAAGGTAAATCAAGGGACCACGCTGTATATCACGGAACGGGTTTACCCCCAAGAATACCAGTGCCTATAACAAACAGCGCAATGCTAAATAAAAAAAATGAAGCTATTATAAGACTCAGGTCCCATCACACAATGCAACGCAAGCTGGAGGATAGAGTTTTACCTTATAATAGCCAAATATGTTTGGTACGTTTTAAAACAAATCTTTTATTATTACTATAAGTGAAGAAATTAACTTCAAATATAAATGTATCAATCATAGA
Source organism: Allium sativum (assembly GCA_030737875.1). Lineage (NCBI taxonomy): Eukaryota > Viridiplantae > Streptophyta > Magnoliopsida > Asparagales > Amaryllidaceae > Allium > Allium sativum. The sequence continues at coordinate 1,014,240,972 of CM060926.1, read as the reverse complement.
CGACATAGTATCTCATGCTACTATGTCGCCAATACTAGGCTCTACAATCAAAACCGAAATGTCACGTATTTGGAAATTGGATTTCCATCATGGTGGTAACCGATTCGAAAGATCTATCGCATAGTGCAATTCCCCACGGTTTACGTCACAGGCATGCGAAAACACCGTAATGCACATCCGCACTATCCAGGAAACAAGTCACCGCGGCCTACGTCGTAGGCATGCGAAAACACCGCTAACTCTATCCATCAGGGAATCGGGGGGTGTGCCCTATCCCTCACATCGGTCGACCGAATCCATGACAACCCATAGGGTGTCTATCCTCATCCCAAAAGCATACTGATCTAACCATCAGTTTACCACCATACCGGTGTGTGAGGCTCACGAATTAACGCTACACAAAGCCATGCTATATTAAAGCTGTGCTTTGATCATCAACCACAAGTCTCTGCTTTTCAACAGAAGCCTTGATCATTTTCCACTTAGGCCTGCCACATAAGCAAATTACGCCATGCGACTGATGTCTATCGATATACAACCTCTGATCCCGTACGTCTCAGAGAAGGGAGAAGTAAGGGAATAAATTCCCCTTCACCAAGCACATGTATATTTAATAGAGATCAATTAGCACAGAATAAAATCTAATGTCAGACACACCATCCATTTACAAGTCCGTTCTAGGTCTGAACGAAACCGGAGGCACCTTATTCCTCGTCCTTTATGACCAATACAGGAGAGAGGCCCTCGAATATCCATACAATCAACAAGTACGTTCGGACGACTACCACTTTAGCCCCTTCAAGGTAGCTACTCCAATCATGAGCATCAGTAGCAACCCATCCATTCGATATGAAGATTGTCGGTCTTGCACCGTCTTCAATCTCTTCGACTTTTCGTCATATCAGTTATTCAAAATGGGTTAAACCCAGCCTTTCCGAATAACTCGCGTATCTTATAATCAAGTGCTATAACAACACATCATATGCCTCATTCCAATCCAGAATATTCTTTTCCTTTGGGAAAGGTTCCCATTAATTTTATCAAAGATAAATTCTTTTAAATTTATTCTTTAATCTCCTTTGGATATCAAACCATATTAAGGTTTTCCAAACTAGTCGGGATTAGCGAACAACATCGAAGTATTCATTTATTTTATTTCTCCATCCTAACCTATTTATCCAATGGAGCAAAACTGGTAATACTCCATATCTAACACCACGGTGTTATCGATAAATATTAATTACCATTTCACGTTCAAAACTAATTAAAGATTTAGCTATCGCCTGCAGCAAAACTGGTGGTACTCCATTTTCGATCATTTTCTTGAATTGATAATTTTACCTTCACTTTTCAATCTAACCAAAGATTCATTAAAACTCCATTTAGTTTTAATCTTCCCAAAAATCAATATTAATGATCATTCAAAGCTAAGAAATTAATCTTATCTTTAATTGTGTTAAAGAACTAATGTTATTTAAAACACAGTTCACGATAAACCCAAATCACATTCCATCAGTCTCTAACCGTAAATTAGTAAGAGACCAATTCCCTAAGTATTAATCCCGAAGGCAGAAACAAACATCAGATCAATACCCAGGAAACCATTAAACCTAGCTAATCTCCAGTTAGTTTTAATTTTCTTAATTCCATTGGGTTTAAGAACAATATTATTAATGATACCATTCACGACAAACCCCAAAATCCAATTCGATATTAAATACAAGACTCTGAATAGAAAATATACCGGCTTATATTCAATATCAAATTCCGAAATCAACAAATATCGTATTAGAATAATGATATATATATATATATATATATATATATATATATCTTCCAAATTCCTCCACAATGTCCGTGTAATCACGGAATCCAATATCGAAATATTCCGAAGATAATTTCGATTCAAATCTATACCAATTCATATATTGGAAATTCCGATTATTTTTAAAACCCTTTTCAAATCCAATTTATTTATTTCTAAAAATAAATAAATTATTATTCTAGTTAATAACTAGTTCATTTCGATAAAAATATATTTTTGTCCTTTCAAAACTGTAATTTTTCATCGAAAATCTTTTCTAATCATTTATTATGATTTTACATAATTTTCCCATATTTTTCCAGATTTTATTATCGCCCGTAACGTCGGTTTCCAATAACGGCCACCGAACTGCATCCATAGCGACCTTTTCTGAAATTAATTTGGACAAATCTCCAAATCTAACCATTAGATTTAAAATATCTTATTTTCATTGAAAAGCTCTTTTCGATACGAACCCAACGTTTCTAGTTTTACGAGAATCTGACTGTCGGATCTGCCGTAACATCCATTTGAAGTTAATGGTCGAAATTCGCGAACTACCGCAGCGCGGCGTGTTCTATTCAGGCCATTATAATATATATATTATATATTATATATTTCTTCGATTTCCATTTAAAACAAATTTTATAAATTGTTTTAAATTTGTTTTAAAAACGATTTCCACTTCCATTTCAATTTGAAATCCAAATTGAATATTCCAATATAAATTCGTTTTAAATCCATTTCAAATCGATTTCAATTCAATTCCATTTCAATTCATTTTGAATTCATTTTAAATCGATTTCAATTCAATTCGACTTCAATTCCATTTCAATTCGTTTTAAATTCATTTTAATTCGAATTCAATTCCATTTCAATTCGTTCTGAATTTATTTTAAATCGATTTCAATTTTATTCTCAAATTCAAATCAAAATTTAATTTTCCATATCATTTCAATATTAAAATGATAATATATTCAAAATACCAGATTTTGAAATCACTTTTCGATATTCATTATAAAATGAATAAAATCGACAAAATTCCCGTTCGTGTTAAAATGGCGATTAACTACTTAACACGGCTTCACATTTCAATATTCACAGAATATTATTTTAAAATATTCGTTAATTCTGAACTGCAGTCAGACTCAATCAATTACCATATAATTTTATTTATATGGATTTCAACATCATATATATACAACAATAATGATAAGCAATCATTAAAAATTCAAACAACATCCAGAGTGCTTCTACAACTGTATAAGCATTAAAATAAATAAATAACGCTTATACAATCTGTAACACCCCACATCCGTTAGTGTCACTCACAAAGGGAATGCACTAAGTTCTGTGAAGTATTATAGGTAAAAGATGCAGATAAATTACAAGACAGATAAATAAAGCAGCGGAAAATTGAATAAAACTTTATTCCATTTATAAACAGCTTGTACAAAGATTGTTTTCCAACAACAAACTATCTATCTTGTTTAACAAAATAAAGAAGCATAAATATACAATGATATTCCCCAATAAAACATTAGCCAGCCATAGCGGTGGAAGCAGCACATCAAAGAGTCTTCAAGCTTGGAAAGAGTAACAGGTCCATACAAATCTGAGCTATTCCCTCTCAGACTACCTGGGGGGGAAACGGAAGAAAAGTAGACGAAAGAAAACACAGAGTCAGACATAAAGCCTGGTAAGTCTAGTGGTGCTTCGGTATATGAATAAGGAAAAGGACATGACAGGCATAAAATGAAAATGGGAAAATACCATAAACTAAGGCAAAGCGGTTTAGAATCGAAATTACTATCGCACCCCATACTAATCTCTGCAACACCTAACTAGTATCCTAACTAGTAATCTGTATAAAATGACAACGTGATCCCAGTCCCTGTAATTGTGGTTGCCTTCCGGCGCAAATCTATAATTTATTACCTAGATCTAATCTAGGGTTTTCTATCGAGCGTTTCCTAGATTCAACTTGGGTTTATGCGAATTATCTAATACTTCTCGGATTCAGGATTTATGCCACCTAGGTCCAACTAGGGATTATGCTACCTATCAAACGATGCCCCTAGTCTAGGACACACTACCTAGAGTGGTATATGTTCCTAGACTTTCCCCACGTATGTGTCGCGAATCGTTTATCGCTGTCTAGATGCACATGTCCTGAAATGTGCGACCCGAGTCCCGTGGTAGGGCTATTCTAGAAACACGGAACTCGGTCGGGAGCTTTCAGATATCTGCCGATGCAGATGCTAAGGTCTGTTTTTCCAGTGGCTATGGTCCCACCTGACCCCTCCCTCAACTAATGAAAGGCAATCCAAGAAAATCAAGCACGAGAACTATACTCCTGCCACCTATGCCCCACTTTCCTATTGGCCAGCCTCACCCATAACTAGATAGCAAGTATATGGTCTGTTGGGAGTTCTCTGCCTTTCCACATGCGTATCTCGACTAACTCAAGATGGTAGGCAAACAACGGGTCGCTATCACAGGGCCAATAGTCCCGCCGAATCACGCTGGTCCATCCTAGTCTTTTGGTTGCCTCATATTGCAACCAAGGCATACCCTTAGTTCTTCTAACGCAGACCTTAACCTCTGTAAGCCCAGGCGGATCATCTGCAGCCTCATAGAGGGATACCAAGAGTACCCTCACGTCCCCTCGAAGCCGCGGGCTTCGTTCCCCAGTTCGTTGGAGCCTTCTTTAAGATCAGATGGACGTTCGCTCCTTCTCGTGTCGTACTAAGGTTTACTACATAGTTCCTTTAACTAAGGTTTACTACTTAGTCCCCGAACCGTCATTTTCTTAACTAAGGTTTACAACTTAGTCCTTTTAATTAAGGTTTACTACTTAGTGACTTTCTCGTCAAGTTGGATTGGTTAGGTATCATTAGTCAATTCAAGTTATATTAACCCATTCATTTGTCATGATAAACTGATTAATTGTTATCAGTAGTTCATGTTGACTTAACCCTACCACAAATCAAGTCATATTGGCTAAGTATTTCTTATTACTTAACCCCACCCCTTCACCTTGTATTGGTTAAGTGTTCCCTTTTACTTAACCCTGCCCCCTTCTGTTTAACTAACATGACAAAGCGGTTAAGTGTTCTCTTAGTTAACTTATCCCTAACATCTGTTTAATTAACATGTTCTAATGGTTAGGTATTGTCCCTTCACGTTTCAACTTAACCCTGTTCAATTTATCACACTATGATGGTTAAGTGTTCTAAGTTTACTTAACCCTACCCTCTAGTCCAGCTAACATATTAATTTGGCTAAGTGTATTTACTTAACCTTACCCACTTATCTAGCTAACGTATTATAATGGTTAAGTATTCTAAATTTACTTAACCTCACCCACTTATCTAATTATCAGGTTATAACGGTTAAGTGTCCTGAATTTACTTAACCTCACCCTCTAGTCTAGTTAATATGTTAAATTGGTTAAGTGTATTAACTTTACTTAACCTCACCTTCTAATCTAGTTAACATGTTAAATTGGCTAAGTGTTTTCTTAGTTACTTAGCCCCTACAAGTCTTGTCTTGTTAACATGTTAAGTTGGTTAAGTGTTCAGATTAACTTAACCCTACCAATCCTAACTTAGCTTTAATTGTCTTATTAAAGCACCAACCACTCACATTAGACAGGTATTGTTGTGGCTGCCTGTATGCTGGTCGGTTCCGGGCAGTCTTACGCCACAACTCAGTCTAACCTCGGGTCCTTATTGGGCTCAATGCCTTAACCACCCACATTGGATAGGTATTGCTGTGATTACTGGACAGTCGGGCGGGTCCGGGCAGGTCCGGGCAGGTCCGGGCAGGTCCGGGCAGGTTTACATCACAACTCAATCCAACCTCGGGTTAAGCATGCTCGTATTTTCTAGATTTACATATTTGTCACTTTTCATTTTTATATGTAAACGTTTATGGCCCAATTATCCAAATTCATTAATTTTGGGTATAACAATTTATACCGCTTTAAATGTCACTAGTCATTGGCATGTGTCAAACTTGCCAATACATGTATTTTATTTTAAACCCAACGTTTGTTTCCCCCGTTTGTGCGTACGCAACATTATAACATATGTTGGGCTTAACATTTCAGCCCAACTTGTAAACATAAAAAAGGGAAGCACAGAATCATGAATTGTTCTAGAATACATAAAAGTGTGTGGCGCATGGACTTGCAACATAGCGTTTTCACTAACATAGATTATGGGTCATGTGAACTTGCATTCAATAAGGATATAACTAAATTGGTGTCACATGAACTGACATACTTTTAGACTTGTTTAAACATGGTTTTATACACATATAACTAGGCATAATGTCAAACACCAAACTAGCATAAAAATGTCCACTTTTTGACATAACCCAAAGGTGTAAACTAACTTTACATCAAGTAGCCTATTTCAACATGAAACTTGTAACAACCCGGATTTTTACAACATGCTAAGACAAGAATCAAGGCAGAATTTAATTATAAAATCTGAATCAGGGGAAACGGGCTGTACCATTGCGTTCGTCTCTGAAAAATACGCGAAATAGAGTCCGAGTTATCGAAAAACGGAGTTCGTATGACCATGTTATGGCCCAACGAAGTTTTCAGAAAAATCAGCCCGAAAATTCAAATTCTGCACGAATCAGAGTAGGCGGGAAAGCTCCCGCCCAGCCCACCAGGTCGACCTGGGAGTCGACCCTAGGGTCAACCTGCCCAGACCAGGTCGACTCTAGAGTCGACCTGGGGGTCGACCTGGTGGTCGACCTCCCCGGTCGGCCTGGTCGGCCTGATGCACCTGTTTTGGCTCCTGGGTCTTGTTTTGTTGGCTGGTGATGATTTTTGAGGGTTCAGATCTATCCTAGGTTAATCTAAGGGCCTAAACTACTCCTAATCTCTATAAAAACACCCTAGGACCTAACCTAAATCACTCAAAATCAATCTAACAATGAAGTGCTGCCCAATTCTCTCTTGATCATGGCCTCCATCTCCAACTCCAAGAGCTTATGCATCCAAATCGGATTCAAATCAAAAGGTGCAAGCTTTCTACATCAAGTCAAGGGAGTGGATCAACATTGATACGCAAATTTCATGATGATTCTACGATAAGACGATTCATGCTCATAATCCCTTAGCCACGCTATGTAAGTTCTAGCTACTCCTAGATCTAAATGATAGTTCTGATGTGACATGGAATAAAATGTGATGAACATGAGTATGCTAGCCTATGTGAACCTAGTTTTTCCCCTTTTCTATGATCTATGACTTTGGGGTATGTTTTAGCGACCAAATCATGTTGTTCATTTTGCATTGGACTTAGTTTGCCATGCAAGATTGGACCTTTACTTATGGGATGTTAGCATGAACCCTTGGAACCACTTTTACTTGTGAAATAGTTACATAAATTTGACTTGGGGCTTATGCATGTAAATGAACCCAAATCCCTTATGACGCTATGCATGTTTTGAGGCCAAAACCCCTTATGGTATTATGCATGTTTGAGGCCAAAAACCCCTTATGATGCTATGCATGTTTTGAGGCCAAACCCCTTATGATACCATGCATGTTTGTGGCCAATCCCTTTATGACCTCGTGCATGTTTTGAGGCCAATATGCAATATGCTAGTTATGTGAACACATTTGCCTCAATTTTCACCATGATTAACTTGTGATTCATCTTTGCCATCTTGTACCCATCTTTGTCATATTATTCCAAATATGTTGATTCGCTTTCATGTGCGTTGGGGACACGTTTTGGGTAGTTTAGGCAAACTTGAAAATGGGCTATGAACTTGACATGGATTTACATGGAACATGTAATGATAATAAACGTGAATAGGACACGAAAACTTGAAATGGGGTTACATGAAAACATAGACTTAAAAAGGGGTCTAAACTTGACATGAACATGACACGTAGAAAAACATGGAAGTGGCCAACTCGAGGTTGGGTTGAGTTTGTAGCATAAATCTGCCCGGACCCGCCCGGCAAATCCAGTGGCTACAAACAATAAGACCCAATGTGGGTAGTTGGTCATATCGCGCTTGAAACCCGAGGTTAGACTAGGTTGTGGTGTAAATCTACCCGGACCCGCCCGGCGTAACCAGTAACCACAACAACGTCTAATGTGAGAGGTTGAGAGTGCATTAATTCAATTAATGCCATATGATAAGGTTAAGTAAATCTGACTAATGACACTTAACCGATATGACATGAATGGGTAGGTTAAGTGAAACCGGACTTGATTTCTTAATGACACTTAACCATAAAATACAGTTAGGGGATGGGGTTAAGCTAATCCATACTTAACTAATCCGACTCGGTAATTAGATGGGGTTAAGTAACCTACACTTAACTAATCTAAACACGGTAATTAGATGGAGTTAAGTTAACCTAGACTAAACTAATCTAAACACGGTAATTAGATGGAGTTAAGTTAACCTAGACTTAACTAATCTAAACACAGTAATTCGATGGGGTTAAGTTAAACACTTAAACAATCTAAACATGATAATTCAATGAGGTTAAGTAACCAATACTTAACCAATTTAGCATGATAATTTAATGAGGTTAAGTAACTTATACTTAACCAATTATACATGATGATTTCATGAGGTTAAGTAACCTATACTTAACCAATCTAATATGAGAACTTGATAGGGTTAAGTCACAAGATCGTTTAAATATACTTAACCATTGTAACACGATTAGTGGATGGGGTTGAGCTAACCCATACTTAACCAATCCGACTCGATAATCTGATGGGGTTAAGATAATCTATGCTTAACCAATCTAACACGATAATCTGATAGGGTCAAGACAAACTAATACTTAACCAATCTGACTTGATAATTGAATAGGGTTAAGTCATGAGCTTCTTGGTATACTTAACCAACTTGTAGGGCTAAGTCTTGAGCTTAAACACTTAGCCAATCTTGACATGATTCGTAGGCGGGTTAAGTCATGAACTGGGATGACAACACTTAACCCATTAGACAAAACCCTAGTTCAGGGGACTAGGTGGAAAATCGTAGTTAACAAGGATAACGGGAAAGGGAACTAAGTGATAAACCTTAGTTTAGGATAACTATGTAATAATTCTTAGTCAAGGGATTTGGACCAGTTCACAGATAGATGAGTAACCCGATACGGTAGGTCATCGCTTAAACACACGAGGAGGAGCAAATTATCTGAGTTAGATAAGGGCTCCAACGAACTGGGTGACGAAGCAGTAGCTTCGGGGGACGTGAGGGTACTCTTGGTATCCCTCTGTGAGGTTGCAGATGATCCGCCTGGGCTCACAGAGGTTAAGGTCTGCGGTAGAAGAACCAAGAGTATGCCTTGGTTGCTGTGCGAGCAACCTAAAGACGGGGATGGATTAGCGTGGAGTCGACGATACTTGATTTTTGCCCTGGATAGCGCGTCGTCGACTACCTACCATCTTTAGTCAATCGTGTACGTATACGGAAAGGCAGAGAACTCCCAACAGACCATATACTTGCTATCGAGTTATGGGTGAGGTTGGCCAATAGGTAAGTGGGGCATAAGGGGCCGGAGTATAGTTCTCGTGCATGATTTTTCTTGGATTGCCTTTCAGTAGTTGAGGGAGGGGTCACGTGGGACCATAGCCACGGATACAAAAACAGACCTCGATATCTGCATTCGGCAGATGACTTAAAGCTCCCGACCGAGTCTCGTATTTCTTGATTTGCCCTGGCATGGGACTCAGATGGCACATTGAGATACATGTGCAGTTAGACATGGAAAAACGATTCACGGTGCTTATGTGGGAAAAAGGGCACGGTTGACGGGTAGCATAATCCCTAGTAGCCCTAGGTGGCTAAAACCGAGATACGAAAACGTTCATTAGGTAGCATAATCCCTAGCGGTCCTAGGTGGCATAAATCCTAGGTGAACACGCAATAGTTCATGGTAAGAAAACATAACCAGATCAAGGGTAGCAGTCCAAAACAACTTCAAGGATAAAATGGTACTATGTTGAGGTGGTATAGATTTACATAGGAAAGCCCGTACGGCCTACGGCAAAGGACTGAACTTATGCATGGAAAGAAACATACGAGTTAGGAAAACCTATATACGCGATATATTAGGTTGACATGGACCATTTCATGACTTTGGTCAAGGGACATTTTATAGTTAACTCATGACACGGGTTGGGATACTAGTACGGGAGGTGCAGAGCAAATATACATGATAGATACCTTGGGATATTATACTTGATAGAAACCTGACGATGTGATACTTTGATTTACCTTGACACCGTAGTTTATCATGATACCTTAGTTTATCTTGATACCGTAGTTCACCCTGTTATCTTGGTTTAGTTTACCTATCTTGTCGTCATCCTTATGTTTATTTTCAGTTCATGCATGTCATGTTACCTTTACCTGTTTTTATGCTGGAAGTAGATAGGACTTACCAGTCTTTATGACTGACCCCGTTTTCTTTCGCCTCTTTGTCTTCCGTTCCCCCCCCCCCCCAGGTTTTCAGGGAGGAAATACTGTTGTTAGTTCGGACCTCTTCTGCTTGAAGGTCAACATGTATGGCTTGAACTTCCATTTGCTATGGCTGCTTTACTGCTTTACTTGGGGAATAATTTATGAAAAGGTTTTATGCTTCTTTACTATTGCAAGACAGGTTTCTATGTAATCTGTTGTAAAAAGGCTTTACTGTTTATAAAGAAATGAAATTTTGTTTTACTTCCGCTGTTTTATACGTTCTGTCTTGTAATATTTCTGTGCATGTTTACCAATAATGCCCCTCCAAACCTAGTGCATTCCTTTGTGAGTGATCCTGGCGGAGGTGGGGTGTTACATTTGGTATCAGAGCAGAAGGTTACCAGACTGGGCAAAAGTTTTTAAAACCTTCTGAAAAGTATTTGAGAAACCGTTTACAAAGAAGCATTTTTCAAGAAAAGTTTTTAAAGGCTATTCCCCAAAAGGCCATTAGCACTATCCTTTGTTTTCTTGATTGAATCTCTTTTCCTTTCTTTCCTCCATCGGTAGTCACAGTAGTTTTAACTGCGACTAATCCTTGTCTAGCCACGTAAGTGTTTTCCGGGCGATGGAGGAAGTTCTCGAGAGACCTGTTGCCGTGTTATAAGAAAGGATAGTAAGAACAAGGATAAGGGACACGAGCTTAAGGATAGGAAACTTGTTGGTATGGCTTAAGCCACAATGGAGGAAAAACGGGACGGATAGTTAAGAATTATGGGACAAGGACAAGATCATCGAGAGGGCAATTGTATACTCTCATTTCTAGCGTATCTCGTAAGGATGGTAACGATCTTGTTAAACGTTTAGCTTTTCCTCCCTATCATCCCGTCAGGACTTTGTTTTGATCATAGCATCATTTAAGTCTGCTTCGATAGTTGAGTCTCTACACCTTAGTACTAGCATGGTAGAGGATCCCATTTTGTCCCAAATCTGGTTGGAGGATCGGTCCATTTATTCATGACTTGTTTGGAATTGAGAATGTAAATGCCAAGTGTTGAGATTAGAAGCAATGCTTATATTGTTGAGCTATAGATGGATTCTAGGGATAAAGTGGTTATCTAGTTAGGGATACCATTCTCGGTTTTGGAAAGAGGGTAGTTAGACTCTTGACTTGACTTGGTAATACCCTCGGAGTCTCATATAACCTTTTGGGTTCTGTCATGATTAGTTACCTAGAATCTCTTGATGCGTTTATCGGAAATCTCTGATCCGATCGAGTAGCGTTCGCCAATAAGGCGGATAGTTCATTCCGCTTAAGCATGGGTTATAGGAATCACCCTAGTAAGTGCACGTGGTAACATGGATTGGCATCGGTAAACGAGATCCAGGATTCACTAGCGAATTTTGGAGGGCTTGCATTAGTATGCAGATATGTTTGAGCCAAGTATACTAGGGAAAGAATAAATAAAATGAGAGGCGACAGTGAAATGAGTTTCAACTCATATCTTGGAAATAGAATCAAGGAGCTACAAAATCATGGAGTTAAAAGATGGTCGAGGTACAATGGAATTAAGCTCAAGGAAATGCGACATAAACGCGCGCATCATATCTCTTTTTAAGAGTATATCGTTGACCACTGGTTCTCCTGTAGAGCTTGCTTGCATGCTATCGCTTGGTGGATATCCTCTCGATCCTGTTTCCATTGCAAACCCCGTAAGGAGTTTATCTTGTTTATCTCCTCGATCCTATCTTGGGAACCTTAGGTAGAACCCTATGGATGTAAACATGTATTTGAAACATGTTATGATTGATATGGTTGCAAATGGTTGCAAGTGGTTGCTCGTGGATGCGCGAATACACACTAGATACTAGATCGACTCAGTCACATTTCAGGTTGCATATGCACGAGTATTTATACTTGTTTATGGATGAAATTGAATATGTTATCATGTGGAAGTTGCATGTGGATGAATGGTTGTGCACACATATAGTGTTTATATGACTAAGACTATTTGCATACATGTTGGATTCATGGCACTAAACATACATTGCATTGAAAGATCATTCAGGCCTGATCATTTGCATTAGATAAGGAACATATACACACACTTTTTGCATATGTTCATACAGCATTAGAAATCGTCTAAGGACATTGGTTGCTTGTGGATGATGTTTTGAGTAGATGGATGATGGATGGTAGGATACGATCTTCCTAACTTAGAGATTTCGGGGACGAAATACTTTAAGTTGGGGAGAATGTTACAACCTGGATTTTTACAACATGCTAAGACAAGAATCAAGGCAGAATTTAATTATAAAATCTAAATCAGGGGAAACTGGCTGTGCCATGCGTTCGTCTCGGAAAAATACGCGAAATAGAGTCCGAGTTTTCGAAAAACGGAGTCCGTATGACCAAGTTATGGCCCAACGAAGTTTTCAGAAAAATCAGCCCGAAAATTCCAATTCTGCACCAATCAGAGTAGGTGGGAAAAGCTCCCGCCCAGCCCACCAGGTCGACCTGGGAGTCGACCCTAGGGTCGACCTTCCCAGACCAGGTCGACTCTAGAGTCGACCTAGGGGTCGACCTCCCCGGTCGGCCTGGTCGGTCTGATGCACCTGTTTTGGCTCCTGGGTCTTGTTTTGTTGGCTGGTGACGATTTTTGAGGGTTCAGATCTATCCTAGGGTTAATCTAAGGGCCTAAACTACTCCTAATCTCTATAAAAACACCCTAGGACCTAACCTAAATCACTCAAAATCAATCTAACAACGAAGTGCTGCCCAATTCTCTCATGATCATGGCCTCCATCTCCAACTCCAAGAGCTTATGCATCCAAATCGAATTCAAATCAAAAGGTGCAAGCTTTCTACATCAAGTCAAGGGAGTGGATCAACATTGCTACGCAAATTTCATGATGATTCTACGACAAGACGATTCATGCTCATAATCCCTTAGCCACGCTATGTAAGTTCTAGCTACTCCTAGATCTAAACGATAGTTCTGATGTGACATGGAATAAAATGCGATGAACATGAGTATGCTAGCCTATGTGAACCTAGTTTTGCCCCTTTTCTATGATCTATAACTTTGGGGTATGTTTTAGCGACCAAATCATGTTGTTCATGTTGCATTGGACTTAGTTTGCCATGCAAGATTGGACCTTTACTTGTGGGATGTTAGCATGAACCCTTGGAACCACTTTTACTTGTGAAATAGTTACATAAATTTGACTTGGGGCTTATGCATGTAAATGAACCCAAATCCCTTATGACGCTATGCATGTTTTGAGGCCAAAACCCCTTATGGTATTATGCATGTTTGAGGCCAAAAACCCCTTATGATGTTATGCATGTTTTGAGGCCAAACCCCTTATGATACCATGCATGTTTGTGGCCAATCCCTTTATGACCTCGTGCATGTTTTGAGGCCAATATGCAATATGCTAGTTATGTGAACACCTTTGCCTCAATTTTCACCATGTTTAACTTGTGATTCATCTTTGCCATCTTGTACCCATCTTTGTCATATTATTCCAAATATGTTGATTCGCTTTCATGTGCGTTGGGGACACGTTTTGGGTAGTTTAGGCAAACTTGAAAATGGGCTATGAACTTGACATGGATTTACATGGAACATGTAATGATAATAAACGTGAATAGGACACGAAAACTTGAAATGGGGTTACATGAAAACATAGACTTAAAAAGGGGTCTAAACTTGACATGAACACGACACGTAGAAAAACATGGAAGTGGCCAACTCGAGGTTGGGTTGAGTTTGTAGCATAAATCTGCCCAGACCCTCCCGGCAAATCCAGTGGCTACAAACAATAAGACCCAATGTGGGTAGTTGGTCATATCGCGCTTGAAACCCGAGGTTAGACTAGGTTGTGGTGTAAATCTGCCCAGACCCGCCCGGCGTAACCAGTAACCACAACAACGTCTAATGTGAGAGGTTGAGAGTGCATTAATTCAATTAATGCCATATGATAAGGTTAAGTAAATCTGACTAATGACACTTAACCGATATGACATGAATGGGTAGGTTAAGTGAAACCGGACTTGATTTCTTAATGACACTTAACCGTAAAATACAGTTAGGGGATGGGGTTAAGCTAATCCATACTTAACTAATCCGACTCGGTAATTAGATGGGGTTAAGTAACCTACACTTAACTAATCTAAACACGGTAATTAGATGGAGTTAAGTTAACCTAGACTTAACTAATCTAAACACGGTAATTAGATGGAGTTAAGTTAACCTAGACTTAACTAATCTAAACACGGTAATTCGATGGGTTTAAGTTAAACACTTAAACAATCTAAACATGATAATTCAATGAGGTTAAGTAACCAATTTAGCATGATAATTTAATGAGGTTAAGTAACTTATACTTAACCAATTATACATGATGATTTGATGAGGTTAAGTAACCTATACTTAACCAATCTAATATGAGAACTTGATAGGGTTAAGTCACAAGATCGTTTAAATATACTTAACCATTGTAATACGATTAGTGGATGGGGTTGAGCTAACCCATACTTAACCAATCCGACTCGATAATCTGATGGGGTTAAGATAATCTATGCTTAACCAATCTAACACGATAATCTGATAGGGTCAAGACAAACTAATACTTAACCAATCTGACTTGATAATTGAATAGGGTTAAGTCATGAGCTTCTTGGTATAATTAACCAACTTGTAGGGCTAAGTCTTGAGCTTAAATACTTAGCCAATCTTGACATGATTCGTAGGCGGGTTAAGTCATGAACTGGGATGACAACACTTAACCCATTAGACAAAACCCTAGTTCAGGGGACTAGGTGGAAAATCGTAGTTAACAAGGATAACGGGAAAGGGAACTAAGTGATAAACCTTAGTTTAGGATAACTAAGTAATAATTCTTAGTCAAGGGATTTGGACCAGTTCACAGATAGATGAGTAACCCGATACGGTAGGTCATCGCTTAAACACACGAGGAGGAGCAAATTATCTGAGTTAGATAAGGGCTCCAACGAACTGGGTGACGAAACAGTAGCTTCGGGGGACGTGAGGGTACTCTTGGTATCCCTCTGTGAGGTTGCAGATGATCTGCCTGGGCTCACAGAGGTTAAGGTCTGCGGTAGAAGAACCAAGAGTATGCCTTGGTTGATGTGCGAGCAACCTAAAGACGGGGATGGATTAGCATGGAGTCGACGATACTTGATTTTTGCCCTGGATAGCGCGTCGTCGACTACCTACCATCTTTAGTCAATCGTGTACGTATACGGAAAGGTAGAGAACTCCCAACAGACCATATACTTGCTATCGAGTTATGGGTGAGGTTGGCCAATAGGTAAGTGGGGCACAGGGGGCCGGAGTATAGTTCTTGTGCATGATTTTTCTTGGATTGCCTTTCAGTAGTTGAGGGAGGGGTCACGTGGGACCATAGCCACGGATACAAAAACAGACCTCGATATCTGCATTCGGCAGACGACTTAAAGCTCCCGACCGAGTCACGTATTTCTTGATTTTCCCTGGCACGGGACTCGGATGGCACATTGAGATACATGTGCAGTTAGACATGGAAAAACGATTCACGGTGCTTACGTGGGAAAAAGGGCGCGGTTGACGGGTAGCATAATCCCAAGTAGCCCTAGGTGGCTAAAACCCAAACCGAGATACGAAAACGTTCATTAGGTAGCATAATCCCTAGCGGTCCTAGGTGGCATAAATCCTAGGTGAACACGCGATAGTTCATGGTAAGAAAACATAACCAGATCAAGGGTAGCAGTCCAAAACAACTTCAAGGATAAAATGGTACTATGTTGAGGTGGTATAGATTTACATAGGAAATCCCGTACGGCCTACGGCAAAGGACTGAACTTATGCATGGAAAGAAACATGCGAGTTAGGAAAACCTATGTACGCGATATATTTGGTTGACATGGACCATTTCATGACTTTGGTCAAGGGACATTTTATAGTTAACTCATGACACGGGTTGGGATACTAGTATGGGAGGTGCAGAGCAAATATACATGATAGATACCTTGGGATATTATACTTGATAGAAACCTGACGATGTGATACTTTGATTTACCTTGACACCGTAGTTTATCATGATACCTTAGTTTATCTTGATTCCGTAGTTCACCCTGTTATCTTGGTTTAGTTTACCTATCTTGTCGTCATCCTTATGTTTATTTTCAGTTTATGCATGTCATGTTACCTTTAACTGTTTTTATGCTGGAAGTAGATAGGACTTACCAGTCTTTATGACTGACCCCGTTTTCTTTCGCCTCTTGTCTTCGGTTTCCCCCCAGGTTTTCAGGGAGGAAATACTGTTGTTAGTTCGGACCTCTTCTGCTTGAAGGTCATCATGTATGGCTTGAACTTCCATGGGCTATGGCTGCTTTACTGCTTTACTTGGGGAATAATTTATGAAAAGGTTTTATGCTTCTTTACTATTGCAAGACAGGTTTCTATGTAATCTGTTGTAAAAAGGCTTTACTGTTTATAAAGAAATGAAATTTTGTTTTACTTCCGCTGTTTTATACGTTCTGTCTTGTAATATTTCTTTGCATGTTTACCAATAATGCCCCTCCAAACCTAGTGCATTCCTTTGTGAGTGATCCTGACGGAGGTGGGGTGTTACAAAACTAGTATAATTTGTGTAACCAAAAAAGTACTTGCATAAACCCATTTATCACTTGCAAATAAACATAATAATGTATACAAAGATTTTGAGTCGTGTAGGCATAAAAGGTTTCATCTTGGAACATGTTTACATGAGTCTCAACTTAGGCCTAAAAAGAATGTATGCTAACCATGTTAACAACATAACATAAAGATGTCAATTCTAGTTTTTACTACAAACTTGCAAGCGATATTTATTTTCATATACAAATGTCAATAAGCTCACATCAACCAATTTATGCCACAAACACCCAATACAAAATATGACATAATCAACGCAATACACAGAATTTACATCAATATTTTACAATAGTAAAGCCCCAATTTCAATTACATCGAATCACATCGCAATTTCTATTCATATTCAGAAAACCACTATACTTGCAACGGGCGCTGAAACTTGTTTTCTGGTTTCTGTTATTCTGAATTTGCAAAGCTTTCCCTTGGAGTAGAAAACATTGCGTAGAAATTAGGTTAGACTTTTGTTTCTTCTTAAATTGGCTCGCCTCTCAAGCTTTTCCTCTTGACGGCTATTTCTCAATCCCCTCCCAACAGCATGGCGGCTCTAGGTTTTTATTTATTTATGTGAATTAGGTTGAGTCTTAGGTCCTTTTTATAGAGTTTCAAGTTGATTTTAGCCATTCGATGAAGCTAGAAGGAATCCAGGCCATACATGTCAAGAGCAACCAATCAAATGCCGACACGTCAGCCCTAGTGACACACTGGGCTTCAGAATTTCGACCAGAACACAGACCAAGCCAGCCAGACCTGACCAGGTCGACAGGGGAGGTCGACCTGGGTCAACCAGGTCGACCCTATGGTCGACCTGGGCCCTGGGCAGGAATTTTCCTGCCCAGCCCGGGTCTGGTCCTATTTTTGAATTTTGAATCCGATTTTCGAGCTGTTTAAATTTTGAAACCGTTTCCCTTAATTCTTCTTCTAAAATTTAATTATACTTTAATTTGTAAAACTTAATGTTACAGAACTACGGGGCGTTACATTCTCCCCCTCTTAAAAGGATTTCGTCCTCGAATTCTTCAAGTTAGGAAGAATGTGTCCTACCATCCAATCACCCATCTACTCAACCATTCAATCACAGGCATTCATTGTCCTTAAAAATATTTCTAATGCTTTCATGTTCATATGCATAGTGTGTGTATATGTCTTTATCTAATGCAAAATCAGGCGGTCTACTGATTCAGTTGACCTCCTTAATGCGAATTATGTCAGTGCCATGCATCCAATCATGTACGCAAACATCCCTAGTTATGTAAATACTACATGTGTGCATAGTCATTCATCCATATGCAACATCCATATAATAACATACCAAGTTAAATCCGTTAAGTAAATACATATATGCGAATGCAATATGAAAGTGACTGAGTCGTTCTAGCACCTATGGTGTGTATATGCATCCACGAGCAACCATTTGCAATCATCAATCATAACATGTTTCAAATACATGTTTACATCCATTGGCTTCTATCTAAGGATCGATGATACGTCCTAGAGGATATACCTTAAAGGCTAGAAAGTATGCATAAAATTCTTAGAAAAAGAGATCAAGGATGTACCCTTAGGAAAAAGGGTATGATGCGTGTATCTAGTCTTCAGTCTCCTAAGTCGCATCTTCTTGGGCTTCACTATTCTGTACCTTATCTAATTAATCTTCACAATTGCGAAGTTTCTTGACCTCCATTTCCAAAACTGTCGTTGATCGGATAACTGGTTTTTCATTGTCAACCAGATATATGCGGAAGTCTATCCAGCGTTTTAGGGGTAAACCCCTAACCTAATCAAAACATCTGCGTACTCATGGACTATTCTAACGGATTGCAAAACGTCGATAGATGTATCAAGTGATTCTAGGTAGCTAGGCCTAACTGATCCTTTAGGATCACATGAAATCTCGAGGGTATTTCCAAGGCAAATCAAAAGTCTAACTACACTTCTTTCAGAATTGCCAGCCAACCAACCCATGCCTAGAATCAACTTATAGCCCGTGGAACCAAAAACATAAGCATTATGCTTAAACTCAACACTTAATATAGTTATTCTCAAATCCTTATAAACCAAAGATAAACGGGCCGAACCACCAATTGGATTTGGAGACGCTAATGGGATCTTCTACTATACAAGTGCTAAGGTGCAGAGACTCAACTATGGAAGTAGATATGAACAAACGCGGAGCGCTAAGATCAAAAGAGTACTAACTGGTTGATCAAAAGAAAAGCTAAACTTTTCCAACAAAGACTTTTACTATCTCTCTCTCAGGTATGCTGGTGTTCAGAGCACGTACTAGTCCTTCTAAGAATCCTGTCCCTCGTTCTTGCCCTTTGTCCTTAATTATATGCCCTATTATACCATAGTAAAGATACTTCCTTTCGTCTTAGGTTTTACAATTCCTTCCTCCCTCGTGAGCCAAGTCCATATCCATGAATTTCTCATCCATAGGTTGTGCTCCTTAGCCAAACTCCTCATCCTCTTACTTGTATAATATGTTGACAGGTCTCTCGAAAGCTGCCAACACCGCATAGAAAACCCTACAAAGCTTGAAAGAATACTAGCCGCAGGTGAAACTACTATGGCTATAGATGGAAGTCGGGCGCTTCTTTGCCCTTCGATAGGTTTCGTAGTCTTATCAAGCCTACGGAACCATGCCGCGATGAGGTTACCTCCCAGAAAGCCAGGAGCCCTGAAGACTTAAGAAAGAAGGGGATAAGAATTCAAACAGAGGATCAAAAGATAGTGCATATGGCTTTCGGGAATATGCTTTTAAAACAAAACTTTTCTTTTGAAAATGCTTCTTTTAAAACCGTTTGAAAATATTTTTTCAAATCTTTTATCTGATCTGGTAACCTTCAGCTCTGATACCACGTGTAACACCCCACATCCGTTAGTGTCACTCACAAAGGGAATGCACTAATTTCTGTGAAGTATTATAGGTAAAAGACGCAGATAAATTACAAGACAGATAAATAAAACAGCGGAAAAGTGAATAAAACTTTATTCCATTTATAAACAGCTTGTACAAAGATTGTTTTCCAACAACAAATTATCTATCTTGTTTAACAAACTAAAGAAGCATAAATATACAATGATATTCCCCAATAAAACATTAGCCAGCCATAGTGGTGGAAAAGAGAGTCCAAAGCAGCACATCAAAGAGTCTTCAAGCTTGGAAAGAGTAACAGGTCCATACGAATTTGAGCTATTCCCTCCCTGACTACCTTGGGGGGGGGGGGGGAACGGAAGAAAGAAGATGAAAGAAAACATAGAGTCGGATATAAAGCCTGGTAAGTCTAGTGGTGCTTCGGTATATGAATAAGGAAAAGGACATGAAAGGCATAAACTGAAAATGGGAAAATACCATAAACTAAGGCAAAGCGGTTTAGAATCGAAATTACTATCGCACCCCATACTAATCTCTGCACCACCTAACTAGTATCCCAACTAGTAATCTGTATAAAATGATAACGTGATCCCAGTCCCTGTAATTGTGGTTCCCTTCAGGCGCACATCTATTATTTTTTACCTAGATCTAATCTAGGGTTTTCTATCGAGCGTTTCCTAGATTCAACTAGGGTTTATGCAACTTATCTAATATTCTCGGATTCAGGATTTATGCCACCTAGGACCAACTAGGGATTATGCTACCTGTCAAATGATGCCCTTAGTCTAGGACACACTACCTAGAGTGGTATATGTTCCTAGACTTTCCCCACGTATGTGTCGCGAATCGTTTATCGCTGTCTAGATGCATATGTCCTGAAATATGCGACCCGAGTCCCATGGCAGGGCTATTCTAGAAACACGGAACTCGGTCGGGAGCTTTCAGATATCTGCCGATGCAGATGCTAAGGTCTGTTTTTCCAGTGGCTATGGTCCCACCTGACCCCTCCCTCAACTAATGAAAGGCAATCCAAGAAAATCAAGCACGAGAACTATACTCCTGCCACCTATGCCCCGCTTTCCTATTGGCCAACCTCAACCATATCTTGATAGCAAGTATATGGTCTGTTGGGAGTTCTCTGCCTTTCTGCATGTGTATCTCGACTGACTCAAGATGGTAGGTAGACGACGGGTCGCTATCACATGGCCATTTGTCCCGCCGAATCACGCTGGTCCATCCTAGTCTTTAGGTTGCCTCATATTGCAACCAAGGCATACCCTTGGTTCTTCTAATGCAGACCTTAACCTCTGTAAGCCCAGGCGGATCATCTACAGCCTCACAGTGGGATACCAAGAGTACCCTCATGTCCCCTTGAAGCCGCGGGCTTCGTTCCCCAGTTCGTTGGAGCCTTCTTTAAGATCAGATGGACGTTCGCTCCTTCTCGTGTCATACTAAGGTTTACTACTTAGTTCCTTTAACTAAGGTTTACTACTTAGTCTTCGAACCGTCGTTTTCTTAACTAAGGTTTACAACTTAGTCCTTTTAACTAAGGTTTACTACTTAGTCTCTTTCTCGTCAAGTTGGAATGGTTAGGTATCATTAGTCAATTCAAGTTATCTTAACCCATTCATTTGTCATGATAAACTGATTAAGTGTTATCAGTAGTTCATGTTGACTTAACCCTACCACAAATCAAGTCATATTGGCTAAGTATTTCTTATTACTTAACCCCACCCCTTCACCTTGTATTGGTTAAGTGTTCCCTTTTACTTAACCCTGCCCACCTTCTGTTTAACTAACATGCAAAAGCCGTTAAGTGTTCTCTTAGTTAACTTAACCCTAACATCTGTTTAATTAACATGTTCTAATGGTTAGGTATTGTCCCTTCATGTTTCAACCTAACCCTGTTCAATTTATCACACTATGATGGTTAAGTGTTCTAAGTTTACTTAACCCTACCCTCTAGTCCAGCTAACATATTAATTTGGCTAAGTGTATTTACTTAACCTTACCCACTTATCTAGCTAACGTGTTATAATGGTTAAGTATTCTAAGTTTACTTAACCTCATCCACTTATCTAATTATCAGGTTATAACGGTTAAGTGTCCTGAATTTACTCAACCTCACCCTCTAGTCTAGTTAATATGTTAAATTGGTTAAGTGTATTAACTTAACTTAACCTCACCTTCTAGTCTATTTAACATGTTAAATTGGCTAAGTGTTTTCTTAGTTACTTAGCCCCTACAAGTTTTGTCTTGTTAACATGTTAAGTTGGTTACGTGTTCACATTAACTTAACCCTACCAATCCTAACTTAGCTCTAATTGTCTTATTAAAGCACCAACCACTCACATTAGACAAGTATTGTTGTGGCTGCCTGTATACCGGTCAGTTTCGGGCAGTCTTACGCCACAACTCAGTCTAACCTCGGGTCCTTATTGGGCTCAATGCCTTAACCACCCACATTGGATAGGTATTGCTGTGATTACTGGACAGCCGGGCGGGTCCGGGCAGGTTCGGGCAGGTTTACATCACAACTCAATCCAACCTCGGGTTAAGCATGCTCGTATTTTCTAGATTTACATATTTGTCACTTTTCATTTTTATATGTAAATGTTTATGGCCCAATTATCCAAATTCACTAATTTTGGGTATAACAATTTATACCGCTTTAAATGTCACTAGTCATTGGCATGTGTCAAACATGCCAATACATGTATTTTATTTTAAACCCAACGTTTGTTTACCCGTTTGTACGTACACAGCATTATAACATATGTTGGGCTTAACATTTCAGCCCAACTCGTAAACATAAAAAGGGGAAGCACAGAATCATGAATTGTTCTAGAATACATAAAAGTGTGTGGCGCATGGACTTGCAACATAGCGTTTTCACTAACATAGATTGTGGGTCATGTGAACTTGCATTCAATAAGGATATAACTAAATTGATGTCACATGAAATGGCGTACTTTTAGACTTGTTTAAACATGGTTTTATACATATATAACTAGGCATAATGTCAAACACCAAACTAGCATAAAAATGTCCACTTTTTGACATAACCCAAAGGTGTAAACTAACTTTACATCAAGTAGCCTATTTCAACATGAAACTAGTAAAATTTGTGAAACCAAAAAGGTACTTGCGTAAACCCAATTATCACTTGCAAATAAACATAATAATGTATACAAAGGTTTTGAGTCGTGTAGGCATAAAAGGTTTCATCTTGGAACATGTTTACATGAGTCTCAACTTAGGCCTAAAAAGAATGTATGCTAACCATGTTAACGACATAACACAAAGATGTCAATTCTAGTTTTTACTACAAACTTGCAAGTGATATTTATTTTCATATACAAATGTCAATAGGCTCACATCAACCAATTTATGCCACAAACACCCAATACAAAATATGACATAATCAACGCAATACACAGAATTTACATCAATATTTTACAATAGTAAAACCCCAATTTCAATTACATCGAATCACATCGCAATTTCTATTCATATTCAGAAAACCACTATACTTACAACGGGCGCTGAAATTTGTTTTCTGGTTTTTATTATTCTGAATTTGCAAAGCTTTCCCTTGGAGTAGAAAACGTTGCGTAGAAATTAGATTAGACTTTTGTTTCTTCTTGAATTGGCTCGCCTCTAAAGCTTTTCCTCTTTATGGCTATTTCTCAATCCCCTCCAGGCAGCATGGCGGCTCTAGGTTTTTTTTATGTGAATTAGGTTGAGTCTTAGGTCCTTTTTATAGAGTTTCAAGTTGATTTGAGCCGTTCGATGAAGCCAGAAGGAATCCAGGCCATACATGTCAAGAGTAACCAATCAAATGCCGACACGTCAGCCGTAGTGACACACTGGGCTTCAGAATTTCGACCAGAACACAGACCAGGCCAGCCAGACCTGACGAGGTCGACAAGGGAGGTCGACCCTATGGTCGACTTGGGTCAACCAGGTCGACCCTATGGTCGACCTGGGTCAACCAGGTCGACCCTATGGTCGACCTGGGCAGGAATTTTCCTGCCCAGCCCGGGTCTGATCCTATTTTTGAATTTTGAATCCGATTTTCGAGCTGTTTGAATTTTAAATAAATTCTTAAACTTCCGGAGGTCATATCTCCTTCGTACGGAGTCCGATTTACGCAAACTCGGACTCTATCTCAAGCTGAATTTCGAGACGAACGCGATGGCGTAACCCGTTTCCCTTAATTCTTCTTCTAAAATTTAATTATACTTTAATTTGTGAAACTTAATGTTACAGAACTACGGGGTGTTACACAATCCGTCAACCCATCGATTGACATACCACTAATTATTGGGATTAGTGTTTGTCAAATATTATCCCAATACCCGTGAGGGATTTTCAAACAACAAATACTGTTTATTATTTGTGCAGTTGGGCGATGTGTAAAATTTATCGTCCCAATCAATATCAGATAAATAAGTGTACATAGACAAACCGTCCGGTTTGTAAACGAATGTTTATTTCAATACATGACTATTTCACACAGTTCATATATACAATAAAAATGATATTTTTATTGTTCAAATATTTTATTCCATACATGAATATTTTATACATTTCATTTCTACAATAAAAATGATATTTTTATTATCCATGTATTTTATACAGTCCATTCCTACAATAAAAATGATATTTTTGTTATTCATATATTTTATACAGTCCATTTCACATCACAATCAATTTTCGCAATACAATTAAAAAAACAAGCCGTCCATGGTCTGTGGACGACGGGGAGCAGTTCATATATGCAGTTATAAATAAACAGCTATACATAAATTATTTTAGTGAGAAGTTCCCACATTGATGGGTTTCAGAAATCGATAAAAACGATTATTTTAATTATATTAAACTGACTGTTTAATTTAATCAAAATTTGCATCTGCTTCAGTTTTCAGTCTGGTCTGCTCCATGTTGTATATCTCGTCAAGAGGATTGCAACGCACTTTGGTTCGTGCGATTCTGATATCGTTTGACAAAGACATAAGTGTTTAAAGGTTAATTACACATTTAAATTAATTAATTATATAATTAATCAACTATTTCTTTAATTACATTAACAAAACGTGGCCAACTTCCTTCATCTTCTTCAGAACTACGCCGAACCCAATCGCTGCTGCCTAGGATTGAATATCACACACCGTACGAGGCGCAGACCGACGATCAACCTATGCCACATGAAAGCCCTCGGCGCCGCCCTCCTACGCCTCAAACCTCAGCCACCTTGCAGTCCGTTTGCTTCTCCATTTGACTTCGATGCCAGCTGTTTTGGATCCAAATTCTGGCCATTTTGGCATGTTAAATCCCATCATAGCTGTCAGCCTTCGAGATCTCCACTAAGCCTTTGATTTGCCAATTGAACGAAATTGAAATGGACGATCAGATCGAAAGTAAATTGAGGAAATAGTTTGGTGTTTTCCATCCATTCTTTCTATTTGATAATGGCTAAGAAATGGTTGACCAAGGGCAACGTAAAACTAGGGTTTGACCGTATCAAAGAGTATATATAGCATAATTATATTAATATTTAAATTCCAATATTACTTGATTCTCCAAACGAGACCCAATGACTATCGCCCCTAGCTAAATACCCCTATTCCGAACCAAGTAGGATATGTCTCGCTAGCCAATTCGATTGTTTCGATTAGTTTCTCTTTAAATTATAATATAAATCAATATATATTCAATTTGAACGTACATTTTAAATTACCGGGGCCACATACTGGCTCAAAAATTCCAGAAAAATAAATCTTGCTATGTTTTGACGATATGGTCCTAAAAAAACTAACTTCGTCGTATTTGCAGACCGTTTGAAAAATGGTCATTTTCTGGTCGATCCAAATTGACTGAAACTGTCAAAACACGTTTTCCTTTGCCACACTCACATATTGATTTCAAAAATTAGAATCTAGCAATAAATTGACATCCCAGATCCAACAAAAGTGGTTTCATCGAAAACGGAGGTCGTTTGCAAAATCGCTATTTTTAAGGTCTATATTTCCATAGCAACAATTCTGAATTTTCAACTGGACATAACTTTCTATTCCCGCTATGAAATCTGGGTTTTTCAAATCCTTTGGAAAGATATTTTCAAATAGATTCTAATATTTCTGGTTTTACTAAAATCCGATTTGTTTTGAATCCGATCAGACATATATGAAAAGTACCATTATACCCGATAGTCCAAATTCAATATAAAATAAACATTCAAATACGAATAATAAGCTACAAATTTTCAAAACAAAATTTGTTTTCATTTTTGTTTTAAAAAATATCACTCTTCCAACTAATTCTAGGATACTACTGATCCCATCTCTAACGAGCCATTCTCATTGGATATTACTAATCCAATCTCCGATGAATTCTTTCGTTCGGCTCTAATATGTCATGTTCTCTAGCTCTGTAAACCAAAGCTCGGATACCAATTGTTGCGACCCAAACTTCCCCGTAAAGGAAAGCTCGGATTGCTTTGAGAGCACGACAAATCGGAACACAAACAGAAGAACTTTTCATTGCTATTTACAACAATTTACATCAGAGTACTAGAATATTCAGAGTATGAATAAATATTATACATTTGATAATTTACAAATTACAATGTTGCGGAAAATAATACTAAACACAATTGAAAGGAATATACGGATACAGAGATTTCTGAATATCATTCCACCTGTAAACCAGGATCGTGTGAATATAAATCTGCAAAACCAAAACTGCTAGCTGCCCGTGTGGAAAATAGGGGCACCCAGAGTTTAGGTTAAAGCAATATACTCCAGGTCAGTCATGTGACTGATGTGAGAACTAAAACAGTCATTTAAAACTTTACTTTCAAAATAAGGTAAATCAAGGGACCACACCGTATAACACGGAACATGTTTACCCCCAAAAATACCAGTGCCTATAACAAACAACACAATACTAAATAAAGAAAAATGAAGCTATTATAAGACTCAGGTCCCATCACACAATGCAACGCAAGCAGGAGGATAGAGTTTTACCTTATAATAGCCAAAAATGCTTGGTAATTTTAAAACAAATCTTTTAGTATTATAAGTAAAGATATTAACTTCAAATATAAATGCATCAATCATAGACGACATAGTATCCCATGCTACTATGTCGCCAACACTAGGCTCTACAATCAAAATCGAAATGTCATGTATTCGGAAATTGGATTTCCATCATGGTGGTTACTGATTCAAAAGATCTATCGCGTAGTGCAGTTCCCCACGGTTTACGTTGCAGGCAAGCGAAAACACCGTAATGCACATCCGCACTATCCAGGAAACAAGTTACCGCGACCTACGTCGCAGGCATGCGAAAACACCGCTAACTCTATCCATCAGGGAATCAGGGGGTGTGCCCTATCCCTCACCTCGGTCGACTGAATCCATGACAACCCATAGGGTGCCTATCCTCATCTCAAAATCATACTGATCTAACCATCAGTTTACCACCATACCGATGTGTGAGGCTCGCGAATTAATGCTACACAAAGCCATGCTATATTAAATCTGTGCTTTGATCATCGACCACAAGAATCTTCTTTTCAATAGAAGCCTTGATCATTTGCCACTTAAGCCTGCCACACAGGTAATTTACGCCATGCGACTGATGTCTATCGATATACAACCTCTGATCCCGTACGTCTAAGAGAAGGGTGAAGTAAGGGAATAAATTCCCCTTCACTAGGCAAATGTATATTTAATAGAGATCAATCAACACAGAATAAAATCCAATGTTAGACACACCATCCATTTACAAGTCAGTTCTAGGTCTGAATGAAACCGAAGGCACCTTATTCCTCGTCCCGGATGTCCAATACAGGAGAGAGGCTCTCGCATATCCGTACAATCAATAAGTACGTCCGTATATATACCACTTTATCCCCTTTAAGGTAGCTACTCCAATCATGAGCATCAGTAGCAACTCATCCATTCGATGTGAAGATCGTCGATCTTGCACCGTCTTCAATCTCTTCGACTTTTCGTTGTATCAGTTATTCAAAATGGGTCGAACCCGACCTTTCCGAATAACTTGTGTATCTTATAATCAAGTGCTATAACAACACATCATATGCCTCATTCCAATCCATAATATTCATTTATTCAAATATTCTTTTCCTTTGGGAAAGGTTCCCATTAATTTTATCAAAGATAAATTCTTTTAAATTTATTCTTTAATCTTCCTTTGTATATCAAACCATATTAAGGTTTTCCAAACTAGTTGGGATTAGTGAACTACATAATAATCATTTATTTTATTTCCCAATCCCAAACTATTCATCCCATGGAGAAAAACTGGTAATACTCCATATCTAACACCATGGTGTTATCGGTAAATATTAATTACCATTTCACATTCAAATCTAATTAAAGATTTAGCTATCGCCTGGAGCAAAACTGGTGGTACTCCGTTTTCAATTATTTTCTTGAATTGATAATTTTAATTATCACCTTCAATTTTCAATCTAATCAAAGGTTCATTAAAACTCCATTTAGTTTTAATCTTCCCAAAAATCAATATTAATGATTATTCAAAGCTAAGAAATTAATCTTATCTTTAACTGGGTTAAAGAACTAATGTTATTTAAAACACAGTTCACAATAAACCCAAATCACATTCTATCAGTCTCTAACCGTAAATTAGTAAGAGAACAATTCCCTAAGTATTCATCCCGAAGGCCGAAACCAACATCAGATCAATACTTAGGAAACCATTCAACCAAGCTAGTCTCTAGTTAGTTTCTAA
Organism: Allium sativum; assembly: GCA_030737875.1. Taxonomy (NCBI): domain Eukaryota; kingdom Viridiplantae; phylum Streptophyta; class Magnoliopsida; order Asparagales; family Amaryllidaceae; genus Allium; species Allium sativum. Next base: position 1,014,212,342 of record CM060926.1, on the reverse strand, counting down.
TTTTCTTAACTCCATTGGGTTTAAGAACAGTATTATTAAAGATACCATTCACGACAAACCCCAAAATCCAATTCGATATTAAATACAAGACTCTGAATAGAAAATATATCGGCTTATATTTAATATCAAATTCCGAAGTCAACAAATATCATATTAGAATAATGATATATATATCTTCCAAATTCCTCCATAGTGTCCGTGTAATCACGAAATCCAATATCGAAATATTCTGAAGATAATTTCGATTCAAATCCATTCCAATTCATATATTGGAAATTCCGGTTATTTTTAAAAACCCTTTTCAAATCCAATTTATTTATTTCTAAAAATAAATAAATTTTTATTCTGGTTAATAACAAGTTCATTTCGATAAAAATATATTTTTATCTTTTCAAAAATGGAATTTTTCATCCAAAATCTTTCCTAATCATTTATTATGATTTTACATAATTTTCCCACATTTTTCCGTACAGTCGGTTTCCAATAACGGCCACCGAACTACATCCATAGCGACCTTTTCTAAAAATTAATTTGGACATATCTCCAAATCTAACCGTTATATGTCAAATCTCTTATTTTCATCGAAAATATCTTTTTGATACGAACCCAAAGGTTCCAGTTTTAGGAGAATCCGACGGTCGAATCTCCCGTAACGTCCATTTGAATTTAATGGTCGAAATTCGCGAACTATCACTACGCGGCGAGTTCTATTCAGGCCATTATAATATATATATATATATATATTATATTTCGTCGATTTCCACTTAAAAACAAATTTTATAAATCGTTTTAAATTCGTTTTAAAAACAATTTCCACTTCCATTTCAATTTCAAATCCCAATTGAATATTCCAATATAAATTTGTTTTAAATTCATTTCAAATCGATTTCAATCAAATTCGATTTCAATTCGTTTTGAATTCATTTTCTATAACAACCCAAATTTTTGGATATTTAATTATGTTTTAAATATTTTAACTAAGATATTAATGGATTTTAAATATTTAATTCATTTAAAATTAAGTTTAAACGTTATCATTTATATATAATTATAAATGAGCTTGAAATGGAGCGGTTGTTCGAAATTCTTAGTTTGAACTTCAACTGAATGTACAAAATCCAATATAAGTCGGAATTTCGTGAAACGGGAAGCGCATAAATCAATTTGATTATAATTTTCGGATGAAAGTGAAAAATCTGGATTCCGTGTTATAGATTGTCAGTTATGTCCAATTCAAATTTTAAAATAGTCGCTATGGAATTTCGGTAATAAACGATAACGTTTATTTTATATAATTAATAACGTTTTCTATATGAATTTGATATCGGTTGACTCGAACTGGTTAATGCTGGGTTATGATTCGATATTGATTAATCTGAATGAGTATACTATTCCATTCGGTATATAAGTTGAAGAAAATTTATTTATTTATTTTAAATTTGATCGTTTTGGGATTTTTTTTTTAAAAATATTTATCGATAATATTTTATAAACTATTTATATATTTACAGACACTACTGTATAACAGCAGGCGGTAAGACATATACAGCGTTATAAAACCATTTTTGGTGAATACCAAATCTCCAACTGTACGACTGACGAAGCATACTGACAACATACGTTAAATAAGTAATGGATAATAATAACAACCAAACTTATAGTTCCAAGTAAATAAACTGTCGCAATAGGAAATGGATATCATCTTAAACAAGCGATATCAACAAAATAAGAAATAGAGTACTCAAGCCAAAATATATTTAAACAAGGAACTATCCAATACAAAGCATTGTATCACATAAATAAGGAACAAAAACAATACAACAAAATTTAAACAAGGCCACTAACTAGGCTAACATCAATCAAATACAGTAGAAGAAATATATGTAGCAAAACAGCTCTGTACAAGATTTGGCAAGGACATATTACTACTTTAATATGATATGAACACATTCCAAAACAAATGAATAAAAAAGTAAAGGAAACACAACTGTATATCTTTGCCAATCAACAATCCGACATCAACAATTAAAAAGCAAAGTACTATGCCAAATCAAACAAAGTAGAGAGGGGGAAAATATACTAAATCTATTCTATATCAAAGCAAAATCTCAATAAAAGTAGAGGAGAAAAGAAAATACGATCAAGGAAGATTGCTTCGGTACAAAATCTTTTGACTTGCCAAGACAACTTTACAATCTTCTGTACAAAACTTTACAAAATCTTCCATACTCAATCCTGTCATGTTTACTTCGGCAAGATCTTCTCCATCATTTTCATTGACGAGTGACAGCACTGTAGAAGATAACAGCATGTGCCTAGTCTATAGCACACGGTCCTTATTGCCTGTTGAGAAGACAATTCATGTCTGTAGCCTCAACCCAACACCTATACACTGTTTCCCTCGAATCCCCTCACATCGATGACTGTTACAGCAGCTACGTGAAGAGAAAACACACAGCTTTCAGACCCTATCGAACAGACAATGTCCCTATCTTCAAATACCATCCAACTATAAATACCCTACAACATCCCCCAAAGCCAAACCAGTTTACTTCACTTCGCAAATACTACTTCAAATTGTGACCAAAATAAACCCATTACAGTCACGCATGAAGAGACAAAACTGCGGTGACCCATTCAAATTGTTTTACCCCATAAATTCTCGATCTACACACTGATTTTCAAAAAAATAAACAACAAGTATGTAAAGGACATCGAGATGTATACGCTGACCTGTTGTGAGAAAATTCAAAGTCGTGTGGAGGGAGAGGTCTCGCCTGGAAGACCGAATATTGGTGATGGATCTACGCATCAACACTGGGACTAGAAACGAAGCGGCTCGAGCTATAGGCGGAGCAGACAAGGGCGCTTCATTTGAGGGTGGCGGAAGGACCTCCGATCAACGGAGGGAAGGCGGAGCTTGGATGTATTCAGGCAGTAGCAGTTTTCTTTTGTGGATGAGATGGAATGAAGGGAACTGGGTATGAGGGAACGGATCCATTCTTTTATGATGAAAGGGGGTTTTAATTGAACCAGTATGGGTTGGACGTTGGGCTTTAAGACTTGTGGGCTTGCAATACGGAGGGACCCAATTAGGTAATGAAAATAAATGCCTATAAGGTTTATCTACTAATAACTAGTCCAACCTTTAGTAAATTTAAAAGTTAATTAATTTTATTCTTAAACTGTTATTAATTATATTATTTAAAATCATGGCAGAGTTTGTAACCATTGCGATAGGATCTGGGATTTGCGGTCATAGCTTGGGACAAGGCGGGAACCGAAGAAGCACTGGTTAAAAGGGTCGAACCGTAATATTTAAAACCCAAGTAATTTATTCGTTAATTAATTTAGAATAAATTAGTTATTTATTAAATTAAAATTTATTTTTAAATGGTTACGGCGTATTCATATTTACCAGAGTTTGCCGATTCAAAATAAACTGGAACTGTAGTAAAGGGCACGACAGTATGGAACGGGTTGGACGGAGTTGAAATTGTCTGGAACGAGTTGTTTATACAACACAGACCAGGTGAGTACAACTCACTCAGTTTACCCGCTTATATATTTTATAAGTAGGGTTTAAATTTTGTGTGTTATGGTTGGATATTGTGTGCTGATTGCTGAATGATACCTTCATTGACTGAATAAATTAAATTAAACGTTTGTTAAATTTGATTAACCCCAAATCGTTGTTCTAACAATTGAAACTGACTGCGGTAACTTACCCAGTTAGTTGCGTTTAAATTTCTATAAACACGTTAAATTTAATGATTAACATTAAATCATCATTGTTGGATGTTTTGAAACTATCTGTTTAGTTATATATTCCCATGAACAGTGATTATCTTGTAATAAGATAATTGTATTCAGTGGAAGACAGATTGGAGGAATCCAAACAAATTCCTCAAGTTACCGTTTGTTTATATACGATCAGTAAATGAACTGTCAAACCCCATATGATTGAATTATTGAGTTGTTATTGGTTGTTAAACCCAAATGCAACAATTGTTAGTTATTAACCAACGTGTGATATTGGTTGAGTAGTTTTTAGCAGATGGCCAAATATAAACTGTTTTTATAAAGATTGATTTACCGTCAGGTAAATCGAAGTTATGAAATTTATTTTTAAGTGAATAGAGATTTTAAATAAATATATTTTAAATGAAGTTTAAAATGAAGTAGACCAACCACATACATATATAAATCGTTAGTTTTAACCACTATTTTTGTACCAGAAATATACCGTGTGCGAAGCACGTGTTTCACCCCAAATTTCTAAGTAATATTTTAAAGTTGATAAGATTGATAAGCTAGGGGCTTGAATTTATGTAGCGATTAAAAATCGAGATTTATAAAAAATGAGATTTATTTAGAAATAGATTATTGTTTAATAATCAAAGTGGATGAGATTATTTGAATAAATAATGTTGTTTAAATGAAGAGACGAGTTAGAACCGATCAATGGGTTAATCGTGTTTTCGGTATTACCAAGCTGACTGTTTTAATGGAAATTAATTAAATTAAATTGTACTAATTACTCTAATAAAATAAATTAGAGAATAATTGTTTATCTTAATGAGATTTTAAAAAGGGAATTTAATTCCACTTAATGATGAAGTAAATTAAAATTTCTTATTTAATTTAAAGGGTTATTTCTTAAATGAGGTTCATTTAAGTAAAAACGTTAAGGTTAGAAATGAAATATAATTGAGTTTCGAAAGGGGTTTATGAGAGAGTTTGTGTTTAACCCGAACTGGGTAAATGAAGTTATAAAATGAATAGGGGTTTTTGAATTACGATTCATATTTATCTTAAGACAAGAATGATGTTGATCAAGGTCTGAGAGGTAATTAAAATACCCCAACTTGAACAACTTCAGGATTTTCAAAAGACGATATGAGCCGTGATAATGGAGAGGTTAAGGTAAATTGTTTTGGACAAGTATTGGTGTGATGTTATTTAAAGAAATTGAATATTATATATGATGGAATTCTGAAACAAAAATGAATAAAGAAGGGCTTGGGATATTGAAAGGAGTAACGAAATAAAAGGGGATTTTGGGTAACGAGTGTAGACGATGTTAAATGAACTGAGCTCGAGGATAAGTAGTATTGTGAAATGGTGTATGGACAAATTGGATAAGATATTAAGGTATTTCTTTTAAGTATTTTGATAAAGCGGTTTGAGAATATTATAAATTTTTTAGATATTATAACTGATATATTATTTCAATGGCCAAGTGACACTATATATATAAACCAATGGATTTATTTTATTTTTATGGTTGTTTATTTTGATAGTTAAATAATCGACTATCAAAATCATGCCAATACGCTGTTGGTACGGAAAGACAGGGATCGAATTTATATTCGAAAACCATTCCGAACCACCAAATACGTAAAAGATAATGGTTGAAGATGGAGTAGTAGGAGACCATAGATCTTCATAAGCAGAAGGACTACTTATCGAATTTCCCCGGCTTGCAACCAGAGATATTTGATTTGTGATTGGTTGAAATCTATGGATTGCAAGGACTACTCGCTATTGGTCCATAGGGTGATTCCTAGGATGCAGTAGGAGGGTGCCTTCAGTTTGTCCAATCCCAGGACAACTTGTATGGACGGATGTCTGACAGAGTATTTCCAAAGGGATTACGTACATTGATTTCTTCAAACGTACTACAGTTGGTGGCGGAGAGGGGCACTTCTCTTAGCTTAACCACTAGAGTATTTTTGTGGATGTCAATTAGTGATATCTGATGGATCTGATGATGTGTCATTCAAAGTGAATGGTGGCCAAATGTTCCGAAAAATGATGTAAACCTCAAGCCTCACAACCAGGAAATGACAAAAATCGGCCAGGCAGCATGGCCATGTGGGTCGCTCCCATTAGGGTGTATAATCACCTATCTAGAGAAATTCCATTTGCTTCTTAAATCTATATTCGATGATGTCCCTTTTCGGGAAACGGTGGTTTGAGCCCAACCGTTGGTGATATACATTCGATACACTCAAGCGAAATGAGTGGTCGGTCATGTGAGGGCCGGGTTGCAAGATGTTCTTGTTAAACCCTTTGTATTCGTCTCTAGAGATACACTATCGACAGGTGGTCCCATACCTTGTCATAGTGGGGAATCCAATCTCCAATAAGCGCCCGCGGTTTTTGATTGTATACTATATGTGGAGCATGAGATGCAAGCGTTCCACTAGATTCTATTTACTTGTATTTAGACACTATTATAATATCAGAAAAGATATTGATTTCAAAGGTGGTTTGGGTTATTGTAAGGTAAAAACAGTCCGTGTTTATGTCTGGATTTGGTCTTGCGATTATCCTTTCTTTCAAAAAGAACTTGAACTTTAAAAATCAAGTTGTATGTTACCTTAATACTGTGCGAGTTTTACTCACTCTGGTTCACCAGACTGACCCGGTGTTTTGTAAATGCTCGGGTTAGCCCGGGGTGTACATGTTCAGGTATCAGGTACTATGAAGTCCAATAACAAGCTGAAGGTGTTCAGATGTGTGATATGATTACCATTCCGCTGTGTGTTGTAAATGGGACAGATTATTATTACTGTCCAGATGTGTGATATACTCTGGTAATTGTAAGTATTTTTTTAAAAAACTCTCAGTAAAGATTTATTTCTGTATTATATTTTGTTCCGCTGCGATGTGAGACTCAGTTTATGTTGTATTGGCTCTTCTTCTTCTTCTTCTATTCTAATATTTCTTTCTTTCTTACCTCACCCTCTAAATTCTTTCTAATAACGTCCAATGTTTTCGGTGTTTGAAAGGTCGGCATGAGTTACGGTAAAGGTATTTATGTCGATTTTCGGGTTGAAAATCCTTTGGTCGTTACAGTGGTATCAGAGCTATTGGTTTAGTAATAAACTTGGCTCTGTGGCGTGACTCAATAGAGATGGGGTTAGTAATACCCTAGATTGAGTTGAGTGTATATATATGAGAGCGTATTTGTAGATTTTATATAAAAGTATTTTGTACTGTGTTGTTGATCGGTTCAAGTGTTGAGAAGCATTGGACTGGGATTGTACACAATATAGTTTTATAAATAGGGTAAATGAAATAACTTTACCCAAAATTATATTTTTATAGAAAGAAAATAAATTTATAAATTATTGAGGTATTGTGCTTTGATTGATTTGTTCGAGGGGAATTCAAATGGAAACTTGAATTCGAGTGGTTAATATAACCAAAATTTCACATAAATAGTTGCGAACAAGAACTTTAGTATTGAAATTGAAAATCCAAATTTAACTTAAGATAAGTTGAAACGGAATAAACTGGAGTGATGTTGTTTGAAATAGAATCAGAATTTGGATTATAAAATGAAATGTTTGAAAAATCAATTTTGTAATTGGACATGAAATGAGACTTAATTTGGTGAAGTAAATATTAACATTGAATATAAATTCAATTTACTTGGCTGGATTGATTGTGTGTTGGTTGTATTTGAATATTAGATTGGTTAAAATAAATTCACCAATAGCTTAATGAAAAGTTGAATGGGTTGGAAACTAAATCCAGTATAATGAAATTTAAACAGAACTGCTTATGAGTTAAAAACCGGGGAATTTAAACCTGACTGCATATACCTTTCTGGATAATGCCTTGGAAATTGGTGGAATTATACGGATTGACCAATGAAGTATTATTTACAAATTTTACGGAATGGTCACGTACATGCTGAATGAAGTTGAATACAAGAATTAAAAAGCTTTGGATGAGTAAATCGCAATAGTTGAGCAAAGATATTCAATAGCACTCGCTAGTGGTACGCCTACGCGAAATTTTAATTTTTGTGGTTTTGAATTTGTTTTCCGACCACGTGAGTCGATGAATATATATTATTTGTTCCAGGAATTTAAAGTGTTCGAAATTTTTGGAAATTTTTGGAAATTTTTTTTAGATTGGTTTTTGATTTAAAATAAATTGGATTTAGAAATATAATAGGCTGTGACATTTTTCTTACCTTAGCAATTTCGAGGACGAAATTATTTTAAGGGGGGAAGAATGTAACAACCCAGATTTTTGGCTATTTTAATTTGGATATTTAATTATGTTTTAAATATTTTAACTAAGATATTAATGGATTTTAAATATTTAATTCATTTAAAATAAAGTTTAAACGTTATAATTTATATATAATTATAAATGAGCTTGAAATGGCGCGGTTGTTCGAAATTCTTAGTTTGAACTTCAACTGATGTACAAAATCCGATATAAGTCGGAATTTCGTGAAACGAGAAGCGCATAAATCAGTTTGATTATAATTTTCTAATGAAAGAGAAAAATCTGGATTCCATGTTATAGATTGTCAGTTATGTCCAGTTCAAATTTTAAAATAGTCGCTATGGAATTTCGTTAATAACCGATAACGTTTATTTTATATAATTAATAACGTTTTCTATAGGAATTTGATATCGGTTGACTCAAACTGGTTAATGCTGGGTTATGATTCGATATTGATTAATCTGAACGAGTATACTATTCCATTCGGTATATAAGTTGAAGATAATTTATTTATTTATTTTGAATTTGATCGTTTTGGGATTTTTTTTTAAATATTTATCGATAATATTTTATAAACTATTTATATATATTTACAGACCCTACTGTATAACAACAAGAGGTAAGACATATACAGCGTTATAAAACCATTTTTGGTGAATACCAAATCTCCAAGTGTACGAGTGACGAAGCATACTGACAACATACGTTAAATAAGTAATGGATAATAATAACAACCAAACTTATAGTTCCAAGTAAATAAACTGTCGCAATAGGAAATGGATATCATCTTAAACAAGCGATATCAACAAAATAAGAAATAGAGTACTCAGGCCAAAATATATTTAAACAAGGAACTATCCAATACAAAGCATTGTATCACATAAATAAGGAATAAAAACAATACAACAAAATTTAAACAAGGCCACTAACTAAGCTAACATCAATCAAATACAGTAGAAGAAATATAAGTAGCAAAACAGCTTTGTACAAGATTTGGCAAGGACATTTACTACTTTAATATGATATGAACACATTCCAAAACAAATGAATAAAAAAGTAAAGGAAACACAATTGTATATCTTTGCCAATCAACAATCCGACGTCAACAATTAAAAAGCAAAGTACTATGCCAAATCAAACAAAGTAGAGAGGGGGAAAATAAACTAAATCTATTCTATATCAAAGCAAAATCTCAATAATAGTAGAGGAGAAAAGAAAATACAATCAAGGAAGATTGCTTCTGTAACAACCCTGAATTTTGGGGTAAATTTAAAAATTTATTTTAAGTAATTTTAATGAGTTTTTGATATTTAAAATGATTTATTTAAAATAGTAATGATTAAAAATTGATTTAAATTGAAGTTAGAATGGATAATTTAATTTTAATTATAAAAGAAGTTAGAAATAATGCGGTAGTTTGAAACGTCAAATTTAAACTTTGACTAACTGTACAAGATGCAAAATTTAACAGATTTTAGTGAAACCAAAAATATTAGAATCTATTTAAAAATATCTTTCTAACGAATCTGAGAAATCGAAATTTCATAGTGGGAATCAAGAGTTATGCCCAAATTAAAATTTAGAAAGGTCGCTATGAAACTTACAAAGGTCAAAATGCTACTTTGCATACGAAGGAATTTGAACCCGAAACCACTTCCATTGAGTTCAGAATGACGTTTCTGTATTGAAAAACAGTAAACACATATATATTTCGAGTCTTGGAAATTATCTGTTTAAAAATGTATTTTTAATATTAAATATATACGCCTTGAAAATAGCCCTTTTGCAGACGACCTCTGCTATCGATGAAACCACTTTTGTTGGATCCGGAATGTCTAAATATGGCTAAGTTTAATTTTTCATAATTTTTAGAATTAATTTGTGACTGTGGAAAAAAGATATGTGTTTTGTCAATTTCGGTCAATTTTAATCGATTTAAAAAAAGGCCATTTTTCAAATAGGCTCAGAATTGAACGAAATTTATTTTTTTAAGTTCGCAGCGTCAAAACAAAGCCAGAAATATATTTTTTGGATTTTTCTGAGTTTGTATGAAACCCTGGTAGATTAAAGAGTACGTTCGAATTAGTATTAAAAAGATTTATTTTAAAAATAAAGGAAACATGCTGTAAACTTCAGAATTAGACTTCGACACTAGCGCCAATGCGTTCAGAAGACGTCAAAACCTATTGTTCGACAGTCGTTGGGCTCTGTTTGGTGATCGGACGGAAAAACCCCAAATTTTGGATTTAATTAATTAAAAATAAAAAGAAAATACCCTAAAATACCAGTATAAATATGTACGTACAGTACTCCGTCTTCTTCCTTCTCAATTTCATGCCGCCGTAACCCATAACTTCTCAAAATTTCAAAGTTCGATTCCTCCTTCGTTTTTCAACGAAATTCTTCGCCGCAGTACACGTTTCGAAGAGATTTCCGAGCTCTTCGATTCCATACCCAAATCACCACCCCCCCCCCCCCCCCCCCGTACCCTGTAGCCGCCGCCCTGACCCCCTGAAACCGCCGCCTTTCCACCCCCGCCGCCGCCACATGTCGCCACCGCACCCCCTACCTCCAGGCGTGGATGCACCTCTCCTAGCCCTTTCACCTACAACAAACCGTTCGTAAAACCATCGCTCCAATCCTCAGATTTCTGAAATCAAAGTTTTGAACAAACTAAGTATAAAAGGTATGAACAATTTCAGATTTTGCCACGCTTCTGTCCGTTACAGCGGCAGTTGTGAAAAGCAATTGTTAATTTAAAAATTCATAGTTAATTCATACAAACTCCGAATCTGAAAATTTCAGATCCGACGGAACCGTGACGACGAATTGACTTTGCTGAAATTGATTGGAACGTTTTCTGACTCTCTGTTGATTGTAGATTCGTGCAATAGCAAGGTGAGATTCTATTTTAAATAATTTATTAAATTAAATTATTAATCGTTATTTAATGATTGAATAGAGAATGAAGTAAATCTGAAATGTGATAATATTATGAATGATGGTTTGCATGTATTTATGATTCCAGATCAATCATTTACATCTGATGTTGGGTTGTTATTTTTCTCTTGTTTCAGCTCTATTATTGTAGATTGGTTAATGCGATCAAAATCTCATTATTGAGATTTATATAAAAATATATACGATTGGTTCCTTTAGGTTTGTTGTATTCAAAATTTACAATTATGTAAATTAGAAATAGTAACAACATGAAATTGATCATGTGAATAAAAATCATTTTTTTAGAATGACAATTTATATTGAAAACAAAGATTATTTTTTTATGTAACTTAGAATAACAAGTTACATTGAAAATAAGAAATCATTTTTTTTATGTCAACTAAAGAATGAAATTTGCATAGAGAATGAAAAATCACATTTTTATATGTGAATTAAGGACGAGGATTTACATAGTAAGAAAAATTTCATTTCCATTATGTAAGTGAAAAGTAGTTTTTACATAGTAGGTAAAATTCTATTTTTACGTGTAAACAAAAGAAGGAATGTGACATGTAAAGTAAAATTTACATTTTTATAATGTAAGTTAAGACATGAATTTGCATTGAAATAGAATTTACATTTTTTTTATGTAATGAGGAAGTAGGTTTTACATAGTAAAGAATATGTAAATAAAAATGAGAATTAGCATAGTAAAGAAAATTTACATTTTTATATGTAAATAAAAATGAGAATTAGCATAGTAAATTTTTTTTACATTTTTATGATGTAAAAAAAAGTAGATTTTGCATTGTAATTAAAAATTACATTTTTATAATGTAAATTAGAATGAGATTTTGCATGTAGATTAAAATTACACTTTTTTTTATATGTAAAAATAAAGTAGGAATTTGCGATGGACTAAAATTTGCATTTTTATATGTAAATAAAAAGAATGGACATTAAAGATTTTGTTTATAATTTTGTTTAAATATAAAGTTTTTACATTAAAGGCTATATCTTTATGTAGTGTTGTTTTGAATAAAAGTTATGATAAAAGAACTTATTCTTTTGTTGTAACTTTGTAGAATCAAGTGAATTGTTTTAGTGTTATTATATATTTAGTCTTAAAGAGGTACATCTAGTGTTACATTAGAAAAAGGTCATCTTTACTATATAAAAGATTAGCATGGAAAAGTAACATTTTTATTTTCGTTGCAATTAAAGGAATTAATATTTTTAGTGTAAAAGGTTGCATTTAAAAATTAACATTTTTATCCAAAATGTTGCATAAGGAATAAAGGTTCATTTTTGTTAAAGAATGTTGCATTTAAAAGAATAATATTTCATTGTCTAATGAAAAAGAATATCTTTCATTTGTTGTTAAAATGAATTAACCCTCGTTTGTTTTGATAATTTTAAAATGATCATTATTTGTACCGTTATAGGTTAAGTAAGAAATTGACATTTATTTTCACCGTCATTCGTTGGAAAGAAATTGGGCATTTGGAGATATTAGACAATGGTTGAATAAAAAACCATTATATTTGTTTATTGAGAATGTGACACCAAAATTTGACATTTGTGTAAAATTGGAAATTTGTTTAGTAAAATAAAAAGAGTAGTATTTTGTTTGCATTCCCTGATGCGAACAAAATATTGAAATAAAAGAGTTACGTTGAAATAAAATGTTATGTATTGGCATTTCGTTTATGCAAATATACTGAAAGAAATCAAAAGGTTATTTTATTTGCATTCTTTTATGCAAATATATTTAGAAATAAAAATTGTTCTTTTATTTGCATTCCTCGATGTAAATATACATAGAAAATAGAATGTACTTTTATTCACATTTTTATGAAACTGAATTAAAGTGAAAGTTACATTTTTCATGTGAACTATATAAGAATTAAAAAAAATTACATTTTTAAGGTAAGTTATAAGAATTAGAAAAATTTACATTTTTAATGTAAGTTAGAATAAGAAAATTACATTTTTATATGTAATTAAAGAATAATAATTTGCATAATAAGAAATTACTTTTTTTTTGGAATTTTAGAATAAGATTTTAACATTGTAATTAAGAAGAAAATTTGACATGGTAATGAGAATTACATTTTTGATGAAATTCAAAAGATAGAATTAATGTTAATTACATTTTAAATGTAATTAGAAAGGGGATTTTACCATGTAATTAGATTAAAAGAAGAGAAAATTTCATTTTTATGTAATTAAAACCAAAAGTAAGAAAATATACATCGTTGTGTATAGGATGTGTATGTGAATTGAAAATAAAATAAACATTATTGTGTGGTATGTTATTAATCAAAATGTTAAGAAACCAAGTGTTCTCTACTTGTTATGATTATCACAATAATGAAATGGCCGAAGAAATTGTATGTATATATAATTATATATATAAATAAATTAAAATTTAACGAATCGAGCGTGGTAGTTCACTTCATAGAATTGTACTTTTAATTGATTATACCGAAATATCCGACCGTCGGATTTTCGCAAATCTATAACCGTTAGTTTCGCCTTGGGAAGATCTTTCCAACGTTATAAATTATATTAAATTCCAACGGTTAGATTTAGAGAAATGTGTAAAACAAATTTGGGTGAAAACAGCGCAAAGGTCGTCCTTTTGACTTGGAGCGTAGTTAAATGGAATTTAGTTATTTTTATATAAATAAAAATAAAGGTTGATCGTTATAAATTAATATCAACGATATGAAATGATTTTTAAATATATATATGCGAGGATCATTTGAAAAGTCCGAGTTTAATCTCATTTCAAATGATCATACGACGAATGAAAGTCAAAGAGTTGAAGACGGTGACTGAAGACCGACGATCTTCACATCGAATGGACGACAACTGCTGATGCCCTGATTGGTGTAGCTATCTTGAAGGGACTACAGTGATGGCCGTCCGGACGCACTGTTGATTAGTACGGATTTGGCTTTCTCTCAGACCCAGAGCATAAGCTTATAAATGGAATGTGTGTCTGACATTGAACTCCTTTATATTGTATTTATTGATTTTCTGTCGAATGTATGAATGTTTGGTGGCGGAGAATTTATTCTCTTGCTTAACACCCTTTCATATATTTCGGCAAAGGATTGGTAATGCGATATGGAGTGACGATGTGGCATGCTAAGATGCATATGATCAAGGCTTTGTTGAAAAGCAGGCCTTGTGGGATGATCAAAGCATAGCCTGTTTAGGCATAGCTTTGTGTATAGCGTGACTTTGCGAGCCTCACACACCGGAGGAGTCTAAAACGGGAGAAGGGAACGCAGGGAGAGTAGCACGTTTCTTTCTAGCTAGAAGTGGTGTTTGGGTTTTAACACGGCCCGACATTTTACTCATGTGGATGATGGAATGAGGCGCCTCGGATAATAGGTCCTATAGGACCGGGAAACATGTGTTCAGGAATAACTAATCCACGAAGCTGTATGTGTGGACCGGCCCTGCAGCTATCCAAGGGTTCACTGCGGGGGATCCTGAGACATTAGCTAGAGTGTCTCGAATCGGTAAGGAGCTCCTCCCCAGCCTTGACTCATGATTGAAACCCAATTTCCAATACGACCTCATGTGGATTTGTTTGTATTACTAGTATGGAAGCATAGTATTATGGTAACTATGTGTCCTAAGATTGATACATTATGATTGAACTGTTTTTGAAACTTATATACACTAATAATAATATCAAATTTGTTTTTATCGTACCAAGCATTTTTGACCATTATAAGGTAAAACCCTATCCTCCGGTCTGCGTTGCATTGTGTGACGGGACTTGGGTCTTATGATGGTTTCATTTTTCTGAAAAACATTGCGGTGTTTTACGATTTACTCTAGTTTATGCACGGCAATCCATTGGAATAAACCCGTTCCGTGTTAGCGGCGTGGTCCTTGGATTTGCCTTATTACTATTAGTTAAATTAGTTAGGAATTCTCACACCAGTCCCATGACTGACCCGTTGTTTGTTTCCACCTTTGCAAACTCGGGTGCCCTCTTTTCCAAACGGGCAGTCGGGTAGTTTGTCTACAGGTCCTTATCTCGAGCAGGATGCTGGATTGAAGCTTAAAACTGTGTCCAGAGCATAGTTATCTTCCACTGTATCTATTTTATTGTTTCCGCTGCAATGTATTAAAATATTGTAATTTATCTTCCGCTGTAATATATCGATGTACTCTGATATTCTGTACTCTGATGTTGCGTTATTATGATGTAATAAAAGTCTGATGTTATTGTTCTGATGTGTTGTATTCCCAAAGTTAAAGTATTCGTGGATTTCCAACTTTTGGGTCAGACTTGTGTGGTTTATGGTCGATCCAAAGAGCGGGAATTTACGGGTCTTTACAGTTGGTATCAGAGCTCTGGTTAGCTCAAATCTTTGGGATACAACTCATTAGAACTGAACAAAAGACTCAACAGAGATTGGATTAGTAATATCCAATAAGAATACTCGTTAGAGATAGGATCAGCAGTATCCTAGAATTAGAAAACTCATTAGAGATGGGGTTAGTAATGCCCTAGAATGAGTTGAGAGTAACAAGCTTATAATTAACGTATTTATGATTATATATAATCTATTTTAGGAAATATGATTTTTGAATATATAAAAAGGTTATATATTTGAAAGTAAATCAACTAATAAAATTATTAAATGAATAATAAAGAATGAAAATTTTGAGTAGGATAATTAAAACAATTTTTTAACTTTGTTCCTTTTCGAGGATGAAAAGTTTTTAAGTGGGGGAGACTGTAACAACCCTGAATTTTGGGGTAAATTTAAAAATTTATTTTAAGTAATTTTAATGAGTTTTTGATATTTAAAATGATTTATTTAAAATAGTAATGATTAAAAATTGATTTAAATTGAAGTTAGAATGGATAATTTATTTTTAATTATAAAAGAAGTAAGAAATAATGCGGTAGTTTGAAAAGTCAATTTAAACTTTGACTGACTGTACAGGATTCAAAATTTAACGGATTTTAGTGAAACCAAAAATATTAGAATCTATTTAAAAATATCTTTCTAACGAATCTGAGAAATCGAAATTTCATAGTGGGAATCAAAAGTTATGCCCAAATTAAAATTTAGAAAGGTTGCTATCAAACTTACAAAGGTCAAAATGCTACTTTTTGCATACGAAGGAATTTGAACTCGAAACCACTTCCATTGAGTTCAGAATGACGTTTTTGTATTGAAAAATAGTAAAAATTTATATATTTTGAGTCTTGGAAATTACCTGTTTAAAAATGTATTTTTAATATTAAATTTATATGCCTTGAAAATAGCCATTTTGCAAACGACCTCTGTATTCGACGAAACCACTTTTGTTGGATCCGGAATGTCCAAATATGGCTAAGTTTATTTTTTCATAATTTTTAGAATTAATTTGTGACTGTGGCAAAAAGATATGTGTTTTGTCAATTTCGGTCAATTTTAATCGATTTGAAAAAGGCCATTTTTCAAATAGGCTCAGAATTGAACGAAATTTATTTTTCTAGGTTCGCAGCGTCAAAACAAAGCCAGAAATAATTTTTCTGGATTTTTCTGAGTTCGTATAAAACCCTGGTAGATTAAAGAGTACGTTTGAATTAGTATTGAAAGATTTATTTTAAAAATAAAGGAAACATGCTGTAAACTTCAGAATTAGACTTCGACACTAGTGCCATTGCGTTCAGAAGACGTCAAAACCTATTATTCGATAGTCATTGGGCTCCGTTTGGTGATCGGACGAAAAAAACCCCAAATTTTGGATTTAATTAATTAAAAATAAAAAGAAAATACCCTAAAATAACAGTATAAATACGTACGTACAATACTCCGTCTTCTTCCTTTTCAATTTCACGCCGCCGTAACCCATAACTTCTCAAAATTTCAAACTTCGATTCCTCCTTCGTTTTTCAACGAAATTCTTCGCCGAAGTACACGTTTCGAAGAGATTTCCGAGCTCTTCGATTCCATACCCAAATACCACCCCCCGTACCCTCTAGCCGCCGCCCTGACCCCCTGAAACCGCCGCCTTCGCACCCCCTCCGCCGCCACGTGTCGCCACCTCACCCCCTACCTCCAGGCGTGGATGTACCTCTCCTAGCCCTTCCACCTCCAACAAACCGTTCGTAAAAACATCGCTCCAATCTTCAGATTTCTGAAATCAAAGTTTTGAACAAACTAAGTATAAAAGGTATGAACAATTTCAGATTTTTCCACGCTTCTGTCCGTTACAGCGACTGTTGTGAAAAGAAATTGTTAATTTAAAAATTCATAGTTAATTCATACAAACTCCGAATCTGTAAATTTCAGATCCGACGGAAACGTGACGATAGACTTTGCTGAAATTGATTGGAACGTTTTCTGACTCTCTGTTGATTGTAGATTCGGGCAATAGCAAGGTGAGATTCTACTTTAAATAATTTATTAAATTAAATTATTAATCGTTATTTAATGATTGAATAGAGAATGAAGTAAATCTGAAATATGATAATATTATGAATGATGGTTTGCATGTATGTATGATTCCAGATCAATCATTTTGATCTGATGTTGGGTTGTTATTTTTCTCTTGTTTCAGCTCTATTATTGTAGATTGGTTAATGCGATCAAAAACTCATTATTGAGATTTATATAAAAATATATACGATTGGTTCCTTTAGGTTTGTTGTATTCAAAATTTACTATTGTGTAAATTAGAAATAGTAACCACATGAAATTGATGATGTGAATAAAAATCATTTTTTTTAGAACGACAATATATATTGAAAACAAAGATTATTTTTTTATGTAACTTAGAATAACAAGTTACATTGAAAATAAGAAATCATTTTTTTTATGTCAACTAAAGAATGAAATTTGCATAGAGAATGAAAATTCATATTTTTATATGTGAATTAAGGACGAGGATTTACATAATAAGAAAATTTTCATTTCCATTATGTAAGTGAAAAGTAGAAGTTACATAGTAGGTAAAACTCTATTTTTACATGTAAACGAAAGAAGGAATGTGACATGTAAAGTAAAATTTACATTTTTATAATGTAAGTTAAGACATGAATTTGCATTGAAATAGAATTTACATTTTTTTATGTAACGAGGAAGTAGGATTTACATAGTCAAGAAAATTTACGTTTTTATATGTAAATAAAAATGAGAATTAGCATAGTAAAGAAAATTTACATTTTTATGATGTAAACAAAAAGTAGATTTTGCATTGTAATTAAAAATTACATTTTTATAATGTAAATTAGAATGAGATTTTGCATGTAGATTAAAATTACACTTTTTTTTTATATGTAAAAATAAAGTAGGAATTTGCGATGGATTAAAATTTGCATTTTTATATGTAAATAAAAAGAATGGACATTAAAGAATTTGTTTATAATTTTGTTTAAATATAAAGTTATTACATTAAAGGCTATATCTTTATGTAGTGTTGTTTTGAATAAAAGTTATGATAAAAGAACTTATTCTTTTGTTGTAACTTTGTAGAATCAAGTGAAATGTTTTAGTGTCATTATATATTTTGTCTTAAAGAGGTACATCTAGTGTTACATTAGAAAAAGATCATCTTTACTATATAAAAGATTACCACAGAAAAGTAACATTTTTATTTTTGTTGCAATTAAAGGAATTAATATTTTTAGTGTAAAAGGTTGCATTTAAAAATTAACATTTTTAGTCAAAATGTTGCATAAGGAATAAAGGTTCATTTTTGTTAAAAAATTTTGCATTTAAAAGAATAATATTTCATTGTCTAATGAAAAAGAATATCTTTCATTTGTTGTTAAAAAGAATTAACCCTCATTTGTTTTGATAATTTTAAAATGATCATTATTTGTACCGTTATAGGTTAAGTAAGAAATTGACATTTATTTTCACCGTCATTCGTTGGAAAGAAATTGGACATTTGGAGATATTAGACAATGGTTGAACAAAAACCATTATATTTGTTCATTGAGAATGTGACACCAAAATTTGACATTGTGTAAAATGGGAAATTTGTTTAGTAAAATAAAAAGAGCAGTATTTTGTTTGCATTCCTTGATGCGAACAAAATATTGAAATAAAAGAGTTACATTTAAATAAAAGAGTTACGTTAAAATAAAATGTTATGTATTGGCATTTCGTTTATGCAAATATACTGAAAGAAATCAAAAGGTTATTTTATTTGCATTCTTTTATGCAAATATATTTAGAAATAAAAATTGTTCTTTTATTTGCATTCCTCGATGAAAATATACATAGAAAATAGAATGCACTTTTATTCACATTTTTATGAAGCTGAATTAAAGTGAAAGTTACATTTTTCATGTGAATTATATAAGAATTAGAAAAATTTACATTTTTAAGGTAAGTTATAAGTATTAGAAAAATTTACATTTTTAATGTAAGTTAGAATAAGAAAATTACATTTTTACATGTAATTAAAGAATAAGAATTTGCATAGTATGAAATTACTTTTTTTTTGGAATTTTAGAATAAGATTTTACCATTGTAATTAAGAAGAAAATTTGACATGGTAATGAGAATTACATTTTTGATGAAATTCAAAAGATAGAATTTTTCACCGTAATGTTAATTACATTTTTAATGTAATTAGAAAGGGGATTTTACCATGTAATTAGATTAAAAGAAGAGAAAATTTCATTTTTATGTAATTAAAACCAAAAGTAAGAAAATATACATCGTTGTGTATAGGATGTGTATGTGAATTGAAAGTAAAATAAACATTATTGTGTGCTATGTTATATATCAAAATGTTAAGAAACCAAGTGTTCTCTACTTGTTATGATTATCACAATAATGAAATGGCTGAAGAAATTGTATGTATATATAATTATATATATAAATAAATTAAAATTTAATGAATCGAGCGTGGTAGTTCACTTCGTAGAATTGTACTTTTAATTGATTATACCGAAATATCCGACCGTCGGATTTTTCCAAATCTATAACCGTTAGTTTCGCCTTGGGAAGATCTTTAAAATGTTATAAATTATGTTAAATTCCAACGGTAAGATTTAGAGAAATGTGTAAAACAAATTTGGGTGAAAACAACGCCAAGGTCGTCCTTTTGACTTGGAGCGTAGTTAAATGGAATTTAATTATTTTTATATAAATAAAAATAAAGGTTGATCGTTATAAATTAATATCAACGATATGAAATGATTTATATATATATATATATATATATATATGCGAGGATCATTTGAAAAGTCCGAGTTCAATCTCATTTCAAATGATCATACGACGAATGAAAGTCGAAGAGTTGAAGACGGTGATTGAAGACCGGCGATCTTCACATCGAATGGACGACAACTGCTGATGCCCGTGATTGGAGTAGCTACCTTGAAGGGGCTACAGTGGTGGCCGTCTGGACGTAGTGTTGATTAGTACGGATTTGGCTTTCGCTCAGACCCAGAGCATAAGCTTATAAATGGAATGTGTGTCTGACGTTGTACTCCTTTATATTGTATTTATTGATTTTCTGTCGAATGTATGAATGTTTGGTGGCGGAGAATTTATTCTCTTGCTTAACACCCATTCATATATTTCGGCAAAGGATTGGTAGTGTGATATGGAGTGACGATGTGGCATGCTAAGATGCATATGATCGAGGCTTTGTTGAAAAGCAGGCCTTGTGGGATGATCAAAGCATAGCCTGTTTAGGCATAGCTTTGTGTATAGCGTGACTTCGCGAGCCTCACACACCTACGGAGTCTAAAATGGGAGAAGGGAATGCAGGGAGAGCATCACGTTTCTTTCTAGCTAGAAGTGGTGTTTGGGTTTTAACACGGCCCGACATTTTACTTATGCGGATGATGGAATGAGGCTCCTCGGATGATAGGTCCTATAGGACCGGGAAACGTGTGTTCAGGAATAAATAATCCACGAAGCTGTATGTGTGGACCGGCCCTGCAGCTATCCAAGGGTTCATTGCGGGGGATCCTGAGACATTAGTTAGAGTGTCTCGAATCGGTAAAGAGCCCCTCCCTAGCCTTGACTCATGATGGAAACCCAATTTCCAATACGACCTCATGCGGATTAGTTTGTATTACTAGTATGGAAGCATAGTATTATGGTATCTATGTGTCCTAAGATTGATACATTATGATTGAACTGTTTTTGAAACTTATATACACTAACAATAATATCAAATTCGTTTTTATCGTATCAAGCATTTTTTACTATTATAAGGTAAAACCCTATCCTCCGGTCTGCGTTGCATTATGTGATGGGACTTGGGTCTTATGATGGTTTCATTTTTCTAAAAAGCATTGCGGTGTTTTACGATATACTCTAAGTTATGCACGGCAATCCATTGGAATAAACCCGTTCCGCGTAAGCGGCGTGGTCCTTGGATTTGCCTTATTACTATTAGTTAAATTAGTTAGGAATTCTCACACCAGTCCCATGACTGACCCGTTGTTTGTTTCCACCTTTGCAAGCTCGGGTGCCCTCTTTTCCACACGGGCAGTCGGGTAGTATGTCTGCAGGTCCTTATCTCGAGCAGGATGCTGGATTGAAGCTTAAAACTGTGTCCAGAGCATAGTTATCTTCCGCTGTATCTATTTTATTGTTTCCACTGCAATGTATTAAAATATTGTAATTTATCTTCCGCTGTAATATATCGATGTACTCTGATATTCTGTACCCTGATGCTGCGTTATTATGATGTATTAAAAGTCTGCTGTTATTGTTCTGATGTGTTGTATTTCCAAAGTTAAAGTATTCGTGGATTTCCAACTTTTGGGTCAGACTTGTGTGGTTTATGGTCGATCCAAAGAGCGGGAATTTACGGGTCTTTACAGCTTCGGTACAAAATCTTTTGACTTGCCAAGACAACTTTACAATCTTCTGTACAAAACTTTACAAAATCTTCCATACTCAATCCTGTCATGTTTACTTCGGCAAGATCTTCTCCATCATTTTCATTAATGAGTGACAGCACTGTAGAAGATAACAACATGTGCCTAGTCTATAGCACACAGTCCCTATTGCCTGTTGAGAAGACAATTCATGTCTGTAGCCTCAACCCAACACCTATACACTATTTCCTTCAAATCCCCTCACATCGATGACTGTTACAGCAGCTACGTGAAGAGAAAACACATAGCTTTCAGACCCTATCGAACAGAGAATGTCCCTATCTTCAAATACCATCCAACTATAAATACCCTACAGCATCCCCCAAAGCCGAAACAGTTTACTTCACTTCGCAAATACTACTTCAAATTGTGACCAAAATAAACCCATTACAGTCACGCATGAAGAGACAAAACTGCGGTGACCCATTCAAATTGTTTTACCCTATAAATTCTTGATCTACCCACTGATTTTCAAAAAAATAAACAATAAGTATGTAAAGGACAGCGAGATGTATACGCTGACCTGTTGTGAGAAAATTCGAAGTCGTGTAGAGGGAGAGATCTCACCTGGAAGACCGAATATTGGTGATGGATCTGCGCGTCAACGCTGGGACTAGAAACGAAGCGGCTCGAGCTATAGGCGGAGCAGACAAGGGCGCTTCATTTGAGGGTGGCAGAAGGACCTCCGATCAACGGAGGGAAGAGGCGGAGCTTGGATGTATTCAAGCAGTAGCGGTTTTCTTTTGTGGATGAGATGGAATGAAGGGAACTGGGTACAAGGGAATGGATCCGTTCTTTTATGATGAAAGGGGGTTTTAATTGAACCAGTATGGGTTGGACGTTGGGCTTTAAGACTTGTGGGCTTGCAATATGGAGGGACCCAATTAGGTAATGAAAACAAATGCCTATAAGGTTTATCTACTAATAACTAGTCCAACCTTTAGTAAATTTAAAAGTTAAATAATTTTATTCTTAAACTTTTATTAATTATATTATTTAAAATCATGGCAGAGTTTGTAACCATTGTGATAGGATCTGGGATTTGCGGTCATAGCTTGGGACAAGGCGGGAACCGACGAAGCACTGGATAAAAGGGTCGAACCGTAATATTTAAAACCCAAGTAATTTATTCGTTAATTAATTTAGAATAAATTGGTTATTTATTAAATTAAAATTTATTTTTAAATGGTTACGGCGTATTCATATTTACTAGAGTTTGCCGATTCAAAATAAACTGGAACTGTTGTAAAGGGCACGACAGTATGGAACGGGTTGGACGGAGTTGAAATTGTCTGGAACGAGCTGTTTATACAACACAGACCAGGTAAGTACAACTCACTCAGTTTACCCGCTTATAATTTATAAGTAGGGTTTAAATTTTGTGTGTTATGGTTGGATATTGTGTGCTGATTGCTGAATGATACCTTCATTGACTGAATAAATTAAATTAAATGTTTGTTAAATTTGATTAACCCCAAATCGTTATTCTAACAATTGAAAGTGACCGCGGTAACTTACCGGGTTAGTCGCGTTTATATTTCTATAAACGCGTTAAATTTAATGATTAACATTAAATACTCATTGTTGGATGTTTTGAAACTATCTGTTTAGTTATATATTCCCATGAACAGTGATTATCTTGTAATAAGAAAATTGTATGCAGTGGAAGACAGATTGGAGGAATCCAACCAAATTCCTCAAGTTACCGTTTGTTTATATACGATCAGTAAATGAACTGTCAAACCCCATATGATTGAATTATTGAGTTGTTATTGGTTGTTAAACCCAAATGCAACAATTGTTAGTTATTAACCAACGTGTGATATTGGTTGCGTAGTTTATAGCAGATGGCCAAATATAAACTGTTTTTATAAAGATTGATTTACCGTTAGGTAAATCGAAGTTATGAAATTTATTTTTAAGTGAATAGAGATTTTAAATAAATATATTTTAAATGAAGTTTTAAAATGAAATAGACCAACCATATACATATATAATCGTTAGTTTTAACCACTATTTTTGTACCAGAAATCTACCGTGTGTGAAGCACGTGCTTCACCCCAAATTTCTAAGTAATATTTTAAAGTTGATAAGATTGATAAGATAGGGGCTTGAATTTATGTACGATTAAAAATCGAGATTTATAAAAAATGAGATTTATTTAGAAATAGATTATTGTTTAATAATCAAAGTGGATGAGATTATTTGAATAAATAATGTTGTTTAAATGAAGAGACGAGTTAGAACCGATCAATGGGTTAATCGTGCTTTCGATTTTACCAAGCTTATTGTTTTAATGGAAATTTATTAAATTAGATTGTACTAATTACTCTAATAAAATAAATTAGCGAATAATTGTTTATCTTAATGAGATTTTAAAAAGGGAATTTAATTCCACTTATTGATGAAGTAAATTAAAATTTCTTATTTAATTTAAAGGGTTATTTCTTAAATGAGGTTCATTTAAGTAAAAACGTTAAGGTTAGAAATGAAATATAATTTAGTTTCGAAAGGGGGTTTATGAGCGAGTTTGTGTTTAACCCGAACTGGGTAAATGAAGTTATAAAATGAATAGGGGTTTTTGAATTACGATTCATATTTATCTTAAGACAAGAATGATGTTGATCAAGGTCTGAGAGGTAATTAAAATACCCCGACTTGAACAACTTCAGGATTTTAAAAAGACGATATGAGCCGTGATAATGGATAGGTTAAGGTAAATTGTTTTGGAAAAGTATTGGTGTGATGTTATTTAAAGAAATTGAATATATATCTATGATGGAATTCCGAAACAAAAGTGAATAAAGAAGGGCTTGGGATATTGAAAGGAGTAACGAAATAAAAGGGGATTTTGGGTAATGAGTGTTGACGATGTTAAATGAACTGAGCTCGAGGATAAGTAGTATTGTGAAATGGTTTTTAAGGATAGTAACGACAAATTGGATAAGATATTAAGGTATTTCTTTTAAGTATTTTGATAAAGCGATTTGAGAACATTATATTACTTTTGGATATTATAACTGATATATTATTTCAATGGCCAAGTGACGCTATATATATAAACCAATGGATTTATTTTATTTTTATGGTTGTTCATTTTGATAGTTAAATAATTAACTATCAAAATCATGCCAATACGTTGTTGGTACGGAAAGACCGGGATCAAATTTATATTCGAAAACCATTCCGAACCAGCAAATACATAAAAGATGCTGGTTGAAGATGGAGCAGTAGAAGACCATAGATCTTCATAAGCGGAAGGACTACTTACCGTATTTCTCTGGCTTGCAACCAGAGATAATTTATTTGTGATTATGTCGTGGTTGAAATCTATGGATTGCAAGGACTACTCGCTATAGGTCCATAGGGTGATTCCTAGGATGCAGTAGGAGGGTGCCTTCGGTTTGTCCAATCTCAGGACAACATGTATGGACGGATGTATGACAGAGTATTTCCAAAGGGATTACGTACGTTGATTTCTTCAAACGTACTACAGTTGGTGGCGGAGAGGGGCACTTCTCTTAGCTTAACCACTAGAGTATTTTTGTGGATGTCAATTAGTGATATCTGATGGATCTGACGATGTGTCATTCAAAGTAAATGGTGGCCAAATTTTGAAAAATGATGTAAACCTCAAGCCTCACAACTAGGAAATGACAAAAATCGGGAAGGCAGCATGGCTATGTGGGTCGCTCCCATTAGGGTGTATAATCACCGATCTAGAGAAATTCCATTTGCTTCTTAAATCTATATTTGATGCTGTCCCTTTTCGGCAAACGGTGGTTTGAGCCCAACCGTTGGTGATATACATTCGATACACTCAAGCAAAATGAGTGGTCGGTCATGTGAGGGCCGGGTTGCAAGATGTTCTTGTTGAACCCTGTGTATTCGTCTCTAGAGATACACTATCGACAGGTGGTCCCATACCTTGTCATAGTGGGGAATCCAATCTCCAATAAGTGCCCGCGGTTTTTGATTGTATACTATATGTGGAGCATGAGATGCAAGCGTTCCACTAGATTCTATGTAATGACCCGAAAATCTGGTCCAAATTGAGCTGACCAAAAACACAAGTCCAACCCCAAATTAAACCGAAAATACCGGTCATTAATGAAAGAAATTAGAGGGTGAGGAAAGATAAGATAGAAACTTAGAATAGAAGAAGAAGAAGAACACAACATCAAAGTAACACGAACCTCACAGCGGAACGAATAACATATAATATATATAGCATAACTTGAAATATACATCTGTACTTGAATATACATCATTATCAAAGTACAACACTTACAACACAGTGGAAATAATTATAGCTATATAATCCTGAAGCCTCCTGTTCCAGCTCTTCAAGTGTATCTGCAAAATCCCAACTACTTGACTGCCCGTACAAATTTAGGAACCCAAGAGTTTAGGGAAAACAAAACAAAATAAACTTCGGGTCAGTCATGGGACTGGTGTAAGTAAAATAGATTAAACAGTTCAAACAGGTAAATGATATCTCATAAGACCACGTCGTATAACGGAACAGGTTTTTCCCTTATGAGAATCCAAATTATCTTTATATCAAAAACCTTTGATATTATAATAATGTCTATCAACCACAATATAATAATCATCTAGCAGAAACGCTTTCATCTCACGTTCTACATATATAGTATACAATCAAAACCGCAAACACGTTTGGGTAATGGATTTCTAACTATGACAAGGTATGGAACCACCTTTCGCTAGTGTACCTCTAGAAAGGAATACACTGGGTTCAACAAGAACATCTTGCAACCCGGCCACACATGACCGACAACTCATTTCGCTTGAGTGTATCGAATGTATCACCAACGGTTGGGATCAGCAACCGTTTCCCGAATGGGACAGCATCAACAATAGATTTTTAAAAGTAAATGTAACTCTAGATCAGGTGATTATACACCTACTTCGGTGCGACCGACTTAGCCATGATGCTTGCCCGATTTCTGTCATTTACCGGCCGATGAGGCTAGAAGCTATGCTTTATCATCACACCAGATTCACTTTGAATGCCACATCATCAAATCCATCAAATCACCGATTGACGTCCTCAACCATACATTATGTGTTACCTAAAAGAAGTTTCCTTCTCCGCTTCCACTCTTGGTACGGTTGGAGAAATCAATATACGTGATCGTCTGGAAATACTCTGTCAGACATCCATCCATACAAGTCATCCAGGAACAGGATGAGCCGAAGGCACTATTCTGTAAACAGGATAGCCCTTGCATAACTCCGTCTTCAATTTCCTTTGGCATATATGATTCGCAACGCTTATGCCAATACAGAGTGGTTCTTTGGATAATAATCCAACCGGTCTCTCCATATTAACAACGTTAAAATGGTCAAAACTTCGATAGTCTGTGATTTAACAATCGAAGAAAAACAAGTGTGCAAACAACGATATTATTTCCAGATGGAAATTATATCGAACAAACATCATTTAACCTTAATCTCTTTAGTTCATTTTACATCTCCTGTTTCCCAATATCCAACATTTGCTATTTTCTATATTTAGAAAATAAAATTTATTGACACTGGAAAACATTTCCATTCCTTGTTTTCTGTATTAGAAAACATTTCTGATTCTTGTTTGGAAAACATTTCCAAACTCCTGCGTTTGGATTAAGCAGATGTTTAGATAAAACATCGCTATGCCAACTGAAACCATTTCCTTTAATTACTAAATTCACTTAACCATCCTTTACTGCCAAACCTTAACCATTCCTTATTTAAAAACGAAGCCAATCAAGTTGGGGTAAAACTACCTCTCAGACCTTAACTGAACAACATTTCTAACTTTGAAATAGGCAAAGTTCACTTTATATTTCTTTAACTAACTTCCTTACTTAACCTTTCTTTCGAGTAACTATATTCGATTAACTCTTTTCACTTAACTCTATTCGATTAACTCCTTTGGATTAACTCTATTCACTTAACTCCTGTCATATAAACTATATTCGATAACTCCTCTAACTCTATTCGAATAAACTATATTCGATTAACTCCCCTAATTCCATTCGAATAAACTATATTCGATTTATTCCTTTAACTCCATTTAACTCTATTCGAATAACTAATATTCGATAACTCTATTTAACTCTTCTTCAAATAACTAATATTCGATAACTCCTTTTACTTTATTCGAATTACTAATATTCGATTTACTCAATTTATTCTATTCGAATAAACTACATTCAATTAACTCCTTTATTTTAACTCTATTCGATTAATTCTACTGATTAACTCTTATTCGAATAACAAATATTCGATTAACTCTATTTAGCTAACTCGACTCGACTAACCCCTTTTCGAATAACATATTCGATTTACTAACTTTCGAATACCTTATTCGATTGTCTCCCTTCAAATACCATATTCGATTTAACTCTATTCGAATAACTAAATTCGATTAACTCCCTTTCGAATAAACTATTCATTTATAAAGATTTACTTTTAGTAACGGTTCTTCACTTTACAAATGATTTCCTTTTTAGTAACATTTTCCTTTTTATAACGTTTTCCTTTCTATAACATCCTATTCGGTTATAAACAAATTTCCTTTTTATAACTCTATTTATTTTCTAAATATTTCCTTTTTATAAAATCTCCTTTGATTGTTATAAATATTATCTCTTTTATAAAATCCTTTGATTTTATAAATAATCTATTTTCAATATTCATTTTGAAAATCCATTTTTCACCATTACGGTATGTTAGGGTATTCAACATATCAAATCACGATGACTAATATCGTCCCAACACATATAATCGACAACATATTATATATCACATCATATAACACAATATATGAATCAAAACAGTATTATAAATATTGAGGAACCCAGTTGGGTACCTCCAACCTGTTTCCTGCATCCACAGATGTTACACAGTATAATCAACATCCATTACAATTTAGTACGAATTATTCTGATAACAGAACCAATATATATATATATATATATATATATATTTAACGGTTTATATACATATATATAATTTCAACCAACTGACTAGCAGTTCAATCAACCAAACCAACACACAACAATCAACAGATGATTAACAGTTCTAAAAATACGTTATAAAAATATAACTGTTTAGAGTTGGTGATTTTTACTCACTTTGGCAGTTCATCGTTAAAGAACGATAAACTGTTGTTTGATTTGAATCAAACAATTTATTTCACATAAATTCAGACTAGCTCCAATCTAGTACCCGTTAGTTCCATTGTGGAGCTCTCGTCCATACGGTCCCAACGGGTCCAACCGTTCGAAATTCTGACCTCGTACGAGTGAGATACATTATTTATAAGATTGTATATTTAGACAAACTTGGTTAAAAATTGAAGTGGGCTCAACCTTCCCTTTATGGCCCATTAGCACCCTTGAAGTACCAACCCGAAATTCTTGTCTTCCCCGAACTCCACATCGTGACTTCAGGAAAAACCCACCACGCCATTATCCACTTCAAACTCCCTTTCCTCCTTCAATCTTCATACAAATGTCATAACAAATGTCGCGCTCTTCTTCCTCATCAAACCGCCCTCCTTCCTATCGCCATAACACCCAACTCGAGTTCGACTTCATCACTGCGTCGACCCAGGGAAACAGTACAGGAACCGAACTCCTTTGCCACCGAATTCACGCAACATCCACTCGCAAATGCTAAATCACTTCCTAAAACCGATTTCAAACTCTATTCCACCCAATGATACCCCCAAATCGAACAAAGAGGAACCCTAGACCTCCGCTGTTAAGAATCCATGGTACGCAATCGGACGTCGAACCCACAACAGGCACACCAGAACGCGGAGAACACGTCCACGATCTCAAATATACTTGAGTTAGGATTTATAGATTTTCATTGATTTTCTTTAGATTTTAGAAAGGAGGATTTTCTTGTGTTGAGATAGAGGAACCCGGCGGCTGGAAAAAGAGGAGCGTGGACTCCCTTTCGAGTTGGGTTATAACGATGGGAAGGTCCTTTTATAGGAAAAGGAGTTAGATATTTTCTCTGTATTTTTGAATGGATTTGTTGAGTCCACGTTGTTGCTTTGAGTCCACAGAACTTGCGGATGAGAAGAGATGAGGCGTGGCCTCTTTGCTGGTCGGTGAACATAGTTTAGGGTATTTTTGTTTTAAGTTATAAAGTTTACCATCACGTGATAAAGAATTTCCTTAGTTTACAAACTGTTGTCGACAGAAGTAAACATACCGTTGTAATCAACTCGGTGCCACGATCCCAAAAATATAATAATACCGGTAGGTTTACTCATATTTTGAAACCACAAAATGTTGATTACAGGGTGCGAAATACTTCAAACAAAAAGTCGCTTATTAAATTAATCAAAAATTACAGTAAAATTCTAAAAATTAAATTATCACTATGTTCCAAAAGAAACTTGTCTAAATTCAAACCCGATCTCTAGTTATATCGAATAAACCGTTACGGTCGATAACGATTCTATAGCGACTATTTTAAAATTTGATTTGGACATATCTCAAAATCTACACGATGAAATCCCGATTTTTCTCTTCCACTAGAAAGATATACTCCACCAGCTCTACACGTTTCTTGTTTCACAGAAATCCGACTTAAAACGAATCCTGTACATTCAGTTGAAGTTCGAATCGCCAATTTACGAACTGCAGCGCCATTTCGAGCTCGTTTATAATTATATTATAAACTATACGTTCAACTGTCGATGATTGAATATATTCGTTATTCAAATTAAATTCCAAGATGAATTAAATATCACAGATGATCCAGTTCACACCATATTGTCATTTCAGCCAATTCTGATTATTTCAGAATTAAATATATTATTTAATTTATTATTTTAATTAAATATTCACCATAATTTAATTCCACGACCACTAAATCCTTTTAATCACCCTTTAAATAATTAAATTAATTAATTATAATACCTCCACCAATGCGGGTCATTACATTCTATTTACTTTTATTTAGACACTATTATAATATCAGAAAAGATATTGATTTCAAAGGTGGTTTGGGTTATCGTAAGGTAAAAACCGTCCGTGTTCATGTGTGGATTCGGTCTTACGATTATCCTTTCTTTCAAAAAGAACTTGAACTTTAAAAATCAAGTTGTGTGTTACCTTAATACTGTGTGAGTTTTACTCACTCTGGTTCACCAGGCTGACCCGGTGTTTTGTAAATGCTCGGGTTAGCCCAGGGTGTACAGGTTCAGGTATCAGGTACTGTGAAGTCCAATAATTAGCTGAAGGTGTTCAGATGTATGATATGATTACCATTCTGTTGTGTGTTGTAAATGGGACAGATTATTATAACTGTCCAGATGTGTGATATACTCTGATAATTGTAAGTATTTTTAAAAAAAGCTCTCAGTAAAGATTTATTTCTGTATTATATTATGTTCCGCTGCGATGTGAGACTTAGTTTATGTTGTATTGGCTCTTCTTCTTCTTCTTCTATTCTAATATTTCTTCCTTTCTTACCTCACCATCTAAATTCTTTCTAATAACGTCCAATGTTTTCGTTGTTTGAAAGGTCGGCATGAGTTACGGTAAAGGTATTTATGTCGATTTTCGGGCTGAAAATCCTTCGGTCGTTACATTTTCAATCGATTTCAATTCGATTCGATTTCAATTCCTTTTCAATTCGTTTTAAATTCATTTTAAATCGATTTCAATTCAATTCGATTTCAATTCCATTTCATTTCGTTTTGAATTTATTTTAAATCGATTTCAATTTTATTCTCAAATTCAAATCAAAATTTAATTTTCCATATCATTTCAATATTAAAATGATAATATTTTCAAAATATCAGATTTTGAAATCACTTTTTGATATTCATTATAAAATGAATAAAATCGACAAAATTCCCGTTCGTGTTAAAATGGCGTTTAATTACTTAACACGACTTCACATTTCAATATTCATAGAATATTATTTTAAAATATTCATTAATATTGAACTGGAATCAAACTCAATCAATTACCATATAATTTTATTTATATGGATTTCAACATCATATATATACAACTATAATGATAAGCAATCATTCAAAATTCAAACAACACCCAGAGTGCATTCTACAACTGTATAAGCATTAAAATAAATAAATAATGCTTATACAATCTATCAACCCATCTATTTACATAGCACTAATTATTGGGATCAGTGTACGTCAAATATTATACCAATACCCATGTGGGGTTTTCAAACAACAAATACTGTTTATTATTTGTGCAGTTTAGCGATGTGTAAAATTTATCGTCCCAATCAATATCAGATATATTAGTGCACATAGACAAACCGTCCAGTTTGTAAATGAATGTTTATTTCAATACATGACTATTTCACATAGTTCATATATACAACAAAAATGATATTTTTATTGTTCAAATATTTTATTCCATACATGAATATTTTATACAGTTCATTTCTATAATAAAATTGATATTTTTATTATTCATGTATTTTATATAGTCCATTTCTACAATAAAAATAATATTTTTATTATTCATATATTCTATACACTCAATTTCACATCACAATAAATTTTCACAATACAATCAAACAAACAAGTCGTTCATGGTCTGTGGACGACGGGGAGCAGTTCATATATGCAGTTATAAAATAAATAACTGTACAGAAATTATTTTAGTGAGAAGTTCTCACATTGATCGGTTTCAGAAATCGATAAAAACGATTATTTTAATTAAATTAAACCCAATGTTTAATTTAATCAAAATTTGCATCTGCTTCTGTTTTCATTCTGGTCTGCTCCATGTTGTAGATTCGTCAAGTGGATTGCAACGCACTTTGGTTCGTGCGATTCTGATATCGTTTGACAAAGATATGAGTGTTTAAAGGTTAATTACACATTTAAATTAATTAATTCTATAATTAATCAACTATTTCTTTAATTACATTAACAAAACGTGGCCGGCTACCTTCATCTTCTTCAGAACCACGCCGAACCGAATCGTTGCTGCCTAGGGTTGAATCTCGCACAACATACGAAGCGCAGACCGACGATCAGCCTATGCCACATGAAAGCCCTTGGCGCCGCCCTCATACGCCTCAAACCTCAGCCATCTTGCAGCCCCGGTTGCTTCTCCATTTGACTTCGACTCCGGCTATTTTGGATCCAAATTCCGGCCATTTTAGCATGTTAAATCCCGTCATAGCTGTCAGCCTTCGAGATCACCACTAGGCCTTTGATTTGCCAATTGAACGGACTTGAAATGGATGATCAGATCGAAAGTAAATCGAGGAAGTATTTTGGTTTTTTCCGTTCGTTCTTTCTATTTGATAACGGCCAGGAAATGGTTGACCAAGGGAAACGTAAAACTAGGGTTTGACCGTATCAAAGAGTATATATAGCATAATTATATTAATATTTAAATTCCAATATTACTTGATTATCGCTCTGAACTCCAAACGAGACCCAACGACTATCGCCACTAGCTAAATACCCCCATTCCGAACCCAATGGGATATGTCCCACTAGCCAATTCGACTGTTTCGATCAGTTTCTCTTTACATTATAATATAAATCAATATATATATTCAATTTGAACGTAATTTTAAATTACCGGGACTACATACTGGCTCCAAAAATTCCAGAAAAATAAATCTGGCTATGTTTTAATGATACGGTACTAACAAAACTAATTTCATCGAATTTGGAGACCGTTTGAAAAATGGTCATTTTCTGGTCGATCCTAATTGACTGAAACTATCAAACCACGTATTCCTTTGCCACTCTCACATATTGATTTCAAAAATTATGAAAATTGGAATCTAGCAATAACTTGACATCTCGGATCCAACAAAAGTGGTTTCGCCAAAAACGGAGGTCGTTTGCAAAATCGCTATTTTTAAGGGTTATATTTCCATAGCGATAATTCTGAATTTTCAACTGGACATAACTTTCTATTCCCGCTATGAAATCTGGATTTTTCACATCCATTGGAAAGATATTTTCAAACATATTCTAATATTTCTAGTTTTACTAAAATCTGATTTGTTTTGAATCTTGTACATTCAATTGAAATTCGAAATCGAATTTTCAAACTACCGCGCCATTTTCCAATTCCTTTTATAATTAAAATAAATATTTATATTCAAACTTCGGTTTAAATAAATATATACGTTCTAATTCTATTCAAAATAAATGTCTTGTTGTTATTGTTTAAAATAAATCATTTTAAATATCCAAAATACATTAAAATAGCCAAAATAAAAATTTTAAATTGGTTCTGATTTTCTGTGTTGATACAACTTATAGCTAACGCAAAGAGCACAACATGAAAATGAGAACCTGAAGAGCAGCTAAAGCATCAATGTCCTGGTCCATGTAGATGCTGCAGCAAGAGTCATGCAAGGTCTAAGAAAATTTAAATGCAACCGCTAGAGCATGCACATTATATGCATATACGAGAATATATAATACACAGTTGATTTTAGTTTGTTCATAGGTATATTAAATTTTAGGCGATAAAGATGGTTACAGGCATTTAATGGAAATATGCAAATATCTGTTGTATTTGAATTTTTAGGTTTGTATATTTTAATATTAACATCCAAACACATTTCGTTCTTTGTAATTGTATGCAGATTTATAATTATATATTTTTATACATAGGAATATATATTTACACATGCATCATCTGATATTAAGTGTTTATATATAGATGTTGCTTAAAGCTTTAGTTATAAGCATGAAGTTTACCTAATTATAAGCTTTATATTCACTTGCTTCTATCATTGAACAATTACCTTTTAGTTTATTTCTTTTCACTTAAGTTTTCAAACTACTGTTTGAAAATGATCAGATCTAAAAGAATCTATTGCTATAAAAAATTAAATTGTTCGCTTTGTCTTTTATGAGGCTGGCAGTGTTTTATCTGATTGTAAATTATTTTTGGGGAAAATATATGCATATTTTTGTCAGCCTACGTGTCATTCAGACCTTCTGACCATTTAAAACAAAATTTAAGCACGGCACGTATTTGTAGTGCCTTTTGTTCATATGGGTTGGGTTTGGTTTGTATTAGTGGAAAAACGTTATTTTGATGAACATTCTCGATGTTCTATGCGCTATATTTATCAACGAATCACACATAAATTTTCCATTTGAATTTTCTAACATCTTTTCTGAAAATTGGACATCTTTGAATTCCATGCATATGGTTAGTGTACCAGTCTTCTTAATAACATTAACAAAATTATTATAAATTAATAGATAGGCAACATTTTCGAACCGAATGGAAATCATATTTAGTGTATGCACTTGTTATTATTCCTTGCTATGACACACTGATACGCAATATTTGAGGTATTCGTTTCAATTATCACTTAATTAATTAACCTTTTCATTTTTGCAACACACGCGCGTGCACGCACGCACACACACACACACACACACACACATATATACATGTAGACACACACATACATATATACGACACAAAACTAGACATAAATGGAGAGACACGGAATACTTCAATCAACGCCTCGATCCATTACAATACTTCAATTAACATAACTTACTAAATTTTCTTCTCTGATTGAACAAGAAACTTTCTTCAATGTGCTAATGATCTATAATTACATAACTAAGCATAAATGAAGATCAAGTAAGATTGTTGTTGGTTGGAGTTGCTTAAGGGAGGTTTTAATTTGTTGCTTTTAGATCCTTTTTATTCCTGATCATTTAATTAGTTTTTTTAGTTGCTAAAGTGAAACAGATTAATAATTTTTTGGATGCTCATATTTTATTTGGCATGTCATTGGATAGAGCTAAAGGATTTACCGTGACAAGTTGGCAAAAGCGAATAAATTGGAATTTCATAAGACAAAAAAAACATATCTTTTGTCTTTATTTTGTTATGATATGTACAAACATTTTATTCCAATATTTTTTATGTAAAATGATATGCACAGTTTTTACTCCATTTGTATTATGGTTTTAAGCGATTTAATTTAGTATCATAAGTGGCATAATTGAAACCTCAAGAAAACCGGAATTAGATATGTTTACACTTATATTGACAATTTTAAATTTGTAATTACTTCCCAAGTGGCATGTTTCTAATTACTATCAAACTTTCTATTAAATTAGGAATCTAAACAACAAACCATAACAAAAAATATTGAAAGTGATGAAAGATCCCAATTGTTGCAAAAGAAAGATGCTTGAATTCGATGGGGAGCCCTGCTCTCTGACCATCAGCTTGACAATGGGCACTCTAACCTAAGCATTTTCTGCCATAGCGATTCATTTATTTTTTAGTTGTTTTAACACCTTCAGTTTTTTAAGGTCAGTTATTCTTCTTTTTATGAGAAAAGTCAGATGATCCGTGTAACACCCCGCCTCCGCTAG
Organism: Allium sativum; assembly: GCA_030737875.1. Classification (NCBI taxonomy): domain Eukaryota; kingdom Viridiplantae; phylum Streptophyta; class Magnoliopsida; order Asparagales; family Amaryllidaceae; genus Allium; species Allium sativum. Next base: position 1,014,176,082 of record CM060926.1, on the reverse strand, counting down.
GGTCACTCGCAAAGGAATGCACTAGATTTAGAGGGGCATTATTGGTAAACATGCACAGAAATATCATAAGACAGAACATATAAAAATAGCGGAAGTAAAATCAAACTTTCATAACATGAATAAATAAGGTCTAAAGCCTTTTACATCAGAGTACATCAAAACCTGTCTTGCAATAGTAAAGAAGCATAAAGACATTTTCATAAATTATTCCCCAAGTAAAAACAGTAAAGTAGCCATTAGCCAAGAAAAGTCCAAGCCATCCATGATGACCTTCAAGCAGAAGAAGTCCGAACTAAACAACAGTATTTCCTCCCTGTAACCTGGGGGGGAACGGAAGAAAAGAGGCGAAACAAAACGGGTCAGTCAAAAAGACTGAGTAAGCCCTATCTACTATTAGCATAAAAACTAGTAAAGTTAACTGACATGAGAAACTGAGATGAACATAAGCATGATGACAAGATAGATAAGCTAAATCAAAATAACAGGATGAACTACTGAACTCAGATAAACTAAGGTGTCATGATAAATTACGATGTCAAGATAAAACAAGGTATCACATCGTCAGGTTTCTATCAAGTATAATATCCCCAAGATATCTATCACGTATAACGTCCCATGATATCTATCCTGCATTTTAGCTCTGCACCTACCGTACTAGTATCCCCACCGTATCATGTGTTAACCAAGAATGACCCTCACTCAAAAGTCGTGTAATGGTCCATGTCAACCTAATATATCGCATATATAGGTTACTCAACTTGTATGTTTTATTCCATGTAAATGTTCAGTCCCTTGCCGTAGACCATACGGGCTTTCCCATGAGATTCTACATTACTTTAACATAGTTCCATGATCCTTAAGATCGGTTTGGACCGTTACCCTAAACCTAGCTAGGGTCTTCCAACATGAATTATCGTTTGTACAACTAGGACTTATGCTACCTAGGGCCACTAGGGATTAAGCTTACCTATTGCACGTTTTCGTATCTCGGTTTTGGTTCAACCACCCAGGGCCACTGGGATTTACGCTAACCGTCAACTGCGCCCTTTTTCCCACGCATTCATCGTGAATCGTTTTCCATGACTGTATGCACATGTATCACATCGTGCCATCCGAGTCCTGTCACAGGGCAGATCGAGAAATACAGGACTCGGTCGGGAGCTTTCGATTTATCTGCCGATGCAGATGCTAAGGTCTGTTTTTCTATACGTGGCTATGGTCCCACGCGACCCCTCCCTCAACTAGTGAAAGACAAGACAGGATAAATCCTGTATGAGAACACACTACTGGCCAACCCACAATCCTAGCCTTACCGCAACCATAATTAGATAGCAATTATGGTCTATTGGGTGTTCTCTGCCTTTCCGTACGTACACGCTTGACCAAAGATGGTAGGTAGTCTGACGAAATGCTATCTAGGGTACGACCGTGTATCGTCGACTATCCCCTATCCATCCCCGTCTTTAGGTCGCTCGCATAGCAACCAAGGCATACTCTTGGTTCTTCTAACGCAGACCTTAACCTCTCATGAGCCTAGTATAATCACCTGGCAGCTCATAGAGGGATACCAAGAATACCCTCACGTTCCCCGAAGCCGCTGCTTCGTTACCCAGTTCGCTGGAGCCTTTATCTAAATCAGATACTTGCTCCTACTCGTATACTTAAACGATGACCTACCGTATCAGGTTACTCATCTATCTATGAACTGGTCTAAATTTCCTTGACTAAGAATCATTACTTAGTTATTCCTCAACTAAGGTTTACCACTTAGCCTTATTCCCGTTATCCTTGTTAACTACGGTTATCCCCTATCCTCAGAACTAGGGTTTACATAATGGATTAAGTGTCACTTAAGTTCATGACTTAACCCGTCTACCAATCATGTCAAAATTGGCTAAGTATCCAAGTCCACGACTTAACCCGTCTTCAAATCATGTCAAAATTGGCTAAGTATCCAAGTCCAAGACTTAACCCTACAAACCATGCTCACGTTGGTTAAGTATGTATTAAGCAATTCACGACTTAACCTCGTCCAATTATCATTCTAGATTGGTTAAGTATATATTAACTTGACCCTATCAATTTACTCAGTCAAATCGGTCAAGTGTATTCAAGCGATTCGTGACTTAGCCTTATCATGTTTTCACGTTAGATCGGTTAAGTATAGGTTAACTTAACCTCAATAAATTCACGAGTTAGATTGGTTAAGTATAGGTCACTTAACCACATCAATTCATCATGTTTAGATTAGTTAAGTGTTTAACTTAACCCCATAAAACTACCAAGTGGGATTAATTAAGTCTAGGCTAACTTAACCCCATCCGATTTCCATGTTTAGACTAGTTGAGTCTAATCTTAACCCCATTCGTTAACCGTATTTTTCGGTTAAGCGTCATTAAGAAAACTTACTTAACCTTACCAAGTTATCGGGTTGGATTGATTAAGTGTTGGTTAACTTAACCCCATCCACTAGTCATATAAAAATGGTTAAGTGTCATTAGGCAAATCAAGTTACTTAACCTACCCAACCTTGTCATGTTTTGTTAAGTATCATTAGCCTAATCAAATTACTTAACCCATTTGTCCATGTCATATTTGGTTAAGAGTCATTAATCAAATTAACTTAACCCTATCATGTGGCATTAATTACTTAATGCACCTTCACCTCTCACATTAGACTTTGTTGTGGTTACTAGTTAAGCCGGTCGGTTCCGGGTAGCTTTACACCACAACTTGGTCTAACCTCGGGTTCAAGCACAACATGACCAACTTCTCACATTGGGTCCTATTGTTTGCAACTACTAGTTAGGCCGGTCGGTTCCGGGTAGTTTTACGTTGCAAACTCAACCCAACCTCGAGTTGGCCACACTTATATTATCTAAGTGTCATGTCCATCATGTTTCCCAAAACATGTTACAAGTTTTCAAGCATTTGGGTAGACCTAACTTAATAGGTAAATTCCCAAAGGGTAGACCTAACTTAATAGGTAAATTCCCAAGCTTATGTTTTTATGCATACTTACATGTCAACTTCCATGTTATATTTCAAGTCATGTTTTCAAGTTGTATTTTCATGTCATTAGAAATTACCCATAACATAACCCAACGCTTTTAAACTCGCATATACGTTCGCGACAACGTAATGGATTAAAAGAAGAGACTTGGCAAAGGCATGACAAAAATGGATATTAAGCCACAAGTTAATCATGGTGGCAAATGAGGCACAAATGTGTTCATTAACTTTCATGTTACATTCTTAAGCCTCAAAACATGCATAAACCCAAACTTGGAACATAAGCGAATCATGGTGACAAAAGATATGGAATGATGACTAGTAACTCGCATATATCATCATATAAGGGTTATGACTTCATATGCAAGTTGACATAAAGGTTATGAGGGTTCTCATGTTGCCTAATGCAACATTTCAACATAAAGGTTGTAGCTTTTAGCTCACAAGATCAAGATAATGACTTCATAAACTTGCATGACATGATAGCATGTATCATACTCAATGATCAAACCCAAACTTGCAACATGAACATTTAACTTCATAGTTAATATCTAAGAGTAGGGAAAGGGCTTACATTGCTATGAAGGCACAAAAGATATTAAAAAGCCCTTATGCAATCAAATAGACCCAAAATGCAAGCTCTAACATAAAAACCCTTGAGCCAAAATGATCAAAACCCTTGCTTTATGATGCAAAGATAGAAACTTGACTTGAATGCAAGCTAATGACACTCATACAAGCTTGAAAACACTTGTATGCATGGAAAATCTCTCATAGAAACCATTTAGAAATTTTATGAAGAGAGTGGAGGCCATGAGAGGTAAAATTTTGCCATAGTTTAGTTGCATGAATGAATAATGAGGATTTAGGATAGGTTAGGGTCTTATTTATAGATTAGGCAAGTGTTTTAGGCCATAGGATTAAACCTAGATTCAATCCAAGCCATCAAAGCATGTCTTGGGGAAGAAGTCAAGTGTAGGAACCATCTAGGGCCTTTAGATTAAAGATGAACCATGAGAACCATCCAAATGCAAAATCTGCATTTGAGCGAATCGGCCCACGGGTTGACAGCCAAACACCCTGGATTAACCCCTAGTCGACCCAGCGGGCTCGGGTCGACCTCAAAAATCGGCCGGTTCGGTTATTCCCCTCTCCCAATTCGTTGTTTTGAACATTTTTGCATATTTATTTATTTAATTTTCAATTATATATATATATATATATCAATATATATATATTTCTCTGCGCAACCCATTTCACTTAATTAAGTATACTTTAATTTGGGAATTTTTCGTGAAACTTCGCGAGGCCATATCTTGGTCATACGGACTCCGATTCTCGAAAACTCAGACTCTATTTCGCGTATTTTTCCGAGACGAACGCAATGGCATAGCCCGTTTTACTTGATTCAGAATTTAAAATTAAATTCTGCCTTGATTCTCGTCTTAACACGTTATCGAAAAATACGGGTTGTTACATTCTCCCCACCTTTTAGGATTTCGTCCCCGAAATCTCCAAGTTAGGAAGAACATATCCTACCATCCATCATCCATCTACTCAAAACATCATCCACAAGCAACCATTGTCCTTAGATGATTTCTAATGCTGTATGAATATATGCAAAACGTGTGTGTACATGTTCCTTAGCTAATGCTAATGATCAGGCCTGAATAATCTTTCTAATGCAAAATATGTATAGTGCCATGAATCCAACATGTATGCAAATAGTCCTAGTCATATAGATACTATATGCGTGCACAATCATTCATTCATATGCAACAACCGCATGATAATACATTCGATTTCATCCATAAACAAGTATAAATACTCGTGCATATGCAATATGAAATGTGACCGAGTCGAGCTAGTATATAATGTGTATTCGCGCATCCACGAGCAACCACTTGCAACCACTTGCAACCATATCAATCATAACATGTTTCAAATACATGTTTACATCCATAGGGTTCTACCTAGAATTCCCTGAAACAGGGCCGAGAAGATAAACAAGACAAACTCCTTACGGGGTTTGTAACAGAAAGTAGGACCGAGAGGATGTCCACAAAAGATAACCTACAAGTAAGCTCTACAGAAACAGGGATCAAGGATATACTCCCAAAAAGAGATATCATGCGCGTATCTAGTCTTTGACCATCAAAGTCGTATTTCCTCGGGCTTACTTCCATTGTGCCTTGACCGCCCTTTAACTTCGCGATTTCGTAGCTTCTTATTTCCTGCTTCCATAACATGAGCTGAAACTCATTTCTTCGTCGCCTCTCGTTCCACTTGCACTTATCCTTTTTCTAGAATACTTGGCGCAAACATGACTGCGTACTCATGATCTCATGCAAGCTTTCCAAAATTCACTAGTGAATCTTGGATCTCGTTTATATACTATAAGGCATTCCATGTAGAAGAACTTTCTCTTGAAAGTAAACAGATGTCAATCAGGTTATCATGCGCACTTACTAGGGTGATCTCTATAACCCATGCATAAATGAAGTAAACCATCCGTCTTATTGGCGAACACCACTCGATCGGGCTTCAAATTTCCAATAAAGGCATCAAGGGATTCTAAGTAACTAGTCATGACAGAACCTCAAAAAGGTTACCCGATACTTCGAGGGCATTACCAAGGCTAGTCAAAAGGTCTAACTACCCTCCTATCAAAACCGAGAGTGGCACCCCCTACTGGATAACCACTTCATCCCTAGAATCCATCCATAGCTTATAAACATAAGCATTATTTCCAAACTCAACACTTGGCATAGACATTCCCAAATCCAAACAAGTCATGTATAAATGGACTGATTCTCCAATAGGACTTTGAGACAAAAATGGGATTCTCTATTACGTTAGTACTTAAGGTGCAGAGACTCAACTACCGAAGCGGACTTAAATGATGCGGGGATCAAAACAAAGTCTTGGCGGGATGATAGAAAAGAATAACTAGATCTTCAACAAGGATGTTATCCCCCTACTCAGGTACTCTAGTGAGGGTATACAACGATGATCTTGTCCTTGTCCCACAATACTTAACTATCCGTCCCGTTTCACCATACCAAAGATACTTTCTCGTCATGGGTTTCATTGTTCATCTTTCTCCCTCCTTTGAGGACTAAGCCATACCAACAAGTTGCTCATCCTTAAGCTCGTATCCTTTATCCTCTTTCTCACTATCCTTTCTTATAACGCGGCCACTGGTCTCTTGAAAACCACCTCCATCGCATGGAAAGCACTTTCGTAGATAGAAAAGACTAGTCGCAGTTAAAACCACTGTGACTACAGATGGAGGAAAGAAAGGAGAAGAGATTCAATTAAGGAAACAAGGATAGTGCTAATGGCCTTTGGGGAATAGCCTTTTTCTTTTAAAAGAAAATTTTCTTGAAAAAAATGCTTCTTTGTAAACGATTTTCAAATAGTTTTCAGAAGGTCTTTAAAAACTTTTGCCCAGTCTGGTAACCTTCTGCTCTGATACCACGTGTAACACCCCGCCTCCGCTAGGGTCACTCGCAAAGGAATGCACTAGCTTTAGAGGGGCATTATTGGTAAACATGCACAGAAATATCACAAGACAGAACATATAAAAATAGCGGAAGTAAAATCAAACTTTCATAACATGAATAAATAAGGTCTAAAGCCTTTTACATCAGAGTACATCAAAACCTGTCTTGCAATAGTAAAGAAGCATAAACACATTTTCATAAATTATTCCCCAAGTAAAAACAGTAAAGTAGCCATTAGCCAAGAAAAGTCCAAGCCATCCATGATGACCTTCAAGCAGAAGAAGTCCGAACTAAACAACAGTATTTCCTCCCTGTAACCTGGGGGGGAAACGGAAGAAAAGAGGCGAAACAAAACGGGTCAGTCAAAAAGACCGAGTAAGCCCTATCTACTATTAGCATAAAAACTAGTAAAGTTAACTGACATTAGAAACTGAGATGAACATAAGCATGGTGACAAGATAGATAAGCTAAATCAAAATAACAGGATGAACTACTGAACTCAGATAAACTAAGGTGTCATGATAAATTACGATGTCAAGATAAAACAAGGTATCACATCGTCAGGTTTCTATCAAGTATAATATCCCCAAGATATCTATCACGTATAACGTCCCATGATATCTATCCTGCATTTTAGCTCTGCACCTACCGTACTAGTATACCCACCGTATCATGTGTTAACCAAGAATGACCCTCACTCAAAAGTCGTGTAATGGTCCATGTCAACCTAATATATCGCATATATAGGTTACTCAACTTGTATGTTTTATTCCATGTAAATGTTCAGTCCCTTACCGTAGACCATACGGGCTTTCCCATGAGATTCTACATTACTTTAACATAGTTCCATGATCCTTAAGATCGGTTTGGACTGTTACCCTAAACCTAGCTAGGGTCTTCCAACATGAATTATCATTTGTACAACTAGGACTTATGCTACCTAGGGCCACTAGGGATTACGCTTACCTATTGCACGTTTTCGTATCTCGGTTTTGGTTCAACCACCCAGGGCCACTGGGATTTACGCTAACCGTCAACCGCGCCCTTTTTCCCACGCATTCATCGTGAATCGTTTTCCATGACTGTATGCACATGTATCACATCGTGCCATCCGAGTCCTGTCACAGGGCAGATCGAGAAATACAGGACTCGGTCGGGAGCTTTCGATTTATCTGCCGATGCAGATGCTAAGGTCTGTTTTTCTATACGTGGCTATGGTCCCACGCGACCCCTCCCTCAACTAGTGAAAGACAAGACAGGATAAATCCTGTATGAGAACACACTACTGGCCAACCCACAATCCTAGCCTTACCGCAACCATAATTAGATAGCAATTATGGTCTATTGGGTGTTCTCTGCCTTTCCGTACGTACACGCTTGACCAAAGATGGTAGGTAGTCTGACGAAATGCTATCTAGGGTACGACCATGTATCGTCGACTATCCCCTATCCATCCCCGTCTTTAGGTCGCTCGCATAGCAACCAAGGCATACTCTTGGTTCTTCTAACGCAGACCTTAACCTCTCATGAGCCTAGTATAATCACCTGGCAGCTCATAGAGGGATACCAAGAATACCCTCACGTTCCCCGAAGCCGCTGCTTCGTTACCCAGTTCGCTGGAGCCTTTATCTAAATCAGATACTTGCTCCTACTCGTATACTTAAACGATGACCTACCGTATCAGGTTACTCATCTATCTATGAACTGGTCTAAATTTCCTTGACTAAGAATCATTACTTAGTTATTCCTCAACTAAGGTTTACCACTTAGCCTTATTCCCGTTATCCTTGTTAACTACGGTTATCCCCTATCCTCAGAACTAGGGTTTACATAATGGATTAAGTGTCACTTAAGTTCATGACTTAACCCGTCTACCAATCATGTCAAAATTGGCTAAGTATCCAAGTCCACGACTTAACCCGTCTTCAAATCATGTCAAAATTGGCTAAGTATCCAAGTCCAAGACTTAACCCTACAAACCATGCTCACGTTGGTTAAGTATGTATTAAGCAATTCACGACTTAACCTCGTCCAATTATCATTCTAGATTGGTTAAGTATATATTAACTTGACCCTATCAATTTACTCAGTCAAATCGGTCAAGTGTATTCAAGCGATTCGTGACTTAGCCTTATCATGTTTTCACGTTAGATCGGTTAAGTATAGGTTAACTTAACCTCAATAAATTCACGAGTTAGATTGGTTAAGTATAGGTCACTTAACCACATCAATTCATCATGTTTAGATTAGTTAAGTGTTTAACTTAACCCCATTAAACTACCAAGTGGGATTAATTAAGTCTAGGCTAACTTAACCCCATCTGATTTCCATGTTTAGACTAGTTGAGTCTAATCTTAACCCCATTCGTTAACCGTATTTTTCGGTTAAGCGTCATTAAGAAAACTTACTTAACCTAACCAAGTTATCGCGTTGGATTGATTAAGTGTTGGTTAACTTAACCCCATCCACTAGTCATATAAAAATGGTTAAGTGTCATTAGGCAAATCAAGTTACTTAACCTACCCAACCTTGTCATGTTTTGTTAAGTATCATTAGCCTAATCAAATTACTTAACCCATTTGTCCATGTCATATTTGGTTAAGAGTCATTAATCAAATTAACTTAACCCTATCATGTGGCATTAATTACTTAATGCACCTTCACCTCTCACATTAGACTTTGTTGTGGTTACTAGTTAAGCCGGTCGGTTCCGGGTAGCTTTACACCACAACTTGGTCTAACCTCGGGTTCAAGCACAACATGACCAACTTCTCACATTGGGTCCTATTGTTTGCAACTACTAGTTAGGCCGGTCGGTTCCGGGTAGTTTTACGTTGCAAACTCAACCCAACCTCGAGTTGGCCACACTTATATTATCTAAGTGTCATGTCCATCATGTTTCCCAAAACATGTTACAAGTTTTCAAGCATTTGGGTAGACCTAACTTAATAGGTAAATTCCCAAAGGGTAGACCTAACTTAATAGGTAAATTCCCAAGCTTATGTTTTTATGCATACTTACATGTCAACTTCCATGTTATATTTCAAGTCATGTTTTCAAGTTGTATTTTCATGTCATTAGAAATTACCCATAACATAACCCAACGCTTTTAAACTCGCATATACGTTCGCGACAACGTAATGGATTAAAAGAAGAGACTTGGCAAAGGCATGACAAAAATGGATATTAAGCCACAAGTTAATCATGGTGGCAAATGAGGCACAAATGTGTTCATTAACTTGCATGTTACATTCTTAAGCCTCAAAACATGCATAAACCCAAACTTGGCACATAAGCGAATCATGGTGACAAAAGATATGGAATGATGACTAGTAACTCGCATATATCATCATATAAGGGTTATGACTTCATATGCAAGTTGACATAAAGGTTATGAGGGTTCTCATGTTGCCTAATGCAACATTTCAACATAAAGGTTGTAGCTTTTAGCTCACAAGATCAAGATAATGACTTCATAAACTTGCATGACATGATAGCATGTATCATACTCAATGATCAAACCCAAACTTGCAACATGAACATTTAACTTCATAGTTAATATCTAAGAGTAGGGAAAGGGCTTACATTGCTATGAAGGCACAAAAGATATGACAAAGCCCTTATGCAATCAAATAGACCCAAAATGCAAGCTCTAACATAAAAACCCTTGAGCCAAAATGATCAAAACCCTTGCTTTATGATGCAAAGATAGAAACTTGACTTGAATGCAAGCTAATGACACTCATACAAGCTTGAAAACACTTGTATGCATGGAAAATCTCTAATAGAAACCATTTAGAAATTTTATGAAGAGAGTGGAGGCCATGAGAGGTAAAATTTTGCCATAGTTTAGTTGCATGAATGAATAATGAGGATTTAGGATAGGTTAGGGTCTTATTTATAGATTAGGCAAGTGTTTTAGGCCATAGGATTAAACCTAGATTCAATCCAAGCCATCAAAGCATGTCTTGGGGAAGAAGTCAAGTGTAGGAACCATCTAGGGCCTTTAGATTAAAGATGAACCATGAGAACCATCCAAATGCAAAATCTGCATTTGAGCGAATCGGCCCACGGGTTGACAGCCAAACACCCTGGATTAACCCCTAGTCGACCCAGCAGGCTCGGGTCGACCTCAAAAATCGGTCGGTTCGGTTATTCCCCTCTCCCAATTCACTGTTTTGAACATTTTTGCATATTTATTTATTTAATTTTCAATTATATATATATATATATATATCAATATATATATATTTCTCTGCGCAACCCATTTCACTTAATTAAGTATACTTTAATTTGGGAATTTTTCGTGAAACTTCGCGAGGCCATATCTTGGTCATACGGACTCCGATTCTCGAAAACTCAGACTCTATTTCGCGTATTTTTTCGAGGCGAACGCAATGGCAAAGCCCGTTTTACTTGTTTCAGAATTTAAAATTAAATTCTGCCTTGATTCTCGTCTTAACACGTTATCGAAAAATACGGATTGTTACAATCCAGTAAACTTAAGGACATGTTAATATCCAAACTTATTCGTGTAGGAGGCCATGTTTGCACAAAGGTATATCCACCATTTGTGCTAGTGTCTGCATAACTATATGCATGTGCACACACATTTTGCAAGTTATTCGGGTCAAATGAGGTGGGTTCAAAGATATGATCTAAGCAACGTTCAATAATATTTTTAACATGGGTAGTTTATAGAGAAAAGTTTGTTGTACACGCTGAATATCTTGATATATATTTTTGATAATGTTAGAAATTCCTCATATTTTAATTACACAATTGCCCGTTTGCGTAGCACGGGCTACACCTAGTACTTTATGTTTTGTTAACCAATTAAGTTCCAAATTCTACATATAATCGATAAACCGATTTTTAGTTATCGAAATTTTTCTTAGAATTTTTCCAAGTCTTTAAATTTCTGGAAATTTTTGCCAAAGCTTCTTTTGTACAACTCATTCAATACAATTACAAATCGCTTCTCTAGGCCCTTTCCGTTCAAAAAGAAAATAAAAAAGCAAAGTGGCTTTCCCAATAGGCTCATAAAATCTCATATTGAATTTAATATGTACCTTTTCAACGAGCATTCAATTTATTTCTTCCATTAGCTTCATTCCATACCAGTTTAACATAATTCAACCATTCCCAATTGATTTCAAATCAATTCAATTTTTAAATTCAACCGCATTCACTTTGCCAGTTTATTTCCTAATTAGCTCTTTTTCTTAAATCCACTTTTAGTTTGAACATGTCATGTTCAAATATATTTTTATTCGCATATATACAAGTTGAACTCAATACTCCATGTTCAATTCCAAACTTTAATTCAAGCTCCATATTCAAATTTCCAATTTTAGTTCACTTAACCAAAGTTAAGCTCGATCCAAAACTCCATTAACTTATTTTTTTTCTAATTAGGTAACTTCATTCAATAATTAAAAATCTGATTTTTGTTCCAAAAATCAATTCATTCACTCCACTTGAGTTCATATTTATTATGTTATTCAATAATGTGACGTCCCCAAAACCCCGTACGACGGTGTCAAGGGTAATCCTTGGAATATAACACGTAAACAGATAATAGCAGAACAAAAATAAATAAATACACCAGATAATGAACAAATAATACACTGGATAAACGTAATCATCAGAGTTACACAGTATTCAGGATCATACTTAGTACAAATACAGTTCAGCTATACATAAATGTCTACAGCGGAAAACAACATAATATGTACAATAGGAGCTGAACAGCATAAAACGAGATAAATGATAGAATCCATCTTCAGCTCTAGCTATCCAGAAAGAGCCAGCTAAAACCTGAATACAAGGTTGCCCGTGTAGAAAAAGGGGCACCCGAGTTTGCAAGTGAAACAAACTACAAGTCAGTCATGGGACTGGTATGGGAAATCTACTTAACACATTTTAATATATGGCTAATCACAGGACCACGCCACTTTCACGGAACGGGTTTACTCCATTGGATTGCCAGTGCTTCAAAACAAATAAATCTTTTAAACATCGCAATGCTTTTTATAAAAATGAAGCCATTATAAGACTCAGTTCCCATCACACAATGCAACGCAAACCGGAGGATAGATTTTTACCTTATAATGGCCAAAATATGATTGATACGAATAAAACAAAAGAATTTGATATTATTACTAGTGTTTATATGTTTCGAAAACAATTTCAATCATAACTATCAATCATAGACAGCATGGGTACCATATATCATGTCGCCATATATAGGTATACAATCAAAACCGCACAATCACGTATTTGGAAATTGGATTTCCATCATGAACCAAGGCAAAGGATAGTCCTTACCGAATTCGAGACGCTCTAGCCCGTGTCTCAGGATCAGAACGCATCAACCCTTTGGATCGTCAGGGCCAGTCCACCGATGTGGATTATTATGCCTGAACACCATGTTTCCCCGCCCTTTGGGGCGTCAATGAGCCAACGAATGACTCCATCGGTCCCGGATCGATCGATATATCCGAGGCGCCTCGCAACAACAACAACCACACAGGTGAAAATAATATAAATGTCAGCCAGTTTAAGCACTGACACCACCTCTAGCTAGAAGGAAACACATGCCCTCCCTGATGTCCTCTCCCGTTTCTGGTTCATACCGGGGTGTGAGGCTCGCGGATTAACGTTATACACAAAGCTATGCCACACAGGCCGGGATTTGATCATCAACCACAAGACTTTGCTTTTCAACAGAAGCCTTGATCACTGCATCTTAGAATGCCACACAGGCAATTCACACCATGCAACTGATGGATATCAATCACACAGAATGAATTCCTATGTCAGACACACAGTCCATTTGCAAGTCCGTTCTGGGTCTAAACGAAACCGGAGGCACTATATACCTCGCATACCCATCGATCTCCACGTACGTCTGGACGATCAGCACTCATTATCCATATTTCGGGATGCCTCCCAATCAGGACATCAGTTATCATCCAAACGAGGTGAAGATCTCTGGTCTTCGACCACCATCTTCATCTTCGATTTCTTATCGTCGATTCAGTTATTCAGAATGGAATGAACCTGGCCTTTCTGAGCAACTCGCGTATATAATAAACAAGTGCTACACAAACACAACATACGCCTTATTCCAATTCATTAGTCACTAACCGCAAATCAGTAAGAGAACGATTCCCCAAATATTAACCCCGAAGGCCGAAAACCAACATCAGATCAAAACCCAGGAAACCATTCGACTTAGCCAACCTTCACTTAGTTTCTAAATTTCACATTCCATGTCGTTTATAATATTTTATAATGATTTATCGCTATTTTTATTTATTCAAAAATAGCCAATTTATTCAAACGACGCTTCAGGCTATAATGCGGCCATGGCGCAGTTTTTCTTCAGATTTGATTTACACATATCTAAAAATCTAACCGTCTGATCTTCACCAAATTTATATCATTAGAAAGATCTTTCAAAACGAATCCAACGGTTCCAGTTTTGGGAAAATCCAACGGTCGGATCTCCCGGTACAATAGTTTGAAGTTTCGATTTCAAAATACGAACTGCAGCGTCGTTATTCTATTTAATTTAATTAATTATATATATATATATATATATATATATATATATAATCGATTCTGGCGCTGTTTTTCTTCAATTTGAATTAAACATTCCAGACAATCCAACCGTTGGATCTTTACAAAGTTGGTGTCGCTGGAAAGATATTTCCAAAGCGAACCCAACGGCTTCGGTTTCGGGAAAATCCGATGGTCGGATCTCCCGCACTAATCGTTTGAAATCACGGTTTCAAAACACGAACTGCAGCTTCGTTATTCGATTCGTTTAAATCATATTTATATATATATATAAACATAATCTATTCTTCGATTTCAAAACCATATTCTTTTCATACCTTTGATAAAAATGATATTTTTATCCAACCGCCATTTATTTCAACACTTCACTATTTTTAACAATTCATGTATATGATAAAAATGTGATTTTTATTGTAAAACAATTTATTTCAAAACACGACTATTTTATTTACTTGATATAGATGATAAAAAAAATGATTTTTATTATGAAACAATTTATTTCAAAACACGAATACCATTCAACACATGAATTTCTATTCAACGAATGAATTTCTATTCAACACATGAATGTTTTCTATAGTTCGTATATATACAATAAAAAGGTGATTTTTATATTTAAAACAATTTATTTAAAACACGAATACCATTCAACACATGAATTTCTATTCAACGAATGAATTTCTATTTAACACATGAATGTTTTCTATAGTTTATATATATATAATAAAAAGGTGATTTTTATATTTAAAACAATTTATTTAAAACACGAATACCATTCAACACATGAATTTTTATTCAACGAATGAATTTCTATTCAACACACGAATGTTTTCTATAGTTTATATATATACAATAAAAAGGTGATTTTTATTGCAAAACAATTTATTTCAAAACATGACTATTTTATATAGTTCATATAGATGATAAAAATATGATTTTTATTATGAAACAATTTATTTCAAAACACGAATGTCGTTCGACACATGAATTTCTATTCAACACATGAATATAGTTTCAACACATGAAAATAATTCTAACACATGAATATTATTCAAAATTTCGGCAGCATAACGGTAGGGTAGTTAAAACCGGGGCCGTCCCTAGTACGGCTCCTCGCTCTACCTTAAAGCCTCACAGCTTTTGACAATGGGGATTTCATGCATCTAGTTCGCACGCGGGCGGCATGTATATTTTTTTTCTCTTTTCCACAAACTAATCCTATGTGGTTTCAATCAAATAATTCTCAACCACAAACAGGTATTTTTCAACCACGATTAATCAATTTCAAACCACAAACAATTCAAATCAACCATTCGCTATCAACCAATTTTCACACCAATCACAACCAATAAATATCGTCCATGGTTTGTGGACGGGGGGCGTATATATATATATATATATATATATATATATATATATATATATAACTATATTTCACTTCTATTCAAC
The DNA here is from genome assembly GCA_030737875.1 of Allium sativum. Classification (NCBI taxonomy): domain Eukaryota; kingdom Viridiplantae; phylum Streptophyta; class Magnoliopsida; order Asparagales; family Amaryllidaceae; genus Allium; species Allium sativum. The sequence goes on along the minus strand of CM060926.1, from coordinate 1,014,160,528 downwards.
ACATATATAATTTTTACAACGCATATAAAACTTATACATCGAACATACAACTTATACAACGCTTATACATGAGGTGTACAACGCTTATATAACTCATACATCGACTATATAATTTATACATCGTCGTTTTCCATATCATTTATAATTCAGAAATCTTACATTGGGTTCCACTCCTCCAAAAATAGCAGAAGGCTCAGAAAAATATGCGGTCTCTTCTAGAATGTAGAAGACGTCCACACGAATCCACTATCTCTTGTTTCACTGAATTTCGTCTACAAACGAAAAAGATATGATTTTTACAGTGAAATCAAAAACCGTAGCGCTTTAAAGTGCTATAATATAGTTGAAATTAAAATAGGCCGTTACCTTTTTATTTTGATTCAAAACTAGGTCTCGATCTTACTTCCAAACCGTGTAGCGCTGTGACCATCAGGTGGTACCACGAGGTAGGGCTTCGAACGACGCACCAGGGGGTGGGGACCGCATCAGGTGCGATGGGGGATTCAGGTCGTGGCGGTGCTCGCAAGGCGGTGACTTGAAGGAGGTGAATCGAACGAAATACTCAACGATGGGAAGTGAAGTTTATATGGATGTGAAGCCCTTTAGAATCTCTACAAAATCTTGAATTGTAGCTAGTGACTTTATTGAGTGTGGAAGGAGAAATCGAGCGGGGAAACAACGAACGAATTCCGTCGTTCATTATAAGGGGAGGCGGCGCGATTTTGACCAACGAGGGTTTTGACCGACCAATGATTTTTTTTTTATTTATATTTTTTTCCAAAAATACCCTCTTTCACACACGAACCCCAATCCAGACCCAACGGCTGTCGTCCCTAGCTAAATACCCCCATTCCGAACACAATGGGATATGTTTCGAAGGCCTATTCGACTGTTTCATTCAGTTTTCCTTCAAATTAAAATATAAAACATTCAATATTTGATTTGAACGTACATTTCAATTTGCTGGGGCCACATACTGATTCTAAAAATTCCCGAAAAATAAATCTAGCTATGCTTTGACGATACGGTCCCAACAAAACTAGTTTCGTCGAATTCTGAGACCGTTTGAAAAATGGCCCTTTTCTAGTCGATCCAATTTAATAGAAATCGACCAAACACATTTTCCTTTGCCACGCTCACATACTAGCTTCAAAAATTATGAAATTTGAAACCTAGAAATAATTTAACATCCCGGATCCAACAAAAGTGGTTTCGTCGAATTCCGAGGTCGTTTGCAAAATGGCCATTTTCACGGGCTATATAAACTCTATAGCGACCTTTCTGAAAATTCATTTGGCCATAACTTTTGCTTCCCGCTACGAAACTTCGATTTTTCAGTTCGTCATAAAGATATTCACTAACAGATTTAAATATTTTTGGTTTCACTAAAATCCGTTTTGTTTTGCACCTGATACAGTCAGTCAAAATTTGAATTCAAATTTTGAAACTACCGCGCCATTTTAGGCCTTGTTTATAATTAGAATTAATTATATTTATTTTCAAACGTCGATTCAAACTCACTTTTCATCATTATTATTTAAAATATTTATTTTAAATATTTTAAATTCACTATTTTAGTCAATTTAAAATTTTCAAACTGGTTCAGATTTTCGAGGTTGTTACAAATAACCCAAATCTGATTTTTCTAATGGAAATACGAATTTCATTTTCTTAAAATCCTTCTACTTTATTTAACAAACTGTTATGGTTTATAAATGGTTATACCGTCGTTTTTCTAGAAATTTGATTTTGATATCACTCAAAATCTATAAGACGAAATCCATATTTTCTTCTTCCATTAGAAAACTATTATTCAATAGGTCCCGGTGATTCTTGTTTCAGAGAATTCCGTCTTATGTTGAGTTCTATATACTCAATTGAAGTTTGAAACGTAAAACTATGAACTACTATGCCGCGCGGAGTTCATTTTAACTAAAATTAAATATAAACGTTTAAACTTCGTTAATTAAATAAATTCCAATCTCATTCTTCGATAATTTAATATAAATTAAACCATTTATCCAAATCCAATTTAACAACTCTAGTTATCCAAAATCGTCGATTATTTCATTCTAAATTCTAACTTGGTTATAATTTTACTCACAACTCAATTTTCTATATTAAATTCTAATTTCCTTGAAAATAAATTATTTTATAAAATTCAGCACAATCGAGTTCCAATTATAAATCGCTTCGATATATCTCAATTCAGTATATATTCCGAATTCTAGAACAAAATCTAATGCTTTCTTTTCGAAACATTTTCCAGTTCCTTTTTAAATTCACGTGAAATTAAAATTTCAAAATTAGTACATCTCCAACCTTGAAATACAGTACATTCTTAATCATAGACAGCCTACCATCTTTTTATTACATTATTTATGAAATATATTAACAAAAATATAGAAGGTATAGTATTCAGCATATCTTGGCAAGGTTTGAAATATGTTCCTACCAAAATCTATCATGATAACTATTTTATTCCAAGACTACTTGTTAATGCATATTACTTTCACCTGTTAACGTACTACAATTCCATAAGAATAGTACAAATGAATATACCGACGTAACAATGTAGTTAATCATATGTGATAGAAAGTACGATATAAAGAACATTCGTCTAAATAGATAAGAGACTTTTTTTGAAAATGAAATAGCTAAGAGACATAGATGAGTGGACAATTTTAAAAAATAACCTGGCTATACTTCTATTCTATGTGGCTAATGAAATTTAGATGCCTTAACCATTTCTGGCCTCGTAAGTAACCTGTAGATTATAAGAAGACAATAATCAAGTCAGCCTACCATGAACAATAAATTCCTACACATGATTGTGTCTTAACATATAAGTACACATATTGTATTATGGAGCTAATAATTGTTTCCAATAAAAACATATAGGCATCTTTCATCGACAAAGTAGTCAGTGTAATTGGTATACATAGGTACGTAAGTTCTGTACTCACATATTCCACACAGCGACAGTCCTAACAACCCAATGGTACTGCTGTTAGTTGAAGGCTGGAAGCAAAATACAAATCTTAAGTTCACCAGCAGATGTAACAGTAGTTAGGCCAGTAGTTAAGTGAATGGTTTGCAGATCATAAACAATACTATAAATAAAGGATGCAATAACCATGTAAAGCCTAAAAATAAAACTTTGTAATTTTCGCATATGACAGAAAAATGTATCGTAAACTGATAATATTATTAGTTCAAAAGGTGATTATTAAGACCTTTAGGTTCTAAGCTTAGGTCTTACACTGAATGGTTCAATCAATAAAATTTTGCTAAGCCTCCACTAATTTCAGTTAATAAAAATAATCAATCATCTCCTCTGTTGAGTCACAGCATTTTGTAAAACAATTTTAATATGTTTTGCACATAGCGGGAAATTGTAATCCATCACGGATTAGTTTCAGTTCACAACTATCAGCCGGTAGTTCAAATTGCATTATCGGCAATCATGTTCCAAAGAAAAAATATAATGCACTATCCAGGAATTGTAGACGCAGTATAAACAACTTTACCATAATATATTTGCTATATTACCATAGTTGAGAAGAGATAAATGTTGGAAAGCGCTGAAGAACCACAGGAATTCAATAAACTGTTAATGGTCTATTCAATATTTGCATCAACATATTCTAACAAATTTGGTCTTCGTTTTTGCAGTTTACAGTTGGATTGTTAAGCACCTAGGGTGACATGCTGAGCATGGTATGAAGACACAGTTACAGAAAGGAGGAAGTTAATTATTTGGAAGAGAATCTGTTTGATGTCATCCTATAAATTGTTCAAAACAATTTTTTATTTGTAGTAGTTTATCACAAAATCAGGTAACCTTCAGTAAACATAACATAAGCAATTTTTGATTAAAGCCACTTTCGTAGTACTGTGTTTAAGAAAAAGCATGATAGAAATAAGGGACTATGGTTGTAAAACTATGGGTTAATAAATGTGTACCACATTTTTGCATAGAAAACGCAACATTTATGCATTGGGAGCTTTACTGCCTAACTATTGCAATTATACAGGGGAAGTCAGAAGTAATGACCCTGACTTAAATGATGATTCCTAAAAAACTCAAAAACATCCACTTATAAGGAGTACCATACTTAAAAAATGTTTTACCATATACAAATCAATTCTCAGTTCATTACTGACTATGAAAGTGCATATATGATATTACATAACAGGATCCTGTAGAAAATTAATTTTTCATTAAATTGTAATGGAAAACAACATATACAACATCGATAATCGTAAAAGCTTTCAGTTGTAGAGGCGTAACCAGTATTGTACTGATGCCGACGATAACACTGGAGTGGGAGAGGATCAAATTGTAGTAGTAAAAGTCACCAATTCGAGCAATAATATAAGCAAATTACTGGCCTTATTCAAGTAAATCCCCAATTCGGTTTCACCATTTCAATAGCCGAATCTCCACTGTAGATTATTTTAGGTTAAGAATAGTCAATTAAAAAAAGAAAAAAAGAGGGCAGTAATGTTTGTTGAGGGCGGAGAAAGGAGTTGAAAGAAGAATGGAATACGAATTCGAGAAACGGTTTTGAGGAATAACCACTATTTCCGTACTAATTATGAAATGAACCTGGTTTTGAAAAGAAAAACTGAAATGTACTAAAAATACTTTAACATTAAAAGGGACACATGTCATCTTATTAATGATCAAGTTTCTCCTTTCTAGTAAAGTAATAGATAGATATGCTTTATGACTGAGTTATAGAACTCAAATATATAATTTAACAGTTATACACCAAAAGTAATGTTTTTTCTACATTCATTACAACCTTCATTATCTCATGTTGAATATTCGTAGTCATATAAAATAAACAAACAGACAAACATTTATAGCAGCATTAATGTTTTGCAAATTGTACTGGTTCGAATAATGGTCTAATGTGTAAAATTATAGTTTACTCATGCAACTACAAAACTGCATTAGAATATCAAGGCATAGAAGTAGTAAAAAAGCATCTAGTTTATCGATTGATTATCAACTGTAAATTCAATGAAATTAGATAGAACATGTAGATTACATATTTTGGCGAATCCTTCCCTAATAATTACGTGGAAAAATAGGAAACTGAACATGCATAATTGCATGTCAATTTTTGGTTTCTTTTATCTTTAAGTTAAAGAATAAAATTTGAGTCAACTGGTAAGTAACCATGTAATGGTTGATAACATTTGGTGACGAAGACAAAGAAGAATGAGTTAAAAGTTGTAGGTGCAATAAATACTCAAATTTGGTATTGGAAATAACAGTAAATAGTACAAAGTTCTGCATGTAGTTTTAAAGAAGTTTTGATAAAATTTTGATTAAATGGCTTACACAATGAATCAACTTAGTAAAAGTGCGTTAATCAAAATAGTTAACATTTACATATTAGTCGATTCGTAGTATAAGGGGAAATAAGCATTTATCTAGTATAGCAGTATAGTTAAATATTGAACCAAGTTGTAACAACCCGAATAATTAGAACCAATTTTTAAATTTTATTTTGGCGATTTTAATGGATTTTGAATATTTAAAATGAATTATATTAAATAATAACGACTAGAAATTTATTTTGAATAGAATTAGAATGTATATATTTATTTGAATCGAAGTGAGAATATAAATAATTATTTTAATTATAAAAGGAATTGGAAATGGTGCGCTAGTTTGAAAATTCGATTACAAATTTCAAATGAATGTACAGCATACAAAATAAACCTGATTTTAGTGAAACAAAAAATATTAGAATCTTTTTGAAAATATCTTTCCAACGAATCCGAAAAATCAAAATTCCATAGCGGGTATAAAAAGTTATGCCCAGTTGAAAATTCAGAATAGTCACAATAGAAATATAGCCCTTAAAAATAGCGATTTTGCAAACGACCTCCGTTTTCGACGAAACCACTTTTATTGGATCCGGAATGTCAAATTATTGCTAGATTCCAATATTCATAATTTTTGGAATCAATATGTCAGCGTGGCGAATTAAAACGCATTTGGTAATTTCAGTTTGAATTTAATCGACTGGAAGATGACTGTTTTTCAAACGGTCTCCAAATTCGATGAAATTAGTTTTGTTAGGACCGTATCGTCAAAACATAGCCAAATTTATTTTTTCGGAATTTTTGGAGTCCGTATGTGGCCCTGGTAAATTGAAATGTGCATTCAAATTCAATATATAGATTTGTATTTTGATTTTGAATGAAACTGATCGAAACAGTCGAATTGGCTTACCGGACATATCCCATTGTGTTCTGAATGGAGGTGATTAGCTAGTGGCAATAGTCATTGGGTCTCGTTTGGATTCTGAATGAAAAAGTCACTTTTTGGAATTAAATATAATATATATATATGTATATATTATTAAACGTTGCTAACCCCTTTTAATCTCTTCCCTCCCACATCGTACTTTTCTCAGATCCAAAAAAAACTGAAAACAAAACCGTCGTCATTCCTCCGATATGCCACTCACCGCTAGCCCCGGGCCTGCGCTCCACCGTCGGACCCCCCTCCTCCTCCAGTCGCCGGCGAGCCTCCCCTCAATTCCTCCGGTCCCTCTCCCCTTCGAAAACGTGGATCCCCCTGAAACCCTAGCGCCCCAGGACCGCTACAACACCACCGGCACCGCCTGCGCCCCCTTCGAAAACGTGGATCCCCTTCGAAAAAGAGTTGTTTTAAAATTTTAAAACTAGCATGGTAGTAGCAATATAAAGTTTAATTATGATAAAAATATGATCTTTATTCATATGAAAGATATTATTTTTATTTATAATAAAAAATATGGTTTTTTATATAGTAGCATAATAAAAATAAGATCTTTATACTGTAAACATCGAAGTAAAGATATTATCTTTATAATGTAAACATCGGGTTAAAGATGAGATTTTTATTATATTGAAAGCGAAGTAAAAGTGTGATTTTTATATATGAAATAGCTATAAAAAAAATATGATTTTTATTATGAAGTTAGCAAGATAAAAGGTCGATTTTTATATATATAATAGTTTAGATAAAAAATATGATCTTTATGTATTAGTTTAGTGTAAAAATATAATTTTTACATATGAAATAGTGATATAAAAATGTGATCTTTTCTATACATGTAGAGTTATAAAAATGTGATTTTTATATACATAGCAGCCTTATAAAGATATTATTTTTATATATGTAGTAGCGCTATAAAAGTATGATTTTTAATCATATATATCTTGGATAAAAATGCGATTTTAATATATAAACCTCGTGTAAAAAATGTGATTTTAATATGAACAGCGTAGAAAAGACTGCGTTGGAATTTCGGGAAAATCCGAACGGTTCAAAAATTCAGAAATAAGAAATGGAGGAGTGGATCCCAAAGGTGAGAAATTCTCACTTTAATTTTAATTTCTAGTTAAAATATATACTAGGATGCAGACGGTGCTTTGCAGCATCCGACACCATTGTCCACAGACCATGGACGACTTGTTTGATTTGATTGTATTGTGAAAATTGTTTGTGATGTGAAATGGACTGTATAAAACATTCACGTGTTGAAATAAAATATTTTATCATTAAAAATATAATTTTTAACGTGTATATGAATAAAATAAATATTCATTTACAAATCGAACGATTTGTTTATGTACACCCATTTGGCTGATATTGATTGGGACGATAAATTTTACACATCGCCCAACTGCACAAATAAAATATGTGTTTGTTGATTGAAACCCCACACGGGTGTTGGGATGATATTTGATGTACACTAATCCCAATTTTTTAGTGGTATGTTGATCGTTTGGTTGACAGACTGTGTAAGCGTGAATTATTTATATTCAATGCTTACACAGTGGTGTAGTGCACTCTGGATGATGGTTGATTGTTTATCATTGCTGTTATGTACATGTGTTGTATGAAATCCATTTAAATCACATCATATTGTAATTGAATGTGTCTGATTCCAATTCAGAAAGAATGAATATTTTAAAATATTATTTTAAAATAATGAATATTTTAGAATAATATTCAGTAAAAGATCAAAATCTGATTTTGATGTCCGATTTGGGATGGACACGAAAATATTTAAATATATAAAGCCGTGTTGATTAGATTAACGCCATTTTGACGCGAACGATATTTATATCGATTTTATTAATTTTTATAATGAATTTCGAGAAAGGAAGTGATTTCAAAATCTAATGTTTTGAGAATATTATCATTTATATATTAATGATATGGAATATTCAATTTTGATTTGAAATTGAATATGAAGTTGAAATCATTTTGAAAACGAATTTAAAACGATTTATAAAATATTTTTTAAACGGAAATCAATGAAATATATATATATTATATTTAATGGCCTGAATAGAACGTGTCGCCCCACGGCAGTTCGCAAATTTCGACCATTGACTTCGAATGGACATATTGGGAGATCCGACCGTCGGATTCTCCTAAACCCGGAACCTTGGGTTCGTAACGAAAAGAGCTTTCTAACAAACACAAGAAATTTGAAATCTAATGGTTGGATTTGGAATTATGTCCAAATCGAATTTGGAAAAGGTCGTTGTAAGTGCAGTTCGATGGCCGTTTATGGAAATCGACTGTATGGGCCTTGATAAAATTATTAAAAATATTAATAATTTGTGTAAAATCATAATAAATGATTTGGAAAGAATTGGGATGAAAATTTTCATATTTGAGAAGATAGAAATATATTTTTACCAAAATGAACTAGTTATTAACTAGATTAGAAATTCAATAATTTTTAAATAAAATAAATTGGATTTGAATTGGTTTTAAAAATAACCAGGATTTCCAATATACAAATTGGAATGGATTTGAATCGAAATTGTCTTCAGAATATTTCGATGATGGATTTCGTGATTATACAGATATTGTTATGGAAATTTGAAAGATATATTTATATCGTTATTTCCAGTACGATATTTGTTGGTTGTAGAATTTGATATTGAATATAAGCCGATATATTTTCTATTCAGAGCCTAATGAGATTTTGGGTTTGTTGTGAGCGGTGTCTTCAATAACACTGTTCTTGAACCCCATGTGAAGAGAATAAATCGTTAATTAAGATTGTTAGAGTTTCCAATTATATTTAATAATTGAGATAAAATGGAATGTGAATTGGGTTTATCGTGAACTGTGTTTTTAACAACATTTGTCTTTAACCCGATTTACAGTGAAATGTGATTTGGAATTTATAAGCTTTTGTTAAGATTTAAAGGAGACTTTCCAAAGTAAAGTTTCCAATTTAACATATTAAATTGGAATTGAATGGAATTCGATTAGGTAATAATTGAAGTTAGCTTCTACAAAGGAAGACTATTAATATGTATGGAATTTAAAAGGCTTTGCCGTTATTCCATTTATATTATCGGTTGGATATGGAAGTTTATATCAATTATATATATATTGATCTGTTTTCCGTGAAGATTCCATTGTTAATAGAATTAGATTTTGGGTTTATCGTGAGCTGTGAGCTATATTTTAAATGACATTAGTTCTTTAACTTAGTTAAAGATAAGATTAATTTCTTAACTTTGAAGAAAATCATTAAGTAATGATTTTTGAAAATTAAAACTGAAGTAGAGTTTTAATGAATCTTTAATTAGATTGAAATGTGAATCTGATAACTAAATTATCAAATCCAAGAAATGATCGAGAATGGAGTATCACCAGTTTTGCTCCAAGCGATAGTTAAATATTTAATTAGATTTAAACGTGAAATGGTAATTAATTTTACCGATGACACCGTGGTGTTAGATATGGAGTATTACCAATTTTTCTCCATGGGATGAATAGGTTGGGAATGCGAAATTAAACAAATGATTACTTTGGTAGGTGCGTTAATCCCGACTTGTTTGGATAAAACTTAATTTGGTTTGAATTGATATCCAAAGGAAGATTAAAGAATAAATTTAAAGAATTTATCTTTGATAAAATTAATGGGAACCTTTCCCAAAGGATATGAATATTTAAATAAAAGAATATTCAGAATTGGAATGAGGCGTATGTTGTGTTTTTATAGCACTTGTTTATTATATATGCGAGTTATTCGGAAAGACCGGCGATGAGTAGACGATGAAGACGGTGGTTGAAGATCGGAGGTCTTCACATCATTTGGATGATTACTGATGTCTTGATTGGGCTGTACACCCAAGACGAGGTAATAAGTGGTGATCATCCAGACGTACTTGGAGATCGACCGGATATGCGAGGACCTCTCTCCTGTATTGGACATATGGGACGAGGAATAAGGTGCCTCCAGTTTCGTTCAGACCCAGAACGAACTTGTAAATGGATGTGTGTCTGACATCGGATTTCATTCTATGTGACTGATAGACATTGGTTGCATAGCGTGAATTGCCTGCGTGGCATGCTGAGATGCAAAGGATCAAGGCTTCCGTTGAAAAGCAGGGTCTTGTGGTTGATGATCAAAGCACGACTTTAATATAGCATAGCTTTGTGTATAGCATTAATTCGAGAGCCTCACACCTCGGTGTGAACCAGAAATGGGAGAGGACCTCAGGGAGGACATGCGTTTCCTTCTAGCTAGGAGTGGTATCAGGGTTTTACAAGCCCTGATGTTTTACTTATGCGGATGATGGAAAGAGAGGCGCCTTGGTTATATCGGTCACTGCGGTTCCGATGGTGGTTTGGTCGATACATGACCTGTTTACGCCCCATAGGGCGGGGAAACATATTGTTCAGGCATTTTAATCCACTAACGTAAGTGTGGACCGGCCCTGGCGGTCCAAGGGCCCACCTGAGTCTAGGTCCTGAGACACGGGTTTGAGCGTCTCAAAGCGGTAAGGACGATCCCTTGCCTTGGTTAACAGATGGAAATCCAACTTCCAATACGTGACATTTCAGTTTTATTTATAGAGACTAATATGGCGACATAGTGGGATAGCGCACTATGTCGTCTATGATTGATATATTTATATTTGAAGTTGTTTTCATACACTTTACACTATAATAGTGTAGTGTCCCGAAATTCTGGTACAATTTGAGCTGACCAAATAACACAAGTCCAACCCAAATTACACTGGAAACCAGAAAACTAATAGAAAGAAAACAGAGGGTGAGGATAGATAAGATAGAAACTTAGAATAGAAGAAGAAGAAGAAGAACATACAACATCAGAGTAAGGCGAATCTCAGAGCGGAACGAACAATATATATGATAGATACATAACTTTGAAATAAAATCAGTATATTTATACAGTAACATTATCAGAGTACAACACACAATGGAAATAACAATAGCTATGTAATCCTGAAGCCTCCTGCTTCAAGCTCTACAAGTGTATCTGTAAAATCCAGACTACTTGACTGCCCGTACAAAATTGGGCACCCAAGAGTTTAGGGAAAACAAAACAAAACAAACTCTAGGTCAGTCAGGGGATTGGTGTGAGTAAAACAATTTAAAACAGTTTGATAAAATAAACGATATCTCATAAGACCACGCCGTAAAACAGAACAGTTTTTTCCCTTATGAGAATCCGACATTTGATTTAACTTTCAAAATATTTTTGAAAGAAACGATAAACTTTATATCAAAACTCTTTTGATATTATAAAAATAACTATCAACCACAACTAAATATTCATCTAGCAGAAACGCTTTCATCTCACGTTCTACATATGTAGTATACAATCAAATCTGCGAGCGCTTATTGAATAATGGATTACCAACTATGACAAGGTATTGAACCACCTTCCGAAAGTGTACCTCTAGAGAGGAATACACTGGGTTCAACAAGAACATCTTGCAACCCGGCCACACATGACCGACCACTCATTTTGCTTGAGTGTATCGAATGTATATCACCAACGGTTAGGATCAGCAACCGTTTCCCGAATGGGACAGCATCGAATAGATTTAAGAATGAAATGAATATCTCTAGACAGGTGATAACACACCTTAATTGGCAGCAAACCACTTAGCCATGCTGCCTGCCCGATTTTTGTCATTTCCCGGTTGTGAGGCTAGAGGCCAAGCTATTCTCTGATATATCACACATTTATTCACTTTGAATGTCACATTGTCATACCCGGCAAATCACAAATTGATTTCCCTAAAAAATACAATTGGTATACAGCTAAGAGAAACGAATTCCTCCACCACCAAACGTACATACGTTTGAAGATATCAACTTACGTGATCCATTAAATATACTCTATCAGATATTCTTCCATACTGGTCGTCCTAGGACTGGACAAACCGAGGACACTATTCTTTAAATCCATCTTAGGCAATTTCTAACTAGGATCACCAGAACAACCCTTGCATAACTTCGTCTTCAATTATCTTCATCATATTTGATTCGCAACATTAATGCCCATATTGAGTGGTTTTCAGATAATGAATCTGATCCCGGTCTCTCCGTATTGACAACGGAAATGGTCAAAATCTTCGATAGTCTGTGATTTAACTATCAAAGGAAAACATGTATACAAACAACGGTCGTATTTCCAAATAGAAATCTTACTGAGCAAATCATCAATCAACACTGATCCACTTTAATTTAATTTGTCATTCAATTATCCATTTCCCTATCCCTGTTTCCATATATTCAACATTTCTTATTTTCTAAATTTAGAAATTATACGTTATTAACAATGGAAAACATTTCCATTTCTTATTTTCTATATTAGAAAACATTTCTGATTCTTATTTGGAAAACATTTCCAAAACTCCTACATTGGATTTAACCAGATGTTTAAATAAAACATCGTTATGCCAACTCAAAACCTTACATTCATTAACTAAATTCACTTAACCAATCTTCATTTTCGAACCTTAACCATTCCTTAGTTAAAAATGGAGTCAATCAAGTTGGGGTATAACTACCTTTCAAACCTTAACTGAACAAAATTTCTAACCTCGAAATAGACCAAGTTCACCTTTTAAATCTTTAACAACTTCCATACAAAACTCTCGGATTCTATTTACGAATCCACTTATTTTACAGAAGTTATATGATTTCAACAATAGTGTTAAAATCTCATGCTTTTGAAATATAATAACTTCACAATAACTTATATTCCTTAATTTAACTAAATAACTAAATAGGCAATTTATAACTAAATAATTAAATCTTGATTAAAAACGGAAAGTGTACTTTCTCGAATTCGATACAATCGAATTTCAAAATATAACTCTCTTTCGAATAATCTCTATTCGATAAATCCTTTTCGAATAAACTATATTCGATAACTCCTTTCGAATAAACTATATTCGATTAACTCCTTTAACTCTATTCGAATAAACTATATTCGATTAACTCCTTTTTAATTAACTCTAATCAATTAGCTCTATTCGAATAACAAATATTCGATTAACTATTACTCGACTAACTATAATTGATTTACTATAATTCGATTAACTCTAATCGATTAACTCTAATGGATTAACTCTAATTCGATTAACTATAATCGATTAACTCTAATGGATTAACTCTAATTCGATTAACTCTAACGGATTAACTCTAATTCGAATAACTCTAATCGATTAACTCTAATGGATTAACTCTAATGGATTAACTCTAATTCGATTAACTCTAATTGATTAACTCTAATGGATTAACTCTAATTCGATTAATTATAATTCCTTTTATCTTTCTATTTATTTTCCTAATATATATTCCTTTTATCTTACTCCATTTATTTAACAAATAAATATTCCTTTTATCTTATCCCATTTTATTTAACAAATAAATATTCCTTTTATCTTATTCTATTTATTTAATAATTAAATACTCCTTTTATCTTACTCCATTTATTCAACAATTAAATATTCCTTTTCAATTCTATTGTAAATGTTTTACAATATTTCCTTTCATATTCTATTTGTGAATGTTTTACAATATTTCCTTTCATATTCTATTTGTAGATGTTTTACAAATATTTCCTTTCAATTCTATTTGTAAATGTTTTACAAATATTTCCTTTCATATTCTATTTGTAAATGTTTTACAAATTTTTCCTTTCAATTCTATTTGTAAATGTTTTACAAATATTTCCTTTCATATTCTATTTGTAAATGTTTTACAAATATTTCCTTTTATATTTGTTACACATATATTTCCTTTTATAAAATCCTTTGATTTTATAGTTATTTTCTTTTATAAAATTCTTTTCCTTTTATATATAAAATACATTGATTTTATATAAATAATTCATTTTCAAAATACAGTTTGAAAATCTTCTTTTTTTACATTCCAGTATTTCTTACGGTATTTAAAATATCCAAATAACAATGATCAATACCATTCAACACACGTAATCAACACAGATTATATATCAATCATATATTACAATATATGAAAAACAGTAAAATAAATGTTGAGGAATCTAGTTGGATTCCTCCGACCTGTTTCCCTGCATCCACAGATGTTAAATAATACAATTAACATCAATTTCATTTCACTGTGAAATATTCTGCTAAACAAATCAATATATATATATATATAACCAGGTCAATAATTTCAAACAATTACTTAGCAGTTCAATCAAACAATCAATACACAACAATCAATCATCATTTATCAGTTCTAAATATATGTTATAAAAATATGAACTGATAGAGTTGGTGAGTTTTACTCACATTGGACAGTTATCATTAAATAACGATTAACTATCTTTGATTCAGACAAGCAATTTATTTTGCTATAAATTGTAATGAGCCCCAATTAACTCCCAGTCAGTTCCATAGCATAGACACCATACATACGATCCCAAAGGATCCAGTTTCGCTGAATTCTGATTAAGTATAACGAAGTTTCAAATATTATAAGTTAATGCACTTTTTAAAATTAAATCAAACTTAGATTTATATACATATGGGCTCACCCCTTATATGAATATTATAAGTTAATACACTTTTTAAAATTAAATCAAACTTAGATTTATATACATATGGGCTCACCCCATATTATCCGACCCGTTTCATCATGAAATACCAAGAAAAATGTAACGACCCGTATTTTTACCATATAATAATTAATATATTTAATTATATAAATAGGGATTGAGAGATTGAAATGGTCGTTGAATTAGATTACATTGAATATTTGATTAAAATAAATATATAATAATATATTTAATTTCTGAAATAGTCAGAAATAGTGGAATTCACAATATGGTGTGAATTGGATCAACTATGATATTTAATTCAGTTTAGAACTGAATTAGAATAACGAATATATTATTCGAACAACAGTTGAACGTATAATTATATTATAATTATAATCCTGCTCGAAATGGCGCTGCAGTTCGTAATTTGGCGATTTGAACTTCAACTGAATGTAAAGGGTTCGTTTTAAATCGGATTTCTGTGAAACAAGAAACATTAGGAACTAGTGAAGTATATTTTTCTAGTGGAAGAGAAAAATTGAGATTTCATCGTGTAGATTTTTAGTTATGTCCAAATCAAATTTTAGAAAAGTCGCTATGGAATTCCTTTATGTTTTATACCAATTTATTTATATTTTAAAATGGATTTTAATATATAAATCGAATATCGATGTAACACTGGATTTGAAAGATCGAGTTATAAATCCCGGTGTAGCAGTATGATATTCTATTGTTAATATATACGATAATATTTATTATTAAATATTAAATTTAAATGTTTTTAAATATATTTATATATTTAAAAGGGTTATTTAGAGCTTTAAAAATAGCCAGTTTTGCAAATGACCTCAGAATTCGACGAAACTAATTTTGTTGGATCCGCAATGTTAAATCATTGTTAGATTTCAATTTCCGTGATTTTTGAAGTCAGTATGTGGCCGTACGGGATTTTAATGTGAAAAAAATCGATATTTTGACGGTTAAAAATACGCTGTGTGAGCAAATGAAGTCGGAATTCGACGAAACCAGTTACGTTGGGTCCGCAATGTCGAATTGAAGGGGCATGTCTAGTTTCGTGATTTTTGGGTATCGTATGTGATCACAGGGATTTTTAAACAGCGTATACATACAGCGATTGATTAAAATAAAATAAAATATCGAATAAAAAAATATATAAAACCTATCTATAAATACCATACTTTTGCCTAACCCTAAGTCATATTTTTCTGTGGTCAATTAATGAAGCCGCCACCATATTTCTCCACCACAATAAAGATCGCAAGTTCAAAAATCCGTATAAAATCGGATAAATTACTACAAATCATAAAACAATAGTCTTTGAATCCCTTGTACAATTATCTTCGATCCCATATATGTTTTGTGAAGTTCAGTGGATTTTATTTACGGTGGAATTTTACAGCGTTGAACTAGGGTTGAGGGTAGCAAGAGATTGAGGTCGAGTTTGAAAAAATGAAGTTTGGATTCTCGATCGGGGTAGAGAACCGCACCTGTGTGAGAAGATTGGTGGATTTCGGTTATAATTTATGTCGTGGTATGTGCTATGAGCATCGACGGCAGTTGTGGGAAGAGAGGTTCGGAGGTTTGGATTCTGGTATGGGATCGGAGAGGACATGAAGTGGAGTTCAATGGAAGTGGCCTTGAGGAATTCGGTGGAGAGATGATTGAGCAAGAGGCATGGAAATGGATCGAAATGGTGTTTGAGGTTTGCTGGAGTGCCACGGTTATAATTGGGGAAGAAAGGGTGTTGGGCCGGCGGGTTTGAAAGGGTAGTGGGCCTTGAAATAAAAGGTTAAGCCCAATTTTTTTTATAAAGGAAATTTAAGTTTATTTTAAATTAAAATAGTGCCTAACTTGTAACGTCAATATCTTATACACAAATTGTCAGAATTTCGAACGGTCAGATCCGTTAGGATCGTATGGACGGAAACTTCCCAATGGAACTAACTGGGAGTGAATTGAAGCTCGTTTGGATTTATGGTGAAATTAAATGCCTGAATCAAATCAATGACCAATTATCGTTATTTAACTATAACCGTCCAATGTGAGTAAATCTCACTAACTCTACTCAATTTATATTTTTATAAAATATTTTTTAGAATTTATAAATAATGGTTGTTTGCTGTGTGTTGGCTGTTTGGTTGAACTGCTAGTCAGTTGATTGAAAATATAGATAACGATATAGATATAAATCGTTAATCGAATATAAATTCTGTTTATCAGAATACTTCACATTCGTGTTATTTATGTTGATTAACATCTGTGGTTGCAGGAAAACAGGTCGGAGGGACCTAACTGGGTTCCTCCACATTTATTTTACTATTTTTCATATATTATGTTATATGATGTGATATGAAATCTGCTGTTGATTTTGTATGGTTGAATGATACCAATCACTGTTATATGGTATGTTGAATACCATAAGGAATACTGGGATGTTAAAACGGAAATTTTAAATGTATATTGAAAAGGAAATATTT
Organism: Allium sativum; assembly: GCA_030737875.1. Taxonomy (NCBI): domain Eukaryota; kingdom Viridiplantae; phylum Streptophyta; class Magnoliopsida; order Asparagales; family Amaryllidaceae; genus Allium; species Allium sativum. Next base: position 1,014,143,151 of record CM060926.1, on the reverse strand, counting down.
ATAAAATCAAAAGATGTTATAAAAAGAAACATTTTTAAATATGATAACATTAAAGGAAATATTTTGGGAAATAAATATGATAAAATACAAAGAGGAAATATTTGTGAAAACAAATAGAAAAGGAAGTATTTATAAAACCATTTACAAATAGAATTGAAAGGAAATATTTTAAAACATTTACAAATAGGATTGAAGGGAAATATTTGGAAAACATTTACAAATAGATTAAAAAGGAATATTTATTTGTTAAATAAATAGAAAGATAAAACGAATATTTATTTAGAAAATAAATAAGATATCATAAAAAGGAAATACTTGAAAAGTGACTAGAATTGTATTAAAGGAAAATTTTACATTTGAAAGATTTAAACCCGTGCTTCACACATGGGTATAACATGATATATATTTAAAGTAAAGATTTTAAATAGAATCTATTCTAATATATAGATTGAGAAGATAAATTTATTAATAATATTTTATAAATTAAATAACATGTTTATCATTGTATAAATAGAATATATATGTCAGGACTTATATAGAGAAGTAAAAATCTATTTCAACAACGATATTTGAAATTGAATAAACATAGAGTTAATCAAAGGAGTTAATCAGTTAGAGTAAATCAGTTAGAATAAATCGATTAGAGTTAGAATAAATCGATTAGAGTTAGAATTAATCGAATTAGAGTTAACTGACTATAGTTAATCGAATTAGGATTAATTGAATATTAGTTATTCAATTAGAGTTGATTGAATATAGTTATTTGAGATAGAGTTAGTCATACATAGTTATTCAAGATGAGTTGCAATTGCGTAAAACTGCTAGCGGAATTCGCAGGGCTGCAGATAGCCTACGACGGTCGGATGTTTCCTGAGGGAATCAGGCGTAACCATTGTGATCGCTGCGATCTAGAGTCAAGCGAGTGGTGTTAAATTGAATATTAGCCATTCAAAATAAAGTTAAACAGACATAGTTATTCGAATATAAATTAATCTAATATTAGTTATTAGATAGGAGTTAAATAAGTTGAATTAAATAAGTTAAGTTAATCAAGTAAGTTAATCGAGTTGAGTTAGTCAAAATGGGTTAATCAAACCGAGTTAATCCAAATGAGTTAAATCAAAGGAGTTATTCGAAATAGTTTATTCGAATATAATTTAAAGGAGTTAATCGAATATAGATTATTCGAAAGGAGATTAATCGAATGTAAATCATTCGTAGAAAGTTAATCGAATGTAAATCATTCGAAGAGAGATTATCGAATATAGTTATTCGAAGAGAGAGCTATCGAATAGAGATTATTCGAAAAGAGAATTATACACTGAATTCGATTTTATCAAATTCGGGAAAGTAATATTTACTTTCCGGTTTAATCAAGATTTACTTATTTATTAATAGATTAGTGGTTTAGTTATTGAGTTAAATTAAGGATAAAAGTTACATTTTGAAGTTGGATATTTAAGAAGATAGGAATTATAATGCTATAGTTAAATCAATGTTTAAAAGTAAAGAAGGGGATTCATAAATAGAATCCGAGTTACATAAGGAAGTGTTAAAGGTTTAAAAGGTGAACTTTGTCTATTTCGAGGTTAGAAATGTTGTTCAGTTAAGGTCTGAGAGGTAATTATACCCCAACTTGATTGACTTCATTTTAACTAAGGGATGGGTAAGGTTCGATAGTGAAGATTGATTAAGTGAATTTAGTTAATGAGTATAATGGTTTAAATTGGCTTAATGATGTTTTATTTAACATCTGTTTTAAATCAAATGAATAAATTTTGGAAAAAATTTCCAAATATAATCAGAGATATTTTCTAATCATAGAAAATGAAATGTTGATGAGAAAGAATACTGGAATGACAGTGATACGTGAAACCGAGATGGGAATGTTTTCCAATGATTGATGACGTATATTTCCTGAATTTAGAAAATAAGAAATATTGAGAATATAGAAATGGGAAATGAAATAATTAATTAAATTAAGGGAGATTAATGTTGATTGATGATTGATCGATCGAATTTCTATCTAGAAATAAGATCGTTGGTTGTACACCTATTTTTCTTTGATAGTTAAATCACCGAATATCGAATTTTTTGACCATTTTATCGTCGTCAATATGGAGAGGCCAAGATCAGATTTTTATCTGAAAACCACTCTGTATGGACGTTAGCGTTGCAATCAATTATGATGAAGATAACTGAAGACAGAGTTATGCAAGGGCTATCCTGTTTACAGAATAGTGCCTTCGTGTTGTCCAGTCCCAGGACAAACGTGAATGGATGAATGTCTGACATAGTATATCTAATGGATCGCGTAAGTTGATCTCTTCAAATGTACTTACGTTTGGTGGCGGAGGTATTCGTTTCTCTTAGGTTTATACCCGTGGTATTTTTGAGGAAATCAATTTGTGATTTGGTGGGTATGACGATGTGGCATTCAAAGTAAATGAATGTATGATCTATCAAAGATAGTAATGACCTCAAGCCTCATCAACCGGGAAATGACAGAAATCGGGCAGGCAGCACGGCTAAGTGGGTCGCTCCCATTAGGGTGTATATCACCTATCTAGAGAAAATCTATTTCATTCATTTATCTATTATCGATGCTGTCCCTTTTCGGGAAACGGTGGGTAGCTCCCAACCGTTGGTGATATACATTCGATACACTCAAGCGAAATGAGTGGTCAGTCATGTGTGGGCCGGGTTGCAAGGCGTTCTTGTTGAATCCAGTGTATTTGCCTCTAGAGATACACTATCGGCAAGTGGTCCCATACCTTGTCATAGTTCGAATCCAATCTCCAGTAAGCGCCCGCGGTTTTGTTTGTATACTATATGTGGGACGTGAGATGCAAGCGTTCTGCTAGATTCTAATTACTTGTGATTAGACATTATTATAATATCAGAGAAGTATTGATTTCGAAAACTGTTTTCGGTTATCGCAAGGTAAAAACCGTCTGTGTTTATGTGTGGATTGGTCTTACGATTATCTTTTCTTTTGAAAAGGATTTTTAAAAGTTAAACCAAATGATTTGAGTTTACTCACACCAGTCCCATGACTGACCCAGAGTTTATTTTGTTTTTCCCTAAACTCTTGGGTGCCCAAATTTGTACGGGCAGTCAAGTAGTTCAGGTCTTTATAGATATACTTGGAGGAGCTTGAAGCAGGAGGCTTCAAGATTATATAGCTATTGTTGTTTCCGCTGTGTGTAAGTGTTGTACTTTGATAATGTTATTATACTGTTTTATTGCAAAGTTATGTTATATACTATATTTTATTCGTTCCGCTGTGAGATTCGTGTTTACTCTGATTGTGTTCTTCTTCTTCTTCTATTCTAATTTCTATCTTATCTATTCTCACCCTCTAACTTCTTTCTATTAATGATCAGGTATTTCCGATGTCTGAATAGTCAACATGGTAGTTTTGTGTTGATTTTCGGGGTCGAAAATCCCAGTTCGTTACAGTGGTATCAGAGCTGAAGGTTAGTGATTACCTTGGCTTTGTGGCGTGACTCAGTAGAGATGGGGTTAGTAATGCCCTAGATTGAGTTGAGTGTATATATACGAGTGAACATATTTGTAGATTTTATAAAAATCGTTTTATATTATGGAGATTTATTGGTTGAGTAGTTTGTGAATTCGTGTCGATCAGTTTGATCCACTATATCGATAGGAGTTTCTAAACACTCAAGTACGATAAACCAACACAGTTTGTTTTGAAAGAGCGTAATTGAAATAATTTTACCCAAAATATATTTTGATATAAAAGAAAGGTATATTTTGGAATTATTATCATATATTGGATGAGTTGGTTGATTATAATTGAAATGGTTATATAAATAACCAATTTGAGTACGTATAATATAAAAGCAGATTAATTAAATCTGAATTAAATTAGAATTGGAATCAAAATTCTGAAAACTGGGAGGAGTGTTTGTAAGTGGATTTGTGTTAAGTATAAGAAAATTTTAAGATCCTGGGAAATTTTAAAATTTGTTTTACAAACTTTGGAAGGTTATTTGAAATATATTTCAAAATGGAGGCGGTTAGATATGGTTTTGAAAGTTATATAGTATTGAACTCACTTCGATAGCTGGAAAATACCTCTGATGATACTGGCCACATCATCAGTGTTCATTTTCGAGTTGTAAGTGACGGATTACTACTAAAGATTTTTTTTTCGGATTGTTTTGGGAAAAGGAAGTTGTTTTGAATCCCGAAAGGGAATAATTTATTTTAGAAAAACTAAACAGTTTAAAATCCCCAGGAAGATAGTATGAATTAAAAGCAAGTTAAAGAAATTCGTGAAAGCAAATATGCATTGAATTGAAACTAATTAACTGGAAATTTAATTGGAATATAATATATGAAGTAAAATCAGATTTTGAATTGTGAGATAGAATCTAAAATGGTATTGGATTGGTGAGTTAGGAAATTTGGAATCGAGGATGAAACTTGAGTTTGAAAAGGTAATTGGCTTGTTTAAGCGAATAGCTGTGTTGAGGATAAATTGATTAGAGATTGATTGGGATGACTTTGGTATATGCTGAATTGGCAGCAGAATGAAAGGATTTAATGATATGCCCGACAAAAAGGTACATGTTTATTTTTATGGATTTGGTGATTTATGGGCCAATTTGGCAAGCCGCTTGGCTGTTTGATTTTCTTTTTGGAAGGAGAAGGCCTAGAGAGGCGAGTTGGGGTTTGAACTATTGACCGGTACAAAGGGGATGCTGGCGAAATTTTTCAAAAATTTCGAATGTTAGAAAATTTTCAGGATTTTAGAAAATTAACGTTGATGAGAATTAATTAATATTTTAATTGAAATTAAATTGGTTCAATTGAAATTAAAGTTGGTAAGTAAACAAATAAATTTGTACTAGTCAATAGGGTTTGTTCTCTACCTTAGCAATTTCGAGGATGAAATTATTTTAAGGGGGGAAGAATGTAACGACCCGTATTTTTACCGTGTAATAATTAATTTATTTAATTATATAAATTGGGATTGAGAGATTGAAATGGTCGTTGAATTAGATTATATTGAATATTAAATTAAAATTAATAATATAATAATATATTTAATTTCTGAAATAGTCAGAAATAGTGGAATTCACAATATGGTGTGAATTGGTTCAACTGTGATATTTAATTCAGTTTAGAACTGAATTAGAATAACGAATATATTATTCGAACGATAGTTGAACGTATAATTATATTATAATTATAATCGAGCTCGAAATGGCGCTGCAGTTCGTATTTTGGCGATTTGAACTTCAACTAAATGTAAAGGGTTCGTTTTAAATCGGATTTCTGTGAAACAAGAAACGTTAGCAACTGGTGTAGTATATTTTTTTAGTGGAAGAGAAAAATCGAGATTTCGTTGTGTAGATTTTTAGTTATGTCCAAATCAAATTTTAGAAAAGTCGCTATGGAATTCCTTTATACTTTATATCGATTTATTTATATTTTAAAATGGACTTTTAAATATAAATCGAATATCGATGTAACACTTTATTTGAAAGATCGAGTTATAAATCCCGGTGTAGCAGTATGATATTCTGTTGTGAATATATACGATAATATTTATTATTAAATATTAAATTTAAATTATAAATCCCAGTGTAGCAGTATGATATTCTGTTGTGAATATATACGATAATATATATTATTAAATATTAAATTTAAATGTTTTTAAATATATTTATATATTTAAAATGGTTATTTAGAGCTTTAAAAATAGCCAGTTTTGCAAACGACCTCAGAATTCGACGAAACTAATTTTGTTGGATCTGCAATGTTAAATTATTGTTAGATTTCAATTTCCGTGATTTTTGAAGACAGTATGTGGCCGTACTGGATTTTAATGTGAAAAAAAATCGATATTTTGACAGTTAAAAATACGCTGTGTGAGCAAATGAAGTCGAAATTCGATGAAACCAGTTTCATTGGGCCCGCAATGTTGAACTGAAGGTGCATGTCTAGTTTCGCGATTTTTCGGTATCGTATGTGATCATAGGGATTTTTAAACAGCGTATACAAACAGCGATTGATTAAAATAAAATAAAATATCAAATAAAAAAAATATATTAAACCTATCTATAAATACCATACTTTTGCCTAACCCTAAGTCATATTTTTCTCTTGTCAATTAGTGAAGCCGCCACCATATTTCTCCACCACAGTAAAGATCGCAAGTTCTAAAATCCGTATAAAATCGGATAAATTACTACAGATCATAAAACAATAGTCTTTCAATCCCTTGTACAATTCTCTTCGATCCTATATATGTTTTGTGAAGTTCGATGGGTTTTATTTACGTTGGAATTTTACAGCGTTGAACTATTGTTGAGGGTAGTGGGAGATTGAGGTCGAGTTTGAGAAAATGAAGTTTGGATTCTCGGTCAGGGTAGAGAACGACACCTGTGTGAGAAGATTGGTGGATTTCGGTCAAAATTTATGTCGTGGTCTGTGCTGTGAGCATCGACGGCGGTTGTGGGAAGAGAGGTTCGGAGGTTTGGATTCTAGTATCGGATCAGAGAGGAGATGAAGTGGAGTTCAATGGAGGTGGCCTTGAGGAGTTCGGTGGAGAGATGATTGAGTAAGAGGCATGGAAAGGGATCGAAATGGTGTTTGAGGTTTGCTGGAGTGCCACGGTTATAATTGGGGAAGAAAGGGTGTTGGGCCGGTGGGTTTGAAAGGGTAGTGGGCTTTGAAATAAAAGGTTAAGCCCAATTTTTTTTATAAAGGAAATTTATGTTTATTTTAAATTAAAATAGTCCCAAACTTGTAATGTCAATATCTTATACATAAATTGTCAGAATTTCGAACGGTCTGATTCTTTAGGATCGTATGGGCGGACACTACCCAATGGAACTGACCGAGAGTGAATTGAAACTCGTTTGGATTTATGGTGAAATTAAACGCCTGAATCAAATCAATGACCAATTATCATTATTTAACGATAACCGTCCAATGTGAGTAAATCTCACTAACTCTACTCAATTTATATTTTTATAAAATATTTTCTAGAATTTATAAATTATGGTTGTTTGCTGTGTGTTGGCTGTTTGGTTGAACTGCTAGTCAGTTGATTGAAAATATGGATAACGATATAGATATAAATCGTTAATCGAATATAAATTCTGTTTATCAAAATACTACACATCCGTGTTATTTATGTTGATTAACATCTGTGGTTGCAGGGGAATAGGTCGGAGGGACCCAACTGGGTTCCTCAACATTTATTTTACTGTTTTTCATATATTATGTTATATGATGTGATATGAAATCTGTTGTTGATTTTGTATGGTTGAATGATACCGATCATTGTTATATGGTATGTTAAATACCATAAGGAATACTGGGATGTTAAAAAGGAAAATTTCAATGTATATTGAAAAAGAAATATTTATAAAATCAAAAGATGTTATAAAAAGAGTCATTTTTAAATATGGTAATATAAAAGGAAATATTTTGGTAAATAAATATGATAAAATACAAAGAGGAAATATTAGTGAAAACAAATAGAAAAGGAAGTATTTGTAAAACCATTTACAAATAGAATTGAAAGGAAATATTTGTAAAACATTTACAAATAGGATTGAAGGGAAATATTTGTAAAACATTTACAAATATATTAAAAAGGAATATTTATTTGTTAAATAAATAGAAAGATAGAAGGAATATTTATTTAGAAAATAAATAAGATATCATAAAAAGGATATACTTGAAAAGTGACTAGAATTGTATAAAAGGAAATTTTTACATTTGAAAGATTTAAACCCGTGCTTCGCACACGGGTATAACATGATATATATTTAAAGTAAAGATTTTAAATAGAATCTATTCTAACAGATAGATTGAGAAGATAAATTTATAAATAATATTTTATAAATTAAATAAGATGTTTATCATTGTATAAATAGAATATATAAGTCAGGACTTATATAGAGAAGTAAAAATCTATTTCAACAGCGATATTTGAAACTGAATAAACGTAGAGCTAATCAAAGGTGTTAATCAGTTAGAGTAAATCAGTTAGAATAAATCGATTAGAGTTAGAATTAATCGAATTAGAGTTAACTGAATATAGTTAATCGAATTACGATTAATTGAATATTAGTTATTCAATTAGAGTTGATTGAATATAGTTATTTGAGATAGAGTTAGTCAAACATAGTTATTCAAGATGAGTTGCCATTGTGTACAACTGCTAGCGATATTCGCAGGGCTACAGATAGCCTACGACGGTCGGATGTATCCTGAGGGAATCAGGCGTAACCATTGTGATGGCTGCGATCTGGAGTCAAACGAATGGTGTTAAATTGAATATTAGCCATTCAAAATAAAGTTAAACAGACATAGTTATTCGAATATAAATTAATCAAATATTAGTTATTAGATAGGAGTTAAATAAGTTGAATTAAATAAGTTAAGTTAATCAAGTAAGCTAATCGAGTTGAGTTAGTCAAAATGGGTTAATCAAACCGAGTTAATCCAAATGAGTTAAATCAAAGGAGTTATTCGAAATAGTTTATTCGAATAAAATTTAAAGGAGTTAATCGAATATAGATTATACGAAAGGAGATTACTCGAATGTAAATCATTCGTAGAAAGTTAATCGAATGTAAATCATTCGAAGAGAGATTATCGAATATATTTATTCGAAGAGAGAGCTATCGAATAGAGATTATTCGAAAAGAGAATTATAAACTGAATTCAATTATATCGAATTCGAGAAAGTAATATTTACTTTCCGATTTAATCAAGATTTACTTATTTATTAATAGATTAGTGATTTAGTTATTGAGTTAAATTAAGGATAAAAGTTACATTTTGAAGTTGGATATTTAAGAAGAAAGGAATTATAACGCTATAGTTAAATCAATGTTTAAAAGTAAAGAAGGGGATTCATAAATAGAATCCGAGTTACGTAAGGAAGTGTTAAAGGTTTAAAAGGTGAGCTTTGTCTATTTCGAGGTTAGAAATGTTGTTCAGTTAAGGTCTGAGAGGTAATTATACCCCAACTTGATTGACTTCGTTTTAACTAAGGGATGGGTAAGGTTCGATAGTGAAGATTGATTTAGTGAATTTAGTTAATGAGTGTAATGGTTTAAATTAGCTTAGTGATGTTTTATTTAACATCTGTTTTAAATCAAATGAATAAATTTTGGAAAATTTTTCCAAATATAATCAGAGATATTTTCTAATCATAGAAAATGAAATGTTGATGAGAAAGAATACTGGAATGATAGTGATACGTGAAACAGAGATGGGACTGTTTTCCAATGTTTGACGACGTATATTTCCTGAATTTAGAAAATAAGAAATATTGAGAATATAGAAATGGGAAATGAAATAATTAATTAAATTAAGGGAGATTAATGTTGATTGATGATTGATTGATCGATCGAATTTCTATCTAGAAATAAGATCGTTGGTTATACACCTATTTTTCTTTGATAGTTAAATCACCGACTATCGAAGTTTTTGACCATTTTATCGTCGTCAATACGGAGAGACCGGGATATGATTTTTATCTGAAAACCCCTCTGTATGGACGTTAGCGTTGCAATCAATTAGGATGAAGATATTTGAAGATGGAGTTATGCAAGTATCCTGTTTACAGAATAGTGCCTTCGGGTTGTCCAGTCCCAGGACAAACGTGAATGGACGAATGTCTGACAGAGTATATCTAACGGATCGCGTAAGTTGATCTCTTCAAACATACTTACGTTTGGTGGCGGAGGAATTCGTTTCTCTTAGCTTTATACCTGTGGTATTTTTGAGGAAATCAATTTGTGATTTGTCGGGTATGACGATGTGGCATTCAAATTAAATAAATGTATGATTTGTCAAAGATACGTTATGACCTCAAGCCTCATCAACCGGGAAATGACAGAAATTGGGCAGGCAGCATGGCTAAGTGGGTCGCTCCCATTAGGGTGTATATCCCCTACCTAGAGAAAATCCATTTAATTCTTTTATCTATTATCGATGTTGCCCCTTTTAGGGAAACGGTGGGCAACTCCCAACCGTCGGTGATATTCATTCGATACACTCAAGCGAAATGAGTGGTCGGTCATGCGTTGGCCAGGTTGCAAGACGTTCTTGTTGAGCCTAGTGTATTCGCCTCTAGAGATATACTATCGGTAGGTGGTCCCATACCTTGTCATAGTTGGAATCCAATCTCCAGTAAGCGCCCGCGGTTTTGTTTGTATACTATATATGTGGAACGTGAGATGCAAGCGTTCTGCTAGATTCTAATTACTTGTGATTAGACATTATTATAATATCAGAGAAGTATTGATTTCGAAAACTGTTTTGGGTTATCGTAAGGTAAAAACCATCCGTGTTTATGTGTGGATTGGTCTTACGATTATCTTTTCTTTTGAAATGGATTTTTAAAAATTAAACCAAATGATTTGAGTTTACTCACACCAGTCCCATGATTGACCCAGAGTTTATTTTGTTTTTTCCTAAACTCTTGGGTGCCCAAATTTGTACGGGCAGTCAAGTAGTTCAGGTCTTTACAGATATACTTGGAGGAACTTGAAGCAGGAGGCTTCAGGATTATATAACTATTGTTATTTCTGCTGTGTGTAAGTGTTGTACTCTGATAATGTTATTATACTGTTTTATTGCAAAGTTATGTTATATATTATATTATATTCGTTCCACTGTGAGATTCGTGTTTACTCTGATCGTGTTCTTCTTCTTCTATTCTAATTTTCTATCTTGTCTATTCTCACCCTCTAACTTCTTTCTATTAATCATCAGGTATTTATGATGTCTGAATAGTCAACATGGTAGTTTTGTGTTGATTTTCGAAGTCGAAAATCCCAGTTCTTTACAAAAAACATCACCTTTGCTTATTTCTTTTAGTGCTCTCCTCCTCCCTACCCTTAACATGTAACTCGCATCACTCTCCCTTCTTCCTATTAAAAATAAACACGCAGCCTTCAACCATGGCCATTTCGCCACTTTCTCCCATTCGTTCTCCTTCTCCTAATTTTATAAATTAAATTAAAAATCACCATAATTTCCCATTTGAAATTCTCTTCCGCCCTATGCTACTTTCGCTCCACTCGATTTATTTACTCCAGATGCGTTGACAGGATCCCACGCCAAAAGTCACGACAGAAAATTTCACCGATCCCATCCAAACTCTGCCTGCTGAAACACCTCACCACCATGAGCAACTCGCCAACCCCTATTCGTCTCATCTCCGCCCATAACGGCACCAAACCCGTGCCCTAGGATATTGCTAAATTGACGAGCACCAGTGAAGAGGCATCGCACCCAAAACGAATAACGTAGGCTTGAAGTTCTACCCAACGATTCGATGTATATTGGTTTTGAGAATTATAGAATTTCTTTTTGATTTGTTTTGATTTTATTATCTCATGATTTTTTTCTCTGTGAAATGAAGAACAACGGCGGCATAAAACATTGACCAAAGAAGTGAGACTAGGGTTGTGAAGGTTAGGGGTATATATAGGATATTTTAAATATTTTTATATTGATTATTCTATTCAGTTATAATCAATCGCTACTTCTACTTGTCTTCAAAAATTCTGTATGATCACATACGATACCCAAATCTTATGAAAATGGACATACCCTACAGTTCGACATTATGAACCCAACGAAATTGGTTTCATCGAATTCCGACTTTGTTTGCTCACACAGCGTATTTTTAACTGTTCGAATATCAGTTGTTTTTCACATTAAAAATCCATACGGCCACACACTGATTCCAAAAATCACGAAAGTTGGAATGTAACAATAATTTGATATTATGGATCCAACAAAATTAGTTTGGTCGAAAACGGAGGTCGTTTACAAAACTGGCTATTTTTAAAGCTCTAAATAACCCATTTATATATATAAATATATTTAAAAATAATTAAATTAAATATTTGAAAATAAATATTATCGTATATCTCCACACTAGAATATCATACAACTCCAATTGGATTTATAACTTGATATTTCCAATTTCCCAGTTATATCGATATTCGATTTATATTTAAATCCTTTTTAAAATATAAATAAATCGATATGAATTATAAAGGAATTCCATCGTGACTTTTCTAAAATTTCATTTGGACATAATTCAAAATCTACGCAATGAAATCCCGATTTTTCTCTTCCATTAGAAAAATATACTTCACCAGCTCCTAACGTTTCTTGTTTCACAGAAATCCGATTTAAAACGGATTCTGTATATTCAATTGAAGTTCAAATCGCCAATTTACGAATTGCAGTGCCATTTCGAGCTCTATTTTAATTATAATATAACTATGCGTTCAAATGTCGTTTATATAATATATTCGTTAATATAATTCAACTCTAAACTGAATTATATATTATATATGATCCAATTCACAACATATCGTCAATTCACTATTTCCAACTATTTCAGAAATAAAATATTATTCTATTATTTATGTTAATTAAATATTCACTATTATTTAATTAAACAACCATTCAATTCTCTATATCACTATTTAAATAATTAAATAAATTAATTATTATATCGCTAAGATACGGGACATTACATTCTTCCCCCCTTAAAATAATTTCGTCCTCGAAATTGCTAAGGTAGAAAACTAACCCTATTAACTGAGTTAAAAATTATTTGTTTACTTCTTTAATTTCAATTTCAACTGAACAAATAAACTTCAATTAAAAATTTATTCATTCCTACTAACGAAAATTTTCAAAAATCCTGAAAATTTTCTAACACCTTAACTTTTTGAAAATTTTCGCCAGCACCTCCTTTATACTGGTCAATAGCTCAAACTCCAACTTGCCTCTCTAGGCCTTCTTCAACCCAAAAAGAAAATCAAACAGCCAAGCGGCTAGCCAATTCAGCTCATCAAAATCTCAAACCCATATATAATATAAACTGGTACCTTTTTGTCGGGCATATCAATATATCTTTCCCATGTGTTACCAATTCAACATATACCAATGTCATCCTAATCAAACTGCAATCAGTTCAACCTTAAACACAATCATTCGCTTATATCATGGTCGAATTCCATTCTCAATCTCAAGTACCATTCTTGATTTTCAAATTCTTAACTCACCAATCCAATATACTTGACCTCGTTAAGTTCCATCCGCATATTTCATTAACTGATTAATTTCACTAATCAGTTATCTTTATCTCACAATTCAATTTGCACTTAACTGGATTTAATTCAATTTTCTTTCCCAAATTTCTGCTTAATTTGGTTTTAATTCAAACAATCTTCCCCAAGGATTTTCAAACAGTTTAGCTTTTTTAAAATCAAATATTCTATTTCAATTTTCAAAACAACTTGCTTTACTCAAAACAATTCAAAAATCAAAATCTTTGGTAGTAATCCATCACTTAGAACTCGAAAATGAACACCAATGATGTCCGGATCATCATCGGAATTTATTTTCCAGCGACCGAAGTGAGTTCAATACTATATCACTTTCAAACCATTTCTAAACACTTCCATTTTGAATTTAATTTCAAAATATCATTCACAAAACAATTTAAAATCTCCCAGGATTTTAAAATTCTTATATATTCAATCCAAATCCATTTATAAACAACTTTCCAAATCTCCAGGGTTTTCATTTCAATTCTGATTTAAATTCAGATTTAATTCATTTTGATTTCATATATTTCATATATTTCATATATTTCACTTATATGCATTCTGATTGGTTATTTACATAACCACTTCAATTATAATCTTATCTGATTATAATCACAACCAATATATCCAATATACTATAATATATCAAATATCTATACTTTATTTATATCAAAATATAATTTGGATAAAATTATTTCATTTACCCTCTTTTCAAACCATACTGTATTGGTCCATCGTATTCAAGTTTTTATAAACCCCTATCAATACAGTGGATCAAACCGATCGACCCGAATTCATAAACAACTCAACCGATAAATCTCCACAGTATAAAACAATTTTATATTGAATAACAAATACGCGCTCATATATATACACTCAACTCAATCTAGGGAATTGCTAACCCCATCTCTACTGAGCCACTCCACAGAGCCAAGGTAATTACTTAACCTTAAGCTCTGATATCAACTGTAGTGACCCGAAATTCCGGTACAATTTGAGCTGACCAAATAACACAAGTCCAACCCAAATTACACTGGAAACCAGAAAACTAATAGAAAGAAAACAGAGGGTGAGGATAGATAAGACAGAAACTTAGAATAGAAGAAGAAGAAGAAGAAGAAGAACATACAACATCAGAGTAACACGAATCTCACAACGGAACGAACAATATATATAATAGATACATAACTTTGAAATAAAATCAGTATATGTATACAGTAACATTATCAGAGTACAACACTTACAACACAGCGGAAAGAACAATAGCTATATAATCCTGAATCCTCCTGCTTCAAGCTCTCCAAGTATATCTGTAAATCCTGACTACTTGACTACCCGTACAAAATTGGGCACCCAAGAGTTTAGGGAAAACAAAACAAAACAAACTCTGGGCCAGTCAGGGGACTGGTGTGAGTAAAACAATTTGATAAAATAAACAATATCTCATAAGACCACGCCGTATAACGGAACGGGTATTCCCCTTATAAGAATCCAAAACATTTGATTTACCTTTCAAAATCTTTTTGAAAGAAATGATAAACTTTTTATCAAAACTCTTTTGATATTATAATAATGTCTATCAACCACAACTAAATATTCATCTAGCAGAAACACTTTCATCTCACATTCAACATATATAGTATACAATCAAATCCGCGAGCACTTATTGGATAATGGATTACCAATTATGACAAGGTATGGAATCACCTTCCGATAGTGTACCTCTAAAGAGGAATACACTGGGTTCAACAAGAACATCTTGCAACCCGACCACACATGACCGACCATGCATTTCGCTTGAGTGTATCGAATGTATATCACCAATGGTTGGGATCAGCAACCGTTTCCCGAATGGGACAGCATCGAATAGATTTAAGAATGAAATGAATATATCTAGATAGGTGATAATACACCTTGATTGGCAGCCAACCACTTAGCCATGCTGCCTATCTGATTTTTTTCATTTCCCGGTTGTAAGGCTAGAGGCCACGCTTATCTCTGACAGATCACTCATTTATTCACTTTGAATGTCGCATCTTCATACCCACCAAATCACAAATTGATTGCCCCAAAAATACAACGGGTATACAGCTAAGAGAAACGAATTCCTCCGCCACCAAACATACATACGTTTGAAGAGATCAACTTACGTGATCGATTAAATATACTCTGTCAGGCATTCTTCCATACAGGTCTTTCTGGGACTGGACAAACCGAAGGCACTATTCTTTAAATCCATCTTAGGCAATTTCTACCTAGGATCGCCAGAACAGCCCTTGCATAACTTCATCTTCAATTATCTTCATCATATTTGATTCGTAACGTTAATGCCCATACAGAGTGGTTTTCAGATAATGAATCTTATCCCGATCTCTCCATATTGACAACAGAAATGGTCAAAACCTTCAATAGTCTGCGATTTAACTATAAAAGGAAAACATGTGTACGAATAACGGTCGTATTTCCAAATGGAAATCTTACCGAGCAAATCATCAATCAACACTGATCCACTTTAATTTAATTTGTCATTCAATTATCCATTTCCCTATCCCTATTTCCATATATTCAACATTTTTTATTTTCTAAATTTAGAAAATATACTTTATTAACAATGGAAAACATTTCCATTTCTTATTTTCTATATTAGAAAACATTTCCGATTCTTATTTGGAAAACATTTCCAAAACTCCTACATTGGATTTAACCAGATGTTTAAATAAAACATCGTTATGCCAAATCAAAACCTTGCATTCATTAACTAAATTCACTTAAGCAATCTTCATTGTCGAACCTTAACCAATCCTTAGTTAAAAATGGAGTCAATCATGTTCGGGTATAACTACCTCTCGGACCATAACTGAACAACATTTCTAACCTCGAAATGGACCAAGTTCACCTTTTAAATCTTTAACAACCTCCTTACGAAACTCTCGGATTCTATTTACGAATCCACTTCTTTTACAGAAATCATTTGATTTTAGCAATATTGTTAAAATCTCATGCTTTTGAAATATAATAACTTCACTATAACTTATATTCCTTAATTAAACTAAATAACTAAATAGGCAATTTATAAATAAATCATTAAATCTTGATTAAAAACGGAAAGTGTACTTTCCCGAATTCGATACAACCGAATTTCAATGTATAACTCTCTTTCGAATAATCTCTATTCGATAACTCCTTTTTCGAATAAACTATATTCGATAACTCCTTTCGAATAAACTATATTCGATTATCTCCTTTAACTCTATTCGAATAAACTATATTCGATTAACCCCTTTTTAATTAACTCTAATCAATTAGCTCTATTCGAATAACAAATATTCGTTTAACTATTACTCGACTAACTCTAATTGATTTACTCTAATTCGATTAACTCTAATCGATTAACTCTAATTCGATTAATTCTAATGGATTAACTCTAATTCGATTAACTCTAATGGATTAACTCTAATTCGATTAACTCTAATCGATTAACTCTAATGGATTAACTCAAATGGAACAACTCTAATTCGGTTAACTCTAATCGATTAACTCTAATGGATTAACTCTAATTCGATTAACTCTAATTCCTTTTATCTTTCTATTTACTTTCCTAATATATATTCCTTTTATCTTACACCATTTATTTAACAAATAAATATTCCTTTTATCTTGTCCCATTTTATTTAACAAATGAATATTCCTTTTATCTTACTCTATTTATTTAACAATTAAATATTCCTTTTATCTTACTTCATTTATTTAACAATTAAATATTCCTTTTCAATTATATTGTAAATGTTTTGCAATATTTCCTTTCATATTCTATTTGTGAATGTTTTACAGTATTTCCTTTCATATTCTATTTGTAAATGTTTTACAAATATTTCCTTTCATATTCTATTTGTAAATGTTTTACATATATTTCCTTTCGATTCTATTTGTAAATGTTTTACAAATATTTCCTTTCATATTCTATTTGTAAATGTTTTAAAAATATTTCCTTTCAATTCTATTTGTAAATGTTTTACAAATATTTCCTTTCATATTCTATTTGTAAATGTTTTACAAATATTTCCTTTTATATTTGTTTCACAAATATTTCCTTTTATAAAATCCTTTAATTTTATAATTATTTTCTTTTATAAAATGTTTTTCCTTTTATATATAATATCCATTGATTTTATATAAATAATTCATTTTCAAAATACACTTTGAAAATCTCCTTTTTTTTACATTCCAGTATTTCTTACGGTATTTAAAATACCCAAATAACAATGGTCGATATCATTCAACACACGTAATCAACACAGATTATATATCACATCATATATTACAATATATAAAAAACAGTAAAATAAATGTTGAGGAATCCAGTTGGATGACCTGTTTCCCTACCTCCACAGATGTTAAACAATATAATTAACATCAATTTCATTTCACTATGAAATATTCTGATAAACAAATCAATATATTTATTTATTTATTTATTTATTTAATTCAAGAAAAAAGTATTCCTTATAATAAAAAAGTATTCCTTATAATAAACAACCGCAATTGATATCCCATAGTTTAATGAAATAGCAATTCTAATCCAACCCCAAAATTACGAAAAAATAGCAGATAAAAATAATACTTGCTTTTTTAAAGGAAGGAGTAATAACTACCAAATTGTAAAACATGGAAAAATGAGATAACGAAAAAATCACCGTTAATTGATTAAACGATCGTGAATTGTGGGAAGTGAAGCGAATAAGAAGGAGGGGGTTTATCTGGTACGGTGCCCTAATCTATTTTCAGCAGATCGTTAGCGAGAAGGGTGACGGAGAAGAGGGGTGATTAGGGCTAGTAAGGGCAACAAAGCATTCGATTAGCGTAGGTCGACATGATGGTTGTGGAAGAAAACAGTGGGAAGATAACAGGGGGGTCGATTGAACGGCGTGTTGCACAAATTGATTATCGCTGAGAAAAGGAAAATGCGTGAGTCAAAGGGGACAGATGTCCCCACCCAAATTGCTTGGTTTCTGCTTTCCAGTAGTATATAGATTCTTTCACTATATCACCTTTACTGAAAGAATAATAATTTTTTGATCAAATTTATGTATAACTTCATTAGTTTTTGAAAAAACTCAAGATTTTTTTATCAAAAAGGACATAACATAAGAAAAATGTTAAAGTATAGATTATACGCTACTCATATAGAACCATATCTAGAAATCACAAGATGATTCATGCTAATCTTACTTTTTATTTCGATTAAGAGTAAATTGGACTTCTATATATTACTATGTATCTCTTATCATTCACTCAATTGTTCAATCCCTTAATCGTTTGTAAAGTCAGAGTTTTATTTGCTTTTACAAAAAAATGATTCATAATAGCCCTTTTTCAAATAGAGCGATGTACAAGTGAAGATGTGATAGAAACCGGCCTTCATATATGTAATGAAAACACAACTTTAGAGAAATTCGATGACAATGAAAATATATATTCTACACAAGCATGGATACAATAATGCATATAATATATTTTATGAGAGAGAAAAAATATGAATATGACAGTTACTTGGTTCAAATAAAATAACCTTCAATTGTAAGCCTGTAAGAAAAAAAATCAAAAAAAAATATGCAAATCGCGGTGCCAGTCATCAACTAACCATGGACCTCCACATGATAAAGGAGCAAAATAAATCTAAAGTTGAGTAGATTTATAAACAAAATTAAAGTGACGAGAGATAGTTACCTGGATCAACAAAACCAATGGATGGGATACGAGAATGGGGGATCAATAAAACAAATGGATGGGATAGTAGAAAAGGGCCACCAACGAAAGGCGAAAGAAAAACAATGGAGATGCGAGGTATCGATCCTCGGACCACGGGCAAGCGATGCACGTACTCTACCAACTGAGCTACATCCCCATTCATTATGGTTCATCCGTAACTTATATAAATTATCAATCACAACAATGGCGGTACTGAGTCAAATGAGCAAGGGAAGAAGTTGCAAAGAAGGGGAAGAATACTAAAACCGAGTCTAGTTAAGATAGCTATGCAATCGGAGTAATTGATGTTTATGAATCAGAATTGGGCTAGTGAGAGAAGAAAAGAAGGAAGTATTGGGATTCTGAAGTGCTGCTTGAAATACCCAGTATTATTTATGCCTCTCCATTCAATGAAGCCCATCTCAAGCCTTTTTAGGATTCCCAATTACAACTCTATTTTGTAAGTTATCATGGAGCAAAAGCCTATGGTACTATTTGATGGGCCAAACTAATCAGTTTCTTAGTAGAAATAAAATGAACTGCAGGCGTTCGACGCCAACTGCTAATTTTTATATTCCGTCCGCTTAACAACTCATTCAATCCAACTAAACGCATATTATGTTCTAAATAATATAAGTTTAATGAGTTATAAAAAATCTACAAAATATGAACCAATTTATCATAATTAATTTGTTAACATGTTGGTTAAATATTTTTTGAAACATGCGTAATTAGTTTATCAAATTATCTATTAAGTCATTAAAAAAATTGAACTGCTACTTAGTTTTTGCAATGAGTCTGAAAAAGTATCTACAAGAGGAAAATTAAGATATGTGCATCTCGTCGAAGTTAGGAACCATGACATATGTTTGAATTATATTGAGAGACTTGAAAAAGCAATATATCACTGAAAGTTCCCACTAAATAACGAAAAGGCATGCAAATGAAACTTGAAAACAAAAGATATAGTCCCACAGGAGCTAGAAACTAAGATAAGCTATAGAAAAATCATCAAATAGATGACCCAAACTATAATGCCTGTAGCAAAAGAAAAGAAAGCTTGTTAGTAGCGACAACACTCTTGCTGAAAATTCACAATAAAGAGCAACAGCAAGTGCAACTCAAAAACCTACATGGAAAAAACAAAATATAGAGTTATAAACTTTTTGTAATATAATAGTGAAGTTATGGCCACAAACTTTAAAAAAGTACTTTATAGCAAGGCAACTTGCGTAAATTAAAGCTATAACATAGCATATAAAAACATTTTGGAAAATCAAAAGAAAGCACAAGACAATTTGGCAAGCATAAGGCAGCTCAAAAGTACATTATATTGTTGTGTGTAGTGTTAAATAAGGCCATTGATCCTTGCTTTGAATGAGCAATAAAAATTGTAGTAATAACACACTTACAAAAAATAACAATTAACTACAGTTGCTGCCAATCAATAAATTAATGTAAAAAAATAAAATGTTTTAATCTAATGCAACAAAAATGGATCTACAAATAAAGACCTAAGTGCCCATGATCTTTTCTTTTTTCCCAACAAAACCTGAATTTTATAACAAAATGAAAGGAAGGAATGATTTGGTATCCCAATTGATGTTTGAAATTTGATATTGAAACAAAGTCCTTATATTACAAATATTGAAAATACAAATTCATGCTATGAAAAGAAAATTTAATCTACTTCTTTATGCAAAAATACAAATCATTATAATTTTTCAATGAAATGAACAGTTTTTATCTTTTCACAATAAAAGAAAAATTCTTTCACCATATCACCTTTACTGATAGGGTAATAATTTTTTTGATCAAGTTAATGTATAACTTCATTAGTTTTTGAAAAAACTCGAGATTTTTTTATCAAATCAACATAAAACAAGAAAAATGTTAAAATATAGATTATACGCCATTCATATAGAACCATATCTAGAAGTCACAAGCTGATTCACGCTAATCTTTCTTTTGATTTTGATTAAGAGTAAATTGAACTTCTATATATTACTATGTATCTTTTATTATTCACTCAATTGTTAAATCCCTTAATCATTTGTAAAGTGAGAGTTTTATTTTCTTTTACAAAAAAATGATCCATAATAGTCGTTTTTCAAGTAGAACGATACACAAGTGAAGATGTGATAGAAACCGGCTTTCATCTATGGAACGAAAACACAACTTTAGAGAAATTCAGTGATGATGAAAATATATATTCTACACAAGCATGGATACAAAACATGCATATAATATATTTTATGAGAGAGATAAAATATGAACACGATAGTTAATTGGGTCAAAAAAATAATTTTTAATTGTTAGCTTGTAATAAAAAACAATTAAATAAAATTATACAAATCACGGTGCCATTCGTCAATTAACTATGGACCTCCACATACTAAAGGAGCAAAATAAATCTAAATCTGAGTAGATTTAAAAACCAAATTAAAGAGACGAGAGATAGTTACCTGGTTCAATAAAACCAATGGATGGGATAGGAGAATAGGGGATCAATAAAACAAATGGATGAGATAGTAGAAAAGGGCCAACAACAATGGAGATGCGAGGTATCAACCCTCGGACCATGGGCAAGCGAAGCACATACTCTAC
Source organism: Allium sativum (assembly GCA_030737875.1). Classification (NCBI taxonomy): domain Eukaryota; kingdom Viridiplantae; phylum Streptophyta; class Magnoliopsida; order Asparagales; family Amaryllidaceae; genus Allium; species Allium sativum. The sequence continues at coordinate 1,014,121,657 of CM060926.1, read as the reverse complement.
CAACTGAGCTGCATCCCCACTCGTTACGGTTAATCCGTAACTTGTATAAATTATCAATCACAACAATGGCGGTAATGAGTCAGATGAACAAGGGAAGAAGATGCAACAAAGTTAAGGAATGCTAAACCCGAGTCGAGTTAAGATAGTTATGCAATCGGAGTAATCGATGTTTAGGAATCACAATTGGGCTAGTGAGAAAAAAGAAGGAAGTATTGGGATTCTGAAGTGCTGCTTGAAATACCAAGTATTATTTATGCCTCTCCATTCAATGAAGCCCATCTCAAGCCTTTTTAGGATTCCCAATTACAACTCTATTTTGTAAGTTATCATCGAGCAAAATCCTATGGTACTATTTGAAAGGCCAAACTAATCAGTTTCTTAGTGGAAATAAAATAAACAACCGGCGTTCGACGCCAACTGCTAATTTTTATATTTTTTCGCTTAAAAACTCATTTAACCCAACTAAACGCATATTATGTTCTAAATAATATAAGTTTAATGAGTTATAAAAAAAACAAAATATGAACCAATTTATCATAATTAATTTGTTAGCATGTTGGTTAAATATTTTTTGAAACGTAGGAAAAAATCATTAGTTTATCAAATTATCTATTAAGCCATTAAAAAGATTAAAAAAGTTGAACTGCTACTTAGTGTTTGCAATGAGTCTGAAAAAGTATCTACAAGAGGAAAATTAAGATATGAGCATCTTGTTGAAGTTAGGAACAATGACATATGTTTGAATTCCATTTGAGAGACTTGAAAAAGCAATATATCCTTGAAAGTTCCCACTAAATAACGAAAAAGCATGCAAATGAAACTTGAAAACCAAAGACATAGTCCTTACAGGAGCTAGAAACTAAGATAAGCTATAGAAAAATCATCAAATCGATGACCCAAACTATAATGCTTGTAGCAAAAGAAAAGAAAACTTGTAAGTAGCGACAATACTCTAGCAGAAAATTCACAATAAAGAGCAACAACATGTGCAAATCAAAAACATGGAAAAAATAAATTATAGAGTAATCAACTTTTTGTAATATAATAATGAAGTTATGGCCACAAACTTTAAAAAAGTACTTTATAGCAAGGCAACTTGCGTAAACTAAAGCTAAAACATAGCGTATGCGTAACACCCCGTATTTTTCTGTGAACATAAGAGTAACAAATCAGAGGATAATTAAATTGTGCTAAAATAATTAAGGGAAATGGGTTGCGCCATTGCGTTCGTCTCGAAATTCTTCTTGGAATAGAGTCCAAATTTGCGTAAATTGGACTCTGTATGAAGAAGATATGGCCTTCAGAAGTTTCAGGAAAAATCAGCCCGAAATTCAAAATTCAAATTTCGAAATTCAAAACAGACACCCGGGCTGGGCGGGAAAATTCCCGCCCAGGGCCCAGGTCGACACTAGGGTCGACCTGGGGGTCGACTTGGGTAAACAGGTCGACCCTAGGGTCGACCTTCCCCTTCCCTTATCTGTAGACAGATCCATTTTTCTGCACCTGGACGCCTTTCTGACCGGATTCGTGAGCTCTAACCTATTTAAACACCCCAAACCTAGCTTTCTCTCCACACAATTTCATTCTTCCTATACCCTGTCTCTATTCTAATTAAAAATAAAAATGGCGTTGCTACTCTGCTAAAATCAAAACTAGAACTAGTGCATCTTCTTCCGATCTGAATAGAATTATAAGAGAATCAAATCTAATCGACAGTCTACACCAAAGGAGTGCTATTCAATGTCAGAATACAGATCCCAGAAATCAAGATTTACCTTTTAAATTGTGAGTACAGTTATTTTTAGATATAAGCTTTTGTTATGATCTTGGCATGGTTATAAATCTGAATCTGAGGTTATGCATATTCTCATCTGTCAGATCTGTTTTTCTGTGACTATTTTGTATCTCCTTTTTCTTTCTGTTTTATAGCCAGGCTACTATGAGCCTGTGCCAAGTCTCATAAGAGATTAACGCATGAACGCTAATTTTGGGACAAATAATGAATATTGCATAATTGGACATGACTAATTTGTGACTGATTTGAGAAAGGAACATAGGTTGTAAATTAAAATCTAGAATCAGTGCATACTATGCATACAAGACTGTGATTTGGAAGAAGAATTATTATATGATAGCATATGACTTGGGATTTGGAATATAATGCATATTAGAATGCAAGATCTGATTTTGAGGATTTAATATATGATTAAAATTTAAGATCTAGATTTTGGGGCATATTTTATATCACAATCTATGACTTGAGAAGAGAAAAAAAGATATATGTGACTTAGGCGTAAAGATCTATATTAAAATAGGTTAACTATTAATGTGAATGCGCCTAAATATGGATTTTTGGATATTTGGCATCATAGGCTATAATTTGGCATAATTCATATTGTTTGGGACTTTTTAGAGAATATTCTGTACTGTGCAAAGTTTAGTTAAAATTTGGGGCATATGTCATATTAAGAATTATGACCATGATTTAGGCATGTAAATTTAGGCAAGATATGTAAATAGAACTTTAAGAAATATTTAATCCATGAAATCTGCTGAATTGCCTAATCTGTTAATCTGTTATCTGCTAAATCTGTTGAATTGCCTAATCTGCTAAATTTGTTATCTGCTTAATCTGTTGAATTGCCTAATCTGCTAAATCTGTTATCTGCTTAATCTGTTGAATCGCCTAATCTGCTAAATCTGCTGAATTGCCTAATCTGCTAAAATTGTTATCTTCTAAATCTGTTGAATAACTTAATCTGTTGAAAGCTGAATAATTATAAATTGGAGGCTCGATCTAAAATTGAGCAAAACATGTTAATAGAACTTTGGATAATCTGTCGTAACTTATAAAGAAGTTAAATCTGCTAAATAGACATAATTAATCTGATATTTTCTGTAAAGTGGCTATGACACGAGGTTATACTCCGTTTGCGGTAGAAGCCTGCCCGGAACCAACCGGATTAACCAGCGACCGCAAACTGTCAGTCTAATGTGAGAGGTCGTAAGCATAACTAAAATATTCTTAGACACGAGGTTAGGTCTGGCTTGTGGCAGAAGTCTGCCCGGAACCGCCCGACATATCCAGCGGCCACAAGCTACCGACCTAATGTGAGAGGTCTGTGCATTAATAATTAATTAATGCAAATCTAAGATAAATATGATACCTAAAACGTGTTGGGTGGATAAGGTTAAAACAAATGGGTCTGATGAATCTAACAAACCCGTTTCGTAAATTTGTAGGCCCAATACAAAGTTAGGTAAAACAATCTGTAAGCCTGTTAATCTGTATATCTGATCCGTTAGCCTGAGAACTTGTTAATCTGTATATCTGATCCGTTAGTCTGAAAACTTGTTAACTAGATTGTCTGATTTGTGAACTAGTAACCTGAACTCTGTCTGAAATATGGAAACAAGTTAATTTGAAATTTGTTAGCCTGGGGACACAAGGTTAGGAGGGAAAATACTTGTGTCATCTGTTGTTTGGGACCCATATTAGTTAGTAACCCTTTCTGGTATCAAAACTTTGACCTCATGCTATGTAGGGGTCCGGGCACGTTTACTGAACTAATTATAAGCGATTCATTCTGATAATGGCGAGGGGTGTTGATGGTGTGTTCCAACTGGGTCATGTGCGTGCATGGATCCAGTTTGCTTTGAGGATGTAAGACACCGTGACATCTGTAAATAGATCTATGTCAATAGGTTGCCACTTTAGGGAGTGATACACCCTACTGTGGGGCCGACACATGTTATTTATGTATTAGGGAGCCGATCGCTTGGGGGGTAGGACTTAGGGTACACTTAGTTCTGTCTGTTTCTGTTGGTACCGTCTGTTTCTGTTGGGTGGCAACACCTATCTGTTTCTGCGTGGTGCCATCTGTTGGGGTGGTAAAGGCCCATTACTAGTGTACACCTAATTCTTACATTCTTTTTCCGTAAGGATTATTCTGTTTCCGTCTCTGATTCCGTTTCCGATTCTGTTTCCGTACCTTCTATCTGTTGGGGTGGTAAAGGCCCATTATTAGTATTCTGCTTCTGTACCTTCTGTCTGTTTGGGTGGTAAAGGCGCACTAATAGCATTCTGTTTCTGTAGAGATTATTCTGTTTCTATTTCAGTTTAGACATTAGGGTAACACCTAATCCTGTTATACTAGTATTAGTGCAGAGAAGTGAGGACTAAGTAAAAAGCTTAGCTTAGTCTATATTATTTTGTTAACCTGCTACTCCTGTTACGGTTATCTCTCCTCCAGTTTTATTTACATGTCATGATACTATTATCTGTTTATATGTTGAAAGTCACTGGACTCACTAGACTTATGTCTGACCTAGTTTGTTTCGCCTCTTTTCTTTCCGTTCCCCCCTCCTGATTTTTAGGGTGGAGACATAGGAGCTTAATTCAGATTCTCTCTGCTTGAAGTATTTGAAGTATTGCTTGGCTTTGGCTTTATCTTTCCATGGCAGTTTATATTGGGGATTATGATTTTAAAAACTATGCATTCTGAAGGCTTTTGTACAAGACCGATATTTTGTACTTGAATTATGATATTGTGATTTGGAAAGACGTAACCAAACTTATTTCTGTTTCTGTTGTAATAAAGTTATAAATTTTGCAAGTACTATTTTATCTGTCTTGTAAATTTCTGTTCTGTCTACTAAAACGCTCCATCAAAGTTAAGGCATTCCATTTGTGAGTGACCTTAACGGAGGTGGGGTGTTACAATATGAAAACATTTTGCAGAATCAAAAGAAAGCATAAGACAGTTTGGCAAGCGTAGGGCAGCTCAAATGTACATTATATTGTTGTGTTCAATGTTAAATAAGGCCATTAATCCTTGCTTTGAATGAGTAAGAAAAAAATGTAGTTATAACATACTTACAAAAAAAATTACAGTTGCTGCCAATCAATAAATTAATTTGAAAAAAATAAAATGTTTTACACAAATTTTACAAAAATTGATCTACAAATAAAGACCTAAGAGCCCATGCTCTTTTCTTTTTTCCCAACAAAACATGAATTTTATAACAAAATGAAAGGAAGGACAGATTTGGTATCGCAATAATGTTTGAAATTTGACATTGAAACAAAGTCCTAATATTAAAAATATTGAAAATATAAATTCAAGATATGAAAAGAAAATTTAATCTATTTATTTATGCAAAAATACAAATCATTATAATTTTTCAATGAAATGAACTGTTTTTGTCTTTTCACAATAAAAGATAAATTCTTTCACCATATCACCTTTACTGAAAGGATAATAATTTTTTAATCTAATTGATGTTTAACTTCATTAGTTTTTGAAAAAACTCAAGATTTTTTTTATCAAAATGAACATAAAACATGAAAAATGTTAAAAGATAGATTATACGTTACTCATATAGAACCATATCTAGAAGTCACAAGCTGATTCATGCTAATCTTACTCTCTTTTTTTAGCGCATAGCCGACCGCTTTTTATAGTGTTCCGTAACACTCTTTTATTATGACTAGTAATAAAATTACAATACAGTACAAGTGACTGTAGTTAGCAGTCAACTAATCGGTTTTTAAGGTGGACCGTCCACCGCTTACGGAGTTTATAGTGGTCCGTCCACTCTATCTACCAGGCTTATAGTACATGAACTAGTCTAATTTAACTAGGCTACAATATAACTCCATGCAGGGAGCATTACATACTGAAAACTGTATATTACATGGAATACAAATGCTAGTGCCGAATAAACGGCATCACATGGAAAATACCCTAGCCAAACCCCAAAAATATGAAGGTACATAGTATCGTGGGCTGGCAGACTTTCATCACGAGACACGTACTGTGCTAATCTTACTTTTGATTTTGATTAATAGTAAATTGAACTTCTATGTATCTCTTATCATTCACTCAATTGTTCAATCCCATAATCGTTTGTAAAGTGAGAGTTTTATTTGCTTTTACAGAAAAATGATTCATAATAGCAATTTTTCTAGTAGAACGATATATAAGTGAAGATGTGATAGAAACCGGCTTTCATCTATGCAATGAAAACTCAACTTTAGAGAGATTCAATGACGATGGAAATATATATTCTACACAAGCACGGATACAATAACTAACATGCATAAAATATATTTTATGAGAGAGAAAAAATATGAACACGATAGTTACTTGGGTCAAATAAAATAACCTTTAATTGTTAGCTTGTAAGAAAAAACAATCAAATAAAATAATGCAAATCGCGATGCCATTCATCAACTAACCATGGACCTCCACATAATAAAGAAGCAAAATAAATCTAAATCTGAGTAGATTTAAAAACAAAATTAAAGCGATGGGAGACAGTTGCCTGGATCAATAAAACCAATGGATGGGATAGGAGAATAGGGGATCAATAAAACAAATGGATGGGATAGTAGAAAAAGGCCACCAACAAAAGGCGGAGGAAAAACAATGGAGATGCGAGGTATCGATCCTTGGACCACGAGCAAGGGACGCATGTACTGTAACGTCTCAGAAATTTGGGCTGTTTGAAATGGAACTAATTAAAGATTTAACTGTTTTATATTGGTACTGGAGTTAGAAATTTAAATTGAAATATATCGTTTTGAGTTGAATTGGATTCCATATTTAATTCAGAACAGTTGGTTTGAAAACAGATATTTATTTTTGAATATTTGAATTATATTTGGTTGGTTATTCAAATTGAATTTGAAATTCGAGCAAAAATATAAGTTGTTGAATTTTAAAGTAAACATTAATTAACGCAAATCAGAGATTTTATTTGTTGAGATATATGGAAAATTTATTTGGACATGTGCGTAATTGTGAAAATGAAAAATTAATGTTTCTAATTCGGAAGCGGACAGAGTTGTTAATGGACAAACAAGGAAAAATCGGTGAACCGACAGATGAATATCATATGCAAACAGAATTAAAAATCTGACCAAGCTAATTTTATTGAGTTCATAATTTGGAAACGAAAAGGTACGTAAAATTTTTGTCGTATTTGGGAACTATGTTTACAACACGAATATTGTGCATTCAACAATGGCTTCTAGTACCCTTAAATATTACGTTATACTTGGCTATAACCTACCTAAGTAAAAAATTTCGCAGCCTTACCTCTGTAAAGCCGACAACCCTAAAGCCTATTGATAAAACATTGTTCTTATCCCCAATAGTTTTACTTCTATAAAAATCTTATCCTTAAAAATCTTCAGCAACTCATTCTTCCATTTTAATTTTTATGTCCGCAATCAAACCCTTTCCCCTAAAATTGAAATAAACCGCCACCTTCCTCCTACATACGACTAGCCTTGCTCCACCTTCTGCCACAAAATCATGGCCAACGGAGATCTAATTGCTCCTCCTTTAAGCAATTTAACTCAAAGACCGATCTTTTTCCCAATGAAAAACTTTTTTGTCTAATCAAATCATCATCAGGCAGTCTCGCAACCCACCGCAGCTGGCTTCAACCACCAAGCCATCAAATCGAATGCAGAAGCCATCGGAAATCGTCAAAGATACTCACCTCCACTACTCTTCTCTTTGATTTAGGAAAACATGGCAGTATAGTGAGTTCCCTCTCACGATTGATTAAATCCATTTCAAGTTCTTAAACTTCAATGCTACAGAAATAAAATAGTTAATGCTTAAATTGGGATGTTTTGCGATGGATGATTCTTCTATTGCATGTTGTTGCTAATGTTTGCCGTCCCTGAATATTAGAAATAAATTTATAAATTTCTACTTCTATAAATACTCTAGAAATAAATTTGAATTGCAGTATAAATGAAAAACTATCTTCATCGCTAGGGGTGTCGTTGAATATTAGATCAATATTTATAAATTGCTACTTCTATATATACTCTTGATGGCCCTATTTGGTTCTACTGTGAGCACTCTTGGTCCCTAGTCGAGGGTTGGGCATAATGTTGTCTGAAGTAAAGTCTGTCAAACCAAACAAAGGTAGGAAAAATGAGAGTAGAAAACCAAGTCTAGATTGATTTTGTCAGTTTTTAGCCAAACAAAATTGCATTAAAATTGTCCTACTTAATAATGAAAATATTCTATATGTAATATGTTTGAGTTTTTAAACATTTGTGGTTATTGAGTCTGAGTGTTCCCATGGGATATCTGTTACTGGTCATTAACCTATTGATATTGGGATTGATTTATTTGAGCATCAGTTAATCAATATTAGGGAGACTATCTACTGAGTACTATTCTAATAACAGTACAAATTTGTTATAAGATAAAACAAATAATCCTCTTCACTACTAGGTTATGTCAATGTTATTAAGATCGATGATAGTTAATTTAATTTGACAACCAAGGAAGAGGATTCTTTACAACAGGACATAGATTTAGTGACCAAATGATTTAACCAAGAAATTAGAAATGGTGACCACCATTTATGCTATAACTTGTTGTTACCATTTCCATTTGCTAGCAGTAACTGGAAATGGTAATATATTAGCAACATGTAGTACATTTAATTAGTTTATATATGGATCTGGGCTGGAAATATATATGATCTAAACTAGCACCATTATGTTCATCCTTCTATACATGGTTTCTCTAAATGTACATGCTGTCTATTATGAGTTGACTACCAGGCCATAGCATGAAAATTTGAATTTGGCCACTGTGTATTTCTATTTTATTGGCCACTTTTACTTATAGCAATTTGTGTATATGTGTGTATCCATATATACATAATGGTGCATATTTGTGGGTGAGTGTGTGTTGTGCCCGCGTGTGTGTGTTTTGATACAGTATAAAAATATAATGATACACACATGTTTATTTTGTTAAAATCTGGAATGGGTCTTACACCATGTTTTTTTTTGGAAAATCTGAACTTGTTGAATGTTCCTCGCTTTAAAGCACTCATTGCATTGTCCGTTTAACTATGAATTTCAGGCTTCCCCAAATGGATTTACTGTTCATCCCCAATTATCTGTAATGTGATCAGAAGACATTTAGGACAATGAAATAAGATTAGTCATGTGTTTATTGTTCGACACTTAGTTAGCACACAAATGTTTCTTAATTGCATTGGTAATGTACATAGTATCAGAACTATTAGTTGTAAAACATATTAACAGAACATGATTTTCCATTGGAAAAATAAAATAAAAATAAAGATCGTTATAAAATAAATGAGAAACTTGTATGTGATATTAAGGACAGTCAAATAAATAAATTCCACTGGTAAAAGGGAATGTCTGGATTCCATATGCATGTAATTCTTTGACTATACCTCTCTATCATCTTACTTAAACTAAACTACACATGGTTGGCAAACCAGCGGATATATCTTGCCAGCGAATTATACACTAGGGCTATAGACACCTGGGTATTTCATTTTGCTTATATATATAGTTTTTGAGGAATTGTTACACGACCTAGAGAACACCCAATGAGACTGTCACAACATTTGCACGCTTTTAATTAGTTGCATATAAAACTTGAGCTTGATTCCATTTTTGGCATGCTGCTATGACCATGAATGTAATTGAACATGCTTGTTCATTTGGATGCCACTTGGTAGCTATTTTCCCATGCTACCATTTTCCATACATCTTTGCTCTTTATTTTTTTGTTAACTTGAAAAATTATGAAGGCATGTGCTTATGTTTTTCCTGTCCACTAAACTGATGCCAAACATGTAGTTTCTTTATTTGTTAACAGACAAAACCTTACAGTCATGTAGTTGAACATGGGACAGAAACAGGGAAGCCATTTGTTCAAATTCTTTTAACAACATAGTTTGTAATCTTTGGCAAGATCCGCATTTGGGTATATATATATATATACACTAAAATTACTGAAATGGGCTTTTTTTTCTAATTTGCACCAACTGCCCATAACCCATTTTCTGTGAGGCACATTATTATTATTTGATTCTATATAAAAATGTGTAGGTCGACTGCACCGCAAATTAGTATTCCATTTTGCTTCTTAACTTATATTATTTGCTTCATGAAATCAATAAATGAATTTGAATAAAAGCCAATAAAGACACATAAAATTAAATAAAGACAAATAAAAGAAAATAATATGAGGCACGTTATTTTTCTAAATACACTCAGACGAATAAATACCACCACTGTTTGTTCTATATATGACATCGATGATTGGATTAGCTATTTTATTTCAGTTCATGTTGAAGTTAATTTACTTGAACTATGATTTAATCCTAACTCGAGTGTTTTATGTTTTGTATGGAATGCTCGGGTCAGACCCGAGTAGTACAGATTTTCAAGATTACAGCTCAGGATTTGAAGGCTGACAATATTGGGGGAATCCGAAGACACGCACTCTGAAGTTTTCAAAAACAGTAAATATTTTCTTTTATTCAACTATGTTTGAAAATTTTGTTGTATATAAAAAAGTGATGTATTCAAAAATTCTGATTATCAAAAAAAGTTTAATTCCGATGTTCAATACTGTGTTGTTATTTATTTTGTATTTTTTCCATTTAAACTCTATAAGCTAAATACGCTCTGTCCATTTGGACGTTTTAAATTGGTTTTATCACCAATTTGAAGTGGTTAAAAAGGCGGGACATTATAAGTGGTATCAAAGCTTTGGTTTGTTCAAAGCTTAGCTTATAGTGTTTAAAACGGATCGTGAAAAGAAGAAAAAAGGTTTTGAAAAATAAACTTTTGGAAGTGCTTTTAAAAACTAATATTTTAAAGTTGAATTGTTTTGGGAATACTATATATTTTGAAAATTATTATTTTGAAACTAATATAGCAGAAATAAAAATTTATTTTGGGATTTGAAATTTTCGGAATCCCCAGTCTTCGAATTCTGCTTTGCCAGCGCTGTTCTTTGACAAGTTCTCTTAGGATTGAATCTCGAATCCATCATTGGATGATATTTAAGGAAGAAAATTATAAAAGAATCAATAAATTGATTTATGTAGTTGTGTATTTTGGAAATCAAGACAACTGAAATTGATTGGTAATAATAACTCCGATGGAAATTTAAGTAAAAAGAGGAAGTTTGAAATCATTTCAAAATGAAATGATGGATTTTATTTTGATATGCGGGATAGAAATAAATGTAAATAAAATCGAAAAAGAGGTATAACTGGAATACGACTGTGTTAAACTTGATTAATTTATTCAGAACGTGATAAGATAAATTATAATTGGTTTCAAACCAATGATGTATGACCGAATATATGAATTCGATAGAAGTATAAACTTGTTAGTCAATTATAAAGAAGTGAATTGTGAACATGAGTTATAAATGAAACAATATATGAATGAAGATGGTGAAGAGATTTGAATCAATATTTACATGAAATCAATGCTAATTTGATTTGACGAGTCTAGATTCGTATAAAAGGAATAATATTCACTTGTTAGATGTAAGTAACGTTTGAAAGCAAATAATGAAATTGGAGATGGAGGAAACAGAATAGACCAGTACGATGAAATTATTCTGAAATTCCGAATATAAATTTTTCGAACTTCGGGATAAATTATCGGATAAGAAATTATTCGAAAGGAAATTATTCGAGGTAGTCAGTTGTGACGAATTTCAGGAAAGTGCTATTTACTTTCCGTTTTAATCAAAAAATTAATATAAAATTGTTTATGTATTCAGATTAACGGATAAAGTATATTTTAAAGATTAAATATTTCGAAGGTGTGAATTATTGTAATAATCAAAGATTTTTGTAAAAGAAGTGAATTCCTAATCCGAGTTCGGAAGTTACGAGAATGGATGTTTTATTAGTGTTCAAAGTTGTGAATTTTATCTATTTTTGAAGTTAATAATGTTGTTCAGTTAAGGCCTGAGAGGTAATTATACCCCAACTTGATTGACTCTAGTGTTGACTAAGAAATGGATAAAGTTCGATATCAAGAGTGGTTAAGTGAAGTAAGTAAGTGAGTGCCAGTGGTTAAGTAAAAAAAATAGCGATGTTTTATTTAACATCTAGTTAAAGAAAATAACGAATTTAGAAATGTTTCTTATGAAAACAAAGTATATATTCTATAAAAAATAAAGATTTGTGAATATATGAAAATTCTTCCAATGATATTAAATGATTTTCTAAAGAAAAATGAATATAATAATTGAAATTGTTTTCAAAAGATCATGAGATGCTAACGAGTTTGGATAAATTAGAATGGTAAGAACTAAAGAACAAAGAGTCGCACGTCGAGAATGGAGGACAACAGAAGTCAGATTATAAGAGTAATGGATTTGTATACGGAATTTGACAATTGCGTAAGCAGGGATTTGATAAGAAAGTAAGGAATGGAGTTAAGAAAAATGTCAATTTACTGGAGATTAGTAAAGTTGGATGACTTTCTGAGTATTGATCTGATGTTGGTTTCGGCCTTCGGGGTTGATGCTTAAATAATTGTTTGCTTGTTAATTTACGATCAATGGATGTGAATATTGAAGAATGATGAGAAACTTATATATAAAAAAATCTGGAATTTTGAAGAGTATAAAGATTTGAATTAATTGATGTACTTAGTAATTGGAATTAGGAAGAAAATTGGTTTATAATAAATAGAGTCGTAAATCTGAGTTGCAAGAATATCAAATATCTGGATTGATGAAGAGGTCAAAACTAAAATTTTGAAATTTGAATGGAAATTTGAGGATATTCGATTTTAGATAGATATAGAAGTTTTTGAATCTTTTATGAAAAATATATAAGAATATAGTGAATATGAGAACTGCTGGATTGGACGGAAATCGATTCGAAATGAAATCTTATGTATAAAACTAGTATAAGAATGAGACGTTTGAATATATGATTTGGAAAGGAAATCTTATGCACGTCGACATAAGTATGATTTATGAGAAGTATGAAATAAAGTACTATATGTATATAGTATAATATGTTTTCAAAATCAGGATAAGGAAAGTACCTTCCTTCTCTATGAATTTCGAGCTTAGTTGAGATATGCTGCTGGTGGTAGTAGGTTGTCCGGACATAAAACTCATGAGTTGCCATTGAGCACGACTGCTAGTGTAATTCGCAGGGCTGTAGATAGCCTACGGCGGACGGATATTTTCCAAGGGAATCAGGCGTAACCATTGTGACCGCTGCGATATAGATTCATTGGAATTCGACCGTGTAGAGAAATTCGCAGGGTTGCAGATAGCCTACGGCGGATGGATGTTTCTTAGGAGAACCAAGCGTAACCATTGTGACTGCTGCGATCTACAGTCGAATTATAAGGGCGTAATCCACAGAGTTGTGAAAGCCTACGGGTATGGATGTTTCCTGAGGGAATCAGACGTAACCATTGTATACTTGCGGTCCACGCGGTAAATTGTCTACCGGTGAAAGAGATATAACCACTAGAGTTACTAAAGGTAGTATGATGAGCCGTGCAAGTATTTGAGATATCTTAGTGATAGTGAGCCACCTGTTTAATGCAGCAGTTAGTCTTCATGACTTGAGTTAATTTCATTTAATGATTTGATTCCGTGATCCTCAGACAGAGCAACCAACGCTCAATGGCCTCAGATTATCTTTTGATTCTTAAATATCTTCTGTTGATCTGTCCATGATGAAATTCGTAAGGAAGTGAATTCCTATGGATATGGATGTTTTCTGGGGGATCCAGACGAAACCATTGTGTATATGCGATTCATGAACAATCAACATTTCAATATCACCTTGGTACTTTCCGTATCTGTTTCTTCTTCTTTTTTGATTTTTTTTTTTGATTTTTTTTACTGGGAATTAAAGAAAGGATATTTAGTACTTGGAGAGTTTAGTTGTACGTTTGGCCAGCGTATGCCTAACATCTGTAAGGATGACAATAGACTTGTCAAACTTCGAGTCATCAAATATTTTCAAATCAATAATTTGAAATTAAAGTATACCTAACTAAATAAGTTAAGAAATAAAATTTCGGAGCAATAATACAAATATTTTCTGTATAAAAACTATAAAAGAAGTCAGATTTCGAAAAATTTCAAGTAGACAATTTGTGACTTAAAAAGGAGATTATTTACACTTTTTAGTGAGTGTTGGGAAAGATAAAATGAATTGAGTGAAAGGGAATTGAGTTGAACTTGGATGGTAAGGAATAAGTTCAACATTGGATAAGTGAATGTTGACAAAAGAGATTAATTCTGAAAGGAAATGCGATTTTCTGAATTAATTGAATAAATTGGATAAAACAAAGAAGATGATGGCTTAAATATCGATATTTAATTAGTTGTGAAAAAATGTAACACAAATATGAAAATTTGAAGTGTACATTAATATAACTATAACGACCTCTCCTTTTCGAGGACGAAAAGTTTTAAAGGGGGGGGGGAGATTGTAACGTCCTGGAAATTTGGACATTTTGAAATAGAATTAATTAAAGATAAAACTATTTTATATTGGTACTGCAGTTAGAAAATTAAAATGAAATATATTGTTTTGTGTATATTTAATTCAGAACAGTTGGTTTGAAAACAAATATTTATTTTTGAATATTTGAATTGAATTTGGTTGGATATTCGAATTGAATTTGAAGTTGGATTGAAAATATAAGTTGTTGAATTTTAAAAGTGAACATTAATTAAAGCAAATCACAGATTTTATTTGTTGAGATATATGGAAAATTGATTTGGACATGTGCGTAATTGTGAGAGCGAAAAATTAATGTTTCAAATTCGGAAGCGGACAGAGTTGTTAATGGACAAAAAAGGAAAAATCGGTGAACCGATAAATGAATATCATATGCCAACAGAATTAAAAATCTGACCAAGCAAATTTTATTGAGTTCAGAATGTGGAAACGAAGGGGTGCGTAAATTTTTTATCGTATTTGGGAACTATGTTTACAACATGAATAGTGTGCATTCAACAATGGTTTACAGTACCCTTAAATATTAAATTGTACTTGGCTATAACCTACCTAAGTTGAAAATTTTACAGACCTAACTCTGTAAAGCCGACAACCCTTAGGCCTATTGATAAAACATCGTTCTTATCCCCAATAGTTTTGCTTCTATAAAAATCTCGGCTTTTCCTTAAAAATCTTCAGCAACTCGTTCTTCCTTTTTAATTTTTATGTCCGCAATCAAACCCCCTTTCCCCTAAAATTGTGTAAGGACCCGTAACTTCCCTATGAAGGAAAGACGGATTGCTTTGAGAACAAGATGAATTAGAACACAAACGACAGAACATTTCATTGCTTATTACAACAATTTCATCAGAATACAAGAATATACAGAGTATGAATAAATATTACACATTCACTAAATATCAGAGGTTTACAAGTTACAATGCAGCGGAAAATAATACAAAACACAACTGAAAGTAATATACGGATACAGAGCTTTCCAAATATCATTCTAGCTGCAAACCAGGATCCTGTGAACATAAATCTGCAAAACAAAAACTACTAGCTGCCCGTACAAAATAAGGGCACCCAGAGTTTAGGTTAAAACAATAAACTCCAGGTCAGTCATGTGACTTGTGTGAGAACTAAATCAGTTATTTAAAACTTTACTTTAAATCAGATATATCAAGGGACCACGCTGTATAACACGGAACGGGTTTCCTCCTAAGAATACCAGTGCATTTATCAAAACAATGCAATGCTTTTTGAAAAAATGAAGCTATTATAAGACCCAGGTCCTATCACATAATGCAACGCAAGCCGGGGGATATGGTTTTCCCTTATAATAGCCAAACATGCTTTGTACATTAAAACAAATCCTTTGATACTATAATAAGTGCATAGTGCATAAAACAACTTCAGATATAAATGTATCAATCCTAGGCGGCATGGGTACCATATATCATGTCGCCAATACTAGGCTCTACAATCAAATCCGCAATTGTCACGTATTGGAAGTTTGATTTCCATCTGTGAACCAAGGCAAGGGATCACCCTTACCGCTTCGAGACGCTCTAGCCCGTGTCTCAGGCAAGTACTCTATCAAGCCTTTAGATCATCAGGGCCGGTCCACTCGATGTGGATTAAAATGCCGAACACTGCGTTTCCCCGCCCTATAGGCGTCAAAGAGCCAACTGACTCCATCGGTCCTGGATCGACTGATATAACCGAGGCGTCTCGCTATCCATCATCCACATAAGTAAAATGCCAGGGCGTGCAAAACGCTGACACCACTCCTAGCTAGAAGGAAACGCATGCCCTCCCTGAGGTCCTCGCCCGTTTCTGGTTCACACCGGTGTGTGAGGCTCGCGAATTAACGCTACGCAATGCTATGCCACAAAGGCCGTGCTTTGATCATCAACCACAAGACTTTTCTTTTCAATAGAAGCCTTGATCATTTGCATCTCGGCATGCCACACAGGCAATTCACGCTATGCAACCGATGTCTATCAATCACACAGAATGAAATCCGATGTCAGACACACATCCATTTACAAGTTCGTCCTGGGTCTGAACGAAACCGGAGGCACCTTATTCCTCCTCCATATGTCCAATATAGGGGAGAGTCCCTCGCCTATCCGTTGATCTCCAAGTGCGTCTGGACGATCACCACTTATTAACTTGCCTTGGGTGTACAACCCAATCAAGACATCAGTAATCATCCAAACGATGAGAAAACCTCCGGTCTTCAACCACCGTCTTCATCCTCGACACATCGTCGAATCTGTTATTCAGAATGGGATAAACCCGGTCTTTCTGAATAACTCGCGTATATAATAAACAAGTGTTATAAAAACACAACATACGCCTCATTCCAATCCAGAATATTTCTTTATTCAAATATTCATATACTTTGGGAAAGGTTCCCATTAATTTTATCAAAGATAAATTCTTTAAATTTATTCTTTAATCTTCCTTTGGATATCAAATCAATCTAATTAAAGATGCATTAAAACTCCACTTGATTTTAATCTTCCCAGAAATCAATATTAACGATTGTTTAACTTGGGAAATCATATCCTACCATTTACGGGGTTAAAGAACCAATGTTATTTAAAACACGGTTCACGATAAACCCAAAATGACATTCCATTCCATCAGCCTTTAACCGTAAATTAGCAAGTGAACAATCCCCTAAGTATTAACCCCAAAGGCCGAACCCAACATCAGACCAATACCCAAAAAACCATTCAACTTAACTAATCTCCAGTTAGTTTCTGATTTTGTTAACTCCATTGGGTCTAAGAAAAGTATTATTAAAGATACCATTCATGACAACCCAAATCACATTACATTAATTATGGAATCTTCACGGAAAAAACAGATCAATATATAATCGATATCAATTTCCATATCCGACCAATAATATAAATGGAATAACGGCAACGCCTCTTAAATTCCATATGTATTAACAGTCTTCCTCCACAGAAGTTCACTTCGATTATTATCAAATCGAATTCCATTTAACTCCAATTTAATATATTAAATTGGAAAATGTCACCTTGGAAAATTCCCGTTAAATCTAAATAAAAAGATTTAGAAATCCCAAATCACATTTCACTGTAAATCGGGTTAAAGAACGAATGTCGTTAAAAACACAGTTCACAATAAACCCAATTCACATTAGCCTCTAACCGTAAATTAGTAAGAGAACAATCTCCTAAGTATTAACCTCGAAGGCCAAAACCAACATCAGATCATTACCCAGGAAACCATTCAACTTAACTAATCTCCAGTCAGTTTCTGATTTTCTTAACTCCATTCGGTTCAAGAACAGTATAATTAAAGATACCATTCACGACGAACCCAAAATCCAATTTGATATTAAATACAAGGCTCTGAATAGAAAATATATCGGCTTATATTCAATATCAAATTCTGAAACCAACAAATATCGTATTGGAATAACGATATATATATATCTTCCAAATTCCTCCACAATATTCGTATAATCACGAAATCTAACATCGAAATATTCCGAAGACAATTTCGATTCAAGTCCATTCCAATTCATATATTGGAAATCCTAATTATTTTTAAAAACATTTCAAATCCAATTTATTTATTTTTAAAAATATTGGATTTACTATTCTAATTCAAAACTAGTTCATTTCGATAAAAATCTATTTTTATCTTTTCAAATATGGCATTTTTCATCCCAATTCTTTCCAAATCATTTCTTATGACTTTACACTAATTATCGATATTTTTAATAATTTTATCAAGGCCCTTACAATCGATTTCCATAAACGGCCATCGAACTGCACTTACATCGACCTTTTCCAAATTTGATTTGGACATAATTCCAAATTTAACAGTTAGATTTCAAATCTCTAATATTCGTTTGAAAGCTCTTTTCGATACGAACCCAACGGTTCTAGTTTTAGGAGAATCCGACGGTCGGATCTCCCGTAATGTCCGTTTGAAGTCAATGGTCGAAATTCGCAAATTGCCGCAGCGCTGCGCGTTCTATTCAGGCCATTATATTATATATATATATATATATATATATATATATATATATAATATATATATATATTTCGTCGATTTCCATTTAAAACGTATTTTATAAATCATTTTAAATTCGTTTTCAAAACGATTTCAACTTCGTATTCAATTTCAAATCAAAATTGAATATTCCATATCATCGATATATAAATGATAATATTTTCAAAACATTAGATTTTGAAATCAATTCATTTTCGATATTCGTTATGGAAATGAATAAAATCGATATAAATATTGTTCACGTCAAAATGACGTTAATCTAATCAACATGGCTTTATATATATTTAAATATATTCGTGTCCATCCCAAATCGGACATCAAAATCAGATTTTGATCTTTTACTGAATATTGTTTTAAAAAATTCATTATTTCAAAATATTCTTTATTTTAAATTATTCTTTCTTTTAGAACTGGAATCAGGCACAGTCAATTACCATATAATGTGATTTATATGGATTTCATACACACATGTATACAACAATAATCATACACAGTCAACCATCATCCAAAGTGCATTTTACACTGCACAAGCATCAAATATAAATATTTAACGCTTACAACGGCCTGTCAATCAATCGATCGACTTATAGCTAATAACTAGGACTAATGTATGTCATATATCATCCCAATACCCGTGTGGGGTTTCAAACAATCAAACACAGGTTTTATTTGTGCAGTTGGGCGATGTGTAAAATTTATCATTCCAATCAATATCAGTCAAATGTGTGTACATAAACAAAACATCCGATTTGTTTATAAATATTTGTTTTATTCATATACACATTAAAAAAATATTTTTAACTATAAAATATTTATTTCCATTCCACATCACACAATCAATTTTCACAACACATCAATCAAACAAACAAGTCATCCATGGTATGTGGACGACGAGTGTCGGGTGCTACTAAGCACCATCTGCATCCTGGTATATATTTTAACTAGAAAATAAAATAAAAGTGAGAAGTTCTCACCTTTGGGTTCCACTCTGCCATGCTTTGATTGTTGATCTATGTAGTATACCTACGTTAAAAATTATATTTTTAACCAATCAATAATTATTTCTTTGTATGATCATTTTATAAGTAACATACATAGGCTAAAAAAATTATATTTTTATCTTTCTAAAAATAATTTCATATTTTTATAATAACGCTACATAGTTAAAAATCACATTTTTATCCCGCTACTATATAGATAAAAATCAAATCTTTCTATCGCTAATGAATATATAAAAATCACATTTTCACATTGCCATTCAAACGATAAAAATCATATTTTTACTTTGCTTCATATATGATAAAAATCATGTTTTTATATCGTCACCTGATATATAAAAATCATATTTTTATCCTCTCGCTACATATATAAAGATCAAATTTTAACTATCTATATAATATAAAAATCATATTTTTATAATCTCTATAATATAAAAATCATATTTTATTATCTATATAATATAAAAAATCATATTTTTAATATCTTTATAATATAAAAATCATATTTTTATTATCCATATAATATAAAAATCATATTTTTTTATCTCTATAATATAAACATCATATTTTTCCCTTAGTAAAAATCGTATATTTTTTAGAAATCCTATTTCTTTATAAAAAAAACTGAAATACGATGTGAATTACCTAATTAAATAAAAACAAAATTAAAACTCGCTTCGTTGTGCATTTCGTCAGAGACAGGGGATGCTACCTGCGCGGATCGAGGAAGGGATGTTGAGGTGCTGCGTCGGGGTCAGGGTCAGGTGGTGGTGGCCACTGCGGTGCTGGAGGTGGAGGTTTTGGGTAAAGAAAGGGGCACGGTCGAAATCAGAAAGGGGAGTGAGAGGGAAGAGGGGCGGCGGCGTGAGGATGGTTGGTGGGGGTGAGGGATTGTCGACAACATCCATAGGGGTGCACAGTGGCTGTAGGAGGCTGGGAGATGGGTGTCGGGGCTCTCTTGGTTTGGGGAAGGGCACGGTTTCGTGGGATGAAGTAGGCGGAGGGTTGTCACGATTGATTGGAGGAAGGGGGCTCGCGGTGGTGGATGCGCCAGCGGCGGCGGTCTCCATTCATCGCCTGTCTTTTTTTTCCTTTTTTTTTTGAAACTAAACTGGGTGGGGGGTGACTGTAATGAGAGAGAGGGGAGAGAGATATTTATAATAATATATATATTATTATTTAATTAATTCTAAAAACCAACTTTTAAATTCGATCTCCAATCGAAACCCATCGACTGTCGCCCCTAGCTAATTACCCCCATTCCGAACACAATGGGGTATGTATCGTATGCTAATTCGATCGTTACGATTAGTTTCCGCTAAGTTTGAAATATAAATCATTATATTGAATTTTAAACATACATTTCAATTTATCGGGGCTACATACGGATCCTAAAAATTCCCGAAAAATATTTTCTAGATTTGTATTGACGATACGGTTCTAAAATTTCATCTAATTTGGAGACCGTTTCAAAAATGCCATTTTCTGGTCGATCCAAATTGACCGAAACAGTCAAAACCCGTTTTACTTCGCCATGCTCACATATTGATTTGAAAAATAATGAATTTTGGAATCTAGCAATAATTCGACATCCTGGATCCAATAAAAGTGGTTTCGTCGAAAACGGGGGTCTTTTGCAAAAGTTCCATTTTTAAGGGCTATATTTTCCGCGACTATTCTGAATTTTCAACTGAACATAACTTTTTATTCCCGCTATGAAATTTCAATTTTTCAGATTCTTAGAAAGATAATTTCAAATAGATTCTAATATTTGTGGTTTCGCTAAAATCCGGTTTATTTTGAATCATGTACATTCATTTGAAATTTGAAATCGAGTTTTCAAACTACCGCGTCATTTCCAATTCCTTTTATAATTATAAATAAATATTTATATTCTAACGACGATCTATATAAATATATATATTCTAATTCTATTCAAAATAAAGTTCTCGTCTTTATTATTTAAAATAATTCATTTTAAATCTTCAAATTTCATTAAAATTGCTAAAATAAAAATTTTAAATTGGCTCAGATTTTCCGGATTGTTACAATCTCCCCAACTTAAACCTTTTCGTCCTCGAAAAGGAATGGAGCTGAAAGTTGTTTTGCTAACTAACTCAACTTTCATTATTTTCATTATGGCTTAAGTTCTTCAACTTTTCAACTTCTAAGAACTTTCCAAATTTTTCAAAAATTTGGCTAACACCCTAAATTTTTGGAAAATTTCGCCATAGCCTCCCCTGCACGGGAGCACCGGGAAAATCCCGAAATTGCCATACAGAGCTCTCCAATCCAAAAAGAAAAAGAAACAGCCAATCGGCTTATAAAATCATCAAAAACCCCAAGAAATACAATAAATATGTACCTATTTGCCGGGCACACAATTTTATTCCTCTGCTCTAGCCTCCTTGCAATGACCTGTTCACACATATATTTGTACATGCATGCATTTCCAAGCAATTTGTAGTATAGTTCAATATTTGGTTCAATTTGGCCTAAATTTACCGTTCATTCACATGTTGATTTAAATAAGTAATCACACAACCCAATCATCAATCAATTAGTTGATTAGCTTTTCAAATTCATAACTTTGATGCAAAGTCCAAAAATCAGATTTTTGATGCCAAATCACAACAATAAACCCTATCAAGTTTTGGTTCTCACACCGGTCTAATGGAAATATACAGATATCCCACTTTCGAAACTCGAATATAAATTCTGATGATACTCGAGTAATCATCAGAATCATCTCCGGGTGACTAGAGTGTGATTCTATATCTATTCAGCATATTAAAACTTCGAATACACGTGGATCAGACGTATATGCAAAGTCTTTATATATTGGATTGTCCAAATTCAATATAAAATAAACATTCAAATACAAATAATTGAATTTAATTTTTCAAAGCAAAATTTGTTTTCATTTTTACTTTTGAAAACAACACTCTTCACACTCGTTCTAGGATACTACTGATCCCATCCCTAACGAGTCATTCTCATTGGATATTACTAATCCAATCTCTGATGAATTCTTTCGTTTGGTTCAAACGTGTCTTGTTCTCCGAGCTCTGTAAACCAGAGCTCCAATACCACTGTAAGGACCCGTAACTTCCCCGTGAAGGAAAGCCCGGATTGCTTTGAGGACAAGACGAATCAGAACACAAACGACAGAACATTTCATTGCTTATTACAACAATTTCATCAGAATACAAGAATATACAGAGTATGAACAAATATTAAACATTAACTAAATATCAGAAGTTTACAAGTTATAATGCAGCAGAAAATAATACAAAACACAACTGAAAGTAATATATGGATACAGAGCTTTCCGAATATCATTCCAGCTGCAAATCAGGATCCTGTGAATATAAATCTGCAAAACAAAACTACTAGCTGCCCGTGCAAAATAAGGGCACCCAGAGTTTAAAACAATAAACTCCAGGTCAATCATGTGACTGGTGTGAGAACTAAAACAGTTATTTAAAATTTTACTTTAAATCAGATATATTAAGGGGCCACGCCGTATAACACGGAACGGGTTTCCACCCAAGAATACCAGTGCATATATCAAAACAACGCAATGCTTTTTGGAAAAATGAAGCTATTATAATACCCAGTTCCTATCACATAATGCAACGCAAGCCGGAGGATAGGGTTTTCCCTTGTAATAGCCAAACATGCTTGGTACGTTAAAACAAATCATTTGATACTATAATAAGTGCATAGTGTATAAAACAACTTCAAATATAAATGTATCAATCCTAGGCGGCATGGGTACCATATATCATGTCGCCAATACTAGGCTCTACAATCAAAACCGCAATTGTCACATATTGAAAGTTGGATTTCCATCTGTGAACCAAGGCAAGGGATCGTCCTTACCGCTTCGAGATGCTCTAGCCCGTATCTCAAGCAAGTACTTTGTCAAGCATTTAGATCGTCAGGGCCGGTCCACTCGTTGTGGATTAAAATGCTTGAACACTGCGTTTCCCCGCCCTATGGGGCGTCAATGAGCCAAATGACTCCATCGGTCCCGGATCGACCGATATAACCGAGGCGCCTCGCTATCCATTATCCACATAAGAAAAATGCTAGGGCATGCAAAACGCTGACATCACTCCTAGCTAGAAGGAAACGCATGCCCTCCCAGAGGCCCTCTCCCGTTTTTGGTTCACACCGGTGTGTGAGGCTCGCGAATTAACTCTACACAAATCTATGCCACAAAGGTCGTGCTTTGATCATCAACTATAAGACTCTGCTTTTCAACAGAAGCCTTGATCATTTGCATCTCAGCATGCTACACAGGAAATTCACGCTATGCAACCGATGTTTATCAATCACACAGAATGAAATCCGATGTCAGACACACATCCACTTGCAAGTTCGTTCTAGGTCTGAACGAAACCGGAGGCACCTTATTCCTCCCCCATATGTCAAATACAGGGGAGAGGCCCTCGCATATCCATTGATCTCCAAGTACGTCTGGACGATCACCACTTATTACCTTGCCTTGGGTGTACAACCCAATCAGGACATCAGTAATCATCCAAACGATGTGAAAACCTCCGGTCTTCAACCACCGTCTTCATCCTCGACACATCGTCGAATCAGTTATTCAGAATGGGATAAACCCGGTCTTTCTGAATAACTCGAGTATATAATAAACAAGTGTTATAAAAACACAATATACGCCTCATTCCAATCCAGAATATTTCTTTATCCAAATATTCATATACTTTGGGAAAGGTTCCCATTAATTTTATCAAAGATAAATTCTTTAAATTTATTCTTTAATCTTCCTTTGGATATCAAATCAATTTAATTATAGATGCATTAAAACTCCACTTGGTTTTAATCTTCCCAGAAATCAATATTAACGATTGTTTAACTTGGGAAATCACATCCTACCTTTAACTAGGTTAAAGAACCAATGTCATTTAAAACACGGTTCACGATAAAACCAAAATCACATTCCATTCCATCAGCCTTTAACCGTAAATTAGCAAGTGAACAATCCCCTAAGTATTAACCCCGAAGGCCGAAATCAACATCAGTTCAATACCCAAGAAACCATTAAACTCAACTAATCTCCAGTTAGTTTACGATTTTCTTAACTCCATTGGGTCTAAGAATAGTATTATTAAAGATACCATTCACGACAACCCAAATCACATTCCATTAATTATGGAATCTTCACGGAAAAACAAATCAATATATAATCGATATCAATTTCCATATCCGACCAATAATATAAATGGAATAACGGCAACGCCTCTTAAATTCCATATGTATTAACAGTCTTCCTCCACAGAAGTTCACTTCTATTATTATCAAATCGAATTCCATTCAACTGCAATTTAATATATTAAATTGGAAAATGTTACCTGGGAAAATTCCCGTTAAATCTTAATAAAAAGATTTATAAATCCCAAATCACATTCACTGTAAATCGGGTTAAAGAATGAATGTCTTTAAAAACACAGTTCACAATAAACCCAATTCACATTAACCTCTAAACGTAAATTAGTAAGAGAATAATTCCCTAAGATTTAACCCGAAGGTCGAAACCAACATTAGATCAATACCCATGAAACCATTCAACTTAACTAATCTCTAGTCAATTTCTAATTTTCTTAACTCCATTCGGTTCAAGAACAGTATTATTAAAGACATTATTCACAACAAACCCAAAATCCAAATACAAGGCTTTGAATAGAAAATTTATCGGCTTATATTCAATATCAAATTCTGAAACCAACAAATATTGTATTGGAATAATGATATATATATATACATGTCTTCCAAATTCCTCCGCAATATCTGTATAATCACGAAATCCAACATCGAAATATTCCGAAGACAATTTCGATTCAAGTCCATTCCAATTCATATATTGGAAATCCTGGTTATTTTTAAAACCATTTCAAATCCAATTTATTTATTTTTAAAAATATTGGATTTATTATTCTAATTCAAAACTAGTTCATTTCGATAAAAATCTATTTTTATCTTTTCAAATATGGAATTTTTCATCCCAATTCTTTCCAAATCATTTCTTATGATTTTACACTAATTATCGATATTTTTAATAATTTTATCAAGGCCCCTGCAGTCGATTTCCATAAGCGACCATCGAACTGCACTTACAACGACCTTTTCCAAATTTGATTTGGACATAATTCCAAATCCAATCGTTAGATTTCAAATCTCTAATATTCGTTAGAAAGCTGTTTTCGATACGAACCCAATGGTTCTGGTTTTAGAAGAATCCGACGTTCAGATCTCCCGTAATGTCCGTTTGAAGTCAATGGTCGAAATTCGCGAACTGCCGCAGCGCGACGCGTTCTATTCAGGCCATTATATTATATATATATAATATATATATATATATCATCGATTTCCGTTTAAAACGTATTTTATATATCATTTTAAATTCGGTTTCAAAACGATTTCAACTTCATATTCAATTTCAAATCAAAATTGAATATTCCATATCATCGATATATAAATGATAATAGTTTCAAAACATTAGATTTTGAAATAAATTCCTTTTCGATATTCATTATGGAAATGAATAAAATCAACATAAATATCGTTCACGTCAAAATGGTGTTAATCTAATCAACACAGCTTTGTATATATTTAAATATATTCGTGTCCATCCCAAATCGGACATCAAAATCAGATTTTGATCTTTTACTGAATATTATTTTAAAAAATTCATTATTTCAAAATATTCGTTATTTTAAATTATTCTTTCTTTCTGAACTGGAATCAGACACGGTAAATTACCATATAATGTGATTTATATGGATTTCATACACACATGTATACAACAATAATCAAACACGGTCAACCATCATCCAAAGTGCATTCTACACTACATAAGCATCAAATATAAATATTTAACCCTTACAACAGTCTGTTAATCAATCGATCGACATACAACTAATAACTGGGACTAGTATATGTCATATATCATCCCAATACCCGTGTGGAGTTTCAAACAATCAAACACAGGTTTTATTTGTGTCGTTGGGCGATGTGTAAAATTTATCGTCCCAATCAATATCAGTCAAATGTATGTACATAAACAAATCACCCGATCTGTTTAAAAATATTTGTTTTATTCATATACAAGTTAAAATTATATTTTTAACTATAAAATATTTATTTCCATTCCACATCACACAATCAATTTTCACAACACATCAATCAAACAAATAAGTCATCCATGGTCTGTGGACGACGGGTGTCGGGTGCTACTAAGCACCTTCTGCATCCTAGTACATATTTTAACTAGAAAATAAAATAAAAGCGAGAAGTTCTCACCTTTGGGTTCCACTCTGTCATGCTTTGATTGCCGATTTATGTAGTATACCTACGTTAAAAATTATATTTTTAACCAATCAATAATTATTTCTTTGTATGATCATTTTATAAATAACATACATATGCTAAAAAAATTATATTTTATCTTTCTAAAAATGATTTCATATTTTTTTAACAACGCTACACAGATAAAAATCTCATTTTTTTCACGCTACTATATAGATTAAAATCAAATCTTTCTATCGCTAATGAATATATAAAAATCACATTTTTACATTGTCATTCAAACGATAAAAATCATATTTTTATTTTGCTTCATATATGATAAAAATCACGTTTTTATATCGCCACCTCATATATAATATAAAAATCTCTATCTATATAATATGTAAATCATATTTTTATTATCTCTATAATATAAAAATCATATTTTTATTATCTATATAACATAAAAATCATATTTTTATTATCTCTATAATATAAAAATCATATTTTTATTATCTATATAATACAAAAATCACATTTTTATTATCTCTATAATATAAAAATCATATTTTTCCCTTAGTAAAAATCGTATATTTTTCAGAAATCCTATTTTATTATAAAAAAAACTGAACTACGATGCGAATTACCTAATTAAATAAAAACAAAATTAAAACTCACTTCGTTGTGCATTTCGTCGGACATAGGGGATGCTGCCTGCGCGGATCGAGGAGGGGATGATGAGGTGCTGCGTCTGGGTCAGGGTCAGGTGGTGGTGGCCACTGCGGTGTTGGAGGTGGGGGGTTTGGGTAAAGAAAGGGGCATGATCGAAATCAGAAAGGGGAGTGAGAGGGAAGAGAGGCGGCGGCGTGAGGATGGTCGGAGGGGGTAAGGGACTGTCGGCGACGTCCATAGGGGTGCGCGGTGGCTGTAGGAGGCTGGGCGACGGGTGTCGGGGCTCTCGGGTTTGGGGAAGGGCACGGTTTCATAGAGGGAAGCAGGCGGAGGGCTATCGCAGTTGATTGGAGGAAGAGGGGGGGTCGCGGTGGTGGATGCATCAGCGGCGGTGTTCTCCGTTCATCGCCTCTTTTTTTAATTTTCTTTTTGATTTTGAAACTAAACGGGGGGGGGCAACTGTAACGAGAGAGAGAGGGGAGAAAGATATTTATAATAATATATATTTTATTATTTAATTAATTCTAAAAAGAAACTTTTAAATTCGATCTCCAATCGAGACCCAACGACAACCCGCCCTAGCTAATTACCCTCATTCCGAACACAATGGGGTATGTATCGTAGGCTAATTCAATTGTTACGATTAGTTTCCGCTAATTTTGAAATATAAATCATTATATTGAATTTTAAACGTACATTTCAATTTATCGGGGCCACATACGGATTCTAAAAATTCCCGAAAAATATTTTTTACCCTCGTATTGACGATACGGTTCTAACAAAATTAATTTCGTCTAATTTGGAGACCGTTTCAAAAATGGCCATTTTCTAGTTGATCCAAATTGACCGAAACTGTCAAAACATGTTTTACTTCGTCACGCTCATGTATTGATTCAAAAAATCATGAATTTTGGAATCTAGCAATAATTCGACATCCCGGATCCAACAAAAGTGGTTTCGTTGAAAAAGGGGGTTCGTTTGCAAAATTTCCCTTTTTAAGGGCTATATTTTCCATAGAGACTATTCTAAATTTTCAACTGGACATAACTTTTTATTCCCACTATGAAATTTCAATTTTTCGGATTCGTTGGAAATATAATTTCAAATAGATCTAATATTTTTGGTTTTGCTAAAATCCGGTTTACTTTGAATCCTGTACATTCATTTGAAATTTGAAATCGAGTTTTCAAACTACCGCGCCATTTCCAACTCCTTTTATAATTAAAAATAAATATTTATATTCTAACGACGATCTATATAAATATATACATTCTAATTCTATTCAAAATAACGTTCCTGTCTTTATTATTTAAAATAATTCATTTCAAATATTCAAAATACATTAAAATTGAAAGAAAAAAAAATTTGGCTCAGATTTTCCGGGTTGTTACAAATTGCTCCTCCTTTAAGCAATTTAACTCAAAGACCAATCCTTTTCCCAATGAAAAACCTTTTCAAATCATCATCAGGCAGTCTAGCAACCCACAGCAGTTGGCTTCAACCACCAAGCCATCAAACCGAAGGCAGAAGCCATCGGAAATCGTCAAAGACACTCGCCTCTGCTACTCTTCTATTTGATTTTGGAAAACACGGCAGTATGGTGAGTACCCTCTCACGATTGATTAAATCTATTTCAAGTTCTTAAACTTCAATGCTACAGAAATAAAATAGTTAATGCTTAAATTGGGATGTTTTACGATGGATGATTCTTCTATTGCATGTTGTTGCTAATGTTTGTTGTCCCTGAATTGTCGTTGGTCGTCCTGATTTGATTTGAACATTTGCACATATGAATTATATGTGTATATACGTATATCCATATGTGTATACATGTATTTTTCGTAGTACACTTCAAGGTGAGTGATGCTCACGGTTAAAATTTGTTTCAAGTAATTTAACTTCACTAAAACTAGAATATTTAATTGGTTGCATATTGCGTGGGTTTTTCCAAAGTTTCCGATTTTACTCACGAGTTGGCCTGATTTGTGCATGCAGTAAATCCTCTGACTGTGTGATTTATTCTTGCTTGATTTAACCGGCCATGTGAGTCATGTTGATTTCTGGAAATAAATTTGAATTGCAGTATAAATGAAATACTATATTCATCTCTAGGGGTGTCGATGAATATTAGATCAATATTTATAAATTGCTACTTCTATATATACTCTTGATGGCCCTGTTTGGTTCTACTGTGAGCACTCTTGGTCCCTAGTCGAGGGTTGGGCATGATGTTGTTTGAAGTAAAGTCTGTCAAACCTAACAAAGGTAGAAAAAAAAGTGGAAAACCAAGTCTAGATTGATTTTGTCAGCTTTTAGCCAAACAAAATTGCATTTAAAATTGTCCTACTTAATAATGAAAATTTTCTATATGTAATATGTTTGAGTTCTTAAGCATTTGTGGTTATTAGTCTGAGTGTTCCCATGGGATATCTATTACTGGTCATCAGCCTAACGATATTGGGATTGATTTATTTGAGCATCAGTTAATCAATATTAGGTAGACTATCTACTGAGTACTGTTCTAATAACAGTACTAATTTGTTATAAGATAAAACAAATGATCCACTACACTACTAGGTTATGTCAATGTTATTAAGATCGATTATAGTTAATTTAATTTGACAACCACGGAAGAGGATTCTTTACAACATGACATATATTTGGTGACCAAATGATTTAACCAAATAATTAGAAATGGTGACCAGCATTTACCCTATAACTTGTTGTTACTGTTTCCATTTGCTAGCAGTAACTGGAAATGGTAATATATTAGCAACATGTAGTACATTTAATTAGTTTATATATGGATCTGGATTGGAAATATATATGATCTAAACTGGCACCATTATGTTCATCCTTATATACTTGGTTTGTCTAAATGTACATGCTGTCTATTATGAGTTGACTACCAGGCCATAACATGAAAATTTGAATTTGGCCACTGTGTATTTCTATTTTCTTGGCCACTTTTACTTATAGCAATTTGTGTATGTGTGTGTGTCCATATATACATGATGGTGCATATGTGTGGGTGAGTGTGTGTTGTGCCCGCGTGTGTGTTTTGATACAGTATAAAGATATAATGATACACACATGTTTATTTTGTTAAAATCTGGAATGGGTCTTACACCATGTTTTTTTTTTTTGGAAAATCTGAACCTGTTGAATGTTCCTTGCTTTAAAGCACTAATTGCATTGTTTGTTTAACTATGAATTTCAGACTTCCCCAAATGGATTTACTGTTCATCCCCAGTTATTTGTAATGTGATTAGAAGACATTTAGGACAATGAAATAAGATTAGTTATATGTTTATTGTTCGGCATTTAGTCAGCACACAAATGTTTCTTAATTGCATTGGTAATGTACATAGTATCAGAACTATTAGTTGTAAAACATATTAACAGGACATGATTTTCCATTGGAAAAATAAAATAAAAATAAAGATCGTTTTAAAATAAATGAGAAACTTGCATGTGATATTAAGGACAGTCAAATAAATAAATTCCACTGGTAAAAGGGAATGTCTGGATTCCATATGCATGTAATTCTTTGACTATACCTCTCTATCATCTTACTTAAACTAAACTACACATGGTTGGCAAACTAGCAGATATATCTTGCCAGCGAATTATACACTTGGGCTGTAGACACCTAGGTATTTCATTTTGCTTATATATATAGTT
The DNA here is from genome assembly GCA_030737875.1 of Allium sativum. NCBI lineage: Eukaryota > Viridiplantae > Streptophyta > Magnoliopsida > Asparagales > Amaryllidaceae > Allium > Allium sativum. The sequence goes on along the minus strand of CM060926.1, from coordinate 1,014,090,605 downwards.
TCTGAGGATTAGTTACATGGTCTAGAGAATACCCAATGAGACTGTCACAACATTTGCACGCTTTTAAATAGTTGCATATAAAACTTGAGCTTGATTCCATTTTTGGCATGTCGCTATGACCATGAATGTAATTGAACATGCTTGTTCATTTGGATGCCACTTGGTAGCTGTTTTCCCATGCTGCCATTTTCCATACATCTTTGCTCTTTATTTTTTTTGTTAACTTGAAAAATTATGAACGCACGTGCTTATGTATTTCCTATCCACTAAACTGATGCCAAACATGTAGTTTCTTTATTTGTTAACAAATAAAACCTTACAGTCAAGTGGTTGAACATGGGACAGAAACAGAGAAGCCATTTGTTCAAATTCTTTTAACAACATAGTTTGTAATCTTTGGCAAGATCTACATTTGGGTATGGGGAAAATCATTTTGTAATAAATCGTTCACTAGCCATTGCATATATATATATATATACTTGCCACACTTAAATTACTGAAATGGGCTTTTTTTTTAATCTGCACCAACTGCCCATAACCCATTTTCTGCGAGGCACCTTATTATTATTTGATTCTATATAAAAATGTGTGGGTCGACAGCACCGCAAATTAGTATTCCATTTCGCTTCTTAACTTATATTATTTGCTTCATGAAATCAATAAATGAATTTGAATAAAAGCAAATAAAGAAACATAAAAGTAAATAAAGACAAATAAAAGAAAATAATGTGAGACACATTATTTTTCTAAATACACTGAGATGAATAGATACCACCACTGATTTTTCTATATATGACATCGATGATGGGATTAACTATTTTATTTCAGTTCATGTTGAAGTTAATTTACTTGAACAATGATTTAATCCTAACTCGAGTGTTTTATGTTTTGCATGGAATGCTTAGGTCAGACCCGAGCAGTACAGATTTTAATGATTACAGATCAGGATTTGAAGGCTGACAATATTGGGGGATTCCGAAGACACGCACTCTGAAGTTTTCAAAAACAGTAAATATTTTCTTTTATTCAACTATGTTTAAAAAATTTGCTGTATATAAAAAAGTGTTGTATTCAAAAGTTTTGATTATAAATAAAATTTTAATTCCGCTCTTCAATACTGTATTGTTATTTATTCTATATTTTTTCTATTTTAAACTCTATAAGCTAAATACGCTCCATCGATTTGGACATTTTAAGTTTGTTTAATCACCAATTTGAAGTGGTAAAAAGGCGGGACGTTACATGTACTCTACCAATCGAGCTACATCCCCATTCATTATGGTTCATCCGTAACTTATATAAATTATCAATCACAACAATGGCGGTAATGAGTCAAATGAGCAGGGGAAGAATATGAAACGAAGGTGAGAAATACTAAACCCGAGCCTAGTTAAGATAGCTATGCAATCGGAGTAATTGATGTTTAGGAATTGGAATTGGGCTAGTGAGCAGAAAAGAATTAAGGAAGTATTAAGATTCTGAGGTGCTTCTTGAAATACCCAGTATTATTTATGCCTCTCCGTTCAATGAAGCCCATCTCAAGCCTTTTTAAGGTTCCCAATTACAACTTTATTTTGTAAATTATCATCTAGCAAAAGCCTACGGTACTATTTGACAGGCCAAACTAATCAGTTTCTTAGTAGAAATAAATTGAACTACTGGCGTTCGACGCAAACTGAAATTTTTCTATTCCGTCCGCTTAACAACTCATTTAATCCTATTAAACGCATATTATGTTCTAAATAATATAAGTCTAATGAGTTATAAAAAAACTACAAAATCTGAACCAATTTATCATAATTAATTAGTTGGCATGTTGATTAAATATTTTTTGAAACATCTGAAAAAATCATTAGTTTATCAAATTAACAATTAAGCCATTAAAAAGATTAAAAAAAATTAATCTGCTACTTGGTGTTTGCAATGAGTCTGAAAAAGAATCTACAAGAGGAAAATTAAGATATGTGCATCTTGTCGAAGTTAGGAACTGTGACATATGTTTGAATTCCATATGAGAGACTTTAAAAAGCAATATATCATTGAAAGTTCCCACTAAATAATGAAAAAAATGCAAATGAAACTTGAAAACAAAAGATATAGTCCCCACAGGAACTAGAAACTAAGGTAAGCTATAGAAAAATCATCAGATGGATGCCCAAACTATAATGCTTGTAGCAAAAGAAAATTCGTAAGTAGCGACATCACTCTAGCTGAAAATCACAATAAAGACATGTGCAAACCAAAAACCTACATGGAAAAAACAAAATACAAAGTAATCAACTTTTTGTAATATAATAGTGAAGTTATGGCCACAAACTTTAAAAAAGTACTTTATAGCAAGGCAACATGCGTAAACTAAAGCTAAAACATAGCATATAAAAACATTTTGCAGAATAAAAGGAAAGCACAAGACAGTTTAGCAAGCATAAGGCAGCTCAAAAGTACATTTTATTGTTGTGTGTAATGTTAAATAAGGTCATTGATCCTTGCTTTGAATGAGCAATAAAAATTGTAGTAATAACGTACTTACATAAAAAAAATTAACAATTAACTACAGTTGCTACCAACCAATAAATTAATGTGAAAAAAATAATATGTTTTAAACTAATGTAACAAAAATGGATCTACAAATAAAGACCTAAGTGCACATGCTCTTTTCTTTTTTCCCAACAAAATATGAATTTTATAACAAAATGAAAGGAAGGACGGATTTGGTATCCCAATTGATGTTTGAAATTTGACATTGAAACAAAGTCCTTATATTACAGATATTGGAAATTACAAATTCATTCTATGAAAAGAAATTTTAATCTACTTCTTTAATGAAAAATACAAATCATTATAATTTTTCAATGAAATGAACGGTTTTTATCTTTTCACAATAAAAGATAAACAAGTGTTTGGCCCGTTCGACGCACACGAGCATGGTTGGCTATTAAGCTGATATTAAAAGTTACTTAGACAATACCCCTATGTAAAATAAAGAATTTTATGTAAGATATACGTGTTTATCTGTGTTATATTTTGAGTGTATGCACAAAATATAACGTATGTGTTGTTTTATTAATATTGTAGACCTTTTCGTAAAAGTGGAACATTCTAAAAACTTTTATTCAAAGTATAGAGAAATTAAGATAGATTGTATAGAACAAAAACAATTAGAGTAGTAAATTTGACCAATATTTTTTTATGTTAAAACACAGTCAAATTTGCAAGTCATGCTGGAAGTTAATTCCTTTAAATTTTGTTTTATTTTGTTTTGAAAATGGAAGCAACTATTAAGACACAAAATAAAAAAAAAACGAATTGTAAACCATTAAATTTGTTCAACTTTATGTGCAAAATTTTGTAATAACTGAGATTTTTTGTGTTTAATTTTATGTCATAATTTTGTATTCATATAGGCTTTCCCTTTAAAAAATTGTCTTTAATGTTAACATGTTAGTTGGAGTAGACTTCAAATTGATGTATGAGCACACATTTCCATTGCACCACACTATGTTTACAAATTCATTTGTATATACATTGTATCCAAAATCTGCATGCTTGAAGCAGATATTGAATGGAAAAATGTGAAACTGTAATAGTTAACAGTATAGAAACTTAGGAGACCATATGAAGTAGATGGAGTTGGAAAGAGCAGCAGATTAATTTATTTTTGACGTGAATGATGTACAAACAAATTAAATGCGTCCAAAAAAAAAATTTGTAGTGTTTTAGGAATAAAAGAAATTAGAGAAAACAAACAGCCTTTACAACAATTAGCGATTTTGTTAGTGCCAGCAACTTATAGCAGCTTCCAATACCTCCGGATAAAACACTCCAGCATCTTGCATTCAGTCTATCTAAATACACATTGCATGCACCCTCAGCTGCATGGAAGTTATATCTGCTTCTACGCATTCACTTGATGGTGGAACTTCATGTTCGCATCAAGGTTGAAGTGCAACATTCTGGCATCTCATTCGAATATAGTTTCAGCAACTTGCCTTGGCACATCCTTGCAACTCCTTTAACAGTGTCTTCCTTTCTCTTCTTATCATACAGTGAAAGAATCACCTTAATTGCACTCATCACCCAGTCTATTGATCGCCTGCCTCTTCACCTTTGACCACAATTTCTCTGTCCGTGCTCCTTATGTCCACGTTCTATCAGATAGTTATCCCTTCCTATTTTGCTTATTTTTTTTCCCCTCACAAATATTTGTATTGGCTAATTCCCAGTAACTTTTATGTGAATCTTCACTAAAACATGTGTGCTCTCCTCTTCAAGGACCACCCCCTCATAAAAACATAAAGTAAAGTAAAATTCAAAAATTAATTAAATTGGCATGAATTGGGATATATATGGTGTGTAGTAAACTCGAGCAATGGTTAATACTTGAAAGAAAATTCACTTACGGTCTCATTGCGGTTGAATTGATCATCAAACATCCATTTATATTATTCATTGAGTCTAAGCCCATAATAATTTTCATGGTACTGATTAAAACTTGAATATACTACTATGAAATGAAACAAAGGAATTCAGCTTTGTTAAATATACAGATACCCAGATTATTATGAGTAATACAAAAGAACTTAACAATTTAAATGGCAAATACTGGGTGCGCATGCAGCTGAAATACGAAGTTGACTTGCTAACCCAGACGTTCTGTTATAAAAATATTATTCAAAATGAGAAGACAACCCGCAACCAACGATGGAAAATAGGATATATAAAAATATGTGTGTATCTACAGGTTTTTTTTTGAAAAAATTGTACCAATGATAAAAAGTTATGAATTAAAATACAACAGAATCGAGTTTTCTATTTGTTCCGTATTTCACATTGTTAGTAAATACAAAATACATATCTCATTTTGTACTGTTCAAAACTATTATTAATTAGTATAAACAAATAAAATTTTGACTAAATGACAATTATTCAATAGAAATACTGTGCTTAGCATAGTGAAATCCTCCATCGATTAACAATATATGCTGATACTTTTTTTAAATGATCTCTTTCTTTTCACATCTTAAATTTTTATTTCTCTTCAAATCTTGCTTAAGAGCCTCTAACATGTCTTATTACTGTAATGACTATTAAAACAATTAATTTGCATTAAATCTGGAAATGCATAAAAAATCTATTAAATATGTATGGTTGCCTAGCTAATAAGATGTAATTCGGATGAGGAGTAGTCAGTAATACTGCTGGGAGAATATGGTCATCGATGCACTAATCACCATTTTAGTATGTTGAAATAAGGGACCAAACAAATGATAGCAATGAAATCAGTTAGAACCTAGGGTACTTAAAAATTGACGCGCACGCTAAGTAGAAATCTAACACAATATTTTGTTACATGCAACCAAATTCAAAATGATGCAGGAAAATAATTGTAGTACAGATGAAAGTAAGGAAACAACAAATTTAAGCAGTCATGTTTATCACACTCTGAACTTTCGTAACCATTTGTCTAAAAATTAAAAAATTAAATTTCAAAATTAGTACATCTCCGACCTTGAAATACAGTACATTCTTAATCACAGACAACCTACTATCTTTTTGTTAGAATTTATGATACAATATTTCCATTTGCAAAAGATTTGGAAGATATTATTGATTATGGTGATAGAATATTTCCAATTATATAAGATTTGGGAAATATTGTGAATTTGAGTAATATAATATTTCCAACTGCAGAAGATTTGGAAGATATCAGAAAATTTGTTGCCTATTTTGTGAAATTGGATAGGGCAATAAATTGCCAGCATAAGTGGAAGAATATGAAGAGGATTTTTTTGGGATATTGAAGTAAGGATATAATTCTCTGATTAGAAGCAAATAAATCAGAGAATTAATTAGGCATTGATTTATAACCATAAATCAATTACTTCAACCTTAAATATTAATCCTTATATAAGGATAGGGATTAGCTGAATGATGTATCATCTCTGAAAGTTCTTCTTCTTCCCTACTATTAGTCTTGTAATATTTTCTTATTTAGAAAAGGAATAAAATCACCTCTACCCAAGTGGACGTACACTAACAAGACATTAGTGGAACCACTATAAATTTCTTGTGTTCTTTCTTTTATTGCTTGATCTGTGATTGTTTTGCTAGGGACTATCTTTGTTTGTTTTGCCTCGCCATCAATCTGTTCCAATTTTTTTTCGTAAGGTTGGGTTTTATTCCAAGGAGTTTTTTTTGGAAACTTTCCCGACAATTGGTATCGGAGCTACGAGGTTGATTGGGAAAGGGTATTAGGCATTATGGGAGGAATAAGGAGAATTTAGCCATTATATCAAGGCCATATGTCAAAGGACATATATGGAAGCAGGATCTCAGTTAGCAATAGAATGATGGAATGGGGATAAAGACTTCGAGAAGTGGCAATGGAGGATGAAAGCTGTTCTGATGAGAAATAATGTTCATCCTGTGATGTTTGCTCCTGAGGAGTTGACAGATGATATTTCTGCCGTGGAAAGGAAGGAGATGGAATGATGGGCGTTTACTACTTTACAATTAGCAATGGGAGAAAATGTCATTTCAGAGATTAGCGGTGAGACCACTGTTAAGGACATTTGGACCAAGCTGGAAAAACTCTATTTAAAGAAGTCACTAACCAACCGTCTGATTTTGCTGAAGACGTTTTTCATCATGCGGATGAGAGAGGGTACTTCAGTGAAGGCACATCTAAGCTTCTTTGATGATCTTGTGATGAAGATGAAGACTGTTTGTAATGGCGCGTTTTGTTAGCTGTCGAATAATTAATTTATTTAATTATTTATATATCGATTTGGTGATATCGATAACTTAAAGTACAACGTTCGAACTTATAATTTATAATTATAATTAAAACGAACTTGAAATGGCGCTGCAGTTCGCGATTCGGCGATTCGAACTTCAACTGAATGTACATGATTCGTTTTAAGCCGGATTTCTGTGAAACAAGAAACGCGTGGAGCTGGTGAAGTATATCTTTCTAGTGGAAGAGAGAGATCGGGATTTCATCGTGTAGATTTTGAGTTACGTCCAAATCAAATTTTGAAATAGTCGCTATAGAATCGTTTATCGACCGTATCGGTTTATTCGATATAACTAGATATCAGATTGGAATTTAGACAGGGTTCTTTTGGGAAATAGTGATAATTTAATTTTTAGTATTTTACTGTAATTTTTAATTAATTAAATAAGCAACTTTTTTATTTGGAGTATTTCGCACCCTGAAATCAATATTTTGAAGTTTCAAAATATGAGTCCATCTACCGGTATGATTATATTTCTAGAGTCAGGACACCTCGCTCATCACGATGGTGTTTTTATTTCTGTCCGTAAGTTACGTACATACGAAATTTTACGTTATGAACACTAGACTCTATGAACCCTTACACAAAAATATCTACATTCCTTTAACAATATATCTGGACCAAACAAGGTCCACGCCTTTTGAGTCGCAACCACCAGTTTCTCCTTGGTCTAGAAACACAACCGTGGCCTGAGGAAAAATCTATAACAGATTCAAAACACTATAAATAAACCCCTAACATGTTTAATGACCTAATTTGGATCGTTCTTCATCAAACTAGAAAAAAACATCAGCCGCCACAAAATATCTCTTCATCTCTAAAACAAATTCTGAAAACGAGCAAAAATGCTAGCTTAAAAAAAACCACACAAGGCTTCGACTCATTTTCGCTCTTTAACAAACGGAATTCGTGCATTTTTAATGGCATCACAAGGTCCTGGAACCATTTTCTGGTAGCTCGAATTGAACAGCAAGTAGCCTAGGGCTTTGAGTGCCGGAGTTTTGGCGGCACCAGGAAGTGTTCGAAGGTACAGCGTGGCGAGGGAATTGAGGCAGTAGAGTCAGTGGAAGCTGGGGTATCTCCGGCGTCAACGCGATGACAGCAGGCGGAAAAGGAAGCGTCGCATGGTCTGGAAACACAAGTCGAGGCTGAGGAGCTCGAGTGCCCGAACGAGGTGATGAAAGGGAAACTGACAGGAGCTACATGGTCTAGCCGACGCGAAGGAGAGGAAAGGAGGGATCTGAGCTCTGTTTTTTCAAGCGATGGAACCTTGCGTGGCTTCGGGACGGTGGATCCATGCGGATGCGTGAATAGGTAAGGAAGGTGAAGTACTGTTGACAGTTGGAGAACGAGGAGCAGTTGCGTGAGTGTTATTTTGGGGAAGGAGGAAATGCACAGAATCGAAATGGTTGGAGGAAGGGTATTAGGCCAGATTTTTATGGAAGCCCAGTTTTGAAATAAATGAAAAGAAAAAAAATGATGTCGTATGGCCCAAATGAAATGAAGACAATGAAACGAGGTGTTTATTTCAGGGTAGTAGAACGATTTGATTTTGGAATGGGCAGGCTGAAGTAGATGGAATTTCGAACGGATGGATCCTTTGGAATCGTAGAAACGAATGGTGTTGGGATCGTATTAACATTTGCCTACACAATCATGACCGAGAACAGAATTGCTGGAATTTATGAACGTCTATTTCATTTTAAATGAAACAAAGACAGAATCGTCAACCGTGGACCAAATGTGAGTAAAACTCACTAACTCTGCTCAGTTTATATTTTTATAAACTGTACTTTATTTTTGATTGCTGTGTATTGGTTGATTGGACTGTTAAATAGATTTGATTGAAAACGTAGATATAAGTTATATATAAAAGTCGTCAATCAAATATGATTCTGTAAATCAGTTTATTTCATGTTGAAATGAAATCGATATTTTATTATGTTGTTTAACATCTGTGGATGCAGGGAAACAGGTTGGAGGAATCCAACTGGATTCCTCAACAGTTATTTTACTGTGATTTTTATATTGTGATATATAATGTGATGTATATAATCTGTGTGATTATGTGTGGTGGGACGATATTTATCGTTGTTATATGGTGTGTTAAATACCATGAGAAATACCAGACTGTAGGAGAGGGGTTTTCAAAGTATATTTTGAAAATAGTTTATTTATATAAAATCAAGGGATTTTATATATATATATATATAAGAAAAAGGATTTTTGAATATTAAGGAATATAGTTGGTAAAACAAATATAAAAGAGTTTTATTTGTAAATCAATATAAGGGAATATATATGTTAATCGAATATAAGAGGATATATTTGTTAGTCAAAATATAAAGGAATTATATTCGTTAGAACAAATATAAAGGATATTTATTTAGAGATTAAATAAATAGAATATTATAAAGGGTATTTATTTAGAGATTAAATAAATAGAATATTATAAAGGGTGTTTATTTAGAGATTAAATGAATAGAATTAAACTAAAGAAGATATTTATTTGTTAAATAAATAGAAGTTAACCAAGTGAATTGGTCGAGTTAACCAAGTGAATTGGTTGAGCTAAACGAAGTGAATTAGTTAAGTTAAACTAAGTGGTTAACCAAAGTAAATTAGTTAAGTTAAACTAAGTGGTTAATCAAAGTGAATTAGTTAAGTTAAACTAAGTGGTTAACCAAAGTAAACTAGTTAAGTTAAACTAAGCGGTGAATCAAAGTGAATTTGTTAAGGTAAACTAAATGATTTATCGATGTGAATTAGTTAAGTTAAACTAAAGGATTTATCGATGTGAATTAGTTAAGTTAAACTAAAGGATTTATCGATGTGAATTAGTTAAGTTAAACTAAAGGATTTATCGATGTGAATTAGTTAAGTGAACTAAGTGGTTAATCGAAGTAAATTAGTTGAGTTAAACTAAGTAAACCGGTTAGAGTTAAGCAACGTGAATTAGCTAAGTTAAACTGAGTGGATTTGTTCAGTTAATCAAGACGAGTTAACCAGTTAGGTTAAACCAGGTAGAGTTAACCAGTTGAGTTAACCAGTTAGAGTTAACCAGTTAGGTTAAACCCGTTGAGTTGACCAGTTCGAGTTAACCAGTTAGGTTAAACCAGGTAGAGTTAACCAGTTGAGTTAACCAGTTAGAGTTAACCAGTTAGGTTAAACCCGTTGAGTTGACCAGTTAGAGTTAACCAGTTGAGTTAACCAGTTGAGTTAACCAGTTAAAGTTGACCAGTTAGAGTTGATCAGTTAGAGTTATCCAAGTAGAGTTAATCGAGTAGAGTTGTCGAATAGCACTTATCCGAAGTAGAGTTATCGAATATAGTGTATTCGAGAGAAGAGAAATCGAATATAGTTTATTCGAGCGGAGAAATCAAATGTTATTCATTTGAGAAGAGTTATCGAATATAGTTTATTCGAGCGGAAAAATCAAATGTTATTCATTTGAGAAGAGTTATCGAATATAGTTTATTCGAGTGGAGAAATCAAATGTTATTCATTTGAGAAGAGTTATCGAATATTATTTATTCGAAGAGTAGTTATCGAATATTGGTTATTCGAAGTTAGCTAATCCAAAGGAGTTATTCGAAGTTAGTTAATCCGAAGGAGTTAATCGATGAGTCAATCCGAAGGAGTTAGTCGAAGAGTTAATCCAAAGGAGTTATTCGAAGTTAGTTAATCGGAAGGAGTTAGTCGAAGAGTTAATCCAAAGGAGTTATTCGAAGAGTTAACCCAAAGGAGTTAGATGAAGAGTTAATCGAATATAGTTATTCGAAAGAAAGTGTTAATCGAATATAGTTTATTCGAGTAAAGTAAAAAGGGTTAATCGAATATAATTTATTCGAATAGAGTTAAACACATTAGAGTTATTCGAATTAGTTATTCGAATAGAGTTAAACACGTAAGAGTTAATTGAATATTAGTTATTCAATTTGAGTAAATCGAATGTAGTTATTCGAGAAGAGTTAAATCGAATTTAGTTATTCGAAAAGAGTTAATCAATTTGAGTTAAGTTAATCGATTTGAATTAAGTTGAATCGAAATGGAGTAAATCGATTAGAATTAAGTTAATCGAGTTAGAGTAAATCGAATATTGGTTATTCGAAGGTAAGTTATTCGAATTAGTTATTCGAAGGAGTTAATCAAATGAGTCGATCCAAAAGAGTTAGTCGAATATTAATTATTCGAATAGAGTTAAAGGAGTTATCGATTTTAGTTTGATCGAAAGGAGTTATCGATTAGTAAATCGAAAGGAGATTTTCGAATATAGCATATTCGAAAGAAAGAGATCGAATATTGTTTATTCGAAAGAGAGAGATTTCGAATATGAGTTATTCGAAGAGAGAAAATCGAATATAGGTTATTCAAAGAAGAGTTAATCAAATAGAGATTACTCGAAGGAGAGTTATACGTCGAATTCGATTATAGCAAATTCGGGAAAGTACTATTTACTTTCCAGGGTTTAAATCAAGATTTAGTTATTGATTTAGAAATTAGGTGTCTGTTAAATTATTCGAGTTAGGAGATAAAGTTATAATTTAGGTTAGATATTGCAGAAGTAGAAATTATAACGTTATAGTTATAATCAAACACTGTCATATAAGAAGTGGATTCGTAACCTGAATCCGAGAATTTGCGTAAACAGATGATTGTAAAAAGTGAGTGATGAGCTTCATCTATTTCACAGTAAAGGACGTTGTTCAATTAAGGTCTGAGAGGTAATTATACCCCAACTTGATTGACTTCAGAATTGACAAAGGAATAGTTGTGGTTCGATAGAAAAGGTTGATTTGAAATATAGTTAAGTAATAAGCGATTAATGGATTAAGCATAACGATGTTTTATACAACGTTCATTGGAAATCCGTAAATGAGTTTTGGGAACGTTTTCCAAATATAGTCAGATATGTTTTCTAAACATAGAAAATGAAATGTTTTCATGATAAGAATTTAAGAAATAGTGTTAAGCAAATTCAGAAACTGACTGGAGAGGGTAAGTTGAACGGTTTTCTAAGTGACGATCTGATGTTGGTTTCGACCTTCCGTATTGATACTTAGAGAATTGCTCTCATACTAGTTACAGTTAGGGACTGATAGTTGCGAAATAATAGTGATGTGAAAATAAGCTATGGAAATGTTTTCCAATGATTAATAACATATATTTTCTAAATATATGAAATAAGGAAATATGAACATATGATGATTGATCGATCGAATTTCCATTTGGAAATAAGATCGTTGTTTGTACACCGACATGTTTTAATTTGATAGTTGAATCACAGACTATCAAAGTTTTTACCATTTTAACGTGGTTAATATGGAGAGACCGGTTGGATTATTATCCAAAGAACCACTCTGTATCGGCATAAGCGTTGCGAGCAATATCTGCCAAAGATAATTTGAAGACGGAGTAAAGTGCAAGGGCTGTTGTATAAGTCTTAGATAACAGTGACTAAGATGGATATACTGAATAGTGCCTTCGGTTTGTCCAGTCCCAGGACAACGTATATGGAAGAAGGTCTGACAGAGTATATCCAGTGGATCGCGTAAGTTGATCTGTTCAAACGTATCCACGTTTGGTGGCGGAGGAATTCGTTTCTCTTAGCTGTATACCCGTGTTATTTTTGGATAAGTCAATTTGTGATTTGGCGGGTATGACGATGTGGCATTCAAAGTGAATGGTGATCAGATGTTCTGAAGATAGACGTAGCTTCTAGCCTCACACCAGGAAGTAACAAAAGTTGGGCTAGGCAGCATGGCTAGTTGGGTCATTCCCAAGCAGGGTGTATTGTCACCGATCTAGGGAATATTCATATTTATACTTCTTTTTGATTCTGTATCTTCGGATGACGGTTTGATGGCCTATAACCGTGGTGGCAATATATTCGCGACACTCAAGCTAAATGAGTGAGCGGTCATGTGTGGCCGGGTTGCAAGACGTTCTTGTTGAACCCTGAGTGTATCACCTCTAGAGTACACTATTCAGAAGGTGCTCCCATACCTTGTCTGTTGGAATCCATTCTCCGATAAGCGCCCTGCGGTTTATGATTTTATACTATGAATGTAGAACGTGAGATGCAAGCGTTTCTGCTAGATTGATATCTATTTGTACTTAGACATTATTATAATATCACAATGATATTGCTTGTCAAAGTTGTTCAGATACTCATAAGGGAAAAACCCGTTCCGTATTCACGGCGTGGTCTTATGAGATATCCTATACCTGTTTTAATCTATTCTACTCATACCAGTCCCATGACTGACCCAGAGTTTACTTTGTTGTTTTCCCTAAACTCTTGGGTGCCTAAATTTGTACGGGCAGTCAAGTAGTCGGGATTTACAGATATACTTGGAGAGCTTGGAGCAGGAGGCTGCAAGATTTTATAGCTATAGTTATTTCCGCTGTGTTGTAAGTGTTGTACTCTGATAAGTGCTATTGTATATATATAACTGTTTGCTTCAAAGTTATGTTATATATATTATATGTTATTCGTTCCGCTGTGAGATTCGTGTTACTCTGATGATTCTGATGTTCTTCTTCTATTCTATTAGTTCTATCTTTTCTTTCTCACCTTCTAAATTCTTTCACTAACGTCTCGGAATTTACGACTCTCGAGGAGTCGGAAATTTCCAGCCGTTACAGTTGGTATCAGAGCTTAAGTTAAGTGATTACCTTGGCTCTGTGGCATAACTCGATAGAGATGGGATTAGTAATATCCTAGATTGAGTTTGAGTGTATATATATGAGCGCGTAATTGTTATTCAATATAAAATGGTTTTATATTGTGGAGACTCATTGGTTGAGTGGCTTATGAATTCTGGTCGATCAGTTTTGATCCACTGTATCGATAAGGGTTACTAAACACTCGAATACGATGAACCGTCATGGTATGTTTTGAAAGAGGGTAAATGAAATAATTTTTCCCAAAATATATTTGTTTATAGAAGAAATATATATCTTGAAATTATTATAGTATATTGATTGTGTTGGTTGTTATTATAATCGAATAAGATTATAAAAGGGTGAAATGGTTAAAAAGGACCAATCAGAATTCATATGAATGTAATATATGAAATAGAAGTAAATCTGAAGTTAAATCAGAGTTGGAATTAAAATAAGGAAATTTTAAGTTCCTGGGAGATTTTGAAAATGTTTTTCAAATTGGAAATGATATAGTATTGAACTCACTTCGATAGCTGGAAAATAGATTCTGATGATGAATCTAGACATCATCAGTGTTCATTTTCGAGTTCTAAGTGACGGATTACTACCAAGGATTTTGTTTTCAAATTGTTTTGAGAAAACAAGTTGTTTAGAAATTCAAAGATTTTGAATTGTTAGTATGATTTCAAAATGGAATTTGAAATAAAACCCAGGAATTTAAATCTTGAAATTTAAAATTTAACTTGTTAAGTTGAATGAATCAAGATGGTAAAAACAAATAAGTAGATTAAAATTTAACTTGAAACAAGTTAAATAAATCGGAATTTGGTTAGAGAATAATCTGGATTGGAATTAAGTTGATGGGTTAAGAGTTTGAAATCTGATATTGGAGTTTGAATAGAATTTGACTTGGATAGCACCAAGTGTTTGAGTTGAAGGTTGGATTGAGATGACATTGGTGTATGTTGGGTTGATAACAGGTGAAAGTGATAAGAGTTGATATGCCCGACAAAAAGGTACAAGTTTATTTTTGATATAAGCATGAGATTTATGAGCCGAATTGGCAAGCCGCTTGGCCGTTTGATTTTCTTTTGGGTTGGAGATGGCCTAGAGAGGCGAGTTGTGGTTTTACCGATAGGGCTGTACAAAGGAGGTTATGGCAAAATTTTCCGAAAATTTAAAGTATTAGAAAATTTTCAGAATTTTTGAAAATTTTAATTAGTCGGAAGAATAAATATTTCAGTCGATATTAAGTGGTTCGGTGGAAATCAGAAATAAGGGGTAAACCAATCTTAGGAGTTCCAATATATAGGGTCATCCTCTAACTTAGCAATTTCGAGGACGAAATTATTTTAAGGGGGGAAGTCTGTAATGGCGCGTTTTGTTAGCTGTCGAATAATTAATTTATTTAATTATTTATATATCGATTTGGTGATATCGATAACTTAAAGTACAACGTTCGAACTTATAATTTATAATTATAATTAAAACGAACTTGAAATGGCGCTGCAGTTCGCGATTCGGCGATTCGAACTTCAACTGAATGTACATGATTCGTTTTAAGCCGGATTTCTGTGAAACAAGAAACGCGTTGAGCTGGTGAAGTATATCTTTCTAGTGGAAGAGAGAGATCGGGATTTCATCGTGTAGATTTTGAGTTACGTCCAAATCAAATTTTGAAATAGTCGCTATAGAATCATTTATCGACCGTATCGGTTTATTCGATATAACTAGATATCAGATTGGAATTTAGACAGGGTTCTTTTGGGAAATAGTGATAATTTAATTTTTAGTATTTTACTGTAATTTTTAATTAATTAAATAAGCAACTTTTTTATTTGGAGTATTTCGCACCCTGAAATCAATATTTTGAAGTTTCAAAATATGAGTCCATCTACCGGTATGATTATATTTCTGGAGTCAGGACACCTCGCTCATCACGATGGTGTTTTTATTTCTGTCCGTAAGTTACGTACATACGAAATTTTACGTTATGAACACTAGACTCTATGAACCCTTACACAAAAATATCTACATTCCTTTAACAATATATCTGGACCAAACAAGGTCCACGCCTTTTGAGTCGCAACCACCAGTTTCTCCTTGGTCTAGAAACACAACCGTGGCCTGAGGAAAAATCTATAACAGATTCAAAACACTATAAATAAACCCCTAACATGTTTAATGACCTAATTTGGATCGTTCTTCATCAAACTAGAAAAAAACATCAGCCGCCACAAAATATCTCTTCAGCTCTAAAACAAATTCTGAAAACGAGCAAAAATGCTAGCTTAAAAAAAACCACACAAGGCTTCGACTCATTTTCGCTCTTTAACAAACGGAATCCGTGCATTTTTAATGGCATCACAAGGTCCTGGAACCATTTTCTGGTAGCTCGAATTGAACAGCAAGTAGCCTAGGGCTTTGAGTGCCGGAGTTTTGGCGGCACCAGGAAGTGTTCGAAGGTACAGCGTGGCGAGGGAATTGAGGCAGTAGAGTCAGTGGAAGCTGGGGTATCTCTGGCGTCAACGCGATGACAGCAGGCGGAAAAGGAAGCGTCGCATGGTCTGGAAACACAAGTCGAGGCTGAGGAGCTCGAGTGCCCGAACGAGGTGATGAAAGGGAAACTGACAGGAGCTACATGGTCTAGCCGACGCGAAGGAGAGGAAAGGAGGGATCTGAGCTCTGTTTTTTCAAGCGATGGAACCTTGCGTGGCTTCGGGACGGTGGATCCATGCGGATGCGTGAATAGGTAAGGAAGGTGAAGTACTGTTGACAGTTGGAGAACGAGGAGCAGTTGCGTGAGTGTTATTTTGGGGAAGGAGGAAATGCACAGAATCGAAATGGTTGGAGGAAGGGTATTAGGCCAGATTTTTATGGAAGCCCAGTTTTGAAATAAATGAAAAGAAAAAAAATGATGTCGTATGGCCCAAATGAAATGAAGACAATGAAACGAGGTGTTTATTTCAGGGTAGTAGAACGATTTGATTTTGGAATGGGCAGGCTGAAGTAGATGGAATTTCGAACGGATGGATCCTTTGGAATCGTAGAAACGAATGGTGTTGGGATCGTATTAACATTTGCCTACACAATCATGACCGAGAACAGAATTGCTGGAATTTATGAACGTCTATTTCATTTTAAATGAAACAAAGACAGAATCGTCAACCGTGGACCAAATGTGAGTAAAACTCACTAACTCTGCTCAGTTTATATTTTTATAAACTGTACTTTATTTTTGATTGCTGTGTATTGGTTGATTGGACTGTTAAATAGATTTGATTGAAAACGTAGATATAAGTTATATATAAAAGTCGTCAATATAATATGATTCTGTAAATCAGTTTATTTCATGTTGAAATGAAATCGATATTTTATTATGTTGTTTAACATCTGTGGATGCAGGGAAACAGGTTGGAGGAATCCAACTGGATTCCTCAACAGTTATTTTACTGTGATTTTTATATTGTGATATATAATGTGATGTATATAATCTGTGTGATTATGTGTGGTGGGACGATATTTATCGTTGTTATATGGTGTGTTAAATACCATGAGAAATACCAGACTGTAGGAGAGGGGTTTTCAAAGTATATTTTGAAAATAGTTTATTTATATAAAATCAAGGGATTTTATATATATATATATATATAAGAAAAAGGATTTTTGAATATTAAGGAATATAGTTGGTAAAACAAATATAAAAGAGTTTTATTTGTAAATCAATATAAGGGAATATATATGTTAATCGAATATAATAGGATATATTTGTTAGTCAAAACATAAAGGAATTATATTCGTTAGAACAAATATAAAGGATATTTATTTAGAGATTAAATAAATAGAATATTATAAAGGGTATTTATTTAGAGATTATATAAATAGAATATTATAAAGGGTATTTATTTAGAGATTAAATGAATAGAATTAAACTAAAGAAGATATTTATTTGTTAAATAAATAGAAGTTAACCAAGTGAATTGGTCGAGTTAACCAAGTGAATTGGTTGAGCTAAACGAAGTGAATTAGTTAAGTTAAACTAAGTGGTTAACCAAAGTAAATTAGTTAAGTTAAACTAAGTGGTTAATCAAAGTGAATTAGTTAAGTTAAACTAAGTGGTTAACCAAAGTAAACTAGTTAAGTTAAACTAAGCGGTGAATCAAAGTGAATTTGTTAAGGTAAACTAAATGATTTATCGATGTGAATTAGTT
The DNA here is from genome assembly GCA_030737875.1 of Allium sativum. Classification (NCBI taxonomy): domain Eukaryota; kingdom Viridiplantae; phylum Streptophyta; class Magnoliopsida; order Asparagales; family Amaryllidaceae; genus Allium; species Allium sativum. Next base: position 1,014,072,928 of record CM060926.1, on the reverse strand, counting down.
AAGTTAAACTAAAGGATTTATCGATGTGAATTAGTTAAGTTAAACTAAAGGATTTATCGATGTGAATTAGTTAAGTGAACTAAGTGGTTAATCGAAGTAAATTAGTTGAGTTAAACTAAGTAAACCGGTTAGAGTTAAGCAACGTGAATTAGCTAAGTTAAACTGAGTGGATTTGTTCAGTTAATCAAGACGAGTTAACCAGTTAGGTTAAACCAGGTAGAGTTAACCAGTTGAGTTAACCAGTTAGAGTTAACCAGTTAGGTTAAACCCGTTGAGTTGACCAGTTCGAGTTAACCAGTTAGGTTAAACCATGTAGAGTTAACCAGTTGAGTTAACCAGTTAGAGTTAACCAGTTAGGTTAAACCCGTTGAGTTGACCAGTTAGAGTTAACCAGTTGAGTTAACCAGTTGAGTTAACCAGTTAAAGTTGACCAGTAAGAGTTGATCAGTTAGAGTTATCCAAGTAGAGTTAATCGAGTAGAGTTGTCGAATAGCACTTATCCGAAGTAGAGTTATCGAATATAGTGTATTCGAGAGAAGAGAAATCGAATATAGTTTATTCGAGCGGAGAAATCAAATGTTATTCATTTGAGAAGAGTTATCGAATATAGTTTATTCGAGCGGAAAAATCAAATGTTATTCATTTGAGAAGAGTTATCGAATATAGTTTATTCGAGTGGAGAAATCAAATGTTATTCATTTGAGAAGAGTTATCGAATATTATTTATTCGAAGAGTAGTTATCGAATATTGGTTATTCGAAGTTAGCTAATCCAAAGGAGTTATTCGAAGTTAGTTAATCCGAAGGAGTTAATCGATGAGTCAATCCGAAGGAGTTAGTCGAAGAGTTAATCCAAAGGAGTTATTCGAAGTTAGTTAATCGGAAGGAGTTAGTCGAAGAGTTAATCCAAAGGAGTTATTCGAAGAGTTAACCCAAAGGAGTTAGATGAAGAGTTAATCGAATATAGTTATTCGAAAGAAAGTGTTAATCGAATATAGTTTATTCGAGTAAAGTAAAAGGGTTAATCGAATATAATTTATTCGAATAGAGTTAAACACATTAGAGTTATTCGAATTAGTTATTCGAATAGAGTTAAACACGTAAGAGTTAATTGAATATTAGTTATTCAATTTGAGTAAATCGAATGTAGTTATTCAAGAAGAGTTAAATCGAATTTAGTTATTCGAAAAGAGTTAATCAATTTGAGTTAAGTTAATCGATTTGAATTAAGTTGAATCGAAATGGAGTAAATCGATTAGAATTAAGTTAATCGAGTTAGAGTAAATCGAATATTGGTTATTCGAAGGTAAGTTATTCGAATTAGTTATTCGAAGGAGTTAATCAAATGAGTCGATCCAAAAGAGTTAGTCGAATATTAATTATTCGAATAGAGTTAAAGGAGTTATCGATTTTAGTTTGATCGAAAGGAGTTATCGATTAGTAAATCGAAAGGAGATTTTCGAATATAGCATATTCGAAAGAAAGAGATCGAATATTGTTTATTCGAAAGAGAGAGATTTCGAATATGAGTTATTCGAAGAGAGAAAATCGAATATAGGTTATTCAAAGAAGAGTTAATCAAATAGAGATTACTCGAAGGAGAGTTATACGTCGAATTCGATTATAGCGAATTCGGGAAAGTACTATTTACTTTCCAGGGTTTAAATCAAGATTTAGTTATTGATTTAGAAATTAGGTGTCTGTTAAATTATTCGAGTTAGGAGATAAAGTTATAATTTAGGTTAGATATTGCAGAAGTAGAAATTATAACGTTATAGTTATAATCAAACACTGTCATATAAGAAGTGGATTCGTAACCTGAATCCGAGAATTTGCGTAAACAGATGATTGTAAAAAGTGAGTGATGAGCTTCATCTATTTCATAGTAAAGGACGTTGTTCAATTAAGGTCTGAGAGGTAATTATACCCCAACTTGATTGACTTCAGAATTGACAAAGGAATAGTTGTGGTTCGATAGAAAAGGTTGATTTGAAATATAGTTAAGTAATAAGCGATTAATGGATTAAGCATAACGATGTTTTATACAACGTTCATTGGAAATCCGTAAATGAGTTTTGGGAACGTTTTCCAAATATAGTCAGATATGTTTTCTAAACATAGAAAATGAAATGTTTTCATGATAAGAATTTAAGAAATAGTGTTAAGCAAATTCAGAAACTGACTGGAGAGGGTAAGTTGAACGGTTTTCTAAGTGACGATCTGATGTTGGTTTCGACCTTCCGTATTGATACTTAGAGAATTGTTCTCATACTAGTTACAGTTAGGTACTGATAGTTGCGAAATAATAGTGATGTGAAAATAAGCTATGGAAATGTTTTCCAATGATTAATAACATATATTTTCTAAATATATGAAATAAGGAAATATGAACATATGATGATTGATCGATCGAATTTCCATTTGGAAATAAGATCGTTGTTTGTACACCGACATGTTTTAATTTGATAGTTGAATCACAGACTATCAAAGTTTTTACCATTTTAACGTGGTTAATATGGAGAGACCGGTTGGATTATTATCCAAAGAACCACTCTGTATCGGCATAAGCGTTGCGAGCAATATCTGCCAAAGATAATTTGAAGACGGAGTAAAGTGCAAGGGCTGTTGTATAAGTCTTAGATAACAGTGACTAAGATGGATATACTGAATAGTGCCTTCGGTTTGTCCAGTCCCAGGACAACGTATATGGAAGAAGGTCTGACAGAGTATATCCAATGGATCGCGTAAGTTGATCTGTTCAAACGTATCCACGTTTGGTGGCGGAGGAATTCGTTTCTCTTAGCTGTATACCCGTGTTATTTTTGGATAAGTCAATTTGTGATTTGGCGGGTATGACGATGTGGCATTCAAAGTGAATGGTGATCAGATATTCTGAAGATAGACGTAGCTTCTAGCCTCACACCAGGAAGTAACAAAAGTTGGGCTAGGCAGCATGGCTAGTTGGGTCATTCCCAAGCAGGGTGTATTGTCACCGATCTAGGGAATATTCATATTTATACTTCTTTTTGATTCTGTATCTTCGGATGACGGTTTGATGGCCTATAACCGTGGTGGCAATATATTCGCGACACTCAAGCTAAATGAGTGAGCGGTCATGTGTGGCCGGGTTGCAAGACGTTCTTGTTGAACCCTGAGTGTATCACCTCTAGAGTACACTATTCAGAAGGTGCTCCCATACCTTGTCTGTTGGAATCCATTCTCCGATAAGCGCCCTGCGGTTTATGATTTTATACTATGAATGTAGAACGTGAGATGCAAGCGTTTCTGCTAGATTGATATCTATTTGTACTTAGACATTATTATAATATCACAATGATATTGCTTGTCAAAGTTGTTCAGATACTCATAAGGGAAAAACCCGTTCCGTATTCACGGCGTGGTCTTATGAGATATCCTATACCTGTTTTAATCTATTCTACTCATACCAGTCCTATGACTGACCCGGAGTTTACTTTGTTGTTTTCCCTAAACTCTTGGGTGCCTAAATTTGTACGGGCAGTCAAGTAGTCGGGATTTACAGATATACTTGGAGAGCTTGGAGCAGGAGGCTGCAAGATTTTATAGCTATAGTTATTTCCGCTGTGTTGTAAGTGTTGTACTCTAATAAGTGCTATTGTATATATATAACTGTTTGCTTCAAAGTTATGTTATATATATTATATGTTATTCGTTCCGCTGTGAGATTCGTGTTACTCTGATGATTCTGATGTTCTTCTTCTTCTTCTATTCTATTAGTTCTATCTTTTCTTTCTCACCTTCTAAATTCTTTCACTAACGTCTCGGAATTTCCGACTCTCGAGGAGTCGGAAATTTCCAGCCGTTACACTGTTGATTTGAAAGTGGATGAGGAGCAAAAAGCAATGATTATTTTGTGTTCTCTTCTAGAGCGATACACAGGTTTCGCTAACAGTCTTATCTATGCCAGAGATACACTAACAGTAGATGATGTGAAGGCAGGTCTTCTATTTGAGGACTTGAGGAATCTGATGAAGGGGTCGAGTGAAGATAGAGGAGGAAGTAGTATGGAAGCCTTATTAGCTGGTATGGAGAAAGGGGAGATTTAGATACATTCATCTAAATAGCTAAGAGACTTTTTTTTGAAAATGAAATAGCTAAGATACATAGATGAGTAGACAATTTTAAAAAATAACCTGGCTATACTTCTATTCCATGTGGCTAACGAAATTTAGATGCCGTAATTATTTCTAGCCTCGTAAGTTACCAACTTGATTCTTTGCAGCAAAAAGAAGATTGCATCTTCGGGCATCAGGTTAGGGAGGAAATTGCACTTCTGATCTCAGGATCAAGAATTGAAATAGCTCCAGGTTCAAGACAATGATCAAGATCAAGAATCGCACGAGTATACTTCAGTTGGTAACTCCGAATAACCAGACCAACTCAACCATTAACTCTTGTAGAGCTCCATGGATTTAAGAGAAGGGTGGGCATTGATTGAGGTTGATTAACCGGTAATTATATGTTATGATAATTATTTGTAATTTAAACAGGTCGGAAGACATAGCTTACCCCAAGAAAATAATAGCTCCCACTGAAACAGTCATCCCATTATTCATGAATTATCCAATCCATCAGACTTGCTCTGATTATCGTTCTAACATGATTTATTTGGCATGTTACTGTGAAGAGCAAGGGCCGTTCAATCATTGAGAGCCTCAATGTGTCATTGACGAGGGCAAAGTGATGTGCATGGTCAATCAATGATTGTACTTGTTGTGTGGCATTTGCAGGAATGTACAAGAGTTGCAATTCATTGGTTCACGACAAAAGGGAGGATCAAAATTCATAGGTAGATCTACCTATGTATGCATTACACATATTGTTCCCATCAAATTGCAACAAAGTGAACTCAATATTCATGCATCTCTGTGTATAGTTGGATCAGCAAGCATAGAAAGCATTGGGTGATGTTGATAAGCAATTGAAACTTAGAAGTTATATGTTACTGTCAGCACTTATAGCTAATGCAAAGAGCACAACATGTAAATGAGAACCTGAAGGGCAGCTAAAGCATCAATGTCCTGGTCTGTGTAGATGCTGCAGCAAGAGTCATGCAAGGTCTAAGAAAATTTAAATGCAACAGCTAGAGCATGCACATTATATGCATAAAAGAGAATAGATATTACACTGTTGAGTTTAGTTTGTTTATAGGTATATTAAATTTTAGGCGATAAAGGTGGTTATAGACGTTTAATGGAAATATGCAAATAGCTGTTGTATTTGAATTTATAGGTTTGTATATTTTAATATTAACATCCAAACACATTTCATTCTTTGTAATTGTCTGCAGATTTATAATTATATATGTTTATACATAGGAATATATATTTACACATGCATCATCTGATATTATGTGTTTATATATAGATGTTGCTTAATGCTTTAGTTATAAGCATGAAGTTTACCTAAGTATAAGCTTTATATTCACTTGCTTCTATAATTGAACAATTACCTTTTAGTTTCTTTCTTTTCACTTCAATTTTCAAACTACAGTTTGAAAACGATCAGATCTAAAAGAATCTATTGCTATAAAAAATTAAATTGTTTGCTTTATCTTTTATGAGGTTGGTAGTGTTTTATCTGATTGTAAATTATTTTTGGGGAAAATATATGCATATTTTTATCAGCCTATGTGCCATTCAGACCTTCTGACCATTTAAAACAAAATTTAAGCATGACACGTTTGTAGTGCCTTTTGTTCATATGGGTTGGGTTTGGTTTGTACTAGTAGAAAAATGTTATTTTGATGAACATTCTCGACGTTCAATGCGCTATATTTAACAACAAATCACACATAAATTTCCATTTTAATTTTCTAACATCTTTTCTGAAAATTGGACATCTCTGAAGTGCATGCATATAGTTAGCATACCAGTCATCTTAATAACATTAACAGAATTGTTTTAAATTAATAAATAGGAAAAAAATTCGAACCGAATGGAAATCATATTTAGTGCATGCACTTATTATTATTCCTTGCTATGACACACTGATATGCAATATTTGAGGTAATCGTTTCAATTATCACTTAATTAACCTTTTCATTCTTGCAACACACACACAAGCGCACGCACGCGCACGCACGCGCGCGCGCGCACACACACACACACACACACACACATATATATATATATATATATATATATATATATATATACACACACACACGTAGACACACACACATACATATATACATCACAAAATTAGACATAAATGGAGAGGCACGGAATACTTCAATCAATGCCTCGATCCATTACAATACTTCTGTAATGACCCGTGTATTTGGCAGTCAAATATTTTATTTTATTTATTATTTTAAATATTATATTTAGGATAGTAATATATTTTTAAAATTTAAATCGTTATTGAAACAAAGTTTGAAGGTTATATATTTATATAATTATAAAACGAGCTTGAAATGGCGCTGCAGTTCGTAAGTTGGAGTTTTGAACTTCAATTGAATATAAAGGATCCGATATAAGTCGGATTTCTATGAAACGAGAAACGCTGGAACCGTGTTGATGATAATTTTCATATGAAAGAGAAAATTCTGGATTTCGTGTTATAATTTGTTATTTATGGCCAAATCAAATTTTAAAATAGTCGCTGTAAAAATCGTTATTTAAATATCGGCCTTTAAAATGATCATTTTGCAAACGGACTTCGTTTTCGACGAAATCAGTTTCATTGGGACCGTAACGTTAAATTATTGTACGGTATTTATTTGCGTGGCAAACCGATGTCGTATGTGGCCACGGTAGCCGTAAACACCCAGTTAATTTCTAAAGCGCGTAATTTAATTTATTTGATTCAATAAAGGGATATTTGGGTATAACTTGAACAGACGATCAAATTAAGCCGTGAAACCAATTCCGTTGAGTTCGTATCGTCGATTAGAGTTAGGATAGTTATATAGTTTGTTATTTTTAGAGATCGGGTAATTTGGTGCACACAATGGCATCGCGGTGCGCGTAAAAGTAGCCTACCGGGGAAACAGTCTCAGAATACGACGAAACTGGTGTCGTTGGGTTCGTATTGAAGAATTATTTTAGGATTTCAAGGTTTCAAGTTAATTTGACCTATCTAGTGACCGTGGAAAAATTAAACGCGTGTTTATTTCTGATTTTATAAAGGAAATTTTTTCAAATGATGTCGGAATTCGACGAAACTTGTCCCGTTGGGTCCGGAATACTTTTTTACACTAAGATTAGTTTTTTATCAAAAAATAGAAATTGTTTGTGGGGGTTTTTATCAATTACTTCACCGCGAAGTTTCACTAATAATATTATATTACACTATAAATAACCATCAGAAACGCACAGCTATGTTAAATCCTTTTCCTTGCCTAACCTATCCCCTGCATTGGTCTCATCAAAATTTAAAACACACAACTGTAGCCCCTGTCCTACCCAGTAAAACGTGAAGCCGTGCCGACCAAGGTTTTAAATTTCTCACCCACGTAGATGCTAGTATCAGCTATCCCTGCAAATGGAAGGCGGTTTTCTCGTATGGAAGGCGGATGTTTTAAAGTGGGAAGGGGGTCTCGTGGCTGTGTTCATCGTATACTAGGGGTTTGCAAATGGGAAGAGTTGAAGCCGCGATTCCCTGAACGAAACCAACGTATAGCATATTTTAATCAAAGCTAATTATCGCTTAATTAGTTAATTAATATGTCTTACCTATTAATCTAAATTTTGGAAATTGGTTGAATGCAGAAGAAGGGACGGTAACAAAACGGTGGAGCAAAAGGAAAAAAACCAGGAGTTACAGGAAGTATAATTTCGGCCAATATTTTGAAATGTAATATAGTGTTAACTTTATAATTAACGCCTTATTTATTTATAAATTAATAACTAAGACAATAATTGTGCTAGCATCATATTGAACAGGAACGTGAGTGAAAGATTGAAGAAAAGGGGAGTAGTTAGAAGGCTGCACAGTACCAGGGTGAGCGGATTTTGTAACAAACTGATTGTTTTGCTAGTAATACCCTAATGTAAATCAAAGAATAATTAAGAGTTAATTCTTAATTAATTAAACCATATGTATATATACTAAAATATGATTTGTTGCAAGTTTCTATTGGCCTGGTCTTATACGAGTGGAACGATCGGGATGAACAAAGATCCGATCGGCTCATTTTATATAAAATGTAAATTAATTAGTATTAATTTTAGTTTAGGGATAGTAAATTATTAATTAAAATTGTTAATTTTAAATATTTATAACTTGATCATATGCCTTCTGAATTGGACAAATAAGGTGCCATTGGACTCGTCTCAACGATTACTACATTATGGAACAGACATGGACACAATTGGAATCAACGAGATTTTCAGTTAAATTTAACGATGGTTAATTTAACTGAAACGAGCTGTTTAAGCAGAGAATCAAATCAAGGTGAGTTAAACTCACTCAGTTTTACCCATTTATATTTTATATAAATTGGGTTTTGATTTTGTGTGCTCTTCTTGCCAATGGTTGACTGTTTTCTAATTATATATTTATTTGCTGATTTAACCGATGAAATTAAACCGTTGTTTAATTTCAGTGAGATGCCAAATCGTTATTCTAACGATTTGTTCCAATGAAGGTTACTTACCTTGTTGGTCACGTTTATAAAATAAACGTGTTTAATTGATTGAATTGTTTGTGATTGGATTAAAAGGGTCGTTATTATCAGTTAAATGATTGAATGGTCGGATTTGAGATAACCATTTGTATACAGGGAAGAACAGGTTGGAGGGATCCAACCGGATTCCTCAAATATATTATTTATCTTTCATATTAACATATATGAACTATCATGATTGGATAATTGAGTTTGGTAGTGACCATTGAATGAAAAGTCAACCTGTGTGGTGTTTTAAGCAATGGGCTATATTGGTTGAGTAATCGACAGTAAATGGCCTTAAAGAAATGATATTGATTTACTGTCTGGTAAATTGATAGAACTGAAGTTATAAAATTTATTTTATAACTAAAGATAGGTTTTGAAATATATATTTTGAATAAAAGTTTATAAAGAAAATAAATATATATTATTTAAGTTAATAATTGATTTTATAAAGGCAAATGCTGATGGTAATCAGATTTAGAAATACGTGAATAGAAATTAACCTAACGGTTAAATTTGAATAATGGTTTTGTTAATAAACAATTTAATGGAATTATCGTAATTAGTTATATTATATTATAAATTAATTAAAAAGGAGAAATGAATTGAATTAGTTAATGAGATAACCAGATTTAAGTTGACTAAGTTAACAGTTTTAACTGGGATTGACCATTAAATTAATTTGTATTGAATTAACCCATTAGAAGAGTTTAATGAATATTGTTTATATTTTAATAAGATATTTTTTAAAAAAAGGGATTTATTATTTATTTTAGTTAATAAAGGAATTAACTACTAACGTAGTTAATGATTGAATAAATTATTATAATTTAGAAAATTACTCATGGGAATTCATTTAAAAGTAATCTCAGTGAAAAGAAATCCAATTGATCGGTGAAAGAAGTTTATCAACAGGTTTTGTTTAAACTCAAGTTATAAAAAGGAATTTTTAAGCAAATATTATAGCTTAAATAAATGTCAGTTAATTATTTGAATTAAGCAAAAGAAAATTGAGATAAAAGGTTTTATAATAAACCAGAATTATACGAAAGAGGTTTGAGGTGTTATATCGTTAATTCTAAATTAACGTTATTTAAGAATGTGATTAAATAAAAGTGGAAGATTGGAATGAAATACTGGTCTTGAATTACAACTTATATTTATCTTTAGATTTGAACGTTGTTGATCAAGATCTGAGAGGTATTTAAAATACCCCAACTTGAACGACTTCAGGATTATCTGAAAATGATATAAGTTGTAATGGTGAAAGGGGTTGGTAAAAATTTATTATTTCATTAGAGAAATAACAACGCAACATCTTTGATGAAGATTTGGGAAAATATATATAAAATGATGATGTCAAAGTAAAAGGAGAAAAGGGAGATTTCGTAAAATTTTAATGATACCCGCAAGGTTAAAGAAAATGTGAAGTTGAGTATTGGAATAGCTTTATTCTATAAAAATAAGCGTTGGTTATTGTTTTCGAGTAATAAATAAAAAGATATCTAGTGACGTTGTTTTATGAGTAATGAGTTAAAATGATTTCCCAATGTTATAACAACGTGGCTAATGTTTGAAAGTGAAAATAGACAGCTGAATATGATATAGGATTTCCTAAGTATTAAAATGAAATTGTTTAAAGTATAATCTATGTTAAATAAGAAGCGAAAAGTTATATTTATAATATCGATATATTAAGAGTTTTAAATTACATTTGTTTTATTTAAAAGGCCAAGTGATGATAAATACTGAATCAGTGAACTCATTGGATTGTCATGATTAAAACACTAATTATTTTGATAGTTAAGTCACCGACTATCAAATCTGTCCAATACGATTGTTGGTATGGAAAGACCGGGATCGAATTTATATTCGAAAACAATTCTGACCAACAAATACGTGAAGATATCAGAAGATGATCGAGACGAAGAAATTGAAGACCGTGGTTTTTCATACACGGAAGAACTACTAAAAATCTCTGGTTTAGCGGCCAGAGATAAACTATGATTCTGTCGTGATTGGAATCTACGGATTGCAAGGACTTCTCGCTACTGATCCATGGGGTGATTCCTATATTGGATGCAGTAGGAGAGTACCTTCGGTTCATCCTGTTCCTGGATGACTTGTGTTGGCTAGCTTTTTGACCAAGCCACCAAGGTTCACACACAAGAAGAAAATATGAAGTTTCACACCTTTAACCCTCGAAAACCCGATCGGATCGCCATACTCCCTTCGGCTCGCGATCGCCCCCTTTGACCACGATCTGATCCGTCCATCGCTAGCTCGATCCGATCCGATCCCCGAAGCTGATGGATGATGACCAAGACCAAGTCCATCATGATCCGAGAATGCAGGATCTCGCGACACATGTCACCAACTGTCATATTGAGCAATTCTTCATTAAGCTACGATCACGATCCGATCCGAGCTGGGAGACACGATGATGGCCACGGACTTGGTCATCCACGATCTGATGTTTAAGGAGATCGCGACACCTTTCCACAATGGATAATTTGACTAATTCTTCATCAAGCTACGAACCGGTCCGAGATCTTCAGGATGTGGGCCACGTATGACCGCGATCCGTCACCGGAAATCAGCTATAAATAGCCCAGAGCTTGGCATTTTTGAGGATCTTTTGGCAGTTTTGAGTATTGATTCCACCATTACTGTCATTCCACTATTTCTTGTCAGTTTTACTTCGAGATTACTGAGAGAAATCATAATTGTAAGAGGGAGTATCAGGGAAATCATTGATTGTACTAGCATTCAAAGTATAATCAATAGCATATAAAGTGGACGTAGGCTCGTTAACGCCGAACCACTATAAACCTTGTGTGTTCTCTGCTTTTTCCTCATTTTTCAGTTATAATTCACTACAAATCAGAACAATTTGGGTGTTAGAGCCAAATTTTAATCTAACATTTTGGTGCTTTCACTGAGAAGAGATTTCTCGGCATATTGGATTGTTGCTCCGTTGTTTGGATATTCAAATCCGAACGAAACAGTCCCAAAACTTCACTGTACAGATTTTTGAAGATTCCAGCGGCATCTGATATCATGGCCGGAAAGAAGTCTAAGGAAGTACGAGCTTCGCAGGCGATTGAAGTCGCGAATGAAGCAGTTGAAGAAAGTGTGCATGAGCAGGTTGAGGAAGGCTTCGCGGATCGCGGAGACGTAGGGGCGATCCGACCCGAACGTGACGCCACGATCCGAACTGAGGGCAGCACGAACCGAGCATCTGAAGGGGTCGTCACTCGATCCCGAGACAACACCACGAACCCTCCCCCTAATGTTACCACGATCCGACCCCAGGGGGGCGCTACGAGCCACAGACACAGGTCCACTGCGATCCGAAGTGATGACCAGACTACAACTCGACCTGGAAAGGAGGTTATGGCTCACTCTACCCGTCTTGGTACCTCTGTTCGACCTGGCTCAAGTTCTCTGTGCATAAGAGAAAATGTTGATGATCAATATGACCCCTCTGCTCCAGTCACTGAAGGAGATCTCTCTCGCTTCTCTGAAATGTGGGATAGGCTGTTTGATAAATTAGCTGCTCAAAGGCAGCAAAGCTCTGTGCTGCAGCAGAACTTAACTGCTATGGATAGAAGGATCGATGATCTCGCAAGACAAAGAACACTCCCAGTTCGCCCACTCACCCCAGAGTACTCTTCTTCGTCGGAGGAATCGCCAAGACCTCCGCGGCGACCGTATGAGAGGGCTGAAAACATAGAGCAACTCCGATTTGGAACCTTGCCATCACGAGAGGAAGAGACATTTGGTGTAGGACCCTCAGACAGCAACTTGAATAATCATGCCGCAACTCCTAGATCTCGAGTTGTGGATAATCCTGTTGAGAATAAACCACCTCAGCCCCTTCGCCGAATAGATACCCATGGTAACAGGGGGCAACGAAGCCCAATCCGAGCTCCGGGCTTCGTGGATGTTCCTAGAAGAGAGATCAGAGAATTCCACCGAGCGAGAAACGCCGATCCCGAGCCTCCGATGACCAGTGCAAATGTTGCAGCTATGGTCCATCAAATCCTGGCGGATAGCCGTGGACAAAGGAATGAAGATTGGGGAATTGACCGCTGTCACACCCCTTTTACCGATGACATTCTAGACGCAACATTCCCGAGGCCCATCAACATGCCTCAGATGAACCGTTACGTGGGTAGATCTGATCCAATCCAACATCTAATGAGATATTCTTGGTCAATGACCGCTGCTGCAGCCTCTAATGCTGTAAAGTGCAAAGCATTCCCTATATTCCTGGAGGACGTAATGTTATTATGGTTTACTCGCTTACCAGCAAGATCAATTTCCAGTTTCAGGGAGTTGAGTGAAAAGTTCGTGGAACAGTTCCGCATTTATGCACAGAGGTCAAAGAGTGTGATTGACCTGTTCCTTGTCAAACAACGACCAGGCGAGAGCTTGAGGGTGTATCTGGATCGTTTCAACCTAGCCGCCACTGAAGTCAAGGATCCCCATGAGCCAACTGTTGTGGCAGCCCTAATTGATGGGGTAGATAAAGATACTGAATTTGGGAGATACCTGGCCGGCAAGCCACCTCATACTAGAGAATTGTTCTACGAGAAAGCAAACGTACGCTTACGTCAGGAGGAGGTATATGCTAACCGGAAGATGAAGATAGCAAATAAGGAGGAAATCCAAAGTAATGTGGCCATTAAGCAAACCGAAGACAGCTCGGGAAAGGTTGAAGTCAATGTCGGAAACCGAAACCAGGGCGGTGGCCACCAGTCAGGAAACAATGGTAACAACAGTAATGGCAATAATCGGAAGAGAAATCGGGGGAACGACTCCCAGAGAAGGACCAGTTTCAGGTCTTTCGAAAATTATACACCAATAAATGATACTTTGGAGAATATATTCGCAGACTCATACAACGTTCTCCAACATAAAAGACCTCCTCCAAGAGATTCGACGAAGAAAGAACGTGAGACGGGGAAGTTTTGTCTCTTTCATCAGACTCACGGTCACTCTACAAATGAATGCCGTCATCTGAGAGACGTAGTTGAGAGGTTGCTCCGAGAAGGGAAGTTGGATGAGTACCGGGTGACTCCTAGAGACAGGGGGCAAGCTATTCAGACCCCGAACCAAAACCAGAATCAACCTACTGTCAGGCCAACTGTCCAGAAAAAAAGGAAAGGATCTTGTTATCAATACCATAATCAGAGGGCTTCACCTAGCCGGGCACAGTTTCAAGGCGATGGACCAGTACGTAAACGCAGCAAAGCATCATCTTGAGGCAGGAGAGTGTAGCAACCCTGAGGACAATGTCCCGGTAAAACAACAAAAGATGATGTCAGATGACGTCATTTTCCGCAACCGAGAGAGTATTGGAGTCCACGCTCCGACCGAAGATCCATTTGTAATCACAGTTCCTATTGGGCCGACCACTGTCCATAAAGTTTTAGTGGATAACGGGAGTTCAGTCAACATTCTATTCAAAAAGACGTTCGATCTAATGAACCTTGAATTGAAAGATTTAAAGCCGTGTGAAGGATGGATCCGTGCATTTAACGGGGCTTCAACTGCTCCAATGGGATATGTAGAGCTGCCGGTAACACTTGGGGAAGGAGAACGCCAGAGAGTGAGAATTCTTCCCTTCGTGGTTTTGGATATTGAATCGCCTTATAATGCCTTCTTGGGCCGACCGGCCCTAGCAAAGTTTAGAGCTTGTATAGCCCCCTGGTGCTTGTTATTGAAGTTTCCTATGGAAGCTGGTGTTGGCATAGTCAAAGGAGATCAGGTTGCTGCACGAGCATGTTACATTGCATAGCTAAAGCTACTCCGTAAAGGAAAAGATATTGAAACTAAAGTCGCTTCTTCCCCCACAAGGGAGGAAACGTCATAGAAATTAAAGAGAATGACTATAGGTGAGTCGCCCAGAGAACTGCCCGAGGATATAGATCCCAGAGAGGACGAGGAGACTGGGGACAGAATGGCGGCTCCCAACGAAACGACTGTGGATGTACCGATCGATGACAGTGACTTAGAGAAGGTCATGAAGATTGGATCCCAGTTGGATCCAGTTCGAGCTAAAGAACTGACAGATTTCCTGAAAGATAACTTGGATGTATTTGCTTGGACCCACGCGGACATGTGTGGGATATCTCCATCAATCATGAGCCATTCGTTGAGCATTAACCCAAAGCATCCCCCTGTAAAACAAAAAAGGCGAATGATGGGCCCAGAGAGGTCCGCAGCCTTGAAAGAAGAAGTTGAAAAGTTAAGAAGTAACGGATTCATCAGAGACTCAACCTACCAGATTGGATTTCAAATCCAGTTTTGGTAAAGAAGACCAATGGGAAATGGCGTACGTGTATTGATTTTTCGGATTTGAATAAAGCCTGCCCAAAAGATAGCTTTCTGTTACCCAGAATTGATCAGTTGGTAGATTCAACGGCAGGTCATGAGCTTCTCTCTTTCATGGATGCTTATTCAGGATATAACCAGATCCCTATGCATGTTCCAGATCAAGAGCACAATAGCTTCATTATGGATCTGGGATTATACTGCTACGTGGTAATGCCTTTTAGTTTGAAGAACGCAGGCGCTACATATCAACGGTTAGTGAACATAATGTTCTATAACCAGATTGGGATAACGATGGAGGTGTACGTTGACGACATGTTGGTTAAGTCCAGACAATCGTCCGATCACACTACAAACTTGGCAGAGATGTTTGGTATTCTTCGAAAGTATGGGATGAAACTCAACCCAAAGAAATGCTCATTTGGGGTTGCATCCGGGAAATTCTTGGGATTCATCGTCAGCTCGCGCGGGATTGAGATTAATCTGGACCAGATCGCAGCAATCAGAGGCATTCAGGAGCCTTGACAAATCAAAGATGTGCAAAGCCTTGCAGGGAAAGTAGCAGCATCAAGCAGATTCATCTCTAGAGCGACAGACAAATGCATTCCATTCTTTGAATTGATAAAGCGAGGAAAACGCAATTTCAAGTGGACTCCTGATTGCATTGAAGCATTTCAGAACCTGCTGAATCATCTGGAGAGACCCCCGATACTGTCTAAGCCAGTGGATCACGAGGATTTATTCGTGTACTTATCAGTGTCGTCCCACGCGATCAGCTCAGCGTTAGTGAGAGAAGAAGACAAGGTTCAAAGGCCAGTGTATTACGTGAGTAAAAAATTGGCGGCAGCTGAGCGCAATTATCCGAGGATAGAAAAGCTGGCGTACAGTTTATTGATTGCATCTAGGAAGCTTCGACATTATTTCCAAGCTCATCCTATCACCATGTACACTGATCATCCGCTCAAACAAGTTCTACAGAGACCCGAAGCTTCTGGAAGACTGCTCAAATGGAACATTGAACTGAGTCAATTTGATCTGAATTTTCAGCCCCGACGATCGATACGGGGGCAAGTGCTGGCAGATTTCATAGCAGAATTTACTGTCTCGAAGGATGACATGGTAAACGAAGAGACTGACCCACCAAAATTACTTCTCGATCCCAGTGCATGGAAATTGTATATTGATGGTGCTAGGAATGATAAACGATCCGGTGCCGGAGTGGTGCTGGAAACTCCTGAGAAACGACTGATATCCTATGCTATCCGGTTGGAATTTCACGCCACTAACAACGATTCCGAATATGAAGCCCTGATAGCCGGGCTGAGGATCGCAAAGGAATTGGAGATCGCGAAGCTGGACATATTTTGTGACTCCAAGTTGGTTGTAAATCAGGTTACTGGAAAATTCCGAGCTAAGAGCCCAAGATTGATTTCGTATTTGGAGAAAGTGAAGGAGTTGCTGACTGGATTTGATCACTACAGTATATCTCATATTCCGCGGTCAGAGAACCAACAGGCGGACAAATTAGCGAAGATGGCTAGTTCCGACGATCTTGAAGAAGCCGGGCTAGCCCCAGTTGAAGTACTTCAGTTCCGTAGCATAGGTCAGATGGAAATTGATCCGATACTAGAGACTGAGCCCGAAAGGGAGTCATGGATGACCCCTCTAAAGAATTTCTTGATGAATGGAACGCTTCCGACCAAGAAGAGCGAGAGGCGTAAAATAATCCGTAAAGCTTCCCAATACGTTCTGCAAGGCGGAGTCCTGTACAGACAGGGGTTTTCGATGCCTCTTCTCCGGTGTATAGCCCATGACGACATCAGGTGTGTACTGCAGGAAGTACATGAGGGTGAATGTGGTGACCATACTGGAGGACAAACATTGGCAAAAAAGGTGTTGCGGTATGGTTACTTCTGGCCTACCATAAACAAAGATGTGGCAAAATACGCACGACGTTGTGATGCATGCCAAAGATTTTCAAAAATTCCCAGGGCACCTCCTGGCCAGTTAAAGACGATGGCGAGTCCATGGCCTTTCGCTATGTGGGGGAGTGATATCATCGGAAGCCTCCCTAGAGCGAAGGGCGGAGCAAAGTTCGTTATTGTGGCTGTAAACTACTTCACCAAATGGGTCGAGGCTGAGCCGTTAACTACAATCACAACCAAGCGAGTGATTAATTTTGTTGTTAGAAACATTATTTGCCGGTTTGGGATCCCGAAGATCGTCATAACTGAAAATGGAACCCAGTTTGATAGCAACGAGTTTAGGGATTTCTGCCAGAAGTACCACATTGAGAAACGGTACACCTCTGTGGCGCATCCGCAGTCGAACGGACAGGTCGAAGCAGCAAATAAAGTGATTAAGTCCATTATCAAAAGAAGATTGAAGCAGGCCAAAGCCATGTGGGTCGACGAACTACCCTTGGCATTATGGGCCTACAGGACAACGTATAAATCAGCGACAGGTCACACTCCCTTCTCTCTTGCTTTTGGAGCAGAGGCAGTCATCCCGGTTGAGCTAAAAGTACCATCTCACCGAGTCACTTACTATGATCCGATGACTAATAACGAATTGCTCCTTGAATCCCTAGATACAATAGAGGAAAAAATGGATGAAGCAGACCTGCGTGCCTTGAGCCACAAGCAACAGGTCGCTAGATACTACAACGAAAGAGTTCGAGCCCGAACCTTTGAACCCAAAGACTTGGTTCTGAAGCGTGTCTTTCCACCCCCAACTCATATAGGTGCGAAGTGGGAAGGACCATACTCCGTTCTACGAAGGCTTGATAATGGAACCTTCAAGCTAGCAACCGTAGATGGAGAAGAAATCCCCAGAGTGTGGAATGCCCAACATTTGCGGCCTTATCTGACGTAAAGTCATCAGATTTATCCTTTTGTTTCATAGGACCATGTAAAAGGCATGACTTGCCAGTCCAATGTCTTGAGCAAAGGATTATAAAGTGGACGTAGGTCACGATTTGACCGAACCTGTGTGTCGTTTACCTTTGTTTGCACTATTATTTATCTGCTCTTCTATCTTTATAAAGTCTGCTGTAAAATCATACAGCGATCACAGAAACATGAAATTCTAGGTGCCTTCCATCAGAATGGAGAGTAATCCGCAGCCAGAACGATGAAAGTGCAATAAAGTGAGCCACACCATTGATTGCACTCTAACTCTCCAGAGCCCAGAGAAAACGTAAAGGACGCGAAAATAACGTCCACATGGCAAGGCAATGTACCATGATAAGAACCGCCTTGACCGAACTCTAACCTTGGCGACCGCCAGGAGAGTATAAAAGCGTTTATGATTAAGCGCTGAGAAAGAGCTCTTACCCCGCTGAAGGATCGGGGGGCGACGGAACAACCGAGCTCAAACTCTAACCTTGGCGACCGCCAGGAGAGTATAAAAGCGTCTATGATTAAGCGCTGAGAAAGAGCTCTTACCCCGCTAAAGGATCGGGGGGCGACTGAACAGCCGAGCTCGAACTCTAACCTTGGCGACCGCCAGGAGGGTATAAAAGCATCTATGATTAAGCGCTGAGAAAGAGCTCTTACCCCGCTGAAGGATCGGGGGGCGACTGAACAGCCGAGCTTGAACTCTAACCTTGGCGACCGCCAGGAGAGTATAAAAGCGTCTGTGATTAAGCGCTAAGAAGGATGCTGGAGACTCAGCGTCCCCAGAATTTCTGCCCCGCTGAAGGATCGGTGAGCAGATCCTGATACAAGTTCGAATTCTAACCCGCTGATGGATCGGGAAAGTATAGAGGCACCGGAGATTTGGCGCCTCAAGGACTATAGTCCTACTAAAAAATTCCAAGTCCTCCGTATTCAAAAATAGGGGGCAACATGCATAGAAATTGTTAAATTCTTTCTGTTGCTTGAAGGATTTGTGATATAATTTCAACTTGATTATAGTCAAATGATTTGTTACTAAGTGTGAAGAATTTATTGAATGCAGGTACACGATGACGCAAAAGAAATAAACTTTCATCCATAAACTGCAAGCTTACAAGATAAAGAGGAACCTAAACAAAAGTGAGGGCCATTCTCACTATTACATTTCATGGCCAGTGGAAAGCTTAAAAATCCTAAGGACAAAATATGAACTGATATCTGCATCCTACTCATGCTGGGGGGGGATGGGGCTATGTGGGATTCTTGCTCTTCTTCTGCTTCCCCGACTCCTCCTTATCAACATCCGAACGATCACCTTTTTTCCTCTTCCTCTTATCAACAAGAGGCTCTGGCGAAGAACTAGAGGATTGAGAGGCTAGTTGTGAAGTTATTGACCGGGAGGAAAATATTACGACCAACCCAGTTTTGGGATCGATCTCGGAAATAGGGGGCACATATACTGGATCCTGTTCCCCTCTCATAAGGAGAAACTGCCTCTCCTCTTCAGCCTGTTGTTCAGTCAAGGTTTCCTCATCACCGCCTCAGATTTCTTTGGTAATGGCGACTTCCTCTTCATCGCCCTCGTGGCGCCCGTCCATATCTCTCAAAGCCTCGATGGGCTCAGCATCTAGGGGGACATCAGCACTGACACTTGGCGGGATGTCAACCTTCTCTGCCTCTGTCTTCTTCTCAGCATCCTTATCAACTGGCCTACCACCTGTATCATGAGAAACAAATGTTATTTTAGGGGAGAATGCGGTTTGCTCAGTTGATTGTCCGGCGGGACGACAATAAGTGACAATTGCTTTGACAAATTGCGGAGAAAATATAGAGATACCTTCCGCCGATCCTCCATCCAAACTAGCAGCAGAACCTCCGACAGCTGGAGGAGTTGGACCCAGAGGAATCAATGGATCGTCGGGATTGTATTCCTCAATTTCGAAGGCCTTGGGCTCTGCAGCTGAGCTCGAGCCTTCTTCAATTTTATCTTCGCCCTTGGCCTGAGTTTTCTCTTTATCAATCTCTTCTTGGAGTAGGCGTCTGCCTTTCTCTAAATCCTCAGGTTCGTTATCCCTAAGAATGGTCCGCATCAACTCATTCTCATCAATCTCATCGACTCCTAATCGCTGTTTCTCGCTCTGGACGATTGCATCCCATATGTTGGCTAAAGTGACATGGTAGTCCGGGATCCAGGAGATGTTACGGGTCTTGATGACCTGGCCAAGGAAGTCAAACAGCATTTCTTCAAATCCTTCAATATCTTTCTCTCTCTCAAGGAGCTTTTCATTAGAAACAGTAGCCGTTTCAATGGCAATTTCCACATTATTTTCAGCAAGAATCGCGCGCTTTTCTGCACGCGCGAGTTGATCATTCATAATCGCCTTCTCTTTTTCGGCCAGAGCTAAACTATCTTTCAAGCTTGCCTTTTCTTTCTCCTAAGCAGCTCTTTCAAACTCGAAATGATCCTGTGCTGTTTTCAGTTCGGTGTTGGCCATCCTGAGATCTTCCACCTCTTTCTTCAATGACGCACGCTCTTTGCTATTAGAATCGAGCTCATTATGAAAACGTTGCCTGGCCTCCTCCAGCTCCGTCTTGTAATTTTTAGCATCTCGTTGAGCCAAGGCAAGCAAAGATTGTGCATCTTCCAAGTCCTTTTCCATTTTTACCCTGGACCTTTCATTGTTATCTATCTTCACTTTGGACCTATGCGCTTCCATCTCAAGCGTTCGGATGACGTCTGAAAGATTGACAGCATGTTTCTTCATCGCCTCATACTGCTTGGCTACATGGCGAACGTGTCCGATGACTTCAGTATCCCAATTCCTAGGGACTGGTTCCAGAGTTGGAACAAACATCATCCTTTCGAAGAAGATATCGGGGAATTGTTCTCGTAATTTTTCCAGCTTGGCCTGAGTCTCAGGGCCATGGATATAGTTTCGTGACCCGGGGGCACTCAAACTTTGTTGGCTGGAAGGGACAATGTCAGTTTTCTCCTTCTCAGAATCCTTGTTTGGATCCTTGCTTTTATCCTTAGGCTCGTGGTGCTTTTTGGATGATCTACTGTGAGATGGTGCACTCTTCGGAGGAGTTAAGTCTTTGGGAAGTTGTTTTCCCCCTGTAGGTGGCACCGGATGACTGGGAGGCTTTCCATAGGTTTGTTCTGATGGAGATCTGGACTGTGAAGAAGTAGGCTTGTGAGAATCCTGAGACCAATGGCTGTCTCCCCCTCGGCTGCTGCTACGAGCACGCTCAGGATTTGGATGAAGACTAGGTGTGCCTTCACGAAGAGAGCGATAGGAATAAGATCGTTTGCGAGACATCTTTCCTGCAAAAGAAACAAGTACATATTAAAACCTTGAATACTGTTGGTATAAAAGTGTGGGGTCAGACAGTGCATGTGATTTGTGCATCCCATATAATTCCCCCTAACAGACCAGGGCCCGAAGTTAGGCTCCTCTGGGTAGTCTCTCGTTCTCCAACTGGAACAGTTGCTTCCTCAGAAATAGAGAAAAATGGCTCCTCTTCGAAGTCTTCCTGTGTATATACATCATCAGGTAAAGGAATCTTGCTCAGCTCTTTAAATAACTGCTCCTCTGTTAAATCATCAGGAGCAGCAGGTTCAACCGGTAGAGAGGCCCTTGAGGGGAAACCCCCCGGAGAGGCTGGGACTTCCTTAGGCTCGTCAGCACGGGCCTCATCTCCTCTATATACATTTAAGTATTCGTCGTCCTGGATAATTATCGACGAAGGACTCTTATGAAGTTTAGTTATCTCTGCTGCCTGTGACGTTCCTTCTCCCTCGGTCGGGGGCACGTATTTGTAAGGTTTGCCACCCGCGCCAAGTCCGAACCTTATATCCAGAAGGCGGTACTTGTGAAGATTCTCGTCAGTAATACATTTCTTGATCTTTAGGAAGTCGGATTTGCTTTTCAGAAGAAGGGATAGTCGATTATTGTACACCGAGCCTTCCGTCTTTGGAAAGGTGTGATCTGCATGGGGAAAAGAAGCATGTTAACGCTTTGATTTCTTAAGCAGGTTATTCATTCAAAGGTTGAAGATTTACTTGATTTAAGCCATCTTCTTGAACACCCGGCCTGTCTCTTTATATAGAACCAATCGGTCTTGGGATCCCCTATGTTGCTGTACCCGTCAGACAAGACCTTCCTATTTGCTACCGATTCGAAGAAAGAAAAATTTGGGGTTGCCGTGGAGCGATGCTTGAAAAGGTAATAGAATTTAAAATCTTTAAACGTGAGCTCAGTTTGCAGGATTTCCGCATATGTGATGTATAGAGTGTATAGGGCTGCGTAGGCATTGGGATGAAGCTGCATTGGAGCAATACCCAATCGTTTTAGGGTCCCAATGACGATTGGAGGAAATGGAGGAATAGCGCCTACCCAGCACATGAGTCGGCTAATTGTCATGTACCCCTCCGGAGCCAGATGAGGTCTATCTTCGCTACCATGTGTCCTCACGTCATCCCAGGGGATCCCGTGTCTCAAGAAAATTTTCTTAAGCTTTATGTCATCAAGTTTGGAAGCTAAAGAGTCAGTGAATTTCTCTATTTCTAGCGCACCAGGAATCTCGTCGGGAGGTCGGTCGTCTACTTCAGACTCCTCATCAAGCGAGGTACACTCAGAGGAATCCGATCCCGTTTCTGCCTCGTATTCGGATCCAGAGTCCGCACCTTCTGGATTAATTAGAAGGACCTCGGGGTTGTGGTGCTCATACACCTCGGGATCCATCTCTGTATCGGATCTTGAAGGGGAACGGTTATCCGACATTACTGTTTAGGCGAGTAAACATGAAAAATAAGAATATAATTGCCCGAACCCCGTGCATGTGCAAGTGTTTGTGCGTGCAAGTGTGTATGACACGGAAAAGTAAAGTCACAAAGCGGATAGAATATGCTGCTAAGTCCTATCATTGTTCAGTCCAAGAAGTTCATCTCATGGGCTCTAACCTAACTGTTCATAATCTTGTGACTGCAATGTATTGTTTAAAGTTCAAAACATATGTTGGATCATCATCTAGGCTCGGTTTGTAAGGAGTGTGCGGGTCGGATCGTGGAAAGCATGGCGGATCGGGGTGAATGGATCGCCCCCTTCTTTCGGTCGTGATGCAGCATGGATCGGGGTACCTGTCGGATCGGCCCAACCCCCCACGATCGACTTTACCACGTCTCCATAAACTAGTGCTCCTCTATGCCACGACCTGATCTGTTCTACCCCTCTTCTTTCGCCTAACACCTTCACGATCTGAACCCAAGCCTCACCCACGATCCGAACCCAAGCCTCTCCATCACCACGACCCAACCTGGCGTCCTCCTCCTTCATCTTCCTTGTCCCGCTTCCCTTCCTCCAAGATCGAACAGCCAACGCCTATGGCACCATGTCAACCTCCAAAGCTTCGAACGCCACAAAACTCTATCGTTTTTCTCCTAAAATTCAAGACAAACAAGGGCGAAATTACATGAAAACTTTCTTTTTTGTGATTACCTTTCTGAAAATAATGAAGACAAATGGATGATCGGAGGATTAAAAAGCTAGGGTTTCCGTTTAAGAGAATCGGCGGCGAAAGAAGTGAAAGGGAAAAGGAGAGGTGGATTCGGGTTCAAATAGACGAAATCGCGACCGTTAGTCTTACGTTTTTTGTTTTACTCGAGCCGTGGAAGTAGATGGGCCATGGATCGAAGCCCATCGCGTTTCGAAGAGAAGCCCATCACGTTTCGTGAAGAGGGCCGAATGCTTATCTAAGGTCGAGAAGAGCGGCTTACCCCACGGACCGTGATGTGCCTGCGCGAGCCGAACCGATAAATGACAGAGAGGAGTGGAAACTTGGGAAATATACACGAAAATTCAGAAATTTACCTGGCAACTTGGCAGCAAAGTTTCCGGAATCACCAGAGATAAGAATTGCCCAATAAAACAAAAAAGAAATGACTGAGGATTTAACCGATATTTATACCAATCAAGGAATGCGACTTTCCAAAGTGACATAACATTTTAGGCAGACGCAACCATTGATTTGCATTTCCCTATGAAAAGATGTTTACGCAGTTTCGAAGCATATTCCATCTCTGATAAAATATACTTCGAGGGGGCAAAATGTTGGCTAGCTTTTTGACCAAGCCACCAAGGTTCACACACAAGAAGAAAATATGAAGTTTCACACCTTTAACCCTCGAAAACCTGATCGGATCGCCATACTCCCTTCGGCTCGCGATCGCCCCCTTTGACCACGATCCGATCCGTCCATCGCTAGCTCGATCCGATCCGATCCCCGAAGCCGATGGATGATGACCAAGACCAAGTCCACCACGATCCGAGAATGCAGGATCTCGCGACACGTGTCACCAACTGTCATATTGACCAATTCTTCATTAAGCTACGATCATGATCCGATTCGTGCTAGGAGACACGATGATGGCCACAGACTTGGTCATCCACGATCCGATGTTTAAGGAGACCGTGACACCTGTCCACAATGGCTAATTTGACTAATTCTTCATCAAGCTACGAATCGGTCCGAGATCTTCGGGATGTGGGCCACGTATGACCGCGATCTGTCACCGGAAATCAGCTATAAATAGCCCAGAGCTTGGCATTTTTGAGGATCTTTTGGCAGTTTTGAGTATTGATTCCACCATTACTGTCATTCCACTATTTCTTGTCAGTTTTACTTCGAGATTACTGAGAGAAATCATAATTGTAAGAGGGAGTATCAGGGAAATCATTGGTTGTACTAGCATTCAAAGTATAATCGATAGCATATAAAGTGGACGTAGGCTCGTTAACGCTGAACCACTATAAACCTTGTGTGTTCTCTGCTTTTTCCTCGATTTTCAGTTATAATTCACTACAAATCAGAACAATTTGGGTGTTAGAGCCAAATTTTGGTCT
Organism: Allium sativum; assembly: GCA_030737875.1. Taxonomy (NCBI): domain Eukaryota; kingdom Viridiplantae; phylum Streptophyta; class Magnoliopsida; order Asparagales; family Amaryllidaceae; genus Allium; species Allium sativum. Next base: position 1,014,048,132 of record CM060926.1, on the reverse strand, counting down.
AACAACTTGTATGGACGGATGTCTGACAGAGTATTTCCAAAGGAATTACGTACGTGTAACGGCTGGAAATTTTCGACTCCTCGAGAGTCGAAGATTCCCGAGACGTTAGTGAAAGAAAGTAGAGGGTGAGGAAGAAAAGATAGAACTAATAGAATAGAAGAAGAAGAACTTACATCATCAGAGTAAACACGAATCTCACAGCGGAACGAATAAAATATAACATAACTTTGAAATACAAATCAGTACTCGTATATACATACCATTTCAAAGTACAACACTTAACAACACAGCGGAATAATAATAGCTATAATCCTGAAGCCTCCTGCTCCAAGCTCTCCAAGTGTATCTGTAAAATCCCGACTACTTGACTGCCCGTACAAATTTAGGCACCCAAGAGTTTAGGGGAAACAAAACAAAATAAACTCTGGGTCAGTCATGGGACTGGTGTGAATAAAACTCCAACACTTGGTTAAATAAAGGATATCTTTCTGATATTATAATAATGTCTAAATACAAATAGATATCAATCTAGCAGAACGCTTGCATCTCACGTTCCACATACATAGTATACAAATAAAACCGTGAGCGCTTATTGGAGATTGGATTCCAACAGACAAGGTATGGGAGCACCTTCCGATCAGTGTACTCTAGAGGAGATACACTAGGGTTCAACAAGAACGTCTTGCAACCCGGCCACACATGACCGTCCACTCATTTAGCTTGAGTGTAACGAATATATTATCACCGATGGTTGGGATCAGCAACCATCCTTCCCGATAAGGGACAGCATTGAAATAGATTATAAAGAAGTACAATTGAATATTCTCTAGATGGTGATAATACATCCTGCTTGGGTATGGCCCAACTAGCCATGCTGCCTAGCCCAACTTCTGTTATTTCCGGGTTGTGAGGTTTGAGGTCATGTTTATCACTTTGACAGATTATTGCTTCAATTACTTTGAATGCCACATCGTCATACCCGCCAAATCAATATCGATTTCTCAAGGCATCATGGGTATAAAAGCTAAGAGAAACGAATTTCTCCTCCACCCAATGTAATACGTTTGAAGAGATCAACATATATGATTCGTTAAGAATACTTTGTCAGACACTCGTCCATATACGTTGTCCTGGGACTGAACAAACCGAAGGTACTATTCAGTGAATCCATACTACCTAGGCTTTTCACAATAGCACTTGCACTTTACTCCGTCTTCAATTATCTTCAGCATACTTGATTCGCAACGCTTATGCTAATACGGAGTGGTTCTTCGGATAATAATCCAACCGGTCTCTCCATATTAACAACGTAAAAATGGTCTAAACTTTGATAGTCTGTGATTTAACTATCAAATGAAAACATGTCGGTGTACAAACAACGATCTTATTTCCAAATGGGAATTCGATCGATCAATCATCATATGTTCATATTTCCTTATTTCATATATTTAGAAAATATATGTTATTAATCATTGGAAAACATTTCCATAGCTTATTTTCACATCACTATTATTTCGCAACTATCAGTCCCTAACTGTAACTAGTATGAGAACAATTCTCTAAGTATCAATCCGGAAGGTCGAAACCAACATCAGATCGTCACTTAGAAAACTGTTCAACTTACCCTCTCCAGTCAGTTTCTGAATTTGCTTAACTCTATTTCTTAAATTCTTATCATGAAAACATTTCATTTTCTATGTTTAGAAAACATATCTGACTATATTTGGAAAACGTTTCCAAAACTCATTTACGGATTTCCAATGAACGTTGTATAAAACATCGTTACGTTTAATCCATTAATCGCTTATTACTTAACTATATTTCAAATCAACCTTTTCTATCGAACCACAACTATTCCTTTGTCAATTCTGAAGTCAATCAAGTTGGGGTATAATTACCTCTCAGACCTTAATTGAACAACGTCCTTTACTGTGAAATAGATGAAGCTCGTCACTCACTTTTTCCAATCATCTGTTTACGCAAATTCTCGGATTCAGGTTACGAATCCACTTCTTAAATGACAACATTTGATTATAACTATAACGTTATAATTCCTACCCCTAAAATATCTAACCTAAATTATGAATTTATTTCCTAACTCGAATAATTTAACAGACACCTAATTTCTAAATCAATAACTAAATCTTGATTTAAACCCTGGAAAGTAAATAGTACTTTCCCGAATTCGCTATAATCGAATTCGACGTATAACTCTCTTTCGAGAAATCTCTATTCGATTAACTCTCCCTTTTTAATAACTTATATTCGATAAACTCTATTTCGATTAACTCCAATCGAATAACTAATATCCGAATAACTCTTCTTGGTTGGCTCTATTTCATTAACTCTTATCGAATAACAAATATTCGATTTTCTTAAATGTGTCAATTCTTATCGAATAACTAACATCCGATTTAACTTAAATGGATTTACTCTTATCGAATAACTTATTCGATTAACTCAACTTGATTTTCTTAACTCGATTATCTCAACTCGATTACTTAACTCGATTACTTAACTCGATAAATCTTAACTCGATTACTTAACTTGATAACTTAACTTAACCCAAATCGATTAACTCAACTCTAATCGATTAACTTAATTTGATTTACTCCTTCGAATAACTCATTCGAATAACTTAATTGATAAATTATATTCACTTCTATCCTATCGAATAAACTATATTCGATATCTGCTCCAACACTATTCGAATGAACTATATTCGATTAACTTCTCTAACTCTATTCGAATAAATTATATTCGATTAACTCTTTTAACTTTACTCGAATAACTATATTCGATTAACACTTTCTTTCGAATAACTATATTCGATTAACTCTTCGACTAACTCCTTTGGATTAACTAACTTCGAATAACTCCTTTGGATTAACTAACTTCGAATAACTCCTTTGGATTAACTAACTTCGAATAACCAATATTCGATAACTACTCTTCGAATAAATAATATTCGGTAACTCTTCTCAAATGAATAACATTTGATTTCTCCACTCGAATAAACTATATTCGATTACTCTTCCCTCGAATACACTATATTCGATAACTCTACTTCGAATAAGTGATATTCGGCAACTCTACTCGATTAACTCCACTTGGATAACTCTAACTGGTCAACTCTAACTGAGTAACTCTAACTGATCAACTCTAACTGGTCAACTTTAACTGGTCAACTCTAACTGGTCAACTCTAACTGTTTATCTTTAACTGGTAAACTTTAACTGGTTAACTCAAATGGTTTAACCTAACTTGATTTACTTGTCTCGATTAACTGAACTAATCCACTTAGTTTAACTTAGTTAATTCACTTTGATTAACTCTAACCGATTTACTTAGTTTAACTCAGCTAATTCACTTTGATTAACCCAACTAATTTACTTCGATTAACCAATTAGTTTAACTTGACTAATTCACTTAGTTTGACGCAACTAATTCACTTTGATTTACAAATTAGTTTAACTTAACTAAGTCCCTTAGTTTGACGCAACTAATTCACTTTGATTTACCAATTAGTTTAACTTAACTAATTCACTTCGATTAACCGCTTAGTTTATCTTAACTAATTTACTTTGGTTAACTTAACCAATTACTTTGATTAACTCGACTAACTTGCTTTGGTTAACTTAACCAATTACTTTGTTTAATCCTTTTATCACACTCTGGTTATAATTCCTACTTCTACAATATCTCCTTAAAATCCATATCGTGTTATACTTGTGTGCGAAGCACGTGTTTAAATCTATCCTTGTATAATTCTATTTATTTTCCCAACAAGTGTTCCTTTATTTATTCCCTAAATAAATATTCCTTTATTCCATTTATTTATAATCTAAATAAATGTTCCTATATTTATTTCCTAAATAAATATTCCTTTATATTCTAATTCATTTATTTCCTAAATAAATGTTTCTATTTTATTTCATTTATTTTCTAAATAAATGTTTCCTTTTTCATTTATTTATTTTCAAATTAAATAAATGTTTTCCTTTTATAAAATCCTATCGATTTTATAAATAAGATTCATTTTCAATATAAACATTGAAAATCCCCTTATCAACATTTTGGTATGTTATGGTATTCAATCATATCAAATCACGATGTTCAATATCGTCCAAGCACATATAATCGCCCACAGATTTTATATCACATCATATAACAATATATGAAAAACAATAAAATAACTGTTGAGGAATCCAGTCGGATTCCTCCAACCTATCTCCTTGCATCCACAGATGTTACACAATATGATTATCATCACTTTCAGTTCAATATAAATTATTCTGATAGCAGAATCAATATATAAATATTTAACGGTTTATATATATATATATATATATATATATAATTTTCACTAACTGACTAGCAGTTCAATCAATCAACCAACACACAACAATCAACATATGATTAACAGTTCTAAAAATACATTATAAAAATATAACTGTTCAGAGTTGGTGAGTTTTACTCACATTGGCGCGTTAACCGTTAAATAATCGGTTTGCGTTATTTGACTTAGTTGGACAATTTATTTCGCCATAAATTATAACGAGCTCGGATTCACTCTCAGTCAGCTCCATTGTGAAGCTCTCGTCCATACGGTCCCAACGCAACTTACGGTTCGTCAATCTGATTTTGTATGACGAAGTTATCGCATTGACAAGTTAGTACAACATTAAAATTAATCAACTTGAATTAAATTCCCAATTGGGCCATACCCCTTCTATAAAATTGCCGGCCCATTTACATCCAAACCCAGCCCAACACCTCACTTCTTCTTCCCAAAATCGGCCGTAACTTCCCAGTATACTCCTCCACCATTTCAATAACATCTCAGCCCTCGTTCTCTCTCTTGTTCTAAGATACAACGAACACAACATACCAAAAGATTCCATGTTCAAAACTCTATCGCTCCAGACCTTCACTGTTGAACTCGGTTCTGCTACTCCAGATGTGATCGCCAGCACCGTAAGGCGCTTCTACCCCAAGCAGCGCAGTTCGAACATCCTCCAAATCCACACCCAAACTCCACTCCACCTCAGGATCTCGAATAAAAGCTCGAAAGAGGCTGAAACTTCAGGATTTAAAAACGATTTGCAACCCTAAGTCCTCGCTCCAGAAAATCAGCGAATGCTGATGATGTCGAGTTGCCCAAAACACTTACTGAGTTGAAGATAAACACATAACGAGTTCGAATATAGGTGTATCTCGATTTATACCATTTTATTCGAATTGTATTTGATTTTTCTTTTGATATTTCTTTGCTACCATTTTTGTGTTGCTGCGGTTTTTGTGTTTGAGGGATGTTCTTTGTTGTGGAGGGTGCGGTACTTCACTTGTTAATGAAACAGCTGAATATGTGGTGCAGGATTTAGTTCACGTGGACATATGTAGGCCAGTTATTAGTGTAAGATATTTTCATTATATTATATTTTAATATTCGGTTTGCCTTCCAAAAATCGGTACGATCCCATATGGTACCTAAAAATCACGAAACTGGACATGCACTTATAGTTTGACATTACGGTCCCAACGAAATTGGTTTCGTCGAATTCTGACTCCGTATGCTCACACAGCGTATTTTTAACCGTCGAAATACTAACTGTTTCTCACTCTAAAAATCCATACGGTCACATAGTGAATCTAAAAATCACGAAACTGGATATCTAACAACTATTTGACATTGCGGATCCAACAAAATTAGTTTCATCGAATTCCGACTTCGTTTGCAAAAGTGGCTATTTTTAAAGCTCTGGATGACCCATTTAAATATATAAATATATTTAAATTAAATTAAATTAAATATAAATAAATTTATATTATCGTATATCTTCACATATGATATCGTACAGCTCCAGAATATCATATCAGAATTTACAGTTTGATATTTCAGATTTCAGATTATCTCAGTATTCAGTTTATATCGAAAACCCTTTTATAACGTATATAAAGCGTCGCAAATTATAAAGGAATTCTACAGCGACTTTTCTGAAATTTGATTTGGACATAACTCAAAATCTACACGACGAAATCTCGATTTTTCTCTTCTATATGAAAAATATAGTTCAACAGATCCGTACGTTTCTTGTTTCACCGAAATTCGACTTAAAACGGATTCTGTATATTCAGTTGAAGTTCGAATCGCCAAATTGCGAACTGCCACGACGTTTCAAGTTCGTTTTAATTATAATTATAAATTATAAGTTCGAACGTTGTACTTTAAGTTATCGATATCGCCAAATCGATATATAAATCATTAAATAAATTAATTATTCGACAGCTAACAAAACGCGCCATTACAGACTTCCCCCCTTAAAATAATTTCGTCCTCGAAATTGCTAAGTTAGAAAAATGCTACTAACTCTACTAACTAGATTTAAAAATCTTTTTTTTTGTTTACCTCTAAATTTCAGTTTCGACTGGACCCATTTAATTTTAATTAATTTATTAATTCATTTCCGACCAACTAAAATTTTCAAAAATTCTAAAAATTTTCGAAAAATTTCGCCATAACCTCCTTTGTACGGCTCAACACGTCAAACCACAACTCGCCTCTCTAGGCCTCCTCCACTCCAAAAGGAAATCAAAATAGCCAAGCGGCTTGCCAATTCGGCTCATAAAATCCAAACTCATATATGATATAAACTTGTACCTTTTTGTCGGGCATTTAACTCTATCCCTTTCATCTGCTACCACTTCAACATATACCAATGTTATCCATTCCAATTGATCTCCAATCAGTTCATTTCCTCAAATCCAAATCGAATTTCATTCGAACTCTAATATCAAATTCCAAATTATTGACTTATCAATTTGGTTCCATTCTAGATTATCTCTAATCCAATTCAATTTTATTTAACTCGGTTCAAGTTAAATTTCAATTTATTTTTACCATCTCATTTTATTTAACTTCATTAGTTAAATTTTAATTCCAGAACTTAAGTTCCTGGGTTTCTTTCAAATCAATTTGAAATCATAATGCCAATTCAAAACCTTTGAATTTCTAAACAACTTGTTTTCTCAAAACAATTCAAAAACAAAATCTTTAGTAGTAATCCGCCACTTAGAACTCAGAAATGAACGCTAATGATGTAGCTACACTCATCAGGGTTATTTTCCAGTGATACAAGTGAGTTTAATAGTATATTTCTTTTCAAAATCATTTTAAACCTTTTCATTTTGAAATACATTTCAAATATTTTTCACACTGCTTGAAAACATTTCAAAATCTCCCAGGAACTTAAAATTTCCTTATTTTAAATTCCAAATTCTGATTTAAATTCATATTTAATTCAAACTATTTCATATATTACATTCATATGAATTCTGATTGGTCATTTATAACCATTTCACCCTTTTATAATCTTATTCGATTATAATAACAACCAACACAATCAATATACTATAATAATTTCAAGATATATATTTCTTCTATACACAAATATATTTTGGGAAAAATTATTTCATTTACCCGCTTTCAAAACATACCATGACGGTTCATCGTATTCGAGTGTTTAGTAACCCTTATCGATACAGTGGATCAAACTGATCGACCAGAATTCATAAGCCACTCAACCAATGAGTCTCCACAATATAAAACCATTTTATATTGAATAACAATTACGCGCTCATATATATACACTCAAACTCAATCTAGGATATTACTAATCCCATCTCTATCGAGTTATGCCACAGAGCCAAGGTAATCACTTAACTTAAGCTCTGATACCAACTGTAACGGCTGGAAATTTTCGACTCCTCGAGAGTCGAAGATTCCCGAGACGTTAGTGAAAGAAAGTAGAGGGTGAGGATGAAAAGATAGAACTAATAGAATAGAAGAAGAACTTACATCATCAGAGTAAACACGAATCTCACAGCGGAACGAATAAAATATAACATAACTTTGAAATACAAATCAGTACTCGTATATACATACCATTTCAAAGTACAACACTTAACAACACAGCGGAATAATAATAGCTATAATCCTGAAGCCTCCTGCTCCAAGCTCTCCAAGTGTATCTGTAAAATCCCGACTACTTGACTGCCCGTACAAATTTAGGCACCCAAGAGTTTAGGGGAAACAAAACAAAATAAACTCTGGGTCAGTCATGGGACTGGTGTGAATAAAACTCCAACACTTGGTTAAATAAAGGATATCTTTCTGATATTATAATAATGTCTAAATACAAATAGATATCAATCTAGCAGAACGCTTGCATCTCACGTTCCACATACATAGTATACAAATAAAACCGTGAGCGCTTATTGGAGATTGGATTCCAACAGACAAGGTATGGGAGCACCTTCCGATCAGTGTACTCTAGAGGAGATACACTAGGGTTCAACAAGAACGTCTTGCAACCCGGCCACACATGACCGTCCACTCATTTAGCTTGAGTGTAACGAATATATTATCACCGATGGTTGGGATCAGCAACCATCCTTCCCGATAAGGGACAACATTGAAATAGATTATAAAGAAGTACAATTGAATATTCTCTAGATGGTGATAATACATCCTGCTTGGGTATGGCCCAACTAGCCATGCTGCCTAGCCCAACTTCTGTTATTTCCGGGTTGTGAGGTTTGAGGTCACGTTTATCACTTTGACAGATTATTGCTTCAATTACTTTGAATGCCACATCGTCATACCCGCCAAATCAATATCGATTTCTCAAGGCATCATGGGTATAAAAGCTAAGAGAAACGAATTTCTCCGCCACCCAATGTAATACGTTTGAAGAGATCAACATATATGATTCGTTAAGAATACTTTGTCAGACACTCGTCCATATACGTTGTCCTGGGACTGAACAAACCGAAGGTACTATTCAGTGAATCCATACTACCTAGGCTTTTCACAATAGCACTTGCACTTTACTCCGTCTTCAATTATCTTCAGCATACTTGATTCGCAACGCTTATGCTAATACGGAGTGGTTCTTCGGATAATAATCCAACCGGTCTCTCCATATTAACAACGTAAAAATGGTCAAAACTTTGATAGTCTGTGATTTAACTATCAAATGAAAACATGTCGGTGTACAAACAACGATCTTATTTCCAAATGGGAATTCGATCGATCAATCATCATATGTTCATATTTCCTTATTTCATATATTTAGAAAATATATGTTATTAATCATTGGAAAACATTTCCATAGCTTATTTTCACATCACTATTATTTCGCAACTATCAGTCCCTAACTGTAACTAGTATGAGAACAATTCTCTAAGTATCAATCCGGAAGGTCGAAACCAACATCAGATCGTCACTTAGAAAACTGTTCAACTTACCCTCTCCAGTCAGTTTCTGAATTTGCTTAACTCTATTTCTTAAATTCTTATCATGAAAACATTTCATTTTCTATGTTTAGAAAACATATCTGACTATATTTGGAAAACGTTTCCAAAACTCATTTACGGATTTCCAATGAACGTTGTATAAAACATCGTTACGCTTAATTCATTAATCGCTTATTACTTAACTATATTTCAAATCAACCTTTTCTATCGAACCACAACTATTCCTTTGTCAATTCTGAAGTCAATCAAGTTGGGGTATAATTACCTCTCAGACCTTAATTGAACAACGTCCTTTACTGTGAAATAGATGAAGCTCGTCACTCACTTTTTCCAATCATATGTTTACGCAAATTCTCGGAATCAGGTTACGAATCCACTTCTTAAATGACAACATTTGATTATAACTATAACGTTATAATTCCTACCCCTAAAATATCTAACCTAAATTATGAATTTATTTCCTAACTCGAATAATTTAACAGACACCTAATTTCTAAATCAATAACTAAATCTTGATTTAAACCCTGGAAAGTAAATAGTACTTTCCCGAATTCGCTATAATCGAATTCGACGTATAACTCTCTTTCGAGAAATCTCTATTCGATTAACTCTCCCTTTTTAATAACTTATATTCGATAAACTCTATTTCGATTAACTCCTATCGAATAACTAATATCCGAATAACTCTTCTTGGTTGGCTCTATTTCATTAACTCTTATCGAATAACAAATATTCGATTTTCTTAAATGTGTCAATTCTTATCGAATAACTAACATCCGATTTAACTTAAATGGATTTACTCTTATCGAATAACTTATTCGATTAACTCAACTTGATTTTCTTAACTCGATTATCTCAACTCGATTACTTAACTCGATTACTTAACTCGATAAATCTTAACTCGATTACTTAACTTGATAACTTAACTTAACCCAAATCGATTAACTCAACTCTAATCGATTAACTTAATTTGATTTACTCCTTCGAATAACTCATTCGAATAACTTAATTGATAAATTATATTCACTTCTATCCTATCGAATAAACTATATTCGATATCTGCTCCAACACTATTCGAATGAACTATATTCGATTAACTTCTCTAACTCTATTCGAATAAATTATATTCGATTAACTCTTTTAACTTTACTCGAATAACTATATTCGATTAACACTTTCTTTCGAATAACTATATTCGATTAACTCTTCGACTAACTCCTTTGGATTAACTAACTTCGAATAACTCCTTTGGATTAACTAACTTCGAATAACTCCTTTGGATTAACTAACTTCGAATAACCAATATTCGATAACTACTCTTCGAATAAATAATATTCGGTAACTCTTCTCAAATGAATAACATTTGATTTCTCCACTCGAATAAACTATATTCGATTACTCTTCCCTCGAATACACTATATTCGATAACTCTACTTCGAATAAGTGATATTCGGCAACTCTACTCGATTAACTCCACTTGGATAACTCTAACTGGTCAACTCTAACTGAGTAACTCTAACTGATCAACTCTAACTGGTCAACTTTAACTGGTCAACTCTAACTGGTCAACTCTAACTGTTTATCTTTAACTGGTAAACTTTAACTGGTTAACTCAAATGGTTTAACCTAACTTGATTTACTTGTCTCGATTAACTGAACTAATCCACTTAGTTTAACTTAGTTAATTCACTTTGATTAACTCTAACCGATTTACTTAGTTTAACTCAGCTAATTCACTTTGATTAACCCAACTAATTTACTTCGATTAACCAATTAGTTTAACTTGACTAATTCACTTAGTTTGACGCAACTAATTCACTTTGATTTACAAATTAGTTTAACTTAACTAAGTCCCTTAGTTTGACGCAACTAATTCACTTTGATTTACCAATTAGTTTAACTTAACTAATTCACTTCGATTAACCGCTTAGTTTATCTTAACTAATTTACTTTGGTTAACTTAACCAATTACTTTGATTAACTCGACTAACTTGCTTTGGTTAACTTAACCAATTACTTTGTTTAATCCTTTTATCACACTCTGGTTATAATTCCTACTTCTACAATATCTCCTTAAAATCCATATCGTGTTATACTTGTGTGCGAAGCACGTGTTTAAATCTATCCTTGTATAATTCTATTTATTTTCCCAACAAGTGTTCCTTTATTTATTCCCTAAATAAATATTCCTTTATTCCATTTATTTATAATCTAAATAAATGTTCCTATATTTATTTCCTAAATAAATATTCCTTTATATTCTAATTCATTTATTTCCTAAATAAATGTTTCTATTTTATTTCATTTATTTTCTAAATAAATGTTTCCTTTTTCATTTATTTATTTTCAAATTAAATAAATGTTTTCCTTTTATAAAATCCTATCGATTTTATAAATAAGATTCATTTTCAATATAAACATTGAAAATCCCCTTATCAACATTTTGGTATGTTATGGTATTCAATCATATCAAATCACGATGTTCAATATCGTCCAAGCACATATAATCGCCCACAGATTTTATATCACATCATATAACAATATATGAAAAACAATAAAATAACTGTTGAGGAATCCAGTCGGATTCCTCCAACCTGTCTCCTTGCATCCACAGATGTTACACAATATGATTATCATCACTTTCAGTTCAATATAAATTATTCTGATAGCAGAATCAATATATAAATATTTAACGGTTTATATATATATATATATATATAATTTTCACTAACTGACTAGCAGTTCAATCAATCAACCAACACACAACAATCAACATATGATTAACAGTTCTAAAAATACATTATAAAAATATAACTGTTCAGAGTTGGTGAGTTTTACTCACATTGGCGCGTTAACCGTTAAATAATCGGTTTGCGTTATTTGACTTAGTTGGACAATTTATTTCGCCATAAATTATAACGAGCTCGGATTCACTCTCAGTCAGCTCCATTGTGAAGCTCTCGTCCATACGGTCCCAACGCAACTTACGGTTCGTCAATCTGATTTTGTATGACGAAGTTATCGCATTGACAAGTTAGTACAACATTAAAATTAATCAACTTGAATTAAATTCCCAATTGGGCCATACCCCTTCTATAAAATTGCCGGCCCATTTACATCCAAACCCAGCCCAACACCTCACTTCTTCTTCCCAAAATCGGCCGTAACTTCCCAGTATACTCCTCCACCATTTCAATAACATCTCAGCCCTCGTTCTCTCTCTTGTTCTAAGATACAACGAACACAACATACCAAAAGATTCCATGTTCAAAACTCTATCGCTCCAGACCTTCACTGTTGAACTCGGTTCTGCTACTCCAGATGTGATCGCCAGCACCGTAAGGCGCTTCTACCCCAAGCAGCGCAGTTCGAACATCCTCCAAATCCACACCCAAACTCCACTCCACCTCAGGATCTCGAATCAAAGCTCGAAAGAGGCTGAAACTTCAGGATTTAAAAACGATTTGCAACCCTAAGTCCTCGCTCCAGAAAATCAGCGAATGCTGATGATGTCGAGTTGCCCAAAACACTTACTGAGTTGAAGATAAACACATAACGAGTTCGAATATAGGTGTATCTCGATTTATACCATTTTATTCGAATTGTATTTGATTTTTCTTTTGATATTTCTTTGCTACCATTTTTGTGTTGCTGCGGTTTTTGTGTTTGAGGGATGTTCTTTGTTGTGGAGGGTGCGGTACTTCACTTGTTAATGAAACAGCTGAATATGTGGTGCAGGATTTAGTTCACGTGGACATATGTAGGCCAGTTATTAGTGTAAGATATTTTCATTATATTATATTTTAATATTCGGTTTGCCTTCCAAAAATCGGTACGATCCCATATGGTACCTAAAAATCACGAAACTGGACATGCACTTATAGTTTGACATTACGGTCCCAACGAAATTGGTTTCGTCGAATTCTGACTCCGTATGCTCACACAGCGTATTTTTAACCGTCGAAATACTAACTGTTTCTCACTCTAAAAATCCATACGGTCACACAGTGAATCTAAAAATCACGAAACTGGATATCTAACAACTATTTGACATTGCGGATCCAACAAAATTAGTTTCATCGAATTCCGACTTCGTTTGCAAAAGTGGCTATTTTTAAAGCTCTGGATGACCCATTTAAATATATAAATATATTTAAATTAAATTAAATTAAATATAAATAAATTTATATTATCGTATATCTTCACATATGATATCGTACAGCTCCAGAATATCATATCAGAATTTACAGTTTGATATTTCAGATTTCAGATTATCTCGGTATTCAGTTTATATCGAAAATCCTTTTATAACGTATATAAAGCGTCGCAAATTATAAAGGAATTCTACAGCGACTTTTCTGAAATTTGATTTGGACATAACTCAAAATCTACACGACGAAATCTCGATTTTTCTCTTCTATATGAAAAATATAGTTCAACAGATCCGTACGTTTCTTGTTTCACCGAAATTCGACTTAAAACGGATTCTGTATATTCAGTTGAAGTTCGAATCGCCAAATTGCGAACTGCCACGACGTTTCAAGTTCGTTTTAATTATAATTATAAATTATAAGTTCGAACGTTGTACTTTAAGTTATCGATATCGCCAAATCGATATATAAATCATTAAATAAATTAATTATTCGACAGCTAACAAAACGCGCCATTACAGACTTCCCCCCTTAAAATAATTTCGTCCTCGAAATTGCTAAGTTAGAAAAATGCTACTAACTCTACTAACTAGATTTAAAAATCTTTTTTTTTGTTTACCTCTAAATTTCAGTTTCGACTGGACCCATTTAATTTTAATTAATTTATTAATTCATTTCCGACCAACTAAAATTTTCAAAAATTCTAAAAAATTTCGAAAAATTTCGCCATAACCTCCTTTGTACGGCTCAACACGTCAAACCACAACTCGCCTCTCTAGGCCTCCTCCACTCCAAAAGGAAATCAAAATAGCCAAGCGGCTTGCCAATTCGGCTCATAAAATCCAAACTCATATATGATATAAACTTGTACCTTTTTGTCGGGCATTTAACTCTATCCCTTTCATCTGCTACCACTTCAACATATACCAATGTTATCCATTCCAATTGATCTCCAATCAGTTCATATCCTCAAATCCAAATCGAATTTCATTCGAACTCTAATATCAAATTCCAAATTATTGACTTATCAATTTGGTTCCATTCTAGATTATCTCTAATCCAATTCAATTTTATTTAACTCGGTTCAAGTTAAATTTCAATTTATTTTTACCATCTCATTTTATTTAACTTCATTAGTTAAATTTTAATTCCAGAACTTAAGTTCCTGGGTTTCTTTCAAATCAATTTGAAATCATAATGCCAATTCAAAACCTTTGAATTTCTAAACAACTTGTTTTCTCAAAACAATTCAAAAACAAAATCTTTAGTAGTAATCCGCCACTTAGAACTCAGAAATGAACGCTAATGATGTAGCTACACTCATCAGGGTTATTTTCCAGTGATACAAGTGAGTTTAATAGTATATTTCTTTTCAAAATCATTTTAAACCTTTTCATTTTGAAATACATTTCAAATATTTTTCACACTGCTTGAAAACATTTCAAAATCTCCCAGGAACTTAAAATTTCCTTATTTTAAATTCCAAATTCTGATTTAAATTCATATTTAATTCAAACTATTTCATATATTACATTCATATGAATTCTGATTGGTCATTTATAACCATTTCACCCTTTTATAATCTTATTCGATTATAATAACAACCAACACAATCAATATACTATAATAATTTCAAGATATATATTTCTTCTATACACAAATATATTTTGGGAAAAATTATTTCATTTACCCGCTTTCAAAACATACCATGACGGTTCATCGTATTCGAGTGTTTAGTAACCCTTATCGATACAGTGGATCAAACTGATCAACCAGAATTCATAAGCCACTCAACCAATGAGTCTCCACAATATAAAACCATTTTATATTGAATAACAATTACGCGCTCATATATATACACTCAAACTCAATCTAGGATATTACTAATCCCATCTCTATCGAGTTATGCCACAGAGCCAAGGTAATCACTTAACTTAAGCTCTGATACCAACTGTAACGGCTGGAAATTTTCGACTCCTCGAGAGTCGAAGATTCCCGAGACGTTAGTGAAAGAAAGTAGAGGGTGAGGATGAAAAGATAGAACTAGTAGAATAGAAGAAGAACTTACATCATCAGAGTAAACACGAATCTCACAGCGGAACGAATAAAATATAACATAACTTTGAAATACAAATCAGTACTCGTATATACATACCATTTCAAAGTACAACACTTAACAACACAGCGGAATAATAATAGCTATAATCCTGAAGCCTCCTGCTCCAAGCTCTCCAAGTGTATCTGTAAAATCCCGACTACTTGACTGCCCGTACAAATTTAGGTACCCAAGAGTTTAGGGGAAACAAAACAAAATAAACTCTGGGTCAGTCATGGGACTGGTGTGAATAAAACTCCAACACTTGGTTAAATAAAGGATATCTTTCTGATATTATAATAATGTCTAAATACAAATAGATATCAATCTAGCAGAACGCTTGCATCTCACGTTCCACATACATAGTATACAAATAAAACCGTGAGCGCTTATTGGAGATTGGATTCCAACAGACAAGGTATGGGAGCACCTTCCGATCAGTGTACTCTAGAGGAGATACACTAGGGTTCAACAAGAACGTCTTGCAACCCGGCCACACATGACCGTCCACTCATTTAGCTTGAGTGTAACGAATATATTATCACCGATGGTTGGGATCAGCAACCATCCTTCCCGATAAGGGACAACATTGAAATAGATTATAAAGAAGTACAATTGAATATTCTCTAGATGGTGATAATACATCCTGCTTGGGTATGGCCCAACTAGCCATGCTGCCTAGCCCAACTTCTGTTATTTCCGGGTTGTGAGGTTTGAGGTCACGTTTATCACTTTGACAGATTATTGCTTCAATTACTTTGAATGCCACATCGTCATACCCGCCAAATCAATATCGATTTCTCAAGGCATCATGGGTATAAAAGCTAAGAGAAACGAATTTCTCCGCCACCCAATGTAATACGTTTGAAGAGATCAACATATATGATTCGTTAAGAATACTTTGTCAGACACTCGTCCATATACGTTGTCCTGGGACTGAACAAACCGAAGGTACTATTCAGTGAATCCATACTACCTAGGCTTTTCACAATAGCACTTGCACTTTACTCCGTCTTCAATTATCTTCAGCATACTTGATTCGCAACGCTTATGCTAATACGGAGTGGTTCTTCGGATAATAATCCAACCGGTCTCTCCATATTAACAACGTAAAAATGGTCAAAACTTTGATAGTCTGTGATTTAACTATCAAATGAAAACATGTCGGTGTACAAACAACGATCTTATTTCCAAATGGGAATTCGATCGATCAATCATCATATGTTCATATTTCCTTATTTCATATATTTAGAAAATATATGTTATTAATCATTGGAAAACATTTCCATAGCTTATTTTCACATCACTATTATTTCGCAACTATCAGTCCCTAACTGTAACTAGTATGAGAACAATTCTCTAAGTATCAATCCGGAAGGTCGAAACCAACATCAGATCGTCACTTAGAAAACTGTTCAACTTACCCTCTCCAGTCAGTTTCTGAATTTGCTTAACTCTATTTCTTAAATTCTTATCATGAAAACATTTCATTTTCTATGTTTAGAAAACATATCTGACTATATTTGGAAAACGTTTCCAAAACTCATTTACGGATTTCCAATGAACGTTGTATAAAACATCGTTACGCTTAATTCATTAATCGCTTATTACTTAACTATATTTCAAATCAACCTTTTCTATCGAACCACAACTATTCCTTTGTCAATTCTGAAGTCAATCAAGTTGGGGTATAATTACCTCTCAGACCTTAATTGAACAACGTCCTTTACTGTGAAATAGATGAAGCTCGTCACTCACTTTTTCCAATCATATGTTTACGCAAATTCTCGGATTCAGGTTACGAATCCACTTCTTAAATGACAACATTTGATTATAACTATAACGTTATAATTCCTACCCCTAAAATATCTAACCTAAATTATGAATTTATTTCCTAACTCGAATAATTTAACAGACACCTAATTTCTAAATCAATAACTAAATCTTGATTTAAACCCTGGAAAGTAAATAGTACTTTCCCGAATTCGCTATAATCGAATTCGACGTATAACTCTCTTTCGAGAAATCTCTATTCGATTAACTCTCCCTTTTTAATAACTTATATTCGATAAACTCTATTTCGATTAACTCCTATCGAATAACTAATATCCGAATAACTCTTCTTGGTTGGCTCTATTTCATTAACTCTTATCGAATAACAAATATTCGATTTTCTTAAATGTGTCAATTCTTATCGAATAACTAACATCCGATTTAACTTAAATGGATTTACTCTTATCGAATAACTTATTCGATTAACTCAACTTGATTTTCTTAACTCGATTATCTCAACTCGATTACTTAACTCGATTACTTAACTCGATAAATCTTAACTCGATTACTTAACTTGATAACTTAACTCAACTCTAATCGATTAACTCAACTCTAATCGATTAACTTAATTTGATTTACTCCTTCGAATAACTCATTCGAATAACTTAATTGATAAATTATATTCACTTCTATCCTATCGAATAAACTATATTCGATATCTGCTCCAACACTATTCGAATGAACTATATTCGATTAACTTCTCTAACTCTATTCGAATAAATTATATTCGATTAACTCTTTTAACTTTACTCGAATAACTATATTCGATTAACACTTTCTTTCGAATAACTATATTCGATTAACTCTTCGACTAACTCCTTTGGATTAACTAACTTCGAATAACTCCTTTGGATTAACTAACTTCGAATAACTCCTTTGGATTAACTAACTTCGAATAACCAATATTCGATAACTACTCTTCGAATAAATAATATTCGGTAACTCTTCTCAAATGAATAACATTTGATTTCTCCACTCGAATAAACTATATTCGATTACTCTTCCCTCGAATACACTATATTCGATAACTCTACTTCGAATAAGTGATATTCGGCAACTCTACTCGATTAACTCCACTTGGATAACTCTAACTGGTCAACTCTAACTGAGTAACTCTAACTGATCAACTCTAACTGGTCAACTTTAACTGGTCAACTCTAACTGGTCAACTCTAACTGTTTATCTTTAACTGGTAAACTTTAACTGGTTAACTCAAATGGTTTAACCTAACTTGATTTACTTGTCTCGATTAACTGAACTAATCCACTTAGTTTAACTTAGTTAATTCACTTTGATTAACTCTAACCGATTTACTTAGTTTAACTCAGCTAATTCACTTTGATTAACCCAACTAATTTACTTCGATTAACCAATTAGTTTAACTTGACTAATTCACTTAGTTTGACGCAACTAATTCACTTTGATTTACAAATTAGTTTAACTTAACTAAGTCCCTTAGTTTGACGCAACTAATTCACTTTGATTTACAAATTAGTTTAACTTAACTAATTCACTTCGATTAACCGCTTAGTTTATCTTAACTAATTTACTTTGGTTAACTTAACCAATTACTTTGATTAACTCGACTAACTTGCTTTGGTTAACTTAACCAATTACATTATTTAATCCTTTTATCACACTCTGGTTATAATTCCTACTTCTACAATATCTCCTTAAAATCCATATCGTGTTATACTTGTGTGCGAAGCACGTGTTTAAATCTATCCTTGTATAATTCTATTTATTTTCCCAACAAGTGTTCCTTTATTTATTCCCTAAATAAATATTCCTTTATTCCATTTATTTATAATCTAAATAAATGTTCCTATATTTATTTCCTAAATAAATATTCCTTTATATTCTAATTCATTTATTTCCTAAATAAATGTTTCTATTTTATTTCATTTATTTTCTAAATAAATGTTTCCTTTTTCATTTATTTATTTTCAAATTAAATAAATGTTTTCCTTTTATAAAATCCTATCGATTTTATAAATAAGATTCATTTTCAATATAAACATTGAAAATCCCCTTATCAACATTTCGGTATGTTATGGTATTCAATCATATCAAATCACGATGTTCAATATCGTCCAAGCACATATAATCGCCCACAGATTTTATATCACATCATATAACAATATATGAAAAACAATAAAATAACTGTTGAGGAATCCAGTCGGATTCCTCCAACCTGTCTCCCTGCATCCACAGATGTTACACAATATGATTATCATCACTTTCAGTTCAATATAAATTATTCTGATAGCAGAATCAATATATAAATATTTAACGGTTTATATATATATATATAATTTTCACTAACTGACTAGCAGTTCAATCAATCAACCAACACACAACAATCAACAGATGATTAACAGTTCTAAAAATACATTATAAAAATATAACTGTTCAGAGTTGGTGAGTTTTACTCACATTGGCGCGTTAACCGTTAAATAATCGGTTTGCGTTATTTGACTCAGTTGGACAATTTATTTCGCCATAAATTATAACGAGCTCGGATTCACTTTCAGTCAGCTCCATTGTGAAGCTCTCGTCCATACGGTCCCAACGCAACTTACGGTTCGTCAATCTGATTTTGTATGACGAAGTTATCGCATTGACAAGTTAGTACAACATTAAAATTAATCAACTTGAATTAAATTCCCAATTGGGCCATACCCCTTCTATAAAATTGCCGACCCATTTACATCCAAACCCAGCCCAACACCTCACTTCTTCTTCCCAAAATCGGCCGTAACTTCCCAGTATACTCCTCCACCATTTCAACAACATCTCATCCCTCGTTCTCTCTCTTGTTCTAAGATACAACGAACACAACATACCAAAAGATTCCATGTTCAAAACTCTATCGCTCCAGACCTTCACTGTTGAACTCGGTTCTGCTACTCCAGATGTGATCGCCAGCACCGTAAGGCGCTTCTACCCCAAGCAGCGCAGTTCGAACATCCTCCAAATCCACACCCAAACTCCACTCCACCTCAGGATCTCGAATCAAAGCTCGAAAGAGGCTAAAACTTCAGGATTTAAAAACGATTTGCAACCCTAAGTCCTCGCTCCAGAAAATCAGCGAATGCTGATGATGTCGAGTTGCCCAAAACACTTACTGAGTTGAAGATAAACACATAACGAGTTCGAATATAGGTGTATCTCGATTTATACCATTTTATTCGAATTGTATTTGATTTTTCTTTTGATATTTCTTTGCTACCATTTTTGTGTTGCTGCGGTTTTTGTTTTTGAGGGATGTTCTTTGTTGTGGAGGGTGCGGTACTTCACTTGTTAATGAAACAGCTGAATATGTGGTGCAGGATTTAGTTCACGTGGACATATGTAGGCCAGTTATTAGTGTAAGATATTTTCATTATATTATATTTTAATATTCGGTTTGCCTTCCAAAAATCGGTACGATCCCATATGGTACCTAAAAATCACGAAACTGGACATGCACTTATAGTTTGACATTACGGTCCCAACGAAATTGGTTTCGTCGAATTCTGACTCCGTATGCTCACACAACGTATTTTTAACCGTCAAAATACTAACTGTTTCTCACTCTAAAAATCCATACGGTCACACAGTGAATCTAAAAATCACGAAACTGGATATCTAACAACTATTTGACATTGCGGATCCAACAAAATTAGTTTCATCGAATTCCGACTTCGTTTGCAAAAGTGGCTATTTTTAAAGCTCTGGATGACCCATTTAAATATATAAATATATTTAAATTAAATTAAATTAAATATAAATAAATTTATATTATCGTATATCTTCACATATGATATCGTACAGCTCCAGAATATCATATCAGAATTTACAGTTTGATATTTCAGATTTCAGATTATCTCAGTATTCAGTTTATATCGAAAACCCTTTTATAACGTATATAAAGCGTCGCAAATTATAAAGGAATTCTACAGCGACTTTTCTGAAATTTGATTTGGACATAACTCAAAATCTACACGACGAAATCTCGATTTTTCTCTTCTATATGAAAAATATAGTTCAACAGATCCGTACGTTTCTTGTTTCACCGAAATTCGACTTAAAACGGATTCTGTATATTCAGTTGAAGTTCGAATCGCCAAATTGCGAACTGCCACGACGTTTCAAGTTCGTTTTAATTATAATTATAAATTATAAGTTCGAACGTTGTACTTTAAGTTATCGATATCGCCAAATCGATATATAAATCATTAAATAAATTAATTATTCGACAGCTAACAAAACGCGCCATTACAGTACGTTGATTTCATCAAACGTACCATAGTTGATGGCGGAGAAATGGTTTTCTCTAGCTAAATAACTAGAGTATTTTTGTGGATGTCAATTAAGTGATATCTGGCGGATCTAATGAGGTGGCATTGAAAGTGAATAGTGACCAAATATCCCAAAAGGGGATTTAAACCTCAAGCCTCATCAACTGGGAAATGACAAAAATCGGGCAAGCAGCATGGCTATGTGGGTTGTTCCCATTAGGGTGTATAATCACTTATCTAAAGAAAATCCTTCTGCTCTTTTAATCTATTCGATGCTGTCCCTTTTCCGAAAACGGTGGTTTGAGCCCAACCGTTGGTGATATACATTCGATACACTCAAGCGAAATGAGTGGTCGGTCATGTGAGGGCCGGATTGCAAGATGTTCTTGTTGAACATAGTGTATTCGCCTCTAGAGATACACTATCGGTAGGTGGTCCCATACCTTGTCAAGGTCGGAATCCAATCTCCAATAAGCGCCCACGGTTTTGATTATATACTATATATGTGGACGTGAGATGCAAGCGTTCCACTAGATTGTTATTTACTTGTATTTAGACATTATTATAATATTAGAAAAGATATTAATTTCAAAATTGGTTTGGGTTATCGTAAGGTAAAAACCGTCTGTGTTTATGTGTGGACTTGGTCTTACGATTATCCTTTTCTTTTGAAAAGATTTTGACTTTAAAATCAAGTTGTCTGATACCCTTAATACTGTGCGAGTTTTTCTCACTCTGGTTCACTAGACTGACCCGGTGTTTTGTAAATGCTCGGGTTAGCCCGGGGTGTACAGGTTCAGGTTATCGAATGCTATGAAGAGACGAGCTGGAAGAGTCCAGACGTATGATATTATATATGATATTATATAGCTACTATTCCGCTGTGTGTTGTATATGAGGGCAGGTTATTATAACTGTCCAGGTGTGTGATGTACTTTGACAATTGTAAGTATTTTTAAAAGCTCTCAACAAGTTTTCTATTTCTGTATTATATTTTGTTCCGCTACGATGTGAGACTCTGATTCTTTGTTGTGGTGTTTCTTCTTCTTCTTCTATTCTAATATTTCTTTCTTTCTTATTTACCCTCTAATTTCTTTCTAATAACGTTCCAGCGTTTTCGATGTTTGGAAGGTCGACATGAGTTACGGTAAAGGTATTTGTGTCGATTTTCAAGGCCGAAAATCCTTGGGTCGTTACAACTTCAATCAACATAACTTACTAAATTTTCTTCCATGATTGAACAAGAAACTTTCTTAAATGTGCTAACGATCTATAATTATATAACTAAGCATAAATGAAGATCAAGTAAGATTGTTATTGGTTGGAGTTGCTTAAAGGAGGTTTTAATTTGTTGCTTTTAGATCCTTTTAATTCTTGATCATTTAATTAGTTTTTTTAGTTGCTAAAGTGAAATAGATTAATAATTTTGTGGATGTTCATATTTTATTTGGCATGTTATTTGATAGAGCTAAGGGATTTACCATGACAAGTTTGCAAAACCGAATAAATTAGAATTTCATAAGACAAAAAAAAACACATCTTTTGTCTTTATTTTGTTATGATATGTACAAACATTATATTCCAATATTCTTTATGTAAAATTATATGCATAGTTTTTACTCAATTTGTATTATGGTTTTAAGCGATTTAATTTACTATCATAAGTGGCATAATTGAAACCTCAAGAAAACCGGAATTAGATATGTTTACACTTATATTGATAACTTTAAATTTTTAATTACTTCCCAAGTGGCATGTTATCAAACTTTCTATTAAATTAGGAATCTAAATAACAAACCATAACAAAAAATATTGAAAGTAATGAAAGATCCCAATTGTTGGCAAAAGAAAGGTGCTTGAATTCGATGGGGACCCCTGCTCTACAACCATCAGCTTGCCAATGGGCACTCTAACCTAAGCATTTTCTGCCATAGCGATTCATTTATTTTTTAGTTGTTTTAACACCTTCAGTTCTTTAAGGTGAGTTATTCTTCTTTTATGAGAAAAGTCAGATGATCCAGTAAACTTAAGTAATATCCAAACTTATGCAGCGACTGGAAAAACAAACAAAAATTCATGGAACGTATTCACAATTCGTGCAGGAGGCCATGTTTGCACAAAGGTATATCCATAATTTGCACACTAAGTAGTGTTTGCATAACTATATGCATGTGCATCACACGTTTTGCAAGTTATTCGGGTCAAATGAGGCGGGTTCAGAGATATGATCTAAGCAACGTTCAATAATATTTTTAACATAGGTAGTTTATAGAGAAAAATTTGTTGTACAAACTGAATATCTTAATTTTTTTTTTGATAATGTTGGAAATTCCTCATATTTTAATTACACAATTGCCCGTTTGCATAGCACGGGCCAAACACTAGTACTTTATATTTTATTAACCAATTCAGTTCCTGTAACGACCCGTATTTTTATCAGTCAAATATTTAATTTAATTTATTATTTTAAATATTATATTTGGAATATTAATAGATTTTAATATTTAATTCATCATTTAAAATGAAGTTCTAACATTATATATTTATATAATTATAAAACGAGCTCAAAATGGTGTGGCAGTTCGTAATATGGAGTTTTGAAATTCAACTGAATATACAGGATCCGATATAAGTCGGATTTCTATGAAACAAGAAACGTTGGAACCGTATTGATGATAAATTCCATATGGAAGAGAAAAATCCAGATTTCGTGTTATAGATTGTTAGTTATGGCTAAATCAAATTTTGAAATAGTCGCTATGGAAAATCGTTATTTAAATTATTGGCCTTTAAAATAGCAATTTTGCAAACAGACTCCGTTTTTGATAAAATTAGTGTCATTGGAACCCTAACGTTAAATTATTGCATGGTATTAAATTGCGTGGCAAACCAATATCGTATGTGGTCACGGCAGTCGTAAACGCCATTCATTTTCTATAGCGCGTAATTAAATTAAATTAAATTAATAAATGGATATTTGTGTATAACTTGAGAAGACGATCGAATTAGGCCACGAAACCAATTCCGTTGAGTTCGTATCGACTTTTAGAGTCAGGATAGGTATATAGGTTGTTATTTTTGGAGGCCAGGTAATTTGGTGTCCAAAATGGCATTGCGGTACGTGT
This sequence comes from Allium sativum, assembly GCA_030737875.1. Lineage (NCBI taxonomy): Eukaryota > Viridiplantae > Streptophyta > Magnoliopsida > Asparagales > Amaryllidaceae > Allium > Allium sativum. Next base: position 1,014,023,327 of record CM060926.1, on the reverse strand, counting down.
AAAAGTAGCGTACCAGAAAACAGTCTCAGAATGCGACAAAATTAGTGTCGTTCGGTTCATATTAATTAATTATTGTAGGATTTCAATTTGTGTGTCAATCGGACTTTCCGTTTGAACGTGACAACGATAAACGCCCAAATTTATTATATTATTTTGGTCAATTCAGACAGGGGTAACTTTAAATGAATAAACGACTTGTCAAATGAACTCCGATTTGTACGAAACAAGATTCATTGGATCCGTAAGGAAGAGGTCTAGTAAAATGTCAAGGTTTCAGATTTTTCTGAATTTTTTTGTAATTATTGAAATTTTAAACGCTTGATTTTTCATCGGTATTTATAAAGGACTTGTTACAAACGACCTCGGAATTCGACGAAACCTGTCCCATCAGGTCTAGAATTCTTTTTACGATAGGACTAGTGGCTTCATTTCTATTAAAGTTAATACGTGGTGATTTTAATACGTTACTTTGTCCCTAAGTTTAATTAAATAATATTTTATTTTAACCCTACCCTATATAAACCAATCAATACCCTAATCCTACGCATCAACATTTATCCCCTAGTCAACAGAATATTGGGCATCCACTTAAGGAATGATTGGCCAGAGAATTCCGACCTCCCCCTCTCAAATCCACCCGATCTTCTCCTCAAATTGATAAACTTTGAACCAGGAATCTCTCCATCTCCTCAAGCCCTCGGAAATGAACGGTGGTGATCCATTTCTGAGGACGGTGATGGCCGAGATTCTGCCTGAAAGCAGTGGCGGTTTTGGGTCTTAACTGATGAACGGCAGTGCTGGAGTTGATGATAGCTGGGGCAATAATGGAGTATGTTCTGGCGCATGTATCGGTGCCACCTGATCGACTTCTGGTGGACAAAGAAGAGCGTGCCGATCAGCAATTGAAGTCATGTGTTGGGGATTTGGTGAAGTCTGTGTAAGTGAAGGTAGCAGAGCAGGCACTTGAACGAAGCCCAGTAGGAGGTCATGAAACAACGTATTTTTTGTGGGAAGGTTGACAGATGGAATCAACAATTTGGAACGTGAATGAAGGGGGAAGTCTGCCAGATTTACTTAACGGTTTTGAATGATAAGGTCGTGGTATCCAGTCCAAAAACAAAGTAGGGTGCGGGAACGAAGGGTATACGCCATATGCTCTTTACTAAACATAATTTGTAAAAATAATCATTTAATTAACAAATTTATTTATAATTTGTTGCTAGATTGGGTGCTGAACGAGCTAAACACGTGGTGCAGCTTTTGAACGAGTGCGGGAATGTTAGTATTGGTGAATAAAACTGTGCATAACAATAGGAGAAGTGGACCGTATATTTTTCTCCAACTAGAAGTAATTGGCTTAATCATTTTGACTAACCTAAGTAATTAACTACTAAAAATTATAAATAAAGAAGTATTATTTCAATTAAATTTTGATACAGGAAGCTGCACATGTTGGAACGGTCTGAACTAAAGAAATCGCATATGAGGACAAAGGAATCAGAATTTTAACCTGCTTGATTATCAAAACGTAATTAGTTTAAGTTAAATTTAACAGTTAATTATATATTTAAATTGTATAAACCTTAAACATCAATATCTCATGTGTATATTGGCATAAGTGGATAATTCATTAGAATCTTATCGGCAGGTACAACATTATGGAAGTGTTATGGACAGATATGGAGACAACAAGAATTTATAGTTAAATTAAATGACAGTTTAATTTGACTATAGCCGAATCTTCTTCAATGATAAATCAAATCAAGGTGAGTTAAACTCACTCAATTCTCCCCACTTATATTTTCTATAAGTTTGGTTTTTATTTTATGTGCTATGATTGCTAATGGTTGACTGTATGCTGTTTGTTAATTATATATATTCATATACTGATTGAATCAACGTTGTTTAATTTCAGTGAAAAACTCAAATCATTATTTTAACGATTGGTCCCAATTAAGGTAATTTACCTTATTGGTCACGTTTATAAATAAACGTGCTTAATGAATGATTATGCTTGTGTGAAATAAATTGATTGATACTGAATTATCGTTATTGACTTTTATGAAGACCATTACTGATTGAATTAAATGATCACATTTGACATAACATATTTAATCCAGGGAAGAACAGGTTAGAGGGATCCAATGGGATTCCTCAAATGTATTATTTATTTTCATATTATCATATATGAACTGTCATGTTTGGGTGATTGATTTGATTAGTGATCAGTGACTGAAAATTTAACCTGTGTTTTGTTTTAACCAATGGGCAGTATTGGTTGAGTATTGGGCAACATATGGCTGATAAAACCAATTGTTTTATTATATTGATTTACCGTCAGGTGAATCGATGGAACTGAAGTTATAAAATTTATTTTATAACTGAATATAGATTTTGAAATATTTTATTTGAATAAAAGTTTATTTAAGAGGAAATAAATATTTATTATTTAGATTTATAATTATTTATTAATTGGTTTTATAAAGCAGATTCTCATTTTAATCAAATTTATATACAAGTGAATATAAATTAATTCGACGATTAAAATTGGATACTTGTTTTGTTAATAAACAATTAAATTGAATTATTTAAATTTACTTTACTATTAATTTAAAGGGAAAATGAATTGGATTCAGTTAATGAAATAACCGTGTTTTAAGTGGATTAAATCGACCATTTTCAATTGGAATTGATTATTTCCTTAGTTTGTTTCGAATTAATCGAATTGAATAGTTAATGAATATTGTTTTAATTTTAACAAGGTTTTAAAAGGGAATTACTGTTTATTTTAGTAAATAAAGGAATTAACTACTAAAGTAGTTAATGATCAAAGTAGTTTTTTATCCTGATTAATAGTAATTTGGGAAATTAGTTTTTAATTACATTAATGTAAAAAGTAATCGAGGTTGACTTGAAATCCAATTGAATGGTGAAAGGAGATTACGAACAGGTTTTATATTTTAATCCTGAATGTGTATAACAAGTTACAAAAGGAATTTTAAGCGAATACTACAGCTTAAAATGAATATTACTTAAATACTTGAATTAAGGGAAAAATAAATTTAGATAAAAGGGTTTAAGATAAGCCAGGATTATATAAAATAGGTTTGAGGTGTTATATCGTTAATTCTGAATTAACATTACCAAATAATGGGATTAAGTAAAAAGGGGAACTAAAATAAGACTTCCAAAGAAGGAATTGTTGAATGGATTTGAAAGGGATTGGTGATAGTGAATTTAGTTAAAAAAATGGGTCATAGGATTTTGTAACAAATCTGAGTTATAAAATAAATGTGTTGAACGAGGCAGAATTAAGAGTGGTGTTTATTAAAGAAATTACCTAATTATTGAATTAGGAAAGATTGGATATATCCGAGAAAGAGATTTTCAAAAAGGTAAGAAGGTTGTATGAAACCGTATTTTGAATAGTTCAGTTAAATGGAATTTGTTATTGTTATTAGAATAAAATAGTGGTTTTTGGATTACCGCTTGTATCAACCTTAAGATATGAACGTTGTTGATCAAGGTATGGGAGGTAATTAAAATACCCCAACTTGTACGACATCGGAATTATCTGAGGAGGATATGAGTTGGTAATGGTAAAAGGAGTTAGTAATAGTTTATTATTTCTATTACAAAAATAATAATGCAACGTGTAATGAAGATTTGGAAAATAAATAATGAGGATTCCAAAGTGGAAAGGGGAAATAAAAAGGGTTGCGTGAATTATAACGATATTGTCGAGATTAAAAAGGAAATTTAAAAGATAAGTTTTATTCTATAAGAATAAGCGTGGATTATAGTTTTCAAGTAATGAATAAAAGATATTTCGTAATGGTATTTTACGAGTAATGGGTTGAATTGATTTCCCAATATTATATAATAATGCGGCTAGTGTTTCAAAAGTGAAAATAGAAAACTGGATATGATATGGAATTTTTCTAAGAATAAAAATGAACTTGTTCAAAGAATAATCTTATAATAAATAAAGAAGTGAGAAAGCTATATTTATAATGTCGAATATTTAAGAGTTTTAAACTTACATTTGTTTTAAATTAAAAGGCCAATTGATGCTGAATACTGAACTAGTGAACTCACTGGATGTTCATGACTGAATCACTGTTTATTTTGATAGTTAAATAATCAAATCTGTCCAATACGATTGTTGGTACAGAAAGACCGGGAACAAATTTATATTCGAAAACCATTCCGACCAACAAATACGTAAAGATATCAGAAGATAATTGAGATGAAGCATTGAAGACCGTGGATTTTCATAAACGGAAGAACCACTAAAATTTTCTGCCTGGCAAGCAGAGTTAAGCTACGATTCTGTCGTGGATGGAATGGGTTGCAAGGGCTACTCGCTACTGTTCCATGGGGTGCTTCCTATATTGGATGCGGTAGGAGAGTGCCTTCGGTTTATCCTGTTCCTGGATGATTTGTATGGATGGATGTCTGACGGAGTATTTCCAAACGGATCACGTACGTTGATTTCTTCAAACGTGCTATAGTTGTTGGCGGAGAATTGTCGTTCTCTTAGCTTCCAATTAGAGTATTTTTGTGGACGTCAATTAGTGATATCTGGCAGATGACGATGTGGCATTCAAAGTGAATGATGACCAGATGTTCAAAAGTTAATCTAAACCTCAAGCCACATCAACCGGGAATGACAAAAATCGATCAGGCAGCATAGCTATGTGGGTCGCTCCCATTAGGGTGTATAATCACCTATCTAGAGAAATTCCTTTTGCTTCTTTAATCTATTTCGATGTTGTCCCTTTTGGGAAACAGTGGTTTGAGCCCAACCGTTGGTGATATACATTCGATACACTCAAGAGAAATGAGTGGTCGATCATGTGTGGGTCGGGTTGCAAGACGTTCTTGTTGAACCCAATATATTAATTCTAGAGATACACTATCGGCAGGTGGTCCCACACCTTGTCATAGTCGAAATCCAATCTCCAATAAGCGCCCGCGATTTTGATTGTATACTATTTATGTGGAGCGTGAGATGTAAGCGTTCCGCTAGATTGCTATTTACTTGTATTTAGACACTATTATAATATCATAAAAGATATTGATTTCAAAAACGTTTTGGGTTATCGTAAGGTAAAAACCGTCCGTATTTATGTGTGGATTTGGTCTTACGATTATCCTTTTCTTTCAAAAAGATTTGAACTTTAAAATTAGGTTGTGTGATACCCTTAATACTTTACGAGTTTTTCTCACTCTGGTTCACCAGACTGACCTGGTGTTTTGTAAGTGCTTCTGTTAGACCGGGTTGTACAGGTTCAGGTTATTGACTGCTGTAAAGAGACGAGCTGGAAGAGTTCAGACATATGATATTACATAACTACTATTCCGCTGTGTTGTATATGAGGACAGGTTATTATAACTGTCTAGATGTGTGATGTACTCTGATGATTGTTTAAAAGCTCTCAGTAAGATTTAATTCTATATTATATTTTGTTCCGCTGTGATGCGAGACTCTAATTCTATGTTGTGGTTATTCTTCTTCTTCTATTCTAATATTTCTTTCTTTCTTATCTCACCCTCTAATTTCTTTCTAATAGTGTTTCTGGTGTTGGAAGGTCGGTATGAGTTACGTAAATGTAATTATGCCGATTTTTAGGGCCGAAAATCCTTGGGTCATTACAGTGGCATCAGAGCTATTGGTTTAGTAATAACCTTGGCTCTGTGGTGTAATTCGATAGAGATGAGGATAGTAATACCCTAGATCGAGATTGAGTGAATATATATGAGAGCGTATTTGTAAATTCTATATACAAATATTTTGTATTGTGTTGATTGATCAGTTCAAAAGTTGAGAAGCATTGAACTGTCAATGGATACAATATTGTTTGGTAAAGAAGGTAAATGAAATAATTTTACCCAAATTATATTTTTGGATAGAAAATAAATAATTTTATCAAACTGTTAAGATATTAGTGTGTTTTATTGATTTGAATGGAATTCGAATTGGATTGAAAATTTTAATTAGAACTTAATACGTTGATTTGAATTAATATTATTGAGATTTAAATTGAAATAAACAAAGCTGGAAATTGGAATTTAGATGGATAAATAATATTCAAATAGAAATCAATCGAATATTAATCGATTGATGTTCAAATCTGTGAAACTGAAGTAAAATATTAATATTGAATGTAGATTCAGTTGATTTGGTTGTGTATTGGTTGTTGATTGTGAATTGCTTGTTATTGGACGATAGTTTGTTTGATTAGAAATAATCAATAATTTAATGAAGCTAAATGAATTGTAAAATAAAGAATAAATTCCGGTATAATTAAACTGGAATGGAACGCATATGAATTGGAATTTAGATTTAACTCTGTATTTGATAATGAATTGATGCTGCCTGTTTGATTTTGGAATTGGTGTGGTTATACTCGTTGATTATAGAAATATTACTTAAGAAATTCATGTATTTATTACTCATATATGAATTAAGTTAAGTACAGGTGTCAGATGGATAGGCAGATTGGTATTGATTGAGTAAGATGCATATACATTGAGCAATTGTGCTCAATAGTGCTCGTAAAAGGTACGCCTACACGAAAATATAAAATTTTGGGTTTTGGTTTTTGTTTTCCAACTGTGTGGGTCGACGTATATATATTATTTGTTCCTGCGATACCGCAGATGTAACTCCGTACAGGGGAGAATCTGCCCTTTTTCGGAAATTTAATGTGTTAGAAAATTTTCGATATTTTTGAAAATGTTTATATGTGGTATTGAATTTGTTTTTGTTTTAAAATGAATTGGATTTGAAAATTAATGGGATTTGTAGCATTCTTCTTACCTTAGCAATTTAGAGGATGAAATTATTTTAGGGGGAAAAGAACGTAACGGCCCGTATTTTTTCTATCAAATATTTAATTTAATTTATTATTTTAAATATTATAATTGGATTATTAATAGATTTTAATATTTAATTCATTATTTAAAATGAAGTTCGAACATTATATATTTATATAATTATAAAACGAGCTCAAAATGGCGTGGAAGTTCGTAATATGGAGTTTTGAACTTCAACTGAATACACAGGATCCAATATAAGTCGGATTTCGGTGAAACAAGTAACGTTGGAACCGTATTGATGATAATTTTCATATGGAAGAGAAAAATCCAGTTTTCGTGTTATAGATTGTTAGTTATGGCTAAATCAAATTTTGAAATAGTCGCTATGGAAAATCGTTATTTAAATTATTGGCCTTTAAAATAGCAATTTTGCAAACGGACTTCGTTTTTGATAAATTTAGTGTCATTGGAACCCTAACGTTAAATTATTGCATGGTATTAAATTGCGTAGCAAACCGATATCGTATGTGGTCACGGCAGCCGTAAACGCCCATTCATTTTCTATAGCGCGTAATTAAATTAATTTAATTTAATAAATGGATATTTGTGTATAACTTGAGAAGACGATCGAATTAGGCCACGAAACCTATTCCGTTGAGTTCGTATCGACATTTAGAGTCAGGATAGGTATATAGTTTGTTATTTTTGAAGGTCGGGTAATTTGGTGTCCAAAATGGCATTGCGGTGCATGTAAAAATAGCGTACCGAAAAACAGTCTCAGAATGCGACGAAATTAGTGTCGTTGGGTTTGTATTAATTAATTATTGTAGGATTTCAATTTGTGTGTCAATCGGACTAACCTTTTGAACGTGGCAACGATGAACGCCCAAATTTATTTTATTATTTTGGTCAATTCAGACAGGGGTAACTTTAAACAAATAAACGACTAGTCAAATGAACCCCGATTTGAACGAAACAAGATTCATTGGATCCGTAAGGAAGGGGTCTAGTAAAATGTCAAGGTTTCAGATTTTTATGAATTTTTTGTAATTATTGAAATTTTAAACGCTTGATTTTTCATCGGTATTTATAAAGGACTTTTTACAAACGACCTCGGAATTCGACGAAACCTGTCCCATCAGGTCCAGAATATTTTTTTATGGTAGGATTAGTGGCTTCATTTCTATTAAAGGTAATACATGGTGATTTTAATACGTTACTTTGTCCCTAAGTTTAATTAAATAATATTTTATTTTAACCCTACCCTATATAAACCCATCAATACCCTAATCCTATGCGTCAACATTTATCCCCTAGCAACAGAATATTGAGCCACCACTTAAGGAATGAATGGCCAGAGAATTCTGACCTCCCCCTCTCAAATCCACCTAATCCTCTCTTCAAATTGATAAACTTCGAACCGGGAATCCCTCCATCTCCTCAAGCCCTCAGAAATGAACGGTGTGATCCATTTCTGAGGATGGTGATAGCCGAGATTCTGCCTGAAAGCAGTGGCGATTTTGGGTCTTAACCGATGAACGACAGCGCTTGAGTTGATGATAGCTGGGGCGATGATGGTGTATGTTCTGGTGCATGTATCGGTGCCACCTGATCGACTTCCGGTGGACAAAGAAGGGCATGGCGATCTGAAATTAAAGTCATGCGTTGGGGATTGGGTGAAGTCTGTGTAAGTGAAGGTAGCAGAGCAGACACTTGAACGAAGCCAGTAGGAGGTCACGAAACAACGTATTTTTGTGTGGGAAGGTTGACAGATGGAATCAACAATTTGGAACATGAATGAAGGTGGAAGTCTGCCAGATTTACTTAACAGTTTTGAACGATAAGGTCGTGGTATCAAATCCGGAATGAAAGTAGGGTGTGGGAATGAAGGGTATACGCCATATGCTCTTTACTAAACATAATTGGTAATGTAATCATTTAATTAACAAATTTATTTATAATTTGTTGCTAGATTGGGTGCTGAATGAGCTGAACACGTGGTGCAACTTTTGAACAAGTGCGGGAATGTTTGTATTGGTGAACAAAACAGTGCAGAACAATAAGAGAAGTGGAGCATATATTTTGCTCCAACCAGAAGTAATTGGCTTAATCATTTTGACTAACTTAAGTTATTAACTACTAATAATTATAAATAAAGAAGTATTATTTTAATTAAAATTTGAAGCTGTGCATGTTGCAATGGTCTGAACTAAGGAAATTGCATACGAGGACAAAGGAATCAGAATTTTAACCTGCTTGATTATCAAAACGTAATTAGTTTAATTTAAACTTAACAGTTAATTATATATTTAAATTGCATAGACCTTAAACATCAATATCTCATGCGTATATTAACAGAAGTGGATAATTCAAGGTACGTTGGAATCTTATCGGCAGGTACAACATTATGGAAGTGTTCTGGACAGATTTGGAGACAACAAGAATTTATAGTTGAATTAAACGACGGTTTAATTTAACTATAGCCGAATCTTCTTCAACGATCAAGGTGAGTTAAACTCGCTCAGTTCTTCCTACTTATATTTTTTATAAGTTGGAATTTTATTTTGTGTGCTATGATTGCTAATGGTTGACTATTTGCTGTTTGTTAATTATATATACTCAAATATTGATTGAATCAATGAAATTAAACATTGTTTAATTTCAGTGAAAAACTCATATCGTTATTTTAACGATTGGTCCTAATTAAGGTAATTTACCTTATTGGTCACGTTTATAAATAAACGTGCTTAATGAATGATTATGGTTGTGTGAAATAAATTGATTGATTTTGAATTATCGTTATTGACTTTTATGGAGACCATTATTGATTGAATTAAATGACCATACTTGAGATAACATATTTAATCCAGGGAAGAATAGGTTGGAGGGATCCAACGGGATTCCTCAAATATATTATTTATTTTCATATTATCATATATGAACTGCCTTGTTTGGGTGATTGATTTGATTAGTGATCATTGACTGGAAATTTAACCAGTGTTTTGTTTTAACCAATGGGCAGTATTGGTTGAGTATTGGGCAACATATGGCCGATAAAATCAATTGTTTTATTATATTGATTTACCATCAGGTGGATCAATGGAACCGAAGTTATAAAATTTATTTTATAACTGGATATAGATTTTAAAATATTTTATTTTGAATAAAAGTTTATTTAAGAGGAAATAAATATTTATTATTTAGATTTATTATTGTTTATTAATTGGTTTTATAAAGCAGACTCTGATTTTAATCAGATTTATATACAAGTGAATAGAAATTAACTCGACAATTAAAATTGGATAATTGTTTTGTTAATAAATAATTAAATTGAATTATTTAAATTTATTTTATCATTAATTTAAAGGGAAAATGAATTGGAATCAGTTAATGAAATAACCGTGTTTTGAGTGGATTAAATCGACCTTTTTCAACTGGAATTGATTATTTCGTTGGTTTGTTTCAAATTAATCAAATTGAATAGTTAATGAATATGTTTTCATTTTAACAAGATTTTGTAACAACCCGGAAAATCTGAACCAGTTCGAAAATTTTAGTTTGGCAATTTTAATGGATTTTAAATATTTTAAATAATAACGACGAAAATTGTGTTTGATTCGATGTTTGAAAACTAATATAATTATTTCTAATTATAAATAAGGCCTGAAATGGCGTGGTAATTTCAAAAATGGAATTCAAACTTGGACTAACAGTATCGGGAGCAAAACAAAACGGATTTGAGTGAAACCAAAAATATTTAAATCTGTTAGTGAATATCTTTCTAACAAATCTGAAAAATCGAAGTTTCATAGCGGGAAGCAACAGTTATGGCCAAATGAATTTTCAGAAAGGTCGCTATAGAGTTTATGTAGCCCATGAAAATGGCCATTTTGCAAACGACCTCAGAATTCAACGAAACCACTTTTGTTGGATCCGGGATGTCAAATTATTGCTAGGTTTCAAATTTCATAATTTTTGAAGCTAGTATGTGAGCGTGGAAAAGGAAAATGTGTTTGGTCGATTTCTATTAAATTTGATCGACCAGAAAAGGGCCATTTTTCAAACGGTCTTAGAATTCGACGAAACTAGTTTTGTTGGGACCATATCATCAAAACATAGCTAGATTTATTTTTCGGGAATTTTTAGAATCAATATGTGGCCCTGGCAAATTGAAATGTACGTTCAAATTAAATATTGAATGTTTTATATTTTAATTTGAAGAAAACTGACTGAAACAGTCGAATGGGCCTACGAAACATATCCCGTTGTGTTCGGAATGGGGGTATTTAGCTAGGGACGACTGTCGTTGGGTTTGGATTGGAGTTCGTATGAGATAAGGGGTATTTTTGGATTTTTAAAATTTATAAATATAAAAAAATATCATTGGTCAATGCTTTTTCTCTCTCCCCGATTTAACTGCCGATCGACGACGGAAATCCTTCAGTCTTTCCCGCCCACTTTCCGACCAAACCACGAAGAATCAGTCCCTCCTCCAGTTGAAGATTTTGAAGAGCTCGAGACGAGCTTTAAATCCATACCAGGGTTCGATTTTTTCATGAGTAAATCGTGAGATCCAAGCCTCCAATGTCGGGGCCTTTCAGCCGCCGCCGCCGACGATAGAGGCGATCGAGCTGACCAACTCCGCCGCGCGCAGGTGCGCCGCTCCTCCCCCTCCGACACTGCAAAGGCCGATCGACGAATAGCTACACGGATTCGAAGAAAAATCGAAACCTAGTTTCGAACCCTTCAGCTGAGGTGCGGCTGATTTAATTCTGAACTATATTATAGCACTTTAAAGTGCTACGGTTTTTGATTTCACTGTAAAAATCACATCTTTTCGTTTCTTGATGAAATTCAGTGAAACAAGAGACAGTGGACTCGTGTGGACGTCTTCTACATTCAAGAAGAGACCGCATATTTTTTTGAGCCTCCTGCTATTTTTGGTGGAGTGGAACCCAATGTGAGATTTCTGAATTATAAACGATATGGAAAACGACGATGTATAAATTATATAGTCGATGTATGAGTTGTATAAGTGTTGTATACCTCATGTATAAGCATTGTATAAGTTGTACGTTCGATGTATAAGTTATATATGCGTTGTAAAAATTATATATGTGTTGAAATGGAAGTGAAATATACTTATATATATATATACGCCCCTCGTCCACAAACCATAGACGATATTTATTGGTTGTGATTGGTGTGAAAATTGGTTGATAGCGAATGATTGATTAGAATTGTTTGTGGTTGAAATTGATTGATTGTTGTTGAAAAATACCCATTTGTGGTTGAGAATTATTTGGTTGAAACCACATAGGATTAGCTTGTGGAATATATATATATATATATATATATATATATATATATATACATGCCGCCTGCGTGCGAACTAGATGCATGAAATCCCCATTGTCAAAAGCTGCGAGGCTTTAAGGTAAAGCGAGGAGCCGTACTAGGGACGGCCCCGGTTTTAACTACCCTGTCGTTATGCTGCCGAAATTTTGAATAATATTCATGTGTTAGAATTATTTTCATTTGTTGAAATTCTTTTCATATGTTGAAACCGCATTCATGTGTTGAATAGAAGTTCGTTCGTTGAATAGAAATTCATGTGTTGAATGGTATTAGTGTTTTAAATAAATTGCTTTAACAATAAAAATCACATTTTTATTATATATACAAACTATAGAAAACATTCATGTGTTGAATAGAAATTCATTCGTTGAATAGAAATTCGTGTGCTGAATGGTATTCGTGTTTTAAATAAATTGCTTTAAATCGCATATTTTTCTAAGCCTCCTGTAATTTTTGGTGGAGTGGAACCCAATGTGAGATTTCTGAATTATAAACGATATGTAAAACGACGATGTATAAATTATATAGTTGATGTATGAGTTATATAAGCGTTGTACACCTCATGTATAAGCATTGTATAAGTTGTAGGTTCGATGTATAAGTTATATATGCGTTGTAAAAATTATATATATGTTGAAATGGAAGTGAAATATACTTATATATATATATATATATACGCCCCTCGTCCACAAACCATGGACGATATTTATTGGTTGTGATTGGTGTTAAAATTGGTTGATAGCGAATGGTTGATTAGAATTGATTATGGTTGAAATTGATTGATTGTGGTTGAAAAATACCCGTTTGTGGTTGAGAATTATTTGGCTGAAACCACATAGGATTAGCTTGTGGAAATATATGTATATATATATATATATACACACACACATGCCGCCTGCATGCGAACTAGATGCATGAAATCCCCATTGTCAAAAGCTGCGAGGCTTTAAGTTAGAGCGAGGAGCCGTACTAGGGACGGCCCCGGTTTTAACTACCCTGCCGTTATGCTGTCGAAATTTTGAATAATATTCATGTGTTAGAATTAGTTTCATTTGTTGAAATTATTTTCATATGTTGAAACTGCATTCATGTGTTGAATAGAAGTTCATTCGTTGAATAGAAATTCATGTGTTGAATGGTATTAGTGTTTTAAATAAATTGCTTTAACAATAAAAATCACATTTTTATTATATGTACAAACTATAGAAAACATTCATGTGTTGAATAGAAATTCATTCGTTGAATAGAAATTCATGTGTTGAATGGTATTCGTGTTTTAAATAAATTGCTTTAAATCGCATATTTTTCTAAGCCTCCTGCTATTTTTGGTGGAGTGGAACCCAATATGAGATTTCTGAATTATAAACGATATGGAAAACGACGATGTATAAATTATATAGTTGATGCATGAGTTATATAAGCATTGTACACCTCATGTATAAGCATTGTATAAGTTGTACGTCCGATGTATAAGTTATATATGCGTTGTAAAAATTATATATGTGTTGAAATGGAAGTGAAATATACTTATATATATATATATATATATATATATATATATATATATATATATATATATATACACGCCCCTCGTCCACAAACCATGGACGATATTTATTGGTTGTGATTGGTGTGAAAATTGGTTGATAGCGAATGATTGATTAGAATTGTTTGTGGTTGAAATTGATTGATTGTGGTTGAAAAATACCCGTTTGTGGTTGAAAATTATTTGGCTGAAACAACATAGGATTAGCTTGTGGAAATATATATATATATATACACATGCCACCTGCGTGCGAACTAGATGCATAAAATCCCCATTGTCAAAAGCTGCAAGGATTTAAGGTAGAGCAAGGAACCGTACTAGGGACGGCCCCGGTTTTAACTACCTTGCCATTATGGTGCCGAAATTTTGAATAATATTCATGTGTTAGAATTATTTTCATTTGTTGAAATTATTTTCATATGTTGAAACCGCATTCATGTGTTGAATAGAAGTTCATTCGTTGAATAGAAATTCATGTGTTGAATGGTATTAGTGTTTTAAATAAATTGCTTTAACAATAAAATTCACATTTTTATTATATATACAAACTACAGAAAACATTCATGTGTTGAATAAAAATTCATTCGTTGAATAGAAATTCATGTGTTGAATGGTATTCGTATTTTAAATAAATTGCTTTAACGATAAAAATCACATTTTTATTATATATACGAACTATAGAAAACATTCATGTGTTGAATAGAAATTCATTCATTGAATAGAAATTCATGTGTTGAATGGTATTCGTGTTTTAAATAAATTGTTTATAATAAAAATCATATTTTTATCATTTATGTGAACTATATAAAATAGTCGTGTTTTGAAATCAATGGCATTACAATAAAAATCACATTTTTATTATATACATGAATTATTAAAAATAGTGAAGTATCGAAATAAATGTCTGTTGGATAAAAATATCATTTTTATCAAATGTATGAAAAAAATATGGTTTTGAAATCGAAGAATGGATTATATTTGTATATATATATATTATTAAAATATATCGAATAACAAAGCTGCAGTTCATGTTTTGAAACCGTGATTTCAAACGATTAGTGCGGGAGATCCGACCATCGGATTTTCCCGAAACCGAAACCGTTGGGTTCGCCTTGGAAATATGTTTCTAACAGCACCCACTTTGTGAAGATCCAGCGGTTGGATTGACTGGAATGTTTAATTAAATTTGAAGAAAAACAACGCCAGAATCGATTATATATATATATATAAACTAAATCGAATAACGACGCTGCAGTTCGTATTTTGAAATCGAAACTTCAAACGAGCGTACTGGGAGATCCGACCGTCGGATTTTCCCAAAACTGAAACCGTTGGATTCGTTTTGAAAAGATCTTTCTAATGATATAAAATTTGTGAAGATCCAACGGTTAGATTTTCAGATATGTATAAATCAAATCTGAAGAAAAATAGCGCCACGGCCGTGTTATGGCCTGAAGCGTCGTTTGAATGAAATGGCTATTATTGAATAAATAAAAATAGCGATAAATCGTTACAAAATATTATAAACGATAATAAATGGAAATAAACCGAATTTACCCGGTTTACTGAATATTTGATGGTTGAATGTGAAATTTATAAACTAACTGAAGGTTAGCTAAGTCGAATGGTTTCCTGGGTTTTGATCTGATGTTGGTTTCGTCCTTCGGGGTTAATATTTGGGAAATCGTTCTCTTACTAATTTACGGTTAGTGAATAATGAATTGGAATGAAGCGTATGTTGTGTTTGTGTAGCACTTGTTAATTATGTACGCGAGTTGCTCAGAAAGACCGGGTTTATCCCATTCTGAATAACTGAATCGACGATAAGAAGTCGAAGATGAAGACGGTGGTTGTAGACCGGAGATCTTCACCTCGGTTGGATGATAACTGATGTCCTGATTGGGAGGCATCCCGAAATATGGATAATGAGTGGTGATCGTCCAGACGTACGTGGAGATCGATGGGTATGCGAGGTATATAGTGCCTCCGGTTTCGTTCAGACCCAGAACGAACTTGCAAATGGATTGTGTGTCTGACATTGGAATTCATTCTGTGTGATCGATAGCCATCAGTTGCATGGTGTGAATTGCCTGTGTGGCATGCTAAGATGCAGTGATCAAGGCTTCTGTTGAAAAGCAAAGTCTTGTGGTTGATGATCAAAGCACCGCCTGTGTGGCGTAGCTTTGTGTATAACGTGAATTCGCGAGCCTCATACCCAGGAATGAACCAGAAACGGGAGAGGACATCAGGGAGGGCATGCGTTTCCTTCTAGCTAGAGGTGGTGTCAGTGCTTAAACTAACTGACATTTATATTATTTTCACCTGTGTGGCTGTGGCTGTTGCTGTTGCGAGGCGTCTCGGATATATCGGTCGATCCGGGACCGATGGACGTTGGCTCATTTACGCCCCAAGGGGCGGGGAAATGCAGTGTTCAGGCATAATAATCCACATCGGTGGACCGGCCCTGACGATCCAAGGGTTGATGCGTTCTGATCCTGAGGGGGGGTTAGAGCGTCTCGAATTCGGTAAGGACTATCTTTTGCCTTGGTTCATGACAGAAATCCAATTTCCAAATATGACATCGTGCAGTTTTGATTGTAAACCTATATTTGGCGACATAATGGCATGGGACGCTCATGTCGTCCATGATTGATATTTATGATTGTTTTATAAAATTAGAAACTAACTGGAAACGAGTTAAGATGGGTGGTTTCCTGGGTATTGGTCTGATGTTGGTTTCGGCCTTCGGGGTTAATACTTGGGGAATCCTTCTCTTACTAATTTGCAGTTGGAGTCTAATTAAGAATTAAACGACAAAACTTATATTTTAAGTGTTTTATTCGTATCAAGCATATTTTGGCCATTATAAGGTAAAACTCTATCCTCCGGTTTGTGTTGCATTGTGTGATGGGAATTGAGTCTTATAATGGCTTCATTTTTATAAAAAGCATTGCGATGTTTAAATGATTTACTTGTTTTAAAGCACTGGCAATCCAATAGAGTAAACCCGTTCCGTGAAAGTGGCATGGTCCTGTGATTAGCCATATTATAAAATGTGTTAAGTAGATTTCTCATACCAGACCCATGACTGACTCATAGTTTGTTTCACTTGCAAACTCGGATGCCCCTTTTTCTACACGGGCAGCCTTGTATTCAGGTTTTAGCAGGCTCTTTCTGGATAGCTGGAGCTGAAGATGGATTCTATCATTTATCTCTTTTATGCTGTTCAGCTCCTATTGTACATATTATGTTTGTTTTCCGCTGTAGACATTTATGTATAGCTGAACTGTATTTGTACTAAGTATGATCCTGTATACTGTCTAACTCTGATGATTACATTTATCAAGTGTATTATTTGTACATTATCTGGTGTGTTTATTTATTTCTGTTCTGCTATTATCTGTTTATGTGTTATATTCCAATGATTCCCCTTGACACCGTCGTATGGGGTTTTGGGGTCATCACAACGTGGTATCGGAGCTTTGGTTAAGCTTAGTGCTGGAATATAACATATTAACGAACTCGTCAGGAATAGAACCAGTAGTGTTCTAGGACGAATAACTCATTACAGATAGGATCAGTAATATCCTAGTATGAGTAAAGCAGAATGAAATACACCCCGATAGACACACTTACATTCAAGTATATGTTTCTATGTTTTAAAATACTTTTTCTTTTGACCTAACACTTGATCTGCTATTTGCAGAAGTACTAGAAAATGAGTGTCAGAAACAGAAGAAATGCAGAACTAGATCTAAAGGCTCTATTAAAGAGATATCGAAATCTGGGCGGAGCACAATTCTCGGGCAATGAATCTTTAATTCAAACTCAAGCTTGGGTGAGTTCTGTTGAAAGAATTTTTGAACATATCCAGTTGAGAGATGATCAGAAAAGATTAGTCGCATCTTGGGCACTAAAAGAAGAAGCTTTAATCTGGTGGGAAATAATCATCAAAGATAATCCAGAAGGTGATATCACCTGGGATAGATTCAAAGAGATTTTCCTAGAAAGATTTACTCCTCCTGAAGCAACTAAGCGGCTATGTGATGAATTTTCTTATCTGATACAAGGAGATATGACCATTCCAGAATATCATAAGAAATTCAATGAACTTTCTCATTTTGCCCCGCATCTGATTCAAGATCCAAAGAGGAAGAATCTAAGGTTTATTCATGGCCTGCAAAGAAAATACCAGAATAGTGTAATGAGGAATGTGAAGCTTCCTTTTTCAGAAATGATATACATGGCTTATCAGTATGAAGATCTCCATAAGAAAGGCATGTTGCGCGATGAAGAGGAAGTCAGTCCGAGTAACAAAGAGGAGTCTGAGGCTGATAGTCCTGAGGCCAGTAAGAAGCCCAAAGCCAAGAGGAAATGGGTTAAATCTGAGAAAGAACCAATAACGATTGCCGTATGCAATAACTGCAATAAGCAGGGTCATTTGTCGGTAAATTGCAGAGCTTTAAAGAAACAAAGAAAGGATGGATATAGAGCCAATCGAAAGCAAAAGAAGAAGAGATTTAGACCTGATGAGGAGTTTCAAGAGAATAGTGAAACGACCCGCAAATCCGTGCTATCTGAGTTGACTAAATACAACACACGTCCAACCCAAATAACACAGAAATACGACTCATTATTAGAAAGAAGTTAGAGGATGAGAAATAGAAAGAAAGAAATATTAGAATAGAAGAAAACGAAGATCACAAACTCACAGCGGAACGAATAAAATATATTATATAACATAAGCTTCGAAATACAAATCTGTTTTGTACATACATACATACCATCATCAGAGTACACATAACATTTGATCCAGCGGAAGTAACTCTAAATAACTAACGTTGAAGCCTCCTGCTTCAAGCTCCTCTAAGTGTATATGTAAAAGCCTGAAACACTTGACTGCCCGTACAAATTTGGGCACCCAAGAGTTTAGGAAAAACAAAACAAAATAAACTCTGGGTCAGTCATGGGACTGGTGTGAGTAAACTCCAACCACTTGTTTAACTTTTAAAAATCCTTTCAAAAGAAAAGATAATAGTAAGACCAGCCCACACATAAACACGGACGGTTTTTACCTTACTATAACCCAAAACACTTTGATACAAAAATCCAGTGATATTATAATAATGTCTACATCAAGTAAATAACCAAATAGTAGAACGCTTGCATCTCACGTTCCACATATATAGTATATAATCAAAAACCGCATGGCGCTTATTGGAGATTGGATTTCCAACATGACAAGGTATGGGACCACCTTCCGATGATGTATCTCTAGAGGCGGATACACCTGGATTCAACAAGAACATCTTGCAACCCGGCCCACACATGACCGACCACTCATTTCGCTTGAGTGTATCGAATGTATATCACCAACGGTTGGACTCAAACCACCGTTTCCCGAATGGGCAGAATCGATAGATTTAGAACAAAAGGAATTTCTCTAGATAGGTGATTATACACCCTAATGGGTGCGACCCACATAGCCATGCTGCCTGCCCGATTTTTGTCCTTTCCCGGTTGTTGAGGCCTGAGGCTACGAATACTTACCATTCCTTGATAACACAATCACTTTGAATGCCACATTGTCAGATCCGTTAATCACTAGTCGAGTTTGCACAAATATTCTGGATATTATGCTAAGGGATAAATCCGTTGCAACCATATACATTTATACAGACCAACCCATTTGATCATTGGAAATACTCTGTCAGACATTCGTCCATTTACGTTCGTTCTGGGATTGAACGACACCGAAGGCACTATTTCTATAAATAGAAAAGCCCTTGCACTTTACTCCGTCTTCAATATATTCAGCATACTTGGTTCGCAACGCTTATGCCGATACGGAGTGGTTCTTCGGATAATAATCCAACCGGTCTCTCCATATTGACAACGATGGTCAAAACTTCGATAGTCTGTGATTTAACTACCGAATAAAAACAAGTGTTCATCCAAACATATCAAACAAATCACTGGGCTCTTTAATTAATATTCATTAATTAAATCTCTTCTCCATTTCCTCTATCAATATTTGTTATCCAAATATTTTCAATAATCATCTCGGCCTCTTATGCCATTTGGAAAACGTTTCCAAATATCAACTTCTTTTATTTTCTATATATTAGAAAAATCTCTATTTGCAATTGGAAACAATTCCAATCACTTATCTCTATCCCTTTCTGTTTACAACATTCGATTTTTATATTCACTTTACTATCGAATTCAATACGTCGATAAAATGATTTCAGATTATCAAAATATCTTAAAAATATTCTAACTCCTTAAATTTCCGGAAAATTTTGCCATAACCTCCCCTGTATCGGGAGCATCGGGAAATTTCAAATAGCTTCCCGGTATCTTCTAATCTCAAAAAGAAAAAGAAAAAGCCAAGCGGCTTGCCGATACGGCGCATAAAACCTCATATATGAATTAAACATGTACCTTTTGTCGAGCACATTATTTATATACCTGCATTATCCTTGCCCCATACCTGTCTCCTGTATGTCTATACCTGTCCCATTTATTTCAACTTCGTACACTCGTTTGACTCAATTCGTTAAAGTAATTCTTTAACTAACTCTCTGCCTATCTCGCTTGTATATTTGAATATAACACGTTTCGAATATATTTCCACTTACTTATCAATCAATTGAATTCAAATTTCAATTTAAGTTCTATATTCGATTTCGAATATATATTTACAATCCCAAATTTCACTTTTCAAAGTTCGACTTTAGTTCAAACTCGATTGACTAATTCTCCCTTGATTTAGTTAATTCTATTCAATAATCAAAAACAGGACTATTGTTTCAAAAATCATCTTCTTTACTTCACTTGAGTTCGCATTTATTTTCTAACTCAAGTCTAGATTTTTACATGGAAATCCGGATTTTTATTTGCTTAAAAATTCCAATATTTATATATAAAATCCATTATGGTTTATAATGGTTTATGGCGCTGCTTTTCTAAAAATTTGATTTTGACATAACTCAAAATCTATACGACGAAATTCAGATTTTTCTCCTTCATTAGAAAACTATTATCGAACCGGTCCTGACGTTTCTTGTTTCGAAGAATTCCGACTTCAATTGAATTCTGTATACTCAATTGAAGTTCGAATCGCTATTTTACGAACTGCAGCGCTGCGGCGAGTTCGTTTAAATTATATTTATATATATAAACTTTTAAACTTCTTTAAAATGAATTCAACTCTATTTAATTCTATTTGAATTCCTTGATTCAAATCCCAATCTCACTTTGAATTCCATATTCAAATTTCAATCCCTTTTCTATTTGATATTCAAATTCAATACTTAAATTTCTATTTGAATTCCCTATATTCAAATTCAATATTTGAATTCATTTGAATTCTTTTATTCGAACTCTATTTTTAAATTCCATTTGAACTTCTATATTCCAATTTTTATATTTGAAATTTATTGAAATTCAAATATTCAAACTCCTTTTCAAATTCTAGATACAAAATTCCATAGTTTAAAATTCCATTTGAATTTCATATTCAAATCCCATAGATTAACTCCTATTTGAATTCAATTTGAATCTCTTACATTCAAATTTCATTTTCCATTACCATTTGAATTCTAATATTCAAATTCATTTCCAACCCCATTTGAATTTCTAATATTCAAATTCATTTTTAACACCATTTGAATTTCTACACTCAAATCCATTTGAATCCCCTTGAATTCAAATTCCGTTTCAAAACCATTTGGATTTCCTATTTTGAAATCCTATTTGAAATTCAAAATTTCAATTCTACTTTGAAATCCTATTTTCAAAGTTTATTTCAAATTCTATTTTGAAATCTCATATTCAAATTTCTATTCGAATTTCTTTATTCAAATTCCATGTTCAAAATTCAATACTCGAATTTCCATTTCAAATCTCTATTCAAATTTCATATTTGAATTCCAATTCAAATCTTTATTCAAATTTCACATTTCAAATCCTATTCAATTCTTCTTTGAAATTCTGTATTTCAATTTCTATTTTGAAATTCCACATTCAAATCTCTATTTGAATTTCTTTATTCGGATTCCTTTGAATTCAAATTTTATTTTAATTCCTTGAATTCAAATTCCATTTTTCCATTCTAATTTCGTCTATTCAAATTCTATTTGAACTTCAATTTGAATTTCTAATATTCAATCCCCTTTTAAAATTCAAACATTTTAAACTCCTTTTAAAATTCAAATGTTATACTCAAATTTTCCTTTGAGTTATATATTTAAAATTTCCTTTTCACATCTTATTTTGAAATTTCATTTCGAATTTCAATTTCACACTTGTATTTCTATTTCTGAATTATCAAGTGATAATTCTTTTCACTTCATTTATAACTTCGTTATACAAGAACTATTTATAAACTTCGTTTATAAAGAAACTACTCGTTTTATTTTTCAAAACAAGTTTATATTTTATTTCCATTTAAAATCCAAATTCTATTTAAAAATAGAATTTCCCTTTTTAAATTTCCAATATCCTTTTTACGATATTTTTAAATATCATTACTTAAGCCCAGTGATAAAACACACAAAGCAACGAATTATTTATTTTTCTAACACATCATATATAACAATATATAAACAAACAGATAATATATTTTTGAGGAATCCAGTTGGATTCCTCCAACCTGTTTTCCTGCATCCACAGATGTTAGCACATAAATAATACCCATTCTGCTTCGTGGCAGAATATCGCGGTATAGAAGGTCATCCACTAATCATAGCGTGGGGCGTATAGGGTAATCATCCGCTATGAAACTGCGGGCATCCGCTAATGAGACTGCGGGAATCCAACCAATCAATCAACCCAATATATATATATATAGCCTAAATAACTAATATATATGAAACAACCATAAACCATTCACACAAGCAACAAACAATTATTTTTAATGAAATAAAAATAATTCTAAAGGTGAGTGAGATTTAC
This sequence comes from Allium sativum, assembly GCA_030737875.1. Taxonomy (NCBI): domain Eukaryota; kingdom Viridiplantae; phylum Streptophyta; class Magnoliopsida; order Asparagales; family Amaryllidaceae; genus Allium; species Allium sativum. The sequence goes on along the minus strand of CM060926.1, from coordinate 1,014,000,640 downwards.
TCACCGTGATTTTTACTGTGCTGAATATCCCGTCTAGTTCAAACCAAGTTTATTTCGAAGTATTCGTCATCTTGGTTCTAGTGTACTTCGCATTGCTCGAATCTAATAACATGAAATAAAGTATGATTTTTATAAGTTATTAACGAATTAATTGATTACTCACTTAATAAAATTCCAATTTAAACCTTCATTCTATTTAAACGATTAATTTATACATTTTATTTCCTTATTGATTAATTTCCTCGATATACACTAATTATATGAACTATTTTATTTAAATCAAATTCCCAATTAGATAAACTAATTTTCTAGGCATAAAAAAAATGAATTTAACCATTATATTAATTTAATTCTAACCATTTTACAAATAAAATTCTAACCCTTTTACTACTTAAATTTGGATATAAATCAAACAAATTAAATTTAAATATTATTGGCCTTAATTAAATAAATTAAACTGACCTTACGGTGTCTCACCAATATTCACGACAGACCCCAGGCGATTCGCGTTCTTCCATATACAGTATCACCAGAACCATGTCAGTACACCCTCGAAGCCCTGTCGCACTACTCCAGTGAACAAACATCGCCTTCCCTCCAGACATCGAACCCTTAAATCCCTAAATCGCACTCCACCTATTGCCATGTCGAGCTCCTCAGTGAACTTGGTTTCCCCTTCCAGCTCGTCGTTGAAGTCGCGACACCCAAACAAACCGACGAAGACCCCCTTCATCTCGCTGCCGAGCGTCAGAAAGGTCCAGGGTCTTCCGCGACATGATTTCAAGCTCTGGTGGACTACTGGCATAAATCGCGATTCGCGATTTCAAGCGAAAAGGAGAAGAGTTCGATTCTATTCACTTTACTCTTCATTTTAAACGATGGATTGATTTTCGCAACTACTCCAAAGGAAGAAAAATGGAAATGAAACTTGCAGTATGTTTTCTGGTTTTGGTAAATGACGGTAAAGAGGGCAGCGGCTTGATTTATAGAGAATGATAGGGAACCACAAGTACGAACCCATTAATTTGCTGTTTGTTCGATGTTGAGGATGGGAGACAATTTAATCAGCTCGAAGAAAGAATAGCTGCGACGTGAAAACATTTAGGTCAGCTGATTTAAACTTACGGTGGCCATGATTAGACTAGGTAATTTATTTTATTTTATTTTTATTAAATAACTAAAATATCTCGCAGTCCCCTAGCTTAATGTCCTAAACTGCTATCTAGTCGCAATGACCGACGTTATAAGGTTATAACGCTAATTTGAATTCAACGAAATAGATTATACCATTTATTTTGAACGTATATTTAAAATAGCCATATTAAATCAATTTAAATTCAAAATAAATTTCAATTATCATTGTTCATATTTAAATCGTATATATACATTGATCATCTAAACTGTTTCGATTCAATTTTACCTTTGAATTAAATTGTTTAGTTTTCGTATTTTCGAAACCTATCAAATTAAATCGTATTTCGATTATTTAATCGATAATCGAATAAAATACCATTTATATTATAAATTCAATATTTAAAACTATATTAAATATTAAAAATAAATCGACGAAAAATCTGGGTCGTTACAAATAGGGAGTGCAAACAATGCCATAAGACTGGTCATCTTGTAAAGCATTGCCAGCTCTTAAAGAAGCCTGAAGTAGTTCAAGTGAATGAAGTGGCAGAAACTCCATCACCCTCAGCTAGTCAGGGAAGGTCTGATGTTTTGAAAGGCACGCTTAATGTCAAAAATATTCCAGTTAAAGTAATATTTGATACAGGCGCATCACGAAGCTTTATTGCAAAGAATGCAGTTAAGAAGTTGGATTTGAATTTGAAAAAGCTCAAAGAACACATTACTGTCCATAATCCGGTTGGGAGTTCCCTCGATCTTAGTTGGATTTGTGCGGTGCCTGTCTCTTTTTCCAAATATAAGTTCCCTACCATCTCTATCGTCATGAATTTTACTGAATTCGATCTTATATTGGGATTGGATTGGTTAACCTAATATGAAGCAGAGGTTAGATGCGCCGAGAGTTGTTAGGGCAAAGATTAAATCAGGAGAATATATAACCATACCATGTGAAGGTCCGAATTCTGATAGAAAAGACTTCTGGGAAGCTGTGGATGTTTCTCCTGCTCAAATAGAAAATATCCCTGTAGTCACAGAGAATATACAGGACCTCATAAAAGATATTCCTGTCGTTAAGAATTATGCGGACGTGTTCGAAGAAGTTGTTAGCTTACCTCCGCAGAGAGAAATTGATTTCAAAATTGCTTTAATTCCAAATGCAAGGCCAGTAGTGCACGCTATTCGGAGACTGACTCTAAAGGAGAAAGAAGAACTAGACAATCAAACTCGACAGCTTGTATGTAAGGGTCTGATCAGGCTTAGTTTCTCTGATTGGGGAGCAGCAGTGGTGTTTGTCCCAAAGTCTGACGGTACTATGCGATTATGTGTGGATTATCGTGACTTGAATAAGCAGACAATAAAGAATAAATATCCACTGCCGCGAATCGATGATTTATTGGATCATCTGAATGGGGCACAAGTATTTTCAAGGATGGACCTAGCTACATGTTTCCATCAGCTTCGTATTGCCGAAGAGTGTGTTCCTATGACAGCATTCAGAGGTCCAAACTTATTCTACGAATGGTTGGTAATGCCTTTCGGCCTGTGTAACGCTCCATCTTACTTCGTCGATTTAATGAATCGAGTGTTCAGAGGAGTCTTGAATAAGTTTGTTCTGGTCTTTATTGATGATATTCTAATCCTCTCTAAGTCAAAGGCCGAACATGAAAAACATTTGGAGCAGGTTCTAGAAATTCTGAGAAGGAATGTATTGAAAGCCAAACTGTCCAAATGTATATTCTGGCAGGATGAAGTAAAGTTTCTTGGCCACGTCGTATCAAAAGAGGGAATTGCTGTGGATCCAGGTAAAATCACCGTTATTCAAAATTGGAAACAGCCTAGTACTCCCACAGAAGTCCGAAGTTTTCTTGGATTGGCTATTTATTACCGGAAGTTCGTTAAAGATTTCTCGAAGATATCTAGTCACTTAACAAAGCTTACAAAGAAGCATGCAAAATTCAAGTGGACTCCAAAATGTGAGGAGGATTTTGAGAAGCTAAAGTTAAGATTAACAACTGCCCCAGTGTTAACCATTATCGATGGCAATCAAGACTTGAAAGTATGGACAGATGCCTCTAGAGAAGGCCTTGGTGCAGTATTAATGCAAAGAGGTCAAGTTATTGCTTATGCTAGCCGCCAGCTGTAGCCACATGAAAAAAACTACGTTACTCATGATCTTGAGTTATTAGCTATCGTATTTGCTTTAAAAATCTGGAGACATTATCTTTTGGGTGAGAAGTTCGAATTGTATACGGATCATCAGTCACTAAAGTATCTGTTCACCCAGAAAGACTTGAATCTGAGGCAGCAGCGTTGGCTAGAGTTCCTTACAGCATACGATTTTGAGATTTTGTACACTCCAGGGAAAGCCAATGTCGTGACCGATGCGCTAAGTCGAAAGAATGTAATGATCGCCAGTTTTATTATTACAACTTCATTGATTGATAAATATCTGCTCTTCAGAAGGATGATCACTTCATTCAGAGGATCAGAGAAAGAATACAGAAAGGCGAACACTTGAGTTTCCAGATTGATGACCAAGGGATTCTAAGGCTAAAGGGTCGAATTTGTGTTCCTAACATTTCTGAGCTCCGAAAGGAAGTGCTGGATGAATGCCACAAGTCAAATCTTAGTATCCATCCAGAAGTGAGAAAAATGTATAATGACATCAAATGCACTTTCTGGTGGAGGTCGATGAAGAGAGACATTTCTTTATATGTTAGCTGATGCTCTACTTGCCAACTAGTCAAAAGTGACCAACAGAAACTTGCTGGATTGTTGCAACCACTGGACGTTCCAGGTTGGAAGTGGGAACATATTTCCATGGACTTCATAGATGGTTTGCCCAGAACCAGGAAAGGAAATAACAGTATTTGGGTGATCGTAGATCGCTTCACGAAACCGCCTATTTTATACCTATCGAATCCAATAGAACTGCTTAGAGTCTGGCGCAGATATATTTCAAGGAAATTGTTAGGCTACATGGAGTGCCGCTCAGTATAGTTAGTGATAGAGATCCAATATTTACTAGCAAATTCTGGGGGGCATTTCAAGTAGAACTAGGAACAAAGTTGAAACTAAGCACCGCTTCTCATCCTTAGACAGATGGTCAGACTAAGAGGGTGAATCATATTCTAGAAGATTTATTGCGGGCTTGTGTTCTTGACTTTGGTAGATCATGGGAAGACCATTTGCATTTGGCTGAGTTCTCATATAACAACAGCTACCAAGCGAGCCTAACGATGTCACCATTCGAAGCATTGTATGGGAGACCGTGCTGATCTCCTGCTTGTTGGGTGGAACCTGGTAATAGACTTGTATTGGGACCTGATATGATCCGCGAAGCTGCAGACAAAGTCGATTTCGTTAAGAAACGATTACTCGCTGCTCAAAGTCGACAGAAGAGCTATGATGATTCGAGAAGAAGAGATTTGGCTTTTTCTGTTGGTGATTATGTGTATCTAAGGGTTTCTCCGATGAGAGGAGTGATTCGATTTGGCAAAACTGAGAAGTTGGCGCCCAGATTTATTGGTCCATTCCCTATACTTGAACGGATTGGAACCCTCACTTATAGAATTCAATTACCAAATTGGTTGCCTGGCGTGCATGATGTATTTCACGTATCTCAACTTCGAAAGCATGTTCATCACCCATACTTGGTTGTGGAAGAAGCTGCACAACAGGATATAGAAATTACTCCAGAATTGGCGGTGAGAAGAGAGCCATTAAAGATTATTTGCAAAGAAACCAAAGAACTGAGGAACAAGAAGGTCCACTTAGTCAAAGTGCAATGGAGTGGAGATCCGCGAGATTGTACTTGGGAAACATAGGAAAGCATTACGAAAGCCTATCCTAAGTGCAGGGTGGATATCTCTGATTGACTCTGGTGCAAGGTACATCTACCATATTTTGCATTTCCATTCTGTTCTTTACTTTGCTGTTGTTTTTCTTTGCATTGATGTAAAACTTTTTAATTATATAGTCTGAATGTTTTCAAAAGAGTACATGAATTAATTTGTATGATTTTGAAATGTTAAAAACAAATTGATTGTTGTCTGTGTTGTGTGAAAGTGGATTTGATTAATTAAATTATTAGAACGATAGTTAATTTAATCAATAAGAGAATGAATGGTAGAATTTATTCGATTAAATCACACACTGGACTGATTTAAAAATAGATAGAAATATATACATGTGCATTATATATGTTTCAACAGGTAAAAGGATTAGCTGTTGAGTAAAGAAATTATTTGCGTGCCCAACAAATAGGTAAACCTTAATGAGTTGGTTGCGCGATTTTATTATTATATCAACTCCTGTGAATGTCATTGGATGCGGAGTGCTGGTTGTTCTGTGTGTAATAATAAACGTCGCCATAGGCTAGTAACAATTAATTTTGAACTACATTACATGGCATACTTCTTGAAGATAAACATACTTCATCATATACCACATAAGCATTTGGAGCTTGTGTGATGAGGTTGAAGATTTACCATACGAGCGAGAGGCTAGTATGGCAATGACTATATATTACAGGTTGAACTGATGACTGGTATGGACTATGTAAAATATAACAGTAAATTGCCAGATTAATAAAAACCCCACACGGGTCTGGAGATGACAATAAACATGTCTCTCTGGTCATTAAGGCACAAAATCCATTTATAGGGAGCTGAGAATTTATTCTCTGGAGTTATGATCTATACACACTCCCCTGTGGACACCGGAATATATCACTATAAATATATGCATGCTTATTAGGATTTATTGGGTACCTAATACGGCCCAATAAATTTCCAAACCACTCCCCGTACAAAGGAGGTTATGGCGAAATTTTTCGAAAATTTAGGGTGTTAGCCAAATTTTTGAAGAATTGGAAAATTCTCAGAAACTGAAAAGTTGGAGAATGGAAGCCAGATTGAAAGTAGAGTTGATTAATCAAACCACTTTCGACTTTGTTCCTTCTCGGGGACGAAAAGTTTTAAGTGGGGGAGATTGTAACAACCCAAAAAATTTGAACCAGTTTGAAAATTTTAATTTGGCTATTTTAATGGATTTTAAATATTTAAAATAAATATTTTAAATAATAACGGCGAAAATTATGTTTGAATCGATGTTTGAAAACTAATATAATTATTTCTCATTATAAACAAGGCCTGAAATGGCGCGGTAGTTTCAAAAATGGAATTCAAACATTGACTGACAGTATCGGGAGCAAAACAAAACGGATTTGAGTGAAACCAAAAATATTTAAATCTTTTAGTGAATATCTTTCTAACGAATCTGAAAAATCGAAGTTTCATAGCGGGAAGCAAATGTTATGGCCAAATGAATTTTCAGAAAGGTCGCTATAGAGTTTATATAGCTCGTGAAAATGGCCATTTTGCAAACGACCTCAGAATTCGACGAAACTACTTTTGTTGGATCCAGGATGTCAAATTATTGCTTGGTTTCAAATTTCATAATTTTTGAAGCTAGTATATGAGCATAGCAAAGGAAAATGTGTTTGGTCGATTTCTATTAAATTGGATCGACCAGAAAAGTGCCATTTTTCAAACGGTCTCAGAATTTGATGAAACTAGTTTTGTTGGGACCGTATCGTCAAAACATAGCTAAATTTATTTTTCAGGAATTTTTAGAATCAATATGTGGCCCTAGCAAATTGAAATGTACGTTCAAATTAAATATTGAATGTTTTATATTTTAATTTGAATAAAACTGACTGAAACAGTCGATTGGGCCTACGAAACATATCCCATTATGTTCGAAATGGGGGTATTTAGCTAGGGACGACAGTTGTTGGGTTTGGATTGGAGTTCGAATGAGATAAAGGGTATTTTTGGATTTTTAAAATTTATAAATATAAAAAAAATTATCATTGGTCATTGCTTTTTCTCTCTCCCCGATTTAACTGCCGATCGACGACGGAAACCCTTTAATCTTTCTCGTCCACTTTCCGACCAAACCACGAAGAATCAGTCCCTCCTCTAGCTGAAGATTTTGAAGAGCTCGAGATGAGCTTTAAATCCATACCAGGGTTCGATTTTTTCATTGAGTAAATCGTGAGATCCAAGCCTCCAAAGACGGGGCATTTCAGCCGCCGCCGCCGACGATAGAGGCGATCGAGCTGACCAACTCCACCGCGCACAGGTGCGCCGCTCCTCCCCCTCCGACACTGCAAAGGCCGATCATCGAATAGCTACACGGATTCGGAGAAAAATCGAAACCTAGTTTCGAACTTTCAGATGAGGTACGACTGATTAATTCTAAACTATATTATAGCACTTTAAAGCGCTACGGTTTTTGATTTCACTGTAAAAATCATATCTTTTTCGTTTATTGACGAAATTCAGTGAAACAAGAGACAGTGGACTCGTGTGGACGTCTTCTACATTCTAGAAGAGACCGCATATTTTTTTGAGCCTCCTGCTATATTTGGTGGAGTGGAACCCAATGTGAGATTTCTGAATTATAAACGATATGGAAAACGACGATGTATAAATTATATAGTCGATGTATGAGTTATATAAGCATTGTACACCTCATGTATAAGCGTTGTATAAGTTGTACGTTCGATGTATAAGTTATATATGCATTGTAAAAATTATATATAAGTTGAAATGGAAGTGAAATATACTTATACATATATATATATATATACACGCCCCTCGTCCGCAAACCATGGGCGATATTTATTGGTTGTGTTTGGTGTGAAGATTGGTTGATAGCGAATGGTTGATTAGAATTGTTTGTGGTTGAAATTGATTGATTGTGGTTGAAAAATACCCGTTTGTTGTTGAGAATTATTTGGCTGAAACCCCATAGGATTAGCTTGTGGAAAAATATATATATTCATGCCGCCTGCGTACGAACTAGATGCATGAAATTCCCATTGTCAAAAGCTGCGAGGCTTTAAGGTAGAGTGAGGAGCCGTACTAGGGACGGCCCCGGTTTTAACTACCCTGTCGTTATGCTGCCAAAATTTTGAATAATATTCATGTGTTAGAATTATTTTCATTTGTTGAAATTATTTTCATATGTTGAAACCGCATTCATGTGTTGAGTAGAAGTTCATTCGTTGAATAGAAACTCATGTGTTGAATGGTATTCGTGTTTTAAATAAATTGCTTTAACAATAAAAATCACATTTTTATTATATATACAAACTATAGAAAACATTCATGTGATGAATAGAAATTCATTCGTTGAATAGAAATTCAAGTGTTGAATGGTATTCGTGTTTTAAATAAATTGCTTTAACAATAAAATTCACATTTTTTTTATATATACGAACTATAGAAAACATTCATGTGTTGAATAGAAATTCATTCATTGAATAGGAATTCATGTGTTGAATGGTATTCGTGTTTTAAATAAATTGTTTATAATAAAAATCATATTTTTATCATCTATGTGAACTATATAAAATAGTCGTGTTTTGAAATCAATGGCTTTAAAATAAAAATCACATTTTTATTATATACATGAATTGTTAAAAATAGTGAAGTGTCGAAATAAATGTCTGTTGGATAAAAATATCATTTTTATCAAATGTATGAAAAGAATATGGTTTTGAAATCGAACAATGGATTATATATGTATATATATATATAATTAAAATATATCGCATTACGAAGCTGCAGTTCGTGTTTTGAAACCGTGATTTCAAACGATTAGTGCAGGAGATCGGACCGTCGGATTTTCCCGAAACTGAAACCGTTGGATTCGTTTTGAAAAGATATTTCTAATGATATAAAATTTGTGAAGATCCAACGTTAGATTTTTAGATATGTGTAAATCAAATCTGAAGAAAAACAGCGCCACGGCCGCGTTATGGCCTGAAGCATTGTTTGAATGAAATGGCTATTATTGAATAAATAAAAATAGCGATAAATCGTTATAAAATATTATAAACGATATGGAATGGAAATAAACCGAATTTACCCGGTTTATGGAATATTTGATGGTTGAATGTGAAATTTATAAACTAACTGAAGGTTAGCTAAGTCGAATGGTTTCCTGGGTTTTGATCTGATGTTGGTTTCGGCCTTCGGGGTTAATATTTAGGAAATCATTCTCTTACTAATTTACGATTAGTGAATAATGAATTGGAATGAAGCGTATGTTGTGTTTGTGTAGCACTTATTAATTATGTACGGGAGTTGCTAAGAAAGACCAGGTTTATCCCATTCTGAATAACTGAATCGACGATAAGAAGTCGAAGATGAAGACGGTGGTTATAGACCGGAGATCTTCACCTCGGTTGGATGATAACTGATGTCCTGATTGGGAGGCATCCCGAAATATGGATAATGAGTGGTGATCGTCCAGACGTACGTGGAGATCGATGGGTATGCGAGGTATATAGTGCCTCCGGTTTCGTTTAGACCCAGAACGAACTTGCAAATGGACTGTGTGTCTGACATTGGAATTCATTCTGTGTGATCGATAGCCATCAGTTGCATGGTGTGAATTGCCTGTGTGGCATGCTAAGATGCAGTGATCAAGGCTTCTGTTGAAAAGCAAAGTCTTGTGGTTGATGATCAAAGCACCGCCTGTGTGGCGTAGCTTTGTGTATAACGTGAATTCACGAGCCTCACACCCCGGTATGAACCAGAAAGGGGAGAGGACATCAGGGAGGGCATGCGTTTCCTTCTAGCTAGAGGTGGTGTCAGTGCTTAAACTAACTGACATTTATATTATTTTCACCTGTGTGGCTGTTGCTGTTGCGAGGCGCCTCGGATATATCGGTCGATCCGGGACCGATGGAGTCATTCGTTGGCTCATTTACGCCCCGAAGGGCGGGGAAATGCAGTATTTAGGCATAATAATCCACATTGGTGGACCGGCCCCGACGATCCAAGGGTTGATGCGTTCTGATCCTGAGGGGCGGGCTAGAGCGTCTCGAATTCGGTAAGGACTATCTTTAGCCTTGGTTCATGACAGAAATCCAATTTCCAAATACGACATCGTGCGGTTATGATTGTAAACCTATATTTGGCGACATAGTGGCATGGGATGCTCATGTCGTCTATGATTGATATTTATGATTGTTTTATAAAATTAGAAACTAACTGGAAACGAGTTAAGATGGGTGGTTTCCTGGTTATTGGTCTGATGTTGGTTTCGGCCTTCGGGGTTAATACTTAGGGAATCGTTCTCTTACTAATTTGCAGTTGGAGTCTAATTAAGAATTAAACGACAAAACTTACATTTTAAGTGTTTTATTCGTATCAAGCATATTTTGGCCATTATAAAGTAAAACTCTACCCTCCGGTTTGCGTTGCATTGTGTGATGGGAACTGAGTCTTATAATGGCTTCATTTTTATAAAAAGCATTGCGATGTTTAAAAGATTTACTTGTTTTAAAGCACTGGCAATCCAATGGAGTAAACCCGTTCCGCGAAAGTGGCATGGTCCTGTAATTAGCCATATTATAAAATGTGTTAAGTAGATTTCTCATACCAGTCCCATGACTGACTCGTAGTTTGTTTCACTTGCAAACTCGGGTGCCCCTTTTTCTACACGGGCAGCCTTGTATTTAGGTTTTAGCAGGCTCTTTCTGGATAGCTGGAGCTGAAGATGGATTCTATCATTTATCTCTTTTATGTTGTTCAGCTCCTATTGTACATATTATGTTTGTTTTCCGCTGTAGACATTTATGTATAGCTGAACTGTATTTGTACTATGTATGATCCTGTATACTGTGTAACTCTGATGATTACGTTTATCCAGTGTATTATTTGTACATTATCTGGTGTGTTTATTTATTTCTTTTCTGCTATTATCTGTTTATGTGTTATATTCCAAAGATTACCCTTAACACCGTCGTATGGGGTTTTGGGGTCGTCACAGGTTTTAAAAAGGGAATTACTATTTATTTTAGTTAGTAAAGGAATTAACTACTAAAGTAGTTAATGATCAAAGTAGATTATTATCCTGATTAATAGTAATTTGGTAAATTATTTTTTAATTGAATTAATGTAAAAAGTAATCGAGGTTGAAATGAAATTCAATTGAATGGTGAAAGGAGATTACGAACGGGTTTTATATTTAAAACCCGAATGTGTATAACAATTTACAAAAGGAATTTTAAGCGAATACTATAGCTTAAAATGAATATTACTTAAATACTTGAATTAAAGAAAAAGGAAATTTAGATAAAAGGGTTTAAGACAAACTAGGATTATATAAAAGAGGTTTGAGTTGTTATATCGTTAATTTTGAAATTACATTACCAAATAATAGGATTAAGTAAAAAGGGGAATTAAAATAAGTCTTCCAAAGCAGGAATTGTTGAATGGATTTGAAAGGGGATTGGTGATAGTGAATTCGGTTAAAAAAAATGGGTCAGAGGATTTTGTAACTAATCCGAGTTATAAAATAAATGTGTTGAACGAGGCAGAATTAAGAGTGGTGTTTATTAAAGAAATTACCTAATTATTGAATTAGGAAAGATTGGATATATCCGAAAAAGAGATTTTCAAAAAGGTAAGAAGGTTGTATGAAACTGTATTTTGAATAGTTCAGTTAAATGGAATTTGAATTGTTATTAGAATAAAATAGTGGTTTTGATTACCACTTGTATCAACCTTAAGATATGAAAGTTGTTGATCAAGGTATGGGAGGTAATTAAAATTCCCCAACTTGAACGACATAGGAATTATCTGAGGAGGATATGAGTTGATAATGGCAAAAGGAGTTAGTAATATTCATTATTTCCATTACAGAAATAATAGTGCAATGTGTAATGAAGATTTGGAAAATATATAATGAGGATTCCAAAGTGGAAAGGGGAAATAAAAAGGGTTGCGTGAATTATAACGATATTGTCGAGATTAAAAAGGAAATGTAAAAGATAAGTTTTATTCTATAAGAATAAGAATGGATTATAGCTTTAAAGTAATGAATAAAAGATATTTCGTAACGGTGTTTTAGGAGTAATGGGTTGAATTGATTTCCCAATATTATATAATAATGTGGCTAGTGTTTCGAAAGTGAAAAAAGAAAACTGGATATTATATGGAATTTTTCTAAGAATAAAAATGAACTTGTTCAAAGAATAATCTTATAATAAATAAAGAAGTGAGAAAGCTATACTTATAATGTCGAATATTTAAGAGTTTTAAACTTACATTTGTTTTAAATTAAAAGGCCAATTGATGCTGAATACTGAACTAGTGAACTTATTGGATGTTCATGATTGAATCACTGTTTATTTTGATAGTTAAATAACCGACTATCAAATCTGTACAATACGATTGTTGGTACGGAAAGACCGGGATCGAATTTATATTTGAAAACCATTCCGACCAACAAATATGTAAAGATATCGGAAGATAATTGAGATGAAGCATTGAAGATCGTGGATTTTCATAAATGGAAGAAACACTAAAATTCTCTGCCTGACAAGAAGAGATAAGCTGTGATTCTGTCGTCGTTGGAATCTACGAGTTGCAAGGACTACTCGCTACTGGTCCATGGGGTGATTCCTATATTGGATGCAGTAGGAGAGTGCCTTCGGTTCATCCTGTTCCTGGATGACTTGTATGGACGGATGTCTGACGGAGTATTTCCAAACAGGTCACGTATGTTGATTTCTTCAAACGTGTTATAGTTGTTGGTAGAGAATTGCCGTTCTCTTAGCTTCCAACTAGAGTATTTTTGTGGATGTCAATTAGTGATATCTGGTGGATCTGACGATGTGGCATTCAAAGTGAATGATGACCAGATGTTCTGAAGTTAATCTAAACCTCAAGCCTCATCAATCGGGAAATGACAAAAATCAGGTAGGCAACATGGCTATGTGGGTCGCTCCCATTAGGGTGTATAATTACCTATCTAGAGAAATTCCTTTTGCTTCTTTAATCTATTTCGATGCTGTCCCTTTCGGGAAACAGTTGTTTGAGCCCAACCGTTGGTGAGATACATCCGATACACTCAAGCGAAATGAGTGGTCGGTCATATGTGGACCGGGTTGCAAGACGTTCTTGTTGAACCTAGTGTATTCGCCTCTAGAGATACACTATCGGCAGGTGGTCCCATACCTTGTCATAGTCGAAATCCAATCTCCAATAAGCGCCCGCGAATACTATATATGTGGAGCGTGAGATGTAAGTGTTCCGCTAGATTACTATTTATTTGTATTTAGACACTATTATAATATCGAAAAAGATAATGATATCAAAAATGTTTTGGGTTATCATAAGGTAAAAATCGTCCGTATTTATGTGTGGATTTGGTCTTGTGATTATTCTTTTATTTCGAAAAGATTTCGACTTTAAAATCAGGTTGTGTGATGCCCTTAATACTGTGCGAGTTTTTTCTCTCTCTGATTCACCAGACTGACCCGGTGTTTTGAAAATGCTCGGGTTAGACTAGGTTGTACAGGCTTAGGTTATTGATTGTTGTAAATAGATGAGCTAGAAGAGATTAGACGTATGATATTACATAACTACTATTCTGCTGTGTTGTATATGAGGACAGGTTATTATAACTGTCCAGTTGTGTGATGTACTCTGATGATTGTAAGTATTTTAAAAGCTCTCAATAAGATTTAATTCTATATTATATTTTGTTCTGCTGCGATGTGAGACTCTAATTCTATGTTGTGGTTCTTCTTCTTCTTCTTCTTCTATTCTAATATTTCTTTCTTTCTTATCTCACCCTTTAATTTCTTTCTAATAATGTTCCAGTGTTTTCGGTGTTGGAAGGTCGGCATGAGTTACGGTAAATGTAATTATGTCAATTTTTGAGGCCGAAAATCCTTGGGTCATTATAGTGGTATCAGAGCTATTGGTTTAGTAATAACCTTGGCTCTGTGGTGTAACTTGATAGAGATGGGGATAGTAATACCTTAGACTGAGATTGAGTGAATATATATGAGAGCGTATTTGTAAATTCTATATACAAATGTTTTGTATTGTGTTGTTTGATCAGTTCAAATGTTGAGAAGCATTGAACTGTCAATGGATACAATATTGTTTTGTAAAGAGGGTAAATGAAATAATTTTACCCAAATTATATTTTTGGATAGAAAATAAATAATTTTATCAAATTATTAAGATATTAGTGTGTTTGATTGATTTGAATGGAATTCGAATTGGATTGAAAATTTGAATTAGAACTTAATACGTTGAATTGAATTAATATTATTGAGATTTAAATTGAAATAAAACAAAGTTGGAAATTGGAAATTAGATGGATAAATAATATTCAAATAGAAATCAATCGAATATTAATCGATTGATGTTCAAATCCATGAAACCAAAGTAATAAATTAATATTGAATGTAAATTCAGTTGATTTGGTTGTGTATTGGTTGTTGATTGTGAATTGCTTGTTATTGGATGATAGTTTGTTTGATTAGAAATAATCAACAATTTAATGAAGCTAAATGAATTGTAAAATAAAGAATAAATTCCGGTATAATTAAACTGGAATGGAACGCATATGAATTGGAATTTAGATTTAACCCTGTATTTGATAATGAGTTGATGTTGTCTGTTTGATTTTGGAATTGGTGTGGTTATACTTGTTGATTATAGAAATATTACTTAATAAATTCATGTATTTATTACTCATATGTGAATTGAGTTAAGTACAGGTGTCAGATGGATAGGCAGATTTGTATTGATTGAGTAAATCGCATATACATTGAGAAATTATGCTCAATAGCGCTCGTAAAAGGTACGCCTACACGAAAATATAAAATTTTGGGTTTTGGTTTTTGTTTTCCAACCGTGTGGGTCGATGTATATATATTATTTGTTCATACGATACCGCAGATGTCACTCCGTAGAGGGGAGACTCTGCCGAATTTTTTCGAAATTTAATGTGTTAGAAAATTTTCGATATTTTTGAAAATGTTTATATGTGGTATTGAATTTGTTTTCATTTTAAAATGAATTGGATTTGAAAATTAATAGGATTTGTAGCATTCTTCTTACCTTAGAAATTTCGAGGATGAAATTATTTTAAGGGGCAAAGAATGTAACGACCCGTGTTTTTTTTAGTCAAATATTTAATTTAATTTATGATTTTAGATATTATATTTGGAATATTAATATATTTTAACATTTAATTCGTTATTTAAAAAGAAGTTCGAACATTATATATTTATATAATTACAAAACGAGCTCAAAATGACGTGGCAGTTCGTAATATGGAGTTTTAAACTTCAACTGAATATACAGGATCCGATATAAGTCGAATTTCTATGAAACAAGAAACGTTTGATGATAATTTTCATATTGAAGAGAAAAATCCAGATTTCATGTTATAGATTGTTAGTTATGGCTAAATCAAATTTTTAAATTGCCGCTATGGAAAATCGTTATTTAAATTATTGGCCTTTAAAATAGCAATTTTGCAAACGGACTCCGTTTTTGATAAAATTAGTGTCATTGGAACCCTAACGTTAAATTATTGCACGGTATTAAATTGCGTAGCAAATCGATATCGTATGTGGTCACGACAGCCGCAAACGCCCATTCATTTTCTATAGCACGTAATTAAATTAATTTAATAAATGGATATTTGTGTATAACTTGAGTTGACGATCGAACTAGGCCACGAAACCAATTCCGTTGAGTTTGTATTGACGTTTAGAGTCAAGATAGGTATATAGTTTGTTAGTTTTGGAGGCCGGGTAATTGGTGTCCAAAATGGCATTGCGGTGCGTGTAAAAATAGTGTACCGGAAAACTGTCCCAGAATGCAGCGAAATTAGTGTCGTTGGATTCGTATTAATTAATTATTGTAGGATTTCAATTTGTGTGTCAATGGGACTTACTGTTTGAACGTGGCAATGATAAACACCCAAATTTATTATATTATTTTGGTCAATTCAGACAGGGGTAACTTTAAACGAATAAACGACTAGTCAAATGAACTCCGATTTGAACGAAACAAGATTCATTGGATCCGGAAGGAAGGGGTCTAGTAAAATGTCAAGGTTTCAGATTTTTATGAATTTTTTTGTAATTATAGAAATTTTAAATGCTTGATTTTTCATCGGTATTATAAAGGACTTTTTACAAACGACCTCGGAATTCGACGAAACCTGTCCCATCAGGTCCAGAATATTTTTTTATGGTAGGATTAGTGGCTTCATTTCTATTAAAGGTAATACATGGTGATTTTAATACGTTACTTTGTCCCTAAGTTTAATTAAATAATATTTTATTTTAACCCTACCCTATATAAACCCATCAATACCCTAATCCTATGCGTCAACATTTATCCCCTAGCAACAGAATATTGAGCCACCACTTAAGGAATGAATGGCCAGAGAATTCTGACCTCCCCCTCTCAAATCCACCTAATCCTCTCCTCAAATTGATAAACTTCGAACCGGGAATCCCTCCATCTCCTCAAGCCCTCGGAAATGAACGGTGTGATCCATTTCTGAGGATGGTGATAGCCGAGATTCTGCCTGAAAGCAGTGGCGGTTTTGGGTCTTAACTGATGAACGACAGCGCTTGAGTTGATGATAGCTGGGGCGATGATGGTGTATGTTCTGGTGCATGTATCGGTGCCACCTGATCGACTTCCGGTGGACAAAGAAGGGCATGGCGATCTGAAATTAAAGTCATGCGTTGGGGATTGGGTGAAGTCTGTGTAAGTGAAGGTAGCAGATTGGGTGCTGAATGAGCTGAACACGTGGTGCAACTTTTGAACAAGTGCGGGAATGTTTGTATTGGTGAACAAAACAGTGCATAACAATAGGAGAAGTGGAGCGTATATTTTTCTCCAACCAGAAGTAATTGGCTTAATCATTTTGACTAACTTAAGTAATTAACTACTAATAATTATAAATAAAGAAGTATTATTTTAATTAAAATTTGAAGCTGTGCATGTTGCAATGGTCTGAACTAAGGAAATTGCATACGAGGACAAAGGAATCAGAATTTTAACCTGCTTGATTATCAAAACGTAATTAGTTTAAGTTAAACTTAACAGTTAATTATATATTAAAATTGCATAGACCTTAAACATCAATATCTCATGCATATATTAACAGATGTGGATAATTCAAGGTACGTTGGAATCTTATCGACAGGTACAACATTATGGAAGTGTTCTGGACAGATTTGGAGACAACAAGAATTTATAGTTGAATTAAACGACGGTTTAATTTAACTATAGCCGAATCTTCTTCAACGATCAAGGTGAGTTAAACTCGCTCAGTTCTTCCTACTTATATTTTTTATAAGTTGGAATTTTATTTTGTGTGCTATGATTGCTAATGGTTGACTATTTGCTGTTTGTTAATTATATATACTCAAATATTGATTGAATCAATGAAATTAAACATTGTTTAATTTCAGTGAAAAACTCAAATCGTTATTTTAACGATTGGTCCTAATTAAGGTAATTTACCTTATTGGTCACGTTTATAAATAAACGTGCTTAATGAATGATTATGGTTGTGTGAAATAAATTGATTGATTTTGAATTATCGTTATTGACTTTTATAGAGACCATTATTGATTGAATTAAATGACCATACTTGAGATAACATATTTAATCCAGGGAAGAATAGGTTGGAGGGATCCAATGGGATTCCTCAAATATATTATTTATTTTCATATTATCATATATGAACTGCCTTGTTTGGGTGATTGATTTGATTAGTGATCATTGACTGGAAATTTAACCAGTGTTTTGTTTTAACCAATGGGCAGTATTGGTTGAGTATTGGGCAACATATGGCCGATAAAATCAATTGTTTTATTATATTGATTTACCATCAGGTGGATCGATGGAACTGAAGTTATAAAATTTATTTTATGACTGGACATAGATTTTGAAATATTTTATTTTGAATAAAAGTTTATTTAAGAGGAAATAAATATTTATTATTTAGATTTATTATTGTTTATTAATTGGTTTTATAAAGCAGACTCTGATTTTAATCAGATTTATATACAAGTGAATAGAAATTAACTCGACAATTAAAATTGGATAATTGTTTTGTTAATAAATAATTAAATTGAATTATTTAAATTTATTTTATCATTAATTTAAAGGGAAAATGAATTGGAATCAGTTAATGAAATAACCGTGTTTTGAGTGGATTAAATCGACCGTTTTCAACTGGAATTGATTATTTCGTTGGTTTGTTTCGAATTAATCAAATTGAATAGTTGATGAATATGTTTTCATTTTAACAATATTTTGTAACAACCCGGAAAATCTGAACCAGTTCGAAAATTTTAATTTGGCAATTTTAATGGATTTTAAATATTTTAAATAATAACGACGAAAATTGTGTTTGATTCGATGTTCGAAAACTAATATAATTATTTCTAATTATAAATAAGGCCTGAAATGGCGCGGTAATTCCAAAAATGGAATTCAAACTTGGACTAACAGTATCGGGAGCAAAACAAAACGGATTTGAGTGAAACCAAAAATATTTAAATCTGTTAGTGAATATCTTTCTAACAAATCTGAAAAATCGAAGTTTCATAGCGGGAAGCAACAGTTATGGCCAAATGAATTTTCAGAAAGGTCGCTATAGAGTTTATGTAGCCCATGAAAATGGCCATTTTGCAAACGACCTCAGAATTCAACGAAACCACTTTTGTTGGATCCGAGATGTCAAATTATTGCTAGGTTTCAAATTTCATAATTTTTGAAGCTAGTATGTGAGCGTGGCAAAGGAAAATGTGTTTGGTCGATTTCTATTAAATTTGATCGACCAGAAAAGGGCCATTTTTCAAACGGTCTCAGAATTCGACGAAACTAGTTTTGTTGGGACCATATCATCAAAACATAGCTAGATTTATTTTTCGGGAATTTTTAGAATCAATATGTGGCCCTGGCAAATTGAAATGTACGTTCAAATTAAATATTGAATGTTTTATATTTTAATTTGAAGAAAACTGACTGAAACAGTCGAATGGGCCTACGAAACATATCCCGTTGTGTTCGGAATGGGGGTATTTAGCTGGGGACGACTATCGTTGGGTTTGGAGTTCGTATGAGATAAGGGGTATTTTTGGATTTTTAAAATTTATAAATATAAAAAAATATCATTGGTCAATGCTTTTTCTCTCTCCCCGATTTAACTGTCGATCGACGACGGAAATCCTTCAGTCTTTCCCGTCCACTTTCCGACCAAACCACGAAGAATCAGTCCCTCCTCCAGTTGAAGATTTTGAAGAGCTCGAGACGAGCTTTAAATCCATACCAGGGTTCGATTTTTTCATGAGTAAATCATGAGATCCAAGCCTCCAATGTCGGGTCCTTTCAGCCGCCGCCGCCGACGATAGAGGCGATCGAGCTGACCAACTCCACCGCGCGCAGGTGCGCCGCTCCTCCCCCTCCGACACTGCAAAGGCCGATCGACGAATAGCTACACGGATTCGAAGAAAAATCGAAACCTAGTTTCGAACCCTTCAGCTGAGGTGCGGCTGATTTAATTCTGAACTATATTATATCACTTTAAAGCGCTACGGTTTTTGATTTCACTGTAAAAATCACATCTTTTCGTTTCTTGATGAAATTCAGTGAAACAAGAGACAGTGGACTCGTGTGGACGTCTTCTACATTCAAGAAGAGACCGCATATTTTTTTGAGCCTCATGCTATTTTTGGTGGAGTGGAACCCAATGTGAGATTTCTGAATTATAAACGATATAGAAAACGACGATGTATGTAGTGAAACAACGTATTTTTTTGTGGGAAGGCTGGCAGATGGAATCAACAATTTGGAACGTGAATGAAGGGGGAAGTCTGCCAGATTTACTTAACTGTTTTGAACGATAAGGTTGTGGTATGTAGTCCAGAAATAAAGTAGGGTGTGGGAACGAAGGGTATACGCCATATGCTCTTTACTAAACATAATTTGTAAAATAATATTTTAATTACTAAATTTGTTGGCAGATTGGGTGTTGAACGAGCAGAACACATGGTGCAGCTTTTGAACGAGTGCGGGAATGTTAGTATTGGTGAACAAAACTGTGCAGAACAATAGGAGAAGTGGACCATATATTTTTCTCCAACCAGAAGTAATTGGCTTAATCATTTTGACTAACTTAAGTAATTAACTACTAATAATTATAAATAAAGAAGTATTATTTCAATTAAATTTTGATATAGGAAGCTGCGCATGTTGGAATGGTCTGAACTAAGAAAATCGCATACGAGGACAAAGGAATCAGAATTTTAACCTGCTTCATTATCAAAACGTATTTGTACTAAGTATGATCCTGTATACTGTGTAACTCTGATGATTACGTTTATCCAGTGTATTATATGTACATTATCTGGTGTGTTTATTTATTTCTGTTCTGCTATTATCTGTTTATGTGTTATATTCCAAAGATTACCCTTAACACCGTCGTAAGGGGTTTTGGGGTCGTCACAGGTTTTAAAAAGGGAACTGCTATTTAGTTTAGTTAATAAAGGAATTAACTACTAAAGTATTTAATGATCAAAGTAAATTATTATCCTGATTAATAGTAATTTGGGAAATTAGTTTTTAATTGAATTAATGTAAAAAGTAATCGAGGTTGAAATGAAATCCAATTGAATGGTGAAAGGAGATTACGAACAGGTTTTATATTTAAAACCCGAATGTGTATAACAAGTTACAAACGGAATTTTAAGCGAATACTATAGCTTAAAATGAATATTACTTAAATACATGAATTAAGGAAAAAGGAAATTTAGATAAAAGGGTTTAAGATAAACCAGGATTATATAAAAGAGGTTTGAGGTGTTATATCGTCAATTTTGAATTAACGTTACCAAATAATGGGATTAAGTAAAAAGAGGAATTAAAATAAGACTTCCAAAGAAGGAATTGTTGAATGGATTTGAAGGGGGATTGGTGATAGTGAATTTGGTTTAAAAAAATGGGTCATAGGATTTTGTAACAAATTCGAGTTATAAAATAAATGTGTTGAAAGAGGCAGAGTTAAGAGTGGTGTTTATTAAAGAAATTACCTATTTATTGAATTAGGAAAGAATGGGTATATCCAAGATAGAGATTTTCAAAAAGGTAAGAAGGTTGTATGAAACTGTATTTTGAATAGTTAAGTTAAATGGGATTTGAATTGTTATTAGAATAAAATAGTGGTTTATGGATTACCACTTGTATCAACCTTAAGATATGAACGTTGTTGATCAAGGTATGGGAGGTAATTAAAATACCCCAACTTGAACAACATCGGAATTATCTGAGGAGGATATGAGTTAGTAATGGTAAAAGGAGTTAGTAATAGTTTATTATTTCCATTACAGAAATAATAATGCAACGTGTAATAAAGATTTGAAAAATATATAATGAGGATTCCAAAGTGGAAAGGGGAAATAAAAAGGGTTGCGTGAATTACAATGATATTGTCGAGACTAAAAAGGAAATGTAAAAGATAAGTTTTATTCTATAAGAATAAGCATGGATTATAGTTTTCAAGTAATGTCTAAAAGATATTTCGTAACGGTGTTTTACGAGTAATGGGTTAAATTGATTTCCCAATATTATATAATAATGTGGCTAGTGTTTCGAAAGTGAAAATAGAAAACTGGATATGATGTGGAATTTTTCGAAGAACAAAAATGAACTTGTTCAAAGAATAATCTTATAATAAATAAAGAAGCGAGAAAGCTATATTTTTAATGTCGAATATTTATGAATTTTAAACTTAAATTTGTTTTAAATTAAAAGGCTAATTGATGCTGAATACTGAACTAGTGAACACATTGGATGTTCATGACTGAATCACTGTTTATTTTGATAGTTAAATAACCGAGTATCAAATCTGTCCAATACGATTTTTGGTACGGAAAGACCGGGATCGAATTTATATTCAAAAACCATTCCGACCAACAAATACGTAAAGATATCAGAAGATAATTGAGATGAAGCATTGAAGACCGTGAATTTTCATAAATGGAAGAACCACTAAAATTCTCTGCCTGACGAGCAGAGATAAGTTGTGATTCTGTCGTGGTTGGAATCTACGGGTTGCAAGGACTACTCGCTACTGGTCTATGGGGTGATTCCTATATTGGATGCAGTAAGAGAGTGCCTTCCGTTCATCCTGTTCTTGGATAACTTGTATGGACGAATGTTTGACAGAGTATTTCCAACGGATCACGTACGTTGATTTCTTCAAACGTGTTATAGTTGTTGGCGGAGAATTGCCGTTTTCTTTGCTTCCAACTAGAGTATTTTTGTGGACGTCAATTAGTGATATCTGGCGGATCTGACGATGTGGCATTCAAAGTGAATGATAACCAGATGTTCAGAAGTTAATCTAAACCTCAAGCCTCATCAACCGGGAAATGACAAAAATCGGGCAGGCAGCATGGCTATGTAGGTTGCTCCCATTAGGGTGTATAATCACCTATCTAGAGAAATTCCTTTTGCTTCTTTAATCTATTTCGATGCTGTCCCTTTCAGGAAATGGTGGTTTGAGCCCAACCATTGGTGATATAGATTCGATACACTCAAACGAAATGAGTGGTCGGTCATGTGTGGGTCGGGCTGCAAGACGTTCTTGTTGAACCCAGTGTATTCACCTCTAGAGATACACTATCGGCAGGTGGTCCCAAACCTTGTCATAGTCGAAATCCAATCTCCAATAAGCGCCCTCGATTTTGATTGTATCCTATATATGTGGAGCATGAGATGTAAGCATTCCGCTAGATTGCTATTTACTTGTATTTATACACTATTATAATATCAGAAAAGATATTGATTTCAAAAATATTTTGGGTTATCGTAAGGTAAAAACCGTCCATATTTATGTGTGGATTTGGTCTTACGATTATCCTTTTCTTTTGAAAAGATTTCAACTTTAAAATCAGGTTGTGTGATACCGTTAATACTGTGCGAGTTTTTTTCACTCTGATTCACTAGACTGACCCGGTGTTTTGTAAATGCTAGGGTTGTAGAGGTTCAGGCTATTGACTGCTGTAAAGAGACGGGCTGGAAGAGTTCAGACGTATGATATTACATAACTACTATTCTACTATATTGTATATGAGGACAGGTTATTATAATTGTCTAGATGTGTGATGTACTCTGATGATTGTAAGTATTTTAAAAGCTCTCATTAGGATTTAATTCTATATTATTATTTTTTCTGCTGTGATGTGAGACTCTGATTCTATGTTGTGGTTGTTCTTCTTCTTCTTATATTTTAATATTTCTTTCTTTCTTATCTCACCCTCTAATTTTTTTCTAATAACGTTCCAGTGTTTTCGATGTTGGAAGGTCGGCATGAGTTAGCGTAAATTCAATTATGTCGATTTTCGAGGCCGAAAATCCTTGGGTCGTTACAGTTCCAAATTCTATATATAATCGATAAAGCGGTTTTTAGTTATCGAATTTTCTTAGAATTTTTCCAAGTCTTTAAATTTCAGGAAAATTTCGCCAAAGCCTCTTTTGTACGACTCATTCAATACAACTATAAATCGCTTCTCTAGGCCCTTTCCCCTCAAAAAGAAAATAAAAAAGCCAAGCGGCTTGCCCAGTAGGCTTATAAAATCTCATATTGAATTTAATAAGTACCTTTTCGACGAGCATTCAATTTATTTCTTCCATTAGCTTCATTCCGTACCAGTTTAACATATATTCAACCATTCCCAACTGATTTTAAATCGATTCAATTTTTAAATACAACTGCATTCACTTTGCCAATTTATTTTCTAATTATCTCTTTTTCTTAAATCCACTTTTAGTTTGAACATGCCATGTTCAAATATATTTTAATTCGCTTATATACAAGTTGAACTCAAACTCCATGTTAAATTCCAAACTTTAATTTAAGCTCCATATTCAAATTTCAAATTTCAGTTCACATAACCAAAGTTAAGCTCGCTTCAAAACTCCACTAACTTATTTCTTTTCTAATTAGGTAACTTCATTCAATAATTAAAAATCTGATTTTTGTTCCAAAAATCAATTCATTCACTCCACTTGAGTTCATATTTATTATGTTATTCAATAACCCAAATCTTATTTTTCTAATGGAAATACAAATTTCATTTTCTTAAAATCCTTCTATTTTATTTAACAAACCGTTATGATTTATAAATGATTATACCGCCATTTTCTAGAAATTTGATTTTGATATAACTCAAAATCTATAAGACGAAATCCAGATTTTCCTCTTCCATTAGAAAACTATTATTCAATAGGTCCGGGCCATTCTTGTTTCAAAGAATTCCGTCTTATGTTGAGTTATATATACTCAATTGAAGTTTGAAACGTAAAACTATGAACTACTATGCCACGGGGAGTTCATTTTAGTTAAAATTAAATATAAACGTTTAAACTTCGTTTATTAAATAAATTCCAACCTCATTCTTCGATAATTTAATATATATTAAACCATTTATCCAAATCCAATTTAACAACTCTAATTATCCAAAATCATCGATTATTTCATTCTAAATATTAACTCGGTTATAATTTTATTCACAACTCAATTTTCTATATTAAATTCTAATTTCCTTGAAAATAAATTATTTTATAAAATTCAGCGTAATCGAATTCCAATTATAAATCGCTTGGATTTATCTCAATTCAGTTTATATTCCAAATTCTAGAACAAAATCTAACGCTTTCTTTTTGAAACAATTTCCAATTCCTTTTTAAATTCACGTGAACTCAAAATTTCAAAATTAGTACATCTCCGACCTTGAAATACATTATTTATGAAATATATAGTATGTTTTTAACAAAAATATAGAAGGTACAGTATTCGGCATATCTTAGCAAGGTTTGAAATATGTTCCTACCAAAAACTATCATGCTAACTATTTTATTCCAAGACTACTTGTTAACGCATATTACTTTCACCTGTTAACGTACTATAATGCCATAAGAATAATATAAATGAATATACCGACATAACAATGTAGATAATCATATGTGATAGAAAGCACGAAAAAAGAAAGAACATTCGTCTAAATAGCTAAGAGACTTTTTTTTTGAAAATGAAATAGCTAAAAGACATAGATGAGTGGACAATTTTAAAAAATAACCTGGCTATACTTCTATTCCATGTGGCTAATGAAATTTAGATGCCTTAACCATTTCTGGCCTCGTAAGTAACCTGTAGATTACAGGAAAACAATAATCAAGTCAGCCTACCATGAACAATAAATTCCTACACACGATTGTGTCTTAATATATAAGCACACATATTATATGATGGAGCTAATAATTGTTTCCAATAAAAACATATAGGCATCTTTCATTGACAAAGTAGTCAGTGTAATTGGTATACATAGGAACGTAAGTTCTGTACTCACATATTCCATACAGCGACAATCGTAACAGCCCAATGGTACTACTGTTGGTTGAAGGTCGGAAGCAAAATACAAATCTTAGGTTCACCAGCAGATGTAACAATAGTTAGGCCAGTTGTTAAGTGGACGGTTTGCAGACCGTATACAATACTATAAATAAAGGATGCAATAACCGTGTAAAGCCTAAAAATACAACTTCGTAATTTTCGCATATGACAAAAAAAGTATCGTAAACTGATAATATTATTAGTTCAAAAGGTGATTATTAAGACCTTTAGGTGCTAAGCTTAGGTCTTACACTGAATGGCCAATCAACAAAATTTTGCTAAGCCTCCATTAACTTCAGTTAATAAAAATAATCAATCATCTCCTCTGTTGAGTCACAACATTTTGTAAAATAGTTTTAATACATTTTGCACCAAGTTGGGAATTGTAATCCATCACTGATCAGTTTCAGTTCACAACTATCAACAGGTAGTTCAAATTGCATTATCGGCAATCATGTTCCAAACAACAAATATATTGCACTATTTAGGAATTGTAGACGCAGAATAAACAACTTTACCATAATGTATTTGCTATATTACCATTGTTGAGAAGAGATAAATGTTGCAAAGCGCCGAGGAACCACAGGAATTCAATAAACTATTAATCGTCTATTCAATATTTGCGTCAACATATTTTAACAAATTTGGTCTACTTTTTTGTAGTTTACAGTTGGATTGTTAAGCACCTAGGGTGACATGTTGAGCATGATATGAAGACGTGGTTACAGAAAGGAGGAAGTTAATTATTTGGAAGAGAATCTGCTTGATGTCATCCCATAAATTGTTGAAACCAATTTTTTATTTGTAGTAGTTTATCACAAAATCAGGTAACCTTCAGCAAATATAACATAAGCAATTTTTGATTAAAGCCACTTTCGTAGTACTGTGTTTAAGAAAAAGCATGATAGAAATACGGGACTATGGTAGTAAAACTATGGGTTAATAAATGTGTACCACATTTTTGCACAGAAAAATGCAATATTTATGCATCAGGAGCTTTACTCCCTAACTATTGCAATTATACAGGGGAAGTCGGAAGTAATGTCCCTGACTTAAACGATGGTTCCTGAAAAACTCAAAAACATCCACTTATAAGGAGTACCATACTTAAAAACATTTTACCATATACAAATCAATTCTCAGTTCACTACTGACTATGAAAGTGTATATATGATATTACATAACAGGATCCTATAGAAAATTATTTTTTCACTAAATTGTAATGGCAAACAAAATAGACAACATCAATAATTGTAAAATCTTTCAGTTGTAGAGGGATAACAAGTATTATACTGATGCTGACGATAACACTGGAGTGGGAGAGGATCAAATTACAGTAGTAAAAGTCTCTAATTTGAGCAATAATGTAAGCAAATTACTGACCTTATTCGAGTAAATCCCCAATTCGGTTTCAGCATTTCAATAACCGAATCTCCAATGTGGATTATTTTGGGTTAAGAATAGTCAATAAAAAAATAAAAATAAATAAAGAGGGCAATAATGTTTGTTGAGGGTGGAGAAAGGAGTTGAAAGAAGAAATGGAATACGAATTCGAGAAACGGTTTCGAGGAAAAACCACTATATCCGCACTAATTATGAAATGAACCTGGTTTTGAAAAGAAAAACTGAAATGTACTAAAGATACCTTAATATAAAAAAGGACACATGTCATCATATTAATGATCAGGTTTCTCCTTTCCAGTATAAGTAATAGATAGATATGCTTTATGACTGAGTTATAGAACTCAAATATATAATTTAACGGTTATACACCAAAAGTAGTGTTTTTTCTGCGTTCATTACAACCTTCATTATCTCATGTTGAAAACTCCTAGTCATACAAAATAAACAAACAGACAAACATTTATAGCAGCATTAATGTTTTGCAAATTATACTGCTTCGAATAATGGTCTAATGAGTAAAATTACAGTTTACTCAGCAACTACAAAACTGCATTAGAATATCAAGGCATAAAAGTAGTAGAAAAGGATCTTTGCATTTGTTGTGTTCACATGCTCTTTGTAGTGGAGTTATTTTTAGTGGTTTTAGTTTGCTGATGTCTGTTATGACGTGTACCCTCTTGATAAAATACCATAGTGGAAGCTTTTCATGTCAGGCCTGCATTCAATATCGAAAAAGTAAGTTAGTCTCAGTTTTTAACAATAAATGAAGTGGATCATGAGTTCATTAGAGTTGATATAATTGCTTCTTCGACAATTAATGCGACGAGTGATGGTTACCTAGATCAATAAAACCAATGGATGGGATAGGAGAATAGGGGATCAATAAAATAAATGGATGGGATAGTAAAAAAGAGCCACCAACGAAAGGTAAAGGAAAAACAATGGAGATGCGAGGTATCGATCCTCGGACCACGGGCAAGCGATGCACATACTCTACCAGTTGAGCTACATCCTCATTCATTACGATTCATCTGTAACTTACATAAATTATCAATCACAACAATGGCGGTAATGAGTCAAATGAGCAAGGGAAGAAGATGCAATGAAGGTGAGAAATACCAAACCCGAGTCTAATTAAGATAGCTATGCAATCGGAGTAATTGGTGTTTAGGAATCGGAATTGGACTACTGAGAAGAAAAGAATTAAGGAAGTATTGGGATTTTGAAGTGTTGCTTGAAATACCCAGTATTATTTATGCTTCTCCGTTCAATGAATCCCATCTCAAGCCTTTTTTGGATTCCCAATTACAACTCTATTTTGTAAGTTATCATTGAGCGAAAGCCTATGGCACTATTTGAATGGCCAAACTAATCAGTTTCTTATTATAAATAAAATGAACTGCCGGCATTCGACGCCAACTGCTAATTTTTTTATTCCGTCCGCTTAACAACTCATTTAACCCAACTAAATGCATATTATGTTCTAAATAACATAAGTTTAATGAGTTATAAAAAACTACAAAATTTGAACCAATTTATCATAATTAATTAGTTAGCATGTTGGTTAAATATTTTTTGAAACATACGAAAAAATCATTAGTTTATCAAATTATCTGTTAAGCCATTAAAAAAATTGAACTGCTACTTAGTGTTTGCAATGAGTCTGAAAAAGTATCTACAAAAGGAAAAATTAAGATATGTGCATCTTGTCGAAGTTAGGAACCGCGACATATGTTTGAATTCCATTTGAGAGACATGAAAAAGCAATATATCACTGAAATTTCTCACTAAATAACAAAAAAAAATGCAAATGAAACTTGAAAACAAAAGATATAGTCCTACATGTGCTAGAAACTAAGATAAGCTATAGAAAAATCATCAAATAGATGACCCAAACTATAATGCTTGTAGCAAAAGAAAAGAAAACTTGTAAGTAGCGACAACACTCTAGCTGAAAATTCACAATAAAGAGCAACAACATGTGCAAATCAAAAACCTACATGGAAAAAATAAATTATAGAGTAATCAACTTTTTGTAATATAGTAATGAAGTTAAGGCCACAAACTTTAAAAAATTACTTTATAGCAAGACAACTTGCGTAAACTAAAGCTAAAACATAGCATATAAAAACATTTTGCAAAATCAAAAGAAAGCATAAGACAGTTTGTCAAGCGTTAGGAAACTCAAAAGTACATTATATTGTTGTCTGCAATGTTAAATTAGTCCATTGATCCTTGCTCTGAATGAGCAATAAACATTGTAGTTATAACATACTTACAAATAAAAATAACAATTAACTATAGTTGCCGCCAATCAATAAATTAATTTGAAAAAAATAAAATGTTTTACACAAATGTAACAAAAATGGATCTATAAATAAATACCTAAGTGCCCATGCTCTTTTCTTTTTTCCCAACAAAACATGAATTTATAACAAAATGAAAAGAAGGACTAATTTGGTATCCCAATTAATGTTTGAAATTTGACGTTGAAACAAAGTCCTTATATTACAAATATTGAAAATACAAATTCATGCTATGAAAAGAAAATTTAATCTACTTCTTTATGCAAAAATAAAAATCATTATAATTTTTCAATGAAATGAATGGTTTTTAACTTTTCACAATAAAAGATAATTCTTTCACTATATCACCTTTACGGAAAGCATAATAAATTTTTTCATCAAGTTGATGTATAACTTCATTAGTTTTTGAAAAAACTCAAGATTTTTTTATCAAAATGGACATAAAACAAGAAAAATGTTAAAATATAGATTATACGTTATTCATATAGAACCATATCTCGAAGTCACAAGCTGATTCATGCTAATCTTACTTTTGATTTTGATTAAGAGTAAATTGAACTTCTATATATTACTATGTATCTCTTATTATTCACTCAATTGTTACATCCCGTAATCGTTTGTAAAGTGAGAGTTTTATTTGTTTTACAAAAAAAATGATCCATTTTTTCCGGTAGAACGGTATAGAAGTGAAGATATGATAGAAACCGGCTTTCATCTATGCAATGAAAATACAACTTTAGAGAGATTAAATGACGATGAAAATATATATTCTACACAAGCATGGATACAATAACTAACATGCATATAATATATTTTATGAGGAGGATAAAATATGAACACGATAGTTACTTGGGTCAAATAAAACAATCTTTAATTGTTAGCTTGTAAGAAAAAACAATTAAGTAAAATTATGCAAATCGCGGTGCCATTCATCAATTAACCATGGACCTCCACATACTAAAGGAGCAAAATAAATCTAAATCTGAGTAGATTTAAAAAACAAATTAAAGAGATGAGAGATAGTTACCTGGATCAATAAAACCAATGGATGAGATAGGAGAATAGGGGAACAATAAAACAAATGGATGGGATAGTAGAAAAGGGCCACCAACGAAAGGCGGAGGAAAAACAATGGAGATGTGAGGTATCGATCCTCAGACCATTGGCAAGCGAAGCACATATTCTACCAACTGAGCTGCAACCCTATTCGTTATGGTTTATCCATAACTTGTATAAATTATCAATCACAAAAATGGTTGTAATGAGTCAAATGAGCAAGGGAAGAAGATGCAACGAAGTTAAGGAATACTAAACCCGAATCTAGTTAAGATAGTTATGCAATCGGAGTAAATGATGTTTAGGAATCACAATTGGGCTAGTGAGATAAAAAGAAGGAAGTATCGGGATTCTGAAGTGCTGCTCGAAATACCCAGTATTATTTATGCCTCTCCGTTCAATGAAACCCATCTTAAGCCTTTTTGGGATTCCCAATTACAACTCTATTTTGTAAGTTATCATCGAGCAAAAGCCTATAGTACTGTTTGAAAGGCCAACTAATCAGTTTCTTAGTAGAAATAAAATGAACTACCGGTGTTCGACGCCAACTGCTAATTTTTATATTTCGTCCGCTTAACAACTCATTTAACCCAACTAAACGCATATTATGTTCTAAATAATATAATTTTAATGAGTTATAAAAAAACTACAAAATATGAACCAATTTATCATAATTAATTAGTTAGCATGTTGGTTAAATATTTTTTTAAACATGTGAAAAAATCATTAGTTTATCAAATTATATATTAAGCCATTAAAAAGATTAAAAAAATTGAACTGCTACTTAGTGGTTGCAATGAGTCTGAGAAATAATCTATAAGAGGAAAATTAAGATATATGCATCTTGTCGAAGTTAGGAACCGTGACATATCTTTGAATTCCATTTGAGAGACTTGAAAAAGCAATATATCCTTGAAAGTTCCCACTAAATAACGAAAAAGCATGCAAATGAAGTTTGAAAACAAAAGATATCGTCCCTACAGAAGCTAGAAACTAAGATAAGCCATTGAAAAATCATCAAATCGATGACCCAAACTATAATGCTTGTAGCAAAAGAAAAGAAAACTTGTAAGTAGCGACAACACTCTAGCTGAAAATTCACAATAAAGAGCAACAACATGTGCAAATCAAAAACCTACATGGAAAAAATAAATTATAGAGTAATCAATTTTTTGTAATATAATAATGAAGTTATGGCCACAAACTTTAAAAAAGTACTTTATAGCAAGGCAACTTGCATAAACTAAAGCTAAAACATTGTGTCACCCCATGTCCATTAATGTCACTCACAAAGGGAATGCATTAACTTCTATGGAGAGTTTTAAGTGTGTATAGAACAGAAACTTAACAACAAGACAGATATAAAACAGTACTTAAAAATTTAAAACTTTATTCATTGCAGCGGTAACTGATAAGTTTGATTACATCATCAAAAACCAAAGACTAGAATCAAGTACATAATATCCATCTTGATTAAATCAGAGTACATAAAATGAAAGACATAACCCGAACATAAAATAGCCATAAATAAGATAGGCTGAACTTTTACTTCAGTGATCCAAGCAACTTCCAAAGAAAGAGATAAAGCTGTGAAAATCAAGCTCCATTAGTACTAGTCCCACCCTGAGCACCTGGGGGGGAGGGGAAGGAAGAAAAGAGGTGGAAACAAGGGGGTCAGACATAAAGTCTGGCGAGTGCAATAACTTTAACAAAATGATCATTAAGTAACTAGGATAAGGCATAAGATGGAAAATAAGGAGATGACTGTGAATAAATGGGTATGACAAAGCAAACGAAGGAAATAAGACGAACAAAGATAACGTTAAAGGCACCCCTAATCACTATAGGATAATTACTATACTGCACCACCACTAGTCACCCTAAAGATTGATCCCGCCTACAAAACTTAATAATGATAATAGTAGTTTCGTGTACCCCTAGCAACCTTCATAGGTGTCGTCTGCCCCTATCTCCACTAGGTGTACCCACTATCCCCTTTCGGTCGGCTCCCTAACTCGTAGATACTTGTGCTTGCCCGACAGTGGGGTGTATCACTCCTCAAAGTGGCAACCCGATACCATAAAAAATGCACGGCTTATATCTACACGATGCAACAATGTCTTACCTACCGGCCCGGGCCCACACATGCATATGAACCCTTTGGACTTGCGTTGCCACCGCTAACCCGTTTTGACCTCTTACAATCAAATCCAGTACACGCGTCCCGTCCTCGACTTGGATCGAGCCCACAAAGATACTTAATTGGTTACTGGTTTGAAAAGGGGCCCCATGCATGACACAAGCTTTCCACCTATGCTTGGTCCCCTCTAAGGTTTTCCCACTTAACCCCATTCTTATTCATGTCTTCTAACATGTTTCAGTCTTGGTTAAGTGCATCTAATCGTATTTCAAATGTCACCCAAGGCACCCACTTAATTCCACATGCCACCCAAGGCACCCACTTAACCCCCCAAGTCCCACCACATGTTTATCTAGTTAAGTGTTTCTTAATTCATTAACATCGTAACCTTTTAAAGACCTCCCACATTAGACTGGCATTTGTGGCAGATGGATTTGTCGGGCTGGTCCGGGCAGTCTTACACCACAAATAAGTCTAACCTCGTGTCTTTACAACTGTTACGCATTTAATTCATGCCTTTGACCTCTCACATTAGACTGGCATTTGTGGCAGCTGGATTTGCCCGGCGGATTCGGGCAGTCTCACATCACAAAAGAGTCTAACATCGTGTCTTAGGCAGTTTATTATTACATATCTTCATTTAACCCCAAATTGGATTATCATCCCTATTCAAATTTGTAAATAAATTCCAAATTCATTTATGTCCATAATTGTCTCAATTATGTCCATAAATACCAATTATGCCAATTAATATCTTAAATTTATTATATGCCTTTTTCAGGCCATTTATGCCAATTCTCAATAGGTGTATATTCAATATTACCTCCATCGTCCCCACGTTGTTCGTTCGTTTATCATGACATATATATATATATATTAGACTATAAATTAGTCTAATACATAAAAGGAAAGAAACATCACAAATTTGCCTAACACCCAAAATAGATCTAACTTGCAAATAAGAATTACAACATAACTTGCATAAACTTTGTATAGTCATGAATCTAAACATAAACCTAAAAGGTGTGAACTTGCATGTATATGATATAGTTTTTCACTTAAAACTTGCATAGGCCATAATCACAAACTTGCATAAAACTATACATGTCATAGATCTAAACTAGGGGTGTAAATTTGCATATATGTGATATAGTTTTCACCTAAAACTTGCATAGGCCATAATCACAAACTTGCATAAAACAATGTATGTCATAGATCTAAATCTAAAGGGTGAACTTGCATATATCTGAATCCAATTTCTACCTAAACTTGCATATAATCACTTTATTTGATTCAAATGTAAACTAGTGTACAATTCACATAGAAACTAGCATATAATCTACACCCAAACTTGCATATAAAATGATGTCAAACGTGAATCAAGTTGAACATAGATGATTTTGCATATGAAAAGGGATCCACAACAAGACTATCATGATAAACATCCAGTATATATTCACAAAAGATTACATTTTTCCAATGATTCACAAACATAGCCATATAACCCAATTTATATCTCAACCTAATTAACTTATTAATTATCTGATTAAAGAAATTGAACTCACAACTCAAAGAAGGCCTTGAGTTCTGAAATCTGAGTTCTGAAATTGATTTAGCTCGCCTCTGAAGTAGACAATTTGTTGTAGTTGTTGTTATAATCTTGAATTGGATTGAGTTGATTAGCTTTACTTTCTCTCTAATTGGTGACGGCTACTCTAGGTTGCGAGGTGATAGCATGACGGCCATGGTTCTAATTTTAATTAGGTTTTAGGGTTTGAGTCTACATGTGTTTATATAGAGTTTAGGATTAATTTAGGCCATCCGATCAACCTAGAACTAACCACAACCATTCAGTCCATATCAGAACTATCCAGAAACCCTAATGACTCAGCAACCAGTCACAAAATCGTCATCACTCAAATCTGTCTGGGGGGGGCAGGTCGTCCCCCAAGTCGACATGTAGGGGGGCGGTCGACACTAGGGTCGACCACCTGATCAACCTGGGTCGTGGGCAGGATTTTTCCCGCCCAGCCCGCTTCTGGTTTCTGATTTGAAATTTGAATTTATTTTGAGCTGTTTGAATTTATTAAATTTTCTGGAAACTTCCGACAGCCATAACTTCTTCATACGAAGTCCAATTTACGCAAACTCGGACTCTGTCTCAACCAGAATTCCGAGACGAAGGCGTAATCCGTTTCCCTTGATTCTCACATTTAAAATTAAGTATTCTTTAATTTGTTAGTTTATGTTAACAGAAAACACGGGGTGTTACATTCTCCCCTCCTTAAAGGATTTCGCTCTCGAAATCTCCAAGTTAAGGAGAATGCATATCCTAGCATCCAATCATCCATTTACTCAACCATCAAACACAGGCAACCATTGTCCTTACAAAATTTCTAATGTTGTATGAACATGTGCAAGAAGTGCGTGTATATGTTCCTTATCTAATGCAAAATCAGGCGGTCTACTGATTCAGTTGACCTCCTTAATGCAAGTCATGATAGTGCCATGCGTCTATTGTATATGCGAAAGAATCCTATCGATACATATTATTGCTACATGTGTGCACAACCATTCATCAAAATGCAGCATCCATATGATATACAAGCATTATACATCCATTAATTTAAATATGCACACATATTTATATGCAACATGAAGGTGATTGAGCCGATCTAGTGCCTAAGTTGTGTGTATATGCATCCACGAGCAACCACCATCAACCACTTGCATCCATTTGCATCCATCAGACATAACATATCTCAAACACATGTTTCAACCATAGGGTTCTTCCTAACTAAAGATCGAAGATGTCATCGCAAAGATAATACTAAAAGATAGGACAAGTATCAACAAAGCGGTAGAAAAAGGAGAAATTAAAACATACCCTCAAAAAGGAAAGGGTACAGCGTACGCATCTTATCTTCCGTCTCCCAAGTCGCGTCTCTTTGATCATCTCCCTATTGCACTTTGACCAACTTGACCTCTTTGTTGCGAAGCTTTTTGACATCCGATCCGAGAATGCGTGTAGGAGCTCGTCTGATCGTGGCATTGCGCTCTACTTCCACTTCTTCGAGCGTGCTCGGCTCTACCACTTTCACCGTATCGTGTAAACACTCATGCAAATGTGAAACGTGAAACACGTCATGAACTCTGCTGAGCTTCTCTGGTAACTTTACTCTGTATGCCATCTGCCCAATCCTCTTTGTAATTGGAAAGGGTCCTATGAACCTTGGTGCGAACTTCCTTACCGATCCAAAGCGGACTACGTTTCTCAACGGTGACACCTTAATAAAAACCATGTCCCCAACATTGAACTCAAGATCCGTTCGTCTCTTATTAGCATATGACTTCTGTCGGTCCTGTGCTGTTTTCATTCACCGTCAAATCAGGTCTATCTTCTCCGAAGTCTGCCTAATCATGTCGGGTCCAAGCAAAACCTTATCAGTGGATTCCCACCAATATATAGGTGATCGGCACGGTCGTCCATAGAGAGCCTCAAAAGGTGCCACGCTAATGCTAGCTTGAAAACTATTATTATAGGCGAATTCTACTAGTAGAAGGTGTTCTTCCCATGTTCCTCCAAAGTCTAGAATGCATAGCCTCAGAAGGTCTTCTAAAATCCGATTCACCCTCTCGGTCTGACTGCCCGTCTGAGGATGATAAGCGGTACTTATGCATAGTTGCGTTCCAACTGCCTCTTGTAAGCTCTTCCAAAATTCGCTTGTGAAAATAGGATCTCTATCGCTCACAATGCTGGAGGGTATGCCGTGCAAACGGACAATCTCTCGAAGGTAAACAGATGCTAACCATGCGGTGGTCCTTCTACTTTTGACGGGAATAAAATGGGCACTTTTAGTAAGTCGGTCTACAATTACCCAAATCCCCGTATTACCCTTCCTCGATCTTGGTAACCCATCTACAAATCTATGGAAACGCTTTCCCATTTCCAAAGCGGAATCTCTAAGGGATGGAGCAAACCTCCGGGCTTCTTTTGCTCTACTTTGACTTGCTGGCACACTAAGCATCTAGCAACGAATTCGGCCACGTCCTTCTCCATTCCGGCCCAAAAGAAAACTCGCTTCATATCCGTATACATCTTATCACCACCGGGATGTATGGTCATCTTAAAGCGATGTGAGTCTTCAAGAATTGCCTTCTTCAAACTTTCGTCTTGTGGTACGCAAAGTCTTCCATCTCTACGTAGCCAACCTCTTTCGTCTATAGCATGTCTATCAAGATGTCTTGAGGACTTCCCTCCTATAAGCTTGCCTTCAATTTCAACTAAATGTGGGTCGTTTCGCTATGCCTCTCTTACTCGACCCAAAAGTGTTGGTTGCACCTCTAACGATGCCAATAATCTGGGTACATAGTCGACAGAGGGTCTAAAGTCAAAGGAAGATATATACTCCAAACTCTGCTTCTCTATGAACAAAGGACTTAAAGTTAACTTCTTTCTACTTAAGGCGTCGGCTACAACGTTATCCTTGCCAGGGATATATGCGATCTCAAAATTATAGGATGCCAAAAACTCCATCCATCTCTGTTGCCTCAAGTTTAGGTCCTTCTGAGAGAATAAGTACTTTAGCGACTTATGGTCTGTATACAACTTAAACCTCTCGCCAAGCAAATAATGAAGCCATGACTTAAGCGCAAAAACTATGGCCGCCAACTCTAAGTCGTGGGTAGGGTAATTTTTCTCGTGGGCTTTCAACTATCTTCTACCATAGCATATCACCCTTCCCTCTTCCATTAAAACTGCGCCAAGCCCTGTCCCGGTAGCATCGGTATATACAGTGAATGTCTTACTCCCGTCTGGCAAAACTAAAATTGGAGCGGTCGTCAAAGCCCTCTTCAGACGTTGGAAAGCATCGTCACAGTCATCGTCCCAAGTAAAAGTCAAATTCTTCTTCGTTAATCGAGTCAGAGGGGCTGATATCTTCGCGAAGTCCTTAATGAACTTCCTATAATAGCCAGCCAGCCCTAAAAAGCTTCTTACTTCTGTTGTGTTCTTAGGAGTTTTCCAATCTTGGATTGCAACTACCTTAGCGGGATCCACCGCTATCCCTTCCTTAGAGACCACGTGTCCTAAGAACCTCACTTCTTTTCTCCAAAAATGGCACTTGGAGAACTTAGCTTTAAGTTGATGCGCTCGTAGGGTCTCTAAGACTTCCCTAAGATGTTAGGCATGCTTTTCTTCATTTTTAAAGAAAACCAGAATATCGTCTACAAAGACTACCACAAACTTGTTCAGAAACTCCCTAAACACCCTACTCATTAAGTCAACAAAGTATGCGGGTGAATTCGTCAAACCAAAAGGCATGACGAGCCACTCGAAGAAACCGTCAGGAGTTCTAAAGGCAGTCTTATCAATGCTATCTTCAGCCACCCTTAGTTGATGAAATCCTATAGCCAAATCCAATTGCAAGAAAACCGAAGCACCCACCAACTGATCAAATAAGTCGTCTATTCTCGGTAACGGGTGTCTGTTCTTCTTTGTTAGCTTATTCAGCTCTCTGTAGTCCACGCACAATCTAAGTGAACCATCAGCTTTTGTCGCAAAAACGACTAGAGCACCCCACTGCGAAATACATCTCCTTATGAACCCCTTCTCAAGCAGTTCTTTCACTTGCTTACTGAGTTCTCTTCTCTCTCTCAGAGCCATGTGGCGCACTAGTAATGCAACTGGATTTGCATTATCTACTAAGTATATTCGAAAGTCTATCTCACGCCTCGGGGTTAAACTTCGAACTTCATTGAAGACGTCACTATATTCACGGACCACACGAACAGATTTAAAATCATAATTGGATGCGTCTAGGGATTCTAGGTAGCTAAGCATTACCAGACCTCTAGGATCACAAGAAATGTCAAGGGTCTTTCCACAACGAGTCAACAAGCCCCATATCTGGTTAGCCAATCCATACCTAGAATCAAGTCGTAGCCCATGAAGCAAAGAACAAAGGCATTGCATTCAAACCCAACGCCCAAGATAGACATTCTCAAATCCTGACAAATCATAGAAAGATGAGCCGAACTAATAGGATTTGAGACTACTATGGGATCCGAAACTAGACTAGTATTTAGGTGCAGTGTTTCAACTAACGAAGCAGACACAAACGAGTGTGAAGCGCAAGAGTCAAACAAAATACGAACATGATGATCAAACAGAAAAAATAAACTTTCAACAGAAATGTTTCTACCTCGTTCTTGCAGTGGTGGGACCGCGACAGCCTGGACCTGCTCCCTTGCCTGCCCTGGTGCCATGAGAGCCTGAAGTTGCCCTCCAGAAGTTCTTTGCCCTTGCCCCTGTTTCCTCGGGCAATCCTTAACTAGATGACCTGCCTCTCCACAGTGGAAACAGCCTGTCTTCTTCTTTTGCCTACAGTCTTTACTCAGATGGCTTGATGTCCCACAATTAAAGCACTTCTTCTTTCCTTTGCCATTATTGTTTTTCCCGCCTTTCTTGTTTTGCTGTTGTGGTTTCTTTTGATCTCCTTTCTTCTCAGGTGCCTTATTAGCATTGGCGCCTTTCTCCTCTTCATGCATA
This sequence comes from Allium sativum, assembly GCA_030737875.1. Classification (NCBI taxonomy): domain Eukaryota; kingdom Viridiplantae; phylum Streptophyta; class Magnoliopsida; order Asparagales; family Amaryllidaceae; genus Allium; species Allium sativum. The sequence continues at coordinate 1,013,961,732 of CM060926.1, read as the reverse complement.
AGCACTATGTCAACTAGTCTCTCAAAGGTGTCCCCCATAGGGATGTGGGTCATAGCTAACCCATGTAGCGCTCGTTCAAACCCTTAACAAATCTTAGGGCCTTCTTTTCGGGTGTATTCACCAAGTCCAAGCCAAATCTCGCCAACTGATTGAACTTGTTAACGTATTCTTTCACTAATAGATTCCCTTGCTTCAACGCCAAAAATCTTTCCATATATAAATTTTCTTCAGCCCGTGAGACAAACTTTGCCTCAAACCTACGCCTGAAATCCGGCCACGTATCAACTGGACGCTCTCCATTAGTAACCTCCCACCAAAACGAGGCCTCATCCTTCATTAACCAGGCAGCTAATTGGACCTTTCTTCCATCTTTTACCTCAAAGATTCCAAACAATTATTCCACCTCCTTTAGCCAATTTCGAGCTCCAACAAACGTCTCCGACCCGTGAAAAGGTTTCCCACCCATTGCCCGAAAGTCCTTGCATATCTTTGCGAAAGAGTCAACACGGGGGGGAGGAGGAGGAGGGGGAGGAGCATTTGTTGAGCCTGCGACATTGGCCCTAGCTTCCAGATACCTTCTAAACCACCCTGGTATCGGTATCCCCTCGAGTATCTCGGGAATTCCAGACATACTGAAAAGAAAAGTAAAGAGATTCAAACGAAGAATTCGAAAGAAAGATATATGGCTCTTGGGGGTTATGTTTTCAAAATAAACTTTTCTCTTGAAAATACTTTCCTTAAAACATACTTTTGAAAGTATTTTTTATACAAGTGCTTTTGAAAAATAGTTTTTCAAAATTCATATCTGTTCTCGTAACCTTCAGCTCTGATACCACGTGTGACACCCCATGTACATTAATGTCACTCACAAAGGGAATGCATTAACTTCTATGGAGCATTTTAAGTGTGTATAGAACAGAAACTTAACAAAAAGACATATATAAAACAGTACTTAAAAATTTAAAACTGTATTCATTGCAGCGGTAATAGATAAGTTTGATTATATCATCAAAAACCAAAGACTAGAGTCAAGTACATAATATCCATCTTGATTAAATCAGAGTACATAAAATGAAAGACATAACCCCAACATAAAATAGCCATAAATAAGATAGGCTGAACTTTTTACTTCAGCGATCCAAGCAACTTCCAAAGAAAGAGAAAAAGATGTCCAAATCAAGCTCCACTAGTACTAGTCCCACCCTGCGCACCTGGGGAGGGGGGGGGAAGGAAGAAAAGAGGTGGAAACAAGGGGGTCAGACATAAATTCTAGTGAGTGCAATGACTTTAACAATATAATCATTAAGTAACTAGGATAAGGCATAAGCTGGAAAATAAGGAGATGACTGTGAACAAATGGGTATGACAAAGCAAACAAAGGAAATAAGACGAACAAAGATAACGTTAAAGGCGGCCTTAATCACTATAGGATAATTACTATACTGCATCACCACTAGTCACCCTAAAGGTTGATTCCACCTACAGAACTTAATAATGATAATGGTAGTTTCGTGTACCCCTAGCTACCTTCATAGGTGTCGTCTGCCCCTATCTCCATTAGGTGTACCCACTATCCCCTTTCGATCGGCTCCCTAACTCGTAGATACCCGTGTTGGCCCCACAGTGGGGTGTATCACTCCCCAAAGTGGCAACCCAATACCACCAAAAATGCACGGCTTATATCTTCACGATGCAACAACGTCTTACCTACCAGCCCGGGCCTACACACGCATATGAACCCGTTGGACTTGCGTTGCCACCGCTAACCCGTTTTGACCTCTTACAATCAAATCCAGTACGCGTGTCCCGTCCTCGACTTGGGTCGAGCCCACAAAGATACTTAATGGGTTATTGGTTTGAAAGGGCCCCCATGCATGACACAAGCTTTCCACCTATGCTTGGTCACCTCTAAGGTTTTCCCACTTAACCCCATTCTTATTCATGTCTTCTTACATGTTTCAATCTTGGTTAAGTGCATCTAATCGTATTTCAAATGTCACCCAAGGCATCCACTTAATTCCACATGCCAACCAAGGCACCCATTAACCCACCCATGTCCCACCACATGTTTATCTGGTTAAGTGTTTCTTAATTCATTAACATCGTAAACTTGTAAAGACCTCCCACATTAGACTGACATTTGTGGCAGTTGGATTTGCCGGGCGGGTCCGGATAGTCTTACACCACAAACAAGCCTAACATCGTGTCTTTACAACTGTTACACATTTAATTCATGCCTTTAACCTCTCACATTAGACTGGCATTTGTGGCAGCTTGATTTGCCAGGCGGGTCCAGGCAGTCTTACACTACAAAAGAGTCTAACCTCGTGTCTTAGGCGGTTTATTATTACATATCTTCATTTAACCCCAAATTGGATTATTATCCCTATTCAAATTTGTAAATAAATTTCAAATTCATTTATGCCCATAATTGTCTCAATTATGTCCATAAATACCAATTATGCCAATTAATATCTTAAATTTATTATATGCCTTTTTCAGGCCATTTATGCCAATTCTCAATAGGTGTATATTCAATATTACCTCCATCGTCCCCACGTTATTCGTTCGTTTATCATGACATATATATATATATATATTAGACTATACATTAGTCTAATACATAAAAGGAAAGAAACATCACAAATTTTCCTAACACCCAAAATAGATCTAACTTGCAAATAAGAATTACAACATAACTTGCAAAAACTTTGTATAGTCATGAATCTAAACATAAACCTAAAAGGTGTGAACTTGCATGTATATGATATAGTTTTTCACTTAAAACATGCATAGGCCATAATCACAAACTTGCATAAAACTATACATGTCGTAGATCTAAACATAGGGGTGTAAACTTGCATATATGTGATATAGTTTTTCACCTAAAACTTGCATAGGCCATAATCACAAACTTGCATAAAATGATGTATGTCATAGATCTAAATCTAAAGGGTGAACTTGCATATATGTGAATCCAATTTCTACCTAAACTTGCATATAATCACTTTATTTGATTCAAATGTAAACCAGTGTACAATTCACATAGAAACTAGCATATAATCTGCACCCAAACTTGCATATAAAATGATGTCAAACGTGAATCAAGTTGAACATAGATGATTTGGCATATGAAAAGGGATCCATAACAAAAATATCATGATAAACATCCAGCATATATTCACAAAAGAATACATTTTCCAATGATTCATAAACATAGCCATATAACCCAATTTATATCTCAACCTAATTAACTTGTTAATTATCTTATTAAAGAAATCGAACTCACAACTCAAAGAAGGCCTTGAGTTCTGAAATTGATTTAGCTCGCCTCTGAAGTAGAAAATTCATTGTAGTTATTGTTATAATCTTGAATTGGATTGAGTTGCTTAGCTTTACTTTCTCTCTAATTGGTGGCGGCTACTCTAGGTTGTAAGGTGATAGCATGACGTCCATGGTTCTAATTTTAGTTAGGTTTTAGGGCTTGAGTCTACATGTGTTTATATAGAGTTTAGGATTAATTTAGGTCACCCAATCGATCTAGAACTAACCACAACCATTCAGTCCAGATCAGAACTATCCAGAAACCCTAATGACTCAGCAACCAGTCACAAAATCATCATCACTCAAATCTGCCCGGGGAGGGGGGGAGGCAGGACGACCCCCAAGTCGACTTGCAGGGGGGAGGTCGACACTAGGTTCGACCCCCTGGTCGACCTGGGTCCTGGGCGGGAATTTTCCCGCCCAACCCGCTTCTGGCTTCTGATTTGAAATTTGAATTTATTTTGAGCTGTTTGAATTTATTAAATTTTCTGGAAACTTCCGACTACCATAACTTCTTCATACGAAGTCCAATTTATGCAAACTCGGACTCTATCTCAACCAGAATTCCGAGATAAACACAATGGCGTAACCCATTTCCCTTGATTCTCACATTTATAATTAAGTATTCTTTAATTTGTTAGTTTATGTTAACAGAAAACACGGGGTGTTACACATAACGCTTAAAAACATTTAGCAGACTCAAAAGAAAGCATAAGACAGTTTGCAAGCGTAGGGTAGCTCAAAAGTACATTATATTGTTGTGTTCAATGTTAAATAAGGCCATTAATCCTTGCTTTGAATGAGCAAAAAAAAATGTAGTTCTAACATACTTACAAAAAAATAACAACTAACTACAATTGCTCCCAATCGATAAATTAGTTTGAAAAAAAATAAAATGTTTTATAGAAATGTTACAAAAATTGATCTACAAATAAAGACCTAAGTGCCCATGCCCTTTTCTTTTTTCCCAACAAAACATGAATTTTATAACAAAATGAAAGGAAGGACTGATTTAGTATCCCAATGATGTTTGAAATTTGACATTGAAACAAAGTCCTAATATTAAAAATATTGAAAATATAAATTCATGGTATGAAAAGGAAATTTAATCTATTTCTTTATGCAAAAATACAAATCATTATAATTTTTCAATGAAATGAACGGGTTTTATAGTTTCACAATAAAAGATAAATTCTTTCACCATATCACCTTTACTGAATGGATAATAAATTTTTGATCAAATTGATGTATAACTTCACTAGTTGTTGAAAAGACTCAATATTTTTTTATCAGAATAGACATAAAACATGAAAAATGTTAAAGGGTGGATTATACGTTACTCGTATAGAACCATATCATGAAGTCACAAGCTGATTCATGCTAATCTTACTTTTGATTAAGAGTAAATTGAACTTCTATATATTACTATGTATCTCTTATCATTCACTCAATTGTTCAATCCCTTAATCGTTTGTAAAGTGAGAGTTTTATTTGCTTTTATAGAAAAATGATTCATAATAGCAATTTTTCTAGTAGAACGATATATAAGAGAAGATGTGATAGAAACCGGCTTTCATCTATGCAATGAAAACTCAACTTTAGAGAAACTCAATGACGATAAAAAATATATATTCTACACAACCATGGATTCAATAACTAACATGCATAAAATATATTTTATGAGAGAGAAAAAATATGAACACGATAGTTACTTGGGTCAAATAAAATAACCTTTAATTGTTAGCTTGTAAGAAAAAATAATCAAATAAAATAATGCAAATCATGGTGCCATTCATCAACTAACCATGGACCCCCACATAATAAAGGAGCAAAATAAATCTAAATCTGGGTAGATTTAAAAACAAAATTAAAGCGACGAGAGACAATTACCTGGTTCAATAAAACCAATGGATGGGATAGGAGAATAGGGGATCAATAAAACAAATGGATGGGACAGTAGAAAAGGTCCACCAACGAAAGGCGAAGGAAAAACAACAGAGATGCGAGGTATCGATCCTCGGACCATGGACAAGCGATGCACATACTCTACTAACTAAGCTGCATTCCCATTCATTATGGTTCATCCGTAACTTTTATAAATTATCAATCACAATAATGGCGGTAATGAGTCAAATGAGTAAGGGAAGAATATGCAACGAAGGTGAGGAATACTAAACCCGAGTCTAATCAAGATAGCTATGCAATCGGAGTAATTGATGTTTAGGAATCGGAATTGGGCTAGTGAGAAGAAAAGAATTAAGGAAGTATTGGGATTCTGAATTGCTGCTTGAATTACCTAGTATTAATTATGCCTCTCCATTCAATGAAGCCCATCTCAAGCCTTTTTAGGATTCCCAATTGCAACTCTATTTTGTAAGTTATCATCGAGCAAAAGCCTATGGTACTATTTGATAGGCTAAACTAATCAGTTTCTTAGTAGAAATAAATTGAACTACCGGTGTTCGACGCCAACTGCTATTTTTTCTATTCCGTCCTCTTAACAACTCATTTAACCCAACTAAACTCATATTATGTTCTAAATAATATAAGTTTAATGAGTTATAAAAAAACTACAAAATCTGAACCAATTTATCATAATTAATTAGTTGGCATGTTGGTAAAATAGTTGTTTAAACATGGGAAAAAACTATTAGTTTATAAAATTATCCATTAAGCCATTAAAAAGATTAAAAAAATTAATCTACTACTTAGTGTTTGCAATGAGTCCGAAAAAGTATCTACAAGAGGAAAATTAAGATATGTGCATCTTGTCGGAATTAGGAACCATGACATATGTTTGAATTCCATTTGAGAGACTTTAAATGCAATATATCATTGAAAGTTCCCACTAAATAACAAAAAAACAAGCAAATGAAACTTGAAAACAAATGATATAGTCCCCACAGGAACTAGAAACTAAGATAAGCTATAGAAAAATCATCAAATGGATGCCCAAACTATAATGCTTGTAGCAAAAGAAAAGAAAACTTGCAAGTAGCGACAACGCTCTAGCTGAAAATTCACAATAAAGAGCAATAGCATGTGCAAACCAAAAACCTACATGGAAAAAATAAAATATAGAGTAATCAACTTTTTGTAATATAATAGTGAAGTTATGGCCACAAACTTTAAAAAAGTACTTCATAGCAAGGTAACTTGCGTACCTTGCGTAAACTAAAGCTAAAACATAGCGTATAAAAACATTTTGCAAAATCAAAAGAAAGCACAAGACAATTTGGCAAGCATAAGGCAGCTCAAAGTACATTATATTGTTTTGTGCAATGTTAAATAAGGCCATTGATCTTTGCTTTGAATGAGCAATAAAAATTGTAGTAATAACATACTTACAAAAAAAAAAAAACAATTAACTACAGTTGCTGCCAATCAATAAATTAATGTGAAAAAAATAATATGTTTTACACTAATGTAACAAAAATCGATCTACGCCCATGCTATTTTCTTTTTTCCCAACAAAACATGAATTTTATAACAAAATGAAAGGAAGGACTGACTTGGTATCCCGATTGATGTTTGAAATTTGACATTGAAACAAAGTCCTTATATTACAAATATTGAAAATAAAAATTCATGCTATGAAAAGAAATTTTAATCTACTTCTTTATGCAAAAATACAAATCATTATAATTTTTCAATGTAATGAATGGTTTTATCTTTTCACAATAAAAGATAAACAAGCGTTTGGCCCCGTGCTACGCACACGGGCATGGTTGGCTATTAAGCTGATATTAAAAGCTACTTAGACAATACCCCTATGTAAAATAAAGAATTTTATGTAAGATATACATGTTTATCTATGTTATATTTTGAGTGTATGCACAAAATATAACGTATGTGTTATTTTATTAATATTTTAGACCTTTTCGTAAAAGTGGAGCATTTTAAAAACTTTTATTCAAAGTATAGAGAAATTAAGATAGATTTTATAGAACAAAAACAATTAGAATAGTAAATTTGACCAATATTTTTTTATGTTAAAAAACAGTCAAATTTGCAAGTCATGCTAGAAGTTAATTCTTTAAAATTTTGTTTTGTTTTGTTTTGTTTTGAAAATGGAAGCGGCAATCAAGACACAAAATTAAAAACACAAATTATAAACCATTAAATTTGTTCGTCTTTATGTGCAAAATTTGGTAATGACTGAGATTTGTTGTGTTTAATTTTATGTCATAATTTTGTATCCATATAGGCTTTCCCTTTAAAAATTGTCTTTAATGTTAACATGTTAGTTAGAGTAGACTTCAAATTGATGTATGAGCACGCATTTCCATTGCACCACACTATGTTTACAAATTCATTTGTATATACATTGTACCTAAAGTCTACATGCTTGAAGCAGACATTGAATGGAAAAATGTGAAACTGTAATAGTTAACAGTATAGAAACTTAGGAGACCACATGAAGTAGATGGAGTTGGAAAGAACAGCAGATTAATTTATTTTTTGAAGTGAACGATGTACAAACAAATTAAATGCATCCAAAATCAAATTCGTAGTGTTTTAGGAATTAAAGAAATCAGAGAAAACAAACAGCCTTTACAGTAATTAGCGATTTTGTTAGTGCCAGCATCTTGCATTTAGTCTATCTAAATGCACATTGCATACACCCTCAGCTGCATGGAAGTTATATTTGATTCTACGCATTCACTTGATGGTGGCACTTCATGTTCGCATCAAGGTTGAAGTGCAACATTCTGGCACTTCATTCGAATATAGTTTCAGCAACTTGCCTTGGCACATCCTTGCAACCCCTTAAACAGTGTCTTCCTTTCTTTTCCTATCATACAGTGAAATAACCACATTAATTGCATTCATCACCCAGTCTACTGATCACCTGACTCTTCGCCTTTGACTACAATTTCTCTGTCTGTGCTCCTTATGTTCACGTTCTATCAGATAGCTATCTCCTCCCATTTTGCTTATTTTTTCCCCTCGCAAATATTTGTATTGGTTAATTCCCAATAACTTTTATGTGAATCTTCACTAAAACATGTGTGCTCTCCTCTTCAAGGACCACCCCTCATAAAAACATAAAGTAAAGTAAAATTCAAAAATTAATTAAATTGGCATGAAGTGGGATATATATGATGTAGTAAACTCGAGCAATGGTTAATACTTGAAAGAAAATTCACTTACGGCCTCATTGTGCTCGAATTGATCATCAAACACCCATTTATATTATTCATTGAGTCTAAGCCCATAATAATTTTCATCGTACTGATTAAAACTTGAATATACTGCTAGGAAATGAAACAAAGAAATTCAGCTTAGTTAAGTATACAGATACCCAGAATATTATGAGTAATACAAAAGAACTCAACGATTTAAATGGAAAATACAGGGTGCGCATGCAACTGAAATCCGAAGTTGACTTGCTAACCCAGACGTTCTGATATAAAAATAGTATGCCAAATGAGAAGACAACCCGCAGCCAACGATGGAAAATTGGATATATAAAAATATGTGTGTATTATAGGTTTTTAAAAAAAATGTACCAATGATAAACAATTATGAACTAAAATACAACAGAATCGAGTTTTTTATTTGTTCAGTGTTTCACATTATTCACAAATACAAAATACATATCTGATTTTGTACTGTTCAAAACTAATATTAATTAGTATAAACAAATAAAAATTTGTGTAAATGACAATTATTCAATAGAAATACTGTGTTTAGCATAGGTAAAATCCTCCATCAATTAACAATATATGCAGATAATTTTTTAAAATTATCTCTTTCTTTTCACATCTTAAATTTTTATTTCTCTTCAAATCTTGCTTAATAGCCTCTAGCATGTCTTATTTCTGTAATGACTATTAAAACAATTAATTTGCATTAAATCTGGAAACGCATAAAAAATCTACTAAATATGTATGGTTGCCTAGCTAATAAGTTGTAATTCGGATGAGGAGTAGTCAGTAATACTATTGGGAGAATATGGTCATTGATGCACTAATCATTAGTTTAGTATATTGAAATAAGGGACCAAACAAATGATAGCAATGAAATCAGTTAGAACCATAGGGTACTTGAAAATTGACGTGCACGCTAAGCAGAAATCTAACACAATATTTTGTTACATGCAACCAAATTCAAAATGATGCAGGCAAATAATTGTAGTACAGATGAAAGTAAGGAAACAACAAATTTAAGCAGTCATGCTTATCACACTTTGAACTTTCGTAACCATTTGTCTAAAAATTAAACAATTAAATTTCAAAATTAGCACATCTTCGAACTTGAAATACAGTACATTCTTAATCATAGACAGCCTACTATCTTTTTGTTAGAATTTGTGATACAATATTTCCATTTGCAGAAGATTTGGAAGATATTATTGATTATGGTGATAGAATATTTCCAATAAGAAAGATTTGGGAAATATTGTGAGTTTGAGGAATATAATATTTCCAACTGCAGAAGATTTGGAAGATATCAGAAAATTTGTTGCCTATTTTTTGAAATTAGATAGGGCAATAAATTGCCTACATAAGTGGAAGAATATGAAGAGGTTTCTTTTTGGGATATTGAAGTATGGAAATAATTCTCTGATTAGGAGCAAATAAATTAGATAATTAATTAAGAAGTAATTGATTTATAATCATAAATCAATTACTTCAACCCCAAGTATTAATCCTTATATAAGGATAGGGATTAGGTGAATGATGTATCGTATCTGAAAGTTCTTCTTCTTCCCTATAATATTTTCTTATTTAGAAAAGGAATAAAATCTCCTCTCCCCAAGTGGACGTACACTAACAAGACGTTAGTGGAACCTGTTAGAATTCAAAGAGATGAATGAAATATACTTTAGTCCCACATTGGCAAAAAGAAGATTAGATATATGTATTTATTTCTATTCCTCATTCCCAATATTGGCCCTTAGGCTTAGGTAATTTTATGCGAGGGGGAGGACCTAGATCATATGAACTAAACACACACACGCGCGTGCCGCCTGCCCGTCCCGTACCGAACCGGGCCGGGTCGGGTTTGGGTTTGGGCTTGGGTCTAAAATGAAGTCTTATTTTTGCTACGAAAAACTTAAACAATTTTGCGGGTTTTTCTTTTGGATGCGGCAATGACTATGGGCGCAACCCAAATCACTACACCATATCATCCAATTTGGCACACAACGTTGCGAGGATAAAATACGGTTTATAGCCGTATTATATTTGATAGGTCTTAGAGTCGTAGCAAACTACATTTTACGATCTGCACCACCCTAAACACAATAAATCTGACCATCCATCGGGGATGCCAAATCTAATTCGTATCATATTGTGCACCCCTTCAGGCACTCCAAACACAAATTTTGGCCGCTCCCTTTTCCTTTTGTTTTAGTTTAATGGTGACCGAAAACCCAAATTAGGGTTTTCGATCGGTGACCAAATCATGCCTCCACCTTTCTCTGGAATCTCCTCCTCCGGCAGAGATGATTCGATTTGTGTGTCTCCAGCTTTGCACTGGTTAGATCACTGGCATCACTGGCACCAATGATCGACCAACGCAAAGCTAGAGACCCCAAATTTGGGTAATTTGAAGATTGTGGACTTTGGGTTATTCCGATGTGCTAATCAACTTATTCTTAATTTGTATCGTTACATTCAGGTAATTATTTTTACTTGTTCATATCATCTTAATGTCACTCTCAAGGACAGAGCCAGAATTTTAATTTCCGCTAGGCTAAGTAAAAGATTAATTAAAAAAGGAGCGATCTTGATTGTAATAACGTCATTCACAGAGTAGATTTGGGGATAAGAATAAACATTTGTACTTGTAGGCAAATGAAATTTAGATAACCACATTTACTTGGTTTTTCACAGAGTAGATTTGGGGATGTAGTTGGGTTGGCAGTTTTATGTGCTTTGTTAAAAAACATAGAAGATTGAAACAGGATCTCCTATCTTGAAATGTAAGAAAACCATGCAGGCAGCCAAGTTGCATTGTTTCTATTCTATGTGTAATAATAGATAGATGGATTTCAAGGTGTACAACCCTTCATGTAATAGAGAAGTTGTTAGTGTTTTGAACGGTATAATAGGTTATAACAATGCAGTAAAACCTTAATTGTGCAGGTTCTGTTGGATTGGGATTTCTGTCATGGTACTTAGCAGGAAAAATCAGAGCATTTTTGATATAAACTTCAGGTAATATCTCGCTTTTTTCCATCCCCTCATCTCGGATACACTACATTATCTAGATTAGGGCGATAAAATAGAAAGGGCAAGGCTATAGCAATGTTATATCTACAATATTGCAGCCAAGTGACAAGGAGAATTATAATGAGTTTTTGGTTTAATACTTTTAGAGCGAATTAGTGAGTCATTACGTGAAAATCATGTTTGCGAAGATTTTGGGGAATGAAAAATAAACTGGTTCAAAGCAAAGGAATTGTTTTGGGGAATGAAATCATGTCATGTAGCATTACATAAACATGTTATACATATAATTGACAAATATGCACACGCGAATACAAAGGCACGATATGCCCTTCACTGTTATCAGTACGAACACAAAGACACGATATTTTGTGTGCAATCAGGCATAAAATTACTTCTTTTTTCCTATTGATTTGGGCACTTGTGTGTTGTTGTAACTCAGGCACTGGCTATCATGATTTAGTTTTACTGCCAATCATCAGGTTGGCCTTTTAAGTTTTTGTTTTAAACTGTGTACATAGTAACATATATAAATATTTATGCTGTTATATATAAAACTTTATGATCAACATCATGAGCTAGCTTATTCTCATAGTAGTACTGCTTTGATTTACAACAAACACATGGATTTCATCGGCATATTGATCAGCACGTACGCTCAATCTTCCCGGCCTCGACTTGAGTTATATATATCAGGCTGGTCATATGTTTTTACCTTCTTTTGTTAGTTCGTACTGTTATGAAAATCTTTGACAGTTTCCTTTGTATATGTTAGTATGTTATTCATTGTGTTCGTGTTATGAAAAATCTTGTAAATGCTTTGAGTATATATATAAAATATAAATTGTGTTATTCTTGTGTATAAATTGTGGCATATATGCTGTGTTATATGAAAAATATGTGCTACAGTTTTTGTATATATATATATATATGCATATATATATATATATATATATATATATATATATATGTATATATATGTATATGTGTTCACACACAGATATAATTCGATACAGTCAAAGGCCGTGTCTGAATACTACTTAGATACAGCTATAAGCTGTATGTTATTACTTATGAGATACGGTTTGTAGGCGTATCTAAAAATTTAACACGCCGTTTTTTGATACGGCTATTGGTCGTGTTTAAGAGCCTTAAATACGACTAAAAACACAGATTAATCAGCATATATGGTGTAGTGAATCAAATGGGTTTATAGCCCGTTAAACAGATGAAGAGAAACGGGTGCGGCCTGTTTTAAATAGATGCGATGGTTTTAATTCAAAATCAAACGTCAAACAGACGCGGCTATTTGAATTATAAAGGTTCGAAGATTATAAATGCGTGAAGAATCCTGATCACATTTCTCACGAATTTTTATCAATCTTCTTCCTTTTCCTCTGCCCGAAAATAAAATCATTGTTGCCGAATCTCTACTCAGACTGACGTACTCTTCACTGACTCGTGCAATCTTCGATTGTTGTATCCTGGGAGGCTAATTTAAAAGTCTTAAGGAAATTGCTAAGGCAATTAGCCCCAATCGAATTTCCTTTCTATTTCTATCGTTTTTCCTTATATATACTATACTGTATCCGCTAGTGTGCAAGTCGGATTGTGTTTTATAACAATTGCACATATTGTTGTTCATTGTAACACAAATTGGTGTCGCTGATTGCGTCTGTTGCTTCTGTTCTGAGATTAAAAGATCTACATCTTAAGACTTTTTATATATTTTCATGAAAACGGAGATGGCAGCAGAACAAATATCGATAAAAACAACCAACTTGAACAAACCAGACATGTTTAAGGGAGAGGGTGATGATTTTTTGACATGGCAAAGTCAGATGCTCTTTTATCTCACTAATCTGGGTCTGCAGAAGCATCTTGAGAAAGATGAACCAGTGCGCTTACGCTGGGCAAAACCATGGAGTCAGATAAGATTCCAAAAATTGATGCATGGAGGCACTTAGATTTCCTCTGTAGGAATTACACCGTCAACTGTTTAGACAAAGTTTTGTACAAAGTGTATCAGCCAATCAAGACTGCTAAAGCTCTCTAGAATGCGCTTATCGCAAAGTAAAAAACACAAAACATGAGCCTGAAGAAGTTTATAGTTGACAAATTCATGGAATACAAAATGGTAGGTTCAAAACCTGTTCCTGCGCAACTACATGAACTTCAAATCATCATCCATGAAATGGAAGCAGAAGGCCACGAAGTTGGTGAATCCTTTCAAGTTGAGGCGATCAATGGACAGTTGCCACCATCTTGGAAAGACTACTGCAACTACTTAAAGCACAAGAAGAAGGAGATATCCTTACAAGACCTAATCATTAGATTGAATACTGAGGGAGATAATCGCGGAGTCACTAAACCAAAAAGCGAAGTGGCTTTTGTTGTAGAAGGGTCAAAGAAAAAGGGCACCCTAACAAAAATAAAAAGAAAAGGATGGCGCCAGAAAACAAGCCGCATGATCAGAAGCAATCCAAGAAATTCAATGGCGAATGTTGGGTTTGTGGAAAAACTGGTCATCAGGCAAGATTGGAGACATAAGAAACAAAAAAATTCAGAAGCGAATATGGTGGACAAAATGGACATCGATGGGCCTAACTTTTCTGGTGTTGTGTCAGAATGCAATCTAGTCCAGAATCCTTCTCAATGGTGGTTTGACAAAGGCGCTACACGGCTTGTGTGTTCTGAAAAGTCCATGTTCTCCACATACAACAAACTGGATCATGGAGAAAAAATGTACATGGGTAACTCAGCAGTGTCAATGATTGAGGGCAATGGGAAGGTAATCCTCAAATTCACATCTGGTAAAACGGTTACACTAAATGATGTGCTTTATGTTCCAGATATCCGGAAAAACTTGATTTATGGACCTATACTGTCAAAGAAAGGCTTCCGAATGGTCTTTGAATCAGATAAACTTGTTATGTCCATGGCTGGGGTCTATATAGGGAGCGAATACTTATGTGACGGCCTATTTAAGGCTAATGTAGTCGTAATCGGCAATAATAATGTATGTTGTAATTCTTAAATGAAGAAAAAGGAAGTTTCTTATGTTGTCGAGTACGATGTTCTATTATGGCATGAAAGATTAAGACACATAAACTTTCGAAAAATGAAAAAACTTGCAAATCTGGATTTAATTCCAAAATTTCAAGTGAATAAAAAATATAGATGCGAGACTTGTGTAGAAGAAAAAGTGGTTAAGAAACCATTTCATACTATTGAAAGAAGTACTGAACCATTACAAATGATTCATACTGACTTATGTGATTTCAAAAACTTACCTACAAGAGGTGGGAAAAAAATATTTTATCACATTTATTGATGATTATACACGATATTGCTATGTATATCTTTTAAATAGTAAAGATGAAGCAATAGCATCGTTTATAAAATATAAGACTGAAGTAGAAAATCAGCTAAATAAAAAGATCAAGACACTAAGATCTGATCGAGGTAAGGAGTATGAATCACCATTCGAACAATTTTGTGTAGAGAATGGTATAATTCATCAAACAACAGCTCCATATTCACCACAACAAAATGGTATTACTGAGAGAAAGAAAAGAACGTTAAAAGATATGATTAACACAACGCTCATAACCTCAGGTCTACCAACGAACTTGTGGGGGGAAGCCTTAAATGTGTCTAACCACATTTTAAACAAGGTTAAAACATGAGCGATTCCATATGAGTTATGGAAAGGACATAAACCAAGCTTTAAATACCTCATAGTGTGGGGGTGCTTGGAAAAAGTTCCAGTTTCGCCTCCTAAAAGAGTCAAACTTGGACCAAAAACAGTTGACTGCTACTACTTAGGGCCAGCCTAAAATAGTAACGCTTACAGATTTTTGGTATTCAAGTTTGATATAGCTGATATTCAAATAAATACAATCATGGAATCGAGAGATGCCCCATTCTTTGAAGATGTGTTTCCGCACAAAAGGAATGAAGGAACTTATGTCCCTAAAAGGCCAAGAGAGGAATCGACCAAGTCACATGAAGATGAAAATCATCAAGAAATTGAGGAAATAGAACCCAGAAGAAGTGTAAGGCCTGGAACTTTCAAGACATTTGGTCTGGAGTTTTTAACATATATGTTAGAACACTAACCTCAAATGTACGAGGAAGCAATGTCATCTTCTGAGTCTGCATGTTGGAAAGAAGCAATCCAAAGTGAGATTGATTCGATTCTAAGCAATAAAACTTGGGAAATTGTTGATATTCCACCTGGAATAAAACCAATTGGCTGCAAATAGATTTTCAAAAAGAAAATGAAAGCAGATGGCTCTATTGACAAGTATAAAGCCAGATTAGTAGCCAAACGCTATCGTCTAAAAGAAGGGGTAGACTTCTTTGATACATATTCGTCGGTAACACGAATAACCTCTATAAGAATGTTGATAGCAATAGCATCCATCTATAACTTAGAAATTCATCAAATGGATGTAAAGACAGCATTCTTAAATGGAGATCTCGATGAGGAGATCTACATGGAGCAACCAGAAGGTTTCATTTCCAAAGGAAATGAAAATAAAGTCTATAGATTAGTAAAATCATTATATGGACTAAAACAAGCTCCAAAACAATGGCACACAAAATTTGATAGTGTCATGATGAAAAATGATTTTCGTATAAATGAATGTGATAATTGTGTTTATCATAAACAAATTGGACAATCATATGTGATGATTTATCTGTATGTAGACGATATGTTAATTTTTGGTCTGAATACCCAAGTAATAGAGACCATAAAGAAAATGTTAGTCAACAATTTCGATATGAAAGATTTAAGAGTTGCAGATGTTATTTTGGGAATCAAAATAATAAGAACACCTAATGGAATTGAATTGTCTCAGTCACACTATGTAGACAAAGTGATTGACAAATTTAAAAATCTTGGAATTAAAGGAGTACGAACACCTTTCAATCCATCTGAAGTACTGCATAAAAACACTAATGAGAGTGTAATGCAACTAGAATACTATCGTGTAATAGGATATCTCATGTATCTCATGAATTGCACAAGACCAGATATAGCTTATGCAGTAAGTCGATAAAGCAGGTACACAAGCAATCCAGGGAACACTGGAAAGCACTAATGAGAGTGCTAGGATATTTGAAAAATATCTCAAAATATTCCATACACTATGGAAAATATCCAACCATATTAGAAGGATATAGTGATGCAAACTGGATTACTGATTCAGAGGAATCCAAATCAACTAGTGGTTATGTATTTACCTTAGCAGAGGCACCAGTGTCATGGAAATATTCTAAACAGACATGCATAGCTCGATCCACTATGGAATCAAAGTTCATCGCATTAGATAAAGCAGGCGAAGAAGCAGAATGACTTCGTCATTTTTTAGAAGATATCCCATTCTGACCTAAACCTGTACCAGCCATATGCATACACTGCGATAACCAAGCAGCGCTAAGTAGAGCGCATAACTTTGTGTATAATGGAAAGTCATGACATATTCATAGACGCCATAACACAGTTCGGCAGTTACTCTCAAATGGAACTATTTCCATAGATTATGTGAAAACAAATGATAACCTAGCGGATCCGTTTACTAAAGGTTTATCAAGAGAGAAAATTGACTATGCATCGAGGGGAATGGGTTTAAAAGCCTAAACCAACAAGAGTTATCTTATACGGAAACCTATCCTAGCGACTGGAGATCCCACGGATTAGGATCAATAGGCAAACCAGTTATGAATAACTCAAGACGTAATGCATTTTTGGACACAGTCCTACTCCATTCCTATAGTGCAC
This sequence comes from Allium sativum, assembly GCA_030737875.1. Lineage (NCBI taxonomy): Eukaryota > Viridiplantae > Streptophyta > Magnoliopsida > Asparagales > Amaryllidaceae > Allium > Allium sativum. The sequence continues at coordinate 1,013,944,437 of CM060926.1, read as the reverse complement.
ATTATAAATACATGCCTACAGAAGTATTACAAGATTAAAACTATGTTTTTTAATGATGACCATATCTTGAAAATGACAAGTGGGGTATATGTAGGATACTCTTAATGGTTGCAATCACCTATTTTAGTGTGAGCTGGGTCGGCTCTATGAGAATTTTAAAAGGCTTGAATTCTGTATAGCACTCGCAGAACCAAAAAGTGTTCAGGACGAAAATGAACAAAACCAAGAGATTGGATGAGAAGGGAATCAATGCTTCATAAAACTTATTGTTTGCATATACAATAAAGGTTGATGGTTCAAGATGAAATAATTCACCGATTAGCCGAGTAGACACGATAAGTTTTAACTAGGGAAAGTTCAAAGTGAAATATCTAATTATCCACGAAAAAGCATTACTCCATACGTAGTCTGAGATATTACCTTTTGCGTGGGGGAAAAGTATATTATCATTCATGTGGGGGATTGTTAGAATTCAAAGAGATGAATGACATATACTTTAGTCCCACATTGCCAAAAAGAAGATTAGATATATGTATTTATATCTATTCCTCATTCCCTATATTGGCCCTTAGGGTTAGGTAATTTTGTGCGAGGGGGAGGACCTAGATCATATGAACCAAACACGCACACATGCGCCGCCCGCCCGTCCCGTACCGAACCGGGCTAGGTTAGGTTCGGGTTTGGGCTTGGGTCTAGAATGAAATCTTATTTTTGCTACGAAAAACTTAAACAATTTTGCATGTTTTTCTTTTGGATGCACCAAAAGAGCCAAAATTCATTGCATCTTCATATGCGGAAACTTAACCTGAGCTGGTGTTTGAGAAATCGAATTATGAAAAAAGTTCATGTTAACAATGTTATTTTCAAATGAATGTGGATGTTAGATTATTCTCGTTTGTGATTATGATAATTTTTATTCATATGGTTTATGTTTGAAAACTGTGTTGCAAAAAGAAAATATTTTATGCAACTATGCATATAACAACGGTGGAGAAAACGCTGTTAAAGTGTTTTAACAACATATATTCACCATCGTAAAATGCTCTTTTTTTGTAGTGAGGGTTTGAAATATGTTCCTACCAAGAACTATCGTGCTAACTATTTTATTCCAAGACTACTTGTTAACGCAAATTACTTTCACTTGTTAATGTACTATAATGCCATAAGAATAATATAAATGAATATACCGACGTAACAATGTAGTTAATCATATGTGATAGAAAGTAGGATATAAAGAAAGAACATTCGTCTAAATAGCTAAGAGACTCTTTTTTTGAAAATGAAATAGCTAAGATACATAGATGAGTGGACAATTTTAAAAATAACCTGGCTATACTTCTATTCCATGTGGCTAATGAAATTTAGATGCCTTAACCATTTTTGGCCTCATAAGTTACCAACTTGATTCTTTGCAGCAAAAAGAAGATTGCATCTGCGGGCATCAAGTTAGGGAGGAAATTGAACTTCTGATCTCAGGATCAAGAATTGAAATAGCTTTAGGTTCAAGATAAGTATCATGATCAAGAATCGCACGAGTATACATCAGTTGGTAACTCCGAATAACCAGACAACCTCAACCATTCACTCTTGTAGAGCTCGATGGATTCAAGAGAAGGGTGGCATTGATTGAGGTTGATTAACCGATAATTATATGTTATGATAATTATTTGTAATTTAAACAGGTCGGAAGACATAGCTTACCCCAACAAAATAATAGCTCCCACTGAAACAGTCATCCCATTATACATTAATTATCCAATCCATCAGACTTGCTCTGATTATCATTCTAAAATGATTCATTTGGCATGTTACCGTGAAGAGCAAGTATAGAAGAATAGCTGAGAAGATTTAATTATTCAAGAAGATGTAATGATATAGATTACAAGATTGGATACAATAATATGCAAATTTATAGCTAATAAATGCAACGGCTAGTAGAAAGATGCCTGAAATGAAAGATGCATGAATGTAACGGCTAGTAGAAAGATGCCTGAAATGAAAGATTCATGAATGTAATGGCTGGTAGAAAGGTGCCTGAAATGAAAGATGTGTGTTGAATGTATAAACTTGTTTTGCACTATTATGCCTCCTCAATTAGATCTGGGTTTTCCGCTCTCATTTCCATTTTCACCTCCATCTATTATCCTCAGCTCATCCCTCATTCTGATGAAGTTTTTAGTCGATAGAGCTTTGGTGAGGGCATCGGCTCTTTGGTAATACGCTGGTACATGAGAAATTATCAATTGTCCTACTTGTGCTTTTTCTCTTACGAAGTAGAGGTCAATTTCGAGGTGCTTTGTCCTTGAATGTTGGATTAGGTTAAGTGACAGTTAAACCGTGCTCTTGTTATCGCACCAGATAACTGGTTTTCTCTTTAAAGGAAACCCTAGTTCTTCCATGAGTGAACCTATCCAAAGTAATTCTGCTGTTGCGCTTGCCAGTGCTCTGTATTCGGCCTCTGTACTGGATCTAGAGGTAGTCTGCTGCTTCTTTGTGCACCATGAAATGATGTTGGATCCCAGGTAAATGCAGTATCCTGACACTGACTTTCTATCATCAATGTCATTTGCCCAGTCGGCATCGCTGAAGCACTGCAAGTTGCATTCTTTCTCTGATTTCAGAATTATTCCATGATGTCTCGTGCCCTGTAAGTATCTTAGAATTCTTTTCAATGCTATCCAGTGTTCTGTCAATGGGTTTTGCATGTATTGACTTAATTTGTTCACACTATAACATATGTCAGGTCTTGTGATGGTTGCATATTACAGTTCCCCGATTATACTTCTGTACTGCTTGATATTATCTATGGCCTCACCTTTATGTTTAGATAGCCGTAGATTACTGATCATCGGTGTTGGTGAATGTTTTGCGTAATGCATATTTGCTCTTTGCAATATCTTTGAAATATAATTCTGCTGTGACAAGATTAGATCTTTGTTATTTCTTTTGATCACCTATATTCCAAGGAAATATTTTAGCTCATCCAGATCTTTGATAGTAAAACTTTTATCTAATAAGTGTACAATTCTGCTTATTTCTTAATCATTGTCTCCTTTTATAAGCATGTCGTCCACATATACCGGTTTGAAAATAGTTCCCAGTGTGTTCTTCTTCTTCATGTATAAGGAATTATCAGACATTGCTTGCTTGAAACCCATGTTAGATAGGGTAGATTTTAGTTTCTCATACGATGCCCTCAAGGCTTTTTTTAAACCATAAATGGCATTATGTAATTTGCAAACTTTGTCTCTATTAGTATATCCTTCCGGTTGTTGCATATACACCTCTTCATTCAATTCTCCATTTAAAAAGGCATTGTTGATGTCTAGTTGCTTCACGTTCCAACCTTGGCTTAAAGCTATAGCTAGTATTATTCTGATGGTTGTGGGTTTAATTACTGGGGAGAATGTCTCGTTAAAGTCAAACATGAACTGCTGTGCATAACCTTTGGCTACCAGTCTGGCCTTGTATTTGTCAATGGTTCCATCTTCTTTCCTTTTTATTTTGTACATCTACCTGCATCGAATTATGTTCTTGTGTTTTGGCGGTGACACGAGACTCCATGTTTTATTTCTCACGAGTGCTTCATATTCAATATTCATAGCTTCTTTCCACTTATTTGATTTTATTGCTTGGCCAAAATTTGCAGGCTCGGTCTCAACCATGGAAACACTGTATATTTTAGGTTTGAAAATGCCACTGTTTGATCTCGTAGTCATGTGGTGTCTAGCTTGTGTTTGTTATGCCTCCTGTTGTGCAGTTAAGCTTGCATTTGTGTTTGTATTGTTGTCCCCTTCCATATTGTTGTTGTTCACGTTATGACAAGCTTGCATTTGTGCCTCCTGTTGTGTAGTTTAGCTTGCATTTGTGTTTGTATTGCTGTTACTTTCCATATTGCTGTTGTTCATGTCATGATAAGATTGATCAATGTTTCCTTCAATATTGCTTGCATATGTATCTTCCTCATGTTGATCTTGCATGTTGGTACTATGTGATTTTTGGCAAGCATCGTCTATAAGTGGTTCAGTGATAAAAGGTTTGAACTGCTCAATTATAGTGGTGTGTCCCATATTCCTGTCTTTGGCTTCTTGTTTTCCTGAAAAGGGAAAAATATTTTCATCAAATATAACATGTCTTGAAACATAAATTCTGCCATTTTTGTCCAAACATTTATATCCTTTCTGATTTTGAGCATACCTAATAAACGTGCATGGACTTGATCTCATGCTTAATTTGTGTCTATTGTAGTCTCTCAAACATGGAAAATATAAGCAGTCGTGTGATTTTAAGAAGTTATAATCTGACCTTATATTATATATCAATTCATGTGGTGTTTTATTATTTAAAACTCTAGTGGGTAGCCTATTAATGAGAAAAACAGAACTATAAAATGCCTCATTCCAGTATTTCATAGGAAAGGCGCTTTGAGACATTAAAGTTAAGCCTGTTTCCACGATATGTCTATGTTTTCTTTCCGCTAAACCGTTTTGTTTTGATGTGTGACGGCAGGTTAACCTGTGTTTTATTCCTCTTTGGGAAAAATAATTAGCAAGTGGTTTGAATTCTGCCCACCCATCAGTTTTAACATTTTTGACAGTGTGATTAAGTTGTTTTTAAACATATGTTATGAATTGTATGACCGTATTGCATGTTTCAGATTTGTTTTTAAGCATGTATATCCACATATATCTAGAATATGCATCAACAAAGGAAAGATAGTACCTGTGTCCCTGATATGAATTTAGTGGCGCTGGTCCCTATAAGTCAGCCGCTATAAGCTCCAGTGGCTTATCATAAATAGTTTCAGAATCACTGAACGGAAGTTTGTGGCTTTTGCCGAGTTGGCAGTGTGTGCATGTGTGCTTGACAAGTGTGTTATTATCAAAAGAGATATTATTGCTATTTAAAATTATTCTAACAGTTTCAAGACTTGGGTGACCCAATCTAACATGCCATGATTCAAGAGAATTACATTTACTAGTATTTCTGATGCATCTATTACTGTCATTATTATAAAAGTTCCTAGTACAATTATCATTACTGCTAACATCTAGATTATTACACCAAAATCCTTTACTAGAATTGGTGGTCTTCAAGTTGTTGAATCTGTATAGGCCATCATGTAGATTACCCTGTAGTAATATATCATGGCTTAGTGAATCTTTAACTAAACAGAAATTTGGGTGAAACTTGAAGTATACGTTATTGTCATTGGCAAATTTTGATACGCTTAATAAATTTTTGTTGCTAATGGGTACTCTAAGTAAATTATTCAATTTGAGTTGTCTTTTACCAAGTATAGTACCCTTATCGATGTGAGTTATACTAGTGGTTTCACCATTTCCCATGTGTAGAGATTTCATACCTGAGTAGCTCTTGCTTCCTATGTTAAAATTTTGGAGATTATTGGTGATATGGTGGGTAGCACCTGAGTCTGGATACCACTCTTCAGGATTGGTATCATCAGTCGTGTCTGCATCATCATTGCTTGCACTTTGACTTCTGTTCAGCTCATTGTTGTTCATGTTTAATCCCCTTATGGTTGTTGTGTCGGCTTGAGCATTTTTCTATAAAGAATTGCCTTCAGAGTTGTACCTAAAATAGCACTTGTTTGCCATGTGTCTAAATTTCTGGCATACCTGACATTTAACACGATTGTTAGTGTTCCATCTTCCACGTCCACGACCTCTTTAGGGTTGATGTCCTCCTCTTGGTGGCTGATTCCCATGCTGGTATTGATTTTCCTGTTTATTGATGTTGCCAAAGTTGTTGCTTTGTGTCTGTTTTGCTTTAGCAGTGGCGTAATTAGCTGAAAACTCTCCCTTCGTTATTTTCCTTTGTTTAATCCTGCCTTCATGGGAGAGGAGTGTTGATCGAACAAACTGTAAGTCAGGTAAATTTTGTTATGTTGCTAAAACAGTTATTAGAGACTCGTATTCATCATCTAGTCCACGTGTAATAATTAGAATTTGCTCATTATCATTGATTTTATGACCTACAGCATTCAGTTTGTCGCATATGTTTTTAATTTTACCCAAGTAATCTTTCATACTTAGGCCTTCTTTTCTAATGTTTTGTAATTCCCTCCTGTATTGCATAACTCTAGCAGCGGATTGAGAACTAAAAATTTATTCAGCTGTTTTCCATATTTCATAAGACGTGCTACATCAAACTATTTATGATAATAAATTTGAACTTACTGACGATAGGAGCCATGAGGAGGGGAGGCTGTCTTGTTTTTGAAACTTTGTGTAGTCTGGGTAAGGCACAATTTCTCCTTCCGGATTGGTTATCATCACTGGTGGATCTATTATTGTCCCAATAATGTATTGCAGTAAATCATACCCTCTTAAAACGATCTCTACTTGATATTTCCATAGAATATAATTGTCTTCATCTAGAGATGTGGTGATAATTTGGATTTTTGGTTTAATCAGGTCATGGTGGTTTGGTGGAGCGTTGTACCCCATACTTCCTAAAATAGAGGAGGTTGCTTCATTGTTGTTGGCCATAAAAGATCAGGGATCGTGCGAGACAGACTGAAAAATTTGCAGTTGAGCTTGGTAAGATCTCAAATCAGCAGCCAGTTAATGCTTGGATAAGATGGTTTGAGCTCTAGTTATGAGGATCCAATCTGAGGAGAGAATAAAACAAAATCAACTTTCTGCTTGATGATTAAGCCTTTCGGCAATTAGGCTCTGATACCATATAGAAGAATAGCTGAGAAGATTTTATTATTCAAGAAGATGTAGTGATACAGATTACAAGATTGGATACAATAGTATGCAAATTTATAGCTAATAAATGTAACGTCTAGTAGAAAGATGCCTAAAATGAAAGATGCATGAATGTAACGACTAGTAGAAAGATCCCTGAAATGAAAGATGCATGAATGTAACGGCTAGTAGAAAGATGCCTGACACGAAAGATGTGTGTGAAACTGATTGAATGGATAAACTTGTTTTGCACTATTGGTAAGGGCCCTTAAATCATTGAGAGCCTCAATGTGTCATTGACGAGGGCGAGGTGATGTGCATGGCTAGTCAATGACTGTACTTGCTGTCCAGCATTTGCAGGAATGTACAAGCATTGCAATTCATTGGTTCGCGATGAAAGGGAGGGTCAAAATTCATAGCTAGCTCTACCTCTGTAAGCATTGCACAAATTGCAACAAAGTGAACTCAAAATTCATGCATCTCTGTGTACAGTTGGATCAACAAGCATAGAAAGCATTGGGTGATGTTGACAAGCAATTGAAGCTCAGAAGTTATATGCTACTGTCAGCACTTATGTGGCGACCCAAACTTCCCCGTAAAGGAAAGCCCGGATTGCTTTGAGAATACGACAAATAGAAACACAAAAAGAAGAAGTTTTCATTGCTATTTACAACAATTTACATCGGAGTACAAAGAATATTCAGAGTATGAATAAATATTATACATTTGATAAATATCAGAGATTTACAAATTACAAATGCAGCGGAAAATAATACTAAACACAACTAAAAGGAATATACGAATACAGAGCTTTCCGAATATCATTCCAGCTGTAAACCAGGATCCTATGAATATAAATATGCAAAACCAAAACTGCTAGCTGCCCGTGTAGAAAATAGGGGCACCTAGAGTTTAGATTAAAACAATAAACTCCAGACCAGTCATGTGACTGGTATGAGAACTAAAACAGTTATTTAAAACTTTACTTTCAGAATAAGGTAAATCAAGGGACCACGTCGTATAATGCGGAACGGGTTTACCCACAAGAATACCAATGCCTATAACAAACAGCGCAATACTAAATAAAGAAAAAGGAAGTTATTATAAGACTCAGGTCCCATCATACAATGCAATGCAAGCCGGAGGATAGAGTTTACCTTATAATAGCCAAATATGCTTGGTATGTTTTAAAACAAATCTTTTATTATTACTATAAGTGAAGAAATTAATTTCAAATATAAATGTATCAATCATAGACAGCATAGTATCCCATGCTACTATGTTGCCAATACTAGGCTCTACAATCAAAACCGAAATGTCACGTATTTGGAAATTGGATTTCCATCATGGTGGTTACTGATTCGAAAGATCTATCGCATAGTGCAATTCCCCACGGTTTACGTCACAGGCATGCGAAAACACCGTAATGCAACACCGAAATGCACATCCGCACTATCTAGGAAACAAGTTACCGCGGCCTACGTCGCAGGCGTGCGAAAACACCGCTAACTCTATCCATCAGGGAATCGGGGGGTGTGCCCTATCCCTCACCTCGGTCGATCGAATCCATGACAACCCATAGGGTGTCTATCCTCATCTCAAAAGCATACTGATCTAACCATCAGTTTACCACAATACCAGTGTGTGAGGCTCACGAATTAACGCTACACAAAGTCGTGCTATATTAACGCTGTGCTTTGATCATCAACCTGAAGACTCTGCTTTTCAACAGTAGCCTTGATCATTTGCCACTTATGCCTGCCACACAGGCAATTTACGCCATGCGACCGATATTTATCGATATACAACCTCTGGTCCCGTACGTCTCAGAGAAGGGAGAAGTAATGGAATAAATTCCCCTTCACTAGGCAGATGTATATTTAATAGAGATCAATCAGCACATAATAAAATCCAATGTCAGACACACCATCCATTTACAAGTCCGTTCTAGGTCTGAACGAAACCGGAGGCATCTTATTCCTCGTCTTGTATGTCTAATACAGGAGAGAGGCCCTCGCATATCCGTACAATCAACAAGAATGTCTGGACGGCTACCACTTTAGCCCTTTCAAGGTAGCTACTCCAATCATGAGCATCTGTAGCAACCCATCCATTCAATGTGAAGATCGTCGGTCTTGCACCGTCTTCAATCTCTTCGACTTTTCGTCGTATCAGTTATTCAAAATGGGTTAAACCCGGCCTTTCCGACTAACTCGCGTATCTTATAATCAAGTGCTATAACAACACATCATACGCCTCATTCCAATCCAGAATATTCTTTTATTCAAATATTCTTTTCCTTTGGGAAAGGTTCCCATTAATTTTATCAAAGATAAATTCTTTTAAATTTATTCTTTAATCTCCTTTGGATACCAAACCATATTAAGGTTTTCCAAACTAGCCGGGATTAGTGAACTACATCGAAGTAATCATTTACTTTATTTCCCTGTCCCAACCTATTTATCCCATGAAGCAAAACTGGTAATACTCCATATCTAACACCACGGTGTTATCGGTAAATATTAATTACCATTTCACGTTCAAATCTAATTAAAGATTTAGCTATTGCATGGAGTAAAACTGGTGGTACTCCATTTTCGATCATTTTCTTGAATTGATAATTTTACCTTCACTTTTCAATCTAATCAAAGATTCATTAAAACTCCATTTAGTTTTAATCTTCCCAAAAATGAATATTAATGATTATTCAAAGCTAAGAAATTAATCTTATCTTTAACTGGGTTAAAGAACTAATGTTATTTAAAACGTAGTTCACGATAAACCCAAATCACATTCCATTAGTCTCTAACCGTAAATTAGTAAGAGAACAACTCCCTAAGTATTAATCCTAAAGGCCGAAACCAACATCAGATCAATACCCAGGAAACCATTCAACCTAGCTAATCTCCAGTTAGTTTCTAATTTTCTTAATTCCATTGGGTTTAAGAACAGTATTATTAAAGATACCATTCACGACAAACCCCAAAATCCAATCCGATATTAAATTCAAGGCTCTAAATACTTATATTTAATATCAAATTCTGAAATCAACAAATATCGTATTAGAATAATGATATATATATTTATATCTTCTAAATTCCTCCACAACATCCGTGTAATCACGGAATCCAATATCAAAATATTAAGAAGATAATTTCAATTCAAATCCATTCCAATTCATATACTGGAAATTCTGGTTATTCTTAAAACCCTTTTCAAATCCAATTTATTTATTTCTAAAAATAAATAAATTATTCTTCTAGTTAATAACTAGTTCATTTCGATAAAAATATATTTTTATCATTTCAAAACTGGGATTTTTCATCCAAAACCTTTCCTAATCATTTATTACGATTTTACATAATTTTCCCATATTTTTCCAGATTTTATTATCGTGCGTACCGTCGGTTTCCAATAACGGCCACCGAACTGCATCCATAATGACCTTTTCTAAAATTGATTCGGACATATCTCCAAATCTATTTGTTAGATTTCAAATATCTTATATTCGTTGGAAAGCTCTATTCGATATGAACCCAACGGTTTCGGTTTTAGGAGAATCCGACGGTCGGATCTCCCGTAACGTCCATTTGAAGTTAATGGTTGAAATTCGCGAACTGCCGCTGCGCAGCGCGTTTTATTCAGGCCATTACAATATATATAATATATATATATTATGTATTTCATTGATTTCCATTTAAAACAAATTTTATAAATTGTTTTAAATTCGTTTTAAAAACGATTTCCACTTCCATTTCAATTTCAAATCCAAATTGAATATTATAATATAAATTCGTTTTAAATTCATTTCAAATCGATTTCAATTCAATTCAATTTCAATTCCATTTCAATTCATTTTGAATTCATTTTAAATCTATTTCAATTCAATTCGATTTCAATTCCATCTCAATTCGTTTTAAATTCATTTTAAATCGATTTCAATTCAATTTGATTTCAATTCCATTTCAATTCGTTTTGAATTTATTTTAAATCGATTTCAAATTTATTCTCAAATTCAAATCAAAATTTAATTTTCCATATCATTTCAATATTAAAATGGTAATATTTTCAAAATATCAGATTTTGAAATCACTTTTCGATATTCATTATAAAATCGACAAAATTCCGGTTCGTGTTAAAATGGCGATTAACTACTTAATACGGCTTCACATTTCAATACTCACAGAATATTATTTTAAAATATTCGTTAACTCTGAACTGGAATCAGACTTAATCAATTGCCATACAATTTTATTTATATGGATTTGTTTGCGAACAAATTATGCAGTTGTAAACAACTGTAAAATCCGTTCGGCTTTCCTAAACAACAAGGATTGTTGTAGAGGGTGTCGAACTCTGGGACCAAATTATTTTATTAATAAATCCAATCAAGTTATCCCTAACTTTTGATTGGTGGAAAACAAAGAAAATAGCAGAAATTAAATAAAAGAGAGTTTTAACAATAAGTGAAAGCGATTAGGGGATAATGACATAGATCAGATTCATAATCATCAATAGCAAAAAGATTAACCAGATCTAATACATGTTTCTGTCACAAACATGAATCAACGATAATAGGTTTTTAGAAACAAATATGTAAATAACGACAAGCATAGCCTATGCAGGAGCTCAGCTCTACAACCATAGACTATCAGGACAGATTCACTAATTAATTTCTAAAACCCTAAAATTAGATCTAAATCTGATAATTGTTAGACCGAACACGAATATACCCTGTGAAGGAGCATAGCTCTTAAACGACACAGGATATTAAGGTTCAGACCTAACCCTTGGTTCAGATCTAGATCTATATACATGAATTCCTCATCCTTTGGCTATGTGATTCATATCGAATCATACTATCAGCGTCATCACCCCCTAATCAAAGGGGATTAGCTAGACATAGCTAAAGAAGAAGAGAAAAAGAAAATAAATAACATGAACATAAATAAAATAAACAAAAAATAAAAAGAAAGGGAGAGAATGATTTTATTCCAAGAAGAGAATTACAGAATAAAACCTAATGTCTTTTTTACAAGACTAAGATACAATGTATTTATAGCTGATATGACAAAGGCTAGCTAGCTAATTACATAATGTGGGACTAAAGAAATAACCCAAATAACACATAAGCCAGTGCGAACGCAGCTTTAGAGTGAGTGGTTTAGCAAATAGGCTAGTGTGAACGCAACATGAGTAAGAGGCCTTCCAAATGAGCTAATGTGAATGCAGTTTGAGTCTTTATTGAGCCAAATCTTCTTAACTGAAATATAATTGCAACCGTTCTTCAAGCTTTAGACTCTTCAAGCTTTTGCAATTTTAAACTTCACTCTTTTTCAGCAAAATCTTCATGCTTTATTCATCAAATGCTCTAAACCATGCTTCTTGTCAACAATCTGAAAACACAGCTATAAATACAAAGTATCAATTATTTTAAAGGGAAAATAAGACAAATAAGCGGATAAAATATACACATTTACGTGTATATCAAATACCCCCACACTTATCTTTTTATTCGTCCTCGAATAAACTAAACTAAGATATGTCACATTTTCGTAGGAAACACGATTGCATTTAGCGTATGCAACAAGCCGTTAAACCTCTGGGTGTCCACAGTAGGACGAGTGTTGTCTCGTGAGGGTTTTCAGCGGATACTACCCACAAAATCCAAAGCGTCTTATGTACGCGGATTAACCAAACAATATATTTAAGGTCTTTCACATTCCAAGGATTTCACCTAACTTCAATAATAACGGTTTAGTCCCAAATTGTCCATCCCATAATTAGTGCAAAAATGAACAAAAATTTTCAAGCTGAATCGTAATTCCTTGATAACACTGTAATTGTCTTGAAGGTTAAGAGCGTGGTGTCAACCAAAGTTTTACACATCGACAATGTGCACCCAATCATTTCTTTATTCTTTTTTTTTTTTCCGAATGATTTTGCACCAACGTAACTGTAATGTATTGGATATGAGTTATGCATAGATGAAGGAGAAATTTGTAAGTTCTAAAAATATTATAGATAAGAGGGCAAGTGTATTAGTTGAACTTCAAATTACAAAAGATAAAGTAATACTAAGGCACATATGGACATTTTGTTTCCTTTCATCTCCTCAACTACAATCCTTGCTTTTAAGTATGGTATGATGGATGTGGATGGAATGGAAATGGATGCTTCATAGTCAAGAATGATGAAGACTATTTTATTCAGAGAGACTCTCTCTTTATTTCATTTTTTTTCTTTCTTTTTTTTTTCTTTTTTTTTTCACTTTTTATTTCCATATTTGCATGATGAATGATGAGCGGAAATGGAATGGAATGACACCGTAATATTTCATTTGATTCCTCTTCTACTACCAACACTTCATGAAAGGAAAGTTTTGTGCCCTAGTTACTCTACTTCTATAACCTTAATTCAACACACAAGTCTGGATTGATGTTATACAAAAAGCTGAAAGGAATGATAAGCAAAGTTTCGTAAGATAGAAAACCCATATAAAATAAGATGTGGTATATGGTTATCCTACCTTAAAACAAGTACGGAGTGGGTAGTGTAATATTGGTAAAAAAAGTGACGTTTTTGACCTTTAAACAAGGTTCTTGAGTATACCAATATAAGATAAACTTGTCGAAACATGGATGTAAATCGACTAAAACTTGGGTTTGAATAATGTGGGGTATCGAAGAAGAACGCTACAATGAGTCATTTCTCCTTAATTGGGCCAAGTGGATTTTAGAACTTACGATTTTGAAAATTTGAGTGGAAAAGAAAATATTATGCATGAAAACAAACTCAGAAAATCCAACAAATGTAGGTGCAAAATCTTTTTATTTCATGATTTTTTTTTTTTGATTATTTTTACTTGCACATTCTAACATGTATAACAAAGGTTGACACGCTTACTCCAGAACACAACTAACGTCTGCACAGTCTCAAGCTAGCATCTTAAAAAGACACATTACAACTCAATGAATAAATAATGTTCATTCCCATCACCCAACAATTCAACTTATCAAACAAGAACCAAGGTGTTATTTATGAATTTAAGTTAATCCTTGTTCAATGAATGACCTACTTCATAAAATTTGATTGCTGATGTAATGTAAATTCCCCCCACACTTGAGTGTGACTGTGTCCTCACAGTCGTTAATCAGACATATCTTAGTGAAAGGAAAATAAAATAAGAGGGTCAGCACGGCTTACCGGGTACACATGTAGAAAATACGCAGTCATCGAATAGATGAACCGGTCCACAATGGACCAATGGATCAGCCTCATCAAGATTATGAGACATAGCTGAAGCACAGAAAACCAAATCATAAAGGATTGGCTATTACGTGACAGATTTGGAAAAACAAATTTCGTTTTTTCAAAAGTTTGAGTTGCTAGTTTTAAAAGCTTGAGCTTACAATTGATCCTGAAATCGAATTGAATTTTTATAGCAACAAAAGAGAGGTCATCGGGCTGGGGTTCAACAAAAGTTTCAAAAACAAAGTTTGATTTGTTCAGATGATGTATAAATTGAGAGACATGTGCATCGTTCTCACCCCCACACTTGTTTTGAGAAATATTGTTCGGTTTTGCTTTAATATTTGAAATTTTATTAACTAAAGGTTCATTCGTAAACCTAAAGTCAAAACCGAACAAATGAATTTTCAGTAAATTTCGAAATCGTGTTTTCTCAAAAATAGTGTCATTCCAGAAAGAGTTCATATACTGCAGAAATTTATCAGTGAAAAACAAGTGATCATAGTGAGGTTCAGTTGAAACGATTAAATCGCAAGGAGTTTCAACGGTTTTGGAAAAATCGTTATTGTGTTCAAGATCACATTCAGCAGTTTCGTTATTATCAACCTCAAGAGTTTCAAAGTTTTCAAACATTTCATTTTCAGTTTCATACCCAACAACATTATGGTCAATCAATTCAAGAATTTTTAGCTCATCAAAGTCGTCCTCACTTGAACAGTTGTTAACAACTTCATCATTTTTGTCAAGTTGACAATCTAAAGTTGCTAAATTTTCAAAATCTGATAGAGGAAGATCAAATTGAAGATTAACGTCCTCGTTTTCAAGAGAATTTAAATTCAAATCAAGCACAGGGCTTTCAACAACTTTATTAAGATTTTCATCAATTTCAAAAGTTGTTAGTTGAAAATCGTCGATTGTGGGCAAAGGTGGATTTTTATTCGAATCGTCACAAGTTTGGATCCGATTTTGTTTCTCACGAAACTTCAAGTAATCGTCAAGTATGTTCGTTTGCTCAACAAAATCAAATTTATAATTATTTACATGAGAATTTTCACTTTGAAATTGTTGAGAACAAAAGTTTTCAGTAGCACCACAATTGAAATTATTCCCGTTGCCAAAATCATTTGAAAAGTGATTTACATTTCCATTTCGAATTTGAAATTCATTTTGGAGTTCAAAATTCAATTGACAAGTGTTATAATCAGAATCATTTGAATTTGGATGTGAAATCGAATTTTGATTATTTTGAAAGCTTTCACTTGAATTGTTGCACATGTATAACTTACACAATTCATTTATTTCTTTATTTTGTTGTATGCTCATTTCAAGTAAAGATTCAACACGTGTTTCAAGAGTTGAGGGCTGATCATCATTTTGAAAATTTGGTGGTGTACAAACGGGATTATCTTGAAAATTTTGAAAAGTTGGTGGCGTAAAATCCAAATTGTTTGTACAAAAGTTGTTATTAAAATATCCATATGAATTTGGTGTAAAATTATATGGATTATATTGATTTTCACAACTATCGTAAAATCCGTTGGAAAAAGGGAATTGAGACATTTTCAAGAAGCTTCTAAAAAAAATTGTTAAAATTAACAAATTCGGATTATATTAATACAAGTCTGGGCCAGGTTCGGACAGGGATTATCAGTGTGCCACGAATCACCGTAGAAACACAACTGAAGGTTTAAGAACCTGTTTGAGTTCTAGACTCTACCGTTCCTTAGACACCTCAGAGAGTATCAATCCTAATTGTCAATTTAACAAATATTTTGTCCTATAAGCTTTGTGGAATCCTCAATTCGATTTCAAAAATAAACTTTTCAATTAATCCCACGTTCGTTTTAAAATTTTAAACCACACATCAACAGGAAAAATATTCAGTCACAGAATGAACAGTCTCAGAACAGTCAATAAAAAAATAATTACAAGCAAGCCGATGCCCTGCAGAAGATTTTTACAAGCAATGTCTATATATATTTTTTATTTGCAGCAGTAGTCCCTGTAGAGTTAGAAAATACTCACCTTGATTGGCAGTCCGTCCAGTGTAGTTGAGTCGCGCTAGCGCGTTCACACCCCACTTGGTGTGCAACCGCTCGAACACTGAATAGTCCGCTGTCTTTTATTGTTGTCGCCTCCTATTATTTGCTTGACTGCGCTGCGGCACGGGTTCGGGCTAGGAGCCCAAAAAAATTTTTTTTAAGGCCTTTTTCAAATTTTCACCGTACCTGCTTTCGAAATTTTCCTCAAACCCCTTTTTTTTTTAAATGAAAATTAGAATGAAAATAAAATGTGTGAAAATCGAAATAAAAACAAAAGGAAATGAAATGTGTTTTTTTTTTATAACTAAAACTAAACTCAACGAAAACTAAAACTGAGCTAGAAACAAGAACAAAACAAAATAAGAAATTGCCAACAATTTAAACAAGGGTCAATTGGCAATGAGAGGCCCAACAGTCTCTCAACCTATAACACGCAGAATACCCCTTCTAAAAGGAAACAAATACTACCAGCAAGCCCTAATTTATAATGTCCAGACAAAATCTCGCCCTCCTTCTATTTTTCTTTTTAGGAGCAACAATTAGAAATCAGAGCACTAATTCAAAATCTTGCCACAAAATTGAGCCGACCGAGAAATCAAGTCTAGGCAAACTATTGGTTACAAACAAGACCTAAAATCCTTTCTTATATCGCAATAGTTCAGAACAGTTCTATTGAAGCTTCAGGACTTTGAAATCGAATTCGAATTTTGGGGTTTTCAGTTCTCAATGGGTGAGGTTGTGTATGAGTTTAGGTGGTTTTTGAGTAGATGTATAGGTTGCGATTTTGCAGGCGATTTGGGCTTGCTGTTTGGAGTTGATGAAAGAAATTGATGAGGTGGCGTTGTGATATGAGCAGTTAAGTTCGAATTTTGGGAGCTTCTGTGGTTTCGAATTGGTTCAGGGGGTTTCGGATTGGGAAGGCAGAGGTCAGGTTGGTGGTTTTTTGTGTATTTTAGTGACGAAGTGTGAATGGTCAGGTTTGCAGGGGGTGTACAGCAGGTGATTTGGCTGCGTTCTGGTTTGTTGGAGGGTGATGAAATGGAGTGGACGGAGATTGATGGTTAGTATACGGATGGCTTGTGGTTATTGCGTTGAGCATTGGCGGTAAGGAGACTGTTGAGAAGAGGGGCTGTGAGTGCTTTGTGGATAGAGGAGTGCGGAGATAAGAGGTGTGGTGATCCGTGACTTGGTAGCAGAGAGTATTACTTGATGATGGAGCAAAGGTGGTTGTGCAGACAGTGCGGTTTTAGCAAGGAGGTTGGAACTGGTTATGGCAAGAGGAGTTATGCAGCGAGGCGATGGACTGAGTTGCGAAGATGTGGAGTTGTTGCGGCAAAATTTGTGGTGAACGTGGATTAAGATTGGAAGTGGTATGAACTGGTTAGGGGTATTTGAATGGTTAGGGAAGAAAATGGTTCGGCACTTGGTAGCAGAATGTCTTGGCTGTTTGTGGGTAGTTTTGAAGGTATGGAGGGTGCTTTGGTGATGGACTGGAGAAAACAGCAAGAAGGAGACTAAAAGAAGACGAGAAAGAAAGGAAATCAGAGAAAGATCTTTTTTTTTTAGAAGAATTGTAAAAGAGATCAGAGATTGAGGAAAGAAAATCACCAAAAAGTTTTTTTTTTATTGTTATAGATAGAAGGAAATAAAGAATGTGTAGAAGAAAAATCGGCAAGAAATAAATGACAGATAGAGAAAGAAATGGAAAGAAATTGAAAACAAAATCTGACAAACAATATTTTTTTCTGTTATTTGGTAGATTACGGTATCGCAGATTAAATACCAAATCAACTAACAAGATTTTTTTTTTTCCTATCTATGCTAGAAAACAAAAGGGAACAAAATAAAAATATATTTGTGTTGAATTTTTTTATTAAGGAAATCTAAAGGAATGAAAAAAAAAAACTAACAATTTTTTTTTATGGAAAAAAAAACTAAAAATATAACCCGAAGGATTATTAATAAAAATTATTTTGGTCCCCGGCAACGGCGCCAAAATTTGTTTGCGAACAAATTATGCAGTTGTAAACAACTGTAAAATCCGTTCGGCTTTCCTAAACAACAAGGATTGTTGTAGAGGGTGTCGAACTCTGGGACCAAATTATTTTATTAATAAATCCAATCAAGTTATCCCTAACTTTTGATTGGTGGAAAACAAAGAAAATAGCAGAAATTAAATAAAAGAGAGTTTTAACAATAAGTGAAAGCGATTAGGGGATAATGACATAGATCAGATTCATAATCATCAATAGCAAAAAGATTAACCAGATATAATACATGTTTCTGTTACAAACATGAATCAACGATAATAGGTTTTTAGAAACAAATATGTAAATAACGACAAGCATAGCCTATGCAGGAGCTCAGCTCTACAACCATAGACTATCAGGACAGATTCACTAATTAATTTCTAAAACCCTAAAATTAGATCTAAATCTGATAATTGTTAGACCGAACACGAATATACCCTGTGAAGGAGCATAGCTCTTAAACGACACAGGATATTAAGGTTCAGACCTAACCCTTGGTTCAGATCTAGATCTATATACATGAATTCCTCATCCTTTGGCTATGTGATTCATATCGAATCATACTATTAGCGTCATCACCCCCTAATCAAAGGGGATTAGCTAGACATAGCTAAAGAAGAAGAGAAAAAGAAAATAAATAACATGAACATAAATAAAATAAACAAAAAATAAAAAGAAAGGGAGAGAATGATTTTATTCCAAGAAGAGAATTACAGAATAAAACCTAATGTCTTTTTTACAAGACTAAGATACAATGTATTTATAGCTGATATGACAAAGGCTAGCTAGCTAATTACATAATGTGGGACTAAAGAAATAACCCAAATAACACATAAGCCAGTGCGAACGCAGCTTTAGAGTGAGTGGTTTAGCAAATAGGCTAGTGTGAACGCAACATGAGTAAGAGGCCTTCCAAATGAGCTAATGTGAATGCAGTTTGAGTCTTTATTGAGCCAAATCTTCTTAACTGAAATATAATTGCAACCGTTCTTCAAGCTTTAGATTCTTCAAGCTTTAGCAATTTTAAACTTCACTCTTTTTCAGCAAAATCTTCATGCTTTATTCATCAAATGCTCTAAACCATGCTTCTTGTCAACAATCTGAAAACACAGCTATAAATACAAAGTATCAATTATTTTAAAGGGAAAATAAGACAAATAAGCGGATAAAATATACACATTTACGTGTATATCAGGATTTCAACATCATATATATACATCAATAATGATAAGCAATCATTAAAAATTCAAACAACATTCAGAGTGCATTCTACAACTGTATAAGCATTAAAATAAATAAATAACGCTTATACAATCTGTCAACCCATCGATTGACATACCACTAATTATTGGAATCAGCGTATGTCAAATATTATCCCAATACCCGTGTGGGGTTTTCAAACAACAAATACTGTTTATTATTTGTACAGTTGGGCGATATGTAAAATTTATCGTCCCAATCAATATCAGATAAATAAGTGTACGTAGACAAACCGTCTGGTTTGTAAACGAATGTTTGTTTCAATACATGACGATTTCACACAGTTCATATATACAATAAAAATGATATTTTTATTGTTCAAATATTTTATTCCATACATGAATATTTTATACAGTTCATTTCTACAATAAAATTGATATTTTTATTATTCATGTATTTTATATAGTCAATTTCTGCAATAAAAATGTTATTTTTATTGTTCATTTATTTTATACAGTCCATTTCACATCATAATCAATTTTCATAACACAATCAAACAAACAAGTCATCCATGGTCTATGGACGACGGGGAGTTGTTCATATGTGCAGTTATAAAATAAATAACTGTATAGAAATTATTTTAGTGAGAAGTTCTCACATTGATCGGTTTCAGAAATCGATAAAAACGATTATTTTATTTAAATTAAACCCAGTGTTTAATTTAATCAAAATTTGCATCTGCTTCTGTTTTCATTCTGGTCTGTTCCATGTTGTAGAGTTCGTCAAGAGGATTGCAACACACTTTGGTTCGTGCGATTCTGATATCGTTTAACAAAGATATGAGTGTTTAAAGGTTAATTACACATTTAAATTAATTAATTATATAATTAATAAACTATTTCTTTAATTACATTAACAGAACGTGGTCGGCTTCCTTCATCTTCTTAAGAACAACGCCGAACCCAATCGTTGCTGCCTAGGGCTGAATCTCGCTCACCGTACGAGGCGCAGACCGACGATCAACCTATGCCACATGAAAGCCCTCGGCGTGGCCCTCATACACTTAAACCTCAGCCACCTTGCAGTCCCGGTTGCTCCTCCATTTGACTTCGACGCCGACTGTTTTGGATCCAAATTCTGGCCATTTTAACATGTTAAATCCCATCAAGGCTGTCAGCCTTCGAGATCTCCACTAGGCCTTTGATTTGTCAATTGAACGGACTTGAAATGGATGATCAGATTGGAAGTAAATTAAGGAAGTAGTTTGGTGTTTTTCGTCCATTCCTTCTATTTGATAACGACCAGGAAATGGTTGACCAAGGGCAATGTAAACCTAGGGTTTGACCGTATCAAAGAGTATATATAGCATAATCATATTAATATTTAAATTCCAATATTACTTGATTCTCCAAACGAGACCCAAGGACTATCGCCCCTAGCTAAATACCCCCATTCCGAACCCAAAGGGATATGTCCTGCTAGCCAATTCGACTGTTTCGATCAGTTTCTCTTTAAATTATAATATAAATCAATATATATTCAATTTGAACGTACATTTTAAATTACCGAGGCACATACTAGCTCCAAAAATTCTAGAAAAATAATTCTGGCTATGTTTTGACGATATGGTCCTAACAAAACTAATTTCGTCGAATTTGGAGACCGTTTGAAAAATGGTCATTTTCTAGTCGATCCAAATTGATTGAAACTGTCAAAACATGTTTTCCTTTGCCACGCTCACATATTGATTTCAAAAATTATGAAAATTGGAATCTAGCAATAACTTGACATCCCGGATCCAACAAAAGTGGTTTCGTCAAAAACGGAGGTCCATTGCAAAATCGCTATTTTTAAGGGCTATATTTCCATAACGACTATTCTGAATTTTCCACTGGAAATAACTCTATATTCCCGCTATGAAATCTGGATTTTTCACATCCGTTGGAAAGATATTTTCAAACATATTCTAATATTTTTGGGTTTACTAAAATCCGATTTGTTTTGAATCCTGTACATTCAATTGAAATTTAAATCGAATTTTCAAACTACTGCGTCATTTTCCAATTCCTTTTATAATTAAAATAAATATTTATATTCAAACTTCGATATAAATAAATATATACGTTCTTATTCTATTCAAAATATATTTCTCGTCTTTATTATTTAAAATAAATCATTTTAAATATCCAAAATACATTAAAATAGCCAAAATAAAATTTTTAAATTAGTTCTGATTTTCCAGATTGTTACATTCTCCCCTACTTAAAATCTTTTCATCCTCGAAAAGGAACGGAGTTGAAAGTTGTTTAACTAATCAACTAAACTTTCATCTTGGCTTTCATTCTTTAACTTTTCAGTTTCTAAGAATTTTCAGATTCTTCAAAAATTTGGCTAACACCCTAAATTTTTGAAAAATTTCGCCATAACCTCCTTTGTACGGGGAGGGGTTTGGAAATTTATTAGGCCGTATTAGGCCCCCAATAAATCCTAAAAAGCATATACATATTTTTAGTGATATAACTTTGTGTCCACAGGGGAGTGTGTATAGATCATGACTCCAAAGAAAAAATTCTCGTCACCCTATAAATAGTTTTTGTGCCTTAATGACTAGAGAGACATGATTATTGTCAACTCCAGACTTGTGTGGGTTTTTTTATTAATCTGGCAATTTACAGTTACATTTTATATAGTCCATATCAGTCTTCGGTTCAACCTGAAATATAATCATCGCCATACAAGCCTCTTGCTTGTATGGTAAATCTTTAACCTCGTCACACTAGCTCCAAGTGCTTATGTGGTATATGATAGATTATGCTATCTTCACGCAGTATGCTATGTAGTGTAGTTCAAAATTAATTGTTACTATCCTTTGATGACGTTTATAATCTCACACAGAACAACCAGCACTCTACATCCAATGGCATTCACAATAGTTTTTATAATAAATAAAATTGTGCATCCAACTCATTAAGGTTTACCTATTTGTCAGGCATGCAAATAAATTCTTTACTCAACAGCAAATCTATTTACCTGTTCAATGTATATGCATGTATATATAGGAAACTCTAACAAAATTGCAATCCAGTTCAATATTTGATCGATTTGGCTAAATTTGCCTTTCATTCACATGTTGGTTTTATTATTCCAATGTTATTAATTAGTTAAACTAACAATCACCTAACACAACCAGCAATCAATTTATTGATTAACTTTTTCAAATATATAGTTTGTTTATATACTTAAGAATCATATTTCTAGTGTCAAATCACCAAACAATAAATTCAAAATAAGGTTTTGGTTCTCACACCAGTCGATTGGAAATATATAGATATTCCACTTTCGAAACTCGAACACACATGCTGATGATGGTATACCTATCATCAGAATCATCTCCGGGCGACTAGAGTGTGATTCTATACCTATCCAGTATATTTGAGACTTCAAATACACATGGATCAGACATATATGAAAAGTCTCATTATACCCGATAGTCCAAATTCAATATAAAATAAATATTCAAATACGAATAACAAGTTATAAATTTTCAAAACAAAATTTGTTTTCATTTTTATTTTAAAAATAACACTCTTCCAACTCATTTTAGGATACTACTGATCCCATCTCTAACGAGCCATTCTCATTAGATATTACTAATCCAATCTCCGATGAATTCTTTCGTTCGGTTCTAATACCTCATGTTCTCTAGCTTTGTAAACCAAAGCTCTGATACCAAATGTGGCGACCCAAAATTACCTGTAAAAGAAAGCCCGGATTGCTTTGAGAACACGACAAATCGGGACACAAACAGAAGAACTTTTCATTGCTATTTACAACAATTTACATCGGAGTACAAGAATATTTAGAGTATGAATAAATATTATACATTTGATAAATATTAGAGATTTACAAATTACAATGTAGCGGAAAATAATACTAAACACAACTGATAGGAATATACAGATACAGAGCTTTCCGAATATCATTCCACCTGTAAACCAGGATCCTGTGAATATAAATCTGCAAAACCAAATCTACTAGCGCTCCGTGTGAAAAATAGGGGCACCCAGAGTTTAGGTTAAAACAATAAACTCCAGGTCAGTCATGTGACTAGTGTGAGAACTAAAACAGTTATTTAAAACTTTACTTTCAAAATAAGGTAAATCAAGGGACCACGCCGTATAACACGGAATGGGTTTACCACCAAGAATACCAGTGCCTGTACCAAACAACGCAATGCTAAATAAAGAAAAATGAAGCTGTTATAAGACTCAGGTCCCATCACACAATGCAACACAAGCCGGAGGATGGAGTTTTACCTTATAATAGCCAAATATTCTTGGTACGTTTTAAAATAAATCTTTTATTATTGCTATAAGTGAAGAAAATAACTTTAAATATAAATGTATCAATTATTTACGACATAGTATCCCATGCTACTATGTCGCCAATACTAGGCTCTACAATCAAAACCGAAATGTCATGTATTTGGAAATTGGATTTCCATCATGGTGGTTACTGATTCGAAAGATCTAACGCGTAGTGCAATTCCCATGGCTTACGTCGCAAGCATGCGAAAACACAGTAATGCACATCCGCACTATCCAGGAAACAAGTTACCACGGCATACGTCGCAGGCATGCGAAAACACTGCTAACTCTATCCATTAGGGAATCGGGGGGGTGTGCCCTATCCCTTACCTCGATCGGCCGAATCCATGACAACCCATAGGATGTCTGTCCTCATCTCAAAATCATACTAATCTAACCATCAGTTTACCACCATACTGATGTGTGAGTCTCGCGAATTAATGCTACACAAAGCCGTGCTATATTAAAGCTATGCTTTGATCATCAACCACAAGACTCTGCTTTTTAATGGAAGCATTGATCATTTGCCACTTAGGCCTACCACATAGGTAATTTACGCCATGCGACTGATGTCTATCGACATACAACCTCTGATCCCGTATGTCTCATAGAAGGGTGAAGTAAGGGAATAAATTCCCCTTCACTAGGCAGATGTATATTTAATAGAGATCAATCAGCACAGAATAAAATCTAATGTCGGATACACCAACCATTTACAAGTCCGTTCTAGGTCTGAACGAAACTGGAGGCACCTTATTCCTCGTCCCGTATGTCCAATACAGGAGGGAGGCCCTCGCATATCCGTATAATCAACAAGTACGTCCGGATAGCTACCACTTTAGCCCCTTCAAGGTAGCTACTCCAATCATGAGCATCAGTAGCAACCCATCCATTCGATGTGAAGATCGTCGGTCTTGCATTGTCTTCAATCTCTTCGACTTTTCGTCGTATCAGTTATTCAAAATAGGTTGAACCCGGCCTTTCTGAATAACTCGCGTATCTAATAATCAAGTGCTATAACAACACATCATACGCCTCATTCCAATCCAGAATATTCTTTTATTCAAATATTCTTTTCCTTTGGGAAATGTTCCCATTAATTTTATCAAAGGTAAATTCTTTTAAATTTATTCTTTAATCTTCCTTTGTATATCAAACCATATTAAGGTTTTCCAAACTAGTCGGGATTAGTGAACTACATGTCGTAATCATTTATTTTATTTCCCATTTCCAACCTATTCATCCCATGGAGCAAAACTGGTAATACTCCATATCTAACACCACGGTGTTATCGGTAAATATTAATTACCATTTCACGTTCAAATCTAATTAAAGATTTAGCTATCGCCTGGAGCAAAACTGGTGGTACTCCGTTTTCGATCATTTTCTTGAATTGATAATTTTAATTATCACTTTCACTTTTCAATCTAATCAAAGATTCATTAAAACTCCATTTAGTTTTAATCTTCCCAAAAATCAATATTAATTATTATTCGAAGCTAAGAAATTAATCTTATCTTTCACTGGGTTAAAGAACTAATGTTATTTAAAACACAGTTCACGACAAACCCAAATCACATTCGATCAATCTCTAACCGTAAATTAGTAAGAGAACAATTCCCTAAGTATTAACCCCGAAGGCCGAAACCAACATCAGAACAATACCCAGGAAACCATTCAACCTAGCTAATCTCCAGTTAGTTTCTAATGTTCTTAACTCCATTGGGTTTAAGAACGGTATTATTTAAGATACCATTCACGACAAACCTCAAAATCCAATTCGATATTAAATAGAAGACTCTGAATAGAAAATATATCGGCTTATATTCAATATCAAATTCTGAAATCAACAAATATCGTATTAGAATAACGATATATCTTCTAAATTCCTCCACAATGTCCGTGTAATCACGGAATCCAATATCGAAATATTCCGAAGATAATTTCGATTCAAATCCATTCCAATTCATATATTGGAAATAACGGTTATTTTTAAAACCCTTTTCAAATCCAATTTATTTATTTCTAAAAATAAATAAATTATTATTCTAGTTAATAACTAGTTCCCAGCCAGAACTACACGTGCAAGTTTCCCTGCATGTGGCTCGTCCATGCTTTTTTATGAGGCGCAGCCTGTGACTCTGCATGGGAAAGGGGGAGGCGGCTGAACTGCAAACTTTCGTGTCCAGTGCATTGCATTGTCTGAGGTGCTTGTGCAGGTGAGTAAGCAGCGCCTACCAAGCTAAGCTTTCCTTTCGTCGAAAAGGCTAGACTGGTTCCCTTTCGGCGCCCGCCCTTGATTCAGATGTTGGGGAAGGTCTGGCTTTGAACCTACATGCCTATGACTTTGTTTCCCAAGAAATTCGCGCAGCGGAGGATCCTGAATTTGAGACTTTCTACACCAAAAATATTTTATTAAATTTCAAAAAAGTAGGCATACGATGTACAAAAAGCTCGCGCCCTTCTTTATCTCTAAAGACGGAATGCCCTAACCATCGAATAACTATTCCATCCCCGCTATCCATTTTGATAAAAATATATTTTTTTCTTTTCAAAACTGGAATTTTTCATCCAAAATCTTTCCTAATCATTTATTACGATTTTACATAATTTGCCCATATTTTTCTAGATTTTATTATCACCCGTACAGTCGGTTTCCAATAACGCCCACCGAACTGCATTGTAACGACCCAACTTTTGAACACATCGGAAGTCGTGTCATTAATAAGAATAAGGATAGATAGATGATAAAATCATAGAAAAACATCAGAATCTCACAGCGGAATTTTTACAAGAGATGATACTTCAAAATATTACATAGCAGTACATATTACATCAGAGCACCATAGATCTAGTGATACAAGTCATTCATAGTACATCTTTAATTATACATCATTGACGACTAACTTGCAGACTTAATTATATAGTAGATATGATAAGTAGACCAGCACACAAAAAGTTCCACCCAGCCTTCCAAGTTTTATCAAGACCTGATTCACTTGTCAACTCATAACAAGTGTTATGAGTACCCAAGAGTTTAAGGGAAAACGCAGAAAAATAAACTCCGGGTCAGTCCGGGGACTGGTATGAGTAAACAGTTTAAAACAGATTAAAGAATTTCAAATATCTCATAAGACCACGCCGTCAATATGGAACGGGTTTTTACCTTATAAGAATAAAACACTTTGTATACTTTAAATTAGATATTATCGTAGTGTCTATTGGTTTTCACAAATAATTAAGAATCTAGAAGAATGCTTGCATCTCACATTCTCCTATATAATATACAAATATAACCCGCTTGGCACTTATGGAAAATTGGATTTTCGATTTTGACAAGGTATGGGACCACCTCCCAATAGTGTATCTCTAGAGGCGAATACACTTGGGTTCACAAGAACTTCTTGCAACCCGGCCCACACATGACCGACCACTCATTTCTCTTAAGTGTATCGAATGTATATCACCAATGGTTGGGTACGGCAACCATTTCCCAAATGGGTAGAATCGATAGAATAAGGAACAAAAGGAATTTCTCTGGATAGGTGATGCTACATCCTAATGGGAGCGACCCACATAGCCATGCTGTCTGCCCGATTTTTGTCATTTCCTGGGTGTGAGGCCTCAGGCTAGACTTACCCTTTCATCATCACTGTTTATTTCTTTTGAATGTCACATCTTCAAAACTCGCCAATCACTAATTGACTTCCCCAAAAATATATTATAGGTATAAAGCGAGATAAACGAATTCCTCTACCACCATATAACTACATTTGAAGAGATCAACATACATGATCAGTTAGAATTACTTTGTCAGACATTCGTCCATACAAATTGTCCTAGGATTGAACAAACCGAAGGCATTATTCAAGAATAACCCTTGTATATCTCCATTTTCTTTGACAATCTCTGACACGCGATGTATAAATCAAGTCGAAGTGGAATATAAAATTCCGGACTCTTTGAAATGATTAATGGAATATTTCTTTTTAAATCATTAGCCTAACACGATTTGTAATTTAATTAACAGATATAATTTTAGTCAACAAAAACAGTATACGATTATTTTGCTTATATCTGGATATTTTGATCTTATTTTAAAAATGAACAATTTTAGTGTGCGCGTCGCACACGGGTTTTCTTTCCATTTTTCCTTAAAATAAATACTTACATTTATTCTTTTAGAAATTATTATTATTATTATTTTAATCATTTAAAATTAAATTTATGTTAATTATAGCTTTTACTTTTTTTTACTCTTACTTTGTTAAAACTTCACTCGATTTTCTGTACCTGATTCACCTCATCTTTGTCCACCAAATAATTCAAAATAAAAATTTAATTTTTATTTTATTATTTATCTCTACTTTATATTTAATTTATTATTTAATTAAAACTAGTTTTAATTAAATCTATATTCAAAAAGACTCTTTTGAATACAAAAATGCCAAAGTACCACTTCAGCTAAACTACCACTTCAAAAACATGGTGTGCGTGCGTGAAAATCATCCCAGCTCCCACGCACTAGCCCTTACCAAAGTGCCAAACACCATAGTGCCAAAGTACCAATGCACTTCTCCCCGAAATCCCTTGCCACGACTGCATTTCCTCTCCGTACCCAAAGTACCACCTGGTACTTTGGCATTTGCCAAAGTACCAAAGTACCACATCCCTGGCACTGGTGATTTCTGGCCCGATCACCCCCAAAACACTGATGTTTTCTTCTCCAATCAAACCCAGTCGCCGTGCACATGCACACCCACACGCGCCGCCTTCCAACTCCGGCGACCACCCCCACGTGTAACTCTTCTCCCACTGATCACTTCGCACTACCCTGACCACCACATCCATGTCGCTAGTGTATTTTCACAGTGCACTGCCATTATCAGAAAAAATACCATCCAAGAAACACCCAACCGTGCCTCGCCCTGACCCCTGGCCGCCGTCCCCTTCTTGCCACGTCATCACCGCTCCCTGACGCCGCAAACCCTCATGGACCGTACCTCCCTAGCCTCGCCAATGAAGAGCAGTTTCGACGAGAAGAACAGGACCCAAAAACCCAATTAAAACCCTATTTCGATCATGTTCTCCAAATCCATGTATTTGAAAATTTGCTTAGCATTTTTTCCTTAATCTAGGACTTCCTCTACCTCTACTAATCGAGTGCCATCAGCCTTCGTCGAACGGTTTGCTAGAAATTTATCAAAGTTGATTTTTCAACCATCCCTTTATTTCTCACAATCTACACTTCTAAAAATCATGATTTTATTTTTTAAAATCATTATTTTGATCCATCATTCCATATATATATATATTTAAAACGAGTTTTTATGATATTTGGATTTTTGATGAAACAAAGAGTTTCATGAATCAATCTGTGTTTGTATTTCTGAACTGAAAATGTTCCTTCTTTGATTCAACAATACTCCGAGTGTTTAACAATTTTCCTTACACTACCTTAGTACAAGCCAGTGTAATGTTCCTTCAAACAATCAGGTGTTGAACTTCTTTTGTTTTTATTTATCCAACAACAATCCTGTTGTTTAAAGGAGAAAACAGAATACAGGAATAACATAGCCATTCAAAACAGAAATAACCCATAGCTTTAAGTCCCGACCACTAACTCTTTACTGGGTAAGGACTGGCATTTAGCATGACTTTCATTTTAATCAAACGTATATATAAAAAAAACAGTTTAACTTAATAGCTCAAAAACAGAAAAGAACAGGAAAGAAAATCCGAAAAGTTTACTCACCGGAATGTGCTTGAAACGCTTAGCTTTCTAATGATTTTTCTTTGAATAGTTTGTGTTGTGATGAGAAGTGCGCATGCTTAGGTCTGTTTATAGGCGAGAAAAATTATAAAATATTGGTGGCATTAATTGCATGGCTACAAAACTGTTTCAATTTTCATTTTTGACCAATGATAGATAATATTTAAAATCCTTTTCTCTCTCAAAATCAGTGCACCATTTCCTAAATTCACATGGCTTTGCTCAGCCAATTCATGCTCTGAAAATCCCCTTGCGCAGGGCACATTCTCCTCCCATTGGCCTTCTATGAAACATAACATTTAATGCCAATGTACATCTACTTTTTACAAAATCTTTCCTTGGTTTAAACAAATATGGTAGTCATCCTATTGTACCATAAATGCTCAGAATTTCATTAGGTCTCTAAACCATATTTTTCACATGACAATTTGATTTAACACTAGAAAACATTTAAATTTTTCCTTGGCTTCCTAGGTGTTACAAAATCTAAAAATCTTGGTACAAAATGATTTTGGCCATGTGAAAAGTTTTAGATAATCTATATGTTAGTGTAGATCATAGTGTACACAAATCAAATGTTTAGATACACAAGATAGAAAAAGATCATGTGTTTGATTTTGTGAAAGACTATGACAAATTGCAACATGTTTTGAAAATGGAAAGAGAGGTGACATTTTCAGAAAATCACATGTAGGAAATGGTTTTAAAAACTGAAAATATCTTGAATAAACAATTCGATCATGAGAAAAATATCTCCTCCTAGATCCTAGTTGCTAGCCTATTACTAGTGTAAGTTATACTTTCACGACTATGAATGAGAGTATGACTTGCAAGAGAAAATGGCACTTCCTGTTATGATTTATGCATATGTGGACAAAAGATTTCCCTCTTGGTCTTGCTTTGACAAATCAAGTGGTTTTTAGCATGTTTTATCCAAGTGTACTTCATGTTTTAAAATGAGAATTTGCTAAAAAAAAATAAGGTTTTAAACTCTTTGTAAAAATGAACAAAGTATATTAAAAAGACGGCATTTTAAAACTTGCTATGCACATGCACATGTGTTATTCTACATACATGTATATAAAAAAAATGAATTTAAAAAATGTTGTCTTACACATGTTATCATACATACATGTGAAAAAATGAATTTTAGCAAATGTTATGATATATGCATATGTTAATGCTATCATACCCAAGTTGACAAGTTTTGAATTATTTAAAGTATGGATTTTAAATCATATTTATAAATACATACTTACGATCAAATCAAAGTTTGTATTAGCGATGTGTGGTAAGAACCGGGCCATTACACATAACTAATATGAAATAACTTTTATATATATATATATATATATATATATATATATATTTGGTAAAAAAGATGGCAAAAACTAGATTATATAGTTGTTGCAGGTTTTTCAATGAGCATTAATGAATCAAATTGTATAAGTCTTGCATATCAGTTGATTGTATAAAGTGTATTTAATTTTCTTACTATGTACACATGAAACATACCTTTTTAGTTGATTTCCAAATAAATGATCTCACAAAAATTAAATCGGGGAGCTCAAATAAATGATCTCACAAACATACCTTTTTAGGCAAGGTTTCAGACAGACACAAGTTTTTGTTTATGCAGTAGAATTAAGAAAAACCGACAATGTTTATGCAGTAGAATTAAGAAAAACCAATAAAGTCGGTTTGATAAAGTATCTAAGATTCTATTCGGATCTAAATGAACTTTTAATTTGGGGAAAAAATGAATATGTAGAAATTGAAATAAATGTTATATGCATGTGTAAATAAATGCTAATTGTGTTCATATGGTATTTTGTGGTTTGATGAATCATAGTATAAGAATTCAATAGAAATTTAATTATATCAAATGGGTTCGTTTTAATGAAAAGACTAAATTTTAGGTAACTTATAAAAGAATTTATTTTGCTCATGTTTTTTTATTCTTTAAAACTACACATGAATCGCAGTATATAGAAGAAAAATTACATATATTATTAAAACTTAAAATAATTATTTTAAGCAATCATGCAAATACAAAGATTTAATACATAAATAAATATTAATGAAAAATGTTGCATTTAATTAGTGCAATTTATCAATTACATATGAAGGATTTTAAAGCTAAAAAGTTGTACATTTTCTATTTGAAAAATTGCTAGCTAATTCAAACATTTTTAAAGCTCATTAATAGTTCCAAAGGTTGAAATTTAAAATATTATCTAAAAAGGAACAGTTAGTAGGAAAATACCTTATTATACAGTTGAAATTTAGTAAGAATTAAGAGATGCAAATCGAAACCAAACCTATTGACAAAACTAGATTGATTTACAAAATTACAACTATAATTCACTATTGAAATTTTAAATTTAAATTAAGGTGAAAATTCAATAATTAAAAAAAAAAGTTTATCAACTTTAAACCAGACCATGAAATCTAATCCACAATTAGGGCTGTCAATGGGTCGGGTCGGGTCGGGTCGGGTTCGGGTCGGGTCAAGTCGGGTTCGTCGGGTCAACCCATTTATTAAACGGGTCATTTTTCTCAACCCTAACCCAACCCGTTTATAAACGGGTTGACCCGACCCGACCTGTGTAACCCGCTAAGCTAAAGGGGTCGGGTCGGGTCGGGTCGGGTCGGGTTGGGTCGACCCCTCGGCTACTATTATTCAAAAATATAAACACTCAAATGCATTCACTGGACTAATACATTCATTTCATTGTTGGTGATATATACATTCACATTTCACACTACAAACACATTCACTGGACTAATAGTCTAATACATTCACTAGAGTCACTAATACATTCAATAAATTAAACACTCAAAGTCTCAAACACATCCACTGGAAGTCTGGAACCATTCAACAAGCAGCACCAAGTTCACAACATACAACATTAGTTAACATTTACAAAAATCACCAACAGCATAACACATTCAAACAAATTACCAATAACATAATCCATTCATACAAATGCAAGAAGCTACTGTCTCTAACTTTAGTTATACAATGCAAGAACTACAGTCTTATAACCTGGCTGAAAGCATAGTACCATTAAGTTGACTGACTACCACATTTCCTCCCATCCCACTACCTGAAAGCATAATACCATTAAGTTAAGTTAGTTTACAGATGTTATTCATAGTCATCTGCTGTCTGCGCATGCAAAATTGCAAATGCATGTCAATGTACAATCCATATATTATGTCTGATACAATTAGCTTTTTCTTTAACAAATAGACAAACGAAACAAAAAAAATCAGTAAAAATTAAAAAATAAATGATTACTTACATCAAATGAGATGCTGATCAATTCTCAAAGAAAATTCTCCTTGTTGGAAAAGAACAAGTTAATAATCAAAGCTCAAAAGCTGATTGACCTCAGCCCGGAAAGCAAAGGTCTCAGCATTTGACATAAATGAAGTGTGAAACATGAAATTGGAATATATAGAAAATCTTATTTAAACTGCTTCCATGAAAATAAAGAGTTGCACGATGAAATATATAAAAAAGTTTGAAGAATGTATAAATGAGAACATGTGACAAACTTCAAATATGATAACGTCGGTACTTCAAGCTGATAAACATGTCATTTTATATAATGGAAAAAAAATGTAAACAAATAACTTTATATAACCAAGATATCACTCACTATAAAAACATGCATAATAAACCTTCAACACTCCTGAACTCTCATGGATGGTACACTATAGACTGCAAAATGATCAGCATGCAACTGGATACATTCTGACTTGGGTTTGCATGCATCAAACATTGAGAAAAACATGCAGATTTATACTTCAAACGATATATTTTATCTTTTAATACATATATTGTGGGTTCAGTAAAAGTACAGCAAACTCTCTAAATCGAATGCGGCTTATGTAAAATGAAATTATGTGGACGATAAACAATGGTATCATTCAGTTTGTTCAAATCTTTATAAAATGCAAATTCTGACATTCACGCCAGGTATTCAATGAAGAATTATCCAAGCACAAAATAATGTGACTAACTACCTCATGCATATGAAGTTGTGAACATAAAATTTAATTACAGGAATCTACATGGAAAATATGATCACATAAAATATGGTCCATGGAGTCATGGACGGATGGACTGGACCTCTGGTCCTTAATTTTTTTATATATTATAAACGGGTTTGGCGGGTCAAGATCAGGTTGGCGGGTCAATCCTAAACCCACCCGTTTATAAACGTGTCAATTTCGGGTTGACCTGTTTATGACCCGCCAACTAAACGGGTCGGGTTAACCTGTTAATTTCCGTGCGGGTTTCGGGTAAGAAATTGACAGCCCTGACCACAATGAAATGTAATCATAGAAGAAATAAATAATAAGACAGAGATGTAATAATACTCACCACTATAAAAAGAAATGTGATAAGAGTATAAATGATCCTTACAATATATGCCAAAAATTTGTTTACATTTAAGTCTTTTGATATTTTTTTGAAGTAGATTAAACGAGATTTGTTGCGGAAAAATTGAACTGGATGGGAAATCTGCAAATATTACTTAGAGATAAAGAGAGATTAATATTTCATTTGAGTTCGATTTTGAAAAAAAATAAAATGAATTATAGAAGAAAATTACAAATATTGCATAAGTTAAAGGGAATCAGTATTCCATTTAAGATTAACTGCGATAAAAGAAATAAAAACTCAAGAATATTAAGCTTTACATACATATATATATATATATATTAAAAGAAATAATAAATGGTAATAAATTAAAGTTAGTATATACTTGTACGTTAATTAGATTAGAAAAAATTGTTATGAAATAAAGGAAAATGAAACTAACAAAAAATATTTACATTAATTAACATTAACGTTAAAACTGGTCATAAATGCACATAAAGAAAGAAAATACAAGGAACTGATATATAAAGCTTGTCATGATTATTCAATAGACATTGTAATTAATGCATCATTCAAAGGAGGACGAAATAGGTATTGTAAAAAAGCTTCAGACGAACACAAGTTTTCGAAGGCTCGGTAGAATTAAGAAAAACCGACAAAGTCGATTTGATTAGAAATTCGTTATACCAAATTGAATAAAATTTAACAAAACAGGCGTTACTTCTTGCAATAATTTTTTAAAATTTTCAAAATTTTCTCAATATTGATAGAATTGCTAAAATTTCAGAAGAAAAATATCAATATTTTTAAATTACAACGATTATTTTTAATGTTGCCTTAATTGAAATTTCAAGTTTCATGATAAAATAATTCATTAACCTTTGAACAAATATATATAATTCGTATCAAATTTTATTACTTTAAAGTTTATTTTATTTACTAATATTTCATTTGAGTTCAATTTTGAAAAAAATAAAAAACGAATTATAGAAGAAAACTACAAATATTACCTAAGTTAAATGGAATCAGTATTCTATTTAAGATTAACTGTGATAAAAGAACTAAAAAGTCAAGAATATTAAGCTATACAAATATATATATATATTAAAATAAATAATAAATGGTAATAAATTAAAGTTAGTATATACTTGTATGTTAATTAGATTAGAAAAAAATGTTACGAAATAAAGGAAAATGAAACTGACGAAAATTATTTACATTAATTAACATTAACGTTAAAATTGGTCATAAATGCACATGTAACGACCCAGCGGATTTTCGGCCCCAAAAATCGACATAAATACAATTACCATATCTAATGCCGACCTTCCAAGCACCGAAAACACAGGAACGTTATTAGAAAGAATTTAGAGGGTGAGAAAAGAAAGAAAGAAATATTAGAATAGAAGAAAGAAGAAGAACATCACGTCAAAATCTCACAGCAGAACGGATAAAATATAATATCAAATCTCTTTATACAAAAGATCTGTATATACATACCAATCATCAGAGTACAACATATAACTGTCACAACGGAAAATAATTTTAAACAACTAACGGTGAAGCCTCCTGCTTCCAGCTCCTGAAACTCCAAGCAAAACCTATCCTGGAAATATACTCGGTCTGACCCGAGCACATTTGAAGCAAAGAAAAATTCACCGGGTCGGTCTGGAATACTTTCAGTGATAAATTCACAGAACAAACAACTTTGTTTAACTTTGCAAAATCCTTTTTGAAAGAAGAAGATAATAGTAAGACCAACCCACACATAAACACGGATGGTTTTTACCTTACTATAACCCAAAACATTTTTTTTTGAAATCATAACTTATTCTGATATTATAATAGTGTCTAAATACAAATAAATAACAATCTAGTGGAACGCTTGCATCTCACGCTCCACATATATAGTATACAATCAAAAACCGCGGGCGCTTATTGGAAATTGGATTCCGACTATGACAAGGTATGGGTCCACTTGTCGATAGTGTATTTCTAGAGGCGAATACACTGGGTTCAACAAGAACGTCTTGCAACCCGGCTCACACATGACCGACCACTCATTTCGCTTGAGTGTATCGATTGTATATCACCAACGGTTGGGATCAGCAACCGTCTCCCGAAAAAGGGACAGCATCGAAATGGATTAAAGAAGCAAATGGAATTTCTCTAGATAGGTGATTATACACCCTAATGAGAGAGACCCACATAGCCATGCTGCCTGCCCGATTTTTGTCATTTCCTGGTTGATGAGGCTTGAGGCTAGAATTTAAATTTTAAAATATCTGGTCATCATTCACTTTGAATGCCACATTGTCAGATCCGTCAAATCACTAATTGGCGTCCACAAATATACTCTGGGTATTAAAGAAGTGCCCCTCTTCGCCACCAACTCAGTATATTTGTAAAAATCAACGTATGTTGTTTTAAGGAAATACTTTGTCAGACATTCTTCCATACAAGTAATCCAGGAACAGGATGAACCGAAGGCACCCTCCTACTACATCCAATATAGGAATCACCCCATGGATCAGTAGCGCGAGAAGTCCTTGCAATCCGTAGATTTCAACCACGACAGAATCACAAACCAAATAACTCTGGTTGCAAGCTAAAGAAATTTGACACGTAGTCCTTCCGTTTATGAAGATCCACGGTCTTCAATTGCTCCATATTCATGTATTTGTTGGTCGGAATGGTTTTCGAATATAAATTCGATCCCGATCTTTTCGTACCAACAAGCGTATTGGTCAGGTTTGATAGTCGGTGATTTAACTATCAAATAACAATCGTGTAAATTACATGAGTTTATTGATTTAGTACTTGGCATTGCTTGGCCTATTTAAAAATAATTAATAAATGGTTAATCAACCTTTAATCCTTTCGATATATTTAAACATTATCTTTATTCTTAATTTTATAACAAAAACAATTTGATATGTTTTTGAGTATGTATATACGTATATACCAAACTTTCCATTTCCTTTACGATAGAAAATGTCATTATATTCTATAAATTCACTTTTCCCATTTCCTTACATTTTGGCATCACGATATATACTTATATATATATACTACTTAATGGTATAAATCAAATTACCAATTCTGATATGACAAATCAAATGTCAAATTTATATAATTTAAAATCCAATGTTCTTATTTACCTTATAGCTAACATTTATATTCAAAAACCTCGTACTCATGTTCAATATTCCTTGTCTGGAATAATTAACCAATTACAGCACCTTTCCTTCGTTTCAAACTAATATCATTCCTCGATAATAGTGAAGCCATTCAAGTTGGGGTATTTTATTTACCTCTCAGACCTTGATCGACAACGTTCTTACCTTAGAATAATGTTAGTTTGTCACTTAACCAACTACTATAAAAATCTCCTTTACTACCTTGATTTCAAATCTAGTTTCATAGACCGTTTATTACATTTGAAATCCTTTTCCAATATATTCTCTTTACTTAATTTATTGATTAAGTAAATGTTCATTAAAACACTATTTTTAACTTAAATCATTATTTCGCTTATAACATTTGGTTTATAATCAAATTCTCTTGTCAAATAATTTGATACCATCTATTTGGGCATTTCTATAATAAAATTTTTACCTTGGATTTTACAACTAAAATCCGCTTACACCTACTTTAAAATAAAACCTTTCTAACTGGGATTTCATTCCCAAATATCCATTTACCAATATTTAAACCAACCCAATCGTATATATATATATATATCCTTTACATTTGAAATCCTTATTTCAATTACAACGTTTTGCCCAATTCAATGCTTTAACCCTTAAGGTCCTCCTTTTGGTAAAAACCCTTTTAAAAACCTTGTTTGGATTCCTTCCAAATCACTTATAAAAATCCGCTAAACTTCTTAAACAACTTCTTATATTTTATTTTAAAACATTTGCCATTACCATATTCCAATCGGTTACTAATATATTTATCGTCTTCCTTATCATTTCATTTCAATTGAATTCCCTTTTACTTAATTTAGTAATTAAGTAAAATCTTATTTAAATCTTCACATTCACTTATAAATCTCATTTACACGCCTCATTAGAAAACTTGGATTACAAATCTCCTTTATAAAACTCTTATCGCCCCTTTGACCTAAACTAATCGCCACTTAATCACTTCTAAATCGATGTCTAATTAAATGTCATCGCTTTAATTATTATTGATTAAAATAATAATTAACTTTCGTATTAACTATATTAAAATAGTTAACTTGCTATTTACTAAAAATAGAGTCGTTATCATTTTGAAAATCTTATTAAATAATAATTAACTCCATTTATACTAAACAACTCGATAATTTCTTTAATTATAGTATATCGGAAATTATCTAATATTTACACTATTTGTTAAACTTAACGAATATCAAATTTATTCAATTATCCATTTTAATTACAACGGTTGATTTTGCCAACCGTACCTATCAGTTAGCGGTTAACTGACTTCCCATTTGTCATTTCCCTTTTTAAATTAATTAAATAACTTAATTAATTTAAAATCACTATGTAACTGTTTTAAAATACAATTATTCCACTTTACCAACACGTAGGTTGTAAGGACCCGTAACTTCCCCGGTAAGGAAAGCACGGATACTTTGAGGACAAGCCACATCAGAACACAAACAGAAAACATTTCATTGTTGATTACAACAATTCCATTAGAATACAAGAATATACAGAGTATAAATGAACAAAATACATTCGATAAATATTAGAGATTACAATAAATTACATAGCAGCGGAAAAATAATACAAAACACAACTGAAAGTAATACACGGATACAGAGCTTTCCGAGCATCGTTCCAGCTGTAAGTCAGGATCCTGTGAATATACATCTGCAAAACCAAAACTACTAGCTACCTGTGTCGAAAATAAAGGCAACCAGAGTTTAGGTTAAAACAATAAAATCCAGGTCAGTCATGTGACTGGTGTGAGAACTAAAACAGTTATTTATCTTTATTTTAAAGTTAGGTAAATCAAGGGACCACGCAGTATAACAAGGAACGGGTTTCCTCCTAAGAACACGAGTGCATAGAACAACAGCGCAATGCTAAATAAAGAACAATGAAGCTATTATAAGACCCAGGTCCCATCACATAATGCAACACAAGCCGGAGGATAGGGTTTTACCTTATAATAGCCAAAGAATGATTGATACGCTAAATTTCATCTTTTATTATTACTATAAGTGTATAGTGTCAAAACAGTTTCAATCATAAGTATTAATCATAGATGGCATGGGTACCATATATCATGTCGCCAATACTAGGCTCTACAATCAAAACCGCACATGTCACGTATTGGAAGTTGGATTTCTATCTGTGAACCGAGGCAAAAGATAGTCCTCACCGAATTCGAGAGCCTCTAGTCCGCCCCTCAGGCAAGTACTCAGTCAAGCCTTTGGATCGTCAGGGCCGGTCCACCGATGTGGATTAAAATGCCTGAACACTGCGTTTCCCCGCCCTTTGGGGCGTAAATGAGCCAACGAATGACTCCATCGGCTCCACATAGTCACCGATATATCCGAGGCGCCTCGCAACAGCAACAACCACATAAGTCAAACTCGTCAGGGCGTGTAAAACCACTGACGCCACTTCTAACTAGAAAGAAACGCATGTCCTACCTGAGGTCCTTCTCCCGTTTCTGGTTCACAACCGGGGTGCGCCTACGCTACACAAAGCTATGCCACACAGGACTTGCTTTGATCATCAACCACAAGACTCTGCTTTTCAACAAAAGCTTTGATCTTATTGCCACTTAGGCATGACACACAGGCAATTCACTCCATGCGTTTGATATCCATCAATATATAACCTCTAAGCTCGTACGTCTTAGAGAAGGGAGTAAAGCAAGAGAATAAATTCTCCGCCGCCAAACAGATATATATTTAATAGAAATCAACCACACAGAATAAAATCCAATGTCAGACACGCAGTCCATTTACAAGTCCGTTCTGGGTCTGAACGAAACCGGAGGCACCTTGTACATCGCATATCCATCGATCTCCAAGTATGTCTGGACGATCACCAACTGATTCCCTCCTCTTGGGTGTACGGCCCAATCAAGATCATCAGTAATCCCCCAAACGACGTGAAGACCTTTGGTCTTCGACCACCGTCTTCATCCTCGACACCACGTCGAATCAGTTATTCAGAATGGGATAAAGCCGGCCTTTCTGAATAACTCGTGTATATAATAAACAAGTGTTACAAAAACACAACATATGCCTCATTCCAATTCATCAGTCACTAACAGTAAATTAGTAAGGGAACAATTCCCCAAATATTAACCCCGAAGGCCGAAATCAACATTAGATCAATACCTAGGAAACCATTCATCTTAACTAATCTTCAGTTAGTTGCTAAATTTCACATTCTTAGGGATAGGTTCCCATTAATTTTATCAAAGATAAATTCCTCAAATTTATTCTTTAATCTTCTTTTGAATATCAATTCAAACCAAATTATGGTTTATCCAAACTAGCCGGGATTAGCGAACTTTACCGAAGTAATCATTTGGTTTAATTTCTCAATCCCAACCTATTCATCCCATGAAGTAAAACTGGTAATACTTCATATCTAACACCACGGTGTTATCGGTAAATTCAATTACCATTTCACGTTCAAATCTAATTAAAGATTTAATTATCGCCTGGAGCAAAACTAGTGATACTCCATTCTCGATCTTTTCAATCTAATTAAAGATTCATTAAAACTCCACTTAGTTTTAATCTTTAACTGGGTTAAAGAACCGATGTCATTTAAAACACGGTTCACGATAAACCCCAAAATCACATCACATTTCAATCAGTCCCTAACCGTAAATTAGAAAGAGGACAGTTCCCTAAATATTAACCCCGAAGGCCGAAACCAACATCAGATCAATATCCAAGAAACCATCCAACTTAACTGATCCCCAGTTAGTTCTTAATTTTCTTAACTCCATTTGGGTTTAAGAACAGTATTATTAAAGATACCATTCACGACAACCCAAAATCCCATTTGATATTAAACACAAGGCTCTGAATAGAAAATATATCGGCTTATATTCAATATCAAATTCTGAAACCAACAAATATCGTATTGGAAATAACGAAATAAATATATCTTTCAAATTTCCATAACAACATCTGTATAATCACGAAATCCAACATCGAACTATTCTGAAGATGATTTCGATTCAAATCCATTCCAATTCAATTATTGGAAATCTTGGTTATTTTCAAAATCATTTCAAATCCAATTTATTTATTTTAAAAATAAATAAATTATTATTCTAGTTCAAAACTAGTTCATTTCGATAAAAGTCTACTTTTATCTTTTCAAATATGGAGTTTTTCATCCCAATTCTTCACAAATCATTTCTTATGATTTTACACTAATTATTAATATTTTTAATAATTTTATCAAGGCCCGTACACTCGATTTCCGTTAACGGCCATCGAACTGCACTTATAGCGACCTTTTCCAAATTTGATTTGGACATAATTCCAAATCCAACCGTTAGTTTTCAAATTTCCAATATTCTTTAGAAAGCACTTTTTGATACGAACCCAACGGTTCCGGTTTTGGGAGAATCCGATGGTCGGATCTCCTGCAATATACATTCGAAGTCAGTGGTCGAAATTCGCGAACTGCCGCGGCGCGGCGCATTCTATTCAGGCCATTATATATATATATATATATATATATATATATATATATTTCGTCGATTTCCTTTCAAAACATATTTTATAAATCGTTTTAAATTCGTTTTCGAAACGATTTAAACTTCATATTCAATTTCGATTCACAATTGAATATTCCACATCATCGATATATAAATGATAATATTTTCAAACGTTATATTTTGAAATCACTTCGTTTTCTATATTCATTATAAAAATGAATAAAATCGATATAAATATCGTTCATGTCAAAATGGCGTCAATCTAATCAACACGGTTTTTTTATATTTCAATAACTTCGTTATTCTATTCAACAAATGAATATTTTCTTCAACACATGAATATATTTTTCTCTATTCAACACAAGAATTTATACTTCTATTCAACACATGAATTTATATTTCTATTCAACACATGAATTTATATTTATATTCAACACATGAATTTGTATTTCTATTCTCCAAACTGGAATGAGGCCTAATCAATTACCATATAACGTTAATTATATGGGTTCCCTACAACACATGTATATAACAGCAACGATAAATCATCAACCATCATCCAGAGTGCACCACACAACTGTGTAAGCATTAAATATAAATAATTAACGCTTACACAGTCTGTCAACCCATCGATTGACATACAACTAAACAAATCGGGATTAGTGTACGTCAAATATCATCCGAATACCCGTGTGGGGTTTCAAAGCAACAAACACAAATTTTGTTGTATAGTTGGGCGTTGTGTAAAATTTATCGTTCCAATCAATATCAGTTAAATCAGTGTACATAAACAAATCGTTCGATTTATTTATAAATATTTATTTTATATACACGTTAAAAATCATATTTTTAACTATAAAATATTTTACACTATAAAATATTTTATTTCACTTCACATCACACAATCAAATTTCACAACACAGCAATCAAACAGACAAGTCATCCATGGTCTGTGGACGATGGGTGTCAGGTGCTACTAACCACCGTCTGCATCCTATATATATATTTCAAACTAGAAATCAAAATAAAAGTGAGAAGTTCTCACCAAGAGCTAAACCAAACGCCACGACTCTTCTTATGTAGAAAATCTCCGTCGCGGTTTCCACGAGATCTATTTCACGCTGTAAATATTAAAAATCATATTTTTAATTCACTAAATATATAAAAATTCTATTTTTAGCTTTCTAAAAATCATACATACGATAAAATAATATATATTTTTTTATCGAATTAAAAATCGTATTTTTACCAAACCAAAAATCATATCTTTTGTAAATTAAAAATCATTTATTTGTCTATATAAAAATCTAAACTTTTCTATATAAAAAAAATCATCTCTTTGTTTATTTTAAAATCATATCTTTGTTTATTTTAAAATCATATCTTTGTTTATTTTTAAAATCATGTCTTTGTTTATATTAAAATCATATCTTCGTTTATTTTAAAATCATATCTTTGTTTATTTTAAAATTATATCTTTGTTTATTTTTATTTATGTAATAAACGAACACATTTTCTCTTCAATATTTTATATTTTTAAAAATCGATTTTTCTATTAATGCTAATTACATTTTTAAAACTGATTTTTATTTTATATTTATATAAATTTAAAACTGATTTTGAACATTGTATTTATATAAAAATACTCACCTCTCTTCCTTAATGTTATAACCTCAGCACACGTCGAACTGGGGCCACCGCCAAACCTTGAGAACCGCGCCCGCCACAGGTGATCGGAGGTTGAATAGAACCTCCCCCGAGATGCGCCTTCACGTCGTACTCCTCCTCCCTGAATGGTGTCAGCTCCGGTGGCCCCTGCGCCATGAAACCCTAGCTCGAACGAGCTGACTTTCAGCTCAGAAATCAAGCCCAAATCTTCACGATAGATGATCAAACGATTTTGGATTAGAAGATCTAGGAGGATAATACAATTTTTGATTTATAATTGTTTAAAAATCTTAAGTGGATTTGGCGAAAAATCAAGAGGAAATCACGTGCGATTTCCGCCGTTCGTATGATGAGGAGCGGCTTTGACCAGGGAGTGAGAAAACGAGGGGTTTGACCCTGTCCAAGTGTATATATAATATATTATTTATATTATATTAATTCCAAAAGTGAATTTTTGCATTCAAGCTCCAAATCGGACCCAACTACTGTCACCCCTAGCTAAATACCCCCATTCCGAACGCAATGGGATAGGTCCCGCAAGCTGATTTGACTGTTACGATCAGTTTTCGTTTAAATTAAAATTTAAATATATATATTCAATTTTAAACTTACATTTTAATTTACCGGGGCCACATACAGACTTCAAAAATTCCAAAAAAGTTATTTCTAGCTTCGTATTGACGATACAGTCCTATCAAAACTAATTTCGGCAAATTCTGAGATCGTTTGAAAAATGGCCATTTTCAGGTCGATTGAAATTGACTAAAACTGATAAAACACGTTTAACTTCGCCACACTGACATATTGATTCGAAAAAATACGAATTTTGAAACCTAGCAATAACTTGACATCACGGATCCAACAAAAGTGGTTTCGTCGAAAACTGAGGTCATTTGCAAAATTTCCACTTTTTAAGGGCCAGAATTCCAAAGCGATTATTCTGAATTTTCAATTGGACATAACTTTTGATTCCCGCTATGAAATTTCAATTTTTCGGATTCGTTGGAAAGATATTCTCAATTAGATTCAAATATTTTTGGTTTTGCCAAAATCCGATTTATTTTGAATCCTACACATTCATTTGAAATTTGAAATCGAAATTTCAAACTACCGCGCCATTTTCA
Organism: Allium sativum; assembly: GCA_030737875.1. Lineage (NCBI taxonomy): Eukaryota > Viridiplantae > Streptophyta > Magnoliopsida > Asparagales > Amaryllidaceae > Allium > Allium sativum. Next base: position 1,013,900,169 of record CM060926.1, on the reverse strand, counting down.
ATTCCTTTATAATTAAAATAAAATATTTATATTCAAACGACGATTCGAATAAATATATACGTTCTAATTCTATTCAAAATAAATTCATCGTCGTTATTATTTAAAATAATTCATTTTAAATATTCAAAATTCACTAAAATTGCCAAAATAAAAATTTTAAATTGGCTCAGATTTCCGGTTATTACAGTCTCCCCCACTTAAAACTTTTCGTCCCCGAAAAGGAATGAAGCCGAAAGTTGTTTTACAAACCAACTCAACTTTCATTCTTTTCATTATGGCTTAAGTCCTTCAACTTTTCAGTTTCTAAGAACTTATCAATTTTTTCAAAAATTTGGCTAACACCCTAAATTTCAAAAAAACTCGCCATAACCTCCCCTGCACCGGGGACTTCAGGATATTTAAATTAGCCTCCCATGGCCCTTATCAATCTAAAAAGGAAAAGAAATAGCCAAGCGGCTAGCCAATTGGCTCATAAAATCATCCAAAACCCAGTAAATTAGTAAATATGTACCTATTTGTCGGCCAAACAATTTTATTCCTCTTCTGCAACCTCCTTGCAATGACCTGTTCAATGTAAATACATGTATATGCAAGCAATTGCGACAAATTTCCAATACAATTCACTATTTGGTTCAATTTGGCTAAAGGTTCAACATTCAATTAATCAAAACAGTAATCAAAAAACACAACTAGCAATCAATTAGTGAATTAACGTTTCAAATTCATAATTTTGATATATAGTCCAAAAATCAGATTTTTGATGCCAAATCACAACAATAAGCCTTATCTAGTTTCGGTTCTCACACTATTCAATTGGAAATATATAGAAATCCCACTTTCGAAACTCGAACACAAGCTACTGATGCTATATAGTCATTAATAGTTTCATCCCCGGGCGACTAGAGTGTGATTCTATATCTATCCAGTATATTAAAACTTCAAATACACTTTTACAAGGCGCATATGCAAAATCTGTATATATTGGATTGTCCAAATTAAATACAAATAAATATTCAAATACGTTGAATAATTCATTTAAATTTTCAAAACAAAAATTGTTTTTAATTTTATTTTTAAAAACATCACTCTTCACACTCGTTCTAGGATACTACTGATCCCATCTCTAACGAGTCATTCTCATTGGATATTACTAATCCAATCTCTGATGAATTCTTTCGTTTGGTTCTAACGTGACTTGTTCTCCGAGCTCGGTAAACCCAAGCTCAGATACCAAATGTAAGGACCCGTAACTTCCCCGGTAAGGAAAGCACGGATACTTTGAGGACAAGCCACATCAGAACACAAACAGAAGAACATTTCATTATTGATTACAACAATTCCATCAGAATATAAGAATATACAGAGTTAAATGAACAAAATACATTCGATAAATATCAGAGATTACAATAAATTACATAGCAGCGGAAAAATAATACAAAACACAACTGAAAGTAATACACGGATACAGAGCTTTCCGAGCATCGTTCCAACTGTAAATCAGGATCCTGTGAATATACATCTGCAAACCCAAAACTACTAGCTGCCCGTTTCGAAAATAAGGGCACCCAGCGTTTAGGTTAAAACAATAAACTCCAGGTCAGTCATGTGACTGGTGTGAGAACTAAAACAGATATTTATCTTTATTTTAAAGTTAGGTAAATCAAGGGACCACGCAGTATAACACGGAACGGGTTTCCTCCCAAGAACACCAGTGCATAGAACAACAGTGCAATGCTAAATAAAGAACAATGAAGCTATTATAAGACCCAGGTCCCATCACACAATGCAACACAAGCCAGAGGATAGGGTTTTACCTTATAATAGCCAAAGAATGCTTGATACGCTAAATTTCGTCTTTTATTATTACTATAAGTGTATAGTGTCAAAACAGTTTCAATCATAAGTATTAATCATAGACGGCATGGGTACCATATATCATGTCGCCAATACTAGGCTCTACAATCAAAACCGCACATGTCACATATTGGAAGTTAGATTTCCATCTGTGAACCGAGGCAAAAGATAGTCCTCACCAAATTCGAGAGCCTCTAGTCCGCCCCTCAGGCAAGTACTCAGTCAAGCCTTTGAATCGTCAGGGCCGGTCCACCGATGTGGATTAAAATGCCTGATCACTGCGTTTCCCCGCCCTTTGGGGCGTAAATGAGCCAACGAATAACTCCATCGGCTCCACATAGTCACCGATATATCCGAGGCGCCTCGCAACAACAACAACCACATAAGTCAAACTCGTCAGGGCGTGTAAAACCACTGACGCCACTTCTAACTAGAAAGAAACGCACGTCCTACCTGAGGTCCTTCTCCCGTTTCTGGTTCACAACCGGGGTGCGCCTACGCTACACAAAGCTATGCCACACAGGACGTGCTTTGATCATCAACCACAAGACTCTGCTTTTCAACAAAAGCCTTGATCTTATTGCCACTTAGGCATGCCACACAGGAAATTCACTCCATGCGTTTGATATCCATCAATATATAACCTCTAATCTCGTACGTCTTAGAGAAGGGCATAAAGAAAGAGAATAAATTCTCCGCCAGCAAACAGAAATATATTTAATAGAAATCAACCACACAGAATAAAATCCAATGTCAGACACACAGTCCATTTACAAGTCCGTTCTGGGTCTGAACGAAACCGGAGGCACCTTGTACCTCGCATATCCATCGATCTCCAAGTACGTCTGGACGATCGCCAACTGATTCCCTCCTCTTGGGTGTACAGCCCAATCAAGATCATCAATAATCCCCCAAACGATGTGAAGACCTCCGGTCTTCGACCACCGTCTTCATCCTCGACACCACGTCGAGTCAGTTATTCAGAATGGGAGAAAGCCGGTCTTTCTGAATAACTCGTGTATATAATAAACAAGTGTTACACAAACACAACATATGCCTCATTCCAATTCAAGAGTCACTAACCGTAAATTAGTAAGGGAACAATTCCCCAAATATTAACCCCGAAGGCTAAAACCAACATCAGATCAATACCCAGGAAACCATTCATCTTAACTAATCTGCAGTTAGTTGCTAAATTTCACATTCTTAGGGATGGGTTCCCATTAATTTTATCAAAGATAAATTCCTCAAATTTATTCTTTTATCTTCTTTTGAATATCAATTCAAACCAAATTATGGTTTATCCAAACTAGCCGGGATTAGCGAACCTTACCGAAGTAATCATTTGGTTTAATTTCTCAATCCCAACCTATTCATCCCATGAAGTTAAACTGGTAATACTTCATATCTAACACCACGGTGTTATCGGTAAATTCAATTACCATTTCACGTTCAAATCTAATTAAAGATTTAATTATCGCCTGGAGCAAAACTGGTGATACTCCATTCTCGATCTTTTCAATCTAATTAAAGATTCATTAAAACTCCACTTAGTTTTAATCTTTAACTTGGTTAAAGAACCGATGTCATTTAAAACACGGTTCACGATAAACCCCAAAATCACATCACATTTCAATCAGTCCCTAACCGTAAATTAGTAAGTGGATAGTTCCCTAAATATTAACCCCGAATACCGAAACCAACATCAGATCAATATCCAAGAAACCATCCAACTTAACTGATCCCCATTTAGTTCTTAATTTTCTTAACTCCATTTGGGTTTAAGAACAGTATTATTAAAGATATCGTTCACGACAACCCAAAATCCCATTTGATATTAAACACAAGGCCCTGAATAGAAAATATATCGGCTTATATTCAATATCAAATTCTCAAACCAACAAATATCGTATTGGAAATAACGATATAAATATATCTTTCAAATTTCCATAACAACATCTGTATAATCACGAAATCCAACATCGAACTATTCCGAAGATGATTTCGATTCAAATCCATTCCAATTCAAATATTGGAAATCCTGGTTATTTTTAAAACCATTTCAAATCCAATTTATTTGTTTAAAAAAAAAATTATTATTCTAGTTCAAAACTAGTTCATTTCGATAAAAATCTACTTTTATCTTTTCAAATAGTTTTTCATCCCAATTCTTCACAAATCATTTCTTATTATTTTACACTAATTATTAATATTTTTAATAATTTTATCAAGGCCCGTACAGTCGATTTCCATCCACGGCCATCGAACTGAACTTACAACGACCCTTTCTAAATTTGATTTGGACATAATTCCAAATCCAACTATTAAATTTCAAATTTCCAATATTCATTAGAAAGCTCTTTTCGATACGAACCCAACGGTTTCGGTTTTGGGAGAATCAAATGGTCGAATCTCCAGCAATATTCATTCAAAGTCAATGGTCGAAATTCGCGAACTGCCGCGGCGTGGCGCGTTCTATTCAGGCCATTATATATATAATATATTATATATATTTCGTCGATTTCCTTTCAAAACGTATTTTATAAATCGTTTTAAATTCGTTTTCAAAACGATTTCAACTTCAAATTCAATTTCGAATCAAAATTGAATATTCCGCATCATCGATATACAAATGATAATATTTTTAAACGTTATATTTTGAGATCACTTCGTTTTCTATATTCATTATAAAAATGAATAAAATCGATATGAATATCGTTCACGTCAAAATGGCGTCAATCTAATCAACACAGCTTTTTATATTTCAATATCTTTGTTATCCTATTCAACAAATGAATATTTTCTTCAACACATGAATATTTATTTCTCTATTCAACACATGAATTTATACTTCTATTAAACACATGAATTTATATTTCTATTCAACACATGAATTTATATTTATATTCTCCAAACTGGAATGAGGCCCAATCAATTACCGTCTAACGTTAATTATATGGGTTCCCTACAACACATGTATATAACAGCAACGATAAATCATCAACCATCATCCAGAGTGCACCCCACAACTGCGTAAGCATTAAATATAAATAATTTATGCTTACACAGTCTGTCAACCCATCGATTGACATACACTAAACAAATCGGGATTAGTGTACGTCAAATATCATCCCAATACCCGTGTGGGGTTACAAAGCAACAAACACAGATTTTATTCGTGTAGTTAGGCGATGTGTAAAATTTATCGTCCCAATCAATATCAGTCAAATCGGTGTACATAAACAAATCGTTCGATTTGTTTATAAATATTTATTTTATATACACGTTAAAAATCATATTTTTAACTATAAAATATTTTACACTATAAAATGTTTTATTTAACTTCACATCACACAATCAAATTTCGCAACACAGCAATCAAACAAACAAGTCATCCATGGCCTGTGGACGACGGGTGTCGGGTGCTACTAAACACCGTCTGCATCCTAGTATATATTTCAAACTAGAAATCAAAATAAAAGTGAAAAGTTCTCACCAAGAGCTAAACCAAACGCCACGACTCTTAGAAAATCTCCATCGCAGTTTCCACGAGATATGTTTCACGCTGTATGTAACACCCCGTAATTCTATTAATATTAATATTCACAAAATAAAGAATAACTAATCTCAGACATGAGAATTGTGGGAAACGGGTTGCTCCATTGTGTTCGTCTTGGAATTCTGGTTGAAATAGAGTCCGAGTTTGCATGAATTGGACTTCGTATGAAGAAGTTATGGCCATCGGAAGTTTCTGAAAATTCAAAACCTAATTCTACTCAACTCTAAAGCAAAGCAAAACTCTCTTTTCTTCTCTAAATTGTGAGTATGATGATCTTAACAAGATTATTGTTAAACTAATTCGATTAAGTCATGAATGGATTATAAGTGAATGATGTGGATTATTATATATGTTGTTGTAAACCTTATGCTATCATGTATGTTATAAATCCTATGCTATGTGATGATGATATCCTATATGTTGTAAATCATGCTATGATGATGTTGTATAGGTTGTAGTTTTCTATGCTAAATTAAGATGAATCATACATGTTATAAATTCATGATGTTATTGTCCATGCTAGTTAGTTCATGTTAATCAAATCATCATGTTTGGGTTATGTTGATCTATGTGACAAACCATGTATGCAAGTTTAGGTTGATTAGCAAAAGTTATGAACATATGCCATGACATCTATTATGACATCTAGAATTATGCTATGACATATGTGATATTCTATGCTAGTTCATACCATCATTATGTTGCATAAAACCCCATATGCAAGTTCATATATAAATTTGGGTTATGATCATATCATGTGAATTGTGACATTTAACAAGTTGACACCTTTAGATCCTTAACATGTGTAGTTTATGCAAGTTTCACCCCTATTATGATTAGATTCATTTTAATTGTCTATATGTTGTGATAATTTATTTTTGTGCTATAAGTTAGACTATTCGAGTCTAACGTATATTCTGCGTTGAATAAGTGAACGTATAAACGTGGGGTAGGGGTAATATTAAGGATTTAATAATAAGAAGTTGGGGTGCAATTGATATGATTTTGCAAGCCATGAGTGGATGACCATAATTGAGTCAATTATGGACATCAATAAAAAGTGGACTTAATTAATAATTTGGATAGGGAATTATTAAAACTGGGGTAGAAGATTGTAAGTGTTAATCAATGCTTAGGACACGAGGTTGGACTCGTTTGTGACGTAAACCTGCCCGGAACCGCCCGGCAAATCCAGTGGTCACAAATGTCAGCCTAATGTGAGAGGTCCTAGGCCTAAACTAAAGCATAACAGTTGTAAAGACACGAGGTTAGACTCTTTTATGGTGTAAGATTGCCCGGAACCGCCCGGCAAATCCAGCTGCCATAAATGCCAGTCTAATGTGAGAGGTCTTTATGAGGTTATGGCCTGAATGAATTAAGAAATACTTAACCAGATAAACATGTAAGGAGGGACATAGGGGTTAAGTAGGTGCCTTGGGTGGCATGAAGAATCTAGTGGGTTCCCTTAGTGGCATGTGAAATACGAGTAGTAAGACTTAACCAAACACACATGTAAATGAACATGACTAAGAGGGTTAAGTGGGATGTACTAGTGGACAAGCTTAGGCGGGTAGCTTGTGGGGGCCCATTTCAACCAGTATCCCAAACGTATCTTTGTGGGCTCGACCCAAGTCGAGAACGGGACACGCATACTGGGCTTGACTATAAGAGGCCAAAACGGGGAGCGGTGGCAACGCAGGTCCAACGGGTTTCATATGCGTGTGTGGACCCGGGCTGGTAGGTAAGACGTTGTTGCATCGTGTAGGTATAAGCCGTGCATTCTCAAGTTGTATCGGGTTGCCACTTTAGTGGAGTGATACACCCCACTGTGGGGCCAGCACGGGTATCTACGAGTAGGGAGCCGATCGCAAGTGGGTAGTGGGATACACCTAGTGGAGATAGGGGTAGACGGCACCTATGTAGTCAGCTAGGGGTACGTAAGGCTATTTATATAGTTTCTGTGTGAAGCAAGTGGGATCAGCCTTTAGGGTGACTGGTGCGGTGCAGTGTAGTAATGTGTGGTATAGTGTAGCAATTATTCGTTAGTAATTAGGTATGCCTTTAACGTTATCTTAAACGTTATCTTATCTGCTCTTCCATACCTAATAGTTCATAGACATTTACTTGTCTTCCAGCTTATGCCTTAGTCTAGTTATTTTTATAATAGTATTGTTAGAATTATCATACTCGCCAGACTTTATGTCTGACCCCCTCCATTTCTATCCTTTTTCCCCCTCCAGGTCCTCAGGTTGGGCCCAGCTCTAGTGGAGTTTGATTGGATTGCTTTATCTCTCTTGGAAAGCTTGGACCGTTGAAGTAAAGTCCAGCTTGTTATCTTTTTTTATGGCTATTTGTGTAATGGGATTATGTATTTTGTTTTTATGAAGATGGATATTGTACTTGACTCTGATTTATGGTTTTATGGTGTAACAAACATGTTTAAATTCCGCTGCAATAAAATGAAGTTTTAGATTTCCAAGTACTACTCATTATCTGTCTTGTTGTAATTTTTCTGTTCTATATTCACTTATAACCTCCATGGAAGTTAATGCATTCCCTTTGTGAGTGACATTCATGGATGTGGGGTGTTACACTGTATATATTAAAAATCAATTTTTTATCTCACTGAATATATAAAAATTCTATTTTTAGCTTTCTAAAAATCATACATACGATAAAATAATATTTTTTTTATCGAATTAAAAATCGTATTTTTACCAAACCAAAAATCATATCTTTTGTAAATTAGAAATCATTTCTTTGTCTATATAAAAATCTAAACTTTTTCTATATAAAAAAAATCATCTCTTTGTTTATTTTAAAATCATATCTTCGTTTATTTTAAAATCATATCTTTGTTTATTTTTAAAATCATGTCTTTGTTTATTTTAAAATCATATCTTTGTTTATTTTAAAATCATATCTTTGTTTATTTTTATTTATATAATAAAAGAACACATTTTCTCTTTAACATTTTATATTTTTAAAAATCTGATATTTCTATTAATGCTAATTACATTTTTAAAACTGATTTTTATTTTATATTTATATAAATTTAAAACTGATTTTGAACATTGTATTTATATAAAAATACTTACCTCTCTTCCTTAATGTTATAACCACAGCACACGTCGAATTGGGGCCACTGCTAAACCTTGAGAACCGCGCCCGCCACAGGTAATCGGAGGTCGATCAGAACCTCCCCCGACATGCGCCTCCACATCGTACTCCTCCTCCCTGAACGGTGTCTGCTCCGGCGGCCCCTGCGCCATGAAACCCTAGCTCGAATGAGCTGACTTTCAGCTCAGAAATCGAGCCCAAATCTTAACGATAGATGATCAAATGATTTTGGATTACAAGATCTAGGAGGATACTACAATTTTTGATTTATAATTGTTTGAAAATCGCAAATGGATTTGGCGAAAAATCAAGAGGAAATCACGTGTGATTTCCGCCGTTCGTATGATGAGGAGCGGCTTTGACCAGGGAGTGAGAAAACTAGGGGTTTGACCCTGTCCAAATGTATATATAATATATTATTTTAATTCCAAAAGTGAATTTTTGCATTCAAGCTCCAAATCGGACCAAACGACTGTCGCCCCTAGCTAAATACCCCCATTACGAACGCAATGGGATAGGTCCCGCAAGCTGATTCGACTGTTACGATCAGTTTTCGTTTAAATTAAAATTTAAATCTATATATTCAATTTTAAACTTACATTTTAATTTACCGGGGCCACATACGGACTTCAAAATTTACAGAAAAAATATTTCTAGCCTCGTATTGATGATAAGGTCCTATCAAAACTAATTTCATCAAATTCTGAGATCGTTTGAAAATTGGCCATTTTCAGGTCGATCAAAATTGACTAAAACTGACAAAACACGTTTAACTTCGCCACGCCCTTATATTGATTTGAAAAATTACGAATTTTGAAACCTAGCAATAACTTGACATCACGGATCCAACAAAAGTGGTTTTGTCGAAAACCGAGGTCGTTTGCAAAATTTCCATTTTTAAGGGCCAGAATTCCATAGCGACCATTCTGAATTTTCAACTGGACGTAACTTTTGATTCCCGCTATGAAATTTCAATTTTTCAGATTCATTGGAAAGATATTCTCAATTAGATTCAAATATTTTTGGCTTCGCCAAAATCCAGTTTATTTTGAATCCTACACATTCATTTGAAATTTGAAATCGAAATTTCAAACTACTGCACCATTTTCAATTCCTTTTATAATTAAAATAAAATATTTATATTCAAATGACGATTCAAATAAATATATACATTCTATTCAAAATAAATTTCTCGTTGTTATTATTTAAAATAATTCATTTTAATTATTCAAAATTCACTAAAATTGCCAAAATAAAATTTTTAAATTGGCTCAGATTTCTGGGTTATTACAATGGTAAATTCTATGGTTTTCTAGCTTTTGGCACATGCACAAATCATACGATCTTACTACATAAAACCGTTTAAATAATTTCTTTTATAAACTGGATTAAAATATTTATTTATAAATTTCTGATTTAATTATTAATATAAATGACTGAAAAAACTTCAATTTAGTTATAAAATAATTTGTAACTTTAAAACTGCGTTGATTCACCGAACGGTAGAACGACGTCTAAATGGTACATTTATGGACATTCACTGCCAATTACCCAATCAACACTACCGATTGATCTTAAACACAACATAGTTGAAAATCTGTTTAACCATCATGCTCAAATAGGTTTAACTACCCAATGGGGTTCAATCAGTTCAAATATAAATAATATAAAACAAACAACATATGTAATATTTGTTGAATTCGGTTGGATTCCTCCAACCTGTTCTTCCCTGCACCACAGCTCGTTATAACATTGCATAATAATATATGAAATAAATTTCAATAATCTATAAATTTAAAACGATGTAATATAAATAACAGCGACCAATCAAACAATAAACAGCCAATAGCAACCAAGCAACCAATTTATACTTTTAAAGGTAAATTATATTTTAATATGAATTTATTCCAGAAGGTGTGAGAATTAACTCACCAGTTCATTTCGGTTGACGTTGGTCGCGTTTGTTCCATTTAATTTCAATCCAGCATTTGAAATTATCTAAAATTTCAATTGCGTCCAATCGAATCCCAATCAGCACCATTGTCTAGGTCTCGTCCCTGCGATCCCAACGGATCCAGTTTCATTGAATTTCGTTGTCGTATGGAAAAGTTATGCGAATTTCAAGTTTTAAATGGTTATAAGATATCTTACACAATATTAACTATATATAATAAAAATTTAATTACCTTCTTAACTATGGGTTAACACGTCACCAGCAGCCTAACTACCTCACGCGTTTTCTCCCATAAGATCCACTCGACCCTGACTTTCCTTCCATCGAGGTAACCAAATCTCCCCAATTCGAAAAAGAACACAACCACCATACAACCCGTACGCTGCCATTGCCTGACCTGGAAACCCCCTGATGCCTCCGCCTGCACCACCGATCCCAGAACCCCCTTTGCCCAGACCGTCGCCAATCTAGAAGCTCTCAGTCGCTGGAATTTCTTCTTCGAACGGAAATCGTTCATGACTCCCTTCCCGATGCCACATATCAAATCGGACTGCCGGACCACCACCATTGCCTCCGCCTCACATCCCCCTTCGACCATCCTTCAGCAACCACCACCTGATAATGACCACCCTCGCCGGGAAATCATCAACATCACCTGCAGCTTCGAAAAACATACCAAAATTCAGAGCTCCGATCATCTCAGAAAAATCCGGCGATTCCGACCACCGTAGGACTCGAGACCGCCACCATTTGAAAGCCCTCTCTTCCCTCTTTCATTTGCCTCAGACCCCCCTACCAGAAACCCTCTAGTGTCTAGCAATTGATCATAATCCGAAATTTAGATCTGGACTTTCTTCGTCGATTCGGGCCACCACACTCGTCCTTACTACCCTAAATTTTGGCTGGAGCTAGATCTTACTCTCCTCTACCAGTTTACTTCAGATCACCCTTGCCGATTCTTGATAGAATTAAAGAAATAAATTAAAATGTGGTTAGGGTTATTTCTGTAAAATTACTGAACGATGGAAAATGGTTTGGGCAGAAATTCTGATTTTTGGGGTATATATAATTGTAAATATTAATATTTTAAGTCGACATGACAAGCGATGTTGACTAACAATTTTATTTCGTGTCTATCGCAATTTTGAATGTGGTTTGTTTACTCATGCGCTCACATAAATCTCCGTTCGTGATGAAAATGGACGACATAGTATAATTTTGCGATACGGTCCCAATGAAACTTGGTTCATCGAATTCCGAGTTTTTTTGCTCAAATGGCACTCGTTCACGTCCAAATGATCAATTTATTTGTATTTAATTTTTCCACACTCACAGAATAACTCCGATTGATGTGCAGTTTGAAATCTAGCAATAATTTGTTGTTACGGTCCCAACAAAATTTGTTTCGTCAAAAACGGAGGTTGTTCGAATAAAGTCCCTTTTAAACTGCCCAATTCAAATTAAAACAAACCAATTTTAAAATACCTCAACATAATATAATTAAAATATTGTTATTGGCCATATACAAGCAGAATTCCATACACTACCAAAATAAAATATCCCGGGTTGAATTCCAAGCCTAATCGATATTATAAATATTTAAAAACCATTTATTTTATATAAATAAATCGCTATAATATATATAGAAATTCCATAACGACTATTTTAAAATTTGATTTGGACATAAAACAAAATCTACGCTATGAAAACTGAATTTTTCTCTTTCATTAGAAAAATATTATCAAATAGATTCATACGTTTCTTGTTTCGAGAAAATCCGACTAATATTGATCCTGTACGGCTGTTTAAAGTTCAAAACGCCATATTACGAACTATCGCGCTGCTGCAGCTCATTTTATAATAAAATTATAAATTTAACGCTCAACCATCGTTTTATAAACGAAATCATCACTATAAATTCAATATAAACAATATTTAACCATTGTAAATTGCCCGATCACATTATATTTCAAATTCTACATTTTCCAAATATTTTGGAATCAAAATATTATTATATAATTAATATAAATAAATATTCAAAATAAAATGGTTAAATTCAATTATTTAAATTCAAATCAATATTTTAAATAATTCAAATAAATCAAATAATTAGGCAGAAAATACGGGCCGTTACAGCACATAAAGAAAGAAAATAAAAGGAACTAATATATAAGGCTTGTCATGATTATTCAACAGACATTGTAATTAATGCATCATTCAAAGGAGGACAAAATGGGTATTATAAAAAAGCTTCAGACAGACACAAGTTTTCAAAGGCTCGGTATAATTAAGAAAAACCGACAAAATCGGTTTGATTATTGTTATGTCAATCTCTTTATGCTAAAAAGGAATTTATGTGTTGCTAATTAACAAGGCGTGTCTTATAGGTCAATGATTCTCTTCATTTTTGTCATTCTAAATGCAGTTCAGATGATATACTATTTGCCTTTTTTAATATGATAAAAAAAACTCAAGATCATTTTTTTATACTAAACCTTGATTCCTAATTAAATTATTGTTATGTCAATCTCTTTATGCTAAAAAGGTATTTATGTGCTGCTAATTAACAAGGCATGTCTTATATGTCAATGATTCTCTTCGTTTTTTTCATTCTAAATATAGTTCAGATGATATACTATTTTCCTTTTTTAATATGATAAAAAATTCAAGATAATTTTTTTAAATTCCACTAGTTTTCTCGTATACGTACTTGATGATATGTGTAGAGTATTAAATAAAAGAATATTTGTTCAGTAACAAGAACTATGCTGGAGGAAACGTGTGCACCTGCAAATCTCAATTTCATAAGGGAATGTTAACGCTTGAAGTTTTAAGGAAGAATGTTTTTTTCTTTTAGTAAATGGTTAAATTTTGCAAATTCTCTAATTTTCCATGTTAACCAGTCTCTGGAATTGACATAAAATAGGTAATCCTTAGCACATAAATTTTTCATTTGCAAAATTTTGACTCTGCTATTCATATTCTAAGTTGCTGACTATTCATGTTTCAATTTCGAAATGCTTTTTGATTTTGATGAACAATGACATCTCTACACTCAGAAATGACATGTTTCTTTCCATACTCCTACATGTAGTCAATAGTTTAACATAATTATGATAATAACAATATTCAAATATTTATTAGTTTACTCTCAATTTCATAAGGGAATGGTAACACTTGAAGTTTATAAGGAAGAATATTTTTTTCCTCTTAGTAAATGGATAAATTTTGCAAATTCTCTAATTATCCATGTTAATCGGTCTTTGGAATTATATAAAATAGGTAATCCTTAGCACATAATATTTTCATTTACAAAATTTTGATTCTGCTATTCATATTCTAATTTGCTGACTATTCATGTTTCAATTTCGAAATGCTTTTAGATTTTGATGAACAATGACATTTCTGCACTCTGAAATGACATGTTTCTTTCCATGCTCCTGCATGTAGTCAATAGTTTAACATAATTATGACAATAGTTACATTCAAATATTTATTACTTTACATAATATGTAATCTTTTATTTTTAGTATTAATTCTTTTGATTACAACATATACTTTTATGCAACCATTTTCTATGAACTATGAAACATAAATAGTGTAAGAAAAATAGAACTCAATGCAAGCACATAAATATTGTATATATATCCATTTCCCATTAGACGGAAAATTACAAGCATCTCACCCATCTCCACCCCTAAAATAACAAAAAAATGACCATATTATGAAAATTTTAGATTTAATTAAAAAAGATCTTTTTTCCTTTCCTTTGTTGTGTCAACCAATATGTATATTAATGCTGATTGTACAAGTTTAATGCATTAAATAATTTACCTTTTTTCCTTTCATTTATTGTTTTTGCAATAGTTGATTTTTGTTGGCTAGCGCATCCGTTCTACTTTAGAAAAAAGGACCACCAACAGGGGAGCTAACATGTTCAGCATGTATGTATATTCTAGCTTACATAGGTATTTCCATTTTCCAATCGCTAATAATGCTTTCCTATTGTATTTAATCCATGTTTATAATTCTTGGCTTCCTACATACTTTCCATGTCTTAAAACAACATCTGTCATTGGTTGTTCCCAATTATATGCCTTTACTATTTGCAATGATCATTGTCAAATGGAATTCAAGGTCATTGACTAAGACATCAAGCTACCCATAGGAATGTATGCTTAGTTGGGTCATATGAGGTCATATGATAATTGGTAATACAAGAAACTGTCTTTTCCCTCATTGTATTTCTTTTTTGAAATTGTAGCTATATGATGGCTTTAAATCAAATGAAAAGTTAAAAACACCTGTTTATGTAATTTTCCCTCTTTTTTTAGAAGGTAAATATATATCCCAACGACTAAAAAAATAGCACATGATTTTGTACACTTCATTCTTAGATGTGCATGATTTTAATGGTCCTTGTAATTTATCAATGACAAAAACGGGACTTTAAAATGGTTAGCCACTCCTTAACGTATTTTACTCTTTGCATTGACATGCACATGGTTTCAGCGGTCAGCTAATTGCTCAGTCTTATATAACTATTCCAGCTTTCAAAATAAAGGCATATGTTTAGCATAATTCATATAACATGTGGTTTAATTTATCATCCAATCCATTTTAAAAAGATTGGGAAAACTATGTCGCTTTCTCTGTAAGTTATTTGTGTATGCACATCAAATTTCTTTTCTAATTCTCCACTGATTTACAATGGCATACAATTTCAAATCCATATTATATATCTTTTATACAAACAACTTTTTAAATTTGTTCAACCTGTATAAATAAAGTTTAACCTGGGACAGATTGTACTCAGTTCATTGTTTTGTCTACAGGTTTTACTCAATTCCTGGTTTTGCCATAGCTTTGGAGAAGAACCAATGGTCAGCGCGGTGTTATATATTTGATCTCTAGCTGTATGTTCTGTTATGTTTTAAGAATCAATACTAATGTTTACTAGGTCTGGGGACTTTTCTTAAAAAATGTCGTTGTGTTAAAAAAAATTATTGTGCCCAACTTTGCTTATTTATTTCTATTATTTCTGGAAGTAAATATTTTATGGGTTTCAAGTTCATTGCTACTTGAACATGTTATCTAATTATGGCAGTGTACTCTTATTTGATTCATACCAGTTGTTTTAATCTCAATGCAGGCTGATATATGCGAGATAATTTATATAATTTTATGTTAGCGTTTTCCCACATAAAGATATGAAATGATCATGTTCCACCTACATGCGCCAAGGCCCAAATGTGCCACCCAGCTTCACAGTTTAGGCTTTTGGCATTAGCTACCTTTTTTAGACAACGTGTAGAGTGTACTGAAGTATTCCTTTAGGCTCCACCTTCAGCACTTACTGCTATATTTGCATGTTATAAGGTTTTCATATAAGTGGATAAATGACTTCTTATTAAGGTACCGTTTGATTTTCAAATTGTCCAGTCCAAGTTCGCGTCCGCGTCGGAAGCATTCGACGCGTAAACATGGGACCCGACAAATTTCCCCTTCCAAAAGAAAGCTGCAAATTCTTCCTTTCGTTTGCCCATTCGATTTTATACCCTTTTTTACATCCATTTGCCCATTCTGTGTGCTTTTTCCAAATACAATAAAAACACATTTCCCTTTCATCAATTTTCCCCTTTCCAAACACCTTTCAAATACCCTTTCTTGTTAAATGTGACGACCCCAAACCCCCGTTCCGCGGCGGCAAGGGTAATCTTTGGAATATAACACATAAACAAATAACAGCAGAACAGAAATAATTAAATACACCAGAAAATGTACAATAGAATACACTGGATAAACATCATCATCAGAGTTACACAGTATACAGGATCATACTTAGTACAAAGTACAGTTCAGATTTACATAAATGTCTACAGCGGAAACAAAACATAATATGTACAATAGGAGCTGAACAGCATAAAAAGAAAGAAGTGATAGAATCCAGCTTCAGCTCCAGCTACCCAGAAAGAGCCTGCTAAAACCTGAATACAAGGCTGCCCGTGTAGAAATAGGGGCACCCGAGTTTGCAAGTGAAACAAACTACGAGTCAGTCATGGGACTGGTATGAGAAGTCTACTTAACATATTTTACAATTAGGCCAATCACAGGACCACGCCGCTAATGCGGAACGGGTTTACTCCATTGGATTGCCAGTGCTTTAAAACAAGTAAATCTTTTAAACATCGCAATGCTTTTTATAAAACGAAGCCATTATAAGACCCAGTTCCCATCACACAATGCAACGCAAACAGGAGGATAGAGTTTTACCTTATAATGGCCAAAATATGCTTGATACGAGAAAAACAAATCATTTGATATTATTGCTAGTGTTTATATGTTTCAGAAACAATTTCAATCATAAATATCAATCATAGACGACATTAATGCCCCCATACCACTATGTCGCCATATATAGGTATACAATCAAAACCGCACGATGTCGTATTTGGAAATTGGATTTTCGTCATGAACCAAGGCAAGGGATCATCCTTACCGCTTCGAGACTGTCTAGCCCGAGCCTCAGGAACAGCCGCAATTGCCCCTTGGATCGTCAGGGCCGGTCCAAAGGAGTGGATTATAATGCCTGAACACTGCGTTTCCCCACTCTATAGGGTGTAAACTGGTCATATACCGACCAAACCATCGGCCCAGGAGCGACTGATATAACCGAGGCGCCTCGCTATCCATCATCCACATAAGTAAAATGCACGGGCGTGTAAAACCCAAAGCACCACTCCTAGCTAGAAAGAAACGCAGGTCCTCCCTGAGGTCCTCTCCCGTTTCTGGCTCATACCGGGGTGTGAGGCTTGCGAAACAACGCAAAACACAAAGCTAGATATTCAAAATCGTGCTTTGATCATCAACCACAAAGCTCTGCTTTTCAACAAAAGCTCTGATCACAACATCTCTGCATGCCACGTTGTCAATATACAACGTCAGACACACATCCATTTACAAGTCCGTTCTGGGTTTGAACGAAAATGGAGGCACCTTATACCTCGCATATCCGTACAATCAACAAGTACGTCCGGACGGCTACCACTTTAGCCCCTTCTAGGAAGCTACTCCCGTCGTGAGCATTAGTAGCACCCATCCATAGGGGTGGGCACGGTTCGGTGCGATTTGAAGCTCAAACCGCTTCCGCACCACATCAAACGGTTGATCAAAAATACAAACCGTTATACTAACCGTTCAAAGGGTTCGGTTTCGGTTCGGTTTCGATATAATATGGTTTGGTTTTGGTTCGGTTCGGTTTGAACCTGTATTAAATATGAAACAAGAAAATTACTTTTATCAACAAACAATTTACGATTTTATGACGTTGTGTCATCTGAAGGTTAAAACACATAGTGTTATCTTTAATTAATATAACTACATAATACGTTGAAAATATAATATATAGCATTAAATTAAAAGTTATATAGGAATTTGTTAACTTTTTTTATCATAACATTGTCGGTGTAGCTATGTGGTTCGGTTCAGTTTAATACGGTTTGCTAAAAATTCAAACCGCAATCGAACCGTATCATGCGAGGCGGTTCGGTTTGTGTTGTATGCTTTAGAGAGAGAATCCGGTGCGGTTTTCCGCACTGTTTTTGCGGTTCGGTCTGGGCGGTTTCCGCATTGCGGTGTGGTTTATGCCCACCACTACCCATCCATTCGATGTGAAGATCGTCGGTCTTGCACCGTCTTCATATCTTCGACTTCTAACCGACAATCAATTATTTGAAACGAGAATTAACTCGGCCTTTTCAAATAATTCACGTATATTTAGAATTTCAAATCAATTCATTTCAATGGTTAAATTATTCGACATCAATAATTCTGTTCTTTAATGTAATTTTCACGTCAAACACATTCAACCATCAAATATCCAATAAACCAGGTAAATTCGGTTTATTTCCATTACATATCGTTTATAATATTTTATCACGATTTATTGCTATTTTTATTCATTTAAAAATAGCCAATTTATATAAATGACGCTTCAGGCCATAACGCGGCCATGGCACCGTTTTTCGTCAGATTTGATTTACACATATCTGAAAATCTAACCGTTGGATCTTTACAAATTTTATATCATTAGAAAGGTCTTTTCAAAACGAATCCAACGGCTCCAGTTTTGGGAAAATCTGACAGTCGGATCTCCCGGTACAATCGTTTGAATTTACGATTTCAAAATACGAACTGCAGCATCGTTATTCGATTTATTTTGATTATATTTATATATATGTATATAAATATAATCGATTCTGGCGCTGTTTTCATTCAGATTTGAATTAAACGTTCCAGACAATCCAACCGTTGGATCTTTGCAAAGTTGGTGTCGTTGGAAAGATATTTCCAAAGCGAACCCAACGGTTTCGGGAAAATCCGATCTCCCGCAATTATCATTTGAAATCACAGTTACAAAATACGAACTGCAGTTTTGTTATTCGATTTATTTTAAATATATATATATATATATATAGAGATATATAGATATATAATTCATTCTTCGATTTCAAAACCATTTCATCTCATATATGTGAAAAAAATAAAATTTTGTCCAACAGATATTTACTTCAACACATGACTATTTTTAACACTTCAAATATATCATAAAATTGTGATTTTTATGGGCAAAACAATTTATTTCGAACACGATTATTTTATATACTTCGTACAAATGATAAAAATGTGATTTTTATTGTTAAAACAATTTATTACATAAATGAAGATTTTTAGCAAATCATATATATTATAAAAATGTGATTTTTATTTGTAAAACAATTTATTTCAAAAATGAATATTTTTCTATACTTCGTACATACAATAAAAATATTATTTTTATCATTCTAACCATTTCACTTCATTCATTCGATAAAAATGTTATTTTTATCATTCGAACCATTTCATTTATTCGATAAAAATGTTATTTTTATCGTTCAAACCATTTCATTTCATTCATTCAATAAAAATGTTATTTTTATCGTTCAAACCATTTCATTTCATTCATTTGATAAAAATGTTATTTTTATCATTCAAACCATTTCATTCATTCGATAAAAATGTTTTTTTTATAGTTCAAACCATTTCATTTCATTCATCACATAAATATATTTCAATACATGAAGATAAATCAAACACTGAAATATTTCAGAAAATTTCGGCAGCATAACGGTAGGATAGTTAAAACCGGCACCGTCCCGAGTACGGCTCCTCGCTCTACCTTATAGCCTCGCAGCTTTTGACAATGGGGATTTCAATATCTAGTTCGTACGCAGACGAATTTTCCCATATACTAATCCTATTGGGATTTCAACCACAATCAGTCATTTCCAATCAACCACTCATGATGTTCACCAAATTTCACATCAACCAAATCCAAACAACATCACAACCAATATATATCGTCCATGGTCTGTGGACGAGGGGAATGTGCATATATATATATATATATACGTATATAAATATATTTCGGTTTCATTTCAATTTCGTTCAATGCATATATGATTTCTACAATTCATATATAACTTATACATCTACAACTTATACAACGCTTATACAAGAGGTGTACAACGCTTATATAACTCATCCATCAATCGTGTAATTTATACATCGTCATTTCCATATCGTTTATAAATCAGAAATCTCACATTGGGTTCCACTCCCCCAAAAATTGTAGAAGGCTCAAAAATATATCCTTGTCTCTTCTAAAATGTAGAAGACGTCCACACGATCCCGGTGTCTCTTGTTTCACTGGATTTCAACAACATACGAAAAAGATATGATTTTTATTGTAAAATCGTATTTCGTAGCGCTTTAAAGTGCAATAAACAATAAAATAAAATCAAAGACGTACCTTCCAAGTTAGGGTTCAAACCTAGGTCTGCGTTTTCCGCTTAAACCGCTTAGCGATTGGACGATCAGACTTCGCCATGGTGGAGAGCTCCGAGTCGCGCGCAGGTTGATGGTGGTGGGACCCAGCCCGATGCGGCGATGGGGGTGAAAATATGCTCGATGCGGCAGCACTTCTCGGGCATGAATCTCGAGAACCACGCAACGAGGGAGGGCGTGGCAGGTATAGATTTGAAGCCCTCGACGAGTATTACAAAAGCTTCAACTGGGTTGAGGTCTACTTCCGCGTGGATTGGCCGGAAAATGAACGGGAAGTTCTGAACCTCTTTCCATCGTCGATCAGGGGGGTTTACAGGGTGATTTGCTGAAACGAGAAAGTGATAGCTAATTCTGGTTGGCCAGGGATTATATTTTAATTTTTAATTTATTTTAAATCCGAAAATACCCCTAGCTCCAATTCAAACCCAATGACTGTCGCCCCTAGCTAAATACCCCCATTTCGAACACAATGGGACACGTTTCGTAGGCCTATTCAACTGTTTCACTCAGTTTCTCTTCAAATTTAAACATAAATCATTCAATATTTGATTTGAACGTACATCTCAATTTGCCGGGGCCACAAACGGATCCTAAAAATACTAGAAAAATAAATCTAGCTATGTTTTGATGATACGGTCCCAACACAACAAGTTTCGTCGAATTCTGTGACCGTTTGAAAAATGACCATTTTCTGGTTCATCCAATTTAACTGAAATCAACCAAACACATGTTCCTTTGCCATGCTAACATATTAACTTCAAAAATTATGGAATTTGAAACCTAGCAATAATTTGACATCTCGGATCCAACAAAAGTGGTTTCGTCGAAAACAGAGGTCGTTTGCAAAGTGGCTATTTTCAAGGGCTATATAAACTCTATAGCGATCTTTCTGGAAACTCATTTGGCCATAAGTTTTGATTCCCGCTATGAAACTTCAAATTTTCAAATTCGTTAGAAAGATCTTCATAAACAGATTTAAATATTTTTGGTTTCACTAAAATTCGTTTTATTTTGCACCCGGTACAGTCAATCAAAGTTTGAATTCAAATTTTGAAACTGCCGCCCCATTTCAGGCCTTGTTTATATTTAAAATAAATATATTTATTTTCAAACATCGATTCAAATAGACTTTTCGTCATTATTATTAATATTTAAAATCCACTATAATAGCCAAATTAAAATTTTTAAACTGGTTCTGATTTTCCGGGTTGTTACAATCTCCCTCACTTAAAATCTTTTCGTCCCCGAAAAGGAAAGAAGTCAAAAGTTGTTTAATTAACCACTCAACTTTCATTCTAGCTTTCATTCTTCAACTTTTCAGTTTTTAAGAATTTTCTAATTCTTCAAAAATTTGGCTAACACCCTAAATTTTCGAAAAATTTCACCATAACCTTCTTTGTACGGGGAGGGGTTTGGAAATTTATTGGGCCGCCAATAAATCCTAATAAGCATGCACATACTTATTGTGATATATTCCGGTGTCCACAGGGGAGTGTGTATAGATCATAACTCCAGAGAATAAATTCTCGTCACCCAGTAAATGGTTTTTGTGCCTTAATGATTATAGAGACATGTTTATTGTCATCTCCAGACCCATGTGGGGTTTTTATTAATCTTACAATTTACCATTACATTTTATATAGTCCATATCAGTCATCAGTTCAACTTGTAATATATAGTCACCGCCATACAAGCCTCTCGCTTGTATGGTAAATCTTCAACCTCGTCACACAAGCTCTAAATGCTTATGTGGTATATGATGAAGTATGCCTATCTTCAAGAAGTATGCCATGTAATGTAGTTCAAAATTAATTGTTACTATCTTATGGCGACATTTATTATTACACACAGAATAACTAGCACTCCGCATCTAATGGCATTCACAGGAGTTGATATAATAATAATATTGCGCATCTAACTCATTAAGCTTTACCTATTTGTCGGGCACGCAAATAAATTCTTTGCTCAACAGCTAATCCATTTACCTGTTCAAACATATATAATGTACTTGTATATATTTCTATCTATTTCTAAACCAATTCAATGTGTGATTTAATCGAATAAATTTACCATCATTCTCTTATTGATTAAATTAACTATCATTCTAATAATTTAATTAATCAAATCCACAATCACACAACACAAACAACAATCAGTTTGTTTTTATCTTTCAAAAATATACTAATTAATTCATATACTCTTTTAAAATCATCAGACTATATAGTTAATAATTATACATCCATGAAAAGAAAACAACAACAAAGTAGAGAACAAAAAGGAAATGCAAAATATGGTAAATGTACCTTGCACCAGAGTTAATCAGAGATATCCACCCTGCACTTGGGATAGGCTTTCTTAATGCTCTTCTCAGTTTCCCAAGTACAGTCTCGTGGATTTCCACTCCATTGCACTTTGACTAAGTGAACCTTCTTGTTCCTCAGCTCTTTGGTTCCTTTGCCAATAATCTTTAGCGGCTCTCTTCTCACAGCCAATTCTGGAGTAATTTCCAAATCCCATTGCGCGACTTCTTCCACGATCAAGTCTGGATCATGCACATGCTTTCGAAGTTGAGATACGTGAAACACATCATGTACTCCAGGCAACCAATTTGGTAATTGAACCCTATAAGCGAGAGTTCCAATCCATTCTAGAATAGGAGACGGACCAATAAATTTGGGCGCCAATTTCCCTGTTTTACCGAACCGGATTACTCCTCTCATCGGAGATACCTTCAAATACACGTGGTCGCCAACAGCGAATGATAAATCTCTTCTTCTCTTATCTGCATAGCTCTTCTACCGGCTTTGAGCGGCTAGTAATCGTTTCTTAACGAAATCGACTTTGTCGCAGCTTCGCGAATCATATCTGGCCCCAATACAAGTCTATTGCCAGGTTCTACCCAACAATTAGGAGATCGGCACGGTCTACCATACAATGCTTCGAATGGTGACATTGCCAGGCTCGCTTGGTAGCTGCTGTTATATGAGAATTCAGCCAAATGCAAATGGTCTTCCCATGATCCGCCAAAATCAATAACATAAGCCAACAATAAATCTTCAAGAATACAGTTCACCCTCTCAGTTTGACCATCTGTTTGAGGATGATAAGCAGTGCTTAATTTCAGTTTCGTTCCCAATTCTGCTTGGAATGCTTCCCAGAATTTACTAGCAAAAATCGGGTCAGAATCCATATCGATACTCGTGGGAACTCCATGAAGTTTAACAATTTCTCTAAAATAAATCTGTGCCAGACTCTGAGTAGTTCTATTCGATCTGACAGGTATGAAATGGGCGGTCTTCGTGAGATGATCTACGATCACCCAAATACTGTCATTTCCTTTCCTGGTTCTGGGCAAACCATCTATGAAATCCATAGAAATCTATTCCCACTTCCCACCTGGAATTTCCAACGGTTGCAACAATCCAGCGAGTTTCTGTTGATCGCTTTTGACTTGCTGACAGGTGGAACACCGGCTAACATATATAGAGATACCTCTTTTCATCGCCTTCCACCAGAAAGTTCGCTTGAGGTCACTGTACATTTTACTAACCCCTGGGTGGATACTCAGTTTGGACTTGTGACTCTCGTCCATTACTTCTCTTTTGAGCTCAAGATTGTCGGGAACACAAATTCTTCCTTTCAATCTCAGAACTCCTGCGCTATCCACTTGGAAATTGGAGACTTCGCCCCTTTGAATTCTTTTAATCATCTCTTTAACAAAACTATCGTCTTTCTGAAGAATAGGTATTTTATCAATCAACAATGGTGTAATGATAATACTTGCGATGATCACATCCTTCCTGCTGAGCGCATCAGCTACAACATTGGCTTTCCCCGGAGTATATAAAATATCAAGATCATATGCTACGAGAAATTCTAACTAACGCTGCTGCCTCATATTTAGATCCTTCTGGGTGAATAAATAACTCAAGGATTGATGATCAGTATATAGTTCAAATTTCACACCCAACAGATAATGCCTCCAGATTTTCATAGCAAACACAATGGCTAACAATTCAAGATCGTGAGTTGCATAACTTTTCTCATGTGGCTTCAATAGACGGCTAGCATAAGCGACTACTTGGCCTCTTTGCATTAACACTGCGCCAAGGCCTTCTTTAGAAGCATCTGTCCAGACTTTCAAGCCTTGATTGCCATCAATAATTGTTAACATTGGAGCAGTCGTTAATTTTAACTTCAGCTCTTGGAAAACTGCCTCACATTCGAAAGTCCAACTGAATCTCAAATGTTTCTTAGTAAGCTTTGTTAAGGGATTGGATATCTTTGAAAAATTCTTAACGAACTTCCAATAATAACTGGCCAATCTAAGAAAACTTCGGACTTCTGTGGGTGTACGAGGTTGTTTCCAATTCAGAATAGCAGTGAGTTTACTGGGATCAACTGATATTTCTTTCCTTTGACACGACGTGACCAAGGAATTTGGCTTCTTCTTGCCAGAATATACATTTGTAAAATTTTGGTTTTCAAACATTCTTTCTCAGAATCTCTAACACTTGTTCCAAATGTTTTTCGTGCTCTCTCTTTGACTTAGAGAAGATCAATATGTCATCAATGAAAACCAGTACGAATTTAATCAATACTTCTCTGAATACCCTGTTTATTAGGTCGACAAAATAAGCTAGAGCGTTACATAAGCCTAACGGCATTACTAACCACTCGTAGAATAAATCTGGACCTCTGAATGCTATCAAAGAAACACAATCTTTGGCAACACGAAGCTGATGGAAACCTGTAGCCAGGTCCATTCAGCAAAATACTTGCATGCCATTCAATCGATCCAACAAATCATCAATCCACGGCAATTGATATTTGTTCTTCAATGTCTGCTTATTCAAGTCACGATAATCCACACATAGTCTGAGAGTATCATCTGACTTTGGGACAAATACCGCTGCTGCTCCCCAATAAGAGAAACTAGGCCTGATCAGACCCTTCCATACAAGTTGTCGAGTTTGATCGTCTAACTCTTCTTTCTCCTTCAAGGTCATTCTTCGAATAGCGTGAACTAATGGCCTTGCGTTCAGAACTAAAAAGATTCTGATATCAATTTCTCTACGCGGAGGTAAGCTAACAACTACTTCGAACACATCCGCATAGTTCTTGACAATTGTATTTTCAATGTCGACCGGAATATTCTTCGGAATGACAGGAACAGGTTCTATTTGAGCAGGAGAAACATCCAAAGCTGACCAAAAATCTTTTCTATCTGAATTTAGACCTTCACATGGAATGGTTATATAGTCTCTTGATTTAATCTTCGCCTTAATGACTCTATCGGCGCATTTAACCTCGGCTTCATATTTGGTTAACCAGTCCAATCTAAGAATAAGATCAAATTCTGTAAAATTCATGACGATCGAAATGGTAGGGAACCGATAACGGGAAAAAGAGACAGGCACCCCCACAAACTCAACTAAGGTCGAGGGAACCCCCAACCAGATTATGGACAGTCATGGGTGTTTTGAGCTTTCTCAAATTCAAATCCAGTTTCTTAACCGCATTCTTTGCAATGAAGCTTCGTGACGTTCCTGTATCAAACAGATTTTTAACTGGAATATCCTTGACAATAAGCGTGCCTTCTAAAACATCTGGCCTTGCTTGACTAGCTAAGGATGCTGGGACATCTGCCACTTCATTTGCCTGCACTACTTTAGATTTCTTTAATAGCCGACAATCTTGCTTTACATGACCAGTCTGATGGCAAAGATTGCATTTTCTATTCTCTTCCAACTTGTTCTTGGATTTAGATCCATCCTTCCTCCGCATTTTCAAAGATTTACATTTTCTGGACAAATGGCCCTTCTGATTGCAGTTAAGGCATATGGCAGTCATTACTGGTTCTTTCTCAAATCTAACCTTTTTCCTATTGACTTTAGGTTTCTTTCTGACCCCATACGCCATACTTTCCTCTGGCAGTGTACTCGTCTCTGGGCTATCAGTTTCGACTTTTCTTTTGTTGCTAGAACTACATTCCTCTTCGTCGACCAAAAGACCCTGCTTATCTAGATTTTAATACTGATAAGCCGTGTATAACATTTCTGAGAAAGATTGTTGCACATGTGCAATTACATTACTTTGATACTTTCTTTGGATCCTATTAAATCTCAGATTCTTCATCTTTGGATTCTTAATTAAACGCGGGGCAAAGCGAGAAAGTTCATTGAATTTCTTATGATATTCTGGAATGGTCATATCCCCTTTTATCAAATAATAGAATTCATCACTCAACCGCTCAGTTGCTTCTGGAGGAATAAATCCTTGATTGAAAATTTCTTTGAATCTATCCCAGGTGATATCACCTTCTGGATTATCTTGAATAACTGTTTCCCACCATATTAGAGGTTCATCTTTGAGCGCACAAGATGCTAGTAATCTTTTCTGACTATCTCTCAACTTGAAACCTTCAAATATTTTTTCAACCGAACGCATCCAAGCTTGAGTTTGAATAATAGATTCATAGCTCGAGAACGGTACTCCACCAAGATTTCGATATCTTTTCAATAGAGCTTCTATATCCGATCCTGGCTGATGGAGCACAACTGGCTCATTATTTTGTTGAACCATAGGATAATTTCTTCTGCTTTTGCCACTCATTTTCTATGTCTGAAAATAGCAGACAAAGTGTTAGGCCAACATAAAAGGTATTTTCAAAACATAGAGACATATAATTTAATGTAAATGTGTCTACTAAGGTGCATTTCATTCTGCTACACTCATTCTAGGATATTACTGATCCTATTTGAAATGAGTGATCCGTCTTAGAACACTACTGGTTCTATTTCTGACGAGTTCGTTAATATGTCATATTCCAGAACTAAGCTTAACCAAAGCTCTGATACCACGTTTGTGACGACCCCAAACACCCGTTTCGCCGCGGCGAGGGTAATCTTTGGAATATAACACATAAACAAATAACAGCAGAACATAAATAATTAAATACACCAGATAAGGTACAATAGAATACACTGGATAAACATAATCATCAGAGTTACACAGTATACAGGATCATACTTAGTACAAAGTACTGTTCAGCTTTACATAAATGTCTACAGCAGAAACAAAACATAATATGTACAATAGGAGCTGAATAACATAAAAAGAAAGAAGTGATAGAATCCAGCTTCAGCTCCAGCTATCCAGAAAGAGCCTGCTAAAACTGGAATACAAGGCTGCCCGAGTAGAAATAGGGGAACCCGTGTTTGCAAGTGAAACAAACTACGAGTCAGTCATGGGATTGGTATGAGAAATCTACTTAACATATTTTACAATTAGGCCAATCATAGGACCATGCCACTAACACGGAACGGGTTTACTCCATTGGATTGCCAATGCTTTAAAACAAGTAAATCTTTTAAACATCGCAATGCTTTTTATAAAATGAAGCCATTATAAGACTCAGTTCCCATCACACAATGCAACGTAAACCGGAGGATAGAGTTTTACTTTATAATGGCCAAAATATGCTTGATATGAGCAAAACAAATCATTTGATATTATTGCTAGTGTTTATATGTTTCAAAAACAATTTCAATCATAAATATCAATCATAGACGACATTAATGCCCCTACCACTATGTTGCCATATATAGGTATACAATCAAAAACGCACGATGTCGTATTTGGAAATTGGATTTCCGTCATGCACCAAGGCATGGGATCGTCCTTACCGCTTCGAGACTGTATAGCCCGAGCCTCAGGAACAGTCGCAACTGCCCCTTGGATCGTCAGGGCCGGTCCACATGGAGAGGATTATAATGCCTAAACACTGCGTTTCCCCACCCTATGGGGTGTAAACTGGTCATATATCGACCAAACCATCGGTCCAGGAGCGACTGACATAACCGAGGCGCCTCGCAATCCATCATCCACATAAGTAAAATGCCCGGGCGTGTAAAACCCAAAGCACCACACCTAGCTTGAAAGAAACGCATGTCCTCCCTGAGGTCCTCTCCCGTTTCTGGCTCATACCGGGGTGTGAGGCTCGCGAAACAACGCTAAACACAAAGCTAGCTATTCAAAACCGTGCTTTGATCATCAACCACAAAGCTCTGCTTTTCAACAAAAGCTCTGATCACAGCATCTCTGCATGCCACGTTGTCAATATACAACGTCAGACACATATCCATTTACAAGTCCGTTCTGGGTCTGAACGAAACCGGAGGCACCTAATACCTCGCATATCCATACAATTAACAAGTACGTCCGGACGGCTACTACTTTAGCCCCCTTCAAGGTAGCTATTCCATCATGAGCATCAGTAGGACCCATCCATTCGATGTGAAGATCGTAGGTCTTGCACCGTCTTCATATCTTCGACTTCTAACCATCGATCAATTATTTGAAATGAGAATTAACTTGGCCTTTTCAAATAATTCACGTATATTTAGAATTTCAAATCAATTCATTTCAATGGTTAAATTATTCGACTTCAATAATCATGTTCTTTAATGTAATTTTCACGTCAAACACATTCAACCATCAAATATCCAATAAACCGGGTAAATTTGGTTTATTTCCATTCCATATCGTTTATAATATTTTATCATGATTTATCACTATTTTTATTCATTTAAAAATAGCCAATTTAAATAAACGACGCTTCAGGCCATAACGCGGCCATGGCGTTGTTTTTCATTAGATTTGATTTATACATATCTGAAAATCTAACCGTTGGATCTTTACAAATTTTATATCATTAGAAAGATCATTTCAAAACGAATCCAACGGTTCCGGTTTTGGGAAAATCCGACAGTCGGATCTCCCGGTACAATCGTTTGAAGTTACAATTTCAAAATACGAATTGCAGCATCGTTATTAGGTTTATTTTAATTATATATATAAATATAAATATAATCGATTCTGGCGCTGTTTTCATTCAGATTTGAATTAAACAGTCCAGACAATCCAACCGTTGGATCTTTTGCAAAGTTGGTGTCGCTGGAAAGATATTTCCAAAGCGAACCTAACGGTTTCGGTTTCGGGAAAATCCGATGGTCGGATCTCCCGCATTAGTCGTTTGAAATCACGGTTTTAAAATACGAACTGTAGCTTCGTTATTCAATTTATTATAATTATATATATATACATATATATATATATATATATAATTTGTTCTTCGATTTCAAAACCATTTCATTTCATATATGTGAAAAAAATGATATTTTTATCCAATAGATATTTACTTTAACACATGACTATTTTTAACACTTCAAATATATCATAAAAATGTGATTTTTATAGTCAAAACAATTTATTTCAAAAAATATTATTTTATATACTTCGTACAGATGATAAAAATGTGATTTTTATTGTTAAAACAATTTATTTCAAGAATGAAGATTTTTTGCAATTCATATATATATATATATATATATATATATTATAAAAATGTGATTTTTATTTGTAAAACAATTTATTTCAAAAATGAATATTTTTCTATACTTCGTACATACAATAAAAATGTTATTTTTATCATTCTAACCATTTCACTTCATTCATTCAATAAAAATGTTATTTTTATCCTTCAAACCATTTCATTCATTCGATAAAAATGTTATTTTTATTGTTCAAACCATTTCATTTCATTCATTCGATAAAAATGTTATTTTTATCATTCAAACCATTTCATTTCATTCATCACATGAATATATTTCAATACATGAAGATAAATCAATCACTGAAATATTTCAGAAAATTTCAGTAGCATAACGGCAGGATAGTTAAAACCGGCACCGTCCCGAGTACGGCTCCTCGCTCTACCTTAAAGCCTCGCAGCTTTTGACAATGGGGATTTCAATATCTAGTTCGTACGCAGACGAATTTTCCCATATACTAATCCTATTGGGATTTCAACCACAATCAATCATTTCCAATCAACCACTCATGATATTCACCGAATTTCACATCAACCAAATCCAAACAATATCACAACCAATATATATCGTCCATGGTCTGTGGACGAGGGGAGTGTATATATATATATATACGTATATAAATATATTTGATTTCATTTCAATATCATTTCAATTTCATTCAACGAATATATGATTTCTACAACGCATATATAACTTATACATCGAACATACAACTTATACAACGCTTATACATGAGGTGTACAACGGTTATATAACTCATACATCGATCGTATAATTTATACATCGTCATTTCCATATCGTTTATAAATCAGAAATCTCACATTGGGTTCCACTCCTCCAAAAATTGTAGAAGGCTCAAAAAAATATCCGGTCTCTTCTAAAATGTAGAAGACGTCCACACGATCCCGGTGTCTCTTGTTTCACTGGATTTCGACAACATACGAAAAAGATATGATTTTTATTGCAAAATCGTATTTCGAAGCGCTTTAAATTGCTATAAATAATAAAATAAAATCAAAGCCGTACCTTCCACGTTAGGGTTCAAAATTAGGTATGCGTTTTCCGCTCAAATCGCTTAGCGATTGGACGATCAGACCGCGCCATGGTGGAGAGCTCTGAGTCGCGCGCAGGTTGATGGTGGTGGGACCCAGCCCGATGTGGCGGTGGGGGTGAAAATCCGCTTGACGCGACAGAACTTCTCGAGCACGAATATCGAGAACCACGCAACGAGGGAGGGCGTGGCAGGTATAAATTTGAAGCCCTCGACGAGTACTACAAAAGCTTCAACTGGGTCGAGGTCTACTTCCGCATGGTTTGGCCGGAAAATGAACGGGAAGTTCTGAACCTCTTTCCATCATCGATCAGGGGGGTTTACGAGGTGATTTGCTGAAACGAGAAAGTTACGGCTAATTATGATTGGCCAGGGATTATATTTTAATTTTTAATTTATTTTAAATTCGAAAATGCCCCTTGCTCCATACGAACTCCAATTCAAACCCAACGACTGTTGCCCCTAGCTAAATACCCCCATTCCGAACACAGTGCGATACGTCTTGTAGGCCCATTCGACTGTTTCACTCAGTTTCTCTTCAAATTAAAATATAAAATATTCAATATTTGATTTGAACGTACATCTCAATTTGCCGAAGCCACAAACGGATCCCAAAAATTCCAGAAATATAAATCTAGCTATGTTTTGACGATACGTTCCCAACAAAAATAGTTTCGTAGAATTCTGAGACTGTTTTAAAAATGGCCATTTTCTGGTCGATCCAATTTAGCCGAAATCAACCAAACACATTTTCCTTTGCCACACTCACATATTAACTTCAAAAATTATGGAATTTGAAACCTAGCAATAATTTGACATCCCGGATCCAACAAAAGTGGTTTCATCGAAAACAGAGGTTGTTTGCAAAATGGCTATTTTCAAGGGCTATTTGAACTCTATAGGGACCTTCTGAAAATTCATTTGGCCATAACTTTTGATTCCCGCTATGAAACTTTGATTTTTCAGATTCGTTGGAAAGATCTTCATAAACAAATTTAAATATTTTTGGTTTCGCTAAAATCTGTATTATTTTGCACCTGGTACAGTCAGTCAAAGTTTGAATTCAAATTTTGAAACTGTCGCGCCATTTCAGGCCTTGTTTATATTTAAAATAAATATATTATTTTCAAACATCGATTCAAATAGACTTTTCGTCGTTATTATTTAAAATAATTTATTTTAAATATTTAAAATCCGCCAAAATAGCCAAATAAATTTTTTTAAACTGGTTCTGATTTTTCGGGTTGTTACATTAAAAGTCAAATGCACCCTAACTGTTATGCCCATAACATTGATTGTTGGTTACAGCTCTGAATGTTCAACATTGACGTAGCAAAAATTCTAAACCACATAATATCAAAATATCTCATTCAATATCGTGTTGTCACTAAAAAAATAACTACTCTTATTTTTCTTAAATGTTTAGGTGATGAATTTAGATTTTTAATATTGGATGCAAGATTTTATTTTGGTCTGTTCTTAAGGTACCTTGCGATTCATTTATAATTTGACTGATTTGTTGATTTTGACAAGTTATTAGTTAAATACAATGTATGTTGATTAATATTTGCCAATTAGTTAAATATCTTTGACAAATGGTAATATAGTATAAATATCTTGAAATTGGGAAGTTGTATAACTATTTTTTCTTCTCATTATCCTGTTAGACTATGCATTTGCTTTGCGCTTTTTTTGTCGCGTTGTGGTAAGATCATGCTTCTTTTGTGCATGTGTATATGATATATAATAGTTCATGTGTTACAAGCACGAACTACCTTTAACTTTCAAACTGCACATTCACCCCTCTTCGAAAACAAATTTAACCAAACATTATTTTTTTATGGTAATTTTTATTCTAATCCACAATATTAGTAAGTTAATCCACCCTATTTTATAGGATCGTTGACTTTCACTAAAATTTAGATTTTAATCAGTGTATCCACAAAATGAAAATGTACTTATTTTCTCTTCTTTTCAGTCTTCTTCTCAGTCAACTTCTCTGTGTTTTCCATCGTCTTCTTATTTCTGGAATCCTAGCATCTACATCCAAGCTTAAGTAGAGTAATTCAATGTAATAACAGTAAGTAGTTTGTTTAATTTTTTTGAAGTTGATTAATTGTATACAAAATTGTATTTTTTTAATATCGCCATTATCATATATAATTGTAGTTAGCTATTTTCTGAAATCTTGAAAAATTGTACATTAGTAAAATATCGTTTTATTAAAATATTGTAATAGAAATATAAGTTGTTTGGATAACATTCACTATCTAGACCCCCCAAGTAGTTATACCCTCAAACAATTATAATATACAATTTTCTGTTTTATTGATTTGTTAGTAATATTGTTTAATTACTTGCTATTTGTCTAATATTTAGATCTTGAATTTGATTTTAGTTCTTATTTACTGTTGTTGCCCAGTGCAATTGGTGATGTATCTTCAAAATATTAAGCTATTTGAAAACATTTGATGCGAACTCCTCTACTGGAATCTTGATCTTAGTTTTTATTTTCATGATCATCCACTGCCATCTCATGTCTGATCATGTTCAGAGATAACTAGTGAAGTAATTGTATCTAATTGATTGCTTCTTTGCTGAATTCAAGTGCTATCAACTCTATTTTTAACACATATTTATTTGTTACTACTTTATCAAATGGGAGGGACAATTCAACACAAATAATTGTGAAATAACACAGAATTGTGAAAGAAGAAGCACAAAATCAATTGTTAGCTATATAATAGGGTAAAATCTTTAAGTTAATCCACTCATGGATTAACTTACAAAATAGTTTTGGATTCACTTATTAAAGTAAAACATTGGATTAACTTATTAAAAACGTGGATTAGAATAAAAATTACCTTTTTTAATATTTCAAATGAAAAGCATAAGTACTTGCAATTTGAATTATAAATGCTACAATTTAAAATGCAAACACATGCACTTCTACTTATTTTGTTTCTCGCCTTGACAATCCATATTTTGTTTTTGAATAAAGATATTTGTTTGTAAATAGTCATCCAAAACTTAAATTTGCAATTGTGCTTCATTGCTTCTAACACAATAAAACCAATGGTAGTGACATATAAAATATTATTGAGAAAGACGATTTATTGATAACTAACATGAACTGTTTCTGCTGCGTTATGTATGTTAAATATGTGTTTGTACGTTAGCTTGGCTATAAAATATTAAAAATGTGTTGGTTCTCTCAATAAATATTATTATAAGATATTTTTCAATAAATATCCTATTATGAAATTGTATACAATTATAATAACATAGAAACATACTTATGGAAATCGCATCTTTATGGAAATGTGGCTATAATCATGTGCAATATTATTGTTATATGCACTTATATAACGTAGGCCATAATATTATCCTATTAACAATTATTTTTATCATTAATTATGTTATTCGAAATCTAACCATATACAAAATCATTAATTGCAGTAGCTTTAGCTTATAAAACTACATATGTTTTATTAGTTTGCAGAGCGAAAAATCATAAATTCAAGTCATTAATTTGTCTTGAATATAAACTAAATGTAATTACCCCATAGTAATAGAGACTACCATTATATTCCATTAGCAATAATTATTTTAATTGATTATGTAAATTAATAACTTACCATATGAGTATTTCATGATCATATATGTATAAACTATTAGTATCATATATATATATATATATATATATATCATCAATTTACAAACTCATAGACCAAATAAAGAGTTAGAACACCTTTAACGATAAACTTTATGCACTACACGATTTATTAGAAAAAATGATGAAATTACTTCTATTATTATTTTAGTGCAAAATTTATACTTTAAAATTTATTTTATTTTAATTACTTTGATGTCCTTATCTCATATAATTGTCTTGATATGATTTTTTTTCTAGACCAACTTAAATCATAATATCGTGTATAAACCAGTTACTTTGATTTCTGTTATTTCACTATTGTGTATGATTTCACAATTCAACAATCATGTTTCCTATAGTTTTCTTATCCAATGTTCAGCATTTTTATTTCACGAAAGGGTTCAATTTTTTGATTCTCCAACAGAAAAGGTATAAAAAAATTTATGTTTTTGAATTTTACCTTTTTGATTACTTTGATGTCGCGATGCCATCTAATTGTCCTCATATCAAATTTGGTTAGCCTAGATTAAATCATAATATCTTTTATTTCCATTATTTTACTATTGTAAATAAATCCATAGCCCAACAATCATCTTCTGTATAATTTTTTTTTTATCTATTTTACGTATTCTAATTTCATGAGTTGCTTCAATTTTCAATTTTTTCACCAGAAAACTAGAAACAACAACAAATAAGTACCTACAAAGATATAAACAACTTATTTTTAGGTAATTTTTATTCTAATAAATGGTTTTAATAAGTTAATCCACAATTTTACTTTAATATTTTAATCCACAACTATTTTGTAAGTTAATCTACGAGTGGATTAACTTAAAGATTTCACCATATCATAAAGCCTACAATCGATTTTTTACTTCTTGTCTTATAATGACATTACATAACCCATCATTCTACTGGACAATCGAATGCAACAAACATTTTTTTTATTTTTATTTTTTAGAGAACACGATTTTTATAAAAATTACATTAGTTATCTAATTAACTTTTATAAGCTTACATTTTTTTTCAATTATAATAAAATTCAATTGATCCACATTTGATGTATGATAGCTTAGATCAACATAATAAATCCTTCAAGAAATAAACAACACTAGCCAAGCTTACTGGAAATACATATCTAAAAGAAGGCTATATTATGCTTACTACAAACTAATTCCATTATAAGTGGGTGTGGGGCATCTTCAAGGTTTCATACACAATCCTTTAAGTTGCAGTGTTAGAAAGCTGAAGTTGTAACAACCCGAATTTTTAATAACATGTTAAAACAAGAAATCAGGGCAGAATTAAATCATAAGTTAAGAATCAATGGGAACGGGTTACGCCATTGCGTTCATCTCGAAATTCTGCTTGAAAACGAGTCCGAAATTTCGTAAATCGGAGTCCGTATGACCAAGATATGGCCCATAGAAGATTTCAGAAAATTCAAAATTCAGCCCGAAATTCAAAATAAGCTCCAAACAGATTGGGCGGGAAAATTTCCCGCCCAACCCCAGGTCGACTGGGGAGTCGACCTGCCCCAGCCCAGGTCGACTGCCCAGTCGACTTGGGTGTCGACCTAGGGGTCGACCTCCCTGGTCGGCCATGTTTCCCTGGTGCACCTGTTTACTCCTTTGGTGTGGCCAGTTGGCCTGTGACGGGATTTGATGGTTCAGATCTAAACTAGGGTTAATCCTATGGCCTAAACTAGTCTCTACACCTATAAAAACACCCTAAGACCTAGCCTAAACCATCACAAATCATCATAACAACTAAATTCTGCCAAAATGCTCCTTAATCATGGCCTCCATCTTCATCTTGAGAGCTTCTAAGGCAAAGGAGCAATCTTTCTCCATCAAATCAAAGGAGCTACTTATTTTTCAAGGCTTCTAGTGTTGCTACATCATTCCTAGAGCTTCTACAACGTCTCTATCTTGTTCTACTTTGTTCTAGTTCTCATAGCCACGATTTGTAAGCCCCACTCTACTCTTAGATTTAAACTATGAAGTTAATATGAACATGTAGCAAGTTGAAATGGGAATTTTGGTGTAATACTTGTCTTGGGGCACGATTACTGGGCTGATTGTAAGCGACCAGAAAGACGGCAGAGTAGGTGCGCCAGTGTAGGTTCAGGCGGACTATGGTCGTGCACATAGTCCGGAGTTGAATAAAACAGACATGGGCACCAGTAGGTTTAGACTGTGCGTGCTTGATTCGTGTCAGTGGTTGGCACCCTAGGGCTTGATACACCCTAGGGTGGACCTAGCACAGTTCGACTACATTCTGTGATTGGGCCGTATGACACCGACACTCGACGAGTTAGGCTTATAGGGAGCCGATCGACTAGATTGTATAGTTGGACCTTGACTTGGGTCAACTCATGATATTGGGCCAAGGGATCATTTCTTGTTTATACTTGACATGGGTTGGAATACTAGTACTACTGGTGCAAAACTAAACCTTGTATATGCGATGCCACACTTGATCTACCTTGTTATCTATTTATCAAGCCAGTTAGTTACCATCTTTATGTTACAAAAGTATTCCTTCCTCACTGATACTGATAAATTCTTTAACTGAATTTCCCTGACCAATCATCAAACACCAAATGATTTACAATTGATTGGTCACATCTGAGATAAGAATATAGCATAAGTCTCTAAGTTCAACTTTGAATGTTAAATTAGATATTATATAATACAATACACTATTATAATAGTGTTTGTGGTTAAATATACTATTGAAAATAATGTAAGCGGGATTACCATTATTACCTTTACACCGGTTATAATATCATAGTCTATACAGATACTGTAAACTCCACAAAACCAGTGGGTTATCATAGCGAACTCCGCAGGTACGGTACAAATCAAAGTCGTAGGTGGCTCGATCGGGATAAATATGACAAGGCACACAAGGAAATACCAAGGTAGAAATCTACCAGTTGCACTCCCGGACTGGTAAAAATGCATAGTTGCAACTATCGCCCACCACGTAACAACACTCTGAAATCAAGGATGCGCATCAAATCAAATCAATCAAACCGAGGGACTATAGTAATAACGGAAAAAGTGTTGCCGATAGGGATAGCTAACCCACTTGATCATGGTATAGCTCACGTTTTAGTCATTTTAATTATGACCGGAAGGTCAAGGGAATCCATCATCGTTATCTTTCTTCAAATCTAGTAATCGCCTCCAAATCAACATACTTTATTCTAGTTCTTCACCACGTGCACAGCTGTTAAAGTGATTTTTGATATTGGCAGAGAGTATGACAATATCCGATCCTGATTTCTTTAACAACCAAATGCTTATTTCACACTGGTTGGTTAATTTACATTTCAAAGGAGTTCATATTTCATGTCAAAATATCATATTTTCTTTTGAAACATTTCATATTCAAAGAGAATATATTTTCATATTTTGAAATCTCTATTTAAACCATGCAAAAATCTTGTTATTCCTAAAATAAGTTATATATTAAAATAGTTGGAAAGTATGTTAAAACAGTTAAGATATAAATATTTGAAATCATTTGAAAACAAATTGTTAAGACTATAAAAGTTTAAATAAATGGTTTGAATTTAAAATAGGAATATTAAAGAAGTTTATAAAGTAAAAAATTGATTTTTAAAAATATAGTTTATTTAAAACAATTAATGCATATAAGTTAAAATAAATTAGTTTAATAATGAAAGGTAGTATATAAGTAAAATAACTATTTATTAAAAGTTTATTTAGATGATTACAATATATGTAAGTTAAAATAGTATAGTTTATAAGGTAAAATAGTTATTTAGAAAAGTAGTTACTTATTAAAATAGCTTATATAATGCTTTGAAATACTAAAGTTGGAATTAGAATTATTCCTTCCAAATATTCAAATAATTCGAAATTCCTATTTCAATTTTTAAATTAAATCAACTCAACTCCGATATTTTAATTCAATTCACTACCAATTTAAATTCAATTCAGTTTAATCAATTTAATTTCAAGTCGTTAAGTTTCCAATTAGAATTCACATTTTTGAATGATAAATTTATAACAAAACTTAATTTCACAATTCAGATATCACTTTAAATTAAGTTAATTTAAAGTGAATTCAAAAATGGATAATTATTTAAATTTAAAATGATTCAATTCAATAAATTCGATTCATGCTAAATTCAAAATTTAGCTCTCATTCACAACATTACATAAACTCCACTAACTTATAATGTTCAAAGTTTCAAAGTTCAAATTCTCTAAATTAATCGTACGCTAAGGTACCTATGGTTTACAACCATCAGGCCATGAAGATGGTGTGTGTTCAACAGGTAGCGAACTAACACGTAAGATAATATGGCTTCCCTAAATCAATATACTAGCAAATGTCACTTCAAAGATATTAAATGATAGTGTTGAGTTCACCACCGCCGACGCGAGTGAGTGATAAAAAATGCCAGAAATACCTTAAAATGGAAGTGCAATGGCCACATATCTATATCCAAATTCAAGTCGAAAGAACAAAGCGAGGTCGAATTCCGAGCTAACCAATCAAGAGGTGTTATCTAATGAGACGTTCGTAAGAATAAGGCCAACACTTCGATAATCCAATCATAAAACAACTTCAGAAACTATTGATTGATGTAGTTACTAGTAACGAATATCCTCTGCTTACTTCCTCCTTCAAAGACCTTACCTAACTTATAGTTGCCATTGGCAAATCAAAAAATGGGTAGCGCTGGATCGACCTTAGACTTGAAGAACTCAAGATCAGAAGCGCTAAACAATTTCTTTGTAAGTAACAGGCACACCATATTCTCTTAGGCTATAAGATGCCAACCAGAGTCCCTAGTTAATATATTGGCATTAATAAAGCACATCAAGTGGGTATAACATTAGAAGACATATCGAAAACTAGAGCGGAAAAGGAAGAACGAACTCATTGATACTCCTAACCGATCTCCTACTGCATTCTCATTTTAGATTCTACAGTTGGATTTTCTATTCTCTTTTCCATCAATAATCCAAAGTTGACCCTTTTTGGTTATGCCTTTTTTAATTTATCACCTCGCCTCCCCAAAATAAACAGGAAGGGTTGTAGATAATATCCTCTTTGTGTCAAAAATAAAGATTTGGAGGAGTTGTTGGATCAAATGGCTTCTTGAGGTAAGGTACTTCAACCTCCTAGGGTATGATTAAAAGCTCTCACCAGGATTGTGCTTCAAGGAGGACTGAATCAACGTTTCCTTCTTTGTGATAGAAATGACAGAAACTAATGGGCAGATACCTTACCACAAATGCAAAATGTAATAATTCCTTTCTTTATTAGCATTGTATTAGTTTATACAATTAATATGTTCACGCTATTTCTTGCATTTATTAGTCTATAGTAGTGCATCCCTCACTAATACTAATATAAAAATCTAAAAGCTCAATCTCTTTCTTGTTTAGACTCGTTACGTTGTTCCGCTGAACTCATTGGCTCATTATTCTATTTGGTCGAAACTTGGTTTGAGAATCTTCTTTTCAATTTACTTGAAAACCATACGTCTAATCATATATACTCATACATCTGCTTCGTGTATCGGTTTTCAACTGTGCATTATAGCTATAAGGATGGCATATGAACCAGATGTCAGACTATAGTTCAAATTTCATTTCCTTTCTTGGCCAGACGTCTGATATATAAGCCAAACGTTTGATTAATGTATTAACCTTTGTATTCTCTCAAGGCCAAACGTCTGACTTCAATATTCAAACTTCTGGCTTATGTATAAACTAATAGATATGAGAACACATATCTGTTTCTCTTCACCGATAGCATCTCCACCTCAACCATTGCAATTATTGATTGAAGCAATTTATTCTAAGGTTTGTGCTATTTGATCAAATACAATGATTATCTATAAATAAAATTTATTTTTTGATTGAGAATTATTGACGATATTTTTTGCCAACACCAGAAATAGGTATACGGAGGTGGTTCTAAGAAGGAAATAAGATTATTCGACTTTCCCTGGGTTGAGTTGATTCACTGCTTCCCAGACGTCAATAACTCAAACTCGAAGGTAAGCACTCTTCTCTCAAGAGAAGAATGTCCCATTTCTGTAATTCATGGGTCAACAACCCTCTTGGGAGAGAAATTTCCTTAGGAAGAAAGCGTTAGGCTGTTGAAGCCTTAACGGCTTGCGTTATGATATTCCGGTGATCCCGCAGCGTAGCAGAATACATGTGGAAATATATTGAAGAACAACACTTTGTATAAAAGAAAGTAAATACACATAGTTTATAGTGGTTCGGTTCAATTTGAACCTACGTCCACTTTAACGATTTTGATGATTTTATTCATGAAGGAGGTTATGTAGGAGATCTTAAGATCGATTTACAAATTATCGATTCTCTCCCCTAAAATATGAGAGGAAGAAGAAGCCCTCCTCTGTGTGACTCCTACGTCTGATTTATAGCGGATTTGGAGTCCCTTATGTTATTGGGCCATAGGGCCCGCAGGGGTCTTTGATGTCCTCCTTTTCCTTTGGTCTTGAATGTCCATGCCTTCGGTCGCTTGCGCTTGTCACGACTCTCATAGTACAGGTCTCAGTTAGTTAGTAGCCTCTTTGATATTGGAATGAACTTGCTATTGTAGTAGGCTTTAGGAAGGCGCTATGAGTTTCTGGTTGTATGCTTTCGATTGTAGATTGTTGGGTACAAGCTTTCGGCTTTCCCGCGAATACTTTGAGGAGCTTTTCCTCATTATATGCATGGATCGCTCGTACCCCTCCAGGGTTCCAGTTTAACTTTTGGTGGGGTTTCCAAGTATAGCTTGATCTTCCAGAAAATTGCTCCTGGTGATTCATTCATCACTTCGTCAATTTGTCCTCTCGATATTTGTGCGACAAGTGTTTTGGAAAGTGGTTCTAGATTTGCTTCTGGCTTAATGCTTTCGATGTTTTAACCTTCTGGATGGCCTTTCACTGCAGGACCTTTTGTCGAATTGACGATATCAAAAGGCTCCTGTCGGTCCGACCCTATCGGATGGACCTTGTTGGCTAGAACTCTTAGCTTCCATGGTTCTTTCTCTTTGATGGGTCTTGGCTGATGGCGCTTTGGGATCTTTCTCCCTATCTTTGGTTCTTCTTAACATTTGTCCTTGTTCCTGAAGGGTGTTCATGTACTTGCGGTCATCCGATACCCCTTCACCATAAACCTATTTCATTGTTAATTCTGGTTGTAACATTTGCTCCCTAGTGAAGGGGCATTTTCGACTTTTCAAGTCTAATTCTTTGTCCTTTGCGAAGTAGCATTCTGTGTCATTTGATTTCCCTTAACAGAGGCGCAGATTGGCCTCTCTTTGTGTTTCCATATTAAATCTGAATTTGGAATGAAAAAATTATTATATATATATATATTTCGCATACTTAAACATATGCATATTCTCAACAAGGTTACATGTTATACTTAAGTACATGCAGCAGCCAAACAGAGAGTTGCATTTAACACAGTCCAAAATAAAACATATACGAACATTGTCCAGGCAGGAGTCAAATTCATTTCATGTAAATTAAAAAAAATCATTTAAAGTGAATAAACCACATCATCCATTTGCTTTGCGTGCGGCCGCCACCAGCGAGTCGGCGAATTCCCAATGATCAACTTTTTCCGAAGGTTGATCAACATCAGAGTTCTTCCCCGCTCTGCACCTCAAAGGTGACATACCAGAATATCCAGCCACCTCCTTGGTCTTGTTGGACTTTCAAGCCATTCCCACGCCGTTATTAAAACCCACATTTTCAAGCACCACGTTAATAGCATTAACCCTCTTATCACCATCCTCAGAACTGAATACTCCCTCTTCATCTTCGTCTGATTGTTCCTCCTCTCCGTCATTGAAATTTGAAAGAGCCGCAAATGGATTTGAAGAAGATGCCCCACCAATACCAGAACTAACAGTAACCCTCATCCTTCTTTTTGGTTTCCAAACCTTCTGAAAGCCATCTATATCTCTCCTAAGCAACTAATTCCTAAAATTGGCGGGTTCAGAAGGGTCGTATGGAATTCCTGAAAATTTGCTAACTTCAGTTTCGTGATACTAGGTTCTGGTAGAAAGCCTTATCAACGATGGAATATACACCGGAGGTGGGACTCCTGTTTCCACCTTAAGATATGAAAAGTCAGCTACGATCCATGCATCTTCTTGCATTCTTAAAACCCTTCCTACCTTTGATAATGTGACTTTCACCATTTCAAGATTCCGAAACACAATGGGAAGGTTCTTTAAGGTAATCCAAAGAGTAAGCTCTTGTTTCGGTCTGGAAGAACCAAAGTTGAGACTCCATGGCCGAATATGCAGAGTGCCCCTATCATTTGAAATAGAGTAGAAATTCCCCCTAAAGAAATTCCTTGGAAATTTAGCAATAAAGACGCTCCCGAACTTCTTGATCTTCCATTCCCAAGAATGCAGATAATCGAACTCCTTCCTCAAAGCCTGCTCAATGCGATTAATAGAGAATTGAAACGAGAATATTGAGACAATTTCCCAAGAATTAAAGCATTGTAAATCATCATCAAGAACATGGCGACATATTGACCTCATTTTCGGTTGCCATGCTTCCGTTATTTGAAGAGAAAGAACTAGAGTATTGAAATCCCTTATATTATGTCTTTATGTATTTGAAACAAATGATCGGGTTGCTACAATCCTTGATCCAATGGTTAGAATCTCTGCATCGGAAGCGTCATTTTATGTGGTTTGATCTTGCTCAAAGCTTCAGAATACGAAGAGGCCTTAGGAGCAGACAATGATGATTTGTTTACCTTGATCTTCAAAGCAGGATTTTTTTAAATAATATTCGTATGCTAAGAGTATGTTTCGTAGATCCTTGCGAAGCGTCACTTGTCTTTAGTGTGAATGTTGAATATAAGATGTCTATAGCGTTTACTTGTGTTTTGTGAATCATAATAATTATTCAATAAGTTTGCATAATAAATCGATAAATGTATTAGTTTAAGATGCTTCCCTAAGCAAGTTAACAGGTCATAAACTTGCACCCAATAATGTCGAAAGTGTGTTTCCAAGTTAGATACTAGTTGGTAAGTGGGGTGAACCACCTTATCTTGTTTAGCTTCGTGCGTTAGAACCGATCCGGACTCTGGTATTGATAGAAGATCAGGAATCCCCTTTGATATTTGAAAAGGGTTGAGTTAACCCAGATTTGGGTATTAATTGATACAAGATCGGAACCTTCTACGGTATTTAATAGAAGTCCCGAACCTAACCCAGATTTGGGTATTAATAGATAGAAGACCGGAACCTTCCCCGGTATTTAATAGAAGTCCCGAACCTAACCCAAATTCGGTATTTATTGATAGAAGACCGGAATCTCCTCCGGTATTTAATAGAAGTCCCGAACCTAACCCTGATTTGGGTATTTATTGATAGAAGACCGGAACCTCCTTCGGTATTTAATAGAATTCCCGAACCTAACCCAGATTCGGTTATTTATTGATGGAAGACCAGAACCTCCTCCAGTATTTAATAGAAGTCCCGAACCTAACCCTGATTCAGGTATTTATTGATAGAAGACCGGAACCTCCTCCGGTATTTAATAGAAGTCCCGAACCTAACCCAAATTCGGGTATTTATTGATAGAAGACCGGAACCTCCTCCTATATTTAATAAAAGCCCCGTGCCTAACCCAGATTCGGGTATTTATTGATAGAAGACCGGAACCTCCTTTGGTATGTAATCTTTATTTTGAGTCACCGTTTCGGCCTTCTGAGCCACTTCCTGGGCTTTCGTTTTGGTTTGCTAGTTACTTCTCAGAGCTTTGATTGACCGTTTCAGCTTTGTTCTTTTGACCGTGGGTTGCATGTGCTTTTGAATGCTCTCTTCGAGATTCCTATTCCCTTCTTCAGGATGGAATTTTAGAAGAGGATGTACATGCTCCGAGAGCTCCCTTCGAGCTTTTGTCCCCTTCTACGAGATGGAATTTGAGCAAAGGATGTACGTGCTTCGAGTGCTCCCTTCGAGCTTTTGTCCCTTCTGTGAGATGGAATTTGAGCAGAGGATGTATGTGCTCCGAGTGCTCCCTTCGAGCTTCCCTTTTGCAGGATGGAATTTGAGTAGAGGATGTACGTGCTTCGAATTCTCCCTTCGAGGTTTCGTCCCCTTTTGCGGGATGGAATTTGAGAAGAGGATGTACGTGTTTCGAGTGTTATCTTCGAGCTTTCCTCCCCTTCTACGGGATGGAATTTGAGCAGAGCATGTACATGCTCCGAGTGCTACGTTCGATCTTTCGTCCCTTCCTACAGGACGGAATTTGTAGGTAAAGGATGTACGTGCCTTGGATGCAAACACAAAGTTCGCTGCGAGAACACATCTCACGGTGAGCACACAGCTTGCAGGTGCAAACACACAATTCGCGGCGATAACACATCTCGTGGGCAAGTACAAAACTCGTGGGTGCAAAAACA
This sequence comes from Allium sativum, assembly GCA_030737875.1. Lineage (NCBI taxonomy): Eukaryota > Viridiplantae > Streptophyta > Magnoliopsida > Asparagales > Amaryllidaceae > Allium > Allium sativum. The sequence continues at coordinate 1,013,855,242 of CM060926.1, read as the reverse complement.
CAGTTCGCGATGAGAACACATCTCGTGAGCGAGTACACAACTCGCGTGATCACATAGCGCTTTAAGTACGAGCCGCACAGCTCGCATGAGTACGTAGCTCAAAGTAGGGGGGATGTTGACATATTGAAAATTGCATGTATGTTCTAGATGCATGGATATATTGCTTGAACTAAAAGAGATGTTACCAGACCTTCATGATGTCTAGTTGTCTTTCCGAAGTTCAGGGCATGATGATGCTACGTGACTGGGGCATCGGCAAATACGACACGTGTGTGGCTCATGGAATCGATTAGCATAGTGATTCTTTGATCCACAATTGTAGCAGCTTCCGCGAGTAGAATTTGGAGCTTTGGCTGTGGAGGTACTACGCCTTCTCTTTACGTTTGAATGAGGCTCAGGATTCCCACTGGGATCTCTCTTCCTGTTGGAGTTTCCTTTTGAACAACTGAATTCATCCATACGAATGAATTTTTCTGCCTAGAGATAGAAATCTTGCAAGCTTCCACATCCGTGGGTATATAACTCCTTCCAGAGTGGTGTGTTCTTAATTAAGCCTGAATAAATAGTGGTGAGTTTCTCCCGGTCATTCATGTGTTTTGCTTGAAGGGCCTCAGCCTTGAACCTTTCCAAGTAACTGCTCAAAGATTCTCCTGGTTTTTGCTTTATATTTGCGAGCATCGTATAGCCCAAGGCAGGATCTTTGCAAACGCAAAACTGCGTTGAGAATTCGTGAAAGAACCACCTCCATGAATGGATGGTATCCTCTTGACGTTGTTGGTACCATGTGGCGACCGATCCCTGAAGCGTCATTGGAAATAGTCTATATCGTAAAGCACCAGAAGCATCATAAACGTCCATATGGCTATTGAAGGCCATGAGATGGTTGTCTGGATCAGAGGTCCCATAATATTTCATGGTTGGGGTCTTCACATGTGGAGGTATCGATGTATTCTTGATCTTGTCGACAAAGGGCATTGTTCTGTCATCGTCACTAATATACACATCCAAAATTCTTATTTTTCCGGTTTCGAATATATTCTTTATGGTTTTCTCTGCCATGTTCCTAAGATAGGTCTCCAAGTTCCTGTGGTTCATTTTTTCGGGACTAGACGCTCCAGTAGTTGAACTTCAAGATTGCTCTTTACTTTCATCATATTAGTTTTCATCGCATCTTTTGTCTACAGGGTTTGTTCTTCCTCACTTGGAAGGAATCAGATAAGGTTTCTCTTTTATTTCTGATATCTGCGTAGCCATATTTTTCCTTATAGATTTGGTCTCATTTATCTGTTCTGGTCCGATGACTTCTGAAGAACCTTGTGATTGAGTACTACCCCGCAAATCCTTCACTGCAGGCAGTTGTCGCTTCAGGGTCTTACTTCCCTCCTCCTTTACCAAATTCAGATTCAAAGGGTGTTTGGAATTATAAACCGGCCCGCTCTCATAGCGTGTTGGCCAAATGATTGGGGTACATACCCTGTTAATGTTTGACTGATTATTGGTGTTCTTAAGCTATCATGCAGATTTGGTGAGGATCTATTTCGGTTGTCAAACTCGGAAGATGTCTTCATCTCTGATTGCCCTTGATGTTAGTCAAACATTGAGATTCTTCAGGCTGGGTTTTCTTCAATGGACTTTATAGTAGCATTAATACGCAAAGCCAAATGTAATGCTTCCAACTCATTATCCTTCCCTCCTATTAGGTTTGACGATCCCTTAATTTCTGGATTTACTGAGCTAATATTAGAAAGTGTGATATTCTCCAAAGCGGTTGACGCGGTGGAATCTTGTTCCCAGATCCCTTTTGTCACAACCATTTTTGATGGGTATTGGGCGTTCTTTTTTACGATAGGAGAGAAGGTCAGGGTAAAAAGGTTTAAGGAAGATGTAACACCCCATAATTTTGAAAGCACTAAAGAGGACAAATTAAAAAATAATTAATTTAATATTCAGAATTAAGAGAAATAGACTGCGACATTGCGTATGTATCGGAATTCTGGTCAAAATAGACACTTGGTTTGCATAAAACGGACACCATATGAAGAAGTTATGAAGAAATGAAGTTTGTATACGTGCAAGAAGAATGTGTGTGTGTGTATATATATATATTAGGCCCAGAAATTCAAAATCGCACAGAATTACGGAGGCAGGAATTTTCCCGCTTAGGGGTGTCGACCCTTCAAGGGGGTGTCGACCCCTGGGTTGACCCCTCAAGGGGGGTGTCGACCCACGGGTTGACACCATGGGGGGGTTGACTCCCTAGGGCAGATCTGGACGAATTTTTCTTGGGGCTGGCGGCTATATATATGGCCTCATTTCTCATGTTTTTGCACACCAAAAATAATGGAGAACTAGATGCTACCTCTACCCAGATCAAATCAAGTCTTTTCTTCTTCTGCAATTAAGTTATTCAAGCTTAGATCTGTGATTCAACACTAGCAATCCCTTCTCTATTTTTCTAGATCCAAACACTGTGAGTCCATGTTGATTTTAGATCTAAATAATAATAAAGTAAAACATGATATGACTATAACTTGGATCTATGCATGTGATAGCTTGAATCATATCAGATCTATTATAACTTGTGTATCTATGATATTCTGACATGACTATGACTTAGATCTTAACCTTTATCATGTCAGATCTACTTTTGATTGTAGATCTAATTCACTGTTTAGATCACCTTATACTTATTCTATTATGTTTATGACCAAATCAGATCTGTTATAGTTAGTTATCTAATTCATTAGATCTTATCATGCCTGTTATGACATACCTATTATATTAGAATTAGTTCCATTGTCACATATTCATCACATCTGTTCCTATATGCTTATCTTGTCATTATGCCACTATATATTTATGCCATTACATGACAACCTTGTTAGTATGATCATTTCTATTACCATCCCTTCATCCTTTCCCTTTTTATTTTTATATAGCCATGATACTTTCGAGCCTAGGCATGCCGCTAAAATATGTGAAGGTGTTAAGATGGGAACGAGTGGGGAAACGGTATAATTTGGGGCATAACTTGTAATTGGAAGTTTGGGCATAACTTGAATGAGTATATGAACATGAAGTTAGGGACATAAATCAACTTGTGATTAAAGACCTTAATTTGGGCATATGGTTCATTATGAACATAACTTGGGTAAGGGGTATGAAAACATATAACGACATAGGTAAATTTGGTTAACAATTGGAAATGCCTAGGATTACAATAATTAGAACTGTAACCGCACTTAGACATGAGGTTTGATTACACTTGTGTTAGAAGTCTTCCTGGAACCGCCCAGCATATCCAGCGACCACAAGTGGTGAATCTAGTGTGAGGGGTCTATGTGCATAAACATGAGACGTGCTAAGACAAGAGGTTAAACCCGACTTGTGGAAGAAGCCTGCCCGGAACCGACCGGCATAACCAGCATCTGCAAGTTGTAAGGTTTAAAGTGGGAGGTATAGTACATTGTAAGTATAACTGAATATGGTAATAAAGTTGAATACTTAAACTAGTTGAATCCATAGGGATTGTATGAACATGTAACTTGAATAGGGGTTAAGTAAACTTGTTTGAAACAGTGGGTGGGTTAAGTAAATCTTGGGTAGGGTGGGTAATATTTATAGATATAGGCCCATAAAACTTAACCTGTGGGGTTATGCAATTTTATGACACTAGTAGGTAGGCATAACCTGTGAAAAAACTAGTAGTAGGGATGCAAGACAAAGGGGAGAGCTTGCATCATCTTGTATGTGGGACCCGTTTCAGTCAGTGGCCCATATATATGTATCAAACAAGTACTCCGAACTAGGTCGGAGTAGAGGCACGCTTACTGGGCTGAATATAAGAGATCCAAAGATAGGGGACGGTGTGGGCGGTGCGTACCAATCGGGTCATGTGCATGCAGGGTCCAAACAGAGGAAATAAGATGTCGTGGCACCTGTATATATTGCTGTGCACATCCTGAAAACGAAGGGTTTCTACTTTAGGGAGTGATACACCCTACTGTGGACCAGCATAGGGTATCTACGGAGTAGGGAGCCAATCGATTAACGTAGAAATTAGGGTATACTTAGACTCTGGTATGTTTGGGAGCCTGTTAATACCCTTAGGGGTAACTCCGGTATATTGGGCTACTTGTTGATTGTATGAGGTGAAAACCTCTCACTAGAAGTACACCCAAGTCTATCATCTCATACTAGTTGGGGATCATCTTGTTAATAAGACACTAGTATTGGTGCAGAGTGCAGAGAAACCATTAGAGAAGCATAGTAAACTCTATTATGTTTGTCCTTCTTAACTTGTCATACCTTCCTATTATGATGTTATCCCTCTTATCCACTTATATGCCTGTCATGATACTTTTACTTATTTATATGCTAAAAGTAACTGGACTCGCTTGACTTTATGTCTGACCCATTTTGTTTTCTCTTCTTTCTCTTCCGTTTCCCCTCCCAGGTTCTCAGGGTGGGAATACTCAAGCTTGATCAACATTCTGCTACTGTCTTGCTTGGAGCTGCTTAGATGTATTGCTCGAGCTCTTATCTTTTCTACTATGGCTATTTCTTTTGGGGATTATGCTTCTATTATTATTGTACTCTAATGTTTTAGGTACAAGACAATATTTTTAAAGATGTACTAGGTTTATGTATTTTCAGACTTATGTTGTTTTGAACCACGATGCTTTATGATTAATAAAGCTTTTAAATTAAGCTGCTATTTTATATTTGTTTTGTAATGTTTCTGTTTCCATTAACCTATAACGCTTCTCGAAACTTAATGCATTCTCTTAATGAGTGACACTAACGAACGTGGGGTGTCACACTTGATATTAGAGCTGAAGGTTACCAGATTAGATAAAAGTTTTTGAAAATCATTTTCAAAAAGATTTTAAAAGAAAGCATTTTCAAAAAGAAAAGTATGTTTTGAAAAACATATTCCCCAAAGCCATATGTAATATCTTTCGAACCTTTGTATGAGTCCCTTCCTTTTCGTTTCAACATGTCTAGGGAACCTAATATTCTGGATTGCATTACCATACCAGGATAGTTCTGTGGGTATCTAGAGGCGACGGCGCCCGCCGGTGGTCAAGCAGATGTTCCTCTCCCAAGTGCACTCGTCGTTCCTCCTCCTCCTCCGCATGCAATAATTTCTCTAAGATCTGCAAAGATTTCTATGCTATAGGAGGAAAGCCATTCTGTTGAACCCAGACGTTCGTAGAGGCAAGGAATTGGCTCAAAGAGACGAAGGATCTGTATGTAATCTTTGAAGTGGATGATCGTAGGAAGATTCAGTTAGCCGTATGGCTACTGAAAGATGAAGCTTCATTCTAGCGGGAAGTGACGCAAGCAGGGCGTCCAGTGGAGACATGGGATGATTTTAGACAGAGGTTTGAAATGAAGTTTCTTTCTCAAGCCGAGAAAATTATGCAAATGGAAAGGTACTAGGCGCTCAAGCAAGGGGGTATGACTGCTAAAGAATATGTTAACAAATTCCACCAACTAGCGAGATTTGGGTTGGAGCTAGTGGATACTCCACATTAGAAAGCTTTGCGGTTTGCTAGAGGATTGAATGAACCACTTCATGGGTTAGTTATGTCTCATATTCCAATGGGAGCAACTTTTGAAAGGCTCGTTGATATGGCCTTGATGCTTGAGGAAGATAAAGCTGACAAGAAAGAAGTTAGGGTTGAGGAGACACAAAACAAGAAAGTATGGCCAAAGAAGGGACAACAACATCAACAACAACAAAAGAAAGGTGGAAAGAATGACATGGATAAGGATAAGAGAAAGTGACAAAATTGCGGATGTGAGAGTCATTTGATAAAGGACTGCAAAAGAAGCAAGAATGTTTGCTTCAGTTGTGGAGAGGTCAGACACTTTTCTAAGGAGTGCCCGAAGAAGCAAAGACAAGGTCAAAGGGCAGGAACTTCTGGAGGGCAAGTGCATGCTCTCGCAGTTAGTGCTCCAGATCGAGGTAGGAAGGTTTCCATGGAAGGATTGATTTTCCTTTCCATTTACCCTATTAGAACTCTTTTTGATTCTGGCGCTTCACATTCATTTATATCTGATTCTGTAGTTGAGTCTATGCACCTTAATACTAGTATGATTGTGGATCCCATTATTGCCTCAAACCCCATTGGTGGTTCGGCTCATTTATCCATTGATTTGTCGAGGTTTGAGAAAATCAGTGTTAGGCGTCGAGTTTGAGTGTGACGCATATGTGCTCGGTTTTATGGGCTATGGTTTGATTCTTGGGATGGATTGGCTAACCAGGTATAGTGCCATTGTAGATTGTGAGAGGAGGGTCGTTAGACTTTTGACTTGCCATGGGAGGACCCTCGAGATTTCTTGCGACCCTAAGGGGTCTGTCATGCTAAGTTTCCTAGAGTCTTTGGATGCATCTATCGATGATCTGCAATATGTACCAGTAGTCCATGAGTATTTTGATGTTTTTGAGGAGGTTAGGAGCTTACCTCCGAGGAAAGAGATTGAATTTCGTATATACTTGGTAGACAATGCAAAGCCAGTTGCATTACTTGTGCGCTATATGGCTCCAAGAGAAAGGAGGGAGCTTAGTAAGAAAGTAGGGGAGCTACTTGAGAAAGAGTTTATTAGGCGAAGCATATCTGAATGAGGTGCTCCGGTGGTATTCGCAACTAAGGCGGATGGCTCGCTTCACTTGTGTGTCGATTATAGAGAGTTAAACAAACTCAAAAAGAAAAATAGGCACCCAGTCCCGAGGATAGATGATTTTTGACCAGCTTATTGGTGCATCGGTATTCTCTCAATTAGACTTAGCCACGGGGTTTCATCATTTGAGGGTGGCTGAGGACAATATAGACAAAACCACTTTTAGGACCCCATATGGTTTCTTTGAATGGCTCGTTATGCCTTTTGGGTTGAAGAATGCACCCGCCTATATTGTTGATATGATGAGTAGGGTGTTTGGGGGAGTTTCTAAATAAATTTGTCGTGGTGTTTGTTCATGACATCTTGATTTTCTCGAAGAGCGAGGAAGAGCATGTCTTACATATAAGGGAGGTTTTGGAAACTCTACGTGCGCATCAGCTTAAGGAAAAGTTCTCCAAATGCCATTTTTGGATAAAAGAGGAGATTTCTTGTGCATGTGGTCTCTAAAGATGGGATAGCAGTAGATCCTGTAAAGGTATTTGCAGTTCAAGATTGGTAAATTCCTAAGAATGCAATGGAGGTGAGAAGCTTTCTTGGATTGGTAGGCTACTATAGGATGTTCATTAAGGACTTCGCAAAGATATCAGCCCCGCTCACCAGGCTGACAAAGAAGAATCTAGCAATTTCGTGGGATATAGATTGTGATGTTACTTTCCAACGATTGAAGAGGGCTCTGACAACTGCCCCAGTCTTGACCCTTCCCAACGGGAATAAAGTGTTCACAGTTTGCACTGATGCATGTACTACAGGGCTAGGTGCACTTTTGATGCAAGAAGGAAGAGTGGTGTGTTATTTGGGTAGACTGCTAAGGGTTCATGAAAAGAATTACCCTACCCATGACTTAGAGCTAGATGCCACAGTATCCGCGCTTAAGACGTGGCGTCATTATTTGCTTGGAGAGAAGTTCGAGTTGTACACCAATCATAAATCTCTCAAGTACTTGTTCTCGCAGAAGGATCTTAAGTTAAGGCAACAAACGTAGATGGAGTTCCTAGCATCTTATGACTTCGAGATTGCTTATACCCTAGGCAAGGGTAATGTGGTGGAAAACGCACTGAGTAGGCAGAGGATGGACTTAAGTCCTCTATTTGTGGAGAGGAAAAGCTTGGAGTTCATATCGACTTTTAACTTTAGACCCTCCACCGAGTTTTTGCCTAGTTTGTTTGCATCGCTAGAGATATAACCTACTCTTATGGATCAAATAGGAGCTTCGCAGCGAGAGGATCCACTGATTTTGGACATCTTGGATAGGCTCAATAAAGGGGAGACTTCTAGTCACCTCAGTAGACATTCCATAGACGATAAAGGGTGGTTGCGACGAGATGGAAGGCTTTGTGTTCCCCAGATTGGGAGTTTGTTAAGGACAGTCCTAGAAAAAGCCCATCATTCTAAGATGACTATTAAACCTGGCGGTGAAAGGATGTATAGAGACATGAAGAGGGTTTTCTCTTGGGCTGGGATGAAGAAAGATGTGGTGGAGTTTGTTTCTCGATGTTTAATTTGCCAGCAAGTTAAAGCTGAGCAAACGAAGCCCGATGGCTTACTTCATCCTTTGGAGGTTCCACAATGGAAGTGGGAGAGCGTCTCTATGGATTTAATAGATGATTTTCCTAGATCAAAGAAGGGCCACACCAGTATTTGGGTTGTAGTAGACAGACTTACTAAGAGCTCCCATTTCATTCTGGTTAAGAACAAGAGGACTGCAGCATGGTTGGCAGCAGTTTACGTTCTTAAAATAGTCCGTCTTCATGGAGTACCTTCCAACATCGTAAGTGATTGTGACCCCATTTTCACCAGTGCATTTTGGAGTAGCTTGCAAGAAGCATTAGGTACACAGTTGTGTTTGAGCACCGCATATCACCCGCAACTGACGGACAGACGAAAAGGGTGAACTAAGTTCTTGAGGATCTTTGAAGGCTGTGTATCCTAGACTTCAGAGGGACTTGGAAAAAGCATCTTCCTTTAGTGGAGTTTACCTACAACAATAGTTATCAATCTATCGTTGGCATGGCACCCTTCGAAGCATTACACGGACGACCATGTAGATCACCAACTTGTTGGTGGGAATCTACAAAAAGACTACTACTTGGACCAGGTATGTTAGAGAGACGTCCAAGAGGGTTGACCTTATTTTACGGAGAATGAAGACTGCTCAAGATAGGCAAAAATCCTACACAGACAAGAGAAGGACTGACATTGAGTTAGAAGTAAGAGACATGGTTTTTGTTAAGGTATCACCGTTAAGAAATGTGTTTCACTTTGGATCTGTAGGGAAATTGGCACCAAGATTCGTAGGACCATTTCCCATAATAGAAAGGATTAGCCAAATGGAGTATAGAGAAAAGCTACCCGAGAGACTACCCGGCGTTCATGATGTTTTCCATGTTTCTCATTTGCGGAAATGTTTGCATGATACCCCGAAAGTGGTTGAGCCAAGTGCATTAGAGGAAGTAGAGGTGGAACGGGAGGCAACATTCAGACGAGTTCCTACCCGTATTCTTTGATCAGAAGTTAAGAAGCTACGCAATAGAGAGGTCATGTTGATGAAGGTTCAGTGGGAAGATAACCCAAAGGATGCGACTTGGGAGACCAAAGAAAAAATTCGTTCTTCCTACCCTTTTCTTTTCGAGGGTATGTTCTTAACTTCCTTTCCAAAGCTTTTATTTATACTTATTTCTATCATCTAAAGTATATCCTATCGATTGAATCTTTGACCTTTAGGTAGAAATCCCATGGAGGTAAACTTGTGTTTGAGACATGTTATGTTTGATGGATGCAAGTATGCAAGGGGTTGCTCGTGGATGCATATACACAGACATTAGGCACTAGATCGTCTCAATCACTCTCATACTTCATGTGGATGTGTGTGCATTTTTCTTCTTTTATGGATGAAAGTGAGTGTATCGTCATATGGATGTTGCATTTGGATGGGTGAGTGTGCACACATATAGAACTTACAAGTTATAACAGGATTATTTGTATACATGTTGGACTCATGACATTAACATACATTGCATTAAGGAGGTCGACTGAATCAGTAGACTGCCTGATCTTTGCATTAGTATTGGGACATATACACACACCTTTGCATATGTTCATATGAGCATTAGAAATATTTTAAGGACAATGGATTCCTATGAGCTGGTGAATGAGTAGATGGATGCAGATGTTAGGATAGACATTCTTCTTAACTTGGAGATTTCGGAGACGAAATCCTTTGAGTAGGGGAGAATGTAACACCACGAAATTTCGACAACACTAAAGAGGACAAATTAAAGAATAATTTATTTAATATTCATAATTAAGGGAAATGGGCTGCGCCATTGCGTTCGTCTCGAAATTTTGGTCAAAATAGACACCTGGTTTGCGCAAAACGGACATCGTATGAAGAAGTTATGAAGGTTTGAAGATTGTATACATGCAAGAATATATATATATATATTAGGTTCATATATTCAAAATTAGGTCTAGAAATTCAAAATCGCGTAGAATTGGGGAGGCGGGAATTTTCCCGCTCAGGGGTGTCGACACCTTAAAGGGGGTGTCGACCCTTCAAGGTGGGTGTCGACCCATCGGTCGACCCCATAAGGGGTGTTGACCCCCCTAGGGCAGATCTTGACGAATTTTTTTAGGGGCTGGCGGCTATATATATGGCCTCATTTCTCATGTTTTAGCACACCAAAAATAATGGAGAACCAGATGTTGCCTCTGCCCAGATCAAATCGAGTCTTTTCTTCTTCTACAATCAAGTTATTCAAGCGTAGATCTGTGATTCAATGCTAGCAATCCCTTCTCTATTTTTCTAGATCCAAACACTATGAGTCCATGTTAATTTTAGATCTAAATAATAAAAAAGTAAAACATGATATGACTATAACTTGGATCTATGCATGTGACTTCTTGAATCATATCAAATCTGTTATAACTTGTGTATCTATGACATTCTGACATAACTATGACTTAGACCTTAACCTTTATCATGTCAGATTTGCTTTTGATTGTAGATCTAATTCACTGTTTAGATCACCTTATACCTGTTTTTTATGTTTATGACCAAATCAGATATGTTATAGTTAGGTATCTAATTCATTAGATCTTATCAGCCTGTTATGACATCCCTATTATATTAGAATTAGTTCTATTGTCACATGTTCATCAGTTCTATTCCTATAGGCTTATCTTGTCATTATGCCATTATATGTTTATGCCATTACATGACAACCTTGTTAGTATGATCATTTATGTTACCTTCCCTTCATCCTTTCCCTTTTTATTTTTATATAGTGGGCTACTTTAGAGCCTAGTCATGTCGGTAAAATATGTGAATGCGTTAAGATGGGAACGAGGGGAAAAACGGTATAATTTGGAGCATAACCTGTAATTGGAAGTTTGGGCATAACTTGAATGAGTATATGAACACGAAGTCAGGGATATAAATCAACTTGTGATTAAAACCTTAATTTGGGGCATATGGTTTATTATGAACATAACCTAGGTAAGGGGAATGAGAACCTATAAAGACATAGGTAAATGTGGGTAGTAATTGGAAATGCCTAGGTTTACAGTAATTAGAACTTTAACCGCGCTTAGACACGAGGTTTGATTACACTTGTGGTAGAAGTCTGCCCGGAACCTCCCGGCATATCCAGTGACCACAAGTGGTGAATCTAACATGAGGGGTCTAAGTGCATAGACACGAGACATGCTAAGACACGAGGTTAAACCCGACTTGTGGAAGAAGTATGCCCGGAACTGACCGGGATAACCAGCATTCGCAAGTTGTAAGGTTTAATGTGGGAGGTCTAGTACATTGTAACCATAACTGAATATGGTAATAAAGTTGAATACTTAACCTAATTGAATCCATAGGGATTGTATGGATATGTAACTTGAATTGGGGTTAAGTAAACTTGTTTAAAACAGTGGGTGGGTTAAGTAAATCTTGGGTAGGGTAGGTAATATTTATAGATATAGGCCCACAAAACTTAACTTGTGGGGTTATGCAATTTCATGACACTACTAGGTAGGCATAACCTGTGGAATACCTAGTAGTGGGGATGCAAGACAAAGGGGAGAGCTTGCACCATCTTGCGTGTTGGACCCCTTTCAGTCAGTAACCCATATATAGGTATCAAACGAGTACTCCGAACTAGATCGGAGTCAGGGCACGCTTACTGGGCTGAATATAAGAAATCCAAGCATGGGGGACGGAGTGGGCGGCGCATACCGACCGGGTCATGAGCGTGCAGGTTCCGGACATAGGAAAATAAGATGTCGTGGCACCTGTAGATATGGTTCTGCACATCCTGAAAACGAAGGGTTGCCACTTTAAGGAGTGATACACCCTACTGTGGGACCATCACATTGTGTCTACGGAGTAGGGAGCCAATCGATTAGGGTAGAAATTAGGGTATACTTAGACTCCGGTATGTTTGGGAGCCCGTTAATTACCTTAGGGGTAACTCTGGTATGTTGGGCTACTTGTCGATTGTATGGGTTGAAAACCTGTCACTGGAAGTACACCTAGGTCTACCATCTTGTACTGGTTGGGGATCATCTTGTTAATAAGACACTAGTATCGGTGCCGAGTGCAGAGAAACCATTAGAGAAGCGTAGTAAACTCTATAATGTTTGTCCTGCTTGCCTTGTCATACCTGCCTATTATGATGTTATCCTTCTTATCCACTTATATGTCTGTCATGATACTTTTACTTATTTATATGCTAAAAGTAACTGGACTCGCCAGACTTTATGTCTGACCCATTTTGTTTTCTCTTCTTTATCTTCCGTTTCCCCCCAGGTTGTCAGGGTGGGAATGCTCAAGCTTGATCAGAATTCTGCTATTGTCTTGCTTGGAGCTGCTTAGATGTATTGCTCAAGATCTTATCTTTTCTACTATGGCTGTTTCTTTTGAGGATTATGCTTCTTTTATTATTGTACTCTGATATTTTAAGTATAGGACAGAAATTTTAATGATGTATTGGGTTTATGTTTTTTCAGACTTATGTTGTTTTGAACCACAATGCTTTATGATTAATAAAGTTTCTAAATTCCGCTGCTGTTTTATATTTGTCTTGTAAAGTTTCTGTTTCTGTTTACCTATAGCGCTTCACGAAACTTAATGCATTCTCTTAATGAGAGACAATAACGGACGTGCGGTGTCACAGAAGAAAGTTTACAATAAGTATGGAGGGTTTACCATGAGGATGAAGGTTCAAGGTTACCTGTCCTTCGGAAAGCAAAGATAAACGGTGCTTGAAGTAGTAACTTGGCACTCAGAAACCCCTTTCCGAGTCCCTTTGCTTATAATCTTGCTTCTTCAAAATTTAGTCCATATCTGGGACGGAACAGTGCAGTTTGGATTTTAGCAATGCCACTTTTAAAATATTAAAAGTAGGAAAAGGGAGCGGAGGTTTAAGCCCTCCTTCTAGCGCCAAAATGTTGATGATATTTTTCGCCAACACTGGAGATAGGTCTATGGAGGTGGATCTAAGAAGGAAATAAGATAATTCGACTTTCCCCAGGTTGAGTTGATTCACCGCTTCCCAGACATCAAGAACTCAATCTTGAAGGTTAATCATTCTTCTCTCAAGAGGTGAATGTCATATTTCCGTAATTCATGGGTCAGTAACCCTCTTGGGAGATAAATTTCCTTGGGAAGAAAGCGTCAGGTTGTTGAAGCCTTAACGGCTAGCGTTATAATATTCCAATGATCCCACAGCGTAGCAGAATACATGCGGAAATATATTGAAGAACAACACTTCATATAAATGAAAGTAAATACACACAGTTTATAGTGGTTCGGTTCTATTTGGACCTACGTCCACTTTAGGGATTTTGATGATTTTATTCATGGAGGAGGTTATATTGGAGATCTCAAGATCGATTTACAAATTATCGATTCTCTACCCTAAAATATGAGAGCAAGAAGAAGCCCTCCTCTATATGACTCCTGCGGTTTGATTTATAGCGGATTTGGAGTCTCTTTTGTTATTGGGCCATAGGGTCCGCAGGGGTCTTTGCTGTCCTCCTTTTCCTTTGGTCTTGAATGTCCCTGCCTTCGGTTGCTTAGTCACGCTTGTCATGGCTCTCGTAGTACAGGTCTCGGTTAGTCGGTAGCCTCCTTGAGATTGGAATGAACTTGCTATTGTAGCAGGCTTTCGGAAGGAGCTGTGAGTTTCTGGTTGTATGCTTTCGGTTGTAGATTGTTGGGTACAGGCTTTCGGCTTTCCCGCGAATACTTAGAGGAGCCATTCCTCATTATGTACGTGGATCGCTCGTACACTTCCATGGTTCCGGTTTAACTTTCGGTGGAGTTTCCAAGTATAGCTTGATCTCCAGAAAATTGCTCCTGGTGATTCATTCGTCTCTTCATCAATATATCCTCTCGGTATTTATGCAAGGTTGTTTCAGAAATTAGTTCTAGATGTGCTTCTTGCTTAATGCTTTCAGCGTTTTAACATCTTGGATGGCCTTTCGCTGCAGGACCCTTTGTCGGATTGACGATATCGGAAGGCTCCCGTTGGTCTGACCCTATCGGATGGACCCTGCTGACTAAATCTCTTAGCTTCTATGGTTCTTTCTCTTTGATGAGTCTTGGCTAATGTCGCTTTCGGGATCTTTCTCCCTATCTTTGGTTCTTCTTAGCGTTTGTCCTTGTTCCTGAAGGATTCTCATGTACTTGCAGTCATCCAATATCCCTTACCGTCAACCTATTTCATCGTTAATTATGGTAGTAACAAGAACCACTTTACTACTCTCTACTATCATTATCCTCTTACTTACTCTACTGCACTCTAAGCGATTAAACGTTCTCAATCTTGTCAAAATCCAAATGTTGGTAACCTTACTTCCTACAAATCTATACACTCTCATGTACTACACTCAAGGGATATTATAGAATTTTTTTTTACTGGTAGTCAATATTCATGTTCTAACACAAGCTTGTTGAAGATATACAATTGTATAAGCCTATTCCTCCAGGTCAAGTAACGACTTTTTGACTAGTGAAATACCGAAAGTGTGCTTCGGGAGTTGACGTGTATGGTAGGTCTGAACCAGTGTAAAAACTCTTGTGCAGTCTCTTTTTACTTATTACTCTTTATGCTAATTATACATTCGCTTATATATATATATATGTATTTTTATACATACACATGTATCATATACAATTCATATACACGATCCTTAGCAATTTCAGCTTCGGCCGATGGACTTCCAACTCAATTATGGATAATATGTGACACTCGAATGCTTTGTCTTGTAAACGAACGCAACAACTCTTCATGGTGGTTAACTGTTATAATTAGAAACTAATATGCTAAACTTCCACATTTATACTACATTTTGGCACAAAACCATGATTTTTTGTTCAAACTGTAGTTACCTCTTCAGACTACCAAGGAACCAGTTAAGGCTTCGACCGATGACTCCCGCTAAATTACAAACAGTATGTAACACTTGGATATTTCACCGTGGGAATGAACGTTGTAGTTTTTCATGAAGACTAGTGGCTTTACTTGGAAAATAGTATGTTATATTCTTATATTTGAACTCGGTCTATGCATGAAACTAGTATTGTTTTTGTTTAGACCATATTAACTTTTTCATACTACCTCGGAATCGGTCAAAGTTTTGACCGATGGACTCCCACCTAAATTACGAATGACATGCAACACTCGAATATTATTTTTTGATTATATGCATAGTTCTCCATAGTGATAATATTTATACTTGGAAAATTTATGCATTTAGATGAGTTAAATGAAAAAAATTCTTATTAAATAAATCGGGTCAGACGGATTGTTGTATTGAATGTATCAAAACAAATTGGTGAAAAATATGTTGTATCGAAATCGGCTCACCTCAACCGATTTGATGCCTCTAAGTGACCCAAGCCATACGATTTGCATGGAGGTAACAAATCATGCTATAAGCACTAGTTTATCAAAAATTGTTGATTTCAATGTAGTTTCAAATATCTTTGAGTTTAATATCCTATCACTAACCTAGCTTGGAATGTTTGCAAATCATGTTTATGGTCACCGACTTCCCTCCTTTGGTTTTGTATTAAGAATCTTGTGTCGTGTAAGGAAGTGAAGCTTTAAATAACCAAGATAATTTCCTTATGAAATTTTATAATATCACATAACAAGGTGTTTGTTCAATACTCACAATCTTGCCATGTGCAGCTTTGGAATCAAGTTATAAGATCCAAATATTGTAGTATCTATGAGTAACTGATATATATATATATATATATTTGTATGTGTGTGTGGTTCGTAGGAGTAGCCCAACGGTTAAGGGCTTTGCGCCATGATAATTGTGGCGTGGATTCAAAACCCGAAATGGCATGCTAAGAGCTAACCATGTGCATATGCTAAGATCAGCCATTTATGTGGTGCTCGCGGACCAGGATAGGCGCATTAGGGAGGGTTTTACGACTCCGACCGGTTTCCCTCTTGAACAAATTCAAAAAAAAGTGTATGTGTATCCATACATATGCATAATGACGTTATCTTGCATCTATTCACGCTTTTTGATCTTAACATTTTTTTGTAAACTATGACTTCATTCATGTAAATCATTATAAAATCAGGAGTAGGAGGGGGGAAACAGTCCAATTGTCAAAATGGGCCTCTTGGTAACAACCCTCTCATTCGATGATAATAGATTTAAATATTTTATTTAAATATACCATCGTGTCCGATGTGTCACTCAAAATGTCATTTTTCACAAAAGATAAAATTAGGATTCGGGACCACTTTCATTGAGTCCGGATCATCGTTTACAATCTTTTTGACTGTAAACATCGATACCTTTTGAGTTGAGCAATTTTGGTCTTTTTCATTGGGTATATGACCAAAATATCACTTTCTGCATATGAACGAATTTGGACTCGAAACTACTTCCATTGAGTTCAAAATGTCATTTAGGTGTTCGAAAACTATAAGCTTCGATATGTTCCGAGATTTGGAAATTTGGCACTTTGGGTTGAGTCTTGGTTGAGCTAGCCTAGCTCACCATATAACCCCAAATCCTCCTCTTCATTCATTCTCACTTCAACAAAGAAATAGAAAATGGGAGAGGGAAAGGGAATTAAACTCCCCTAAGCCCTAGCTTGTCTTAGGGATCCAATTGAAGAAGAAATCAAGTGCAAAAGCTTGGGTAAGCTTCTCCATCTTCCTCTTCATCTTCTCCAACTCCACTCCTCTTTGATTTGTGATAATTCCTATGACCTATCTCTTAGGAATCTTGTTGATATGCTCTTAGATTGGAGATTCATGAGTACTGATTGAAGAGAGGTTGATTTAGCAAAGCTTTGGGTTGATTTCTTGCTTCTAGCAAGCAAAGGTGAGTTCTTTATTGAACTCACATCTATGCCGCAAGTCTATGGCTTGCACAAGTGTAATTTAGGACCATTTCATGTTGCATTTGCTTGTTGAATTGGTTAGGAGAGTTTACACTTTCCGGTTTATTAGTTTGAATTTCATTGAGGTATAAATTATGACATATGTTATTCATACGGCCTAATGCATATGCTAAGAGTTGATTTGGTGATGTTCTGAAGCTCGGTTGTCCCCCGACATAGTTCTAAGCCTTCACAAGTCGCTTGAATCGTATTTGATTGGTTTGGTTAGATAATTTGGTCGTTTTGGAGTTTATAATCAAGAATCGTTGCAAATATCTTGTGCGAATGTTTGTGCATGCAATAGGGGAAGTTCTTATATGCACACAAGTCCTTATAACTTCCCTTTAGCATTGCCAAACCATCTTGTTCTAGCTTTAATCGTATATGATAGCTTTGGTTTAAAATTTAGTTCACCTTTAAACTTATGATCAAAACCGACAGGAATCTCTTGTATGAATGTGTGCATGTGTGTGTATGTGTTCTTGAGTGTTTTCGGTAAGCTAAGGGGGCTTCATTTTCAATTAGAAAACGTTATAAGCCATCACCATTGATCCGAGCTCGTCCGAGAACTGTTTGCACCTCATTTCCTAAGCAAAAATGGCCATAATACAGCTCAGACGACTGTCCGGGAGGGGGACAGACATCTGTCAATGTTTGGGGAAGAAAATAAATTATTGCTTCAGCTCAGACGTCTGACCAAAATGGGTCAGACGTCTGTCCCGGCTCTCGGGAAAAATGAAAAAAGATAATTGTCAGCTCAGACGTCTGTCACTACAGTGACAGACGTCTGTCTGCCTGAAACTGCTATTGACCGGTAGGCCACGGTCAACAGTTTAGTATCGTTTGAGCTCATTCCCAACCAAGTTTAGGCCCATTCCGACGTCATTTGTGACCTGTCAGATTCTCTAGTTTGCAGATTTCTGCATCTCAATTTCTCGACTTCGATTCTCATGTGATCCTTCCAATGTTGATCCTTCTTGACCGATTCACGTTTGTTTATGATGTGAATTGAATAAGTGATCATTCTAAAGCTCGTGCACTCTATTTTGAGTATCAAATTTATTCGATGCTCTTGTTAAGATGATTCACGCCTCTAAAACGTGAATTATTGACTCGATATCCTTTGAGTCTATTCCGATATATTTTAAAACCATCGGGTCCTTGTTTGGGATTTCGATTCGTTCATTGATCGAAATTACAATTATTATCCCTTGATTTTCAGTATGTTGTTGTAATATGAGTTAATGATTCATGATGTTTGTGTTCTATTCGCTACGGCGACGGTTTTCATGAATAATTGAACCACAATGGATAATGGGGTTTTGTATTGTCAATGGGCATCGAACCAACATTTAATCAGTTTTTAAATTCAAATCCTTTTAAAACAAATTCGGTTTCTAAACCCGGTTCTGATTCTATTGATTTGTATACGATTCCTTATCCTCTCGATCGGACAAGAAATTTAGTTTATTTACCTTAGTAAAACTGAGGACTATAACCCCTTATACGCTTACTTTGACGAATAACTCTTGGACTCGTGCATTCGAGCATGTGTGGTGATTTTTTCTGTTTTGAATAGAAACCAATTACGGGTTCGTAAATATTCGAGAATAGCATGTGGTTATGGGACATGTTGCTATTTCCTTATATTAACTAGCTCGAAGTAATTTCTATTCAGCCGGATTGATGTGATCCTTTATGACTTGTGTTTTGTGGTCCTCGATCCCCAAGAGGGATTTACGATTCTTGGATTTCACCTATGGGACTTCGGTCAACTTTATATGATTTATGATGTTTTCTAGGGATTTCACAATTTATGTGTTTTCTCTCTACCGGGGTCACGACCCGGCTTCGTGGGGAGCTTCGGCTCAAACTAATGGGTTCGCTACCTAGAGATCGTATCTCATCTATGAACAGACCTGCCCCCTCTATATGATGTTTTCTAGAGATTTCATGATTTATGTGTTTTCTCTCTTCCGGGGTCACGACCCGGCTCTGTGGGGAGCTTCGGCTCAAACATATGGGTTCGCTACCTAGAGATCGTATCTCATCTATGAACAGGTCTGACCCTTTATGATGACTTTCATGATTTATGATGTCTTGATGATTTATGATGACTTTGATGATTTATGATGTCTTGATGATTTATGATGACTTTGATGATTTATGATTACTTTGACGCGAAGCGCGTCAGCTTGAGAAATGATTTATGATTCATGATCTACTTGGCTGCGATGGTCATCAATTTGATGTGTATTTGGCATTCCGCTGTCATTTCCTGGTTGCTATTATTTGAATGTTGCATTCTATATTAGCTAGGAGATTATTTAGAGATATTTGTGTGCCGACATTCCATTGTCATTTCCTTATTGTGTCGACATGCCAGGTTCATGTCATCCTGTGTTATATCTCTTGTTATCTCTATTTGTTTTTCAAGTACAGCTAGAATGATCCGTTTATTATTTATTTTCTTATAAATAATACTCGGGTCAGGCCTAGTCATTTTAGGTACTCCTCTGGGACTCCTCGCAGGATTGATCTTCCGCTTTCAGCTTGCTACTCTGTCTCTGCAGTTTTATGTACTTTTGTACCTATGACATTATCTATAATTGTGTACATATTCTTTATTTAGATCATGGTGTATGTATCTATTCTTTTTGGATTAGTGGATCTTTGTTGACCACTATCGTGTTGTACACATCCTTGGTTTATTCATATCTATTCCGCCTTTGTGATATGATTATTTTGTGTCTGGCTTTGAGATACACCATGTTTATATTATTGTTGTTGTCTATTTTATATTGCTTTCCGGATTGCATTTAGCCGTAGTGTAGTTGCCCTATGTGCCGAATGGTCATGTTGAAATTTTAATCAGTATCAGAATTCGATGTGCATTCCTCACATGGAGTAATCATACAATCAGTCGCTCTTCACAAACCTCATTCTCCGTTATGGTCTACGACATTTCTCTTAAATGAACTGGATGATAATGGGTATAGAGGCGGGGCGCTACAGTTTAGTATCAAACAACTTTCTGGAACAGTGTAAGATAGTATGACGATGGTACTGTCTTAAGCCTCTCTCGGGAATCGTTCTTTAGGGTTTTAGTTAGAGTCTTAAGGCCCGTCATAGCTTACCTTCCTATACGATTCCATTTCGATTGAATTCGCGTCGTTTGAATTTAACTTGAGGCTAACTTTTTCCTCCTTCTTTTTCCTTAAAGAAGCGAAATAGTTGGTCGTAGTCGTGCAAGTGCCGGTTCACCCAGTGTACCTCCTACGGAGGGGTGTTTGAGTATCTAGTGACCTATTTTTAGTCTCTTAGAATAGTTATTGACTCGTCTCCTTCACGTTGATTTCTATAGTCCATCTACGACCTGTGTGCTCTAGTGGTGCTTTTGATTCATTCTTTGACTCGAGTTGCTAATCGACGTCTGTTTGGCCTATTGTATATCACACTTATCTTGTTGATCATTTATGATCCTTGTAGATGATTTATCATTGGATATCTTGCCCGTGCGTCGTTACGCACGTCGTAAGTGCCTTTGATCCTGATATTTCTTGATTTCTAGTCAAGATTGTTTCATATGTCGTTATGTACCTAACATGGTCTATTGATCACTTGTCGTTCGGTATCTCCATACCATGACTTTGTGACTAAATCTACTCCCTTGTTGTCAGCTATATAGTTTTAGTTCGGTGTGAGATCACCAAGCCTTCGGGCTAAAACAACTCATTTGTTACATCGTTGTGCCGGTGTGAGTCACCAAGCATTTGTGCTAAATTAACTCAACGAATGCACAACGATACATTTGTGTTACCTCGTTGCGTTCCATACTCAAGATCAAGAATGAGGGAAAGCATCCCGCTTCTTGTGATCCCTCTTCTTGAGTCAGGGTACGTGTCATTAATTCCTTAATGTCATTTACCATGTTTAGAGATTATTTTATTTATGTTCTTTTGATATACGTCAATCATGTTCTTCGTTATCAAGAGATATCATTTGTGTTTTATTCGTAAGTTGATAAAGGAATTTTATTTCCTTTATGCTATCCCGAATGATTTATTGAATTTTTATGTTTTCACGAGATTCGTGTGAACGTTATAAATTTTGAGGACTTTCTTGTGTTAACTTGTTCATCGGGTGCATTAAGGATCTCGAACAAGATATAGGACGCTATGTTGTAGTTCGGAATTCGTAAACACCATTATGTGACAATCCGACATTTGAAATGATCTCTAAAATTAAATTAACCGTTAATAAGTTAATCAAAATAATGATATTTTGGACTTTTTGCGATTTTTCATAATCGTTTGTTGTTTTTCTAGATAATTTATTTCTAGATATCCTTGGAGCAATTCCAAGAATTCGTGTGGATCAAGATTTTTAATTAGAAATTATCTTGAGTCTTTTCTTTGAGTAAATAAACAACTCCAGGATTGGGAGCCTCGCATTATTCCTAATCCTTGTTTTTGAGTGGTTCAAAATTGTTTATTTATGTCTAAAATTTCTGGATTTCAATTCCTTGATTCTCGGAAATTCTTAGTGATTGAGAATCTCACCTAATTCTTAATCCTTGTTTCGATTTTCTAAAGAGATTTTATTATTCTTGTGATTCCATGAGTTTCCTTATTTTCTCTAGTGAACGATCGCTCGAGAGAATGGGAATCCCGTGGATGGAGGGAAATTTGAGTTTTTGCGATCGACGGCAAACTCAATAATTCCTTTCTTCGAATCTATGATCTAGTCGATCATCCGGAAATGCTATAGTCAATTCACTTATGGACTTAGCCTTGCGTTGTTCTTAGAAATGAATATCGAAAGGATGAGCTCTTTTGATATTCCTCCTTTGTTTGTTTGAATAATTTGGTTTGACAACTGTCTCCACAGATTTGTTAACGCTTGTCAATCAAATCTTTGGGGATTATGACCTCTTTGGTTTAATCTCATATTGTTAGAGAAATTGTCTATTGCTTCTTTGATTAATTACTGATGTTTGTGCGATTTGAGATTTTTGGCTGAAAATTATCTTAAATCATGTTGTTCCGAAGTGGTAAGTTGTGCACTACTTATCCATCATCTTCTCGATGTTTCTGATTTTCTTGAATTGATACTCGAGTTTTTGAATATTGTGAATTTCGTATAATTCCTAATAATTCGCCTTTATGGTTACTAAATATGATTTAGTACTTGGTAGAAATCGATATCCCTGAGTAGTGCATTGGTATTCCGTTACCAATATTTGATTATCGATTTATAGTTCATTGGTATTCTGTTACCAATATTTGATTATCGATTTGTAGTTCATTGGTATTCCGTTACCAATATTTGTTATCGGTTTCTAGCTCGTTGGTATTCTGTACCAACCTGAGAAAATTGATTATTCCTTCGAAAATTGCTTTCCTTAGCTAAATTTGTTGGAATCTCTGTGTTGTGCTTTTGTTGGTGTCAGCCACCCTGTCGCAAGACTAAAGTGCTCAGGTTTGATGTTCACTACATCATCGTGATTGAGTTTGGGAATGGATTAGTCAACCACCGAAATTTCCCATTTTATATCCTAAGAGAAATATCTATTATTGATATCTCGCGTCTGCAGGACGCAATCCTGTTGCCCCTTAAATTCCAAATTAGATTCGCTTGGTTTTTGTGCATTCTATTGATTCTCATCCCTTTTAGAATCATGCGAAGAAAGGTGAGTCTATTTGAACTCATAGCGCTTATGAATTTTTCTGGAATTATTTTACCCGTTCGGGATGACTACCTTCATGGGAAATTAAGTTCGAGATTGAACTCTATCTTTTATGATCTTGCGAGACGAAATGGGTGTAACATCCACATGATAACACATTCAAGTTCATCCATCAACAAGTATAAACATTCGTGCATATGCAGTATGAAAGGTGACGGAGCCGATCTAGTGTCTAATGTGCGTGTATATGCATCCACGAGCAACCACTAGCAACCGCTTGCAACCACCTGCAACCATCAATCATAACATGTCTCAAACACATGTTTACACCCAATTGTTCCTACATAAAGATATAGTCGAATGATGGAAGCAAGTAAAAACTTTGTGCCCATTGGGCAATGTCAAAACTGGAAATCTATGTCATATATATACCGATTAGGAGAAGAACTCCCTAAGCACCAGCCCGAAGACCGAAATCAACATCAGGCCGACACCCAAAGAATTACTCAACCATACGGACACCCTCAAGCCCCAACATGTATTACTAACAGATAAGTCATACTCCCTATGGGGTTTGCAACAGAAATAGGATTGAGAATAGAACCGAGAGGATATACTTAAAAGATAGCATGCAAGTATGCTCTACAGGAAAAGGGGGATCAAGGATATACTCTTATAAAGAGATATAATGTGCGTATCTAGCCTACAATCTTCTAAGCCGCATTTCCTTGAGCTTAACTCCATCGTGCTTTGGCCGTTTTTAACTTCACAATTTCGTAGCTTCTTAATTCTTGTTTCCAAAATATGAGTTGGAACTCATTTCACTATCGCCTTTCGTTCCACTTTCATTTATTCTTTATCTAGTATACTCAGCTCAAACATAACTGCGTACTCATGGTTTCATGCAAGCTCTCCAAAAATCACTAGTGAATCCTGGATCTCGTTTACTTATTATAAGGTATTCCACGCAGAAGAACTATCTCTTGAAAACAAACAACTGCCAACCATGTTTCCAAATGTACTTACTAAGGTGATTTTCTATAACTCATGCATAAGCAAGATGAACCATCCGCCTTGGTGGCAAACACTACTCGAGCGGATCAATAAATATATCATGAGATTCTAGGTAACTAAGCATGGCAGAACCCTAAGGGTTACACTAGACTTCGAGGGCATTACCAAGGCAAGTCAAGAATCTAACTACCCACTTTTCGTACTCAAGAATGGCACCATTACTGGATAACCACTCCATCCCTAGAATCAACCCATAGCCCAAAAAAAACATAAGCATTACTTCTAAACTCAACACTTAGCATAGACATTCCCAAATCCAAACAAGTCATGAATAAATGAGCCGATTCCCTAACAGGATTTGAGAATAAAATGGGATCCTCTACTACGCTAGTACTAAGGTGCAGAGACTCAACTATCGAAGCAGAAATAAAAAGGATGCGATGTACCATAATTAAAAAGGGTACGAACAGGATAGAAATATAAACTAGACTTTCCTACAGAAACATTTCTACCTTCTTGTTCTGAGCCTCATTCGCCTTAACCACTCTTATTCCCTCTTATATAATGTGTTAACAGGTCTCTCGAGAACTACCTCCATCGCACGGCAACCCTACAAAGCTTGAAATAAGATTAGTCGCAGATGGAACTAATGTGACTACAGATGGAGGAAAGAAAGGAAAAGGGATTCGAACAAGGAAACAAAGGATAATGCTAATGGTCTTTGGGGAATAGCCTTTAAAAATAAAACTTTTTTGAAAAATGCTTCTTTGTAAATGGTTTTGAAAATAATTTCAAAAGGTTTTAAAAACTTTTTCCCAGTCTGGTAACCTTCTGCTCTGATACCAAATGTAACACCCCACATCCGTTAAGGTCACTCACAAAGGGAATGCCTTAACTTCAATGGAGCATTATGGGTACTGGAACAGAAATATTACAAGACAGACATATATAAAACAACGGAAAGTAAAGTGGAAGTACTTCAAATCATTTATTAAATATAATTGTTTACAATAAAATCCCATCACTTTCAAATACCCAATTACATAGCTAAAATATCTGTCTTGCTAAAAAAAAGAAGCATGAAAATAAATTGTAGTATTCCCCAATAAAGCAAAGCAAGCCATAGCCAAGAGAAATCCAATAAGTACATGAAAGAGCCTTGGAGCTTGGTAAGATCCGAACTAAGCTGTATTCCCACCCTGCGAACCTGGGGGGGAGGGGGGAACGAAAGAAAAAGAGGCGAAACAAACTGGGTCAGTCATAAAGACTGAGTAAGTCCTAGTGGCTTTCAGCATAAAAACAGGTAAAGATAACATGGAATGAATAAACTGAAAGTAAACATAAGCATGATGACAAGATAAGCTACAGGCACGATAACTAAGAATAACATCCCATAATTCCTATCAAGAGTAGCATCACAAGGTTCCTACCAAGTATCACATCGCAAGGTTTCTATCAAGTATAACATCGCAAGATTTTTAAGTTTCATCATTAAAATATTTCGATGATATCCATTTGCCCTGCACCATCCGTACTAGCATCTCACAAGTGTCTTACATGGAATGTTTCGTATTCCTACTAGTGTTCCAACTAGTGTCCTGTGTAACAAGGATCCTTACCTCCTACTAGTGTCCCAACTAGTGGCCCGTGCTATATAATAAGGTGATCCCAAGCCGTGTGATGTGTTGACTATAAAATGATTCCTTGCCCAATGTCATGAAATGACCCATTACCTGGTCCCACGAAACGATCTATTAATCGATCGGATCCCTACAAGTCCTAGCTCGTTCATGTGTCTGTGTCATACGGCCCTATCACGAATGTAGTTACATGTGCTAGGTCCACCATAGGGTGTATCAAGCCCTAGGGTGCCAACCACCGACACGAATCAAGCACGCACAGTGTAAACCTACCGGTGCCTAATGCCTGCTTTTTCAACTCCAAATTTTACATAATTAACATATGCCCGAGTTCTAGATTACATGTCAATTTTACATATGCCCAATTCATACCAAATTTACATATGTTCAATTCATGCCGTTTTACATGTATGCCAATTTTATGCCAGTTTACCCATATACCAAGTTTCATGATTTACATGTTTACAAAGCTATGCTCAATTTACATAGATCAAGTTTTATACCCAAAATTACATGTATATCACGTTTATACTAATTTACCCATAACAAGTTCTAGCCAAATTATATATATATATATAATTTGATATGGATCTTGATATATGTAATTTGGCTAGAACTTTTTATGGGTAAATTAGTATAAACGTGATATACATGTAATTTTGGGTATAAAACTTGATCTATGTAAATTGAGCATAACTTTGTAAACATGTAAATCATGAAACTTGGTATATGGGTAAATTGGCATACTTGTAAAACGGCATGAATTGAACATATGTAAATTTGGTATGAATTGGGGATATGTAAAATTGACATGTAATCTAGAACTCGGGCATATGTTAATTATGTAAAATTTGGAGTTGAAAAAGCAGGCATTGGGCACCGGTAGGTTTACACTGTGCGTGCTTGATTCGTGTCGGTGGTTGGCACCCTAGGGCTTGATACACCCTATGGTGGACCTAGCACAGGTAACCACATTCGTGATAGGGCCGTATGACACAGACACATGAACGAGCTAGGACTTGTAGGGAGCCGATCGATTAATAGATCGTTTCGTGGGACCAAGTAATGGGTCATTTCATGACATTGGGCAAGGAATCATTTTATAGTCAACACAT
This sequence comes from Allium sativum, assembly GCA_030737875.1. NCBI lineage: Eukaryota > Viridiplantae > Streptophyta > Magnoliopsida > Asparagales > Amaryllidaceae > Allium > Allium sativum. The sequence continues at coordinate 1,013,828,683 of CM060926.1, read as the reverse complement.
CACACGGGTTGGGATCACCTTATTATATAACACGGGCCATTAGTTGGGACACTAGTAGGGGGTAAGGATCCTTGTTACATAGGATACTAGCTAGAACACTAGTAGGAATACGAAACATTCCATGTAAGACACTTGTGAGATGCTAGTACGGGTGGTGCAGGGCAAATGGATATCATTGAAATGTTTTAATGATGAAATTTAGAAATCTTGCGATGTTATACTTGATAGAAACCTTGCGATGTGATACTTGGTAGGAACCTTGTGATGCTACTCTTGATAGGAATTATGGGATGTTATTCTTAGTTATCGTGCCTGTAGCTTATCTTGTCATCATGCTTATGTTTACTTTCAGTTTATTCATGCCATGTTATCTTTACCTGTTTTTATGCTGAAAGCCACTAGGACTTACTCAGTCTTTATGACTAACCCAGTTTGTTTCGCCTCTATTTTTACATTTCCCCCCCCCCAAGTTCGCAGGGTGGGAATACAGCTTAGTTCGGATCTTACCAAGCTCCAATGCTCTTTCATGTACTACTTGGATTTCTCTTGGCTGTGGCTTGCTTTGCTTTATTGGGGAATACTACAATTTATTTTCATGCTTCTTTGTTTTTGAGCAAGACAGATATTTTAGCTATGTAATTGGGTATTTGAAAGTGATGGGACTTTATTGTAAACAATTATATTTAATAAATGATTTGAAGTACTTCCACTTTACTTTCCGCTGTTTTATATATGTCTGTCTAGTAATATTTCTGTTCCAGTACCCATAATGCTCCATTGAAGTTAAGGCATTCCCTTTGAGTGACCTTAACGGACGTGGGGTGTTACAATGGGGATCTCACCTAGCCGTTGGTGTGATCTTTTCATTTTGTGTTGGTTCTTGTGGTTCCACTCTGTGGAATTGTTTTTGGTTGTTACATATTACTTCATTCTTAAGGAATTACGAGGACACAATTCTTTTAAGGGGGGAAGTCTGTAACAACCCGCTCATTCGATGATAATAGATTTAAATATATTTTTTAAACATATCGTCGTGTCCGATGTGTCACTCAAAATATCGTTTTTCACAAACGATAAAATTAGGATTCGGGACCACTTTCATTGAGTCCGGATCATCGTTTACGATCTTTTTGACTGTAAACATCGATACCTTTTGAGTTGAGCAATTTTGGTCTTTTTCATTGGGTATATGACCAAAATATCACTTTCTGCATATGAACGAATTTGGACTCGAAACTACTTCCATTGAGTTCAAAACGTCATTTAGGTGTTCAAAAACTCCCCTAAGCCCTAGCTTGTCTTAGGGATCCAATTCAAGAGGAAATCAAGTGCAAAAGCTTGGGTAAGCTTCTCTATCTTCCTCTTCATCTTCTCCAACTCCACTCCTATTTGATTTGTGATAATTCCTATGACCTAACTCTTATGAATCTTATTGATATGCTCCTAGATTGGAGATTCATGAGTATTGATTGAAGAGAGGTTGATTTAGCAAAGCTTTAGGTTGATTTCTTGCTTCTAGCAAGCAAAGGTGAGTTCTTTATTGAACTCACATCTATGCCGCAAGTCTATGGCTTGCACAAGTGTAATTTAGGACCATTTCATGTTGCACTTGCTTGTTGAATTGGTTAGGAGAGTTTGCACTTTCCGGTTTATTAGTTTGAATTTCATTGAGGTATAAATTATGACATATGTTATTCATACGACCTAATGCATATGCTAAGAGTTGATTTGGTGATGTTCTGAAGCTCCGTTGTCCCCCGACATAGTTCTAAGCCTTCACAAGTCGCTTGAATCGTATTTGATTGGTTTGGTTAGATAATTTGGTCGTTTTGGAGTTTATAATCAAGAATCATTGCAAATATCTTGTGTGAATGTTTGTGCATGCAATAGGGGAAGTTCTTATATGCACACAAGTCCTTACAACTTCCCTTTAGCATTGTCAAACCATCTTGTTCTAGCTTGAATCGTATATGATAGCTTTGGTTTAAAATTTAGTTCACCTTTGAACTTATGATCAAAACCGACACGAATCTCTTGTATGAATGTGTGCATGTGTGTGTATGTGTTCTTGAGTGTTTTCGGTGAGCAAAGTGGGCTTCATTTTCAATTAGAAAACGTTATAAGCCATCACCATTGATCCGAGCTCATCCGAGAACCGTTTGCACCTCATTTCCTAAGCAAAAATGGCCATAATACAGCTTAGACGTCTGTCCGGGAGGGGGACAGACATCTGTCAATGTTTGGAAAGAAAAAAAATTGCTTCAACTCAGACGTCTGACCAAAATGGGTCAGACGTCTGTCCCGACTCTCGGGAAAAATAAAAATCTGCTAACTGTCAGCTCAGACGTCTGTCACTACAGTGACAGACGTCTGTCTGCCTGAAACTTCAATTGACCTATGGACCACGGTCAATAATTTAGTATCGTTTGAGCTCCTTCCCGGCCATGTTTCGGCCCATTTCGACGTCGTTTGTGACTTTTCAGTTTCTCTGATTCGCAGATTTCTACATCTCGATTTCTCGACTTCGATTCTCATGTGATCCTTCCAATGTTGATCCTTCTTGACCGATTCATGTTTGTTTATGATGTGAGTTGAATAAGTGATCATTCTAAAGCTCGTGCGCTCTATTTTGTGTATCAAATTTATTCGATACTCTTGTTAAGATGATTCACGCCTCTAAAACATGAATTATCGACTCGATATCCTTTGAGTCTATTCCGATATAGTTTAAAACCTTTGGGTCCTAGTTTGCGATTTCGATTCATTCATTGATCGAAATTACAATTGTTATCCCTTGATTTCCGGTATGTTGTTGTAATGTGAGTTAATGATTCATGATGTTTGTGTTCTATTCACTACGACTACGGTTTTCATGAATAATTGAACCACAATGGATAATGGGGTTTTATATTAAAAATGGGCATCGAACCAACATTTAATCAGTTTTTAAATTCAAATCCTTTTAAAACAAATTCGGTTTCTAAACCCGATTCTGATTCTATTGATTTATATACGATTCCTTATCCTCTCGATCGGACGAGAGATTTAGTTTATTTACCTTAGTAAAACTGAGGACTATGACCGCTTATATGTTTACTTCGGCGAATAACTCTTGGACTCGTGCGTTCGAGCATGTGTGGTGATTTTCTCTATTTTGAATAGAAACTAATTACGGGTTCGTAAATATTCGAGAATAGCATGTGGTTATGGGACATGTCGCTATTTCCTTATATTAACTAGCTCGGAGTAATTTCTATTCATCCGGATCAATGTAATCCTTTATGACTTGTGTTTTGTGGTCCTCGATCACTCGACCGGGATTTACGATTCTTGGATTTGACCTATGGGACTTTAGTCCAACTTTCTATGATTCATTATTTTTTTTAGGGATTTCACAATTTATGTGTTTTCTCTCTACCGAGGTTACGACCCGGCTTCGTGGGGAGCTTCGGCTCAAACTAATGGGTTCGCTACCTAGAGATTGTATCTCATCTATGAACAGACCTGCCCCCTCTTTATGATGTTCTCTAGAGATTTCATGATTTATGAGTTTTCTCTCTTCCGAGGTCACGACCCGGCTCTGTGGGGAGCTTAGGCTCAAACATATGGGTTCGCTACCTAGACATCATATCTCATCTGTGAACAGGTCTGCCCCTTTATGATGATTTATGATGTCTTGATGATTTATGATGACTTTGATGATTTATGATGTCTTGATGATTTATGATGACTTTGATGATTTATGATTACTTTGACACGAAGCGCGTCAATTTGAGAAATGATTTATGATTCATGATTTACTTTGATGCGATGGTCATCAATTTGATGTGTATTTGGCATTCCGCTGTCATTTCCTATTGTGTGCTATTATTTGAATGTTGCATTCTATATTAGCTAGGAGATTATTTAGAGATATTTGTGTGCCGACATTCCATTGTCATTTCCTGATTGTGTCGACATGCCAGGTTCATGTCATCCTGTGTTATATCTCTTATTATCTCGGTTTGTTTGATAAGTACAGCTAGAATGATCCGTTTATTGTTTATTTTCTTATAAATAATACTTGGGTCAGGCCGAGTCATTTTAGGAACTCCTCTGGGACTCCTCGCAGGATTGATCTTCCGCTTTCAGCTTGCTACTCTGTCTCTGCAGTTTTATGTACTTTTGTACCTATGACATTATCAATCGTTGTGTACATATTCTTTATTTAGATCATGGTGTATGTATCTATTCTTTTGGGATTAGTGGATCTTTGTTGACCACTATCTTGTTGTACACATCCTTGGTTTATTCATATCTATTTCGCCTTTGTGATTTGATTATTATGTGTATGGCTTTGAGATATACCATGTTTATATTATTGTTGTTGTCTATTTTATACTGCTTTCTGGATTGCATTTAGCCATTGTGTAGTTGCCCTATGTGCCGAATGGTCATGTCAAAATTTTAATCGGTACCAGAATTCGATGTGCATTCCTCACATGGAGTAATCATACAATCAGTCGCTCTTCACAAACCTCATTCTCCGTTATGGTCTACGACATTTCTCTAAAATGATCTGGATGATAGTGGGTATAGAGGCGGGGCGCTACAGAAGCGATCAAGAAGAAGAGCTCTTGAAGCGATCAAGAAGAAGAGCAAAACAAATGGAGCATATTCCAGAAAATGAACTAGAAAATAAACCTAAAACCTGAAACAATTGGGGATTTATTGTTTCCTTTTTTATCTTCTTCTATATTTTCTAGTATTTCTCATTGAAGCTCATGTTAGCATTTTCAATTTTGTATTTTTTTTTATGAATTGCATGTCGGTGGTCAAAGAAGATGATCACCCCAAAGCACGAATGAATCTTTATGTTTCAAGAATATTTTCCTCTCTCATTGCCACAATATATTGATCCTAATTTTTTTCAAGAGATAGTATAAATTATCTACACGTGCTGCAATTACTTGCACAAATCAAAATAATACTATTTTTTTAATATAATTATGCTATTTGTGAATTTTAAGAACAAAAAGAATGTAAACTTTTATGTTAACATGGGATATGTATTTATAAAGAAGTGAGACATCGTTTGCCAATAAATATCTTTTGATTTGAACAGACATGACTGTTTGTTAATGGATGTTACTGTTGACAATTGAATTCAATCACCAATAAAAATGACCATTCGTTTGGATCTTCTTCGTCACGCTTCACCGATTACCGTTAAAAATGACATATCATAATAATCTTGAGGAAATCATGTTCAAGTTCAGCATTTGACCATGGTAATTTCATAATTTCCACAGAGAAGTGCATGTTTAGTATTAAACTCAATGACTAACTTTGTGCTACGTCCCATTCAATGGTGCTTGACCTCTTTATCTTCGAGTTACTTCCCCTGAAATTTATATATGTTTAATAATAAACTCAATGCCTAACTTTGTTCTCGGTTTTAGATTTTATAGAGATAGTTGCAAGCAAGATCGATCAATGTCATTATAAGAAAGAGTATGCTGCAGTTTACACGTTTCTGTTCAATTGTATACAGTCATATTAAAGTTTCTTGATGTCCTTATCTCTTTTTATTATACTTATCAATGAATAATGCATTTGTTTATATGCATTTAATTATACACAAGTTAATCACATAGGGATTGGCTAGGTTATTTAGGATGTAACAATCTGGAATATTTTTTTTAGTCCATTTATTTTAATTTAAAAAAAAATATGTATTGTCCTTTTGAATAAATTAGGGATATATTTTGTCCTTTTGAATAAATTTTTAGCCTCTTGTCCTTATGATTAAAATTTTCAAACAATTTGTCCTTCACATTATTTTCCTGTAATCAAAATATTATTGTCAAAAAGTACGTAAATTAGGTAACTAAAATTTACTTAACTGATAATTGTATAAATTTATGCAACTATTCAGTGAATAGTTGCAGATGTTTATGCAATTATATTCAAAATTACGGAAGTTTCTGTAATCATCCAATGAAAATTTGTAAAAATTTCTGCAATTATGCATCAAAAAAGTAGCAAAAATTTGCAAAAATTTCACAATTATTCACCAAAACAATTACGGAAATATAAGCAATTTTTCATTGAAAAATTGCAGACATTTATGTAATTTTTTGGTACAGTTACATAAAAGTGAATCTGTTATTATTATTTGAATAATTGCATAATCTAGTGCATTTACTTAGGAATTAAATAGTAGAAACCTAACTTATAATCTTTTTCTAAAAAGAAATTTTTTTTGAAACAAAGAGGGTACTTAATTACAATAAAAGGGGTACAAAGTTTTTGAGTTGGCTACAAAACAACACACTACCAAACGAATACTTTACAAACATCTAAAGCCAACTCAAAAAAACTAAATAGACTGACCCAGTCATGAAGTCAAAGAAAACAAAACATAAAAATTACATGACAAACTCAGAAAACAACTTCAAAAGGCCTTAACAAAGCTTCACAGACTCCACTAAATTCCAGTATCGCAGAATAATACCACTTCAGAAAATCCTGCCATACATCCTCACATATAACAAACCACCAAAGCAAGCTACAAAGAACCTGCTAGAAAAATCCCTTCACATCAAAACATGCTAAGCTCCAACGGAAATCTCAGAAATCCACTTTTACTCAAGCATCACCAGAACTAAACATACAGTAAGCCATGCCCACACCAAGCCCAGCAAGCTCAAAAGGAAAGAACTCCAAACTGAAGAGAAAAACCAGAAAACAGAATAAAAAAGGAAACCAGAATCCGATCACTTCTTAGACACACCACCATTAGTGACTCCACCTATTTTTCCTCCACCACCTTTTGATTTTCTTGTTTTGGATCGAGGCTGGAATTGCTGCACAAGCTTATCCTATTCTGGATTATCCTCTACCAATGGTTCATCCATTACAAGCTTATTACCATTGTTGTATAAATTAGATATAAGTTTTGTTCTCCTTTTTCTGAAGCTATTTGTAGAACTGAAAGAACTGAAAGAGCTATCAGACTCATACATACATGAATCTTTACTTGCGGCATTCTCTCCATTTTGAAATTCATTGCAATCCTCAAAGGTACCCAAACTATTCGCATTTTTATTCTCTACATTAGTAACCAAATTCTGGCTTGGTTGATTATATATAGCTCTTTTAAAACTTTCAATCACCACATCAGAATTACCACAGTCATTGCCTTTCTCATTCAATTGCTGAACATCACTCAGATGATTAACTGTTTCTTTAACATGTGTTGCTACTTTTTCTTCACTAACAGGCTTAGAAAAAGTATTACTCTCATTTATAACTTTCTTCTCTGAACACTCAGCTATATTTTTTCTTAGATTATTCCCTATTTCATCAATATCCATCTCAGATTGTATATTATTATTTAACTTTGGAGACCAGACCTTAAGAGCCTTACATTCTTCCTGTGTATACCAAATATTTTGCATACTGAACATATAGATGGAGTCTATTCATACGTAACTCTTTGCCATGTTATTTCACCTTTATAATTTCGAACAGGAATAAATTCAGGAAATTTAAAATCAGAGTTCACTTCAACCAATATTCTAGCAAATGAAATCCTAGCAACATTTTCTGTCGAGTTATCCAACTTCAAAGGATTACCCTATAAAGAAACAATTCTACTGATTCCTTTAACATTCCAGAAATCTAGATCTAAATTAAGAAGTCATATCCAAATTGGTAGAGCATGCAATAATTCCCTATTCAGTTTAACTTCTGGAACCCACTTCGTCATGACAATTAATTTTTTAGGGGATTGTTAAAGGGTCTCCACTTTTGGTTAAGAGGAGGACAATTTTAAGGGGACTCCACTTTTAAAAAAAATGTTAAGCGAGGGTTTGTTTTTTTTTTTAGAAAAAAACATGGACTAAACTACCCCTTGTCACAACATACAATTCACTATTGTTCTTTTTATATTTCGCGCTGATTTGCATATGCACGAATACAATTTCTTATCATTTCCAAGGCGCAAAAACATCTGCATCTCAATTAATGTTCCAATTATACATATTCGATCAGATTTGTTCATGGATATTTAAGTATTTTAAATTGAACCATCGAATTTCAAAATGAAATTCATTAACTTATCTAATCTGATATCTTTTGGCCACCCACACAACTTTCTTATGTCTCCATTATGTTAACTATATCCTATTTTTTATTTCATTAATTTGTGCTCATTATTTATGGTTTAGCTTTTAATTTTACATTAAATAAAATTATGGGGTTAATATTGGAATTTTTAATTAAATGTTTAAGGAAGGGCTAATTTTTTTGATCCTCCCCTTAACAGTTGACCAATAATTTAAATTTTGTCCTCCTCTTAACCAAAAGTGGAGTCCCTTTTAACAATCCCCATTTTTTATTATAATAATAAGGTCCATCAGCTAAAATTCTTTCATAGTCATCTCCATTCTCACACTTTAGGATGTAAAAACCATTGTCTCTAGAAAATAATTGGAATTTTCCTTTTAATCCCCAATTCCTATCTATGTAAGAAAATGATAATACAGTTTGCTTCCAAATACATAAAATACTATGGAATTAATCCATCTTTCTCTTGCTGCATTAGTCAATTCCTCATTTATAACAGCTATTTTAGTGTTTTCCTCCACTTCTGGTTCATAGAAATTAAGTTGTATTGAAGATTGGTGGAAGTGGTTTTCCTTAACAATATCTGTCCATGCTTTTGAATGATTCAAATTAGCTGGATTTACATTAATTAGATCCTTAGACATTAGATCTGGAAAATCATCTTTCGATTTGAGATCTGATAAAAAAGGTTTGCCTTGAAGATTGGATATTCCAAGTCCTGCATGTCGTCCTGAATAATGAAGATCTGGAGGCACAACCGCCGCCGTGACCCTTTCTTAGGTATGACCTCTAGTCCGCATAAATTGAGCCACCCTCATTCGTTCTTTCCGATGGTTTTTTTATTCCTTGTCGGTGTCGTCGACGATGTTTGCTGGGTCATGACCAGAGTAGAAGAAGACGCCTACAACTTCAATTAACCTTTCCAGCTGATATGTATTCTTTTTCATTTGCGGCAATAAAATGGTATGCCCACCAAAACTTCTTCTTATACTAATATTTATAATATTTGAGTTCTAGGGTTTCAAAGATTGATTCTCTGAATGTAACTTTAATCTTTAAATTATTTGCATTGTAATCAGTTGATGCAAATTTGCTTAAGGAGTTTTGTTTCCTCCTTTTATACTATTCACTACAGTCTAGTTTCTTTTTTGTTACAACTCTTCAGTAACATTAGTCCTTGTTTTTGTTTCCTATGTTGTCACGAGGCTACTTGGATAGAACGACATGTTCTAATCTTGATTTCCTTTTTGCCAATGCACAATTTGAAATACCTTGGTAATGGTCTGATTCTGTATAATTATCCGATCATCGGTATTTCAAAATTGTCTGAGGGAAAACAGGAATTTGTATGTCAGATAGGTATTGTATTTTGAGCATATTTTACACATGGTTTCGGTAACTGCACATACTTAGTAATATGACCATCAAATAATGACTTGATATTGTGTTGATGTCAGATTAGTCTTATTTATGAACCGTCTTATTTTCCTAATGTTTGTTATTTACTCTTACAATACAACCTAAAAGTATGATATTCTTACTATATGTATATATATATATCCATGTTACAGATTTTTAAGTGATGATCATAATATTAAAAAAAATGAATTTTAAGTTGTTTTCTCGGTTCCGCCACATGCTCTACATATTTCGGTTATTGATTTATTCTCCAGTTTCTTAGTTTCATATTTCTACTATTTTCTAATTTATTCCGCTTCTCGCACGCATTATAGGAAAATCAAAACTTAAAAGAATATCAAAACTCAAACTTGATATATACTTTGCACATTTTGTTACCTTTGAACTGTAACCAACGATCCAATGGAATGCAAAACATCACTATACATTCACATAAAAAAGAGTACAGAGTCAAAAACAATTCTATAGTTGATCATAGCACTTTACAAACTCCAATACATATTTACATCAACATAATTTCATTATGATTCATAATCAGATAAGTTGTCATTGTTAGACCTGACCCCAAAGCAATTATTTATTGCATTATTTGATAAAGCATACAAGTACATGACATTTCCAAGTATAATTTCATACGTATATGTCATTTGATGCATATATACAAAGTTAAAACAAGAGCTGCATAGTCTTCTACACTTGATTTTATTGTGTTTGGAAAGACATTCGTGAGTAACCACAAACCAATGAATTGCCGATCACAGAAAACCTATAATGACCCTGCATTCTTTAATTACTCAACATACACATGTGTCATCATGATGAATTAGTTAAACAATATAAAAGCTTGACATTGAACTAAATCTATGGATCATTCTTGACATTGCATAAAAATACAAACTATGTAAATACCAAATTCCATCATATGGATAATGCATAATACAAAATTAAAACCTCATTAGCAGCTCACCATATGTTGGTTAACCTACTGAGTTCTAAATTCTTTTCCTTCATGTTTAATGATTGTTAATCTATCACAAATTTTACTCTATTCCTGATTTAAGGGGAAACATATGGAGGCTAGTACATTATTTCCATAGTAACACACATTTAAGTTTTTGATATTCATTAAAATTATAGATTTCAGACTATTGCTACAATCTTTCAAAAATACCCAAAAGGAGAAGAAGAAAACACTTTCAGTAACACATAGTATTGCAGTGGGAAAAAAATTCCCAAAATTAGCATTCAATGTGAAAAAGTAAATTTTAGTCTTCTGTAAACAACCTTCAATTGTTAGCTAGTAAGTAAAAAACAATCAAACAAACTAATGTATATGGCAGTGTCGATCATTATTTATCCTTGGATCTCTACATAATAGCTGAGCGAAATAAATCTAACGTTAAGTCAATTTAAGAAATAAATTGAAGCGACAGGATACAATTACCTGTATCAAATAAACCGATGGAGAAGAAGAGAGAGAGAAAATAAGCGATAGCGTTCATCTATCTTCGTGGAAAAATTAATTGGTACCCAACAACGGCAGAGGGAAAAGGATGGAGATGCGAGGTATCGATCCCCGTATGTAATAACCCAGAAATCTGAGCCAATTTAAAATTTTTATTTTGGCAATTTTAATGAATTTTGAATATTTAAAATGGATTATTTTAAATAATAACAACAGAAAATATATTTTCGACGAAGTAAGAACGAATAAATTTATTTTAATTATAAAAGGAATTGAAAATGGCGCGGTAGTTCGAAAATTCGATTTCAAAGTTCAAGTGAATGTACAGGATTCAAAATAAACCGGATTTTGGCGAAACAAAAAATATTAGAATCTATTTGAGAATATCTTTCCAACGAATGCGAAAAATAAAAATTTCATAGCGGGAATCAAAAGTTACATCCAGTTAAAAATTCATAATAGTCGCTATGGAATTTTGGCCCTTAAAAATGGAAATTTTGCAAACGACCTCGGTTTTCGACGAAACCACTTTTGTTGGATCCGAGATGTCAAGTTATTGCTAGATTCCAAAATTCATAATTTTTTGAATCAATATGTGAGCGTGGCGAAGGAAAACGTGTTTTGACAGTTTCAGTCAATTTCGATTGACCAGAAAATGGCTATTTTTCAAATGGTCTCAGAATTTGACAAAATTAGTCTTGTTAGAACCGTATCGTCAATACGAAGCTAGAAAATATTTTCTGAAAATTTTTGGAGTCCGTATGTGACCCCGGTAAATTAAAATGTACATTTAAAGTTGAATATATAGATTTATATTTTAATTTTGATAGAAACTGATCAAAACGGTCGAATTGGCTTACGTGACATATCTCATTGTGTTCGGAATAGGGTTATTACGCTAGGGGCGACAGTCGTTGGGCTCGATTTGAGTCTCGAATCAAAAGTCAATGCCATGGAATTTAAAAATAATTAAATAAATATATATATACTTTATATAAACTCCTTACTCTCTCCCCTTACCTTATCTCTCTCCCCGTAACTTTTCAAAATCGGAAAAAGGAAAAAAAAAGAAAAAAAAAACGGAGCCTCCATCGCGAACCCGACCCCGCCTAGGCCTCCGGCCATCGCGCTGCCGCGCTTCGGCGAGCCCCTCCAATTCGGCGCCCTCACTCTCTCTCTCCTCCCTCTCCGTTAAAGCTCGAACGAGACCCCCCAGGCCCCAAACCGAAACCCTAGCCCAACCCCGCCACCTGAAGCCGCCTGCGGCCACACCCCAGCGCCGCGACCACCAGGACCCGACGCCCTCCGACCTGCTGTACCCCCTGAAGCCCTTCTTCGATTGGAAAGTAAGTGAGTTTAAACTGAATTTTTATTTTTTAGTTTTAACTAAAATAGCATTATAAAAAATTCGTTTTTATATATTAAATAACATGATAAAAAGTTGATTTTTAAAAAGTAAAACGATGTATAAAGTTATGATTTTTACGATAGGGAAAGATTAGATTTTTACTAATCTAAAGATGAGATCTTTTTATATATAAAGTAGAGATTATTATTCATGAAAAGAAATGATTTTTAGTTTAAAAATATGATTTTTATATACTTAGCGATTTAAAAATATGATTTTTAATGATGTAGAGTAATAAAAATATAATCTTTACAATATATGAAGTGAAATAATAATAGGAACTTTATTTTTGTCATGAAGTAGTGAGAATAAAGATTTGATCTTTAGAAGTTTAGAAAAAATATAATTTTTATTATGAAGTTAGCATGATAAAAATATGATCTTTATTATATGAACACGGTCATAAAATAGAATTTTTATCTCTATAGTAGCAGTGCAAAAATGTGATTTTTACATACATAGCAACATTATAAAGATGCGATTTTTATATATGTAGTGGATACGGACAACGAAAGTGACAAAAGGCGAGCACGACGAAGATTTCCTACATATGAAGAGTCGTGGCGTTTGGTTTAGCTTCTCGGTGAGAACTTCTCACTTTTAATTTATTTTCTAGTTGAAATATAAACTAGGATGCAGACGGTGCTTAGAAGCACTTGACACCCGTCGTCCACAGACCATGTATGACTTGCTTGTTTGATTGATGTGTTGTGAAAAATTGATTGTGTGATGTGGAATGAATAAATATTTTATAGTTAAAAATATAATTTTTAACGTGTATATAAAATAAATATTTATAAACAAATCGGACGATTTGTTTATGTACACCCATTTGACTAATATTGATTGGGACGATAAATTTTACACATCGGCCAACTGCACAAATACTATTTGGTGTTTATTGATTTGAAACTCCACATGGGTGTTGGGATGATATTTGGCGTACATCAATCCCAATTATTTAGTTGTATGTCGATCAATTGGTTGACAAGCTGTGTAAGCATTAATTATTTATATTTAATGCTTATGCAGTTGTGTGGTGCATCCCGGATGATGGTTGATTATTTATCGTTGCTATTATATGCATGTGTTGTATGGAATCCATATAATTAACGTTATATGGTAATTGATTGGGCCTCATTCCAATTTGGAAAATAAAGAATATTATAAAAGAAAATTCATGTGTTGAATAGAATAAAAATTCATGTCTTGAATAAAAGAAAATTCATGTGTTGAATAGAATAAAAGTTCATGTGTTGAATAGAATAAATATTCATGTGTTGAATAAAAGAATATTCATGTGTTGAATAAAATATATATTCATGTATTGAAGAAAATATTCATTTGTTGAATAGAATAATGAAGTTATAGAAATATATAAAGCCGTGTTGATTAGATATGCGCCATTTTGACGAGAACGATATTTATATCGATTTTATTCATTTTTATAATGAATATCGAAAAGGAATTGATTTCAAAATCGAATGTTTTGAAAATATTATCATTTATATATCGATGATATGGAATATTCAATTTTGATTAGAAACTGAATAGGAAGTTGAAATCATTTTGAAAACGAACTTAAAACGATTTATAAAATATGTTTTGAAAGGAAATCGACAAAATATATATAATGTATTATATATATATAATATATATATATATATATAATGGCCAGAATAGAACGCGCCGCGCTGCGGTAGTTCGTGAATTTCGACCATTGACTTCGAATGGACGTTACGGGGGATCCGACCGCCGGATTCTCCTAAAACCGGAACCATTGGGTTCGTATCGAAAAGAGCTTTCTAACGAATACAAGAAATTAGAAATCTAACGGTTGGATTTGGAATTATGTCCAAATCAAATTTGGAAAAGGTCGCTGTAAGTGCAGTTCGATGGCCGTTGATGGAAATCGACTGTACGGGCCTTGACAAAATTATTAAAAATAGTAACAATTTGTATAAAATCATAAGAAATAATTTGGAAAGAATTGGGATGAAAAATTCCATATTTGAAAAGATAAAAATAGATTTTTATTAAAATGAACTAGTTTTGAACTAGAATTATAATCCATTTATATTTAAAATAAATAAATTGGATTTGAAATGGTCTTAAAAATAACTAGGATTCCCAATATATAATTGGAATGGATTTGAATCGAAATTGTCTTCGGAATATTTCGATGTTGGATTTCGTGATTATACAGATATTGTTATGGAAATTTGAAAGATATATATATCGTTATTTCCCATAAGATATTTGTTGGTTATAGGATTTGATATTGAATATAAGCCGATATATTTTCTATTCAGAGCCTTGTATTTAATATCAAATGGGATTTGGGTTTGTCGTGGTGTCTTCATTAACACTGTTCTTAAACCCAGTTCAGAAAAAGATTAAATCTTTCTATTTAGATTTAATGAAGTGTATCAATTAAATGATATTTAATTGGAATTGAATTGGAATTGATTTTTGGGTTTATCGTGAATGATGTTTTAAATAACATTTGTTTTTAACCCGATGATTAATGAAATGTGATTTGGGTTGTCGTGAATGGTATCTTTAATAATATTGTTCTTAGACCCAACGGAGTTAAGAAAATCAGAAAGTTACTGGAGATTAGTTAAGTTGAATGGTTTCCTGGGTATTGATCTGATGTTGGTTTCGGCCTTCGGGGTTATTAATTAGGGAATTGTTCACTTGCTAATTTATATTTAAAGGATGATGGAATAGAATGTGATTTTGGGTTTATAGTGAACTGTGTTTTAAATGACATTGGTTCTTTAACCCGGTTAAAGACAGGATATGATTTCCCAAGTTAAATAATCATCAATATTGATTTTTGGGAAGATTAAACCAAGTGGAGTTTTAATGAATATTTAATTGGATTGAAATGATCGAGAATGGAGTATCACCAGTTTTTCTCCATGCGATAGTTAAATCTTTAATTAGATTTGAACGTGAAATGGTAATTGAATTTACCGATAACACCGTGGTGTTAGATATGAAGTATTACCAGTTTTACTTCATGGGATGAAAAGGTTGGGGTTGGGAAATTAAAACAAATGATTACTTCGGTAAGGTTCGTTAAACCCGACTAGTTTGGATAAACCATAATTTGGTTTGAATTGATATTCAAAAGAAGATTAAAGGATGAATTTAAAGAATTTATCTTTGATAAAATTAATTGGAACCTTTCCCAAAGTATAAGAATATTTGAATAAAGAAATATTCTGGATTGAAATGAGGCGTATGTTGTGTTTGTGTAACACTTGTGTATTATATACGCGAGTTATTCGGAAAGACCGGGTTTATCCCATTCTGAATAACTGATACGACGATTAATCAAAGATGAAGACGGTGGTTGAAGACCGGAGGTCTTCTCATCGTTTGGATGATTACTGACGATCTTGATTGTGTTGTACACCCAAGATGAGGGAATCAGTTCGTGATCGTCCAGACGTACTTGGAGATCGATGGATATGCGAGGAATAAGGTTCCTCCGGTTTCGTTCAGACCCAAAACGAACTTGTATGGACTGTGTGTCTGACATTGGATTTTGCTATGTTGATTGATCTCTATTATATATATACACATGCCTGGTGAAGGGGAATTCATTCACTTACTTCACCCTTCTCTGAGACGTACGGGATCAGAGGTTGTATATCGATAGACATCAGTTGCATGGTGTGAATTGCCTGTGTGGAATGCCTAAGTGGCAAATGATCAAGGCGCCTATTAAAAAGCAGAGTCTTGTGGTTGATGATCAAAGCACGACCTCTGTGGCATAGCTTTGTGTAGCGTTAATTCGTGAGCTTCACACTCCGGTTGTGAACCAGAAACGGAAGAGGACATCAGGGAGGGCATGCGTTTCTTTCTAGCTAGGGTAGTGTCAGTGGCCTACCAGCCCTGACATTTATATTATTTTCACCTGTGTGGTTGTTGGATTGCGAGGCGCCTCGGATATATCGATGATTATGTGGAGCCGATGGAGTCATATGACTCATTTACGCCCCCAAAGGGCGGGGAAACGCAGTGTTCAGGCATTTTAATCCACATCGGTGGACCGGCCCTGACGATCCAAGGGCCCACCTGAGTCTGGGTCCTTAGACATGGTAGGCTAGATTGTCTTGAAGCAGTGAGGACGATCCCTGGCCTCGGTTCACAGATGGAAATCCAGCTTCCAGTACGTGACATTTGCAGTTTTGATTGTAGAGTCTAGTATTAGCGACATGATATATGGTACCCATGCCGTCTTGGATTGATACATTTATATTTGAAGTTCTTTTATACACTACGCACTTATAATAGTATCAAATGATTTGTTTTAAACGTACCAAGCATGTTTGGCTGTTATAAGGGAAAACCCTATCCTCCGGCTCGTGTGATGGGACCTGGGTCTTATAATAGCTTCATTTTTCCAAAATGCATTGCGTTGTTTTGTTATATGCACTGGTATTTTTGGAAGGAAACCCGTTCCGTGTTATACGGCATGGTCCCTTGATATACCTGATTTAAAGTAATGTTTTAAATAACTTTTTTAGTTCTCACACAAGTCACATGACTGACCTGAAGTTTATTGTTTTAACCTAAACTCTGGGTGCCCCTATTTTCCACACGGGCAGCTAGTAGTTTTTGTTTTGCAGATTTAGATTCACAGGATCCTGGTTTACATCTGGAATGATATTCGGAAAGCTCTGTATCCGTATATTTTTTTCAGTTGTGTTTTGTATTATTCTCCGCTACATTATAAATTGTAAATCTCTGATATTTATCGAATGTGTAATATTTATTCATACTCTGTATATTCTTGTAATCTGATGAAATTGTTGTAATATACAATGAAATGTTCTTCTGTTTGCGTTCTGATTGGTCGTGTTCTCAAAATAATCAGGGGTTTCGAACGGCCTTGGTCGGTTTAGCGATCGATTCGAAACAACGAAATTCCTTGTTGTTACATTTGGTATCAGAGCTTTGGTTTACAGAGCTCGAGAACAAGACACGTTAGAACCAAATGAAAGAATTCATCAGAGATTGGATTGGTAATATCCAATGAGAATGACTCATTAGAG
This sequence comes from Allium sativum, assembly GCA_030737875.1. Classification (NCBI taxonomy): domain Eukaryota; kingdom Viridiplantae; phylum Streptophyta; class Magnoliopsida; order Asparagales; family Amaryllidaceae; genus Allium; species Allium sativum. The sequence continues at coordinate 1,013,811,207 of CM060926.1, read as the reverse complement.
ATGGGATTAGTAGTATCCTAGAACGAGTGTTGTAACGACCTGACTTTTTGACCGCTCCAAGTCGATAATTAAACCAACTCAAACCATTCAAAACGACATATTGTTATTGCTTATGAAGTTAAAATATAATCATCACAGAATCACAGACACAGAACACAGAGTATATCACAGCGGGAGAAAAATTTATACAACATGATTTAAAAATTTATAAATTCAGATATAGCGGAAGACTGTATACAGAATCATACTGATATATGAATACACTGACAGAAGTGCGAGTAACTGCATAACAATAGGTGGACGACTGGATCTCCAACAAATCCCAAGCTCTAATACATAGATTTCCAAGCTGTAATACTCGATCTGACCCGGGCATTTGCAAGGAATAAAACAAACAAATACTCGAGTCAGGACTAACATTCTCATATAAGTGAATTAACTCAAGTGACATGTTTAAATGGAATGCATCCGTAACTTAAAGGATAGTTGGGATTTCCATCCCTTAAGGATCCATGAAACTAACACATATAGTATAATACGCTATTATACTAGTGTCTATTCAGTAAAATAAATATATCAAAATAGTGTAAGCGGGATTACATTTTTACCCTTACACCGTTTATAATACCGTAGTCTATACAGTACCGTAAACCCACCGTAAACCGATGGCATCAGAGGGAACTTTATAGGTACGATACAAATCAAAATCGTAGGGGCTCGATGAGGATAATATGACAAGGCACTCGAGGCAATACCCAGGATAGGATTCTACCATTTGCACTCCCGGATCGGTGGTAACGCATAGCAGCCACTACCGCCCACCTCGGAACACACTCCCAAAAAAATCAAAGGGTGCACCGAAATCAATCACAATAGTCATAGAGATGGTATCGAAGAAGCATGTCCGATCAGAGGTGCTACCTCAATTAGTCACGGTATAGCTCCTGTTTTAGTCATTTTAATTATGACCCGAAGGTCAAGGCCAATCCATCAGCGTTCTCTTTCTTCAAATCCAGTAATCGCCTCCATACCATCCTACTTCATTTCTGGAATCTCCACCACGTACAAAGTTGTTAAAATGGTGTCGGCATTGGCAGAGAGTATGACATCTACTGATTCCGGTCTCTTTAACAAATGATCGTTTACATTTTTCACACCGTGGTCATTAGATTTGAAATCATGTTTTCGAATATCGCTAATCGATTTGTTCCAAGTTTGCCCCAAAAATCGATTACTCAAATAATTTATCATTGGTTTGATTACGATTACAAATCCAATATTCACAATCATCCTTCGCCAACCATTTGGTTTTAAAGTTTCAATTTCCACGAAATATCATTATTGCTTGAAATCCTTATTCCAACTCTTCGGATTCACTAGATTGGGTTGGACCTAAATATTATTTGAAATTATAAAATAAATCTAAATTAGTTAGGTTTGAAAATAATACAAATATTAAATTAAAAACAATGTATCCACACATATATATATACACTTATACAAGTAGTTATAAGAAGGTACATAAATCTTATTGATAAAAATAGTAATAAGTTTACTTTGAATTTATAAAAATATGGGTAGAAGGTAACTTTTAGAAATATAGTGCAAATATATATACTTATATAAATAGTTAGAACCTGGAAAAGTTACTTTTATATAAAAATATAGTTTTATTTAAGCAATAGTGATCCTATCCACTCTAAGTCCTTGTTTCAAAATTTCCCTTTAATCCATTAAGATTTCACGTTCGAATCAAATTCCCTTTTCATTTGGTTCAAATTTCAATATCATTGTTAAAGGATTCTCAACCCATTGTTCACCTTGGATTTCACACATCTTCAATATAATACCTTCCCAATATTCGACGTTAGTTGCTAGCTCCAAGTAATGCTTGTTAAATCCCCATTGTTATCAAAACTTATATTTGCCCTGTCTTAAGATAAAACATTTTTCTCTTATGTATGAATTTAACAAATTTCGCTTACTAAAAAAGTCCCTTTCCATAATTTAAAAATGGTGAAAAGTTACTTGACAAATCTTTTTCCAAAATGAGTTCCAATACTTTAACAAATCCTTACAAAATCCTTTGTATTGAATTCATACCCGGCTTAACTTCATATTACAAAATCTAATTATATAAACCCAAAGTTTACACAGAATGTGTTTAACATCAACTTGCTCTAAATGTCAACCCATATAATCCCTTTTGAAACTTATTTACATCAAATCGGATTTCTTTACAATTTCAAGTTAAGTTTGAACAAAATTTCCTTTAACATTTCCTTATGCAATATGAAGATTTCATGAAAAATCCTATTTACAAAATTGATATAATATTTTAAAATACATATATTTTATTGACCACGGTGTCCGTATATAATTTTCTATCCTATGGTCAAGTGATACGGATATTTATCATTTCAATCCGTTCTTTAAAATATTCGAATCCCGGGTATGTATCATTTCAACCCGCATCCCAAACCGATTTGAATATACAAGGTGTTCGGGCATGTATCATTCCAACCCGTAAATGTTTCCTAATCTAAAGGAACTTGTATGGTGAGAATAAAATATAGCATACCACACATTCACATACAAATTGTGTCATATAAGATAACGGTGTGTGTCATATGTGCACAATCACGAAGCAACCAATTTCTAGAACAACCTAACATTTCATTCAACATTTCAAATCTTTAATTCACTTAATAAAAGTATTAGTCTGCGAGTGAGTAGAAACTCACCTTCTGAGGCCTGAAGACGAATGCAAAAATTTTGAGAGAGAAGATCCGAGGATGAGAGTTGATTGCCAAACAACGGCATGCATCCAATAAATTTGCATACACATATACATATGCATATGTGTACACAAATGGAATTTTGGAAATATGTAGACCCCATTCCCAACGCGATTCCCGACAAATGAATGAATCCAAACCATCTTAACTAGTTAATCAAAGCGGAAGTCAAAAATCAATGTGTTTATATAGGAAAGACGACATGCATGCAAATATTTGATAAACAAACGAACATACCAGCCTGAATCAGACAGAACAGCAAAGCGAAGGTGAACTCAGATCCAGAATTCCACCGATCCGCATGCTTAAACATATATAGCACCTCTTCTAGACATTGCTTCGAACAGCTTGAGTGCATGTTGTTCTGGGCGCACTATGCAGCAAAAGAAACAAACGGAGGTAATGGATGGAGAAGCAACGCTATAAAATGCCTTGACAAGGATGAGGCATCACTGGGAAGTTCATAGGTGAAAACTAAACATTGGCGTCCTCAAGATACAGATGACCCAAACATATAAAACGAAATAGCAACAACAAAAGAATAACTTACTAACTCTTCGATGCAGATATGAGTTAGAGGAAATGATCGATCTTGGCAATGATTTTGGTCAGACGGATTCGCGGAAACACAAATGGGCTTTACGGTGTTGGATCTGAAAGTTGGAGTGATCAGAGGCTCGGGAAGGAGCTGGGCGCTTCAGGTGGTAGCCACATGACACGGAAGGTGAAAGAGGAGCGTTCGATGGTGGAGTGGAGACTTGCGAACGGATGAGTCTGGCTTGAGTCACCTGGAAAACAGTGGTAATGAGATCGCTATTTGGAGGTGAGGTCTCGGTTTCCTTCGAGGCAAGAGCGCTCGCAGTTGAAGGATACTAGCATCGAGTCTGCGGCGGAGGTCAGACGGTCGTGGATAGCGCGGTCTTGGTGACGAAGGGAGAGGCGATTTCGAGGATCGAGAGCAAGCCATTTTATTTTCTTTTTCCACTGTGTTCGATTTGAGAGTGAGGGGAGAAAATGAAGATCAATGTCGATTTCTTCTGTATTGGGAATATCTGATTTATAAAAGGAAAAGGAAAGGGGAGTGAGCAGAAAGGTAAAGACGCGTGGAGAGGAAAGTAAGGGAAAACGTCTGCGTGTTACGTTTGTTCTGATTGCTTGCAACGTGCTTGATTTTGTTTATTTATTATTATTCCCTTCTGGAAAAAAATTCTTCTATTAAAACGTTATATAAGAGGTTTATGGCGATCCCCATTAGTACATATATAATTATGGATATAGATACAATTCAACCTTGTCTGTCTTTGCATTTTTTTTTAAATCAATATTTTACAAATTATATATTTCACATTTGTTTTCCATTAAACGGGTTCTAAATTTACTTATCATGTTAAATTTTGTACTATCAAACAACTTACATATTTTTAAGTTTATATTTGAAACTCAAATTCATATTTCTGGTTTGCACTAAAGTTTTCAAGTACTAACTTAAATACTATTTATAAATATTCATTCAAACAACATACAAATTCAAGTGTACGTAAAATTTCAAACCCATGTTTATAGCGAAATTGAGATTCCACATTCACGTTAAGAATCATAAAACATTACATCTTCAATAAATTATATATTTTTAATATATTAAAATTAACGGTTCGTTACAAGTGTGAAGAGTATATTTTTAAAATTGAAAACAAATTTTATTTTGAAATTTTAAACTTTATTATACGTATTTGAATATTTATTTGTATTGAATTTGGGCAATCCAATATATAAATTTTTTGCATATACGTCTGATCCACGGGTATTCGAAGTTTTAATATATTGGGTAGATATAGAATCACACTCTAGTCGCCCAGAGATCACACTGATGATAGCAGCTGCATCATCAGTGGATTTATGTTCGAGTTTCGAAAGTGGGATCTCTATATATTTCCATTAGACTGGTATGAGAACCAAAATATAGTTACAATATATTGTTGTGACTTTGCATCAAAAACGTGATTTTTGACTATATATCAAAGTTATGAATTTGAAAAGCTAATCAACTAATTGATTGCTGATTGTGTTGTTTGATTAGTGTTTGGTTAATTAAATGTTAAACCTTTAGCCAAATTGAACCAAACGGGGAATTGTATTGAAAATTTGACGCATTTGCCTATATATACATGTACTTACATTGAACAGGTCATAGCAAGGAGGCTAGAGAAGGGAATTGTATTGTTTGCCCGACAAATAGGTACATGTTTATTGCATTTCTTGGGTTTTTGATGATTTTATGAGCCGATTGGCTAGCCGCTTGGCTATTTCTTTTTCTTTTTGGATTGCTGAGGGCCATGGGAGGCTATTTGAAATATCCTGAAGCTCCCAGTGCAGGGGAGGTGTAACGACCCAGCGGATTTTCGACCCCGAAAATCGACATAAAACCACCATGTCGACTAATCAAGCATCGAAAACACTGGATTGTCATGAGAAAGAAATTAGAGGGTGAGATAAGAAAGAAAGAAATATTAGGATAGAAGAAAGAAGAAGAACACCACATCAGAATCTCATAGAGGAACAGATAAAATATAATATCAAATCTCTTTATACAAAAGAGTTGTATATACATACCAATCATCAGAGCATAACATATAACTGCACAGCGGGATAATAACTGAATATAACTAACGGTGAAGCCTCCTACTTCCAGCTCCTGAAACTCCAAGCGAAAACCTAACCTGGAACATACTCAGTCTGACCCAAGCACATTTGATTTAAAACAAAATACACCGGGTCAGTCTGGAATACTATCAGTGATAAATTCACATAACACACACTTGTTTAACTTTGGAAAATCCTTTCGAAATCAAAGGGTAATAGTAAGACCAGTCCACACATAAACACGGACGGTTTTTACCTTACTATAACCCAAACCATTTTCAAAATCATACTTTGATCTGATATTATCATAATGTCTAAATACAAGTAAATAACAATCTAGAGGAACGCTTGCATCTCACGCTCCCCATATATAGTATACAATATAAAACCGCGGGCACTTATTGGATATTGGATTTCCAACTTGACAAGGTATGGGACCACCTTCCGACTGTGTATCTCTACAGGCGAATACACTGGGTTCAACAAGAACGTCTTGCAACCCGACCCTCACATGACCGACCACTCATTTCACTTGAGTGTATCGAATGTATATCACCGACGGTTGGGATCAGCAACCGCCTGCCCGAAAAGGGACAGCATCGAATATAGATTAAAGAAGCAAATGGATTTTCTCTAGATAGGTGATCATACACCCTAATGGGAGCGACCCACATAGCCATGCTGCCTGCCCGATTTTTTTCATTTTCCGGTTGATGAGGCTTGAGGCTAGAATTTACCTTTACCCATCTGGCCACAATTCACTTTGAATGCCACATCGTTAGATCCTCTGGATATCACTAATTGACGTCCACAAAAATACTCTAGTTGGGAGCTAACCAACTATAATACGTTTGAAGAAATCAACGTACGTGGTCCTTTGGAAATACTCTGTCAGACACTCGTCCATACAAGTCATCCAGGAACAGGATGAACCGAAGGTTCTCTCCTACTGCATCTCATATAGGAATCACCCCATGGATCAGTAGCGAGAAGTCCTTGCAACCTGTAGATTCCAACCACCACAGAACCACAATTTATCTCTGGGAGCTAACCAAAAATTATTAGTGGTCCTTCCGTTTATGAAAATCCACAGTCTTCAATACTCCATCTCGATCATCTTCTGATCTCTACACGTATTTGTTGGTCAGAATGGTTTTCGAATATGAATTTGATCCCAGTCTTTCCATACCAACAATCGTATTGGTCAATTTCGATAGCCGGTGATTTAACTATTGAATAACAATAGTGTGAATAACATCAGTTTGCTGATTCAGCACTTAACACAAATTGACCTCTTTGAAATATACTTCACGATATAAACCACATTTTCTCTGATTAACTCTGATTGATTTACTTTGATTGATTAACTCTAACTTGACTAACTCGACTTATTTAACTCGACTAACTAGACTTGATTACTCCTATCGGTTAATTAATATTCGACTTAACTCCATTCGCTTGACTCTAGATCGCAGCGATCACAATGGTTACACCTGATTCTCTCAGGAAACATCTAACCGCCGTAGGCTATCTGCAGCCCTGCGAATTACGCTAGCAGTTGTATGCAATACGCTAGCAGTCGTATGCAATGGCAATTCTTTCTGAGTAACTATGTTTGATTAACTCTACTGTATTCGATCAACCCTAATTAAATAACAAATGTTCGATATAATTTGGAATCACTATTCTTATTTCTTTTGAAAACTAATATTTGCAGTAATTATTTACTTTCCCAAATCCTTGCATTGGAGTTGGATATTCCTCGTATAGGGTAAAACCCATTTCAACACCTTCACTCGCTTCAAACTAATATTATTCCTTGATAATAGTGAAGCCAATCAAGTTGGGGTGACCTTGATCAACCCGTTCTTACCTTAGAATCATATCAGCTTGTTACTTAAATACTCACCAAAATCTCCTTTTCTATCTCGATTTCAAACTGGTTTCGCAAACCATTTCTTACAGTTGAAATCCCTTAGTTCAAATTCCACATTTGACTAAATTCAGTTTCTTAACATTTAACTCAATCAATTTTGACTTAAACCCTTTAAAACCCTATGGGATTTGTTTCCAAATCGCTTACTCTAATTTGCTTAACCACTCTTAATACTTAGCTTTAATCTATTACCATATTCAACTTGTTTCCAATTCATAATCATTTCCCTTAAAGGATTCATTTCACTTGAATTTACTTTACTTAATTGAATAATTAAGTAAAATTTTATTTAAATCTCCACAGCTACTTACCATTCTCGTTTGAATACTCGGATTTTAAATCCCTTTCTAACCTCGCTTATCATCTCTTTGACCAAACCGTATTTCCCTAAATCACTTCTTGACTAAATCCCAATTAAAACCCAAATTGTTCTAATTATAAAAATAATAATTAATTATCTAAATAATTTACTTTGCTATTAACTGGGAATGGAAACATTAATCACTTTCAACAACTTATTAAATAATTATCCACTATGTTAACTCCAACTGGTTTGGTAATTACTTTAATTATAGTTAATCACACATTAACTAACATTAACCTTTATTAGTTTCATTTAACAAATAAACTTAGAACTTCAATCAGCTTAATTCAATTATCATTTCCAAGTAGAACAGTTGAATTTATTTACCGTACCTCTCAGATAACTTTTAACTGACTTTCACCATCATTTCCCCTTTTTAAATTAATTAAATAACTTAATTAATTTAAATCACTATTTAATTGTTTAAAACCATTATCACGTTTTATCAACTCGTAGGTAAATCCCTTGGGTCTCTACTTTTACGACTGATCCAAACATTTAAATAATTTCCTTTAACTCGATTAAAAATATTTATTTAATAATTTCCCAATTTAAACCCTTATATCAAATAATTGAATCACTTTAATCCAGTTATAAATAATTTATAACTTTAAAACCACGTCGATTCACCTGACGGTCGAACGATGTTAAAACCACACATTAGGGCCATTTACTGCCAATGACTCAGTCAACACAGTCGGTTGATTTTTAACCACAACAACGATGGATATATATTCAACTATCAATATTCGAACAAGTTTTGGTGTCAGTCAGGGTGAACAACTCATATGTATGCACCACAAACAAAAATACAGTTTATATTGAGGAATCCGGTCGGATCCCTCCAACCTATCCTTCTCTGCATCACAGATGTCAATTGATAAAAATATACGAATTAAATAAATAACTGCAACCAATCAAACAATAACAACAAATTGCATCCATCGCATCCAATCAACCAATTTAAACTGTTAACTGTAAAATGTATTTTATTGTGAATGTACCACATCACAGGATTCCAGAAGGTGTGAGAATTAACTCACCAGAGTTTGTTCTGGTCGACGGTTGACGCGTTTGTTGCATTTAATTTTGAATGGACATTCAAAATTAGCTCAATTTTCAACTGTCTCGGATCAGTGCCTAGTCAGTGCCATCGTCTAGAGCTCGTCCCTGCGATCCCAACGGATCCAGTTTCGCTGAAATCCATTGATGTATGTAAAAGTTATGCTCGATTTAAGGTTTGAATATGTATACGACTTTAATTAACTAATTATTTTTAAATTAAATAATTATCTCACCATTAATTACCTCATTATAATGCCACGTCAGCAATTAACCTCAAGTCCGCGCGTTTTGTCTTTCTCTCCACTTTGAAACCCAATGACACTCCTGAACCCAAACATCCCCAAAATGCCATCACCGGAGTTGATCCCCACGCCTCCTGTGACTGCCTGGAGATGACCGCACCCACGCCAATGCGACCGCCGGACCCTTAACCCCACTCGCCAGAACCGCCCATCGCTGAAACATCTCCGACCGTTGTGAAATCCAGGTTTGAACGGAAATCGTTCAACCACCTATTCCCGCCGCCACACGCCACATGGACCCACCAGACCACCACCCACCTGACCGCCGTGCCACCCAGTTCCGACCCCCCTGGCCCGCGACCCCCTCGATCAACATGGACGCCGGAATTTGTGCATTTCCGACCACGTCTTTTGAAAAACAACCCAAAATAACACTCCTCAGTTCATCTTCTCGCCCCGACCACCACGGTCCACCAGAGGTCATGCCACCGGTGCCAAAAGAAAGCTGGATCTCCCCTCTACAAAACCCCCAAGGTCTGGATCCTTGAAATCGACCACAGCCAGTGAATTTTGGCAAAGAACGAAAGTGGTTTTCGCCGGTTGTAATGACCCGTATTCTACACATCATAGGATCGTAGAATATTTATTTCTTTCTCATGTGAAGTTGTATGGTCATGTAACTTTGGGAAACATCTATTAGAGTCATTTCCCATGCTTATGATTTTTGTCGATTTTTAAATGACCATTTTGCCCCTAGTTGGTACTGTTTTGGCCATAACTTTTGATTGGAAAGGAATTTTGACCTGAAACCACTTCCATTTGATTCATTTGATAGTTTCTCTTTCCGTAGAGTGGTCATAATGGCCAAACGGACTTACCGTTTGGGAGATATGGCTGAAACAAGGTTTGGAGGGTGAAAAACTGCTTAACCGGGCCAAATCGGGTGATTAGTGAGTAGGCCCATAACCCATTTCAGGATTAGGGTTATGGGAGGGCTGAAATGAGATGGAGAATCATTCCATTTCAGTTTTCTAGCCTCCACTTATCACCAAGGATCCCTAAAAATGGCCCCCAACCTCTAAATCACCTCCAAATCATCTTTTGGTCAAGGATTAAGCTTAGCAACCCCTAATCAAGGAAGATCTTCACCAAAGCGACATAGGAGCTGCTGTTTGGCATTGAAATTCACATCAAATCAGAGAACTATTTCAGATCTTAGTTTATTTGTGGCTAAGGTGAGTGATTTGCATAGTTTTACACTAATTATGGCTAATTAGGGGTAATTAGTGCCAATTAGCGAATTTAAGTATGATAAAATTCGGGAAAAATGTTCATAAATTCTTAAATGATGTTTTAGACCTCTGATATGAATTTGGGTTAATTTGGTTAAGTTTTGCTAATCCTATCATTAGTTTCACCTAAACATGCTTAAGGGGAAATGTGGGATTTTGGGTATGTTTGATCCATTTTAACCTATGATATTGATGTGAATGATGTTTGTGGTTGATTATGCATGTTGCTATGACTGTATGAAATGCTTTGTGATTGATTTCAATAGTTAGAATGGTCGAAAACGTCGTCGAATGGCGTAAACACTTGCTGGAACAGTTTCAGAAAACAGTGCAGAGTTCGGATCGGATCGGATAAGGGGGCTCGGATCGGATATGTAGAACTGAGCAAAGAATCTGATCGGATCGGAACCCAACACTTGGGAAAAGTGGCAAAAAGGAAGGCCACGCTAGCTAAACTGGAATCGGATCGGATAGAGGAAGACGGATCGGATCGGATAGAGGAAGACGGATCGGATCGGAGGGGACGGATCGGATCGGAAACACAAAGGCGAATCAGAGCAGGAGCACAAAAGCGGATCGGATAGGAGCATATGAAGGGGAGCATGAAGACAGATCTAAAGCACGAACCCAGAAGAACACCGACCCGAACCGCATCAGAAGGGGGACCCGACCCGAAAGGAAGCACCGACCCGACCCGAAGAGGAAGAAGCAGCTGACTCGAACCCAGAAGAACGCCGACCCGAACCGCATCAGAAGGGGGACCCGACCCGAACGGACAAAGAACACCGACCCGAACCGATGACCTAAGGAAGAACCCGACCCGACCCAGTATTGACCAATAACCCGAGATGCAAAGGTAGTCCAATAGGGGAAGTTAGAGCTCAGGATCCCGGAACCAGTTGGGAACCAACGAGTTCACTTCATGGGTGGACTTCGCTGCGGGACGTGTGCTAAGGAGTTGTCGACGTTCATAACTTCGATTCACCACTAAAAGGAATGATGGGCTACTTATCAGTGCAGTAGGGTCATTACGACCCGAGGGGCAAGGTGATGGTAGCAAGACTGCGTTATCAGTGCAGTAGGGTCATTATGACCTGAGGGGCAAGGTGATGCGTAGTAAGACTATGAGCCAGTGCAGATGGGGTGAATAACTCCATGGGGCAAGTGGACATAGTAAGGTTTGGAAAGGCTATGACCCAGCGCAGATGGGGTGAATAACTCCATGGGGCAAGTGGACATAGCGAGGAATTTGTGGCTACGTTATCAGTGCAATGAAGCCATTTATGACTTCATGGGGCAAAGTGATCGTAGCAAGGTATGTGGGTGATCGAAGTGGTGAATATCGTATGCTTTACGCACTGAGTGAGAGATGTGAGGATGGATGCTATGTTTGATTGTTTGCCATCCCTATGACATGCACACCTCCCCCACCTCCGTATCTTTACACTGTTTGATATGATACCTTAGAGTGTTGTACAGTATGTAGTGCTAACTCTTTGGTTGCAGGTCCAGGTTCAGGTATGTTTTAGTCTACCTGTTATTGTTCACTTTAGATGCTTATCGCTCATACCAGGCTTTATGTCTGACCCAGAGTTTGATGTCTCCTCTTATTACTCTGGGTGCTCACACGAGCAGACTAGAGACAGGTTAGCTGGTGATGTGCGAGTAGCTGATTCGGAGGCGGGCAGGAGGCTTCCACGTATTATATATATACATTCACATTCTCCCTGTGTCGTTGGTGGTCACTACTTGGGCATTAGTAGTGTACCTCATTTACCTTACTTTTGCTTTGAGACAGTTTGAAAGTTGTAATAAGCTGTATTTTGGATTTCCGCTGCTATGATGTCTAGTTCTGATTTTCAGCTTATGCACTGTCTCTCCTGTTTTATGTCAAGTATGTTATTATTATATTTTGTTCTATGCGCTGTGAGACATTCTACAGGTTCTTTGTATGTTCATTTCCTTCTTCCTTTTTCCTTCTGGCGACCCGTTCCGTGCTAACTGGACATGTGTACAGCGCACCTTTGGAGTAAATGTCGGTTGGTGCGGGGTGGGTCGTCACACTTGGTATCAGAGCTCTAGGTTGCGTAGTTAACCTAGGGAAAGACACTAGGGAGAGCTAGTACGTATATGAGAGCGCGTATTTGTGATTACTTTGGTTTTCAAAAGTTATGTATGTATATACTATTAGTAGTATAAGAATGAAGTTGCACTGCACTAGTACCACTATGGAGTCGTTAATCGTTTCCTTTTTTCAGATTGACGATGAGCCGACATGTTAGAGGTACTGGTAGAGGGGCCAATAATGGGAATGCCGCTGACATGAGGGCGATGTTTACCAACCTCATGAGAGACATGCTTAGAGAAGTGCAAGGGGCAGTTCCCAATCCCGGAGTTGGTGATGGCCCAGTAGTGCAGGCGCCTAGGGTCGATTTCGCCAAGTTGTGCAAGGATTACACTAACCTTGGTGGGAAACCGTTCCACGGGACGGAGTCGGCCACGGATGTTCAAGATTGGATGGATAGCTGTGATCGTATCTTTGATGACTTGGGTCTTGAGGATGCGATGAAGAGAAGGCTAGCGTCTCGCCAGCTGCAAGGGCGAGCGATGAATTGGTGGAATGCTATTAGAACAGCTACTCCAGAGGACCAGGTTACTTGGGTTCAGTTCAAGGCTCGCTTTAGCGAGAAGTTCATTCCAGCTGCCCAGAAGTCAGTGTTGTTTAAGAGGTTCTTGGAACTCAAGTAGAATGGGAGGGCAGTTTATGATTATATTGCTGAGTTCGACACTTTGTCGAAGTATGGACTGTCTCTTATCGATACTCCTGAAAAGAAGAATGAGAAGTTCATTACTGGTTTGGATGGGTACTTGGGGGAAAGGCTTATCAACCACATCGATGAGACTTTTGAATCGATCGTGGGGAAAGCTTTGAGATCAGAGAGCCTTTACCCTAAGTCAAAGACCGAGGCTGCATCTGCAGAAGGGCCAAAGCCGCAAGCAGGCGGTGGAGGCAAGAATAGCTCTCAGAATAAGAGGAAGCAGGACCAATCTAAAGGTGGCCAGAAAAAGAGCAAGAAGGATGTTGAGTGCTTCAGCTGTGGAAAGAAAGGCCATTATGCTAAGGAATGTCGGGCCAAGCCAGCGGAAAGGAAGTGCTACAACTGTGGTCAAGTGGGACATCAGAAGGACAAGTGCCCGCAACCTCTTAAGGAGAAGCAGATTGTGAAAGCATATGCTCTTGATGCTATTCCTTCTTCGTCGAATGCCCCAACTGCGGCGGAGAAAGGAAAGAATGTTGTTATTCAAGGTATGCTTTCTATTTATGATATACCAGTTCGAGTTTTGTTTGATACTGGGGCTTCCCGTTCCTTCATATCTAGTGACCTGGTAGATAGGTTGGGACTGGAACCCGAGATAGTCGATAGACCATTGATAGTAACGAACCCGATTGGTGGTTCGACTAGCCTTAGTATGATTTGCAGGAATTTGGTCTTATCGAGTCATGGATGTATGTTTGTATGTGATTGCTTTGTTTTGGGCTTTACTGGGTATGGCATTATATTGGGAGTCGATTGGCTCCAAAGATACGGGGTGGTGGTAGACTGTGAGGGCTTTTTGGTGACAGTGAGGGCGGATGATGGGCGGAGGGTAGTGTTTGGTAGCCTACCTAGTGATGGGGTTATGGCTAGTTTTGTAAATTCCCTCGACATCCCGCAGGATGAGTTGTCAGATGTGCCCGTGGTTGGCCAGTATCCGGATGTCTTCGAGGAGGTGACCGGGCTTCCACCACACCGAGAGATTGAGTTCCGTATTGATTTAGTGAAAGATGCCAGACCTATCGTGATGCCACTTCGTCGTATGGCACCAAGGGAGCAGCGAGAGCTCGGGGTGCAAGTCAGCAATCTTTTGAAGAAGGGATTGATTAGAAGGAGTGTCTCCGAGTGGGGAGCACCAGTTGTATTTGCCACTAAGGCAGATGGTTCCCTTCGTTTGTGTGTGGACTATCGCGAGTTGAATAAGGTGACGAGGAAGAATAAGTATCCTCTACCGCGGATAGATGATTTGTTTGATCAGCTGGAAGGAGCAAGAGTGTTCTCCCAGTTGGACCTCGCGACAGGATTTCATCAGCTTCGAGTAGCAGATGAGAGTGTTCCGAAAACGACATTTAGGACGCCGTCTGGATTTTATGAGTGGTTGGTTATGTCATTTGGGTTGACCAATGCACTAGCCTATTTTGTGGATCTTATGAATCGAGTATTCAGAGATCAGTTGAATAAGTTTGTTCTTGTGTTCGTGGATGATATCCTTGTTTACTCAAGGACAGAGGAGGAACACAAGGGGCACTTGAGGATAGTGATGGAGGTGTTGAGGAAACACCAATTGAAAGCGAAATTCTCTAAGTGTCATTTTTGGAGAAGGGAAGTAAGATTCTTGGGTCATGTTGTTTCAGAGAGTGGTATTGCCGTGGACCCTGCGAAGGTGGCTACGGTACAGGATTGGCCTACACCCAAGAATGCAACAGATGTAAGAAGTTTCTTGGGATTAGCTGGATATTATCGTAAGTTTATCCAAGACTTCTCCAAGATAGCAGCACCGTTGACTCAGTTGACTAAGAAGAATCAGTCCTTCATCTGGGACGGAGTGTGTGAGGATGCCTTCAAAAGCCTAAAGGAGAGGTTGACGCGTGCGCCAGTGTTAGTCATTCCTAAAAGGAATGAAGAGATGACGGTATACACGGATGCTTGTGGTACCGGACTGGGTGCAGTATTGATGCAAGGAGGTAGGGTTGTAGCTTATGCTAGTCGACAGCTAAAGCCGCATGAGAAGAAGTATCCTACCCATGATTTGGAATTGGCAGCGATTGTATTTGCGCTGAAGATGTGGAGACACTATCTCTTGGGAGAAAGATTTGAGTTGTTTACCGATCATAAATCGTTAAAGTATCTCTTCTCTCAGAAAGATCTGAATCTCCGTCAGCAGAGATGGTTAGAGTTCTTGGCTTCGTATGATTTTGATATCGCATACACACCTGGGAAGGGTAATGCGGTAGCCGATGCCTTGAGTAGGAGACATGCCAGCTTAGGGGCAATGTTTCTTGAATGGAAGCAACTGGAGTATATCGCGGGGTTTGATTTCAGACCAAAGTGCGAGTTGGATCCAGTTATGCTAGCTAGTTTGACGATCAGACCCACTTTGATGGAGCGGATTGGTTCCAACCAGAGGGACGATCCTAATCTACTAGAAATCATCTCCAAGTTAGGGATGGGTATCGATGAGGAGATGAGTGTGTATGGGCTTGATCGAGATGGATGGCTTCGAAAAAATGGAAGACTAGTTGTGCCCAACGTGAATGGTTTGAGAGATGAAGTGCTTAGAGAATGTCATCACTCAAAACTGACTATGCATCCCGGTGGTAATAAGATGTATCGAGACATGAAGCGAACCTACTACTGGGAAGGGATGAAAAGAGACGTTGGGAAGTTTATATCCAAATACATGAATTGTCAGCTAGTTAAAGCCGAGCAAAAGAAGCCTAGTGGGTTGTTGCAACCATTAGAAATTCCCGAATGGAAATGGGAACAAGTTTCGATGGATTTCATCGATGGTTTACCTAGGACTAGATCGGGATATGATAGCATTTGGGTAATTGTGGATCGATTGACTAAGAGCGCAAGATTTATACCGGTCAAATCGACCAGGACGGCAGCCAAGTTGGCAGAATTGTATATGAGGTGGGTAGTGAGATTTCATGGAGTACCCAAAAGCATTGTGAGTGACCGAGACCCGTTGTTCACTAGTGGGTTCTGGAAGAGCTTACAAGAGGCTCTAGGGTCAAGATTACATCTCAGTACCGCATATCATCCTCAGACCGACGGTCAGACGGAGAGGGTGAATCGTATATTGGAAGATCTCTTGAGAGCTTGTATATTGGATTTTGGTGGATCATGGGATGATCATTTGCATCTAGTAGAGTTTGCATATAATAATAGCTACCAATCCAGTATCGGTATGGCCCCATATGAAGCTTTGTACGGAAGACCGTGCAACTCACCATCAAGTTGGATAGAGACTGGCGAGAAGTTTGTGCTTGGACCAGATGTGGTGAGAGAAACTTCCGATAAGATCAAGATCATTCAGCAACGAATGAAAGCTGCCCAAGATAGGCAGAAGAATCATGCTGATAAGAGGAGAAGAGACTTGAAATTCTCCGTTGGTGACTTGGTGTTTGTCAAGATTTCTCCGTTGAAGAGCGTGATACGATTTGGCAGGAGAGGCAAGTTAACACCAAGATTTGTTGGCCCGTTCCCTGTTCTTGAACTAGTCGGGAATTTGGCGTATAGAGTTGGCTTACCAGAGAAAATGACAGGAGTTCATAATGTGTTTCATGTTTCCCAACTAAGGAAGTTCGTTCACGACTCAAATGTGACTATTTCACCTGATCAGCTAGAGGACTTCGAAGTAGAACCCGAGGCGGTTGGGAACCGCAATCCGATTCGTATTGTGGGGCACGATACGAAGCAACTTCGAAGGAAGTCGGTGAAGCTAGTCAAGGTTCAGTGGGGCGAGGACGAGAATGATTGTGCTTGGGAGACAGAGGAGAGCATTAGAAAGGCTTATCCAGAACTCTTTGCCTGGTAAGATTTACTTTGCGATTTAGTTATTCCGCATGCTAGGATAGACTTGTTTTGCTTGTTTTGCATGTTTGATGGTTGTTTTATGATTGATAGGCATGCGGGACCTTTGTGTATGTTTGGATTAGGGAATTTCGGGGGCGAAATTTCTTAAGGGGGGTGAGTGTAATGACCCGTATTCTACACATCATAGGATCGTAGAATATTTATTTCTTTCCCATGTGAAGTTGTATGGTCATGTAACTTTGGGAAACATCTATTAGAGTCATTTCCCATGCTTATGATTTTTGTCGATTTTTAAATGACCATTTTGCCCCTAGTTGGTACTGTTTTGGCCATAACTTTTGATTGGAAAGGAATTTTGACCTGAAACCACTTCCATTTGATTCGTTTGATAGTTTCTCTTTCTGTAGAGTGGTCATAATGGCCAAACGGACTTACCGTTTGGGAGATATGGCTGAAACAAGGTTTGGAGGGTGAAAAACTGCTTAACCGGGCCAAATCGGGTGATTAGTGAGTAGGCCCATAACCCATTTCGGGATTAGGGTTATGGGAGGGCTGAAATGAGATGGAGAATCATTCCATTTCAGTTTTCTAGCCTCCACTTATCACCAAGGATCCCTAAAAATGGCCTCCAACCTCTAAATCACCTCCAAATCATCTTTTGGTCAAGGATTAAGCTTAGCAACCCCTAATCAAGGAAGATCTTCACCAAAGCGACATAGGAGCTGCTGTTTGGCATTGAAATTCACATCAAATCAGAGAACTATTTCAGATCTTAGTTTATTTGTGGCTAAGGTGAGTGATTTGCATAGTTTTACACTAATTATGGCTAATTAGGGGTAATTAGTGCCAATTAGCGAATTTAAGTATGATAAAATTCGGGAAAAATGTTCATAAATTCTTAAATGATGTTTTAGACCTCTGATATGAATTTGGGTTAATTTGGTTAAGTTTTGCTAATCCTATCATTAGTTTCACCTAAACATGCTTAAGGGGAAATGTGGGATTTTGGGTATGTTTGATCCATTTTAACCTATGATATTGATGTGAATGATGTTTGTGGTTGATTATGCATGTTTCTATGACTGTATGAAATGCTTTGTGATTGATTTCAATAGTTAGAATGGTCGAAAACGTCGTCGAATGGCGTAAACACTTGCTGGAACAGTTTCAGAAAACAGTGCAGAGTTCGGATCGGATCGGATAAGGGGGCTCGGATCGGATATGTAGAACTGAGCAAAGAATCTGATCAGATCGGAACCCAACACTTGGGAAAAGTGGCAAAAAGGAAGGCCACGCTAGCTAAACTGGGATCGGATCGGATAGAGGAAGACGGATCGGATCGGATAGAGGAAGACGGATCGGATCGAAGGGGACGGATCGGATCGGAAACACAAAGGCGAATCAGAGCAGGAGCACAAAAGCGGATCGGATAGGAGCATATGAAGGGGAGCATGAAGACAGATCTAAAGCACGAACCCAGAAGAACACCGACCCGAACCGCATCAGAAGGGGGACCCGACCCGAAAGGAAGCACCGACCCGACCCGAAGAGGAAGAAGCAGCTGACTCGAACCCAGAAGAACGCCGACCCGAACCGCATCAGAAGGGGGACCCGACCCGAACGGACAAAGAACACCGACCCGAACCGATGACCTGAGGAAGAACCCGACCCGACCCAGTATTGACCAATAACCCGAGATGCAAAGGTAGTCCAATAGGGGAAGTTAGAGCTCAGGATCCCGGAACCAGTTGGGAACCAACGAGTTCACTTCATGGTTGGACTTCGCTGCGGGACGTGTGCTAAGGAGTTGTCGACGTTCATAACTTCGATTCACCACTAAAAGGAATGATGGGCTACTTATCAGTGCAGTAGGGTCATTACGACCCGAGGGGCAAGGTGATGGTAGCAAGACTGCGTTATCAGTGCAGTAGGGTCATTATGACCTGAGGGGCAAGGTGATGCGTAGTAAGACTATGAGCCAGTGCAGATGGGGTGAATAACGACATGGGGCAAGTGGACATAGTAAGGTTTGGAAAGGCTATGAGCCAGCGCAGATGGGGTGAATAACTCCATGGGGCAAGTGGACATAGCGAGGAATTTGTGGCTACGTTATCAGTGCAATGAAGCCATTTATGACTTCATGGGGCAAAGTGATCGTAGCAAGGTATGTGGGTGATCGAAGTGGTGAATATCGTATGCTTTACGCACTGAGTGAGAGATGTGAGGATGGATGCTATGTTTGATTGTTTGCCATCCCTATGACATGCACACCTCCCCCACCTCCGTATCTTTACACTGTTTGATATGATACCTTAGAGTGTTGTACAGTATGTAGTGCTAACTCTTTGGTTGCAGGTCCAGGTTCAGGTATGTTTTAGTCTACCTGTTATTGTTCACTTTAGATGCTTATCGCTCATACCAGGCTTTATGTCTGACCCAGAGTTTTATGTCTCCTCTTGTTACTCTGGGTGCTCACACGAGCAGACTAGAGACAGGTTAGCTGGTGATGTGCGAGTAGCTGATTCGGAGGCGGGCAGGAGGCTTCCACGTATTATATATATACATTCACATTCTCCCTGTGTCGTTGGTGGTCACTACTTGGGCATTAGTAGTGTACCTCATTTACCTTACTTTTGCTTTGAGACAGTTTGAAAGTTGTAATAAGCTGTATTTTGGATTTCCGCTGCTATGATGTCTAGTTCTGATTTTCAGCTTATGCACTGTCTCTCCTGTTTTATGTCAAGTATGTTATTATTATATTTTGTTCTGTGCGCTGTGAGACATTCTACAGGTTCTTTGTATGTTCATTTCCTTCTTCCTTTTTCCTTCTGGCGACCCGTTCCGTGCTAACTGGACATGTGTACAGCGCACCTTTGGAGTAAATGTCGGTTGGTGCGGGGCGGGCCGTCACACCGGTTTTGGTGAAATTCCGGCCACCACAAGCGTCGATACCTCTCCAACTTTTCACAGTAGCTAGATAGGAACCCGATCTACCACTTTCTCTTTGGTTGCCATAGCAAATTCCTTCTGGATTGGAAGATATAAACGATTTTATGTTGAGGGTCTTATTTGCAAATTTACATGACTGAGGATGGTGATGGCTGGAAAATTGTGATGGAGGGTGTTTATGTAGTGAGGAAATAATATAATTTATGTCGACGTGACGCGTGATGACAACTAACGATTTTTATTTCGTACCTATCGCTATTTCAAACATCGTTTATTCGTTGCTGCGCTCACATACAAACCCCGTTCAAGACGCGATTGGACGGCGTAGTATATTTTGACGATACGGTCCTAACGAAACTTGTTTCGTCGAATTCCGTGTCCGTTTGCTCAAATAGCGTTTGTACACGTCCAAATAGATAGATTTATTTTACATTTTATTTTTCCACGCTCACAGAATAACCCCGATTGACGTGCAGTTTGAAAATCTAGCAATAATTTACTGTTACGGTTCTAAAAAAATTTGTTTTGTCGAAAACTGAGGTCGTTTGAAGAAAGTCCCTTTTATAACTGGCCAATTCGAATAAAATAAACCAATTTTAAAATATTTCAATATAATATTATTAAAATATTGAAATTGGCCATATACGACCAGAATATCGTATACTACCACAATAAAATATCTCGGGTTGAATTTGAGGCCAAAACGATATTTAAAATATTTAAAAACCATTTGTTTTATATAAATAATCGCTATAATATATAAAGGAATTCCATAGCGACCTTTTCAAAATTTGATTTGGACATAAAATAAAATCTACGCTATGAAAAATTGGATTTTTCTCTGCCATTGGAAAGATATCGTCAAACCGGTCCCGACGTTTCTTGTTTCGAGGAAATCCGACTTATTTTGAACCCGGTACGACCAATTGAAGTTCAAAACGCCAAAACGCGAACTGCCGCGCCGCTGCAGCTCGTTATTTAATTAAATTATAAACCATATATATTTAATCATCGTTTTCTAAATGAATCGTCATTAAAATTTAAATATAAACAATATTTGACCACTTTAAACTACCTGATCACAATATATGGCAAATTCTATATTTTCACAATATTCTGGAAATTAATATATTATTTTATTATTTATTTAAATAATAAATTCCAAATAAATTGTTAAATTCGATTATTTAAATTCAACCCAGTATTTTAAATAATTAAAATAAACCAAATAAATAGGCGGAAAATACGGGTCGTTACAGGAGGTTATGGCGAAAATTTTCGAAAATTTAGGGTGTAAGTCAAATTTTTGAAAAATTTGAAAAGTTCATAGAAACTGAAAAGTTGAAGAACTTAAGCTATAATAAAAAGAATGAAAGTTGAGTTGGTTTGTAAAACAACTTTCAGCTTCATTCCTTTTCGGGGACGAAAAGTTTTAAGTAGGGGAGATTGCAATAACCCGGAAATCTGAGCCAATTTAAATTTTTTATTTTGGTGATTTTAATGAATTTTGAATATTTAAAATGGATTATTTTAAATAATAACGACGAAAAATATATTTTCGACGAAATTAGAACGAATAAATTCATTTTAATTATAAAAGGAATTGAAAATGGCGCGGTAGTTCGAAAATTCGATTTCAAAGTTCAAGTGAATGTACATGATTCAAAATAAACCGGATATTTGCGAAACCAAAAATATTAGAATCTATTTGAGAATATCTTTCCAACGAATCCGAAAAATCAAAATTTCATAGCGGGAATCAAAAGTTACGTCTAGTTGAAAATTCAGAATAGTCGCTATGATATTTTAGCCCTTAAAAATGGAAATTTTGCAAACGACCTCGGTTTTTGACGAAACCACTTTTGTTGGATCCAGGATGTCAAGTTATTGCTAAATTCCAAAATTCATAATTTTCTGAATCAATATGTGAGTGTGGCGAAGGAAAACATGTTTTGACAGTTTCAGTCAATTTCGATCGACCAAAAAATGACCATTTTTCAAATGGTCTCAGAATTTGACGAAATTAGTCTTGTTAGAACCGTATCGTCAATACAAGACTAGAAAATATTTTTCGGAAATTTTTAGAGTTCGTATGTGAACACGGTAAATTAAAATGTACGTTTAAAATTGAATATATAGATTTATATTTTAATTTTGATAGAAACTGATCGAAACGGTCAAATTGGCTTACGTGACATATCCCATTGAGTTTGGAATGGGGGTATTACGCTAGGGGCGACAGTCGTTGGGCTCGATTTGAGTTTCGAATTAAAAGTCAATGCCATGGAATTTAAAAATAATTATATATATATATATTTTATATAAACTCCTTATTCTCTCCCCTTACCTTCTCTCTCTCCCCGTCACTTTTCAAAATTGGAAAAAGGGGAAAAAAGGAAAAAAAAACCGGAGCCTCTATCGCGAACCCAACCCCGCCCAGGCCTCCGGCCATCGCGCCCAGCGCCGCCGCGCTCCGGCGAGCCCCTCCCACTCCGGCGCCCTCACCCTCTCTCCCATCCCTCTCCGTTAAAGCTCGAACGAGAACCCCCAGGCCCCAAACCGAAACCCTAGCCCAACCTCGCCACCTGAAGCCTCCTCCGGCCACACCCCAGCGCCGCGACCACCAAGACCCAACGCCCTCCGACCTGTTGTACCCCCTGAAGCCCTTCTTTGATTGGAAAGTAAGTGAGTTTAAACTGAATTTTTATTTTCAGTTTTAACTAAAATAGCATTATAAAAAAAATCGTTTTTATACATTAAACAACATGATAAAAAGTTGATTTTTAAATAGGAAAACGATGTATAAAGTTATGATTTTTACAATAGGGAAAGATTAGATTTTTACTAATCTAAAGATGAGATCTTTTAATATATAAAGTAGAGATTTTATTCATGAAAAGAAATGATTTTTAGCTTAAAAATATGACTTTCATATACTTAGCGATTTAAAATTATGATTTTTAAAGATGTAGAGAAATAAAAATATAATCTTTACAGTATATGAAGTGAAATAAAAATAGGAACTTTATTTTTGTCATGAAGTAGTGAGAATAAAGATTTGATCTTTAGAAGTTTTAAAAAAAAATTATTATGAAGTTAGCATGATAAAAATTTGATCTTTATTATATGAACACGGTCATAAAAATAGAATTTTTATCTCTATAGTAGCAATGCAAAAATGTGATTTATATATACATAGCAACAATATAAAGATGCGATTTTTATATATGTAGTGGATACGGACAACGAAAGTGACAAAAGGCGAGCACGACGAAGATTTCCTACATAAGAAGAGTCGTGGCGTTTGGTTTAGCTTCTCGGTGAGAAATTCTCACTTTTAATTTATTTTCTAGTTGAAATATATACTAGGATGCAGATTGTGCTTAGCAGCACCCAACACCCATCGTCCACAGACCATGGATGACTTGGTTGTTTGATTGATGTGTTGTGAAAAATTGATTGTGTGATGGGAATGAATAAATATTTTAAAGTTAAAAATATAATTTTTAACGTGTATATAAAATAAATATTTATAAACAAATCGGATGATTTGTTTATGTACACCCATTTGACTGATATTGATTGGGACGATAAGTTTTACACATCGCCCAACTGCACAAATACTACTCGGTGTTTGTTGATTTGAAACCCCACACGGGTGTTGGGATGATATTTGGCGTACACTAATCCCGATTATTTAGTTGTATGTCAATCGATTGGTTGACAGACTGTGTAAGCATTAATTATTTATATTTAATGCTTATGCAGTTGTGTGGTGCACTCTGGATGATGGTTGATTTTTATCGTTGCTACTATATGCATGTGTTGTATGGAATCCATATAATTAACGTTATATGGTAATTGATTGGGTCTCAATCCAATTTGGAAAATAAAGAATATTATAAAAGAAAATTCATGTGTTGAATAGAATAAAAATTCATGTGTTGAATAGAATAAATATTCATATGTTGAATAAAAGAATATTCATGTGTTGAATAAAATATATATTCATGTGTTGAAGAAAATATTCATTTGTTGAATAGAATAACGAAGATATAGAAATATATAAAGCCGTGTTGATTAGATATGCGCCATTTTGACGCGAACGATATTTATATCGATTTTATTCATTTTTATAATGAATATCGAAAAGGAATTGATTTCAAAATCGAATGTTTTGAAAATATTATCATTTATATATCGATGATATGGAATATTCAATTTTGATTAGAAATTGAATAGGAAGTTGAAATCGTTTTGAAAACGAATTTAAAACGATTTATAAAATACGTTTTGAAAGGAAATTGACGAAATATATATAATATATATATATATATATATATATTGTATATATAATAGTCGGAATAGAACGTGCTGCGCTGCGGTAGTTCGTGAATTTCGACCATTGACTTCGAATGGACGTTACAGGAGATCCGAGCGTCGGATTCTCCTTAAGCCGGAATTGTTGGGTTCGTATCGAAAAGAGCTTTTAAAGAATACAAGAAAGTAGAAATCTAACGGTTGGATTTGGAATTATGTCCAAATCAAATTTGGAAAAGGTCGTTGTAAGTGCAGTTCGATGGCCGTTGATGGAAATCGACTATACGGGCCTTGATAAAATTATTAAAAATAGTAATAATTTGTGTAAAATCATAAGAAATGATTTGGAAAGAATTGGGATGAAAAAATCTATATTTGAAAAGATAAAAATAGATTTTTATTAAAATGAACTAGTTTTGAACTAGAATTATAATCCATTTATTTTTAAAATAAATAAATTGGATTTGAAATGGTCTTAAAAATAACCAGGATTTCCAATATATAAATGGAACGGATTAGAATCGAAATTGTCTTCGGAATATTTCGATGTTGGATTTCGTGATTATACAGATATTGTTATGGAAATTTGAAAGATATATATATATCGTTATTTCCCATACGATATTTGTTGGTTATAGGATTTGATATTGAATATAAGCCGATATATTTTCTATTCAGAGCCTTGTAATTAATATCAAATGGGATTTGAGTTTGTCTTGAATGTTGTCTTCATTAACACTGTTCTTAAACCCAGTTGAGAAAAAGATTAAATCTTTCTATTTAGATTTAATGAAGTGTACCAATTAAATGATATTTAATTGGAATTGAATTGGAATTGATTTTTGGGTTTATCGTGAACGGTGTTTTAAATAATATTTGTTCTTTGACCCGATGATTAATGGAATGTGATTTGGGTTGTCGTGAATGGTATCTTTAATAATACTGTTCTTAGACCCCAACGGAGTTAAGAAAATCAGAAAGTAACTGGAGATTAGTTAAGTTGAATGGTTTCCTGGGTATTGATCTGATGTTGGTTTCGGCCTTCGGGGTTATTACTTAGGGAATTGTTCACTTGCTAATTTATGGTTAAAGGCTGATGGAATAGAATGTGATTTTGGGTTTATCGTGAACTATGTTTTAAATGACATTGGTTCTTTAGTTAAAGCCAAGATATGATTTCCCAAGTTAAATAATCATCAATATTGATTTTTGGAAAGATTAAAACCAAGTGGAGTTTTAATGAATCTTTAATTAGATTGAAATGATCGATAATGGAGTATCACCACTTTTGCTCCAGGCTATAGTTAAATCTTTAATTAGATTTGAACGTGAAATGGTAATTGAATTTACCGATAACACCGTGGTGTTATATATGAAGTATTACCAGTTTTACTTCATGGGATGAATAGGTTGGGGTTGGGAAATTAAAACAAATGATTACTTCGGTAAGGTTCGTTAATCTCGACTAGTTTGGATAAACCATAATTTGGTTTGAATTGATATTCAAAAGAAGATTAAAGGATAAATTTAAAGAATTTATCTTAAAATTAATGGGAACCTTTCCAAAAGTATAAGAATATTTGAATAAAGAAATATTCTGGATTGGAATGAGGCGTATGTTGTGTTTGTGTAACACTTGTGTATTATATACGTGAGTTATTCGGAAAGACTGGGTTTATCCCATTCTGAATAACTGATATGATGATCAGTCGAAGATGAAGACGGTGGTTGAAGACCGGAGGTCTTCACATCGTTTGGATGATTACTGACGATCTTGATTGGGCTGTACACCCAAGATGAGGGAATCAGTTGGTGATCGTCCAGACGTACTTGGAGATGGATGGATATGTGAGGAATAAGGTTCCTCCGGTTTCGTTTAGACCCAGAATGAACTTGTATGGATTATGTGTCTGACATTGGATTTTGCTCTTTGTTGATTGATCTCTATTAAATATACACGTGCCTGGTGAAGGGGAATTCATTCCCTTACTTCACCCTTCTCTGAGACGTACGGGATCAGAGG
This sequence comes from Allium sativum, assembly GCA_030737875.1. NCBI lineage: Eukaryota > Viridiplantae > Streptophyta > Magnoliopsida > Asparagales > Amaryllidaceae > Allium > Allium sativum. Next base: position 1,013,784,940 of record CM060926.1, on the reverse strand, counting down.
TTGTATATCGATAGACATCAGTTGCATGGTGTGAATTGCCTGTGTGGCATGCCTAAGTGGCAAATGATCAAGGCGCCTGTTGAAAAGCAGAGTCTTCTGGTTGATGATCAATGCACGGTCTGTGTGGCATAGCTTTGCGTAACTTTAATTCGCGAGCCTCACACCCCGGTTGTGAACCAGAAACGGGAGAGGACATCAGGGAGGGCATGCGTTTCTTTCTAGCTAGGGTGGTGTCAGTGACCTACCAGCCCTGACATTTATATTATTTTTACCTGTGTGGTTGTTGGATTGCGAGGCGCCTCGGGTATATCGGTGACTATGTGGAGCCGATGGAGTCATATGACTCATTTACGCCCCCAAAGGGTAGGGAAACGTAGTGTTCAGGCATTTTAATCCACATCGGTGGACCGGCCCTGACGATCCAAGGGCCCACCTGAGTCTGGGTCCCGAGACATGGTAGGCTAGATTGTCTCGAAGCGGTGAGGATGATCCCTGGCCTCGGTTCACAGATGGAAATCCAGCTTCCAATACGTGACATTTGCGGTTTTGATTGTAGAGCCTAGTATTGGCGATATGATATATGGTACCCATGCCGTCTAGGATTGATACATTTATATTTGAAGTTCTTTTATACACTACACACTTATAATAGTATCAAATGATTTGTTTTAAACGTACCAAGCATGTTTGGCTGTTATAAGGGAAAACCCTATCCTCCGGCTCGTGTGATGGGACCTGGGTCTTATAATAGCTTCATTTTTTAAAAAAGCATTGCGCTGTTTTGTTATATGCACTGGTATTCTTGGGAGGAAACCCATTCCGTGTTATACGGCATGGTCCCATGATATGCCTGATTTAAAGTAAAGTTTTAAAATAACTGTTTTAGTTCTCACACCAGTCACATGACTGACCTGGAGTTTATTGTTTTAACCTAAACTCTGGGTGCCTCTACTTTCCACATGGGCAGATAGTAGTTTTGGTTTTGTAGATTTAGATTCACATGATCCTGGTTTACAGCTGGAATGATATTCGGAAAGCTTTGTATCCGTATATTCTTTTCAGTTGTGTTTTGTATTATTCTCCGCTGCATTGTAAATTGTAAATCTCTGATATTTATCGAATGTGTAATATGTATTCATACTCTGTATATTCTTGTAATATGATGAAATTGTTGTAATATACAATGAAATGTTCTTCTGTTTGTGTTCTGATTGGTCATGTTCTCAAAACAATCTGGGGTTTCGAACGGCCTTGGTCAGTTTAGCGACCGATTCGGAACTGCGGAATTCCTTGTTGTTACACCGTACCTCTCGCATGCTAAGCAAGCACTTTACCATTTGACCTACATCCGCTCTATAATTATGTAATAAATAGTATGCTTACCATATTTCATATTTCATACGTTGAGAGTAGGAATTAAAATATGTACTTTATTATAAAATCTGCACTATAAACCCTAGTAGAGCTGATTCCTAGTCTCGATCGATGAGCAAGCACAATTATGCACGTAATAGATATTCTCCAAGTTGTTTTTCAAGCTCGGCCGCAGAGATCCGCGCGGCCACTTCCACAAGGAGGAGAGGAGTGCACGCCGCTTACACAAAGAGAAAGAGAGTACACATGGCTTGCGCAAGAAGATATCGCACGCCGTGCTATGAAGCATTGTCCAGAAGAAACTCAAACTCCAGACTGGATTACTAAGAAACTGAAGGAGAGGAAGCTGCTCCTTCTTCACCCACCAACAATACCTAGAAACCCTGACGAGAAGATGGGAAATGGCATAATTTTCGGTACTAGGAGGCCGAGACGATCGTCAAATCGTGACTAATAATTTACTAGGTTTTTTAATTTATTTTTCAATTTCCAGATTCGGTTATTTATTGATGGAAGACCAGAACCTCCTCCAGTATTTAATAGAAGTCCCGAACCTAACCCTGATTCAGGTATTTATTGATAGAAGACCGGAACCTCCTCCGGTATTTAATAGAAGTCCCGAACCTAACCCAAATTCGGGTATTTATTGATAGAAGACCGGAACCTCCTCCTATATTTAATAAAAGCCACGTGCCTAACCCAGATTCGGGTATTTATTGATAGAAGACCGGAACCTCCTTTGGTATGTAATCTTTATTTTGAGTCACCGTTTCGGCCTTCTGAGCCACTTCCTGGGCTTTCGTTTTGGTTTGCTAGTTACTTCTCAGAGCTTTGATTGACCGTTTCAGCTTTGTTCTTTTGACCGTGGGTTGCATGTGCTTTTGAATGCTCTCTTCGAGATTCCTATTCCCTTCTTCAGGATGGAATTTTAGAAGAGGATGTACATGCTCCGAGAGCTCCCTTCGAGCTTTTGTCCCCTTCTACGAGATGGAATTTGAGCAAAGGATGTACGTGCTTCGAGTGCTCCCTTCGAGCTTTTGTCCCTTCTGTGAGATGGAATTTGAGCAGAGGATGTATGTGCTCCGAGTGCTCCCTTCGAGCTTCCCTTTTGCAGGATGGAATTTGAGTAGAGGATGTACGTGCTTCGAATTCTCCCTTCGAGGTTTCGTCCCCTTTTGCGGGATGGAATTTGAGAAGAGGATGTACGTGTTTCGAGTGTTATCTTCGAGCTTTCCTCCCCTTCTACGGGATGGAATTTGAGCAGAGCATGTACATGCTCCGAGTGCTACGTTCGATCTTTCGTCCCTTCCTACAGGATGGAATTTGTAGGTAAAGGATGTACGTGCCTTGGATGCAAACACAAAGTTCGCTGCGAGAACACATCTCGCGGTGAGCACACAGCTTGCAGGTGCAAACACACAATTCGCAGCGATAACACATCTCGTGGGCAAGTACAAAACTCGCGGGTGCAAAAACACAGTTCGCGGCGAGAACACATCTCGTGAGCGAGTACACAACTCACGTGATCACATAGCGCTTTAAGTACGAGCCGCACAGCTCGCATGAGTACGTAGCTCAAAGTAGGGGGATGTTGACATATTGAAAATTGCATGTATGTTCTAGATGCATGGATATATTGCTTGAACTAAAAGAGATGTTACCAGACCTTCATGATGTCTAGTTGTCTTTCCGAAGTTCAGGGCATGATGATGCTACGTGACTGGGGCATCGGCAAATACGACACGTGTGTGGCTCATGGAATCGATTAGCATAGTGATTCTTTGATCCACAATTGTAGTAGCTTCCGCGAGTAGAATTTGGAGCTTTGGCTGTGGAGGTACTACGCCTTCTCTTTACGTTTGAATGAGGCTCAGGATTCCCACTGGGATCTCTCTTCCTGTTGGAGTTTCCTTTTGAACAACTGAATTCATCCATACGAATGAATTTTTCTGCCTAGAGATAGAAATCTTGCAAGCTTCCACATCCGTGGGTATATAACTCCTTCCAGAGTGGTGTGTTCTTAATTAAGCCTGAATAAATAGTGGTGAGTTTCTCCCGGTCATTCATGTGTTTTGCTTGAAGGGCCTCAGCCTTGAACCTTTCCAAGTAACTGCTCAAAGATTCTCCTGGTTTTTGCTTTATATTTGCGAGCATCGTATAGCCCAAGGCAGGATCTTTGCAAACGCAAAACTGCGTTGAGAATTCGTGAAAGAACCACCTCCATGAATGGATGGTATCCTCTTGACGTTGTTGGTACCATGTGGCGACCGATCCCTGAAGCGTCATTGGAAATAGTCTATATCGTAAAGCACCAGAAGCATCATAAACGTCCATATGGCTATTGAAGGCCATGAGATGGTTGTCTGGATCAGAGGTCCCATAATATTTCATGGTTGGGGTCTTCACATGTGGAGGTATCGATGTATTCTTGATCTTGTCGACAAAGGGCATTGTTCTGTCATCGTCACTAATATACACATCCAAAATTCTTATTTTTCCGGTTTCGAATATATTCTTTATGGTTTTCTCTGCCATGTTCCTAAGATAGGTCTCCAAGTTCCTGTGGTTCATTTTTTCGGGACTAGACGCTCCAGTAGTTGAACTTCAAGATTGCTCTTTACTTTCATCATATTAGTTTTCATCGCATCTTTTGTCTACAGGGTTTGTTCTTCCTCACTTGGAAGGAATCAGATAAGGTTTCTCTTTTATTTCTGATATCTGCGTAGCCATATTTTTCCTTATAGATTTGGTCTCATTTATCTGTTCTGGTCCGATGACTTCTGAAGAACCTTGTGATTGAGTACTACCCCGCAAATCCTTCACTGCAGGCAGTTGTCGCTTCAGGGTCTTACTTCCCTCCTCCTTTACCAAATTCAGATTCAAAGGGTGTTTGGAATTATAAACCGGCCCGCTCTCATAGCGTGTTGGCCAAATGATTGGGGTACATACCCTGTTAATGTTTGACTGATTATTGGTGTTCTTAAGCTATCATGCAGATTTGGTGAGGATCTATTTCGGTTGTCAAACTCGGAAGATGTCTTCATCTCTGATTGCCCTTGATGTTAGTCAAACATTGAGATTCTTCAGGCTGGGTTTTCTTCAATGGACTTTATAGTAGCATTAATACGCAAAGCCAAATGTAATGCTTCCAACTCATTATCCTTCCCTCCTATTAGGTTTGACGATCCCTTAATTTCTGGATTTACTGAGCTAATATTAGAAAGTGTGATATTCTCCAAAGCGGTTGACGCGGTGGAATCTTGTTCCCAGATCCCTTTTGTCACAACCATTTTTGATGGGTATTGGGCGTTCTTTTTTACGATAGGAGAGAAGGTCAGGGTAAAAAGGTTTAAGGAAGATGTAACACCCCATAATTTTGAAAGCACTAAAGAGGACAAATTAAAAAATAATTAATTTAATATTCAGAATTAAGAGAAATAGACTGCGACATTGCGTATGTATCGGAATTCTGGTCAAAATAGACACTTGGTTTGCATAAAACGGACACCATATGAAGAAGTTATGAAGAAATGAAGTTTGTATACGTGCAAGAAGAATGTGTGTGTGTGTATATATATATATTAGGCCCAGAAATTCAAAATCGCACAGAATTACGGAGGCAGGAATTTTCCCGCTTAGGGGTGTCGACCCTTCAAGGGGGTGTCGACCCCTGGGTTGACCCCTCAAGGGGGGTGTCGACCCACGGGTTGACACCATGGGGGGGTTGACTCCCTAGGGCAGATCTGGACGAATTTTTCTTGGGGCTGGCGGCTATATATATGGCCTCATTTCTCATGTTTTTGCACACCAAAAATAATGGAGAACTAGATGCTACCTCTACCCAGATCAAATCAAGTCTTTTCTTCTTCTGCAATTAAGTTATTCAAGCTTAGATCTGTGATTCAACACTAGCAATCCCTTCTCTATTTTTCTAGATCCAAACACTGTGAGTCCATGTTGATTTTAGATCTAAATAATAATAAAGTAAAACATGATATGACTATAACTTGGATCTATGCATGTGATAGCTTGAATCATATCAGATCTATTATAACTTGTGTATCTATGATATTCTGACATGACTATGACTTAGATCTTAACCTTTATCATGTCAGATCTACTTTTGATTGTAGATCTAATTCACTGTTTAGATCACCTTATACTTATTCTATTATGTTTATGACCAAATCAGATCTGTTATAGTTAGTTATCTAATTCATTAGATCTTATCATGCCTGTTATGACATACCTATTATATTAGAATTAGTTCCATTGTCACATATTCATCACATCTGTTCCTATATGCTTATCTTGTCATTATGCCACTATATATTTATGCCATTACATGACAACCTTGTTAGTATGATCATTTCTATTACCATCCCTTCATCCTTTCCCTTTTTATTTTTATATAGCCATGATACTTTCGAGCCTAGGCATGCCGCTAAAATATGTGAAGGTGTTAAGATGGGAACGAGTGGGGAAACGGTATAATTTGGGGCATAACTTGTAATTGGAAGTTTGGGCATAACTTGAATGAGTATATGAACATGAAGTTAGGGACATAAATCAACTTGTGATTAAAGACCTTAATTTGGGCATATGGTTCATTATGAACATAACTTGGGTAAGGGGTATGAAAACATATAACGACATAGGTAAATTTGGTTAACAATTGGAAATGCCTAGGATTACAATAATTAGAACTGTAACCGCACTTAGACATGAGGTTTGATTACACTTGTGTTAGAAGTCTTCCTGGAACCGCCCAGCATATCCAGCGACCACAAGTGGTGAATCTAGTGTGAGGGGTCTATGTGCATAAACATGAGACGTGCTAAGACAAGAGGTTAAACCCGACTTGTGGAAGAAGCCTGCCCGGAACCGACCGGCATAACCAGCATCTGCAAGTTGTAAGGTTTAAAGTGGGAGGTATAGTACATTGTAAGTATAACTGAATATGGTAATAAAGTTGAATACTTAAACTAGTTGAATCCATAGGGATTGTATGAACATGTAACTTGAATAGGGGTTAAGTAAACTTGTTTGAAACAGTGGGTGGGTTAAGTAAATCTTGGGTAGGGTGGGTAATATTTATAGATATAGGCCCATAAAACTTAACCTGTGGGGTTATGCAATTTTATGACACTAGTAGGTAGGCATAACCTGTGAAAAAACTAGTAGTAGGGATGCAAGACAAAGGGGAGAGTTTGCATCATCTTGTATGTGGGACCCGTTTCAGTCAGTGGCCCATATATATGTATCAAACAAGTACTCCGAACTAGGTCGGAGTAGAGGCACGCTTACTGGGCTGAATATAAGAGATCCAAAGATAGGGGACGGTGTGGGCGGTGCGTACCAATCGGGTCATGTGCATGCAGGGTCCAAACAGAGGAAATAAGATGTCGTGGCACCTGTATATATTGCTGTGCACATCCTGAAAACGAAGGGTTTCTACTTTAGGGAGTGATACACCCTACTGTGGACCAGCATAGGGTATCTACGGAGTAGGGAGCCAATCGATTAACGTAGAAATTAGGGTATACTTAGACTCTGGTATGTTTGGGAGCCTGTTAATACCCTTAGGGGTAACTCCGGTATATTGGGCTACTTGTTGATTGTATGAGGTGAAAACCTCTCACTAGAAGTACACCCAAGTCTATCATCTCATACTAGTTGGGGATCATCTTGTTAATAAGACACTAGTATTGGTGCAGAGTGCAGAGAAACCATTAGAGAAGCATAGTAAACTCTATTATGTTTGTCCTTCTTAACTTGTCATACCTTCCTATTATGATGTTATCCCTCTTATCCACTTATATGCCTGTCATGATACTTTTACTTATTTATATGCTAAAAGTAACTGGACTCGCTTGACTTTATGTATGACCCATTTTGTTTTCTCTTCTTTCTCTTCCGTTTCCCCTCCCAGGTTCTCAGGGTGGGAATACTCAAGCTTGATCAACATTCTGCTACTGTCTTTCTTGGAGCTGCTTAGATGTATTGCTCGAGCTCTTATCTTTTCTACTATGGCTATTTCTTTTGGGGATTATGCTTCTATTATTATTGTACTCTAATGTTTTAGGTACAAGACAATATTTTTAAAGATGTACTCGGTTTATGTATTTTCAGACTTATGTTGTTTTGAACCACGATGCTTTATGATTAATAAAGCTTTTAAATTAAGCTGCTATTTTATATTTGTTTTGTAATGTTTCTGTTTCCATTAACCTATAACGCTTCTCGAAACTTAATGCATTCTCTTAATGAGTGACATTAACGAACGTGGGGTGTCACACTTGATATTAGAGCTGAAGGTTACCAGATTAGATAAAAGTTTTTGAAAATCATTTTCAAAAAGATTTTAAAAGAAAGCATTTTCAAAAAGAAAGGTATGTTTTGAAAAACATATTCCCCAAAGCCATATGTAATATCTTTCGATCCTTTGTATGAGTCCCTTCCTTTTCGTTTCAACATGTCTAGGGAACCTAATATTCTGGATTGCATTACCATACCAGGATAGTTCTGTGGGTATCTAGAGGCGACGGCGCCCGCCGGTGGTCAAGCAGATGTTCCTCTCCCAAGTGCACTCGTCGTTCCTCCTCCTCCTCCGCATGCAATAATTTCTCTAAGATCTGCAAAGATTTCTATGCTATAGGAAGAAAGCCATTCTGTTGAACCCAGACGTTCGTAGAGGCAAGGAATTGGCTCAAAGAGACGAAGGATCTGTATGTAATCTTTGAAGTGGATGATCGTAGGAAGATTCAGTTAGCCGTATGGCTACTGAAAGATGAAGCTTCGTTCTAGCGGGAAGTGACGCAAGCAGGGCGTCCAGTGGAGACATGGGATGATTTTAGATAGAGGTTTGAAATGAAGTTTCTTTCTCAAGCCGAGAAAAGTATGCAAATGGAAAGGTACTAGGCGCTCAAGCAAGGGGGTATGACTGCTAAAGAATATGTTAACAAATTCCACCAACTAGCGAGATTTGGGTTGGAGCTAGTGGATACTCCACATTAGAAAGCTTTGCGGTTTGCTAGAGGATTGAATGAACCACTTCATGGGTTAGTTATGTCTCATATTCCAATGGGAGCAACTTTTGAAAGGCTCGTTGATATGGCCTTGATGCTTGAGGAAGATAAAGCTGACAAGAAAGAAGTTAGGGTTGAGGAGACACAAAACAAGAAAGTATGGCCAAAGAAGGGACAACAACATCAACAACAACAAAAGAAAGGTGGAAAGAATGACATGGATAAGGATAAGAGAAAGTGACAAAATTGCGGATGTGAGAGTCATTTGATAAAGGACTGCAAAAGAAGCAAGAATGTTTGCTTCAGTTGTGGAGAGGTCAGACACTTTTCTAAGGAGTGCCCGAAGAAGCAAAGACAAGGTCAAAGGGCAGGAACTTCTGGAGGGCAAGTGCATGCTCTCGCAGTTAGTGCTCCAGATCGAGGTAGGAAGGTTTCCATGGAAGGATTGATTTTCCTTTCCATTTACCCTATTAGAACTCTTTTTGATTCTGGCGCTTCACATTCATTTATATATGATTCTGTAGTTGAGTCTATGCACCTTAATACTAGTATGATTGTGGATCCCATTATTGCCTCAAACCCCATTGGTGGTTCGGCTCATTTATCCATTGATTTGTCGAGGTTTGAGAAAATCAGTGTTAGGCGTCGAGTTTGAGTGTGACGCATATGTGCTCGGTTTTATGGGCTATGGTTTGATTCTTGGGATGGATTGGCTAACCAGGTATAGTGCCATTGTAGATTATGAGAGGAGGGTCGTTAGACTTTTGACTTGCCATGGGAGGACCCTCGAGAATTCTTGCGACCCTAAGGGGTCTGTCATGCTAAGTTTCCTAGAGTCTTTGGATGCATCTATCGATGATCTGCAATATGTACCAGTAGTCCATGAGTATTTTGATGTTTTTGAGGAGGTTAGGAGCTTACCTCCGAGGAAAGAGATTGAATTTCGTATATACTTGGTAGACAATGCAAAGCCAGTTGCATTACTTGTGCGCTATATGGCTCCAAGAGAAAGGAGGGAGCTTAGTAAGAAAGTAGGGGAGCTACTTGAGAAAGAGTTTATTAGGCGAAACATATCTGAATGAGGTGCTCCGGTGGTATTCGCAACTAAGGCGGATGGCTCGCTTCACTTGTGTGTCGATTATAGAGAGTTAAACAAACTCAAAAAGAAAAATAGGCACCCAGTCCCGAGGATAGATGATTTTTGACCAGCTTATTGGTGCATCGGTATTCTCTCAATTAGACTTAGCCATGGGGTTTCATCATTTGAGGGTGGCTGAGGACAATATAGACAAAACCACTTTTAGGACCCCATATGGTTTCTTTGAATGGCTCGTTATGCCTTTTGGGTTGAAGAATGCACCCGCCTATATTGTTGATATGATGAGTAGGGTGTTTGGGGGAGTTTCTAAATAAATTTGTCGTGGTGTTTGTTCATGACATCTTGATTTTCTCGAAGAGCGAGGAAGAGCATGTCTTACATATAAGGGAGGTTTTGGAAACTCTACGTGCGCATCAGCTTAAGGCAAAGTTCTCCAAATGCCATTTTTGGATAAAAGAGGAGATTTCTTGTGCATGTGGTCTCTAAAGATGGGATAGCAGTAGATCCTGTAAAGGTATTTGCAGTTCAAGATTGGTAAATTCCTAAGAATGCAATGGAGGTGAGAAGCTTTCTTGGATTGGTAGGCTACTATAGGATGTTCATTAAGGACTTCGCAAAGATATCAGCCCCGCTCACCAGGCTGACAAAGAAGAATCTAGCAATTTCGTGGGATATAGATTGTGATGTTACTTTCCAACGATTGAAGAGGGCTCTGACAACTGCCCCAGTCTTGACCCTTCCCAACGGGAATAAAGTGTTCACAGTTTGCACTGATGCATGTACTACAGGGCTAGGTGCACTTTTGATGCAAGAAGGAAGAGTGGTGTGTTATTTGGGTAGACTGCTAAGGGTTCATGAAAAGAATTAACATACCCATGACTTAGAGCTAGATGCCACAGTATCCGCGCTTAAGACGTGGCGTCATTATTTGCTTGGAGAGAAGTTCGAGTTGTACACCGATCATAAATCTCTCAAGTACTTGTTCTCGCAGAAGGATCTTAAGTTAAGGCAACAAACGTAGATGGAGTTCCTAGCATCTTATGACTTCGAGATTGCTTATACCCTAGGCAAGGGTAATGTGGTGGAAAACGCACTGAGTAGGCAGAGGATGGACTTAAGTCCTCTATTTGTGGAGAGGAAAAGCTTAGAGTTCATATCGACTTTTAACTTTAGACCCTCTACCGAGTTTTTGCCTAGTTTGTTTGCATCGCTAGAGATATAACCTACTCTTATGGATCAAATAGGAGCTTCGCAGCGAGAGGATCCACTGATTTTGGACATCTTGGATAGGCTCAATAAAGGGGAGACTTCTAGTCACCTCAGTAGACATTCCATAGACGATAAAGGGTGGTTGCGACGAGATGGAAGGCTTTGTGTTCCCCAGATTGGGAGTTTGTTAAGGACAGTCCTAGAAAAAGCCCATCATTCTAAGATGACTATTAAACCTGGCGGTGAAAGGATGTATAGAGACATGAAGAGGGTTTTCTCTTGGGCTGGGATGAAGAAAGATGTGGTGGAGTTTGTTTCTCGATGTTTAATTTGCCAGCAAGTTAAAGCTGAGCAAACGAAGCCCGATGGCTTACTTCATCCTTTGGAGGTTCCACAATGGAAGTGGGAGAGCGTCTCTATGGATTTAATAGATGGTTTGCCTAGATCAAAGAAAGGCCACACCAGTATTTGGGTTGTAGTAGACAGACTTACTAAGAGCTCCCATTTCATTCTGGTTAAGAACAAGAGGACTGCAGCATGGTTGGCAGCAGTTTACGTTCTTAAAATAGTCCGTCTTCATGGAGTACCTTCCAACATCGTAAGTGATTGTGACCCCATTTTCACCAGTGCATTTTGGAGGAGCTTGCAAGAAGCATTAGGTACACAGTTGTGTTTGAGCACCGCATATCACCCGCAACTGACGGACAGACGAAAAGGGTGAACTAAGTTCTTGAGGATCTTTGAAGGCTGTGTATCCTAGACTTCAGAGGGACTTGGAAAAAGCATCTTCCTTTAGTGGAGTTTACCTACAACAATAGTTATCAATCTATCGTTGGCATGGCACCCTTCGAAGCATTACACGGACGACCATGTAGATCACCAACTTGTTGGTGGGAATTTACAAAAAGACTACTACTTGGACCAGGTATGTTAGAGAGACGTCCAAGAGGGTTGACCTTATTTGACGGAGAATGAAGACTGCTCAAGATAGGCAAAAATCCTACACAGACAAGAGAAGGACTGACATTGAGTTAGAAGTAAGAGACATGGTTTTTGTTAAGGTATCACCGTTAAGAAATGTGTTTCACTTTGGATCTGTAGGGAAATTGGCACCAAGATTCGTAGGACCATTACCCATAATAGAAAGGATTAGCCAAATGGAGTATAGAGAAAAGCTACCCGAGAGACTACCCGGCGTTCATGATGTTTTCCATGTTTCTCATTTGCGGAAATGTTTGCATGATACCCCGAAAGTGGTTGAGCCAAGTGCATTAGAGGAAGTAGAGGTGGAATGGGAGGCAACATTCAGACGAGTTCCTACCCGTATTCTTTGATCAGAAGTTAAGAAGCTACGCAATAGAGAGGTCAGGTTGATGAAGGTTCAGTGGGAAGATAACCCAAAGGATGCGACTTGGGAGACCAAAGAAAAAATTCGTTCTTCCTACCCTTTTCTTTTCGAGGGTATGTTCTTAACTTCCTTTCCAAAGCTTTTATTTATACTTATTTCTATCATCTAAAGTATATCCTATCGATTGAATCTTTGACCTTTAGGTAGAAATCCCATGGAGGTAAACTTGTGTTTGAGACATGTTATGTTTGATGGATGCAAGTATGCAAGGGGTTGCTCGTGGATGCATATACACAGACATTAGGCACTAGATCGTCTCAATCACTCTCATACTTCATGTGGATGTGTGTGCATTTTTCTTCTTTTATGGATGAAAGTGAGTGTATCGTCATATGGATGTTGCATTTGGATGGGTGAGTGTGCACACATATAGAACTTACAAGTTATAACAGGATTATTTGTATACATGTTGGACTCATGACATTAACATACATTGCATTAAGGAGGTCGACTGAATCAGTAGACTGCCTGATCTTTGCATTAGTATTGGGACATATACACACACCTTTGCATATGTTCATATGAGCATTAGAAATATTTTAAGGACAATGGATTCCTATGAGCTGGTGAATGAGTAGATGGATGCAGATGTTAGGATAGACATTCTTCTTAACTTGGAGATTTCGGGGACGAAATCCTTTGAGTAGGGGAGAATGTAACACCACGAAATTTTGACAACACTAAAGAGGACAAATTAAAGAATAATTAATTTAATATTCATAATTAAGGGAAATGGGCTGCGCCATTGCGTTCGTTTCGAAATTTTGGTCAAAATAGACACCTGGTTTGCGCAAAACGGACATCGTATGAAGAAGTTATGAAGGTTTGAAGATTGTATACATGCAAGAATATATATATATATATTAGGTTCATATATTCAAAATTAGGTCTAGAAATTCAAAATCGCGTAGAATTGGGGAGGCGGGAATTTTCCCGCTCAGGGGTGTCGACACCTTAAAGGGGGTGTCGACCGCTCAAGGTGGGTGTCGACCCATCGGTCGACCCCATAAGGGGTGTTGACCCCCCTAGGGCAGATCTTGACGAATTTTTTTAGGGGCTGGCGGCTATATATATGGCCTCATTTCTCATGTTTTAGCACACCAAAAATAATGGAGAACCAGATGTTGCCTCTGCCCAGATCAAATCGAGTCTTTTCTTCTTCTACAATCAAGTTATTCAAGCGTAGATCTGTGATTCAACGCTAGCAATCCCTTCTCTATTTTTCTAGATCCAAACACTATGAGTCCATGTTAATTTTAGATCTAAATAATAAAAAAGTAAAACATGATATGACTATAACTTGGATCTATGCATGTGACTTCTTGAATCATATCAAATCTGTTATAACTTGTATATCTATGACATTCTGACATAACTATGACTTAGACCTTAACCTTTATCATGTCAGATTTGCTTTTGATTGTAGATCTAATTCACTGTTTAGATCACCTTATACCTGTTTTTTATGTTTATGACCAAATCAGATATGTTATAGTTAGGTATCTAATTCATTAGATCTTATCAGCCTGTTATGACATCCCTATTATATTAGAATTAGTTCTATTGTCACATGTTCATCAGTTCTATTCCTATAGGCTTATCTTGTCATTATGCCATTATATGTTTATGCCATTACATGACAACCTTGTTAGTATGATCATTTATGTTACCTTCCCTTCATCCTTTCCCTTTTTATTTTTATATAGTGGGCTACTTTAGAGCCTAGTCATGTCGCTAAAATATGTGAATGCGTTAAGATGGGAACGAGGGAAAAAACGGTATAATTTGGGGCATAACCTGTAATTGGAAGTTTGGGCATAACTTGAATGAGTATGTGAACACGAAGTCAGGGATATAAATCAACTTGTGATTAAAACCTTAATTTGGGGCATATGGTTTATTATGAACATAACCTAGGTAAGGGGAATGAGAACCTATAAAGACATAGGTAAATGTGGGTAGTAATTGGAAATGCCTAGGTTTACAGTAATTAGAACTTTAACCGCGCTTAGACACGAGGTTTGATTACACTTGTGGTAGAAGTCTGCCCGGAACCTCCCGGCATATCCAGTGACCACAAGTGGTGAATCTAACATGAGGGGTCTAAGTGCATAGACACGAGACATGCTAAGACACGAGGTTAAACCCGACTTGTGGAAGAAGTATGCCCGGAACTGACCGGGATAACCAGCATTCGCAAGTTGTAAGGTTTAATGTGGGAGGTCTAGTACATTGTAACCATAACTGAATATGGTAATAAAGTTGAATACTTAACCTAATTGAATCCATAGGGATTGTATGGATATGTAACTTGAATTGGGGTTAAGTAAACTTGTTTAAAACAGTGGGTGGGTTAAGTAAATCTTGGGTAGGGTAGGTAATATTTATAGATATAGGCCCACAAAACTTAACTTGTGGGGTTATGCAATTTCATGACACTACTAGGTAGGCATAACCTGTGGAATACCTAGTAGTGGGGATGCAAGACAAAGGGGAGAGCTTGCACCATCTTGCATGTTGGACCCCTTTCAGTCAGTAACCCATATATAGGTATCAAACGAGTACTCCGAACTAGATCGGAGTCAGGGCACGCTTACTGGGCTGAATATAAGAAATCCAAGCGTGGGGGACGGAGTGGGTGGCGCATACCGACCGGGTCATGAGCGTGCAGGTTCCGGACATAGGAAAATAAGATGTCGTGGCACCTGTAGATATGGTTCTGCACATCCTGAAAACGAAGGGTTGCCACTTTAAGGAGTGATACACCATACTGTGGGACCATCACATTGTGTCTACGGAGTAGGGAGCCAATCGATTAGGGTAGAAATTAGGGTATACTTAGACTCCGGTATGTTTGGGAGCCCGTTAATTACCTTAGGGGTAACTCTGGTATGTTGGGCTACTTGTCGATTGTATGGGTTGAAAACCTATCACTGGAAGTACACCTAGGTCTACCATCTTGTACTGGTTGGGGATCATCTTGTTAATAAGACACTAGTATCGGTGCCGAGTGCAGAGCAACCATTAGAGAAGCATAGTAAACTCTATAATGTTTGTCCTGCTTGCCTTGTCATACCTGCCTATTATGATGTTATCCTTCTTATCCACTTATATGTCTGTCATGATATTTTTACTTATTTATATGCTAAAAGTAACTGGACTCGCCAGACTTTATGTCTGACCCATTTTGTTTTCTCTTCTTTATTTTCCGTTTCCCCCCAGGTTGTCAGGGTGGGAATGCTCAAGCTTGATCAGAATTCTGCTATTGTCTTGCTTGGAGCTGCTTAGATGTATTGCTCGAGATCTTATCTTTTCTACTATGGTTGTTTCTTTTGAGGATTATGCTTCTTTTATTATTGTACTCTGATATTTTAAGTATAGGACAGAAATTTTAATGATGTATTGGGTTTATGTTTTTTCAGACTTATGTTGTTTTGAACCACAATGCTTTATGATTAATAAAGTTTCTAAATTCCGCTGCTGTTTTATATTTGTCTTGTAAAGTTTCTGTTTCTGTTTACCTATAGCGCTTCACGAAACTTAATGCATTCTCTTAATGAGAGACAATAACGGACGTGCGGTGTCACAGAAGAAAGTTTACAATAAGTATGGAGGGTTTACCATGAGGATGAAGGTTCAAGGTTACCTGTCCTTCGGAAAGCAAAGATAAACGGTGCTTGAAGTAGTAACTTGGCACTCAGAAACCCCTTTCCGAGTCCCTTTTCTTATAATCTTGCTTCTTCAAAATTTAGTCCATATCTGGGACGGAACAGTGCAGTTTGGATTTTAGCAATGCCACTTTTAAAATATTAAAAGTAGGAAAAGGGAGCGGAGGTTTAAGCCCTCCTTCTAGCGCCAAAATGTTGATGATATTTTTCGCCAACACTGGAGATAGGTCTATGGAGGTGGATCTAAGAAGGAAATAAGATAATTCGACTTTCCCCAGGTTGAGTTGATTCACCGCTTCCCAGACATCAAGAACTCAATCTCGAAGGTTAATCATTCTTCTCTCAAGAGGTGAATGTCATATTTCCGTAATTCATGGGTCAGTAACCCTCTTGGGAGATAAATTTCCTTGGGAAGAAAGCGTCAGGTTGTTGAAGCCTTAACGGCTTGCGTTATAATATTCCAATGATCCCACAACGTAGCAGAATACATGCGGAAATATATTGAAGAACAACACTTCATATAAATGAAAGTAAATACACACAGTTTATAGTGGTTCGGTTCGATTTGGACCTACGTCCACTTTAGGGATTTTGATGATTTTATTCATGGAGGAGGTTATATTGGAGATCTCAAGATCGATTTACAAATTATCGATTCTCTACCCTAAAATATGAGAGCAAGAAGAAGCCCTCCTCTATATGACTCCTGCGGTTTGATTTATAGCGGATTTGGAGTCTCTTTTGTTATTGGGCCATAGGGTCCGCAGGGGTCTTTGCTGTCCTCCTTTTCCTTTGGTCTTGAATGTCCCTGCCTTCGGTTGCTTAGTCACGCTTGTCATGGCTCTCGTAGTACAGGTCTCGGTTAGTCGGTAGCCTCCTTGAGATTGGAATGAACTTGCTATTGTAGCAGGCTTTCGGAAGGAGCTGTGAGTTTCTGGTTGTATGCTTTCGGTTGTAGATTGTTGGGTACAGGCTTTCGGCTTTCCCGCGAATACTTAGAGGAGCCATTCCTCATTATGTACGTGGATCGCTCGTACACTTCCATGGTTCCGGTTTAACTTTCGGTGGAGTTTCCAAGTATAGCTTGATCTCCAGAAAATTGCTCCTGGTGATTCATTCGTCTCTTCATCAATATATCCTCTCGGTATTTATGCGAGATTGTTTCAGAAATTAGTTCTAGATGTGCTTCTTGCTTAATGCTTTCAGCGTTTTAACATCTTGGATGGCCTTTCGCTGCAGGACCCTTTGTCGGATTGACGATATCGGAAGGCTCCCGTTGGTCTGACCCTATCGGATGGACCCTGCTGACTAAATCTCTTAGCTTCTATGGTTCTTTCTCTTTGATGAGTCTTGGCTAATGTCGCTTTCGGGATCTTTCTCCCTATCTTTGGTTCTTCTTAGCGTTTGTCCTTGTTCCTGAAGGATTCTCATGTACTTGCGGTCATCCAATATCCCTTACCATCAACCTATTTCATCGTTAATTCTGGTAGTAACAAGAACCACTTTACTACTCTCTACTATCATTATCCTCTTACTTACTCTACTGCACTCTAAGCGATTAAACGTTCTCAATCTTGTCAAAATCCAAATGTTGGTAACCTTACTTCCTACAAATCTATACACTCTCATGTACTACACTCAAGGGATATTATAGAATTTTTTTTACTGGTAGTCAATATTCATGTTCTAACACAAGCTTGTTGAAGATATACAATTGTATAAGCCTATTCCTCCAGGTCAAGTAACGACTTTTTGACTAGTGAAATACCGAAAGTGTGCTTCGGGAGTTGACGTGTATGGTAGGTCTGAACCAGTGTAAAAACTCTAGTGCAGTCTCTTTTTACTTATTACTCTTTATGCTAATTATACATTCGCTTATATATATATATATGTATTTTTATACATACACATGTATCATATACAATTCATATACACGATCCTTAGCAATTTCAGCTTCGGCCGATGGACTTCCAACTCAATTATGGATAATATGTGACACTCGAATGCTTTGTCTTGTAAACGAACGCAACAACTCTTCATGGTGGTTAACTGTTATAATTAGAAACTAATATGCTAAACTTCCACATTTATACTACATTTTGGCACAAAACCATGTTTTTTTGTTCAAACTATAGTTACCTCTTCAGACTACCAAGGAACCAGTTAAGGCTTCGACCGATGACTCCCGCTAAATTACAAACAGTATGTAACACTTGGATATTTCGCCGTGGGAATGAACGTTGTAGTTTTTCATGAAGACTAGTGGCTTTACTTGGAAAATAGTATGTTATATTCTTATATTTGAACTCGGTCTATGCATGAAACTAGTATTGTTTTTGTTTAGACCATATTAACTTTTTCATACTACCTCGGAATCGGTCAAAGTTTTGACCGATGGACTCCCACCTAAATTACGAATGACATGCAACACTCGAATATTATTTTTTGATTATATGCATAGTTCTCCATAGTGATAATATTTATACTTGGAAAATTTATGCATTTAGATGAGTTAAATGAAAAAATTTCTTATTAAATAAATCGGGTCAGACGGATTGTTGTATTGAATGTATCAAAACAAATTGGTGATAAATATGTTGTATCGAAATCGGCTCACCTCAACCGATTTGATGCCTCTAAGTGACCCAAGCCATACGATTTGCATGGAGGTAACAAATCATGCTATAAGCACTAGTTTATCAAAAATTGTTGATTTCAATGTAGTTTCAAATATCTCTGAGTTTAATATCCTATCACTAACCTAGCTTGGAATGTTTGCAAATCATGTTTATGGTCACCGACTTCCCTCCTTTGGTTTTGTATTAAGAATCTTGTGTCGTGTAAGGAAGTGAAGCTTTAAATAACCAAGATAATTTCCTTATGAAATTTTATAATATCACATAACAAGGTGTTTGTTCAATACTCACAATCTTGCCATGTGCAGCTTTGGAATCAAGTTATAAGATCCAAATATTGTAGTATCTATGAGTAACTGATATATATATATATATTTGTATGTGTGTGTGGTCTGTAGGAGTAGCCCAGCGGTTAAGGGCTTTGCGCCATGATAATTGTGGCGTGGATTCAAAACCCGAAATGGCATGCTAAGAGCTAACCATGTGCATATGCTAAGATCAGCCATTTATGTGGTGCTCGCGGACCAGGACAGGCGCATTAGGGAGGGTTTTACGACTCCGACCGGTTTCCCTCTTGAACAAATTCGAAAAAAAAGTGTATGTGTATCCATACATATGCATAATGACGTTATCTTGCATCTATTCACGCTTTTTGATCTTAACATTTTTTTGTAAACTATGACTTCATTCATGTAAATCATTATAAAATCAGGAGTAGGAGGGGGGAAACAGTCCAATTGTCAAAATGGGCCTCTTGGTAACAACCCTCTCATTCGATGATAATAGATTTAAATATTTTATTTAAATATACCATCGTGTCCGATGTGTCACTCAAAATGTCATTTTTCACAAAAGATAAAATTAGGATTCGGGACCACTTTCATTGAGTCCGGATCATCGTTTACGATCTTTTTGACTGTAAACATCGATACCTTTTGAGTTGAGCAATTTTGGTCTTTTTCATTGGGTATATGACCAAAATATCACTTTCTGCATATGAACGAATTTGGACTCGAAACTACTTCCATTGAGTTCAAAATGTCATTTAGGTGTTCGAAAACTATAAGCTTCGATATGTTCCGAGATTTGGAAATTTGGCACTTTGGGTTGGGTCTTGGTTGAGCTAGCCTAGCTCACCATATAACCCCAAATCCTCCTCTTCATTCATTCTCACTTCAACAAAGAAATAGAAAATGGGAGAGGGAAAGGGAATTAAACTCCCCTAAGCCCTAGCTTGTCTTAGGGATCCAATTCAAGAAGAAATCAAGTGCAAAAGCTTGGGTAAGCTTCTCCATCTTCCTCTTCATCTTCTCCAACTCCACTCCACTTTGATTTGTGATAATTCCTATGACCTATCTCTTAGGAATCTTGTTGATATGCTCTTAGATTGGAGATTCATGAGTACTGATTGAAGAGAGGTTGATTTAGCAAAGCTTTGGGTTGATTTCTTGCTTCTAGCAAGCAAAGGTGAGTTCTTTATTGAACTCACATCTATGCCGCAAGTCTATGGCTTGCACAAGTGTAATTTAGGACCATTTCATGTTGCATTTGCTTGTTGAATTGGTTAGGAGAGTTTACACTTTCCGGTTTATTAGTTTGAATTTCATTGAGGTATAAATTATGACATATGTTATTCATACGGCCTAATGCATATGCTAAGAGTTGATTTGGTGATGTTCTGAAGCTCAGTTGTCCCCCGACATAGTTCTAAGCCTTCACAAGTCGCTTGAATCGTATTTGATTGGTTTGGTTAGATAATTTGGTCGTTTTGGAGTTTATAATCAAGAATCATTGCAAATATCTTGTGCGAATGTTTGTGCATGCAATAGGGGAAGTTCTTATATGCACACAAGTCCTTATAACTTCCCTTTAGCATTGCCAAACCATCTTGTTCTAGCTTTAATCGTATATGATAGCTTTGGTTTAAAATTTAGTTCACCTTTAAACTTATGATCAAAACCGACAGGAATCTCTTGTATGAATGTGTGCATGTGTGTGTATGTGTTCTTGAGTGTTTTCGGTAAGCTAAGGGGGCTTCATTTTCAATTAGAAAACGTTATAAGCCATCACCATTGATCCGAGCTCGTCCGAGAACTGTTTGCACCTCATTTCCTAAGCAAAAATGGCCATAATACAGCTCAGACGACTGTCCGGGAGGGGGACAGACATCTGTCAATGTTTGGGGAAGAAAATAAATTATTGCTTCAGCTCAGACGTCTGACCAAAATGGGTCAGACGTCTGTCCCGGCTCTCGGGAAAAATGAAAAAAGATAATTGTCAGCTCAGACGTCTGTCACTACAGTGACAGACGTCTGTCTGCCTGAAACTGCTATTGACCGGTAGGCCACGGTCAACAGTTTAGTATCGTTTGAGCTCATTCCCAACCAAGTTTAGGCCCATTCCGACGTCATTTGTGACCTGTCAGATTCTCTAGTTCGCAGATTTCTGCATCTCAATTTCTCGACTTCGATTCTCATGTGATCCTTCCAATGTTGATCCTTCTTGACCGATTCACGTTTGTTTATGATGTGAATTGAATAAGTGATCATTCTAAAGCTCGTGCACTCTATTTTGAGTATCAAATTTATTCGATGCTCTTGTTAAGATGATTCACGCCTCTAAAACGTGAATTATTGACTCGATATCCTTTGAGTCTATTCCGATATATTTTAAAACCATCGGGTCCTTGTTTGGGATTTCGATTCGATCATTGATCGAAATTACAATTATTATCCCTTGATTTTCAGTATGTTGTTGTAATATGAGTTAATGATTCATGATGTTTGTGTTCTATTCGCTACGGCGACGGTTTTCATGAATAATTGAACCACAATGGATAATGGGGTTTTGTATTGTCAATGGGCATCGAACCAACATTTAATCAGTTTTTAAATTCAAATCCTTTTAAAACAAATTCGGTTTCTAAACCCGGTTCTGATTCTATTGATTTATATACGATTCCTTATCCTCTCGATCGGACGAGAAATTTAGTTTATTTACCTTAGTAAAACTGAGGACTATGACCCCTTATACGCTTACTTCGACGAATAACTCTTGGACTCGTGCATTCGAGCATGTGTGGTGATTTTTTCTGTTTTGAATAGAAACCAATTACGGGTTCGTAAATATTCGAGAATAGCATGTGGTTATGGGACATGTTGCTATTTCCTTATATTAACTAGCTCGAAGTAATTTCTATTCAGCCGGATTGATGTGATCCTTTATGACAGTGTTTTGTGGTCCTCGATCCCCCGAGAGGGATTTACGATTCTTGGATTTCACCTATGGGACTTCGGTCAACTTTATATGATTTATGATGTTTTCTAGGGATTTCACAATTTATGTGTTTTCTCTCTACCGGGGTCACGACCCGGCTTCGTGGGGAGCTTCGGCTCAAACTAATGGGTTCGCTACCTAGAGATCGTATCTCATCTATGAACAGACCTGCCCCCTCTATATGATGTTTTCTAGAGATTTCATGATTTATGTGTTTTCTCTCTTCCGGGGTCACGACCCGGCTCTGTGGGGAGCTTCGGCTCAAACATATGGGTTCGCTACCTAGAGATCGTATCTCATCTATGAACAGGTCTGACCCTTTATGATGACTTTCATGATTTATGATGTCTTGATGATTTATGATGACTTTGATGATTTATGATGTCTTGATGATTTATGATGACTTTGATGATTTATGATTACTTTGACGCGAAGCGCGTCAGCTTGAGAAATGATTTATGATTCATGATCTACTTGGCTGCGATGGTCATCAATTTGATGTGTATTTGGCATTCCGCTGTCATTTCCTGGTTGCTATTATTTGAATGTTGCATTCTATATTAGCTAGGAGATTATTTAGAGATATTTGTGTGCCGACATTCCATTGTCATTTCCTTATTGTGTCGACATGCCAGGTTCATGTCATCCTGTGTTATATCTCTTGTTATCTCTATTTGTTTTTCAAGTACAGCTAGAATGATCCGTTTATTATTTATTTTCTTATAAATAATACTCGGGTCAGGCCTAGTCATTTTAGGTACTCCTCTGGGACTCCTCGCAGGATTGATCTTCCGCTTTCAGCTTGCTACTCTGTCTCTGCAGTTTTATGTACTTTTGTACCTATGACATTATCTATAATTGTGTACATATTCTTTATTTAGATCATGGTGTATGTATCTATTCTTTTTGGATTAGTGGATCTTTGTTGACCACTATCGTGTTGTACACATCCTTGGTTTATTCATATCTATTCCGCCTTTGTGATATGATTATTTTGTGTCTGGCTTTGAGATACACCATGTTTATATTATTGTTGTTGTCTATTTTATATTGCTTTCCGGATTGCATTTAGCCGTAGTGTAGTTGCCCTATGTGCCGAATGGTCATGTTGAAATTTTAATCAGTATCAGAATTCGATGTGCATTCCTCACATGGAGTAATCATACAATCAGTCGCTCTTCACAAACCTCATTCTCCGTTATGGTCTACGACATTTCTCTTAAATGAACTGGATGATAATAGGTATAGAGGCGGGGCGCTACAGTTTAGTATCAAAGCAACTTTCTGGAACAGTGTAAGATAGTATGAAGATGGTACTGTCTTAAGCCTCTCTCGGGAATCGTTCTTTAGGGTTTTAGTTAGAGTCTTAAGGCCCGTCATAGCTTACCTTCCTATACGATTCCATTTCGATTGAATTCGCGTCGTTTGAATTTAACTTGAGGCTAACTTTTTCCTCCTTCTTTTTCCTTAAAGAAGCGAAATAGTTGGTCGTAGTCGTGCAAGTGCCGGTTCACCCAGTGTACCTCCTACGGAGGGGTGTTTGAGTATCTAGTGACCTATTTTTAGTCTCTTAGAATAGTTATTGACTCGTCTCCTTCACGTTGATTTCTATAGTCCATCTACGACCTGTGTGCTCTAGTGGTGCTTTTGATTCATTCTTTGACTCGAGTTGCTAATCGACGTCTGTTTGGCCTATTGTGTATCACACTTATCTTGTTGATCATTTATGATCCTTGTAGATGATTTATCATTGGATATCTTGCCCGTGCGTCGTTACGCACGTCGTAAGTGCCTTTAATCCTGATATTTCTTGATTTCTAGTCAAGATTGTTTCGTATGTCGTTATGTACCTAACATGGTCTATTGATCACTTGTCGTTCGGTATCTCCATACCATGACTTTGTGACTAAATCTACTCCCTTGTTGTCAGCTATATAGTTTTAGTTCGGTGTGAGATCACCAAGCCTTCGGGCTAAAACAACTCATTTGTTACATCGTTGTGCCGGTGTGAGTCACCAAGCATTTGTGCTAAATTAACTCAACGAATGCACAACGATACATTTGTGTTACCTCGTTGCGTTCCATACTCAAGATCAAGAATGAGGGAAAGCATCCCGCTTCTTGTGATCCCTCTTCTTGAGTCAGGGTACGTGTCATTAATTCCTTAATGTCATTTACCATGTTTAGAGATTATTTTATTTATGTTCTTTTGATATACGTCAATCGTGTTCTTCGTTATCAAGAGATATCATTTGTGTTTTATTCGTAAGTTGATAAAGGAATTTTATTTCCTTTATGCTATCCCGAATGATTTATTCAATTTTTATGTTTTCACGAGATTCGTGTGAACGTTATAAATTTTGAGGACTTTCTTGTGTTAACTTGTTCATCGGGTGCATTAAGGATCTCGAACAAGATATAGGACGCTATGTTGTAGTTCGGAATTCGTAAACACCATTATGTGACAATCCGACATTTGAAATGATCTCTAAAATTAAA
Source organism: Allium sativum (assembly GCA_030737875.1). Taxonomy (NCBI): domain Eukaryota; kingdom Viridiplantae; phylum Streptophyta; class Magnoliopsida; order Asparagales; family Amaryllidaceae; genus Allium; species Allium sativum. The sequence goes on along the minus strand of CM060926.1, from coordinate 1,013,760,743 downwards.
TTAACCGTTAATAAGTTAATCAAAATAATGATATTTTGGACTTTTTGCGATTTTTCATAATCGTTTGTTGTTTTTCTAGATAATTTATTTCTAGATATCCTTGGAGCAATTCCAAGAATTCGTGTGGATCAAGATTTTTAATTAGAAATTATCTTGAGTCTTTTCTTTGAGTAAATAAACAACTCCAGGATTGGGAGCCTCGCATTATTCCTAATCCTTGTTTTTGAGTGGTTCAAAATTGTTTATTTATGTCTAAAATTTCTGGATTTCAATTCCTTGATTCTCGGAAATTCTTAGTGATTGAGAATCTCACCTAATTCTTAATCCTTGTTTCGATTTTCTAAAGAGATTTTATTATTCTTGTGATTCCATGAGTTTCCTTATTTTCTCTAGTGAACGATCGCTCGAGAGAATGGGAATCCCGTGGATGGAGGGAAATTTGAGTTTTTGCGATCGACGGCAAACTCAATAATTCCTTTCTTCGAATCTATGATCTAGTCGATCATCCGGAAATGCTATAGTCAATTCACTTATGGACTTAGCCTTGCGTTGTTCTTAGAAATGGATATCGAAAGGATGAGCTCTTTTGATATTCCTCCTTTGTTTGTTTGAATAATTTGGTTTGACAACTGTCTCCACAGATTTGTTAACGCTTGTCAATCAAATCTTTGGGGATTATGACCTCTTTGGTTTAATCTCATATTGTTAGAGAAATTTTCTATTGCTTCTTTGATTAATTACTGATGTTTGTGCGATTTGAGATTTTTGGCTGAAAATTATCTTAAATCATGTTATTCCGAAGTGGTAAGTTGTGCACTACTTATCCATCATCTTCTCGATGTTTCTGATTTTCTTGAATTGATACTCGAGTTTTTGAATATTGTGAATTTCGTATAATTCCTAATAATTCGCCTTTATGGTTACAAAATATGATTTAGTACTTGGTAGAAATCGATATCCCTGAGTAGTGCATTGGTATTCCGTTACCAATATTTGATTATCGATTTATAGTTCATTGGTATTCTGTTACCAATATTTGATTATCGATTTGTAGTTCATTGGTATTCCGTTACCAATATTTGTTATCGGTTTCTAGCTCGTTGGTATTCTGTACCAACCTGAGAAAATTGATTATTCCTTCGAAAATTGCTTTCCTTAGCTAAATTTGTTGGAATCTCTGTGTTGTGCTTTTGTTGGTGTCAGCCACCCTGTCGCAAGACTAAAGTGCTCAGGTTTGATGTTCACTACATCATCGTGATTGAGTTTGGGAATGGATTAGTCAACCACCGAAATTTCCCATTTTATATCCTAAGAGAAATATCTATTATTGATATCTCGCGTCTGCAGGACGCAATCCTGTTGCCCCTTAAATTCCAAATTAGATTCGCTTGGTTTTTGTGCATTCTATTGATTCTCATCCCTTTTAGAATCATGCGAAGAAAGGTGAGTCTATTTGAACTCATAGCGCTTATGAATTTTTCTGGAATTATTTTACCCGTTCGGGATGACTACCTTCATGGGAAATTAAGTTCGAGATTGAACTCTATCTTTTATGATCTTGCGAGACGAAATGGGTGTAACATCCACATGATAACACATTCAAGTTCATCCATCAACAAGTATAAACATTCGTGCATATGCAGTATGAAAGGTGACGGAGCCGATCTAGTGTCTAATGTGCGTGTATATGCATCCACGAGCAACCACTAGCAACCGCTTGCAACCACCTGCAACCATCAATCATAACATGTCTCAAACACATGTTTACACCCAATTGTTCCTACCTAAAGATATAGTCGAATGATGGAAGCAAGTAAAAACTTTGTGCCCATTGGGCAATGTCAATACTGGAAATCTATGTCATATATATACCGATTAGGAGAAGAACTCCCTAAGCACCAGCCCGAAGACCGAAATCAACATCAGGCCGACACCCAAAGAATTACTCAACCATACGGACACCCTCAAGCCCCAACATGTATTAATAACAGATAAGTCATACTCCCTATGGGATTTGCAACAGAAATAGGATTGAGAATAGAACCGAGAGGATATACTTAAAAGATAGCATGCAAATATGCTCTACAGGAAAAGGGGGATCAAGGATATACTCTTATAAAGAGATATAATGTGCGTATCTAGCCTACAATCTTCTAAGCCGCATTTCCTTGAGCTTAACTCCATCGTGCTTTGGCCGTTTTTAACTTCACAATTTCGTAGCTTCTTAATTCTTGTTTCCAAAATATGAGTTGGAACTCATTTCACTATCGCCTTTCGTTCCACTTTCATTTATTCTTTATCTAGTATACTCAGCTCAAACATAACTGCGTACTCATGGTTTCATGCAAGCTCTCCAAAAATCACTAGTGAATCCTGGATCTCGTTTACTTATTATAAGGTATTCCACGCAGAAGAACTATCTCTTGAAAACAAACAACTGCCAACCATGTTTCCAAATGTACTTACTAAGGTGATTTTCTATAACTCATGCATAAGCAAGATGAACCATCCGCCTTGGTGGCAAACACTACTCGAGCGGATCAATAAATATATCATGAGATTCTAGGTAACTAAGCATGGCAGAACCCTAAGGGTTACACTAGACTTCGAGGGCATTACCAAGGCAAGTCAAGAATCTAACTACCCACTTTTCGTACTCAAGAATGGCACCATTACTGGATAACCACTCCATCCCTAGAATCAACCCATAGCCCAAAAAAAAACATAAGCATTACTTCTAAACTCAACACTTAGCATAGACATTCCCAAATCCAAACAAGTCATGAATAAATGAGCCGATTCCCTAACAGGATTTGAGAATAAAATGGGATCCTCTACTACGCTAGTACTAAGGTGCAGAGACTCAACTATCGAAGCAGAAATAAAAAGGATGCGATGTACCATAATTAAAAAGGGTACGAACATGATAGAAATATAAACTAGACTTTCCTACAGAAACATTTCTACCTTCTTGTTCTGAGCCTCATTCGCCTTAACCACTCTTATTCCCTCTTATATAATGTGTTAACAGGTCTCTCGAGAACTACCTCCATCGCACGGCAACCCTACAAAGCTTGAAATAAGATTAGTCGCAGATGGAACTAATGTGACTACAGATGGAGGAAAGAAAGGAAAAGGGATTCGAACAAGGAAACAAAGGATAATGCTAATGGTCTTTGGGGAATAGCCTTTAAAAATAAAACTTTTTTGAAAAATGCTTCTTTGTAAATGGTTTTGAAAATAATTTCAAAAGGTTTTAAAAACTTTTGCCCAGTCTGGTAACCTTCTGCTCTGATACCAAATGTAACACCCCACATCCGTTAAGGTCACTCACAAAGGGAATGCCTTAACTTCAATGGAGCATTATGGGTACTGGAATAGAAATATTACAAGACAGACATATATAAAACAACGGAAAGTAAAGTGGAAGTACTTCAAATCATTTATTAAATATAATTGTTTACAATAAAATCCCATCACTTTCAAATACCCAATTACATAGCTAAAATATCCGTCTTGCTAAAAAAAAAGAAGCATGAAAATAAATTGTAGTATTCCCCAATAAAGCAAAGCAAGCCATAGCCAAGAGAAATCCAATAAGTACATGAAAGAGCCTTGGAGCTTGGTAAGATCCGAACTAAGCTGTATTCCCACCCTGCGAACCTGGGGGGAGGGGGAACGAAAGAAAAAGAGGCGAAACAAACTGGGTCAGTCATAAAGACTGAGTAAGTCCTAGTGGCTTTCAGCATAAAAACAGGTAAAGATAACATGGCATGAATAAACTGAAAGTAAACATAAGCATGATGACAAGATAAGCTACAGGCACGATAACTAAGAATAACATCCCATAATTCCTATCAAGAGTAGCATCACAAGGTTCCTACCAAGTATCACATCGCAAGGTTTCTATCAAGTATAACATCGCAAGATTTTTAAGTTTCATCATTAAAATATTTCGATGATATCCATTTGCCCTGCACCATCCGTACTAGCATCTCACAAGTGTCTTACATGGAATGTTTCGTATTCCTACTAGTGTTCCAACTAGTGTCCTGTGTAACAAGGATCCTTACCTCCTACTAGTGTCCCAACTAGTGGCCCGTGCTATATAATAAGGTGATCCCAAGCCGTGTGATGTGTTGACTATAAAATGATTCCTTGCCCAATGTCATGAAATGACCCATTACCTGGTCCCACGAAACGATCTATTAATCGATCGGATCCCTACAAGTCCTAGCTCGTTCATGTGTCTGTGTCATACGGCCCTATCACGAATGTAGTTACATGTGCTAGGTCCACCATAGGGTGTATCAAGCCCTAGGGTGCCAACCACCGACACGAATCAAGCACGCACAGTGTAAACCTACCGGTGCCTAATGCCTGCTTTTTCAACTCCAAATTTTACATAATTAACATATGCCCGAGTTCTAGATTACATGTCAATTTTACATATGCCCAATTCATACCAAATTTACATATGTTCAATTCATGCCGTTTTACATGTATGCCAATTTTATGCCAGTTTACCCATATACCAAGTTTCATGATTTACATGTTTACAAAGCTATGCTCAATTTACATAGATCAAGTTTTATACCCAAAATTACATGTATATCACGTTTATACTAATTTACCCATAAAAAGTTCTAGCCAAATTACATATATCAAGATATATATGTAATTTGGCTAGAACTTTTTATGGGTAAATTAGTATAAACGTGATATACATGTAATTTTGGGTATAAAACTTGATCTATGTAAATTGAGCATAACTTTGTAAACATGTAAATCATGAAACTTGGTATATGGGTAAATTGGCATACTTGTAAAATGGCATGAATTGAACATATGTAAATTTGGTATGAATTGGGGATATGTAAAATTGACATGTAATCTAGAACTCGGGCATATGTTAATTATGTAAAATTTGGAGTTGAAAAAGCAGGCATTGGGCACCGGTAGGTTTACACTGTGCGTGCTTGATTCGTGTCGGTGGTTGGCACCCTAGGGCTTGATACACCCTATGGTGGACCTAGCACAGGTAACAACATTCGTGATAGGGCCGTATGACACAGACACATGAACGAGCTAGGACTTGTAGGGAGCCGATCGATTAATAGATCGTTTCGTGGGACCAAGTAATGGGTCATTTCATGACATTGGGCAATGAATCATTTTATAGTCAACACATCACACGGGTTGGGATCACCTTATTATATAACACGGGCCATTAGTTGGGACACTAGTAGGGGGTAAGGATCCTTGTTACATAGGACACTAGCTGGAACACTAGTAGGAATACGAAACATTCCATGTAAGACACTTGTGAGATGCTAGTACGGGTGGTGCAGGGCAAATGGATATCATTGAAATGTTTTAATGATGAAATTTAGAAATCTTGCGATGTTATACTTGATAGAAACCTTGCGATGTGATACTTGGTAGGAACCTTGTGATGCTACTCTTGATAGGAATTATGGGATGTTATTCTTAGTTATCGTGCCTGTAGCTTATCTTGTCATCATGCTTATGTTTACTTTCAGTTTATTCATGCCATGTTATCTTTACCTGTTTTTATGCTGAAAGCCACTAGGACTTACTCAGTCTTTATGACTGACCCAGTTTGTTTCGCCTCTATTTTTTCATTTCCCCCCCTAGGTTCGCAGGGTGGGAATACAGCTTAGTTCGGATCTTACCAAGCTCCAAGGCTCTTTCATGTACTACTTGGATTTCTATTGGCTGTGGCTTGCTTTGCTTTATTGGGGAATACTACAATTTATTTTCATGCTTCTTTGTTTTTGAGCAAGACAGATATTTTAGCTATGTAATTGGGTATTTGAAAGTGATGGGACTTTATTGTAAACAATTATATTTAATAAATGATTTGAAGTACTTCCACTTTACTTTCCGCTGTTTTATATATGTCTGTCTTGTAGTATTTCTGTTCTAGTACCCATAATGCTCCATTGAAGTTAAGGCATTCCCTTTGAGTGACCTTAACGGACGTAGGGTGTTACAATGGGGATCTCACCTAGCCGTTGGTGTGATCTTTTCATTTTGTGTTGGTTCTTGTGGTTCCACTCTGTGGAATTGTTTTTGGTTGTTACATATTACTTCATTCTTAAGGAATTGCGAGGACGCAATTCTTTTAAGGGGGGAAGTCTGTAACAACCCGCTCATTCGATGATAATAGATTTAAATATATTTTTTAAACATATCGTCGTGTCCGATGTGTCACTCAAAATATCGTTTTTCACAAACGATAAAATTAGGATTCGGGACCACTTTCATTGGGTCCGGATCATCGTTTACGATCTTTTTGACTGTAAACATCGATACCTTTTGAGTTGAGCAATTTTGGTCTTTTTCATTGGGTATATGACCAAAATATCACTTTCTGCATATGAACGAATTTGGACTCGAAACTACTTCCATTGAGTTCAAAACGTCATTTAGTTGTTCGAAAACTCCCCTAAGCCCTAGCTTGTCTTAGGGATCCAATTCAAGAGGAAATCAAGTGCAAAAGCTTGGGTAAGCTTCTCTATCTTCCTCTTCATCTTCTCCAACTCCACTCCTATTTGATTTGTGATAATTCCTATGACCTAACTCTTATGAATCTTATTGATATGCTCCTAGATTGGAGATTCATGAGTATTGATTGAGGAGAGGTTGATTTAGCAAAGCTTTAGGTTGATTTCTTGCTTCTAGCAAGCAAAGGTGAGTTCTTTATTGAACTCACATCTATGCCGCAAGTCTATGGCTTGCACAAGTGTAATTTAGGACCATTTCATGTTGCACTTGCTTGTTGAATTGGTTAGGAGACTTTGCACTTTCCGGTTTATTAGTTTGAATTTCATTGAGGTATAAATTATGACATATGTTATTCATACGACCTAATGCATATGCTAAGAGTTGATTTGGTGATGTTCTGAAGCTCCGTTGTCCCCCGACATAGTTCTAAGCCTTCACAAGTCGCTTGAATCGTATTTGATTGGTTTGGTTAGATAATTTGGTCGTTTTGGAGTTTATAATCAAGAATCATTGCAAATATCTTGTGTGAATGTTTGTGCATGCAATAGGGGAAGTTCTTATATGCACACAAGTCCTTACAACTTCCCTTTAGCATTGTCAAACCATCTTGTTCTAGCTTGAATCGTATATGATAGCTTTGGTTTAAAATTTAGTTCACCTTTGAACTTATGATCAAAACCGACACGAATCTCTTGTATGAATGTGTGCATGTGTGTGTATGTGTTCTTGAGTGTTTTCGGTGAGCAAAGTGGGCTTCATTTTCAATTAGAAAACGTTATAAGCCATCACCATTGATCCGAGCTCATCCGAGAACCGTTTGCACCTCATTTCCTAAGCAAAAATGGCCATAATACAGCTTAGACGTCTGTCCGGGAGGGGGACAGACGTCTGTCAATGTTTGGAAAGAAAAAAAATTGCTTCAACTCAGACGTCTAACCAAAATGGGTCAGACGTCTGTCCCGGCTCTCGGGAAAAATAAAAATCTGCTAACTGTCAGCTCAGACGTCTGTCACTACAGTGACAGACGTCTGTCTGCCTGAAACTTCAATTGACCTATGGACCACGGTCAATAATATAGTATCGTTTGAGCTCCTTCCCGGCCATGTTTCGGCCCATTTCGACGTCGTTTGTGACTTTTCAGTTTCTCTGATTCGCAGATTTCTACATCTCGATTTCTCGACTTCGATTCTCATGTGATCCTTCCAATGTTGATCCTTCTTGACCGATTCATGTTTGTTTATGATGTGAGTTGAATAAGTGATCATTCTAAAGCTCGTGCGCTCTATTTTGTGTATCAAATTTATTCGATACTCTTGTTAAGATGATTCACGCCTCTAAAACATGAATTATCGACTCGATATCCTTTGAGTCTATTCCGATATAGTTTAAAACCTTTGGGTCCTAGTTTGCGATTTCGATTCATTCATTGATCGAAATTACAATTGTTATCCCTTGATTTCCGGTATGTTGTTGTAATGTGAGTTAATGATTCATGATGTTTGTGTTCTATTCACTACGACTACGGTTTTCATGAATAATTGAACCACAATGGATAATGGGGTTTTATATTAACAATGGGCATCGAACAAACATTTAATCAGTTTTTAAATTCAAATCCTTTTAAAACAAATTCGGTTTCTAAACCCGATTCTGATTCTATTGATTTATATACGATTCCTTATCCTCTCGATCGGACGAGAGATTTAGTTTATTTACCTTAGTAAAACTGAGGACTATGACCGCTTATATGTTTACTTCGGCGAATAACTCTTGGACTCGTGCGTTCGAGCATGTGTGGTGATTTTCTCTATTTTGAATAGAAACTAATTACGGGTTCGTAAATCGAGAATAGCATGTGGTTATGGGACATGTCGCTATTTCCTTATATTAACTAGCTCGGAGTAATTTCTATTCATCCGGATCAATGTAATCCTTTATGACTTGTGTTTTGTGGTCCTCGATCACTCGACCGGGATTTACGATTCTTGGATTTGACCTATGGGACTTTAGTCCAACTTTCTATGATTCATGATGTTTTCTAGGGATTTCACAATTTATGTGTTTTCTCTCTACCGAGGTTACGACCCGGCTTCGTGGGGAGCTTCGGCTCAAACTAATGGGTTCGCTACCTAGAGATTGTATCTCATCTATGAACAGACCTGCCCCCTCTTTATGATGTTCTCTAGAGATTTCATGATTTATGTGTTTTCTCTCTTCCGAGGTCACGACCCGGCTCTGTGGGGAGCTAATTAGGCTCAAACATATGGGTTCGCTACCTAGACATCATATCTCATCTGTGAACAGGTCTGCCCCTTTATGATGATTTATGATGTCTTGATGATTTATGATGACTTTGATGATTTATGATGTCTTGATGATTTATGATGACTTTGATGATTTATGATTACTTTGACACGAAGCGCGTCAATTTGAGAAATGATTTATGATTCATGATTTACTTTGATGCGATGGTCATCAATTTGATGTGTATTTGGCATTCCGCTGTCATTTCCTATTGTGTGCTATTATTTGAATGTTGCATTCTATATTAGCTAGGAGATTATTTAGAGATATTTGTGTGCCGACATTCCATTGTCATTTCCTGATTGTGTCGACATGCCAGGTTCATGTCATCCTGTGTTATATCTCTTATTATCTCGGTATGTTTGATAAGTACAGCTAGAATGATCCGTTTATTGTTTATTTTCTTATAAATAATACTTGGGTCAGGCCGAGTCATTTTAGGAACTCCTCTGGGACTCCTCGCAGGATTGATCTTCCGCTTTCAGCTTGCTACTCTGTCTCTGCAGTTTTATGTACTTTTGTACCTATGACATTATCAATCGTTGTGTACATATTCTTTATTTAGATCATGGTGTATGTATCTATTCTTTTGGGATTAGTGGATCTTTGTTGACCACTATCTTGTTGTACACATCCTTGGTTTATTCATATCTATTTCGCCTTTGTGATTTGATTATTATGTGTATGGCTTTGAGATATACCATGTTTATATTATTGTTGTTGTCTATTTTATACTGCTTTCTTGATTGCATTTAGCCATTGTGTAGTTGCCCTATGTGCCGAATGGTCATGTCAAAATTTTAATCGGTACCAGAATTCGATGTGCATTCCTCACATGGAGTAATCATACAATCAGTCGCTCTTCACAAACCTCATTCTCCGTTATGGTCTACGACATTTCTCTAAAATGATCTGGATGATAGTGGGTATAGAGGCGGGGCGCTACAGAAGCGATCAAGAAGAAGAGCTCTTGAAGCGATCAAGAAGAAGAGCAAAACAAATGGAGCATATTCCATAAAATGAACTAGAAAATAAACCTAAAACCTGAAACAATTGGGGATTAATTGTTTCCTTTTTTATCTTCTTCTATATTTTCTAGTATTTCTCATTGAAGCTCATGTTAGCATTTTCAATTTTGTATTTTTTTTTATGAATTGCATGTCGGTGGTCAAAGAAGATGATCACCCCAAAGCACGAATGAATCTTTATGTTTCAAGAATATTTTCCTCTCTCATTGCCACAATATATTGATCCTAATTTTTTTCAAGAAATAGTATAAATTATCTACACGTGCTGCAATTACCTGCACAAATCAAAATAATACTATTTTTTAATATAATTATGCTATTTGTGAATTTTAAGAACAAAAAGAATGTAAACTTTTATGTTAACATGGGATATGTATTTATAAAGAAGTGAGACATCCGTTTGCCAATAAATATCTTTTGATTTGAACAGACATGACTGTTTGTTAATGGATGTTACTGTTGACAATTGAATTCAATCACCAATAAAAATGACCATTCGTTTGGCTCTTCTTCGTCACGCTTCACCGATTACCGTTAAAAATGACATATCATAATAATCTTGAGGAAATCATGTTCAAGTTCAGCATTTGACCATGGTAATTTCATAATTTCCACAGAGAAGTGCATGTTTAGTATTAAACTCAATGACTAACTTTGTGCTACGTCCCATTCAATGGTGCTTGACCTCTTTATCTTCGAGTTACTTCCCCTGAAATTTATATATGTTTAATAATAAACTCAATGCCTAACTTTGTTCTCGGTTTTAGATTTTATAGAGATAGTTGCAAGCAGGATTGATCAATGTCATTATAAGAAAGAGTATGCTGCAGTTTACACGTTTCTGTTCAATTGTATACAGTCATATTAAAGTTTCTTGATGTCCTTATCTCTTATTATACTTATCAATGAATAATGCATTTGTTTATATGCATTTAATTATACACAAGTTAATCACATAGGGATTGGCTAGGTTATTTAGGATGTAACAATCTGGAATATTTTTTTTAGTCCATTTATTTTAATTTAAAAAAAAAATATGTATTGTCCTTTTGAATAAATTAGGGATATATTTTGTCCTTTTGAATAAATTTTTAGCCTCTTGTCCTTATGATTAAAATTTTCAAACAATTTGTCCTTCACATTATTTTCCTGTAATCAAAATATTATTGTCAAAAAGTACGTAAATTAGGTAACTAAAATTTACTTAACTGATAATTGTATAAATTTATGCAACTATTCAGTGAATAGTTGCAGATGTTTATGCAATTATATTCAAAATTACGGAAGTTTCTGTAATCATCCAATGAAAATTTGTAAAAATTTCTGCAATTATGCATCAAAAAAGTAGCAAAATTTTGCAAAAATTTCACAATTATTCACCAAAACAATTACGGAAATATAAGCAATTTTTCATTGAAAAATTGCAGACATTTATGCAATTTTTTGGTACAGTTACATAAAAGTGAATCTGTTATTATTATTTGAATAATTGCATAATCTAGTGCATTTACTTAGAAATTAAATAGTAGAAACCTAACTTATAATCTTTTTCTAAAAAGAAATTTTTTTTGAAACAAAGAGGGTACTTAATTACAATAAAAGGGGTACAAAGTTTTTGAGTTGGCTACAAAACAACACACTACCAAACGAATACTTTACAAACATCTAAAGCCAACTCAAAAAAACTAAATAGACTGACCCAGTCATGAAGTCAAAGAAAACAAAACATAAAAATTACATGACAAACTCAGAAAACAACTTCAAAAGGCCTTAACAAAGCTTCACAGACTCCACTAAATTCCAGTATCGCAGAATAATACCACTTCAGAAAATCCTGCCATACATCCTCACATATAACAAACCACCAAAGCAAGCTACAAAGAACCTGCTAGAAAAATCCCTTCACATCAAATCATGCTAAGCTCCAACGGAAATCTCAGAAATCCACTTTTACTCAAGCATCACCAGAACTAAACATACAGTAAGCCATGCCCACACCAAGCCCAGCAAGCTCAAAAGGAAAGAACTCCAAACTGAAGAGAAAAACCAGAAAACAGAATAAAAAAGGAAACCAGAATCCAATCACTTCTTAGACACACCACCATTAGTGACTCCACCTATTTTTCCTCCACCACCTTTTGATTTTCTTGTTTTGGATCGAGGCTGGAATTGCTGCACAAGCTTATCCTATTCTGGATTATCCTCTACCAATGGTTCATCCATTACAAGCTTATTACCATTGTTGTATAAATTAGATATAAGTTTTGTTCTCCTTTTTCTGAAGCTATTTGTAGAACTGAAAGAACTGAAAGAGCTGTCAGACTCATACATACATGAATCTTTACTTGCGGCATTCTCTCCATTTTGAAATTCATTGCAATCCTCAAAGGTACCCAAACTATTCGCATTTTTATTCTCTACATTAGTAACCAAATTCTGGCTTGGTTGATTATCTATAGCTCTTTTAAAACTTTCAATCACCACATCAGAATTACCACAGTCATTGCCTTTCTCATTCAATTGCTGAACATCACTCAGATGATTAACTGTTTCTTTAACATGTGTTGCTACTTTTTCTTCACTAACAGGCTTAGAAAAAGTATTACTCTCATTTATAACTTTCTTCTCTGAACACTCAGCTATATTTTTTCTTAGATTATTCCCTATTTCATCAATATCCATCTCAGATTGTATATTATTATTTAACTTTGGAGACCAGACCTTAAGAGCCTTACATTCTTCCTGTGTATACCAAATATTTTGCATACTGAACATATAGATGGAGTCTATTCATACGTAACTCTTTGCCATGTTATTTCACCTTTATAATTTCGAACAGGAATAAATTCAGGAAATTTAAAATCAGAGTTCACTTCAACCAATATTCTAGCAAATGAAATCCTAGCAACATTTTCTGTCGAGTTATCCAACTTCAAAGGATTACCCTATAAAGAAACAATTCTACTGATTCCTTTAACATTCCAGAAATCTAGATCTAAATTAAGAAGTCATATCCAAATTGGTAGAGCATGCAATAATTCCCTATTCAGTTTAACTTCTGGAACCCACTTCGTCATGACAATTAATTTTTTAGGGGATTGTTAAAGGGTCTCCACTTTTGGTTAAGAGGAGGACAATTTTAAGGGGACTCCACTTTTAAAAAAAATGTTAAGCGAGGGTTTGTTTTTTTTTCTAGAAAAAAACATGGACTAAACTACCCCTTGTCACAACATACAATTCACTATTGTTCTTTTTATATTTCGCGCTGATTTGCATATGCACGAATACAATTTCTTATCATTTCCAAGGCGCAAAAACATCTGCATCTCAATTAATGTTCCAATTATACATATTCGATCAGATTTGTTCATGGATATTTAAGTATTTTAAATTGAACCATCGAATTTCAAAATGAAATTCATTAACTTATCTAATCTGATATCTTTTGGCCACCCACACAACTTTCTTATGTCTCCATTATGTTAACTATATCCTATTTTTTATTTCATTAAATTGTGCTCATTATTTATGGTTTAGCTTTTAATTTTACATTAAATAAAATTATGGGGTTAATATTGGAATTTTTAATTAAATGTTTAAGGAAGGGCTAATTTTTTTGATCCTCCCCTTAACAGTTGACCAATAATTTAAATTTTGTCCTCCTCTTAACCAAAAGTGGAGTCCCTTTTAACAATCCCCATTTTTTATTATAATAATAAGGTCCATCAGCTAAAATTCTTTCATAGTCATCTCCATTCTCACACTTTAGGATGTAAAAACCATTGTCTCTAGAAAATAATTGGAATTTTCCTTGTAATCCCCAATTCCTATCTATGTAAGAAAATGATAATACAGTTTGCTTCCAAATACATAAAATACTATGGAATTAATCCATCTTTCTCTTGCTGCATTAGTCAATTCCTCATTTATAACAGCTATTTTAGTGTTTTCATCCACTTCTGGTTCATAGAAATTAAGTTGTATTGAAGATTGGTGGAAGTGGTTTTCCTTAACAATATATGTCCATGCTTTTGAATGATTCAAATTAGCTGGATTTACATTAATTAGATCCTTAGACATTAGATCTGGAAAATCATCTTTCGATTTGAGATCTGATAAAAAAGGTTTGCCTTGAAGATTGGATTTTCCAAGTCCTGCATGTCGTCCTGAATAATGAAGATCTGGAGGCACAGCCGCCGCCGTGACCCTTTCTTAGGTATGACCTCTAGTCCGCATAAATTGAGCCACCCTCATTCGTTCTTTCCGATGGTTTTTTTATTCCTTGTCGGTGTCATCGACGATGTTTGCTGGGTCATGACCAGAGTAGAAGAAGACGCCTACAACTTCAATTAACCTTTCCAGCTGATATGTATTCTTTTTCATTTGCGGCAATAAAATGGTATGCCCACCAAAACTTCTTCTTATACTAATATTTATAATATTTGAGTTCTAGGGTTTCAAAGATTGATTCTCTGAATGTAACTTTAATCTTTAAATTATTTGCATTGTAATCAGTTGATGCAAATTTGCTTAAGGAGTTTTGTTTCCTCCTTTTATACTATTCACTACAGTCTAGTTTCTTTTTTGTTATAACTCTTCAGTAACATTAGTCCTTGTTTTTGTTTCCTATGTTGTCACGAGGCTACTTGGATAGAACGACATGTTCTAATCTTGATTTCCTTTTTGCCAATGCACAATTTGAAATACCTTGGTAATGGTCTGATTCTGTATAATTATCCGATCATCGGTATTTCAAAATTGTCTGAGGGAAAACAGGAATTTGTATGTCAGATAGGTATTGTATTTTGAGCATATTTTACACATGGTTTCGGTAACTGCACATACTTAGTAATATGACCATCAAATAATGACTTGATATTGTGTTGATGTCAGATTAGTCTTATTTATGAACCGTCTTATTTTCCTAATGTTTGTTATTTACTCTTACAATACAACCTAAAAGTATGATATTCTTACTATATGTATATATATATCCATGTTACAGATTTTTAAGTGATGATCATAATATTAAAAAAAATGAATTTTAAGTTGTTTTCTCGGTTCCGCCACATGCTCTACATATTTCGGTTATTGATTTATTCTCCAGTTTCTTAGTTTCATATTTCTACTATTTTCTAATTTATTCCGCTTCTCGCACGCATTATAGGAAAAACAAAACTTAAAAGAATATCAAAACTCAAACTTGATATATACTTTGCACATTTTGTTACCTTTGAACTGTAACCAACGATCCAATGGAATGCAAAACATCACTATACATTCACATAAAAAAGAGTACAGAGTCAAAAACAATTCTATAGTTGATCATAGCACTTTACAAACTCCAATACATATTTACATCAACATAATTTCATTATGATTCATAATCAGATAAGTTGTCATTGTTAGACCTGACCCCAAAGCAATTATTTATTGCATTATTTGATAAAGCATACAAATACATGACATTTCCAAGTATAATTTCATACGTATATGTCATTTGATGCATATATACAAAGTTAAAACAAGAGCTGCATAGTCTTCTACACTTGATTTTATTGTGTTTGGAAAGACATTCGTGAGTAACCACAAACCAATGAATTGCCGATCACAGAAAACCTATAATGACCCTGCATTCTTTAATTACTCAACATACACATGTGTCATCATGATGAATTAGTTAAACAATATAAAAGCTTGACATTGAACTAAATCTATGGATCATTCTTGACATTGCATAAAAATACAAACTATGTAAATACCAAATTCCATCATATGGATAATGCATAATACAAAATTAAAACCTCATTAGCAGCTCACCATATGTTGGTTAACCTACTGAGTTCTAAATTCTTTTCCTTCATGTTTAATGATTGTTAATCTATCACAAATTTTACTCTATTCCTGATTTAAGGGGAAACATATGGAGGCTAGTACATTATTTCCATAGTAACACACATTTAAGTTTTTGATATTCATTAAAATTATAGATTTCAGACTATTGCTACAATCTTTCAAAAATACCCAAAAGGAGAAGAAGAAAACACTTTCAGTAACACATAGTATTGCAGTGGGAAAAAAATTCCCAAAATTAGCATTCAATGTGAAAAAGTAAATTTTAGTCTTCTGTAAACAACCTTCAATTGTTAGCTAGTAAGTAAAAAACAATCAAACAAACTAATGTATATGGCAGTGTCGATCATTATTTATCCTTGGATCTCTACATAATAGCTGAGCGAAATAAATCTAACGTTAAGTCAATTTAAGAAATAAATTGAAGCAACAGGAGACAATTACCTGTATCAAATAAACCGATGGAGAAGAAGAGAGAGAGAAAATAAGCGATAGCATTCATCTATCTTCGTGGAAAAATTAATTGGTACCCAACAACGGCAGAGGGAAAAGGATGGAGATGCGAGGTATCGATCCCCGTATGTAATAACCCAGAAATCTGAGCCAATTTAAAATTTTTATTTTGGCAATTTTAATGAATTTTGAATATTTAAAATGGATTATTTTAAATAATAACAACAGAAAATATATTTTCGACGAAGTAAGAACGAATAAATTTATTTTAATTATAAAAGGAATTGAAAATGGCGCGGTAGTTCGAAAATTCGATTTCAAAGTTCAAGTGAATGTACAGGATTCAAAATAAACCGGATTTTGGCGAAACAAAAAATATTAGAATCTATTTGAGAATATCTTTCCAACGAATGCGAAAAATAAAAATTTCATAGCGGGAATCAAAAGTTACATCCAGTTAAAAATTCATAATAGTCGCTATGGAATTTTGGCCCTTAAAAATGGAAATTTTGCAAACGACCTCGGTTTTCGACGAAACCACTTTTGTTGGATCCGAGATGTCAAGTTATTGCTAGATTCCAAAATTCATAATTTTTTGAATCAATATGTGAGCGTGGCGAAGGAAAACGTGTTTTGACAGTTTCAGTCAATTTCGATTGACCAGAAAATGGCTATTTTTCAAATGGTCTCAGAATTTGACAAAATTAGTCTTGTTAGAACCGTATCGTCAATACGAAGCTAGAAAATATTTTCTGAAAATTTTTAGAGTCCGTATGTGACCCCGGTAAATTAAAATGTACGTTTAAAGTTGAATATATAGATTTATATTTTAATTTTGATAGAAACTGATCAAAACGGTCGAATTGGCTTACGTGACATATCTCATTGTGTTCGGAATAGGGTTATTACGCTAGGGGCGACAGTCGTTGGGCTCGATTTGAGTCTCGAATCAAAAGTCAATGCCATGGAATTTAAAAATAATTAAATAAATATATATATATACTTTATATAAACTCCTTACTCTCTCCCCTTACCTTATCTCTCTCCCCGTAACTTTTCAAAATCAGAAAAGGAAACAAAAAGAAAAAAAAACGGAGCCTCCATCGCGAACCCGACCCCGCCTAGGCCTCCGGCCATCGCGCTGCCGCGCTTCGGCGAGCCCCTCCAATTCGGCGCCCTCACTTTCTCTCTCCTCCCTCTCCGTTAAAGCTCGAACGAGACCCCCCAGGCCCCAAACCGAAACCCTAGCCCAACCCCGCCACCTGAAGCCGCCTGCGGCCACACCCCAGCGCCGCGACCACCAGGACCCGACGCCCTCCGACCTGCTGTACCCCCTGAAGCCCTTCTTCGATTGGAAAGTAAGTGAGTTTAAACTGAATTTTTATTTTTAGTTTTAACTAAAATAGCATTATAAAAAATTCGTTTTTATATATTAAATAACATGATAAAAAGTTGATTTTTAAAAAGGAAAACGATGTATAAAGTTATGATTTTTACGATAGGGAAAGATTAGATTTTTACTAATCTAAAGATGAGATCTTTTAATATATAAAGTAGAGATTATTATTCATGAAAAGAAATGATTTTTAGTTTAAAAATATGATTTTTATATACTTAGCGATTTGAAAATATGATTTTTAATGATGTAGAGTAATAAAAATATAATCTTTACAATATATGAAGTGAAATAATAATAGGAACTTTATTTTTGTCATGAAGTAGTGAGAATAAAGATTTGATCTTTAGAAGTTTAAAAAAAATATAATTTTTATTATGAAGTTAGCATGATAAAAATATGATCTTTATTATATGAACACGGTCATAAAATAGAATTTTTATCTCTATAGTAGCAGTGCAAAAATGTGATTTTTACATACATAGCAACATTATAAAGATGCGATTTTTATATATGTAGTGGATACGGACAACGAAAGTGACAAAAGGCGAGCACGACGAAGATTTCCTACATATGAAGAGTCGTGGCGTTTGGTTTAGCTTCTCGGTGAGAACTTCTCACTTTTAATTTATTTTCTAGTTGAAATATAAACTAGGATGCAGACGGTGCTTAGAAGCACTTGACACCCGTCGTCCACAGACCATGTATGACTTGCTTGTTTGATTGATGTGTTGTGAAAAATTGACTGTGTGATGTGGAATGAATAAATATTTTATAGTTAAAAATATAATTTTTAACGTGTATATAAAATAAATATTTATAAACAAATCGGACGATTTGTTTATGTACACCCATTTGACTAATATTGATTGGGACGATAAATTTTACACATCGGCCAACTGCACAAATACTATTTGGTGTTTATTGATTTGAAACTCCACATGGGTGTTGGGATGATATTTGGCGTACATCAATCCCAATTATTTAGTTGTATGTCGATCAATTGGTTGACAAGCTGTGTAAGCATTAATTATTTATATTTAATGTTTATGCAGTTGTGTGGTGCATCCCGGATGATGGTTGATTATTTATCGTTGCTATTATATGCATGTGTTGTATGGAATCCATATAATTAACGTTATATGGTAATTGATTGGGCCTCATTCCAATTTGGAAAATAAAGAATGTTATAAAAGAAAATTCATGTGTTGAATAGAATAAAAATTCATGTCTTGAATAAAAGAAAATTCATGTGTTGAATAGAATAAAAGTTCATGTGTTGAATAGAATAAATATTCATGTGTTGAATAAAAGAATATTCATGTGTTGAATAAAATATATATTCATGTATTGAAGAAAATATTCATTTGTTGAATAGAATAATGAAGTTATAGAAATATATAAAGCCGTGTTGATTAGATATGCGCCATTTTGACGAGAACGATATTTATATCGATTTTATTCATTTTTATAATGAATATCGAAAAGGAATTGATTTCAAAATCGAATGTTTTGAAAATATTATCATTTATATATCGATGATATGGAATATTCAATTTTGATTAGAAATTGAATAGGAAGTTGAAATCATTTTGAAAACGAACTTAAAACGATTTATAAAATATGTTTTGAAAGGAAATCGACAAAATATATATAATGTATTATATATATATATATAATATATATATAATATATATATATATATATATATATAATGGCCAGAATAGAACGCGCCGCGCTGCGGTAGTTCGTGAATTTCGACCATTGACTTCGAATGGACGTTACGGGGGATCCGACCGCCGGATTCTCCTAAAACCGGAACCATTGGGTTCGTATCGAAAAGAGCTTTCTAACGAATACAAGAAATTAGAAATCTAACGGTTGGATTTGGAATTAAGTCCAAATCAAATTTGGAAAAGGTCGCTGTAAGTGCAGTTTGATGGCCGTTGATGGAAATCGACTGTACGGGCCTTGACAAAATTATTAAAAATAGTAACAATTTGTATAAAATCATAAGAAATAATTTGGAAAGAATTGGGATGAAAAATTCCATATTTGAAATGATAAAAATAGATTTTTATTAAAATGAACTAGTTTTGAACTAGAATTATAATCCATTTATATTTAAAATAAATAAATTGGATTTGAAATGGTCTTAAAAATAACTAGGATTCCCAATATATAATTGGAATGGATTTGAATCGAAATTGTCTTCGGAATATTTCGATGTTGGATTTCGTGATTATACAGATATTGTTATGTAAATTTGAAAGATATATATATATCGTTATTTCCCATAAGATATTTGTTGGTTATAGGATTTGATATTGAATATAAGCAGATATATTTTCTATTCAGAGCCTTGTATTTAATATCAAATGGGATTTGGGTTTGTCGTGGTGTCTTCATTAACACTGTTCTTAAACCCAGTTCAGAAAAAGATTAAATCTTTCTATTTAGATTTAATGAAGTGTACCAATTAAATGATATTTAATTGGAATTGAATTGGAATTGATTTTTGGGTTTATCGTGAATGATGTTTTAAATAACATTTGTTTTTAACCCGATGATTAATGAAATGTGATTTGGGTTGTCGTGAATGGTATCTTTAATAATATTGTTCTTAGACCCAACGGAGTTAAGAAAATCAGAAAGTTACTGGAGATTAGTTAAGTTGAATGGTTTCCTGGGTATTGATCTGATGTTGGTTTCGGCCTTCAGGGTTATTAATTAGGGAATTGTTCACTTGCTAATTTATATTTAAAGGATGATGGAATAGAATGTGATTTTGGGTTTATCGTGAACTGTGTTTTAAATGACATTGGTTCTTTAACCCGGTTAAAGACAGGATATGATTTCCCAAGTTAAATAATCATCAATATTGATTTTTGGGAAGATTAAACCAAGTGGAGTTTTAATGAATATTTAATTGGATTGAAATGATCGAGAATGGAGTATCACCAGTTTTGCTCCATGCGATAGTTAAATCTTTAATTAGATTTGAACGTGAAATGGTAATTGAATTTACCGATAACACCGTGGTGTTAGATATGAAGTATTACCAGTTTTACTTCATGGGATGAAAAGGTTGGGGTTGGGAAATTAAAACAAATGATTACTTCGGTAAGGTTCGTTAAACCCGACTAGTTTGGATAAACCATAATTTGGTTTGAATTGATATTCAAAAGAAGATTAAAGGATGAATTTAAAGAATTTATCTTTGATAAAATTAATTGGAACCTTTCCCAAAGTATAAGAATATTTGAATAAAGAAATATTCTGGATTGAAATGAGGCGTATGTTGTGTTTGTGTAACACTTGTGTATTATATACGTGAGTTATTCGGAAAGACCGGGTTTATCCCATTCTGAATAACTGATACGACGATTAATCAAAGATGAAGATGGTGGTTGAAGACCGGAGGTCTTCTCATCGTTTGGATGATTACTGACGATCTTGATTGTGTTGTACACCCAAGATGAGGGAATCAGTTCGTGATCGTCCAGACGTACTTGGAGATCGATGGATATGTGAGGAATAAGGTTCCTCCGGTTTCGTTCAGACCCAAAACGAACTTGTATGGACTGTGTGTCTGACATTGGATTTTGCTATGTTGATTGATCTCTATTATATATATACACATGCCTGGTGAAGGGGAATTCATTCACTTACTTCACCCTTCTCTGAGACGTACGGGATCAGAGGTTGTATATCGATAGACATCAGTTGCATGGTGTGAATTGCCTGTGTGGAATGCCTAAGTGGCAAATGATCAAGGCGCCTATTAAAAAGCAGAGTCTTGTGGTTGATGATCAAAGCACGACCTCTGTGGCATAGCTTTGTGTAGCGTTAATTCGTGAGCTTCACACTCCGGTTGTGAACCAGAAACGGAAGAGGACATCAGGGAGGGCATGCGTTTCTTTCTAGCTAGGGTAGTGTCAGTGGCCTACCAGCCCTGACATTTATATTATTTTCACCTGTGTGGTTGTTGGATTGCGAGGCGCCTCAGATATATCGATGATTATGTGGAGCCGATGGAGTCATATGACTCATTTACGCCCCCAAAGGGCGGGGAAACGCAGTGTTCAGGCATTTTAACCACATCGGTGGACCGGCCCTGACGATCCAAGGGCCCACCTGAGTCTGGGTCCTTAGACATGGTAGGCTAGATTGTCTTGAAGCAGTGAGGACGATCCCTGGCCTCGGTTCACAGATGGAAATCCAGCTTCCAGTACGTGACATTTGCGGTTTTGATTGTAGAGCCTAGTATTGGCGACATGATATATGGTACCCATGCCGTCTTGGATTGATACATTTATATTTGAAGTTCTTTTATACACTACGCACTTATAATAGTATCAAATGATTTGTTTTAAACGTACCAAGCATGTTTGGCTGTTATAAGGGAAAACCCTATCCTCCGGCTCGTGTGATGGGACCTGGGTCTTATAATAGCTTCATTTTTCCAAAATGCATTGCGCTGTTTTGTTATATGCACTGGTATTTTTGGAAGGAAACCCGTTCCGTGTTATACGGCATGGTCCCTTGATATACCTGATTTAAAGTAATGTTTTAAATAACTTTTTTAGTTCTCACACCAGTCACATGACTGACCTGAAATTTATTGTTTTAACCTAAACTCTGGGTGCCCCTATTTTCCACACGGGCAGCTAGTAGTTTTGGTTTTGCAGATTTAGATTCACAGGATCCTGGTTTACATCTGGAATGATATTCGGAAAGCTCTGTATCCGTATATTTTTTTCAGTTGTGTTTTGTATTATTCTCCGCTGCATTATAAATTGTAAATCTCTGATATTTATCGAATGTGTAATATTTATTCATACTCTGTATATTCTTGTAATCTGATGAAATTGTTGTAATATACAATGAAATGTTCTTCTGTTTGCGTTCTGATTGGTCGTGTTCTCAAAATAATCAGGGGTTTCGAACGGCCTTGGTCGGTTTAGCGATCGATTCGAAACAACGAAATTCCTTGTTGTTACATTTGGTATCAGAGCTTTGGTTTACAGAGCTCGAGAACAAGACACGTTAGAACCAAATGAAAGAATTCATCAGAGATTGGATTGGTAATATCCAATGAGAATGACTCGTTAGAGATGGGATTAGTAGTATCCTAGAACGAGTGTTGTAACGACCTGACTTTTTGACCGCTCCAAGTCGATAATTAAACCAACTCAAACCATTCAAAACGACATATTGTTATTGCTTATGAAGTTAAAATATAATCATCATAGAATCACAGACACTATACACAGAGTATATCACAGCGGGAGAAAAATTTATACAACATGATTTAAAAATTTATAAATTCAGATATAGCGGAAGACTGTATACAGAATCATACTGATATATGAATACACTGACAGAAGTGCGAGTAACTGCATAACAATAGGTGGACGACTGGATCTCCAACAAATCCCAAGCTCTAATACATAGATTTCCAAGCTGTAATACTCGATCTGACCCGGGCATTTGCAAGGAATAAAACAAACAAATACTCGAGTCAGGACTAACATTCTCATATAAGTGAATTAACTCAAGTGACATGTTTAAATGGAATGCATCCGTAACTTAAAGGATAGTTGGGATTTCCATCGCTTAAGGATCCATGAAACTAACACATATAGTATAATACGCTATTATACTAGTGTCTATTCAGTAAAATAAATATATCAAAATAGCGTAAGCGGGATTACATTTTTACCCTTACACCGTTTATAATACCGTAGTCTATACAGTACCGTAAACCCACCGTAAACCGATGGCATCAGAGGGCACTTTATAGGTACGATACAAATCAAAATCGTAGGGGCTCGATGAGGATAATATGACAAGGCACTCGAGGCAATACCCAGGATAGGATTCTACCATTTGCACTCCCGGATCGGTGGTAACGCATAGCAGCTACTACCGCCCACCTCGGAACACACTCCCAAAAAAATCAAAGGGTGCACCGAAATCAATCACAATAGTCATAGAGATGGTATCGAAGAAGCATGTCCGATCAGAGGTGCTACCTCAATTAGTCACGGTATAGCTCCTGTTTTAGTCATTTTAATTATGACCCGAAGGTCAAGGCCAATCCATCAGCGTTCTCTTTCTTCAAATCCAGTAATCGCCTCCATACCATCCTACTTCATTTCTGGAATCTCCACCACGTACAAAGTTGTTAAAGTGGTGTCGGCATTGGCAGAGAGTATGACATCTACTGACTCCGGTCTCTTTAACAAATGATCGTTTACATTTTTCACACCGTGGTCATTAGATTTGAAATCATGTTTTCGAATATCGCTAATCGATTTGTTCCAAGTTTGCCCCAAAAATCGATTACTCAAATAATTTATCATTGGTTTGATTACGATTACAAATCCAATATTCACAATCATCCTTCGCCAACCATTTGGTTTTAAAGTTTCAATTTCCACGAAATATCATTATTGCTTGAAATCCTTATTCCAACTCTTCGGATTTACTAGATTGGGTTGGACCTAAATATTATTTGAAATTATAAAATAAATCTAAATTAGTTAGGTTTGAAAATAATACAAATATTAAATTAAAAACAATGTATCCACACATATATATATACACTTATACAAGTAGTTATAAGAAGGTACATAAATCTTATTGATAAAAATAGTAATAAGTTTACTTTGAATTTATAAAAATATGGGTAGAAGGTAACTTTTAGAAATATAGTGCAAATATATATACTTATATAAATAGTTAGAACCTGGAAAAGTTACTTTTATATAAAAATATAGTTTTATTTAAGCAATAGTGATCCTATCCACTCTAAGTCCTTGTTTCAAAATTTCCCTTTAATCCATTAAGATTTCACGTTCGAATCAAATTCCCTTTTCATTTGGTTCAAATTTCAATATCATTGTTAAAGGATTCTCAACCCATTGTTCACCTTGGATTTCACACATCTTCAATATAATACCTTCCCAATATTCGACGTTAGTTGCTAGCTCCAAGTAATGCTTGTTAAATCCCCATTGTTATCAAAACTTATATTTGCCCTGTCTTAAGATAAAACATTTTTCTCTTATGTATGAATTTAACAAATTTCGCTTACTAAAAAAGTCCCTTTCCACAATTTAAAAATGGTGAAAAGTTACTTGACAAATCTTTTTCCAAAATGAGTTCCAATACTTTAACAAATCCTTACAAAATCCTTTGTATTGAATTCATACCCGGCTTAACTTCATATTACAAAATCTAATTATATAAACCCAAAGTTTACACAGAATGTGTTTAACATCAACTTGCTCTAAATGTCAACCCATATAATCCCTTTTGAAACTTATTTACATCAAATCGGATTTCTTTACAATTTCAAGTTAAGTTTGAACAAAATTTCCTTTAACATTTCCTTATGCAATATGAAGATTTCATGAAAAATCCTATTTACAAAATCGATATAATATTTTAAAATACTTATATTTTATTGACCACGGTGTCCGTATATAATTTTCTATCCTATGGTCAAGTGATACAGATATTTATCATTTCAATCCGTTCTTTAAAATATTCGAATCCCGGGTATGTATCATTTCAACCCGCATCCCAAACCGATTTGAATATACAAGGTGTTCGGGTATGTATCATTCCAACCCGTAAATGTTTCCTAATCTAAAGGAACTTGTATGGTGAGAATAAAATATAGCATACCACACATTCACATACAAATTGTGTCATATAAGATAACGGTGTGTGTCATATGTGCACAATCACGAAGCAACCAATTTCTAGAACAACCTAACATTTCATTCAACATTTCAAATCTTTAATTCACTTAATAAAAGTATTAGTCTGCGAGTGAGTAGAAACTCACCTTCTGAGGCCTGAAGACGAATGCAAAATTTTTGAGAGAGAAGATCCGAGGATGAGAGTTGATTGCCAAACAACGGCATGCATCCAATAAATTTGCATACACATATACATATGCATATGTGTACACAAATGGAATTTTGGAAATATGTAGACCCCATTCCCAACGCGATTCCCGACAAATGAATGAATCCAAACCATCTTAACTAGTTAATCAAAGCGGAAGTCAAAAATCAATGTGTTTATATAGGAAAGACGACATGCATGCAAATATTTGATAAACAAACGAACATACCAGCCTGAATCAGACAGAACAGCAAAGCGAAGGTGAACTCAGATCCAGAATTCCACCGATCCGCATGCTTAAACATATATAGCACCTCTTCTAGACATTGCTTCGAACAGCTTGAGTGCATGTTGTTCTGGGCGCACTATGCAGCAAAAGAAACAAACGGAGGTAATGGATGGAGAAGCAACGCTATAAAATGCCTTGACAAGGATGAGGCATCACTGGGAAGTTCATAGGTGAAAACTAAACATTGGCGTCCTCAAGATACAGATGACCCAAACATATAAAACGAAATAGCAACAAAAAAAGAATAACTTACTAACTCTTCGATGCAGATATGAGTTAGAGGAAATGATCGATCTTGGCAATGATTTTGGTCAGACGGATTCGCGGAAACACAAATGGGCTTTACGGTGTTGGATCTGAAAGTTGGAGTGATCAGAGGCTCGGGAAGGAGCTGGGCGCTTCAGGTGGTAGCCACATGACACGGAAGGTGAAAGAGGAGCGTTCGATGGTGGAGTGGAGACTTGCGAACGGATGAGTCTGGCTTGAGTCACCTGGAAAACAGTGGTAATGAGATCGCTATTTGGAGGTGAGGTCTCGGTTTCCTTCGAGGCAAGAGCGCTCGCAGTTGAAGGATACTAGCATCGAGTCTGCGGCGGAGGTCAGACGGTCGTGGATAGCGCGGTCTTGGTGACGAAGGGAGAGGCGATTTCGAGGATCGAGAGCAAGCCATTTTATTTTCTTTTTCCACTGTGTTCGATTTGAGAGTGAGGGGAGAAAATGAAGATCAATGTCGATTTCTTCTGTATTGGGAATATCTGATTTATAAAAGGAAAAGGAAAGGGGAGTGAGCAGAAAGGTAAAGACGCGTGGAGAGGAAAGTAAGGGAAAACGTCCGCGTGTTACGTTTGTTCTGATTGCTTGCAACGTGCTTGATTTTGTTTATTTATTATTATTCCCTTCTGGAAAAAAAATTCTTCTATTAAAACGTTATATAAGAGGTTTATGGCGATCCCCATTAGTACATATATAATTATGGATATAGATACAATTCAACCTTGTTTGTCTTTGCATATATTTTTTTAAATCAATATTTTACAAATTATATATTTCACATTTGTTTTCCATTAAACGGGTTCTAAATTTACTTATCATGTTAAATTTTGTACTATCAAACAACTTACATATTTTTAAGTTTATATTTGAAACTCAAATTCATATTTCTGGTTTGCACTGAAGTTTTCAAGTACTAACTTAAATACTATTTATAAATATTCATTCAAACAACATACAAATTCAAGTGTACGTAAAATTTCAAACCCATGTTTATAGCGAAATTGAGATTCCACATTCACGTTAAGAATCATAAAACATTACATCTTCAATAAATTATATATTTTTAATATATTAAAATTACCGGTTCGTTACAAGTGTGAAGAGTATATTTTTAAAATTGAAAACAAATTTTGTTTTGAAATTTTAAACTTTATTATACGTATTTGAATATTTATTTGTATTGAATTTGGGCAATCCAATATATAAATTTTTTGCATATACGTCTGATCCACGGGTATTCGAAGTTTTAATATATTGGGTAGATATAGAATCACACTCTAGTCGCCCAGAGATCACACTGATGATAGCAGCTGCATCATCAGTGGATTTATGTTCGAGTTTCGAAAGTGGGATCTCTATATATTTCCATTAGACTGGTATGAGAACCAAAATATAGTTACAATATATTGTTGTGACTTTGCATCAAAAACGTGATTTTTGACTATATATCAAAGTTATGAATTTGAAAAGCTAATCAACTAATTGATTGCTGATTGTGTTGTTTGATTAGTGTTTGGTTAATTAAATGTTAAACCTTTAGCCAAATTGAACCAAACGGGGAATTGTATTGAAAATTTGACGCATTTGCCTACATATACATGTACTTACATTGAACAGGTCATAGCAAGGAGGCTAGAGAAGGGAATTGTATTGTTTGCCAGACAAATAGGTACATGTTTATTGCATTTCTTGGGTTTTTGATGATTTTATGAGCCGATTGGCTAGCCGCTTGGCTATTTCTTTTTCTTTTTAGATTGCTGAGGGCCATGGGAGGCTATTTGAAATATCCTGAAGCTCCCAGTGCAGGGGAGGTGTAACGACCCAGCGGATTTTCGACCCCGAAAATCGACATAAAACCACCATGTCGACTAATCAAGCATCGAAAACACTGGATTGTCATGAGAAAGAAATTAGAGGGTGAGATAAGAAAGAAAGAAATATTAGGATAGAAGAAAGAAGAAGAACACCACATCAGAATCTCATAGAGGAACAGATAAAATATAATATCAAATCTCTTTATACAAAAGAGTTGTATATACATACCAATCATCAGAGCATAACATATAACTGCACAGCGGGATAATAACTGAATATAACTAACGGTGAAGCCTCCTGCTTCCAGCTCCTGAAACTCCAAGCGAAAACCTAACCTGGAACATACTCAGTCTGACCCGAGCACATTTGATTTAAAACAAAATACACCGGGTCAGTCTGGAATACTATCAGTGATAAATTCACATAACACACACTTGTTTAACTTTGGAAAATCCTTTCGAAATCAAAGGGTAATAGTAAGACCAGTCCACACATAAACACGGACGGTTTTTACCTTACTATAACCCAAACCATTTTCAAAATCATACTTTGATCTGATATTATCATAATGTCTAAATACAAGTAAATAACAATCTAGAGGAACGCTTGCATCTCACGCTCCCCATATATAGTATACAATCTAAAACCGCGGGCACTTATTGGATATTGGATTTCCAACTTGACAAGGTATGGGACCACCTTCCGACTGTGTATCTCTACAGGCGAATACACTGGGTTCAACAAGAACGTCTTGCAACCCGACCCTCACATGACCGACCACTCATTTCGCTTGAGTGTATCGAATGTATATCACCGACGGTTGGGATCAGCAACCGCCTGCCCGAAAAGGGACAGCATCGAATATAGATTAAAGAAGCAAATGGATTTTCTCTAGATAGGTGATCATACACCCTAATGGGAGCGACCCACATAGCCATGCTGCCTGCCCGATTTTTTTCATTTTCCGGTTGATGAGGCTTGAGGCTAGAATTTACCTTTACCCATCTGGCCACAATTCACTTTGAATGCCACATCGTTAGATCCTCTGGATATCACTAATTGACGTCCACAAAAATACTCTAGTTGGGAGCTAACCAACTATAATACGTTTGAAGAAATCAACGTACGTGGTCCTTTGGAAATACTCTGTCAGACACTCGTCCATACAAGTCATCCAGGAACAGGATGAACCGAAGGTTCTCTCCTACTGCATCTCATATAGGAATCACCCCATGGATCAGTAGCGAGAAGTCCTTGCAACCTGTAGATTCCAACCACCACAGAACCACAGTTTATCTCTGGGAGCTAACCAAAAATTATTAGTGGTCCTTCCGTTTATGAAAATCCACAGTCTTCAATACTCCATCTCGATCATCTTCTGATCTCTACACGTATTTGTTGGTCAGAATGGTTTTCGAATATGAATTCGATCCCAGTCTTTCCATACCAACAATCGTATTGGTCAATTTCGATAGCCGGTGATTTAACTATTGAATAACAATAGTGTGAATAACATCAGTTTGCTGATTCAGCACTTAACACAAATTGACCTCTTTGAAATATACTTCACGATATAAACCACATTTTCTCTGATTAACTCTGATTGATTTACTTTGATTGATTAACTCTAACTTGACTAACTCGACTTATTTAACTCGACTAACTAGACTTGATTACTCCTATCGGTTAATTAATATTCGACTTAACTCCATTCGCTTGACTCTAGATCACAGCGATCACAATGGTTACACCTGATTCTCTCAGGAAACATCTGACCGCCGTAGGCTATCTGCAGCCCTGCGAATTACGCTAGCAGTTGTATGCAATACGCTAGCAGTCGTATGCAATGGCAATTCTTTCTGAGTAACTATGTTTGATTAACTCTGCTGTATTCGATCAACCCTAATTAAATAACAAATGTTCGATATAATTTGGAATCACTATTCTTATTTCTTTTGAAAACCAATATTTGCAGTAATTATTTACTTTCCCAAATCCTTGCATTGGAGTTGGATATTCCTCGTATAGGGTAAAACCCATTTCAACACCTTCACTCGCTTCAAACTAATATTATTCCTTGATAATAGTGAAGCCAATCAAGTTGGGGTGACCTTGATCAACCCGTTCTTACCTTAGAATCATATCAGCTTGTTACTTAAATACTCACCAAAATCTCCTTTTCTATCTCGATTTCAAACTGGTTTCGCAAACCATTTCTTACAGTTGAAATCCCTTAGTTCAAATTCCACATTTGACTAAATTCAGTTTCTTAACATTTAACTCAATCAATTTTGACTTAAACCCTTTAAAACCCTATGGGATTTGTTTCCAAATCGCTTACTCTAATTTTCTTAACCACTCTTAATACTTAGCTTTAATCTATTACCATATTCAACTTGTTTCCAATTCATAATCATTTCCCTTAAAGGATTCATTTCACTTGAATTTACTTTACTTAATTGAATAATTAAGTAAAATTTTATTTAAATCTCCACAGCTACTTACCATTCTCGTTTGAATACTCGGATTTTAAATCCCTTTCTAACCTCGCTTATCATCTCTTTGACCAAACCGTATTTCCCTAAATCACTTCTTGACTAAATCCCAATTAAAACCCAAATTGTTCTAATTATAAAAATAATAATTAATTATCTAAATAATTTACTTTGCTATTAACTGGGAATGGAAACATTAATCACTTTCAACAACTTATTAAATAATTATCCACTATGTTAACTCCAACTGGTTTGGTAATTACTTTAATTATAGTTAATCACACATTAACTAACATTAACCTTTATTAGTTTCATTTAACAAATAAACTTAGAACTTCAATCAGCTTAATTCAATTATCATTTCCAAGTAGAACAGTTGAATTTATTTACCGTACCTCTCAGATAACTTTTAACTGACTTTCACCATCATTTCCCCTTTTTAAATTAATTAAATAACTTAATTAATTTAAATCGCTATTTAATTGTTTAAAACCATTATCCCGTTTTATCAACTCGTAGGTAAATCCCTTGGGTCTCTACTTTTACGACTGATCCAAACATTTAAATAATTTCCTTTAACTCGATTAAAAATATTTATTTAATAATTTCCCAATTTAAACCCTTATATAAAATAATTGAATCACTTTAATCCAGTTATAAATAATTTATAACTTTAAAACCACGTCGATTCACCTGACGGTCGAACGATGTTAAAACCACACATTAGGGCCATTTACTGCCAATGACTCAGTCAACACAGTCGGTTGATTTTTAACCACAACAACGATGGATATATATTCAACTATCAATATTCGAACAAGTTTTGGTGTCAGTCAGGGTGAACAACTCATATGTATGCACCACAAACAAAAATACAGTTTATATTGAGGAATCCGGTCGGATCCCTCCAACCTATCCTTCTCTGCATCACAGATGTCAATTGATAAAAATATACGAATTAAATAAATAACTGCAACCAATCAAACAATAACAACAAATTGCATCCATCGCATCCAATCAACCAATTTAAACTGTTAACTGTAAAATGTATTTTATTGTGAATGTACCACATCACAGGATTCCAGAAGGTGTGAGAATTAACTCACCAGAGTTTGTTCTAGTCGACGGTTGACGCGTTTGTTGCATTTAATTTTGAACGGACGTTCAAAATTAGCTCAATTTTCAACTATCTCGGATCAGTGCCTAGTCAGTGCCATCGTCTAGAGCTCGTCCCTGCGATCCCAACGGATCCAGTTTCGCTGAAATCCATTGATGTATGTAAAAGTTATGCTCGATTTAAGGTTTGAATATGTATACGACTTTAATTAACTAATTATTTTTAAATTAAATAATTATCTCACCATTAATTACCTCATTATAATGCCACGTCAGCAATTAACCTCAAGTCCGCGCGTTTTGTCTTTCTCTCCACTTTGAAACCCGATGACACTCCTGAACCCAAACATCCCCAAAATGCCATCACCGGAGTTGATCCCCACGCCTCCTGTGACTGCCTGGAGATGACCGCACCCACGCCAATGCGACCGCCGGACCCTTAACCCCACTCGCCAGAACCGCCCATCGCTGAAACATCTCCGACCGTTGTGAAATCCAGGTTTGAACGGAAATCGTTCAACCACCTATTCCCGCCGCCACACGCCACATGGACCCACCAGACCACCACCCACCTGACCGCCGTGCCACCCAGTTCCGACCCCCCTGGCCCGCGACCCCCTCGATCAACATGGACGCCGGAATTTGTGCATTTCCGACCACGTCTTTTGAAAAACAACCCAAAATAACACTCCTCAGTTCATCTTCTCGCCCCGACCACCACGGTCCACCAGAGGTCATGCCACCGGTGCCAAAAGAAAGCTGGATCTCCCCTCTACAAAACCCCCAAGGTCTGGATCCTTGAAATCGACCACAGCCAGTGAATTTTGGCAAAGAACGAAAGTGGTTTTCGCCGGTTGTAATGACCCGTATTCTACACATCATAGGATCGTAGAATATTTATTTCTTTCCCATGTGAAGTTGTATGGTCATGTAACTTTGGGAAACATCTATTAGAGTCATTTCCCATGCTTATGATTTTTGTCGATTTTTAAATGACCATTTTGCCCCTAGTTGGTACTGTTTTGGCCATAACTTTTGATTGGAAAGGAATTTTGACCTGAAACCACTTCCATTTGATTCGTTTGATAGTTTCTCTTTCCGTAGAGTGGTCATAATGGCCAAACGGACTTACCGTTTGGGAGATATGGCTGAAACAAGGTTTGGAGGGTGAAAAACTGCTTAACCGGGCCAAATCGGGTGATTAGTGAGTAGGCCCATAACCCATTTCGGGATTAGGGTTATGGGAGGGCTGAAATGAGATGGAGAATCATTCCATTTCAGTTTTCTAGCCTCCACTTATCACCAAGGATCCCTAAAAATGGCCTCCAACCTCTAAATCACCTCCAAATCATCTTTTGGTCAAGGATTAAGCTTAGCAACCCCTAATCAAGGAAGATCTTCACCAAAGCGACATAGGAGCTGCTGTTTGGCATTGAAATTCACATCAAATCAGAGAACTATTTCAGATCTTAGTTTATTTGCGGCTAAGGTGAGTGATTTGCATAGTTTTACACTAATTATGGCTAATTAGGGGTAATTAGTGCCAATTAGCGAATTTAAGTATGATAAAATTCGGGAAAAATGTTCATAAATTCTTAAATGATGTTTTAGACCTCTGATATGAATTTGGGTTAATTTGGTTAAGTTTTGCTAATCCTATCATTAGTTTCACCTAAACATGCTTAAGGGGAAATGTGGGATTTTGGGTATGTTTGATCCATTTTAACCTATGATATTGATGTGAATGATGTTTGTGGTTGATTATGCATGTTGCTATGACTGTATGAAATGCTTTGTGATTGATTTCAATAGTTAGAATGGTCGAAAACGTCGTCGAATGGCGTAAACACTTGCTGGAACAGTTTCAGAAAACAGTGCAGAGTTCGGATCGGATCGGATAAGGGGGCTCGGATCGGATATGTAGAACTGAGCAAAGAATCTGATCGGATCGGAACCCAACACTTGGGAAAAGTGGCAAAAAGGAAGGCCACGCTAGCTAAACTGGGATCAGATCGGATAGAGGAAGACGGATCGGATCGGATAGAGGAAGACGGATCGGATCGAAGGGGACGGATCGGATCGGAAACACAAAGGCGAATCAGAGCAGGAGCACAAAAGCGGATCGGATAGGAGCATATGAAGGGGAGCATGAAGACGGATCTAAAGCACGAACCCAGAAGAACACCGACCCGAACCGCATCAGAAGGGGGACCCGACCCGAAAGGAAGCACCGACCCGACCCGAAGAGGAAGAAGCAGCTGACTCGAACCCAGAAGAACGCCGACCCGAACCGCATCAGAAGGGGGACCCGACCCGAACGGACAAAGAACACCGACCCGAACCGATGACCTGAGGAAGAACCCGACCCGACCCAGTATTGACCAATAACCCGAGATGCAAAGGTAGTCCAATAGGGGAAGTTAGAGCTCAGGATCCCGGAACCAGTTGGGAACCAACGAGTTCACTTCATGGTTGGACTTCGCTGCGGGACGTGTGCTAAGGAGTTGTCGACGTTCATAACTTCGATTCACCACTAAAAGGAATGATGGGCTACTTATCAGTGCAGTAGGGTCATTACGACCCGAGGGGCAAGGTGATGGTAGCAAGACTGCGTTATCAGTGCAGTAGGGTCATTATGACCTGAGGGGCAAGGTGATGCGTAGTAAGACTATGAGCCAGTGCAGATGGGGTGAATAACTCCATGGGGCAAGTGGACATAGTAAGGTTTGGAAAGGCTATGAGCCAGCGCAGATGGGGTGAATAACTCCATGGGGCAAGTGGACATAGCGAGGAATTTGTGGCTACGTTATCAGTGCAATGAAGCCATTTATGACTTCATGGGGCAAAGTGATCGTAGCAAGGTATGTGGGTGATCGAAGTGGTGAATATCGTATGCTTTACGCACTGAGTGAGAGATGTGAGGATGGATGCTATGTTTGATTGTTTGCCATCCCTATGACATGCACACCTCCCCCACCTCCGTATCTTTACACTGTTTGATATGATACCTTAGAGTGTTGTACAGTATGTAGTGCTAACTCTTTGGTTGCAGGTCCAGGTTCAGGTATGTTTTAGTCTACCTGTTATTATTCACTTTAGATGCTTATCTCTCATACCAGGCTTTATGTCTGACCCAGAGTTTTATGTCTCCTCTTATTACTCTGGGTGCTCACACGAGCAGACTAGAGACAGGTTAGCTGGTGATGTGCGAGTAGCTGATTCGGAGGCGGGCAGGAGGCTTCCACGTATTATATATATACATTCACATTCTCCCTGTGTCGTTGGTGGTCACTACTTGGGCATTAGTAGTGTACCTCATTTACCTTACTTTTGCTTTGAGACAGTTTGAAAGTTGTAATAAGCTGTATTTTGGATTTCCGCTGCTATGATGTCTAGTTCTGATTTTCAGCTTATGCACTGTCTCTCCTGTTTTATGTCAAGTATGTTATTATTATATTTTGTTCTATGCGCTGTGAGACATTCTACAGGTTCTTTGTATGTTCATTTCCTTCTTCCTTTTTCTTTCTGGCGACCCGTTCCGTGCTATCTGGACATGTGTACAGCGCACCTTTGGAGTAAATGTCGGTTGGTGCGGGGCGGGCCGTCACACTTGGTATCAGAGCTCTAGGTTGCGTAGTTAACCTAGGGAAAGACACTAGGGAGAGCTAGTACGTATATGAGAGCGCGTATTTGTGATTACTTTGGTTTTCAAAAGCTATGTATGTATATACTATTAGTAGTATAAGAATGAAGTTGCACTGCACTAGTACCACTATGGAGTCGTTAATCGTTTCCTTTTTTCAGATTGACGATGAGCCGACATGTTAGAGGTACTGGTAGAGGGGCCACTAATGGGAATGCCGCTGACATGAGGGCGATGTTTACCAACCTCATGAGAGACATGCTTAGAGAAGTGCAAGGGGCAGTTCCCAATCCCGGAGTTGGTGATGGCCCAGTAGTGCAGGCGCCTAGGGTCGATTTCGCCAAGTTGTGCAAGGATTACACTAACCTTGGTGGGAAACCGTTCCACGGGACGGAGTCGGCCACGGATGTTCAAGATTGGATGGATAGCTGTGATCGTATCTTTGATGACTTGGGTCTTGAGGATGCGATGAAGAGAAGGCTAGCGTCTCGCCAGCTGCAAGGGCGAGCGATGAATTGGTGGAATGCTATTAGAACAGCTACTCCAGAGGACCAGGTTACTTGGGTTCAGTTCAAGGCTCGCTTTAGCGAGAAGTTCATTCTAGCTGCCCAGAAGTCAGTGTTGTTTAAGAGGTTCTTGGAACTCAAGCAGAATGGGAGGGCAGTTTCTGATTATATTGCTGAGTTCGACACTTTGTCGAAGTATGGACTGTCTCTTATCGATACTCCTGAAAAGAAGAATGAGAAGTTCATTACTGGTTTGGATGGGTACTTGGGGGAAAGGCTTATCAACCACATCGATGAGACTTTTGAATCGATCGTGGGGAAAGCTTTGAGATCAGAGAGCCTTTACCCTAAGTCAAAGACCGAGGCTGCATCTGCAGAAGGGCCAAAGCCGCAAGCAGGCGGTGGAGGCAAGAATAGCTCTCAGAATAAGAGGAAGCAGGACCAATCTAAAGGTGGCCAGAAAAAGAGCAAGAAGGATGTTGAGTGCTTCAGCTGTGGAAAGAAAGGCCATTATGCTAAGGAATGTCGGGCCAAGCCAGCGGAAAGGAAGTGCTACAACTGTGGTCAAGTGGGACATCAGAAGGACAAGTGCCCGCAACCTCTTAAGGAGAAGCAGATGGTGAAAGCATATGCTCTTGATGCTATTCCTTCTTCGTCGAATGCCCCAACTGCGGCGGAGAAAGGAAAGAATGTTGTTATTCAAGGTATGCTTTCTATTTATGATATACCAGTTCGAGTTTTGTTTGATACTGGGGCTTCCCGTTCCTTCATATCTAGTGACCTGGTAGATAGGTTGGGACTGGAACCCGAGATAGTCGATAGACCATTGATAGTAACGAACCCGATTGGTGGTTCGACTAGCCTTAGTATGATTTGCAGGAATTTGGTCTTATCGAGTCATGGATGTATGTTTGTATGTGATTGCTTTGTTTTGGGCTTTACTGGGTATGGCATTATATTGGGAGTCGATTGGCTCCAAAGATACGGGGTGGTGGTAGACTGTGAGGGCTTTTTGGTGACAGTGAGGGCGGATGATGGGCGGAGGGTAGTGTTTGGTAGCCTACCTAGTGATGGGGTTATGGCTAGTTTTGTAAATTCCCTCGACATCCCGCAGGATGAGTTGTCAGATGTGCCCGTGGTTGGCCAGTATCCGGATGTCTTCGAGGAGGTGACCGGGCTTCCACCACACCGAGAGATTGAGTTCCGTATTGATTTAGTGAAAGATGCCAGACCTATCGTGATGCCACTTCGTCGTATGGCACCAAGGGAGCAGCGAGAGCTCGGGGTGCAAGTCAGCAATCTTTTGAAGAAGGGATTGATTAGAAGGAGTGTCTCCGAGTGGGGAGCACCAGTTGTATTTGCCACTAAGGCAGATGGTTCCCTTCGTTTGTGTGTGGACTATCGCGAGTTGAATAAGGTGACGAGGAAGAATAAGTATCCTCTACCGCGGATAGATGATTTGTTTGATCAGTTGGAAGGAGCAAGAGTGTTCTCCCAGTTGGACCTCGCGACAGGATTTCATCATCTTTGAGTAGCAGATGAGAGTGTTCCGAAAATGGCATTTAGGACGCCGTCTGGATTTTATGAGTGGTTGGTTATGCCATTTGGGTTGACCAATGCACCAGCCTATTTTGTGGATCTTATGAATCGAGTATTCAGAGATCAGTTGAATAAGTTTGTTCTTGTGTTCGTGGATGATATCCTTGTTTACTCAAGGACAGAGGAGGAACACAAGGGGCACTTGAGGATAGTGATGGAGGTGTTGAGGAAACACCAATTGAAAGCGAAATTCTCTAAGTGTCATTTTTGGAGAAGGGAAGTAAGATTCTTGGGTCATGTTGTTTCAGAGAGTGGTATTGCCGTGGACCCTGCGAAGGTGGCTACGGTACAGGATTGGCCTACACCCAAGAATGCAACAGATGTAAGAAGTTTCTTGGGATTAGCTGGATATTATCGTAAGTTTATCCAAGACTTCTCCAAGATAGCAGCACCGTTGACTCAGTTGACTAAGAAGAATCAGTCCTTCATCTGGGACGGAGTGTGTGAGGATGCCTTCAAAAGCCTAAAGGAGAGGTTGACGCGTGCGCCAGTGTTAGTCATTCCTAAAAGGAATGAAGAGATGACGGTATACACGGATGCTTGTGGTACCGGACTGGGTGCAGTATTGATGCAAGGAGGTAGGGTTGTAGCTTATGCTTGTCGACAGCTAAAGCCGCATGAGAAGAAGTATCCTACCCATGATTTGGAATTGGCAGCGATTGTATTTGCGCTGAAGATGTGGAGACACTATCTCTTGGGAGAAAGATTTGAGTTGTTTACCGATCATAAATCGTTAAAGTATCTCTTCTCTCAGAAAGATCTGAATCTCCGTCAGCAGAGATGGTTAGAGTTCTTGGCTTCGTATGATTTTGATATCGCATACACACCTGGGAAGGGTAATGCGGTAGCCGATGCCTTGAGTAGGAGACATGCCAGCTTAGGGGCAATGTTTCTTGAATGGAAGCAACTGGAGTATATCGCGGGGTTTGATTTCAGACCAAAGTGCGAGTTGGATCCAGTTATGCTAGCTAGTTTGACGATCAGACCCACTTTGATGGAGCGGATTGGTTCCAACCAGAGGGACAATCCTAATCTACTAGAAATCATCTCCAAGTTAGGGATGGGTATCGATGAGGAGATGAGTGTGTATGGGCTTGATCGAGATGGATGGCTTCGGAAAAATGGAAGACTAGTTGTGCCCAACGTGAATGGTTTGAGAGATGAAGTGCTTAGAGAATGTCATCACTCAAAACTGACTATGCATCCCGGTGGTAATAAGATGTATCGAGACATGAAGCGAACCTACTACTGGGAAGGGATGAAAAGAGACGTTGGGAAGTTTATATCTAAATGCATGAATTGTCAGCTAGTTAAAGCCGAGCAAAAGAAGCCTAGTGGGTTGTTGCAACCATTAGAAATTCCCGAATGGAAATGGGAACAAGTTTCGATGGATTTCATCGATGGTTTACCTAGGACTAGATCGGGATATGATAGCATTTGGGTAATTGTGGATCGATTAACTAAGAGCGCAAGATTTATACCGGTCAAATCGACCAGGACGGCAGCCAAGTTGGCAGAATTGTATATGAGGTGGGTAGTGAGATTTCATGGAGTACCCAAAAGCATTGTGAGTGACCGAGACCCGTTGTTCACTAGTGGGTTCTGGAAGAGCTTACAAGAGGCTCTAGGGTCAAGATTACATCTCAGTACCGCATATCATCCTCAGACCGACGGTCAGACGGAGAGGGTGAATCGTATATTGGAAGATCTCTTGAGAGCTTGTATATTGGATTTTGGTGGATCATGGGATGATCATTTGCATCTAGTAGAGTTTGCATATAATAATAGCTACCAATCCAGTATCGGTATGGCCCCATATGAAGCTTTGTACGGAAGACCGTGCAACTCACCATCAAGTTGGATAGAGACTGGAGAGAAGTTTGTGCTTGGACCAGATGTGGTGAGAGAAACTTCCGATAAGATCAAGATCATTCAGCAACGAATGAAAGCTGCCCAAGATAGGCAGAAGAATTATGCTGATAAGAGGAGAAGAGACTTGAAATTCTCCGTTGGTGACTTGGTGTTTGTCAAGATTTCTCCGTTGAAGAGCGTGATACGATTTGGCAGGAGAGGCAAGTTAACACCAAGATTTGTTGACCCGTTCCCTGTTCTTGAACTAGTCGGGAATTTGGCGTATAGAGTTGGCTTACCAGAGAAAATGACAGGAGTTCATAATGTGTTTCATGTTTCCCAACTAAGGAAGTTCGTTCACGACTCAAATGTGACTATTTCACCTGATCAGCTAGAGGACTTCGAAGTAGAACACGAGGCGGTTGGGAACCGCAATCCGATTCGTATTGTGGGGCACGATACGAAGCAACTTCGAAGGAAGTCGGTGAAGCTAGTCAAGGTTCAGTGGGGCGAGGACGAGAATGATTGTGCTTGGGAGACAGAGGAGAGCATTAGAAAGGCTTATCCAAACATCCCCAAAATGCCATCACCGGAGTTGATCCCCACGCCTCCTGTGACTGCCTGGAGATGACCGCACCCACGCCAATGCGACCGCCGGACCCTTAACCCCAATCGCCAGAACCGCCCATCGCTGAAACATCTCCGACCGTTGTGAAATCCAGGTTTGAACGTAAATCGTTCAACCACCTATTCCCGCCGCCACACGCCACATGGACCCACCAGACCACCACCCACCTGACCGCCGTGCCACCCAGTTCCGACCCCCCTGGCCCGCGACCCCCTCGATCAACATGGACGCCAGAATTTGTGCATTTCCGACCACGTCTTTTGAAAAACAACCCAAAATAACACTCCTCAGTTCATCTTCTCGCCCCGACCACCACGGTCCACCAGAGGTCATGCCACCGGTGCCAAAAGAAAGCTGGATCTCCCCTCTACAAAACCCCCAAGGTCTGGATCCTTGAAATCGACCACAGCCAGTGAATTTTGGCAAAGAACGAAAGTGGTTTTCGCCGGTTGTAATGACCCGTATTCTACACATCATAGGATCGTAGAATATTTATTTCTTTCCCATGTGAAGTTGTATGGTCATGTAACTTTGGGAAACATCTATTAGAGTCATTTCCCATGCTTATGATTTTTGTCGATTTTTAAATGACCATTTTTCCCCTAGTTGGTACTGTTTTGGCCATAACTTTTGATTGGAAAGGAATTTTGACCTGAAACCACTTCCATTTGATTCGTTTGATAGTTTCTCTTTCCGTAGAGTGGTCATAATGGCCAAACGGACTTACCGTTTGGGAGATATGGCTGAAACAAGGTTTGGAGGGTGAAAAACTGCTTAACCGGGCCAAATCGGGTGATTAGTGAGTAGGCCCATAACCCATTTCGGGATTAGGGTTATGGGAGGGCTGAAATGAGATGGAGAATCATTCCATTTCAGTTTTCTAGCCTCCACTTATCACCAAGGATCCCTAAAAATGGCCTCCAACCTCTAAATCACCTC
Organism: Allium sativum; assembly: GCA_030737875.1. Taxonomy (NCBI): domain Eukaryota; kingdom Viridiplantae; phylum Streptophyta; class Magnoliopsida; order Asparagales; family Amaryllidaceae; genus Allium; species Allium sativum. The sequence goes on along the minus strand of CM060926.1, from coordinate 1,013,720,101 downwards.
CAAATCATCTTTTGGTCAAGGATTAAGCTTAGCAACCCCTAATCAAGGAAGATCTTCACCAAAGCGACATAGGAGCTGCTGTTTGGCATTGAAATTCACATCAAATCAGAGAACTATTTCAGATCTTAGTTTATTTGTGGCTAAGGTGAGTGATTTGCATAGTTTTACACTAATTATGGCTAATTAGGGGTAATTAGTGCCAATTAGCGAATTTAAGTATGATAAAATTCGGGAAAAATGTTCATAAATTCTTAAATGATGTTTTAGACCTCTGATATGAATTTGGGTTAATTTGGTTAAGTTTTGCTAATCCTATCATTAGTTTCACCTAAACATGCTTAAGGGGAAATGTGGGATTTTGGGTATGTTTGATCCATTTTAACCTATGATATTGATGTGAATGATGTTTGTGGTTGATTATGCATGTTGCTATGACTGTATGAAATGCTTTGTGATTGATTTCAATAGTTAGAATGGTCGAAAACGTCGTCGAATGGCGTAAACACTTGCTGGAACAGTTTCAGAAAACAGTGCAGAGTTCGGATCGGATAAGGGGGCTCGGATCGGATATGTAGAACTGAGCAAAGAATCTGATCGGATCGGAACCCAACACTTGGGAAAAGTGGCAAAAAGGAAGGCCACGCTAGCTAAACTGGGATCGGATCGGATAGAGGAAGACGGATCGGATCGGATAGAGGAAGACGGATCGGATCGAAGGGGACGGATCGGATCGGAAACACAAAGGCGAATCAGAGCAGGAGCACAAAAGCAGATCGGATAGGAGCATATGAAGGGGAGCATGAAGACGGATCTAAAGCACGAACCCAGAAGAACACCGACCCGAACCGCATCAGAAGGGGGACCCGACCCGAAAGGAAGCACCGACCCGACCCGAAGAGGAAGAAGCAGCTGACTCGAACCCAGAAGAACGCCGACCCGAACCGCATCAGAAGGGGGACCCGACCCGAACGGACAAAGAACACCGACCCGAACCGATGACCTGAGGAAGAACCCGACCCAACCCAGTATTGACCAATAACCCGAGATGCAAAGGTAGTCCAATAGGGGAAGTTAGAGCTCAGGATCCCGGAACCAGTTGGGAACCAACGAGTTCACTTCATGGTTGGACTTCGCTGCGGGACGTGTGCTAAGGAGTTGTCGACGTTCATAACTTCGATTCACCACTAAAAGGAATGATGGGCTACTTATCAGTGCAGTAGGGTCATTACGACCCGAGGGGCAAGGTGATGGTAGCAAGACTGCGTTATCAGTGCAGTAGGGTCATTATGACCTGAGGGGCAAGGTGATGCATAGTAAGACTATGAGCCAGTGCAGATGGGGTGAATAACTCCATGGGGCAAGTGGACATAGTAAGGTTTGGAAAGGCTATGAGCCAGCGCAGATGGGGTGAATAACTCCATGGGGAAAGTGGACATAGCGAGGAATTTGTGGCTACGTTATCAGTGCAATGAAGCCATTTATGACTTCATGGGGCAAAGTGATCGTAGCAAGGTATGTGGGTGATCGAAGTGGTGAATATCGTATGCTTTACGCACTGAGTGAGAGATGTGAGGATGGATGCTATGTTTGATTGTTTGCCATCCCTATGACATGCACACCTCCCCCACCTCCGTATCTTTACACTGTTTGATATGATACCTTAGAGTGTTGTACAGTATGTAGTGCTAACTCTTTGGTTGCAGGTCCAGGTTCAGGTATGTTTTAGTCTACCTGTTATTGTTCACTTTAGATGCTTATCGCTCATACCAGGCTTTATGTCTGACCCAGAGTTTTGTGTCTCCTCTTATTACTCTGGGTGCTCACACGAGCAGACTAGAGACAGGTTAGCTGGTGATGTGCGAGTAGCTGATTCGGAGGCGGGCAGGAGGCTTCCACGTATTATATATATACATTCACATTCTCCCTGTGTCGTTGGTGGTCACTACTTGGGCATTAGTAGTGTACCTCATTTACCTTACTTTTGCTTTGAGACAGTTTGAAAGTTGTAATAAGCTGTATTTTGGATTTCCGCTGCTATGATGTCTAGTTCTGATTTTCAGCTTATGCACTGTCTCTCCTGTTTTATGTCAAGTATGTTATTATTATATTTTGTTCTATGCGCTGTGAGACATTCTACAGGTTCTTTGTACGTTCATTTCCTTCTTCCTTTTTCCTTCTGGCGACCCGTTCCGTGCTAACTGGACATGTGTACAGCGCACCTTTGGAGTAAATGTCGGTTGGTGCGGGGCGGGCCGTCACACCGGTTTTGGTGAAATTCCGGCCACCACAAGCGTCGATACCTCTCCAACTTTTCACAGTAGCTAGATAGGAACCCGATCTACCACTTTCTCTTTGGTTGCCATAGCAAATTCCTTCTGGATTGGAAGATATAAACGATTTTATGTTGAGGGTCTTATTTGCAAATTTACATGACTGAGGATGGTGATGGCTGGAAAATTGTGATGGAGGGTGTTTATGTAGTGAGGAAATAATATAATTTATGTCGACGTGACGCGTGATGAAAACTAACGATTTTTATTTCGTACCTATCGCTATTTCAAACATCGTTTATTCGTTGCTGCGCTCACATACAAACCCTGTTCAAGACGCGATTGGACGGCGTAGTATATTTTGACGATACGGTCCTAACGAAACTTGTTTCGTCGAATTCCGTGTCCGTTTGCTCAAATAGCGTTTGTACACGTCCAAATAGATAGATTTATTTTACATTTTATTTTTCCACGCTCACAGAATAACCCCGATTGACGTGCAGTTTGAAAATCTAGCAATAATTTACTGTTACGGTTCTAAAAAAATTTGTTTTGTCGAAAACTGAGGTCGTTTGAAGAAAGTCCTGTTTATAACTGGCCAATTCGAATAAAATAAACCAATTTTAAAATATTTCAATATAATATTATTAGAATATTGAAATTGGCCATATACGACCAGAATATCGTATACTACCACAATAAAATATCTCGGGTTGAATTTGAAGCCAAAACGATATTTAAAATATTTAAAAACCATTTGTTTTATATAAATAATCGCTATAATATATAAAGGAATTCCATAGCGACCTTTTCAAAATTTGATTTGGACATAAAATAAAATCTACGCTATGAAAAATTGGATTTTTCTTTGCCATTGGAAAGATATCGTCAAACCGGTCCCGACGTTTCTTGTTTCGAGGAAATCCGACTTATTTTGAACCCGGTACGACCAATTGAAGTTCAAAACGCCAAAACGCGAACTGCCGCGCCGCTGCAGCTCGTTATTTAATTAAATTATAAACCATATATATTTAATCATCGTTTTCTAAATGAATCGTCACTAAAATTTAAATATAAAAAATATTTGACCACTTTAAACTACCTGATCACAATATATGGCAAATTCTATATTTTCACAATATTCTGGAAATTAATATATTATTTTATTATTTATTTAAATAATAAATTCCAAATAAATTGTTAAATTCGATTATTTAAATTCAACCCAGTATTTTAAATAATTAAAATAAACCAAATAAATAGGCGGAAAATACGGGTCGTTACAGGAGGTTATGGCGAAATTTTCGAAAATTTAGGGTGTAAGTCAAATTTTTGAAAAATTTGAAAAGTTCATAAAAACTGAAAAGTTGAAGAACTTAAGCTATAATAAAAAGAATGAAAGTTGAGTTGGTTTGTAAAACAACTTTCAGCTTCGTTCCTTTTCGGGGACGAAAAGTTTTAAGTCGGGGAGATTGCAATAACCCGGAAATCTGAGCCAATTTAAAATTTTTATTTTGGTGATTTTAATGAATTTTGAATATTTAAAATGGATTATTTTAAATAATAACGACGAAAAATATATTTTCGACGAAATTAGAACGAATAAATTCATTTTAATTATAAAAGGAATTGAAAATGGCGCGGTAGTTCGAAAATTCGATTTCAAAGTTCAAGTGAATGTACATGATTCAAAATAAACCGGATATTTGCGAAACCAAAAATATTAGAATCTATTTGAGAATATCTTTCCAACGAATCCGAAAAATCAAAATTTCATAGCGGGAATCAAAAGTTACGTCTAGTTGAAAATTCAGAATAGTCGCTATGATATTTTAGCCCTTAAAAATGGAAATTTTGCAAACGACCTCGGTTTTTGACGAAACCACTTTTGTTGGATCCACGATGTCAAGTTATTGCTAAATTCCAAAATTCATAATTTTCTGAATCAATATGTGAGCGTGGCGAAGGAAAACATGTTTTGACAGTTTCAGTCAATTTCGATCGACCAAAAAATGACCATTTTTCAAATGGTCTCAGAATTTGACGAAATTAGTCTTGTTAGAACCGTATCGTCAATACAAGACTAGAAAATATTTTTCGGAAATTTTTAGAGTTCGTATGTGAACACGGTAAATTAAAATGTACGTTTAAAATTGAATATATAGATTTATATTTTAATTTTGATAGAAACTGATCGAAACGGTCAAATTGGCTTACGTGACATATCCCATTGTGTTTGGAATGGGGGTATTACGCTAGGGGCGACAGTCGTTGGGCTCGATTTGAGTTTCGAATTAAAAGTCAATGCCATGGAATTTAAAAATAATTATATATATATATATATATATTATATAAACTCCTTATTCTCTCCCCTTACCTTCTCTCTCTCCCCGTCACTTTTCAAAATTGGAAAAAGGGGAAAAAAAGAAAAAAAACCGGAGCCTCTATCGCGAACCCAACCCCGCCCAGGCCTCCGGCCATCGCGCCCAGCGCCGCCGCGCTCCGGCGAGCCCCTCCCACTCCGACGCCCTCACCCTCTCTCCCATCCCTCTCCGTTAAAGCTCGAACGAGAACCCCCAGGCCCCAAACCGAAACCCTAGCCCAACCTCGCCACCTGAAGCCGCCTCCGTCCACACCCCAGCGCCGCGACCACCAAGACCCAACGCCCTCCGACCTGTTGTACCCCCTGAAGCCCTTCTTTGATTGGAAAGTAAGTGAGTTTAAACTGAATTTTTATTTTCAGTTTTAACTAAAATAGCATTATAAAAAAATTCGTTTTTATATATTAAACAACATGATAAAAAGTTGATTTTTAAATAGGAAAACGATGTATAAAGTTATGATTTTTACAATAGGGAAAGATTAGATTTTTACTAATCTAAAGATGAGATCTTTTAATATATAAAGTAGAGATTTTATTCATGAAAAGAAATGATTTTTAGCTTAAAAATATGATTTTTATATACTTAGCGATTTAAAATTATGATTTTTAATGATGTAGAGAAATAAAAATATAATCTTTACAGTATATGAAGTGAAATAAAAATAGGAACTTTATTTTTGTCATGAAGTAGTGAGAATAAAGATTTGATCTTTAGAAGTTTAAAAAAAAAATATTATGAAGTTAGCATGATAAAAATTTGATCTTTATTATATGAACACGGTCATAAAAATAGAATTTTTATCTCTATAGTAGCAGTGCAAAAATGTGATTTATATATACATAGCAACAATATAAAGATGCGATTTTTATATATGTAGTGGATACGGACAACGAAAGTGACAAAAGGCGAGCACGACGAAGATTTCCTACATAAGAAGAGTCGTGGCGTTTGGTTTAGCTTCTCGGTGAGAAATTCTCACTTTTAATTTATTTTCTAGTTGAAATATATACTAGGATGCAGATTGTGCTTAGCAGCACCCAACACCCATCGTCCACAGACCATGGATGACTTGGTTGTTTGATTGATGTGTTGTGAAAAATTGATTGTGTGATGGGAATGAATAAATATTTTATAGTTAAAAATATAATTTTTAACGTGTATATAAAATAAATATTTATAAACAAATCGGACGATTTGTTTATGTACACCCATTTGACTGATATTGATTGGGACGATAAGTTTTACACATCGCCCAACTGCACAAATACTACTCGGTGTTTGTTGATTTGAAACCCCACACGGGTGTTGGGATGATATTTGGCGTACACTAGTCCCGATTATTTAGTTTATGTCAATCGATTGGTTGACAGACTGTGTAAGCATTAATTATTTATATTTAATGCTTATGCAGTTGTGTGGTGCACTCTGGATGATGGTTGATTTTTATCGTTGCTACTATATGCATGTGTTGTATGGAATCCATATAATTAACGTTATATGGTAATTGATTGGGCCTCAATCCAATTTGGAAAATAAAGAATATTATAAAAGAAAATTCATGTGTTGAATAGAATAAAAATTCATGTGTTGAATAGAATAAATATTCATATGTTGAATAAAAGAATATTCATGTGTTGAATAAAATATATATTCATGTGTTGAAGAAAATATTCATTTGTTGAATAGAATAACGAAGATATAGAAATATATAAAGCCGTGTTGATTAGATATGCGCCATTTTGACGCGAACGATATTTATATCGATTTTATTCATTTTTATAATGAATATCGAAAAGGAATTGATTTCAAAATCGAATGTTTTGAAAATATTATCATTTATATATCGATGATATGGAATATTCAATTTTGATTAGAAATTGAATAGGAAGTTGAAATCGTTTTGAAAACGAATTTAAAACGATTTATAAAATACGTTTTGAAAGGAAATTGACGAAATATATATATAATATATATATATATTGTATATATAATAGTCGGAATAGAACGTGCTGCGCTGCGGTAGTTCGTGAATTTCGACCATTGACTTCGAATGGACGTTACAGGAGATCCGAGCGTCGGATTCTCCTTAAGCCGGAATTGTTGGGTTCGTATCGAAAAGAGCTTTTAAAGAATACAAGAAAGTAGAAATCTAACGGTTGGATTTGGAATTATGTCCAAATCAAATTTGGAAAAGGTCGCTGTAAGTGCAGTTCGATGGCCGTTGATGGAAATCGACTATACGGGCCTTGATAAAATTATTAAAAATAGTAATAATTTGTGTAAAATCATAAGAAATGATTTGGAAAGAATTGGGATGAAAAAATCTATATTTGAAAAGATAAAAATAGATTTTTATTAAAATGAACTAGTTTTGAACTAGAATTATAATCCATTTATTTTTAAAATAAATAAATTGGATTTGAAATGGTCTTAAAAATAACCAGGATTTCCAATATATAAATGGAACGGATTAGAATCGAAATTGTCTTCGGAATATTTCGATGTTGGATTTCGTGATTATACAGATATTGTTATGGAAATTTGAAAGATATATATATCGTTATTTCCCATACGATATTTGTTGGTTATAGGATTTGATATTGAATATAAGCCGATATATTTTCTATTCAGAGCCTTGTATTTAATATCAAATGGGATTTGAGTTTGTCTTGAATGTTGTCTTCATTAACACTGTTCTTAAACCCAGTTGAGAAAAAGATTAAATCTTTCTATTTAGATTTAATGAAGTGTACCAATTAAATGATATTTAATTGGAATTGAATTGGAATTGATTTTTGGGTTTATCGTGAACGGTGTTTTAAATAATATTTGTTCTTTGACCCGATGATTAATGGAATGTGATTTGGGTTGTCGTGAATGGTATCTTTAATAATACTGTTCTTAGACCCCAACGGAGTTAAGAAAATCAGAAAGTAACTGGAGATTAGTTAAGTTGAATGGTTTCCTGGGTATTGATCTGATTTTGGTTTCGGCCTTCGGGATTATTACTTAGGGAATTGTTCACTTGCTAATTTATGGTTAAAGGCTGATGGAATAGAATGTGATTTTGGGTTTATCGTGAACTATGTTTTAAATGACATTGGTTCTTTAGTTAAAGCCAGGATATGATTTCCCAAGTTAAATAATCATCAATATTGATTTTTGGAAAGATTAAAACCAAGTGGAGTTTTAATGAATCTTTAATTAGATTGAAATGATCGATAATGGAGTATCACCAGTTTTGCTCCAGGCGATAGTTAAATCTTTAATTAGATTTGAACGTGAAATGGTAATTGAATTTACCGATAACACCGTGGTGTTATATATGAAGTATTACCAGTTTTACTTCATGGGATGAATAGGTTGGGGTTGGGAAATTAAAACAAATGATTACTTCGGTAAGGTTCGTTAATCTCGACTAGTTTGGATAAACCATAATTTGGTTTGAATTGATATTCAAAAGAAGATTAAAGGATAAATTTAAAGAATTTATCTTAAAATTAATGGGAACCTTTCCAAAAGTATAAGAATATTTGAATAAAGAAATATTCTGGATTGGAATGAGGCGTATGTTGTGTTTGTGTAACACTTGTGTATTATATACGTGAGTTATTCGGAAAGACTGGGTTTATCCCATTCTGAATAACTGATATGATGATCAGTCGAAGATGAAGACGGTGGTTGAAGACCGGAGGTCTTCACATCGTTTGGATGATTACTGACGATCTTGATTGGGCTGTACACCCAAGATGAGGGAATCAGTTGGTGATCGTCCAGACGTACTTGGAGATCGATGGATATGTGAGGAATAAGGTTCCTCCGGTTTCGTTTAGACCCAGAATGAACTTGTATGGATTGTGTGTCTGACATTGGATTTTGCTCTGTGTTGATTGATCTCTATTAAATATACACGTGCCTGGTGAAAGGGAATTCATTCCCTTACTTCACCCTTCTCTGAGACGTACGGGATCAGAGGTTGTATATCGATAGACATCAGTTGCATGGTGTGAATTGCCTGTGTGGCATGCCTAAGTGGCAAATGATCAAGGCGCCTGTTGAAAAGCAGAGTCTTCTGGTTGATGATCAATGCACGGTCTGTGTGGCATAGCTTTGCGTAACTTTAATTCGCGAGCCTCACACCCCGGTTGTGAACCAGAAACGGGAGAGGACATCAGGGAGGGCATGCGTTTCTTTCTAGCTAGGGTGGTGTCAGTGACCTACCAGCCCTGACATTTATATTATTTTTACCTGTGTGGTTGTTGGATTGCGAGGCGCCTCGGGTATATCGGTGACTATGTGGAGCCGATGGAGTCATATGACTCATTTACGCCTCCAAAGGGTAGGGAAACGTAGTGTTCAGGCATTTTAATCCACATCGGTGGACCGGCCCTGACGATCCAAGGGCCCACCTGAGTCTGGGTCCTGAGACATGGTAGGCTAGATTGTCTCGAAGCGGTGAGGACGATCCCTGGCCTCGGTTCACAGATGGAAATCCAGCTTCCAATACGTGACATTTGCGGTTTTGATTGTAGAGCCTAGTATTGGCGATATGATATATGGTACCCATGCCGTCTAGGATTGATACATTTATATTTGAAGTTCTTTTATACACTACACACTTATAATAGTATCAAATGATTTGTTTTAAACGTACCAAGCATGTTTGGCTGTTATAAGGGAAAACCCTATCCTCCGGCTCGTGTGATGGGACCTGGGTCTTATAATAGCTTCATTTTTTAAAAAAGCATTGCGCTGTTTTGTTATATGCACTGGTATTCTTGGGAGGAAACCCATTCCGTGTTATACGGCATGGTCCCATGATATGCCTGATTTAAAGTAAAGTTTTAAAATAACTGTTTTAGTTCTCACACCAGTCACATGACTGACCTGGAGTTTATTGTTTTAACCTAAACTCTGGGTGCCTCTATTTTCCACATGGGCAGATAGTAGTTTTGGTTTTGTAGATTTAGATTCACATGATCCTGGTTTACAGCTGGAATGATATTCGGAAAGCTTTGTATCCGTATATTCTTTTCAGTTGTGTTTTGTATTATTCTCCGCTGCATTGTAAATTGTAAATCTCTGATATTTATCGAATGTGTAATATTTATTCATACTCTGTATATTCTTGTAATATGATGAAATTGTTGTAATATACATACAATGAAATGTTCTTCTGTTTGTGTTCTGATTGGTCATGTTCTCAAAACAATCAGGGGTTTCGAACGGCCTTGGTCAGTTTAGCGACCGATTCGGAACTGCGGAATTCCTTGTTGTTACACCGTACCTCTCGCATGCTAAGCAAGCACTTTACCATTTGACCTACATCCGCTCTATAATTATGTAATAAATAGTATGCTTACCATATTTCATATTTCATACGTTGATAGTAGGAATTAAAATACGTACTTTATTATAAAATCTGCACTATAAACCCTAGTAGAGCTGATTCCTAGTCTCGATCGATGAGCAAGCACAATTATGCACGTAATAGATATTCTCCAAGTTGTTTTTCAAGCTCGGCCGCAGAGATCCGCGCGGCCACTTCCACAAGGAGGAGAGGAGTGCATGCCGCTTACACAAAGAGAAAGAGAGTACACATGGCTTGCGCAAGAAGATATCGCACGCCGCGCTATGAAGCATTGGCCAGAAGAAACTCAAACTCCAGACTGGATTACTAAGAAACTGAAGGAGAGGAAGCTGCTCCTTCTTCACCCACCAACAATACCTAGAAACCCTGACGAGAAGATGGGAAATGGCATAATTTTCGGTACTAGGAGGCCGAGACGATCGTCAAATCGTGACTAATAATTTACTAGGTTTTTTAATTTATTTTTCAATTTATTTATTGTTATTTTTTAGGGACTGAAGTCTGAAGAAACGCTGCTGAAGGGATTACGCATGGACTAGGATCTCAATTTGTACAAGTTTCACAAGCAACAGAAATATTCTTTTGAGCAAAGGAAAACTAGTACGGATTGAGATCCTTGTCCATGCGTGTCCCCTTCAGCCGCGTTTCTTAAGACTTCAGTTCCTAAAAAAATAACAATAAATTAACAGTATATAAATTGAAAAATAAAAAAAAATCTAGTAAATTATCAGTCACGATTTGACGATCTCCACGGCCTCCCATTACCGAAAATAATGTCACTTCCCACCTTCTCATCAGGGTTTTTTGGTATTGTTGGAGGGTGAAGAATGAGTGGTTTCCTCTCCTTCAGTTTCTCGGTAATCCAGTCTCAAGTTGGAAGTTCTTCTAGCCAGTGCTTCTTAGCACGGTATGCAGTATCTTTTTGCGCAAGCTGCGTGCGCCTTCCTTCTCCTTGTGCAAATGGCGTACTCCTCTCCTCCTTTTGCAAGAGGCGGCTGCTGATTTCTGTGGCCGAGCTTGAAAAACAACTTGGAGAATATATATCCCATGCTTAATTGTGTTTGCTCCTCGATCGAGACTAGGAATCAGCTTTTCTAGGGTTTATGGTGCGGACTTTTTAAGAAAGCGCGTATTTTGATTCCTATTATCAACATATAAAATATGAAAAATCAATGACATTATAAAAGAGTGTGTTGTAGTATACGCATTTCTATTCAATCGGATTGCTTGGCCTTAAGAGCTACTCCATTAGACTACGAGTATATTATTGGTAAAACTTCAAAAAAAAAAAAAAAAATCAAAACTAAACTTCAGATTTATCTTGCACATTTTGTTACCTTTGAACTATAACCCCCGATCTAGTAGAATGCAGAAACACCCCCAACCAATCACATAAAAAGAGCAGGAAGTATAATACAATTATATAGTTAATCATAATACTTTGCAAACTCACATGTATACATCAACATAATTTCATTCAGGTTCATAATCAGATATGTTGTCATTGTTAGACCTGACCCCAAATCCATTATTTATTGTATTATTTGATAAAGAACACAAACACATTACATTTCTTAGAATAATTTCATACTTATATGACATCTAATGCATACATAGTCGAAATTCGATGACTATGAAATATATGTACTCCACAAGCATTGATACAATATTAATTTACATGCATAAAATATGTTTGATGACAGAGATAGAATGTGAACACGATAGTTGCTAAAAAATTCAGTATAAATTAGCTTTTTATAAGAGAGCTATTTGATAATCGATAATGACACCTAGGAACGTTCTTTCATGCTAATCTTCCATTTTGATTGAGATCTAGAGTAAACTGGATTTTTACATTGATATTTGTTATAAATTTACTTAGTTGTTTCAATTTGTAAATTATTTGTAAATTTACTTAGTTTTTTATTATAAATTTATAGTGTAGTTTATACTATGGTATACAAAGTTCTGATCTCAGCTTTAATTGAATCTATGTATCATGCTTGAGCTTGACATTGTATACAAATAAAAACTATGTAAATATCAAATTCCATCATATGGATAGTGCATAATACAAAATTAAACTCTCATTAGAAACTCCATTATGACCATATGTTGGTTAACCTGCTGAGTTCTAAATTCTTTTCCATCATGTTTTATGATGGTTAATCTATCACAAATTTTACTCTATTCATGATTTATGGGGAAACATATGGAGGCTAGTACATTATTTCCGTAAAAACACACATCTAAGATTTTGATCTTTATTAAAATTATAGATTTCAGACTATTTCTACAATCCTTCAACAATACCCAAAAGGAGAAAAAGAAAACACTTTCAGTAACACATAGTATTGTAGTGGGGAAAAAAATCCCAAAATTAGCATTAAATGTGAAAAAGTAAATTTCACTCTTTTGTAAACAACCTTCAATTTTTAGCCAGTAAGTAAAAAACATTCAAACAAAATAATGCCTATGGCGATGCCAAACATTATTTATCCTTGATCTCTACATAAAAGCTAAGAGAAATAAATCTAACGTTGAGTCGAGAAAGGTGGAGAGAACAAAAAAATAAGTGATATCTATCTTCGTGGAAAAATTTATGGCGTGCCACAACCCTGAGGGAGAAGAATAGAGATGCATGGTATCGATCCCCGTGCCTCTCGCATACTAAGCAAGCGCTCTATCATTTGAGCTACATCCCCATTCAACATTGTTCCCCCGTACTGAATATAAATTATTAGTGATGACGATAGTGAGTCAAAGGAGAAAAAGAAGAAGATCCAACGAAGGTGATGGCTGTTAAATTGCGGTTGGTTAGCTATGCAATCGGAGTAGGGGTGAGCAAACGGTCCGTTCGGTTCATTTCTTACAAAATTTTTGAAAACTGAATTTTTTTTGTTAGAAATAATAACCGAACTGAATTTGTTATGAAACCAAAGAAACTGAACAGAAATAATACCGATTTGTTCGGTCGGTTAGACCGGTTATCGCCAAATAAATAAATTTGTGTAAAATCCAAAAATCCTACTATCAATATGACATCGAAAACTAATTAGAGATCATTTTGACTCTCTTATATTTGCTTATTTTGGAAAAAATACAACAAGTCTGATAAAAGAAGAAAAATATAAAACCTAAAGCAATTCTGTTACACAGCAAGCAAGAAAAAATAACAAAATGCATGGAAACATAAATATAAGAAGTCTAAAACAATACACTAATGCATAAGCCATTAACCGAAACACATAGAAAGCATGATAAATCCAAAACACTACTTGTCCAGCAACATAACATCCAACATATATAGCCAATAAAACATCATTCAGCATAAACTTTAGTGCCATCCCTCCCCAGTGTCCAAAGGTGGCTTCACTTACCTGTAAACAAAAAATAAACCAGCCAAGATTAAAAAATAGGTAAATCAGATATTTATATCCCTTTAGACAACACATTTCAAGCTTAGTAAACAATACAATTAGTAAAAATATTTATTCATAATCAGTAATCAACACAATTAGTAATTATTTGGATGTTATGATTTGCTCAACTATTTGCGGGAATGACTTAACATAAGAAATAGGCATTTTGAAGACCAGAATGAAACTATGTTGTATATTAATTAAATATTGAAAGAAATTGGAAAAGGTTGGGGGAGGATCTACTGTTATGTGCTTCAATACATGGTATAATGCAAGTTAAGGTGATATCTTCTAAAACAATAACTGCAATGGATATGAATATTGAGCTGTGAACTAGAATCCTTCATATTTATCTAATTTTGATAGATGAGTGCTTTTAAAGTAGCAATGCTAGTCAAATTCTTAGAAGGGAGAAACTATTTTTTTTCATGTTTCAAATCAAAAAAACAATCCAGTTAGAAAAATCAGATTAACCATAAAGCAAATAGCAAAATATTCAACACTTGATTATTTTCTAGGAGTTGCTAGCTAAATATTCCAGAATATAAACAACCTACAATTTTGATATTCAATTTTTAAACTGTCTTGGTAAGTATTATATTTTATATATATGATCATACATGTGGCTGATTATCGAGCATTATCTTGTATCAAGAAGTTAACTACATATTAATATCCTAATCATATCTGACCAATTTAAGAAATGAATAAACTATTAATACACATACCATAGCTGCATAATCAAGTATATGCAGGTTTCATACATACACCCATAATAGCAAAAAGAACATCCTTCACAACCATGGTCATCTGAGGTCAATGGCAAGTTATTAGAAGTTAAGATTCACTTCATTTGGTTTCAAAATATAATACCATATAGAACGTACCTGAAACTTTAGGACTTAGTCATATACTAAAACTGCTACAAATCTGTTGAACCAAAAGCTACATCTCTGTTACAGGATCAAAAGCTAATTTCTTCACATCTGCATATAAAAAAGGAAAATTAACATTACAGCGTTGTCTAAAAAAAAACAGAAAAGAAAAAACAGAAGAAAAAAATATAGAAAAAATAAATTATTTCATACGTCATACCAGATTCCAATTGTTCTAAGCTTTGCAAGTCTTCTTCTACATCTACCTTACATGAAGAGAAAGAAGCATGAAGCTAATCCTCCATGCATATAAGTGATTGAACAATTTTAGGAGTCAAGGAACTCCTAAATCAATCAAGGATACGATCTCCGGTGCTAAATGTAGACTTTGAAGCTACAGTGGATATAGGAACAGCCAATACATCACGTGCCATCATCGAAAGGATGGGAAATCTAGAAGAATTAACTTTCCAAAATTCTAAAATGTTAAATCCCGACGAATCAAGTTCGTTCTCCTCGTTGAGATACTTTTCTAACTCTGATTTATTTCCTTTACTGATTTTAAGAGGTTTCATTCTTTAAAAACGAGCTCTTGCATCTGTGTCATCATCCTCATTAAATATATCAACCGCATTATTAGACTGATTCGAGTCTCCATACCTTTCTTTATAATCATTAGATAATTGAAAGGTTGCATCTTTAACAAGCTACATCTTTTGAACACATGTAGCACCATAAACTGTTTCTAATGAAAACTCAATAAAGTCGAATTTCTAACGTGGATCAAGTACAACAGCAATATATGTCAGCATGTTCATATTATCCCAATTACCCCAATACTTTTCATATTTTTCTTTCATTCTTTTTTCCATATTACGTAAGTCAACATGATTACTCAGTTGTAGTTTCTCTAAACTTTCAGCAACTTTGTTTATTTCATGCAAATGACAATTGCTAGTAACATATGATGAACCTGATACAAGTAATGTAAGTTCATATAATTTGTTTAGAAAACCACATAACTTACGGGCGTTGTCCCAATCAGTTTCAGTAGGCACTCCCAAATTCTTTTCTAACTCAGTTCTGTAAAACCGATCTTCAAAATCAAATCTTTCAAAAGCCTGCTCATATTTTTGTGCCGCGTTAAGCATTAGGTAAGTAGAATTCCACCTAGTTGGCACATCTAGGCATAATCCAGTTTTATATTCTAGTTTTTCAAGCGCAACACAATTTTTGAAGTTTTCATATCTTGATGGAGACTGTCTAATATACCGCACTGCAGCACGCACACGAGTAATTGAGTCCCCCATATCTTTAAGTCCATCATTAACAAATAAATCTATTATGTGAGCAATGCAACGCATATGTAAATATTTCCCATCCAGCATTGTTCCTTTTGAATTGTTAAATCTACGTCTCAAGTAAGCAATCATAGTGTCATTTGAGCTAGCATTATCTACAGTAAGCGTAAATACTTTACTAATACCCCAATCCAATAGGAAACTTTCTAGTGCTTTACCTAAATCTTCACCTCTGTGACTTGATATAGGGCAAAAATTTAGAACTCTCTTTTACAAATTCCACCCGTTATCAATCCAGTGAGCAGTAAGACAAATGTAGTTCATTTTTTTTATCGAGTTCCACGTATCAGTTGTAAGACACACCATTTGACAAGTATCTTGCAACACTGATTTTACTTTAGCCTTTTCTGTTAAATATATGTCGTAACAATCTCTTTGAATTGTATATCAGGAAGGACAACGAAATTGAAGTCCAAGTGAGGTGGAAAGCAAATACTTATAACCGATACCCTCAACAGTTTTAAATGGGAGCTCATCAAGTTTTATATAATAAGAGATCGCTTTTCGTACCTCATTCACATCAAATTTCCAATTACTTAGAGCATTTCCTTTACCATTTTCACCAACTCTAAGACTCAGTTGTTTTTGTTTAGCATCTATATCACGTGGAATTTCCTTGCAGTGATTAATATGAGTTTTCAAGCTTGAAGTACCATTTCTATTCGGATCAGAAAAATACTCCTTATTACAATGCTTGCACCTAGACTTTATATTACCTTCTTCATCGGTAAATGAATCAAAATGGTCCCAAACCTCTAACCTTTTCTTAGTTTTTTTTTCATTTTGCTGTAGCATTCACTGGTTTGCCACGATCATCTCCTGTTGCTTCTAAAGTAGACTTTTCTATTGAAGTTACCTACATAGCAGCAATAAATATTTTGATTCAGATTTTGACATATGAATAAATTTGTCAATTTCAGCAAACATGGTTATACTTATACATACTGTATTGTATAGGTAATAATTTTTTTGTTTTTGATATTTGCCATAAATAATTAGATAACATGCGTCATACTTATTTTGAAAGATCAATTTATATTTCCTTTATCATCCTCTGCAGTAAATAATTTTGTTACCAAATACCAATGAAATGAATATTTAGTCCCACTTGCCAAAGCACAGACTAAATTATATGGAAATAAAAAATCAGAAGAAAACCAAATTTCATAAATTAGAAATCAATCAATCAAAATTGTTTAAGTATAACAATTTTTCTACATTACTTACTAAAGGTGGCATTAAAATTCAGTGTTATACACATAATTGCTAGTGTGATACTGACATACAATAGGTACATCTATAATTTAAAAGTGATTTAAAACACTATACAGAAAATATCAATTAATTTTAACATAGATCTACAGAGAGAAAGAGGAATAAATAACAACTATTGATCTGCTGTTATTATATTTAAATACCAATCAAAATACCTTTTGAGAATCTCAAGTGGCCGAAATATCCTCTGAAGCAGAAGTTACAGGATGAGGAAATTGCTTCTCAGTAGCCATAGTTGTTGAAAATTGAAATAATTCAAATTTTCTTTACTCAAAGGAGAAAAAAGGGGATGAATCGAAATACGGTGTAATCTTAATTTGTAGGGATAAAAGAAAAGGACACCGTATTTCGATTCATCCCCTTTTTTCGATTCATCCCCTTTTGAGAATCTCAACGCTGTAATGTTAATTTTCCTTTTTTATATGCAAATGTGAAGAAATTAGCTTTTGATCCTGTAACGGAGATGTAGCATTTGGTTCAACAGATTTGTAGCAGTTTTAGTATATTACTAAGTCCTAAAGTTTCAGGTACGTTCTATATGGTATTATATTTTGAAACCAAATGAAGTGAATCTTAACTTCTAGTAACTTGCCATTGACCTTAGATGACCATGGTTGTGAAGGGTGTTCTTTTTGCTATTCTGGTGTATGTATGAAACCTGCATATACTTGATTATGCAGCTATGTTATGTGTATTAATAGTTTATTCATTTCTTAAACTGGTCAGATATGATTAGGATATTAATATGTAGCTAACTTCTTGATACAAGACAATGTTCGATAATTAGCCACATGTATGATCATATATATAAAATATAATACTTACCAAGACAGTTTAGAAATTGAATGTCAAAATTGTAGATTGTTTATATTCTTGAATATTTAGCTAGCAACTCCTAGAAAATAATCAAGTGTTGAATATTTTGCTATTTGCTTGATGGTTAATCTAATTTTTCTAACTGGATTGTTTTTTGATTTGAAACATGAAAAAAAAATAGTTTCTCCCTTCTAAGAATTTGACTAGCATTGCTACTTTAAAAGCACTCATCTATCAAAATTAGATAAATATGAAGGATTCTAGTTCACAGCTCAATATTCATATCCACTGCAGTTAGTGTTTGAGAAGATATCACCTTAACTTGCATTATACCATGTATTGAAGTACATAACAGTAGATCCTCCCCCAACCTTTTCCAATTTCTTTCAATATTTAATTAATATACAACATAGTTTCATTCTGGTCTTCAAAATGCCTATTTCTTATGTTAAGTCATTCCCGCAAATAGTTGAGCAAATCATATCATCCAAATAATTACTAATTGTGTTGATTACTGATTATGAATAAATACTTTTACTAATTGTATTGTTTGCTAAGCTTGAAATGTGTTACCTAAAGGGATATAAATATGTGATTTATGTTGTAATACATATAAGTGAATATGCATTTGTCATATTATTTTTAGTCCCACATTTTGGGTGTAAGGCTAACATCTGCTCCAAAGCCAATATATAAGGGAGCCAATGTAATAGAATTATGTACACTGAATCAAGAGAAATAAAAAGCTTCCCCCTTTATCTCTTATGTTCTCTCTAATGTCTTCTCTTTTATGATATGTTCTATTTTATTTTATAACACGTTATCAGCACGAGATTCTTTTATTGTTATTTGTTGAGATCTTCTAGATCTACATCTATGAATTTGTCATGTAAGTAAGTTTTATTTGAGAATATTTGATCTATGTATCCATATTTTTTTTTGTAGATCTAGATTATGTTCCAGTGGATCTAACTTTTTAGATCTAATTATTTTTCGCTTAATGGTTTTTAGATATCCACCTATTCATATTTGATCTGGTATTATTGTATACCAAATATATTTTTAGGAAGATCCATTCATTTTCTTTTTATAATATTATATATGGATCTTTTACCCCATACGCTATACATAAATAATCTTCATTTGCTACTTTATCTCTTCAATAACAGAGAAGCCATTGATAATAGGTATGCATATATGTAAACTGCAGGCTGCTTCTTATTTAATCTAATGCTTGATGTACAACTTCAACTTTGTAATAATAGACTACCTATTCTCATTTTTTAATGCTTCATCTCGCAAGATGAGATGCTTTAAATATTTATAATTACATTTCCATGTATGGCTTACTTTTATATGCTTTTTCATCTTTCAATATAAGCAAGCTGCTTGTTAGCCAACATATGTATTATTGTGGCCATTATTTTTGTTATATGGTGTATGGCTCCTTGACGGTTCGTGTTGTTTCATTATTGTAATTAGTTCATTGTAAATGTATAGAGAAAGACTTGCAGATTTGGAATAATTTTTTTTATGATTATGTGCCGTAATATATTCAATTTAATTATAGAACATGTATACTGATATGTGAATTTTGTTTAATTAAGCATCTGCAATTTTTTTGTGTAGTTCACAAAAATGTCGAACACCGAGATTCATTTACAATCTCAATGCTTAGAGGATACCATTAAAAATGGTAATACTATGTCCCAGCAGGACAAAGCAAAGGCTCTGATATTTTTTTAAGATGCCACATCCGCGATGATCTAAATATTTAACTGAAAAAGATCCTATCCACTTATGGAACTCCCTGAAGGAGCGTTATGACCACCAGAAGACGGTCATACTTCCAAACACAAGGCAAGAGTGGTTGAACCTGAAGTTCACATGCAAATGACCTGAAGTCCATATGACCTAAATTTCATATACAAATCCTTTCAAATGAGGGACCTGAAGTTCCGAGGAACCTGAAGTTCATATTCAATCGAGAAACATGAAATAAAACATAAAAGCCTATAATTGCATTTAATATTTGCTTATAGCAAATGACCAATAATAGGAAAGGATTTGAAAATTCAATGAAAGGAAAAGTTTTAACAAGAAGAAAAAGAATTATATTCCAACTTTATGCTACAAATAATTTCTTGAAAAAACTTATAATTGGAAGAGATCATTACATTTAAAATCAATACTATTTTCTTGAAGAAAAATAGTAAAATGACTCTCATATGTAAAAAAAAATGGGGGGCGCTTTCTAGAAAAGTTGCTTCAATTTAAAAATAAATAATAACATTATATGAATTATGATAAAACTTGAAGTTTTATTATAGTCGTATTATATTTCTGGAAGAAATAATTTATTGTTTCTTAGGAAAACTTTTATAAAGAAAATATGCATCCTGAAGATCATATTAAGTTAAGATCTAAATACTGATCTAATTTTTGCACACCGGAAGTGAATGCAAAAGTAATTTTTGTTACAAAATGGAAAACTTAGAACCTGTAGTTTCTATGAGGGTAACAAGTAGCCTGAAACTCAATATGTGATTCATTTCCTTTCAGCATGTATTAGTTTGAAACTTTTGTTTATTTGACTTTCTTTTTAGCTTGTGCTTATGGAATTGCAGAAATAATATGTAATGTTAGACATGATAAGTAGTTTATTCCCATGGACATTTATCTGTATTTATAAGTTATTTCAGTTATCAACTAGCTGTATTGCTTTTAATTCTTAAGGTATGGATCGACAGTGTTTAAGTGATGATATATGTCTGGTTGATTGTGGAATTACTCATACGATATTGAAAAACCAGAAGTTTTTCTTTGAATTATCCGAAAATGTTTCATATAAAGTTTCAACTATAGTTGGTTCAACCAATATAATTGAAGGGTCCAGAAGAGCCCATATAGTGTTACCAATGGTACACATATATTCGTTCAAAATGCACTATATTCAAGCATTTCTAAAAGAAATCTGTTGGCATCAAAGATATAAGAATGAATGGATATCATAAATGAAAACAACAAAGAATATCTTTGTGTTATTTCTAAAATTGAAAGCCAGAAGCTTATTTTAGAAAAATTTGGTGCAATTTCAAATGGATTGTACTTTACCAAAATTGGCTTAGTTGAATCTCATTTTATAAACATGAGCCAGAAGCTCACAGATACAAATAAATTGATTCTTTGGCATGATCGTTTAGGTCATTCCGGATCAACTATGATCGTTTACATAAATAAAAAATATGTTCCCTGAAGGAATATCATACACTCCAGAAGTAGTGATTTCTTTTCTTGAATCTTATTTTTATTTATTGCGTCTAATTTTGTTACTGCATTTAAAGTTTGATATGTATTTTTGTATATTGATATGGTATTTCAATAGTTTGTATGGAGGAGATAAGTTCATCCCAGAAGTGGTGATAACAAAATATCTTTAGAGGATATTTGTATATTTGGAAATGATAAGATATCTCTAGAAGAGATCCGTTTATATGAAAATAATAAAATATCTCCAGAAGAGATTTCTACAATTAAAAAGCGATATTGAAACTCCATCAACTTAACAACTTGAAGTTGTTCATATATTTATTTGGACCAGAAGTTCGATATGTTTTCAAACCAGAAGTTTTGAACATTATCATACGATCCTGAAGAATTTGTAATGACATTGATCAATACATTGAAATCAATACTTTGATCTTTGTAATAATTTATTCTAAAATCACTAACTCAAATGAGAAAGACTATGCAAATTTATAATACGTGGACGCACGTATTTATATATTCATATCTGTAAATATTTAACTAACAACCTGAAGTTTGTTATAAGCATATTTTATAGATTATGCATAAATATTATTTAGTTATTTAAATTGCAGTCAACATGAATGTTGAAAGACCTGAAGTCATATGTGCATTCAAATAACCTATATAATAAGAAAATTCCTCCAATATTGCTAGATCAATGAAAGAGAATAAGTAATAAATAAAATGATGAATGCATCTTATCAACTAATTAAAGGGTTATCCTCCTACAACGGATATACATATAAAATACTTGCCAGCTGCAATGTGATAATGGATCAAAATGAGAATCCCATGATGATTATTATTTAGTGTGACAATGTTTGTCAACATTGAGGGGGAGGATAAAGGGATACAATTTCATTTTGAGTATCAGTATAATTGACACATGAATAAATTATAAATAATATCCCTTGTAGACTTGCTTCAATATATATTTAAATCCCTGAAGGATCAAAATGCATAAACCACATTTAAAGATTGGTTTAAAAGTCAGTTCGAGACACTTTTGAAGTAAGTAATAAAGATGCCAGATGAAGGAGGTGAGTGTTATTAAAGAAACACCTAAGGAGTCTCTTGAAGAGATCCATGACATAATTGTCAAATAACCCCAGAAGTGGTTTCGGTACCTAAAATAGATAAATGAAGAGATCTCAATAAATTATATATAGAACTGACAATATATAATCATCGATGATAAATTATAAAAGTAAAGCGCTTATGTTAAATCATGATTGGCCATCATGAATCCTTCTCTAATTGAGAAATGTGGACCTGTAGTCCACAAAGTAGTGAATAAACCTCGAAGGTATGAATATTTGTTAAATCACACTAAATGATGAAAGAATATTAGTTCCTGAAGAACATAAACTACTTTGTTTGTTATATAGAATATAAAGAACAAAGAAAGTTGATTACAATATTCTTTTAAGTATTGTTATAATGAAAATCATGATATATTTCATGATGAGTAGATTATTTCTTGCTTTTAAGTATTGTTGTAATGAAACATTTAATATACTTTTGAGTATAGTTGCAATATGTAAAATTCATTGAAGTGTACAGGTTCCTGAAGAACATAAATAACTTTAGTGATTATAAAGAATGCAAAGAACATAGAATATAGATTACAACATGCTTCTAAGTATTGTTGTAATGAAAATCTTGATATAATTCAAGATGAGTAGATTACTTCCTGCTTATAAGCATTGCTATAATGAAACTATTATTGTTCATTACAAATATATTGCAGTGTGCAAACCTGATTGAAGCACAAAATTGTAAACACTCGAAGTGTATAGCAAGTAAGCGCAAACAAAAGGTGTTTTAAATAAGAAAAACATGCCTGAAGCATGAAAATGCACACAAAAGTCTTTTAAGAAAAGTTCATTAAGAATTTTCTTGTGATGTTGTACACTTTTTCCTTCACTTTGGTTTTTTTCCCATAGGGTTTTCCATCGTGAAGGTTTTAATGAGGCAAATGTTAATAAATGATGAACGTCAGAAGTATGAAGAGTAAAGACTATTATCTCTTGAGTTTATTTTCTATACAAGATTTGTTTAAGTAATATTATCAATGAGATATATATTTATGGATCCAGAAGTATCTATAACGAAATTGAGATATCAAAAAGTATGCTCTCTTTTTCTTTAACTAAGATTTTTCCCACCGGGTTTTTCTTAGTAAAGTTCTAATGAGATACTATATTGATCCAGAAGTATCATCCTCAAAGTAATATTGAAAGTTGTAACGAGACATTATCTTGATCTAGAATAATCAAGCACCACATCAAGGAATAACATCTCAAATATGATATTTAAGTTAATCTGTATTTTTATACTTAACTAAGGTTTTTCCCGTTGGGTTTTTCTTTGTAAGGTTTTTACTGAAGAATTATATTGATCCAGAAGTATCATTATACATTTAATGTAGTAAATTATTGAAAATATGTTTTTGTACTCTTTTTCCTTCACTAAGATTTTTCCCATAGGGTTTTTCTTAGTAAGGTTTTAATGAGGCATTACATCGATCCTAAAGTATCGAACTCTTATAAGAAATATCATTTTAATATGACAATATCTATGAGGGGGAGCAATAATTTTTCAAGGATAAGAGCATTCAATAATTTGAAGACACATATTCAAGGAGGAGTGTTAAAATTACCATTCTGATCCACATAGAGAAAATCACAAACTGGATATGTGTTTACAAACAACAATGCAGCTATTTCATGAAGATCTACAAAACAAACATTGGAAGCAACATCATCCAATCATTCTGAAATTCTAGCACTACATGAAGCGAGTCGAGAATGTGTTTGGTTAAGGTCATTAATTGAACATATTCGAAGCACATGTCAACTTCCCTTAACTATAGGAAGATCAACTATTATTTATGAGGACAATGCAGCATGCGCAGCTCAGATTCAAGCAGGATATATCAAGGGTGATAGGACAAAACATACTTCTCCTAAATTCTTTTTCACACATGAGCTTCAAAATAGAAGTGAAGCAAATCCAATCTCAAGAAAATCCAGCAGATCTATTCACGAAGGCACTTACATAATCAACATTGTAGAAGGCGATATATAAAATTGGTATACGCAGCTTGCATCACCAAACTATTTGAATAATGCGTTACGAATCAGGGGGAGCATATATTATGCCGTAATGCACTCTTTTCCTTCACTAATATTTTTCCCACTGGGTTTTTATTAGTAAGGTTTTTAACGAGGCATTATTTTGATCCAGAAGTATCAACCCTCATTGGAACATTGTCAATATGTTTCCTGGAGATGAAATAAAATTGTACTCTTTTCTTTGTTTATGATTTTTCCCATAGGGTTTTTCATAAAAAAGGTTTTTAATGAGGCAATTAATATTATCATCTTTACATACGCATATTCAAGGGGGAGTGTTGTAATACATATAAGTGAATATGCATTTGTCATATTATTTTTAGTCCCACATTTTGGGTGTAAGGCTAACATCAGCTCCAAAGCCAATATATAAGGGAGCCAATGTAATAGAATTATGTACACTGAATCAAGAGAAATAAAAAGCTTCCTCCTTTATCTCTTATGTTCTCTCTAATGTCTTCTCTTTTATGATATGTTCTATTTTATTTTATAATAATTTACCTATTTTTTAATCTTGGCTGGTGTTTATTTTTTGTTTATAGGTAAGTGAAGCCACCTTTGGACACTGGGGAGGGATGGCACTAAAGTTTATGCTGAATGATGTTTTATTGGCTACATATGTTGGATTGTATGTTGCTGGACAAGTAGTGTTTTGGATTTATCATGCTTTCTATGTGTTTTGGTTAATGGCTTATGCATTAGTGTATTGTTTTAGACTTCTTATATTTATGTTTCCATGCATTTTGTTATTTTTTCTTGCTTGATGTGTAACAGAATTGCTTTAGGTTTTATATTTTTCTTCTTTTATCAGACTTATTGTATTTTTTTCCAAATTAAGCAAATATAAGAGAGTCAAAATGATCTCTAATTAGTTTTCGTTGTCATAATGATAGTAGGATTTTTGGATTTTACACAAATTTATTTATTTGGCGATAACCGGTCTAACCGACCGAACAAACCGGTATTATTTCGGTTCGGTTTCTTTGGTTTCATAACAAATTCGGTTTGGTTCAGTTATTGTTTCTAATAAAAATATTCGGTTTTCAAAATTTTAGTAAGAAACGAACCGAACCTACCGTTTGCTCACCCCTAACTGAGTGATGACAATTCAACTCATTATTATGGCAAGGAAGCTGCTTATCTGGAAGTTCGGTGGTGAGTATATTTCTTAATGATTTTGATATTTCTTGATGTCAAACTGAAAAAGCAGTACAAAAAGAGAAATGTCAAAGTTAGTCGCTCAAGAACAGCTAATCATTCTCTTACTATATGATGCCAAGCAATCGAAATGAGCCAAAAGATTGAATGGTTCTAAGGGTTAGATAATGATAATTTATATGTGGATACATGAGTATTTTGTATGTGGGTAACGAATGCAGTGTAGGCAATGACTGGATTTTTGTTTGAAAACGATGGTTTTGTGCTAAGCAGTTTGGGTACTTTGAGTATTTGGGCTTGGAAACAATGCTAGATATAATTGAATGCTTGGTTTCATTATTCAGTTGAGTTCCATGTATTCATTTGAGTTTATGGTATGGTTTTCTATGTATTATTGACAGTTTTGTCAATGTATTGACAGTCTGTTTTCATGTACTGAGAGTTTGTGTGTCTATGTGTTGATAGATCCTAATTAAAATGATAATTTATGTGTTTATTATCATTCTACCTTTTTACTATTTGCTTGACTTGCCGGTGCAGAGATTATCATTTGATTACTGTCACATTTTCAAAGCCCAGAGGAACTTGGTTATCTATTGAATCATTGGCTATATCTGTATGTTTTTCCAAAGTGCTTGAACTTAGTAGATTAGCATTATGCACCTTATTAATAGTAGACATCACTTGGTAACTCTTGGTTGTGTATTAATATTAACCAACTTAGCTTGAACTCGACTAGTTTTTTTACATTAAAAACGATTTATCTTTTCTAGTTAATGCTATATGTATCACCATTATTTGTTGTATCCACATGCATTGAATCTGTAGTATTCATATTATCTTGAGAGTGATTAATTTTCTATTTTGGCAATTAAGATTCGACTATATTACATCTTCGGTTGTAAATTTATATGGTTATGGTTACTGAAAATTAGACAGTATTGATAATTAATATTCGTGTTTTTGTCATAGAAAGTATCAATTACATGTTTATGAACTTGAAACATTCGCCGAGTGTTGCTGAAACACTCACCGAGTGTTGCAGATTATGAACTTGAAACACTTGTTGAGGGTTGCAGATTATCAACTTAAAACACTCACTTGGTGTTGCAGATTACTAAACTAAAACACAAGCTAAGTGTTTCAAAAATCTGCAACATACTAATCTACAACACCTAAAAAGTGTTTCTAAAAAATTTAGCAATAATTTATTACCGTTTCAAATTGGCCATTTTGTTGTTGTGATACTTCATATTACACGGAGTTATTCGATAGTTATTTATTGACCGAAAGTCTTTTGTTGACCGATTCTGGATAATGTGAATATTCTTGTATTTCCAATCACCAACCTTAACCATCGTTTGTTTGTTAGTTGACACTTTACTATTTAATTTTTCAGTTGCATATTGCCAAATAAAGTTAAAAGGAAGAAAAAATAATGTAGTGGGGGCATGGCGATGACAATTGCAATTTTTTTTTGGGAAGCAAATATTAAGAGAGAGAATGTCGAGACTAAAGTTTTGCGTTTTCTGATATGAAGAGGGAGAGGCAATAAAATGGGTAGCATGAGAAAGTATAGATAATATGTAGCACTTAACTAAACTAGACCGAGTAAAGTAAATTCACCACTTAGATGTGTATAGCATGACCTAAACATTATGTAGTGAGAAAATTTTACACTATTGGAATTCACAGTTATTATAAGCGTAGTGGTGTAATTGTAACATCCTATAATTTCTATACATTTAAATTTTGATTTAAAATAAATAAAATTAGATAAAAATCAAATTTGGTTGATTTTTAATGTTGATGATTGGTTGAATTGAGTACGAATAGATTTTTAATTTGGTTTGTACTTAGGATGGTTGTAATTTGAAAATTTTATTAATAAATTTGAGATGTCTAGTTTATATAGGGAATTTAAATTTAATTTGAAATGGAGAATTCTAAGTTGGGTAATTATAACTGAAATTCAAATCAAAATTTAAATAATCAAATTTAGATTAGAAAAGGGTGAAATTTATTTATAAAAATTTATTTAAGTTATAAAGTGATTTAAATGGAATTTTATAAATATTTAAATTAAATTTAAACAGTTAATCGAATAACTAAATAATTTAATTAATTAACTGTGAAATTTAACTATTTTGGCAACTGTCTCGGAATACGACAAAACCAGTCTCATCGGAACCGGAACGGTGAATTATGATAGGATTCCAACTTGCGTTACAATCCGACTTACCGTTTGATCGTACAAGAGAAAATGTGAACGAGATTAACGTAAATGGATAATTGGGTATTTCTGATGTTTGGGCCTTCCATTTATATAAATAAAAATCCCTTTCTTCACTTATCAACCCATTCTCTATTATGTATACTTTTCTCCATCAAAACTTCATCGTTAATGGCTGAAACGAATGAAAAACCCTAGATCAGAAAATAAAATTTTCAACTTCAAAATCTAATCTCCACAAACCCTATCGTATTATATATCAAATCGAAGCCCTCGACGATACAAAGCTCCTGGGGTAGTTCGTTTCGACATGCAGTGAACAGTTTCGCTAGAATTCGCAGTCAAAGGGCTGTAATCGCAAAACCATAACATAGAATTTGGGAGTTTTTGATTGGAGGGCTAATGGAAGAATCGGGTTTCTGGGTATTGAAGAGGTCGATGAGAGAAGTTGATTGATGGTGGTCGGAGCTCTTATTGTTGAGTGGTTTATCGGAATTTGGGGTTTTAAAGTTAGAAATGGCAGAACTAGGGCTGGCTTTGGGCGGAGCAAGGGTTGATCGGTGGAGGCCTTGCGGGTATGGGCTGGTGCGCCTCAAGGAGAAGGTTCGATTGAGGGTGGTCTTGGCTTTTGTAATGGCCGGAGTCGATTATGTAAGGCGGTTAATGTAGGTGGAAATTGGGTTCTTTTGCGCGTTGGTTGTTCACGGTCTCATTGTAGCTGAACGGTCCTGGGAGCGAGAAGAACATGTTGAGGAGGCTGACGTGGCGTTCCAGGGTTGGTAAGGGTTTATTTTATTTTATTTTATTTATATTTAAAATTCAAAGAGTAAAACTTGAATAACTTTCCAGTACAACCTCGGATTTACGCACAGTTTGTTGCATTAGGATCGTGACAGAATTGCAGTCGATCTGGGATTGGTTTGGCTGCGTTTGGAGTCAGAAAAATTTTAAGCTTTAGTTGGGCATTCGACTAACTATGGACGCAAAAGTGAGTGATTGTTCGCTCACGAATAACTGAATTTTTCTCATATTTATTAAATTTAATTATGAAATAAGTTGGTAGCATGGTTGGGTTTGATTGTTGATGTGTTGTTTAAAATTTGTGCTACCATGCAAATTTAGGTCAATGATCAGTTATTTAAATTTCTAGTTGGAAATTCGAACCCTTGATAAATCCTGAAACAGTTTAATGCTGATCAGTTGAATGTAATGGTTGTGATGGATGTTGGTTGGAATTTATTACTGATTTGATATTGACGCTGCTAACGCTCCATATTCAGTATATTGTGTTGCATGTTGGTTGTGACGATAAATCCCATTTACCCTTGATGTTACGGGCATCCAATAAACCTGGGATTCATCGACAAAAATAAATTAAGAACACAGAGTGAAATGATAAATCAATGTGACCCTGATTTGGATTGAAATGATAGATCCATCCCTGAAATATCGAGAAATTAAATTTAAAATCACTTGGCCATTGGATAGATAATTATATACAGACATCGATTGGTTAAATGATTTTAAATATTTAGAAATTTTATTGATAGAACTTTCATTTAGAAGAATGTCTGATACTCGATAAATCCATTTCTTTAAAGATTCTGAACTTGGGATGTTTATTAAAAAGGGTTAAAGAAATTATCCCAAAACAAAGTGGAAATTCTTAAATTGGGATTTGAATATTATTTGAAATTATTCAAATTAATGGTATGGAATTAGATGGAAATAAGTTCTTATGGAATTTAATTTTTGGAAAAATGGAAATCGAGGGTATTCTGAGTTGTTGTAACTCAGTTTGAATATAGATTTGAACTCTTGAAATCAAATGGTTGTTTTGAACGATGCTTGAAAATGAGATATGGAACTAAATGAACTCCACTGAGACTGGAGTATAGATTCAAGTATTAGAAATTCGGAAGAAAGGAACGATTATGGTTAAAGAAATTTATTATGTATATATTTACACATTGATTTCAAATAATTATTCTTTCCTTAATTTTTTTTATTATTTAACCTTTACCTATAAACTATTGTAATATAAATAAATTTTTCCTTATAATTTATTATTCAAAATTATTTAGTAAATCTTTAATTTAGGTATATACATAATATTTAAAAAAAATTATCTATTTTTAATTATTACATTCTATATATATTTATTTATATAAAATTATTCTTATAAACATTTATGTTTACAAGTATTTTGAAATTTTATAAATATCTTCCGAATGGAAAATGTTTGAATTTGAACGGCTGGTTCAAATCGAGTTGAGATAATAATTCATCCTATTTGAATAGAAACCAATTTAAAACGACTTTTATATGGAAATATGAATTATATTCTTCTCGAATATAAATGGATCTCCTAAGAGATTTAGAATGAGTGGTTATGAAATATATATATTCTAGTTGAATATGAATGGATTTCGAACATAAATCGATTTAAGATAAGTGTAATCTTTGATATGAAGTATATTCTACTTGAATATAAATCCATTTGGTGAAATATTATATGATTATAATATAGTGAAATGAAATATATTCTAGTTTAGAATATAAGCGGTCTTTGGTATGATTATGATATGTTGATATGAAAATTTTATTTTTTTTGAATATAAATTGGGTACCAAACAGAATATGATATTTTGATATGAAAGCGAACCTTTATGAAATATAAAAGAACCAACCGATGTGAAAGATGTAAGCGTTGGTTGTTTAGGAGACCGGAGTCAACATAAGGCATACTTTCTGTCAGTGTCGATACCACTTTGACAACTGTGAACATTCTGACGTATCCAGAATGAGTATGATGAATTGGAGCCGATTATTGAATTGAAGAAGATGAACGATGACGAAATAGCCCTGACCTTCGGGTCAGAATTGAAATGACTAAAACAGGAGCTATACCATGACTAACTGAGGTAGCACCTTTGATCGGACATACTTCTTCGATACTATTTCTATGACTATGATGATGATGATGATTTATGACCATTTATGGTTTTGGGAGTGTGATCCGAGGTAGGCGGTAGTAGCTGCTATGCGTTACCACCGTTCCAAGAGTGCAATTGGTAGAATCCTACCTTGGGCACTACCTCGGGTGCCTTGTCATATTTATCCATATGGAGCCCCATACGATTTTGATTTAGCATTGCCTTCTATGGAGTACCCTCTAATAACATCAGTACGGTGAATTTATGGTACTGTATAGACTGTTGATGCCTGTAAACAGCGTAAGGGTAACATGGTAATCCCGCTTACGCTATTTTTATAATATTTGCTTTACTGGATAGGCACTATCATAATAGCGTATTATACTATGTATGTATTAGTTTAACGGATCCTCGAGAGATGGAAAAATCCCGTAACATCTCTTCAGTTACTGCACCCATGACACTGATGTTATTTCGTATTTTGATTTGACTAATATGAGAATGATATAGTGCTGATCCGAGTGATTGTTGTGTTTTCTTTTTATGCAATACGCTCGGGTCAGCAGAAGTTTGCAGTTAGCGAAGTTCCTTTACCTTGGAGATCGAAAACGAAGATTTGGTATACATCTATTACATATATATATGTATGTATGTATGTATGTATGTATTTTTCCGCTGCACTTTGTTTCATCTGTCTTGCTATGTATATCTACATATGTGTAATTCTGATTATCATTTATACGCATTAGCCAAATGTTTATATTTCAACTGTTTAACTGCTATTTGTTTATTATATGTTGTCCTTCCGCTGTGATATTCTATGATTGTTTTTCCCTTCCTTCTTTTCCCAATAAATACCTATATTCGAGATTTGTTTGGGTCAACATGTGTGGTTTATTGTCGATTTTTAAATGATCAAAAATGTGGGTCGTTACAATTTAATATCAAAGCGATGGTTAGCGATAACCTTGGCTCTGTTGGGAATTAGCTCATTAGAGATGGGGTTAGAAACGCCTTAGAATGGGTTTGAGTGATATAAGAGAGTGTACTTGTATTTTTCATAAATTGGTTTTTCATTGTGTTGATTTGTTCTGTTGAATATTTATGGATTCTAGTCGGTATATGGGACGCCATAGAATCGATGAGAATTTCTAAATAATCGAACAGAATGATTGGCATAATATGGTTCTCGATTATATTTTATATGTATTATATATACAATTAGTGGTTTTAGGTGTATAAGCATTGGTCGTTGGTAGGTAATAATAATAAGTTATTACCTATTACGGTGGATTTGATAAGGAAAATTTAATGGTTTTAGAGAATATTTGAAATGAAATACCTATAGGTATAATTAGGGGTAAAAGGCTGTGATTGAAATAGAAATGAACTTGAAACTTGATCCTGGGTATTTTTGAAATAGTTTTGCCAAAGTTTTAAACAATATCGTATTATAGGATGATCGAAAGGAATGGTTTAAAGGATTTTAAAAGAAATAAGTGTGTAATCCCTTCTCGGACATCAAAAATGACTTCGGTAATGAGTGCATGCATTATCGACGTTTATTATGAAGTGTCTGAGTGGGGAAGACCACTCCGTACTTTCATAACTTGTATGAAAAGAATTTTGGATCCAATTTCCAAAGGTATGTAAAGTGGAGTTTAAGATTAAACCAAGATTGAAATTTCTCTGCTTTGTTAATTAAAGTTTGGATTTCAATTTATGGTATGTTTTCTAAGGATTTTTATAAATACATATGCATTTTAAACTTGGTTTATAAAACCCGAAATCAAGCAATTTGAGTTCATCCTAATTAACTACATTGATTCCAGATTAATTTTCTCGATTCATTGGAGTTTTAGACTTTGAAATTATGTAATGGATTTAAGAATTAAGAGGGCTCATCACCTAAACTCTTAAATATGGTGATGATAAGGGTCAAACAATCCCCAACTTTGGTTGGTAAGGGTGTTAGAAGAAATTGAAATTTACCGTGAAATAAAATTCAATTAAAGCCAACTAAATCAATTGAAAATTTGGTTGTGTAATAAGAACGATAACACACAACTTGGTTAATCCATAAGTTATTAAGTTAATCGAGAAGGTGTTGGAAGAAACTTATGTTTGTCGATAATATGATTGCTGGAAAAAAAAGAATTGAAAGGAATGAAGAGGTTAATAGAATTTGAATGTTCGATGAATTTGAAATGAAAGATATCTGAATGGTGAACCTCATTTGGAAAATATATCGAATATAAATCTATGTACGAACAACGTATGAGAAGGATGTAAACATTTTGTTGAAGGAATATAACTTTATTTGAGTAGAGGAATCAAGCTGAACAAAGTTAACTTAGGAAATCAAATAATAATGACTGAGAACTAAGTATAAAAATTTTGAGTTAGAAACTGGCCTTAATTCAATTTGGAACGGGAAAGTCTAAGTAATGAAGTGAGTTAAGGAAATAAACTTTAGTACAAAAGGAAATGAGACGCAAATATAAGTTTGGCTTATTCGGAATAAAGTAATAGTTAATGAATGTTCAATTTGGAATTAGTGGCAATGAAATAAGAAGTAAATAAAACGTAGTCTGAGTTGAATGAATTCAATTAAGTCGAAGAAATTTGAGTAAAAAGAAGCAATTTGAGAATTTAGGAAGAAACGAGTTATAAATCTTTGGTAAGTTGATTCAGGTAAATAAGTTAAGAATTTAATATGATTCAATTCGTAGTAAAATTTAGAATAAATTCAAATGTTAATTGGTAATTAACGCTTGAAATGAAGTAGATGAGTTGAGAATGAGCTTAAATAAGATTCGGTAATGATAGAACATAAATGCCTGGAATAAAATTTACTTAATATAAATGAACCAAATATGAATGTATTTAAGAAATTAAGGGGAAACTATGTTTAGAACATAATGGATGGATAATCCATTTTGGATCGCTAAACTTAGCTTAGGCTTTGAAATTGGAAATTTTAAACTTCATTTGAAATAAATGGGCGTTATGTGAAAATATGAAGTTGTCGATAAGACGAAACTAAAATGATCATAACTTTTGATGGGCCGACCGGAATCTGACGATTTCGGACTTGTTGGAAACCTAAGAAATTGAACTAAAACTTTTGTTACTAGTGCATTGCCTAATTTTCAAGTTAATTAGGTTGAAATCCAAGATTTAGTTGTAATACTATGCGTAGAAAAATTAAAACATGAAGCGTATACCAACTTTTTTTTGACCATAACTTCCTAATGGAGCGTCAGATTTCGATGCGTGCGTACAATTCGGAAAGCCTAGGACCTGAACTAGAATTTTCCTTAATTTGCTGGGTAAAATTTTGCTGTTTAAAGGGTTAAAAACAGGGTTAAACAACTCAGACCTGCATTTTTCATTTTGTGGGCTGGAGCATTTGCTTCCACTAAAATGGTCATAACTTTTGAACGATTTATCCAAATTCGATGAATCCGGACAATTCGGAAAGCCTGAAATAAATGCTACAACTTTTGCCTGTGTTTTAGTCAAATTCCTTCATTAATAAGGTTATAATAGATGGTTTGTTCGCTGGCCTGTCATGTGCATTGTGGTTTTGTAGTTGAAATGTTCGATATATGTCGTGTAAGTTGCATACCGTTGCTATGTATTGTATATATGTTTAATCCTCATGCATATGTGAGTCTGTAGCAGGTGTACAAAAGTCACGCTATGCTTCGGAGCTCACTTGCGCTAAATGCTAAATGCTAAGCTAAATGAATTCACAAATAAACGCTAAAGAAGGTACGTATTTGTGTTATATAGTTTTGGGTTTATATATATGTGTGTGTTCCCCATTTTTGGGATGCCCCATCGAGTGATGGGATGAAGATTTTGAGTATTTATATATATTTGTGATTTTCCGGACCTCTCCGTACAAAGGAGATGTTGCCGAAATTTTTCATGATTTCGGGAGTTAAACAATTTATGCAATTTTACAACTATATAACTTATCATATAAATACTATTTTATAAGTATGGATTTGAAAGTATGACTTATTTAATACCTTATCTCGTTCTCTTTTCGAGGACGAAAAGATTTTTAAGTGGGGGAGAATGTAACATCCCATAATTTTTGTACATTTAAATTTTGATTTAAAATAAATAAAATGGAATAAAATTAGATAAAAAACAAATTTGGTTGATTTTTAATGTTGATGATTGGTTGAATTGAGTACAAATAGATTTTTAATTTGGTTTGTACTTAGGATTGTTGTAATTTGAAAATTTTATTAATAAATTTGAGATGTCTAATTTATATGGGAAATTTAAATTTAATTTTAAATGGAGAATTCTAAGTTGGGTAATTATAACTGAAATTCAAATCAAAATTTAAATAATCAAATTTAGATTTAAAAAAAGGGTGAAATTTATTTATAAAAATTTATTTAAGTTATAAAGTGATTTAAATGGAATTTTATAAATATTTAAATTGAATTTAAACATTTAATCGAATAACTGAATATTTTACTTAATTAATTAACTGTGAAAGTTAATTGTTTTATCAACTGTCTCGGAATCCAGCGAAACCAGTCTTATCGGAACTGGAACAGTGAATTATGATAGGATTCCAACTTGCGTTACAATCCGACTTACCGTTTGATCGTATGAGAGAAAATGTGAACGAGATTAATGTAAATGGATAATTGGGTATTTCTAATGTTTGGGACTTCCATTTATATAAATAAAAATCCCTTCCTTCAGTTATCAGCCCATTCTCTATTACGTATACTTTTATCCATCAAAACTTCATCGTTAATGGCTGAAACGAATAAAAAAACCCTAGATCAGAAAATAAAAATTTCAACTTCAAAATCAAATATCCACAAACCCTATCGTATTATATTTCAAATCGAAGCCCTCGACGATACGAAGCTCCTGGTGTAGTTCGTTTCGACATGCAGTGAACAGTTTCGCCAGAATTCGTAGTCAAAGGGCTGTAATCGCGAAACCATAACATAGAATTTGGGTGTTGTTGATTGGAGGGCTAATGGAAGAATCAGGTTTCGGGGTATTGAAGAGGTCAATGAGAGAAGTTGATTGATGGTGTTCGGAGCTCTTATTATTGAGTGGTTCTTCGGAATTTGGGGTTTTAAAGCCAGAAACGTCGAAACTAGGGGTGGCTTTGGGCGGAGCTAGGGTTGATTGGTGGAGCCCTTGCGGGTATGGGCTGGTGCGCCCCAAGGAGCAGGTTCGATTGAGGGTGGTCTTGGGTTTTGTAATGGCCGGAGTCGATCATGTGAGGTGGTCAAAGTAGGTGGAAATTGGGTTCTTTGCGCGTCGGTTGTTCACGGTCTCACTATAGTTGAACGGTCCTGGGAGCGGGAAGAACGTGTTGAGGAGGCTGACGTGGCGTTCCAGGGTTGGTGAGGGTTTATTTTATTCTATTTTATTTATATTTAAAATTAAAAGAGTAAAACTTGAATAACTTTCCCGTACAATCTCGAATTTACACATGGTTTGTTGCGTTAGGATCGTGATGGAATTGCGGTCGATTTAAGACTGGTTTGGCTGCGTTTGGAGACAGAAAATTTTCTAACTTTAGTTGGGCGTTTGACTAACTATGGAGGCAAAAGTGAGTGATTCTTCGCTCACGAATAACTGGATTTTTCTCATATTTATTAAATTGAATTATGAAATAAATTGTTTGCATGGTTGTTTTTGATTGTTGATGTGTTGTTTAAAATTTGACATGCAAGTGTGCTACCGTGCAAATTTAGGTCAATGATCGGTTATTTAATTAAATTTAAATTTCTAGTTGGAAATTCGAACCCTTGATAAATCCTGCAACAGTTTAATGCTGATCAGTTGAATGGAATGGTTGTGATGGATGTTGGTTGGAATTTATTACTGATTTGATATTGACGCTGCTAATGCTCCATATTCAGTATATTGTGTTGCATGTTGGTTGTGATGATAAATCCCATTTATCCTTGATGTTACGAGCATCCAATAAACCTGGGATTCATAGATGAAAATAAATTAAGAACACATAGTGAAATGATAAATCTCGGTGACCTTGATTTGGATTGAAATGATAGATACATCCCTGAAATATCGAGAAATTAAATTTAAAATCACTTATCCATTGGATAGATAATTATATACAGACATCGGTTGGTTAAATGATTTTAAATATTTGGAAATTTAATTGATAGAATTTTCATTTAGAAGAATGTGCCGATACTCGATAAATCCATTCCTTTAAAGATTTTGAACTCGGGATGTTTATTAAAAAGGGTTAAAGAAATTATCCCAAAACAAAGTGGAAATTCTTAAATTGGGATTTGAATATTGTTTGAAATTATTCAAATTAAGGGTATGGAATTAGATGGAAATAAGTTCTTATGGAATTTAATTTTTGGAAAAATGGAAATCGAGGGTATTCTGAGTTGTTTTAACTCAGTTTGAATATAGATTTGAACTCTTGAAATCGAATGGTTGTTTTGAACGATGCTTGAAAATGAGATATGGAACTAAATGAACTCCATTGAGACTGGAGTATAGATTCAAGTATTTGAAATTCGGAAGAAAGGAATGATTATGGTTAAAGAAATTTATTATGTATATACTTACACATTGATTTCAAATAATTATTCTTTCCTTAATTTTTTTATTTAACTTTTACCTATAAACTATTGTATTATAAATAGATTTTTCCGTATAATTTATTACTTAGTAAATCTTTAATTTAGGTATATACATAATATTTAAAAAAAATATCTATTTTTAATTATTACATTATATATATATATTTATTTATATAAAATTATTCTTATAAACATTTATGTTTACAAGTATTTTGAAATTTTATAAATTTCTTCCGAATGGAAAATGTTTGAATTTGAATCACTGGTTCAAATCGAGTTGAGATAATAATTCATCCTATTTGAATAGGAACCAATTTAAGACGACTTTTATATGGAAATATGAATTATATTCTTCTCGAATATAAATGGATCTCCTAAGAGATTTAGAATGAGTGGTTATGAAATATATATATTCTAGTTGAATATGAATGGATTTCGAACATAAATCGATTTGAGATAATTGTAATCTTTGATATGAAGTATATTCTACTTGAATATAAATCGATTTGGTGAAATATTATATGATTATAATATAGTGAAATGAAACATATTCTAGTTTAGAATATAAGCGGTTTTGGGTACGATTATGATATGTTGATATGAAAATTTTATTCTTTTGAATATAAATTGGGTTCGAAACAGAATATGATATTTTGATATGAAAGCAAACGTTTATGAAATATAAAAGAACCAACCGATGTGAAAGATGCAAGCGTTGGTTGTTAAGGAGACCGGAGTCGACATAAGGCATACTCTCTGTCAGTACGATACCACTTTGACAACTGTGAACGTTATGACGTATCCAGAATGAGTATGATGAATTGGTGGCGATTATTGAATCGAAGAAGATGAACGATGACGAAATAGCCCTGACCTTCGGGTTGGAATTGAAATGACTAAAACAGAAGCTATAACGTGACTAACTGAGGTAGCACCTTTGATCGGACACACTTCTTCGATACTATTTCTATGACTATGATGATGATGATGATTTGGGCCCATTTATGACTTTGGGAGTGTGATCTGAGGTAGGCGGTAGTGCTTCTATGCGTTACCACCGGTCAGGGAGTGCAATTGGTAGAATCCTACCCTGGGCATTGCCTCGAGTGCCTTGTCATATTTATCCATATCGAGCCCTATACGATTTTGATTTAGCATTGCCTTCTATGGAGTGCCCTATGATAACACCAGTACGGTGAATTTACGGTACTGTATAGACTGTTGATGCCTGTAAACGGCGTAAGGGTAATATGGTGATCCCGCTCACGCTATTTTTAAGATATTTACTTTACTGGATAGACACTGTCATAATAGCGTATTATACTATGTATGTATTAATGGATCCTCGAGAGATGGAAAAATCCCTTAACATCTCTTGAGTTACTGCACCCATGACACTGATGTTATTTCGTATTTTGATTTGACTAATATGAGAACGATTTAGTGTTGATCTGAGTGTTTGTTGTGTTTTCTTTTTATGCAATACGCTCGGGTCAGCAGAAGTTTGCAGTTGGCGAAGTTCCTTTACCTTGGAGATCGAAGGCGAAGATTTGGTATACATCTATTACACACACACACACACACACATATATATATATATATATATATATAAGTATGTATGTATGTATTTTTCCACTGCACTTTGTTTCATCTGTCTTGCTATGTATATCTGCATATGTGTAATTCTGATTATCATTTATACGTATAGCCAAAGGTATATATTTCAACTGTTTAACTGCTATTTGTTTATTATATGTTGTCCTTCCGCTGTGAGATTCTGTGATTGTTTCTCCCTTCCTTCTTATTTTCCCAATAACTACCTATATTTGAGATTTGTTTGGTTCGACATGTGTGGTCTATTGTCGATTTTTAAATGGCCAAAAATGTGGGTCGTTATAGTAATTTTATATTATCTTGTCTTAAAAATTTATTAGTTGCATGTTGAATCTGGAAGCTTATTGTATATTGATCAGAAGCCCTTATACATAATCTTGATCGACTATATGAGAAAATATCAATTTTTGACTATTTGAATTCTTATTTTCAACTGAATTAATCATTCATTATTATTAGTATTAATAGAATTTTTTTCGCAATTGGGTCACCTTTTAGAATTAATAACTAGGTATGTTTTTGAAATACATACATAAATAGGTCAGTTTTGGCCACGTAATCACTAACTGGGTTACATTCAGTTGGCGATTTTCGAAATATCGTCAATTGGGTATAACATGTGATCCTTCGATCGACTTTCGAAAAACCACCAAGTATATCCGAGGCGCCTCGCAACAGCAACAACCACATAAGTCAAACTCGTCAGGGCGTGTAAAACCACTGACGCCACTTCTAGCTAGAAGGAAACGCATGTCCTCCCTGAGGTCCTTCTCCCGTTTTTAGTTCACGACCGGGGTGTGAGGCTCGCGAATTCACGCTACATAAAGCTACACCACAAAGGTCGTGCTTTGATCATCAACCACAAGACTTTGCTTTTCAACAGAAGCCTTGATCATTTGCCACTTTAGGCATGCCACACAGGCAATTCACTCCATGCGTTTGATATCCATCAATATATAACCCCTGAGCTCGTACGTCTCAGAGAAGGGCGTTAAGCAAGAAAATAAATTCTCCGCCGCCGAACAGATATATATTTAATAGAAATCAATCACACAGACTAAAATCCAATGTCAGACTCACAGTCCATTTACAAGTTCGTTCTGGGTCTAAACGAAACCGGAGGCACCTAGTACCCCGCATATCCATCGATCTCCAAGTACGTCTGGACGACCACTTACTGGTTCCCTCCTCTTGGGTGTACGGCCCAATCAAGATCATCAGTAATTATCCAAACGACGTGAAGACTTCTGGTCTTCAACCACCGTCTTCATCTTCGACATCGTCGAATCAGTTATTCAGAATGGGATAAACCCGGTCTTTCTGAATAACTCGCGTATATAATAAACAAGTGTTTCACAAACACAACATACGCCTCATTCTAATTCACCAGTCACTAACCGTAAATTAACAAGAGAATAATTCCCCAAATATTAACCCCGAAGGCCGAAACCAACATCAGATCAATACCCAGGAAACCATTCTGCTTAGCTAACCGACAGTTAGTTTCAAAATTTCACATTCTTAGGGAAAGGTTTCCATTAATTTTATCAAAGATAAATCCTTTAAATTTATTCTTTAATCTACTTTTGAATATCAATTCAATCTAGTCGGGATAAGCGAACCACACCGAAGTGATCATTTATTTTATTTCCCAATCTATTCATCCCATGAAGTAAAACTGGTAATACTCCATATCTAACACCACGGTGTTATCAGTAAATTCAATTACCATTTCACGTTCAAATCTAATTAAAGATTTAACTATCGCATGGAGCAAAACTAGTGATACTCCATTCTCGATCTTTTCAATCTAATTAAAGACTCACTAAAACTCCACTTAGTTTTAATCTTTGACTGGGTTAAAGAATCAATGTCATTTAAAACACAGTTCACGATAAACCCAAAATCACATTCCATTTCAATCAGTCCCTAACTGTAAATTAGCAAGTGAGCAATTCCCTAAGTATTAACCCCGAAGGCCGAAACCAACATCAGATCAATACCCCAGAAACCATTCAACTTAACTAATCTCCAGTTAGTTTCAGATTTTCTTAACTCCTTTGGGTCTAAGAACAGTATTATTGAAGATACCGTTCACGACAACCCAAAATCACATTCCATTAATTATCGGGTTAAAGAACAAGTGTTATTTAAAACACTGTTCACGATAAACCCAAAAATCAATACCAATTCAATTCCAATTAAATATTATTTGATTGGTACACTTCATTAAATCTAAATAAAAAGATTTAATCTTTTTCTCAACTGGGCTTAAGAACAGTGTTAATGAAGACACCGTTCACGACAAACCCAAATCACATTTGATATTACATACAAGGCTCTGAATAGAAAATATATCGTCTTATATTCAATATCAAATTCTACGACCAACAAATATCGTATTGGAAATAACGATATAAATATATCTTTCAAATTCCCATAACAATACCTGTATCATCACGAAATCCAACGTCGAAATATTCCAAAGACAATTTCGATTCAAATCCATTCCTATTCAATTATTGGAAATTCTGGTTACTTTTGAAACCCTTTTCAAATTCAATTTATTTATTTAAAAATAAATAGAATTATAATTCTAGTTCAAAACTAGTGCATTTCGATAACAATCTATTTTTATCTTTGCAAATATGGAGTTTTTCATCCCAATTCTTCCCAAATCATTTCTTATGACTTTACACAAATTATTGCTATTTTTAATAATTTTATCAAGGCCCGTACAGTCGATTTCCATCAACGGCCATCGAACTGCACTTACAGCGACCTTTTCCAAATTTGATTTGGACATAATTCCAAATCCAACCGTTAGAATTATAATTTCTAATATTCGTTAGAAAGCTCTTTTCAATACGAACCCAACGGTTCCGGTTTTAGGAGAATCCGACGGTCGAATCTCCCGCAATATCCATTCGAAGTCAATGGTCGAAATTCACGAACTACCGCAGCGCGGCGCGTTCTATTCAGGCCATTATATTATATATATTATATATATAATACATACTTCGTCGATTTCCTTTTAAAATGTATTATATAAATCATTTTAAATTCGTTTTCAAAACGATTTCAACTTCCTTTTCAAATTCAAATCAAAATCGAATTTTTCAATATAAATTCATTTTAATTTCATTTCAAATCGATTTTAATTCAATTTAATTCGAATTGGTTTCAATTCAAATCAATTTCAGTTCAATTTCAATACGTTTTAAATCCAATTCAAAACGATTTCAATTCTATTTCAATCTAATTCGAATTTCAATTCTTTTTTATTTAATTCGAATTTCAATTCATTTCAACTTAATTCGAATTTCAATTCGATTTAATTCGAATTTCAAACCACTTTCAATATTCATTGAAAAATGAATAAAATCGATATAAATATCATTCACTAAAAAATGACGTCAATCTAATCCACACGGCTTCATATATTTCCATATTCAAATATTCTATTTCAAATATTTCTATTCAAATATTTCTTTTTCAAATATTCTATTTTAAAACTGGAATGAGGCCCAATCAATTACCATAGATTTTATCTCTATGGATTTCCATACCACGCACGTATATATCAACCATGACAAATAATCAACCATCATCCAAAGTGCATTTTACACTGTATAAGCATCAAATATAAATATTCAACGCTTATAACAGCCTGTCAATCAATCGATCGACATACAACTAATTATTGGGATTAGTGTATGTCATATATCACCTCAATACCCGTGTGGGGTTTTCAAACAATCAAACACAGATTTTATTTGTGCAGTTGGGCGATGTGTAAAATTTATCGTCCCAATCAATATCAGTCAAATCAGTGTATATAAACAAATATCCAATTTGTTTATAAATATTTTTTTTACATATACGTTAAAAATTCTATTTTCAACTATAAAATATTTTACCTATATAAATATTTTATTTCATTTCACATCACATCACACAATCAACTACACAGCAAAATCAAACAAACATACAAGCCGT
Source organism: Allium sativum (assembly GCA_030737875.1). Lineage (NCBI taxonomy): Eukaryota > Viridiplantae > Streptophyta > Magnoliopsida > Asparagales > Amaryllidaceae > Allium > Allium sativum. The sequence continues at coordinate 1,013,677,318 of CM060926.1, read as the reverse complement.
CCATGGTCTGTGGACGACGGGTGTCGGGTGCTACTAAACACCGTCTGTATCCTATTATATATTTCAACTAGAAATAAAATTAAAAAGTGAGAAGTTCTCACCAAAAGCTAAATCCAACGCCACGACTCTTCTTATGTAGGAAATCTTCACCTTTTCATCTTTTGTCACTTTCGTTGCCCGTATTCACTACATATATAAAAATCGAATTTTTACTTCGCTATTCAATATATAAAAATCGAATTTTTACTTCGCTATTCAATATATAAAAATCGAATTTTTACTCCGTTATTCTATATATAAAAATCTATTTTTTACTTCGCTATTCAATATATAAAAATCGAATTTTTTTTCGCTATTCAATATATAAAAATCGAATTTTTACTCCGCTATTCAATATATAAAAATCGAATTTTTACTTCGCTATTCAATATATAAAAATCAATTTTTTTTTCGCTATTCAATATATAAAAATCGAATTTTTTTTATCCTTTCTATAATATAAAAATCATATTTTTATTCTTTTTGTAATATAAAAATTATATTTTTATTCTTCGTTATATAAATTAAAAATCAGATCTTTTTACTTCTAAATCAAATCTTTATCCCTTTAAAAATCTAATCTTTGCCACTTTAAAAATCTAATCTTTGCCACTTTAAAAAATCTAATCTTTGTGTTTGCTACTTAATGATCAAAACCAAATATTTTTATCCTATAAAACAATGGTATATTTTTATACATAAAATCAGAAAATAAAATTCCATGCGAATTTATATTCAAATCTGAAATTTAAAAACACTTTTATATTTTTTAAAAACTGAGTTTAAAATCGTTACCCCATTTTTCTTCCTTCCACCGATCTGAAAACGGAACAGCGACGTCTTCTCTTGACTCGAGCGGTGCAGGTGGCAATCAGAGGCATGGGAGCGGAGTTCGCAGGTGGCGGTGGCTGGTTGCGACGGCCGCGCATAGGGCCAAGGAGGTAGCGGCCCGGGTTTCTAGGGTTTGGGGTCTTCGTGGTTAGTCGGGGTTCGGTTTAGAGGAGGAGGAGGCCAAGGGGGAGGAGCTGGAAGCGAAGGGGGGTCGCGCGAGGCTCGAGGCAGCGCCAGGGTGAGCGGTGTGGCAGATCGGAGGGCGGCGTGATTTAGAGGGTGCTCTATTTGAGGAAACGGGGGTGGGTATGGTCTGGTAACGAGTAAAAAGGGAGGAGGGGTATAATATATATTTATATTATTTTTTTAAAGTTGACTTTTCATCCGACCTCGAAACGAGACCCAACGACTGTCGCCCCTAGCTAATTACCCCTATCCCGAACACAATGGGATATGCCACGTAGGCCAATTCGATCGTTACGATCAGTTTTCGTCAAATTTAAAATATAAATCTTTATATATTCAATTTAAACGCACATTTCAAATTACCGGGGGCACATACGGGCCCTAAAAATTCCAGAAAAATTATTTCTAGCTTCGTATTGACGATACGATCCTAACAAAACTAATTTTATCGAATTCCGAGACCATTTGAAAAATGGCCAATTTCCAGTCGATTAAAATCAACTAAAACTGGTCAAACGCGTTTTCTTTTGCCACGCTCACATATTGATTCGAAAAATTATGAAAATTGGAATCTAGCAATAACTTGACATCACGGATCCAACAAAAGTGGTTTCGTCGAAATCCGAAGTTGTTTGCAAAATTTCCATTTTTAAGGGCCAGAATTCCATAGTGACTATTCTGAAATTTCAACTGGACATATCTTTTGATTCCCGCTATGAAATTTTGATTTTTCGGATTCGTTGGAAAGATATTCTCAATTAGATTCTAATATTTTTAGTTTCACTAAAATCCGGTTTATTTTGCACCCGGTACATTCATTTGAAATTTGAAATCGAATTATCGAACTACCGCGCCATTTTCAATTCCTTTTATAATTATAAATAATTATTTATTTTCTAACGACGATCTATATAAATATATACATTCGAATTCTATTCAAAATAAATTTCTCGTCGTTATTATTTAAAATAATTCATTTTAAATAATCAAAATTCGCTAAAATTGCCAAAATAAAAATTTTAATTTGGCTCGGATTTCCGGGTTATTACATTAGCTTTCTTGATTTCTATTTGGAAGCAAGTAAATAATAAATAAAAACAAGATAACAAATTGAAACATTTATTTTAAGATGATGTTACTTTCATCGGGAGCTTATGCACTTTTCATTTTTGTTAGTATTCCAATGACAATACACTAGATATTTTTTTCCACATAATAGTGAAATAGATAGTCGATTCGAGTATAAATTAGATTCTATATCAATTAATGTACCCACACTGAAAATGAATTTTAAAACATTCAAAATTGGAATTTTTGATTTGGAGATATGATTAAATTCAATGTTCCAAATAACAAACATGTCCCTTTTTCTATTTTCATTGAGACACAATAATATACCAAACATAATTCCATTAAGATTTAAAGCTATTTTGTTGCTGACAGTAATAAAAAGGCATAGTACAAAAAAATTGAATCCGGATATCTGAAACAACACCATACCGATTGAAAGAAAATACGCAAAGTTTGGGGATAAGTGTTTACCTTCAAATTTTGCAAGGAAATTCGCTAGCAAATAGGAGGAGAAGGAGATATATATTTGTGACTGCGTAAGAAAATTTTTCTTACATCATCATCCCCAACAACAGATAAAGGATGGCGTCACACATACACCAATAATGATAGAGATGGATTAAGTAAAATACCAAATAATCGATAGAGTTGATCGGGTTCCATCACAATTTGCCAATAGATGAACTGAAGCAGACTTATAAGCTTCGTTTGCTGGTAAATTTTTAAATTTTGGGGAAAACATTTTGATCTAGGTTAAGATTGATGAAGAAGGAGAAAAGGGGAAGGCGTGATTTGATCTATAGAGAGAATTAAAATTTCACGTTTTAGAATCATTATATTTGTTATTTTTCCAATTTGAAAGTCTTTAATGCATGCGAATTACCAATACAACCATTAGATATTTCGATCTAAATGGCTCAAATTAACGGTGGTGTGAGGATGTGGATTGCCTTCTGTTTTGTCTTTAAGGTATCACCAATACCCTAGACGTCAGCAGTATGTACTAAATTTTGGATGCCTTATTGACGCCGTACCTTTAAAAGTATATTTAAGAATTATGTCACCAAGACGTAGATGATTATTGATGTATTAGTTTTGCCTTAATGATAATTTAGTGACGACCAAAATTTTAGTGATGCCACGGCATCCCTGCGTCACAACGTGGTCGCTAATTGATGTCAGAAAACAATCTTTTTTTTAGTAGTGTTCGTGTCAAACAATAGTTGGTTTTATAAACTTTGTGATTTATTTCAAATTTATTCAAGATAATTTTAAATTTTTAAAACTTTTGAAATATAAAATATAATTATCAATTATAATTATAAAATATAAGTATCAGCTATAACTATCAACTGTAATTATTAATTATAATTATTTAAAATTAATTATTGAATACTAGATATAATTTCATAAGTTTTGAAATTATTTTAATAAATAGATATTTTCATTATTTAGGGGAATAATTGTAAAAGAAAATTTTAAATTTTTGGGATTTAGCGAAAAATATACTGGCATATTGACTAAAATTTGTGATGAAAGCAGAGGACTTAATTAGGAATTTAGTAATTACATTGATTATGAGCAAAGATTATTTTGCTATATAAGCAATGATTATAAGTTATTTATTACAGAACGTAAATTATTATCTATTATTGCTTATAAATAATTAATTAGAACAATTTAATTATTGAACATGTTAATAATTATTAAAAAAAATAACACTAAAGTATATCTTAGAAAGATAATATAAACATCTATTTCAAATTAGTTGGAATTCTGCTGCAAAATAGCTTCTATAAATATTCATCGGTGCTCTGCCTGGATTTGCAGTGGAATATTACAGCAAAAAATTTTTGTCGGTAATTTGACGCTATTTTCAATGACTTATGAGGGATGAAAGAAGACGATAGTAATAAATAAAAGAAAAAATTTGAAAAAATAAAAAATCCACCCCTCGCAGATCACATGGAAATCCGTTGCAGATTAACGATGTAAATTTCTGCTTCTAAATTTATGACGTTAAATCAGTGTTTTACTGTAGTGAAAGTAAATAGTTGATTTTTAAAAATATAGTTTATTTAAAATAGTTAATACATATAAGTCAAAATAAATCAATTTAATAATGAAAGGTAGTTTATAAGAAAATAGCTATTTATTAAAGAAGTTTATTTAGATGATTTCAATATACGTAAGTTAAAAGAGTATACTTTATACGGTAAAATAGTTATTTAGAAAAATAGTTACTTATCGAAATAGTTTATATAACGCTTCGGAATACTAAACTTGGAATTAGAATTATTCCTTATAAATTTTCAAATAATTTGAATTCATATTTCAATTTTTAAATTAAATCAACTTTGATATTTTAGTTCACTTCACTTCCAATTTGAATTCAAATCAGTTTAATCAATTTAATTTCTAGTCCTTAAGTTTCCAATTAAACTTCACATTGTTAAATGATTAAATTTATAACAAAACTTAATTTCACAATTCAGATATCACTTTAAATCAAGTTACTTTAAAGTGAATTCAAAAATGGATAATTATTTAAGTTTAAAATGATTCAGTTTCAATAAATTCGATTCATGTTAAATTCATAATTTAGCTCTTCTTCACAATATTACATAAACTCCATTAACTTATAATTTTCGAAGTTTCAAGGTTCAAATTCAAACGAAATCCATTTAAAAATGTCACTTATATTGCTTTAAACAATATTCCAAATTCAAGGTTAAAACAAATTTATATAATCAATCGGTGCCCATATACACTACTAGAAATGTTGAATTTAGTGAAGCTAGTTTTCGTGATGGAATTTTCGATGCCTAAATTGCTACGAATTGCCGAAGGAATAGTAACTAATTTTCCTTCGTGCAATAGCAGTATGAAATGAACATAATTCAGCTGCGCTTTATATTCCGCGGCAAACCCGTTGCCATTTATCGATGAATTTGCAATGGACAACCAAACTGTAGCTGAAGTTATAAACAAATTCAATTAAAAGTGGGAAAAAAGTTTCTGTTGCAAATTCATCGTAAAATGACTACGGAAAGTTGAAACGTAGCTAGAGGTTGGCTCCAAAAATGGTGGAAAAGGTAAATTTTGGCCGAAAATAATTCCATGGAAAATCCATCACAAATTAGCTACGGATTTGTGATGGAAAATAACATAGTTAGAGTTCGGCTATGAAAATGGTAAAAAGAGTAAAATAATGTAGGAAATAATTTCATGGAAAATCGATCACAAATTTCCATGGATTTGCAGCGGAATTGAAAACCATAAATATCACAATCAGTGTAAACCTATCCGTTCAATTTTACAGAAAATCAATATATCAATGTGTTATAATCATCCACCTCAACATTCCGTTTGGTAATCCAATTAGTAGCATTCCAACCAATCAGAATTTTCTGTTTCTCCTTCTATTGTTTCATTTTATTTTCCCCAAATAACCTCTTTCATTTCCCCGATGTCACACAAATTCACAAATTTTCCATGGTTTCCTGATAAAACGCTAACCTGACCTTAACTAAATTTGACTAGGCTAATCCTCCCTTTACTATTTCCTCTCTTCCGTTCAGTTTTATGAAACTAGAAAACCCACAATTACCCAATCCCTAATTCCCAAATCCTTATCCCTAAAATTAAGTATCTGGTTAACCTTAGCCTAGTGAAGTCGGGTATCATCACATGGAGGCCGGACGGGGGTATGACGCAGCTAGTCGGTCGCGTCTTGGTATTGACAACTCGAGGTTGGAAGCAATAGGTAGGTGATCGATAGTAGTATGGATATGGTCGGGTGGATGGTCAGTCTCGGTGGTCGCGAGAAGGTGGCGGCGGGCTAGGCGGCGGGTTGTGGCACAATAGTTTAGGGCTGTTGTTCAGTAAAGCACGATGAACCACTGCCTTGGTGGAAAAAATATTTGTAACCAGGTACACATTTATAAAAGGAATTTTATACTTATGATAAAAATAACAAAATTCATAGGTTAGGGTAAACAAGGTTTCAACTACAGACATACATGGGTTATTGGCTAACTCAAATAGTGATTATATTTAAGTGTACTCCTATGGAACCATTTATTAGAAATAGTTTAACAAGTAAATAAGTAGCTGTACATCATTACCAGAAGTACTAGTGGTGGTCAACTTGTTGCATGTATAAAAATTTTATGGAGAAAATGTAATGCATCGATTACCTATGCCTATGGAGTAGCTGCAGATAATTTTGGAACTATATAGATGCGTCAGTTTAGTGCAAAAGGTGGAAAAAGGTGATATGATTGCCTATGCCTTTTCTTGAGCTTCACAACTGGAGGAATATTTCTCCTAATCCCTTAATCACGTACTATCATGTGACATTTTCTTGTAAATAATTTAATACACATAAAGCAATTTCTTGTTTTTTTTCCTTCTCGGTTTATCTAAAGACACAAGATCTATGCTGCATTTTTTTTATATGTTTTTCAATTTTAAATTTTAATTTTGACTTATGATCTCATTTCCAATAACAATTTTTTATATAATAAACTAATAGTGGTTTTAGCTTAAGTTAGAGATTTACAAGCTAAATGGGTTTTAATTTTATTCGTATCGGTATATATTATCAACATCTCCCCAGAGCATGCTATTGTGTGGACTGCAGGGGCTTCAAGCGCTGGATTTCACTTTTTGTATCTATACAAATTTGTGTAATTTATCATATATAAGTGAGAAGGTGCAATTTTCAGATTATTTGCTACTGTTTTGTATAGGTATTGACTTACATTAAATACAATTAATCTCAATGGTGGAAGCATAAACAAAATATTATATGAGGAAATGAGAAGATAAACCAATCTTTAGTTCAACATTATAGTTATTTTGATTCATTTAACAAGCAGACGTATCTTTTTTTCATTTTGTATTGTTCTAGGCAGATCATGTAAAGTAGATGTTCCATTGAAGCTGTGAATTCATATCAATTATCTTGTATAATTTACAATAGATTTTCATATGTAATAGGTTGTTTCTATGTAATTAATTGAGTGTTTCCATGTAAATGTATAATATGGTTATTACTATCATTAATACGTTTTTGTTAGCTCAAAATAAAATAAAATAAATAGCATTACGGAGTAGTGGGTACACACTACTGCTGAAAATTTCAGGTAATATTTTCCGTTTTATTTTTATTTTGGCAACATTTAAGGAGCGTTTGCACTGCCTTCTGGCAATGCAAGTTTGCACTGTCTTTGCACTACAAACTTGCACAGGCAATGCAAGTTTGCACTGCCATGCATGTGACACCCCACGTCCGTTAATGTCACTCGTTAAGAGAATGCATTAAGTTTCGTGAAGTGTTATAGGTAAACAAAAACAGAAACATTATAGACGGATATAGAATAGTAGGGAAATTTAAAACTTTTATTAAGCAAAATACATCATGGTTCAAAACATAGTTATATCACAAGTCTGAAATGCATAAAACCAAGTACATCAACTTAAATTTTCTGTCTTGTACTTAAATCGTCAGAGTACAATAATAAAAGAAGCATAATCCCAAAAACATAGCCATAGTAGGGAGATATGAAATCAAGCAGTACATCTAAGCAGCTCCAAGAAGAATGAAAGTAGAATCCTAATCAAGCGTTAGTATTCCCACCCTGAGAACCTTGGGGGGGAGGGGTGAACAAAAGAGAAAGAAGAGGAAACAAAATAGGTCAGACATAAAGTTTGGTGAGTCCAGTTACTTTAACATATAAATAAGTAAAAGTATCGTGATAGGAATATAAACTGGAGAGATAGATAACATCACAATAAGGTAGGTATGACAAGTTAAACAGGATAAACATAATAGAATATATTGTGCTTCGCTAGTGCTTTATCTGCACCAATATAGTGTCGTATGAACAAGATGATCTCCAACAAGTATAAGATGGTAGACTAAGGCGTACTTCTAGTGAGAGGTTTTACCCCATACAATAACAGGCAATCCAACTAAACATATCGGAATTACCCCTAAGGATAATAACGGGCTTCTAAACATACCAGAGTCTAGATGTACCCTAATTACTACCCCAATCGATCGGCTTCCTACTCCCCCTGTTTTGGCCTTATAGTAGGATATATCACTTCCTAAAGTCGTAACCCTTTATTTTAAGGATGCGTACAACCTATCTACCGATGACACGACATCCTAGCCTCATCTGCCAAACCCATTAATGCACATGACCTTGCCGGAATGCGCCGTCCACATCGCCCTTTCATTTGGATCTCTTACAATCAGCTCAGTAAGCGTGCCCCGACTCCGACCTAGTTCGGAGTACTCGTTTGATACCTAAATATGGGTTACTGACTGAAATGGGTCTCACACACAAGATGATACAAGCTTCCCCCTACGGTTGCATCCCCGCTACTAGGTTTTCTATAAGTTATGCCATACGAGAGTAAAAGGATTGCATGCCATACCAGAGTAAAAGGATTGCATGCCATATCAGAGTAAAAAGATTGCATAACCCCACATGTTAAGTTTGTGAGCCTATATATAATTATTACCCACCACCCTAAGATATACTTAACTCTCCAACTGATCCATACAAATTTACTTAACCCTTACTCAAGTTAACATGTTCATACAATCCCTATGGATTCAAACAGGTTAAGTATTCAAGTTTATTACCATATTTTCATTTATGGTTATAATGCGCTAGTCCTCCCACATTAAGCCTACAACTTGTGGATGCTGGATATGTCGGGCGGGTCCAGGTAGAGTTCTACCACAAGTCAGACTTAACCTCGTGTCTTAGCATGTCACATGTTTACGCACTTAGACCCCTCACAATAGATTCACCACTTGTAGTCACTGGATATGTCGGTCGGGTCCGGGCAGAATTCTACTACAAGTGTAATCTAATCTCGTGTCTAAGCGCGGTTACAATTTCTAATTAACGTTCTGGGCATTTCCATTATTAACCAATTATTCCTATTTCAATATAGGTTCTCATGCCCCTTTTCCAAGTCATATTTATCATGTACCATATGCCCCGAATTTAAGATCAAAACCACAATTTGATTTATGCCCGAAATCCATATTCATGTATTTCATTCAATTTATGCCCAAATTTCTCAATACAAGTTTTGCCCTAATTTTAATGTTTTCCCATCGTTCCCTATTTCACGTGTTCGCATATTTCAGCGGTATGCCGAGGCTTGAAGGTAGCCTGACTATAAAATAAAAAGGGAAAAGAAGAAGGGAAGATAACAGAAATAATCATAATAATAAGATTGACATATGATGGAAAAAATAGACATAGCAAGTAATAAGCATACAGTGACAAAATTGGGCATAGTGACAAGAAAGGCATATAGGAACAGCTCTGATGAACATGTGATAATAGAACTGATTAAGCATAGTGTAATGGTCATAAACATGCATGATGAGATCTAATTAGTTAATTGGATATACAAATAATGGCAGATCTGACATGATTCAATAGTCACAGGCTTAGATCTAACTCATAGTCATGTCATAATAACTTAGATACACAGGTTATGGAAGATCTGATATGTTTCAAATAGTCATATGCTTAGATCCAACTCATAGTCATGTCAAAATAACTTTTAAGTATTTAGATATAAAAATAATGTAGACTCACTATGATTGGATCTAAGAAATAGAAGAGTAATTGCAGATGTTGAATCACATATCTCTAAACTTGAATGACTCATTTATTGAAGAAGAAGAAGAAGAAGAAGGCTAATTTAGTCTGGGCAGAGGCATCATCTAGTTCTCCATTGTTTTTGGTGTGTAAAAACAAGAGGAATGGTCTCTTATTTATAGCCATCAGCCAACGAATCTTGCACGGAAATCAGTCTACGTACGAAACCATAAATCTGCCCAGATCTGCGAGGGGGTCGCCCCCCCCCCCTTCCGTTGATGTGTCGACCCAGGGGTCAACACTCCCTGGATGGGGTCGACCCATGGGTCGACACCCGCTTGATGGGTACGACACCCATGGGCGAGATTTTTCCTGCTTCCCTTCCAGCTATTCGATTTTGAATTATTTTGAATTCTAGACCTAATTTTGTTCATATATATTTCTCTTGTGTGTATACAAGCTTCAAATCTTAATATCTTCTTCAAAAGGTGTCTGTTTTACGCAAACCAGGTGTCTATTTTGACCAGAATTCCGAGATGAACGCAGCAGCGCAAACCGTTTCACTTAATTCTGAATATTTAATTAAGTATTCTTTAATTTATCATCTTTAGTGTTGTTAAAATTACGGGGTGTTACATTCTCCCCTACTTAAAGGATTTCATCCCCGAAATCACTAAGTTAAGTAGAATGTATATCCTAACATCCATCACCCGTCTTCTCATCCATCAATCACAGGCATCCATTGTCCTTAAAGGAATCTAATGCTTATATGGATATATGCAAAGGCGTGTAAATATGTCGCTACACTAATGCAAAAGATCTGACGGTCTACTGATTCAGTCGACCTCCTTAATGCAATATATGTTAGTGCCATGAATCCAACTTGTATGCAAATAATTCCATTATAACATGTAAGTTCTATATGTGTGCACAATCATTTGTCCAAATGCAACATCCATATGATGATACACCCACTTTCATTCGTTAAAAGAAGAAAAACACACACACACATCCGTATGCAGTATGAGAGTGATTGAGCCGATTTAGTGCCTAATATGTGTGTATATGCATCCACAAGAAACCACTAGAAAACACTTGCATCCATCAAACATTACATGTCTCAAAACACATGTTTACATCGATGGGATTCCTAACTAAAGGTCGAAGATTCGATCGATAGGATATACTTAAATGATAGAAACAAGCATAAATAAAAGCTTTGAAAAGGAAGTTAAGAACATACCCTTGAAAAGAAAAGGGTATAAAGCGTGAATCTTATCATCGGTCTCCCAAGTTGCATCTTCTTGGTTATCTCCCCACTGAACCTTCATCAACTTGACTTCTCGGTTGCGTAGCTTCTTAGCCTCTTATCCATGAATACGGGTAGGAACTCGCCTAACTGTCGCCTCCCATTCCACATCTACTTCCTCAAGCATACTCGGCTCAACTTAATGTCAGTCCTTATCTTATCTTCGTAGGACTTTTGCATATCCTGAGCTGTCTTCATACGTCTGTGGATAAGGTCAATCTTTTTGGAAGTTTCTCTAACCATATCCGGTCCAAGTAGAAGTCTTTCTGCAGGCTCCCACTAATAAGTCAGTGATCTACAAGGTCGTCTGTACAATGCTTTGAAGGGTGTCATGCCAATACTAGCTTGATAACTGTCGTTGCAGGCGAACTCTACTAAAGGAAGATGCTATTCCCAGGTCCCTCCAAAGTCTAGGATACACAGCCTTAAAAGATGCTCAAAAACTCTGTTCACCCTTTCCGTCTCTCCATCGGTCTGAGGGTGATAAGCGGTACTCAAACACAACTTTGTACCTAATGCTTCTTGCAGGCTCCTCCAAAATTCACTAGAGAAAATGGGGTCAGTATTACTTACGATACTGGAAGGTACTCCATGAAGACGGACTATCTCATGAACATAAATTGTTGTGAACCATGTTGTCGTCCTCTTACTCTTAACTGGAATGATATGAGCACTCTTAGTAAGCCTGTCTACTACAACCCAAATGCTGGTGTTGCCCTTCCTTGATCTAGGCAAACCATCTGTGAAATCCATAGAGACGCTCTCCCACTTCCACTGTGGGATCTCCAAAGGGTAAAGTAAACCACCGGGCTGCTTTTGCTCAGCCTTGACATGTTGGAAAATCAAACAGTAAGAAACAAACTCTGCCACATCTTTATTCATCCCAGCCCAAAAGAAAACCTTCTTCATATCTCTATACATCATATCACCACCTGGATGAATAGTCATCTTAGAATGATGGGCTTCCTCAAGGACTATCTTTAACAAACTCCCAACTCGGGGAACACAAAGCCTTCCATCTCGTCGCAACTACCCTCTATTGTCTGTGGAATATCTACTGAGGTGACTAGAAGTCTCCCCTTTACTGAGCCTATTCAAGATGTTTGAAATCTGTGGATCCTCTCGTTGTGAAGCTCCTAACTGATCCATAAGAGTAGGTCGCACCTCCAGTGATGCTAATAAACCAGGTTAAAACTCGGTGGAGGGTCTAAAATTAAAAGTCGATATAAATTCCAAGCTTTTCCTTTCCACAAACAGAGGACTTAAGGACATCCTCTGCCTACTCAATGCGTCTGCCACCACATTACCATTGCCAGGGGTATAAGCAATCTCAAAGTCATAAGATGCTAAGAACTCCATCATTCTTTGTTGCCTTAAATTAAGATCTTTCTCGAGAACAAATACTTGAGAGATTTATGATCGGTGTGCAACTCAAACTTCTCTCCAATAAATAATGGCACCACGTCTTAAGTGCGAATAGTATGGCAGCTAGCTCTAAGTCATAGGTAGGGAAGTTCTTCTCATGAACTCTTAGTTGCCAACCTGTGTAACATACTATCCTTCCCTCTTGCATCAGAACCGCACTAAGCCCTGTACCACATGCATCAGTATACACTAAGAAAACTTTGTTCCCATTGGGCAAGATCAAGACTGGGGTTGTTGTCAGAGCCCTCTTCAATCGTTGGAAAGCAACATCACAATCTATATCCCATGAAAAAGACAGATTCTTCTTCGTCAGTCTAGTGAGTGGGGTTGATATCTTTGCGAAGTCCTTAATGAACTTCCTGAAATAGCCTGCTAACCCCAGAAAATTTTTCACCTGCGTTTTATTCATTGGGATCTGCCAATCTTGAACTACAAGTACCTTCGTGGGATCTACTGTTATCCCGTTTTTAGAGACCACATGCCCATGAAATCTCACCTCTTTCCTCCAAAAATGACATTTGGAGAACTTCGCCTTAAGCTTGTGCGCACGGAGAGTTTTCAAAACCTCTCTCAAATGTTGGGCATGCTCTTCCTCGCTCTTCGAGAAAATTAGGATGTCATCAACAAAGACCACAACAAACTTATTTAAAAACTCCCGAAAACACCCTACTCATTAGATCGACAAAATAGGCGGGTGCATTCATCAAACAAAAAGGCATAACGATCCATTCAAAGAAACCATCCGGAGTTCTAAAAGCGGTCTTGTCTAAATGGTCCTCGTCCACCATCAAATGATGAAACCCCATGGCCAAGTCTAACTGAGAGAAAATAGATGCACCAAAAAGCTGGTCAAATAGATCATCTATCCTCGGGAGTGAATTCCTATTCTTTTTAGTGAGTTTATTCAACTCTCTATAATCCACACATAAGCGAAGCGAACCATCCGCCTTAGTTGCAAATACTACCGGAGCAACCCATTCAGATATGCTTCGCCTAATAAACCCTTTCTCAACTAGCTCCCCTACTTGCTTGCTGAGCTCCCTTCTTTCTCTTGGAGCTATATGGCGCACAGGCAATGCAACTGGCTTTGCATTGTCCACCAAGTATATACGAAAATCAATCTCTGCCTTGGAAGTAAGCCTCGAACCTCCTCAAAAACATCAGGATACTCACGGACTACTGGTATAGATCGCAGATCATCAATAGATGCATCAAGTGATTCTAGGAAACTAAGCATGACAGACACTTTTGGGTCATAAGAAATCTCGAGGGTTCTCCCATGGCAAGTCAAAAGTATAACGACCCTCCTCTCACAATCTCGAATGGCACCATACATGGCTAGCTAATCCATCCCTAGAATTAATCCATAGCCCATGAAACCAAGTACATATGCGTCGAATTCAAACTCATTCCTAACACAGATATTATCAAACCCCGAAAATCATAGACAGATGAGTCGTACCCCCAATAGGGTTTGAGACAACAACGGGATCCAAAATCATACTAGTACTAAGGTGTAGAGACTCAAACATAGAATCAGATATAAAAGAATATGAAGCGTCAGAATCAAAAAGAGTTCTGACTGGATGATTAGAAAGAGAAATCAAACCTTCAACGGAAACTTTCTTACCTCCATCTGGAGCACTGGTCACAAGAGCATGCACCTGCCCTCCAGAAGCTTCTGTGCTTTGACCTTGTCCTTGCTTCTTCGGGCACTCCTTAGAAAAGTGTCCGACCTCTCCACAATTGAAACAAACATCTTCCCCGCACATCTTCTCAGCAGATCCGCTATTTTATAAATTGGATTTTCACTTTTACAGTTAACAAAATAGATATTGTTTATTTTATGTTTACAACTTACATTCATGACAATTTTTATATCATGCATTCACTTCCGTTGATTCCTTTTATTAGTTTACAAGAAAACAACCAAATTCAAATCTCTACTTAGAAAGAATTTCATAAAAGTAAAGAGATTTACATAGAAATATCTTCTTTTTTTCCTACTCCAAACTTTAAGAATAATTTTTAGCTTCCTTCAGTTCAATTGCAATGACTTATATATCAGTTGTCAACATATAATCAACTTAATTGGAATGTTCTGCAAAATTTCCATCAAAATAGTTTGATGGGATACCAATTTAACTAGAATTATTATTATTATTATTATATATTCATAAATGAGTGCATATTTCTAGTTACTGTTAAGTTGATTAACGTAAGAATTTTCATATAAATTTAACCAGGAAATTACAAAAAATAAAACATCTATTTTAACAATCTTGATAAAGATAAAAGGAGGTGAATTCTGAATATATCACTAAATGAGCTACTCAGCCAACATATCAGAGTCGTCCAACCATCCATCAATCCAACAGCTCTCAGAAACGCTACCATTTTGTCAGAGGCAGAATCTAGTGCACACCAATTTGATAGTTCCAATTCCAACTGTAGGCTTGGTTACGTATAGTGTTCAAGGTAAAAATAGCAATAATTAAATATTTACCTCACGAAGAGCAAGTGCCTCCTGCACTCATACACTAAATATTCAGTTGTAGCAAGCATAATTCAAGGAGTGATAATACGTTCAATAGTGAGGGTCATTGGCATGCATCAAAAACAATTATAAGGGAATGTAATAAATTTCAATCCAAAATAAATGCCTGCAACAAATTTATTCAGTTAAGCTTGTATGCAACTCCGAGGAAAGTCTTAGTGAAAATTCCAAATTGAAAAAAGGGTAACTCTCTTCAGAGAACCATTTTCCGCAGTATCTAAATTGAAAAACTGTGTTGTTTCGATGTTCACACCCACAGTTGCAAATACAATGGCAAAATTGTCATCTTCTCCACTACCCTGTTCATTACAAATTCCATGTGGAAATTAGTGAGCAAGAGTTTAGTTAAAATTAACAGAATAATTGCGATAAGTGACATAAAAATATGACACAGGTAGCAAGTTATATCTTCTTTGTGTACCACGTTACCACCGTTTATCATACTTTCACTGTTTGCCACTGTCCGTAATCTTTTTATTAGCAATCCTAGTATTAATTCACTATAGCATATCTGATATCTCAACGATCCATCAACCCATCTGTCTAAATTCCAATCTGCAATATAATCAAGCAGTTTATAACTTGAGCTAAGTAATGGAAATTTATTAAGAAATTCGATTTTCTTGAATCTTTCTCCAACTTTTTAATATTATGTTATCCCACTATGTAAACTTATTTTTCGCTATCAATATCAATAGTAGCCTCTACTACTCTTTTATTGAGTTCTGGAACTCTAAATCATTGTTATTGAAAACAGGACTCCTATGGCTGCTCGTAAAGCTTATGAAATAAGCTATATAATTCCAACTTCTTCTTCTTTAGCGTCTTGTACACGTCCACCCTGAATTAGCAACAACTTTTATAAAGTGCTGGTCTATTAATGTTTCCAAGTTCTTTCCAAAGAAGACGAAATAAACACAATATTCGAAGTGTTATTATATAATATTTCAAAATTTATTAGTCAAAATGCAATAGTGGTTTATGAAACAAAATAACAAATAACCCCCTTGCTTTATCTTGTACATAATGCCCCTTTTACCATAAAAAAGATTCATATAAGCATTAAAAACTCCTCCACAAAGTAAAAAACCATATTTCTTAATCTTGTTCGTTATACTTGTTAGTTCAACTAATTCAAATTTTCATTGCTTTGATATTTTACTAAATGCAATAACATACAAAGTATTCATTATTATCCGCAAATGGAATCAGTATTATATGAGAAACTTTAACAATATATATTTTTATACGAAGCAATAATGTCGAACGAAAAGTGGAAATAATTAGTGTATTGTTTCGTAACAAGGTACCAGCTTTAGATAGAAGGTTGCATTCCATAACAAAGTAGCAGCTTTAGACAAAATTGTTCACTTAAGCATTTCACTAAAGAAAGGTTGCTTAAAATTCTATTTATGCGTCTATTTTCTAAATTAAATTCCACTGAACTTTAAAATCTACCATAAAGCTCAAACAAATAAGGGAAATAGTAATTTTAGTTCTGTATTTAAATAGTCTACTTCATTTTTATTCTTGAATATAGGAGAAACCTCCTCCCCCTTTAAAAAAAAACATTTATGCACTCTATTAAGAGTCAGCTCGCATTTGGCAAATATTATGCTGTCCACCTTGCTTCACATGACATTAGAGAATCCTTTGATACTTGACTTCAAAACGTATTAGGATGGATATTACAAGGACCTCAAAGTCGTTCATAATTTTAAGGACGTAAAAATAAATTGATTTACTTTCATTCCAGTTTAATCGATTTACCTTCAATTCAAAGATTGATTTAATATCTTTCTTTTCAAAAGCCAAATGTAAACAAAAGGATCAATAATGGAATTGTCAGAAAGAAAGATAGATGATAACTATAGTTGTCCAAAGATAAATGTATTCATCTTTTCATTTAAAAGAATATATTGTTTGTCATTTGTTCAAAGAATTGTTAATGATTTCATAACAAAGCAAAACACAATAATAGATCAAGTTGGAATTAAAATCACTGTGAAACTGCATTCCTATTGATTTGATCAGTTTCACAAACAATAGAATGGCAAACAACAAATGTTACTGCATTTGCTACTTTCATCTAAACAATATTTCTTCTTTAAGAAGGCAACAATGAAACATTAAGCACTATATTCAGCCATACAAGGATACAAGCACTTACACCTGCCCTAACACATAGGACTAACTTCGAACGTGTTATTCTCTTGAACATTATCTTCATTTGTAAGCAATAATTATTATATCATACAAGCAAGATCTGAGTAAAAATAGGGTAAACTTTGAACCCAAGCTGATGATAAGTAATGATTAGAAATTGAATTGAAAACAATAGCAAAAAAATGCTCACCAATGTTGTAGTTCTCCCACGGGTTTGGGACAACCGTATGTAGGGAAATCGAAGTGAAAAGGTAAAGCGTCGAATTTAGGGCAACCATTGGCAAGTAAATCGAAGTGGGAAAAAGCCGCTGGATTTAGCTAGTAAAAGAAAATTTGATGTAGATGACGAAGGATTGAAACCGAATTCCAACTTAGGGAAAATGGAAATCCGGGAAGAGGATAATGAATAGTATGGGAATTTGGGAAGCGATGAGAAAATGGACATGGTGTGAATACTGCGTTTAACAGGTGGTAAATGAATTTTTTTTTGTGAGCGTTAACCCCTAGAATAATACCACTGAAGTCATTATTCACAGCTTCTACTGTTTACATGCTGAGAATGAACGCGGTTAAAAGTTACTTTTGTTGTAGTGTGGGTAAGTTATATTTATGCTACAGAAATATTATTATTATACAAGTTCAATAATTTCCAATCTATTTCAAATTCACTATTTCAAGTTTCGAAGAGTTTCTAATTCTATTTAATTTTTTTCCCTTTAGGTACATTTTTCTTATTACACATTTCTGAAGTTTCTAAAATTTTGAGCTTAATTCGTTTCAATTGTTTGAAAATAATTCATTATTTGAGAACCTAAGAATTCAATTTTGGGTCTATTTCCAAATCACTTTCAAAATATTATATTATATCTTTTATATTAAACTAAACTATAAATTATTTAAACGAAACTCAATTTCTCAAAATTAAGTAGAAGTTCTAAGTGGACTCCCCCACTCAGACTTTTGAAAATAAATGTCGATGGTGCGTGCACTCATCACCAAAGTCATTCCTAGAGGCAAAAAAGGAATACACACTTTTCCTTTAAATCATTTGTAAACAATTTCTGTATTAAACTACTTCTAAAATATACTCATATTATTTCAAAACCATTTGTAAATCGATACTTCAAAAGCACCCAAATTTAAATCCTTAATTTCATATTTAAATTCATCTTATTTAATTATAAATTAATTTACCATATTTCATTTTATTAATCATTCAATAATCAATAGTTTTATTTATTGACTAATCAAATAATAAATGATGATGATCTAGTATTATCATCACCAAACAACCAAAATCAAGTCTAAAATTTCAAGTTAAATATTTATATAAAATATAATCCAAATTATATTGTGTCGATCAGTCGTATTTGAGTGCTTAGAAATCCTTATCTATGCATTGGCGTCCCAAGTATCGACAAGAATTTATAAATACTCAACAGAACAAATTAACATAACACAAAACCATTTTTATATCAAAAGTACAAGTACGCCCTCTCATATACACTCATACCCATTCTAGGGTATTACTACCCTATCTATAATGAGTTAATGCTGAATAAAGGCAAGGTTATCGCTAAACCAAAGCCATACCAACTGTAATGATCGAGATTTTTGATCGTGCAAATCGATAATAATACTCACATGTTGAATCAAACGAGTCAAAAATACAGATAGTTGTTGGGATTAAAATAAGAAAAGGAAGAAAGAAGAAAGACAATTACAGAATCTCGCAGCGGAATGACAAAATATAATAATTAAATAACAATTTATGAAGATGTTAAATATACATTTGATTATACATTACAATAATTTATCAAAGTTATACATAACTAGACACAATACAATAATGCATGGAACAGAAATATATAGTGGGCATATAATAGATAATATACTAAAATTCCTTCTTCGTCCTCCTAATCATGTGGTCTTCGCTAATTGAAAATTCAGGTTGACCTAAGAAAAACAAAAGAGAAAACGGTCGGATCAGAACTAAAATATTTTCATATCAGTCAAATCAAAACAAGGTAATAGTATGAGTGTCGCAGCATTAGAGATTCTTACGGTAATTCACATCTCATATCCAATGTGTTTATGAGTGCAATAACTCAAGAGATGTTACGGGAATTTCCATCTCTTAAGGATCCGTTAAACTAGATATTATATAATACAATACACTATTATAATAGTGTCTATGGCTAAATATACTATTGAAAATAGCGTAAGCGGGATTACCGTTATTACCCTTACACTATTTATAATACCATAGTCTATATAGATACCGTAAACTCCACCAAACCAGTGGACTATCAGAGGGAAATCCATAGGTACGGTACAAATCAAAGTCGTAGGTAGCTTGATCAGGATAAATAAGGTAAGGCACGCGAGGCAATACCAGGGTAGGAATCTACCAGTTGCACTCCCGGACTGATGGAAACACATAGTTGCAACTACCGCCCACCACGGAACAACGCTCCTAAATCAAGGATGCACATCAAATCAATCAACTCGAGGGACTATAGTAAGTAAGGAAAAAGTGTTTCCAATAGGGATAGTCAACCCACTTGATCATGGTCTAGCTCCCGTTTTAGTCATTTTAATTATGACCCGAACACCATCATCGTTCTCTTTCTTCAAATCCAGTAATCGCCTCCAAATAAACATACTTCATTTTAGTTCTTCACCACATGCATAGTTGTTAAAGTGGTTTTGGGTATTGGCAGAGAGTTCCACAATATCCGATCATGGTATCTTTAACAACCAAATGCTTATTTCACACCGGTTGGTTAATTTACATTTCATAATAGTTCGTATTTCATGTTAAAATAACATATTTTCTTTTGAAACATTCTGTATTCAAATATAATATATTTTCATATTGAAAACACTATTTAAACCACACAAAAATCTTTTCGTTCGTAAAATAGGTTATATATTATAATAGTTGGAAATTATGTTAAAATAGTTAAGATATAAACATTTGAAATCGTTTGAAAACGAATAGTTAAGAAAATAAAAGTTTATTTTTTGAGCAAAAGATGCGTGATCTTCCAAAAGGAAGAGAGCACACATATATATAATAATAATAAAGTGATACAAAAATCCAAATACAATCACCAGACGAAAGGCTCACAAAGAAAATGTAAGGGATAATAGATAGATGAGTTCCGGCAAGGCCACCACCCATCATACTTCTTATCGAATTCCGGCAAGGCCACCACCCGATAAAGAAGTATATCTATTGCCTTACATATAACAAACTATGAGCAAAACAAGTGAAGTAACAAGTCCCCAAAATATACAACACTTCCACTCCTCATACACTAATACAACCAAAACAAATCAAAAATGGTCAGTCCAAGCAGCCACCTCAATAGCTCCACCATTTCCTCTACAGCCTGTAATCTGAAAAACTGAAACAAAATTATCAATAACTTACACATATATATGAGTATATGCCTATATATATATATATACACATATATCCATATATACATGTAAAAGAAGAATGACATAAAAAATAAACCAGCAAGGTGGAAGAGACAATCCAGGTAAAAAGAAAATAAAAGTTTATATAAATGGTTTGAATTTAAAATAGGAATATTAAAGAAGTTTGTAAAGCAAATAATTGATTTTTAGAAATATAGTTTATCTAAAATAGTTAACGCATATAAGTTAAAATAAATTAGTTTAATAATGAAAGGTAGTTTATAAGTAAAATAGTTATTTTTTAAAGAAGTTTATTTAAGTAATTACAATATATGTAAGTTAAATAGTATAGTTTGTAAGGTAGAATATTTATTTAGAAAAATAGTTACTTATTAAGATAGCTTATATAATGGTTTGGAATACTAAAGTAAGAATTAGAATTATTTCTTCCAAATTTCAAATAACTTGAATTCATACTTCAATTTTTAAATCAAATCAACTCAACTTCGATATTTTAATTCAATTCACTTCCAATTTAAATTCAATTCATTTTAATTAATTTAATTTCAAGTCGTTAAATTTCCAATTAGAAATCACATTTTCGAATGATTCAATTTGTAACAAATCTCAATTTCACAATTCAGATCCACTTTAAATCAAGTTACTTTAAAGTGAATTCAAAAATGGATAATTATTGAAACTTAAAATGATTCAATTTCAATAAATTCGAGTCATGCTAAACTCAAAATTTACCTTCCTTTCACAATATTTCGTAAACTCCATTAACTTATAATTTCCGAAGTTTCAAAGCTCAAATTCCCTAAATTAAAAATATGCTAAGGTACCTATGTGTTTACAACCATCAGGCAATGAAGGTGGTATGTGTTCAATAGGCAGTGAACTGACATGTAAGATAATATGGCTTCCCTAGATTAATATACTGGCAAATGGCACTTAAAGATATTAAATTATAGCGTTGAGTTCACCACCGCCAACCTGAGTGAATGATAATTTTTTTCCAAAAATACCTTAAAATGGAGGTACAATGGCCACATATCTATATCCAAATTCAAGTCGAAAGAACAGAGCGAGGTCAAACTCTAAACTAACCTATCAAGAGGTGTTATCTAATTAAACGTCCGTAAGAATACAGGCCAACACTTCGATAAGCCAATCATAAAACAACTTCAGAAACTGTTGATTGTTGTAGTTACCAATAACGAATATCCTCTGCTTACTTCCTCCTTCAAAGACCTAACCTAACCTATCGATGCCATTGGCAAATCGAAAAGAGGTAGCACTGGACCGACTTAGACTCGAAGAACTCAAGATCAAAAGCGCTAAACAATTTATTTGTAAGATCCCAGGCACACCATATTCTCTCAGGCCGTAAATGCCAACTAGAGTCCCCAGTTAATATATTGGCGTTAATAAAGCACATAAGGTAGGTATAACATAAGAAGACATATCGAACACTAGAGGGAAAAGGAAGAACGAACTCATTGATACTCCCAACCCATCTCTTAATGCATTCTCATTTCAAATTCTACAGTTGTATTTTCTATTCTCTTTTCCATCAATAATTCAAAGATAACCTTTTTTAGTTATGCCTTCTCCAATTTATCACCTCACCTCCCCAAAATAAACAGGAAGGGTTATAGATAATATCTTCTTTGTGTCAAAAATAAAGATTTGGAGGAGTTGTTGAATCAAATGGCTTCTCGAGGTAAGGGACTTCAACCTCCTAGGGTACGATTAAAAGCACTCACTAGGATTGATCTTCAAGGAGGATTGAATCAACATTTCCTTCTTTGTGACAAAAACTAAAGGGCAGCCTCCTTAGCACAAACGCTAAGTGTAATAATTCCTTTCTCTATTAGCATTGTATTAGTTTATACAATTAATACGTTCGTGCTATTTCTTGAATTTATTAGTCTATAGTAGTGCATCCCTTACTAATACTAATATAAAAATATAAAGCTCAATCTCTTTCTTGTTTAGACTCGTTATGTTGTTTGGCTAAACTCATTGGCTCCGCATTCTATTCGGTTGAAACCTGGTTTGAGAACCTTCTTTTCAATTTACTTGAAAACCGTATGTCCAATCATATATATTCAGACATCTGCTTTGTGTATCGGTTTTCAACTGTGCATTATAAGGTTGGTATATGATCCAGATGTCGGACTATAGTTCAAATTTCATTTCCTTTCATGGCCAGATGTCTGATATATAAACCAAACGTCTGATTAATGTATTGACCTTTTTATTCTCTTAAGGCCAAACGTCTGACTTCAATCTTCAAACTTCTGGCTTATGTATAAGATATGAGAACACATTTCTGTTCTCTTCACGGATAGCATCTCCTCCTCAACCATTGCAATTCTTGATTAAAGCAATTTATTCTAAGGTTTGTACTCTTTGATCAATTGTAACATCCTAGAATTTTTGTGATTTAATAATTAATTAGTTTAATGATTATAATTGTAACAACCCGGAAAATCAGAACCAATTTAAAAAAATTTATTTTGGCAATTTTAATTAATTTTGAATATTTAAAATGATTTATTTTAAATAATAATGACAAGAAATTTATTTTGAATAGAATTAGAATATATATATTTATATAAATCAAAGTTAGAATATAAATATTTATTTTAAATATAAAAGGAATTGAAAATGGCGCGATAGTTTGAAATTTCGATTTCAAATGAATTTATAGGATTCAAAATAAACCGGATTTTAGTGAAACCAAAAATATTAGAATCTATTTGAAAATATCTTTCCAACGAATCCAAAAAATCCAAATTCCATAGCGGGAATAAAAAGTTATGCCCAGTTGAAAATTCAGAATAGTCACTATGAAAAATATAGCCCTTAAATATGGAAATTTTGCAAACGACCTCCATTTTTTTGATGAAACTGCTTTTGTTGGATCCGGGATGTCAAGTTATTGGCAGGTTCCAAAATTCAGAATTTTTGGGATTAAAATGTGAGCGTGGCGAAGTAAAAACTATTTTGAAAGTTTCAGTCAATTTGGATCGACCAGAAAATAGCCATTTTTCAAACGGTCTCCAAATTTGCCGAAATTAGTTTTGTTAGTACCGTATCGTCAATACGAAGGTAGAAATAAATTTTCTGGAATTTTCAGAGTGCGTATGTGGCCCCGATAAATTGAAATGTGCGTTCAAATTCAATATATAGATTTATATTTTGATTTTGATGGAAACTGATCGAAACAGTCGAATCAGCTGACCGCACATATCCCATTGTGTTCGGAATGGGGGTAATTAGCTAGGGACAACAGGTGGTGAGTCTCGTTTAGAGTTCAAATAGAAAGTCAACTTTATAGAGAATAAAATAAAATAAAAATATTATATATAAATCTTTTTACATTAACCCCCCCCCCTTTTCTTTTTCCTTCTTCAGTTTATATCCCGATTAGAAAAAGAAAAAAACCGAACGACGGAGACTCCGCCCCTGGCGCTGCCGCGCTGCTTCCAGGTGCACTTCCCACCTCCGGCGATCCCTTCTCCCCGCCCCTTCTCTCTCTCCTCGCCCACTCGAATCCCCAATCCCCAATTCGGCCAGCCCTAGCCCACTACAACCCTAGGACCGCGCCACCCCCTTTCTGACCACCCACCGTCGAGCCGACGCCTCCATCCACCTGCGACGGCGCGAACAGCCCCCTCCTCTCCGTATACTGTAAGCTCCCTTTTACTTTTATTTATTTTTAATTTTCGCTTTTCCTTTTTCTTTTGTTGTTTATTTTTATATGAAAAGTAAGTAACTGGTTTATTAGAAAAAATATAGGATTTTTATATTATTTTGAAATAAAGATTATATTTTAAATAGAGAAAAGTTTATATTTTTATGAACATGAAAGGTTTGGTTTTTAATGTGTGCAAAGCGAGATAAAAATTAGATTTTTATTTATGAGAAGGGCAAATATAAATTGGATTTTTATTGTTCGAATGGTATAGAAAAGATGTGATTTTTATATTAAAGAGATAATAAAAATATGATTTTAATAATATGAATAACGATATGACAATATTATTTTTAGTTAGATAAAAATATAAAATTTTATTGTATGTATGTAATAATATAAAAATTCGAACAATATATAAGAAGTAGAAACATAGAAATATAATTTTTACATAGAAAGAAGAGTTGTAAAAATATATGAAGTAGAAATAAAAATATGATTTTTATTTATTGGAATGAAGCGATAAAAATATGATTTTTATATATGAGCAGCGTGAAAAGGATGCGTTGGAATTTCGAACAAATCCAAATAGTTCAGAAAGAAAGAATGATGGATTGGAAACCCAAGGTGAGAACTCCTCACTTTTATTTTATTTCTAGTTAAAATATATACTAGGATGCAGACGGTGCTTAGCAGCACCCGACACCCGTCGTCCACAAACCATGGACTACTTGTTTGTTTGTTTGATTGTGTTATCAAAATTGATTGTGTGATGTGGAACGGAAAAAAATATTTCATAGTTAAAAATATAATTTTTAATGTGTATATGAATAAAATAAATATTCATTTACAAATCAGATGATTTGTTTATGTACACACATTTGGCTGATATTGATTGGGACGATAAATTTTACGCATCGCCCAACTACACAAATAAAATTCATTATTTGTTGATTGAAACCCCACACGGGTATTGGGATGATATATGACATACACTAGTCCCGATAATTAGTTATATGTCAATCGATGGGTTAACAGACTGTTATAAGCGTTGAATATTTATATTTGTTGCTTATGCAGTGTAGAATGCACTTTGGATGATGGTTGGCTGTGTTTGATTGTTGTTGTGTACATGTGTATATGAAATCCATATAAATCAAATTTTATGGCAATTGATTATGTCTGATTCCAGTTCAGAAAGATGAATATTTTAAAATAACGAATATTTTAAAATAATATTCAGAAAAAAGATCAAAATTTGATTTTGATGTCCGGTTTGGGATGGACATGAATATATTTAAATATATATATAGCCGTGTTGATTAGATTAACGCCATTTGGACGTGAACTATATTTATATCGATTTTATTCATCTCTATAATGAATATTGAAAAGGAAATGATTTTGAAATATAATGATTTGGAAAATACAATCGTTTATATATCGATGATATGGAATATTCAAATTTGATTTGAAATTGAATATAAAGTTGAAATCGTTTTGAAACCGAATTTAAAACGGTTTATAAAATACGTTTTAAATGGAAATTGATGAAATATATATTATTTATATTATATATATATATATATATTATATAATGGCCTGAATAAAATGCGCCGCGCCGCGGCAGTTCACGAATTTCGAACATTGACTTCGAATGGATGTTACGGGAGATCCGGCCGTCAAATTCTCCTAAAACCGGAACCGTTAGGTTCGTATCGAAAAGAGCTTTCTAACGAATATTAGAGACTTGAAATGTAACAGGTCGATTTGGAATTATGTCCAAATCAAATAGGGAAAAGGTCGATGTAAGTGCAGTTCGAAGGCCGTTTATGGAAATCGACTGTACGGGCCTTGATAAAATTATTAAAAATATCAATAATTAGAGTAAAATCATAAGAAATGATTTAGAAAGAATTGGGATGAAAAATTCCATATTTGAAAAGATAAAAATAGATTTTTATCAAAATGAACTAGTTTTGAACTAGAATTATAATCCAATTATTTTTAAAATAAATAAACTGGATTTGAAATGGTTTTAAAAATAACCAGAATTTCCAATATATAAATTGGAAATGGATACGAATAAAAATTGTCTTTAGAATATTTCAATGTTGGATTTCGTCGTTATACAGATATTGTTATGGAAATTTGAAAAATATATTTATATCGTTATTTCCAATACGATATTTGTTGGTTATAGTATTTGATATTGAATATAAGCCGATATATTTTCTATTCAGAGCCTTGTATTTAATATCAAATGGGATTTTTGGTTTATCGTAAACGATGTCTTCAGTAACACTGTTCTTGAGCCTCATGTGAAGATAATGAATCTTTTAGTTAAGATTGTTAGAGTTTCCAATTATATTTAATAATTGGAATAAAATGGAATGTGAATTGGGTTTATCGTGAACTATGTTTTTAACGACATTCGTTCCTTAACCCGATTTACTGTGAAATGTGATGTGACGATCCCAAAACCCCGTGACACGGTGTTAAGGATAATCATTGGAATATAACACATTAATCATCATTAGCAGATCACAGATAATAGCATAAATGGAAAATGGAATAATTTACACACATATGACAGCGGAATCATATAGATATCATCACATCAGAGAAGCACAGTACAGGATACAACTTAGAGCATAATGATACATAGTCAGTCACCATCGCCTGAGGCGGAATCATACATAAAGGGTACTCAAAATAAAGATCAGTCTACATCGCCAATGGCGGAATCATAATATAGATACAATAATGGCGGAGAAAATCCAAGTCAGCACGGTGTAGTCAAGCCTCGCCATGAGCCAAAAGTGCGTCAGAAACCTGTAACTAGGCTGCCCGTGTGAAAATGAGGGCACCCGAGTTTGCAAGGTGAAACAAACTACGAGTCAGTCATGGGACTGGTATGAGAAATCTACTCAACTTATTAACAACAATAATAAGGCAAATCAAAGGACCACGCCACTTTCGCGGAACAGGTTTACTCCAATGAGTGCTAGTGCATGAAATAAAGTAAATGATTAAATCATCGCAATGCTTTTTATAAAATGAAGCCATTATAAGACTCAGGTCCCATCACACAATGCAACGCAAGCCGAAGGATAGAGTTTTTACCTTATAATGGCCAAAAATGCTTCATACGAATAAAACAAAAGTGCTTGATATTATTACTAGTGTATATATGTTTCAAAAGCAAATTCAATCATAAATATTAATCCTAGGCGGCATAGCTACCATCTACTATGTCGCCATACTAGTAATACAATCACATCCGCATATTTCGTATTGGAAATTGGATTCCTTCATGAGTCAAGGCAAGGGGCAAGCTCCTCTCCGATTCGAGACACTCTAGCAAATGTCCCAGGACCCCACTATGATCCTTGGATCTTCAGGGCCGGTCCTCTCTTACTTTTGAGGATTAGTTATTCCTGAACACACGTTTCCCGGTCCTTACAGACCTATATCGAGGCGCCTCGCATTCCAACAACCACACAGGTGAAAAGTATATATAATGTCAAGGCTGGTAGGTCACTGACACCACCTTAGCTAGAAAGAAACGTCGTGCTCTCCCTGCAGTCACTCTCCCGTTTTTGACTCATACCGAGGTGTGAGGCTCGCGAATTCACGTTATACACAAAGCTACGTCACACAGACCATGCTTTGATCATCAACCACAAGACTTTGCTTTGCAACAGAAGCCTTGATCATATGCCACTTAGGCGTGCCACACAGGCAATCCACTCCATGCGACTGATTTCTGTCAATACATAACCTCTGAGCTCGTACGTCTCAGAGAAGGGCGTTAAGCAAGAGAATAAATTCTCCGCCGCCAAACAGATATATATTTAACAGAGATCAATCAACATAGAACAAAATCCAATGTCAGACACACAGTCCATTTACAAGTCCGTTCTGGGTCTGAACGAAACCGGAGGCACCAATTCCTCGCATATCTGTACAATCAACAGTATGTTTGGACGGCTACTACTTCAATTCCTTCATGGTAGCTACTCCAATCACGAGCATCAGTAGCGTCCATCCATCCAATGTGGAGATCGTCGGTCTTCAGCCGTCTTCGACTCTTCGACTTCTCAACGTCGATCGATTATTTGAAATGAGATAAACTCGGCCTTTTCAAATAACCCACGTATATTTAGATTTTCAAATCAATTAATCACATGGTTGGACTATTCAACATTTACATTTCAGTTATTTAGTTATAATTTTCATGTCAAATACATTCAACCATCACATATCAAGCAAACACAACAAAATTGGTTTATTTCCACTCTATATCGTCTATAGTATTTTATAACGATATATCGCCATTTTTATTTAATTTAAAACGGCCATATTTAATTAAACGACGTTTCAGGTCGTGTCGATGCACTGGCGCTGCTTTTCACTAATTTTGTTTTACACATATCTGAAAACCTAACCGTTGGATCTTCACAAATTTGGTATCATTGGGAAGGTCATTTCAAAACGAATCCAACGGTTTCAGTTTTGGGAAAATCCGACGGTCGGATCTTCCACACTAGCCATTTGAAGTTACGATTTCAATTTACGAACTGCAGCGTCGTTATTCGATTTAATTTTAATTATATTTATATATATATATAAATATAATCGTTTCTGGCGCTGTTTTTCTTCAGATTTGAATTAAACATTCCAGACAATCCAACCGTCGGATCTTCACAAAGTTGGTGCCGTTGGAAAGATATTTCCAAGGCGAACCCAACGGTTGCGGTTTCGGGAAAATCCAATGGTCGGATTTCCCGCACCAGTCGTTTGAAATCACGGTTTCAAAACACGAACTGCACGGCCACGTTTCGTTTTAATTTTATTTATATTTATATATTTATATAAATATAGTTCATTCAAAAATTCCTATATCGTTTCCACTTCAATTATTTCACTAACGCCTTTAAATTTCGGAAAATTTCGCCATAACCTCCTTTGTACGGGAGGGTCTGGGAAAATTCCCAAATAGCCACACGGGCGTCTCATGTCAAAAAGAAAAAGAAAAAGCCAAGCGGCTAGCCAACAGGCTCATAAAATCATCACCCAAACAAAGCAGTAAATGTGTACCTATTTGTTGGGCGCAAAATTTTATTCCTCTTCTCTAGCCCCTTTGCTATAACCTGTTCAATAGATATGCATGTACATATATACAATTTCTATCACTTATCATTTTCCATTCAACTTCATATTTGATTTACTTTGGTTTAAAAACACCATTCATTCTAATGTTGCATGCATAGGCTAAAATCATATCATTAGCTAATTAATGTATATTTCAACTCATGCATATTTTATTTGAACAAGTGGCTATTTTTAACACTTCACATTTCAAAGATGATAATTTTGGCGAACTAAAATAGATTTCAACACATGACTACTTTATTTAGTTCTTATGCATGTTAAAAATAATATTTCTTCACCAATATTTATTTCATTGTCCGCATATCTTTAGCATATCACATATATGATAAACATGATATTTTTACCATTTAAAATATTTATTCGACAAATGGATGTTTTCAACACTTCATAGTTTCAATAAAAATGTAATTTTTATTCTTCGATCTTTTTATTCAACACATGAACTTTTCCACTACACACACTTCTCAACACATGAGCATTTCCACACATGGACATTTTATTTATGTTGTTCATATTAGAAAGATGGAATTTTTATTGTTGAAACCATTTATATAAGGCGAATATTTTTCATACTTCATATATATATAAAAATGTGATTTTTATTGTTTAAACACTTCATTCATTCATAAATGAATTTAATTTTCACACAACACTTTTCAATACACAACATTTCCACACATGGATATAGTTTCAACATATGACTTTAATTTCAACGCATGAAAATAATTTCAACATATGAAAATAATTCTAACACACAAAGATTATTCAAAATTTCGGCAGCATAACAGCAGGGTAGTTAAAACCGGCACCGTCCCTAGTACGGCTCCTCGCTCTACCTTAAAACCTCGCGGTTTTTGACAATGAGGATTCATGCATCTAATTCGCACGCAGGCGGCATGTTTATTTTTATTTCCACAAATATTTCCAATTTATTTCTATCACCAATGGGTATTTTTCAACCACAACCAAACAATGTCAACCACAAACAATTATTCAACCATTCGTATTTTTCATCCAATATTTCACACCAATTCACAACAATAAATATCGTCCATGGTTTGTGGACGAGGGGAGTACATATATATATATATATATAATTGCTATATTTCACTTGCATTTCAACACATATATCAATTATTCTATGCATGTAAAATTCATACTTCGCTTATATAGCTTACACTATGCATGTACATGAGGTATACGACACGTATGTAATTTATATTTCGCTAATATAAATTATACACGACATTTTCCATTCAAATTCATGTTAATTTAGATTTCTCACATTGGTTTTCGGAGTGCTAAAAATCGATACGATGTCAGAAAAATCCGCGGCTTCTTCAATTGGGTAGAGAGCTTCCTTGCGGTCCCGATGTTTCCTGTTTCATCGAATTTCGTCAACACACCAAAAAGATATGATTTTTCAAAGTGTAAACATAAAAAAAAAACTCACCTTTCACGAAGGTTCAAAACTAGGTTTACGGTTTTCGCGAGAATCGGGGCACGAGGGGATGATCGGCGAGTTGGACGTGGAAGAGGGAGGAGAGGGCTATCTGGCGGTGGTGGTTTGGTGGCGTTCGGTGGTCAGAATCGGCGGCGGCGGCGGTTTAATGGTCGGAACTTTGGACGCTCGATTCAGGCGGCACAGGCGAAGAGGGGTGGAGGAAGTTGGTCGGATTTGAAGAGGGGACGGAGGCGCGTCGAGGGGTGGCGGTGGCGAAGGCTGTAGGTGGCGGTAGCGGCGGCGATCGGTCAGGGAAGTTTCGAGCACGGATCGCCGTTCGTTCGAGGGTTTTTTTTTTAAATTATGAATGGCTAATTCTGATTGGCCGAGGACTTTATTAACTTTTTAAATAGTGTTTTCTTAAACGAACTCCTTTTTAAACCCAACAACTGTCGCCCCCAGCTAAATACCCCCATTCCGGACACAATGGGATATGTTTCATTGGCCAATTCGACTGTTACAGTCAGTTATTTTTCAAATTAAAGTATAAAACATTTAATTTTTAACTCTGAACGCACATTTCAATTTGTCAGGGCCACAAACTGATTCGAAAAATTCCAGAAAAATAAATCTAGCTATGTTTTGATGCTACGGTCCCAACAAAACTAGTTTCGTCGAATTCTGAGATCGTTTGAAAAATGGCCATTTTCAGGTCGATCCAATTTAACAGAAATTGACCAAACACATTTTCTTTTGCCACGCTCACATACTAGCTTCAAAAATTATGAAATTTGAAACCTAGCAATAGTTTGACATCCCGGACCCAACAAAAGTGGTTTCGTCGAATTCCGAGGTCGTATGCAAAATATCAATTTTCCAGGGCTATATATTCTATATAGCGACCATTCTGAGAATTCATTCGGCCATAACTTTTGATTCCCGTTATGAAACTTCGATTTTTCAGATTCGTTAGAAAGGTATTGACTAACAGATTTAAATATTTTTGGTTTTGCTAAAATCCGTTATATTTTCCACCCGGCACAGTCAGTCAAAGTTTGAATTCAAATTTTCACACTGACTCACTATTTCTAATTCCATATTTTATTGAAATATTCTATTTCAATTGCTCAAATTCCTTTGAAATCACCAATTTAAAATTTTTAAATTGGCTCGTATTTTCCGGGTTATTACATGTGATTTGGAATTTATAAATATTTTGTTAAGATTTATAGGAGATTTTCCAAAGTAAATTTTTCCAATTTAATACAATAAATTGGAATGGAATGGAATTCGGTTTGGTAATAATCGTAGTGAATTTATATGGAGGAAGACTTCTAATATATATGGAATTTAAAAGGCTTTGCTATTATTCCATTTATATTATTAGTCGGATATGGAAGTTTATATCGATTATATATATTTATCTGTTTTTCGTGAAGATTCCATAATTAATGGAATGTGATTTTGAGTTTATCGTGAGCTGTGTTTTAAATGACATTAGTTCTTTAACCCAGTTAAAGACATGATTTATTTCCTGGGTTTGAATAATCATTAAGTAATGATTTTTGGAAATTAAAACTGAATTACAGTTTTAATGAATCTTTAAATAGATTGAAAGGGGAATTTGTTAACTAAAATTATCAAATTCAAGAAATGGTCGAGAATGGAGTATCACCAATTTTGCTCCAAGCGATAGTTAAATCTTTAATTAGATTTGAACGTAAAATGGTAATTAATTTAACAGATAACGCCTTGGTGTTAGATATGAAGTATTACCAGTTTTGCTTCATGGGATGAACAAGTTGGGATTTGGAAATTAAACAAATGATTACTTTGGTAAGGCTCGCTAATCCCGACTAGTTTGGATAAACCATAATTTGGATTGAATTAATATTCAAAGGAATATTAAAGAATAAATTTAAAGAATTTATCTTTGATAAAATTAATGGGAACCTTTCCCAAAGTATAAGAATATTTGAATAAAGGAATATTATGGATTGAAATAAGGCATATGTTGTGTTTTATAGCACTTGTTTATTATATACGTGAGTTATTCGGAAAGACCAGGTTTATCCCATTCTAAATAACTGATTCGACGATATGTCGAGGATGAAGATGATGGTTGAAGACTAGAGTTCATCACATCGTTTGGATGATTACTGATGTCTTGATTGAGCTGTACACCCAAGACAAGGTAATAAGGGGTGATCTTCCAGACGTACTTGAAGATCGACCGGATATACGAGGGCCTCTCTCCAGTATTGGACATATGGGACGAGGAATAAGGTGCCTCCGATTTCGTTTAGACCCAGAACGAACTTGTAAATGGATATGTGTCTGACATCGGATTTAATTCTGTGTGATTGGTAGACATCGGTTGCATAGTGTGAATTGCCTGTGTGGCATGCTGAGATGCAAATGATCAAGACTTCTATTGAAAAGCAGAGTCTTATGGTTGATGATCAAAGCACGACGTTAATATAGCATAGCTTTGTGTAGCGTTAATTCGCAAGCCTCACACCCCGGTGTGAAGCAGAAACGGGAGGGGACCTCAGGGAGGGCATGTATTTCCTTCTAGCTAGGAGTGGTTTCAGCGTTTTACTAGCCCTAACATTTTACTTATGTGGACGATGGATTGCGAGGCGCCTCGGTTATTTCGGTCTCTGCAGAGCCGATGGTATGGTCTTTATACGGACCAATTTTACACCCCATAGGGCGGGGAAACGTAGTGTTCAGGCATTTTAATACACATCGAGTGGACTGGCCCTGATGATCCAAAGGTCACTCGAGCTCTGACCTGAGGCTCAGGATAGAAGTCTCGAAGCGGTAAGGACGATCCCTTGCCTTTGTTCACAGATGGAAATCCAGCTTGCAATATGACATTTTGCGATTTTGATTGTAGAGCCTAGTATGGAGACATGGTGGGATGGGGCACTCATGCCGTCTATGATTGATACATTTATATTTGAATTTTTTTTGACACTATACACTTATAGTAATAGTAAAATATGAAATTTCATGTACCAAGCATTTTTGGCTATTATAAAGTAAAAACTATATCCTCCGGCTTGTGTTGCATTGTGTGATGGGACCTTAGTCTTATAATAGCTTCATTGTTCTTTATTTAGCATTGCGCCGTTTGTTTTATGCATTGGTTTTCTTGGGGGTAAACCCATTCCGTGTTATACGGCATGGTCCCTTGATTTACCTAACTTTAGAATCAAATTAATAACCGTTTTAGTTCTCACACCAGTCACATGACTGACATGGAGTTTATTATTTTCACCTAAACTCTGGGTGCCCCCTATTTTCCACACGGGCAGCTAGTAGTTTTGGTTTTGCAGATTTATATTCACAGGATCCTGGTTTACAGCTGGAATGATATTCGGAAAGCTCTGTATCCGTATATCACCTTTAGTTGTGTTTTATATTATTTTCCGCTGTAGTAATGTATCTAAATCTCTGATATTTTATGATGTGTAATATTTATTCATACTCTGTATATTCTTGTATTCTGATGGAATTGTTGTAATAAGCATTGAAATGTTCTTCTGTTTGTGTTCTGATTGGTCTTGTCCTCAAGGCAATCCGTTCTTCCTCTTCTCCTCGGAGACTGGGGAAGTTCTGGGTCCTTACAGTGGTATCAGAGCTTTGGTTTATAGAGCTCGGAGAACAAGACATGTTAGAACCAAACGAAAGAATTCATCAGAGATTGGATTAGTAATATCCAATGAGAATGACTCGTTAGAGATAGGATCAGTAGTATCCTAGAACGAGTGTAAAGAGTGATATTTTTAAAATAAAAATGAAAACGAATTCTGTTTTGAAAATTTAAACCTATATATACATATTTGAATATTTATTTTAAATCGATTTGGACTATCGAGTGTATAGAGATTTTAATATACGTTTGATCCACGTGTATTGACGCTTCAAATATACAGGATGGATATAGGATCACACTCTAGTCGCCCGAATATGGTTCTGATGATCGCTATAGTGCGTACATCATCAGAATTTATGTTCGTGTTTCGAAAGTGAGATATCTATATATTTCCAATTGATTGGTGTGAGGACCAAAATATAATTAGAATATATTGTTGTGAATTGGCATCAAAAACATGATTTTTGAGTATATAAAAAATTATCAATTCGAAATGTTAATCAACTAACTGATTGCTGGTTGTGTTGTTTGATTATTGTTTTGATTAATTAGAATTTGGAACCATTAAGCCAAATTGTATCTAATGTTGAACTGAATTGAAAATTGATAGAAATTGCATGCATATACATGTATATACATTGAACATGTCATAGCAGGAAAGCTAAGCAGAGGAATAAAATTGTTTGCCCGACAAATAGGTACATGTTTATTGTATTTCTTGGGGTTTTTGATGATTTTATGAGCCGATTGGCTAGCCGCTTGGCTGTTTCTTTTTCTTTTTGATTAGAGAGGCATGTGTGGCGGTTTGGGGATTTTCCAGGTGCTCACGTGCAAAGGAGGTTATGGCAAAAAAATTCGAAAATTTAGGGTGTTAGCCAAATTTTTGAAGAATTGGAGAATTCTTAGAAACTGAAATGTTGGAGAATGAAAGCCAAACTGAAAGTTGAGTTGGTTTGTAAAACAATTTTCAGCTCCGTTCCTTTTCGGGGACGAAAAGATTTTAAGTGGGGGAGATTGTAACAACTCGGAAAATCAGAACCATTTAATTTTATTTTATTTTGGCAATTTTAATGAATTTTGAATATTTAAAATGATTTATTTTAAATAATAACGATAGGAAATTTATTTCGAACAGAATTAGAACGTATATGTTTATATAAATCGAATTTAGAATATAAATATTTATTTTAAATATAAAAGGAATTGAAAATGGTGCGGTAGTTTGAAATTTTGATTTCAAATGAATGTACAGGATCAAAATAAACCGGATTTTAGCAAAACCAAAAATATTAGAATCTATTTGAAAATATTTTTCTAACGAATCCGAAAAATCCAATTTTCATAGCGGGAATAAAATGCTATGCTCAGTAGAAAATTCAGAATAGTCGTTATAGAAAATATAGCCCTTAAAAATGAAAATTTTGCAAACGACCTCCGTTTTCGATGAAACCACTTTTGTTGGATCCGGGATGTCAAATTATTACCAGATTCCCAAATTCCTAATTTGTGGGATTAATATGTGAGCGTGGCGAAGTAAAACGTGTTTTGACAGTTTTAGTCAATTTGGATCGACTAGAAAATGGTCATTTTTCAAACGGTCTCCAAATTTGACGAAATTAGTTTTTTTAGGACCGTATCGTCAATACGAAGCTAGTAATAATTTTTCTGGAATTTTCAGAGTGCATATGTGGCCCCGGTAAATTGAAATATGCGTTCAAATTCAATATATAGATTTATATTTTGATTTTGACGGAAACTGATCAAAACAGTCGAATCAGCTCACCGGACATATCCCATTGTGTTCGGAATAGGGTAATCAGTATGAGATGACAGGCGGTGAGTCTCATTTAGAGTTCAAATACAAAGTCAACTTTATAGAGAATAAAATAAAATAAAAATATTATGTATAAATCTTTTTACATTAACCCCCTCTCCTTTCTTTTTCCTTCTTCAATTTATATCCCAATTAGAAAAAAAAGAACGATGGACGGAGACGAAACTTCGCCCCTGGCGCCGCCGCGCTGCTTCCAGGGGCACCGCCCACCTTTGGTGATCCCTTCTCCTCCCCCCTTCTCTCTCCTCGCCCACTCAGATCCCCAATCCCCAATTCGGCCAGCCCATCGCAACCCTAGGACCGCACCACCCCCTTTCTGACCACCCATCGCCGAGCCGATGCCTCCCATCCACTTGCGACGGTATTGACAACCCCCCTCCTCTCCGTATACTATAAGCTCCCTTTTACTTTTATTTATTTTTAATTTTCGCTTTTCCTTTTTCTTTTGTTGTTTATTTTTTTATGAAAAGTAAGTGATTGGTTTATTAGAAAATTATAGGATTTTTATATTATTTTTAAATAAAGATTATATTTGAAATACAGAAAAGTTTACATTTTTATGAACATGAAAGGTTTTATTTTTATAAAACAAAAAAATCGATTTTTAATGTATGCAAAGCGCGATAAAAATTAGATTTTTATTTATGTGAAGGACAAATATAAATTGGATTATTATTGTTTGAATGGTATAGAAAAGATGTGATTTTTATATTATAGAAATAATAAAAATATGATTTTTATAATATGAATAACGATATGAAAATATTAATTTTAGTTAGATAAAAATATAAATTTTATCGTATGTATGTAATAATATAAAAATTTGATCTTTATCTAAGAAGTAGAAATATAAAAATATAATTTTTATATAGAAAGAAGCGTTGTAAAAATATATGAAGTAGAAATAAAAATATGATTTATATTTATTGGAATGAAGCGATAAAAATATGATTTTTATATATGAACAGCGAGAAAAGGATGCGTTAGAATTTCGAACAAATTCAAACAGTTCAAAAAGAAAGAATGACGGAGTGGAAACCCAAGGTGAGAACTCCTCACTTTTATTTTATTTCTAGTTAAAATATATACTAGGAGGCAGATGGTGCTTAGCAGCACCCGACACCCGTCGTCCACAGACCATGGACGACTTGTTTGTTTGTTCGATTGTGTTGTGAAAATTGATTGTGTGACATGGAATGAAAAAAAAATATTTTATAGTTAAAAATATAATTTTTAATGTGTATATGAATAAAATAAAATAAATATTCATTTACAAATCAGACGATTTGTTTATGTACACACATTTGGCTGATATTGATTGGGACGATAAATTTTACACATCACCCAACTACACAAATAAAATTCATTATTTGTTGATTGAAACCCCACATGGGTATTGGGATGATATATGACATACACTAGTCCCGATAATTAGTTGTATGTCAATCGATGGGTTGATAAACTGTTATAAGCGTTGAATATTTATATTCGATGCCTACGCAATGTAGAATGCACTTTGGATTATGGTTGACTGTGTTTGATTGTTGCTATGTACGTGTGTATATGAAATCCATATAAATCAAATTATATGGCAATTGACTGTCTGATTCCAGTTCAGAAAGAACGAATATTTTAAAATAACGAATATTTTAAAATAATGAACACTTTAAAATAATATTCAGAAAAAGATCAAAATTTGATTTTGATGTCCGATTTGGGATGGACACGAATATATTTAAATATATATAGCCGTGTTGATTAGATTAACGCCATTTGGACGTTAACGATATTTATATCGATTATATTCATTTCTATAGTGAATATCGAAAAGGAAATTTTGAAATATAATGATTTGGAAAATACTATCACTTATATATCGATGATATGGAATATTAAATTTTGATTTGAAATTGAATATGAAGTTGAAATCGATTTGAAACCGGATTTAAAACGATTTATAAAATACGTTTTAAATGGAAATCGATGAAATATATATTATATATATTATATAACAGCCTGAATAGAATGCGCCGCGATGCGGTAGTTCGCGAATTTTGACCATTGATTTCGAATGGACGTTATGGAAGATCCGACCGTCGGATTCTCCTGAAACCGAAACCGTTGGGTTCGTATCGAAAAGAGTTTCTAACGAATATTAGAGATTTGAAATCTAACGGTTGTATTTGGAATTATGTCCAAATCAAATTGGGAAAAGGTCGTTGTAAGTGCAGCTCGATGGCCGTTTATGGAAATCAACTGTACGGGCCTTGATAAAATTATAAAAAATATCAATAATTAGTGTAAAATCATAAGAAATGATTTGGAAAGAATTGGGATGAAAAATTCCATATTTGAAAAGATAAAAATAGATTTTTATCGAAGTGAATTAGTTTTGAACTAGAATTATAATCCAATTATTTTTAAAATAAATAAATTGGATTTGAAATGGTTTTAAAAGTAACCAGAATTTCCAATATATAAATTGGAAATAAATTTGAATCGAAGTTGTCTTTGGATTATTTCGATATTGGATTTCGTGATTATACAGATATTGTTATGTAAATTTGAAAGATATATTTATATCGTTATTTCCAATACGATATTTGTTGGTTGTAGTATTTGATATTGAATATAAGCCGATATATCCTTATATTTAATATCAAATGGGATTTTGGGTTTGTCGCGAACGGTGTCTTCAGTAACACTGTTCTTGAACCCCATGTGAAGAGAATGAATCTGTGAATTAAGATTGTTAGAGTTTCCAATTATATTTAATAATTGGAATAAAATGGAATGTGAATTGGGTTTATCGTGAACTGTGTTTTTAACGACATTCGTTCTTTAACCTGATTTACTGTGAAATGTGATTTGGAATTTATAATTTTTTTGTTAAGATTTAAAGGAGATTTTCCAAAGTAAAGTTTTCCAATTTAATACAATAAATTGGAATGGAATTCGATTTGGTAATAATTGAAGTGAATTTCTGTGGAGGAAGACTTCTATTATATATGGAATTTAAAAGGCTTTGCCATTATTCCAATTATATTATTAGTCGGATATGTAAGTTTATATCTATTATATATACTGATCTGTCTTCCGTGAAGATTCCATAATTAATGGATTGTGATTTTGGGTTTATCGTGAGCTGTGTTTTAAACGACATTAGTTCTCTAACCCAGTTAAAGACAGGATTTATTTCCTGGATTTGAATAATCGTTAAGTGATGATTTTTGGAAATTAAAGCTGAATTAGAGTTTTAATGAATCTTTAAATAGATTGAAAGGGGAATTTGATAACTAAAATTATCAAATTCAAGAAATGGTTGAGAATGGAGTATCACCAGTTTTGCTCCAAGCGATAGTTAAATCTTTAATTAGATTTGAACATAAAATGGTAATTAATTTTACCGATAACACCGTAAGTATTACCAGTTTTGCTTCATGGGATGAATAGGCTGGGATTAGGAAATTAAACAAATGATTACTTCGGTAAGGCTCGCTAATCCCGACTAGTTTGGATAAACCATAATTTGTTTTGAATTGATACTCAAAGGAAGATTAAAGAATAAATTTAAAGAATTTATCTTTGATAAAATTAATGGGAACCTTTCCTAAAGTATAAGAATATTTGGATAAAAGAATATTCTGGATTGGAATAAGGCGTATGTTGTGTTTTAGAGCACTTGTTTATTATATACGCGAGTTATTCGGAAAGACCGGGTTTATCCCATTCTGAATAACTGATTCGACGATATGTCGAGGATGAAGACGGTGGTTGAAGACCGGAGGTCTTCACATCGTTTGGATGATTATTGATGTCCTGATTGGGCTGTACACCCAAGACAAGGTAATAAGGGGTGATCGTCCAGACGTGCTTGGAGATCGACCGGATATGTGAGGGCCTCTCTCCTGTATTGGACATATGGGACAAGGAATAAGGTTCATCCGGTTTTGTTCAGACCCAGAACGAACTTGTAAATGGATGTGTGTCTGACATCGGATTTCATTCTGTGTGATTGATAGACATCGGTTGCATAGTGTGAATTGCCTGTGTGGCATGATGAGATGCAAATGATCAAGGCTTCTGTTGTAAAGCAGAGTC
This sequence comes from Allium sativum, assembly GCA_030737875.1. Lineage (NCBI taxonomy): Eukaryota > Viridiplantae > Streptophyta > Magnoliopsida > Asparagales > Amaryllidaceae > Allium > Allium sativum. The sequence continues at coordinate 1,013,636,738 of CM060926.1, read as the reverse complement.
TTGTGGTTGATGATCAAAGCACGATTTTAATGTAGCATAGCTTTGTGTAGCGTTAATTCGCGATCCTCACACCCCGGTGTGAACAAGAAACGGGAGAGGAACCAGGGAGGGCATGCATTTCCTTCTAGCTAGGAGTGGTGTTAGCGTTTTACTAGCCCTGACATTTTACTTATGTGGATGATGGATTGCGAGGCGCCTCGGTTAATTCGGTCTCTGCGGAGCCTATGGTATGGTCTTTATACAGACCAATTTTACGCCCCATAGAGCGGGGAAACGTAGTGTTCAGGCATTTTAATCCACATCGAGTGGACCGGCCCTGACGATCCAAAGGTCACTCGAGCTCTGACTTGAGGCTCGAACTAGAGAGTCTCGAAGTGGTAAGGACGATCCCTTGCCTTGGTTCACAGATGGAAATCCATCTTCCAATATGAATTTTTGCGGTTTTGATTGTAGAGCCTAGTGTGGAGACAAAGTGGGATGGGGCACTCATGTCGTCTATGTTTGATACATTTATATTTGAAATTATTTTGAAACTATACACTTATAGTAATAGTAAAATATGAAATTTCACGTACCAAGCATTTTTGGCTGTTATAAGGTAAAAACTCTATTCTCCGTCTTGCGTTGCATTGTGTGATGGGACCTGAGTCTTATAATAGCTTCATTGTTTTTTATTTAGCATTGCGCTATTTATTTTATGCACTGGTTTTCTTGGAGGTAAACTCGTTCCGTGTTATACGGCGTGGTCCCTTGATTTACCTAAATTTAAAATCAAATTAATAACTGTTTTAGTTCTCACACCAGTCACATGACTGACCGCGAGTTTATTGTTTTAACCTAAATCTAGGTGCCCCCTACTTTCCACACAGGCAGCTAGTAGTTTTGGTTTTGCATATTTATATTCACAGGATCTTGGTTTACAGCTGGAATGATATTCGGAAAAGCTCTGTATCCGTATATCACCTTCATTTGTGTTTTGTATTATTTTCCGCTGCAGTAATGTATTTAAATCTCTGATATTTTATGATGTGTAATATTTATTCATACTCTATATATTCTTGCATTCTGATGGAATTGTTGTAATAAGCAATGAAATGTTCTTCTGTTTGTGTTCTGATTGGTCTTGTCCATAAGGCAATCTGTTATTCCTCTTCTCCTCGGAGACCGGGGAAGTTTTGGTCCTTACAATTGTATTTTGGTTCGATAATTTAAAGGGTTTAAATTTTATATAATTTTGATTGTTTAATTATTTTAAATAGTGGAATAATAAAAATTAGTTTTGAAATAGTCGGAAATAGCCGAATTGACAATATTGTGTAAATTGGATGACTTAAGATATTTAACTGAGTTTATTTGAACTAGGATAACGAATGTATTTATATAAACGACAGTTGAACGTATTAATTATAATATAAATTATAATCGAGCTCGTAACGTCGTAATAGTTCGTAATATTTTGATTTGAACTTCAATTGAGTATACAGGATTCGTTATAAGTCGGATTTCTTCGAAACAAGAAACTTTCGAATATAACTAACTTTATTTTTCTAAGGAAAGTAAAAAATCGAGATTTTGTCTTATAAATTGTGACTTAGGTCCAAATCAAATTTTCAAATAGTCGCTATGAAATCGTTTATAAGATGTAATGATTTATTTAATATAACTAAATATCGGTTTCAAATTAGGATAATATTTTCTAAGCGTATACTTAATTTAATTTTTAGAATTTAACTATAATTTTTAATTTGGAAAATAAGCAACTTTTTATTTGAAGTATTTTACACCCCATATCAACGTTTTTGGGTATCACAATATCACCAGAGCTGTTTTCTAAGTAGAGAAATGAAATGATTTTGAAGTTAATAATGGAGTTAAGAAAATTAGAAACGGACTGGAAATTAGTTAAGTTGAATAGCTTTCTGAGTATCGATCTGATGTTGGTTTCGGCCTTCGGGGTTGATCTTTAGGGAGTTGTTCTCTTACTGGTTTATGGTTAGGGACTGATGGATAGTGATGCATGAATAAAGTATGGAAATGTTTTCCAATGTTAATAACGTATATTTTATAAATATAGGAAATAAGAAATTGTTGATATATGGAAATGTTGTTCCGAAGATCGTGATAGTATTAACTAGGTTTCAGAAATATGGGAAACAGGAAATTGGGAAAGGAATAAATTATTGATAAATTAATTAACGGGGCCCGGTGTTGATTGATGATCGATATAATTTCCATATGGAAATAAGATCGTTGTTTATATGGTTGTTTTCCTTTGATAGTTAAATAAACGACTACCAAATTTGTTGACCATTTTTCCGTTGTCAATACGGAGAGACCGGGATCAGATTTATTATCTGAAAACCACTCTGCATGGGCATTAGCGTTGCGAATCAAATATGATGAAGATAATTGAAGATGGGTTTTATGCAAGGGCTGTTCTGGCAGATCCTAGGTAGAAATTGCCTATGATAGATTTACAAAATAATGCCTTCGGTTTGTCCAAACTGAGGACAACATGTATGGACAAATGTCTTATAGAGTATATCTAATAGATCGTGTAAGTTGATCACTTCATACGTATTTATGTTGATGGAGGAGGAATTCGTTTCTCTTAGCTTTATACCCGTGATATTTTTGTGGAAATCAATTTGTGATTTGGCGGGTATGACGGTGTGGCATTCAGAGTAAATGAAGGTGAAATCTATCAAAAATACGTTATGACCTCAGGCCTCATCAACCGGGAAATGACAAAAATCGAGCAGGCAACATGGCTAAGTGGGTCGCACCCAAGTAGGGTATATTGTCATCATCTAGAGAATATTCATATTTGTTACTTCTTTCATTTTCGTATCTCCCGGCAATGGTTATTGGTATACCAACTGTAAGGTGAAAATATATTCGGAACATTCAAGCGAAATGAATGGTTGGTCATGTGTGGCTGAGTTGCAAGATGTTCTCGTTGAAGTCCAGTGTATCCCTTCTAGAGTACACTGATCGGAAGGTGGTTCCATACCTTGTCATAGTTGGAAATCCATTCACCAATAAGAGCCCGCGGTTTTTGATTGTATATTATATATGTGGAATGTGAGATGCAAGCGTTCTGCTAGATTGTTATTTACTTATATTAGACACTATTATAATATCAGAATAGTATGGATTTTGAAAATATTTTGGGTTATCGTAAGGTAAAAAGACATCCATGTTTATGTGTGGATCAGTCTTACGATTATCATATCTTTTGAAAAGGATTTTTAAAAGTTAAACCAAATGGTTGGAGTTTACTCACACCACTCCCATGACTGACCTAGTGTTTATTTTGTTTTGTTTGCCCTTAACTCCTGGGTGCCCAAATTTGTACGGGCAGTCAAGTAGTCGGGATTTTATAGATACCATTCGAAGAAGCTTGGAGCAAGATGCTTCAGTGTTGTGTGTGTGTGTATATATATATATATAGAGAGAGAGAGAGAGTTCATTTCCGCTATAATATTTATATGATGTACTCGGATGATACATGTAAGTACAAATATGGTTTTGTATTTCCATGTTATCTTATATAATATTTATTTTTTGTTCCGATGTGAGATTCGTGTTTACTCTCATTCTGTTCTATTGTGATCTTCTCCTACTTCTTTCTGATTTTTCTTTCTATTTCTCACCCTCTAACTTCTTTCTATTAATGATCTGGTATTTCAAATGCTCGAATAGTCGACATTGTGTTTTACGTCGATTTTGGGGTCAAAAATCCCTGGTCGTTACACACATCTAATGATTATCTATAAATAAAATATATTTTGTGATTGAGAACCACTTTTCTACTCTCTACTATCATTATCCTCTTACTTACTCTACTACACTCTAAGCGATTAAGCGTTCTCAATCTTGTCAAAATCCAAATGTTGGCAACCTTACTTCGTACAAATCTGTACACTCTCACATACTACACTCTATGGATATTATAGAAAAAACTGTACAAGTAGTCAATATTCATGTTCTAACACAAGCTTGTTGAAGATATACAATTGTACAAGCCTATTCCTCCAGGTCAAGTAATGGCTTTTTAGTTAGTGAAATATCGAAGGGGTGCTTCGGGAGTTGGCGTGTACGGAAGGTCTAAACCAGTGTAAAAACTCTAGCGCAATCGCTTTTTTACTTATTACTCTTTACGCTAATTATACATTCTCTTACATATATTTTCATACATACACATGTATCATATACAAGTCAAATACACGATCCTTAGCAATTTCAGCTTCGGCCGATGGACTTCCAACTCAATTACGGATAATATGTGACACTCGAATGCTTTGTCTTGTAAACAAACACAACAACTCTTCATGGCGGTTAACAGTTATGATTAGAAAATAATATGCTAAACTTCCACATTTAGACTACATTTAGGCACAAAACCATTATTTTTTGTTCAAACTATTGTCACCTCTTCAAACTACCAAGGAACCAGTTAAGACTTTGACCGATGACTCCCGCTAAATTACAGAAAATATGTAACACTTTGATATTTCGTCATGTGAATGAAGGTTGTAGTTTTTCATGAAGACTAGTGGCTTTACTTAGAAAATAGTATGTCATATTCTCATATTCGAACCCGGTCTATGCATGAAACCACTATTATTTTTGTTTAGACCGAATTAACTTCTTCATACTGCCTCGGAATCCATCAAAGTTTTGACCGATGGACTCTCACCTAAATTACGAATGACGTGCAACACTCGAATATTTTATTTTTCGATTATATGCATAGTTCTCCATGGTGATAATATTTATACTTGGCAAATTTATGCATTTATATGAGTTAAATGAAAAAAAATCTTGTTAAATAAACCGGGTTGGATGGATTGTTGTATTGAATGTATCAAAATAAATTGGTAATAAATATGTTGTGTTAAAATCAACTAATCAACTCAACTCATTTGATGCGTCTAAGTGACCAAAGCTGTATGATTTACATGGAGGTAACAAATCATGTTGTAAGCACTAGTTTATCATAAATTGTTTGATTTCAATATTGTAATGACCCGCATTCTACGAATCGAATGATTGTAAAATATTTATTTCTTTCACATACGATCGTATGGTCATGTAACTTTGGGAGACGACTATTTGGGTCATTTCCCATGTTCATGATTTTTGCCGATTTTTAAATGACCATTCTGCCCCTAGCTGATCTTGTTTCGGCCATAACTTTTGATTGGAAAGGAGTTTTGACTTGAAGCCACTTCCATTAGATCCAGATGATGATTTATCTTTCCGTTGAGTGGTAATATGTGAAAAACGGACTTACCGTTTGGGAGATATGGCTGAATTAAGGTTTAGAAGGTGAAAAACAGCTTAACCGGGCTTAATTGGGTAATTAATAGCTAGGCCCAGAGGGGTATTTCGGGTTTTGGAGTATTTAAGGGCTGTTAGGGTTTAGAGAACACCCTTTTCTTATTTTTCAGCCGCCACTTATCATCCCTCTCTGTAACAACCCGAAAAATCTAAGCCAATTTAAAATTTTTAATTTGGTTATTTTAGTGGATTTTAAATATTCAAAATAAATTATTTTAAATAATAACGACGAAAAGTATGTTTGAATCGATGTTTGAAAATAAATATATTTTTAATTATAAATAAGGCCTGAAATGGCGCGGTAGTTTGAAAATTTGAATTTAAACTTTGACTGACTGTACCGGGTGCAAAATAAAACGGATTTTAGTGAAACCAAAAATATTTAAATCTGTTAATGATTATCTTTCTAACGAATATGAAAAATCAAAGTTTCATAGCGGGAATCAAAAGTTATGGCCAAATGAATTTTCAGAAAGGTCGCTATAGAGAATATATAGCCCTTGAAAATAGACATTTTGCAAACGACCTCAGAATTCGACGAAACCACTTTTGTTGGATCCGGGATGTCAAATTATTACTAGGTTTCAAATTCCATAATTTTTGAAGTTAATATGTGAGCGCGGTGAAGGAAAATGTGTTTGGTTGATTTCAGTTAAATTGGATCGACCAGAAAATGGCCATTTTCAAACGGTCTCAGAATTCAACGAAATCAGTTTTGTTGGGACCGTATCGTCAAAACATAGCTAGATTTATTTTTCTAGAATTTTTGGGATCAGTTTGTGGCCCCGGGAAATTGAAATGTACGTTCAAATCAAATATTGAATGTTTTATATTTTAATTTAAAGAGAAACTGACTGAAATAGTCGAATCAGCCTACGAAACATATCCCATTGTGTTCGGAATGAGGGTATTTAGCTAGGGCCAACAGTCGTTGGGTTTAATTTGGAGCCCGGATGAAAACAAGACAATTGGTGAACTAAATAATATATAAATATATATATAAATATAGGGTCAAAGGATCAAAACCCTTATTCCATCGTTCAGGAAAACGAGCCGCCGGCTCCAAGCGAAATCGAAAGGCCTAAATCTTCTAAACTTCTTCCTAATTTTTCTATCAATCCACTCATTAATTAAGGAATCAACAACTACAACATCGAAGAGCACCTAAAAATCGTTAACTTCAACGCTTACAATCGAATTTAGTGTTGGGGATTCTTGGAATTTGGGGCTTTAACGCAGTAGGTTTAGGTTCTCTTTTCGGCACCTGTGGGCCCGCGAGCTGGGAGCGGTTCAACGTGTGGAGAGAGGGAGAGATGGCCGACGTTATGGTGGTGATGGATCGGGGTCTCAGGCCTCGGTGGGCGTGCAGTTGGTGGAGGCTTGGAAACGGTGATGGGTTATAAGTCACGGGTGTTTTACAGGAAGAAGAAACGAGAGAGAGGGGTGAGGAAAGTGATTAGCCAAATTGATTAAATTTTTAATTATGTTGTTAATTATTTAAGTAATTTAAAATTGAAGTGAACATATCTTTTTCATACAGCGACAGAATCATACGAAATCAAATGCGTTGGAATCCTCATGAAAAACTCTACGCATTGAAATCAGTTCAGACAGGAATGGAGCAAAGTGGAAAATGAAGCAAATTCAAATCTGAACCATAATAAACCAGAAAGTCGAACCAATCAATGTGAGAAATTCTTTAACTATAATTTTCTGTACAGTTATTTATTTTATAACTGCATACATGAACTGTTCCCCGTTGTCCACAGACCATGGACAACTTGTTTGATTGTATTCTGTGTGAAAATTGACCGTGATGTGAAATGAAAAAATATATACATGATGTGTGTAAAATATATATAAGAGGTGAAAATATTATATATATGAAAAGTGAAAATATTATATATAGTGAAAATATTATATATAGGAAATGAATTATATATATAGGAAATGAATTATATATATAAGAAGTGAAAATATTATATATATATATATATATATATATAAGAAGTGAAAATATTATATATAGTGAAAATATTATATATATGAAATGAATTATATATATTAGAAGTGAAAATTGTGTGTATATATATATATATGAAATGAAAAATATGATATATATATATATATGAAATGAATTATATATATAAGAAGTAAAAATTATATATATACGCGAAAGGAAAATATTACATATACGATGTGAAATTATATATATACAATGTGAAATTATATATATATATATATATATATATATATATATATATATATATAAATACGATGTGAAATTATATATACACGATGTGAATGAAATGTTTATATGCGATGTCTAAAATAACATATATATGCGTTGTGAAAATAATATATATATGAAGTGAAAATAATATATATATATGAAATGTGAAATCAATATATATATATATATGAAAAGTGAAAATGATTTGATTGTTAAAGATGTGATTTTTAACATATATATATACACTGTATAAAATTTTCATGTATATGGAATATTCAATTTTGATTTGAAATTGAATATGAAGTTGAAGTCGTTTTAAAAACGAATTTAAAATGATTATAAATACGTTTTAAATGGAAATCGACGAAGTATGTATAATATATATATATATATATTATATATATATAATGGCCTGAACAGAACGCGCCGCGCTGCGACAGTTCGCGAATTTCGACCATTGACTTCGAACGGACATTACGGGTGATCCGACCATCGGATTCTCCTAAAACCGGAACCGTTGGGTTTGTATCGAAAAGAGCTTTCTAACGAATATTAGAGATTTGAAATCTAACGGTTGGATTTGGAATTATGTCCAAATCAAATTTGGAAAAGGTCGCTTTAAGTGCAGTTCGATGGCCGTTTATGAAATCGACTGTACGGGCCTTGATAAAATTATTAAAAATATCAATAATTAGTGTAAAATCATTAGAAATGATTTGAAAAGAAATGGGATGAAAAACTCCATATTTGAAAAGATAAAATAGATTTTTATCGAAATGAACTGGTTTTGAACTAGAATTAAAATCCATTTATTTTTAAAACAAATAAATTGGATTTGAAAATGGTTTTAAAAATAACCAGAATTTCTAATATGTAAATTGAATTGTGGGGTTTGTCGTGAACTGTGTTTAAATGACATTAGTTCTTTAACCCACGTAAAAGCAGGATTAATTTCCAAAATGTAGAACAATCAATATGAAATGGTTTTAGAGATGAAACCAACTGGAGTTTGAATAAATCTTTAATTAGATTTGAATGAATTAATGGTGATTAAATTTACCAAAACACGTGATGTGATTAAGCTAAATTTACTTAGTTGTTGATATTGATTGTGGTTGATTGATTGTTTAGATGGTGCTCGACCAGTTTATGAGCAGAATATGCTTTTACATTTAGCACTGGGTTGGGTAAAGATATCTGTGTGCTAACACCTTGTGAAACACTTCACGATTTGACGATAAGGTGTTTCGCGATGTTGTGTTCATTTCAAATTTAATGAATGATTTTGAAATGATATATTTTTCTTAAGTGAAAAGAAATATATTCCCGATTTTGGACAGGGAATGTTTTATAAAAATGTTTTATAAAACAGAAAGGATTTTGAGGCCGATTTCGAAATGATTTGGAAATGTATTATGGTTTCACATTGTAGTTCATCACATATTCGATTAGTTGCTATTAATGATGTATCTGTTTGGTAGCGGAGAATTTATTCTCTTGCTTAACACCCTTCTTTGAGACGTACGAGCTCAAAGGTTATGTGATTAATAGTGACAGATCATATGTGTGAATTGTTGATGTGAAGTACTGTAGATTTGATTATACTTGTGATTATTATGTTGTGAAAGGATTTTCCCTACTTCGGGATATGAAATGATTTAGTATGTGGCTAAAGATTCGGGTAACCCTGAGACTAAAAGTATGGGTGAGAGGGCGGTGTATGCTCTCCATGTGTGGGAGGTGCATCATCGGTGTAGCCTGCTCCTATGTAGGGTAGGTGCACATTTATATATCGAGTTTCTAGGTGCGTACCCTTTGCCTTGTCGATGGGAAGCACGATATTTGGTTGCATACTTGTTTGTATGCATTGTTATGTTTTGGAATTCATATTTCCAAACGATTTGATTTGAGATCCCGAAGTGAAATCTACTTTGATATAAAGTTAGATATGTATTTCAAATGAATTGAAATAGAAATCGGGAAATAAGGTCCAAAGGAATAATTTCTGTAAATTGAATTGGATTTAGAAAATCTAAGTGTGGTGATTAATCTAAATGGGTAGATTGGGATATTGCATGTTGATTGATGCATAGTAGATCCATAGCTCTATTATTGATTGTTGTTTATACACTGGCATTCATGGAGGTAAACCCGTTCCGCGTTAGCGGCGTGGTCCCGTGATACACCATATTATTAAATAAGTTAATTATAACTGTTTAGAGTTTCTCACACCAGTCCCATGACTGACTCGTAGTTTGCTTTTCCCTTGGAAACTCGGGTGCCCTTATTTTCCACACGGGCAGTCGAGTAGTTTTATTTTGCAGATATATTGAGCAGGATTCTGGATTGAAGCTTTAAGCTGTGTCCAGGCATTTATCGTCTTCCGCTGTGTTATTTTATATTTCCACTGTGCATTGTATTACATTTATTGTAAAATCATCTTCCGTTGTATTATATTTCGATATACTCTGATATATTCTGTACTCTGATGTAACATTATTATGATGTTTATAAAAGTCTTCTGTTATTTGTTCTGATGTGTTGTATACCCAGAGTTAGCGTATGCGGGATTCGAACGGTCTTGGTCGATTTAGCGATCGATTAGGTCCGAGCAAAATCCGTATCGTTACACTCTCAACTTAGTAGTGACCTCCAACATCTAGGATCACCTCTAATCACTTTCTAATCAAGTATTAGCATAATCTTCACCAAATCAAAGGGAAATAGCACCAAATCAAGGGTGGAACTGCTATATAGCTTTGGGAACAGTGCCAAATAGAGGATAATTTCAGATTTGGTATTTTTTTGTTACTAAGGTGAGTGATTTGCGTAGTTCTTCACTAATTACGGTTAATTAAGGGTAATTAGTGTTAATTAGCGTTAAACATGATTAAATTTTGGAAAAATATTCATAAATTTTGAAATATTGTTTTAGGCCTATGTTAGAAAATGTGGTTAATTTGGTTAAGTTTTACTAATCCTATCATTAGTTTTGCTTAAACATGCTTAACGGAAAATATGGGACTTTGGCTATGTTTGATCCATTTTAACCTATCAAATTGTCGTTTTGATGTTAGTGGTCAATTCTGTATGTTTCTATGACTGTATGGTATGTTTTGTGATTGATTAGAAAAATTAGATTGGTCGAAAATGCCGTCGAATGGCATAAAACAGTCGTTGGAAAGAAGTGTAGGAAATTAGCCGAACCGGATCGGATCGGAGAAGGGGAGCACGAACCGAACTGTGGAGCCCCATGCAGCTCCGACCCGACCCATTCTCCTGGAGTGCGCCATGAAGTCACGATCCAAGGCTAAAGAAGGAGACCGAACCGATAGGGATACCGACCCGAACCACTTCAGAAGTCCATGAGCTGATGGCCAAAGGAGATCACGAACCAAAACACTCTTCTGACCCGAACCCATCGGGTGTTACCGATCTGAACTGAGTGGCATAGCATGAACCACGAACCAGTGACAAATGGGATGGAGCACGAATTGGTTCCCTTCCCCATACCAAAGCACTACCGATCCGACTCGTATGGAGCAATCCGAACCGACCCAAGAGGGGTGCCACGAGCCGATGCGTTGAGAACGAGCTGAAGGGGACCGAACTGAACCGGTGCATCACGAGCTAGATTGGGTGTTGCCATGAGTTGGAACCTGGATCACGAACTGAGTCTATGCGATTGTCACGAACCGAACTGGGAATACGATCTAAAGTAAAGAGAAGTGCAGAACCGAGCCGATCCGGAGTGGACCAAAACCCGAGATGCAAATGTAGTCCAAACGGGAAGTTTGTACTCAGTATCCAGTTAGGAACCAACGAGCCAACTTCGTGATTGGACTTTGTTGCGGGACGTGTGCTAAGGGGATTATCGACGTCTATAGCTTTAATTCACCACCAAGACGGATGTTGGGCTACGTATCAGTGCAGTGCGGTAGTTATTACCTCATGGGGGCAGAGTGATCGTAGCAAGGCTATGAGCTAGTGCAGTGGAGCCATCATGACTCCATAGGGCAAAGTGGACATAGCAAAGGATTAGTGGCTATGGATCAGTGCAGTGGTGTCATTACGACTCCATGGGGAAGAGTGATCGTAGCAAGGAATTGGGTGGTCAAAGTGGTAGATATCGTATACTTTACGCACTGAGTGAGAGATGTGAGGATGGTTGCTATGATTGATTGTTTGCCATCACTATGTCATGCACACCCCCACCCTCGTATTCTTTACACCATGTGTTAGTGGCACCTTAGAGTATTGTACAGTATGTAGTGCTAACCCTTTGGTTGCAGGTCCAGGTTCAGGTATGGTTTAGTATACCTGTTACTATTCTGTTTTGCTGCTTATCGCTCATACCAGACTTTTGTCCAACCCAGAGTTTTATGTCTCTTCTTATTACTCTAGGTGCTCTTAAAAGGGAAAACTAGAGATAGGTTAGCTGGTTATGCACGAATAGCTGATCCGGAGACGAGTATGAGGCTCCTACGTATTATCTACATATATTCTCCCTGTGTCGCTGCTGGTCACTACTTTGGCCATTAGTAGTGTACCTTTCTTATTTGCTTTAGAGACAGTTTTCAAAAGTTGTAATAATGGTTATGGATCATAAGCTGTATTTTTGATTTTCGCTGCTATGATGATTATGGTTTAGTTTCCAGCTTATGCACTGTCTCGCCTATTTTATGTGAAGTATGTTATTATTATATTTTATTCCATGCGTTATGAGACATTCTACAGGTTCCTTGTTAGTTCAAATTCCTTACCTTTCCTTTCTTTGATGACCGTACCATGCTAGTTGGACATCGGCACAGCGCACTGTCATTGGAAATGTCAGCTGGTGCGGGGCGGGCCATTACATTTAGTATCAGAGCCAGGTTGCATTGTTCACCTAGGGAAAGACACCAAAGAGAGATAATACGTATATGAGAGCGTGTATTTGTGATTATTTTGGTTTTCAAAAGCTATATATATACACTATTAGTATAGCTAGGGATGAAGTCGCACTGCATTGACACCACAAAGAGGATGGTTAATCGTTTCTCTTTACAGATTGAACGATGAGCCGATATACGAGGGGTGCTGGTAGAGGAGCCAATAATGGGAATGCTCCTTACATGAGGACTATGTTCACTGACTTCATGAGAGAGATGCTTAGGGACATTCAGAGGTCATTTCCTAATGCTGGTAATGGTGGTGATGCAGCGGTGCAGGTGCCTAGGGCCGATTTCTCCAAGCTCTGTAAGGACTACACTAGTCTTGGTGGGAAACCGTTCTATGGAACGGAGTCGGCTACCGAAGTTCAGGATTGGTTGGATAGCTGTGAGCGTATCTTTAAAGACTTGGGTATCGAGGATGCAATGAAGACGAAGTTAGCATCCCGTCATTTGCATGGACGGGCAATGAATTGGTGGAATGCTATTAAGGCAGCTACTCCCGAGGATCAGATTACTTGGGATCAGTTTAATACTCGCTTTAGCGACAAGTTTATTCCAGCTGCTTAGAAGTTAGTATTGTTTAAGAGGTTCTTGGAGCTAAAGCAGAATGGTAGAGCTGTCTCGGAGTATATTGCTGAGTTCGATACTTTATCAAAGTATGGATTATCCGTCATTGACACTCCCGAGAAGAAGAACGAGAAGTTCATAACTTATTTGGATGAATACTTGGGGGGAAGTCTTATTAACCACATCGATGAGACGTTTGAATCAATTGTGGAGAAAGCATTGAGGTCAGAGAGTCTATACCCTAAGATGAAGGCTGAGGTCGCATCTGCAGAGGAGCCAAAACTGCAAGCAAGCGGTGGAGGCAAGAATGGTTCTCAGAATAAGAGAAAGCAGAATCAGACCAAGGATGGACAAAAGAAAAAGAATAATAAAGATTTTGAGTGCTTTAGCTGTGGTAAGAAGGGCCACTATGCCAAAGAATGTCGGGCCAAGCCAGCGGATAGGAAGTGCTTCAACTGTGGCCAAGTGGGACATCACAAGGATAAGTGTCCGCAACCCCCTAAAGAAAAGCAGATTGTGAAAGCATATGTTATCAATGCTATTCCTTCTTCGTCGAATTCCCCAACTACAGCGGAGAAAGGAAAGAATGTCATCATTCAAGGTATGCTTTCTGTTTATGATGTTCCTGTTCGAGTATTGTTTGATACCAGAGCTTCCCGTTCCTTTATGTCCAGTGACCTGGTAGATAGGTTGGGATTGGAACCCGAGATAGTCGATAGACCTTTAGCAGTGACGAACCCGATTGGTGGTTCGACTAACCTTTGTATGATTTGTTGTAATGTGGTCTTATCGAGTCATGGATGCATGTTTGTTTGTGATTGATTGGTTTTGGACTTTACTGGGTTTGGCATTATTTTGGGAGTCGGTTGGCTCTAAAGATACGGAGTGGTGGTAGACTGTGAGGGCTTTTTGGTGACAGTTAGAGCGGATGATGGGCGGAGTGTAGTGTTTGGTGATCTACCTAGTAATGGGGTAATGGCTAGTTTTCTAAATTCCCTCGACATCCCGCATGATGAGTTGTCAGATGTGCCCGTGGCTGGCCAGTATCTGGACGTCTTTGAGGAAGTGACCAGACTTCCACCACACCGAGAGATTGAGTTCCGTATTGATTTAGTGAAAGATGCCAGACCTATAGTGATGCCACTTCATCGTATGGCACCAAGGGAGCAGCGAGAGCTCGCGGTGCAAGTAAGCGATCTGTTGACGAAGGGATTTATTAGAAGAAGTGTTTCTGAGTGTGGAGCTGTAACACCCCACGTCCATTAATGTCACTCACAAAGGGAATGCATTAACTTCCATAGAGCGTATTTAGTGTATAGAACAGAATATAACAAGACAGATATCAATAATGGTACTTGAAAATTTTAAAACAACTTTTATTGCAGTGGAGAAATAGTTTGATTAGAACAACTTCATAAACAAGGTACACTTAATATCCATCTTGATAAATTGTTTCAGAGTACATAAAATAAAAGCATAAACCCCAACACAAGTAGCCATAAAAGAGATGAGCTAAACTTTACTTTCAGCAATCCAAGCACTTCCAAAAGACAGAGAAAGAGATCCAAGATCAAGCTCCACTAGTGCTAGTCCCACCCTGAGAACCTTGGGGGGAGGAAGAAAAGAGGCGAAAACAAGGGGGTCAGACATAAAGTCTAGCGAGTATAATAACTTTAACAATATAATTATTAAAGCAACTAGGATAAGGCATAAACTGGTAAGATAAGATATGACAATGAAACAAGTGGGCATGACAAAGCAAATAAGAGGAATATTCTGGCGTTAATCTCGTTCCTAATCACTATAGGATAATTACTATACTGCACCACCACTAGTCACCTTAAAAGTTGATCCCGCCTACAGAACTTAATAATGATAATGGAAGTTTCGTGTACCCCTAGCTGCCTTCATAGGTGTCGTCTGCCCCTATCTCCAATACTTGTACCCACTACCCCCATTCGATCGGCTCCCTAACACGTAGATACCCGTGCTGG
Organism: Allium sativum; assembly: GCA_030737875.1. Classification (NCBI taxonomy): domain Eukaryota; kingdom Viridiplantae; phylum Streptophyta; class Magnoliopsida; order Asparagales; family Amaryllidaceae; genus Allium; species Allium sativum. Next base: position 1,013,621,664 of record CM060926.1, on the reverse strand, counting down.
TCCCATAGTGGTGTGTATCACTCCCCAAAGTGGCAACCCGATACCACCAAAGATGCACGTCTTATATCTACACGATGCAACAACGTCTTACCTACCAGCCCGGGCTTACGCATGCACATGACCCCATTGGACTTGCGTTGCCACCGCTAACCCGTTTTGACCTCTTACAATCAAATCATGTAAACGTGTCCCGTCCTCGACTTGGGTCGAACTCACAAAGATACTTAATGGGTTACTGGTTTGAAAAGGGCCCCCATGCTTGACACAAGCCTTCCACCTATGTTTGGTCCCCACTAAGGTTTCCCCACTTAACCCCATTCTTATTCATGCCTTCTTACATGTTTCAATCTTGGTTAAGTGCATCTAATCGTATTTCACATGCCACCCAAGGCACCCACTTAACCCCCCATGTCCCACCACTTGTTTATTTGGTTAAGTGTTACTTTGTTCATTAGAACTATAACCTTGTAAAGACCTCCCACATTTGGCTGACATTTGCAGTTGCTGGATTTGCCGGGCGGGTCCGGGCAGTCTTATACCGCAAACGAGCCTAACCTCGTGTCTTTACAATTGTTACGCATTTAATTTGTGCCTTTGACCTCTCATATTAGACTGGCATTTGTGGCTGCTGGATTTGTCGGGCGGGTCCGGGTAGTCTTACACCACAAAAGAGTCTAACCTCGTGTCTTAGGCGGTTAATTATTACACATCTTTATTTAACCCCAAATTGGATTAATATCCCTATTCAAATTTGTCAATAAATTCCAAATTTATTTATGTCCATAATTGTCTCTTAAAATTATGTCCATAAATACCAATTATGCCAATTAATTATATGCCTTTTAAGGCCATTTTATGCTAATTCATAACTTATGTATATTCAATATTATCCCATCATACCCACACTATTCGTACGTTTTCATATGACATATGTTACACTCGCAAATAGTCTAACTTATAAAAAGAAAAAGAAAATCACATAACACATAAAATAGATCTAAGGATCATGACATAAGATTACATAGCCAATAACTTGCATATGAATTTCATTCAAACTAGCATATGATACAAAACTAGCATAGGTAATGGGTATAAACTTGCATAACTTATGGACTACTATAGATCCAAACATAAAGGTGTGAACTTGTATATGGATCTAAATATAAAGATGTAAACATGCATATAGATCTAAACATAAAGATGTAAACTTGCGTATAGATCTAAACATAAAGATGTAAACTTGCATATGGATCTAGACATAAAGGTTAATGTCACATAAACTAGCATATGCATGCATATGCATACACATGTCTCACACATATTTTAACAACCCAAACTTGCATAAGATTCATACATGAATATATGATCCAATCATCACAAACTTGCATAAGATATATGATTCAACCTGCATAAGATTCACATAAGAACTAACATTTGATCCCACTTGCATAAGACTAACATATGATTCAACACCACAAACATACATATAATTTACATCACATGATTCAAAATCATATTCTCATAATCCCAATTATATCTTATCATAATTAAATTAATTAATTAATTTGTGAAAGCTATCATACTCACAATTAAAAAGAATAGTCTTGTCTTTCTGGGATCTGCATTCTGAAACTGATTTGCTCGCCTTTGATGTAGACTAATTGTTATTTAGATTTGATTTGATTTTGATTCAAGCTTCTATCTTGCTTTAGGGTTGAAAGTGTATGGCGGCTACTCTAGGTTCTCCATTGACGGCATGGCGGCTCTTGTTATGAATTAATGTGATTAGGGTTAGGGGTTTAGGAGTGTTTTTATAGAAGTTTAATTTAATAAGAGCCGTCGGATTAACCTAGGGATAACCAGAACCATCAGGACCACTCAGATACCACATCAGCCCTTAGGGCGAATCGGCCCACGGGTTGACAGCCAAACATCCTAAATCAACCCCTAGACGACCCAGTGGAGCTCGGGTCGACTCAAAAATGGTGCGGTTCGGCTATTCCCCCTCCCGATTCATTGTTTTGAACTTTTTTTGAATATATATATATATATATTTATCTCATAGGCATACAAACTTCAAGGCTTAATAACTTCTTCATAAGTTATCTGTTTTATGCAAACCAAATGTCTATCTTGACCCAAAATTTTGAGACGAACATAATAGCGCAACACAATTCACTTAATTCTTCTTCTAAAAATTAAGTATACTTTAATTTGTGAATTTTAATGTTATAAAATTACGGGGTGTTATATTCCCCCCTCTATAAAGGATTTCGTCCCCGAAATCTCTATGTTAAGAAGAATGTATCCTACCAACCAATCATCCATCTACTCAACCATCCACAAGCATCCATTGTCCTTAAAGAAATTTCTAATGCTATATGAACTTATGCAAAAATGTGTGTATATGTTCCTTATCTAATGCAAAGATCAGGCGGTCCACTGATTCAGTTGATCTCCTTAATGCAAATCATGATAGTGTCATGCGTCCATTATGTATGCGAAAGAATCCTATCGATACATATTATTTCTACATGTGTGCACATCAACTCATCAAAATGCAGCATCCATATGATAACACAACCATTATACATCTATTAATTTAGATATGCACATGCATTTATATGCAACATGAAGGTGATTGAGCCGATCAAGTGTCTAATGTGTGTGTACATGCATCCACGAGCAACCACTAGCAACCACTTGCATCCATTTGCATCTACCAAACATAACATGTATCAAACACATGTTTGCAACCATAGCGTTCTTGCTAACTAAAGATCGGAGATGTCGTCGCAGAGATAATACTAAAAGATAGGACAAGTGTCAACAAAGCGGTAGAAAAAGGAGAAATTAAAACATACCCTCAAAAAGGAAAGGGTACAGCGTACGCATTTTGTCTTCCGTCTCCCAAGTCGCGTCTCTTTGATCATCTCCCCGTTGCACTTTGACCAACTTGACCTCTTTGTTGTGAAGCTTTTTGACCTCCGATCCGAGAATGCGTGTAAGGGCTCGTCTGATCGTGGCATTGTGCTCTACTTCCACTTCTTCGAGTGTGCTCGGCTCTACCACTTCCGTCGTATCGTGTAAACACTTACGCAAATGCGAAATGTGAAACACGTTATGAACTCCGCTAAGCTTCTCTGGTAACTTTACTTTATACGCAATCTGTCCAATCCTCTCCGTAATTGGAAAGGGTCATATGAACCTTGGTGCCAACTTTCCTACTGATCCAAAACGGACTAAGTTTCTTAACGGTGACACCTTAACAAAAACCATGTCCCCAATATTGAATTCAAGATCGGTTCGTCTCCTATCAGCATATGACTTCTGTCGGTCCTGCGCCGTCTTCATTCGCCATCGAATCAGGTCTATCTTCTCCGAAGTCTCCCTAATCACGTCTGGTCCAAGCAAAACCTTATCAGTGGATTCCCACCAACATGTAGGTGATCGGCACGGTCGTCCATAAAGAGCCTCAAAAGGTGCCATGCCAATGCTAGCCTGAAAACTATTATTATAGGCGAACTCCACTAGTGGAAGGTGTTCTTCCCATGTTCCTCCAAAGTCTAGGATGCATAGTCTCAGAAGGTCTTCTAGAACCCGATTTACTCTCTCCTTCTGGCTGTCCGTTTGAGGGTGATAAGAGGTACTTAAGCATAATTGCGTTCCAACCGCCTCTTGTAAGCTTTTCCAAAATTCGCTTGTGAAAACGGGATCTCTATCGCTCACAATGCTAGAGCGTATGCTGTGCAAATGAACTATCTTCCGAAGGTAAACAGATGCTAACCATGCGGCGATCCTTCTACTTTTAACAGGAATAAATTGGGCACTTTTGGTAAGTCTGTCTACAATTACCCAAATCCCCGTATTACCCTTCCTTGATCTTGGTAACCCATGTACAAAATCCATAGAAACGCTTTCCCATTTCCAAAGCGGAATCTCTAAAGGATGGAGCAAACGTCCAGGCTTCTTTTGCTCCGCCTTGACTTGCTGGCACACTAAGCATCTAGCAACGAACTCGGCCACGTCCTTCTTCATTCCGGCCCAAAAGAAAAATCTCTTCATATCCCTATACATCTTATCACCACGATGTATGGTCATCTTAGAGCGATTTGAGTCTTCAAGAATTGCCTTCTTCAAACTCTCGTCTTGTGGTATGCAAAGTCTTCCATCTCTACGCAGCCAACCTCTCTCATCTATAGCATATCTATTAAGATGACTTGATGACTCCCCTCCTATAAGCTTGCCTACCATCTCAAGAAAATGTGGGTCGTTTCGTTGTGCCTCTCCAACTCGACCCAAAAGTGTAGGTTGCACCTCTAACGATGCCAATAATCCGGATACATAATTGACAGAGGGTCTGAAGTCAAAGGAAGATATATACTCCATACTTTGCCACTCTACGAACAAAGGACTTTAAGTTAACTTCTTTCTACTTAAGGCATCAGCTACAACGTTACCCTTGCCAAGGGTATATGCGATCTCAAAATCGTAGGATGCCAAGAACTCCATCCATCTCTGTTGCCTCAAGTTTAGGTCCTTCTGAGAGAATAAGTACTTTAGCGACTTGTGGTCTGTATACAACCCAAACCTCTCGCTAAGCAAATAATAACGCCATGACTTAAGCGCAAAAACTATGGCCGCCAACTCTAAGTCGTGGGTAGGGTAATTTTTCTCGTGGGCTTTCAACTGCCTTCCACTATAGCATATCACCCTTCCCTCTTGCATTAAAACTGCGCCAAGCCCTGTCCCACAAGCATCAGTATATATAATGAATGTCTTACTCCCGTCTAGCAAAACTAAAACTGGAGCGGTCGTCAAAGCCCTCTTCAGACGTTGGAAAGCATCGTCACAGTCAATGTCCCAAGTAAAAGTCAAATTCTTCTTCGTTAATCGAGTGAGATGGGCTGATATCTTCGCGAAGTCCTTAATGAACTTCCTATAATAGCCAGCCAGCCCTAAAAAGCTTCTTACTTCTGTTGCGTTCTTAGGAGTTTTCCAATCTTGGATTGCCACCACCTTGGCGGGATCCACAGCTATCCCTTCTTAGAGACCACGTGTCCTAAGAACCTCACTTCTTTTCTCCAAAAATAGCACCTGGAGAACTTAACTTTTAGCTGATGCGCTCGTAGGGTCTCTAAGACTTCGCTAAGATATAGGGCATGCTCTTCCTCATTTTTAGAGAAAACCAAAATATCATCTACAAAGACTACCACAAACTTATTTAGAAACTCCCTAAACACCCTACTCATTAAGTCAACAAAATATGCGGGTGCATTCCTCAAACCAAAAGGCATGACGAGCCACTCAAAGAAACCGTCAGGAGTTCTAAAGGCAGTCTTATCAATGCTATCTTCATCCACCCTTAGCTGGTGAAACCCTGTAGCTAAATCCAGTTGCGAGAAAACTGAAGCACCCACCAACTGATCGAATAAATCGTCTATCCTCGGCAATGGGTGCCTGTTCTTCTTTGTTAGCTTATTCAGCTCTCTATAGTCCACGCACAATCTAAGTGAACCATCATCTTTTGTAGCAAAAATGACTGGAGCACCCCACTCCGAAATATTTCTTCTTATGAACCCCTTCTCAAGCAATTCTTTCACTTGCTTACTGAGTTCTCTTCTCTCTCTAGGAGCCATGTGGCACACTGGTAATGCAACTGGCTTTGCATTATCTACTAGATATATTCGAAAGTCTATCTTGTGTCGCGGGGCAAACCTCGAACTTCATCGAAGACGTCACTATATTCACGGACCACACGAACAGATTTTAAATCATCATTGGATGCGTCTAGGGATTCTAGGTAGCCAAGCATTACCGGACCTCTAGGGTCACAAGAAATATCAAGGGTCTTTCCACGGCAAGTCAACAATCTAACTACCCTTCTTTCACAATCTAGGATGGCACCATATCTAGTTAGCCAATCCATACCTAGAATCAAGCCGTAGCCCATGAAGCCAAGAACAAAGGCGTTGCATTCAAACCCAATACCCAAGATAGACACTCTCAAATCCCGAAAAATCATAGAAAGATGAGCCGAACCACCAATAGGATTTGAGACTACTATGGGATCCGTAACTAGACTAGTATTTAGGTGCAGTGTTTCAACTAACAAAGCAGATACAAACGAGTGTGAAGCGCCAGAGTCAAACAAAATATGACAGGATGATCAAACAGAAAAACTAAACTTTCAATGGAAATGTTTCTACCGCTCTCCTGTCCTGGTGTCGTGAGTGCCTGAATTTGCCCTCTCGCCTGTCCTGGTGCCATGAGAGCCTGAAGCTGACCTCCAGAAGTTCTTTGCCCTTGCCCCTGTTTCCTTGGGAAGTCCTAAACTAGATGACCTGCCTCTCCACAGTGGAAACAACCAATATTCTTCTTTTTCCTATAGTCTTTACTCATATGGCCTGGTGTCCCACAATTAAAGCACTTCTTCTTTCCTTTGCCATTATTGTTCTTCCCGCTTTTCTTGTTTTGTTGTTGTGGTTTCTTTTGGTCCCCTTTCTTCTCCGGTGCCTTATTAGCATTAGCACCTTTTTCTTCCTCATGCATAAGCGCCATGTCAACCAAATTCTCAAAGGTATCCCCCATAGGAATGTGGGTCATAGCTAACCCATGTAGTGGCTCATTCAAACCCTTAATGAACCTTAGGGCCTTCTTCTCATGTGTGTTTACTAATTCCAAGGCAAATATCGCCAACTGATTGAACTTGTTGACATACTCCTTTACTGATAAATCCCCTTGCTTCAACGCCAAAATACTTTCCATATATAAATTCTCTTCTGCTCGTGAGAGAAACTTCATTTCGAACCTACGCTTGAAATCCATCCATGTCTCCACCGGATGCTTTCCATTTGTGACCTCCCACCAAAACGAGGCTTCGTCTTTCATTAACCAAGCAGCCAGTTGGACCTTCCTTCCATCTTTTACTTCGAAAATACCAAATAGATCTTCCACCTCCTTAAGCCAATTACGAGCTTCAACAAACGTCTCTGATCTGTGAAAAGATTTCCCGCCCACTGCTCTAAAATCTTTGCATATCTTTGCAAAAGTATCAACACGGGGAGGAGGAGCATTTTCTGGGCCTACGACATTGGCCCTAGCTTCCAGATATCGGCTAAACCATCCTGGTATCGGTATCCCCTCGGGTATCTCGGGAATTCCAGACATGCTGAAAAGAAAATGAAGAGATTCAAAATAGAGAATTCGAAAGAAATACATATGGCTCTTGGGGGTTATGTTTTTAAAACAAACTTTTCTCTTGAGAATACTTTCCTTAAACCATACTTTTGAAAGTATTTCTTTACAAAATGCTTTTTGAAAAATAGTTTTTCAAAATACATATCTGGTCTGGTAACCTTCAGCTCTGATACAACGTGCAACACCCCACATCCATTAATGTCACTCATAAAGGGAATGCATTAACTTCCATGGAGCGTATTTAGTGTATAGAAAAGAATATAACAAGACAGATATAAATAATGGTACTTGAAAATTTTAAAACAACTTTTATTGCAGCGGAGAAATAGTTTGATTACAACAACATCAAAAAACAAGTACGCTTAATATCCATCTTGATAAATTGTTTCAGAGTACATAAAATAAAAAGCATAAACCCCAACACAAGTAGCCATAAAAGAGATGAGCTGAACTTTACTTTCAGCAATCCAAGCACTTCCAAAAGAGAGAGAAAGAGATCCAAGATCAAGCTCCACCAGTACTAGTCCCACCCTGAGAACCTGGGGGAAGGGGGGAAAGCAAGAAAAGAGGCGAAAACAAGGGGGTCAGACATAAAGTATGGTGAGTATAATAACTTTAACAATATAATTATTAAATTAAATAAGATAAGGCATAAACTGGTAAGATAAGATATGACCATGAAACAAGTGGGCATGACAAAGCAAACAAGAGGAATATTTTGGCGTTAATCTCGTTCCTAATCACTATAGGATAATTACTATACAACATCACCACTAGTCACCCTAAAAGTTGATCCCGCCTACAGAACTTAATAATGATAATGGTAGTTTTGTGTACCCCTAGCTGCCTTCATTAGTGTCGTCTGCCCCTATCTCCACTAGTTGTACCCATTACCCTCATTCGATCAGCTCCCTAACTCGTAGATACCCGTGCTAGTCCCACAGTGTGGTGTATCACTCCCCAAAGTGGCAACCCGATACCACCAAAGATGCACGGCTTATATCTACACGATGCAACAACGTCTTACCTACCAGCCTGGGCCCATACACGCACATGACCCCGTTGGACTTGCGTTGCCACCGCTAACCCATTTTGACCTCTTACAATCAAATCCAGTAAACGTGTCCCATCCTCGACTTGGGTCGAACTCACAAAGATACTTAATGGGTTACTGGTTTGAAAAGGGCCCCCATGCTTGACACAAGCCTTCCACCTATGCTTGGTCCCCACTAAGGTTTCCCCACTTAACCCCATTCTTATTCATGTCTTCTTACATGTTTCAATCTTGGTTAAGTGCATCTAATCGTATTTCACATGCCACCCAAGACACCCACTTAATTGCACATGCCATCCAAGGCACCCACTTAACCCCCCATGTCCACCACATGTTTATCTGGTTAAGTATTACTTAATTCATTAGAACCGTAACCTTGTAAAGACCTCCCACATTAGGCTGACATTTGCGGTTGCTGGATTTGCCAGGCGGGTCCGGGCAGTCTTATACCACAAACGAGCCTAACCTCATGTCTTTACAATTATTACGCATTTAATTCATGAATTTGACCTCTCACGTTAAACTGGCATTTGTGGCTGTTGGATTTGCCGGGCGGGTCCGGGCAGTCTTACACCACAAAAGAGTCTGACCTCGTGTCTTAGGCGGTTAATTATTACACATCTTTGTTTGACTCCAAATTGGATTAATATCCTTATTCAAATTTGTCAATAAATTCCAAATTTACTTATGTCCATAATTGTCTCTTAAAATTATGTCCATAAATACAAATTATGCCAATTAATGTCTCAAATTAATTATATGCCTTTTAAGGCCATTTTATGCCAATTCATAACTTATGTATATTCAATATTATCCCATCATCCCAACGCTATTTGTACGTTTTCATATGACATATGTTAGATTCGCAAATAGTCTAACTTATAAAAAGAAAAACAACATCACATAACACATAAAATAGATCTAAGGATCATGACATAAGAATACATAGCCAATAACTTGCATATGAATTTCATTCAAACTAGCATATGATACAAAACTAGCATAAGTAATGGGCATAAACTTGCATAACTCATGTACTGCTATAGATCCAAACATAAAGGTGTGAACTTGCATATGGATCTAAACGTAAAGATGTAAATTTGCATATAGATCTAAACATAAAGATGTAAACTTGCATATGGGTCTAAACATAAAGATGTAAACTTGCATATGGATCTAGACACAAAGGTTAATGTCACACAAACTAGCATATGCATATACATGTCTCACATATATTTTAACAACCCAAACTTGCATAAGATTCATATATGAATATATGATCCAATGATCACAAACTTGCATAAGATATATGATTCAACTTGCATAAGATTCACATAAGAACTAACATATGATCCAACTTGCATAAGACTAACATATGATTCAACACCACAAACATACATATAATTTACATCACATGATTCTAAATCATATTCTCATAATCCCAATTATATCTTATCATAATTAAATTAATTAATTAATTTGTGAAAGCTATCATACTCACAATTAAAAAGAATAGTCTTGTCTTTCTCGGATATGCATTCTGAAACTGATTTGCTCGCCTTTGATGTAGACTAATCGTTATTTAGATTTGATTTGTTTTGATTCAAGCTTCTATCTTGTTTTAGAGTTGAAAGTGTATGGCGGCTACTCTAGGTTCTCCATTGACGGCATGGCGGCTCTTATTATGAATTAATGTGATTAGGGTTAGGGGTTTAGGAGTGTTTTTATAGAAGTTTAATTTAATAAGAGCCATCGGATTAACCTAGGGATAACCAGAACCATCAGGACCACTCAGATGCCACATCAGCCCTTAGGGCGAATCAGGCCACGGGTTGACAGCCAAACACCCTGGATCGACCTCTAGTCGACCCAGCGGGGCTTGGGTCGACTCCAAAAATTGTGTGGTTCGGCTATTCCACCTCCCGATTCGCTGTTTTGAATTTTTTTTTGAATATTTATATATATATATATATATATCTATATATATATATATTTCTCTCATATGCATACAAACTTCAAGGCTTAATAACTTCTTCATAAGTTACCAGTTTTATGCAAACCAAATGTCTATCTTGACCCAAAATTTTGAGACGAACATAATAGCGCAACCCATTTCACTTAATTCTTCTTCTAAAAATTAAGTATACTTTAATTTGTGAATTTTAATGTTATAAAATTACGGGGTGTTACAGGAGCACCAGTCGTGTTTGTTACCGAGGCAGATGGTTCCCTTCGATTGTGTGTGGACTACCGCGTATTGAATAAGGTGATGAGGAAGAATAAGTATCCTCTACCGCGGATAGATGATTTATTTGATCATTTGACTGGCACGAGAGTGTTCTCCCAATTGGATCTCGCAACAGGTTTTCATCAACTTAGAGTGAAAGCTGAGAGTATAGCTAAAACGGCATTTCGGACGTCGTCTGGATTCTATGAGTGGTTGATCTTGCCATTCGGGTTGACCAATGCACCAACATATTTTGTGGATCTTATGAATAGGGTATTCAGAGATCAGTTGAATAAGTTTGTTCTTGTGTTCGTGGACGATATACTTGTTTATTCGAGGACAGAGGAAGAACAAAAGGAAAACTTGAGGATAGTGATGGAGGTATTGAGAAAACACCAATTGAAAGCAAAGTTTTCTAAGTGTCACTTCTGGAGGAGGAAAGTGGGATTCTTGGGCCATGTTGTTTCAGAGAATGGCATTGTCGTGGACCTTGCAAAGGTGGCTACGGTACAGGATTGGTCTATGCCCAAGAATGTGACATATGTAAGAAGTTTCTTGGGGTTAGCTGGATATTATCGTAAGTTTATCCAAGACTTCTCCAAGATAGCAGCACTGCTGACTCAGTTGACCAAGAAGAATCAAGCTTTCGTCTAGGACGAAAAGTGTGAAAATGCACTCAAGAGTCTAAAGGAAAAGTTGACATGTGCACCAGTGTTAGTCATTCCTAAGGGGAATGAAGAGATGACAGTATATATAGATGCATGTGGTACCGGACTAGGTGTTGTATTGATGCAAGGAGGTAGGGTTGTAGCTTATGCTAGTCGGCAAATGAAACCGCATGAGAAAAGATATCCTACCCATGATTTGGAATTGGCAGCGATCGTGTTCGCATTGAAGATGTGGAGACATTATCTCTTGGGAGAAAGATTCGAGTTGTTTACCGATCATAAATCGTTAAAGTATCTTTTCTCTCAGAAGGATCTAAATCTCCAACAACAAAGGTAGTTAGAATTCTTGGCTTCCTATGATTTCAATATCGCATACACACCAAGAAAGGGAAATGCGGTAGCTGATGCATTGAGTAGAAGACATGCCAGTTTAGGGGCTATGTTTCTTGAGTGGAAGCAACTGGAGTACATCGCTGGGTATGATTTCAGACCAAAGTGTGAATTGGATCCAGAAGTATTAGCAAGTTTGACGATCAGACCCACTTTAATTAAGCGGATTGGTTCCAATCAGAAGAATGATCCTAACTTATTGAAAATCATCTCCAAGTAAGATATGGGCATCGATGAGGAGATGAACGAGTATGGGCTTGATCGAGATGGATGGCTTAGAAAGAGTGGAAGACTAGTTGTACCCAATGTCAATGGATTGAGAGATGAAGTGCTTAGAGAATGTCATCACTCAGAACTGCCTATACACCCTAGTGGTAACAAGATGTATTAAGATATGAAGTAAACCTACTACTGGGAAGGGATGAAAAGAGACGTTGGGAAGTTTATATCCAAATGCATAAATTTCCAGCTAGTTAAAGCTGAGCAAAAGAAGCTTAGTGCTTTGTTGCAACCATAAGAAGTTCTAGAATGGAAATGGGAGTAAGTCTCTATGGATTTCATTGATGGGTTACCAAGGACTAGGTCGGGCCATGATAGCATTTGGGTGATTGTGGACCGATTGACCAAGAGTGCAAGATTTATACCTATCAAGTAGAATAGAACGGCAGCTAAGTTAGCTGAGCTATGTATGAAATGGGTAGTGAGATTTCATGGATTACCTAAAAGCATTGTGAGTGACCGAGACCCGTTGTTTACTAGTGGGTTTTGGAAGAGCTTATAGGAGGCGTTAGGATCAGAATTACATCTCAGTACCGCGTATCATCCTCAAACCGACGGTCAGACAGAGAGGGTGAAACGAGTATTAGAAGATCTCTTGAGAGCTTGCATATTAGATTTTGGTGGATCATGGGATGACCATTTGCATCTAGTAGAGTTTGCATATAATAACAGTTATCAATCCAGTATTGGTATGGCTCCATTTGAAGCTTTGTACGGAAGACCGTGCAACTCACCGTCATGTTGGTTAGAAAGTGGTGAGAAATTTGTGCTTGGGCCAGATGTGATAAGAGAAACTTCAAATAAGATCAAAGTTATCCGACAACGGATGAAGGCTGCCCAAGATAGGCAAAAGTGTTATGCAGATAAGAGAAGAGATTTAAAGTTCTCCATTGGCGACTTGGTGTTTGTCGAGATTTCTCCGTTAAAGAGCATGATACGATTTGGCAGAGAGGCAAGTTAACACCAAGATTTGTTGGACCATTCCCAGTTCTCGAGCAAATTGGGAATTTGGCATATAAAGTTGAATTACCAACGAAGATGGCAGGATTTCATAATGTATTTCATGTTTCCCAGTTAAGGAAGTTTGTGCACGACCCTAGTGTGGCTATTTCACTGGATCAGTTGGATGATATCGAGGTTGAACCCGAGGCGGTTGGGAACCACAGGCCTATGCGTATTGTTGGGAACGATACGAAGCAGCTTCGAAGGAAGGCAGTGAGACTAGTCAATGTTCAGGGGGGTGGTGATGAGGAAGACTGTACTTGGGAAACAGAGGAGAACATAAGGAGGAAGTATCCAGAACTCTTTGCTTGGTAAGGTTTTTATATCGGTATAGTACTCCCTTTTTAGTAAACCGTATGCTAGGATAAGCTTGTTGTGTTGTTTTGTATACTTTGTTGTTTTGTTAATGATTGGTAGGCATGCGGGATCCTTTGTGCGTTTTGGGTTAAGGAATTTCGGGGACGAAATTTATTAACGGGGAAGAGGGGGAGAATGTAATGACCCGCATTCTACGCATCGAAGGATCGTAGTATATTTATTTCTTTCACATACGAAGTTGTATGGTCATGTAACTTCGGGAAATGATTATGGGGTCATTTCTCATGTTCATGATTTTTGCCTATTTTTAAATGATCATTTTGCCCCTAGCTGATCTTGTTTCGGCCATAACTTTTGGTTGGAAAGGGTTTTTGACCTGAAACCACTTCCATTAGATCCAGATGATCGTTTACCTTTCCGTAGAGTGGTTATATGTGAAAAACGGGCTTACCGTTTGGGAGATATGGCTGAATTAATGTTTAGAAGGTGAAAAACAACTTAACCGGGCTTAATTGGGTAATTAACAGCTAGGCCCAGAGGCGGATTTCGGGATTTGGAGTATTTAAGGGCTGTTAGAGTTTAGAGAACACCCTTTTCTCATTTTTCAGCCGCCACTTATCATCCCTCTCAACTTAGTAATGGCCTCCAAGATCTAGGATCACCTCTAATCACTTTATAATCAAGTATTAGCCTAATCTTCACCAAATCAAAGGGAAACAGCACCAAATCAAGGTTGGAACTGCTGTATAGCCTTGGGAACAGTGCTAAACAGAGGATAATTTCAGATTTGGTATTTTGTTTGTGGCCAAGGTGAGTGATTTGCATAGTTCCTCACTTATTACAGTTAATTAAGGATTATTAGTGTTAATTAGCGAATTTAAACATGATTAAATTCTAGAAAAATATTCATAAATTTCGAAATATGGTTTTAGGCCTCTATTAGAAAATATGGTTAATTTGGTTTAGTTTTACTAATCCTATCATTAATTTTTCTTAAACATGCTTAAGGGAAAATATGGGACTTTGGCTATGTTTAATCCATTCTAACCTATCAAATTGTCGTTTTGGTGTTAGTGGTCAATTCTATATGTTGCTATGACTGTATGGTATGTTTTGTTATTGATTAGAAAATTTAGATTGGTCGAAAACGCCGTCGAATTGCGTAAAACAATCGTTGGAAAGAAGTGCAGGAATTAGCCGAACTGGATCGGATCGGAGAAGGTGAGCACGAACCGAACCATGGAGCACCATGCAGCTCCGACCCGACCCGTTCTCCTGGAGTGCGCCACGAAGTCACGATCCAAGGCTAAAGTGGGAGACCGAACTAAAAGGTATACCGACCCGAACAACTTCAGAAGTCCACGAGCTGATGGCCAAAGGAGATCACGAACCAGAACACTCTTCCGAACCGAACCCATCGGGTTTTCCCGATCCGAACCGGGTGACATAGCATAAACCACGAACCAGTGACAAAAGGGATGGATCACAAATTGGTTCCCTTCTCCGAACCAAAGCACTACCGATCTGACCCGTATGGAGCAATTCGAACCGAACCAAGAGGGGTTCCACGAGCCGATGTGTTAAGCACGAGCTGAAGGGGACCGAACCGAACCGGTGCATCACGAGCCAGATTGGGTGTTGCCATGAGCTGGAGCCAGGATCACGAATTGAGTCTATACGATTGTCACGAACCGAACTGGGAGTACGATCTGAAGTAAAGAGAAGTGCAAAACCGAACCGATCCGGAGTGGACCAAAATCTGAGATGCAAAGGTAGTCCAAATGAGAAGTTTGTACTCAGGATCCAGTTGGGAACCAACGAGTCAACTTCTTGATTCGACTTTGCTGCGGGACGTGTGCTAAGGGGATTATCGACATCTATTACTTTGATTCACCACCAATACGGATGTTGGGCTACGAATCAGTGCAGTGGGGTAGTTATTACCTCATGGGGCAGAGTGATCGTAGCAAGGCTATGAGCCAGTGCAGTGGAGTCATCATGACTCCATGGGGCAGAGTGGACATAGCAAAGGATTAGTGGCTATGGATCAGTGCAGTGGTGTCATTACGACTCCATGGGGCAGAGTGATCGTAGCAAGGAATTGGGTGGTCAAAGTGGTAGATATCGTATACTTTACGCACTGAGTGAGAGATGTGAGGATGGTTGCTATGATTGATTGTTTGCCATCACTATGTCATGCACACCCCCACCCCCGTATTCTTTACACCATGTGTTAGTGGCACCTTAGAGTATTATAAAGTATGTAGTGCTAACCCTTTGGTTGCAGGTCCAGGTTCAGGTATGGTTTAGTATACCTGTTACTATTCTGTTTTGCTGCTTATCGCTCATACCAGACCTTTGTCTGACCCAGAGTTTTATGTCTCTTCTTATTACTCTAGGTGCTCTTAAACGGGTAGATTAGAGAAAAGTTAGCTGGTTATGCACGAATAGCTGATCCGGAAATGAGCAGGAGGCTCCTACATATTATCTACATATATTCTCCCTGTGTCGCTGCTGGTCACTACTTTAGGCATTACTATTGTACCTTTCTTATTTGCTTTAGAGACAGTTTTCAAAAGTTGTAATAATGGTTATGAATCATAAGCTGTATTTTGGATTTCTGCTACTATGATGATTATGGTTTAGTTTTCAGCTTATGCACTGTCTCGCCTGTTTTATGTCAAGTATGTTATTATTATATTTTATACCATGCACTATGAGACATTCTCCAGGTTCCTTGTCAGTTCAAATTCCTTACCTTTCCTTTCTTTGACGACCGTCCCGTGCTGGTTGGACATCGGAACAACGCACTGTCATTGGAAATGTCGGCTGGTGCGGGGCGGGCCGTCACAAATGTAGTTTCAAATATCTCTGAGTTTAATATTCTATCACTAACCTAGCTTGGAATTTTTGCTAATCAAGTTCATGGTCACCGACTTCCCTCCTTTAGTTTTGTATTAAGAATCTTGTGTCATGTAAGGAAGTGAAGCTTTAAATGACCAAGATAATTTCCTTATGAAATGTTATAATATTATATAACAAGGTGTTTGTTCAACACTCACAATCTTGCCATGTGCACCTTTGGAATCAAGTTGTAAGATCCAAATATTGCAGTACTTATGAGCAACTGATGTGTATATATATATATGTGTGTGTGTGTGTGTGTTTGTGTGTGTGTGTGTATCTATATATATATATATATATATATATATATATATATATATGCATAATGAGGTTATCTTGCATCTATTCACGCTTTTTGATCTTAACATTTTTTTGGTTAAACAATGACTTCATTCATGTAAATCATTATAAAATTTGGGAATGGGAAGGGGAAAAAACAGTCCACTTGCCAAAATGGGCCTCTTGAAGCGATCAAGAAGAAGAGCTCTTGAAGTGATTAAGAAGAAGAGCAAAACAAATGGAGCATATTCCAGAAAATAAACCTAAAACCTGGAACAATTGGGGATTTATTGTTTCCTTTTTTATCTTCTTCTGTATTTTCCAGTATTTCTCATTGAAACTCATGTCAGCATTTTCAACTTTTTTTTTTATGAATTGCTTGTTGGTGGTCAAAGAAGATGATTTCTCCAAAGCACGAATGAATCTTTATTTTTCAAGAATATTTTCTTCACTCATTGCCACGATATATTGATCCAAACTTTTTTCAATAAATAGTATAATTATCTATACGTGTTGCAATTACCTGCACAGATCAAAATAGCACCAATTTTTTATATCTAATTATGCTATTTGGGAATTTTAAGAACAAAAAATAGTAAACTTTTATGTTAACATGGGATATGTATTTATATAAAAGTGAGACATCCGTTCGCCAACAAATATCTTTTGATTTGAACAGACATGACTGTTTGTAAACGAATGTTACCGTTGACAGTTGAATTCAGTCACCAATAAAAATGACCATTCGTTTGGCTCTTCTTCGTCACGCTTCATCGATTACCATTAGAAACGACCTATCTTATTAATCTTGAGGAAATCATGTTCAAGTTCAACATTCAACCATGGTCATTTCATTACTGCCACAAAGAAGTGCATGTTTAGCATTAAGCTCAATGTCCGACTTTGTGCTACGTACTATTCAACGGTGTTTGTCATCTTTATCTTTGAGTTACTTCCCTGAAATGTACATATGTTTGATAATAAACTCAATAACCAACTTTGTTCTTGGTTTCAGATTTTCTAGAGATAGTTGCAAGCAAGATCCATCAATGTCATTATAAGGAAGAGTATGCTGCTATCTACGCGTTTCTGTTCAATTGTATACTATCGTATAAAAGTTTCTTGATGTTCTTATCTCTTTCTATTATAGTTATCAATGAATAATGCATTTGTTTATGTGCGTTTAATTATACACATAAGTTAACCACATAGGGATTGGCTAGGCTATTTAAGATGTAACATTTTTCTCTTACTTATTCACTTCTTTTTCTCACAAAAGTAATTAAAATTTCAATTATAAACATATTAGCATACTTATTATTGAACAAATTTCAAATGGAGTTGATGATATATAGACATTAGTTAATTGATAATCTAGATAAATAATATGGATAGTTTGGCTAAACTCCCCATTAAATGTTAAAATAATCAAAATATTATTGTCAAAAAGGTATGTAAATTAGGTAACAAGAATTCAGTAAATAGTTGCAGATATTTATAAAATTATATTCAAAATTACGGAAGTTTCAGTAATTATTCAATAAAAAATTGTAAAAATTTCTGCAATTATTCATCAAAAAAGTAGCAAAATTTTGCAAAAGTTTTCATAAATATTCACCAAAAAAATTGTGGAAATATAAGCAGAAATTTATGCAATTTTTTGATACAGTTACATAAAAGTCTATCTGTTATTATTATCCAGAAATGCCACTATACGCGATAATGTTTTTGTCAAATCATGCGAATAGAAACTGAAAAGGCGGAGGGACCACATGTGAATTTACAGGATTGTCCCCCTGAATTTCAGACTTTTGCCTGTTTCGTAGTTTTTGACCGCTTTTCCTTCGGGCATGGTAGTAATTCTGTAACGACCCGGGGATTTTGTTGACCTTGGTTACCGACATAAACTCAATGTCGACACTCCAAGCGTCGGAAAATACCGGATAGTCCATGAAAGAAATTAGAGGGTGAGGAAAGATAAGATAGAAACTTAGAATAGATGAAGAAGAAGAAGAAGATACAACATCAGAGTAGCACGAATCTCACAGCAGAGAGAACAACATATAATAGATAACATATCCTTGAAATAAAATCAGTATATGTATACAGTAACATTATCAGAGTACAACACTTACAAAATAGTGAAAATAACTATAGCTATATAATTCCGAAGCCTCCTGCTCCAAGCTCCAAGTAAATCTGTAAAATCCTGACTACTTGACTGCCCGTATAAAATTGGGCACCCAAGAGTTTAGGGAAAACAAAACAAAATAAACTCTGGGTCAGTCATGGGACTTGTATGAGTAAAACAGTTTGAGCCATTAAACGATATCTCATAAGACCACACCGTATAACGGAACGGGGTTTTTCCCTTATGAGAATCCAAAATAAATCTTTATATCAAAATACTGTTGATATTATAATAGTGTCTATCAACCACAATATAATAATCATTAGCAGAAACGCTTTCATCTCCCGTTCTACATATATAGTATACAATCGAAACCGCAAGCACGTATTGGGTAATGGATTTCCAACTATGACAAGGTATGGAACCACCTTTCGCTAGTGTACCTCTAGAGAGGAATACACTAGGTTCAACAAGAACATCTTGCAACCCGACCACACATGACCGACCACTCATTTCTCTTGAGTGTATCGAATGTATATCACCAATGGTTGGGATCAGCAACTGTTTCCCGAATGGGACAGCATCGACAATAGATTTTTAGAAGTAAATGAAACTCTAGATCAGGTGATTATACACCCTAATAGGTGCGACCTACATAGCCATGTTGCCTGCCTGATTTTTGTCATTTCCCGGTTGTGAGGCTAGAGGCCACGCTTATCTCTGACAGATCACACGTTTATTCACTTTGAATGTCACATCATCATACCCGCCAAATCACAAATTGATTTCACCAAAAATACCTCGGGTATACAGCTAAGAGAAACGAATTCCTCTGCCACCAAACGTAAATACGTTTGAAGAGATCAACTTGCGCGATCTATTAAATATACTCTGTCAGACATTCTTCCATACAGGTCATACTGGGACTAGACAAATCGAAGGCACTATTCAGTACAACCATCTTAGGCAATCTTTACTAAGATTTATACAACAGCCCGTGCACTTTACTCCGTCTTCAATTATCTTTGGCATATATGATTCGCAACGCTTATGCCAATACGGAGTGGTTCTTCGGATAATAATCCAACCGGTCTCTCCATATTAACAACGTTAAAATGGTCAAAACTTTGATAGTCTGTGATTTAACTATCAAAGAAAAACACGTGTGCAAACAACGATATTATTTCCAGATGGAAATTATATCGATCAACCATCATTTAACATTTATCTCTTTAGTTCATAAATTTACTTATCTCCTGTTTCCATATATCCTAAATTCTTATTTTCTATTATCAGAAAACATTTCTAATTCTTATTTGGGAAACATTTCCAAACTCCTTCACTATCAAACCTTACCATTCCTTAGTTAAGAAGGAATTCAATCAAGTTAGGGTATAATTACCTCTCAGACCTTAACTAAACAACATTTTAACTTCGAAATAGTCAAAGTTTATCTTTTAAATCTTTAACAAACTTCCTTACATAACTCTCGGATTCTATTTACGTATCCACTTATTTATTGAAAACATTGGTTATAACGATAACATTATGATCCCTACTTTCGAAATAACTAACTTCAATTATAACTTTTCTTCCTTAATTTAAATAAATAACTAAACGATTTATTAAATAAATAAATCTTGATTTAAAAACTAGAAAGTTAAATACTTTCCCAAATTCGATATAATCGAATTCAACGATTTACTCTCTTCGAATAACTAATATTCGATTAACTCACTTTGATTAAACTAAAATCGATAACTCCTTTTGATTAACTAATCGATAACTCCTTTCGATTAAACTATAATCGATAACTCCTTTCGATTAAACTAATCGATAACTCCTTTCGATTAAACTAATCGATAACCTTTCCCTTAACTCTATTCGAACAAACTATATTCGATACTCCTTTAACTCTATTCGAATAACTAATATTTGACTAACTCTTTTAACTCTATTCGAATAAATTAATTTCGATTAACTCCTTTCAACTCTATTCGAATAAATATATTAACTCCTTTTCAACTAACTCTATTCAATTTACTAATACTTGACTAACTCTTAACTTGATTTACTCTATTTGAATAACTCTAGTTCGATTTAACTCAAATCGATTAACTCAAAGTGATTAACTCTAACTGGTTAACTCTAATGGGTTTACTCTAATCAATTACCGTAATTGATTAACTCAAATCAATTAACTTTAATCAAATAACTAATATTCGATTAACTCATTTTAATTAACTTCTTTTGATTAACTCCTTTCGAATAACACTATATTCGATTATCGCTCTTCGACTAAACCATATTCGACAACTCCTTTTAACTCTATTTATTTAGCAAATAAATATTCCTTTCAATTCTTCCTTTTATTTAACAAATAAATATTTCCTTTTACTTCTATTTATTTAACAAATAAATATTTCCTTTTAACAAATAAATATTTCCTTTTACTTCTATTTATTTAACAAATAAATATTTCCTTTTACTTTTATTTATTTAACAAATAAATATTTCCTTTTTGATTCCATTTGTGAATGTTTTACAAATATTTCCTTTTCGATTTCATTTGTGAATGTTTTACAAATATTTCCTTTTCGATTCCATTTGTAAATGTTTTACAAATATTTCTCTTTTTTATTTTTCAATTTATTTTCTAAATATTCCCCTTTAATCTTTATTCTATTTTCTAAATAAATATTCCTTTATAAATTCTATTTACTTTCTAAGTAAATATCTTTCTTTATACTTCTATTTACTTGCTAAGTAAATAATCGTTTTACACTTCTATTTACTTTCTAAGTAAATCATCGTTTTTACACTTCTATTTACTTTCTAAGTAAATAATCATTTTACACTTCTATTTCAATACACAGTTTGAAATTTCCCGTTAATCATTCTAATATTTCTTTGGTATTCAACAGTACCAAATATCATGACCAGTGTCATTATAATCAAATCACAGGAAATACGCCACATCATATAACACAATATATGAAAACGAATAGTATTATAAATATTGAGGAATCCTATTGGATCCCTCCAACCTGTTTTCCTGCATCACAGATGTTAAACAACACGCGTATAAAATATTCTGATAAACAGAATCAATATTCGATTAACGATTTATATATATATATATATCGTTATCTATATTTCAACCAATACATAAGAAATTCAATCAACAGTTAACACACAGCAATCAACAGATAATTATCAGTTCTAAGAATAAGTTATAAAAATATAACTGTTCAGAGTTGGTTACTTTTACTCACTTTGGCAGTTCATCGTTAAAGAACGATAAATTGTTGTTTGATTTAGATCAAACAATTTATTTTTCCATAAATCCAACCGAGTTATGTTTCATTCCCAGTCAGTTTCATGGTGTAGCCACCGTCCATACGATCCTAACGGATCTTGTTTCGTCAGATTCCGATAATATATGACCAAGATGTGCATTATCAAAGTTAATATACGATTTAGATTTAAATTAAACTTAAATACTTATTTATTTGGGCTCAACATTTTACTGGCCCATCTTCATTCCTTCCAAGCCCAGACCCGTTGTACTCCTCTTCTCCAATAAACCCATCTCCCCCAATTAAAACAACGAACCACCACTCCTCACTATTTCCAAACCTGGCTCTTCTTCGATCCTAACCCCTTTTCCACTTCTTTTCACTGAAAACTGAAAATGAAATCACGTTCCCATTCTCGCTCAAGTACCCTTCTACCTCAACATTGCCGTGAAACCATCCTGTACAATATGGCCATTACTGCCCCCTTTGCTCCATCCGTTCTTCCCTCACAAAGCATAAAAACACCAACCAACTTCACCAACCCAATACCGTATTTACTTCTTCCTATCCTTCTTCGGTTTACCCCACAATTACAATCCTCCAGTATTTGAACGCAAGCATCCCTGTCGCTACATTGTTTATACTTGCTCAAGGAAACCCATCGTTAACACACACATACCCTCGCCAATACACTTTCGAAACCACCTCTTGCATAGGGACTTCGAGCCAGTACCGCACTTCCATGCTAACGCACTCCCTACTCCTCCTGCAGCACCCGATAACAACACCCGATTTCAGTCCCCAAAACTTGAACGGTATGGTTAAAATGAGTATGAGCATGTACATTTTTTTGTTTGAGGAAACGGGAAAAGGGATCTGGCGGCTTGTTTTTGTTTAGGAGAATTTGTTTGGTTTTAACATCTAAGAAGAGTATTTTATAGTCTGTGAATACTTAAACTAATGGTAATACAAGAGGCCACCTAACGTGTGTATTAACCACAACTCTTTGCGTTGAGTCAAACATATATTGTTTTGTTTGGGTTATAATATCGAGCGTACCCGGTTACGTAAAATTCTACTTACGTACGGATAGAAATAAAAATACCGTTGTGTCGAGCTCAGTGCCCCGATTCCGAAAATATAATAATATCGGTAGATTAACTCATTTTGTGAAACCTTAAAATGTTGATTACAAGGTGCAAAATACTCCAAATAAAAAGTTGCTTATTTAATTAATTAAAAATTACAATAAAATTCTAAAAATTAAATTATCACTACGTCTCAAAAGAATCTTGTCTAAATTCGAAACCGGTCTCTAGTTTTATCAAATAAACCGTTACGGTCGATAAACGATTCTATAGCGACTATTTTAAAATTTGATTTGGACACAACTCACAATCTACACGACGAAATCCTGATTTTTCTCTTTCATCAGAAAAATATACTTCACCAGCTCCTAACGTTTCTTGTTTCACAGAAATCCGATTTAAAACGGACCCTGTATATCCGGTTGAAGTTCAAATCGCCAAATAGCGAACTGCCGCACCATTTCGAGCTCGATTATAATTATAATATAATTTATACGTCTATCTTCGTTAATTAAATATATTCGTTACCGTAATTCAAAATTTAAACTGAATTACATATTTTGAATTCCCCAATTCA
The DNA here is from genome assembly GCA_030737875.1 of Allium sativum. Taxonomy (NCBI): domain Eukaryota; kingdom Viridiplantae; phylum Streptophyta; class Magnoliopsida; order Asparagales; family Amaryllidaceae; genus Allium; species Allium sativum. The sequence continues at coordinate 1,013,598,248 of CM060926.1, read as the reverse complement.
CACCATATCGCCATTTCAGTCAATTCTGATTATTTCAGAATTAAATATATTATTTAACTATTATATTAATTAAATATTCAATATAATTTAGTTAAACGACCATATAAATCTCTAAACCATTATTTAAATAATTAAATTAATTAATTATTTGACCGTAAAATACGGGTCGTTACAAGTTCTCATTATTATCTGAATAATTGCATAATCTAGTGCATTTGCTTAGGAATTAAATTATAGAAACCTAACTTATAATCTTTTTTTAAAAAGAAGTTTTTGTATATTAAATTTTATTTTAAGTACTGAGCCTAATATTCCTTATTTGGTTTCCTTTTGAAAATATCTAATCTCTTGTTTTTTCATTAAAATGGAGCAATTTAGGAATGTAGATATCTAATATTCCTTAAATTATATTCATCCAGTTTCTTTTTGAAAATAAAATTAGAGCCCTCGTCTTTTTCGTTAAATACGCATACACTATTCTCAAACCCTAGAAACAGGATTTCATCTGCCGCCATTACGATTTCATTAAATACCTCGTCTTTCCGATGTTTTTTTTATTCCTTCCTGATCTAAGACATCGGTGTCGTCGACGATGTTTCCTGATCTATTCTTTTTTCGTTTGTGGCAACAAAATGGTACGCCCACCAAATCTTCTTCTTGCAGTAATATATATAATATTTGAGTTCTAGGGTTTCAAAGATTGATTCTCTGAATGCAACTTTAATCTTTAAATTATTTGCATTGTAATCAGTTGATGCAAATATGCTTAAGGAGTTTTGTTTCCTCATTTTATACTATTCACTACAGTCTAGTTTCTTTTTGTTACAACTCTTCAGTAACATTAGTCCTTGTTTTTGTTTCCCATGTTCTTACAGGCTACTTGGCTAGAACGACATGTTATCCACTGTTACAGGTTTTTAAGCGATGATCAGAGTGTTAAAAAAAATTGAATTTTAAGTTGTTTCCTCGGTTCTGCCATAGGCTCTACATATTTTTCAGGCTTCTACCTACACGAGTCATTTCAAATCTGTTATATTATATTAAAATTTCAATTCTCCTCTCTTTTTCCCCTTTGTTCTTATAATTCCACCAATTTAATAGCATGATTTTCTTCCACTTTTGACTTCATTTTTGCATTCCTACCACAAAAGCTTATCACTTTTCAGATCAACACAAATTACCCTCCACTAAAAAAATGAAATAAATCCCCTTTCCATTTTTAGTTTCAACAAAGTTTGACATTTTACCGTTGTATTTAACAAAAATGCTTTAGCTTAAATTGATTGCAGTGGTTGATTTGTTTTTAGTGTTTGTAGAAATCAATATTGTTATTTGAATTATTAGCGTAGTAGTTTTGACTAAATTTACTTTCATGTCCATTTACTAGCTACGTAAAATTCCACCATCCCTCCTCTTCCCCACGAACAAACCCCCGCCTTCCCTGCAAATGCCAACTCCAATATTTAGTTATCCTTTAAATTACATTAGCAAATGAAAATGCAAGTTATAACGTCCCTAGACGATCACATAAAAAGAGCACGAAGTCAAAATCAATTTTATAGTTGATCATAGCACTTTGCAAACTCCAATACATATTTACATCAACATAATTTCATTATGATTCATAATCAGATAAGTTGTCATTGTTAGACCTGACCCCAAAGCCATTATTTCTTGCATTATTTGATAAAGCATACAAATACATGAAATTTCCAAGAATAATTTCATACTTATATGCCATTTAATGCATATATACAAGTCAAAATAGGTGCTGCATAGCCTTCTACACTTGATTTTATTGTGTTTGGAAAGACATTCATGAGTAACCACAAACCAATGCACTGACGATCACAGAAAACCTATAGTGACCATGCGTTCTTTAATTACTCAACATACACATATGCCATCATGATGAATTAGTTAAACAATATAAAAGTTTAACATTGATCTGCATCTATGGATCATGTTTGACATTGCTAAAAATACAAACTATGTAAATATCAAATGCCATCATATGGGTAATGCATAAAAGAAAATTAAACTCTCATTAGTAGCTCCATTATGACCATATGTTGGTTAACCTATTGAGTTCTAAATTATTTTCCATCGTGTTTTATGATGGTTAATCTATTACAAATTTTACCTTATTCATGATTTATGGGGAAACATGTCGAGGCTGGTACATTATTTCGATAGAAAATCACATTTAAGATTTTGATATTCATTGAAATTGTAGATTTCAAAGTATTGCTAAATCTTTCAACAATACCTAAAAGGGGAAGAAGAAAACACTTTCAATAACACATAGTATGGCTATGGAAAATTTTTTCCCCCAAAATCAGCATTCAATGTGAAAAAATAAATTTCAGTCTTTTGTAAACAACCTTCAATTATTAGCCAGTAAGTAAAAAACATACAAACAAAATAATGCATACGGCGGTGCCGATCATTATTTATCCTTGGATCTCTGCATAAAAACTGAGCGAATTAAATCTAATGTTGAGTCGATTTAAAAAATAAATTGGAGCGGTAGGAGACAATTACCTTTATCAATTAAACCGACGGAGGAGAAGAGTGCAAAAAAATAAACGATAGTGTTCGTCTATCTTCGTGGAAAAATTAATTGGCGCCTAACAACGACAGAGGGAGAAGGATGGAGATTCGAGGTATCGATTCCCGTTCCACTCGCATTCTAAGCGAGCACTCTACCATCTGAGCGACACCCGCTTTATTATTAGGTAATAAATAGTATACTTATCATATTTCATATTTTATACGTTGATAATAGGAATTAAAATACAAACTTTCTTATAAAGTCGCATCATAAACCCTAGCAGAGCTGAATCCTAGTCTGGATGGAGGAGCAAGCACAATTAAGCATGGAAAAGATATTCTATAAGTTGTTTTTCAAGCTCGGCTGTAGAGATCAGTAGCCGCCGCTTGCACAAGGGGGAGAGGAGTGCACGCCGCTTGCATAAGGAGGAGGAGGGCATACGCAGCTTGCGCAAGGAGATACCGCACGTCGTGCTAAGAAGCACTGTACATAAGAAGCTCTAACTCCAGACTGTATTGTTGAGAAACTGAAGGAGATAAGCCGCTCCTTCTTCACCCACCAACAATAACTAGAAACCTTCACGAGAAGGTGGGTAGTGACTTCGGTACTGGGAGGCCGAGGAGATCGTCAAATAGTGACTGGTGATTTACTAGGGTTTTTTTTTTAATTTTATTTTTCAATTTGTTTATTGTTAATTTATTGTTATTTTTTTAGGGATTGAAGTTTGATGGAACGTTGTTAAAGGGGATACGCATGGACCAGGATCTCAATTCTTACTAGTTTTCACAAACAATAGAAATATTATTTTGAGCAAAGAAAAACTAGTACGAATTAGATTCTGGTCCATTCGTATCCCATTCAGCTGCGTTTCTTCAGACTTCAGTCCTTAAAAAAATAACAATAAATTAACAATAAATAAATTAAAAAATAAAATAATATAGAAAACCTAATAAATTACCCGCCACGATTTGACGAAGTCCTCGGCCTCTCAGTACCAAAAATAATGACATTTTCTACCTTCTCGTGAGGGATTCTAGGTATTGTTGGTGGGTGAAGGCGCAGCCTCCTCTCTTTTAGTTCCTCAGCAATCAGTCTGAAGTTGGAGCTTCTTCTGGCCAGTGCTTCTTAGCACGACATGTGGTATCTCCTTGTGCAAGCTGCATGCGTCCTCCTCCTCGTGCAAGCGTCGTGCACTACTCTCCTCCTTTTGCAAGCGGCGGCTACCGATCTCTGCTATCGAGCTTGAAAAACAGGTTGGAGAATATCTTTTCCATGCTTTATTGTGCTTACTTCTCGATCGAGATTAGGAATTAGCTTAGTTAGGGTTTATGGTGCGGACTTTATCAGAAAGCGCGTATTTTAATTCCTAATATCAGCGTATAAAATATGAAAAATCAATGGCATTATAAAAGAGTGTTGCAGTTTACATGTTTCTGTTCAATTGGATTGCTTGGGCTTAAGAGCTACTCCATTAGATTATGAGTATATTATTGGTAAAACTTAAAAAAAAATCAAAACTGAAACTTCAGATGTATTTTGTTACCTTTGAACTATAACCCCTGATCTAGTAGAATGCAGAAACATCCCCAAACAATCACATAAAAAAGAGCAGGAAGTCAAAAACAAGTCTATAGTTAACCATACCACTTTGCAAACCCAATACATATTTACATCAACATAATTTCATTCTGGTTCATAACCAAATAATTTTTCATTGTTAGACCTGACCCCAAAGCCATTATTTCTTGTATTATTTGATAAAGCACACAAATACATGACATTTCTAAGAATAATTTCATATTTATATGGCATTTAATGCACACACAAGGTCGAAAACAGGCGCTGCACACCCTTCTACACCTGATTTTATCGTATTTGGAAAGACATCAGTGAGAAACCACAGACCGATGAACTGTCGATAACAATAAACCTATAATGACCATGCATTCTTTAATTATTCAACATACACATAAGTCATCATGATGAATTAGTTAAACAATATAAAAGTTTGAATGTTGGAAAATATTTACTAGTAATGTCAAAGACTTTATTACTCCCATTGGTAAGAGCCATAAGTAAGTTAAAATGTGTGTCCATGACTAGTCGATGGACCATCTTACATGTTACAAGCATGTAAGCATACAAAGCATGTGAAAGTTGAAACAGAAATATAAATGTTTTAAAGAACTTGCTCATAAAAAGGGAAAGACATATCATGGTTGGAGATCGACGATAGTTGATCAAGTTAGGCAGAATGGTTTAATAACTTGTTTGGATAGGATGCACCGCATTCGCTTGAATTCACTCCTGCTTTGAGTAGTGGAGCCTTACCATTTCAGATTTTTTTTATCGCTCAACTTATTTTTGAACATCTTTCACCCTCATGTCTAGTCGAGGTACTATGGCACGTAATCGATTGGGCAACATGTTGGTTAACTGAATTTTGAAACACCAAACAAAAAAGTTAGCTTATCAAATTATCTATCAAGCCATGAAAGAAACTTAGAAAAATTTGATTGCTACTTAATATTGGTAATGGGTGTCTATAAGGTCCATAACCAGATAAGTGAGGAACCATGGAGTGTATGTTTGGATTACATTCCGTTTTTAGATACTTGAAAAAGTAATATCTTGTTGAAAGAAAGGTTCCATTAGATAACAAGACAACATGCAAATTGAATCTTATATTTGCAGCTGAAAATAATACTTGAAGCAAAGGACAAGAAAATTTGTGTGTACTGACAACATTCCATATAAAAATGAATTTGCAGCTGAAAACACAGTGGAAAAGACACATCATAGAGCAGCCAAATTTCTGAAATATAACAGTGAAGTTATAGCCAGAAATTTTCAAAGAATTGCTTTGCAGCAAGACATCTTGCATAAACCAAAGCATAAGAGAGTTGGACAAGCATAAGGTAGCTCAAAAGCATAAGGTAGCTCAAAAGCATAGGGCTACTGATCCTTGTTTTGAATGATCATTAGCAATTATAGTTATAGCATACTTTCAAAGAAAAATACTAATTAACCACTATTATAGAACAATCAGTTAATTAATTTGAAAATAATAAAATGACTTTCAAAAATGTAACAAAACTATATCTACATATAAATACCTACAAATAAATAACTAAATGCCCATGTTCTTTTTTCCCCCAACAAAACATGAATCATATAACTAAAGGAAAGGATGGATGGATCAGGTACCCCAATTGATGCTTGAAAATTGTCATTGAAACAAAGTCCTCATATCCAAATTATCCGAAACACAAATTCATGTTATGAAAAGAAAATTACATTCACTTCTTTATGCAAAAAGATAACTTATCATTGTTTTTCTATGAAATGACTATTTTTGTCATTTCACATTATAAGATATATTCTTTCGCCATATCTCCTTTTACTGGGAAGAAAATATTGACTTATTTGATCAAAATGATGGATAATTTCACCAGTTCTTACAAAAACTTATGATTTTTTTTATTTGAAATCAAAATGGACATAGAACAACAAAAATGTTAAAAATATGGATTATATGTTACTCATTTAAAATCATATGTAGAATGCACAAGTTCATTCATGCTAATCTTTTATTTTGATTTAGAGTAAATTGAGCTTCTATTAATATGTATTATCTTATGATTCGCTTAATTGTTCAATCTCTTATTCATTTGTAAATTGAGATTTTTGTTTGCTGTTATAAAAATAATGATTCATAATAGTTGTTTTTTCTAGTAGAATGGCATATAAGTGGAGACAAAGTGATAAAAATTAGCAATGCTCCAAGCAATGCAAACACCACAACTTAAGAGAAATTCGATGACTATGAGATATATGTACTCCACAAGCATGGACACAATAATTAATTAACATGCATAAAATATGTTTTATGACAGAGATCAAATGTGAACACGATCATTGCTGAAAAATTCAATATAAATTAGCTTTTTATAAGAAAGCTATTTGATAATCAATAATGACACCGAAGGAATGTTCTTTCATGCTAATCTTCCATTTTGATTGAGATTTAGAGTAAACTGGATTTTTACAATGATATTTGTTATAAATTTACTTAGTTGTTTCAATCTGTAAATTTATTTGTAAATTTACTTCGTTTTTATAAATTTATAGTGCAGCTTATACAATGGTCTACAAAGTTCTGATCTCAACTTGAATTGAATTTATGGATCATGCTTGAGCTTGACATTGCATAAAAATACAAACTATGTAAATATCAAATTCCATCATATGGAAAATGCATAATGCAAAATTAAACTCTCATTAGCAGCTCCATTATGACCATATGTTGGTTAACCTGCTGAGTTCTAAATTCTTTTCCATCATGTTTTATGATGATTAATCTTTCACTAATTTTACTCTATTCATGATTTATGGGGAACCATATGGAGGCCAGTACTTTATTTCCATAGAAAAACATTTAAGATTTTGATATTCATTAATATTATAGATTTCAGATTATTGCTACAATCCTTTAACAATACCCAAAAGGAGAAGAAGAAAACACTTTCAGTAACACATAGTATGGCAGTAGGTAAAAAAATATCCCAAAATTAGCATTCAATGTGAAAAAGTAAATTTCAGTCTTCTATAAACAACCTTCAATTGTTAGCCAGTAAGTAAAAACATTCAAACAAAGTAAAGAATATTGCGGTGCCGATCATTATTTATCCATGGATCTCTACATAAAAGCTGAGCGAAATAAATCTAATGTTGAGTCGATTTAAGAAATAAATTGAAGCGGCATGAGACAATTACCCAAATCGATTAAACCGATGGACAGGACGGGAGAAGAGAGCAAAAAAATAAACAATAGCATTCATCGATCTTTGTGGAAAAATTAATGGCGTCCACCAACGGTAGAGGGAAAAGGATGGAGATGCGGGGTATCGATCCTCGTACCTCTTGCATGCTAAGCGAGCGCTCTACCATTTAAGCTACATCCCCATTCAACATTGTTCACCCATACTGAATATAAATTATTAGTGATGACGGTAGTGAGTCAAAGGAACAAAGGAAGAAGATCCAACGAAGGCGAAGACTGTTAAACTGTGGTTGGTTAGCTATGCAATCGGGGTAACCGACGTTTAGGAATCATAAATGAGCTGATAAGAAGAAGAGGAGGTAGTATTGGGATTTTGAAGTGTTTGCTTAAAACACCATGTATTATTTCATTATAAAATGCCCCATTTAATGGGGTCCATCTCAAGGCGTTTTCAGCTCCTCAAGTACATGTCTGTTTTTAAGTCATTAAAGCATTCAATTCCAACACTAATTAATTAAGGTAAAATAATGTATATAGTTTTCCTTTATTTGAGATTGCAGCCTAATTCTAAAAAAAATCTTGTAGTTTTTGGATTAATCATCCTAGAATCGAAGTGAATATCAACGCCTCGGACTTGAAAGCAAAAAAACTAAAATGATTAGATTTATTTAAAGATGAAAAATAAAAATGCAGCGGATAGATTTGATAATGTAAAATTTTGGTTTTAAACCCAAGAGAAAGGCTTATTTCAACTTTAGTCATCATCGAAATTTATTACAAAAATATGTTACTTTTTACATATAAATTGATCTTATATTTGTGAAAAATTAATTATTATTATTTTCAAAAATTACAATTAAATACTCAAGCATATATTTTGTTTCCAGAAACCAGACATGATTTCGCACAATCTATGATTTTGCAAGAATAATTTCTTAAAAAATACACTTGTGTTTGTATTATCTAGTGTTTGTATATCTACTAAAGTGTTTCCACTATTTTTTTTGATTATTTTAAATATATAATTTTATGTTCAAAGAAGGTAACTGCTTTCCTAATAACTTCTCTGTGAAACTATCGTTCCAGTCATAAGCCCGCTATCATTCCCTTCTCGGTCCGCGTTTTCGAATGAATAAAAATCACGCCGCATTCCTTTTTGTTCCTTCAAACCCATTTTAATGCAATTCCCTCATATCTCCCAGACTCGTCGCTTTCTCAGATCTCCTATTCAACACTCGTCGCTTTCTCAGGTCTCCGAAGGTAATTCTCAATTAAATAGTCAAATATTTATTATATGTGTGAAAGTATATGTGCGAAGGCTCAAAATCGTTTCTCCTACCGAGCCTAATATTAAACCTATTTTATTTATATTCTGAATCAAACTTAACTGTTATATTTATTGTTTGTCAATTTCAATAATTTGTGATCGGTTTTTCTAAACTGATTGGGTAAAATTAATTAAATTTGAGGTTACTTTGGATCAACTTCTTTGTTGAACTCGTTCTGTTCAGTGATTAATATGTTAAATGGAAAAGTATTATTCTTAGGTATATGTTAATAATTGTACATAGAAAATAAACTGATCAGTTTGACTATTTTTGATTGTTGAATTCTACCTGGCTGTTGTTCACTAGTTTTTATCTATTGCTTCAATCATTTTGTGAAGATCTCTAGTAATATATTTCACTACTGTCTTGTTGTATTCTCAGCCATCTAGTTGCTAAATATGAGATGCCAATGGATATGTTAGAAACCATTTTATAAACCCAAAGCATTTCCTTGAACGTGACAATAAAACTAATGTAATTTCTTTTATTATTAATCATCTAGGCATATATTTATTGCACATCTGCCTTAGTTTAGATTCCTAATTTGGCGTTGTCAATTGAACTCATATTATATTTCCATAGATATACATATATATAATTCATGCAATGGCTGGAATAAATATATTGCTTTATTCTCGTTTAAGCTGCAACCACTAAGACTATATACAATTAAGGAATGGTTTAAATTAACCAAAAATTGTTTCCAAAACATGTTGAGTACTCATTGTTCACTATTAAATGCTAAATATGAATTATTGATTCCAGTCCACACTGTTACTTAATTCCATACCATTTTACAATAATAAAATTTGACTATTGATTCTCTATGATCTACAACTTCTGTGTTTATCCTCATAGGCATCCACCTTCTAATTGAATATATCAAATTTTAATTTGTCACTTAAATGTGTACGTTAGTCTGGGTTTCAATTTATGGTTTATGATGGGAAAGGAGGGATTTTCTATGAATTTTTTTGATCTGTTAATCAAATTTTATTCATGATTTTTGTGGAGAAATATGTCTTTTAGAATGCTTGAGTTAGATAAAATGTAATTTATTTCCTGATTTATCAGTGAGAAATTTTGGCTGATTTTTGTTATAATTCAGCTTTGGCATTGCATTTGCTATCGTATTTCATAACTTTTATGTTATAATTCACTTAATAGACTTATGTGTTTTAGCACTAGGGAGGAGTAAAATTTTATGTTTTAGCAATGGGGAAGAGGAGGAATAACAATAAAGGAAATGAATTGACTATTAATTAGGATGTTAGGAGAATCCATTATTAATTAGCAAGAGTAAAATTTGTGAATCCATGGTGATATTGATTGCCTTCGAAGCGAAAGCCAGATAATTTGTAAATAAATACAACTGAATAGTCAGTAACAATAATTATGGACTGGAATTAACCACTTATTTATTTGTGAGTTATATATTATATGTTGTTGGCAAAGACTCAGGAATATCTGATAAAAACACAAGAAAGATGTACATTTGTATCGTTTTCTTTTTAGCATCTTGGCTTCCATAAAGCCAGTGATTTTTTTTTTCACTCGCATCTTTCTTAGGCTTAACTCTATGCATCGATGGTCATAGTAATTAATTCATGTACTTGTTTGAGTGTAAAATATATAACAAGGAAGAGATGTAAGCATTTATGGGTCAAGTTAGTGGCCTCAATTAATTGTAGAATTCACGTAGTGGCATTTTTGGGAACTGTATATGTAAACAAAACAGATGCAAAGCCATATAGAACATTTAGCCATAGAGAAACATGGAGAAGCTGATCATAAAACAAAATTTTACACTCAATTCAAGTTGTAATCTAATATTGCAGTCGCTAGTCCATGGCAAGATTATAATGTGTATTCTTCGTCACCCCACACAAAATACAAAAATAAATATGGCTACATTCATCTAGTAATCAGGCATTGGAACCTTGCATGCTAAATAATATATGAAAGTTATGCTAGTGCTAATTGATTAATTGCTATGTTAGTGATGTTGCTATGTTAATGATTAGACAAGTTTATGATGAACTTTCTAACACTTGAAACCATGTTAGACTATTTTAGATGAAATGAATCATGTATATTACAACAGATTGGAGCTCCTGTGATGAAATATGTCAGGTACATTCCCATTTTCGGAGTTATTAGGAAGAGAACTCACTTTACTAACATGTGAATGTGTTGACGGATACCATTACAATGTTATCATTGAATGTATATTTTTCTTCTCAAAAGATATATATCTACACCATATTATAATTACTGAGTTGCAATTGCTAATCATACAGCCATCCTCACAATTTGTGACACTAACCGTCCCGTCTTTCCTACTTTTCCCAAAATCGGAACCATCTTTACTCTTTGTTCCTTATCCTAATCTTAAAAACCAGCCGTCGCGTTTTCCTATTCAAAAATTTTCAGCCAATCTACTCTTCGGCTCTTGCCACCCATATTTGTTCGATTATATATTGCATCTTTGGAGTCAGGTGACTCTTTGAACATTTCTAAGCGATTGGAGATTTCCGACATAGATTGTTCCTGATTATTTACCCATGTCGTTTTTCTTCTGCCTCTCTTACCTTCTCTTTGACGTCTTTTGACTTCTTTCCTATTTCTCACTGAGGAGTCTAATGGTCATCGGGTTACGGCTGTCACTTTTTTGCGTCCTCCATTTTTATCCTTCTATTAGAAATGGCGACTTACGTTCCTTGATTCGATCCTTCAGTGCATCCAATGATTTTTTGATCGACAATGACGTTCCTCGATTAATCAGATGCCCCTTTCTGCCAGCTTTAAGGTAAATGTTTTCTCTCATTCTACAGCTAACAATGTCAATTTTGTTTCAATTTTGGGTGATAGATCAACCAATTGCTCCCACTTTAAGTGCAACCCTAGCTCTATAGTTAATACTTTTTTTATAATTTTACAACTTTCAATGTCGATCATGTGTCTATTTTCAGGAATTAAAGGCGCAGGTTTGTTTGATTTTTAAGCATGATGATGCAACAGATCCAGATGTCATTTCGTTTGAGGTTAAAAATCTCTTCTTTTAGTTGCTATCTTCTTGCTCTATCATTGTTCAATTACGATTTATTAAAGCTACAATGGCAATAGGTTTTAGTAACTTTTTTTTACAAAATTTAAAATAGTAGTTTATGTTTTTTTTTGGCCAAATCGATATTTCTTCTTGCAAAATTTGTATCAGGGCTCTGTTAATTGAATGGATGTAAATTCATCCATTTGCCCAACTATTTGAAGGATGAGATAGTACATGGTGAGCAATTCTGATGATTTTCATTTTTAGCACCTAAAAGGACATCAAAGTAAAAGTCCTGATCTATCTTTTAATCAGTAGCTCTTTTCATGGAAGTTCGGTGAGATTAACATATTGACTGGTCACAATTGGATTAAATTAGTATGTGTGGATGGTGAATATCGTGTATAAATGAATCACAAACCAGTTAGCATAGTGATTTTCAGAATAGAAGTTAAATTTGAATTGATTTGTAATTAATTAGCCGTCGATAAAAAGTTTGACGTGATATGTAAATGTGTTTTTACAATGATGAAAGGTAATATTGTTGGAGAATAAATGCAGCAAGCGCAAATAAAATTGATGAATGTTTGGTTTGGTAGTTTCTCCTTTTTCATAAAGGTTCCTAAATGCTGTCACTTTTCAGTTCTGTTAGCTTAAACTATTGTTTTATATCTCAACGAGATCGGGGACACCATGTATAGAATAAAACAAATATTTTATAGTTCAAATTAACTTTCTCTATTTTGCTAGATAGCTAGATGTGGTGGCCACTATCTTCCATTTAATATCAATATGAAACTTAGTTCGATTGTTAAATAACTAGATTTATGGTCAAGCAACTTATATTTTTCCTAATGGATGAGTATGTAATTCTCCTTCATACATACCAGAGGGACTAAAATTTAAGCATTATAGATTCCGAGGTTTATGGGCGAAGACTTCGGGACGCAACTTAAACAAGAGGTGAAAGTTTTTACTTCTTTGGATTCAAAATAAATTTCAAATTCTAAATCAAGGGCGATTATTATGACTGATGATGTGGAGGCTAACCTTACTGGGAAACCATCTTGATTCATGCCTAAAAGGTATATTTTACTTTTGATTTTGCTGCTGTTAATTTGATTGTCTAAGAGTTCTATTCCTGTAAATGATTAAGACACCATTGAGGCATCAATGATCTGGAGCAAATTGATATTTAAAAATCCTACATTTTCTTTATCTTACATCCTAGATAGTAATAAATTTATTTCTTTTGTGATTCTGCATTCGTTCTCTGTTAATATGAGCCAGATTGGTTTTCTTTTTTGCGCTAATATTGGTTGTAGGAAAGTGGCATGTAAATTTATATTGACGTAAAATTTGTACTTTTTCGTTGTAGACTGCTAATTATATTTTCTCATCACTATGCTAAAGTATAAGGTGGTGCCTGGCGCAACGGTAAGGTTACCCGGCTGGTAATCTGAAACATGCAGCTTCGAGTCCCTACCTCTTCACATATGTGAGGGAAAAGTTGTGCGCACTAATCGACCACCCCCAAAGCCCGGAAAGCCGTGGGAATAGTACTAGGACGGGAGACTGCCTGGGAAGTCCTCTCGTGCTTGAGTACGGGAGCCTTTGGCACTGGGTATCCACTATGCTAAACTATCTTGATCGATTTTCAATGGCAAACAATAGCATGATTGGTTCTAAAATAATATGCACTGGGACTTACGTATGCACTGGGTAGCTTACAACTAATATCAGTAAAACATCAAATTGTTAATTACGTTTTAATACATATTTACTAGACTTTTTGGTTTTGATATCCTTACTTTATATCAAATCCAGAGACCGGTTAACATGGAAAGTTAGAGAATTTGCAAAATTTAACCATTTACTAAAAGGAAAAAAACATTCTTCGTTATAAACTTCAAGCGTTAACATTCCCTTATGAAATTGAGATTTGCAGGTGCATACGTTTCCTCAAGCACAGTTCTCGTAACTGAACAAATATTCTTTTATTTAATACTTTACACATATCACCAAGTACGTATATGGGGAAAACTAATGGAAATTTTTTTTAGAAAAAAAATTGATCTTGAAATTTTAATCATATTAAAAAGGCAAATAGTATATCATTTGAACTGCATTTAGAATGATAAAAACGAAAAGAATCGTTAACATATAAGACATGCTTGTCAACTAGCAGCAAATAATTTTATTTTTTTAGCATAAAGAGATTGACATAACAATAATTTAATTAGGAATCAAGGTTTAATAAAAAAATGATCTTGAATTTTTTATCATATTAAAAAAGGCAAGTAGTATATCATCTTAACTGCATTTACAATGATAAAAACGAAGAGAATCATTGACATATAAGACATCCTTGTTAATTAGCAGCACATAAATTCCTTTTTAGCATAAAGAGAATTACATAACAATAATTTAATTAGGAATCAAGATTGAATTGTCATATTTACATTCAAAAATATCCAATAATGGAACAACTGCTAATCAGGAATTAGCGCATCAAAAACTATTTCTCAAGCATGCAAATTTATCATTGTCAATATACCATAAATGCCTTTTCATTACATCATAAATGACTATATATCAAAATATCGATTACTCATTAATAATTATATATGAAGTGATTAATATAAGTTTCCATTCTTGGTGGCAAAAGACCAAACATTATGAGTTTTTTTAATATAATAATTAAATTTCAAGGGCATTTTTGGTATTTCATGGTTGGACCATGACTCTAAGAGAATTAAGATTAGTTGGAATTATTCATGTAGATAGAATAGATTTAAAAAACAAGGGGCAATTTCGGTATTTCAAGGTCGGACCACTAAACGGAAATTGAAAGTGCAAGAAAACAATAGTAATAAGTAAATTATTAGCGTACATTACGAATAAATTGAATCCACATATATGTTGGAAATAATTATACAAAGCCAAAAGTGATGGGCAATTTCAGTATTTCAAGGTCGGACCAAAGGTAAAATTAGTGGGAATTATTATATCTTAACATATTAACTTGTATGTGGATTCAATTTATTCGTAATCTACGCTAATAATTTGCTTATTACTATTGTTTTCTTTAGCTTTCTATTTCTATTTAGTGGTCCGACCTTGAAATACTGAAATTGCCTCTCATATTTTAAATCTATTCTATCTATATGAATAATTCCAACTAATCTTAATTCACTTGGAGTCATGGTCTGACCATGAAATACCAAAAATGCCCTTGAAATTCAATTATTATATTAAAAAACTCAATGTTTGGTCTATTGCCATCAAGAATGGAAACTCATATT
Organism: Allium sativum; assembly: GCA_030737875.1. Taxonomy (NCBI): domain Eukaryota; kingdom Viridiplantae; phylum Streptophyta; class Magnoliopsida; order Asparagales; family Amaryllidaceae; genus Allium; species Allium sativum. The sequence goes on along the minus strand of CM060926.1, from coordinate 1,013,583,229 downwards.
AATCACTTCATATTTGATTATTGATGAGTAATCGATATTCCGATATATAGTCATTTATAATGTAATGAAAAGGCACTTATGGTATATTGACAAAGACAAATTTGCATGCTTAAAAAATAGTCTTTGATGCGCTAATTCTTGATTAGCAACTGTTCCATTATTGGATATTTTTGAATGTAAAAATGAAAATTCAACCTTGATTCCTGATTAAATTATTGTTATGTCAATCTCTTTATGCTAAAAAGGAATTTATGTGCTATTAATTAACAAGGCATGTCTTATATGTTAATGATTCTCTTCGTTTTTATCGTTTTGAATGCAGTTCAGATGATATACTACCTGCCTTTTATAATATGATCAAGAATTCAAGATCAATTTTTTTATTAAACCTTGATTCTTACTTAAATTATTGGTATGTCATTCTCTTTATGCTAAAAAGGAATTTATGTGCTTGTAACACCCCACGTCCATTAATGTCACTCACAAAGGGAATGCATTAACTTCCATGGAGGTTTTAAGTGAATATAGAACAAAAAAATTACAACAAGACAGATAATAATTAGTACTTGGAAATCTAAAACTTTATTTTATTGCAGCGGAAATTAACATGTTTGTTACATCATAAAACCATAAATCAGAGTCAAGTACAATATCCATCTTGATAAAACAAAATACATAACCCCATTACATAAATAGCCATTAAAGAAGATAACAAGCTGGACTTTACTTCAGCGGTCCAAGATTTCCAAAAGAGAGATAAAATAATCCAATCAAACTCTGCTAGAGCTGGGCCCACCCTGAGGACCTGGAGGGGGAAAAAGATAGAAATGGAGGGGGTCAGACATAAAGACTGGCGAGTATGATAATTCTAACAATACTATTATCAAAATAACTAGACTAAGGCATAAGCTGGAAAACAAGGAAATGTCTATGAACTATTGGGTATGGAAGAGCAGATAAAGATAACGTTAAAGGCACACCTAAATTACTAACGAATAATTACTACACTGCACCACACCAGTCACCCTAAAGGTTGATCCCACTTGCTTCACTTAGAAATTATATAAATAGATTCGTGTACCCCTAGCTGACTACATAGGTGCCGCCTGCCCCTATCTTCGCTAGGTGTACCCCACTACCCACTTTCGATCGGCTCCCTACTCGTAGATACCCGTGCTGGCCCCACAGTGGGGTGTATCACTCCCCTAAAGTGGCAACCCGATACAACTTGAGAATGCACGGCTTATACCTACACGATGCAACAACGTCTTACCTACCAGCCCGGGTCCACACACGCATATGAAACCCATTGGACTTGCGTTGCCACCGCTACCCCATTTGGCCTCTTATAGTCAAGCCCAGTATGCGTGTCCCGTCCTCGACTTGGGTCGAGCCCACAAAGATACGTTTGGGATACTGGTTGAAATGGGCCCCCACAAGCTATCCACCTAAGCTTGTCCCCACTAGTATATCCCACTTAACCCTCTTAGTCATTTACATGTGTGTTTGGTTAAGTCTTACTAATCGTATTTCAAATGCCACTAAAGGCAACCACTAGATTCCTTATGCCACCCAAGGCACCTACTTAACCCCCATGTCCCACCTTACATGTTTATCTGGTTAATTATTTCTTAATTCATTCAGGCCATAACCTCATAAAGACCTCTCACATTAGACTGGCATTTATGGCAGCTGGATTTGCCGGGCGGGTCCGGGCAGTATTACACCATAAAAGAGTCTAACCTCGTGTCTTACAATATGCTTTAATTTGGGCCTAGGACCTCTCACATTGGGCTGACATTTGTGACCACTGGATTTGCCGGGCGGGTACGGGCAGGTTTACGTCACAAACGAGTCCAACCTCGTGTCCTAAGCATTGATTATCACTTATAATCTTTTACCCCAGTTTTGAATATATCCCTATTCAAATCACTAATTACTTCCAATTTTAATGATGTCCATAACTGACTCAATTATGGGCATCCACTTATGGTATGCAAAATCATATCAATTGCACCCCAATTTCTTAATATTAAATCCTTAATATTACCCCTACCCCACGTTATACGTTCGCTTATTCAACGCAAAATATACGTTAGACTCGAATAGTCTAACTCATAGCACAAAGATGAATTATCATAACATATAGACAAATAAAATAGATCTAATCATAATAGGGGTGAAACTTGCATGTTTGATAGATGTTTAACACCTAAACTTGCATAGGCCAAAAACTACAACTTACATAAAGCTACACATGTCATGGATCTAAAGGTGTCAACTTGTTTGGTTAAATGTCACGACTTACATAATCTAATCCTAACCCAGGTTCATGTGTAAACTTGCATAGATGGTTTATGCAACATGATGATGGTGTGAACTAGCATCTAACACATAGAACTCACACATGTCATAGCACAATTCTAGATCTAAATAGATGTCATGGCATATGTTCATAATCTTTACTAATCAATCTAAACTTGCATATGTGATTTGTCATATAGATCAACATAGCCCAAATATTATCAACATTATGATTTGATTAACATGAACTAATTAGCATAGATAATAACATCATGACTTTATAACATGTATGATTTATCACAACTTAGCATAGTAAGTTACAACCTATACAATATCATCATAGCATGATTTACAACATATAGGATATCATCATCACATAACATAGGATTTACAACATACATGATAGCATAAGGTTTACAACAACATATATGACAATTCACATCATTTTCTTATGATCCATATCACAACTTAATCTAATTAGTTTGCAATAATCTTGTTAAGATCATCATACTCACAATTTGAAGAGAAAGAGAGTCTTGATTTGCTTTAGAGTTGAGTAGAATTAGGGTTTTGATTAGCTTTCTTCCTTCTTAGTTGGCGGCGGCTACACTGAGTTCCATGGCGGCGGTATGACGGTGGCTATTCTATTTTTCATGTGAGTTTAGAGTGGGAGACTACCTAGGTATTTATAGAGTTTAGGATTTATTTAGACCGTCAGATCAACTCAGAACTAACCTGAACCGTTAAACTTGCCAACTCAACCCTAAAGACACATCAGCAGCTCAAGATTGGGCTCAGCCAAACCCTAGCCGACTGGACCAGGTCGACACCCAGGTCGACTGCCCAGTCGAGCTGGGGGGGGGGGTGTCGACTGCCCAGTCGACTCCCCAGTCGACCTGGGGTGCTGGGCGGGAAATTTCCCGCCTAGCCTGTTTGACTTCGAATTTTGAATTTTAAATTTTCTGAAATCTGTTTTGAATTTTCTGAAACTTCCGATGGCCATAACTTCTTCATACGAAGTCCAATTCACGCAAACTCGGACTCTATTTCAACCAGAATTCCGAGACGAACACAATGGCGCAACCCGATTCCCACAATTCTCACGTCTGAGATTAGTTATTCTTTAATTTGTGAATATTAATATTAACAGAATTACGGGATGTTACATTCTCCCCTCCTTAAAGGATTTCGACCCCGAAATCTTTAAGTCAAGAAGAATGTATATCCTAACATCCAATCGTCCATCTACTCAACCATCAAACACAGGCATCCATTGTCCTTATAGACTTCTAATGCTTTCATGTTTAAATGCACAATGTGTGTATATGTCCATATCTAATGCAAAATCAGGCGGTCCACTGATTCAGTTGACCTCCTTAATGCAAATCATGATAGTGCCATGCGTCCATTATGTATGCAAAAGTTCCTTAATGCTACATATTATCTCTATATGCGTGCACAATCATCATCTGAATGCAGCATCCATATGATAATTCAATCATCATACATCCATTTTACTAAATGCATCCATTTATATGCAATATGCAATATGAAGTTACTGAGCCGATCTAGTGCCTAAAGTGTGCGTATATGCATCCACGAGCAACCACTAGCAAACACTTGCATCCACTTTGCATCCATCATACATAACATGTCTCAAACACATGTTTCAACCATAGGATTATCCTAACTAAAGGTCAAAGATACTAGCGAGAGGACATACTAAAGATAAGATAAGTACAAGCTAAGCGATAGAGGAGAAATTAAAAGACATACCCTCAAAAAGAAAAGGGTACAACGAACGCATCTTCGCTTCTGTCTCCCAAGTAGCGTTGCTCTCATCATCTCCCCATTGCACTTTGACTAGTCTGACCTCTCGATTCCTCAACTTCTTGATCTCCGACCCAAGAATGCGCGTAGGAGCTCGTCGAATCGTTGCATCACGCTCTATCTCCACCTCTCTAAGCAAGTTCGGCTCTACCACTTCCGCGGTCTCGTGCAAGCACTTCCTCAAATGTGACACATGGAATACGTCGTGTACACCACCAAGTCTCTCAGGCAACTCCACTCTATACGCCATCTGTCCAACCTTCTCCTTAATAGGAAACGGCCCTACGAACCTTGGTGCTATTTTCCCAACGGACCCAAAGCGAACAACATTCCGTAATGGAGACACTTTGATAAAGACCATGTCCCCAACATCAAACTCAAGATCTGTCCTCCTTTTGTCTGCATAAGATTTCTGCCTATCTTGCGCTGCTTTCATCCTCCTTCGAATCAAATCAATCTTCTCCGAAGTCTCTCTAATCATATCGGGCCCAAGTAAGATCTTATCCGTAGATTCCCACCAACATGTAGGTGAACGACAAGGTCGTCCATAAAGAGCTTCGAAAGGTGCCATGCCAGTGCTGGACTGAAAGCTATTATTATATGCGAACTCTACCAATGGAAGATGCTCTTCCCATGTACCCCCAAAGTCTAGGATACATAGCCTCAAAAGATCCTCTAGAATGCGATTCACCCTCTCGGTCTGGCCGTCCGTCTGAGGATGATATGCGGTGCTTAAAAATAACTATGTCCCTACCGCTTCTTGTAAGCTCTTCCAAAATTCGCTAGTGAAGATAGGATCGCAGTCGCTTACTATGCTAGAAGGAACACCATGCAAACGAACTATCTGTCGAACGTATACAGAAGCTAACCATGGAGCAGTCCTCTTACTCTTCACGGGAATGAAATGGGCGCTCTTAGTAAGTCTGTCTACTATAACCCAAATCCCCGTATTACCCTTCCTTGATCTTGGTAATCCATCCACAAAGTCCATCGAGATACTTTCCCACTTCCATAGTGGAACCTCCAATGGGTGAAGCAACCCACCGGGTTTCTTTTGCTCCGCTTTTACTTGTTGGCACACCAAGCATCTAGCGACATACTCGGCCACATCCCTCTTCATACCGGCCCAAAAGAAAACTCGCTTCATGTCTTTGTACATCTTGTCCCCGCCGGGATGAATGGTCATCTTCGAATGATGTGCTTCGTCAAGAATAGCCTTCCTCAAACCTTCGTCTCGAGGTACACAAAGTCTACTATCCATACGTAACCAACCCTTATCATCTAGGGTATACCTACGGAGATGGCTTGATGACTCCCCTCTTTTGAGCTTCTCCACTAACTCAACCAACTGTGGGTCGTCTCGCTGTGCCTCCCCAATCCGTCCCAAAAGAGTAGGCCTGACCTTCAGGGATGCTAGCAAACCGGGTACAAAGTCAACGGAAGGTCTAAAGTCAAACATCGAAATGAATTCTAAGTTTCGCCGCTCAACAAACATCGGACTCAAGGACAAATTTTCCTACTTAAGGCGTCTGCCACCACGTTACCCTTGCCAGGGGTATATGCTATTTCGAAATCGTAGGACGCTAAGAACTCCATCCACCTTTGCTGCCTTAAGTTCAAGTCCTTCTGAGAGAATAAGTATTTTAAAGATTTGTGATCAGTGAATAATTCGAATTTCTCGCCAAGAAGATAATGACGCCAATACTTAAGCGCGAAAACAATAGCGGCCAACTCTAGGTCATGTGTAGGGTAATTTTTCTCATGCGCTCTCAACTGCCTTCCACCATAGGCTATTACCCTTCCCTCTTGCATTAAGACTGCGCCTAGTCCTGTCCCACAAGCATCGGTATAAACAGTAAACGGCTTACTCCCGTCTGGCAGCACTAAGACTGGGGCTGAAGTCAAAGCTCTCTTCAAACGTTGGAACGCATCATCACAATCTACGTCCCATGTGAAAACTAGGTTCTTCTTCGTCAAACGTGTCAATGGAGCTGATATTTTTGCGAAGTCTTTGATAAACTTCCTATAGTAGCCAGCCAACCCCAAGAAACTTCTCACTTCGGTAGCATTTTTAGGGACCTTCCAATCTTGGATGGTCACCACCTTCGCGGGATCCACAGCTATCCCTTCTTTGGAAACCACGTGCCCTAAGAATCGCACTTCCTCTCTCCAGAAGTGGCACTTAGTAAATTTAGCTTTAAGTTTATGCGCTCGTAGAGTCTCCAACACTTCCCTAAGATGTAGGGCATGCTCTTCTTCATTCTTAGAAAAGATCAAGATGTTGTCTACAAAGACCACCACGAATTTATTAAGGTACTCCCTAAACACCCTACTCATCAAATCAACAAAGTATGCGGGGGCGTTTGTCAAACCGAAGGGCATCACTAGCCATTCATAGAAACCGTCCGGAGTCCTAAAGGCAGTCTTGTCAATGCTATCCTCAGCCACTCTCAACTGATGGAATCCAGTGGCTAAGTCCAACTGCGAAAACACTGAGGCGCCAACTAACTGATCGAAGAGATCGTCAATCCTCGGCAGTGGGTGTCTGTTCTTCTTAGTAAGCTTATTAAGTTCTCTATAGTCCACACAAAGCCTACGGACCCATCCGCCTTCGTGGCAAATACTACTGGAGCACCCCACTCCGATATACTACGTCTTATGAACCCCTTCTCAAGCAACTCCTTCACTTGCTTATTGAGTTCCCTCCTTTCACGAGGAGCCATGTGGCGTACTGGCAAAGAAACTGGTTTTGCATTATCCACAAGATATATTCGAAAATCTATCTCCCGCTTCGGAGGCAAGCCCTTCACCTCCTCAAACACATCCGAATATTCTCGGACCACTCTAACAGATCGTAGATTTTCCACCGACGCGTCAAGCGATTCTAGATAACTTAGCATAACGGAATTTATGGGATTACAAAAGATTTCGAGAGTGTTGCCAAGGCGAGTCATGAGCCTAACTACTCTCCTTTCACAATCAAGAACGGCCCCATTTCTGGATAACCAATCCATTCCTAAAATTAGCCCATAGCCCGTGAAGCCCAAAACATAAGCATCACATCTAAACTTAACGCTAAGTATAGAAATTTTCAAATCCAAACACATCATGGACAAATAAGCTAAGCCCCCAATTGGATTCGTAAGAACTAAGGGATCCTCTACTAAACTGGTGTTTAAGTGCAGTGATTCAACTAATGATGTAGAGATAAACGAATGCGATGCGCCCGAATCGAATAAAGTACGGACAGGATGATCAAACAGAAAAACTAAGCTTTCAACAGAAATGGTTCTACCTCGTTCTTGCAGCGGTGGGACCGTGAGAGCCTGAACTTGTCCCCTTGCCTGCCCTGGTGCCATAAGAGCCTGCACCTGTCCTCCCGAGGTAGACCCTGCCCTCTGCCCCTTCTTTGGGAAGTCCTTCACTAGATGTCCCGCTTCACCACAGTGGAAACAACCAGTCTTCTTTTTCTTTCGGCAATCCTTGCTGAGATGGCCTAGTGTCCCACAGTTAAAGCATTTCTTCTTTCCCTTGCCATTATTGTCTTTACCACCCTTCTTGTTTTGCTGTTGTGGTTTCTTTTGATCCCCTTTCTTCTCGGATGCCTTATTAGCATTAGCGCCTTTCTCCTCGTGCATGAGTGCCATGTCTACTAGCTTCTCAAAGGCGGCCCCCATAGGGATGTGGGTCATAGCCAACCCTTGCAACGGTTCATTCAATCCATTAACGAACCTCAAAGCCTTCTTCTCCGGCGTGTTCACTAAGTCCAAGCCAAACCTTGCTAACTGATTAAATTTGTTGACATATTCTTTCACTGATGAGCTTCCTTGCTTTAATGTTAAGAACCTTTCCATATATAGATTCTCTTCTGCCCTTGAGAGAAACTTCGCCTCAAACCTACGTCTGAAATCCGCCCAAGAATCAACAGGACGCTCCCCATTAGTGACCTCCCACCAAAACGAGGTCTCTCCCTTCATTAACCAAGCTGCTAATTTGACTTTCCTCCCTTCTTCTACTTCAAAGATTTCTAGCAATTCTTCCACCTCCTTAAGCCAATCTCTAGCTTCCACAAACGTTTCTGACCCTTGAAAAGGTTTTCCACCCATAGCCTTAAATTCCTTGCACGTCTTTGCAAAAGTATCAGTGCGAGGAGGAGGAGGAGGAGCGGGTGCAACTGGTGGTGGAGGAACATTGGCTGGACCTGCAGCGGCCCTAGCTTCTAATAACCTCCTATACCATCCTGGTATCGTTACACCGTCCGGAAGGTTCAGATCTTCAGCCAAGCTGAAACGAAAAAGGAAAGATTCAAAATGGAGAATTCGAAAGATAAAGATATATGGCTATTGGGGAATATGTTTTTCATAAAAACTTTCCTCTTAAAATCACTCATTAAGACATGTTTTTGAAAACACTTCTTCCAAAAATACTTTAGAAAAATAGTTTTTCTAAAAAATTTATCTGTTCTGGTAACCTTAAGCTCTGATACCACGTGTAACACCCCACGTCCATTAATGTCACTCACAAAGGGAATGCATTAACTTCCATGGAGGTTTTAAGTGAATGTAGAACAGAAAAATTACAACAAGACAGATAATAAGTAGTACTTGGAAATCTAAAACTTTATTTTATTGCAGGGGAAATTAACATGTTTGTTACATCATAAAACCATAAATCAGAGTCAAGTACAATATCCATCTTGATACAACAAAATACATAACCCCATTACATAAATAGCCATTAAAGAAGATAACAAGCTGGACTTTACTTCAGCGGTCCAAGCTTTCCAAAAGAGAGATGAAACAATCTAATCAAACTCCGCTAGAGCTGGGCCCACCCTGAGGACCTGGAAGGGGGAAAAAGATAGAAATGGAGGGGGTCAGACAAAAAGTCTGGTGAGTATGATAATTCTAACAATACTATTATCAAAATAACTAGACTAAGGCATAAGCTGGAAAACAAGGAAATGTCTATGAACTATTGGGTATGGAAGAGCAGATAAAGATAACGTTAAAGGCACACCTAAATTACTAACGAATAATTACTACACTGCACCACACCAGTCACCCTAAAGGTTGATCCCACTTGCTTCACTTAGAAATTATATAAATAGCTTCGTGTACCCCTAGCTGACTACATAGGTGCCGCCTACCCCTATCTCCGCTAGGTGTACCCCACTACCCACTTTCGATCGGCTCCCTACTCGTAGATACCCGTGCTGGCCCCATAGTGGGGTGTATCACTCCCCTAAAGTGTCAACCCGATACAACTTGAGAATGCACGACTTATACCTACACGATGCAACAACGTCTTACCTACCAGCCCGGGTCCACACACGCATATGAAACCCGTTGGACTTGTGTTGCCACCGCTACCCCGTTTGGCCTCTTATAGTCAAGCCCAATATGTGTGTCCCGTCCTCGACTTGGGTCGAGCCCATAAAGATACGTTTGGGATACTGGTTGAAATGGGCCCCCACAAGCTATCCACCTAAGCTTGTCCCCACTAGTATATCCCACTTAACCCTCTTAGTCATTTACATGTGTGTTTGGTTATATCTTACTAATCGTATTTCAAATGCCACTAAAGGCAACCACTAGATTCCTCATGCCACCCAAGGCACCTACTTAACCCTCATGTCCCACCTTACATGTTTATCTGGTTAAGTATTTCTTAATTCATTCAGGCCATAACCTCATAAAGACCTCTCACATTAGACTGGCATTTATGGCAGCTGGATTTGTCGGGCGGGTCCGGGCAGTCTTACACCATAAAAGAGTCTAACCTCGTGTCTTTACAACTGTTATGCTTTAATTTGGGCCTAGGACCTCTCACATTGGGCTGACATTTGTGACCACTGGATTTGCCGGGCGGGTCCGGGCAGGTTTACGTCACAAACGAGTCCAACCTCGTGTCCTAAGCATTGATTATCACTTATAATCTTTTACCCCAGTTTTGAATATATCCCTATTCAAATCACTAATTACTTCCAATTTTAATGATGTCCATAATTGACTCAATTATGGGCATCCACTTATGGTATGCAAAATCATATCAATTGCACCCCAATTTCTTAATATTAAATCCTTAATATTACCCCTACCCCACGTTATACGTTCGCTTATTCAACGTAAAATATACGTTAGACTCGAATAGTCTAACTCATAGCACAAAGATGAATTATCACAACATATAGACAAATAAAATAGATCTAATCATAATAGGGGTGAAACATGCATGTGTGATAGATGTTCAACACCTAAACTTGCATAGGCCAAAAACTACAACTTACATAAAGCTACACATGTCATGGATCTAAAGGTGTCAACTTGTTTGGTTAAATGTCACAACTTACATAATCTAATCCTAACCCAGGTTCATGTGTAAACTTGCATAGATGGTTTATGCAACATGATGATGGTGTGAACTAGCATCTAACACATAGAACTCACACATGTCATAGCACAATTCTAGATCTAAATAGATGTCATGGCATATGTTCATAATCTTTACTAATCAATCTAAACTTGCATATGTGATTTGTTATATAGATCAACATAGCCCAAATATTATCAACATTATGATTTGATTAACATGAACTAATTAGCATAGATAATAACATCATGACTTTATAACATGTATGATTTATCACAACTTAGCATAGAAAGTTACAACCTATACAATATCATCATAGCATGATTTACAACATATAGGATATCATCATCACATAACATAGGATTTACAACATACATGATAGCATTAGGTTTACAACAACATATATGACAATTCACATCATTTTCTTATGATCCATATCACAACTTAATCTAATTAGTTTGCAATAATCTTGTTAAGATCATCATACTCACAATTAGAAGAGAAAGAGAGTTTGATTTGCTTTAGAGTTGAGTAGAATTAGGGTTTTGATTAGCTTTCTTCCTTCTTAGTTGGCGGCGGCTACACTAAGTTCCATGGCGGCGGTATGACGGTGGCTATTCTATTTTTTATGTGAGTTTAGAGTGTGAGACTACCTAGGTATTTATAGAGTTTAGGATTTATTTAGACCGTCAGATCAACTCAGAACTAACCTGAACCGTTAAACCTGCCAACTCAGCCCTAAAGACCCATCAGCAGCTCAAGATTGGGCTCAGCCAAACCCTAGCCGACTGGACCAGGTCGACTGCCCAGTCGACTTGGGGGGGGGGGTGTCGACTGCCCAGTCGACTCCCCAGTCGACCTGGGGTGGTGGGCGGGAAATTTCCCGCCTAGCCTGTTTGACTTCGAATTTTAAATTTTAAATTTTCTGAAATCTGTTTTGAATTTTCTGAAACTTCCGATGGCCATAACTTCTTCATACGAAGTCCAATTCACGCAAACTCGGACTCTATTTCAACCAGAATTCCGAGACGAACATAATGGCGCAACCCGATTCCCACAATTCTCACGTCTGAGATTAGTTATTCTTTAATTTGTGAATATTAATATTAACAGAATTACGGGGTGTTACAGTGCTGCTAATTAACAAGGCATGTCTTATTTGTCAATGATTCTCTTCGTTTTTATCATTCTAAATGCAGTTAAGATAGTATACTATTTGCCTTTTCTAATATGATAAAAAATTCAAGAGCATTTTTTTTAAATTGCATCAGTTCTCCCATATATGTACTTGGTGATATGTGTAAAGTATTAAATAAAAGAATATTTGTTTAGTTACGAGAACTGTGCTGGAGGAAACATGTTCACCTGCAAATCTCAATTTCATAAGGGAATGTTAACGCTTGAAGTTTATAAGGAAGAATGTTTTTTTTAATAAATGGTTACATTTTGCAAATTATCTAATTTTCCATGTTAACCGGTCTCTGGAATTTATATAAAATAGGTAATCCTTAGCACATAAATTTTTCGTTTGCAAAATTTTGACTCTGCTATTCATATTCGAATTTGCTGACTGTTCATGTTTCAATTTTGAAATGATTTTTGATTTTGATGAACAATGACATCTCTACACTCTGAAATGACATGTTTCTTTCCATACTCCTACATGTAGTCAATAGTTTAACATAATTATGACAATAAAAATATTCAAATATTTATTACTTTACTCTCAATTTCATAAGGAAATGGTAACACTTGAACTTTATAAGGAAGAATTTTTTTCCTTTTAGTAAATGGTTAAATTTTGCAAATTCTCTAATTTTTCATGTTAACCGGTCTCTGGAATTGATATAAAATAGTTTATACTTAGCACATAAATTTTTTATTTGCAAAATTTTGATTCTGCTATTCATATTCTAATTTGCTGACTGTTCATGTTTCAATTTCGAAATGCTTTTAGATTTTGATGAACAATGACATCTCTATACTCCGAAATGACATGTTTCTTTCCGTGCTCCTTCATGTAGTCAATAGTTTAACATAATTTTGACAATAGTTACATTCAAATATTTATTACTTTACATAATATGTAATCTTTTATTTTCAGTATCAATTCTTTTGGTTACAACATATACTTTCATGCAACCATTTTCTATGAACTACGAAACATAAATAATGTAAGAAAAATAGAAGTCAATGCAAGCACATAAATATTGTATATATATCCATTTCCCATTAGACGGAAAATTACAAGCATCCCACCCATCTCCACCCCTAAAATAACAAAAAATGACCATATAATGAAAATTTTAGATTTAATTAAAAAAGATATTTTTTTCCTTTCCTTTGTAGTGTCAACCAATATATATATTCAATGTTGATCATACAAGTTTAATGCATTAAATAATTTACCTTTTTTCCTTTCCTTTTTTTTTGCATTAGTTTATTTTTGTAGGCCAACGCATCCATTCTACTTCAGAAAGAAGGATCACCAACAATAACGCAGTTCCTTTTTATAACGACCCGAAATCCCCCTTACGGGAAGTCACGGATTGTACCGAGGACAACGCGAATCAGAAAACAAACAGAAGAACATTTCATTGCTTATTACAACAATTCATCAGAATACAAGAATATACAGAGTATGAATAAATATTACACATTTGATAAATATCAGAGATTACAGTACATTACATAGCAGCGAAAAATAATACAAAACACAACTGAAAGAGATATACGAATACAGAGCCTTCCGGATATCGTTCCAGCTGAAAACCAGGATCCTGTGAATATAAGTCTGCAAAACCAAAACTACTAGCTGCCCGTGCGGAAAATAGGGGCACCTAGAGTTTAGGTTAAAACAATAAACTCCAGGTCAGTCATGTGACTGGTGTGAGAACTAAAACAGTTATTAATCTTTATTTTTAAAGTTAGGTAAATCAAGGGACCATGCCATATAACACGGAACGGGTTTCCTCCCAAGAACACCGGTGCATAAAACAACAACGCGATGCTAAATAAAGAACAATGAAGCTATTATAAGACCCAGGTCCCATCACACAATGCAACACAAGCCGGAGGATAGGGTTTTACCTTATAATAGCCAAAGAATGCTTGATACGCTAAATTTCATCTTTTATTATTACTATAAGTGTATAGTGTCAAAACAATTTCAATCATAAGTATCAATCATAGACGGCATAAGTGCCCCATACCACTATGTCGCCATATATAGGTTTACAAATAAAACCGCAAAATGTTGTATTGGAAGTTGGTTTTCCATCTGTGAACCGAGGCAAGGGATCGTCCCCACTGCTTCGAGACAATCTAGCCCATGTCTCAGGAACAGAACGTATCATCCCATGGATCATCAGGGCCGATCCACCGATGTGGATTAAAATGCCTGAACACTGCGTTTCCCCACCCTTTGGGGCGTAAATGAGCCAAATGATTCCATTGGCTCCACATAGTCACCGATATATCCGAGGCGCCTCGCAATCCAACAACCACACAGGTGAAAATAATATAAATGTCAGGGATGGTAGGTCACTGACACCACCCTAGCTAGAAGGAAACGCATGCCCTCCCTGATGTCCTCTCCCGTTTCTGGTTCACAACCGCGGTGTGAGGCTCGCGAATCAACGCTACACAAAGTTATGCCACACAGGCCATGCTTTGATCATCAACCACAATACTCTGCTTTTCAACAGAAGCCTTGATCATTTGCGTCTTAGCATGCCACACAGGCAACCACTCCATGCCACTGATATCCATCAATCACACAGAATGATTTCCAATGTCAGACACACAGTCCATTTACAAGTCCGTTCAGGGTCTGAACGAAACCGGAGGCTCCTTGTACCTCGTCTATCCATCGATCTCCAAGTACGTCTGGACGATCACCAACTGTTTCCCTCCTCTTGGGTGTACAGCCCAATCAAGATCATCAGTAATTATCCAAATGATGTGAAGACCTCCGGTCTTTGACCACCTTCTTCATCCTCGACACATCGTCGAATCAGTTATTCAGAATGGGATAAACCCGGTCTTTCTGAATAACCCGCGTATATAATAAACAAGTGTTACACAAACACAACATACACCTCATTCCAATTCAGAATATTCTTTTATTCAAATATTCTTATACTTTGGGAAAGGTTCCCATTAATTTTATCAAAGATAAATTCCTTAAATTTATTCTTTAATCTTCTTTTGAATATCAATTCAAACCGAATTATGGTTTATCCAAACTAGTCGGGATTAGCGAACCTTACCGAAGTAATCACTTGTTTTAATTTCCCAACCCCAACCTATTCATCCCATGAAGTAAAACTGGTAATACTTCATATCTAACACCACGGTGTTATCGGTAAATTCAATTACCATTTCACGTTCAAATCTAATTAAAGATTTAACTATCGCCTGGAGTAAAACTGGTGGTACTCCATTCTCGATCATTTCAATCTAATTAAAGATTCATTAAAACTCCACTTGGTTTTAATCTTCCCAAAAATCAATATTGATGAATTTTTAAGTTGGGAAATCATATTCTGTCTTTAACTGGGTTGAAGAACCAATGTCATTTAAAACACGGTTCACGATAAACCCAAAATCACATTCTATTCCATCAGCCTTTAACCGTAAATTAGCAAGTGAACAATTCCCTAAGTAATAACCTCGAAGGCCGAAACCAACATCAGATCAATACCCAGGAAACCATTCAACTTAACTAATCTTCAGCTAGTTTATGATTTTTTTTAACTCCGTTGGGTCTAAGAACAGTGTTAATAAAGACACCATTCACGACAAACCCAAATCCCATTTGATATTAAGTACAAGGCTCTGAGTATAAAATATATCGGCTTATATTCAATATCAAATTCTACGACCAACAAATAACGTATTGGAAATAACGATATAAATATATCCTTCAAATTTCCATAACAATATCTGTATAATCTCGAAATCCAACATCGAAATATTCCAAATACAATTTTGATTCAAATCCATTCCAATTCAATTATTGGAATTTCTGGTTACTTTTAAAACCCTTTCAAATCCAATTTATTTATTTCAAAAATAAAT
The DNA here is from genome assembly GCA_030737875.1 of Allium sativum. Classification (NCBI taxonomy): domain Eukaryota; kingdom Viridiplantae; phylum Streptophyta; class Magnoliopsida; order Asparagales; family Amaryllidaceae; genus Allium; species Allium sativum. The sequence continues at coordinate 1,013,567,641 of CM060926.1, read as the reverse complement.
GGATTTAAATTCTAGTTCAAAATAGTTCATTTCGATAAAAATCTATTTTTATCTTTTCAAATATGGAGTTTTTCATCCTAATTCTTTCCAAATCATTTCTTATGATTTTACACAAATTATTACTATTTCTAGTAATTTTATCAAGGCCTGTACAGTCGATTTCTATAAACGGCCATCGAACTGCAATTACAACGACCTTTTCCAAATTTGATTTGGACATAATTCCAAATCCAACCGTTATATTTCAAATCTCTAATATTCGTTAGAAAGCGCTTTTCGATACGAACCCAACGGTTCTGGTTTTAGGAGAATCCGATGGTCGGATCTCCCGTAATATCCATTCGAAGACAATGGTCGAAATTCGCGAACTGCCGCGGCGCGGTGCGTTCTATTCAGGCCAGTATATATATAATATATATATTATATATACTTCGTCGATTTCAATTCTAAACGTATTTTATAATTCGTTTTAAATTCATTTTCAAAATGATTTCAACTTCATACTCAATTCCAGATCAAAATTGAATATTTCATATCATTAATATATAAATGACAATATTTTCAAAACGTTATATTTTGAAATCACTTCCTTTTCTATATTCATTATAAAAAAGAATATAATCGATATAAATATCATTCGCGTCAAAATGGCGCATATCTAATCAACACGGCTTTATATATTTCAATAATTTCGTTAATCTATTCAACAAATGAATATTTTGTTCAACACATGAATTTTCTTTTATTTAACACATGAATATATATTTTATTCAACACATGAATTTTCTTTTATTCAACACATGAATATATTTTCTTCAACACATGAATTGTCATTAGAATATAATTATTTATTTTTAATTATAAAAGGAACTGAAAATGGGGTGGTGGTTCGAAAATTCGATTTCAAATTTCAAACGAATATTCAGGATTCAAAATAAACTGGATTTTAGCGAAACCAAAAATATTTGAATACATTTGAGAATATCTTTCCAACGAATCCGAAAATTTCATAGCGGGGATAAAAAGATATGCCCAGTTGAAAATTCAGAATAATCGTTATGGAATTCTGGCCCTTAAAAATGGGTATTTTGCAAACGACCTCTGTTTTCGACGAAACTAATTTTGTTGGATCCGGGATGTCAAATTATTTCTAGATTCCAAAATTCATAATTTTCTGAATCAATATGTGAGCGTGGCGAAGTTAAATGTGTTTTAACAGTTTTAGTCAATTTCGATTGACCAGAAAATGGCCATTTTTCAAAGGGTCTTAGAATTTGACGAAATTAGTTTTGTTAGGACCGTATCGTCAATACGAAGCTAGAAATAATTTTTCTGGAATTTTTAGAGTTAGTATGTGGCCCCAGTAAATTGAAATGTGCGTTCAAATTCAATATATAAAGTTATATTTTGATTTTGACGAAAATTGATTGAAACGATCGAATCAGCCTACGATACATATCCCATTGTGTTCGGAATGGGGCTAATTAGCTATGGGCGACAGTCGTCGGGCTTGAATTGGAGTTCGAGATTAAAAGTGACTTTAAGGGGAATTAAAATTAATAAATTAAATAAATATATAATGCCCTCTCTCCTTTTCCTCTCCAGTCATCATTCAAAGTAAATAAAAAAAAGAAGAATACCGATTCCCGCAAATCGTCCCCCCTCGATCTCGTCAGCACCACCTAGCGCCGCACTAGCCCATCGCCATCCCCCCTGAACGGTGTCGCGACCCCAGCTCCGACCTCATCCAGCCTTCCCCTCCTCCGTACAACCCGTCCACGCCCTAAAACCGCCCCGAATCCCACTGTGCCTCAGCCAAGCCCACCGCCGCGTCTCTGGCCGGACCCCCCCACTTCCGTCGACTGCTGCAGCTCCACCCCGACACCCCTTCTCCGATAACACTGTCAGCTTACTGATTTTTGTTTTCATTTTATTTTACTTTATAAAAAAAATTGGGTTCTTTTAACTTTTGAATGCTATGATTTTTAATGCCATAAAAGATTGGATTTTTATGAGGTAAAAGATCGGATTTTTATGAGGTAAAAGATCGGATTTTTATATAGTTAATCACATAGAAAAGATGGGATTTTTATTCATATACAGTGTTATAAAAATATAATTTTTATATGATGTAGAGAATAAAAATATATTTTTTATATGATGTAGAGAATAAAAATATAATTGTTATATGATGTAGAGAATAAAAATATAATTTTTATATAGCTAATGAAATAAAAATACAATTTTTATCTATGTGAAGAAATGATAAAAATATGATTTTTATCTAGGTAGAGTTGAACTAAAAATATAATCTTCATATATATAGTAGCGTTTTAAAAATATGATTTTTATATAATAGAGAATATAAAAATGTGATTTTTATATGAGTGGCGGTATAAAAATATAATTTTTATTACGAAGTTAACGTGATAAAAGTATGATCTTTATTATATGAACACCATTATAAAGATAGAATTTTTATCTAGGGTGCGTTTTTTACAGGTCCCTATTAAGTTTCAAAATATAAAAAAAAACCCGGTGATAAAAATAATATAGAATACATCCCTATTTTTGAATTTCCGCTAAAAAAATTCCAGATCTACCCTTACAAACCTAAAAAACTTTCCAACAACTGTTTGTCCTCATTTACTCAGTCTATCGCTCCTATTATCTCGCTCATAAACCTAATCCTACAATTCTGGAAAACCGTCAAACACTCCAGCAGCGAATTTTTTATTAATTTTTTTGATTTTTAAGAAAAACTAGACAATTAGATACATGTATTACGTAAAATTGCATACATTTATGCAACTAAGTGGAATAATTGCATACATATATTAATATTATGCAGAAAAAATTATCAGTTTTGCGCAACAATGAAGTAGACGTGCGTAAATTAATATTATACAGAAATAAATAATTACTTGAATGTAGGGGCTACAATTTTTTTATTAAGATTTTTGATTTTTACGAAAAACTAGACAATTAGATACAAATATTACGTAAAATTGCATACATATATGCAACTAAGTGAAATAATTGCATACATATACAGAACTGTACTGCATAATTGCTGAAACAAAAGAAATGACAAAAAAGTAAATACATATAATTATAAAAAGATGCATATATATATATATATATGCAAATAACAGAAATATGTGCATACTTACATGAAAATTTTCATAACATTTACATGTACTACATCAAAAAATAAGTACAGACCACATTTACATGTACTACATCAAAAATTTCATAACATTTACAAAGCAAAGTTGATGGTCTTTTGAAGAACAAGTAATTTTGTTAAGACCCAGCTTATTGCGCAAACCACATGTAGTAGTCTCTGTAGAAACAACAAATGTGTTCAATCATTTGGAAAAAGATGGACGACCAAGCTTCAACAACACCAGTACACCAATATCCGCCAGAACACTGTTATCAAAAAAAGAAAATCAACATTAATAAGCTTAATGTCCAGTAACCTAAATTACAAAAACTGCTTCAGAATAATATAAATACATGCGTACAATTCAGCAAAATAACAATAATTTCTGAATATTTATATGCAAGTATTCCAGATATATGCATAGAAATATGAATATATTTGTAAAATAATATGTTTTTCTGTTTGTTTGATAAAAAATTGCATACATATATGCATATATTAAGAATATATGCATATTTGTCCGCAACTTTTTATCAAAAGTTCAGCAAAAATCAAAGATATTTTTCTACATCTTACAGATCGCGATTTTGAATGTTTTTCTGTTTGTATTTTCCTACATCCTACAACGAAAATAATGAATGTTGTCCTTCCCATTTTCAAACCAAAAACCAAAATATATAGCTCAAATTAAAAATAAAAAATTCAGCAAAAATCAAAAGCTAAGAGAGCCTAAGAACATGGCTAAAATTAAAAACTTACATCCACAAAAATGGCAGCTACAGTTTATGGAAGAAGTGCGGCCTGCCTTTCAAGTTCTGACTCTGAAGAACGTGATTTGGATCGCCCGCCGTTGGGGTCAATTTCCGATTTTGAATCACTGTTGTTGATCTACAGATCGCGATTTCCTCCTCCTTCTTCTTTTCCATGGATCATTGACGTTGATTTGTGAATCGCAATCGATGGTGCTGGAGCGGATAGCGGGTTGCTGGAAGGGGGGCTGATCGCGATTTCCTTTGGCGGCGGATCCTGGTGCTGGAGTGGCGTCGACTGAAGGGGGGGATGATCGATGGTGCTGGAGCGGCGGTCGCTGGTTGCTGCAAATAGGGGCTCACGATTTAGGTTTTGGTTCTGGAGCCGCCGCCACCATGGATTATAAAATTTTGTTTCTGCAAAAAATAAAGCCCTGATTGGTATTTAGATCCTTACGTTCAGCCGAAATATTGAAAAGGGGGAAATTAGTCACAAATAGGAGGTTAGTTTAAAAAGAAGGATGTAATTTAAACTTTTTTTGTAGGGAGGATGTGAGCTTAATTAGGATTAATTCTAAGGATGTGAGCCTAATTTTCACTTTTATTTATATAGTAGTGGTATAAAGATTGAATTTTTATCTACATAGTAGCGGTATATAGATAGAATTTTTATCTATATATTAGCGGTATAAAGATAGAATTTTTATCTATATAGTAGCAGTATAAAAATGTGATTTTTATCAATATAGCGTAGTTATAAAAATGTGATTTTTATATATATAGCAACAATACAAAGATGCGATTTTTATATATGTAGTGAATACAGACAAGAAAGTGACAAAAGGAAACACGGCGAAGATTTTCTACATATGAAGAGTCGTGGCGTTTGGTTTAGCTCTCGGTGAGAACTTCTCACTTTTAATTCTTATTTTCCAGTTAAAATTATATACTAGGATGCAGACGGTGCTTAGCAGCACCCGACACCTGTCGCCCATAGACCATGGACGACTTGTTTGATTTTGTTGTGTGGTGAAAATTAATTATGATGCGGAATGAATGGAAATATATTCATGTGTTGAAATAAATTATTTGTCGTTAAAAATATAAATTTAACGTGAATGTGAATAAATAAATATTCATTTACAAATCGAACGATTTGTTTATTTACATTGATTTGACTGATATTGATTGGGACGATAAATTTTACACATCGCCCAACTGCACAAATAAAAATCTGTGTTTGTTGATTTGAAACCCCACGCGGATGTTGGAACGATATTTGGCGTACACTAATCCTAATTATTTAGTTGTATATCGATCGATAGGTTGGCAGACTGTGTAAGCGTTAATTATTTATAATTAATGCTTATGCAGTTGTGTGGTGCACTTTGGATGATGGTTGATTATTTGTCATTGCTATTATATACATGTGTTGTATAGTATCCATATAAATAACATTATATGGTAATTGAGTGTGTCTCATTCCAATTTAGAAAATAAATTATATTCATGTGTTGAATAAACAAAATAGTCATGTGTTGACAATACTCATGTGTTGAGAATACTCATGTGTTGAGAATATTCATGTGTTGAAGCCATTCATGTGTTGAAAATATTCACGTGTTGAGTAAAATCTTTAGACAATAAAATTTACATCTTTATCGTATATAAAATTATAAAATAACTGCAAACTAGCTAAGATGAGTGGTTTCCTAGGTATTGATCTGATGTTGGTTTCGGCCTTCGGGGTTAATATTTAGGGAATTGTTCTCTTACTAATTTACGGTTAGAGTCTGATTAAGAATTAAACGATAAAAATCATAATTTCATCAAATATATAAAATTACAAAATAGTCATGTGTTGAGAATACTCATGTGTTGAGAATATTCATGTGTTGAAACCATTCATGTGTTGAAAATATTCATGTGTTGAATAAAATATTTATACAATAAAATTCACATTTTTATTGTAAGTAAGAAAATAAATATTCATGTGTTGAATAAAATATATATTCATGTGTTGAAGAAAATATTCATTTGTTGAATAAAATAATGAAGTTATTGAAATATATAAAGCCGTGTTGATTAGAATTGCGCCATTTTGACGCGAACGATATTTATATCGATTATATTCGTTTTTATAATGAATATAGAAAAGGAAGTGATTTCAAAATCTAATATTTTGAAAATATTATCATTTACATGTTAATGATATGGAATATTCAATTTTGATTTAAAATTGAATATGAAGTTGAAATTGTTTTGAACACGAATTTAAAACGAATTATAAATTACGTTTTGAATTGAAATCGGTGAATAATATATAATATATATATTATATATATTAAATGGCCTGAATAGAACTCGCCGCGCCGCGGTAGTTCGCGAATTTCGACCATTGACTTCGAATTGACGTTACGGGAGATCCGACCGTCGGATTCTCCTGAAACCAGGATCGTTGGGTTCGTATCGAAAAGATCTTTCCAATGAATATTCTAAATTTGAAATCTAACGGTTGGATTTGGAATTATGTCCAAATCAAATTTGGAAAAGGTCATTGTAAGTGAAGTTCGGTGTTCGTTATTGAAAACCAACTGTTCGGGCCTTGATAAAATTATTAAAAATATTAATAATTTGTGTAAAATCATAATAGATGAATTGGAAAGAACTAGGATGAAAAATTCCACATTTGTAAGGATAAAAATATATTTTTATCGAAATGAACTAGTTGTGAACTAGAATTATAATCCAATATTTTTGAAGAAATAAATTGGATTTGAAGTGGTTTTAAAAATAATTAGAATTTCCAATATACGAATTGGAATGGATTTGAATCGAAACTATCTTCGGAATATTTCGATGTTGGATTTCGTGATTATACAGATATGGTTGTGGAAATTTGAAAAATATATTTATATCATTATTTCCAATACTATATTTATTGGTTTCAGAATTTGATATTGAATATAAGCCGATATATTTTCTATTCAGAGCCTTGTATTTAATATCAAATGGGATTTTGGGTTCGTCGTGAATGGTGTCTTAAATAACACTGTTCTTGGACCCAATTTAGAAAAGAATAAATCTTTTAATTAAGATTTAGTGAAATTGTCCAGTTAATTAGTATTTAATTGGAATTGAATTTAAATTGGTTTTTGGGGTTTATCATGAGCGGTGTTTTGAATAACACCTGTTCTTTAACCCGATTAACAATGGAATGTGATTTTGGGTTTATTGTGAACCGTGTTTTAGATGATATTGGTTCTTTAACCCAGTTGAAGGCAGGATATTGATTTTTGGGAAGATTGAAACTAAGGGGAGTTTTAATGAATTTTTAATTAGATTAAAGTGATTGAGAATGGAGTATCACCAGTTCTTGTTGCAATCATGATGAGGGTTTCTCGTTTCGCGGTTTGGTGGCGAACGGGAGACTCTTACCCCCACTTGTCCCTTGTGGGGGTTGGTTAGGCAGTGGCCGGGAGGCTCGAGAGGGTCGCCGTAAAACAAGTGTACTGGGGGACCATGTAGGAGCCACGGTAGGTATTACCTTCTGCTTGGGGGATGAAGGGATGGTTGCAAAGCCTATCGGATTTCGTTAAATCTTTAATTAGATTTGAACGTGAAATGGTAATTAATATTTACCGATAACACCGTGGAGTTAGATATGGAGTATTACCAGTTTTGCTCCATGGGATGAATAGGTTGAGATTGGGAAATAAAATAAATAATTACTTCGGTGTGGTTCGCTAATCCCGACTAGTTTGGAAAACCTTAACATGGTTTGAAATGATATCCAAAGGAAGATTAAAGAATAAATTTAGAAGAATTTATCTTTGATAAAATTAATGGGAACCTTTCCCTGAGAATGTGAATATTTGAATAAAAGAATATTCTGAATTGGAATGAAGCGTATGTTGTGTTTGTGTAACATTTGTTTATTATATACGCGGGTTATTCGGAAAGGTCGGGTTTATACCCATTCTGAATAACCAATTCGACGATAATTCGAAGATGAAGACGGTGGTTGAAGACCAGAGGTCATTACATCGTTTGGATGATTATTGATGATCTTGATTGGGCTGTACACCCAAGAGGATGGAATAAGTTGGTGATCGTCCAGACGTACTTGGAGATCGATGGATATGGGAGGAATAAGGTTCCTCCAGTTTCGTTCAGACCCAGAACAAACTTGTAAATGGACTGTATGTCTGACATTGGATTTTATTGTGTGTGATTGATTTCTATTAAATATATATCTGTTTGGTGGTGGAGAATTTATTCTCTTGCTTAACGCCCTTCTCTAAGACGTATGAGCTTAGAGGTTATATATCGATAGATATCAATCGCATGGCATGAATTGCCTGTGTGGCATGCCTAAGTGGCATATGATCAAGACTTTTGTTGAAAAGCAAAGTCTTGTGGTTGATGATCAAAGCACGACCTGTGTGGCATAGCTTTGTGTACAGCGTTAATTCGAGAGCCTCACACCTCGGTATGAGTCAAAAACGGGATAAGGACCCAAGGAGTGCACGATGTTTCTTTCTAGCTATGGGTGATGTCAGTGACCTACCAACCCTGACATTTATATACTTTTTACCTGTGTGGTTGTTGGATGCGAGGCGCCTCAAATATAGGTCTGAAAGGACCAGGAAACGTGTGTTCAGGAATTGCCAATCCTCAAAAGTAAGAGAGGACCGGCCTTGGAGGTTCCAAGGATTGCTGTGTGTGGTCCTGAGACATTTGCTAGAGTGTCTCGAACGGAGAGGAGCTTGCCCCTTGCCTCGACTCATGACGGAAATCCAATTTCCAATAAGACCTTTGCGGTTTTATTTGTAAAGCCTAGTATGGCGACATAGTGGTATGGGGGCACTTATGCCATCTATGATTGATACTTATGATTGAAATTGTTTTCTTAACTTATCGTAATAATAAAAGATGAAATTTAGGGTATCAAACATTCTTTGGCTATTATAAGGTAAAACCCTATCCTCCAGCTTGTGTTGCATTGTGTGATGGGACCTGGGTCTTATAATAGCTTCATTTTTCTTTATTTAGCATTGCGCTGTTTGTATTATGCACTGGTATTCTTGGGAGGAAACCCGTTCCATGTTTTACGGCGTGGTCCCTTGATTTACCTAACTTTAAAAATAAAGATTAATAATTGTTTTAGTTCTCACACCAGTCGCATGACTGACCTGGAGTTTATTGTTTTAACCTAAACTCTGGGTGCCCTTATTTTCCGCACGGGCAGCTAGTAGTTGGGTTTTGCAGATTTGTATTCACAGGATCCTGGTTTACAGCTGGAACGATACTCGGAAAGCTCTGTATCCGTGTATTTCTTTCAGTTGTGTGTTGTATTATTTTTCCGCTGCTACGTATTTAAATGTTATTTAAATCTCTTATATTTATCAAATGTGTAATATTTATTCATACTTTGTATATTCTTGTATCTGATGGAATTGCTCTAATAAGAAATGAAATGTTCTTCTATTTGTGTTCCGATGTGTGTTGTTCTCAAAGCAATCTGTTCTTTCCTTATCAGGGAAGTTACGGGTCCTTACAGTGGTATCAGAGCTTTGGTTCACAGAGCTCGAGAACAAGACACATTAGAACCGAACGAAAGAATTCATCAGATATTGGATTAGTAATATCCAATTAGAATGACTCGTTAGAGATGGGATCAGTAGTGTCCTAGAATGAGTGTGAAGAGTGTTATTTTTAAAATAAAATTTGAAAACAAGTTTTGTTTTGAAAATTTAAACCATTTTGTACGTATTTGAATATTTTATTTGTATTGAATTTGGACAATCGGGTATATAAAGATTTTGCATATACGCGTCATGAACGTATATTCGAAGTTTTAATATACTGGATAGATATAGAATCACACTCTAGTCGCCCGGAGATAATTCTGGTAATGCGGACGCATTATCAGTATTAGTATTCGAGTTTCTAAAGGTGTGATATCTATATATTTCCATTAGACTGGTATGGGAACCAAAACTAGATAGGTTTATTGTTGTGATTTGGCATCAAAAACATGATTTTCAGTATATGTTTCAAAGTTATGAATTTGAAAAGCTAATCAACTAATTGATTGATGGTTGTGTTGTTTGATGATTGGTTTGATATTTTTAACCATTTAGGCCTAATGGAGCCAAATTTAGAACTGTATTGAAAATGATTACAATTGCATGCATGTACATGTATATCTATTGAACAGGTCATAGCAAGGAGGCTAGAGAAGAGGAATAAAATTGTTTGTCCGACAAATAGGTACATGTTTACTAATTTCTTGGGTTTTGGATGATTTTATGAGCCGCTTGGCTTTTTCTTTTGGATTGGTGAGGGCCATGAGAGGCTATTTGAAATATCCCGAAGCTCCCGGTGCAGGGGAGGTTATGGCAAAAAAATTCGAAAATTTAGGGTGTTAGCCAAATTTTTGAAGAATTTGAAAAGTTCTTAGAAACTGAAAAGTTGAAGAACTTAAGCCGTAACGAAAATAATGAAAGTTGAGTTGGTTTGTATAACAACTTTCAGCTTCGTTCCTTTTCGGGGACGAATTTTTTTTAGTGGGGGGGATTGTAACAAACCGGAAAATCTAAGGCAATTTAATTTTTTTTTTTGGCGATTTTAATGAATTTTGAATATTTAAAATGATTTATATTAAATAATAATGACGAAAAATTTATTTTGAATAGAATTAGAACGTATATATTTATTTGAATCATCGTTAGAATATAATTATTTATTTTTAATTATAAAAGGAATTAAAAATGGCACGGTAGATCCAAAATTCGATTTCAAATTTCAAATAAATGTGCAGGATTCAAAATAAACCGGATTTTAGCGAAACCAAAAATATTTGAATCTATTTGAGAATGTCTTTCCAACGAATCCGAAAAATCAAAATTTCATAGCGAGGATAAAAGATATGCCCAGTTGAAAATTCAGAATAGTCGCTGTGGAATTCTGGCCCTTAAAAATGGGAATTTTGCAAACGACCTCTGCTTTCGACGAAACCACTTTTGTTGGATCCGGGATGTCAAATTATTGCTGTATTCCAAAATTCATAATTTTCTGAATCAATATGTGAGCGTGGCGTAGTTAAACGTGTTTTAACAGTTTCAGTCAATTCCGATCGACCAGAAAATGACTATTTTTCAAACGGTCTCAAAATTTGACAAAATTAGTTTTGTTAGGACCGTATCTTCAATACAAAGCTAGAAATAATTTTTCTGGAATTTTTAGATTTAGTATGTGGCCCCTGTAAATTGAAATGTGCGTTCAAATTCAATATATAGAGTTATATTTTGATTTTGACGAAAACTGATCGACACGATCGAATCAGCCAATTCGGAATGGGGGTAATTAGCTATGGGCGATAGTCGTCGGGCTTGAATTGGAATTCCAGATTAAAAGTGAATTTAAGGGGAATTAAATTAATAAATTAAATAAATATATAATGCCCTCTCTCCTTTTCCTTCCCAGTCATCATACAAAGTAAATTAAAAAAAATATCGATTCCCACAACTCGTCAGCGCCACTTGGCGTCGCACTAGCCCACCGCCATCCCCCTTGAACGGTGTCGCGACCCTAGCTCCGACCTCTTCCAGCCTTCCCCTCCTCCGTACAACCCGTCCACGCCCTGAAACCGCCCCCAAATCCCACCGCGTCTCAGCCTAGCCCGTCGCCGCGTCTCTGGCCGGACCCCCTCACTTCCGTCGACTGCTACAGCTCCACCTCGACGCCCCTTCTCCGATAACACTGTGAGCTTACTGATTGTTTTTTTCATTTTACTTTACTTTATAAAAAAAATTGGGTTCTTTTAACTTTTGAAAGCTATGATTTTTAATACCATAAAAGATGGGATTTTTATGAGGTAAAAGATCGGATTTTTATATAGTTAATCACATAGAAAAGGTGGGATTTTTATTCATATAGAGTTTTATAAAAATATAATTTTTATATGATGTAGAGAATAAAAATATAATTTTTATATGATGTAGAGAATGTAGAGAATAAAAATATAATTTTTATATAGCTAACGAAATAAAAATACAATTTTTATCTATGTGAAGAAATGATAAAAATATGATTTTTTTCTAGGTAGAGTTGAACTAAAAATATAATCTTCATATATATAGTAGAGTTTTAAAAATATGATTTTTATATAATAGAGAATATAAAAATGTGATTTTTATATGAGTGGCGATATAAAAATATAATTTTTATTATGAAGTTAGCATGATAAAAGTATGATCTTTATTATATGAGCACTGTTATAAAGATAGAAGTTTTATCTATATAGTAGCGGTATAAAGATAAATTTTTTATCTATATAGTAGCGGTATAAAGATAGAATTTTTATCTATATAGTAGCGGTATAAAGATAGAATTTTTATCTATATAGTAGCTGTATAAAAATGTGCTTTTTATCAATATAGCGTAGTTATAAAAATGTGATTTTTATATACATAGCAACAATATAAAGATGCGATTTTTATATATGTAGTGAATACGGACAAGAAAGTGACAAAAGGAAACACGACGAAGATTTTCTATATATGAAGAGTCGTGGCATTTGGTTTAGCTCTCGGTGAGAACTTCTCACTTTTAATTCATGTTTTCCAGTTAAAATTATATACTAGGATGCAGACGGTGCTTAGCAGCACCCGACACCCGTCATCCACGACCATAGACGACTTGTTTGATTTTGTTGTGTGGTGAAAATTGATTGTGATGCGGAATGAATGGAAATATATTCATGTGTTGAAATAAATTATTTATCGTTAAAAATATAAATTGAACGTGAATGTAAATAAATAAATATTCATTTACAAATCAAACGATTTGTTTATGTACAATGATTTGACTGATATTGATTGGGACGATAAATTTTACACATCACCCAACTGCACAAATAAAAATCTGCGTTTGTTGATTTGAAACCCCACACGGGTGTTGGGATGATATTTGGCATACACTAACCCCAATTATTTGGTTGTATGTCGATCGATAGGTTGACAGACTGTGTAAGCGTTAATTATTTATATTTAATGCTTATGCAGTTGTGTGGTGTACTTTGGATAATGGTTGATTATTTGTCATTGCTATTATATACATGTGTTGTATAGAATCCATATAAATAACAATATATGGTAATTGAGTGGGTCTCATTCCAATTTAGAAAATAAATTATATTCATGTGTTGAATAAACAAAATAGTCATGTGTTGACAATACTCATGTGTTAAGAATATTCATGTGTTGAAACCATTCATGTGTTGAAAATATTCATGTGTTGAGTAAAATCTTTAAACAATAAAATTTTCATCTTTATCATATATAAAATTAGAAACTAACTGCAAACGAGCTAAGATGAGTGGTTTCCTGGGTATTGATCTGATGTTGGTTTCGACCTTCGGGGTTAATATTTAGGGAATTATTCTCTTAGTAATTTACGGTTAGAGTATGATTAAGAATTAAACGATAAAAATCATATTTTCATCAAATATATAAAATAAAATAATAGTCTTGTGTTTAGAATACTCATGTGTTGAGAATATTCATGTGTTGAAACCATTCATGTGTTAAAAATATTCATGTGTTGAATAAAATATTTATACAATAAAATTCACATTTTTATTGTAAGTAAGAAAATAAATATTCATGTGTTGAATAAAATATATATTCATGTGTTGAAGAAAATATTCATTTATTGAATAGAATAACGAAGTTATTGAAATATATAAAGCCGTGTTGGTTAGATTTGCGCCATTTTGGCGCGAACGATATTTATATCGATTATATTCTTTTTTATAATGAATATAGAAAAGGAAGTGATTTCAAAATCTAACATTTTGAAAATATTATCATTTACATATTAATGATATGGAATATTCAATTTTGATTTAAAATTGAATATGAAGTTGAAATTGTTTTGAAAACGAATTTAAAACGAATTATAAAATATGTTTTGAATTGAAATCGGCAAAGTATATATAATATATATATATATTATATATATTAAATGGCCTCAATAGAACGCAACGCGCCGCGGCAATTCATGAATTTCGACCATTGACTTCGAATTGACGTTACGGGAGATCCGACCGTCGAATTCTCCTGAAACCGGAACTGTTGGGTTCGTATCGAAAAGAGATTTCCAATGAATATTAGAAATTTGAAATCTAACGGTTGAATTTGGAATTATGTCCAAATCAAATTTGGAAAAGGTCGTTGTAAGTGCAGTTCGGTGGCCGTTATTGAAAACTGGCTGTACGGGCCTTGATAAAATTATTAAAAATATTAATAATTTGTGTAAAATCATAATATACGAATTGGAAAGAACTGACATGAAAAATTCCACATGTGTAATGATAAAAATATATTTTTATCGAAATGAACTAGTTGTGAACTAGAATTATAATCCAATATTTTTGAAGAAATAAATTGGATTTGAAGTGGTTTTACAAATAACTAGAATTTCCAATATACGAATTGGAATGGATTTGAATCGAAATTATCTTCGGAATATTTCGATGTTGGATTTCGTGATTATACAGATATGGTTGTGGAAATTTGAATGATATATTTATATCGTTATTTCCAATACGATATTTGTTGGTTTCAGAATTTGATATTGAATATAAGCCGATATATTTTCTATTCAGAGCCTTGTATTTAATATCAAACGGGATTTTGCGTTCATCGTGAATGGTTTCTTAAATAACACTGTTCTTGGACCCAGTTTAGAAAAGAATAAATCTTTTAATTAAGATTTAGTGAAATTGTCCAGTTAATTAGTATTTAATTGGAATTGAATTTAAATTGGTTTTTGGGGTTTATCGTGAGCGGTGTTTTGAATAACACCTGTTCTTTAACCTGATTAACAATGGAATGTGATTTTGGGTTTGTCGTGAACCGTGTTTTAGATGACATTGGTTCTTTAACCCAGTTGAAGATTGGATATTGGTTTTTGGGAAGATTAAAAATAAGTGGAGTTTTAATGAATCTTTAATTAGATTAAAGTGATCGAGAATGGAGTATCTCCAGTTTTACTCTAAACGATAGTTAAATCTTTAATTAGATTTGAGCGTGAAATGGTAATTAATATTTACCGATAACATCGTGGTGTTAGATATGGAGTATTACCAGTTTTGTTCCATGGGATGAATAGGTTGGTATTGGGAAATAAAATAAATAATTACTTCGGTGTGGTTCGCTAATCCCGACTAGTTTGGAAAACCTTAACATGGTTTGAAATGATATCCAAAGGAAGATTAAAGAATAAATTTAGAAGAATTTATCTTTGATAAAATTAATGGGAACCTTTCCCTGAGAATGTGAATATTTGAATAAAAGAATAATCTGAATTGGAATGAGGCGTATGTTGTGTTTGTGTAACATTTGTTTATTATATACGCTGGTTATTCGGAAAGGCCAGGTTTATACCCATTCTGAATAACCGATTCGACGATAAGTCGAAGATGAAGATGGTGGTTGAAGACCGAAGGTCTTCACATCGTTTGGATAATTATTGATGATCTTGATTGAGTTGTACACCCAAGAGGAGGGAATCGGTTGGTGATCGTCCAGACGTACTTGGAGATCGATGGATATGCGAGGAATAAGGTTCCTCCGGTTTCGTTTAGACCCAGAACGAACTTGTAAATGGACTGTGTGTTTGACATTGGATTTTATTCTGTACGATTGATTTCTATTAAATATATATCTGTTTGGCAGCGGAGAATTTATTCTCTTGCTTAACGCTCTTATTCTCTGAGACGTACGAGCTTAGATGTTACATATCGATAGATATCAATCGCATGGCATGAATTTCCTGTGTGGCATGCCTAAGTGGCGATGATCAAGGCTTTTGTTTAAAAGCAAATTCTTGTGGTTGATGATCAAAGCACGACCTGTGTGGCATAGCTTTGTGTATATCGTTAATTCGCGAGCCTCACACCTCGGTATGAGTCAAAAACGGGATAAGGACCCAAAGAGTGCACGACGTTTCTTTCTTGTTATGGGTGATGTCAGTGACCTACAAGCCCTGACATTTATATACTTTTTACCTGTGTGGTTGTTGGATGCGAGGCACCTCGGATATAGGTCTGAAAGGACCAGGAAATGTGTGTTCAGGAATTGCCAATCCTCAAAAGTAAGAGAGGACCGGCCTTGGAGGTTCCAAGGATCACTATGTGTGGTCCTGAGACATTTGCTAGAGTGTCTCGAACGGAGAGGAGCTTTCCCCTTGCCTCGACTCATGACGGAAATCTAATTTCCAATACGACCTTTGCGGTTTTATTTGTAGAGCCTAGTATGGCGACATAGTGGTATGGGGCACTTATGCCGTCTATGATTGATACTTATGATTGAAATTGTTTTCTTCACTTATAGTAATAATAAAAGATAAAATTTAGCGTATCAAGCATTCTTTGGCTATTATAAGGTAAAACCCTATCATCCGGCTTGCGTTGCATTGCGTGATGGGACCCGGGTCTTATAATAGCTTCATTTTTCTTTATTTAGCATTGCGCTGTTTGTATTACGCACTGGTATTCTTGGGAGGAAATCCATTCCGTGTTTTACAGCGTGGTCCCTTGATTTACCTAACTTTAAAAATAAAGATTAATAACTGTTTTTGTTCTCACACCAGTCGCATGACTGACCTGGAGTTTATTGTTTTAACCTAAACTCTGGGTGCCCTTATTTTCCGCACGGGCAGCTAGTCGTTGGGTTTTGCAGATTTATATTCACAGGATCCTGGTTTACAGCTGGAACGATACTCGGAAAGCTCTGTATCCGTGTATTTCTTTCAGTTGTGTGTTGTATTATTTTTCCGTTGCTGTGTATTTAAATGTAATTTAAATCTCTGATATTTATCAAATGTGTAATATTTATTCATACTCTGTATATTCTTGTATCTGATGGAACTGTTGTAGTAAGCAGTGAAATGTTCTTCTGTTTGTGTTCCGATGTGTTTTGTTCTCAAAGCAATCCGTTCTTTCCTTACCGGGGAAGTTACGGGTCCTTACAATAGCAATGATAAATAATCAACCATCATCCAAAGTGCACCACACAATTGCATAAGCATTAAATATAAATAATTAACGCTTACACAGTCTGTCGACCCATCGATTGATATACAACTAAACAATCGAGATTAGTTTATTTCAAATATCATCCCAATACCCGTGTGGGGTTTCAAATCAGCAAACACAAATTTTTATTTGTGCAGTTGGGCGATGTGTAAAATTTATCGTCCCAATCAATATCAGTCAAATGGTGTACACAAATAAACCGTCTGATTTGTTTATTACTATTTATTTTATATACACGTTAAAAATTATATTTTTAACCATAAAATAATTTTTTTCATTCCACTACACACAATCATTTTTCACAACACATCAAACAAACAAACGAGTCATCCATGGTCTGTGGACGACAGATGTCGGGTGCTGCTAAGCAGGGTCTGCATCCTAGTATATATTTCAACTAGAAAATAAAATAAAAGTGAGAAGTTCTCACAGAGAGCTAAACCAAACATCGCGACTCTTCGTAAGTAGGAAATCTTCGTCGTGCTCGCCTTTTGTCACTTTCGTTATCCGTATCCACTACATATATAAAAATCGCATCTTTATATTGTTGCTATGTATATAAAAATTACATTTTTATAACTACGCTATATGGATAAAAATCCTATTTTTATACTGCTACTATATAAATAAAAATTCTATTTTTATACCGCTACTATATAGATAAAAATTCTATTTTTATACCGCTACTATATAGATAAAAATTCTATTTTTATCTTACTAGTAATATAATAAAAATTATATTTTTACTTCACTATATATATAAAAATAATATTTTTATTACTCTGCATAAATAAAAATCATATTTTTATTCTTCTTAAAACCATACTATTTTTATATCATTATATATAAATTAAAAATCACTTCTTTTATGTTATACATACAAATAAAAATCAAATCTTCCTAATGATAAAAATCAAATTTTCTTAAAGCTTCATATACATAAAAGTCCGAATTTTCTTAATATGTGTAAAAATCTGATTTTTATCATGCCATACCATATACAAAAATCTGATTCTATCAAACAAATGAAAATAAAGACTTAAAGTAATTTTTCTTAGGGTTTCAGCGCGCCGGAAGGGTTGAGAGCTGTCATTGGTGGTCGTGAGGGAGTTCACCGAAGCAGTGGGGGGGGGGGGGAGGGTGGCATTCTCCAAGGGTGGCGGCGGACTATGGGGGTTTTTGCGGCTATAGGGAAAAGAAGAGAGAGGGCGTCAAAGGTAGAGAGAAGGAGAGGAGAGAGAACGTCAGGAAGAGGGGAAGAAAAAAGAAGCGGCGGCGGCACAGATCGAATCGAGGGGGGATTTTATTTGTTTTTTTTTCGATCTGAAAGAAAATAGAAGAGAGAGAGTGAGGTAGAGAAAGTATATAAATATATATATATATTATTAATTTTATAATCCATAAAGTTACTTTTTATTTCAACCTCGAAATCTAGCCCACCGACTGTCGTCCATAGTTAATTACCCCCTTTCCGAACACAATGGGATATGTATCGTAAGCCAGTTCAGTTGTTTTGACAGTTTCCGTCAAAATTAAAATATAAAACTATATATTGAATTTGAATGCACATTTCAATTTACCGGAGCCGCATACGAACTCTAAAAATTCAAGAAACTTATTTCTAGCTTCGTATTGACGATACGGTCATAACAAAACTAATTTCGTCAAATTCTAAGACCGTTTGAAAAATGGCTATTTTCTGGTCGATTAAAATCAACTGAAACTAGTCAAACGCGTTTTCCTTTACCACGCTCACATATTGATTCAAAAAATTATGAATTTTGGAATCTAGCCATTTTCTGGGCATAACTTTTTATTCTTGCTATGAAATTTTGATTTTTGGGTTTGTTGGAAAGATATTCTCAAATAGATTCTATTACTTTTGGTTTTGCTGAAATCCGGTTTATTTTGAATCCTGTACATTCACTTGAACTTTGAAATCGAGTTTTCGAACTACCGCGTGATTTTCATTTCCTTTTATAATTAAAAATAAATATTTATATTCTAACATCGATTCAAATAAATATATACGTTCTATTTCTATTCAAAATAAATTTCTCGCCGTTATTATTTAAAATAATTCATTAAAATTGCCAAAATAAAAATTTTAAATTGGCTTAGATTTCCGGGTTATTACAATCTCCCCCACTTAAAACTTTTCATCCCCGAAAAGGAATGAAGCTGAAAGTTGTTTAACAAACCAACTCAACTTTCTTTATTATAAATTATGGCTTAAGTTCTTCAACTTTTCAGTTTCTAAGAACTTTTCAAATTTTTCAAAAATTTGGCTAACACCCTAAATTTTCGGAAAAAATCGCCATAACCTCCCCTGCACCGGGAGCTTCGGGATATTTCAAATAGCCTCCCATGGCCCTCACCAATCCAAAAAGAAAAAGAAACAGCCAAGCGGCTAGCCAATCGGATCATAAAATCATCAAAAACCCAAGAAATACAATAAACATGTACCTATTTGTTGGGCAAACAATTTTATTCCTCTTCTCTAGCCTCCTTTCTATGACCTGTTCAATGTAAGTACATGTACAAGCATGCGAAGCGATAAATTTTCAATACAATCCACTATTTGGTTCAATTTGGCTAAATGGTTCAACATTTAATTAATCAAACAATAATCAAACAACACAACCAGCAATCAATTAGTTGATTAACGTTTCAAATTCATAATTTTGATACATAGTCCAAAAATCAGATTTTTGATGCCAAATCACAATAATAGACCCTATCTAATTTTGGTTCTCACACCAGTTAATTGGAAATATATAGAAATTCCACTTTCGTCACTCGAAAATAAATACTGGTGATGGTATACTTCATCATCAGGACCATGTCCGGGTGACTAGAGTGTGACTCCATATCTATCCAGTATATTAAAACTTCTTATACTCGTGGATCAGACGGATATGCAAAATCTTTATAAATTGGATTGTCCAAATTCAGTACAAATAAATTATTCAAATACGAATAATAAGGTTTAAATTTTCAAAACAAAACTTGTTTTCAATTTAAAAATATACTCTTCACACTCGTTCTAGGATACTACTGATCCTATCTCTAACGAGCCATTCCCATTGGATATTACTAATCCAATCTCTGATGAATTCTTTCGTTTGGTTCTAACGTGTCTTATTCTCCGAGCTCTGTAAAACAAAGCTCTGATACCAAGCTATAACGACCCGAAATCCCCCTTATGGGAAATCGCGGATTGTACTGAGGACAAGACGAATCAGAACACAAGCAGAAGAACATTTCATTGCTTATTACAACAATTCATCAGAATACAAGAATATACAGAGTATGAATAAATATTACACATTTGATAAATATCACAGATTACAATACATTACATAGCAGTAGAAAATAATACAAAACACAACTGAAAGAGATATACGGATACAAAGCTTTCCGGATATCGTTCCAGCTGTAAACCAGGATCCTGTGAATATAAATTTGCAAAACCAAAACTATTAGCTGCCCGTGTGGAAAATAGGGGAACCCAGAGTTTAGGTTAAAACAATAAACTCCAGGTCAGTCATGTGACTGGTGTGAGAACTAAAACAGTTATTAACCTTTATTTTTAAAGTTAGGTAAATCAAGGGACCTTCCGTATAACACGGAACGGGTTTCCTCCCAAGAACACCAGTGCATAAAACAATAGCGCAATGCTAAATAAAGAACAATGAAGCTATTATAAGACCCAGATCCCATCACACAATGCAACACAAGCCGGAGGATAGGGTTTTACCTTATAATAGACAAAGAATGCTTGATACGCTAAATTTCATCTTTTATTATTACTATGAGTGTATAGTGTCAAAACAATTTCAATCATAAGTATCAATCATAGGCGGCATAAGTGCCCCATACCACTATGTTGCCATATATAGGTTTACAAATAAAATCGCAAAATGTCATATTGGAAGTTGGTTTCCATCTGTGAACCGAGGCAAGGGATCGTCCTCACCGCTTCGAGACAATCTAGCCCATGTCTCAGGAACAGAACGCATCGTTCCTTGGATCATCACGGTCGGTCCATCGATGTGGATTAAAATGCCTGAACACTGCGTTTCCCCTCATTTCGGGGCATAAATGAGCCAAATTGCTCCATCGGCTCCACATAGTCACCGATATATCCGAGGCGCCTCGCAATCCAACAACCACACAGGTGAAAATAATATAAATGTCAGGGCTGGTAGGTCAATGACACCACCCTAGCTAAAAGGAAACGCATGCCCTCCCTGAGGTCCTCTCCCATTTCTGGTTCACAACCGGGGTGTGAGGCTCATGAATCAATGCTACACAAAGCTATGCCACACAGGCCATGCTTTGATCATCAACCACAATACTCTGCTTTTCAACAGAAGCCTTGATCATTTGCGTCTTAGCATGCCACACAGGCAACCACTCCATGCAACTGATATCCATCAATCACACAGAATGATTTCCAATGTCAGACACACAGTCCATTTACAAGTCCGTTCAGGGTCTGAACGAAACCGGAGGCACCTTGTACCTCGCCTATCCATCGATCTCCAAGTACGTCTGGACGATCACCAACTGTTTCCCTCCTCTTGGGTGTACAGCCCAATCAAGATCATCAGTAATTATCCAAACGATGTGAAGACCTCCGGTCTTTGACCACCTTCTTCATCCTCGACACATCGTCGAATCAGTTATTCAAAATGGGATAAACCCGGTCTTTTTGAATAACCCGCGTATATAATAAACAAGTGTTACACAAACACAACATACGCCTCATTCCAATTCAGAATATTCTTTTATTCAAATATTCTTATACTTTGGGAAAGGTTCCCATTAATTTTATCAAAGATAAATTCCTTAAATTTACTCTTTAATCTTCTTTTGATTATCAATTCGAACCAAATTATGGTTTATCCAAACTAGTCGGGATTAGCGAACCTTACCGAAGTAATCATTTATTTTAATTTCCCAATCCCAACCTATTCATCCCATGAAGTAAAACTGGTAATACTTCATATCTAACACCACGGTGTTATCGGTAAATTCAATTACCATTTCACGTTCAAATCTAATTAAAGATTTAACTATCGCCTGGAGCAAAACTGGTGGTACTCCATTCTCGATCATTCCAATCTAATTAAAGATTCATTAAAACTCCACTTGGTTTTATTCTTCGCAAAAATCACTATCAATGATTATTTGGGAAATCATATCATATCTTTAACTTGGTTGAAGAACCAATGTCATTTAAAACACGGTTCACGATAAACCCAAAATCACATTCTATTCCATCGTCCTTTAACCGTAAGTTAGCAAGTGAACAATTCCCTAAGTAATAACCCCGAAGGCCGAAACCAACATCAGATCAATACCCAGGAAACCATTCAACTTAACTAATCTTCAGCTAGTTTCTGATTTTCTTAACTCCGTTGGGTCTAAGAACAGTGTTAATGAAGACACCATTCAAGATAAACCCAAATCCCGTTTGATATTAAATACAAGGCTCTGAATATAAAATATATCGGCTTATATTCAATATCAAATTCTACGACCAACAAATAACGTATTGGAAATAACGATATAAATATATCTTTCAAATTTCCATAACAATATCTGTATAATCTCGAAATCCAACATCGAAATATTCCAAATACAATTTCAATTCAAATCCATTCCAATTCAATTATTGGAATTTCTGGTTACTTTTAAAACCCTTTCAAATCCAATTTGTTTATTTCAAAAATAAATGGTTTTTAATTCTAGTTCAAAACTAGTTCATTTCGATAAAAATCTATTTTTATCTTTTCAAATATGGAGTTTTTCAACCCAATTCTTTCCAAATCATTTCTTATGATTTTACACAAATTATTACTATTTTTAATAATTTTATCAAGGCCCGTACAGTCGATTTCCATAAACGACCATCGAATTGCACTTACAATGACCTTTTCCAAATTTGATTTGGACATAATTCCAAATACAACCATTATATTTAAAATCTATAATATTCGTTAGAAAGATTTTTTCGATACGAACCCAATGGTTCCGGTTTTAGGAGAATGCGACGGTCGGATCTCCTGTAATATCCATTCGAAGACAATGGTCGAAATTCGCGAACTACCGCGGCGCGGCGCATTCTATTCAGGCCATTTTATATATAATATATATATATTATATATACTTTGTAAATTTCAATTCTAAACGTATTTTATAAATCGTTTTAAATTCGTTTTCAAAACAATTTCAAGTTCATATTCAATTCTAGATCAAAATTGAATATTTCATATCATTAATATATAAATGACAATATTTTCAAAACGTTATATTTTGAAATCACTTCCTTTTCTATATTCATTATAAAAACGAATATAATCGATATAAATATCATTCGCGTCAAAATGGCGCATATCTAATCAATACGGCTTTATATATTTCAATAACTTCGTTAATCTATTCAACAAATGAATATTTTCTTCAACACATGAATTTTCTTTTATTCAACACATGAATATATATTTTATTCAACACATGAATTTTCTTTTATTCAACACATGAATATTCTTTTTATTCAACACATGAATTTCCTTTTATTCAACACATGAATTTTCTTTTATTCAACAAATGAATATTCTTTTTATTCAACACATGAATTTCCTTTTTTTTTCCTCCAAATTGGAATGAGGCCCAATCAATTACCATATAATGTTATTTATATGGATTCTATACAACACATGTATATAATAGCCATGATAAATAATCAACCATCATCCAAAGTGCACCACACAACTGCATAAGCATTAAATATAAATAATTAACGCTTACACAGTCTGTCGACCCATCGATTGACATACAACTAAACAATCGGGATTAGTGTACATCAAATATCATCCCAATACCCGTGTGGGGTTTCAAATCAACAAACACAGGTTTTTATTTGTGCTGTTGGGCGATGTGTAAAATTTATCGTCCCAATCAATATGAGTCAAATGGGTGTACATAAATAAACCGTCCGATTTGTTTATTACTATTTATTTTATACACACGTTAAAAATTATATTTTTAACCATAAAATAATTTATTTCATTCCACTACACACACAATCATTTTTCACAACATATCAATCAAAGAAACAAGTCATCCATGGTCTGTGGACGACGGGTGTCGGGTGCTGCTAAGCACCGTCTGCATCCTAGTATATATTTCAACTAGAAAATAAAACAAAAGTGAGAAGTTCTCACCGAAAGCTAAACCAAACACCGTGACTCTTCGTAAGTAGGAAATCTTCGTCATGCTCGTCTTTTGTCACTTTCGTTGTCCGTATCCACTACATATATAAAAATCGCATCTTTATATTGTTGCTATGTATATAAAAATCACATTTTATAACTACGCTATATGGATAAAAATTCTATTTTTATACCGCTACTATATAGATAAAAATTCTATTTTTATCTTGCTAGTAATATAATAAAAATTATATTTTTACTTCACTATATATATATAAGTTATATTTTTATTACTCTACATAAATAAAAATCATATTTTTATTCTTCTTAAAACCATACTATTTTTATATCGTTAAATATAAATTAAAAATCACTTCTTTTATGTTATACATACAAATAAAAATCAAATCTTCCCAATGATAAAAATCAATTTTTCTTAACGCTTCATATACATAAAAATCCGAATTTTCTTATGCCAAAATATGTATAAAAATCTGATTTTTATCATGCCATACCATATACAAAAATCTGATTCTATCAAACAAATGAAAATAATACTTACAGTAAATTTTTTTAGGGTTTCAGCAAACCGGAAGGGTTGAGCGCTATCATTGGTGGTCATGAGGGAGTTCATCGAAGCAGTGGGGCGCGGTGGCGTTCTCCGAGGGTGGCGGCGGACTACGGGGGTTTTGGCGGCTATAGGGAAAAGAAGAGAGAGGGCGTCGAGGGTAGAGAGAAGGGGAGGGGAGAGAACATCAGGAGGAGGGGGAAGAAAGAAGAAGCAGCGGCGGCGCTGATCGAATCGGGGGGGCACGATTTCTTTTGTTTTGTTTTTTTTTCGATCTGAAAGAAAATAGAAGAGAGAGAGAGTGAGGTAGAGAGAGTATATAAATATATATATATTTATTTTATTAATTTTAAAATCCATTAAGTTACTTTTTATTTCGACCTTGAAATCTAGCACACCGACTGCCGTCCATAGCTAATTAACCACATTCCGAACACAATGGGATATGTATCGTAAGGTAACTCGGCTGTTTCGATCAGTTTTCGTCAAAATCAAAATATAATTCTATATATTGAATTTGAACGCACATTTCAGTTTACCGGGGCCACATACGAACTCTAAAAATTCCAAAAAAAATATTTCTAGCTTCGTATTGACGATACGGTCCTAACAAAACTAATTTCGTCAAATTCTGAGACCGTTTGAAAAATGGCCATTTTCTAGTCGATTTAAATCAACTGAAACTGGTCAAAAGCGTTTTCCTTTGCCACACTCACATATTGATTCAGAAAATTACGAATTTTGGAATCTAGCCATAACTTGACATCACGGATCCAACGAAAGTGGTTTCGTCGAAAACCGAGGTCGTTTGCAAAATTTCCATTTTTAAGGGCCAGAATTCCATAACGACTATTCTGAAATTTCAACAGGGCATAACTTTTTATCCCACTATGAAATTTTGATTTTTCGGATTCGTTGGAAATATATTCTCAAATAGATTCTAATATTTTTGGTTTCGCCAAAATCCTATTTATTTTGAATCCTGTGCATTCATTTGAACTTTGAAATCGAATTTTCGAACTACTGCGCCATTTTCAATTCCTTTTATAATTAAAAATAAATATTTATATTCTAACATCGATTCAAATAAATATATACGTTCTATTTCTATTCAAAATAAATTTCTCGCCATTATTATTTAAAATAATTCATTAAAATTGCCAAAATAAAAAATTTAAATTGGCTCGGATTTCCGGGTTATTACACTTTTATCCTTAAAGCTTCAACTTTTGTGGATATTTTAGTAATTGTTGGGAGCTAACATGTTCAGCCTGTATGTGTATTCTAGCTTTCATAGGTATTTCCATTTTCCAACCGCTAATAATGCTTTCCTATTATAATATTGGTTTCCTGCATACTTTCCATGTCTTGAAAACAACATCTCATTGGTTATTCACAATTATGTGCCTTTACTGTTTGCAATGATCATTGTCAAATGGAATTCAAGGTCATAGACTGAGACATCAAGCTACCCATATGAATGTATGCTTAGTTGGGTCATGTGATAATTGATAATACAAGAAACTGTCTTTTCCCACATTTTATTTCTTTTTTGAAATTGTAGCTATATAATGGCTTTAAATCAAATGAAAAGTAAAAAACATCTGTTTATGTAATTTTCCCTCTTTTTTTAGAAGGTAGACATATATCCCAATGATTAAAAAAATAGCACATGATTTTGTACACTTCATTCTTAGAAACACATGATTTCAATGGTCCATGTAATCTATCAGTGACAAAAAAGGACTTTAAAATGGTTAGCCACTCCTTAACGTATTTTACTCTTTGCGTTGACATGCACATGGTTTCAGCGGTCAGCTAATTGCTCAGTCATTATGCGTAATGACCCGGATTTTTGCGACTTTGGTTATCGCCATAAACACGATGACGACTAACCAAAACATCGAAAAATCCTGGTAATTAGTGAAAGAAATTAGAGGGTGAGGATAGATAAGATAGAAACTTAGAATAGAAGAAGAAAAGAAGAACTTACATCATCAGAGTAACCCGAATCTCACAGCGGAACGAATAACATAACTTTTGAAATATAACAGTTATGTATACAATAGCACTTATCAGAGTACAGCACTTACAACACAGCGGAAATAAACTATAGCTATATGATCTTGAAGCCTCCTGCTCCAAGCTCTCCAAGTATCTGTAAATTCCTGACTACTTGACTGCCCGTACAAAATTGGGCACCCAAGAGTTTAGGGAAAACAAAACAAAATAAACTCCGGGTCAGTCATGGGACTGGTGTGAGTAAAATAGTTTAACACAGTTTAACATATATATGATATCTCATAAGACCACGCCGTGAATACGGAACGGGTTTTTCCCTTATGAGAATCCAACATCTTTGACAAGCAATATCATTCTGATATTATAATAATGTCTAAGTACAAATATATATCAATCTAGCAGAAACGCTTTCATCTCACGTTCTACATATATAGTATACAATCAAATCGCAAGCACGTATTGGATAATGGATTTCCAACTATGACAAGGTATGGAACCACCTTCTGCTAGTGTACCTCTAGAGAGGAATACACTGGGTTCAACAAGAACATCTTGTAACCCGGCCACACATGACCGACCACTCATTTCGCTGAGTGTATCGAATGTATATCACCAACGGTTGGGATCAGCAACCGTTTCCCGAATGGGACAACATCAACAATAGATTTTTTTTAGAAGTAAATGAAACTCTAGATCATGTGATTATACACCCTAATAGGTGCGACCTACATAGCCATGCTACCTGCCCGATTTCTGTCATTTACCGGATGTGAGGCTAGAAGCTACGCTTATCTTCACATCAGATTCACTTCGAATGCTACATTGTCAAATCCATCGAAATCACTAATTTGACGTCTACAACAGTACATTACATGTCATCTAAAAGAAGTTTCCTTCTCCGCTTCCACTCTTGGTACGGTTGAAGAAATCAATGTACGTGACCTTTCTGGAAATACTCTGTCAGACATCCATCTTCATTCACTTAAAATGTCACATCGTCATACCCGCCAAATCACAAATTGACTTATCCAAAAATAACACGGGTATACAGCTATGAGAAACGAATTCCTCCGCCACCAACGTATATACGTTTGAAGAGATCAACTTACGCGATCCATTGGATATACTCTGTCAGACCTTCTTCCATATACGTTGTCCTGGGACTGGACAAACCGAAGGCACTATTCAGTATATTCATCTTAGTCACTGTTATCTAAGACTTATACAACAGCCCTTGCACTTTACTCCGTCTTCAATTTTCTTTGGCGTAAATGATTCGCAATGCTTATGCCAATACAGAGTGGTTCTTTGGATAATAATCCAACCGGTCTCTCCATATTAACAACGTTAAAATGGTCAAAAACTTCGATAGTCTGTGAGTTAACTATCAAAGAAAGCAAGTGTGCAAACAATGATATTATTTCCAGATGGAAATTATATTGAACAAACATCATTTAACTTTATTAACTCTTAAATTTATCTTATCCTTAATTTATTCCTTTCCTTATAAATAAACATTTCTTTTTCTAATTCATATTTTCAAATTTCAAATCTTTGATTTCATTCTGATTCTGATTTGGAAAACATTTCCAAATACTCCTTTATTTGGATTTAAATGGATGTTTAAATCCACATCGCGATGACGACCCAAACCATTGTACTCATTAACTAAGTCCACTTAACTCCTTTCACTTTCGAACCTTAACCATTTCTAAATTAAAAACGAAGTCAATCAAGTTGGGGTATAATTACCTCTCAGACCTTAACTGAATGACATCTTTAACCTCGAAATAAGATAAGTTTCCCCTTCCTAAATCTTTAACACTTCCTTACGTAATTCTCTTTCGAATATCTCTATTTGATAACTCCTCCCTTCGAATAACTATATTCGATACTCTCTCTTACAAATAACTAGATTCAATAATCTTTCTTCGAATAAACTATATTCGATTTAACTCTATTCAATTTACTCTTATCGATTAAACCTTATCAATTAACTCTATTGGACTAACTCTATTGGATCAACTCTATTTGATTTAACTCTATTTGATTTCACTCTAATCTATTAACGTTTTTCCACTTAACTCCTTTTGAATAAACTATATTCGATAACTCTTTTAATTCTATTCGAATAAACTATATTCAATTAACTCCTTTACTTCTATTCGAATAAACTAGATTCGATTAACTCCTTTAATTCTACTAGATTTGATAACTCCCCTTTTCAAATAACCAATATTCGATTAACTCACTTCGAATAACCAATATTCGATTAACTCACTTCGAATAACCAATATTCGATTACCTCACTTCGAATAACCTATATTCGATAACTCTACTTGATTAACTCCATTTGGATAACTCTAACTCTAACTGGTCAACCCTAACTGGTAAATTCTAACTGATTAACTCTAACTGGTTAATTCTAACTGATTAACTCTAACTGGTTAATTCTAACTGATTAACTCTAACTGGTTAATTCTAACTGATTAACTCTAACTGGTTAATTCTAACTGATTAACTCTAACTAGTTAATTCTAACACAAATTGATTTCTCTTATTCGAATAACTCCTATTTGATTATGTTTATTCATTTATAAAGATTTACTTTTGGTAACGGTTCTTCACTTTATAAATGTTCTCTTTAATAACGTTACTTCACTTATACAAGTGTTGTGTACCCATTCTATTTAAAACTATCGGTGTTAAAATCAATATCACTTCTTTATATAAGTTCAGACCTATATATTCTATTTATCGAATGATAAATATTTATTTAATTTATAAACTATTATTTATAAATTAATCCTTTCTATTTATCTGTTAAAAACAGATTTCCATTTTTCTATTCATCTTCTAAATATTCTTTTGATTTAGTTCTATTTATCTTCCAAATAAATATTCCTTTGATTAAATCCTATTTATTTTAACAAATAAATATCTCCTTTAAATCTTTTATTTATTTCCTAAATAAATAAACCCTTTTACTTTTATTTATTTCCTAAATAAATAAATTCTTTTAACTCTTTATTTATGTTTTACCAATATATTCCTTTATATTTGATTTCAAATATATCTCCTTTATCTTTGATTAACAAATAAATTCCTTCTATATTTGATCAACAAATAAATTCCTTCTATATTTGATTAACAAATATAATTCCCTTATATTTGATTTACAAATATATTTCTTTTATTCAAAATCCTTTTTCTTTTATAATATAAAATCCATTGATTTTATATAAATAAATTATTTTCAAAATATACTTTGAAAATCCCTTTTCCACATTCTGGTATTTCTTATGGTATTTATCACACCATATAACAACGATAAATATCGTCCAACACACATAATCAACGTCAGATTATATATCACATTATATATCACAATATATAAATCACAGTAAAATAAATGTTGAGGAATCCAGTTGGATTCCTCCAACCTGTTTCCCTGCATCACAGATGTTAAACAGTATAATCAACATCACTTTCAGTTCGATATGAAATATTCTGATAGCAGAATCAACATATAAATATTTAACGGTTTATATATATATATATACATACATATATATATATATACATACATACATATATATATATATATATATATATATATGATTTCCACTAACTGACTAGCAGTTCAATCAAACAGTCAACACACAGTCAAACAGACAATATTTAACAGTTCTAAGAATACGTTGTAAAAATAGAACAGTTCAGAGTTGGTGAGTTTTACTCACATTGGACGATCATCGTCAATGACGATAACCATCGCTTGATTCAGACGGACAATTTATTTTTGCGATAAATTGTAACGGACTCCAATGGACTTCCAGTCAGTTCCAACGCGTAGTGTCCGTCCATGCGATCCCAACGCAACTTACGGTTTGTAAATCTGATTACGTATGCATTCGTTATGGAAATTCTAAGTGAACATACATATTTGAATAAAAATTTAACTAAATTTTCAATTAAGACTTTGGCCTCACCCCCTTTCAAATTCAGCCCAGCCCAATTACTTCTCCTCAAAACTCCTGGCCCATTCACCTTTTAAATCCACCGCACCCAAAGTCTTTCTTCCCTCAAATCAAAATACACCGTAAACCGCTAGTCCCCAATCCCCTTTGACCCGACTTTGACTCCTCCTCTGGCCACCGATGAACACCGCAACCATCACCAATAAGACCTGTGCCTCCTTCTGTTTCCGACTGTACCCTCAGGCCCACGTTCGAACTCACCCTTCGTCGACCAACCTACTGCCACCCATCGTCAGTATCGGTGACGCATTTTGCCACAAACCACCGGACGATGCTTTGCTACCCCCAAACGTGTCTCTCCCCTCCACGAACACAACCGCACCAATCACCTCTCCCATTTCCCTTCGCTTTGAAGTTTCAAGCTCCCGAAACAGGAACCCTAGTTCGCGAGACCCATTCTGAAATGCACCAGTGCGTGCAAAACCCTCACCGAGTTCACCAATACTTGGCCCAAACCTTCCATTCAATCTCAGCAACTCGAATCCGACCTCAACAACTCGGATCGAAGCTTCTACGTTCGCCAATCTCCAGCCCTAGCTTTGCTGCGGGTATTTCCAGTGAACTCAACTGGCATCGCACCCATTCAAATGGGTATATATTTGAACAGAATCTCATAAGTATTCAATACATATGTATAAAAGAATTTATGTGATTTCTTTTGAATTTCTTTTGATCGAACCAATTTCCTGAAATGAAAATGTTACGGCGGAACTTGGTTTGACTTATGATGGAGTTGAAACTAGGTTAAGGAGGGTATATGCTATATTTATAGAGAAAATAAATATCTAGATATTTTATAGAGAGAATATTCTCGGTATATTCTCTTTTATATATCCATTTTTCTTTCTAAAAATCATCGTGATTACATACGGTACCCAAAAATCACGAAACTGGACATGTAGCTAGAGTTCGACATTACGGTCCCAACGAAACTGGTTTCGTCGAATTTCGACTCCGTATGCTCACACAACATATTTTTAACCGTCGAAATACTGACTGTTTTGCACTCTAAAAATCCGTGCGGCCACACAGTGACTCTAAAAATCACGGAACCTGACATCTAGCAATAATTTAACATTGCGTATCCAACAAAATTAGTTTCGTCGAATTCCGACTTCATTTGCAAATACAGCGTATTTTTAAAGCTTTGGATGACCCATTTAAATATATAAATATATTTAAATATAATTAAATAAATTATTAATAAATTAATATTATCGTATATATTCACAGTGGAATACATACAGCTCAGAAAAATCCTATATTGATTTCTAACTCGATATTTCAATCTTGGTCAACCCGATATTCGATTTATATTGAAATTTCTTTTAAAATATAAATAATTCCTTTATAAATTATAAAGGAATTCTACAGCGACTTTTCTGAAATTTGATTTGGACGTAAATCAAAATCTACACGACGAAATCCCGATTTTTCTCTTCCACTAGAAAGATATACTCCACCAGCTCCACACGTTTCTTGTTTCACAGAAATCCGGCTTAAAACGAATCCTGTACATTCAGTTGAAGTTCGAATCGCCAATTTACGAACTACAGCGCCATTTCGAGCTCGATTTTAATTATAATAAAATTATACGTTCAAACTGTCGTCGATTGAATATATTCGTCAATATAATTCAACTCTAAGCTGAATTAAATCTAAGGGACGACCCCGTTCACATAATATTGTGATTTCCAATATTTTTGATTATTTCTGAATTAAATATATTATTTAATTATTTAATTAAATTAATTATTCCATATTATTTAATTAAACCTCTATTTAATTCACTATATATATAATTAAATAAATTAATTATAATACCTCTGACAATGCGGGTCATTACATTCTTCCCCACTTAAAATAATTTCGTCCTCGAAATTGCTAAGTTAGAGGACGACCCTATCTATTGGAATTCCTAAGATTTGTTTACCCCTTATTTCTGATTTCAACTGAACTAATTAATATCGACTAAAAT
Organism: Allium sativum; assembly: GCA_030737875.1. NCBI lineage: Eukaryota > Viridiplantae > Streptophyta > Magnoliopsida > Asparagales > Amaryllidaceae > Allium > Allium sativum. The sequence goes on along the minus strand of CM060926.1, from coordinate 1,013,534,784 downwards.
ATTTATTCATTCCGACTAACTAAAATTTTCAAAAATTCTGAAAATTTCTAACACTTTAAATTTTCGGAAAATTTCGCCATAACCTCCTTTGTACAGCCCTATCGGTAAAACCACAACTCGCCTCTCTGGGCCATCTCCAACCCAAAAGAAAATCAAACAGCCAAGCGGCTTGCTAATTCGGCTCATAAATCTCATGCTTATATCAAATATAAACTTGTACCTTTTTGTCGGGTATATCACTTTATCACTTCACCTGTCATCAATTCAACATATACCAATGCAATTTCAACTTGATCTCCAATCAATTTATCTTTAACACAACCATTCGCTTATACCTAAGTCAAATTTCATTTCAAACTCAAGCACTATTCTTGATTTCAAATCCATAACTCACCAGTCCAATATAATTCCAGATTATCTCTAATCAAGTCTAATTCCACTTGACATCAATCTATTTCAATACGATTTTCACTTAACTGGCTTTTAATTCAATCTCCATTCTATTGGATTTTACAAATTTTACTTTAATTTGTTTTTATCTTAAACAGCCTTTACCTAGGAGATTCAAATAGCTTGGTTTTTCCCAAAAATCAAATATCCTTTCCTGGAATTTCAAACCAACTTGTTTTTCTCAAAACAATTCAAAAACAAAATCTTTGGTAGTAATCCGTCACTTAGAAACTCGAAAATCACACCGATGATACTGCGCAGTCATCATCGGAATTATTTTCCAGCGACCCAAGTGATTTCAATACTATATCATTTCAAAACCCTTACTAAATACATCCATTTTGAAAACATCTCAAAATCTCCCAGGAACTTAAAATTTCCTTATTTTAATTCCAAATCTGATTTAAATTCATATTTAATTCATCTTATTTCATATACATTACTTATATGAATTCTGATTGGTTATATATAACCATTTCACATGTCATAATCTTACTCGATTATAATCACAACCTATATATGATAATATATCACATATCCATACTGTGTCGGTCCATCGTATTCAAGTGTTTATTTACTCCTACCGATACAATGGATCAAACTGATCGACCAGAACTCATAAACAACTCAGCCACTGAATCTCCACAATATAAAAACCATTTTTATATCAAATACAAATACGCACTCATATATATACACTCAAACTCTATCTAGGGTATTACTAACCCTATCTCTACCGAGTCATGCCACAGAGCCAAGTAATTCTTAACTTAAGCTCTGATACCAACTGTAATGACCCGGATTTTTGCGACTTTGGTTATCGCCATAAACACGATGACGACTAACCAAAACATCGAAAAATCCTGGTAATTAGTGAAAGAAATTAGAGGTTGAGGATAGATAAGATAGAAACTTAGAATAGAAGAAGAAAAGAAGAACTTACATCATCAGAGTAACCCGAATCTCACAGCGGAACGAATAACATAACTTTTGAAATATAACAATTATGTATATGATAGCACTTATCAGAGTACAACACTTACAACACAGCGGAAATAAACTATAGCTATATGATCTTGAAGCCTCCTGCTCCAAGCTCTCCAAGTATCTGTAAATTCCTGACTACTTGACTGCCCGTACAAAATTGGGCACCCAAGAGTTTTGGGAAAACAAAACAAAATAAACTCCGGGTCAGTCATGGGACTGGTGTGAGTAAAATAGTTTAACACAGTTTAACATATATATGATATCTCATAAGACCACGCCGTGAATACGGAACGGGTTTTTCCCTTATGAGAATCCAACATCTTTGACAAGCAATATCATTCTGATATTATAATAATGTCTAAGTAAAAATATATATCAATCTAGCAGAAACGCTTTCATCTCACGTTCTACATATATAGTATACAATCAAATCGCAAGCACGTATTGGATAATGGATTTCCAGCTATGAAAAGGTATGGAACCACCTTCTGCTAGTGTACCTCTAGAGAGGAATACACTGGGTTCAACAAGAACATCTTGTAACCCGACCACACATGACCGACCACTCATTTCGCTGAGTGTATTGAATGTATATCACCAACGGTTGGGATCAGCAACCGTTTCCCGAATGGGACAACATCAATAATAGATTTTTTTAGAAGTAAATGAAACTCTAGATCAGGTGATTATACACCCTAATAGGTGCGACCTACATAGCCATGCTACCTGCCCGATTTCTGTCATTTACCTGATGTGAGGCTAGAAGCTACGCTTATCTTCACATCAGATTCACTTCGAATGCTACATTGTCAAATCCATCGAAATCACTAATTTGACGTCTACAACAGTACATTACATGTCATCTAAAAGAAGTTTCCTTCTCCGCTTCCACTCTTGGTACGGTTAAAGAAATCAATGTACGTGACCTTTCTGGAAATACTCTGTCAGACATCCATCTTCATTCACTTAAAATGTCACATCGTCATACCCGCCAAATCACAAATTGACTTATCCAAAAATAACACGGGTATACAGCTATGAGAAACGAATTCCTCCGCCACCAACGTATATACGTTTGAAGAGATCAACTTACGCGATCCATTGGATATACTCTGTCAGACCTTCTTCCATATACGTTGTCCTGGGACTGGACAAACCGAAGGCACTATTCAGTATATTCATCTTAGTCACTGTTATCTAAGACTTATACAACAGCCCTTGCACTTTACTCCGTCTTCAATTTTCTTTGGCGTAAATGATTCGCAATGCTTATGCCAATACAGAGTGGTTCTTTGGATAATAATCCAACCGGTCTCTCCATATTAACAACGTTAAAATGGTCAAAAACTTCGATAGTCTGTGAGTTAACTATCAAAGAAAGCAAGTGTGCAAACAATGATATTATTTCCAGATGGAAATTATATCGAACAAACATCATTTAACTTTATTAACTCTTAAATTTATCTTATCATTAATTTATTCCTTTCCTTATAAATAAACATTTCTTTTTCTAATTCATATTTTCAAATTTCAAATCTTTGATTTCATTCTGATTCTGATTTGGAAAACATTTCCAAATACTCCTTAATTTGGATTTAAATGGATGTTTAAATCCACATCGCGATGACGACCCAAACCACTATACTCATTAACTAATTCCACTTAACTCCTTTCACTTTCGAACCTTAACCATTTCTGAATTAAAAACGAAGTAAATCAAGTTGGGGTATAATTACCTCTCAGACCTTAACTGAACGACATCTTTAACCTCGAAATAAGATAAGTTTCCCCTTCCTAAATCTTTAACACTTCCTTACGTAATTCTCTTTCGAATATCTCTATTTGATAACTCCTCCCTTCGAATAACTATATTCGATACTCTCTCTTACAAATAACTAGATTCGATAATCTTTCTTCGAATAAACTATATTCGATTTAACTCTATTCAATTTACTCTTATCGATTAACCCTTATCAATTAACTCTATTGGACTAACTCTATTGGATCAACTCTATTTGATTTAACTCTATTTGATTTCACTCTAATCTATTAACGTTTTTCCACTTAACTCCTTTTGAATAAACTATATTCGATAACTCCTTTAATTCTATTCAAATAAACTATATTCAATTAACTCCTTTACTTCTATTCGAATAAACTAGATTCGATTAACTCCTTTAATTCTACTAGATTTGATAACTCCCCTTTTCGAATAACCAATATTCGATTAACTCACTTTGAATAACCAATATTCGATTAACTCACTTCGAATAACCAATATTCGATTAACTCACTTCGAATAACCAATATTCGATAACTCTACTTGATTAACTCCATTTGGATAACTCTAACTGGTTGACTCTAACTCTAACTGGTCAACCCTAACTGGTAAATTCTAACTGATTAACTCTAACTGGTTAATTCTAACTAATTAACTCTAACTGGTTAATTCTAACTGATTAACTCTAACTGGTTAATTCTAACTGATTAACTCTAACTGGTTAATTCTAAATGATTAACTCTAACTAGTTAATTCTAACACAAATTGATTTCTCTTATTCGAATAACTCCTATTTGATAACGTTTATTCATTTATGAAGATTTACTTTTGGTAACGGTTCTTCACTTTATAAATGTTCTCTTTAATAACGTTACTTCACTTATACAAGTGTTGTGTACCCATTCTATTTAAAACTATCGGTGTTAAAACCAATATCTCTTCTTTATATAAGTTCAGACCTATATATTCTATTTATCGAATGATAAATATTTATTTAATTTATAAACTATTATTTATAAATTAATTCTTTCTATTTATTTGTTAAAAACAGATTTCCATTTTTCTATTCATCTTCTAAATATTCTTTTGATTTAGTTCTATTTATCTTCCAAATAAATATTCCTTTGATTGAATCCTATTTATTTTAACAAATAAATATCTCCTTTATTCTATTTAGTTTAACAAATAAATTTCTCCTTTAAATCTTTTATTTATTTCCTAAATAAATAAACCCTTTTACTTTTATTTATTTCCTAAATAAATAAATTCTTTTAACTCTTTATTTATGTTTTACCAATATATTCCTTTATATTTGATTTCAAATATATCACCTTTATCTTTGATTAACAAATAAATTCCTTCTATATTTTATCAACAAATAAATTCCTTCTATATTTGATTAACAAATATAATTCCCTTATATTTGATTTACAAATATATTTCTTTTATTCAAAATCCTTTTTCTTTTATAATATAAAATCCATTGATTTTATATAAATAAATTATTTTCAAAATATACTTTGAAAATCCCTTTTCCACATTCTGGTATTTCTTATGGTATTTAACACACCATATAACAACGATAAATATCGTCCAACACACATAATCAACGTCAGATTATATATCACAATATATAAATCACAGTAAAATAAATGTTGAGGAATCCAGTTGGATTCCTCCAACCTGTTTCCCTACATCACAGATGTTAAACAGTATAATCAACATCACTTTCAGTTCGATATGAAATATTCTGATAGAAGAATCAACATATAAATATTTAACGATTTATATATATATATATATATATATATATGATTTCCACTAACTGACTAGCAGTTCAATCAAACTGTCAACACATAGTCAAACAGACAATATTTAACAGTTCTAAGAATACGTTGTAAGAATAGAAAAGTTCAGAGTTGGTGAGTTTTACTTACATTGGACGATCATCGTCAATGACGATAACCATCGCTTGATTCATACGGACAATTTATTTTTGCGATAAATTGTAACGGACTCCAACGGACTTCCAGTCAGTTCCAACGCGTAGTGTCCGTCCATACGATCCCAACGCAACTTACGGTTTGTAAATCTAATTACGTATGCATTCGTTATGGAAATTCTAAGTGAACATACATATTTGAATAAAAATTTAACTAAATTTTCAATTAAGACTTTGGCCTCACCCCCTTTCAAATTCAGCCCAGCCCAATTACTTCTCCTCAAAACTCCTGGCCCATTCACCTTTTAAATCCACCGCACCCAAAGTCTTTCTTCCCCCAAATCAAAATACACCGTAAACCGCTAGTCCCCAATCCCCTTTGACCCGACTTTGACTCCTCCTCCGGCCACCGATGAACACCGCAACCATCACCAATAAGACCTGCGCCTCCTTCTGTTTCCGACTGTACCCTCAGGCCCACGTTCGAACTCACCCTTCGTCGACCAACCTGCTTCCTCCCATCGTCACTATCGGTGACGCATTTCGCCACAAACCACCGGACGATGCTTCGCTACCCCCAAACGTGTCTCTCCCGTCCACGAACACAACCGCACCGATCACCTCTCCCGTCCACGAACACAACCGCACCGATCACCTCTCCCATTTCCCTTCGCCTTGAAGTTTCAAGCTCCCGAAACAGGAACCCTAGTTCGCGAGACCCATTCTGAAATGCACCAGTGCGTGCAAAACCATCACCGAGTTCACCAATACTTGGCCAAACCTTCCATTCAATCTCAGCAACTCGAATCCGACCTCAACAACTCGGATCGAAGCTTCTACGTTCGCCAATCTCCAGCCCTAGCTTTGCTGCGGGTATTTCCAGCGAACTCAACTGGCATCGCACCCATTCAAATGGGTATATATTTGAACAGAATCTCATAAGGATTCAATACATATGTATAAAAGAATTTATGTGATTTCTTTTGAATTTCTTTTGAATTTATTTTGATCGAACCAATTTCCTGAAATGAAAATGTTACGGCGGAACTTGGTTTGACTTATGAGGGAGTGGAAACTAGGTTAAGGAGGGTAGATGCTATATTTATAGAGAAAATAAATATCTAGATATTTTATAGAGAGAATATTCTCGGTATATTCTCTTTTATATATCCATTTTGCTTTCTAAAAATCCTCGTGATTACATACGATACCCAAAAATCACGAAACTGGACATGTTGCTAGAGTTCGACATTACAGTCCCAACGAAACTGGTTTCTTCGAATTTCGACTCCGTATGCTCACACAGCGTATTTTTAACCGTCGAAATACTGACTATTTTGCACTCTAAAAATCCGTGCGGCCACACAGTGACTCTAAAAATCACGGAACCTGACATCTAGCAATAATTTAACATTGCGGATCCAACAAAATTAGTTTCGTCGAATTCCGACTTCGTTTGCAAATACAGCGTATTTTTAAAGCTTTGGATGACCCATTTAAATATATAAATATATTTAAATATAATTAAATAAATTATTAATAAATTAATATTATCGTATATATTCACAGTGGAATACATACAGCTCAGAAAAATCCTATATTGATTTCTAACTCGATATTTCAATCTAGGTCAACCCGATATTCGATTTATATTGAAATTTCTTTTAAAATATAAATAATTCCTTTATAATTTATAAAGGAATTCTACAGCGACTTTTCTAAAATTTGATTTGGACGTAAATCAAAATCTACACGATGAAATCCCGATTTTTCTCTTCCACTAGAAAGATATACTCCACCAGCTCCACACGTTTCTTGTTTCACAGAAATCCGACTTAAAACGAATCCTGTACATTCAGTTGAAGTTCGAATCGCCAATTTACGAACTGCAGCGCCATTTCGAGCTCGATTTTAATTATAATAAAATTATACGTTCAAACTGTCGTCGATTGAATATATTCGTCAATATAATTCAACTCTAAGCTGAATTAAATCTAAGGGACGACCCCGTTCACATAATATTGTGATTTCCAATATTTTTGATTATTTCTGAATTAAATATATTATTTAATTATTTAATTAAATTAATTATTCCATATTATTTAATTAAACCTCTATTTAATTCACTATATCACTATTTATATAATTAAATAAATTAATTATAATACCTCTGACAATGCGGGTCATTACATTATGTTACTATTCCAGCTTTCACAATAAAGGCATATGTTTAGCATAATTTGTATAACATAAGGTTTAATTTATTATCCAATCCATTTTAAAAAGATTGGGAAAACTGTATCACTTTCTCTGTAAGTTATTTTCATACGCACATCAAATTTCTTTGCTAATTCTCCACTGATTTACAATGGCATACAATTTCAGATCCATATTATATATCTTTTATACAAACAACTTTTTAAGTTTGTTCAACCTGTACAAATAAAGTTTATGCTAGCACAACGCTTATTTTTTTTAACCTGGGACAGATTATACTCAATTCCCGGTTTTGCAGTAGCCCTGGAGAACAACCAATGGTCAGCGCAGTGTTATATATTTGACGTACGTTCTGCTATGTTTTAAGAGTCAATACTGATGTTTACTAGGTCCATGGACTTTTCTCATAAAGCGTTGTTGTGTTAAAAAAAATATTGCGCCTTACTTTGCTTTTTTATTTCTATTATTTCTGGAAGTAAATATTTTATGGGTTTCAAGTTCATTGCTACTTGAAAATGTTATCTAATTATGGCAGTGTACTCCTATTTGATTCATACCAATTGTTTTAATCTCAATGCAGGCTGATATGCGTGATAATTGATATAATTTTATGTTAGTGTTTGCCCACATAAAGATATGAAATGATCATGTTCCACCCACTTGCGCCAAGGCCCTAACTGTGCCTCCTAGCTTCGTTTTGACGTTCGTTTTGATCATTGATAGAATAAGCATTATAATGATGGATTAACATAAGGCTTTTCTGGTGTATAAGGTTAAATTGCAAATAACCCACGTTTAGCCTTCGTAATAGCTTTACAATTTGGGCTTTTGGCATTGGCTACCTTCTTTAGACACCGTGTAGAGTGTACTGAAGTATTCCTTTAGACACCACCTTCATCACTTACCGCTATATTTGCATGTTATAAGGTTTTCATATAAGTGGATAAACGACTTTTTATTAAGGTACAATTTAATTTTCAAATTCTTCCTTTCGTTTGCCCGATCGATTTTATACCCTTTTTTACATTCATTGGCCCCTTTTGTGTGCCCCTTTCGAATACAATAAAAATACATTTCCCTTTCATCAAATTTCTCCTTTCCAAACCCCTTTCAAATACCCATTCCAAATACCCCTTCTTGTTAAAAGTCAAATGCACCCTAACTGTTATGGACATAACATTGGTTGTTGGTTACAGCTCTAAATATTCAACATTGACAAAGTAAAACTTCTAAACCACATAATATCAAAATATCTCATTCAATATCGTGTTGTCACTAACAAAATAACTACTCTTATTTTTCTTAAATGTTTAGGTGATGAATTTAGATTTTTAATATTGGATGCAAGATTTTTCTTTAGTTTGTTCTCAAGGTACTTTGCGATTCATTTATAATTTGACTGATTTGTAGATTTTGACAAGTTATTAGTTGAATACGATGTATGTTGGTTAGTATTTGCCAATTAGTTAAATATCTTTGACAAATGGTAATATAGTATAAATATCTTGAAATTGTGAATTTGTATAACTTTTTTGCTTCTCATTATCCTGTTAGACTATGCATTTGCTCTGTGCTTTTTTTGTCGCGTTGTGGTAAGATCATGCTTCTTTTGTGCATGTGTATATGATAAATCATAGTTCATGTGTTACAAGCACGAACCACTTTTAACTTTCAAACCGTACAGGGTTGTCAATGAATACCCGAAAAATCTGATATCCGTCAAAATCCATATCTGAAACATCCATTATCCGACATTATCCGAAAACCGAATACGGATATCCGATATTCGAAAAGCTTTTCGGATACGGATATGGTTTTAGTGGTATCCGTATCCGAAAAATATCCGTTCGACTAATTGATGTAATATATATAACTCAAAACAGAAAAATAGAGTTATTAATTATTTTGAAACTGTTGGACGTTACTACGATATAAATTTTTGTCCATTTTTTAGTGAAAAATGGTAGTTTTAGTGTTTAAGTTTGGAATATTTTTGGATATGCCTATGAATATTAGTAAAAAACAATGTTTCACCATCACATTTCATTATTTTCTGGTTTTTTACTAACATTAATATAAAAATTATTTTATGTTGATCCAAACTTTTTATTTATACTCTTAAATTTATTAATTACAGGTGGAGCGGATAAATATCCGATATCCGTCTGTATTCGAAAATTAAGCAGATATGGATATCCGATACCCGAAAATTAAATGGATACAGATATCCGATATTCGAAAATAATTTCGGATACAGATATGGATATGACACTATCTGTATCCGAAAATATCCATTAACAGCCTTCGAAAACAAATTTACCTAAACATATTTGTTTTTATTTCAAATGAAAAGGATAAATATTTGCAACTTAAATTATAAATGCTACAATTTAAAATGCAAACACATGCACTTCTACTTATTTTGTTTCTTGCCTTGACAATCCATATTTTGTTTTTGAACAATGCTATTTATTTGCTAATAGTCATCCAAAACTTAAAGTTCCAATTGTGCTTCATTTGCTTCTAATGCAATAAAACCAACGGTTTGTGACATATAAAATATTATTGAGAAAGACGATTTATTGATAACTAACATGAATCGTTTCTTCTGTGTTATATATGTTAAATATGTGTCTCTACGTTAGCTTGGCTATAAAATATTAGAAATATGTTGGTTCTCTCAATAAATATTATTACCAGATGTTTTTCAATAAATAACCAACTATGAAATTGTATACAATTATAATACCATAGAAATATACTTATGGAAATTGCATCTTTATGGAAATGTGGCAATAATCATGTGAAATATTATTGTTATATATACTTATATAATGTAGGCCACAATATTATCTGATTAACAGTTATTTTTATCATTAATTATGTTATTCGAAAGCTAACCATATACAAAATCATTAATTGCAGTAACATTAGCTTATAAAACTTCATATGTTTTATTAGTTTGCAGAGCAAAAAATCATAAATTCAAGTCATTAATTTGTCTTGAATATAAACTAAATGTAATTACCCCATAGTAATAGTGACTGTAATAACCTGAAAATTCTAAACCAATTTAAAATTTTTATTTTAGAAATTTTAATGGATTTTGAATATTTAAAATAATTTATTTTAAATAATAACGACTAAAAATTCATTTAAATCGAAGTTAGAACGAATATATTTATTTTAATTTTAAAAGAAGTTAGAAATAGCGCGGTAGTTTAAAATTTTGAACTTGAACTTTGACTAAGTGTACAGGATGCAAAATAAATCGTATTTTAGTGAAACAAAAAAATATTAGAATCTGTTTAAAAATATCTTTCCAATGAATCCGAAAAATTGAAATTTCATAGCGGGAATCAAAAGTTATGGCCAGTTGAATATTCAGAATAGTCACTATGGAATTCAATATAATATATAGCCCGTATAAATAGCCATTTCGCAAACGACCTCCATTTTCGACGAAACCACTTTAGTTGGATCTGGAATGTCAATTTATTGCAAGATTTTAGTTTTCATAATTTTTTGAATTAATATGTGAGCGTGGTAAATCAAAACGTGTTTTGACAATTTCAGTCAATTTGGATCGACCATAAAATGGCCATTTTTCAAACGATCTCCAAATATGACGAAATTAGTTTTGTTACGACCGTATCGTCAAAACATAACTAGAAATATTTTTTCTGTGATTTTTGGAGTCCGTATGTGGCCCCAATAAATTAAAATGTACATTTAAATTAAATATACATTAATTTATATTTTAATTTAAAGAAAAACTGATCAAAATAGCAGAATTGTCTTACGAAACATATCCCATTGTGTCTGGAATGGGGGCATTTGGCTAGGGCCGACAGTCATTGGATCTCATTTGGAGTTCATTGCGATAGACAAATAATAAATGGATTATTCTTGAATTAAATAAATAAAATACGAATAAAAATAATATATAAATACAGTTGAAAGTATGTAACCCTAATCTCTAATACAATTTCAGAACAACCACCGCTTCAATGAATTCAATGGCCAAAATCATCCACAATTCATTCCCTAATTAATTTTAATCCATTACTAATTATAACATGGATTCAAAACGCAAATGGAAGAGATACGATCGATCTTCAGGTTGGTACGGTAGTGATTATAATTCATGGAGTATTGTGGCGGATCTCGAGCGTCAAACGCAGCAACTTTGGAGCAGAATTCTAGGAGCTAGGGTCGACGAGTTGAGCCTGGTTCCAGGCGGAGGTAGAGGGTACTTCTGGCGACGTCGAGACACCGTCGGATTCTGGTCCGATCATCGGTGATAGGCGTGAGTGCGATCCCTAGGGCGCAACGATGGGTTCCAGACAATTACATGAAGAAGAAGAAAGGCAGCGGCCTTTGGATCCAAAATCAACGGTTAAGAAAATAATAAATGATTTAATTATCTAATTAATGAAATAAATGTTTACAACATCATACCTTGGTCAAACAGCGACGGAATTGAACGATTTCAGATGCGTTGGGATCGCATCAGCGAGATCTACATTTCAGAACTGACCGGGACAAAAACGGAGCATGTCGGAAATTCAGACAAAATAGATGTGAGAAATTATATTTCTTTTCTTTTATATAATGAAAACTACTCAATCATCATACATGATTTGATCTAGAATTGATGTGTTAAATTATACACCGTTAAATTCTATTCCCCTAATTCGTGATTTGATTTAGAATTGTTGTGTTAAATTATACACTGTTAAATTCTATTTTCCTGATTCGTGATTTGATTCAGAATTGATGTGTTAAATTATACGCTGTTAAATTCTATTTGTATGATACGTGATTTGACCCAGAAATTATGTCGTTATGTAGATCCATTAATTTGACGATGTTTGTGTTGAACAAAACTATTGAAAACAAAAATACCAATTTTTGTTGAAGAAGAATAATTGGATTAGAATTTTAAATTTGACAAATTAGAGTTATTGGGCTAAAATTGTCAATTTGACAAATTAGAGTGATTGGACAAAAAAAATTGTCATTTTTGACAAACTGAAATAATGGAATTAAAATTGTCATTTTAGTCAATTTACAATTGTTGCATTAAATTTGTCAATTTTGTCAAATTAGAATATTTAAACAAAAATGACAATTTTTGTTAGTTAGAATAGTTGAAACAATAATTAACATTTTTGTTAATTAGAATTGAGTTAAACAAAAATGGTCATTTTTGACAAATTAGGATAGTTGGAATAAAATGTTCATTTTTATTAGAACACATTAGTTGAAATAAAATGTTCATTTTGTCAAATAGTTTAGTCGAAACAAAAATGAAAGGAACTATTTTTATCATTTTGTTGAATTAGAATTTTCAACAAAAATGAAAAGAACCCAGTTTTGTCATTTTGTTGAATTAGAATTTTCAACAAAAATGAAATATCAAATTTTGTCATTTTGTTGAATTGGAAATTTCAACAAAAATGAAAAGAACCATTTTTATCATTTAGTTGAATTAGAATTTTCAACAAAAATGAAAAAAACCATTTTTATCATTTTGTTGAATTGAAATAAAAATTATATAAATGTTCATGTTTTAAAATAAAAACATGTCTACATTAAAAATTCACATTTTTAATGTAATGTAAGAAACTAGGAAAATAGAATTGCTAAATTACAATTGTCATGTTTAACAAATTAGAATTGTTAAATTATAATTGTCATGTTTAACAAATTAGAATTGTTGAACAAAAATATACATTTTTGTCAAATTAGAATTGTTGGACTAATCATTTTTTTTGTCAAATTGGTTTAGTTGAAACAAAAATTACATTTTTGTTAAATAAGATCTGAGTTATAACAAAAATAACCATTTTGCACTACACCAAACAATGCATTTTGTTACACTTTTTCGTACCAACTTGTTTGTAATGGTTATTTTTGTTATAACGCATTATAACAGTTATTTCCGTTATTATATTTGGGAACTTCGTAAATATATGAAATCACAATGGACACAATGGTCCTTCCCTATTTTATTTGTAGTTCGGTCAGTTGTCACGCTTCTACTTCTAATCTCTCATTCTTTTTGTCTCGTTTCTTTTCTAAATCAGAAAATGGCATTCGCCTTCTTCTCTTCTTTCGCTGCATCGGTTCCGAAGTCATGCGTCTCCTCCTTCGCCTCTTCTGCGCTTCTCTCTCCTCGCTTCCAATCTTCTTTATTCAGTCTAGTTTCGGGATTCACATTAGGATCTACGGTTCGCATTGAGATCTAGGGTTTTTGGTTTCTGTTACCAATTCAATTCATCTTAGGTATATTCAAATTCTTTCAATATTATTTACTTTAGATGTGCATCTGTGTGTATTATGTTCACTTCTGACTCCGATTTGAAATGATGGCTTTCATTATTAATTTTCATTTCATTAGGTTTGTTTACACTCTTAGGTTCTGTAGTCAATTTAAGGATAGTTTGGCTTCCCAGATTCAAATATTCATCCACTTACAGGTTGATTTTGTTTGTAATTGTCAATGTCATATCCTGGTTTTCATTATTATTTTTCCATTAGTCTATATAAAGTGCATCCCAAAAAATGGTATGATTAAAGTTGCAAATTTCCTGTCAATTTGGATGAAAGGGAGTATAATCACTTCATTGCAGTTGTCAAGATAAAAAAATAGTTCACAAATATGCCATATTATTTTAAAAATTGATTGTTTGTTAGTGTGTGTGTGTGTGTGTGTGTATATATATATATAGACACACACACACGCGCGCGTCAGTTCTAACATCAGGATTTTGATTTGAATGTAGGAAGGACCACCTGGATGCTAATAGGACACACCGGGTTCAATTGATTCGTTAACAATGACAACGCAAGAAAACTGCTAGGGTGTAAGCTGTTATTTCATGCATTACAATGTTTATTTTGAATTGGATGTTTTTTTATACTTTTCCATATGGACTATTTTATTTACTCAATTATGATAACACCTCAATCATCACTTTGTTATCTTGGAAGCTAACTAGTGTGTCTTGGTAAACCAAAACTTTCTATCCTGCTCATCTTATCTATGAGATTAAAATTATTGATTGAAAATGAATGATCATGTTAAGTTTTTTTTCATAAGCTTAAAAAATTACAACTTATGCGCTCTAATTAGTTCTGCACTTATAATTATGGAAAATATTCTTGTGACTTCTAATACATGCTATAATAGAATGAAGAATCTTGAGCCAATGCATGGACATGGTATTGACGTCTTTAAAAACTCTATAGCAAGAAAATAAAGTATTCACTATAAGGTCACTTGTTCTTCTTAATTCATTTGCATCTACTTTAGTTCAACTTAAGGGGATTTTTGGTTCACAATGAAATAATAACTAGAACGAAATAATAAAATTGAACTCGCACAGTCATCGTAATTAGTTTGAGTGTATGCATATGATTTTCTGAAAGAGCAAGAGTCAACTTATATAACCTTAATATAGACCAAAATGAGGATGATTTAGCAAGTATTTTCAGTTGAATTGGTTGAATTTGGAATTTATTTATTAGGAGCCACCATTTAAAAAGGGCTAACTGTTGACTTTTTTTTGTTAATTTTAAATCATCAAATACTACTACTTACATATGTTAAATATATTACTATAAGAATTTGATGTGTTTGCATTTCATATAATTAAAACATTTAATGGTTATCATTTGCAGTTACACTTTTTAAGTATTTATTTTGACATATTGTACCGCTCATCGTATATTGAAGGATCAATACATGCGATATGAGATTAGTTGATGTTTTTCTTTCTTCTTATTGAAGAACTGGTCATGTGCTTCCATGTGAGATTAGTTGATGTTTCGGTTTTTCTTCGTATTAAAGAACTTGCGGGGATCACATTATATTTCAAAGCACTTACAGTGTTGTGTCATAATTACCTACTCTTGTAGTTGTACATTTCCTATAGTTTTTTTTTTCAAAAAGAAAAGGAGAAAAAGTGGCTTGCATGTTTACGCATCTTGTCTTTGCCTAAATAAAAATGTTTTTTTGTTTACTAGCAAAACACTATAGAAGTTTCCATTTTAAAGAGCATTAATGGTTTAATATTGCAAACTCCCAATCCCGATGAATATAAGAAGTTAATGGTAAACGTTGACATGTCACTTACAAAAAGTAAGTGTAAACCCCATCGAACATTTATCAGTAGTAATATATATATATATATATATATATATATATATATATATATATTCTTTTCTTCAACTATAATAATAGCCATGACATAAAAAGTAGCTTATATACAGCAGGCAATAAAATTCTGAATGCCAGTGGGTTTTGTTCATTTGTACAGCGTACTCGCCTGGTTTTCAAAATTTGTCAATTTCTTCATTTTATGATATCAATGTCCTTTAGCTTTATTCTTTGTTTTGTGCATTTAAACAATGGAAAATATGTCACGACTGATTTGTCCATGTGCAAATATTTCATGTTTGGTAATTTATGCATCATCCTTGCATTGTTTGTTTGAAGGATTAAAGAAAAAATCTCAGTCCCTCTGAAAAACTAGAAAATAATTCTATCCGTGTTAATGATACACCATAAAGAAATATTGTATATATACAAAGAAATAGTTAATAAATTTCTTTATTACACCCCCCTCCTATGGATTGAGGTAATAGAAACATGCCCACAATAAGGTTGTATTAAACCATCTTATATTTTGTTATGCAACAGCAATACAGTTGTATTTAATGCATATTAGAAATAGTAATATTTGGAAGATAATGTATATGTTACAAGTAATGTGCCATCTATGAATAATAGAGTTATCAAATGAACTTATGGGACCACATGCTATTGAATATTGCAACAAGCTTAGTTCATAACTGAGTAATTTTGCATTGCATAATGGAAACAAACTATGCCATTGAAAGGGATTCTGGGATATTGTTACAAGGAAATAATTAATGATTTCGGATAGATTTTGAATGGGTTCCATTAACAACATTAAGTGCTGGTTTGACTATATTCTTCCTTCTCATTTTCTATAAACTTTGTTTGTCAGTTTCTATGTAATGGCTTTATGTTACTTGCTTCAGCTTTTTTTTATATAGACGTCTGCTTTACTTTATATGGATTGAATTATATGAAATTAAATTTGAATGCACTGCTGAAATTATCATTGTGGTGTAAAAGACCCATCTTCGATTTTCTAGGATCATCAAAAATCATGGCATTGCATAGCGATTTTCAGAAGCATGCAGCACCTTTGCTTTTGTGAGGTTATAAACTTTCCGTGTATATGTATTTCTGCATTAGCCTATATGTGGAAAATATATATATTAGAATCAACTACTCAAATTATTCAAAGGTGAAGGTCAAATAACATCTTATTTTCATCATAGTTAGGTGAACTTTAGCAGGTAAATGATGTATGGCACTAAATTGAATCCCATTCCATGACACAATAAGTATGCATCGATAAGTTGGTTAGTAAAGTTGTGGGAGATGGAGGGGAGAGTAATTATGAGAAGGTATAAAGAGGACGAGGTTATGTTCCATCAGCTTGAAAGTGTGGGTATCAAGATGGCAGAACTGGCATAGGTTTCTGCAGGTGTGGCAACAAGTGTGTTGAGGGCTCAAGGAGGCAATCACCGCTCTATATTGGTATGAATATATTTTTTATAGTTATTATGTTGTTATTGCTATGTAAATATAGTTGGTTAGTTTGTTGACGAATCGTGTGAAGCAGTCTACCAATATTAGTTGAATAATAACCTATAATTAGGTAACTAGTGAGTTATTTTGTTTTTATTCTTTTAAGTAATAGAACTATGTATCAAATTATTATGCACAAGGTCAAGGATTCAATTATCAGGTTCGTAAGTATCAAGGAAGTAAAACAACAATCCATATGGTGGCCAAATGCAAGCAATTTTATGTTGTCTTGAGCTGCATTGTTTGGCCAGTATATAGATGTTATTGCATGGTCTATCTATAAATGGCAATGGCTTATCCTACTTTGAAATCTCACCATAAGAAACATAACTGTTATGCATATATTACCATATTCATGATGTCTCTTAATGTCCAATAAATATTGTATGTCTAACTGGCATCAGATTATAAGTACTACATTGTTTCTGTCACTTTTAGTCCCTGTTACATTATTACTGTATTTTGTGCATGGCCCTTGCATTGTATAATCAATCAAAATGATTATGTACACATGTTATTTAAATTTGTTTTGTGCAACACACCTTTCAAAAGTTTCAACAGGTAATTACTAGGACGGAGGAGATGAATTTTGATTTGCTTCATCTTTATGCCTCTTCATGTACTTCATCTTCCTTCTTCTCATACGTTACATAATTAACTCTTCAATTACTCTATCGCTTAATTAAAAGGTCAATTTCTCCGTATAGAAATCAAACAGTGTTTATTAGCTTTTACTTATTTTTTTAATAATTATTACTTATGTTAAGGCTTTAATTGCCATATACTGCTAATTACAACATATGTAATTATTTACCAGGCTTAATTGAAAATTAAATTTATTTCTTTCCTTCAGTAACTTTGTTTATGGGTTGTAATTTATACGCTCATTTTTTGCAGCTTCTAAAATTGCTAGCAGCATGTCTATATTTATATAAATGCAACAAATATCCAGTCAATCCATTAATTCATTTTTATTTGTATTGCTCTCTGTTTTTTCATCAGCTGTTTCAGTTTTCAATTAATAATTTCATCACCAGAATTTTATTTCTCATTTATTTCAGTTACTATCAACTGACAAAAATTTCAACTATTCTCTGTTGATACCCAAAAACAGATATGTTTTTGCATTTACTTTTGGGGTTTAACATGTTAAAACCCATTTTCATTTTGCACTTCCAAAAATACACTGATTAATGAATGCTTTTCATGTCCAATGCAGTAAAATCAGTTATCATGTATACTATAGACTGCACCAAATTTATTACAGATCACTTATAAATTTAACCGAATATAATTTAGTGGGACGTTAAGGAGGTAAATTAGTAAGCTGACACCAGTAGATTTATGTCCATAATCAATTTTCATGTCAAGGTGCTTAATGATACTTTATTTCTAGATTAGCATATTTGAGATTTATGAATGGATTTTTGACCATCCATAAATACATTGTTAATATTTCATTGCAAATTCATTTCTCAACTAAATCAAAAAATAGCATTAACATACATCATTAACACGTAACTATAGGTGAAATAAAAATAAAAATATTCATGCAACTATTTTCTTGCAGGTTCATGGATTAGGGAACATAAAGAGGAAGGCGCTATTTTTCCTTCTTTTGTGTAAGCTATGTACATCATATTAACTCTTTGTTATTACCATCATATTTTACCTCCTTTTTTCATTCCATCTTCTGTTGATTTATCCCCACAGTTCAAATGACCGAGGAGTGTGCAGTTCGAAGATGGAGTTTGAAGTGTCGGGATTGCTTACTGTTGTTGTACTGTCTGAGTGGCAGATTAGTTCTGTTTGAGGAGTTGAGGGTGGATACGGGTATGTGCGTGAATTGTACTGGCTGGGAGTGGATGTGGTAGTATTGAAGGTTAGTGAGAGGCGAAGGTCAGGTTGGATACATGTTTCATTTTCTAATGGTCAAGTAGTTTCCTTGGCAATTCAGGAATCAGTATGGATGGAGATAAAGAAATGAGGTAACATATATTACTTGGTTTTCAATAACATGGCATGATGCCATCTACACGTAACACACAGACTAAATGTTTTGTTTATGTTGAGAAAGAGGGGAATAAGAATTCAACTTCATTATGTAAAAGCTAAACTATGTAAATGAAATACCATCTACACTTAACACACAGATTAATTTTTTGTAGCTAATATTATAACTGCCGCATGGATTTAAAGTGGAGCGGAACATGTGTATATATTTTCTATTACAGCTAAGATATTATTTACGTGAACGAAGATACAAGTTTCAAGTAGTCGTCCTATGAAATATTTATAGCACGAATTTTTCTTAGTGAAAAAAATAGTTTGAAGGCTTACATTGATATAATATAGGAATGCTTCCAGAAACACTAGCAAAGGTACATGATTGTTATTTATAACTTTGGAATGATGTCCGTAGAGGGAGCCAACTTGAACTTTTCATGCAAGTCCTGAGCGGTCATAAAAATATAATATTTATTATTTATCTATGACTTTTAGTTGTGCGTCCAGGTTAATAGGAATATAAATCATGTACGTATAGAAGGTTGTATACAATGCATGTTAGCCAGTGCATGACTATCCTTTACCATCCTGTGGGTCTACATCCCAAAAAGGCGAGTAGTATATTGTTATCAGCATATTTATACCAGTTCTTGTTATATTATCTAAGTTTTGTAATTTATACCAGTTCTGTGTAAATTTCAAAACACCTCACATTTTGCAGTTAATCCATGTTTGTCTTGCAGATGGAAACCTCAAAGTGGTTGTATGATAAATGCACAAGCATAAATGGAAATGGAGCACAATGCTCAGTTTTAAAATTCAATTCAGTACAGTGTTCAGGCTGAAAAATACTTTAGGTCAGTTAACCGTATCTGATCTTGTCGATGGTGGGTTTGTAATTTGGACCACTTATCGTTTGCGTTTTGCGTAATGGTTGTATGTTAAATTATGATATTTAGATGTTATTTGATATTTGTTTTGGATGATGAATGGTTGTATGTTAAATTGTGATAGTTTAATGTTTGTCGAAAAGGAATTTGCTTTAGAATGCAAACTGTGATATGTTGTTGTATTTGCTTTGAGATATTGTTATTATATGTTGTATATGCTTATTTGCTTTGAGATATTGTTATTATATGTTGTATATGCTTATTGATGTATGTTTTATGAAAGTAATTGAAGCGTATTATGATTATTAGTTGTTTAATGGAATTACCTATTGTAGGACTGGTATAATATTCGCGTTTGTAATAGTTATAAATGTTATTAAATTTATTGTATGACATTGCCAGCTTTATATACTAATAGTAATAATTGTTACAAGTTTCATATTTGTAACAGTAATTACTGTTATAAAAATAAATTTACAACGGTTATAAATGTTATAAATTTTCCAATACCAACGGTTATAAGTGTTACAAAATAATAATTTGATAATGGTAATAACCGTTACAATATACACTCTTTATAACAGTTATAACCGTTACAATATTCGTGACAACAGTTTGTCACGTATGCGATAGTAACGGTTATAACTGTTACAAAGTTGACTAGTAACGGTAATAACTGTTATTAAAACCCTTTTCTGGTGTTGTGTTGGTTAAAGAGATTAGTGTTTGAGCAAAAATATTAATTTTGTCAAATTAAAATTGTCAACATAAATGTCATCGTCTTTTATATTCATTTTGTTAAACTAGATTTGTTAACAAAATGAAATTATCAGTATTTATCATTTTGTTGAACTATAATTGTCAACAAAATGTATGTATCACTTTTTAGGCATTTTGTTGAAATAGGATTTGTATGCAACATAAGAATCATTTTTATTGTCAAATGCATACATTAGAATTTGTATGCAATGTCAGAGAATCATTTTTATTGTCAATGCATACACTAGAATTGTATGCAAATTTAAAATAAACATTTTATATGTTACATTATACATTGAAATTATATATACACAAATAAAATATTTCTTTTTATTTGTTAAAGTCAAAAATAGAAATTGCATACAAATAATGAAAATAAAAATTATCTTTTATTTGTCATTAGCAAAAAATGTCAAGAAAAAAGTTACATATTTATTTGACATTATGGACATGTAGATATGATATGCCAATAAAACATTCTTTATTTGGCGTGTTAAATACGTTAGTGGAATCATCAAATGGTTTATATTTATATATAATTTTATATATAAATATAAATTAAAATTAAACGAATCGCACGCAGTAGTTCGCGTTTCGGAATCGTAACTTTAAACATTATACCAAAAGATCCGACCATCGGATTTTCACAAAACTGGAACCGTTAGGTCCCTTTGGGAGGATCTTTCCAACGATATTAAATTCGTTAGAATCCAACGGTTAGATTTTGAGAAATGTGTAAATCAAATTTGGGTAAAAACAGCGCTAGGGCCGCATAGTGACCTGAAGCGTCGTTAAATTAAATCGAGCTATTTTTATATAAATAAAAATAGAGATAACTCGTTATTAAATATTATTAACGATATGAATTGTAAATAAACCAACCCTTGGTTCATTAAGTAATTATTGGTTTGTTAAAAATATGATTTTTTAACATATGTATGCACATATAAAATTGACATGTTATTGTTGATTGATTGAACGAATTGTGCTCGACCAGTTTATGAGCAAAATATGTTTTTTTACATTTAGCATTGAGTTAGGTAAAAATATTTATGTGCTAACACCTTGTGAAACACTTCATGATTTGACAATAAGGTGTTACCGATGTTGTTTATTTCAAGATTAATGAATGATTTTGAAAAGTGTTTTCTTAAGTAAAAAGAATAGTATTACCGATTTTGGACAGGAATGTATGTCTTCCCCGATTGGTGGGATGGTGCATTGTCAGTGTAGCTGTTAAGTACACACACACACACACACACACATATATATATATATTGGTTCGGTTAGGGTGCGTACTGCCCGGTCCTGAGGGAACATGACCGATATTTGGTTTCATACTTGTTTGTATGTTTTGTTACGTTTAGGAAATCATATTTCCAAATGTTTTGTTTTCAAATCCCGAAGTGAAATCTACTTTGATATAAAAAAATAGATATGTATTTCAAAATGATTAGAAATAAGAAATCGGGAATAAAGTCCAAAGAAATAATTTCTATAAAGTGAATTGGATTTTGAAATCTAAGTTTAGGGATTAGGCCAAAATGGGTAGATTAAGGAATTGCATGTTGATTGATGCATTGTAGATCCATATGTTTATTTATGGTTGATGTTTATGCACTGGCAATCCAATGGAGTAAACCCGTTCCGCGTTAGTGACATGGTCCTACGATTGACCTTACTATTAAATAGGTTAAGTAAGATTTATCATACCAGTCCCATGACTGACCTATAGTTTGTTTCACTTGCAAACTCGGGTGCCCATATTTTCCACACGGGCAGTCGAGTGGCTTGTTTTGCAGATATCTATTTATTAGGCAGGATTTTGGATCGAAGCGTAAAGCTGTGGCCAGAATAATGGTAGTCTTCCGCTACATTGTATTAAGTTTCTTGTAAATTAATCTTCTGCTATATTATTATAATCGATGTACTCTGATATAGTCTTTACTCTGATGTAACATTATTATAATGTTTATAAAAGTCTTATGTTATTTTTTCTGATGTGTTGTATGCCCAAAGTTAG
Source organism: Allium sativum (assembly GCA_030737875.1). Taxonomy (NCBI): domain Eukaryota; kingdom Viridiplantae; phylum Streptophyta; class Magnoliopsida; order Asparagales; family Amaryllidaceae; genus Allium; species Allium sativum. The sequence goes on along the minus strand of CM060926.1, from coordinate 1,013,512,035 downwards.
CATATTCGGGTTTTTGAATGGTCTTAGTCGATTTTGCGATCGATTAGGTTCGGGATAAATCAGAATCATTACAGTGGCTACCATTATATTCCATTAGCAATAATTATTTTAATTGATTATGTAAATTAATAACTTACCATATGAGTATTTCATGATCATATATGTATAAACTGTTAATACCATATTTGTATCATCGATTTACAAACTCATAGACCAAATAAAGAGTTACATCACCTTTAACGATAAACTTTATGCACTACACGATTTGTTAAAAAAGTGATGAAATTACTTCTGTTATTATTTGAATGTAAAATTTATACTTTAAATTTTATTTTATTTTAATTACTTTGATGTCCTTATCGCATATAATTGTTTTGATATGATTTTTTTTTCTAGACCAACTTAAATCATAATATTATGTATATACCAATTGCTTTGATTTCTGTTATTTCACTGTTATATATGATTTCACAATTCAACAATCATGTTTTCTATAGTTTTCTTATCCTATGTTCAGTATTTTTATTTCACGAAAGGGTTCAATTTTTGGATTCTCCAATAAGAAAGGTATAATTTTTTATATTTCTGAATTTTACCTTTTTGATTACTTTGATGTCATGATGCCATCTAATTGTCCTGATATCATATTTGGTTAGCCTATATTAAATCATAATATCTTTTATTTCCATTATTTTACTATTGTAAATAAATTCATAGCCCAACAATCATCTTTTGTATAATTTTCTTGCCTATTTTACGTATTCTTATTTCACGAGCTGCTTCAATTTTCAAATTCTTCACCAAAAAACTGGAAACAACAACAAAGATATAAACTACTTATTTTATTGTCATATCATTCAAAACTAATAATACTATGGGAATGGACATTGAACCTAAGGTAGTTAATTTGTAAAGATCAGATATTTCTTTAGCCTTTTTTCATGCATTATACATACATTTTACATGTCCTTAAGCATTGATTATATATGACATCAAATGTGGGTGTATCTTAAAATAGTATATCTTGAATAGTTGAGAATATATTTGCTTTAATTTATATGTAGGGTGATTAGAGTAATGAATATCTCCAGGGTGTGTTATCATCCGAGAGCACACCTTTAACGACTTGCCATTTTGACCGCTCCATGTCGGTAATTAAACCAACTTAGAAAGTTCAAAACGACGGTAGTTTCTCTACAGGTTTTTACATCCACTGTTGGAACATTATTGCTCCACTTGTCCTAGAAGCCATTCGCGGTTTTTTCAATAAAAGCAAAATCCTTGGATCCATAAACTCTACAAATCTTGCCTTAGTCCCGAAGACCGAAAATCCTCAAAATGTGACTCAATTTCGTCCGATAGCATGCTGCATTGTGATATACAAAGCTATAGCTAAAATTCTGGCTTCTAGACTTAAATCTTCACTTACCACTTTAATATCCCCGAATCAAGCAGCCTTCTTACCTTTTAGAATTATCCTAGACAACGTTCTTCTAACGCATGAATTACTGAATGGCTATAATAGGAAAAATATGTCTCCTAGAGCAATGATGAAAATAGATATCATGAAGGCTTTTGACTCAATCAACTAGGAAGCTCTTATTATTATAATGGAGAAAATGCTCTTTCCCGGAAAATTCGTCAAGTGGATATATCTGTGCATATCCACAGTTAGATATTCTCTTGTCTTCAATACCCACTATGTTGGCTACTTCAAAGGCCGGAACGTATTAAGACAAGGATGTCCCCTCTCTGCGTACTTATTCATCCTCGCCATCGAAACCCTAACACTTCAACTCGAGAGACAAGTTCAATTGAAGAATTTTATATTACACCCGAAATGCAAAACCCCCTAATAACATCCCTTGCATTCGCTGACGACCTCATCATCTTCACAAAACCGACCACTAAATCCCTAACCTCAATCATGAACACCCTTGCGCAGTTTCATGCATTCACGGGCCTTCATTTAAACCAATCGAAATCGCAAATAATGATAGCTGGGTTACCTCCCGAGAAGATAACGGAATGCCAAATGATAACTAACATGAACTTGATGAACAATAGCATGACATACCTGGGTATCCCTTTGGCTACAAAGCGCATATCTATGTCTCAGTGCATCCCTCTGTACGAAAAGATCACATCAGTATTTAACAGATGGGAGAACAAATTTCTCTCCCAACCTGGAAGACCAGTAGTACTCAATGCATTAATCTTCTCAATGACAGTGTATTGGAGCAGGACGTTCATACTACCAACCAAACTTTTAAAGATGATACGAGCTGCGATGCGGAACTTCCTCTCGACCGGTTCCATACACTCGAAGAAACTTCCATTGATTGCCTTCAACAAACTTGAAAAGCCGAAACGAAACGGAGGGCTGGGAATAAAAAATATCAAAGCTTGGAATTATGCTGCGCTATCCAAACACTATCAAAATCTGGTAATAAGATCGAACACCTTGTGGGTGCAATGGGCGACGAAACACAATCTCAAAAATGAGGATATCTGGATCGTGAAGGCTAAACCAAAAAGTAGCTGGGTGTGGAAAACCATGTTGAAAGTCAGAGACTTGACCCTCCCTCACTCCAAAATTCAACTAGCTGAAGACTGTAAAGCTAAATTTTGGTCTTGCCCATGGATCAAGACAAGGTTGATCTTGATGAAATCCCTGAATCACGAAGAAATTTCAGTAAGTGGGATCCCTATCAATGCCAAAGCCATAACATATGTAAGAGATGGTAAACTAACTCTTCCCGCCGCAACTAGCAGTACTCTCAACAGAATTCAGAATGATTACAATGGTATGAATTACAATCTGGTATCACATGATAATTATGTTTGGACTGAGGACAATAAAACCCACAGCACTGGAGTTGTTTATTCTGCATTAATGAGAGAAAAGGAGATGCCAAAATTTAAGTGGTACAAAAGAGTATGGAACCAAACAACTAACGAAAAACTGAATTTCTATCTATGGAAGGTAAGCCAAAATGCATTGCATACTATGTCCAATCTAGTGGATGTGATCAGCACATGCAAACTTTGTAATAGGATGAATGAGGACATTGAGCATCTATATTTCAACTATCCCTATATCGGTTTTGTATGGGACAAAATCAAGAACAAAGCATGCATTCATGTAGTGGGAAGTGGTGGTCAACAGGAGTGATATACCATTTTTAAAGCGACAAGGTGGAAAACTGAAGAAACTTACATGCTTCTCCTCTTGTTAAAATGCATGTTAAGGGAAGTATGGGCTGAACGAAATGAGAGAATTTTCAACAACAAATCAAGAACCAGATTGCAGTTATATAAAGACATTTACAGTAACATTAAAAGATCGATCCTTCATTCTGGATTTGATTTTAGTTTGACAGTTGTCGAGAGATGGTGCTAGTTTCTGTATTTCTTTTCTTTACTTTTGTCTTTTGCTACTTTCCGTATTTATATTGTAAGACCTCCTTTCGATATAAATATAATGGTAGGGGCCATTCAACCCCGCTGGCTTTGCCAAAAAAAACGACGGGTAATTATTTAGCTTATAGGGTTTAAAGAAATAAACATAGAATCACAGTGCACAAATATATACAGCGGAATAAATTTTTATATATATCAGAATTTTTACAAAAGTTTGTACAACAGAAAAATGATATACATTCATGAAATTTGTAAAAGAATAAAAGTTTATGGTTCAGTCGGGCATTGCACGCGCATGTGCGTCTTGTGTCTTCACGTTCCTTTCCTGTTTTGCAAGCTGAAAACTTCAAGCCTAGAACACTTAGGATCTGACCCGAGCATTCCATGCAAAACACAAAAACATTCGAGTTAGGATTAATCTTTGTTCAAGTAAGATAATTTCAATGGAAACTGCAATCTAATAATTAATCCCAACGTTTAACAAGTCTTTAGATTCCAAATATGCAGTGAAACCATAGTTCACAGTTTAACAAAATCATTCCATCATAACATATAAAGGTGTACGAATACGGTTTTTAGACAGCAGAAAGTGGTCACGACTTAAATATAAGTTGCTAACATATGTATTTCATATGCATACATACATACCTATATGCATTCAATTAAATGACACAAATGCAAAATTAATGTTTAACAAAGGATTCATGCATGAACAGGGAACATATTTAAAACAGAGCTGCGCCTAGTAGGACAGTGGAACAACAAGTTCCCAGTAATAAGAAAGCCTAGGTATGTGTTTTGTTTCAGCAAGTGGTCATTTGGTTACGTATCCTAACTGGGCCTTTCGAGTTTAATTTGAGGCTATACATGGTTACCAAAAAGACACAAAACACTTATCATTTACTGTCATCATGCAAATTTAACTGAAGGGATACATGGTTATTAAAAAGACACAAAACACCTATCATTTACTCTCATCATGCAAATTTAACTGAAGGCATACATGGTTATTAAAAAGACACAAAACACTTCATTTAATTTCATCATGCAAATTTTACTGAAGATATACATGGTTATTAAAAAGACACAAAATGCTTATCATTTAATGTCCTCATGCAAATTTTTACTAGCAACTAACAAAGCCAAATCCAATGAACCCCAAAATAAGGCTTTCCAAAATTAGATACAGTAAATATATTTTTCACGATGTAAGCAACTTGGATAAAACGAATAGTATGGTAACAACTACTTATGTATGCATGCCAAGTCAATAAATATTGATGTATTGTTGTTCATATGCTAACTTTCAGTCAGCACAACAACATGGGGGAGTTAGGTACAAGGTGGGTGCATAATATAACCAGTGTTCTAGTTTTCAACAACGCATGGAAATGTGAAGGCAAAATGATGCATGCAACAACGTTAAGGTGAAGGACCAAGTGTGAATGTACATATGTGGTGACAATGCTACTAACATACATGAGAATGAACACAACAACATCCCAAATGTGGCACAAAAGATTTCACAACATCATGCAATAAAGTTAAATCAATCATTCACACCACAGCATTTAACCATTAATTCTAGTTTCTAGGGAAATTAAATACTCAAAACAAAGCTAATCGTGAGCATGACTCATCTACGACTGCGAACGGACAGAGAGCTCGATGTGGTGTTAATAGGTGATGGCGCAAAGTCACGGCGTTCAGCGCAGTGCTCAATTGGTAGGTGGAGACTCGAGTGGCACAGGTTTTGACTAGGCGATGGTCAAAGTGGTACGAATGATGGTGATGTTGGCCAGCGAGCGGCGACGGTTGCTGGGTTCGAAAGGGTGCGACTCTGGCGGTTCTCAGGCGATGGAGCAACGGTGGACGAGCGGTCGGTGGAGCGATGGAACGAGCGGTAACCGACTGCAAAAGGGAGAGCTGTAAAAAAGAGGTGGAAGAACGAACAAACGCCGGAGAGGAGGACAAAATTCGAATTCGGGAGGGAAAAGGGAAAGACTAAGCGGAAATATGGTTGAATTTGGGAAAGCAAGGAGTTTTTCACGGTGGCCATTTTCACTTTAGGGATTCTAGTTTTTTTTTTTTTCATTGTGAACTAAAGGAAAGGGGTCATCTAAAATAAACAACAGGGAATGAAAAAAATAGTAAAGAAAGAGGCGGTGCAAACAGCTGGAGGACACGCGTTAAAACCAAAACAGGAGAACGGACAAGTGTATAACAAAACTAAACATACCCATAAGAAGAGGCAAAATGAATAAGCAACTATTCTAAAAGTATATGCTATTAAAATACCATGTATATACAATAATATAAATATATTTTAAATTCTCAAATACAACTTAAATTAATTTTAGATCAAAAAAATTCAAATTAAATAAATAAACTCGTGTTTAAAAAAATTAATTTTTTTATATACTTTCTCATATAATATTTCCAATAATTTATAAAAATTACAGCTACCGCTTAATTAAATACAACTATTCAGATTCAAATAAAATTTTAGAACATACAAAATTATTTAAATAAATTCTCAAACAAATCTGTATACAACAACAGTTAGTTTAAAACATATTAATACCTTAAAATTTAACAAAACAAAACAAATTTAGAAATAAATATAAGGTTTAAATTCACACTTATAAAATAAATAAATTTAAGTTTTTTTTTAGAACGTCGAAAATTTTGGTTTGTTACAAACATCCTTTTGAAGCAGTCTTTAATGATTATATCTTGGCCTTCAAGCCAGTATTATGAGTATGAAAATACATCTATCTTACTACACTAATTACAACATAATTCGACATTTGAAATGAAAAAAATTGCTTAAAATATCACCCTCAGACAATATCTTAAGCAAGGAGTAATACTCGGGTTAGTTATCTATAATCCTACAATAACACAAGTGTTCAACAATAATTACAAATATATATATATATATATATATATATATATATATATATAGCTACGACCCATGTGCGAAGCACGGGTTCGCACTTGTGTGTGTGTGGATGTGTGTGTGTGTGTGTGTATTCTTACACCATGCTTCTTTAATATTTTATGTATAATTTAGGGCCGACACACTTGGTAACATTCTCATTTCATTATCTTTGTCGTTTAATTTTGATGCACATGTACAGTTAATTATCTTACGTATCAGCTGCATATCTGGCAGTTCAGCTGTAAGTACATTTCTTAATGATTTTTGATATTTCTTGATGTCAAACTAAAAAAGAAATACATAAAGAGAAACGTCAAAGTTAGTCACTCAAGAACAATTAATCATTGTCTTATTGTATAACGTCAAGCAATCGAAATGATAGAAATGAGAAAAAAGTAACAATGTTCCTACGGTTAGATAATGATATTTTATATGTGGGTACATCAGTATTTTGTGTGTGGGTAATGAATGCAATGTTGGCAATGAGTATTTTGTATGTGGGTAATGAATGCAGTGTACGCAATGACTAGATTTTTGTTGGGAGACGATGGTTTTGCATTAAGCAGTTTGGGTACTTTGAGTAGTTTGGATTGGAAACAATGCTATATATAATTGAATGTTTGGTTTCCTTTATTCATTTGAGTTCCATGTATTCATTTGAGTTTATGGTATGGTTTTCTATATATTATTAACAGTTTTGCCCATGCATTGACAGTCTGTTTTCATGTACTGACAGTTTCAGTGTTTATGTGCTGATAGATCCTAATTATATTGACAATTTATATTTATGTGCTGATAGATCCTAATTATATTGGCAGTTTGTATGTTTATTGTCATTCTAACTTTTTATTATTTTCTTGACTTGCAGGTGCAGAGATTATCTTTTGATTACTATCACATTTTCAAAGCCCAGAGGAACCTGGTTATCTGTTGAATCATTGGCTGTATCTATAGTTTTTTCAAAGTGCTTGAACTTAGTAGATTATCATTATGCACTTTTTCAATAGTAGACATCACTTGGTAACTCTTTGTAGTGTATTAATATTAACCAGCTTAGCTGGAACTCGACTAGTCTCTTTTCCATTAAAAATGATTCAGCTTCTTTGTTAATGCTATATATGCATCACCATTATTTGTTGTATCCACATGCAATGAATCTGTGGTATTCATATTGTCTTGAGAATGATTAATTTCCTATTTTGGCAACTAAGATTCGACTATATTACATCTTCTGTTGTAAATTTATGGTTATGGTTATTGAAAATTAGCTAGTATTGATAATTAATATTTTTGTTTACGTCATAGAAAAATATCGGTGGAATGTTTATGAACTTGAAACATTCATCGAGTGTTGCAGATTATGAACATGAAACACTTATCGAGTGTTGCAGATTATAGAACTGAAACACTCATCGAGTGTTGCAGATTATAGAACTGAAACACTCACCAAGTGTTGCAGATTATGAACTTGAAACACTCGTTGTGTGTTGCAGATTATCAACTAGAAACACTTATTAGGTGTTGCAGATTATCAAACTGAAACACTTGCTAAGTGTTTCAAAAATCTGCAACATACAAATCTGCAACACCAAAAAAGTGTTTCTAAATAAATTTAGCAACATTTTATTACCGTTTCAAATTGGCCATTTTGGTGTTGTGATACTTCATATTGCACAGAGTAATTCGGTAGTTATTTATCGACCGGAAATTTTTTGTTAACCGATTCTAGATAATATGAATATTTTCGTATTTTCAATCATCGACCTTAACCATCATTTGGTTGTTACTAGACGCTTTACTATTTAGTTTTTCAGTTGCATGTTGCCAAATAAAGTTAAAAGGAAGAAAAAAATAATGTAGTGAGGGCGTGGTGATGAAAATGGCAATTTTTTTGGGAAGAAAATATTAAGATAGAGAACGTCGAGACTAAAATTTAGCATTTTCTGAGATGAAGAGGGAGAGGCAATAAAATGGGTAGCATGAGAAAGTATAGATAATATGTAGCACTTAACTAAACTAGACTGAGTAAATTGAAGTCACCAATGAGATGTGTGTAGCATGACCTAAACATTATGTAGTGAGAAAATTTGCACTACTGGAATTCACACTTATTATAAGCATAGTGGTGTAATTTTATATTATCTTATCCTTAAAACTTATTAGTTCCATGCTGGATCCGGAAGCTTATTGTACATTGATCAGAAGCCCTTATACCTAATTCAGATCGGTTATATGAGAAAATATCAATTTTTGACTATTTGAATTCTTATTTTCATCTGAATTAATCATTCATTATTACTAGTATTAGTATAATTTTTTTTGCAATTGGGCCACCTTTTAGAAATAATAACTAGGCATGTTTTTAAAATACATAGAAAAATAGATTTGTTTTGGCCACGTAAACACTAACTGGGTTACATTTAGTTGGTGATTTTCGAAAAATCGTCAATTGGGTATAACATGTGATCCTTCGATCGACTTTAGAAAAACCACCAACGTGCGATTTTCAAAGGTCACCAATAGTTTTTTCCTACACTTAAGTAATCATCATTTTATCTCCTCCTCACTTTCCACTTTACCTAAAATTCACCCACCTTATTTTGAACCATAAATCCAATTTTTAGTAGATCCGAATCAAATTTTAGTTGATTCTCTTAAGTTGTGTACAAACTAGTATTAAGTTTTAGACAAGATGTACTTCAAATGTATTTCATATAAGACAAGATGTATTTTGGAGAATTTCAGTGATATAACTACTTTGAATGGATTGATCCTTCAATATATGCTAGAGGACTCCAACAAGTGCTTGAAATGCAAACTAAAAATAAATTTTTATTAAATTTGATTCGAGCATTGATAAGATATCCAAGATGGACGTAATTGCAAGTCGAAATAAGATGCCATCACTGGCATATTGTTTGCTTTCATGTGTGCATATTAGTAACGTTTATGCATGGTTAGTTATGTATTAGTGTAAGTGAAGATTCTTATTTCATATTAAATTTTATTTTAATAACAATCCAATCGAACTTAATTTATTTAGGGGATTGTTAAAGGGACTCCACTTCTGGTTAAGGGGGGACATTTTAAGGGGACTCCACCTTAAAAAAAATTATTAAGTGTAACACCCCGTAATTCTGTTAATATTAATATTCACAAATTAAAAAATAACTAATCTCAGACGTGAGAATTGTGGGAAATGGGTTGCGCCATTGTGTTCGTCTCGGAATTCTGGTTGAAATAGAGTCTGAGTTTGCGTGAATTGGACTTCGTATGAAGAAGTTATGGCCATCAGAAGTTTCAGAAAATTCAAAACAGCTCGCAGGAAATTTAAAATTCAAACTGAAAGTGCAGAAGCGGGCTGGGCGGGAAAAATTCCCGCCCAGGCAGGTCGACTGGGGAGTCGACACTAGTGTCTACCTCCCCCCCCCAGGTCGACTATAGTGTCGACCTGGTCAGGCGGCTAGGGTTTTGACTGAGCCCAATCTTGAGCTGCTGATGTGTCTTTAGGGCTGAGTTGGAAAATTAAACGGTTCTGTTTAGTTCTGAGTTGATCTGACGGTCTAAATAAATCCTAAACTCTATAAATACCTAGGTAGTCTCTCACCCTAATTCATATGAAAAATAGAATAGCTACCGTCATACCGCCGCCATGGAACTCAGTGGAGCCGCCGCCAACTAAGAAGGAAGAAAAGGTAATCAAATTCTAATTCTACTCAACTCTAAAGCAAATCAAGACTCTCTTTTCTTCTCTAATTGTGAGTATGATGATCTTAACAAGATTATTATTAAATTAATTAGGTTAAGTTATGAATGGATTATGAGTAGATGATGTGAATTGTCATATATGTTGTTGTAAACCTTATATTATCATGTATGTTATAAATCCTATGCTATGTGGTGATGATATCCTATATGTTGTAAATCATGCTATGATGATGTTATGTATGTTGAGAGTTTCTATGCTAAGTTGTAATGAATCATACATGTTAAAAAGCCATGATGTTACTATCTTGCTAATTAGTTCATGTTAATCAAATCATAATATTGATACTATTTGGGATATGTTGATCTATATGACAAGTCACATATGCAAGTTTAGGTTGATTAGTAAAAGTTATGAACATATGCCATGACATCTATTATGATATCTAGAATTATGCTATGACATATGTGAAATTCTATGCTAGTTCACACCATCATTATGTTGCCTAAAACCCCATATGCAAGTTAATACATAAATTTGGGTTATGATTATATCATGTAAATTGTGACATTTAACAAGTTGACACCTTTAGATCCTTAATATGTGTAGTTTATGCAAGTTTCACCCCTATTATGATTAGATTCATTTTAATTGTCTATATGTTGTGATAATTCATTTTTGTGCTATGAGTTAGACTATTCGAGTCTAACGTATATTCTGCGTTGAATAAGCGAACGTATAAACGTGGGGTAGGGGTAATATTAAGGATTTAATAATAAGAAGTTGGGGTGCAATTGATATGATTTTGCATGCCATGAGTGAATGACCATGTAACAACCCGTATTTTTGAATAACATGTTATAACATAAATGGAGGCAGAATTAAACTGTAAGATCTGAATCAAGGGAAACGGGCTATGCCATTGCGTTCGTCTCGGAAAAATACGCGAAATAGAGTCCGAGTTTTCGAAAATCGGAGTCCGTATGACCAAGATATGGCCTCGCGAAGTTTCACGAAAAATTCCCAAATTAAAGTATACTTAATTAAGTGAAATGGGTTGCGCAGAGAAATATATATATATTGATATATATATATATATATAATTGAAAATAAAATAAATAAATATGCAAAAATGTTCAAAACAGCGAATTGGGAGAGGGGAATAACCGAACCGGCCGATTTTTGAGGTCGACCCGAGCTCGCTGGGTCGACTAGGGGTTAATCCAGGGTGTTTGGCTGTCAACCCGTGGGCCGATTCGCTCAAATGCAGATTTTGCATTTGAATGGTTCTCATGGTTCATCTTTAATCTAAAGGCCCTAGATGGTTCCTACACTTGACTTCTTCCCCAAGACATGCTTTGATGGCTTGGATTGAATCTAGGTTTAATCCTATGGCCTAAAACACTTGCCTAATCTATAAATAAGACCCTAACCTACCCTAAATCATCATTATTCATTCATACAACTAAACTATGGCAAAATCAATCCTCTCATGGCCTCCACTCTCTTCATAAAATTCCTAAATAAATTCCTAAGTGATTTTCCATGCATACAAGTGTTTTCAAACTTGTATGAGCATCATTAGCTTGCATTCAAGTCAAGTTTATATATTTGCATCATAAAGAAAGAGTCTTGATCATTTTGGCTCAAGGGTTTTGCTTGCATTTTGGGTTTAATTGATTTCATAAGGGCTTTGTCATATTTTTGTGACTTCTTAAGCATTGTAAGCCCTATTCTACTTTCATACTTAAACTCTAAAGTTAAATGTATGATATGCAAGTTTATCATGTTGTGATATGCAAGTTTATATGCAAGTTTATCATGTTGTGATATGCAAGTTTATATGCAAGTTTATATGCAAGTTTATCATGTTGTGATATGCAAGTTTATATGCAAGTATGCCAAGTTATGTTATGCAAGTTTGGGTTGAACATTTTGTTCATGCTATCATGTTATGCAAGCTTATTTTGGGTTTATAAACATAAAGCTTTAAGCTTTATGCCAAAGGTTGCATTTTAGCAACATGTAAGTTATCATATCTCTTATGATAACTTCCATGTGAGGCTAAATGCGAACTTATGGCCATCTCTACATGTCATTTAGCACCATGTATCACCAATATGCTAAGTTTGGTTTTATGCATGCTTTTGAGGCCTAAAAATGTAATATGCAAGTGTATGAACATATGAACATTTCATATGCCACCATGTTAAGCTTGTGGCTTCAATACCTTTATGTCATGATTATGCCAAGTTCCCTCTTTCTATCCTTTATGCGCTATTGCGATATGTAAGCGATGGGATTGCGTTTGGGATTGGGTAAACTTAAAAGACATAAAACATAAGCTTGGGAATTTACCTATTAAGTTAGGTCTACCCATTGGGAATTTACCTATTAAGTTAGGTCTACCCAATTGCTTGAAAACTTGTAACATGTTTTGGAAACATGATGGACATGACACTTAGAAAAGATAAGTGTGGCCAACTCGAGGTTGGGTTGAGTTTGTAGCGTAAACCTACCCGGAACCGACCGGCTTAACTAGTTGCTACAAACAATAGGACCCAATGTGAGAAGTTGGTCATGTTGTACCTTGAACCCGAGGTTAGACCAAGTTGTGGTGTAAAGCTACCCGGACCCGCCCGGCTTTACTAGTAACCACAACAAGGTCTAATGTGAGAGGTTAAGGCGCATTAAATTAATTAATGCCTCGTGATTAGGGTTAAGTCATGGTCCACTTAATACTTAACCAATTTGGGCTTGGTAGATTAATCGGGGTTAAGTCGTGAACTCATCGTTACACTTAACCAAGTTAATCCAGGATTAGCAAGAGGGTAAAACCGTACTTAACCCACTAGAAAAATCCTAGCAATGGGGGCCCACTCCAGCAGTAATCCCAAGTTAGTATCATCATGACCCTAGGGACTAGGCTAGGGTGGGGGCACGATTACTGGACTGGAGGTAAGTGACCAAAAGCGACGGCAGAGGGTACGCCGGTGTAGTTCCGGGCGGACTCTGGTCGTGCACATAGTCCGTAGCCGGAGAAAACATGCACGGGTACCAGTAGATCGGGACTGTGCACTCATGTTCATGGTGTCCAGGGGTTGACACCCTAGGGCTTGATACACCCGAAGGGTGGACCCGGCACAGTTCGACTACAATTTTGATTGGGCCGTATTGACACCAACACGTGACGAGTTAGGCTTAGGGAGCCGATCGACTAGACCGTTTGGTTGGACCTTGTATTAGGGTCATTTCATGTTATTGGGCCAAAGCTTGGGCCAAGGGAGCAATACTTGTTTATTCAAGTCATGTTAGTTTGCTAGTACACCTGTGGTGCAAAACCTTAATCCTTATTATGCGATGACACCTTTATCTACCTTGTTAGTTAATCATCATGCTAGTATATTGTTATCCTTATGTTCATCCCTGCTGCTCATGCCAGTTAACTTTATCAGTTTACATTGATTGTAGTAGGGCTTACTCAGTCTTTTTGACTGACCTGTTTTCTTTTGCCTCTTTTCTTCCGTTTCCCCCCCCCAGGTTCTCAGGGAGGGAATACTGGAGCTTAGCTTGGATTTCGGATTGCTTGCTTGTGGGATTTCAGCTCATGTACGGTTTCGACATGAAGCTAGCTATGGTTACCACTTAATTGGGGATAGCACTTATTTATTTCAGTTTTTCAGTTGATGTTGTTTTATCTAGACTTGTTTATTTGGAAAGCTATGTTGTACCAAACTTGTTTTGAAATGTTTTGAAATCTTCCGCTGTTTTATCTATGTTATTTACTCTGTTTACATATATACATATGTTCTTGTTCTGCCTTGATATATCATTATGCATGTTTACCTGATTCAAACGCCCCTCCAAAGTCAGAGTGCTTGCAAGAGTCACCCTGGCGGAGGTGGGGTGTTATATTTGGTATCAGAGCATATGGTACGAGAAGGAACAAAAAGGCTTTTAGAAAACTTTTGGAAAACTATTTTCAAAACCAAGTATAAAGTATTTTCCAAAGAAAAGTCTAGTTTATTTTAAAGGCTATTCCCCAAAAAGCCATTAGCAAAATTCCTTCGTTTTTCTCCATTCTGAATCTGTCTTTTTCTTCGTTTTCAGTATGGCCGATAACTTTGCTATTCCGGAGGGAGTACACGTACCTGTTTGGTATAGGAGACTTTTGGAGGCTAGGGCGACCGAAGCCGGCCCCGCAGATGTTCCTCCTCCTCCGGTAGTTAATGTTCCTCCTCCTCCTCCTCCGGTGGTTAATGTTCCTCCTCCTCCTGTCGCTGAGGTTCCTCTTCCTCCTCCCCCTCAGCATCCTCAAGTGGACTTCGCAAAGACTTGCAAAGATTTCAAAGCAATGGGTGGCAAGAACTTTCAAGGCACTGAGACTTTTGTAGAGGCCAGAAATTGGTTGAAAGAGACCGAGGATTTGTTTGCTATCTTTGGGTTAGACGATCAGAGGAAGCTCTTGCTGGCGGTTTGGCTTATGAAGGATGAAGCCGCTTATTGGTGGGAAGTCACCAATGGTACTAGGCCTGTTGAGACTTGGGCCGATTTCAGGGCAAGGTTCATGCTTAAGTTTCTATCTTCTGCTGAGGAGAATCTGCAAATGGAGAGGTTCATAATTTTGAAACAAGGAGATATGTCTGTCAAAGAATATGTGAACAAGTTCAATCAGTTAGCTCGTTTTGGCTTGGATATGGTGAATACTCCTCAGAAGAAGGCTCTTCGTTTTGCTAGAGGATTGAATGAGCCATTGCAGGGATTGGCTATGTCACATATTCCCCATGGGGCCACGTTTGAGAGTTTGGTTGATATGGCGTTACTTCAGGGAGATGTCAAGAAAGAAACCAAGATGAATGATACTCAAGCCAAGAAGACTGATTCCCAGGGAAAAGGAAATCAGGGTAATCCAAGTGGTCAGAGCAGTCAAGGCAATCAGAACAAGAACAAGAGTCAAGGCAACAAGGGGAACAACAACAAGGGCAATAACAACAAGGGCAAGAACAACAAGGGGAAGTGCCATTATTGCGGTTCAGTTGGGCATCTTATTAAGGATTGTAAGAAGAGGAAAAGGAAGAATGGTGAATGCTTTTTCTGCGGTGAGACTGGACATTTCAGTAAGGATTGCCCGAGGAAGCAAGGGCAAGGCCAGGGTCAGACTCAGCGTGCTGGACCTTCAGGAGGGCAAGTTCATGCTCTCAATGTCGCTCCAGTTCCCGATCGAGGTAGTATTTCTGTTGAGAGCCTTGTATATATTTCTGATTTTCCAGTTCGTACCTTGTTTGATTCTGGTGCATCGCATAGCTTTATCTCATCTGATCTTGTTGATAGTTTGCACCTTAGTACTAGCTTGGTAGATGATCCCGTCTGTGTCTCAAATCCTATTGGGGGTTCCGCCCATTTGTCTATGATATGTGGGGATTTGAGGATCTCTATACTGAGTGTAGAGTTCTTGTGCAGTGCTTATGTTCTTGGTTTTAGGGGATACGGATTGATATTGGGCATGGATTGGCTGTCCAGATATGGAGCCATTCTTGATTGTGAGCATAGGGTTGTGAGGCTCGTGACTCGCCTCGGAAACACCCTAGAGATTTCTTGTGATCCGAGAGGTCCCGTCATGTTGTGCTATCTGGAATCACTCGACTCGTCAATGGAAACTCTTCAGTCTGTGAGAGTGGTTCGAGAGTATCCGGATGTTTTCGATGAAGTTAGGGGGTTGCCCCCTAAGCGAGAGATTGATTTCCGCATTTATCTGGTGGATAATGCAAAGCATGTTTCTTTGCCCGTTCGGCACATGGCTCCGCGTGAAAGGCGGGAGCTAAGTAAGCAAGTGAAAGAGTTGCTTGAGAAGAACTTCATTAGACGAAGTATATCTGAATGGGGAGCGCCTGTGGTATTTGCTACCAAGGCGGATGGTTCTCTCCGACTTTGCGTTGACTATCGAGAGTTGAATAAGCTGACTAAGAAGAACAGACACCCGTTACCGAGGATTGATGATCTCTTTGACCAGCTTGTCGGTGCTTCTGTTTTCTCTCAGCTTGATCTTGCTACGGGGTTCCATCAGCTCAGGGTAGCTGAAGATAGTATAGACAAGACTGCGTTCAGAACTCCAGATGGATTCTTCGAATGGCTTGTCATGCCGTTCGGCTTGACTAATGCACCCGCATATTTCGTGGACTTGATGAGTAGGGTGTTCAGGGAGTTCTTGAACAAGTTTGTCGTGGTCTTCGTAGATGATATTCTGATCTTCTCTAAGGATGAGGAAGAGCACGCAAGGCATCTCATGGAGGTGATGGATACGCTTAGAGCGCATCAGTTGAAGGCCAAGTTCTCCAAGTGTCACTTTTGGAGAAGGGAAGTTAGATTCCTTGGGCATATAGTATCTAAGCAAGGCTTAGCGGTGGATCCCGCTAAGGTAGTGGCAGTTCAGGATTGGAATACTCCAAGGAATGCAACCGAAGTGAGAAGTTTTCTAGGTCTTGCGGGTTTCTACCGGAAGTTCATCAAGGACTTCGCAAAGATATCCGCTCCTCTCACTAAATTGACGAAGAAGAATTTAGTTTTTGCTTGGAGCATAGAATGCGAGCTTGCTTTTCAGAAGCTCAAGAGAGCCCTCACATCAGCACCTGTTCTAGCTTTGCCCGATGGAGGGAAGTTATTTACCGTATACACCGATGCATGTGGCACGGGGTTAGGAGTTGTTCTTATGCAAGAAGGAAGAGTGATATGCTTTGGCGGTAGACAACTCAAAGTGCATGAGAAGAATTATCCCACTCATGACTTAGAGTTGGCAGCAATAGTATATGCACTCAAGGCTTGGCGCCATTATCTTCTGGGAGAAAGATTTGAGCTTTATACCGATCACAAGTCATTGAAGTATCTCTTTTCTCAGAAGGATCTAAATCTAAGGCAACAAAGATGGATGGAATTCTTGGCGTCCTACGATTTTGAGATAGCTTATACCCCTGGCAAGGGGAATGTGGTAGCAGATGCATTGAGTAGAAGAAGGTTGACCCTAAGTCCTCTATTCGTTGAGATGAAGAATTTAGAGTATGTGGCAACCTTTGATTTCTCTTTGGCGATTGAGTCGATGACCGGTTCTTTAGCATCTCTGGAACTCAGACCTACCCTTCTTGATCAAGTTGGGGCTTCGCAGAGAGAAGACCCTCAGATAGTTGAGATTATGGATAAGCTAATTCGAGGAGAGACGTCTAGTCATCTCGCTCGATATTCTATTGATGACAAGGGTTGGCTGAGGAGAGACAGAAGGTTATGTGTTCCAATGGTAGAAGATCTAGTAAGAAGAGTTCTTGAGGAAGCACATCGCTCTAAGTTGACTATACATCCGGGCGGAGATAAGATGTATAAAGATATGAAGCGCATTTTCTTTTGGCCTGGGATGAAGAAGGATGTGGCAGAATTTGTCTCTAGATGTATCATTTGCCAGCAAGTTAAGGCCGAGTCGAAGAAGCCCGGTGGGCTATTGCATCCTCTAGACGTTCCACTATGGAAGTGGGAGAGTATTTCCATGGATTTTATCGATGGGCTACCAAGGTCAAGGAAAGGGAATACGAGCATTTGGGTTATTGTGGATAGACTTACGAAGAGTGCTCATTTCATTCCGGTGAAGAGCAAGAGGACCGCATCTTGGCTAGCGTCTGTATATCTTCGTGAGATTGTGAGACTACATGGAGTCCCTTCTAGTATAGTCAGTGACCGTGACCCAATCTTTACAAGTCAATTCTGGAATAGCTTGCAAGAAGCTGTGGGCACAAGGTTGAATCTAAGTACGGCTTATCACCCACAGACGGATGGTCAAACCGAAAGGGTGAATAGGGTACTCGAGGATCTGTTGAGGCTTTGTATTCTGGATTTTGGTGGTACTTGGGAAGACCATCTTCCTCTTGTTGAGTTTGCATATAATAACAGTTATCAGGCAAGCATAGGGATGGCACCATTTGAAGCTTTATATGGGAGGCCGTGCAAGTCGCCTACATGTTGGTGGGAGACTACAGATGAGCTTATACTTGGGCCTGATATGATCAGAGATACATCCGAGAAGATCGAGTTGATTCGGAGACGGATGAAAGCGGCCCAAGACCGACAGAAATCCTATGCTGATAAGCGAAGAACGGGTTTGGAGTTTGATGTTGGGGATATGGTTTTCGTGAAGGTTTCTCCTTTGCGGAATGTGGTCCGATTTGGAGCTGTTGGGAAGTTGGCACCGAGGTTTGTTGGACCATTCCCTATTATAGAGAGGATCGGGCAGATGGCTTATAGAGTGAAGTTGCCCGAGAAGCTTGCTGGAGTACACGATGTTTTTCATGTCTCGCATCTCCGGAAGTGTTTACATGAATCAGCAGAGGTTGTTGAGCCAAGTGTTCTAAAAGATGTAGAAGTGGAGAAAGAGGCTACCTTGAGGAGAGCTCCGATTCGTATCTTGGGGACGGAGACCAAGAAGCTAAGGAATCGAGAGGTCAAATTGGTGAAGGTTCAATGGGGTGAAGCCGAAGAAGACGCAACTTGGGAAACCGAGGAGAAGATGCGTGGGCTTTATCCATTCCTTTTTGAGGGTACACTCTCAATCTCTTTTCTTTGTTAGCATATCTTTCTCTTTGCTATCCATGTTTATCTAGTTTATCGTGTTAATCTTGTCATGAGAACCTTAGGTAGAAACCCTTTGGATGAAACATGTGTTTGAAACATGTTATGCTTGATGGTTGCAAGTGGTTGCAAGTGTTTGCAAGTGGATACTCGTGGATGCATAATACACGTTAGGCACTAAGATCGGCTCACACACTTTCATACCGCAAATGCATGAGTGTTTATGCTTATTCATGGATGAAAACTTGTTATGCTATCACGTGGATGTTGCATATGGATGAATGTTATGTGCACTCATGTAGAGATTATAAATTATGTTAGGAATTTGCATACATATGGACTCATTTCACTAACATATTTTGCATTAAGGGGGTTTACTGAATCAGTAACCTCCTGATTTTCGCATTAGATAAGTACATATACACACACCTTTGCATATGATCATACAACATTTAGAACCTTTTAAGGACAATGATTGCTCGTGGATGATGTTTTGAGTAGATGGATGATGGATGGTAGGATACATTCTTCCTAACTTGGAGATTTCGGGGACGAAATCCTTTAAGGAGGGAAGAATGTAACAACCCGTATTTTTGAATAACATGTTATAACATAAATGGAGGCAGAATTAAACTGTAAAATCTGAATCAAGGGAAATGGGCTATGCCATTGCGTTCGTCTCGGAAAAATACGCGAAATAGAGTCCGAGTTTTCGAAAATCGGAGTCCGTATGACCAAGATATGGCCTCGCGAAGTTTCACGAAAAATTCCCAAATTAAAGTATACATAATTAAGTGAAATGGGTTGCGCAGAGAAATATATATATATTGATATATATATATATAATTGAAAATTAAATAAATAAATATGCAAAAATGTTCAAAACAGCGAATTGGGAGAGGGGAATAACCGAACCGGCCGATTTTTGAGGTCGACCCGAGCCCGCTGGGTCGACTAGGGGTTAATCCAGGGTGTTTGGCTGTCAACCCGTGGGCCGATTCGCTCAAATGCAGATTTTGCATTTGAATGGTTCTCATGGTTCATCCTTAATCTAAAGGCCCTAGATGGTTCCTACACTTGACTTCTTCCCCAAGACATGCTTTGATGGCTTGGATTGAATCTAGGTTTAATCCTATGGCCTAAAACACTTGCCTAATCTATAAATAAGACCCTAACCTACCCTAAATCATCATTATTCATTCATACAACTAAACTATGGCAAAATCAATCCTCTCATGGCCTCCACTCTCTTCATAAAATTCCTAAATAAATTCCTAAGTGATTTTCCATGCATACAAGTGTTTTCAAACTTGTATGAGCATCATTAGCTTGCATTCAAGTCAAGTTTATATATTTGCATCATAAAGAAAGAGTCTTGATCATTTTGGCTCAAGGGTTTTGCTTGCATTTTGGGTTTAATTGATTTCATAAGGGCTTTGTCATATTTTTGTGACTTCTTAAGCATTGTAAGCCCTATTCTACTTTCATACTTAAACTCTAAAGTTAAATGTATGATATGCAAGTTTATATGCAAGTTTATCATGTTGTGATATGCAAGTTTATATGCAAGTTTATCATGTTGTGATATGCAAGTTTATATGCAAGTTTATCATGTTGTGATATGCAAGTTTATATGCAAGTATGCCAAGTTATGTTATGCAAGTTTGGGTTGAACATTTTGTTCATGCTATCATGTTATGCAAGCTTATTTTGGGTTTATGAACATAAAGCTTTAAGCTTTATGCCAAAGGTTGCATTTTAGCAACATGTAAGTTATCATATCTCTTATGATAACTTGCATGTGAGGCTAAATGCGAACTTATGGCCATCTCTACATGTCATTTAGCACCATGTATCACCAATATGCTAAGTTTGGTTTTATGCATGCTTTTGAGGCCTAAAAATGTAATATACAAGTGTATGAATATATGAACATTTCATATGCCACCATGTTAAGCTTGTGGCTTCAATACCTTTATGTCATGATTATGCCAAGTTCCCTCTTTCTATCCTTTATGCGCTATTGCGATATGTAAGCGATGGGATTGCGTTTGGGGTTGGGTAAACTTAAAAGACATAAAACATAAGCTTGGGAATTTACCTATTAAGTTAGGTCTACCCATTGGGAATTTACCTATTAAGTTAGGTCTACCCAATTGCTTGAAAACTTGTAACATGTTTTGGAAACATGATGGACATGACACTTAGAAAAGATAAGTGTGGCCAACTCGAGGTTGGGTTGAGTTTGTAGCGTAAACCTACCCGGAACCGACCGGCTTAACTAGTTGCTACAAACAATAGGACCCAATGTGAGAAGTTGGTCATGTTGTACCTTGAACCCGAGGTTAGACCAAGTTGTGGTGTAAAGCTACCCGGACCCGCCCGGCTTAACTAGTAACCACAACAAGGTCTAATGTGAGAGGTTAAGGCGCATTAAATTAATTAATGCCTCGTGATTAGGGTTAAGTCATGGTCCACTTAATACTTAACCAATTTGGGCTTGGTAGATTAATCGGGGTTAAGTCGTGAACTCATCGTTACACTTAACCAAGTTAATCCAGGATTAGCAAGAGGGTAAAACCGTACTTAACCCACTAGAAAAATCCTAGCAATGGGGGCCCACTCCAGCAGTAATCCCAAGTTAGTATCATCATGACCCTAGGGACTAGGCTAGGGTGGGGGCACGATTACTGGACTGGAGGTAAGTGACCAAAAGCGACGGCAGAGGGTACGCCGGTGTAGTTCCGGGCGGACTCTGGTCGTGCACATAGTCCGTAGCCGGAGAAAACATGCACGGGTACCAGTAGATCGGGACTGTGCACTCATGTTCATGGTGTCCAGGGGTTGACACCCTAGGGCTTGATACACCCGAAGGGTGGACCCGGCACAGTTCGACTACAATTTTGATTGGGCCGTATTGACACCAACACGTGACGAGTTAGGCTTAGGGAGCCGATCGACTAGACCGTTTGGTTGGACCTTGTATTAGGGTCATTTCATGTTATTGGGCCAAAGCTTGGGCCAAGGGAGCAATACTTGTTTATTCAAGTCATGTTAGTTTGCTAGTACACCTGTGGTGCAAAACCTTAATCCTGATTATGCGATGACACCTTTATCTACCTTGTTAGTTAATCATCATGCTAGTATATTGTTATCCTTATGTTCATCCCTGCTGCTCATGCCAGTTAACTTTATCAGTTTACATTGATTGTAGTAGGGCTTACTCAGTCTTTTTGACTGACCAGTTTTCTTTCGCCTCTTTTCTTCCGTTTCCCCCCCCCCAGGTTCTCAGGGAGGGAATACTGGAGATAGCTTGGATTTCGGATTGCTTGCTTGTGGGATTTCAGCTCATGTACGGTTTCGACATGAAGCTAGCTATGGTTACCACTTAATTGGGGATAGCACTTATTTATTTCAGTTTTTCAGTTGATGTTGTTTTATCTAGACTTGTTTATTTGGAAAGCTATGTTGTACCATACTTGTTTTGAAATGTTTTGAAATCTTCCGCTGTTTTATCTATGTTATTTACTCTGTTTACATATATACATATGTTCTTGTTCTGCCTTGATATATCATTATGCATGTTTACCTGATTCAAACGCCCCTCCAAAGTCAGAGTGCTTGCAAGAGTCACCCTGGCGGAGGTGGGGTGTTACAGACCATAATTGAGTCAATTATGGACATCAATAAAAGTGGACTTAATTAATAATTTGAATAGGGAATTATTAAAACTGGGGTATAAGATTATAAGTGATAATCAATGCTTAGGACACGAGGTTGGACTCGTTTGTGACGTAAACCTGCCCGGACCCGCCCGGCAAATCCAGTGGTCACAAATGTCAGCCCAATGTGAGAGGTCCTAGGCCTAAACTAAAGCATAACAGTTGTAAAGACACGAGGTTAGACTCTTTTATGATGTAAGACTGCCCGGACCCGCCCGGCAAATCCAGCTGCCATAAATGCTAGTCTAATGTGAGAGGTCTTTATGAGGTTATGGCCTGAATGAATTAAGAAATACTTAACCACACAAACATGTAAGGTGGGACATGGGGGTTAAGTAGGTGCCTTGCGTGGCATGACGAATCTAGTGGGTGCCGTTAGTGGCATGTGAAATACGATTAGTAAGACTTAACCAAACACACATGTAAATGAACATGACTAAGAGGGTTAAGTGGGATGTACTAGTGGATAAGCTTAGGTGGGTAGCTTGTGGGGGCCCATTTCAACCAGTATACCAAACGTATCTTTGTGGGCTCGACCCAAGTCGAGGACGGGACACGCATACTTGGTTTGACTATAAGAGGCCAAAACGGGGAGCGGTGGCAACGCAAGTCCAACGGGTTTCATATGCGTGTGTGGACCCGGGCTGGTAGGTAAGACGTTGTTGCATCGTGTAGGTATAAGTCGTGCATTCTCAAGTTGTATCGGGTTGCCACTTTAGGGGAGTGATACACCCTACTGTGGGGCCAGCACGGGTATCTACGAGTAGGGAGCCGATCGAAAGTGGGTAGTGGGGTACACCTAGTGGAGATAGGGGCAGACGACACCTATGTAGTCAGCTAGGGGTACGCAAGGCTATTTATATAGTTTCTGTGTGAAGCAAGTGGGATCAACCTTTAGGGTGACTGGTGTGGTGCAGTGTAGTAATTATTCGTTAGTAATTAGGTATGCCTTTAACGTTATCTTTAACGTTATCTTTATCTGCTCTTCCATACCTAATAGTTCATAGACATTTACTTGTCTTCCAGCTTATGCCTTAGTCTAGTTATTTTGATAATAGTATTGTTAGAATTATCATACTCGCAAGACTTTATGTATGACCCCCTCCATTTCTATCCTTTTTCCCCCTCCAGGTCCTCAGGTTGGACCCAGCTCTAGTGGAGTTTGATTGGATTGCTTCATCTCTCTTTGGAAAGCTTGGACCGTTGAAGTAAAGTCCAGCTTATTATCCTCTTTAATGGCTATTTATGTAATGGGATTATGTATTTTGTTTATCAAGATGGATATTGTACTTGACTTTGATTTATGGTTTTATGATGTAATAAACATGTTTAAATTCCGCTGCAATAAAATGAAGTTTTAGATTTCCATGTACTACTTATTATCTGTCTTGTTGTAATTTTTCTGTTCTATATTCACTTAAAACCTCAATGGAAGTTAATGCATTCCCTTTGTGAGTGACATTAATGGACGTGGGGTGTTACACGTGGTATCAGAGCTTAAGGTTACCAGAACAGATAAAATTTTTAGAAAAACTATTTTTTCTAAAGTATTTTTGGAAGAAGTGCTTTCAAAAACATGTTTTAATGAGTAATTTAAAGAGGAAAGTTTTTAAGAAAAACATAATCCCCAATAGCCATATCTTTATCTTTCGAATTCTCCATTTTGAATCTTTCCTTTTTCGTTTCAGCATGGCTGAAGATCTTAACCTTCTTGACGGTGTAACGATACCAGGATGGTATTGGAGGTTATTAGAGGCTAGGGCCGCCGCAGGTCCGGCCAATGTTCCTCCACCACCAGTTGCACCCGTTCCTCCTCCTCGCGTAGATACTTTTGCAAAGACGTGCAAGGAATTTAAGGCTATGGGTGGAAAACCCTTTCAAGGGTCAGAAACGTTCGTGGAAGCTAGAGATTGGCTTAGGGAGGTGGAAGAATTGCTAGAAATCTTTGACGTAGAAGAGGGGAGGAAGGTCAAATTAGCAGCTTGGTTAATGAAGGGAGAGGCCTCGTTCTGGTAGGAGGTCACTAATGGGGAGCGTCCTGTTGACTCTTGGGAGGATTTTAGACGTAGGTTTGTGGCGAAGTTTCTCTCAAGGGCAGAAGAGAATCTATATATGGAAAGGTTCTTGACATTAAAGCAAGGAAGCTCATCAGTAAAAGAATATGTCAACAAATTTAATCAATTAGCAAGGTTTGGCTTGGACTTGGTGAACACGCCGGAGAAGAAGGCTCTAAGGTTCGTTAATGGGTTGAATGAGCCGCTACAAGGGTTGGCTATAACCCACATCCCTATGGGGGCCACCTTTGAGAAGCTTGTAGACATGGCACTCATGCACGAGGAGAAATGCGCTAAAGCTGATAAGGCACCCGAGAAGAAAGGGGATCAGAAGAAACCACAACAGCAAAACAAGAAGGGTGGTAAAGACAACAATGGCAAGGGAAAGAAGAAATGCTTTAACTATGGGACACCAGGCCATCTCAGCAAGGATTGCCGAAAGAAAAAGAAGACTGGCTGTTTCCACTGTGGCGAAACGGGGCATCTAGTGAAGGATTGCCCAAAGAAGGGGCAGAGGGCAGGGGCTACCTCGGGAGGACAGGTGCAGGCTCTTATGGCACCAGGGCAGGCAAGGGGACAAGTTCAGGCTCTCGCGGTCCCACCGCTGCAAGAACGAGGTAGAACCATTTCTGTTGAAAGCTTAGTTTTTCTGTCTGATCATCCTGTCCGTACCTTATTCGATTCGGGCGCATCGCATTCGTTTATCTCTACATCATTAGTTGAATCACTGCACTTAAACACCAGTTTAGTAGAGGATCCCTTAGTTGTTTCGAATCCAATTGGGGGCTCAGCTTATTTGTCCATGATGTGTTTGGATTTGAAAATTTCTATACTTAGCGTTGAGTTTAGATGTGATGCTTATGTGTTGGGCTTCACGGGCTATGGGCTAATTTTAGGAATGGATTGGTTATCCAGAAATGGGGCCGTTCTTGATTGTGAAAGGAGAGTAGTTAGGCTCGTGACTCGCCTTGGTAACGCTCTCGAAATCTTTTGTAGTCCCATAAATTCCGTTATGCTAAGTTATTTAGAATCGCTTGACGCGTCTGAGGAAAATCTACAATCTATTAGAGTGGTCCGAGAATACTCGGATGTGTTTGAGGAGGTGAAGGGCTTGCCTCCGAAGCGGGAGATAGATTTTCGAATATATCTTGTGGATAATGTGAAACCAGTATCTTTGCCAGTACGCCACATGGCTCCACGTGAAAGGAGGGAACTCGATAAGCAAGTGAAGGAGTTGCTTGAGAAGGGGTTCATAAGACGTAGTATATCGGAGTGGGGTGCTCCAGTAGTATTTGCCACGAAGGAGGATGGGTCCCTTAGACTTTGTGTGGACTATAGAGAACTTAATAAGTTTACTAAGAAGAACAGACACCCACTGCCGAGGATTGATGATCTCTTCGATCAGTTAGTTGGCGCCTCAGTGTTTTCGCAGTTGGACTTAGCCACTGGTTTCCATCAATTGAGAGTGGCTGAGGATAGCATAGACAAGACTGCCTTTAGGACTCTAGACGGTTTCTATGAATGGCTAGTGATGCCCTTCGGTTTGACAAACGCCCCCGCATACTTTGTTGATTTGATGAGTAGGGTGTTTAGGGAGTACCTTAACAAATTCGTGGTAGTCTTTATAGACGACATCTTGATCTTTTCTAAGGACGAAGAAGAGCATGCCCTACATTTTAGGGAAGTGTTGGAGACCCTACGAGCGCATAATCTTAAAGCCAAATTTTCTAAGTGTCACTTCTGGAGGAAGGAAGTACGATTCCTAGGGCACGTGGTTTCCAAGGAGGGGATAGCTGTGGATCCCGCGAAGGTGGTGGCCATCCAAGATTGGAAGGTCCCTAAAAATGCTACCGAAGTGAGAAGTTTCTTAGGGTTGGCTGGCTACTATAGGAAGTTTATCAAAGACTTCGCAAAGATATCAGCTCCATTGACACGCTTGACGAAGAAGAACCTAGTTTTCACATGGGACGTAGATTGTGATGATGCGTTCCAACGTTTGAACAGAGCTTTGACTTCAGCCCCAGTCTTAGTGCTGCCAGACGGGAGTAAGCCATTTACTGTTTATACCGATGCTTGTGGGACAGGACTAGGCGCGGTCTTAATGCAAGAGGGTAAGGTAATAGCCTATGGTGGAAGGCAGTTGAGAGCGCATGAGAGGAATTACCCCACACATGACCTAGAGTTGGCCGCTATTGTTTTCGCGCTTAAGTCTTGGCGTCATTATCTTCTTGGCGAGAAATTCGAATTATTCACTGACCACAAATCGCTAAAATACTTATTCTCTCAAAAGGACTTGAACTTAAGGCAGCAAAGGTGGATGGAGTTCTTAGCATCCTACGACTTCGAAATAGCATATACCCCTAGCAAGGGTAACGTAGTGGCCGACGCCCTAAGTAGAAAAAGATTATCCTTAAGTCCTTTGTTTGTTGAGCGGCGAAGTTTAGAGTTCATCTCTATGTTTGACTTTAGACCTTCTGTTGACTTTGTACCCGGTTTGCTAGCATCCTTGGAGGTCAGACCTACGCTTTTGGGACGGATTGGCGAGGCACAGCGAGACGACCCACAGTTGGTTGAGTTAGTAGGGAAGCTCAAAGGAGGGGAGTCATCAAGCCATCTCCGTAGGTATACCCTAGATGATAAGGGTTGGTTACGTAGGGACGGTAGACTTTGTGTACCAAAAGACGATGACCTAAGGAAGGCTATTCTTGACGAAGCGCATCATTCGAAGATGACCATTCATCCCGGCGGGGACAAGATGTAAAAGGACATGAAGCGAGTTTTCTTTTGGGCCGGTATGAAGAGGGACGTGGCCGAGTATGTCGCTAGATGCTTGGTGTGCCAACAAGTAAAGGCGGAGCAAAAGAAACCCGGTGGATTGCTTCACCCATTGGAGGTTTCACTATGGAAGTGGGAGAGTGTCTCGATGGATTTTGTGGATGGATTACCGCGATCAAGGAAGGGTAATACGGGAATTTGGATTATAGTAGATAGACTTACTAAGAGTGCCCATTTTATTCCCGTGAAGAGTGGGAGGACTGCTCCATGGTTAGCTTCTGTATATGTCCGAGAGATAGTTCGTTTGCACGGTGTTCCTTCTAGCATAGTGAGCGACCGCGATCCTATTTTCACTAGGAAATTTCGGAGAAGCTTGCAAGAGGCGGTAGGGACTCAGTTATGTTTGAGCACCGCATATCATCCTCAGACGGACGGCCAAACCGAGAGGGTGAATCACATTCTAGAGGATCTTTTGAGGCTATGTATCCTAGACTTTGGGGGTACATGGGAAGAGCATCTTCCATTGGTGGAGTTCGCATATAATAACAGCTTTCAATCTAGCATTGGCATGGCACCTTTCGAAGCTCTTTATGGACGACCTTGTCGTTCACCTACATGTTGGTGGGAATCTACGGATAAGATCTTACTTGGGCCCGATATGATTAGGGAGACTTCGGAGAAGATCGACTTGATTCGAAGGAGGATGAAAGCAGCGCAAGATAGGCAGAAATCTTATGCGGACAAGAGGAGAACAGATCTCGAGTTTGAAGTTGGGGACATGGTCTTTATCAAAGTGTCTCCATTACGGAACGTTGTTCGCTTTGGGTCCGTTGGGAAGTTAGCACCAAGGTTCGTAGGGTCGTTTCCTATTAAGGAAAGAATTGGGCAGATGGCATATAGAGTGGAGTTGCCCGAGAGACTTAGTGGTGTACACGACGTATTCCATGTGTCACATTTGAGGAAGTGTTTGCACGAGACCGCAGAAGTGGTAGAGCCGAACTTGCTTAGAGAGGTGGAGATCGAGTGTGACGTGACGATTCAACGAGCTCCTACGCGCATTCTTGGGTCAGAGATTAAGAAGCTGAGAAATCGAGAGGTCAGACTAGTCAAAGTACAATGGGGAGATGATGAGAGCAACGCTACTTGGGAGACAGAAGAGAAAATGCGTTCACGATACCCTTTTATTTTTGAGGGTATGTCCTTTAAATTCTCCTTTATCGCTTAGCTTGTACTTATCTTATCTTTAGTATATCCTCTCGCTAGTATCCTTGACCTTTAGTTAGGATAATCCTGTGGTTGAAACATGTGTTTGAGACATGTTATGTATGATGGATGCAAAGTGGATGCAAGTGTTTGCTAGTGGTTGCTCGTGGACGCATATACACACACTACTAGGCACTAGATCGGCTCAGTCACTTCATATTGCATATAAATGGATGTATTTAGTAAAATGGATGTATAATGATTGTGCTATCATATGGATACCGCATTTTGGTGAATGGTTGTGCACGCATGTAGAAATAATATGTATCAATAGGGAACTTTTGCATACATAATGGACGCATGGCACTATCATGGTTTGCATTAAGGAGGTCAACTGAATCAGTGGACCGCCTGATTTTGCATTAGATATGGACATATACACACACTGTGCATTTAAACATAAAAGATTTAGAAGTCTATAAGGACAATGGATGCCTGTGTTTGATGGTTGAGTAGATGGATGATTGGATGTTAGGATATACATTCATCTTAACTTGAAGATTTCGGGGTCGAAATCCTTTAAGGAGGGGAGAATGTAACACCCCGTAATTCTGTTAATATTAATATTCACAAATTAAATAATAACTAATCTCAGACATGAGAATTGTGGGAAACGGGTTGCGCCATTGTGTTCGTCTCGGAATTCTGGTTGAAATAGAGTCCGAGTTTGCGTGAATTGGACTTCGTATGAAGAAGTTATGGCCATCGGAAGTTTCAGAAAATTCAAAACAGCTCGCAGGAAATTTAAAATTCAAACTGAAAGTGCAGAAGCGGGCTGGGCGGGAAAAATTCCCACCCAGGCAGGTCGACTGGGGAGTCGACACTAGTGTCGACCTCCCCCCAGGTCGACTATAGTGTCGACCTGGGTGTCTACCTGGTCAGGCGGCTAGAGTTTTGACTGAGCACAATCTTGAGCTGCTGATGTGTCTTTAGGGCTGAGTTGGCAAATTAAACGGTTCAGTTTAGTTCTGAGTTGATCTGACAGTCTAAATAAACCCTAAACTCTATAAATACCTAGGTAGTCTCTCACCCTAATTCATATGAAAAATAGAATAGCTACCGTCATACCGCCGCCATGGAACTCAGTGGAGCCGCCGCCAACTAAGAAGGAAGAAAAGCTAATCAAATTCTAATTCTACTTAACTCTAAAGCAAATCAAGACTCTCTTTTCTTCTCTAATTGTGAGTATGATGATCTTAACAAGATTATTATTAAATTAATTAGGTTAAGTTATGAATGGATTATGAGTAGATCATGTGAATTGTCATATATGTTGTTGTAAACCTTATACTATCATGTATGTTATAAATCCTATGCTATGTGGTGATGATATCCTATATGTTGTAAATCATGCTATGATGATGTTATGTATGTTGAGAGTTTCTATGCTAAGTTGTAATGAATCATACATGTTAAAAAGCCATGATGTTACTATCTATGCTAATTAGTTCATGTTAATCAAATCATAATATTGATACTATTTGGGCTATGTTGATCTATATGACAAGTCACATATGCAAGTTTAGGTTGATTAGTAAAAGTTATGAACATATGCCATGACATCTATTATGACATCTAGAATTATGCTATGACATATGTGAAATTCTATGCTAGTTCACACCATCATTATGTTGCCTAAAACCCCATATGCAAGTTTATACATAAATTTGGGTTATGATTATATCATGTAAATTGTGACATTTAACAAGTTGACACCTTTAGATCCTTAATATGTGTAGTTTATGCAAGTTTCACCCCTATTATGATTAGATTCATTTTAATTGTCTATATGTTGTGATAATTCATTTTTGTGCTATGAGTTAGACTATTCGAGTCTAACGTATATTCTGCGTTGAATAAGCGAACGTATAAACGTGGGGTAGGGGTAATATTAAGGATTTAATAATAAGAAGTTGGGGTGCAATTGATATGATTTTGCATGCCATGAGTGGATGACCATAATTGAGTCAATTATGGACATCAATAAAAGTGGACTTAATTAATAATTTGAATAGGGAATTATTAAAACTGGGGTAAAAGATTATAAGTGATAATCAATGCTTAGGACACGAGGTTGGACTCGTTTGAGACGTAAACCTGCTCGGACCCGCCCGGCAAATCCAGTGGTCACAAATGTCAGCCCAATGTGAGAGGTCCTAGGCCTAAACTAAAGCATAACGGTTGTAAAGACACGAGGTTAGACTCTTTTATGGTGTAAGACTGCCCGGACCCGCCCGACAAATCCAGCTTCCATAAATGCCAGTATAATGTGAGAGGTCTTTATGAGGTCATTGCCTGCATGAATTAAGAAATACTTAACCAGACAAACATGTAAGGTGGGACATAGGGGTTAAGTAGGTGCCTTGGGTGGCATGAGGAATCTAGTGGGTGCCCTTAGTGGCATGTGAAATACGATTAGTAAGACTTAACCAAACACACATGTAAATGAACATGACTAAGAGGGTTAAGTGGGATGTACTAGTGGACAAGCTTAGGTGGGTAGCTTGTGGGGGCCCATTTCAACCAGTATCCCAAACGTATCTTTGTGGGCTCGACCCAAGTCGAGGACGGGACACGCATACTTGGTTTGACTATAAGAGGCCAAAACGGGGAGCGGTGGCAACGCAAGTCCAACGGGTTTCATATGCGTGTGTGGACCCGGGCTGGTAGGTAAGACGTTGTTGCATCGTGTAGGTATAAGCCGTGCATTCTCAAGTTGTATCGGGTTGCCACTTTAGGGGAGTGATACACCCCACTGTGGGGCCAGCACGGGTATCTACGAGTAGGGAGCCGATCGAAAGTGGGTAGTGGGGTACACCTAGTGGAGATAGGGGAAGACGACACCTATGTAGTCAGCTAGGGGTACGCAAGGCTATTTATATAGTTTCTGTGTGAAGCAAGTGGGATCAACCTTTAGGGTGACTGGTGTGGTGCAGTGTAGTAATTATTCGTTAGTAATTAGTTATGCCTTTAACGTTATCTTAAACGTTATCTTTATCTGCTCTTCCATACCTAATAGTTCGTAGACATTTACTTGTCTTCCAGCTTATGCCTTAGTCTAGTTATTTTGATAATAGTATTGTTAGAATTATCATACTCGCCAGACTTTATGTCTGACCCCCTCCATTTCTATCCCTTTTCCCCCTCCAGGTCCTCAGGTTGGACCCAGCTCTAGTGGAGTTTGATTGGATTGCTTCATCTCTCTTTGGAAAGCTTGGACCGTTGAAGTAAAGTCCAGCTTGTTATCCTCTTTAATGGCTATTTATGTAATGGGATTATGTATTTTGTTTATCAAGATGGATATTGTACTTGACTCTGATTTATGGTTTTATGATGTAATAAACATGTTTAAATTCCGCTGCAATAAAATGAAGTTTTAGATTTCCAAGTACTACTTATTATCTGTCTTGTTGTAATTTTTCTGTTCTATATTCACTTAAAACCTCCATGGAAGTTAATGCATTCCCTTTGTGAGTGACATTAATGGACGTGGGGTGTTACATTAAGGGAGGGTTTGATTTTTTTATTTTAAAATGAGCATGGACTAGAATGCCCCTTGTAACCTTAATTAATTGGACATGCAATGATTAACTATATTTTAATTTGTTAATTACTTCTCATAATTCCAGGGTTGAGTTTTGAATATGTTTGGTATTGACTTTCTTTGGATACTTGCATAATCTACGCTATTTATATCATTACCAAATATACGGTGCATGCAACTATAATTATCGTTTTTTATTTTTCTATTATTTATTTATTTATTTATATATATGAGTGATAAAATCATGATTTAAACTGGATTATTGAGATTATATGAACTTTGTTTGAATCGGGGAGAGTTGAAGGAGGTGGATCTTTATTTGATTGTTATTTCTTTTTATTTTCCTTTTAAGTTGAATTATAGAAGGTCAGTGTATACTGTTTCTAAATTTGTTTTGCAATTTGCAGAGTTAATTATTCATGTATCTTATTAGACTAAGAAATGTTAATAAGTGATGGTCTGACTTATGCTTAAGTGTTTGAATTCATGCAAGTGTGGTTCGACTTATGCTTAAGTGTTTAAATTTATATAGTTATTTGCAGGTTCGCATTAGTTTTCCACTGTTATGAGGGCTTATGTGTTATGTATTTTTATGTATATGTGTAATGCTGGTGTGAGTTCATGTGTATGTATATGTGCAGGTATAAGAGGATTATAGGGATAGTACTGGAATATTTAATTATATGGTTAAGGGGGGGCTAACTTATTTTGCCCTCCCTTAACAGTTTATCAAAAATTAGAAAATTGTCCCTCCCTTAACTAAAAATGGAGTCCCTATAACAATCCCCTTTATTTATTTAACCCTAAACTTATAACTTAAGGACTTAAGTATTCCAAACAAATCCCATATTGGCCTACTGCTTTTCTTCGGTTCTATTCACGGCTTCCTTAAAAAACATTCCCAAACTTTCTTATACTCCTTCACACACAAGCCATCATTCATCCCTTCATGGCAGACACAACCATACACAGCTCGCTACCATGCTGAAGCCGAGCTCACGCAAGCAGTACCATCCCGTCACCCCAACTTATTCTAACTGGCCTTCTCCACGTAGCTTCCCTTTTCTCCTCACTGTCCGACATCTCATCTCTCTCCTATCATCACTCACGTCCTTAGCTAACAGTGCCCCAACTTCTTTTTGTATCTCCTTCCTTTCCTTCACGCTAATAAATGTCTTCAACTCCAACAGCAAAGTCGCGCCACCCCCTACGTCCACCAGAGTCTGATCGGAGGTCACCAAGATCTGTTCGTCCATTTTTTATTTGATGGCAGCCAAATTATTGTTAACCACTACTTACATTTTGACCCGAAGTAAGGGTTTGGTACCACTTATTTATACCCCAACAAAAGAAAATATTATAATATTATTATCCATTACTTAATTATGAAGTAATGTCTTAAAACTGTGATATATAGTCTTCGTTTGCAATGAAAATTATAATCTTGGCATAGAAAAATATTCCGGACACGATGGGACAGGTTTCGTCTAATTCCGAGGTCGTTTGTGAAAAGTCCTTTATAAATCACTGGAGAAAAATATGCATTTAAATTTCCCACAATCACAAAATAAATCCAAATGTCTTGTAACTTGAAAACTACAACACCTTATCATTACGGATTTAATAAAATTAGTTCCGTTGAAAACGGAGTTAGTTTGATAATTCATTATTCAAATTTACGCGTAAAACAACACTATTTTGGACACCAAAAATACCCAGTCACCAAAAATAACAAGTAATGTATCTATCCTGACTCTAAATGTCAATACAAATACAAAGGAATTCGTTTCGTAACTTAATTCGGCCGTTATCTCAAGTTATGATAAAAAAAACTCTTTTAAATCGAATTAAATAAATAAATAAATCGCTATAATTTACAGATAATTCCATAGTGACTATTTTAAAATTTGAATTGGACACAACTAACAAAGTATAACACGAAATCTCGATTTTTCTCTTTCATTAGAAAATTATTATCAAATAGATTCTATCGTTTCTTGTTTCACAGAATTCCGACTTATATCATATCCTATATATTCAATTAAAGTTCAAAACTCAATATTACGAACTATCGCGCCGTTACGAGCTCGACTTATAACTATATATAAATTAAACATTTAAAGTTCGTTATATAAACGAATTATATATTTCAAATCCATTTAAAATTCCAAATCAATATTTAATCTAATTAAATAAATTAAATATCTGACTACAAAAAATACGGGATGTTACAAAAATTTAAGATTTCAGACTATTGCTACAATCTTTCAACAATAGCCAAAAGGAGAAGAAGAAAACACTTTTAGTAACACATAGTATGGCAGTGGGGAGAAAAATCCCAAAATTAGCATTCAATGTGAAAAAGTAAATTTCAGTCTGCTGTAAACAACCTTCAATTGTTAGCCAGTAAGTAAAAAAAAAATTCAAACAAAGTAAAGCATATGGCAGTGCCAAACATTATTTATCCTTGGATTTCTACATAAAAGCTGAGCGAAATAAATCTAACGTTGTGTCGAATTAAGAAATAAATCTAACGACAGAGGGAGAAGGATGAAGATGCGGGGTATCAATCCCCGTAACTCTCGCATGATAAGTGAGCGCTCTATACATCCCCGTTTGACATTGTTCTCCCGTACTAAATATAAATTATTAGTGATGACTGTAATGAGTCAAAGGAGCAAAGGAAGAAGATCCAGCGAAGGTGAAGACTGTTAAACTGCGGTTGGTTAGCTATGCAGTTGGAGTAACCGACGTTTAGAAATCTGAAATGAGCTAGTAAGAAGAAGAAGAGGAGGTAGTATTGGGATTTTGAAGCGTTCACTTAAAATACCTGGTATTATTTCATTGTAAAATGCCCCCATTTGATGGGGTCCATCTCAAGGCGTTTTCAGCTTCCCAAGTACAAGTCTACTTTTAAGTCATCAAAGCAATTCCAACACTAATTAAGTAAAATAATGTATATAATTTGCCTTTATTTTAGATTGCAGCCTAATTCTGAAAAATTTCTTATAGTTTTCGGATTAATCATCCTAGAGTCGAAGTGAATATCAACGCCTCGGACATGGAAAAAAAATTAAACTGATTATATTTATGCAAAGATGAAAAATAAAAATGTAACAGACAGATTCGATAAGGGAAAAATTTTGGTTCTAAATCAAGAGAAAGGCTTATTTCAACTTTAGTCATCATTGAAATTTATTACAAAAATATGTTACTTTTTACATATAAACTGATTTTATATCTGTGCAAAATTAGTTATTATTTTTTTCAAAAATTACATTTAAATACTCAAGCATATATTTTGTTTCCAAAACCCAGACATGATTTCACACAATCTATGCTTTTGCAAGCATAATTTCTTAAAAAATACACTTGCGCATATGTGGATTGTGCAAAATCATGTCTAATTTTTCCAATAGTTTTAAAAGAGGCTTAAAATTCAAATATATTTTTTTAATTCTAAAACAAAAATGTGGCAAAAAAATAGAATCATGTGCACACCAACAGTGACTATAGTTTGCCATAAAAGGCAAAATAAAAAAAATTATTCATATACACTACACCAAATTAGGGCTGTCAATGGATACCCGAAAAATCCGAAATCCGTCCGCATCCGTATCCGAAAAGCGGATAAATATCCGATATCCGGGAAAGCGGATACGGATGCGGATATAGGCATATCCGCATCCGAAAATTATCCGTCCGCTTTTTCTTCTTCCGATTATAGCTTAAATTATGTGTATTTTAACATAATTAAATGTACTAATTTATTAATTTGCAAAATTAAAAGTATACTAAACGCATGTTAATTGCTCAAAATTATATATTATTATCATATTTATTTGTTTTTAGCATTTTAGTAATCGATTAGGTTGAAAAAGATTAATATTAAGCTAAAAAAATTCATTTATATTCATTGATTTATCGATTGTTGGCGGAGCGGATAATTATCCGATATCCGTCCGTATCCGCGGATACGGATATCCGATATCCGAAAATGGTTTCGGATGCGGATACGGATATGGCACTATCCGTATCCGAAGGTATCCGTTGACAGCCCTACACCAAATACACAAATTTGAAACATATGACATTTTTTACTTGAAATCCTTTTTTTAGTTTCTAGGCTTGAAACTATTATCTAGTGTTTGTATTTCTACTAAAGTATTTCCACTATTTTTTGATTATTTTAAATATATAATTTTGCGTTCAAAGAAGGCAACTGCTTTCCTAATAACTTCTCTGTAAAACTACCGTTCCAGTCACAAGTCTGCTTTCGTTCCCCTCTTGGTCCGTGTTTTCGAAAGAATAAAAATCAGGTTGCATTCCTTTTCCCCCCAAACCCCTTTTCCTGCGATTCCCTCAGATCTCCCACACCCGTCGCTTTCTCAGATCTCCGAAGGTAATTCTCGATTAAATAGCCAAATATTTATAATATGTGAAAGTATATGTGCTTAGGCTTGAAATCGGTTCTCCTACCGAGCCTAATATTAAACCTATTTTATTTATATTCTAGATCAAACTTAACTGTTATATTTATTGTTTGTCAATTTTAATAATTTGTGATCGGTTTTTCTAACTTGATTGGGTAAAATTAATTAATTTTGAGGTTACTTTGGATGGAATTCTTTGCTGTACTCGTTCTGTTCAGTGATTAATATGCTAAAAAGAAAAGTATTATTCTAAGGTATATATTAATAATTGTACATAGAAAATAAAATGATCGGTTTGACTATTTTTTATTGTAGAATTCTACCTGGCTGTTGTTCACTAGTTTTTTTCCAATGCTTCAATCATTTGTGAAGATTTCTAGTGATATATTACATTAGTGTCTTGTTGTATTCTCATCCATCTAGTTGCTAAATATGAGATGCCAATGTATATGTAAGAAACCATTTTATAAACCCATAGCATTTCCTTGAATGTGACAATAAAACTAATGTAATTTCTTTTATTATTAATCATCTAAGCACATATTTATTGCAGATCTGCCTTTAGTCTAGATTCCTAATTTGGTGTTGTCAATTGAACTCATGATATATTTCCATAGATATACATATATATGATTCATGCAATGAGCTAGAATAAATATATTGCTTTATTCTCGTATAACCTGCAACCACTAAGACTATATACAGTTAAGGAAATGTTTAAATTAACAAAATATTGTTTTCAAAACATGTTGAGTACTCAATGTTCACTATTAGATGCTAAATATGAATTATTAATTCCAGTCCACACTGTTACTTAATTCCAATCCATTTTACAATACTAAATTTGTACTATTGATTCTCTATGATCTACGACTTCTGTGTTTATCCTCATAGGCATCCACCTTCTAATTGAATATATCAAATTTTAATCTGTCACTTAAATGTATACGTTATCCTGGGGTTCGATTTATGGTTTATGATGGGATAGGAGGGATTGTCTTTGAATTTTTTTGATCTATTAATCAAATTTTATTCGTGATTTCTGTGGTGAAATATGTCTTTCAGAATGCTTAAGTTGGATAAAATGTAAATTATTTTCTGATTTATCTATGAGAAATTTTGCCTGATTTTTGTTATAATTCAGTTTTGGCATTGCATTTGCTATTGTATTTCATAACTTTTATGTTATAATTCACTTAATAGACTTATATGTTTTTAACAGTAGTGAGGAGTAAAATTTTATGTTTTAGCAATGGGGAGAGGAGAAATAACAATATAGGAAATGAAAAGACTATTAATTAGGATGTTAGGAGACTCCATTATTAATCAGCAAGAGTAAAATTTATGAATTATTAATTTGTTAAGGCCATCCATAATGATATTGATTGCATTCGAAGCGAAAGCCATATGTAATTTGTAAATAAATACAACTGAATAGTCA
Source organism: Allium sativum (assembly GCA_030737875.1). NCBI lineage: Eukaryota > Viridiplantae > Streptophyta > Magnoliopsida > Asparagales > Amaryllidaceae > Allium > Allium sativum. The sequence goes on along the minus strand of CM060926.1, from coordinate 1,013,474,126 downwards.
GTAACAATAATTATGGACTGGAATTAACCACTTATTTATTTGTGAGTTATATTATATGTTGTAGGCAAAGACTCAGGAATATCTGATAAAAACACAAGAATGATGTACATCAGTATCATTTTCTTTTTAGCATCTTAGCTTCCATAAAGCCACTAAATATTTTTTCACCTGCGTCTTTCTTAGGCTTAACTCTATGCATCGATGGTCTTAGTAGTTAATTTCTTATATGGTATTAGTAATTAATTCATGTACTTGTTTAAGTGTAAAATATATAACAAGGAAGAGACGTAAGCATTTATGGGTCAAGTTAGTGGCCTTAATTAATTGTAGAATTCACGTAGCGGCATTTATGGGAATTGTATATGTAAACAAAACAGATATAAAGCCACATAGAACATTTAGCCATAGAGAAACATGGAGAAGCTGATCATAAAGCATAAAATTTTACACTTAATTCAAGTTGTAATCTAATATTGTAGTCGCTAGTCCATGGCAAGATTATAATGTGTATTCTCCGTCACCCCACACAAAATACAGAAATAAATATGGCTACATTCGTCTAGTAACCAGGCATTGGAACCTTGCATGCTAAATAATGTATGAAAATTATGTTAGTGCTAATTGATTAATTGCTATGTTAGTGATTAGGTAAGTTTATTGATGAACTTTCTAACACCTGAAACCATGTCAGAATATTTCAGATGAAATAAATTAGGTACATTACAATAGATTGGAGCACCTGTGATGAAATAAGTTAGGTACATTCCCACTTTCAGAGTTATTGGGAAGAGAACTCACTTTACTCCTATTAGTCTGCCAAATTTTTATTTGCTTTGAGAAAATAGTTCTGCCCATGTTGGATTATTAATAACTCTGTCATTAATAGTAGCTAAAAATTCAAAATTGCTCGAATCTTGTCTGCTTCATCTAGTAATTCTCAGGCTAGAGTTTGGATTGAATGCAGTCTTCATTCATTATTGAGAAGTTTGGTCACCACATTGTTTACTGTTTGAAACTTCATTTCTACTTGCATTATTAGATAACACTTGCGTACCTTTTACAGGAGACATTGCAGAATAAATTTTATCAGAGCATTATGATACCTAACATTGTTATTTATTTACCTTTCATTTGTTTACAGCAATGTCAACAAATACTATTAAGGAAGCAAATGGACGAGATTTATGTCAGTAATGTATGAAGTTCCTATGTCAATAACTTGGTAAACATTGAGAGCTTACAAGGAGAGAGGAAATGGGATAAGTGTGTGTGTCTGTGGCTTGTATACATTTGTCTTGTTTAAATTCCACTTGCAAACGGTGGTATCTTTTTTTTACTATTTTTCCCTTGCTTCATTCTTGCTCATTTTGGTCAGTGCATTGCAGATGCTTCATTCTTATTATGCCATGTTAGTGTCACTGAAATTAGTTTTGGGTTGAAATGGTAAATCCTTATTACCAATTCACTTTCTATTTATCTTTTCTTTTTCTATTTCCTCGCTTTTACCAGTTCAACAAAAATCAATTATTACCTTAAATCTAATTTTTTTTGTGGAGTCTAATTTCATTGACCAACTTCCCATTTAGTAACCGTTTATTGCTTAGTATGTGGTAGCTCATTTTCCTATACCTTACCCAACTTGTTATTTCTCTACAATAGTTCATTTGGCTTACCTTACTCGGGTAATGATAGCTGAATGCGTGATAGTTCTGGTAGTATATATTATTTCTACCCTTTGACAACAGGCTAACTTGTGACTCGGTCAATAAAACAAGTTATGTACAGATACATCATAACTGTACATAATATTTATTGAACATCGACTATAAACTGTTGTTAAACACTGAGATTTGAAGAGAAGTCATTAGATATCTTCAGATTGCATTGATGAAGACTTCGGTGGATGTGGTGTCATGTGGCGGTACTATAAGTGGTATGAATTTATTGTCATACAACTAAATAAAAAATTTCATTTTAAATAATAATGAAAAAAAATTATGTTGATAAATACGATTTTTTTTATTTTAACAGTGTTATACAGTATGGACGGAGAATGCTAGGTTCAGAAATGTCACATAGTGGATTTTCTTCTCAACGAGCTAAGCATTCAATTCAATTGGCATGACAAAATTTCGTACTCCTATATGTCCCAATATATAATGACTTCTATAAGCTTGATCAATTTCTAAAAACTTATTTATAATTGTATTGTACATGTTACATAAAGTGTAGCATTTTTGTTAATATAACTTTGTTTTTTTCCATGGATTTTCAGAAAACATAGAAGTAATTTGTCTTGTTAGAAGACCAAAGATGCGCTAGTTCAAGTTGAATAGGAAGGAGAAGCATCTGAAATGATCGATTGGCTCGACTCAAAAGAGATGAGGTAAAAAAGCAAAGATATAACTTCATCAAACTGGAAGTAGTTATACGAAGTTATAAATTTCTTAGAGTAAGTTTTCATTTTATACAAAATATTCCAAAACTTAGATGAAGCCAAAGTAAAATGAAAACTTACTCCAAGAAATTTATAACTTTGTATAACTACTTCCAATTTGGTGATGTTGTTTCTTCGCTTTTTTACTTCATCCTCTTCGGAGTTGAGCCAATCGATCATTTCAGATGCTTCTCCTTCCAATTCGACTTGAACTAGAGTCTCTTTGGGTCTTCTAACAAGACTAATAACTTCTACGTTTTCTGAAAATTAGCGGAAAAAAAATAAAGTTATATTAACAAAAATGTTTCACTTGATGTGAATGTACAATACAATTATACATACGTTTTAAGAAATTGATCAAGCATACAGAAGTCATTAGATATCGGGGCATATAGGAGTACGAAAACTTTGTTATGACAATTGACTTGAATGCTCGGTTCGTTGAGAAGCACATCCACTGTGTGATGTTTATGAACCTAACATTCTCCACTCATACTATATAACACTGTTAAAATTAAAAAAATCGTAGTTATCGACATAATTTTTTTCATTATTATTTAAAATGAAATTTATTGTTCAGTTGTATGACAATAAATACATACTACTTATAGTACCACCACATGACACCACATCCTTCAAAGTCTTCGCCAATGCAATCTGAAGATATCTATTCACTTCTCTTCGAAACTCAGTGTTGAACAACAGCTGATTTTAAACATACCTTGTGTATTTTCAATATACTCGGTCAATAAAATTGTTTGTGGGCATATAGGAGGTCGTAATAGTGCTGCAATAGTGGAGGATAAAATGGTATGTCTAATTTAGGACTATTTTTGTACTGCTTTTTTAGTAACATTGGTATTCCTTCTGTCCTTTTTTCCTTTTTCCAAAAGTGTTATCTGGAGGCAGACTACCTAATAATAAACATACATATTTATGAACTTTTCAGTTTATTTTCAACATGCCATGCTAAAACAATGCTAAAACTCAAATGTAAATATGTTTGACGAATCCCATTACAACATTATCATTGAATGTTTATTTTTATCTAAAAAGATATATATATATATATATATATATATATATATATATGTTCCTACACCATGCTTCATTGATCTTGTATGTATAATTTAGGGGCGATACACTTGGTAACATTCTCATTTGATTATCCTTTTCGTTTAATTTGGATGCACGTGTACAGTTAATTATTTTACGTATCCTACGCATGTGTTATCTTAGAGATAAACACCAAGGACATTAAATTTCTTATGTAGATAGTGAAATACTCCTTTCAACTATGAAGCTATTAAACTGAATGATGATAATTCAACTCATTACTACAGTAGGGCAGCTGCTTATCTGGAAGTTTGGTGGTGAGTATATTTCTTAACGATTATTGATATTTCTTGATGTCAAACTGAAAAGGCAGTACAAAAGGAGAAATGTCAAAGTTACTCGCTCAAAAACAATTAATCATTGTCTTACTGTATAACGTCAAGCAATCAAAATGATAGAAATGAGCAAAAAGAAACAATGGTCCCGGGGTTAGATAATGATATTTTATATGTGGATACGTGAGTATTTTGTATGTGGGTAACGAATGCAATGTAGGCAAGGAGTATTTTGTATGTGGGTAATGAATGCAATGTAGGCAATGACTAGATTTTTGTTTGGAAACGATGGTTTTGTATTAAGCAGTTTGGTTACTTTGAGTAGTTTGGCTTGGAAACAATGCTAGATATAATTGAATGTTTGGTTTCCTTTATTTGTTTGAGTTCCATGTATTCATTTGAGTATATGGTATGGTTTTCCATGTAATATTGACAGTTTTGCCCATGTATTGAGTTTGTTTTCATCTACTGACAGTTTGTGTGTTTATGTGCTGATAGATCCTAATTATACTAACAATTTATGTGCTAGTAGATCCTAATTATATTGATAGTTTGTGTGTTTATTGTCATTCTAATTTCTTATTATTTGCTTGACTTGCAGGTGCAGAGATTATCATTTGATTACTGTCACATTTTCAAAGCCTAGAGGAACTTGGTTATTTGTTTAATCATTGGCGATATCTGTATGTTTTTTCAAAGTGCTTGAACTTAGTAGATTAGCATTATGCATTTTTTTAATAGTAGACATCACTTGGTAACTCTTTGTTGTGTATTAATATTAACTAGCTTAGCTTGAGCTCGACTAGTCTCTTTTCCATTAAGAACGATTCAGCTTCTCTGTTAATGTTATATGCATCACCATTATTTGTTGTATCCACATGCATTGAATTTGTAGTTATCATATTGTCTTGAGACTGATTAATTTTCTATTTTGGCAACTGAGATTTGACTATATTACATCTTCTGATGTAAATTTATGTCTATGGTTACTGAAATTAGCCAGCATTAATAATGAATATTCGTGTTTATGTCATAGAATGTATCATGTTTATGAACTTGAAACATTCTTGAGTGCTGCAGATTATGAACTTGAAACACTCATCAAGTATTGCAGATTATCAAACTGAAACACTCATCGAGTGTTGCGGATTAACAAACTGAAACACTCACCGAGTGCTGCAGATTATGAACTTAAAACACTCGTTGAGTGTTGCAGATTATCAACTTGAAATACTCACTAGGTGTTGCAAATTATCGAACTGAAACATTGACTTAGTGTTTCAAAAATCTACAATGTGCTAAGAAAACCAATATACTATGTTTCTATAGGAAGTGGAAAGATAAAACATTATTTACAATAAGCAAATTTGACCATGATCCGGGGAACAAATTGAAAGGAAATAAGAAATCTCCACTGCTGAATAGCACGGATCCAATAGTTGTTGTAATATGAATTCATACATATGAATTGCCAGACGCAAACTATGATGTCCAATAATTTAACTTTTACCATTACCAGATTATCAAACCCATTTTCAAGGATCCATTGTAACTTATATACTAAACTTAAATTTTGTTGCAGTGGTAGAGCATTAAAGAAAAATTAGCATTTCAATTGAATAATGATACATCAGTGCATAAAACAAAAAGCGCAATGCTAAATAAAGAAAAATGAAGCTATTATAAGACCCATGTCCCATCACATAATGCAACGCAAGCCGGAGGATAGGGTTTTTACCTTATAATAGCCAAGAATGCTTGGTACGTGAAATTTCATGTTTTATTATTACTATAAGTGTATAGTGTCAAAACAATTTCAAATCATAAGTATCAATCATAGACGGCATAAGTGCCTCATACCACTATGTCGCCATACTAGGCTCTACAATCAAAAACCGCAAAGTCACGTATTGGAAGTTGGGTTTCCATCTATGAACCGAGGCAAGAGATCGTCCTCACCGGCTTCGAGACTCTCTAGCCCGAGCCTCAGGGTCAGAGCGCATCGACCCTTGGAGCGACAGGGCCGGTTCACCGATGTGGATTAAAATGACTGAACACTACGTTTCCCCGCCCTTTGGGACGTAAAAGAGACAAATGACTCCATCGGCTCCACATAGTCACCGATATATCTGAGGCGCCTCGTAATAGCAACAACCACACAGGTGAAAATAATATAAATGTCAGGGCTGGTAGGTCACTGACACCACCCTAGCTAAAAAGAAACGCATGTCCTCCCTGAGGTCCTCTCCCGTTTTGGTTCACAACCGAGGTGTGAGGCTCGCGAATCAACGCTACACAAAGCTATGCCACACAGGCCGTGCTTTGATCATCAACCACAAGACTCTGCTTTTCAACAAAAGCCTTGATCATTTGCCACTTAGGCATGCCACATAGGCAATTCACTCCATGCGATTGATATCCATCAATACATAACCCCTGAGCTCGTACGTCTCAGAGAAGGGCATTAAGCAAGAGAATAAATTCTCCGCCGCCAAACAAATATATATTTAATAGAAATCAATCATACAGAATAAAATCCAATGTTAGACACACAGTCCATCTACAAGTTCGTTCTAGGTCTGAACGAAACTGGAGGCACCTTGTACCTCACATATCCATCGATCTCCAAGTACATCTGGACGATCACCAACGGATTCCCTCCTCTTGGGTGCACAGCCCAATCAAGATCAACAGTAATCACCCAAACAATGTGAGGACCTCCGGTCTTCGACCACCGTCTTCATCCTCGACACCACGTCGAATTAGTTATTCAGAATGGGATAAACCCGGTCTTTTTGAATAACTCACGTATATAATAAACAAGTGTTACACAAACACAACATATGCCTCATTCCAATTCAGAATATTCTTTTATTCAAATATTCTTATACTTTGGGAAAGGTTCCCATTAATTTTATCAAAGATAAATTCTTTAAATTTATTCTTTAATCTTCCTTTGAATGTCAATTCAAATTAGTCGGGATTAGCGAACCACACCAAAGTAATCATTTATTTTATTTCCTAATCCCAACCTATTCATCCCATGAAGTAAAACTGGTAATACTTCATATCTAACACCACGGTGTAATCGGTAAATTCAATTACCATTTCACGTTCAAATCTAATTAAGGATTTAACTATCGCCTGGAGTAAAACTGGTAATACTCCATTCTCGATCATTTCAATCTAATTAAAGATTCAATAAAACTCCACTTGGTTTTAATCTTTCCAAAAATCAATATTAATGATTATTTAACTTAGGAAATCACATCCTGTCTTTAACTGGGTTAAAGAACCAATGTCATTTAAAACACGGCTCACGATAAACCCAAAATCACATTCTATTCCATCAGCCTTTAACCGTAAATTAGCAAGTGAACAATTCCCTAAGTAATAACCCTGAAGGATGAAACCAACATCAGATCAATACCCAGGAGACCATTCAACTTAACTAATCTCCAGTTAGTTTCTGATTTTCTTAAATCCATTGGGTCTAAGAACAGTATTATTGAAGACACCATTCACGACAAACCCAAATCACATTTGATATTAAATACAAGGTTCTGAATAGAAAATATATCGGCTTATATTCAATATCAAATTCTACGACCAAAAAATATTGTATTGGGAATAACGATATGGATATATCTTTCAAATTTCCATAACAATATCTGTATAATCATGAAATCCAACATCGAAATATTCCAAAGACAATTTCGATTCAAATCCATTCCAATTCAATTATTGGGAATTCTGGTTATTTTCAAAACCATTTCAAATCCAATTTATTTATTTCAAAAATAAATGAATTATAATTCCAGTTCAAAACTAGTTCATTTCGATATAAATCTATTTTTGTCTTTTCAAATATGGAAATTTTCATCCCAATTCTTCACAAATCATTTCTTACGATTTTACACAAATAATTACTATTTTTAATAATTTTATCAAGGCCCGTACAGTCGATTTCCATCAACGGCCATCGAACTGCACTTACAACGACCTTTTCCAAATTTAATTTGGACATATTTCCAAATCCAACCGTTAGATTTATAATTTCTAATATTCATTAGAAATCTCTTTTCGATACGAACCCAACGGTTCCGGTTTTAGGAGAATCCAATGGTCGGATCTCCCATAATATCCATTCGAAGTCAATGGTCGAAATTCGCGAACTGCCACGGCGCGGCGCGTTCTATTCAGACCATTATATTATATATATAATATATACTTCGTCGATTTCCATTTAAAATGTATTTTACAAATCGTTTTAAATTCGTTTTCAAAACGATTTCAACTTCATATTCAATTTCTAATCAAGATTGAATATTCCATATACTCGATATATAAATGATAATATTTTCAAAACGTTATATTTTGAAATCACTTCCTTTTCTATATTCATTATAAAAATGATTAAAATCGATATAAATATCGTTCACGTCAAAATGGCGCATATCTAACCAATACGTCTTTATATATTTCAATAACTTCGTTATTCTATTCAACAAATGGATATTTTCTTCAACACATGAATATATATATATATATATATATATATATATTTTATTCAACACGTGAATTTATACTTCTATTCAACACATTAATATTTATTCTATTCAACACATGAATTTTTGTTTCTCTATTCAACACATGAATATTTATTTTTCTATTCAACACATGAATATATATTTCTATTCAACACATGAATTTATATTTCTATTCAACACATGAATTTATACTTCTATTCAACACATGAATATTTATTCTACTCAACATATGAATTTATGTTTCTTATTTTCCAAATTGGAATGTGGCCCAATCAATTACCATATAACGTTAATTATATGGATTCCCTACAACACATGTATATAACAGCAACGAAAAATCATCAACCATCATCCAGAGTGCACCACACAACTGTATAAGCATTAAATATAAATAATTAACGCTTACACAGTCTATCAATCCATCGATCGACGTACAACTAAATAATCGGGATTAGTGTATGCCAAATATCATCCGAATACCCGTGTGGGGTTTCAAATCAACAAACACAGATTTTTATTTGTGCAGTTGGGCGATGTGTAAAATTTATCATCCCAATCAATATCAGTCAAATCAGTGTATATAAACAAATCGTCCGATTTGTTTATTACTATTTATTTTATATACACGTTAAAAATTATATTTTTAACTATAAAATATTTTTCCATTATAAAATATTTTATTCCACATCACACGATAAAATTTCACAACACAGCAATTAAACAAACAAGTCATCCATGGTCTGTGGACAACGGGTGTCGGGTTGTTGCTAAGCACCTCTGCATCCTAGTATTTATTTCAACTAGAAAACAAAATAAAAGTGAGGAGTTCTCACCTATAAGCTTAACCAAACACCGCGACTCTTCATATGTAGAAAATCTTCATCGTGTTTTCAATGAGATCTGTTTCGCGTGTCATATGTTAAAAATCACATTTTTAACATAGCTACATGTATAGAAAAGATTATATTTTTACAATGCTATATATATAGAAAAGATTATATTTTTACAATGCTATATATATAGAAAAGAATATATTTTTACAATGTTATATATATAGAAAAGATTATATTTTTACAATGCTATATATATAGAAACGATTATATTTTTACAATGCTATATATATAGAAAAGATTATATTTTTATATACTTAAAAATTATACTTTTTTCTCTACTAAAAATCACCTTTCTAATTTGCCACTTCTTATATAAAAATCACATGTTTATATGACCATTCAAACAATAAATATCGAATTTTTAATTCGAAAAAAGTCTAAAAATCGATTTTTTAATCGCATAAGTAAATAAAAATTAAAATAAAAACTCATAGGGGATGCGGATGGTTGGAGGCAGGCCGTGGAGGCAGGCGGTGCGCTGGTCTCTCGATTTTGGGGAGTTTTGAGCGTTGTTTTAAGAAGAAGGAGGAGGAGAGTTTTTTTTTGTGCGACCAGAGGGAGGAGGAGGGGCTGCAGGTGGTCAGAGGTGGTCGGAGGTGAGGCGCAGGCATTTCAAACGGCGGCGGTGGGATTAAATTGGTCGGAGCTTGGCTTTTGGGGATTTGGGTTTTAGGGATTTCGATTTTGGCCAGAGGAGGGAGGAGGTGGGCCGTCGATGGTGGCTGGGGGGGGTATTGGCGGACGGAGGCGCGACGAAGGGAAGGGAGACGTGGGCGGCGCTGGCAATCGGTGGAGCGAATTTTTTTGCCTTTTTTTTCTTTCTGAAATGGGATCGGGGAGAGAGAGGGTGAGGAATATTTATATTTTTATATTTTATTTTATTTTTAAATCCAAAAAGTTAACTTTTTAATTCGAATTCCAAACGGGACACGACGACTGTCGCCCCTAGATAATTACCCCCATTTCGAACACCATGGGATATGTCCCGCAAGCCAATTCCATCATTTCGATCAGTTTCCATTTAAATTAAAATATAAATCAGTATATTCAATTTTAAACGTACTCAATCTACCGGGGCCGCATACGGACTCTAAAAATTCCCGAAAAATATTTTCTAGCTTCGTATTGACAATACGGTTCTAACAAAACTAATTTCGTCAAATTCTGAGACCATTTGAAATATGGCCATTTTCCTGTCGATTAAAATCAACTGAAACTGGTCAAACACGTTTTCCTTTGCCACGTTCACATATTGATTCAGCAAATTACGAATTTTGAAACCTAGCAATAACTTGACATCACGGATCCAACAAAAGTGGTTTCGTCGAAAACCGAGGTCGTTTGCAAAATTTCCATTTTTAAGGGATAGAATTCCATAGCGACTATTCTGAATTTTCACATGGGCATAACTTTTTGTCCCTACTATGAAATTTTGATTTTTCGGATTCGTTGGAAAGATATTCACAAATAGATTCTAATATTTTTGGTTTCAATAAAATCCAGTTTATTTTGAATCCTGTACATTCATTTGAACTTTGAAATTGAATTTTCGAACTACCGCGCCATTATCAATTCCTTTTATATTTATAAATAAATATTTATATTCTAACGACGACATATATAAATATATACGTTCTAATTCTATTCAAAATAAATTTCTCGTCATTATTATTTAAAATAAATCATTTTAAATGTTCAAAATTCACTAAAATTGCCAAAATAAAAATTTTAAATTGGCTCAAATTTCCGGGTTATTACAATATAGGCCAATGAAATAGTGGATTTCACACAAAGAATATGGAAATAAAATTTATGAAAATTCCATTTATAATTTCAGCATGAGTTTCATTTGTTTGTCACCAATATGGAAAACAAGAGAGTAGCACATTGTTAAACAAATCTGAATACCTTAACTTTCTTGATTTCTATTCGAAAGTAAGTGAATAATAAATATAAACAAGATAAGAAATTATAACATTTATTTTAAGATGATGTTACTTTCGCCAGGAGGTCATGCACTTTTCATGTTTGTTAGTAGTCCAGCGACAATATGCTAGATTTATTATACATATAATAGTGGAACAGATAGTCGACTCGAGTATAAATTAGATTTTATATCAATTATTGTGCCCACACTGAAAACAAATTTTAAAACATTAAAAATAGGAATGTTTGATTTGGAGATCTGACTGAATTCTATGTTCCAAATAACAAAATACAGCTAGTGCTATTTCCATTGAGAAACAATAATATACTAAATAGAATTCCATTAAGACTTAAAGCTATTCTATTGCTGACTATAATAAAAAGGCATAGTATAAAAAAATTGAATCTGGATATCTAAAGCAACACCATACCGATTGAAAGAAAATACATAAAGTTTGGGGATAATTATTTACCTTCAAATTTTGCAAGGAAATCAGCTTGAAAATAGGGGAGAAGGAGATATATATTTGTGACTACATAAGTGTAACGACCCGAAAATTAGCGACCTTAATTATCCGATATACAACACATATCGAACATCAAGAGTCGAAAATACCGGATGGTTAATGAAAGAAATTAGAGGTTGAGAATAGATAAGATAGAAACTTAGAATGGAAGAAGAAGAAGAACATACAACATCAGAGTAAACACGAATCTCACAGCGGAACGAATAAATATATTTCATAACATAACTTTGAAATACAAATATGTACTTGAATATACATATCATTTCCAAAGTACAACACTTACAACACAGCGGAAATAAACAATAGTTATATGATCCTGAAGCCTCCTGCTCCAGCTCTTTAAGTATGTGTAAATCCCGACTACTTGACTGCCCGTACAAAATTGGGCACCCAAGAGTTTAGGCAAAACAAAACAAAATAAACTCTGGGTCAGTCATGGGACTGGTATGAGTAAACAGTTTAAAACAGTTTGAGCCATTAAACGATATCTCATAAGACCACGCCGTATAACGGAACGGGTTTTTCCCTTGTGAGAATCCAAAATAATCTTTATATCAAAACTCATTGATATTATAATAATGTCTATCAACCACAATATAATAATCATCTAGCAGAAACTCTTTCATCTCACGTTCCACATATATAGTATACAATCAAAACCGCAAGCACGTATTGGGTAATGGATTTCCAACTATGACAACGTATGGAACCACCTTTCGCTAGTGTACATCTAGAGAGGAATACACTGGGTTCAACAAGAACATCTTGCAACCCGGCCACACATGACCGACCACTTATTTCGCTGAGTGTATCGAATGTATATTACCAACGGTTGGGATCAGCAACCGTTTCCCGAATGGGACAACATCGACAATAGATTTTTAGAAGTAAATGAAACTCTAGATCAGGTGATTATACACCCTAACAGGTGCGACCTACATAGCCATGCTGCCTGCCCGATTTTTTGTCATTTCCCAGTTGTGAGGCTAGAGGCCACGCTTATCTCTGACAGATCACACATTTATTCACTTTGAATGTCACATCATCATACCCGCCAAATCACAAATTGATTTCCCCAAAAATATCACGGGTATACATCTAAGAGAAATGAATTCCTCCACCACCAAACGTAAATATGTTTGAAGAGATCAACTTACGCGATCTATTAAGTATACTCTGTCAGACATTCTTGTAATAACCCGGAAATTCTGAGTCAGTTTAAATTTTTTTTTTTTGGCAACTTCGGCGAATTTTGAACATTTAAAATAGATTATTTTAAATAATATCGACGAGAAATTTATTTTGAATATAATTAGAACGTATATATTATATAAGCCGTCGTTAGAATATAAATAATTATATATAATTATAAATAGAATTGAAAATGGCGCGGTAGTTCGATAATTCGATTTCAAACTTCAATTGAATGTACCGGGTGCAAAACAATCCGGATTTTAGTGAAACCAAAAACATTAGGATCTAATTGATAATATCTTTCCAACGAATCCGACAAATCGAAATTTCATAGCGGGAATCAAAAGATATGTCCAGTTGAAAATTCTGAATAGTCGCTATGGAATTCAGGCCCTTAAAAATGGGAATTTTGCAAACGACCTCGGATTTCGACGAAACCACTTTTGTTGGATCCGCAATGTCAAATTATTGCTATATTCCAAATTTCATAATTTTTCGAATCAATATGTGAGCGTGGCAAAGGAAAACGCGTTTGACCTTTAGTTGATTTTAATCGACTGGAAAATGGCCATTTTTCAAACGGTCTCAGAATTCGACGAAACTAGTTTTGTTAGGACCGTATCGTCAATACGAAGCTAGAAAATATTTTTCGGAAATTTTTCTAGTTAGTATGTGACCCCGGTAAATTGAAATGCGCGTTCAAATTCAATATATAGAGTTATATGTTGATTTTAACAGAAACCGATCGAAACGATCAAATCAGCCTACGATACATATCCCATTGTGTTCGGAATGGGGGTAATTAGCTATGAACAACAGGTGGTGGGTCTCGTTTCGAGGTCAAAATTAAAAGGTACTTTTTTTGAAAGAGAATAATAATAATAAAATAAAATATATATATATATATATACTATATTAACTCCCTCCCCCTTTTTCTTTCTGTATAAACCTAAATCGAAAATAAATAAATAAAATTAAAAAAAAGGGAACGACGAGTTGCTCCAGCCCCTCCATCGTTCAACGCCGACCACCGCCCTACCTACCGCCTCGTCGGAGCAGCCGCCACCCTCCGATCCTCCCCCTCTCCCCATCGCACCCTCCTCCGCTGTTTTGAACCCCTCGCGCCCCTCCGTCTCGAGCAGGAACCCGCCGCCCAGACCACCCTGACCCCACCGCTTCTCCCCTACCCAACCACGACCACCCCCTAGCTCCAACACCTCGCAGCCACCATCCCCAGCCGCTATCTCCATCGTGGGGCCCTCCTACAACAGAAAAATCAATTTTTGGCAAGGAAAAGAAGGTGTGTTTTTCTTGATATTCTTTTTATGCTATTTAATAATAAGAATCCGATTTTTGTTGTATACAATATTTTGTAAAGGTTCGATTTTTAAGTGTTATAAAAAAATTCAATTTTTGCTTATATAAAAACTTGATTTTTATATATATGGGTATAAAAAGGGAGATTTTTATATAAGAAGAATAAAAAGATCGAATTTTTCTATTATGTGAATGAAATAGAAAAGATTAGATTTTTAAAATAGAAAAGATTAGACTTTTAAAATAGAAAAGATTAGATTTTTAAAATAGAAAAGATTAGATTTTTAAAATAGACAAGATTAGATTTTTAAAATAGAAAAGATTAGATTTTCATATTTGAAAAGGCGAAATCTTTATATTTGAAAAGGCAAAATCTTTATATTTGAAAAGGCGAAATCTTTATATTTGAAAAGGCGAGATTTTTATATATTGGATAGCATAGTAAAAATTCGATTTTTATATATTGAATAGCATAGTAAAATTTCGATTTTTATATATTGGATAGCATAGTAAAAATTCGATTTTTATATATTGAATAGCATAGTAAAAATTCGATTTTTATATATTGGATAGCATAGTAAAAATTCGATTTTTATATAGAGAATAGCATAGAAAAAAAATTCGATTTTTATATATTGAATAGCGAAGTAAAAATTCGATTTTTACATATGTAGTGGCTACGGGCAACGAAAGTGATAAGAGACGAGAACAGTGAAGATTTCCTAGATATGAAGAGTCGTGGAGTTAGGATAGCTATCGGTGAGAATTTCTCACTTTCAATTTCTTTTTCTAGTTATATATATATTTATACTAGGATGTAGACGGTGTTTAGCAGCACCCGACACCCGTCATCCACAGACCATGGACTTGTTTGTTTGATTGCAAAAATTGGTTAGATTATTTGATTGAAATTTGAGTTGTTTGGTGAAATGGAATGGATTGATTGATGTGTGAATGGCGTGGGCCTTCACTAGACCGGGGATAAGGCTAGGCCTTGTCCCGTTTCTAGTATTGTGCCGTTATGCCGCCAAAATTTTCTAAAATAAGTTAGAAAAATGAAAATATCATTTTATTTAAAGAATGAACTGAATAGAAATTCATGTGTTGAAATAAAATATTTTATCGTTAAAAATATAATTTTTAACGTGGAAGTGAATAAAATAAAATATTCATTTACAAACCGGACGGTTTGTTTATGTACACCTATTTGAAGGACATTGACTGGGGCGATAAATTTTACACCTCGCCCAACTGCACAACTAAAATCTGTGTTTGATTGTATGAAACCCCACACGGGTGTTGGGATGAAATTTGAAGTTCACTCATCCTGATTGATTAAATATGTCGATCGATTGATTGACAGGCAGTTGTAAGCGTTAGATATCTATATTTGATGCTTATACAGTGTAGTGCACTTTGGTTGATGGTTGATTATTTTTCAATGCTATTATATACGTGTGATGTATGAAAATCCATATAATTAACATTATATGGTGATTGTTTGGGCCTCATTCCAATTTGAAAAATAAAGAATATTATAAAATAAAGGTTCATGTGTTGATAGTACTCATCCGTTGAGATTAGTCATGTGTTGAACGAAATATTTTAAAAATAGAAATATTTGAAATAGAAATATTTGAAAAAGAAATATTTGAAATAGAATATTAGAAAATAGAAATACATGAAGCCGTGTTGATTAGATTAACGCCATTTTGACGTGAACGATATTTATATCGATTTTACTCATTTTAAAATGAATATTGAAAAGTGATTTCGTGATCGAATATTTTGAAATGAAATTTGAATTGAATATGAAGCGATTTCGAAATGAATTGAATATGAAGCGATTTCGAAACGAATTGAATATGAAACGATTTCGAAATGAATTGAATATGAAACAATTTCGAAATGAATTGAATATAAAACGATTTCGAAATGAATTGAATATAAAATGATTTCGAAATGAATTGAATATAAAACGATTTCAAATTGAATTAAATAGAAAACAAATTTGATTTCAATTGAATATATAACAAATTTGATTTGAATTGAATAGAAAACCAATTTGAATTTGAATTGAACAGAAAACGAATTGAATTCAAATTGAATAGAAAACGAATTGAAATTTGATTTGAATAGAAATGAATTTTAAAACGAATTTATAAGGAAAAATTCAATTTTGATTTGAATTGGAAATAGAAGTTGAAATTGTTTTTGAAACGAATTTAAAACTATTTATATAATTTGTTTTAAATAGAAATCGATGAAATATATATTATATATATAATATAATGGCCTGAATAGAACGCGCCGCGCCGCGATAGTTCGTGAATTTCGACCATTTATTTCAAACGGACATTACGGGAGATCCGACCGTCGGATTCTCCTAAAACCGGAACCGTTGGGTTCGTATCGAAAAGAGCTTTCTAACTAATATTAGAAATTTGAAATCTAACGGTTGGATTTGGAGATACGTCCAAATCAAATTCGAAAAAGGTCGTTGTAAGTGCAGTTCGATGGCCGTTGATGGAAATCGACTGTACGGGCCTTGATAAAATTATTAAAAATAGTAATAATTTGTGTAAAATCATAAGAAATGATTTGGGAAAAATTGGGATGAAAAACTCTATATTTGAAAAGATAAAAATAGATTTTTATCGAAATGAACTAGTTTTGAACTGAAATTAAAACCCATTTATTTTTAAATAAATAAATTGGATTTGAAATGGGTTTTAAATAGAATTGATTCATGGGTTTATCGTGAACTATGTTTTAAATAACACTAGTTCTTTAACCTGATAGTAAATAGAATGTGATTTGGGTTTGTCGTGAACTGTGTTTTAAATGACATTAGTTCTTTAACCCAGTAACAGGAGTTTTAATGAATCTGCAATTAGATTGAAAAGTGAATTGATAATTCAAATTATCAAATTTGGCAAATGAGCGAGAATGGAGTATCACCAGTTTTGCTCCAAAGTGATAGTAAAATCTTTAATTAGATTTGAACGTGAAATGGTAATTAATTTTACCGACAACACTATGGTGTTAGATATGGAGTATTACTAGTTTTGCTCCATGGGATATATAGGTTGGGATTGGGAAATAAAATAAATAATTACTTCGGTGTGGTTCGCTAATCTCGACTAGTTCAGAAAACCATAATTTGGTTTGAAATGACATCCAAAGAAAGATTAAAGGATAAATTTTAAAGAATTTATCTTGGATAAAATTAATGGGAATCCTTCCCTAAGAATTGAAATTTAGAAACTAGCTGTAGATTAGTTAAGATGAATGGTTTCCTGGGTATTGATCTGATGTTGGTTTCGGCCTTCGGGGTTAATATTTGGGAAAGTGCTCTCTTACTGATTTACGGTTAGTGGCTAATGAATTGGAATGAGGCGTATGTTGTGTTTGTGTAACATTTGTTTTTAATATACGCGGGTTGTTCGGAAAGGCCGGGTTTATACCCATTCTGAATAACCGATTCGACGATATGTCGAAGATGAAGACGGTGGTTGAAGACCGGAAGTCTTCACATCGTTTGGGTGATTACTGATGATCTTGATTGGGCTGTACACCCAAGATGAGGGAATCAGTTGGTGGTCGTCCAGACGTACTTGGAGATGGATGGATATGCGAGGAAAGTGCCTCCAGTTTCGTTCAGACCCAGAACGAACTTGTAAATGGATTGTGTGTCTGACATTGGATTTTATTCTGTGTTGATTGATTTCTGTTAAATATATGTCTGTTTGGCGGCGGAGAATTTATTCTCTTGCTTAACGCCCTTCTCTGAGACGTACGAACTTAGAGGTTATATATCGATAGATATCAATCGCATGGCATGAATTGCCTATGTGGCACGCTGAGATGCAATGATCAAGGCTTTTGTTGAAAAGCAGAGTCTTGTGGTTGACGATCAAAGCACGGCCCTCGTCGCATAGCTTTGTGTATAGCGTGAATTCGCGAGCCTCACACCTCGGTATGAGTTAAAAACGGGATACGGACTGCAGGGAGAGCACGACGTTTCTTTCTAGCTTTGGTGGTGTCAGTGACTTACCAGCCCTGACATTTATATACTTTTCACCTATGTGGTTGTTGGAATGCGAGGCGCCTCGATTTAGGTCTGTAAGGACCGGGAAACATGTGTTCAGGAATAAATAATCCTCAAACGTAAGAGAGGACCGGCCCTGAAGCATCCAGGGGTTACCCAGAGTGTGTAGTCCCGAGGCATTTGCTAGAGTGTCTCGAAGCGGAGAGGAGCTTGCCCCTTGCCTCGACTCATGATGGAAATCCAATTTCCAATACGTGTATTTCGGCTTTATTTGTAGAGCCTAGTATGGCGACATAGTGGGATGGGGAACTTATGCCGTCTATGATTTATATTTATGATTGAAATTGTTTTGACACTATACACTTATTATAGTATCAAATGATTTGTTTTAAACGTATCAAGCATGTTTGGCTATTATAAGGGAAAACCCTATCCTCCGGCTTACGTTGCATTGTGTGATGGGACCTGGGTCTTATAATAGCTTCATTTTTCGAAAAAGCATTGCGCTGTTTATTCTATGCACTAGTATTCTTGGGAGGAAACCCGTTCCGTTTTATACGGCGTGGTCCCTTGAATTACTCTCTTTTAAAGTAATGTTTTAAATAACTGTTTTAGTTCTCACACCAGTCACATGACTGACCTGGAGTTTATTGTTTTAACCGAAACTCTGGGTGCCCCTATTTTTGACATGGGCAGCTAGTAGTTTTGGTTTTGCAGATTTATATTCACAGGATCCTGGTTTACAGCTGTAATGATATCCGGAAAGCTCTGTATCCGTATATCACCTTCAGTTGTGCTTTGTATTATTTTCTGCTGCTATGTAATTTATTGTAATCTCTGATATTTATCGAATGTAATTTATTCATTTATACTCTGTATATTCTTGTATCTGATGGAATTGTTGTAATGGCAATGAAATGTTCTTCCGTCTGCGTTCTGTTTTGTCTTGTCCTCACAGTAATTCGTTCTTTCTCATCTCTTCGGAGACCGGGGAAGTTCGGGTCGCTACAATTCTTCCATATAGGTCGTCCTGGGACTGGACAAACCGAAGGCACTATTCAGTATAACCATCTTAGGCAATCTTTACCTAAGATTTATAGAACAGCCCTTGCACTTTACTCTGTCTTCAATTATCTTTGGCATATATGATTTGCAACGCTTATGCCAATATGGAGTGGTTCTTCGGATAATAATCCAATCGGTCTCTCCATATTAACAACGTTAAAATGGTCGAAAACTTCGATAGCCGGTGAGTTAACTATCAAAGAAAAACACGTGTGCAAACAACGATATCATTTCCAGATGGAAATCATATCGATCAATCATCATTTAACATTTATCTCTTTATTTAACTTATTCATTTTTTATCTCTTTATTTCTTATTTTCTAAATTTAGAAAATATATGTTATTAACAATGGAAAACATTTCCATTTCTTGTTTTCTATATTAGAAAACATTTCTGATTCTTATTTGGAAAACATTTCCAAAGCTCCTTCATTTGGTTTAAACAGATGTTTAAATAAAACATCGCGATGCCAACTCATACCATTACTCTTATTAGCTAATTCACTTAACCATCCTTTACTATCAAACCTTACCATTCCTTAGTTAAGAAGGAAGTCAATCAAGTTGGGGTATAATTACCTCTCAGACCTTAACTGAACAACGCCTTAACTTCGAAATAGTCAAAGTTTATCTTTCAAATCCTTAACAAATTTCCTTACGTAACTCTCTTTCGAATAAATCTCTATTTGATAACTCTTTCCTTCGAATAACCTATATTCGAATAACTCTATTCAATTAAGTCTAATCGATTTACACTTATCAGTTAGCTCTATTTGATTAACTCAATTCTATTAACTCTATTTGATTTACCCTAATGGATTAACTTTATTCAATTAACTCTAACCAATTTACTTTATCAATTAATTCCTTTCGAATAAACTATATTCGATTAACTCTTTTCGAATAACTAATATTCGATTAACTCCTTTTGAATAACTAATATTCGATTACTCCTTTCTCTATTTCAATAAACTATATTCGATTAATTCTCTCCTTCGAATAACCTTATATTCGATTAACTCACTCTTTCGAATAAACTATATTCGATCTCTTTCTTTTGAATACGCTATATTCGATTTAACTCCTTTCGAATAAACTATATTCGATAATCTCACTTTCGAATAACTAAATTCAATTAACTCCCTTCGATTTACTAATAATCGATAACTCCTTTCAATTAACTAATAATCGATAACTCCTTTCGATTAACTAATAATCGATAACTCCCTTCGATTAACTAATAATCGATTAACTCGCTTCGATTAACTAATAATCGATTAACTCGACTCGACTAACCATATTTGATTAACTCAACTTAAATAACTTAACTTATTTAACTCAACTTGATTAACTCGACTCATTTAACTCAACTTGATTAACTCGACTCATTTAACTCAACAGATTAACTCTAACTGGTTAACTCTAACTCTAATCGATTAACTCTAACTGGTTAACTCTAACTCTAATCGATTAACTCTAACTGATTAACTCTAACAGATTTACTATAACTGGTTAACTCTAACTCTAATCGATTAACTCTAACTGGTTAACTCTAACTGATTAACACTAACTGGTTAACTCTAACTCTAATCGATTAACTCTAACTGATTAACTCTAAGTGGTTAACTCTAACTCTAATCGATTAACTCTAACTGATTAACTCTAACTCTAATCGATTAACTCTAACTGGTTAACTCTAACTGGTTAACTCTAAATCTAATCGATTAACTCTAATCGAATAACTAATATTCGATTAACTCTTTTTGATTAACTCATTTCGATTTACACTTTTGAATTAACTCCTTTGAATCATTTCCTTTTTAATTATCTCCTTTGAATTATCTCCTTTTTAATTATCTCCTTTGAATTATCTCCTTTTTAATTATCTCCTTTTTAATTATCTCCTTTGAATTATCTCCTTTTTAATTATCTCATTGAATTATCTCCTTTGGATTATCTCCTTTGGATTATCTCCTTTTCTATCTCCTTTGGATTATCTCCTTTTCTATTTGTTTACTTAACAAATAACTATTCCCTTTTCAATTCTATTTATTTAACAAATAAATATTTCTTTTATCTTTCCTATTTATTTAACAAATAAAGATTTCTTTTATCTTTCCTATTTATTTGTAAATGTTTTACAAATATTCCCTTTCCAAATCTATTTGTAAATGGTTTACAAATATATCCTTTTTATTTCTATTTGTAAATGGTTTACAAATATACCCTTTTCATTTCTATTTGTAAATGGCTTACAAATATACCCTTTTCATTTCTATTTGTTTTTGCAAATATCTTCCTTTGTATTTGTCTTACAAATATATTTCCTTTATATTTGTTTTACAAATAATCTCCTTTATATTTGTTTTACAAATATATTTCCTTTTAAATTCTTTTGATTTTATAATTTATTTCCTTATATAAAATCCTTTTTCCTTTTATATATAAAATCCATTGATTTTATATAAATAATTTGTTTTCAATATATACTTTGAAAAACCCCTTTTACATCTCAGTATTTTTCACGGTATTTAAAATACCAATTAACAGTGACTGATATCATTCAAACACACATAATCAACAACATATTATATATTACATCATATATCACAATATATGAAACAAAACAGTATTATATATATTGAGGAACCCAGTTAGGTCCCTCTAACCTGTTTCCCTGCACAAAAGATGTTAAACAATATAATTAAAATCGATTTCATTTCAATATGAAATATTCTGCTAAACAGAATCAATATTTGATTATGATTTATATATATATATATCATTATCTATGATTTCAACCAATACATAAGCAATTCAACCAACCAGTTCACACACAGAAATCAACAGATAATTATCAGTTCTAAGAATACGTTATAAAAATATAACTATTCAGAGTTGGTGAGTTTTACTCACATTGGACGATCATTGTTGATAACGATAACCATCGCTTGACTTGATTCAGATGGACAATTTATTTTGCCATAAATTGTAATGAACCCCAATCCACTCCCAGTCAGTTTCATGGTGTAGCCATCGTCCATACAATCCCAACGGATCCTGTTTTATTCGATTTTGTTTACGTATGAATTAGATTTGCATTTTATAAGTTAACCAACAATTAAATGTTACTAACTTAATTAAACAAATAAATATAGGCCTTTACTTTATACGGCCCATTCTCCATCCTTTAAGCCCAGACCGCTCCCATCCATACCCGTCTTCCCCAAATCTTAATCCCGTCCTCCTGTATCCCATTACTCCCTTTTCAAACCTGACCGCCCCCTTTCTCACTCAAGGAAATCCAAAACAAATCCCACCATCGAACTCATTGCCTCAAGTGCTTCATGTTGGACCTCAGCTCGTTGAGCTCGCACCACCACCCTGTCTTCCGTTCTGGGCCTCAAAACTGGTGATAGCGTCACAGCACCGATGTCCATCTCCATGAAATCTCCCCAAACTCACACAAATCAACCTCCTCAACACCGCTAACACCATTATAACCCCCAATACATACGTCGATACTCACTGGATCCCAAACGTCCGAGCCCTAGGTGCTGCTAGTACGAAATCATCGAACCAAGAATCGTTCGAAGCACCTGAAAATCATATGAAGTTGAAGAGCAGTCCTTACCGAGTCTATACATCATTGTTTGGTGATTTAAAGATTTTTGTATGATTTTACTTTGGGTTTTTAAGGATCGAACTGTTTACTGGGGATGAGAAAAATGCTAGCGGCTCATGTTTTTGTTTGTTGCTGAAATTGTTTTGTTAACGAGGACGGTGTGCGTTTTAATCATTGAGCGTGTGGTTAGGAGAATAAACAAATGTGGCCTTTGTTTTGATCATAAAATTAGTTAGGATATTTTATTTATGATTATTTTATTCATCGTTGTTTATCTTTACTGTTTAAAAATCCGTACCATCACATAACGTACCCAAAAATCATGAAACTGGAGATGCAGCTACAGTTCAACATTACGGTCCCAACGCAACTGGTTTCGTCGAATTCCGACCTCGTATGCTCACATAGCCTATTTTTAACCGTCAAAATACTAACTGTTCTTCACATTAAAATCCCGTACGGCCACATACGGACTTCAAAAATCATGGAAATTGAAATCTAGCAATAATTAAATATTACGGATCCAACAAAATTAGTTTCGTCGAATTCTGAGGTCGTTTCCAAACTAGCTATTTTTAAAGCTCTAAATAACCCTTTTAAATATATAAATATATTTAAAATCATTTAAATAAAATATTTAAAAATAAATATTCTCGTATATATTCACACAAAATATTATTCAGCTCAACAATATTTCTATTTGAATTTCTAACTCGATATTTCAAATCCCGGTTGAATCGATATTCAAATTTATATTGAAATTCCTTATATATATCGTTATAAATTATAAAGGAATTCCATAGCGACTTTTCTAAAGTTTGATATGGACATAAATCAAAATCTACACAATGAAATCTCGATTTTTCTCTTCCACTAGAAATATATACTTCACCAGCTCATAATGTTTCTTATTTCACAGAAATCCGATTTAAAACGGACCCTGTATATCCATTTGAAGTTCAAATCGCCAAATAGCGAACTGCCGCGCCATTTCGAGCTCGATTATAATTATAATATAATTATATGTTCAAACTTCGTTTATAATAATATATTTGTCAATATAATTCAATATAAACTGAATTATATATGTTTTAACTTGTCCAATTCACACCATATCATGAATTCTGTTATTTCCGATTATTCCGAAAATATATTATTCTATTATTGATATTAATTAAATATAAATATTATTTAATTTTGGTTATCGATATTGTTAAATCGATAATTAATAATTAAATTAATTAATTATTCGACAGCTAAATATGCGGGTCATTACAATAAGACAATTTTTCTTACATCGTCATCCCCAACAACAGATAAAGGATGGCGTCATACATACACCAATAATGATAGAGATGGATTGAATAAAATACCAAATAATCGATAGAATTGATCGGGTTCCATCACAATTTGCCGATAGATGAACTGAAGCAGACTTATAAGTTTCGTTTGCTGGTAGATTTTTAAAAATTAGGGAAAACTTTTTGATCTAGGTTAAGATTAATGAAGAAGGAGAAAAGAGAAAGCGTGATTTGAGCTGTAGGGAGAATTAAAATTTCATGTTTTAGAATCATTGTATTTGTTGTTTTTCCAATTTGAAAGTCTTCAGTGCACGCGAATGACCAATTACAACCATTAGACAGTTCGATCTAAATGGATCAAATTAACGATGGTGTGGGGATGAGGATTGCCCTCTGTTTGTCTTGAAGGTATCAAATACCCTAGACTTCAACAAGATGTAATAAATTTTTGATGCCTTTGAGCCATACCTTTCAAAATTGTAACGACCCGGAAAATCTGAACCAGTTTAAAATTTTTAAATTGGTTATTTTAGTGAATTTTAAATATTTAAAATAAATTATTTTAAATAATAGCGACGAAAAGTGTGTTTGAATTGACGTTTGAAAATAATATAATTAATTCTAATTATAAACAAGGCCTGAAATGGCGTGGTAGTTTAAAAATTGAATTCAAACTTTGACTGACTGTACCGGGTGCAAATTAAAACGGATTTTAGTGAAACCAAAAATATTTATATCTGCCGGTGAATATCTTTCTAATGAATCTGAAAAATCGAAGTTTCATAGCGGGAAGCAAAAGTTATGGCTAAATGAATTTTCAGAAAGGTCGCTAGAGAGTTTATATAGCCCGTGAAAATGCTCATTTTGCAAACGACCTCAGAATTCGACGAAACCACTTTTGTTGGATCCGGGATGTTAACTTATTGCTAGGTTTCAAATTTCATAATTTTTGAAGCTAGTATGTGAGCGTGGCAAAGGAAAATGTGTTTGGTCGATTTCTATTAAATTGGATCGACTAGAAAAGGGCCATTTTTCAATCTGTCTCAGAATTCGACGAAACTAGTTTTGTTGGGACCGTATCGTCAAAACATAGCTAGAAATTTATTTTTTGGGAAGTTTTAGAATCAGTATGTGGCCCCAGCAAATTGAAATGTACGTTCAGATCAAATATTGAATGTTTTATATTTTAATTTGAAGGAAAACTGACTGAAACAGTCGAATGGGCCTAAGAAACATATCTCATTGTGTTCGGAATGGGGGTATTTGGCTAGGGACGACAGTCGTTCGGTTTGGATTGGAGTTCGTATGAGATAAGGGGTATTTGAAAATTTTAAAAACTTATAAATAAAATAAAAAAATCCTATTGGCCTATCATTATTCTCTCTCCCCGTAATCCCTCTCTTCCCTCACGATAAACGACGGTCGCCGCTCCATCCTTCTCTCCTCCCTAACTCCCTCCACACGCGCCGATAGCCAATGCTCCAATTGAGCTTTTTGCAGCCCTCTCCACCACCTTCAAATCTGCCCTGACCTTGCCCCTCCTCGTCGCGCTAGCTCCGAGAATCACGCCTCCGAAGTGCCCAAGTTCAAGCCGCTGTCGTGCTTCGCTTAGGGGTTCGAACTGGCCGCCACCCACCTCGTTCTACGCGCCTCTCCAAGATGGACAACGCTGAGCTGGCCGATCGTCTGGAAGTGGCGCGGATTTCAAGAAAAATGAAGACCTAGTTTTGAATCATCTAAAGGAGGTAATGGCTGATTTTAAATTAAACTATTCTATAGCACTTTAAAGCGCTACGGTTTTTGATTTCACTGTAAAAATCATATTTTTTTGTTTGTTGACGAAATTCAGTGAAACAAGAGACAGTGGACTCATGTGGACGCCTTCTACATTCTAGAAGAGACCGGATATTTTTCTGAGCCTTCTGCTATTTTTGGTGGAGTGGAACCCAATATGAGATTTCTGAATTATAAACGATATGGAAAACGATGATGTATAAATTATATAGTCGATGTATGAGTTATATAAGCGTTGTACACCTCATGTATAAGCATTGTATAAGTTGTACGTTCGATGTATAAGTTATATATGCGTTGTAAAAATTTATATATGTGTTGAAATGGAAGTGAAATATGATTATATATATATATATATATATATACACACACACACACTCCCCTCGTACATAAACCATGGACGATATTTATTGGTTGTGATTGGTGTGAAAATTGGTTGATAGCAAATGGTTGATTAGAATTGTTTGTGGTTGAAACTGATTGATTGTGGTTGAAAAATACCCGTTTGTGGTTGAGAATTATTTGGTTGAAACCACATAGGATTAGTTTGTAGAAAAGAAAAAAAATATACATGCCGCCTACGTGCGAACTAGGTGCATGAAATCCCCATCGTCAAAAGCTGCGAGGCTTTAAGGTAGAGCGAGGAGCCGTACTAGGGACGACCCCGGTTTTAACTACCCTGCTGTTATGTTGCCGAAATTTTCAATAATATTCATGTGTTAGAATTATTTTCATGTGTTGAAACTATATTCGTGTGTTGAATAGAAATTCATGTATTGAATAGAAATTCATGTGTTGAACGACATTCATGTTTTGAAGTAAATTGTTTTATAATAAAAATCATATTTTTATCATCTATATGAACCATATAAAATAGTCGTGTTTTGAAATAAATTGTTTTATAATAAAAATCATATTTTTATCGTCTATATGAACTATATAAAATAGTCGTGTTTTGAAATAAATTATTTTATAATAAAAATCATATTTTTATCATCTATATGAACTATATAAAATAGTCGTGTTTTTGAAATAAATTATTTTATAATAAAAATCATATTTTTATCATCTATATGAACTATATAAAATAGTCGTGTTTTGAAATAAATTGTTTTATAATAAAAATCATATTTTTATCATCTATATGAACTATATAAAATAGTCATGTTTTGAAATAAATTGTTTTATAATAGAAATCATATTTTTATCATCTATATGAACTATATAAAATAGTCGTGTTTTGAAATAAATTGTTTTATAATAAAAAACATATTTTTATCATCTATATGAACCATATAAAATAGTCATGTTTTGAAATAAATTGTTTTATAATAAAAATCATATTTTTATCATCTATATGAACTATATAAAATAGTTGTGTTTTGAAATAAATTGTTTTACAATAAAAATCACATTTTTATTATAAACATGAATTATTAAAAATAGTGAAGTGTTGAAATATATGTTTGTTGGATAAAAATATCATTTTTATCAAACGTATGAAAAGATACGGTTTTGAAATCGAAGAATGGATTATATTTATATATATAACACTTATGAATAACAAAGTTGTAGTTCGTGTTTTGAAACCGTGATTTCAAACGATTAGTGCAGGAGATCCGACCATTGGATTTTCCCAAAACCGAAACCATTGGGTTCGTTTTGGAAATATCTTTCCAACGACACCAACTGTGTGAAGATCCAACAGTTGGATTGTCTGGAATGTTTGATTCAAATATAAAGAAAAACAGCGCCAGAATCAGTTATATATATATATATAAATTAAATCGAATAACGATGTTGCAGTTCGTATTTGAAATCGAAACTTCAAACGAGTGTACTGGGAGATCCGACCGTCGGATTTTCCCAAAACTGGAACCTTGGATTCATTTTGAAAATATCTATCTAATGATATAAAATTTGTGAAGATCCAATGGTTAGATTTTCAGATATGTGTAAATCAAATCTGAAGAAAAACTGCGTCACGACCGCGTTATGGCCCGAAGCGTCATTTGAATGAAATGGCTATTTTTAAATAAATAAAAATAGCGATAAATCGTTATAAAATATTATAAACGATATGGAATGGAAATAAATCAAATTTACCCGGTTTATTGGATATTTGATGGTTGAATGTGAAATTTATAAACTAACTGA
Source organism: Allium sativum (assembly GCA_030737875.1). Classification (NCBI taxonomy): domain Eukaryota; kingdom Viridiplantae; phylum Streptophyta; class Magnoliopsida; order Asparagales; family Amaryllidaceae; genus Allium; species Allium sativum. The sequence continues at coordinate 1,013,445,897 of CM060926.1, read as the reverse complement.
AGGTTAGCTAAGTCGGATGGTTTACTGGGTTTTGATCTGATGTTTGATTTCGGCCTTCGGGGTTAATATTTGGGAAATCGTTCTCTTACTAATTTACGGTTAGTGACTAATGAATTGGAATAAGGCGTATTTGTGTTTGTGTAGCACTTGTTAATTATATACGCGAGTTGCTCAGAAAGATTGGGTTTATCCCATTTTGAATAACTGAATCGAGGATAAGAAGTCGATGATGAAGATGGTGGTTGAAGACCGGAGATCTTCACCTCGGTTGGATGATAATTGATGTGCTGATTGGGAGGCATCCCAGAATATGGATAATGAGTGGTGATCGTCTAGACGTACATGGGGATCAATGGGTGTGCGAGGTATATAGTGCCTTCGGTTTCGTTCAGACCCAGAACGGACTTGTAAATGGACTGTGTGTCTGACATTGGAATTCATTCTGTGTGATTGATAGCCATCAATTGCATGGGGTGAATTGCTTGTGTGGTATGTTAAGATGCAGTGATCAAGGCCTCTGCTAAAAAGCAAAGTCTTGTGGTTGATGATCAAAGCACCGCCTGTGTGGCATAGCTTTGTGTATAACATGAATTCATGAGCCTCACACCCCGGTATGAACCAGAAACGGGAGAGGACCTCAGGGAGGGCATGCGTTTCCTTCTAGCTGGAGGTGGTGTTAGTGCTTAAACTGGCTGACATATATATTATTTTCACCTGTGTGGTTGTTGCTATTATGAGGCGCCTCGGATATATCGGTGACTATATGAAGCCGATGGAGTCATTCGTTGGCTCATTGACGCCCCAAAGGGCGGGGAAACGCAATGTTCAGGCATTTTAATCCACATCGATTGACCGACCCTGGCGATCCAAGGGTCACTCGAGCTCTGATCCTGAGACACGGGCTAGAGAGTCTCAAATTCGATAAGGACTATCTTTTGCCTTGGTTCATGATGGAAATCCAATTTCCAAATGCGACATCATGCGGTTTTGATTGTAAACCTATATTTGGCGACATAGTGGCATGGGACACTCATGTCGTCTATGATTGATATTTATGATTGTTTTATAAAATTAGAAACTAATTGTAAACGAGCTAAGATGGGTGGTTTCCTGGGTATTGGTCTGATGTTGGTTTCGGCCTTCGGGGTTAATACTTAGGGAATCGTTCTCTTACTAATTTACAGTTGGAGTCTGATTAAGAATTGAACGATAAAGTTTACATTTTAAGTGATTTTACTTTACACGTATTAAGCATATCTTGGTCGATATAAGGTAAAACTCTATCCTCTGGTTTGCGTTGCATTGTGTGATGGGACTTGAGTCTTATATCGGCTTCATTTTTATAATAAGCATTACGATGTTTAAAAGATTTACTTGTTTTAAGCACTGGCAATCCAATGGAGTAAACCCGTTCCGCGAAAGTGGCGTGGTCCTGTGATTATCCATATTATAAAATGTGTTAAGTAGATTTCTCATACCAGTCCCATGACTGACTCGTAGTTTGTTTCACTTGCAAACTTGGGTGCCCCTTTTTCTACACGGGCAGCCTTGTGTTCAGGTTTTAGCATGCTCTTTCTGGATAGCTGGAGCTGAAGATGGATTCTCATTTATCTCTTTTTATGCTATTCAACTCCTATTGTACATATAATGTTTGTTTTCCGCTGTAGACATCTATGTATAGCTGAACTGTATTTGCACTAAGTATGATCCTGTATACTATGCAACTCTGATGATTATGTTTATCCAGTGTATTCCGTTGTACATTATTTGGTGTATTTATTTATTTCTGTTCTGCTATTATCCTTTTATGTGTTATATTCCAAAGATTACCCTTGACGCCTTCGTATGGGGTTTTGGGGTCGTCAAAACGTGGTATCAGGGCTTTGGTTAAGCTTAGTTCTAGAATATAACATATCAACGAACTCGTCAGAAATAAAACCAGTAGTGTTCTAGGACGAGTAACTCATTACAGATAGGATCAGTAAGATCCTAGTATGAGTATAGCTGAATGGAATACACCCCGATAGACACATTTACATTCAAGTATATGTTTCTATGATTGACTATACCTTTTTTGTTGACCTGACGCTTTGTCTGCCATTTGCAGACGTACTAGAAAATGAGTGTCAGAAACAGAAGGAATGCAGAACCAGATCTAGAGGCTCTATTAAAGAGATATCGAAATCTGGGCGAAGCACAATTCTCGGGCAATGAATTTGTAATTCAAACTCAAGCTTGGATGAGTTCTGTTGAAAGAATTTTTGAACGTGTCCAGTTGAGAGATGATTAGAAAAGATTAGTGGCATCTTGGGCACTCAAAGACGAAGCTTTAACCTGGTGGGAAACGATCATCAAAGACAATCCAGAAGGTTATATCACCTGGGATAGGTTCAAAGAGATTTTCCTAAAAAGATTTACTCCTCCTCGAGAAACTGAACGGTTATGTGATGAATTCTCTTATCTGATACAAGGAGATATGACCATTCCAGAATACCATAAGAAATTCAATGAACTTTCTCATTTTGCCCCTCATCTAATTCAAAATCCAAAGAGGAAGAATCTGAAATTCATTAACTGGCTTTAAAGAAAATACCATAATAGTGTAATGGGGCATGTGAAGCTCCCTTTTTCTGAAATGATATACATGGCTTACCAGTATGAGGATCTCGACAAGAAAGGTATGTTGCGCTACGAAGAGGAAGTCTGTTCTAGTAATAAAGTGGAATCTGAGACTGATACTCCTGAGGCCAGTAAGAAGCCGAAAGCCAAGTGGAAACGGGTTAAATCTAAGAAAGGACCAGTAACGACTGTCATGTGCAGTAACTGCAAGAAGCCAAGGCATTTGGCGATAAACTGTGGACCCTTAAAGAAGCGATTAAAAGGCAAACTTCAATCCAAGAAGGCATTTCAAGAGACTAGAAAGTGCAGTAATTTCCATCAGGCCGGTCATCTTTCAAAGGCCTGCTCGCTACTCAGAAAACCTGAAGCAGTACATGTAAATGAAGTGGCAAAAATGCCTGCATCTTCATCTGGTCAGGAAAGGTATGATGTTTTGGAAGGCACGCTTACTATCAAAAACGTTCCAGTTAAAGTACTATTTGATACAGGTGCGTCACGAAGCTTTGTTGCAAAGAATGCGGTTAAGAAACTGGATTTGAATTTGAAGAAGCTCAAAGAACCAATGACTGTCCATAATCCGGTTGGGGGTTCCCTCAATCTCAGTTGGGTTTGTGGGGTGCCGGTTTCTTTTTCTCGTTATCGGTTCCCTACCATCGCGGTCGTCATGAATTTTACAGAATTTGATCTTATCTTGGGGTTAGACTGGTTGACCAAATATGAAGCTGAGGTTAAATGTGCCGACGGAGTCGTTAAGAGGAGGATTAAATCAGGTGATTATATAACCATTCCCTGTGAAGGTCAGAATTTTGATAGAAAACACTTCCGGGCAGCTTTGGATGTTTTTCCTGCTCAAATAGAAAATATCCCTATAGTCACGGAGAATATACGGGACCTCGTAAAAGATATTCTTGTCGTAAAGAATTATGCAGATGTGTTTGAAGAAGTTGTTATCTTACCTCCGCAGAGAGAATTTGATTTCAAGATCGCTTTAATTCTAAATGAAAGGCCAGTAGTGCACGCTATTCGGAGAATGACTCTAAAGGAGAAACAAGAACTAGACAATCAAACTCGACAGATTGTATGGAAGGGTTTGATCAGGCCTAGTTTCTCTGATTGGGGAGCAGCAGTGGTGTTTGTCCCAAAGTCTGACGGTACTCTGCGACTATGTGTGGATTATCATGACTTGAATAAGCAGACAATAAAGAATAAATATCCATTTCCACAAATCAATGATTTATTGGATCGATTGAATGGTGCACAAATATTTTCAAGGATGGACCTGGCTACAGGTTTCCATCAGCTTCGTATTGCCAAAGAGTGTGTTCCTATGACCGCATTCAGAGGTCCCGACTTATTCTATGATTGGTTAGTAATGTCGTTCGGCTTATGTAATGCTCCAGCTTACTTCGTCGATTTAATGAATAGAGTATTCCGAGAGGTCCTGAATAAGTTTGTTCTGGTTTTTATTGATGATATTGTAATCTTCTCTAAGTCAAAAGCCGAACATGAAAAACATTTGGAGCAAGTTTTAGAATTCTGAGAAAGAATGTATTGAAAGCTAAACTGTCCAAATGTATATTCTGGCAAGATGAAGTAAAATTTCTAGGCCATGTCGTATCAAAAGAGGGAATTTCTGTGGATCCAAGTAAAATCACTGCTATTCAAAATTGGAAACAGCCTAGTACTCCCATAGAAGTCCAAAGTTTTCTTGGATTGGCTACTTATTACTGGAAGTTCGTTAAAGATTTTTCGAAGATATCTAGTCACTTAACAAAGCTTACAAAGAAGCACTCAAAATTCAAGTGGACTCCAGAATGTGGGGAGGCTTTTGAGAAGCTAAAGTTAAGATTAACAACGGCTCCAGTGTTAACGATTATTGACGGCAATCAGGACTTGAAAGTCTGGACAGATGCCTCTAGAGAAGGCCTTGGTGCAGTATTAATGCAAAGAGGTCAAGTGGTTGCTTATGCCAGCCATCAGCTGAAACCGCATGAGAAAAACTACGTTACTCATGATCTTGAGTTGTTAGCTATTGTATTTGCTTTAAACATCTGGAGACACTATCTTCTGGGTGAGAAATTCGAACTGTTTACAGATCACCAGTTGCTAAAGTATCTGTTCACCCAGAAAGACTTGAATCTGAGGCAGCAACGTTGGCTAGAGTTCCTTGCAGCATACGATTTTGAGACTCTGTACACTCCAGGGAAAGCCAATGTCATGGCCGATGCGTTAAGTAGGAAGAATGTAATGATCGCCAGTTTTATTATTGTGACTTCTTTGATTGACAAGATATCTGCTCTCCAAAAAGACGACAAATTTATTAAAGGAATGAGCCAGCAGATTCGTGAAGGCAATGCTTCAAATTTCCAGCTCGATAGCGAAGGGATTCTGACGTTACAAGGACGAATTTGTGTTCCAGAAGTTCCTGAACTCAGAAGAGATGTGCTTGATGAATGCCACAAATCTAAGCTCAGTATCCATCCGGGTGTGAGTAAAATGTATAATGATATCAAGCGAACATTCTGGTGGAAATCGTTGAAAAGAGACATCTCTATATATGTTAGAAGGTGCCCTACTTGCCAACTAGTGAAAAGCGACCAACAGAAACTGGCCGGATTATTGCAACCATTGGACATTCCAGGTTGGAAGTGGGAACATATTTCCATGGACTTCATAGATGGTTTTCCCAGAACCAGGAAAGGAAATGATAGTATTTGGGTGATCGTAGATCGCTTTACGAAGACCGCCCATTTCATACATGTCATATCGAATAGAACTGCTCAGAGTCTGGCGCAGATATATTTCAAGGAAATTGTTAGGCTACATGGAGTGCCGATCAGTATAGTTAGTGATAGAGATCCAATGTTTACTAGCAAATTATGGGAGGCATTTCAAGTAGAACTGGGAAAGAAGCTGCATCTGGGCACCGCTTATCATCCTCAGACAGATGGTCAAACTGAGAGGGTGAATCGTATACTAGAAGATTTATTGCAGGCTTGTGTTCTTGATTTTGGTGGATCATGGGAAGTCCATTTAAATTTGGCTGAGTTCTCATACAACAACAACTACCAAGCAAGCCTGACAATATCACCATTTGAAGCATTGTATGGTAGACCGTGCCGATCTCTTGCTTGTTGGGTCGAACCTGGCAATAGGCTTGTACTGGGACCTGATATGATCCGTGAAGCTGCAGACAATGTCAATTTCTTTAAGAAACAATTACTCGCCGCTCGAAGCCGACAGAAGAGCTATGCTGATTCGAGAAGAAGGGATTTGGCTTTTTCTGTTGGTGATTATGTGTATCTAAGGGTTTCTCCGATGAGAGGAGTTATTCGATTTGGCAAAACTGGAAAGTTGGCGCCCAGATTTATTGGTCCATTCCCTATTCTTGAACGGATTGGAACCCTCGCTTATAAAGTTCAATTGCCTGATTGGTTGACTGGAGTACATGATGTATTTCATGTATCTCAACTTCTAAAGCATGTCCATGACCCAGACTTGGTTGTGGAAGAGGCCGCACAACAGGATATTGAAATTACTCCAGAATTAGCTCTGAGAAGAGAGACGCTAAAGATTATTGGCAAAGAAACCAAAGAACTGAGGAACAAGAAGGTTCACTTAGTCAAAGTGCAATGGAGTGGAGATCCGCGAGATTGTACTTGGGAAACAGAGGAAAGCATTAAGAAAGCCTATCCTAAGTGCAGGGTGGATATCTCTGATTGACTCCGGTGCAAGGTACATTTACCATACTTTGCATTACCATTTGTTCTCTACTTTGTTGTTATTTTCTTTTCATGGATGTAAACTTTTAATTCTATAGTCTGATTATCTTAAAAGAGTATATGAATCGATTAGTATATTTTTGAAAAGTTAAAAACAAATTGATTGTTGTTTCTGTTGTGTGATAGTAGATAGGATTAATTAAATTGTTAGAACGATAGTTAATTTAATCAAGAAGAGAATGATGGTAAATATATGAAATTAAATCAAGTATTGAACTGATTTAAAAATAGATAGGAATATATACATGTGCACTACATATGTTTGAACAGGTAAAAGGATTAGCAGTTGAGTAAAGAATTTATTTGCGTGCCCAACAAATAGGTAAACCTTAATGAGTTGGATGCGTAATTTTATTTTTATATCAACTCCTGTGAATGCCATTGGGTGCGGAGTGCTGGTTGTACTGTGTGTAATAATAAACGTCACCATAGGACAGTAACAATTAAATTTGAACTACACTACATGGCATACTTCTTGAAGATAGGCATACTTCATCATATACCACATAAGCATTTAGAGCTTGTGTGACGAGGTTGAAGATTTACCATAAGAGCGAGAGGCTTGTACGACGATGACTATATATTACAGGTTGAACTGATGACTGAAATGGACTATGTAAAATATAACGGTAAATAGCCAGATAAATAAAAACCCCGCACGGGTCTGGAGATGACAATAAACACGTCTCTCAGGTCATTAAGGCAAAAAAACCATTTATAGGGTGACGAGAATTTATTCTCTAGAGTTTTGATATATACACACTCCCCTGTGGACACCGGAATATATCATATAAATATGTGCATGCTTATTAGGATTTATTGGGTACCTAATACGGCCTAATAAATTTCCAAACCCCTCCCCGTACAAAGGAGGTTATGGCGAAATTTTTAGAAAATTTAGGGTGTTAGCCAATTTTTTGAAGAATTTGAAAATTCTCAGAAACTGAAAGGTTAGAGAATGGAGGCCAGGTTGAAAGTAGAGTTGGTTAATCCAACCACTTTCGACTTTGTTCCTTTTTGGGGACGAAAGTTTTAAGTAGGGCAGATTGTAACAACCCGGAAAATCTGAACTAGTTTAAAAATTTTAAATTAGCTATTTTAGTGAATTTTAAATATTTAAAATAAATTATTTTAAATAATAGCGACGAAAAGTGTGTTTGAATCGACGTTTGAAAATAAATATAATTAATTCTAATTATAAACAAGGCCTGAAATGGCGCGGTAGTTTCAAAAATTGAATTCAAAGTTGATTGACTGTACCGGGTGCAAATTAAAACAGATTTTAGTGAAACCAAAAATATTTAAATCTATTAGTGAATATCTTTCTAACGAATCTGAAAAATCGAAGTTTCATAGCGGGAAGCAAAAGTTATGGCTAAATGAATTTTCAGAAAGGTCGTTATAGAGTTTATATAGCCCGTGAAAATGGTCATTTTGCAAATGACCTCAAAATTCGGTGAAACCACTTTTGTTGGATCCGGGATGTTAAATTATTGCTAGGTTTCAAATTTCATAATTTTTGAAGCTAGTATGTGAGCGGGGCAAAGGAAAATGTGTTTGGTCGATTTCTATTAAATTGGATCGACCAGAAAAGGGCCATTTTTCAAACGGTCTTAGAATTCGACGAAACTAGTTTTGTTGGGACCGTATCGTCAAAACATAACTAGATTTATTTTTCGGGAAGTTTTAGAATCAGTATGTGGCCCCGGCAAATTGAAATGTACGTTCAGATCAAATATTGAATGTTTTATATTTTAATTTGAAGGAAAACTGACTGAAACAGTCGAATGGGCCTACGAAACATATCCGATTGTGTTCGGAATGGGGGTATTTGGCTGGGGACGACAGTCGTTGGAGTTCGTATGAGATAAGGGGTATTTGAAAATTTTAAAAACATATAAATAAAATAAAAAAATCCTATTGGCCTATCATTATTCTCTCTCCCCGTAATCCCTTTCTTCCCTCACGATAAACGACAGTCGCCGCTCCATCCTTCTCTCCTCCCTAACTCCCTCCACACGCGCCGATAGCCAATGCTCCAGTTGAGCTTTATATTGCCCTCTCCACCACCTTCAAATCCGCCCTAACCTTGCCCCTCCTCGTCGCGCCGGTTTCGAGAATCGCGCCTCCGAAGTGCCCAGGTTCCAGCCGCCGCCGTGCTTCGCCTGGGGGTTCGAACTGGCCGCCACCCACCTTGTTCTGCGCGCCTCTCCAAGGCGGACAACGCTGCGCTGGCCGATCGTCTGGAAGTAGCGCGGATTTCAGGAAAAATGAAGACCTAGTTTTGAATCATCTAAAGGAGGTAACGGCTTGTTTTAAATTAAACTATTCTATAGTACTTTAAAGCGCTACGGTTTTTGATTTCACTGTAAAAATCACATCTTTTTCATTTGTTGACGAAATTCAGTGAAACAAGAGATAGTGGACTCGTGTGGACGCCTTCTACATTCTAGAAGAGAGCGGATATTTTTCTGAGCCTTCTGCTATTTTTGGTGGAGTGGAACCCAATGTGATATTTCTGAATTATAAACGATTTGGAAAACGATGATGTATAAATTACATAGTCGATGTATGAGTTATATAAGCGTTGTACACCTCATGTATAAGCGTTGTATAAGTTGTACGTTCGATGTATAAGTTATATATGCGTTGTAAAAATTTATATATGTGTTGAAATGGAAGTTAAATATACTTATATATATATATATATATATATATATATATACACACGCCCCTCGTCCACAAACCATGGATGATATTTATTGGTTGTGATTGGTGTGAAAATTGGTTGATAGCGAATGGTTGATTAGAATTGTTTATGGTTGAAGTTGATTGATTATGGTTGAAAAATACCCGTTTGTGGTTGAGAATTATTTGGTTGAAACCACATAGGATTAGTTTGTGGAAAAGAAAAAATATACATGTCCCCTGCGTGCGAACTAGATGCATGAAATCCCCATTGTCAAAAGCTGTGAGGCTTTAAGGTAGAGCGAGGAGTCGTAGTAGGGACGGCCCCGGTTTTAACTACCCTGCCGTTATGCTGCCAAAATTTTCAATAATATTCATGTGTTAGAATTATTTTCATGTGTTGAAACTATATTCGTGTGTTGAATAGAAATTCATGTGTTGAATAGAAATTCATGTGTTGAATGACATTCATGTGTTGAACGACATTCATGTTTTGAAATAAATTGTTTTATAATCAAAATCATATTTTTATCATCTATATGAACCATATAAAATAGTCGTTTTTTGAAATAAATTGTTTTATAATAAAAAACATATTTTTATCATCTATATGAACTATATAAAATAGTCGTGTTTTGAAATAAATTGTTTTATAATAAAAATCATATTTTTATCATCTATATGAACTATATAAAATAGTCGTGTTTTGAAATAAATTGCTTTATAATAAAAATCATATTTTTATCATCTATATGAACTATACAAAATAGTCGTGTTTTGAAATAAATTGTTTTATAATAAAAATCATATTTTTATCATCTACATGAACTATATAAATAGTCATATTTTGAAATAAATTGTTTTATAATAAAAATCATATTTTTATCATCTATATGAACTATATAAAATAGTCGTGTTTTGAAATAAATTGTTTTATAATTAAAATCATATTTTTATCATCTATATGAACGATATAAAATAGTCGTGTTTTGAAATAAATTGTTTTATAATAAAAATCATATTTTTATCATCTATATGAACTATATAAAATAGTCATGTTTTGAAATAAATTGTTTTACAATAAAAATCACATTTTTATTATAAACATGAATTGTTAAAAATAGTGAAGTGTTGAAATAAATGTTTGTTGGATAAAAATATCATTTTTATCAAATGTATGAAAAGAATATGGTTTTGAAATCGAAGAATGGATTATATATATATATATATAAATAAATATAAATATAATCAAAATAAATCGAATAACGAAGCTGCAGTTCGTGTTTTGAAACCGTGATTTCAAATGATTAGTACGGGAGATCTGACCATCGGATTTTCCCGAAACCGAAACCGTTGGGTTCATTTTGGAAATATCTTTCCAACGATACCAACTGTGTGAAGATCCAACAGTTGGATTGTCTGGAATGTTTAATTCAAATCTGAAGAAAAACAGCACCAGAATCGGTTATATTTATATTTTTATATATATATATAATTAAATTAAATCGAATAACGACGCTGCAGTTCATATTTTGAAATCGAAACTTCAAACGAGTGTACCGGGAGATCCGACCGTCGGATTTTCCCAAAACTGGAACCATTGGATTCGTTTTGAAAAGATCTTTCTAATGATATAAAATTTGTGAAGATCCAATGGATATATTTTCAGATATGTGTAAATCAAATCTGAAGAAAAACAGCGCCACGGACGCGTTATGGCCTGAAGCGTCGTTTGAATGAAATGGCTATTTTTAAATAAATTAAAATAGCGATAAATCGTTATAAAATATTACAAACGATATGGAATGGAAATAAATCGAATTTACCCGGTTTATTGGATATTTGTTGGTTGAATGTGAATTTTATAAACTAACTGAAGGTTAGCTTAGTCGGATGGTTTCCTGGGTTTCGATCTGATGTTGGTTTCGGCCTTCAGGGTTAATATTTGGGAAATCGTTCTCTTACTAATTTATGGTTAGTGACTAATGAATTGGAATAAGGCATATGTTGTGTTTGTGTAGCACTTGTTAATTATATATGCGAGTTTCTCAGAAAGACCGGGTTTATCCCATTCTGAATAACTGAATTGACAATAAGAAGTCGATGATGAAGGCGGAGGTTGAAGACCGGAGATCTTCACCTCGGTTGGATGATAACTGATGTCCTAATTGGGAGGCATCCCGGAATATGGATAATGAGTGGTGATCGTCTAGACGTACGTGGGGATCGATGGGTATGCGAGGTATATAGTGCCTCCGGTTTCGTTCATACCCAGAACGGACTTGTAAATGGACTGTGTGTCTGACATTGGAATTCATTCTGTGTGATTGATAGCCATCAGTTGCATGGGGTGAATTGCTTGTGTGGCATGCTAAGATGCAGTGATCAAGGCTTCTGTTGAAAAGAAAAGTCTTGTGGTTGATGATCAAAGCACCGCCAGTGTGGCATAGCTTTGTGTATAACGTGAATTCACAAGCCTCACACCCCGGTATGAACCAGAAACGGGAGAGGACCTCAGGGAGGGCATGCGTTTCCTTCAAGCTAGAGGTGGTGTCAGTGCTTAAACTGGCTGACATATATATTATTTTCACCTGTGTGGTTGTTGCTATTGCGAGGCACCATGGATATATCGGTGACTATGTGAAGCCGATGGAGTCATTTGTTGGCTCATTGATGCCCCCAAAGGGCGGGGAAACGCAGTGTTCAGGCATTTTAATCCACATCGGTGGACCGGCCCTGACGATCCAAGGGTCACTCGAGCTCTGATCCTGAGACACAGGCTAGATCGTCTCGAATTCGGTAAGGACAATCTTTTGCCTTGGTTCATGACGGAAATCCAATTTCCAAATACGACATCGTGCAGTTTTGATTGTAAACCTATATTTGGTGACATAGTGGCATGGGACGCTCATGTCGTCTATGATTGATATTTATGATTTTTTTTAAAATTAGAAACTAACTGGAAACGAGCTAAGATGGGTGGTTTCCTGGGTATTGGTCTGATGTTGGTTTCGGCCTTCGGGGTTAATACTTAGGGAATCGTTCTCTTACTAATTTACAGTTGGAGTCTAATTAAGAATTGAACGATAAAGTTTACATTTTAAGTGATTTTACTTTACACGTATTAAGCATATCTTGGTCGATATAAGGTAAAACTCTATCCTCCGGTTTGCGTTGCATTGTGTGATGGGACTTGAGTCTTATATCTGCTTCATTTTTATAAAAAGCATTGCGATGTTTAAAAGCTTTACTTGTTTTAAGCACTGGCAATCCAATGGAGTATACCCATTCCGCGAAAGTGGCGTGGTCCTGTGATTAGCCATATTATAAAATGTGTTAAGTAGATTTCTCATACCAGTCCCATGACTGACTCGTAGTTTGTTTCACTTGCAAACTCGGGTGCCCCTTTTTCTACACGGCCAGCCTTGTGTTCAGGTTTTAGCGGGCTCTTTCTGGATAGCTGGAGATGAAGATGGATTCTATCATTTATCTCTTTTTATGTTGTTCAGCTCCTATTGTACATATTATGTTTGTTTTCCGCTGTAGACATCTATGTATAGCTGAACTATATTTGTTCTAAGTATGATCTTGTATACTGTGTAACTCTGATTATTATGTTTATCTAGTGTATTCCATTGTACATTATTTGGTGTATTTATTTATTTTTGTTCTGCTATTATATGTTTATGTGTTATATTTCAAAGATTACCCTTGACACCGTCGTACGGGGTTTTGGGGTCGTCAAAACGTGGTATCAGAGCTTTGGTTAAGCTTAGTTCTAGAATATAACATATCAACGAACTCATCAGAAATAGCACCAGTAGTGTTCTAGGACGAGTAACTCATTACAGATAGGATCAGTGAGATCCTAGTATGAGTATAACAGAATGGAATACACCCCGATAGACACATTTACATTCAAGTATGTGTTTCTATGCTTTACTATACCTTTTTTGTTGACCTGACGCTTTGTCTGCCATTTGCAGATGTACTAGAAAATGTGTGTCAGAAACAAAAGGAATGTAGAATCAGATCTAGAGGCTCTATTAAAGAGATATCAAATTCTGGGTGGAGCACAATTCTCGGGCAATGAATCTGTATATACCATCATCAGAGCACAACAGTTATTCCTGGACAGTTATAAACACATGTTTCCAGATACAACATAGTACACAGCGGAAATATGATATTCTATAGCTAATTGGTGAAGTCTCCTGCTTCCAGCTCTTCCAAGTGAATCTGTAAAATCCCAACTACTTGACTGCCCATACAAATTTAGGCACCCAAGAGTTTAGGGAAAACAAACAAAATAAACTCTAGGTCAGTCATGGGACTAGTATGAGTAAACTCCAACCATTTGTTTAACCTTAAAAATCCTTTCAAAAGAAAAGATAATAGTAAGACCAGCCCACACATAAACATGGACGGTTTTTACCTTACTATAATCCAAAACACTTTGATTCAAAAATCCAGTAATATTATAATAATGTCTACTGTGACGGCCGGCCCCGCACCAGCCGGCATTTCCTCCGAAAGTGCGCTGTACACATGCCCGACTAGCACGGAACGGTCGTCAGAAGAAAAGAAAGAAGGGACTTAACTAACGAGGAACCTGTAGAATGTCTCACAGCGCACGGAATAAAATATAATAATAATAACGTACTTGATATAAAACAGGTGAGACAGTGCATAAGCTGATAACTAAAATCAACATCAACTCAGAGCAGCGGAAATCCAAACACAGCTTATTACAACTTTCCAAATTTACTGTCTCTAAACAAAAGGAAGCTAAAGTAGAAGATGCACCACCAATGCCCAAGCAGTGATCTTCAACAACACAGGGAGAATACTATATATATTACGTGGAAGCCTCCTACTCGTCTCCGGATCATCTACCCGTGCATCACCAGCTAACCTGTCTCTAGTCTGCTCGTGTGAGCACCCAGAGTAATAAGAGGAGACATAAAACTCTGGGTCAGACATAAAGCCTGGTATGAGCGATAAGCATCTAAACAGAATAATAACAGGTATACTAAACCATACCTGGACCTGGACCTGCAACCAAAGAGTTAGTACCACAAACCGTACAGTACTCTAAGGTGCCATAATAAATAGTGTAAAGAATAAGGGGGTCGGGTGTGCATGTCATAATGATAGCAAAAAAATCATCCATAGCTACCATCCTCACATCTCTCACTCAGTGCGTAAAGCATACGATGTCCACCACTGTTAATCACTAGACTCATCGTAGTAGTGACGGAGTTCAACTTGTACAACTACTGCTACTACCAAGCTTACCACATGGAGTCATGACCAAATCTTTACAAATGACCCCACTTCATTGGTCTATAGCCCTTTAGTCGTAGCTAGGCCACTGTGGCCCTGAATCCGTTCACGTACTTCCCATACATAGTGATCCAAAGTCATAGACATCGATAGCCCCTTGGCACACGTCCCGCAGCAAAGCCCAATCATGAAGTGAACTCATCGGTTCCCAACTGGATCCTGAGCTCCAACTTCCCATATTGGACTACCCTTGCATCTCGGGTTATTTGTCAATACTGGGTCGGGTCGGGTTCCTTTCAAGCCATCGGTTCGGGTCGGGTCCACTGCGTTGTGTTGATGCATGGTCTTCCTCTGATAGCGGTTCGGTTCGGGTCCACTCCATCGCGTCGGTTCAGGTCGGGTGTCCTCCTCCGGGTCGGGTCGGGTGCCATCTCCCTTCCAGCTCGTGCTTCCGCTCCGATCCGCTCCCTCGTTCCTCACATGCTCCGATCCCTCCTTCTTCATTCGATCTGATCCCAGTTCAATTAGCGTGACTTTCCTTCTTGCCAGTTCTCCCCAGTGTCAAGTTCCGATCCGAGCCCTTCGTCCCTAAGTCGATCCGATCCCCAGCTTAACCAACATGGCCTTCCTTTTTGCCAAGCCTCTTTTGTGCCAGACTTCAGTTCGGGTCGGGTTTCTTGCCCAGGTCTCCAATCCGATCCGAGCCCATATCCGATCCGATCCGAAACCCTGCACAACTTTCTGCAACTTTTTCCAGCAACTTATTTATGCCATTCGACGACGTTTTCGACAAATCTAACTATACTAATCAATCACAAATCATGTCAAACAGTCATAGTAACATAGAAAACTAAGCACAAACACCAAAACAATGAATTTACATGTCAAAATGGATCAAATATACTCAAAACCCCATATTTTCCCTTAAGCATGTTTAAGCAAAACTAATCATAGGGTTAACAAAACTTAATCAAATTAAACCAAAATTTCTACCAAAGGCATAAAATATTATTTTCGAATTTATAGACATTTTTCCAGAATTTATTAGTGTATAAATTCGCTAATCTTCACTAATTACCCTTAATTAACTGTAATTAGTGTCAAAACGATGCTAATCACTCACCTTGGCCACAAATGAAATTCTCAGAACTGAAACTTCGCTGATTTGGGCGAATTATAACGTCTAACAGCAGCTCTCGCCTTGCTTTCGTGTTTCCTCTCCTTAATTTGATGTAGATTAAGCCAAAACATGGTTAGAAAGTGATTAGAAGGTGATTTGGGTGTTGGAGGCTATTGTGAGGGTTGATAGAAAGAAAGTGGCGGCTGGGAAATGAGGATAAGATCGTTCTCTAACTGATTTCAGCCTCCTCCTTACCCTAATCCCGAAATCCCCCATTGGGCCTAGCTGTTAATCACCCAGTTAACCCCAATTAAGCTGTTTTTCACCATCTGAAACTTGTTTCAGCCATATCTCCCAAACGATGAGTCCGTTTGGCTAATGTGACCACTCTACGAAATTATAAACCATCATCCGGAGCCAATGGAAGTGGTTTCAGGTCAAAATTCCTTTCCAGTCAAAAGTTATGGTCAAAACAGTGCCAACTAGGTGTAAAATGGTCATTTAAAAATTGGGAAAAATCATGAATATGGGAAATGACCCCAATAGTAGTCTCCCAAAGTTACATGACCGTACGACTTCGTACGTGAAAGAAATAAATATTCTACGATCCTATGATACGTAGAATACGGGTCGTTACACTCCCTCCCCCCTTAAGAAATTTCGCCCCCGAAATTCCTTAACCCAAAACATACAAAGGACCCGCATGCCTAACAACCACATTCAACAATCAAATATGCAAAACAAGCCTATCCTAGCATGCGGAAAACTAAATCGAAGTTAAAATCTTTCTAGGCAAAGAGTTCTGGGTATGTCTTCCTAATGTTCTCCTCTGTCTCCCAAGTACAATCATTCTCGTCCTCACTCCACTGAACCTTGACTAGCTTCGCCGCCTTCCTTCGAAGTTGCTTCATGTCGTGCTCGACAATACGGGCCGGCTTGCGGTTCCCAACCGCCTCGGGTTCTACTTCGAAGTCCTCTAACTGATCAGGTGAAATAGTCACATCTGGGTCGTGAACGAACTTCCTTAGTTGGGAAACATGAAATACATTGTGAACTCCCGCCATCTTCTCTGGTAAGCCAACTCTATATGCCAAATTCCCGACTAGTTCAAGAACAGGGAATGGGCCAACAAATCTTGGTGCCAACTTGCCTCTCCTGCCAAATCGTATCACGCTCTTCAACGGAGAAATTTTGACAAACACCAAGTCACCAACGGAGAATTTTAAGTCTCTTCTCCTCTTATCAGCATAACTCTTCTGCCTATCTTGGGCAGCCTTCATTCATTGTTGAATGATCTTAATCTTATCTGAAGTTTCCCTCACCACATCTGGTCCAAGCATAAACTTCTCGCCAGTCTCTATCCAACATGATGGTGAGTTCCACGGTCTTCCGTACAAAGCTTCAAACGGAGCCATACCGATACTGGATTGGTAGCTATTATTATATGCAAACTCTACTAGATGCAAATGGTCATCCCATGATCCACCAATGTAACAACCCGAAAATCTGGGCCAGTTTAAAATTTTTATTTTGGCAATTTTAGCAAATTTTGATTATTTAAAATAGATTATTTTAAATAATATCGACGAGAAATTTATTTTTGAATAGAATTCGAACGTATATATTATATACGTCGTCGTTAGAATATAAATAATTATATATAATTATAAAAGGAATTGAAAATGGCGCGGTAGTTCAATAATTCGATTTCAAACTTCAATTGAATGTACCGGGTGCAAAACAAACCGGATTTTAGCGAAACCAAAAACAATAGAATCGATTCGTGAATTTCTTTCCAACGAATCCGAAAAATTGAAATTTCATAGCGGGGATCAAAAGATATGTCCAGTTGAAAATTCTGCATAATCGCTATGGAATTCAGGCCCTTAAAAATGGGAATTTTGCAAACGACCTCGGATTTCGACGAAACCACTTTTGTTGGGTCCGTGATGTAAATTAATTGCTAGGTTTAAAATTTCAAAAATTTTCGAATCAATATGTGAGCGTAGCAAAGGAAAACGCGTTTGACCAGTTTCAGTTGAATTTAATCGACTGGAAAATGGCCATTTTTCCAACGGTCTCAGAATTCGACGAAACTAGTTTTATTAGGACAGTATCGTCAATACGAAGCTAGAAAATATTTTTCTGCGATTTATAGAGTTAGTATGTGACCCCAGTGAATTGAAATGCACGTTCAAATTCAATATATAGAGTTATATGTTGATTTTAACGGAAACTGATCGAAACGACCGAATCAGCTTGCGATACATATCCCATTGTGTTCGGAATGGGGGTAACTAGCTATGGACGACAGGCGGTGGGCCTCTTTTTGAGGTCGTAAATAAAAGTTGCTTTTTGGTGAAAATAAAATAATTAAATAAATTAAAAATTAAAAACCTCTTTCCTCTCCCCTTAACTTCTCTCTGCCCCCCCCTCTTCAAAATCCCCCCCCCCTCTTCAAAATCAAATCGACAGAGAATAAAAAAAAAGGGAAACCCAACCCGACGATGGCCATCGCCACCTCCCCCGGGCACGCCGCCGCCGTGCCCTAGCTGCGCGCCTCCCTCTTCCTCGAATCCCAATCGCCGCCTCGCCCAGTCGCTCCACCACCCTCCCCCTAGCCTCCGCCGCACACCCTCCAGCCCCTCTCGTCTTCCAATCGCCAACACCCCGAGCCCCAATCCGCTGCTCCGGCCATCCCTTGGTCCGCCGCCCGCCTGTGCGAGCCTCACCCTGCCAGAGGCCGAGCCAGCACCCCCCTTTTTCAAAACCAAGGTAAATTTTGTTTATTTCATTTATTTCAGTTTTTATAATTATTGTTATTATTATTTATTTTGCATGAAACTGAAGAATAAAATGAGAATAATAATATGATTGTTATATATATTTAGGCAAAGTAATGACATGATTTTTAATTGAGAAAGGATTAGATTTTTAACACCATAAAGATGGTTTCTTTAAGTATAAAAAGATGGGATTTTTCTTCATATGAATGGCATAGAAAGGTTGGATTTTAAACAAAGTAAAAATTCGATTTTTATATATTGAATAGCAAAGTAAAAATTCGATTTTTATATATTGAATAGCAAAGTAAAAATTCGATTTTTATATATTGAATAGCAAAGTAAAAATTCGATTTTTATATATTGAATAGCAAAGTAAAAATTCGATTTTTATATATTGAATAGCAAAGTAAAAATTCGATTTTTATATATTGAATAGCAAAGTAAATATTCGACTTTTTTATATTGAATAGCAAAGTAAAAATTCGATTTTTATATATTGAATAGCAAAGTAAAAATTCGATTTTTATATATTGACTAGCAAAGTAAAAATTCGATTTTTATATATTGAATAGCAAAGTAAAAATTCGATTTTTATATATTAAATAGCGAAGTAAAAATTCGATTTTTATATATTGAAGAGCAAAGTAAAAATTCAATTTTTATATATTGAAGAGCAAAGTAAAAATTCGATTTTTATATATTGAATAGCGAAGTAAAAATTCGATTTTTATATATGTAGTGGCTACGGACAACGGAAGTGATACAAGGAGAGAACGGCGAAGACTTCTTCATTTGAAGTGTCGTGGAGTTGGGATAGCTTTTGTGAGAACTTCTCACTCTAAATTTCTTTTTCTAGTTATATATATATATATACACTAGGATGCAGACGGTGCTTAGTAGCACCCGACACCCGTCATCCACAGACCATGGATGGCTTGTTTGTTTGATTGATATGTTGTGAAAATTTGTTTGAGATGTTGATGGGAAATCGATAATAAAATATTCTTGTGTTGAAAGGAAATAAAATATTTATATAGTTAAAAATATTTTATCGTTAAAAATATAATTTTTAATGTGAAAGTGAATAAATAAATATTTATAAACAAATCGGCCGATTTGTTTATATACACTGATTTGACTGATATTGATTGGGTCGATAAATTTTACACATCGCCCAACTGCACAAATAAAATCTGTGTTTGATTGTTTGAAACCCCACATGGGTATTGGGATGGTAGATGACATACACTAATCCCAATAGTTAGTTGTATGTCGATCGATTGATTGACAGACTGTTATAAGCGTTAAGTATCTATATTCGATGCTTATACAGTGTAGAATGCACTTTGGATGATGGTTGATTATTCATCGTTGTTATTGTATACATGTGTTGTAGAAAATCCATATAATTAACATTATATGGTAATTGATTGGGCCTCATTCCAGTTTTGAAAAAGAAAGTTTTGAAATAGAAATATTTGAATAGAAATATTTGAAAAAGAAATATTTGAAATAGAATATTTGAAAATAGAAATATATGAAGCCATGTTGATTAGATTGACGCCATTTTGACATGAACGATATTTATATCGATTTTATTCATTTTATAATGAATATCGAAAGTGATTTCAAAATCTGATATTTTGAAAAGAATTGAAATTCGAATTGAAATTGAATATGAATGAATTCGAATTAAATTGAATATGAATGAATTCGAATTGAAATTGAATATGAATGAATTCGAATTAAATTGAATATAAATGAATTCGAATTGAAATTGAATATAAATGAATTCGAATTGAAATTGAATATAAATGAATTCGAATTGAAATTGAATAGAAATGAATTCGAATTGAAATTGAATTGAATTGAAAACGAACTGAAATAGAATTAAAAATCGATTTGAATTGAAATCAATTTGAAATGAATTTAAAACGAATTAGTAAGGGAAAATTCAATTTTGATTTGAATTTGAAAAAGAAGTTGAAATCGTTTTGAAATGAATTCGAATAGAATTCAAATAGAATTGAAATCGTTTTGAAATGAATTCGAATAGAATTCAAATAGAATTGAAATCGTTTTGAAATGAATTCGAATAGAATTGAAATAGAATTGAAATCGTTTTAAAATGAATTCGAATAGAAATTGAATAGAAATGAATTTGAATTAATTTGAAATTCAAATTGAATTGAAAACGAATGGAAATTGAATTAAAAATCGTTTTGAAAAGAAAATCGATGAAGTATTTATTATATATATATATATAATGGCCTGAATAGAACGCGCCGCGCCGCGGCAGTTCGCGAATTTCGACCATTGACTTCGAACGAATATTACGGGAGATCCGACTGTCGGATTCTCCTAAAATCGGAACCGTTGGGTTCGTATCGAAAAGAGCTTTCTAACGAATATTAGAAATTTGAAATCTAACGGTTTGATTTGGAATTATGTCCAAATCAAATTTGGAAAAGGTCGCTGTAAGTGCAGTTCGATGGCCGTTGACGGAAATCGACTGTACGGGCCTTGATAAAATTATTAAAAATAGTAATAATTTGTGTATAATCATAAGAAATGATTTAGAAAGAATTGGGATGAAAAACTCCATATTTGAAAAGATAAAAATAGTTTTTTATCGAAATGAACTAGTTTTGAACTAGAATTATAATTCTATTTATTTTTAAATAAATAAATTGAATTTGAAATGGTTTTGAAAATAACCAGTATTTCTAATGATTGCATTAGAATGGATTTGAATCGAAATTGTCTTCGGAATATTTCGATGGTGGATTTCGTGATTATACAGATGTTGTTATGGAAATTTGAAAGATATAGATATATATATATCGTTATTTCCAATACAATATTTGTTGGTCGTGGAATTTGATATTGAATATAAGCCGAGATATTTTCTATTCAGAGCCTTGTATTTAATATCAAATGTGATTTTGGTTTGTCATGAATGGTGTTTTGACTAACACTGTTCTTGAACCCAGTTGAGAAAAGATTAAATCTTTTTATTTAGGTTTAATGAAGTGTACCAATTAAATAATATTTAATTGAAATTGAATTGATATTGATTTTTGGGTTTATCGTGGACAGTGTTTTAAATAACACTCGTTCTTTAACCCGATAATTAATGGAATGTGGTTTTGGGTTTATCGTGAACCGTGTTTTAAATGACACTAATTCTTTAACCCAGTTAACGATTAAAACTAAGTGGAGTTTTAATGAATCTTTAATTAGATTGAGAAGATCGAGAATGGAGTATCACCAGTTTTACTCCAGGCGATAGTTAAATCTTTAATTAGATTTGAACGTGAAATGGTAATTGAATTTACCGATAACACCGTGGTGTTAGATATAAAGTATTACCAGTTTTACTTCATGGGATGAATAGGTTGGGATTGGGAAATTAAAACAAATGATTACTTCGGTAAGGTTCGTTAATCCCGACTAGTTGAATCAAAATTCAAAAGAAGATTAAAGAATAAATTCAAGGAATTTATCTTTGATAAAATTAATGGGAACCTTTCCCTATGAATGTGAAATTTAGAAACTAACTGTCGGTTAGCCAAGCAGAATGGTTTTATGGATATTGATCTGATGTTGGTTTCGGCCTTCGGGGTTAATATTTGGGGAATTATTCTCTTGATTAATTTACGGTTAGTGACTGATGAATTGGAATGAGGCGTATGTTGTGTTTTTGTAACATTTATTTAAAATAAACGCGAGTTATTCGGAAAGATCGGGTTTATCCCATTCTGAATAACTGATACGACGATAAGTCAAAGATGAAGACGGTGGTCGAAGACCGGAGGTCTTCACGTCGTTTGGGTGATTACAGATGATCTTGATTGGGATGTACACCCAAGAAGATGGAAACAGTTGGTGATTGCCCAGACGTACTTGGAGGTCGATGGATGTGCGGGGTACTAGGTGCCTCCGGTTTCGTTCAGACCCAAAACGGACTTGTAAATGTACTGTGTGTCTGACATTGGATTTTAGTCTGTGTGATTGATTTCTATTCAATATATATCTGTTTGGCGGCGGAGAATTTATTCTCTTGCTTAACGCCCTTCTCTGAGACGTACGAGCTCAGGGGTTATATACTGATGGATATCAAACGCATAGAGTGAATTGCCTGTGTGGCATGCTAAGATGCAAATGATCAAGGTTTCTGTTGAAAAGCAAAGTCTTGTGGTTGATGATCAAAGCACCGCATGTATGGCATAGCTTTGTGTAACGTGAATTCGCGAGCCTCACACCCCGGTGGTGAACCAAAAACGGGAGAAGGACCTCAGGGATGGCATGCGTTTCTTTCTAGCTAGGGTGGTGTCAGTGACCTACCAGCCCTGACATTTATATACTTTTCACCTGTGTGGTTGTTGCTGTTGCGAGGCGCCTCAGTTATATCGGTTTCGGCCGATGCATTCTGGTCGGCAGACGGACCAGACTTACGCCCCAAAGGGCGGGGAAACGCAGTGTTCAGGATTTAAGTTTAATCCACATCGGTGGACCGGCCCTGTCGCTCCAAGGTCACTCGAGCTCTGACCTGAGGCTCGGGCTAGAGAGTCTCGAATCGGTTGAGGACTATCTTTTGCCTCGGTTCATTGATGGAAATCCAATTTCCAAATACGTGACTTTGCGGTTTTATTTGTAAACCTATTTATGGAGACATAGTGGCATGGGACACTCATGTCGCCTATGATTGATACTTATGATTTGAAGTTGTTTTATACACTATGCACTTGTAATAGTATCAAATGATTTGTTTTAAACGTATTAAGCATTCTTTGGCTGTTATAAGGGAAAACCCTATCCCCCGGCTTGCGTTGCATTGTATGATAGGACCTGGATCTTATAACAGCTTCATTTTTCTTTATTTAGCGTTGCGCTGTTTGTTTTATGCACTGGTATTCTTGGGAGGAAACCCGTTCCGTGTTATACGGCGTGGTCCCTTGATTTACCTAACTTTAAAAACAAAGATTAATAACTGTTTTAGTTCCCACACCAGTCACATGACTAACCTGGAGTTTATTATTTTAACCTAAACTCTGGGTGCCCTTATTTTGAGACGAGCAGCTAGTAGTTTTGGTTTTGCAGATTTATATTCACAGGATCCTGGTTTACAGCTGGAATGATATCCGGAAAGCTTTGTATCCGTATATCTCTTCTAGTTATGTATTGTATTATTTTCCGCTGCTATGTATTTAAATGTAATTTAAATCTCTGGTATTTCTGTGTAATATTTATTCATTTATACTCTGTATATTCTTGTATTCTGATGCATTGTTGTAATAAACAATGAAATGTTCTTCCGTCAGCGTACTATTTTGTCGTGTTCTCAAAACAATTCGTGCTTTCTCTTCTCTTCGGAGACCGAGGAAGTTCGGGTTGTTTCAGCGTGGTATCAGAGCTTTGGTTTACAAAGCTCCGAGAACAAGACACATTAGAATCATACGAAAGAATCCATCGGATATTGGATTAGTAATATCCAACGAGAATGACTCGTTAGAGATAGGATCAGTAGTATCCTAGAACGAGTGTGAAGAGTGTATTTTTAAAATGAAAACAATTTTTGTTTTGAAATTTAAATCAACTATTCGTATTTGATTATTTATTCTATACTGATCGGGACAATCCGATATATAAAGATTTTGCATATATGTCTTGCAAACGTGTATTCGAAGTTTTAATATACTGGATAGTTATAGAATCATACTCTAGTTGCCCGGGGATAATTCTGGTGATGGGGCACTGTAGTGACCCGAAAATCCGGTCCAATTTGAGCTGACTAAATAACACAAGTCCAACCCCAAATTGCACTAGAAATTCAAGAAACTAATAGAAAGAAGATAGAGGGTGAGGATAGATAAGATAGAACTAGTAGAATAGAAGAAGAAGAAGAACATCATCATCAGAGTAACACGAATCTCACAGCGGAACGAATAAAATATAACATAACTTTTGAAATACAAAGTTATAACTGTTTATACATACCATTTTCAGAGTACAACATATAACATCACAGCAGAATAAATAATAGCTATCGACTGCTGAAGCCTCCTGCTCCAAGCTCTCCAAGTGCATCTGTAAATCCCGACTACTTGACTGCCCGTACAAATTTAGGCACCCAAGAGTTTAGGGAAAACAAAACAAATAAACTCCGGGTCAGTCATGTGACTGGTGTGAGTAAACTCAAATCATTTAAACAGGTATATGATATCTCATAAGACCACGCCGTGAATACGGAACGGGTTTTTCCCTTATGAGAATCCAAACATCTTTGAAAAGCAATATCATTCTGATATTATGATAATGTCTAAATACAAATAGATATCAGTCTAGTAGAAACGCTTGCATCTCACGTTCTACATATATAGTATACAATCAAAACCGCAGGTGCGTATTGGATGATTTGGTTTCCAACTATGACAAGGTATGGAATCACCTTCCGATCAGTGTACTCTAGGAACGATACACTGGAGTTCAACAAGAACGTCTTGCAACTCAGCCACACATGACCGACCACTCATTTCGCTTGAGTGTATCGAATGTACATCACCAACGGTTGGGATCAGCAACCGTTCCCGTATATATATATATATATGGGACAGCATTGATAGATTTAAGAAGCAAATGAATATTCTCTAGATAGGTGATTATACACCCTATTTCGGTGCGACCGACTTAGCCATGCTGCCTGCCCGATTTCTGTCATTTATCGGTTGATGAGGCTAGAAGCTACGCTTACTTTCCATTCATTTATAACACGATCACTTTGAATGCCACATTATCAGATCCGTAAATCATTTAGTTGGATCTGCACAAATAGATTCTGGATATTATGCGAAGGGAATAAATCCGTTGGCCACCATATATATTTGTACAGTCCAACCCATTCGATCATTGGAAATACTCTGTCAGACATTCGTCCATATACGTTCGTTCTGGGACTGAACGAAACCGAAGGCACTATTCTGTAAACAGGACAGCCCTTGCACTTTACTCCGTCTTCAATTTCTTCATCGTATTTGATCACAACGCTTATGTCGATACGGAGTGGTTCTTCGGATAATAATCCAACCGGTCTCTCCATATTAACAACGTAAAATGGTCAAAACTTCGATAGTCTGTGATTTAACTATCAAACGAAAATATGTCGGTGTACAAACAACGATCTTAATTCCAAATGGAATTATCGATCCAATCATCAATCATATATATATATATATATATATATATTCATATTTCCTTATTTTCTAAAACTAGAAAATATACATTTTCAACATTGGAAAACATTTCCAATCCTCATTTACGCATCACTATCATTCCACAACTATTAGTCCCTAACTGTAAACTAGTAAGAGAACAATTCTCTAAGTATAAACCCCGAAGGCCGAAACCAACATCAGATCAACACTCAGAAAACTATTCAACTTACCAATCTCTAGTCAGTTTCTAATATTGTTTAATTCTATTTGATTTACTCTTATTCGAATACTATAGTCGATTAACTCTAGTGATTTAACTCTATCGAATAACTAAATTCGATAAACTTCTTTTGATAAACTACGTTTTTCCGTTACAACTATTTCCTTTTTTTAACGTTTACTTACCGTTACAAATATTTCCTATTTACAACTTCTATTTACCGTTACAAATATTTCCTATTTACAACTTCTATTTACCGTTACAAATATTTCCTATTTACAACTTCTATTTACCGTTACAAATATTTCCTATTTACAACTTCTATTTCCTATTTACAATTTCTATTTACCGTTACAAATATTTCATATTTACAACTTCTATTTACCGTTACAAATATTTCCTATTTACAACTTCTATTTACCGTTACAAATATTTCCTATTTACAACTTCTATTTACCGTTACAAATATTTCCTATTTATAACTTCTGTTTATTTATCTTCTAAATAAATATTCCTTATTTCTATTTATTTTCTAAATAAATATTCTCCTTTTCAATTCTATTTATTTTCTAAATAAATATCCCTTTTATAAAACTCTATTTGTTTTATAAATAATTTCCTTTATTTCAATATACATTGAAATATTCCTTTTTACAACTCAGGGTTTCTTATGATATGTAAAATATCGAATAACAATGATTAATATCATTCTAACACACATAATCCAGAACAGATTATATAACACATCATATAACACAATATATGAAAACAGTAAAATAATTGTTGAGGAATCCAGTCGGATTCCTCCAACCTGTCTCCCTGCATCCATAGATGTTACACAGTATTATATATAACATATTTCATTTTGAAATGAAATATCCTGCTGTACAGAACCATATTTGATTAACAGTACATATATTAACTATAACTACGTTTTCAATCAAATCTATTTAACAGTCCAGTTTAACAATCAATATACAGCAGTCAATAAATAAAGTACAATTTATATTTAAATATAAATTGAGGAGAGTTAAAGAGTTTTACTCACTTTGGCAGTTCATCGTTAAAGAACGATAAACTGTTGTTTGATTTGAATCAAACAGTTTATTTCGCCATAAATTCAAACGAGCTTCAATCCACTTCCAGTCAGTTCCAGTGTGTAGCCACCATCCACACGATCCCAATGCAACTTACGGTTCGTGATTCCGCTCAGCTCAACACCGTGTAAACCCGTTCTTCCTTCTTCCAAGTGCGGAAAAAAAAAACCCGTACTGCTGCTTTAATATATATCCCCTTTATCCCCTTATGAACAAACAACCACCAAGCCATCTTCGAGACCACCTTTGTATTTTCCTTTCTTTACTTCCTTTTCTATTATTATTTCCTATTTACTATGCAGCCCACACCAGAAGGCCCACCAAGTTATTTTAAACCCAAAATCCACGTGTAATGCTTCTTCCCGAAAGCTCGACTACCGCTTCCAGTAAAACTCCCCACTCCACAACATCCCTCAACCACCACTTCCATCTCTATTCGCTCCCACTTCACTCCATGAAAACGGAATCCGAGTTTTCCATTCACACAGAAAACGCAGCACTATTTCCCTTACGCATTCAGTAGTTAACCACTTCTTCATGCATGCTACTCTCTCCTTCATTAGTGAATACCCATTTCCGCATGCATTTCCTTCCCATCGCTCAACCATACTTTGCGTTATCACCTTCCACCTCCTGGTACTCTCCCCCAAGCGAGCTCCTGCATTTCAACGCAGTATTCACCTTATTACTGTATTCTCCTTCCACTTCTCATGAAACATCCTCCCAGCAAAACATTTCGAACCCATTTAATCTTCTCCTCAACGTCATGTTCATTCCTTCACCATAACTTGAATACCCCAAATGAAATGCGTCGAACATCTTCTTGCAAACCTCCTTATCAACCTGCTGACGTCATCCTCAGAGTCCCTCACACCTTTATCATTCCGTCCCCAGATCTGTACGTCATCATCGCGGTGAACATCACCTGTAACTCCACCCTGAGCTCAGACAACCGAGCTACCTGAACCCAAAGATCGAACTCAGAAACAAGATAACTACCTCGCCTTTTTATCACAGAGTACACCATCCTTTCAAGTGTCACTGACCCTACTTCATCATCAACTCGCGACCCTCGTTCTTTGCACCTCTCCTACCTGACATCAAACGGCACCCATGAACCTCCTCGTCAACTCCCCATCGCAACCGCACAACTCAACAACAGTACGTCGTCATTACTCCACTTCCGGCGCACAACAGAACTCGAAGTCCTCCTCACTGCTGAAAAAAAAGCACCACCACCTCACAGATCTCGTCGCACAGTGTACACCACATGCTACAGGAATCCATGGCACAAACATCACCGGACCCCCCAGTTTCAAACCCGCAACCCTAGTATTCGCTGCTAACGCCGGGTTCCAGGAAAATGTAATCGTACCTCATCAACTCAATCACTAGACAGAACTTGCTTGCATGAAATCAAATACATGAGTTTTGTAGTTTGTATGAATTGATTTGGGTTTGTAATGTGTTCGATTTTCTTGTTTGAGGAAAACTGATGGAGGCTCACTTGTTTAAGCAGAACGAAATATGAGTTAGGTTTAGAGTTGAACCCTATTATAAACTCCTGTTCTTTGATTATTATATTTTCATGAGATGTCTGCATCTAAGTAGCTGGCGAGATTTGATTACACATGCCTTTCTTTTTGTCTTGGTTATGAGGTTTTGTCAGAGTGATGGGTCTCCATGTCGTTTACTTTGCTATGAAGTTGGTAGGACAGCAATAGTAAATCTTAGGAGCGAAGTAAACTAACAAAAAAAGGAAATGGTTTTATTATATTTGTTTTATTATTCGCACGCAGGTACTGAATTGAGAGGGGACGTGAGAGTGGGCTACTAGCTGTCCTTAGCTTGCACAGTGATGTTTACTTTCAGCGATTGCTTCATACTTAAGGGTTTCATTCATACGGTAGGTTGTATGCGGGGAGGTCGGCTTGCCTTTATGAAGAGAGGACGTGATGTCCTTGTGATGGAACAATTCAAATGTTTGTATTTTCGTTGATGTCTGTATGGTCTGTATTTTGATGGGAGACAATACGGAGTGCGTAAGCTTACCACTTTATTTCGAGCAGCTCAAAATCAATATCTACAATGCTCCTGTCGATGTCATTCGAAAGTTAATGCTGCATAATAGGGACGTCCATTATTTGAATGAATAAGCCTAGCAGTTCAGTAACGTGTTTAGGCGTATGATTATAACCCCAGAATATTTTTCACTGTTTGTCACATTAGAAAATAGAACGTTGCCGGTTCGCTAGTTATAAAGTATAAACCATGTTAGAATCAACTTTGATATATATTATTTATTTAACTTTAGCGTATCCATTTTATAAAACTTCACTCGTTTTCGGATCTCAACCGACGGAAATAAAAATACCGTTGTAATCAACGATGTGCCAGGGTTCCAGAAATATAATAATACCGGTAGATGGACTCATATTGTGAAACCCCGAAATGTCGATACAGGGTGCCAAATACTCCAAATAAAAAGTTGCTTATTTAATTAATTAAAAATTACCATAAAATTCTAAAAATTAAATTATCACTACTTCCCAAAAGAACCTTGTCTAAATTCAAACCCGATCTCTAGTTATATCGAATAAACCGTTACGGTCAATAACCGATTCTATAGCGACTATTTTAAAATTTGATTTGGACATATCTCAAAATCTACACGACGAAATCCTGATTTTTCTCTTCCACTAGGAAGATATACTCCACCAGCTCCACACGTTTCTTGTTTCATAGAAATCCGATTTAAAACGAACTCTGTACATTCAGTTGAAGTTCGAATCTCCAAATAACGAACTGCAGCGCCATTTCAAGCTAAATTTTAATTATAATATAATTATACGTTCTAACGTCGACGATTAAATAATATATTCGTTATTTAAATAATTAAATAAGTTAATTATTACACCGTCAAATATCCGGGTCACTACATTCTTCCCCACTTAAAAAAATTTCGTCCTCGAAATTGCTAAGTTAGAGGGCGACCCTATCTACTAGGTAAATATTTATCGGTTTACCCCTTTTCTTCAGTTTCAACTGAACCACTTAATATCGACTAAAATATTAATTAATTCCGACTAACTAAAATTTGCAAAAATTCTAAAAAAAATCTAACGCCTAAATTTTTCGGAAAATTTCGCCATAACCTCCTTTGTACAGCCCTATCGGTAAAACCATAACTCGCCTCTCTGGGCCATCTCCAACCAAAAGAAAATCAAAAGCCAGGCGGCTTGCCAATTCGGCTTATAAATTCCAAACTCATATCAATTATAAACTTGTACCTTTTCGTCGGCCATATCATTATATCACTTTCATATGTTACCTATCCTGCATATATAAATGTCATTCCAAATCAACTTATCCTCAAACTAAATCATTTGTTTCTATCCACGCCAAATTCCATTCAAACTCCAATATCAAATTTCAAACCCTTGACTTATCAACTCAATTTCATTCCTGGTTATATTTAACTTTGTCTAAGTTAAATTTCAACTTAATTTATTCACTTTCAATATTTTAATCCATTTAACTTCATAAGTTAAATTTTTAATTTCAGAATTTAAATCCCTGGGTTTATTCAAATCAATTGAAATCATAATAACAATTCAAAATCCTTTGAATTCCTGAATAACTTGTTTTTGCAAAACAATTTCAAAGCAAAATCTTTGGTAGTAATCCGTCACTTAGCAACTCAAAAATTACACCGATGATGTATCGATCCATCATCGGAATAATTTTCCCAGCGATCAAAGTGAGTTCAATACTATATTCCTTTCAAAACCACTTTTAAACACATCCCATTTTGAAATAAATCCCAGATATCTTTATCAAAACAAATTTAAAACCTCCCGGGATTTTAAAATTCACGTATACTTAATCCAGATTCAATTACAAACACTGGTCTGAATTTCTAGTTTCAAACTTCAATTCTGCCTTTAATTTCAGATTTAATTCATTCGTAACACTTATACGAATTCTGATTGGTTATTTATAACCATTCCACTTTTATAATCTTATTCAATTATAATAACAACCAACACATTTTAATATTTCCAATATATATACTTGGGTAAAATTATTTCATTTACCCTCTTTTCAAAACATACCATGTCGGTTCATCGTATTCAAGTGTTTAGTAACTCCTATCAACACAGTTTGCATTACTGTACCGACCAAAATTCATAAACTGCTCGACCAATAAATCTCCACAATATAAAACAAATTTTTATATCAAATACGCGCTCATATATATACACTCAATCTCAGTCTAGGATATTACTAATCCCATCTCTACTGAGTCACGCCACAGAGCCAAGGTAATTCACTTAACATAAGCTCTGATACCAACTGTAGTGACCCGAAAATCCGGTCCAATTTGAGCTGACTAAATAACACAAGTCCAACCCCAAATTGCACTAGAAATTCAAGAAACTAATAGAAAGAAGATAGAGGGTGAGGATAGATAAGATAGAACTAGTAGAATAGAAGAAGAAGAAGAACATCATCATCAGAGTAACACGAATCTCACAGCGGAACGAATAAAATATAACATAACTTTTGAAATACAAAGTTATAACTGTTTATACATACCATTTTCAGAGTACAACATATAACATCACAGCAGAATAAATAATAGCTATCGACTGCTGAAGCCTCCTGCTCCAAGCTCTCCAAGTGCATCTGTAAATCCCGACTACTTGACTGCCCGTACAAATTTAGGCACCCAAGAGTTTAGGGAAAACAAAACAAATAAACTCCGGGTCAGTCATGTGACTGGTGTGAGTAAACTCAAATCATTTAAACAGGTATATGATATCTCATAAGACCACGCCGTGAATACGGAACGGGTTTTTCCCTTATGAGAATCCAAACATCTTTGAAAAGCAATATCATTCTGATATTATGATAATGTCTAAATACAAATAGATATCAGTCTAGTAGAAACGCTTGCATCTCACGTTCTACATATATAGTATACAATCAAAACCGCAGGTGCGTATTGGATGATTTGGTTTCCAACTATGACAAGGTATGGAATCACCTTCCGATCAGTGTACTCTAGGAACGATACACTGGAGTTCAACAAGAACGTCTTGCAACTCAGCCACACATGACCGACCACTCATTTCGCTTGAGTGTATCGAATGTACATCACCAACGGTTGGGATCAGCAACCGTTCCCGTATATATATATATATATATATATATGGGACAGCATTGATAGATTTAAGAAGCAAATGAATATTCTCTAGATAGGTGATTATACACCCTATTTCGGTGCGACCGACTTAGCCATGCTGCCTGCCCGATTTCTGTCATTTATCGGTTGATGAGGCTAGAAGCTACGCTTACTTTCCATTCATTTATAACACGATCACTTTGAATGCCACATTATCAGATCCGTAAATCATTTAGTTGGATCTGCACAAATAGATTCTGGATATTATGCGAAGGGAATAAATCCGTTGGCCACCATATATATTTGTACAGTCCAACCCATTCGATCATTGGAAATACTCTGTCAGACATTCGTCCATATACGTTCGTTCTGGGACTGAACGAAACCGAAGGCACTATTCTGTAAACAGGACAGCCCTTGCACTTTACTCCGTCTTCAATTTCTTCATCGTATTTGATCACAACGCTTATGTCGATACGGAGTGGTTCTTCGGATAATAATCCAACCGGTCTCTCCATATTAACAACGTAAAATGGTCAAAACTTCGATAGTCTGTGATTTAACTATCAAACGAAAATATGTCGGTGTACAAACAACGATCTTAATTCCAAATGGAATTATCGATCCAATCATCAATCATATATATATATATATATTCATATTTCCTTATTTTCTAAAACTAGAAAATATACATTTTCAACATTGGAAAACATTTCCAATCCTCATTTACGCATCACTATCATTCCACAACTATTAGTCCCTAACTGTAAACTAGTAAGAGAACAATTCTCTAAGTATAAACCCCGAAGGCCGAAACCAACATCAGATCAACACTCAGAAAACTATTCAACTTACCAATCTCTAGTCAGTTTCTAATATTGTTTAATTCTATTTGATTTACTCTTATTCTAATACTATAGTCGATTAACTCTAGTGATTTAACTCTATCGAATAACTAAATTCGATAAACTTCTTTTGATAAACTACGTTTTTCCGTTACAACTATTTCCTTTTTTTAACGTTTACTTACCGTTACAAATATTTCCTATTTACAACTTCTATTTACCGTTACAAATATTTCCTATTTACAACTTCTATTTACCGTTACAAATATTTCCTATTTACAACTTCTATTTACCGTTACAAATATTTCCTATTTACAACTTCTATTTCCTATTTACAATTTCTATTTACCGTTACAAATATTTCATATTTACAACTTCTATTTACCGTTACAAATATTTCCTATTTACAACTTCCATTTACCGTTACAAATATTTCCTATTTACAACTTCTATTTACCGTTACAAATATTTCCTATTTATAACTTCTGTTTATTTATCTTCTAAATAAATATTCCTTATTTCTATTTATTTTCTAAATAAATATTCTCCTTTTCAATTCTATTTATTTTCTAAATAAATATCCCTTTTATAAAACTCTATTTGTTTTATAAATAATTTCCTTTATTTCAATATACATTGAAATATTCCTTTTTACAACTCAGGGTTTCTTATGATATGTAAAATATCGAATAACAATGATTAATATCATTCTAACACACATAATCCAGAACAGATTATATAACACATCATATAACACAATATATGAAAACAGTAAAATAATTGTTGAGGAATCCAGTCGGATTCCTCCAACCTGTCTCCCTGCATCCATAGATGTTACACAGTATTATATATATCATATTTCATTTTGAAATGAAATATCCTGCTGTACAGAACCATATTTGATTAACAGTACATATATTAACTATAACTACGTTTTCAATCAAATCTATTTAACAGTCCAGTTTAACAATCAATATACAGCAGTCAATAAATAAAGTACAATTTATATTTAAATATAAATTGAGGAGAGTTAATGAGTTTTACTCACTTTGGCAGTTCATCGTTAAAGAACGATAAACTGTTGTTTGATTTGAATCAAACAGTTTATTTCGCCATAAATTCAAACGAGCTTCAATCCACTTCCAGTCAGTTCCAGTGTGTAGCCACCATCCACACGATCCCAATGCAACTTACGGTTCGTGATTCCGCTCAGCTCAACACCGTGTAAACCCGTTCTTCCTTCTTCCAAGTGCGGAAAAAAAAACCCCGTACTGCTGCTTTACTATATATCCCCTTTATCCCCTTATGAACAAACAACCACCAAGCCATCTTCGAGACCACCTTTGTATTTTCCTTTCTTTACTTCCTTTTCTATTATTATTTCCTATTTACTATGCAGCCCACACCAGAAGGCCCACCAAGTTATTTTAAACCCAAAATCCACGTGTAATGCTTCTTCCCGAAAGCTCGACTACCGCTTCCAGTAAAACTCCCCACTCCACAACATCCCTCAACCACCACTTCCATCTCTATTCGCTCCCACTTCACTCCATGAAAACGGAATCCGAGTTTTCCATTCACACAGAAAACGCAGCACTATTTCCCTTACGCATTCAGTAGTTAACCACTTCTTCATGCATGCTACTCTCTCCTTCATTAGTGAATACCCATTTCCGCATGCATTTCCTTCCCATCGCTCAACCATACTTTGCGTTATCACCTTCCACCTCCTGGTACTCTCCCCCAAGCGAGCTCCTGCATTTCAACGCAGTATTCACCTTATTACTGTATTCTCCTTCCACTTCTCATGAAACATCCTCCCAGCAAAACATTTCGAACCCATTTAATCTTCTCCTCAACGTCATGTTCATTCCTTCACCATAACTTGAATACCCCAAATGAAATGCGTCGAACATCTTCTTGCAAACCTCCTTATCAACCTGCTGACGTCATCCTCAGAGTCCCTCACACCTTTATCATTCCGTCCCCAGATCTGTACGTCATCATCGCGGTGAACATCACCTGTAACTCCACCCTGAGCTCAGACAACCGAGCTACCTGAACCCAAAGATCGAACTCAGAAACAAGATAACTACCTCGCCTTTTTATCACAGAATACACCATCCTTTCAAGTGTCACTGACCCTACTTCATCATCAACTCGCGACCCTCGTTCTTTGCACCTCTCCTACCTGACATCAAACGGCACCCATGAACCTCCTCGTCAACTCCCCATCGCAACCGCACAACTCAACAACAGTACGTCGTCATTACTCCACTTCCGGCGCACAACAGAACTCGAAGTCCTCCTCACTGCTGAAAAAAAAGCACCACCACCTCACAGATCTCGTCGCACAGTGTACACCACATGCTACAGGAATCCATGGCACAAACATCACCGGACCCCCCAGTTTCAAACCCGCAACCCTAGTATTCGCTGCTAACGCCGGGTTCCAGGAAAATGTAATCGTACCTCATCAACTCAATCACTAGACAGAACTTGCTTGCGTGAAATCAAATACATGAGTTTTGTAGTTTGTATGAATTGATTTGGGTTTGTAATGTGTTCGATTTTCTTGTTTGAGGAAAACTGATGGAGGCTCACTTGTTTAAGCAGAACGAAATATGAGTTAGGTTTAGATTTGAACCCTATTATAAACTCCTGTTCTTTGATTATTATATTTTCATGAGATGTCTGCATCTAAGTAGCTGGCGAGATTTGATTACACATGCCTTTCTTTTTGTCTTGGTTATGAGGTTTTGTCAGAGTGATGGGTCTCCATGTCGTTTACTTTGCTATGAAGTTGGTAGGACAGCAATAGTAAATCTTAGGAGCGAAGTAAACTAACAAAAAAAGGAAATGGTTTTATTATATTTGTTTTATTATTCGCACGCAGGTACTGAATTGAGAGGGGACGTGAGAGTGGGCTACTAGCTGTCCTTAGCTTGCACAGTGATGTTTACTTTCAGCGATTGCTTCATACTTAAGGGTTTCATTCATACGGTAGGTTGTATGCGGGGAGGTCGGCTTGCCTTTATGAAGAGAGGACGTGATGTCCTTGTGATGGAACAATTCAAATGTTTGTATTTTCGTTGATGTCTGTATGGTCTGTATTTTGATGGGAGACAATACGGAGTGCGTAAGCTTACCACTTTATTTCGAGCAGCTCAAAATCAATATCTACAATGCTCATGTCGATGTCATTCGAAAGTTAATGCTGCATAATAGGGACGTCCATTATTTGAATGAATAAGCCTAGCAGTTCAGTAACGTGTTTAGGCGTATGATTATAACCCCAGAATATTTTTCACTGTTTGTCACATTAGAAAATAGAACGTTGCCGGTTCGCTAGTTATAAAGTATAAACCATGTTAGAATCAACTTTGATATATATTATTTATTTAACTTTAGCGTATCCATTTTATAAAACTTCACTCGTTTTCGGATCTCAACCGACGGAAATAAAAATACCGTTGTAATCAACGATGTGCCAGGGTTCCAGAAATATAATAATACCGGTAGATGGACTCATATTGTGAAACCCCGAAATGTCGATACAGGGTGCCAAATACTCCAAATAAAAAGTTG
This sequence comes from Allium sativum, assembly GCA_030737875.1. Taxonomy (NCBI): domain Eukaryota; kingdom Viridiplantae; phylum Streptophyta; class Magnoliopsida; order Asparagales; family Amaryllidaceae; genus Allium; species Allium sativum. The sequence goes on along the minus strand of CM060926.1, from coordinate 1,013,409,464 downwards.
CTTATTTAATTAATTAAAAATTACCATAAAATTCTAAAAATTAAATTATCACTACTTCCCAAAAGAACCTTGTCTAAATTCAAACCCGATCTCTAGTTATATCGAATAAACCGTTACGGTCAATAACCGATTCTATAGCGACTATTTTAAAATTTGATTTGGACATATCTCAAAATCTACACGACGAAATCCTGATTTTTCTCTTCCACTAGGAAGATATACTCCACCAGCTCCACACGTTTCTTGTTTCACAGAAATCCGATTTAAAACGAACTCTGTACATTCAGTTGAAGTTCGAATCTCCAAATAACGAACTGCAGCGCCATTTCAAGCTAAATTTTAATTATAATATAATTATACGTTCTAACGTCGACGATTAAATAATATATTCGTTATTTAAATAATTAAATAAGTTAATTATTACACCGTCAAATATCCGGGTCACTACAGGCACCGTCTCCAGTATTTATTTTCGAGTTTCGAAAGTGAGATTTCTATATTTCCATTAGACTGGTGTGAGAACCGAAACTAGATAGGATTTATTGTTGTGATTTGGCATCAAAAATCTGATTTTTGTATATGTATCAAAATTATGAATTTGAAACTCTAATTCACTAATTGATTGATGTTTGTGATGTTTGTTTATTTGTTTGCTAATTTTTAGCCATTTAGCCTAATTGAATCACATATTGAATTATATTGAAAATTGGTCGCATTTGCTTGCATATACATGTGATTACATTGAACAGGTCATAGCAAGGAGGCTAGAGCAGAGAATAAAATTTGTTTGCCCGACAAATAGGTACATGTTTACTACATAATTTACCGTTTTGTTTGGGTGATGATGATTTTATGAGTCTATTGGCTAGCCGCTTGGCTTTTTCTTTTTTGAGATCAGAAGGCCTATATGGCAATTTCGGGATTTTCCCGTGGCTCTCGGTGCAGAGGAGGTTATGGCGAAATTTTTCGAAAATTCCGGATGTTAGCCAAATTTTTGAAGAATTTGAAAATTCTCAGGAACTGAAAAGTTGGAGAATGGAAGCTAGATCGAACGTAGAGTTGATTAGTCAAACCACTTTCGACTTTGTTCCTTTTCGGGGATGAAAAGTTTTAAGTGGGGGAGATTGTAACAACCAGAAAATCTGGGCCAGTTTAAAATTTTTATTTTGGCAATTTTAGCGAATTTTGATTATTTAAAATAGATTATTTTAAATAATATCGAAAAGAAATTTATTTTTGAATAGAATTCGAATGTATATATTATATACGTCGTCGTTAGAATATAAATAATTATATATAATTATAAAAGGAATTGAAAATGGCGCGGTAGTTCGATAATTCGATTTCAAACTTCAATTGAATGTACCGGGTGCAAAACAAACCGGATTTTAGCGAAACCAAAAACAATAGAATCGATTCGTGAATATCTTTCCAACGAATCCGAAAAATTGAAATTTCATAGCAGGGATCAAAAGATATGTCCAGTTGAAAATTCTGCATAGTCGCTATGGAATTCAGGCCCTTAAAAATGGGAATTTTGCAAACGACCTCGGATTTCGACGAAACCACTTTTGTTGGGTCCGTGATGTAAATTAATTGCTAGGTTTCAAATTTCAAAAAATTTCGAATCAATTTGTGAGCGTGGCAAAGGAAAACGCGTTTGACCAGTTTTAGTTGAATTTAATCGACTGGAAAATGTATATTGCCTCTACCTTTCTGCTAAAAAAAATCGACCGGAAAATGGCCATTTTTCCAACGGTCTCAGAATTCGACGAAACTAGTTTTATTAGGTCCGTATCGTCAATACGAAGCTAGAAAATATTTTTCTGCGATTTATAGAGTTAGTATGTGACCCCAGTGAATTGAAATGCGCGTTCAAATTCAATATATAGAGTTATATGTTGATTTTAACGGAAACTGATTGAAATGACCGAATCAGCTTGTGATACATATCCCATTGTGTTCGGAATGGGGGTAATTAGCCACGGATGACAGGCGGTGGGCCTCGTTTTGAGGTCGAAAATAAAATTTGCTTTTTGGTGAAAATAAAATAATTAAATAAAATAATTAAATAAATTAAAAATTAAAAACCTCTTTCCTCTCCCCTTAACTTCTCTCTGCCCCCCCCCCTCTTCAAAATCAAATTGATAGAGAGAAAAAAGGGAAACCCAACCCGTCGATGGCCATCGCCACCTCCCCCGGGCACGCCGCCGCCGTGCCCTAGCTGCGCGCCTCCCTCTTCCTCGAATCCCAATCGCCACCTAGCCCAGTCGCTCCACCACCCTCCCCCTAGCCTCCGCCGCACACCCTCCAGCCCCTCTCGTCTTCCAATCGCCAACACCCCGAGCCCCAATTCGCTGCTCTGGCCATCCCTTGGTCCACCGCCCGCCTGTGCGAGCCTCACCTCGCCAGAGGCCGAGCCAGCACCCCCCTTTTTCAAAACCAAGGTAAATTTTGTTTATTTCATTTATTTCAGTTTTTATAATTATTGCTATTATTATTTATTTTGCGTGAAACTGAAGAATAAAATGAGAATAATAATATGATTGTTATATATATTTAGGCAAAGTAAAGACATGATTTTTAATTGAGAAAGGATTAGATTTTTAACACCATAAAGATGGTTTCTTTAAGTATAAAAAGATGGGATTTTTCTTCATATGAATGGCATTGAAAGGTTGGATTTTTAACAAAGTAAAAATTAGAGAAAGGATTAGATTTTTAACACCATAAAGATGGTTTCTTTAAGTATAAAAAGATGGGATTTTTCTTCATATGAATGGCATAGAAAGGTTGGATTTTTAACAAAGTAAAAATTCGATTTTTATATATTGAATAGCAAAGTAAAAATTCGATTTTTATATATTGAATAGCAAAGTAAAATTTCGATTTTTATATATTGAATAGCAAAGTAAAAATTCGATTTTTATATATTGAATAGCAAAGTAAAAATTCGATTTTTATATATTGAATAGCAAAGTAAAAATTCGATTTTTATATATTGAATAGCAAAGTAGAAATTCGATTTTTATATATTGAATAGCAAAGTAAAAATTCGATTTTTATATATTGAATAGCGAAGTAAAAATTCGATTTTTATATATTGAAGAGCAAAGTAAAAATTCGATTTTTATACATTGAAGAGCAAAGTAAAAATTCGATTTTTATATATTGAATAGCGAAGTAAAAATTCGATTTTTATATATGTAGTGGCTACGGACAACGGAAGTGATAAAAGGCGAGAACGGCGAATACTTCTTCATTTGAAGTGTCGTGGAGTTGGGATAGCTTTTGTGAGAACTTCTCACTCTAAATTTCTTTTTCTAGTTATATATATATATATACTAGGATGCAGACGGTGCTTAGTAGCACCCGACACCCGTCATCCACAGACCATGGATGGCTTGTTTGTTTGATTGATATGTTGTGAAAATTTGTTTGTGATGTTGATGTGAAATCGATAATAAAATATTCTTGTGTTGAAAGGAAATAAAATATTTATATAGTTAAAAATATTTTATCGTTAAAAATATAATTTTTAATGTGAAAGTGAATAAATAAATATTTATAAACAAATCGGCCGATTTGTTTATATACATTGATTTGACTGATATTGATTGGGTTGATAAATTTTACACATCGCCCAACTGCACAAATAAAATCTGTGTTTGATTGTTTGAAACCCCATACGGGTATTGGGATGGTAGATGACATACACTAATCCCAATAGTTAGTTGTATGTCGATCGATTGATTGACAGACTGTTATAAGCATTAAATATCTATATTCGATGCTTATACAGTGTAGAATGCACTTTGGATGATGGTTGATTATTCATCGTTGTTATTGTATACATGTGTTGTAGAAAATCCATATAATTAACATTATATGGTAATTGATTGGGCCTCATTCCAGTTTTGAAAAAGAAAGTTTTGAAATAGAAATATTTGAAAAAGAAATATTTGAAATAGAATATTTGAAAATAGAAATATATGAAGCCGTGTTGATTAGATTGACGCCATTTTGACGTGAACGATATTTATATCGATTTTATTCATTTTATAATGAATATCGAAAGTGATTTCAAAATCTAATATTTTGAAAAGAATTGAAATTCGAATTGAAATTGAATATGAATGAATTCGAATTAAATTGTATATGAATGAATTCGAATTGAAATTGAATATGAATGAATTCGAATTAAATTGAATATAAATGAATTCGAATTGAAATTGAATATAAATGAATTCGAATTGAAATTGAATATAAATGAATTCGAATTGAAATTGAATAGAAATGAATTCGAATTGAAATTGAATTGAATTGAAAACGAACTGAAATTGAATTAAAAATCGATTTGAATTGAAATCAATTTGAAATGAATTTAAAATGAATTAGTAAGGGAAAATTCAATTTTGATTTGAATTTGAAAAAGAAGTTGAAATCGTTTTGAAATGAATTCGAATAGAATTCAAATAGAATTGAAATCGTTTTGAAATGAATTCAAATAGAATTCAAATAGAATTGAAATCGTTTTGAAATGAATTCGAATAGAATTGAAATAGAATTGAAATCATTTTAAAATGAATTCGAATAGAAATTGAATAGAAATGAATTTGAATTGAATTTGAATTAATTTGAAATTCAAATTGAATTGAAAACGAATGGAAATTGAATTAAAAATAGTTTTGAAAAGAAAATCGACGAAGTATATATTATATATATATAATATAATGGCCTGAATAGAACGCGCCGCGCCGCGGTAGTTCGCGAATTTCGACCATTGACTTCGAACGAATATTACGGGAGATTCGACCGTCGGATTCTCCTAAAACCGGAACCATTGGGTTCGTATCGAAAAGAGCTTTCTAACGAATATTAGAAATTTGAAATCTAACGGTTGGATTTGGAATTATGTCCAAATCAAATTTGGAAAAGGTCGCTGTAAGTGCAGTTCGATGGCCGTTGATGGAAATCGACTGTACGGGCCATGATAAAATTATTAAAAATAGTAATAATTTGTGTAAAATCATAAGAAATGATTTAGAAAGAATTGGGATGAAAAACTCCATATTTGAAAAGATAAAAATAGATTTTTATCGAAATGAACTAGTTTTGAACTAGAATTATAATTCTATTTATTTTTAAATAAATAAATTGAATTTGAAATGGTTTTGAAAATAACCAGAATTTCCAATGATTGCATTGGAATCGATTTGAATCGAAATTGTCTTCGGAATATTTCGATGTTGGATTTCGTGATTATACAGATGTTGTTATGGAAATTTGAAAGATATAGATATATATATATCGTTATTTCCAATACGATATTTGTTGGTCGTGGAATTTGATATTGAATATAAGCCGAGATATTTTCTATTCAGAGCCTTGTATTTAATATCAAATGTGATTTGGGTTTGTCGTGAATGGTGTCTTGACTAACACTGTTCTTGAACCCAGTTGAGAAAAGATTAAATCTTTTTATTTAGGTTTAATGAAGTGTACCAATTAAATAATATTTAATTGAAATTGAATTGATATTGATTTTTGGGTTTATCGTGGATAGTGTTTTAAATAACACTCGTTCTTTAACCCGATAATTAATGGAATGTGGTTTTGGGTTTATCGTGAACCGTGTTTTAAATGACATTAATTCTTTAACCCAGTTAACGATTAAAACTAAGTGGAGTTTTAATGAATCTTTAATTAGATTGAAAAGATCGAGAATGGAGTATCACCAGTTTTACTCCAGGCGATAGTTAAATCTTTAATTAGATTTGAACGTGAAATGGTAATTGAATTTACCGATAACACCGTGGTGTTGGATATGAAGTATTACCAGTTTTACTTCATGGGATGAATAGGTTGGGATTGGGAAATTAAAACAAATGATTACTTCGGTAAGGTTCGTTAATCCCGACTAGTTGAATCAAAATTCAAAAGAAGATTAAAGAATAAATTCAAGGAATTTATCTTTGATAAAATTAATGGGAACCTTTCCCTACGAATGTGAAATTTAGAAACTAACTGTCGGTTAGCCAAGCAGAATGGTTTTCTGGATATTGATCTGATGTTGGTTTCGGCCTTCGGGGTTAATATTTGGGGAATTATTCTCTTGATTAATTTACGGTTAGTGACTGATGAATTGGAATGAGGCGTATGTTGTGTTTGTGTAACACTTATTTAAAATATACGCGAGTTATTCGGAAAGACCGGGTTTATCCCATTTTGAATAACTGATACGACGATAAGTCGAAGATGAAGACGGTGGTCGAAGACCGGAGGTCTTCACGTCGTTTGGGTGATTACTGATGATCTTGATTGGGATGTACACCCAAGAAGATGGAAACAGTTGGTGATTGTCCAGACGTACTTGGAGGTCGATGGATATGCGGGGTACTAGGTGCCTCCGGTTTCGTTCAGACCCAGAACAGACTTATAAATGGACTGTGTGTCTGACATTGGATTTTAGTCTGTGTGATTGATTTCTATTAAATATATATCTGTTTGGCGGCGGAGAATTTATTCTCTTGCTTAACGCCCTTCTCTGAGACGTACGAGCTCAGGGGTTATATACTGATGGATATCAAACACATAGAGTGAATTTCCTGTGTGGCATGCTAAGATGCAAATGATCAAGGTTTCTGTTGAAAAGCAAAGTCTTGTGGCTGATGATCAAAGCACCGCCTGTGTGGCATAGCTTTGTGTAACGTGAATTCGCGAGCCTCACACCCCGGTTGTGAACCAAAAACGGGAGAAGGGCCTCAGGGAGGGCATGCGTTTCTTTCTAGCTAGGGTGGTGTCAGTGGCCTACCGGCCCTGACATTTATATACTTTTCACCTGTGTGGTTGTTGCTATTGCGAGGCGCCTCGGTTATATCGGTTTCGGCCGATGCATTCTGGTCGGCAGACGGACCAGACTTACGCCCCAAAGGGCGGGGAAACGCAGTGTTCAGGATTTAAGTTTAATCCACATCGGTGGACCGGCCCTGTCGCTCCAAGATCACTCGAGCTCTGACCTGAGGCTCGGGCTAGAGAATCTCGAATCGGTTGAGGACTATCTTTTGCCTCGGTTCATAGATGGAAATCCAATTTCCAAATACGTGACTTTGCGGTTTTATTTGTAAACCTATTTATGGCTACATAGTGGCATGGGACACTCATGTCACCTATGATTGATACTTATGATTTGAAGTTGTTTTATACACTATGCACTTATAATAGTATCAAATGATTTATTTTAAACGTATCAAGCATTCTTTGGCTGTTATAAGGGAAAATCCTATCCTCCGGCTTGCGTTGCATTGTATGATAGGACCTGGGTCTTATAACAGCTTCATTTTTCTTTATTTAGCATTGCGCTGTTTGTTTTATGCACTGGTATTCTTGGGAGGAAACCCGTTCCATGTTATACGGCGTGGTCCCTTGATTTACCTAACTTTAAAAACAAAGATTAATAACTGTTTTAGTTCTCACACCAGTCACATGACTGACCTGGAGTTTATTGTTTTAACCTAAACTCTGGGTGCCCTTATTTTGAGACGGGCAGCTAGTAGTTTTGGTTTTGCAGATTTATATTCATAGGATCCTGGTTTACAGCTGGAATGATATCCGGAAAGCTTTGTATCCGTATATCTCTTCTAGTTGTGTATTGTATTATTTTCCGCTGCTATGTATTTAAATGTAATTTAAATCTCTGATATTTCTGTGTAATATTTATTCATTTACACTCTATATATTCTTGTATTCTGATGCATTGTTGTAATAAACAATGAAATGTTCTTCCGTCCGCGTTCTATTTTGTCGTGTTCTCAAAACAATTCGTGCTTTCTCTTCTCTTTGGAGACCGGGGAAGTTCGGGTCGTTTCAACCAAAATCCAATATACATGCTCTCAAGAGATCTTCCAAAATACGATTCACCCTCTCTGTCTGACCGTCGGTTTGAGGATGATATGCAGTACTGAGATGTTACTCTGACCCTAGAGCCTCTTGTAAGCTCTTCCAAAACTCACTAGTGAACAACGGGTCTCGGTCACTCACAATGCTTTTAGGTATTCCATGAAATCTCACTACCCACTTCATATACAATTCTGCTAACTTAGCCGTCGTTCTGGTCGATTTGACTGGTATGAATCTTGCACTCTTAGTCAATTGATCCACAATTACCCAAATGCTATCATATCCCGATCTAGTCCTTGGTAAACCATCGATGAAATCCATCGAGACTTGCTCCCATTTCCATTCGGGAATTTCTAATGGTTGCAACAACCCACTAGGCTTCTTTTGCTCGGCTTTAACTAGCTAGCAATTCATGCATTTGGATATAAACTTTCCAATGTCTCTTTTCATCCCTTCCCAGTAGTAGGCCTGCTTCATATCTCGATACATCTTATTACCACCGGGGTGTATAGTCAGTTTTGAGTGATGACACTCTCTAAGCACTTCATCTCTCAATCCATCAACATTGGGTACAACAAGCTTTCCATTCTTTCTAAGCTGTCCATCTCGATCAAGCCCATACTTGTTCCTCTCCTCATCGATACTCTTCTCTAATTTGGAGATGATTTCCAATAGGTTAGGATCATCCCTCTGACTAGAGCCGATCCGCTCAATCAAAGTGGGTCTGATCGTCAAACTTGCTAACATTTCTGGATCCAATTCGCAATTTGGTCTGAAATCAAACCCAGCGATGTACTCCAGTTGCTTCCATTCTAGAAACATAGCCCCTAGGCTGGCATGTCTCCTACTCAATGCATCAGCCACCACATTTCCCTTTCTCGGTGTATATGCGATGTCAAAATCATAGGAAGCTAAGAACTCTAACCATCTCTGCTGACGGAGATTCAGATCTTTCTGAGAGAAGAGATACTTCAACGACTTATGATCTGTAAACAGCTCAAATCTTTCTCCCAAGAGATAGGGTCTCCACATCTTTAATGCGAACACGATCGCTGCCATTTCTAAATCATGGATAGGGTATCTTCTCTCGTGCAGTTTCAATTGCCGACTTGCATAGGCTACCACCCTACCGCCTTGCATCAATACAGCACCCAGTCCGGTACCACAGGCATCCGTGTATACCGTCATCTCTTCATTCCTCTTAGGAATGACTAACACTGGTGCGCATGTCAACTTGTCCTTTAAACTCTTGAATGCATTCTCGCACCTCTCATCCCAGACAAAAGCTTGATTCTTCTTGGTCAACTGGGTCAATGGTGCTACTGTCTTGGAGAAACCTTGGATAAACTTACAATAATATCCAGCTAACCCCAAGAAACTTCTTACATCAGTTGCATTCTTGGGCGTAGGGCAATCCTGTATCGTAGCCACCTTCGTCGGGTCCACGGCAATACCATTCTCTGATACAACATGGCCCAAGAACCTCACTTCCCTCCTCCAGAAGTGACACTTAGAAAACTTTGCTTTCAATTGGTGTTTTCTCAACACCTCCATCACTATTCTTAAATGTTCGTTGTGTTCTTCCTCTGTCCTCGAGTAGACCAAAATATCATCAACGAATACAAGGACAAACTTATTCAACTGATCTCTGAATACCCTATTCATAAGATCCACAAAATATGCTGGGGCATTGGTCAGCCCGAATGGCATGACAAACCACTCATAAAATCCAGACGGCGTCCGAAATGTCGTTTTGGCTATACTCTCAGCTTCCACTCTAAGCTGATGAAAACCTGTCGCGAGATCCAACTGAGAAAATACTCTCGCGCCACGCAACTGATCGAACAAATCATCTATCCGCGGTAGAGGATACTTGTTCTTCCTCGTCACTTTATTCAACTCGCGGTAGTCTACACACAAACGAAGGGAACCATCCGCCTTGGTAGCAAACACAACTGGTGCTCCCCATTCAGAAACACTCCTTCTGATAAATCCCTTCTTCAAAAGATCGCTGACTTGCACCTCGAGCTCTCGCTGCTCCCTTGGTGCCATACGACGAAGTGGCATCACTATAGGTCTGGCATTTTTTACCAAATCAATATGGAACTCAATCTCTCTGTGTGGTGGAAGCCCGGTCACTTCTTCGAAAACATCCGGATACTGGCCAACCACGGGCAAACCTGACAACTCACTATGCGGAATGTCGAGGGAGTTTAGAAAACTAGCCAATACCCCCTCACTGGGTAGACCACCAAACACTATCCTCCGCCCATCATCCGCTCTAGCTGTCACCAAAAAGCCCTCACAGTCTACCACCACCCCGTATCTTCGGAGCCAATCTACTCCCAAAATAATGCCAAACCCAGTAAAGCCCAAAACAAAGCAATCACAAACAAACATGCATCCATGACTCGATAAGACCACATTACGACAAATCATGCTAAGGCTAGTCGAACCACCAATCGGGTTCGTCACTACTAAAGGTCTATCGACAATTTCGGGCTCCAATCCCAACCTATCTACCAGGTCACTAGATATGAAAGAACTGGAAGCTCCGGTATCAAACAAAACTCTAACAGGAACATCATAAACAGAAAGAATACCTTGAATGACGACATTCTTTCCCTTCTCCGCCACAGTTGTGGCATTCGACGAAGAAGGAATAGCATTAAGGGCATATGCTTTCACCATTTGCTTTTCTTTAGGGGGCTGTGGACACTTGTCCTTGTGATGTCCCATTTGGCCACAGTTGAAGCACTTCCTATCCGCTGGCTTGGCCCGACAATTACTAGCATAATGGCCCTTATTACCACAGCTGAAGCACTCAACATCTTGCTTATTCTTTTTCTTCTGGCCATCCTTAGTCTGATTCTACTTTCTCTTATTCTGGGAACCACCCTTACCTCCACCACTTGCTTGTGGTTTTGGCTCTTCTGCAGATGCAACCTCAGTCTTCGGCTTAGGGTAGAGACTTTCTGACCTCAATGCTTTCCCCACAATCGACTCAAACGTCTCATCGATGTGGTTAATAAGCCTTTCCCCCAAGTACTGATCCAAACTAGTTATGAATTTCTCATTCTTCTTCTCGGCAGTATCAATAAGAGATAACCCATATTTCGACAAGTATCGAATTCAGCAATATACTCCAAGACAGCTCTGCCATTCTGCTTGAGCTCCAAGAATTTCTTAAACATCACTGACTTCTGAGCAGCTGGAATGAACTTCTCGCTAAAGCGAGCTTTAAACTGCTCCCAAGTAATCTGATCTTCGGGAGTAGCTGCCTTTATAGCATTCCACCAATTCATTGCCCGCCCTTGCAGCTGACGGGACGCTTGCTTTCTCTTCATCGCATCCTCGATACCCAAATCCTCGAATTTACGTTCGCAACTATCCAACCAATCCTGAACATCCGTGGCCGACTCCGTTCCGTAGAACGGCTTCCCACCAAGACTAGTATAATCCTTATTCAGCTTGGCGAAGTCGACTCTCGACGCCTGCACTATTGGACCACCACCATTTCCACCATTGGGAGCTGCCCTCTGCATATCTCTAAGCATCTCTCTCACGAGGTCAGTAAACATCGTCCTCATGTCAGCAGCATTCCCATAATAAATAGTTAGTACCACATACCATACAATACTCTAAGGTGCCATAATAAATAGTGTAAAGAATACGGGGGTGGGGTGTGCATGTCATAATGATAGCAAATAAATCATCCATAGCAACCATCCTCACATCTCTCACTCAGTGCGTAAAGCGTACGATGTCCACCACCGTTAATCACTAGACCCATCGAAGTAGTGATGGAGTTCAACTTGTACAACTACTGCTACTACCAAGCTTACCACATGGAGTCATGACCAAATCTTTACAAATGACCCCACTTCATTGGTCTATAGCCCTTTAGTCGTAGCTAGGCCACTGTGGCCCTGAATCCGTTCACGTACTTCCCATACATAGTGATCCAAAGTCATAGACATCGATAGCCCCTTGGCACACGTCCCGCAGCAAAGCCCAATCATGAAGTGAACTCATCGGTTCCCAACTGGATCCTGAGCTCCAACTTCCCATATTGGACTACCCTTGCATCTCGGGTTATTTGTCAATACTGGGTCGGGTCGGGTTCCTTTCAAGCCATCGGTTCGGGTCGGGTCCACTGCGTTGTGTTGATGCATGGTCTTCCTCTGATAGCGGTTCGGTTCGGGTCCACTCCATCGCGTCGGTTCAGGTCGGGTGTCCTCCTCCGGGTCGGGTCGGGTGCCATCTCCCTTCCAGCTCGTGCTTCCGCTCCGATCCGCTCCCTCGTTCCTCACGTGCTCCGATCCCTCCTTCTTCATTCGATCTGATCCCAGTTCAATTAGCGTGACTTTCCTTCTTGCCAGTTCTCCCCAGTGTCAAGTTCCGATCCGAGCCCTTCGTCCCTAAGTCGATCCGATCCCCAGCTTAACCAACATGGCCTTCCTTTTTGCCAAGCCTCTTTTGTGTCAGACTTCAGTTCGGGTCGGGTTTCTTGCCCAGGTCTCCAATCCGATCCGAGCCCATATCCGATCCGATCCAAAACCTGCACAACTTTCTGCAACTTTTTCCAGCAACTTGTTTACGCCATTCGACGACGTTTTCAACAAATCTAACTATACTAATCAATCACAAATCATGTCAAACAGTCATAGCAACATAGCAAACTAACCATAAACACCAAAACAATGAATTTACATGTCAAAATGGATCAAATATACTCAAAACCCCATATTTTCCCTTAAGCATGTTTAAGCAAAACTAATCATAGGGTTAACAAAACTTAATCAAATTAAACCAAAATTTCTACCAGAGGCATAAAATATTATTTTCGAATTTATAGACATTTTTCCAGAATTTATTAGTCTATAAATTCGCTAATCTTCACTAATTACCCTTAATTAACTGTAATTAGTGTCAAAACGATGCTAATCACTCACCTTGGCCACAAATGAAATTCTCAGAACTAAAACCTTACTGATTTGGGCGAATTCTAACGTCTAACATCAGATCTATCCTTGCTTCCGTGTTTCCTCTCCTTAATTTGATGTAGATTAAGATAAAACTTGGTTAGAAAGTGATTAGAATGTGATTTGGGTGTTGGAGGCCATTGTTAGGGTTTCTAGAAAGAAAGTGGCGGCTGGGAAATGAGGATAAGATCGTTCTCTAACTGATTTCAGCCTCCTCCTTACCCTAATCCCGAAATCCCCCATTGGGCCTAGCTGTTAATCACCCGGTTAAGCCCAATTAAGCTGTTTTTCACCATCTGAAACTTGTTTCAGCCATATCTCCCAAACGGTGAGTCCGTTTGGCTAAGGTGACCAATCTACGGAATTGTAAACCATCATCCGGAGCCAATGGAAGTTGTTTCAGGTCAAAATTCCTTTCCAGTCAAAAGTTATGGTCAAAACAGTGCCAACTAGGGGTAAAATGGTCATTTAAAAATTGGGAAAATCATGAATATGGGAAATGACCCCAATAGTAGTCTCCCAAAGTTACATGACCATACGACTTCGTATGTGAAAGAAATAAATATTCTACGATCCTATGGTACGTAGAATACGGGTCGTTACATCTACGTCAAATAAATAGAATCTAGCGGAACGCTTGCATCTCACGCTCCATATATAATATAAAATCGAAAAAACCGCAGGATGCTTATTGGAGATTTGGATTTCCAACGTGACAAGGTATGGAACCACCTTCCGCTAGTGTATCTCTAAAGAGGAATACACTGGGTTCAACAAGAACATCTTGCAACCCGGCCCACACATGACCGACCACTCATTTCGCTTGAGTGTATCGAATGTATATCACCAATGGTTGGGATCAGCAACCGTTTCCCGAATGGGATAGCATCGAATAGAATAAGGAATTAAATGAATCTCTAGATTGGTGATAATACACCCTAATGGGAGCGACCCACATAGCCATGTTGCATGCCTGATTTTTGTCATTTCCCAATTGTTGAGGCATGAGGCTACGATTACTTTCTCTTCATTGACAGCACAATCACTTTGAATGCCACATTGTCAGATCCGTTAATCATTTATTGATTTGCACAAATATATTTTGGATATTATGCTAAGGGAATAAATCCGTTGCCACCATGTACATTTGTACAGAGCAATCGTATTCGATCATTGGAAATACTTTATCAGACATTCGTCCATATACGTTCGTTCTAGGACTGAACGAAACCGAAGGCACAATTTCTATTAATAGAAAAAGCCCTTGCACTTCACTCCGTCTTCGATTATCTTCATATAATCTGATCCGCAATACTACTGCTAATATAGAGTGGTTCTCGGATAATAATCCAACCGGTCTCTCCATATTGACAACGATATTGGCAAATACTTCGATAGTCGGTTATTTAACTACCGAAGAAAAACAAACAAACATTCATCTATAATATCCATCAATCACTGGGCCTGTTAATTAATATTTCAATAATTAATTCACTTCCTCATTTCCCTATCAATATTCGTTAACCAAATATTTTCAGTGATCTTGTCGAACTCTTATGCTATTTGGAAAAACATTTCCCTATATCACCTCCTTTTATTTTCTACACTTAGAAAATATATTCTATTTGAAATTGAAACAAATTTCAATCACTTATCTCTTCCCCGACTACTTTAATTATACTCAGGAAATATTTACTTTTATATTTCCAAAATTCCATCACTTGGGTTAAAACGAATGCTGTGTAAACATCATTACAACAACCCAAAATATTTTATTCAACTAACTCTTTTTCAAACTCTTCTCTTCGAGACTGGATCCTACTATTTATCAATTAAAAATGAAATCAATCAAGTTGGGGTAAAATTACCTCTCATACCTTGACTGAAAACATCCTCAACTTCAAAACGGCAAACCCACTAACCTCAAATAAACACACTATAAAACCCAATTATTCATTTTTCAAACAAGTATATGGTTTGCATTCTATTTCTAATTTATATATTTCCCTTTTTGTTTACAATATTCTATTTTTTTATTTCGTTTCCTTATCGAATTCTATATATCGATACATTGATTTCTAACTATCAAATTATCTTAAAAATATTCTAACTCCTTAAATTCCCGAAAAAAATCGCCATAACCTCCCTTGTACCGGGAGCATCGGGATATTTCAAATAGCCTCCCATGACCCTCACCAATCCAAAAGAAAAAGAAAAAGCCAAGTGGCTTGCCAATACGGGGCATAAAATCTCATATATGAATTTAAACGTGTACCTTTTTGTCGGGCACATAAATTAAAATCTTCATATACTCCATCCCATATCTATCTAACACATCCTCACCTGTTTCTAATTCAATTCAACTCTATCCAATCGTTTGAATTCAGTTTCACTCATTTATTCTTTAATTAGCTATTTTGCCTATTTCACTTCTTTGTTTGAACATAACATGTTCAAACAAAATATTTAACTTGCTCATAACCAAATTGAATTTCAATTTCAATTCTAGTTCCCTTTTCGATTTCAAATATAAATTTTCAAATCGAATTCACTTATTCAAAGCCCAATATCAATTCAAAATCTCATTAACTAATTACTATTCGAATTAGTTAATTCTATTCAATAATCAAAAATCTGATTTCTGTTTCAAAAATCAATTTATTACTCCACTTGAGTTTGCATATAATTTACAACTCAAATCTGAAATTTTCTAAATAGAATTTCGGATTTTACTCGCTTAAAATCCTTTTATAAAATTAAATAAACCGTTATGGTTTTTAAATGATTATGGCGCTGCTTTTCTGAAAATTTGATTTTGATATAACTCAAAATCTATTCAACGAAATCCAGATTATTCTCCTCCATTAGAAAACTATTATCAAATCGGTCCTGACGTTTCTTGTTTCAAAGAATTCCGACTTCAATTGAGTTATGTATACTCAATTCTAGTTCGAAACGCCAATTTACGAACTGCAGCTCTGCGGCGAGTTCATTTTAATTATATTTATATATATAAACATTTGAACTTCATTTATAATAAATTCAACTCCATTCTAATATATTTTTAATATGTATCAAATCAAAATTTTCAATTCAACATAGTATTTCGATTATCTATAATTGTCAATTTCTCCTTACTCGGTAATATATTTATTTATACTTCGAATTTCTATATTCAAATTCCCCTTTTTAATTCTATTTGAATTCTATATTCAAATTACATTTGAATTTCTATATTCAAATTCTATTTCAAATCTCTTATTCAAATTCTATTTGAATTCCTCTTATTCAATTTCTATACTCACATTTCGTTTAAATTTCTATATTCAATTTCTATTTGAAAATTCTATTTTGAAATTCCTACTTTAATCCTGTACTCAAATTCCAATTCAAATCTATTTGAATTCTATATTTAAACTCCATTTCACTTCTATTTGAATTCCTATATTTAAACTCCATTTCACTTCTATTTCCAAATTCTATATTTAAACTCCATTTCACTTCTATTTGAATTCCTATATTTAAACTCCATTTCACTTCTATTTCCAAATTCTATATTTAAACTCCATTTCACTTCTATTTCCAAATTCTATATTTTTAATTTCATTTGAACTTTCTTTATTCAAGTCCATTTGAATTCCTTTTAATTCAAATTCTATTTGAATTCCTTTAAATTCAAATTCTATTTCAATTCCTTTGAATTCAAATTCTATTTTAATTCCTTTGATTTCAAATTCTATTTCAATTCCTTTTGTTTTAAATTTTATATTTCATTCTTAAACAATCTCGATTTCAATTTCTTTTGAAATCGATATTTCTACTTTTGGAAATAGATTTCCCTTTTCTATTTTACACTGGTATTTTTATTTCTGAATTATCCAATGATAATTCTTTTCACTTCATTTATAAACTTCATTTATAAAAGAACTATTTATAAACTTCGTTTATAAAGGAACTACTTGTTTTATTTCTTTTAAAAGAAGTTAATACTTCAAATCTATTTAAAAATTTAAATTCTATTTTAGAAAAATAGAATTTCCCTTTTAAATCTCAAATACCACTTTCAGGGTATTTTTTATAAATTAACACTTAGGCCCAGAGATAATTAAACACCAAACAACCAACTATTTATTTTTGGTTTTCTAACACATCATATATGACAGTATATATGCAAACAAATAAACAAACAGATAATATATTTTTGACGAATCCAGTCGTATTCCTTCAACCTGTTTTCCTGCATCCACAGACGTTAGTCAACATAAATAATACCCATCCTGCTTCGAGGCAAGATGTCGCGGTATAGAAGGTAATCCACTATCATAGAGTGGGGCGTATAGGGAAATCATCCGCTAATGGTATCGCAGGCATCCGCTAATGAGACTGCGGGAATCAATCCAACCACCAACCCTATATATATATATATATATATATATATATATAATAGTCAACCCTAAATAACTAATATATTTAAAGCAACCAGAAAAATCCAAACAAGCAACAACAATTATTTTTAACGGATAAAATAATTCTAATTAACATGTGAGTGAGATTTACTTACCTCAAAATTGCAGTTTTCGAATATCCTGCTTATTTCCAAATTATCGACTACTAATCTTCTCAAATGAATTCGCACCTGCGATAATTTTATTTAAATTTACCGATTAATATTTATTCATAAATGAATAAATAAATTCCTTATATATATATTTTTTCTCTTTTTCCATTTAATTAAATCATTTTAAATTAAATATTCAAACCATGATTATAATTGTATACCCCTAGTATAATATCCCTTAGTTAATAAGGCATATATATATATACATTTTTGCATTTTAAAAAAATTCAAAATGTTATTAGATATTTATTAGATCAACTTACTTTAAATTTAAATTAATTACTTATGTGTTAACTAAATTCCAACTAAAATCTTAACTGATTACTTTACAGATTTTATTTCTAACTAACTAATCCCTTTATATAAACTAATTCTATTTTAAATTTTGAATCTTAAATGTCAAAAATTACCTTAGTTCTGTATTTCTCGCTGTCGAACATAGATCAATACCTGCCTTGTTAACATCATAACCAATGAAATCCCTTCTATGCGATCAGCACCAGACCTGTACCCTAAATCTTCCACCGTCGCATCTCCTTGACCACTTAGTTCAACACCATACAGTTGATAGTTCCTATCACGAGCATCCCCTTTTCCCAATCCATGTTCAACCATCGCACCCTTCAAAACACAAACTACATATCAGTCTTCTTCCAATTTCCGAACTCTAATCCTACCACGTTAAAACCTCTATTGGAGTTGCACCTAGAACGACGTCATCCTCCACTATACTGCAAATAATACTAACCCCATTCATCTCCTACTGACAGTAGTTCACGGTGCTAAGGTCAATGCTTCACCCTTCCATGAAATCGAATCGAAGCCTGAACAAATGCTCGACACTGTAACCCCTAGGTTTCAACTTCGCCACCGATGGGAGAAACCAGATCTCGACTTCCCCTTCTGCCTTACCCTGATTCCAACGCCACTACCTCAGAGTCGAACTCAGTACCAACCTCGGTCGCGACTTCGGATAGCTTGACTATCACCAACGTGCCTCCTTCCACCCTTCATTGATGTCGAATGAATCCCAAGAACCACCGCGACTTGAGCAGCTTCATCGATTTTGAAATTGAACAATAGCAGAAAGGAAATAAGGAACGAGAGGGTAGGGCCCATTTTAGTTCTTGAATTACTGAAGCTCTCGATTTTTATTTCTGTAAAGAATGAAATGGCCAACAAGGAAGGGGACGCGATTTTATAGGTGAAAACAGGCAGTAGCAAGTCGGCTGAATTGTCCTTAAGATTTTGAAATAAACTAAATAGATTTGATTTGATTTTTAAAATATTTTAATTAGATTGGATTTGATTTTAAAATTAATACGATTTGATATAAAGAGATCTTTATTTTATTTAAACGGATTCTGATTTGATTACTAATTCGATTTTGATCTTATCCATAAAAATATCTCAGGGTTCATATACACGAACCACTTTTTCAACGTACCGACCGACATTTCAATGTTATAACGTCATTTTGAATTGAACTGTATATATTCTCAAATTCAATTTGAACGTATATACCATCACTACTACAAAAGTGGGTATATTCGACACTAATTTGTGTGCGTTGCATGAAAAGTGTGGCAAAAGCTATGATTTCTTCGAGCTTCTGCAACATCATTCATATGTTGTTGCATTATACGTGGATGCACTGTTGCGGTGGGAATTTTAGTGTTCTGATGTGCAACACCAGTTAAAAGCGTAGCATTACGTATATATAATCCAGCTCAGCTATCCGCGTTATCAACATATAAAAACCCCAACCGTAGATGAAAGATTAATCCAACGGTTCAAACCATCTATGGATCTAATGATCTTAATGTTAGCCATCATCCAATCATTGACAGCCACGTCATTTCATTCTTTTGATGAAATTTTGGCGCGATCTTCTCCCTTTATGAAATCGTTTTCTTCTCTATCATCTAATCGTTTTCCCCCCTTTTTACTATTGACAAAAATTTAAACCTAAATTCACGTCAGTATCGATCCTCTCCTCGACAGCAAATTCTATTCCGAAAAGGATGAAGCTTTGAAACGCTTTCTAGTTTTGATTGCTCAGGGCGCTGACATCGCCAGTTTTTTCGCTCAGGTTCAGTTTATATTGCACTGTGAATTAGTTGCGCTTATTATAGATTGGATTATGAGTAATTAGTAATTAGTTCATTTGTTACATTTTGGAAAACCCATTCGCTTATGAGTAATTAGTTGCGCTTATTATTGATTTTGGATTTGGGATTATGCTGAGGTTTATTCGAAAATTATACCCAGCAATAAACCATGAGAACCGGGCTACTGGCATGAAAAAGACATTGGTTTATTATAGAGGTCGAGCTAGTTAAGGAATGGGGACTGCGGTTAATTTGCACTGCTTGAGGTTCATACCTTACACTGCGGTTAATTTGTATGCTTGAGGTTAATTTGCACTGCGGTGTGTATGCACTGCGGCGACATCCGAATTTTAAGCCTCTTACCGCAGATTTTGACAAAATCTGAAGCGGGCACTCAAGCATTTTCATTTTATTACAATACACATCATACACGCAGTGCATATATACACTCACAAGTATACACGCACGCACAAGTATCATAAGTATACACGCACAAGTATACATGCACAAGTATCACAAGTATACAAGCTCAAGTATCATAAGTATACACGCACAAGTACACATGCTCAAGTATCATAAGTATACACGCACAAGTATCGCAAGTATACAAGCTCAAGTATCATAAGTATACACACACAAGTACACACGCTCAAGTAGACACGCACAAGTATACACGCGCGCACAAGTATACATGCACGCACAAGTACCATAAGGCAGCCATCTGAAGGCACGCACAAGTATACACGCACAAGTATCATAAGTATACACCAGAGACGTACGCAGAGATTTTAAAAAATCACCAGCATTCACAAACAAAACAACGTACCATTCACAAACATTCAAAAACATTCACCAGCATCCATCATCAGTCATCACCAGTATCACAAACTTCCACAACCACACAAAGTTTCACAAATATTCACAAAATTTCAAGCCAAATATCATTACCAGCAGAATAAAACCAACATCCACAAACATCACCAGTCATCACCCGCATCATCACCAGCATCCACACCAGCATCAGCACCAGCATCCATGTCAGAGTCATTGTCCATGTCAGAGTCATTGTCTATGTCAGAGTGGCTGTTAAGGATAGAGCATAGTCAGCGACCAAACCAGAATTTCTTGTTGTGGAGGGCAAAGTCATCTTTGGATGATCAAACTTCAATAGGTATGTTAATTCTATTTCTGTAAACATTTTGTGATCCACCTAATATATTATATGATCAAACTTCTATTTCTGTAAACATTCTGTGATCCACCTAATATATTATATGATTCAATTCTCAAATAATGTGATCCACCTACGAGTTTATATGCCTTAATTATCAAACAATTTGACATGTAACACACATTAATTATCAAACAATTTGACATGTAACCACATCTGAAGGAAATTCAAGCCATACAATAACAGTGTCTCAAATTCAAGCCATACAACCACATCTATGTACAACTAACAGAGCACCAGTTTGTATTATTATTTCAGAATCTTGGGTGGGGCATTATAACCTTGTATGTATGTGAGTGTGTGCATGTGTGGTTGTGTCTCACTATAAGAAACTGTGGATGGAAGTAAAATTTACCTATGATCACAAAAAAATGGTACCACCGGTTCCTCCCTATTGCTCACAAACAGAATTTCAGGCCTCGTCAAAGGATGAGTATGTGTGGTGCGCTCAACCCTAATGATGTATTTCTTATTGTCGAATCGAGCAGCAAAAACATTCTCCAAGCCAATGCCTTCATAAAATTCCATTTTCAGGTATAATGATCTATGGTCAATTCGAGACCAATGACAGTCGTCAATTTCACACACATTTCCCATTGGCGTCATTAATTCTTTTATTGTAGGAACATTTGTCTTCAGGAACTCGGGAAAGCCAACAACTCTGGCTCATGATTCTGCCTCGAACGCTGGTTCAGGCTCAAATTCTTCAGCAGACCATTGTTGCACATAAAAAGCACCTCCAATTTTTGTAAAAAGTTTCAACATTAGCGCATGATCACGCGTACTGTAAGATGGGCATGTTATTAGAAAAGAGTTTTTGGGTATAACCCGTATAGTCCACTCCTCATTAAGCTTCAGCGTATGCCTAAGCGTGAGATGCACAAATTCGTAAGTCCAATGTCCTGAAAGAACAGTGGCAGTGATGCATAGTGAAGAGTCCTCCATTGTTTTTTTTTTAACTTTTGACGATGGAGTTTTGTTTAGGAGTTGAAGATGTAGATGACGATATGCTTCTGAAGCTTGACAGGATATGAAGTGACACACTGTACGTGGCAGTAATATGGGAACTGAAAACTTTTTGCTCAGAAGACGAATGGCCATATGAAATTGCTTATTTGTTGGCTGGCATGAGTGACCAATCGCCAATGTTCAGTAAGTCAATTGTAATAATTGTGTTCATAACATTTTACTAAGAAGGCCAATGGCCATTCGATGCCACCACTTATCAAATAACTTGTTATCATTTGATCAGGTGCATATTTAATTCTGGAAGGCAGAGGGATACATTTTGCAGATCGGATTGCTGCATATATATGATTCATATATAGGTACATACTAACATACATATATATTTCCTATTGCAATCGGATTGCTGCATATATATGATTCATATATATAAATGAGTAATACATTTTGCAGGTGTGGGCACATGTGTACATGTTCAGAATTCGCTAAAGAATTGGCCAGGAATGGATCAGGATAATGTCCCTTATGCCGTGCACCTATTCTTGAAGTAGTTCGAGCTTACTGTATAAAATGAACAAAACGGTGTAGCTGATTTTTGAGTTTTGATATTTGGATAATTAAAACAATTGCTTTGGATGAGTTTCTTGTACAAAACCTGTATTGCAAAATATTTAATTAAAGCATTGTATTTCTATCAAATTAATGTTGCATTTTCCTTCTTCTACTATTGCGTTAGCTTTTATTGATATTGCATTTCATTGTAATGGTGTTGCATTACATATTGTAGTGGTGTTGCATTACATTAAATATAATTGCTTACCCGTCGCACGTGGACCCCACAGCTGACGTGGATAGCTGGTGTGGCATGTGACACGTGGAGTGCTGACATGGAGAGATGACGTGTCGTGTGACACGTAGACAGCTGACGTGGCGGCACTGGAAGCCAGGCCCTAACTAATGCTTAAGGCAACGCTGAATAGTGTTGCATTACGTGCAAATAGTGTTGCATTATGGCTATAATGCAACACTTTCTTTCCATGGCCGTAGATGGGCAAAAGTGTTGCCTTAGGTGGCTAATGCAACGGCCGCGGATGCCACGCCCCCCTGGTGTTGCCTATTTGAAAAAATGGCCTACGGCAACGCTTTTTTGATCTACGGCCACATAAAAATAGTGTCGAATATGCCCACTTTTGTAGTAGTGCATATTAAATTAATATAATATAATTTAAATTTAGAAACCACAAATTCTTTGATAATAAATTATTATTTATTATCGTTTAAATTCAAATAAAAATTCATATAAATCATTTTGACTCCATTTCAAATTGAATTTCTTAAGATCCTCGTATTACGATAATTATATCGGTAATTCAATATAAAAATCGATTTATATTATCAGCTAAATATTTAAAAAAATATTAAATATTCAAAAAAAATCAACCAGAAAAATCTGGGTCGTTACATTCTTCCCCCTTAAAATAATTTCGTCCTCGAAATTGCTAAGGTAGGAAAAATGGTTCAAATCCATTACTTTTCAAAATCTCTCTTATGTTGAAACTCAGCTCCACATATTTCAACAAATTTAATTCCACCAAAACTTTTTGTTTTCACACATTTAATCTAAATGATTTACACCCAATTCAAATTCTATTCAATCTTATTCAATTTGAATTTCATTAATTTATTTACCTCGATCCATTTAACTTTCTTAAGTTAAATTTAAACTTCAGAATTCAAATTCCTGGTTTTTCCTTTCGAATCCTTCTGAAATTACATAAATATATACATATATATTTATTTCCATTTCAAATTCAAAACATTTGAATTTTCAAACCACTTGTTTTCTTTCAAAATAAATTTCCATCAAAACTTTTCTAAGGTAGCAATCCATCACTTAGAAACTTGAAAATGAACACTGATGATGTTGCAGTCATCATCAGAATTATTTACCTGTCACTGAAGTGAGTTCAGTGCTTTAACACTTTCAGAATCTATTCAAAACAATTTATATTCAAAGATCCTTCTAAAACAAAGCTATGTTATTTTAATGTACTTCAAAAATATTTCCAACTTCCCAGGATTTAAATTCTAAATTTTGCTTTGAATTCAATTTTAATTTATCTCATTTGTATATTTGATTCTTATACGAATTATAAATGGTTATACATAACCATTTCAATTTCATAATCTTACTTGATTATAATTTTAACAATCAATACATCCATGTATTACAATAATTTTAGAAAATTATTCCTTATACATCAAAATAGAATTTTGGGAAAATTATTTCATTTACCCACTGTAAAAACAATATCGTATTCAATCTTCTGTTCAAGTATTTATAAATTCTTATCGATGTCGTGGCATCCTACGATTCGACCAGAATCCATAAACCACTCAATAGACTAGCCAACACAATATAAAGTAGATTTTTATATCAATTAACAAATACGTTGTCTCGTATATTTATACATTCAACTCATTCTAGGGTACTACTGACTCTATCTCTAATGAGCACATCCCACCAAAGCCTAGGTATTCGCTCAAACTAAGCTTTGATACCAACTGTAACGACCCGCAAATCTATACTATCTGAGTTGACTAATAATACCACACGTCCAACCCAAATTGCACAGAAATACGAATCATTATTAGAAAGAAGTTAGAGGATGAGAAATAGAAAGAAAGAAATGTTTGAATAGAAGAAAACAAAGAAAACAGATCTCACAGCGGAACGAATAAAATATATTATATAGCATAACTTTTTGAAATACAAATCAATAACTTTATATACATACCATCATCAGAGCACAACAGTTATTCCAAGAACAGTTATAAACACGTGTTTCCAGATACAACATAGTACACAGCGGAAATATGATATTTATAGCTAACTGGTGAAGCCTTCTACTTCCAGCTTTTCCAAGTGAATCTGTAAAATCCCGACTACTTGACTGCCCGTACAAATTTAGGCACCCAAGAGTTTAGGGAAAACAAACAAAATAAACAATGGGTCAGTTATGGGACTGGTGTGAGTAAACTCCAACTATTTGTTTAACCTTAAAAATCCTTTCAAAGGAAAAGGTAATAGTAAGACCAGCCCACACATAAACATGGACGGTTTTTACCTTACTATAATCCAAAACACTTTGATTCAAAAATCTAGTAATATTATAATAATGTCTACGTCAAATAAATAGAATCTAGCGGAATGCTTGCATCTCACGCTCCATATATAATATAAAAATCAAAAAAACTGCAGGGCGCTTATTGGATATTTGGATTTCCAACATGACAAGGTATGGAACCACCTTCCGCTTGTGTATCTCTAGAGAGGAATACACTGGGTTCAACAAGAACATCTTGCAACCCGGCCCACACATGACCAACCACTCATTTCGCTTGAGTGTATCGAATGTATATCACCAACGGTTGGGATTAGCAACCGTTTCCCAAATAGGACAGCATCGAATAGAATAAGGAATTAAATGAATCTCTAGATAGGTGATAATGCACCCTAATGGGAGCGACCCGCACAGCCATGCTGCCTGCCCGATTTTTGTCATTTCCCGGTTGTTGAGGCCTGAGGCAACGATTACTTTCTCTTCATTGACAGCACAGTCACTTTGAATGCCACATTGTCAGATCCGTTAATCATTTATTGATTTGCACAAATATATTCTGGATATTATGCTAAGGGAATAAATCCTTTGTCACCATGTATATTTTTACAGAACAATGATATTCGATCATTGGAAATACTTTGTTAGACATTCGTCCATGTACGCTCGTTCTGGGGCTGAACGAAACCGATGACACAATTTCTATTAATAGAAAAATCCCTTGCATCTTTACTCCATCTTCGATTATCTTCATATAATCTGATCTGCAACGCTACTGCCAATACAGAGTGGTTCTCGGATAATAATCCAACCGGTCTCTCCATATTGACAACGTTATTGGCAAATACTTCGATAGTCGGTTATTTAACTATCAAAGAAAAACAAACAAACATTCATCTATAATATCCATCAATCACTGGGCCTGTTAATTAATATTTCAATAATTAATTCACTTCCTCATTTCCCTATCAATATTCGTTAACCAAATATTTTCAGTGATCTTCTCGAACTCTTATGCTATTTGGAGAAACATTTCCCTATATCACCTCCTTTTATTTTCTACACTTAGAAAATATATTATATTTGAAATTGAAACAAATTTCAATCACTTATCTCTTTCCCGACTACTTTAATTATACTTAGGAAATATTTACTTTTATATTTCCAAAATTCCATCACTTGGGTTAAAACGAATGCTGTGTAAACATCGTTACAACAACCCAAAATATTTTATTCAACTAACTCTTTTTCAAACTCTTCTCTTCGAGACTGGATCCTACTATTTATCAATTAAAAATGAAATCAATCAAGTTGGGGTAAAATTACCTCTCAGACCTTGACTGAAAACATCCTCAACTTCAAAACGGCAAACCCACTAACCTCAAATAAACACACTATAAAACCCAATTATTCATTTTTAGAACAAGTATATGGTTTGCATTCTATTTCTAATTTATAGATTTCCCTTTTTGTTTACAATATTCTATTTTTTTATTTCGTTTCCTTATCGAATTCTATATATATCAATACACTGATTTCTAACTATCAAATTATCTTAAAAATATTCTAACTCCTTAAATTCCCAAAAAAATCGCCATAACCTCCCTTGTACCGGGAGCATAGGGATATTTCAAATAGCCTCCTATGGCCCTCACCAATCCAAAAGAAAAAGAAAAAGCCAAGTGGCTTGCCGATACGGCGCATAAAATCTCATATATGAATTTAAACGTGTACCTTTTTGTCGGGCACATAAATTAAAATCTTCATATACTCCATCCCATATCTGTCTAACACATCCTCACCTGTTTCTAATTCAATTCAACTATATCCAATCGTTTGAATTCAGTTTCAATCATTTATTCTTTAATTAGCTGTTTTGCCTATTTCACTTCCTTGTTTGAACATAACATGTTCAAACAAAATATTTAACTTGCTCATAACCAAATTGAATTTCAATTTCAATTCTAGTTCCCTTTTTGATTTCAAATATAAATTTTCAAATCGAATTCACTTATTCAAAGCCCAATATCAATTCAAAATCTCATTAACTAATTACTATTCGAATTAGTTAATTCTATTCAATAATCAAAAATCTGATTTCTGTTTCAAAAATCAATTTATTACTCCACTTGAGTTCACATATAATTTACAACTCAAATCTGAAATTTTCTAAATAGAATTTCGGATTTTACTCGCTTAAAATCCTTTTATAAAATTAAATAAACCGTTATGGTTTTTAAATGGTTATGGCGCTGCTTTTCTGAAAATTTGATTTTGATATAACACAAAATCTATTCAACGAAATCCAGATTTTTCTCCTCCATTAGAAAACTATTATCAAATCGGTCCTGACGTTTCTTGTTTCAAATAATTCCGACTTCAATTGAGTTATGTATGCTCAATTGAAGTTCGAAACGCCAATTTATGATCTTCAGCTCTGCGGCGAGTTCATTTTAATTATATTTATATATATAAACGTTCGAACTTCATTTATAATAAATTCAACTCCATTATAATATATTTTTAATATGTATCAAATCAAAATTTTCAATTCAACATAATATTTCGATTATCTATAATTGTCAATTTCTCCTTACTCGGTAATATATTTATTTATACTTCGAATTTCTATATTCAAATTCCCCTTTTTAATTCTATTTGAATTCTATATTCAAATTACATTTGAATTTCTATATTCAAATTCTATTTCAAATCTCTAATTCAAATTCTATTTGAATTCCTCTTATTCAAATTCTATACTCACATTTCGTTTAAATTTCTACATTCAATTTCTATTTGAAAATTCTATTTTGAAATTCCTACTTTAATTCTGTACTCAAATTCCAATTCAAATCTATTTGAATTCTATATTTAAACTCCATTTCACTTCTATTTGAATTCCTATATTTAAACTCCATTTCACTTCTATTTCCAAATTCTATATTTAAATTCCATTTCACTTCTATTTCCAAATTCTATATTTTTAATTTCATTTGAACTTTCTTTATTCAAGTCCATTTGAATTCCTTTGAATTCAAATTCTATTTGAATTCCTTTAAATTCAAATTCTATTTCAATTCCTTTGAATTCAAATTCTATTTTAATTCCTTTGAATTCAAATTCTATTTTAATTCCTTTTGTTTTAAATTTTATATTTCATTCTTAAACAAGTCTCGATTTCAATTTCTTTTGAAATCGATATTTCTACTTTTGGAAATAGATTTCCCTTTTCAATTTTACACTCGTATTTTTATTTCTGAATTATCCAATGATAATTCTTTTCACTTCATTTATAAACTTCATTTATAAAAGAACTATTTATAAACTTCGTATATAAAAGAACTACTTGTTTTATTTCTTTTAAAAGAAGTTAATACTTCAAATCTATTTAAAAATTTAAATTCTATTTTAGAAAAATAGAATTTCCCTTTTAAATCTCAAATACCACTTTCAGGGTATTTTTTATGAATTAACACTTAGGCCCAGAGATATTTAAACACCAAACAACCAACTATTTATTTTTGCTTTTCTAACATATCATACATGACAGTATATATGCAAACAAATAAACAAACAGATAATATATTTTTGAGGAATCCAGTCGGATTCCTCCAACCTGTTTTCCTGCATCCACAGACATTAGTCAACATAAATAATACCCATCCTGCTTCGAGGCAAGATATCGCGGTATAGAAGGTAATCCACTATCATATAGTGGGGCGTATTGGGAAATCATCCGCTAATGGTACCGCGGGCATCCGCTAATGAGACTGCGAGAATCAATCCAACCACCAACCCAATATATATATATATATAATAGTCAACCCTAAATAACTAATATATTTAAAGCAACCAGAAAAATCCAAACAAGAAACAACAATTATTTTTAATGGATAAAATAATTATAATTAACAGGTGAGTGAGATTTACTTACCTCAAAATTGCAGTTTTCGAATATCCTGCTTATTTCCAAATTATCGACTACTAATCTTCTCAAATGAATTCGCACCTGCGATAAATTTATTTAAATTTACCGATTAATATTTATTCATAAATGAATAAATAAATTCCTCATATATATATTTTCTCCTTTTCCATTTAATTAAATCATTAAATCATTTTAAATTAAATATTCAAACCATGATTATAACCTTGTATACCCCTAGTATAATATCCCTTAGTTAATAAGGCATATATATACATATTTGCATTTAACAAAATTCAAAATGTTATTAGATATTTATTAGATCAACTTACTTTAAATTTAAATTAATTACTTATGTGTTAACTAAATTCCAACTAAAATCATAACTGATTACTTTACAGATTTTATTTCTAACTAACTAATCCCTTTATATAAACTAATTCTATTTTAAATTTTGAATCTTAAATGTCAAAAATTACCTTAGTTCCCTATTTCTCGCTGTCGAACACAGATCAATACCTGCCTTGTTAACATCATAACCAATGAAATCCCTTCTATGCGATCAGCACCAGACCTGTACCCTAAATCTTCCACTGTCGCATGTCCTTGACCACTCAGTTCAACACCATACAGTTGACAGTTCTTGTCACGCGCATCCCCTTTTCCCAATCCATGTTCAACCATCGCACCCTTCAAATCACAAACTACTTTATCAGTCTTCTTCCAATTTACGAACTCTAATCCTACCACGTTAAAACCTCTACTGGAGTTGCACCTAGAACGATGTCATCCTCCACTATACTGCAAATAATACCAGCCCTATTCATCTCCTACTGACAGTAGTTCACGGTGCTAAGGTCAATGCTTCACCCTTCCATGAAATCGAATCGAATCCTGAACAAATGATCGACACTGTAACCCCTAGGTTTCAACTTCGCCACCGATAGGAGAAACTAGATCTCGACTTCCCCTTCTGCCTTACCCTGATTCCAACGCCACTACCTCAGAGTCGAACTCAGTACCAGCCTCGGTCGCGACTTCGGATAGCTTGACTACCACCAACGCGCCTCCTTCCACCCTTCATTGATGTCGAATGAATTCTGAGAACCACTGCGACTTGAGCAGCTTCATCGATTTAGAAATCGAACAACAGCAGAAAGGAAATAGGGAACGAGAGGGTAGGGCCCATTTTAGTTTTCGAATTACTGAAGCTCTCGATTTTTATTTCTGTGAAGAACGAAATGGCCAACAAGGAAGGGGACGCGATTTTATAGGTGAAACAGGCAGTAGCAAGTCGGCTGAATTGTCCTTAAGATTTTGAAATAAACTAAATAGATTTGATTTGATTTTTAAAATATTTTAATTAGATTGGATTTGATTTTAAAATTAATACGATTTGATATAAAGAGATCTTTATTTTATTTAAACGGATTCTGATTTGATTACTGATTCGATTTTGATCTTATCCATAAAAATATCTCAGGGTTCATACATGAACAACTTTTTCAACGTACCGACCGACATTTCAGTGTTATAACGTCATTTTGAATTGAATTGTATATATTTTGAAATTTAATTTGAGCGTATATACCATATTAAATTAATATAATAGAATTTAAATTCAGAAACCACAAATTCTTTGATAATAAATTATTATTTATTATCGTTTAAATTCAAATAAAAATTCATATAAATCATTTTGACTCCATTTCAAATTAAATTACTTAAGATCCTAGTATTACGATAATTATATCGATAATTCAATATAAAAATCAATTTATATTACCAGCTAAATATTTAAAAAAAAATATTAAATATTCAAAATAAATTAACCAGAAAAATCTGGGTCGTTACATTCTTCCCCCCTTAAAATAATTTCGTCCTCGAAATTGCTAAGGTAGGAAAAATGGTACAAATCCATTACTTTTCAAAATCTCTCTTATGTTGAAACTCAGCTCCTCATATTTCAAAAAATTTAATTCCACCAAAACTTTTGGTTTTCACACATTTAATCTAAATGATTTACACCCAATTCAAATTCTATTCAGTCTTATTCAATTTGAATTTCATTAATTTATTTACCTCGATCCATTTAATTTGCTTAAGTTAAATTTAAACTTCAGAATTCAAATTCCTAGTTTTTCCTTTCGAATCCTTCTGAAATTACATAAATATATACATATATATTTATTTCCATTTCAAATTCAAAACATTTGAATTTTCAAACCACTTATTTTCTTTCAAAACAAATTTCCATCAAAACTTTTCTAAGGTAGCAATCCATCACTTAGAAACTTGAAAATGAACACTGATGATGTTGCAGTCATCATCAGAATTATTTACCAGTCACTGAAGTGAGTTCAGTGCTTTAACACTTTCAGAATCTATTCAAAACAATTTATATTCAAAGATCCTTCTAAAACAAAGCTATATTTTTTTAATATACTTCAAAAATATTTCCAACTTCCCAGGTTTTAAATTATAAATTCTGCTTTGAATTCAATTTTAGTTTATCTCATTTGTATATTTGATTCTTATACAAATTATAACTGGTTATACATAACCATTTCAATTTCATAATCTTACTTGATTATAATTTTAACAAGCAACACATCCATGTATTACAATAATTTCAGAAAATTATTCTTTATACATCAAAATAGAATTTTGGGAAAATTATTTCATTTACCCACTGTAAAAACAATATCGTGTTCAATCTTCTGTTCAAGTATTTATAAATTCTTATCGATGTCATGGCGTCCCACGATTCGACCAGAATCCATAAATCACTCAACAGACTAGCCAACTGTAACGACCCAGATTTTTGAACAGTTTATCTTAAATATTTAGTATCGTTTAAATATTGAATTTATAATATAAATGGTATTTTATTTGATTATCGATTAAATAATCGAAATACGATTTAATTTGATAATTATCGAGATACGAGAACTAAACAATTTAATTCAAAGGTAAAATTGAATCGAAACAGTTTAGATGATCAATGTATATATACGATTTAAATTTGAACAATGATAATTGAAATTTATTTTTAAATTTATTTGTTTTGAATTTAAATTGATTTAATATGGCTATTTTAAATATACGTTCAGAATAAATGGTATAGTCTATTTCGTTAAATTCAAATTTAGAAACCGTTCCGTTGAATTCAGAATTTTGAATAACGTTGGTCATTACAATTAAATAGCGGTTCGGGGACCGCAAGATATTTAAATTAATTGATTAATTGAAAATAAAATAAAATTTTAAAATTTCACATCATTTCAGAACCGACCTATACTTGGTTAAGCCACCCTAAACGTACTGCGTTGTCTCCTTCCTTCCATACCAAGGAATTCAATCTTTTTGTAATGGTGGGTACGAAGCCGACCTCATTTTATCCATCGCAGACCTACTGTTAAAAACTCCGCAACCCTATATTTTCTCGAGCTAACATTTCTGTCTTCCTCTTCAATTATAAAAACACGATTCCTCCTTTAAATCGAAGTCGTGCCTCCCTTTCCTCAAACTAAAATCGCTGCACTTTTATTTAGTGGAAACTAAATCAAACGATGGAAAAAGGGGCAAATCGAGTTCGAATCCAGAGCATAAATCAGTGAGGGCGCTCGTGAATTGGGTTGAAGAAGGGCATCAGGGTTCGTTCGAAGTTGAGGTACGCGATGGAGACATCGCGATTTCAGGAGATGCGATCTGGGTGGAACCTGAGGGTGTTAATGGTGAGCGGTTCGCAGTATGGTGTCTAGGGAAGTAATGGGTATGCGATTTTGGAGTTCGGATTTTGATTATGGGTTGCGATAGTAGGATGACGATAGAGTGAAGTTCGGTCTGAATACTGTTTTGTTCGACAGTAAGGAGTGGAGTTCGAGATGACGTTGGGCTTCGACATTTGGTGACTGAGGTGTTAGGGTGTTTGTGGAGTTCGGTCAGTAAACCTTGGGAATGCTGATGCTCAAGGGATGGAAAGGGGCTGTCATGTGGAGGAGGCACTTGTCTGAATTTCAGTATAGAAAAGGGGGAGGCATTGCAGTAGGGACTGATGGGTTTTTGTGGATTTGTCGAGTAAACTCCAAAGGCAGTAAGGTATACCTCTTTTACAAAATTTAAATATAACATAAAAGGACCAATTCACTTAATTATTTTAAGTTGTTTCGTTAAGTAAATAGTGGTTAATCGATAAATAATTTTAGGTGATAGATAAATTTATTCGAGACAATCTATAGCCGCGATAAGATGATATTAAGCGGAATACTCGACAGATGAAAATCAGGTGAGTAAATCTCACTCACCTTTTATCTATAATTATTTTTATTTCATTAAAAATAATTGTCTGTTGCTTGTGTGAATATTTTTCTGCTTGCTTTATATATATTAGTTATTTAGGCTATATATATATATATATATTGGGTTGATTGATTGGTTGGATTCCCGCAGTCTCATTAGCGGATGCCCGCAGTTTCATAGCGGATGATTACCCTATACGCCCCACACTATGATTAGTGGATGACCTTCTATACCGCGATATTCTGCCACGAAGCAGAATGGGTATTATTTATGTGCTAACATCTGTGGATGCAGGAAAGCAGGTTGGAGGAATCCAACAGGATTCCTCAAAAATATATTATCTGTTTGTTTATTTGTTTGCATATATATTGTTATATATGATGTGTTAGAAAAATAAATCATTGGTTGCTTTGTGTGTTTAATATCACTGGGCTTAAGTAATGACATTTAAAACTATCGTGGAAGGATAGTGGAGATTTAAAAAGGGAAAATTCTATTTTTAAATAGAATTTGAATTTTAAATGGGAATAAAATATAAACTTGTTTTTGAAAATTAAAACAAGTAGTTTCTTTTTAAACGAAGTTTATAAATAGTTCTTTATAACGAAGTTATAAATGAAGTAAAAAGAATTATCATTTGATAATTCAGAAATAGAAATACAAGCGTGAAATTGGGATTTGAAATGAAATTTCAAAATAAGATATGAAATGAAATTTTTAAATTTGAGTATAACATTTGAATTTTTAAAGGGAGTTTAAATATTTGAATTGTAAAAGAAGATTGAATATTAGAAATTCAAATAGAAGTTCAAATAGAATTTGAATAGACGAAATCTGAATGGAAAATAGAAATTTGAATCCAAAGAATTAAAATAAAATTTGAATTCAAGGGAATTCGAATAAAGAAAATTCAAATAAAGATTTGAATATAGAATTTCAAAATAGAATTTGAAATATAGAATTTCAAAGAAGAATTGAATAGAATGTGAAATATAGTATTTCAAGGAAGAATTCAAATGTGAAATTTGAATAGAGAGTTGAAATAGAAATTCGAGTATTGAATTTGAACATGGAATTGAATACAGAAATTCAAGTAGAAATTTGAATATAAGATTTCAAAATAGGATTTGAAATAAACTTTGAAAATAGGATTTCAAAGTCGAATTGGAAATAGAATTTCAAAATAGGAAATCAAAATAGTTTTGAAATAGAATTTGAATTCAAGGGAATTCAAATGAATTTGAATAATAGAAATTCAAATGGTGTTGAAAATGAATTTGAATATTAGAAATTCAAATGGGCTGGAAATGAATTTGAATATTAGAATTCAAATGGAAAATGAAATTTGAATATAAGAGATTCAAATTGAATTCAAATAGGATTTGATCTATGGGATTTGAATATGAAATTCAAATGGATTTTAAATTATGGAATTCTGAATATAGAATTTAAAAAGGAGTTTGAATATTTGAATTCCAATAGAATTCAAATATAGAAATTGGATTATAGCAGTTCAAATGGAATTTAAGTATAAAGTTTGAATAAGAGAATTCAAATGAATTCAAGTCTAGAATTTGAATATAGGGAATTGAAATAGAAATTCAAATATTGAATTTGAATATCAAATAGAAAAGGAATTGGGATTTGAAATATAGAATTCAAAGGTAAGATTGGAATTTGAATCAAGGAATTCAAATAAGGTTAAAACGAAGTTGAATTCATTTTTAAGAAGTTTAAAAAGTTTTTATATATATAAATATAATTAAAACGAACTCGCCGCAGCGCTGCAGTTCGTAAATTGGCGACTCGAACTTCAATTGAATATACAGAACTCAATTGAAGTCGAAACTCTTTGAAACAAGAAACGTCAGGATCGATTTGATAATAGTTTTCTAATGAAAGAGAAAAATATGAATTTCGTCGTATAGATTTTGAGTTATGTCAAAATCAAATTTTCAGAAAAACAGCGCCAGAACTACTTAAAAACCATAACGGTTTATTTCAGTTTATAAAAGGATTTTAAGCGTAGAAAATCCGAAGTTTCTATTTAGAGAATTTCAGAGTTGAGTTGTAAAATATATGCGAATTCAAGTAGTGTAAATGAATATGATTTTTGAAACAGAAACCAGATTTTGATTTATTGAATAGAATTAACTAATTGAACAGAAATTAGTTAATGAGATTTCGAATGAATATTGAGCTTTAAATAAGAAATTCGGATTGAAAATTTATATTCGAAATAGAAAAGGAAACTAGAATTGAAATTGAAATTCAATTTGGTTATGAACAAGTTAAACATTTTGTTTGAACATGTTATGTTCAACAAAAAGTGAAATAGGCAAAAGGGCTAATTAAAGAATAAATGAGCGAAACTGAATTCAACGATTAGATAGTATTGAATTGAATTGAAAACATGTGAACATGTGTTAGACAGGTATGGGATGAAGTATATGAAGATTTTTATTTATGTGCCCGACAAAAAGGTACATGTTTAATTCATATATGAGGTTTTATGCGCCGTATCGGCAAGCCGCTTGGCTTTTCCTTTTTCTTTTTGATTAAGGAAGATACCGGGAAGCTATTTGAAATTTCCCGATGCTCCCGATACAGGGGAGGTTATGGCGAAATTTTCCGGGAATTTAAGGAGTTAGAATATTTTTAAGAAATTTGACAATTAGAAATCTATATATCGATATATATAGAATTCGATAAGGAAACGAAATCAAAAATAGCGAAAAGGGCCAATATGGTTATTGAAATATTTGGTTAACAAATATTGATAAGGAAATGGAGAAGTGATTTAATTAATGAATATTAATTAAAGAGCCCAGTGATTTGTTTGATATGTTGATTGAACACTTGTTTTTATTCGATAGTTAAATCACAGACTATCGAAGTTTTTGACCATCGTTGTCAATATGGAGAGACCGGTTGGATTATTATCCTAAGAACCACTCCGTATCGGCATAAGCGTTGCGAACCAAGTATGCTGAATATATTGAAGACGGAGTAAAGTGCAAGGGCTTTTCTAGTAATAGAAATTGTGCCTTCGGTGTCGTTCAATCCCAGAACGAACGTAAATGGACGAATGTCTGACAGAGTATTTCCAATGATCAAAAGGGTTGGTCTGTATAAGTATATATGGTTGCAACGGATTTATCCCTTAGCATAATATCCAGAATATTTGTGCAAACTCAACTAGTGATTAACGGATCTGACGATGTGGCATTCAAAGTGATTGTGTTATCGAGGAATGGTAAGTATTCGTAACCTCAGGCCTCAACAACCGGGAAAGGACAAAAATCGGGCAGGCAGCATGGCTATGTGGGTCGCACCCATTAGGGTGTATAATCACCTATCTAGAGAAATTCCTTTTGTTTCTAAATCTATCGATTCTGCCCATTCGGGAAACGGTGGTTTGAGTCCAACCGTTGGTGATATACATTCGATACACTCAAGCGAAATGAGTGGTCGGTCATGTGTGGGCCGGGTTGCAAGACGTTCTTGTTGAACCCAGGTGTATTTGCCTCTAGAGATACATCGTCGGAAGGTGGTCCCATACCTTGTCATGTTGGAAATCCAATCTCCAATAAGCGCCATGCGGTTTTTGATTATACACTATATATGTGGAGCGTGAGATGCAAGCGTTCTGCTATTTGGTTATTTACTTGATGTAGACATTATTATAATATCACTGGATTTGATATCAAAGTGTTTTGGGTTATAGTAAGGTAAAAACCGTCCGTGTTTATGTGTGGGCTGGTCTTACTATTATCTTTTCTTTTGAAAAGATTTTTAAAGTTAAACAAGTGGTTGGAGTTTACTCACACCAGTCCCATGACTGACCCAGAGTTTATTTTGCTTTCCCTAAACTCTTGGGTGCCCAAATTTGTACGGGCAGTCAAGTGTTTCAGGCTTTTACAGATACACTTGGAGGAGCTTGAAGCAGGAGGCTTCAACGTTAGTTATTTAGAGTTACTTCCGCTGGATCAAATGTTATGTGTACTCTGATGATGGTATGTATATATGTACAAAACAGATTTGTATTTCGAAGCTTATGTTATATAATATATTTTATTCGTTCCGCTGTGAGTTTGTGATCTTCGTTTTCTTCTATTCTAATATTTCTTCTTTCTATTTCTCATCCTCTAACTTCTTTCTAATAATGAGTCGTATTTCTGTGTTATTTGAGTTGGACGTGTGGTGTTTTTAGTCAACTCAGATAGCACGGATTTGCGGGTCGTTACAGGTGGTATCAGAGCTTAGGTTGAGTGAACACCTAGGCTTGTGTGGCATGTGCTCATTAGAGATAGGGTCAGTAGTACCCTAGAATTAGTTGAGTGTATAGATACGAGAGAGCGTATTTGTTATTTGATATAAAAGCTATTTTATATTGTGTTGACTAGTCTGTGAGTGGTTTATGAATTCTGGTCGAATCGTGGGACGCCACGACGTCGATAGGAATTTCTAAACACTTGGACAGAAAATACGACATGATATTGTTTTTAAATGGGTAAATGAAATAATTTTACCCAAAATTTCTATTTTGATATAGAAAGAATAATTTTCTAGAATTATTATTATATGGATGTGTTGGATGTTGATTTTATAATAAAACGAGATTATTAAATTGAAAAGGGTTATTTATAACCAAATAGAATTTGTATAGAAATTAAATATACAAATGAAATGAATTAGAATTAAATTCAAACCAGAATTAAGAATTCAAAATCCTGGGAAGTTTGAAAATATTTTCTAAAAAAAATAAGTAAATAATATAGATTTGTTTTAGAAGGATTTGAAAGAAAATCATTTTTAATGGATTTTGAATATGGTAAAGCACTGAACTCACTTCAGTGGCTGGGAAATAATTCTGATGATGATTGCAACATCATCAGTGTTCATTTCCGAGTTTCTAAGTGATGAATTGCTACCTTAGAAAAAGTTTTTGATGGAAATTTGTTTGAAAGAAAACAAATTGGTTTGAATATTCAAATGTTTTGAATTCGAGATGGAAATAAATATACATGTATATATTTAAGTGATTTCAAAAGAATTTGAAAAGAAAACCCAGGGATTTGAATTCTGGAATTGAAATTTAACTTAAACAAATTAAATGGGTCGAAGTGAATAAATTGATTAAAATCAATTTGGATTGGTAATAGAACATAGATTGGATATAAATGGACTGATCATAGATCATTCAAAATTAAATGTGTGAAGACCAAAAGTTTTGGTTGAAATTAATTCGTAGAAATATGAGGAGTTGAATTTCAACATAAGTGAATATGTTGAAAAGTAATGAGTTTGTACTCTTTTTCCTACCTTAGCAATTTCGAGGACGAAATTATTTTAAGGGGGGAAGAATGTAACGACCCAGATTTTTGAACAGTTTATCTTAAATATTTAGTATCGTTTAAATATTGAATTTATAATATAAATGGTATTTTATTTGATTATCGATTAAATAATCGAAATACGATTTAATTTGATAATTATCGAGATACGAGAACTAAACAATTTAATTCAAAGGTAAAATTGAATCGAAACAGTTTAGATGATCAATGTATATATACGATTTAAATTTGAACAATGATAATTGAAATTTATTTTTAAATTTATTTGTTTTGAATTTAAATTGATTTAATATGGCTATTTTAAATATACGTTCAGAATAAATGGTATAGTCTATTTCGTTAAATTCAAATTTAGAAACCGTTCCGTTGAATTCAGAATTTTGAATAACGTTGGTCATTACAATTAAATAGCGGTTCGGGGACCGCAAGATATTTAAATTAATTGATTAATTGAAAATAAAATAAAATTTTAAAATTTCACATCATTTCAGAACCGACCTATACTTGGTTAAGCCACCCTAAACGTACTGCGTTGTCTCCTTCCTTCCATACCAAGGAATTCAATCTTTTTGTAATGGTGGGTACGAAGCCGACCTCATTTTATCCATCGCAGACCTACTGTTAAAAACTCCGCAACCCTATATTTTCTCGAGCTAACATTTCTGTCTTCCTCTTCAATTATAAAAACACGATTCCTCCTTTAAATCGAAGTCGTGCCTCCCTTTCCTCAAACTAAAATCGCTGCACTTTTATTTAGTGGAAACTAAATCAAACGATGGAAAAAGGGGCAAATCGAGTTCGAATCCAGAGCATAAATCAGTGAGGGCGCTCGTGAATTGGGTTGAAGAAGGGCATCAGGGTTCGTTCGAAGTTGAGGTACGCGATGGAGACATCGCGATTTCAGGAGATGCGATCTGGGTGGAACCTGAGGGTGTTAATGGTGAGCGGTTCGCAGTATGGTGTCTAGGGAAGTAATGGGTATGCGATTTTGGAGTTCGGATTTTGATTATGGGTTGCGATAGTAGGATGACGATAGAGTGAAGTTCGGTCTGAATACTGTTTTGTTCGACAGTAAGGAGTGGAGTTCGAGATGACGTTGGGCTTCGACATTTGGTGACTGAGGTGTTAGGGTGTTTGTGGAGTTCGGTCAGTAAACCTTGGGAATGCTGATGCTCAAGGGATGGAAAGGGGCTGTCATGTGGAGGAGGCACTTGTCTGAATTTCAGTATAGAAAAGGGGGAGGCATTGCAGTAGGGACTGATAGGTTTTTGTGGATTTGTCGAGTAAACTCCAAAGGCAGTAAGGTATACCTCTTTTACAAAATTTAAATATAACATAAAAGGACCAATTCACTTAATTATTTTAAGTTGTTTCGTTAAGTAAATAGTGGTTAATCGATAAATAATTTTAGGTGATAGATAAATTTATTCGAGACAATCTATAGCCGCGATAAGATGATATTAAGCGGAATACTCGACAGATGAAAATCAGGTGAGTAAATCTCACTCACCTTTTATCTCTAATTATTTTTATTTCATTAAAAATAATTGTCTGTTGCTTGTGTGAATATTTTTCTGCTTGCTTTATATATATATTAGTTATTTAGGCTATATATATATATATTGGGTTGATTGATTGGTTGGATTCCCGCAGTCTCATTAGCGGATGCCCGCAGTTTCATAGCGGATGATTACCCTATACGCCCCACGCTATGATTAGTGGATGACCTTCTATACCGCGATATTCTGCCACGAAGCAGAATGGGTATTATTTATGTGCTAACATCTGTGGATGCAGGAAAGCAGGTTGGAGGAATCCAACAGGATTCCTCAAAAATATATTATCTGTTTGTTTATTTGTTTGCATATATATTGTTATATATGATGTGTTAGAAAAATAAATCATTGGTTGCTTTGTGTGTTTAATATCACTGGGCTTAAGTAATGACATTTAAAACTATCGTGGAAGGATAGTGGAGATTTAAAAAGGGAAAATTCTATTTTTAAATAGAATTTGAATTTTAAATGGGAATAAAATATAAACTTGTTTTTGAAAATTAAAACAAGTAGTTTCTTTTTAAACGAAGTTTATAAATAGTTCTTTATAACGAAGTTATAAATGAAGTAAAAAGAATTATCATTTGATAATTCAGAAATAGAAATACAAGCGTGAAATTGGGATTTGAAATGAAATTTCAAAATAAGATATGAAATGAAATTTTTAAATTTGAGTATAACATTTGAATTTTTAAAGGGAGTTTAAATATTTGAATTGTAAAAGAAGATTGAATATTAGAAATTCAAATAGAAGTTCAAATAGAATTTGAATAGACGAAATCTGAATGGAAAATAGAAATTTGAATCCAAAGAATTAAAATAAAATTTGAATTCAAGGGAATTCGAATAAAGAAAATTCAAATAAAGATTTGAATATAGAATTTCAAAATAGAATTTGAAATATAGAATTTCAAAGAAGAATTGAATAGAATGTGAAATATAGTATTTCAAGGAAGAATTCAAATGTGAAATTTGAATAGAGAGTTGAAATAGAAATTCGAGTATTGAATTTGAACATGGAATTGAATACAGAAATTCAAGTAGAAATTTGAATATAAGATTTCAAAATAGGATTTGAAATAAACTTTGAAAATAGGATTTCAAAGTCGAATTGGAAATAGAATTTCAAAATAGGAAATCAAAATAGTTTTGAAATAGAATTTGAATTCAAGGGAATTCAAATGAATTTGAATAATAGAAATTCAAATGGTGTTGAAAATGAATTTGAATATTAGAAATTCAAATGGGCTGGAAATGAATTTGAATATTAGAATTCAAATGGAAAATGAAATTTGAATATAAGAGATTCAAATTGAATTCAAATAGGATTTGATCTATGGGATTTGAATATGAAATTCAAATGGATTTTAAATTATGGAATTCTGAATATAGAATTTAAAAAGGAGTTTGAATATTTGAATTCCAATAGAATTCAAATATAGAAATTGGATTATAGCAGTTCAAATGGAATTTAAGTATAAAGTTTGAATAAGATAATTCAAATGAATTCAAGTCTAGAATTTGAATATAGGGAATTGAAATAGAAATTCAAATATTGAATTTGAATATCAAATAGAAAAGGAATTGGGATTTGAAATATAGAATTCAAAGGTAAGATTGGAATTTGAATCAAGGAATTCAAATAAGGTTAAAACGAAGTTGAATTCATTTTTAAGAAGTTTAAAAAGTTTATATATATATAAATATAATTAAAACGAACTCGCCGCAGCGCTGCAGTTCGTAAATTGGCGACTCGAACTTCAATTGAATATACAGAACTCAATTGAAGTCGAAACTCTTTGAAACAAGAAACGTCAGGATCGATTTGATAATAGTTTTCTAATGAAAGAGAAAAATATGAATTTCGTCGTATAGATTTTGAGTTATGTCAAAATCAAATTTTCAGAAAAACAGCGCCAGAACTACTTAAAAACCATAACGGTTTATTTCAGTTTATAAAAGGATTTTAAGCGTAGAAAATCCGAAGTTTCTATTTAGAGAATTTCAGAGTTGAGTTGTAAAATATATGCGAATTCAAGTAGTGTAAATGAATATGATTTTTGAAACAGAAACCAGATTTTGATTTATTGAATAGAATTAACTAATTGAACAGAAATTAGTTAATGAGATTTCGAATGAATATTGAGCTTTAAATAAGAAATTCGGATTGAAAATTTATATTCGAAATAGAAAAGGAAACTAGAATTGAAATTGAAATTCAATTTGGTTATGAACAAGTTAAACATTTTGTTTGAACATGTTATGTTCAACAAAAAGTGAAATAGGCAAAAGGGCTAATTAAAGAATAAATGAGCGAAACTGAATTCAACGATTAGATAGTATTGAATTGAATTGAAAACATGTGAACATGTGTTAGACAGGTATGGGATGAAGTATATGAAGATTTTTATTTATGTGCCCGACAAAAAGGTACATGTTTAATTCATATATGAGGTTTTATGCGCCGTATCGGCAAGCCGCTTGGCTTTTCCTTTTTCTTTTTGATTAAGGAAGATACCGGGAAGCTATTTGAAATTTCCCGATGCTCCCGATACAGGGGAGGTTATGGCGAAATTTTCCGGGAATTTAAGGAGTTAGAATATTTTTAAGAAATTTGACAATTAGAAATCTATATATCGATATATATAGAATTCGATAAGGAAACGAAATCAAAAATAGCGAAAAGGGCCAATATGGTTATTGAAATATTTGGTTAACAAATATTGATAAGGAAATGGAGAAGTGATTTAATTAATGAATATTAATTAAAGAGCCCAGTGATTTGTTTGATATGTTGATTGAACACTTGTTTTTATTCGATAGTTAAATCACAGACTATCGAAGTTTTTGACCATCGTTGTCAATATGGAGAGACCGGTTGGATTATTATCCTAAGAACCACTCCGTATCGGCATAAGCGTTGCGAACCAAGTATGCTGAATATATTGAAGACGGAGTAAAGTGCAAGGGATTTTCTAGTAATAGAAATTGTGCCTTCGGTGTCGTTCAATCCCAGAACGAACGTAAATGGACGAATGTCTGACAGAGTATTTCCAATGATCAAAAGGGTTGGTCTGTATAAGTATATATGGTTGCAACGGATTTATCCCTTAGCATAATATCCAGAATATTTGTGCAAACTCAACTAGTGATTAACGGATCTGACGATGTGGCATTCAAAGTGATTGTGTTATCGAGGAATGGTAAGTATTCGTAACCTCAGGCCTCAACAACCGGGAAAGGACAAAAATCGGGCAGGCAGCATGGCTATGTGGGTCGCACCCATTAGGGTGTATAATCACCTATCTAGAGAAATTCCTTTTGTTTCTAAATCTATCGATTCTGCCCATTCGGGAAACGGTGGTTTGAGTCCAACCGTTGGTGATATACATTCGATACACTCAAGCGAAATGAGTGGTCGGTCATGTGTGGGCCGGGTTGCAAGACGTTCTTGTTGAACCCAGGTGTATTTGCCTCTAGAGATACATCGTCGGAAGGTGGTCCCATACCTTGTCATGTTGGAAATCCAATCTCCAATAAGCGCCATGCGGTTTTTGATTATACACTATATATGTGGAGCGTGAGATTCAAGCATTCTGCTATTTGGTTATTTACTTGATGTAGACATTATTATAATATCACTGGATTTGATATCAAAGTGTTT
The DNA here is from genome assembly GCA_030737875.1 of Allium sativum. NCBI lineage: Eukaryota > Viridiplantae > Streptophyta > Magnoliopsida > Asparagales > Amaryllidaceae > Allium > Allium sativum. Next base: position 1,013,365,728 of record CM060926.1, on the reverse strand, counting down.
TGGGTTATAGTAAGGTAAAAACCGTCCGTGTTTATGTGTGGGCTGGTCTTACTATTATCTTTTCTTTTGAAAAGATTTTTAAAGTTAAACAAGTGGTTGGAGTTTACTCACACCAGTCCCATGACTGACCCAGAGTTTATTTTGCTTTCCCTAAACTCTTGGGTGCCCAAATTTGTACGGGCAGTCAAGTGTTTCAGGCTTTTACAGATACACTTGGAGGAGCTTGAAGCAGGAGGCTTCAACGTTAGTTATTTAGAGTTACTTCCGCTGGATCAAATGTTATGTGTACTCTGATGATGGTATGTATATATGTACAAAACAGATTTGTATTTCGAAGCTTATGTTATATAATATATTTTATTCGTTCCGCTGTGAGTTTGTGATCTTCGTTTTCTTCTATTCTAATATTTCTTCTTTCTATTTCTCATCCTCTAACTTCTTTCTAATAATGAGTCGTATTTCTGTGTTATTTGAGTTGGACGTGTGGTGTTTTTAGTCAACTCAGATAGCACGGATTTGCGGGTCGTTACACCAACACAATATAAAGTAAATTTTTATATCAATTAATAAATACGTTGTCCCGTATATTTATACATTCAACTCATTCTAGGGTACTACTGACCCTATCTCTAATGAGAACATCCCACCAAAGCCTAGGTATTCGCTCAACCTTAGCTCTGATAACAACTGTAATGACCCGCAAATCTGTACTATCTGAGTTGAATAATAATACCACGCGTCCAACCCAAATTGCACAGAAATACAAGTCATTATTAGGAAGAAGTTAGAGGATGAGAAATAGTAAGAAAGAAATGTTAGAATAGAAGAAAACAAATAAAACAGATCTCACAGCGGAACGAATAAAATATATTATATAACATAACTTTTTGAAATACAAATCAATAACTTTATATACATACCATCATCAGAGCACAACAGTTATTCCTAGAACAGTTATAAACACCTGTTTCCAGATACAACATAGTACACAACGGAAATATGATATTCTATAGCTAACTGGTGAAGCCTCCTGCTTCCAACTCTTCCAAGTGAATATGTAAAATCCCAACTACTTGACTGCCCGTACAAATTTAGGCACCCAAGAGTTTAGGGAAAACAAACAAAATAAACTCTGGGTCAGTCATGGGACTGGTGTGAGTAAACTCCAACCATTTGTTTAACCTTAAAAATCCTTTCAAAAGAAAAGATAATAGTAAGACCAGCCCACACATAAACATGGATGGTTTTTACCTTACTATAATCCAAAACACTTTGATTCAAAAATCCAGTAATATTATAATAATGTCTACGTCAAATAAATAGAATCTAGCGGAACGCTTGCATCTCACGCTCCATATATAATATAAAATCAAAAAAACCGCTGGGCACTTATTGGAGATTTGGATTTCCAACATGACAAGGTATGGAACCACCTTCCGCTAGTGTATCTCTAGAGAGGAATACACTGGGTTCAACAAGAACATCTTGCAACCCAGCCCACACATGACCAACCACTCATTTCGCTTGAGTGTATCGAATGTATATCACCAACGGTTGGGATTAGCAACTGATTCCCTAATAGGACAGCATCGAATAGAATAAGGAATCAAATGAATCTCTAGATAGGTGATAATACACCCTAATGGGAGCGACCCACACAGCCATGCTGCCTGCTCGATTTTTGTCATTTCCCGGTTGTTGAGGCCTGAGGCTACGATTACTTTCTCTTCATTGACAGGATAATCACTTTGAATGCCACATTGTTAGATCCGTTAATCATTTATTGATTTGCACAAATATATTCTGGATATTATGCTAAGGGAATAAATCCATTGCCACCATGTATATTTGTACAGAACAATCATATTTGATCATTAGAAATACTTTGTTAGACATTCGTCCATATACGATCGTTCTGGGGTTGAATGAAACCGAAGGCACAATTTCTATTAATAGAAAAAGCCCTTGCACTTCACTCCGTCATCGATTATCTTCATGTAATCTGATCCGCAACGCTACTGCAAATACAGAGTGGTTCTCGGATAATAATCCAATCGGTCTCTCCATATTGACAACGATATAGGCAAATACTTCGAGAGTCGGTTATTTAACTATCAAAGAAAAACAAACAAACATTCATCCATAATATCCATCAATCACTGGGCCTGTTAATTAATATTTCAATAATTAATTCACTTCCTCATTTCCCTATCAATATCCGTTAACCAAATATTTTCAGTGATCTTCTAGAACTCTTATGCTATTTGGAAAAACATTTCCCTATATCACCTCCTTTTATTTTCTACACTTAGAAAATATATTCTATTTGAAATTGAAACAAATTTCAATCACTTATCTCTTTCCCGACTACTTTAATTATACTCAGGAAATATTTACATTTATATTTCCAAAATTCCATCACTTAGGTTAAAACGAATGCTGTGTAAACATCGTTACAACAACCCAAAATATTTTATTCAACTAACTCTTTTTCAAACACTTCTCTTCGAGACTGGATCCTGCTATTTATCAATTAAAAATGAAATCAATCAAGTTGGGGTAAAATAACCTCTCAGACCTTGACTGAAAACATCCTCAACTTCAAAACGGAAAAACCACTAACCTCGAATAAACACACTATAAAACCCAATTATTCATTTTTAGAACAAGTATATGGTTTGCATTCTATTTCTAATTTATAGATTTCCCTTTTTGTTTGCAATATTCTATTTTTTTATTTCGTTTCCTTATCGAATTCTGTATGTATATATATATATATATATATATATATATATCGATACATTGATTTCTAACTATCAAATTATCTTAAAAATATTCTAACTCCTTAAATTCCCGGAAAAATTCGCCATAACCTCCCTTGTACCGGGAGCATCGAGATATTTCAAATAGCCACCTATGGCCCTCACCAATCCAAAAGAAAAAGAAAAAGCCAAGCGGCTTGCCGATACGGCGCATAAAATCTTATATATGAATTTAAACGTGTACCTTTTATTCGGGCACATAAATTAAAATCTTCATATACTCCATCCCATATCTGTCTAACATATGCTCACCTTTTTCCAATTCAATTCAACTCAATCCAATCGTTTGAATTCAGTTTCGCTCGTTTATTCTTTAATTAGATATTTTTCCTATTTCACTTCTTTGTTTGAACATAACATGTTCAAGAAAATATTTAACTTGCTCATAACCAAATTGAATTTCAATTTCAATTCTAGTTCACTTTTCGATTTCGAATATAAATTTTCAAATCGAATTCACTTATTCAAAGCCCAATATCAATTCAAAATCTCATTAACTAATTACTATTCGAATTAGTTAATTCTATTCAATAATCAAAAATCTGATTTCTGTTTCAAAAATCAATTTATTACTCCACTTGAGTTCACATATAATTTACAACTCAAATCTGAAATTTTCTAAATAGAAATTCGGATTTTACTTGCTTAAAATACTTTTATAAAATTAAATAAACCGTTATGGTTTTTAAATGGTTATGGCGCTGCTTTTCTGAAAATTTGATTTTGATATAACACAGAACTTATTCGACGAAATCCAGATTTTCCTCTTCCATTAGAAAACTATTATCAAATCGGTCCTGACATTTCTTGTTTCAAAGAATTCCGACTTCAATTGAGTTCTGTATACTCAATTGAAGTTCGAAACGCCAATTTACGAATTGCAGCTCTGCGGCGAGCTCGTTTTAATTATATTTTTATATATAAACGTTTGAACTTCGTTTATAATAAATTCAACTCCATTCTAATATATTTTTAATATATATCAAATCAAAATTTTCAATTCAACATAATATTTCGATTATCTATAATTGTCAATTTCTCCTTACTCAGTAATATATTTATTTATACTTCGATTTCTATATTCAATGTGAAGACCCCAAACCCCGTACTGACGATGGCAAGGGTAATCCTTGGAATATAACACAGAAACAGAAAATAGCAGAACAGAATTAAATAAATACATCAGATAATGCACAATAGAATATACTGGATAAAAGTAATCATCAAAGTTACACAGTATACAGGATCATACTTAGTACAAATACAGTTCAGCTATACATAAATGCCTACAGCGGAAAACAAACATAATGTACAATAGGAGCTGAACAAAATAAAAAGTGATAAATGATAGAATCCATCTTCAGCTCCAGCTATCCAGAAAGAGCCAGCTAAACTTGAATACAAGGCTGCCCGCGTAGAAAAAGGGGCACCCGAGTTTGAAAGTGAAACAAACTACGAGTCAGTCATAGGACTGGTATGAGAGATCTACCTAACACATTATACAATATGGCCAATCGCAGGACCACGCCACTTTCGTGGAACGTGTTTACTCCATGGATTGCCAGTGCTTTAAAACAAATAATTCTTTGAAACATCGCAATGCTTTTTATAAAAATGAAGCCAATATAAGACTTAGTTCCCATCACACAATGCAACGCAAACCGGAGGATAGAGTTTTACCTTATAATGGCCAAAATATGCTTGATACGAATAAAACAAAAGCAATTGATATTATTACTAGTGTTTACATGTTTCGAAAACTATTTAGAATCATAACTATCAATCATAGACGGCATGGGTACCATATATCATGTCGCCGTATATATATACAATCAAAACCGTACGATGTTGTGTTTGGAAATTGGATTTCTGTCATGAACCAAGGCAAAAGATAGTGCTTACTGACTTCGAGACAATCTAGCCCATGTCTCAGGGTCAGAGCGCATCGACCCTTGGATCGTCAGGGCCGGTCCACCGATGTGGATTAAAATGCCTGAACAATGCGTTTCCCTTCCCTTTGGGGTGTAAATGAGCCAACGAATGATTCCATCGGTCCCGAATCGACTGATATAACCGAGGCGCCTTGCAACAGCAACAACCACATAAGTCAAACTCGTCAGGGCGTGTCAAACCACTGACGCCACTTCTAACTAGAAGGAAACACATGTCCTCCCTGATGTCCTCTCCTGTTTCTGGTTCATACCGGAGTGTGAGGTTCGCGAATTCACGTTAATCACAAAGCTACGCCACACAGGCGGGGCTTTGATCATCACCACAAAACTTTGCTTTTCAACAGAAGCCCCGATCACTGCATCTTAGCGTGCCACACAGACAATTCACGCCATGTAACTGATGGCTATCAATCACACAGAATGAATTCCAATGTCAGACACACAGTCCATTTGCAAGTCTGTTCTGGGTCTGAACGAAACCGGAGGCACTATATACCTCGCAATCCCATCGATCACCACGTACGTCTGGACAATCACCCCTCATTATCCATATTTCGGGATGCCTCCCAATCAGGACCTCGGTTACCATCCAAACGAGGTGAAGATCTCCGGTCTTCGACCATCGTCTTCATCTTCGATTTCTTATCGTCGATTCAGTTATTCAGAATAGGATAAACCCGGTCTTTCTGAGCAACTCGCGTATATAATAAACAAGTGCTACAAAAACACTATTACGCATCATTTCAATTCATTAGTCACTAACCGTTAATCAGTAAGAGAACGATTTCCTAAATATTAACCCCGAAGGCCAAAACCAACATCAGATCAATACCCAAGAAACCATTCGACTTAGCCAACCTTCAGTTAGTTTCTAAATTTCACATCTATATCGTTTATAATATTTTATAACGATTTATCGCTATTTTTATTTATTTTAAAATAGCCAATTTATTCAAAACGACGCTTCGGGCCATAACGCGGCCATGGCGCTGTTTTTCTTCAGATTTGATTTACACATATCTGAAAATCTAACCGTTGGATCTTCACAAAATTTACATCATTAGAAAGATCTTTTCAAAACGAATCCAACGGTTTCAGTTTCGGGAAAATCCGACGGTCGGATCTCCCGGTTTAATCGTTTGAAGTTTCGATTTCAAAATACGAACTACAACGTCATTATTCGATTTAATTTAATTATATTTATATATATATATATATAATCGATTATGGCGCTAGTTTTCTTCATATTTGAATTAAACATTCCAGACAATCCAACCGTTGGATTTTTACAAAGTTAGTGCCATTGGAAAGATATTTCCAAAGCGAACCTAACGGTTGCGATTTCAGGAAAATCCGATGGTCGGACCTCCCGCACTAATCGTTTGAAATCACGGTTTCAAAATACGAACTGCAGCTTCGTTATTCGATATATTTCAATTCTATTTATATATTTATATCGATCCTTCGATTTCAAAACCATATGATTTTCATACATTTAATAAAAATGATGTTTTTATCTAACTGTCTTCTATTTCAACACTTCACTATTTTTAACAATTCGTGTATATAATAAAAGGGTGATTTTTATTGTATAACGATTTATTTCAAAAAACAACTATTTTATATAGTTAATATGGATGATAAAAATAGGATTTTTACTATAAAACAATTTACTTCAAAACCAGATTATTTTGTATAGTTCATATTGATGATAAAAATATGATTTTTATTATAAAACGATTTATTTCAAAATATGAATACCATTCAACACATGAATTTCAATTCAATGAATGAATTTCGATTCAACACATGAAGGTTTTCTATAGTTTATATATATATATATATAAAAAGGTGATTTTTATATTTGAAACACGAATACCATTCAACACATGAATTTCTATTCAACGAATGAATTTCGATTCAACACATGAAGGTTTTCTATAGTTTATATATATATATATATAAAGGTGATTTTTATATTTGAAACACGAATACCATTCAACACATGAATTTCTATTCAACGAATGAATTTCGATTCAACACATGAAGGTTTTCTATAGTTTATATATATATATAAAGGTGATTTTTATACTTGAAACACGAATACCATTCAACACATGAATTTCTATTTAATGAATGAATTTCGATTCAACACATGAAGGTTTTCTATAGTTTATATATATAGATAAAAAGGTGATTTTTATATTTGAAACACGAATACCATTCAACACATGAATTTCTATTCAACGAATGAATTTCGATTCAACACATGAAGGTTTTCTATAGTTTATATATATAGATAAAAAGGTGATTTTTATATTTGAAACACGAATACCATTCAACACATGAATTTCTATTCAACGAATGAATTTCTATTCAACACATGAAGGTTTTCTGTTCAACAGACGAATATAATTTCAACACAGGAAAATAATTCTAACACATGAATATTATTCAAAATTTCGGCAGCATAACGGCAGGGTAGTTAAAACCGGGACCGTCCCTAGTACGGCTCCTCGCTCTACCTTAAAGACTCGCAGCTTTTGACAATGGGGAATCATGCATCTAGTTCGCACGCAGGCGGCATGTACATATTTTTTAATTTCCACAAACTAATCCTATGTGGTTTCAACCAAATATTTCTCAACCACAAACGGGTATTTTTCAACCACAATCAATCAATTCCAACCACAAACAATTTCAATCAACCATTCGCTATCAATCAATTTTCACACCAATCACAACCAATAAATATAGTCCATGGTTTGTGGACGAGGGGCGTATATATATATATATATATATATATATATATAGCATTTCACTTATATTTCAACACATATATAATTTTTACAACGCATATATAACTTATATATCGAACATACAACTTATACAATGCTTATACAAGAGGTGTACAACGCTTATATAACTCATACATCGACTATATAATTTATACATCGTCGTTTTCCATATCGTTTATAATTTAGAAATCTCACATTGGGTTCCACTCCACCAAAAATAGCAGAAGGCTCAGAAAAATATGCGGTCTCTTCTAGAATGTAGAAGACGTCCATGCGACTCCATTGTCTCTTGTTTCACTGAATTTCGTCAAGAAACGAAAAAGATATGATTTTTACAAGTTTGCAACACTTAAAAGCATAAAAATCAGTTCAAAATAAATTAGCCGAACCTTTTCTGAAATGGTTCCAAACTAGGTTTGGATTTTTCGATCAATCCATGCAATGGTTCCACGATCGGGTTGCGCGAGGTCGAAGGGGGAGGAGGGGCGCTCAGGCGCCGGAAGTGGGGTCCACTTCGGTGGTCTGACGTGGCCACGGCGGAGCTTCAAAGCTCCGAACTTCCCACTCGCGGTTCTCTTCAAATACACTTCGAAAAAATGCAAATCCTATATGGATTTGAAGCTTGAGAGGTGCTCTACAAAATCCCTAACTGAAGCACTTGATTTTGTTGAGTGTGGAAGGAGGAATCGAGGAGAGAAGGTTGGGAGTTTTTCCGTCGTGCGTGGTACAGAGGATCCGGGAGAGAGAAAATTCCACTGTCCAATGAGATTTTTTATTTATTTATAAATTTTCAAAAATCCAAAAATACCCCTCTTCACGTACTAACACCAATCCAAGTCCAACGACTGTCGTCCCTAGTGCTTTACCCCCATTCCGAACACAATGGGATATGGTTCGTAGGCCCATTCGACTGTTCCAGTCAGTTTTCATTCAATTTAAAATATATAACATTCAATATTCGATTTGAACGTACATTTCAATTTGCCAGGGCCACAAACTGATTCAAAAAATTCCAGAAAAATAAATCTGGCTATGTTTTGACGATACGATCCCAACAAAACTAGTTTCGTCGAATTCTGAGACCGTTTGCAAAAAGGCCCATTTCTGGTCGATCCAATTTAACTGTAATTGACCAAAACACGTTTTCCTTTGCCACGCTCACATACTAGCTTCGAAAATTATGAAATTTGAAACCTAGCAATAACTTCACATCCTGGATCCAACAAAAATGGTTTTGTCGAATTCCGAGGTCGTATGCAAAATGGCCATTTTCACGGGCTATATAATTTCTATAGCGACCTTTTTGAAAATTCATTTGGCCATAACTTTTGCTTTCCGCTATGAAACTTCGATTTTTCAGATTCGTTAGAAAGGTATTCACTAACAGATTTAAATATTTTTGGTTTCACTCAAATCTGTTTTGTTTTGCACCCGGTACAGTCAGTCAAAGTTTGAATTCAAATTTTGAAACTACCGCGCCTTTTCAGGCCTTGTTTATAATTAGAATTAATTATATTCGTTTTCAAACGTCGATTCAAACACACTTTTCATTGCTATTATTTCAAATATTTAAAATCCACTAAAAATAGCCAATTTTAAAAAAATTAATTGGTTCAGGTTTTCCGGGTCGTTACATTCAAATTCCCCTTTTTAATTCTATTTGAATTCTATATTCAAATTACATTTGAATTTCTATATTCAAATTCTATTTCAAATCTCTTATTCAAATTCTATTTGAATTCCTCTTATTCAAATTCTATACTCACATTTTGTTTAAATATCTATATTCAATTTATTTGAAAATTCTATTTTGAAATTCCTACTTGAATCCTGTACTCAAATTCCAATTCAACTCTATACTTAAACTCCATTTCACTTCTATTTGAATTCCTATATTTAAACTCCATTTCACTTCTATTTCCAAATACTATATTTAAACTCCATTTCACTTCTATTTCAAATTCTATATTTTTAATTTCATTTGAACTTTCTTTATTCAAGTCCATTTGAATTCATTTGAATTCAAATTCTATTTGAATTCCTTTAGATTCAAATTCTATTTCAATTCCTTTGAATTCAAATTATATTTTAATTCCTTTGAATTCAAATTCTATTTTAATTCCTTTTGTTTTAAATTTTATATTTCATTCTTAAACAAGTCTCGATTTCAATTTCTTTTGAAATCGATATTTCTACTTTTGGAAATAGTTTTCCCTTTTCAATCTTACTCTCGTATTTTTATTTCTGAATTACCCAATGATAATTCTTTTCACTTCATTTATAAACTTCGTTTATAAAAGAACTATTTATGAACTTCGTTTATAAAGGAACTACTTGTTTTATTTCTTTTAAAACAAGTTAATACTTCAAATCTATTTAAAAATTTAAATTCTATTTTAGAAAAATAGAATTTCCCTTTTAAATCTCAAATACCACTTTCAGGGTATTTTTTTATAAATTAACACTTAGGCACAGAGATATTTAAACACCAAACAACCAATTATTTAATTTTGGTTTTCTAACACATCATATATGACAGTATATATGCAAACAAATAAACAAACAGATAATATATTTTTGAGGAATCCAGTCGGATTCCCCCAACCTGTTTTCTTGCACCCACAGACGTTGGTCAACATAAATAATACCCATCCTGCTTCGAGGCAGGATATCGCGGTATAGAAGGTCATCCACTATCATAGCGTGGGGCGTATAGGGAAATCATCCGCTAATGGTACCGCGGGCATCCTCTAATGAGACTGCGGGAATCAGTCCAACCACCAACCCAATATATATATATATATATATATATATATATATATATATATATAATAGTCAACCTTAAATAACTAATATATTTAAAGCAACCAGAAAAATCCAAAAAAGCAACAACAATTATTTTTAACGGATAAAATAATTCTAATTAACAGGTGAGTGAGATTTATTCACCTCAAAATTGCAGTTGTCGAATATCCTGCTTATTTCCAAATTATCAACTACTAATCTTCTCAAATGAATTCACACCTGCGATAATTTTATTAAAATTTACCGATTAATATTTATTCATAAATGAATAAATAAATTCCTTATATATATATATATATTCTCTTTTTCCATTTAATTAAATCATTTTAAATTAAATATTCAAACCATGATTATAACCTTGTATACCCCTAGTACAATATCCCTTAGTTAATAAGGCATATATATATATATACATATTTGCATTTAAAAAAATTCAAAATGTTATTAGATATTTATTAGATCAACTTACTTTAAATTTAAATTAATTACTTATGTTTTAACTAAATTCCAACTAAAATCTTAACTGATTACTTTACATATTTTATTTCTAACTAACTAGTCCCTTCATATAAACTAATTCTATTTTAAATTTTGAATCTTAAATGTCAAAAATTACCCTAATTCCCTGTTTTTCGCTGTCGAACACAGATCAATAACTGCCTTGTTAACATTACAACCAATGAAATCCCTTCTATGCGATCAGCACCAAACCTGTACCCTAAATCTTCCACCGTCGCATCTCCTTGACCACTCAATTCAACACCATACAGTTAACAGTTCCTATCATGAGCATCCCCTTTTCCCAATCCATGTTCAACCATCGCACCCTTCAAATCACAAACTACATATCAGTCTTCTTCCAATTTCCGAACTCTAATCCTACCACGTTAAAACCTCTACTGGAGTTGCACCTAGAACGACATCATCCTCCACTATACTGCAAATAATACTAGCCCCGTTCATCTCCTACTGACAGTAGTTCACGGTGCTAAGGTCAATGCTTCACACTTCCATGAAATCGAATCGAAGCCTAAACAAATGCTCGACACTGTAACCCCTAGGTTTCAACTTCGCCACCGATGGGAGAAACCAGATCTCGACTTTCCCTTCTGCCTTACCCTGATTCCAACGCCACTACCTCTGAGTCGAACTCAGTACCAACCCCGGTCGCGACTTCGGATAGCTTGACTACCACCAACGTGCCTCCTTCTACCCTACATTGATGTCGAATGAATCCCTAGAACCACCGCGATTTGAGTAGCTTCATCGATTTTGAAATTGAATAACAGCAGAAAGGAAATAGGGAACGAGAGGGTAGGGGCCATTTTAGTTTTCGAATTACTGAAGCCCTCGATTTTTATTTCTGTGAAGAAAGAAATGGCCAACAAGGAAGGGGATGCGATTTTATAGGTGAAAACAGGCAGTAGCAGGTCGGCTGAATTATCCTTAAGATTTTGAAATAAACTAAATATATTTGATTTGATTTTTAAAATATTTTAATTAGATTTGATTTGAATTTAAAATTAATACGATTTGATATAAAGAGATCTTTATTTTATTTAAACGGATTTTGATTTGATTACTGATTCGATTTTGATCTTATCCATAAAAATATCTCAGGGTTCATACACGAACCACTTTTTCAACGTACCGACCGACATTTCAATGTTATAACGTCATTTTCAATTAAACTGTATACATTCTGAAATTTAATTTGAACGTATATACCGTATTAAATTAATATAATATAATTTAAATTCAGAAACCACAAATTCTTTGATAATAAATTATTATTTATTATCATTTAAACTCAAATAAAAATTCATATAAATCATTTTGACTCCATTTCAAATTGAATTACTTAAGATCCTCGCATTACGATAATTATATCGATAATTCAATATAAAAATCGATTTATATTATCAGCTAAATATTTAAAAAAATATTAAATATTCAAAATAACTCGACTAGAAAAATTTGGGTCGTTATAGTGTTCGTGTCAAACAATAATTGGTTTTATAAACTTTACGATTTTTTCAAATTTATTCAAGATGATTTCAAATTTTTGAAATATAAATTATAATTATCAATTATAATTATAAAATATAAGTATCAACTGTAATTATTAAATACAATTATTTAAAAGTAATTATTGAATTCTAGATATAATTTCATAAATATTAAATTTTATTATTAATTATAAATAATTAATATAATATATTGATATTTTCATCATTTAGGGGAATAATCATAAAAGAGCAACTTAAAATTTTGGAATTTAGCATAAAATATACTAGCATGCTGACTAAAATTTGTGATAAATGAAGAGGACTTAATTAAGAATTTAGTAATTACATTGGGTATGAGCAAAATTATTCTGTTAATTCTAAATAAGCAATGATTATAAGTTATTTATTACAAAACGTAAATTATTACTCATTATTACTTATAAATCATTAATTAGAACAAATTAATTATTAATTATTGAACATATTAATAATTATCAAAAAATAACATTAAAGTATATCTTAGTAAGATAACCATCTCTTTCAAATCTGTTGGAAATCTACTGCAAAATAGCTTATATAAATATTTGTCGGTATACTGCGTGGATTTACAGCGGAAAATAGCAGCAAAATTTTTCTGTTGCAATTTGACGCAATTTGCAATGGCTTAGTGAGGGATGAAAGAAGAAGACAATAATAAATAAAAGAACAAAAAGTTGAAGAAAATAAAAAAAATCTGTCTGTTGCGGATCACATGGAAATCCGTTGCAAATTAACAATGGAAATTTCTGCTTCTAAATTTATGACGCTAAGTCGGTGTTTTACTATAGTGAAAGTAAATAGTTGATTTTTAAAAATATAGTTTATTTTAAATAGTTAATACATATAAGTTAAAATAAATAAGTTTAATAATGAAAGGTAGTTTATAAGTAAAATAGTTATTTATTAAATAAGTTTATTTAGATGACTTCAATATATGTAAGTTAAAATAGTATAATTTATAATAAATGTAAGTTAAAATAGTATAGCTTATAAGGTAAGATAGTTATTCAGAAAAATAGTTACTTATTAAAATAGCTTATATAATGCTTTGGAATACTAAAGTTGGAACCAGAAATATTCCTTCCAAATTTTCAAATAATTTGAATTCATATTTCAATTTTTAAATTAAATCAACTCAACTTCGATATTTTAATTCAGTTCACTTCCAATTTAAATTCAATTCCGTTTAATCAATTTAATTTCAAGTCGTTAAGTTTCCAATTAAAATTCACATTGTTGAATGATTAAATTTATAACAAAACTTAATTTCAAAATTTTGATATCACTTTAAATTAAGTTACTTTAAAGTGAATTCAAAAAAGGATAATTATTTAAATCTAAAATGATTCAGTTTCAATAAATTTGATTCATGCTAAATTGATAATTTAGCTCTCATTTACAATATTACATAAACTCTATTAACTTATAATTTTAGAAATTTCAAAGTTCAAATTCAAACGAAATCCATATAAAAATGTCACTTATATTGCTTTAAACAACATTCCAAATTCAAGGTTAAAACAAATTTATATGATCAATCAGTGTCCATATATAATTCTCTATCTTATGGCTAAGTAGTATTTAAAATTTAGTTTTAGCATTTCGGGAATGGATATATATAATTCCAATTCAAATCAGGGTCGTAGGTATTTATCATTTCAGCCCACGTTCTTAATTCATTTAATGATTAATCCCAAATTTATTTGATGCCTGTAACATGAAGGGTAAATGGTTGGGATTAATCAATACAAACAAATAGTTTAGTATCAATATATCAAAAACATCAATTAAGGCATCCATCAAGAGAAATCCATACAAATACTTCAGTATCACATCAATTTACTTATTAGATGTCGGGTATAAATTAGCAATTTAATTTCAAATTTAATTGCACAATTTAAATAAACAATTAAATTAAATTTCATAATAAATGCAAATCAACATGAATATGCAATTTTAACTACCAAACAACAATCAATGCAATCATACTACAACATGATTTTAATCTAACTAATACTCAAATATTTTAGCTAAGCGTAAGTGGGTTTGATCATTCACATTTGGTTTTAAATGAGTTTGAAATCCACAATAAGCCCCAAAAACTATCTCGTAATTTGTCTGCAACAGCTCCAAGTTGTTCGGAATTTCGATACGATCCTAACGAAACCAACTATGACCGAGTTCGTATGTGAAAATTATACACGTTTAACTATTCGAATTTCAATGTATACATATATAATTAAATAAGGAAATTCTCCCCCTCTTAAAGCTACGTCAGTGCCTCTATCTTCTTCACCAAAATAAAATGGTTGTGTACTGTATAAAATCCAAACCCAAATTCGCATGCATATAAACAAGTGATACAGAGATTTGCTTAACGAAAACCACAACCGATCACATCATTGAGTTGCTCTTTCGAAACCGGACTTACCAATGCCAATTTCTTCATTGCCAAAGCTACCACCTATACCATGTCCCATCCAAGTTCACTCCCAGTTATTGAAAACCGCGACACCTCATTGGCCATCGAGTTGACCCAAAATCATGGAGAAGGTGCACAACACGTAGCCCCATCCAATGCCACTCTCTAATGCTCCCAACATCGTCTATGGCCGGAGAAAACTGAAACCGTAGGTGAGGACCATCGAAATTTATCATTGTTGATTGCCGCAAAACGGGTGTAAGATTAGAGAGAATCTCCATACAAGTCCAATGAATTCGAAATCATTTGATTTCGTTAAGGATTAAATTCTATTTAATTTATTGAAGAATTGGCAGATGTCGGCCATTTCTATTGCAGCTACATCTAATGAACAGAAAATTAGGTTAAAATGGAAAAAATGGAGAGTTCTATTTATACTCAACATATTTTATATATTTAAATTCATTTCAAATTATGTCAAACGTTTTATTTTTGTAAACAGACGGTAAGTACGATGGCTAAAAAAATTTAAATTCTACAATAATTTAAAATTCCGGATTCGATGGAACAAGTTTTGTCGAAATCAGAGATCGTTTGAAAAATGGCTATTTTATATTTCAAAATGCTTAATTAATACACGTTTGAATTGCGCATGACCACATAATCACTCTGATTGACACGAAACTCAGAATCTTACAATAATTTATGATTCCAGATCCAATGAAATCGATTTCATCAAATTTCGAAATAGTTTGCAAAATGGCTATTCTAAAAGGTTTTTGCTTATTCAATTTTAAATTAAATTCAAAGTTTATAATTTTTGTTCAAATAAAAATAGGGCTCAAATTCACTTCATAAATCAAATTTCATATACTTTGAATTCCAAATTTTTTGATTATTAACCAAATTCAAATTTGATTTCAAATACATATTAATTAAATCAATTTCATTAAATAATATATTGAATTTCAACTTACATTGTTTATCAATATAAACTAATTCACAATTTTATTTGAAATCAATACAAGTTAATATTGTCTAACTAGTTTGAATTCCGTTACGGAAACCATTTAATTAAGTTTACATCATAAATCATCACAACTAAAGCATTAAATTTTACTTATAACCATATCAAAAGTCATATTAAATTTAATAATTTAAACATTCGAAAATTACGGGTTGTTACACTTTTCCACACAAAATACTTTTTGTCCTCGAAAGGATGTAGGAAGGAAGTTGTCAATTAATATATTTAACCATGTAATTTTATATTCCACTTAGAACGTTTACGAATACAATAGTTTTATATAGACCTGAAAATAGGGATGAGCATTTGATCAGTTCGGTTGGTTTTAAGATAAAAAGTTTAAATCGAATTCGAACCAAAAATTCTCAAAACAAAATTGAACCAAAATAATTTCGGTTAATTCGGTCGGTAATCGGTTTAACCGAACTCGAAGGATATGTTATAATTTGAATGATTAATTCACTTGAATTCAAACTTAAATTTGTGCTTGGAGGGATTTTGTTCACTAAATTTTATGTTAACTTTACTCAGCTTTACCAAAAAACTTCATATTTTATTACTAAATTAATTATTTAAATTGCCATTAAATTAGATTATATAATTAAAGTCGATTAATTCGGTTAAATCGAAAACCGAAGAAAAGTGTTTAACAAACCAAAATCAAACTGATTTAGTTTCAAAACCGAACTGATCGAAATATACCGGTTTGGTTGGTTAATTCGGTTCTAACCTGTGCACTTAAAGCGCTTAGTGGTTTTATAGCGGTGGAGGTTCAAAAAGGTGTATCGAGGAAGCGAAGAAATAAGGAGAATATAGCGGAAGCACAAAAAGGTTTATAATTAGATGTTGAAACCAAATATTTTAAACTAATTAGCTATCAATTCTACATTATATGTGTAGAAAAAACCAATATTAATTAATCATTGATAACTAAACCAAAGAATGTCATGGTAACACACACTGGTGACTATAGTAGATTTCTATAAATATTAGACATTTTTCTTTTAAAATTATGTAACGACCCGACTTTTTGCCCGGTTCTTGCCGGTAATTAAACCAACTTAAACCGTTCAGAAAGAAGAATTGTTATGGGTACATACATAAATTGAACAAAAATAACAGAACTTTTCAATGAATAAACCAATATTACATCAGAGTTACATGAATATCAGAGTTACAACATAAACGTATACAGCGGAAGAAAGAAAATAACTTTACTCTCAGCGGAAGATCAAAACACAGCGGAAGCTTCAACTCTATCGGGGACTCCAACTCTAGAAGCGCTCTAAATCCTGCTCCAATGATCTATAACTGCAAAACTAAACTACTGGCTGCCCGTGCGAAAATCATGGGCACCCAGAGTTTAGGTGAGGGAACAATAAACTCCAGGTCAGTCGTGGGACTGGTGTGAGAACTCAAAACAGTTAGGTTCATTCTTAAAGTTGGGAACTTCACCGGATCATGCCGCTAACGCGGAACGAATTTACTCCACGTGGATACCCGTGCATATAAATGCGCAATGTCTTTTGAAAATGAAGCTATCATAAGCTCGTCCCATATCACACACAATGCAAGCGCACACCAGATGGGCGAGTTTTATCTTATGACAACCAAATATGCTTTTATACGTAAAATTCTCTTCAATACCATAATATATATATAGTGTGGAAAACATTTTTGCAAGTAAATGTATTAATCCTAGACAGCATATACCCCATAATATATGTTGCCATGTATATATACAATCAAAATCGTATGGCTCGCATAAGAAATTTGGATTTCCAACTTGATGATTCCTGGCATGAAAGATCAATCAGGGATACAAAACGAAGTGCCTCAACGGCTTTTTCGACCATACACGGACACCGAATACACATCGTCAGGGCAGATCAACGGTTTTCGACCAGACACGGCCCCCCGAACATACCCAACTTCCCCAGGTTCATAAGTGGTTTCCCACAGCTGCACAGCTTCATCATCAATTCATATATAAGTATAAAAACTAACCGCCAGTTTCTCATCAATCCAGGGTGTGAGGTTTGTCGATTTCACGTCATACACAAAGCGATGCTCCAATAAGCCATTCTTTGATCATCACTAGCTCGTTTCATAACTTGGGTACACCACATTGACAATTCACAACATATCACTGATTTCAATCAATGCATACCCTCTAAGTTCATATGACTTAGAGACGAGGAGAATATATTGCCACAAATCCGATATACATTAACGAAATCAGTACTATGCGGTCAATTTCAATGTCAGGCACACCATCCATGCAAGTCCGTTCTGGGTCTGAACGGAACAATATCCCGAAATTACTTGGATATGTTCAGGTATCATGCAACTCATAACTCGTATCGGGTGGCCAACCCAACCGAGACATTAATCGATAATCCATCTAAACAATTCTAATATTTCCGGTCTTCATTCGTTGTTTCCAAGTCCTGAATTGCTTCATAACGTCGTATTATTACTTGGAATGGTTTTCGAACTTATACTCGATCCCGGTCTTCCCAAGTAATAAGCGTACTTTAAACAGTAGCTATGGTTCACACAGGCCTTTCAATTCAAATCTCCTTCCACATAGTTACCAATTCATTTAAGACTCAAGATTTGAATTACTTAAATTCATATATCTCGTTGTCATCTTAAACTCTTCTTTGAAATCCAAGATGATAACTTCACTTTACTTTAATTCCCTCGAATCAAAGATTTGCTTAAATCTCCAATTACGATATGAATTCCTACCATTCAATCTCATCGGGTTTCAAGAATGATATTATTAAAGATACGATTCACGACAAAACCCAAATGAATCGATATTGAATCATAAATTACACAGAAATTTTATCCACTTATATTTGATATAAATTCTCAAAATCAACGGATACTATAAGTGGAATAACGATATAATAATACCTTTCAAATTCCCCAGATAGTATACGTTTACATCATGAGGTTCCATACCAAATATCGAAGATTATTTCTATCTAACTTATTCCAATCAGGTTGAGAACCTATATCTTAATTGAAAGATTTATTCAACTCTTCGACTTTAGATCTGGATAGAAATATCATCAATTTATCTCCAATATTAATTACCGTATACAACTCATATCATAAGCGTAATAACGGTGAATTATCCTTTAAATTCCTCAGATAATAAGAGTTTTTTTTCATTTACCAAATTAATATCAAACATCCGAAGATTTATCTCCAACCATATCAAATTTTAAAATTTGGAAAAATCCATTTCAATTCTATATAAATATCTCCAATACTTTAATAATCTTTAAAACTATTAATCATCCTTATATTCAAGAAATAGTTCATGCTTATAAATTTCAAAACCAATAACAACATTTGGCGTTGTTACCAAAAGTACTGCTGTAAAAAAATAACCGTTTGAAAAATTCATATCGATATTCATAACTATCGTATCGTAGGGCATTCTATCCACTCTATATAACGATCTAGATATAAATCGTTTAAATCTTTCACAAGTGGATCTATACTTCCATTTTTATTTCAAACATCACTATCTCGAAACCACTATTCAATCTTCATATCTAATTAAATTGAATACTTAATAAATACATTCCCCAAAACTCTTTTCATATAACTGTAAAAATCATGTTAAATACATGACTCAATCTTATTCCAACCGTCTCATATTATACGAATATCGTTTGTTCAGTTTAACAGTTCAAATTAGATTTCCAATTACGATTTTATATATTTTCCCCAAATTTTGTTCAATCATTTCAAAATTAAATGGATAATCGTTATAAATGATAAGATCAACTACTTATATAAAATAGATGTTCAAATATCTAACTCAAATCAATTTCCGAAATAAATTTCAATTCAAAGGTTAATAACTTATAAATAGAAAAAAAAAGAAAAAAAAAATATTTCTAACAGTCTTTAATTTTTTTCTAAATTTTCGAACAGTTTGATATCGAAATTCAAAACTTAATTTATAATATTATTTACAAATTTAAATAAAAAAATCATATATACATATATGAAGGAGATTTGGAACCGATCACCCATAATTTCCACAACCACGGTGTGTGTGTTATAATATCATGTAATGCAGTCATATTTATCCAAATGAACCATATGATCAGATGGATATGAATTCATTCATCACAACAAACATTTAACGGTGCACAAGCGTTACAGACAATAACGCTTACTAGTGTTCAGTGTATGATCTAATTCATGCACAACCATTCAAATATCAACATCCATCACACAATCATCATTAACTAATTAGAATTTGTCTCATCTAATCATAATTAACAAATTAAAAAAAAAATTTAAATTAGAAGTTCTCACCGAAAAAGCTCCATACAACTTCACTACCAGGACGAACATGCGAACAAACACTGCCACCGCTCCTCGTACAGTTTCCAATCCATTCTTATCAGCAGCTGGAAATTTTCTGCTGATTTTATATCGAAATTAAATTAATATAAATGTTCATTCATTTTTTTTTCTCCCCTTTTTTTCTTTTTATAAGGACATTCCATTTTATGCAAATCCGTACTTAACCAAAATTATCAAAACTATATATCATTGGGTTCTATTTTCCGATACGATCCTAACGGATCCAACGGTGAGTAAATCGGGTTTAAAACGAGTGAGATATAAGGTAATAAAGTTTTAAACCGTTTTAAACTTAAATAAAAAAAATAATACCTTAAAGAGAATGGGCCCAAAGCCCATTTCGCTCATGCTCACATAACACGGCCCGCTCTTCTCCCTTCTCCTTCTTCTCCTCCGTCCTCTTCTGTTTCCTGAACCCAAAAACGTGCACACGTCGGTGCAAGGTGCACACACCAACACTCCATCGTTCTTTCATCCGAGAGCACCTACAAACTCCTTTTTGCGTCCTCACTCGAATACACCTGCTCGCATCAACTCCGACCCACCCTCTCGAAATCCGACACCTCCATGGCCGAGACCTGCTTCAGGAAATTCCGTGACTCCCCTATGTCGCGCGCACCATTTTAGCACCGGATACCATCAAACTCCACCATACGAAAGCTTGCTCCATCCTCAACGCAAATCCAAGCTCCGATTCGCCTATCTCCACCTCAATCCCCGGCAAATCTCAACCCTAGATTTCAACATTTGAAATTGTCGACACAGAATTACTCCAATTTCGCATGAAAAATACTACTCGCTCTGCTGATCTCAATGGTGGTGACGGCGTGATTCAATTCCTCATGGATTTTGAGATTTTATTTTTCGAAGTTTCGGAACCCATTTTCATGTTTTCTGTAAATTCACGATTTCTCTTTCACCGATGGATGAAATATGAATCCGTTGATTTCTAAAAATCCTAAATGGTGATACAAACAACTTCCGTTTGAACATTTTGGTTAGAAACGAACGGATTGGAAGTTATGGATTTTTGAATGAAGTAGGAAGTGGGTTTCTTTTACTGGAGCTTTAAAAGTGGAGAAGGAAGGGATCTGTCGTGAGAGAAAAATGAAGAAGCTGAAGTGAGAAATGAGAAAGGTTAATGCTTTCTCTCTCTCTCTCTCTCTCTATATATATATATATATATATATATATTGTCATTTAGATCCAAGCCACTTGGCAAACCAAACACATGCATGAGGACACCTATATTTAAATTTAAAATTGACCAATGCATGCTTGGCAAAAAGATCTAATTTATTTATTTATAAATTGGAATTTTAGTCACAACATTATAACACTTATATTTGTAACAATTTGCAACTTCTATAAGTGTCACCAATACACTACTTAAGGTTTACCAAAGAAAATAATAATTTACAAATAATAATATTTCAAAATACTTATCTATATTATTTTCCAAATATATACATATATGATTTGTCAAAATTTATAAAATGGTCAAAACAAAATGCTTAATAAACCTTATATCCTTTTATGAACAAAATTAGATAATCTTGCCTAATATTACAAAAATAATTTAGATAAATCTTAAATAACTCATGTTTCCAAATCCATATTATATATTAATATTAAAAATAGAAAAATGCCATTACTTATAAATGTTTGAAATATGCATAAAATCTTAAACATAAATCTTATAAATATAAAATTCAAAAATAAGTTTTCTCTTATACAAAAATCATATTGAATTAAACAAAATACTTATACAAAGTAAAATTCGTATTCAAACCTTATAAAAATAAATTTATACTCAGGAAAAATCCAAATATTATAATAAAAATCCAAATCAAACTTGGTTAAAATTCTGGGATGTTACATTCACCCCCCCTTAGAAACTTTTCGTCCTCGAAAAGGAAGTCGAGTAAATTTAAACTCCTTAACCAAATTTTATATTCAAATTTCTCCCTCAACATATCCGAAATCAAATGGTCAGAACCAAGGCTCATATCATTCTCAGAGTACTCTATCTAATTCTCACTAAATGTAGAGTTTAAGGAAATTTCTATAATCTCGAGATTACTAGGGTCGTTACGGGTCTTGATTTTAATCGAAATTCCTGAGTTAGACTCAGAGCTGCTACCAATACCACTAAGAAGAAACTAGGATAGATACTTTCTAGTACTTAGAGGTTTATGACCCTAGGAAAAATCTTAAAGTTTGGAAATTATCATTCTAACTTACTCTTACTGAATTCATGATTTTCTCATTAATTATAAGACCAAGTGTTTAAATTTGAAATTTAAATCTAAATTCTCAAATAATCCTTTCCCTAATCAATTACATTATCTTGCAAAAATATCATCTTGGCTAAATTCAGTATTAGAAATTTTATTGCTCTCAAAATTCAAGTTCAAATTAAGAGATAATTTAAAAAATACTGGTTCCAAATCCAGATTAATTCACTTGTCCAAGGCTTTATCAGAACAGGGAAAAGGAAGAATTCAGAAATAAAGTTGAACAGTTAAAATTTCAAGCACGGCAATTTGGGGTGATATCCAAAGGATGACAATGGGTCAAATAAAACCCAACGACAAGAGAAGAGATAGGATTTTATTTCTGAAACACTCATTCCATTTCAAATTTTGTTCCAATCGTTTCTCATCTCATATTAACTCATTTATAAGTTAAATCTATACTCATTTAATATTCATATTTCAGTTGTCATATTTACTAAATCGAATAACACTTTTCTAAATCCACTTTAAAATTTCAAAATATATATAACTCTTTTTCATTTTTGTCTAAATATCAAATCTTGTTTAGCAAGTTTTTCTTACTCAACTAGCCAGAAAATCTCCTAAAACAGTTTTATTTAAAATACCATCACGCTTCCTTCGTGCACTTCGATTATGTTCAAGCTATATTTGGTTCAAATATAAATCTTAACAATTTTAAAACCTACTAATAAACAGTTTGAATTCAATGATGAAGCTAACTTAGGCCAAGGTAGGAAAGTCGAGCGCACCTAAAGGATACAAATATAAGTTATTTATTCTTGGATCACTTACCTTTCATTAACTTTCTCTTGAGTAAATCTTACTTCAAGTTCCGTTTTAATTTGCATCATAAGCGATCACCCTTTGAATTACTCATGCAAAAGTTTTCTTCCTACTTCGATGTTCGCTACTATTTAAATTATCTTTTTAAATAGATTCTTCACTTAAGTAAAATTTCTTTCTAATTTCTTGAGGGATTTAGATTTGCTAAAATATACTATAAGCGAAATAGTTTAACTTGCATTTTTATCCTTTACAGTTCATGCTAGGCATTGATTTCAAATCTATCGTTTATATTAACTTATTCTTCAAGGAATATAACACCCTTTATGGTTATAACCTATTTTCCTCACATTAAATTCTTTTTAATATTTTAAACATACTAAGTAGTTTAATTATTCCTCGACGTCTTAACTGGAACTATATAGTCATCCCACTTTCGAAACCCGAAAATAACTACTGATGGTGCCATGGTCATCAGTAAAATCATCCTCGAGCGACTAGAGTGTGACCCTATATCTACCTGGTATATATTGGACTTCGTATATACGTTAGCTAGGCATATATTCAAAATCCCCATATACTCGATAGTCCAATCCTGACGTCGTATAAAACACTTGAAACCCTTATTTCCAATTATATTTCAAATAATAATCGTTTTCATAATCGTTTACTTGTTCACAAACACCTTATATAGGTTTCAAAAATATGCTCTCTCGTCATAATATTCCAGAATCTCATTCTAGGGTATTTTCTAACCATATCTCTAATGAGATAATGTAACTCTGAGGAGTTCTATTCTTTTTTCCAAATATGTACGTACCCTGTAGCTTTGTATAACCAAAGCTCTGATACCAACTGTAACGACCCGACTTTTTGCCCGGTTCTTGCCGGTAATTAAACCAACTTAAACCGTTCAGAAAGACGAATTGTTATGGGTACATACATACATTGAACAAAAATAACAGAACTTTTCATTGAATAAACCAATATTACATCAAAGTTACATGAATATCAGAGTTACAACATAAACGTATACAGCGGAAGAAAGAAAATAACTTTACTCTCAGCGGAAGATCAAAACACAGCGGAAGCTTCAACTCTATCGAGGACTCCAACTCTAGAAGCGCTCTAAATCCTGCTCCAATGATCTATAACTGCAAAACTAAACTACTGGCTGCCCGTGCGAAAATCATGGGCACCCAGAGTTTAGGTGAGGGAACAATAAACTCCAGGTCAGTCGTGGGACTGGTGTGAGAACTCAAAACAGTTAGGTTCATTCTTAAAGTTGGGAACTTCACCGGATCATGCCGCTAACGCGGAACGAATTTACTCCAGGTGGATACCCGTGCATATAAATGCGCAATGTCTTTTGAAAATGAAGCTATCATAAGCTCGTCCCACATCACACAATGCAAGCGCACACTAGATGGGCGAGTTTTATCTTATGACAACCAAATATGCTTTTATACGTAAAATTCTCTTCAATACCATAATATATATATAGTGTGGAAAACATTTTTACAAGTAAATGTATTAATCCTAGACAGCATATACCCCATAATATATGTTGCCATGTATATATACAATCAAAATCGTATGGCTCGCATAAGAAATTTGGATTTCCAACTTGATGATTCCTGGCACGAAAGATCAATCAGGGATACAAAACGAAGTGCCTCAACGGCTTTTTCGACCATACGCGGACACCGAATACACATCGTCAGGGCAGATCAACGGTTTTCGACCAGACACGGCCCCCCGAACATACCCAACTTCCCCAGGTTCATAAGTGGTTTCCCACAGCTGCACAACTTCTTCATCAATTCATATATAAGTATAAAAACTAACCACCAGTTTCTCATCAATCCAGGGTGTGAGGTTTGTCGATTTCACGTCATACACAAAGCGATGCTCCAATAAGCCATTCTTTGATCATCACTAGCTCGTTTCATAACTTGGGTACGCCACATTGACAATTCACGACATATCACTGATTTCAATCAATGCATACCCTCTAAGTTCATATGACTTAGAGACGAGGAGAATATATTGCCACAAATCCGATATACATTAACGAAATCAGTGCTATGCGGTCAATTTCAATGTCAGGCACACCATCCATGCAAGTCCGTTCTGGGTCTGAACGGAACAATATCCCGAAATTACTTGAATATGTTCAGGTATCATGCAACTCATAACTCGTATCGGGTGGCCAACCCAACCGAGACATTAATCGATAATCCGTCTAAACAATTCAAATATTTCCGGTCTTCATTCGTTGTTTCCAAGTCCTGAATTGCTTCATAACGTCGTATTATTACTTGGAATGGTTTTCGAACATATACTCGATCCCGGTCTTCCCAAGTAATAAGCGTACTTTAAACAGTAGCTATGGTTCACACAGGCCTTTCAATTCAAATCTCCTTCCACATAGTTACCAATTCATTTAAGACTCAAGATTTGAATTACTTAAATTCATATATCTCGTTGTCATCTTAAACTCTTCTTTGAAATCCAAGACGATAACTTCACTTTACTTTAATTCCCTCGAATCAAAGATTTGCTTAAATCTCCAATTACGATATGAATTCCTACCATTCAATCTCATTGGGTTTCAAGAATGATATTATTAAAGATACGATTCACGACAAAACCCAAATCAATCGATATTGAATCATAAATTACACAGAAATTTTATCCACTTATATTTGATATAAATTCTCAAAATCAACGGATACTATAAGTGGAATAACGATATAATAATACCTTTCAAATTCCCCAGATAGTATACGTTTACATCATGAGGTTCCATACCAAATATCGAAGATTATTTCTATCTAACTTATTCCAATCAGGTTGAGAACCTATATCTTAATTGAAAGACTTATTCAACTCTTCGACTTTAGATCTGGATAGAAATATCATCAATTTATCTCCAATATTAATTACCGTATCCAACTCATATCATAAGCGGAATAACGGTGAATTATCCTTTAAATTCCTCAGATAATAAGAGTTTTTTTTCATTTACCAAATTAATATCAAACATCCGAAGATTTCTCTCCAACCATATCAAATTTTAAAATTTGGAAAAATCCATTTCAATTCTATATAAATATCTCCAATACTTTAATAATCTTTAAAACTATTAATCATCCTTATATTCAAGAAATAGTTCATGCTTATAAATTTCAAAACCAATAACAACATTTGGCGTTGTTACCAAAAGTACTGCTGTAAAAAAATAACCGTTTGAAAAATTCATATCGATATTCATAACTATCGTATCGTAGGGCATTCTATCCACTCTATATAACGATCTAGATATAAATCGTTTAAATCTTTCACAAGTGGATCTATACTTCCATTTTTATTTCAAACATCACTATCTCGAAACCACTATTCAATCTTCATATCTAATTAAATTGAATACTTAATAAATACATTCCCCAAAGCTCTTTTCATATAACTGTAAAAATCATGTTAAATACATGACTCAATCTTATTCCAACCGTCTCATATTATACGAATATCGTTTGTTCAGTTTAACAGTTCAAATTAGATTTCCAATTACGATTTTATATATTTTCCCCAAATTTTGTTCAATCATTTCAAAATTAAATGGATAATCGTTATAAATGATAAGATCAACTACTTATATAAAATAGATGTTCAAATATCTAACTCAAATCAATTTCCGAAATAAATTTCAATTCAAAGGTTAATAACTTATAAATAGAAAAAAAAGAAAAAAAAATATTTCTAACAGTCTTCAATTTTTTTCTAAATTTTCGAACAGTTTGATATCGAAATTCAAAACTTAATTTATAATATTATTTACAAATTTAAATAAAAAAATCATATATACATATATGAAGGAGATTTGGAACCGATCACCCATAATTTCCACAACCACGGTGTGTGTGTTATAATATCATGTAATGCAGTCATATTTATCCAAATGAACCATATGATCAGATGGATATGAATTCATTCATCACAACAAACATTTAACGGTGCACAAGCGTTACAGACAATAACGCTTACTAGTGTTAAGTGTATGATCTAATTCATGCACAACCATTCAAATATCAACATCCATCACACAATCATCATTAACTAATTAGAATTTGTCTCATCTAATCATAATTAACAAATTAAAAAAAATTATTTAAATTAGAAGTTCTCACCGAAAAAGCTCCATACAACTTCACTACCAGGACGAACATGCGAACAAACACTGCCACCGCTCCTCGTACAGTTTCCAATCCATTCTTATCAGCAGCTGGAAATTTTCTGCTGATTTTATATCGAAATTAAATTAATATAAATGTTCATTCATTTTTTTTCTCCCCTTTTTTTTCTTTTTATAAGGACATTCCATTTTATGTTAATCCGTACTTAACCAAAATTATCAAAACTATATATCATTGGGTTCTATTTTCCGATACAATCCTAACGGATCCAACGGTGAGTAAATCGGGTTTAAAACGAGTGAGATATAAGGTAATAAAGTTTTAAACCGTTTTAAACTTAAATAAAAAAATAATACCTTAAAGAGAATGGGCCCAAAGCCCATTTCGCTCATGCTCACATAACACGGCCCGCTCTTCTCCCTTCTCCTTCTTCTCCTCCGTCCTCTTCTATTTCCTGAACCCAAAAACGTGCACACGTCGGTGCAAGGTGCACACACCAACACTCCATCGTTCTTTCATCCGAGAGCACCTACAAACTCCTTTTTGCGTCCTCACTCGAATACACCTGCTCGCATCAACTCCGACCCACCCTCTCGAAATCCGACACCTCCATGGCCGAGACCTGCTTCAGGAAATTCCGTGACTCCCCTATGTCGCGCGCACCATTTTAGCACCGGATACCATCAAACTCCACCATACGAAAGCTTGCTCCATCCTCAACGCAAATCCAAGCTCCGATTCGCCTATCTCCACCTCAATCCCCGGCAAATCTCAACCCTAGATTTCAACATTTGAAATTGTCGACATAGAATTACTCCAATTTCGCATGAAAAATACTACTCGCTCTGCTGATCTCAATGGTGGTGACGGCGTGATTCAATTCCTCACGGATTTTGAGATTTTATTTTTCGAAGTTTCGGAACCCATTTTCATGTTTTCTGTAAATTCATGATTTCTCTTTCACCGATGGATGAAATATGAATCCGTTGATTTCTAAAAATCCTAAATGGTGATACAAACAACTTCCGTTTGAACATTTTGGTTAGAAACGAACGGATTGGAAGTTATGGATTTTTGAATGAAGTAGGAAGTGGGTTTCTTTTACTGGAGCTTTAAAAGTGGAGAAGGAAGGGATCTGTCGTGAGAGAAAAATGAAGAAGCTGAAGTGAGAAATGAGAAAGGTTAATGCTTTCTCTATATTTATATATATATATATATATATATATATATATATATTGTCATTTAGATCCAAGCCACTTGGCAAACCAAACACATGCATGAGGACACCTATATTTAAATTTAAAATTGACCAATGCATGCTTGGCAAAAAGATCTAATTTATTTATTTATAAATTGGAATTTTAGTCACAACATTATAACACTTATATTTGTAACAATTTGCAACTTCTATAAGTGTCACCAATACACTACTTAAGGTTTACCAAAGAAAATAATAATTTACAAATAATAATATTTCAAAATACTTATCTATATTATTTTCCAAATATATACATATATGATTTGTCAAAATTTATAAAATGGTCAAAACAAAATGCTTAATAAACCTTATATCCTTTTATGAACAAAATTAGATAATCTTGCCTAATATTACAAAAATAATTTAGATAAATCTTAAATAACTCATGTTTCCAAATCCATATTATATATTAATATTAAAAATAGAAAAATGCCATTACTTATAAATGTTTGAAATATGCATAAAATCTTAAACATAAATCTTATAAATATAAAATTCAAAAATAAGTTTTCTCTTATACAAAAATCATATTGAATTAAACAAAATACTTATACAAAGTAAAATTCGTATTCAAACCTTATAAAAATAAATTTATACTCAGGAAAAATCCAAATATTATAATAAAAATCCAATCAAACTTGGCTAAAATTCTGGGATGTTACAAATTAGATGTGTATTATTGATCTTTTTATAAAGAGAACTAGTCAAATCAAGCTTTGTATATTAATATTGCTAAAGCGGGTGCTAAGAAGCCTTGATTTAGCGGATGCAGCGGGAAAATAGCGGGGCTAAAATCAGTTTACTGTTGATCGGCGATAAATTGAAATAGCATAGTGGTTAAAGAGCGCTACAAGCTATAGTGGGATCTTACGAGGCTTTAACTACATAGGTTCTAACCGAATAATGCTCACCCCTACTTGAAAACTCGAATTTCCATTTAAAAAAAAAATCTAAGTCCTAAATTTACGGAAAAATTTGGTTGCACCTCCTTTGCGCGGCTCGGTCCAAAAACCCTATAAAAGCCACACAGGCCCTTACTCATCTAAAAGGAAAATAAAAGCCAAGCGGCTACCCATATTTGAGACAAAGAAATCACCCAATCCAATCAATTTATATAAGTGTATACCTATTTGTATAGCAACAACTCTATTTTGCAATCAAAAGCAACTAGCGACTTTTGCTTCCATAAACCCGTTTTACTTAAGCAACACAAAGAGGTTATACATGAAATCAAATAACATGATAACATATCCCTCATATTCGACATGAACCCAAGCATTTCAATGCACTTAGCAAATCAATATACCAAATATAGTCAAACATATTTCAAATAATCAAAATCACGCAATTCAAATTTAAGCCCGTACGAAACTACGATGCACATATGTCATTCGTATGGAATATCAATTTTGATCGCACGCTCGATCACACAATTTCAACTTCGAACTAGTATCATTCACCCTATCACTCTAATGCGGATTTAGATTTGGTTTCTTAGCTAGAAACCATCATTATCCTCGCATAAACATAGTTATGCTAGGAAAATTCAGAGTTATATCAAAAACTAATATCCAACATTCGTCGTCGAGCAACGAGTGAAAATCCTTGTTTGGAATAGTATAGTTCATGCTCTCGAGTCTGGATCAAAATCGATTATACGAATAATTATCATTCATACATCACACGTATTTATTTTAAAATATTTAACTACCATACCAATTATTTCATTCTCATTTATTTACATATTCGGTATATTTCCCACTTATACTAAATTAATCTCTAATTGGGTTTTTACATTCTTTGTTTAAGTTCACGAATTCACATGGATCCATTTACCTTTTAAATTCAATTCCATATTAAATTTTATTTTAATAATAATCCAATCGAACTTAATTTATTTGTTTAACCCCAAACTTATAACTTAAGGACTTAAGTATTCCAAACTTAAGTTAATATTTTATTCATAACTCAAATTTAATTACATACAACATTTATCAAGGTCACATATACCTAATATTCCATTTTAAAAGGTTGGAAACCATTATTTATTTATTTAACTATAAACTACCAAAACGCGGCGGTTTTGAAAAATTGAATTGGAAAAATCTCAGAATCTACAATATGAAATACAAAATTTTCAATTTAATTAGAAACCTATATTCCAATAAATCCGAATGATTCTTGTTTCATATAATTCTGAATTATATTGGATCCTATATATTCATTTAAACTTCAATTCAAAAAATTACGAATTACCGCAATGCGGCATGCTCGTTTTGATTTAATTTAATTAATTCGGTAAACCTTTATTAAATTTATAAATTATAAGTCCAAACTAATTTTTATTGTAAACCATAAACTTACTTCTTCAAATTTCTCATACTCGGCTTAAATTCCCAATTTAAATAGAAAATTCCAACTGTCTAAAATCGTTGGAAATCCATTTCACTTCAAATTTAATAATTTCATATACACTTATTCATTTATAATAAGTTCATTTTCACTCTATTTTTGTTACTTAAATCCATTGACTTATTTCTAATTGTTACTGTTCATTGTACTTATTTTCAAATTACACTTCAGGTTCATTCCCTCTTATGTAAATTTAGTTTCATTTTTTCCAATTTAATAATTTATTTCTTAGTTAAATCAAGTATTATGTAATTATCTTAATAGAATCTTTCACCAATTAAATTTATTTGCTCCACTTTGTTGAATTGAATTCCATATGTGAAGCTAGGTATATATTATTTGTTATAACCACTTAAATTCGGTTATCTACCCCCATTTTCGCTTGCATTAGTATACTATTCAATCTTAGGACATGGGTAAAATTTATACATGTTTACGGTATGCAATTTAGTGTTATACATTTTCTCTTATTGACTCTAGTAAATTAGAATATTCAACAATTTAAGTGTGCTTACTCAAGTTGATTAATTTTCATAAGTTAAATAAATCCAAGAATCCATTTACAACTCATTTCATTTGTTAAATTTACTTACTTTACTTAGCTCAATTCAATTCAATATATATCATTTATAATTATGACTTAGGTTTTATTAATATTTAAAAAATCATAATTTTAATTTCACCTTTTAGTATTCATATCAAAACTTGTATATTATCTAATTTCTTAATTCTATAACATTTTAACTTCTTATATATTTTGGGTAAGTTATATTTATGCTATAGAATGGTTAGTATTATACAAGTTCGATAATTTCCAATCTATTTCAAATTCACTATTTCGAGTTTCGAAGAGTTTCTAATTCTATTTAATTTTTTTCTCTTTAGGTTCATTTTCTTATTACACAATTCTGAAGTTTCTAAAATTTTGAGCTTATTTCATTTCATTTGTTTGAAAATCACTCATTATTTGAGAACCTAAGAATTCAAATGCGGGTTCATTTCCAAATCACTTTCAAAATATTATATTATATCTTTTATATTAAACTAAACTATAAAAGATTTAAATGGAATTCAATTTCTCAAAATAAAATAGAAGTTCTAAGCGGTCTCCCCCACCCAGACTCTTGAAAATAAATGTCGACGGTGCGTGCATTCATCACCAAAGTAATTCCCAGAGGTAAGAAGGGAATACACACTTTTCCTTTAAATCATTTGTAAAAAAATTCTCTATTAAACTACTTCTAAAATATACTTATATTATTTCAAAACCATTTGTAAATCAATACTTCAAAAGCACCCGAATTTAAATCCTTAATTTCATATTTAAATTCATCTTATTTCATTATAAATTAATCTACCATATTTCATTTTCTTAATCATTTAATAATCAATAGTTTTATTTTTTGACTAATCAAATAATAAACGATGATAATCTAATATTATAACCACCTAACAATTCAAGTTAGACATTTATATAAAATATAATCCAAAATTATATTGTGTCGATCAGTCGTATTCAAGTGGTTAGAAATCCCTATCGATGCATTGGCGTCCCAAGTATCGACTAGAATTTATAAATACTCAACAGAACAAATTAACACAATACGAAACCATTTTTATATCAAAAGTACAAGTACACTCTCCTATATATATCATACCCATTCTAGGGTATTACTACCCTTTTTGTAATGAGTTAATCCCGAATAGAGCCATGGTTTTCGCTAAACCAAAGATATACTAACTGTAATGTATCAAAAATACAGATAGTTGTTGAGATTAAAATAAGAAAAGGAAAAAGACAATTACAGAATATCGCAGTGGAATGACAAAATATAATAATCAAATAACAATTTATGAAGATGTTTAATATTCATTTGATTATATATTACAACAATTTATCAAAGTAATACATAACTAGACACAATACAATAGTGCAGCGGAATGGAAATATATAGGGGACATATAATAGATAATATACTAAAACTTCATCTTCATCCTCCAAATCATGTGGACTTCGCTAACTGAAAACTCAGGCTGACCCGAGCAAAAGGAAAGAGAAAACGCTCAGATCAGAACTAGGTAATAGTATGAGTGTCGCAGGGTCAAAGATGCTTACGGTAATTCACATCTCATATCCAATGTGTTCATGAGTGCAATAACCCAAGAGATGTTACGGGAATTTCCATCTCTTAAGGATCCATTAAACTAGATATTATATAATACAATATGCTATTATAATAGTGTCTATGGTAAAATATACTACTGAAAATAGCGTAAGCGGGATGACCGTTATTACCCTTACACCGTTGGTAATACTGTAGTCTATACAGATACCATAAACTCCACCAAACCGGTGGGCTATCAGAGGGAAGTCCATAGGTACGGTACAAATCTGTAATGTCCCGGATTTTTACTGACTTTGTTAATCGATAAATTTTTGATTACTTAAATTAAATTAATTTTGAGTTAATACTTGAGAAATATGGAAAACAGATCTTTTTAAACCTTTGTATATAGGTGTGTGTTACCTATATATTAATTTTTTCTAAATATACATCTAAAATAAGGCAATGAATAATGTTTTAACTTCTGTTTATATTTTTATTTGATTTCATCCATCAATATCTTATGTAAACAATTCACTTACTTCATATATTAGAAAAAATGGACATATGCAAGTTTTAAACTCTATTTAATACCATAAATCATTTTATAAAGTCTTTTGATTTATACAAAGTTATGACATTCAAATCAATAGCATGTGCATGTGTAAGGATAGCAACTAAGGCTAAGCTTTCTAATCTTAGAAGTAGTAGGCTGGAAGCAAATAGAAATGACTAAACAAGTGAGTACATGTGCCAGTACCTACATTTATATGTATACTTCAAAATTTGGCCGAGAGGAGCAATCTGAAAATGAATCAAATCAAACAAGGGAAGTTCCTTATATGTTAAGTATTAAATCCTTTATGCATGACTTGCACACAAAATGCACAATGGTACTAAATAATTCCTAGAACCAGCTAACACCCCATATAGATATTTGTAGTATGGATTAATCTAAACTCATGCATAGTCATAGATGTGAGAAAACATTTCAATACCCCATCATATTTCCATTCCATCAATCTGCAAGAACACATCCTAATGAATCCTAGTGTAATAACCCGGAAAATCCGAACCAATTTAAAAATTTTATTTTGGTAATTTTAAAGAATTTTGAATATTTAAAATGAATTATTTTAAATAATAATGATGAAAAAATTATTTTGAATAGAATTAGAACGTATATATTTATTTGAATCGAAGTTAGAATATAACTATTTATTTTAATTATAAAAGGAATTAGAAATGGCGCGGTAGTTTGAAAATTCGATTTCAAATTTCAAATGAATGTACAAGATTCAAAATAAATCGGATTTTAGTGAAACCAAAAATATTAGAATCTATTTGAAAATATCTTTCCATTGAATCTGAAAAATTGAAATTTCATAACGGGAATAAAAAGTTATGCCCAGTTGAAAATTCAGAATAGTCGCTATGGAATTATAGCCCTTAAAATGGAAATTTTGCAAACGACCTCCGTTTTCGATAAAACCACTTTTGTTTGATCCGGGATTTCAAATTACTGCTAGATTCCAATTTTCATAATTTTTGGGATCAAATTTGAGCATGGTATAAGAAAATGTGTTTTGACAGTTTCTGTCAATTTGGATCGACCAGAAAATGATCATTTTTCAAAAGATCTCCAAATTCGACGAAATTAGTTTTGTTAAGACTGTTTCATCAAAACATACCTTGATTTATTTATTTTGGAATTTTTGGGATCCGTATTTGACCCCAGTAAATTGAAATGTTCGTTTAAAATTCAATATAATGATTTATATTTTAAGTTAAACGTAAACTAATCGAAAGGTCGAATTGGCCTACTAAACATATCCTATTGTGTTCGAAAAGGGGTAATTAGTTAGGGGCGACAGTCGTTGGGTCTCATTTGGAGTTCGGACGAAATTTCAACTTTGGGAGAACTAAAATAATATAATATAATTAAATTTTATAAACCCTCCCCCTTATATTCTTTTGCCCCTCCCGTTGTGTGACAACAAGGAATTTCGCTCGATCCGAATCAGTCGCTAAACCAACCCAGATCGTTCAAAACGCCTGATTGTTTTGAGAACACGACAAAATAGAACGCATATGGTGTAACAACCCGTAAAATGCGAGCCAGTTTGAAATTTTTATTTTGGCAATTTTAGCGAATTTTGATTATTTAAAATGAAATATTTTAAATAATAGCGACGAGAAATTTATTTTGAATTGAAATTCGACGTATATATTATATACGTCGTCGTTAGAATATATAATAATTATATATAATTATAAAAGGAATTGAAAATGGCGCGGTAGTTCGAAAATTCGATTTCTAATTTCAAATGAATATACAGAATTCAATATAAGTCAGAATTGAACGAAACAAGAAATATTAGAATCTGTATAACTATATCTTTGTAACGAAGTTAACAAACTGAGATTTCATCTTAGAAATGATAAGATATGTCCAGTTTAAAATTAGAAATAGTCGCTGTGGAATTTATATATATTTTTATATATATAAAGCCCTTAAAAATAGCAATTTTGCAAACGACCTCGGATTTCGACGAAACCAGTTTTGTTGGGTCCGTGATGTTAAGTTATTGCTAGATTCCAAATTTCATAATTTTTCGAATCAATATGTGAGCGTGGCAAAAGAAAACGCGTTTGACCAGTTTCAGTTGATTTTAATCGACTGGAAATTGGCCATTTTTCTAACGGTCTCAGAATTCGACGAAACTAGTTTTGTTAGGACCGTATCGTCAATACGAAGCTAGAAAATATTTTTCAGGAAATTTTCTAGTTAGTATGTGACCCCGGTAATTTGAAATGTACGTTTAAAATTCAATATAGTGATTTAAATGTAAATTAAACGGAAACTATTCGAAACGATTGAATCAGCTTGCGATACATATCCCATTGTGTTCGGAATGGGGGTGAAACGCTATGGGCGACAGGCGATGGGTCTCGTTTAGAGGTCGGCATAAAAACTTGCTTTTTGAAAATTAAATAAAATAAAATAAAATAAAATATATAAATTAAAAATATACCCCTCTCCTCTTTCTTTTCACAGTCAACCCCCCCCCCTTTCAAAATCCTATCGGGAAGAAAAATATAATAAAAATACAAAAAGGGGGGATGTCGCGCTACTCTTCCCGTTGCCCCTCCGATCGCCCAACCACCGCGCCTCCGTAGGCGTCAGCCACCTCCCCCTAGTCGCGACTGCTCCGCTTCCTCCCCCTCCCCTTGACGCTCGCTCTTCTCTCTCCTCTTCCTCAAAGAAGCTGATGCGCCTCCTTCCCCAAAAAACCCGCCGATCCACTCCTCTATTCGAACCCCTACCAACGGCAAGGGCTTTGTGGTGGTGGCCGCCGATCAACGGCAGGTGGAGGAACCGCACAGAGACGGTGGTGAGTTCCTGGTTAGCGTGAGTTACAGGCAATTGAAGATGAAGCACACCCTTTAGGTATGGAATTCAACGCTAATGATATTTAAGCAA
This sequence comes from Allium sativum, assembly GCA_030737875.1. NCBI lineage: Eukaryota > Viridiplantae > Streptophyta > Magnoliopsida > Asparagales > Amaryllidaceae > Allium > Allium sativum. Next base: position 1,013,328,936 of record CM060926.1, on the reverse strand, counting down.
TATTTATTCTCAGATTTTGATTTAAATTAATAATAAACTTATTTTCAATTTTAAATGTTTTGAAATTGAAATAACATTAGTTTAAAATAAAATAAAGACATTGGTTGTTAATGAGAAATATAAACCATACGTCGGTTTGAATTCAAACCGTACCCTGTTTTGAAAATATAAACAACTTGAATTTGAAGATAAAAATAGACTTTAATTTGGAAATAAAAATAGAATTTCTATATATTGAAAGTCGAAATAAAAATAGAATTTTTATATATTGAAAGTCGAAGTAAAAATAGAATTTCTATATATTGAAAGTCGAAATAAAAATAGAATTTTTATATATTGAAAGTCGAAGTAAAAATAGAATTTTTATATATTGAAAGTCGAAGTAAAAATAGAATTTTTATATATTGAAAGTCGAAGTAAAAATAGAATTTTTATATATTGAAAGTCGAAGTAAAAATATGATTTTTATACATTGAACTTCGAAGTAAAAATATGATTTTTATACATTGAACTTCGAATTAAAAATATGACTTTTATATATTGAACTTTGAAATAAAAATTCGATTTTTATATATTGAACTTTGAAGTAAAAATTCGATTTTTATATATATAGTGACTACGGGCAACGAAGATGACGAAGAGGCAATAACGAGGAAGACTTCTGCAAATGAAGAGCCGTGGAGCTAGGATAGCTATAATGTGAGAATTTCTCACCTTTCAATTTCTTTTCTAGTTTTATATATATACTAGGATGCAGACGGTGCTTAGTAGCACCCGACACAATTGTCCACAGACCATGGACTTGTTTGTTTGGTTGCATAGATTAGAGATTGTTTGATTGAAATTGAATTGTGTGGTGAAATGAATTGATTTGATTGATGTGTGAATGGCGTGGGCCTTCACTAGACCGGGGATAAGGCTAGGCCTTGTCCCGTTTCTAGTATCGTGCCGTTATGCCGCCGAAATTTTCTAAAATATGTTAGAAAATAAAAATATCATTTTATTGTGTAAATGAATTGAATAGAAATTCATAGGTTGAAATAAAATGTTTTATCGTTAAAAATATAATTTTTAACGTGAATGTGAATAAATGAATAGTTATAAACAAATCGGCCGATTTGTTTGTATATACACTGATTTGACTGATATTGATTGGGTCGATAAATTTCACACATCGCCCAACTGCACAAATAAAATATGCGGTTGATTGTTTGAAACCCCACACGGGTGTTGGGATGAAATTTGAAGTTCACTCATCCTGATTGATTAAATATGTCGATCGATTGATTGACAGGCTGTTATAAGCGTTGAATATCTATATTTGATGCTTATACAGTGTAGTGCACTTTGGTTGATGGTTGATTATTTTCAATGTCATTATATACATGTGTTGTATGAAAATCCATATAATTAACTTTATATGGTAATTGATTGGGCCTCATTCCAATTTGAAAAATAAAGAATATTATAAAATAAAGGTTCATGTGTTGACAGTACTCATTCATTGAGATTGGTCATGTGTTGAACGAAATATTTTGATAATAACAACTATTTTGAAAAAGAAATATTTGAAATAGAATATTTGAAAATAAAGGAATATATGAAGCCGTGTTGATTAGATTGACGCCATTTTGACGTGAACGATATTTATATCGATTTTATTCATTTTAAAATGAATATTGAAAATTGATTTCGAAATCGACGATTTCGAAAAGAATTGAATTGAAAACGATTTCGAAATGAATTGAATTGAAAACGATTTCGAAATGAATTGAATTGAAAACGATTTCGAAATGAATTGAATTGAAAACGATTTCGAAATGAATTGAATTGAAAACGATTTCGAAATGAATTGAATTGAAAACGATTTCGAAATGAATTGAATTGAAAACGAATTCAAATTGAATTGAAATTTGAATTGAATAGAAATGAATTTTAAAACGAATTTATAAAGAAGAATTCAATTTTGATTTGAATTGAAAAGAAAGTTGAAATAGCTTTTGAAACGATTTCAAAACTATTTATATAATTCGTTTTAAATAGAAATCGACGAAATATATATTATATATATATTATATATATAATATAATGGCCTGAATAGAACGCGCCGCGCCGCGGCAGTTCGTGAATTTCGACCATTTATTTCAAACGGACATTACGGGAGATCCGACCGTCGGATTCTCCTAAAACCGGAACCGTTGGGTTCGTATCGAAAAGAGCTTTCTAACGAATATTAGAAATTTGAAATCTAACGGTTGGATTTGGAATTATGTCCAAATCAAATTCGAAAAAGGTCGCTGTAAGTGCAGTTCGATGGCCGTTGATGGAAATCGACTGTACGGGCCTTGATAAAATTATTAAAAATAGTAATAATTTGTGTAAAATCATAAGAAATGATTTAGAAAGAATTGGGATGAAAAACTCCCTATTTGAAAAGATAAAAATAGATTTTTATCGAAATGAACTAGTTTTGAACTAGAATTATAATTCTATTTATTTTTAAATAAATAAATTGAATTTGAAAAGGGTTTTGAAAATAACCAAAATTTCCAATGATTGCATTGGAGTGGATTTGAATCGAAATTGTCTTCGGAATATTTCGATGTTGGAATTTGTGATTATACGGATGTTGTTACGGAAATTTGAAAGATATATATTTATATCGTTATTTCCAATACGACATTTGTTAATCGTAGAATTTGATATTGAATATAAGCCGATATATTTTCTATTCAGAGCCTTATATTGAATATCAAATGTGATTTGGGTTTGTCGTGAATGGTGTCTTCACTAACACTGTTCTTGAACCCAGTTGAGAAAAGATTAAATCTTTTTATTTAGATTTAATGAAGTGTGCCAATTAAATAATATTTAATTGGAATTGAATTGATATTGATTTTTGGGTTTATCGTGAACAGTGTTTTAAATAACACTTGTTCTTTAACCCGATAATTAATGAATGTGATTTGGGTTTGTCGTGAATGGTGTCTTCACTAACACTGTTCTTGAACCCAGTTGAGAAAAGATTAAATCTTTTTATTTAGATTTAATGAAGTGTGCCAATTAAATAATATTTAATTGGAATTGAATTGATATTGATTTTTGGGTTTATCGTGAACAGTGTTTTAAATAACACTTGTTCTTTAACCCGATAATTAATGGGATGTGACTGTGGGTTTATCGTGAACCGTGTTTTTAAATGACACTGATTCTTTAACCCAGTCACAGATTAAAACTAAGTGGAGTTTTAATGAATCTTTAATTAGATTGTAAAAGTCGAAATGGAGTATCGCCAGTTTTACTCCAGACGTTAGTTAAATCTTTAATTAGATTTGAACGTGAAATGGTAATTGAATTTACCGATAACACCGTGGTGTTAGATATGAAGTATTACCAGTTTTTACTTCATGGGATGAATAGGTTGGGATTGGGAAATTAAAACCAATGATTACTTCGGTAAGGTTCGCTAATTCCGACTAGTTTTGAATTGATATTCAAAAGATCAGATTAAAGAATAAATTCAAGAAATTTATCTTGGATAAAATTAATGGGAACCTTTCCCTATGAATGTGAAATTTAGAAACTAACTGTCGGTTAGCTAAGCAGAATGGTTTTCTGGATATTGATCTGATGTTGGTTTCGGCCTTCGGGGTTAATATTTGGGGAATTATTCTCTTGATTAATTTACGGTTAGTGACTAATGAATTGGAATGAGGCGTATGTTGTGTTTGTGTAACACTTATTTAAAATATACGCGAGTTATTCGGAAAGACCGGGTTTATCCCATTCTGAATAACTGATTCGACGTGGTGTCGAAGATGAAGACGGTGGTCGAAGACCAGAAGTCTTCACGTCGTTTGGGTGATAACTGATGATCTTGATTGGGCTGTACACCCAAGAAGATGGAAACAGTTGGTGATCGTCCAGACGTACTTGGAGATCGATGGATATGCGGGGTACTAGGTGCCTCCGGTTTCGTTCAGACCCAGGACGGACTTGTAAATGGACTGTGTGTCTGACATCGGATTTCATTCTGTGTGACTGATATCGGTTGCATAGGATGGTTTGCCTGTGTGGCATGCTAAGATGCAAATGATCAAGGCTTCTGTTGAAAAGCAAAGTCTTGTGGTGATGATCAAAGCGCGGCCTTTGTGGCGTAGCTTTGTGTAACGTTTACCTCGCGTGTTTCACACCCGGTATGAACCAAAAACGGGAGACGGACCTCAGGGAGGACTTGCGTTTCTTTCTAGCTAGAAGTGGCGTCAGTGGTTTTACACGCCCTGACGAGTTTGACTTATGTGGTTGTTGCGGTTGCGAGGCGCCTCGGTTATATCGGTTTCGGCCGAATGCATTTTGGTCGGCTGACGGACCAGACTTACACCCCATAGGGTGGAGAGACGTATTGTTCAGGCATTTTAATCCACATCGGTGGACCGGCCCTGACGATCCAAAGGCTTGACTGAGTACTTGCCTGAGACATGGGCTAGATTGTCTCGAATCGGTTGGAGGACTATCTTTTGCCTCGGTTCATAGATGGAAATCCAATTTCCAAATACGTGACTTTGCGGTTTTATTTGTAAACCTATATATGGCGACATAGTGGCATGGGACGCTCATGCCGCCTATGATTGATACTTATGATTTGAAGTTGTTTTATACACCATGCACTTATAATAGTATCAAATGATTTGTTTTAAACGTATCAAGCATTCTTTGGCTGTTATAAGGGAAAACCCTATCCCCCGGCTTGCGTTGCATTGTGTGATAGGACCTGGGTCTTATAACAGCTTCATCTTTCTTTATTTAGCATTGCGCTGTTTGTTTTATGCACTGGTATTCTTGGGAGAAAACCCGTTCCGTGTTATACGGCGTGGTCCCTTGATTTACCTAACTTTGAAAATAAAGATTAATAACTGTTTTTAGTTCTCACACCAGTCACATGACTGACCTGGAGTTTATTGTTTTAACCTAAACTCTGGGTGCCCCTATTTTGACATGGGCAGCTAGTAGTTTTGGTTTTGCAGATTTATATTCACAGGGTCCTGGTTTACAGCTGGAATGATATCCGGAAAGCTTTGTATCCGTATATCTTCTTCTAGTTGTGTATTGTATTATTTTCCGCTGCTATGTATTTAAATGTAATTTAAATCTCTGATATTTCTGTGTAATATTCATTTATACTCTGTATATTCTTGTAATCTGATGCATTGTTGTCATATACAATGAAATGTTCTTCTGTATGCGTTCTGTTGTGGTTTGTTCTCGAACTATCCGACGCTTTCCTTTACGGGGAAGTTGCGGGTCTTTACATTTGGTATCAGAGCTTTGGTTTACAAAGCTTAGAGAACAAGGCACATTAGAACCATACGAAAGAATTCATCAGATATTGGGTTAGTAATATCCAATGGGAATGACTCGTTAGAGATAGGATCAGTAGTATCCTAGAACGAGTGTGAAGAGTATATTTTTCAAATGAAAACAGATTTTGTTTTGAAAATCTAAATCAACTATTCGTATTTGGTTATTTATTTATATTGATGTGGACAATCCAGTATATATAGATTTTGCGTATACGTCTGATCCGCGTGTATTCGAAATTTTAATATACTGGATAGATATAGAATTACGCTCTAGTCGCCCGGGAGTGATTCTGATGATTGATATATCATCATCAGAATTTATATTCGAGTGACGAACGTGTAATATCTATATATTTCCATTAGATTGGTGTGAGAACCAAAACTAATATAGGTAGATTTATTGTTGTGAATTGGCATCAAAAACATGATTTTCTTTATATGTATCAAAATTATGAATTTGAAACTCTAATTCACTAATTGATTGATGTTTGTGTTGTTTGTTTAATTGTTTGCTAATTTTGAACCATTATGCCTAATTTAATCGAATATTGAATTGTATTGAAAAGTGGTCGCATTTGCTTGCATATACATATACTTATATTGAGCAGGTCATAGCAAGAAAGCTAGAGCCAGAGAATAAAATTTGTTTGCCCGACAAATAGGTACATGTTTACTACATAATTTACTGTTTTGTTTGGGTGATGATGATTTTGTGAGCCTATTGGCTAGCCGCTTGGCTTTTTCTTTTTCTTTTTGAGATCTGAAGGACCGGGGAAGCTATTTGAAATTCCCCGATGCTCTCGGTGCAGGGGAGGTTATGGCGAAATTTTTCAAAAATTTAGGGTGTTAGCCAAATTTTTGAAATTTTGAAAATTCTCAGAAACTAAAGAGTTGGAGAATGGAAGCCCGATCGAATATAGAGCTGAATAATCAAACCACTTTCGACTTTGTTCCTTTTCGGGGACGAAAAGTTTTAAGTGGGGGAGATTGTAACAACCCGTAAAATGCGAGCCAGTTTGAAATTTTTATTTTGGCAATTTTAGCGAATTTTGATTATTTAAAATGAAATATTTTAAATAATAGCGACGAGAAATTTATTTTGAATTGAAATTCGACGTATATATTATATACGTCGTCGTTAGAATATATAATAATTATATATAATTATAAAAGGAATTGAAAATGGCGCGGTAGTTCGAAAATTCGATTTCTAATTTCAAATGAATATACAGAATTCAATATAAGTCAGAATTGAACGAAACAAGAAATATTAGAATCTGTATAACTATATCTTTGTAACGAAGTTAACAAACTGAGATTTCATCTTAGAAATGATAAGATATGTCCAGTTTAAAATTAGAAATAGTCGCTGTGGAATTTATATATATTTTTATATATATAAAGCCCTTAAAAATAGCAATTTTGCAAACGACCTCGGATTTCGACGAAACCAGTTTTGTTGGGTCCGTGATGTTAAGTTATTGCTAGATTCCAAATTTCATAATTTTTCGAATCAATATGTGAGCGTGGCAAAAGAAAACGCGTTTGCCCAGTTTCAGTTGATTTTAATCGACTGGAAATTGGCCATTTTTCTAACGGTCTCAGAATTCGACGAAACTAGTTTTGTTAGGACCGTATCGTCAATACGAAGCTAGAAAATATTTTTCAGGAATTTTTCTAGTTAGTATGTGACCCCGGTAATTTGAAATGTACGTTTAAAATTCAATATAGTGATTTAAATGTAAATTAAACGGAAACTATTCGAAACGATTGAATCAGCTTGCGATACATATCCCATTGTGTTCGGAATGGGGGTGAAATGCTATGGGCGACAGGCGATGGGTCTCGTTTAGAGGTCGGCATAAAAACTTGCTTTTTGAAAATTAAAAAAAATAAAATAAAATAAAATATATAAATTAAAAATATACCCCTCCCCTCTTTCTTTTCACAGTCAACCCCCCCCCCCTTTCAAAATCCTATCGGGAAGAAAAAAATAATAAAAATACAAAAAGGGGGGATGTCGCGCTACTCTTCCCGTTGCCCCTCCGATCGCCCAACCACCGCGCCTCCGTAGGCGTCAGCCACCTCCCCCTAGTCGCGACTGCTCCGCTTCCTCCCCCTCCCCTTGACGCTCGCTCTTCTCTCTCCTCTTCCTCAAAGAAGCTGATGTGCCTCCTTCCCCAAAAAACCCGCCGATCCACTCCTCTATTCGAACCCCTACCAACGGCAAGGGCTTTGTGGTGGTGGCCGCCGATCAACGGCAGGTGGAGGAACCGCACAGAGACGGTGGTGAGTTCCTGGTTAGCGTGAGTTACAGGCAATTGAAGATGAAGCACACCCTTTAGGTATGGAATTCAACGCTAATGATATTTAAGCAATATTTATTCTCAGATTTTGATTTAAATTAATAATAAACTTATTTTCAATTTTAAATGTTTTGAAATTGAAATAACATTAGTTTAAAATAAAATAAAGACATTGGTTGTTAATGAGAAATATAAACCATACGTCGGTTTGAATTCAAACCGTACCCTGTTTTGAAAATATAAACAACTTGAATTTGAAGATAAAAATAGACTTTAATTTGGAAATAAAAATAGAATTTCTATATATTGAAAGTCGAAATAAAAATAGAATTTTTATATATTGAAAGTTGAAGTAAAAATAGAATTTCTATATATTGAAAGTCGAAATAAAAATAGAATTTTTATATATTGAAAGTCGAAGTAAAAATAGAATTTTTATATATTGAAAGTCGAAGTAAAAATAGAATTTTTATATATTGAAAGTCGAAGTAAAAATAGAATTTTTATATATTGAAAGTCGAAGTAAAAATATGATTTTTATACATTGAACTTCGAAGTAAAAATATGATTTTTATACATTGAACTTCGAATTAAAAATATGACTTTTATATATTGAACTTTGAAATAAAAATTCGATTTTTATATATTGAACTTTGAAGTAAAAATTCGATTTTTATATATATAGTGACTACGGGCAACGAAGATGACGAAGAGGCAATAACGAGGAAGACTTCTGCAAATGAAGAGCCGTGGAGCTAGGATAGCTATAATGTGAGAATTTCTCACCTTTCAATTTCTTTTCTAGTTTTATATATATACTAGGATGCAGACGGTGCTTAGTAGCACCCGACACAATTGTCCACAGACCATGGACTTGTTTGTTTGGTTGCATAGATTAGAGATTGTTTGATTGAAATTGAATTGTGTGGTGAAATGAATTGATTTGATTGATGTGTGAATGGCGTGGGCCTTCACTAGACCGGGGATAAGGCTAGGCCTTGTCCCGTTTCTAGTATCGTGTCGTTATGCCGCCGAAATTTTCTAAAATATGTTAGAAAATAAAAATATCATTTTATTGTGTAAATGAATTGAATAGAAATTCATAGGTTGAAATAAAATGTTTTATCGTTAAAAATATAATTTTTAACGTGAATGTGAATAAATGAATAGTTATAAACAAATCGGCCGATTTGTTTGTATATACACTGATTTGACTGATATTGATTGGGTCGATAAATTTCACACATCGCCCAACTGCACAAATAAAATATGCGGTTGATTGTTTGAAACCCCACACGGGTGTTGAGATGAAATTTGAAGTTCACTCATCCTGATTGATTAAATATGTCGATCGATTGATTGACAGGCTGTTATAAGCGTTGAATATCTATATTTGATGCTTATACAGTGTAGTGCACTTTGGTTGATGGTTGATTATTTTCAATGTCATTATATACATGTGTTGTATGAAAATCCATATAATTAACTTTATATGGTAATTGATTGGGCCTCATTCCAATTTGAAAAATAAAGAATATTATAAAATAAAGGTTCATGTGTTGACAGTACTCATTCATTGAGATTGGTCATGTGTTGAACGAAATATTTTGATAATAACAACTATTTTGAAAAAGAAATATTTGAAATAGAATATTTGAAAATAAAGGAATATATGAAGCCGTGTTGATTAGATTGACGCCATTTTGACGTGAACGATATTTATATCGATTTTATTCATTTTAAAATGAATATTGAAAAGTGATTTCGAAATCGACGATTTCGAAAAGAATTGAATTGAAAACGATTTCGAAATGAATTGAATTGAAAACGATTTCAAAATGAATTGAATTGAAAACGATTTCGAAATGAATTGAATTGAAAACGATTTCGAAATGAATTGAATTGAAAACGATTTCGAAATGAATTGAATTGAAAACGATTTCGAAATGAATTGAATTGAAAACGATTTCGAAATGAATTGAATTGAAAACGATTTCAAAATGAATTGAATTGAAAACGATTTCGAAATGAATTGAATTGAAAACGAATTCAAATTGAATTGAAATTTGAATTGAATAGAAATGAATTTTAAAACGAATTTATAAAGAAGAATTCAATTTTGATTTGAATTGAAAAGAAAGTTGAAATAGCTTTTGAAACGATTTCAAAACTATTTATATAATTCGTTTTAAATAGAAATCGACGAAATATATATTATATATATTATATATATAATATAATGGCCTGAATAGAACGCGCCGCGCCGCGGCAGTTCGTGAATTTCGACCATTTATTTCAAACGGACATTACGGGAGATCCGACCGTCGGATTCTCCTAAAACCGGAACCGTTGGGTTCGTATCGAAAAGAGCTTTCTAACGAATATTAGAAATTTGAAATCTAATGGTTGGATTTGGAATTATGTCCAAATCAAATTCGAAAAAGGTCGCTGTAAGTGCAGTTCGATGGCCGTTGATGGAAATCGACTGTACGGGCCTTGATAAAATTATTAAAAATAGTAATAATTTGTGTAAAATCATAAGAAATGATTTAGAAAGAATTGGGATGAAAAACTCCCTATTTGAAAAGATAAAAATAGATTTTTATCGAAATGAACTAGTTTTGAACTAGAATTATAATTCTATTTATTTTTAAATAAATAAATTGAATTTGAAAAGGGTTTTGAAAATAACCAAAATTTCCAATGATTGCATTGGAGTGGATTTGAATCGAAATTGTCTTCGGAATATTTCGATGTTGGAATTTGTGATTATACGGATGTTGTTACGGAAATTTGAAAGATATATATTTATATCGTTATTTCCAATACGACATTTGTTAATCGTAGAATTTGATATTGAATATAAGCCGATATATTTTCTATTCAGAGCCTTATATTGAATATCAAATGTGATTTGGGTTTGTCGTGAATGGTGTCTTCACTAACACTGTTCTTGAACCCAGTTGAGAAAAGATTAAATCTTTTTATTTAGATTTAATGAAGTGTGCCAATTAAATAATATTTAATTGGAATTGAATTGATATTGATTTTTGGGTTTATCGTGAACAGTGTTTTAAATAACACTTGTTCTTTAACCCGATAATTAATGAATGTGATTTGGGTTTGTCGTGAATGGTGTCTTCACTAACACTGTTCTTGAACCCAGTTGAGAAAAGATTAAATCTTTTTATTTAGATTTAATGAAGTGTGCCAATTAAATAATATTTAATTGGAATTGAATTGATATTGATTTTTGGGTTTATCGTGAACAGTGTTTTAAATAACACTTGTTCTTTAACCCGATAATTAATGGGATGTGACTGTGGGTTTATCGTGAACCGTGTTTTTAAATGACACTGATTCTTTAACCCAGTCACAGATTAAAACTAAGTGGAGTTTTAATGAATCTTTAATTAGATTGTAAAAGTCGAAATGGAGTATCGCCAGTTTTACTCCAGACGTTAGTTAAATCTTTAATTAGATTTGAACGTGAAATGGTAATTGAATTTACCGATAACACCGTGGTGTTAGATATGAAGTATTACCAGTTTTTACTTCATGGGATGAATAGGTTGGGATTGGGAAATTAAAACCAATGATTACTTCGGTAAGGTTCGCTAATTCCGACTAGTTTTGAATTGATATTCAAAAGATCATATTAAAGAATAAATTCAAGAAATTTATCTTGGATAAAATTAATGGGAACCTTTCCCTATGAATGTGAAATTTAGAAACTAATTGTCGGTTAGCTAAGCAGAATGGTTTTCTGGATATTGATCTGATGTTGGTTTCGGCCTTCGGGGTTAATATTTGGGGAATTATTCTCTTGATTAATTTACGGTTAGTGACTAATGAATTGGAATGAGGCGTATGTTGTGTTTGTGTAACACTTATTTAAAATATACGCGAGTTATTCGGAAAGACCGGGTTTATCCCATTCTGAATAACTGATTCGACGTGGTGTCGAAGATGAAGACGGTGGTCGAAGACCAGAAGTCTTCACGTCGTTTGGGTGATAACTGATGATCTTGATTGGGCTGTACACCCAAGAAGATGGAAACAGTTGGTGATCGTCCAGACGTACTTGGAGATCGATGGATATGCGGGGTACTAGGTGCCTCCGGTTTCGTTCAGACCCAGGACGGACTTGTAAATGGACTGTGTGTCTGACATCGGATTTCATTCTGTGTGACTGATATCGGTTGCATAGGATGGTTTGCCTGTGTGGCATGCTAAGATGCAAATGATCAAGGCTTCTGTTGAAAAGCAAAGTCTTGTGGTGATGATCAAAGCGCGGCCTTTGTGGCGTAGCTTTGTGTAACGTTTACCTCGCGTGTTTCACACCCGGTATGAACCAAAAACGGGAGACGGACCTCAGGGAGGACTTGCGTTTCTTTCTAGCTAGAAGTGGCGTCAGTGGTTTTACACGCCCTGACGAGTTTGACTTATGTGGTTGTTGCGGTTGCGAGGCGCCTCGGTTATATCGGTTTCGGCCGAATGCATTCTGGTCGGCTGACGGACCAGACTTACACCCCATAGGGTGGAGAGACGTATTGTTCAGGCATTTTAATCCACATCGGTGGACCGGCCCTGACGATCCAAAGGCTTGACTGAGTACTTGCCTGAGACATGGGCTAGATTGTCTCGAATCGGTTGGAGGACTATCTTTTGCCTCGGTTCATAGATGGAAATCCAATTTCCAAATACGTGACTTTGCGGTTTTATTTGTAAACCTATATATGGCGACATAGTGGCATGGGACGCTCATGCCGCCTATGATTGATACTTATGATTTGAAGTTGTTTTATACACCATGCACTTATAATAGTATCAAATGATTTGTTTTAAACGTATCAAGCATTCTTTGGCTGTTATAAGGGAAAACCCTATCCCCCGGCTTGCGTTGCATTGTGTGATAGGACCTGGGTCTTATAACAGCTTCATCTTTCTTTATTTAGCATTGCGCTGTTTGTTTTATGCACTGGTATTCTTGGGAGAAAACCCGTTCCGTGTTATACGGCGTGGTCCCTTGATTTACCTAACTTTGAAAATAAAGATTAATAACTGTTTTTAGTTCTCACACCAGTCACATGACTGACCTGGAGTTTATTGTTTTAACCTAAACTCTGGGTGCCCCTATTTTGACACGGGCAGCTAGTAGTTTTGGTTTTGCAGATTTATATTCACAGGGTCCTGGTTTACAGCTGGAATGATATCCGGAAAGCTTTGTATCCGTATATCTTCTTCTAGTTGTGTATTGTATTATTTTCCGCTGCTATGTATTTAAATGTAATTTAAATCTCTGATATTTCTGTGTAATATTCATTTATACTCTGTATATTCTTGTAATCTGATGCATTGTTGTCATATACAATGAAATGTTCTTCTGTATGCGTTCTGTTGTGGTTTGTTCTCGAACTATCCGACGCTTTCCTTTACGGGGAAGTTGCGGGTCTTTACATATGGAAGAACACTTCATTGTTAATTACAACAATTCCATCAAAATACAAGAATATACAAAGTATGAATAAATAATATACATCACAAATTATCAGAGATTACAATAAATTACATAGCAGCGGAAAATAAAACAAAACACAACTAGAAGAGATATACGGATACAAAGCTTTCTGGATATCATTCCAGCTGTAAACCAGGATCATGTGAATACAAATCTGCAAAACCAAAACTACTAGCTGCCCGTGTCAAAATAAGGGCACCCAGAGTTTAGGTTAAAACAATAAACTCCAGGTTAGTCATGTGACTGGTGTGAGAACTAAAACAATTATTAATCTTTATTTTAAAGTTCAGTAAATCAAGGGACCACGCCGTATAACACGGAACGGGTTTCCTCCCAAGAACACCAGTGCATAAAACAATAGCGCAATGCTAAATAAAGAAAAATGAAGCTATTATAAGACCCAGGTCCCATCACACAATGCAACGCAAGCCGGAGGATAAGTTTTTTCCTTATAATAGCCAAGAATGCTTGATACGAAATAAAACAAATAATTACTTCGGTGTGGTTTGCTAATCCCGACTAGTTTGGAAAACCATAATTTGGTTTGAAATGATATCCAAAGGAAGATTAAGGAATAAATTTTAAAGAATTTATCTTTGATAAAATTAATGGGAACCTTTCCCTAAGAACGTGAAATTTAGGAACTAACTGTAGGTTAGCGAAGAAGGATGGTTTCCTGGGTATTGATCTGATGTTGGTTTCGGCCTTCAGGGTTAATATTTGGGGAATTGTTCTCTTGCTAATTTACGGTTAGTGACTGATGAATTGGAATGAGGCGTATGTTGTGTTTGGGTAACATTGGTTTACTATATACGCGGGTTGTTCGGAAAGGCCGGGTTTATACCCATTCTGAATAACCGATTTGACGATAAGTCGAAGATGATGACGGTGGTCGAAGACCAGAAGTCTTCACATCGTTTGGGTGATTACTGATGATCTTGATTGGGCTGTACACCCAAGATGAGGGAATCAGTTGGTGGTCGTCCAGACGTACTTGGAGATCGATGGGTATGCGAGGAAAGTGCCTCCGGTTTCGTTCAGACCTAGAGCGGACTTGTAAATGGATGGTGTGTCTGACATTGTATTCCTTTATATTGTATTCGTTGATCTCTGCTAAATATATATTTGTTTGGCGGCAGGGAATTTATTCTCTTGCTTAACACCCTTCTCTGAGACATACGAGCTCAGAGGTTATATATTGGCAGAAATCAGTGGTACGATATGGATTGATAGTGTGGCATGCTGAGATGCAGTGATCCAGACTTTTGTTGAAAAGCAAAGTTTGGTGGATGATGATCAAAGCGCAGCTTTGATATAGCATGGCTTTGTGTATAGCGTTGATTCGCGAGCCTCACACCTCGGTATGGTGGTAAACTGATGGTTTGATCAGTATGCTTTTTAGTGGATGGGCACCTTAGTGGTGTCGTGGATTCTATTTTATTTCCATTTCACATCATATAAATAAATAACCAAATACGACTAATTGATTTAAATTTCAAATCAAAATTTGTTTTCACTTTCAAAAATATACTCTTCACACTCGTTCTAGGATACTACTGATCCCATCTCTAACGAGTCATTCCCATTGGATATTACTAATCCAGTTTCTGATGAATTCTTTCGTATGGTTCTAATGTGTCTTGTTCTCTGAGCTTTGTAAACCAAAGCTCTGATACCAAATCACATTTTATATTAAATACAAGGCTCTGAATATTATTTGGTTTTATATATAAAGATTTATTTCAACTGTGACAACAAGGAATTTCGCTCGATCCGAATCAGTCGCTAAACCGACCCAGACCGTTCGAAATGCCTGATTGTTTTGAGAACACGACAAAATAAAACGCATGTGGAAGAACATTTCATTGTTAATTACAACAATTCCATCAGAATACAAGAATATACAGAGTATGAATAAATAATATACATCACAAATTATCAGAGATTACAATAAATTACATAGCAGCGGAAAATAATACAATACACAACTAGAAGAGATATACGGATACAAAGCTTTCCGGATATCATTCCAGCTGTAAACCAGGATCATGTGAATATAAATTTGCAAAACCAAAAATATTACAATCTAATTGATAATATCTTTTCAACGAATCCGAAAAATCAAAATTTCATAGCGGGAATCAAAAGATATATTTATATCTTTCAAATTTCCAAAACAATATCTGTGTAATCACAAAATCCAACATCGAAATAATCCAAAGACAATTTCGATTCAAATTCATTCCAATTCAATTATTGAAAATTGGTCTCATTTGCATGCATATACATGTACTTACATTGAACAGGTCATAGCGAAGAGGCTAGAGCAGAAGAATAAAATTGTTTGCCCGACAAATAGGTACATGTTTACCATAATTTACTATTTTGTTTGGGTGATGATGATTTTATGAGCCGATTGGCTTGCCGCTTGGCTTTTTCTTTTTCTTTTTGAGATCAGAGGGCTGTATGGTTACTGTGACAACAAGGAATTTCGCTCGATCCGAATCAGTCGCTAAACCGACCCAGACCGTTCGAAACGCCTGATTGTTTTGAGAACACGACCAAATAGAACGCATGTGGAAGAACATTTCATTGTTAATTACAACAATTCCATCAGAATACAAGAATATACAGAGTATGAATAAATAATATACATCACAAATTATCAGAGATTACAATAAATTACATAGCAGCGGAAAATAATACAATACACAACTAGAAGAGATATACGGATACAAAGCTTTCCGGATATCATTCCAGCTGTAAACCAGGATCATGTGAATATAAATCTGCAAAACCAAAACTACTAGCTGCCCATGTCAAAATAAGGGCACCCAGAGTTTAGGTTAAAACAATAAACTCCAGGTCAGTCATGTGACTGGTGTGAGAACTAAAACAGTTATTAATCTTTATTTTAAAGTTCGGTAAATCAAGGGACCACGCCGTATAACACGGAATGGGTTTCCTCCCAAGAACACCAGTGCATAAAACAATAGCGCAATGCTAAATAAAGAAAAATAAAGCTACTATAAGACCCAGGTCCCGTCACACAATGCAACGCAAGCCGGACGATAGGGTTTTTCCTTATAATAGCCAAGAATGCTTGATACGTTTAAAACAATTCATTTGATACTATTATAAGTGCATATTGTATAAAACATCTTCAAATCATAAGCATTAATCATAGACGGCATAAGCGCCCCATCCCACTATGTCGCCATACTAGGCTCTACAAATAAAACCGAAATACACGTATTGGAAATTGGATTTCCATCATGGTGGCTCCTGATTCGAAAGATCGATCGCGTAGTGCAATTCCCTACGGCTTACGTCCCAATAAGAGAAAACACCGTCTGCACATCCGCACTTTTGGGACCAGAGTATCACCGCAGCTTACGTCCCAGCGAGAGAAAACACCGCTTACTCTATCTATCCCTGAGCACTAAGCTCATCTCGGTCGACCGAATCCACGACACCACTAAGGTGCCCATCAACTAAAAAGCATACTGATCAAACCATCAGTTTACCACCATACCGAGGTGTGAGGCTCGCGAATCAACGCTATACACAAAGCCATGCTATATCAAAGCTTCGCTTTGATCATCATCCACCAAACTTTGCTTTTCAACAAAAGTCTGGATCACTGCATCTCAGCATGCCACACTATCAATCCATATCGTACCACTGATTTCTACCAATATATAACCTCTGAGCTCGTATGTATCAGAGAAGGGCGTTAAGCAAGAGAATAAATTCCCTGACGCCAAACAGATATATATTTAGCAGAGATCAACGAATACAATATAAAGGAATACAATGTCAGACACACCATCCATTTACAAGTCCGCTCTAGGTCTGAACAAAACCGGAGGCACTTTCCTCGCATATCCATCGATCTCCAAGTACGTCTGGACGACCACCAACTGATTCCCTCATCTTGGGTGTACAGCCCAATCAAGATCATCAGTAATCACCGAAACGATGTGAAGACTTCCGGTCTTCGACCACCGTCATCGTCTTCGACTTATCGTCGAATCGGTTATTCAGAATGGGTATAAACCGGGCCTTTCCGAACAACCCACGTATATAGTAAACCAATGTTACCCAAACACAACATACTCGTCATTCCAATTCATCAGTCACTAACCATAAATTAGCAAGAGAACAATTCCCCAAATATTAACCCCGAAGGCCGAAACCAACATCAGATCAATACCCAGGAAACCATCCTTCTTCGCTAACCTACAGTTAGTTCCTAAATTTCACGTTCTTAGGGAAAGGTTCCCATTAATTTTATCAAAGATAAGTTCTTTAAAATTTATTCTTTAATCTGTAACGACCCGGATTTTGAGCGGCTTTGGTTATCGACATAAGCACGATGTCGATAACCAAAACATCGAAAAATCCCGGTAATTAATGAAAGAAATTAGAAGGTGAGAATAGATAAGATAGAAACTTAGAATAGAAGAAGAAGAAGAACACAACATCAGAGTAACACGAACCTCACAGCGGAACGAATAACATATAATAGATAACATAACTTTGAAATATAACAGTTATGTATACAATAGCACTTATCAGAGTACAGCACTTACAACACAGCGGAAATAACTATAGCTATATGATCTTGAAGCCTCCTGCTCCAAGCTCTCCAAGTATATCTGCAAATTCCTGACTACTTGACTGCCCATACAAATTAGGCACCCAAGAGTTTAGGGGAAACAACAAAGTAAACTCCGGGTCAGTCATGGGACTGGTATGAGTAAAACGGTTTAAACAGGCATATGAACAAGTAAACGATATCTCATAAGACCACGCCGCAGAACGGAACGGGTTTTTCCCTTATGAGAATCCAAAATATCTTTATATCAAAAACCTTTTGATATTATAATAATGTCTATGTACAAATAGATATCAACTAGCAGAAACGCTTTCATCTCACGTTCTACATATATAGTATGCAATCAAAATCGCAGGCACGTATTGGATAATGGATTTCCAACTATGACAAGGTATGGAACCACCTTCCGATCAGTGTACTCTAGGAACGATACACTGGAGTTCAACAAGAACATCTTGCAACTCAGCCACACATGACCGACCACTCATTTCACTTGAGTGTATCGAATGTACATCACCAACGGTTGGGATCAACAACCGTTCCCGTATATATATGGGACAGCAATGATAGATTTAAGAAACAAATGAATATTCTCTAGATAAGTGATTATACACCCTACTTTGGTGCGACCGACTTAGCCATGCTGCCTGCCCAATTTCTGTCTTTTACTGGTTGATGAGGCTAGAAGCTACGCTTTATCATCACATCAGATTCACTTCGAATGCCACATTGTTAGGTCCATCGAAAATCACTAATTGACATCTACAACAATACATTACGTGTTAGCTAAAAGAAGTTACCTTCTCCGCTTCCACTCTTGGTACGGTTGAAGAAATCAAGGTACGTGACCTTTCTGGAAATACTCTGTCAGACATTCATTCATACAAATCATCATCATTCACTTAGAATGTCACATCGTCATACCCGCCAAATCACAAATTGACTTATCCAAAAATAACACGAGTATACAGCTAAGAGAAACGAATTCCTCCGCCACCAAACGTGAATACGTTTGAACAGATCAACTTACGCGGTTCATTGGATATACTCTGTCAGACCTTCGTCCATACAAGTTGTCCTGGGACTGGACAAACCGAAGGCACTATTCCGTACATCCATCTTAGTCACTGTTATCTAAGACTTATACAACAGCCCTTGCATTTTACTCCGTCTTCAATTATCTTTGGCATATATGATTCGCGATGCTTATGCCAATACAGAGTGGTTCTATGGATAATAATCCAACCGGTCTCTCCATATTAACAATGTTAAAATGGTCAAAACTTCGATAGTCGGTGAGTTAACTATCAAAGAAAAACAAGTGTGCAAACAACGATATTATTTCCAAATGGAAATTATATTGAACAAACATCATTTAACATAAATCTCTTTAGTTCATTTATTTACTTATCTCCTATTTCCCTATATTCTAAATTCTTAATTTTCTTTTATCAGAAAACATTTCTGATTCTCGTTTGGAAAACATTTCCAAAACTCCTTTACGATCAAACCTTACCATTTCTTAGTTAAGAAGGAAGTCACTCAAGTTGGGGTATAATTACCTCTCAGACCTTAACTGAACAACGTTATAACTTCGAAATGGTCAAAGTTTATCTTTTAATCTTTAACAACTTCTTCACACCTTTCTCGGATCCAATTTTACTAATCCACTTCTATATTTAAAACATTGGTTATAACGATAACGTTATAATCCCTCTTTTCGAATTATCTAACTTAAATTATAACTTCTATCCTTATTAGTGAATAATTAACCTAACACTTATTTATTTATAAATAAATAAATCTCTATTTAAACACTGGAAAGTATAAGTACTTTCCCGAATTCGATATAATCGAATTCGCCGATTTACTCTCCTCGAGAAGTCTCTATTTGATTAACTCCTCTTCGAATAACCCATATTCGATTTAACTCCTTCTCGAATAAACGATATTCGATAATCTCTCTTCGAATAACTAATATTCGATAACTCTTTCTTTTCAAATATCTCATATCTGAAAATCTCACTTTCGAATAAACTATATTCGATAATCTCTTTTCGAATGACTCTTATTCGATAAATCTCACTTCGATCAAACTATAATCGATAACTCCTTTCGATGAAACTAACATCGATAACTCCTTTCGATGAAACTAACATCGATAACTCCTTTCGATGAAACTAACATCGATAACTCCTTTCGATGAAACTAACATCGATAACTCCTTTCGATGAAACTAACATCGATTAATTTAACTCGACGAACTTAACTTGACTCGAACTAACTCGACTTACTTGGTTCGACCAATTCGATTTGATTAACCTAGGCTCGACTAACTTGGTTTTATTTAACTCAACTTGATTAACTCCTATCGAATAACTAATATTCGATTTAACTCCATTCGTTTGACTCTAGATCGCAGCGATCACAAATGGTTACACCTGATTCCCTCAGGAAACATCCGACCGCCTTAGGCTATGTACAGCCCTGCGAATTACGCTAGCAGTCGTACGAGATGGAAACTTACCCTGAATACTATGTTTGACTAACTCTGTCTCAAATAACTATATTTGATTAACTCTAGTTGATTAACTCTAACTGGTTAATTCTAACCAATCAACTCTAACTGGTCAACCTTAATTAATTAACTCTAACTGGTTTTACTTGGTTTGACTAACTCAATTTATTAACTCGACTGACTAATTCAACTCGATTAACCTAACTTGGTTTACTTATCTCGATTAACTGAACTAATCACTTTGATTAACTCGACTAATTCACTTTGGTTAACTTAACCAATTCACTTAACTAATTCACTTAGTTTAACTTAACTAATTCACTTAATTCCTGTCGAATAAACTTTATTCGATAACTCCTCTAACTCTAGTCGAAAAAACTATATTCGATTAACTCATTTACTCTATTTGAATAACTATATTCGATCAACTCATTTGATTTAACTCTAATCGATTAACTCCATCGAATAAACTATATTCGATAACTCCTTTGATTTAACTAATATTCTATAACTCACTTCGATTAACTAATATTCTATAACTCACTTCGATTAACTAATATCGATAACTCCTTCGAATAAACTACATTCGATAATCTCCTCTCGAATAAACGATATTCGATAATCTCCTCTTACTTTCTTCGAATAAACTATATTCGATTAACTCATTTGCTTCTATTCGAATAACTATATTCGATTAACTCCTTTTACTTTATCTCTAACCGATTAACTCCTTTTACTTTATCTCTAATCGATTAACTCCTTTTACTTTATCTCTAATCGATTAACACCTTTTACTTTATCTCTAATCGATTAACTCCTTTTACTTTATCTCTAACCGATTAACTCCTTTTACTTTATCTCAAATCGATTAACTAATATTGATTAACTCCTTTTAACTTTATTCTCTAACCGATTAACTAACATCGATTAGCTCCTTTTTCTTTAACTCTAATCGTTTTAAAAACATTTTTCCCTTTTATTTTCTTTTGAAATATTTCCTTTTATAAAATCTGTTGATTTTATAAAATCCCTTTATTTCAATATACATTGAAATAATTCTTTTTACATCCCAGGGTCTTTTATGATATTTAAAATATCGAATAACAATGATCAACATCATTCCAACACACATAATCCATAACAGATTATATAACACATCATATATCACAATATATGAAAACCAGTAAAATAAATGTTGAGGAATCCAGTTGGATTCCTCCAAACCTGTTTCCCTGCATCACAGATGTTAAACAATATAGATAACATCACTTTCAGTTCCATATGATATATTCTGTTAAACATAATCAATATAGAAAATTTAACTAACTGACTAGCAGTTCAATCAAAAATCAACACACAGTCAATCATCCAATATCTAACAGTTCTAAAAATACAACATGAAATTATAAACTGTTCAGAGTTAGTGAGATTTACTCACTTTGGCAATTCATCGTTAAAGAACGATAAATTGTTATTTGATTTGAATCAAACAATTAAATCTGCCGTAAATTCAAACGAGCTCTACTCCACTCCCGGTCAGCTCCATTGGGTAGTGTCCGTCCATACGATCCTAATGCAACTCACGGTTCGTGATTCTGATATCGTACGGCAAAGATATTTAGTTTACAAGTTATACATACATTTAAATTAAAAATAAACTATTTTAAATCGTAAATGGGCCTCACTCCTTACCCTTCCTTTGGCCCAACCCGTTCAGCCCAACCTCCCTTCTTCCCTAAATACAAACTCCCGTAGCTTTGCTCCAGTGTTTGGTTTTCCACTTCCGATCCTTACTCCACCAAATCTCCTTCGACATCCAACTAAAAGTCAAGAGAAAATACCATTCAACTCCTCTTCAACCACACTTGATCTTCCTCACTACCACAGGGAGCTCGCGTCAGTCTAGGGAGATCCGACGTCCACGCCCCTTTCCGCCTGTACAGTAATCGAACGACACTTTTTGTCATGAATTCAACCCGACTTCTCACAAACCCATCTCCTCCATACCACAAACCCAAATCTGAACTCGAATCCCACAATAAATCCTCACAAAAACCATGAGATCGAACCCTAGCTTTACTGCCTTGTTTTTGCTGAACGGAAATTGGCGTCGCACATCTCAAATTGGGAATCAACTCGAAGCCCTTTACTTGCCGAATCCATATGTATATATCATATAATTTATAGAGTGTGATTGAATTTTATTTTGATTTTTCTTTGTGGTATTCTTTTACTGTGTTTGGGTTTTCTGAAAGTAAAGTGGCGGCTCCAAGTGAAATTGAATTTATAAGGGAACGGTATTGCTTGTGTGGTTTAGCAGATGGTATGTGGCCTTGTAATATGACACAAAGAATTTGTGGATAGAAAAAAGAAGGGCGTGGAGCATTAAGAAACCATACATTTTGTTTTAACTTTTAGTAACATAAGATTTCATTTATGTCCGACGGCATCAAACAGAAATAAACACACCATCGTGATGAGCGAGGTGTCCCGACACCAGAAATATAATAATACCGGTAGGTGGTCTTATATTTTGAAACTTCAAAATGTTGATTTCAGGGTGCGAAATACTTCAAATAAAAAGTCGCTTATTAAATTAATTAAAAATTACAGTAAAATTCTAAAAATTAAATTATCACTATTTCCCAAAAGAACCTTGTCTGAATTCACACCCGATATCTAGTTATTTTGAAATAGCCGTTATGGTCGATAAACGAGTTTATAGCGACTGTTATGAAATTTGAATTGGACATATCTCAAAATCTACACGACGAAATCCCGATTTTTTTCCCTTTCACTAGAAAGATATACTCCACCAGCTCCCCACGTTTCTTGTTTCACAGAAATCCGGCTTAAAACGAATCATGTACATTCAGTTGAAGTTCGAATCGCCAAATAGCGAACTGCAGCGCCATTTCAAGCTCTATTTTAATTATATTATAATTATACGCTCAAACTAACATCGATTGAATATATTCATCAATATAATTCAACTCTAAGCTGAATTAAATCTCAGGGATGACCCAGTCCACAGCATATTGTGATTTCCAATATTTTGATTATTTCTAAATTAAATATATTATTCTATTATTTAATTTAATTAAATATTCTAGATTATTTAATTAAACCACTATTTAATTCACTATATCACCATTTATATAATTAAATAAATTAATTATAATACCTCTGACAATGCGGGTCATTACATAATCTTCCTTTGGATATCATTTCAAACCAAATTATGGTTTTCCAAACTAGTCGGGATTAGCGAACCACACCGAAGTAATTATTTGTTTTATTTCGTATCAAGCATTCTTGGCTATTATAAGGAAAAAACCTATCCTCCGGCTTGCGTTGCATTGTGTGATGGGACCTGGGTCTTATAATAGCTTCATTTTTCTTTATTTAGCATTGCGCTGTTGTTTTATGCACTGGTGTTCTTGGGAGGAAACCCGTTCCGTGTTATACGGCGTGGTCCCTTGATTTACCGAACTTTAAAATAAAGATTAATAACTGTTTTAGTTCTCACACCAGTCACATGTCTGACCTGGAGTTTATTGTTTTAACCTAAACTCTGGGTGCCCTTATTTTGACACGGTGTAATAACCCGGAAAATGTGAACCAGTTTAAAATTTTTAAATTTGGTTATTGCCAAGGAATTTGAATAATTGAAATAGCATATTTCAATAAAATAAAGAATTGGGTATGGTATTGCAGTTTGAAATTTTGAATACAAACTTTGTCTGACTGTACCGGGTGGAAAATATAACGGATTTTAGCGAAACTGAAAATATTTAAATGTGTTTATGAATACCTTTCAATAGAATCTGAAAAATCGAAGTTTCATAGCGGGAATCAAAAGTTATGGCCAATTGAGTTTTCAGAAAGGTCGCTATATAGCACATATAGCCCTTGAAAATTGATATTTTGCATACGACCTCAGAATTCGACGAAACCACTTTTGTTGGGTCCGGGACGTCAAAGTATTGCTAAGTTTCAAATTTCATAATTTTTGAAGCTAGTATGTGAGCGGGGCAAAAGAAAATGTGATTGATCAAATTATGTTAAAATGGGTCGACCTAAAAATGTCCGTTTTTCAAACGAGCTCAGAATTCGACGAAACTAGTCTTGTTAGGACCGTATCATCAAAACAAAGCTAGATTTATTTTTCTGGAATTTTTCGATTCAGTTTGTGGCCCTGGCAAATTGAAATGTACGTTTAAATTAAATATCGAATGTTTTATATTTTAATTTGAAAAATAACTGACTGTAACAGTCGAATTGGCCAACGAAACATATCCCATTATGTCCGGAATATGGGCATTTAGCTAGGGGCGACAGTCGTTGGGTTTAAAAAGGAGTTCGTTTGAGAAAACACTATTTAAAATTTACTATATAGCTCGGACCAATAGGATTTTTTCTTTTAAAAAAAACTCGGAAAAAACCCTAGCCGCCAGCAATTTGGACGACGCACGAAGCTCGAAACTTCTCGTCGCTTTTGCCACCGCCACAGTCCGTTTTGCCGCCTCCGCCAGTTGAAGCTTCTGATCGCCTCCTCTATAAATCCGACCAAGCCTCGCCTCAATCCATCAACTGTACGCGTTGAATTTCGAGGAGGAAGTTGCCCCCTTTGGAGCGCCGCCGTGACCCACAGGAGTCAACGAGTCCATCGCCACCACCGCCGATCGTAAGGTGATTCGTAGATCTCTGACGCCGTGTGGTCTGATCGAAGCATCGAGGTACGGTTTGGCTTAAAAATCAAGTCCTAGTTTTGAAGCTTTGAAAACTTTTCTGATATAAATTTCTGAAATGAAAATAACACTTTTAAGTGTTGCAAAACTTTGAAAAATCATATCTTTTTAGTGTGTTAACGAAATTCGATGAAACAGGAGACACCGTGACCGCAAGGAGGCTCTCTACATTCTAGAAGAAGCCGCGGATTTTTCTGATCTTCCTACGATTTTTAGCACTGCAAAAACCAATGTGAGGAATCTAAACTAATTGTGTGAATGAAATCGTGTTGTATAAATTATATAAGCGAAGTGTAAATTATATACGCATTGTATACCTCATGTACATGTGTTGTATAAGTTATATTAGCGATGTATAAATTATACAAGCGTTGAATGAAACATATATGCTTTGAATTGTGATGAAATGCAAGTGAATTATTATATTATATATATATACTCCCCTCGTCCACAGACCATGGACGATATTTATTGCTTGTGATTGACGTGATATTATATGGTATGACGAATGGTTAGAAATAATTGTTTGTGGTTGATATTGTGGTTGAAAAATACCTTTGTGGTTGAAAATACCCTCTTGTGGTTGAAACAAAATAGAATAGGATTGTGGAATTGAAAACAAAACATGCCGCCTGCATGCGAACTAGATGCATGATCCCCATTGTCAAAAACCGCGAGGTTTTAAGGTAGAGCGAGGAGCCGTACTAGGGACGGTCCCGGTTTTAACTACCCTGCCGTTATGCTGCCGAAATTTTCTGAAATATACATGTGTTAGAATAATTTTCATTCATCGAAATAAATTACATCTGTTGAAGTATATATTTGTGTGTTGAGTTGCAATTCATTCGTTGAGTTGAAATTCATGTGTTGAATATTATTTGAATTTAAACAAATAGCTTTAGCGATAAAAATCACATTTTTATATATATTCAAACTATAGCGAATATTCATGTGTTGAAATGCAATTCATTCGTTGAGTTGAAATTCATGTGTTGAATATTATTTGAATTTAAAAAAATAGCTTTAGCGATAAAAATCACATTTTTATATATATTCAAACTATAGCGAATATTCATGTGTTGAGTTGCAATTCGTTTGTCGATTTGAAATTCATGTGTTGAATGTTATCATATTTTAAAATAAAATGAATTCACAATAAAACTACATTTTTATTGTGAATATGGAGTGTTAAAAACATTCACGTGTTGAATAAATATTTTTGATGATAAAAATATTTCTTTTGTCATGTTACACTTAGATAAAAATACACACGTGTTGAAATAAATAATAGTTTGCTAGAAATATTATTATTAGCTTTGTTCTGCATATATATACATGTGTTGAACAGGAAAGATGGATTAGCTGTAGAATAAAGAAATTATTTGCGTGCCCGACAAATAGGTAAACCTTGATGAGTTGGCTGCGCAATTTTATTTATATATCAACTCCTGTGAGTGCCATTGGATGCGGAGTGCTGGTTATTCTGCGTGAAATAATAAATATCGCCATAGGATAGTAACAATTAATTTTGAACTACACTACATGGCATACTTCTTGACGATAGGCATACTTCATCATATTCCACATAAGCAATTGGAGCTTGTGTGACGAGGTGGAAGATTTACCATACGAGCGAGAGGCTTGTATGGCGATGACTATATACTACAGGTTGAACTGATGACTGATATTGACTACATAAAATATAACGATAAATTGCCAGAATAATAAAAACCCCACACGGGTCTGGAGTTGACAATAATCACATCGCTCTAGTTATTAGATACGGCACATGGACTATTTATTTCCACACGGAAACGGGGTGACGAGAATTTATTCTCTGGAGTGATTATCTATACATGCTCCCCCGTAAACACCAGAATATATCACTATAAATATGTGGATGCTTTTTAGGATTTATTGGGTACCTAACACGGCCCAATAAATTTCCAAACCCCTCCCCATACAAAGGAGGTTATGGCGAAATTTTTCGAAATATTAAGGCGTTAGTGAAATATTTGAAGTGAAAACGAAGTTGAAAATATAGAATGAACTATAGTTGGAATTACAGAATGAACTATATTTATATATATAAATATAAATATAATTAAAAGGAATCGAAGCCGTGCAGTTCGTGTTTCGGAATCGTAATTTGAAACGATTACTACGAGAAATCCGACCATCGGATTTTCCCGAAACCGCAACCGCTGGGTTCGCCTTGGAAATATCTTCCCAACGGCACCAACCTTGTAAAAATCCAACGGTTGGATTGTCCGGAAAGTTTAATTCAAATCTAAAGAAAAACAGCGCCAGAATCGTTTATATTTATATATATAAATATAAATATAATTAAATTTAATCGAATAACGACGCTGCAGTTCGAATTTTGAAACCATAACTTCAAACGACTAGTGTGGAAGATCCGACCGTCGGATTTTCACGAAACTGGAACCGTTGGGTTCGCTTTGGGAATATCTTCGCACTGATATAGACTTTGTAGAAATCCAACAGTTACATTTTCCGATATGTGTAAAACAAATTAAGGGAAAAACAGCGCCAATGTCACGGCACGACCTGAAACGTCGTTTAAACTAATATGGCCATTTTTAAATAAATAAAAATGGCGAAAAATCGTTATAAAATATTATAAGCAACATAGATTGCAAATAAACCAATTGGGCTTGAATTGTTTGATATTTGATGGTTGTATGTGTTTGACACGAAAATAATACTAAAGAACTGAAAGATGGATGTCGAATAATATAACCATAGAAAGAATCGATTTAAATTCTAATGACGTGAATTATTTGAAATGGCCGAGATAACCCTCATTTCAAATAATTTGTCGAGCGATTCGAATTGGAAAATGAAAAGACGATTCAAGACCGACGATCTTCGTATCGGTTGGATGGGCGCTGTTGAGGTTCCTGACCGGAGTAGCTACCGGAAAGGGACGGAAGTAGTAGCCGTCTGAACGTATGTGTTGATTGGACGGATATACGAGGAATTTGACGCCCCCGGTTTCGTTCAGACCCAGAACGGACTTGTAAATGGAATGTGTGTCTGACATTGGATTTTGATCTATACTGATTGATCTCTGTTAAATATATATCTGTTTGGCGGCGGAGAATTTATTCTTTTGCTTAACGCCCTTCTCTGAGACGTACGAGCTCAGGGGTTATATATCGATAGAAATCAATCGTATGGAGTGGACTGCCTATATGGCATGCCAAGATGCTGTGATCAAGGCTTCTGTTGAAAAGCAAAGTCTTGTGGATGATGATCAAAGCACGGTCTACGTGGCCTAGCTTTGTGTATTTCGTAGATTCGCGAGCCTCACACCCCTGTATGAGTCAAAAACGGGATACGGACTACAGGGAGAGCACGACGTTTCTTTCTAGCTATGTGGTGTCAGTGACTTACCAGCCCTGACATATATATCTACTTTTCACCTTTGTGGTTGTTGGAATGCGAGGCGCCTCGATTATAGGTCTGTAAGGACCGGGAAACGTGTGTTCAGGAATACTAATCCTCAAACGTAAGAGAGGACCGGCCCTGAAGCATCCAGGGGTTACCCAGAGTGTGTAGTCCTGAGGCATTTGCTAGAATGTCTCGAAGTGGAGAGGAGCTTACCCCTTGCCTCGACTCATGACGGAAATCCAATTTCCAATACGAGATAACGGATTCGATTGTAACTTATATATGGCGACATAGTGGCATGGGACGCTCATGTCGCCTATGATTGATATTTATGATGCTATTCATTTTTGAAACATATATGCACTAGTAATAATATCAAATGATTTTTCTTTATAGGTATCAAGCATATTTGGCCATTATAAGGTAAAACTCTATCCTCCGGCTTGCGTTGCATTGTATGATGGGACTTGAGTCTTATAATGGCTTCATTCTTTCTAAAAGCATTGCGTTGTTTTAAATGCACTTGCAATCACTGGAGTAAACCCGTTTCGCGAAAGTGGCGTGGTCCTATGATTGCTTATTACTGTTATTTAACTGATAAATAGATTCCTCATACCAGTCCCCATGACTGACTCGTTGTTTGTTTCACTTTGCAAACGCAGGTGCCCTTATTTTCACATGGGCAGCCTAGTTCACAGGTGACAGGTTGTTTTTGGCTCTGCATTGTTGCATAGAGTGCCTTTTGGTTCATGGCGAGGCTGACTTCACAGAGACGACTTTGACATTTTCCGCCATTATTGTATTTATATTATGATTCCGCCACGGGCGATACAGACTGATTTACTTTCCGTATTTCTTATTGTATGTATATGTACCGCCTTCGGCGATGTAGACTGATACCCTTATTATGTCTCACTGCATGTATGTATTCCGCCTATGGCGATGATGACTGATCACTTCCCTTTTATTTACTAAGTTACATCCTACGCTATGCTATTCTGATGTTGTTACATGTTGTGGTCCCGCTGTCATATCCATGTAAAATTATTCTATTTATTGTTTCTGCTATTATCTGTACTCTGCTATGATGATTAATGTGTTATATTCCAATGATTATCCTTAATACCGCCCCTCGGATTTTGGTATCGTCACAGTTGGCATCAGAGCTTTGGTTAACCTTAGTTCCGGGATCTAACACATTAAACACCTCGTCAGAATAGGATCAATAGTGTTCTAATGCGAGTAGCTCATTAGAGATAGGATTAGTAATGTCCTAGAATGAGCTAAGCAGATTAGCAAAACAATTTGATCAGTACATCATTTCCTTTCCTTATATTTCCCTGCTTTATCATATATGAAAATTATCAAATCTGTGAGCTTGACTCTTTTCTTGCTTATACAGTATTCTCTTAGATGGCTACACGAGCAGCAGCAGCTAGAGGAGGCCGTGGAGGCCGAGCAGGAGCAGCAGAAGGACGAGGGAATATCCCCGTAGTTGTGGAAGGCCCTATTGTTCAACCACCAGCACCCGAGGACTTTGAGCTAGACAAAGTAGCAAAGAGGTATAGGAACCTTGGGGGAAAACCCTTTACTGGCACTGGTACAGTGACCGAGGCTATAGCTTGGTTGAAGACCTGTGAGAAAATCTTTGAAGGCATGGGTATGGGAACCAACAACAAAGCACGACTTGGTATTTGGCTCCTACAGGAAGAAGCAGAGTTGTGGTGGGATGCCATCACCTCAGAGGATGCAGCAGGTACTGTCAGGACCAGGGAGCAATTCAAAACCATGTTCAACGAGAAGTTTGTACCTGAACAGGCTCTAGAGAGGATGCGAGAGCAGTTTGCTAATCTCCAGCAAGGAGATCTCTCTATTCAGGATTATCTCAATAAATTCACCCAGTTGTCGCGCTATGCTCCAGAGCTTATTATGACTAACAAAGCAAAGAACAAGAGATTCATATTTGGGCTAAAGCGCAAGTACCATGACAGAGCTATGAGCAACATCAAACGCTCCTTCTCAGAATTGGTAGAAATGGCTTGCAATTATGAAGATATGGATGAAAGGCACGCCAGCCAAGACCACGCCAAAAGCCAAGCTGGAAATAAGCGCAAGGCTTCAGCAGATCAGCCCGAGTCTAGCATTACAGCGGCCGCTACTCAGAAACCTGCAAAGATACCGAAAGGAAATTGTTACAACTGCGGGAAGCCAGGTCATTTTTCTAATGTATGCAAAGCCCCGAGGAAACCAAAGGCAAATGACTTAGCCGAATGCTACAACTGCCATAAGAAGGGGCACTATAGCAGGAACTGTCCTCTGAAGCAGAATGCACAAGTGGCTCATGTGTATGACGGGAAGACCCCGCCAGCTACCACCGATGGATCAGGTAAACCCGACGTCTTGGGAGGTACCCTTACCATTAAAAATATTCATGTTTCTGTACTTTTTGATACTGGTGCATCACGTAGCTTCATTTCTAGTAACATTGTTCACAAGCTAAAATTGAATCCAAGGAAACTTAAAGAACCAATTAAAGTTCAAAATCCGATAGGAGGGTCTACTATTCTTGGCTCATATTGTAATGTACCCGCCTCATATTCTTGTTATCGATTTCCTTTTAAAGTGATTGTCATGGACCTTTCCGAATTTGATATTATACTGGGGCTGGACTGGTTGACAAAATATAGGGCCGAAGTTAGATGTGCCGAGAGGATCGTTAAAGTCGAAACGAAGCTTGGACCTATATATATACCATGCCACGGTTCAGCATTTAATAGAACAGAATTTTGGTCTTCTTTAGAAGTTACTCCCCCTTCATTAGAAAAGATACCGGTCGTTAAAAACTACGCGGATGTGTTTGAAGAAGTAGAAAACTTACCGCCGCAAAGAGAAATTGAATTTAGAATAGATCTAATTCCTAACGCCCGACCAGTAGTACATCCAATTAGAAGAATGGCCCCGAAAGGAAAAGAAGAGTTAAGTAGTCAAACCCGAGAATTGCTTGGGAAAGGTCTGATCAGACCGAGCTTTTCAGCTGGGGGAGAAGCAGTAGTATTTGTCCCGAAATCAGACGGTACTCTAAGACTTTGCGTTGATTACCGAGATCTCAATAAACAAACACTGAAGAACAAATATCCCTTGCCCCGAATAGACGATCTGTTAGATCAATTAAATGGAGCAACAATATTCTCCAGAATGGACCTAGCTACAGGTTTCCACCAATTGCGTATAGCCGAAGACTGTGTTCCTTTGACAGCCTTCAGGGGTCTCGATTTATTCTACGAATGGTTAGTAATGTCGTTCGGCTTGTGTAACGCTCCGGCATACTTCGTCGATCTTATGAACAAAGTGTTCCGTGGTGTATTGAATAAATTTGTTCTAGTCTTCATCGATGACATTTTAATCTACTCTAAGTCGGAAGGCGAACATGCAAAACATTTAGAACAAGTGTTGAAAATTCTAAGGAGAAATGTCTTGAAAGCTAAATTTTTTAAGTGTGTCTTCTGGCAGGATGAAGTTAAATTCCTAGGCCATGTCGTATCAAAAGAAGGGATTGCTGTAGACCCAAGCAAAATTACAGCGATTCAGAACTGGAAACAACCTACTACCCCCACAGAAGTTCGAAGTTTCCTTGGATAGGCTAGTTACTATCGGAAATTCGTTTAGGATTTTTCAAAGATATCTGGTGTATTGACAAAGCTTACAAAGAAGCATGAGAAATTCAAATGGACTCCCGAATGTGAAGAAGCTTTCCAGGAGCTGAAACTGAAGTTGACAACCGCTCCAGTATTGACAATTATAGAAGGCAACCAAGACTTGACGGTATGGACAGACGCTTCTATTAGAGGGCTAGGCGCAGTACTAATGCAAAAAGGCCAAGTGATCGCTTATGCCAGCCGTCAGCTGAAGCCGCATGAAAGAAACTATGTAACTCATGATCTTGAGTTATTAGCTATCGTGTTTGCTTTAAGAATCTGGAGGCATTATTTACTGGGCGAGAAATTCGAACTATACACCGATCATCAATCCTTGAAATATCTGTTCACTCAGAAAGATCTAAACTTGAGACAACAACGTTGGTTAGAATTCCTTGCAGCATACGATTTTGAAATCCTATACACTCCAGGGAAAGCCAATGTTGTCGCAGATGCTCTCAGCAGAAAGAATGAAATCATTGCCAGTTTTATCATTACTTCTTCCTTAGAAGATAAGATTACTATTCTACAGAAGGACGATGAATTCATTAAAAGGATTAGCCAGCGGATCCGAGAAGGAAAACCCTCAGATTTTAGCCTTGATAGCCAAGGGGTCCTAAGATTACAAGGGCGAATTTGTGTGCCTGGAATTCCAGAGCTCAAAAGAGAAATACTTGATGAGTGCCACAAGTCCAAATTAAGTATCCATCCCGGTGTGAGAAAAATGTATAACGATATCAAGCGCACATTCTAATGGAAGGCAATGAAAAGGGATATTTCAATATATGTTAGCAGATGCTCCACTTGCCAGCTAGTTAAGAGCGATCAGCAGAAATTGGCTAGATTATTACAACCATTAGAAATTCCAGGATGGAAGTGGGAGAAAATTTCGATGGATTTCATCGATGGCCTGCCTCGAACTAGAAAAGGAAACGACAGTATATGGGTAATCGTAGATCACTTCACGAAGACTGCCCATTTCATACCTGTCCGATCCAACAGAACGGCTCAAAGTCTAGCACAGATTTACTTCAAAGAAATAGTTAAACTACATGGAGTGCCGCTCAATATAGTCAGTGATAGAGATCCCCTGTTTACTAGCAAATTCTGGGAAGCATTCCAGACAGAATTGGGATCCAAATTAAATCTAAGCACCGCTTACCACCCACAGACAGATGGCCAAACTGAGCGGGTGAATAGAATTCTAGAAGATTTACTGCGAGCTTGCGTTATCGATTTTGGAGGCTCATGGGAAGATCACTTACATTTAGCCGAATTCTCTTACAACAATAGCTATCAAGCAAGTTTGGGAATGTCCCCATTTGAAGCATTATACGGTAGACCGTGCAGATCTCCTGCATGTCGGGTAGAACCTGGCAACAGACTTGTGTTACGACCCGATATGATTCAAGAAGCATCGGATAAAGTCGATTTCATTAAGAAGCGATTGAAAACCGCGCAGAGCCGACAGAAAAGTTATGCTGATGCGAGAAGAAGAGATTTATCGTTTACTGTTGGCGATTATGTTTATTTAAGAGTTTCTCCAATGCGGGGTGTAATCAGATTTGGCAAGACTGGGAAGTTGGCACCGAGATTTATTGGTCCCTTTCCTATACTTGAACGGATTGGAACTCTTGCATATAGGGTTTCATTACCTGATTGGTTGCCTGGTGTACATGATGTGTTCCACGTATCTCAACTCAGAAAGCATGTTCATGATCCAGATCTTGTTGTAGAAGAAGCAGCGCAACAGGATATTGACATAACTCCAGAATTAGCACTCAGAAGAGAGCCATTAAAGATAGTTGGCAAAGAAACTAGAGAGCTAAGGAGGAAGAAGATTCATCTAGTCAAAGTGCAGTGGAGTAGTGATCCTAGAGACTGTACTTGGGAAACTGAGGAAAGCATTAAACAAGCCTACCCCAAATGCAGAGTGGACATCTCTGACTAACTCCGGTGCAAGGTACCTTTACAATACTTTGCATTTACATTTTATTTCCTACTTAGCGGTTATTTCCTTTTCGAGGACGAAAAGTTTTAAGTGGGGGAGATTGTAATAACCCGGAAAATGTGAACCAGTTTAAAATTTTTAAATTTGGTTATTGCCAAGGAATTTGAATAATTGAAATAGCCTATTTCAATAAAATAAAGAATTGGGTATGGTATTGCAGTTTGAAATTTTGAATACAAACTTTGTCTGACCGTACCGGGTGGAAAATATAAAGGATTTTAGCGAAACTGAAAATATTTAAATGTGTTTATGAATACCTTTCAAATGAATCTGAAAAATCGAAGTTTCATAGCGGGAATCAAAAGTTATGGCCAATTGAATTTTTAGAAAGGTCGCTATATAGCACATATAGCCCTTGAAAATTGATATTTTGCATACGACCTCGGAATTCGACGAAACCACTTTTGTTTGGTCCGGGACGTCAAATTATTGCTAAGTTTCAAATTTCATAATTTTTGAAGCTAGTATGTGAGCGGGGCAAAAGAAAATGTGATTGATCAAATTCTGTTAAAATGGGTCGACCTAAAAATGGCCGTTTTTCAAACGAGCTCAGAATTCGACGAAACTGGTTTTGTTAGGACCGTATCGTCAAAACAAAGCTAGATTTATTTTTCTGGAATTTTTCGATTCAGTTTGTGGCCCTGGCAAATTGAAATGTACGTTTAAATTAAATATCGAATGTTTTATATTTTAATTTGAAAAATAACTGACTGTAACAGTCGAATTGGCCAACGAAACATATCCCATTGTGTCTGGAATGGGGGCATTTAGCTAGGGGCGACAGTCGTTGGGTTTAAAAAGGAGTTCGTTTGAGAAAACACTATTTAAAATTTACTATATAGCTCAGACCAATAGGATTTTTTCTTTTAAAAAAAAACTCGGAAAAACCCTAGCCGCCAGCGATTTGGACGACGCACGAAGCTCGAAACTTCTCGTCGCTTTTGCCGCCGCCACAGACCGTTTCGCCGCCTCCGCCAGTTGAAGCTTCTGATCACCTCCGCCTCCTCTATAAATCCGACCAAGCCTCGCCTCAATCCATCAACTGTACGCATTGAATTTCGAGGAGGAAGTCGCCCCCTTTGGAGCGCCGCCGTGACCCACAGGAGCCACCAAGTCCATCGCCACCACCGCCGATCGGAAGGTGATTCGTAGCTCTCTGACGCCGTGTGGTCTGATCGAAGCATCGAGGTACGGTTTGGCTTAAAAATCAAGACCTAGTTTTGAAGCTTTGAAAACTTTTCTGATATAAATTTCTGAAATGAAAATAACACTTTTAAGTGTTGCAAAACTTTGAAAAATCATATCTTTTTAGTGTATTAACGAAATTCGATGAAACGGGAGACACCGTGACCGCAAGGAGGCTCTCTACATTCTAGAAGAAGCCGCGGATTTTTCTGATCTTCCTACGATTTTTAGCACTGCAATAACCAATGTGAGGAATCTAAACTAATTGTGTGAATGAAATCGTGTTGTATAAATTATATAGGCGAAGTGTAAATTATATACGCATTGTATACCTCATGTACATGTGTTATATAAGTTATATTAGCGATGTATAAATTATACAAGCGTTGAATGAAACATATATGCTTTGAATTGTGATGAAATGCAAGTGAATTATTATATTATATATATATATTTATACTCCCCTCGTCCACAGACCATGGACGATATTTATTGCTTGTGATTGACGTGATATTATATGGTATGACGAATGGTTAGAAATAATTGTTTGTGGTTGATATTGTGGTTGAAAAATACCTTTGTGGTTGAAAATACCCTCTTGTGATTGAAACAAAATAGAATAGGATTGTGGAATTGAAAACAAAACAAGCTGCCTGCGTGCGAACTAGATGCATGATCCCCATTGTCAAAAACCGCGAGGTTTTAAGGTAGAGCGAGGAGCCGTACTAGGGACGGTCCCGGTTTTAACTACCCTGCCGTTATGCTGCCGAAATTTTCTGAAATATACATGTGTTAGAATAATTTTCATTCGTCGAAATAAATTACATCTGTTGAAGTATATATTCATGTGTTGAGTTGCAATTCATTCGTTGAGTTGAAATTCATGTGTTGAATATTATTTGAATTTAAACAAATAGCTTTAGCGATAAAAATCACATTTTTATATATATTCAAACTATAGCGAATATTCATGTGTTGATTTGCAATTCATTCGTTGAGTTGAAATTCATGTGTTGAATATTATTTGAATTTAAACAAATAGCTTTAGCGATAAAAATCACATTTTTATATATATTCAAACTATATCGAATATTCATGTGTTGAGTTGCAATTCGTTTGTCGATTTGAAATTCATGTGTTGAATGTTATCATATTTTAAAATAAAATAAATTCACAATAAAACTACATTTTTATTGTGAATATGGAGTGTTAAAAACATTCACGTGTTGAATAAATATTTTTGATGATAAAAATATTTCTTTTGTCATGTATACGCTTAGATAAAAATACACACATGTTGAAATAAATAATAGTTTGCTAGAAATATTATTATTAGCTTTGTTCTGCATATATATACATGTGCTGAACAGGAAAGATGGATTAGCTGTAGAGTAAAGAAATTATTTGCGTGCCCGACAAATAGGTAAACCTTGATGAGTTGGCTGCGCAATTTTATTTATATATCAACTCCTGTGAATGCCATTGGATGCGGAGTGCTGGTTATTCTGTGTGAAATAATAAATATCGCCATAGGATAGTAACAATTAATTTTGAACTACACTACATGGCATACTTCTTGACGATAGGCATACTTCAACATATTCCACATAAGCAATTGGAGCTTGTGTGACGAGGTGGAAGATTTACCATACGAGCGAGAGGCTTGTATGGCGATGACTATATACTACAGGTTGAACTTATGACTGATATGGACTATATAAAATATAACGATAAATTGCCAGATTAATAAAAACCCCACACGGGTCTGGAGTTGACAATAATCACGTCGCTCTAGTTATTAGATACGGCACATGGACTATTTATTTCCACACGGAAACGGGGTGACGAGAATTTATTCTCTAGAGTGATTATCTATACATGCTCCCCCGTAAACACCAGAATATATCACTATAAATATGTGGATGCTTTTTAGGATTTATTGGGTACCTAACACGGCCCAATAAATTTCCAAACCTCTCCCCGTACAAAGGAGGTTATGGCGAAATTTTTCAAAATATTAAGGCGTTAGTGAAATATTTGAAGTGAAAACGAAGTTGAAAATATAGAATGAACTATAGTTGGAATTATAGAATGAACTATATTTATATATATAAATATAAATATAATTAAAAGGAATCGAAGCCGTGCAGTTCGTGTTTCGGAATCGTAATTTGAAACGATTAGTACGAGAAATCCGACCATCGGATTTTCCCGAAACCGCAACCGCTGGGTTCGCCTTGGAAATATCTTCCCAACGGCACCAACCTTGTAAAAATCCAACGGTTGGATTGTCCGGAAAGTTTAATTCAAATCTAAAGAAAAACAGCGCCAGAATCGTTTATATTTATATATAAATATAAATATAATTAAATTTAATCGAATAACGACGCTGCAGTTCGAATTTTGAAACCATAACTTCAAACGACTAGTGTGGAAGATCCGACCGTCGGATTCTCACGAAACTGGAACCTTGGGTTCGCTTTGGGAATATCTTCCTACTGATATAGGCTTTGTAGAAATCCAACGGTTAGATTTTCCGATATGTGTAAAACAAATTAAGGGAAAAACAGCGCTAGTGCCACGACACGACCTGAAACGTCGTTTAATTAAATATGGCCATTTTTAAATAAATAAAAATGGCGAAAAATCGTTATAAAATATTATAAGCAACATAGATTGCAAATAAACCAATTGGGCTTGAATTGTTTGATATTTAATGGTTGTATGTGTTTGACACGAAAATAGTACTAAAGAACTGAAAGATGGATGTCGAATAATATAACCATAGAAAGAATCGATTTAAATTCTAATGACGTGAATTATTTGAAAAGGCCGAGATAACCCTCATTTCAAATAATTTGTCGAGCGATTCGAATTAGAAAATGAAAAGACGATTCAAGACTGACGATCTTCGTATCGGTTGGATGGGCGCTGCTGAGGTTCCTGACCGGAGTAGCTACCGGAAAGGGACGGAAGTAGTAGCCGTCTGAACGTATGTGTTGATTGGACGGATATACGAGGAATTTGACGCCTCCGGTTTCGTTCAGACCCAGAACGGACTTGTAAATGGAATGTGTGTCTGACATTGGATTTTGATCTATACTGATTGATCTCTGTTAAATTTATATCTGTTTGGCGGCGGAGAATTTATTCTTTTGCTTAACGCCCTTCTCTGAGACGTACGAGCTCAGGGGTTATATATCGATAGAAATCAATCGTATGGAGTGGACTGCCTATGTGGCATGCCAAGATGCTGTGATCAAGGCTTCTATTGAAAAACAAAGTCTTGTGGATGATGATCAAAGCACGGTCTACGTGGCCTAGCTTTGTGTATTTCGTAGATTCGCGAGCCTCACACCCCGGTATGAGTCAAAAACGGGATACGGACTGCAGGGAGAGCACGACGTTTCTTTCTAGCTATGGTGGTGTCAGTGACTTACCAGCCCTGACATATATATCTACTTTTCACCTTTGTGGTTGTTGGAATGCGAGGCGCCTCGATTATAGGTCTGTAAGGACCGGGAAACGTGTGTTCAGGAATATAATCCTCAAACGTAAGAGAGGACCGGCCCTGAAGCATCCAGGGGTTACCCAGAGTGTGTAGTCCTGAGGCATTTGCTAGAATGTCTCGAAGCGGAGAGGAGCTTGCCCCTTGCCTTGACTCATGACGGAAATCCAATTTCCAATACGAGATAACGGATTCGATTGTAACTTATATATGGCGACATAGTGGCATGGGACGCTCATGTCGCCTATGATTGATATTTATGATGTTATTCATTTTTGAAACATATATGCACTAGTAATAATATCAAATGGTTTTTCTTTATACGTATCAAGCATATTTGGCCATTATAAGGTAAAACTCTATCCTCCGGCTTGAGTTGCATTGTATGATGGGACTTGAGTCTTATAATGGCTTCATTCTTTCTAAAAGCATTGCGTTGTTTTAAAAGAATTTACTTTGTTTTAAATGCACTAGCAATCACTGGAGTAAACCCGTTCCGCGAAAGTGGCGTGGTCCTATGATTGCTTATTACTGTTGTTTAACTGATAAATAGATTCCTCATACCAGTCCCCCTGACTGACTCGTTGTTTGTTTCACTTTGCAAACGCGGGTGCCCTTATTTTCACACGGGCAGCCTAGTTCACAGGTGACAGGTTGTTTTTGGCTCTGCACTGTTGCATAGAGTGCCTTTTGGCTCATGGCGAGGCTGACTTCACAGAGACGACTTTGACATTTTCCGCCATTATTGTATTTATATTATGATTCCGCCACGGGCGATGCAGACTGATTTACTTTCCGTATTTCTTATTGTATGTATATGTACCGCCTTCGGCGATGTAGACTGATACCCTTGTTATGTCTCACTGCATGTATGTATTCCGCCTATGGCGATGATGACTGATCACTTCCCTTTTATTTACTAAGTTACATCCTACGCTATGCTATTCTGATGTTGTTACATGTTGTGGTCCCGCTGTCATATCCATGTAAAATTATTCTATTTATTGTTTCTGCTATTATCTGTACTCTGCTATGATGATTAATGTGTTATATTCCAATGATTATCCTTAATACCGCCCCTCGGATTTTGGGATCGTCACACACGGGCAGCTAGTAGTTTTGGTTTTGCATATTTATATTCACATGATCCTGGTTTACAGCTGGAATGATATCCAGAAAGCTTTGTATCCGTATATCTCTTCTAGTTGTGTATTGTATTATTTTCCGCTGCTATGTAATTTATTGTAATCTCTGATAATTTGTGACGTATATTATTTATTCATACTCTGTATATTCTTGTATTCTAATGGAATTGTTGTAATTAACAATGAAATGTTCTTCCACATGCGTTCTATTTTGTCGTGTTCTCAAAACAATCAGGCGTTTCGAACGGTCTGGGTCGGTTTAGCGACTGATTCGGATCGAGCGAAATTCCTTGTTGTCACACGTTGACTCAGATCGAGATACAAAAAGAGAGAGAGAGAGAAGGGGCGAGCCCGTCACCTCAGC
Source organism: Allium sativum (assembly GCA_030737875.1). Taxonomy (NCBI): domain Eukaryota; kingdom Viridiplantae; phylum Streptophyta; class Magnoliopsida; order Asparagales; family Amaryllidaceae; genus Allium; species Allium sativum. Next base: position 1,013,288,534 of record CM060926.1, on the reverse strand, counting down.
TTGATGCCATCGCGATCCACCCGCCGCCCTCGAGGCTCCCCCACAGTCGTCGCGTCTCCCCAAATCCGCCACCCCGTCGTCAGCCACACCCCGCCACCCCCACAGCTTCGTCGCCCTCCCTCTCTCCCTCTTCTAACTGAAAAACCCTCAAACCCTAACTAGTCTGCCGTCGTGACCATTCCAGCGCTACCACCGGTGAGTTGCGCCAATCCCTCCGACGGTGAACGTAAGTTTCTTTAATTTATTTACTTTATTTAATGTAAGTGGGTTATTGAAATGGTAAAAAATCTAATTTTTATACAAGGTTTTCAAAAAAGGAAAGAGGTGATTTTTGATTAGTAATTAAGTAAATTTTCAGTTTTAAAAACAATGTAAGGTTTTGATTTTTATTTTTATAAAAGCTACGGTTTTTTTATTTGCATGAAAGTTTAGATTTTCTAAACAAGAAAAATATGATCTATAAGGGTTTAAAAATACGGTGTTTTCAAAAATGAAAAGAATTGATTTTTGAAAACGGAAGAGATTTGATTTTTGAAAATGAAAAAGATTATATTTTGATAAGGAAAAAAATATGATTTTTATATTATAGAGATAATAAAAATATGATTTTTATATTAAAGAGATAATAAAAATATGATTTTTATATATGAAGTGACGATATAAAAATGTGATTTTTGTCATATAGGTAGCAAAAAAAATACGATTTTTATCGTTTGAATGGAAATGTAAAAATGTGATTTTTATATATTCATTACCGATAGAAAGGTTCGATTTTTATCTATATAGCAACGATAGAAAATTGTGATTTTTATCTTTGTAGTGTTGTTATAAAAATATGGAATTATTTTTAGAAAGATAAAAATACAATTTTTAGCCTATGTATGTTATCTATAAAATAATCATACAAAGAAATAATTATTAATTGGTTAAAAATATAATTTTTAACGTAGGTATACTACATAGATCGACAATCAAAGCACGGCAGAGTGGATCCCAAAGGTGAGAACTTCTCACTTTAATTTATTTTCTAGTTAGAAATATATACTAGGATGTAGACGGTGCTTAGCAGCACCCGACACCCATCGTCCACAGACTATGGACGACTTGTTTGTTTGTTTGTTTGTTTGTGTTGTGAAATTTGATTGTGTGATGTGGAATGGAATAAATAAAATATCCTCGTGTTGGAGTAAAATATTTTATAGTTAAAAATATAATTTTTAACATGTATATGAATAAAATAAATATTTATAAACAAATCGGATTTGTTTATGTACACACATTTATCTGACACTGATTGGGACGATAAATTTTACACATCGCCCAACTGCACAAATAAATCTGTGGTTGTTGTTTGAAAACCCCACACGAATATTGGGATGAAATTGGACATACACTAATCCCAATATTTAGTTGTATGTCGATCTATTGATTGACAATCTGTGTAACCGTTAAATATTTATATTTGATGCTTATGTAGAGTAGAATGCACTTTGGATGATGGTTGACTGTGTTTGGTTGTTGTTGTGTACATGTGTTGTATGAAATCCATATAAGTAAAATTATATGGTAATTGACTGTGTCTGATTCCAGTTCAAAAAGAACGAATATTTTAAAATAACGAATATTTTAAAATAATGAATAATTTAAAATAATATTCAGTCAAAGATCAAAATATGATTTTGATGTCCGATTTGGGATGGGCACAGATATATTTAAATATATAAAGTCGTGTTGATTAGATTAACGTCATTTTGACGTGAACGATATTTATGTCGATTTTATTCATTTCTATAATGAATATCGAAAAGGAATTGATTTCAAAAAATCTAATGTTTTGAAAATACTATCATTTATATATCGATGGTATGAAATATTCAATTTTGATTTGAAATTGAATATGAAGTTGAAATCGTTTTGAAAACGAATTTAAAATGATTTATAAAATACGTTTTAAATGGAAATCGACGAAATATACATTATATATATTATATATATAATATAATGGCCTGAATAGAATGCGCCGCGCTGCGGCAGTTCGCGAATTTCGACCATTGACTTCGAATGGACATTACGGGAGATCCGACCGTCGGATTATCCTAAACCCGGAACCGTTGAGTTCATATCGAAAAGAGCTTTCTGATGAATATTAGGGATTTGAAATCTAACGGTTGGATTTGGAAATATGTCAAAATCAAATTTGGAAAAGGTCGTTGTATGTGCAGTTCGATGCCTGTTTATGGAAATCGACTGTACGGGCTATGATAAAATTATTAAAAATATCAATAATTGGTGTAAAATCATAAGAAATGATTTGGAAATAATTGGGATGAGAAATTCCATATTTCAAAATATAAAAATAGATTTTTATCGAAATGAACTAGTTTTGAACTAGAATTATAATCCAATTATTATTAAAATAAATAAATTTGATTTGAAATGGTTTTAAAGATAACCAGAATTTCCAATATATAAATTGGAAATGGATTTGAATCGAAATTGTCTTCGGAATATTTCGATGTTGGATTTTGTGATTATACAGATATTGTTATGGAAATTTTAAAGATATGTTGATATCGTTATTTCCGATACGATATTTGTTGGTTGTAGTATTTGATATCGAATATAAACCGATATATTTTCTATTCAGAGCCTTGTATTTAATATCAAATAGGATTTTGGGTTTGTCGTGAATGGTGTCTTCAGTAACATTGTTCTTGAACCCCGTGTGAAGAGAATAAATCTTTTAATTAAGATTGTTAGAGTTTCCAATTATATTTAATAATTGGAATAAAATGGAATGTGAATTGGGTTAACGACATTCGTTCTTTAACCCAATTTACAGTGAAATGTGATTTGGAGTTTATAAATCTTTTGTTAAGATTTAAAGTAAATTTTCCAAAGTAAAGTTTTCCAATTTAATAAAATAAAGTGCAATGGAATGGAATTCGATTTGGCAATAATCGAAGTGGAGGAAAACTGTTACTATATATGGAATTTAAGGGGCTTTGCCATTATTCCATTTATAGTATCGGTTGGATATGGAAGTTCATATCGATTATATATATTGATCTGTTTTCCGTGAATATTCCATTGTTAATGGAATCTGATTTTGGGTTTATCATGAGCTGTGTTTTAAATGACATCAGTTCTTTAACCCAGTTAAAGATAAGATTTATTTCTTAACTTTGAATAATCATTAAGTAATGATTTTTGGAAATTAAAACTGAAACAGAGTTTTAATGAATCTTCAAACAGATTGAAAGGTGAATTTGATAACTAAAATTATCAAATTCAAGAAATGATCAAGAATGGAGTGTCACTAGTTTTGCTCCAGGCGATAGATAAATCTTTAATTAGATTTGAACGTGAAATGGTAATTAATTTTACCGATAACACCGTAGTGTTAGATATGAAGTATTACCAGTTTTACTTCATAGGGTGAATAAGTTGGGATTGGGAAATTAAAAAAATGATTACTCCGGTAAGGAGCGCTGATCCCAACTAGTTTGGATAAACCATAATTTGATATGGATTGGTTTCCAAAGGAAGATTAAAGAATAAATTTAAAGAATTTATCTTTGATAAAATTATTGGGAACCTTTCCCAAAGTATAAGAATATTTGAATAAAGGAACATTCTGGTTTGGAATGAGGCATATGTTGTGTTTTTATAGCACTTGTTTATTATATACGCGAGTTATTCAGAAAGATTGGGTTAATCCCATTCTGAATAACTGATTCGACGATGTGTCGAGGATGAAGACGGTGGTTGAAGACTGGAGGTCTTCACATCGTTTGGATGATTACTGATGTCTTGATTGGGATGTGCACCCAAGACAAGGTAATAAGTGGTGATCGTCCAAACGTACTTGGAGATTGATGGATATGCGAGGACCTCTCCCCTATATTGGGCAAATGGGGCAGGAATAAGGTGCCTCCGGTTTCGTTCAAGCCCAGAACAAACTTGTAAATGGATGTCTGTCTGACATCGAATTTCATTCTGTGTGATGGATAGACATCGGTTGCATAGCGTGAATTGTCTGTGTGGCATGCTGAGATGCAAATGATCAAGGCTTCTGTTGAAAAGTAGAGTCTTGTGGTTGATGATCAAAGCATGGCTTTAATATAGCATAGCTTTGTGTAGTGTTAATTTGTGAGCTTCACACCCCAGTGTGAACCAGAAATGGGAGAGGACATCATGAAGGGCATGTTTTTCCTTCTAGCTAGGAGTGGTGTCAGCGTTTTGCAAGCCCTGACGTTTTACTTATGTGGATGATGGATAGTGAGGCGCCTCGGTTATTTCGGTATCTGCGGAGCCGATGGATGGTCTTTATACAGACCAGATTAACGCCCCATAAGGCGGGGAAACGCATGTTCAGGCATTTTAATTTACCCTTTGCACTTCGCGTGGACCGACCCTGACGATGCAAGGTGCAATTGCGGATGTATCCTAAGGTGTAGGCTAGAGCGTCTCGAATTCAGTAAGGACGATCCCTTGCCTTGGTTCACAGATGGAAATCCAACTCCCAATACGACATTTTACGGTTTTGATTGCAGAGCTTAGTATGGCGACATAGTGGGATGGGGCACTTATGACGTCTATGATTGATACTTACGATTGAAATTGTTTTGACACTATACACTTACAGTAATAATAAAAGATGAAATTTCATGTACCAAGCATTTTTAGCTATTATAAGGTAAAAACTCTATCCTCCGGCTTGCGTTGCATTGTGTTATGGGACCCGAGTCTTATAATAGCTTCATTGTTCTTTATTAAGCATTGCGCTATTTATTTTATGCACTTGTATTCTTAGGGGTAAACCCGTTCCATGTTATACGGCGTGGTCCCTTGATTTACCTGACTTTAAAATCAAATTAATAATTGTTTAGTTCTCACACCGGACACATGACTGACCTGGAGTTTATTGTTTTAACCTAAACTCTGGGTGCCCCTATTTTCCACACGATCAGCTTGTAGTTTTGGTTTTGCAGATTTATATTCACAGGATCCTGGTTTACAGCTGGAACGATATTCGGAAAGCTCTGTATCCGTTTATCTCTTTCAGTTGTGTTTTGTATTGTTTTCCACTGCTATGTATTTAAAAGTAATTTAAATCTCTGATATTTATCGAATGGGTAATATTTATTCATACTATGTATATTCTTGTATTCTGATGAAATTGTGTAATAAAAAATGAAATGTTCTTTTGTTTGTGTTCTAATTTGTCTTGTTCTAAAAGCAATCTGTTCTTCCTCTTCTCCTCGGAGACCGAGGAAGTTCTGGGTCCTTACAGTGATATCAGATCTTTGGTTTACAGAGCTCGGAGTACAAGGCACATTAGAACCGACTGAAGGAATTCATCAGAGATTAGATTAGTAATATCCAATAAGAATGACTCGTTAAAGATGGGATTAGTAGTATCATCGAACGAGTGTGAAGAGCGATATTTTTTAAAATAAAAATGAAAACAAATTTTGTTTTGAAAATTTAAACCTGTTTATACATATTTGAATATCTATGTTAAATCGATTTGGACTATCGAGTTTATAGAGATTTTAATATACGTCTGATCCACGTGTATTGAAGCCTCAAATATACGGGATGAATATAGGATCACACTCTAGTCGCCCAGAGATGGTTCTGATGATCGCTATAGTACGTACAACATCAGAATTTATGTTCGTGTTTCGAAAGTGAGATATCTATATATTTCCAATTGACTGGTGTGAGAACCAAAATATAGTTAGAATATATTGTTGTGAATTGGCATCAAAAACATGATTTTTGAGTATAAAAAAAATTATGAATTTGAAATGTTAATCAACTAATTGATTGTTGATTGTGTTGTTTGATTATTGTTTTGATTAATTAAAATTTGGTACATATAACCAAATTGTATCAAATGTTGAACTGAATTGAAAATTGACAGAAATTGCATGCATATACATGTATATACATTGAACAGGTCATAGCAGGGAAGCTAAGCAAAGGAATAAAATTGTTTGTCCAACAAATAAGTACATGTTTATTGTATTTCTTGGGGTTTCTGATGATTTTATGAGCCGATTGGCTAGCCGCTTGGTTGTTTCTTTTTCTTTTTGATTGGAGCGGCCTGTGTGGTGGTATGGGGATTTTCCCGGTGCTTCCGTACAAAGGAGGTTATGGAAAAAAATTCAAAAATTTAGGGTGTTAGCCAAATTTTTGAAGAATTGGAAAATTCTTAGAAACTAAAAAGTTGAAGAATGAAAGCCAAACTAAAAGTTGAGTTGATTAGTAAAACAACTTTTAGCTCCGTTCCTTTTCGAGGACGAAAAGATTTTAAGTGGGGGAGATTGTAACAACCCGAAAAATCCAAACCAATTTAAATTTTTTTATTTTGGTAATTTTAATGAATTTTGAACATTTAAAATGAATTATTTTAAATAATAATGATGGGAAATTTATTTTGAATAGAATTAGAACGTATATATTTATTTGAATCGAAGTTAGAATATAAATATTTATTTTAATTATAAAAGGAAATAGAAATGGCGCGGTAGTTTGAAAATTCGATTTCAAATTTCAAATGAATGTACAGAATTCAAAATAAACCGGACTTTAGCAAAACCAAAAATATTAGAATCTATTTGAAAATATCAATCCAACGAATCTGAAAAAATGAAATTTCATAGCGGAATAAAAAATTATGACCAGTTGAAAATTCAGAATAGTCGCTATTGAATTACAGCCCTTAAAAATGGAAATTTTGCAAATGACCTCCGTTTTTGACGATACCACTTTCTTTGGATCCAGGACGTCAAATTATTGCTAGATTCCAATTTTCCTAATTTTTGGGATCAAATGTGAGCGTAGCACAAGAAAACGTGTTTTGACAGTTTCTATCAATTTGGATCGACCAGAAAATGACCATTTTCCAAACGATCTCCGAATTCGACGAAATTAGTTTTGTTAGGACTGTATCATCAAAACATAGCCAGATTTATATTTCTGAAATTTTTGGATCCGTATGTGACCCTAGTAAATTGAAATGTACGTTTAAAATTCAATATAATGATTTATATTTTAATTTAAACGAAAACTAATCGAAAATGTCGAATTGGCCTATGAAACATATCCCATTGTGTTTGGAATGGGGATAATTAGCTGAGGGCAACAGTCATTGGGTCTCGTTAGGAGTTCTGACGAAATTTCAACTTTTGGAGAATTAAAATAATATAATATAATTAAATTTTATAAAAACCCCCTTATATTTTTTTGTCTCTCCCGTAGACTCAGATCGAGATTCCAAAAAAAACAGAGAGAGAAACGGGGTGACCGCCCGTCACCCCAGCTCGATGCCATCGCGATCCACCCGCTGCACTCGAGGCTCCCCCACAGCGGCCGCGTCGCCCACAGACCAGCCACCCCGTCGTCGGCCGCACCCGTCACCCCCACAGCTCCGTCGCCCTCCCTCTCTCCCTCTTTTAACTGAAAAACCCCCAAACCCTAACCAATCCGCCGCTGTGACCATTCCAGCGCCACCACCGGCCAGTTGCGCCACTCCCCTCCGACGATGAACGCTCCCCCCTCCTAATTCTATGTAAGTTTCTTTTATTTATTTACTTTATTTAATGTAAGTGAGTTTTTAAAATGATAAAAAATGTGATTTTTATACAAGGTTTTCAAAAATGAAAAGAGGTGATTTTTGATTAGTAATTAAGTATATTTTTAGTTTTAAAAACAATGTAAGGTTTTGATTTTGATTTTTATAAAAGCTACCTTATTTTTATTTGCATGAAAGTTCTAATTTTCCATACAAGAAAAATATGATCTTTAAGGGTTTAAAAATACGGTGTTTTCAAAAATGAAAAGTATTGATTTTTGAAAATGGAAGAGATTTGATTTTTGAAAATGAAAAAGATTATATTTTGATAAGGAAAAAAAATATGATTTTTATATTATAGAGATAATAAAAATATGATTTTTATGTCATAGATATAATAAAAATATGATTTTTATATTAAAGGGATAATAAAAATACGATTTTTATATATGAAGTGATGATACAAAAATGTGATTCTTATCATATACGTAGCAAAATAAAAATACGATTTTTACCGTTTGAATGGCAATGTAAAAATGTGATTTTTATATATTCATTAGCGATAGAAAGATTCGATTTTTATTTATATAGTAGCGATAGAAAAATGTGATTTTTATCTATGTAGCGTTGTTATAAAAATATGAAATAATATTTAGAAAGATAAAAATATATTTTTTAGCCTATGTATGTTATCTATAAAATAATCATACAAAGAAATAATTATTGATTGGTTAAAAATATAATTTTTAACGTAGGTACACTACATAGATCGACAATCAAAGCACGGCAAGTGGATCCCAAAGGTGAGAACTTCTCACTTTAATTTATTTTCTAGTTATAAATATATACTAGGATGCAGACGGTGCATAGCAACACCCAACACCCATTGTCCACAAACCATGAACGACTTGTTTGTTTGTTTGATTGTGTTGTGAAATTTGATTGTGTGATGTGGAATGGAATAAATAAAATTATTCTCGTGCTGGACTAAAATATTTTATAGTTAAAAATATAATTTTTATTGTGTATATGAATAAAATATATATTTATAAACAAATCAGAGGATTTGTTTATATACACACATTTATCTGACATTGATTGGGACGATAAATTTTACACATCGCCCAACTGCACAAATAAATCTGTGGTTGTTGTTTGAAAATCCCACATGGGTATTGGGATGAAATTGGACATACACTAATCCCAATATTTAGTTGTATGTCGATCGATTGATTGACAATCTGTGTAACCGTTAAATATTTTTATTTGATGCATATGCAGAGTAGAATGCACTTTGGATGATGGTTGACTGTGTTTGGTTGTTGTTGTGTACATGTGTTGTATGAAATCCATATAAATCAAATTATATGGTAATTGACCGTGTCTGATTCCAGTTCAAAAAGAACGAATATTTTAAAATAATGACTATTTTAAAATAATGAATATTTTAAAATAATATTCAGTCAAAGATCAAAATGTGATTTTGATGTCCGATTTGGGATGGGCACAGATATATTTAAATAAATAAAGCCGTGTTGATTAGATTAACGTCATTTTTACGTGAACGATATTTATGTTGATTTTATTCATTTCTATAATGAACATCGAAAAGGAATTGATTTTAAAAATCTAATGTTTTGAAAATACTATCATTTATATATCGATGATATGAAATATTCAATTTTGATTTGAAATTGAATATGAAGCTGAAATCGTTTTGAAAACGAATTTAAAACGATTTATAAAATACGTTTTAAATGGAAATCGACGAAATATACATTATATATATTATATATATAATATAATGGCCTGAATAGAACGCGCCGCGCTGCGGCAGTTCGCGAATTTCGACCATTGACTTCGAATGGACATTACGGGAGATCCGACCGTCAGATTCTCCTAAAATTGGGGTTGGGTTCGTATCGAAAAGTGCTTTCAAACGAATATTAGAGATTTGAAATCTAACAGTTGGATTTGGAATTATGTCAAAATCAAATTTGGAAAAGGTCGATGTATGTGCAGTTCGATGATCGTTTATGGAAATCTACTGTACAGGCCATGATAAAATTATTAAAAATATCAATAATTAGTGCAAAATCATAAGAAATGATTTGGAAAGAATTAGAATGAAAAATTCCTTATTTGAAAAGATAAAAATAGATTTTTATCGAAATGAACTAGTTTTGAACTAGAATTATAATCCAATTATTTTAAAATAAATAAATTGTATTTGAAATGGTTTTAAAAATAACCAGAATTTCCAATATATAAATTGGAAATGGATTTGAATCGAAATTGTCTTTGGAATATTTTGATGTTGGATTTTGTGATTATATAGATATTGTTATGGAAATTTGAAAGATATATTGATATCAATATTTCCGATACGATATTTGTTGGTTGTAGTATTCGATATCGAATATAAGCCTATATATTTTCTATTCAGAGCCTTGTATTTAATATCAAATGGGATTTTGGGTTTTTCATGAACGGTGTCTTCAGTAACACTGTTCTTGAACCCCATGTGAAGAGAATAAATCTTTTAATTAAGATTGTTAGAGTTTCCAATTATATTTAATAATTGGAATAGAATGGAATGTGAATTAGGTTTATCGTGAACTGTGTTTTTTAACGACATTCGTTCTTTAACCCGATTTACAGCGAAATGTGATTTGGAATTTATAAATCTTTTGTTAAGATTTAAAGGAAATTTTCTAAAGTAAAGTTTTCCAATTTAATAAAATAAAGTGGAATGGAATTCAATTTGGTAATAATCGAAGGGGACTTCTGTGGAGGAAGACTGTTACTGTATATGGAATTTAAGAGGCTTTGCCATTATTCCATTTATAGTACCGATTGGATATGGAAGTTCATATCGATTATATATATTGATCTGTTTTCCGTGAAGATTCCATTGTTAATGGAATGTGATTTTGTGTTTATCATGAGCTATGTTTTGAATGACATTAGTTCTTAACCCAGTTAAAGATAAGATTTATTTCTTAACTTTGAATAATCATTAATTATTGATTTTTGGAAATTAAAACTGAAACAGAGTTTTGATGAATCTTCAAACAGATTGAAAGGTGAATTCGATAACTAAAATTATCAAATTCAAGAAATGATCGAGAATGGAATATCACCAGTTTTGCTCCAACCGATAAATAAATCTTTAATTAGATTTGAATGTGAAATGGTAATTAATTTTACCGATAACACCGTGGTGTTAGATATGAAGTATTACCAATTTTGCTTTATGGGATGAATAAGTTGGGATTGGGAAACTAAACAAATGTTTACTTCGGTAAGGAGCGCTAATCCCGACTAGTTTGGATAAACCATAATTTGATATGGATTGATTTCCAAAGGAAGATTAAAGAATAAATTTAAAGAATTTATTTTTGATAAAATTAATGGGAACCTTTCCCAAAGTATAAGAATATTTGAATAAAGGAATATTCTGGATTGGAATGAGGCGTATATTGTGTTTTTATAGAACTTGTTTATTATATACGCGTGTTATTCAGAAAGACCGGGTTAATCCCATTCTGAATAACTAATTCGACAATGTGTCGAGGATAAAGACGGTGGTTGAAGACCAGAGGTCTTCACATCATTTGGATGATTAATGATGTCTTGACTGGGCTGTACACCCAAGAAAAGGTAATTAGTGGTGATCGTCCAAACGTACTTGGAGATCGACGGATATGCAAGGACCTCTCCCCTGTATCTGGGGGAGGAATAAGGTGCCTCCGGTTTCATTCAGACCTAAAACGAACTTGTAAATGGATGTGTGTCTGACATCGGATTTCATTCTATGTGAAGGATAGATATCGGTTGCATAGCATGAATTGCCTGTGTGGCATGCTGAGATGCAAATGATCAAGGCTTCTGTTGACCAAGGTAATTAACCTGTGCATGCCAAGGCATCGGCCTCTATAAATACTGGTGCTCTCGTCCACTGCTGAAGCAAGAACAACGGTGAACAAAAATGGCGGCTCCTCTCTTTGAAAATCCTTTCAGATCCAAATATATGTATTCCTCCACTAAAAATTGAGATTTGTATCTCCTTAAACTCGTGTCAACAATCATTATGCATTCATATATATTTCAGTGTACTCAAACGAAATTTTGTTCAACTGGAAACTCACGGTAGAGATCAGGTTCGAGTATACACAATTTTTTTTGGGCATCAATTCTAGCTTTAAAGCATAGAAGGATGATCGTGGGAAGATTTCCAGCGGCTTGGCAAAAATTGGTGCGATTTAGAGAAAATTTTTGTCGCGGTTATCACATCCTGAAGTTGTTGTCGCGTTTTACAAGGGGGAACTGAACATTGTCCGGGGGTGTACGTCGCGGAGAGGAGGGATGGAGGTGATCACCGGTGATATTGGTTTCGAGAAACGTGGAGGGTTGGGAGATTCACTGGAGTTCGGTCTCCACATGTGCGAGAGGAAGGAGCTGTATGTTTTGGTGGAAGGAGAGCTTTGTTTGTGGAAGAAGAATGACGTGGAGGAATTAATGAAGCCTAATCCAAGTTTAAAGTAATTAATAACAATTTTTTTAAACATGATGTTTTGTAAAGCTTTGCCTAATCAAGAAACCATACTGACCTTTACATGTAACGTGACTAGGTTAGTGTATGCGCCCAAATTCAGTTTGTAAATGTGCCTACCCATGCTCATCATAACCGATTAGATCAACATATTATTAATAATAAATTAACTATTTAATGAAGGTAGTAATTAATTTGGTTAAATCACATGCTTATAATAGGTATAACATTCTTGTATATTCACAGGATCTAGCAAGAACAAGGAACGTTGGACCTGTATCAGCAAACCGATATTATGGAGCCAGCCCGGAGTACTGAAAACAAAGTAATCAATTCGTTGATTTAAATTAATTTAAATTAATTAGTTATTTAAATAAAATTTTAAATATTTATAACATATTCATATTTCATCAGAACTAGGCGATACAAATGGACTGAAACCATATTTACGAGCGGAATGGTATGGAATAGAGTTGAATTGAACGGAGTTGGAATTATCTAGAATGAGCTATGTTTACAACCAAACTAAGGTGAGTTAATCTCACTCAGTTCCCACTTATAATAATTATAAGTCGGTTTTATCGTCGGTATGTTATGGCTGTTAATTATTTAGTTGTTTGATGATTTGTTTGATGCGTGTTAAATATTTTTATATTATTTTATTTATATTGACGGCTGCTTAACTTAATTGAAATAACATCGTCACTTTCTGATGATGAGTTCCAAACTGGTAATTTACCCTATTGGGTACATTTATAATGAAATAAACAAATTGGATTTAAATTGTATGGTTAAATAGTCGTCATTGATTAATCGTAATTAGTTAAACTAATTTATCATGTTTATACTATCATATGGGATGATATGTTATATTTGAGATAACAGTTGGATGCCGGGAAGGACAGGTTGGAGGAATCCGATCGGATTCCTCAAAAAAATTATTGTTATATGATCATTTATGAAACCATTGCACACATATGATTGGATTACTGAATTGTTTATTGATCGTTAAACCCGAACTCGACATTTGTTTGGTTAAGTAACCAATGGAGATATTGGTTGAGAATTTTATAAGGATGGCCAAAATACCAACTGTTTTGATTTACCGTTCGTAATGAAATTATGAAATATATTTTTATAACTGAATATAGATTTTTAAATATATTTCTAAGTGGAGTTTATAAAAAGAAATTAAACCAACCATAAATATATCGTTTGTTTTAACCGCCATTTTTATGTCAAAATCTACCATGTGCGAAGCACGTACTTCACCATAATTACTGAATAATTTTATAAAGGGGCTTCTTATATTAATACGATTAATAAGCAAGTATGCGGAAATTAACTTGATGATCAATAACAAGGATTTATTGTTTTTAAGAACAATTAAAGTGAGATTATTCAGAAATAGATTATTATTTATTTCATACTTAGCGAGATTAGTTAGAATTGTTTATTTAATAGTAAATGAGATTATTTAGAAATAAATTATTTTTTAATAGTAATCGATAAATGAGATTATTTGGATTAATAAATGTTATTTATGAAAAGATTTGTTAGAGTTGATTAATGGGTTAATCATGTTTAAAGATTTACCAAGCCAACTGTTTTGATCCGCAATTGATTAGTTAATTAAATTAGATTGGGTTGATTAATCTAATGAAATAAATTGGCGAATAGTTGATTTAACTTAATGAGATTTTAAAAAGGGAATATAATTTCAGTTAATGATGATGTAAATTATAATCTTAAATGAAGTTCATTTAGCTAAGAGACTGAAGTTAGAAATGAAATATAATTGAGTTTTGAAGGAGGTTTATGAATGGGTTTATATCTGAACTGAATTTGGTAAATGAAATTATAAAGTGATTTAAGCGAATGCGGTAAGCTTAAAATCAAATGGATTTAAAGTGAAGGAAGTCGGGCTAGGAAAGTACTTTATATTGAACCGGAGATGTTTAAACGAGTTGTGAATAAGGGATGGGGAGTCAAAGCGTTAAATCGTAATATTAACATTACCTAATAATGACATTAAGTGTAATCGATGAGATTGAAGTGGGATTTCCCCCAAGGAAATGATTTAGAGAATGTAAAAGGATTTCTATAATTGAATTTGGTAATATGACTTGAAATAGAAATCCAGATGATGGAACAAAGAGTATTAAAGGAGTTAAAGTTATAGGGTTAATGTGTATTAACCATTTACTGAATCAATGGATTTAGTAATAACCGTATATATAGGAAGGAGATTTCAAAAGCACGACGGCTGTATAAAACCGTATTTTAATACAATAATGAAGTGGTATTAAAATGAAATATGTGTTTTATTTTTGGGATTACAAAACATATTTATCTTATGATAAGAATGTGGTTGATCAAGGTTTGAGAGGTAATTAAAATACCCCAACTTGAACAACTTAAGGATTATCAAAAGATGATATGAGTTGTAAGGGAGGAGATGTTAGAAGTGATTTATATTGAGGAATAATTTGAAGACTTTGGAAATATATTATGGGATTCCTAATTAAAAGGAAATAAAAATGGCCTGAGTATGTAATGATAGTTCCATAGTAAAGAGGAGATTTGTAAAAATATAATGATTTCTTTCAAAAGTAATGAGATGAAATTAAAAATGGTTTTATTCAAAAAGGTAAGTGATGATTAATTTGTTTTATATAACAAAACAAAAGAAGGATGTCGTAACGATTGGTTTACGAGTGATAAGTTGAGTCGATTCCCCAATTATGGATAATACGTAATGTTATAACAAATATTTTGAAATAATAGTTAACTGGAAATTGTATATGTTTCTAATATTTTTGTAAGTATTTAAAATGATTTGAAAATATATAAACTAATATATTATCTTGGTATTACAACTGATATATTATTTTAATTGCCAAGTGACGCTGTGTAACAAACTAGTGGATTTATTTTATTTTTACGGTTGCTTATTTTGATAGTTAAATAACCGACTATCAAAATCATAGCCAATGCGATGTTGGTACGGAAAGACCGGGATCGAATTTATATTTGAAAACCATTCCGACCAGAATATACGTAAATGTTGAAGATGTTTAGAAGCTGATCAAGATGGAGCAATTGAAGACCGAGGATCTTCATAAGCGGAAGGATTACTTGTCGAATATTCTTTGTCGTTGTAACCAGAGGTATTCTGACGTGATTTGGTCGTAAGTGGGATTTTACAGGTTTGCAAAGGACTACTCGCTACTGATCCTTTGGATACGGTAGGAGGGTGCCTTCGGTTCATCTTGTTCCTGGATGACTTGTATGGACGAAGGAATGGTGGCTAGATGTTCCAAGAGTTGATTATAACCTCAAGCCTCAACAACCGGGAAATGACAAAAATTGGGCAGGAAGCATGGCTATGTGGGTCGCTCCCATTAAGGTTTATAATCACCTGTCTAGAGAAATTCCTTTTGCTTCTTTAACCTATTTCGATGTTGTCCCTTTTCGAGAAATGGTGGGTCGCACCCAACCGTTGGTGATATACATTCGATACACTCAAGTGAAATGAGTGGTCGGTCATGTGTGGGCCGGGTTGCAAGACATTCTTGTTGAACCCAGTGTATTCGCCTTTAGAGACACACAATCGGCAAGTGGTCCCATACCTTGTCATTGTCGGAATTCAATCTCCAATAAGTGCCCGCAGTTTTGTTAGTATACTGTATATGTGGGGCGTGAGATGCAAGCGTTCCGCTAGATTCTATTCATTTGTATTTAGACACTATTATAATATCAGAGAAGTATTGATTTTCAAAAACTATTTTGGGTTATCGTAAGGTAAAAACCGTTCCTGTTTATGTGTGGATTGGTCTTACAATTATCCTTTTCTTTCAGAAAAGAATTTGAGCTTTAAAATCAAGTTGAATGATGTTTTAAACTTAAGGGGTTTTCTCACTCTGGTTCACCAGACTGACCCGGTGTTTGAAATGCTCGGGTTAGCCCGGATCTGCAGGTTTAGGTTATAGAATGCTATGAAGGCCAAAGACTTGACGGAGAAGTTTAGACGTATGATATTATCTAGTATTTTCCGTTGTATGATGTATATGAGGACAGGTTGTTGTAACTGCCCAGATAAGTTGATATACTCTAATGATTGTAAGTATATTTTCAAGCTCTCAATAAAGATTTATTTCTATATTATATTTTGTTCCGCTGCGATGTGAGACTCTGTGTCATGTTGGATCTTCTTCTTCTATTCTAATATTTCTTTCTTTCTTATCTCACCCTCTAAATTCTTCCTAATAACTATCTGGTGGTTTTCAATACCTGAGTTTTGGTAGGAGATACATGGTTATGTATTGGTGTTAGAATTCGGGCGTCGAATCCCTATCGGGTCCTTACAGTGGTATCAGAGCAATTGGTTTAGTAACAACCTGGCTCTATGGCGTAACTGGGTAGAGATGAGGTTAGTAATACCCTAGACTGAGTTGAGTATCTATATATGATAGCGTATTTGTGCATTTTATATAAAAATGTTTTGTATTGTGTTGTTGATCGGTTCAAGTGTTGGAAAGCATTGGACTGGAAATATACACAATATTGTTTTGTAAATGGGGTAAATAAAATAATTTTTCCCAAATTATATTTTTATAGAAAAGAAATAATTTTATTAAATTATTGAGGTATTGTGGTTTTATTGATTTATTTAATAAAATTATTTCTTTTCTATAAAAATATAATTTGGGTAAAATTATTTCATTTACCCTATTTACAAAACAGTATTGTGTATATTTCTAGTCCAATGCTTTCCAACACTTGAACCGATCAACAACACAATACAAAACATTTTTATATAAAATACAAAAATGCGCTCTCATATATAGATACTCAACTCAGTCTAGGTTATTACTAACCCCATCTCTACCGAGTCACGCCACAGAGCCAAGGTTGTTACTAAACCAATAACTCTGATACCACTGTAACGACCCGGTAGGGATTCGACACCCGAATTCTAACACCAATACATAACCATGTATCTCCTGCCAAAACTCAAGTATCTAAAACCATCAGATAGTTATTAGGAAGAATTTAGAGGGTGAGATAAGAAAGAAAGAAACATTAGAATAGAAGAAGAAGAAGATCCAACACGACACAGAGTCTCACATCGCAACGGAACAAAATATAATATAGAAATAAATCTTTATTGAGGGCTTGAAAATATACTTACAATCATTAGAGTACATCAACTTATCTGGGCAGTTACAACAACCTGTCCTCATATACATAATACAGCGAAAATACTAGATAATATCATACGTCTGAACTTCTCCATCACGTCTTTGGTCTTCATAGCATTCTATAACCTAAACCTGCAGATCCGGGCTAACCCGAGCATTTCAAACACCGGGTCAGTCTGGTAAACTAGAGTGAGAAAACCCCTTAAGTTTAAAACATCATTCAACTTGATTTTAAAGTTCAAATTCCTTTCTGAAAGAAAAGGATAATAGTAAGACCAATCCACACATAAACACGGACGGTTTTTACCTTACGATAACCCAAAACTGTTTTTGAAAATCAATACTTCTCTGATATTATAATAGTGTCTAAATACAAATAAATAGAATCTATCAGAACGCTTGCATCTCACGCCCCACATATATAGTATACTAACAAAACCGCGGGCACTTATTGGAGAATGGATTCCGACTATGACAAGGTATGGGACTACCTGCCGATAGTGTGTCTCTAGAGGCGAATACACTGGGTTCAATAAGAACGTCTTGCACCCGGCCCACACATGACCGACCACTCATTTCACTTGAGTGTATCGAATGTATATCACCCACGGTTGGGTGCGACCCACCGTTTCCCGGAAAGGGATAGCATCGAAATAGGTTAAAGAAGCTAAAGGAATTTCTCTTGATAGATGATTATACACCCTAATGGGAGCGACCCACATAGCCATCCCGCCTGCCTGATTTTTGTCATTTCCCGGTTATTGAGGCTTGAGGTTATAATCGATTCTTAGGGCATCTAGCCACCATTCCTTCGTATATACAAGTCATCCAGGAACAGGATGAACCTAAGGCACCCTCCTACCGCATCTAAAGGATCAGTAGCGAGTAGTCCTTGCAAACCCGTAAAATCCCACTTACGACCGAATCACGTCAGAATACCTCTAGTTGCAATGACAGAGAATATTCGACAAGTAATCCTTACGCTTATGAAGATCCTCGGTCTTCAATTGCTCCATCTTGATCAACTACTAAACATCTTCTACGTTTACGCATGTTCTGGTCGGAATGGTTTTCGAATATAAATTTGATCCCGGTCTTTCCGTACCAACATCGCATTGGCCATGATTTTGATAGTCGGTTATTTAACAATCAAAATTAACAACCATAAAAATAAAATAAATCTATTAGTTTGTTACACAGCGTCACTTGGCAATTAAAATAATATATCAGTTGTAATACCAAGATAATATATTAGTTTATATATTTTCAAATCATTTTAAATACTAACAAACATATTAGAATCATATCCAATTTCCAGTTAACTATTATTTCAAAATATTTGTTATAACATTACATATTATCCATAATTGGGGAATCGACTCAACTTGTCACTCGTAAACCAATCGTTACGACATCCTTCTTTTGTTTTGTTATAAAAAACAAATTAATCATCACTTACCTTTTTGAATAAAACCAATTTTAATTTCATCGCATTACTTTTGAAAGAAATCATTATATGTTTACAACCTGCTCTTTACTATGGAACTATCATTACATACTCAGGCCATTTTTTTCCCTTTAATTAGGAATCCCATAATATATTTGCAAAGTCTTCAAATTATTCCTCAATATGAATCATTTCTAACATCTCCTCCCTTACAACTCATATCATCTTTTGATAATCCTGAAGTTATTCAAGTTGGGGTATTTTAATTACCTCTCAGACCTTGATCAACCACATTCTTATCATAAGATAAATATGATTTGTAATCCCAAAAATAAAACCCATATTTCATTTTAATACCACTTCACTATTGTATTAAAATACGGTTTTATACAACCGTCATGCTTTTGAAATCTCCTTCCTATATATACGGTTTATACAACCGTCATTTTAATATGATTCAGTAAATGATTAATACACATTAACCCTATAACTTTAACTCCTTTAATACTCTTTGTTCCATCATCTGGATTTCTATTTCAAGTCATATTACCAAATTCAATTATAGAAATCCTTTTACATTCTCTAAATCATTTCCTTTGGGGAAATCCCACTTCAATCTCATCGATAACACTTAATGTCATTATTAGGTAATGTTGATCTTACGATTTAACGCTTTAACTCCCCATCTCTTATTCACAACTTGTTTACACATCTCTGGTTTAATATAAAGTCCTTTCTCACCTCGACTTCCTTTTCTTAAAATATTAAGTAACATTTAATCTTAAGATTACCGCATTCGCTTGAATCACTTTATAATTTCATTTACCAAATTCGGTTCAGATATAAACCCATTCATAAACCTCCTTCAAAACTCCATTATATTTCATTTATAACTTCAGTATCTTACCTAAATGAACTTCATTTAGGATTATAATTTACATCATTATTAACTTAAATTCCCTTTTTAAAAGCTCATTAAGTTAAATCAACTATTCACCCATTTATTTCATTTGATTAATCAACCCAATCTAATTTGATTAAATAATCAATTGTTGATCAAAACAGTTGGCTTGGTAAATCATTATACATGATCAACCCATTAATCAACTCTAACAAACCTTTTCATAAATAACATTTATTAATCCAAATAATCTCATTTATTGATTACTATTAAACAATAATTTATTTCTAAATAATCTCATTTACTATTAAATAAACAATAACCGATTCTAACTAATCTCACTAAATATGAAATAAATAATAATCTATTTCTGAATAATCTCACTTTAATTGTTCTTAAAAAAAGGTAAATCCTTGTTATTAATCATCAAGTTAATTTCCGCCTACTTGCTTATTAATCTTATTAATATAAGAAGCCCCTTTATAAAATTATTCAGTTATTATGGTGAAGCACGTGCTTCGCACATGGTAGATTTTGACATAAAAATGGCGGTTAAAACAAACGATATATTTATGGTTGGTTTAATTTCATTTTATAAACTCCACTTAAAAATATATTTAAAAATCTATATTCAGTTATAAAAATATATTTCATAGTTTCATTACGAACGGTAAATCAAAACAGTTGGTATTTTGGCCATCCTTATAAAATTCTCAACCAGTATCTCCATTGGTTACTTAACCAAACAAATGTCGAGGTCGGGTTTAACGATCAATAAACAATTCAGTAACCCAATCATATGTGTGCAACGGTTTCATAAATGATCATATAACAATAAATTTTTTGAGGAATCTGGTCGGATTCCTCAACATGTCCTTCCCGGCATCCAACTGTTATCTCAAATATAACATACCATCCAATATGATAGTATAAACATGATTAATTAGTTTAACTAATTACGATTAATCAATGACGACTACTTAACCATCCAGTTTAAATCCAAATTGTTTATTTCATTATAAATGTACCCAATAGGGTAAATTATCAGTTTGGAACTCATCGTCAGAAAGTGATGATGTTATTTCATTTAAGTTAAGCGGCCGTCAATATAAATAAAATAATATAAAAATATTTAACATGCATCAAACAAATCATCAAACAACTAAATAATTAACAGCCATAGCATATTGACGATAAACCCGACTTATAATTATTATACGTGGGAACTGAGTGAGATTAACTCACCTTAGTTTGGTTGTAAACTTAGCTCATTCCAGATATTTCCAACTCCGTTCAATTCAACTCTATTCCATATCGTTTCGCTCATAAATATGGTTTCAGTCCATTTTTATCGCCCAGTTCTGATGAAATATGAATATGTTATAAATATTTAAAATTTTATTTAAATAACTAATTAATTTAAATTAACGCACTAATTACTTTGTTTTCAGTACTCTGGGTCGGCTCCATAATATCGGTTTGCTGATACAGGTCCAACGTTCCTTGTTCTTGCTAGATCCTGTGAATATACGAGAATGTTGTACCTATTATACGCATGTGATTTAACCAAATTAATTACTACCTTCATTAAATAGTTAATTTATTATTAATAATATGTTGATCTAATCGGTTATGATGAGCATGGATAGGCACATTTACAAACTAAATTTAGGCGCATACACTAACCCAGTCACGTTACATGTAAAGGTCTGTGGCGGCAAGGAATTTCGCTCGATCTGAATCAGTCTTTAAACCAATCTAGACCGTTCGAAACTCCTGATCGTTTGAGAACAGGACAAATCAGAACACAAACAGAAGAACATTTCATTGTATATTACAACAATTCCATCAGATACAAGAATATACAGAGTATAAATGAATAAATTACATTCGACAAATATCAGAGATTACAATAAATTACATAGCAGCGGAAAATAATACAAAGCACAACTGAAGGTGATATACGGATACAGAGCTTTCCGGATACCATTCCAGCTGTAAACCAGGATCCTATGAATATCAATCTGCAAAACCAAAACTACTAGTTGCCCGTGTCGAAAATAGGGGCACCCAGAGTTTAGGTTAAAACAATAAACTCCAGGTCAGTCATGTGACTGGTGTGAGAACTAAAACAGTTATTTAAACTTTACTTTAAAAGAGAGTAATTCAAGGGGCCACGCCATATAACACGGAACGGGTTTCCTCCCAAGAATACCAGTGCTTAGAATAAACAACGCAATGCTTTTTCGAAAAATGAAGCTATTATAAGACCCAGGTCCCATCACACAATGCAGCGCAAGCCGGAGGATAGGGTTTTACCTTATAACAGCCAAACATGCTTGATACGTTTAAAACGAATCATTTGATACTATAATAAGTGTATAGTGTCAAAACAATTTCAATCATAAATATAAATCATAGACGGCATAAGTGCCCCATCCCACTATGTCGCCATACTAGGCTCTACAAATAAAACCGAAACACACGTATTGGAAATTGGATTTCCGTCATGAGTCGAGGCAAGGGGCAAGCTCCTCTCCGCTTCAAGACACTCTAGCATATGCCTCAGGACTACACACTCTGCGTAACACTGGGATCCTCCAAGACTAGTCCTCACTTACGTTAGAGGATTAATTATGCCAGAACACACGTTTCCCGGCCCTATAGGACCTATAATCGAGGCGCCTCGCATCCAAACCACATAGGTGAAAAGTATATAAATGTCAAGGCTGGTAGGTCACTGACACCACCCATAGCTAGAAAGAAAAGTCGTGCACTCCTTGGGTCCTCATCCCGTTTTTGACTCGTACCGAGGTGTGAGGCTCGCGAATTCACGTTATACACAAAGCTGCCACGTAGGCCGTGCTTTGATCATCAACCACAAGACTCTGCTTTTCAACAAAAGCCTTGATCCATGCAACTCAGCGTGCCACACAGGCAATTCATGCCATGCGATTGATATCTATCGATATATAACCTCTAAGCTCGTACGTCTCAGAGAAGGGCATTAAGCAAGAGAATAAATTCTCCGCCGCCAAACAGATATATATTTAACAGAAATCAATCAACACAGAATAAAATCCAATGTCAGACACACAATCCATTTACAAGTTCGTTCTGGGTCTAAACGAAACCGGAGGCACTTTCCTCGCATATCCATCGATCTCCAAGTACGTCTGGACGACCACCAACTGATTCCCTCATCTTGTGTGTACAGCCCAATCAAGATCATCAATAATCACCCAAACGATGTGAAGACTTCCGGTCTTCAACCACCGTCTTCATCTTCGACATATCGTCAAATCGGTTATTCAGAATGGGTATAAACCCGGCCTTTCCGAACAACCCGCGTATATTAAAAACAAATGTTACACAAACACGACATACGCCTCATTCCATTTCATATCCTCAAGGAAAGGTTCTCATTAATTTTATCCAATATAAATTCTTTAAAATTTATCCTTTAATCTTCCTTTGGATGTCATTTCAAACCAAATTATGGTTTTTCCCAAACTAGTCGAGATTAGCGAACCACACCGAAGTAATTATTTATTTTATTTCCCAATCCCAACCTATATATCCCATGAAGCAAAACTGGTAATACTCCATATCTAACACCACGGTGTTATCGGTAAAATTAATTACCATTTCCCGTTCAAATCTAATTAAAGATTTAACTATCGCTTTGGAGCAAAACTGGTGATACTCCATTCTCGTTTATTTTCCAAATTTGATAATTTAGATTATCAATGCACATTTCAATCTAATTGCAGATTCATTAAAACTCCTTTTACTGGGTTAAAGAACTAATGTCGTTTAAAACACAGTTCACGACAAACCCAAATCACATTCTATTTTTTATCGGGTTAAAGAACAAGTGTTGTTTAATACACTGTTCACAATAAACCCACAAATCAATTCTATTTACAACCCATTTCAAACCCAATTTATTTATTTAAAAATAAACGGGTTTTAATTTTAGTTCAAAACTAGTTCATTTCGATAAAAATCTATTTTTATCCTTTCAAATAAGGAATTTTTCATCCCAATTTTTCCCAAATCATTTCTTATGATTTTACACGAATTATTAATATTTTTAATAATTTTATCAAGGCCCGCACAGTCGATTTCCATCAACGGCCATCGAACTGCACTTACAGCGACCTTTTTCAAATTTGATTTGGACGTATATCCAAATCCAACCGTTAGATTTCAAATTTCTAATATTCGTTAGAAAGCTCTTTTCGATACGAACCCTACGGTTCCGGTTTTAGGAGAATCCGACGGTCGGATCTCCCGTAATGTCCGTTTGAAATAAATGGTCGAAATTCGCGAACTGCCGCGGCGCGACGCGTTCTATTCAGGCCATTATATTATATTATATATATATATAATATATTTCATTGATTTCTATTTAAAACGAATTTTATAAATAGTTTTGAATTCGTTTCAAAAACAATTTCAACTTCCATTTCAATTCAAATCAAAATTGAATTTTTCCTTGTAAATTCGTTTTAAAATTCATTTCTATTCAATTCAAATTTCAATTCAATTTGAATTCAATTCAATTTGAATTCAATTCAATTCGTTTTCAATTCAATTCGAATTCGTTTTCAATTCAATTCAAATTGGTTTTCTATTCGATTCAATTCAAATTGGTTTTCTATTCAATTCAAATCAATTTGGTTTTCTATTCAATTCAAATCAATTCGTTTTCAGTTTAATTCGAATTCGTTTTCAATTCAATTTAATTCGAATTCGTTTTCTATTCAATTCAATTCAAATTGGTTATATATTCAATTCAATTCAAATTCGTTATAAATTCAATTCAATTCAATTCAAATTCGTTATATATTCAATTCAATTCAAATTCGTTATATATTCAATTCAATTCAAATTCGTTATATATTCAATTCAATTCAAATTCGTTATATATTCAATTCAAATTCGTTATATATTCAATTCAAATTCGTTATATATTCAATTCAAATTCGTTATATATTCAATTCAAATTCGAATTTGTTATATATTCAATTCAATTCAAATTCGTTGATTCGATTTCTAAATCACTTTTCAATATATTCGATTTCTAAATCACTTTTCAATATATTCATTTCTAAATCACTTTTCAATATATTCATTTTAAAATGAATAAAATCGATATAAATATCGTTTACGTCAAAATGGCGTCAATCTAATCAACACGGCTTCATATGTTTCTATTTTCAAATATTCTATTTCAAATATTTCTATTTCAAAATATTTCTATTTCAAATATTTCTATTATCAAAATGTTTCGTTCAACACATGACTAATCTCAACGGATGAGTACGGTCAACACATGAACCTTTATTTTATATTGATAAAGATGTAAATTTTATTATTAAAATATTTTGTTCAACACATGACTAATCTCAACGGATGAGTACGGTCAACACATGAACCTTTATTCAGTTCATTCACAAAATAAAAATGATATTTTTAGTTTTCTAACGTATTTTAGAAAATTTCGACGGCATAACGGCACGATACTAGAAACGGGACGATGCCTAGCCTTATCCTCGGTCTAGTGAAGGCCCACGCCATTCACACATCAATCAAATCCATTCCATTTCACCAAACAATTCAATTCAAACTAAATAATCTAACCAACTACACAACCAAACAATTTAACAAACAAGCCATCCATGGTCTGTGGATGATGGGTGTCGGGTGCTGCTAAACACCGTCTACATCCTAGTATATATATATAACTAGAAAAAGAAATTGAAGAGTGAGAAGTTCTCACCAATAGCTATCCAATACCACGAATCTTCATTGATAGAAATCTTCAACGTTCTCGCCTTTTTATCCCGTTCGTTGCCCGTATTCTCTACATATGTAAAAATCGAATTTTTACTTCGCTATTCAATATATAAAAATCGAATTTTTACTTCGCTATTCAATATATAAAAATCTCACCTTCATGAATATAAAAATTCAACTTTTATATTATTGAAAATCATTTCTTTTTGCTATGAAAAATCGCCTCTTTGCAATGATAAAAATACCGTCTTTAAAATGGTAAAAATATCCGATCTTTCCATAGTTAAAAATCAAACCTTTCAAAGTCAAAAATCAAATTCCTTCATAGTTTAAAAATCAAATCTTTTATAGTTTAAAGATCTAATCTTTTCTATTTAAAAATCTCCGTCTTTTCAAATTTAAAGATTTCGCCTTTTCAAATTCATCATTATAAAAATCACATTTTTATTTTGCTACACATATAAAGATGATATTTCTAATATTCCTATCATGTAAAAATTATATTTTTAATTCTCTACATAAACAAAATCATATTTTTACATCTTCTACATAGTAAAGATTATATTTTTAATACTTTAAAAATATAAAAATCATATTTTTATTTCTACAAATATAAAGATCATAGCTTTATCGGTATGAAAATCATAGCTTTATCTAAAATAAAGATCCGACCTTTCTATTATTAAAAATTTCACCTTTCTGTGCTAAAAATCCAATCTTTTCGTTTTTAAAAATCCTTTCTTTTCTCTCATGAAAATCAATGCTAGTTTTATATTCAACAGCAATATAAATTTTATATTAAATCAGAAAATAAAATTAAATAAACAAATTAAACACTTACAGGAAAAAAAAGGAGAGAGGGGGTGGTTGTTTGCGTCACTAGAGGGGGGATTGGCTGCTGGTGGTCGTGTGCATCGGTCAGTGGTGCGGCGGG
This sequence comes from Allium sativum, assembly GCA_030737875.1. NCBI lineage: Eukaryota > Viridiplantae > Streptophyta > Magnoliopsida > Asparagales > Amaryllidaceae > Allium > Allium sativum. Next base: position 1,013,262,103 of record CM060926.1, on the reverse strand, counting down.
GGTAGCCGAGGCGGTTCCCGGTGGTGGCTGCATCCAGGGGCGGTGCGGTTTCGTCCCGGTGTTGGGTGTCGTGCGCGGTCTCCAGATGAAGGAGGAGAGAGGGAAGATCGGAGCGATGGGGGAGGATGTGGGGGGGAGGGGCGGCGATGGTTTCGGAGGTGGCGCGGTGGTCATCGGGGAGGGCGGCGGCTCCTCTCCGCTTCGTCGTCTTCTTCTTCTTCTTCTTTTTCTCTTTTTTTATTTTGCTTTCTGATCGAATTGAAAAACGAGAAAGGGGGGGCAGAGGTAAAGGAAAGGAGAGAGAAGGGTTAGGTTATTATATTTTATTTATTTAATTATTTAATTTTCCACCAAAAAGCAACTTTTATTTTCGACCTCAAAACGTGGCCCACCGCCTGACGTCCATAGCTAATTACCCCCATTCCGAACACAATGGGATATGTATCGTAAGCTGATTCGATCGTTTCGATCAGTTTCCGTTGAAGTCAACATATAACTCTATATATTGAATTTGAACGCGCATTTCAATTTACCGGGGTCACATATGAACTCTATAAATTGCAGAAAAATATTTTCTAACTTCGTATTGACGATACGGTCCTAACAAAACTAGTTTCGTCGAATTCTGAGGCCGTTGGAAAAATGGCCATTTTCCAGTCGATTAAAATCAATGGAAACTGGTCAAACGCGTTTTCCTTAGCCACGCTCACATATTGATTCGAAAAATTATGAAATTTGGAATCTAACAATAATTTGACATCACGGACCAAACAAAAGTGGTTTCGTCGAAATCCGAGGTTGTTTGCAAAATTCCCATTTTTAAGGGCCTGAATTCCATAGCGACTATTCAGAATTTTCAACTAGACATATCTTTTGATTCCCGCTATGAAATTTCGATTTTTCGGATTCGTTGGAAAGATATCATCAAATAGATCCTATTATTTTTGGTTTCGCTAAAATCCGGATTGTTTTGCACCGGTACATTCAATTGAAGTTTGAAATCGAATTATCGAACTACCGCGCCATTTTCAATTCTATTTATAATTTAAAATAAATATTTATATTCTAACGACGACGCGTATAAATATATACGTTCTAATTCTATTCAAAATAAATTTCTGGTCGATATTATTTAAAATAATCTATTTTAAATATTCAAAATTCTCTAAAATTGCCAACATAAAAATTTTAAACTGGCTCAGATTTTCCGGGTTATTACAATCTCCACCACTTAAAACTTTTCGTCCCCGAAAAGGAACAAAGTCGAAAGTGGTTTGATTAATCAACACTACGTTCGATCTGACTTCCATTCTCCAACTTTTCAGTTTCTGAGAATTTTCAAATTTTCAAAAATTTGGCTAACACCCAAAATTTTCGAAAAATTTCGCCATAACCTCCCCTGCATCGGGAGCCACAGGAAAATCCCGAAATTGCCATATAGGCCTTCTGATCTCAAAAAGAAAAAGAAAAAGCCAAGCGGCTAGCCAATAGGCTCATAAAATCATCATCACCCAAACAAAACAGTAAATTATGTAGTAAACATGTACCTATTTGTCGGGCAAACAAATTTTATTCTTCGGCTCTAGCCTCCTTGCTATGACCTGTTCAATGTAAGTATATGTATATGCAAGCAAATGCGACCAATTTTCAATATAGTTCAATATTTGATTCAATTAGGCATAAAGGTTCAAAATTATCAAACAAATAAACAAACAACACAAACATCAATCAATTAGTGGATTAGAGTTTCAAATTCATAAATTTTGATATATAGTCAAAAATCATGTTTTTGATGCCAATTCACAACAAAGTGTACTAGCTATATTAGTTTTGGTTCTCACACCAGTCTAATGGAAATATATAGACATCACACCTTCGGAACACGAACACAAATTCTGATGATGATATATCAATCATCAGAATCATCTCCGGGCGACTATAATGTGATTCTATATCTATCCAATATATTAAAACTTCGAATATACGTTCATGACGCGTATATGCAAAATCTTTATATATTGGATTGTCCAAATTCAATATAAATAAATAATCAAATATGTATAAAGCGATTTAAATTTTAAAACAAAATTGTTTTCATTTGAAAAATATACTCTTCACACTCGTTCTAGGATACTACTGATCCTATCTCTAACGAGTCATTCTAACTGGATATTACTAATCCAATATCTGATGAATTCTTTCGTATGGTTCTAATGTGCCTTGTTCTTGAGCTCTGTAAACCAAAGCTCTGATACCAAATGTGGCGGCAAGGAATTTCGCTCGATCCGAATCAGTCGTTAAACCGATCTAGACCGTTCGAAACCCCTGATCGTTTGAGAACAGGACAAATCAGAACACAAAGAGAAGAACATTTCATTGTATATTACAACAATTCCATCAGATACAAGAATATACAGAGTATAAATGAATAAATTACATTCGACAAATATTAGAGATTACAATAAATTACATAGCAGCGGAAAATAATACAAAGCACAACTGAAGGTGATATACGGATACAGAGCTTTCCGGATATCATTCCAGCTGTAAACCAGGATCCTGTGAATATCAATCTGCAAAACCAAAACTACTAGCTGCCCGTGTCGAAAATAGGGGCACCCAGAGTTTAGGTTAAAACAATAAACTCCAGGTCAGTCATGTGACTGGTGTGAGAACTAAAACAGTTATTTAAACTTTACTTTAAAAGAGAGTAATTCAAGGGGCCACGCCGTATAACACGGAACGGGTTTCCTCCCAAGAATACCAGTGCTTAGAATAAACAACGCAATGCCTTTTCAAAAAATGAAGCTATTATAAGACCCAGGTCCCACCACACAATGCAACGCAAGCCGGAGGATAGGGTTTTACCTTATAACAGCCAAACATGCTTGATACGTTTAAAACAACTCATTTGATACTATAATAAGTGTATAGTGTCAAAACAATTTCAATCATAAATATAAATCATAGACGACATAAGTGCCCCATCCCACTATGTCGCCATACTAGGCTCTACAAATAAAACCGAAACACACGTATTGGAAATTGGATTTCCGTCATGAGTCGAGGCAAGGGGCAAGCTCCTCTCCGCTTCGAGACACTCTAGCAAATGCCTCAGGACTACACACTCTGGGTAACCCTGGGATCCTCCAAGACCGGTCCTCACTTACGTTAGAGGATTAATTATGCCTGAACACACGTTTCCCGACCCTATAGGACCTATAATCGAGGCGCCTCGCATCCAAACCACAAAGGTGAAAAGTATATAAATGTCAGGGCTGGTAGGTCACTGACACCACCCATAGCTAGAAAGAAACGTCGTGCACTCCTTGGGTCCTCATCCCGTTTTTGACTCATACCGATACACAAAGCTGCCACGTAGGCCGTGCTTTGATCATCAACCACAAGACTCTGCTTTTCAACAAAAGCCTTGATCCATGCAACTCAGCGTGCCACACAGGCAATTCATGCCATGCGATTGATATCTATCGATATATAACCTCTAAGCTCGTATGTCTCAGAGAACGGCGTTAAGCAAGAGAATAAATTCTCCGCCGCCAAACAGATATATATTTAACAGAAATCAATCAACACAGAATAAAATCCAATGTCAGACACACAATCCATTTACAAGTTCGTTCTGGGTCTGAACGAAACCGGAGGCACTTTCCTCGCATATCCATCGATCTCCAGGTACGTCTAGACGACCACCAACTGATTCCCTCATCTTGGGTGTACAGCCCAATCAAGATCATCAGTAATCACCCAAACGATGTGAAGACTTCCGGTCTTCAACCACCGTCTTCATCTTCGACATATCGTCGAATCGGTTATTCAGAATGGGTATAAACCCGGTCTTTCTGTGACGAGAAAGAATTTCGCTCGGTCCGAACCAGTCGCTAAACCGATCCAGGCCGTTCGAAACGCCCTATCGTTTGAGAACACGACAAAACAGAACGCATATAAAAGAACATTTCATTGTATATTACAACAATGCATCAGATTACAAGAATATCCAGAGTATAAATGAATAATACACAGAATTATCAGAGATTTAAATTACATTTAAATACATAGCAGCGGAAAATAATACAATACACAACTAGAATGAGATATACGGATACAAAGCTTTCCGGATATCGTTCCAGCTGTAAACCAGGATCCTGTGAATATAAATCTGCAAAACCAAAACTACTAGCTGCCCGTGTCAAAATAGGGGCACCCAGAGTTTGGGTTAAAACAATAAACTCCAGGTCAGGCATGGGACTGGTGTGAGAACTAAAACAGTTAATCTTTATTTTAAAGTTAGGTAAATCAAGGGACCACGCCGTATAACACGGAACGGGTTTCCTCCCAAGAATACCAGTGCATAAAACAAACAGCGCAATGCTAAATAAAGAAAAATGAAGCTGTTATAAGACCCAGGTCCCATCACACAATGCAACGCAGCCGAGGATAGGGTTTTCCCTTATAACAGCCAAAGAATGCTTGATACGTTTAAAACAAATCATTTGATACTATTATAAGTGCATAGTGTATAAAACACTTCAAATCATAAGTATCAATCATAGGCGGCATGAGCGCCCCATCCCACTATGTCGCCATACTAGGCTCTACAAATAAAACCGCAAATGTCACGTATTTGGAAATTGGATTTCCGTCTATGAACCGAGGCAAAAGATAGTCCTCAACCGATTCGAGACTGTCTAGCCCGAGCCTCAGGACCCAGACTCAGGTGGGCCCTTGGATCCTCAGGGCCAGTCCACCGATGTGGATTAAACTTAAACCCTGAACATGCGTCTCCCCACCCTATGGGGTGTAAGTCTGGTCCGTCTGCCGACCAGAATGCATCGGCCGAAACCGATATAACCGAGGCGCCTCGCAACAGCAACAACCACATAAGTCAAACTCGTCAGGGCGTGTAAAACCACTAACGCCACTTCTAGCTAGAAAGAAACGCATGCCCTCCCTGACGTCCTCTCCCGTTTCTGGTTCACAACCGGGGTGTGAGGCTCGCGAATTCACGTTACACAAAGCTGTGCCACACAGGCTGTGCTTTGATCATCACCACAAGACTTTGCTTTTCAACAGAAGCCTCGATCAATTGCCACTCAGGCATGCCACACAGGCAATTCACTCCATGCGTTTGATATCCATTAATATATAACCCCTGAGCTCGTACGTCTCAGAGAAGGGCGTTAAGCAAGAGAATAAATTCTCCGCCGCCAAACAGATATATATTTAATAGAGATCAATCACACGGACTAAAATCCAATGTCAGACACACAGTCCATTTACAAGTCCGTTCTGGGTCTGAACGAAACCGGAGGCACCTAGTACCCCGCATATCCATCGATCTCCAAGTACGTCTGGACGATCACAAACTGTTTCCATCTTCTTGGGTGTACAGCCCAATCAAGATCATCAGTAATCACCCAAACGACGTGAAGACTTCCGGTCTTCGACCACCGTCTTCATCTTCGACACCACGTCGAATCAGTTATTCAGAATGGGATAAACCCGGTCTTTCTGAATAACTCGCGTATATATTATAAAAGTGTTACACAAACACAACATACGCCTCATTCCAATTCAGAATATTCTTTTATTCAAATATTCCTATACTTTGGGAAAAGTTCCCATTAATTTTATCAAAGATAAATTCTTGAATTTATTCTTTAATCTCATTTGAATATCAATTCAAACTAGTCGGGATTAGCCAACCACACCGAAGTAATCATTTATTTTATTTCCCAATCCCAACCTATTCATCCCATGAAGTAAAACTGGTGATACTTCATATCTAACACCACAGTGTTATCGGTAAATTCAGTTACCATTTCACGTTCAAATCTAATTAAAGATTTAACTATCGCCTGGAGCAAAACTGGTGATACTCCATTCTCGACCATTTCAATCTAATTAAAGATTCATTAAAACTCCACTTAGTTTTAATCTTCGACTGGGTTAAAGAATCAGTGTCATTTAAAACACGGTTCACGATAAACCCAAAATCACATTCCATTAATTATCGGGTTAAAGAACGAGTGTTATTTAAAACACTGTTCACGATAAACCCAAAAATCAATACCAATTCAATTCCAATTAAATATCATTTAATTGGTACACTTCATTAAATCTAAAATAAAAAGATTTAATCTTTTCTCAACTGGGTTCAAGAACAGTGTCAGTGAAGACACCATTCATGACAAACCCAAATCACATTTGATATTCAATACAAGGCTCTGAGTAGAAAATATATCGGCTTATATTCAATATCAAATTCTACGACTAACAAAGGTCGTATTGGAAATAACGATATAAATATATATCTTTCAAATTTCCATAACAACATCTGTATAATCACGAATTCCAACATCGAAATATTCCGAAGACAATTTCGATTCAAATCCACTCCAATGCAATCATTGGAAATTTTGGTTATTTTTAAAACCCCTCTTCAAATTCAATTTATTTATTTAAAAATAAATAGAATTATATTTCTAGTTCAAAACTAGTTCATTTCGATAAAAATCTATTTTTATCTTTTCAAATATGGAGTTTTTCATCCCAAATCTTCACAAATCATTTCTTATGATTTTACACAAATTATTACTATTTTTAATAATTTTATCAAGGCCCGTACAGTCGATTTCCATCAATGGCCATCGAACTGCACTTACAGCGACCTTTTTCAAATTTGATTTGGACATAATTCCAAATCCAACCGTTAGATTTCAAATTTCTAACATTCGCTAGAAAGCTCTTTTCGATACGAACCCAACGGTTCCGGTTTTAGGAGAATCCGACGGTCGGATCTCCCGCAATGTCCGTTTGAAATAAATGGTCGAAATTCACGAACTGCCGCGGCGCGGCGCGTTCTATTCAGGCCATTATATTATATATATAATATATATAATATATACTTCGTCGATTTCTATTTAAAACGAATTATATAAATAGTTTTAAATTCGTTTCAAAGGCAATTTCAACTTCCATTTCAATTCAAATCGAAATTGAATTCTTCTTTATAAATTCGTTTCAAAATTCATTTCTATTCAATTCAAATTTCAATTCAATTTGAATTCGTATTCAATTCAATTCATTTCGAAATCGTTTTCAATTCAATTCATTTCGAAATCGTTTTCAATTCAATTCATTTCGAAATCGTTTTCAATTCAATTCATTTCGAAATCGTTTTAAAATCAATATAAATATCGATCACGTCAAAATGGCGTCAATCTAATCAACACGACTTCATAAATTTCTATTTTCAAATATTCTATTTCAAATATTTCTATTTCTAAACTGGAATGAGGCCCAATCAATTACCACTAAAATTAATTATATGGATTTTCATACAACACATGTGTATAATAGCATTGAAAAATGATCAACCATCAACCAAAGTGCACTACACTGTATAAGCATCAAATAAAGATATCTAACGCTTATAACAGCCTGTCAATCAATCGATCGACATATTTAATCAATCAGGATGAGTGAACTTCAAATTTCATCCCAACACCCGTGTGGGGTTTCAAACAATCAAACACAGATTTTATTTGTGCAGTTGGGCGATGTGTAAAATTTTATCGACCCAATCAATGTCCTTCAAATAGGTGTACATAAACAAACCGTCTGGTTTGTAAATGAATATTTTATTTTATCCACTTTCACTATATTCATTCTCACGTTAAAAATTATATTCTTAACGATAAAACATTTTATTCCAACATATGAATTTCTATTATTCATTTACACGATAAAATGATATTTTTATTTTCTAACTTATTTTAGAAAATTTCGGCAGCATAACGGCACGATACTAGAAACGGGACAAGGCCTAGCCTTATCCCCGGTCTAGTGAAGGCCCACGCCATTCACACATCAATCATATCAATTCATTTCACCAAAACAATCCAATCCAAATCAAATAATCTAACCAACTACACAACCAATCAAACAAGTCCATGGTCTGTGGACGGGTGTCGGGTGCTACTAAGCACCGTCTGCATCCTAGTATATATATATAACTAGAAAATAAAATTGAAAGGTGAGAAATTCTCACCGATAGCTATCCTAGCTCCACGGCACTTCATTGATAGAAATCTTCATCGCTTTCGCATTTTCTTCATCTTTGTTGCCCGTAGCCACTACATATATACAAATCACATTTTTATATTTTGATGTCTTTAAAATAAAAATCACATTTTTATTTATTCACTTTCAATTTAAAAATCATATTTTTATAATCACTTCATATATTTAAAAATCGAATTCTTACTATGCTATTCAATATATAAAAATCGAATTTTTACTTCTATAAGCTCAAACCCTTTTTCTCTTCAAAGATTAAACCTTTTTCCTATTTAAAGTTTTTTTTCTTTAAACAAAATTCGTTTTTAAAAACATAAAAATCAGTTTTTTAAATACATAAAAATCAGTTTTTTTTTACTTTAAACAAAATCAGTTTTTAAAAACATAAAAATCAGTTTTTTATTTTCAAACAAAATCAGTTTTTTTATTTTCTGTTTTTATAAAATAAAAGTAAAATAATAAAATAAAAACAAATACTTACAAAGAGAGGGGGGGTATCTCGTCGGCGTCAGGGCTAGGGGGGGGGGGGTCGCAGGTCGGAGGCGGGTCCAACGGGGGTGGGCGAGGCTGCTGCTCGATTCGGTTGCAGGGGGGGTTCCTTCGCATCGCACTTCGATTGACGGCCGGGGGGGGGGGGGGGTTTGGTTGCATCGGTGGAGGGGGGGGATGCGCGGCGCCTTGGGCGGCGCGTGGCCAGGCCGCGATGGCCTCCGGTGGAGGAGCATCGATTAGGTTTAGTTTCTTTTTTTTCGTTCTCGTTTTGATTCTGAATCGAGAATGGGGGGGGCCAGAAGATAAAGGAAAGGAGAGGAGAATTATATTTTTTTTTTATTATTATTTAATTCAACCTAAAGTTGACTTTTTCATACGACCTCGAAACGAGGCCCACCGCCTGTCGTCCATAGCGTATTACCCCTATTCTGAACACAATGGGATATATATCGCAAGCTGATTCGACTGTTTGAATCAGTTTCCGTTTAATTTACATTTAAATCACTATATTGAATTTTAAACGTACCTTTCAAATTACCGGGGTCACATACTAACTAGAAAAATTCCAGAAAAATATTTTCTAGCTTCGTATCGACGATACGGTCCTAACAAAACTAGTTTCGTCGAATTCTGAGACCGTTAGAAAAATGGCCAATTTCCAGTCGATTAAAATCAACTGAAACTGGTCAAACGCGTTTTCCTTTGCCACGCTCACATATTGATTCGAAAAATTATAAAATTTGAAACCTAGCAATAATTTAACATCACGGACCCAACAAAACTGGTTTCGTCGAAATCCGAGGTCATTTGCAAAATGTCCATTTTTAAGGGCCTGAATTCCATAGCGACTATTCAGAATTTTCAACTGGACATATCTTTTGATTCCCGCTATGAAATCTTGATTTTACGGATTCGATAGAAAGATATTATCAATTAGATCCTATCATTTTGGTTTCACTAAAATCCGGATTGTTTTGCACCCGGTACATTCAATTGAAGTTTGAAATCGAATTATCGAACTACCGCGCCATTTTCAATTCTATTTATAATTATATATAAATATTTATATTCTAACGACGACGCGTATAAAATATATACGTTCGAATTATATTCAGAATAAATTTATCGTCGATATTATTTAAAATAATTCATTTTAAATAATCAAAATTCGCTAAAATGGCCAAAATAAAAATTTTAAACTGGCCCAGATTTTCGGGTTGTTACACTTTCCGAACAACCCGCGTATATTAAAAAAAATGTTACACAAACACGACATACGCCTCATTCCATTTCATATCCTCAGGGAAAGGTTCTCATTAATTTTATCCAAGATAAATTCTTTAAAATTTATCCTTTAATCTTCCTTTGGATGTCATTTCAAACCAAATTATGGTTTTTCCCAAACTAGTCGAGATTAGCGAACCACACCGAAGTAATTATTTATTTTATTTCCCAATCCCAACCTATATATCCCATGAAGCAAAACTGGTAATACTCCATATCTAACACCACGGTGTTATCGGTAAAATTAATTACCATTTCCCGTTCAAATCTAATTAAAGATTTAACTATCGCTTTGGAGCAAAACTGGTGATACTCCATTCTCGTTCATTTTCCAAATTTGATAATTTAGATTATCAATGCACATTTCAATCTAATTGCGGATTCATTAAAACTCCTTTTACTGGTTTAAAGAACTAATGTCGTTTAAAACACAGTTCACGGCAAACCCAAATCACATTCTATTTATTATCGGGTTAAAGAATAAGTGTTGTTTAATACACTGTTCACGATAAACCCACAAATCAATTCTATTTACAACCCATTTCAAACCCAATTTATTTATTTAAAAATAAATGGGTTTTAATTTTAGTTCAAAACTAGTTCATTTCGATAAAAATCTATTTTTATCCTTTCAAATAAGGAATTTTTCATCCCAATTTTTCCCAAATCATTTCTTATGATCTTACATGAATTATTAATATTTTTAATAATTTTATCAAGGCCCGTACAGTCGATTTCCATCAACGGCCATCGAACTGCACTTACAGCGACCTTTTTCAAATTTGATTTGGACGTAGCTCCAAATCCAACCGTTAGATTTCAAATTTCTAATATTCGTTAGAAAGCTCTTTTCGATACGAACCCAACGGTTCCGGTTTTAGGAGAATCCGACGGTCGGATCTCCCGTAATGTCCGTTTGAAATAAATGGTCGAAATTCGCGAACTGCCGCGGCGCGGCGCGTTCTATTCAGGCCATTATATTATATATATAATATATATAATATATATTTCATCGATTTCTATTTAAAACGAATTTTATAAATAGTTTTGAATTCGTTTCAAAAACAATTTCAACTTCCATTTCAATTCAAATCAAAATTGAATTTTTCCTTATAAATTCGTTTTAAAATTCATTTCTATTCTATTCAATTTGAATTCAATTCAATTCGTTTTCAATTCAATTCGAAATCGTTTTCAATTCAATTCAAATTGGTTTTCTATTCGATTCAATTCAAATTGGTTTTCTATTCAATTCAAATCAATTTGGTTTTCTATTCAATTCAAATTAATTCGTTTTCAGTTCAATTCGAATTCGTTTTCAATTCAATTTAATTCGAATTCGTTTTCTATTCAATTCAATTCAAATTGGTTATATATTCAATTCAATTCAAATTCGTTATAAATTCAATTCAATTCAAATTCGTTATATATTCAATTCAATTCAAATTCGTTATATATTCAATTCAATTCAAATTCGTTATATATTCAATTCAATTCAAATTCGTTATATATTCAATTCAAATTCGTTATATATTCAATTCAAATTCGTTATATATTCAATTCAAATTCGAATTTGTTATAAATTCAATTCAAATTCGTTGCAAAATATTCGATTTCTAAATCACTTTTCAATATATTCGATTTCTAAATCACTTTTCAATATATTCGACTTCTAAATCACTTTTCAATATATTCGATTTCTAAATCACTTTTCAATATATTCATTTCTAAATCACTTTTCAATATATTCATTTTAAAATGAATAAAATCGATATAAATATCGTTCACGTCAAAATGGCGTCAATCTAATCAACACGGCTTCATATGTTTCTTTTTTCAAATATTCTATTTCAAATATTTCTATTTCAAAATTTTTCTATTTCAAATATTTCTATTATCAAAATGTTTCGTTCAACACATGACTAATCTCAACGGATGAGTACGGTCAACACATGAACCTTTATTTTATATTGATAAAGATGTAAATTTTATTATTAAAATATTTCGTTCAACACATGACTAATCTCAACGGATGAGTACAGTCAACACATGAACCTTTATTCAGTTCATTTACAAAATAAAAATGATATTTTTATTTTTCTAACATATTTTAGAAAATTTCGGCGGCATAACGGCACGATACTAGAAACGGGACGAGGCCTAGCCTTATCCCCGGTCTAGTGAAGGCCCACGCCATTCACACATCAATCAAATCCATTCCATTTCACCAAACAATTCAATTCAAACCAAATAATCTAACCAACTACACAACCAAACAATTTAACAAACAAGCCACCCATGGTCTGTGGATGACGGGTGTCGGGTGCCACCGTCGACATCCTAGTATATATATATAACTAGAAAAAGAAATTGAAGAGTGAGAAGTTCTCACCAATAGCTATCCAATACCACGACTCTTCATTGATAGAAATCTTCAACGTTCTCACCTTTTTATCCCGTTCGTTGCCCGTATTCTCTACATATGTAAAAATCGAATTTTTACTTCGTTATTCAATATATAAAAATCGAATTTTTACTTCGCTATTCAATATATAAAAATTGAATTTTTACTTCGCTATTCAATATATAAAAATCTCACCTTCATGAATATAAAAATTCAACTTTTATATTATTGAAAATCATTTCTTTTTGCTATGAAAAATCGCCTCTTTGCAATGATAAAAATACCGTCTTTAAAATGGTAAAAATATCCGATCTTTCCATAGTTAAAAATCAAACCTTTCAAAGTCAAAAATCAAATTCCTTCATAGTTTAAAAATCAAATCTTTTATAGTTTAAAGATCTAATCTTTTCTATTTAAAAATCTCCGTCTTTTCAAATTTAAAGATTTCGCCTTTTCAAATTCATCATTATAAAAATCACATTTTTATTTTGCTACACATATAAAGATGATATTTCTAATATTCCTATCATGTAAAAATTATATTTTTAATTCTCTACATAAACAAAATCATATTTTACATCTTCTACATAGTAAAGATTATATTTTTAATACTTTAAAAATATAAAAATCATATTTTTATTTCTACAAATATAAAGATCATAGCTTTATCGGTATGAAAATCATAGCTTTATCTAAAATAAAGATCCGACCTTTCTATTATTAAAAATTTCACCTTTCTATGCTAAAAATCCAATCTTTTCGTTTTTAAAAATCCTTTCTTTTCTCTCATGAAAATCAATGCTAGTTTTATATTCAACAGCAATATAAATTTTATATTAAATCAGAAAAGAAAATTAAATAAACAAATTAAACACTTACAGTAAAAAAAAGGAGAGAGGGGGTGGCTGTTTGCGTCACTAGAGGGGGGATTGGCTGCTGGTGGTCGTGTGCATCGGTCAGTGGTGCGGCGGGGGTAGCCGAGGCGGTTCCCGGTGGTGGCTGCATCCAGGGGCGGTGCGGTTTCGTCCCGGTGTTGGGTGTCGTGCGCGGTCTCCAGATGAAGGAGGAGAGAGGGAAGATCAAAGCGAAGGGGGAGGATGTGGCGGGGCGGCGATGGGTTCGGAGGTGGCGCGGTGGTCATCGGGAAGGGCGGCGGCTCCTCTCCGCTTCGTCTTCTTCTTCTTCTTTTTTTTCTCTTTTTTTTTATTTTGCTTTCTGATCGAATTGAAAAACGAGAAAGGGGGGCATAGGTAAAGGAAAGGAGAGAGAAGGGTTAGGTTATTATATTTTATTTATTAAATTATTTAATTTTCCACCAAAAAGCAACATTTATTTTCGACCTTAAAACGGGGCCCACCGCCTGACGTCCATAGCTAATTACCCCCATTCCGAACACAATGGGATATGTATCGTAAGCTGATTCGATCGTTTCGATCAGTTTCCGTTGAAGTCAACATATAACTCTATATATTGAATTTGAACGCGCATTTCAATTTACCGGGGTCACATATGAACTCTATAAATTGCAGAAAAATATTTTCTAACTTCGTATTGACGATACGATCATAACAAAACTAGTTTCGTCGAATTCTGAGGCCGTTGGAAAAATGGCCATTTTCCAGTCGATTAAAATCAATGGAAACTGGTCAAACGCGTTTTCCTTTGCCACGCTCACATATTGAATCGAAAAATTATGACATTTGGAATCTAATAATAATTTGACATTGCGGACCCAACAAAAGTGGTTTCGTCGAAATCCGAGGTCTTTAGCAAAATTCCCATTTTTAAGGGCCTAAATTCCATAGCGACTATTCAGAATTTTCAACTGGACATATCTTTTGATTCCTGCTATGAAATTTCGATTTTTCGGATTTGTTAGAAAGATATCATCAAATAGATCCTATTATTTTTGGTTTCGCTAAAATCCGGATTGTTTTGCACCCGGTACATTCAATTGAAGTTTGAAATCGAATTATCGAACTACCACGCCATTTTCAATTCTATTTATAATTTAAAATAAATATTTATATTCTAACGACGACGCGTATAAATATATACGTTCTAATTCTATTCAAAATAAATTTCTGGTCGATATTATTTAAAATAATCTATTTTAAATATTCAAAATTCGCTAAAATTGCCAAAATAAAAATTTTAAACTGGCTCAGATTTTCCGGGTTATTACAAGGTCAGTATGGTTTCTTGATAAGGCAAAGCTTTACAAAACATCACGTTTGAAAAAAAAATATTATTAATTACCTTAAAATCGAATTAGGCTTCATTAATTCCTCCATGTCATTCTTCTTCCACAAACGAAGCTCTCCTTCCACCAAAACATACAGCTCCTTCCTCTCGCACATGTGGAGATCGAACTCCAGTGAATCACCCAACCCTCCACGTTTCTCTAAACCAACACCACCGGCGATTACCTCCATCCCTCCTCTCCGCGACGTACACTCCCAGACAATGTTCGGTTCCCCCTTGTAAAACGTGACAGCAACTTCAGGCTGTGATAACCGCGACAAAAGTTTTCTCCAAGTTGCACCAATTTTTGCCAAGCCGCTTGAAATCTTCCCACGATCATCCTTCTATGCTTTAAAGCTTGAATTGACGCAAAAAAATGGTGTATACTCGAACCTGATCTTTGCCGTGAGTTTCCAGTTGAACAAAATTTCGTTCGAGTATGGTGAAATATATATGAATGCATAGAGATTGTTGACGCGAGTTTAAGGAGATACAAATCTCAATTTTTAGTGGAGGAATACATATATTTGGATCTGAAAGGATTTTCAAAGAGAGGAGCCGCCATTTTTGTTCACCGTTGTTCTTGCTTCAGCAGTGGATGAGAGCTTCAGTA
Source organism: Allium sativum (assembly GCA_030737875.1). Classification (NCBI taxonomy): domain Eukaryota; kingdom Viridiplantae; phylum Streptophyta; class Magnoliopsida; order Asparagales; family Amaryllidaceae; genus Allium; species Allium sativum. The sequence goes on along the minus strand of CM060926.1, from coordinate 1,013,246,966 downwards.
TTTATAGAGGCCGATGCCTTGGCATGCACGGGTTCAATACCTTGGTCATCACGGCGAGGTAGTCTGGTGCCCACGTTACTTTGTAGAGCATCTGTGCATTTCATGTTTAAGTGATTTCGACTTATCATAGGGCAGAACAGGAGGGCATCTACGCTAATAGGCTTAGAAAAAGAGAAATGGTTCATACATTATCTTACAGATAAGCTAGCGTGTACCATATATATTTAAAATATTTATATTCTTATAGGCATGGCATGTGTGTAGGCTCTGAAAATAGGGGAGCCATGTGATTTTTCATTTATGTGTGCTTCAGCCTTAAGGGTCTGAACAAATCTTAGGGTAGCATTCTCGAAACAACAACTGGTCGGCATGGTGTATAAACAACAAAATACATAGGGTAGGTTGTCTTCTCCTCTAGCTGGGTAAGATATATATGTGTTGTTTAAATCAAGTAGGTTGGTTTAGTAGAAACTAATTATAACGATGCAGACAATGGAAACAAATGGGACAGCGTCGCCGATCTAGATGGACAAACATCGAATTGCAGAAATGAAAATGATAAAGAGCCATGTAAAGGAACAACTAGTGAATGGGATGGTATTGTCATAAAAAGAAGTGTAGTGTAAGCACTAGCCAGTGAAAGGATGGTTGTACTGATAATGAACCAAATAAAGAGGAGAATGCACCTTCAAATGAGAAGAAAGGAACATCCTATAGATTTTGGAAGCCTATTTCCATTAACCTGGGTGTCCTTTATCATTTCAACTCTATATAAAAATTGATTTTAACTGAACAGGCCATGTGCTTTGCTCACACGTAAGTTCTGGTTGGATTATTTTCTTGTATTCAGATTCTCTGTTTCTTAAATCTCGATATCACTTGTTTAAGGGGGTTTGCATTCCCAGCCGTACACACTTTTATTCTCTTGAAATATCATGTTCATTTGATTATCATTATTATTTACTTACCTATTAACAATTATATACTGTTTCGTATGTCGTCCTGTTTTTACTACTATACATGAAGTCCATGCATTAGGAACTTTCATATCTACGTACAAGTGGGAAAATATTTTGATAAACGACTTATAAAATAATATCGATAAATAATTCAAATAAAATTCTGAAACCATTAAATTCAAAATAAATAAATAAATTAATATCGACAGATATGCCCAAATAGTATAAAACTTCAGATTTGGTGAATATCGAATTATAACTCCGCATTAACCAGTTTGAGTCAACCGATATCAAATATAAATAGAAAACGTTATTAAATTTATTGAATAAATGTTATCGTTATTTAACGATTTCCATAGCAACTATTTTAAAATTTGAATTGGACATAACTAACAATCTATACACTGAAATCCCGATTTTTCTTTTTCATTAGAAAATTATCATCAAACAGACTCAAACGTTTTCAGTTGAAGTTCAAAAATGAATATTACAAACTGCAACGCCATTACGAGCTCGGTTTATAATAAATATAAATTATAATGTTTAAACTTTGAATTTAAATATTACAAATCCATAAATATTCCAATTAAAAAAAATTAAAACAAAAATTAAATATTCAAATTAAAGTGGCCGAAAATCTGGGTCACTACAAAAAAGTTCTAGCTTGGTTCTGTGCTTCATAATGAGTTCAGAGAAAAGATAACGTTTCAAAATGCCATAAAAAGTTTCGAAATTCAAATTTTTAGCCTGTTTTTGGGCAAAATGTTTGATGTTATTTCTTTATGATAAAAGTAGATTTGACTCCAAATTTTCTACAGTAAGAAGCTCTCTTAGTCTACTAAATTATCATTAAAAGAAACCATCAAAATCATTTATTAATTTTATACATAAAATCGAACATCATGAGGCATTTTTAACATGTCCATTTCCGGCTAATTTTTACATGTCCTTGCATCCAGTTTTCAGGTACACAAACGACCGAATTAGAAAAGGTGCAAAGAGTATGTAATAACCCGGAAATCCGGGCCAATTTAAAATTTTTATTTTGGCAATTTTATTGAATTTTGATTATTTAAAATGAATTATTTTAAATAGTAACGACGAGAAATTTATTTTGAATAGAATTCGAACATATATATTATATCGATCATTGTTAGAATATTAAATTTTATTTATAATTATAAAAGGAATTGAAAATGGCGCGGTAGCTTGATAATTCGATTTCAAAGTTCAAATGAATGTACCGGGTGCAAAATAATCCGGATTTTAGCGAAACAAAAAATATTAGAATCTAATTGTGAATATCTTTCCAACGAATCTGAAAAATCGATATTTCATAGCGGGGATAAAAAGTTATGTCCAGTTGAAATTTCAGAATAGTTGCTATGGAATTTCAGCCCTTAGAAAATGGAAATTTTGCAAACGGCCTCGGATTTTGACAAGACCACTTTTGTTGGATCCGTGATGTCAAATTATTTCTAGGTTTCAAATTTCATAATTTTTCGAATCAATATGTGAGCGTGGCAAAGGAAAACGCGTTTGACCAGTTTCAGTTGATTTTAATCGACTGGAAAATGGCCATTTTTCAAACGGTCTCAGAATTTGACGAAATTAGTTTTGTTAGGACTGTATCGTCAATACGAAGCTAGAAAATATTTTTCTGGAATTTTTCGAGTTAGTATGTGTCCCCGGTAAATTGAAAGGCGCGTTCAAATTCAATATACATTAGTTATATTTTGATTTGAACGGAAACAAATCTAAACAATTGAATCGGCCTACGAAACATATCCCATTGAGTTCGGAATGGGGGTAATTAGCTAGGGAAAACAAGCGGTGCGTCTCGTTTGGAGGTCGAAATAAAAAGTTGCTTTTAGGAAATTTTAAAATAATAAAATATAAAATTTATATGAACCCCCCATATTTTTTCCCTTCCCCGTTCAGTATAACAGATAAAAAAAAGAGGAAAAAAAGAGGAAAAGGGCTCGTGCCCTAATCCCTATCGTCGCCGCACGGCTTTTAGGAGGCGGGCGCCTCCGACTAGGCTCCCTCCCTACCTCGCGCTCCCTTACCTTCTCCTTCCTCCCTCCTACCTCGCGAAGCCTCCTCCTCCACGCGCAGCAACTCCGACCCGCACCCCCTGTCCTCGCAGCACCATCCCTCCGCTCTATTCTCCCTCTCCTCGCTCGCGTTCACTTCTCTCCCTGCTGAAGACCGCGCCACCCGCCTGCGACTCCTCCTCCATCTCCCTCTGACGCAAACACGAGCCCCCCCCCCCTCTGAAAAGAAAACGCTGTAAGTTCTTCCATTTATTTTATCTTCATTTATTTATTAAAAATCATTTTTTTTATTTTTGAATGTAAGTAAAAATATAATTTTTCATATGAGAAAAGATTTAATTTTTATCATAAGAAAAGGTTTGATTTTTATTGAATAAAAAGATTTGATTTTTATAAGGGAAAGATTATATTTTTCTATATGAAAAGATTACATTTTTATAGAAGAAAAGATTAGATTTTTATTCATATGAACAGTATGTAAAAATTAGATTTTTATTCATTTGGAAAGGTTCGATTTTTATTCATTAGAAAGATTTGATTTTTTATTCATTAGAAAAATATAATTTTTATATTATAGAAAGAATAAAAATGTGATTTTTATATATTGAATAGCGAAGTAAAAATGTGATTTTTATATATTGAATAGCAAAGTAAAAATTTGATTTTTATATATTGAATAACAAAGTAAAAATTCAATTTTTATATATTGAATAGAAAAGTAAAAATTCAATTTTTATATATTGAATAGCAAAGTAAAAATTCGATTTTTAATATATGTAGTGATTACGGATGATGAAAGTGAGGAAAGAAGGAACGGCGAAGAGTTTTACATTTGAAGTGTCGTGGAGTTGGGATAGCGTTATTGAGAACTCCTCACCTTTTATTTAATTTTCTAGTTGAAATATATACTAGGATGCAGACGGTGTTTAGTAGCACCCGACACCCGTCGTCCACAGACCATGGACGGCTTGTTTGTTTGTTTGATTTTGATGTGTAGTTGATTGTGTGATGTGATGTGTAATGAAATAAAATATTTATATTGTTGAAATAAAATATTTTATAGTGGAAAATATTATATAGTTAAAAATAGAATTTTTAAAGTCTATATGAAATGAAATAAAAATAAACAAATTGGACGATTTGTTTATATACACACATTTGACTGATATTGATTGGGACGATAAATTTTACACATCGCACAACTGCACAAATAAAATCTGTGTTTGATTGGTTGAAACCCCACACGGGTATTGGGGTGATATATGACATACACTAATCCCAATAATTAGTTGTATGTCGATCGATTGATTGACAGACTGTTATAAGGGTAGAATATTTATATTTGATGCTTATACAGTGTAGAATGCACTTTGGATGATGGTTGATTATTTGTCATTGTTGATATATACATGTGTTGTAGAAAATCCATATAATTAATATTATAGGGTAATTGATTGGGCCTCATTCCAGTTTTGAAAATAAAATATTTGAAAGAGAAACATTTGAAATAGAAATATTTAAAATAGAAACATTTGAAATAGAAACATTTGAAATAGAAACATTTGAATAGAAATATTTGAAATAGAAACATTTGAAATAGAAACATTTGAATAGAAATATTTGAAACAGAAACATTTGAAATAGAAACATTTGAATAGAAATATTTGAAATAGAAACATTTGAAATAGAAACATTGGAATAAAAATATTTGAAATAGAAATATTTGAAAAAGAAATATTTGAAGTAGAATATTGGGAAATAGAAATATATGAAGCCGTGCTGATTAGATTTACGCCATTTTGACGTGAACGATATTTATATCGATTTTATTCATTTTATAATGAACATAGAAAGTGATTTCAAAATCTGATATTTTGAATAGAAATGAATTCGAATTGAAATTGAATAGAATTGAAATTGAATAGAAATGAATTTAAAATGAATTTATCAGGAGAAATTCAATTTTGATTTGAATTTGAAATGAAGTTGAAATTGTTTTGAAAATGAATTTAAAACGATTTATAAAATACGTTTTAAAAGAAAATCGACGAAGTATATATTATATATATAATATAATGGCCTGAATAGAACGCGTCGCGCCGCGGCAGTTCGCGAATTTCGACCATTGACTTCGAACGGATATTACGGGAGATCCGACTGTCAGATTCTCCTAAAACCGGAACCGTTGGGTTCGTATCGAAAAGTGCTTTCTAATGAATATTAGAAATTAGAAATCTAATGGTTGGATTTGGAATTATGTCCAAATCAAATTTCAAAAAGGTCGCTGTAAGTGCAGTTCGATGGCCGTTGATGGAAATCGACTGTACGGGCCTTGATAAAATTATTAAAAATAGTAATAATTTGTGTAAAATCATAAGGAATGATTTAGAAAGAATTGGGATGAAAAACTCCATATTTGAAAAGATAAAAATAGATTTTTATTGAAGTGAACTAGTTTTGAACTAAAATTATAATTCATTTATTTTTGAAATAAATAAAGTGAATTTGAAATGGTTTAGAAATATAACCAGAATTTCCAATAATTGAATTGGAAGGGATTTGAATTGAAATTGTCTTCGGAATATTTCGATGTTGGATTTCATGGTGATACAGATATTGTTATGGGAATTTGAAAGATATATATATATCATTGTTTCCAATACGATATTTGTTCGTCGTAGAATTGGATATTGAATATAAGCCGGTATATTTTCTATTCAGAGCCTTGTATTTAACATCAAATGTGATTTGGGTTTGTCGTGAATGGTGTCTTCATTAACACTGTTCTTAAGCCCAGTTGAGAAAAAGATTATATATTTTATTTAGATTTAATGAAGTGTTCCAGTTAAATAATATTTAATTGGAATTGAATTGGTATTGATTTTTGGGTTTATCATGAACAGTGTTTTAAATAACACTTGTTCTTTAACCCGATAATTAATAGAATGTGATTTTGGGTTGTCGTGAACGGTATCTTCAATAATACTGTTCTTAGACCCAACAGAGTTAAGAAAATCAGAAACTAACTAGAGGTTAGTCGAGTTGAATGGTTTCTTGTGTATTGATCTGATGTTGGTCTCGGCCTTCGGGGTTAATACTTAGGGAATTGCTCACTTACTATTTTACGGTTATGGACTGATTGAAATGTGATGTAATTTTGGGGTTTATCGTGAACCGTGTTTTAAATGACACTAATTCTTTTACCTTGTTAAAGATTAAAACTAAGCGGAGTTTTAATAAATCTTTAATTAGATTGAAAAGATCGAGAATGGAGTATCACCAGTTTTGCTCCAGGCGATAGTTAAATCTTTAATTAGATTTGAACGTGAAATGTTAATTGAATTTACCTATAACACCGTGGTGTTAGATATGAAGTATTACCAGTTTTACTTCATGGGATGAATAAGTTGGGATTGGGAAATTAAAACAAATGATTACTTCGGTAAGGTTCGTTAATCCCGACTAGTTAGGATAAACCAAAATTTGGTTTGAATTGATTTTCAAAGGATGATTAAAGAATAAATTTAAAGGAAATTATCTTTGATAAAATTAATGGGAATCTTTCCCTAAGAATGTGAAATTTAGAAACTAATTGAAGGTTGGCTAATTCGAATGGTTTCCTGGGTTTTGATCTGATGTTGGTTTCGGCCTTCGGGGTTAATATTTGGGAAATCGTTCTCTTACTGATTTACGGTTAGTGACTAATGGATTGGAATGAGGTGTATGTTGTGTTTTTGCAACACTTGTTTATTATATACGCGAGGTGCTCAGAAACACCGGGTTTATCCCATTCTGAATAACTGAATCGACGATAAGAAATCGAAGATGAAGACGGCGGTCGAAGACCGGAGATCTTCACCTCGTCTGGATGGTAACTGATGTCCTGATTGGGAGGCATCCCGAAATATGGATAATGAGTGGTGATCATCCAGACGTACGTGGAGATCGATGGGTTTGCGAGGTATATAGTGCCTCTGGTTTCGTTCAAACCCAGAACGGACTTGCAAATGGAATGTGTGTCTGACATTGGAATTTATTCTGTGTGATTGATAGCCATCAGTTGCACGGTGTGAATTGCCTGTGTGACATGCTAAGATGCAATGATCATGACTTCTGTTGAAAAGCAAAGTCTTGTGGTGATGATCAAAGCACCGCCAGTGTGGCGTAGCTTTGTGTAGAACGTGAATTCGCGAGCCTCATACCCCGGTATGAACCAAAAACGGGAGAAAGGACCTCAGGTGGGACGTGCGTTTTCTTTCTAGCTAGATGTGGCGTCAGTGGTTTTACATGCCCTGACGAGTTTGACTTATGTGGTTGTTACTGTTGCGAGGCGCCTCGGTTATGTCGGTCGATCCGGGACCGATGGAGTCATTTGTTGGCTCATTTACGCCCCAAAGGGTGGAGAGATGCATTGTTCAGGCATTATAATCCACTCCATGTGGACCGGCCCTGACGATCCAAGGTACGGTTGCGGCTGTGCCTGAGGCTCGGGCTAGAGAGTCTCGAATTCGGTAAGGACTATCTTTTGCCTTGGTTCATGACGGAAATCCAATTTCCAAATACGTGACTGTGCGGTTTTGATTGTATACCTATATATGGCGACATAGTGGCATAGGACGCTCATGCCGTCTATGATTGATACTTATGATTTGAAGTTGTTTTATACACTATGCACTTATAATAGTATCAAATGATTTGTTTTAAACGTATCAAGCATTCTTGGCTATTATAAGGTAAAAACCCTAACCTCCGGCTTGCGTTGCATTGTGTGATGAGAACTGGGTCTTATAATAGCTTCATTTTCCTTTATTTAGCATTGCGTTGTTGTTTTATGCACTGGTGTTCTTGGGAGGAAACCCGTTCCGCGTTAGCGGCATGGTCCCTTGATTTACCTAACTTTAAAATAAAGATTAATAATTGTTTTATTTCTCATACCAGTCCCATGACTGACCTGGAGTTTATTGTTTTAACCTAAACTCTGGGTGCCCTTATTTTGACATGGGCAGCTAGTAGTTTTGGTTTTGCAGATTTATATTCACAGGATCCTGGTTTACAGCTGGAACGATATCCGGAAAGCTTTGTATCCGTATATCTCCTTCAGTTTTATTTTGTATTATTTTCCGCTGCTATGTAATGTATTGTAATCTCTGATATTTATCGAATGTATATTATTTGTTTATACTCTGTATATTCTTGTATTCTGATGAATTGTTGTAATATACAATGAAATGTTCTTCCGTCTGCGTCCTGATGTGGCTTGTTCTCGACTCAATCCGGGCTTTCCTCACCGGGGAAGTTCGGGTCGTTTCAGCGTGGTATCAGAGCTTTGGTTTACAAAGCTCAGAGGACAAGACACATCAGAACCATACGAAAGAATTCATCAGATATTGGATAAGTAATATCCAATTAGAATGACTCGTTAGAGATGGGATTAGTAGTATTCCAGAACGAGTGTGAAGAGTATATTTTTAAAATGAAAACAATTTTTGTTTTGAAAATTTAAATCAATTATTCGTATTTGATTATTTACTTATATGAATTTGGACAATCCGATATATAGAGATTTTGCATATATGTCTTGCAAACGTGTATTCGAAGTTTTAATGTATTGGATAGTTATAGAATCGCACTCTAGTGCCCGGGGATAATTCTGGTGACGAGGCACCATCGCCAGTATTTATTTTCGAGTTTCGAAAATGAGATTTCTATATATTTCCAATTGACTGGTGTGAGAACCGAAACTAGATAGGGCTTATTGTTGTGATTTGGCATCAAAACATGATTTTCTGTATATATCAAAAAATTATGAATTTGAAACGTTAATTCACTAATTGATTGATGTTTGTGTTGTTTGGTTATTTGCTTGAAATTTTGAACCAAACGCCTAATAGAACCAAAAAGTGAATTATATTGAAAATTTGTCGCATTTGCTTGTATATACATGTACTTACATTGAACAGGTCATAGCAAGGAGGCTAGAGCAGAAGAATAAAATTGTTTGCCCGACAAATAGGTACATGTTTACCATAATTTACTGTTTTGTTTGGGTGATGATGATTTTATGAGCCGATTGGCTAGCCGCTTGGCTTTTTCTTTTTCTTTTTGAGATCACAGGGCCTGTATGGAAATTTCGGGATTTTCCCGGTGCTCCCGGTGCAGGGGAGGTTATGGCGAAATTTTTCGAAAATTTAGGGTGTTAGCCAAAATTTTTGAAAATTTTGAAAAGTTCTTAGAAACTGAAAAGTTGAAGAACTTAAGCTGTAGTCAAAATATTGAAAGTTGAAGAACTTAAGCCGTAGTCAAAATATTGAAAGTTGAGTTGATTAGTTAAACAACTTTCGGCTTCGTTCCTTTTCGAGGACGAAAAGTTTTAAGTGGGGGAGATTGTAATAACCCGGAAATCCGGGCCAATTTAAAATTTTTATTTTGGCAATTTTATTGAGTTTTGATTATTTAAAATGAATTATTTTAAATAATAACGACGAGAAATTTATTTTGAATAGAATTCGAACGTATATATTATATCGATCGTCATTAGAATATAAAAGTTTATTTATAATTATAAAAGGAATTGAAAATGGCGCGGTAGTTCGATAATTCGATTTCAAAGTTCAAATGAATGTACCGGGTGCAAATAATCCGGATTTTAGCGAAACTAAAAATATTAGAATCTAATTGTGAATATCTTTCCAACGAATCCGAAAAATCGAAATTTCATAGCGGAGATAAAAAGTTATGTCCAGTTGAAATTTCAGAATAGTCGCTATGGAATTTCGGCCCTTAGAAAATGGAAATTTTGCAAATGACTTCGGATTTCTACGAGACCACTTTTGTTGGATCCGTAATGTCAAATTATTGCTAGGTTTCAAATTTCATAATTTTTCAAATCAATATGTGAGCATGGCAAAGGAAAACGCATTTGACCAGTTTCAGTTGATTTTAATCAACTGGAAAATGGCCATTTTTCAAACGGTCTCAGAATTTGACGAAATTAGTTTTGTTAGGACCGTATCGTCTATACGAAGCTAGAAAATATTTTTCTGGAATTTTTCAAGTTAGTATGTGGCCCCGGTAAATTGAAATGCGCGATCAAATTCAATATACATTAGTTATATTTTGATTTGAACGGAAACAAATCTAAACAATTGAATCGGCCTACGAAACATATCCCATTGAGTTCGGAATGGGGGTAATTAGCTAGGGATGACAGGCGGTGCGTCTCGTTTGGAGGTCGAAATAAAAAGTTGCTTTTAGGAAATTTTAAAATAATAAATTATAAAATTTACATAAACCCCCCCCCCCCCCCCCATTTTTTCGCTTCTCCGTTCAGTATAACAGATTAAAAAAAAAGAGGAAAAAAAGGGAAAAAGGGCTCGTGCCCTAATCCCTATCGCCGTCGCGCGGCTACCAGGAGGCGGGCGCCTCCGACTAGGCTCCCTCCCTACCTCGTGCTCCCTTCCCTTCTCCTTCCTCCCTCCTACCTCGCGAAGCCTCCTCCACGCGCAGCAACTCTGACTCGCACCCCCTGTCCTCGCAGCACCATCCCTCCGCTCCATTCTCCCTCTCCTCTCTCGCGTTCACTTCTCTCCCTGCTGAAGACCGCGCCACCCGCCTGCGACTCCTCCTCCATCCCCCTCTGACGTCGACACGAGCCCCCCTGAAACGAAAACGCTGTAAGTTCTTCCATTTATTTATTAAAAATCAGTTTTTATTTCATTTTTGAATGTAAGTAAAAATATAAATTTTCATATGAGAAAAGATTTAATTTTTATCATAAGAAAAGGTTTGATTTTTATTGAATAAAAAGATTTGATTTTTATAAGGGAAAGATTATATTTTTCTATATAAAAAGACTACAGTTTTATAGAAGAAAAGATTAGATTTTTATTCATATGAACGATATGTAAAAATTAGATTTTTATTCATTTGGAAAGGTTCGATTTTTATTCATTAGAAAGATTTGATTTTTATTCATTATAAAAATATAATTTTTATATTATAGAAAGAATAAAAATGTGATTTTTATATATTGAATAGTGAAGTAAAAATGTGAATTTTATATATTGAATAGCAAAGTAAAAAATTCGATTTTTGTATATTGAATAACAAAGTAAAAATTCAATTTTTATATATTGAATAGCAAAGTAAAAATTAAATTTTTAGATATTGAATAGCAAAGTAAAAATTCGATTTTTAATATATATAGTGATTACGGATGATGAAAGTGAGGAAAGAAGGAATGACGAAGACTTCTACATTTGAAGTGTCGTGGAGTTGGGATAGCTTTAGTGAGAACTTCTCACCTTTTATTTAATTTTCTAGTTGAAATATATACTAGGATGCAGACGGTGTTTAGTAGCACCCGACACCCGTCGTCTACAGACCTTGGACGGCTTGTTTGTTTGTTTGTTTGATTTTGATGTGTAGTTGATTGTGTGATGTGATGTGCAATGAAATAAAGTATTTATATAGTTGAAATAAAATATTTTATAGTGGAAAATATTATATAGTTAAAAATAGAATTTTTAACGTGTATATGAAATGAAATAAAAATAAACAAATTGGACGATTTGTTTATATACACACATTTGACTGATATTGATTGGGGTGATAAATTTTACACATCGCCCAACTGCACAAATAAGATCTGTGTTTGATTGTTTGAAACCCCACACGGGTATTGGGGTGATATATGACATACACTAATCCCAATAATTAGTTGTATGTCGATCGATTGATTGACAGACTGTTATAAGCGTTGAATATTTATATTTGATGCTTATACAATGTAGAATGCACTTTGGATGATGGTTGATTATTTGTCATTGTTGATATATACATGTGTTGTAGAAAATCCATATAATTAATATTATTTGGTAATTGATTGGGCGTCATTCCAGTTTTGAAAATAAAATATTTGAAATAGAAACATTTGAAATAGAAATATTTGAAATAGAAACATTTGAAATAGAAACATTTGAAATAGAAACATTTGAATAGAAATATTTGAAATAGAAACATTTGAAATAGAATCATTGGAATAGAAATATTTGAAATAGAAATATTTGAAAAAGAAATATTTGAAATAGAATATTTGGAAATAGAAATATATGAAGCCGTGTTGATTTGAGTTACGCCATTTTGACGTGAACGATATTTATATCGATTTTATTCATTTTATAATAAACATAGAAAGTGATTTCAAAATCTGATATTTTGAATAGAAATGAATTCGAATTGAAATTGAATAGAATTGAAATTGAATAGAAATGAATTTGAAATGAATTTATCAGGAGAAATTCAATTTTGATTTGAATTTGAAATGAAGTTGAAATCGTTTTGAAAACGAATTTAAAACGATTTATAAAATACGTTTTAAAAGAAAATCGACGAAGTATATATTATATAATGGCCTGAATAGAACGCGCCGCGCCATGGCAGTTTGCGAATTTCGACCATTGACTTCGAACGGATATTACGAGAGATCCGACCCTCGGATTCTCCTAAAACCAGAACCATTGGGTTCGTATCGAAAAGAGCTTTCTAACGAATATTAGAAATTAGAAATCTAACGGTTGGATTTGGAATTATATCCAAATCAAATTTAGAAAAGGTCGCTGTAAGTGCAGTTCGATGGCCGTTGATGGAAATCGACTGTACATGCCTTGATAAAATTATTAAAAATAGTAATAATTTGTGTAAAATCATAAGGAATGATTTAGAAAGAATTGGGATGAAAAAATCCATATTTGAAAAGATAAAAATAGATTTTTATCGAAGTGAACTAGTTTTGAACTAAAATATAATTCATTTATTTTTGAAATAAATAAAGTGAATTTGAAATGGTTTTGAAATATAACCAGAATTTCCAATAATTGAATTGGAAGGGATTTGAATCGAAATTGTCTTCGGAATATTTCGATGTTGGATTTCGTGGTGATACAGAAATTGTTATGGGAATTTGAAAGATATATATATATCGTTGTTTCCAATACGATATTTGTTGGTAGTAGAATTTGATATTGAATATAAGCCAATATATTTTCTATTCAGAGCCTTGTATTTAACATCAAATGTGATTTGGGTTTGTCGTGAATGGTGTCTTCATTAACACTGTTCTTAATCCCAGTTGAGAAAAAGATTAAATCTTTTATTTAGATTTAATGAAGTGTACCAGTTAAATAATATTTAATTGGAATTGAATTGGTATTGATTTTTGGGTTTATCGTGAACAGTGTTTTAAACAACACTTGGTCTTTAACCCGATAATTAATAGAATGTGATTTTGGGTTGTCGTGAACGGTATCTTCAATAATACTGTTCTTAGACCCAACAGAGTTAAGAAAATCAAAAACTAACTGGAGGTTAGTCGACTTGAATGGTTTCATGTGTATTGATCTGATGTTGGTCTCGGCCTTCGGGGTTAATACTTAGGGAATTGCTCACTTACTATTTTACGGTTAGGGACTGATTGAAATGTGATGTGATTTTGGGGTTATCGTGAACCGTGTTTTAAATGACACTGATTCTTTAACCCAGTTAAAGATTAAAACTAAGTGGAGTTTTAATGAATCTTTAATTAGATTGAAAAGATCGAGAATGGAGTATCACTAGTTTTGCTCCAGGCGATAGTTAAATCTTTAATTAGATTTGAACGTGAAATGGTAATTGAATTTACCGATAACACCGTGGTGTTAGATATGAAGTATTACCAGTTTTACTTCATGGGATGAATAGGTTGGGATTGGGAAATTAAAACAAATGATTACTTCGGTAAGGTTCGTTAATCCCGACTAGTTAGGATAAACCAAAATTTGGTTTGAATTGATTTTCAAAGGATGATTAAAGAATAAATTAAAAGAAATTATCTTTGATAAAATTAATGGGAATCTTTCCCTAAGAATGTGAAATTTAGAAACTAACTGAAGGTTGGCTAAGTCGAATGGTTTCCTGGGTTTTGATCTGATGTTGGTTTCGGCCTTTAGGGTTAATATTTGGGAAATCGTTCTCTTACTGATTTACGGTTAGTGACTAATGAATTGGAATGAGGCGTATGTTGTGTTTGTGTAACACTTATTTATTATATACGCGAGTTTCTCAGAAAGACCGGGTTTACCCCATTCTGAATAACTGAATCGACGATAAGAAATCGAAGATGAAGACGGTGGTCGAAGACCGGAGATCTTCACCTCGTCTGGATGGTAACTGATGTCCTGATTAGGAGGCATCCCGAAATATGGATAATGAGTGGTGATCGTCCAGACGTACGTGGAGATCGATGGGTTTGTGAGGTATATAGTGCCTCCGGTTTCGTTCAGACCCAGAACGGACTTGCAAATGGAATGTGTGTCTGACATTGGAATTTATTCTGTGTGATTGATAGCCATCAGTTGCACGGTGTGAATTGCCTGTGTGACATGCTAAGATGCAAGGATCAGGACTTCTGTTGAAAAGCAAATTTTTGTGGTGTTGATCAAAGCACCGCCTGTGTGGCGTAGCTTTGTGTATAACGTGAATTCGCGAGCCTCACACCCCGGTATGAACCAGAAACGGGAGAAAGGACCTCAAGGGGGACGTGCGTTTTCTTTCTAGCTAGAAGTGGCGCCAGTGGTTTTACACGCCCTGACGAGTTTGACTTATGTGGTTGTTACTGTTGCGAGGCGCCTCGGTTATTTCGGTCGATCCGGGACCGATGGAGTCATTTGTTGGCTCATTTACGCCCCAAAGGGCGGAGAGACGCATTGTTCAGGCATTATAATCCACTCCGTGTGGACCGGCCCTAACGATCCAAGGTACGGTTGCGGCTGTGCCTGAGGCTCGGGCTAGAGAGTCTCGAATTCGGTAAGGACTATCTTTTGCCTTGGTTCATGACGGAAATCCACTTTCCAAATACGTGACTGTGCGGTTTTGATTGTATACCTATATATGGCGACATAGTGGCATGGGACGCTCATGCCGTCTATGATTGATACTTATGATTTGAAGTTGTTTTATACAGTATGCACTTATAATAGTATCAAATGATTTGTTTTAAACGTATCAAGCATTCTTGGCTATTATAAGGTAAAAACCCTAACCTCCGGCTTGCGTTGCATTGTGTGATGAGAACTGGGTCTTATAATAGCTTCATTTTCCTTTATTTAGCATTGCGTTGTTGTTTTATGCACTGGTGTTCTTGGGAGGAAACCCGTTCCGCGTTAGCGGCGTGGTCCCTTGATTTACCTAACTTTAAAATAAAGATTAATAACTGTTTTAGTTCTCACACCAGTCCCATGACTGACCTGGAGTTTATTGTTTTAACCTAAATTCTGGGTGCCCTTATTTTGACATGGGCAGCTAGTAGTTTTGGTTTTGCATATTTATATTCACAGGATCCTGGTTTACAGCTGGAATGATATCTGGAAAGCTTTGTATCCGTATATCTCCTTCAGTTGTATTTTGTATTATTTTCCGCTGCTATGTAATGTATTGTAATCTTTGATATTTATCGAATGTATATTATTTGTTTATACTCTGTATATTCTTGTATTCTGATGAATTGTTGTAATATACAATGAAATGTTCTTCCGTCTTCGTCCTAATGTGGCTTGTTCTCGACTCAATCCGAGCTTTCCTCACCGGGGAAGTTCGGGTCGTTTCAGAGTAAAAGTTGTATCCCTTTGAATTAGTTTTCTGAATTGATAGAGAGGTCGAAATTTCATTAAGAATTGCAAAGGGTTTCCCAAAATACCGAACATCATTTTTAGGGTTTTGGGTTCTATCGTTTCTTCGTTACTTTCACAACTTTTCTTCAAAATATGAAATGAATATACAAACTTAAATAATTTTTCTCACCTTATACTTGTATTTATTCTTTAGGCTTCTCCCAAACTTCTACTCTTTGTTTTCTCTTTGCTTTTGATTTGTGAATGCATGAAATAAAATGAACATTTCCACCCTTTATATAGCATTTTCAAGGCTAGTTTGGTAATTTGGTTTTGGACACTTGTTCACCTTATCTTCATGCATGCTTTAGGATGTAGACACATGTCTACTTAGGTGTCTTTAGACGTTTCTACACATGGACACCTAATATGTTTATGTGACTTTACCTCTTTAAATCTCATGACATGTGCACCTTTCATTTTATGACATGTATCCCTATCATTTTAAGTCATTTCTCATACTCTAGAATATGTACACATATACCATTTGTATTTTGATTTATATGCTATGTTCATACATATATGTGTTTATCTATTATCACTACATGTACATGATATTCTAACAATTTTTAACAAGTAAAACATAGGTTATAGACAAAACTGTTTTCGGTCATATTGTCGATATATCTTCGAACTACTTATCTTCGTAAACAAAAAATTAAACATGTTTTCTCCTTATTAATTATTATTTATAAAAGGAATTAATAAAGGTTATGAAACTATTAAATCTAAGTTTTAAATATTTAAATAACCTCGATATTTAAATATTTACTTCCCGAAATTTTAGGTTCTTACAAAGTATGCTTGGTTGTGATACTCCATATATGCTGATCTGTTCTAGAATAAACATTATAAACCCCATGATTCGCAAATGCATAAGATAGTGGATTAAATGTTGTGAGTAAACTCAACTGTTACCCTCTGTTAAATTTTAACTGAAATTATTATTTAAATGTTTGCTAATGGGTAAGATTTGTGTGCATGTTTGGTTATATAGGACATCATTTTTAACATCTATATATTGGTCTGTTGTTAGTATAACAATGTAAACAATGAAGTAACTGTTGTATATATAAACAAAAAAAATTCATACCATGTTGAAAGTGGGAACTATTACTTAGATTTTAACTAGTTATCAGGGTGGATGTTTACATAAAGTTGCTTATATATACCAATAGTATATCACAAAAATAGTTCCAAAGTAAAATATTTGTGTATATTCCCATAAGTAGTACATTCCCCTGTAACCAAGTTAATCATGGGATTTTCGAACATAATAAAAACACGATTTAGTTATTTAGACGTAATCGCAAGAAGAATTAATGATTTTTAATACAAATTTTGTGACTTTTAAGCTTGTGGTTGTCGTGACATTTTGGGATGAACAAAAATTGCACTTGTGTAATGTCCCGCAATTTTATCGGTTTGTATTTGAATATTTAAATCAGTTTAAATATTGAATTTGTAATCTAAGAGGATTTATATATTAATTAAAACAAAGTTGAACGTATAAAAATATATATTAAATATAACCGAGCCCGTAATATCGCGGCAGTTCATAATTTAACGTTCTGAACTTTAATGGAGTGTACATGATTCATTATACATCGGATTTCTTCGAAACAAGAAACGTTTGAATCCCTTGAACCAATGGAAGTGAAAAATCAAAATTTTGCATTATAAATTGTAAGTTATGTCCAAATCAAATATTCGGAAAAACAGCGGCATAATCAGTTTTGACTATAACGGATATTTAAATATATTTAAATATCGGTTTCGAATTTGACAAGATTCTTTTGAGACGTATTTATAATTTAATTTTTAGAATTTTATTGTAATTTTTAATCAATTAAATACGCAACTTTTTATTTGGAGTATTTTGCACCCTATAACAACATTTTGGGTTTTCACAGAATAAGTTAACCTACTGATATTATTATATTTTTGGGATCGTGACACCTTGCTGGTTACAGCCGTATATGTTAATGAAGTTGTATGGAACGAGATAACCAAAGGTAAGCATAACAATATATATATATACATTAAAATGGTATAAATATATATCCTATGTTAGTTTATAGACGATGCATCTCCCAAACAACGTAAAAGACGAAGCAAATAACTTTTGAATGGAGAAGGTATGCAAATTTGATGCATGATTCTAGGCCAACTAATTCGTGAATGGCGAATAATATTTGTTTCTTTTATACCCAGTTAAGTATTGTCACACATCACCAAAGCTCATGGCATACAATTCTCATTTGGGCACAAACACGTGTCCCCCATGAGTGACTGCCCCTTTCCTTAGTTATTAAGTTTCCTAATATATATATATTTATATAGCTATATCATCTACTCTATCTACTATAAGACGGCCTATGTTAAGGAAAAAACTATATATAGAAAACGCAGGCTACCTATAACAACTACAGAAATGTATTATCACATCAAATTCAACTGCCATACCCTATGTGCACAGTAGGAACATCACAAACTTAGCAACGTATACAGAATTGGCCGAACCTATAGGTATAAACAGCTGTAAGTCAGAAATTGAACATACAACTAATTTATATTATTTGAATTCCTTCCTTACCAAGGCTCGTACGCCATCCCCTCAAATCCCTTTTCAAATAACAGTGAATCTGCACCCTACTTATCCTCTAATTTTCTAGAGCTAGTTTCTTTTATGTGGGTATTTGTAATGACCCGGATCCTTGTGTTAATTTTAAATATTTAATACGGATTTAAATATTGGGTGGATAATATAAACGGAATTTTATATTAAGTTATCAATTTAATAATCAATGTCAATTTAATATCGAATATATTAAATCATTGTAATGCGAAAATATAATTCAGTTCCAGATTTAAAACTGAATTAAATACAGTTCAGAATCTCGTTTGAATTAGAATAATAATATTAAATTATTATCGAAGAATTTAAATGGTTTGAACTTTAAATTATATCAATTTAAATAAATATCTTCCACAGACGATCGAACTGGACTTTGTGACCTATCCCAGTGTGTCCGGAATGGTGGTTTTACCATAGAATTGACTGTTGTTGCATTCAAAAAGGAGTTAGAAATTTTTTGGATAATTTAAATATATACACCTATATTTGTAGCCATTAAAAATCATAAGGTAAGGAATTAAAACACATCTTCCTTTTCTCACCACTAATTATAACAATTCGTGGCCTTTTCCTTTCCTCTCAAACTTAAATCGATATCACCGTATAAATTAAAATCCAAGTTAATCCTCTTCAAATCAAAAACCAAATTCGATTTCGTGGTGAGAAAAGAAAAGGGAAACCGCGAGATTTTGGAACTCGAAATCATCTGGAGTTGCGATGGCAGAGAACAGACTGGAGGTGGTTATCGCGACTGTCTCAGAAGGCTGATGAAGTCTGATGTTGGACTCAAAACGGCTTTGGTCTAGGTTATCGATAAGGTTCGCGATCGGGTAAAAGAGGACCTCGCGATGCTTTCTTGAGCACGACGACGAGATTTGGGGGAAACTGTTCATCGAGCTCGAGTATTTGGGGCGACGCTGGTTTTGTTCACGACTGCAATGGAGTTCGATTGTCGGACTGTGAGTGCTCTGTAGATGGATCTGCGAACGTTGAAGCTGATGGAGATCTTGGCAGTCGGTTCCGTGAAAAGCAGGAGGTGATAATGAAGGAGAGAAATACATCATTTTGGGAAATTACTGGAAGGTCGGTCTGTGTTTATAAGGCAGTAAATGGAGCTATTTGCGAGGTGTTCGAGAAAATGCCGTAAAGGAAATAAGGTATCCTTGAATTGAAATTTAATTATTTACTATGGAATTGGATTATAAGTTGGTAGATAATTTAAATTAAATGGGTATAAGTCGATAATCAAAATTTTACTTGTTTTACGAGGTTAAATAAATTGAAAAGCTACGAAATGGAGATTGGTTTTGGAAGTATGGAGTCAATCAAAATCAAATTTGGAACCGATTACGAAATCAGATGTCGGTGAGTAAATCTCACCTTTTATTTAGAATTATTTTTATATAGTTAAAAATAATTGTTATGCTTGTTTGAATGCTGTCTGATTGTTTTAAAATATATATTAGTTATTTAGGATATATATATATATTGGGTTGATGATTGGTTGGACTCCCGCAGTATCATTAGCGGATGCCCGCAGTTTCATAGCGGATGATTACCCTATACGCCCCACGCTATGATTAGTGCATGACCTTCATAACGCGATATCCTGCCTCGAAGCAGGATGGGTATTATTTTGTTGACTAACGTCTGTGGATGCAGGAAAACAGGTTGGAGGAATCCAACTGGATTCCTCAAAAATATATTATCTGTCTGTTGTCTTGTTTGATTTCATATATATTCATATATGATGTGTTAAAAATCAAATGATTGAAAATTGGTTGATTTGATTGTTTAAAAATATCACTGGGGCTTGAATATTGATCTATAAAAATATCGAAAAGGGTATTTGAGATTTTAAAAAGGAAATTCTATTTTTATAAATAGAGTTTGAATTTTTAATAAACTAGGGAAAATATTACCTTGTTTTGAATATATAAAACAAGGAAGGAATTTATAAACTCTGTTTATAAATGAAAAGATAGGATTTGAATCGAATTTATAAACTCTGTTTATAAATGAAAAGGTGGGATTTGAATGGAATTTATAAACTCTGTTTATAAATTTAGATATGGGATTTGAATGGAATTTATAAACTCTGTTTATAAATGGAAAGGTGAGATTTGAATTGAATTTATAAACTTTGTTTATAAATGAAAAGGTGGGTTTTGAATCGAATTTATAAACTTTGTTTATAAATGAAAATATGGGATTTGAATCGAATTTATAAACTTGGTTATAAATATATAAATGTGGGATTTTAAGTGAAGTTATAAACGTTGTTTAAATAAGGCATAGAATTCAAATGGAGTTTAACTATAGAATTTGAATATAGAAATTCAAATGGGATTTATAATATAGAATTTGAATATAGAATTCAAATGTGATTTATATTATAGGATTTGAATAATAGAAGATTACAGATTTGGATAAATAGAAGTGGATTAGACTAAGAAGTTAATTAACAGATTTAATTAACAAATTGAGTTAAAACGATTGGTATAGTTAAAATAGATTGGACAGGTATAGACATACAGGAGACAGGTTTGGAATAAAGTGTTAGAAGTGAAATAAATAGAATGCCCGACAAAAAGGTACGTATTTAATTCATATATGAGATTTTATGCGCCGTATTGGCAACCGCTTGGGTTTTCTTTTTTCTTTTTGATTGGAGAAGGCCTGTGTGGCAGTTTGGGGATTTTCCCGATGCTCCCGGTACAAAGGAGGTTATGGCGAATTTTCCAGGAATTTAAGGAGTTAGAATATTTTTAAGAAAATTTGACAACTAGAAATCTATATATCATTATATATAGAAGTCGATAAGAAAATGAACTTAGAAATAGAATAGTATAATCAAAAAGGAAGTATAAGAATAAAATCTAGTAAGAATAGAAAAGGGAAGTGTATACGTGTTTAAAAGGGAAGTGTATACGTGTTTAAAAGTAAATCAGTAGTTGTATGGTATTGATTGTTCGAGTAAGTAGTCTTTTCTGTTTTGACGTTATAAATGTTATTCAGTCAAGGTCTGAGAGGTAGTTATAACCCAACTTGATTGATTTCATTATTAACAAATAAACAGTAAGATTTCAGGCTCGAAGATCAATGTTGAATGAGAGTTAGTTGAATATAGTATTTGGGTTGTCGTACCGATGTTTTACACAACATCCGTTTTAACCCAAATAAATGTAAGCTTGGAAATGGAATAATAAATATTTCTAAAGTTAGAAAATAAAGGAGGCGATATATGAAAATATTTGTTTAACAAATATTGATAAAGAAATAGAGAAGAGATTTAATTAATGGAATATTAATTAAGGGCTCAGTGATTGTTTGATAATTGGATGAACACTTGTTTTATTCGATAGTTAAATCATCGACTATCGAAACACTTGTTTTTATTCGATAGTTAAATCACAGACTATCGAAGTTTTGACCATCATTGTCAATATGGAGAGACCGGTTGGATTATTATCTGAAGAACCACTCCGTATTGGCAGTAGCGTGCGAATCAGATTATATAAAGATAATCGAAGACGGAGTAGAGTGCAAGGACTTTTTCTATCAATAGAAATTGTGCCTTCGATTCATTCTGTTCCTGAGTGACTTGTATGGATGAATGTCTGACAGAGTATTTCCAGAAAGGTCACGCACATTGATTTCTTCAACCGCACCAAGAGTGGAAGCGGAGAAGGAAACTTCTTTAGCTAACACGTAATGTACTGTTGTAGACGTCAATTAGTGATATTCGATGGATCTGACAATGTGGCATTCGAAGTGAATCTGATGTGATGATAAATCGTAGCCTCTGGCCTCATCAATCCGGTAAATGGAAGAAATCGGGTAGGCAGCATGGCTATGTAGGTCGCACCTATTTGGGTGTAGAATCACCTGATCTAGAGTTTCATTTATTTCTAAAAATCTATTGTCGATGCTGTCCCATTAAGGAAACGGTTGTTGATCCCAACCGTTGGTGATATACATTCGATACACCCAAGCCAAATGAGTGGTCGGTCATGTGTGGCTGAGTTGCAAGATGTTCTTGTTGAACTCGGTGTATTCTCCTCTAGAGATATACCAGCGGAAGGTGGTTCCATACCTTGTCATAGTTGGAAATCCATTACCCAATACGTGCTTGCGGTTTTGATTGTATATTACATATGTGGAACGGGAGATGCAAACATTCCACTAGATTGTATTTACTTGATTTAGACACTATTATAATATCAAAGGAGTTTTGATATAAAGCTATCGTTCCTTTCAAAAGGGATTTTTGAAAGTTAAATCAAGTGTTTGGATTCTCATAAGGAAAAAACCCGTTCCGTGTTATACGGCGTGGTCTTATGAGATATCATTTAGTTTTCTGAAACTTTTTTAAACTGTTTACTCATACCAGTCCCATGACTGACCCAGAGTTTAATTTGTTTAGTTCTACCTAAACTCTTGGGTGCCTAAATTTGTACGGGCAGTCAAGTAGTTCAGGATTTTATAGATCTATCTAAAGGAGCTTAGAGCAGGAGGCTTCAGCGTTATTTAGTTATAGTGTTGTTCTGTTGTGTTGTAAGTGTTGTACTCTGATAAGTGTATGTTATACAGTTAAGATTTTGTATTTCAAAGATATGATAATTATATTTTGTTCCGCTGCGATGTGAGATTCTGTGTTGTTGTTTCTGTTCTTTTTCTATCTTTTTCTTCTAAAAAAAATGTTTCGCATTTTTGTGATATTTGGGTTGGACGTACGATGTATATAGTCAACTCTGATGTTACGGAAATCTGGGTCATTACAGTTGGTATCAGAGCTTAGGTTGAGCAAATACCTAGGCTTGTTGGAATGTGCTCATTAGAGATAGGATCAGTAGTATCCTAGAATGAGTTGAGTGCATATATATACGAGAGAGAGTATTTGTTATTTGATATAAAAACCGTTTTATATTGTGTTGACTAGTCTGTTGAGTGGATTATAAATTTTGGTCGAATCGTGGGACGCCACGATGTCGATAGGAGTTTATAAACACTTGAACAGGAGATTGGACACGATATTGTTCTTAAATAGTTGAGTTGATTGTTAGGATTATAATCTAATGAGATATTAAAACTGAAATAGTTATATATATAACCAATGGAATTTGTATATGAAATCAAATATACAAATGTGATAAATTGAAATTGAATTCCAACCAGAATTCAGAATTTAAAATCCTGGGAGTTTGGAAAATATTTTTCTAAATGGAGTTTGAATGAAATATAGTACTGAACTCACTTCAGTGGCTGGGAAATAATTCTGATGATGGTCGCAACATCATCAGTGTTCATTTTCGAGTTTCTAAGTGATGAATTGTGCCTTAGAAAAGTTTTGATGGAAATTTGTTTGAAAGAAACAAGTTGTTTGAAAATTCAAATGTTTTGAATTTGGGATAGATATAAATATATGTATATATTTATATTACTTCAAAGGAATTTTGAAATGGGAATTGGAATATAGATTTCAAATAGAAGTAAAATATAAGGGAATTCAAATATAGAATTTGAACATAGAAATTTAAATAGGATTTGAATAAAGAAAATTCAAATAGAAATTGTATAAGTAAAATTGAAATGGAATTTGAATTCAAAGGAATTCAAATGGATTTGAATAAAGAAAAGTCAAATAGAGATTTGAATATTAGAATTCAAATGGAAAATGGTTAAATAGAATTTCAAAGAGAATATAAAGTGGAGGTTGAATATCAGAATTCAAAGAAAATATGAAGTTTGAAATAGAATTTTAAATAAAAGGAGTTTAAATAGAATTTGAATTCAAAGGAGTTAAAATAGAATTTAAATTCAAAGGATTTCAAATAGAAATTGAACAAAGGAATTTAAATAGAAATTGAATAAAGGATTTCAAATGGAATTTGAATAAGGGATTTGAAATGGGTTTTTGAATGAAGGATTTCAAATAGAAATTGAAGATAAGAAATTCAAATAGAATTTGAAGATAAGGAATTGAAATAGAATTTGAATAGAAGAAAATTCAAATAGAAATTGAATAGAAGGAAATAATATAGAGTTTGAATAAAGAAATTCAAATGGAATTTGAATATTGTAAATATATAGGATTTGAATATTAGAAGTGAAATAGATCGGGAATATTATGAAATGGATTTGATATATATTAAAAATATATCAGAATGGAGTTGTATTTATTATAAACAAAGTTAAAACGTTTATATTTATAAATATAATTAAAACGAGCTCGTCATGGCACGGCAGTTCGTAAATTAGCGATTCGAACTTCAATTTAGTATACAGAACTCAATTGAAGTCGGAATTCTTTGAAACAAGAATCGTCGGGAC
This sequence comes from Allium sativum, assembly GCA_030737875.1. Lineage (NCBI taxonomy): Eukaryota > Viridiplantae > Streptophyta > Magnoliopsida > Asparagales > Amaryllidaceae > Allium > Allium sativum. Next base: position 1,013,222,275 of record CM060926.1, on the reverse strand, counting down.
CGGTTGAACAATAGTTTTCTAATGAAAGAGAAAAATCTGGATTTCGTCGTATAGATTTTGAGTTATGTCAAAATCAAATTTTTAGAAAAGCAGCGCCAGAACCATTATAAAACCATAACGGTTTAATTAAATAAATAAAAGGATTTTTAGTAAATAAAATCCGAATTGCCATTAGAAAAATCCAGACTGGAGATACAAAGTAAATATGAACTCCAGTGAAGTAAGTGAAATGATTTTTAAGACAATAATCATATTTTAAATGGTTAAATAGAATTAACTAAATTGGAAAATGATTAGTTAAAGGAAATTTGAATCGAAATTGGGTTTTTGGATAAGTAAAAGAGATTGAGGATTTATATTCGAAATCGAATATATAACTCGAGTTGAAAATATAATTAGATTAGTTATAATTAAGTTGACATATATTTGAACAAGTTATATTCAAATAAAAAGGGTGAAATAGGCAAAACGGTTAATTAGCAACTAGTTAATAGGAATTTGAATGATTGAAACTTAATTTAACTGAAGTAAGTTAAATGGATCAAAATGAATAAATTGAGTAAAATCAATGTGAATGAAATATGAATTGGGTGTGAAGAAAGGAAAAACCAAAAGAGTTAAAAAGAAAATATATTTGTAAAACAAATATAAAGAAAATATATTTGTAAAACAAATATAAAGAAAATATATTTGTAAAGCAAATATAAAGGTAATATATTTGTAACACAAATACAAAGTAAGTTATGTGCAAACAAATAGAAGGAGAAATATTTGTAAAAACATTACAAATAGAATTTAGAAGGGAATATTTGTAAAACATTTACAAATAGATTCAATGGAAATATTTATTTATTTGTTAAATAAATAGAATATTATAAATGAGATATTTATTTGTTAAATAAATAGAATTTAATCAAAGGAATATTTAGAAGATGAAAAGAAAATGAAAATCTGTTTTAACAGATGAATAGAAAAGATTAATTTATAAATAACAGTTTATAAATTAAATCAAATATTTATCATTCGATAAATGGAATATATAAGTCTGAACTTATATAAAGAAGAGATATTGGTTTTTACCACCGATAGTTTAAGTAGAAGGGGTATACAACACTTGTATAAGTGAAGTAACGTTATTAAAGAGAACATTTATAAAGTGAAGAACCGTTACTAAAAGTAAATCTTTATAAATGAATAAACGTTATCCAATAGGAGTTATTCGAATAGGAGAAGTCGATTAGAGTTAGAAATAATCGATTAGAGTTAGAATAAATCGATTAGAGTAAGAATTAACCAGTTAAAGTTAACCAGTTAGGGTTAATCCGTAGAGCTAATTGAATATTAGTTATTCAATTAGAATTTATCGAATATTTGTTATTCAAATTAAGAGTTAACCAGATAAAGTTAATTGAACCTAGTCAATCGAATTAGGATTTAATTGAATGTTAGTTATTCAATTAAAGTTGATCGAATATAGTTATTGAGATAGAGTTGGTCAAACATAGTTACTCAGGATAAGTGCCATTTCGTACGACTGCTAGCGTAATTCGCAGGGCTGCAGATGGCCTAGGGCGGTCATATGTTTCCTGAGGGAATCAGGCGTAACCATTGTGATCGCTGCGATCTAAAGTCAAGCGAATGGAGTTAAATCGAATATAGTTTATTCGAAGAAAGGATTTCGAATCTAGTTATTCGATAGAGAGATTATCGAATATAGTTATTCGAATTGAGGAGTTATCGAATAGGAATTTATTCGAAAGAGAGTTACGTAAGGAAGTTTGAAATGTTGAGTATCAACATAAATAAGTTTTGAAAAGTTAATGGGTTTGCAGCACTTTTCCTACCTTAGCAATTTCGAGGACGAAATTATTTTAAGTGGGGAAGATTGTAATGATCCGGATCCTTATGGGTTAATTTTAAATATTTAATACGGATTTAAATATTGGGTGGATAATATAAATGGAATTTTATATTAAGTTATCAATTTAATAATCAATGTCGATTTAATATCGAATATATTAAATCATTGTAATGCGAAAATATAATTCAGTTCGAGATTTAAAACTGAATTAAATACAGTTCAGAATTCCGTTTGAATTAGAATAATAATATTAAATTATTATCGAAGAATTTAAATGGTTTGAACTTTAAATTATATCAATTTAAATAAATATCTTCCACAGACGATCGAACTGAACTTCGTGACCTATCCCAGTGTGTCCGGAATGGTGGTTTTACCCTAGAATTGACTGTTGTTGCGTTCAAAAAGGAGTTAGAAAAAATTTGGATAATTTAAATATATACACCTATATTTGTAGCCATTAAAAATCATAAGGTAAGGAATTAAAACACATCTTCCTTTTCTCACCACTAATTATAATAACTCGTGGCCTTTTCCTTTCCTCTCAAACTAAAATCGATATCACCGTATAAATTAAAATCCAAGTTAATCCTCTTCAAATCAAAAACCAAATTCGATTTTGCGGTGAGAAAAGAAAAGGGAAACCGCGAGATTTTGGAACTCGAAATCATCTGGAGTTGCGATGGCAGAGAACGGACTGGAGGTGGTTATCGCGACTGTCTCGAAAGGCTGATGAAGTCCGACGTTGGACTCAAAACGGCTTTGGTCTAGGTTATCGATAAGGTTCGCGATCGGGTAAAAGAGGACCTCGCGATGCTTTCTTGAGCACGACGACGAGATTTGGGGTAAACTGTTCATCGAGCTCGAGTATTAAGGGCGATGCTGGTTTTGGTCACGACTGCAATGGAGTTCGATTGTCGGACTGTGAGTGCTCTGTAGATGGATCTGCGAACGTTGAAGCTGATGGAGATCTTGGCAGTCGGTTCCGTGAAAAGCAGGAGGTGATAATGAAGGAGAGAAATACATCGTTTTGGGAAATTACTGGAAGGTCAGTCTGTGTTTTTAAGGCAGTAAATGGAGCTGTTTGCGAGGTGTTCGAGAAAATGCCGTAAAGGAAATAAGGTATCCTTGAATTGAAATTTAATTATTTACTATGGAATTGGATTATAAGTTGGTAGATAATTTATATTAAATGGGTATAATTCGATAATCAAAATTTTACTTGTTTTACGAGGTTAAATAAATTGAAAAGCTATGAAATGGAGATTGGTTTTGGAAGTATGGAGTCAATCAAAATCAAATTTGGAACCGATTACGAAATCAGATGTCGGTGAGTAAATCTCACCTTTTATTTAGAATTATTTTTATATAGTTAAAAATAATTGTTATGCTTGTTTGAATGCTGTCTGATTGTTTTAAAATATATATTAGTTATTTAGGATATATATATATATACATATATTGGGTTGATGATTGGTTGGACTCCCGCAGTATCATTAGCGGATGCCCGCAGTTTCATAGCGGATGATTACCCTATACGCCCCACGCTATGATTAGTGCATGACCTTCATACCACGATATCCTGCCTCGAAGCAGGATGGGTATTATTTTGTTGACTAACGTCTGTGGATGCAGGAAAACAGGTTGGAGGAATCCAACTGGATTCCTCAAAAATATATTATCTGTCTGTTGTCTTGTTTGATTTCATATATATTCATATATGATGTGTTAAAAATCAAATGATTGAAAATTGGTTGATTTGATTGTTTAAAAATATCACTGGGGCTTGAATATTGATCTATAAAAATATCGAAAAGGGTATTTGAGATTTTAAAAAGGAAATTCTATTTTTATAAATAGAATTTGAATTTTTAATAAACTAGGGAAAATATTACCTTGTTTTGAATATATAAAACAAGGAAGGAATTTATAAACTCTGTTTATAAATGAAAAGATAGGATTTGAATCGAATTTATAAACTCTGTTTATAAATGAAAAGGTGGGATTTGAATGGAATTTATAAACTCTGTTTATAAATTTAGATATGGGATTTGAATGGAATTTATAAACTCTGTTTATAAATGGAAAGGTGAGATTTGAATTGAATTTATAAACTTTGTTTATAAATGAAAAGGTGGGTTTTGAATCGAATTTATAAACTTTGTTTATAAATGAAAATATGGGATTTGAATCGAATTTATAAACTTGGTTATAAATATATAAATGTGGGATTTTAAGTGAAGTTATAAACGTTGTTTAAATAAGGCATAGAATTCAAATGGAGTTTAACTATAGAATTTGAATATAGAAATTCAAATGGGATTTATTATATAGAATTTGAATATAGAATTCAAATGGGATTTATATTATAGGATTTGAATAATAGAAGATTACAGATTTGGATAAATAGAAGTGGATTAGACTAAGAAGTTAATTAACAGATTTAATTAACAAATTGAGTTAAAACGATTGGTATAGTTAAAATAGATTGGACAGGTATAGACATACAGGAGACAGGTTCGGAATAAAGTGTTAGAAGTGAAATAAATAGAATGCCCGACAAAAAGGTACGTATTTAATTCATATATGAGATTTTATGCGCCGTATTGGCAACCGCTTGGGTTTTCTTTTTTCTTTTTGATTGGAGAAGGCCTGTGTGGCAGTTTGGGGATTTTCCCGATGCTCCCGGTACAAAGGAGGTTATGGCGAATTTTCCAGGAATTTAAGGAGTTAGAATATTTTTAAGAAAATTTGACAACTAGAAATCTATATATCATTATATATAGAAGTCGATAAGAAAATGAACTTAGAAATAGAATAGTATAATCAAAAAGGAAGTATAAGAATAAAATCTAGTAAGAATAGAAAAGGGAAGTGTATACGTGTTTAAAAGGGAAGTGTATACGTGTTTAAAAGTAAATCAGTAGTTGTATGGTATTGATTGTTCGAGTAAGTAGTCTTTTCTGTTTTGACGTTATAAATGTTATTCAGTCAAGGTCTGAGAGGTAGTTATAACCCAACTTGATTGATTTCATTATTAACAAATAAACAGTAAGATTTCAGGCTCGAAGATCAATGTTGAATGAGAGTTAGTTGAATATAGTATTGAAAGAATTATTGGATCGATATAGGCAGCGGAACGCTGGAATCAACCAAAATCAGAAGCCCTAATTAACAAAATTGAACAGAATTAAATCAAAAACAGGTACCTTTCTTCTTTGATCATCAAATCGAATGATAAACCCTATCTTGAATCTTAAAACCGTCGGGTTCTTCCTACACTTGGTTGTTGAATCGAACACCTAAAATTGGGTGTCTCTGCTGGAGATCCACAAGCGAAGCCCTGATGACGACAATCGCAATCAAGAGTTGTGTTTCGGTACTAGCCGAAATTGAAAAGGAGGAGTTAGGGTTTCTTCGTTTTTCAGATAAAAGAAAATGAAGGTGTCTCATCTCTTTTATAATAGTTTCAACCGACATCTCGGTTTTACCCTTTTACCCTTTCAAATGTTTTAATAAAGAATTGGTCAAAAACTCTTTTTGATATTCTTTAGAAAATACTAACACAATTTGCAACGCTTATATGTGTGACCCTGCAGGTTATCATAATGTTGGCAACAATTTAAACACTATTTAAATCATAAACAGTGAGCGGCATCTAGTAATACATCACTGTTACCCAAATTATAATAATATCATTGATTCGATATAACCTTTACATGACCAGTGTTTCAATGTAATATAATCCTTTTAACCAGTATATCCAGGATTAAACTCAAGGCATGGATCGTATCATCCTCTTTATAATTTAATCTGTTTTCTTGATCAATGAGTAGACTGTTTAAAACAAATCAATATTTGAGCACGGCCATGCATTTCACAGTCTCACTCAATCAAGAGGCCCATGGATATCACTACGAATGTATCGTAGGGTTAAATTCCATCTAGATCATTCATAATTTCCATTCGATTCGAAATGTATCCAATAATCACCGTTATCGTTACTCCGTTACAAATAACTTTAGATGATATCAAAACACAAATATCCTCGAATAAGATTATAATGATTTCAGGTCTGAGGACCATTACATCACTGTCACTGTGAGAATAACTTATGATACTGTTAATTATATTCCATGGAGTTATCTCACGGTGGGTCAGCCCAATACGCTATTCTCCAATACGTATTTATATCTTGACTTTAATATCACGTATATTAATGATCAATGAGATGTGATCATCAGTCAATCAATATACTAGTCTCAACGCTTTATTGTTGTCCTATATAAACAATAAAACTCGACTAGGGACATTTAAGAATTGTAATACTTATCATATTATATAATCTCAAGTTCAGTCTTACTCGAACTATATAATTCCGTATTATTATTCTAAGGACTTCTATTATTTTATTATTTATATTACGCAGTAAATACAATATAATAGAATAATATTTTATTCCAAATAAAATAATAACATCAACAGTGTTATCAATCTCATCAAATGAATTGCCTCTAGGGCACAAACTCTAACAAGTATTTGGGTTGTCGTACCGATGTTTTACACAACATCCGTTTTAACCCAAATAAATGTAAGCTTGGAAATGGAATAATAATTATTTCTAAAGTTAGAAAATAAAGGAGGCGATATATGAAAATATTTGTTTAACAAATATTGATAAAGAAATAGAGAAGAGATTTAATTAATGGAATATTAATTAAGGGCTCAGTGATTGTTTGATAATTGGATGAACACTTGTTTTATTCGATAGTTAAATCATCGACTATCGAAACACTTGTTTTTATTCGATAGTTAAATCACAGACTATCGAAGTTTTGACCATCGTTGTCAATATGGAGAGACCGGTTGGATTATTATCCGAAGAACCACTCCGTATTGGCAGTAGCGTGCGAATCAGATTATATAAAGATAATCGAAGACGGAGTAGAGTGCAAGGACTTTTTCTATCAATAGAAATTGTGCCTTTGATTCATCCTGTTCCTGGGTGACTTGTATGGATGAATGTCTGACAGAGTATTTCCAGAAAGGTCACGCACATTGATTTCTTCAACCGTACCAAGAGTGGAAGCGGAGAAGGAAACTTCTTTAGCTAACACGTAATGTACTGTTGTAGACGTCAATTAGTGATTTTCGATGGATCTAACAATGTGGCATTCGAAGTGAATCTGATGTGATGATAAATCGTAGCCGCTGGCCTCATCAATCCGGTAAATGACTGAAATCAGGCAGGCAGCATGGCTATCTCGGTCGCACCTATTAGGGTGTAGAATCACCTGATCTAGAGTTTCATTTATTTCTAAAAATCTATTGTCGATGCTGTCCCATTCGGGAAACGGTTGTTGATCCCAACCGTTGGTGATATACATTCGATACACCCAAGCCAAATGAGTGGTCGGTCATGTGTGGCTGAGTTGCAAAATGTTCTTGTTGAACTCGGTGTATTCTCCTCTAGAGATATACCAGCGGAAGGTGGTTCCATACCTTGTCATAGTTGGAAATCCATTACCCAATACGTGCTTGCGGTTTTGATTGTATATTACATATGTGGAACGGGAGAAGCAAACGTTCCACTAGATTGTATTTACTTGATTTAGACACTATTATAATATCAAAGGAGTTTTGATATAAAGCTATCGTTCCTTTCAAAAGAGATTTTTGAAAGTTAAATCAAGTGTTTGGATTCTCATAAGGAAAAAACCCGTTCCGTGTTATACGGCGTGGTCTTATGAGATATCATTTAGTTTTCTGAAACTGTTTTAAACTGTTTACTCATACCAGTTCCATGACTGACCCAGAGTTTATTTTGTTTTGTTCTACCTAAACTCTTGGGTGCCTAAATTTGTACGGGCAGTCAAGTAGTTCAGGATTTTACAGATCTATCTAAAGGAGCTTGGAGCAGGAGGCTTCAGCGTTATCTAGTTATAGTGTTGTTCCGTTGTGTTGTAAGTTTTGTACTCTGATAAGTGTATGTTATACAGTTAAGATTTTGTATTTCAAAGATATGATAATTATATTTTGTTCCGCTGCGATGTGAGATTCTGTGTTGTTGTTTCTGTTCTTCTTCTATCTTTTTCTTCTAAAAAAAATGTTTCGTATTTTCGTGATATTTGGGTTGGACGTATGATGTATATAGTCAACTCTGATGTTACAGAAATCTGGGTCATTACAGTATTAAGGCACCAAAACCGTGCATGCTACAACCCCATTCTTCCATGTAATTTCCCAAAATTTAAATTCCAAAGTCCTGAGTTAAAGCGTTTCGATCATGCAAAAGTTTGCAAAGTGCGATATGTTTTTCTGTTACTGGAAATTGAATGAGGAATTAGGACAGAGAAATCGCTGTGAGCTGGGAGAGCTTCTGACCATGGGAGTCGTATGTAATGATCCGGGATTTTGACGACTTTGGTTATCGCCATAAACTCAATGATGACTAACCAAACATCGAAAAATACCGGTCATTAATGAAATAAATTAGAGGGTGAGGAAAGATAAGATAGAAACTTAGAATAGAAGAAGAAGAACACAATATCAGAGTAACACGAATCTCACAGCGGAACGAATAAATATATTTCATAACATAACTTTGAAATACAAATCTGTACTTGAATATATATATCATTATCAAAGTACAACACTTACAACACAGTGGAAATAACTATAACTACATGATCTTGAAGCCTCCTGCTCCAAGCTCTTCCAGTATATCTGTAAATCCCGACTACTTGACTGCCCGTACAAATTTAGGCACCTAAGAGTTTAGGGAAACAAACAAATAAACTCTGGGTCAGTCATAGGACTGGTATGAGTAAAACAGTTTAAAACAGTTCAAACAAGTAAACAATATCTCATAAGACCACGCCGTATAACGGAACGGGTTTTTCCCTTATGAGAATCCAAATTATCTTTACATCAAAAACCTTTTAATATTATAATAATGTCTATCAACCACAGTATAATAATCATCTAGTAGAACGCTTTCATCTCACGTTCTATATATATAGTATACAATCAAAATCGCGAGCACGTATTGGGAAATGGATTTCCAACTATGACAAGGTATGGAACCACCTTTCGCTAGTGTATCTCTAGAGAGGAATACACTGGGTTCAACAAGAACATCTTGCAACCCATCCACACATGACCGACCACTCATTTCGCTTGAGTGTATCGAATGTATATCACCAACGATTGGGATCAGCAACCGTTTCCCGAATGGGAAAGTATTGACAATAGATTTTTAGAAGTAAATGAAACTCTAGATCAGGTGATTATACACCCTACTTCGGTGCGACCGACTTAGCCATGCTGTCTGCCCGATTTCTGTCATTTACCGGTTGTGAGGCTAGAAGCTACGCTTTATCATCACACCAGATTCACTTTGAATGCCACATCGTCAAATCCATCAAATCACCGATTGACGTCCTCAACCATACACTATGTGTTAGCTAAAAGAAGTTTCCTTCTTCGCTTCCACTCTTGGTACGGTTGGAGAAATCAATATACGTGATTGTCTGGAAATACTCTGTCAGACATCCGTCCATACAAGTCATCCAGGAACAGGATGAACCGGAGGCACTATTTTGTAAACAGGATAGCCCTTGCATAACTCCGTCTTCAATTTCCTTTGGCATATATGATTCGCAATGCTTATGCCAATACAGAGTGGTTCTTTGGATAATAATTTAACCGGTCTCTCCATATTAACAACGTTAAAATGGTCAAAACTTCGATAGTTTGTGATTTAACTATCGAAGAAAAACAGATGTGCAAACAACGATATTATTTCCAAATGGAAATTTATATCGATCAAACATCATTCAACATTTATCTCTTTATTTCATTAATTTACTTATCTCCTGTTTCCCTATATTCAATATTTCTTATTTTCTAAATTTGGAAAATATACGTTATTAACAATGGAAAACATTTCCATTGTCTTGTTTTCTTTATTAGAAAACATTTCTGGTTTCTTATTTGGAAAACATTTCCAAAGCTTCTTCATTGGACTTAGATAGATGTTTAAACAAACCATCGCAATGCCAACTCAAACCATTTCCTTTAATTACTAAATTCACTTGACCATCCCTTACTATCGAACCTTAACCATTCCTTAGTTAAAAATGAAGTCAATCAAGTTGGGGTAATACTACCTCTCAGACCTTAACTGAACAACGTTTCTAACCTTGAAATAGACAAAGTTCACCATTCTAATTCTTTAACAAACTTCTTTACGTAACTCTCTTCCAAATCTTTTCTGTTCGATAATTCTTTCCTTCGATAAGGTATGTTCGATAAGTCTATTCAATTTATTCTATTCACTTAACTCTTTTGATTTAACTTTAACTCTATTCACTTAACTCCTATCGAATAAACAATATTCGGTAACTCTTTTAATTCTATTTGAATAAACTAATATTCGATAAACTCCTTTTACTTGCTATTCGAATAAACTATATTCGATTAACTCTATTCAATAAATTCTAGTTCGATATAACTCTATCGATTTACTTTAACTGATTAACTGTTTAACTCTAACTGGTTAACCCTAGTGGTTTTACTCTAACTGGTTTAACTCTAACTGATTTACTCTAACCGGTTAACTCTAACTGGTTAACTCTTATTCGAATAACTAATATTCGATTAACTCTATTCAACTAACTCGACTCGACTAACCCCTTTCGAATAACTAATTCGATTTACTAACTTTCGAATACCATATTCGATTTAACACCTTTCGAATACCATATTCGATTTAACTAACTTTCGAATACCATATTCGATCATTTTATTGATTTATAAAGATTCCCCTTTTTATAACGTTTATCCATTTTAGAAAGATTTCCTTTTAACAACGTTTATCCATTTATAAAGATTTACTTTTAGTAACGGTTCTTCACTTCATAAATGATTTCCTTTATCTTTCTATTTATAAGTGCTTTACAAATATCTCCTATTCGATTTCATTTATAAAGGGTTTTACTAATATTTCTCTTTCTATTTGATTTGTAAAGGTTTGCAAATAATTCCTTTAGGGTCTTATTTCTAAGTATTTTCTATTTATAAAATATCCATTTATAAATAAATTTCTATTTATAAATATTCTATTTATAAATATTCTCTTTTATAAAATCCTCTGATTTTATAAATAATCTATTTTCAATATTCATTTTGAAAATTCTCTTTTCACCATTTCAGTATGTTATGGTATTTAACACATCAAATCACGATGACCAATATTGTTCAAACACATATAATCGACAACAGATTATATATCACATCATATATTACAATATATGAATCACAGTAAAATAAATGTTGAGGAATCCAGTTGGATTCCTCCAACCTGTTTCCCTGCATCACAGATGTTAAACAATATAGATAACATCACTTTCAGTTCCATATGATATATTCGGTTAAACAGAATCAATATAGGAATTCAGCTAACTGACTAGTAGTTCAATCAAACAGTCAACACACAGTCAATCAGCCAATATTTAACAGTTCTAAAAATACAACATGAAATTATAAACTGTTCAGAGTTAGTGAGATTTACTCACATTGGATGATCATCGTTAATAACGATAACCATCTCTCGGTTCAGACGGACAATTTAATTTGCTATAAATTGTAACGAGCTCGGATTCACTCCTAGTCAGTTCATGGTGTAGCCACCGTCCATACGATCCTAATGCAACTTACGATTCGTCAATCAGATATCGTATGACGGAGATATTGCATCGTAAAGCTAATACACTATTTATTTGAATTAAAACTTTATATTCCATTTCAATTGGGCCTAACCTTTAAATCACAGCCCAATACCCCTTCGTTCAATCCCATGCCCAAACATACCAGACCCGTTCAAAAGCTTTCTCCCCCAAATTGAAACTTCGAACTCCAGTATTTGCCAACCCGTTGACCGCTAGTTTTGACCTCGCCTACCTCCTCCTACGACCATCTTCTGACTTCGCAACTACCACCATCATGCTCAGCTCCTCAATCTCCATCCGATAGTACCCTGTATATCACACTCGATCCTCGAATCGGAAATGCGACCTGTAGCCTGAACTGTCGCTTCCTAATGTCGCATCGCATCTCTGGCCGCCGGAGCACCTCAAACCGATGTCAATCTCCTCCTCGTTCAACGACAAGCTCAACGTACCTCCAATCCAACCTCCGGCTTCCCCTATCACGAATTCCATTGAACCCTAGGTCACGCTGCCACATATTGGAACCGCATAAACAACGTCGAATGCTTCAAGACTGATACGAGCATGAAGAGCATGAGCGCAGGGATCCATTTATATAAGTGTAGTGATTTATAGGATTTTAATCCTTTTTTTTTATTTTTGGAAGTAATCGATCTTGGTTTGAGAAAGAATACTGACGGCGTATTATCTCGTTGACCATAGAAATGAGAAAATTAGGTTAAGGAATTTTAGAGGGTATTTATAGGAAGTTTAGATATTTTTTTCTTTGAATATAATATTAAATTATAATCAACAACTGTTTTTATTAGTCCTCTAAAATTCCTGTGATCACATATGATACCCAAAAATCACGAAACTGGACATGCAACTACTGTTCGATATTACGGTCCCAATGAAACTGATTTCGTCTAATTCCGACTCCGTTTGCTCACACAGCGTATTTTTAACTGTCAAAATACTGAATGTTTTTCACTCTAAAAATCTGTACAGCCATACAGTGCCTCTAAAAATCACCAAACTTGGAATCTAGCAATAATTTAATATTGCGAATCCAACAAAATTAGTTTCGTCGAATTCTGACTTCGTTTGCAAAAGTGGCTATTTTTAAAGCTCTAAATAGCCTATTTAAATATATAAATATATTTAAATTAATTAAATTTAATATTTAAAAATAAATATTATCGTCTATATTCACAGTGGCATACCATACAGCTCCAGAATATTCCTGTATGAATTTACAACTCGATATTACATCGTCAGAGTTATATCGATGTTCGATTTCTATTTAAATCCATATATAAAATATAATTAAATCGTTATGGTCAGGGCGCTGCATTTCTGAGAATTTGATTTGGACATAACTCAAAATCTACACGACGAAATCCCGATATTTCTCTTCCACTAGAAATATATACTCCACCAGCTCCATACATTTCTTATTTCACAGAAATTCGATTTAAAACGATCCCTGTATGTTCAATTGAAGTTCAAATCGCCAATTAACGAACTGCAGCGCCATTTCGAGCCCGTTTATAATTATATTCTAAACTATACGTTCAACTGTCGACGATTAAATATATTCATTATTCAAATTCAATTCCAAGTTGAATTAAATATCACAGATGATCCGATTCACACCATATCGTCATTTCGGCCAATTCTGATTTTTTTCAGAATTAAATATATTATTTAATTTATTATTTTAATTAAATATTCAACATTATTTAATTCCACGACCATTTAATTCACTATATCACTATTAATATAATTAAATTAATTAATTATAATACCTCTGTCAATGCGGGTCATTACACCGTAACGTTGGATTTAGAGTCAGTTGAGCATGGTGCGGGGTTCGAAGATGAAATCTGGTGAGGCGAGTTGTTTTTATAGACAAGATGATGAAGGAAGTGGTCAAGGGAAGTGGATGATTATTATTTGTAAATGCATAAAGTTATTGTTGAATGGAAGTTTTGGCAATGGGAAGCTAAGCAGCATTTGTAAAATGTGGAAGGAGGAGCTATTTGGAGAGCATGAAACATGGCGACGTTGTGACTATGTTCACTCAACATGGCTGGAGTTGCATTTATAAAGGGAGGCGCATACATACGTGAGTATATATGGGGAGTGTGGAAACATGGCGTGAAGGGGAGGCTCGAAGTTGTTCAGGGATTTGCGAGAGGACGCATGTGGAAGGACAGGAGGGCGCAAGGCCATTTCAAGGGAGATGGGGCGATGTAGTTATGTTTACTGGAGCTTGCCAGTTCAAAATTTGTGGCAAGCGAAAGGGTGCAGGGTTATTTAACTCAAAGGAATAAAAGTACGTGTGGGTTATAGGGCGAGGTGGTTGTTGATATTGAATGAGCGCTATGTGTTTTACAAAGGGGAATCGTAATAAGTAACATGGTGAAAATCGATACACAAGGAGTTTAGGGGATTCACAAGTTCGCATGGACGATGCACTATAGCAATGTGAGTAGATGCATTAAGCTCACGTTAGGATCACAACGATAAGAGATACATGGTGGAATGTATTTCGCGAAGAACAGAGCCCTCGGAATTTCGCGATTAAATCAACTGACGTAAATCGTTATTTAAACGGTTAACGCGCGAAGGTGAGTAAATTCACTAACTCTGATCTATTTTAAAATATTATATAATGTTGTTTGAATGTTGTGTTATGGTCGATTAGGTAGATTACAATTAAATTGGTTGAATATTAGATATCATTGCATATGTACACATCATCGGTTGGATACTGATTCCATCGATTATATATTCCCTAGTATGAAATCAGTGTTAATTGTTTGACTAATATCTGTGGATGCGGAAACCCGTTGGAGGAATCCAACCGGATTCATTAATATTTATATGTACTGTTTGAACCCAAATGACATTGAAACCCTGTATGAATGTTGAATGGAAATTCAACGTTATTTTGATAAATGATATCGATTAAGAAAGTGGCAACAGTCGAACGTAAACCCATCTTTTTGTTAAGAAGTTAATTGGCCGTCAGGCAAAATCAATGAAGTTAAAATTATAACAATTATATTTTCATAATTTAAATGATGTTTAAGATTATAATAGAAGTTCTATTATGAACATTTTATAGTTCGTTTTATAAAGAAAATATAAATAATTGTTTGACTTTTAAATAAAGTTTATAAAGTTATAATTATCCTGTGAGTTAATATTTTGGATAACTATTTTTAAAGAAACAATTTAGAAATAATTAGATTTATTATATTAATCTAATGGTAAGAAGTAACTAAAATCAATTAACAAATTAATTGATGGTTTGAAGTTGATTTGAAAATTGATTATTTGATAAATTGATTTTCAATTAATCTAATGATTTAGCGAGAAATTGATCAAAATTAATAAGATTTCTTATTAATTACTTTTCAATTAATGAAGTCTAAATGATTTTGGAACTAAGTACAAATAGTTATTATTTATTTAAGCAACCAATCTGTATGAAGTAAACCGTATATTTCAGTAATGATGAAGTTGATTACTATTTAATTATTTTAATTAAAGCAACTATTTCTTAAATGGAATTCATTTAAGATGGTATTAAGTTGGTAATGAGATGTTTTACTTGAATTAAATAGTTCGAATGAAATAAAATTAACAGAAGACAAAGAGTGTTAAAGAGTTTTGGGAAAGGAACAACAAATGGAGTTGTATAACGAGATCGAAGTGAAGGGTTAATAACTAATAAAAATAGCCATAAACAACAAAGATTTCAATGTAAGTATATGCGTTATAAAACTATATTGAAAAAGGAAACAAGAAATACAGTTTGATTAAGATTAGAAATAATAAGACGTTAGAGTTACGGACTTATATCTATTCTAAGATAAGAATGTTGTCGATCAAGGTCTGAAAGGTAAATAAAATACCCCAACTAGAACGGCTTTACTATTATCAAGGAATGATATCGGTTTGTAATGAAAAGAGATGTCAAGATTAGTTATAAAAGGGATATTGCAGCGTATAGTAAGTCTTTGAACTATAACGATAAAATAATATTGTTGACTAGGCTTAAGCGTGACTGTTATGTCGAGATTAGTTATAAAGGGGATATCGCAGCGCATTGCGAGTTTTGAACTGTAACAATAAATTAACGTTGTTGACCAAGCTTAAGTGTGATTTTCATATATAACACTATTAGGAATTGGAACTATAATCCAACGATGTCGAATGTATTAAAGTAAATTATTTTTAGGAATTATAATCTGATAGGATAAGTTAATATTTAGTTTTGAACCAATAGATTAGAATAAGGATATGTAATCAATATTTAGTTATAAACTTGATATTGATTTAACAAGAAGTCGACTTAGAAACATAGTTTTTAAAGTGGAATGGGAATATAAGATTATGAAAGAGTTTTCGATAAACAAGATAAGGGTATTTATTACTTGAATAAAGAGTTATTTGATAAAGGGGTTCAAATTTCTATAATAGGGATGATATTCACATTTAAAGTGAATAATGTTTTGAAAGTGAACGTTTGGCATATTAAAATGTTTATAATGAAATTGGAAATATTTCTCCAATATAGGTAGGGTATATTATCCAAGGGTAGAAAATAAAAAATGTGAAAAGAATGGAACTGTTTCGAATGTTAATAACGTATACTTTCTTGAACATGGAAGAATAAGAGTCTATAATAACTGGGAATGTTTTCTAAGAAATGTGAAGGGCTAAATGGGCTTTGGGAAAAATCTGGGAAGATATGGAAAATTGGGAAAGTAATGTTAAATAAAAGGGCCAGTGATTTGGTTGATGATGCTTAGTGTAAATTTAAATGGATGTTTGTTTTACTTCGATAGTTAAATAACTGACTATCGAAGTGTTTTGACCATCGTTGTCGATACGGAGAGACCGGTAGGACATATTATCCGAAAACCACTCCGTATAGGCATAGGCACTGCGAATTTGATTATACTGAAGACAATTGAAGACAGGGAGAAATGCAAGGGTCGTTCTATTCCAGAAAGGTGCTTTATGTTTGTCCAGTCCCAGGACAACTTGTATGGACGAATGTCTGACAGAGTATTCCTAACAGATCACATAAGACGATCTTTCCGAGGTATTACGTCTGGTGGCGGGAAAATTCATTTCTCTTAGCTTTTTATATCTGTAATATTTTGGGAAGATAAACTAGTGATTGGCGGGTTTGACGATGTGGCATTCAAATGGAATGGTGATCAGATGGTCTGAAGATAGACGTAGCCTCTAGCCTCACAACCGGGAAATGACAGAAATTGGGCGGGCAACATGGCTAGTTGGGTCATACCCAAGCAGGGTGTAATGTCACTGGTCTAGAGAAAATTCATATTTTGTTCTTCTTTTTCGTTTCTATATCTTTAGATGACGATTGGATAGCCGACAATCTTGGGTGACAATATATTCAATACACTCAAGCTAAATGAGTGGTCGATCATGTGTGGGTCGGGTTGCAAGATGTTCTTGTTGAACCCCAGTGTATCCCCTCTAGAGTACACTGATCGGGATGTGGTCCCATACCTTATCATAGTTGGAATCCAATCTCCAATAAGCGCCCTGTGGTTTTGATTTTATACTATGTATGTAGAGCGTGAGATGCAAGCATTCTATTATTTGATTAGATATTATTATAATATCACTGAATTTTGATATCAAAATGTTTGGTTATAGTAAGGCAAAAACCGTTCGTGTTTATGTGTGGGTGGTCTTACTATTACCTTTTCTTTCAAAGGATTTTTTGAAGTTAAACAAATTGGTTGGAGTTTACTCACACCAGTCTCATGACTGACCCAGAGTTTATTTTGTTTGTTTTCCCTAAACTCTTGGGTGCCCAAATTTATACGGGCGGTCAAGTGTTTCAGGCTTTGCAGATTCACTTGAAGGAGCTGGAAGCAGAAGGCTTCACCATTAGTTAGTTAGAGATTATTTCCGCTGTAATATATATGAGTTGTACTCTGATATGGTATGTATATACAAATTCAGTTTGTGTATTTCAAAATTAAGTTATAATACATGTTATTCGTTCCACTATGAGATTCGTGTTTACTCTGATTTTGATGTTCTTCTTCTTCTTCTTCTATTAGTTCTATCTTATCTTTCTCACACTCTAACTTCTTTCTATTAATGATCTGAATTTTCGTGCATTTTGAGTTGAATGTGTAGGATATTAGTCAGCTCAAATTGGTATGGATTTTCGGGCCACTACAACTTGAGGCAAGAACAGTCGATCACGGCGATTAGATTTCATGGCATAAAGCCTGAAGTGGCATAAGAGGATGGTGATTACCGGAAAAATGTTAAATAGATTTTATATTGCGTGATTAGTGTGATTGTGGTAAAAATGGGGTTTTGGGTTATTTGTTTTGTAACCGTGGGTTTTAGGGAAACTGCACCACCACGTTGGCAAGGGAAGGGTGCCCACATGGGGGGGATCATTGTCGGAGTTTGTCACCATGTTGTAGCTCGAGTCGGACGTGGTCCAGCTGTCAGAGATGGCGACGAGAGGCACTTTCTTGGATCAGTGTTATACGGGGGAGTTGGGGTTGATAGGTGGGAACACTGTAGAGTTGATGATTGTCGAATCTGAGTTTGGTGATGAAGACAGTGGGTGGTTTGTGATGTGTGGGGATGTTCGGCGCAGTGTGATATGGGGTGGAACGGTTGTGCATGTGCACAAGTGCACTACTATGCACCATATTTTCCTGTAAGCGATGCAAGAAGAAAACAAACGCCGGTGGCGACAGTTGTGAATCAGTTGGTGAGTTCTGGGTTCAATCGAGTGGCTAGTATAGTCACGTGGTGGTTTAAACAAAAAGGAGTAAAGTAGATTGAAGAGATACAGAAGAAAAGAGGGTAACCGCTAAAAAAGGTTGATGTTTTGGGGTTCAATTGTTTTGATTATTTTAGGCCTGTAATTGTTAAACAAAGAAGAAGAAGGGGGTACATACACAGCAGGTGAAACCAAGAAGAAAGGAAAGAGAACAAAGGAGAAAGAAGGGGAGCAGGAGTGGGACAGAACCAGTGATGATGCGCAGACAAATGGAGGGAGCAGTAGAAGTAAAGAGAAATGAGGAGTAGTAGTAAATGAAGACACGAGAAAGAAGTGGAAAGATAAGAAAAAAAAAGGAGAAGGAAAGAAATGGTATCGGGTGAACAAGGAAGGGGAGGCGGGCTGATATCACCTGTATGTATGTATCTCTCTCTCTCTCTCTCTCTCTCTCTATATATATATATATATATATATATATATATATATATAAAGAACGTCGGATAAAAGGGAACTGGCTTGAAAGAAGCACAAAACAAAAGAGGAAGGGAAGAAGAATAAGGTGCTGCGGTTGGTTACTTTGTTGCTGAAATGTTTTAAGTGGCAAAGGGAGCGTGCGTCATATTTTTTGGTTAAACACGTGGGTTAATGGAAATGGGCCTGGATTTGGCTATATGTTTAAAAAATAAAAGCTAAATTCTAATTTAAGTTTAATATATAGATATTAGTGTATGTGGGCTATTTTACATGGCCTTCGCCCATTTCAATTTAAAAAGTAATTGTTATTTATATAAATATATATTTATATATATACATAATAGAATGCATACATATATATATATATATAACAAAGTGCATATATGTATAAACTTGGAACAACAATTTTTAATTGGGTAGTTTGGTCTGTGTACATATTTAGACGATCAAGGGTATGCGGAAGCCACTCGACATAGTTATTGAGTTTGAACGATTCAATAAATTGATTTATTTACAGGTAATTTTTGTACTAAATATCGTTTAATATAATCGAACATAAATTTAGCTGTGGACTGTACTAACGCATAGCTATTGATCGATGATGATCCGTAACATACAATAATTACCGAATTAAATACTTAACTAATTAATTGATTAATTAAGTCATTATAATTACGTGAATCGTAATTATATATTTTTATTTGACATCTGTTAGTGGAATTAAAATGTCGTTTTACTATATATTGATTGGATTGTTTAAAATACACTGTTAGCAGAAATAAACACCGTTCTGCTATTAATTAGTTTTGATATATTTTATCAGTAAATATACGTGCTGATATGTTATATTATCTATAGAAAATATTGTATTGCATTCTCATGTATGTTTGTGTACATTAGATTAGCAAATCAAATGTCGTCTGTTTTAAGATTTGATATATGCCATGGGAACTGCTAAGTTGTAATTTCTGTAAAGCAATTCAGAAATCGATACAAAGTTGATGTTCAAATAAAGATTATTTTATGACCTAGCAGATCCAATGGTGTTAAACCTATTTATTTTATTTTACATTTGAAAGTTAAATAACCGACTATCAAATCTGGACCTTTCCGTTATCGTTTCGAAGAGACGGGAATCTAAATTCCACTTCGATTTGATATACATTATGAGTCAGAGATTTTATTGAAGACCATTGAAGACGGAGTATTGCAAGGGTTGTTCTTTTAATCCTAGGTACAAATTGCCTAAGATGGGTTTACAGGATAGTTCCTTCGATTAGTCCAGTCCCAGGACAACTTGTATGGGCGCATGTCTGACAGAGTATGCCTAACCAATCACGTACGTTGATCTCTTCAAACTTATTTATGTTGGTGGTAGAGGAATTCGTTTCTCTTGCTTTATACCCGTAATATATTTATGGGGAAGTCAACAAGTGGTTGGCGGTATTGACGATGTGGCATTCAAAGAAATGATTTGCCAAAGGTAAGTTCAGCCTCAAGCCTCACAACCGGAAAATGACAAAAATCGGGCAGGCAGCATGGCTATGTGGGCCACTTCCATTTGGGTGTATTGTCACCATTTAGAGAATATTCGTTTTGTTACTTCTTTTCATTTCTGTATCTCTCGGGAAACGGTAGCTGCGCAGCCATAAGGTGACAATATATTCGATACACTCAAGAGAAATGAGTGGTCGGTCATGTGTGGGCCGGATTGCAAGACGTTCTTGTTAAACCCAGTGTATTCCTCTCCAGAGATACACTTTTGGAAGGTGGTTCCATACCTTGTCATAATTGGAAACCCATTATCCAATAAGCGCTCACGGTTTTGATTGTATACTATATATGTAGAGCGTGAGATGCAAGCGTTCTACTAGATTGATATTTATTTGTATTTAGAAATTATTATAGTACCAAAAGAATATCGTTTTCAAAATGTTTTGGGTTATTGTAAGGAAAAAACCATCCATGTTTATGTGTGGATCGGTCTTACAATTATCTTTTCTTTCAAAAGGTTTTTGAAAGTTAAACAAGGATTTTGGATTCTCATAAGGGAAAAACCCGTTCTGTTTTAATGGCGTGATCTTATGAGATATCTTTTGTTTTAATCAAGTTGTTTTAAAATCATTTACTCACACCAGTCCCCTGACTGACTCATATTTTATTTTTCTATGTTTTCCAAAAACTCTTTCTTGGGTGCCCAAATTTGTACGGGCAGTCAAGTAGTTTAGGATTTAATAGATTTGTTTGGAGGAGCTTGGACCAGGAGGCTTCTGCATTAGCTATTTAGAGTTTATTCATGTTGTATTATATATGTGATGTACCCTGATGATGTATGTAAGTTCGAATCCAGATTTGTATTTCAAAAGTGATTATATATATTATATTTTGTTCCGCTGCGATTGTGAGATTCTTTAGTGTTATCCAGTTCGATCTTCTATCTATTCTAAATTTCTTTCTTTCTATTTCTCATCCTCTAACTTCTTTCTATTAATGATTCGTATTTCCGTGCAATTTGGGTTGGACATGAGCTATATTCACTCGATTCAAATGGTATGGATTTGCGGGTCGTTACAAAATCAAAGTCGTAGGTGGCTCGATTAGGATAAATATGACAAGACACGCGAGGCAATACGAGGGTAGGAATCTACTAGTTGCACTCCCGGGCCGGTGGAAATGCATAGCTGCAACTACCGCCCACCTCTGAACAACACTCCCAAATCAAGGATGCACATCAAATCAAATCAATCAAACTAAGGGACTATAGTAATAAAGGAAGAAGTATTGCCGATAGGGATAGTTAACCCACCTGGTTATGGTACAGTTCTTGTTTTAGTCATTTTAATTATGACTCGAAGGTCAAGGACATCCATCATCGTTCTCTTTCATCAAATCCAGTAATCGCCTCTAAATCAACCTACTTCATTCTAGTTCTTTACCATGTGCACAGTTGTTAAAGTGGTTTTCGGTATTGGCAAAGAGTATGACAATATCCGATCTCGGTATCTTTAACAACCAAATGCTTATTTCACACGATTGGTTAATTTAGTTTCAGAGTGGTTCATATTTCATGTCAAAATATCAAAGTTTCTTTTAAAACATTTCATATTCAAATAGAATATATTTTCGTATTAAAATATCTATTTAAACCACACAAAAAATTGTCGTTCATAAATAAGTTATATATTAAAATGGTTGGAAAGTAAGTTAAAACAGTTAAGATATAAATATTCGAAATCGTCTGAAAACAAGTAGTTAAGACAATAATAGTTTATGTAACTAGTTTGAATTTAAATAGGAATATTAAAGAAGTTTATAAAGTAAATAGATGATTTTTGAAAATATAGTTTATTTAAAATAGTTAATGCATATAAGTTAAAATAAATTAGTTTAATAACGAAAGGTAGTTTATAAGTAAAATAGTTATTAATTAAAGAATTTTATTTAGATAATTACAATATATGTAAGTTAAAATAGTATAATATATAAGGTAAAATGGTTATTTAGAAAAATAGTTACTTATTAAGATAGCTTTTATAATGGTTTGGAATGCTAAAGTTGGAATTAGAATTATTTTTCCAAATTTTCAAATAACTTGAATTCATATTTCAACTTTCAAAATCAACTCAACTTCGATATTTTAATTCAATTCACTTCCAATTTAAATTTAATTTAGTTTAATCAATTTAATTTCAAGTCGTTAAGTTTCTAATTAGAATTCACATTTTTGAATGATTCAATTTATAACTAATCTCAATTTCACAATTCAGATATCACTTTAAATCAAGTTAATTTAAAGCGAATTCAAAAATGGATTGTAATGACCCGCATTGGCAGAGGTATTATAATTAATTTATTTAATTATATAAATGGTGGTTTAGAGAATTCAATGGTCGTGGAATTAAATAATGGTGAATATTTAATTAAAATAATAATTTAAATAATATATTTAACTTTGAAATAATCAGAATTGGCGGAAATGGCGATATGGTGTGAACTGGATCATCTGTGAATATAAAATTCAGTTTGGAATTGAATTTGAATAGCGAATATATTATAATAACGACAGTTTGAACATATAATTATATTTTAATTAAAATCGAGCTTGAAATGGCGCGGCAATTCGCGATTTGGCGATTTGAACTTCAACTGAATGTACAGAGTTCGTTTTAAATCGGATTTCTGTGAAACAAGAAACGTGTGGAGCTGGTGGAGTATATCTTTCTAGTGGAAGAGAAAAATCAGGATTTCGTCGTGTAGATTTTGAGATATGTCCAAATCAAATTTTAAAATAGTCGCTATAGAATCATTTATCGACCGTATCGGTTTATTCGATATAACTAGAGATCGGGTTTGAATTTAGACAAGGTTCTTTTGGGACATAGTGATAAAATAATTTTTAGAATTTTAATATTATTTTTAATTAATTTAATAAGTGATTTTTTATTTGAAGTATTTCGCACCCTGAAATCAACATTTTGAAGTTTCAAAATATGAGTCCACCTACCGGTATTATTATATTTTTGGGATCATGGCACATTGATTGTCATGATGGTATATTTGATCTGGTCGATAACAGTTCGTAAATTAACGAAGTTTTATAAAATGAGATGACCAAAATCGTTTAAACTGAAAACAAATACACAAGCGTATCTTTTAGATCACGTTAATTATATTTGCACTACATCCATCTATGCATTTATGGAGCATATAAATTGATCTTTCATACTACGTTGGGACACATGTGTATCAGGAGGAACATTTTATTTTGAATAATCAAGTAATACGTCTAACATTTTGTTACTGGAACATGAGGTAGCCATGGTTCCTGTAGATACACTATATATAAACATATAAAATGTTATGGAGTACACCAAGCCACGTTTCCAATGTAAATACTATAAAAACACAGCACTTAACCTAATTCTTTTTCCTCTCCAGTTAAACACAAGTTCCGCCGCCATAAAACTCTAAAACACAAACTCTAAAAACGCAGCAAAACAAATCGTTCTGAGTTCTCTTCATGAAATCAAAAGAAGAAATGGAAAGGGGAAACAGGCGTTGCCTGTTTGTTGGCTAAAGTGCGGTCATGAAGGGGTTGAGTTGGCCTGAGCCACTACAGGCAAAGTCGAAGCTCGGTGAGGTTTACGCGAGCTGGAGTGATGGGTATGAGGGTGTAATTGTTTTTGACTTTCACGAAGAAGAGGGTGTATTCTCGTTTGAGCAGGGGTCACGGCAGTTTAACAGGAGGGAGTTAAGGAAGAAGTTGAGTTTGTTTGCTGAAATGTTTTGGAGCTAATATTGGAAACAGCTGAATTAAAGGGAGGGAAGTATTGTTATTGTTTGGTTTGAGTTTCCATTGGGTTCTGTTTTGCACGGGGTGTTTGCTGCGAGTTTTTCATTTGGGAGTACTGATGATGTTGAGGAGGAGCGAAGCAACGATAAGGGACAGATTTGTTTTCTGGAGTCGTGACATCCGGTGAGGAAAGAGGAAAAGGGGATACAGGATTGTGGAATTGGGAGTAGTATGGTAGTGGGCGCGGGTTTATTCTGTCATGGGTCGGTTTCATATAAGTGGTCAGCCCAAATAAACAAAAAGGGAGAAACGTGGTTGAGTTCGGGGGTTCATTGAGGACAAACGAGATGTAGATGGAGGAACAACCAGAACTGAGTCTGTTCTTCCTGGACGCTGCTTGTAGAAGAAGCAATAACGCTAATCATGTGGATTAACATTAAACATGGTAATAAAGTTTATAAATTATTTTCAGGTAATAGTCAATGATATTTAAATCGAGTTAAAAGTATAATTATCTCATCTTATATCAGAATCAGACGAAGTCGATAACATTGGAATCGTAACGACGATGTATACGTTATGCAACCGGCTTGGAATCTATTGGAGTTCACAACAATTTATAGCGAAATAAATTTTTCCAGTCCGAAACAAACACCGTATTCATTATTTAACGATTGACGACAATGTGAGTAAATCTCACTAGCTCTGAACAGTTTATAATTTCATGTTGTATTTTTAGAACTGTTAAATATTGACTGATTGACTGTGTGTTGACTGTTTGATTGAACTGCTAGTCAGTTAATTAAATTTTTATATTGATTCTGTTTAACAGAATATATCATATGGAACTGAAAGAGATGTTATCTATATTGTTTAACATCTGTGATGCAGGGAAACAGGTTGGAGGAACCCAATGGGGTTCCTCAACGTTTATTTTACTGTTTTTCATATATTGTGATATATGATGTGATATATAATCTGTTGTCGATTATATGTGTTTGGACGATACTGATCATCGTGATTTGATATGTTGAATACCATAACATACCGAAATGTTGATAAGGGAATATTTTAAAGTGATATTTGAAAATAAAATATTTATAAATGGAATATTTATAAATAAGAAATATTTATAAATTGGAATATTTATAAATAGGAGATATTTAGAAAAAGGGAAAATGTTATAAAAAGGAAACTGTTATAAGAAGGAAATCATTATAAAGTGGAGAACCGTTACTAAAAGTAAATCTTTAAAATGAATAAATGCTGTTAAAAAGGAAATCTTTATAAAGTGAATAAAGGAGTTAAATCGAATATGGTATTCGAAAGTAGTAAATCGAATATGGTATTCGAAAGGAGTTAAATCGAATATGGTATTCGAAAGTAGTAAATCGAATATGGTATTCGAAAGGAGTTAAATCGAATATGGTATTCGAAAGTAGTAAATCGAATTAATTATTCGAAAGGGGTTAGTCGAGTCGAGTCAGTTGAGTAGAGTAATCGAATATTTGTTATTCGAATTAGAGTTAACCAGTTAGAGTTAAACCAGTTAGAGTTAACCAGTTAGAGTTAACCAGATGGAGTTAATCAATTAGAGATAACCAGTTAGAGTTAAACCAGTTGGAGTTAACCGATTAGAGTTAAAGCAAAAAGGAGTTAATCGAATATAGTTTATTCGAATAGAATAAAGGAGTTAAATCGAATATGGTATTCGAAAGGAGTTAAATCGAATATGGTATTCGAAAGTAGTAAATCGAATATGGTATTCGAAAGGAGTTAAATTGAATATGGTATTCGAAAGTAGTAAATCGAATTAGTTATTCGAAAGGGGTTAGTCGAGTCGAGTCAGTTGAATAGAGTAATCGAATATTTGTTATTCGAATTATAGTTAACCAGTAAGAGTTAAACCAGTTAGAGTTAACCAGATGGAGTTAATCAATTAGAGTTAACCAGTTTGAGTTAAACCAGTTGGAGTTAATCGATTAGAGTTAAAGCAAAAAGGAGTTAATCGAATATAGTTTATTCGAATAGAATAAAGGAGTTAAATCGAATATGGTATTCGAAAGGAGTTAAATCGAATATGGTATTCGAAAGTAGTAAATCGAATATGGTATTCGAAAGGAGTTAAATGGAATATGGTATTCGAAAGTAGTAAATCGAATTAGTTATTCGAAAGGGGTTAGTCGAGTCGAGTCGAGTCAGTTGAATAGAGTAATCGAATATTTGTTATTCGAATTAGAGTTAACCAGTTAGAGTTAAACCATTTAGAGTTAACCAGTTAGAGTTAACCAGATGGAGTTAATCAAATAGAGTTAACCAGTTAGAGTTAAACCAGTTGGAGTTAATCGATTAGAGTTAAAGCAGAAAGGAGTTAATCGAATATAGTTTATTCGAATAGAATAAAGGAGTTAATCGAATATATAGTTTATTCAAATAGAATAAAGGAGTTAATCGGATATAGTTTATTCGAATAGAGTAAAAGGAGTTAATCGAATATATAGTTTATTCAAATAGAATTAAAAGAGTTATCGAATATAGTTTATTCGATAGGAGTTAAGTGAACAGAGTTAGAGTTAAATCAAAAGAGTTAAGTGAATAGAATAAATTGAATAGAGTTATCGAATATACCCTATCGAAGGAAAGAATTATCGAATAGAAAAGATTTGAAAGAGAGTTACGTAAGGAAGTTTGTTAAAGAATTAGAAGGGTAAACTTTGTCTATTTCAAGCTTAGAAACGTTGTTCAGTTAAGGTCTGAGAGGTAGTATTACCCCAACTTGATTGACTTCATTTTTAAATAAGGAATGGTTAAGGTTCGATAGTAAAGGATGGTTAAGTGAATTTAGTAATTAAAGGAAATGGTTTGAGTTGGCATCGCGATGGTTTGTTTAAACATCTGTCTAAGTCCAATGAAGAAGATTTGGAAATGATTTTCCAAATAAGAAACCAGAAATGTTTTCTAATAAAGAAAACAAGAAATGGAAATGTTTTCCATTGTTAATAACGTATATTTTACAAATTTAGAAAATAAGAAATATTGAATATAGGGGAACAAGAGATAAGTAAATTAATGAAATAAAGAGATAAATGTTGAATGATGTTTGATCGATATAAATTTCCATTTGGAAATAATATCATTGTTTGCACACCTGTTTTTCTTCGATAGTTAAATCATAGACTATCGAAGTTTTGACCATTTTAACATTGTTAATATGGAGAGACCGGTTGGATTATTATCCAAAGAACCACTTTGTATTGGCATAAGCGTTGCGAATCATATATGCCAAAGAAAATTAAAGACGGAGTTATGCAAGGGCTATCCTGTTTACAGAATAGTGCCTTCGATTCATTCTGTTCCTGGATGACTTGTATGGACGGATGTCTGACAGAGTATTTCCATACGATCGCGTATATTGATTTCTCCAACCGTACCAAGAGTGGAAGCGGAGAAGGAAACTTCTTTTAGCTGACACGTAATGTATGGTTGTAGACGTCAATCGGTGATTTGATGGATTTGACGATGTGGCATTCGAAGTGAATCTGGTGTGATGATTAAGCGTAGCTTCTAGCCTCACATCCGGTAAATGACAGAAATCGGGCAGGCAGCATGGCTAGGTCGGTCGCTCCGAAGTAGGGTGTATAATCACCTGATCTAGAGTTTCATTTACTTCTAAAAATCTATTATTGATGCTGTCCCATTCGGGAAACGGTTGCTGATCCCAACCGTTGGTGATATACATTCGATACACTCAAGCGAAATGAGTGGTCGGTCATGTGTGGCCGGGTTGCAAGATGTTCTTGTGGAACCCAGTGTATTCCTCTCTAGAGGTACACTAGCGAAAAATAGTTCCATACCTTGTCATAGTTGGGAATCCATTACCCAATACGTGCTTGCGGTTTTAATTGTATATTATATATGTAGAACGTGAGATGAAAGCGTTTCTACTAGATGATTATTATATTGTGGTTGATAGACATTATATTAATATCATGAGAGTTTTGATATAAAGATAATTTGGATTCTCATAAGGGAAAACCCCATTCTGTTATACAGCGTGGTCTTATGAGATATCGTTTACTTGTTCAAACTGTTTTAAACTGTTTTACTCATACTGGTCCCATAACTGACCCGGAATTTGTTTTGTTTTGTTTTCCCTGAACTCTTGGGTGCCCAATTTTGTACGGGCAGTCAAGTAGTCGGGATTTACAGATATACTGGAAGAGCTTGGAGCGGGAGGCTTCAGGATCATATAGCTATAGTTATTTCCGCTGTGTTGTAAGTGTTGTACTTTGATAATGATGTATATTCAAGTACAAATGTATATTTCAAGTTATGTTATATATATTATATGTTATTCGTTCCGCTTTGAGGTTCGTGTTACTCTGATGTTTTGTTCTTCTTCTTCTTCTTCTATTCTAAGTTTCTATCTTATCTTTCCTCACCCTCTGTTTTCTTTCATTAATGACCGGTATTTTTCGATATTTGGTTAGTCATCATTGAGTTTATGGCGATAACCAAAGTCGACAAAAACCCGGGTCATTACAATTGGTATCAGTGATTAAGGTTAAGTATTACTTTGGCTCTGTGGCGTGACTCGGTAGAGATAGTGTTAGTAATACCCTAGATTGATTTGAGAGAATATATACGAGTGAACGTATTTGTTATTGATATAAAAATTTGTTTTATATTGTGGAGATTTATTGGTTGAGTCGTTTATGAGTTCTGGTCGATCAGTTTGATCCACTGTATTGGGAGGAGTTTATAAACACTCGAATACGATGGGTCGACACGATATGTTTTGAAAAGTGGGTAAATTAAAATAAGTTTACCCAAGGTATATCAAGATATAGAGAAGATATATATATCAAAATTATAATATATTGGATATATTGGTTGTCATTATAATCGAGTAAGATTATAAATTAAATGGTTATGTAAATAACCAATCAGAATTCATATAAGTGAAATACGTGAAATCAGATGAGTTAAATATGAAATTTAAACCAGAAATTGAGTTAAAACTCTGGAGAGTTGGATAAGTGTTTGTAAATGGATTTGGATAAAAAAAATAAGGAAAATTTAAGATTCTGGGAGATTTTAAATTGTTTTACAAGCAGTGTGAATTATATTTTGAAATGAATTTCAAAGTGGAAATGTTTAGAAATGGTTTTATAGTATTGAACTCATTTCGATCGCTGGAAAATAGATTCTGATGATGACAGCTGCATCATCAGTACTCATTTTCGAGTTGTAAGTGACGAATTACTACCAGAAATACTGTTTTGAATTTGTTTTGGGAAAGACAAGTTGTGTTGAATTTCAAAATGGGATTTATAATATATAATTGAATATAGAATTTGAATAAAGAGAATTCAAATAGAATTGAATATAGAAATTCAAAGGGAGTTTGAATATATGAAATTCAATGGAATTGAAATAGAAATTGAATATAGAAATTCAAAGAGAGTTTGAATATATGAAATTCAATGGAATTGAATTAGAGTTTGAATATAGAAATTCAAATGGAATTTGAATATAGAATTCAAATGGAATTCAAATATAGGATTTGAATATATGGAATTTGAATATAGAATTCAAATGGAATTTAAACTATAGAATTTGAATAGAATTAACTAAGCCGAAGAGGAATTAGTTAATCGAGTTTTGAATTTGAAGTTGAACTTTGAAAGGTGAATTGGATTTGTAAATGGATATTCGAAATCGAAAATAGAACTTAAATTTGAAATTTGGATTCAAATTAGTTAATAAGCAAGTTAAAATATATTTGAGCATGTCATGTTCAAATATAAAAGTGAAATAGAGTAAAGAGTTAAATCGAATATGGTATCTCTACCGTAGTAAATCGAATATGGTATTCAAAAGGAGTTAAATCGAATATGGTATTCGAAAGTAGTAAATCGAATTAGTTATTCTAAAGGGGTTAGTCGAGTTGGTTGAACAGAGTAATCGAATATTTGTTATTCGAATTAGAGTTAACCAGTTAGAGTTAAACCAGTTAGAGTTAACCAGTTAGAGTTAACCAGATGGAGTTAATCAATTAGAGTTAACCAGTTAGAGTTAAACCAGTTGGAGTTAATCGATTAGAGTTAAAGCAAAAAGGAGTTAATCGAATATAGTTTTTTCGAATAGAATAAAGGAGTTAAATCGAATATGGTATTCGAAAGGAGTTAAATCGAATATGGTATTCGAAAGTAGTAAATCGAATATGGTATTCGAAAGGAGTTAAGTCGAATATGGTATTCGAAAGTAGTAAATCGAATTAGTTATTCGAAAGGGGTTAGTCGAGTCGAGTCAGTTGAATAGAGTAATCGAATATTTGTTATTCGAATTAGAGTTAACCAGTTAGAGTTAAACCATTTAGAGTTAACCAGATGGAGTTAATCAATTAGAGTTAACCCGTTAGAGTTAAACAAGTTGGAGTTAATCGATTAGAGTTAAAGCAAAAAGGAGTTAATCGAATATAGTTTATTCGAATAGAATAAAGGAGTTAAATCGAATATGGTATTTGAAAGGAGTTAAATCGAATATGGTATTCGAAAGTAGTAAATTGAATGTGATATTCGAAAGGAGTTAAATCGAATATGGTATTTGAAAGTAGTAAATCGAATTAGTTATTCAAAAGGGGTTAGTCGAGTCGAGTCAGTTGAATAGAGTAATCGAATATTTGTTATTCGAATTAGAGTTAACCAGTTAGAGTTAACCAGTTAGAGTTAACCAGATGGAGTTAATCAATTAGAGTTAACCCGTTAGAGTTAAACCAGTTGGAGTAAATTGATTAGAGTTAAAGCAAAAAGGAGTTAATCGAATATAGTTTATTCGAATATAATAAAGGAATTAATCAAATATATAGTTTATTCAAATAGAATAAAGGAGTTAATCGGATATAGTTTATTCGAATAGAGTAAAAGGAGTTAATCGAATATATAGTTTATTCAAATAGAATTAAAAGAGTTATCGAATATAGTTTATTCGATAGCAGTTAAGTGAATAGAGTTAGAGTTAAATCAAAAGAGTTAAGTGAATAGAATAAATTGAATAGAGTTATCGAATATACCTTATCGAAGGAAAGAATTATCGAATAGAAAAGATTTGAAAGAGAGTTACGTAAGGAAGTTTGTTAAAGAATTAGAAGGGTGAACTTTGTCTATTTCAAGGTTAGAAACGTTGTTCAGTTAAGGTCTGAGAGGTAGTATTACCCCATCTTGATTGACTTCATTTTTAATTAAGGAATGGTTAAGGTTCGATAGTAAAGGATGGTTAAGTGAATTTAGTAATTAAAGGAAATGGTTTGAGTTGGCATCGCGATGGTTTGTTTAAACATCTGTCTAAGTCCAATGAAGAAGCTTTGGAAATGTTTTTCCAAATAAGAAACCAGAAATGTTTTCTAATAAAGAAAACAAGAAATGGAAATGTTTTCCATTGTTAATAACGTATATTTTCCAAATTTAGAAAATAAGAAATATTGAATATAGGGGAACAGGAGATAAGTAAATTAATGAAATAAAGAGATAAATGTTGAATGATGTTTGATCGATATAAATTTCCATTTGGAAATAATATCGTTGTTTGCACACCTGTTTTTCTTCGACCGTTAAATCACAGGCTATCCAAGTTTTGACCATTTTAGCGTTGGTAATATGGAGAGACCGATTGGATTATTATCCAAAGAACCACTCTGTATTGGCATAAGCGTTGCGAATCATATATGCTAAAGGAAATTGAAGACGGAGTTATGCAAGGGCTATCCTGTTTACAGAATAGTGCCTTCGGTTCATCCTGTTCCTGGATGACTTGTATGGACGGATGTCTGACAGAGTATTTCCAGACGATCACATATATTGATTTCTCCAACCATACCAAGAGTGGAAGCGGAGAAAGAAAGTTCTTTTAGCCGACACGTAATGTATGGTTGTAGACGTCAATCGGTGATTTGATGGATTTGACGATGTGGCATTCGAAGTGAATCTGGTGTGATGATTAAGCGTAGCTTCTAGCCTCACATCCGGTAAATGACAGAAATCGGGCAGGCAGCATGGCTAAGTCGGTCGCTCCGAAGTAGGGTGTATAATCACCTGATCTAGAGTTTCATTTACTTCTAAAAATCTATTGTTGATGCTGTCCCATTCGGGAAACGCTTGCTGATCCCAACCGTTGGTGATATACATTCGATACACTCAAGTGAAATGAGTGGTCGGTCATGTGTGGCCGGGTTGTAAGATGTTCTTGTGGAACTCAGTGTATTCCTCTCTAGAGGTACACTAGCGAAAGGTGGTTCCATACCTTGTCATAATTGGAAATCCATTACCCAATATGTGCTTGCGGTTTTGATTGTATATTATATATGTAGAACGTGAGATGAAAGCGTTTCTGCTAGATGATTATTATATTGTGGTTCATAGACATTATAATAATATTGTGGATTCTCATAAGGAAAAAATCCGTTCCGTTATACGGCGTGGTCTTATAAGATATCATTTACTTGTTCAAACTGTTTCACTCATACCAGTCCCATGACTGACCCGGAGTTTGTTTTGTTTTGTTTTCCCTAAACTCTTGGGTGCCCAATTTTGTACGGGCATTCAAGTAGTCGGGATTTACAGATATACTGGAAGAGCTTGGAGCAGGAGGCTTCAGGATCATATAGCTATAGTTATTTCCGCTGTGTTGTAAGTGTTGTACTTTGATAATGATGTATATTCAAGTACAAATGTATATTTCAAGTTATGTTATATATATTATATGTTATTCGTTCCGCTGTGAGGTTAATGTTACTCTGATGTTGTGTTCTTCTTCTTCTTCTATTATAAGTTTCTATCTTATCTTTCCTCGCCCTCTGTTTTCTTTCATTAAAGATCGGTATTTTTCGATGTTTGATTAGTCATCATTGAGTTTATGGCGATAACCAAAATCGACAAAAACTCGGGTCATAACAATTGGTATCAGAGCTTAGGGTTAAGTATTACTTTGGCTCTGTGGCGTGACTCGATAGAGATAGGGTTAGTAATACCTAGATTGAGTTGAGTGTATTTATACGAGTGAACAAATTTGTTACTGATATAAAAATTTGTTTTATATTGCGGAGATTTATTGATTGAGTCGTTTATGAGTTCTGTTCGATCAGTTTGATCCACTATATCGGTAGGAGTTTATAAACACTCGAATACGATGGGTCGACACGATATGTTTTGAAAAGAGGGTAAATTAAAATAAGTTTACCCAAGGTATATCAAGATATAGAGAAGATATATATATATATCAAAATTATAATATATTGGATATATTGGTTATCATTATAATCGAGTAAGATTATAAATTAAATGGTTATGTAAATAACCAATCAGAATTCATATAAGTGAAATACGTGAAATCAAATGAGTTAAATCTGAAATTTAAACTAGAAATTGAGTTAAAACTCTGGAGAATTGGATAAGTGTTTGTAAATGGATTTGGATAAAAAAATAAGGAAAATTTAAGATCCTGGGAGATTTTAAATTGTTTTACAAGCAGTGTGAATTATATTTTGAAATGAATTTCAAAGTGGAAATGTTTAGAAATGGTTTTATAGTATTGAACTCACTTCGATCGCTGGAAAATAGATTCTAATGATGACAGCTGCATCATCAGTACTCATTTTCGAGTTGTAAGTGACGAATTACTACCAGAAATACTGTTTTGAATTTGTTTTGGGAAAGACAAGTTGTGCTGAATTTCAAAATGGGATTTATAATATTGAATTGAATATAGAATTTGAATAAAGAGAATTCAAATAGAATTGAATATAGAAATTCAAAGGGAGTTTGAATATATGAAATTCAATGGAATTGAAATAGAAATTGAATATAGAAATTCAAAGAGAGTTTGAATATATGAAATTCAATGGAATTGAATTAGAGTTTGAATATAGAAATTCAAATGGAATTTGAATATAGAATTCAAATGGAATTCAAATATAGGATTTGAATATATGGAATTTGAATATAGAATTCAAATGGAATTTAAACTATAGAATTTGAATAGAATTAACTAAGTCGAAGAGGAATTAGTTAATCGAGTTTTGAATTTGAAGTTGAACTTTGAAAGGTGAATTGGATTTGTAAATGGATATTCGAAATCGAATATAGAACTTAAATTTGAAATTTGGATTCAAATTAGTTAATAAGCAAGTTAAAATATATTTGAACATGTCATGTTCAAATATAAAAGTGAAATAGAGTAAAGAGTTAATTAACAAATTAATTAACGAATTGAGTTAAAACGATCAGGTATAGTTAAAATAGATTGGACAGGTATAAATATACATGAAATAGGTATGGATAAGGTATGAAGGTATATAAATAGAATGCTCCGTATCGGCTAGCCGCTTGGCTTTTTCTTTTTCTTTTGGATTGGTGAAGGCCATGGGAGGCTATTTGAAGTATCCCGATGCTCCTGGTACAAAGGAGGTTATGGAGAATTTTTCCGGAAATTTAAGGAGTTAGAATATTTTTAAGATAAATTTGATAGTTAGAAATCAACGCATCGATAAATATATAGAAGTTGATAAGGAAACGAACTTAGAAATAGAATAGTAAATTCAAAAAGGAAGACTAAGAATAAAATCTAGTAAGAATAGAAAGAGGAAGCGTATACGTGTTTAAAAGTGAATAAGTAGTTGTATGGTATTGATTATTCGAGTAAGTAGTCATATTTGTTTTGAAGTTATAAATGTTATTCAGTCAAGGTCTGAGAGGTAGTTATACCCCAACTTGATTGATTTCATTATTAACAAATAAATAGTAAGATTTCAGGCTCGAAGATCAATGTTGAATAAGAGTTAGTTGAATATAGTATTTGGGTTGTCGTAACGATGTTTTACACAACATCCGTTTAACCCAAATAAGTGTAAGCTTGGAAATATAATAAAGAATATTTCCTAAGTATAGAAATAAACGAGATCGGAAAAGAGATAAGTAATTGGAATATTTTCCAATTATAAATAGCATATATTTTCTAAAGTTTAGAAAATAAAGGAAGGCGATATTCGGAAATGTTTTCCAAATAACATAAAAGGCCAATATGGTTATTGAAAATATTTGGTTAACAATATTGATAAAGAAACAGAGAAGTGATTTAACTAATGGAATTTTAATTTAGGGCTCAGTGACATGTTCAAAAGGAAATTTGATTTTTGAAAGGAGTAAACTGTAAAAAAAAACTCCCAAGGAAAGACTGTTTGAATTAAAAACAAATTCAACAGAAATTTGTGAAAGCAAATTTGAATTAAAGTAAAGCCAGTAAAGTGGTAACTGAGATTGAATTAGAATGATATCAAGACAAATGGGATTGTGAGATTCAAATTTGAAGCGTAATGTGATAATCAAGTTAAGAGTTGGGAATCGAGAAGAAACTCAAGTTAAAATGATATTTGGCTCGGATATAAGCGAATGGTTGTGTTGTGGATAAACGCAGATTGGAATTTGATTGGGATGACCCTTGTATCCGCTGAATTGATAACAGGTGGAAAGGATATAATGATATGCCGACAAAAGGCACAAGTTTATATTTCTATTGGATATAAGATTTATGAGTCGAATCTGGCAGGCCATTTGGCTGTTTGGTTTTCTTTTGTGTTGAAGATGGCCCAGAAAGGCAAGTGGGAGTTTGACCGATTGGCCAGTACAAAGGAGGTGCTGGCAAAAAATTTCGAAGAGTTAAGGTGTTAGAAAATTTTCAAGATTTTTGAAAATTTTCGTTGATAAGAATTAATTAATAATTTAATTGAAATTAAATTGGTTCAGTTGAAACTGAAGTTAAGAAGTGAACAAATATGTTCTAACCAGTCGATAGGGTCGTTCTCTACCTTTTAGCAATTTCGAGGATGAAATAATTTTAAGTGGGAAAGATTGTAATGACCCGCATTGGCAAAGGTATTATAATTAATTAATTTAATTATATAAATGGTGGTTTAGAGAATTTAATGGTCGTGGAATTAAATAATGGTGAATATTTAATTAAAATAATATATTTAATTTTGAAATAATCAGAATTGGCGGAAATGGCGATATGGTGTGAACTGGATCATCTGTGAATATAAAATTCAGTTTGGAATTGAATTTGAATAGTGAATATATTATAATAACGACAGTTTGAACGTATAATTATATTATAATTAAAATCGAGCTTGAAATGGCGCGGCTGTAACGACCCGGAAAAATCCGAACCAATTTAAAAAATTTATTTTGAATTATTTGGGGGGAAAATGTGGCAGAAATTAAAAATTTTCATTTTTAAATAATATTAATGCCAGTGAAAATAGTTAATTTTCAAACGATCTATGTTTTCGACGAAACCACTTTTGTTGAAACCGAAATGTTGAATTATTGCTAGGTTTCAATTTTTCGAATTAATATGTGAGCGTGGCGAAGGAAAATGTGTTTGGTCGATTACAGTCAAATTTAATCGACTGAAAAATAGCCATTTTTCAAACAGTCTCAGAATTCGACGAAATTAGTTTTGTTAGAACCGTATCGTCATAACATAGACAAATATATTTTTTCTTGATTTTTCTGAGTCCGTTTGTGGCCTCGGTGAATTTATTTATGCAGACGAATTAAATTAATAAAGGAATTAAATATTAAATTAAATAATACAGGCCACAGACAGCCGTTTGGGCTAACGGGACCTGGTCCGTTGGGTCCGGAACATAGGCTATTGGCTAGGGTCAACTTTGTTTGGACTGAGATTGGAACGGTTTGAAACTTTTGGTTTTATTTGTAAAATTACATTGAAAAGGTTATAAAAATCAAAAGAAAAAAAAAACAAAAAACCCTAATTCATTCTACTGTTCATAGTTAGAACAAGTCGCCGCCACCCTTTATTTTGTTCGATTCTTCCTCCTCAAAATTCTCCTCCATCACTAACTTTCAGACCCCAAACTCCACGCCACTACGAAGTCCTTCCTCCCCTCTTTCCATCCGTGCTAGCCATCACCCTTCTCGTCGACCGTAGACCGAGCACAAACCCGCCAAAGGCGCCGCCTGGCGACCGCCGCCCTGCCCTCTACAGGCCGCCGAGTTCGCCAGTGAACTGGCCGTGGGTGCACCGTTCGACCCGCTCCGACGTCCCCCCTTTTGATCGACGAACCCTGCAACCGATTTGGTGAAAAATCGAACTAAAGTTTTGAGCAGAAACTGAAAGAACACGGCCTTGTTATGTTCAAAGAGAAGAAGGGTAATTTCTTAATTAAATTAATTAATTAATTAATTAAAATTGTTTCTAATCTTATTTTGACCTTAACAAACCCATGCGAACATGAAATTGAATAATTTCAGAAGCTGTGTGATCGTGTGACTGAGATCTACGCATCTAAACTGACTGGAGCTGATTCTGAATAGTTGGAATTTTGGCCAAAATCTGCAACGACTGTGAGAATTCTGATTAATTTAATTAATTAAAATTGTGAAATCATGATCTGTATGTTATTATTGCTGATCTGCGATGTGGTAATATAGAATATTTATTGTTGTGTGATTTGTAATGTTTTTGTGCTGTGTTGAAATAGCCATGCTAGTCTAGATCTACATTTTGATGTAATCATAATAAAGTTCTCATTTTTTTTTATTCCTTTCTATTAAAGTTGAATTTTTATTTTTAAACAAAAAGCAAAGTTAGAATTCTAATTTGATTTACAAAATTTACAAAGTTTTGATCTTTTGTTTTTGAAACAAAATATAATAAAATTTTGATTTTTGTTCTTGAAACAAATCAAAACAAAGTTGAGTCTTTTATTTTGATTTATATAATAAAATAAAAGAAGATTTGATCTTTTATTTTGAGATATAATAAATAAAGATTTGATCTTTTATTTTGATTTATAAAATAAAAGAAAGTTGGATTTATATAATAAATAAAGATTTGATCTTTTATTCTAATTTATAAAATAAATAAAGTCCAGATATTTTGTTTGATTTCACAAAATAAAGGTGGGACATTTTATTTTGATTCATGGAAATTATACACCCGATCATATGTTGTCGTTGTTGTGATGACACAAAATTTCATCGTTATGTTAATTTAGTTGTGATGACACAAAATTTCATCGTTATGTTAATTTAGTTGTAATGACACAAAATTCATCGTTATGTTGTCGTTGTTGTGATGACACAAAAATTTCATAGTTATGTTAATTTAGTTGAAATGTATCAAAATTTCATCGTTATGTCTATTTAGTTGAAATGAACATACTTTGGTGTTGGGTTAAAAATTGAAACTTAGAAAAATAATAGAACATTTACATTTTTCTATGTAAAGAAAAATAATAGAACATTAACATTTTTCTACGTAAAGAAAAATAATAGAACATTTACATTTTTCTATGTAAAGAAAAATAATAGAAAACATTTACATTTTTCTATGTAAAGGAAAATAAAAGAAAGAGTTACATTTTCTATGTAAAGGAAAATAAAAGAAAGAGTTACATTTTCAATGTAAAGGAAAAAGAAAAGAAAAGAAAATATTTACATTTTTCAATGTAAAGGAAAAGAAAAGAAAATATTTACATTTTTCAATGTAAAAGAAAAGAAAAGAAAATATTTACATTTTTCAATGTAAAAGAAAAGAAAAGAAAATATTTACATTTTTTAATGTAAAAGAGAAGAAATAAGAGAATTTACATATGTAAATAAAAACAATAAAAAGAGAATTTACATTTCAATGTAAAGAATAAAAAGGCATTTACATCTTCAATGCAAAATAAAAAGAACATTTTTATATAATTAAAGAAAAATGTCATTTTTTATTGAACATGAAAAATATATCGTTGAAACATCATTTTTGTCGCATTAGAGTTGGCGAACAAAAATGTCATTATTGAATATGAAATATACATCGTTGAAACATCATTTTTGTCGCATTAGAGTTGGCGAACAAAAATGTCATTTTTTATTGAATATGAAACATACATCGTTGAAACATCATTTTTGTCGCATTAGAGTTGGCGAACAAAAATATCATTTTTTATTGAATATGAAATATACATCATTTTTGTCGCATTAGAGTTGGCGAACAAAAATCTCATTTTTTATTGAATATGAAATATACATCATTTTTGTCGCATTAGAGTTGGCGAACAAAAATGTCATTTTTTTTTGAATATGAAATATACATCGTTGAAACATCATTTTTGTCGCATTAGAGTTGGCGAACAAAAATATCATTTTTTATTGAATATGAAATATACATCGTTGAAACATCATTTTTGTCGCATTAGAGTTGGCGAACAAAAATGTCATTTTTTATTGAATATGAAATATACATCGTTGAAACATCATTTTTGTCGCATTAGAGTTGGCGAACAAAAATGTCATTTTTATTGAATATGAAATATACATCGTTGAAACGTCATTTTTGTCGCATTAGAGTTGGCGAACAAAAATGTCATTTTTTATTGAATATGAAATATACATCGTTGAAACATCATTTTTGTCGCATTAGAGTTGGCGAACAAAAATATCATTTTTATTTAATATAAAATTATACATATTGAAAACATCATTTTTGTCGCATTAGAGTTGGCGAACAAAAATGTCATTTGTATTGAGTATGAAATATACATCGTTGAAACATCATTTTTGTCGCATTAGAATTGGCGGACAAAAATATTGTTTTTATAGAATAAAAAGGAATGGATTTTAGAATAGGGGAGATCGCCAAATGGTTTATATATATAAATATAAACTATAAAATTAAACGAAATGAGCGCGGTAGTTCGCGTATCGACAATCGTAACTTCAAACGATTATATAGAAAGATCCGACCGTTGGATTTTCCCAAAACTGGAACCGTTAGGACCGTTTTGGGAAGAGCTTTCCAACGATATAAATTTCATCGAAATCTGACGGTTAAATTTTATGATATGTGTAAATCAAATTTTGGTAAAAGCAGCGCCAGGGCCGCCCATTGACCCGAAACGCCATTTATTTATTTCGAGCTATTTTTAATAAATAAAAATAGCGATAAATAGTTATAAATATATATGAAATGTTTTAAATTATAATTATGCGACAATTATTTGAAAAGTCCGAGTTTAACTCATTTCAAATAATTGCACGGCGATTAAATCAAAGATGCAAGAAGGCGATGGTCAAAGACAGGCGATCTTCACATCGAATGGACGATGACTTCTGATACCTTAGACTGATTTGCTCCCAGGACAGGGTTGAAGCAGTAATTGTCCAGACGTGTGTGTTGGTCGTGCGGGTAAGCTAGCGCCTTTTTGGTGTCTCCGGTTTCGTTCAGACCCAGAACGGACTTGTAAATGGATGCGTGTCTGACATTGAAATTCACTTCATGTAATTAAATCGATTTCTATTAATATATGTCTGTTTGGTGGTAGAGAATTTTATTCTCTACTTAACACCCTGATACGTAGTAATGGTTTTCGATCGCATGGCGTTGAATTGTCAACGTGGCACGCCAAGATGCAATGATCAAGGCTTTGTTGAAATGCAGGCCTTGTGGCTGATGATCAAAGCATAGCCTGTTTAGGCATAGCTTTGTGTATAACGTGACTTCTCGAGCCTCACACCCCGGTATGAGTCAAAAACGGGATGGACCGTAGGAAGTGCATACGTTTCTTTCTAGCTAGAAGTGGTGTTTGGGCTTTAACACGGCCCGGCATTTTACTATGTGGATTATGGATTGAGGTACCTCGTTTTTTTATAGGCCGGAAGTGGTCATGTTATAGGTCCAAAGGGGCCGGGAAACGTATGTTCAGGAATTGCCAATCCACTACCGTTAGGTGGGGACCGGCCCTACCATTCCAAGGGTTGCCCATAGGTGTGATCCTGAGGCATTTACTAGAGTGTCTCGAATCGGAAGAGGATGATCCCTAGCCTCGATTTCATGACAGAAAACCAATTCCCAATATGACAACATATCGGTTTTGATTGTAAACTTATATACGACGACATAGTAGGATGGGGTACTATGCCGTCTAGGATTGATATATTTATATTGAAGTATTTTAATACTGCTTAGACACTAATAATAATATTAAAATATTACTTTTCACGTATTAAGCATGTTTGATCATCATAAGGGAAAACTCTATCCTCCTGTGTGCGTTGCATTGTGTGATAGGACTTGAGTCTTATGATAATTTCATTTTTCAAAAGTCATTTCGCTGTTTTATACAAACTTTATAAAATTATGCACTGGCAATCCAATGGAATAAAACCGTTCCGCATTAGCAGCGGGGTCCTGAGATTTTCCACGTAGTTAGATAATTTAGTTAAGAATTCTCACACCAGTCCCATGACTGACTCGTAGTTTGTTTCACTTTTGCAAACTCGGGTGCCCTCTTTCCACACGGGCAGCCAATTGACAGGTTCAGGTGATACATTCTGTTTGGAGCTTGCTTGGACGGAAGAAGAAGAAGACCTTTTCTCTAGTTTTACTTCTGCTTTGAGACATTTTACTTTTTTTTAGCTTTGATGTATGTGACGGAGTTGGAGATTGTTTCTTTCCATTTGAAAACTTATTTCCCTTTTTGTTGAGACTCTTTATTTGGCTAAATTGTATCATGTACTGCATACTCTGATGTATTGGATATTATGATGCTGATGACATTTATTTCCGCTGCAATGGTTTATGTGTTATGATAATTATCTGAGATCTGTTATTGTTGTAAGTATGTTGTATTCCAAAAATGATTATCCTTACTTTCGGTCATCAGAAGTTTGGGGTCATCACAGCGGTAGTTCGCGATTTGGCGATTTGAACTTCAACTGAATGTACATAGTTCGTTTTAAATCGGATTTCTGTGAAACAAGAAATAAAGAAGTGGAGCTGGTAGAGTATATATTTCTAGTGGAAGAGAAAAATCTGGATTTCGTCGTGTAGATTTTGAGATATGTCCAAATCAAATTTCAAAATAATTGCTATAGAA
Organism: Allium sativum; assembly: GCA_030737875.1. NCBI lineage: Eukaryota > Viridiplantae > Streptophyta > Magnoliopsida > Asparagales > Amaryllidaceae > Allium > Allium sativum. Next base: position 1,013,180,179 of record CM060926.1, on the reverse strand, counting down.
TCGTTTATCGACCGTATCGGTTTATTCGATATAACTAGAGATCGGGTTTGAATTTAGACAAGGTTCTTTTGGGACATAGTGATAAAATAATTTTTAGAATTTTAATGTATTTTTTAATTAATTTAATAAGTGACTTTTTATTTGAAGTATTTCGCACCCTGAAATCAACATTTTGAAGTTTCAAAATATGAGTCCACCTACCGGTATTATTATATTTTTGGGATCGTGGCACATTGATTATCACGATGGTATATTTGATCCGGTCGATAAAAGTTCGTAAATTAACGAAGCTTTATAAAATGAGATGACCAAAATCTTTTAAACTGAAAACAAATACACAAGCGTATCGTTTAGATCACTTTAATTATATTTGCACTACATCCATCTATGCATTTATGGAGCATATAAATTGATCTTTCATACTACGTTGGGACACATGTGTATCAGGAGGAACATTTTATTTTGAATAATCAAGTAATACGTCTAACATTTTGTTACTGGAACATGAGGTAGCCACGGTTCCTGTAGATACACTATATATAAATATATAAAATGTTATGGAGTACACCAAGCCACGTTTCCAATGTAAATACTATAAAAACACAGCTCTTAACCTAGTTCTTTTTCCTCTCCAGTTAAACACAAGTTCCGCCGCCATAAAACTCTAAAACGCATACTCTAAAAACGCAGCAAAACAAATCGATCCGAGTTCTCATCATGAAATCAAAAGAAGAAATGGAAAGGGGAAACAGGCGTTGCCTGTTTGTTGGCTAAAGTGCGGTCATGAAGGGGGTGAGTTGGCCTGAGCCACTACAGGCAAAGTCGAAGCTCGGTGAGGTTTACGCGAGCTAGAGTGATGGGTATGAGGGTGTAATTGTTTTTGACTTTCAAGAAGAAGAGGGGGTATTCTCTTTTGAGCAGGGGTCACAGCAGTTTAACAAGAGGGAATTAAGGAAGATGTTGAGTTTGTTTGCTGAAATGGTTTGGAGCTAATACTGGAAACAGGTGAAAGGAGATTGAAGGAAGGGAAGTATTGTTATTGTTTGGTTTGAGTTTCCATTGGGTTTTGTTTTTCAAGGGGTGTCTGTTGCGAGTTTTTCATTTGGGAGTACTGATGATGTTGAGGAGGAGCGAAGCAGCGATAAGGGACAGATTTGTTTTATGGAGTCGTGACATCCGGTGAGGAAAGAGGAAAAGGGGATACAGGAGTGTGGAATTGGGAGTAGTATGGTAGTGGGCGCGGGTTTATTCTGTCATGGGTCGGTTTCATAGAAGTGGTCAGCCCAAATAAACAAAGAGGGAGAAACGTGGTTGAGTTCGGGGGTTCATTGAGGACAAACGAGATGTAGATGGAGGAACAACCAGAACCGAGTCTGTTCTTCCTGGACGCTGCTTGTAGAAGAAGGAGTAACGCTAATCATGTGGATTAACATTAAACATGGTAATAAAGTTTATAAATTATTTTCAGGTAATAGTCAATGATATTTAAATCGAGTTAAAAGTATAATTATCTCATCTTATATCAGAATCAGACGAAGTTGATAACATTGGAATCGTAACGACGATGTATACGTTATGCAACCGGCTTGGAATCTATTGGAGTTCACTACAATTTATAGCGAAATAAATTTTTCCAGTCTGAATCAACCACCGTATTCGTTATTTAACGATTGACGACAATGTGAGTAAATCTCACTAACTCTGAACAGTTTATAATTTCATGTTGTATTTTTAGAACTGTTAAATATTGGTTGATTGACTGTGTGTTGACTGTTTGATTGAACTGCTAGTCAGATAGTTGAATTTCTATATTGATTCTGTTTAACAGAATATATCATATGGAACTGAAAGAGATGTTATCTTTATTTTTAACATCTGTGATGCAGGGAAACAGGTTGGAGGAACCCAATGGGGTTCCTCAACATTTATTTTACTGTTTTTCATATATTGTGATATATAATGTGATATATAATCTATTGTCGATTAAATGTGTTTGGACGATACTGATCATCGTGATTTGATATGTTGAATACCGTAACAAACCGAAATGTTGATAAGGGAATATTTTCAAAGTGATATTTGAAAATAAAATATTTATAAATGGAATATTTATAAATAAGAAATAATTATAAATTGGAATATTTATAAATAGGAGATATTTAGAGAAAGGGAAAACGTTATAAAAAGGAAACTGTTATAAGAAGGAAATCATTATAAAGTGGAGAACCGTTACTAAAAGTAAATCTTTAAAATGAATAAATGTTGTTTAAAAGGAAATCTTTATAAAGTGAATAAAGGAGTTAAATCGAATACGGTATTCGAAAGGAGTTAAATCGAATTTGGTATTCGAAAGGAGTTAAATCGAATATGGTATTCGAAAGTAGTAAATCGAATATGGTATTCAAAAGGAGTTAAATCGAATATGGTATTCGAAAGTAGTAAATCGAATTAGTTATTCGAAAGGGGTTAGTCGAGTCGAGTCAGTTGAATAGAGTAATCGAATATTTTTTATTCGAATTAGAGTTAAACCAGTTAGAGTTAAACCAGTTAGAGTTAACCAGATGGAGTTAATCAATTAGAGTTAACCAGTTAGAGTTAAACCAGTTGGAGTTAATCGATTAGAGTTAAAGCAAAAAGGAGTTAATCGAATATAGTTTATTCGAATAGAATAAAGGAGTTAAATCGAATATGGTATTCGAAAGGAGTTAAATCGAATATGGTATTCGAAAGTAGTAAATCGAATATGATATTCGAAAGGAGTTAAATCGAATATGGTATTCGAAAGTAGTAAATCGAATTAGTTATTCGAAAGGGGTTAGTCGAGTCGAGTCAGTTGAATAGAGTAATCGAATATTTGTTATTCGAATTAGAGTTAACCAGTTAGAGTTAAACCAGTTAGAGTTAAACAGTTAGAGTTAACTAGATGGAGTTAATCAATTAGAGTTAACCAGTTAGAGTTAAACCAGTTGGAGTTAATCGATTAGGGTTAAAGCAAAAAGGATTTTATCGAATATAGTTTATTCGAATAGAATAAAGGAGTTAATCGAATATATAGTTTATTCAAATAGAATAAAGGAGTCAATCGGATATAGTTTATTCGAATAGAGTAAAAGGAGTTAATCGAATATATTGTTTATTCAAATAGAATTAAAAGAGTTATCGAATATAGTTTATTCGATAGGAGTTAAGTGAATAGAGTTAGAGTTAAATCAAAAGAGTTAAGTGAATAGAATAAATTGAATAGAGTTATCGAATATACCTTATCGAAGGAAAGAATTATCGAATAGAAAAGATTTGAAAGAGAGTTACGTAAGGAAGTTTGTTAAAGAATTAGAAGGGTGAACTTTGTCTATTTCATGGTTAGAAACGTTGTTCAGTTAAGGTCTGAGAGGTAGTCTTACCCCTACTTGATTGACTTCATTTTTAATTAAGGAATGGTTAAGGTTCGATAGTAAAGGATGGTTAAGTGAATTTAGTAATTAAAGGAAATGGTTTGAGTTGGCATCGTGATGGTTTGTTTAAACATCTGTCTAAGTCCAATGAAGAAGCTTTGGAAATGTTTTTCCAAATAAGAAACCAGAAATGTTTTCTAATAAAGAAAACAAGAAATGGAAATGTTTTCCATTGTTAATAACGTATATTTTCCAAATTTAGAAAATAAGAAATATTGAATATAGGGGAACATGAGATAAGTAAATTAATGAAATAAAGAGATAAATGTTGAATGATGTTTGATCGATATAAATTTCCATTTGGAAATAATATCGTTGTTTGCACACCTGTTTTTCTTCGATAGTTAAATCACAGACTATCGAAGTTTTGACCATTTTAACGTTGGTAATATGGAGAGACCGATTGGATTATTATCCAAAGAACCACTCTGTATTGGCATAAGCATTGCGAATCATATATGCCAAAGGAAATTGAAGACAGAGTTATGCAAGGGCTATCCTGTTTACAGAATAGTGCCTTCGGTTCATCCTGTTCCTGGATGACTTGTATGGACGGATGTCTGACAGAGTATTTCCAGACGATCACGTATATTGATTTCTCCAACCATACCAAGAGTGGAAGCGGAGAAGGAAACTTCTTTTAGCTGACACGTAATGTATGGTTGTAGACGTCAATCGGTGATTTGATGGATTTGACGATGTGGCATTCGAAGTGAATCTGGTGTGATGATTAAGCGTAGCTTCTAGCCTCACATCCGGTAAATGACAGAAATCGGGCAGGCAGCATGGTTAAGTCGGTCGCTCCGAAGTAGGGTGTATAATCACCTGATCTAGAGTTTCATTTACTTATAAAAATCTATTGTTGATGTTGTCCCATTCGGGAAACGGTTGCTGATCCCAACCGTTGGTGATATACATTCGACACACTCAAGCGAAATGAGTGATGGGTCATGTGTGGCCGGGTTGCAAGATGTTCTTGTGGAACCCAGTGTATTCCTCTCTAGAGGTACACTAGCGAAAGGTGGTTCCATACCTTGTCATAGTTGGAAATCCATTACCCAATACGTGCTTGCGGTTTTAATTGTATATTATATATGTAGAACGTGAGATGAAAGCGTTTCTACTAGATGATTATTATATTGTGGTTGATAGACATTATAATAATATCATGAGAGTTTTGATATAAAGATAATTTTGATTCTCATAAGGGAAAACCCCGTTCCGTTATACGGCGTGGTCTTATGAGATATCGTTTACTTGTTCAAACTGTTTTAAACTGTTTTACTCGTACCAGTCCCATGACTGACTCCGGAGTTTGTTTTGTTTTGTTTTCCCTAAACTCTTGGGTGCCCAATTTTGTTCGGGCAGTCAAGTAGTCGGGATTTACAGATATACTAGAAGAGCTTGGAGCAGGAGGCTTCAGGATCATATAGCTATAGTTATTTCCGCTGTGTTGTAAGTGCTGTAATTTGATAATGATGTATATTCAAGTACAGATGTATATTTCAAGTTATGTTATATATATTATACGTTATTCGTTCTGCTGTGAGGTTCGTGTTACTCTGATGTTGTGTTCTTCTTCTTCTTCTATTCTAAGTTTCTATTTTATCTTTCCTCACCCTCTGTTTTCTTTCATTAATGACCGGTATTTTTCAATGTTTGGTTAGTCATCATTGAGTTTATGGCGATAACCAAAGTTGACAAAAACCCGGGTCATTACATGGATAATTATTGAAATTTAAAATGATTCAATCTCACTAAATTCAATTCATGTTAAATTCAAATTTTAGCTTCCTTTCACAGTATTACATAAACTCCATTAACTTATTATTTCCAAAGTTTCAAAGTTCAAATTCCCTAAGTTAATCATACCTTAAGGTACCTATGGTTTACGGCCATCAGGCCATGAAGATGGTGTGTGTTCAACAGGTAGTGAACTGACATGTAAGATAATATGGCTTTCATAAATTAATATACTGACAAATGGAACTTCAAAAATATTGAATGATAGTGTTGAGTTCACCACCATCGACGTGAGCGAACGATCAAAAAAGGCCAGAAATAACTTTAAAAGGAAGTACAATGGCCACATATCTATATTCGAATTCAAGTCGAAAGAACAGAGCGAGGTCAAACTCCGAACTAACCTATCAAGAGGTGTTATCTAATGAAACGCCCGTAAGAATATAGGCCAACACTTCGATAAGCCTATCATAAAACAAATTCAACAACTGTTGATCGGTGTAGTTACCAATAACGAATATCCTCTGCTTACTTCCTCCTTCGAAGACCTGACCAAACCTATTGGATGCCATTGGAAAATCGGAAAGAGGTGGCATTGGACCGACCTTAGACTCGAAGAACTCAAGGTCAGAAGAGCTAAACAACTTCTTTGTAAGGTCCCAGGCACACCAGATTCTCTTAGTTCACAAGATGCCAACCAGAGTCCCTAGTTAATATATTGGAGTTAATAAAGCACATCTGGTGGATATAACATAAGAAGACATATCGAGCACTAGGGTGGAAAAGGAAGAACGAACTCATCGATACTCCAAGCCCATCTCCTACTGCATTCTCATATCAGATTCTACAGTTGGATTTTCTATTCTCTTTTCCACCAATAATTCAAAGACGACCCTTTTTAGTTATGCCTTTTCAAATTTCTCACCTCGTCTCCCCAAAATAAACTGGAAGGGCTATAGATAATATTCTCTTTGGGTCAAAAATAAAGATTTGGAGGAGTTGTTGGATCAAATGACTTCTTGAGGTAAGGGACTTCAATCTCCTAGGGTATGATTAAAATCTCTCACTCGAATTGCGCTTCAAGGATGACTGAATCAACATTTCCTTCTTTGTGACAGAAACTAAAGGCAGACTCCTTAGCACAAACGCTAAGCGTAATAATTCCTTTCTTTATTAGCACTGTATTAGTTTATACAATTTATACTTTCGTGCTATTTCTTGCATTTATTAGTCTATAGTAGTGCATCCCTTACTAATACTAATATAAAAAATCTAAAGTTCATTCTGTTTCTTGTTTAGACTCGTTATGTTGTCCGGCTAATCTCGTTGACTCTGCGTTCTATTCGGTCGAAACCTAGTTAGAGAATCTTCTTTTCAATTTACTTGAAAACCATACATCTAATCATGTGTACCCGGACATCTGCTTCGTGTCTACGTTTTCAACTATGCATTATTGTAACACCCCACATCCGTTAGTGTCACTCACAAAGGGAATGCACTAAGTTCTGTGGAGCATTTAGGGTAAAAGATGCAGATAAATTACAAGACAGATAGAAATTAAACAGCGGAAAATAAAACTTTGCTTTATTGATAAAATAGTTTGTACAATGATTTCTTTACAATATCAGAGTATCATCTGTCTTACAAAACAAAGAAGCATAAAACAACATTTATATTCCCCAATTTTAGCAAGAGCCAGCCATAGCATCTGAAAAGAGAATCCAAGCAAAACTTCGACAAATCTTCAAGCTGGGAAAGAGTGACAGTCCAACTTAACCTGAGCTATACTATTCCCTCCTTTACTACCTGGGGGGGGACGGAAGAAAAGAAGACGAAAGAAAAACAGAGTCAGACATAAAGCCTGAGTAAGTTCAGTAACTTCTAGCATATGAACATGGAAAACAAAACGACATGAATTAACTGAATACAAGATAACACCATGACGATAGGGTCAGCAAGATTAGACAAGATTAACACAAGATATACTAAGATAAGATTTATTGGATACGCTCTAACATTTTCGCCGCTTCGCTATTTCCTTGTTATACTTGTTTCTATATCTCTGCACCACCTAACTAGTGTCCCAACTAGTAACGATAACGTGATCCCAATCCCCATAGTTTCCATTGCCTTCGGGCATCCATTTATTTATTTACCTAGATCAAATCTAGGGTTTTCTATCAAGTGTTTTCTAGATTCAACTAGAGTTTACGCTATCTGCTGAACGCTTTTCGGATTCAGGATTTATGCCACCTAGTCCAACTAGGGATTATGCTACCTGTCGAACGATGCCCCCAAATCTAGGACACACTACCTAGAGTGGTAATGTTCCTATACTTCCCCACGCATGTATCGCGAATCGTTATCGCTTGTCTAGATGCACATGTCCTGTAATGTGCGGCCCGAGTCCTGTGACAGGGCAAATCAAGGAATACAGAACTCGGTCGGGAGCTTTCAGATATCTGCCGATGCAGATGCTAAGGTCTGTTTTTATTCCAGTGGCTATGGTCCCACTTGACCCCTCCCTCAACTAATGAAAGGCACGCCTTGAAAAATGAGAACTATACGCAGGCCCCCGGTGCCCCACTATCCTATGGCCATCCTCACCCATAACTAGATATCAAGTATATGGTCTTTTGGAGTTCTCCGCCTTTCCACTTCATGTATCTCGATTGACTGAAGATGGATGGTAGACGACGAGTTGCTATCACAGGGCTACCGTTTTCTCGCCGACTCACGCCGGTCCATCCTAGTCTTTAGGTTGCCATATATTGCAACCAAGGCATACCCCTGGTTCTTCTAACGCAGACCTTAACCTCTGTGAGCCCAGGAGGATCATCAGCAGCCTCACAGAGGGATACCAAGAGTACCCTCACGTCCCCTCGAAGCCTCAGACGGACATTCGCTCCTTCCCGTGTTATACTAAGAATTACTACTTAGTTCTCTTTCCCGTCAATTTGGATTGGTTAAGTGTCATTAGTCAATTCAAGCTAACTTAACCCTCTTCATTTATCCTGTTAAACTGGTTAAGTGTTATCAGTAACTCATGTTGACTTAACCCTACCACAAACCAAGTTATATTGGTTAAGTATTTATTACTTAACCCTACCCATTCACCCTGTATTGGTTAAGTGTTCCTTTTTAACTTAACCTTGCCCGTCTGTTTTAACTAACATGTTATTATTAATAGTTAAGTATTATCCCTTCATGTTTTAGACTTAACTCCATTCCTTTATCACAACCTGATGGTTAAGTGTTCAAGTTTACTTAACCCTACGGTCTAGCCCAGCTAACATATCAAATTGGCTAAGTGTATTAGATTTTACTTAACCCCAACCTCTAGTCTAGTTAACATGTTAATTTGGCTAAGTGTATTAACTTTACTTAACCCCTACAAATCTTATCTTGCTACCTTTAGTTTGGTTAAGTGTCTCTATGGACTTAGCCCTCCCATTCTAGCTTAACCGTGCTAAGTTGGTTAAGTGTTCCTATGGACTTAACCCTCCCATTCTAGCTTAACTGTGTTAAGTGCCAGTCTGAACCTAACCCCACCCATCAGTTTAGTTATCATGTTGAACTGGTTAAGTGTCTTAGTTAACTTAACCCTACCATTCTTGTTCTAGCTTTAACTAAATAAATTAAAGCCGCGACCACTCACATTAGACAGATATTGTTGCGAATACTGGATGTGCCGGTTGGTTCCGGGCAGGTTTACATCATAACTCAGTTTAACCTCGGTTTAGGCATATTCGTGTTTTCTAAGTTCAAAGGGTTTTGATTAGTTTTCAAATCAGGTTTTGAAAGTAACCATCCCGTCCGTCGGATCAGTTAGGGATAGCCAGGGAGAGCAGGAAACTTGTATTTTCCAAACCCAAGCCTAGACACTATCCTCTCTGTCACCCTAGAACTTTCTGGTTTATTATTAAAAGAGATGTCGTTAATAGACCTTTAATTTGTCTAAATTTACATTTCCTCATTTAGGCCAAATTCTATAAGTAAATTATTCCTAATTTACTTATTTCCTAATTACTCTTTTAATGTAAATTGTCAACATTTATTCTTATGGCCCAATTTCCCCTCTATATCATGTTTATGCTTTTTGGTATGTAAACCATACCAAATTAAGTGTCACTAACCATGATTTTGCTAAACCTGACAATTACTCCTAATTATGGCCAATTTCAAATTTATGCCAATATACTTATTACGCCAAATTAGCTAATCCAATTCTGATTTAACATTCTAATTACAGTTCATGCCAAACTAGACTTATTATTCTAGTTCATAGTTCATGTAAATGCTAGATTTACAAGTCAATACTAGATTCAAATTACATATCCTATAATTTATGTCAAATTTATCCCATTTGCATTTCTATGAATATGCCATAATACATGTTCCCAATTTATGCCAATTTCCAAGTTAAAACCACGTTTTTAGTAAATTTTGTATTTGGCCCAAATCGTATTCCCACCGTTTGTATAATCGTGATTCAATCTAGATTATAGATAAATCTAGATTCGTTGAAAATAGGGAATGAACCAAAGATGCTATGAAAAAGAAAGACATAACAACTGGCATAAAATGATAACTTACTAATTACAGACCTAACGAATTTCACTGATATTGATCTAAAACATCGAAGGCCTATAGGTCTGAAAATCTATTGACATAAAAAGGGTTGAATAACGACGTAGGTTCAAGAACATGGGTAGACCTAACTTAATAGGTAAATTCCCAAGGTCTAAAACCAAAGAAAAACCAAGAATAGACAGAATAGAGACGTAGGTTCAAGAACATGGGTAGACCTAACTTAATAGGTAAATTCCCAAGGTCTAAAACCAAAGAAAACCAAGAATAGACATAATAGAAAATCAGGTTTAGACCCAATTTCACAATCACAAAACTTAAGCAACACTTTCTTAGTCCTGAATCATAGGTGTTTAGTCACAATTGTCCTTGTTAGGTCATAGGAAATAGTTTATGTTTTCTAATCAAATGCATAGGCTTATGTCCATAGTCAAGGAAATAATTCTCATAGTCACAGTCACAGTCATAGGCAGTGTTCATAGTCATAGGCAATGTTCATAGTCATAGGGAATGTTCATAGTCATAGGCAATGTTCACAGTCGTAGGTAAGGCCTAATTGGTCATCGAATCATAACTTTTCTTAATTAGGTCCAAAGATGTAGGCACATATTCGAATAGAAAGATTTGGCATATTCTTTTATTCCTTTAATTCATGTCACGAACAGAGAGAAACGTTCAAATCTAAAAAGTAACCGACTTACAGAGACTAGATTAGAATAGAAAGATGGCGTTGCTATGATTCGTAGAAAATCAGTCGTTGAAGTCGTTTGAACCTCCCCTTGAATCCTAGCTTGACTTGAACCTCTTCTTGAAAATCTTTTAGCAGCATTTCCTCGTCTTGGTTTATTTTATATATTATTTATTTCTACATTTTCTCAGAGGCAGCATAAGGATAGAAAAGAATTGTGAATAGAGGAGACTAAGGCTGTTTATATAGGATTAGGGGGACGAATCTGGTCAGAATGGCGTCCGGATACAGAGAAACGAACCAGGTTCAGAAAACTGGAAAAAGCGGGGGAGGGGGGGTGGGTCGACCCCCAGGTCGACTACCCAGTCGACCTGGGTGCCCCAGGACGACTACCCAGTCGACCTGGTTGCCTTGGGCGGGAAATTTCCCGCCCAGTCCAATCTGGGTCTGTTTTTCGAATTTGAACTCGTTTCTGACCCGTTCGAATTTTAAATCGAATTCTGAAACTTCTGAAGACCATAACTCCTTCATACGGAGTCCGATTAACGCAAACTCGGACTCTATCTCATGCAGAAATCCGAGACGAACGCAATGGTGCAGCCCATTTCCCTTGATTTTGATTTTAAAATTTAATTCTGCCTTGCTTTGTGAATCTTAGTGTTACAGAATTATGGGGTGTTACATTCTCCCCCACTTAAAGGATTTCGTCCCCGAAATCTTCAAGTTAGGAAGAATGTTTCTTACCGTCCAATCACCCATCTACTCAACCATTCAATCACAAGCATTCATTGTCCTTAAAAGATTTCTAATGCTTTCATGTTCATATGCATTGTGTGTGTGTATGTCTTTATCTAATGCAAAATCAGGCGGTCTACTGATTCAGTTGACCTCCTTAATGCAAATCATGTCAGTGCCATGCGTCCAATCATGTATGCAAGCATCCTTAGTTATGTAAATACTACATGTGTGCATAGCCATTCATCCATATGCAACATCCATATGATAACATATCTTACAAAAAAATACATATCTGTAAATGCAATATGAAGGCGTCCGAACTGATCTAGTGTCTAATACGTATGCATATGCATTCACGAGCAACCATTAGCAACCACTTGCAACCATCAACCATAACATGTTTCAAATACATGTTTACATCCATTGGCTTCTACCTAAGGATCGAAGATACGACCTAGGTGATATACTTTGGAAAGAGAGAAACAATAATGCATAAAGCTCCTACACAAAGAAATCAAGGATGCACCCTTAAGGAAAAGGGTATGTTGCTAGTATCTAGCCTTCTTGAGCTTTACTCCACTGTATCTTAACTAATTTAACTTCATGATCGTGAAGTTTCTAACCTCCAATTCCAAAATAAATAGATGTCAATCACGGTACCAAGTGTATGTACTAAGATGATTAGGGGTCTCCCTCTTATCCACCATGCCATGACTATAAGGGTCGAAAGGTCACTACGTGCTTTTTGGAGTGCCTGTCACGACTATTCATCTCTCACGCAAACCATCCTAGTCGAACTCGACATTCCTCAAGTACAAGCCCCAAAGGCCTAAACCAATATCAGACAAACACCCAAGGAATATCTCCTCCGAATTTAGATGATCTACGTGAGATGATATAAGCAAACTCGATAGCTATTCTCAAATCCTTACTAACCAAAAATAAACTGGTCGGACCACCAAATGGATTTGAGACTCTAGTGGGATCTTTCTACTATACAAGTACTATGGTGCAGAGACTCAACTATGGAAGTGGATATGAACAAATGAGAAGCGCTAGAACCAAAGGAAATAGTACGAACAGAAAAACTAGACTCTTCCAACCGGACTTTGTTACCTTTCTCCTAGGTACGCTTGGTGGCGAAAGCATGTACTTGTCCTTCTGAAAATCTCGTCTTCGTTCTTGCCCTTGTCCTTAATTATATACCCTATCATACCCTAGTAAAGATACTTCCTCTTATCTTAGGTTTTATAATTTCTTCCTCCTTCGTGAGCTAAATCTACATCCATGAATTCCTCATCCTAGGGTTGTGCTCCCTAGCCAAACTCCTCATCCCCTTCCGTGTATAACCATGTTGACAAATATCTCGAAAGCTGCCTCCATCGTCCGGAAAACCCTATAAGCTTTGAAAGAAAACTGCCCATAGGTGAAACAACTACGGCTATGGATGGAAGTCGGGCACTACTTCGCCCATCGATGAGGTTACCTCCCAGAAAGCCAGGAGCCCCAGGGACTCAAGGAAGAAGGAGACAAGAATTCAAACAGAGGAAGAGAAGATAGTTCATATGGCTTTGGGGAATATGCCTTTAAAACAAATCTTTTTTCTTGAAAATGCTTCTTTTAAAACCGTTTTGAAAATAATTTTTCAAATCCTTTATCTGATCTGGTAACCTTCATCTCTGATACCACGTGTAACACCCCGCATCCGTTAGTGTCACTCACAAAGGGAATGCACTAAGTTCTGTGGAGCATTTAGGGTAAAAGATGCAGATAAATTACAAGACAGACAGAAATTAAACAGCGGAAAATAAAACTTTGCTTTATTGATAAAATAGTTTGTACAATGATTTCTTTACAATATCAGAGTATCATCTGTCTTACAAAACAAAGAAGCATAAAACAACATTTATATTCCCCAATTTTAGCAAGAGCCAGTCATAGCATCTGAAAAGAGAATCCAAGCAAAACTTCGACAAATCTTCAAGCTGGGAAAGAGTGACAGTCCAACTTAACCTGAGCTATACTATTCCCTCCTTTACTACCTTGGGGGGGGGGGGGACAGAAGAAAAGAAGACGAAGTAAAAACAGAGTCAGACATAAAGCCTGAGTAAGTTCAGTAACTTCTAGCATATGAACATGGAAAACAAAATGACATGAATTAACTGAATACAAGATAACACCATGACAATAGGGTCAACAAGATTAGACAAGATTAACACAAGATATACTAAGATAAGATTTACTGGATACGCTCTAATATTTTCGCCGCTTCGCTATTTCCTTGTTATACTGGTTTCTATATCTCTGCACCACCTAACTAGTGTCCCAACTAGTAACGATAACGTGATCCCAATCCCCGTAGTTTCCATTGCCTTCGGGCATCCATTTATTTATTTACCTAGATCTAATTTAGGGTTTTCTATCAAGTGTTTTCCAGATTCAACTAGAGTTCATGCTATCTGCTGAACGCTTTTCGGATTCAGGGTTTATGCCACCTAGTCCAACTAGGGATTATGCTACCTGTCGAACGATGCCCCCAAGTCTAGGACACACTACCTAGAGTGGTATTGTTCCTATACTTCCCCACGCATGTATCGCGAATCGTTATCGCTTGTCTAGATGCACATGTCCTGTAATGTGCGGCCCGAGTCCTATGACAGGGCAAATCAAGGAATACAGAACTCGGTCGGGAGCTTTCAGATATCTGCCGATGCAGATGCTAAGGTCTGTTTTTATTCCAGTGGCTATGGTCCCACTTGACCCCTCCCTCAACTAATGAAAGGCACACCTTGAAAAATGAGAACTATACGCAGGCCCCCGGTGCCCTACTATCCTGTGGCCATCCTCACCCATAATTAGATAGCAAGTATATGATCTTTTGGAGTTCTCCGCCTTTCCGCTTCACGTATCTCGATTGACTGAAGATGGATGGTAGACGACGAGTTGCTATCACAGGGCTACCGTTTTCTCGCCGACTCACGCTGGTCCATCCTAGTCTTTAGGTTGCCATATATTGCAACCAAGGCATACCCCTGGTTCTTCTAACGCAGACCTTAACCTCTGTGAGCCCAGGAGGATCATCAGCAGCCTCACAGAGGGATACCAAGAGTACCCTCACGTCCCCTCGAAGCCTCAGACGGACATTCGCTCCTTCCCGTGTTATACTAAGAATTACTACTTAGTTCTCTTTCCCGTCAATTTGGATTGGTTAAGTGTCATTAGTCAATTCAAGCTAACTTAACCCTCTTCATTTATCCTGTTAAACTGGTTAAGTGTTATCAGTAACTCATGTTGACTTAACCCTACCACAAACCAAGTTATATTGGTTAAGTATTTATTACTTAACCCTACCCATTCACCCTGTATTGGTTAAGTGTTCCTTTTTAACTTAACCTTGCCCGTCTGTTTTAACTAACATGTTATTATTAATGGTTAAGTATTATCCCTTCATGTTTTAGACTTAACCCCATTCCTTTATCACAACCTGATGGTTAAGTGTTCAAGTTTACTTAACCCTACGGTCTAGCCCAGCTAACATATCAAATTGGCTAAGTGTATTAGATTTTACTTAACCTCAACCTCTAGTCTAGTCAACATGTTAATTTGGCTAAGTGTATTAACTTTACTTAACCCCTACAAATCTTATCTTGCTACCTTGAGTTTGGTTAAGTGTCTCTATGGACTTAGCCCTCCCATTCTAGCTTAACTGTGTTAAGTTGGTTAAGTGATCCTATGGACTTAACCCTCCCATTCTAGCTTAACTGTGTTAAGTGCCAGTCTGAACCTAACCCCACCCATCAGTTTAGTTATCATGTTGAACTGGTTAAGTGTCTTAGTTAACTTAACCCTGCCATTCTTATTCAAGCTTTAACTAAATAAAATAAAGCCGCGACCACTCACATTAGACAGATATTGTTGCGAATACTGGATGTGCCGGTTGGTTCCGGGCAGGTTTACATCGCAACTCAGTCTAACCTCGGGTTAGGCATATTCGTGTTTTCTAAGTTCAAAGGGTTTTGATTAGTTTTCAAATCAGGTTTTGAAAGTAACCATCCCGTCCGTCGGACCAGTTAGGGATAGCCAGGGAGAGCAGGAAACTTGTATTTTCCAAACCCAAGCCTAGACACTATCCTCTCTGTCACCCTAGAACTTTCTGGTTTATTATTAAAAGAGATGTCGTTAATAAACCTTTAACTTGTCTAAATTTACATTTCCTCATTTAGGCCAAATTCTATAAGTAAATTATTCCTAATTTACTTATTTCCTAATTACTCTTTTAATGTAAATTGTCAACATTTATTCTTATGACCCATTTTCCCCTCTGTATCATGTTTATGCTTTTTAGTATGTAAACCATACCAAATTAAGTGTCACTAACCATGATTTTGCTAAACCTGACAATTACTCCCAATTATGGCTAATTTCAAATTTATGCCAATATACTTATTACGCCAAATTAGCTAATCCAATTCTGATTTAACATTCTAATTACGGTTCATGCCAAACTAGACTTATTATTCTAGTTCACAGTTCATGTAAATGCTAGATTTACAAGTCAATACTAGATTCAAATTACACATCCTATAATTTATGTCAAATTTATCCCATTTGCATTTCTATGAATACGCCATAATACATGTTCCCAATTTATGCCAATTTCCAAGTTAAAACCACGTTTTTAGTAAATTTCATATTTTGCCCAAATCGTATTCCCACCGTTTGTATAATCGTGATTCAATCTAGATTATAAATAAATCTAGATTCGTAGAAAATAGGGAATGAACCAAAGATGCTATGAAAAAGATAGACATAACAACTGGCATAAAATGATAACTTACTAATTACAGACCTAACGAATTTCACTGATATTGATCTAAAACATCGAAGGCCTATAGGTCTGAAAATCTATTGACATAAAAAGGGTTGAATAACGACGTAGGTTCAAGAGCATGGGTAGACCTAACTTAATAGGTAAATTCCCAAGGTCTAAAACCAAAGAAAAACCAAGAATATACAGAATAGAGACGTAGGTTCAAGAACATGGGTAGACCTAACTTAATAGGTAAATTCCCAAGGTCTAAAACCAAAGAAAACCAAGAATAGACAGAATAGAAAATCAGGTTTAGACCCAATTTCACAATCACAAAACTTAAGCAACGCTTTCCTAGTCCTGAATCGTAGGTGTTTAGTCACAATTGTCCTTGTTAGGTCATAGGCAATAGTTTATGTTTTCTAATCAAAGGCATAGGCTTGTGTCCATAGTCAAGGAAATAATTCTCACAGTCACAGTCATAGGCAATGTTCATAGTCATAGGCATTGTTCATAGTCATAGGCAATGTTCACAGTCGTAGGTAAGGCCTAATTGGTCATCGAATCATAACTTTTCTAAATTAGGCCCAAAGATGTAGGCATAGATTCGAATAGAAAGATTTGGCATATTCTTTTATTTCTTTAATTCATGTCACGAACAGAGAGAAACGTTCAAATCTAAAAAGTAACCGACTTACAGAGATTAGATTAGAATAGAAAGATGGCGTTGCTATGATTCGTAGAAAATCAGTCGTTGAAGTCGTTTGAACCTCCCCTTGAATCCTAGCTTGACTTGAACCTCTTCTTGAAAATCTTTTAGCAACATTTCCTCGTCTTGGTTTATTTTATATATTATTTATTCCTACATTTTCTCAGCCGCAACATAAGGATAGAAAAGAATTGTGAATAGAGAAGGAGACTAAGGCTGTTTATATAGGATTAGGGGGGCGAATCTGGTCAGAATGGCGTCCGGATACAGAGGAACGAACCAGGTTCAGAAAACTGGAAAAAGCTGGGTGGGTCGACCCCCAGGTCGACTACCCAGTCGACCCCCAGGTCGACTACCCAGTCGACCTGGGTGCCTTGGGCGGGAAAATTCCCGCCCAGTCCAATCTGGGTCTGTTTTTCGAATTTGAACTCGTTTCTGACCCGTTCAAATTTTAAATCGAATTCTGAAACTTATGAAGACCATAACTCCTTCATACGGAGTCCGATTAACGCAAACTCGGACTCTGTCTCATGCAGAATTCCGAGACGAACGCAATGATGCAGCCCGTTTCCCTTGATTTTGATTTTAAAATTTAATTCTGCCTTGATTTGTGAATCTTAGTGTTACAGAATTACGGGGTGTTACAATTATAGCTATAATGCTGGTATATGAACTAAATGTCGGACTATTGTTCAAATTTCATTTCCTTTCTTGGCCAGACATATGATATATAAGCCAAATATCTGATTAATGTATTGACCTTTTTAATTTTCTTAATGCCAAACCTGACTTCAATATTCAAAATTTTGACTTATGTATAAACTAATAGATATGAGAACACATTTTTGTTTCTCTTCACCGATAGCATGTCCTAAACCATTGCAATTCTTGATTAAAGCAATTTATTCTAAGGTTTGCAGTCTTTGGTCAAATATAATGATTATCTATAAATAAAATTTATTTTGTGATTGAGAACTGCTTTCTACTCTCTACTATCATTATCCTCTTACTTACTCTAATGCACTCTAAGCGATTAAACGTTCTCAATCTTGTCAAAATCCAAATGTTGGTAAGCTTACTTCCTACAAATCTATGCACTCTCACGTACTACACTAAAGGGATATTATAGAAAAAATTGTACTGGCAGTCAATATTCGTGTTCTAACACAAGCTTGTTGAAGATATACAATGGTATAAGCCTATTCCTCCAGGTCAAATAATGACTTTTTGGTTAGTGAAATACCTAAGGGATGCTTTGGGAGTTGACGTGTACGGATGGTCCGAACCAGTGTAAAAACTCTGGTGCGATCGCTTTTTACTTATTACTCTTTACTCTAATAATACATTCGCTTATATATATTTTTATACATACACATGTGTCATATACGAGCCATATACACGATCCTTAGCAATTTCAGCTTCAACCGATGGACTTCCAACTCAAGTACGGATAATATGCGACACTCGAATGCTTTGTCGTGTGAACGAACGCAACAACTCTTCATGGTGGTTAACAGTTATAATTAGAAAATAATATGCTACACTTCCACATTTAGACTACGTTTAGGCACAAAACCATTATTTTTTGTTCAAACTGTAGTCAACTCTTCAGACTACCATGGAAACGGGTTAAGGCTTCGACCGATGACTCCCGCTAATCATGGACAATATGTGACATTTGGATATTTCGTTGTGCGAATGAATGTTGTAGTTTTTCATGAAGACTAGTTGGCATATTTGGAAAATAATATGTTATTTTCTCATATTTGAACTCGGTCCATGCACGAAACCACTATTGTTTTTGTTTGACATGAAACACTCGAATATTTTATTTTTCGATTTTATGCATAGTTCTCCGTGGTGATAATATCCATGCTTAGCAAATTTATGCATTTAGATGAGTTAAATGAAAATTTTGCTTATTAAATAAAGCGTATCAGACAGATTGTTGTGTTGAATGTATCAAAATAGTTTGGTAATAAATAGGTTGCATCAAAATCGGCCCACCTCAGCCCATTTGATGCGTCCAAGTGACATGAGTCGTACGATTTACATGAAGGTAACAAATCATGCTATAAGCACTAGTTTATCATAAATTGTTGATTTCAATGTAGTTTCAAATATCTCTGAGTTTAATATCCTATCACTAACCTATCCTAGAATGTTTGCTAATCAAGTTCAAGGCCACCGACTTCCCTCCTTTGGTTTTGTATTAAGGATCTTGTGTCGTGTAAGGAATGTGAAGCTTTAAATAACCAAGATAATTTCCTTATGAAAATCTATAATATTATATAACAAGGTGTTTGTTCAACACTCACAATCTTGCTATATGCATCTTTGGAATCAAGTTATGAGATCCAAATATAACAGTACTTATGAGTAACTGACATATATATATATATATATATATATATCACGCTTCTTGATCTTAACATTTTTTTGTAAACTGACTTCATTCATGTAAATCATTATAAAATCAAGAATAGGAGGGGGAAAAAACAGTCCACTTGCCAAAATGGGCCTCTTGAACCGATCAAGAAGAAGAGCAAAACAAATGGAGCATATTCCGGAAAATGAACCAGAAAATAAACCTAAAACCCGGAACAATTGGGGATTTATTTTTTCCTTTTTTTCTTCTTTTATATTTTCCAGTATTTCGCATTGAAGCTCATGTGACAATTTTGTGTATTTTATTTTTATGAATTGCATGTTGGTGGTCAAAGAAGATGATCGCTCCAAAGCACAAATGAATCTTTATGTTTAAAGAAATTTTCTTCTCTCATTGCCACAATATGTTGATCCAAACTTTTTTCAAGAAATAATATAAGTTATCTGTACGTGTTGCGATTACCTACACAGATCAAAATAATACTAATTTTTTTATCTAATTATTCTATTTGAGAATTTTAAGAACAAAAAAAAAAGTAAAATTTTATGTTAACATGGGATATGTATTTATAAAAAAGTGAGACGTCTGTTCGCCAACAAATATCTTTGATTTGAACGGACATGACTATTTCTTAACAGATGTTACCGTTGACAGTTGAATTCAGTCACTAAAAAAAAATGACTACTCGTTTGGCTGTTCTTCATCATGCTTTACCGATTACCATTAAAAATGAGCTATCATATTGATCTTGAGGAGTTCATTTTACCTTGGTAATTTCATAACTGCCACAGAGAAGTGCATGTTTAGTATTAAGCATAATGCCCAACTTTGTGCTACGCCCCATTCAATGGTGTTTGTCTTCTTTATCTTTGAGTTACTTCCCCTGAAATTTACATATGTTTAATAATAAACTCAATGCCCAACTTTGTTCTTGGTTTCAGATTATCTAGAGATAGTTGCAAGTAAGATCCGTCAATGTCATTATAAAAAGAGTATGTTGCAGTTTACACGTTTCTGTTCAATTGTATACTATTGTATTAAAGTTTCTTGATACGCTTATCTCTTTCTATTATACTTATCAATAAATAATGCATTTGTTTATATGCATTTAATTATACGTATAAGTTAATCACATAGGGATTGGCTAGGCTATTTATGATGTAACATTTTTCTCTTGCTTATTCTCTTATTTTTCTCACAGAAGTAATGGAATTTTCAGTTATAAACATATCAACATACTTATTATTGAATAATTTTCAAATGGAGTTGATGATATATAGACATCAGTTAACTGGAAATCTAGATAAATACTATGGATAGTTTGGCTAAACTCCCCATTAAATTTTAAAATAATCAAAATATTATTGTCAAAAAAGGTATGCAAATTAGGTAACTAGAATTTACTTAACTGATAATTGTATAAATTTATGTAACTATTCAGTGAATAGTGGCAGATATTTATGCAATTATATTCAAAATTACAGAAGTTTCTGTAATTATTCAATGGAAATTTGTTAAAATTTCTGCAATTATTCATCAAAAATTTACAAAAAAAAAAAAACACAATTATTTATCAAAAAATTACGGAAATATAAAATTGCAAATATTTATGTAATTTTTTTATACAGTTGCATAAATGTCTGTCTGTAATTATTATCTGAATAATTGCATAATCCTGTGCATTTGTTCAGAAATTAAATTATAGAAACCTAATTTATAATCTTTTTTTTTTTTTTTTTTAAGTTTTATGTATTAAATTTTATTTTAAGTACTAAGCCTAATATTCCTTAAATCATCGGTTTCCTTTTGAACATATTAATCTCTTGTTTTTTCTCATTAAAATGGAAAAATTTAGGAATGTAGATATTTAATATTCCTTAAATAATATTCATCTCCTTTCCTTTTGAAAATGAAATCACAGCCGTCGTCTTTTTCATTAAGTACCCGTACGCTATTCTCAAACCCTAGAAACACGATTTCATCTGCCGCCATTGCCCTTACTTAAGTAAGACGACTCTAGTCCGCATAATTTGAGCCGCCCTCGTTCATTCTTTCCGATGGTTTTTTTTATTCCTTCCTGATCTAAGACATCGGCGTCGTCGACAACGTTTGCTGGTTCATGACCAGAGTAGAAGAAGAGGCCTACAATCAAAATATTTGCGATGATATATTCCTTTTCGTTTGTGGCAATAAAATGGTACGCCTACCAAATCTTCTTCTTGCAACTTTAATCTTTAAAATATTGATTCTCTGAGTGCAACTTTAATCTTTAAAATATTTGCAGTCTAATCAGTTGATGAAAATTTGCTGAAGGAATTTTGTTTCCTCCTTTTATATTATTCACTACAGTCTCCTTTCTTTTTGTTATAACTCTTCAGTAACATCAGTCATTGTTTTTTTTTCCTATGTTGTCACGAGGCTACTTGGATAGAACGACATGTTCTAATCTTGATTTCCTTCTTGCCCATGCACAATTTGAAATACCTTGGTAACGGTCTTATTCTGTATAATTATCAGATCGGTATTTCAACATTGTCTGAGGGAAAACAGGAATTTGTATGTCAGATAGGTACTGTATTTTTTGGGCATATTTTACACATTGTTTCGGTAACTGCACATACTTAGTAATATGTCCATCAAATATTGACTTGATATTGTGTTGATGTCAGATTAGTCTTATTTATGTACCGTCTTATTTTCCTAATGTTTGTTATTTACTCTTACAGTACACGCTAAACGTATAATATTGTTACTATATGTGATATATATATCCATGTTACAGATTTTTAAGTGATGATCAGAATATAAAAAAAAATGAATTTTAAGTTGTTTCCTTCGTTCTGCCCTGTGGTCTACATATTTTTCAGACTTCTACCCACATGAGTCATTTCAAATCAGTTATATTATATTGAGTTTTCAATCTTCCTCTCTTTTTCCCCTTTGTTCTTATAATTCTACCAATTTAATAGCATGATTTTCTTCCACTTTTGACTTGATTTTTGCATTCCTACCACAAAAGCTTATCACTTTTCAGATCCACACAAATTACCCTCCACTGAAAAAATAAGAAATAAACCCCGTTTCCAATTTTTGTTCAGTATTCAAGGCGAAAAAGCCCCAAGCTGGCGCCTAGCGCTTTTTTGACGCCATGAGTATGACTTATGTTGTTTTACAGCAAAAAAAACTGTACTTAAAAAATGATACTTAAAAACTGCACTTAACAAAAACTGCACTTAAAAACTGGACTTAATAAAAACTACACTTAAAAACCGCACTTTAAAAAACAGCATTTAAAAAAAATTACACTTAAAAAAACTGCACTTAAAAAACTGTAGCACTTAAAAAAACTACAGTGTGAAGTGGGTTGGGCTCGATTTGGGCCTGGAAAAAAGGAAAAAAAAACCTAACTGAAGCGTGTTTTTTCACCTTGGCGCTTTTTTAGCGCTTCACCACTTCGAGTGCTTTTCTGGCGCCTCGAAGGCCAGAAAAGCTCTAGGCTGGCGCCTCGAAGGCCAGAAAAGCTCTAGGCTGGCGCCTAGGGCTTTTTGGCGCCTAGACGAGCGCCTTGACTACACTGTTTTTGTTTCGACAAAGTTTGACATTTTACTGTTGCATTTAACAAAAATGCTTTAGCTTAAATTAATTGCAGCGGTTGATTTGTTTTTAGTGTTTGTAGAAATCAATATTGTTATTTGAATTATTAGCGTAGTAGTTTTGACTAAATTTTCTTTCATATCCATTTGCTAGCTACGTAAAATTGCACCTTCATTTTAATATGTAATTGTTAGAACTAGGAAAGATTGAGGAATTCCACCGTCCCTCCTCTTCTCCATGAGCAAACCCCCTCCTTCCCTACAAATGTAAACTCAAATCTTTAGTTGTCCTTTAAATTACATTAGCAAATGCATAGTTATGAAAGGCGCGCCGCGGCGCATATGAAAAGGCGCACCAAATGGCGCACGGCGCATAAATGGCGTACGGCGCAAAATGACGCGCCTTTTCTTTATTTTATCGTTTTTTGTTTTTTTTTCCGTATTTCAAACTGCTATAACTACTACTACAAATACTCTTACCATCACTACAACCACCATCACAACTAATATTGCTATTATTACCATAATGATATGAAATATGAAAAAAATTGTTAATATCTTTTTTTAGTTATATGAAAACATAATTACATCATCATTATTTCTTATACGATTATCATCAACGAGTTAATAATCTTACAATTATGTAATTGGCTGATCTTAGCATGCCAATATTTAGAACTGACATATGTTTTATTATCCAACTTAATTTAGATTCCTTTTAATATTGTAGAAGTATATAATTTAATGTATAAAAGATCATTAAATATTGTCTAGCATTGATGCAAAAGTAAATGAATGAAACTCTGAAGCCGTGAACGATATATCAAGAGAAGCAATTTTGGAGGAAGAAAAAATTCTCATAAGATAAGCATTCAAGCAGCTCTGAAACATACCCTTGGATTTTATTTTATTTTTGCATATACGTAAATATGTCTAATGTCTTTGTACGATTTGTCTGTAACGTAAAAATATTTCATGATTTGGTATTTGTTAAATGCAATCAAGCATTAAAAAGAATGTATAATATTCAGGACACTGTTGGTCCAGTATCTTTGAATGATATTGATGATTGTAATTAATGGTTAATTGAATATATGGCCGATATTGAAGATGAGCTTGTGTTCGATGATGAGGATGACCTGACTTGGTGTGTTGCTGCTAGAGCAGCAAGAGTAGAGAGATTCGGTTTTTTAGTTCATCTTTAATGTGTATTATTATTTTTGATTTGAAAACTATTGTACTTGAAATTTTATGCTTTATGTTTTTTTTTGTAAATACATAAAAAAATTGTTGCGTATATTTGAGCAAAAAATAGACTTTTTTGAAATCTTTTATTAAAATATTAATTATATTAAAAAAAATAAACATGCGCAGTAAATTAAAAAGGCGCGTGTCATTTGCTGCGCCGTGCGCCAAAGGTTCCAGAGAGGGTTTGCACATTTTTGCGCCGTGTGCCATTAATAACACTGAGCAAATGAAGATGCAAGTTATAACGTTCTTCTCCTTAATACATTGTTCCCCTATATTTTATTTCGAAAATTTGAAGTTTCTAGGCTAATGTTTTAGTCTCTAATTTCTTGTTTCAATGTTATGTCAAAATTTTGGTTTTTATGCTCCAACTTAGTAAACAAAAAATGCAAACCGTGCGTTTCTTCCTCTTCTACCTTTTTCCCCTGTAATTTATTCTACAATCATCGAGTCTTTCGGTTATTGATTTATTCTCTAATTTCTTAGTTCCATATTTCTACTGCTTTCTAATTTATTCCGCTTCTTGCACCATGTGTTCTTTTTATAGGCTTACCATGATTTTGCACATTATAAGAAATATCAATACTTAAAAAATATCAAAACTGAAACTTCAGATATATTTTGCACATTTTGTTTCCTTCGAATTGTAACCAACGATCTAACAGAATGCAAAACATCCCCAAACAATCACGTAAAAAAGTGCAGGATGTCAAAAACAATTCTATAGTTGATCGTAGCACTTTGCAAACTCCAATACATATTTACATTAACATAGTTTCATTATGGTTCATAATCAGATAAGTTGTCATTGTTAGACCTGACCCCAAAGCCATTATATTCTTGCATTATTTGATAAAGCATACAAATACATGACATTTCCAAGAATAATTTCTTACTTGTATGCCATTTAATGCATATTTATATATATATATATATATATATATATATATATATATATATATATATATATATATATGCAAAGTCAAAACAGGTGTTGCATAGCCTTCTACGCTTGATTTTATCGTGTTTGGAAAGACATCAGTGAGTAACCACACACCAATGTGGTCGATCATAAAAAACCTATAATGACCATGCATTCTTTAATTACTCAACATACACATATGTCATCATGATGAATTAGTTAAACAATATAAAAGTTTGACACTGAACTGAATCTATAGATCATGCTTGACATTGCATAAAAATACAATTTATGTAAATATCAAATGCCATCATATGGGTAATGCATAATAGAAAATTAAACTCTCATTAGCATCTCCATTATGACCATATGTTGGTTAACTTGCTGAGTTTTGGATTCTTTTCCATCATGTTTTATGATGGTTAATCTATCATAGATTTTACTCTATTCATGATTTATGGGGAAACATATAGAGGCGAGTACATTATTTCGATAGGAACGCACATTTAAGATTTTGATATTCATTAAAATTATAGATTTCAGACTATTACTACAATCCTTCAACAATATCCAAAAGGGGAATAAGAAAACACTTTCAATAACACAGAGTATGTATGGCAATGGAAAAAAAATCGCAAAATCAGCATTCAATGTGAAAAAAGTAAATTTCAGTCTTCTGTAAACAACATTCAATTGTTAGCCAGTAAGTAAGAACATTCAAACAAAATAATGCATATGGCGGTGCCTTATTTATCCTTGGATCTCTGTATTAAAGTTGAGCGAAATAAATCTAATGTTGAGTCAGTTTAAGAAATAAATTGAAGCGGCACGTGACAATTACCTGGATCAATTAAACCGACGGAGGAGAAGAGAGCAAAAAATAAGTGATTGCGTTCGTCTATCTTCATGGAAAAATTAATTGGCGCCCAACAACGGCAGAGGGAGGAGGATGGAGATGCGGGGTATCGATCCATGTACTGCTCGCATGCTAAGCGAGCACTCTACCATCTGAGCTACATCCGCTCTATAATTAGGTATAAATAGTATACTTATCATATTTCATATTTTATACGTTGATAATAGGTATTAAAATATAGACTTTCTTATAAAGTTCGCACCATATATCCTAGTAGAGATGATTCCTAGTCTCGATCGAGGAGCAAGCATAATTAAGCGTGGAAAAGATATTCTTCAAGTTGTTTTTCAAATTCGACCGCAGAGATCAGCAGCCGCCGCTTGACAAGGAGGAGAGGAGTCCACGCCGCTTGCACAAGGAGGAGGAGGGCACATGCAGCTTGCGCAAGGAGATACTGCACGCCACGCTAATAAGCACTGCCAGGAGAAGCACAACTCTAGACTGGATTGTTGAGAAACTGAAGGAGATAAGCGGTTCCTTCTTAACTCACCAACAATACCTAGAAACCTTCACGAGGTGGGAAGTGACTTCGGTACTGGGAGGCCGAGGAGATTGTCAAATCGTGACTGGTACTTTACTACATTTTTTATTTTTTTATTTTTTCAATTAATTTATTGTTAATTTGTCGTTATTTTTTTAGGGACTGAAGTCTGAAGAAACATTGTTGAAGGGGATACATGGACCAGTATCTCAATTTTTACTAGTTTTCATAAGCAATAAAAATATTATTTTGAGCAAAATTGAGATCCTGGTCCATGCATATTTCTTTCAACAGTGTTTCTTCAGACTTCGGTCCCTAAAAAATAACAGTAAATAAAAAAAAAACTAATAAATTATCAGTCGTGATTTGATGATCTCCTCAGCCTCCCAATACCGAAAATAACGTCACTTTCCACCTTCTCGTCAGGGTTACTAGGTATTGTTGGTGGGTCAAGAAAGAACGGCTTCCTCTTCTTTAGTTTCTCAGCAATCCATTCTAAGTTGAAGCTTCTTCTGACCAGTGCTTCTTAGTTCGACATGCGGTATCTTCTTGCGCAAGCTGCGTGCGCCCTCCTCTTCTTTGTGCAAGCGGCATGCACTTCCCTCCTCCTTGTGCAAGCGATGGTTGTTAATCTCTGCGGTCGAGCTTGAAAAACAGCTTGGAGAATATCTTTTCCATGTTTAATTGTGTTTGCTTCTCAATCAAGACTAGGAATCAGCTCTGGTGCGGACTTCATAAGAAACCGAGTATATTAACTCCTACTGTCAACGTATAAAATATGAAAAATCAATGGCATTATAAAAGAGTGCTGCAGTTTACACGTTTCTATTCAATCGGATTGCTTGGCCTTAAGAGCTACTCCATTGGACTATGAGTATATTATTGGTAAATCTTAAGAAAAAAAATCAAAACTGAAACTTCAGATGTAGTTTGCACGTTTTGTTACCTTTGAACTATAACCCCTAATCTAGTAGTATGCAGAAACATCCCCAAACAATCACATAAAAAAGAGCAGGAAGTCAAAAACAAATTTATAGTTAACCATAGCACTTTGCAAACTCAATACATATTTACATCAACATAATTTCATTCTGGTTCATAATCAAATAAGTTGTCATTGTTAGACCTGACCCCAAAGCCATTATTTCTTGTATTATTTAATAAAGCACACAAATACATGACATTTCTAAGAAATATTTCATACTTATATGACATTTAATGCATACACAAAGTCGAAAACAGGCGATGCACACCCTTCTACACTTGATTGTATTGTGTTTGGAAAGACATCATTGAGAAACCACAGATCAATGCATTTTCGATCACAAAAAACATATGATGACCATGCATCTTTAATCATTCAACATACACATAAGTCATCATGATGAATTAGTTAAACAATATAAAAGTTTGAATATTGGAAAACATTTACCAGCAATGTCAAAGACTTTATCACTCCCTTTGTTAAGAGCCATAAGTTAAAATGTGTGTCCATGACTAGTCGATGTACCATCTTACATGTTACAAGCATGTAAGCATACAAAGCGCGTGAAAGTTAAAGCAGAAATATAAATGTTTTAAAGAACTTGCTCATAAAGAGAGAGACATCATGGTTGGAGATCGACGATAGTATATCAAGTTAGGCAGAATGGTTTAATAACGTGTTTGGATAGGATGCACCACATTCGCTAGAATTCAATTTTTTTTTTTGGCAAAAGGTATTCCATTCAAATAAAAAGCTATTACAGGACCTACTGCAAAAGTTATTAAAAAAAAAAGAGAACAATAAAGGAAGCCAAAAGCTCCACAAAACAAAGACATCACAAAAACAAACAGAACAAAAGACATGAACAAACATAACAAGGCAGACTTCCTAACACCAATCTTGAGCACCACATCAAAACCAAGCTGCCGCAGAAATAACAGAGCATCACACAAACCATCAGCCAATAACAACAGAAACAAGGCTAGAAGCAAGCATCATAGCATGACAGAATCAGCATGGACAGGCTCCAAAGCAACCAAATTGAATCCAATCTTCAAAACAGAGACAACCCAAAAAGCATTGAAAACCCACAACCTCCCAAGTCACAGAATAGGCCACAACATGCATAGGGTACAATAAAGAAACCGCCACACCAGAAGAAAGCAAAAAGGCAACACGATCATCCCAAAGACTGTTGAAGCCGAGACTCAAGCAATAACCCACCGAAAGATGGTGAACACAATACTCAGAGAAAGAAGACTGGCTTACCAGGCAAAGAATGACGTGACACAGTATCGGACATGGTAGAAAGCGTAACTGCACACCAACAGCACCTCGCATTCACAAAAAACCCTTCCAAACCAAAAGCTAGTGATCTAAAGCTCGACAAGAAGATAATTGCCATCGGCTAGGGCCCAAGAAAATCTGGAAGATGGATGAAGAGGACAGCAAGAAGGGGAAACTGCAGTTAGACTATGCACTGGACTGGGCCCACAAGCAAATCAGAGTAACAACCAGCAAGGGGGAATGACAAAACTCAGGCACCGATCCAAAACAAGATCCGTGCATCAGACAAGAAAGCGAAGCAACCCCCACCCAAGCCAACAGAGGCATCACAAGACCAAGAAAGGCCCAACTATGCAACAAAGAAAACCCGAACTCAAGAAAAAAAAACAGATCTGAAAAGAAACTGCAAAACCAATGAACTAACTTTGTTAAACCAGCAAACCCTAGCAAAGAGGGGATCAAGAGCATTAAAGATTGGAGATAACGGCCAAAAGACTCAGATCTGGTCGAGAAGGCAAAACCAAGTTAGGGAATCAGCGGTTTCAAAATTGGTGATAGGAAAAGAAAAAGAAAACATAAAAGGAGACAAGAAAATGAAAGCGGAAACAAAAAGCGAAACACAGCGGATGAAGAGAATAGGTAATGGAGGACGATGCCTGGTGAGGTGGGAAGAGACGAGAAGACGAAGAGGAGATCTGGAAGTAGAAAGAAGGCGGCGGAAAACCCTTACCCCGTTAAAAGACTCAAAACAGCTGAAAAAAGCGAGAGCTTGATGGTTTTTGAGCTCCCATTCACTAGAATTCTTTCCTGCTTTGAGTAGTAGAGCCTTACCATTTCAGATTTTTTATCGCTCAACTTATTTTTGAACATCTTTCACCCTCATGTCTAGTCGAGGTACTATGGCACGTAATTAGTTAGGCAACATGTTGGTTAACTGAATTCTGAAACACCGAAAAAAAAAATTAGCTTACCAAATTGTCTATCAAGCCATGGAACAAACTTAGAAAAATTTGATTGCAACTTAATATTGGTAATGGGTATCTATAAGGTCCATAACCAGATAAGTGAGGAACCATGGAGCGTATGTTTGGATTACATTCCATTTTTAGATACTTGAAGAAGTAATATCTTGTTGAAAGGTTCCATTAGATAACAAGACAACGTGAAAATTGAATATTGATAACAAACAATATAATCGATATATATAAGACAAAAACTAAGCTAAGCAACCAAAAAAAAAAAAAATCATCAAATGTGAAAAAGTAAATTTCAATCTTCTGTAAACAACATTCAATTTTTAGACAGTAAGTAAAAAACATTCAAACAAAGTAAGGCATGTGGCGGTGCCGATCGTTATTTATCCCTTGATCTCTACATAAAAGCTAAGCGAAATAAATCTAACGTTGAGTCGATTTAAGAAATAAATTGAAGTGGCATGAGACAATTACCTGGATCAATTAAAACGACGGACGGGACGGGAGAAGTGAGCAAAAAAATAAGCAATAGCATTCATCTATCTTCGTGGAAGAATTAATGGCGTCCAACAACGACAGAGGGAGAAGGATGGAGATGCAGGGTATCGATCCGCGTACCTCTCGCATGCTAAGCGAGCGCTCTACCGTTTGAGCTACATCCCCATTCGACATTGTTCACCCGTACTGAATATAAATTATTATTGATGACGGTAATGAGTCAAAGGAGCAAAGGAGGAAGATCCAGCGAAGGTAAAGACTGTTAAACTGCGGTTGGTTAGCTATGCGATCGGAGTAACCGACGTTTAGAAATTAGAAATGAGCTAAGAAGAAGAAGAAGAGGAGGTAGTATTGGGATTTTGAAGCGTTCGCTTAAAATACCCTATATTATTTCATTGTAAAATGCCCTTATTTAATGGGGTGCATCTCAAGGCGTTTTCAGCTTTCCAAGTACAAGTCTATTTTTATGTCATCAAAGCATACAATTCCAGCACTAATTAAGTAAAATAATGCATATAAGTTGCCTTTATTTGAGATCGCAGCCTAATTCTGAAAAATGTCTTGTTGTTTTCGGATTAATCATCCAAGTATCGAAGAGAATATCAACGCCTCGGACTTGGAAGCAAAAAAAATCAAAACGATTAGATCTATGCAAAGATGAAAAATAAAAATGTAGAGGACAGATTCGATAAGGGCAAAATTTTGGTTTTAAACCCAAGAGAAAGGCTTATTTCAACTTTAGTCATCATCGAAATTTATTACAAAAATATGTTACTTTTTACATATAAATTGATCTTATATTGGGAAAATTAATTATTATTTTTTTCAAAAATTACATTTAAATACTCAAGCATATATTTTGTTTCCAAAAACCAGACATGATTTCGCACAATCTATGCTTTTGCAAACATAATTTCTTAAAAAATACACTTGCGTAAATGTGGATTGTGCAGAATCATGTCTATTTTTGCAAATGGTTTTAAAAGACACTTAAAGTTCAAATATGTTTTTTTATTCTAAAACAAAATTCTGGCAAAAAAATAGAATCATGTACGCACCAAAGGTGACTACATTTTGCCATAAAAGGGAAATAAAATAAAATTACACATATACACTACACCAAATACACAAATTTGAAACATATGATATTTTTTACTTGAAACCCTTTTTTTAGTTTCTAGGCTTGAAACTATTATCTGGTGTTTGTATTTCTACTAAAGTATTTCCACTATTTTTTTGATTATTTTAAATATATAATTTTACGTTCAAAGAAGGCAACTACTTTCCTAATAATTTCTCTGTAAACTATCGTTCCAGTCACAAGCCTACTATCATTCCCTTCTCGGTCCGTGTTTTCGAAAGAATAAAAATCAGGTTGCGTTCCTTCCCCCCTCCCCCCAAACCCCTTTTTCCTGCGATTCCCCCGGATCTCCCACACTCGTCGCTTTCTCAGATCTCCTATTCAACACTCGTCGCTTTCTCAGATCTCCGAGGGTAATTCTCGATTAAATAGCCAAATATTAATTATATGTGAAAGTATATGTGCTTAGGCTTGAGATCGATTCTCTTACTGAGCCTAATATTAAACCAATTTTATTTATATTCTGAATCAAACTTAACTGTTATATTTATTTTTTTGTCAATTTCAATAATTTGTGATCGGTTTTTCTAACTTGATTGGGTAAAATTAATTAATTTTGAGGTTACTTTGGATGGACTTCTTTGCTGAACTCGTTCTGTTCAGTGTTCAGTGATTAATATGTTAAATGGAAAATTATTATTCTTAGGTATATGTTTATAATTGTACATAGAAAATAAATTGATCGATTTGACTATTTTTTATTATTGAATTCTACTTGGTTGTTGCTAGTTTTTGTCCGTTGCTTCAATCATTTGTGAAGATTTCTAGTGATATATTACTTTACTGTCTTGTTGTATTCTCAGCCATCTAGTTGCTAAATATGAGATGCCAAGGATATGTAAGAAACCATTTTGTAAACCCGTAGCATTTCTTTGAATGTGACAATAAAACTAATGTAATTTCTTTTATTATTAATCATCTAGACATATATTTATTGCACACACTACACCAAAACAGGTGATTCCCAACGAGTATAACCGTCGCAAACAATTTCAGCAACGCTTATTAGTGTTGCTATGGGGGCGTGGCAAATTATTGCCAACGCATATAAGCGTCGGTATATTTTCTCTCCCAACGCTTATAAACGTTGGTATATTTTCGTTCGCAACGCTTATAAGCGTTGGTATATTTTCGTTCGCAACGCTTATAAGCGTTGAGATATTTTTATTTGCAACGCTTATACATGTTGCAAAATTTTCATTCATAACAAATATAATATTAAAAGTAACAAAAATATGTATTAGTAATTCCCATATTCTAACATTAGTAGTCAGTTAATAACTAACATGATTATAATATAGACGATATTTAATATGAATTCAAAACTAATATTATTCTCAATTTAAAAAGTATAACTCAATGAACACCTATAGACAACATTTATAATCAAGTAACGACATAGAATATCAGTTAACAATAGACAAGGTTTAATCAAATATTAATAGCTCGAGCCACTTTTACTTGTTTTATAGAAGAAGTAGAACTAATTGCTCGACAATAATTTTTCTTCACGTCGGAACCAAAAGCTACTGCAATCGGATCATTTTCAAGATCTTCTACTGCACCATTAGAACTACCATCCAATTTCCTCTTTACTTCCGCTTCCTCTAGAAGTGCCTGCATTCATTTATTAAAATTTCCAATTCCTTAAAAAAAACATGAGTATTATAATGATAAGCACAATTGCACCGGATATCGATAGGTTTGTTTATACTGAGCCTGATGGCTCAGTTAAACTGAGCTTCGGCTCGGTTTAAATGGTCATAATAAATGTATATCATAATTAAATGGTCATATGAATAGACAATATGGCCACGCAATTAATATCTGATCCAACAACACTCAATGATTGATATAACACACTTGAAGATATCGATCAATATACCGTTACAACTAGCACATAAATAAGAAATGAGTGAAGAAGGGTAATTTTAAAGCAGAAAGAAAGCACTGAATGTTTGGAACATTGTTGGATTTTCAAGCTGCTTGACTGGGCATAGGCATCACAATGAGCACCATTTGTTCCTTGTTTAGAATCAGAAAACAAAGTGAAGTAGAAAAAAAAATTGATTCCTGTAACAACAGAGGATTTATTTCAGAATTTAAAAATCAAGTGAAGTTTAAACTTAACTGAAAATGTTATAAGTATTGATTCGGTAAGGATGTATAGATTGCTCAGTTTTTTTTTTTTTCAAAACAATTATTTGACTATTCATTAGAGAGATTTGGTAATATACATTGTGTTGCAGGCCTTCTTTAACATTGATACATGACAGTCCCATGGCTTGAAATATTAATGCAGTTACTTAAACAAACAAATTAGGGTGAGTATAGCTCCAATTGCGAACTGCATTGCCAAATAGCAAGAACAAACTGGTTTCTACCACAAATTGATATTAGGGTAATGCATACATGCAGGCATAGTTTCGCAAAAAAGCACAAGGTGACATAAACTGATGATTAGGTAATCACTTGACTGCTTGAGATTTTCGTTAAAGATCTTTTTTTTTTGTAATATAGCTATACTTCACGATAGTTTATCTGAAGCAGTTAATGTTTACCTAAAAATGTTCAGTTGCATAGCCATGCTTATAGGGGTAATCTATAATGTTTTCCACTACAAATTGAAGCGCAACAGTTAAAATAGCATCATGCTATATGACACAGTGGCATTTCAACAAGAAATTGAAGGGACAGAATGTATGTTGGCTAAGCTATGAAAAATTACCACTTACCAGAAACTAATAAATACAAATTTAAAATCACCATGAAATCATGCTACATTTGTTGAAATAAATGTGAAGGAGGAGTTACAAAAGATACCTAAATCCGTTTCTGATGATGAAGCGGAACCATCTTCATGATCCTTTCCATGGGAAGAACTGTCATGCTGTAGCGGTCCAAGCATCGATTCCATGTCCTGTTCTGAGGAATTTTCGCACCCTCAAAGCTTGAAAGTTTATGAATAAATAATTGCATAGTTTCTGCAACGTCTTTAAAATTAAATTCACTCGACTGCATGTTAATAACTTAATATCCTTTTCTTTATGAGTTGAAGCTTTCTGATTTTTTCTATGCTTGGACTCATAAACTTCCATTTCTTATTGTTTCTTGGAAATTGCTGCATTTAACTCATCCTCTCTGGGCAAGGCATATAACAATTAACTCCAAATAACATTTAGCTCCAAATCGGAAAGCATACCATAATGTCACTTTGAGAAATTCTTGTTTTAATAATCCAGGTTCTTTCTTCTTCCCTGAAAGTTTATAAACAACATAGTTAATTGATTGTTAATCGGCATTGGGCTGCAAAGGTGAGGAAATCGAGTGAACGTATGAATCGTCGCCTAACCAAAATCATAAGACATGACAACCAAAATATACTTTAAGGATAGAATTTAAAGTTACTTCACGCAATTCTCAAACAGATGCATTAAAAGGAGATAATCACAGAGGTCAAATGAAGGAAATTCATCCCAAAACTGTAATGAGCATGTCAGATAGAATGTTAATGAGTGTATCATCCAGCAAGGCAATAAGCACTTTTACTGAATTCACTATTATTTATCCTACAACTACTCATTTTAATTTATAAATTTTAGGATATGAGACTGTAGTTAAGCGATAGTTAATGCCTTAAACACAAACATTAATAACAAATCACACACAGATTACTTTAAGAAACAATGAACACTGCTCAAACTTACTGAAAAATTGAAACTGCTTGATCAATAACGAAAAACGAGGATTTTAAGCCTTTGTATAAGTCCATTAGCAGTTAGATTAGGATAGGAGCATCTACCAAGGTTGTCTATGTAGCACAATAATTTTGAGCTTATGTACAAGACATATTGCTCCAGCTATGATCAATATATAGATTCAGATTTATACTTGATCTTGCAGCATCCACCAGCCTGATTCTGCAGATATAAAAAATGTAATGTCCCGCATTTTTATCAGTTTATATTTGAATATTTAAATCAGTTTAATATTGAATTCTTAATATAAGTAGATTTAAATATTAATTAAAACGAAGTTGAACGTATAAAAATATATATTCAATATAATCGAGCTCATAACTACGCTGCAGTTCGTAATTTAACGTTCTGAACTTCAAATGAGTGTACATGACTCAGTTTAAATCGGATTTCTGCAAAACAAGAAATATTGGAATCTGTTGAACTGTATCTTTCTGACAGAAGTGAAATATTGAGATTTCGTCGTATAGATTGCAAGATATGTCAAAATCAAATATCCAGAAAGTCGCTATGAAATCGTATATCGACCATAACGGTTTATTTGAAATAACTTCTTATCGGTTTCGAATTCAGACAAGGTTCTTTTGAGACGTAGCGATAATTTAATTTTTAGAATTTTACTGTAATTTTTAAATAATTAAATACGCAACTTTTTATTTGGAGTATTTTACACCCTGTATCAACATTTCGGGGTTTCAAAATATGAGTTAACCTACCGATATTATTATATTTTTGGGATCATGGAACCTCGCTGATCACGACAGTATTTTTATTTTTGTCCATAGCAGTCTGGGATTTACGAGTTATGAACCATGGGATATTTGTAATTATTTTATTGTATAACATCTAACGGAAACTATACTTATCTAATCAAATTAATTAAGGGTGAAGGTGACGCACGCCACCCTAACGATTTAACCTGCGTAGGCTGAAGCTAAATATTTCCATCGAATTATCCCATCAAGCAGACCCATTTCATTCGTACATACCTATGCCTTCGTTTCTGCTGGCCTAGTTTGAAATTAAACACACTGCCGTTACCTACTACTGAAATATACACGTCAAGGCAAAACAAAAGCTGATAAAAACACTACTACCCTATGTGTATTTACATATCCTACCCTAGAAACTATCGATGGACAAATCGATGAAGACCCATTAGCATCCAGTCGTGTTTTCAAATAAAAGCCGAGCCACCCATTTTCTGTTTGCAGCAGACCTACAGGATGCCTACTACTTGGCCATCAAGTAATTGTATCACTATAAATATATGAACCTCCTCCCATTTCTTCGAGCACTGAAAACCCAACGAAATAAAAAGATCAAAATAAAAACGAGAAAAAAATGAAAAAAAAAACAAATGAAAACAAAGCTAGACAAGTATATAAAAATCGCAGCACTTCTTTATAAAATAGACGGCTCCTATCTCCCCTATATTGAACCATGATGATCTTCCATCGGAGACGCTAGCTGGCGAAGGAAACTGAAGAACGTCGGTTCAGCGTGGTGAGGTCGAGGCATGGCCGGAAGCACAGGCGCTCAAGTGGGTGGGAATGACCTGAAGCACGGCGGAACTGTTGCTCGGTTTGAGGGTGATTACAGTTGAAATGATGGCGCATGGAAATAAGAACGTTGATGACGTGAAGAATGGGAGGAAACTGTAAGGTGGAGGGAAGTATGTAAGTGTAAACGGATGACGGTTTTGAAAGGCAAGGGGGAAACACGTGAGTGTTTTTTTGGGGAGTACATTTGAGTTGTGGCCATGCATGCTTGCGTGATAATAAGAAAAAGAAGGGGAAGTCTGTTGCTTGTTTAAGAAGTTGAATCAGAAGAAGAAAGTGGGTTTCAGTGCTTTCAAAAGGGACGTGGCAAGAAAATTAAGAAGAGCGGACTGACGGGTTTTGTGCGGAGTTCGAAGGGAACTGGTTCGGAGCCGATAGGAGTCCATTTGAATTATGGCAGATTAAAGCACTGGATATAATCGACTGACGCAAATCGTTATTTAACGGTTAACGCGCCAAGGTGAGTAAATTCACTAACTCTCTTTTTATTTAAAATATTTTAATTATATTTTAAAAATGGTTGAATGCTGTGTGATGGTTGTTTAGGCAAATTATGGTTAAATTGGTTGAATTATATATCGTTGCATATATATATACACATCATTGGTTGGACTGATTCCATCGATTATAATATTTCCTAGTATGGAATCAGTGTTAATTGTTGACTAACATCGGTGGATGCAGGAAAACGGTTGGAGGAATCCAACCGGATTCCTGAATATTTATATGTACTGTGTGTTTTATATAGATGCACTGTTTGACCCAAATGACTTTTGAAACCTTGTGTTAATATTAGCATGGAATGGGAATTCAAACGTTATTTTGATTTAATCAATAGATGATATCGATTAAGAAAGTGGCTACCACCAACCATAAATGTATCATTTGTTTTAACCGCTATTGTTTTACCAAATCCCACCGTGTGCGAAGCACGTGTTTCACCATACTTACTAAATGCTTTGGTAAGCAGATTCTTATATTGATAAGATTAATAAGTATGTAGGCGAAGATGAACGTGATGATTAATAACAAGTATTTATTGTTTTAAGAACAAGTAAAGGAGATATATACAAATGGATTATGGTTGATTTCATATTAAGTAAGATTTGTTAAAATCAATTATTATTTATTTAATAGTAAATGAGATTATTTAGAAATAAATTATTATTTTTATAGTAATCGATACAAGTGAAATTATTTGGATTAATTTATTCAAAATGGGAAGCTTTGTTAGAATTGATTAGTGGGTAAATCATGGCTAAATATTTACCAAGCAAACTGTTTTGATCAATAATTGGTTATTTAATTAAGTTAGATTGGGTCGATTTATCTAAGGTAATTAAATTGACGAATAGTTGATTTAATTTAAATAAGATTTTGGTAACAGTAAAAGATATCAAGATTTTTGTAACAGAAAGAGATGTCAAGATTTTTGTAACGGTAAGAGATGTCAAGAACAGTATAAGGTGGAATATAGCAGCGTATTTCAAGTATTTGAACTACAGTGATAAAACAACGCTGTTGAGGTTTAGGCGTGACTGTTATGTCGAGATTTGTTATAAAAGGGGAATATTACAGCGTATGATGAGTTTTGAACTATAACGTTAAATTAACGCTGTTGGCTAAGCTTAAGCATGATTTTTATATAGCACTACTCCCTAGTGAATGTAAACAGTTTGTTTTGAAATCCACTTATTCTAAAGAAATAAGTAACGATGATTGTCTAAAGAAATATAAGAACGAGTAGTGGAGAATCGTTTCAGAAAACGATGACATCATTTCGATCTTTGAAATATGATTAGAGTTAAATAACACTATTAGAAATGGGAACTATAGTTCGACAACGATGAATGTTAAGTAAAAGTGCCCATGATTGTGTGATGATAATTATACATTTGATTGGATGTTTGTTTTTACTTCGATAGTTAAACAACCGACTATCGAAGTGTTTTGACCATCGTTGTCTATACGGGGAGACCGGTTGAATATACTATCTGAAACCACTCCGTATAGGCATAAGCGCTGCAAATTTATGCTGAAGAAAATTGAAGACGGAGTGAAGTGCAAGGGTCGTCCTGTTCAGAATGGTGTTTTCTGTTTGTCCAGACCCAGGACAACTTGTATGGATGAATGCCTGACAGCGTATTCTTAGAAGATCACCTAAGACGTTCTTTTCAAGATATTACGTCTGGTGGCGGAGAAATTCGTTTCTCTTGGCTTTTATACCCGTAATATTTTGGGAAGATCAGCTAGTGATTTGACGGGTTTGACGATGTGGCATTCAAAGTGTATGGTGGCCAGATGTCCTAAAAGGTAAACGTAGCCTCAAGCTTCACAACCGGGAAATGACAAAAATCGGGCAGGCAGCATGGCTATGTGGGTCGCACCCATTAGGGTGTATAATCACCTATCTAGAGAAATTCCTTTTGTTTCTAAATCTATCGATTCTGCCCATTCGGGAACGGTGGTTTGAGTCCAACCGTTGGTGATATACATTCGATACACTCAAGCGAAATGAGTGGTCGGTCATGTGTGGGCCGGGTTACAAGATGTTCTTGTTGAACCCAGTGTATTCGCCTCTAGAGATACATTATCGGAAGGTGGTCCCATACCTTGTCATAGTTGGAATCCAATCTCCAATAAGCGCCCTGCGGTTTTTGATTTTATACTATGTATGTAGAGCGTGAGATGCAAGCGTTCTACTATTTGGTTATTTACTTGATTAGACATTATTATAATATCACTGGATTTTTGTTATCAAAGTGTTTTGGGTTATAGTAAGGTAAAAACCGTCCGTGTTTATGTGTGGGCTGGTCTTACTATTATCCTTTTTGTTTCAAAAAGGATTTTCAAAGTTAAACCATATGGTTGGAATTTACTCACACCAGTCCCATGACTGACCCAGAGTTTATTTTGTTTGTTTTCCCTAAACTCTTGGGTGCCCAAATTTGTACGGGCAGTCAAGTGTTTCAGGCTTTTACAGATACGCTTGAAGGAGTTAAAAGCAGAAGGCTTCACCGTTAGAGACTATTTCCGCTGTGATATGATGTATTGTACTCTGATAATGGTATGTAAATACAATACAGTTTTGTATTTTAAAGTTATGTTATATAATATATTTTATTCGTTCCGCTGTGAGATTCGTGTTTACTCTGATTCTGCTCAGTTGTGGTTTTTCTTCTTCTTCTATTCTATTAGTTCTATCTTTTCTATCTCACCCTCTAATTTCTTTCTATTAATGATTCGGTATTTTCGATGTCTGAACAGTCGACGTTGGGTTTCGTGTCGATTTTCGGAGTCGAAAATCCCGGTTCGTTACAGTGGTATCAGAGCTATAGGTTAAGTGATTACCTTGGCTCTGTGGCGTGACTCAATAGAGATAAGGTTAGCAGTACCTTAGATTGAGTTTGAGTGTATATATATGAGCGCGTATTTGTAAATTAATATAAAAATTGTTTTATATCGTGTTGACTGGTCAGTCGAGAGGTTTATGAATTCTGGTCGAAACAGTAATGCAAACTGTATCGATAGGTGTTTCTAAACTCTTGAATAGAGCAATTCGACACGGTATGTTTTGGAGAAGAGGGTAAATGAAATAATTTTACCCGAAATATATTTTGATATAAAGAAAGCATATATATTGGAATTATCTAATATATATTGAATGCGTTGGTTGAAATTATAATCAAATAGGGTGATAAGTGAAGTGATTATAGATAACCAATGAATATAATATGCAAAATCAGATGAACTGAATCTGAATTCAAACCAGAATTGAAATAAAACTCTAGAAATTTGGAAAGAAGTTGGAAATAATGTTTGGGTTCAATATATGGAATTTTAAGATCCTGGGGAAATTTTGAAATATTATCCAAGTTTCGAAAAGATATTTTTGAAGTAATTTCAAATAAAAGTATTTGAATATGAGTTTTGAAAGTGATATAGTATTGAACTCACTTTGATCGCTGGGAAATGAATTCCGATGATGAAGTCGACCATTATCTGTATTCATTTTCGAGTGCTAAGTGACGGATTACTACCAAAAGGTTTTGTTTATGAAGTGTTTTGGGAAAACACGTTGTTAGAAATTCAAATGTTTTGAATTGCTATGTTATGAATGTATATATGATTTCAAATTGATTTGAAATGAAAACCCCAGGAATTTGAATTCTGAAATTTAAAATTTACATATGAAGTAAATAAACAGAGAAATTAGAAAAGCCAAATAAAAGTGGAGTTGAATTGAAGCCAAGTAAGTAACGTACTAGAATAAGGATTTGACTTGGCAAAATAGCTGAGTTGTGAATTGAGATTGGGAATGGAACCAAACTTGGTTGGGAAATTTGATTATTTGGAATTGGAATTGAACTGGAGTTTGAAAAAGGAATTTGAGTTGGGATGTAAGAAAGTTATTGATTGAAGATAAACTGACTGGAGATCAGTTGGGGATGCATTTGGGTATGCTGAATGGATTGCAAAATGGAAACGAGGAAGTTGGATGCCCGATAAAGGGAGAAGGCCAGAGTGGCGTGTGGTAATAGTACCAAATGAACCGTGCAACAGAGAGACTGATGAAATTCTCTGAAAATTAAAGTGTTAGAAAATTTTCAGAATTTTGAAAATTTTCGTTACAAAAGAAGGGAATTAATATTTTGATCAGTTCAGTTGAAACTGAAATTAGGAAGTAAACCAAAAAGATTTTTAACCTGTTTTCAACAGAGAATTGTAGCATTTTCCACATCTTAGCAATTTCGAGGACGAAATTATTTTAAGGGGGAAGGAATGTAATGTCCCGCATTTTTATCAGTTTATATTTGAATATTTAAATCAGTTTAATATTGAATTCTTAATATAAGTAGATTTAAATATTAATTAAAACGAAGTTGAACGTATAAAAATATATATTCAATATAATCGAGCTCATAACTACGCTGCAGTTCGTAATTTAACGTTCTGAACTTCAAATGAGTGTACATGACTCAGTTTAAATCGGATTTCTGCAAAACAAGAAATATTGGAATCTGTTGAACTGTATCTTTCTGACAGAAGTGAAATATTGAGATTTCGTCGTATAGATTGCAAGATATGTCAAAATCAAATATCCAGAAAGTCGCTATGAAATCGTATATCGACCATAACGGTTTATTTGAAATAACTTCTTATCGGTTTCGAATTCAGACAAGGTTCTTTTGAGACGTAGCGGTAATTTAATTTTTAGAATTTTACTGTAATTTTTAAATAATTAAATACGCAACTTTTTATTTGGAGTATTTTACACCCTGTATCAACATTTCGGGGTTTCAAAATATGAGTTAACCTACCGATATTATTATATTTTTGGGATCATGGAACCTCGCTGATCACGACAGTATTTTTATTTTTGTCCATAGCAGTCTGGGATTTACTAGTTATGAACCATGGGATATTTGTAATTATTTTATTGTATAACATCTAACGGAAACTATACTTATCTAATCAAATTAATTAAGGGTGAAGGTGACGCACGCCACCCTAACGATTTAACCTGCGTAGGCTGAAGCTAAATATTTCCATCGAATTATCCCATCAAGCAGACCCATTTCATTCGTACATACCTATGCCTTCGTTTCTGCTGGCCTAGTTTGAAATTAAACACACTGCCGTTACCTACTACTGAAATATACACGTCAAGGCAAAACAAAAGCTGATAAAAACACTACTACCCTATGTGTATTTACATATCCTACCCTAGAAACTATCGATGGACAAATCGATGAAGACCCATTAGCATCCAGTCGTGTTTTCAAATAAAAGCCGAGCCACCCATTTTCTGTTTGCAGCAGACCTACAGGATGCCTACTACTTGGCCATCAAGTAATTGTATCACTATAAATATATGAACCTCCTCCCATTTCTTCGAGCACTGAAAACCCAACGAAATA
The DNA here is from genome assembly GCA_030737875.1 of Allium sativum. NCBI lineage: Eukaryota > Viridiplantae > Streptophyta > Magnoliopsida > Asparagales > Amaryllidaceae > Allium > Allium sativum. The sequence continues at coordinate 1,013,137,774 of CM060926.1, read as the reverse complement.
AAAAGATCAAAATAAAAACGAGAAAAAAATGAAAAAAAAAACAAATGAAAACAAAGCTAGACAAGTATATAAAAATCGCAGCACTTCTTTATAAAATAGACGGCTCCTATCTCCCCCATATTGAACCATGATGATCTTCCATCGGAGACGCTAGCTGGCGAAGGAAACTGAAGAACGTCGGTTCAGCGTGGTGAGGTCGAGGCATGGCCGGAAGCACAGGCGCTCAAGTGGGCGGGAATGACCTGAAGCACGGCGGAACTGTTGCTCGGTTTGAGGGTGATTACAGTTGAAATGATGGCGCATGGAAATAAGAACGTTGATGACGTGAAGAATGGGAGGAAACTGTAAGGTGGAGGGAAGTATGTAAGTGTAAACGGATGACGGTTTTGAAAGGCAAGGGGGAAACACGTGAGTGTTTTTTTGGGGAGTACATTTGAGTTGTGGCCATGCATGCTTGCGTGATAATAAGAAAAAGAAGGGGAAGTCTGTTGCTTGTTTAAGAAGTTGAATCAGAAGAAGAAAGTGGGTTTCAGTGCTTTCAAAAGGGACGTGGCAAGAAAATTAAGAAGAGCGGACTGACGGGTTTTGTGCGGAGTTCGAAGGGAACTGGTTCGGAGCCGATAGGAGTCCATTTGAATTATGGCAGATTAAAGCACTGGATATAATCGACTGACGCAAATCGTTATTTAACGATTAACGCGCCAAGGTGAGTAAATTCACTAACTCTCTTTTTATTTAAAATATTTTAATTATATTTTAAAAATGGTTGAATGCTGTGTGATGGTTGTTTAGGCAAATTATGGTTAAATTGGTTGAATTATATATCGTTGCATATATATACACATCATTGGTTGGACTGATTCCATCGATTATAATATTTCCTAGTATGGAATCAGTGTTAATTGTTGACTAACATCGGTGGATGCAGGAAAACGGTTGGAGGAATCCAACCGGATTCCTGAATATTTATATGTACTGTGTGTTTTATATAGATGCACTGTTTGACCCAAATGACTTTTGAAACCTTGTGTTAATATTAGCATGGAATGGGAATTCAAACGTTATTTTGATTTAATCAATAGATGATATCGATTAAGAAAGTGGCTACCACCAACCATAAATGTATCATTTGTTTTAACCGCTATTGTTTTACCAAATCCCACCGTGTGCGAAGCACGTGTTTCACCATACTTACTAAATGCTTTGGTAAGCAGATTCTTATATTGATAAGATTAATAAGTATGTAGGCGAAGATGAACGTGATGATTAATAACAAGTATTTATTGTTTTAAGAACAAGTAAAGGAGATATATACAAATGGATTATGGTTGATTTCATATTAAGTAAGATTTGTTAAAATCAATTATTATTTATTTAATAGTAAATGAGATTATTTAGAAATAAATTATTATTTTTATAGTAATCGATACAAGTGAAATTATTTGGATTAATTTATTCAAAATGGGAAGCTTTGTTAGAATTGATTAGTGGGTAAATCATGGCTAAATATTTACCAAGCAAACTGTTTTGATCAATAATTGGTTATTTAATTAAGTTAGATTGGGTCGATTTATATAAGGTAATTAAATTGACGAATAGTTGATTTAATTTAAATAAGATTTTGGTAACAGTAAAAGATATCAAGATTTTTGTAACAGAAAGAGATGTCAAGATTTTTGTAACGGTAAGAGATGTCAAGAACAGTATAAGGTGGAATATAGCAGCGTATTTCAAGTATTTGAACTACAGCGATAAAACAACGCTGTTGAGGTTTAGGCGTGACTGTTATGTCGAGATTTGTTATAAAAGGGGAATATTACAGCGTATGATGAGTTTTGAACTATAACGTTAAATTAACGCTGTTGGCTAAGCTTAAGCATGATTTTTATATAGCACTACTCCCTAGTGAATGTAAACAGTTTGTTTTGAAATCCACTTATTCTAAAGAAATAAGTAACGATGATTGTCTAAAGAAATATAAGAACGAGTAGTGGAGAATCGTTTCAGAAAACGATGACATCATTTCGATCTTTGAAATATGATTAGAGTTAAATAACACTATTAGAAATGGGAACTATAGTTCGACAACGATGAATGTTAAGTAAAAGTGCCCATGATTGTGTGATGATAATTATACATTTGATTGGATGTTTGTTTTTACTTCGATAGTTAAACAACCGACTATCGAAGTGTTTTGACCATCGTTGTCTATACGGGGAGACCGGTTGAATATACTATCTGAAACCACTCCGTATAGGCATAAGCGCTGCAAATTTATGCTGAAGAAAATTGAAGACGGAGTGAAGTGCAAGGGTCGTCCTGTTCAGAATGGTGTTTTCTGTTTGTCCAGACCCAGGACAACTTGTATGGATGAATGCCTGACAGTGTATTCTTAGAAGATCACCTAAGACGTTCTTTTCAAGATATTACGTCTGGTGGCGGAGAAATTCGTTTCTCTTGGCTTTTATACCCGTAATATTTTGGGAAGATCAGCTAGTGATTTGACGGGTTTGACGATGTGGCATTCAAAGTGTATGGTGGCCAGATGTCCTAAAAGGTAAACGTAGCCTCAAGCTTCACAACCGGGAAATGACAAAAATCGGGCAGGCAGCATGGCTATGTGGGTCGCACCCATTAGGGTGTATAATCACCTATCTAGAGAAATTCCTTTTGTTTCTAAATCTATCGATTCTGCCCATTCGGGAACGGTGGTTTGAGTCCAACCGTTGGTGATATACATTCGATACACTCAAGCGAAATGAGTGGTCGGTCATGTGTGGGCCGGGTTACAAGATGTTCTTGTTGAACCCAGTGTATTCGCCTCTAGAGATACATTATCGGAAGGTGGTCCCATACCTTGTCATAGTTGGAATCCAATCTCCAATAAGCGCCCTGCGGTTTTTGATTTTATACTATGTATGTAGAGCGTGAGATGCAAGCGTTCTACTATTTGGTTATTTACTTGATTAGACATTATTATAATATCACTGGATTTTTGATATCAAAGTGTTTTGGGTTATAGTAAGGTAAAAACCGTCCGTGTTTATGTGTGGGCTGGTCTTACTATTATCCTTTTTGTTTGAAAAAGGATTTTCAAAGTTAAACCATATGGTTGGAATTTACTCACACCAGTCCCATGACTGACCCAGAGTTTATTTTGTTTGTTTTCCCTAAACTCTTGGGTGCCCAAATTTGTACGGGCAGTCAAGTGTTTCAGGCTTTTACAGATACGCTTGAAGGAGTTAAAAGCAGAAGGCTTCACCGTTAGAGACTATTTCCGCTGTGATATGATGTATTGTACTCTGATAATGGTATGTAAATACAATACAGTTTTGTATTTTAAAGTTATGTTATATAATATATTTTATTCGTTCCGCTGTGAGATTCGTGTTTACTCTGATTCTGCTCAGTTGTGGTTTTTCTTCTTCTTCTATTCTATTAGTTCTATCTTTTCTATCTCACCCTCTAATTTCTTTCTATTAATGATTCGGTATTTTCGATGTCTGAACAGTCGACGTTGGGTTTCGTGTCGATTTTCGGAGTCGAAAATCCCGGTTCGTTACAAAAAAGGTGTTTTTTCAAATAAAATTAAATATCAAAGTTTTCAATTGTATTGTTAATCAGGTATTGTTACGGTCTGATCATGGTCAGCGGTGGAGATGATGGATTCATACAAAAATGTGAAAGTTGATTTATGTTTGTGTTTGATCATGGGCTGGTCCATTTCAGCTGTTAACACTTCAAAAGACAAATTGATGAACACCCTGATTGTCTACATATTGGGCAGATGACCCTTGTACGAGAATTTCAAAAACTTTATGGATAAGATCTGGAAACCTGTAGGTGAAAATGACTTATACTACAAAAGAAATGGTTTCATTTTCATTAAATTTAACAATTCATTGACTGTTCCCGCATTATTGTCTGGTCCATAAACTATTGGATCCAGAATTTTGATCATTAAGAAATAGAAACCGAGTATGTTAATCACAATGGATGATATCACTTGAGTGCATTTACTGCTTCCTAGTAATATTTTAAATAATATTCTCTATCAAAATGTGCATTGAAAGTGGAGTACGTTAACATGCTGTTACTAAGGCTCTTACTAAAATTCACAATCTTACCAAATCGATGAATTAAAAATTAAAATTTAAGAATTTGTTTTTAGATCAATAAATGATAATTTAGGTAAAAGTCATAAAGTGCTATAAATTTGTTTCTATTGGAATGGAGGAAAATTTTGTTTACATGTTCTATTTGTAATTATAGAAAGTACATCAGTGAGTAAACCCATAATTTCATATACACATTTTGTTTATCATTAAAGCAGCTAGCAAATGGTGGATTTTCATTAAAAAATATGACTATATTTAAAGCCAATATATCATGATAATATGCCCTATATATTAATTGTACAAACCAAAAAAGAAATAGTGTCATTCTTATAGTAAATATGATAATTACTGCTCTCGAGATCTTCATACTATTTTTCAAAATATAGTTATACCTTATTTCTAAGTTGTATGTAAGTTAACCCATAAAATATAGTTATACCTTAAGTAAATGAATGCATACTTTTGTCATTAAGAGGTTAATTCATATATACTCCTATAATTTTCCCTCTTTTGATTTCTTAGGATGGTGTGAAAAAGCAAAAGAGGGGAGAGATAAGCATTCTCGGTTGTTTGGGAAATGGAAATTTAATATTACAAGTCTACCCTCCCTACGGCAATTTTTGGAGATTTACAATGATCACAAGCGTTGTAACCGATTTTCAATGCGTTGGGATAAATTTCCCCTCGTTTGCCAACGCATTTTCATGATCCCAACCGGGACGTAGTGTTGTCAATGCACAACCAAAGTAAGTGTTGACAAACTAAAAATATATGTGTTGGTAATTCAATGGTTTGGTGTAGTGAATGGATCAAATATTCTGCATTTATTAGCAAAATATAGTTAAAATAAAATGCAATGTACATTAAGCCCACTAATAACAACATAACTGCCAATAAACAGAAAAAAGGAAAGAAAGGAAAACCATGAGCAATTCAAGTACTTGCATCTGAGTGTTTTATTAATTGATCATAAAGGGATAAAACTAGATGGAAAAAAATAGAGCACTAGTAGGTTGTGGAAAAATAATCTAAATGCAACTGAAATAGTAAACAAAGGGCCTCTAACACGGAGAATTTAACATGTTTAATTAAAGAAACTTACGTAATATCCAATGGAAACATGGAAGGAGCTACGCACATGGCAAGCTTAATAGGCAAAAAGACAAGTATCACAACCAAACTTCCATAAACAGCAACAGACAACAGAACTCTGTGTGCATGCTTGTGCACAAGGTCTTCTACTAGATCGCAGAATGGGTTATAATTTGGACCAGCTGGATCACGAAGGAAGCAAAGAACACCAGTCCGTAAAACCCATCCATGGAAGTAGAAAAAATTTAAGTGAAACGACATGGATAATACCTCATTTAGCCAAACCTTGATCTCCTTATTTTACAGTAAAATGTATATTCTAAATCAATAATTGCTACCACGCTGCAAAAATTGCAATTATCAATTAATTTGATGCATCCAAGTCAAATTACAAGTTGATATTAACTGAGCCTTATGATGTTAAATTTATGTCATAAAGATATCAAAAATTTCCAAGTGATACATAAATAAGAACATAAAGTGACAGTCATAAGTATAAATCAAGAAAACAAGGTGTGTAATCTGAAAATGGCATAAAATAATATTACCCTTCCATCTAGAAAGCTTGTTATCAATTTTACTGACTAATAATGACAAATCCAATTTATGTAACGTACTGGGTCTTATACTGAAACAAAGATAATTCATTGGCAGTTCACATGTCTTACAGTTTAGCATATCGGTAGTCTTGTTAGCAATCCCAATGTCAGATCCCTAAACCATAACCGAGCCCAAGTTAGTTAACCTAAAATAATAACAAGTTGTTATGTAGTACATGTAAATGCAACAACAAATAATAAATATGAAGTACTTAGCTCGACTGAAGAAGCAAAAACGTCCAATCCAGCGAAAAATTCAGATGATAACCAATATCACAGCGAATTTTGTCCTTCATAAGAATCATTCATACAATATAATGAATTTATAGATAATACAGTACTACATATATAAGAAGAAGGATCAGCGCAGCCACAAGATACAGAGTTCCAAAATTTTGTGTCTTCTGATCCTTCATATGAAAATGAGGTTTTTGAAGCTTCAACTATTGACAAGCTTCCTACTGAGCATCCTAAAAGATTTATTTGGGCTCAAAAAACAGCAAATGACATTTTAATATGGGATGTGAGAAGGATAAACACTGATCTAAAAATGGATCAGGTATATCCCTCTTACACTCTAATAAGCCAACCTTAGTTGGTTTACTAGAAAATAAACTTTCATCCATAAACATCACCAAATTTTCAAATAAATTAAATCACAACTGGAATGCTATTCATAATAATGGTTATAGTTCAACGGGTAGGAGTTTATTACTCTAGAATAAGCTAACTTGCAGGTCTGTACAGTTTTTTCATGCAAGCAGCTAACATGTTAGCTGCATTATCACTAAATAGGGGTTACTACATGATTTTCATCCTGGTGCGTGCCAGTAATTTGTTTCCAGACAGGGAATCTTTATATTTCAAGTTGTATGTATTATAGATAAAGCTTGGATGAAAATTCAAATCTGAAGCCTCCAGAAGTTGAAATTGCCCATCCGAAGATGTCCCTATGGATTCTAGTTAGCAGACTTTGGTTAAAGCTAGCAAGAAGAAGGGACAAGAAAATCCAAGTTAGAGTGGGGACTCATCTGTAATAAAATGATAAAATAGCTCGTCTTAAGATGGGTAAACTACAAGCATGTAGTTTACTGTTTTGGAATGTACTTCTAAGCATAAACATTTCTTTAGGAATTAAGTGTAGGCTTTTCTTAACTGGGTTTAGTATTATTTTCTCTTCAGCCTAGTTTATTAAGTTGAGGTATATAATGGATTTCAATGCGTTCAGGAAGTTATATTGGATTAAATGTTAGAACATGCAGAACTATGATTTTTCTTCCAAAAAATAAGTGACCAATTCTTCTGTACCCAATTCCCCTATCCCCCATGTCCCCTCCAATTAAATCTCTCCATTTCAGTTTTTTTACATTTAAGTACCCGAACAATTAAAGGGTTTAACTGCAAAAAGCAGAAATCAGGGGGTTGTGATTGGTTAGGGACACCGGGCACATACAATTTCAGCACAGAAGGATTCACCCGCACTTGTAATATGCAGATGATGTCATGCTGTTTGTCTCAGTTTACTTTAAAAATGCTATAGTATTAACTATTAACAATATTACTAACAATCTTAGTAGAATCACAAGTTAGTCTCAATTAAATAACCAAAATATATTTCAGTTTATGTTGCCAAAATAAACAGGAAATCCTTAAAATACTTCATTTGTAGAAGCTTAATCTTTCAGTGAAAAATTTGGGTTCCACTTACAATTGACTATTTACACTATGCAGAATGTACCGGTCTATTAAAAAATCATGACAAAACTTCAAAGTTGGGATAGAAAACTGCTGTCAATGATAGGCAGGGCTGAGCTTATTCACAAGGTAATTAACCCAATGGCTCTCTATTGGCTACTGATATACCACTTGCTTACTGTTATGATAGTCAAATTCGATAGTATTTGCACATAATTTTTTTGGTCATCTAACGTATCCTTGTTAAATTATTCGATCATCGAGCAAGAAGCGCTAATCAAACACTAAAATAGATTATAAAAAATCGAAATAATGGCTTAGCATATGGGTAGTGGTATCATAATGGTCGGTATGGTAATTAGTCAAACTACAGTTACGACAAAAGAAACAATTGTGAATCGTCATTACTAATTTTTTATAACAGGAAAATTAGATCCAAATAAAACTGAAGAAAGATGCCAACAAATATAGTGGAGGAGGCGACGGGCGTCAAAGTGGAACTACATGAAGAGAATCAACCATGATACGTATTTCAAATTTAAGGCATGGAGCTGAGAGGTGAAGGCTCGATTTTTAAACTCAGCCCGGGTCAGTTTTTAAACTGGGCCTTCACGGCTTAGTTTCGACTCGAAACTGAGTGACTCAGTTTCGAGTCGAAACTAAGCTATTAAGGCTCAGTTTAAAAACTAAGCATGTACGGCTTAGTTTCGAGGCAAAATTCCGATTGAACCAGGTGCTGGACCTGAAGATGCATTTGAATACACAGTTCCCCTCGCAATGATTCACCGAATCAAAGATCTTAACCCAGTAAACTCAGAGCATTATATTTATTGATATACTCAATAAAAGCATTCCTCCAATTCTAAAGAAGCAAATAAGGATGAATGAATCAAACACATATGGATACTATTTCATTTTTGTCAGTTTACAGCTTTATGCAATGAGTTAATGGATAAAAAGAAAATCTGATCAGTTGACAGAGGTTAGATGTGTATAGACTTACTAAACAATGATTGATTAACACTACTGTACAAAAATTTGTGATCATCACTAACCGAGTAACAAAAGAAACTTATGACTGAATTTTTGCAGCTATTTGCGGAAATATTTGCTTCCGGTTATATGCAGTAACAAGAGAAGAATAGAAGCAACCTGTGTTTTGGGTCAAAATTTCAATTAATTTAGTGACCAAATTTAAACTCATGTCTCATGTTAATATACTTATCTGAATGGATTCAAATCATTCACAGAGAACATAAGAACAAAAATTAAACCTGAGGTTGGGATAAAATTAAAAGGTTCACAAACCACTCAGTTTTTCACATATTTCATTCTTATAATGATCAACAAAATAGACTGAATGTACAGTCTCTCCAAGCCTATGCACGGTTACGCTATTCCAGATACAAACTAGATAAAATAGCATGTGCCAGAGGTCAAATCTATAAACAAGACAATAACCTTAATACCTAAAATAGATAATTAACCCTTAATACTTTTTTGAAATATCAAATAAGTTGGATATATCCTTGAGATTTAAACATAATACCTGAATTGAACGCTTCTTTGACAAAGATCCAGCAATCCAACAACCTAAAACACAAACAAGACATCCGCCAGTTGTAACTTTCGTGTCTAATCGCGAAAATCAACCGCTTCCTTGCCTTGAATCTGACAGGGGATCTTCAAATCACCGAACTGGAAATGGCCGAAGTGGAAAAGGCGTTTCTTCAAATCACCGAAGAACGAACATCACAGAAATCACCCGCTTTCTAATTCTTTTTAAGGCAGCTGAAGTAGGGTAAAGCGTTGGTATGGGGAAGTATAGGGTTACAGCAGAATAAAAGTGGATGTTTACGTTATTGCCCCTGGGAACCAGGCTTACCAACACAAATAAGCGGTGGCAATAGTTTTTTTATAAATTTGTATTTTTAGCAACACATTTTTAATATAGCAACACTTATTTTCGTGACTAATCTATAACACAAATAAGTGTTGGCAATTGAAAAAAAAATAAGGGTTGCCAAATGGCCATTATGGTGTAGTGACACCTGCCTTGGTCTAGATTCCTAATTTGGCGTTGTCAATTGAACTCATATTATATTTCCATAGATATACATATATATGATTCATGCAATGAGTTGGAATAAATATATTACTTTATTCTCGTTTAACCTGCAACCACTAAGAACTAAATATAGTTGAGGAATGGTTTAAATTAACTAGAAATTGTTTCCAAAACATGTTGAGTACTCAATGTTCACTATTAAATGCTAAATATGAATTATTGATTCCAGTCCACACTATTACTTTATTCAAGTCCATTTTACAATAATAAAATTTGACTATTGATTCTCTATGATCTACGACTTCTACGTTTATCCTCATAGGCATCCACCTTCTAATTGAATATATCAAATTTTAATCTGTCACTTAAATGCGTACTAGCCTGGGGTTCAACTTATGGTTTATGATGGGATGGGAGGGATTGTCTATGAATTCTGTAGAGAAATATATCGCTCAAAATGCTTAAGTTAAATAAAATGTAATTTATTTCCTGATTTATCAGTGATAAATTTTGTTTGATTTTTGTTATAATTCAGTTTTGGCATTGCATTTGCTATCGTATTTCATTATTTTTATGTTATAATTCACTTAATAGACTTATACGTTTTTGCAGTAGGGAGGAGTAAAATTTTATGTTTTAGCAATGGGGAAGAGGAGAAAGAACAGTAGAGGAAATGAAAAGACTATTAATTAGGATGTTAGGAGACTCCATTATTAATCAGCAAGAGTAAAATTTATGAATTATTAATTTTTTAAGGCCATCCATAATGATATTGATTGCATTCAAAGCGAAAGCCATATGTAATTTGTAAATAAATACAACTGAATAGTCAATTAAAATAATTATAGACTGGAATTAACCACTTATTTATCTGTGAGTTATGTTATATGTTGTAGGCAAAAACTTAGGAATATTTGATAAAACACAAGAATGATGTACATTTGTATCATTTTCTTTTTAGCATCTTGGCTTCCATAAAGCCACTGATTTTTTTTTTTTACCCGCATCTTTCTTAGGCTTAACTTTATGCATCGATGGTCTTAGTAGTTAATTTCGTATATGGTCTTAGTAATTAATTCATGTACTTGTTTAAGTGTAAAATATATAACAAGGAAGAGATGTAAGCATTTATGGGTCAAGTTAGTGGTCTTAATTAATCGTAAAATTCACGTAGTGGCATTTATGGGAATTGTATATGTAAATAAAACAGATGCAAAGCCACATAGAACATTTAGTCATAGAGAAACATGGAGAAGCTTATCATAAAACATAAAATTTTACACTCAATTCAAGTTGTAATCTAATATTGCAGTCGCTAGTCCATGGCAAGATTATAACGTGTATTCTCCGTCACCCTACACAAAATACGGAAATAAATATGGCTACATTCATCAAGTAATCAGGTATTGGAACCTTGCATGCTTAATAATGTATGAAATATATTCTAGTGCTAATTGATTAATTGCTATGTGGTGGTATTGCTATGTTAATGATTAGGCAAGTTTTTTTATGATCTTTCATACACCTGAAACCATGTCAGAATATTTCAGATGAAATAAGTCAGGTACATTCCCATTTTCAGAGTTATTGGGAAGAGAACTCACTTGCTCCTTTTATTTTGTCAAAATTTTATTTTGGTTTGAGAAATTAGTTCTGCTCGTGCTGGATTATTCATAACTCTATCATTAGTAGTAGCTGAAAGTTCAAAAATGCTCGAATCTTGTAACACCCCGTATGTTGAATAACTTGTAATAATATAAATCAGGGCAGAATTAAATTTTAAGATCTGAATCAGGGGAAACGGGCTATGCCATTGCGTTCGTCTCGGAAAAATACGCGAAATAGAGTCCGAGTTTGCGTGATTTGGGGTCCGTATGACCAAGTTATGGCCCAACAAGTTTTCAGAAAATTCTAAGTTCAAAACAGATTTAAATTTCAGATTCAAATTCGAAATTCAACACACAGGGGGAAGGCGGGAAAACTCCCGCGCAGGCCAGGTCGACAGGGGTGTCGACTGCCCAGTCGACATCACCCCAACCCATGTCGACTGCCCAGTCGACACGGGTGTCGACCTGGGTACTCGACCAGGTTGGCCTGGGTGCAGCCTGAAGGAGTTTGGGCTGTGTTTGGGGGCTTGTGACGAGATCTGAAGGCTCTAACCTAAATTAGGGTTAATCTAAGGGCCTAAACTACATCCTAAATCTATAAATACACCCTAAGACTACCCTAATCCATACTAAAAATAGATACAACGTCGTCATGCCATCAAAATGCAACTTAGAAGGAGCCTCCACAAATTAAAGAGGAAGATAGCTTCTCAAATCAACTTTTAATCAACTCTAGCAACTTAATCTTCTTCATAGGAGTGCTAATCAACAAGTTGTGAGTTTCTATGCCTTTAGCAAGCAATTGCTAAACTAATTATGATAGGATATAATGAGGTTATGGTTATGTATGTGGATCAGTGCAAGTTATGTTATCATACGCTATGTGTTCATGATGCTAGTTATGCAAGTTTTATGCTATATGTTCATGATGCTAGTTATGCAAGTTTTATGCTATATGTTCATGATGCTAGTTATGCAAATCACTATGATAAACATTGATCCATTATGACACCATGTTATGCAAGTTTGGTGTTTGATTATATGCAAGTTCATATATGATATGTTATGCAAGTTTGGTGTTTGATTATATGCAAGTTCATATATGACATGTTATGCAAGTTTGGTGTTTGATTTGATGCAAGTAACATGTGCAAGTTTACACCTTTGTATGATATGCATACATATGTAAGTTTACCCCTTTGTATGTCATGCATATATATGCATGTTTACCCCTTTTTATGATATGAGTAACATATGCAAGTTCATCCCTTTTTAGACCTATGACATGTATGCAAGTTTATCCCTTTATGATAGGTCTATGACATGAACATCTGTGCAAGTTACCCTCCCTATGACATATGTGATTCATGCAAGTTTGGGTTGGTTATTTATGCTAGTTGGGTTTGATGTCATGGTCATATATGCAAGTTGACACCTTTAAAACCCATGTTGATGCTAATGTTATGCTAAGTAGAACCCATTGTCTTTGTGATGAATCTTCCCTTTTAAGTATGTCATGTTAGCGTATCACGTGGGGAACGATGGGGTTAATATTCATGTTAACAAGATTGTGGTGAAATTGGTATGATGTGGCATACCATAAGTGGATGGACATAATTGAGTCAATTATGTACATCATTAAATTGGAATTAATTAGGGAAAATTAATTCAAAATATGGGGGTGATTAATTAGGTGTAATTAATCGACTAAGACACGAGGTTGGACCCTTTTGTAGCATAAGACTGCCCGGACCCGACCGGCAAATCCAGCGGCTACAAATGATTGGTCCAATGTGAGAGGTCTTAGGCATAAACTAAATACGTGACAAGTGTAAAGACACGAGGTTAGACTCGGTTATGGCGTAAGGCTGCCCGGACCCGACCGGCAAATCCAGCTGCCATAAAAGATAGTCTAATGTGAGAGGTCTTTGCAAAGGTTACGGTCTTAATCAATTAAGAAACACTTAACCAGATAAGCATGTAGTGGGGCATGAGGGGTTAAGTGGGTGCCTTGGGTGGCATGTGGAAATCAAGTAAGTGCCTTGGGTGGCATGTGGAAATCTAGTGGGTTGCCTTGGGTGGCAATAGAAAATACGATTAGAATACTTAACCAAGTGGAAACATGTAATTAAACATGATTAAAGGGTTAAGTGGGATGCACTAGAAAAAGGGAGGTGGGTAGCTTGTGGGGGGCCATTTCAACCAGTAACCCAAACGTATCTTTGTGGGCTCGACCCAAGTCGAGGACGGGACACGCGTACTGGGTTTGACTATAAGAGGACAAAACGGGTTAGCGGTGGCAACGTAAATCCAACGGGTTTCATATGCGTGTGTGGACCCGGGCTGGTAGGTAAGACGTTGTTGCATCGTGTAGGTATAAGCCGTGCACCGTTGATAGTATCGGGTTGCCACTTTGGGGAATGATACACCCCACTGTGGGGCCAGCACGGGTATCTACGTTAGGGAGTCGATCGCTTGGGGAGTAGTGGGTACACCTAGTGGAGATAGGGGCAGACGGCACCTATGTGGTCAGCTAGGGGTACACGAAACTACTAGTTAAATTTTCTAAGTCCTTGGGTGGGATCAACCTTTAAGTAGGAATGACTGGTGTGGTGCAGTGTAGTAATTACCCTTGGGTGGGTAGATGCGTCTTTACCGATATCTTAGTTCATCCTAAGTCTAGTTGGCTGCTTAGGGTAGTCATTTATCCCCAGTCATTATCGTACCAAGTTTATATTATACCCTAATTACTTTAATGATTGTATTGTTAAAGTTGTAGGACTCGCTCAGACTTATGTCTGACCCTGTTGTTTTTATCTTTTTCCCAACCCTTAGGTTCTCAGAGTGGGCCTAGCACTAGTGGGCTTTGACCAGATTGCTTTATCTATCTTTTGGAGCTTGGACCATTGATGTAAAGCTCAGCTTATCTTTTCTATTATGGCTATTAGTTATGTAGTGGGATTATGTACTTATGTTTTTATCAGGATGGATATTTAGTACTTGACTCATGTTTTAGTGGTTTTGGTATTGTAACCAAACATGTTTATCTTCTGCTGCAATGAAATGATGTTTTAGATTTTCAAGTATTATTTATATCTTTCTTGTTGTAATTTTTCTGTTCTATATTCACCTAAAATACTCCACCGAAGTTAAGGCATTCCCATAGTGAGTGACCTTAGCGGGTGTGGGGTGTTACACGTGGTATCAGAGCTGAAGGTTACCAGAACAGATAAAATTTTTGGAAAAAAAACTATTTTTATAAAAACATTTTTGGAAGAAGTATTTTCAAAAACATGTCTTTTAAGAGAAAAGTTTTTGAAAGAAAAGCATAATCCCCAATAGCCATATCTTTATCTTTCGAATTCTCCGTTTTGAATCTTTCCTCTTTCGTTTCAGCGTGACTGAAGATCTTAACTTTCCGGAGGGTGTAGCGATATCAGTATGGTATAGGAGATTGATGGAGGCTAGGGCCGCCACTGCGGGTCCAGCAAATGTTCCTCCACCACCAGCTGCACCCGATCTTCCTCCCCCTCCTCCTCCTCGCGCGGATACTTTTGCTAAGACTTGCAAGGAATTTAAGGCTATGAGAGGGAAACCTTTTCAAGGATCAGAAACTTTTGTGGAAGCTAGGGATTGGCTTAAGGAAACGAAAGAATTAATAGACATCTTTGAGATGGAAGAAGGAAAGAAAGTCAAGTTAGCTGCTTGGTTAAAGAAGGGAGAGGCCTCGTTCTGGTGGGAGGTCACTAATGGAGAACGCCTTGTTGACTCTTGGGCGGATTTCAGACAAAGGTTTGTGGCAAAGTTTCTTTCAAGGGCGGAAGAAAATCTGTATATGGAAAGGTTCTTGACTCTAAGGCAAGGAAACCTATCAGTGAAGGAATATGTCAACAAGTTTAATCAGCTAGCAAGATTTGGCATAGACATGGTGAATACACTGGAGAAGAAGGCTTTGAGGTTCGTTAAAGGCTTGAATGAACCGATGCATGGATTGGCTCTGACTCACATCCCTATGGGGGTCACCTTTGAGAAGCTAGTAGACATGGCACTTATGTATGAGGAAGAGAAGGGTCCCAATGCTAATAAGGCACCCGAGAAGAAAGGAGATCAGAAGAGACCTCAACAGCAACAGCAAAACAAGGGTAGGAAAGGCAACGGTGGCAAGGGAAAGAAGAAGTGCTTCAATTGTGGGACACCAGGCCACCTAAGCAAAGATTGTCGGAAGAAGAAGAAGACTGGCTGCTTCCACTGTGGCGAAGCAGGGCATCTAGTGAAAGACTGCCCTAAGAAGGGGCAGAGGACGGGATCTACCTCAGGAGGACATGTGCAAGCTCTTATGGCACCAGGTCAGACAAGGGGGCAAGTTCAGGCTCTCGCGGTTCCACCGATTCAGGAAAGAGGTAGAACTATTTCCGTTGAAAGTCTGGTTTTTCTGTTTGATCATCCTGTTCGTACTTTATTCGACTCTGGCGCATCGCATTCGTTTATCTCATCATCATTAGTTGAGTCACTGCACTTAGACACCAGTCTAGTAGATGATCCCTTGGTTGTTTCAAACCCAATTGGGAGCTCCACTTATTTGTCCATGATATGTTTGGGTTTGAAGATTTCCATACTTAGCGTTGAGTTTAGATGTGATGCTTTTGTTTTGGGCTTCACGGGCTATGGGTTAATTTTGGGCATGGACTGGTTATCCAGTAATGGTGCCGTTCTTGATTGTGAAAGGAGAGTGGTTAGGCTCATGACCCGCTTAGGGAACACTCTCTAGATCTCTTGTAATCCCATGAATTCTGTTATGCTAAGTTATCTTGAATCGCTTGACGCTTCGGTCGAGAGTTTGCGATCTGTTAGAGTGGTCCGGGAATACTCGGATGTGTTTGAGGAGGTGAAGGGCTTACCTCCGAAGCGGGAGATAGACTTCCGAATATATCTGGTAGACAATGGCTAAACTAGTATCTTTGCCAGTGCGCCACATGGCTCCTCGTGAGAGGAGGGAACTCCATAAGCAAGTAGGGGAGTTGCTTGAGAAGGGGTTCATAAGACGAAGTATATCGGAGTGGGGTGCTCCAGTGGTTTTTGCCACGAAGGCGGATGGGTCCCTCAGACTTTGTGTAGACTATAGAGAACTCAACAAGCTTACAAAGAAGAATAGACACCCATTGCCGAGGATTGATGATCTCTTTGATCAATTGGTTGGCGCCTCAGTGTTTTCGCAGTTGGACTTAGCCACGGGGTTTCATCAGTTGAGAGTGGCTGAGGATAGTATAGAGAAGACTGCCTTTAGGACTTTGGATGGTTTCTATGAGTGGCTTGTGATGCCATTTGGTTTGACGAACGCCCCTGCATACTTTGTTGATTTGATGAGTAGGGTGTTCAGGGAGTACCTTAATAAGTTCGTGGTGGTCTTTGTGGATGATATCTTAGTCTTTTCTAAGAGTGAAGAAGAGCATGCCCTACATCTTAGAGAAGTGTTGGAGACTCTTCGAGTGCATAGCCTTAAGGCTAAATTCTCTAAATGTCACTTTTGGAGGAAGGAAGTGCGGTTCTTAGGGCACGTGGTCTCTAAGGAAGGGATAGCTGTGGATCCCGCGAAGATAGTGTCCATCCAAGATTGGAAGGTTCCGAAGAATGCTACCGAGGTGAGGAGTTTCTTGGGGTTGGCTGGCTACTATAGGAAGTTTATCAAGGACTTCGCGAAGATATCATTCCCATTAACTCGCTTGACGAAGAAGAATCTAGTCTTCACATGGGACGTAGATTGTGATGATGCGTTCCAACGGTTAAAGAGAGCTTTAACAACAGCTCCAGTCTTAGTGTTGCCAGATGGGAGTAAGCCATTTGTTGTTTATACGGACGCTTGTGGGACAGGACTAGGCGCAGTCTTAATGCAAGAGGGAAGGGTAATAGCCTATGGGGGAAGGCAGTTGAAAAAGCATGAGAAAAATTACCCTTCCCATGATCTAGAGTTGGCCGCTATTGTTTTTGCGCTTCAGTCTTGGCGCCATTATCTTCTGGGCGAGAGGTTCGAATTGTTCACTGACCACAAATCATTGAAGTACTTGTTTTCTCAAAAGGATTTGAACTTAAGGCAACAAAGGTGGATGGAGTTCTTAGCATCCTATGATTTTGAGATAGCATATACCCCTGGCAAGGGTAATGTGGTGGCAGACGCCTTAAGCAGAAAAAGGTTGTCCTTGAGTTCATTGTTCGTTGAACGACGAAGCTTGGAATTTATCTCGATGTTTGATTTCAGACCTTCCGTTGACTTTGTACCCGGTTTGCTAGCATCCTTAGAGGTCAGACCTACTCTTTTGGGACGGATTGGCGAGGCATAGCGGGACGACCCACAGTTGGTTGAGTTAGTAGAGAAGCTCATAAAGGGGGAGTCGTCCAGCCATTTGAGTAGGTACACCCTAGATGATAAGGGGTGGTTGCGTAGAGACGGTAGACTTTGTGTACCACGAGACGAGGGCTTGAGGAAGGCTATACTTGATGATGCACATCATTCGAAGATGACCATTCATCCCGGTGGGGACAGGATGTACCAAGACATGAAGCGAGTTTTCTTTTGGGCCAGTATGAAGAAAGATGTGGCCGAGTATGTCGCTAGATGCTTGGTGTGTCAACAAGTGGAAGCGGAGCAAAAGATACCCGGTGGGTTGCTTCACCCATTAGAAGTTCCGCAATGGAAGTGGGATAGCGTCTCGATGGATTTTATTGATGGGTTACCGAGATCGAGGAAGGGTAATACGGGAATTTGGGTTGTGGTAGACAGACTTACTAAGAGTGCCCATTTCATACCTGTGAAGAGTAAGAGGACTGCTCCATGGCTAGCTTCAGTTTACCTTCGAGAGATAGTTCGGTTGCATGGTGTACCTTCTAGCATAGTGAGCGATCGAGATCCTATCTTCACTAGCGAGTTTTGGAAGAGTTTGCAAGAGGCGGTAGGGACTCAGTTGTGTTTGAACACCGCATATCATCCTCAGACGGACGGCCAGACCGAGAGGGTGAACCGTATTCTAGAAGACCTTTTGAGGCTATGTATCTTAGATTTTGGGGGTACATGGGAAGAGCATCTTCCATTGGTGGAGTTCGCATATAATAACAGCTTTCAGTCTAGTATTGGTATGGCTCCTTTCGAAGCTCTTTATGGAAGGCCTTGTCGATCACCTACATGTTGGTGGGAGTCTACGGATAAGATCTTGCTTGGGCCTGATATGGTTAGAGAGACTTCGGAAAAGATTGATTTGATTCGAAGAAGGATGAAAGCGGCGCAAGACAGACAGAAATCTTACGCGGATAAGAGGAAGACGGATCTTGAGTTTGATGTTGGGGACATGGTCTTTGTTAAAGTATCTCCATTACGGAATGTTGTTCGCTTTGGGTCCGTTGGGAAGTTAGTACCAAGGTTTGTAGAACCGTTTCCTATTAAGGAAAGGATTGGACGGATGGCATATAGAGTGGATTTGCCCGAGAGACTTAGTGGTGTACATGACGTATTCCATGTGTCACATTTGAGGAAGTGCCTACATGAGACCGCAGAGGTGGTAGAGCCGAACTTGCTTAGAGAAGTGGAGGTAGAGCGTGATGCGACTATTCGACGAGCTCCTACCCGCATCCTTGGGTCAGAGATTAGGAAGTTGAGAAACAGAGAGGTTCAACTAGTCAAAGTGCAATGGGGAGATGATGAGAGCAACGCTACTTGGGAGACAGAAGCGAAGATGCGTTCACTGTACCCATTCCTTTTTGAGGGTATGTCTTTTAACTTCTCCTTTATCGTTTGTCTAGTACTGATCTTATCTTTAGTATGTTCTCTCATTAGTACCTTTGACCTTTAGATAGGGTAAACCTATGGTTGAAACATGTGTTTGAGACATGTTATGATTGATGGATGCATGTGGATGCAAGTGTTTGCTAGTGGTTGCTCGTGGATGCATATACACACACTTTAGACACTAGATCGGCTCAGTCACTTCATGTTGCATATTGCATATAACTGTGTGTAGGTAGCTATATTAATGGATGTATAATGGTTGCGTTATCATATGGATGATGCATTTTGGTGTATGGTTGTGCACACATGTAGAAATAGTATGTGTCGATAGGGTTCTTTCGCATACATATTGGATGCATGGCACTATCAAGGTTTGCATTAAGGAGGTCAACTGAATCCGTAGACCGCCTGATTTTGCATTAGACAGGGAACATATACACACATTTTTTGCATATGTTCATACGTCATTAGAAATTTTAAGGACAATGGATGCCAGTGTTTGATGGTTTAGTAGATGGTTGTTTGGATGGTAGGATACGTTCTTCTGGACTTAGAGATTTCGGGGACGAAATCCTTTAAGTAGGGGAGAATGTAACACCCCGTATGTTGAATAACTTGTAATAATATAAATCAGGGCAGAATTAAATTTTAAGATCTGAATCAGGGGAAACGGGCTATGTCATTGCGTTCGTCTCGGAAAAATACGCGAAATAGAGTCCGAGTTTGCGTGATTTGGGGTCCGTATGACCAAGTTATGGCCCAACGAAGTTTTCTGAAAATTCTAAGTTCAAAACAGATTTAAATTTCAGATTCAAATTCGAAATTCAACACACAGGGGGAAGGCGGGAAAACTCCCGTGCAGGCCGGGTCGACAGGGGTGTCGACTGCCCAGTCGACACCACCCCAACCCATGTCGACTGCCCAGTCGACACGGGTGTCGACCTGGGTACTCGACCAGGTTGGCCTGGGTGCAGCCTGAAGGAGTTTGGGCTGTGTTTGGGGGCTTGTGACGAGATCTGACGGCTCTAACCTAAATTAGGGTTAATCTAAGGGCTTAAACTACATCCTAAATCTATAAATACACCCTAAGACTACCCTAATCCATACTAAAAATAGATACAACGTCGTCATGCCGTCAAATTGCAACTTAGAAGGAGCCTCCACAAATTAAAGAGGAAGATAGCTTCTCAAATCAACTTCTAATCAACTCTAGCAACTTAATCTTCTTCATAGGAGTGCTAATCAACAAGTTGTGAGTTTCTATGCCTTTAGCAAGCAATTGCTAAACTAATTATGATAGGATATAATGAGGTTATGGTTATGTATGTGGATCAATGCAAGTTATGTTATCATATGCTATGTGTTCATGATGCTAGTTATGCAAGTTTTATGCTATATGTTCATGATGCTAGTTATGCAAGTTTTATGCTATATGTTCATGATGCTAGTTATGCAAATCACTATGATAAACATTGATCCATTATGACACCATGTTATGCAAGTTTGGTGTTTGATTATATGCAAGTTCATATATGATATGTTATGCAAGTTTGGTGTTTGATTATATGCAAGTTCATATATGACATGTTATGCAAGTTTGGTGTTTGATTATATGCAAGTAACATGTGCAAGTTTACACCTTTGTATGATATGCATACATATGCAAGTTTACCCCTTTGTATGTCATGCATATATATGCATGTTTACCCCTTTTTATGATATGAGTAACATATGCAAGTTCATCCCTTTTTAGACCTATGACATGTATGCAAGTTTATCCCTTTATGATAGGTCTATGACATGAACATCTATGCAAGTTACCCTCTTTATGACATATGTGATTCATGCAAGTTTGGGTTGGTTATTTATGCTAGTTGGGTTTGATGCCATGGTCATATATGCAACTTGACACCTTTAAAACCCATGTTGATGCTAATGTTATGCTAAGTAGAACCCATTGTATTTGTGATGAATCTTCCCTTTTAAGTATGTCATGTTAGCGTATCACGTGGGGAACGATGGGGTTAATATTCATGTTAACAAGATTGTGTTGAAATTGGTATGATGTGGCATACCATAAGTGGATGGACATAATTGAGTCAATTATGTACATCATTAAATTGGAATTAATTAGGGAAAATTAATTCAAAATATGGGGGTGATTAATTAGGTGTAATTAATCGACTAAGACACGAGGTTGGACCCTTTTGTAGCATAAGACTGCCCGGACCCGACCGGCAAATCCAGCGGCTACAAATGATTGGCCCAATGTGAGAGGTCTTAGGCATAAACTAAATACGTGACAAGTGTAAAGACACGAGGTTAGACTCGGTTATGGCGTAAGGCTGCCCGGACCCGACCGGCAAATCCAGCTGCCATAAAAGATAGTCTAATGTGAGAGGTCTTTGCAAAGGTTACGGTCTTAATCAATTAAAAAACACTTAACCAGATAAGCATGTAGTGGGGCATGAGGGGTTAAGTGGGTGCCTTGGGTGGCATGTGGAAATCAAGTAAGTGCCTTGGGTGGCATGTGGAAATCAAGTGGGTTGCCTTGGGTGGCAATAGAAAATACGATTAGAATACTTAACCAAGTGGAAACATGTAATTAAACATGATTAAAGGGTTAAGTGGGATGCACTAGAAAAAGGGAGGTGGGTAGCTTGTGGGGGCCCATTTCAACTAGTAACCCAAAACGTATCTGTAACAACCCGTATTTTTGAATAACATGTTATAACATAAATGGAGGCAGAATTAAACTGTAAAATCTGAATCAAGGGAAACGGGCTATGCCATTGCGTTCGTCTCGGAAAAATACGCGAAATAGAGTCCGAGTTTTCGAAAATCGGAGTCCGTATGACCAAGATATGGCCTCGCGAAGTTTCACGAAAAATTCTCAAATTAAAGTATACTTAATTAAGTGAAATGGGTTGCGCAGAGAAATATATATATATATATTGATATATATATATATAATTGAAAATTAAATAAATAAATATGCAAAAATGTTCAAAACAGCGAATTGGGAGAGGGGAATAACCGAACCGGCCGATTTTTGAGGTCGACCCGAGCTCGCTGGGTCGACTAGGGGTTAATCCAGGGTGTTTGGCTGTCAACCCGTGGGCCGATTCGCTCAAATGCAGATTTTGCATTTGAATGGTTCTCATGGTTCATCTTTAATCTAAAGGCCCTAGATGGTTCCTACACTTGACTTCTTCCCCAAGACATGCTTTGATGGCTTGGATTGAATCTAGGTTTAATCCTATGGCCTAAAACACTTGCCTAATCTATAAATAAGACCCTAACCTACCCTAAATCATCATTATTCATTCATACAACTAAACTATGGCAAAATCAATCCTCTCATGGCCTCCACTCTCTTCATAAAATTCCTAAATAAATTCCTAAGTGATTTTCCATGCATACAAGTGTTTTCAAACTTGTATGAGCATCATTAGCTTGCATTCAAGTCAAGTTTATATATTTGCATCATAAAGAAAGAGTCTTGATCATTTTGGCTCAAGGGTTTTGCTTGCATTTTGGGTTTAATTGATTTCATAAGGGCTTTGTCATATTTTTGTGACTTCTTAAGCATTGTAAGCCCTATTCTACTTTCATACTTAAACTCTAAAGTTAAATGTATGATATGCAAGTTTATATGCAAGTTTATCATGTTGTGATATGCAAGTTTATATGCAAGTTTATCATGTTGTGATATGCAAGTTTATATGCAAGTTTATCATGTTGTGATATGCAAGTTTATATGCAAGTATGCCAAGTTATGTTATGCAAGTTTGGGTTGAACATTTTGTTCATGCTATCATGTTATGCAAGCTTATTTTGGGTTTATGAACATAAAGCTTTAAGCTTTATGCCAAAGGTTGCATTTTAGCAACATGTAAGTTATCATATCTCTTATGATAACTTGCATGTGAGGCTAAATGCGAACTTATGGCCATCTCTACATGTCATTTAGCACCATGTATCACCAATATGCTAAGTTTGGTTTTATGCATGCTTTTGAGGCCTAAAAATGTAATATGCAAGTGTATGAACATATGAACATTTCATATGCCACCATGTTAAGCTTGTGGCTTCAATACCTTTATGTCATGATTATGCCAAGTTCCCTCTTTCTATCCCTTATGCGCTATTGCGATATGTAAGCGATGGGATTGCGTTTGGGGTTGGGTAAGCTTAAAAGACATAAAACATAAGCTTGGGAATTTACCTATTAAGTTAGGTCTACCCATTGGGAATTTACCTATTAAGTTAGGTCTACCCAATTGCTTGAAAACTTGTAACATGTTTTGGAAACATGATGGACATGACACTTAGAAAAGATAAGTGTGGCCAACTCGAGGTTGGGTTGAGTTTGTAGCGTAAACCTACCCGGAACCGACCGGCTTAACTAGTTGCTACAAACAATAGGACCCAATGTGAGAAGTTGGTCATGTTGTACCTTGAACCCGAGGTTAGACCAAGTTGTGGTGTAAAGCTACCCGGACCCGCCCGGCTTAACTAGTAATCACAACAAGGTCTAATGTGAGAGGTTAAGGCGCATTAAATTAATTAATGCCTCGTGATTAGGGTTAAGTCATGGTCCACTTAATACTTAACCAATTTGGGCTTGGTAGATTAATCGGGGTTAAGTCGTGAACTCATCGTTACACTTAACCAAGTTAATCCAGGATTAGCAAGAGGGTTAAACCGTACTTAACCCACTAGAAAAATCCTAGCAATGGGGGCCCACTCCAGCAGTAATCCCAAGTTAGTATCATCATGACCCTAGGGACTAGGCTAGGGTGGGGGCACGATTACTGGACTGGAGGTAAGTGACCAAAAGCGACGGCAGAGGGTACGCCGGTGTAGTTCCGGGCGGACTCTGGTCGTGCACATAGTCCATAGCCGGAGAAAACATGCACGGGTACCAGTAGATCGGGACTGTGCACTCATGTTCATGGTGTCCAGGGGTTGACACCCTAGGGCTTGATACACCCGAAGGGTGGACCCGGCACAGTTCGACTACAATTATGATTGGGCCGTATTGACACCAACACGTGACGAGTTAGGCTTAGGGAGCCGATCGACTAGACCGTTTGGTTGGACCTTGTATTAGGGTCATTTCATGTTATTGGGCCAAAGCTTGGGCCAAGGGATCAATACTTGTTTATTCAAGTCATGTTAGTTTGCTAGTACACCTGTGGTGCAAAACCTTAATCCTGATTATGCGATGACACCTTTATCTACCTTGTTAGTTAATCATCATGCTAGTATATTGTTATCCTTATGTTCATCCCTGCTACTCATGCCAGTTAACTTTATCAGTTTACATTGATTGTAGTAGGGCTTACTCAGTCTTTTTGACTGACCTGTTTTCTTTCGTCTCTTTTCTTCCGTTCCCCCCCCCCCCCCAGGTTCTCAGGGAGGGAATACTGGAGCTTAGCTTGGATTTCGGATTGCTTGCTTGTGGGATTTCAGCTCATGTACGGTTTCGACATGAAGCTAGCTATGGTTACCACTTAATTGGGGATAGCACTTATTTATTTCAGTTTTTCAGTTGATGTTGTTTTATCTAGACTTGTTTATTTGGAAAGCTATGTTGTACCAGACTTGTTTTGAAATCTTCCGCTGTTTTATCTATGTTATTTACTCTGTTTACATATATACATATGTTCTTGTTCTGCCTTGATATATCATTATGCATGTTTACCTGATTCAAACGCCCCTCCAAAGTCAGAGTGCTTGCAAGAGCCACCCTGGTAGAGGTGGGGTGTTACATTTGGTATCAGAGCATATGGTACGAGAAGGAACAAAAAGGCTTTTAGAAAACTTTTGGAAAACTATTTTCAAAACCAAGTATAAAGTATTTTCCAAAGAAAAGTCTAGTTTATTTTAAAGGCTATTCCCCAAAAAGCCATTAGCAAAATTCCTTCGTTTTTCTCCATTCTGAATCTGTCTTTTTCTTCATTTTCAGTATGGCCGATAACTTTGCTATTCCGGAGGGAGTACACGTACCTGTTTGGTATAGGAGACTTTTGGAGGCTAGGGCGACCGAAGCCGGCCCCGCAGATGTTCCTCCTCCTCCGGTAGTTAATGTTCCTCCTCCTCCTCCTCCGGTGGTTAATGTTCCTCCTCCTCCTGTCGCTGAGATTCCTCTTCCTCCTCCCCCTCAGCATCCTCAAGTGGACTTCGCAAAGACTTGCAAAGATTTCAAAGCAATGGGTGGCAAGAACTTTCAAGACACTGAGACTTTTGTAGAGGCCAGAAATTGGTTGAAATAGACCGAGGATTTGTTTGCTATCTTTGGGTTAGACGATCAGAGGAAGCTCTTGTTGGCGGTTTGGCTTATGAAGGATGAAGCCGCTTATTGGTGGGAAGTCACCAATGGTACTAGGCCTGTTGAGACTTGGGCCGATTTCAGGGCAAGGTTCATGCTTAAGTTTCTATCTTCTGCTGAGGAGAATCTGCAAATGGAGAGGTTCATAACTTTGAAACAAGGAGATATGTCTGTCAAAGAATATGTGAACAAGTTCAATCAGTTAGCTCGTTTTGGCTTGGATATGGTGAATACTCCTCAGAAGAAGGCTCTTCGTTTTGCTAGAGGATTGAATGAGCCGTTGCAGGGATTGGCTATGTCACATATTCCCCATGGGGCCACGTTTGAGAGTTTGGTTGATATGGCGTTACTTCAGGGAGATGTCAAGAAAGAAACCAAGAAGAATGATACTCAAGCCAAGAAGACTGATTCCCATGGAAAAGGAAATCAGGGTAATCCAAGTGGTCAGAGCAGTCAAGGCAATCAGAACAAGAACAAGAGTCAAGGCAACAAGGGGAACAACAACAAGGGCAATAACAACAAGGGCAAGAACAACAAGGGGAAGTGCCATTATTGCGGTTCAGTTGGGCATCTTATTAAGGATTGTAAGAAGAGGAAAAGGAAGAATGGTGAATGCTTTTTCTGCGGTGAGACTGGACATTTCAGTAAGGATTGCCCGAGGAAGCAAGGGCAAGGCCAGGGTCAGACTCAGCGTGCTGGACCTTCAGGAGGGCAAGTTCATGCTCTCAATGTCGCTCCAGTTCCCGATCGAGGTAGTATTTCTGTTGAGAGCCTTGTATATATTTCTGATTTTCCAGTTCGTACCTTGTTTGATTCTGGTGCATCGCATAGCTTTATCTCATCTGATCTTGTTGATAGTTTGCACCTTAGTACTAGCTTGGTAGATGATCCCGTCTGTGTCTCAAATCCTATTGGGGGTTCCGCCCATTTGTCTATGATATGTGGGGATTTGAGGATCTCTATACTGAGTGTAGAGTTCTTGTGCAGTGCTTATGTTCTTGGTTTTAGGGGATACGGATTGATATTGGGCATGGATTGGCTGTCCAGATATGGAGCCATTCTTGATTGTGAGCATAGGGTTGTGAGGCTCGTGACTCGCCTCGGAAACACCCTAGAGATTTCTTGTGATCCGAGAGGTCCCGTCATGTTGTGCTATCTGGAATCACTCGACTCGTCAATGGAAACTCTTCAGTCTGTGAGAGTGGTTCGAGAGTATCCGGATGTTTTCGATGAAGTTAGGGGGTTGCCCCCTAAGCGAGAGATTGATTTCCGCATTTATCTGGTGGATAATGCAAAGCCTGTTTCTTTGCCCGTTCGGCACATGGCTCCGCGTGAAAGGCGGGAGCTAAGTAAGCAAGTGAAAGAGTTGCTTGAGAAGAACTTCATTAGACGAAGTATATCTGAATGGGGAGCGCCTGTGGTATTTGCTACCAAGGCGGATGGTTCTCTCCGACTTTGCGTTGACTATCGAGAGTTGAATAAGCTGACTAAGAAGAACAGACACCCGTTACCGAGGATTGATGATCTCTTTGACCAGCTTGTCGGTGCTTCTGTTTTCTCTCAGTTTGATCTTGCTACGGGGTTCCATCAGCTCAGGGTAGCTGAAGATAGTATAGACAAGACTGCGTTCAGAACTCCAGATGGATTCTTCGAATGGCTTGTCATGCCGTTCGGCTTGACTAATGCACCCGCATATTTCGTGGACTTGATGAGTAGGGTGTTCAGGGAGTTCTTGAACAAGTTTGTCGTGGTCTTCGTAGATGATATTCTGATCTTCTCTAAGGATGAGGAAGAGCACGCAAGGCATCTCATAGAGGTGATGGATACGCTTAGAGCGCATCAGTTGAAGGCCAAGTTCTCCAAGTGTCACTTTTGGAGAAGGGAAGTTAGATTCCTTGGGCATATAGTATCTAAGCAAGGCTTAGCGGTGGATCCCGCTAAGGTAGTGGCAGTTCAGGATCGGAAGACTCCAAGGAATGCAACCGAAGCGAGAAGTTTTCTAGGTCTTGCGGGTTTTTACCGGAAGTTCATCAAGGACTTCGCAAAGATATCCGCTCCTCTCACTAAATTGACGAAGAAGAATTTAGTTTTTGCTTGGAGCATAGAATGCGAGCTTGCTTTTCAGAAGCTCAAGAGAGCCCTCACATCAGCACCTGTTCTAGCTTTTCCCGATGGAGGGAAGTTATTTACCGTATACACCGATGCATGTGGCACGGGGTTAGGAGTTGTTCTTATGCAAGAAGGAAGAGTGATATGCTTTGGCGGTAGACAACTCAAAGTGCATGAGAAGAATTATCCCACTCATGACTTAGAGTTGGCAGCAATAGTATATGCACTCAAGGCTTGGCGCCATTATCTTCTGGGAGAAAGATTTGAGCTTTATACCGATCACAAGTCATTGAAGTATCTCTTTTCTCAGAAGGATCTGAATCTGAGGCAACAAAGATGGATGGAATTCTTGGCGTCCTACGATTTTGAGATAGCTTATACCCCTGGCAAGGGGAATGTGGTAGCAGATGCATTGAGTAGAAGAAGGTTGACCCTAAGTCCTCTATTCGATGAGATGAAGAATTTAGAGTATGTGGCAACCTTTGATTTCTCTTTGGCGATTGAGTCGATGACCGGTTCTTTAGCATCTCTGGAACTCAGACCTACCCTTCTTGATCAAGTTGGGGCTTCGCAGAGAGAATACCCTCAGATAGTTGAGATTATGGATAAGCTAATTCGAGGAGAGACGTCTAGTCATCTCGCTCGATATTCTATTGATGACAAGGGTTGGCTGAGGAGAGACGGAAGGTTATGTGTTCCAATGGTAGAAGATCTAGTAAGAAGAGTTCTTGAGGAAGCGCATCGCTCTAAGTTGACTATACATCCGGGCGGAGATAAGATGTATAAAGATATGAAGCGCATTTTCTTTTGGCCTGGGATGAAGAAGGATGTGGCAGAATTTGTCTCTAGATGTATCATTTGCCAGCAAGTTAAGGCCGAGTCGAAGAAGCCCGGTGGGCTATTGCATCCTCTAGACGTTCCACTATGGAAGTGGGAGAGTATTTCCATGGATTTTATCGATGGGCTACCAAGGTCAAGGAAAGGGAATACGAGCATTTGGGTTATTGTGGATAGACATACGAAGAGTGCTCATTTCATTCCGGTGAAGAGCAAGAGGACCGCATCTTGGCTAGCGTCTGTATATCTTCGTGAGATTGTGAGGTTACATGGAGTCCCTTCTAGTATAGTCAGTGACCGTGACCCAATCTTTACAAGTCAATTCTGGAATAGCTTGCAAGAAGCTGTGGGCACAAGGTTGAATCTAAGTACGGCTTATCACCCACAGACGGACGGTCAAACCGAAAGGGTGAATAGGGTACTCGAGGATCTGTTGAGGCTTTGTATTCTGGATTTTGGTGGTACTTGGGAAGACCATCTTCCTCTTGTTGAGTTTGCATATAATAACAGTTATCAGGCAAGCATAGGGATGGCACCATTTGAAGCTTTATATGGGAGGCCGTGCAAGTCGCCTACATGTTGGTGGGAGACTACAGATGAGCTTATACTTGGGCCTGATATGATCAGAGATACATCCGAGAAGATCGAGTTGATTCGGAGACGGATGAAAGCGACCCAAGACCGTCAGAAATCCTATGCTGATAAGCGAAGAACGGATTTGGAGTTTGATGTTGGGAATATGGTTTTCGTGAAGGTTTCTCCTTTGCGGAATGTGGTCCGATTTGGAGCTGTTGGGAAGTTGGCACCGAGGTTTGTTGGACCATTCCCTATTATAGAGAGGATCGGGCAGATGGCTTATAGAGTGAAGTTGCCCGAGAAGCTTGCTGGAGTACACGATGTTTTTCATGTCTCGCATCTCCGGAAGTGTTTACATGAATCAGCAAAGGTTGTTGAGCCAAGTGTTCTAAAAGATGTAGAAGTGGAGAAAGAGGCTACCTTGAGGAGAGCTCCGATTCGTATCTTGGGGACGGAGACCAAGAAGCTAAGGAATCAAGAGGTCAAATTGGTGAAGGTTCAATGGGGTGAAGCCGAAGAAGACGCAACTTGGGAAACCGAGGAGAAGATGCGTGGGCTTTATCCATTCCTTTTTGAGGATACACTCTCAATCTCTTTTCTTTGTTAGCATATCTTTCTCTTTGCTATCCATGTTTATCTAGTTTATCGTGTTAATCTTGTCATGAGAACCTTAGGTAGAAACCCTTGGGATGAAACATGTGTTTGAAACATGTTATGCTTGATGGTTGCAAGTGGTTGCAAGTGTTTGCAAGTGGATACTCGTGGATGCATAATACACGTTAGGCACTAAGATCGGCTCACACACTTTCATACCGCATATGCATGAGTGTTTATGCTTATTCATGGATGAAAACTTGTTATGCTATCACGTGGATGTTGCATATGGATGAATGTTATGTGCACTCATGTAGAGATTATAAATTATGTTAGGAATTTGCATACATATGGACTCATTTCACTAACATATTTTGCATTAAGGGGGTTTACTGAATCAGTAACCTCCTGATTTTCGCATTAGATAAGTACATATACACACACCTTTGCATATGATCATACAACATTTAGAACCTTTTAAGGACAATGATTGCTCGTGGATGATGTTTTGAGTAGATGGATGATGGATGGTAGGATACGTTCTTCCTAACTTGGAGATTTCGGGGACGAAATCCTTTAAGGAGGGAAGAATGTAACAACCCGTATTTTTGAATAACATGTTATAACATAAATGGAGGCAGAATTAAACTGTAAAATCTGAATCAAGGGAAACGGGCTATGCCATTGCGTTCGTCTCGGAAAAATACGCGAAATAGAGTCCGAGTTTTCGAATATCGGAGTCCGTATGACCAAGATATGGCCTCGCGAAGTTTCACGAAAAAATCCCAAATTAAAGTATACTTAATTAAGTGAAATGGGTTGCGCAGAGAAATATATATATATTGATATATATATATATATATATATATATATATAATTGAAAATTAAATAAATAAATATGCAAAAATGTTCAAAACAGCGAATTGGGAGAGGGGAATAACCGAACCGGCCGATTTTTGAGGTCGACCCGAGCCCGCTGGGTCGACTAGGGGTTAATCCAGGGTGTTTGGCTGTCAACCCGTGGGCCGATTCGCTCAAATGCAGATTTTGCATTTGAATGGTTCTCATGGTTCATCTTTAATCTAAAGGCCCTAGATGGTTCCTACACTTGACTTCTTCCCCAAGACATGCTTTGATGGCTTGGATTGAATCTAGGTTTAATCCTATGGCCTAAAACACTTGCCTAATCTATAAATAAGACCCTAACCTACCCTAAATCATCATTATTCATTCATACAACTAAACTATGGCAAAATCAATCCTCTCATGGCCTCCACTCTCTTCATAAAATTCCTAAATAAATTCCTAAGTGATTTTCCATGCATACAAGTGTTTTCAAACTTGTATGAGCATCATTAGCTTGCATTCAAGTCAAGTTTATATATTTGCATCATAAAGAAAGAGTCTTGATCATTTTGGCTCAAGGGTTTTGCTTGCATTTTGGGTTTAATTGATTTCATAAGGGCTTTGTCATATTTTTGTGACTTCTTAAGCATTGTAAGCCCTATTCTACTTTCATACTTAAACTCTAAAGTTAAATGTATGATATGCAAGTTTATATGCAAGTTTATCATGTTGTGATATGCAAGTTTATATGCAAGTTTATCATGTTGTGATATGCAAGTTTATATGCAAGTTTATCATGTTGTGATATGCAAGTTTATATGCAAGTATGCCAAGTTATGTTATGCAAGTTTGGGTTGAACATTTTGTTCATGCTATCATGTTATGCAAGCTTATTTTGGGTTTATGAACATAAAGCTTTAAGCTTTATGCCAAAGGTTGCATTTTAGCAACATGTAAGTTATCATATCTCTTATGATAACTTGCATGTGAGGCTAAATGCGAACTTATGGCCATCTCTACATGTCATTTAGCACCATGTATCACCAATATGCTAAGTTTGGTTTTATGCATGCTTTTGAGGCCTAAAAATGTAATATGCAAGTGTATGAACATATGAACATTTCATATGCCACCATGTTAAGCTTGTGGCTTCAATACCTTTATGTCATGATTATGCCAAGTTCCCTCTTTCTATCCTTTATGCGCTATTGCGATATGTAAGCGATGGGATTGTGTTTGGGGTTGGGTAAACTTAAAAGACATAAAACATAAGCTTGGGAATTTACCTATTAAGTTAGGTCTACCCATTGGGAATTTACCTATTAAGTTAGGTCTACCCAATTGCTTGAAAACTTGTAACATGTTTTGGAAACATGATGGACATGACACTTAGAAAAGATAAGTGTGGCCAACTCGAGGTTGGGTTGAGTTTGTAGCGTAAACCTACCCGGAACCGACCGGCTTAACTAGTTGCTACAAACAATAGGACCCAATGTGAGAAGTTGGTCATGTTGTACC
The DNA here is from genome assembly GCA_030737875.1 of Allium sativum. Classification (NCBI taxonomy): domain Eukaryota; kingdom Viridiplantae; phylum Streptophyta; class Magnoliopsida; order Asparagales; family Amaryllidaceae; genus Allium; species Allium sativum. The sequence continues at coordinate 1,013,106,004 of CM060926.1, read as the reverse complement.
TTGAACCCGAGGTTAGACCAAGTTGTGGTGTAAAGCTACCCGGACCCGCCCGGCTTAACTAGTAACCACAACAAGGTCTAATGTGAGAGGTTAAGGCGCATTAAATTAATTAATGCCTCGTGATTAGGGTTAAGTCATGGTCCACTTAATACTTAACCAATTTGGGCTTGGTAGATTAATCGGGGTTAAGTCGTGAACTCATCGTTACACTTAACCAAGTTAATCCAGGATTAGCAAGAGGGTTAAACCGTACTTAACCCACTAGAAAAATCCTAGCAATGGGGGCCCACTCCAGCAGTAATCCCAAGTTAGTATCATCATGACCCTAGGGACTAGGCTAGGGTGGGGGCACGATTACAGGACTGGAGGTAAGTGACCAAAAGCGACGGCAGAGGGTACGCCGGTGTAGTTCCGGGCGGACTCTGGTCGTGCACATAGTCCATAGCCGGAGAAAACATGCATGGGTACCAGTAGATCGGGACTGTGCACTCATGTTCATGGTGTCCAGGGGTTGACACCCTAGGGCTTGATACACCCGAAGGGTGGACCCGGCACAGTTCGACTACAATTATGATTGGGCCGTATTGACACCAACACGTGACGAGTTAGGCTTAGGGAGCCGATCGACTAGACCGTTTGGTTGGACCTTGTATTAGGGTCATTTCATGTTATTGGGCCAAAGCTTGGGCCAAGGGATCAATACTTGTTTATTCAAGTCATGTTAGTTTGCTAGTACACCTGTGGTGCAAAACCTTAATCCTGATTATGCGATGACACCTTTATCTACCTTGTTAGTTAATCATCATGCTAGTATATTGTTATCCTTATGTTCATCCCTGCTACTCATGCCAGTTAACTTTATCAGTTTACATTGATTGTAGTAGGGCTTACTCAGTCTTTTTGACTGACCTGTTTTCTTTCGCCTCTTTTCTTCCGTTCCCCCCCCCAGGTTCTCAGGGAGGGAATACTGGAGCTTAGCTTGGATTTCGGATTGCTTGCTTGTGGGATTTCAGCTCATGTACGGTTTCGACATGAAGCTAGCTATGGTTACCACTTAATTGGGGATAGCACTTATTTATTTCAGTTTTTCAGTTGATGTTGTTTTATCTAGACTTGTTTATTTGGAAAGCTATGTTGTACCAGACTTGTTTTGAAATGTTTTGAAATCTTCCGCTGTTTTATCTATGTTATTTACTCTGTTTACATATATACATATGTTCTTGTTCTGCCTTGATATATCATTATGCATGTTTACCTGATTCAAACGCCCCTCCAAAGTCAGAGTGCTTGCAAGAGCCACCCTGGTGGAGGTGGGGTGTTACAGTATCTTTGTAGTCTCGACCCAAGTCGAGGACGGGACACGTGTACTGGGTTTGACTATAAGAGGCCAAAACGGGTTAGCGGGGGCAACGCAAGTCCAACGGGTTTCATATGCGTGTGTGGACCCGGGTTGGTAGGTAAGACGTTGTTGCATCGTGTAGGTATAAGCCATGCACCGTTGATAGTATCGGGTTGCCACTTTGGGGAATGATACACCCCACTGTGGGGCCAGCACGGGTATCTACGTTATGGAGCCGATCGCTTGGGGAGTAGTGGGTACACCTAGTGGAGATAGGGGCAGACGGCACATATGTGGTCAGCTAGGGGTACACGAAACTACTAGTTAAATTTTCTAAGTCCTTGGGTGGGATCAACCTTTAAGTAGGAATGACTGGTGTGGTGCAGTGTAGTAATTACCCTTGGGTGGGTAGATGCGTCTTTACCGATATCTTAGTTCATCCTACGTCTAGTTGGCTGCTTAGGGTAGTCATTTATCCCCAGTCATTACCGTACCAAGTTTATATCATACCCTAATTACTTTAATAATTGTATTGTTAAAGTTGTAGGACTCGCTCAGACTTATGTCTGACCCCGTTGTTTTTATCTTTTTCCCAACCCTCAGGTTCTCAGAGTGGGCCTAGCACTAGTGGGCTTTAACCAGATTGCCTTATCTATCTTTTTTAGCTTGGACCATTGATGTAAAGCTCAGCTTATCTTTTCTATTATGGCTATTAGTTATGTAGTGGGATTATGTACTTATGTTTTTATCAGGATGGATATTTAGTACTTGACTCATGTTTTAGTGGCTTTGGTATTGTAACCAAACATGTTTATCTTCTACTGCAATGAAATGATGTTTTAGATTTTCAAGTATTATTTATATCTGTCTTGTTGTAATTTTTCTGTTCTATATTCACCTAAAATACTCCACCGAAGTTAAGGCATTCCCATAGTGAGTGACCTTAGCGGGTGTGGGGTGTTACAAATCTTGTCTGCTTCGTCTAGTAATTCTCAGGCTAGAGTTTGGATTGAATGTAGTCTTCATTCGTTGTTGAGAAGTTTGGTCATCACATTGTTTCTATTAGAAACTTCATTGCTACTTGCATTATCAGTTAACACTTGCTTACCTTTTACAGGAGACACAGCAGAATAAATTTTACCCGGAGCATTATGATACCTCACAATGTTACTTATTTACCTTTTTTTTTTGCAGCAATGTCAACATATACTAGTAAAGAAGCTAATGGACGAGATTATATGTCAATAATGGATGAAAATCCTATGTCAATAACTTGATAAACATTGAGAGCTTATAAGGAGAGAGGAAGTGGGATAAGTGCGTGTGTCTGTGGCTTGTATTCATTTGGTTTGTTTAAATTCCACTTGCAAATGGTGGTAATTTTTTATTTTTCATTTACTATTTTTCCCTTGCTTCATGGTTGCTCCTTTTGGTCAGTGCATTGCGGATGCTTCGTTCTTATTATGCCACGTTAGTGTCACTGAAATTAGTTTCGGGTGACAATGGTAAATCCCTATTACCAATTCACATTCTATTTATCTTTTCTTTTTTCTGTAACAGTTCATCTTTTTTGTTTCCTCACTTTTACAGTTCAACAAAAACCAATTATTTTGTTAAATCTATTTTTTTTTGTAGTCTAATTTCTTGGACCAGCTTTCCATTTGGTAACCCTTTATTGCTTAGTATGTGGTAGCCCGTTTTCCTATACCTTACCCAACTCGTTAATGCTCTACAATTGTTATTTGGCTTACCTAGCTCAGCTAATAATAGCTGAATACGTGAATATATATTATTTTTTCCATTTGGCAGCAGGCTGATTTGTGACTTATTAGTTTATGAAGGAAAGTTGGGTTCTCTCTTTTCTACAACCAAAAAAAAAAAAAAAACATGTGTGTTGTCCCATTAGGCTATACGCTAGGTACTAAGCATAGCATAGGCAGTTAGGCACGAGCTGTTTATAAATACATATAGGGTGCGTTCTTTGCGAACGGGAACGGGGTATTTGAGCGTGGCATTTGAGCGTGGTATTTGAGCGTGGTACTGTAGCAACGGAGAATTGTGTTTTTAGCTACGAATGGGGTATTTGAGCGTGGTATTTGAGCGTGGCATTTGAGCGTGGTATTTTTGAAATAAAGATAAATAGATATGATATGTCGAATACGAATACGAATACAGTTACAAATACAAGTACAAATACAGCTACAAATACAAGTACAAATACAACTACAAATAAAAAGAAAAATCAGTGCAGACCAGCAGTAACCAACCCATCTCTAATGGAATCTCGAACTAATGACATCTCTTGGTGTCCATTTCGATGCACCGGCTCAGTGCCCCTATTCGTCGTATTTCTCATAGTATAATATTCCGTCAAGTACTCATCGGGGATTTTTTCAGGATCATCATCAAAAGCCATAAAATCTGGGTCACCACTATTATATTTGCGTATGAAGTTGTGTAAGGCCATTGTAGCTACGACAACTTTGACTTGAGTTCGAAACTTATATGTAGGCATCTTATTGAGAATTGTAAAAAAAAAATTCCAAATACCAAATGTTCTTTCTACGGCCATCCGTAAGCTCGAATGATAGAAATTAAACACTTCATTGGCCGACTTTGGTTGATTCATGGTTTCATGGAAATGCGGAATATGATACCTCATATTTCGATATGGTGGTAAATATCCGGTCTGTAGTGGATAGCCCGAATCAACCAAATAATATTGTCCATCTGGAGGTGTAGGATAGTTAGAGTTTCTATCATTTGTAACAGCATTAAAAATTCTACTATCATGTGCAGTCCCTTCCCAACCAGCCATCACATACGTAAACTGTAAATCGAAATCACAAACCGCTAATATATTTTGAGTTGCAAAACCTTTTCTTCTGATATACGGGGCAATTTGATCACGGGGTAAATGTGCAGATACGTGCGTACCATCTATAGCACCAATACAATTTCTGAAATACGGATAATACCGGGAAGAAGATCTGATGTGTTGTGGAACAGTATTAAATTGTTGTTCCGTTGGTCTTATTATAACAGCAGTGAGTGACTGAAAAGCGTTTAGTACATCATGAAAACAAACGGAAATAGTGCTACCTGATCGTTGAAATCTTTCACTAAGTTGTCTATTTGAAAGCCCTGTAGCCATTGTATAAACGAATATTCCAACCATTTCGATGACATGCATTTCTGGTCTAGAAGCGAGACCATGCTGTTCCAATTTTTCACATATTGAGTAGAAACAAAGTCTTTTCATCCGAAAATTATTTTGACAACGGTTTTGATGACCATTCAAAATTTCGTTAACCCAAGCTAAGCCGGTAAACTATGAAGTATGTATCCTCGTCATATGATTTCTACTAGCATCCTGGATGAGTGAAATCCCGTAGAGATCAAGCAAATCGTCGAAATCGGAGGAAGAATCAGAGGCAGACATTAGTTTAGTTGAAGAATAAGATTGAGACGAAGAAGAAAGGAAGGAATATGATGTTGAAGGGAGGAATGAAGAAAGTTATAATATATAAGAGGAGGAGGGAAGTTGAAAAAGAAGCCGTTGGCGTCCGACGCGTCGGACGCTCGGACGCCAACGGCTTGTTTTCCAACTTCCACCAGTCGTTCCATTTGGGCGTGGAATTTTCCGTTCGCGTCCGACGCGTCGGACGCGAACGGCAAATCCAGCGTGGAAACAAAACGCTGCGAACGGCCCCATAGTGTTGCGTTGGTGCCTGCACATAGATTTGCATACATTTTTCTTGGTCATGAAGGAATTTAGGTAGCGGGTACAAACATGGTGTGCGATACTGCTGCTACTATTGCATCTTTTCCTGTATAAATAGGGTGGGCTACATATGAATGGATATGTGTCTGTGTTGTGCTCATTTTTGATTTGTTAATTTGGGTAGGTTTGATATTTGTATATGTGTGAGTACGTGCAACAAGAAAAATAGTCGTCAATAGAATTAGGGTGTACAAGTCTCTGATGGATAGTTTTATTATTATTACTATTTTCTTCTAAATATATTATTATATTATAATTTAGCTTAGGCATTAAGCTTTCTTTAGTTTAATATGATTGGTTATATATATAACTACTATAATCACTCACTGTTAAAAATGCATGTTGCCATATCCTAGCTCCAACCGCAACGAAAATGGAGATGCTGCTACATCCTGACATTACGGTCCTAATGAAATTTGTTTTTCTTTTTCTTTTTTCTTTTTGGAAACCAACTCCATTTGCACAACAATCTTGATTTAAATTTATTTATCGGTCCACGTTCAAATTTCGCCTACCGACAAAATAACTCCAATTTGCTCCAAACTGGAAGCTTAACAATAATTAGCTATACGTATTTCAATAAAATTCGTTTCGTCTAAAACGGAGGTTGTTCGAAAAATAGCTATTTCTAACGCGTATAAAATATCTATAAATTATAAATTAAATCCAAAATAATTAAACTAAATAATAATAATTTATTATCTATTGAATATATCTAAATAAAATAATACGCCACTTCAAATTCAATCAATAATGGAATTATAACTCAATATAAATATTTTCAACTTCAATGGTATTCGAATAAATAGGAATTATTTAATAAATTATTAAATAAACAATATAATTTATAATCGAATTCCATAGCGATTATATTTAAAATCTGAATTGGACATAACTCACAATATATACACTGAAATATCGATTTTTCTCTTTCATTAGAAAATTATAAACAATTGGATTCAAACGTTTCTTGCTTCACAGAATGTCAGCTTAAAACGGATTCTATATAATCAATTGAAGTTCAAAACTCTATATTACGAACTACCGCGCCATTTCGAGCTTGATTTATATTATATAAAAATTTAACGTTCAAACTCGTTTTAAATAACTAATTCAATATAAAAATTCATAATAATTCAAAATTATATTTTAAACAGATTTAAATATTCAAATTAAAATGGTCGAAAAATCCAAGTCGTTACATTTTTACTTCATTCCTCTTTGGAATCGAGCCAATCAATCATTTCAGATGCTTCTCCTTCCAATTCGACTTGAACTAGCATTTTTGAGTCTTCTAACAAAACAAATAACTTCTACGTTTTCTGAAAATCTGTAGAAAAAAAAACAAAGTTATATTAATAAAAATGTTATACTTTATGTGAAGTGTATAATACAATTATACATACATTTTAAGAAATTGATCAAACTTATAGAATTGATTAGATATCGGCACATATATGAGTAGGAAAATTTTATTAAGACAATTGACTTGAATGCTCGGTTCGTTGAGAAGCACATCCACTGTGTGACGTTTCTGAACCTGATATTATCATAACACTATTAAAATTTAAAATAAAATCGTAGTTATCAACATAATTTTTTCATCAGTATTTAAAATGAAATTTATTGTTTAGTTGTATGACAATAAATACATACCATTTATAGTACCGGCGAAGTCTTCGTCAACGCAATATGAAGATATCTAATGACTTATCTTCGAATCTCAGTGTTGAACAACAGCTGATTTTCAACATACTAGGTGTATTTTCAATATACTCGGTCAGTAAAACTGTTTGTGGGCATACACGAGGTCGCAATAGTGCTGCAATGGTGTAGGATAAAACGGTATGTCTAATTTACGACTATTTTTGTACTGCATTTTCAGTAACATTGGTATTCCTTCTGTCTTTTTTTTCCTTTTTCCAAAAGTGTTATCCGAAGGCAGTCTACTTAATAATAAACATATATGTTTACGCACTTTTCAGTTTATTGTCAACAGGCCATGCTAAAACAATGCTTAAACTCAAATGTCAATTAGCCTAGTTTCTTGCAAACACTAGCATGTAAATATGTTTGACGGATACCATTACAACGCTATCTTTGAAGCCTTTTTCGTTCTTCCTCAAGTACCCTTAGTATTTAGCCGCTTCAATCTAATTAGCATAAAGGTACAATTGTCTTTTTGTTCTCGTTTGTCACGTTCACTCCCACGTTCAACAACACTATGCCACTATCGGTACCAATTCTTCTTTTTTCCATACTTCAGCCCGAAATCCCCAGTTCCAAATTAAACGATGAAAAAATATTGCCATAAGAAAAATTGCGAATAGTATACCAAGTTGGAAAAGGAAACTGAAGCTCTTCTTCAAAGTTGGAAATCAGATCCGAAACCCTACCTTGTTGGTAATATTCGGTCATCATCAATTTTCAGTTTATTCTTTATTTGCTCTTATTAGTGTTTTGACGCTTTTTGAAGGCTATTTTTCAGTAACATTGGTATTCCTTCTGTCTTTTTTTTTCCTTTTTCCAAAAGTGTTATCCGAAGGCAGTCTACTTAATAATAAACATATATGTTCATGAACATTTCAGTTTATTGTCAACAGGCCATGCTAAAACAATGCTTAAACTCAAATGTCAATTAGCCTAGTTTCTTGCATACACTAGCATGTAAATATGTTTGATGGATACCATTCAATGCTATCTTTGAAGCCTTTTTCGTTCTTTCTCAAGTACCCTTAGAATTTGGCCGCGCTTCAATCTAATTAGCATAAAGATACAATTATCTTTTTGTTCCCGTTTGTCACGTTTACTCCCACGTTCAACAGCACTATGCCACTATCGGTACCAGTTCTTCTTTTTTCCATACTTAATCTCGAAATCCCCAGTTCCAAATTAAACGATGAAAAAATAGTTCCATAAGAAAAATTGCGAACAGTATACCAAGTTGGAAAAGGGAACTGAAGCTCTTCTTCAAAGTTGGAAATCAGATCCGAAACCCTACCTTGTTGGTAGTATTCGGTCACCATCAATTTTCAGTTTGTTCTTTGTTTACTCTAATTAGTGTTTTGATGCTTTTTGAAGGCTATGCCATTGGGTACTTACAATATATGCGCTAATTCTCAGCCCTCTCTTTCACAGATGGACAACTATCCCGTGTTTGACTGGGTGAGTTATTGTGATTTGTGGTTTTCAGCAAATTAGTTTTAAGAAGTTAATTTACTTGAATTGTGACAAAACTTTTGTTTCTCAAATCTTCTTTCTCTGATGATTTTACTCACGCTCTGTTATTTCTTGCAATTATTCAGGTTCATTTTGGTTTCGTCCCTTTGCTTACATTTTGGGAAAGCCACCAGGTCTCTTCTCTATATTTCTCACTTTAGAATCTCTTATTATTTTGATACATCAACTATTGTGAAACCATTATTTAGGTTGCTCAATTTCAGTTATTATGACCTTATCTGTTTTGTCATGTGGTTAATTGTACACATTTTTCAATACACCTTTGCAAATACATTATTTTATTTATGCAGATAAACACAACGCCCCCAATTAGGACTAAGTAAGCTTGATTTCGGTTATGTATTTTTATATATGTTTTCCTTTGTTTTCTTTGGATGCGAGCACTGCTAGAGTTTTAGGTCATGGGATATTGGTTGATAAAAGAGAAGATATACACAATAGTCAATTTTAATTTACTTTTTTACATTTTATTTATACTTTTAGGTATGCTTCATTTTCTGTGTAGAATGCTGAATGTGGGATGTTATTGACACGTAACTTCATTTTGTTGAATATTGATAAAATGATTTGTTTATTTAAAGCCTCCTTAAGTTTACCGTATCATATGTTGCCTACTTTGTGGTTAGATGTTAAGCATGGTTAGACGCCAGCATAAGGCGGCCACAACTGCAATGAAGTCCCTGGAACTTCGAGCGGTAACAGACTGCCTTTTTGCATCAGCCGACAATTTGCTACCTTCTGAATCTTCGACAACCCTCAGGTTTAATCATTTTATCTCTTAATTATTCGATTTGAACTTCAAAATTTATTGTTTATATAGTTGTATGTTAATATGGTTTTATTTGTGTATTTGAAAATTTGGTGCTGTTAGAGTTCATTGATACAAAAAGACTGACAAATTTGTCTTGCTGAGTGGTTTTGATCTTTTAAATATATGAACTTTCTTCACTTAAATTGGGTCCATGTTTTGTTGTTTTCGAAAAAGATTCACTACAAACGTGTTTACAACCTATACATGGTTTTTAGTGGAGTTTCAAAATGAAGCTATTTTGGATTTTATTATTTCATATATATGGTAATTTTGGTTTGAATTGTTTTGGAGCAATCTTTATATTTAATATCTTCATTTTTGTCGTCGTCGAAAAGTTTATTTTGCTTGTTTGATCCAAAACAAGAGAAGTACCTTCCGTTATGATCAAAATAAGCAATAAAATTTACCAGCAAGAGTAAAAGCTATTTTTTCTTATATATATCGAGGTCAAGTGTTAAATTAAACATTTGTAAAGAGTTTATCGTCAAGAAAATTGTGTTTTGCAGTCATCTACTTAATTTTTAATATTCGATAACCAAAATTGGGATCTTATTGTCATGTAAAAGATTTTAAAAAGTCACTATACTATAAACAAATTTATATTTATAGTAGTTTCGACATTTTAGGCAAATATTCATTTTCTAGGTAAAAGTAATCCAAGTAGATGTATTTAATAATGAAAAAGAATTAGTATTACAGTAGATTGAGTCTTGCAGATCATTGTTAAATAGACAACTCCGACAATTAGTTTATTTTTTTTGATTGAAGTTAAATATAAAATTCGCTATTATAGAATTTAGCTATAACTGCTTGGAACAAAACCAATGCAATTTTGTTTTTTGTTCCTATATTGTGGATTTTGCAATCATTCATTAACTTGGTTACTTTGTTAATATTGATAAGAAAGATAAATTGAAATTCTATTCTAGCATGGTCTTCCATAAGTAGATAAAGAAAAAATGACTAATTTTTTGTTATGGCATTTTACCACTTTTTCAAATTTCTGGAATTTGGAAGCATCGATTTTGCAAGATAAATATTTATTCTGATGATAATATTAAAATGTGTTTAAAATTGAAAGTAATGTTAAACTTGATCATTCCCTGTTGGTTTTTTGCTTCAACGATGAAGCAGTTTAGTATAGCTATATTGCTTATTTTCTTAGATGGCCTTAGGCAGTCATAGATATATTTAAAAATAAAAAAAGTAAAGCAGAAAAAAGTTTAGACAACCTTCAAAGTTAGAATAAATTACAGTGTTCATGACATTATGGGTTTTTAACTAAAAAAAAAGCACAAAAACAAAGGTATGAAATATACAATGCCTGTAGATTTTTGTGTTGTGTTCTGTAACTATAATTGCTGACCAATTAGTTCATTAGGTTGCTTTGTTTTAACCATATCATTTAGAACCTAATCGTACAACGGTTGATGCCAACCTTTGTGATCGAATGAACTAAATATAAATTTGTCCAATTTCCCATAACAATGATATAATAGAATATATGAGTGTTTTCAATCTTTTTTGTTTGTCTTTGCCATGTTTCTCATGTTAAATGCGGTTAAAAAGTGATTACTCAATATAGAGGATTAAAAATTTCAAAACTCACATTTATGAAAACAAATATCATATTTGAGTTCAACTGAATTGAATAACTAATAAACAATTTCTGTGCAATTGCAGATTACATAGATGTGGTTTGCATGGCACTGAGAAATACTATGCATTATTTCACAAAGTTGATGTTTTTTCCCTGTAAATTTTTGATTTTTTGGAGGGTTCTCATTTTTTGGACTTTGCAGTTTTATTTAACTTCCATATATTTCTGCTATTGATTACATCCGGTGCTGGAACTAACCCTATTAAATATGGTTGGAGTTTTACAAAAGGTGATGTAAATTATTGTATGCTGCCATCAACCGTTCGACTAGAGAGCGATGTCCTACAAAGCCTTGCCTTAGGAGTTCGACGGCGGGATGAAGGTGATACACAGAAATGTGAAGGCGTGTTTTGTAGGTCATGAACATACCGGTGGTACGTCGTACAGTCTTCATACTTGAGGCATTACTTGAGGGTCTGCCTTGACCTTATGCATTTGGATACATGGATGTGTATGAGGATAGGTTAGTATATTTTTTGGTTCATCAAAATATATGATGTACAATATATATGCAAAATACAATTATAGCAATCTGCTCATGTCTTCTTTTTATCCTTATTGTCACGTGTGCACTTCTGAACACTCACATAATTTAGAGTATTGAGTTTGAATTTATGGACTATTTTGGACAGTCGATAGGTTTTGATAAATAATAGAGTAGAAATAATTTAAAACGATAGGTTAGTAATCACTTAAAGATGAGTTAGAAAATGGAATACGTGGAAATAAGTTTGAAAAACACAATGAATCAATAAACTTGATTTTATGAAATGTGGTAATTTGAGAAAAGGATATAAGTTTGAAACTGAACTAGGGTTGAGTTGGAAAAAAGGGTGAAATTAAATAACTTGAAATATTTTAGAATTCGAATGACCTTAAACCCATAAACTTTGAATATGGTTAGGTAAATAATAAATGCCTGGTAAATAAAGTGCAATTTGATATTTAGGTTATATTCGAGATTCAATTGTTGAAATATAAATAGGCCAGTTAGATAAATTATGTGAATGAAACATAGTATAACCATTTTGATAAATATTTTAGGTTATCACTTGAAACAAAATGGAATTTGGGATGTCAGGTGAATTATGGATGACTTTGAAACAAGCAAAAAGAGCACTGGCTGAAAAGGAAAAAAAGAGAGGCATTAGGTTTGGAAAAGTTAAGGATATCCAGTGTTATAGATGTCTTAAAATGGGTCACTATGCGACTTTCTGCCCAAACAAATCTGTAAGTAATAAGAAAGTTATTCAGAATGACATACATTGTTTTAAGTGTAAGGGAATGAGAAATTTTGTGGATAAATGTCCAAAGGCCAACGAGGAACCCAAGGATCCAGCAATGGAAAAGAAGTGTCATCGATGTAGGAAGAAAGGGCATGTAGTTCGAGATTATCTGTTAAAGAAAGGGGAAAAGCCAGTTGGAGAAGCACCGTCTACATCGGAATTAGAACAAGGAGGAAAATTTTTCAATTCGTAGGGCTAACTCTAAAAGTTGTGTAAGGCTAAGAAGTGAATGTATATAGGATGAAGAAACTAATATATATGGGTCAAAATTGAATGTATGGATGTTAGTGTTAATCGAAATTTTGGTATAATATTGCTGTTGGTTTATTTTCTCATTAATTTAATTTATTGAATGAGATATTAAAATTTTAAACCCTAATTCAAATTTGAAAAGGATTTTGGAAAAAAATAGAAACAATAATATTAATTAGAGTAACTTATGTCCTTTAATAAACTTCATTCCAATTTCAAGGAGGAAATTGCCTCAATGAGGGGGGAGAATGTAACGACTCAGGATTTTGAAAATTAAATTTGAAATTGAATATAATTTTAAATAAATTTTGGAAGGTTAAATAAATTTTGTATAAAATTAAGGCGATAATATTATTTTAAAATGGATGAAATTAAATTTTATTTGTGAAATTTAGATGAAACAATAATCTTACGGAAAAATAGTTCATCGTTAATCAAACTATCGAAGTGAGTTATAATTCAATTTCTAGAATCGATTAAAATTTGAAATTAAATTGTAATTAAATATTTGTTTTAAATTTTTGTTCAGTTTATGTTCGTGCAGTCTTAAAATATTTTATAGAATTTTTACTGTAATTTTTAATTTGGAAATTTAACACATAATTTTCTAGTGTATTTAGGGTAACTTTGGTCCTTTTGACGCTTTACAGAATCAATAAACCGGTCTGTTTTATTATTGTTTTGTGATTAGTATACATTGCTGTACACGATTATAATTTTTATTTTGTGTCATTCGTAGTTAATAATAATAATAAAATAACTGAAATAAAATAAGATGCAAGCGTTAGCTAACGCCTGGACTAATGGGATTCAAGATTTGTTTAGGAAAATGATACGCTGACTTTAGATGGAAATAAGATATACATGCATTACTTTTGGAGTTATATACAAATAAGTTCAACTTGCATTAAGTGGAATAAGCACGTTGTTTAAGGAGAATACTGGGAAGTAAATTAACACGCCAGTCATTCAGACAGTTATACTTTGTATATTTACATTATGGGTGATATTTAAGAACTAGTAAATTATATATATACTTGAATACTATACAATGACTATATAAGGTATGCACATCTACCTGTTCCACAAATATAGCTTTAAATAACGTCGATTTAAATAAGGTAATAATTTCATGGATCATTTGGAAAATAAAATCATTTGTTTAAGGAAAGAACAAATTAGTAGTACGGATTTTGTGCCTAAAACATATTTCTGTTATATGCATACATCACTACTAGAAATTCGTCTATTTCACACCTATAGGCAAACAAGGCTAAACAAGAGACATTTATCCACTAATATATAGGATGGGTGCTACCTACTTTAGTTCACTTTTATTTGCACCCATTGCCTATACTTTTGTTTCTCCTTCTTTGCTGTATTTCTTCTCACTGTATTCATGACCCTCACGCATATTCTTCTCCACTGTAAAACTCCTTCTCCCCAATTTTTTTAGCTTCTAACCATTTCAGTTCGAGAGAAAAAAAAGTGGAAGCCTGCATGCACTTAGAGCCTTTCACCGAACTTCACCTGCTTTGGCTCTTGCACACTTGCAACCGCATCACCCTCTTCATCAACGCACAGCTTCACCCATACATCATCAGCTCGGCCAACAAACCGCACCTCCTTCCAATGACCGAACACAACCCTGCAAGAACCTCAAAATAGCTCCACTACACCATAAACTCGAGCCTCCTTCACTGCATGAAACCCGACCACTTGCATGCACTATTTCTGCTGGTCCAGACACTTCCATCGCGCGACACTGTTCCTTTCCATGTATGCGCGTGTATTTTCTTTTTCTCATTTTAAAGCCTAGCTTTTACAGAGAAAAAAAATAAAGAAAGAAACGCAAGAAGAAAATAGGAGACAAAGAGAAAGGAAATACCAAGAGAGAAAGAGAGCGTAGGCGTGGGGAATACAAGAAAGTAGGGGTATAAACGGGTCGGACCGAACCGAACGGAGATGTGTCCAAGCTCCGTCCTATAAGAATTCAGATGGACATGGATCAGACATCATATAGACTCGGACCGAGCCTGACAACGGACTATCCTGTCTGATATAGCCTTGAATAATAGAAAACATCGAACATTTTAGATTGGGCCAAACACTAGTGTGTCTAAGCTCTGTCCTATAAGAGAATCAGACAGACACGGACCAGACACCTTATAGCTTCGGACCGAGCCGGACAACGGCTGTCATGTCCGATATACAGCCCTACAAGAAAGATAAGCGGATAGCAGTTGAGAGACCATTTCTGGAAAGCATTATTGGTGAAAACACTTAAATTTTATTATTTAATATAATTTAAAATTTATATATGTAGTTAATGGATGTGACAATGCGTGGTTGCATGAATGGTTGATTACTCGCTACAGTAATAATGTTTATAAAATTAGTAGATGATGTTGCCATTTGCATATGGTATGTGATGTTGTAATAGTTGCCAAAATAAATGTATATTGGGGCGCGTTAGTGTATAATGCGTATTTGGAAATTTATTTGCTGTGTGCATGGAAGAAATGAATGAATAAAAGGGTTGTTGAATATGCGAATATACATATGTACTCATTGCGACCTTATGTGACGGCCTGCCCAGCACCATTTGACATTTCCAATGAAAGTGCGTTGTGCCAATGCCCGACTAGCACGGGACGGTCACCAAAGAAAGGAAAGAAAGGAATTTGAACTAACAAGGAACTTGTAGAATGTCTCACAGCACACGGGATAAAATATAATAATAACATAACTTTGACATAAAATAGGCGAGATAGTGCATAAGATGAAAACTAAACCATCATAGCAGCGGAAATCCAAAATACAGCTTATCATCCAAACCAACATTATTACAACTTTGAAATACTGTCTCTAAAGCAAAAGAAAGAGGTACACTACTAATGCCCAAAGTAGTGACCATCAACAACACAGGGAGAATATATACATATATCATACGTGGAAGCCTCCTACTCGTCTCCGGTGCAGCTACTCGTGCTTAATCACCTGACCTGTCTCTAGTCTTCCCGTTTAAGAGCACCCAGAGTAATAAGAATACACATAAAACTCTGGGTCAGACAAAAGTTTGGTATGAGCGATAAGCAGCAAAACGGAACAATAACAGGTCTACATAACCATACCTGAATCTGTACCTGCAACCAAGGAGTTAGCCCAACAGGATGTACAATACTTTAAGGTGACACTAACACATGGTGTGAAAATAATGGGGAGGGGGTCTGCATGACATGGTGATAGCAAACATCAACATAGCAATCATCCTCACATCTCTCACTCAGTGCTTAAAGCATATGACATCCACCACTTTGATCACCCAATTCTTTGTTACGATCACTCTGCCCCATGTAGTCATGACGGCTCCACTGCACTGATTCGTAACCACTAATACTTTGTTATATCCACTCTGCCCCCATGGAGTCATAACAACTCTGTTGCACTGGCTCATAGCCTTGCTACGACCACTTTGCCCCCATGGAGTTATGAAAACTCCATTGCACTGATCCATAGCCAATATCCATCTCTCAGTGGTGAGTCAAGGCTATAGAAATCGATAACCCCTTTGCACACATCCCGCAGCAAAATCCAACTCAGGAAGTTAACTCGTTGGCTCCCATCTGGATCCTGAGTTTTAACTTCTCACTTGGACTTCCTTTGCATCTCGGGTTTTGGTTGAATTGGAGTTGGTCTTCAAAAGAGTCGTCGCGTAGAAGTAGCTTAAATCTGGTTCGGTTCGGCTATACTGTGCTCAAACTCCTTGTTCGGTTCGGTTTGAATACGTCATTCGAGTCCTTCAAGCTCTGTCTTATAACAATCGGTTCAGTTCGTATATTGCTTCCGGTTCGATTTGGAATATAGAATCCAGGCCCCTCCTTTTGGTTCGTGCTCCATCCCTTTAACTTCAATTCGGTCCATATAAACCCGATCCCACGCCCTCCTGTCGTTCCGATCCGATCCCAACTCCAACTCTATGTAAATGGCCTTCCTTCTTGCCGAGCCTCTTCTTATGCAAGGTTCTGATTTGGTTCGAACCTCCTTACTCGGTCCTCCGATCTGATCTGAGCCCTATGATTCGATCTGATCCGAAACCCTGCACATTTTCCAATGAGCATATATCGTCCATTTTCACCATACGATGACGTTTTCAACCATTCTAACTTTCCTACAAGATTACTTAACATTCCAAACAGTAATAAAAACAAATAGAATCTACCATAAACATCCAAACATCAATCATATGAGTTATTTTGGATCAAACATGCCCAAAATCTATGGTTTTTCTCCTTAATCCCCTTAATCATGATTTAAGCATACAATTAGCAAAACATATCCAAATTAACCCAAATGTCTATCGAAGCCCTAAATAATATTTAAGATTTTTTACGTATTTTTCCAGAATGTTAACATGCATAATTTCGCTAATTAACACTAATCACCCCTAATTAGCCGTAATTAGTGAAAAACAATACAAATCACTCACCTTTGCCATAAATTAAGATATAAGATCTGAAACTCTACTGTTCGGATCGAATTCCTAAGCAACACAGCAGCTCCAACTCTGATTTGGTGTTGATTTGCCTTGATTTGATGTAGTTTAGCCTAATCCTTGATTAAACAGTGATTAAAGATGATTCTGGAAGGTGGAGGCCATTGCTAGGGTTGAGAGGATGTTAGTAGCGGCTGAAAAATGACAAAGAAAAGGTTTCTCTAACCCTACTCAGCCCTTATATAGCTCTAATCCTGAAATCCTCAATGGGCCTAGCTGTTAATTACCCTATTAAGCCCATTTAAGCTGTTTTTCAACTTCTAAACCTTAATTCAGCCAATTCTCCCAAACGGTAAGACCGTCTGATTAATGTAACTACTCTACGGAAAGAAAAATCATCATCCGAAGCCAATGAAAGTGGTTTCAGGTAAAAACTCCTTACCAGTCAAAAGTTATAGGTGAAATAAGATTCTCCAGGGTAAAACAGTCATTTTAAAATCGGTAAAAAAATCATGAACGTGGAAAATGACCCCAATAGTCGTTCCCCAAAGTTAATGACCATACGACTTCGTATGTAAATGAAATAAATATTCTACGACCCTTCGATAAGTAGAATATGGGTCGTTACATTCGCCTCCCCCCCCCCTCAAGAAATTTCATCCCCGAAATTCCCTAATTAAAGCATACAACGGGTCCCGCATGCCTAACAGCCGTTTACAAACAATCAAACATACATTACAAACACATCAAATCTATCTTAGCATGCGGAATAACTAAATCGCAATTTAAAATCTTTCCCAGCAAAGAGTTCTGGGTACGACTTCCTTATGCTCTCCTCTGTTCCCCAAGTACAACCATTTTCATTCTCGCCCCACTGAACCTTGACCAGCTTCACTGCCTTCCTTCGAAGTTGCTTCGTATCATGCTCGATAATACGAATCGTCTTGCGGTTCCCAACCGCCTCGGGTCCCATTTCGATGTCATCCAACTTATCCGGTGAAATAGTCATATTGGGGTCGTGCACGAACTTCCTTAATTGGGAAACATGAAATACGTTGTGAACTCCCACCATCTTGTCAGGTAATTCAACTCTATATACTAAATTCCCAACCTGTTAGAGAACTGGGAATGGACCAACAAATCTTGGTGTTAACTTGCCTCTCTTACCAAATAGAATCACGCTCTTTAACGGAGAAATCTTGACAAACACTAAGTCGCCAACGGAGAATTTTAAATCTCTTCGCCTCTTATCAGCATAACTCTTCTGCCAATCTTAGGCAGCCTTCATTCGTTGTTGGATAACCTTGATCTTGTCTGAAGTTTCTCTTATTACATCTGGCCCAAGCATGAATTCTCACCGGTTTCCAACCAACATGATAGTGAGTTGCACGGTCTTCCGTAAAAAACTTCAAATAGAGCCATACCAATACTGGACTGATAACTATTATTATATGCGAATTCAACCAAATGTAAATGGTCATCCCATGACCCTCCAAAATCTAATATGCAAGCTCTCAAGAGATCTTTTAATACTCGATTCACCCTCTCCGTTTGATCGTCGGTTTGAGGATGGTACGCGGTACTGAGATGTAATTCTGATCCTAAAGCCTCTTGTTCTTCCAAAATCCACTAGTAAACAACGGTTCTAGGTCGCTCACAATACCTTTGGGTATTCCATGAAATCTCACTACCCACTTCATATACAGTTCCGCTAACTTAGCTGCCGTTCTGTTCCACTTGACCGGTATGAACCTTGCACTCTTAGTCAATCGATCCACAATCACCCAAATACTATCATGGTCTGATCTAGTCCTTGGTAAACCATTAATGAAATCCGTTGAGACTTGCTCTCATTTCCATTCGGGAACTTCCAATGGTTGTAACAAACCACTAGGTTTCTTTTGCTCAGCTTTAACTAACTGGCAGTTCATGCATTTGGATATAAACTTCCCAACATCTCTTTTCATCCCTTCACAGTAGTAGGTCTGCTTCATGTCTCGATACATTTTTTTACCACCGGGATGTATAGTCAGTTTTGAGTGATGACATTCTCCAAGCACTTCATCTCTCAATCCATTGACATTAGGTACAACTAGTCTCCCATTCTTTCTAAGCCATCCATCTCGATCTAGCCCATACTTGTTCATCTCCTCACCGTCGATACCCATTTCTAACTTGGAGATGATTTCTAGTAGGTTAGGATCGTCCCTCTGACTAGAACCAATCCGCTCAATTAAGTGGGTATGATCGCCAAAATTGCTAACATCTCTGGATCCAATTCGCACTTTAGTCTGAAATCATACCCTGTGATACACTCCAGTTGCTTCCACTCAAGAAACCTAGCCCCTAAACTAGCATGTCTCCTACTCATTGCATCAGCTACCGCATTGCCCTTTCCTGGTGTATATGTGATATCGAAACCATAGGAAGCCAAGAATTTTAACTATCTTTGTTGTCGGATATTTAGATCCTTCTGAGAGAAGAGAAGCTTTAATGACTGTGATCGATAAACAACTCGAATCTTTCTCCTAAGAGATAATGTCTCCACATCTTCAATGCGAACACGATCCCTGCCAATTCCAACTCATTGGTAGGATATCTTCTCTCATGCGGTTTCAGTTGCCGACTAGCATAAGCCACAACCCTACCTCCTTGCATCAATATAACACCTAGTCCGGTACCACATGCATCCGTGTATACCATCATCTCTTCATTCCCTTTAGGAATGACTAACACTGGCACATGCGTCAACTTTTCCTTTAGACTCTTAAATGCATTTTCACAATTTCCATCCAAGACGAAAGCTTGATTCTTCTTGGTCAACTGAGTTAACGGTGTCACTATCTTGGAGAAGCCTTGGATAAACTTACGATAATATCCAGCTAATCCCAAGAAACTACTTACGTCTGTTGTATTCTTGGGCGTAGACCAATCTTGTACCGTAGCCACCTTTGCAGGGTTCATGGCAATACCATTCTCTGAAACAACATGGCCCAAGAATCTCACTTCCCTCCTCCAGAAGTGACACTTAGAAAACTACGCTTTCAATTGGTGTTTCCTCAACACCTCCATTACTATCCTCAAATGTTCCTTATGTTCTTCCTCTGTCCTCGAGTAAACCAAGATATCGTCTAGGAACACAAGAACAAACTTATTCAATTGATCCCTGAATACCCGATTCATAAGATCCACAAAATATGCTGGTGCATTGGTCAACCCGAATGGCATGACCAACCACTCATAGAATTCAGACGGTGTCCGAAATACCGTTTTAGGAATACTCTCAGCTGCTACTCGGAGCCGATGAAATCCTGTCGCGAGGTCCAATTGGGAGAACACTCTTGCTCCTTCCAATTGATCAAACAAATCATTTATCTGTGGAAGAGGGTACTTATTCTTCCTAGTCACCTTATTCAACTCGCGATAGTCCACACATAAACGAAGGGAACCATCTGCCTTGGTAGCAAATACAACTGGTGCTCCCCACTCGGAAACACTTCTTCTAAAAAATACCTTCTTCAAAAGATCGGTGACTTGCACCCCGAGCTCTCGCTGCTCCCTTGGTGCCATACGACGAAGTGGCATCACTATAGGTCTGGCATCTTTCACTAAATCAATACGGAACTTAATCTCTCGGTGTGGTGGAAGTCCGGTCACTTCCTCAAAGATATCCGGATACTGGCCAGCAACGGGAACCCCTGATAACTCGTCCTACAGGATGTCGAGGGAATTTAGAAAACTAGTCATCACCTCATCATTAGGTAGGCCACCAAACACTACCCTCCGCCCATCATCCGGCCTAATAGTCACCGAAAACCCCTCACAGTCTACCACCACCCCATATCTTTGGAGCCAATCGACTCGCAAAATAATACCAAACCCAGTAAAGCCCAAAACAAAGCAATCACAAGAAAACATACATCCATGACTCGATAAGACCAAATTTTGACAAATCATGCTGAGACTAGTCGAACCACCAATCGGGTTCGTCACAACTAAAAGTCTATCAACTATCTCGGGTTCCAATCCCAACCTATCTACCATGTCAGTAGATATGAAGGTACGGGAAGCCCCAACTCCAACTCTATGTAAATGGCCTTCCTTCTTACCAAGCCTCTTCTTATGCCAAGTTCCAATCTGGTTTGAATCTTCTTATTCAGTCCTCCGATCTGATCTGAGCCCTATGATCCGATCTGATCCGAAACCCTACACATTTTCCAACGAGCATATATCGTCCATTTTGGCCATATGACGGCGTTTTCAACCATTCTAACTTTCCTACAAGATTACTTAACATTCCAAACAGTAATAACAACAAATAGAATCTACCATAAACATCCAAACATCAATCATATGAGTTATTTTGGATCAAACATGCCCAAAGCTATGGTTTTTCCCCTTGATCCCCTTATTCATGATTTAAGCATACAATTAGCAAAACATATCCAAATTAACTCAAATTTCTATCAGGGCCCTAAAATAATATTTAAGAATTTTTACATATTTTCCCAATATTTTAACATGCATAATTTCGGTAATTAACACTAATCACCCCTAATTAGCCGTAATTAGGGAAAAACAATGCAAATCACTCAGCTTTGCCATAAATTAAGATATAAGATCTGAAACTCTACTGTTTGGGTCGAATTCCTAAGCAACACAGCAGCTCCAACTCTGATTTGGTGTTGATTTGCCTTGATTTGATGTAGTTTAGCCTAATCCTTGATTAAACGGTGATTAAAGATGATTCTAGAAGGTGAAGGCCATTGCTAGGGTTGAGAGGATGTTAGTGGCGGTTGAAAAATGACAAAGAAAAAGTTTCTCTGACCATAATCAGCCCTTATATAGCTCTAATCCCGAAATCCCTAATGGGCCTAGCTTCTAATTACCCTATTAAGCCTATTTAAGCTGTCTTTCACCTTCCAAACTTTAATTTAGCCACATCTCCCAAACGGTAAGTCTGTTTGATTAATGTGACCACTCTACGGAACGGGAAACCATCATCCGAAGCCAATGGAAGTGGTTTCATGTCAAAACTCCTTACGAATCAAAAGTTATAGGCGAAACAAGATTCGCCAGGGGTAAAATGGTCATTTTAAATTGGCAAAAAATATATCATGAATATGGGAAATGACCCCAATAGTCGTTCCCCAAAGTTACAAGACCGTACGACTTAGTATGAAAATGAAATAAATATCCTACGACCCTCCGATAAGTAGGATACTGGTCATTACACCTTATATGAATTGTCAGCGGAAAATTAGGAAATTTCCTAAAATTAATTAAGAAATGATTCATTGGTTAAATGACAATCTATTGATTAGATGGTGTTTTATTAACTTAATAATATTGACCTAATAATGTTTATTGATTTAATAATACTAATATTCTATGATTTGATAACATTTTGTTAATTAAGTAATGTTTGATTACTCGAATAATTTTCCTAATTAACATTTTATGACATTGAATAGATTTAGTTATGATGATTTAATTATATGTGTTATTAAAACGGTTTATTAACTAAGTTATGTTAATAACATTTTAAATATGGAATGAAATAATGGTTTAAGTAGTGCTTGGAAACTTGTTAGTTTGATTTAATAGTATAGATAACTTCGATTTTTGGAAACAATTCCAATTTAATGTATTTGTATGTTTATATAGGTTTTCAACTATATAAAACATGGTATGTTAATTTCAAAAATATTTAAATAAGACTTATTTGATTTAAAGGATATGTATATGTTTAAATCATTATATTTACTTCTTTAAACTTTAATATATAGTAAGTAATTGTTTTAATCATTTTTATTTTAAGATTTTCTAAATATATATATATTAGTTTATAACAAAATTTATTATTTCAAATATTTTATTTAATTAAAATAGGGAATTGTTCTAGTCCTAAAACCTTTGATTTGAATATAACTAATCCTTGATTGAATAAACATAATGAGTTTGAAGTAAAGAAATAACGTAAATCTTTATCCTTGATTTATAAATGATTGTTTGATGATCATTCTAAATTTAGAATGAATTAAGTTATGCATATATATAATGGAAAGAACTTAATTTGAAATTGTATAGTCCATAGAATGCGTTGGTTATTTGGAAAGAATGGAATCAGGATTTAATTCTCGAAAACCATTCCAAGTAATTGTACGACGAAATAAATGAAGACGTATAAATGGCGATTGAAGACCGTGGTTCTTCACATCGAACGGGCTGCCTGCTGATTTGTTTCTTTACTGAATAGCTATAGTAGAGAGATGACCCTATTACCGAAGTGGCAGAAAGTCTGCACGTATTTGGAGAACTTTCAGATAGCAAGGGCCTTCGCCTTCAAACCTGAGGCATAGAATAAGGCGCCTTCGACTTCGTTCGAACTTGGAACGAACTTGTATGGATATGTGTCTGACACTGTATCTTATAATGTATTAACTGATTATTACTAAACATATTTCTGTTTGGTAATGAGAATTTATCCCCTTAGCTAAAAGTTATTTGGTTAGTGGTTATTAGTTGTAGATTATAAAATGACAATGTGGCATGCAAAGTGTTGCAGTTGATGAAATTATCAAAGCACGACTTAGTGTAACAACATAGCTTTGTGGTTGAAACCTTGCGAACCTCACAACCCGAAATGATGGGAAACTGGCGGTTAGGTTGTGTGTGTGTGTGCGTGTGTGTGTCTATATATATATGTAACACCTCGCATTTCTAATATAATTAAGAATGTATATATATATATGCATAGATAGGTTAATAATGGTTATGTACAAAGGAAATTATTTAACATGAAAGAGAAGGAAAGATTAATTCAATGGCAGTGTACGTAATAGAGAAGATAATAAAATAAGGATACTTAATTTAAATATCAGGAATTAAGTAAAATGGACATCACCATTGCGTTCGTCTCGGAATTCTACATGAAATAGAGTCCAAGTTTTCGAAAATCGGACTCCGTATGAAAGAGTTATGGCCTTCGGATGATTCAAAACAGTTCGAAATTCGACCCAGGCAGCTAGACGGGAAATTTCCCACCCATAACAGGGCAGGTCGACTCGGGGGTCAGGTCGACCTGGGGGTCGACCTACCCCCTAGGAGGTCGACCTGGGGGTCGACCTACCCCAGATCTAGGCAGTTTTTGTTCCTGTGACGTGGTTTGACATGTTGTACGGACCGGATGGCTTCTAGGTCAATCCTAGGGCCCTATAACGCTCTCTACACCTATAAAATAGTGCGTATACCTAACATAATTCATAAACAATTCCTTCTGACGCTTCCATTCCACCAAACTTCAACCAAACATGGCCGCCGCCCCAAAAACCTAAACTAAATTGCAAGTTCTTCAGCAACTTTGGAGTTTAATCAAATCAAGAAGCAATGTTCTTCATCAACAATTCATGCTCTTCACCAATAATCAAATAAGAAGATTAAATCGGCGTTCTACGTCAACAACAAATCGCTTATTTCTCTAATCCAGTCAAAGTGAGTGGATTTGAACTATATTTGTTGTATAATGTTGCTTCTATCATCTACCATTCCCCATAATGAATATGATGTTAATTTAATAAGATCTTTTATTTTATTTATGCCTACGTTTGAGTTCTCTCCTTTTTATCCTTTTCCCTTTTTATTTTTGGATCTAGGTTCTCTCGAACCAAGACGAAATCTTATTATACAATACACACGATTGGAATATGGGGATATTGGAATATAATATGTAATTTTGGGGTTTGCTGCATAACAATTGTTATTGCATATATTGGGCATAATCTATTTTATGCAGTCGAGGAATATAATCTATAATGTTGAATTTATGTAAGTTTGTCATAATTGTCATTGGATATGGAATTGGTATAATTCAGTATTAACAACATGTAATTGGAAAACATGGATTGGTGAAATTTATTCGTGACTTGAAAAGTAAGCCTAGAGGGTGAATTAGATTATATGTATGAACATGGGAATATTGGGATGTATATATTGGGAAAATATTGATTATTTGAAATTGGGTATAATTGGATATTGGAAATTGGTATGTTTGGGTATGAATAACGTGGAATTTGTGAATTTGGCTATAATTGGATAATTTAGGTAATATGAAATTTGGCTAACTATTATACAATTGGTGAAGTGAATAACAAATTTGAGAGGTCAACGGCAAGAACTAGAGGCGTAACGGTTTATGACACGTGGCTAGGCGCGTTTGTGGTGTAAGACTGCCCGGAACCGCCCGCCAAATCCAGCAGCCACGAACGGATGTCTAATGTGAGAGGTCATACATCGTTACGACATTATAAATAAATTAAGAAATACTAACCATAATAAGACATGTGGATGACATGGGTATGGTTAGAGGGTTAAGTGGGTGATATAAATGACATGTAAAGCATAACAAATGTGGACTTAACCGTTGTGAGACATGTGATGTAAAACACAACCAAGGTAGACTTAACCGTAGTGAAACATGTGTAAGACATGGAAACTGTAATAAAAAAGGGGGTTAAGTGGGACACATGTGACATGTGAAATAGAATTTAGATATGCTTAACCAAATGGGACACGTAACAGTATCATAAATTAATCGAATTGGGAAAAGTTTAGGTAACGGGTTAAGTAAAAGGAAGGGTTAGGTCAAATCTAAAATTAATGATACAGTAATGGGGGAATGATAATTACCTATTATAAACTTGAGTTGCGGTGATGTAGAATTAAATAATAGGCAAACTTGTCTTAGGGACAAGGGAAGGTTATGACTTAAGATATAATACAAGACTTGAAAGGTGGGACGACTTATAATATGAAATAAGTCAAATCTGAAATTAATGACAAGAAATGGGAAATGATAAATAACCTATTATTAATAAACTTGAATAAGGCAAGAAAGGATAATAGGTGGAAATTATAACTTATGGGACAAGATAAGTTATAGGAAACGATAAGGAAGACGAGATAACTTATATTTAAAGATATACTTAAATTAAGTAGTTTGGAAAGGAGAAATTTGAAATTAAGAATGATATAAGTTATATGAGTGGAAAAGAATTAAATTAGAATCATATATGTTGGTTGGGTTGAGTAATTCTCTGGGTGCCAGTCTGATGTTGATTTCGGTCTTCGGGGCTGGTGTTTAGAGGGTTATTCTCCTAATCAATATGTATGTGGGATAAGGCATAATTAACTATGAATTAAGTATAACATGTTGTTGTAACCCAAAAAGGGAATAATTTATAAAATTGGAAAATAACATGTTGTGAGCTTGTTAATGGACTTAAGTGGGTTAAGTATAAATTGAATTAGTAAGGAAGGGTAACTTGGTGAACACGAAAAAAAAGGGAAGGTAATGTGAATAATCAAGTTAAATGAGAAAGTTGACGAGGTGGCACAAGCGTGAAATAAATGGTTAGACTTAGGGTCTAATGACATATAAAACTAAGGCGCTTGAAGCAGTCTGTACGTTGTAGGATGAATAAACCAACGAGGTAGATCATGATGGTGTCATAAGGCACGAGGAGAGCATACGTTCGCTATTTTGGCGGCTCCAACGGACCGGAAGGGGAAGCACGCAGCTTCCTGAGACATTAAAGGTGCTCCTGGCAGTCCTCTGTAGTGGTTTAGCTTCGGGTTAGGATTACAGAGGTTGTGTCTGCGCGGAACCGCCAGGTGGGTGAGCCTTGACTGCACAAGTAGGGGGCAATCAGAATGCTGTACGCAGTGGCATTAAGGGTGGTTCGGCGATTGCCTCAGGCGGAGGTGGAGGGTCAAGACCAAACAATAGCAAGACCGTCAGATGCCTGTCACCAGCAGCCTAAGGAATGCGAAAAGACAAGAGCTATCCCCTAGAGATCGTTAACCTTTGCTATCAAGGGACGGGTGCGGGGAGACCTCACATGGATGTTTAGATTGTTTGCTTATTAGTGGTGGTCGCTTAGCTCGTGTGGTCTTTACTAGTTGAGGGAGGGGCTGAGGTGGGGCCATAGCCACCATAGAAAAACCAGACCCGAGGGATATCTGTACATTGGACACTCTTAGAGGCGGGCCCGTACAGATATAGAAAAGCTCCCGACCGAGTTCTATGTTTTCTGGTGTAGCCCTGCCACGGAACTTGGGTGCACAAGTAGAGGTTATGTGCTATAGAAACATCGAGTACGATTGATGATACGTACGTGGGAAAGTCTAGGTACAACCATGTCTGCTCTGGGTGGTGTATCGTAGACTCGATGGTATTATTCGGTGATGGAACCAAACTCGATCGGATAGTTCGAGGATAGCAGTCAGTACGCTTACGTAGCACAGCGATGGTGGTTCTATGCGGATGTAGCGTTGTACGTTACTATGGCATAGGATGAGGGACTGCGCATATTACTATGACGATACGGAGGAGACCGTGCGAGTGGGGTATCACGGGGTGTACCTCGGTTTGGGGCTAGCTACATATACACTATATTAGGTTAATCTACTAGGGGTAGATGGGTGTGACGTGTGTGTAAGCTTTGAGTGCTAATAACACGTATAACCTAATAAATAAGAAAGTGTAATTGAACGGTATATGTAGGATTATTCAAGAGGTGTAGTTTAAATTCATTCACACAGAACTTATGTTCTGACCCCCTCCTCATAACATTCGCAGGTTAGACAGAGACTTACAGCTTTGGGAATACTGATTTAGCAGTATTGTGATTAAGGTAAAGCTATGTTTTAAATATATTATATTTTACTCCTTCCGCTGTGAGGTGTTTTCTGAACTCTGACATATCTCTTTTCTCTGTCTTTTCTGCAGGATACCAGAGCAACCAACTCGGGTTTCGGTGGATTGGATTTTTGAAAAAAAAATCGGTCCATCGGAATTTGGCTTGTTACATCTGGTATCAGAGCTCCCGTTTAGTGATCTTAGGGAGATAATGAGTGAACGTATTTGTATATTATGAAATATAAATATATTATATATGTAAACCTATATCCACATAGTATCCCACTAGACAAGAAAAGAGTTAGGATATCTAGTTTGTACACTCAAGGAATGAACATAGGAATTTGGAAAACATTAGGTGGTTGGGAAAGTGTACAATATGAGTTGAAACTAGAGAAAGAAAAGTATCCATAGGATGGAAATTGAAATATTAGTATTTCAGATTAGTGGGTTCGGGAATGAAACCTTAGAAACTAGAAAAGGTTGAAATATGAAAAAAGGATTAGGAATATATATAGTTAAGAGAATTGAATTCGTGAAAGTACCTAGGAAAGACTAGTTGAGTTGAAGACCCGCTTTGAGTCTAACCCAATGATAAACTTTTAAGAACTTGAATTTGAAAAAGGATTGAAAAGAAAGTATTGCGCCTTGTAAAAGAAATTTTGTTGGGTGGACAAAATAAGTTGGAGGAATAGAATAGATGCCTGCACCTTATAGCGAATAGTTTACATTGTAAATAGGAACAACGTAACCTTGATATTTGTCTTTATCTACTCCAGTTTCGTGATTTGAAGAAAATGTTTTTGCATTTTATTTTGTGACATGTTTTTTTATGGTTTGGCAGAAGCAAGTTTTTGAATAACATAATAATAATAAAAGTTTTACCACATTAATCTTTGGAAGAAGAATGTAATGAAAAGAAAGAAGGCCAAACAATGTTTAAAAATGGAGTAGGTAAGGATTAAGGCCTAGAAAGAATGAGATAAAGTTAAAGTTATTAGAACCAACTGGGAATTGGTTGAGATGAGAAATTCACTGAGTATCAATCTGATGTTGATTTCGGTCTTCGGGGTTGATAATTAGAGAGTTATTTTCTTGCCAATTACAGTCAGGGATTAGCTAGTATTAAACTAATGGAAAAATTTCCCACAGAATGCATAAGCCATATGAGTCTAGGAATGTTGCTTGAAAGAGAAGTATAGGCTAATAATACACATCATGGACTAGTAATGACTACTAGGTAGTGAAGGGCAAGCAAATGTATAGATTCTGTTGAGTGGACTCATGACAAAGTCCTAAGATTCTTGGCCCATAGTTGTAGCTGTGTAGGATGCTATTTGAGTTGAAAACGAAAAAGATTATTTGAAAATAATAAACTTAAGTAATTTGATTAAGTCAAATAAGCTAAGAAAGAAACTAGCCTAACTAAAAAGAAAACAACAGAATCAATCAAGCAGCAAAACGAGACGGGAAAAGAAAATGGAAATCTTAAAAAAAAGATGAATAAATATGAAAATTTTCCAAGATAACTTGAAAAAGAGAAGATATTTTCTTATGTGGTTGTACTTGGATAGGAAAATAGAAAATCCTCATAGAATGGTCATATAAAAATCCACGTACGATTAGAAAAGAAAAACGGAGGATGTGAATTTTTCCGTTTTACACCTTTTCGTAACATAAGAAAATAGAATTTGGAAAATTAGATTTTTTCTAAATTTGAATATGGTTGGTAGGGTTTTGGATACAAAAATTGGATGAACTATGCTCTTACTCTATAAGAGTGTAGGAAAATTTGGATGAAAAATGTTTTGATTTTTAAAAATATTGCATTCATATAGAACTGCAAGTATATTTAAGATGTGAGCATCATGTTTTGAAAGAGTTTTTAAGATTTGCATACATATAGGTGTATCCAAATTAGTCATACATACTTTACTATGATGTATCTCACTTTGCACATGTGCACGATGTTTGCAACAATTGGATGCACACTTGATGGATAGATATTGCGAGGGATTATCTATTTTACTCTTATTGAATTTCGGGGGCGAAATTCTTTAATGGCGGGAGAATGTAACACCCCACATTTTTAATATAATTAAGAATGTATATATATGCATAGATAGGTTAATAATGGTGATATACAATGAAAATTACTTAACATGAAAGAGAAGGAAAGATTAATTCAATGGCAGTGTACGTAACAGAGAAGCTAATAAAATAAGGATACTTAATTTAAATATCAGGAATTAAGTAAAATGGACATCACCATTGCGTTCGTCTCGGAATTCTACATGAAATAGAGTCCAAGTATTCGAAAATCGGACTCCGTATGAAGGAGTTATGGCCTTCGGAAGATTCAAAATAGTTCGAAATTCGACCCAGGCAGATGGGCGGGAAATTTTCCGCCCAGAACAGGGTAGGTCGACCTGAGGGTCAGGTCGACCAGGGGTCAACCTGGGGGTCAACCTACCCCCTAGGAGGTCGACCTGGGGGTCGACCTACCCCAGATTTGGGCAGTTTTTGTTCCTGTGACGTGGTTTGATGTGCTGTACGGACCGGATGGCTTCTAGGTCAATCCTAGGGCCCTAAAACGCTCTCTACACCTATAAAATAGTGCGTAGACCTAACCTAATTCATAAACAATTCCTTCTGACGCCTCCATGCTGCCAAACTTCAACCAAACATGGCCGCCGCCCCAAAACCCTAAACTAAATTACAAGTTCTTCAGCAACTTTAGAGTTTAATCAAATCAAGAAGAAAAGTTCTTCATCAACAATTCATGCTCTTCACCAATAATCAAATAAGAAGATTAAATCAGCGTTCTACATCAACAACAAATCGCTTATTTCTCTAATCCAGTCAAAGTGAGTGGATTTGAACTATATTTGTTGTATAATGTTGCCTCTATCGTCTACCATTCCCCATAATGGATATGATGTTAATTTAATAAGATCTGTTATTTTATTTATGCCTACGTTTGAGTTCTCTCCTTTTTATCCTTTCCCCTTTTTATTTTTGGATCTAGGTTCTCTCGAACCTAGACGAAATCTTATTATACAATGCGCACGATTGGAATATGGGGATATTGGAATATATTCTGTAATTTCGGGGTTTGCGGCATAACAATTGTTATTGCATATATTGGGCATAATCTATTTTATGCAGTCGAGGAATATAATCTATAATGTTGAATTTATGTAAGTTTGAGATAATTGTCATTGGATATGGAATTGGTATAATTCAATATTAACATGTAATTGGATAACATGGATTGGTGAAATTTATTCGTGACTTGAAAAGTAAGCCTAGAGGGTGAATTAGATTATATGTATGAACGTGGGAATGTTGGGATATATATATATTGGAAAAATATTGATTATATGAAATTGGGTATAATTGGATATTGGAAATTGGTATGTTTGGGTATGAATAACATGGAATTGGTGAATTTGGCTATAATTGGATAATTTGGGTAATATGAAATTTGGCTAACTATTATACAATTGGTGAAGTGAATAACAAATCGGAAATAGGCATAGAAATGAAATGCAATTAAGTTGAATTTGGAACATATGACATGAATTTGGGGTTTGGGTAAAAGACGATTGTCAATGAACGCTTATGACACGAGGTTAGACGCATTTGTGGTGTAAGACTGCCCGGAACCGCCCGGCTAATCCAGCAACCACAAGCAGACGTCTAATGTGAGAGGACAAAGGCAAGAACTCGAGGCATAACGGTTTATGACATGAGTTTAAGCGCGTTTGTGGTGTAAGACTGCCCGGAACCGCCCGGCAAATCCAGCAGCCATGAACGGACGTCTAATGTGAGAGGTCATACATCGTTACGGCATTATACATAAATTAAGAAATACTAACCATAATAAGACATGTGGGTGACATGGGTATGGTTAAAGGTTAAGTGGGTGATATAAATGACATGTAAAGCATAACAAATGTGGACTTAACCGTTGTGAGACATGTGATGTAAGACATAACCAAGGTAGACTTAACCGTAGTAAAACATGTGTAAGACATGGCAACTGTAATAAAAAAGGGGGTTAAGTGGGTCACATGTGACATGTGAAACATAATTTAGATATGCTTAACCGCATGGGACCCGTAACGGTATCATAAATTAATTGAATTGGGAAAAATTTAAGTTACGGGTTAAGTAAAAGGAAGGGTTAAGTCAAATCTACAATTAATGATATAGTAATGGGGGAATGATAATTACCTATTATAAACTTGAGTTGCGGTGATGTAAAATTAAATAATAGACAAACTTGTCATAGGGACAAGGGAAGGTTATGACTTAAGATGTAATACAAGACTTGAAGGGTGGGACGACTTATACTATGAAATAAGTCAAATCTAAAATTAACGACAAGAAATGGGGAATGATAAATAACTTATTATGAATAAACTTGAATAAAATAAGAAAGGATAATAGGTGGAAATTATAACTTATGGGACAAGATAAGTTATAGGAAACGATAAGGAAGACGAGATAACTTATACGTAAAGATATGCTTAAATTAAGTGGTTTGGAAAGGAGAAATGTGAAATTAAGAATGATACAAGTTATATGAGTGGAAAAGAAGTAAATTAGAATCATATATGTTGGTTGGGTTGAGTAATTCTCTAGGTGCCAGTCTGATGTTGATTTCGGTCTTTGGGGCTGGTGTTTAGAGGGTTATTCTCCTAATCAGTATGTATGTTGGATAAGGCATACTTAACTATGAATTAAGTATAACATGTTGTTGTAACCCAAAAAGGGAATAATTTATGAAATTGGAAAATAACATGCTGTGGGCTTGTTAGTGAACTCAAGTGGGTTAATTGTAAATTGAATTAATAAGCAAGGGTAACTTGGTGAATACGAAAAAAAGTTAAGCTAATGTGAATAACCAAGTTAAATGACAAAGTTGGCGAGGTAGCATAAGCGTGAAATAAATGGTTAGACTTAGGGTCTAATGACATATAAAACTAAGGCGCTTGAAGAAGTCTGTACGTTGTAGGGTGAATAACCCAACGAGGTAGATCATGATGGTGTCATAAGGAACGAGGAGAGCGTATGTTCGCTATTTTGGCGGCTCCAACGGACTGGAAGGGGAAGCACGCAGCTTCCTGAGATGTTAAAGGTGCTCCTGGTAGTCCTCTTTGGTGGTTTTGCTTCGGGCTAGGATTACAGAGGTTGGGTCTGCGCGGAACTGCTAGGTGGGTGGGCCTTGACTGCGCAAGTAGGGGGCAGTCAGAATGCTGTACGCGGTGCCATTGAGGGTGGTTCAGCGATTGCCTCAGGCGGAGGTGGAGGGTCAAGACCAAACAATAGCAAGATCATCGGATGCCTATCACCAGCAACCTAAGGAATGCGAAAAGACAAAAGCTAACCCCTAGAGATCGTTAACCTTTGCTATCAAGGGACGGATGCGGGGATACCCCACATGAATGTTTAGATTGTTTGCTTATTAGGGGTGGTCGCTTAGCTCGTGTGGTCTTTACTAGTTGAGGGAGGGGCTGAGGTGGGGCCATAGCCACCATAGAAAAACCAGACCCGAGGGATATATGTACATTGGGCACTCTTAGAGGCAGGCCCGTACAGATATAGAAAAGCTCCCGACCGAGTTCCGTGTTTTCGGGTGTAGCCCTGCCATGGAACTTGGGTGCACAAGTAGAGGTTATGTGCAGTAGAAACATCGAGTACGATTGATGATATGTACATGGGAAAGTCTAGGTACAACCATGTCTGCTCTGGGTGTTGTATCTTAGACTAGAGGGCATTATTCGGTGATGGAACCAAACTCAATCAAATAGTTCGAGGACAGCAGTCAGTACGCTTACGTAGCATAGCGATGGTGGTTCTATGTGGATGTAGCGTTGTACGTTACTATGGCGTAGGATGAGGGACTGCGCATATTACTATGGTGATATGGAGAAGACCGTGCAAGTGGGGTATCACGGGGTGTACCTCAGTTTGGGGGTGGCTACATATACACTATATTAGGTTAATCTACTAGGGGGTAGATGGGTGTGACGTGTGTGTAAGCTTTGAGTACACGTATAACCTAATAAATAAGAAAGTGTAATTGAACGGTATATGTAGGATTATTCAAGAAGTGTAGTTTAAATTCATTCACATAGAACTTATGTTCTGACCCCCTCCTCATAACATTCGTAGGTTAGACAAAGACTTATAGCTTTGGGAATACTGATTTAGCAGTATTGTGATTAAGGTAAAGCTATGTTTTAAATATATTATATTTTACTCCTTCCGCTGTGAGGTGTTTTCCGAACTCTGACATATCTCTTTTCTCTGTATTTTTCTGCAGGATACCAGAGCAACCAACTCGGGTTTCGGTGGGTTGGATTTTGAAAAAAAAATCGGTCCACCGGAATCCGGGTTGTTACAATATCTATGCTTAATCTCTGTTGGAATTCGAATGTTTCAGTGATGGAACCACCTATGAAACCTGAGGAAATAAAGTATATACGGTGTCCGATGTCTGGATGAAAACCGGGGTATATACTTTGCGCTCTGTATTCGGTGTCCGAGTTTGGATGTTAGCCGGGAGATACTTAGCTTGTGTCCTCGATGAACCTTTCATGCCAGGAACCATCTTATTGGAAACCCAATAACCAATACAAGCCTTTCGTCTTGTTGTTTGTATATTATGTATGTAAGAATAGTTACTATGCTTGCTATGATTTGTAAATTTACTTGCAAAATATTTTAAAGTGTTATTAGTAGTAATAATACACACCGTTTGACATATATCATTGATTTGGCTTTATAAGGCTAAAACTCATCCATATGTGCGCTTGCATTTGCATTTATTGTTTGGTGCGTATTGGGGCGAGCCTTATAATAGTCTCATTTTTCGAAACTCATGTACGACTTACGCACTGGTAAGCATAGGGAGTAAACCCGTTCCGTATTATATAGCGTGGTCCTGTGATTTATCTTAATTAAAAATAAGTTACGTTTTATGTTCTCACACCAGTCCCATGACTGACCTGGAGTTTATTGTTCCTTCCTAAACTCTGGGTGCCCACAATTTTTCACACGGGCAGCTAATGGTTTAGTTTTACCGTTGTAGATCCTTGGAGCAAGATTCGAACCGTTTTTGGGTTGGATCTTCGAGCTAGAGTTGGAGTTCTTCCGCTATATCGTATTGTTTCTTCTTCTGTAGTTTTCTTTTCCGCTATGTATTTTATTGTAACTCTGATAATGTAAACTCTGTTGTAATCAAATGTTGAGAAATAAAAGTTTATTTTATTCTATTCTAATGTATATTACCTCGGCGAATTCGATTTTCAAACGTTTGGAGTTGGTTTAAACATCGACTCGAGGTGGTTGGAAGTTGGGCCGTTACACCAACTTTGTTCTTGGTTTCAGAATTTCTGGGGATAGTTGCAAGCAAGATCCATCAATGTCATTATAAGAAAGAGTATGTTGCAGTTTACACGTTTCTGCTCAATTGTATACTATCATATTAAAATTTCTTGATGTCCTTATCTCTTTCTATTATACTTATCAATGAATAATGCATTTGTTTATGTGCATTTATTTATGCACATAAGTTAATCGCATAGGGATTGGCTAGGCTATTTTGGATGTAACATTTTTCTCTTGCTTATTCTCTTCTTTTACTCACAGAAGTAGTGAAATTTTCAATTATAAATATATCAGCATAACTATTATTGAGCAATTTTCAAATGGATTTGATGATATATAGACATTAGTTAATTGATGATCTAGATAAATAATATGGATAATTTGACTAAACTCCCCATCAAATTTTAAAGTAATCAAAATATTATTTTCAAAAATGTATGTAAATTAGGTAATTAGAATTTACTTAACTGATAATTGTATAAATTTATGCAACTATTCAGTGAATAGTTGCAGATATTTATGCAATTATATTCAAAATTGCAGAAGTTTCTGTAATTATTCAACGAAAGTTTGTAAAAATTTCTGCAATCATTCGTCAAAAAAGTAGCAAAAATTTTCACAAGTATTCACTAAAAAAATACGGAAATATAAGCAATTTTTCATAGAAAAATTACAGACATTTATGCAATATTTTGATACCGTTGCATGAATTTCTGTCTGTAATTATTATCTGAATAATTGCATAATCTTGTGCATTTGTTCAGAAATTGAATTATAGAAACCTAATTTATAATCTTTTGTTTAAAAATTCTTTTATGTATTAAATTTTATTTTAAGTACTAAGCCTAATATTCCTTAAATCATTTGGTTTCCTATCTAATCTCGTCTTTTCCATTAAAATCGAGAAATTTAGGAATGTAGATATCTAATAGGGGATTTTATTCAGAAGGGCAAGCGGTATTAAAATTTTATTCGTTAGGACACGCGCCTAAAATTTTACTCAGAAGAACAAGTGTTATTAAATTTTTCCGTCATTCTTCATCTCATCGCTAATTATCTCGTTCATCACCTCGTTGTTCATCATCTCGAACGATTTTCTGTCATGAAATCATTTTTAATATCAATCAAATCAAAATCCGCGACATCTCGTACAATCGATCCTCATACATAAATCGAACAGCAAATCTAGGGCACGAAATCGATCTCAACAACCAACCTCGACTGATTTTTTTTTGTTGCTATAATCATTATAATTTTTGTTCATTTCTACCGATTAGTTTTTTTTATTTCTCAAGGTGATTCATGTTTTTTTTTTGGTTCTGCAATTTTATTTTTCAACTTTTCAGCACATTTTTATATTTTTCTAGGTATCATTTTTGTTTAATTACCACTGTTTTTTATTCGTTTGATGTGTTTTTAATGTTGTATTGTTGCATTATCTGTGTATTATAGTCTAACCTATTTCATTTTAAAAAATCAAATTGTGATGAAAACATTTTTTGCATTAATTTTTCTTTAAAACGTTGCAGCAGCAGTTTTTTGGGTATCATTTTTATATTTTTAAAGGTATCAGTTTTATATTTTTTTCTTTATTTCAATGGCTCGTTTTTAGTTCGGTATCATTGTTGATAACAGTTTTATAACAAAGTAAGTATCAATTTTTATCATTTTATTTCTTCAAAATAGTTGTCTCAGATTTTTTGTGAAATTCAATTGGAAAACATATGATTTTTTGTGTAACTTCAATATTATATTTGTTGTAATATAAGTGAGGAATACAAAGTTGATGCACAAAATGCAAGTACAAAATTAACATAACACCAAAATCATATGAAAAAAACATAACATAGTTAATACTCAAAAACTGATACTTAAAAAAATATAAAACTGATACATAAAAACTATTGCAATGTTTTAAAGAAAATCTAATGCAAAAAATGTTTACATAACAATTTAATTGATTAAAATGAAATAATTTCGACTGAGTTACAAAGTTGAAGCAATAACGCAACTAAAAAGTTAACATAGCAACAAAATCACATTAAAAAAAAATTATACATTTAAAACAGGAAAACTGATACCTAAAAAAAATATAAAACTGATACCTAAAAACTGTTGCATTGTTTTAAAAAAAAACAAATGGAAATGTGATGAATCGTTCATAACTTCTATACAAATTCTTTGTATTTTTTTTTAATCTTCAAATTATTGTGCTGCTATATAATAGGATCTCAGGTTTGTATGATCATTGTTAGCATTATGTATGCGGCTTTTTTTTTGTCATAATCAACTTTGAACCTACACTAGGTATCAGTTTTACCACCCTGTAGGTATCAGTTTTCTGTATTATTTATTGGTTACAGGTACAGGGTATCAGTTTTATACCATTGTAGGTATCAGTTTTTGTTATTTTCTTCTTTACTGTTTTTGGTTATCATTTTTATGGCACTGTAGGTATCAGTTTTTGTTATTTTCAATTTTTTGATAATTGAATTGAACTAATTGTGATAATTGAATTGAATTGATTGCTATTATTTTTTTAATCTGTAGGTATTATTGAGAATAAATATTATTTTTGTGAGATTTGAATTGAGTACGTGGGTGTTTTTTTTATCAGCGAGTATCAGTTAGAATTAATGTTGTGTATCAAAAAAAGTCAATTACCAAAGCAAACAACACAAATCTACCTACTTGCCACAGTTCTCATACACAAAGCAATAAAAATGATACCTAAAATAATATATATAAATGATACCTTAAAACTGCTATAATATTTTAACGACAAAAGTAATGCAGAAAAATGTTTGAATCACAATTTGATTGATTAAAATGAAATAAATTCAATTGAGTTGCAAAGCTAGTGCAACAGTACAACAAAATTAATACAACAACAAAAAGTAACTAAAAAAAACATAGCACGGTGAATACAGTAAAAATGATACCCAAAAAAAAAAAATGATACCTAAAAATTGCTGTAATGTTTTAAATAAAAAATAACACAAAGAATACACAGTTTGGTTGATTATAACGAAATAAGTTCGACTGTAATACATAGATAATGCAACAATACAACTACAAAATAAATACAACATTAAAAACTGACCAAACGAATATAAAACAGTGTTAAATAAACAACAATCATACCTAAAGACATATAAAACTGATACCTAAAAACTGCTATGATGTAAATTTAGCTACAAAATATAAAACTGATAACTAGAAAAATATAAAACTGATACCTAAAAACTGCTATGATTTAAATTCAACTAGAAAATATAAAACTGATACCTAAAAAAAATATAGAACTGATACCTAGAAACTGCTTTGATATCTTGAAGGAAAACTGATACAAAAAATGTTTACATCCCATTTTGATTTAGTAAAATGACATAATTCCGATTGAGTTGCAAATCTAATGCAACAGTACAAGTACAAAACTGATATAGCATCAAAACTATAAACAAAACAGCATAACACTATTAATACAAGAAAAACGATCCTTAAAAGAATAGCAAAATGATACCTAAAAACTGCTGCTAACTTCACCAATAAAAAAAAGTTTTTTCTAGCGATGTTTTTCTCGTTCTTCTCTCTCGTTCGCTTTAATATGACGAATTCACAAAATAAAAAAATAACGAAATCTTATTTACTGCCAAACGAATCATAGCAAACGAATTTACCCTAATTTCGTGAACGATTTCAGCAATCGAATACGTGCGAGATCGAATTAATCAAAACTGAAAGCCGCGATCGATATACATGTTAGAAGACGATTGCTGAAGATCAAATATGGAAAAGAAAAAAATTCGCGTTGGAAATCAGAGACGAGATTGAGAAATACGAGATAGCCGATTGCGGAAGAAGAAGAAATAAGCGCACGTGAAGAAGAAAAGAAACAATGTATTGTCCTTTTGAGTAAAATTTTAGTGGGTTGTCCTTATGATTAAAAAAACCTTCAATTTTGTCCTTGTAAATATCTTCCTGCATCTAATATTCCTTAAATGATACTCTTCTGCTTTCTTTTTGAAAATGGGGATTGTTAAAGGGACTCTACATTTGGTTAAGGGAAGGATAATTTTAAGGGGACTCCATCTTAATTATTTTTTGTTAACGGGGGGTCTGATTTATTTTTAAAAAAAGAAAGAGAAAGAGACCTAACTACCCCTAGCTCATGATTTATGTTAAACCCTAATTTACTAAATTCAGCGTAAGTGGCAAACATGCGAATTATTAAACATCTCAATTACACAAATTCGATACAACATATTAGATCAAAATTTTAGTTTCTGCATTTATTTTAAATTAACCATACCAATTCCAATTAATTACCTGATGCAATGCCTTTTGATCAACCACGAAACTTTCTTGTGTGTCCATTACATTAACTATTTTTTATTTTTGTATGCAACATTAAATTGTAAGCATTAATTAATGTTTAGGTTTTATAGTTTACATTAATGAGGATCATAAGGGGTTAATTCCAGAATTTTAATGTATATGTTTAAGGGGAGGCTAGTTATTTTGTTCTCCCCATAGCAATTATGCAATAAATAAAAATTGGTCCTTCCCTTAACCAAATGTGGAGTCCCTTTAATCAAATCAGAGCCCTCGTCTTTTAGTATAAATACCCATGCGCTATTCTCAAACCCTAATAACACAATTTCATCTGCCACCATTACCCTTACTTAGGTAAGACGACTCTAGTCCGCATAATTTGAGCCACCATCGTTCATTCTTTCCGATGGTTTTTTTATTCCTTCGTGATCTAAGACATCGGTTTCATGACCATAGTAGAAGAAGAGGCTTACAACTTGGATTAACCTTTTTCGTTTGTGGCAATCAAAAGGTACGCCCACCAAATGTTCTTCTTGCACTAATATTTATAAAATTTGAGTTCTAGGGTTTCAGAGATTGATTCTCTGAATGCACCTCTAATCGTTAAAATATTTGCAGTGTAATTAGTCGATGCAAATTTGCTTAAGGAATTTTGTTTTCTCCTTTTATATTATTTGCAACAGTCTCATTTCTTTTTGTTATAACTCTTCAGTAACATTAGTTACTGTTTTTGTTTCCTATGTTGTTACGAGGCTACTTGGATAGAACGACATGTTCTAATCTTGATTTCCTTTTTGCCCATGCACAATTTGAATTACCTTGGTAATGGTCTTATTTTGTATCAGATCATCAGTATTTCGACATTGTCTGAGGAAAAACATGAATTTGTATTACCAGGTAGGTACTGTATTTGAGCATATTTTACACATTGTTCCGGTAACTGCACATACTTAGTAATATGACCATCAAATATTGACTTATATTGTGTTGATGTCAGATTAGTCTTATTTATGAACCGTCTTA
The DNA here is from genome assembly GCA_030737875.1 of Allium sativum. NCBI lineage: Eukaryota > Viridiplantae > Streptophyta > Magnoliopsida > Asparagales > Amaryllidaceae > Allium > Allium sativum. The sequence continues at coordinate 1,013,065,679 of CM060926.1, read as the reverse complement.
TTTTCCCAATGTTTGTTAGTTACTCTTACAATACAAAATAAACATATAATATTCTTACTGTATATATATATATATATCCACTGTTACAGATTTGTAATCGATGATCAGAGTATTAAAAACATGAACTTTAAGTTATTTCCTCGATTCCGCCACATGCTATACGTATTTTTCAGAATTCTACCCACATGAGTCATTTAAAATCAGTTATATTATATTAAAATTTCAATCTTTCTCTCTTTTTCCCCTTTGTTCTTATAATTCTACAAATTTAATAGCATGATTTTCTTCTACTTTTGACTTGATTTTTGCATTCCTACCACAAAAGGTTATCACTTTTCAGATCCACACAAATTACCCTCCACTAAAAAAATGAAATAAATCCCCTTTCCAATTTTTGTTTCAACAAAGTTTGATATTTTATTGTTGTATTTAACAGAAATGCTTTAGCTTCAATTAGTTACAGTGGTTGATTTGTTTTTAGTGTTTGTAGAAATTAATATTGTTATTTGAATTATTGGCATAGTAGTTTTGACTAAATTTTCTTTCATATCCATTCACTAGCTACATTAAATTGCACCTTCATTTTAATATGTAATTGTTGGAACTAGGAAAGATAGACGAATTCCACCACTCCTCCTCTTCCCCATGAACAATCCCCCTCCTTCCCTACAAATACCAACTCAAATATTTAGTTGTCCTTTAAATTACATTAGCAAATGAAAATGCAAGTTATAACATGTTGGAAAATGAATGAGCAAAGAAAGAGAAAAGTGGGAAGAAGAAGAGATAGGGGTGGCAACATTTAAAGTCCCACATCATAAGAATATTAGCACAATCTCTCCTTATATATTAGAAGCCAAATAGGCTTATGTAAAATAAATAAGAGAGGGATGATAAAAGGATGTGGACTTGGCTATATTAAATACATTAAAAAGTCATAGATAAGGGCCTTGGGCCTTGGGGCTCTTGGGGTCTCCTGATTGGATATGGCCGACGTTGCTGATTGGGCTAGTGCACTGACATGAGAATATTTTTTCTCAGAATTTTAAAAGGTGTGTCTGTTCAGTCCAGAATTCGAAAGGAATGTCTGTTAACTGAACGAGTACAACCATTTGAATTCTCAGCATATGCATATTAATAACAGAGCGGTTAAAGGGTCGCAACCTTTCCTGTTCTGACGGTTACTGATGCATGCGAACAGGCACTCCTCCTTGCCTATATATACACTGCCCAAAAACAAAGACAGAATTCACTTTTTCTGCTGCATTATTCCTTCTTCTTCAACGTAATTCTCTGATCTAGTTTCTATAACCAACTTCAGTTCGTCGGAGCTCCGTTTGCTCGCACTAAGCTACGGAGTTGGTCCGTTTTATCCTGGGAAACAAATTGCAACTACGTCGATTGGTGTATACGACGGCAATATTGTTTCAAGGAAACAGAAAAGTTCTGGACTCGGACATTATTTAAACAGAATACTTTCTGTTTATCTTTGATTTTATGTACAAATTGGTTACGCTTTCTATGATTATTGTAAACATAGTTTGACGTGACAATTGTGACATAATTGGTTAACAGTGATTGTTGTTGCTGTCTGTTTGTAATACAATTGTGTAATTACAAAAGTTCTAACAATCTTGAAACAATATTTTGTTGCAGATGACGAAAAACAGCAGCACTGATTCTGCACCGATTCAGACGGTGAAAACTGCTCAGCCAGCGCCTGTGCTTCCGACAATGGCTCTGTCTCATGGCGAAAGGCCAGAGAAGTTCAATGGAATCAATTTCAAGTGCTGGCAACAGAAAATGTTGTTTTATTTAACAACACTAAGCCTTGCAAAGTTTCTGACTGAAGAGGCTCCTGTGGTAGACGAACTCGAACCTGATGCTACTAAAGTAGAGGCACTTAATATCTGGACAAATTCAGATTTCATGTGCAAAAACTATATTCTGAATGGTCTGGATGATAGCCTCTACAATGTTTATTGTACTTTTGCAACGTCCAAACAACTCTGGTTGGCTCTGGAAAAGAAGTACAAAACTGAAGATGCAGGCATGAAGAAATTCATTGCTGGAAAATTTCTAGACTTCAAAATGGTTGACTCAAAGACGGTGATAAGTCAAGCTCAAGAACTGCAACTTATCATCCGTCAATTAGAAGATGAAAAGATGACTCTTAGCGAGACTTTTCAAGTTGCTGCAACTATTGAGAAATTGCCTCCTTCTTGGAAGGATTTTAAAAATTACCTTAAGCACAAGCGTAAGGAAATGACAATGGAAGATCTCATAGTTCGGCTTCGCATTGAGGAAGATAACAGGAATTCTGAGAAAAAGATTTCTCAGAATATTGCTGCCAAAGCAAATGTTGTTGAGTCAGACAAAACTAACAAAAGAAAAAGGGAGAACGCTCCTAAGAAGTCAAAGAAATTTCTGGGTTCTTGCCACAACTGTGGAAAGAAGGGGCACAAAGCAGCCGAATGTCGTGCGCCTAAAAAGAAGAAGTTGGAAGCAAATACGGCTGATGTTTCGAAAGACATTTCTGATCTTGATTTATGTGCAGTAATATCAGAATGCAACCTTATTGGCAACTCAAAGGAATGGTTTGTAGACACTGGAGCCACTCGACACATATGTGCTAACAAGTGGATGTTTACAACCTATAAAACTGCAACTGATGCTGAACAACTTTTTATGGGCAATTCTTCCACTTCCAAGGTCGAAGGCAAAGGAAAAGTTGTGCTGAAACTGACTTCTGGAAAGGAACTGACTTTAAATGATGTTCTCCATGTTCCAGAAATTCGCAAGAACCTGATTTCAGGATCGTTGCTGAGCAAGCATGGCTTCAAATTGATCTTTGAAGCTGACAAATTTGTTCTTTCCAAGAATGGGGTGTATGTTGGAAGAGGTTATGTGTGTGATGGTTTATTTAAAGCAAATGTAACCACTATTGTACCACGCACTGAAATGAATGAAAGTGAATCTTCTGCTTATATCGTTGAATCTTCTAACATATGGCATTCTAGATTAGGGCATGTAAACTTTGATACATTGCGAAAATTGATTAATCTAGAATTTATACCAAAATGCAATATAGATTCCAACTATAAATGTCAAGTTTGTGCAGAAGCAAAATTGACAAGAACCTCGTTTCATCATGTTGAACGAGTGACAGAACCTCTAGACTTAATACATACTGATGTATGCGATTTGAAAATGTGTCAAACTAGAGGTGGAAAAAGGTATTTTATTACATTCATTGATGATTGTACCAGATACTGTCATGTGTATCTCCTTAGAAGTAAGGACGAAGCATTCGAAATGTTTAAACAGTATAAGGCAGAAGTTGAGAATCAACTCAATAAGAAAATAAAATCTTTAAGAAGTGATAGAGGAGGAGAATATGAGTCTCCATTTGAGGAATTCTGTGCTGAACATGGAATTATACATCAAACTACAGCCCCGTATTCACCTCAATCCAACGGTATAGCCGAACGGAAAAATAGAACTCTTAAAGAAATGATGAATGCCTTACTAATTAGCTCTGGCTTGCCAGATAACTATTGGGGAGAAGCTATTCTTTCGGCAAATCATATTTTAAATAAAATACCCCGAAAGAAAATATCTAAATCTCCTCATGAACTTTGGAAAAACAGACCACCATCCTACAAATACCTAAAAGTGTGGGGGTGTCTTGCCAAAGTAGAGGTACCAAAACCAAAGAAGGTCAAAATTGGACCAAAAACAATTGATTGTGTATTCATTGGATATGCACAAAACAGTGCTGCATATCGATTTTTGGTACACAAATCTGAAATTGATGATATTCATGAAAATACCATCATTGAGTCGAGAAATGCTAGATTTTTCGAACATATATTTCCCTTGAAACATGGTACTGAAAATCATGCACCTAAGAGACCAAGGGAAATTGAAGTTCCTTACTCTGTTGAGGACGCCGAACAAAATAACACTCAGCAAAGTAGTGTTGAGCAGCAAGTGGAGGAACCAAGAAAAAGTAAAAGGTCAAGGACTTTAAAAACCTTTGGACCGGACTTCTATACATTTATGTTAGAAGATGATCCATTGACATACAAACAAGCTATGTCTTCCAATGATGCCCCTTATTGGAAGGAGGCAATTAACAATGAAATTGAATCCATTATGTCAAATCATACATGGGAATTGGTTGATTTACCTCAAGGATGTAAGGCCTTAGGTAATAAATGGATATTTAAAAAGAAATTGAAACCTGATGGTTCAATAGACAAGTACAAAGCTCGTCTGGTAGTCCAAGGATTTAGACAAAAGGAAGACCTGGACTACTTCGATACATATTCACCTGTAACGAGGATAACATCAATTAGAATGCTCATTGCAATTGCATCCGTACATGACTTGGAAATACATCAAATGGATGTTAAAACTGCATTCTTGAATGGTGAACTAGAGGAGGAAATCTATATGAAACAACCTGAAGGATTTCTAAGCTCAGAAAATGAGCATAAAGTTTGCAAACTGGTAAAATCACTTTATGGCCTTAAGCAAGCTCCAAAACAGTGGCATGAGAAGTTTGACAATACTATGTTATCAAATGGATTCACGATAAATGAATCAGATAAATGTGTGTACATAAAACATACACACATTGGATATGTCATTGTTTGTCTTTATGTTGATGACCTATTGATCCTAGGCAACAACAAGGCCATAATAACATCTACAAAGGATATGTTATCCTCTAGATTCGATATGAAAGACCTAGGACTGGCTGATGTAATATTGGGTGTAAAAATTCTGAGAACACCACAGGGATATGCATTATCCCAATCGCATTACATCACCAAAATACTTGAGAAATTCAAGCAATATAATGTAACCATTGCAAAATCACCAGTAGATATGAACCAAAATTGGGTAAAGAACACTGGTGACAGTATTTACCAATTGGAATACTCTCGTATACTAGGAAGTATCATGTATGTTATGAACTGTACTAGGCCTGATATCGCATATGCTGTAAGCAAACTAAGTAGATTTACCAGCAATCCTGGTAAACATCATTGGAAAGCGATAATCAGAGTTCTAGGATATCTAAAGTATACACAGAGTTATGGTCTATACTATACAAACTATCCTTCAATAGTGGAAGGATACAGTGATGCAAATTGGATCACTGGATCAAATGATACAAAGTCTACAAGTGGATACGTGTTCACATTAGGAAATGGAGCAATTTCATGGAAATCATCCAAACAGACTTGTATCGCTAGATCTACGATGGAATCAGAGTTTATTGCACTAGATAAGACTGCAGAAGAAGCAGAATGGATTCGAAGCTTCTTGGAAGACATTCCTAATTGGAGCAAACCTATGCCTCCAATATGTATACATTGTGATAGTCAATCAGCTATTGGAAGAGCTAATAGTACACTATACAATGGTAAATCTAGGCATATTCGTCGTAGACATAAAACGATAAGACAACTTCTCTCTAATGGGGTTATCACAATAGATTACATTCGATCTATAGATAACTTAGCGGATCCACTTACAAAAGGCTTGCCAAGAGAGAAAGTTCAAACCTTATCGAAGGGAGTGGGGCTAAGGCCTATAGACTAAAGGTTTTTCTGAAATGGAAACCCCACCTAGTTGACTGGAGATCCCAAGATCTAGGTTCAAAGGGACAACGAAGTTTTAGAGAAACTTGATGGCACTGTTATACACAAACCATTCCTATGATAAGTCAGTGCATTATATGTTGAATAAGGATAAGTATTTATACTTTTAATGATGTCTGTATTTGAGGAATTAAAGAATACCCTTTACAGAATCACCTACGTAAGTGTGAAGGCGCCGCTTCAAAGAGAATTATGAGGCCAAATTCTCTAAGCACTTATGAGACCAGGCAGGTGTTCAAGGCAAAAACGAACACATACAGAGAACGAAGGGTTATAAGAAACATTTATCGTGTGTTATCTACTTTGGAATTACACAAAAGGCTTACAGTTCAAGGACAGTCTATGTCTACTGATTCGCCGGTGATTCAAATAGGTAATCACTAGGAAAGTTCAAAGCCCTTGTGCTACTTTAACCGATGCGATAAATGGTTCGTGAAACTAAGATCGATTGCTCATTCATGTGGGGGATTGTTGGAAAATGAATGAGCAAAGAAAGAGAAAAGTGGGAAGAAGAAGAGATAGGGGTGGCAACATTTAAAGTCCCACATCATAAGAATATTAGCACAATCTCTCCTTATATATTAGAAGCCAAATAGGCTTATGTAAAATAAATAAGAGAGGGATGATAAAAGGATGTGGACTTGGCTATATTAAATACATTAAAAAGTCATAGATAAGGGCCTTGGGCCTTGGGGCTCTTGGGGTCTCCTGATTGGATATGGCCGACGTTGCTGATTGGGCTAGTGCACTGACATGAGAATATTTTTTCTCAGAATTTTAAAAGGTGTGTCTGTTCAGTCCAGAATTCGAAAGGAATGTCTGTTAACTGAACGAGTACAACCATTTGAATTCTCAGCATATGCATATTAATAACAGAGCGGTTAAAGGGTCGCAACCTTTCCTGTTCTGACGGTTACTGATGCATGCGAACAGGCACTCCTCCTTGCCTATATATACACTGCCCAAAAACAAAGACAGAATTCACTTTTTCTGCTGCATTATTCCTTCTTCTTCAACGTAATTCTCTGATCTAGTTTCTATAACCAACTTCAGTTCGTCGGAGCTCCGTTTGCTCGCACTAAGCTACGGAGTTGGTCCGTTTTATCCTGGGAAACAAATTGCAACTACGTCGATTGGTGTATACGACGGCAATATTGTTTCAAGGAAACAGAAAAGTTCTGGACTCGGACATTATTTAAACAGAATACTTTCTGTTTATCTTTGATTTTATGTACAAATTGGTTACGCTTTCTATGATTATTGTAAACATAGTTTGACGTGACAATTGTGACATAATTGGTTAACAGTGATTGTTGTTGCTGTCTGTTTGTAATACAATTGTGTAATTACAAAAGTTCTAACATAACATTATTTTCCTTCATGCACTGTTCCCCTATTGTTTATTTCGAAAATTTGAAGTTTCTTGGCTATTGTTTTAGTCTCCAATTTCTTGTTTCAGTGTTATGTCAAAATTTTGGTTTTTATGCTTTAACTTATTAGACAAAAAGTGCAAACCATACGTTTCTTCCTCTTCTACCTTTTTCCCCTGTAATTTATTCTACAATCGTCGAGACTTCTTGTTATTCATTTACTCTCCAGTTTCTTAGTTCCATAATTCTACTGCTTTCTAATTTATTCTGCTTCTCGCACCATGTGTTCTTTTTATAGGCTTACCATGATTTTGCACATTACAAGAAATATCAAGACTTAAAAAATATCAAAACTGAAAGTTCAGATATATTTTGCACATTTTGTTACCTTCGAACTGTAACCAAAGATCTAACGGAATGCAAAACATCCCCAAACAATCACATAAAAAAGAGCAAGAAGTCAAAAACAATTCTATAGTTGATCTTAGCACTTTGCAAACTCCAATACATATTTACATCAATGTAATTCCATTATGGTTCATAATCAAATAAATTGTCATTGTTAGACCTGACCCTAAAGCCATTATTTCTTGCATTATTTGATAAAGCATACAAATACATGATATTTCCAAGAATAATTTCTTACTTGTATGCCATTTAATGCATATATATACAAAGTCAAAACAGGTGTTGCATAGCCTTCTACGCTTGATTTTATTGTGTTTGGAAAGACATCAGTGAGTAACCACAAACCAATGCGACCGATCACAAAAAAACTATAATGACCATGCATTCTTTAATTACTCAATATACACATATGTCATCATGATGAATTAGTTAAACAATATTAAAGTTTGACATTGAATTGAATCTATAGATCATTCTTGACATTGCATAAAAATTCAAACTATGTAAATATCAAATGCCATCATATGGTTAATGCATAATAGAAAATTAAACTCTCATTGGCAGCTCCATTACGACCATCATGTTTTATGGTGGTTAATCTATCACAAATTTTACTTTATTCATAATTTATGGGGAAACATATGGAGGTGGGTACATTATTTCGATAGGAACGCACATTTAAGATTTTGATATTCATTAAAATTATAGATTTCAGACCATTGCTACAATCCTTCAACAATATCCCAAAGGGGAATAAGAAAACACTAACAATAACACAGTATGGCAGTGGAAAAAAATAAATCTCAAAATCTGCATTCAATGTTAAAAAGTAAATTTCAGTCTTCTGTAAACAACCTTTAATTGTTAGCCAGTAAGTAAAAAACATTCAAATAATGCATATGGCGGTGCCTTATTTATCCTTGGATCTCTGCATAAAAGCTGAGCGAAATAAATCTAATGTTGAGTCAATTTAAGAAATAAATTGAAGCGGCAGGATACAATTAAGTGGATCTATTAAACCAACGGAAGAGAAGAGAGCAAAAAATTAATTGTAGCGTTCGTCTATCTTCGAGGAAATATTAATTGGCGCCCAACAACGGTAGAGGGGGTAGGATGGAGATGCGGTGTATCGATCCCTGTACTACTCGAATGCTGAGCCAATACTCTACCATCTGAGCTATATCCGCTCTATAATCAAGTAATAAACAGTATAACTATCATATTTCATATTTTATATGTTGATAATAGGAATTAAAATACAGACTTTCTTATAAAGTTCGCACCATAAACCCTAGCAGAGCTGATTCCTAGTCTCGATCAAGGAGCAAACACAATTAAGAATGGAAAAGATACTGTCCAAGTTGTTTTTCAAACTCGACCGCAGAGATCTGCAGCCGCCGCATGCATAAGGAGGAGAGGAGTGCACGCCGCTTGCACAAGGAAGAGGACTCACGCAGCTTGGGCAAGGAGATACCGCCCGCTTCGCTAATAAGCGCTGCTAGGAGAAGCACTACTCCAGATTAGATTGTTGAGAAACTGGAAGAGATAAACGGCTCCTTTACCCACCAACAATACCCAGAAACTTTCATGAGAAGGTGGGAAGTGACTTCGGTACTGGGAGGCCGAGGAGATTGTCAAATCGTGACTGGTAATTTACTAGGTCTTTTTTATTATTTTATTTTTCAATTTATTTAGCGGTGGTTAGGTGCGTCAGTGTAGGTTCCGACGGAGTACGGGCGTGCACGGGCTCTGGAGTGGAAAAAGCAGGCACTGGGCACCAGGCGTACACTTGTGCATCTTTGAATCGTGTCAGGGTTGCCATTATAGGACTTGATACACCCTATACTGGAACCAACACAAGTACTTAAAAATCACCTGGGGCCGCATGACCCCGGGAATACATGAATGCGAGTAGGAGCCGATCAATACATGAATGAGATCACTTTATCATGAACATACATTGCTAGTTAAACAGCTCTTAGTGGGTGCAGGGAAGTAAAAGTGGGTGCAATAGCCAAATCTACTTAAATCTTACTTTACCTCGTTTTAGGACTACCCAATCCTTGTGGTATCACTCTAAGTTTAGTTTATTCATGTCATAGTCTTTTACTTGTTTACATGATATTAAATAACTGGGCTTACCAGACTTATGTCTGACCGATTTTCCTTTCGCTTCTTTTCTTCCGTTTCTCCCACAGGTCCGCAGGGTGGAAACACTTCTGCTTAGTCCAGGTTAGCCAAAGCTTGAAGACCATAGATGTAAGGCTTGGACTTTCCTTTTTGAGCTATGGCTATGGTCAAGCACTTATTGGGATTTATGTCATTTTATTTTCAGTATTGCTTCTTTATGTTTTCAAGACAGATGAAAAGTTGTAATAATTTGGATGGTTGAAACAATTGTTGAATTGTTGTGTTGAACAAGTATTTATGAAATAATATTGATCTTTTTCCACTGCATAAATTTTCTGTTTTGTAATTTATTAGTATCTTGTACCTTAAAACGCTCCACCGAAGTTTAAGGCATTCTCTTTGAGAATGACCTTAACGGAGGTGGGGTGTTACATTTGGTATCAGAGCTAAAGGTTATCAGATCGGATAAAAATTTTGAAACTATTTTTCAAAAAGAAGTCATAAAGAAGCATTTTCAAGAAAAAATGTTAATTTAAAAAGGCACAATTCCTAAAGCCATGTGCACTATCTTTCTATCCTTCATTTTGAATCTTTCATTTTTGTTTCAGCATGTCTGGGGATCTTAACCTTCCAGAGGGTGTACCGATACCTGGCTAGTTCAAGAGATACCTAGAAGCTAGGGCCAATGACGCGGGCCCATCAGACATTCCTCCTCTCCCAGCTACTGCTGCTCCTCCTCCGAGAGGAAATGCTTTCTCAAAGATCTGTGGAGACTTTAGATCCATGGGTGGAAAAGACTTTAAGGGGAGAGAATCATTCGTGGAAGCCAGAAACTGGCTCTAGGAGACTGAGGACCTATTCGTTATCTTTGAAGTAGATGAGAGGCAGAAACTACAGTTGGTGGTGTGGTTGCTCAAAGACGAGGCCTCCTGGTGGAAAGTCACTAATGCTGAAAGAACGATAGAGACTTAGGAAGACTTCAGGGAGAGATTTGAAATGAAGTTCCTCTCACAAACTGAGCAGAGTCTGCAAATGGAGAAGTTCCTATCACTCAACAGGGCAGCTTGTCGACCAAAGAATACGTCAATAAATTCAACCAGCTTGCTCGATTTGGACTGGAGTTAGTAAACACTCCACACAAGAAGGCTCTCGGCTTTGCCAAAGGACTGAATGAGCCACTACAAGGTTTGGCAATGTCCCATATACCTATGGGAGCGACTTACGAGAGACTAGTGGACATGGCTCTGTTGCAAGAGGAGAACAAAGGTGGCAAGAAGGAGGTGAAGAAGAAAGAGCCTCAAAACAAGAAAGGAGATGGATCTCAGAACAAGAAGATGGACCCCAAGAAAGGCGGGAAGGATAATAAATCCCGTAAGAAGATGAAGTGCAATTTCTGTGGGATACCTGGACACTTGGCTAGGGATTGTAGAAAGAAAAAGAGGAAATTGGGCGCTTGTTTCCAGTGCCGGGATATTGGACACTTGTCTAGGGACTGCCCAAAAAGGCAAGGGCAGGGACAAAGAACTGGATCATCTTCTGGAGGGCAGGTTCATGCTCTCGTTGCACCTCTGCAGGAATGAGGTAGACATATTTCTGTTGAGAGTTTAGTTTATTTGTTTGATAATCCTGTTCGTACTCTCTTTGATTCTGGCGCATCACACTATTTTATATCTACTCCTTTAGTTGAATCTCTGCACCTAGACACCCATATAGTAGAGGATCCCTTGGTTGTTTCAAATCCAATTGGGGGCTCAGTTTATTTGTTAATGATTTGTTTGGATTTGGAAATCTCTATTTTAAGCATTGGGTTTAAATGTAATGCTGATGTTTTGGGCTTCACGAGCTATGGGCTGATTCTAGGCATGGACTGGCTATCCAGTAATGGTGCCGTCCTCGATTGTGAAAAGAGAGCGGTTAGACTCATGTCTCGCCTCGGTAACACTCTCGAAATCTCTTGTAATCCCATGAATTCTGTTATGCTAAGTTATCTAAAATCTCTTGATGCGTCTGTTGAGAAATTGCAGTCTGTTAGAGTGGTCCGTGAATACTCGGATGTGTCTGAAGAGGTAAAGGGCTTACCTCCGAAGCGGGAGATAGACTTTCACATATACCTCGTTGACAATGCAAAACCCATTGCTTTACCCGTTAGACACATGGCTCTAAGGGAGAGAAAAGAACTCAGCAAACAAGTTAAAGAGCTGCTTGAAAAAGGGTTCATAAAATGGAGTATTTCTGAATGGGGTGCTCCGGTAGTGTTCGCGACTAAAGCCGATGGTTCACTCTGCCTATGCGTGGATTATAGGGAGTTGAACAAGCTGACCAAGAAGAATATGCACCCACTCCCAAGAATTGACGATCTGTTTGATCAGCTCGTAGGTGCATCCGTTTTCTCCCAACTAGATCTGGCTACCGGGTTTCATCAGTTAAGAGTGGCTGAGGATAGCATTGACAAGACTGCATTTAGGACCCCCGCTGGTTTCTTTGAGTGGCTTGTCATGCCTTTCGGCTTGAAAAACGCACCTGCCTATTTCGTGGACTTGATGAGCAGGGTGTTCCGGGAATTCCTCAATAAGTTTGCGGTGGTCTTCGTAGATGATATTTTGATCTTCTCGAAGAGTGGGGAAGAGCATGTCAGCACTTACGGGAGGTCATGGATACTCTCCGTGCACACCAGTTGAAAGCCAAATTCTCCAAATGCCATTTCTGGAGAGAAGAAGTTAGATTCCTTGGACATGTGGTGTCTAAAGAGGGGTTAGCTGTGGACCCCGTAAAAGTGGTTACTGTGCAAGATTGGAAGATTCCACGAAACGCAACTGAAGTCCGAAGCTTACTCCGGCTAGCAGGCTTTTACCGGAAGTTCATCAAAGACTTTGCGAAAATATCAGTTCCACTTACAAGGTTGACGAAGAACCTAGTTTTCGCTTGGGATTTGGATTGCAATATTGCTTTCCAACGTTTGAAAAAAGGCTCTAACAATAGCCCCAGCTCTGACATTGCCTGATGGGAGCAAGATGTTTACCGTATACACGGATGCATGCGGTACAAGATTAGGCGTTGTCTTGATGCAAGAAGGGAAGGTTACTTTATGGTGGAAGGCAGTCGAAAGTACATGAGAAAAACTACCCAACCCACGACCCAGAATTGGCGCCCATCGTTTTCGCTCATAAGTCTTGGCGCCATTATCTCCTAGGTGAGAAGTTTGAATTGTTTACTGACCATAAATCGTTGAATTATCTTTTCTCGCAGAAAGATCTCAACTTGAAGCAGCAAAGATGGATGAAGTTTCTTGTCTCATATGATTTTGAGATTTCCTATACTCCTGGCAAGGGCAATGTGGTAGCAGACGCTCTGAGTAGAAAGAAGTTGACCTTAAGCCTTCTCTTTGTAGAAAGGCAAAGCTTGGAGTACATAGCCAACTTTGACTTTAGACCCTCCTCTAAATTTGTACCTGGCTTGTTAGCAACACTGGAAGTGCGGCCTACACTTTTTGACTCAATAGGAACCGCACAACGTGAAGACCCTCAGCTAGTAGATGTGATAGATAAGATGATTAGGGATGAGACTTCGAATCACCTCAATAGATACTCCATCGATGATAAGGGATGGTTGAGACGGGATGGAAGGCTATGCGTCTTACAAGTAAGAGATTTAGTGAAAACGGTTCTAGAAGAAGCACACCATTCAAAGATGACCATACACCCAGGCGGAGACAAATTGTATAAAGACATCAAAAGAGTTTTCTTTTGGAATGACATAAAGAGGGACGTAGCTGAATTCGTTTCTAAGTGCATGATATGCCAGCAGGTCAAGGCGGAGCAGAAGAAGCCTGGTGGTTTGCTTCATCCTCTAGAGGTCCCACAGTGGAAATGGGATGGCATTTCGATGGACTTTATTGATGGGTTGCCTAGGTCAAGAAGGGGAAATACCAGTATTTGGGTAATAGTGGATCGGCTCATAAAAAGCGCTCACTTTATACTTGTCAAAAGTAGAAGGACTGCCTCATCTCTAGCATCTCTATATCTTAAAGAGATAGTTTGATTGCATGGGGTACCTTCCAGCATAGTAAGCGACGAGACCCTATCTTTACAAGCGAGTTCTGGAAGATTTTGCAAGAGGTTGTAGGCACACAACTATGTTTAAGCACAGCCTACCACCCCAAAACCGATGGACAGACGGAAAGGAAGAACAGAGTCTTAGAAGACCTCTTGAGATTGTGTGTTCTTGCCTTGGGAGGGACATGGGAAGATCATCTTCCTTTGGTGGAGTTCGCCTACAACAATAGCTACCAAGCTACAATGGGCATGACACCCTTCGAAGCCTTATACGGGAGACCGGGTCGATCACCAACCTGTTGGTGGGAATCCACAGATAAGCTTATACTTGGCCCAGACATGATTAGGGAAACCTCAAAAAAGGTGGACCTAATAAGAAGACGAATGAGGACTGCTCAAGATAGACAGAAGTCCTATGAAGATAAAAGAGGGTCCGACCTTGATTTTGAGGTTGGAGACAGAGTGTTTCTTAAAGTATATCTTTTGAGGAATGTTGTTCGATTTTGGATCCAAAGGGAAATTGGCACCTAGATTCATAGGACCATTTCCTATCATTGAAAGAATTGGGACGATGGCCTACAGATTAGTACTACCTGAAAAGTTGGCTGGAGTTCACAATGTCTTTCATGTTTCTCACCTACGGAAGTGCTTACGTGAGTCTGCGGAAGTTGTGGAACCAAAGATACTAGAAGAGGTAGAAGTGGAACGAGAAGCAACAGTGAGAAGAATCCCAACTCGTATCTTGGGAACGAAAGTCAAAAAGCTATGCAACCGTGAAGTCAAGCTTGTTAAAGTACAATGGAGTGACAATGAAGAAGACGCGTCTTGGGAGACCGAAAGCAAGATACGTGCAACCTACCCTTATCTTTTTGAGGGTACATCTTTGATCTCTCCTTTATCATAAGTTTATTCATGCTTAGTTATCTTCTTGGTCCTATTTCTTGATCCTTAGTAGAAATCAATGGATGTAAACATGTATTTGAAACATGTTATGGTTGATGATTGCAAAGTGGTTGCAAGTGGTTGCTAGTGATTGCTCGTGGATCCATATGCACATACACATTAGGTTCTAGATCGGCTCAATCACTTTCATATTTCATTTGCATATGAACGCATGAAATTGTATGTGGATTGAAACTTGATGTGTTATCATATGGACGTTGCGTTTGTATGAATGATTGTGCATTCATGTAGAATTATGAATAGGAAATATTGCATACATAATGGTCTTATGACACTCTCATGATTCACATTAAGGAGGTCAACTGGATCAGTAGACCACCTGATTTTGCACTAGATAAGAGACATATACACACTCTGCATATGTTCATATGGCATTAGAAGTCTTTTAAGGATAATGGATGCTTGTGGATGATGGATGAGTAGATGGATGATTGGATGTTAAGATGCATTCTTCTTAACTTGAAGATTTCAGGGACGAAATCTTTTAAGGAGGGGAGAATGTAACACCCCGAATTTTCTGAGAATTTTAAAATTAACAAATTCAAGAACACTTAAATTTTTAAGAAGAATTAAGTGAAATGGGTTGCGCTATTACGTTCATCTCAAAATTTTGGTCTAGATAAACATTTGGTTTGCATAAAACAGATACCTTATGAAGATTTTATTAAGCCTTGAAGTTTGTATGCATATGAGAATTATATGTATATAGATATATATAAAAATTAAATAAATAAATATGCAATAAAGCTCAAAAACAGCGAATCGTGAGGGGGAATAACCGAACCGGCCCATTTTTGAGGTCGGCCCGAGCCCCGCTGGGTCGACTAGGGGTTGATTCAGGGTGTTTGGCTGTCAACCCGTGGGCCGGTTCGTTCTAAGGCAGATGTGGCATCTGATTGGTTCTGATGGACTCCTAGCTGAGTCATTAGGGCTGATGTGGTTATTCTATCTTGTCTGAATGGCTTCGATTTTCTCTAGGTTAATCTGACGATTCCTATTAAATCAAACTTCTATATAAGCAACCTAATACCTCAACCCTAAATCATATTAAAAATCAAACCGAGAGCCGTCATGCTGCCGCTGGACAACCTCGAGTAGCCGCCATTCAACTTGAAGCAAATTAAAAAAGACAAACCAAATCAAATCAAAATTAAACTAAAACAACGATTGTCTACATCAAAGGCGAGCATTTCAACTTCAGAATACAGATTCCAGAAATCAAGATTGTCTTTTGTAAGTGTACTCATCTTTTAGATGTAAATAAATTTAAGACGTGATTTGCTAAAAATGAAAAATAGAATTATACCATGTTGTATAATATTAACGATGCTAATTCATGTTTGTTTCTTGTGATGATTTTATCATGAATTGTCTTGGAATGTTTGTGGCTTATTGGACTTGTTTTTTCTGGTAGAATGGTATATAATTAATTAACATGCATAAAATATGTTTTATGGCAGAGATCGAATGTGAACATCATAGTTCCTGAAAATTTCAGTATAAATTAACTTTTTATAAGAGAGCTATTTGATAATCGATAATGACACCATAGGAAAGTTCTTTCATGCTAATCTTCCATTTTGATTGAGATTTAAAGTAAACTGGATTTTTACAATGATATTTGTTATAAATGTACTTAGTTGTTTCAATCTGTAAATTTACTTAGTTTTTTATAAAGTTATAGTGCAGCTTACACTATGGTCTACAAAGTTCTGATCTCAACTTGAATTGAATCTATGGATCATGCCTAAGCTTGACATTGCATAAAAATACGAACTATGTAAATATCAAATTCCATCATATGGATAACGCATAATACAAAATTAAACTCTCATTAGCATCTCCATTATGACCATATGTTGGTTAACCTGCTGAGTTCTAAATTCTTTTCCATCATGTTTTATGATGGTTAATGTATCATAAATTTTACTGTATTCATGATTTATGGGGAAACATGTGGAGGCTAGTACATTATTTTCATAGAAGCACACATTTAAGATTTTGATATTCATTAAAATCATAGATTTCAGACTATTGCTATAATCCTTCAACAACACGCAAAAAGAGAAGAAAACACTTTCAGTAACACATAGTATGGCAGTGGGGAAAAATATATCCGAAAACTAGCATTCAATGTGAAAAAGTTAGTTTCAGTCTTTTGTAAACAAGATTCAAATAAAGTAAAGCATCTGGTGGTGCCGATCATTATTTATCCCTTGATCTCTACATAAAAGCTGAGCGAAATAAATCTAACGTTAAGTCGATTTAAGAAATAAATTGAAGCGCCATGAGACAATTACCTGGATCAATTAAACCGACGGACGTGACGGGAGAAGTGAGCAAAAAAATAAGCAATAGCATTCATTTATCTTCGTGGAAGAATTTATGGCGTCCCAACAACGACAGAGGGAGAAGGATGGAAATGTACGGTACCGATCCCCGTACCTCTCGCATGCTAAGCGAGCGCTCTACCATTTGAGCTACATCCCCGTTCGACATTGTTCACCCGTACTGAATATAAATTATTAGTGATGACAGTAATGAGTCAAAGGAGCAAAGGAAGAAAATCAAACGAAGGTAAAGACTGTTAAACTGCGGTTGATTAGCTATGCAATTGGAGTAACCGACGTTTAGGAATCAGAAATGAGCTAATAATAAGGAGTGGTTGTAGTATTAGGATTTTGAAGCGTTTGCTTAAAACACCCTGTATTATTTCATTGTAAAATGCCCTCATTTAATGGGGTGCATCTCAAGGCGTTTTCAACTTCCTAAGTACAAGTCTATTTTTAAGTCATCAAAGCATACAATTCCAACACTAATTAAGGTAAAATAATGTATATAATTTGCCTTTATTTGATATCGCAGCCTAATTCTAAAAAAATTTCTTGTACTTTTCGGATTAATCATCTAAGAATCGAAGTGAATATCAATGCGTCGGACATGGAAGCAAAAAAATCAAAACGATTAGATTTATGCAAAGATGAAAAATAAAAATTTAGTGTACAGATTCGATAAGGACAAAATTTTGGTTTTAAACCTAAGAGAAAGGCTTATTTCAACTTTAGTCATCATCGAAATTTATTACAAAAATATGTTACTTTTTACATATAAATTGATCTTATATTTGTGCTAAATTAATTATTTCAAAAATTACATTTAAATACTCAAGCATATATTTTGTTTCCAAAAATTAGACATGATTTCGCACAATATATGCTTTTGCAATCGTAATTTCTTAAAAAATAAACTTGCGCAAATGTGGATTGTGCAGAATCATGTCTATTTTTGCAAATGGTTTTAAAAGACGCTTAAAGTTCAAATTTGTTTTTTAATTCTAAAACAGAAATTTGGCTACAAAAATAGAATCATGTACACGCCAACGGTGACTACAGTTTGTCATAAAAGGAAAATAAAATAAAATTATACATATACAATACACCAAATACACAAATTTGAAACATATGATATTTTTCACTTGAAACCCTTTTTTAGTTTCTAGGTTTGAAACTATTATCTAGTGTTCATATATCTACTAATTTGTTTCCACTATTTTTTGATTACTTTAAATATATAATTTTACGTTCAAAGAAGGTAACTGCTTTCCTAATAACTTCTCAGTGAAACTACCGTTCCAGTCACAAGCCCGCTATCGTTCCCTTCTCGGTCCGTGTTTTCGAAAGAATAAAAACCAGGTCGCGTTCCATTTTTCCCCCAAACACCGTTTCCTGCGATTCCCTCAGACATCCCACACTCGTTGCTTTCTCAGATCTCTTATTCAACACTCGTTGCTTTCTCAGATCTCCGAAGGTAATTCTCGATTAAATAGTCAAATATTTATTATATGTGTGAAAGTATATGTGAGAAGGCTCGAATCGGTTCTCCTACCCAGCCTAATATTAAACCTATTTTATTTATATTCTGAATCAAACTTAACTGTTATATTTATTGTTTGTCAATTTCAATAATTTGTCATCGGTTTTTCTAAACTGATGGGGTAGAATTAATTAATTTTGAGGTTACTTTGGATGGACTTCTTGCTGAACTCGTTCTGTTCAGTGTTCAGTGATTAATATGTTAAATGGAAAAGTATTATTCTTAGGTATATGTTAATAATTGTACATAGAAAATAAACTATTTGCTTTGACTATTTTTTATTATTGAATTCTGCCTGGCTGTTGTTCACTAGTTTTTCTCTGTTGCCTCAGTCATTTGTGAAGATTTCTAGTGATATATTACATTACTGTCTTGTATTCTCAGCCATCTAATTGCTAAATATGAGATGCCAAGGATATGTAAGAAACCATTTTATAAGCCCATAGCATTTCCTTGAATGTGACAATAAAACTAATGTAATTTCTTTTATTATTAATCATCTAGGCATATATTTATTGCACACACCTGCCTTAGTCTAGATTCCTAATTTTGCGTTGTCAATTGAACTCATATTATATTTCCGTAGATATACATACATGCGCGCGCGCGCGCGCACACACACATATATATATATATATATATATATATATATATATATAGCTTTATTCTCCTATAACCTGCAACCACTAAGAACTATATACAGTTGAGGAATGGTTTAAATTAACTAAAAATTGTTTCCAAAACATGTTGAGTACTCAATGTTCACTATTAAACGTTAAGTTTGAATTATTGATTCTAGTCCACACTGTTACTTTATTCCAGTCCATTTTACAATAATAAAATTTGACTATTGATTCTCTATGATCTACGACTTCTGCGTTTATCCTCATAGGCATCCACCTTCTAATTGAATATATCAAATTTTAATCTGTCACTTAAATGCGTATTAGCCTGGGGTTCAATTTACGGTTTATGATGGGATTGTCTATGAATTTTTTTGATCTGTTAATCAAATTTTATTCATGATTTCTGTGGAGAAATATGTCTTTCGGAATGCTGAAGTTAGATAAAATGTAATTTATTTCCTTATTTATCAGTGAGAACGTTGCATTTGCTATCGTATTTCATAACTTTTATGTTATAATTCACGTAATAGACTTATATGTTTTAGCAGTAGGGAGGAGTAAAATTTTATTTTTTAGCAATGGGGAAGAGGAGAAAGAACGGTAGAGGAAATGAAAAGACTATTAATTAGGATGTTAGGAGACTCCATTATTAATCAGCAAGAGTACAATTTATGAATTATTAATTTGTTAAGGCCATCCATAATGATATTGATTGCATTCGAAGCGAAAGCCATATGTAATTTGTAAATAAATACAACTGAATAGTCGGTATTTACTTGTAAAGTAAGAACATAAATCGATATGTTCTGTTTGCTTTGATGTAATAACATTCGGTATTTACTTGTAAAGTAAGAAAGCACATAAATCGAATATATAAATTGCCTACTAGGAAAGATTTAGTCGTCATGTTGGTTGAAGACTTGGGGTATGTTCTGTTTACTTCTTTCTAAATTTTAAGCATTTTAAACTTAACAGATTAAAAACTAACTAATATAACTTAACTGAGTTGATTACATAAAACCCTCTCACCAACTGTTCTGCATTCTTCACTTCAGCCATGCACAACACCCATCATCTGTTTTCCAAACCACCTACTCATGCAAGCCCATTTATGCATGCAATCTTACTGTCCATGTTTACCCATGCTTTTAAGTTTCCAAAACCAAACACTTCAAGTTTCCAAAACCAAACACTTCAGCCCAAACTCCGAAGTATATATCTGCTCACGTCTTCTTTTTATCCTTTTTGTCACGTATGCACTTTCAAACACTCACATAAGCATTCAGGGATACACAACCCAAGCCTACACATTATACATATATGCGCAACCCCCCATGTTCCTTCTCTACTTGCCATAATGTGCCCGCCATCTTCAACTACGATCTACACATTTTTCTTCATTTTCTACGTTGATTGATCCCACATAATTACCCTGTTTGTGTGAACTGTTGCAAAAAAAGTGTTGTGTCTGATGTGTCGACACATCGGACGCGGACGTCGACGTTAACTACTAATGTTCAAAATAGAACGGTATCTTCGTTTCTACGTCTCTACATGGGCAATTATTATTTTTGTTTGTATGAATAAAATGTTACGATGAACCAATCAAATGAGTTTTCGTATGACTATTTAAAAAAACCACTAAACTATGTAACGCATGCAAGTCACCCAAACCCATACACATATCAACAAGTTTCGTACATTAGTAACTATTGACTATTTGCAACATAGGTTGCGTCATGAGAGGTATGATCTTTATACTTGAAAATAACTTGTCATCCTTCATGTTTTGATAAATAAGGTGTTCGAGTATGTAATACACTTGGTAACATTCTCATTTGATTAACTTTGTCATTTAATTTTGATGCACATGTACAGTTAATTATCTTATGTATCATGCGCTTGTGTTATCTTGGAGATAAACACCATGGACATTAAATTACTTATGCAGATAGTGAAATACTCCTTTCTACTCTGAAGCTATTAAACTGAATGATGATAATTCAACTCATTACTACAGCAGGGCAGCTGCTTATCTGGAAGTTCGGTGGTGAGTATATTTCTTAATGATTTTTTATATTTCTTGATGTCAAACAAAAAAAGCAGTACAAAAAGAGAAATGTCAAAGTTAGTCGCTCAAGAACAGTTAATCGTTGTCTTACTGTATAACGTCAAGCAATCGAAATGATAGAAATGAGCAAAAAGAAACAATGACATAGGCGATAGATAATGATATTTTATATATGATGCAATGTAGGCAATGACTGGATTTTTGTTTGGAAACGATGGTTTTGTATTAAGCGGTTTGGGTACTTTGAGTAGTTTGGCTTGGAAACAACGCTGGATATAATTAAATGTTTGGTTTCTTTTATTCATTTGAGTTCCATGTATTCATTTGAGTTTATGTTATGGTTTTCTATGTATTATTGACAGTTTTGCCCATGTGTTGACAGTCTGTTTTCATGTACTGACAGTTTGTGTGTTTATGTGCTGATAGATCCTAATTATATTGACAGTTTATATTTATGTGCTGATAGATTCTAATTATATTGGCAGTTTGTGTGTTTATTGTCATTCTAACTTTTTTAATATTTGCTTGACTTGCAGGTGCAGAAATTATCATTTGATTACTGTCACATTTTCAAAGCCCATGGGAACTTGGTTATCTGTTGAATCATTGGCTATATCTGTATGTTTTTTGTAACAACCCGAAAAATCCAAACCAATTTGAAATTTTTATTTTGGCAATTTTAATGAATTTTGAATATTTAAAATGAATTATTTTAAATAATAACGACGAGAAATTTATTTTGAATAGAATTAGAACGTATATATTTATATGAATCGACGTTAGAATATAAATATTTATTTTTAATTATAAAAGGAATTGAAAATGACGCGGTAGTTTGAAATTTCGATTTCAAATTTCAAATGAATGTACATAATTCAAAATAAACCAGATTTTAGCGAAATGAAAAATATTAGAATCTATTTGAAAATATCTTTCCAATGAATCTGAAAAAACCAAATTTCATAGCGGAAATAAAAAGTTATGCCCATTTGAAAATTCAGAATAGTCACTATGAAAATATAGCCCTTAAAAATAGCGATTTTGCAAATGACTTCCGTTTTCGACGAAACCACTTTTGTTGGATCCGGAATATCAAATTATTGCTAGATACCAAAATTCATAAATTTTGAAATCAATATGTGAGTGTGGCAAAGGAAAACGTGTTTTGACAGTTTCAGTCAATTTGGATCGACCAGAAAATGACCATTTCAAATGGTCTTCAAATTTGACGAAATTAGTTTTGTTAGGACCATATCATCAATATGAAGGTAGAAATATTTTTTCTGGATTTTTTTGGGGCCCGTATGTGACCCTAGTAAATTGGAATACGTTTAAAATTCAATATAATGATTTAAATGTTAATTTAAATGAAAACTAATCGAAACGATGAATGGCTTACGAAACATATCCCATTGGGTTCGGAATAGGGGTAATTAGCTAGGGACAACAATCGTTGTGCCTCTCTCTGATCGATTTTGGCCTTTTCCATGCCCTAAATCCCCCAAACCGCCTAGCCTGAGCCGCCTCCGACTGCCACACCCATCCGCCGCCTCCCCCTTAGCCTGCAGCCCCACGCCTGACGCCTTGAAGCCACCACCTCTAGCCATCGACCTCTCCACCTGCGAAACCCTAGAAATTTGTAAGTTTTCTAGTTTTAATTCCTAGATTAAATAGGATATGAAAACACGACTTTTATATAGGCTAGTAATAAATAAAAATTTGATTTTTATTTATATATATGGTGAGATAATGATGTGATTTTTATTTAAATTACATTGTATTAAAAAGGTGAAATTTTCTTTTTATGATATATATGATGAAGAAAAAAAGATGGATTTATATATTTTTATGGCGAAGGCAAAGATTTGAAATATGATTTTTATATATGTAGAGTATTAAAAATATGATTTACATATATGTAGAGTATTAAAAATATGATTTTTATATATGTAGCATATTAAATAAATATAAATATATATATATATGAAATACAGTTGTAAAAATACGATCTTTATTTCGATAAAAATATTATTTTTATCGTATATATGAAAATATTTGTAGCTCGATAAAAATACGATTTTTAATCACATGTATGTTGTTTATAAAATGGGCGTACAAAGAAATAATGATTAATGAGTTAAAAATATGATCTTTAACGTAGGTATTCTATATAAATTGGCAAATCTGAAATTCAGAAAAGAAACTGGCGGAGTGGATACCAAAGGTGAGAACTCCTCACTTTTAATTTTATTTTCTAGTTAAAATATATACTAGTATGCAGACGGTGCTTAGCAGCACCCGACATCCGTCGTCCACAAACCATGGACGGGTTTTTTGTTTGTTTGATTGCGTTGTGAAAGTATTGTGTGATGTGGAATGGAAATAAATATTTTATAGCTAAAAATATAATTTTTAACGTGTATATAAAATAAAATAAATATTTATAAACAAATCGGATGATTTGTTTATGTACACACATTTGACTGATATTGATTGGGACGATAAATTTTACACATCGCCCAACTGCACAAATGAAATTCATTATTTGTTGATTGAAACCCCACACGTGTATTGGGATGATATTGGACATACACTAATCCCAATAATTAGTTGTATGTCGATCGATAGATTGACAGGCTGTATAAGCGTTGAATATTTATACTTAATGTTTATGCAGTGTAGAATGCACTTTGGATGATTGTTGACTGTGTTTAATTGTTGTTGTGTACATATGTGTATGAAATCCATATAAATCAAATTATATGGTAATTGACTGTGTCTAATTCCAGTTCAAAAAGAATGAATATTTTAAAATAACGAATATTTTAAAATGATGAATATTTTAAAATAATATTCAGTAAAAGAACGAAATCTGATTTTGATGTCCGATTTGGGATGGACACGAAAATATTTAAATGTATAAAGCCGTGTTGATTATATTAACGCCATTTTGATGTGAATGATATTTATATCGATTTTATTAATTTTTATAATGAATATAGAAAAGGAATTGATTTCAAAATCTAATGTTTGGAAAATATTATCATTTATGTATCTATGATATGGAATATTCAATTGTGATTAGAAATTGAATATGAAGTTAAAATCATTTTGAAAACGAATTTAAAATGATTTACAAAATAAGTTTTAAATGGAAATCGATGAAATATATATTATATATATAATATATATAATATAATGGCCTGAATAGAACGCGCCGCGCCGCGGCAGTTCGAACGGGCATTACCGGAGATCCAACCGTCGGATTCTCCTAAATCCAGAACCGTTAGGTTCGTATCGAAAATAGATTTCTAAAGAATATTAGAGATTTGAAATTTAATGGTTGGATTTGCAATTATGTCCAAATCAAATTTGGAAAAGGTCGCTGTAAGTGCAGTTCGATGGCTGTTATGGAAATCGACTGTACGGGCCCTGATAAAATTATTAAAAATATCAATAATTAGTGTAAAATCATAAGAAATGATTTGGAAAGAATTGAGGTGAAAAATACCATATTTGAAAAGATAGAAATAGATTTTTATCGAAATGAACTAGTTATGAACTAGAATTGGATTTGAAATGGTTTTAAAAATAACCAGAATTCTCGATATATGAATTGGAATGGATTTGAATCGAAATTATCCTCGGAATATTTTGATATTGGATTTCGTGATTATATGGATATTGTGAAGTAATTTGAAAGATATATATATATATATCGTTATTCTAATACGATATTTGTTGGTTCCAGAATTTGAGGTTGAATATAAGCCGATATATTTTCTATTCAGAGCCTGTATTTAATATCAAATTGGATTTTGGGTTTTTCGTGAATGGTATCTTTAATAATACTGTTCTTAAACCCAATGGAGTTAAGAAAATTAGAATTTGACTGGAGATTAGTTAAGTTGGATGGTTTCCTGGCTATTGATCTGATGTTGGTTTCGGCCTTCGGGGTTAATACTTAGGGAATTGTTCTTTTACTAATTTACGGTTAGAGACTGATGCGATTTTGGGTTTGTCCTGAACTGTGTTTTAAATGACACTGTTCTTAAACCCAGGGTGAAAAGAATAAATCTTTTGAGTAGGATTTGAAGAAGAATTACCAATTAATTAACATTTAATTGGGACTGAAAATAGAAGGTGAATTGGGTTTATTGTGAACTGTGTTTTTAAACGACATACGTTCTTTAACCCGATTTACAGTGAAATATGATTTGGAATTTATAAATCTTTTTATTAAGATTTAGTGGGAATTTTCCAAAATAACGGTTTTCCAATTTAATATATTAAATTGGAATTGAATGGAATTCGATTGATAATAATCGAAGTGAACTTCTGTGGAGGAAGACTGTTAATAGATATAGAATTTAGAAGGCTTTGCCGTAATTCCATTTATATTATTAGTCGGATACGGAAATTGATATTGATTATATATTGATTTTTTTTCCGTGAAGGTTCCATAATTAATGGAATGTGATTTTGGGTTTGTCGTGAACCGTGTTTTAAAGGACATTGGTTCTTTAACCCAGTTAAAGATAGGAATAAGATTTTGGGTTGTCGTGAATGGTATCTTTAATAATACTGTTCTTAGACCCAATGGAATTAAGGAAATCAGAAACTAACTGGAGATTAGTTAAGTTGAATGGTTTCCTGGGTATTGATCTGATGTTGGTTTCGGCCTTCGGGGTTAATACTTAGGAAATTGCTCACTTGCTAATTTACGGTTAAAGGCCGATGGAATGGAATGTGATTTTGGGTTTATTGTGAACTGTGTTTTAAATGACATTGGTTCTTTAACCCAGTTAAAGTCAGGATATGATTTCCTAAGTTAAAAAATCGTTAATGTTGATTTTTGGGAAGATTAAAACCAAGTGGAGTTTTAACGCATCTTTAATTAGATTGAAATGATATCCAAAGGAAGATTAAAGAATAAATTTAAAGAATTTACCTTTGATAAAATTAACGGGAACCTTTCCCAAAGTATAAGAATATTTGAATAAAGGAATATTCTAGTTTGAAATAAGGCGTGTGTTGTGTTTTATAGCACTTGTTTATTATATACGCGAGTTATTCGGAAAGATCGGTTTTATCCCATTCTGAATAACTGATTCGACGATGTGTCGAGGATGAAGACGGTGCTTGAAGACCAGAGGTCTTCACATCGTTTGGATGATTACTGATGTCTTGATGGGGCTGTACACCCAAGACAAGGTAATAAGTGGTGATCGTCCAGACGTACTTGGAGATCGACCGGATATGCGAGAACCTCTCCCCTGTATTGGACATATGGGGGAGGAATAAGGTGCCTCCGGTTTCGTTCAGACCCAGTATATGAACTTGTAAATGGATGTGTGTCTGACATTGGATTTCATTCTGTGTGATTGATATACATCGGTTGCATAGCGTGAATTGCCTATGTGGCATGCTGATATGCAAATGATCAAGGCTGCTGTTGAAAAGCAGAGTCTTGTGGTTGATGATCAAAGCACAGCTTTAATATAGCGTAGCTTTGTGTAGTGTTAATTCGCGAGCCTCACACCCCGGTGTGAACCACAAACGGGAGAGGACATCAGGGAGGACATGCGTTTCCTTCTAGCTAGGAGTGGTGTCAGCGTTTTACTAGCCCTGACATTTACTTATGTGGATGATGGATTGCGAGGCGCCTCGGTTATATCGGTTGATCCAGGGCTGATGGAGTCATTTGGCTCACTGACGCCCCATAGGGCGGGCAAACGCAGTGTTCAGGCATTTTAATCCACATCGAGTGGACCGGCCCTGACGATGCAAGGTGCAGTTGCGGCTGTTCCTGAGACACGGGCTAGAGCGTCTCGAATTAGCACAGGATGATCCCTTTTCCTTGGTTCATAGATGGAAATCCAACTTCCAATATGTGACAATTGCGGTTTTTACTGTAGAGCCTAGTATTGGCTACATGATATATGGTACCCATGCCGTCTAGGATTGATACATTTATATTTGAAGTTGTTTTATACACTATGCACTTATATTAGTATCAAATGATTTGTTTTAACGTACCAAGCATGTTTGGCTATTATATGGGAAAACCCTATCCTCCAGATTGCGTTGCATTGTGTGATAGGACCTGAGTCTTATAATAGCTTCATTTTTCCAAAAAGCATTGCGCTGTTTTGTTATATGCACTGGTATTCTTGGGAGGAAACTCGTTCTGTGTTATACGGCGTGGTCCCTTGATATATCTGATTTAAAGTAAAGTTTTAAATAACTGTTTTAGTTCTCACACCAGTCACATGACTGACCTGGAGTTTATTGTTTTAACCTAAACTCTGGGTGCCCCTATTTTCCGCACGGGCAGCTAGTAGTTTTGGTTTTGCAGATTTATATTCACAGGATCCTGGTTTACAACTGGAATGATATTCGGAAAGCTCTGTATTCGTATATTCTTTTTAGTTGTATTTTTTATTATTTTCCGCTGCATTGTAACTATAAGTCTCTGATATTTAGTAAATGTGTAATGTTTATCCATACTCTGTATATTTTTGTATTCTGATGTAAATTGTTGTAATAAGCAATGAAATGTTCTTCTATTTGTGTTCTGATTCATCTTGTCCTCAAGGCAATCCGTTCTTCCTCTTCTCCTCGGAGACCAGGGAAGTTTCGGGTCCTTACAGTGGTATCAGAGCTCTGGTTTACAAAGCTCGAGAACAAGACACATTAGAACTGAACGAAAGAATTCATCAGAGATTGGATTTGTAATATCCAATGAGAATGACTCGTTAGAGATGGGATCAGCAGTATCCTAGAACGAGTCGGAAGAGTGTTATTTTAAAATAAACGTTTGGAAATTTAAATCA
The DNA here is from genome assembly GCA_030737875.1 of Allium sativum. Taxonomy (NCBI): domain Eukaryota; kingdom Viridiplantae; phylum Streptophyta; class Magnoliopsida; order Asparagales; family Amaryllidaceae; genus Allium; species Allium sativum. The sequence continues at coordinate 1,013,037,675 of CM060926.1, read as the reverse complement.
TATTTTACGTATTTGAATGATTATTTAAATTGATTTGGACAACCTAGTATATGAAGATTTTGCATGTACGCCTAGCTAGCGGGTATATGAAGTCCCAAATATACTGGATAGATATAGAATCACGCTCTAGTCGCTCGGAGATGATTCTGATGATCGCTCGAGCATCATCAGCATTTATGTTCGGGATTCGAAAGTGGGATTTCTATATATTTCCATTAGACTGGTGTGAGAACAAAAACTAGATACGGCTTACTGTTGTGATTTGGCATCAAAAATCTGATTTTTGGACTATGTATCAAAGTTATGAATTTGAAAAGCTAATCAACTAATTGATTGATGGTTGTGTTGTATGATTATTCCTTTAAACCATTACGTGAAAGAAAGGTAAATTTGGGCCAAATAGTACTAAATATTGAACTGTATTGAAAATTGTTTGAAATTGCGTGCATATACATGTGTATTCATTGAACATGTCATTGCAAAAAGGCTAGAGTAGAAGAAAAAAATTGTTTGCCCGACAAATAGGTACATGTTTACTAATTCCTTGGGGTTTTGGATGATTTTATGAGCCGATTGGCTAGCCGTTTGGCTGTTTCTTTTTCTTTTTGATTTGGAGAGGCCTGTATAGCGATTTTGGGATTTTCCCGGTGCTCTCGTACAGTGGAGGTTATGGCGAAATTTTTCGAAAATTTAGGGTGTTAGCCAAATTTTTGAAAAATTTGAAAAGTTCTTAGAAACTGAAAAGTTGAAAAACTTAAGCCATAATGGAAATACTAAAAGTTGAGTTGATTAGTTAAACAACTTCCAGCTCCGTTCCTTTTCGAGGACGAAAAGATTTTAAGTGGGGGAGATTGTAACAACCCTAAAAATCCGAACTAATTTGAAATTTTTATTTTGGCAATTTTAATGAATTTTGAATATTTAAAATGAATTATTTTAAATAATAACGACGAGAAATTTATTTTGAATAGAATTAGAACGTATATATTTATATGAATCGGCGTTAGAATATAAATATTGATTTTTAGTTATAAAAGGAACTGAAAATGGTGTGGTAGTTTGAAATTTCGATTTCAAATTTCAAATGAATGTACAGTATTCAAAATAAATCGGATTTTAGCGAAATCAAAAATATTAGAATCTATTTGAAAATATCTTTCTAACGGATCCAAAAAATCCAAATTTCATAGCGGAAATAAAAAGTTATGCCCAGTTGAAAATTCAAAATAGTCGCTATGGAAATATAGCCCTTAAAAATAGTGATTTTGCAAATGGCCTCCGTTTTCGACGAAACAACTTTTGTTGGATCCGGGATGTCAAATTATTGCTAGATTCCAAAATTCATAATTTTTGAAATCAACATGAGAGCGTGGCAAAGGAAAACGTGTTTTGACAGTTTTAGTCAATTTGGATCGACCAGAAAATGGCCCTTTTTTAAACGGTCTTCAAATTTGACGAAATTAGTTTTGTTAGGACCATATCGTTAATATGAAGGTAGAAATAATTGTTCTGGAATTTTTTGGGCCCGTATGTGACCCCAGTAAATTGAAATGTACGTTTAAAATTCAATATAATGATTTAAATGTTAATTTAAATGAAAACTGATCGAAACGATGGAATTGGATGACGAAGCATATCCCATTGGGTTCGGAATATATATACATATATATAATGTACGTTTTAAATGGAAATCGATGAAATATATATATAATATATATAAAATAATGGCCTGACTAGAACGAGCCGCACCGCGGTAGTTCGCAAATTTCAACTATTGACTTCGAACGGACATTACGGGAGATCCGACCGTTGGATTCCCCTAAAATCGGAACCGTTGGGTTCGTATCGAAAAGAGCTTTCTAAAGAATATTAGAGATTTAAATCTAATGGTTGGATTTGGAATTATGTCCAAATCAAATTTGGGAAAGGTCGTTGTAAGTGCAGTTCAATGGCCGTTATGGAAATCGACTGTACGGGCCTTGATAAAATTATTAAAAATATCAATAATTAGTGTAAAATCATAAGAATTTATTTGGAAAGAATTAGGGTGAAAATTCCCATATTTGAAAAGATGGAAATAGATTTTTATTGAAATGAACTAGTTATGAACTAGAATTGGATTTGAAATTGTTTTAAAAATAAACAAAATTCCCAATATATGAATTGGAATGGATTTGAATCGAATTTATCCTCGGAATATTTCGATACTGGATTTCGCGATTATACGGATATTGTGGAGGAATTTGAAAGATATATATATCGTTATTCCAATACGATATTTGTTGGTTCCAGAATTTGATATTGAATATAAGCCGATATATTTTCTATTCAGAGCCTTGTATTTAATATCAAATTGGATTATGGGTTTGTCGTGAATGTTATCTTTAATAATATTATTCTTAAACCCAATGGAGTTAAGAAAATTAGAATCTGGCTGGAGATTAGTTAAGTTGAATGATTTCCTGGGTATTGATATGATGTTGGTTTCGGCCTTCAGGGTTAATACTTAGGAAATTATTCTCTTACTAATTTACGGTTAGAGACTGATGCGATTTTGGGTTTGTCTTGAAATGTGTTTTAAATGACGCTGTTCTTAAACCCAGGGTGAAAAGAATAAATCTTTTAATTATGATTTGAAGAAGAATTACCAATTAATTAACATTTAATTGGGACTGAAAATAGAAGGAGAATTGGGTTTATTGTGAACTGTGTTTTTAAACGACATCCATTCTTTAACCCGATTTACGGTGAAATGTGATTTGGAATTTATAGATCTTTTTATTAAGATTTAACGGGAATTTTCCAAAGTAACGGTTTTCCAATTTAATATATTAAATTGGAATTGAATGGAATTCGACTGATAATAATCGAAGTGAACTTCTGTGGAGGAAGATTGTTAATAGATATGGAATTTCGAAGGCTTTGTCGTTATTCCATTTATATTATTAGTCGGATACGGAAATTGATATCGATTATATATTGATTTGTTTTTCCGTAAAGGTTCCATAATTAATGGAATGTGATTTTGGGTTTATCGTGAACCGTGTTTTAAAGGACATTGGTTCTTTAACCTAGTTAAAGATAGGAATAAGATTTTGGGTTGTCGTGAATGGTATCTTTAACAATACTGTTCTTAGACCCAATGGAGTTAAGGAAATCAGAAACTAACTGGAGATTAGTTAAGTTGAATGGTTTCCTGGGTATTGATCTGATGTTGGTTTCGGCCTTCGGGGTTAATACTTAGGAAATTGTCCACTTGCTAATTTACGGTTAAAGGCCGATGGAATGGAATGTGATTTTGGGTTTATCGTGAACTGTGTTTTAAATGACATTGGTTCTTTAACCCAGTTAAAGTCAGGATATGATTTCCCAAGTTAAACAATCGTTAATGTTGATTTTTGGGAAGATTAAAACCAAGTGGAGTTTTAATGCATCTTTAATTAGATTGAAATGATATCCAAAGGAAGATTAAAGAATAAATTTAAAGAATTTATCTTTGATAAAATTAACGGGAACATTTCCCAAGGTATAAGAATATTTGAATAAAGGAATATTTTGGATTAGAATAAGGCGTATGTTGTGTTTTATAGCACTTGTTTATTATATACGCGAGTTATTCGGAAAGACCGGGTTTATCCCATTCTGAATAACTGATTCGATGATGTGTCGAGGATGAAGACGGTGTGATGACCGGAGGTCTTCACACCATTTGGATGATTACTTATGTCTTGATTGGGCTGTACATCCAAGACAAGGTAATAAGTGGTGATCGTCCAGACGTACCTGGAGATCGACCGGATATACGAGGACCTCTCCCCTGTATTGGACATATGGGGGAGGAATAAGGTGCCTCCGGTTTCATTCAAACCCAGAATGAACTTGTAAATGGATGTGTGTCTGACATTGGGTTTTATTCTGTGTGATTGATGTACATCGGTTACATAGCGTGAATTGCCTATGTGGCATGCTGAGATGCAAATGATCAAGGCTGCTGTTGAAAAGCAGAGTCTTGTGGTTGATGATCAAAGAACGGCTTTAATATAGCGTAACTTTGTGTAGCATTAATTCGCGAGCCTCACACCCCGGTGTGAACCAGAAACGGGAGAGGACATCAGGGAGGGCATGTGTTTCCTTCAAGCTAGGAGTGGTGTCAGCGTTTTACTAGCCCTGACATTTTACTTATGTGGATGATGGATTGCGAGGCGCCTCGGTTATATCGGCCGATCCGGGACCGATGGAGTCATTTGGCTCATTGACGCCTCATAGGGCGGGGAAACGCAGTGTTCAGACATTTTAATCCACATCGAGTGGACCGGCCCTGACAATCCAAGGTGCAGTTGCGGCTGTTACTGAGACACGGGCTAGAGCGTCTCGAATTAGCATAGGACGATCCCTTTGCCTTGGTTCACAGATGTAAATCCAACTTCCAATACGTGACAATTGCGGTTTTGATATTAGAGACTTGTATTGGCGACATGATACATGGCACCCATGCTGTCTAGGATTGATACATTTATATTCGAAGTTGTTTTATACACTATGCACTTATAATAGTATCAAATGATTTGTTTTAACGTACCAAGCATGTTTGGCTATTATAAGGGAAAACTCTATCTCCCGGCTTGCGTTGCATTGTGTGATAGGACCTGGGTCTTATAATAGCTTCATTTTTCCAAAAAACATTGCGCTGTTTTGTTATATGCACTGGTATTCTTGGGAGGAAACCCGTTCCGTGTTATACGACGTGGTCCCTTGATATATCTGATTTAAAGTAAAGTTTTAAATACCTGTTTTAGTTCTCACACCAGTCACATGACTGACCTAGAGTTTATTGTTTTAACATAAACTCTGGGTGCCCATATTTTTCGCACGGGCAGCTAGTAGTTTTGGCTTTGCAGATTTATATTCATAGGATCCTGGTTTACAGCTGGAATGATATTCGGAAAGCTCTGTATCCATATATTCTTTTCAGTTGTATTTTGTATTATTTTCCGCGCTGCATTGTAACTTGTAAATCTCTGATATTTAAATGTGTAATGTTTATCCGTACTCTGTATATTCTTGTATTCTGATGTAAATTATTATAATAAGCAATGAAATGTTCTTCTGTTTGTGTTCTGATTCGTCTTGTCCTCAAGGAAATCCGTTCTTCCTCTTCTCCTCGGAGACTGGGGAAGTTTCGAGTCCTTACATTTTTTCAAAGTGCTCGAACTTTGTAGATTAGCATTATGCACTTTTTTATTAGTAGACATCACTTGGTAACTCTTTGTTGTGTATTTATATTAACCAGCTTAGCTTGAACTCGACTAGTCTCTTTTCCGTTAAAAATGATTCAGTTTCTCTATTAATGCTATATGCATCACCATTATTTGTTGTATCCACATGCAATGAGTTTGTAGTATTCATATTGTTTTGAGACTGATTAATTTTCTGTTTTGGCAACTAAGATTCGAATATATTACATCTTCTGTTGTAAATTTATGGTTATGGTTGCTGAAAATTAGCCAGTATTGATAATTAATATTCGTGTTTATGTCATAAAAAGCATCAATTGCATGCTTATGAAATTGAAATACTCATCGAGTGTTGCAGATTATGAACTTGAAACACTCATCGGGTGTTGCAGATTATCAAACTGAAACACTCATCAAGTGTTGAAGATTATCAAACTGAAACACTTACTGAGTGTTGCAGATTATGAACTTGAAACACTCGTTGAGTGTTGCAGATTATCAACTTGAAACACTCATTAGGTGTTGCAGATTATCAAACTAAAACACCTTCTTAGTGTTTCAAAAATCTGCAACATAGTAATCTGCAACACCTAAAAAGTGTTTCCAAAAATTTAGCAATATTTTGTTATCGTTTCAAATTGGCCATTTTGGTGTTGTGAAGTAATCATATTACACAGAGTTATTCAGTAGTTACTTATCGACCGAAAGTTTATTGTTGACCAATTCTAGATAATATGAATATTTTCGTATTTTCAATCACCAACCTTAACTAGCGTTTGGTTGTTAGTTGACGCTTTACTATATAGTTTTTCAGTTGCATGTTGCCAAATAAAGTTAAAAGGGAGAGAAAATAATGTAGTGATGGCGTGGCGATGACAATAGCGATTTTATTGGGAAGACAATATTAAGAGAGAGGACATCGAGACTAAGGTTTAGCGTTTTCTAAGATGAAGAGGGAGAGGCAATAAAATGGGTAGCGTGATAAAGTATAGATAATATATAGCACTTAATTAAAATACACTAAGTAAATTGAAGTCACCATTGAGATATGTGCAGCATGACCTAAACATTATGCAATGAGAAAATTTGCACTATGGGAATTCACACTTATTATAAGCGTGGTGGTGTAATTTTATATTATCTTGTCTTTACAACTTATTAGTTGCATGTTGGATCCGAAAGCTTACTGTACATTGATCAGAAGCCCTTATACCTAATTCCGATCGGTTATATGAGTAAATATCAATTTTTAACTATTTGAATTCTTATTTCGTATGAATTAATCATTCATTATTATTAGTACTAATAGATTTTTTGTTGCAATTGAGCCACCTTTTAGAAATAATAACTAGTTTTTTTTAAATACTCACAGAAATTAGTCAGTTTTGGCCATGTAAACACTAATTGAGTTACATTCAGTTGGCGATTTTCGAAAAATCGTCAATTGGGTATAACATGTGATCCTTCGATTGACTTTCGAAAAACCACCAACGGGTGATTTTCAAAGGTGACCAGTAGTTTTTTCTTACACTTAAATATAGTCATCATTTTATCTCCTCCTCACTTTCCACTTTACCTAAAATTCACTCACTGTATTGTTGAACCATAAATCCAATTTTTAGTAGATCCGAATCCAATTTTAGTCGATTCTCTTATGTTGCGTACAAACTAGTATTAAGTTTTAGACAAGATTTAATGAATATATATATAAAAAAAAAAATTGGCCATGTATTTCATATGAGACAAGATGTATTTTAGACAATTTCAGTGCTATAACCACTTTGAATGGACTGATCATTTAATATGTGCTAGAGGACTCTAATACGCGCTTAAAATGCAAACTGAAAATAGATTTTTGTTAAATTTGATTCGAGAATTGATAAGAGATCCAAGATGGATGTAATTGCAAGTCGAAAGAAGATGCCATCACTGGCATATTGTTTGCTTTCATGTGTACATATTAGTAACATTTATGTATGGTTAGTTATGTATTGGTGTAATGAAGAAATTTGTGTTGTTCTTTTCCATGTAATTGATTAATGTTTGTTTAGTTCCCAAATATTTGTTCTTTATGTTATGCAATTCGATGTATATGTTGATTTGTAATTGATGTTTGTATATTTAAGAAGTTATTGTTTGGAGCATTTCCTCAAACATTTGATACATTGATATCGTTCATAGATGTTATGTGATAAACCTGAAATGTGTTTATTTTATGCTCTTATATTTTATCTTTTGTGTGTAACTAAATATTACATGTGTGTTATTTTGTCACTTTTACAGATATGCCAACTAAGCCACATGTAGTTAGAAAAATAGAAAATAGAGATCAAATTGTTATTTATATATATGAAGACTTGCAGATGGAGATCTCAAATCAAATTACTTTTTGGACAAGGAAATAATTGGTAGAAAGAATAGGCATATCACAAATCAAGGAAGACTTGTCAAGGAAGCAAGAAGAAAGGAGGAAAGGCCAAAACTTACCAAAGGCCCAAACTACCAGATTTCTAAACTTACATGATTTAATTAAGGCCTATTTGTGATTCTATTAGGGGTTCAGGTTGTCTAATCTATACTATAAATATCCATGTATTCTCATTGTAAACTTTACCCAAGAATTGAGAGTTCTTTTCTTTTCTATACTCCTCTTGGGTCTAATAAATTTGAGTTATATATTCAATTAGATTTAGTAGAGCATAATTTACTATTGCATTTTACCTTTCTCATTAGTGATTGACCGTCTGATTAGATTCAACGGTAATCCTAATTTTAGTTTTTATTTGTTAATTCTATTCTGCAATTTAAATTTCTACATTTTATTCTGCTTTCCTAGGTAGAATGAATTTAATATAGATTTGATTAGATTCGAATCTATAGTGAATTCAATAATAGTTTGCTTGTTTTTCCTGTTTCAATTGATAATTGGGATTTGGTTGTCGGTTCAATTAGATTTCTTCTGAATCAAATTACAATTTCAATCAAATCCTCCAAACTCGTCTAACTTTCTCACGAAATTATAAATATAACATATTTTAATTTTCCTCCTTGTGTTTGACCTGCATACTACACACTTGTGCGCTTGTAGTAATTTATAGTAAATTTGCATTTTTGTATTCCATAGGAAAGTGTCAAACATTATGGTATGGAGAAAATACTTCTCCTTGTTTCACAGTAGGTCGAGCTACCAATAACAAAATAGATAGCAACCCATCTCTTCCTCCATATCAGAAAATACCATTCCTCAACAAAAAACAAATCGGTTTCTCCCATTTCCTCATAACAGCTCAAAATTGCTATTTTTACACTTTTCATCAAATAAACTCAATTCTGGACCACGACAAGAGCATCTGACGTCGTTGAAGAGGATATAAGTATTATTTTTCTTCCTCGATTGGGTTATATTTTCAAATTTAAGAATATATATATATATATATCTTGCAATAATTCCTATCAAACTACATTATTAATTACCATGATAGACCTTCATGAAGTTAAAATTGGCAATTATCCCAAAAACTATTAAAATTTGTTTCAGTTATACAGGCAATTATCCAAAAAACTATTAAAGTTTGTTTCAGTTGTACAAGTATTGTTTGTGTCCATATTTTTTTGATGAAAACTTTGGTTTTTTCATGAACTATTATATTGTGAAATACGTAGAGTTGGAGCCCTTTCCAATAAATGGTAGTGTTCTGTATCTTCAATATATGCATCACACTTCGAAGACTAATTGAATGATGGTAACTATATTGAACTTTAATTTGGTTGTCTTACCTTCAATAAAAAAAAATATTTATTGTAATCTATATTCATTGTTAAACAATTTGAAAGTCCAACCTTTACCGTTGACCACTCTGTTTCGTTGAAAAGGTAACTTCACAACATTCTAGAGTTCTAAAGGAGATTGAGTGAGCTAGATTTATGCCTTTGATGAGATTGAGACATATGCAGCTAGATTGTTATCTCATCACCACATTTGTAGATGGACGGAGGCTAGAGACATCAACATTTCAATTTATACGTAGAGAGATAACTATCACTTTAGGTAATGTCGTTGAGCTTTTAGGTTTGCCTATTGAAGACATGCCGTCAGTGATTGGTCAACATGGTTTAGTAGGAATTATGTAAGGAGTTATTGGATCTTTCTCCACCCCATGCACAAGTTAGGGGAAATGAATTGCTGTAGTGAGATGGTACGTACACGCTTAATTTGATGATATACTTATCGATGCTACCAATGTCCAGATTGAGTAGTAAGCATATGCAATTATTTTGCTCCTTATTACCTCACGTTTCATGTGCGATCACTCAAGACCAAGTGAATCTAAAATGATTCATTTTTCTAGGAAAATTAGGTGAGTGCGGTAAATATTCTTAGGGTATTGCGGCATTGTGTTATACATACATGGAGTTATCTAGACTTGCATTACTGAAGACAAGGATTATTGGAGATTATTTAAGCTTTTATAGGTTTGCCATGAAGTTCATAGCCATATGTTTACTTCGTTATGAATTATCGCATGTTCGTTTCAATTCCATGTTATTTTTTTCAGCTTTAGTCATAGACGTATCTGTCCGTTGGTCGGATTAAGTCTATAACATTGTCATTGATCATACAGTTCATTTGGGATCTTGGTATAATTAATAATTTATGATATAAAATTTAATAATAATATAATTGCACTTATTACTGTTGAAACTATTATGTTTTGATAGGTGGATTGGGCCAAAGAAAACATCACAAACACTAAGAAGGAATGTAAAATTCTATCGTAACGAGTTGGATGTTCTTGGCTCCATCTCGATGACAGAGGCTCCTTACATGTAGAATTTGCATGACCATCTTCCAGTTATCTGTACTACCACCACATATCTTTAGTCTGCTAGAGTTTTATTCATCTGCATGACTTAGACCGTGCATCATTTACCCAATCGGGTTACGCCGCAATTCAATAATGCGCGACATATATCGGAGAAAGCACCAATATACAATGAAAATCGCAACGCTGAGGACTATGCACTTGTCACTGAGCATTGGAATAACATGCATATGTTCACTCAGTTTGAGCGGGAGCATATCTTATTAGTTTCTGAGTATACGAAGGGTATAGCTGAGCAATAATTGTTAAGAACTGAATTAATCGATCGAACCGGTTCATTCCGGCCAATTTGGTTTTGAAACTACATCGCCTTAAAATTGGTTTGTAAAATATTCTTTTTGGTTATTGGTTTAACTAAATTAACCAAATTTTATTTTATTATATAATTTAATGATATTGTAGTACTTTAAGCAATTGATTTGTGATAAAATACAAAGACATTTGTTAAGAATAAGTCAATTTTATTGTAAAAATAAGACTTAGTGAATAAAATTGCTCTAAACATAAATTATGTTCGGCTTTGAGTGAATTAATCATTTTAATAATAACTTATTCTTCAAGTTTGTTTAAATTTGTACCCCATCAAGTTAGTTGAAATTATTTCGGTTTGGTTCGGTTTTGATTTTTTTTTTAAATTACAATTCGATTTGAAATCTTTTATCTTAATACCAACCGAACTGACTGAATCCTCATGCCTAATAAGGTGGATTAGAATATTATCCATGGATATGTACATAGGATTCTAGTACATGTAGTTATAAGAAATCCAAACACCCCTCGTGCACCGCTAGAGAGGAATATTGTAAATTTAATGCGTATTGTGACATGAATAAAAAATTAGTACAATTGTGTATTGGTTACTTTCTTTAATATGTACAAGTAGATGGCATTTATGAGGCTTTAGCGACAATGAAGCATGATGAAAGACGTTAAACCGATGAAGAGTGGAGGGAGATGTGCTTAAATATAAATGTTGATCCGCTTTTTGGTAAAGCAGTCACACGTCAAGTTTATGGTTAGTGACACGCTTGGGTCTCGAGAACATCATCGAAAAACACGAAGCAATTTGGTCGAAGTCACGAAGTGTTTGGGAAAGGTTAGACATATTGTCGACTCCTGAATCGACGTTATCGGATTGGAAAAGTCGTTAATATTTTTGGAAAATCCGGCATGGTAAAAATACGTGATCGACTCGGTCTGATCAACTCAAAATCCTTGAACATCTCGGTCCGATCACATGGCAAAACTCATCAAGAAAAATATTTTGGTTTTGGCAAATTCTAGTTTTGATTACTCAAAAACAGTAGATCGAAATAGCGTGATCACTAAGAATCACTTGCACAAACTTAACTAGCTTGGATCGACCACTTGGCAAAATATTAGATTTGACACTCAAAATAACGTGATCAACATAAGAAAACCTTCAATTTTCACATGCGCGTGTCGGCCCTGACATGACTTTGATTTGACAAGGTAGGATTCAAAATCCAGGATGCGAAATTTGCACTTCGAAAATACTCTGCTCAACATTGGAGGCGGTGCGAATTTTGTGGGCGCACATCCCAAAGTTATGCAAAAACTTGGGATCGAGCTAGGGAGGAAAAATTTGGTAAATGGCTAAGCGGCTTTGGAAAACGAAAATACACATGCGGATCCCTCCTTTTTCAATGATGCATACATACAGATCACTTAATTTCATGATTCGAAATCACCATTTGGCATGGATGCCAAGTGGTTCAGAAAATGGTTGATCGCTTTTTGTTACATGTTGATCATTGTTTTTTAGGTGATTAACACATGTTGATCACCATTTTTTTGGATTTTTTTTAGGATTCGATTTTTTTGGTCAGACTTGATATTTTGGCTAAGTATTGGGGATACAAATTTTGCATCCCATGGACACGAAATTTTGGTTTATGCATGGAAACTTCACCTATAAATACCCCTTTTCTTGGCGTTCAAAGGGGTTGGCTTGGCTTGGCATTTTTGGACTTTGAGCATACAACAGAGCTTTCTTTGGAGCTCATTAATGGCTTACATGGTCATTTCTATGGCTTTGGACTTCATCTTGGACTTTTAAACTTCACATAGAAGTTTTCCTGCAACTTTTTAGCATTTACTTGGACTTTTGGAGATTCTTGGACATTGAAGCATTTCATTGGACATTGGAGTTTTCACTGCCATAAGGAAGATGAAGACGGGCATTTTAGTAAAAGTTGGGAATTAACAAAATATTTGTTATCTTATTATACAAATTTGTATATTTAAAGTATCCGCACTTGGATAAGCATTGTAATCAATATAATGATGATGAATGATTGTTATAAATGTATGTAGGCATTAGTGTCAAACCACTAAAAAAGTTGTGCGTACCTTTACATTTCATTGCATTTGGTTGTTTGGATATTGGGTTTACATCTAAGCCCACTCTTGGGGATTGGCGTGTGCAAATAACCAATTTTCCACGTCAACACTTGGTGCGCCAAGAAGGGGGCACTACAACTTCGACTTCGGCTTTTCTTCTTGGTTTTGGTCTTAGGATTTGGTTTTGAATTTCGGATTCGAATTTGTTTCGAAAACAGGATTCACTTGCTTTTCATCATCGTTAAATACAAGAAGCACTATGCTATTACCGAGGCTCAAGTTGTTAGAGGTGAAGGAAGTGAAGAACTTTCTTCAACCGGTAATCCCTCAAACTTTGTCACTCGATACGACGTCGACGGAATGATTAAGGATTTGGCTTTGGATTTGAACATTCGACTCGAGCGGCAGGAGGAAGCGACGAATACTTTTCTCGCTCGGATTGAGGCTAGGCTTGTACGTGTTGGAAGGCCGATAGGCCAGGAAAATATTATCGGGACAAACATTAGTTTTCCGCAAGTTGCGACTCAGGAATTAGGGAAAACACCGCAAACTAATCAACAAGGGACACCAATCCTCGGACCAGTGCTGTTCCCGCTACACTTGGGGGTTATACCCTAATCTTGACATTGCTCAAACCCGTGATGCTTTGGTTGGTTAAATCGTGGGTCCAACATTGGTAATGTGGCTCACGTGCCTTTGTACATGATTTTAGATGGTAGCACTCCCACAGTTCTTGGAGCGATGATTGTGCCCGTTGTGGGTTTTTTGGGTCAGGATTCAAGCGGAAGTTCTTATTGCGAATCAATTGTTGCTAACATCAACTTAAACACTAGAAGCACCAATGTTGTAACACCTGTATTTTCTGTAAACATTAATGTAACAAATCAAAGTATACTTAATTTTTAAGAGAAGAATTAAGGGAAATGGGTTATGCCATTGCATTCATCTCGAAATTCTGCTTGAGATAGAATCCGAGTTTGCATAAATCGGACTTCGTATGAAGAAGTTATGGCCTTCAGAAGTTTCAAGAATTTAAATAAATAAAAACAGATTCAAAATTCGAATTCAAAACATACACCCGGGCTGGGCGGGAAATTTCCCGCCCAGGACCCAGGTCGACCAGGGGGTCGACCTGTGTACATAGGTCGACCAGGGGTTCGACCTGTGTACAAAGGTCGACCAGGGGTCGAGCTGCCCTGTTTTTCCAGATCCGGACTGCAACGATTTTGACCTATTCTGGACGGACCGGATGGCTTCTAAGGCGATCTAATGGCTCTAAAACACTCTCTACACCTATAAAAGAATGCCTAGACCTAAGGTTTCTCCACACAAATTCTTTTAGGCGTCTACATGTTGTTTCTCTCTAGCCTCCACCAGTAAAATAAATCTTATTCTCCATTAAAACAAGTTATAGTTCTTCTTCAAATTGGAGATTTAAATCAAGTCAAAGCTTCAAGTTGGGCCATAGGCATTCCTCTTCAAGAAACGCCACTCGAATCATAGCAAATCGCCTTTTCTAAACCGATCACTTTAAGTTCGGTTATTCCTTAGATTTGAATGTGTAATTGGACTCGTGAATGTAATAAATTAAAATATAGAATTGTGCCTATTTGCAAATTAATTATCTTTGATTCATGCTTATGTCAAATCTAACGTTATCTATGCCTTTGGATCTGATTCTCGATTATGGCCTAGAACTTATTGTGGCTAATTACCAATGACTATGATTATGGGACTTTTTCCTAAGACTATGACTATGAAACTGTTGCCCATGAAACTATCGCCTATGACTATGATACATGACAAAGAGACTATTACATATGACTATGACTATAAGACTGTTGCCTATGACAATGACTATGATTCATAATTTTGAGACTATTGCATATGATTCATGACTATGAGACTATTACCAAGATTCATGACTATGAGACTATTGCCTATGACGTTGATTAAGAAACTATTTTGATTAGTTGCCCATGACTATTGTGGTTAATTGCCTATAACTATTGTAGTCAGTGACTTATGCCTATTCCCATTAACCAATTAGGTTGTACTTCGAACTGGCATTATGTTGGACCAAATCACCTCTGCCTATTCCCTTAATTATGTTGGATCTCATTTTTGGGGTGTAACTTGTCTAGTTTATTCCTGTTCACTGTTATGTACATCAAACCCATTGGAACCATTATTTTTGTATTTGGTTCATTCTTGCATGGCTATTCTTTTATGATAATTTTCGTGCTTATCCCCTATTCCTTGCTTTGATACTATTAGTATCATTTCATGAGTACTTAGAAACTTGTGAAATCATGTTATACGTACGATTATAGCGCGGGAATTTGGGCGTAGCTTAATTATGTTAGTTTGGCATAATAAATATGTTGGCATAATCTAAATTTGCTATAATAGTAAATGATTTACATGCATATTAGACTTGGGCATAAATTGATAAATTTAATTGGCCGCAAAGTGTGTAATTGGCGTGTAAACCAAGTTTTGGATGTAAACGGTAAACTAGAATATTAAATCTAGTTTTGACATGAACCGTAAATTGGAATATTAATCTAGATTGGGCATGAATATATATATATATATCAACATGAATCAGTGGGAGAGTTAAGTACATATAGGGTTGGTGGGTAATATTAGTAATATAGGCCCACAAACTTAACCATTTAATAAACATGCTTGAACCAGTCGAAAGGTTAAGTACATATCGGGATCGGTGGGAAATATTAGTACATATAGGCCCACAAACTTAACCATTAAATAGACATACTTGAATCGGTGGGAGGGTTAAGTACATCATGTGTAGGTGGGTAATATTGTGTATATATAGGCCTACAAACTTAACCAATAGGAAACCCTAGTAACGGGGACCCATTTCAATAGTAACCCACATAGATGTATCACGGTACCCTAAGTTAGGCAGAGTGGGGCACGATTACTGGGTTGATTATAAGCGGTCAAAAATAGCGGTAGTGGGGTACGTCAGTGTAGGTCCCGATGGTTTACGGGCATGCACGTACTCCGGAGTGGAAAAAGCAGGCACTGGGTACCAGTAGTTATACACTGTGCATCTTGAATCGTGTCGGGTCGCTATCATAAGGCTTGATACACCTTATGGTGGGGCCAGCACAGAGTATCTACACGCAAGAGAGGGCCAACTGACATAGACACATGGAAAATTAATACAAAGTAGGTAGCATAATCCCTAATTAGACCTAGGTCGCGTAAACCCTGAATCCGAGAAGCGTTCAATAGGTAGCATAAACCTCAGTGGCCCTGGGTAGCGTAAACCCTGGTTGAATCTAGGAAGCACTCAATAGTAAACCCTAGATTAGATCTAGGTAATAAATGGAATCCCCATAATAGATGTACACCTGAAGGCAACCACAAATACGGGGATTGGGATCACGTTATCACATGATCATAGATTACTAGTTTGGACACTTGTAGGTAGTGCAGAGATATAGAAATCAGTATAATAGGGTAGTTGCGAAGAAGAGAAGAAGTAGAAGCGCATTCAGTTTATCAGTACATTCAGTTTATCAATACAATCAGCTTATCGGTACATTCAGTTTGTCTTGCCGTATCCCATGCTTATCCCATGTTATCTTGTTACTATGGTTTAGTCTTATATTTAGTTTATTCATGTCATGACCCCTTTTTCTCGTTTAAATACTAAGAATCACTGGACTTACCAGACTTTATGTCTTACTTAGTTTGCTTTCGCCTCTTTTCTTCCATTCCCTCCCTCTCCAGGTATTCAGGTAGGGAAAAGCTCAGCTCATCTTGGGGCCATTACTCTTTCCGAGCTTGAAGATTCTTTGGCGCATTGCTTTGAACTCCTTTTTCTACTGCTATGGCTGGCTCATGCTTTATTTGGGGGAATCATTTTATGCTTCTTTATTTTTATTAAACAAGACATGACACTTTGGTATTGTAAAACAATCTTTGTACAACCTGTTTATCAATGAAATAAAATTTTATTTATTTGCCGCTACTTTATTTGTCTGTCTTGTAATTTTTCTGCATCTTGTACTAAAAATGCTCCACCGAATTTAAGGCATTCCCTTTGTGAGTGACCTTAACGGAGGTGGGGTGTTTCACTTGGTATCAAAGCTGAGGGTTACCGGATCAGATAAAAAGATTTGAAAAAAATTATTTTTAAACGGTTTTAAAAGAAGCATTTTCAAAAGAAAAGTTTTGTTTTAAAGGCATATACCCCAAAGACATATGCATTATCTTTTGATCCACCGTTTGAATCCTTGTTTCCTTCTTTCCTGTGTCTCTAGGGCTCATGGCTTTCTGGGAGGTAACCTCATCGCGGCATGGTTCCGTAGGCTTGATGAGACTACGACACTTGTCAAAGGGCGAATAAATGCCTAACTTCCATCTGTAGCCGTAATTTCCTTTCGAGATTTGTAGGATTCCCCGTGCAATGGAGGCAACTTTTGAGAGACATGTCAACAAGTTACATAAGGATGACAAAGTTGAGAATGAGGGGGTTTGGCTAAGGAGCCCAACACAAGGATGAAGAACCCATGGATATGGACTTGGTTCACAAAGGAGGAAAGGAAAGAATCTTAAAACCTAAAACAAGAGGAAGTATCTTTATTATGGTATAACAGGTCGTATAATTAAGGGCAAGGGCAAAGAACAAGGGACAGGAATTTCTGGAAGGCAAGTGCATGCTCTCACTGCCAGCATACCTGAGAGAGAGGCAGTAAGATTTCGGTTGAAAGAGTTTTTCCTTTTTGATTATCCTGTTAGTACTCCTTCCGATTTCAGCGCTTCACATCCGTATATATCTGCTTCCATAGTTGAGTCTCTGCACCCTAGATATTGTGTAGTAGAGGATCCCATTATAGTCTCAAATCCAATTGCTGGTTCGGCCCATTTATCTTTGACTTGTGAGGATTTGAGAATAGCTATATTTATGCTTATGTTTTTGGGTTATGGGTTGATTCTAGGCATTGACTGGTTAGCTAGTAATTGTGAAACAAGGGTAGTTAGACTTTCGACTTGCCTTGGGAATACCCTTGAGATTTCGTATGATCCTAAGGGATCAGTTTGTCTTGACTACCTAGAATCACTTTATTTATCTATCGACGATTTTCGATCCGTTGGAGTAGTCCATGAGTACGCAAGATGTTTTGATTAGGGTAGGGGTTTTCCCCCCTAAAATTCGAGACAGACTTCCGCATGTATCTAGATGGCACTGGAAAGCCAGTTATGCGATCAACGATAATTCTGGAGCAAGATTGGCGAGGGTAGCCAGAGTCGGTACAGTGCTCAATTGTTTGGTTGTTTTGTTAGTATCATCTCACATAGATCGTCCAAATTCGGAGGAGTATCCCTTGGATGCTAGTCTGATATTGGTTTAGGCCTTTGGGGTTTGTACTTGAGGGATGTCGAGTTCGACTAGGATGGTTTGCGTGAGAAATAAATGGTTGGGGCTGGCACCCTAAGTTAGACTAACCTTAAGAGAGGTAATAAGAACATAGTAACCATTAGCTTTAAACCCTCAGATTTGCAGCATGGTGGATAAGCTAAGTAGAGGAGAATCATCTTAGGATATACACTTGATATCATGGTTAATATCTGTTTATCTTGGAAAGATAGTTCGACTACATTGGATACCCTCTAACATGGTAAGTGATCGAGGGCCTATCTTTACTAGTGTGCTTTGGAAATGGAGGTCAAAAAGCTTCGCAACCATGAAGTTAAATTAGATAAGGTACAGTGGAGTGAAGCTCAAGAAGATGCGACTTAGAAGACTGAAGACTAGATACACGCATCTTACCCTTTTTTGAGGGTATATCCTTGATTCCTCTTTTTCTGTAAAATCTATTTGCATACTAGTCTTTAGCTTTTAAGTATATCCTCTCGGTCCTATCCTCAATACTTAGGTAGAAGCCAATGGATGTAAACATGTGTTTGAGACATGTTATGTTTGGTGGATGCAAGTGGTTGCAAGTGCTTGCTAGTGGTTGCTCGTGGATGCATACACACACATAGGGCACTAGATCAGCTCAGTCACTTCCATATTGCATTTGCATATATGTATTTGTTTATGGATTGAACTTGATATGTTATCCTGTGGACGTTGCATTTGAGTGAATGGTTGTACATTCAACTAGAAATAATATGTATCATTAGGATTGCATACATATTGGACGCATGACACTGACATGATTTGCAGTAAGGAGGTCAACTGAATCAGTAGACCACCTGATTTTGCATTAAATAAGGACATATACACACACTATGCATATGATCATGAAAGCATTAGAAATCCTTTTAGGGACAATGGATGCCTGTGATTGGATGGTTGAGTAGATGGATGCTGGATGTTAGGATACATTCTTCTTAACTTGAAGATTTCGGGCACGAAATCCCTTAAGGAGGGGAGAATGTAACACCCCGTATTTTCTATAAATGTTAATGTAACAAATAAAAGTATACTTAATTTTTAAGAGAAGAACTAAGGGAAATGGTTACCCCATTGCGTTCATCTCGAAATTCTGCTTGAGATAGAGTCCGAGTTTGCGTAAATCGGACTTCATATGAAGAAGTTACGGCCTTCAGAAGTTTCAAGAATTTAAATAAATAAAAACAGATTCAAAATTCGAATTCAAAACACACGCCCGGGCCGGGCGGGAAATTTCCCGCCCAGGACTCAGGTCGACCAGGGGGTCGACCTGTGTACATAGGTCGACCAGGGGGTCCACCTCCCATATAGGTCGAGCAGGGGTCGACCTGAGGGTCGACCTGCCCTGTTTTTTCCAGATCTGGACTGCAACGATTTTGACCTATTCTGGACGGACCGGATGGCTTCTAGGGCGATCTAATGGCTCTAAAACACTCTCTACACCTATAAAAGAATGCCTAGACCTAAGGTTTCTCCACACAAATTCTTTTAGGCGTCTACATGTTGTTTCTCTCTAGCCTCCACCATTAAAATAAATCTTATTCTCCAATAAAACAAGTTATAGTTCTTCTTCAAATTGGAGATTCAAATCAAGTCAAAGCTTCAAGTTGGACCATAGGCATTCCGCTTCAAGCAACGTCACTCGAATCATAGCAAATCGCCTTTTCTAAACCGGTCATTATTCCTTAGATTTGAACGTGTAATTGGACTCGTAAATGTAATAAATTAAAATATAGAACTGTGCCTATTTGCAAGTTAATTATCTTTGATTCATGCTTATGTCAAATCTAAAGTTATCTATGCCTTTGGATCTGATTCTCGATTGTGGCCTAGAACTTATTGTGGCTAATTGCCAATGACTATGATTATGGGACTTTTGCCTAAGACTATGACTATGAAACTATTGCCCATGAAACTATCGCCTATGACTATGATACATGACAAAGAGACTATTACATATGACTATGACTATAAGACTGTTGCCTATGACTATGACTCATAATTTTGAGACTATTGCATATGATTCATGACTATGAGACTATTACCAATATTCATGACTATGAGACTATTGCCTATGACATTGATTAAGAAACTATTGTGATTAGTTGCCCATGACTATTGTGGTTAATTTCCTATAACTATTGTAGTCAGTGACTTATGCCTATTCCCATTAACCTATTAGGTTGTACTTCGAACTGGCATTATGTTGGACCAAATCACCTATGCATATTCCCTTAATTATGTTGGATCTCATTTTTGGGGTGTAACTTGTCTAGTTTATTCCTATTCACAGTTATGTACATCAAACCCATTGGAACCATTATTTTTGTATTTGATTCATTCTTGCACGGCTATTCTTTTATGTTAATTCTCATGCTTATCCCCTATTCCTTGCTTTGATACTATTAGTATCATTTCATGAGTACTTAGAAACTTGTGAAATCATGTTATACGTACGATTATAGCGCGGGAATTTGGGCGTAGCTTAATTAAGTTAGTTTGGCATAATAAATATGTTGGCATAATCTAAATTTGCTACAATAGTGAATGATTTACATGCATATTAGACTTGGGCATAAATTGATAAAATTTAATTGGCCGCGAAGTGTGTAATTGGCATGTAAACCAAGTTTTGGACGTAAATGGTAAACTAGAATATTAAATCTAGTTTTGACATGAACCGTAAATTGGAATATTAATCTGATTGGGCATGAATTGAAAAAGGGGAATATTAAAGCTAAATTGGTATAAACTGCAAGTTGGGTTAATTGATTGGTAAATCGTGTTTTGGCATAGAATATAAGTATGTTAATTTGCATGATAGTTGAATATGATCTAGGCTAAATTGGTTTACGGAAAATTTACATAAATAGTAAATTTAGTAAGAGAAGAATATGCCTAACCCGAGGTTAGACTGAGTTGTGGTGTAAAACTATCCGGAACCGACCGGCACATCCAGTGACCACAACAATACCTGTCTAATGCGGGTGGTTAGTGCATCAAGCCCAGAAAGACCCGAGGTTAGACCGAGTTATGGTGTAAACATGCCCGGAACCGACCGGCACATCCAGTCACCACAACAACATCTGTCTAATGTGAGTGGTTGGTGCTTTAATTAATTAATTAATTAATTAATTAATTAAGGCTCATGAATAAATCAAGCTAGAAATGGTGAGGCTAAGTAATTAGGGAAACACTTAACAGTAATAACATGTAACAAAGACAAGAAGGGTGGGGTTAAGTAACCGAGAAAACACTTAGCCAATTCAACATGTTAACTAGACAAGGTTGATAGGGATCAAGATAATTTGGACACTTAACCAACTTAACATGTTAACAAGGAAAGACTTGTGGGGGGGTTAAGTAAGAAAGGGAACACTTAACCATAATAACATGTTAACTAGATAAGTGGGTAAGGTTAAGTAAGCGTTTAACATGCTAACTAGACTAGATGGTGAGGTTAAGTGAATTTAGAACACTTAACTGTCATAACATGTTAATTAGACAAGTGGGTGAGGTTAAGTTAATAGGACACACTTAACCAATATATATATAACATGATGTGTGATAGGGTTAAGTAACACAAGAGGAACACTTAACCAATATATATACATAACATGATATGTGATAGGGGTTAAGTAACACAAGGGAACACTTAACCAATATATATATATATATATATGTATATATATAACATGATGTGTGGACAGGTTAAGTTAACTTGAATGAATGGATAACACTTAACCAAGAATATATATATATATATATATCAACTTGAATCAGTGGGAGAGTTAAGTACATATCGGGTTGGTGGGTAATATTAGTAATATAGGCCCATAAACTTAACCATTTAATAAACATGCTTGAACCAGTGGAAAGGTAAAGTACATATCGGGATCAGTGGATAATATTAGTACATATAGGCCCACAAACTTAACCATTAAATAGACATACTTGAATCGGTGGGAGGGTTAAGTACATCACGTGTAGGTGGGTAATATTGTGTATATATAGGCCCACAAACTTAACTAGTAGGAAACCCTAGTAACAGGGACCCATTTCAGTAGTAATCCACATAGATGTATCACGGTACCCTGAGCTAGGCAGGGTGGTGCACGATTACTGGGCTGATTATAAGCGGTCAAAAATAGCGGCAGTGGGTATGTCAGTGTAGGTTCCGACGATTTACGGGCGTGCGCGTACTCTGGAGTGGAAAAAGCAGGCACTGGGTACCGGTAGTTATACACCGTGCATCTTGAATCGTGTCGGGTCGCTATCATAAGGCTTGATACACCTTATGGTGGGGCTAGCACAGAGTATCTACACACAAGAGAGGGCTGACTGACACAAACACATGGAAAATTAATACAAAATAGGTAGCATAATCCCTAGCTGGACCTAGGTCGCGTAAACCCTGAATCCGGGGAGCGTTCAATAGGTAGCATAAACCCCAGTGGCCCAGGGTAGCGTAAACCCTGGTTGAATCTAGGAAGCGCTCGACAGTAAACCCTAGATTAGATCTAGGTAATAAATGGAATCCCCATAATAGATGTACACTTGAAGGCAACCAAATACGGGGATTGGGATCACGTTATCACATGATCATAGATTACTAGTTTAGACACTAGTAGGTAGTGCAGAGATATAGAAATCGGTATAATAGGGTAGTTGCGAAACAGAGAAGGAGTAGAAACGCATTCAGTTTATCAGTACATTCAGTTTATCAGTACAATCAGTTTATCAGTACATTCAGTTTATTGGTACATTCATTTTATCTTGCCATACCCATGCTTATCCCATGTTATCTTGTTACTATGGTTTAGTCTTATATTTAGTTTATTCATGTCATGACCCCTTTTTCTCGTTTAAATTCTAAGAATCGCTGGACTTACCAGACTTTATGTCTGACCTAGTTTGCTTTTGCCTCTTTTCTTCCGTCCCCCCCAGGTATTCAAGGAGGGAAAAGCTCAGCTCATCATGGGGCCATTACTCTTTCCGAGCTTGAAGATTCTTTGGCGCATTGCTTTGAACTCCTTTTTCTACTGTTATGGCTGGCTCATGCTTTATTTGGGGAAATCACTTTATGCTTCTTTATTTTTGTTAAACAAGACAGGATACTTTGGTATTGTAAAACAATATTTGTACAAGCTGTTTATCAATGAAATAAAGTTTTATTTATTTGCCGCTGCTTAATTTGTCTGTCTTGTAATTTTTCTGCATCTCGTACTAAAAATGCTCCACCGAAGTTAATGCATTCCCTTTGTGAGTGACCTTAACGGAGGTGGGGTGTTTCAAATGTTAGCTTGGATAACTTGAATTTGTTTCTTGCTTTTGGTAATGGATCTCAAATCACGAATGTAATTCATTGATTTTCTCGAGGCGATGCCTCTTCTTTGCATTCAGATTATGCTACTCATAGTCCGTTCTTTTTTAATACCAGAAATTCTCGTAATCCACCGAATTTTAAATTGTCGGTGTTGGAAGTTTACGATGGTCAGAAGAATCTGCCTGCTCACTAGATGCACTATGTGCGCCGTATGGAAGTTCTCTCTGCCTCGGATAACGTCATGGCAAAGTGTTTTCCGCTTTACTTGACAAATATTGCTGCCGTGTGGTTTCGGTAGTTGGAATCATATTCGATATATTCTTGGAATGCCTTGGTTGGGAAGTTCGTCGAGTAGTTCAGAGTTCACATTGCTCGTCCAAAAAGCATCATGACACTAATAGCGATCAAGCTGAAGTCCACGAGTCTACGCAAATTCTTGAAGAGAATTAACGCATCGGTTGCGTCAGTCGGTAGAATCGATCCATTCGATGGATGCAGTCTCTGGTGTTTTAGATAAGACTAACTTTAAGATCTCACTACAGTGAGAACCGCCAAGGGATTTCAGTGAGTTCTACTTTGAGGCAGAAAGGTTTCTTTGTGAGGAGGATGTAAGGACTAATAATAGGTTCTCGAGGCTTATGTGGTTAAGGGCGGGGAACCGCCCGACTCTGGTAAAGCTAAGGATTCTGGAAAAGGTAAACCTTTTTCAGGGAATGATCGAAACATGGCTTGGAAGGAACCTGAATTCCCCCTTACTCAGAACTTACTCATTCCCTTAAAAGAGATTTACTTCGAAGTTCATCCTACTGCTCCTTTCATGAAACCTTCTAAGAGGGAGTCAACTCAAACAGAAAAGTATTCCTGTCGGAATTGCTTGTTTCATGATCTCGACGGTCAAAACATAAATGATTGTTGACATCTTCGGGATATGGCTGAAGAGCATGTCAGGGGCGGTGTGTTGGCGCGGTTCAATCGGACTCAACCTATCGTGCCAGGATAGGCACAACCCCTCATACTACTCAGGATAGGAGCGGGCCTAGCTTCTATGGTGGCGTTGTTATTAATTGATCTTGCTTCTAGCTCTGGTGTCTCGGATCAAGCCTCCCGGACATCAGTATCTTTTGGATTATGGTTTTTGGTCTTCTGGTAGTTTTGGCCACTCGGCTTTGGTTTTGCTTGGTTCTTTGGATCATGATCTTGGCTTTTGGTATTCCAGATTTTTGGCTCTTTTGGATTCTTTAGTTGCTTGGCTTTTGGTGTTCTCTGGCTTCTTGGGTTTTGTCGTTATGACTTTTTGTATTTAGCTCTTAGTGCTTAGCTTTTCAGTTCTTGGTTTCTAAGCTTTTGGTCTTCTTGGTTTCTCCTGCTTATGCTCTGGTCCTGGTTTCTTCCAAACTATGGTTATTTGGGCTTCATCCCATAGTTATGGCTTTCTAGGCTTTGGTCCATGGTTTTGGCTTTATTGGGTTTAGTCCTCTGGATGCACTACACCAAAAAGTAGTTTTAACTACTCCTACGTCTTTACCCATATCAAATATAATATGGCTATAACCCGTATTAATGTATGTCGATACGGTTACAAAAAACTTTCCTGTTGAATAATTTGTTTTCCTCCTCATTTAGGTGCAGATCATAGCCATATCAGATCTGACATGCCTAATAGCCATATCCAATTTAGTGTCTAATTTTGGTGCACACTCGAACTGTCATGTCCCTCTATGTTTCCATCGCCTATCCTTATTCCCTAAATCATTTTTCATTTTCTGGGGTAAACAAACTGATGCTAAAAAGAGAAAATGGCAGCAACTTCTAGTACCGACGCACGACGGAAACCTTTAGCAACCTCCAGCACCAACCCCCAACGACAATGGCACCACCAACATGCACAACGTCCAATACCTTGTCTGCAACCTTTAGCACCTTGTTGGCAACCTCCAGCACCTCGTTGCCACCTGCCGCTATCACCAGAGCACCAAGGTGAGATTTAAATAGTTATTTTTATTGCCTCTCTTTTGGTTGTGAACTTTTGTTACATTTAAGTGTAAATAGTTGTTCGGCATATTGGAACCATTGATTCTTGAAAATAAGTGAGTGTTTAGTCGCGTATGTCATCTTGTGAGCTGGTTGTTGGGTTTGTGATGAGTGTTTAGTTGCATATGTCACCTTGTGAGATGGTTGTTGGGTTTGTGATGAGTGTTAGTTGCATATGCCGTCTTGTGATCTAGAGAGAATTTCTTTACATGATTGTTAGGTTTCAATATTATTTGATCAATGAAATCTATCTGCATTGAGCTCTCAATATTCAAATTTGCAGCATCGAGCTCATAACCGAGCGAGTCCCAGTTCAATCAAGTAATGAATGTAGAGTTGTTATGTACCACACAGGTATAACTTATTTGATCATAGAGGTGTAACTTGAATTTTTCTCCTGATAATGTTTGATTAAATTGTATAAGTTGTGTCTGAAAAATAGGTACTATGGTTGATAACAAAGTCAGTCATCCTAGGAACTACGATTTCTACTTGTGCTTTCAAGAAGGGATGGTCGAGTCCTTAACCAAGACCATATCAGGATGGATTGAGCGAGTTCCAGTTCAATCAGGTGATGAATGTAGAGTTGTTATGTACCACACAAGTATAACTTGTTTAATTATACAGGTATTACTTGAATTTATCTCCTGATAATGTTTGATTAAATTGTCTAACTTGTGTCTTATAAGTAAGTATTGTGGTAGATAACAAAATCCGCCATCCAAGGAACTACGATTTCTACTCATGCTCTCATGCAGGGATGAGACACAAGTAATAATTTCCAAAAGATCGAAATTTCCAAAGGTGCGGTTTGTTACACGTTATTACTTGTGCAACCAACAACGCCTTTGGAAATTTTGATCTTTTGGAAATTATTACTTATGCTTGTGGTTTCAGTGGAGTATTTCGCAACAATAGTAATGCCATTCGAGTTGGTGGGATAAGGTTAGTCAAAAGGGGGTGCTTTTTATTACTCTAATCCCACCAACTTCTAACAACGTTCATATTGTTGTCGGACAACTCTACAGGAAACACAATTAAGCCTCACCCCTAACTTGAAAAGGGAGCCCTTCTCCTGCAGGTATGTTAAACACTTTATATATGAATTTCTTCTTTACGTTACATTTGATAGCTACTGGTCACCTTGTTTACTATAAACCCAGACTATGATACACTTGATAACACTTAGTATCACTTGGAACTTATATGATAATCATGAACCAAAATTTGGAATTGACAATTTCGAACTAAAGTTCATTTATATGATGTTGTGTACACATTTTTTCCTATGACCTTTGTTTTTTACTTGGACTGTCTGTTGTTCCATGCCATGAATAATGTACAGACTGGTTAAACCTTGCATGTTTGTGTTCACTTCATTTTTCTGTCTTATTTACTGACTTGTACAACTGCATGTTTGTGTGCACTTCATTTTTTCAACCTTTTTGTAACCCAAAAATATCATGAGTAGTGTGGGAAATTGATGGTATATTGATATTTTGGTTGATACTAGCAGGTGCAAGCAAACACTTTGATAGTTGATGGCGATCCAGAGGAGGTTATTTGTGAGGCAAGATAACAAACACAAGCTAGTCTTCTTGTTACTAGAAGTCATGGGTTATTAAAAGGTGTTTGTGTGCACTTCATATTTTCATCCTTGTTCACTGATTTGTATAGTTGTATGCCAATTTATATACATGTATTATTGTGGGTATATAAAACTAGTGTGAGAAAACCATTGGCCTTCTTATAATATGTGCTTAAATAAGATGTATTGTTGATCTTGATCATGTGTTAAATAAGATGCTTTATTGTCCTTAATGATGTGTTAAATAAGAAATTTTATTTCTTTTGATCATATACTATAGTATTATCGTTTAATATGTCTCAGAGTGAATATATATGTATGGAGATCAGAGCAATTAGTTACGGCTCTGAACCGTATCTTACATATCAGTTAGATACAGCTCGTATTTGTTGAGGTAATCAGGCACGGTTTAAAGCTATATCTAATCAATAAAGATGCCATTAGCTATGGATAAGAGAAGTATTAAACATCATTAGATACTGCTATTAGCCATAGTTAAACTACATTTATGGCATAGTGATGTATAATTTTGGTTCTCTAGCTATAGATGGTTGAGTCGATCTACCTATGTATGAGAGCTGTTATATCCCTAGGTAAGCTCTTTGCTTGACAATACACTATCACCCTCTAGTTATTAATAGAATTATCTTTTCTGGCTTTTAACTTTGAAGTGCTAAGTCTTCTTAACCATGTAACAAGAACCGACGGGATCCTAGGCATGCTCTTCATGAACGATAAACTATTCAATCTCCTTTGCTAATGAACTCTACGTCGAAATAGGCTAAATCCGCATACTATGTAGAAGGACTGACGAGACCCCTATGCATACCCTTCATGGATGATGAACCGATATTTTTTCTTTTGGCTTTACTATAAACTTCCTAACTTTTATAACTTTTATAAAATTACTTCGCTATGTAAGGACGCTTACTCGCGAAGTATGAAAACTGAAATTGGATTCCAACTATAAGAACACGGTAATCAAGTAAGAACTCTACTTTGGTAGGGACGGGTCATCTTGTCCTACTTCGACAAGGTTGCTTTGTCAAGGAGTGAGCATTGGATCCTACTCGTTTGGATTTTGGATCGTTTTGTCAAGGCGATTCATCTGGTTATCTGGGTACGTCAGGTGGACTTGTAGGTGAAGCAGCAAAATATTCACTCATGGCTTTGAATCGTCCTACCACAGCGATTCATCTAGTTATTCAAGTGGACTTATCAGTGACACGATAAGATTATTCACTCATGGCTATGGCTTATTCTAGTTATTTAGCTATCGATTACTTTAGATTGGCGGATTTCGGGTTTTCCCGGCTTCCCTCCTATGTTTATTCTACTTATTCAGATTCTCGGGTCCTTATGATCCCTAGGTTATCGGCTACTTTGGTTATTCTGGCTTACGAGGCTCCTTGGTCCATTGGTTGTTGGTTATTCTAGTACTAAGATTCGTAGGCCTATGCGTACTTCGACAATTCTAGTTGTTTTGGTTATTCCAACCATCTGGTTATTTTGGTTATCTCTCAAGAAACAATCTGGAGCGTTCATCGGCTTTCATTGGATTTCAGCCTTTGGTTTCATAGCTAATGTGATTTAGTACGATCGTAGATTTTTGATTAGTAAAATCCGAGGAGATCGCGACTTTCAGTTTCTTTGGCTTTCTAGTTTCATGGTTAATACGATCCAACATGATCGTGGCTCTTCGGCTTTCTGGTTATTGGAATTCCCTTCGGGCTTCTCCAACTTTGGTTTATGGATTCTTGGATTTTTGTTTTACTCGCAAAACACATCTTCCTTTAATCAAGAATGATAAATTTTGGTGGGAAAAGTGTTGACCTGCTTTTTGGCAAACAGTCACACGTCAAGTTTATGGTTAGCGACGCGCTCGAGTCTTAAGAACGTCGTCGAAAAACACAAAGCGATTTAGTGGAAGTCGCAAAGTATTCATAAAAGGTTGGAAATATCGTCAATTCCTGAATCGGCGTTATCAGATTGAAAAAGTCATTAATAATCTTGGAAATATAGCACGGTAAATATACGTGATTGAATCATTTCGATTAGCTCAAAATCCTTAAGCACCTCAGTCCAATCACGTGGAAGAATTCGTCGAGGCAAAATAATTTAGTTTTGGTAAATTCTGGTTTCGATCACTCAAAAACTACTGATCGACATGGCACAATCACCAAAAATCACTTGGACAAACTCAACAAGCTAGGATCATCCACTTGGCAAGTACCATATTTGCCACTCAAAATGACGTGTTCAGCACGAGAAAAACCTTCAATTTTTATATGTGTGTATCATCCCTAACATGGCTCTGATTTGGCTAGGTCGGATTGAATCCTGGATGCGAAACTTGCACTTCGAAAATCCCTCGATCAACACGCGAGGCGGTACGATTTTCGTCTGTGCGCATCAGAGATGCGATGCGAAAACTTGGGATTGAGCCAAGGAGGGGAAATTTGGTAAATGGCCAAGAGGCTTTGGTAAATGAAAAAATACATGTGGATCCCTCCTTTTCATTGATCCGCATTTACTAATCACATAATTTTGTAATGCGAAATCACCATTTGGCACGGATGCGAAGTTGGTTCAAAAAATGGCTGATAACTCCCTGGTATGTGTTGATTACTGCTTTTCAGGTGATCAACACGTACCGATCACCATTTTTTCCAGATTTCTCTAGGATTTGATTTTTTGGCTAAGTGTCATGGATACGAATTTTGCATCCCCCAGATACAAAATTGTGGCTAATGCATGGAAACTTCACCTATAAATACCCCCTCTCCTGGCATTCAAAGGGTGGCTCGGGTTTGCATTTCGGACTTTGGGTATTTGGGAGAGTTTTCTTTAGAGCTCATTGATGGCTTTCATGGTCATTTCTATGGCACTGGACTTCATCCTGAACTTGTAAAATTCACATTGAAGTTTGCCTACAACTTTTTGGCGTTTACTTGGACTTTTGGACATTAAAGCTTTATATCGTACACTGGAGTTTTCCTTGCACACTTTGGCATAAGAAAGAAGAAGAAGGACATTTTAGTCAAAGTTGGGAATTAACAAGGTATTTGTTATTTTATTGTACAACTTTGTATACTCAAAGTGTTCGAACTTGGATAAATATTATAATCAATATAATGATGATAAATGATTACTATAAAGTGGACACAGGCGTTTGCGCCAAACCACTATAAAACTTGTGTGTCCCTTTATGTTTCATTGCATTTGGTTGTTTGGATATCAGGTTCACTTCTAAAACCACTCTTGGAGGTTGACATGCCAAATAACCAATTTCCCACGTCAGCAAGAAAGAACATTCTTCGAGCAGTTACTGGAAAGGACAAACTCGATAGATCTAAATCACCAAGTCCTCCCCCTTTACCTCCTCTGTTGCTATAGTACAAAAGCCGAGTTAGAGGGGTTGCACGTTCTCATTACAAGGTATTGTTGCATCATC
This sequence comes from Allium sativum, assembly GCA_030737875.1. Lineage (NCBI taxonomy): Eukaryota > Viridiplantae > Streptophyta > Magnoliopsida > Asparagales > Amaryllidaceae > Allium > Allium sativum. The sequence goes on along the minus strand of CM060926.1, from coordinate 1,013,007,355 downwards.
ATAAGATGTGGGTGCATTGTTAGAAGGTGCTAGTAAAGAACATGAATCTAGGCACGATCTGTTTCAACTACCAACCACTTTGGATCCTACCATTGATACTGATGAAGATGGACCTTCCATATGATGTTGTAAAAAGAAAAACAATCTCCGCAAGCATAAGAACTTGAGGTGGTTGGTTGATTAATATGAATTGCTAGTTAGTTAGTTATTGAAATTATAAATATTTCGTTGTAGTTACTTACGAATCATTGAACAGTTGATGTTATTAATTATCCGATGTTGTTGCTTATGAATAGTTATTTGGTGATATGGAATTGTTGTGTTGTTATTTATATACACCTATCAAAATTCAAATGTAGACACCATTATGTTTTGCTGTTTTTTTTTACTGATGATATGGATTGGGTGGCCTTGATGTTCTATGGTTTACAGGTACAGGTCTATATTGAGGTTTTCGAGTGGGTGATTTCGCATCACGAACTTAAGAACTTATGGTGATATGTGAAGTGCTATTTAGTTAGCTGTTGAAATTCTAAATATTCCACTTGTTGTTACTTACGAATCATTGGACAGTTGATGTTATTAATTAGTCGATGTTGTTGCTTATGGACGATTATTTAATGATATGGATTTGCTATTAATGATATGGATTTTTTTGATGTTATTTGTATATACTTGTTAAAATTTATATGTATTCGCCATTCTATTCTATTATGTTTTTATTGTTGATGTTGTCAATACAGATTGGCTAACCTTGCTATTCTGTTGGTTGCAGGTGCATGTCTAAATTATAAATTTTAAAAGTTGCATGTTAGAGAGATAGACATATAGATTTCAAAAATTTCTAACTAAACGGCGATTAACATAACAAATACTTCTATTCAACATACAAATAGCAAACAACTTAAGGTGCAACAGATATTACATAGAGCAAACTTGGTACTTAGCAATTGCACTTTTCAACTTACATTACTAAAATACATCGCTTTCGATTATGACATACAGAACCACACATGCTACACCTATTTGCTTTAAATGACTAGCTCTCATCCATCACATCCTTAATTGTGACACCTCCACGTCCCTTAATGTCACCCATATGAGTATGCTTTAAGTTTTGTGAAGCACTAAAGGTATAAAGTACAACACAAAGACTAAAATTCACAAGACAGAATGTAAAACATAATAGAAACTTCTTAAAATATTTATTATTAAATCAGTCACAGCATTACAGTTCAAAATACCATGGAATCATTATCATAAAACAAAATGGCTCATGGAAAGAAAAATATCATAGTGCAAGAATAAAACCACAAAAGTCATCTCCCTCATAAGTCACCACAATAATCATAAAGCCAGTACCGAAGCAATACATGAAGTAAGAAATGGTCCAAGTCCAAGCTGAATCAAAAGATCAAAAGTCGTTGCTGCAATCTTCTGCCCTGAAAACCTAGGGGGAAAGGAAGAGAGAGAAAAAACTAGGTTAGACATAAATCTAGCGAGTTCCAGTGATTTTTAGCATAAGCATAAGATAAAGAAGTATTCAGACAGATGAATAGTAATATGCATAAAAATATATTAAAGTAGACAACACGAAACAAGATAAGAGAAGCTTCTCATTCATATCCCCAGAATTTATGCAACAACTATCATAATATCACGATTAGGTTTTATCTAATTTCTACCAAGTGACCGGCTCGCTAAACTGACGTGAATAACCTACTCCAGCTATGGCATTCGGGGATATCAGGCCCGAACCCTCAACTAAAAAGACAAGGCCTTAATCACATGTGTTACAACGTCTTATCTTCCCTATTTGGAACACTACACGCTCATGGTTGCACCAAAACACGCCTGTGCCCATCTCGTTTTGAACCTCCTATAATCTCGATTAGTAAAGCGTGCTCTAGCCTCTACCTAGTGAGAGATCAGATGATAACAGAAGGGTACTGATTGATATGCGTTCCAGACAAGAAAGCAGACTGACACAAGCCACCCCTAGACTTAGTCCCTAAGTTAACTTGGATTCTTACGAGTCCTCTTATATTTAACCAAAATCAACTCCTTAGTTTGTTAATTAGATAGGTTAAACTTAATAGGTTTAAGTTCATTAATAAGCTTAATGTAACGTTGTGTTATATTCCAAGGTTGTAATTAACATTTCTAAATAAATGTATTCTTTTTATACAACCCTTACCCAAGTCAAACAGATCCCTGCTTAGATGTTTAATAGATACAGGTTACAAGTTACTTAATGTTCAACTAAATATATTTTAATCTAATTTACATGTTTCTAATAACATGTTTAATTAATGTCTAATTAAGTACATCTTATTCCAATTCGCAAGTTTGTATATTCTTCCATTAGAATTTATTTCAATTTACAGTCCACAATTCATCGATTCTCAATATGCCTAAAAATCCCCTATTTAAACATTATTTCAATTTTTATTTGAACTAAACGGTAAAGGCTTAGGCTGTCGTTGACCTAGGCTTAGCGCAAAAACAAAGGAAAAAGGAGAAATAAATCTAGGCTTAGAAATAAATAAAATGAATAAACTAGCATTATAAGACTGTAAATAAAATAATGACAGAGAAGGGAATAAAGAAGAAGAAAAACAAATAACAATTAAAAAGGAATAGATAATAGACAGTAAATAAAATGATCAATAACATGTAAAAGATAAACTTATAAACATTGTAATTGTCAAACTTCCAGATCTAACCAATTTTACTATCTTAATTCTTTTTATTTAGATTGCTAATCTAAAAATAACATAGAACTCACAGAGAATTTTTGTAGATCCAGAATAAGGCCTTTGAAAGAAAAGAAGAAGCAGAATATCCTTCCAAATCTATAATTTGATAGCACCCTAATTTTTCCCTAATTTTAATTTTATTTTAGAACATTATGCAATAGATGTTAAGAAGACGAAGAAGAATAGGTGTGGGGAAGAAGTGAAGAGTGGTAGTCTATTTATAGGTGTGGAAGAATAGTTTAGGCCAAAAGATATTAGTTTTTTAATCTAAACCGTAGAAGACACCTCAACATTACATCAAAAAAGAATTATCTGGAAGCAAGTGACATTGTCTAGGCATAGGCTCATGCCTGGCTCGAAGTGGGTCGACCCACCGTTTATGTGGGTCAACACAAGGGTGGACCCATATATGGGCAGGATCTCCCTTTTACTGTTGCTTTATACTAATTTATTAATTAAATTATTTAATTTAATTTCAATCTTGAATTGATTGTTTATTTTTAGTCCAATTTACACAAACTAAAAATCTATCTGAATCATAATTTCGTATCGAACACAACGATGAAATCCATTTTACCTAATTCTAAATATAATTTTAATTAACACTAAATTTATTAACCTTCTTTATATGATTACTGTTTATTAAAATTTTGGGTGTTACATTCTCCTCTCCTTAAAGGATTTCGTTCTCGAAATCTCCAAGGTTAGAAGAATGTCATGACTATTATCAACCATTATCTACAGTCATCTACTCATCCACCAACCACTAGCATACATTGTCCTCAAAATTTCTCATGCTTTGTATGAACATATCCAAAGGTGTTGCATATATGTCCCTAATATAATGCGGAAATCAAGCGGTCTACTGATTCAGTTGACCTTCTTAATGCAATTCATGTCTGATTCATGTATCCAGTATGTATGCAAAAGAATCCTATTGATATATATATATTCTATATATGTGCAACAATCATTCACCAAGATGCAACATCCAAGTGATTATCCAACCATTTTCATCCATATTTAAAGTAAATTAAAATGCGCACATATCCATATGCACTATGTAAGTGTTCTAGTTAAGCTGATCCCTAATCTAGAGCCTAGTGTGTGTATGCATCCAAGACGTGCACTAGTAAACACTTACATCCACATGAATTTGTTCAACCATAACATGTTCTATCAGAAGGGTTAAAATTATTCATATCATCTATATGATTCTACCGATGAATCGAGATTCAAAATATAGGAAAATAGATTAAAAAAAGCTTAGAAAAGAACCAAGAACGTACTCTCAATGAGAAACAAAAAAAGAAGCGTGAATCTTATCTTCAGGTTCCCAAGTCGCATCATTGCTATCTTCTCCCCACTGTACTTTAACTATCTCGATCTCCTTATTCCATAGCTTCTTTACTTCTAATCCTAATATCTAAGCAATAATTTTTCTGACTGATGCCTCCTTCTCTATCTCTCCTCAAGGGTACTCGACTCTACTACCTCTGCGTAACCATGTAAACATTTCCTCAAGTGTAAACGTCGAACACATCGTGAACTCCGCCAGTCTCTCCGGTAGTCTAACTCTGTAGGCCATCTGATCTATCCTCTCCACTATAGGGAATGCCCCTACAAATCTCAGAGCCAACTTCCTTACTGAGCCAAATCGAACAACACTCCGCAAAGGTGACACCTTAATAAAGACCAACCTCCTACCTCGAACTCTATGCCTGTCCTCCTCCGAACGGCATGCGACTTATGCCTGTCCTGAGCCGCTTTCATCCGCCTCTGAATCAAGTCTTACTTTTCTAATGTTTCTCTAACCATCTCAGTCCCAAGTAGAAGTATGTCCGTAGACTCCCACCAACATGTAGGTGATCTGCAGGATCGTCCATAAAGTGCCTCAAAGGGAGCCATACCAATAATCGTTTGATTGTTATTATTGTATGCGAACTCTACCAAGGGGAGATACTCCTCTCAAGTCCCTCCGAAGTCTAGGAAACATAGCCTCAATAAATTCTTGAGAACCCAATTGACCCTCTCTGTCTTTCCATCCATTTGAGGATGATATGCGGTACTAAGTCGTAATTGTGTCCCAAATACCTCTTGCAGGCTCCTCCAACTCTAGGAATGCATAGTCTCCCCTCTCAATGTAGCTACTCTATCTCGTCCATGAAATACCTAGCAAGGTGACAAGAGTTCTCTTCTCCACTAAGTCGATTCCATGATATCCACCAATTGCTGATCTTCACGCTGACTGGATCCAATGCGCTCTAAAAGAGTAGGTCGCACCTTCAACGATGCCAACAATCCGGGTGCAAAATCCGTAAAATCGAATGACGAGGTAAACTCCACGCTCTGCCACTCTACGTATAATCGAATCAAGGTCATCTTTTCTTCCTACTCAATGCGTCTGCAACCACATTCCTCTTCCTCGGGGTATACGCTATCTCAAAGTCATAGGACGCAAGGAACTCCATCGAATGATGTTGTCGCAAGTTGAGATGTTTCTGTGAGAACAAGTACTTGAGCTACTTATGATCCATCTAAAGATCGAACCTCTCACCTAGTAAATAGTGACTCCAAAACTTGAGTTCAAATACTATCGCCGCCAGCTCCAAATCGTGGGTATGGTAGTTCTTCTCATGTACCCTCAACTTCCCACTCCTATAGCAGACAACCCTAACTTCCTACATCAACACTGCACCTAAACCCATGCCACAAGCATCCATGTAGATGGTAAACATCTTATCACCATCAGGAAGAGTCAAAACTAGAACTGATGCAAGATCCTTCTTTAATCTCAAGTATGCATCCTTGCAATCTATATTCGAAGCGAAAACTAGGTTTTCTTTGTCATATGGGTAAGCAGAGCTGAGATCCATGCAAAATCCTTAATGAACTTTCTGTAGTAACCCGCCAATCCCAATAAACTCTTAACCTCGGTCAAATTCTTAAGGGCTTTCCAATCTTGTACTGAAACAACCTTAGTGGGGTCCACTTCTATACCATCTCTAGAGACAATATGCCCTAGGAACCTTACTTCCTTCTACTAGAAATGACACTTAGAAAACTTAGCCTTCAGCTGATGTGCTCGGAGAGTATGGATAACCTCTCCAAAGTGTATGGCATGATCTTCCTCGTTCCTCGAGAAAACCAGAATATCATCAATAAAAACCACTACAAATTTATTTGGGTACTCCCTAAATACCCGACTCATCAAATCCACGAAGTACGCTGATGCATTGGTCAGCCCAAAAGGCATAACTAGTCATGCAAAGAATCCGTCAGGAGTCCAAAAAGCAGTCTTGTCTATGATGTTATTTGCTACCCTAAGCTGATGAAAACCTATGGCTATATCCAACTATGAGAAAATCGAACTAACTGGTGAAACAAGTCATCTATCCATGGAAGTGGGTGTCTATTCATATTGGTGAGATTATCGAGCTCCCTATAGTCTACACATAGACGGAGAGAGAGCCATTTGCCTTAGTCATAATGACCACTAGTGATCCCCACTAAAAAATGCTCTGTCTAATAAATTCTTTCTCAAACAACTCACTCCCTTGCTTACTGAGCTCCCTATTCTCTTTAGGATCCATGTGGTGCACTAGTAAAGCAACAAGCTTAGCATTTTCCATCAAGTATATTCTGAAATCTATCTATCACTTGGGAGGTAATCCTTTTGCCTAATCGAATACGCCCAAAAAGTCTCTAACTATTGGTACCAAACCGAGTTCATCAACAGAAGCATCTATAGAATCTAATAAACTGAGCATAACTGACCCTCACAGGTCATAAGAAATCTCAAGAGTTCTACCATGCCATGTTAGCAGCCTAACAACTCTCCTCTCGTAGTCAAGGATGGCACCATGCACGGCTAGTCAATCTATCCCTAGAATAAGCCTGTAACCCATAAAACCTAAAACATATGCGTCACACTCAACAATTGGATCTAGGTATAGACTATCAACAACAGAATTGGATATAAAAGAATGAGAAGCACCAGAAGCAAACAAAGTCCCAATAGGAGAGTCAAAAAGAGAAATAAAACCTTCTCCGGTGACTTTCTTACCTCAGTCCGGACTACTAGTCTAAGCTACTTCAAGCACGTGAACTTGTGCTCCAAATGATCCTGCCCCATGACCCTGCATCTTCGGGCACTACCTGGTGTAATGTCCAATCTGTCTGCAATTGAAACAAGCATTCTTAGTCTTTATACAGCCTTTAACAAAGTGTTCCTCCTTTCCACGGCCACGACACCTAACATCCTTCTTGATTTGTGCCTTGCTAAGTTTCCTTGTTGCACCGTTCTTAGGCTACCATTTTTTTTCACTTTTGGGTTTAGCCTCTTCGGCGTTTTCCTCTTGCTCGCCCGCTTTCCTATCCCTACGCATCATGGCCATATTCGTTAGCCTCTCAAATGTAGCTCTCATAGGGATATGCATCATCGCTGTCCTTGGAGGGGTTGGTTCAGCTCTCTCACAATTCTCAAAGCCTTCTTGTGAGCATTGTTAGCTAGATCCAAGCCAAACCTTGCCAATTCATTAAAGCTATTCACATACTCTTTCACCATCATACTTCTTTGCTTCAGACTTAAGGACATTTCCAATTGCATTCCTTCTTCAACTCATGATAAGAACTTCACTTCAAATCTATCCTTGAACTTATCCCATGTGCTACCATCCATTCTACCTAAGCTACCTCCCACCAATATGATGCTTACCCTTTCAGTTACCAAGCGGTTAACTGAATCCTCCTCCTGTCATCTAGCTCCAACAATCCAAACACACGTTTTGTCTCCCTAAGCCAATTGCGATCCTCCACATAACTCTCCATTCCAAGAAATGGCTTGCCGTCCATAGCACAGAAATCCTTACAGAGCTTAGAGAACCTAATTACTGCATTAGGTGGAACTACCCTGGCTGCAGCTGGGGGTGGGGCATTTCCTTACGCTTCGATAAGGTGTCATAGCTTCCACATATCTACTGAAGCATGTCGAAATGGGAATGCCCTCAGGGAAACTGGGAGCCCCGGACATGCTGAAAAGAGAAGAGAAAAGGATTCAAAAAGAGATCAAATGAATATTGTTATTGACTTGAGGTGATATATCTTTCAAAAATATGTTTTACTTGAAATTCTTTGATTTGAAAACACTTTTTTAATAAAATCTCTGATCTTGCAAACTAAGGCTCTAGTACCAAATGTGACACCCCATATCCCTTAGTGTCACCCATATGAAGATGCATTAAGTTTTATGAAGCGCAATAGGTGTGAAGTACAACACAAAGACTAAAAATTACAAAACAGAGTGTAAAACACAGTGGAAACATTTTAAAACATTTATTATTAAATCATTCATAGCATTACAGTTCAAAATACCACAGAACCATTATCATAAAACAAATTGTCCCATGGAAAAAAAATACCAGAGTACAAGAATAAAACCACTAAATTCATTTCCCTCATAAGTTACTACAACAGTCATAAAGCAAGTACTGAAGCAATAAATGAAGTAACAAATGTCCAAGTCAAGCTGAATTAAAACATCAAAAGTCACTACTACGATCCACTGCCCTGAAAACCGTGGGGGTAAGGAAGAGAGAGAAAAAAGCAAACTAGGTCAAATAAATCTATCGAGTTCCAGTGATTTTTAGCATAAGCATAGGATAAAGAAGTATTCAGACAGATGAATAATAATGGGCATGAAAATACAGTAAAGTAGAAAACACAAAATAAGATAAAAATAAGTTTCTCATTCATATCCCCAGAATTTCTACACCAACTATTAGAATATCAGGTTTAGGTTTTACCTAATTTCTACCTAGTGATCGACTCCCTAAACAGATGTGAACAACCTGTGCCAACCATGACATTCAAGGATATTAGGCCTAAACCTATCAACTAAAAAGACACAGCCTTAATCATAGGCGTTATAGCGTCTTATCTTTCCCATTCGGAACAATGTACGATTATAGTTCCCCTAAAACACGCCCGTTCCCACCTCGTTTTGAACCTCTTAAATATCAATAAGTATAGCGGCCCTAACCCTTACCTATTACGAGACTCAAATGATAACCAAAGGGAACCGATGTACATGGGTTCCATACATGCAAGCAGATTGACACAAGCCACCCCTAGACTTAGTCCCTAAGTTAACTAGGATTTTTACAAGTCCCCTTATATTTAACCAGAATGGACTCCTTAGCTTATTAATCAGACAGGTTCAACTTAACAGGTTTAAGTTCATTAATAAGCCCAATACAACCATGTGTTATATTCCTAGGTTGTAATTGACATTTCTAATTAAATGTAATCTTTTTATACAACCCTTCCCTAAGTCAGACAGAACCCTGCTCAGATTAACAGATATAGGTTATAAGTAACTTAATGTTCAATTAAGTATATTTTATTTTAATTTACATGTTTCTAATAGCACGTTTACTTAATGTATAATTAAGTACATCTTATTCAACTCACTAGTTTGTGTATTCTTCCATTAGAATTTATCCTAATTTACAGTCCACAATTCACCAATTCTCGGTACCCCCAGAAATCCCCCTTTTAAAAATTATTTCATATTATTCCAATTTTTACGCGAATTAAATGGTAAAGGCCTAGGCTCTCGTTGGCCTAGTCTTAGAGCAAAAACAAAGGAAAAGGGAGAAATGGATCTAGGCTCAGAAATAAAAAAAAAATGAATAAACATGCATTATAAAAATGTAAATAAAATAATGACAGAGAAAGGGGATAAAGAAGAAGAATAAATAACAACTAAAAAGGAATAGATAATAGGCAATAAATAAAATGAACAATAACATGTAAAAGATAAACTTATAAACACTATAATTGTCAAACTTCCAGATCTAATCTATTTTACTGTCTTAATTCTTTATATTTAGATTGCTAATCTAAAAATAACATAGAACTAACAGAGAATTGTTATAGATCCAGAAAAAGGTCATTAAAAGAGAAGAATAATCATAATATCCTTTCAGATCTATGATTTGATAGCACCTAGACTTTTTCCTAATTTTAATTTTATTTCAGAACATTATGCAGTGAAGGCTAAAAAGATGAAGAAGAATAGGTGTAGGGAAGAAGTGAAGAGTACTAGTCTATTTTTAGTTATGTAAGGATAGTTTAGGCTACAAGATATTGGGTTTTTAATCTAAATCATAGAAGAAACCTCAACATTACATCGAAAAAAAGTTATCTAGAAGCAAGCGACATTGGCCAGGCACAGGCTCCTACCTTGCTTGAAGTGGGTCGACCCATATATGGGTTGGATCGCCCTTTTACCGTCGTTTTATTCTGATTTATTTATTTAATTTCAAACTTGGATTGATCATAACTTGTTCATTTTTACTCCGATTTACGCAAACTAAATGTCTATCTGCATAAGAATTTCATAACGAATGCAACTGTAACATCCATTTTACTTAATTATGAATATAATTTTAATTAATATTTAATTTATTAATCTTCTTTATATAATTTCTATTTATTAAATTTGGGATATTACATTAATCCTCGTAGATCACGGCCTGGCTGGCTAACATCTAATAGGAAATGTCAATATTCTTTGCCTATTATATGGACTTCAATGCCTCTTGTCATGCACAGGATGGAATTAGGGTTTATACGAGCCTTTATAACTCTCAACCGAGAACCACAATGAAGCAAAATTGTAACGTCCCACCACAAGAACCACCCTAATAAAGAGCACTAATGGTATCGATTATAGTGGAGAATAGGGCTGGTTAGACGCGACTATCCATAATATTATATTGGATGAGTATTGAGAATGCCGATTGGATGTAAAAAAAAAATCCTTATCTCAACTGGACCGACGTACTCATTTCATCAAATATAAAACTACGATGACTAGGGATCATATTAAGAATAAATTACAACACATCGTTGGTAGTAGATTATAGAAAAGAAAACATATAGATACAACAATAACAGATACAACATATGCATATGCTACATACTCAAATGGTTTCATTTGAACCATATACATTTACAACATGACCTAAAAAAATAAGTATGCTAATGACATAAACAAACAACAACACAACTTTGATAGCTTCAAGAGATAATCCAAGGCATAACAACTAAACATGAAGCCAGCTATGTTCCTGAAATAACTCTGTTTGACATGAGTATAAAATACAACGTTTAGTATAGATTAAACATATTAGTAACAATGAGATAAATAAACTAAAATGTCAAGCTGAGACAACAAGGAGTTTCGCTCGATCCGAATCGATCGCTAAACCGACCAAGACCGTTCGAAACCCCTGATTGTTTTGAGAACAAGCCACATCAGGACACAAACAGAAGAACATTTCATTGCTTATTACAACAATTCCATCAGAATACAAGAATATAAGAGTATAAATAAATATTACACATTTGAGGAATATTAGAGATTTAAATTACAATTAAATACATTGCAGCAGAAAAATAATACAAAACATAATTGAAAGAAATACGCGGATACAGAGCTTTCCGAATATCACTTCAGCTATAAACCAGGATCCTGTGAATATAAATCTGCAAAACCAAAACTACTAGCTGCCCATGCGGAAAATAAGGGCACCCAAAGTTTAGGTTAAAACAATAAACTCCAGGTCAGTCATGTGACTGGTGTGAGAACTAAAAGCAGTTATTAATCTTTATTTTTAAAGTTAGGTAAATAGGGGGACCACGTCGTATAAAATGGAACGGGTTTCCTCCCAAGAATACTAGTGCATAAAACAAATAGCGCAATGCTAAATAAAGAAAAATGAAGCTATTATAAGACCCAGGTCCCATCACATAATGCAACGCAAGCCGGAGGATAGGGTTTTACCTTATAATAGCCAAAGAATGCTTGATACGTTTAAAAACAGATTATTACTATAAGTGTATAGTGTCAAAACAATTTCAATCATAAGTATCAATCATAGACGACATAAATGCCCCATACCACTATGTCGCCATATATAGGATTGCAACTAGAACCGCAAAGTCGCGCATTGGAAGTTGGATTTCCATCTGTGGACCGAGGCAAGGGATCGTCCTCACCGAATTCGAGACGCTCTAGCCCGCCCCTCAGGACCCAGACTCAGGTGGGCCCTTGGATCGTCAGGGCCGGTCCACTGATGTGGATTAAAATGTCTGAACACTGCGTTTCCCCGACCTTTGGGGCGTCAATGAGCCAAATGACTCCATCGGCTCCACATAGTCACCGATATATCCGAGGCGCCTCGCAATCCAACAACCACACAGGTGAAAATAATATAAATGTCAAGGATGGTAGGTCACTGACACCACCTAGATAGAAGGAAACGCATGTCCTCCCTGAGGTCCTCTCCCATTTCTGGTTCACAACCGGGGTGTGAGGCTCGCGAATTAATGCTACACAAAGCTATGCCACACAGGCGGTGCTTTGATCATCAACCACAAGACTTTGCTTTTCAACAAAAGCCTTGATCATTTGCATCTTAGCATGCCACATAGGCAAACCACTCCATGCAACCGATATCCATCAATCACACAGAATGATATCCAATGTCAGACACACAATCCATTTACAAGTCCGTTCTGGGTCTGAACGAAACCGGAGGCACCTTGTACCTCGCATATCCATCGATCTCCAAGTATGTCTGGATGATCACCAACTGATTCCCTCCTCTTGGGTGTACAGCCCAATCAAGATCATCAGTAATTAGCCAAACGATGTGAAGACCTCCGGTCTTCGACCACCGTCTTCATCCTTGACATATTGTCAAATCATTTATTCAGAATGGGATAAACCCGGTCTTTCTGAATAACTCGCATATATAATAAACAAGTGTTACACAAACACAACATACGCCTCAATCCAATTCAGAATATTCTTTTATTTAAATATTCTTATACTTTGGGAAAGGTTCCCATTAATTTTATCAAAGATAAATTCCTTAAATTTATTCTTTAATCTTCCTTTCAATATCAATTCAAACCAAATTATGGTTTATCCAAACTAGTCGGGATTAACGAACCTTACCGAAGTAATCATTTGTTTTAATTTCCCAATCCCAACCTATTCATCCCATGAAGTAAAACTGGTAATACTTCATATCTAACACCACGGTGTTATCGGTAAATTCAATTACCATCTCATGTTCAAATCTAATTAAAGATTTAACTATCGCCTGGAGCAAAACTGGTGATACTCCATTCTCGATCATTTCAATCTAATTAAAGATTCATTAAAACCCCACTTGGTTTTAATCTTCCCAAAAATCAATATTAATGATTGTTTAACTTGGGAAATCATATCCTGTCTTTAACTGGGTTAAAGAACCAATGTCATTTAAAATACGGTTCACGATAAACCCAAAACCACATTCCATTAACAATGGAATTTTTACGGAAAACAGATCAATGTATATAATTGATATGAACTTCCATATCTAACTAATAATATAAATGGAATAACAGCAAAGCCTTTTAAATTCCATATATATTAGCAGTCCTCCTCCACAGAAATTCACTTCGATTATCACCAAATCGAATTCCATTCCATTCCAATTTATTTTATTAAATTGGAAAACTTTGCTTTGGAAAATCCCCTTTAAATCTTAACAAAAGATTTATAAATTCCAAATCACATTTCACTGCAAATCGGGTTAAAGAACGAATGTCGTTAAAAACACAGTTCACAACAAACTCAATTCACATTTCATTAATTATCGGGTTATAGAACGAGTGCTATTTAAAACACCGTTCACGATAAACCCAAAAATCAATTCCAATTCAATTCCAATCAAATATCATTTAATTGGCACATTTCATTAAATCTAAATAAAAAGATTTAATCTTTTCCTCAACTGGGTTTAAGAACAGTGTTAATGAAGACACCATTCATGACAAACCCAAATCCCTTTTGATATTAAATACAAGGCTCTGAATAGAAAATTTATCGGTTTATATTCAATATCAAAGTCTACAACCAACAAATATCGCATTGGAAATAACGATATAAATATATCTTTCAAATTTCCATAACAATATCTGTATAATCACGAAATCCAACATCGAAATATTCCAAAGACATTTTCGATTCAAATCCATTCCAATTCAATTATTGGAAATTCTGGTTACTTTTAAAACCCTTTAAAATCCAATTTATTTATTTCAAAAATAAATGGATTATAATTCTAGTTCAAAACTAGTTCATTTTGATAAAAATCTATTTTTATCTTTTCAAATATGGAATTTTTCATCCCAATTCTTTCCAAATCATTTCTTATGATTTTACACAAATTATTGATATTTTTAATAATTTTATCAAGGCCCGTACAGTCTATTTCCATCAACGACCATCGAACTGCTACAGCGATCTTTTCCAAATTTGATTTGGACAATATTCCAAATCCAACTGTTAGATTTCAAATCTCTAATATTCGTTAGAAAGCCCTTTTCAATACGAACCCAACGGTTCCGGTTTTAGGAGAATCCGACGGTCGATCTCCCGTAATGTCTGTTCGAAGTCAATGGTCGAAGTTCGAGAACTACCACGGCGCGGCGTGTTCTATTCAGGCCATTATATATATATAATATAAATATATTATATATATTTCGTCGATTTCCTTTTAAAACGTATTTTATAAATTGTTTTAAATTCGTTTTCGAAAGGATTTCAACTTCATATTCAATTTCAATCAAAATTGAATATTCCACATCATCGATATATAAATGATAATATTTTCAAAACATTATATTTTGAAATCAATTCCTTTTCGATATTCATTATAAAAATGAATAAAATCGATATAAATATCGTTCACGCCAAAATGGTGTCAATCTAACCAGCACGGCTTTATATATTTCAATAACTTAGTTATTCTATTCAACAAATGAATGTCTTCTTCAACACATGAATTTTCGTTTATTCAACACATGAATATATATTTTATTCAACACATGAATTTTCTTTTATTCAACACGTGAATATATATTTTATTCAATACATGAATTTTCTTTTATTCAACACATGAATATATATTTTATTCAACACATGAATTTTCTCATATTCAACACATGAATATATATTTTATTCAACACATGAATATTCTTTATTTTCCAACTTGGAATAAGACCCAATCAATTAACATATAATGTTAATTATATGGATTCCCTACAACACATGTATATAATAGCAACGATAAACAATCAATCATCATCCAGAGTGCATTCTACACTGCATAAGCATCAAATATAAATATGTAACGCTTATAATAGCCTGTCAATCAATCGATCGACATACAGCTAATTATTGGGATTAGTGTGTGTCCAATTTCATCCCAACATCCATGTGGGGTTTCAAACAATCAAACACAGGTTTTATTTGTGCAGTTGGGCGATGTGTAAAATTTATCGTCCCAGTCAATATCAGTCAAATGTGTGTACATAAACAAATCGTCCGATTTGTTTACAAATATTTAATTTATATACACGTTAAAAATAATGTTTTTAAATGTAAAATATTTATTCATTCCACATCACACAATCAATTTTCACAACACATCAATTAAACAAACAAGTCATCCATGGTCTTGGACGACGAGTGTTAGGTGCTGTTAAGCACCGTCTGCATCTTGGTATATATTTCAACTAGAAAATAAAATAAAATTGAGGAGTTCTCACCGAGAGTTCCACTCCTCCATTCTATCTTTTTGAATGGTTCGGATATGCCTAAAATTCCAATGCGACCTTTTCCCGTTGTTCATATATAAAAATCACATTTTTATCGCTTCAAAATAAAAATCACATTATTATTTCATATATTTTTACGATGCTTCCTTCTATATAAAAATTATATTTTTATATTCCTACTTATATAAAGATCGAATTTTTATTTCACTTCATATATAATAAAAATCGAATTTTTATCTTAATGATATCCATATAAAGATCGTATCTTTATCATAAGGAAAACATTATAAAAATTATATTTTTATCTATACAAATCACATTTTTATAATTCTTTCTACATAATAAAAATCTCGTATAAAAATCATATTTTTATATCGATGTCTACTTTAAAAATCAAATCTTTATTCATATAAAAAAATCGATTTTTTATCACTAAAGATCCTATTTTATATTTTTAAAATCAATTTTAATTCTATAACTAGGCTATTTTTATTTTTGGAAAACCATTATTATTTATATTTTTCAACAAAGTATATTTATATTCGAAAAGGATGCTATTTTATAAAAAGAAAAACTGAATTTTAACAATACTTTTCTATATATATATATATATATTTAAATAATTACCAAAAAAATACTCATTGTCCTCTTGCAGAATAGCCGAACAGTGCTCCAAGACTAGGGTTGAAAACTGCCGCCGACCAGGATTGCCAGAGCTCGATCGGAGGTCCTCACGTGGAAGGGCGCAGCGCCTCCTTCCTGCGCCTCCACTGGCGGCGCACCCGACACCCTGACGATGGCTGGAAACGGGTGCGACGGCGGCCAGTTTGGGGCCCGATTCCATCTCCAACTCTCAATGATAATTCATGTTTCTGGTCTGGATTTGAAGATCTCGTTTAGCACTTCGATTTTCGTTCGAGTGGTTTCGATTTTCATTGTAAGGATTGGGAGATAATCGACCACAAAAATTTGAGCTATTTCCATCGATAATCGGCCTAGAACGACGACGCTTGAAGAGAGTTGGCCACGGAAAAGATTGTGAGGGTTTGACTGTTCTATCTTTGACCATTTATATATTTAAATTATTATTTAATTCCTCTAATTGATAATCGCTCTGAACTCTAAATCAAACCCAACGACTGTTGCGCCTAGCTAATTACCCCCATTCCGAACACAATGGGATATGCTTCGCAAGCCAATTCGACTGTTTCGATAGGTTTTCATTCAAATTAAAATATAAATCAGTATATATTCAATTTGAACGCACATTTCAATTTACCGGGGCCACATGCGGACTCTAAAAATTCCCGAAAAATATTTTCTAGCTTCGTATTGACGTTACGGTCCTAACAAAACTAATTTCGTCAAATTTGAAGACCGTTTGAAAGATGAACATTTTCTGGTCGATCGAAATTGACTGAAACTGTTAAAACACGTTTTCTCTCGCCACGCTCACATATTGATTTAAAAAATTATGCATTTTGAAACCTAACAATAACTTAACATCCCGGGTCCAACAAAAGTGGTTTCATCGAAAACAAAGATCGTTTGCGAAATTTCCATTTTTAAGGGCCATATTTTCCGTAGCAACTATTCTGAATTTTCAACTGGACGTAACTTTTTATTCCTGCTATGAAATTTCAATTTTTCAAATTCATTGGAAAGATATTTTCAAATAGATTCTAATATTTTTGGTTCCACTAAAATCCGATTTATTTTGAATCCTGTACATTAATTTAAAATTTGAAATCGAAGCCATTTTCAATTCCTTTTATAATTAAAATAAAATATTTATATTCTAATGTCGATTCCAATAAATATATTCATTCTAATTCTGTTCAAAATGAATTTCTCATCGTTATTATTTAAAATAATTCATTTTAAATATTCAAAATTCGCTAAAATTACCAAAATAAAAATTTTAAATTGACTCGAATTTCCGGGTTATTACAATCTCCCCCACTTAAAACTATTCGTCCCCGAAAAGGAACGAAGCGTAAAGTTGTTTTACAAACCAACTCAACTTTCATTATTTTCTTTATGGCTTAAGTTCTTCAACTTTTCAGTTTCTACGAAGTTTTCCATTTTTTCAAAAATTTGGCTAACACCCTAAATTTTCGAAAATTTTCGCCATAACCTCCCCTGCATGTGAGCATGGGGAAAATCCTAAAATTTCCATACGGGCCTTTCCAATCCAAAAAGAAAAAGAAACAGCCAAGCGGCTAGCCAATCGGCTCATAAAATCATTCAAAATCCAAGAAATACAATAAACATGTACCTATTTGTCAGACAAACAATTTTATTCCTCTTCTCTAGCCTCATTTCTATGACTTGTTCAATGTAAGTACATGTATATGCATGCAATTTCAAACAATTTTCAGTTATGTCCAACATTGGATATAATTTGGCTAAATGGTTCAAATTTTAATTAATCAACCAATAATCAAACAACATAATCAACAATCAATTAGTTGATTAGCTTTTCAAATTCATAACTTTGATACATAGTCAAAAATCAGATTTTTGATGCCAAATCACAACAATAAGCCCTATCTAGATTTGGTTCTCACACCAGTCAATTGGAATCATATAGAAATCCCACTTTCGAAACATGAAAATAAATTCTGATGATGACGCATCAATCATCAGAATCATGTCTGAGCGACTAGAGTGTGATTCTATATCTATCCAGTATATTAAAACTTCGAATACACGTGGATCAGACGTATACGCAAAATTTTTATATACTGGATTGTCCAAATTCAATATAAAATAAATAATCAAATACAAATAATTGATTTAAATTTTCAAAACAAAAATTGTTTTAATTTTAAAAATATACTATTCACACTCGTTCTAGGATACTACTGATCCTATCTCTAATGAGTTATTCTCATTGGATATTACCAATCCAATTTCTGATGAATTCTTTCGTTCGGTTCTAATGTGTCTTGATCTCCGAGCTCTGTAAACCAAAGCTCTAATACCACTGAGATAACAAGGAATTTCGCTCGATCCGAATTGATCACTAAACCGACCAAGACCATTCGAAACCCCTGATTGTTTTGAGAACAAGCCACATCAGGACACAAACAGAAGAACATTTCGTTGCTTATTACAACAATTCCATCAGAATACAAGAATATACAGAGTATAAATAAATAATACACATTTGAGGAATATCAGAGATTTAAATTACATTTAAATACATTGCAGCGAAAAAATAATACAAACATAACTGAAAGAAATACGCGGATACAGAGCTTTCCGAATATCACTTCAGCTATAAACCAGGATCTTGTAAATATAAATCTGCAAAACCAAAACTACTAGTTGCCCGTGCGGAAAATAAGGGCACCCAGAGTTTAGGTTAAAACAATAAACTCCACGTCAGTCATGTGACTGGTGTGAGAACTAAAAGTAGTTATTAATCTTTATTTTTAAAGTTAGGTAAATCGAGGGACCACGACATATAGCATGGAACGGGTTTCCTCCCAAGAATACCAGTGCATAAAACAAACAGCGCAATGTTAAATAAAGAAAAATGAAGCTATTATAAGACCTAGGTCCCATCACACAATGCAACATAAGCCAGAGGATAGCGTTTTACCTTATAATATTCAAAGAATTCTTGATACGTTTAAAAACAGATTACTACTATAAGTGTATAGTGTCAAAACAATTTCAATCATAAGTATCAATCATGGACGGCATAAGTGCCCCATACCACTATGTCGCCATATATAGGATTACAACTAAAACCGCAAAGTTGCGTATTGGAAGCTGGATTTCCATCTGTGAACCGAGGCAGGGGATCGTCCTCACCGAATTTGAAATGCTTTAGCCCGCCCCTTAGGACCCAGACTCAGGTGGGCCCTTGGATCGTTAGGGCCGGTCCACCGATGTGGATTAAAATGCCTGAACACTGCGTTTCCCCGCCCTATGGAGCGTCAATGAGCCAAATGACTCCATCAGCTCCACATAGTCACCGATATATCCGAGGCGCCTTGCAATCCAACAACCACACAGGTGAAAATAATATAAATGTCAAGTCTGGTAGGTCACTGACACCACCCTAGCTAGAAGGAAACACATGTCCTCCCAGAGGTCCTCTCCCGTTTCTAGTTCACAACCGGGGTGTGAGGCTCGCGAATTAACGCTACACAAAGCTATGCCACACAAGCGGTGCTTTGATCATCAACCACAAGTCTTTTCTTTTCAACAAAACCCTTGATCATTTGCATCTTAGCATGCCACGCAGGCAAACCACTCCATGCAACCGATATCCATCAATCACACAGAATGATATCCACTGTTAGACACACAGTCCATTTACAAGTCCGTTCTGGATCTGAATGAAACCGGAGGCACCTTATACCTCGCATATCCATCGACCTCCAAGTACGTCTAGACGATCACCAACTGATTCCTTCCTCTTGGGTGTACAACCCAATCAAGATTATCAGTAATTATCCAAACGATGTGAAGACCTCCGGTCTTCGACCACCGTCTTCATCCTCGACAAATCGTCGAATCAGTTATTCAGAATGGGATAAACCCGGTCTTTCTGAATAACTCGCGTATATAATAAACAAGTGTTACACAAACACAACATACGCCTCAATCCAATTCAGAATATTCTTTTATTCAAATATTCTTATACTTTGGGAAAGGTTCCCATTAATTTTATCAAAGATAAGTTCCTTAAATTTATTCTTTAATCTTCCTTTGAATATCAATTCAAACCAAATTAGGGTTTATCCAAACTAGTCGGGATTAACGAACCTTACCGAAGTAATCATTTGTTTTAATTTCCCAATCCTAACCTATTCATGCCATGAAGTAAAATTGGTAATACTTCATATCTAACACCACGGTGTTATCAGTAAATTCAATTACCATTTCACGTTCAAATCTAATTAAAGATTTAACTATCGCCTGGAGCAAAACTGGTGATACTCCATTCTCGATCATATCAATCTAATTAAAGAATCATTAAAACCCCACTTGGTTTTAATCTTCCCAAAAATCAATATTAATGATTGTTTAACTTGGGGAATCATATTCAGTCTTTAATTGGGTTAAAGAACCAATGTCATTTAAAATACGGTTCACGATAAACCCAAAACCACATTCCATTAACCATGAATTTTTACGGAAAACAAATCAATGTATATAATCGATATGAACTTCCATATCTAACTAATAATATAAATGGAATAACGGCAAAGCCTTTTAAATTCCATATATATTAGCAGTCCTCCTCCACAGAAATTCACTTCGATTATCACCAAATCGAATTCCTATCCATTCCAAATTATTTTATTAAATTGGAAAACTTTACTTTGGAAAATCCCCTTTAAATCTTAACAAAAGAATTATAAATTCCAAATCACATTTCACTGCAAATCGGGTTAAAGAACGAATGTCGTTAAAAACACAGTTCAAAACAAACCCAATTCACATTTCATTAATTATCGGGTTAAAGAACGAGTGTTATTTATAACACCGTTCACGATAAACCCAAAAATCAATTCCAATTCAATTCCAATTAAATATCATTTAATTGGCGCATCTCATTAAATCTAAATAAAAAGATTTAATATTTTTATCAACTGGGTTTAAGAACACTGTTAATGAAGACACCATTCACGACAAAACAAATCCCATTTGATATTAAATACAAGGCTCTGAATAGAAAATATATCGGTTTATATTCAATATCAAATTCTACGACCAACAAATATCGTATTGGAAATAACAATAAAAATATATCTTTCAAATTTCCATAACAATATCTGTATAATCACGAAATCCAACATCGAAATATTCCGAAGGCAATTTCGATTCAAATCCATTCCAATTCACTTATTGGAAATTTTGGTTACTTTTAAAACCCTTTCAAATCCAATTTATTTATTTCAAAAATAAATGGATTATAATTCTAGTTCGAAACTAGTTCGTTTCGATAAAAATCTATTTTTATCTTTTCAAATATGGAATTTTTCATCCCAATTCTTTCCAAATCATTTCTTATGATTTTACACAAATTATTGATATTTTTTATAATTTTGTCAAGGCCCGTACAGTCGATTTCCATCAAAGGCCATCGAACTGCACTTACAGCGACCTTTTCCAAATTTGATTGGACAATATTCCAAATCCAACCGTTAGATTTCAAATCTCTAATATTCGTTAGAAAGATATTTTCGATACGAACCCAACGGTTCCGGTTTTAGGAGAATCCGATGGTTGGATCTCCCATAACATCCGTTCGAAGTCAATGGTCGAAGTTCGTGAACTGCCACAGCGCGGCGTGTTCTATTCAGGCCATTATATATATAATATAAATATATTATCTATATTTCATCGATTTCCTTTTAAAACATATTTTATAAATCGTTCTAAATTTGTTTTCGAAACGATTTCAACTTCATATTCAATTTAAATCAAAATTGAATATTCCACATCATCGATATATAAATGATAATATTTTCAAAACATTATATTTTGAAATCAATTCCTTTTCGATATTCATTATAAAAACGAATAAAATCGATAAAAATATCGTTCAAGTCAAAATGGCGTCAGTCTAACCAACACGTTTTTATATATTTCAATAACATCGTTATTTTATTCAACAAATGAATATCTTCTTCAACATATGAATTTTCTTTTATTCAACACATGAATTTTCTTTTATTCAACACATGAATATATATTTTATTCAGCACATGAATTTTCTTTTATTCAACACATGAATATATATTTTGTTCAACACATGAATTTTCCTTTATTCAACACATGAATATATATTTTATTCAACACATGAATTTTCTTTTATTCAACACATGAATATATATTTTATTCAACACATGAATATATATTTTATTCAACACATGAATATTCTTTATTTTCCAACTTGGAATGAGGCCCAATCAATTACCATATAATGTTAATTATATGAATTCCCTACAACACATGTATATAATAGCAACGATAAATAATCAACCATCATCCAGAGCGCATTCTACACTGCATAAGCATCAAATATAAATATTTAACGCTTATAACAGCCTGTCAATTAATCGATCGACATACAGCTAATTATTGGGATTAGTGTATGTCCAATTTCATCCCAACACCCGTGTGGGGTTTCAAACAATCAAACACAGGTTTCATTTGTGCAGTTGGGCGATGTGTAAAATTTATCATCCCAATCAATATCAGTCAAATGTGTGTACATAAATAAGTCGTCCGATTTGTTTATAAATATTTATTTTACATACAAGTTAAAAATTATATTTTTAACTGTAAAATATTTATTCATTCCACATCACACAATCAATCTTCAATACACATCAATTAAACAAACAAGTCATCCATGGTCTGTAGAAGACAGGTGTCAGGTGCTGCTAAGCACCGTCTGCATCCTAGTATATATTTCAACTAGAAAATAAGATAAAAGTGAGGAGTTTTCACTGAGGTTTCCACTCCTCCATTATATCTTTCTGAACGGTTCAGATTTGCCCAAAATTCCAATGTGACATTTTCCTGCTGTTCATATATAAAAATCACATGTTTATCGCTTTAAAATAAAATTCACATTTTTATTTCATACATTTTTACGAAGCTTCTTTCTATTTAAAAGTTATATTTTTATATTCCTACTTATATAAAGATCGAATTATTATTTCGCTTCATATATAATAAAAATCGAATTTGAATCTTAATGGTATCCATATAAAGATCGTATCTTTATCATAAGGAAAACATTATAATAATTATATTTTTATCTATACAAATCACATTTTTATAATTCTTTCTACATAATAAAAATCTCGTATAAAAATCATATTTTTATATCGATGTCTACTTTAAAAATAAAATCTTTATTCATATAAAAAAATCGATTTTTTATCAATAAAGATCCTATTTTATATTTTTAAAATCAATTTAATTCTATAACTAGGTTATTTTTATAAAAAGAAAAACTGAATTTTAACAATACTTTTGTATATATATATATATATAACTAATTACCAAAAAAAAACTCACTGTCCTCTTGCAGAATAGCCGAACAGTGCTCCAAGACTAGGGTTGAAGACTGCCGCTGACCAGGGTTGCCAGAGCTCGATCGGAGGTCCTCACATGGAAGGGCGCAGCGCCTCCTTTCTGTGCCTCCACTGGCGGCGCACCCGACGCCCTGACGATGGCTGGAAACGGGCGCGACGGGGGCCACTTTGGGGCCCGATTCCATCTCCAACTCTCAATGATAATTCATGATTCCGGTCTGGATTTGAAGATCTCGTTTAACACTTCGATTTTCGTTCGAGTGGTTTCGATTTTCATTGTAAGGATTGGGAGATAATCGAGCGCAAAAATTTGAGCTCTTTTCATCGATAATCGGCCCAGAACGACGGCGCTTGAAGAGGGTTGACCATGGAAAAGATTGTGAGGGTTTGACCGTTCTTTCTTTGACCATTTATATATTTAAATTATTATTTAATTCCATCTCTAATTGTTAATCGCTCTAAACTCTAAATCAAACCCAACGACTGTCGCCCCTAGCTAGTTACCCCCATTCCGAACATAATGGGATATGCTTTGCAAGCCAATTCGACTGTTTCGATAGGTTTTTATTTGAATTAAAATATAAATCAGTATATATTCAATTTGAACACACATTTCAATTTACCGGGGCCACATGCAGACTTTAAAAATTCCCAAATATTTTGTAGCTTCGTATTGACGATACGGTCCTAACAAAACTATTTCGTCAAATTTGAAGACCGTTTGAATGATGGCCATTTTCTGGTCGATCGAAATTGACTGAAACTATTAAAACACGTTTTCTCTCGCTACGCTCACATATTGATTTCAAAAATTATGCATTTTGAAACCTAGCAATAACTTGACATCCCGGATCCAACAAAACTGGTTTCGTCGAAAACAGAGATCGTTTGCTAAATTTCCATTTTTAAGGGCCATATTTTCCATAGCGACTATTCTAAATTTTCAACTGGACGTAACTTTTTATTCCCGCTATGAAATTTCAATTTTTCGGATTCATTGGAAATATATTTTCAAATAGATTCTAATATTTTTTGTTTCACTAAAATCCGGTTTATTTTGAATCCTGTACATTCATTTAAAATTTGAAATCGAATTTTCGAACTACCGCGCCATTTTCAATTCCTTTTATAATTAAAATAAAATATTTATATTCTAACGTCGATTCCAATAAATATATTCATTCTAATTCTATTCAAAATGAATTTCTCGTCGTTATTATTTAAAATAATTCATTTTAAATATTCAAAATTCGCAAAAATTGACAGAATAAAATTTTTAAATTGGCTCGGATTTTTGGGTTATTACACAAGCAATCACAAATTTCCTTTTCATTAGAAAAGTAATCTCATAAACAAAGATTTCATGAAATATGAATGTGATAATTAATTTCCATTCGAACTACAAATTTGAAATAACTGATTGCTTGGTTTGAACGGTCATGACTATTTGCTAACGGATGTTATCGTTGATAGTTGAATTCAGTCACCATTAAAAATGAACACTTGTTTGGTTGTTCTTCGTCGCGGTTCACCGATTACCATTAAAATGAACTATCATATTAATCTTGAGGAGATCATGTTCAAGTTCAGCATTTAGCCATGGTCATTACCTAGCTACCACAAAGAAGTGCATGTTCAGTATTAACCTCAATGCCCAACTTTATACTGCTTCTCATTCAATGGTGTTGGTCTTCTTATCTTTGAGTTACTTCCCTTGAAATTGTATTCTTTGTCTTTAAGTTACTTCCCTTAAAATTTACATATGTTTAGTAGTAAACTCAATGCCCAACTTTGCTCTTGGTTTCACATTTTTTGGAGATAGTTGCACTACTAAAAATACAGTGTATTCCAACGCTCATATTCCAACGGATGCCAACGACTTCTAATGGTTTGTTGATTCCAAAACTAACCATCTGAAGCCATTGGAAACCATTGTAATTTAAGTCATTTGGGGACGTTGGAATTCACCTGTATATATTTTTCTAGAAACCGTAACCTGCTCTCATTATCTTTGTCAACCCCAAAAAAAAACACCTTTCATTCCTCCTCTCCAAACGCTGCAACCCTCCATCCCGCCTCCAAATCACCTCCTTGCTGCCACCAAGCTTCCCAACCTCTTAAAGTCAGGTTTTTCAATTAATCCCTAATTATTTAGGTTTTGTAATTTAGGCCTAAATTTGTATTATACTTATGCCTAATAGCCGTGAGTACTTATTACATCATATTGCATGCTTATTACTATTGATATAATTAAAATGTTTAAATTATAAATAATAGCTAGGTTAACCGTACATATTATATATGTGTAGGATGATTTTGTTTGGATTAATTGTATGTGTATGATAAATTTTGCAAACAGTTTAATTTATTCGAACACGAGTAAGTATTATGTTAGAATTGATCGTAGTAATTGATAATTATGTGCAAAAGAATTGTATATTTATGCAAACATATGAATTGATTTGGTGTTTGATAAGTTTTTAATGATTTTGTTATGATTAATCATAGTTCGAATTCCTTAAATAGTATAACTTAGTATATAAACAAATTATATATTTGATTTAGTATATAATGCAGTATATAAGCAAAAACAAGTTATATATTATGTAAAATAGTAAAAATATATAATTTAGTACATATGTTCAAATGGTAAAATATAAATAAATTATATATTTAAATTTAATAAAAAATACTTAAATACTTAGATGTTATTTGGTCCTGTCTGACAAGTTTTGTATATGATCGCTATATGAATATTTGTTTTTTCTACAAAACGAACATCCCTATTCATCTGATACAACATTTGTCGGATTTGTCCACGTATTGGACAAGTTACAAACACTATAAAATAATTATGTTTCGTAAATCATATCACTTTAAATGGTTCACTAAATTCGATGACATTTTCTTTTCTTTCTTTGTGTACACACTATACATATTTGTGGAAGATGCAAGGAACACGGGGGAAGTGCTGTCGAAATTTTAGGAAATCGTTTAAAATGATATGTTTTATGGAATGTCATTACTATTGTGTTTGTAATGGAAAGTAGGATGACCGACCATCGCAGTAGTCCCATAAATGTTAATGAAACATTAATTGTTTATTTAAAATAAAGTTTGTAAAAATATTATATAATTTAGTATATGTTTACTAAAGCAATACTTAAAATATAAAACAGGTGATTAATATCTTTTTTACTTTCCATCATTGGTTTAAAGTAGGAAAAAATGTCAATTATTTTATTGATCGGAGATGGATGTATCAAAGAAGGGAAATTAGTGACTCGATAACTAAAATTTTCTTAACGGGGTACATATGTTCATCGAATTTGCTTTCAGTAATATTGGAAACGACGTAGAAATTCGTTGTCAATGTAGTAGGTGCAAATTATTGAACTATTTAATACCGGATATTGTTAGGGCTCATTTCCACCAATACAGTTTAGTACCCAGTTATTTGGTATGGGATCGTCATGGAGAAATTATTACCCCTAATAAAAAATAGTTAGTGGATGTCACTGATGATGAAGTTAGTGCGACGAATCTCATAGAGTATACAGTCGACAATGCAGCACGATCAATGTTCCCTATTGTTGAAATTGATAACGATGATGTTAACGTCAAAAAGAAACCAAATGTTGGAGCTAAAAAATATATGATTTATTGGATACTGCTAAAAAAACCTTTGGAATGGATGTAAAAGCGATACTCAATTATCAGCAACTTCAGAGTACATCGTAATGAAATCAAAATACAATCTTACCGAAGCTGGATTTACGGCTATTGTTCAGGCTGATAAATGTCATATGCCATCCGTTAATTTAATGTGCGAAAATTATTATGAAGGAAAAAACGTATGTCACCTTTTGCTTTGCCGTATCAAAAAATAGATTTATGTTTAAAGGATTGCATGTTGTTCTGGAAAGAATATCAATATTGAGTATTGTAAAATATGCAAACAAGAAAGACACAAATCAAGGAAAAATAAAGGAATAGAAGTTCCGTACAAGCGTGTGCATTATTTACCTATTACTCCTAGATTTCAAAGATTATATGCATCATCTATAACATCGCATCATATGAGATGGCATAGTGTGAGAACACCTGAAGAAGGTACATTGACATACCCATCCGATGGAGAAGCATGGAAATATTTTGATAAGAAATATCCCAATTTCACAGCAGAGAGGCGCAATGTTAGACTAGGTATATATACGGATGGCTTCTCACCGTTTTCTCGGTTTGGATCTAAATTTTCATCTTGGCCTATAATAATTACACCTTACTATCTACCCCCATAGATGTGCATGAAAAGTCCATATATGTTTCTCACAATTATCATCCCTGGCCCTGATGATCCAACATAAGGTATCGATGTTTACTTACAATCGTTAATTGAAGATTTGAAAAAATTATGGTATGAAGGAGTTGAAACATTCGACGTATCAAAAAAGAAAAAAGAAATCAATGTTCGCTTCTTTGTTATGGACTATTAGAGATTTTCCTACATATGCAATGCTTTCGGTTGGAGTACGACTGGTCATTTTGCTTGTCCTTATTTCATGGAAGAAACACGAGCATTTTCCTTACCGCATAGGAAGAAAATTTCATGGTTTGATTGTCATCGGTGTTTTCTTCATATTAATCATCTTTTTAGAAGAGACAAAAAAACTTCACTGCTAATAGACATGAGGCTCTACAAGCACCAACGGTTTGTTCAAGTGAGGATATATATGAACATGTAAAATATTATCAAAAGATAGATGAAACTGGACAACAAACTGAAATTCGAGGTAAATCGACGGTTTATAATTGGTGCAAATAGTGTATATTCTGCGAATTGCCTTATTGGAAAAATCTCTTAATCCGTCGTAACATTGACATGATGCATAGCGAGAAAAACTATTTGATAATGCGTTTAATATAATTTTGAATTTAGGGAAAAACCCAAGGACGATCTGAAATCAAGACGTGAATAGAAGAAATATTTAATCGTCCTGAGCTTCATATGAAGCCAAATTATAGTAAAAAAAACCCAAATCATGCTATGAACTAGACAACAACCAAGTTAAAGTGCAATTAAAATGGGTGGAAGAATTACGATTTCCCGATGGCATTTCCTCTAATCTTCGTAGATAGTTCGACTATAAAAATGGAAGACCGGGTAAAGAACAGGGTTGGATAGGGGCGGCCATCCATAGTTCCGCATTAGACGAGTACTGAATACGTCAATTGAGTGAATAAATTATTCTTTTCGTATTTCAAGTGGATCAACATACTCAATACATCTAATATGAAACTATGATGACTAAGGATTGTATTCAGAACAATATATAACTCATCAAAGTTAACAGATCACAACATATTTATATACACAATCACACAATATAAGATATACATGTGCTACAAATCAGAATGGTTAAACATGAACCATACAAAATACTACATCATCAAAGAATAAAATGTCCAACGACTCGAATATTTTAATACTCAGTTATGAAATAGCTTCAGGTAAGGTAATCCAATGAAGAAACTGCAATACCTGAGTCAACTGCATGTTTAGTATTAAGCTCAACACCCAACTCTTTGCTACGTATCAGTTGATGGTGTTAGTTCTCTTTATCTTTGAGTAGCTTCCCCTGAAATTCATTATTGTTGTATTTGTAGCTGGTTTGCTTAAGTTATTTCACATTTTGGATATCGTTCGAGATAGCTCAGTCAAACTGTGCTTGGATTTTGTAATGCTACCTAACTGATGTCAGTATGAATTGGAATGTATATAATTATTTAGTTTTGCTCTTGGTTTTATATTTTATAGAGATAATTGCAAGCAAGTTCTACCAGTGTCATTATAACAAAGAGTATGCTGCAGTTCACACGTTTCTATGACCACTGTGATTATAATTATCTAAGAATATATAAATTAAGCTCCATTGTTTCAAAGGAATTTTTGTTCGTTCTGAGAACTACTCCACGAGACTATGAGTGTATTATTGGTGAAAATTTTAAAATATCAAACCGAAACTTAAAATATAATTCCCACATTTTGTTACCTTTGAATAGTAGCCTCTAATCTAATAGAATGCTAAAACGATATCCCTAGACAATCACATAACCGGATAAGCAGTCATTGTTGGACATGACCCCAAAGCCATTATTCCTTGCATTACTTGATAAAGCATATAGATACATGATATTTGTAGGAATAATTTCACACTTGCGTACAAAGTCAAAAAAAGCACTGAATATCATTCTACACTTGATTTTATTGTGTTTGGAAATAAATCAGTGAGTAACCTCAAACCAATGCACTGCTGATCACAATGGCCATGCATCCTTTAATTATTCAACATACACGTATGTCATCACAATGAACTAGTTAAATATTATAAAAAATTAAATGTTGGAGAAGATTTACCAGTAATATCAAAGACATTATTACACCCTTTGTTAAGAGCCATAAGTAAGTTGAATGACTAGTGGATGAAGCATCTTACATGTTACAAGCATAGAAGTATGTAAAGTGAGTGAAGGTTAAAGTAGAAATATTGATGTTTTATAAAACATACTCATAAAGAGAGAATGACATATCATGGTTGGAGATCGATAAAAATCGATAGAGTGAGGTGGAACGGTTCAGTAATATGTTTGAATCGGATGCACTACATTCGCTACTCGCTAGAATTTATTCCTGCTTTGAGAAGTGGAGCTTTACTGTAACATCCCGCAAATTTAGATCATTTAATTATCGAATTAATTGGATTTAATCCTAAAATTTAAAATGGTTTGAAAATAAATTTTAGAATATTATCAATAAACGATTTCAAATTTATTTCTAATAAACAACAATTTATGATTAGATGAATGATGATTTATTACAATGGAAACAATTATTAAATGTTGTGGAATTATTAACTTTGAAGTAATATTTATAGAAGGAAAGATAGCTGTCAATCGTGAAATAATAACCGTAATAATATGTAAATGGTTGGCGTTAGAATTTAAATTCAAACTTTAATTCCACACATGAAAATACATATGTTTGTTTAATTTAAGTAAATTTAAATTAAACACTAATAATGGAAGTTTCAATGATTTTAATAATGTACGATTTAAATGGTGCAGTTACTCGAAATATTATGAAAAATTTTGCAGTCAAATTTAATTATGAAAATTTGATATTAGGAATACGTGTAATTTAATATAGCAATGAAGGAATTTTCATAGTAATGTACAAAAGTTCGTTTCGTTTGTAATATAGAGAAAATTTTAAATAAATTAGACCGTTACCAATAAATTGAATTTAATATAGCAATTGAAACGGTAAACATTAGGATTTGGAAACGTGGGACCTCGTTTAAATACATATTTAAAGTCTATTGTTTCTTCAAAATCAGTGTTGTTCCCTCTTGTGAATCTGGCTACGTTCGATCATTTTAAATTAATAAAAGGAAATTGCATCATTTTGGTTTATCTACCCTTTTGACCGCTTCTCCCCCCCCCCCCCCCCCGCTTTTTTGTTTCCTTAATGCAACATTCATTTCTTTCCTTAATCCTATTAATTTGTTTACCTTCATTTTTTAATTTCTTTCCCTACGTTTGATTTTCTGTATCTTATTTTGTATCACTATTCCTTAAATCTCCATCCCTTTAATTCTCCTTTTTTTTTGTTTACCGTCATTATTTTTCCAAAATCAAACCATCTCCATATATATATATGTATATGTATTTCCCTTATCTTATACATCATGCTTGTGAAGACCCGTAACTTCCCCGTGAAGGAAAGAGAGGATACTTTGAGGACAATACACATCGGAACGCAAACAGAAGAACATTTCATTGTTTATTACAACAATTCCATCAGAATACAAGAATATACAGAGTATGAATAATTATAATACAACAGAAAAATATCAGAGATTACAATAAATTACATAGCAGCGGAAAAACAATACAAAACACAACTGAAAGTAATACATGGATACAGAGCTTTCCGAGTATCGTTCCAGCTGTAAATCAGGATCCTATGAATATAAATCTGCAAAACCAAAACAACTAGCTGCCCATGTCAAAATAAGGGCACCCAGAGTTTAGGTTAAAATAATAAACTCCAGGTCAGTCATGTGACTAGTGTGAAAACTAAAACAATTATTAATCGTTATTTTAAAGTTAGGTAAATCAAGGGACCACCCCATAAAACACGAAACGGGTTTCCTTCCAAGAATACTAGTGCATAAAACAACAGCGCAATGCTAAATAAAGAAAAATGAAGCTATTATAAGACCCAGGTCCCATCACACAATGCAACGCAAGCCGGAGGATAGGATTTTACCTTATAATAGCCAAAGAATGCTTGATACGCTAAAAACAAATCATTTGGTACTATCATAAGTGCATAGTGTATAAAACAATTTCAATCATAAGTATCAATCATAGACGGCATGAGTGCCCCATCCCACTATGTCGCCGTACTAGGCTCTACAAATAAAACCGCAAAGTCACGTATTGGAAGTTGAATTTCCATCTGTGAACCGAGGCAAAATATAGTCCTCTGCCGATTCGAGACAATCTAGCCTACCACGTCTCAGGATCAGAGCTCGAGTGACCCTTGGATCGTCAGGGCCGGTCCACTGATGTGGATTAAACTTAAACCCTGGACACTGCGTTCCCCCGCCCTATGGGGCGGAAATGAGCCAAATGACTCCATCGGCTCCACACAGTCACCGATATATCCGAGGCGCCTCGCAACAGCAACAACCACATAAGTCAAACTCGTCAGGGCGTGTCAAACCACTGGCGCCACGTCTAGCTAGAAGGAAACGCATGCCCTCCCTGATGTCCTCTCCTGTTTCGGGTTCACAACTGGGGTGTGAGGCTCGCGAATCAACGCTACACAAAGCTATGACACAAAGGCCGTGCTTTGATAATCGACCACAAGACTCTTCTTTTCAACAGAAGCGTTGATCATATTACCACTTAGGCATGCCACACAGGCAATTCACTCCATGCGTTTGATACCCATCAATATATAACCTCTGAGCTCGTACGTCTCAGAGAAAGGCGCTAAGCAAGAGAATAAATTCTCCGCCGCCAAACAGATATATATTTAATAGAAATCAACCACACAAAATAAAATCCAATGTCAGACACACAGTCCATTTGCAAGTCCATTCTGGGTCTAAACGAAACCGGAGGCACCTTGTACCTCGCATATCCATCGATCTCCAAATACGTCTGGACGACCACTAACTGATTCCCTCCTCTTAGGTGTACGGCCCAATCAAGATCATTAGTAATCACCCAAGCGACGTGAAGACCTCCGGTCTTCAACCACCGTCTTCATCCTCGGCACCACGTCGAATCAGTTATTCAGATTGGGATAAACCCGGTCTTTCTGAATAACTCGCGTATATAATAAACAAGTGTTACACAAACACAACATACGCCTCATTCCAATTCAGAATATTCTTTTATTCAAATATTCTTATAATTTGGGAAAGGTTCCCATTAATTTTATCAAAGATAAATTCTTTAAATCTATTCCTTAATCTTCTTTGAATATCAATTCAAACTAGTGGGGATTAGCGAACCACACTGAAGTAATCATTTATTTTATTTCCCAATCCCAACCTATTCATCCCATGAAGTAAAACTGGTTATACTTCATATCTAACACCACGGTGTTATCGGTAAATTCAATTACCATTTCACGTTTAAATCTAATTAAAGATTTAACTATCGCTTGGAGCAAAACTAGTGATACCCCATTCTCGACCATTTCAATCTAATTAAAGATTCATTAAAACCCCACTTAGTTTTAATCTTCACAGATATCAATATCTTTTCTTTAACTGGGTTAAAGACCAAATGTTATTTAAAACACGGTCCACGATAAACCCAAAATCACATTCTATTAATTATCGGGTTAAAGAACAAGTGTTATTTAAAACAGCATTCACGATAAACCCAAAAATCAATTCAAATTCGATTCCAATTAAA
Organism: Allium sativum; assembly: GCA_030737875.1. Lineage (NCBI taxonomy): Eukaryota > Viridiplantae > Streptophyta > Magnoliopsida > Asparagales > Amaryllidaceae > Allium > Allium sativum. The sequence continues at coordinate 1,012,973,838 of CM060926.1, read as the reverse complement.
TACCATTTAATTGGTACACTTCATTAAATTTAAATAAAAAGATTTAATCTTTTTCTCAACTGGGTTTAAAAACAGTGTTAATGAAGACACCATTCACGACAAACCCAAATCACATTTGATATTAAATACAAGGCTCTGAATAGAAAATATATCGACTTATATTCAATATCAAATTCTATGACCACAAATATCGTATTAGAAATAACGATATAGATATATCTTTCAAATTTCCATAACAATATCTGTATAATCACGAAATCCAACATCAAAATATTCCAAAGACAATTTCGATTAAAATATATTCCAATTCAATTATTGGAAATTCTGGTTACTCAAAACCATTTCAAATTCAATTTATTTATTTCAAAAATAAATTGATTTTAATTCTAGTTCAAAGCTAGTTCATTTCGATAAAAATCTATTTTTGTCTTCTACAAATAGGGAGTTTTCCATCCCAATTCCTCACAAATCATTTCTTATGATTTTACACAAATTATTACTATTTTTAATAATTTTATCAAGGCTCGTACAGTCGATTTCCATCAACGGCCATCGAACTGCACTTACAGCTACCTTTTCCAAATTTGATTTGGACATAATTCCAAATCCAACCGTTAGATTTCAAATCACTAATATTCGTTAGAAAGCTCTTTTCGATACGAACCCAACGGTTGCCGTTTTAGGAGAACCCGACAGTCGAATCTCCTGTAATATCCATTCGAAGTCAATGGTCGAAATTCGCGAACTGTCGCGGGGCGGCGCGTTCTATTCAGGCCCTTATATATAATATATATGTATATATATACATATATATATATATATTATATTTCATCGATTTCCTTACAAAACGTATTTTATAAATCGTTTAAATTCGTTTTCAAAACGATTTCAACTTCCTTTTCAAATTCAAATCAAGATTGAATTTTTCAATATAAATTCGTTTTAATTTCATTTCAAATCGATTTCAATTTAATTCGAATTTAAATTCATTTCAATTTAATTCGAATTTTGAAATCACTTTCAATATTCATTGAAAAATGAATAAAATCGATATATATATCGTTCACGTCAAAATGGCGTCAATCTAATCAACACAGCTCTTATTCAACACATGAATATTTATTCTATTCAACACATGAATTTATTTTCTATTCAACACATGAATATATTTTCTATTCAACACATGAACTTATTTTCAATTCAACAAATGAATTTATTTTCAATTCAACACATGAATTTATTTTCACTTCAACACATGAATTTATTTTCAATTCAACATATGAATTTATTTTCTAAATTGGAATGAGGCCCAATCAATTACCATATAATGTTAATTATATGGATTTTCTACAACACCTGTATATAATAGCAACGATAAATAATCAACCATCATCCAGAGTGCACCACACAAATGCATAAGCATTAAATATAAATAATTAACGCTTACACAGTCTGTCAACCTATCGATTGACATACAACTAAACAATCAGGAATAGTGTACGTCAAATATCATCCCAATACCCATGTGGGGTTTCAAATCAACAAACACACATTTTATTTGTGTAGTTGGGCGATGTGTAAAATTTATCGTCCCAATCAATATCAGTCAAATCAGTGTATATAAACAAATCGTCCGATTTGTTTATAAATATTTATTTTATATACACGTTAAAAATTATATTTTTAACTATAAAATATTTTTCACTATAAAATATTTTATTCCATTCCACATCACACAATCAAATTTCACAACACAGAAATCAAACAAACAAGTCATCCATGGTCTGTGGATGACGGGTGTCGGGTGCTGCTAAGCACCATCTGCATCCTAGTATATATTTCAAACCGGAAATAAATAAAAGTGAGGAGTTCTCACCGACTAGCTAAACCAAACACCGCGACACTTCTTATGTAGAAATCTTCATCGTGCTCGCCTTTTGTCACTTTCGTTGCTCGTAGCCACTACATACATAAAAATCACATTTTTAATTCGCTCTCTATATGGATAAAAAAACACATTTTTATACCGCTACTGTATAGATAAAAATTCTATTTTTATACCGCTACTATACAGATAAAAACTATATTTTTACACCGCTACTATATCGATAAAAATTATATTTTTATACCGCTACTATATAGCTAAAAATTCTATTTTTACACCGCTACTATATAGATAAAAATTCTATTTTTACAACGGTGTTCATATAATAAAGATTATATTTTTATCACGCTATTCTCTGTATAAAAATTATATTTTTATATATCTACTTCTAATATAAAATCAAATTTTTATATCATCGCTATAAAAATCACATTTTTATTTCAACGTATATATAATAAAAATCTGGTTTTTATTTCGCTACATAAATAAAGGTCAAATTTTTTTACTCTCTATATAATGTAAAAATCATATTTTTATTCTTCCTATGATATAAAAATCTTATTTTTTTACTCTTTCTACAAAATAAAAATCTCTTCTTTGATAATATAAAAATTGAATCCTTGATAATATAAAAATATAATCTTTGATAATATAAAAATCTAATCTTTTTAGTTTGCAAATCGAATATTGTCCTAGATAAAAATCACTATTTTACTAAATAAAAATCACTATTATATTTAATAAAAATCACTATTTTATTTCAGCAAAAACACATTTTATTTCAGCAAAATCAAAATCAAAAGAAGAGGAATAATAATTAAAAAAAAAATAACTCACTGTTCTTGGTGTAGGGGGGTCTCGGGGTTGGACTGGCGGCGCATTGGAGGGGGCTGGCCATAAGGTGGCCGCGGCGGGCCCAGCGTGGCCTGAGGAGGGTTTTTTTAGCGATCTAGGGTTTGGGGGGCGCTCTCGAACGTGAACGAAGGGGAAAAGAAAGGAGGAAGCACGGAGGAGGGCGAGAGCGGGATCGTGGGGGAGGCCAGCGGTGGTAGGCCGGAGGGCGGCGAATGAGGGGGGGGAGGGGGGGCATCGACGAATGGGGGTGTGGGGAGGCGCGATTTTCTCTTTTTTTCTTTCGGTTTTGAAATGATTTCGAATGGGGGGGGGCTGAGAGTATAGAGAGGAGGGGTGAGGTGATTATAATATATATTATTTAATTATTTCAAAAAGGTACCTTTTTATTTTGACCTCAAAATCGAACCCACCGACTGTCGTCCAGAACTAATTACTCCCATTCCGAACACAATGGGACATGTATCGTAACCTGATTCGATCGTTTCGATCAGTTTTCATCAAAATCAAAATATAACTCTATATATTGAATTTGAACGCACATTTTATTTTACTAGGGCCACATACGGACTCTAAAAATACCCAAAAAATATTTTCTAGCTTCGTATTGACGATACGGTCCTAACAAAACTAGTTTCATCGAATTTGAAGACCGTTTGAAAAAAGACCATTTTCCAGTCGATTAAAATCAACTAAAACTAGTCAAACGCGTTTTCTTTTGCCACGCTCACATATTGATTCAAAAAATTATGAATTTTGAAACCTAGCAATAACTTGACATCACGGATCCAACAAAAGTGGTTTCGTCGAAAACCTAGGTCGTTTGCAAAATTTCCATTTTTAAGGGCTAGAATTCCATAGCGACTATTCTGAAATTTCAACTGGACATATCTTTTGATTCCCGCTATGAAATTTTGATTTTTCTGATTCGTTGGAAAGATATTCTCAATTAGATTCAAATATTTTTGGTTTCACTAAAATCCAGTTTATTTTGAGCCCTGTACATTCATTTGAACTTTGAAATCGAATTATCGAACTACCGCGCCATTTTCAATTCCTTTTATAATTATAAATAATTATTTATATTCTAACGACGATTTATATAGATATATACGTTCTAATTCTATTCAAAATAAATTTCTCGTCGCTATTATTTAAAATAATTCATTTTAAATATTCAAAATTCATCAAAATTGCCAAAATAAAAATTTTAAATTGGCTCAGAATTTCCGGGTTATTACAATGCTGTTTATATTTAGAAGCAAAAAAATACAATACTATAAAACTTTTAACATTATTTATGTAAAACTTTTAACACATGTTATTTAATATTATATATTTTGAAATTTGAAAAGTCACCAACTTTCTAACTATTAGCATCAAACAATTTGTCATGCATTCAATTCTTTCCTTTTATTCTCCTTCTTTTTATGATTTACTTTTGAATTTTGAATGAGAAATAAGTATTTCCACCTCAGCCGTAGTCATTCAATTTGTTTGTAACTTGCATAATGTATGGGTTCCATTCTTTCAACCTGGGCATTCATTTGTAATTTCAATTCATGCCTTTTATTTGTTGACTTCATTCTATTGTAACTTCAATTCATTTTCTTATTTACTTCTAACTAATGTTTTTCCTTACAAGTCATTCCACCTTCCAACTATTGCCATAAATGCCTTTTGCTTTCCTTTGATCAAACATGTTATATATTTTTATTAATAATTCTATTGGCGCACAAAGTTTTGGTCCGACCGTGAACTTCCCAAAATGCCCTTACGTATGAGCTTTTAAATTACAAATTATTAATTAACATAATATCCCCAATAAATTAGGCATTTATTGTCACTTAAATTAGGATCTTAAAAACCTTTTCAACAAATTCAAATTGCCTTTTAATATCGCTTCTTATTTTAGTTGCTATTTATTTTAGTTTATGCATTTCATTGGTTCTAATGTTAGGAATTTCCATGCGTAATTTACTGCATCCATTTAGGTTTTTATTATGCAATTAAAATTTTACATTCCAAAATAGTTTTCTTAAAACCTTTATTATATTTATTTATGCACGGTACTATTATATGTATAAACATATTTGTGTTTAAAATTAGAACTAAGATCCTTTATATTTGGCATATAGAACTACTAATTCAAATTATATTCCATATATAAAAATTAATATTGATGTGGATATATGGCAATTTCTTATATATTTAGAAAATAAATTCGGAACTATATCAATGACAGTTTTTTTTACAATATTAAGTGCTAAGTTTAGGACAATTTCTTTAATATAGTTGCCATTTATTTTAGTTTATGGATTCTCATTGGTTTTAATGCTACAAATTTCCATGTGTAATTTACTGTATCCGTTCAGGTTTTTATTATGCAATTAAAATTTTACATTCCAAACAGTTTGCTTTAAAACCTTTATTATATGTATGCACGATACTATTATATGGATAAACATATTTGTGTTTAAAATTACAGCTAAGATCATTTATATTTGGCATATAGATCTACTAATTCAATTTATTTTCCATATATAGAAATAAATATTGACATGGATATATGGCAATTTCTTATATGGTTAGAAAGCAAATTTGGCACTATATCAATGGTAGTTTTTTTTTACTATATTTTGGTGCTAAGTTTAGGACCATTTCCTTGATTTAGTTGCAATTTATTTTAGTTCAAGCATTATCATTGGTTCTAATGCTATGAATTTCCATGCATAATTTATTGCATCCATTAAAGTTTTTATTATGCAATTAAATTTTTACATTCCAAAACTGTTTGCTTTAAACCTTTATTATATGTATAATAACAATAATACATAATGTATACATGATACTATTATATATATATATGTATGTATGTATGTATAAACATATTTGTGTTTAAAATTAGAACTAAGGTCGTTTATATTTTGCATATAGATATACCAATTCAATTTTTTTTCCATATATAGAAATTCCTATTGATGTGGATATATGGCAATTTCTTATATTGATGTGTCACACTTATGTCCTACATTTTCTCTTTGCTGAATCAAAATTAATTGCTCTATTTCTAGAAACAGTCAATTCCTTAAAATTCTCATACTCATTCCTATAATATTAATTTCTCTATTTCCAGAAATAGTTAGTTCCTTAAAATTCTCATATTCATTCCTATAATATTAATTGCTCTATTTCTAGAAACAACCAATTTCTTAATATTCTCATATTCATTCCTATCTTTATTAACAGTTCAAAATATCCCATTAAATTTTAGAACTTGACGGTTTCTTATTTTTAAACGCCCTTTTCTAACATTTACTGCATTTCTAATAAGCATTGAATCGGCTAAAATTCGATTACTCATGCATGAAAAGTTCAAAATATTACCTTAAATTTTGCAACTGGATGGTTAATTATTTTTAAATGCTTGAACTCTATAAATATCACCTAAGAATCTCTACCATTTCTCCACTCCATCATTACTCCTACTATTCTCCACTGTTTCTCTTTATAATAATAATAAAAAGCTTTGTAAAATTTTATAGCATTTTACATCGGCTTACACTGCAGCAAAGAAGACAAACGTGGGTGTGCGAGGTTGGCAAGGGCGGTGGAGAGCTAGATCTGGTGGCTGATAGAGGTGTGGGTGTGCGAGGGAGGGATGATGGAGAAGGTGCAATGTGCATTGATGAGAAAGTTTAAAACAGTTAGGCTTTGAGAGTACTCTATGTTTGGTAGTACTTTTATACATGCCTTTACTTCGTAGGCTAAACCAATATTTTAATATATATATCTTTACATTTGTTGTATAATTTTTTTAATATTATTAAGCTGCTTATGCTTGCATTTGTTCCACTCCTTTAGTCTTCTTTTAATTATTTTTAGCACATGCCCCACTTGGTAAAAATTGAATCTTTCAATCTATTCATGCATTTCCATATTTATTGCATTATGCCAATTATTGGTATAGCAGAAAGACTCTCTTTTCTTTCATTTTTTTGTCTTTTTCAATCAAAGAATTATGCCATGGATTATGCTTATCTATAGAAGTATTTAAAATATTGACCTTGATATTTTAAAAATAATAATCCAAGCGCGAAGCGCGTGCCATGACCACGCGCGAAGCGCGTGCCGTTACCACGCGCGAAACTCGTGCCGTTACCACGCGTGAAGCGCTTGTCGTGACGCTCGTATACACAACTGCCCTTGTCTGTTCATATCAAAGGATGAGAACTAAAAGAAAAAGAAGGATAAAAATCATAACCCATCTGTTCAAGCCTTTTCTCTCCCACTTTTATTAACATGTTATATAGCCACTCCACTTTCCTCATTTCCTTTCAGCCTAAACTCTTTCCCCAAATTTCCATCCGAATTTCCCTTATCGAAAAATCGAATGGCTGCTCTTCGCCATGTCCCTCCGTAGTTCGTTGTCACCACCGCGTCAGTCGAAGTTCCAACCTTTAGACCCCTCAATTACCAAATCCTCTTCACCGCACCATGTCCAACGCCTCCATCTAAGTTGCCGCCATCACTGCGCTGTGCAAAGGTAAGTTTAACTTACGATTCGACTTATTTCAGGTTAACTTCTTGCTTCACTAAATAAAATTAGTTTGGGTTGTTTGTTACTGCATTTGTCATTGACTGCCTTGTTCTGTTATTCGATCTTGCTAGACATTCATTTTGGAAACGACTGGTGCTGCTTTGTAGCAGTAGGGTAGGCTCTTTATAAAAAAAAAAATCAAGTTTTGTTTTGAATTTGTAAGCAGCATATATTAGTAGTCTCCCTTGTACTATCCTAGTGTACAATAATCAGGGGACACACGAATGATCATGAAATGAAAAAAAAAAGAAACTTGTTTAGATTAGATACTTGTGATTATTGAATGCCTCAAAGATAACTAACAGGCATGTGTATGTGTGTCTTACAGCAAATATGTGTGGCACTGCTAGTTTCCTATTAGGGACACACACTTATGTGCATGAACATCATGTAGAAGCATTTGATTTTTGTTTTTGTTTTGTTTGTTGTCTTCTTAAAACTACGTGGGATACCGCATATGCTTCCCTGATTATTTTGACATTTATATCTCTACCATGCTTATGTAAATTCTAGCTATCATGTATATCAGTATTGTTGTGTCATCTCAATCCATATGTTTGCTCATTGAGACTATCCTTTTGGATTTAAAAATGGCTGGTCTTACTATTTAAATTGGCATGAACATCACTCTGACCATACTTTGCATTATTGCGGCTGATCTTGTTCCATATTAGTTCCCTGCACTACTCCTTTGTGAGCTGCACTGTTCCAAGATTTATTTTCGGGTTAGTTGGTTCAAATGTGCATATGTTAATTGCTATTTTGAGCTCATCTTTCATTAATTTGCTATTAAGGAACTTATAGAATTCGTAATATGACCTTTTTTTAATTTACGTGAAAATTTAATGGTGGAACTTTTATTAACATACTTTTATCTAGGACTTTTTAAATTGGAAATTTCAGCTGACTTCATTCCATGGAGTTCACTTGTTTTTATAACTTGCATATGCAACTTTTTAAATTATTTGTAACTTACTGCATTTGACCACTAACTTATTCTGTTGGTCTAAAACTGCTAATGAGTTAATAAATCATGTGTTTTCTTGTATCAATTTTATTACGTTGATTTGATCAAAATGTTAACCAAACTATCCTGTTAGAAATTACATGAAATCCACAATTAAAAAGGACATTTGATAGTTGATACCAAATGGGATCATGCTTCAAACAAATGCTACTTTGCTATGTTAGGTACCGCAGTCTGCATGTTGTACGATATATGTGTTAGTTAGGATCATGGTCATGTGAAAAATATAATATATAACGTATTCACAGATGAAATTACGATATCTGTTTTCCATAAAATTTTGGGTATATTAATATTGCATGCATCTCATATGGTGATGGACACTCTTGCTGTATGCTCATAAGTGCCTATTCACTTGTGCCATTTCTAACGTGTTAAACCATACTTGTATGCTGGATTGGTTGTTATGTTCATAATGTTTATTTGCACAGTTTATGACTGATATACTCGAATCATTTAATATCGTCAGGATTAAATAAAATTTTATTTATGTGATTTAATCGAAGTATGCTAACTTGAAATAAGTTTAATCCTGACTCGGATGTTTTGTGTATTTTGCATGGAACACTCGGGTTAGGTCCTAAGTGTTCCAGACATGAAGTTTTTTGCTCGCAAAATTGGTGAAGAACGTGAAGATGCAAGACGCACATGCGCGCGCAATGCCCGGCTGAACCGTAAACTTTTATTCTTTTAAAATTTTCATGAATGTATATTATTTTTTCCGCTGTACAAATTTTTGTAAAAACTCTGATATGTATAAAATTTATTCCGCTACAATTATTCTGTTATGTGATTCTTTGGTTATTCTGCTTAACTTGTTAAGCTAAATAACTATATGTCTTTTTGAATGATTCAAGTTGGTTTAAATACCGATTTGAAGCAGTCAAAAAGGCAGGTCGTTACAAGTGGTATCAGAATGGAAGTTATATAAGTATGTGGTGAATTTGATATTACTGATTTGAACGAATCCCGATTGGAAAGGAAGAAAAACTTTTGTAGATGGAAATTTATATAAGCACGATATATGCGATGTACAAAATGAAAAATACTATATGTAGTATTATCTGTTTTGAAGTTGAAGAGATGGATAGTACTTTCTATCGAAAATCGTGATCCTACTTGATAGCGTTGCGTTGGAATTCCGCACGGGGTGTCCATCGGGAATCGCGAACCTACTCTGCAGGTGCTGCGTTGGAACTCCACCTGACGGGAGTGTCCATCGGAAATCGGGGTCCTACTCCGTAGGAAAACGTACTGGAATCCCACTCGGTGGGGTCACTTTGATTTGTTAATATTCACTTGATGTTTCATGGCGTAACCGCTGTGCAACTACGATCTTTAACCATAGCGAAATTCGAACGGCGAGATGCCTACAGTTACAAGCGATTCCACTGGGATAGTGGCGTAACCGCCGCGTAACTGCAATCTATGGTAACTACCATGGCGAAATTCGATGGGTGTGATACCTATGGGCACAAGCGTTTCTACTGGGATAGTAGCGTAACCGCCGTGTTCCCGCGATCCATAGGGGAATGTATTTTCCATATCTATTTTAAAAGTTTTAAGTATTTTCACTGGAAGTTGAAACAAGTATATTGAGCACTTAGAGATTTTCAGTCGTGCGTCTGATCAACGTATGTCTAAAACTTTTAAGAACGAAAAGTTCTGAGTGAGGAAGAATGTAACATCCCGCAAATTTAGATCGTTTAATTATTGAATTAATTGAATTTAATCCTTGAATTTAAAATGGTTTGAAAATAAATTTTAGGATATTATTAATAAACGATTTCAAATTTATTTCTAATAAACAACAATTTATGATTAGATGAATGATGATTTATTACAATGGGAACAATTATTAAATGTTGTGGAATTATTAACTTTGAAGTATTATTTATAAAAGGAAAGATAGTTGTCAATCGTGAAATAATAACCGTAATAATATTGAAATGGTTGGCGTTAGAATTTAAATTCAAACTTTAATTCCGTACATGAAAATACATATGTTTGTTTAATTTAAGTAAGTTTAAATCAAACATTAATAATGGAAGTTTCAACGATTTTAATAATGTACGATTTAAACGGTGCAGTTACTCAAAATATTATGTAAAATTTTGCAGTCAAATTTAATTACGAAAATTTGATATTAGGAGTACGTGTAATTTAATATAGCAATGAAGGAATTTTCGTAGTAATGTACAAAAGTTCGTTTCATTTGTAATATAGAGAAAATTTTAAATAAATTAGACCGTTACCAATAAATTGAATTTAATATAGCAATTGAAACGGTAAACATTAGGATTTGGAAATGTGGACCTCGTTTAAATACATATTTAAAGTCTACCGTTTCTTCAAAATCAGTGTTGTTCCTTCTTATGAATCTGGCTAGATTCGGTCATTTTAAATAAACAAATAAAAGAAAATTGCATCATTTTGGTTTATCTACCCTTTTAACCGCTTCTCTCTCCCTCTTTTTCTTTCCCTACGTTTGGTTTACCTTCATTTATTAATTTCTTTCCCTACGTTCTATTTTCATGTATCTTATTTTGTATCATCATTCCTTAAATCTCCATCCCTTTAATTCTCGTTTTTTTTTACCGTCATTATTTTTCCAAAATCAAACCATCTCCATATATATATATGTGTGTGTGTGTATATATATATATGTATTTCCCTTATCTTGTACATCATGCTGTTTATATTTAGAAGCAAAAAAATACAATACTGTAGAACTTTCAACATTATTTATGTAAAACTTTTAACACATGTTATTTAATATTATGTTTTTTGAAATTTGAAAAGTCACCAATTTTCTAACTATTAGCATCAAAAAATTTATCATGCATTTAATTCTTTCCTTTCATTCTCCTTCTCTTTATGATTTACTTTTGAATTTTGAATGAGAAATAAGTATTTCCACCTTAGCCTTAGTCAACCACATTCAATTTGTTTGTAACTTGCATAATGCATGGGTTCCATTCTTTCAACCTGGAGCATGCATTTGTAATTTCAATTCATGCCTTTTATTTGTAATTTCAATTCAAGCCTTTTCTCTCCCCACTTTTATTAACACGTTATATAGCCACCCCACTTTCCTTATTTCCTTTCAGCCTAAACTCTTTCCCCAAATTTCCATCCGAATTTGCCTTATCGAAAAATCGAATGGCTGCTCTTCGCCATGTCCCTCCGTAGTTCGCTGCCACCACTACGTCAGTCGAAATTCCCACCTTTAGACCCCTCAATTACCAAATTCTCTTCACCGCACCTCGTCCAACGCCTCCATCTAAGTTGCCGCCATCACTACGCTGTGCAAAAGTAAGTAACGTAAGTTTAACTTACGATTCGACTTATTTCAGGTTATATAACTTCGCGCTTCACTAAATAAAATTAGCTTAGGTTGTTTGTTACTGTGTTTGTCATTGACTGCCTTGTTCTGTTATTCGATCTTGCTAGACATTCATTTTGGAAACGATTGGTGCTGCTTTGTAGCAGTAGGGTAGGCTCTTTATAAAATAATTAAAAAAAAATCAAGTATTATTTTGAATTTATAAGCAGCATATATTAGTTGTCTCCCTTGTACTATCCTAGTGTACAATAATCAAGGGACACACGAATGATCATGAAATGGAAAAAAAACTTGTTTAGATTAGATACTTGTGATTATTGAATGCCTTAAAGATAACTACTAGGCATGTGTATGTGTGTCTTACAGCAAATATGTGTGGCATTGTTAGTTTTCTATTAGGGACACACAATTATGTGCATGAACATCTTGTAGAAGCAGTTGATTTTTGTTTTTGTTTTGTTTGTTGTCTTCTTAATACTACGTGGGATACCACATATGCTTCCCTTTTTATTTTGACATTTATATCTCTACCATGCTTATGTAAATTCTAGCTATCATGTATATTAGTATTGCTATGTCATCTCAGTCCATATGTTTCCTCATTGAGACTATCCTTTTGGATTTAAGAATGGCTGGTCTTACTATTTAAATTGGCATGAACATCACTCTGACCATACTGTGCATTATTGCGGCTACTCTTGTTCCATATTAGTTCCCTGCACTACTCCTTTGTGAGTCGCGTTGTTCCAAGATTTATTTTCAGGTTAGTTGGTTCAAATGTGCATCTATTAATTGCTATTTTGAGCTCGATCTTTCATTAACATGCTGTTAAGGAACTTATAGAATTCATAATGTGACCTTTTTTTATTTACGTGAAAATTTAATGGTGGAACTTTTATCAATATACTTTTATCAAGGACTTTTTAAATTGGAAATTTCAGTTGACTTCATTCCATGGAGTTCACTTGTTTTTATAACTTGCATATGCAACTTTTTAAATTATTTGTAACTTGCTGCATTTGACCACTAACTTATTCTATTGGTCTAAAACTGCTAATGAGTTAATAAATCATGTGTTTTCTTGTATCAATTTTATTACGTTGATTTGATCAAAATGTTAACCAAACTGTCCTGTTAGAAATTACTTGAAATCCATAATTAAAAAGGATTTTTGATAGTTGATACCAAATGGGATCATGTTTCAAACAAATGCTACTTTGCTGTCTTAGGTACCGCAGTCTGCATGCTGTACGATATATATGTGTTAATTATGATCATGGCCATGTGAAAAATATAATATATAGCGTATTCACAGATGAAATTACGATATTTGTTTTCCATAAAATTTTGGGTATATTAATATTGCATGCGTCTCATATGGTGATGGACACTCTGTATGTTCATAATTGCCTATTCACTTGTTGTGCCATTTCTAACGTGTGAAACCATACCTGTATGCTGCATTGGTTGTTATGTTCATAATGTTAATTTGGACAATTTATGACTGACATACTCGAATCATTTAATATCGTCAGGATTAAATAAAATTTTATTTATGTGATTTAATCGAAGTATACTAACTTGAAATAAGTTTAATCCTGACTCGGGTGTTTTTTGTATTTTGCATGGAACACTCGAGTCAGGTCCTAAGTGTTCCAGGCATGAAGTTTTCAGCTTGCAAAACTGGTGAAGAACGTGAACGCAAGACGCACATGCACGCGCAACGCCCGGCTGAACCGTAAACTTTTATTCTTTTAAAATTTTCATGAATGTATATTATTTTTTCCACTGTACAATTTTTTGTAAAAACTCTGATACATATAAGAATTTACTCCGCTGCAATTATTCTGTTATGTGATTTTGTGTTTATTCTGTTTAACTTGGTAAGCTAAATACCTCTCTGTCTTTGTGAACGATTCAAGTTGGTTTAAATAACGATTTGAAGCGATCAAAAAGGCAGGTCGTTACATTTACCATTTCAGAACATCTTTCATGTCAACTTAATTTTGAACATCTTTCATGCTCACATCACGACTGCAAAGGAAGCTACAAATTTTGATTCAATTTATTGTAATCGGTTAGTTATGTTGATTAGTCGTATTTTGAAATATGAAAACAAAAATCATTAATTTGTCAAATTATCTATCAAACCATAAAAAAAAGAATACATATTTGTAACTGCTACTTAATATTGGCAATAGACTTGAAAAGTATCTACAAGAGCGAAATTTAGATATCTGCATCCTACGAAGTAAGAAACCATGCCATATATGTTTGGATTCCATTTTGGAAGATTTGAAAAGGTAATATCTCATTGAAACGTTTCATTACATAATGAAACAACATGCAAATTGAATCTTGAAAACAAACAACATAATCAACATAGAAGTCAAAGCTAAGTTATTAGAAAAGAAACATCAAACGAACAACCCAAACTATAATTATGTGTAGCAAAGGATAAGAAAATTTGTGTGTACTGATAACGTTCCATTTGAAAATGAATTTGGAGCTGGAAACACGCAGTAAAGAGCTATGCAGTAGTGTGCGTGTAAACCGAAAACCAGCAGTGGAAAAAAAGCATTTTAGAGCAGTCAAATTATACATGATACAGTTGGATATGAACAAGGCAGCTCAATTAATGTGCATAATATTGCTGTGTGCAAAGCTAAATAGGGCCATTGATCCTTGTTTTAAATGACCATTAGTAATTGTAGTTTTATAGCATAATTTCAAAGAAAAATAGTGGTTAACCATTGAAAAAATAAGATGATTTACACAGTAACAAAAAAAAAGATCTATGAATAAATGCCTAAGTGCCCATGTTCTTTTTTCCCCATCAAAACAGGAATCATTCTGTTATACGAAAGGATGGATTGATCTGGTATCCCAATTGATGCTTGAAATTTGACACTGAAACAAAGTCCTTATATCAAACACATCCGAAACACAAATTCATGCTATAATTTTTCATTCACTTCTTTATACAAAAAGATAAATCATTATGATTTTTCTATGAAATGGCAATTTTTATCTTTTCACGTTTAAAGATAAATTCCTTCACCATATCATCTTTTACTGAAAAGATAAATAAATCTATTTGATCAAAATGATGAGTAATTTCATCAGTTTTACAAAAACTCATGATCTTTTTAATCAAAATGGATATAGAACAACAAAAACGTTAAAAATCTAGATTATATGTTACTCATATAAAATCATATGTAGAATTCACAAGTTCATTCATGCGAAGCATTTGTCTGTGATTTAGAGTAAATTAAACTTCTATTACTATGTACAACTTATAACACACTTAATTGTTCAATCTCTTAATCATTTGTAGATTGAGAACTTTGTTTGCAGTTTACAGAACTAAAATGATTCATATCAGTCAGTTTTTCCTGAAGATAGGTATATAAGTGGAGATGAAGTGATAAAAAACTAGCAATACTCCAATAAATGCAAACACCCTAACTTAAGAGAAATTCGATGACTATGAAATATATGACTCCACAAACACGGATGCAATAATTAACATTCATAAAATATGTTTTAGACCAAAACCAACCATCCGCTCTGTTCAGTTATTCTCTCTCATGTTCTGCAACTGGTCCAACGAGCCGAGTACCCAGAAAGGGCGAACCAGCCACGGACTGGTTTTGGGAAGGGGGTCACAACGGCAAACTCTTTGCCGTTGTAACGTTATAACAGCAAACTCTTTGCCGTTATAAGTTATAACGGCAAAGAGTTTGCCGTTATAAGCAAACCATCAAAAACCTCTCCCAGCCGCCTCCTGCTTCATTATCCCCTTCCTCCATTTTCCTAACCCGAAAACCATCTTCCAAACTGTAACACCCCGAAAATTCTATAACTATGAAATTAACAAATTAAAGTATAATTAATTTGAAATCAAAGAACCAAGGGAAACGGGATACGCCGTTGCGTTCGTCTCGGAAAAATACGCGAAATAGAGTCCGAGTTTTCGAAAAACGGAGTCCGTATGAAGAAGATATGGCCTTCGGAAGTTTTGAATTAAATTTAAAATTCAAACAGAATAAAATAATAATTTGAAATGGGGCCCAATGGGCCAGGCGGATAAAACACCCGCCTAGCCACCCAGGTCGACTGGGCTGTCGACCTGGGCTACCCATGTCGACAGGGCTGTCGACAGCCCTGTCGACAGGGGTGTCGACCTGGTCGAGCCCAGTCAACCTGGCTGGCCAGGTCTGTGTTTGGTCGAATTTCTGTGGTCTGCTTTGTCATTAGGGCTAGGTGGCGGGTTTTTATTGGTCTCTCTTCCTAATGAATGGCTATGATCTAACCTAGCAACATCAAGGGTCCTAATCAATTCCTAACCTCTATATAAACAACCCTAGACTAAACCCTAATCTATTCATTCAAAATAAGATTATAGCCGCCATGTTGCTGAGGAACGACAAAGAATAGCCGCCGACTAGAGAGAGAGTTAGGAAGAAAGTTCTAAGCCTAAAGCAAATTCAAAGCAACCTAAAGCTAATCAATTCAACAAAGGAATCGTATCTCTTAATAAGAGAATTCGCCGCAACCATTGTAAGTAGAGTATTACTTTGGTATAATAAACAACTGTGTTGATGTGTATGCTTGAATTGTGGCAATGGAAGTAATTCATGTTTGTGCAAAATTATGTTATTCATTATAAAGAACTACATGCGGTAGTTCTATGCAAATATACGTTTGGAATATTGCGCAAATTGTGTAATCTATGTTGAAGCTACATGTATGTAGTTAATTGAAATTCATGCTTGGGGCTTTGATATTATGCCATCATATTTTTGTGTATAAATCATTTTGCAAGTAATTGAAACAAGTTTGGTTGTTATAGTTCATATGAAAACTATGTTGGAATTTTGACACCATGTATTAAGTCATGCTTTTGCAAATTTATGGCTAGGCTATGAATGATATTTGGCATAATTGAAATCCGTTATTAAGTCTATCTTGTTTTAAAGGATTATATGATGACATGGCTAGGTTGGACTCAAAAATCCCCTTTTTGCAAGTTTAAAGCAAACACCATGATTAGGAATATTTATGCATAAGTATGTTTATACCATCGTTATGTGATTAGGCTTAAATCATGATTAAGTTGAATTATGCTATGTTCATGCTAGAAGTATTTATGCCATGCTTATGTTTGACAATATGCCATGCCTATGCTAGAAGTATTTTATGCCATGCTTATGTTTGACAATATGCCATGTTTATGCTAGAAGTATTTAGGCCATGCTTATGTTTGACATTATGCCTAAATAAGAATATAGGTTCATGTTGTAGTTAAATCTATGCAAGTTTACATGCCTTGACTTATGTCACCTATGTTTTATGACCAAAATACATGTCACCACTATGCAAGTACACCAATTTCTATTATGTATTTTCCAACGTCATATGCAAGTTCATGCGCTCACTTTCCCCTCTTTATGTATACGCCATAAGCCTCCCCTTTTCGCATGGCTAAATTGGGCTTTAAAAGGCTAAGCCCAATATATATAAACGGACGTGTAAAACGGGGGAAAATAACGTTGGGTTAAAAATTAATTAATGAATGAAAAATATGAAATAGAAGGGCCCAAAGTCAAGTATGGGTTGGGCCCATGATTGGTGTAACCTTTACACCATTAACTTAATAATGGGCCGCAAATATTTACATATAAATAAAGAAGAATGACAAGATATGTAAATGTAGAAAATACGATGTGTTTAACCCGAGGTTGGATTGAGTTGTGATGTAAACCTGCCCGGAACCGCCCGGCTGTCCAGTAGTCACAACAATACCTATCCAATGTGGGAGGTTAAACATGGAGCCCAGCAAGGACCCGAGGTTAGACTGAGTTGTGGCGTAAGACTGCCCGGAACCAACCGGCAACAGGCAGCCACAACAATACCTGTCTAATGTGAGAGGTCAGGGCCTTAATAAGACAATTAAGGCTGAGTCAGGATTGTTAGGATTAAGTGAACTAAAGACTTAATCAAAATGGAACATGCTAAACTAAACGGACTGGTGGGGTTAGGTTAGGAAACACTTAACCAACTTAGCATGTTGGCTAGAAATAGAAAACCTAGTAACGGGGGACCCTTTTCAGCAGTAACCCTAAAAGGTGTATCGGGATACCCTGAAACTAGGCAGGGTGGGGCACGATTACTGGGCTGATTGTAAGAGGTCAAATCGACGGCGGTGGTGTAGCAGTGTAGGTTCTAACGGTGTGCGGGCGTGCACGCACTCCGGCGCAGAAAAATAAAGCACTGGACACCAGTAGCATACCTTTGCACTCTAAGGTTGTGTCGGGTTGCCACTATGGGACTTGATACACCCCATGGTGGGACCAGCATAGGTAACTACAGACATCGGGGGCCGTAAGACACATGTAACTATGCGAGTAGGAGCCGATCATCGTAGAATGGATCACATCACCCTGATTATGAGGTGCAAATTGGAAACTAGTTTATATGGGTTCAGAGATTAACATGGGGTACGATAGTATATTCGACCCTAGATAACTTAACCAAGTTTATAATGTTGCCCACTTCCAGTTTTACTTATCATACCCAGTTCTTTATTCATAGACAAAGTAGTACTAGACTTACTCAGGTTTTATGTCTGACTCTATTTTTCTTTCGTCTTCTTTCTTCCGTTTCCCCCCCCCCAGGTCCTCAGGGAGGGAACACAGCAGCTTGACCTACCTCAACATCCAGCTTGAAGAAGAGAAATGTATTGCTTGGACTTTCCTGTTTTGAACTATGGCTTTGGACAATCCACTATGGGGCTTTTGCAGTTTACCTATGTTTTATTTATGCTTCTTTAAAAATAATGTACTCAAGACAGATTATGAAAGTGTTATGTTATGTTTTTGGAAAGGATGTTGTTGTAACACGTATTTGACTTGATGAAATAAAGTTTGTTGTTCTTCCGCTGTTTACAAATATGTGTTCTTATATCTGTCTTGTATATCTGTGACTTGTGCTTATAAACCTCCACCAAAATTAGGGCATTCCCTTTGAGAGTGACCCTAACGGAGGTGGGGTGTTTCACTTGGTATCAGAGCATAGGTTTACCAGATAAGATAAAAAGTTTTGAAAAATTATTTTCAAAAAGGAAATTTAAAGAAGCATTTTTAAAAGAAAAATATTATTTTATTTTAAAAGGCAAAGTCCACTCCCCAAAGCCATAGGTATTATCTCTTATCCTTCGTTTTGAATCTACCCTTTTTTGTTTCAGCATGTCCCAAGAACTTAACTTGCCTGAAGGGGTACCCATACCTGGTTGGTTTAGACGTTTCTTAGAAGCAAGGGCCACTCAGCCAGGTCCTACCGTTCCTCCTCCTCCAGCTGAAGGGAATCATCCAGCCGCAGCAGCACCTTTTCCTCCACCTCCTCCTCGGGGAAACGCGTTCGCTAAGATATGTAAAGATTTTAAAGCTATGGGAGGAAGGGATTTCCATGGAACTGAGTCCTTCGTGGCAGCTATAAATTGGCTGAAAGAAACGGAGGACCTATTCATCATCTTTGAGGTAGAAGATAGGCAAAAAGTACAACTAGCGGTGTGGCTATTGAAGGGCGAGGCTTCCTACTGGTGGGAAGTCACCAATGCTGAAAGACCAGTGGGTACATGGGAGGACTTTAGGGCAAGGTTTGAGACCAAATTTCTCTCAGATGCGGAAAGAAGTTTGCAGTTGGAAAAATTCTTATTTCTTAAGCAAGGGGACAAGACAGTCAGAGAATATGTGAATCAGTTTGATGAGCTGGCTAGGTTTGGACTTGACCTAGTCAACACCCCGCACAAGAAGGCTCTCCGTTTCGTCAAAGGGTTAAATGAGCCATTACACAGCTTGGCCATGACCCATATACCCATGGGAGCCACGTATGAAAGATTGGTGCAAATGGCATTGCTGAATGAAGAGGATAAGGGCAAGAAGGAGACAAAGGCAGAAAGCTCTCAAGGGAAGAAAGAGGGTTTGCAGCCTAAGAAGACAGACTTTAAGAAGGGCGGAAAAGGCAACAAAGAGAAGAGGAAGTGTAATTTCTGTGGCAAAGTGGGGCACTTAGTAAAGGACTGCCGGAAGAAGAAGGCTAAGGAGAATGGTGGGTGCTTTTCGTGCGGTCAGACAGGCCACAGGGCTAAGGACTGCCCAAGGAAACGAGGACAGGGGCAGGGCACTGGATCCACCCCAGGGGCACAGGTTCATGTGCTAGAAGCGCCACCATTGCAACAGCGAGGTACAAACACTTCTGTAGAAAGTGTAGTTTATCTTTACGATCACCCCGTTCGCACTTTATTTGATTCTGGAGCATCACACTCCTTTATCTCGTCTGCTTTAGTAGAATCTCTGAACCTAAAAACTAGTATGGTAGAGGACCCCTTAATTGTTTCAAACCCAATTGGGGGCCCAGTTCATTTGTCTATGATCTGTTTGGATTTGAAAATTTCTATTCTAAGTGTAGAATTTGAATGTAGTGCCTTTGTTTTGGGCTTTGCGGGGTATGGTTTGATTTTGGGTATGGATTGGCTATCCAGTAATGGGGCCATCCTTGATTGTGAGAAAAGGGTTGTTAGGCTCCTAACCCAGCTCGGTAATACTTTGGAAATTTCTTGTAATCCCTCGTATGCGGTTATGCTTAGTTATCTTGAATCGCTAGATGCCTCTGTTGAAAACTTGCAATCAGTTAGAGTGGTCCGGGAATATCCGGATGTCTTCGAAGAGGTGAAGGGCTTGCCTCCGAAGCGGGAAATAGACTTTCGCATATATCTTGTAGATAATGCAAAGCCCGTTGCGTTGCCCGTTAGACATATGGCTCCACGAGAAAGGAAAGAGCTCAGTAAACAGATTAAAGAGCTTCTAGAAAAGGGGTTCATTAGGAGGAGCATTTCAGAATGGGGCGCTCCAGTGGTGTTCGCTACAAAGGCGGATGGTTCACTCCGTCTATGTGTTGACTATAGGGAGCTCAACAAGCTAACGAAAAAAATAGGCACCCTCTCCCTAGAATTGACGATTTATTTGACCAGCTTGTAGGAGCGTCTGTTTTCTCCCAACTCGATTTAGCAACCGGTTTTCATCAGCTAAGGGTGGCTGAAGATAGCATCGATAAAACGGCTTTCAGAACCCCAGACGGCTTCTTTGAATGGCTTGTCATGCCTTTCGGCTTGACAAATGCACCTGCGTACTTCGTGGACCTGATGAGTAGGGTATTTAGAGATTTCCTCAACAAATTCGTAGTGGTCTTCGTAGATGATATCCTTATCTTCTCAAAGAGTGAAGAGGAACATGCTCAGCACTTAAGGGCAATCATGGAAACTTTGCGAGTCCATCAACTAAAAGCCAAATTCTCCAAGTGCCACTTTTGGAGAGAAGAGGTGAGGTTCCTTGGGCACATAGTATCCAAACAAGGGTTAGCGGTGGACCCTGCTAAGGTAGTGGCGGTACAAGATTGGAAGACACCAAGGAATGCAACTGAGGTCCGAAGCTTTCTAGGACTAGCAGGTTTCTATCGAAAGTTTATAAGGGATTTTGCGAAAATCTCAGCTCCGCTCACGAAATTGACTAAAAAGAATCTAGTGTTCAATTGGGATTTGGATTGCGAGTTTGCTTTCCAACGACTGAAAAGGGCTCTCACAACAGCCCCAGTTTTGACGCTGCCAGATGGGAGCAAGATGTTCACTATTTATACTGATGCATGTGGGACAGGGCTGGGCGCCGTCTTAATGCAAGAGGGAAGGGTGGAAGCTTATGGCGGGAGGCAGTTGAAGGTGCACGAAAAGAACTACCCAACCCACGATCTTGAGTTAGCCGCCATCGTCTTTGCACTCAAGTCTTGGCGACACTATCTCCTAGGTGAGAAGTTCGAACTTTACACTGACCATAAATCGTTGAAATATCTTTTCTCGCAGAAAGATCTTAACTTGAGGCAACAAAGATGGATGGAGTTTCTTGCCTCGTACGATTTCGAAATCTCCTACACTCCGGGCAAAGGCAACGTAGTGGCAGACGCGTTGAGCCGGAAGAAATTGACCCTAAGCCCGTTGTTTGTTGAAAGACAAAGCCTAGAGTTTATAGCCAGCTTCGACTTTAGGCCCTCCTCCGATTTCGTACCGGGCTTGCTTGCATCTCTCGAAGTGCGCCCAACTTTAGTGGATTCAGTAGGGACAGCACAACGCGAAGACCCTCAGCTTGTGGAAATAATGGATAGGCTAATTAGGGGTGAGACTTCAAGTCACCTCAACAGATACTCCATCAACGATAAGGGTTTGCTAAGGCGAGACGGAAGACTATGCGTCCCACAGATAAAAGATTTAGTAAAGAAGGTTCTCGAGGAAGCACATCACTCCAAGATGACGATACACCCAGGCGGAGATAAAATGTACAAAGACATAAAGAGGACTTTCTTCTGGAACGGCATGAAAAAGGACGTGGCAGAATTCGTTTCTAAGTGTATGGTGTGCCAACAGGTTAAGGCGGAACAGAAAAAGCCTGGGGGACTGCTACATCCTTTGGAGGTCCCGCAGTGGAAGTGGGATAGCATCTCAATGGACTTCATCGATGGGCTGCCTAGGTCTAGGAGAGGCAACACTAGTATTTGGGTAATAGTGGATAGGCTTACTAAAAGCGCCCACTTTTTACCTGTCAAAAGTAAGAGAACTGCCTCATCCCTAGCATCACTTTACCTCAAGGAAATCGTGCGACTCCATGGAATACCATCTAGCATTGTTAGTGACCGAGACCCCATCTTCACCAGTGAGTTTTGGCGGAGTCTGCAAGAAGCAGTAGGAACGCAGTTATGCTTGAGCACGGCCTATCATCCCCAAACCGACGGCCAAACAGAGAGAGTGAACAGAGTTTTGGAAGACCTTTTAAGGTTATGCGTCCTCGACTTCGGAGGGACATGGGAAGACCACCTCCCTTTGGTGGAGTTTGCCTACAACAACAACTATCAAGCAACCATCGGAATGGCGCCCTTCGAAGCTTTGTATGGAAGAGGCCGAAGTGGAACGCGAAGCAACCATAAGAAAAGTTCCAACCCGCATATTAGGAACGGAAGTGAAGAAGCTACGCAACCGTGAAGTCAAGCTCGTCAAAGTTCAGTGGAGCGACGCCGAGGGAGACGCGACTTGGGAAACTGAAGCTAGAATCCGTGCAGCCTACCCTTTTCTTTTCGAGGGTACATCCTTGATCTTTCCTTTTTCTTAAGTTGCGCTTTTATCTATCTTTTTAGGTATATTTCCTCGACCGTATCTTTTAGATAGAATCTTTTTGGGTGGAAACATGTAGTTGAAACATGTTATGGATGATGGTTGCAAGTGGTTGCAAGTGATTGCTAGTGGTTGCTCGTGGTTGCATATACACACACAATCTAGGTTTTAGATCGGCTCAGTCACTTCATATTGCATATGCATATATGTTTGTATTCGTATATGGTTGAACTTTAATGTGTTGACATGTGGATGTTGCATTTGTAATGAATGATTGTGCACTCATGTAGAATCAAGAATAGGGAAATTTGCATACATAATGGATTCATGGCACTTACATAATTCGCATTAAGGAGGTCAACTGAATCAGTAGACCGCCTGATTTTGCATTAGATAAGTACATGTATACACACACACTTTGCATATGATCATGAAGCATTAGAAGTCTTTTAAGGACAATGGATGCTCGTGTTTGATGGATGAGTAGATGGATGATTGGATGTTAGGATATACATTCCTCCTAACTTGAAGATTTCGGGGACGAAATCCTTTTAAGTGGGGGAGAATGTAACACCCCGAAAATTCTATAACTGTGAAATTAACAAATTAAAGTATAATTAATTTGAAATCAAAGAACCAAGGGAAACGGGATACGCCGTTGCGTTCGTCTCGGAAAAATACGCGAAATAGAGTCCGAGTTTTCGAAAAACGGAGTCCGTATGAAGAAGATATGGCCTTCGGAAGTTTTGAATTAAATTTAAAATTTAAACAGAATAAAATAATAATTTGAAATGGGGCCCAATGGGCCAGGCGGATAAAACACCCGCCTAGCCACCCAGGTCTACTGGGCTGTCGACCTGGGCTACCCATGTCGACAGGGCTGTCGACAGCCCTGTCGACAGGGGTGTCGACCTGGTCGAGCCCAGTCAACCTGGCTGGCCAGGTCTGTGTTTGGTCGAATTTCTGTGGTCTGCTTTGTCATTAGGGCTAGGTGGCGGGTTTTTATTGGTCTCTCTTCCTAATGAATGGCTATGATCTAACCTAGCAACATCAAGGGTCCTAATCAATTCCTAACCTCTATATAAACAACCCTAGACTAAACCCTAATCTATTCATTCAAAATAAGATTATAGCCGCCATGTTGCTGAGGAACGACAAAGAATAGCCGCCGACTAGAGAGAGTTAGGAAGAAAGTTCTAAGCCTAAAGCAAATTCAAAGCAACCTAAAGCTAATCAATTCAACAAAGGAATCGTATCTCTTAATAAGAGAATTCGCCGCAACCATTGTAAGTAGAGTATTACTTTGGTATAATAAACAACTGTGTTGATGTGTATGCTTGAATTGTGGCAATGGAAGTAATTCATGTTTGTGCAAAATTATGTTATTCATTATAAAGAACTACATGCGGTAGTTCTATGCAAATATACGTTTGGAATATTGCGCAAATTGTGTAATCTATGTTGAAGCTACATGTATGTAGTTAATTGAAATTCATGCTTGGGGCTTTGATATTATGCCATCATATTTTTGTGTATAAATCATTTTGCAAGTAATTGAAACAAGTTTGGTTGTTATAGTTCATATGAAAACTATGTTGGAATTTTGACACCATGTATTAAGTCATGCTTTTGCAAATTTATGGCTAGGCTATGAATGATATTTGGCATAATTGAAATCCGTTATTAAGTCTATCTTGTTTTAAAGGATTATATGATGACATGGCTAGGTTGGACTCAAAAATCCCCTTTTTGCAAGTTTAAAGCAAACACCATGATTAGGAATATTTATGCATAAGTATGTTTATACCATCGTTATGTGATTAGGCTTAAATCATGATTAAGTTGAATTATGCTATGTTCATGCTAGAAGTATTTATGCCATGCTTATGTTTGACAATATGCCATGCCTATGCTAGAAGTATTTTATGCCATGCTTATGTTTGACAATATGCCATGTTTATGCTAGAAGTATTTAGGCCATGCTTATGTTTGACATTATGCCTAAATAAGAATATAGGTTCATGTTGTAGTTAAATCTATGCAAGTTTACATGCCTTGACTTATGTCACCTATGTTTTATGACCAAAATACATGTCACCACTATGCAAGTACACCAATTTCTATTATGTATTTTCCAACGTCATATGCAAGTTCATGCGCTCACTTTCCCCTCTTTATGTATACGCCATAAGCCTCCCCTTTTCGCATGGCTAAATTGGGCTTTAAAAGGCTAAGCCCAATATATATAAACGGACGTGTAAAACGGGGGAAAATAACGTTGGGTTAAAAATTAATTAATGAATGAAAAATATGAAATAGAAGGGCCCAAAGTCAAGTATGGGTTGGGCCCATGATTGGTGTAACCTTTACACCATTAACTTAATAATGGGCCGCAAATATTTACATATAAATAAAGAAGAATGACAAGATATGTAAATGTAGAAAATACGATGTGTTTAACCCGAGGTTGGATTGAGTTGTGATGTAAACCTGCCCGGAACCGCCCGGCTGTCCAGTAGTCACAACAATACCTATCCAATGTGGGAGGTTAAACATGGAGCCCAGCAAGGACCCGAGGTTAGACTGAGTTGTGGCGTAAGACTGCCCGGAACCAACCGGCAACAGGCAGCCACAACAATACCTGTCTAATGTGAGAGGTCAGGGCCTTAATAAGACAATTAAGGCTGAGTCAGGATTGTTAGGATTAAGTGAACTAAAGACTTAATCAAAATGGAACATGCTAAACTAAACGGACTGGTGGGGTTAGGTTAGGAAACACTTAACCAACTTAGCATGTTGGCTAGAAATAGAAAACCTAGTAACGGGGGACCCTTTTCAGCAGTAACCCTAAAAGGTGTATCGGGATACCCTGAAACTAGGCAGGGTGGGGCACGATTACTGGGCTGATTGTAAGAGGTCAAATCGACGGCGGTGGTGTAGCAGTGTAGGTTCTAACGGTGTGCGGGCGTGCACGCACTCCGGCGCAGAAAAATAAAGCACTGGACACCAGTAGCATACCTTTGCACTCTAAGGTTGTGTCGGGTTGCCACTATGGGACTTGATACACCCCATGGTGGGACCAGCATAGGTAACTACAGACATCGGGGGCCGTAAGACACATGTAACTATGCGAGTAGGAGCCGATCATCGTAGAATGGATCACATCACCCTGATTATGAGGTGCAAATTGGAAACTAGTTTATATGGGTTCAGAGATTAACATGGGGTACGATAGTATATTCGACCCTAGATAACTTAACCAAGTTTATAATGTTGCCCACTTCCTGTTTTACTTATCATACCCAGTTCTTTATTCATAGACAAAGTAGTACTAGACTTACTCAGGCTTTATGTCTGACTCTATTTTTCTTTCGTCTTCTTTCTTCCGTTTCCCCCCCCCCCCCCCAGGTCCTCAGGGAGGGAACACAGCAGCTTGACCTACCTCAACATCCAGCTTGAAGAAGAGAAATGTATTGCTTGGACTTTCCTGTTTTGAACTATGGCTTTGGACAATCCACTATGGGGCTTTTGCAGTTTACCTATGTTTTATTTATGCTTCTTTAAAAATAATGTACTCAAGACAGATTATGAAAGTGTTATGTTATGTTTTTGGAAAGGATGTTGTTGTAACACGTATTTGACTTGATGAAATAAAGTTTGTTGTTCTTCCGCTGTTTACAAATATGTGTTCTTATATCTGTCTTGTATATCTGTGACTTGTACTTATAAACCTCCACCAAAATTAGGGCATTCCCTTTGAGAGTGACCCTAACGGAGGTGGGGTGTTTCACAAACCCCATTTTTCACCTAAATTTTACCTTCAATTCACCAATCCGTTAGCTTCTAACCAAATTAAATACTGTATTTGAAATATTTGTTCGAAAATATGGCTAGATTACTAAAAAAATTCGCCAAAAAATTCATGCACGGCGACGATCGTGGCATCGGGGGAAGTGGCACAGGCGGGAGTGGTGTAGGGGGTAGTGGCGAACAACCAGTGCTCGGAATAGAAGACTTTCTTGTAGCCGCCGAGAACATGGATAACGAAGAAATAGGGGTGCACGAGGAAGGCGCCCATCGGGGACGTGGCGGGCGTAGAGGCGGACGAACAGACAGGGCGCGTAGGGGTGTTGGATCGGTTTCTGCTAGACAGGTCGATCTCGATGGCTATGTGGATATGAACCTCAGCGCGGCGAAGCTTCCTATGCTATCCAACTTTCGCATTCTTCCAGATGACGAAGTACACGTTAGCACGCAGTCGAGTTTGGCTGTAAGTATTTTTAGTAATATTTAAATAGTATTCTTTGAGTGTTAGATACTGGGTAGATAGTATAACATTTTGTTGAACCGTTAACAGTCGCGGAATATACGTCCACGTGGTTCGTTAGCGACCACACTTAGATATTGTCATGCACACTTGGCGAGTAAGGAGGGGGTCGCAGGACTGTTACGTGCTCTTGGATTTCAATTTTTTCTAGGTAATATTATAGACCTTTTAATGAAATAAGTGGATAATTTAGTAGTCATATTTTATCTTATTGTGCTCTTTGCTATTTTAGGAATAAATCATGTTATAAATGCCGATGTCCAATTGTGTGCGGCCATTGCTCTACGGTGGTACAAAACCACCCACACATTTCACTTTCCTTGTGGTGAGTTAGGACTTACACCGCTTGATTTGTCCATGCTTACTGGTATTAGCATTGGAGTAGGTGCTTATCCCCCACTGCCTTATGACGATGGTCGATGGCGTGATCGTGCACTTGTTCATGATCTACTGCCTCATTTGGATGTTTCTGCTACGTCGTATCAGGTAGAAGGCGCTATTAGAGTGAGCGCGATCCGTGCGGCTATGGACAGGATACTCGATCAGTACTCTGTTGATGGAGACTTGGAGCTTGCTCGATTATTTATGTTATACCTTATCGGTAACCTTTTCTTTAGTTCTTCGAGCAGCAGCGTTCCTGTGGGGTTTTTTGCGGTCGCGGCTGAGATAAATGCCGATGGGGCGATTTTATATGATTGGGGCACACCTATCCTTGCATACCTATACAGATGTCTCGACATGCAGTGCACCATCACTGATTCTCAGGTTTCTTTATTTGGATTCTGGGAGTTGTTACAGTATTGGTACTTTGAGTACTCTAGGAACTTTCATTTTATCACCCGTACTGCAGACCCATCGACCTTTTTCCCCCGTATATGCTTTTGGACTGCGGACAACCGGGGGTCCAGAGATAATGAGTCACGCCATGTGTATCCCATTTCCCATAACCAGATCGAGCTGAGGATGTGTAGTGATCAGATTCTATGGCATCCATTTGAGCAGAGTACATCCATCGATCTTGAGATCATACAGATTGCTAGGATGCTTGCCGGACGGAGATTTCCACTTATATCTTCTCCCGTGGCGCTAGGTGCTTATTGGTATCTTGGTGAGAGGTCCTGGAGACAGTTGTATGACTTCGATGCTATTCCGGATGATCCACACCCACATACTTATCGGTGTATGATTTACCTGACGGAGCAGCTAGATATAGCCAGGGCAGCAGGCTGGCGGACGGCTGAGAGCTTTGTTATTATCGGGGAGTGTTACCTTACCTTCTGGCGTAGATTTTTCACCGGGTCCTCAGACACGATTACGTATGCAGCATCGATTGATTTAGTAGGGCCATCTGCTATACGACACGGCATACGTCCACCTGTTGTCGAGGATATTACCCAGCCCAGCCAAAGTTTTCCTGCAGCTGATCATGTGGCGGCCGCCAGTCATTTTGGATGGACCATGGCAGTACCCACCATTGGACCGGATCGTTACGTTGACGTGTTTCATCCTCCGGCCCATCACGATTACCCGGATCCTACACAGATATCATATCATGATCTGTATGATATGTAGATGGGGATTAGGCATACGGGCTATATAGAGCATAGGCGTAGCCTAGATTACTATGATGGTGAGCTACGTCGTGTTGCAGAGGAGGCACGACAGCAGCAGGCGCATTTAGAGGCCCAGCTTGAGGCAGAGCGCAAGAGACTTTAGGACTTGCAGATGTATTACCACCATAGGTCTAGTGCTGGGTCCAGTCAGCCTCCAGATGTTGGTGATGATGAGAGACGTCATCGGCGTCGCACACGTCCACGTACACATTCAGATGACTCGGACGACTGAGTTACTACCACTTTTATGTACTTTCACTGTTGTCAGTTGTGTGGTCCTACTGTTGGAGTAGACGTTCTGCATTTGTTGACTACCACTGTTATGTACTTTTGTTGTATTACCACTGTTATGTACTTTTGTTGTATTACGTTTTCCTAGTTGATAGTTGTATGTTCCTGTTGTTTGAGTATGCGTTCTGTATTTGTTGACTACCACTATTATGTACTTTCGATGTATTTTGTGTACGTTTTGATTATGTTTCTGTGTAGAGACTGCATTTGGTTATGTGGAGAGACTGTATTTCTGTGTAGAGAATGTTTTTGTGTATAGCCGGTATGTTATGTTGTTCTAGTTCCTGTAAGTGTTGTTTGGAATGTAATAACGTTTGAATTTGATGTTGAACAAGGTTTCCCTCTTCTCGTGTATAAATGCAAAATTCTTAAATAGCACGCCAACATAACAAGGTTTGCAGATAACTCAAAGATCAAATTAAATAGACAGTAAAACAACAATAAAATCACAATACCATAAGTCTACTCAGTTCCATAGCGGGTCAACCAACTGTAGCGGAGTTTATACGCTTTGTAACCAACGAACTCCTCACCATACTCGAAAAGGTAACGAGAATCATATGTTGCTTGATTTGTTTTAAATATGTTCTCGTCTTCAACAGTTTCGATAATCTTTGTGTACCGATCACAAGCGTCTGCAAAATGACGATTAGCCATTTGGATTTCAACCGATGTTCGTGTAGTGGGCCGGGAACGATGGTTGTTGTATAGCCTCGTAATCATTGCCCATCTTTCTTCATATGTTAAACCCCCTCCACTTTGCATTAGCAACTCATCCCTCTTTTCAACCTCAATATAGGATTTAACGAGGGCCAGCAAATCCTTAGAAGAAAATTCTGAAGTGGGAGAATTCAATGTTCGAACTCTATTACTAGGTCGTTGATTTGCTGGAGAAGGACGCGGAGCTGTAACCGCTCGATGCTGAATAGCGGCAGGCACCTCTTCAACTTGTGTATCATGAACTAATCCAATTTCGTTATCGTTCACTAAGTTTCGTTCGTACTCATCAAAAATCCTTCCCATTTCTTCATCACTTATTTCTGAATCGTCCATGTAACCTGTGCATCAGTAGAATAAGTAGAGTTACTAGAAGTACGAATTTTGTTGATAATAAACGTTACCTATAAGACAACAAGAAAATAAATTTTCTCACTTTAGTCTACAACGGTGCTGCTTGAAGCTGTAGAAGGTATGAGATGGATTATCAGATATGGAGTACTTATAAGGGCAATGTACGACCAATAGTTACAATTCAACATACTAGAATACCCGTTATAGGGTTCTCGTGATATTATGGGTGATTCTGTACAATGACCGGTCACATCATTGCAGCACGAAAAATGGTGCCATCACATGAAATGTTGGCATGTACTATTAATCTCGTGATATTACGTTAGATTCCCTACAGTGACTTTTCACATCACAACAAATGTGGGCAGTTACTATTAATTTCGTATACTGTTGTCAATTAATTCGGAAGAGACTACTCAATGCAGTGAGCGAAAGATGGAGACTTTTAATGGAATCACAGCTACGAATGATGGAGACGCGTCTTTAATTTTTTCTTCTCAGTGACTGGTCCAATCATGCCGTACGTGCATGTGAAAGGGTACACTCTACATACATGTGACTCGTATACGAAGGACAAGAAATCGAGCCCCTACATCCGATCGGTCCAACGCTACCTAGTGGAGCTTAACCTATTTGCTGTTGCGGAGATGAATCGGTTGTTGTTGTGGCCAAAACTGAAAAAAATGCTGGACGCCGATTCTTCGTATGTCCTGCCTTCGAAGACCATAAGTATTACCCCAATGATATTCACTGTTGTAATTTTATGCAGTGGATAGACCCGCCAATGTGCCAACGTGGACTTCAATATGCACTGGAAGCGCAAGCCGAAATAAGGCGGTTGAACAAGATTGTTGCGGATGCAACTAGATCTGGCTATCTAAGAAATCGTTAGGATTTAGTTTTTCTTGAATCGAAGATTTATTACTCTACTTTGAATTTGATGTTGCTATGTTCTGTTGTTTTGGTTCCTGTAAGTGTGGTTTGGAATGTATTACTGTTTCAATTTGATCGTGAACAAGATTATCGTCTTCTCGTTTACAAATGCAAAATTCTTACATAACGCGCCAACATAACAAGGTTTGCAGATAACTCCATATTCTATGTAAGAACGTAATGGGTCAACCAACTGTGGCGCAATGACTGGTCAAGTCTTGCATACTTCGCATAGTGCAGTCATGTCATCTGCCAGATTCCATTTAGTGTTCCCTACAGTGTAGCTTTTGACCGTTCACACCATTGCCCATCTTCCAGCTATATATACATATGTTAATTTACTCACAACATGCAAAACTCAAACAACTTCTTCCCCATTCTTAGAGCACATCCTTTGATTCGCACTCACTGAAAATGTCTTCGTGGGCAACATCTAAATATTCTGAGGAACAAGCTTACGAAAACATGAGGCTACAGGAGCTTGAAGACGAACTTCAGTTCCTAAACCAAACGAAACCGCAAACTATACCGCTGTACGAACAAGTGAACGTTCAAACTCCATATGAAACCCCAGTACCCCCTGTTCAAGTTCCATCTCAACAAGAGGTCACTCAATCAACGCAAGAAGAAGAGTTCTTTCGTGTACCACTGCATGAACATGTAGTGGATTCTTATCCAGTTCGTTGCTATTGCGGGTATGCGGTTGAAGTTGTCGTTCAAGCAGAGGGCAACAATATAAGTCGGCGCATGCAGCGATGTCCAGCCTATCCAAATGGTTGCAATTACACGGGCTGGATAGACCAACCTTTGTGTCCTCGGGGAATAGCATATTGTAACGAACTTGAATGCGAGAATAGACGTGTTCGAAGTGAAAATGCTCAGTTGCGATTGAACATCCTGCGATTCCCATAAGACTAAAACGTAAAATGGGGTTTATGCTAATTTTCACTTCATACTTTGACGAAGCTAGTTCGCATGTTATGTCGGCAGTTGTTGTACCTTTATAAACTATTGTATCTTTATGCTTATTGTTGTATCTTTATAAATTGTTGTATCCCCGTATCCTACTCCACTGGTTGGATTTAGTGGAGATTTTAAACATATTTGGATATCACTTTATATCACATCATCTGTCCGAATTGACAACTCAACGCAGAGATATTATCCAAACCATTATAAAGGAATTTGACTACTCAACGCAGAGATATTATCCAAACCATTATTGCCTACTCAATCTGCCAACCATTAGTGCCAACCGTTCACAACACAACTTTTGGAATTGACTACTCAATGACAGAATCATTACTATCCCAACCTTTATGTCGGAACCATTATTGCCAACCATTAGTGCCAACCGTTCACAACACAACAACTTTCTGAATTGACTACTCAATGACAGAATCATTACTATCCCAACCTTTATGTTGGAACCATTATTGCCAACCATTAGTGCCAACCGTTCACAACACAACAACTTTCTGAATTGACTACTCAATGACAGAATCATTACTATCCCAACCTTTATGTCGGAACCATTATTGCCAAAAAATATATTAAAAATATGTTAACCATCATTGCTTATATATATCTGTCGTACGTCTACACTTAGGCAGAACAACGAAACTCAATTTATAAAAAAAGCAAGCAATGGATCCAAATCTACGTCACCATTACTACCACATGAATCAAACTGAAGATTACGACCTAGAAGATGAGGAAGAGACGGAGGAGCAGCTGGAGCAACACACAATGGTTGGGTATTCCAATAATTTCGCTGAAAGCTCAATTAGCAACCATCGAGGTAGTATGCCTGGCCGGCGTGACCGGCGGTATAAGAGAGACTACAGGATTGGACATGAAAGACTAGTGAGAGATTACTTCATCGACAATCCAACCTACGATATAACTTTGTTCTGCCGTCGTTATCGTATGAGTCCGACAATCTTCTCTAAAATTTATCTTAAACTTAATAAGTAAAATCCATATTTCACTTATAGACTGAACGGAGCACAAGAAATTGGCTATTCGCCCCACATCAAAATTTCAATGGCATTGAGGATGTTAAGCTATGGAACAGCTGGCGACCAAATGGATGAATATTTCAGAATTGCAGCATCAACAGCAATAGAGTGTCTGAAAGAATTCTGTAAAACAGTTGTTCAAGAGTTCGGGAACGAGTATCTACGGACACCTGGACCAAATGATATAAGCAGGATACTACGCAGGGGAGAAACTAGAGGATTTCCAGGTATGCTTGGAAGTTTAGATTGCATGCACTGGCCTTGGAAAAACTGCCCAACGGGATGGAAAGGAATGTTCACCGGACATAAGAAAGTGCCATCAATGATCCTTGAAGCAGTAGCAACAGACGATTTATGGGTTTGGCATGCTTTTTTTGGAGTCCCAGGTTCATTGAATGATATAAATGTTTTAAAACAATCATATCTTTTCACAGAGCTTGCTAACGGACTGTCAACAGATGTTTCATATAACGTTGGTAATATCGAACACAAAACTGGATACTATCTAGTGGACGGAATATACCCAATGTGGAGAACTTTGATTCAAGGATACAGAGTACCATCAAATGACAAAGAACGTTATTTCACCGAGAAAGTAGCTAGCTACAGAAAGGACATCGAACGTACGTTTGGTGTTCTACAAGCCCGATTTCATATTTTACGCAATCCTGCTCGTTTTCATGACGCAAGAGTGCTTTCGGAAATCATGTATGCTTGTATAATAATACATAACATGATTGTGGAGTCTGAAAGAGGTGGGTATAAGAATCAAAAGTCTAATTATCCTGACATGTTTACGAGGTCAAATGCAAAACCCCATAAAGATGTAAACTCAATGGATGAGTATGTTGATATGGTTCAACATATTGAAGATCAAGCTGCACACTTCCAATTGCGTGACCAGTTAGTGGATCATTTGTGGGCGCATAAAGGAAGAAATAGTCGGAATCAGTAGTTGGTACTAGAACTATGTATCGGTTTGCACTCGTGCACTATGTATCAGTGTGTATGTTGGGTCAATAAATCTAGTTTCCAATCATATTGTCGATTGTATCATTGTTTCAACAACCAGTACATAAATACTAAAAACAGATCACAATCATATTACAAATCAACCCAACATATACAGCTACTACATAAACAACTACTGCATACATACTACAAATAGGACACAATCATATTACAACTAAACCCTAGCTAGTACATAAATACCCACTAGTATGTAACTACTACAAACAATTCACAGTCATATTACAACTTAACCCAACATACATAGCTAGTCCTCAAACGAGCCACTACAGCTTCCGCCTCCGCTTCCTTTGCTTCTTCTGTACTATGCAATCTGCTCTTTTACTAGTTCTTGCTGTAAAGGGGAAAGCTTACTAAAATCACATGCAATCATTTTAACATAATTGCTCTCCCGCACCAGTGCTTCCTTGTTCTCCAGCCTTGCTTGTAACATGGCTTGTTTCTCCGTATGTTGTTGTCTGCGAAGCTCTCTATCAACACTAACTGCTTTGTGGAACTCTTCGTCGCTGCGGTTTCTTTGCTTCGAAAATCGAAGTTTATGCTCTTTTGTCTCCATAGCTGAATTCTCTACTGTTTCAATAAATCTAGAGAACTCTGCACCGCGTTGCTCCAGCTGAATTGACTTGGCTATTCCAATAGGCCGTCCGTCACTAGTTCCAAATAAAGGGTTTCTTTCTTGCGAGCTCGGGTCACTTCCTGGACTAGATTCAGAGTAGTTCATCCTTCTAGCTTTGTTCTGCTGTTCAACCATGAAGTTGCTTGGGTTCTTCCACTTAGGCAACCTAGATAGAAGCTCGAAACAGTTGTTAAATTTAAATGGAAGTCCATACTTTTGTTGGTAGGCCGTTCGTGACTCTTCAATCTGTAACATAAAGTCGAAATTGTATGAGTGTATGACATTTCTTACTAATCAAGCATGGTATACTAACTTATTTTTAAAAGTAATCTACGATACTTACAACGTCATAAGGTGCAGCACCGCTTTGCTGCCTGTTCTGCAAGCCTGTCAGTATTGCCAGATAGTTCTGACATGCAGCATTCATAACTCTATAACCGCCTCTAAGTGATCCCCATGTTCTACACCTCGTTTCCAACGAATTGTAGAAATCTGCAACTCTTTCCCAAAATTTCTGACCTTTCATATTATTCCCAACAATGTTGTCTTGTGAAATGCGTATCCACGATTTAGCAAGTGAAACGTACTGCTCGGAAGTAAACTTACATTGTTTTCTACTTCCATCCGCTACTATTTCTTCCTCTTCAGCATGATCATCCTCAACATCTTCTATTCCGGGATCCGGCTCCGATTCAACTTTGGTTTGGTGTCGTTTACTGAAAATGCCGCTTAAAGACTTCCACTTCGTCTTCTTTTGGTTATATTCGGGACTGACAGGTGCAGTGTATTCTTGACTAAATTCTTCAGAATTTGTAACATTCGCATCCTCATTTGCATCTTCGTCCTCCGGCTCCACCGTTGAAGTTTCAACATTTTCTTCGTTACTAGGAGAGACAAACCCGTACGAAAACCGT
Organism: Allium sativum; assembly: GCA_030737875.1. Lineage (NCBI taxonomy): Eukaryota > Viridiplantae > Streptophyta > Magnoliopsida > Asparagales > Amaryllidaceae > Allium > Allium sativum. Next base: position 1,012,938,095 of record CM060926.1, on the reverse strand, counting down.
CTTTGCAGATTTTGTGTACCTTCGCGGTCACGAACCTCGGTCTGTTGCGAAGTTTGGTGAGGTTGTTGACTTTGATCGGTCTGCATCATCATTGACATATACGACGAATGATCATCGTACATGCCTGGCACGGGCGGTCGTTGGTAAAAGTGTGGCGGGGCGAACGAATGGACGGGAGGAAAGTTAGGAGGAGCGAGCAGTTGGTACGATGGTCGATATGGATAATTTGAATACGGTGAGTAGCCATATTCGTGAGATGGCTGCAACGATTGATGTTGTTGGACTGACCGTTGCATGGCATACGATGAAGAGGGCGGTTTGGACATGGGATTCTTGTTTCCGCATTTTTTGATGCTTCGCTTGGGTGCGGAAGAAGACATTTTTGTTGTTGAAGAAGTTGAAGAAGTTGAAGTTGAGAAGGTGGAGTGGTTGTATGGAAGAAGAAGGAGGAAGGTTGGTGTATTAGAAGGGAAAATGGGGTAGCCGTTGGAGTGTAACGGCTATGTATTATAACGGCAAAGAGAAAGCCGTTATAAGCTTATAACGGCAAACTCTTTGCCGTTATAAACTTATAATGGCAAAGAGTTTGCCGTTATAAGATTATAACGGTATTCTCTTTGCCGTCATAAGCTCTAGCCTCTGTTCAGTGAACCAGCCACGAAGGAGCTCAAAACTAGCCACAAACCAGCTACGGGTGAGTGAACATGCCACACCTGATTGCTCCGTGGCTTGTTTAGTAACTGAACAAGCCATGGTTGGTTGTGCTCTTATGATACGCTTGACATTGCATAAATATACAAACTACATAAACATCAAATGCCATCATATGGGTAATGCAAAACAAAAAATTAATCTCTCATTAGCGGCTCCATTATGACCACATGCTGGTTAACCTGCTGAGTTCTAAATTCATTTCCATCATGTTTTATGATTGTTAATCTATCACAAATTTTACTCTATTCAAGATATATGGAGAAACATATGGAGGCTGGTACATTATTTCGACAGAAACACACAATTAAGATTTTGATATTCAGCGAAGTTATACATTTCAGACTATTGCTACAATCCTTCAACAATACCCAAAAAGGGAAGAAGAAAACACTTTCAGTAACACATAGTATGGCAGTGGGAAAAAAAGCCAAAATTAACGTTCAAAGTGAGAAAGTAAATTTTGCTCTTCTATAAAAAATCTTCAGTTGTTAGCCAGTAAGTAGAAAACAGTCAAACAAAATAATGCAGATCGTGGTGCCGATCATTATCTAACCTTGGATCTCTGACTAAAAGTTGAGCGAAATAAATCTAACGTTGAGTCGATTTAAGAAATAAATTGAAGAGGTGGGAGACAATTACCTGGATGAATCAAACCAATGGACGAGCGGGGAGAAGAGAGCAAAAAAATAAGAGACAGAGTTCGTTTATCATCGTAAAAAAATTAATGGCACCCAACAATGGAAGAAGGAGAACCATGGAGATGCGGGGTATCGATCCCCATACATCTCTCATGCTAAGCGAATGCTCTACTATCTGAACTACATCCCCGTTGGACACTGCTCATTCGTACGAAAGATAAATTATTATTAATGATGATAGTAATGAGCCAACAAGTAGAGGAAGACGAGGCAACAAAGGTGGGGAATGTTAAATTGCGGTTCAATCCGGTTCGGTTAGCTATGTAATTGGAGTAACAGACGTTTAGGAAGCAGAAATGAACTAATGTGAAGAAGAAAAGGAGAAACTATTGGGATTTTGAAGCGTTTGCTTAAAACACCCTGTGTGTTATTTCATTGTAAAATGCCCCTTTTTAATGGGGTCCATCTCAAGCCATTTTCGGCTTCCCAAGTACAAATTTATTTTTAAATCATCAAAGCATTCAATTACAACTCTAATTAAGGTAAAATAATGTATATGATTTGCCTTTATTTGGGAACACAAGCCTTTATTTGAGAACAGAACCTAATTCCGAGATTTTTTTTTTTTGGGGATTAATCATCCTAGAATCGAAGTGAATATCAAAGCCTCAGACTTGGAAGCAAAAAATTAAAACGATTAGATTTCAGCAACGATGAAAAATAAAAATGTAGTGGTTAGATTCGATAAGGGAAAAATTTTGGTTTCAAACCTAAGAGAAAGGCTTATTTCAAATTTAGCCATCGTCGAAATTCATTATGAAAATGTGTTACTTTTTACATATAAATTGATTAGGAAAATATTATAATGGACAAAAATATGGATTTTTTCAGCCGTAATGATGGCCTGTTGAAATTTTATTCTAAAGGACAAAACATCATACTTTAGGTATCAGTTTTGCAGTGTGCATGGTATCAGATTTTAACCATCAGTTTTTAAGTATCATTTTTACAGTGTGTATGGTATCAGAATTTAGCAACCAGTTTTTAAGTATCAGTTTTATGGTGTGTATGGTATCAGTTTTACAATGTGTATTTTCCCTGAGAATAAATTTTTGATGGGTTGCCCTTGAGCTTGAAAAAGTCATGAAAATTTTCATTCACATCATAATCCCCTAAACTGATCTTATATTTGTGCAGAATTAATTATTATTATTCTCAAAATTGACATTTAAATACTCAAGCATATATTTTGTTTCCAAAAACCAGACATGATTTCACACAATCTATAATTTTGCAAACATAATTTCTTAAAAAATACACTTGTGCAAATATGGATTGCGCAGAATCATTTCTATTTTTGCAAATGGTTTAAAAGACGCTTAATGTTCAAATATGTTTTTTTAATTATAAAACAAAAATTTGCCAAAAAATAGAGTCATGTACACACCAATAACGACTACAGTTTGCCATAAAAGGCACAATAATATGAAATTATACATGTACTTCATATTACATAGAGTTATCTGGTAGTTATCTATTGAGCAAAAGTCTTTTGCTGACCGATTTGGATAATATGGATATCCTCATATTTCTAGTCACCAATCTTAACCATCGTTTGGTTGTAAGTTCACGCTTTACTAATTAGTTTTTTTAGTTGTATGTTGCTAAATAAAGTTAAAAGGAAGAAAAAATAACGATGCGAGGGCGAAGCAATGACAATGGCGGTTTTTTTGGAAAGAAAATATTAAGAGAGAGAACATTGAGATTAAAGTTTTGCGTTTTCTGAGATGAAGAGGGAGAGGCAATATAATGGGCAGCATGAGAAAGTATAGATAATATGTAGCACTTAAATAAACTAGACTGAGTAAATTGAAGTCACCATTGAGATGTGTGTAGCATGACCTAAACATTATATAGTGAGAAAATTTGCACTATGGGAATTCACACTTATTGTAAGCATAGTGGTGTAATTTTATATTATCTTGTCGTTAAAACATATTAGCTGCATGTTGGATCCAGAAGCTTATTGTACGTTGATCAGAAGCCTGTGTACCTAATTTCGATCGATTATGTAAGAAAATATCAATTTTTGACTATTTGAATTCTTATTTTCTCCTGGATTAATCATTTATTATTAGTAGTATTACTAGAACTTTTTTCGCAATTGGGCCACCTTTAAGAAATAACAACCTAGGTATGTTTTTAAAATACTTACAAAAATAGGTTAGTTTTGGCCACGTAAACAATGACTGGGTTACATCCAGTTGCGATTTTTGAAAAATCGTCAATTGGTTATAACATGTGATCCTTCAAGCGACTTTCAAAAAACCGCCAACGGGCGATTTTCAAAAGTCACCAATAGTTTTTTTCTACACTTAAGTCTAGTCATCATTTTATCTCCTCCTCACTTTCCACTTTACCTAAAATTCACCCATCTGATTTTTGAACCACAAAATCCAATTTTTAGTAGATCCGAATCAAAATTTTGTCGATTCTCTTAAGTTGTGTACAAACTAGTAATAAGTTTCAGACAAGATGTACTTCAGATGTATTTCATATGGATCACAAGATGTATTTCGAAGAAGTTCAGTAACACTACAAGAAAAAGTCACACAGACATCGGCTAAAAAACGACGTCCTTGTTTTTCTAGAGCGATATCTTTGTCGGTGATTTCTAAAGTACCCCTTTTTTACATCAGTTAAAAAACAAAGTAGCTTTAAGACATCATAAAGTAATTAAATAACTGTTGTAATAAGTATTTTACCATATCAGCTTTTGACTGATGTCTATGATGGCTTTATACTGGTGTCTATGATGGCTTGTTTATGTTGTTTTCTCATCTCATATACAGAAATAAATATTTATTAATGAAATACTATTGCATAGAATTTATTATTCAAACATTATTTTTATTTAATTAAATATTTTATTTCAACATATGAAACAACACAAATTGCTGACTCCAACTATTTTACATTCACATTTCTCATACACAATTCAATACATTACACAATCAGTTTTACACTGCCACCTCGCTACAAAACTCATCACTCTAGCTGATTTGATATTGATTTTCAATGTCTAGTTTGTGCTCCAGCTGTCCATTGTTTTGTACCCATCACGTACATTTCTAGAGTAGTAACCTGTAAAACATAATATAATTTGAACAGTAATTCAAGGCTACATGTGGCGGGAAGCAAGACAATTGACAACCAAGTTTCTAACATGAGGCATGATCAAAACATCATAGATATGGAAATGTACTCACAAGCTCGACAAAAAAACCAAGTACAAATAGAATGAACATGAATCAGCATAGGGTCAAGCATAGCATAAACATGAAGAGCGTAGACAGTCAGCACCATCAACATATGTGCACAGTTCAACCCAACAGAGCTCAGCAAGCTCAATGAACAATAGAGCATGTACGTATATGCAGCTTCAAAAACATACCCAACACACCAGTATCATACCCACACACATGAAGTCACACACAGCACATGCGAGCACAAATACAAACCAACACCACATTCCCAGACCCCAACCTGACAGGGATGACAAATACTAAATCACCTATGCAAACAACACGGGTTCGACTATTCTATATAGTATAGCATTAATGTTAAAGTTTAAACAAGATTAATCGTGACGTAACTCACCATAAACAATAGACAAGGCAGCGGCGAAGGGAAACGGAGAGGAAGGAGCGGACCCGGGTCTGGATTGTTAGCTAAGATCGGTAAACAAGATTAATCGTGACATAATCTACACGGTTCAAAGTACAACTTAGTTCTTGACATGTATAACGAAACTCGACAAATACAAATATGGAAGGTAACAGATACCTGCTCCAGAATGTTAAGGATTAAATCAGAAACACCATTATATATTGATTTTGCTTACGGGCACGCACTCCTAGTCCTACTTGAAATTTTACAATTTCAAATTAAAATATGACTAAAATACTATTTGCATATTAAAATGAAAATGAATCATTTTATAAACACGTGTTCAAATGTAGTAACATACCAAATTCTCTGATTGCTTGTTTACATTTTGGATACAATTCATTGATTGCTTCATAATTTAACGGGTCGATCGGTTTATTACCCAATGAAAAGTCTGTATATGCCATGTACTGAACTGCTGGATCGGTGAGTCCATTACCAAAAGCAAAGCCCCGGAACAAAATACATCATTTAACACGATTTAAACTCAGTTACCAAAGACATGTAATAGTGATATGTTTTAAAATACCTTCAAACTGATATGAGTGCCTTCTTTTTCTTTCTTTCCTTAGTTAACCCGACTTCTAAAAGTAGGGATGTAGCGTCCAGCTTATGATTCTCCTGTGATGTGGAAATCATTTGTTGAGTAGTCTGGGTGTTTGGCAAAAATTGCCTAAAAACGTCACAATGATAAGTTTTCCTTCAATGCTAGTGATGCTTATTAATCAATATGTATGCCATATACGTTTATGAAGAATGGAATTTGAGTTTACCTACATTAGATCAAAATTTGGCTCTAACACCCAAATGGTTCTGATTCGTTGAGAATTATAACTGAAAAATGAGGAAAAAAGCAGAGAACACACAAGGTTTATAGTGGTTCGGCGCTAACGAGCCTACGTCCACTTTATATGCTATTGATTATACTTTGAATGTTAGTACAACCAATGATTTCTCTCAAACTCACTCTTACAATTATGGTTTCTCTTAGTAATTTCGAAGTAAAACTGATAAGAAATGGTGGTGTGACAGTAATGGTGGAATCAATACTCAAAACTGCCAAAAGATCCTGAAAATTGCCCAGCTCTGGGCTATTTATAGTCGATTTTTGGTGACGGATCGCGGTCATATGTGGCCCACATCCCGAAGATCTCGGACTGGTTCGTAGCTTGATTGAGAATTGGTCAATATGACAGTTGTAGACAGGTGTAGCGTGATCCTTCATTCTCGGATCGTGAATGACATGGTCAGGGGCCTCACCGCGTCTTATGGGTTTGGATCGGATCGTCATGCTGTGGACGGATCGGGTCGAGCTAGAGGTAGCGGATCGGATCGAGGCTACAAGGGGCGATCGGGTCACATACTGGCGGAGCGATCCGGGGGGTGTCACGATCCGAGGAAGATGATATGACCACGATCGAATGCTTGAGGGGTCGGACCCTTAAGGACTCATATTTTCTTTGCTTTTGGACTTTGGTGGCTAGGTCAAAAAGCTAGCCAACATTTTGCCCCCTCGAAGTATGTTTTATCGAGGATGGAACATGCTTCGAAACTGCAGATTCATCTTTCCGTGAAGCGATGTGAACCAGTGATCGTATCTGTCTAAATGGTTGTATTACTTCAAGAAGTCACGCCCTTTGGCAAGTATAAATATTCGGTAATATCTTCAATCACCTTCGTGCTCAAGGAATCTTCCTCCATTCTTTTAGGCTTTCTAAAATATCGCCATTAAATCGTCGAGTAAGTCTCAGAACTAACTGTAGAAAATAGTATTTTATAGCTTGTTGTATTTCTATGAACTTAGAACATTATCTTCCCGATTCATCAACCTCGCTGGGGCTCAATTCGTTGTTATACGCCGCGGGTCGTGGGCATAGCACCCATCACGAACGCGTAACAGGGAGCGGGCCTTCTTTTGGTTTATGAAGGGCTTCTGGGTTCCAGTCGTGAACCCCTTACGGATCGGATCACATGACAGGCTGATGCGGGCTTCTGCTCGTGGCCTGCTTACTTTCTACGGTCTGTAGTGGGCTTTTATCCATGATCCAACCACTGCAAATAAAACAAAAAAGAGAACACGAACGGTCACCGCTCCACCTATATAAGCCGATCCCTTCTTCATTTTCCCCTTTCTTCTTCATTTACTGTTACACCGCCAGCTATTTTTTGAGTAAAACCCTAGCTTTTAACTTTCCAAAAACCCGATTTCCCCCTAATTTAAGAAAGGTAATCTTATTAAAAGTGCTTTCGTACAATTTCTCTCTCGTTTTCCTTGGGTTTTCGCTAGTTTGAGAGGAGAGAGCGAAGGAGTCGTGTGGCGTTCGAAGTTCTGGAGGTTGATGAGGCGCCATGGATCTTGTTATTCGAATTCGGAGGTAGAGAGGAGGGAGAAGAAGGAATACGTCGGGTTGGATCGTGGCGATGGTGAGGCAGCGGGTCGTGATTGTGGTAGATGGAAGGAGTGGGATTTGGTGAACGGATCAGTTCGCGCTAGTGAACTGCTGATCGTAGGGAGTTATCGTGATCCGTTCTAGTTTTCACGATCTGATGTCATGCTTTGTTCGTGAGTTAATACGTTTGCCGTGTATCCACACCCGTTCTACGATCCGAAGATTTATCACGATCTGAACCCCCCCCCCCCTTTTCGCGATCCGGGGACACATCACGATCCGAGCCTTACTTAGCGATCTAGTTAATGAACTATCCGATGAACTTACCTAATAGACAATGCAACTTGACTCTAGTATATCAATGAACAGTTAGGCTAGAGCGCTCGAGACTCTCTGAACTGAATGACAGCATAATTTGACTGCATATGACGACTAATCCTTCAATGAACTTGCTAACTTTTATGCTTTTCTTTATTGTATGCACAGGCACACACTTGCACTTACACACATGGGGGGACGGGTAATTATATTCTTATTTCTCATGTTTAATCGCCTAAACAGTAATGTTGGATAACCGTTCCCCTTCAAGATCTGATACGGAGACGGATCCCGAGGTGCATGAGCACCACAACCCCGAGATTCTTCCAATTAATCCAGAGGGTGAGTATTCTGGATCTGAATATGAGGCAGAAACGGAATCGGATCCGTCTGAGAGTACCTCGCTTGATGAGGAGTCCGAAGTAGACGACCGAGCTCCCGACGAGATTCCTGGTGCAATAGAAATAGAGAAACTCACTGACTCTTTAGCTTCCAAACTTGATGACATAAAGCTTAAGAGAATTTGCTTGAGACACGGGATCCCCTGGGATGATGTGAGGACACCTGGTAGCGAAGATAGACCTCATTTGGCTCCGTAGGGGTATATGACAGTTAGCCGACTCATGTGCTGGGTAGGCGTTATTCCTCTGTTTCCTTCCATCGTCGTTGAAACCTTAAAACGATTGGGTATTGCTCCGATGCAGCTACATCCCAACGCCTACGCAGCTCTATACACTCTATACATTGCATATGCGGAAATCCTGCAAACTGAGCTCACGTTTGAAGATTTGAAATTCTATTACCTTTTCAAGCATCGCTCTACAGCAACCCCAAATTTTTCTTTCTTCGAATCGGTAGCGAATAGGAAGGTCTTATCTGATGGTTACAGCAACATAGGGGATCCAAGGCCGATTGGTTCCACAGAAATAGACAGGCTGGGTGTGCAAGAAGATGGCTTAAATCAAGTAAAATTTAAACCTTTGAATGAATAACTTGTTTAAGAAACCGAAGCGCTAACATGCTTCTTTTCTCTATGCAGATCACACCTTTCCAAAGACGGAAGGCTCGGTGTACAATAATCGACTATCCCTTCTTCTGAAAAGCAAATACGACTTCCTAAAGATCAAAAAATGTATTACTGACGAGAATCTTCACAAGCACCGCCTTCTGGATATAAGGTTTGGACTTGGTGCGGGTGGCAAACCTTACAAATACGTGCCCCCGACCGAGGGAGAAGGAACGTCACAGGCAGCAGAAACAACTAAATTTCGTAAGAGTCCTTCGCCAATAATTATCCAGGACGACGAAGACCTAAATGTATATAGAGGAGATGAGGATCGTGCTGACGAGTCGAAGGAAATCCCAGTCTCTCCGGGGGGTTTCCCTTCAAGGGCCTCTCTACCGGTTGAACCTGCTGCTCCCGATGATTTAACAGAGGAGCAGTTGTTTAAAGAACTGAGCAAGATTCCTTTACCTGATGATGTATATACACAGGAACACTTCGAAGGGGAGCCATTTTTTCCTATTTCTGAGGAAACAACTGTTCCAGTTGGAGAACGAGAGACTACCCAGATGAGCCTGACTTCGGGCCCTGGTCTGTTAGGGGGAATTATATGGGATGCACAAATCACATGCACTGTCTGACCCCACACTTTTATACCAACAGTATTCAAGGTTTTAATATGTACTTGTTTCTTTTGCAGGAAAGATGTCTCACAAACGATCTTATTCCTATCGATCTCTTCGTGAAGGCACACCTAGTCTTCATCCAAATCCTGAGCGTGCTCGTAGCAGCAGCCGAGGAGGAGACAGCCATTGGTCCCGGGATTCTTACAAGCCTACTTCTTCACAGTCCAGATCTCCGTCAAAACAAACCTCTGGAAAGCCTCCCAGTCATCCGGTGCCACCTACAGGGGGAAAACAACTTCCCAAAGACTTAACCCCTCCGAAGAGTGCACCATCTCACAGCAGATCATCCAAAAAGCACCACGAGCCTAAGGATAAAAGCAAGGATCCAAACAAGGATTCTGAGAAGGAGAAAACTGACATTGTCCCTTCCAGCCAACAAAGTTTGAGTGCCCCCGGGTCACGATACTATATCCATGGCCCTGAGACTCAGGCCAAGCCGGAAAAATTACGAGAACAATTCCCCGATATCTTCTTCGAAAGGATGATGTTCGTTCCAACTTTGGAACCAGTCCCTAGGAATTGGGATACTAAAGTCATCGGACACGTTCGCCATGTAGCCAAGCAGTATGAGGCAATGAAGAAACATGCTGTCAATCTTTCAGACGTCATCCGAACGATTGAGATGGAAGCGCATAGGTCCAAAGTGAAGATAGATAACAATGAAAGGGCCAGGGTAAAAATGGAGGACTTAGAAGATGCACAATCTTTGCTTGCCTTGGATCAACGAGATGCTAAAAATTACAAAATAGAGCTGGAGGAGGCCAGGCAACGTTTTCATAATGAGCTCGATTCTAACAGCAAAGAGCGAGCGTCATTGAAGAAAGAGGTGGAAGATCTCAGGATGGCCAACACCGAAATGAAAACAACACAGGATCATTTCGAGGCTGAAAAAGCGGCTTGGGAGAAAGAAAAGGCAAGCTTGAAAGATAGTTTAGCTCTGGCCGAAAAAGAGAGGGCGATTCTGAATGATCAACTCTCGCGTGCAGAGAAGCGCGCGATCCTGGCTGAAAATAATATAGAAAGTGCCATTGAAATGGCCACTGTTTCTAATGAAAAGCTCCTTGAGAGAGAGAAAGATATTGAAGGATTTGAGGAAATGCTGTTTGACTTCCTTGGCCAGGTCATCAAGACCCGCAACATCTCCTGGATCCCGGACTACCATGTCACTTTAGCCAACATATGGGATGCAATCGTCCAAAGTGAGAAACAACGATTAGGGGTCGATGAAATTGATGAGGATGAGTTGATGCGGACTATTCTTAGGGATAACGAACCTGAATATCTAGAGAAAGGCAAACGCCTACTCTAAGAAAAGATTGATAAAGAGAAAACCCAGGCCAAGGGCAAAGATAAAATTGAAGAAGGCTCGAGCTCAGCTGCAGAGCCTAAGGCCTCCGAAATTGAGGAATACAATCCCGACGATCCATTGATTCCTCTGGGTCCAACTCCTCCAGCTGTCGGAGGTTCTGCTGCTAGTTTGGATGGAGGATCAGTGGAAGGTATCCCTATATTTTCTCCGCAATTTGTCAAAGCCATTGTCACTTGTCGTTGTCTTGTCGGACAATCAACTGAGCAAACCGCATTCTCTCTCAAAATAACATTTGTTTCTCATGATACAGGTGGCGTGCCAGTTGATAAGGATGCTGAGAAGAGGACAGAGGCAGAGAAGGTTGACATCCCACCAAGTGCTGGTGTTGATGTCCCCGCAGATGCTGAACCCATCGAGGCTTTGAGAGACATGGACGGGCGCCAACACGGCGATGAAGAGGAAGTCGCCATTACCAAAGAAAGCAGAGGCGATGATGAGGAAACCTTGGCTGAACAACAGGCCGAAGAGGGGAAGCAGTTGCTTCTTATGAAAGGGGGACAAGATCCAGTATATGTGCCCCTATTTCCGAGATCGACCCCAAAACTGGGTTGGTCGTAAGATTCTCCTCCCGATCAATAAATTCACAACTAGCCTCTCAATCCTCTAGTTCTTCGCCAGAGCCCCTTATTGATAAGAGGAAGAGGAAAAAAGGTGATCGTTCGGATGTTGATAAGAAGGAGTTGGAGAAGCAGAAAAAGAGCAAGAAGCCTACATAGCCCCCTCAGCATAAGTAGGATGCAGATATCAATTCATATTTTGTCCTTAGGATTTTTAGGCTTTCCACTGGCCATGAAATGTAATTGTGAGAATGGTCCTCACTTTTTTTTAGATTCCTCTTTATCTTGTAGGTTTGCTATTTATGAATGAAAGTTTATTTCTTTTGCATCATCGTGTACCTGCATCGAATAAACTCTTCACACTTAGTCACAAATCATTTGACCATAACCAAGCTGAAATTATATTACAAACCATTCAAGCAACAGAAAGAATTTAACAATTTCTATGCATGTTGCCCCCTATATTTGAATACGGGGGACTTGGAATTTTTTAGTAAGATTATAGTCCTTGAGGCGCCAAATCTCCGGTGCCTCTATACTTTCCTGATCCATCAGCGGGTTAAAGTTCGAACTCATATCATGATCTGCTCGTCGATCCTTTAACTGGGCAGGAATTCTGGGGATGCTGAGTCTCCAGCATCCTTATCAGCGCTTAATCACAGACGCTTTTATACTCTCCTGGCGGTCGCCAAGGTTAGAGTTCGAGCTCGGCTGTTCAGTCGCCCCCCGATCCTTCAGCGGGGTAAGAGCTCTTTCTCAGCGCTTAATCGTAGACGCTTTTATACTCTCCTGGCGGTCGCCAAGGTTAGAGTTCGAACTCGACTGTTCAGTCGCCCCCCGATCCTTCAGCGGGGTAAGTGCTCTTTCTCAGCGCTTAATCGTAGACGCTTTTATACTCTCCTGGCGGTCGCCAAGGTTAGAGTTCGGTCAAGGCGGTTCTTCTCGTGGTGCATCGCCTTGCCATGTGGACGTTATTTTCGCGTCCTTTACGTTTTCTCTCGGTTCTGGAGAGTTAGAGCGCAATCAATGGTGTGATTCACTTTGTTACACCTTCCTCGTTCTGGCTGCAGATTACTCTCCATTCTGATAGAAGGCACCTAGAATTACATGTTTCTGTAATCACTGTATGAATTTTACAACAAACTTTATAAAGATAGAAGAGCAGATAAATAATAGTGAAAATAAAGGTAAACGACACACAATATTTTTATAGTGGTTCGGTCAAATCGTGACCTACGTCCACTTTATAATCCTTTGCTCAAGACATTGGACTATTCTAGGCAAGTCATGCCTTTTACATGGTCCTATAAAACGAAAGGATAAATCTGATGACTTTACATCAGATAAGGCCGCAAATGTTGGGCATTCCACACTCTGGGTTTTCTTCTCCATCTACGGTTGCTAGCTTGAAGGTTCCATTATCAAGCCTTCGTAGAACGGAGTATGGTCCTTCCCACTTCGCACCCATATGAGTTGGGGGTGGAAAGACACGCTTCAGAACCAACTCTCCGGGTTCAAAGGTTCGGGCTCGAACTCTTTTGTTGTAGTATCTAGCGACATGTTGCTTGTGTCTCAAGGCGCGCAGGTCTGCTTCATCCCTCTTCTCCTCTATTGTATCTAGGGATTCAAGGAGCAACTCGTTATTAGTCATCAGATCGTAGTAAGTAACTCGGTGAGATGGTACTTTTAGCTCAACCGGGACGACCGCCTCTGGTCCAAAAGCAAGGGAGAAGGGAGTATGGCCTGTCGCCGATTTATACGTTGTCATGTAGGCCCATAATGCCAAGGGTAATTCATCGACCCACATGGCTTTGGCCCGCTTCAATCTTCTTTTGATAATGGACTTAATCACTTTATTCGCTGCTTCAACCTGTCTGTTCGACTGCGGATGTGCCACAGAGGTGTACCGTTTCTCAATGTGGTACTTCTGGCAGAAGTCCCTGAACTCGTTGCTATCAAACCGGGTTCCATTGTCAGTTATGACGATCTTCGGGATCCCAAACCGGCAAATAATGTTCCTAACAACAAAATTAATCACTCGCTTGGTTGTGATTGTAGTTAACGGCTCAGCCTCGACCCATTTGGTGAAGTAGTCTACAGCCACATTATCGAACTTTGCTCCGCCCTTTGCTATAGGGAGGCTTCCGATGATATCAATCCCCCACATAGCGAAAGGCCATGGACTCGCCATTGTCTTTAACAGGCCAAGAGGTGCCCTGGGAATTTTTGAAAATCTTTGGCATGCATCACAACGTCGTGCGTATTTTGCTGCATCTTTGTTTATGGTAGGCCAGAAGTAACCATACCGCAACACCTTTTTTGCCAATGTTTGTCCTCCAGTATGGTCACCACACTCACCCTCATGTACTTCCTGCAGTACACGCTTGATGTCGTCATGGGCTATACACCGGAGAAGAGGCATCGAAAATCCCTGTCTTTACAGGATTCCGCCTTGCAGAATGTATCGGGAAGCTTTACGGATTATTTTACGCCTCTCGCTCTTCTTGGTCGGAAGCGTTCCATTTATCAAGAAATTCTTTAGAGGGGTCATCCATGACTCCCTTTCTGGCTCAGTCTCTAGTATCGGGTCAATTTCCATCTAACCTATGCTAGGGAACTGAAGTACTTCAACTGGGGCTAGCCCAGCTTCTTCAGGATCGTCGGAACTAGCCATCTTCGCTAACTTGTCCGCCTGTTGGTTCTCTGACCGCGGAATATGGGATATACTGTAGTGGTCAAAGCCAGTCAGCAACTCCTTCACTTTCTCCAAATATGAAATCAATCTTGGGCTCTTAGCTCGAAATTTTCCAGTAACCTGATTTACAACCAACTTGGGGTCACAAAATATGTCCAGCTTCGCGATCTCTAATTCCTTTGCGATCCTCAGCCCGGCTATCAGGGCTTCATATTCGGAGTCGTTGTTAGTGGCGTGAAATTCCAACCGGATAGCATAGGATATCAGTCTTTTCTCAGGAGTTTCGAGCACCACTCCGGCATCGGATCATTTATCATTCCTAGCACCATCAATATACAATTTCCATGCACTAGGATCGAGAAGTAACTTTGGTGGGTCAGCCTCTTCGTTTACCATGTCATCCTCCGAGACAGTAAATTCTGCTATGAAATCTACCAGCACTTGCCCCCGTATCGATCGTCGGGGCTGGAAATCAAATCAAATTGACTCAGTTCAATGTTCCACTTGAGTAGCCTTCCAGAAGCTTCTGGTCTCTGTAGAACTTGCTTGAGCGGATGATATGTGTACACGGTAACCGGATGAGCTAGGAAATAATGTCGAAGCTTCCTAGATGCAATCAATAAATTGTACGCCAGCTTTTCGATCCTCGGATAATTGCGTTCAGCTGCCGCCAATTTTTTACTCACGTAGTACACTGGCCTTTGAACCTTGTCTTCTTCTCTCACTAACGCTGAGCTGATCGCGTGGGATGACACTGCTAAGTACACGAATAAATCCTCGTGATCCACCGGCTTAGACAGTAGCGGGGGTCTTTCCAGATGATTCAGCAGGTTCCGAAATGCTTCAATGCAATCAGGAGTCCACTTAAAATTGCGTTTTCCTCGCTTTATCAATTCAAAGAACGGAATGCATTTGTCTGTCGCTCTGGAGATGAATCTGCTTAATGCTACTACTTTCCCCGCAAGGCTCTACACATCTTTGATTTGTCTAGGCTCCTGAACGTCTCTGATTGCTGCAATCTAGTCTGGATTAATTTCAATCCCGCACGAGCTGACAATGAATCCCAAGAATTTCCCGGATGCAACCCCAAATGAGCATTTCGTTGGGTTGAGTTTCATCCCATACTTTCGAAGAATACCAAACATCTCTGCCAAGTTTGTAGTGTGATCGGACGATTGTCTGGACTTAACCAACATGTCGTCAACGTACACCTCCATCGTTTTCCCAATCTGGTTATAGAACATTCTGTTCACTAACCGTTGATATGTAGCGCATGCGTTCTTCAAACCGAAAGGCATTACCATGTAGTAGTATAATCCCAGATCAGTAATGAAGCTAGTGTGTTCTTGATCTGGAACATGCATAGGAATCTGGTTATATCCTGAATAAGCATCCATGAAAGAGAGAAGCTCATGACCTGCCGTTAAATCTACCAACTGATCAATTCTGGGTAACGGAAAGCTATCTTTTGGGCAGGCTTTATTCAAATCCGAAAAATCAATACACGTACGCCACTTCCCATTGGACTTCTTTACCAAAACTGGATTTGAAATCCAATCTGGGTAGGTTGAGTCTCTGATGAATCCGTTACTTCTTAACTTTTCAACTTCTTCTTTCAAGGCTGCGGGCCTCTCTGGGCCCAGCATTCGCCTTTTTTGTTTTACAGGGGGATGCTTTGGGTTAATGCTCAATGAATGGCTCATGATTGATGGAGATATCCCACACATGTCCGCGTGGGTCGAAGCAAATACATCCAAGTTATCTTTCAGGAAATCCGTCAGTTCTTTAGCTCGAACTGGATCCAACTGGGATCCAATCTTCAGGACCTTCTCTGGGTCGCTATCATCGATCGGTACATCCACAATCGTTTCGTTGGGAGCCGCCATTCTGCCCCCAGTCTCTTCGTCCTCTCTGGGATCTATATCCTCGGGCAGTTCTCTGGGCGACTCACCTATAGTCATTCTCTTTAATTGCTATGACGTCTCCTCCCTTGTGGGGGAAGAAGCGTCTTTAGTCTCAATATCTTTTCCTTTACGGAGTAGCTTTAGCTCTGCAATGTAACATGCTCGCGCAGCAACCTGATCTCCTCTGACTATGCCAACACCAGCTTCCGTAGGAAACTTCAATAACAAGCACCAGGGGGCTATACAAGCTCTAAACTTTGCTAGGGCCGGTCGGCCCAAGAAGGCATTATAAGGCGATTCAATATCCAAAACCACGAAGGGAAGAATTCTCACTCTCTGGCGTTCTCCTTCCCCAAGTGTTACCGATAGCTCTACATATCCCATTGGAGCAGTTGAAGCTCCGTTAAATCCACGGATCCATCCTTCACACGGCTTTAAATCTTTCAATTCAAGGTTCATCAGATCGAACGTCTTTTTGAATAGAATGTTGACTGAACTCCCGTTATCCACTAAAACTTTATGGACAGTGGCCGGGCTAATAGGAACTGTGATTACAAATGGATCTTCGGTCGGAGCGTGGACTCCAATACTCTCTCGGTTGCGGAAAATGACGTCATCTGACATCATCTTTTGTTGTTTTACCGGGACATTGTCCTCAGGGTTGCTACACTCTCCTGCCTCAAGATGATGCTTTGCTGCGTTTACGTAATGGTCCATCGCCTTGAAACTATGCCCGGCTAGGTGAAGCCCTCCTATTATGGTATTGATAACAAGATCCTTTCCTTTTTGCTGGATAGTTGGCCTGGCAGTAGGTTGATTCTGGTTTTGGTTCGGGGTCTGAATAGCTTGCCCCCTGTCTCTAGTAGTCACCCGATACTCATCCAACTTCCCTTCTCGGAGCAACCTCTCAACTACGTCTCTCAGATGACGGCATTCATTTGTAGAGTGGCCGTGGGTCTGATGGAAGAGACAAAACTTCCCCGTCTCACGTTCTTTCTCCGTCGAATCTCTTGGAGGAGGCCTTTTATGTTGGAGAATGTTGTACGAGTCGACGAATATATTCTCCAAAGTATCATTTATTGGCGTATAATTTTCGAAAGACCTGGGACGGGTCCTTCTCTGGGAGTTGCTCCCTCGATTTCTCTTCCGATTATTGCCATTGCTGTTGTTACCATTGTTTCCTGACTGGCGGCCACCGCCCTGGTTTCGGTTTCCAACATTGATTTCGACCTTTCCCGAGCTGTCTCCGGTTTGCTTGATGGCCACATTACTTTGGATTTCCTCCTTATTTGCCATTTTCATCTTCCAGTTAGCATATACCTCCTCCTGACGTAAGCATACATTTGCTTTCTCGTAGAACAATTATCTAGTATGAGGTGGCTTGCCGGCCAGGTATCTCCTAAATTCAGTATCTTTATCTACCCCATCAATTAGGGCTGCCACAACAGTTGGCTCATGGGGATCCTTGACTTCGGTGGCGGCTAGGTTGAAACGATCCAGATACACCCTCAAGCTCTCGCCTGGTCGTTGTTTGACGAGGAACAGGTCAATCACACTTTTCGACCTTTGTGCATAAATGCGGAACTGTTCCACGAACCTTTCACTCAATTCCCTGAAACTGGAAATTGATCTTGCTGGTAAGTGAGTAAACCATAATAACGCTACATCCTCCAGGAATATAGGGAATGCTTTGCACTTTACAGCGTCAGAAGCTGCGGCAGCGGTCATTGACCAAGAATATCTCATTAGATGTTGGATTGGATCAAATCTACCCGCGTAACGGTTCATCTGAGGCATGTTGAAGCGCCTCGGGAATGTTACATCTAGAATGTCGTCAGTAAAAGGAGTGTGACTGCGGTCAATTCCTAATCTTCATTCCTTTGTCCACGGTTATCCGCCAGGATTTGATGGACCATAGCTGCAACATTTGCACTGGTCATCGAAGGCTCGGGATCAGTGCTCCTAGCTCGGTGGAATTCTCTGATCCCTCTTCTAGGAACATCCACGAAGTCCGGGGCTCGGATTGGGCTTCGTTGCCCCCTGTTGCCATGAGTATTCGTACGGCGAAGAGGCTGAGTTGATCTATTCTCAACAGGATTATCCACAACTCGAGCTCTAGGAGTTGCGGCATGATTATTCAAGTTGCAGTTTGAGGGTCCTACACCAAGTGTCTCTTCCTCTCGTGATGGCAAGGTTCCAAATCGGAGCTGCTCTATGTTTTCAGCCCTCTCATACGGTCGCCGCGGAGGTCTTGGCGATTCCTTTGACGAAGAAGAGTACTCTGGGGTGAGTAGGCGAACTGGGTGTGTTCTTTGTCTTGCGAGATCATCGATCCTTTTATCCATAGCAGTTAAGTTCTGCTGCAGCACAGAGTTTTGCTGCCTTTAAGAAGCTAATTCATCAAACAGCCTATCCCACATTTCGGAGAAGCGAGAGAGATCTCCTTCAGTGACCAGAGCAGAGGGGTCATATTGATCATCAGCATTTTCTCTTATGCGCAGAGAACTTGAGCCAGGTCGAACAGAGGTACCAGGATGGGTAGAGTGAGTCATAACCTCCTTTCCAGGTCGAGTTGTAGTCTGGTCATCACTTCGGATCGCAGTGGACCTATGTCTGTGGCTCGTAGCGCCCCCCGAGGTCGGATCATGGTTACATTAGGGGGAGGGTTCGCGGTGTTGTCTCGGGATCAAGTGACGACCCCTTCAAATGCTCGGTTCGTGTCGCCCTCAGTTCGGATCGTGGCGCCACGTTCGGGTCGGATCGCCCCTATGTCTCCGCGATCCGCGAAGCCTTCCTCAACTTGCTTATGCACACTTTCTTCAACTGCTTCATTCGCGACTTCAATCGCCTGCGAAGTTCGTACTTCCTTAGACTTCTTTCCGGCCATGATATCAGATGCCGCTGGAATTTTCAAAAATCTGAACAGTGAAGTTTTGGGACTGTTTTCTTCGGACTTGAGTATCCAAACAACGGAGTAACAATCCAATGCGTCGAGAAATCAATTCTCAGTGAAAGCACCAAAATGTTAGATCAAAATTTGGCTCTAACACCTAAATGGTTCTGATTCGTTGAGAATTATAACTGAAAAATGAGGAAAAAAGCAGAGAACACACAAGGTTTATAGTGGTTCGGCGTTAACGAGCCTACGTCCACTTTATATGCTATTGATTATACTTTGAATGTTAGTACAACCAATGATTTCTCTCAAACTCACTCTTACAATTATGGTTTCTCTCAGTAATTTCAAAGTAAAACTGATAAGAAATAGTGGTGTGACAGTAATGGTGGAATCAATACTCAAAACTGCCAAAAGATCCTGAAAATTGCCCAGCTCTGGGCTATTTATAGCCGATTTTTGGTGACGGATCGCGGTCATACGTGGCCCACATCCCAAAGATCTCAGACTGGTTCATAGCTTGATGGAGAATTGGTCAATATGACAGTTGTGGACAGGTGTAGCGTGATCCTTCATTCTCGGATCGTGAATGACTTGGTCAGGGGCCTCGCCGCGTCTTCTGGGTTTGGATCGGATCATCATGCTATGGACGTATCGGGACGAGCTAGAGGTAGCGGATCGAATCGAGGCTACAAGGGGCGATCGGGTCACATACTGGCGCAGTGATCCGGGGAGTGTCACGATCCGAGGAAGACGATATGACCACGATCGAATGCTTGAGGGGTCGGACCCTTAAGGACTCATATTTTCTTTGCTTTTGGACTTTGGTGGCTAGGTCAAAAAGCTAGCCAACAGTATAAATGCAGCTGCAATAAGAATACATAATCAGGCGGTTATCGCCTTCATGTACTTTGAACTAAGAGAAAGCAGGAGGGTAGTAACTGGTAAAGCTACCCAATCTACCAATTCTTCAGCCTAATATACCATTACAGATCTCTATAACTGCCTCAATCAAAAATGGTAGATTGGTAACGTATAAAGCTATTCACGGTTATAGAGAAAGCAAGAGCGGATCCAAGGTTGTGTTTTGTCAGAACGGAGGCAGTCAGGTCAGCGCCGATAAGGTGGCAGCGGCAATAAGGAGGATCGATGAAGGAGCGATCTCGATTTGGGGATGGAGAAATTTCGGATTCCATGGATTTTAATTTGGGGATAAATGTGTTTGCTGGAAGAAATAAAAATGAGGAAGGAACAAACACGATTAAGTGAAGAAAGGGGAAGGGAAATTGTTGATGATGTGGAAGAGGCTGGTTGGAGGGTTTTGATGGTTGCAGATTAGAAGAATTGATCAACGGCTAAATATAGAAAATTATGGGTGGTGCGGATTGACAAGGAAAGAAAATTATAAGACCTTTAACATCACGCATGAAGCTGATATAAATGATGCATAGAAATAGATGTTAAAGCACATTTCAATTTATTTATTAATGTAAAATATAATTTTACTATAAAATATAATTAATAAATATTAACTATAATTTTAAAAATATTAACTATAATTTACAAATTACAATATATCAATAAATACTAACAATAATTAATAAATATTAACTATAATTACTAAAAAAATATTAATTATAATTTACTAATTATAATATAACTAACAAATATTAACTATAATTAATAAATATTAACTATAATTACTAAGAAGTATTAACTATAAAATATAATTAATAAATATTAACTACAATTTACTAATTATCAATCATTAACAATGATACATTTAACAAGTGATGTAATAGACAACAACTATTTTAATAAGTGTTGTAATAGCCAAGATTTTTGGTATGGCCTAAGTTCAATTTTTTAAAAGTGTATTTAAGACATCAGTCGTTCAATAAATCTATGCCTGAGAAACCAACAACATCACTTTAAAAATTATCGATGTTAAAAACATTTTGACATCAGCTGAATTTACGATCGATGTTAAAACTGCGATGTCTATTCTATTTTTTCTTGTAGTGTAACTACTTTGAATGGATTGATCCTTCAATGTGTGCTAGAAGACTCCAATATGCACTTGAAATGCTAATTGAAAATAGATGATTGTTGAATTTGATTTGAGAATTGATAAGAGATCCAAGATGGACATAATTGCAAGTCGAAAGAGGACGCCGTCACTGGCATATTGTTTGATTTCGTGTGTACATTATAGTAACATTTATGTATGGTTAGTTGTGTAGTAGTATAAGCGAAGAAATTTGTGTTGTTCTTTTCCATGTAACTAATGAATGTTTGTTTAGTTCTCGCATATTTGTTCATTATATTATGCAATTAAATGTATATGTTAATTTGTAATTAATGTTCGTATATTTAAGAAGATTTTTTTTAAGAAAATGACATGCCTATTCCAACTTTGGACACCATCTAAATTTATTATAAGATAATTTATCATTCTCTTCTTTATGCAGAAAGATGAATTATCATCTCTCTTTTATGAAATGACGATTTTTGTCATTTCACATTAAAAGACGTATTCTGCCACTTGACCGTATCTCCTTTTACTGAAAAGATAGATACATTTCTTTCATCAAAATGATGGATAATTTTATTAGCTTTTACAATTTTTTTTTTGAAATCAAAATGGACATAGAACAGCAATAACGTTTTACAAAAAATATGTGCTCCACAAGCATGGATACAATAATTAACCTGCATAAAATATGTTTTATGACAGAGATCGAATGTGTAGATGTTGAATTGAATCTATGGATCATGCTTGACATTGCATAAAATACAAACTAAGTAAATATCAAATGCCATGATATGTGTAATGCATAATATAAAATTAATTCCTCATTAGCAGCTTCATTATGACCATATGCTCATTAATCGGCTGAGTTCTGAATTCTTTTCCATCATGTTTTATGATGTTTAATCTATCACAAATTTTACGCTATTCAAGATTTATGGAGAAACATATGGAGGCCAATACATTATTTCGATAGAAAAACACATTTAAGATTTTGATATTCATCGAAATTATAGATTTCAAAGTATTGCTATAATCCTTCAACAATAATAAAAAAGGGATGAAGAAAACACTTTCAGTAACACATAGTATGGCAGTGTGAAAAAAAAAATCCCAAAATTAGCGTTCTAAGTGAGAAAGTAAATTTCAGTCTTCTATAAATAATCTTCAATTGCTAGCCAGTAAGTAGAAAACTTTCAAACAAAATAATGCAGATCGCGGTGCCGATCATTATTTAAACTTGGATTTCTGACCAAAAGCTAAGCGAAATACATCTAACGTTGAGTTGATTTAAGACATAAATTAAAGCGACAGGAGACAATTACCTGGATCAGTTAAACCAACGGAAGAGATGGAAGGAGAGAGAAAAAATTAAGCGATAGCATTCATCTATCTTCGTAGAAAAATTAATGGCTCCCATTAACATGCATAATATATGTTTTATGACAGAGATCGAATGTGTAGATGTTTAATTAAATCAATGGATCATGCTTTACATTGCATAAAAAATACAAACTATGGAAATATCAAATGCCATGATATGTGTAATGCATAACAGAAAATTAATTCCTCATTAACAGCTCCATTATGACCATATGATGGTTAACCTGCTGAGTTCTAAATTCTTTTCCCCCATGTTTTATGATGGTTAATCTATCACAAATTTTACTCTATTCAATATTTATGGAGAAACATATGGAGGCTGGTACATTATTCCGATAGAAACACACATTTAAGATTTTGATATTCATCGAAATTATAGATTTCAATCTATTGCTACAATCCTTCAACAATACCCAAAAATGGAAGAAGAAAACACTTTTAGTAACACATAGTATGGCAGTGTGAAAAAAAATCCCAAAATTAGCGGTCAAAGTGAGAAAGTAAATTTCAGTCTTCTATAAACAATCTTCAGTTGTTAGCCAGCAAGTAGAAAACATTCAAACAAAATAATGCAGATCGCGGTACCGATCATTATTTAACCTTGGACCTCTGACTAAAAGTTGAGCGAAATAAATCTAACATTGATTCGATTTAAGAAATAAATTGATGCGACGGGAGAATACTATTACCTGGATCAATTAAACCCATGGACGGGACGAGAGATGAGAAAAAAAATAAGCGATAGTGTAGCGACCCAGGGATTTTCGACCTTGAAAATCGACACATATCACAATGTCGACTATCCAAGCATCGAAAATACCATACCATTAATAGAAAGAAGTTAGAGGGTGAGAAAAAGAAAGAAAGTAAGAATAGAAGAAGAAGAAAATCACAACAAAACAGAATCAGAGTAAACACGAATCTCACAGCGGAACGAATAAAATATATTATATAACATAACTTTGGAAATACAACTTGTAACAGTATATACATACCATTATCACATAACATCACAGCGGAAATAAACTCTATATATATCTAACTCTGAAGCCTCCTGCTCTGAACTTCTCTGAGTATATCTGAAAAATCCTGACAACTTGACTGCTCGTACAAATTTAGGCACCCAAAAGTTTAGGGAAAACAAAACAAAATAAACTCTGGGTCTGTCATGTGACTGGTGTGAGCAAACTCCAAACACTAGGTTTAACTTTTCCAAATCCTTTTCAAAAGCAATGATAATCGTAAGACCGATCCACACATAAACATGATGGATTTTACCTTACGATAACCCAAAACATTTTCTAAAACAATATTATTCTGATATTATAATAGTGTCAAATACAAGTACTTAACAATCTAGCAGAATGCTTTCATCTCACGCTCTACATATATAATATACAATCAAAAACCGCAGGATCTTATTGGGTAATGGATTTCCAACTATGACAAGGTATGAAACCACCTTTCGATCAGTGTACTCTAGAAGCGATACATTGGAGTTCAACAAGAACATCTTGTAACTTGGTCACACATGACCGGCCATTCATTTCACTTGAATGTTCCAAATATATTGTCACCTTACGGTTGGTATACCAACATAACCATTCCCGGGAGATACAGAAGCGAAAGAAGTAACAAATATGAATATTCTCTAGATGGTGACAATATATCCTAATTGGGTGCAACCCAATTAGCCATGCTGCCTGCCTGATTTCTGTCATTTCCTAGTTGATGAGGCTTGAGGTCATAACGTATCTTTTAACAGATCACTCTTTCATTTACTTTGAATGCCACATCGTCATACCCATCAAATCACAAATTGATTTCCCTAAAAATACCACGGGTATAAGCTAAGAGAAATGAATTCCTCTGCCACTAACGTAAATACGTTTGAAACGATCAACTTACGTGATCTATCAGATATACTCTGTCAGACATTCGTCCATTCAAGTTGTCCTCGAAATGGACAACGCGGAGGCACTACTTTGTAAATCCATCTTAGGAAATTTCTACCTAGGATTTACTAAACAACCCTTGCATAACTTCGTCTTCAATTATCTTCATCATATTTGATTCGCAACGCTAATGCCATACGTAGTGGGTTTCAGATAATATATTTGATCCCGGTCTCATCGTATTGACAACGGAAATGGTCAAAATCTTTGATAGTCGGTGATTTAACTATCAAAGGAAAACATGTGTACAAACCACGGTCATATTCACAAATGGAAATCTTACCGATCAATCATCATTTCATTTCCCAGTTTCCCATTTATTTCTTATTTACAAAACTGTTTACACAACTCTCTGTTCATTTTATGAATCCACTTCTTTATGGAAATCTTTGATTATAACAATGACGTTAAAATCTCTGCCTTTGAAATGTTTAATTTCAAAATATAACATTTTATTTTTTATTTTAAATAAATAAATAATATTTAGTTAATTAAATAAATAAATAATCTTTATCTAAAAATGGAAAGTAAATATTACTTTCCTAAATTTGATATAATCAAATTTCAACTTATAATTTCTTTATGAATAATCTATATTTGATTAACGTTCCGAACCTTGGAATAAACACTACAACAAAAACACCATATTACAACTTTAATTTTACAACTGTGCGTAAAGTACAGTTGTAATAAATGCTTTTTCACAACTGTGCAAAATGCACTGTTGTAATAAATGTTTTTTACAACTGTGAAATAATCACTGTTGTAATAAATGTATATATCACAACTTTTCATTTTACTGGTTGTAACAGAGATGTCTAGTGCAAACTTCATGTTTATAATATCTATATTTAATAACTGATTATATTGATATTTAATAATAATAATTAATAATAAACTTGGGAATCAATAAAATTTGTCAATTATTATTAAATAATTAATAGTTAATAAGTAGTAATTTTTTTAATAGTTAATTACTTTCATTAAATAATTAATAATCAATAAATAATTTTTAATAATTAATATTTAACATTCTTAATTAGTATAATAAATAATATGTAATAATAATAATCAATAATATGTAATAATAATAATAAATAATTAAGAACTAATCATTAATACTAATAATTAAGAAATAATATATAATATTTAGTAATTAAAATTTTATGATTAGCAATTAAAACGTTTTTATTAGATAATTATAAAAACTTATTTTCAACAGATCATTTTTCTACTTATTAATTCTGAATTATTACATTTTATTTTATAAATATGGATAAATTTTAATTATAACTACTAAAAAAACTAGCTCTTAAAAAATAATAAGGTTGTCCTCTTTTGGCGGAAGCCCAAATTTTAGCTCTAAAGCATCTCACTTAGGCCGACCTCTCCGCTTCCCTAAATCAAAATCGATCCCTAATCATTCTTTGTTACCTCAAAATAAAAGAAATTCCAATGGCGGTCCCTCAAGATATAGGAAAACGAAAGAAAACGAATCGCGAGTCATGAGTCGTTAACAGGCAGGGAAAGAGACTTCGGCGCTTCATATAGGTGGCGAGCACTGAGCAGCATCTCTCCGTAATCTCCATATTTAGACCGTGCAGCTACAACTAGGGCACAAAAAAAAACAAAGAATGAAGTGGTGAACTCACCATTTTTGCAGTTCAAAGGCATGGGTTTTTGTATGTTTTAAACATTAGATTTTGAGCTAATTAGTTGTTTTATATTAATTTACTTATTCAGATTTGTAAAATGATTCATAGATTATTAGACAACATCTGCGATTTGTTGCTTGTTGGTTAAACTTACAGTGTTACAAGTCTAGAGCCATTCAGCTACTAATGCATGAATTCAATTTCACTTTCCAGTTGATTCGTCGTTGCATTGAAGGCGAAGGTATGAATTTCAGAGTTTGCATATTTACCAGTTTTCATATTCAATTGTTGCGATAATACTTAATACTTGAGTTGTTTGCAGTGTAATTTTAATAATGTAATTTTCTTGTACCGTACACTCATACTGTGGTTTGATAAATGAAATTAGAACAGTCTTTGTGGCAATAGAACTGGGTTTGAAATTATACTAATTATTAATATTGAATTTCCCAAACTACAGTAAAGGGCAGGAATTCATGGATGGATTTATTTACGTATCAAAATTGTAAGGAACAAAAAATTGTATTTATCTAATTCCATTCGGAACATTGTTCATTTATTTCGTTTTACGTAGGAATAAACTTCTGCTGCTTGGCTCAACATTGAAGCTGTGTGCTAAAAAACTAGTCCATGTAGTTGCAGGAAACATCAAATATGGTTTACTGCCTACTCAATCAAAAAACTAGTCCATGTAGTTGCAAGATACTAACTAACCAAGGTACAAATTATTCCTCATAAGTTAAAGCTAGTGTTTATTATGCTGACTCACAACTAGCCAAGATTCTTAATGCCGATAGTGGCTGCAATAATTTTGACCAAATTTAATATAACGTGCTTGATAAAATAAACATTTAGTTATGTAGATATGCAAAATCTATTTAGATATTATTTAGTTATTTTTTTTCAATATAGGAAACTGTAGGTCGCAAGATCTGCTGAATGGTTCAGAGTATGTACAAACTTATGAAGATAAAATTGGGGATTGGATGCTTGTTGGTGATGTTCCCTGGGAGTAAATTCTTGATTTCATTTTCTACATTAGTTACTACTAGAATTTCATATAACTTTTCTTCAGATTTGCATACATATATGTCTAATGTATTTTCACAAGATGTTTGTAGAATCTTGCAAGTGTTTAAGGATCATGAAAGGTTCAGAAGCAGTAGGTTTGAGTGAGTATATTATATGTTTTTTACTTATCTTTTCATGCTTCATAATGTGACATCAAAACTGATGTGTAGTATCGATAATTATGTGTAGTTTCGTACCATGTATCAACAATGCTCTCTGTTTTCTACTTTGCATTACATGGTTTTAATCGGTTTGAACTTTGAACTGTGGCATTATTTATCGTTTCTGCTTCTATGCAATTAATTTGTTTTATTCTTTACTTTGCAAGAAACCATACGCCATCTGTAAGACCTGCAGCAAGAAACCATGGAGCAAGTGTTGAGCATGAAGACTATCAAGTGTTAAGAATGAAGACCATTGCAAGACTAGCAGCATTGCGAGTAAATCTAAATTTCATTACTTCTAGTGATGTGTATTTATGAAAGATGACTTCAAGTCATTTGAATTTGGAGTCTTGGATAATGGACTTTGAAGTTGTTTTATGTACTTGAGATACTTGTATAATATATAAAAAAAATGATGAAAGTTTGAAATTCTAATATATTATTTGGTTTATGTTTTAAGTTTGTTTGATATCTTCAATTTTGTAGATAATATGTTCTAAAATGAATTCTTTTATTAATAATATGTATATAATTTGTTCATATTTTACAACTTTAAATAATACTTTTAACAAAATATATTACAATAATTATAAACAGTTATAATAAAGTTTATTACAACAGTGGAAAAAAGTTGTAAAACATACATTTCACAATAGTGTCGCAACAGTACAAAAACTTTGTAAAAGATTTTAGTCTATTACAACTTCTTAATAGACGACAATGGCTCCACCATTGTAAAAAGTCTTTTACAATTGTTTTCCACCCTTGTAATATGGTCAATTTGTTGTAGTGAAACTCACTGTTAAAGGTCAACCCAAATTTCTATATTCACTTTTGAATTTATCACTTCCAGCATTTACCAATTTCCTTTTATCACCATTCTGATTTGCAAAATGTATGCTTCTAAACCATTATTCACTTTAAAATGTGAATATTATTTCTTTACAGAAATATGGACTCTTTTTATTAAATTAAATCTTGATTTAAACAAAAAATATCATTTCAATTTAAAATCCCACTTATTGTGTTATTTTATAAACCCATACTTCATATTTCGTTCCATAAACTCATTTTATAAGTTATAACTAGATTCGAGCCGTGCTTCGCACACGGGCGGTTAGTGGTGGCTACCAACTTTAAGCTATAATTTAAATCTCGATTTCCTATTTGATAACAAGTCCAAATATTAATTATCTCGTTAAATCATGAATTTCATTTTATATACTTATAAAATAAATTATTCTAATAACATTCGACATCATCGAAATATAATTATAAATCCTTATCGTTTTATTTCAATTCTATTCATATTTCAAGCATCAAAATAAGTTCATTGCTTTTCTTTTTAACTGATTTCCCCTTTCCTTTTATATAATTTCATTTTTTACATTTATATTTCCAAACTGTGTAAAACTAATTTCTCTTCGTTTATAAATCAAATTACTTGTCTTATATAATTGAACAAGTAAATATATTCTAGCCAATCGAAATCTCATTTCTATTTTAAAATAGAAATTCCCTTTTTAAACCTCAGTTTATTTTCCAATATATTCGAATATATTTTACGGTATCTGAAATACCAATTATTTCAGGTCAATATTATTTAAACATCCCAAACCACATAATAATCAACATTAGATTATTTGTCACATTATATAATGTAATATATGAAAAACAACAATACAATTGCTGAGGAACCCAGTTGGATTCCTCCAACCTGTTTCCCTGTATCCACAGACGTTAGTCAACATCAATATTATATATTTCATATTAATATGAAATATAATAATAATAGCATCGTATTCACACTACAACAAATTGACCATATTACAACGGTGGAAAACCGTTGTAAAAGACTTTTTACAACGGTGGAGTCACCGTCGTCTATTAAGAAGTTGTAATAGACTAAATTCTTTTACAACTTTTTTACACCGTTGTGAAATGTATGTTTTACAACTGATTTCCACCGCTGTAGTAATACATAATACAACATTTTTGCACTGTTGCAGTAATACATATTACAACTTTTTTTTCACCGTTGTAGTAATTCCTACTACAATTAATTATAACAATTTTATTTTTGTTTCGTTATACAGTACATTTCATATAAAAATAAATATTTATATTGAATAAAATGATACTACACTGAACTGAAATAATCAATTAAATATTTTATTTCAATACTTGAATTAGTACAACTTTCTGATCGACTATCGTACAACTCACTTTTACATAATACAATCATAACAATACATGCATTCCTCACTATAAACTGATCGCTTAATAAATCTGAGGCAGACGGTCCAGCTCGAGGCTTAGCAATGCATCATTTCGATTAGGCACATCCCGAATGAGTAAATATCGACTTACTCCATGTAGTTCTCTTCGTATAGTTCAGGGTGTCATGTATTCAGGCGTTCCGGTCATTATGTGTGCTGCATGGTTCCTTTCTACTACTGCTGCTTCTCCAAGATCTCCTATTTTAACCTATACATTGTTCATACCAAAAAAATTAACTACTGGTAAAGATTATATTACTATTCAACATCTCTCATATAAACACTATGTTTATCCAATAACCAGTTATCCTTTAAAAAAAACTTTACCACCCTACAACCATTGAATTCCAAAACAGAAAGAGATGGTTCTAGTAATTTATTTTATGGTGCAACATAAAAGATAGCTGTAAAGTGTAAAGTCCTTTTCCTTTATAAAAATATACATATATAGTTGCAAAGCACCTGCTTACAGCTAGGCAAACAAACTGAATAACATAAGCAAACAGCTGTAAACTTGTAGATTAAGTTAGTGGGCCAATTGGCATATTTCTAGACTAGACAGTATAAATTAAGTATAATAGAATGTTCAACCAGTATATTAATATACAATAAGAGTGGATCTGGATTAGAAAAAAGCAACTACTCCTCAATCCTACCATTTGTAATCTAAAATAGATTTGAAATTCAAAACAGCATTAAAAATGCATCACTAAATGCAGCCTATTCTACCATCAACAGAATGCTTCAAATGTCTTATTGGAAAGAAGAAATTAAAAACATTGAAAATGCATCACTAAATGCAGCCATAACCTACCACAATCGAAGGATAAACTCCAACCAAACCCAAAACAGGGCACGACACAGCGAAGACCAATACTACACAAACACTCAAGTCGAAACCGCTCGTCTCAGACCACACATCAACCAACAAACAGAACACAAACTCACCCAAGATCCAGAAGAGTCAGGGAACTCACCAGCACGTCGATGAGAATCGATCCAACATCGATGAACAGTCTGCCTTTCGGGAGTTACCTAGCAATCTGAGATGGAGCGAGAGGAGCTGGAGTCGCGAATAAAGTCAAAAGCCAGAGACGAAAGAGTGCACCGTGAGTAGAGATCGAGTGAAGGCTGGATCTGGTCGCGTGAAGAGAAAGGAAGGCTGGATCTCAAGAAAGAGAATGGATCGGGTAAAGGTTAGGGTTCGAAGCTGACTTCCTTGATAGCGAAAGTTGGATTGTGGTCAAGGGGCGAGTAGAAGAGGGGAGTGAGGATCGGAAGTGGAGAAGGAAGATGGATGAAGAACTGGTTAATTGGTAGAGACGGAGAAAGAGGGGGTGAAAATCAAGTCGCCATTGAGGGCGAAAGCTTCGAACAATGAAAACAATAAAAATCATGAGAAGGAAGTTGGATGAAACCTTATTTTGAGTTGGCCCGCCTAAATTTTCGATTTGCCCGCCTAAATTTTCGATTTAGAGAATGCGTGAGCTGCTTTGATTATTTGTATCTAAGAAAACGCTGTAATTATTAGCAAAAAAATTATTTTTGAATCTAAGGAAAGCTTCTAAGCACTTTCTATTAACTAATTTTATTTAATAGCTGTTATTAATGATTATTTGTTAACCATCAATCGTCAGTTGAACAGTTAATATTTATTTATTGATTACTAATTATTAATTTTTTAATTGTTAATTAGTAATAGAAATAATTTTATATTTTGAATTAATTATCAATTTTTATTTTATTTCATATTTTGATCACGTTGGTTATTAATCTCTTCTTCTTAATTATTAATCTCTACTTCTTAATTATTAATAGCAATCATTGATTATTCATGATTGGCATTAATTATTATATTTTAATTATTAACTATTTAATAGTAATTATGTAATATTAACTATATTTTTTAATTATTCTTCTTAATTGGTAAGTATTAAATATTACAGATTGATTATTAATTATTACTTCCTAATTGATTATTAAATATTGCATTCACGGATGTAAAGACTTACAAGACTTTCAATTCCAAGCTAATAAGTTTATTCGCATGGATGAATTATACTTCACAAAGAGGAAATTCGGACCTCGAGGGGAAGGTATCGAATGTCGGACGAAAGCTCCCGAAGGGAAATCAAAAGAGATCAAGATGGGAAGATTCTAATACCAACTCGGTTGCTATAAGAAAGCCCATCTCCTTTGTGTATGTTGTTGCGAAAGAAAGGATTAATAACTTCCCCATCTCGTTCAAGGCCAAAAATTGCCCTGAACCTTATTTCGGTGGTAATTTATTGCGAATTTCACAAGATCAACGAGCATAAGACTGACAAGTGCAAGGTATTGGACGAGATTATTCAGAAGCTAATCCAAGAGGGACATCTGAAAGAATTTGTTTTAAACAAAGCAACATCTGCTCAGCATAAAAATGGACAACAAAAGGTTTCAACAAATGCAATAGAAGTTATATAGAAGAGAGAAACATAGACTTGGGTCCACCCATAAATCGAATCAATGTGATCCATGGAGGGCCACACCATGCTGGAAATTGTCCGAGAGCCAGGAGTCAATGCATGAAAGAGGCCATGGAGGGAATATTCTCCATTCGAGAAGAACCATCATGGAAGAATGCACGTTATGCC
Organism: Allium sativum; assembly: GCA_030737875.1. Lineage (NCBI taxonomy): Eukaryota > Viridiplantae > Streptophyta > Magnoliopsida > Asparagales > Amaryllidaceae > Allium > Allium sativum. The sequence goes on along the minus strand of CM060926.1, from coordinate 1,012,906,021 downwards.
CTCGAATTGCACAACCTAGTAGTTTCTCTACAGGAGATGAGGAAAGGGGTCCGCCACCCACATAATGATCCCCTTATGATAACAGTGCAAATCAGACTCTCTGTCGTTTCCAAGATCCTTGTGGACACTGGGAGTGTTGTCAATATCATCTTCAAGCATGCTTTCGATCAAATGGGAATTTCTGAGAAGAAGTTGGAGCCAAGCAACGAATCGATCTTCAGCTTCAATAACAAAGGATCAACTCCGGTGGGACAAATCAACGTTCTGGTTCAAGTTGGGTTGTCTATGCTCCATAGGACCTTCAAAACTCTCTTTGTTGTGATCGATCAACCAGCCTATTAAAATCCCTTCTTTGGACGACCAGCTTTGGAGGATATGGACACTTTCGTCTTTTCCAAGTACCTTATGTTAAAGTTCTTAACCAAGCAGTGATGGGATACCATCAGAGGAGAAAGGTTTAGTTCTCGCGAATTGTATTTCGCAATAATTGACAATTACAAAAGGGAGTGTTCTTCGTACCTTGATTCTTCTACTGTTTTATACCTTCGGATAGGGGATTCTTACATCCCACATTCAAAGCTAAGTTAAAAATTAATAAAGCTAACAAGAGTGCAAATGGTAGGTACACTTCTTCAAAAAGAAAAAGGAAGAGAGCCGATGACGTAAACTTGACTGAAGAAGGAGAAATTTTCACGGATTTGGATTCTAGAGGGGATATTGAAAGAATGAAACTAATAGAAGATGTGAAAGAAGTAAATGTTGATTCAAAGGATAGGGAAAAAGTTGTCAACATAGGGGAAAGGCTGATAGAGCCACTTAAAAGCGACCTAATTCGATTCTTGCAACTCTGCAAAGATGTCTTCGCTTGGACCTAATCAACCCTTCTATTATGAGTCATGCCTTAAAAATTGATCCTTCAGTAATCTTGGTTCGACAAAAGAAGAGATAATATTATAGAGACCGATCATAGGCCTCAAAGGAGGAAGTCAAAAAGTTAGAGACAAACGGGTTATCCGAGAAGTTCTTTACCCAAAATGGTTAGCCAACCCTATGCTAGTGGAGAAGTCCAATGGGAAGTGGAGAACATGTGTTGACTACACGGATTTAAACAAGGCTTTCCCAAAGGATTGCTATCCCCTTCCACGGATAGACTAGTTGGTCGATGCAACAAGTGGTCATAAGATATCATCCCTTATGGATGCTTACTCGGGGTATAACCAAATTCCCATGCATAAACCCGACGAAGAGCATACAAGCTTTATCACTGATTGGGGAACATTTTGCTATAAAGTAATGCCCTTTGGATTGAAAAATGTGGGAGCAACATACCAAAGGCTAGTAAATAGAATGTTTCAATAACAGATAGGGTGCAACATGGAAGTATATGTGGATGACATGCTAGTAAAGTCCATCGAAGCAGAAAACCATTTGAAGGACTTGGAAGAAATGTTCGATGTCCTAAGAAGTTACCAAATGAAGTTAAACCCACAAAAGTGTTCTTTTGGAGTTCAATCTGGAAAGTTCCTAAGATATATGGTAAGTAAGAAAAGGATTGAAGCTAGCCCTGACCAAATCCAGGTCATAAGAGACATGGAAGAACCTAGGACAAGCAAAGAAGTCATGAGATTGAATGGAAAGGTAGCAGCCCTCAGTAGGTTCATTTCCAAATCCACTGACAAATGCATTCATTTCTTCAACGTTATAAAGAAAAAGAAGAACTTCGAATCGAATGAAGAATGTAGAAAGGTCTTTCAAGAATTGAAAATTTACATGGGAACTCCTCCGATTCTATCCAGTCTCGAGAAAGGAGAAGATATATACCTATATATGGTCGTCTCAGAATATGCGGTAAGCTTAGTCCTTATAAGAAAAAATAATGGAACTCAACACCCAATTTACTACGTTAGCAGAAGGCTAAAGGAGGCAGAAACCTGATGCTCGAAAATGGAAAAACTAGCATATTGCCTAGTACTTACTGCACGAAAATTCAGAGGGTACTTCCAAGATCACTCCATTAAGGTTTTAACTAGCGTTCCACTTAAATAGGTGTTCAGTAAGCCAGAAACCTCAAGAAGGTTAGTCAAATGGGGAGTTGAACTTAGCTAATACGAGATTGAGTTTCATCCTAGAGTGGCAATTAAAGGACAAGCCCTCACAAAATTCATGAACGAGTGCACAAGCTTCATTACATACCAATCAGTTGAAGAGAATGACTTAAAAGCCAAATGGCAACTTTTTTTAGATGGAGCCTCAAACAAACAGGGAGCAGAGGCAGGTCCCCTGACGGACACCGCTTGCACTACACCATGAAGTTAGGATTCCCAGCAACTAACAATGTAGTCGAATATGAGTCAATGATGGCCGGCTTGAATTTGGCACTACAGTTGAAGATACCTCGAATAGAATTCTTTAGTGATTCACAACTAATGGTAAACCAAATAAAGCAAACCTATCAAACCTAGGATGCATGGCTAACCCTATATGTGAAGAGGATATTAAAGATGATTTATCGGTTCGAGGATTTTTCATTTCATCAAATACACCGCGGGGATAATACTCAAGCAGATTCACTAGACAAATTAGTCAGTTCCTGGGGTCCCCTGAAACTCGAGTAATTCCCATGGGTTATCAAGAAAGACCTAGTATCAAGCATGAATAATCGGAAATAGGGAAAGAATTATTAGTCCTAACTAGATACCAAGCCTTGAGAAGGAGGGATGAAGGGAACAAAGAGGGAAACTCCAATGTGTAACCTCCCTTAACATGGATGAATTGCCGTCATGAAAATACCTGGATGACTCCCACGGTAGATTACTTCCTAAACTGAACTTCACCCCTTAATAAGCAAGACACAAGAAGGATAAAACACTCTCCTACATTTTTGATTATGGATAATATACTTTATAGAAAGGGACATTCACTTCCTTACTTAAGATGTGTAAGCTTCGAAGATAGGCTTAACCTGTTAAGAGTGGCCTATGAAGGATTGTGTGGAGACCATTTCAATGGAATTAAGCTGGCCAAAAGGGTCATGCGACAAGACTATTATTGACCACAGATGGTTAATCAAGCAACTGAATATGCAAAAAAGTGTGAGAGGTGTCAGAGGTACTCTAAGGTGCCCCGGCTTTCCCCTAGCAAGCTAACCACTTTCTCAAGCCCTTGGCCATTCGACGTATGGGGAACAGATTTAATCGGACCCTTACCAATCTCCAAAGGTGGAGCTAAGTATGTCGTAGTAGCCATCGACTACTTCACCAAATGGGTGAGGAAGAACCCCTTCCGACAATCACGTCTAAAAAGGTGTTGAGATTCGTAATAAAGAACATTGTTACCCGCTTTGGAATCCCCCACAAAATCATATCATATAATGGAACACAATTCGAGAGTGAAGAATTCACTCGGTTTTGTGAGAAAAATGGAATCATCAAAAGCTTTTCCTCAGTAGCTCATCCAAAGGCTAACGGAGCTATCGAAGCTGCCAACAAAACCATAAAGACAATTCTTAAAAAACGCCTAAACCAAGCCAAAGAAAATTGGGCCGAAGAATTACCCTTAGTGCTTTGGGCATATAGAACTTCTGCCAAAACAGCAACGGGACACACCCTTTTTTTTGGAAATATAGATGCGAAGTCATGCTTCCGGTTGAGGTCGAAATCCCATCGCATAAAAGGATAGCATATGCGTTTATCCCGATCAGGAGTTAAGAAAGGAAGCCCTAGACCTAATACAGGGATTGAGAGATGAGGCTGCAATCAGAACATCTGAATATCCAAGGAGAATCACGAAATACTCAACACAAAGGTCAAGACTAAAACCTTTGCAAAAGGAGAACTAGTTTTACAAAGAGTAATGGTTAACACAAAGGACCCAGCGGATGACCCGCTTGGTCAAATTGGGAAGGACCCTTGATAGTCCATCCAAAAGTTATTCCTGGAACATATCGATTATGCAGACCCAATGGTGATCTCGTTCCAAGAACATGGAACTCGAAACACTTAAGACCATACTTCTCAATGATAAAAGAGTAAGAAGAAAGAAGCTTTCCTCCAAAAAAATGATCACATAACTAAGGGCATGGAAAACCTTTCAAAAACTTGAAGAAACCTAAAAGCGATCAAGCCATAAAAGGATCAAATCACTTGTCATCTCCAAAATTGGTCAGGGCAAGGCACCCGTAGGAGGGGGTGGTGTGTTAGTCTTTCTCCATGCCCAAATTAGAGGGGGCTAGGTTAAAGCATCAAAAGCGTATGCTTCCGTTTCACACCAGAAATGGTCATGGCGGTGCATCTAAAATTAGCACGCCCTTCATCTGCTTATGTTCCGCGTTACCCGCAGAAGGGAACGCAAACCCTATCATCGCCTATGATTGTCAAGATAGGGCATCCCTCGGAGGGGGTAGTGTGTAAGACTTTATCAGTACCTACGATGGTTAGTATAGAGCATCAAAAGAGTAAGCCTGAATTTCGCGTCTACGATGGCGCGGTTTAAGTTTCTAAGACCTTATCATCACCAGTGATGGTCTTGATAAGTCGCCTCCTGGAAGGAGCTCGGGTAAGTCCTTGGGCCCTGCTTGTGAATAAGCTAGCCAAGCACACTAGACGCACAGGCCCAGAGAGTGGCCAACAAAGCATGTACGTCTTATGCTTTGACATCAAAAGCCTAGAGAGTGGCTCAAAAAGCACGTACAACCTCTACTTCACAAATCAAATCCAAGGGAACCCAAAACATTAATACCGGAAGGGGAATTCCGGTCTTTAATCTTTAAGTACTCGAATAAGGGTTGGTTCGGGACTTCTATTAATACCAGAAGGGGATTTCCGGTCTTCAATCTTTAATTATCCGAATAAGGTTTGGCTAGGGACTTCTATTAATACCGGAAGGGGATTTATGGTCTTCAGTCTTTAGATTACCCAAATAAGGGTTTCTTTAAAGCAACTATCAAAACAATAAATTGGTTATCAGCTTCCAATCTTTAACGGTTGACTAAAGACTAGCACATAAACGGTACCTTGTAGGCTTCATTATGCAATCCCATGTTAAAAACAATTCACAAACGAATGGAAAAGAATCTAGAAGGAAAAGTTTAACTTGGAAAATCGAAAACACCCCTTCACTAGAGGGCAAATGTTACCACCAAAATTAACCCCTAAACCAGGCTGATAGTGAAGGGGTATCGGAGGAACACAAACACAGAAGAATCCTCCTAAAGCAAAAGGCCAAATAATAGAAAGAACCAAAAACGAGAAAGAATGATCCGAGAGTGCATAAACCGGCACCTTCCTAGGAGAAAGGAACTCAAAATCTACAGAATATCGACTGGGTCTATCCGGCAGGGTCCATCCGACAGGGTCAACCCAGCAGGAAGATCCTATAGCGAAAGGTCATCTAAGTTAGAAGCAAAGAAAGAGAGAGGCAAGAGCTCCGCTAATTGAAACCCGGAAAGACGGAAGGGCAGTCGATATTAACCTGATTAATACCAATACATCAGAAGGCGAAGGCATGAAGTGTATCAAGCCATAAGTGCATATAGATTATCAGGAACCAGCTTCCGAAACATCTACTGCACAAATACCGAAAGGTCACATTGATAGATAACAGACAAATCACTTGGAGTTGCACACCGGAAGATCAGACTATACCCAGAGACTCCACCAAAAGACAAATCGGAACCCTCGAAGGGATACAGGCTATCCATACTTAGTACAGACACCGACACTGGTTCCGAACCGACAGCTATCTACATACACTATGAGGGCAAGTTCCTCTAAGTATTCATGAGGAAACCGAAAGCCTACATCCGGAAACTTATGACCGAGAGTCTACACCCGGGAGCCACAGCCGAGACCCTCACTATGGAAGCTATAGTCATCACCGCAAAGGCGAACGAAAGCTAAATACCCGAGACCAAGAAGAAAAGCGGCCGATAGAGGCATCTGCAGACCCAAAAGCCCAACAACAGAAGGGTCCCTGATTTCTCTATAAATAAGACCCCAGGGGTCATATTCCGGGGGACGAATTCTTCACTTCTCAATTTTATTTCTTCTTCTCTGAGAAGCAAACCCTAATTTTCAAATCAAATTGGGGATTTCTTCAATCCTTGTAATATATCTATGATTTATAAATGGAGGAGTCTAAGACTTAAATATTCTATGTTCTGATAATCATGTTGTGCCAATTATGATGAAATAGGGAGCTAAACACTAACCTTTCGTATGAAAGAATTGTTCACGACACCTTCATAAAGGAGGAAGAGCTTCGTGGAAACACGAAGCCTTCCCCCCACTTTTTAACATCAAAGGATGATAGCGTGGATCAACCCTCTCATAATGAGCCTAATGCTACTCAACCCCGGAAAAGAGGTTGACTGCAAGTTAATGGCTTGATCATAGACGCAACCAAAGCCCTTCGGGCTGGCTCTATGCGGAAGGATCATTTGAGTTAATAAGCGTTGTAGTACCCTTACCTTCTGAATATTGAGAAGCATTAGCCTGTTTTTCTTCTTATCACAATGTATATCATCTTATTCATGATCTAGAGAGTAGCTGATTATGTATGGCCTCAGTTGTGCCAAACTAAATAAACCTTCTTTAGGGTGCTTCAAAACTCCATAGTACTGCAAACGTGATATTCACCCCTTGAGGGAAGAATAAATAATCTTCAGAATGGAGATTTTGATACCTAAAGAAAGGTGGATTTAGTTAAGGAGCGCTGATTCTTGAATGTCTTTCATTAACTCTAGATCATGGTTACATCAGATTTCCTAAATTCATGTTCTATATAACTTATTCCGGGTGTTGACGGAAAATATCGTTAACATAAGCTACAATTCAAAAGACAATTATACCCTCGATCTTAAATAAAGTTAACAATATTGTCCTCACTTTGTATTCATCATGAACTATTTTTGATCTTATTCATGTTATATAGCGGTTGTATTTGTACTAGTTCCAACAAAAAAATATGGCTTATTAGACCGATCAAGCTTGAGTTACAAGTTATTTTTTTAATTTATGTTACCAATTAATTCAAGGTTAAAATTTCAGTTTTTAATTTATGATAAAATTTTAGTTTTTGTTTTATATGATTTCGACCCAGATGATCCCTCACATCATATGAGCAAATCATTGTATACATCCTACACTAAGCAAAGGACTAACACAAGAAATATTATTCGTTGTGTTTTATGCAGGAAAACATAAAAATGATTCTGAATGGAGATATTCGAAATTAAGATAAAAGCCATGTGCAACATAATGTATACGCAAGCCACAGTCCTCAAAGTCATAATCACAAGTTATTTGAATGAGTCGCAAGGAGTATGTATAGGCTGGAAGAAACATATGTTTGAAGCGCTGACGTGAAAAGTCAATACCCCTTTACTGGAGGGGGGATAAATGGTACCACCAGAATTCAATACCCGAACCGAAGCTAGATGAAGGGGCATCGTGGTCAAGTCGACATCAAAGCAGAAGCTTGAAAAGAACTTAGCCAGCACCAAAACCAAGTGGAATGGGAGTAGGACCGACAACGAAAGCCCTGAGCCAAATTAACGAAACCAAAACGACAAGAATGGGGAGATGAAGCCGACATTAGAACAATGGAGGCGATACCAAGTAAAGCAAGCAGCGAAAGACCAAGGCCGGAATTGAAGCCAGAGATGCCAGAATCAAAGCCAGAAGTCATTAAAGCGGGCCGATACCAAAGAGGTTGACACCGAAACCAGATGCCCCTAAAGTGGGCCGATACCAAGAGATTGCAACCACAAGGGGGACCAAATCCTCTATAAATAAGACTCCAAAGGTCAAATTTTGAGGGACTTTTCCTCATTTCAAAATCTTGTACTCAGTTCTTAGAATCAAAACCCTAACTTAGAAATCAAATTGGTGATTTTCTCATCAATTGTAATACATTCTTGATAAATAAAAAGGGGAAATCATCGATTGTAATATGTCCACTTTAATCAATCTTTTATTAATCTTTCTAATTAGAACTAGTTTTCCTTATATCTAGAATATAGTTAATTAGAATTCTTTCGAGGAGATAAGAAGTGATAAAGAGTTGATGGCTCAACAGAGCAATTGTGTTTCCTTTTCATATCTGATCTAACCTAGTCTTGGCATGGTTAGCAAAATATTACTCCTTCTAGTTAAAGGTCATATGGTATTTATAGGAGTTTAGAGATGAATTGGGCCAGAATGTTGCATTGGTAGCCCTCTTTAAGCGGTAGGAATCCTCACCAGAAAAATCGAGCCCACCTAAGTAAGTTTGATGGATCGATACCCATCCATAAAAGATGGATTAGTACCGATCCATAGACTTAGGTTAGTTGCTGAAAGACTTAGACTGTTTGTCATCTTCGTCTACTCTTCTGACCTTATGCCCATGTGATGTCCACTGCTAAGTTTTGAAGGATTTGCTTTTCATTGGATAGACCTTTTGCACTCGAGCTACGTTGAGCTGCTTTCCGATCCGTACGATCCATCTAATATCTCAAGCTAGAGACGCCAGATTTCAATCAGAATTGAAGGGAGAGTAATAGGGATCAAGATGTATGGCTTGTGATGTGTTATATCCATTGATTATGCATCAATACTGAACCACATGGAAAGGATATGCTTCAATCTATTAGCTAATTTTCGGGTAGTTCAAATTCAAAGTGAAAGATCCATCTATAACTCCCTTGGTTTTTGACCAAATGATATAAAACTTCACATATGCAATCCGTATGGGTAGGAGGCCCTCCCACATGAGTCGCAAGCCATGGGGTGCTTTCCCCATGGGTCGGATTTTGTCTATTAAACCAGCAATAATTGGTGATGATTCATCAAAAACTCACTCAATACATATCCGAATGATAATAGAAAAAGATTGATGGTTTCAAGGTACGAATGAATCATTATTTTCCAAGAATATCTTTTTTCCTTTTTATCATAATATGTTCCTTTTTTCCAAGATACAATGGAGATTATTTATGCAAGTTGTGATTATTTACGCATATCATAAGAGCATTCAAAAGCTTATCTGAAAATGTTTATTTGTGAATTTCAGAAACAAGAAAGGTAAATTGTTATGTTAACATGGGATATTTATTCATAAAAGAATTGAAACATTCATTCACTTGTAAGTATCTTTGATTTGAACGGTCATGACCATTTGCTAACGGATGTTACCACTGACAGTTGAATTCAATCACCATTAAAATGACCACTTGTTTGGCTCTTTTTCGTCACGCTTCACCGATCACTATTGTGCATGCTTAGTATCAATCTCAACACCCAACTTTGTGCTACGCCTCATTTAATGGGGTCAGTCTCTTTGTGTTACTTCCCCTGAAATTCATATTTGTTATTTGTATCTTGTTTGCTTAAGTTATTTCACGTTTTGGAGATTGTTCAAGATAGCTCTATCAAACAGTGTTCGTTTTTTGTAATGTTACCCAGCTGATGTATGTAAGAATCAGAACCAATATAATTATTTAGTTTTGCTCTTGGTTTCAGATTTTCTGTGTCATTGTAACGAAGAGTAAGCTGCAGTCTATACACGCTCCATATAAATTAAGCTCCATTGTTTCAAGGGAAATTCTGCTTGTCTTGAGAACTACTGCACTAGACTATGACCGAGTATATTACTGGTGAAACTTTAAAAATATCAAAACTGAAACTTCAAATATAATATCAAAACTGAAACATCCCTAGACAATCACATTAAAAGGAATAGGAAGGTAAAAACAATCACATTTACATCCAGTAACTATATTAATTATATAATCTCATTCTCGTTCATACCCAGATAAGTCGTCATTATTAGACCTGACCCCAAAGCCATTATTTCTTGTGTTATTTGACAAAGCATACAGATACATGATATTTGTACGAATAATTTCATACTTGTATGCCGTTTTATGCACATACAAAGTCAAAAACATGCGTTATACATCCTTCTACACTTGATTTTATTGTGTTGGAAAGAAATAAGTAATATCGACCATGCATTCTTTAACTATTCAATATACACATATGTCATCACAATGAACTAGCTAAATATTACTATTAAAAATTGAATGTTAGAGAATATTTACAAGTAATATCAAAGACTTTATTGCTCCTTTTGTTAAGAGCCATAAGTAAGTTGAATGCGTGTCAAAGACTAGTGGATGACTACTGGATGAACCATCTTACATTACATGTTACAAGCATAGAAGTATATAAAGCTGAGTGATGGTTAAAGCAGAAATATTGATGCCAGTTAAAGCAGAAATATTGATGTTTGTTAAAACATGCTCATAAAGAGAGAATGACATATCATGGTAGTAGATCGAGTGGAGTGGAATGGTTCAATAATGTGTTTGAATAGGATGCATTTCATTTGCTATTCACTAGAGCTTAATCCTGCTTTGAGAAGTTACCATTTCAAAACATCTTTCACATCAACTTAAGTATGAACATCTTTTACGCTCACTTCATGCCGAGGTAATGCAAAAGAAAGCTACAAAATTTGATTCAATTTATCGTAATCCGTTAGTTAATATGATGATTAGTCATATTTTGAAATTCGAAAAAAATCATTAGCTATAATCAAATTATCTATCAAACCATGAAAAATGAGTACATATTTCTGACTGCTCCTTAATATTGGCAATAAACTTGAAAAAGTATCTACAAGGGGAATATTTAGATATCTGTATCAAAGTAAGTAAACTTTTCATATATGTTTGGATTCCATTTTGAGAGATTTGAAAAAGTAATATATCATTGAAATGTTCCATTAAATAATGAAACAGCATGCAAATTGAATGTTGAAAACAAACAACATAATTAGCATAGAAGCAAAAAACTAAGCTAAGCTATTAATAAAAAAATCAAATGGATGACCCAAACTGCAATATTGACAAACGACAAGAAAATTTGTGTGCACTGACAACGTTCTATATGAAAATGAATTTTTGCAGCTGAAAACACGCAGTAAAGATCTATGTAGTAGTGTGCAAACCGGAAACCTGCAGTAGAAAATCCGAAATGCATTATAGAGCAGTCAAATATTACATGACGCACTTGGACAAGCATAAGGCAGATCAAAAGTACATGATATTGCTGTGTGCAGAGCTAAATACGGCCACTGATCCTTGTTTTGAATGTTCATTAGTAATTGTAGTTATAGCATACTTCCAAAGAAAAATGCTAATTAACCACTGAAAAAATAAAATGTAACAAAAACGATCTACAAATAAATGCCTAAGTGCCCATGTTCTTTTTCTCCCAACAAAACACGAATCCTATAACGAAACGAATGGATGGATGATCAGGTATCTCAATTGATGCTTGAAATTTGACATTGAAACAATGTCCTTATATCAAAAATATCGGAAACACAAATTCAAGCTATAAATTTTCATTCGCTTCTTTGTACAAGAAGATAAATCATTATAGTATTTCCATGAAATGATGGTTTTTATCTTTTAACGTTTAAAGATAAATTCCTTCACCATATCACCTTTTACTGAAAAGGTAAATAGATTTATTTGATCAAAATGATGTATCAGTTTTACAAAAGCTCATGATCTCTTTAATCAAAATGGATATGGAACAACAAAAAGATTAAAAATACAGATTATATATATATAGATAGATATATATATATATAGATAGATAGAGAGAGAGAGATAGACCAAGAGCACCCCAAATAGTGTAGCACCTCTTTAACCCCTCTAATTTCCACCACACAATCCCTTTTCTCTCTCCTCCCACTATCTTATTTAATAATAAACGAGTGGCTTTCATTAAGGGGCTTTAGGGGTGCTACAAAATTGGGGTGCCATGGAACCCTCCTCATATATATATATATATATATATATATATATATATATATATATATATATATATATATATATATATATATATATATATATATATATATATATATATATATATATATATATATATATATATATACACACACACACACACACACACATATATATATATATGTGTGTGTGTGTGTGTTTGTGTGTGTGGGGGGGTGGGGGGGAGGGTGGTGTGTGTGTTACTCATATGAAATCATATGCAGAACTCACAAGTTCATTCATGCAAAGCTTTTGTCTGTGATTTAGAGTAAGCTGAACCTCTATTAATTACTATGTACATCGTATAATTCACATAATTGTTCAGTCTCTTAATCATTTGTAAATTGAGAGCTTTGTTTGCCGTTTACAAAAATAAAATGATTCATATCAGTCTGTTTTTTCCAGTAGAATGGTACATTTTAAATTAAGTGGAGATGAAGCGATAAAAACTAGCAACACTCCAATAAATGCAAACACCACAACTAAAGAGAAATTTGATGACTATGAAAATATATGTTCGCGCTGATATACAGGAAAGTTTGTTCACGCTATCTTCCATTTCGATTTAGATTTAGAGTAAACTGGATTTTTATTATAGATTTCAGACTACTGGCACAAGTCCCTCGACAAGACCCAAAAGGGGTAGAATAAACATTTTCAGCAGCACATAGTATAGCAGGGGAAGATGAAAAAAAATCCCAAAATTAGCATTCAACGTCAAATAATAACCTGAGTCTTTCGTAAACGACCTTCGATTGTTAGGCTTTAAGCGAAAAGCATTCAGATAAAATAATGCAGATCTTGGTACCGATCATTGCTTAACCCTGGATCTCAGCATAAATTCCGAGCAAAACAAATCTAGCGCTGATTTTAAAAGATAAATTAAAGCGAGGGGAGGTAGTTACCTGGATCGATAAAACACACGTAGGAGACGGAGAAGAGGACCGGCGACGGACGGCGGAGGAAAAAGGATGGAGATGCGGGGTATCGATCCCCGTACCTCTCGCATGCTAAGCGAGCGCTCTACCATCTGAGCTACATCCCCGGTCGACGCTGTTCATCTGTACTAAATATTAATTATAAATATTAGTGATGACGGTAATGAGTCAAAGGAGCAAAGGAAGAAGATGCAACGAAGGTGAGGAATGTTAAACTGCGGTTCGCTTCGGTTAGCTATGCAGTCGGCGTAACAGACGTGTAGGAATCAGAAATGAGCTAATGGGAAGAAGAAGAGGTAGTATTGGGATTCTGAAGCGTTTGCTTAAAATACCCTGTATTATTTCATTGTAAAATGCGACCTTTTAATGGAGCCCATCTCAAGCCGTTTTAGGCTTCCCAAGATCAAGCTTGTTTTTAACTTTTAAGCGTGTGTTCTTTGCCGGCGGAAGTAATTCATCGGATTATTATAGCGGAGAATTGAAGTTAGCCGGGAATGCGTTTAACGCGTTAAGCTGACCATTTAAGCGGAGAATGTTAACGGGGTATTTAGTAGAATAGAAAAATTATAAATTACTCCAATTCAGTTCAAACCAACTCAATTACGTAGAGCAATTTGATACGATCGCAAAAGCAAAAAACCGCGTTTTAATCGGATCTCATTTGCTCAAGTTTTTAATTTTTAAAATCTATAAAACACTAAATTTAACACTAAAAACTTGATTGATACCCTAATTAATCCAAACGGATGTGCGTTGGAGGGTAACTGCTTCTTTTTGGTGCATTGAGCAAACGGAGCATAATGCCCCGTTTCCGTTTTGATGCGTCCGGACGCGTCGGACGCAGTCATTGCTTTTCTTCTTCCGTTTGATGCAAAGAACAGGCCCTAAGTCATCAGCTTAATGACTGGAAAATAAATATGCTATTAGTTGTTGATGCTTAGACATACGGTCCATCAACGCTTCAAGGTATTCAATTCCAGTTAATGCTTAGTAATCAATTACAATACATTAACGCTCCAAAGCATTCATTCCAATTCTAATTAAGGTGAAATAATGTTGTCATATTTGAGATCACAACCTAATTCTAGAAAATTCTTGTAGTTTTCGGATTAATCATCCTTGAATCAATGTGATTATTAATGCCTCGGACTTGGAAGCGATAAAAATACAAATGATTAAATTTCAACAACGATGAAACATAAAAATGTAGTAGGTAGATTTCGATAAGGACAAAATTTTGGTTTAAACCCAAGAAAAAAAGCTAATTCCAACTTTAGTCACCATCAAAATTTATTGCAAAAATATGTCACTTTTTACGTATAACATGATCTTATACTTGTGCATTTCAAATTTGCGCACAATTATTATTTTTTTTCAAAAATTACATTTAAATACCCTAGCATATATTTTGTTTCCAAAAACTAGCATGATTTCGCGCATTCCATAATTTCGCATACACAATTTCCTAAAATATACACTTGTGCAAATATGGATTGTGCAAAATCATGTCTGTTTTTGCAAATAGTTTTAAAAGATGCTTAAAGTTGGAATATGTTTTTTTTTGTAATCTAAATCAAAATTTTGTCTAAAGAATAGAGCCATGTACACTCCAACGATGACTACAGTTTACCGTAAAAGGCATACTCACACACACACTCTTCGTATTACAAAGAGTTATTAAGTAGTTATCTATCGGTTAGCAGTCTTTTATTGGTTGTTAGTTGACTATTTACTATCTGATTTTTCATCATATTGCCAAATAGATTCAAAAGGAAGAAAAATGATGGTGAATGACGACAGCGATTTTTGAAGGAAGAGAACATCAAGAGAGAGAATGTTAAGGTAAGATTTAACATTTACCGAGAGAAAGAAAAGGAGAGGCAATAAATTAGTATGTGAAAAATATCTATAACACCCATCATTCCTTAATGTCACCCGCATGAGGATTTCGTTAAGAAAAAATAAAGAATATTAGCTGTAACAATAAATCGGTAGTTATCTGCCGATCGGCAGTCTTTTGTTGGTCGATTCTGGATAATACAAATATTAAGAAAGAGAACGTCGAGAGTAAAGCTCGGCATTTTCTGAGATAAAGTGAGAGTGAGACAGTAAATTGGGTAGTATGAGAAATTACAGATAATATGTAGAACCTGACTAAACTAGGCCGAGTAAGTAGAAGTCACCGTTGAGATGTGTAGTATGACCTAACATTTATGTAGTGAGCAAAATTTGCACAGCTGGAATTCCTTCATATTATAAGCATACTGGTATGATTTTTTATTATTCTATCCTTAAAACTTATTAGTGGCGTGTAGGATCCGGAGGCTTATTGTACTGATCAGAAGCTCTTATACCTAATTTCGACCAATTATATAAAAATATCAAATTTTCACTATTTGAGATATTTTCATCTGCATTAATCATTCATTATTATTATTATAAGAATTTTTTCCTTTCTAATTTCCAATTTCATATGTAAGGTACAATTCAAAAAACAATTATACCCTTCGTCTTAATAAAGTTAACAATATTGTCCAAAGAGTCAATAGGTCTTCACATTGTATTGACCCTGAAGTATTTTTGATCTTATTCATGTTTTATAGCGATTATATTTACATCAGTTCCTTCAAAAAAAAAAAAAAAATATCTTACTAGACCGATCAAAATTGAGTTAAAAGTTATTTTTTAAATTCATGTTTTTATTTAATTTGAGGCTAAAATTTCAATTTTTGATTTTAGATCTTTGCTTCGAGTTTTTTCACTCAAAACTAATTTTTCTTCTTGTTTTTGTTTCAGTTTGTATGGAAATTTGGTTTCCTTCGTTTTTCTTGCAATGGTAAATAAATTTGTAAGTATATGATACAACAAAACCTTATGTTGATTTGTGAGATCTATTGCATGCTAGACTTTTTGTTCCCTTAAATTTTCTTTAAATGTTTACTTTAATTTGATTTTCATTTATTTAGTATGATATTGTATTATGCTTTCAAATCAAAGAACTTTCTGCATTTCCAAATGTGTTATTTGATCACTTTTTTGGATCATATTGAGCATTGAGGCAATTATCATTGATTTTTCATAAAGTCAGTCTAAAATTTTGTTGTTTTTATATTTTGTAAGTTGGAAAACTTTATAGAAAAATCATAATAAATATTAATATCATGCACCGAATAAAAGAATTATTAAGTACTAAATTTTGTTTTTGTTAACAAAAATAGAGAAATGCATTGCCATAAAAGGAGCTTTCTGGCTCAAGGAAATACATAAATAGCAGAAAAGCAAAAAACACATGACAGGTCGCTCAACGAAAATACAATAAATCAACCTATAACCAAAGACAAGAAAGAACATGAATCAGAGCCTATACCAATCGAAACTTGAACTGATCGGAGATAAACCAAAAAAAGAGCAGCCATTCGGCTAATTATTACAGAAAACTGAAGCAATCGATAAATCAAAAGCTCCCTGCTTAGAATAAGTATGCGGAAAAACACTTGAGTGTCCAAAGTACGCTCGCGACAACGTTCCATGACACATAATTGTGTGTAACAGTACTGTATTTAAGGTCCGTAGCTCGACCAATTTGATGATAACATGCTATGTGGAAAGAACATCGCTGGAGCGGATGCGAGAAAAACCATCCGGAACAAAGTCGATCACAGAAATGGGAGCCGGAATGTCCACATCCAAGGAAGTACAAACATCAGGCGAGCGAAGAGACATGGCATGATCATGCGAGGACGAGCAAGTAGATTGATCGACATAAATCAAAATCACTCGACACAGAGACACAATCATGCTGAGGACTAGAAGCTTGAGATAAGTAAGCTAGGGTGGAATAAGCATCAGTATAAGCCTGCGGAGGAATGACAAGAGCATTTGTAGCAATCAACACAACCAGAAGAGAAGTTGAGCCAGAGACACTAGACAACACAGCACTAGAAGAGGGGACAACATGTGACAATTGCGAAGAAGACACAAAAACAGGACCAACACCTAAACTGTCGTGCAATGTCTGAAGAAGCGTAGCTGCTGCAAGATCAAGAGAGGAATCCCCCGCAAAAGAAACCGAAGAGCAGAAACCGTGAAGCATAACATCAGTAGCAAGAGAATTTGTACATTCCAAATGGCCCAAACCATGATGGAGAGAAATCGGGTTGGGAAGAGCAGCTGAAGCAAGGTATGGAGAATCGGCTTATGAGCACTCGAGAGCAGAAGATGAGCTGGCAACAGAAACAAGCGAAGCAGGGTCCGTAGAAGATCGAAGAAGTGCACAGCTAGACACAACATGCACGCCAGCTGTTGGGGGAACTACAGGCATCAACGGAGCATTGGAGGCACATGCCGGAGTAGGAGTCCCTTGGTTCACATCGATAGACCTAGGCGAGGCTACCAGAACATGCAACAAAGAGATGGCAACAGAGACACCACTGGAAGCAGTGAAGGGAGGCCCCCGCTTCAAAACCCAAGAACTTTTGACAACAGTGCAGTTAATAGAAGAATGCCCAAAAGATCTGCATAACTCACAGCATGGTGGATGGTAGTCATAAGCCACTCGGACATCTAAAGTCTTCCCATTATAAAAATGGATGCTGAAATGGTCGGGAAACATAAAGGGGGAACCAACATTAATAAGCACCCTTGTGAAACCATTTTTTGAAACTTTTTCAGTTACCGAGCTCATACCATAGACTTACCCTGAATGCTGCCCACCCCAGAGATGATCTCATGATCCTATATTTCCTCCGGTAGATCTAACCTCATCCAAACTAGTAACGAGGTAAAAATGTCTCTTGCATAACTAATGCCTGGGGACCATTGTTTCACCAATACGAGTCTCGAATCAAAAAAATATGTTCCCCTTGAAGGATATTGTCCTAGCCGACAACTTTATCAAATCTAACTAGGAAATGACCATTTTTCCAAGCAAACATATCACAACTACCTATAGGTTTCCAAAAGCATTTAATATAAGAAGCAAGATGAATATAGAAAGGCTTGGCTCGAATCTCAAAGAGGACAAGAGACATTCCCCATCTCTCTACTGACCTTGTGAGCATGGACTTAGAAACAAAGGCATGATGCTCCGCGTTAACATATCATGGCTCGATGAAGCAATGAGTAGACGGAGAAACCACGGCGAAAGAACCTTCCAAATGTGCAGATTTCCAGTCTTTGGGGATGGGGAGACCACCATGGGTCGGGGAAGAACCACCAATTGACTCACGAGCATAGCCAGATCCATGTCCTGCAGTTAAAAAGGGGACGCGGTAACAACAGAGTGGGCATCACCAGAAAGCTCTCTGACAGAAGGAGGAAGCACAACATCCACCGGATCTTTCGAGGGGAGGAAAAAGGACCCTAAATCATTGATAGGCTTGAAACGAACGCGCCGGCAGCGTTTCCCCATCGGAAAAAGTAGTCACCCGTATCCAGCCGCCATTGCTATTGAGCTACAACTATTCCATACTAAATTAGTTAATTTTAATTCATAGAATTAGTTACAATTAATTTAATTTAAGTCCACCTTTAATCCTAATAGAATGTGGGCAAATTCTATTCATACACCGAAAATTACCTAACATACACCACTATTTTGCTAAAAAAATATATTACTCAATTACCCTTTTTCTTTATTGCATTCTTATTTTTTTAATTATAACCCATCAAACTAAAACGTTGCATTTAATGATATTGACCAAATCTATGCAAAAAAAAAATTATAGAACTTAATGTGTTTTAAACCATGAAACATAAAATTCGAATTACTTGAAGTTTTGTAAGAAAGTGCTCAAATTTAAAATCGTTTAATCTAGAAGTAGGGTTTTTTGCTGAAATTAAGATTTTTTTTGTAGCATAATAAATTGGTTACCATATTTCCAAAAAATTAAAATTCATTTTACTAAACTTAAACTTTTTTTAGTGCTATAAATTTCTTATTTTCTGTAAATAAGTCTAAAGTTTTAAAGAAGGAAGATGATGAAGAAAAATACATAGCTAATATTGTAAAAGAGACGGTGTATGTAAAGTAATTTTTGATGTATGATAGTTTATTTTACTTTATTGTGTACATTAAGAAATTGTTGGTGTATGAATAGAATTAGCCTAGAATGTGTTGTTGTATGATGAATAAGATAGTTTCTGAAATTTTGTAATGATCTGCCTTTTCGAGTGTTTCAAGTCGTTGGTGAATCCAACTCAAATCGTTTGAAATAGCAGATTGTTATAATTGTGTGGTTTAATAAAATCAAATCACAGAACATAGACATATCATAGATACAAAATAACATAATAAATCTCAACAGAATAAATAACTTAATAGTTCATGAAGCTACTAATTACAAAATCTCAAAATCAAAATACATAATGTCAGAATCATATTTTAACACATTAGAAAATCTCGAATACACAATTTAATGTCAGAATCATGTTTTAATACATCAGAAAATCTCGAATACATAATTTCCTAGCACATAAAAAATGACAGAAATTGAATGATGGAATCACTAAGATAGGAGTAGTGTAACACCCCGTAAAAATATACCCCATAGAGACATAGATAAATAAATTAAGTATAAACAATAATAAATTAATAAAATATTATTATGTTGAAAATAAGAATTTTGAAAAATTGATAAGTAAGCCACAAAAGTATTATTATTGCGTTCATGGCGAGATTCTGATCCGTTTTCATATTTTATTCACTAAAAACAGAGTCCGTAGGCAAAATTATTAATAAATTAAGGTGTGTGTATGTATTAAATATACAGAGTTTGAATTTTAAATATATATATATATATATTGTAACAACCCGGATTTTCAGAACCAATTTAGAATTTTTATTTTAGCAATTTTAATTGATTTTGAATATTTAAAATAATATATTTTAAATAATAACAACTAAAAATTTATTTTAATCGAAGTTAGTATGAATAAATTTATTTTAATTATATAACAAGCCTGAAATGGCGCGGCAGTTTGAAAATTCGATTTTAAGTTTCAATTGAATGTACAAGATTCAAAATAAATCGGATTTCAGTAAAACCAAAATATATGAATCTGATTGAAAATATCTTTCCAACGAATGTGAAAAATCCAGATTTCATAACGGGAATAAAAAGTTATGTACAGTTGAAAATTCAGAATAGTCGCTATGGAATTTTATATAATATATAGCTCTTAAAAATAGCGATTTTGTAAATGACCTCCGTTTTCAACGAAATCACTTTTGTTGGATCCGGAATGTCAAATTATTACTGAATTCCAATTTTTATAATTTTTGAAATCAATATGTGAGCGTGGTAGATTCAAATGTGTTTAGTCAATTCAGTTTGAATTTAATCAACTAGAAAATGACCGTTTCTCAAACGGTCTCCAAATTCGACGAAATTAGTTTTATTAGGACCGTATCGTCAAGACATAGCTAGATTTATTTTTCTGGGATTTTTGGGGTCGGTATGTGGCCCCGGTAAATAAAAATGTACGTTGAAGTTATTTTTGAACGTTATATTAATTTATATTTTAATTCTGATGAAAACTGGTTGTAACAGTCGAATTGGCTTACCGGACATATCCCATTGTGTTCGGAATGAGGGTATTTAGCTAGGGTCGACAGTCATTGGGTTTGATTTGGAGTTCGAAATAAAAGTCATTTTTATTATATATATATATATACACACACACACTCACACCTATACAGCCGTATCCTTTTCTCCCCTAAATTCATAATTCCCCCAGTCGAAATTAAAACCGGTCGCTCTACCAACCTCCGCTGCCACTGGAGGAGCACGCCCCCTCCACCACCATTGCCGCCCCAGCGAGACCCTCCCCTTCACCTCCGACCACTCCTCTCTCCTCCGCCCTCTCCTCTTTCAAATTTGAAACCCCGCGAAACCCAACCCTCTGAAAACCACCGCCAACCACCTGGATCCGCCACCACCGCCTGCCGCCACCCCTGCCCCCTCCAGCACCCCTTGCGCCGCCAAACGCCATCTCATGCCGACCATGGGCACCTCCTCGACTAAAGATGCGATTTTTACACCAAAAATGTGAGTTTTTATTTCCAATTTTATTTATTTATTTATGTTAGTGAAAATACAATTTTTATATATTTAGCGCTAGTATAAAAATATGATTTTTATTATATATATATACAGCAATATAAAAATTTAATTTTTTTATATATAGCAATATAAAAATTCGATTTTTATTTATATAATATCTAGATTAAAATTCGATTTTTATTTATATAATAGCAATATAAAAAATGCGATTTTTATAATGTAAACATCGATATAAATTTTTTATTTTTATATATATAGTAGCATTATAAAAATTTGATTTATATATATATAGCATTATAAAAATTTTATTTTTATATATGTAGTCGCGATATAAAAGTTTGATTTTTATATACATAATAGAGAAATAAAAATATGATTTTTAGTTTGATAAAAATATGATTTTTAGTTCTGTAAAAATATAATTTTTAGTAGATAAAAATATGATTTTTATCGTAGTTGTGAAATAAATTTTAGAAAGATAAAAATATGATTTATATATATATAACGTTGGAATAAAAATATGATTTTTATATATATAACGTCAGAATAAAAATGTCATTTTTAATTATGCATAGTGATGTTAAAAATGTAATTTTTAATATAAAAATCGTGTGAAACAGATTGCGGTGGGACTGATTGGAAACAAATCCAAACCCAAACCATTCAGAAATAAAGAATGGAGGAGTGAAAACCAAAGGTGAGAACCTCTCACTCTAATTTTGTTTATAGTTAAACATATACTAGGATGCAGACGGTGCTTAGTAGCACCCGACACTTTTGATTGAAACCATGGATGTTTGGTTGCTTGTTTGATTGGTTTATTTGTTTGAATTTGGTTTGGGAAGTGAAATGGATTGATTAGAATTGGTATGTGTATGGCACGAGCCAGTATTAGGCGAGGGATAAGACTAGACCTTATCCCGGTTCTAGTATCACGCCATTATGCTGCCAAAATTTTCTAAAATATGTTAGAACAATAAAAATATCATTTTTATTATATAAATGAACTGTATAAAATATTTATGTGTTGAATAAAATATTTCATCGTTAAAAATATAATTTTTAACGTGTATATGAATAAAATAAATATTCATTTACAAATCGGACAATTTGTTTATGTACACCCATTTAACTGATATTGATTGGGACGATAGTTTTACACATCGCCCAACTGCACAAATAATATTCAATATTTGTGGGTTGAAACCCCACATGGGTATTGGGATGATATTTGACGTACACTAATCCCAATTGTTTAGTTGTATGTCAATCGATGGATTGATAAACTGTGGTAAGCATTAATTATTTATATTTAACACTTATGCAGTTGTGTAGTGCACTCTGGATGATGATTGATTGTTATTGTATACATATGATGTATGAAATCCATATAAATAACATTATATGGTAATTGACTGTGTCGGATTCCAATTCGGAAATAACAAATATTTTAAAATAATATTCAGTAAAGGATTAAAATAGATTTTGACGTCCAATTTGGGATGGACACGAAAATATTTAAATATATGAAGCCGTATTGATTAGATTAACGCCATTTCGACGTGAACGATATTTATATTGATTTTATTTATTTTTATAATGAATATCGAAAAGGAAATTATTTCAAAATCTGATATTTTGAAAATATTATCATTTATATATTATAATGATATGGAATATTCCATTTTGATTTAAAATTGAGAATGAAGTTGAAATCGTTTTTAAAACGAATTTAAAACGATTAATAAAATACGTTTTAAATGAAAATCGACGAAATATATATAATATATATATTATATATATTTAATGGCCAGAATAGAACGCGCCGCGCCCCGACCGTTCGCGAATTTCGACCATTGATTTTGAATCGATGTTACGGGAGATCCGACCGTCGGATTCTCCTAAAACCGGAACTGTTGGGTTCATATCAAAAAGAGCTTTCCAATGAATATAAGAGATTTGAAATCTAACGGTTGGATTTGGAATTATGTCCAAACCAAATTTGGAAAAGGTCGTTGTAAGTGTAGTTCGATGACCATTTATGGAAATCGACTGAAAGGGCCTTAATAAAATTATTAAAAAATCAATAATTTGTGTAAAATCATAATAAATGATTTGGAAAGAATTGGAATGAAAAATTGCATGTTTGTAAAGATAAAAATATATTTTTATCAAAATGAACCAGTTATTAACTAGATTTGAAATCCAACAATTTTTAAATAAAAGAAATTGGATTTGTGAATGGTTTTTAAAATAACCAAAAATTTCCAACGAACAAATTGGAATGGATTTGGAATGGAAATAATCTTTGGAATATTTCGATCTTGGATTCCGTGATTATACGGATATTGTTATGAAAATTTGGAAGATATATTTATATCGTTATTTCCAATACGATATTTGTTGGTTTCAGAATTTGATATTGAATATAAGCCGATATAATTTCTATTCAGAGCCCTGTATTTAATATCAAATGGGATTTTGGGTTTGTCGTGAATGGTGTCTTCATTAACACCGTTCTTAAGCCCAGTTGAGAAAAGAATAAATCTTTTAATCAAGATTTAAGGAAGTTTTCCAATTAATTAATATTTAATTGGAATAAAATAAAAGAATTGGATTTTGGGTTTGTCGTGAATTTTGTTTTCAGTAACACTGTTCTTAAAACCCCGTTTGAAAAGAATAAATCTTTTAATTAAGATTATTAAAGTTTCCGGTTATATTTAGTAATTGGAATAAAATGGAATGTGAATCGGGTTTATCGCGAACTATGTTTTTGACGACATTCGTTCTTTAACCCGATTAGCAGTCAAATATGATTTGGAATTTATAAATATTTTAATTAAGATTTAAGGGAATTTTTCAAATAAAAGTTTTCCAATTTAATAAAATAAGTTCGAATGGAATGGAATTCGATTTAGTAATAATCGAAGTGAACCTCTATGGAGGAAAACTGTTACTATATATGGAATTTAAAAGGCTTTGCCGTTATTCCATTTTTATTATTGGTTGGATACAGAAGTTTATATCGATTGTATATATGGATCTATTTTCCGTGAAGATTCCATAATTAATGGAACGGGATTTTGGGTTTACCGTGAACTGTGTTTTAAATGACATTAGTTCTTTAACTCAGTTAAAGATAAGATTAATTTCTTAACTTTAAATAATCATAGAGTAATGATTTTTGAGATTAAAACTGAATTATAGTTTTAATGAATCTTTAATTAGATTGGAATGTTACTGGGATAATTAAATTTACCGAATTCATGAAATGATCGAGAATGGAGTATCACCAGTTTTGCTCCAAGAGATAGTTAAATCTTTAATTAGATTAGAATGTGAAATGGTAATTAATTTTACCGATGACACCGTGGTGTTAGATATGAAGTATTACCAGTTTTGCTTCATGGAATGAATAGGTAGGGATTGGTAAATATAATAAATGGTTACTTCGGTAAGGTTCGCTAACCCAACTAGTTTGGATAAACCTTAATTTGGTTTGAATTGATATCCAATGGAAGTTTAAAGAATTTATCTTTGATAAAATTAATGGGAACCTTTCCTAAAGGATATGAATATTTAAATAAAAGAATATTCATAATTGGATTGAGGCGTATGTTGTGTTTTTATAGCACTTGTTTATAAGATACGCGAGTTATTCAGAAAGACCGGGTTTATCCCATTTTGAATAAGATTTGACGATATGTCGACGATGAAGACGGTGGTTGAAGACCGGAGGTCTTTACATCATCTGGATGATTACTTATGTCTTGATTGGGCTGCAGACCCAAAACAAGGTAATAAGTGGTGATCGTCCAGACGTACTTGGAGATGGACAATGTGCGAGGACCTCTCTCCTGTATTGGACATATGGGTCGAGGAATAAGGTGCCTCCGGTTTCGTTCAGACCCAGAACGAACTTGTAAATGGATGTATGTTTGACATTGTATTTTATTCTATGTGATTGATTTCTATTAAATATATATCTGTTTGGTGGCGGAGAATTTATTCTCTTGCTTAACACCCTTCTCTGAGACGTACGAGCTCAGAGATTATATATCGATAAACATCAGTCGATGGCATGAATTGCCTGTGTGGCATGCTGAGATGCAAATGATCAAGACTTCTGTTGAAAAACAGAGTCTTGTGGTTGATGATCAAAGCACGACTTTAATATAGCATAGCTTTATGTATAGCGCTAATTCGCTAGCCTCACTCCTCAGTGTGAACCAGAAACGGGAGAGGACTTCAGGGAGGACATGCGTTTCCTTTTAGCTAGGAGTGGTGTCATGGTATGGAGCCCATATATTTTTACTTGTGTGGATGATGGATAGCGAGGCGCCTCGGATATATCGGTCACTACGGGGTCGATGGATGACATGATCGACATACTGACCAGACTTACGGCCCATAGGGCGGGGAAACGTATTGTTTAGGGATTATTAATCCACTTAGGTGGACCGGATCTGACGATCCAAGGCTTGACAGAGTACTTGCCTGAGACATGGGCTAGATTGTCTCGAAGTCGGTAAGGACGATCCCTTGCCTTGGTTCACAGATGGAAATCCAACTTCCAATACGTGACACTTCAGTTTTGATTGTAGAGCTTAGTATGGCGACATGATATATGGTACACATGCCATCTATTATTGATACATCTAGCCTGCGTTGCATTGTGTGATGGGACCTGAGTCTTATAATAGCTTCTTTTTCTTTAATTAGCATTGCGCTGTTTGTTTTATGCACTGGTATTCTTGGGGGTAAACCCATTCCGTGTTATACGGCGTTGTCCCTTGATTTACCTGACTTTAAAATCAGATTAGTAATTGTTTTAGTTCTCACACCAGTCACATGACTGACCTGGAGTTTATTGTTTTAACCTAAACTCTGGGTGCCCCTATTTTCCACACGGCCAGCTAGTAGTTTTGGTTTTGCAGATATTATATTCACAGGATCCTGTTTTACACCTGGAGCTATATTCGGAACGCTCTGTATCCGTGTATTTCTTACAGTTGTGTTATGTATTATTTTCCGCTGCTACGTATTTAAATATAATTTAAACCTTTGATATTTTTATGATGTATATTATTTATTCATACTCTATCATATTCTTGTAATCTGATGGAAGGGTTGTAATAGCAACGAAATGTTCTTTTGTTTGTCTTCTGATCAGTCGTGTTCTCAACTCAATCCGGGATTTCCCGTAAGGGCGAGTTTGGGTCGTTTCATATATATATACACACACATACAACCCTGGGATATATTAATTGGATAAGAATGAAAAAGAATGTTCCAATTGAATTCAAACTTGGGTGTATATATTCATGTACAATTGGAATAAGAAAATTGAATATAATGAAATAAATCAATCAGAATTAATAAGTATTAATTAAAAAGTAACATACAGGAGACCATTGTCTCCTGGGCTCGACCCTGGAGGGGGGTCGACTGCCCCTCTAGGAGCGGTGTTGACTACCAGGTTTACCGCTCTACTATGGGGGTGTCGACCACCCTAAAGGGATTCTAGTGGAGGCTTGTCTTTAAAGGGACTTATATATAAATTGCAAACAACAAACTGTCCAGATTAAATTTAATTGATCTAACGGTTTGCATACACAATTGCAAATATATATACCATCAACCTACCCCTTCCAAACCCTAATCTATTTTCTTCTTGTGCCTCCATTCTGCCATTGGAATTCCATAAAAATGTTTAGGTTTTCTTCTAAATACTTAATCTATATTTCTTTTCTCCTCTATTCTTGTTTAGGATTAGATTTATATTTTACATTCTGGAATTCAAAATTATATTTATAAGATTATAATCTCTTGATTCTTATATATGTATATATTAAAAAGAATTAGTGAATGTTTTGTACAAAGGATTGTGTAAAAAAGAAAACATCGTTCAGATTTCTACAATTTAATCCTTCTTAGCACTGTGTGTGGAAATGACATCAGTTTGCTATTTTCTTTGTTTTGTAGTGCAAATGTGGATCTATATGTCTAAGTGAATTTGGATCTAAACGAAAATATAATATTAAACATTCTCCAAATTCCCTATATTTTAGTTGTTACGAAGAAATGTTCAATCTACTTATATTGTGGTTTTGAGTTAATGTAATTATAAAAAGGAAAAAATGATTCTTGTTATATGATTTTCTATATTGTTTGGATTTCCTTCTATTTTATTTTCATGCGTTTTTTTTTATTTTTGGGCAAGAGGTTAAGATTTGGATAGCTTTATAGATTTAATAGGATTGAATCTCTGTTTTTCAAAATAGAGGATTTAAACGTATTATTTACAATATATCTAAATACTAATGTTCTGCGTATAAACAAACATAAGAAAGGGAATCTATTCAAAATAAGAATCATAAACATATATCTATATTTCATTTTATGTTTATCTTTTATTGTTACAGTAATCAAAACTTGGGTTACAAGTTTATATGTTGACGTGATTGTTTTTCCCATTTTATTGTCATATTTTAATATGCACATTTATGCTATGGTTGAGGAATATATGGGAAAATGACTTGTGCACCTTTAAGAATTTAATAGGGATTGACATTTCAAAAAACGTGGTAAGGACGCTAATCTCGTTCGCTTAATTTACGTTATATTTATATATCTATAACACAATTGACGTATATAAATGTGTATCAAGTGCGACGTAAATACGATTAAATAAGGAATAGAATTTGATTGTCCCAATAGGAATTTGTATGTTTGTATGTGTGTGAGTTAATGGCTTAGTTAATATTAATGACACATAGACACGAGATTAACCGTTACTTGTAGTAGAAGTTTGCCTAGAACCGACCGACATATCCAATGTCCACAAGTAAATCTGGTTAAAATGAGAGGTCTAAAGACCATGGGTCATTATAATTAGTACGCTTTGATGCCATGTTAGGCCCAACATGTAGTTGAAGCCTGCACGAAACTGCCCAACAAATCCAGTATCTACAAATGATAGGTCTAATGTGAGAAATTTAGTGTGCATATATGTATATATATATCTGTGTGTGTGTGTTGTGTGTGCGAAGCAGGCCTGCCTTGGGAAAATGTATTAAGTGGCTAACCTACCACTTGTTGGGTATAAAGTGTTCAGGACTAGATTCTCTCCTAAGGTTCTCTTCTTGGTTTAGAACATAAGTCATTGACCCGCCCTTTGAAAAGTGAATGGTTATTGGGTCTCCTTTTCCCTAGAAGGTATTAAATGGTACTGGTATACGATAACGTGTGCAGGGTAGTTCTGCAAGTAATGTTCGCTTCTTATCTAGGGGCTAGAGAGGGATGACCTAGGGATGGATTATGCATACATGGCCTAAGGAACCACCGTCTACGAGAAGTATTAAGTGGTTAGGAGTTCATCCGTAGGGACAACTACATATTAACAAGAGGGTTCGCCAGAGGGTTCTTCTTCTAAAAAGTCACGATCCTGACCCAAAACCTGGTAGTAAGTAGTCGTTACTATTTCTCTCCCTACAAGAGAGTTATCATTTATAATGTATAATGCTTGAACATGGTATTAAGTGGCTTGAAGTCCAACATTTGTTCTTAAGTGACTAGAGCTATGTCCGCCCAAAATAATACGGTACTAACTTAGGAGGTGCCCACCCTTAATTTAGCTTTGAGTATTAAGTGACTTCTAGGACGTCCGCCTTATATGTTTATTTGTGTGTATGCTTGTCTGCGTAGATGTATCATGAAAAAATTATACTATAAAATATAGGAGATAGTTATTAATGAAAACTTATGTGGTTTTCATTCACCAGAACTTTATGTTCTGACCTCCTTCCTCTTAACATAATAACAGGACAATAGGTGGGAACGCTTAGATCAGTGATACCTTGGAGATAAAGCCCAACGATGGAGGATCCACAGCTATTAGGCATTATGGCTGTATTATTATATTGGGATAATCAATGTTGATATACTTATTATTGCATGAGATTCATAACCAACATTTATGATGGTTTTAATTAAAGGTACATCTATTCTAAGTTATTATATTTTATCCCTTCCGCTGTGTGAGGTTTTGATTTCGTTTTAGTATGCTCTATTATATCTGTTATACCATTTCTATAGGAACCAACAATCCATTTAAAGTGACTCTAAGTTTTGATTGGCCTTTTTGGATTGAAAGTTAGTCCCATTCCTGGCGGGTCGTTATAGTTGGTATCAGAGCATAGGTTACCCGATTACAGGGAAATATACGTATAAGAGGCATGCTTGTTATTTTTAAAAAGGATTTTCAAATTTTTCTATTATGTTTATATAAATATATATTTATTTAAAGTACGCATGCCTTTAGAAAATATTGTCTGTAGGCCCTTCTATGAAAGGATCACTCTTAGTTTCTAGAATATCCCTAGAAACCATGCAATGATTCAGTAGTTCCCTTATCAATTTGGAAGCCTATAAGAACCTAAGGGGTGTAAGAACTAAAAAGTTGGAAAATAGAAAGAAACTCTTTAATTTAATTTAGGGCTGTCAACGGATACTTTCGGATACGGATAGTGCTATATCCGTATCCGTATCCGAAATCGTTTTTGAATATCGGATATCCGTATCCGCGGATACGGACGGATATCGGATAATTATCCTATCCGCCAACGATCGATAAATCATGAAATATAAATGAAAATTTAAAGTTTAACATAATTGGTTTTCAATTTCTTTCATTCTTTAATCACTAAAGTGTTAAAAATAAGCATATATGATGAAATTAAATAGATTTGAGTAACTAAAATGCATTTAGTGCATATGATATAAACCTTCAACTTAGTAAAGAAATAAATATATCTGATTCATTGTACTAAAATACATATAATTTTTAGCATAATGTTAAAAATATTCGAACGGATAATTTTCGGATGCGGATATCCATGTATCCGTATCCGCATCCGTTTTTTCGGATATCGGATATTTATCCGTTTTTCGGATACGGATGCGGACGGATATCGGATTTTTCGGGTACCCGTTGCCAGCCCTAATTTAATTTGCAGTTAATGGGAATAAATTAGTGGTTTAATTATCATTCATGGAAAAGATAAGGGTGAAATACGTAGTAAGAATTTGGAATAGGATAAATAAACGTCCATAGCATAAAGGTGTGAAGGTTTCAGGAAAAAGCGTAAGAGTATCTTTTATTAAACGGGAAAAAACTTCCCCATGAGTTATTAATGGAATTTTGAAATTCGAAAGAGCATTAAATGGTCAACAAATATCAGAATCGGAAAATACTAAGGAAGTAATTAAATCCATTTGTGTGAAGTTATAAATATTTGATTTTTAGATGAAATGTCCAAAAGAATGAGATTTGTTTGATTGATAAAATGACATAAAGGACATTTATAGTGGCGGCAATTAGGAATGACAAGAAGCGAAAACATAGGAACATGGAAGAAAGGATTCGATAATGGAAATAGGCTTCCGTAGAGTAGTGAATCAAAAGGATTGGACGAAAAGATCAAAAGTATTATGAACATATAAAAGTGATTTTTGACATACTATTAAATTATTTTGAAAAAAGGAATTGTAACATTTAATTTATAGGCTCAGGTTGCATAATAATTTCATTCAGGAAAGAAATTTTGAAATATGGTTTTTGAGAAAATAAACGCTTTGTGGAATTTGAAAAAGTTTGCTCTTTCTTTTGTTAGACAAACTATAAATGTTAAACTTGAAGAAAAACAGATGATTTCGTTAACTAAATAACGATAGTAAACGTTTTTAGTTACGGGCCTAATAAAAGAAATTAAATGTAAGTGTCAAGCAACAAACAATTATAATGGTAAATTTACAGTTGTCATTGCCTTGATATAATAAGCTTTTAATATTGAAATGAAATCGAAAAGATTCTTTTCTTAAAAATCCTATATAACTTATGATAATAATTTTGACATTCCGTTAGAAATAAAAAGGAGAAAGAAAGGAAGATAAATAAAAATTTGATAAGGTAAATGTCATAAATATACCCAATTGAGAGAGAGGGGATAGTAAACTTATTTGCTTAAGTTAAGGTAGATTTTGAAATCGTGAAATTATCATATAATAAGGAGCATATAAGAGGGTAACAATGCTAGGAGTAAAACAAATGGGAAGCGACACCCCAATTAATCAATTAAGCGATTTATAATTTGTTAAATTAAATTTTTGTAAAAAGCACCCTCATTGTCCAAACAAAGAGTAATGAGTGATTAAATATTTCCTAAATTCAAACGCACATTACTAAGAAATTTGATAAGAGTATATATGCATGACAATAAAGATTTTAAACTATACTACTAACGTAAATATAGTCTTGGGTTAATGTTTTAAAACATATTTTTGGCACAACGGCATAAATTGAGAATATGTAAATGAATGTGTTAAAAAGATTAATTATTATTTGATTCAGTGACTTATTTTCAAATAAAAAACGCATTTAATCCAAAACGTTTGTCGTTTTGGAGGACATTAAATACTTTACATTAAGAACACTAATAAAATGGCAAGTGTTCAAATGAGAGAGTTTATTTCACTCTTATTTCGAGAATTTATGAACATTTGATAAATGTTATAACATTTATGTAACGACCCAGAAAATCAAAACTAAATTAAAAATTTTGTTTTGGCAATTTTAATAAATTTTGGATATTTAAAATGATTTATTTTAAATAATAACGACTAGAAATTTATTTAGAAAAGAATTAGAACGTATATATTTATATAAATCGAAGTAAGAATATAAATATTTATTTTAATTATAAAAGGAATTGGAAATGACGCAGTAGTTCGAAAATTCGATTTCAAATTTCAAATGAATGTACATGATTCAAAATAAAGTTGATTTTAGTGAACCAAAAATAATAGAATCTATTTGAAAATATCTTTCCAACGGATCCGAAAAATTGAAATTTCATAGTGGGAATAAAAAGTTATGTCCAATTGAAAATTCAGAATAGTCACTATGGAAAATATAGCCCTTAAAAATGGAAATTTTGCAAACGACCTCCGTTTTCGACGAAACCACTTTTGTTGGATCCGGGATGTCAAGTTATTGCTTGATTCCAATTTTCATAATTTTTGGAATCAATATGTGAGCGTGGCGAAGTAAAACGTGTTTTGACAGTGTTAGCCTACTTTGTGAACTAGGCAACACAAAGTCGAGATGTCAAGCGTTGAAGAACATTTCTTCTTAGAAAGTATCAGGTCGGATCAGAGGGCTACTACCAGTCGGATCGGAGGGCTACTACCAGTCGGATCGGAGGGCTACTACCAGTTCGGGACGGAACAGAGCAAAATGGACAAGGACTCAGGTTCAGCTCAGGTCGGGTCGGATCGGATGCCCCGATCCGAACCCCTTCTGCTCGCTCCTCCGAACCGAACCCAACATACCATATCACTTCACCCCACGATCTCCTGAATGTTCGGAGTAGTTATGACCATTTCCTGCCCATGATGACCACTAATCTGGTGCGCTGTCAGCACTGGAATCCATGTGAGCCCGAGAACGATGGGATGAAAGCCACGTAGCTCCGACCCGAACCGGATTCTGAGTGAATTTCCACCTATAAATACCCCGTCAAGAGACATTTGAAAGGATCTTTTCGAGCATTCCGAGAGTTCAAACGCCTTTGAGAACCGAATTTCAGCATTCCCAAACAATCCAAATCGTCATTCAAAGTATTTTTTGAGATAATTGAATGAATGAACATGAAAAGTGAGTGAAATTGAGTGATTATCTCATTGTATTTACATCTATATCATCGAGGAAAGCGATTATAAAGTGGACGTAGGCTTTCCGACGCCGAACCACTATAAATCCTGTGTCTCCATTTTATTTTTGATCTTATTTTATTTCGATTTTAGTTAATTTGGGTGTTCGAGTCACTTTTTGGTCTAACATTTTGGTGCTTTCACTCAGAATCCATTTGAATTCTCTGTTTTTCTGGATTATCGTTCTACTTTTTGGACCGTTGAGTTCAAAGAAGTTAATCCTCAAGTTTCGACGCTTTTGAATATTTTTTGGTTGATTGTTGAAGAACTATGGCCAAAGGAAAAGGCAAGGAAGTTCAAACCAGTCGAGGGAACGGAGTTGGTGAAGATCAGCAAAACCCGGTTGTGACAAGGTCTCGTGGGCAGAGCTCGGGAGTGGATCGGACAGGTTCAGGAAATCCGAACCGAACTCAAGGAGAGAGCTTCGATCCGATCCGAGTAGGAGAATCTGAAAAAGTACACTCCCCTAACCCGAACCGATCCAAACAAGTTGCTCTGCTCCGATCCGAACAAGTTTCCCAGCTCCGACCCGAACAGATTGCTCAGCTCCAATCCGATCCGTCGCTAGGTGATGCTGGAACCTCTACTCGAGCTCCTCCAAATGCTCCGACTCCAGCCACCAGGTTCAATGATCAGACTAATCCATCTGCGCCTATTACCCAAGGAGATTTTTTGCGCCTTCTTGACATGCTTGAGAGCACTAGGGAGGCTATGAAAATCCACGAGCGCACCAATCTCATGATGCAAGAGAACATGAGAATCATGAGCAGGGAAACTAGCGAACTCCGCAGACAGAGAACCCCATCCCCGGTTCATCACACATCAATGGATCAGTCTTCTTCTTCTAAGGAAGAACGGTCCCATGAAAGAAGGCCGCTCAAACGACCTCAAAATTTGGAGCAGATGACGTTCGAATCTTTGGGGTCCCGCGAGGACGCTGCACGGGTACTAGGACCCAATGATCCGAGCTTGAGAGAGCCTATGTTGTTACCAATGCGGGGATCCCATGTATTGCCTAGAGACCCTAACCTTACCAATCCCACTCAGGGACAAATGCTCCAGCCCCTTCCTCCCGAGATTGACCGGGAACGTAGGGAACAAAGCAGAGCAGAAGCGGCTCGAAGAAGGAGGGCGTCCCCTGATCAGGAGCCCAGAGGAAACCCGAACATCAGAAGGAGGGCGTCCCCTGATCAAGAGCTCAGAGGAAACCCGGACATCAGAGCCAGGGAGCTTGAACGGCCCTTGACCAATGCTGACGTATGGACTATGGTACGCCAGATCATGTCTGAAAGTCGGAACTACACCAATGAAGATTATGGCATTGAGCGAAGTCATACTCCCTTTACTGATGACATCCTCAACTTTCAGTTTCCCCGACGTTTTAACCTGCCGCAGATGGACAGGTACAACGGGAGAACCGACCCGGGACAACATTTGATGCGATACGCATGGCTCATGAATGCTGCTGCTACCCCTGACGCAGTGAAGTGTAAAGCCTTCCCGATCTATTTAGAAGACGTGGCGCTGCTATGGTTTACCCGACTTCCTCCTCGGTCGATATCGAATTTTAGGGAATTAAGCGAATGTTTTATGAATCAGTTCTGACTCCATGCCCGAAAGTCTAAGAATGTTATTGAATTATCAAGAATTATGCAAGCGCCGGGTGAGTCTTTGAAGTCATATCTCGACCGTTTCAACTTAGCTGTGACAGAAGTCAGTGACCCGCACGAGCCCACCATCTTGATGGCTTTGATGGAAGGAGTCGATCCTGACTCCAAGTTTGGAGATTATCTTTCTGGGAAGCCACCTCCCACGAGAGAGTTATTTTATGAAAAGGTCGATATTCACTTAAGACAAGAGGAGGCAAGGGCAAACAGAAAGAGAAAGTCCGGAGCGGCTTCAAAAGAAACTGTTCAGAGTAATGTCGCCGTGAAGCAGTCTGGAGAAAGTTCCGGGAAAGTCGAAGTGGATGTGGGAAACAAGAGTGGAAATGATAATAATGGAAACAGGGGCGACAGCAACCGTAACGCGAATGGTAACAGGAGAAATAGGAACCGAGGAAGTAATTCTAACAAAAGACCCCGGTTCCAGACCTATGAGAATTATTCACCGCTGAACGACACTCTGGAGAACATTTACTTGGATACATACAATGTTTTTCAATACAAAAGACCACCGCCTCGAGACTTAACGGAGAAAGAAATCGCAACTGGAAAATTTTGTTTATTTCATGGAACTCATGGGCATTCAACGAATGAATATCGACATTTGAGAGATGTGATTGAGAAGCTGCTGCGCGAAGGAAAATTGGATGAATATAAGGCTGCGCCAAGAGACAGGGGGCAAGGAGAACAGGCTCCAAACCAGAACAAATCTGCTCCCAAGCCTACAGCGTAGCAGAAAGGAAAGGGAATTGTTATTAACACCATAGTAGGTGGACCCCACCCAGCTATCCACAGTTTTAGAGCAATGGACCAATACGTTAATGCAGCTAAGCACGTAGATGTGGATGAATGTGATGATTTGGAAGATATCGCCCCTGTGAAACAACAGAGGACAATGTTTGATGATGTGGTGTTCCGTAGCAGAGACAATACCGGAATCCAGTCACCCACCGAAGATCCGTTGGTCATTACCACTACCATTGGACCGGCATTGGTTCATAAGGTGCTAGTAGACAATGGAAGCTCTGTTAATATTTTGTTTAAAAAGTCATTCGATCAGATGAAACTTGAGTCTGAAGATTTGAAGCCATGCGAAGGTTGGATCCGAGGCTTCAACGGAGCGTCGACAACTCCAATGGGGTATATAGAATTGCCCGTAACATTGGGGCAAGGGGAACGTCGAAGAGTACGAATGCTTCAGTTCGTAGTGTTGGACGTGGATTCGCCCTACAACGCATTTTTGGGAAGGCCAGCCCTTGTAGAGTTCAGGGCTTGCATCGCCCCTTGGTGTTTATTGCTTATGTTCCCAACTGAAGCCGGAACGGGAGTAATGAGAGGAGATCAACTCTCCGGACGGGCTTGCTATGTTGCCGAAGTAAAGATGTTGATGAAGGGACTCAACATCGAGAGTAAAGGTGCCTCGCCTCCTCCAAAGGAGGGTTCGGCGTAGCAATTAGAGGGATCAGCCCTGAAGGAGTTGCCCAAAGGAACACCTAAAGACTTGGATCCCAGAAAAGATGAGGAACCAGAGGCTAGAAATGAAACTCCTAACGAAGCGACAGTGGACATACCCATTGACGAAGCTGATCCAACAAGAGTTTTGAAGATTGGATCCCAGCTGGATCCACATCGAGCCAAAGAAATAACTGACTTCCTGAAGGCAAACCTAGATGTGTTTGCCTGGACCCACGCTGACATGTGTGGGATATCACCATCCATCATGAGTCATTCACTAAATATAAACCCAAAACTCCCGCCTGTAAAGAAAAAGAGACGTGTGCTGGGCCCAGAGAGGTCGGTAGCTCTGAAATAAGAAGTGGAGAAGCTGAAAGAGAACGGATTTATTAGAGATTCGACATATCCCGACTGGATATCGAATCCTGTTTTAGTAAGGAAGCCAAACGGAAAGTGGCGTACATGCATTGATTTTTCAGACTTGAACAAAGCTTGCCCGAAAGATAGCTTCCCACTCCCCAGAATTGACCAGCTTGTAGATTCGACAGCGGGACACAAACTTCTTTCTTTCATGGATGCATATTCCGAGTACAACCAGATTCCTATGCACGTGCCAGATCAAGAACACACGAGCTTCATTACAAATTTGGGGTTGTATTGCTATGTGGTCATGCCGTTCAGATTGAAAAACGCTGGAGCCACCTATCAACGTTTGGTGAACATGATGTTTTATAACCAAATAGGGAAGACTATGGAAGTTTATGTGGATGATATGCTTGTCAAATCGAAATAGTCCTCCAGCCATACACAATACTTGGTAGAGATGTTTGGTATCCTGCGAAAGTATCAGATGAAGTTAAATCCTTTGATATTCTCATTTGGAGTGGCATCGGGAAAGTTTCTAGGTTTCATTGTGAGCTTTCGAGGGATTGAAATCAATCCCAGCCAAATAGCAGCGATAAGAAACATTGAAGAACCGAGGAGAATCAAAGATGTCCAATGTCTTGCGGGGAAAGTAGCCGCGTTGAGCAGATTTATCTCCAAAGCAACGGACAAATGCGTCCCATTTTTTGACTTGATTAAAAGGGGAAAGAAGAATTTCGAATGGACTCCGGACTGTGTTGAGGCCTTTCAAAATTTATTGGAACTACTAGAGAAACCACCGATTTTGTCAAAGCCGGTGGATCATGAAGAGTTATTTGTTTACCTAGCGGTTTCGGCCCACGCTGTTAGCACAGCCTTGGTCCGAGAAGAAGACAAAGTGCAAAGGCCGGTATATTATGTAAGCAAGAAATTGGCAGCTGCAGAACGCAACTACCCAAGGATTGAGAAGCTTGCTTACAGCCTCCTGATCGCCTCCCGAAAACTTCGCCACTATTTCCAAGCTCACCCAATAACCATATACACTGACCAACCTCTGAGGCAGGTGTTGCAGAGACCCGAAGCATCGGGGCGTTTGATCAAATGGAATATTGAATTAAGTCAGTTTGATTTAAATTTTCAGCCGCGGAGGTCGATCAAGGGCAAGCTCTGGCTGACTTTATAGCAGAGTTCACAATCCCAGAGGAGGAAATGATCGATGACAAGGTGGCCAAGTCAGAGGACGAGTTAAAATTAGATCCATGGAAGCTGTACACAGACAGAGCCAAGAACGACCGAAGGTCCGGAGCTGGAGTCGTCTTAGTTATTCCTGAGGGACGATCGTTATATTACGCTCTACGATTAGAATTTTCAGCGACTAATAACGACTCTGAATATGAAGCCCTGATTGCCGGGCTGAAACTTGCTAAAGAACTCGGAATAAAGACATTGGATATATTCTGCGACTCCAAAATAGTTGTTTGCCAAGTGCGAAAGGAGTTTGTGGCTCGGGGACCTCGACTTATCGCCTATCTCGGGAAAGTGGAAGAGTTGTTGAGCAACTTGGAACGGTATAACATAACGCATATCCCAAGAGCCGAAAACCAGAAGGCAGACAGGCTAGCAAAGCTAGCTAGTTCCGACAACCCGGAAGAAACCGAAATGATTCCAATTGAAACGTTGGGATCGCCAAGCTTTGAGTCGATTTAAATTGAATTTGCTTTCGAAGCAGAACCGGAGAAGGAGTCGTGCATGACCCCAATTAAGAATTTCCTTAAGAATGGGATACTCCCGTCAAAGAAGAGTGAGAGGCGGGCCATTGTTCGCAAGGCCACTAGATACATCCTTCAAGATGGTACTCTTTATAGACAAGGATTTTCTATGCCCCTGTTACGATGTATAGCACACAACGACATCAAACGTGTACTAAGAGAAGTACACGAAGGTGAGTGTGGAGATCAAACAGGAGGTCAGACCTTAGCAAAGAAGGTATTGCGGTATGGATACTTCTGGCCCACAATTAATAAAGATGCAGCTGATTATTCACGACACTGCGACAAGTGCCGGAGATTCGCCAAAATCCCCAGAGCACCACCGACCCAACTCAGATCGATGGTGAGTCCTTGGCCGTTTGCCATGTGGGGAATTGACATCATCGGAGTTCTACCAATTGCTAAAGGAGGAGCGAAATATGCAATAGTCGCCGTGGACTATTTTACGAAGTGGGTGGAAGCTGAGCCCCTAACCAAAATCACGGCGAGAAAGGTAATAAGTTTCGTGGTTAGAAATATTATATGCCAATTTGGGATCCCAAGGACCATTATAACTGATAACGGAACCCAGTTCGATGGTGCCGAATTCAGAAATTTCTGCCA
Organism: Allium sativum; assembly: GCA_030737875.1. Classification (NCBI taxonomy): domain Eukaryota; kingdom Viridiplantae; phylum Streptophyta; class Magnoliopsida; order Asparagales; family Amaryllidaceae; genus Allium; species Allium sativum. Next base: position 1,012,867,552 of record CM060926.1, on the reverse strand, counting down.
GAAATATAGGATCGACAAACGGTACACTGCGGTCGCTCATCCACAGTCAAACGGGCAAGTAGAAGCAATAAACAAAGTCATAAAATCCATCCTCAAGAAGCGATTAGAACGTGAAAAGGCAAAATGGGTGGATGAATTGCCCTTAGCTTTGTGGGCATATCAGACAACGTTTAAGATAGCTACCGGTCATACTCCTTTCTCTCTCTCATTTGGTTCAGAAGCAATAATTCCAGTAGAGCTTGAAGTTCCCTCTCACAGGGTAACATATTATGACCTGATGACGAATCGGGCACTCTTACTCGAGTCTCTTGATGAAATCGAAGAAAAAAGGGACGAGGCAGACTTGCGTGCGTCAAGACATCGACGTCAGATGGCACACTATTATGACAAAAAAGTTCGTTTTAGGACTTTTGAACTGGGAGATTTGGTGCTAAAGCGAGTCTTTCCATCCCTTCCTCACCTTGGTCCAAAGTGGGAAGGACCCTTTGTCATCCAACGAAAACTTGAAACAGGAGCCTTCAAGTTAATGACCGTAGATGGCGAAGAGGTACCTAGGGCTTGGAATGCCCAACACTTGATGCGATATTTGAATTAGGAATGTTGTACTCTTTGCTGTTTTCCTTATGAACTCTGTAAAAAGGCATGACTTGCCTTAGAAAAGTCTGTTGATATGAACAAAGAACTATAAAGTGGATGTAGGCTACGACTTAGCCGAACCACTATAAAAATATCGTGTGTCATTTACTTTCCTACATTATTTATACCTTTAACTACTATTCCGTTATGATTATGGAATATAAGATGATTTGAAACCTGAAAGGTTGAAAACAGCTTATATGCAGGGACAAGCACAACGACTGTTTGTGCGATAAGACATGAAAGAATGGGAAGACGACATTCTTAACTCTAACTCTCAAGAATTGAGAGAGAGTATAAAGGACGGGAAGACGACGTCTTCTGAGGCGTGAAGGTGCACCCAGACAAGAGACCGCCTCAGTAAGAACTCTAACCTGAGTATAAGACAGGAGAGTATAATAAATGCCAGAAAAAACGACAGGCATCAACGACACAAAGAATGTGACCCCGTCGGAGAATCAGGGACATTCAGACTATTTGACTAAATCTTGAATAGTTTTTCAAGATTGACTGGGGGCATATATGTAAACACATATTTTCCCCCACCATAACTTCATTACACAACTATAGTAGGAGATGCATTTTTACATAAGTACATAACTGATAACTAACCGACATTGCAGAAAACAAATTATTTTTATTTACAAATGAACGAATTTGTACAGGAAAACAGGCAAAAAGAAGGTGCTAGGGCCACCCTTGCAGCAACAATTATGGGCCAATCAAATGCTAAAATAACGCAAGACACTCCATCATTTAGACTTCGAACCGGGCTTGGACTTCTTAGCAGCCTTCCCCGCATCCCTCGCCTCTTTTTCGGCCTCCGTCAAGATGCGCTTTGACTTTTTCTTCCCTGAAGCTGAAGTGCTGGAATCAGTTGACTTTTTCCTGGAAGGCGGAACGCTGGAATCAAGAGAAGACTTTTTAGCAAGTTCCTCTGTAATAGATCTAGTCGAAAGCTTAACAACTAACCTTGATCCCGCATCCACTACTGCGAGGGGCTTAAGGCTTTCAGGGTCTAAGTCTTCAGCTTTAAGCTGCATGCGTTTATCTTGTTCGGCTTTTAGTGCAACTAAGGTAACATCATCGGCGCTTTTCGACTCCCCGACTATAGCCACCTCAGGGTCTTCCTCATGTCCCTCGTTGTCGCCATCATCTTTTAAGGCATCTATCATTTCGTCATCATGAGGAGTGTCAGCCTTAGACGGTTCAATTCCTTCTCCCGAATCTATAGGGGCAGCCTTGTCTTTTCCCCCTTTAGCCTTCTCCGTAGGTTCTGCTCCAGAGGCAGTTCCATGGGACACGTCTGTCTTTTCGGGCGGTTCAATACCTACAGAATGAGAAGCAACAGTTATCAACTCAGGAGAAAATAACGGGTTCTTCATCGATTGCCCAATTATGTAATGAAAGGTAGAGATAGCTTTGATGAATTGAGGTGAAAAGGTAGAGATACCTTCCGACGACTTCTCAACTGGAGTGGCCGCTGTCTCCGACGCTGTTTCGAGTATGGGGGACAAAAGAGATGCCCGAGGGATCCCCGGGTTTTCAGGATCATACCCCTCTATTTCAGAAGTTTCAGAGGCAGTAGAGGAAGAACCAGCCTCAGGAATGTTCTTTTGCTTAGCCTTCCGCCTCTCTTCGTCCATAACAGCAGCAATAAGGCGGCGCCCTTCGGCTAGGCGTTCTGGTTCATCATCTCGTAGATATTTCTCCATCAGCTTGTCCTCGTCAATGGAATCAACCTTGAGCTCTTCTTTCTCCCATTCAACGATTTGACTCCATACTTGGACTAGGGTAGATGGATAATCTTCAATCCAAGAAATGTTCCGGCGGCGAATGATATGCGCAAAAAATTTAATCATTAATTCGCCTAAACCATGCACCTCTCCCTCAGCCTCTGACAGTTGTTAGCGGGCCTCTTCAGCGGACTTGATATCACATTCGACATTACCCTCCGCTGGGGCAGCCCTGTTCTCCGCCTACGCTAGCTTAGAAGCCAAGTGAGCGTTTTTCTTTTCCAATTCAGCATTCTTCCTCGCTAACTCGGCCTTCTCCCGCTCAAGGTCAGCGTAAGCAAGTCGCGTTTTGGCAGCATCTGACTTGGCATCTTCGGCTTGTTTTTTCAATTCCGAATGCTCTTGGGTATAGGACTTAAGCAAATCATGGTAGCATTTTTGCAGATCTTCAAATTGTTGCTTGAAGCTAGTAGCATCCCGTTGAGCAACAGCGAGTTGAGCCTGTGTATCCTCCAAGTCTTTTCCAAAAGTTTTTAAGGCCCTTGCATCGTCTTCTGCGGTTTTTTGCATCGAGTCAGCATTCGTGATTAAAGTGCGGATGATTCTGGAAAGGTTGCGCGAATACTTGAACATCTCTGAATACTGTTTCTCGACCGCATCTATTTTTGCTTTGGCCTCATCTGCCCACCTCGAAGAAATAGGCTCGAGAGCAGGTAAAAAAGTAAAGTTTTCGAAGTAATGTTCAGGAAATTGCTCCTCCAGATACGCCCGTTTAACTGCAGTTTCAGCATCTAGCGGTGGAGGTGCGGAGAATGTCAGCTCGGTATCCCTGTGCGTAGAGGGCTCAATGGCCTCTTCATCCTTTCTAGACCGTATAGCGGGAACCTTACGCTTGCTTCGTGATTCAGCATCTCTTGGCGGGCTCCTCTCCCTACTGCGCTTTTCTTGAGAAGAGATTGAGCCTTTTGATTGCGGCCTGTCCTCTTCCCGACGACCTTGGTAACCTTTATATCGCTCTGGATCTGTCCCGACAAGAGAGCGAGAGCGTGAAGACCGCGGACGATAAGGATCATAGGGCCTTCTCTCCTCCCTACTGCGATCTTCGCGACGATCATACTCAGTATCATGGGGCGGATTTTACATGCTGTGGCAAAGTTTCCTGATATCATAATAGGATCGGGACATCGTACCTGCACAACAAGACAAATGAAATTCAGGATCAGTATTTTCACAAAAAGAAAGATGCTATGAGTTGTGGTGCTATTGTGTTAAGTGCGTCCTAAGTGGTGTTTTCCCCCGACAAACCCGAGTTCGAAGCCAGACTAGTACGAGCGGGCTCTTTGGCCTTAGCAGGAGTGGTCTCTTCGGAAGAAGTGAAAACTAAAGGATTCTTCCTAAAATCCTCTGAAGTATAAATAGTTTCAGGTAAGGGGAGATCCCCCAAACCCTGAAATAGTGGGTCATCGGTACTAGGGACATCTCCCTCAGAAGCATCATTCGGCAGATCTTTGGAAGACGTTGACCTTTCCGGAGAAATGGCGTCCTCGGGAACAATATACCCCTCGCGGTGCTTTTCGGCCATGTTAGCCAATTCATCATCTTGAGTAGAAGATGGAGAGGGTGAAGTCTGAAGAGGCACTGTAGGAGCTCTCAAACCTTCGCCCGTTTTCGGGATTACGTCCACTGGGGGAATATATACATATGGACCCGTCCCGTGACCAACGCTCCGGGTAATGGACAACAACCCATGAAGATGAAGATATTCGTCCTTAAGGACTTCATCGATAGTTAAAAGCTTCTGATCACCATTAAGGAGCCGGTGCATCCGATCAAAGAACGCTTGATCCGATATTTGTTTTGGGTTATCAACTGCAAACAAAAAGAAAACGGGTTAATGTGATGGTTTGGATGTACAGAGTCAAGATTTAGAAAACCAGTGCTTTAACCAGTGCTTTACTTGATTTCGTCCATCTCCTAGCACACCCTGGCTGTTGCTTTACATAAAACCATTCCAGCCTGGAGTCACCTGCTTTACTACTGAACGGTGCTGGAATTATTTTCCTCTTAGGGACAGACTCGAAGTAATAGAAAGAAGGAGTTTCTCGAGTTCGGTGCTTGAAGTTATAAAAGAAGTGAACATCATCAAAAGTGAGCTCTATGCCTAATATCTCACGGTACTCTACATATAGGGTGTACAAGTAAGCATAGGAATTGGGATGCAGCTGCATGGGGGCAATCCGCATTTGTCTTAGAAAATCGACGACGAAAGGAGAAAATGGAGGGATAGCCCCGACCATGCACATCAATCGAGTGATTGCCATATACCCCTCCGGAGGGTTGTGGGGACGATTAGCTTTTGATGCCAACAAGGTATCCCCTTTGGGTATCCCGTACTTTAGTCGTATTCGGATAAGTATGTCATTGTCGATTGTCGATTCAATAGAATCTTGAGGTGATTCCAGTATGATGGCAGACTCAAATTCATCAGGAGCTCGATCATCTCCAATCCCTCCTTCCTCTTCACAACACAGGGAAACTCCACCCTCAGAAGACACATTATCGCTTTCGTGAGTTTCAACCTCGTAGTCTGAGCCCTCATCATCCCATTCTGGATCCGAGGAAGAAGATATGTCTTCAAGAGTAATTTTGTTGGATGTCTCTAGGACCTCCTTCTTCTCTGCTAATCTAGAGGAACGTCTAGATGTCATGGTCATGAAACTATTGAAGAAGAAATAGCACAAGTTAGAGTAAATTAGCCCGTATCCCCCCGTGCATGTGTATAAACTAAAGTGTGAACAATGTATGCAGAAAATGTAAATTTAACGCTCGAAAGTGCGACGCAAAATCTTGGCAAAGTAATAATGTTCAAGGCAGTTCTTGATGTCCATTTATGTTCGCAGGGCACTATCCTAACTGTTCATGAAGTTGGAAGTTATGTCAAGTATTGATTTGGCCAATTAGGCAGACTCTTGTGTATTAAGCTGGGGCTGCTTCGGATCGATTCGGGTATAAATGATTGGATTGGATCCGAGGCAAGGCTTTGTTTTGGTCAGAAGTGGGTATCTAATCGGACCGGTTCGGGATTGTGTGTTCAGAGCGGATCGGATGGACTTGAGTCCCAACGCCCCTTCTTCCTTGATCCACATTCCGATCCGATCCGACTAGGTAGACTTCGCCTTCCCTCTTTTAAATTTAACCCCGACCCGATCCGATACCGAAAACCTCGTATCCTTTTCTTCTCCTACATCCCCCATACTTCTTCACCCGAACCGATCCTCCATGTTCTGTATCTTCTTCTTCATCCTCAACCACAGTTGAACCCAATTCGATTTCCAAAACTCCATATAGGGATGAGCATATATCCTTTCCAACCTCCCAGCGCCTCGAGGTGGTGGCGGAGCCACCAGCTACGATGGAGAGGAAGGAGGTAACCACGACATCGAAGCCATGCCATGAATATGCCCAATTTGTTCAAATTAACAGCAAAATCTTAATTAAAGGCAGTTACAATGATAAGATTCAGGGTTTCGAGACTACCTATATGTTTATTTCAAGAATCGAAGCAAGAATTTTGAGATTTTTTGAGGATTAGGGTTTCGGTATGTGAATTAGGAAACGAGAATAATAGAAAAGAAAGAAAGAAGAAGAGTGACGGATTTATATATATAATAGCACTGACCCCTCGTATTCCTGCCCTATCTTCCCGCTCGGACCGGATCAAGAGCCCAGCAGCACAGTTTGGCCTGCTAGCCCAATGCGAAACAGAAAAAGAGAAGGAGCCATTCGGGTCGAAGCCCGAACCGAACAGAATTTCATATGTCAACTTGGCATTTAAATTGAATTAAAATTCGAAGAGGAAATAAAAGCACAAGGAAAATCAAAAGGAAAATTACCTGGAAGGATAATCGAATGTTAACAAGAGTTCTCCCAGTTGTTTGAAAATGAAGAAAGGGATTTACATACTATGCGAAGTACATATATAAACACCAAAAGATGCAACTCCCTGAAGCAGCGTGTTTCTATATGTCAATGGGTACGACTTTTCAACGATTCAACTTCAGGAAGGCACTGTGCAATGACAATCAAAGCATGCTCCGTATCCAATAGAAGCATCCTTTGAGGGGGCAAAATGTTAGCCTACTTTGTGAACTAGGCAACACAAAGTCGAGATGTCAAGCGTTGAAGAACATTTCTTCTTAGAAAGTATCAGGTCGGATCAGAGGGCTACTACCAGTCGGATCGGAGGGCTACTACCAGTCGGATCGGAGGGCTACTACTAGTTCGGGACGGAACAGAGCAAAATGGACAAGGACTCAGGTTCAGCTCAGGTCGGGTCGGATCGGATGCCCCGATCCGAACCCCTTCTGCTCGCTCCTCCGAACCGAACCCAACATACCATATCACTTCACCCCACGATCTCCTAAATGTTCGGAGTAGTTATGACCATTTCCTGCCCATGATGACCACTAATCTGGTGCGCTGTCAGCACTGGAATCCATCTGAGCCCGAGAATGATGGGATGAAAGCCACGTAGCTCCGACCCGAACCGAATTCTGAGTGAATTTCCACCTATAAATACCCCGTCAAGAGACATTTGAAAGGATCTTTTCGAGCATTCCGAGAGTTCAAACACCTTTGAGAACCGAACTTCGGCATTCCCAAACAATCCAAATCGTCATTCAAAGTATTTTTTGAGATAATTGAACGAATGTACATGAAAAGTGAGTGAAATTGAGTGATTATCTCATTGTATTTACATCTATATCATCGAGGAAAGTGATTATAAAGTGGACGTAGGCTTTCCGACGCCGAACCACTATAAATCCTGTGTCTCCATTTTATTTTTGATCTTATTTTATTTCGATTTTAGTTAATTTGGGGGTTAGAGCCACTTTTTGGTCTAACAGTCAGTTTCAGTCAGTTTGGATCGACCAGAAAATGGCCATTTTTCAAACATTCTCCAAATTTTACGAAATTAGTTTTGTTAGGACCGTATCGTCAAAACATAGCTAGATTTATTTTTCTGGAATTTTTTAAAATCAGTATGTGGCCCCGGTAAATTAAATGTACATTTAAATTCAATATACATTGATTTATATTTTAATTTAAATCAAAACTGATCGTAACAGCCGAACTGGCTTACGAAACATATCGCATTGTGTTCGGAATGGGGGTAATCAGCTAGGGACGACAGTCGGAGGGTTCAATTTGGGGTTTGAATTAAAATGCTGCCTTTAGGAGAAAATTAGAAATAAATAAATATTAAATGCGGCCAACCCCTTTTTCTCCCCTACGTGTGGTCAAACGCCCCCCCCCCCAAATCCATTGGGAAGAAAGCCGATTCATTCAAATAAAAAGGAAGAAGGGAGCGATGGGGGGAGGAAGCCGCCGCCGCGCGCCTCCAGTGGCTCCGCCGCCGACGTTCGCCCCCCTCCTCCGCTACGCCTCCCCCTCTTCTGAGTTGAACCGCGAGCCCTCCCTGTTTCCTGAAGTCGTCGTGCTCCCCAACGGAGCCACCACCACCTGCGTGGCCCACCCCGGCGCCGCTCCGGCCACTGACCACCCCGGCCACCTTCCCCAACACGCAGAACTTCTCCCCCCCTCGAACTCGCTGTAAGTCTTTAGTTTTTATTTATTTATTTTATTTAATGTTATTAAAAATGAGATTTTCATGTTATTAATAATAATTTTTAGATTAATGAAAGTTTATATTTTTAAGTAAATAAAAATTATATTTTTATTTAATGAAATTAGAGATTTTTATTTAGAAGAAAGTTAGGATTTTTAAATATAAAAAGATTTGGTTTTTATGATATAAACATCTTTATAAAAGAATGTGATTTTTATAATGAAAGTGAACTTGTAGAAATGGAATTTTTAAAATGTAAGCTTCGAATATAAAAATATTATTTTTAGCATTATAAATGTATGGTTTTTATCATAGGGATAACAACATAAAAATGCAATTTTTATAATGTTGTAGCGAAATAAAAATTCGTTCTTCATATAAGAAGTAGAGATATAAAAATATAATTTTTATATAGAAAGAAGCGTTGTAAAAATATATGATTTTTATATATGAAGTGCCATTATAAAAATGTGATTTTTAAAATAAACATCATATTAAGAATGCGATTTTTACTATGAACAGCGTGAAGAAGATTACATTGGAATTTTGAACATAATCCAAACCATCGTCTGTTAAAGAATGGCGGAGTGGAAGCCAAAGGTGAGAACTCCTCACTTTAATATATTTTCTAGTTAAATTATATACTAGTATGTAGATGGTGCTTAGCAGCACCCGCCACCCATCGTCCAAAAACCATGGACGACTTGTTTGTTTGTTTGTTTGTTTGATTGTGTTGTGAAAATTGATTGTGTGATGTGGAATGGAATAAAATATTTTATCGTTAGAAATATAATTTTTAATGTGTATATGAATAGAATAAATATTCATAAGCAAATCGAACGATTTGTTTATTTACACCCATTTTAATGATATTGATTGGGACGATAAATTTTACACATCGTCCAACTGCACAAATAAAATTCGCTATTTGTTGATTGAAACCCCGCACGGGTAATGGGATGATATATGACATACACTAGTCCCCATAATTAGCTGTATATCAATCGATTAGTTGATAGACTGTTATAAGCGTTAAATATTTATATTTGATGCTTATCCAGTGTAGAATGCACTCTGGATGATGGTTGATTGTGTTTGATTGTTGTTGTATACATGTGTGTATGAAATCCATATAAATCACATTATATGGTAATTGATTGTGTCTGGTTCCAATTCACAAGAAAAGAATATTTTAAAATAACGAATATTTTAAAATAATAAATATTTTAAAATAATATTCAGTAAAAGATCAAAATCTGATTTTGATGTCCGATTTGGGATGGACACGAATATATTTAAATATATGAAGCCGTGTCGATTAGATTAACGCCATTTTGACGTGAATGATATTTATATCGATTTTATTCATTTTTATAATGAATATCGAAAAGGAAGTGATTTCGAAATATAATGTTTTAAAAATACTATCATTTATATATCGATGATATAGAATATTCAATTTTGATTTGAAATTGAATATGAAGTTGAAATCATTTTGAAAGCGAATTTAAAACGATTTATAAAATGCATTTTAAATGGAAATCGACGAAATATATATAATATATATATTATATATATAATGGCTGGAATAGAACGCGCAGCACCGCGGCAGTTCACGAATTTCGAGCATTGACTTCGAATGGATGTTACGGGAGATCCGACCGTCAGATTCTCCTAAAACCAGAACCGTTTGGTTCGTATCGAAAAGAACTTTCTAAGAGTATGAGAGATTTGAAATCTAACGGTTCGATTTGGAATTGTGTCCAAATCCAATTTGGAAAAGGTCGTTATAAGTGCAGTTCGATGACCGTTTATGGAAATCGACTGTACGGGCCTTGATAAAATTATTAAAAATATCAATAATTTGTGTAAAATCATAATAAATGATTTGGAAATAATTGGGATGAAAAATTCCATATTTGAAAAGATAAAAATATATTTTTATCGAAATGAACTAGTTACGAACTAGAATTACAATCCAATATTTTTAAATAATTAAATTGGATTTGAAATGGTTTTAAAAATAACCGGATTTTCCATTATATGAATTGGAATGGATTTGAATCAAAATTATCTTTGGAATATTTGGATATTGGATTCCATGATTATACGGATATTGTGGAGGAATTTGGAAGATATATATATATCATTATTCCAATACGATATTTGTTGATTTCAGAATTTGATATTGAAAATAAGCCGATATATTTTCTATTCAGAGCCTTGTATTTAATATCAAATAGGATTTGGGTTTGTCATGAATGGTGTCTTCATTAACACTGTTCTTAAACCCAGTTGAGAAAAGATTAAATCTTTTTATTTAGATTTAATGGAGTATACCAATAATTAAATATTTAATTGGAATTGATTTTTGGGTTTATCGTGAACGGTGTTTTAAATAACATTTGTTCTTTAACCGGACTAAAAATGGAATGTGAATTGGGTTTATTGTGAACTGTTTTTTAATGACATTCGTTCTTTAACCCGATTTACAGTGAAATGTGATTTGGAATTTATAAATCTTTTTATTAAGATTTAACGGGAATTTTCCAAAGTAAATTTTTCCAATTTAATATATTAAATTAGAATTTAATGGAATTTGATTGATAATAATGGAAGTGAACTTCTGTGGAGGAAAACTGTTAATACATATGGAATTTAAAAGGCATTGTCGTTATTCCATTTATATTATTAGTCAGATACGGAAATTGATATCGATTATATATTGATATGTTTTCCATGAAGATTCCATTTTTATGGAAGAGGATTTGGGTTTATTGTGAACCATGTTTTAAACGACATTGGTTCTTTAACCCAGTTAAAGACCGGATTACATGTCTGTCATTGTATTTCGAACTGCGTGGTTGATCTCTGCTAAATATATATCTGTTTGGTGGCGTAGAATTTATTCTCTTGCTTAACACCCTTCTCTGAGACGTACGAGCTCTGAGGTTATATATCGGCAGAAATCAATAGTACGGTGTAGATTGTCGATGCGTCACGTTTGTGTTTCCAAAGTTAAATAATCATTAATATTGATTTTTGGGAAGATTAAAACAAAGTGGAGTTTTAATGAATCTTTAATTAGATTGAAATGTGACTTGATAATTTAAAATTATCGAATTTGGGAAATGATCGAGAGTGAAGTATCACCAGTTTTGCTCCGAGCGATAGTTAAATCTTTAATTAGATTTGAACGGAAAATGGTAATTAAATTTACCGATAACACCATGGTGTTAGTTATGGGGTAATACCAGTTTTGCTCCATGGGATGAATAGGTTGGGATTGGGAAATTAAATAAATGATTACTTCGGTAAGGTGCGCTAATCCCGACTAGTTTGGAAAACCTTAATATGGTTTGAATCATATCCAAAGGAAGGTTAAAGAATAAATTTTAAAGAATTTATCTTTGATAAAATTAATGGGAACAAATCCCTAATGATGTGAATATTTGAATAAAAGAATATTCAGAATTGGAATGAGGCGTATGTTGTGTTTCATAGCATTGTTAATTATATACGCGAGTTATTCGGAAAGGCCGGGTTTATACCCATTCTGAATAACTGATTCGACGATGAAGACGGTGGCTGAGGACCAGAGGTCTTCACATCGTTTGGATGATTACTGATGTCTTGATTAGGCTGTACACCCAAGAAAAGGTAATAAGTGGTGATCGTCCAGACGTACTTGGAGATCGACCAGATATGCGAGGACCTCTCTCCTATATTGGACATATGGGACGAGGAATAAGGTACCAGTTTCGTTCAGACTCAGAACAAACTTTGTAAATGGATGTATGTCTGACATTAGATTTTATTCTATATTGATTAATTTCTATTAAATATATATCTATTTAGCGGTAGAGAATTTATTCTCTTGCTTAACGCCCTTCTCTGAGCGTACGAGCTCAGAGGTTATATATCGATAGACATCAGCTGCGTGGCGTGAATTGCATGTGTGGCATGCTGAGATGCAAATGATCAAGGCTTCTATTGAAAAGCAGAGTCTTGTGGTTGATGATCAAAGCACGGCCTTAAATGGCATAGCTTTGTGTATAGCGTTAATTTGCGAGCCTCATACCTCAGTATGAGTTAAAAACGGGATCGGACCGTTGGGAGAACTTGACGTTTCTTTCTAGCTATGGGTGGTGTCAACGTTTTATACGCCCTGACATTTATATTATTTTTACCTATGTTGTTGTTGGATTGCGAGGCGCCTCACATATATCGGTCTCTTCGGAGCCGATGGATAGTTTCGATAGGACCAGGAAACGTATGTTCAGGAATTACCAATCCACTAACGTAAGTGTGGACTGGCCCAACCGATCCAGGGTTACCCAGAGTGTGTAGTCCTGAGACATTTGCTAGAGTGTCTTGAAGTGATGAGGAGCCGCCATCCCTGGCCTCGACTCATGACGGAAATCCAATTTACAATACATGGCATTTCAGTTTTATTTGTAGAGCCTAGTATGGCGACATAGTGGGATGGGGCACTATGCCGCCTATGATTGATACATTTATATTTGAAGTTGTTTGCATACACTTTACACTATAATAGTATCAAAATGATTTGTTTTAAACATACCAAGCATGTCTGGCTGTTATAAGGTAAAACTCTATCCTCCGGCTTGCATTGCATTGTGTGATGGGACCTGAGTCTTATAATAGCTTCATTTTTCCAAAAAGCATTGCGCTGTTTATTCTATGCACTGGTATTCTTGGGAGGAAATCCGTTCCGTGTTATATGGCGTGGTCCCTTGATTTATTAAAGCAAAGTTTTAAATGACTGTTTTAGTTCTTACACCAGTCACATGACTGACCTGGAGTTTATTGTTTTTAGCCTAAACTCTGGGTGCCCCTATTTCCACATAGGCAGCCAGTAGTTTTGGTTTTGCAGATTTATACTCACAGGATCCTGGTTTACAGCTGGAACGATATTCGGAAAGCTCTATATCCATTTATCTCTTTCAGTTGTGTTTTGTATTATTTTCCGCTGCTATGTAATGTAATTTAAATCTTTGATATTTTTCTGATGTGTAATATTTATTCATACTCTGTATATTCCTGTACTCTGATGTAAATTGTTGTAATAAGCAATGAAATGTTCTTCTATTTGTGTTCTGATTCGTCTTGTCCTCAAAGCAATCCGTTCTTTCCTTTACAGAGAAGTTCGCGTCGTTACAAGTGGTAGCAGAGCTTTGGTTTACAGAGCTTGAGAACAAGGCACATTGGATCCAAGCGAAGGAATTCATCAAAGATTGGATTAGTAATATCCAATGAGAAGATAGGATCAGTAATATCCTAGAATGAGTGTGAAGAGTAGTGTTTTTTTAAAATAAAAGTGAAAACAAATTTTATTTTGAAGATTTAAATCTTATTCAACGTATTTGAATATTTATTTGTATTGAATTTGGACAATCCAATATATAAAGATTTTGCATATACGCCTTGCAAACGTATATTCGAAGTTTTAATATACTAGATATATGTAGAATCACACTCTAGTCGCCCGGAGACGATCCTGATGATTACTATAATATCATCAGTATTTGTGTTCGAGTTTCGAGAGTGGGATTTCTATATGTTTCCAATGGACTGGTATGAGAACCAAAACTAGATAGGTCTATTGTTGTGATTTGGCACCAAAAATGGATTTTTTCTGTATATATATATCAAAATTATGTGTTTGAAACGATAATCACTAATTGATTGATGATTGTTGGTTGTGTTATGTGATTATTCATTTAAACCAGCATATGAATGAAAGGTAAATTTAGGCCAAATTGACCCAAATATTGAACTGTATTCAAAATTATTTGGAAACGCATGCATGTACATATATATGTGTGAACAGGTTATAGCAAGGAGGCTAGAGCAGAGGAATAAAATTGTATGCCCGACAAATAGGTACATGTTTACTAATTTATTGGGTTTGGATGATTCTATGAGCCGCTTGGCTTTTTCTTTTTCTTTTTGAGATGAGAGGGCCTGTGTGGCGGTTTGGAGATTTTCCCGGTGCTCCCGTACAAAGGAGGTTATGACAAAAGTTTTCGAAAATTTAGGGTGTTAGCCAAATTTTTGAAGAATTGGAAAATTCTTAGAAACTGAAAAGTTGAAGAATTAAAGCCAAACTGAAAGTTGAGTTGATTGGCTAACAACTTTCAGCTCCGTTCCTTTTCGAGGACGAAAAGATTTTAAGTGGGGGAGATTGTAACGACCCAGAAATCAGAACCAATTTAAAATTTTTATTTTGCCAATTTTAATGAATTTTGGATATTTAAATTGATTTATTTTAAATAATAACAACTAGAAATTTATTTCGAATAGAATTAGAATGTATATATATATAAATAAATCGAAGTTAGAATAAAAATATTTATTTTAATTATAAATAGAATTGGAAATGGCGCGGTACTTCGAAAATTCGATTTCAAATTTCAAATGAATGTACAAGATTCAAAATAAACTAGATTTTAGCGAAACCAAAAATATTAGAATCTATTTGAAAATATCTTTCCAACGAATCCGAAAAATTGAAATTTCATAGCGGGAATAAAAAGTTATGTCCAATTGAAAATTCAGAATAGTCGCTATGGAAAATATAGCCGTTAAAAAAGGAAATTTTGCAAACGACCTCCGTTTTCGACGAAACCACTTTTGTTAGATCCGGGATGTCAAGTTATTGCTTGATTCCAATTTTCATAATTTTTGGAATCAATATGTGAGCGTGGCGATGTAAAACTTGTTTTGACAGTTTCAGTCAATTTGGATCAACCAGAAAATGGACATTTTTTAAACGTTCTCCAAATTTGACGAAATTAGTTTTGTTAGGACCGTATCGTCAAAACATAGACAGATTTATTTTTCTGGAATTTTTAAAATTAGTATGCGGCCCCGGTAAATTAAAATGTACGTTTAAATTCAATATACATTAATTTATATTTTAATTTAAATCAAAACTGATCGTAACAGCCGAATTAGCTTACAAAACATATCCCTTAGCATTCGGAATAGGGGTAATTAGCTAGGGACGACAGTTGGTTGGTTCAATTTGGGGTTCGAATTAAAAAGTTGCTTTTAGGAGAAAATTAGAATTAAATAAATAATAATTACCACCCCCCCAAATCCATCGGGAATAAACCCTATTCATTCAAATAAAAGAAAAGAAAAGAAGGGAGCGATGGGGGGAGGAAGCCGCCGCCGTGCGCCTCCGGCGGCGGCGCCGACGTTCTCCCCCCTCCTCCGCTATGCCTCCCCCTCTTCTAAGTTAAACCGCGAGCCCCCCGTTTCCTGAAGCCATCGTGCTCCCCAACGGAGCCGCCACCACCTGCGTGGCCCACCCCAGCGCCGCTCCGGCCACTGACCACCCCGGCCACCTTCCCCGATGCGCAGAACTTCTCTCCCCTCCCCCTCGAACTCGCTGTAAGTCTTTAGTTATTTATTTATTTTATTTAATGTTATTAAAATGAGATTTTTATGTTATTAAAAATATGATTTTTAGATTAATGAAAGTTTATATTTTTATGTAAGTAAAAATTATATTTTTATTTTAAAAAAGTATATATTTTTATGTAAGTAAAAATTATATTTTTATTTTAAAAAAGTAGAGATTTTTATTTAGAAGAAGGTTAGGATTTTTAAATATAAAAAGATTTTGTTTTTATGATATAAACATCTTTATAAAAGAATGAGATTTTTATAATGAAAGTGAACTTGTAAAAATGGAATTTTTAAAATGTAAGAATCGAATATAAAAATACGATTTTTAGCATTATAAAAATATGGTTTTTATTATAGGGATAACAACATAAAAATGCGATTTTTATAATGTTGTAGCGAAATAAAAATTCGATCTTTATATAAGAACTAGAGATATAAAAATATAATTTTTATGTAGAAAGAAGCATTTTAAAAATATATGATTTTTAGATATGAAGTGCCAATACAAAAATGTGATATTTAAAATAAACATCATATTAAGAATGCGATTTTTACTATTAACAACATGAAGAAGATTACATTGGAATTTTGAACAGAATCCAAACCATCATCCGTTAAAGAATGGATGAGTGGAAACCAAAGGTGAGAACTCCTCACTTTAATTTATTTTCTAGTTAAATTATATACTAGGATGTAGACGGTTCTTAGCAGCACCCGACACCCGTCATCCACAGACCATAGATGACATGTTTGTTTGTTTGATTATGTTGTGAAAAT
Source organism: Allium sativum (assembly GCA_030737875.1). NCBI lineage: Eukaryota > Viridiplantae > Streptophyta > Magnoliopsida > Asparagales > Amaryllidaceae > Allium > Allium sativum. Next base: position 1,012,851,334 of record CM060926.1, on the reverse strand, counting down.
TGATTGTGTGATGTGGAATGGAATAAAATATTTTATCGTTAGAAATATAATTTTTTACGTGTATATGAATAGAATAAATATTCATAAACAAATCGGACAATTTGTTTATGTACACCCATTTTATTGATATTGATTGGGACGATAAATTTTACACATCGCCCAACTACACAAATAAATTTTATTATTTGTTTATTGAAACCCCACACGGGCATTGGGATGATATATGACATACATTAGTGCCAATAATTAGCTGTATGTCAATCGATTAGTTGACAGACTGTTATAAGCATTAAATATTTATATTTGATGCTTATCCAGTGTAGAATGCACTCTGGATGATGGTTGACTATGTTTGATTATTGTTGTATACATGTGTGTATGAAATCCATATAAATCACATTATATGGCAATTGACTGTGTCTGATTCCAATTCAGAAGAAAAGAATATTTTAAAATAACTAATATATTAAAATAATGAATATTTTAAAATAATATTCAGTAAAAGATCAAAATCTGATTTGATGTCCGATTTGGGATGGACACGAATATATTTAAATATATGAAGCCGTGTCGATTAGATTAACGCCATTTTGATGTGAACGATATTTATATTGATTTTATTCATTTTTATAATGAATATCGAAAAGTAAGTGATTTCAAAATCTAATATTTTAAAAATACTATCATTTATATATCGATGATATGGAATATTCAATTTTGATTTGAAATTGAATATGAAGTTGAAATCATTTTGAAAACGAATTTAAAATGATTTATAAAATGCATTTTAAATGGAAATCGATGAAATATATAATATATATATATTATATTATATAATGGCCGAAATAGAACGCTCAGCGCCACGGCAGTTCACGAATTTCGACCATTGACTTCGAATGGACGTTATGGGAGATCCGACCGTCGGATTCTCCTAAAACTGGAACCGTTGGGTTCGTATCGGAAAGAGCTTTCTATGAATATGAGAGATTTGAAAACTAATGGTTGGATTTGGAATTGTGTCCAAATCAAATTTGGAAAAGGTAGTTATAAGTGTAGTTCGATGACCGTTTATGGAAATCGACTGTACGGGCCTTGATAAAATTATTAAAAATATCAATAATATGTGTAAAATCATAATAAATGATTTGGAAAGAATTAGGATGAAAAATTCCATATTTGAAAATATAAAAATATATTTTTATCGAAATGAACTAGTTATGAACTAGAGTTATAATCCATTATTTTTAAATAATTAAATTGGATTTGAAATGGTTTTTAAAATAACCAGAATTTCCAATATATGAATTAGAATGGATTTCAATCGAAATTATCTTCGGAATATTTCGATATTAGATTCCATGATTATACGGATATTATGGAGGAATTTGGAAGATATATATCGTTATTCCAATACGATATTTGTTGATTTCAGAATTTGATATTGAATATAAGTCGATATATTTTCTGTTTAGAGCCTTGTATTTAATATCGAATGGGATTTGGGTTTGTCGTGAATTGTGTCTTCATTAACACTGTTCTTAAGCCCAGTTGAGAAAAGATAAAATCTTTTTATTTAGATTTAATGAAGTACACCAATTAATTAATTTTAATTGGAATTGATTTTTGGGTTTATCCTGAACAGTGTTTTAAATAACATTTGTTCTTTAACCTGACTAAAAATGGAATGTGAATTGGGTTTATTGTGAACTGTGTTTTTAACGACATTCGTTCTTTAACCCAATTTACAGTGAAATGTGATTTGGAATTTATAAATCTTTTAATTATGATTTAACTGGAATTTTCCAAAGTAAAGTTTTCCAATTTAATATATTAAATTGGAATTGAATGGAGTACGATTGATAATAATCAAAGTGAACTTCTGTGCAGGAAGACTGTTAATACATATGGAATTTAAATGGCTTTGCCGTTATTCCATTTACATTATTAGCCAGATACGAAAATTGATATCGATTATATATTGATCAATTTTCCATGAAGATTCCATTTTTATGGAAGAGGATTTAGATTTATTGTGAACCATGTTTTAAATGACATTGTTCTTTTACCCAGTTAAAGACAGGATTACATGTTTGTCATTGTACTTCGAACTGTGTGGTTGATCTCTGCTAAATATATATCTGTTTGGTGGCGGAGAATTTATTCTCTTGCTTAACACCCTTCTCTGAGATGTACGAGCTCGGAGGTTATATATCAGTAGAAATCAATAGTACGGTGTAGATTGTCGATGCGACATGTTTGTGTTTCCAAAGTTAAATAATCATTAATATCGATTTTTGGGAAGATTAAAACTAAGTGGAGTTTTAATGAATCTTTAATTAGATTGAAATGTGAATTGATAATTTAAAATTATCAAATTTGGTAAATGATTGAGAGTGGAGTATCACCAGTTTTGCTCCCAGCGATCACCAGTTTTGCTCCCAGCCATAGTTAAATCTTTAATTAGATTTGAACCGGAAATGGTAATTAAATTTACCGATAACACCGCGGTGTTAGTTATGGGTTAATACCAGTTTTGCTCCATGGGATGAATAGGTGGGGATTGGGAAATTAAATAAATGATTACTTCGGTAAGGTGCGCAAATCCCGACAAGTTTGGAAAACCTTAATATGGTTTGAATCATATCCAAAAGAAGATTAAAGAATAAATTTTAAAGAATTTATCTTTGATAAAATTAATGGGAACAAATCCCTAATGATGTGAATATTTGAATAAAAGAATATTCAGAATTGGAATGAGACATATGTTGTGTTTTCATAGCACTTGTTTATTATATACGCGAGTTATTCGAAAAGGCCGGGTTTATACCCATTCTGAATAACTGATTCGACGATAAGTCAATGGTGAAATCGGTGGTTGAAGACCGGAGGTCTTCACATCGTTGGATGATTACTGATGTCTTGATTGGGCTGTACACCCAAGACAAGGTAATAAGTGGTGATCGTCCAGACGTACTTGGAGATCAACCGGATATGCGAGGACCTCTCTCCTGTTTTGGACATATGGGAAGAGGAATAAGGTGCCTCCGGTTTCGTTCAGACCCAGAACGAACTTGTAAATGGATGTGTGTCTGACATTGGATTTTATTCTGTGTTGATTGATTTCTATTAAATATATATCTGTTTGGCGGCAGAGAATTTATTCTCTTGCTTAACGCCCTTCTCTAAGACATACGAGCTCAGAGGTTATATATCGATAGACATTAGTTGCGCGGCATGAATTGCCAGTGTGGCATGCTGAGATGCAAATGATCAAATCTTCTGTTGAAAAGCAGAGTCTTGTGGTTGATGATCAAAGCACGGCCTTAAATGGCATAACTTTGTGTATAGCGTTAATTCGCGAGCTTCACACCTCGTTATGAGTTAAAAACTGGATCGGACCATTGGGAGAACATGACGTTTCTTTCTAGGTATGGGTGGTGTCAGCGTTTTACATGCCTTGATATTTATATTATTTTTACCTATATGGTTGTTGGATTGCGAGGTGCCTCGGATATATCGGTCTCTTCGGAGCCGATGGACAGGTCCGATAGGACCGGGAAACGTGTGTTCAGGAATTGCCAATCCACTGACGTAAGTATGGACCAGCCCAACCGATACGGGGTTACCCAGAGTGTGTAGTCCTGAGACATTTTCTAGAGTGTCTCGAAGCGGTGAAGGGCCATCCCTGGCCTCGACTCATGACGGAAATCCAATTTCCAATACGTGACATTTTGGTTTTATTTGTAGAGCCTAGTATGACGACATAGTGGGATGGGGCACTATGCCGTCTATGATTGATACATTTATATTTGGAGTTGTTTACATACACTTTGCACTATAATAGTATCAAAATGATTTGTTTTACACGCACCAAGCATGTTTGGCTATTATAAGGTAAAACTCTATCCTCCGGCTTGCGATGCATTGTGTGATGGGACCTGAGTCTTATAATAGCTTCATTTTTCCAAAAAGTATTGCGCTGTTTATTCTATGCACTGGTATTCTTGGGATGAAACTCATTCCATTTTATACGGCGTGGTCCCTTGATTTACTCCATTTTAAAGTAAAGTTTTGAATGACTTTTTTAGTTCTCACACCAGTCACATGACTGACCTGGAGTTTATTGTTTTTAACCTAAACTCTGGATGCCCCTATTTCCACATGGGTAGCTAGTAGTTTTGGTTTTGCAGATTTATATTCACAGGATCTTGGTTTAAAGCTGGAATGATATTCAGAAAGCTCTGTATCCGTTTATCTCTTTCAGTTGTGTTTTGTATTATTTTCCGCTGCTATGTAATGTAATTTAAATCTCTGATATTTTTTTGATGTGTAATATTTATTCATAATCTATATATTCCTGTACTTTGATGTAAATTGTTGTAATAAGTAATGAAATGTTCTTCTGTTTGTGTACTGATTCGTCTTGTCCTCAAAGCAATTCGTTCTTTCCTTTACGGGGAAGTTTGGGTCGTTACAATTTAAAATGGGGCATATATTTAAAACGTTTTGTAAAGAAAGAAAGAATTTATTAAGCTTTATTTTTAAAAGGTACACATGCTTTGATCAAGTCCTTAAAAGTGTTATTGTGCGAAGTTATAGGGTATTTTGAAAAAAATTAGCAAGAAATGCCATTTGACCTTTTCAGAAACTTAATTTCCACATAATTCAATCTTGAATATTAATTGAGATTCTAAAATAGAGTGAATAATTGTTTATTAGCTGTTAAAAAAGTTATATTGACCGTTTTAAAGGAATGAATAGTTGGCATTCAAGTAGTTGATAAAGTTAAGTGTTTAAAAAGAAAAAGTATTTTACTCTTATTTTAAACATTTAGTTAACATTGGAAAAAAGGAAGCATCTGAATCCTTATTGTAACTTTTTGGAATAATTTCAGAAAGGATGTTTTGTTAAAAAATAAAAGATGTATTAACATTAAGAATAAGTATTAAAGTCTCCATGGAAATTTAACATTTTAGGTTTTATTAAGACATTAAACACCTGTTTTCAAATTTGTGCAAGTTTGAAAATAATAATAATATTCAAAAGAACATATTTTGTGTAATCACAAAAAATTTCATCTTACAAAAAAAGCATGCTTCGATTTATGCCATGGGGACAAGGTACTTTCCTCCTTCCTTCCGCCATCTTCTAATCTTCTTCCACTACTCTCTTCTTCATTTTTCTTCTCTCTTCTGCGTTTTTTCTCCGCCGTCTACACCTAAGGACCTTATTTTCTCCTTTTTTGTAAATCGAGTGTGTCGCCTCTAGTTTATAGCCAAAAAGTTTTATGTTTTCTCCAGATTTGCTGCACTGCTTCACTTGACGCTGGAACTCGATGCTCTTGGGCTCACCTTAACCACTCTATGGTTAGACGTGGATTGGCAGATTTTCCGATGTGTTTCCGTATTTGTCTTTGTGTGTTGTGCCTTCAGATCTAATATTCTGGCATGCTGATTTGGAGGTTTTGGTATACTCTGGTGACTGCCCTTCTTTCAGGGTTCTTGTTCCTCGACGCTTGAATTTTGTTACGACGTGCGATGCTCCTGAGCCCTCACTTTGGTCAGACCTGGGTATACTACCGCCTATGAATGGAGTATCGAAAGCAGATCCATAACTACTCTTCGAGTGAATGGCATGGATTAGAGCGTACGCTATGCTGATATCTCTTTTTTCCCTATTGGTCTAATTACTCCTATGTTGCTCCTTATCTCGGTTCAAGAGATTGGTCAAAACATATGTTTTATTTTTTTGGGGTGTTGATATACGAGTGTGAAATCTCTATGGTGTTGTTGGAATAGGTTGCTTAGGCCTATGTCGGTTCTTGTGCTTGTCAGATGCTTGCAATGTATTGCATTATGTGATTTTATCTGGAAGTTATGTCATGGTCTTGCCTGCCAGCTTAGTGATGATGTTGTACCTCTTTGGTGCTATTTAGGTGTTAGGTTTGGCTGCTATGGGTTGTTTCCAGAACATGATGTTTCTTCCAAACACTTTCTTCATATGCAACTTCACTACAGTGGTGTGCAGTCTGTTGTTTCTCAGTTTGGTTTGTGCCCATCTTGTTGCTAAGCTGTACAAGGACAACCCATGCTATGACGTGATAGCACGGTGCTCTATGCTAGTCTTCTTATGTACCTATTCTTTGTGTAGCTCCATGTGATGTGTCCTTGTTGTACCTATTTTGGTCAGTTGGGACATCCGCTATTTTATTGCTTGTTATTTGTTCCAGCAATGTAATTTGTTTAGCCTCCCTATGTGGTGTGTCTATAGTAGTCAAGAAAAAGTGTCTAACTCCTATGCTGTAATCTAGATAGGATGACGATGGATGGTCCACCTTAAAAACCAAATTGTAGAAAGTTGGCAACCACTGACCTCCTATTATACTTGTATTTATTATTGGTATAATAAAAATGTTTGCGGTCACTTTAAAAATCGATCAACAATGCCTAGAAAAAATTCACCTTTTAAAAAGAGAAAACTATGGAGTAATAAGAATTACTTATTATGTAAGCTAGGATTAGGTTCTAGGACTAAGTAAGGATAAATTGCACAACCAAATAAGGAACTTTTAGGGTCAGTCCCAGAAGTTTCCATTTGAAATGTTGAGGTGTAGTATTTCCAAATTAAAGAGTGGCTTGTGAATTAGATTTCCATAGGTAGTTGGTTTAGGGATTAATATGTTTATATCTGTATTTAGAACTTTGTGTGTGTGTGTGTGTGTGTGTGTATATATATATATATATTTTAGTGTACCGGAACCTACCGTAATTTGCGATTTTGGATAGAGATTAATGGATATTAATTGCAAATTTTGTGGGCAACAAATTTGTGATTAATAAGATCGAAAAGGGATTTTGGGGCTGATTTAGAAAACTAAATTGATTTGGAGAAAAGGGATGTGTTTTCAAGCTTAAGGGAGCTTAGGGAGTTAAGTAAATATCTATGGAATGGTCCAGTTTTGAGAATATATGGACCTTAATTATAAGAAAGGCAAAGGTGGAAAATTTAAAGAAATGGGTTGGCATTTTAGGAAATTGGAATAAAAGTATTTAGACTTCAGCACCATTTAAACCACGTAATTATAGGATAGATCTTCCAAAAGATTATTTTTGGGTCATAATCACTAATGGTCCCCCATATTGGTTGGATAAGGGTATAAAGTGGTATAAATAATGGATCCTTATTTATGTCTACGATGTAGGGATCTCAAATCCTAATTAAATTTTGAGATAAATGGATAGGAGAGGATTTAATGGGTATACTTAGATTAATGATCTAACATCTATGGGATTTGGAAGTTAAAAACGAAATTAGACTTGCAGCCTGCAAAGTGGAAGTGGATGGTCTTGTGATTTTTTTTCTTTTTGAAATATTCAATAAAGAAGAAGTTTAGCCTTCGAGAATGTCATCCTCAAGAATAAGAACTTGAAGCATGAAAATAAGGAATAGGCTTAAAAATTGGATTAACCATTCTAGTTTGAATATGATCGTGTTTGATTTAATTTTTGTAAATTGGCCCATTTTTCATTTTTCACAAAAAGGACTGTATTTGAAATTATAAGGGATATACTTAAAATATAAAGGATGTGATGCGTAATATTACGTATTTTCATGTAGATTATACTAGCTATTCAAAATAAGATAATGCCCATTCCTTGTAATTTTAAATATGTCAATATGATTGTTTGGACAATTTATGGAAATTATAACAAAAGACCTCACTGGGATTTAAATTCTAGAAATTGGAGCATAGGAAAATATTCTAGTTATCAGTATAGACTAGAACATAAATTCATTTGAATTGGAAATTGAAATTTAGGAAATTACTAAATTTTTGAATTACATTTCATTTGAAGACTGAAGGACAAACCGAAGACGATCAGAGCTTTAGGAATAAAAATAATAGTTGCATCTTGGATCTCTTAGACAATAGTAATAGTATTTAACTTTTTAGAAGTAATGTATCTTTGTCTTTGGTAATTAGTGGGCACTCTGGAAGAATTTCAAGGAGTCCATCTAAAATACCAAAGGGTTTGATAGAATAACCATTGACAAAATTCTATCCGAACTAATTTTGTGGTTAGACTTTGGAAAATAGTCTAATTTGTTTAGGTAGCTTATGAAGGATAAAGAGTAAATATTGTATTTTAAGATTTCTTAAAGTTAGGGAGATATATGATGTTATGAATTATAGGAGCCCATAACAGTTTTATGTTTGATATGATACCTTCAAAGTGCAGCGAATTTTGGTAGGCCCTAATCAAGAAACGGGGACAGAGACGAAACCTTGGGTATCTCGTGCCACTTTAGATATTTTAGAGCACATGATTTTGAGACTCCTTAACATTAACTAGATTGGTTTGAGTATAGTAAGAAGAAAATTCGAGAATAGGCATAAAAAAATTAATTTTTGTAGTCTTTCTCGAAAATTTAGGATTTTATGGTTGATTGTGGATGCTAGATTAGATGGTAAGAGACGGTTGTAACATAAATGCACTGTGCACTCATATAGAAATTTTATGCATGTTAGGAAGGTTTTTATACATCCGACATCACTTACTACACATACACGCTAGGACTTAGCACACTTAAGCGAGTCTGCAATGCATAATCACTATGTTTTATGGATGTTTATAGAATAACATGGGTGTATAAAATGATTGTTTAGAGCAAGCTGTATGTTTTCTCTCTTGGAAAGATTTCGGGACGTAATCTCTTTTAAGGGTGGAAGAATGTAACACACTGTAAAAATATACCCTAAATAGACATGGATAATTAAATTAAGTATAAACAGTAATAAGTTAATAAAATATTATTGGGTTGAAAAAACAATTTTGGAAAATTAAAAATTGGGCTATGAAAGCTTTACTATTGCGTTCATGGCGAGATTCTGATCCATTTTCATATTTTATTCACCGAAAACGGAGTCCATATGCAAAAGTTATTAATAGTTTTAGTTGTGCACATATAATAAACATACAGAGTTTGAATTTCAAATATATACACACACGCAACCATGGGATATATTAATTGGATAAGAATGAAAAATAATATTCCTTTTAAATTTAAACTTATGTATATATTTTTGTATACAATGGGGACAATAGAATTGAACATAAGGAAAGAAATCAATCAGAATTAATAATTATTAATTAAAAAGTAATGTAAAGGACTTGTCTCCTGGGCTCAACCCAAGAGGGGGTCGACTACCAGGTCGACCGCCCTTAAGAGATTTCGGTGGAGGTTGCTTGTTTTTATAGGGACTTATATATAAATTACAAATAACGAACTGTCCCTATTAAATTTAATTGATCTAACAATTTGTATGCACACTTGCAACTATATATACCACCTACCTAGCCTCTCCCTAACCCTAATCTATTTTCTTCTTGCGCCTCCATTCTACCACTGGAATTACAGTGAAAAGTTTAGGTTTTCTTCTAAATCCTTAATCTATATTTCTTTTCTCCTCTATTCTGGTTTAGTATTAGATTTAGATTTTATATTTTGAAATTCAAATATTTATATATAATATTATAATCTCTTGATTCTTATATATAGATTAACAAGAATTTAAGAACGTTTTGCATGAGGGATTAGATCCAAAAACAAACACCATTCAAATTTCCACTATTTTGTCCTTCGTAGCACTGTGTGAAAATGACATCGGTTTGTTATTTTCTTTGTTTTGTAGTGCAAATTTGGATCTATATGCCTAACGGAACTTGGATCTAAATGAAAATATAATATTAAACATCCTCCAATTCCCTATATATTAATTTTTACGAAGAAATGTACTATCTAATTATATTTATGGTTTTGGGTTGCTGTAATAATAAAAGGAAAACATGATTCTTATTATATGATTTTGTATATTGTTTGGATTTCCTTTTATTTTATTTTCATGCGAATTCATATGTTTGATTTTTGAGCAAAGGTTAATATTTAGATAATTTTGTAGATTTAATAGGTTTAAATCTCTATTTTTCAAAATAGAGGATTTGAACATATTATTTACAATATATCTAAATATTAAGGTTTTGCGTATAAACAAACCTAAGAAACGGAAGCTATTCAATATAGGAATCATAAACATATATGTATACTTTATGTTATGTTTATCTTTTATTGTTACAATAATCAGAACTTGGGCTGCAAGTTTATATGTTGATGTGTTTGTTTTTCAAATTTAATTGTCATATGCTAATATGTTCATATGTGCGGTGATTGAGGAAAATATGGGAATATGACTTATACACCTTTAATAATTTAGTGGGGATTGACATTTCAAAAACATTGTAAGGACGTCTAATCTCGTTCTCTTAATTTATATTTATATATAACTCTACCGTAATCAATGTATATAAATATATATCGAGTGCGCTATAAATATGATTTAATTAGGAATAGAATTTGAATGTCCCAATAGGAATTTGTATGTTTGTATGTGTATGAGTTAATGGCTTAATTAATATTAATGACACATAGACATGAAGTTAACCGTTGTTTGTAGTAGGAGTCTTCTCGAAACCGACCAGCATATCCGCCGTCTATATGTAAATCTGGTTAATGTGACAGGTCTAGGTATCATGGGCCATTATAATTAGTACGCTATAATGCGAGGTTAGGCCCAACATGTAGTAGAAGCCTGCCCGGAACCGCCTGGCAAATCGAGCATCTACACGTGCTAGGCCTAATGTGAGATATCTAGTGTGCATACATATATATATATATATATATATATATATATATATAGACACACACATGTTGTGCGTGTGAAATGGGCCCATTTTGGGAAAAAGGTATTGAGTGGTTGACCTATCTCTTGTTGGGTATTAAATGGTTAGGATTGGTTCTTTCCTAAGGTTCACTCCTTGGTTTGGAACCAAAGTCATTGGGCCCTCCCTTAGAGAAGTGAATGGTTATTGGGTCCACCTTTTCCCTATAAGGTATTAAATGGTCCTGGTAGACGATAATGTGTGTAGGGTAGTTCTATAAGTAATGTCCGCTTCTTATCTATGGGCTTGAGTGGGCTGTCCTAGGGACGAAATATGTATACATGGCCTAAGGAACCACCTTCTAAGATATGTATTAAGTGTCTAGGAGTTCACCTGTAGGGATAGATAGATAGTAACAAGAGGGTTCACCATGAGGGTTCTTCTTATAAGACGCCATGTTCCTGACCCAATGCCAGGTAATAAGTAGCTGTTACTATTCCTCTCTCTATAGGAGAGTTATCATTTATACCATATTAACATTAGAACGGGGTTTTAATTGACTTGAGGTCTGCCATTGGGTATCAAGTAATCAGAGGGATGTCTGTCCTAAATAAATATGGTATTAAGTGACCATAAGAGATGCCTGCCTTTAATTTAGCTTTAGGTATTAATTGACTTCTAGGACGTCCGCCTTATATGTTAATTTGTATGCTTGTTTTCATAGACATATCATGAAGAATTTATACTGCCAAATGTAGGAAATAGTTATTCCTGAAAACTTATGTGATTTTCATTCACTAGAACTTTATGTTCTGACCTCCCTCCTCTTAACATAATAACATGATAGTAGGTGGGAACGCATGGATCAATGATACCTTGGAGATGGAGCCTAACAATGGAGGATCCATAATTACTAGGCATTATGGAAGTATATTAAATTGGGATAATTAATTTTGATGTACCTATTATTGCATGACACTCGTTGTAACCGACATTAATGGTTTTAATTAAAGGTACATTTATTCTAAGTAATTATATTTTATCCCATCCGATGTGTGAGATTCTGATTTTGTTTTAGTACGCTCTATTATACCTGTTATACCATTTCCATGTAGGAACCAATATCCATTTAGAGTGGCTCTAAGTTTCGACTAGCCTTTTTGGGTCGATATTTAGGCCCATTCTGGGCGGGTCGCTACAGTTGGTATCAGGGCATACATTACCTAATTAAAGTGAAATATATACGTATGCGAGGCATGCTTGTTATTTTGAAAATGAATTTCAAATCTTTTATTATATTTATATAAATATATATTTATTTAAAGTATGCATACCTTTGGAAAATATTGTCTGTAGGTCCTTCTAGGAAAGGATTAACCTTAGCTTTTAGAAAATCCCTACAAGGCATGCAATGGTTCAGTAGTTCACTTATCGATTTGGAAACCTATAATAACTTAAGTGATGTAAGAACCAGAAAGTTGGAATATGGAAAGAAATTCTGTAATTTAATAGGCGGTTAATGGAAATAAATTGGTGATTTGATTATCGTTCATGGAAAAGTAAGGGAGAAATAAGTAGTAAGAATTTGGAATGGAACAAAATAACTTCTATAGCATAAACGTGTTAAGGTTTCAGGAAAAAGCGCATGAGTATCTTTTATTAAATGGAAAAAAAAATTGCATGAGTAATTAATAGAATTTTGAAATTCGAAAGAGCACTAAATGGTCAACAAGAAAAAGGATATCATAATCGAGAAATATTAAGGAAGTAATTAAGGCTATTTGTGCAAAGGTATAAATATTCAATTTTTTAAATTAAATTTTCATATCGATGAGCGTTGTTTAATGGATAAAATTGCATAAAGGACATTTATAGTGGCAACAGTTAGGAATGTCAAGTAGTGAAAATATAGGAACACGGAAGAAAGGATTCGATAAATGTAATAGACCTCTGTAGAGTATTGAGTCAAAAGGGTTAGACGAAAAGATCAATAGTATTATGAACCTATAAAAATGATTTTTGACATACTATTAAATTATTTTGAAAAAGAGAATTTTATCATTTCATTTATAAGCTCAAGTTGCGTAATAATTCTATTCAAGAAGGAAAATTTGAAATATGGTTTTCGAGAAAATAAATGCTTTGTGGAATTCATAGAAGTTTGCTATTTCTTCTGTTTGACAAGCTATAAATTTTAAAGTTTAAGGAAAATAAAAGATGAATTCTTTAATTAAATAATGATAGTAAACGTTTTCAATTACGAGCCTTAAAAAGATAGAAAATGTTTGTGTAAAGTAGTAAACAATTATAATGGTAAATTTAAAATTGTTATTGCCTTGATATAACAAGCTTTTTTTTGCAAAGTCGACTGGTTTTTAAGGTGATCGTAAACACCTTTTTATTATAATCAATAATATAAAATAAAAAATAATTATAGGTGATTGTGGTTGGAAGTCAACTGAACTCGGTTTTTAAGGTGGACTGTCCACCGCATACAGAGTTTATAGTGTTCTGTCCACTATACTTAACAGGCTTAGAGCACTGGAGCTAGCTATAGTACTAGACTACAAATACATCCACATTATCTCCACGCAGGTAGGTTAAGTAAACATTACATACTCCAAAAGGAGTGATTTACATTTTGAATGCAAATAATACAGTACCGGACTGTAACAATAAAGGCAAAAGTATCCAAAGGCTTTCATGACTTGACCGTAGTAGGTAATACTGAAGTGTGCCTAACTTCAGAAAAGGTACCAAACAGTGACAAGTCTATATTTCTTGAGCTCCACACCAACGATATGAAGCAATTTCATGCACATCTTTCCAAGTAATAATCTAGCATAGCAGCCAAGCTGGCATGCCAAGGGGATAGGAAGGAAACAGTCTCATTGACCACCATTTCAGTAGTAATGTTGATAGAACAAGTCTTCACCTGTATCACTATATAACTGATGTCCATACGTTGTATCAGAACACCAAATCCTTGACAAATTCAGACATGGCCGCGAAAAGTAAATTGCTTAACATTAAAAAGCCGAATAACATGCAAACCATAATCCAAAAATTGCATGAGCAGGCAAAAACAACACCAAATGAACAAATACAAAGATCAGTGCTAGGCAACTCGAATTTTGCCGTTGCGCATTGGTGCTGACCCAAACGTATAGTAACTAGACAACATTTTCGTGAAATCAACAAACTCAAAGAACTAAGGTTGAATAGTTCACGTGTTACTCAAGATCCATTAACCATTGTAAATGAACCAAACACACCCACAACGCAGTTCCAACAAGAAAAACAAACTGTAAAACCAATACAACCAACAAGACGCACTAAACAACAAACATTGAAGACCCAAATGACAATAAGATCCATCACGGACAAGTTGTCGAAACGCGAATCAGATCAACATAAAGGAGTTGTTGCTCATCGTTTAGTCTCCACGCTAGTGATAGTCATCCTTCACATAACGATTCCACCAGTTGGATAACTTGTAGCAGAAAGTAGTTGCCCAAAGTGGAAAAACACATACAAAGGAATTTACAATGAAGATTTCAGGTAGAAGGGTGTTGAAGAGATGAGGCGAAGGGAGGGGTTAATCGGATCTAAAGACGATTACATGGGAGAGCTCATATCTGAATTGGCAAAGCGGTACACATCGATAAATCACGCATGACAAAAGCAAGGTTTGTGGAGACGAGAAATTTGTAGATCGGTAAGGTGAGCAGAAATGATTTGAAGAATTAGGGAAAGCGTAAAGAAATGAAAAGGGAAGATGGTGGAAAACCTTGTCGCCATTAATAGTTCCTCTCTGTGTACGAAACTTCTCTCTCAAAAGCCTTCAAACCAATATTACAAGCTTTTAATATTGAAATGAAATTGATAAGATTCTTTTCTTAAATATCCTATATAAGTTATGACAATAAATTTGATGTTCCATTATAAATAAAAAGGAGAAAGAAAAAAGATATATAAAATTTTAACAAGGTAAATTTCATAAATATACCCATTTGAGAGAGAGTGAATAGTAAATTTATTTACTAAAATTAAGGTAGAATTTGAAATGGTAAAATTCTCATATAACAAGAAGCATATGAGAGGGTAACAATTCTAGGAGTAAAATAAATAGGAAATGACCACCCCAATCAATTTATTTAGCAATTTATAATTTGTTAAATTAATTTTTGTAAAGGCCCCCTCACTGTGCAATAATGAGTGATTAAATATTTCCTAAGTTCAAATGCACATTAAAAAAACAATTGATAAAAGTATATGTGAATGACAATAAAAAAACATTAAACTGTATTACTAATGTAAATACGTCTTGGGTAAATGTTTTAAAACATGTTTTGGCAATAACAACATAAATTTAGAATATGTAAATGAATGTGTTATAAAGCATAAATACTACTTGACTTAATGACTTGTTTTCAAATAAAAACAAGCATTTAATCCAAAACATTTGAGGACATTAAAGACTTGACATTCAGATTTCTAATAAAAGGCAAGTGTTAAAATGACAGAGGTAATTTCACTCTTAATTCAAGAATTTACAAACATTTGATAAATGTTGTAACTTTTAAAATCAGGCATTTATTTAAAACATTTTGTAAAGAAAGGAAGAAGTTATTATGCCTTATTATTAAAAGGTACACAAATTTTGATCAAGGCCTTAAAAGTGTTATCATGTGAAATAACAGGGTATTTTAAAAAAAAATCAAAAAATGTCATTTGACCTTTTCGGAAACTTAATTTCCGCATCATCCAATCTTGGATATTAATTGGGATTCTAAAAAAGAATGTATAATTGTTTATTAGCTATTAAAAAGCATTTTTGACCATTTTAAATGAATGAGTGGCTGACATTCAAGTAATTAATAAAGTTAAGCGTTTAAAAAGAAAAGATATTTTACTCATATTTCAAACATTTAGTTAACATTGAAAAAAGGAAGCATTTGAATCCTTATTGTAATTTTTTGGAATAATTTCAAAAAGGATGTTTTGTTAAAAACAAAACATGTATTAACATTAAGAGTAAGCATTAAAGTCTCCAAGGAAATTTAACATCTCAGGTTTTAATAATATATTAAAAACCTGTTTTCGAATTTGTGCAAGTTGGAAAATAATAATAATATTCAAAAGAACATATCACTACAACAAAATAGATCTATTACAACGGGCAATGCCTGTTGTAATAGGTGTTTTACAGCGGTCAGCCCGCCCGCTGTATTAGGCCATGTTGTAATATGTCCTCTTTTGCAATGGGCAATGAACGTAGTAATAGGTGGTTGTAATAGACTTTTTATAACGGTCTTATGTTGTTGTTGTATGTTCCTTCAATAGAATAGTAGCCCGTTGTAATATTTTTTACAACAGGTATTGACCGTTGTAATAGACCTATTACAACTGTTTTTGGCCATTGTTAAAAATATACAAAATTATTTAAAAAAATCATTGATGCAACATATATGCAAATTGTACTCACAATTGTTAAAAACCAACATAGACTATATATTCACAACATTTGTGAAGTCGCAAATTTAATTCTTTCACACATTTACAGAAATAACAAAGAACATACTCCTCGATAAATAATAATATCCATTGTTTGGCCACCAGGCTAAATCCTCATCTTTTTCTAGCTTTTGATGTTTTTCCAGCTTTATCCATTAAAGCATGCATAATTAATAGCGCACAAATTACAAAAATAGTGTTGTAGCCAATTAAAAATTAAGACCAAAAACCCAAAGGGTGTGTATAAGGTAATAATCATATACAGGTTATAGAAATTACCTTCAAGGGGTTCAAAGATCTACGCAAAGATGATTCAAGTCTCGATAAGGGTGATACAAGATCAACATCCAATCAAGTAAAACATAAAAATTCTACCGTATAAAAACTAATAAATAAACAATGAATGTTTTTGAAGAAAAGAAAATGCATACTGTAAACAAGTATTATACCTTCCATATCTCTTCCTTTGCTTCAGAATCTTCCACATATATAAAATCAGTGCCATTCTGGTCAGCGACTATTTTCTGAATAAGTAATGCATGTGCCGAATATTGTGAATAATAACATTAAAGAGAAAATAGGGTAGAGAGATAAAAGTTGGGCACCATGAAAATTTAAAGCAGAGAACAAGATAGAAGAAACAACACAAAGGGGAGTGAATGTGAAACTCAAACCTCTAGACACTACTATCTGACCCAATCTTCCAAGCATAACCATCATAGTAAATCCATCTGTTCATATTTGAATGAATAATTAAGTATCTCCCATTATTTGTTCACATAAAGTTCAAAAAATCAAGCAAAAAAAAAAATTTACTTGCAGAAGGCTATATGATTTGGCTAAGAGAATAATTATTTGATGCTCCTAAAGTTTCACGTCTTCCCATTTTCTCCCTAAACTAACCGTTAGCACAAACTATTAACTGACTTTGTTAAATCCTGCTCTTAAAAATGCAGCTCTCTCATCCTTTCAGATGCTGCTCTTTTACAGAACCAACTAGCTCTCTTTTCACCAGTATGGTTGTAGTTTAATTGAAGTCGTCATACAGCAGGCAGAACATTCCACATATAAAAAGAGTAACTAATGAAGTTCAAAGCTATAAATGTGTATTCCTGTGGCAGTGCAATGAAGTATTAGTAAATGCAAGCTAATTGGCTTTTTTCCAGTACCATCAAACATTTCATTTGCAAAATAAAAATAAAAAATAAAATAAAATAAACAATCACATAGTTATCAACTCAATGAAACTACTGCCAAAAACAAAACCAATATATTCAAATGAAAAATATCCATTACAGATTTAACCAATCAACCAGTTCTTACTTGGAAACTGATAATACTCCGCTTACTTGTAAATATATAATCAAAAAATATTAAATAATAATCCGACGTTTGTGCCAACTTACCTTAGAAACTAATTACAGTAGGAACCAACTAACCTAGAAACTAATGCAATGCGGTTCAAGTGACAAATTGTCTGCATAAGTAGATTTATCTGGCTTGCTACTGTTTTGCAAGGTTTATATGACTAGTTTTTGAATTTAGATGCAGCAGATGCTGAATTTTTATCACCACAAGCAAATATCCAACATGAGAGAATCCATACCATTTCGATGGCTCACAAACATCAACTATAGCGAAAAAATAATAAGAAAACAACGCATATAAACAGTTAATAATATCGCTGCTCAATAATATATTCATACTAGACTGATGTACTCAGATACCTGATTGAGTAGCGTGGACATTCCTGAAGCATGCGTACGTACTAATACAGTACACACGGATCGTGTAATATGGTGTATAACACACAAATATACAACAACTATGAAAGGAAATATAAGATGATATAAATATCAGCTAATCACAGTTATGTAACAGTAAATGCAGTAAAATAGAAAAATCACACTAGGGATTTTTATACTGGTTCGGAGCACCGTCCTACGTCCAGTCCCAGACTTCAATCTGGATTTTTACTAACAACCACCTCGCTTCACCCGGAGGAACAAGTTTACAACACCCTAGTAGACGAACGGGATTTCACCCCTCTAACAACACTGAGGACTTCAACACGTGCCTCTTACAACACCGAGGACTTCAACTAAGACGAATACAATTGTTGTTGACAATATGTGTTCTTGATAACACAGATTTGTCACTTGTAGTACAGCCTTCCTATAATCTTATCCTCAAATAGAATATTTGTATATATGAAGATTTGAAAGTGGATATCGTATTGAATCAAAAGAGTACTAGATAAATTCTAGGATTCAAATGATATATTATTGAGTATGAGCAATTGAGCGCTTGAGAATATAGAAAAGAGATCAAGAAATTAGAGATAGTAATCAAGTTAAATTAGATGAATTGAATGAGATCTCATGGTGTTTATATAGAGAATAAATAGTTGTAACCCTTTATGAAGAGTAATGAACAATAGCCATGATTATTGGTGAAGAGAAAGAGATGCAACCCTTGATTGAAAGGAGTTTATTTTCGAAAAGTTGCTTTTTGAAAGAAAACGGTTGACAGGTCAAAAAGAACCGGTAGACAGGAATTTGAATATATATTTGTTATATTCATATGTAAAATTTTATTGTGCATTCTGGGTAGAAACGGTCGACAGGTCCATATATGTGCGGTGGACCAGTTTTACCCAGGTTGCACAATCAATGTGTGTGTGTGTATATAGATTCATATATATATATATATCGATAATTTCGAGGTGTGAGATTATTTGAGAATAGATTTTAACGCAAATAATACTAAAAACACCAAATAATCAACCTCTAATCTCCATATGTAGCTCTGTGTACATTTTCAAACCAATAAATATCTTCTTTTTGTCGATCACGGCTTATTTCTTTGTCAGAAATCAAAAACTCCATAAGCTCTTGACTCAACATTCTCCCCCTTTTTGATTGATGACAGCATATTTCTCAATCTTCCCCTATATATGATCTCCCCCTGAGATTGTGCCTGTATATGATCATGAACTATATATTCCTGCATAACAATGTTAGTATTAATCTTTTCTCCCCCTTTTTGATTGATGACAACATTGTTCTGAATCTTCCCCTATATATGATCACCCCTGTGATTGTTCCTGTATATGAAATGAACTATATATTCCTGCATAACCATGTTAGTACCAATCTCTCCCCCTTTGTCACCGACAAAAAGGAGTAAATAAGTGAAGATATAAACGATAATATTAAAATAGTTAAACAACATAAACGAGTAACATAGAACATGCCAAGAGTCACAAAATAATGTTATACACCCCCAAAAGTCTAGTACGATTAAAACACGGCACCATTTAGATACAAGTGCCAAATTAAGTCTTTAAGAAAAAATAGACATAGGTACGCAGCAAGATAAAACTAGGAAGTTAACTAAGAAGATTCGGATTGGGACTCTGTCCCATCTTCCTCCTCTTCCTCTTCCTTTTCAACAACTTGTGTTTTTCTGCGATCATGACCATGACTAGTTCCCTAGCCCGTAGCCTCCTCTGATGATGTCCAATCAAAAGTAGGAGGAGCTGGACGCTTGCCGGGGTCTTGAACTTGCATGGATGATGATGCACCACACGACATTGCTTCCCATAATGTTCTGAAGAAAGACCTAATCTTGTTGAAGCGTTTGTCGATCTTTGTATCCATATGCTTAAGTCTTGCTTCGACTAAAAATTGGTTGCGAGCAATGGTGTCTAGTGATTCCTTTATCGAGGAAGACGATCCTAGAAGTTTGACTTCCTCAGGTCATGGCCGGGATGATCGTTTTGAAGCTCCTTGATGTCCTTGTTCTTGCCGTTTCTCAAAAGGCATAATAGTGAAGTATGGATCGGGGAGTTTCATCCGTTTAATCGTTGCTTTGTTAAAGACTTTGGGCTTTGAAACAGGAGACTCGGGGGGTGTAATTTCAAAGTCGAGCAATAGGCGCATGATATATTCATTGTAAAACAAATGTGGCCTAAAGCATTCATTTACTTGCAAAATATCATCAAAAATCATACCAATCCAATTGATACGAACATCCCCGTATATTGCATATAATGCCTTGAAGTTCTCTTTATAAATGGCATCAAAATTACCTAATCTTGGTAGTAGAGAGTGCATGAGAGTGTGATGAATAATCCTTGCAGTGGGTCGTAAACCTTTAGATTTTGTGCTATCCATATCGTCTTCAATGAATTCATGGCTAATGCGATTACAGATATGGATATTCCAAAAGTTGTTTGAGAATTTTTCACCACTAAAAGAGTTCCGAAAATGCTTGCCATTCTAGCACACGAGATAAACACTTCCTTGCCACATACTACAGACCAAAGACATTGTGCAGGATTTTCGGGCATGTACTTCTCCAAATTCAAGATAGCGTAGAATAATTTGATCATAATATGGTTTATTTCTACATTATTTTGATCAAAGTCAATTAGGGATTCAATATTTGAATTCCTTGCTAAGTTAAGAACGCGATATTTGGAGAAATCGGAGAATTTAATCAATAAACCCAGATGAATCGTGAAGTCTTTCATATCATTCCATCTTTTAACATCAATTGGATCAACTAGCCACTTCTTGATTGAGAGATCAATTGGTTGGGGTTCAGAAGTTAAAGCTTGATTTGATTTCTTCTTTGGAAGAGCCATTTGATTGATATTGTTGAAATTACAAGAAAAAAATTGAATTCTAGGGGTTTGGAGTTTTTGGAATAAGGAACGGTTGGAGTAAAAGTGAAAAAGTGGTATGAAGTATTGATCGTATATGTATATTTTAAAAACAGGAATACTCGATACCAGTCGACCGCTAGTTTCTCACAGGTCGACCGTTTTCGGTCAGAAGCTAAAACAGTCGACCGGTTGAAATCTAGCCTGTCGACTAGTTGGTTTCTGGGCTATTTTTCCTGGTTTTTTGCTCCATTTCTGATATTTACCGGTCCGTATTACATAGATATAACTCAATTTATATTAGTATATGAGTGATACAATAGAATAAAACTACGATATAAATCTAATGCAAAGTTGAAGAATTGTGATAGCTAGAATCTTCTTTTACTTCGCTAATACGTGGTTTCCATGGTGACCAATTCACTTTTTCTCCTTCATTCCTATTATAGTTTCTTTCCTATGAATTCGGGCTCCTAGAGGATGAAGGCATGTTTGGCATAGGCTCGTGTACGTCGTGTTTATTTGAGCCACAAAAGAACATTGTCATTCTTTCTAGAAGAGATAGTCGATCTAAGGTCAATTTTTGCTCATAATATATCTTCCTTTGAAGATCAATTTGATGTTTCTGGTAATGGTGGATTTTATTGATCTTTTATTTTGTATAAGGTGAGCAAAACAAAACTTCCTTTAATCGTTTTGGAGTTGGCGTAGTGTCGGGGGTACGATTGAATTGGTGATATCTTGATTTGTGTTCGGGAGTTTTCGGAGAGTAATGATCTCCTGTCTCAGAACTAGTGACAGAGACATGGGAATATTGAGCACATTTGTCGCAAATGTGTGTTATGGTTATAGAAAACAGAATATATGAACTATGCAGGATATAAGATTAGCTTGGGAGAGATGAGAATTTATGCCAAGTTTCTATATATATATAGCCTAAGATATATATATATATATATATATATAGTTAAGGCTAAGAAGTTTCAGAATTACTTGGCCGTAGGAGTAATCAAAGGCTCATAATCAATTTTCTCAAATTAATAATAGCTAATAATAGCTAATATATGTTTGAGTAAATATAATTCAAAATAAAAAAGTGAAAAGAACTACCTAATATAAATCAATGAAATGTGATATTAGTGATAAAACTAATTGTGGAGTTATTTTCTGGAGATAAGACCAAGCTCTGTACGTAATTTTATGAAATTAAACTCAAGTAGAGGCTTAGTAAAAATGTCCGCTAGTTGATTATCAGTTTGGACATACTCAAGACATATATTTCCCTTTTCGATATTGTCTCATAGAAAATGATGACAGATATCAATGTGTTTGGTTCGAGAGTGGTTCACAGGATTTTTCGATAAATTTATAGCACTGGTGTTATCACAGTATATAATAGAATTTGATAAATGAATATCAAAATCTTGAAGTGTTTGTTGCATATATATTACTTGAGTACAAGCAATAGCCGCTGATATATATTTAGCTTCACACATTGATAGTGAAACACAATTCTGTTTCTTATTAAACGAAGAGACAAGTGATTTTCCAATAAAATGGCACGTACCACTTGTACTCTTTCTATCCGTTCGAGAGCCTTCGAAATCAGCATTGCTATATGATACTAATTCGAATGGACATTCTTTTGGGTAGAAAAGAACGAAATCTTTGGTATTATTAAGATAACGAATTATACGTTTTACTGCTCGTAGGTGTGATTCCTTTGGATCTGCTTGAAATCGTACACATAGACAAACACTCATCATTATATCGGGACGACTAGCTGTGAGATAAAGAAGAGAACCAATCATGCTTCGATATAGTTTCTGGTCAACACTCTTACCATTTTCATCTTTTTCAAGATGTGTGGTTGTACTCATGGGAGTGGGTTTACCAGACATGTTTTCGAATCTGAAGTGTTTGACAAGATTTCCGCAGTATTTTTCTTGATTGATAAAAATACCGTTTGGAAGTTGTTTGATTTGAAGTCCGAGAAAATACGATAGTTCTCCTATATGAGATATTTCAAATTCTTTGGTCATAATATTTGCAAACTCTTTGCAGAGTTTATCGTTTTTTGAACCAAAGATAATGTCGTCAACATATATCTGGATAACAAGAATATCTTTTCGGGAATGTTAGATAAACAAAGTTTGATCGACTTTGCCTATTTGAAATCCTGAATTAATAAGAGAGCTACGTAATCGTTCGTACCAAGCACGGGGTGCTTGTTTTAGACCATACAGAGCTTTTTTAAGTTTATACACATAGTCAGGATATTTTTCATGTACGAACAAAGGGGGTTGTTCGACATATATATTCTCTTTGATAAATCCATTGAGGAATGCACTCTTGACATTCATCTGATATAGTTTGAAATTGTGGTGACAAGTAAAAGATAATAATATTCTAATAGCTTGTAGTTGAGCAACTAGCGCAAATTTTTCTTCATAATCGATACCTTCTTCCTGATTATATCCTTGTGCTACTAACCTAGCTTTATTTCTGGTGATATTACCTTGTTCATCAGCCTTATTTTATAAACCCATTTAGTACCAATAATTGATTGATCAGTTGGTCTTGGAATAAGTTCCCAGACATCATTTTGCTCGAACTGATTTAATTCTTCCTGCATGGCAATGATCCAGTAATCATCGGTAGCAGCCTCTTTTGGATTCTTAAGTTCGATATTTGAAAGAAACACGACATGACCCATTTGATGGAGTTGACTCTTTGTTCTGACTTATGATGTTACTTCCCCGATTATATTTTGACCCGGATGGTCTCTTAATATTCTTGGTGGAGATCGTAATTCACATGTTTGAGGAATATTTTAAACAACTGTTTCAGAGTCAGAATCAACATTTGTGATTATTGGATTATCAGTGACTATAGTTTCATCATCATCATCTGATGTATTATGAGGGTGCTGATAAAATTCATCGAATGAGACATGAAGTGATTCTTCAATAGTTTTGGTTCGTTTATTAAATACACAATAGTCCTTGCTCCGTTCTGAATAACCGACAAATATACCTTCATCGGCCTTTGGATCCAATTTGTCGAGCTGGTCTATCGTATTTAAGATAAAGCACTTAGAACCAAAGACTTAGAAGTATGAGAAATTTGGCTTTCTATTGTTAAATAATTCATAAGGCATATTCTTGGTGAGAGGTCGAATGGATACACGATTCAAAATATAACATGCAGTTGCAACAGCTTCTGCCCAGAAATGTTTTGGTAAAGTGGTTCCATCTAATAATGTTCATGCACATTCTTGAAAGGTCCAGTTTTTCCGTTCTTCAACTCCGTTTTGTTGTGGAGTTCTAGGAAACGAAAAATTATGATATATACCTTTCATTATACAAAAATGTTCAAACTCATTATTTTCGAACTCTCTGCCATGATCACTTCTTATATATTTAACCTTAAGCCCTTTCAATTTCTGAATTCATTTGACGAAGGATTTGAATTTTTCAAAAGTGTCACTTTTGATTTTCAGGAAAATAGTCCAGGTATAACGAGAGTAATCATCAACAATTAAAAACACATATCGACTGTGGTTTATTGACTGTACCTGAGTTGGTCTGAATAAATCCATATGCAGTAACTCAGGTGGTTGTAATGTTGATATGACTTTCTTGGATTTAAAAGATGATTTAGTCAATTTTCTAATTGACATGCATCACAAATGCTGTCAACCTTAAAGCTCCGTTTGGGTAAACCTCTAACTAGATCGTTTTTAGCCAACTTGTCGATAGTTCTTAAGTTTATATGACAGAAGCATTTATGCCATAGCCATGGATCATTATCGTTAGCCATAAGACACATATTCAAACTATGATTAATATTCATATTCAAAATATATATGTTTCTTTCTCTATAACCTTCGAAAACTAAATTACGATCTCTATCTAAAATACTACACTTATTATCTGAAAAGGAAATTGTAAATCTCTTATCGCATAACTGACTAATGCTAAGTAAATTATGTTTCAGATTCCTAACTAGCATGACATTGGTAATAAGAGGTAAGTTAGATGTACCGCAATTGCTCACATCGCCTTTGCTGATGATATAGCATTTTGAATTATCTCCAAACGTGATAGAGCCACCATATGAGTATGTAATATTTGTCAATAAGCTCTTGTCTCCAGCCATGTGCTTTGAGCAACCACTGTCCAATATCCACTTTCCTCTTTTCTTAAGTGGGACCTACAAGGAATAAGATTAAGTCCATGGTACCCACTTTTTCATAGGGTCCTAAGAGTTAGGTCTTAGGAGTCCAAACCCATACGGGTCTGGTATCCACTTTATATAAATAATTAGAATTGAGATGCCCAGAATTCATGAAATGCCGAATATATTTGTTCCTAATCAAATTGTTATTTGTTTTAGGAACCCATATCTTGATAGTCTTGACATTTCCTTTTGAAATTTCACAACTGGTTTTGGCTTGGAATATAATAAACTAAGATTTTTCTTTTGTACTACTACATCTTTTTTCTTCTTTTTATAACCGAGATGTTTCAGGGTTTCTAGTTTCTTATATCCCAAACCTTGTTTATTTGATGCAGATTGTGAACTTTCAATGATTTTTGTCAAATTTTCTCGACCTTTGTTGAAGTTAGAAACATTTTGAGTAATATTATTTAACTTAGTTTGTAAACTAGCCTTTTCTAGGTCTAGAATCTTGACCTTTGCCTTAAGCTCGTGATTTTCAGTAGTAAGAGCATCATTTTTCTCTTTTTGAATTTTAATTTCTTGACTCAAAAGAGATAATTGAGAGTCAATATTAGATGATGATTCTTGAAGTTTTTCAAGTTCTTCTTCTAATATTTTCTTCTCATCTTTTAACATATCTCGTTCAAATTCTGGTCTACTCAAATCAGCTTTGTCTTCTTTGAATTGTCGTTTCATATCTTTATATTTAACTATCAATTCAGCATTAATATCAAGTACTTCATCAAATGTAGGAATTTGTACCTCATCTTCTGTTGCCATGAAACAAACATTTGCTTGTTCATTTTGTGTATCACTTTCACATTCCGATGAAGACGAGTCTGAATCATCCCATGTTATCGAGAATGCTCGTTTCTTTGATTTGTCCCTTTTGTATCTGAATTTGTCATTTTTTGACTTCATCTTTTGCTCCAGACAATCCTTGTGCATGTGCCCCTTTTTGTGGCAGTTGAAACATTCCATAGTAGATGATGATGTTTTACTTGATCCAGATTTCTTTTTGTTTTAACGACTGGCTTTTCGTTGTTTTAGGAATTTTTTGAATCCTTTTGCAATGAATGCCAGATCTTCATCTTCAGAATCTGATTCATCTTCATCTTCATATTTTCAGCATGGAATGCCATGTTTTTCTTTTCTTCTTTTTGTCCGTTCTAGCCTGCAGATTAGCTTCATAGGACATTAGATTTCCTATCAATTCATTTGGCTTCATGACGGAAAGGTTATTAGCTTCTTCAATTGTTAATAATTTTCCTTCCCATTCACTAGTCAGAGAATGTAGGACTGTTGAAACAACATCAAAATCAGAATATTTTTGTCCTAATCCGATAAGAGTATAGTGAATAGTTTGAAACCGTGAATACATATCATTGATTGTCTCATTTGGCTTCATCTTGAAATTTTGAAACTGACTTTTCAGCATGGCTATTTTGGCTTGTTTTACCTTGTTAGTACCTTCATGAGTGGTTTTCAGCATTTGCCAAATTTGATATGCGGTGGTACAGATACTAACACGGTTATATTCGTTTTGATCCTATGCACAAAACATCATGTTTATTGCTTTTGCATTTATAGCTGTTGCCGTTTTTTCAGCCGGTGTCCATTCTGAAAAATCAGTTGTTGGATTCACTATTTCTTTTTGGGTAGCATTCCAGGCATCATAGCTATTTGACTGCATAAAGAATGATATATGTGTTGCCCAATAACTATAGTTAAGACCATTTAAGAATGGAGGTCTTTGTGTCGATTGACCTTCCGTGTAAGTGGTGTTTTGAGTGATAGTGTTGGTACTAGAATATATCAAATAACTGTGTTACTTTTATATGATGACCGTGCTCCGATACCAAATGAAGAATATGCGTACATACTAATAAAGTACACATGGATTGTGTAATATGGTGTATAACACACAAATATACAACAACTATGAATGAAAATATAAGATGATATAAATATCAGCTAATCACATATATGTAACAATAAATGTAGTAAAATAGAAAAATCACGCTAGGGATTTTTATACTGGTTTGGAGCACTGTCCTACGTCCAGTCCCAGACTTCTATCTGGATTTTCACTAACAACCACCTCGCTTCACCCAGAGGAACAGGTTTACAACACCCAAGCAGACAAACGGGATTTCACGCCTCTAACAACACTGAGGACTTCAACACATGCCTATTACAACAACGAGGACTTCAACTAAGACGAATACAATTGTTGTTGACAATATGTGTTCTTGATAACACGAATTTTTCACTTGTAGTACATCCTTCCTATAATCTTATCCTCAAATAGAATATTTGTGTATATGAAGATTTTGAAGTGGATATCGTATTGAATCAAAAGAATATTAGATAGATTCTAGGATTCAAACAATATATTATTGAGTATGAGCAATTGAGCGCTTGAGAATATAAAAAAGAGATCAAGAAATTACAGATAGTAATCAAGTTAAATTAGACAGATTGAATGTTGATCTCATGGTGTTTATATAGAGAATAATAGTTGTAAACCTTTGTAAAGAGCAACGAACAATAGCCATGATTATTGGTGAAGAGAAGGAGATGCAACCCTTGATTGAAAGGAGTGTCTTTTCGAAAAGTTGCTTTCTGAAAAAAAATGGTTGACAGGTCAAAAAGAACCGGTAGACAGGAATATATATATATATATACACGTTATATTCATATGTACAAGTTTATTGTGCATTCTGGGAAGAAACGGTCGACAAGTCCATATATGGGTAGTCGACCGGTTTTACCCAGGTTGCACTATCAATGTGTGTGTATATATATATATATATATACTAATAATACAAATACCTTCCCATGGTGAAGCTTTGTAGGATTGTCAAAAAATCCCTTTGCTCTCAAACCTACTGCTCTCACGTTTCGCATTTAAAACTAGGGAAACTTTGTACTTGCACCCGCACATTTCCTATACCCACTACTTTGTCGGTTGGTCAAAACATCTGCGCTCTTTTTTCTTGTGTAGTGACCCGAAAATCCGATAGAATTTGAGCTGACTAAATAACACAAGTCCAACCCAAATTGTACTGAAACCAGGAAACTAATAGAAAGAAAACAGAGGGTGAGAATAGAAAAGATAGAAACTTAGAATAGAAGAAGAAGAAGAACACAACATCAGAGTAACACGAACCTCACAACGGAACGAATAACATATAATATATATATAACATAACTTGAAATATATATATGTACTTGAATATACATCATTATCAAAGTAAACCACTTACAACACAGCGGAAATAAACTATAGCTATATGATCCTAAAGCCTCCTGCTCCAGCTCTTCAAGTATCTGTAAATCCCGACTACTTGACTGCCTGTACAAAATTGGGAACCCAAGAGTTTAGGGGGAACAAAACAAAATAAACTTCGGGTCAGTCATGGGACTGGTATGAGTAAAACAGTTTAAATAGTTTGAACAAGTAAATGACATCTCATAAGACCACGCCGTATAACGGGACGGGTTTTTCCCTTATGAGAATCCAAAATATCTTTATATCAAAAACCTTTTGATATTATAATAATGTCTATCAACCACAATATAATAATCATCTAGCAGAAACGCTTTCATCTCACGTTCTACATACATAGTATACAATCAAAACCGCAAGCACGTATTGGGTAATGGATTTCCAACTATGACAAGGTATGGAACCACCTTTCGCTAGTGTACCTCTAGAGAGGAATACACTGGGTTCAATAAGAACATCTTGCAACCCGGCCACACATGACCGACCACTCATTTCGCTTGAGTGCATCGAATGTATATCACCATCGGTTGGGATTAGCAACCGTTTCCCGAATGGGACAACATCAACAATAGATTTTTAGAAGTAAATGAAACTCTTGATCAGGTGATTATACACCATAATAGGTGCGACCTACATAGCCATGCTACCTGCCCGATTTCTGTCATTTAACGGTTGATGAGGCTTGAGGTTACGCTTTATCATCACATCAGATTCACTTCGAATGCCACATTGTCGGATCCATCGAAAATCACTAAGTGATGTCTACAACAGTACATTACGTGTTAGCTAAAGAAGTTTCCTTCTACGCTTCCACTCTTGGTACGATTGAAGAAATCAATGTACGTGACCTTTATGGAAATACTCTGTCAGACATTCATCCATACAAGTCATCCAGGAACAGGATGGACCGAAGGAACTATTCAGTACATCCATCTTAGGCACTGTTATCTAAGACTTATACAATAGCCCTTGCACTTTACTCTATCTTTGATTTTCTTTGGCATATATGATTCGCAGCGCTTATGCCAATACAGAGTGGTTCTTTGGATAATAATCCAACTGGTCTCTCCATATTAACAACGTTAAAATGGTCAAAACTTCGATAGTCTGTGATTTAACCATCAAAGAAAAACAGGTGTGCAAACAACGATATTATTTCCAGGAGGAAATTATATCGATCAATCATCATTCGACATTTATCTCTTAATTTCATAAATTTACTTATCTCCTGTTTCCATATATTCTAAATTCTTATTTTTAATTATCAGAAAACATTTCTGATTCTCGTTTGGAAAACATTTCCAAAATTTCTTAATTGGGATTTAAACAGATGTTTAAAACTATATTGCGACGACGACTCAAACCACTATACTAAATTACTAAATCCACTTAACCACTTCACACTCGAACCGTAACCATTTCTTAATTAAAAATGCAGTCAATCAAGTTGGGGTATAGCTACCTCTCAGACCTTAACTGAAACACCTTTCAAATCTCGAAATAGATAAGATTCACTTTTTTAACTCTTTAACACTTCCTTACGAACCCTCGGATTCTATTTACGAACCCCCTTCTTTTACAAGTTTACGTGATTATAACAATGGTGTTATAATCTCCTGCATCCGAAATATATTATCTTTAATATGACTTTTATTTCCTAACTCGAATAATATAACGACAATTAATTTATTTACTCCTATTCGGTTAACTTTAGTCTATAACTCTTATTTGAATAACTCCAACCTAATAATTCTTACTGGATTAACTCTTATTCGAATAACTTATATTCGATTTGCTTACTTTCGAATACTTATATTCGATTATCTCACTTCGAATATCTACTATTCGATTATCTCACTTCGAATATCTACTATTCGATTATCTCACTTCAAATATTTCTGATTCGATTCACTTCTTCGAATTACTAAATTCGATTAACTCATTTCAACTCTATTCGAATAAACTAAATTCGATTAAATCCATTTGAATAACTCTAGTTCGATTTATCTCTATTCAATAACTCTAGTTCGATTTAACTCTATCGATTAACTCTAAGTGATTAACACTAACTGGTTTTATTCTAACTGGTTTAACTCTAACTGATTAACTCTAACTGGTTTAACTCTAACAGATTAACTCTAACTGGTTTAACTCTACGGTTTAACCTAACTGGTTAACCCTAATGGTTTTACTCTAACTGGTTAACTCTAACTGGTTTGACTCTACGGTTTAACCTAACTGGTTAACCCTAATGGTTTTACTCTAACTGGTTAACCCTAACTGATTAACTCTTTGTCCTTATTCTGTTTCAAACATCGATGTTGAAATCGATTCTTACTTCTTTATATAAGTGTAATAACCCGAAAATCTGGGCCAGTTTAAATTTTTTTATTTTAGCGAATTTTGATTATTTAAAATGAATTATTTTAAATAATATCGACGAGAAATTTATTTTGAATATAATTCGAACGTATATATTATATACGTCGTCGTTAGAATATAAATATTTATATATAATTATAAATAGAATTGAAAATGGCGCGGTAGTTCGATAATTTGATTTCAAACTTCAATTGAATGTACCGGGTGCAAAACAATCCGGATTTTAGTGAAACCAAAAACGTTAGGATCTATTCGTGAATATCTTTCCAACGAATCCGAAAAATCGAAATTTCATAGCGGGAATCAAAAGATATGTCCAGTTGAAAATTCTGAATAGTCGCTATGGAATTCAGGCCCTTAAAAATAGACATTTTGCAAACGTCCTCGGATTTCGACGAAACCACTTTTGTTGGATCCGTGATGTCAAATTATTGCTAGATTCCAAATTTCTTAATTTTTCGAATCAATATGTGAGCGTGGCAAAGGAAAACGCGTTTGACCAGTTTTAGTTGATTTTAATCGACTGGAAAATGACCATTTTTCAAATGGTCTCAGAATTCGACGAAACTAATTTTGTTAGGACCGTATCGTCAATACGAAGCTAGAAAATATTTTTCTGTAATTTTTCGAGTTAGTATGTGACCCCAGCAAATTGAAATGCGCGTTCAAATTCAATATATAGAGTTATATGTTGATTTTGACGAAAACTGATCGAAACGATTGAATCAGCCTACGATACATATCCCATTGTGTTCGGAATGGGGGTAATTAGCTATGGACGACAAGCGGTGGGCCTTGTTTTGAGGTCAAATGAAAAGGCTACCTTTTGGGATTAAAATTATATAAAATTATAATTAAAAATAAATCCCTCCCTCTCCATTTAACTTCTCAGCCCCCCCCGTTCATTATCTTACAAATCAAAAAAAAAAGAAAAAAACCTAAACTACTACCCCCCCCCCCCCCGATCGATCGCCGCGCCGACAGCCCCCCCTCCTCCAGCGCCGTCGTGCTACCCCCCACCTTTTTTCCAGTACGACGCAATACCCCCCCCCCCTCTCACCACTACGACGCGATACCCCCCCCCCCCCAACTTCCTCCTACGCCACCGCGCCGACACCCCCCCTGCCTGCCAAAACCGCCGAGCTCCCCCCCTACGTCGAAGACCGCAGACATACCCCCCCTTGGAAAATCCGATTCAATGTAAGTTTCTCTTACTTTTATTTTTATTTTGGTTTACTGAATTGTCTAGGTTATTTATTTATAAAGTAACTAGTTTATTAGGGATAAAAATATGATTTTTGATATTAGTAGACAATTAAAAATATAATTTTTATATGATAGGCATAAGAAAAATATAATTTTTACATGATAGAAAGAATAAAAATTCGATTCTTATTATATGTGGAATATAGAAATATAATTTTTATAATATAGAAAGGTTAAAAATACAATTTTTATACTAGTGGCATAGTAAAAATATGATTTTAATTCATGTAGAGTAATAAAAATATAATCTTTATTAAGCGAAGAGAAATATAAAAATATAATTTTTATAACGAAGTGAAGTAAAAATTCGATTTTCGTATATTGAATAACGAAGAAAAAATTCGATTTTTATATATCGAATAGCGAAGTAAAAATGTGATTTCTATAGTGATGAAATTGAAAAGGTAAAATCTTTATATTTGAAAAGGCGAAATCTTTATAATAGAAAAATAGAATTTTTATCCATATAGCGTTATAATAAAAATTCGATTTTTATATATTGAATAACGAAAGGAAAAAAATTCGATTTTTATATATTGAATAACGAAAGAAGTAAAAATTCGATTTTTATATATTGAATAACGAAGAAAAAAATTCGATTTTTATATATTGAATAACGAAGAAAAAAATTCGATTTTTATATATTGAATAACGAAGAAAAAATTCGATTTTTATATATCGAATAGCGAAGTAAAAATGTGATTTTTACATATGTAGAGAATACGGACAGAGAAAGTGACAAGAGGCAAGAGCGACAAAGATTTCTACATAAGAAGAGTCGTGGCGTTGGATTAGCAATTCTGTGAGAATTTCTCACTCTTTGATTTAATTTTCTAGTTATATATATATACTAGGATGCAGATGGTGTTTAGTAGCACCCGACACCCGTCGTCCACAGACCATGGACGGCTTATATGCTTGTTTGATTTTGATGTGTAGTTGATTGTGTGATGTGATGTGAAATGAAATAAAATATTTATATAGTTGAAATAAAATATTTTATGGTGGAAAATATTTTATAGATAAAAATAGAATTTTTAACGTGTATATGAAATGAAATAAATATTTATAAACAAATCGGAGATTTGTTTATATACACTGATTTGATTGATATTGATTGGGACGATAAATTTTACACATCGCCCAACTGCACAAATAAAATCTGTGTTTGATTGTTTGAAACCCCACACGGGTATTGGGATGATATATGACATACACTAGTCCCAATAATTAGTTGTATGTCGATCGATGGATTGACAGACTGTTATAAGCGTTAAATATTTATATTTGATGCTTATACAGGGTAGAATGCACTTTGGATGATGGTTGATTATTCATCGTTATTTATATATACATGTGTTGTAGAAAATCCATATAATTAACATTATATGGTGATTGATTGGGCCTCATTCCAGTTTCGAAAAAGAAATATTTAAAATAAAAATACTTGAAATAGAAATATTTGAAGAGAAATATTTAAATAGAAATATTTGAAATAGAAATATTTGAAAAAGAAATATTTGAAAAAGAAATATTTGAAATAGAAATATTTGAAAAAGAAATATTTGGAAAAGAAATATTTGAAATAGAAATATTTGAAATAGAATATTTGAAAATAGGAATATATGAAGCCGTATTGATTAGATTGACGCCATTTTGACGTGAACGATATTTATATCGATTTTATTCATTTTATAATGAATATCAAAAGTGATTTCAAAAATTTGATATTTTGAAAAGAAATGAATTCGAATTGAAATTGAATAGAAATGAATTCGAATTGAAACTGAATTAGAAATCAATTCGAATTGAAATGAATTTAAAACGAATTTATATTGGAATATTCAATTTTGATTTGAAATTGAATATGTAGTTGAAACCGTTTTGAAAATGAATTTGAAACGATTTATAAAATACGTTTTAAAAGGAAATCGATGAAGTATATATTATATATATAGTATAATGGCCTGAATAGAACGCGCCGCGGTAGTTTGCGAATTTCGACCATTGACTTCGAACGGATATTACGGGAGATCCGACCGTCGGATTCTCCTAAAACCAGAACCGTTGGGTTCGTATAGAAAAGAGCTTTCTAACGAATATTAGAAATTTGAAATCTAACGGTTGGATTTGGAATTATGTCCAAATCAAATTTGAAAAAGGTCGTTGTAAGTGCAGTTCGATGGCCGTTGATGGAAATCGACTGTACGGGCCTTGATAAAATTATTAAAAATAGTAATAATTTGTGTAAAATCATAAGAAATGATTTAGAAAGAATTGGGATGAAAAACTCCATATTTGAAAAGATAAAAATAGATTTTTATCGAAATGAACTAGTTTTGAACTAGAATTATAATTCTATTTATTTTTAAATAAATAAATTGAATTTGAAATGGTTTTGAAAATAACCAGAATTTCCAGCGATTGCATTGGAATGGATTTGAATCGAAATTGTCTTCGGAATATTTCGATGTTGGATTTCGTGATTATACATATGTTGTTATGGAAATTTGAAAGATATAGATATATATATCGTTATTTCCAATACGATATCTGTTGGTCGTAGAATTTGATATTGAATATAAACCGATATATTTTCTATTCAGAGCCTTGTATTTAATATCAAATGTGATTTGGGTTTGTCGTGAATGGTGTCTTGACTAACACTGTTCTTGAACCCAGTTGAGAAAAGATTAAATCTTTTTATTTAGATTTAATGAAGTGTACCAATTAAATAATATTTAATTGGAATTGAATTGATATTGATTTTTGGGTTTATCGTGGACAGTGTTTTAAATAACACTCGTTCTTTAACCCGATAATTAATGGAATGTGACTTTGGGTTTATCGTGAACCGTGTTTTAAATGATACTGATTCTTTAACCCAGTTAACGATTAAAACTAAGTGGAGTTTTAATGAATCTTTAATTAGATTGAAATGATCGAGAATGTAGTATCACCAGTTTTGCTCCAGGCGATAGTTAAATCTTTAATTAGATTTGAACGTGAAATGGTAATTGAATTTACCGATAACACCGTAGTGTTAGATATGAAGTATTACCAGTTTTATTTCTTGGGATGAATAGGTTGGGATTGGAAAATTAAAACAAATGATTACTTCGGTAAAGTTCGTTAATCCCGACTAGTTTGAATTGATATTCAAAAGTAGATTAAAGAATAAATTTGAAAGATTTATCTTTGATAAAATTAATGCGAACTTTTCCCTATGAATGTGAAATTTAGAAACTAACTGACGGTTAGCTAAGCAGAATGGTTTTCTGGATATTGATCTGATGTTGGTTTCGGCCTTCGGGGTTAATATTTGGGAAATTATTCTCTTGATTAATTTACGGTTAGTGACTGATGAATTGGAATGAGGCATACGTTGTGTTTGTGTAACACTTATTTAAAATATACGCGAGTTATTCGGAACGACCGGGTTTATCCCATTCTGAATAACTGATACGACGATAAGTCGAATATGAAGACGGTAGTTGAAGACCGGAAGTCTTCACATCGTTTGGGTGATCACTGATGATCTTGATTGGGCTGTACACCCAAGATGAGGGAATCAATCGGTGGTCGTCCAGATGTGCTTAGAGATCGATGGATATGCGAGGAAAGTGCCTCCGGTTTCGTTCAGACCCAGAATGGACTTGTAAATGGACTGTGTGTCTGACATTGGATTTCATTCTGTGTGACTGATATCGTTTGCATAGAGTGGTTTGCCTGTGCGGCATGCTAAGATGCAATTGATCGAGGCTTCTGTTGAAAAGCAAAGTCTTGTGGTGATGATCCAAGCACAGCCTGTGTGGCACAGCTTTGTGTAACGTGAATTCGCGAGCCTCACACCCCGGTTGTGAACCAAAAACGGGAGACGGACCTCAGGGAGGGCATGCGTTTCTTTCTAGCTAGGGTGGTGTCAGTGACCTACCAGCCCTGACATTTATATACTTTTCACCTGTGTGGTTGTTGCTGTTGCGAGGCGCCTCGGTTAGATCGGACGATCCGGGTCCGATGGAGCCATTCGTTGGCTCATTTACGCCCCAAAGGGCGGGGAAACGCCGTGTTCAGGAATTTTAATCCACATCGGTGGACCGGCCCTGTCGCTCCAAGGCTTGACTGAGTACTTGCCTGAGGCTCGGGCTAGAGAGTCTCAAATCGGTTGAGGACTATCTTTTGCCTCGGTTCATAGATGGAAATCCAATTTCCAAATTCGTGACATTTGCGGTTTTAATTGTAGAACTAGTAGGGCGACATGATATATGGTACCCATGCCGCCTATGATTGATACTTATGATTTGAAGTTGTTTTATACACTATGCACTTATAATAGTATCAAATAATCTGTTTTAAACGTATCAAGCATTCTTTGGTTGTTATAAGGGAAAACCCTATCCCCCGGCTTGCGTTGCATTGTGTGATAGGACCGGGGTCTTATAATAGCTTCATTTTTCTCTATTTAGCATCGCGCTGTTTGTTTTATGCACTGGTATTCGTGGGAGGAAACTCGTTCCGTGTTATACGGCGTGGTCCCTTGATTTATCTAACTTTGAAATAAAGATTAATAACTGTTTTAGTTCTCACACCAGTCCCATGACTGACCTGGAGTTTATTGTTTTGACCTAAACTCTGGGTGCCCCTATTTTGACACGGGCAGCTAGTAGTTTTGGTTTTGCAGATTTATATTCACAGGATCCTGGTTTACAGCTGGAATGATATCCGGAAAGCTTTGTATCCGTATATCTCTTCTAGTTGTGTATTGTATTATTTTCCGCTGCTATGTATTTAAGTGTAATTTAAATCTCTGATATTTCTGTGTAATATTCATTTATACTCTGTATATTCTTGTAATCTGATGCATTGTTGTAATATACAATGAAATGTTCTTCCGTCTGCGTTCTGTTTTGTCCTGTTCTCAAACGATCAGGCGTTTCGAGCGGTCTGGATCGGTTTAACGACTGATTCGGATCGAGCGAAATTCCTTGTCGTCACAATAAGTCTTGACTTATATATTTTATTTATCCAAATGATAAATATTAAACTTAATTTATAAATATCAATTATAAATCAATCTGCTCCTTTTATCTGTTTACTTCTTCATATATAATTCAGACTTATATATATATATATATATATATATATATATCTATTTATCCAAAGATAAATATTTCCTTTATAATCTATTTGTTTTCTAAATGCCTTTACCCATGTTTCCTTTTTAAATCTTTATTTGTAAATGGTTTACAAATATTACCCTTTTAAATTCTATTTGCAAATGGTTTGCAAATATTCCCTTCTCTATTCTATTTGCAAATGGCTTGCGAATATTTCCTTTTCAACTCTATTTGCAAATGTGTTGCAAATATTTCCTATATAGTATCTTATTTGTTTTCTAAACAAATATTCCTTTTATCTTATTCTATTCATTTAAAAAATAAATATCCTTTTCTTATCCTATTTATTTAACAAACTAATATCCATTATAACCTATTTGTAAATGTTTTACACATATTTCTCTTTCTATTTTATTTGTAAATGGTTTACAAATATTTCTTTATTCATTCTCTAAATAAATAATCCCTTTTTATAACTTATTTATTTTCTAAGTCAATATCTCTTTATCTTATCCTATTTATTTAACAAATAAATAATCCATTTAAATATCTAATTTATTTATTCTAAATAAATAATTCACTTTATAAATATTCCATTTATAAAGATTTCCCTTCATATAAAATTCCACTTAAACATATTTCCTATTTATAAATATTCCATTTATAAATAAATTTCTATTTATAAGTATTCCATTTATAAATCATTTCCTTTATAAAATCTTCTTTGATTTTCTAAATATTATCTCTTTTATAAAACCCCTCTGATTTTATAAATAATCTAATTTCAAAATTCATTTTGAAAATTCCCTTTTTCCCAAATTCCGGTGTGTTATGGTGTTTAACATATCAAATTACAATGTCCAATATCGTCCATACACATATAGTCAACAACAGATTATAAACCACGTCATATATCACAATATATGAAAATAATAAAATAGCTGTTGAGGAATCCAGTCGGATTCCTCCAACCTATTTCCCTGCATCCACAGACGTTACACAATAAAATCAACATCACTTTCAGTTCCATATGATATTTTCTGGTAAACAGAATCAATATAGAAATTCAACTAACTGACTAGCAGTTCAATCAAAAGTCAACACATAGTCAATCAGCCAATATTTAGCAGTTCTAAAAATACAACATGAAATTATAAACTGTTTAGAGTTAGTAAGATTTACTCACATTGGCAGTTCATCATTAAAGAATGATAAACTGTTGTTTGATTTGAATCAAACAATTTATTTCGCCATAAATTCAAACGAGCTCCACTCCACTTCAAACCAGTTCCATTGTGAAGTGCTCGTCCATACGATCCTAACGGATCCTGTTTCGCTCAATTCTGATTTTTTATGACTGAGATATTTAATTTACAATTTTGAATACACTTATTTGAATAAACTAAAAATTTTAGAATTAATTTACAAGGTCCTCACCCCTTTATCCACTTCGGCCCACCATCCCAATACCCAACCCGACATCAATCCTTCTTCCTCAAACGGCTTCGTGCTTCTAGGAAAACCGTCCCCCATTTAACACCTTTCTCCACCATTTTCTATCTCCTTTCTTCACAGACCTCAAACTAAAACCACCACAATACTCAGTGTGAAATTCTCATTATTTCCCAAGCCTTGAATCGAATCCGCACAACCCAGTATCACGCAGTCCCAAAACAAAACCAGCGACAACTTTTACTTTGAAAATTCCACAAACAATCGTTCGAGATCCACCTACTTTCCTGAACCCAAAACAAACGCCTAGAACTCGATTTGCTGCTTCAATCCTCACGAACAGCTTAACCTTAGCTCGAAGAACTATCGCGGTTTAAAGCAACGAACCCCAAAACGAAAACCGCACTTCTCAGAAGTGGTACCGAATCGAAGAGGAGATCACCAGTATTTCAAGAACATATGTATAGCGATTTATTGTATTTGATTTCCATTTCTTTTTTATTTTTCTTTCATTTTGTGAGGCACGATATTTTGTTTCAGGAAAGCAATACCGGCGGCCTTGTGTTCTTTGACCAGAACATAGTGAAATTTTAGGTTTTAGAAGCAAGGGTGTGGTATTTATAAGGAGAGCAATTGTTTTTATATTGATTTTTAAACAATCGTTGTGTGTATTCGTCTTCTAAAAATTCTCATGATCATGTATGACACCCGAAAATCATGAAAATTGGCATCAGCTACAGTTCGACATTATGGTCCCAACGAAACTGGTTTTGTCGAATCCTGACTCCGTTTGCTCACATAGCGTATTTTTAACTGTTGAAATACTGACTGTTTTTCACTCTAAAAATATGTACGGCCACATAGTGACTCTAAAAATCACAGAACTTGGAATCTAACAATAATTAAATATTACGGATCCAACAAAATTGGTTTCGTCGAATTCTGAGGTCGTTTGCAAAACTGGCTATTTTTAAGCTCTGGATGACCCATTTAAATATATAAATATATTTAAATATAATTAAATTAAATATTTAAAAATAAATAGTATCGTCAATATTCACAGTGGAATACCATACAGCTTCAAAAAAATCTAATATGGATTTCTAACTCGATATTTCAAATCTGGGTCAACCCGATATTCGATTTATATTGAAATTCCTTTTTAAAATATAAATAATTCCTTTATAATTTATAAAGGAATTCCACATCAACTTTTCTAAACTTTGATTTGGACATAAATCAAAATCTACACGATGAAATCCCGATTTTTCTCTTCCACTAGAAAGATATACTCCACCAGCTCCTAAGTTTCTTGTTTCACAGAAATCCGATTTAAAACGGCTTCTGTATATTCAGTTGAAGTTCGAATCACCAATTTACGAACTTCAGCGCCATTTCGAGCTCGATTTTAATTATAATATAATTATACATTCATACTTCGTTCAAATAATATTTTCGTTATTATAATTCAATTCCAAACTGAATTATATATTTCAAATTTCCCAATTCATACCATATCGCCGTTTCAGCCCATTTTGATTATTTCATAATTAAATATATTATTTAATTATTATTTAAATTAAATATTCACTATTATTTAATTAAAAAACCATTATATTCCCTAAATCAGTTTATAAATAATTAAATAAATTAATTATTATATCGCTGAAATGTGGGTCATTACATTTTGTCTTACATTTTCGTACTCCGGCCTTCCCGTCCTCCGTCTTCTTCTTTTCTTTTTGGAAAGAAAACTAACTACACACTTTAATTCATGGCGTCACCCATTTATTCCATCTCCCCACAACTACTAATTATTCCGCCACTTCACCTCTTCGATTATCTGTCACCTCACTGGGATTTATCTCCTCTTGACCGCAATTTAGTTTTCCTTTCCATGCCGCGATAGGTTGTTTTTCCTTACCAGGCCTTCCATGGCAGCCTACTCTCCAGATCTACAAGTTTCCTCCCTCCACGACCTCTTTTCACACTGAGACGATGTCATCCAAGGTAAAATCAGATTTTACTTAATCTACTTTAACTTATTGCTGTTCGCTAATGTTATCTTCTGCAGATCTGGACGTACCCATGTTTCCTCTGCTAGATCTGTTTTGATGGTTGAGATTTTTCTAACTTAAAAATTAGCCGGTGATGATTAAAAGATAGAGTCTTATACCCACTGGACTTTGGTGATCGTTAAGCCCAATTTCAGATTTCTTCATAATAATGGTGTTGTCCACGGTGCGGTGAGTTTTCCCTTTCATAATAACCGAGTATATATTCAAAATCATATATATTGTACCTGAACAAAAAATTTGGAAGCAATAGTCTTGATGCTGCAGGTTTGAAATTTTGGAAGCAATAGTCTTGCTACTGCAGGTTAGAAAATCTGGAAACAACAGTCTTCCTAATAAATCTGTTGTTGCTTTCCATTCATTTGGTAATCTCTATTTTTATACACATGCTTCTAGATATACAGTTTCGGTTTTGTAATTTGGGGAATTATACTACATATTGCTAATTTCATATTGTGTACTACATAATTTTAAACACAAGGGAATGAGAACTATGAATTGAGATTGCAATGCTCCACTTTTAATGTCTATAACTCCTTACACATATGATATTCAGTAATTTAAGACATCTTTCACTTTTATAATGATATACTAATTATTTTTACATCATTTTATTCAAAAAATTTAGTTATGTTCATCCGGGAAGCAAATTTTATGCAAATAAAGACCACTGCAATGGATGGTTAAAAGACCCAAAGTAATCATAGTTTAAAGTATGCTTGACGTACAAGATTCATAACTGATTATCAGATTACATGACTTATCATATTGAATTCATTCCGTTACTGTTTGAAAAATTGTTGTTCAACTACAACATGTATAAATTTGAATAATGACATCATATGTAGTTGGAATCATAAAATTGTCAGGATTTTAGTATCAAATTTGATTATGTTGTTGCTATAAATTGATTAAATTAATTATCATATTAAACTGATTCCGTTACAGTTTGAATGTTGTGATTGAATTTGATAGTTGTTTCCTTTTACTGTTCTCACTAATTTTTATACGTATAATGCTTTGCTAATAACCGTCTGTAATGTTCTTATTAGTAGTTACAGTTTTTTTTAAGCATCAGAAGTAACTTGATTTATTTTACTGCCCAAATCAATCGTCTCACATCGCTAAACTTTTATGTATATTCATGGTGTATTTATAATATAACGCAATCAAATTTTCCTCATATATTTAGTAAGATAAGTTAATAGTTCTTTATAGCTTACAGTTGTTTTCTAATGTTCGAATTTAACACTACTAAATCTTATAGGATGTCAATGATAGCTTGGATTGAACTCAAATGTACAAGAGTATGATGGATCCTTTCCGCGAAATAAGAATCTGTGCGAGTGGTATCATCCTATTACATAAGTGTTGTCTTTTGCATCTCATCATACCTCATTTAAGTTCTACAAACTAAAGATGTGCCAACTGTAATACTCATATAGTAAGTTACTCAATTATTAGACTTATATTCACTGGCGTTGGAAAATTACTACCATACATTAGATTAACATATATACCATACCTATTTTATTGCTGTTGATGGGACATATAGTTTCAATTAAAGAAGGTCAAAGCGTTTGGTATTAAAATGCGAAGTCTATTTTTTTTCACTATAACGTACTTGGTTATTGTATAGAAATAGCAAGTAACGTGACTTAGTGAGTATGGGAAATATGTAAAGATTGCATCACAGATTGGAAAAATGGAGTATTAGGTAGGTGTTTGTTCGAACGAATATTTACTTTTTTTTTGATACAGTCGGTTTATTTTCAGGTAGGAGAAAAGAGCCTTAGGACGAAATTATGTCATTGGTAGCAAGATTATAATTTGGCTTAAACATTGAACGTCAACAAAGCAAGGTTTTCTCGAGACCATCAGTTGGAATTGGTTATATTCTCTACAAGTATTTTGCTTGGTTGGTGTCCGGTTAATCGCAATTGGAGTTTGGTTGACAGATTGATTGTTGTGGCGCATTCTTTCAGCGTCGACTATACAGGATGCACATAAAGGATAAAGATGAATAAAGTTGCTTTTCGAACCTTCAAAACATCAGGTAAATCTTTAAGCTACAAAATTAGTTACTATAAAATAATTTAGGTCTGCATTATTATGACTTAGACCATTTTATTTGAGTACTTTACATAGCTACAATCAAATTATTATGAGGATAGTATCCAAAATGGCACTGTGATGTTTGAGGATTGATGTGGCAGCATAATGAGTTGAACCCGAGTAAGGTAAATCTTTAAGCTCGACATAATTTAGGAATGCATACTTATGTTCTTCATATGTCAAATAGTAGATTAGGACTTTTGGTTTTAACCTTAATGTACACTTATGTTTGTCTGGCTACATTTCTAATTAAATTTACATTATGTTAATTGCACTATAGAAAATGTAACACCCCACTCCCGCTATGATCACTCACTAAGGGAATGCCATAGCATCGGTGGAGTATTTTAGTGAATATAGAACAGAAAAATTACAACAAGACAGATATAAATAGTACTTGAAATTTAAAACATCATCTCATAACAGCGGAAGTAAAACATGTCTGGTTACATCATAAAACCACAATAAAAGTCAAGTACAATATCCATCAAAATAAAGAAGTACATAATCCCACTCTCATACAATAGCCATGACAAAAGAAAAGATAACTGGGTAACTGGAGCTTTACATCTATCCAAGCTCCTAAAGACTGGAACAGCAATCCGATCAAGCTCCACTACTGCTAGGATCCACCGTAGGACCTGAGGGTTGGGAAAAAGATAAAAACAACGGGGTCAGACATAAGTCTGAGCGAGTCCTATAACTTTAACAATACAATCGTTAAAGTAACCAGAGAAGACATAAACTGATATACGGTAACTAATGGGGATGAATGGCTACACTAAGCAGTCAACTAAACTAAGATAAAAGATAAAGACGCATCTACCCTTCCAAAGGTAAATTACTAAACTGCACCACACCAGTCATTCCTAACTTAAAGGTTGATCCCACCCATGGACTTATAAAATTAACTTAATAGTTCTCGCGTACCCCTAGGTGACTAAGTAGACGCCACGGGGCCCTACAATCCACTAGGTGTACACACTACTCCCCATTCGATCGGCTCCCTAACGTAGATACCCGTGCTGGCCCCACCGTGGGGTGTACCATTCCCCAACGTGGCAACCTGATAAAATTAACGGTGCACGGCTTATATCTACACGATGCAACAATGTCTTATTTACCAGCCCGGGTCCATACACGCATATGAAACCCGTTGGTCATGCGTTGCCACCGCTAACCCATTTTGGCCTCTTATAGTCAAGCCCAGTATGCGTGTCCCGTCCTCAACATGGGTCGAGC
Source organism: Allium sativum (assembly GCA_030737875.1). Lineage (NCBI taxonomy): Eukaryota > Viridiplantae > Streptophyta > Magnoliopsida > Asparagales > Amaryllidaceae > Allium > Allium sativum. The sequence continues at coordinate 1,012,807,265 of CM060926.1, read as the reverse complement.
CCACTAAGATACGTATGGGTTACTGGTTGAAATGGGCCCCCAGCACAAGCCATCCCCCTAAGCTTGGCCCACACACTAGTGTTTCCCACTTAACCCTTTAATCATGTTTAATTACATGTTTCATCTTGGTTAAGTATTTTATCATATTTTCTATTGGCAACCACTAGCAATTTCCACATACCACCCAAGGTACCCACTTAACCCCCATGCCCCACTACATGCTTATCTGGTTAAGTGTTTCTTAATTGACTTACACCGTAACCGTGTAAAGGACCCCTCACATTGGACCGTCATTTGTAGATGCCTGGTTAAGCCGGTAGGTTCCGGGCAGTCTTACACTACAAACGGGTCCAACCTCGTGTCATTTACCCTTATTACGTATTTAATTTATGATTAAGACCCCTCACATTGGACCGTCATTTGTAGATGCCTGGTTAAGCCGGTAAACTCCGGGCAGTCTTACACTACAAACGGGTCCAACCTCGTGTCTTAATCGATTAATTACTCCTAATTAATCACCCCCATAATTTGTGTTAATTATCATGTTTATTTTAGGAATATGGGTGCACCTAACTTAATAGGCAAATTCCCAACTCCAAAGTGTGGGTACACCCAACTTAATAGGCAAATTCCCAACACATAGTATGGGTACACCTAACTTAATAGGCAAATTCCCATACTATGTTCATTTATTTTATGTTATGCATAATTATATTAATTTCACACAATCTTATTAACATATGCATTTAATTAACCCCATCGTTCCCACGTAATTTCGTTCTCATGACATAACACATATAAAAGGTGTCAACTTGCATATGTATGAACATGTTTCAAAGGTGCCATCTTGCATATTAACAAACACATAACTTGTATATGAACTTGCATAACATGTCACATAACTTGCATATAATCTTGTATAACATGTCACATAACTTGCATATTAACTTGTATAACATGTCACATAACTTGCATATTAACTTGCATAACATGTTACATAAACTTACATATTAACAAATACATGACTTGCATATGAACTTGCATAATATGTCACATAACTTGCATATGAACTTGCATAACATGTTACATAACTTGCATATGAACTCATAAACTTGCATATGAACTTGCATAACATGTTACATACTTGCATATGAACTCATAAACTTGCATATGAAGAAACATACAACTTGCATAATTATCATACAAGTAACTTGCATATTATCATACATGTAACTTGCATATTAACATATGATCACAAAGCACAAAACTTGCATAACCCACATACATTAGCAAACTAACATCATGTCATATGACTTAAAACCCATTAATCCACAAACAAAACCATATGATCTCATCATATCTCATCTACTTAGTTTAGCAATTGATCATTAGAGTGATAGAAACTCACTACTAGCCAATTTGCACTCCAAATGAAGAAGATTAAGATGCTTAGAATGGATTAGAGGTTGATTAGAGAGTGATTAGCTTGCAACCCTCTTCATAAATTAGTGGAGGCTCCTTCTAAGATTTAATTTGGCGGCATGTAGCCCTCAATTCTATTTTTAGTATGGATTAGGGTAGGTTTAGGGTGTATTTATAGATTAGGTGAGTGTTTTAGGCCCTTAGATTAACCCTAAATTAGATTAGGACCCTTAGATTTCGGAACCTTCCAGAAACCAGCCCTAAGACCAAGCCCAAACCCCAAACTGGTGCACCCAACCACAGAACTCTCTAGAAACTGTGCAGGTTTCCTGTCCCGACATGGGCGCACTTCCCAAGTGCGCCAGTGTATTTTTGTGCTGGCGCACTTCACAAGTGCGCCAGTGCATTTCTGGCCTGTTTCGGGTTTTTCTGCCTAACTTCGTTCGTCCATATCTCTTTCATACGGTACCCGTTTTACGCAAACTCGGACTCTATTTCGCGTATTTTTCCGAGACGAACGCAATGACGCAGCCCGTTTCCCCTGATTCTCACATCTGAGATTAATTATACTTTAAATACTAACCATTAGTGTTAATTGAAATTCGGGGTGTTACATTCTCCCCTACTTAAAGGATTTCGTCCTCGAAATCTCTAAGTCAAGAAGAACGTATCCTACCAACCAAACAACCATTTACTAAACCATCAACCACAAGCAACCATTATCCTTAGAAACTTCTAATGATGTATGAACATATGCAGAAAGTGTGTGTATATGTCCGTATACTAATGCAAAATCAGGCGGTCTACTGATTCAGTCGACCTCCTTAATGCAAACCATGATAGTGCCATGCATCCAATATGTATGCGAAACCCTATTGACACATACAATTTCTATATGCGTGCACAACCATACACAAAAATGCATCATCCACATGATAACACAACCATGATACATCCATCAATCTAACTACCACATCCATTTATGCGATATGCAACATGAAGTGACTGAGCCGATCTAGTGCCTAATGTGTGTGTATATGCATCCACGAGCAACCACTAGCAAACAATTGCATCCACATGCATCCATCAACCATAACATGTTTCAAACACATGTTTCAACCATAGGTTTTACCCTATCTAAAGGTCATAGGTACTAGCGAGAGGATATACTAAAGATAAGATAAGTTCTAGACAAGCGATAAAGGAGAAGTTAAAAGACATACTCTCAAAAAGAAATGGATACAAAGAACACATCTTCGCTTCCGTCTCCCAAGTAGCATTGCTTTCGTCATCTCCCCATTGCACTTTAACTAGCTGAACTTCTCTGTTCCTCAACTTCCTAGTTTCTGACCCAAGGATGCGAGTAGGAGCTCGTCGAATCGTCGCATCACGCTCTACCTCTACATCTCTAAGCAAGCTCGGCTCTACCACCTCTGCGGTCTCATGTAAGCACTTCCTCAAATGTGATACATGGAATACATCATGAACACCACTAAGTCTGTCGGGCAACTCCACCCTATATGCCATCCGTCCAATCCTTTCCTTAATAGGAAACGGCCCAACAAACCTCGGTGCTAACTTCCCAACGGACCCAAAGCGAACAACATTTCTCAACGGAGATACTTTGACAAAAGCCATGTCCCCAACCTCAAACTCAAGATCCGTCCTTCTCCGATTCGCATAAGATTTCTGTCTATCTTGCGCTGCTTTCATCCTTCTTCGAATCAAATCAATCTTATCTGAAGTCTCTCTAACCATATCTGGACCAAGCAAGATCTTATCCGTAGATTCCCACCAACATGTAGGAGATCGACAAGGCCTTCCATAAAGAGCTTCGAAAGGTGCCATGCCAATACTAGACTGAAAGCTGTTATTGTATGCGAACTCCACCAAAGGAAGATGTTCTTCCCATGTACCTCCAAAATCCAAGATACAAAGCCTCAAGAGATCTTCTAAGATACGGTTCACCCTCTCGGTCTGACCGTCCGTCTGAGGATGATATGCGGTGCTCAAACACAACTGAGTCCCTACCGCCTCTTGCAAACTTCTCCAAAACTCACTAGTGAAGATTGGATCTCGATCACTCACAATGCTGGATGGTACGCCATGCAATCTAACAATCTCTCTAACATAGACTGAAGCAAGCCATGGAGCGGTCCTCTTACTCTTCACGGGTATAAAATGGGCACTCTTGGTAAGTCTGTCTACCACAACCCAAATTCCCGTATTGCCCTTCCTCGATCTCGGTAACCCATCGATGAAATCCATCGAGACACTATCCCACTTCCATTGCGGAACTTCCAATGGGTGTAGCAACCCACCGGGTTTCCTTTGCTCCGCTTTAACTTGTTGGCACACTAAGCATCTAGCCACATACTCGGCCACATCTTTCTTCATACCGGCCCAGAAGAAAACTCTCTTCATGTCTTGGTACATTTTGTCTCCACCGGGATGAATAGTCATCCTTGAACGATGTGCATCATCCAAAATAGCCTTCTTCAAACCCTCATCTTGCGGTACACAAAGTCTACCGTCTTTATGCAACCATCCCCTATCATCTATGGTGTATCTACCCAAATGGCTGGACGACTCCCCCCTTATAAGCTTCTCTACCAACTCAACCAACTGTGGGTCGTCTCGCTGAGCCTCGCCAATCCGTCCCAAAAGAGTAGGTCTAACCTCCAAGGATGCTAACAAACCAGGTACAAAGTCAATAGAAGGTCTGAAGTCGAACAAAGAAAGAAACTCCAAGCTTCGCCGTTCCACGAACAATGGACTCAAAGATAGCCTTTTTCTACTCAAGGCGTCCGCCACCACGTTACCCTTGCCAGGGGTATACGCTATCTCGAAATCATAGGATGCTAAGAACTCCATCCACCTTTGCTGTCTTAAGTTTAAATCCTTCTGAGAGAATAAGTACTTCAATGATTTATGGTCAGTGAACAACTCGAATCTCTCACCAAGAAGATAATGGCGCCAAGACTTAAGTGCGAAAACAATCGCGGCCAACTCTAGATCATGGGTAGGGTAATTCTTCTCATGCACTCTCAATTGCCTCCCTCCATAGGCTATTACCCTTCCCTCCTGCATCAAGACTGCGCCTAATCCTGTCCCACAAGCATCGGTATAAACAACAAACGGCTTACTCCCATCTGGAAGCACTAAAACTGGAGCGGTGGTCAAAGCTCTCTTTAACCGTTGGAAAGCATCATCACAATCTACGTCCCATGAGAAAACCAGATTCTTCTTCGTCAAGCGGGTTAATGGGGCTGATATCTTCGCGAAGTCTTTGATGAACTTCCTATAATATCCTGCCAACCCCAAGAAACTACTTACTTCTGTAGCATTTCTAGGAACTTTCCAATCCTGGATAGATACTATCTTTGCGGGATCCACAGCTATCCCTTCCTTAGAGACCACATGCCCTAAGAATCGCACTTCTCTTCTCCAAAAATGACATTTAGAGAATTTAGCTTTAAGACTATGTGCTCGAAGAGTCTCCAACACTTCTCTGAGATGTAAGGCATGCTCTTCTTCACTCTTGGAAAAGACCAAGATGTCATCCACAAAGACCACTACAAACTTATTCAGATACTCTCTGAACACTCTACTCATCAGATCAACAAAGTATGCAGGGGCGTTTGTCAACCCAAATGGCATCACAAGCCACTCATAAAAACCATCCGGAGTCCGGAAAGCAGTCTTCTCTATACTGTCCTCCGCCACTCTCAACTGATGAAACCCTGTAGCTAAGTCCATCTGCGAAAACACTGAGGCGCCAACCAACTGATCAAAGAGATCATCTATCCTCGGTAATGGGTGTCTATTCTTCTTCGTGAGCTTATTAAGTTCTCTATAATCCACACAAAGTCTGAGGGACCCATCCGCCTTCGTGGCAAACACTACTGGAGCTCCCCACTCCGATATACTTCGCCTTATGAACCCCTTCTCAAGCAACTCCCCTACTTGCTTATGAAGTTCTCTTCTCTCACGAGGAGCCATGTGGCGCACTGGCAAAGACACTGGTTTGGCATTATCCACCAAATAAATTCGGAAATCTATCTCCCGCTTCGGAGGCAAACCCTTCACCTCTTCAAACACATCCGGATATTCCCGGACCACTCTGACAGAACGCAAACTCTCGACCGAAGCATCGAGCGATTCAAGATAACTTAGCAAAACAGATTCCATGGGATTACAAGAGATCTCGAGAGTATTACCAAAGCGGGTCATAAGCCTGACAACTCTCCTTTCACAATCAAGAACGGCACCATTACTGGATAACCAGTCCATGCCCAAAATCAACCCATAGCCCGTGAAGCCCAATACAAAAGCATCACATCCAAACTCAACGCTAAGTATAGTAATCTTCAAACCCAAACATATCATAGACAGATATATGGAGCCCCCAATTGGGTTTGAAACAACCAAGGGATCATCAACTAGACTGGTGTCTAAGTGCAGTGACTCAACTAACGATGATGAGATAAAAGAATGCGATGCGCCAGAGTCAAACAAAGTACGAACTGGATGATCAAACAGAAAAACCAGACTTTCAACGGAAATAGTTCTACCTCTCTGCTGAATCGGTGGAACTGAGAGAGCCTGAACTTGCCCCCCTGCCTGAGCTGGTGCCATAAGAGCTTGCACCTGACCTCCTGAGGTAGACCCCGTCTTCTGCCCCTTCTTTGGGCAGTCCTTCACAAGATGTCCTGCTTCACCACAATGAAAGCAACCGGTCTTCTTCTTTTTGCGACAATCCTTGCTGAGGTGGCCTGGGATCCCACAATTGAAGCACTTCTTCTTCTTCTTCCCCTTGTCACCATTGCCTTTTCCACCCTTGCCTTGTTGTTGTTGTTGCGGTTTCTTCTGATCCCCCTTCTTCTCTGGTGCCTTAGAACTCTTATCATCCTCATGCATAAGTGCCATGTAGACAAGCTTCTCAAAGGTGGCCCCCATAGGAATGTGAGTCATATCTATTCCTTGCAATGGTTCGTTCAAGCCTCTAACGAACCTCAAAGCCTTCTTCTCCGGTGTATTCACCAACTCTATGCCAAACCTTGCTAATTGATTGAATTTGTTGACATATTCTTTCACCGTGAGATTCCCTTGCTTCAAATTCAAGAACTTCTCCATAAACAGATTCTCTTCCGCCCTTGAGAGAAACTTAGCCCCAAACCTTTGCTTGAAATCTGCCCAAGAGTCAACAGGGCGTTCTCCATTAGTGACCTCCCACCAGAATGAGGCCTCTCCCTTCATTAACCAAGCCGCCAACTTGACTTTCTTTCCCTCTTCCACTTCAAAGATATCTAGCAACTCTTCCACTTCCTTAAGCCAATCTCTAGCCTCTACGAAAGTCTCTGAACCTAGAAAAGGTTTTCCTCCTATAGCCTTGAACTCCTTGCAAATCTTAGCAAAATTATCCACTCTAGGCTGAGGAGGAGGAGCGGTTGCCTCTGGTGTAGTAGCATTGGCTGGACCCGCAGCCGCGGCCCTAGCCTCTTGTAACCTCCTATACCATAGTGGTATAACTAAGCCCTCCGGGATGTTAAGATCTTCAGCCATGCTGAAACGAAAGAGGAAAGATTCAAAAAGGAGATTCCTAAAGATAAAGATATGGCTATTGGGGATTATGCTTTTCTTTTTCAAAAACTTTTCTCTTAAAAGACATGTTTTTGAAAATACTTTTTCCAAAAATAAAACCTTTACTATTTTCTAAAAAAAAAGTATTTTTCTCAAAAATTTATCTGTTCCGGTAACCTTCAGCTCTGATACCACGTGTAACACCCCACTCCCGCTATGATCACTCACTAAGTGAATGCCATAGCATCGGTGGAGTATTTTAGTGAATATAGAACAGAAAAATTACAACAAGACAGATATAAATAGTACTTGAAATTTAAAACATCATCTCATAACAGCGGAAGTAAAACATGTCTGGTTACATCATAAAACCACAATAAAAGTCAAGTACAATATCCATCAAAATAAAGAAGTACATAATCCCACTCTCATACAATAGCCATGACAAAAGAAAAGATAACTGGGTAACTGGAGCTTTACATCTATCCAAGCTCCTAAAGACTGGAACAGCAATCCGATCAAGCTCCACTACTGCTAGGATCCACCGTAGGACCTGAGGGTTGGGAAAAAGATAAAAACAACGGGGTCAGACATAAGTCTGAGCGAGTCCTATAACTTTAACAATACAATCGTTAAAGTAACCAGAGAAGACATAAACTGAAATACGGTAACTAATGGGGATGAATGGCTACACTAAGCAGTCAACTAAACTAAGATAAAAGATAAAGACGCATCTACCCTTCCAAAGGTAAATTACTAAACTGCACCACACTAGTCATTCCTAACTTAAAGGTTGATCCCACCCATGGACTTATAAAATTAACTTAATAGTTCTCGCGTACCCCTAGGTGACTAAGTAGACGCCACGGGGCCCTACAATCCACTAGGTGTACACACTACTCCCCATTCGATCGGCTCCCTAACGTAGATACCCGTGCTGGCCCCACCGTGGGGTGTACCATTCCCCAACGTGGCAACCTGATAAAATTAACGGTGCACGGCTTATATCTACACGATGCAACAATGTCTTATTTACCAGCCCGGGTCCACACACGCATATGAAACCCGTTGGTCATGCGTTGCCACCGCTAACCCATTTTGGCCTCTTATAGTCAAGCCCAGTATGCGTGTCCCGTCCTCGACATGGGTCGAGCCCACTAAGATACGTATGGGTTACTGGTTGAAATGGGCCCCCAGCACAAGCCATCCCCCTAAGCTTGGCCCACACACTAGTGTTTCCCACTTAACCCTTTAATCATGTTTAATTACATGTTTCATCTTGGTTAAGTATTTTATCATATTTTCTATTGGCAACCACTAGCAATTTCCACATACCACCCAAGGTACCCACTTAACCCCCATGCCCCACTACATGCTTATCTGGTTAAGTGTTTCTTAATTGACTTACACCGTAACCGTGTAAAGGACCCCTCACATTGGACCGTCATTTGTAGATGCCTGGTTAAGCCGGTAGGTTCCGGGCAGTCTTACACTACAAACGGGTCCAACCTCGTGTCATTTACCCTTGTTACGTATTTAATTTATGATTAAGACCCCTCACATTGGACCGTCATTTGTAGATGCCTGGTTAAGCCGGTAAACTCCGGGCAGTCTTACACTACAAACGGGTCCAACCTCGTGTCTTAATCGATTAATTACTCCTAATTAATCACCCCCATAATTTGTGTTAATTATCATGTTTATTTTAGGAATATGGGTGCACCTAACTTAATAGGCAAATTCCCAACTCCAAAGTGTGGGTACACCCAACTTAATAGGCAAATTCCCAACACATAGTATGGGTACACCTAACTTAATAGGCAAATTCCCATACTATGTCCATTTATTTTATGTTATGCATAATTATATTAATTTCACATAATCTTATTAACATATGCATTTAATTAACCCCATCGTTCCCACGTAATTTCGTTCTCATGACATAACACATATAAAAGGTGTCAACTTGCATATGTATGAACATGTTTCAAAGGTGCCATCTTGCATATTAACAAACACATAACTTGCATATGAACTTGCATAACATGTCACATAACTTGCATATAATCTTGTATAACATGTCACATAACTTGCATATTAACTTGTATAACATGTCACATAACTTGCATATTAACTTGCATAACATGTTACATAAACTTACATATTAACAAATACATGACTTGCATATGAACTTGCATAATATGTCACATAACTTGCATATGAACTTGCATAACATGTTACATAACTTGCATATGAACTCATAAACTTGCATATGAACTTGCATAACATGTTACATACTTGCATATGAACTCATAAACTTGCATATGAAGAAACATACAACTTGCATAATTATCATACAAGTAACTTGCATATTATCATACATGTAACTTGCATATTAACATATGATCACAAAGCACAAAACTTGCATAACCCACATACATTAGCAAACTAACATCATGTCATATGACTTAAAACCCATTAATCCACAAACAAAACCATATGATCTCATCATATCTCATCTACTTAGTTTAGCAATTGATCATTAGAGTGATAGAAACTCACTACTAGCCAATTTGCACTCCAAATGAAGAAGATTAAGATGCTTAGAATGGATTAGAGGTTGATTAGAGAGTGATTAGCTTGCAACCCTCTTCATAAATTAGTGGAGGCTCCTTCTAAGATTTAATTTGGCGGCATGTAGCCCTCAATTCTATTTTTAGTATGGATTAGGGTAGGTTTAGGGTGTATTTATAGATTAGGTGAGTGTTTTAGGCCCTTAGATTAACCCTAAATTAGATTAGGACCCTTAGATTTCGGAACCTTCCAGAAACCAGCCCTAAGACCAAGCCCAAACCCCAAACTGGTGCACCCAACCACAGAACTCTCTAGAAACTGTGCAGGTTTCCTGTCCCGACATGGGCGCACTTCCCAAGTGCGCCAGTGTATTTTTGTGCTGGCGCACTTCACAAGTGCGCCAGTGCATTTCTGGCCTGTTTCGGGTTTTTCTGCCTAACTTCGTTCGTCCATATCTCTTTCATACGGTACCCGTTTTACGCAAACTCGGACTCTATTTCGCGTATTTTTCCGAGACGAACGCAATGACGCAGCCCGTTTCCCCTGATTCTCACATCTGAGATTAATTATACTTTAAATACTAACCATTAGTGTTATTTGAAATTCAGGGTGTTACAGAAAATAAGGCTGAAAATTTGTGATTCTATTGAAACTTTATTACAAGTTCCATTTTCTGCATGGAAATGGAATTTTACTGATAAATACCAAGTTATGCAATACAATTTTCAATTGGTACATATGAATTATTTTTTATAACTATACCAATATTCATGGTTTAAATATTGGAACATTTTTTAAAAGTTGTGTATGGAATTAAACATTTGCATGTGTAACAAATAGCAAGCTGAACCAGATGCTACATTTCTATATGTGTATCAAATAGGATCTATATGTGTATCAAATAGGATCCTCTCGATAGGAAATTAAACATTTAGTGTAATTTATGTCATTGTCAAGTATGGACCATGGTTAGTAACTATGACGTGACCAGCAAAAATTGTGTGTCCGCTTCCTAGTGCCATTAGTCTAATTCTTCATTCATCAATCCAAAAAAAAAGAATAATGCCTGCAAGTACCTTAGAGCTTCCACGATCCCAATAAATATATTTTGTAGGTTTTTTTTTGGGAATGATTTTCCAGTAAATATTTTTCTAGGTTGCTTTGAATAATCTTATGACGAAAACCATGGTTGAAGATGTTAAAATTGATGATGTTATGGACAATGTTGATGCAAGTATGGTAGCATGATATTGTTTGTAGATATTAAGTTATTTTAATCCAATCTTTTGATAAAAACGATTTCCAAGCAATGGATAAGTAATGTTTAAACTGTAGTTTGAAAATGTCAGTCTAATACTATCATTATTGCACGTGTTCGCTGTGCTTCAGTGTGTTGATCCCATTTTGGAAATTACCAGCTCGGTCTAATTGGTTTTGTTTTTGGTGCAAGGGTCCTCATATTTCTGTCCAGTCATGAAGCGCAGTGAATCCGTAACGATACTGATGGATAGACCCTGGAATTACTTCATCAATTTCTTTTAACTTATTTTATGATTTTAGAAGACAATGATAGTGAATGATGTAAGTATGTAATACACATGAAATTTAATTTTCTGTTGTAGCAACGTTAGAAGAAAATAAACAGAAAGATGCAGCTATGACATTATATTACTGTTATTATTGCATTTTACTCAAAAGTGAGCACCCATGCATGAACATCTATAAATTTTCTATTAAGTTTGCACAGGGTTGCAGTGCATGCTTGCTATTTTTCTTGGTCACGTGCAGAGCACGTGCATATGTACTGGTTCATATATATATATATATATATATCGATAATTTCGAGGTGTGAGATTATTTGAGGATAGATTTTAACATAAACAACACTAAAAACATCAAATAATCAACCTCTAATCTAGAATGCCATATGTAGATCTTTGTATCTTTTCAAACCAATAAATATCTTCTTTTTGTCGGTCACGGTTTATTTCTTTGTCAGAAATCAAAAACTCCATAAACTCTTGACTCAACATTCTCCCCCTTTTTGATTGATGACAACATAGTTCTGAATCTTCCCCTATATATGATCTCCCACTGAGATTGTGCCTATATATGAACATGATCTATGTATTCCTGCATAACAATGTTAGTACCAATCTTTTCTCTCCCTTTTTGATTGATGACAACATAGTTCTGAATCTTCCCTTATATATGATCTCCCCTTGAGATTGTGCCTGTATATGAACATGAACTATACATTCCTGCATAGCAATGTTAGTTCCAATCTCTCCCCCTTTGTCATCGACAAAAAGGTGTAAATAAGTGAAGATATAAACGATAATATCAGAATGGTTAAACAACATAAACGAGTAACATAGAATATGCCAAGAGTCACAAAATAACGTTATACACACCCAAAAGTCTAGTACGATTGAAACACGATGCCATTTAGATACAAGTGCCAAATTAAGTCTTTAAGCAAAAAATAGACATGGGTACATAGCAAGATAAAATTAGGAAGTGAACTAAGAAGATTCGGATTGGGACTCTGTCTCATCTTCCTCCTCTTCCTCTTCCTCTTCAACAACTTGTGTTTTCCTGCGATCATGACCATGACTAGTTCCCGAGCCCGTAGCCTCCCCTGATGATGTCCAATCAAAAATAGGAGGAGTTGGACGCTTGTCGGGGTCTTGAACTTGCATGGATGGTGATGCACCACATGACATTACTTCCCATAATGTTCCAAAGAAAGACCTAATGTTGTTGAAGTGTTTGTCGATCTTTGTATCCATACGCATAAGTCTTGCTTCTAGTAGAAATTGGTTGCGAGCAATGGTGTCTAGCGATTCCTTTACCGAGGAAGACGATCCCAGAAGTTTGACTTCCTCAGGTCGTGGCCGGAATGATCGTTTTGGAGCTCCTTGATGTCCTTGTTCTTGCCATTTCTCAAAAGGCATAATAGTGAAGTATGGATCGAGGAGTTTCATCCATTTAATCGTTGCTTTGTTAAAGACTTTGGGCTTTGATACAGGAGACTCAGGGGGTGTAATTTCATAGTTGAGCAATAGGCGCATGATATACTCATTGTAAAACAAATGTGGCCTAGTGCATTCATTTACTTGCAAAATCTTATCAAAAATCATACCAATCCAATTGATATGAACATCACCGTATATTGCATATAATGCCTTGAAGTTCTCTTTATAAACGGCATCAAAATTACCTAATCTTGATAGTAGAGAGTGCATGAGAGTGTGATGAATAATCCTTGCAGTGGGTCATAAACCTATGGATTTTGTGCTATCCATATCGTCTTCAATGATTTCATTGCTAATACGATCACAGATATGGATATTGCAAAAGTCGTTTGGGATTTTTTCACCACTAAATAAAGCTCCGAGAATGCTTGCCATTCTAGCACATGAGATAAACACTTCCTTGCCACAGACTACAGACCAAAGACATTGTGCAGGATTTTCGGGCTTGCACTTCTCCAAGCGTAGAATAATTTGATCATAATATGGTTTATTTCTACATTATTTTGATCAAAGTCAATTAGGGATTAAATATTTGAATTCCTTGCTAAGTTAAGAACGCGATATTTGGAGAAATCATAGAACTTAATGAATGAACCCGGATGAATCGTGAAGTCTTTCATATCATTCCATCTTTTAACAGCAATTGGATCAACTAGCCACTTCTTGATTGAGAGATCAATTGGTTGGGTTTCAGAAGTTGAAGCTTGCTTTGATTTCTTCTTTGGAGGAGGCATTTGATTGATATTGCTGAAATTGCAAAAACGTTGGAGTAAAGAATACTCGATTCTGGTCGACCACCAGTTTCTCACCGATCGACCATTTTCAGTCAGAAGCTAAAACAGTTGACCGATTGAAATCTGGCCTGTCGACTGGTTGGTTTCTGGGCTGTTTTTCCTGGTTTTTTGCTCCATTTCTGATATTTAACGGTCCATATTACATAGATATAACTCAATATATATTAGTATATGAGTGATACAAGAGAATATAACCATGATATAAATCTAATGCGAAGTTGAAGAATTGTGATCGGAAGAATTTTCTTTTACATCGTTAATACGTGGTTTCCATGGTGACCAATTCTCTTTTGCTCCTTTGTTCCTATTATAGTTTCTTTCCCATGAATTCGTGCTCCTTGAGGATGAAGGCATGTTTGGCATAGGCTCGTGTACGTCGTGTTTATTTGAGCCACAAAAGAACATTGCCATTCTTTATAGAAGAGATAGTCGATCTAAGGTCAGTTTTTGCTCATAATGTATCTTCCTTTGAAGATCAATCTGATGTTTCTGGTAATGGTGGATTTCATCGATCTTTTATTTGGTATGAGGTGAGCAAAACAAAACTTTCTTTGATCGTTTTGGACTTGGCGTAGTGCCGGGGGTACGATTGCATTTGTGATATCTTGATTTGTGTTCGGGAGTTTTCGGAGAGTAATGATCTCCTGTCTCAGAACTAGTGATAGAGACATGGGAATATTGAGCACATTTGCCACAAATGTGTACCATGATTATAGAAAATAGAATATATGAACTATGTAGGATATAAGATCACTTGGGAGAGATGAGAATTTATGCCAAGTTATTATATATATAGCATAAGATATATATATATATATAGTTGAGGCTAAGAAGTTTCAGAATTACTTGATCGTAGGAATAATCAAAGGCTCATAATCAATTTTCTCAAATTAATAATAGCTAATATATGTTTGAGTAAATATAATTCGAAATAAAAAAGTGAAAAGAACTACCTAATATAAATCAGTGAAATATGACATTAGTGATAAAACTAATCGTGGAGTTCTTTTCTGGAGATAAGACCAAGCTCTGTACGTAATTTTATGAAATTAGACTCAAGTAGAGGCTTAGTAAAAATGACCGCTAGATGATTATCAGTTTGGACATACTCGAGACATATATTTCCCTTTTCGATATTGTCTCTTAGAAAATGATGATGGATATCAATGTGTTTGGTTCGAGAGTGGTTCACAGGATTTTTCGATAAATTTATAGCACTGTTGTTATCATAGTAAATAATAGAATTTGATAAATGAATATCAAAATCTTGAAGTGTTTGTTGCATATATAATACTTGAGTACAAGCAAGAGCCGCTGATATATATTCATCGTTACATGTTTATAGTGAAACACAATTCTGTTTCTTACTAAACCAAGAGACAAGTGATTTTCCAATAAAATGGCACGTACCACTTGTACTCTTTCTATCCGTTCGAGAGCCTCTGAAATCAGCATCGCTATATGATACTAATTCGAATGGACATTCTTTTGGGTAAAAAAGTACGAAATCTTTGGTATTATTAAGATAACGAATTATACGTTATACTGCTCGTATGTGTGATTCCTTTGGATCTGCATGAAATCGTGCACATAGACAAACACTCATCGTTATATCGGGACGACTAGCTGTGAGATAAAGAAGAGAACCAATCATGCTTCAATATAGTTCCTGGTCAATACTCTTACCATTTTCATCTTTTTCAAGATGTGTGGTTGTACTCATGGGAGTGTGTTTACTAGACGTGTTTTCTAATCCGAAGCGTTTGACGAGATTTCCGCAGTATTTTTCTTGATTGATAAAAATACCAATTGGAAGTTGTTTGATTTGAAGTCTGATAAAATATGATAGCTCTCCATTATGAGACATTTCAAATTCTTTGGTCATAATATTTGCAAACTCTTTGCAGAGTTTATCGTTTGTTGAACCAAAGATGATGTCGTCTACATATATCTGGATAACCAGAATATCTTTTCGAGAATGTTTGATAACAAAGTTTGATCGACTTTGCCTATTTGAAATCCTGAATTAATAAGATAGCTACGTAGTCGTTCGTACCAATCACGGGGTTCCTGTTCTAGACCATACAGAGCTTTTTTAAGTTTATACACATAGTCAGGATATTTTTCATGTACAAACAAGGGGGGTTGTTCGACATATACATTCTCTTTGATAAATCCGTTGAGAAATGCACTCTTCACATCCATTGATACAGTTTGAAATTATGGTGACAAGCAAAAGATAATAATATTCTAATAGCTTCTAGTCGAGCAACTGGCAGAAATGTTTCTTCACAATCGATACCTTCTTCCTGGTTATATCCTTTTGCTACTTACCTAGCTTTATTTATGGTGATATTACCTTGTCCATCAGCCTTATTTTTATAAACCCATTTAGTAACAATAACTGATTGATCAGTGGGTCTTGGAACAAGTTCCCAGACATGATTGCGCTCGAACTGATTTAGTTCTTCCTGCATGGCAATGATCCAGTAATCATCGGTAGCAGCCTATGTTGGATTCTTAGGTTCGATATTTGAAAGAAAAGCGACATGATCATGGAGTTGACCCCTTGTTCTGACTTGTGATGTTACTTCCCCGATTATATTTTGAGCCGGATGGTCTCTTAATATTCTTGATGCAGATCGTAATTCACATGTTTGAGGAATATTTTCAACAACTATTTTAGAGTCAAAATCAACATTTGTGATTATTGGATTATCAGTGACTATAGTTTCATCATCATCTAATGTATTATGAGGGTGCTGATAGAATTCATCGAATGAGACATGAAGTGATTCTTCAATAGTTTTGGTTCATTTATTAGATACATGATAGGCCTTGCTCCATTCTGAATAACCGACAAATATACCTTCATCGGCCTTTGGATCGAATTTGCCAAGCTGGTCTTTCGTATTTAAGATAAAGCACTTAGAACCAAAGACTTAGAAGTATGAGATATTAGGCTTTCTTTTGTTAAATAATTCATTAAGCATATTCTTGGTGAGAGGTCGAATGGACACACGATTCAAAACATAACATGCAGTTGCAACATCTTTTGCCCAGAAATGTTTTGGTAAAGTGGTTCCATTTAATAATGTTCTTGCACATTCTTGTAAGGTCCAATTTTTCTGTTCTTCAACTCCGTTTTGTTGTGGAGCTCTGGGAAACGAAAAAAAATATGATATTCACCTTTCATTGTACAAAAATGTTCAAACTCATTATTTTCGAACTCTCTGCCATGATCACTTCTTATATTTTTAACCTTAAGCCCTTTCGATTTCAGAATTCTTTTGACGAAGGATTTGAATTTTTTGAAAGTGTCACTTTTGTTTTCCATGGAAATAGTCCAGGTGTAACGAGATTAATCATTAACAATTACAAACACATACCGGCTATGGTTTATTGACTGTACTTGAGTTGGTCCGAATAAATCCATATGCAGTAACTCAAGTAGTTGTAATGTTGATATGACTTTCTTGGATTTAAAAGATGATTTAGTCAATTTTACTAATTGACATGCGTCACAAATGTTGTTAACCTTAAAGCTCAGTTTGGGTAAACCTCTAACTAGATCGTTTTTGGCCAACTTGTCTATAGTTCTGAATTCTATATGACAGAAGTGTTTGTGCCATAGCCACATATCATTATCATTAGCCATAAGACACATATTTGTACTATGATTAATATTCATATTCAGAATATATATGTTTCTGTCTCTATAGCCTTCGAAAACTAAATTATGATCTCTATCTAAAATACTACACTTATTATCTAAAAAGGAAATTATAAATCCCTTATCGCATAATTGAATAATGCTAAGTAAATTATGTTTCAGATTCCTAACTAGCATGACATTGGTAATAAGTGGTAAGTTAGATGTGCCACGATTGCTCACATTGCCTTTGTCGATGAGATAGCCTTTTGAATTATCCCCAAAAGTGACGGAGCCACCATCTGAGTATGTAATATCTTGTCTCCAGTCATGTGCTTCGAGCAACCACTGTCCAATATCCACTTTCCTCTTTTCTTAAGTGGGACCTGCAAGGAATTAGATAAAGACCATGGTACCCACTTTTTCATAGGGTCCTAAGAGTTAGGTCTTAGGAGTCCAAACACATACGGGTTTGGTATCCCCTTTATATAAATAATTAGAATTGAGATGCACAGAATTCATGAAATGCCGAATATATTTGTTCCTAATCAAATTGTTATTTGTTTTAGGAACCCATATCTTGATAGTCTTGACATTTTCCTTTTGAAATTTCACAACTGTTTTTGCTTTGGAATATAATATACTAAGATTTTTCTTTTGTACTACTACATCTTTTTTCTTCTTTTTATAACCGAGATGTTTCTTGGTTTCTTATTTCTTATATCCCAAACTTTGTTTATTTGAAGCAAATTGTGAACTTTCAATGATTTTTGTCAAATTTTCTCGACCTTTGTTGAAGTTAGAAACATTTTGAGTAATATTATCTAACTTAGTTTGTAAACTAGCTTTTTCTAGGTCCAGAATTTTGACCTTTGCCTCAAGCTCATGATTTTCAGTAGTAAGAGCATCGTTTTTCTCTTTTTGAATTTTAATTTCTTGACTCAAAAGACATAGTTGGGAGTCAATATTAGATGATGATTCTTGAATTTTTTTCAAGTTCTTCTTCTAATATTTTCTTCTCATCTTTTAACATATCTCGTTCAAACTCTGCTCTATCAAATCAGCTTTGGCTTCTTTGAATTGTCGTTTCATGTCTTTATATTTAACTATCAATTCAGCATTAATATCAAGTACTTCATCAAATGTAGGAATTTGTAGCTCATCTTCTGCTGCCATGAAACAAACATTTGCTTGTTCATTTTTTGTATCACTTTCACTTTCCGATGAAGACGAGTCTGAATCATCCCATGTAACTGAGAATGCTCGTTTCTTTGATTTGTCCCTTTTGTATCTGAATTTGTCATTTTATGACTTCTTCTTTTGCTCTAGACAATCCTTGTGCATATGCCCCTTTTTGTGGTAGTTGAAACATTCTATAGTAGATGGTGATGGTTTACTTGATCCAGTTTTCTTTTTGTTATAACGATTGGTTTTCGTTGTTTCAGAAATTTTTTGAATCCTTTTGCAATGAACGCCATATCTTCATCTTCAAAATCTGATTCATCTTCATCTTTTTCAGCATGGAATGCCATATTTTTCTTTTCTCCTTTTTGTTCCTTTCTAGCCCACAGATTAGCTTCATAGGACATTAGATTTTCTATCAATTCATCTGGCTTTATGACAGAAAGGTCATTAGCTTCTTCAATTGCTAATACTTTTCCATTCACTAGTCAGAGAATGTAGGACTATTGAAGCAACATCAAAATCAGAATATTTTTGTCCTAATCCTATAAGAGTATGGTGAATAGTTTGAAACCGTGAATATATATCATTGATTGTCTCATTTGGCTTCATCTTGAAATTTTGAAACTGACTTTTGAACATGGCTATTTTGGCTTGTTTTACCTTGTTAGTACCTTCATGAGTGGTTTTCAGCGTTTGCCAAATTTGATATGCGGTGATACAGATACTGACACGGCTATATTCGTTTTGATTTAATGCACAAAACAACATGCCGTTTTTTCAGCTGATGTGCATTCTAAATAATCAGTTGTTGGATTCACTTTTTCTTTTTAGGTAGCATTCCAGGCATCATAGCTATTTGAATGCATAAAGAATGACATACGCGTTGCCAAATAGCTATAGTTGAGACCATTGAAGAATGGAGGTCTTTGTGTCAATTGACCTTCCGTGTAAGTGGTGTTTTGAGTAGTAGCGCTGGTACTTGCGTTATTTGCCATATTACTAGAATATATCAAATAACTGTGTTACGGTTATATGATGACCGAGCTCCGATACCAAATGAAGAATGCGTACATACTAATACAGTACACACAGATCATGTTATATGGTGTATAACACAAAAATATACAACAACTATGAAAGAAAATGTAAGATGATATAAATATCAGCTAATTACAGATATGAAACGGTAAATGCAGTAAAATAGAAAAATCACACCAGGGATTTTTATACTGGTTCGGAGCACCATCCTACGTCCAGTCCCAGACTTCTATCTGGATTTTCACTAACAACCACCTCACTTCACCCAGAGGAACATGTTTACAACACCCGAGCAGACGACCTGGATTTCACGCCTCTAACAAAACCGAGGACTTCAACTCGTGCCTCTTACAACTCCGAGGACTTCAACTAAGACGAATACAATTGTTGTTGGCAATATGTGTTCTTGATAACACGAATTTGTCACTTGTAGTACAAACTTCCTATAATCTTATCCTCCAATAGAATATTTATGTATATGAAGATTTGGAAGTGGATATCGTATTGAATCAAAAGAATATTAGATAGATTCAAGGATTCAAACAATATATTATTGAGTATGAGCAACTGAGCGCTTGAGAATATAGAAAAGAGATCAAGAAATTAGAGATAGTAATCAAGTTAAATTAGATGAATTGAATGATGATATCATGGTATATATATAGAGAATAAATAGTTGTAATCTTTGTGAAGAGTAACAAACAATAGCCATGATTATTGGTGAAGAGAAGGAGATGCAACCCTTGATTGAAAGGAGTGTCTTTTCGAAAAGTTGCTTTCTAAAAGAAAATGGTTGACATGTCAAAAAGAACCGGTAGACAGGAATTTGAGTATATATATATGTTATATACATATGTACAAGTTTATTGTGCATTCTGGGTAGAAATGGTCGACAGGTCCATATATGGGCGGTCGACCAGTTTTACCCAGGTTGCAAAATCAATGTGTACATATATATATATATATATTCATATATATATATATATATATATATATATCGATAATTTCAAGGTGCGAAATTATTTGAGGATAGATTTTAACATAAACAACACAAAAAACACCAAATAATCAACCTCTAATCTAGAATACCATCTGTAGCTCTTTGTACCTCTTCAAACCAATAAATATCTTCTTTTTGTCGATCACGGCTTATTTCTTTGTCAGAAATCAAAAACTCCATAAACTCTTAACTCAACAATTCCCACCTTGCTTTTCTTCAAAACCGTTCAAAACCATTCAACGATATGCCCAAAATATTTGTTCTCATCTTTATTTGAAAAATTAAAAAAATATCCAAAATCTGAAAATGGATACAACAATGTCCATATCTAGAAAATTATCCATCAGACACCTATCAATATAGCAGCTAAGATTATGTGTATTGTATTAATCGATATTTACCTTTTTATCCATAATCCAAGTAACAACCAATATTATCCGTATAAATTAATAATTTTTGTCCACAACGGATTTTTATCATCACATTTTTTAAATCTTGTTTGTATATTAGCATTATGTTAGACCCACTGTTCATTCATCAAGTACCATTAATATTATTGTGCAGAAGGTATGGAAGAATGATTCATCAAGCAACTGGAAGGCAAAAGAGAGACAAGACAATTCAACTAACTGCAAAGAAAACACTCTCGAATTCAAGCACAATAATGGATTTGAAGAAACAATCATATCTAAATTGTAAAGCAGCACATTATACGTCCGCATCTATGATAGTTATAAACACAGAATATATGATATTGTTGTTTGAAATAATATACTAACCAGAGCAGTGAACTCACCACGTCAATTGCAATGACCAAATGATTCTGACCCCGATGCCAAAAAATTAATTTTGAAAGTCTTTCAACCAAAAGCTTTCACAGTGTCTACCGAGTAATGCAAATTTGGTAATTGAGATCCAGATAGAAACAATTTGGTAATAGAGAGTTCGAAATCGAAATCAATTTCGAATTTCAGACTGAATCTGCCTGAAAATCGAATCTCGAAATCGATTTGGAAATCTAAAACAAAATCATTTTTGAATTCGAAATCGACTTCGAAATCAAAGTCGCAACGAAATACCTGAGTATCTAGAAAAAATGAATTGAGTTCTTAAAGATGAGTTTATCAGAGAGAAACAGATCTTTTTCTAAGAGTAGGGTTTTATTCCTTTTCCAACAGAGAATGGAAATAAGGATGAAAAAGGAGGAGGGGTTGAAACTTCAAGATAAATTTTTAAGCGGGATACAAAGGCACGGGTAGAATATTGGTGTAAAATTAAAGCGTGTTTAGTTTTAATAACACAATTCAAAATAAAATTAGGTTTATGTATAACTAAGTTAAATAATTAGACTAAGAACAAAAATTAAATTATATTATGTCAACTGAAATTTAATTTAAGTTCTCATCATTGCTAAATTAATTAAAAAATAAAAATAACGTTCAAAATTAAAAAATGATTTTAAAATTGTTTTTATTCGATTAATCAAAAACATTCATATCCATATTCGAGAAATAAAATATTATCCGATATTTAAAAACCAAATACAAATGTGGCTACAATCACATTTGCATTCGTCAATTATCCATTCGGATACAGTCAAAGTTATAGCTATTTTTGTGTAATTAAATAAATAAAATTGTTGTCATTTATCATTTTATATAAGTAAAATATATAAATATGTATCATCTTTATAATTTTTTAATATTAACTTCAACTATTACAATTAATGTAATATTACAACGGGCATGAAATGACCGCTGTAATAACACTATATTACAACGGGAAGTCAATACACGTTGTAAACAGAGCATTGTAAACGATATCTATTACAACTATCTAGAGACGACCGTTGTAATAGGAAACTATTACAGCTGGTTGTCTATGACCATTGTAAAAAGGGTGTTATACAGGCATCTATTACAACGGCCAGGAAAACGACCATTGTAATAACATTCTATTACAACAGGCAGCCAGCACCCGCTGTAAAATTAACGTTATAATAAGGTATTTTTGTTGTAGTGTATTTTGTGTAATCACTAAAAATTTCACCTTATAAAAAGAGAAAAATCTGGAGTAATAAGAATAGCTGATTGGGTAAGCTAGGATTAGGTTCTAGTACTAAGTAAGGATAAATTGAACAACCAAATCTGAAAATTTCAGCATTAGTCCCAAAAGTTTCTATTTTAACTATTTTAAAGGTTTTGAGGTGTAGTATTTCCAAAGTCAAGGGTTGGTGGTGAATTAGATTGCCCTAGATAGTTGGTCTAAGGATTAGTACGTTTATATATGTATTTAGCACTTAGTGTATATATATAAATTTATGTAACATAACTTACGATAATTCACGATTTCAAAAAGAGATTCAATTATATTAATTGCAAATTTATTAGGTAATAAATTTTTAATTATGAGGATTTTGGGGATTGGTCTAGAAAAATAATTTGATTTGGAGAAAACGAATACATTTTCAAGATTAAAGGAGGTTGAGAGAGTTAAGTAAATATCTATGGAACGGTCCAGTTTTGAGAAAAGATGGACCCCAAATATAAGAAAGGCAAAGGTGGAAAATTTAAAGACATGGATTGGCATCTTAGGAAATTGGAATAAAAGTATTTAGACCTCAACACCATTTAGATCACGTAACTATCAGATAGAACTTTGAAAAGAATATTTTTGAGTTGTAATCACCATGGTCCCCCTTATTAATTGGATAAGGGTATAACATGGTATAAGTAATGGATCCCTTTTTATGTTTGCAATGTTGGGATCTGAAACCCTTATTAAATTTTGAGATAAATAGGTAGGAGAGGATTTCATGGGGATACATAGCTTAGTGATCTATCATTTGGGGTTTAGAAGTTAATAAAGGAATTAGATTTGTAGCCTATAAAGAGGAAGCGGGTGGTCTTGTGATTTTTTGTTGTTGAAATATTCAGTGATAAAGAAGTTTAGTCACAGAGAATGCCATCCTCAAGAATAAGAAATTGAAGCATGAAAATAAGGAATAGGCTTAAACACCGGATTAGCATTCAAGTTTGAATATGACCGTGTTTGGTTCGCTTAAGGGTATTTGTTTAATTTTTATAAATTAACCTTTTTGTCATTTTTCACAAAAAGGACTATACTCGAAATTATTAGGAATATACTTAAAATAGAAAGGATGTGATGTGTAATTTTACGTATTTAAACGTAGATTATACTATCAATTCAAAATAAGACAATACTCATCCCTTGCAATTTTAAGTATGTCAATATGATTGTTTGGAAAATTTTATGGAAATTATTACAAAAGACCTCATTGGGATTTAAATTCTAGTAAATTGGAGCATAGGAAAATATTTTAGTTATCAGTATAGACTAGAACATTAATTCATTAGAATTGGAAATTTTTATTTAGGAAATTACGAAAATTTCGAATTACATGAAGACTGAAGGACAAACTGAAGACGACTAGAGATTTAGGAATAAGAAGAAGAATTGCATCTTGAATCTCTCAGACAATAAGAATAATATTTATCTTTTTAGAACTAGTGTAATTATCTTTTTCTTTGGTAAATAGTGGGCACTCTAGAAGAATTTCAAGGAGTCCATCTAAAATACCAAATTGTTGATGGAATAACCATTGATAAATTTCTACTCAAACCAAATTTGTGGTTAGACTTTGGAAAATAGTCTAATTTGATTAGGTAGATTGTGAAGGAAAAAGAGTCAATATTTTATTTTGGGCTTTCCCAAAGTTGGGGAGATATATGATGTTATGAATTATAGGAGCCCATAACAGTTTATCTTTGATAAGATACCTTTACAATACAAAGAATTTTGGTAGGTTCAAATCAAGAAATGGGGACAAAGACGAAATCCTAGGAATCTTGTGCCACCATAGATATTTTTGAGCATGAGATTTCGAGACTTCGCAATACTAATTAGATTGGTTCGAGTATAGTAAGGAGAAATATCGAGAATATGCATTCTTTTTGTAGCCTTTCTCGAAAATTTAGGATCCTATGGTTGCATTGTGACTGCTAGATTGGATGGTAGGAGATGGCTGCAACACAAATGCACTGTGCACTCATATAGAAATTATATGCATGATAGGAATTTTTGCGTACATCCGGCATCACTTGCTACGCATACACGATAGGACTGAGCCCACTTTAGCAAGTCTGCAATGCATAATCACCAAGAGCCATCAATGTTTTATGGATGTTTACAAAATAACATAGGTGTATAACATGATTGTTTTGAGCGAGTTTTGATTTTGCTCCCTCGGAAAGATTTCGGAATGAAATATCTTTTAAGGGCGGACAAATGTAACACCTATAAAAATATACCCTTAATAGACATAAATAATTAAATTAAGTATAAACAATAATAAATTAATAAAATATTATTGGTGGAAAATAAGAATTTCGGAAAATTGAGAAATGGACCACGAAAGTATTACTATTGCGTTCGTGGTGAGATTCTGATCCATTTTCATATTTTATTCACTGAAAATGGAGTATGTATGCAAACATTATTAATAAATTAAGTTGTGCGTATGTATTATACATACAGAGTTTGAATTTCAAATAAATATATATACAACGGTGGGATATATTAATTGGATAATAATGAAAAGGAATATTCCTTTTGAATTCAAGCTTGTGTATATATATTTGTATGCGATGGGGATAAGAATATTGAACATAAGTAAAGAAATCATTCAGAATTAATAAGTATTAATTAAAAGTAACGAACATGAGAAAATTGTGTTCTTGGCTTGACCTGGGGAGGGGGGGGAGGGAGGGCCCCTCTAGGAAGGGTCTCGACCGCCCTCCTATAAGGGGTGTTGACCGCCCTTAAGGGATTTCGTTGGAGGTGGCTTGTGTTTATAGGGACTAATACATAAATTGCAAACAACGAACTATCCACATTAAATTTAATTGATCTAACAACTTGTATACACACTTGCAACTATATATAGTACCTACCTAGCCTCTCTCAAACCCTAACCTATTTTCTTCTTACACCAAAAATCCAGAGAAAGGTTTATGTTTTATTCTAAATCCTTAATCTATTTTTCTTTTCTCGTCTATACCAATTTAGGATTAGATATAGATTTTATATTCTGGAATTCAAAGATTTATATATAAGGTTCTAATCTCTTGATTCTTATATACATATTAACAAGAATTGGAGAATGTTTTGTACAAAGGATTGGATCGAAAAGCAAACACCATTCAGATTTCCACTATTTAATCCTTCTTATCACAGTAAGTGGAAATGACATCAGTTTGCTATTTTTTTGGTTTGTAGTGCAAATTTGGATCTATACGCCTAAGGGAATTTAGAATTAAACGAAAATACAATATTAAACATCCTTCAAATTCCCTACATTTTGATTACTATGAAGAAATGTTCAATCTAGCTATATACGTGATTTTAGGTTGTTGTAATAATAAAAGGAAAACATGATTCTTGTTATATGATTTTCTGTATTGTTTGGATTTCCTTTTATTTTATTTTTATGCAAATTCATATGTTTGATATTTGGGCAAAAGATTAAGATTTGGATAACTTTGTAGATTTAGTAGGTTTGAATCTCTATTTCAAAATAGAGAATTTAAGCTTATTATTTACAATATATCTAAATATTAAGGTTTAACGTATAAACAAACGTAAGAAAGAGAATCTATTCAAAATAGGAATCATAAACATATATGTACATCTCCTGTTATGTGACACCCCATATCCGTTAATATCACTCACTAAGGGAATGCATTAAGTTTCGTGAAGTGTTATAGGTAGACAGAACAGAAACATTACAAGACAGATATAAAGTAGCAGCGGAATTGAAAACTTTTGTTAATCATAAAGCATGGTTACACCATATGTCTAAAAATATGTAAACTCGGTATATCATTAAAACTTCTGTCTTGTACTTTAAATATCAGAGTACAATAACAAAGAAAGCATAATCCCCAAATCATGAGCCATAGTAGCAAAGATAGAAGCTTGAGCGATACATCTAGAAGCTCCAAGCAAGACGATAACTGAATCCTGACTAAGCCTGAGAATTCCCTCCCTTGAGAACCTAGGGGGGAACGGAAGAAAGAAGAGGAAACAAAAAGGGTCAGACATAAAGTCTGGCGAGTCTAGTTACTTTTAGCCAGAAAATAAATAAAAGTAACATGATAGGCATATAAAGTGGATAAGAGAGAGATCACTACATACATGGCAGGTGTGACAGGGTAAGCAAGATAAGGTGTACATGCCTCACTAATGATTACTCTGCACTATTACTAGTATATCTAGAAAGAGATGATCTCTTCAACTATAAGGTGGTAGACTTAGGTATACGTCCGAATGTATCCTAACTACTACCCTGATCGATCGGCTCCCTAACCCTCGTAGATACCTTGTGCTGGCTCCATAGTAAGAGGTATCACTTCCTAACGTGGTAACCCCTCGTCGTAATAATGTGCACAACCATATCTACAGGTGTCATGGTCGTCTTATCCTCCTCTGCCTGGCTCATGCACGCACATGGCCCGATCGGTTTGCGCCGCATACACCGTCCTCCACGTTTGGATCTCTTACAATCATTCAGTAAGCATGCTCCTTCTCCGCCTAGTACGGAGTACTTTGTTTGATACCTATAGTTGTCTTTAATTACATAACCCTATCACTTCTACCAGTTATGTTTACCCTAAAAGGTGTCTTTAATTACATAACATTATTATTTCCCTTGATTACGTATACCACTAGGTGTCTTTAATTACATAACCTTAACGGGTTAAGTTTGTGGGCCTATATGTGAATATTACGCATCCCCTCTTTAGATTTACTTAACCTACCCCTCAACCATGTTTACTTAACCCCCAACTTATATTTAAGTTCATACATTCCTTATGGATTAACTTAGGTTTAGTAGTCCAATTCTTTACCATGTCCATTTATGGTTTCATAATGGGCTAGACCTCCCACATTAGGCCTACAACATGTGGATGCTGGATATGCCGGTCGGGTCTAGGCAGACTTATTCCACAGTTGGGCCTAACCTCGTGTCATAGTCCGATTCGTATTTACATACTTATACCTCCCACATTAGGTTCGACATTAGTGGCTGCTGGATATGTCGGTCGGGTCCTGGCAGACTTCCACCACTAATGCAACCTAACCTCGTGTTATAAGTACAATTACAATCCATAATTGTAATTACTAGACATTCCATATTTAATTAATCAATCAATTAAACCTTTCCTTTTATAGGTGTCAGTACCTATTTTACCCAATAATTTGAATTACATGTCCAAAAATGTTCATATTCAAATTATGTCACTTTTAACCCTTTTTCCCCCGTTTCTTAACTAGCGACCTCACAAAATTAGCAACATGCCTAGGCTAGACAATAGCTTAGTCATAAACGATAATAGGGAAAATAATGGGAATATAACTAAAACGATCATCTTGGCATAAACATAAACAAGTATGATAATAAGGTGAACATACATACTAGCATGGACATGAAATTGTCATCATAACAAGGTGGACATAAAACTGATGAACTATGATGTCACAATATCTAAATTAGCAATTTAGATGTTCAATCGATTTAGATCTAACATGATAACGTAAAGTGATAATTTAGATCACATAAAATCGATCTAACATCTTAACATAAGATGACAATTTAGATCACATAAAATAGATCTAACATGAATCATAAGGTGACAATTTAGATCACATAAAATAGAACTAACATGTTAACATAAGGTGATAATTTGGATCACATAAAATAGATCTAACATGTTAACATAAGGAGATAATTTAGATCACATAAAATAGATCTAACATGTTAACATAAGGTGATAATTTAGATCACATAAAATAGATCTAACATGTTAACATAAGGTGATAATTTAGATCACATAAAACAGATCTAACATGAATCATAATGTGACAATTTATATCACATAAAATAGATCTAACATGAATCATAAGGTGACAATTTAGATCACATAAAATAGATCTAACATGAATCATAAGGTGACAATTTAGATCACATAAAATAGATCTAATATGTTAACATAAGGTGATAATTTAGATTACATAAAATAGATCTAACATGTTAACATAAGGTGATAATTTAGATCTGTCTAACAGTTTCAATGTCCACATAAATCAGATCTACTAGTTTAGAAATAGATCTGCACACATCCGCATCATAGCATATCATAAAAGTTACAAACAAAGATCCATAATAATAACATAATAGAACAATCACAACTGAATTGGATCTAGAGAAATAGATCTATCATGACATATCCTAAGATCTAACAATAACATAGATTCAAAGTCTACAACATATCCAAATAACAGTCTTTCATAATTCACTTTTATTTATCTAAACCTAAAAGCAACTAGAAATCACTGTGATTGGATTGCTAAGATGATAGAAAAGAAGTTGGTGCTAAGTCTATGCTTGAATCTCGAAATTTGATATGCTTTAGTTGATAGAAGGAGATGAGAGACCCTAGTTCAGTTCAGACTTCGGCAGAGTTTGGCCGCCATGATTCTTAGTGAAGAAAAACAAAGGGATTGAGGTATATTTATAGCTGCCAGGTTACAGATTTCGGATGCCACCTCATCCCTAAAAGAATTGGGTCAGGTCACGGGTCGCCACCCACTTGAAAAAGGCCCAAATACCCAAAAACTTTCCTGGGCGCACTCTATAGGTGCGCTAGTGCAAAATTGTCTTGGCGCACTTGGCAAGTGCGCCAGTTATACCTGGTTCTGATTTTCAAACTTTTATCGTCCGTAATTTCTTCATATGTTATCCGATTTACGCAAACCAGGGGCCAGTCTTGACCCGAATTCTAAGATGAATGCAATGATGTAACCCGTTTCCCCTTAATTCCTAATATTAAATTAATTTATCCCCTTTAATGTCGTTAAATTCGGAGTGTTACATTCTCCCTACTCAAAGGATTTCGTCCCTGAAATCTCCAGATTAAGAAGAATGTATCATACCATCCATCGTCCATTTACTCATCTACCAATCACAGGCATCCATTGTCCTTAAAAAAATTCTAATGCTTATATGAACATATGAAAAGGTGCGTGTATATGTCCCAATACTAATGTGAAAATCAGGCGGTCTACTGATTCAGTTGACCTCCTTAATGCAATGTATGTTAGTGCCGTGAATCCAATATGTATGCAAATAATCCTATTATAACATATAAGCTCTACATGTGTGCACACTCATTCGTCCAAGTGCAACATCCATATGCTAGTTCATATATTTCCATCCATAAAAGAAAAGAAAATGCACACACATCCATATGCAGTATGAGAGTGAGTGAGCCGATTTTAGTGCCTAATGTGTGTATATGCATCCACAGGCAACCACTAGCAAACACTTGCATCCACTTGCATCCATCAATCATAACATGTCTCAAACACATGTTTACATCCATAGGATTCCTATCTAAAGGTCAAAAAATACTATGGATAAGATATACTTAAATGGTAGGAACAAGTACTGATAAAGCTTTTGAAAAAAGGAGTTAAGGATATATCCTCGAAGAGAAAAGGGTACGAAGCACGAATCTTGTCTTCGGTCTCCCAAATGCATCCTCTGGGTTATCTCCCCATTGAACCTTTAGCAACTTGATCTCTTTACTGCGTAGCTTCTTAACTTCTAATCCCAGAATGTAGGAAGGAACTCGCCTTACTGTCGCCTCCCGTTCCACTTCTACCTCTTCCAATATACTCGGCTCAACAACTTCCGCGGTGTTATGAAAGCACTTCCGCAGATGAGAAACATGGAAAACATCATGAACACCAGATAGATTTTCAGGAAGTTTTACTTTATAGGCCATTTGGCCAATCCTCTCGGTTATGGGAAATGGTCCCACAAACCTAGGTGCCAACTTCCCTACCGATCCGAAGCGAACCACATTCCTCAGAGGTGACACTTTGATAAAAACCAAGTCTCCTACTTCAAATTCGAGGTCAGTCCTTCTCTTGTCTGCATATGATTTCTGCCTATCTTGAGCTGTCTTCATCTACCGTCGAATAAGGTCAATCTTTTCGGACGTTTCTCTAACCATATCTAGTCCAAATAATCTTTTTGTAGATTCCCACCAACAATTTGGTGATCTACAGGGTCATCCGTACAATGCTTCGAAGGGTGCCATGCCGATGCTGGCCTGATAGCTGTTGTTATAGGCAAACTCTACTAAAGGAATATTCTCTTCCTAAGTCCCTTCGAAGTCTAGGATATACAGCCTTAAAAGATCTTCTAGAATTCTGTTCACCCTCTCCGTTTGCCCATCGGTCTGAGGATGATAAGCGGTGATCAGACGCAAATGTGTACCTAATGCTTCTTGCAAGATCCTCCAAAACTCACTGGTGAAGATGGGGTCACGGTCACTCACGATGCTGGAAGGAACTCCATGAAGACGAACTATCTCTCGGACATAAATTACTGCTAACCATTATGCCGTCCTTTTACTCTTAACTGGAATAACGTGAGCACTCTTAGTGAGTCTATCTACCACAACCCAGATACTGGTGTTGCCTTTCTTCGATCTAGGCAAACCATCTATGAAATCCATAGAGACGGTCTCCCATTTCCACAGAGGAACCTCCAAAGGATGAAGTAAACCATCGGGCTTCTTTTGCTCAGCTTTGACTTGCTGGCAAACTAAACATTGAGAAACAAATTCGGCTACATATTTCTTCATCCCAGCCCAAAAGAAAACCCCCTTCATGTCCCTGTACATCTTATCACCGCCTGGATGAATGGTCATCTTAGAATGGTGGCCTTCTTCTAGGACTGCCTTTAAGCTTCCAGCTTGAGGAACACAAAGCCTTCCATCTCGTCGCAACCACCCCTTTTCATCTATGGCATATCTACTGAGGTGACTAGAAGTCTCATCTCTTCTGAGCTTATCCATGATGTCTAGATTCCATGGGTCACCTTGTTGTGAAGCTCCTATCTGGTCCATAAGAATCGGTCGTATCTCCAAGGATGCAAACAAATCAGGCAAAATCTCGATGGAGGGTCTAAAATCAAAAATTGATATGAACTCCAAGTTCTTTCTTTCCACAAACAGAGGACTCAGGGCCACCCTCTGCCTACTTAGTGCGTCTGCCACCACATTACCCTTGCCAGGGGTATAAGAAATCTCAAAATCATAAGAAGCTAAAAAATCCATCCACCGCTGTTTCCTTAAATTGAGATCCTTCTGCAAGAACAGATACTCGAGAGATTTATGATCGATGTATAACTCGAACTTCTCTCCAAGTAAATAATGACTCCACGTATTTAATGCAAACACTATGGTAGCTAGCTCTAGATCATGTGTGGGGTAGTTCTTTTCATGAACTCTCAGCTGTCTACCCTCATAACACACTACTTTATCTTCTTGCGTTAGAACCGCACCAAGCCCTGTACCGCATGCATCAGTGTAAACGGTAAACACTTTATTCCTGTTAGGTAAGGTCAAGAATGGGGCGGTTGTTAGAGCCCTCTTCAGTCGTTGGAAAGCAATGTCACAGTCTATATCCCATGAGAATGCCAAGTCCTTCTTTGTCAGCTTGGTGAATGGAGCTGATATCTTTGCGATGTCCTTAATGAACTTCCTATAGTAACCTGCTAACCCAAGAAAGCTTCTCACCTTGTTTGCATTTTTAGGAACCTTCCAATCTTGCGTTGCAACCACCTTCGCGGGATCTATAGCTATCCCTTCTTTGGAGACCACATGCCCTAAGAATCTCACCTCTGTCTCCAAAAATGGCATTTGGAGAATTTTGCTTTAAGTTGATGGTCACGGAGAGTTTTCAAAACTTCTCTCAAATGTTGGGCATGCTCTTCTTTGCTTTTGGAGAAGATCAAAATATCATCGACAAAGACTACAACAAATTTATTTAGGAACTCCCGAAACACCCTACTCATCAGATCAAAAAAAATAGGCGGGTGCATTCGTCAGCCCAAAAGGCATAACCAGCCGTTCAAAAAAACCCTCCGGAGTCTAAAGGCAGTCTTATCTATGCTGTCCTTAGCTACCCTCAATTGATGGAACCCTGTGGCCAAGTCTAACTGAGAAAATACGGAGGCACCAACAAGCTAATCAAATAAATCATCAATCCTCGGAAGCGGGTGCCAATTCTTCTTAGTGAGTTTATTCAGCTCTCTATAATCAACACATAAACGAAGCGAACCATCCGCCTTAGTTGCGAATACTACTGGAGCACCCCATTCAGTTATGCTTCGTCTAATAAAACCTTTCTCAAGTAGCTCCCCTACTTGCTTACTCAGCTCCCTCCTTTCCCTTAGAGCCATATGGCGCACTGGTAATGCAACCAGCTTTGCATTGTCCACCAGATATATACGAAAATCGATCTCGCGCCTGGTGGTAAGTCATGTACCTTATCAAATATGTCAGAATAATCTCGGACTACTGGAACATATTGCAGATCGTCGATAGATGCATCAAGAGACTCTAGGAAACTAAGCATCAACCCTTGTGGGTCACACGAAATCTCTAGGGTCCTCCCATGACAAGTCAGAAGCCTAACAACCCTCTTCTCACAAAATCCAGAATGGCACCATACGTGGTAAGCCAGTCCATTCCTAGAATCAACCCATAACCCGTAAACCCGAGTACATACGTGTCGCATTCAAACTCGATGCCTAACACAGATATTTTCAAACCCCGACAAATTATAGATAAATGAGCCGAACCACCAATGGGGTTTGTAACAACTACGGGATCTATTACCATACTAGTAATTAAGTGCAGAGATTCAACTACAGAATTTGATATAAATGAATGTGAGGCACCAGAATCAAAAAGTGTTCTAATAGGATGGTTTGAAAGAGAAATCAAACCTTCCATGGAAACTTTCCTATCTCTATCTGGTGCACTAGCCACGAGAGCATTCGCTTGCCCTTCAAAGGTTCTTGTCCTTTGACCTTGCCCTTGCTTCCTTGGGCACTCCCAAGAATAGTGTCCAACCTTTTCACAAACAAAGCGAGCATTCTTCCTTTTCCTGCAGTCGTGGGCCAAGTGACCCTCTCGCCCGCAACCATGGCACTTCCTCTTACCATTAGCCTTGTCATTCTTTTCGCCCTTCTGTTGTTGTTGCCGCCCTTTCTTGGGTCATACCTTTTTATTTTGTGTTTCCTCAACCTCAACTTCTTCCTTTTTAGATTTATTTGAACTTTATCTATGTAGGCTTCCCAAGCCATCATTTTTCTCATCCTTAGGTTGTACTCCTTAGCCCTAACTCCCTTATTCTCCTTTTTACCATATTTGTGTAACAGGCTAAAAAGTCCCTCGAAAGTTGCGTTCATCGCACGGAAATACTTACGAAGCTCAAGAAAATTAGCCGTAGGTGATACTACTGCAGCTTCAGATGGAGGTTAGGGACTTCATTGACCTTCGATATGTGCCGCAGTTTAAACATACCTATGGCATCCGGAATGGGGACACCTTTCGGGAAGAATCGGTCCCCCAGACAAAAAAAAAGAAAAAGGAATCAAGTGGAGAATCGAGAGATACTTCCTATGGCTTTGGGGAATATGTTTTTCAAAACAGGCTATTCTTTTGAAAATGCTTTCTTATAAAACCTTTTTGAAAATAGTTTTCAAAAACTTTTATCCAATCTGGTAACCTTTATCTCTGATACCAAGTGTGACACCCCACTTCCGTTATTGTAACTCACTAAGGGAATGCATTAAGTTTCGTGAAGCGTTATAGGTAAAGACAACAGAAACATTACAAGACAGATATAAAATAGCAGCGAAATTAATTTTTTTTATTAATCATAAAGCATGTTACGCCATATGTCTGAAAATACATAAACTCGGTATATCATTAAAACTTCTGTCTGGTACTTTAAATATCAGAGTACAATAACAAAGAAAGCATAATCCCCAAATCATGAGCCATAGTAGCAAAGATAGAAGCTTGAGCAATACATCTAGACGCTCCAAGCAAGACGATAGCTAAATCCTAACTAAGCCTGAGAATTCCCTCCCTTGAGAACCTTGGGGGGGGGGGGGAACGACAAAAAGAAGAGGAAACAAAAAGGGTCAGATATAAAGTCTGGCGAGTCTAGTTACTTCTAACCAGTAAATAAATAAAAGTAACATGATAGGCATACAAAGTGGATAAGAGAGAGATCACTACATAAGTAGCAGGTGTGACAAGGTAAGCAAGATAAGGTGTACATGCCTCACTAATGATTACTCTGCACTATTACAAGTATATCTTGAAAGAGATTATCCTTTCAACTATAAGGTGGTAGACTTAGATATACATCCAAATGTATCCTAACTACTACCCTGATCGATCGGCTCCCTAACCCTTATAGATACCTTGTGCTGGCCCCACAGTAGGAGGTATCACTTTCTAAAGTTGCAACCCCTCGTCGTGATAATGCACACAACCATATCTACAGGTGTCACGGTCGTCTTATCCCCCTCTGCCCGGCTCATGCACGCACATGGCCCGGTCGGTTTGCGCCGCCCACACCGTCTTCCACGTTTGGATCTCTTACAATCAGTCAGTAAGCGTGCCCCTTCTCCACCTAGTACGGGGTACTTTGTTTGATACCTACTCTGGGTTACTAGCTGAAATGGGCCTCACACAATATGATACAAGCTCTACCCTTTGTCTTGTATCCGCCATTAGGTTTTCACTGACTATGTATACCACTAGGTGTCTTTAATTACATAGCCTTATTTATTTCTACCGGTTATGCTTACCTATAGGTGTCTTTAATACATAACCCATAATCTTCCAACCGGTTATGCTTACCTATAGGTATCTTTAATTACATAACCCTATCACTTCTACAAGTTATGTTTACCCTAAAAGGTGTTTTAATTACATAACTTTATTATTTCCTCTGATTACGTATACCACTAGGTGTCTTTAATTACATAACCTTAACGGGTTAAGTTTGTGGGCCTATTTGTGAATATTACGCATCCCCTCTTCAGATTTACTTAACCTACCCCTCAACCATGTTTACTTAACCCTTAACTTATATTTAAGTTCATACAATCCTTATGGATTAACTTAGGTGTAACGACCCAGTTTTTGACGACTTTAGTTATCGACATAAACTCAATGACGACTAACCAAACATCGAAAAATACCGGTAGTTAATGAAAGAAATTAGAGGGTGAGAATAGATAAAACAGAAACTTAGAATAGAAGAAGAACACAACATCATAGTAACATGAATCTCACAGCGGAACGAACAACATATAATAGATAACATATCCTTGAAATAAAGTCAATATATGTATACAATAACATTATCAGAGTACAATACTTACAACACAGCGGAAATAACTATAGCTATATAATCCTGAAGCCTCCTACTCCAAGCTCTTCCAGTATATCTGTAAATCCCAACTACTTGACTGCCCGTACAAAATTGGGCACCCAAGAGTTTAGGGAAAACAAAACAAGATAAACTTCGGGTCAGTCATGGGACTGGTATGAGTAAAATAGTTTGAACAAGTAAACGATATCTCATAAGACCACGCCGTATAATGGAACGGGTTTTTCCCTTATGAGAATCCAAATTATCTTTATATCAAAAACCTTTTGATATTATAATAATGTCTATCAACCACAATATAATAATCATCTAGCAGAAACGCTTTCATCTCACGTTCTACATATATAGTATACAATCAAAACCGCAAGCATTTATTGGGTAATGGATTTCCAACTATGACAAGGTATGGAACCACCTTTTGTTAGTGTACCTCTAGAGAGGAATACACTGGGTTCAACAAGAACATCTTGCAACCCAGCCACACATGACCGACCACTCATTTCGCTTGAGTGTATCGAATGTATATCACCAACGGTTGGGATCAGCAACCGTTTCCCGAATGGGACAACATCGACAATAGATTTTTAGAAGTAAATGAAACTCTAGATCAGGTGATTATGCACCCTAATAGGTGCGACCTACATAGCCATGTTGCCTGCCCGATTTTTGTCATTTCCCGGTTGTGAGGCTAGAGGCCACGCTTATCTCTGACAGGTCACACGTTTATTCACTTTGAATGTCACATCGTCATACCCGCCAAATCACAAATTGATTTCCCCAAAAATACCACGGGTATACAGCTAAGAGAAACGAATTCCTCCGCCACCAAACGTGAATATGTTTGAAGAGATCAACTTACGCGATCTATTAGACATACTCTGTCAGACCTTCTTCCATACAAGTTGTCCTGAGACTGGACAAACCGAAGGCACTATTCAGTATATCCATCTTAGGTAATTGTTATCTAAGATTTATACAACAGCCCTTGCACTTTACTCCGTCTTCAATATATTCAGCATTTTTGATTCGTAATGCTTATGCAAATACGGAGTGGTTCTTTGGACAATAATCCAACCGGTCTCTCCATATTAACAACGTTAAAATGGTCAAAACTTTGATAGTCTGTGATTTAACTATCAAATGAAAAATGTCCGTGTACACACAACGATCTTATTTCCAAATGGAATTATCGATCCAATCATCAAACATATATATATATATCCTTACTTTCTATGTTTAGAAAATATATGTTATTAATACTGGAAAACATTTCCATGGCTTAATTACGTACCGCTATTCTTCCACATCTATCAGACTCTAACTATAAACTAACAAGAGAACAACTTCCTAAATATAAACTCCGAAGGCCGAAACCAACATCATATCGATACTCAGGAAACCATTCAACTTATTCATCTCTAGTCAGTTTCTAATTTTTGTTTAACTCCGTTTTGATTAACTATGTTCGATTAACTCCTTTTAATTAACTCGATTCGATAAACTCCTCTATTTATTTTCCCAATAAATAACCCTTTATTCTATTTATTTTCTAAATAAATAATCCTTTATTCTATTTATTTTCTAAATAAATAATCCTTTATTCTATTTGTTTAACAAATAAATATTTCCGTTTTGATTCCACTTGTAAGTGTTTTTACAAACATTCCCTTTTCGATTCTCTTTGATTTCAAAATTAATTGAAAAAAATCCTTTTTCCTTTTATATATAAAATCCATTGATTTTATATAAATAATTTATTTTCAAAATATACTTTGAAAATCCCCTTTTTACATCCCAGTATTTCTTACGGTATTTAAAATACCAATTAACCGTGATCGATATCATTCAACACACAGAATCCACAACAGATTTTATATCACATAATATATTACAATATATGAACAGAACAGTATTATAAATATTGAGGAGTCCAGTTGGACCCCTCCAACCTGTTTCCCTGCATCACAGATGTTAAACAACGCAAATAACACGAATATAAAATATTCTGATAAAATAGAATCAATATTCGATTAACGATTTATATATATATCGTTATCTATATTTTCAACCAATACATACACAATTCAACCAAACAATCAGCAACAGCAATCAGTCATCATTTATCAGTTCTAAATATACGTTATAAAAATAGAACTGTTCAGAGTTGGTGAGTTTTACTCACTTTGGCAGTTCATCGTTAAAGAACGATAAACTGTTTGTTTGATTTGAATCAAACAATTTATTTCGCTGTAAATTCAAATGAGCTAAAATCCACTCCCAGTCAGTGCCATGGTCTTGCCCTCGTCCATACGATCCCAACAGATCTTGTTTCACTCGATTCTGATAACGTACGATCAATCTATGATTTACGAAAGTTAATACACTTTAAATTTAAATAAACTTAGATATTCATTTACTCTGGGCCTCAACTCAATTACCTTGGCCCACTCATTTAAGCCCAGACCTATTACCCTCCTTCTTCTCCGTCATTAAATTTCGCTCCATCTTTGCATCCAATTCACCATCTGCCGTGAATTTCCTTGAATCTCAAGAAGAATTCATACATATTTTTTTTCCCTTATCAATATATAGATGAGCCTCACTTAAAGCCCATCAGCCCGCCATCAGTTCAAAACCAAAACCAGAAAGTACCTTCTCCTCAAACACAGAAAATCCCGTCCCTCCTCTGTACTGTTCGAACACAGTTTCATGGCCATTTCGAGATTATAACCCTCCATTAGTTTCCATGAACCCAAACTCTTCTTCACGCAACATCTCTTCTGTACCCATACATTCACCTTCAACTGAATTCATCTTCCCCCGAAAACATGCGACAGCCACTCCTCAACCAGACATTAACACACCATAACCACCCTCGTTCTTCCTCACTACTGCACCACGCCCCCACCCTTATGTTCGATGAAAGCTCCCCCAGGACCATTACACCATTCATTTCAGTTAAAAGACCACCCTGTAAAACGAGTTCTCCATCGCAGGATCCCTCCCCGGTCACTGCTCCGTCGAGCTCAACACCACCTGTGACAAATTGGAAACTCAAACCCAATGCGCTCCTCTCTCCGATGAGCAGCTACCACCACACTATCACCCTAGACCAGATTCGCGGCAACCCTCTGAAAATCACATGAGAGTGAAGAGCAAGAGCTCAGGGACTCATATATATTCCTATTTTGATTTTAGGAATTGTTCTCGAATTGTTTTGATTTAATGGAGGTCGTAAATCTTGTTTGAAAAGGAAATTGGTGGCATCTCCTTTTCTCTAGAATATTGAACGAGAATTTTAGGTTAGAAAAATGTGAAACTTATTTATACACTACTTCATTTAAGATGTGGGCTCTGTTTATTCCAAGTAAATATCTGTGGAAGAGAAACAAGACACGTAGCAGCATCGGAGGCCATTCCTTTTGTGAAATATGTTTGCAAACATTTGATATCCTATAAAGGTACCCGTTGTGTACAATTCCGTTCATATATGAATTGATAACGACAGAACTAAAAATAGCGTTGTGACAAGCAAGGTGTCACGATTCCAAAAATATAATAATATTGGTAGTTTAACTCTTATTGTGAAACCCCAAAATAT
This sequence comes from Allium sativum, assembly GCA_030737875.1. Classification (NCBI taxonomy): domain Eukaryota; kingdom Viridiplantae; phylum Streptophyta; class Magnoliopsida; order Asparagales; family Amaryllidaceae; genus Allium; species Allium sativum. The sequence goes on along the minus strand of CM060926.1, from coordinate 1,012,768,024 downwards.
TGACATAGGGTGCAACATACTCCCAATAAAAAGTCGCATATTTAATTAGTTAAAAATTACAGTAAAATTTTAAAAATTAATTTATCACTACGTCTCAAACTAACCTTGTCTAAATTCAAACACGATATTCAAATATTTTTAAATAACCGTTATGGCCACGAACGAATATACCGCTATTTTACTGAATATTTAATTTGGACATAAATCAAAATCTACACGACGAAATCCCGATTTTTCTCTTCCACTAGAAAAATATACTTCACCAGCTCCTAACGTTTCTTGTTTCACAGAAATCCGATTTAAAACAGACCCTGCATATTCAGTTGAAGTTCGAATCGCCAATTTACGAACTGCAAGCCGTTTCGAGCTCGATTTTAATTATATTACAATTTATACGTTCAACCATAGATAATTAAATATATTCGTCGTTCTAATTCGATTCTAAACTGAATTAAATATTTTAAATTGCCCATTTCACATTATATTGTCAATTCAGCAAATTTCTGATTGTTCCAGAATTAAATATATTATTTAATTATAATATTAATTAAATATTCAATAGAATTTTATTAACGACCATTAAATCCCCTAAATCAATATATAAATAATTAAATAAATTAATTATTATATCGCTGAAAAATGCGGGTCATTACATTCTTCCCCACTTAAAATAATTTCGTCCTCGAAATTGCTAAGGTAGAAAACAAACCATATTAACTGGTTAGAACTTATTTGTTCACTTCTTAACTCCAGTTTCAACTGAGCCAATTTAATTTCAATTAAATATTAATTAATTCTTATCAACGAAAATTTTCAAAAATCTTGAAAATTTTATAACGCCTTAACTTTTCGAAAAATTTCTCCAGCACCTCCTTTGTATTGGTCAATGGGTCAAACTCCAACTCGCCTCTCTAGGCCTTCTCCAACCCAAAAGAAAATCAAACAGCCAAGCGGCTTGCCAATTCGGCTCATAAATCTCATGCTTATATTAAATATAAACTTGTACCTTTTTGTCGGGCATATCAACTCTATTACTTCCATATGCTATCAACTTAGCATACACCAATGTTATCCTAATCAAATTCTGATCAATTTATCCTCAACACGGCTATTCGCTTATATCCAAAGCAAATCCCATTTCAACTCAAGTTCAATTCTTGATTCCAAACTCTTAACTCGATTATCCAATCACATTTCAAATTCAAATTTCACAAATCCAATCCTATTCGATTTGAATTCAATTTCAGTTACCACTTAACTGGCTTTACTTTAATCCCAATTTGCTTTTACAAATTTCAATTTAATTTGTTTTTAATCCAAATAATCCTTCTCTGGGAATTTTAAACAGCTTTGCTTTTCTAAAACCAAATATTCCTTTTTGGATTTCAAACAACTTGTTTCTCTCAAAATAATTCAAAAACAAAATCTTTGGTAGTAATCCGTCACTTACATACTCAAAAATGAACACTAATGATGTCGCGATTCATCATCAGGGTTATTTCCTAGTTATCGAAGTGAGTTCAATACTATATCACTTTCAAAATCATTCTTAAACACTTTTATTTTGAAATCAGTTCAAAATATCATTCTCAAATGCTTGGAATACAATTTAAAATCTCCCAGGATCTTAAAATTTACATATATATAATCCAAGTCTTTTTACAAACTCTGTTCCAAATTTCCAGGGTTTTAATTTCAATTCTGATTCAAATTCATATTTAATTCATTTCGTATCACTTATACGAATATTATTTGGTTATATACATAACCATTTCACTTTTTATAATCTTACTCGACTATAATAACAACTAATATATCCAATATATTATAATTCCAATATATATATATATATCTCCTCTATATCAAAATATACTTTGGGTAAAATTATTTTCATTTACCCTCTTTTCAAAACATATCGTGTCGACCCATCGTATTCGAGTGTTTAGAAACCCCTATCGATGTTGTGGTGCCCCACCATCGATCAGAATCCATAAACAACTCAACCAATAAATCTCCCCAATATAAAACAATTTTTATATCAAATAACAAATACATTCACTCGTATATATACACTCAAACTCAATCTAGGGTATTACTAACCCCATCTCTACTGAGTCACGCCACAGAGCCAAGGTAATTACTTAACCTTAAGCTCTAATACCAACTGTAACGACCCGGTTTTTGACGACTTTAGTTATCGACATAAACTCAATAACGACTAACCAAACATCGAAAAATACCGGTAGTTAATGAAAGAAATTAGAGGGTGAGAATAGATAAGATAGAAACTTAGAATAGAATAAGAAGAAGAAGAACACAACATCAGAGTAACACGAATATCATAGCGGAACGAACAACATATAATAGATAACATATCCTTGAAATAAAATCAGTATATGTATATAATAACATTATTAGAGTACAACACTTACCACACAGCGGAAATAACTATAGCTATATAATCCCGAAGCCTCCTGCTCCAAGCTCTTCCAGTATATCTGTAAATCCCAACTACTTAACTGCCCGTACAAAATTGGGCACCCAAGAGTTTAGGGAAAACAAAACAAGATAAACTCCGGGTCAGTCATGGGACTGGTATGAGTAAAACAGTTTAAAACAGTTTGAACAAGTAAACGATATCTCATAAGACCACGCCATATAACGGAACAGGTTTTTCCCTTATGAGAATCCAAATTATCTTTATATCAAAAACCTTTTGATGTTATAATAATGTCTATCAACCACAATATAATAATCAACTAGCAGAAACCACTACAACAGAAATTGTCTTTTATAGCGGCATATAGCCGCTATTAATCAATATTATAGCGGTTCGATAAATGCTGTATATCAACATGTTATAAAAAACTGCTGGATATTTATAACACAAAAGAAGCCGCTATAAAAGAGCATGGTTTTATAACACAAATATACCGCTATGTTATTTAAAAACAATAGCTCATTCTCGCAGCTATTAAACATCTAAATCTCAATGAAGGTGGGAACTTTTATAATACAGTATACCCGCAATAACATACTCATTCGATAGCGGCTATATGATGCTGTTATATCAACATGTTATAGTATAGCCTACATTACTTTTTTATAGCGCTTATGTCATATAGTTATAACACTTCTTATTCATAAATTACAATGTTCAATACCATATCAAAATATGCAATAATAATCTTTTTACATAAAATCGTTTAAACGATGCAAGAATTATAGAAGATAATAAATATAGAGATGTAACGCATTATATTAAACATATCAAATATTCATGCATATAATTTCTCACATTTAAATCATACAATTTCTCCGAAAGAAGTTGCTTAATTGTTTTTGTTAGCCGTACATCCTGAATACAAATAAAAATGAAACATATTATGCATGGCACTAAACTACTCCTAAGCTCAGGCCATGTAGGAACACGTCCTGGTTTCGCTGGAGCTCTCTCAAAGGCCAAGCACAGCCAAGCATTCTCTTTCAAACAGGAAATGGTTTACTAGTTTCTTCTATTTTTCTGAAAACTATCAAGCAATTTTTTACTATCATCTACTCGTAATTTTATTTCAGGACTATGGTAGCAAGGCTCAAGAATATCATATATGTTCAGACCATCAAGTTCCTGATCAGCAAAAGTCTGGTAAGAAGTATAGGAGAAGATACTGTAGTAAATTTAAGATTACCCCATCAACTCAGTCCAATATTTCTTGGCATTTATCGTTCTCACTCTGTGAATAATTCCAGCAAGTTCCACAAGTCTCAGCCTCCTGCAAACGCACATTGTACGGAAAACAACATAAAAAACTATAAGAAAAAGTAACTAAAAAAAACTGAACTTGTTTCTCTTAAATGTAATTTGATTTAACAATCACTATAGTACACCTATCATTAGTAGCACTGAATAAATATGTGCTAGGCTACCATTAGCATTAAAATAAAAAATAACCATGATATGAGAATCAAAATTGCTAAAACGCCCGAACCATTTTTTGTCAAAAAATGTGAAAGTGAGATCCAGCGGCTGCTGTTGAATTTTTTACCACGTTCCTCTATGAATCGCATAGCCCCCCCTAAATTGCGGACTTTCGCACTTTCCCGCACCCCCTATTTCCGGGAGCTGTAGCACTTTCCTATGAGAATATATTGTTCAAAATTATATGGCAACAGCAGTGAATCATAAAGTGCATGCTTCAAAGTTATGAAACCTGAAATAAATAATCAGATATGAGTCCCATTCCGTGAGCAAATGGAACAAGAGCATTCCCATCAAATACTTCATCGTTTATGCCATTTCCAGCCATATACACCTGTATTTATAAATCAAAACAAAATTATTATTGACTTTTTTGTTCATTTCCAAGAAAACAATAGAGTAGAAGTAATTAACACTGAACCTTGAAGTTCAATGTGAGACTCAAACCTGGAGGATTTTCTGCCAATCAAGAATACCTAAGCTGGTACACTGTGAACAGACAGTACTGTAGTCCACGAGGAAGCAAATGCTCTAACAGAGCTCCACAGCATAAATCTGAAAAAGAAGTCCCCCCATTTACCTATAGTATCGAGTAATTATGAATCTGCATATAAAAAATTAAATTGAGCTGCAATAACAGCAGTTTTCAGTGGGTGGCAGAAGCAGCATTCTGTTTTCAGTGTCAAAACTTCAGTGGCCCCAATAATTGTTTGGCCTTGATAATGGGTATATGTAGATTTATCACTTGGCTGACGTTGGTGTTAATACCTCAATAACTGTCCATGTTTCGTGTAAAATGCAAATACTAAACTAGATGCCACATCATAACTTGTAGGGCGGTAAATTTTGCAATTATTTTAGGTTTTATGTACATGTTTTATGAGCTAAAAATTTACGGTTACTGTCGACTGAAGATTTTAATTTTACATACATAAGTTTGATAATACATGATATACTATATGTCTAACGATTTGTCCACAATCTACATCAACTAATTTATTCCTTTTTTTTACCCAAAAGCAAAATAGATGGTACAATCAGTTCTCTTCCAATAAATAGCTGGTTCAAGAAACGAGCTACAAAGCACGTAGTGGCAGTTATGCTGACAATGGGTATCTTTTAACTGTTGGTCTAAGATGAATACATATAAATAGTTTGCCTTACCACTCCAGAACTAATACCACAACCCCTTCCAGCAACCACACCCTTCTGTGCACATCACTGCCTATCTCCATTGTTGAACGCCAAACTACCAGTACTCATAATACATCCATTACTCACCTTTCACTCCTCCCCGAACACATCCACTACTGAGACAACCCACCAGTACACATGTTTTCCTATCATCAAAAAACATCTCAAAATCCACTACCTGTGTTGATAATCCACTGTCTGCTCCAACTCTAACTCCACCATCTCAAAATTCAACAACATCTCCACCTTCACTCTCCCATCATCAAAAAACTGAAAACACAAATTTCCAGTTTTTTTTCTTTTCAGAATCCTCAAATACTTCTCATATTGTCAGCCCGCAGCTTTTATAGGTGCAACCTCTACATTGAAAATTCAAGATTTGTGGGATCTAATCCAAAGGCTTGTCGTTTTAGTAGTGGTCAGACGTAGATATGAGTTTCACGACCCGTTAAATCACATAGGAATTCTTTAAAAACAGTTTGCACCGACTGGTAAATAAAGAGAAAAACGTATTATCGTATCCTAGACTTAAACTCATAAGGCATACTTGTGATAATAACCTAATAGTCATAATAATTGTTAAGTCATAAGGTTTAAAGTAATTAACAAGAGCATAAGCATGGATAACAATTGCAGACTCTGCATGGACCTAAAAAGCATACTGTCTCCGCACAACTGGAAGCCATCCCAATTGATGACTTTTATTATCAGGTTAAAAGATAGTTATGTTAGGCGGATGTAGCAATTAAAAGCAATGAAGTCTATGCCATGGAGGATAGAGAATCATCGAAGATAGGATATGGAAAAGATAAGGTAAAGCAGATTTGATTAATATGGATGGATGGTTTCCTCGGGAATAAATACTAGGTGTTGAAGCTCTTAGTAAAGTGCCTGAGGAATTTGTTTTTCAACATCCATAAAATGGAAACCCTCTAACCTTATTTCGTCTATTGCGCAATTTGATTAGCAGCTCAAGAGAAAATAGGTTTTCGCTGGAAGAAAACGAGGAGATCAAAACATTTCTTAATAGAGCTTACAACCGTCTTGGCACATGGTTTGAGTGGTTTACTACTACACAGCGAGGGAAAGACGTGGACTCTTTCTATTGGCATGGCAGAGACACAACAACAAAAAGGGAACTGAATCCTAAGTCACTGTCATCGGGATTGGATGATTATCCACGAGCTTCCCACCCTTCTAGTGATGAATGCCCTTTAGATTTAAGGTGTTGGATGCTCCCTACTGCTAATTGTATGGATTCAATTTCTCAATTTCTTCAAATGAAACTAGGAAAGGAATACCGCTGGATAGCTGAGGAGCTTTCAATTTTGAAAGTCTCAATCAGATACATCTGGATGATGTTTCCGGGGATTATTTCGAGCTGAAATGGTACGAAATACAAGGTATTGACGGTCCAAAAAGAGAGCTTTTACGTGAGAATTTAGAAAAGCCCGATCTCTCATTAGTTCCTCATTTTGGCTATGTCAGCCTTTTCCCATTCATGATGGGAATCATCCCCGCTGATTCATGGGTACTTGAAAAACAACTAGAACTCATATCGAATCTGTCAAGTATATAAATGGATTATGGGTTGCGTTCACTGTTTAAAACAAGCTCAATATACATGAAGTAAAACACTGAGCATGACCCACCTTACTGGAGAGGACCTATTTGGATCAACATGAACTACTTGATTCTTTATAGTCTCAACCATTACTCTCAAGCTGATGGTCTATACAGAGAGAAATCACAAACACAGTACAAGGAGCTGAGGACAAATTTAATCAGAAATGTAGTGCAAAATTACCAAAAAAAAAAAGGAAAAAAAAACAGGATTCTTGTGGGAACAGTATGATCGGAAGAACAAAGGAAAGGGTAAAGGAGCAAGACCTTTAACGGGCTGGACTTCACTTATCGTTTCAATTATGGCAGAGTCCTATCCAAGCCTGTAGATGCAAGAAGAACAATATAAATTCCACAAACATCATAAATACCATTAGAGATCGGTGGTATGCTGGCAGTAGTACAAAAATAAAATTATATCATTAAGTATAATTTACTGAAGGGTAAAGTTTATGCAGTACTGGTTGTGAAATAGCATTTGTTGATTGTAGTCATTTGTGTAAGGTGTCAACCATGCTTGCTTGCGTCCCTGTAATATGCACTTGTTTTAATCATGGCCGAGGTTATGTTGTAGGAACACATTCTGCCATGTTACAGAGTGCTCTTGTGCCCTTGTAGGTAAAATTTTACATGTTAGATGAAAAAGAAAAAAATGTAAGACTCAGACCAGCTTTAACTCCTGAGTATACATCAATTAACTGATGTTAAGACAATATTCATCATATTATACACAACCATAAGCATGGTATAGTGATTCTGAACAACTCAGCGTAACATTAGCAACTTCATAAGCGAAAGTGGGAACACACCCCAGCATATGATTCCACAGCAATAAGAAATTCATTTTGAAGGAACTCAGGATATAAATTGAACCACCGTTAAAATACAAGAAGCTGGCTAAGTGTTACTAGTTGTTATTGCTAATAAACTCGTATCATAGATTTGTGTTAGATTCAAATCACCTTGAAGAGAAAAGCATGTGTATCAGATGTTGTTTTCAAATCTCCGGTTATATAATCCAAAACATTACCTGAATATGATAATCGAACACTAGCAGGTGAGTCTACATAAATAATATTAATTATTAGACACCTACATAATTGCAAATTATCTGTGAGCAAAACAAAAAAGATTTATACTCTATACTAAAAAAGGAAAAAAAGATTACTTCCATAAACATGAGAATGCAACAATCAGACTTCACTTTATAAAAACTGTAACTAACACCAGATATAAGATACTGAAGAAAGAAGCGAGCCTTCATGAACAAAAAAGCATAAACATGTCAGAAAGAAAGAAAGCATCAAGATACTGAAATTTCTACAGCCCTTGAATCAAAAGGAAAAAAAGCAAAGCAATGAAAAAAAGAAAGCAAACTATGTATGAAAATTGTCAAAAGTGCAATCCTAAGTTCCTGGGTGTCCTAGCTTACCAAAAACTACATCCCAATACCTACATACAAAATTGTTAAAAGTGCAATCCTAAGTTCCATACTGACTCTTTAATTTTTATAGAGATGGAAAGAAGAATTTGCAAAACAAATTATTTAATAACATAGTGTACAATAGTATTATCATATCGTTATTTCTTTCTTTCTGTCTTTCATGCATAAAGCATTGGTCATAAAAAGAAACAGAAGGAGAAAATGACTGTACAAGATCAGTAATAATGCATTCTCATGTAGCAGCTAGTAGTCACGTCTAGGATTATTTTTGTGTGTGTGTGTGTGTGTGTATAAAAACCATCTTTCTTAGCATCGTTATACCAAATTCTTCAAAAAAAAAAAACTACGCATGAAAATAATAAAAGGTTAAGTATGAAATTAAAAGGTCTAAGTGCATGCTTCAAATTTACAAGCATAAGCAAAGATGTCTTGTCTTGAACTAAATAATAAGAAACATGGGGTGAAGGGAGAATGATATGCGTACCCTCTATCATCGTCCTTGTTTGAAGCTTCCAATAGATTATCAACACCATAGTATTTGATTTCAGTAACCATCTCTTGGGGTTTTAAAAGTATATGTCGTAGTATCCCATTATCAATCGGAATCTTTTTATACCATCAAGCCAAATGAAAAATATATTATAAATAAAAGAAGAATCTTTTCAAAGCCATACAACACACACATATTTACCTTGTACTTGCAGTCTAACACCATTATTTGAAGCATTTCGTAAAGCATTCCTGCAAATTCAACAAAAAATATAGATGTTACGATAAACAGTTGTACCTTATTAAATAATAAAAACGATAGCTAGTGAAAAACTGTATCATACTAATAGTTAAAACCGGGATATTACACACCTCAATTTCGGCAAAAGGGCGACCTACAGCTTCCGAAACCTTACCTATACATAGAAGCATACAGATGACAATAATGCATCTTAATGCATGCTGATATGAATGAGACAGAGGATACATCACTTACACTATGATTATATGAATGATGTATACCACTGATTTTCACAAGGAAGTGAATGGTTCACCATCAAGCCATATATTTATACTCTGATATCACCAAATGAAATTGACTTTATGGAAGTATATAAATAATATATTCCGGAAATAATCAAATGCAATCACTGCCTGTCTGTGATAACTGTATGGATGATAACCTCAACTGGGAAAATGATAAGATTGATTTCCATACTCCATATGAGTAAGTTCATCCATTCTATCATAGGTTAACGAATCTATCAAAAATGATGAATGATTTCATTTTAAAACCTAGCAATATATTCTTATTCTTGTATTATTTTTGTGAACTTGACTAAAAGGTATATCCAGGAAATTTGAACCAAGTATAGCATCCTCATGGTGAGGGAAGTTATAGATGATTTAATTAAGGATAAAATTAGTTTTAAGAATTTTTCTACAAAAACTTAGTCATAAGCATATTGCAATTAAACCTTAAATTGAGGGCCAACAGCTCAGGCTGATCATAGACAGATTTCACTGGGAGATATAAGGTTTAAAATCACCATAACTAACCAGAACTAGAATTAAGCATATATCTAAGGACCTGGTTACAAATAAAATAATCAAAATGCATCCAGTCACACATTTGAACAAGCATTACATGAACACTTGGCCCTACATCACACACACACACATTCGTACACCTAAGCATACATACATCTACACTTACCGAAACACCCATGCATACTAAAAATACACACTTGCCAAACACATTTATTATTCATGCTGATACTATGTAATAAACTCGATTGCAAGAACTTGGCTAGAAATAATAAAATAATTAATAACTAGTACTTAGAAAGTCACAAATTCATCAATCATGCTGATACTATGTAATAATCCCAATGAAAAATTCATAGCATATTTAACTGCGTTGAAATCTAGCAATGTTGTAAACAAAATTCAGAAATTTTTTATAAAAACTGAGAATATACACACTTAAACCTGCTTCTATTTCACATCATCCCAAGACACTCACAACAGTCACTAAGGTCACATTTATAGAACCTACCACACCATCTCCCACTCCTCAAACTCACAAAACTGCACATTGCATCTAACGCTAGATGTCACCAAAAACACCACTGCAGCTGATCCTCCTCCAAACTGCTGATACAAATCCCTACTGGCTGATCCTATCCCTGATCGCATACCATCAATCCTCAAATATTCATCCAATATTCTTTACATATTCTTTACAAAAACGACGCTTTTCATCTAATGCTCTTATTTCTCAAAATTAATATGTGAGAGAGGGGTTGCATTTATGCAAAAATTCACACACACACACACACATTCTTGAAGTCTTTAGCTCACTTAAACTTTGTAGACTTAAAGTTTTAAATTAAGATTTAAGTATTCACTCAAAGAATTTGAACCGGATGCCTAATATATTTTCAGAATTAGATATACCTGCAAATTAGACAATTTATTTTCAAAATCCATCCTCAAATTCCCCAAATCGCCTAAATTCCTCTAACCGAAAGCAATCCACACCCCCATAAACCACTGCGCATCCAAAACCACCTACTCCTGAACGACCTGAAATCGCAATCTATCGCCTGACCGCTGTTCCTCTAAATCGTCACTCGCGACCTGAAATCTCCTCCTCTAGTCAATTAAAGCCCCGAACTAACCGAATTTATTTTTGGATTCATGGATTGATTTCTGGCTATCGAATTGTTCGAGTTTGAGGAGCAGTGTAATTGGTTTTCAAATTTCAGAAAGCCGAAGTTCTATAAAAAAAAGGTGTTCGGCAAATCGGCCTATGTTGATAATGCGTAAAATAGATGGAAGCAGTGTAATAACCCGGAAATTCTGGGCCAGTTTGAAATTTTTATTTTGGCGATTTTAGCGAATTTTTAACATTTAAAATGGATTATTTTAAATAATATTGACAAGAAATTTATTTTGAATATAATTCGAACGTATATATTATACGCGTCGTCGTTAGAATATAAATATTTATATATGATTATAAAAAGGAATTGAAAATGGCGCGGTAGTTCGATAATTCGATTTCAAACTTCAATTGAATGTACCGGGTGCAAAACAATCCGGATTTTAGTGAAACCAAAAATAATAGAATCTAGTTGAGAATATCTTTCCAACGAATCCGAAAAATCGAAATTTCATAGCGGGAATCAAAAGTTATGCCCAGTTGAAAATTCAGAATAGTCGCTATGTAAATTATACATGGCCCAAAAAGTCATATTTTGCATACGGATGAATTTGGACTCGAAACCACTTCCATTGAGTTCAAAATGCCGTTTAGAACTCCGAAAAGTATAAGCTTCGATATATTCCGATATCCGGTATAGTGGCTATGGGCTGGAGTTGTTCGGTTAACAATACATAGCCCTTAAAAAGTGAAATTTTGCATACGAGCTCAGAATTCGACGAGATAATTTTTTATGGATTCATAATGACAAATTATTGTTATGTTCCAAAGGGCGCGTCGAACGGAGTTAGTATGTGGCCGTGCGAGCTAAAACAGTTCAGGGTAAAGCGAGCAGTCATTTTACAAAGGAACATTATTGATACGACCTCGGAATTCAATTCTACTTTTTTTTCTAGATTCGTATCATCTAATAATGGTTAAATCCAAGAGGGCTTGATTTTTTGAGTTAGCATGTGAGCGTGCGAGAAGAAAAGGTGCGCCAAAATCGCATTTTTAGAGCTTATCTGAGCATTTTTGTGATTTTTAACGGACGGTCAAACGAACTCGGAATTCGACGAAACTTGTTTCGTTGGACTCGTCTTCACGTCTACTATCTCGTGTCCGAAATCCGCGGCCATCGGAGATCGCTAGCGTTCAGGCGATACGCGAGAAACTAGCATATAAACACTTTTACTTCCTTTTCTTCTTCACTTTCTTCCTCTTCCTCTTTCTTCACAAAAACTCAAAAATGGAGACCACCCCTCCTCCCGCCGCTGCCCCTCCTCCACCGCCCACCACCAGCCTCCGGCGAGCCGCCGCACCCCCTCCTCCTCCTCCCCTCCTCCTCCTCTTCCTCCTCCTCTCTCCATTTGCAAACCCTAAGCCCCAAATCACCAAACACCCCCACCGCGGCCACCACGGGCCTCACCACCGCCACCCACACCCTCCCCCACGTCCATCAGGCCCGCGCCCCCCCTCCAGCCCCCTCAATTCCGGCCGTGGGCCCCGCTACACCCAAAAACCTATTTTACACTAATCGCCCGTTTTGCAAATAAGTCCCTGACCGTATTTCGCGAATAACTCACAAACGGTGCGTTTTTGGCCAAAGTCCCTCAAAACCAAACTCGTAGAGCACGAAATTCTCTTCGATTTGGCTATACGGAAGTCATGTTTTGGAGTTCGGAGCTGCCCGGAAAACGCGTTTAAAGTCTGCTGTCCGGAAGCGGCAAAATTCGTGTACTTTCGCGATTTCCGGCGAAATGACACATTTTCGGCAAGAAGACCACTAGGCAAAAGTTGTTCAGAATGGCGTGCTTGTGCTAGAAAAAAAGATGGTGTGAAGATTGAAGCTCGTTTGCAAATTCTAGGACCCAAACAGCGAATCCGGGCGTTAGAAAAAAAGTGAGTTTTCTCCGTTTTAAAGCTTCTACAGTTTTGACATATGAAATAAATAAAAATGTGATTTTTATATACATAGCAACAATATAAAAATGTGATTTTTATATACATGGCAACAATATAAAAATGTGATTTTTATATATGTAGTGACTACGGGCGGTGAAAGTGACAAAAGGCGAGAACGACGAAGATTTCTACATAAGAAGAGTCGTGGCGTTTGGTTTAGCTAGTCAGTGAGAACTTCTCACTCTAAATTCTCTTTTTCTAGTTATATATATATATACTAGGATGCAGACGGTGCTTAGTAGCACCCGACACCCGTCATCCACAGACCATGGATGACTTGCTTGTTAAATTGTTTGGTTGAGTAGTTGGTTAGTTTATTTGGTTGGAATTGAATTGTTTAGTGAAATGGAATGGATTTGATTGATGTGTGAATGGCGTGGGCCTTCACTAGACCGGGGATAAGGCTAGGCCTCGTCCCGTTTCTAGTATCGTGCCGTTATGCCGCCGAAATTTCCCAAAATATGTTAGAAAAATAGAAATATCATTTTTATTGAGTAAATGAACTGAATAAAAATCATGTGTTAAAATAGAATATATTATCGTTAAAAATATAATTTTTAACGTGAAAGTGAATAAATAAAATATTCATTTACAAACCGGACGGTTTGTTTATGTACACTGATTTGACTGACATTGATTGGGTCGATAAATTTTACACGTCGCCCAACTGCACAACTAAAATCTGTGTTTGATTGTTTGAAACCCCACACGGGTGTTGGGATGAAATTTGAAGTTCACTCATCCTGATTGATTAAATATGTCGATCGATTGATTGACAGGCTGTTATAAGCGTAAGATATCTATATTTGATGCTTATACAGTGTAGTGCACTTTGGTTGATGGTTGATTGTTTATTATTGCTATTATATACATGTGTTGTATGGAATCCATATAATTAACATTATATGGTGATTGATTGGGCCTCATTCCAATCGGGAAAATAAGGAATATTATAATAGAAATTCATGTGTTGAATATAAAAATAGTCATGTGTTGACAATGTTCATGTGTTGAGTGAAATATTTTATACAATGAAATTTACATCTTTATCATATTTAAAATTAGAACTACTTTACGGTTGAAGTCTAATTGAAAATCAAACGATAGATACCATAGTTTTATAAAATATTTTACATAACAAAAATAGTGATGTGTTGACAGTACTCATGTGTTGAGATTAGTCAGGTGTTGGAAGAAATATAGATTCATGTGTTGAATAGAATAAATATTCATTTGTTGAATAGGATAACGAATTTATTGAAATATATAAAGCCGTGTTGATTAGAGTTGCGCCATTTTGACGTGAACGATATTTATATCGATTATATTCGTTTTATAATGAATATAGAAGAGAAGTGATTTCAAAATATAACGTTTTGAAAATATTATCATTTATATAGTAATGATATAAAATATTCAGTTTTGATTAGAAATTGAAATAGTGTTGAAATGGTTTTGAAACGAAGTTAAAACGATTTATAAAATACGTTTTAAAAGGAAATTGACGAAATATATATATAATATATATATTATATATAAAATGGCCTGAATAGAACGCGCCGCTCCGCGGCAGTTCGTGAATTTCGACCATTGACTTCGAATTGACGTTGCGGGAGATCCGACCGTCGGATTCTCCTAAAACCGGAACCGTTGGGTTCGTATCGAAAAGAGCTTTCCAATGAATATTAGAAATTTGAAATCTAACGGTTGGATTTGGAATTATGTCCAAATCAAATTTGAAAAAGGTCGCTGTAAGTGCAGTTCGATAGCCATTGATGGAAATCGACTGTACGGGCCTTGATAAAATTATTAAAGATATTAATAATTTGTGTAAAATCATAGTATGTGAATTGGAAAGAACTGGGATGAAAAACTCCACATTTGAAATGATAAAAATAGATTTTTATCGAAATGAACTAGTTTTGAACTAGAATTAAAATCAATTTATTTTTAAAATAAATGAATTGAATTTGAAAGTGATTTTAAAAATAACCAATATTCCCAATATGTGGATTGGACTGGAGTTGGATCGAAATTATCTTCGGAATATTTCGATGTTAGATTTCGTGACTATACAAATATTGTTATGGGAATTTGAAAGATATATTTTATATCGTTATTTCCAATACGATATATGTTGGTTTCAGAATTTGATATTGAATATAAGCCGATATATTTTCTATTCAGAGCCTTGTATTTAATATCAAATGTGATTTGGGTTTATCGTGAATCGTGTTTTAGATGACATTGGTTCTTTAACCCAGTTAAAGACAGGATATTGATTTTTGAAAAGATTAAAGCTAAGTGGAGTTTTAATGAATCTTTAATTAGATTAAAATGTGAATTGATAATTTAAATTATCAAATCTGAAAAGTGATCGAGAGTGGAGTACCACCAGTTTTGCTCCAAAGCGATAGTTAAATCTTTAATTAGATTTGAACGTGAAATGGTAATTAATTTTACCGATAACACCGTGGTGTTAGATATGGAGTATCACCAGTTTTGCTCCATGGGATATATAGGTTGGGATTGGGAAATAAAATAAATAATTACTTCGGTGTGGTTCGCTAATCCCGACTAGTTTGAAATGATATCCAAAGGAAGATTATAGAATAAATTTAGAAGAATTTATCTTGGATAAAATTAATGGGAACATTTCCCTAAGAATGTGTTTTTGTGAATAAAAGAATATTCTGAATTGGAATGAGGCGTTTGTTGTATTTGTGTAACATTCGTTTATTATATACGTGGGTTATTCAGAAAGGCCGGGTTTATACCCATTCTGAATAATCGATTCGACGAGATGTCGAAGATGAAGACGGTGGTTGAAGACCGGAAGTCTTCACATCGTTTGGGTGATTACTGATGATCTTGATTGGGCTGTACACCCAGGATGAGGGAATCAGTTGGTGATCGTCCAGACGTAATTGGAGACGGATGGATATGCGAGGAAAGTGCCTCCGGTTTCGTTCAGACCCAGAACGAACTTGTAAATGGATTGTGTGTTTGACATTGGATTTTATTCTGTGTTGATTGATCTCTATTAAATATACATCTGTTTGGCGGCGGAGAATTTATTCTCTTGCTTAACGCCCTTCTCTGAGACGTACGAGCTCAGAGGTTGTATATCGATGGACATCAGTTGCATGGAGTGAATTGCCAATGTGGCATGCGTAAGTGGCAATTGATCAAGGCTTCTGTTGAAAAGCAAAGTCTTGTGGTTGATGATCAAAGCACGGCCTGTGTGGCATAGCTTTGTGTATAACGTGAATTCGCGAGCCTCACACCTCGGTATGAGTCAAAAACGGGATAGTGACTGCAGGGAGAGCACGACGTTTCTTTCTAGCTAGGATGGTGTCAGTGACCTACCAGCCCTGACATTTATATACTTTTCACCTGTGTGGTTGTTGGATACGAGGCGCCTCGGATATAGGTCTGTAAGAACCGGGAAACGTGTGTTCAGGAATAACTAATCCTCAAAAGTAAGAGAGGACCGGCCCTGAAGATCCAAGGATCATAGTGGGGTCCTGGGACATTTGCTAGAGTGTCTCGAACGCGGAGAGGAGCTTGCCCCTTGCCTCGGTTCATGACGGAAATCCAATTTCCAATACGTGATATTGCGGTTTTAATTGTAGAACTAGTATGGCGACATGATATATGGTACCCATGTCGTCTATGATTGATATTTATGATTGAAATTGTTTTGACACTATACACCTATAATAGTATCAAAGAATGTGTTTTAAACGTATCAAGCATGCTTTGGCTGTTATAAGGGAAAACCCTATCCTCCGGCTTGCGTTGCATTGTGTGATGGGACCTGGGTCTTATAACAGCTTCATTTTTCTTTATTTAGCATTGCGCTGTTTGTTCTATGCACTGGTATTCTTGGGAGGAAACCCGTTCCGTGTTATACGGCGTGGTCCCTTGATTTACCTAAACTTTAAAACCAATATTAATAACTGTTTTAGTTCTCACACCAGTCCCATGACTGACCTGGAGTTTATTGTTTTAACCTAAACTCTGGGTGCCCCTATTTTCCGCACGGGCAGCTAGTAGTTTTGGTTTTGCGGATTTATATTCACAGGGTCCTGATTTACAGCTGGAACGATGCTCGGAAAGCTCTGTATCCGTGTATCACTTCTAGTTGTGTTTTGTATATTTTTCCGCTGCTATGTAATTTATTGTAATCTCTGATATTTATGGAATGTAATTTATTCATTTATACTCTGTATATTCTTGTATCTGATGGAATTGTTGTAATAACAATGAAATGTTCTTCCGTATGCGTCCTTTTGTGTGTTGTTCTCAAAGTATTCGTGCTTTCCTTCACGGGGAAGTTACAGGTTCTTACAGTGGTATCAGATCTTTGGTTTACAGAGCTCGAGAACAAGACACATTAGAACCATACGAAAGAATTCATCAGATATTGGATTAGCAATATCCAATTAGAATTACTCGTTAGAGATAGGATCAGTAGTATCCTAGAACGAGTGTGAAGAGTATATTTTTCAAATGAAAACAATTTTGTTTTAAAATTTAAATCGTTTTATACGTATTTGAATATTTATTTACTTTGAATTTGGACAATCGAGTATATATAGATTTCGCGTATACGCGTCATGAACGTATAGTCGAAGTTTTAATATACTGGATAGATATAGAGTCACATTCTAGACACCCGAAGATGATTCTGATGATTGTAGCTACATCATCAGTATTTATGTTCGTGTTTCGAAGGTGTGATTTCTATATATTTCCAATAGACTGGTGTGAGAACCAAAACCAATATAGCTAGAAAACATTGTTGTGAATTGGCATCAAAAACATGATTTTCTTTATATATATCAAAATTTATGAATTTGAAACTCTAATCCACTAATTGATTGATGTTTGTGTTGTTTGTTTATTTGTTTAATAATTTTGAACCATTTATGCCTAATATAACCAAATATTGAATTGTATTGGAATTGGTCGCATTTGCTTGCATATACATATTCTTATATTGAACAGGTCATAGCAAGGAGGCTAGAGCCGAAGAATAAAATTTGTTTGCCCGACAAATAGGTACATGTTTACTACATAATTTACTGTTTTGTTTGGGTGATGATGATTTTATGAGCCTATTGGCTAGCCGCTTGGCTTTTTCTTTTTCTTTTTGAGATCTGAAGGACCGGGGAAGCTATTTGAAATTCCCCGATGCTCCCGGTGCAGGGGATGTTATGGCGAAATTTTTCGAAAATTTAGGGTGTTAGCCAAATTTTTGAAATTTTGAAAATTCTCAGAAACTGAAAAGTTGGAGAATGCAAGCCAGATCGAACGTAGAGTTGATTTATCAAACCACTTTCGACTTTGTTCCTTTTCGGGGACGAAAAGTTTTAAGTGGGGGAGATTGTAATAACCCGGAAATTCTGGGCCAGTTTGAAATTTTTATTTTGGCGATTTTAGCGAATTTTTAACATTTAAAATGGATTATTTTAAATAATATTGACAAGAAATTTATTTTGAATATAATTCGAACGTATATATTATACGCGTCGTCGTTAGAATATAAATATTTATATATGATTATAAAAAGGAATTGAAAATGGCGCGGTAGTTCGATAATTCGATTTCAAACTTCAATTGAATGTACCGGGTGCAAAACAATCCGGATTTTAGTGAAACCAAAAATAATAGAATCTAGTTGAGAATATCTTTCCAACGAATCCGAAAAATCGAAATTTCATAGCGGGAATCAAAAGTTATGCCCAGTTGAAAATTCAGAATAGTCGCTATGTAAATTATACATGGCCCAAAAAGTCATATTTTGCATACGGATGAATTTGGACTCGAAACCACTTCCATTGAGTTCAAAATGCCGTTTAGAACTCCGAAAAGTATAAGCTTCGATATATTCCGATATCCGGTATAGTGGCTATGGGCTGGAGTTGTTCGGTTAACAATACATAGCCCTTAAAAAGTGAAATTTTGCATACGAGCTCAGAATTCGACGAGATAATTTTTTATGGATTCATAATGACAAATTATTGTTATGTTCCAAAGGGCGCGTCGAACGGAGTTAGTATGTGGCCGTGCGAGCTAAAACAGTTCAGGGTAAAGCGAGCAGTCATTTTACAAAGGAACATTATTGATACGACCTCGGAATTCAATTCTACTTTTTTTTCTAGATTCGTATCATCTAATAATGGTTAAATCCAAGAGGGCTTGATTTTTTGAGTTAGCATGTGAGCGTGCGAGAAGAAAAGGTGCGCCAAAATCGCATTTTTAGAGCTTATCTGAGCATTTTTGTGATTTTTAACGGACGGTCAAACGAACTCGGAATTCGACGAAACTTGTTTCGTTGGACTCGTCTTCACGTCTACTATCTCGTGTCCGAAATACGCGGCCATCGGAGATCGCTAGCGTTCAGGCGATACGCGAGAAACTAGCATATAAACACTTTTACTTCCTTTTCTTCTTCACTTTCTTCCTCTTCCTCTTTCTTCACAAAAACTCAAAAATGGAGACCACCCCTCCTCCCGCCGCTGCCCCTCCTCCACCGCCCACCACCAGCCTCCGGCGAGCCGCCGCACCCCCTCCTCCTCCTCCCCTCCTCCTCCTCTTCCTCCTCCTCTCTCCATTTGCAAAACCTAAGCCCCAAATCACCAAACACCCCCACCGCGGCCACCACGGGCCCCACCACCGCCACCCACACCCTCCCCCACGTCCATCAGGCCCGCGCCCCCCTCCAGCCCCCTCAATTCCGGCCGTGGGCCCCGCTACACCCAAAAACCCATTTTACACTAATCGCCCGTTTTGCAAATAAGTCCCTGACCGTATTTCGCGAATAACTCCCAAACGGTGCGTTCTTGGCCAAAGTCCCTCAAGACCAAAGTCGTAGAGCACGAAATTCTCTTCGATTTGGCTATATGGAAGTCATGTTTTGGAGTTCGGAGCTGCCCGGAAAACGCGTTTAAAGTCTGCTGTCCGGAAGCGGCAAAATTCGTGTACTTTCGCGAATTCCGGCGAAATGGCACATTTTCGGCAAGAAGACCACTAGGCAAAAGTTGTTCAGAATGGCGTGCTTGTGCTAGAAAAAAAGATGGTGTGAAGATTGAAGCTCGTTTGCAAATTCTAGGACCCAAACAGCGAATCCGGGCGTTAGAAAAAAAATGAGTTCTCCGTTTTAAAGCTTCTACAGTTTTGACATATGAAATAAATAAAAATGTGATTTTTATATACATAGCAACAATATAAAAATGTGATTTTTATATACATGGCAACAATATAAAAATGTGATTTTTATATATGTAGTGACTACGGGCGGTGAAAGTGACAAAAGGCGAGAACGACGAAGATTTCTACATAAGAAGAGTCGTGGCGTTTGGTTTAGCTAGTCAGTGAGAACTTCTCACTCTAAATTCTCTTTTTCTAGTTATATATATATATACTAGGATGCAGACGGTGCTTAGTAGCACCCGACACCCGTCATCCACAGACCATGGATGACTTGCTTGTTAAATTGTTTGGTTGAGTAGTTGGTTAGTTTATTTGGTTGGAATTGAATTGTTTAGTGAAATGGAATGGATTTGATTGATGTGTGAATGGCGTGGGCCTTCACTAGACCGGGGATAAGGCTAGGCCTCGTCCCGTTTCTAGTATCGTGCCGTTATGCCGCCGAAATTTCCCAAAATATGTTAGAAAAATAGAAATATCATTTTTATTGAGTAAATGAACTGAATAAAAATCATGTGTTAAAATAGAATATATTATCGTTAAAAATATAATTTTTAACGTGAAAGTGAATAAATAAAATATTCATTTACAAACCGGACGGTTTGTTTATGTACACTGATTTGACTGACATTGATTGGGTCGATAAATTTTACACGTCGCCCAACTGCACAACTAAAATCTGTGTTTGATTGTTTGAAACCCCACACGGGTGTTGGGATGAAATTTGAAGTTCACTCATCCTTATTGATTAAATATGTCGATCGATTGATTGACAGGCTGTTATAAGCGTAAGATATCTATATTTGATGCTTATACAGTGTAGTGCACTTTGGTTGATGGTTGATTGTTTATTATTGCTATTATATACATGTGTTGTATGGAATCCATATAATTAACATTATATGGTGATTGATTGGGCCTCATTCCAATCGGGAAAATAAGGAATATTATAATAGAAATTCATGTGTTGAATATAAAAATAGTCATGTGTTGACAATGTTCATGTGTTGAGTGAAATATTTTATACAATGAAATTTACATCTTTATCATATTTAAAATTAGAACTACTTTACGGTTGAAGTCTAATTGAAAATCAAACGATAGATACCATAGTTTTATAAAATATTTTACATAACAAAAATAGTGATGTGTTGACAGTACTCATGTGTTGAGATTAGTCAGGTGTTGGAAGAAATATAGATTCATGTGTTGAATAGAATAAATATTCATTTGTTGAATAGGATAACGAATTTATTGAAATATATAAAGCCGTGTTGATTAGAGTTGCGCCATTTTGACGTGAACGATATTTATATCGATTATATTCGTTTTATAATGAATATAGAAGAGAAGTGATTTCAAAATATAACGTTTTGAAAATATTATCATTTATATAGTAATGATATAAAATATTCAGTTTTGATTAGAAATTGAAATAGTGTTGAAATGGTTTTGAAACGAAGTTAAAACGATTTATAAAATACGTTTTAAAAGGAAATTGACGAAATATATATATATTATATATAAAATGGCCTGAATAGAACGCGCCGCTCCGCGGCAGTTCGTGAATTTCGACCATTGACTTCGAATTGACGTTGCGGGAGATCCGACCGTCGGATTCTCCTAAAACCGGAACCGTTGGGTTCGTATCGAAAAGAGCTTTCCAATGAATATTAGAAATTTGAAATCTAACGGTTGGATTTGGAATTATGTCCAAATCAAATTTGAAAAAGGTCGCTGTAAGTGCAGTTCGATAGCCATTGATGGAAATCGACTGTACGGGCCTTGATAAAATTATTAAAGATATTAATAATTTGTGTAAAATCATAGTATGTGAATTGGAAAGAACTGGGATGAAAAACTCCACATTTGAAATGATAAAAATAGATTTTTATCGAAATGAACTAGTTTTGAACTAGAATTAAAATCAATTTATTTTTAAAATAAATGAATTGAATTTGAAAGTGATTTTAAAAATAACCAATATTCCCAATATGTGGATTGGACTGGAGTTGGATCGAAATTATCTTCGGAATATTTCGATGTTAGATTTCGTGACTATACAAATATTGTTATGGGAATTTGAAAGATATATTTTATATCGTTATTTCCAATACGATATATGTTGGTTTCAGAATTTGATATTGAATATAAGCCGATATATTTTCTATTCAGAGCCTTGTATTTAATATCAAATGTGATTTGGGTTTATCGTGAATCGTGTTTTAGATGACATTGGTTCTTTAACCCAGTTAAAGACAGGATATTGATTTTTGAAAAGATTAAAGCTAAGTGGAGTTTTAATGAATCTTTAATTAGATTAAAATGTGAATTGATAATTTAAATTATCAAATCTGAAAAGTGATCGAGAGTGGAGTACCACCAGTTTTGCTCCAAAGCGATAGTTAAATCTTTAATTAGATTTGAACGTGAAATGGTAATTAATTTTACCGATAACACCGTGGTGTTAGATATGGAGTATCACCAGTTTTGCTCCATGGGATATATAGGTTGGGATTGGGAAATAAAATAAATAATTACTTCGGTGTGGTTCGCTAATCCCGACTAGTTTGAAATGATATCCAAAGGAAGATTATAGAATAAATTTAGAAGAATTTATCTTGGATAAAATTAATGGGAACATTTCCCTAAGAATGTGTTTTTGTGAATAAAAGAATATTCTGAATTGGAATGAGGCGTTTGTTGTATTTGTGTAACATTCGTTTATTATATACGTGGGTTATTCAGAAAGGCCGGGTTTATACCCATTCTGAATAATCGATTCGACGAGATGTCGAAGATGAAGACGGTGGTTGAAGACCGGAAGTCTTCACATCGTTTGGGTGATTACTGATGATCTTGATTGGGCTGTACACCCAGGATGAGGGAATCAGTTGGTGATCGTCCAGACGTAATTGGAGACGGATGGATATGCGAGGAAAGTGCCTCCGGTTTCGTTCAGACCCAGAACGAACTTGTAAATGGATTGTGTGTTTGACATTGGATTTTATTCTGTGTTGATTGATCTCTATTAAATATACATCTGTTTGGCGGCGGAGAATTTATTCTCTTGCTTAACGCCCTTCTCTGAGACGTACGAGCTCAGAGGTTGTATATCGATGGACATCAGTTGCATGGAGTGAATTGCCAATGTGGCATGCGTAAGTGGCAATTGATCAAGGCTTCTGTTGAAAAGCAAAGTCTTGTGGTTGATGATCAAAGCACGGCCTGTGTGGCATAGCTTTGTGTATAACGTGAATTCGCGAGCCTCACACCTCGGTATGAGTCAAAAACGGGATAGTGACTGCAGGGAGAGCACGACGTTTCTTTCTAGCTAGGATGGTGTCAGTGACCTACCAGCCCTGACATTTATATACTTTTCACCTGTGTGGTTGTTGGATACGAGGCGCCTCGGATATAGGTCTGTAAGAACCGGGAAACGTGTGTTCAGGAATAACTAATCCTCAAAAGTAAGAGAGGACCGGCCCTGAAGATCCAAGGATCATAGTGGGGTCCTGGGACATTTGCTAGAGTGTCTCGAACGCGGAGAGGAGCTTGCCCCTTGCCTCGGTTCATGACGGAAATCCAATTTCCAATACGTGATATTGCGGTTTTAATTGTAGAACTAGTATGGCGACATGATATATGGTACCCATGTCGTCTATGATTGATATTTATGATTGAAATTGTTTTGACACTATACACCTATAATAGTATCAAAGAATGTGTTTTAAACGTATCAAGCATGCTTTGGCTGTTATAAGGGAAAACCCTATCCTCCGGCTTGCGTTGCATTGTGTGATGGGACCTGGGTCTTATAACAGCTTCATTTTTCTTTATTTAGCATTGCGCTGTTTGTTCTATGCACTGGTATTCTTGGGAGGAAACCCGTTCCGTGTTATACGGCGTGGTCCCTTGATTTACCTAAACTTTAAAACCAATATTAATAACTGTTTTAGTTCTCACACCAGTCCCATGACTGACCTGGAGTTTATTGTTTTAACCTAAACTCTGGGTGCCCCTATTTTCCGCACGGGCAGCTAGTAGTTTTGGTTTTGCGGATTTATATTCACAGGGTCCTGATTTACAGCTGGAACGATGCTCGGAAAGCTCTGTATCCGTGTATCACTTCTAGTTGTGTTTTGTATATTTTTCCGCTGCTATGTAATTTATTGTAATCTCTGATATTTATGGAATGTAATTTATTCATTTATACTCTGTATATTCTTGTATCTGATGGAATTGTTGTAATAACAATGAAATGTTCTTCCGTATGCGTCCTTTTGTGTGTTGTTCTCAAAGTATTCGTGCTTTCCTTCACGGGGAAGTTACAGGTTCTTACAGTGGTATCAGATCTTTGGTTTACAGAGCTCGAGAACAAGACACATTAGAACCATACGAAAGAATTCATCAGATATTGGATTAGCAATATCCAATTAGAATTACTCGTTAGAGATAGGATCAGTAGTATCCTAGAACGAGTGTGAAGAGTATATTTTTCAAATGAAAACAATTTTGTTTTAAAATTTAAATCGTTTTATACGTATTTGAATATTTATTTACTTTGAATTTGGACAATCGAGTATATATAGATTTCGCGTATACGCGTCATGAACGTATAGTCGAAGTTTTAATATACTGGATAGATATAGAGTCACATTCTAGACACCCGAAGATGATTCTGATGATTGTAGCTACATCATCAGTATTTATGTTCGTGTTTCGAAGGTGTGATTTCTATATATTTCCAATAGACTGGTGTGAGAACCAAAACCAATATAGCTAGAAAACATTGTTGTGAATTGGCATCAAAAACATGATTTTCTTTATATATATCAAAATTTATGAATTTGAAACTCTAATCCACTAATTGATTGATGTTTGTGTTGTTTGTTTATTTGTTTAATAATTTTGAACCATTTATGCCTAATATAACCAAATATTGAATTGTATTGGAATTGGTCGCATTTGCTTGCATATACATATTCTTATATTGAACAGGTCATAGCAAGGAGGCTAGAGCCGAAGAATAAAATTTGTTTGCCCGACAAATAGGTACATGTTTACTACATAATTTACTGTTTTGTTTGGGTGATGATGATTTTATGAGCCTATTGGCTAGCCGCTTGGCTTTTTCTTTTTCTTTTTGAGATCTGAAGGACCGGGGAAGCTATTTGAAATTCCCCGATGCTCCCGGTGCAGGGGATGTTATGGCGAAATTTTTCGAAAATTTAGGGTGTTAGCCAAATTTTTGAAATTTTGAAAATTCTCAGAAACTGAAAAGTTGGAGAATGCAAGCCAGATCGAACGTAGAGTTGATTTATCAAACCACTTTCGACTTTGTTCCTTTTCGGGGACGAAAAGTTTTAAGTGGGGGAGATTGTAATAACCCGGAAATTCTGGGCCAGTTTGAAATTTTTATTTTGGCGATTTTAGCGAATTTTTAACATTTAAAATGGATTATTTTAAATAATATTGACAAGAAATTTATTTTGAATATAATTCGAACGTATATATTATACGCGTCGTCGTTAGAATATAAATATTTATATATGATTATAAAAAGGAATTGAAAATGGCGCGGTAGTTCGATAATTCGATTTCAAACTTCAATTGAATGTACCGGGTGCAAAACAATCCGGATTTTAGTGAAATCAAAAATAATAGAATCTAGTTGAGAATATCTTTCCAACGAATCCGAAAAATCGAAATTTCATAGCGGGAATCAAAAGTTATGCCCAGTTGAAAATTCAGAATAGTCGCTATGTAAATTATACATGGCCCAAAAAGTCATATTTTGCATACGGATGAATTTGGACTCGAAACCACTTCCATTGAGTTCAAAATGCCGTTTAGAACTCCGAAAAGTATAAGCTTCGATATATTCCGATATCCGGTATAGTGGCTATGGGCTGGAGTTGTTCGGTTAACAATACATAGCCCTTAAAAAGTGAAATTTTGCATACGAGCTCAGAATTCGACGAGATAATTTTTTATGGATTCATAATGACAAATTATTGTTATGTTCCAAAGGGCGCGTCGAACGGAGTTAGTATGTGGCCGTGCGAGCTAAAACAGTTCAGGGTAAAGCGAGCAGTCATTTTACAAAGGAACATTATTGATACGACCTCGGAATTCAATTCTACTTTTTTTTCTAGATTCGTATCATCTAATAATGGTTAAATCCAAGAGGGCTTGATTTTTTGAGTTAGCATGTGAGCGTGCGAGAAGAAAAGGTGCGCCAAAATCGCATTTTTAGAGCTTATCTGAGCATTTTTGTGATTTTTAACGGACGGTCAAACGAACTCGGAATTCGACGAAACTTGTTTCGTTGGACTCGTCTTCACGTCTACTATCTCGTGTCCGAAATCCGCGGCCATCGGAGATCGCTAGCGTTCAGGCGATACGCGAGAAACTAGCATATAAACACTTTTACTTCCTTTTCTTCTTCACTTTCTTCCTCTTCCTCTTTCTTCACAAAAACTCAAAAATGGAGACCACCCCTCCTCCCGCCGCTGCCCCTCCTCCACCGCCCACCACCAGCCTCCGGCGAGCCGCCGCACCCCCTCCTCCTCCTCCCCTCCTCCTCCTCTTCCTCCTCCTCTCTCCATTTGCAAACCCTAAGCCCCAAATCACCAAACACCCCCACCGCGGCCACCACGGGCCCCACCACCGCCACCCACACCCTCCCCCACGTCCATCAGGCCCGCGCCCCCCCTCCAGCCCCCTCAATTCCGGCCGTGGGCCCCGCTACACCCAAAAACCTATTTTACACTAATCGCCCGTTTTGCAAATAAGTCCCTGACCGTATTTCGCGAATAACTCCCAAACGGTGCGTTTTTGGCCAAAGTCCCTCAAAACCAAAGTCGTAGAGCACGAAATTCTCTTCGATTTGGCTATACGGAAGTCATGTTTTGGAGTTCGGAGCTGCCCGGAAAACGCGTTTAAAGTCTGCTGTCCGGAAGCGGCAAAATTCGTGTACTTTCGCGATTTCCGGCGAAATGACACATTTTCGGCAAGAAGACCACTAGGCAAAAGTTGTTCAGAATGGCGTGCTTGTGCTAGAAAAAAAGATGGTGTGAAGATTGAAGCTCGTTTGCAAATTCTAGGACCCAAACAGCGAATCCGGGCGTTAGAAAAAAAGTGAGTTTTCTCCGTTTTAAAGCTTCTACAGTTTTGACATATGAAATAAATAAAAATGTGATTTTTATATACATAGCAACAATATAAAAATGTGATTTTTATATACATGGCAACAATATAAAAATGTGATTTTTATATATGTAGTGACTACGGGCGGTGAAAGTGACAAAAGGCGAGAACGACGAAGATTTCTACATAAGAAGAGTCGTGGCGTTTGGTTTAGCTAGTCAGTGAGAACTTCTCACTCTAAATTCTCTTTTTCTAGTTATATATATATATACTAGGATGCAGACGGTGCTTAGTAGCACCCGACACCCGTCATCCACAGACCATGGATGGCTTGCTTGTTAAATTGTTTGGTTGAGTAGTTGGTTAGTTTATTTGGTTGGAATTGAATTGTTTAGTGAAATGGAATGGATTTGATTGATGTGTGAATGGCGTGGGCCTTCACTAGACCGGGGATAAGGCTAGGCCTCGTCCCGTTTCTAGTATCGTGCCGTTATGCCGCCGAAATTTCCCAAAATATGTTAGAAAAATAGAAATATCATTTTTATTGAGTAAATGAACTGAATAAAAATCATGTGTTAAAATAGAATATATTATCGTTAAAAATATAATTTTTAACGTGAAAGTGAATAAATAAAATATTCATTTACAAACCGGACGGTTTGTTTATGTACACTGATTTGACTGACATTGATTGGGTCGATAAATTTTACACGTCGCCCAACTGCACAACTAAAATCTGTGTTTGATTGTTTGAAACCCCACACGGGTGTTGGGATGAAATTTGAAGTTCACTCATCCTGATTGATTAAATATGTCGATCGATTGATTGACAGGCTGTTATAAGCGTAAGATATCTATATTTGATGCTTATACAGTGTAGTGCACTTTGGTTGATGGTTGATTGTTTATTATTGCTATTATATACATGTGTTGTATGGAATCCATATAATTAACATTATATGGTGATTGATTGGGCCTCATTCCAATCGGGAAAATAAGGAATATTATAATAGAAATTCATGTGTTGAATATAAAAATAGTCATGTGTTGACAATGTTCATGTGTTGAGTGAAATATTTTATACAATGAAATTTACATCTTTATCATATTTAAAATTAGAACTACTTTACGGTTGAAGTCTAATTGAAAATCAAACGATAGATACCATAGTTTTATAAAATATTTTACATAACAAAAATAGTGATGTGTTGACAGTACTCATGTGTTGAGATTAGTCAGGTGTTGGAAGAAATATAGATTCATGTGTTGAATAGAATAAATATTCATTTGTTGAATAGGATAACGAATTTATTGAAATATATAAAGCCGTGTTGATTAGAGTTGCGCCATTTTGACGTGAACGATATTTATATCGATTATATTCGTTTTATAATGAATATAGAAGAGAAGTGATTTCAAAATATAACGTTTTGAAAATATTATCATTTATATAGTAATGATATAAAATATTCAGTTTTGATTAGAAATTGAAATAGTGTTGAAATGGTTTTGAAACGAAGTTAAAACGATTTATAAAATACGTTTTAAAAGGAAATTGACGAAATATATATATAATATATATATATTATATATAAAATGGCCTGAATAGAACGCGCCGCTCCGCGGCAGTTCGTGAATTTCGACCATTGACTTCGAATTGACGTTGCGGGAGATCCGACCGTCGGATTCTCCTAAAACCGGAACCGTTGGGTTCGTATCGAAAAGAGCTTTCCAATGAATATTAGAAATTTGAAATCTAACGGTTGGATTTGGAATTATGTCCAAATCAAATTTGAAAAAGGTTGCTGTAAGTGCAGTTCGATAGCCATTGATGGAAATCGACTGTACGGGCCTTGATAAAATTATTAAAGATATTAATAATTTGTGTAAAATCATAATATGTGAATTGGAAAGAACTGGGATGAAAAACTCCACATTTGAAATGATAAAAATAGATTTTTATCGAAATGAACTAGTTTTGAACTAGAATTAAAATCAATTTATTTTTGAAATAAATGAATTGAATTTGAAAGTGATTTTAAAAATAACCAATATTCCCAATATGTGGATTGGACTGGAGTTGGATCGAAATTATCTTCGGAATATTTCGATGTTAGATTTCGTGACTATACAAATATTGTTATGGGAATTTGAAAGATATATTTTATATCGTTATTTCCAATACGATATATGTTGGTTTCAGAATTTGATATTGAATATAAGCCGATATATTTTCTATTCAGAGCCTTGTATTTAATATCAAATGTGATTTGGGTTTATCGTGAATCGTGTTTTAGATGACATTGGTTCTTTAACCCAGTTAAAGACAGGATATTGATTTTTGAAAAGATTAAAGCTAAGTGGAGTTTTAATGAATCTTTAATTAGATTAAAATGTGAATTGATAATTTAAATTATCAAATCTGAAAAGTGATCGAGAGTGGAGTACCACCAGTTTTGCTCCAAAGCGATAGTTAAATCTTTAATTAGATTTGAACGTGAAATGGTAATTAATTTTACCGATAACACCGTGGTGTTAGATATGGAGTATCACCAGTTTTGCTCCATGGGATATATAGGTTGGGATTGGGAAATAAAATAAATAATTACTTCGGTGTGGTTCGCTAATCCCGACTAGTTTGAAATGATATCCAAAGGAAGATTATAGAATAAATTTAGAAGAATTTATCTTGGATAAAATTAATGGGAACATTTCCCTAAGAATGTGTTTTTGTGAATAAAAGAATATTCTGAATTGGAATGAGGCGTTTGTTGTATTTGTGTAACATTCGTTTATTATATACGTGGGTTATTCAGAAAGGCCGGGTTTATACCCATTCTGAATAATCGATTCGACGAGATGTCGAAGATGAAGACGGTGGTTGAAGACCGGAAGTCTTCACATCGTTTGGGTGATTACTGATGATCTTGATTGGGCTGTACACCCAGGATGAGGGAATCAGTTGGTGATCGTCCAGACGTAATTGGAGACGGATGGATATGCGAGGAAAGTGCCTCCGGTTTCGTTCAGACCCAGAACGAACTTGTAAATGGATTGTGTGTTTGACATTGGATTTTATTCTGTGTTGATTGATCTCTATTAAATATACATCTGTTTGGCGGCGGAGAATTTATTCTCTTGCTTAACGCCCTTCTCTGAGACGTACGAGCTCAGAGGTTGTATATCGATGGACATCAGTTGCATGGAGTGAATTGCCAATGTGGCATGCGTAAGTGGCAATTGATCAAGGCTTCTGTTGAAAAGCAAAGTCTTGTGGTTGATGATCAAAGCACGGCCTGTGTGGCATAGCTTTGTGTATAACGTGAATTCGCGAGCCTCACACCTCGGTATGAGTCAAAAACGGGATAGTGACTGCAGGGAGAGCACGACGTTTCTTTCTAGCTAGGATGGTGTCAGTGACCTACCAGCCCTGACATTTATATACTTTTCACCTGTGTGGTTGTTGGATACGAGGCGCCTCGGATATAGGTCTGTAAGAACCGGGAAACGTGTGTTCAGGAATAACTAATCCTCAAAAGTAAGAGAGGACCGGCCCTGAAGATCCAAGGATCATAGTGGGGTCCTGGGACATTTGCTAGAGTGTCTCGAACGCGGAGAGGAGCTTGCCCCTTGCCTCGGTTCATGACGGAAATCCAATTTCCAATACGTGATATTGCGGTTTTAATTGTAGAACTAGTATGGCGACATGATATATGGTACCCATGTCGTCTATGATTGATATTTATGATTGAAATTGTTTTGACACTATACACCTATAATAGTATCAAAGAATGTGTTTTAAACGTATCAAGCATGCTTTGGCTGTTATAAGGGAAAACCCTATCCTCCGGCTTGCGTTGCATTGTGTGATGGGACCTGGGTCTTATAACAGCTTCATTTTTCTTTATTTAGCATTGCGCTGTTTGTTCTATGCACTGGTATTCTTGGGAGGAAACCCGTTCCGTGTTATACGGCGTGGTCCCTTGATTTACCTAAACTTTAAAACCAATATTAATAACTGTTTTAGTTCTCACACCAGTCCCATGACTGACCTGGAGTTTATTGTTTTAACCTAAACTCTGGGTGCCCCTATTTTCCGCACGGGCAGCTAGTAGTTTTGGTTTTGCAGATTTATATTCACAGGGTCCTGATTTACAGCTGGAACGATGCTCGGAAAGCTCTGTATCCGTGTATCACTTCTAGTTGTGTTTTGTATATTTTTCCGCTGCTATGTAATTTATTGTAATCTCTGATATTTATGGAATGTAATTTATTCATTTATACTCTGTATATTCTTGTATCTGATGGAATTGTTGTAATAACAATGAAATGTTCTTCCGTATGCGTCCTTTTGTGTGTTGTTCTCAAAGTATTCGTGCTTTCCTTTATGGGGAAGTTACGGGTTCTTACAAGCAGTTTGCTTTTTTGATTGGTTGAGGAGATTGAAGCGAAACGACTTGGATTTTTGTGAGGCGAAATGGTTTTGGAGGGAGGGGAAATGGTTTTGGAGGGAGAGTGAAAATAATTTGTGAAATGAGAGGGAGACGGTGAATAATTTTTTGAAGGGAGCGTTACACGATCAGAACAAAATCAACAGGAAAACAAATAATTTAGTGTAAATAATAACACTTTAGAATAACCTGTTATTAAATAGCATTATTAATATCCTATTTTGTTGTAGTGAACGCTTTCATCTCACGTTCTACATATATAGTATTCAATCAAAACCGCAAGCACATATTGGGTAATGGATTTCCAACTATGACAAGGTATGGAACCACCTTTTGCTAGTGTACCTCTAGAGAGGAATACACTAGTTTTAACAAGAACATGTTGCAACCCGGCCACACATGACCAACCACTCATTTCGCTTGAGTGTATCGAATGTATATTACCAACGTTGGGATCAGCAATCGTTTCCCGAATGGGACAGCATCGACAATAGATTTTTAGAAGTAAATGAAACTCTAGATTAGATGATTATACACCCTAATAGGTGCGACCTACATAGCCATGCTGCCTGCCCGATTTTTGTCATTTCCCGGTTGTGAGGCTAGAGGCAACGCTTATCTCTGACAGATCACACGTTTATTAACTTTGAATGTCACATCGTCATACCCGCCAAATCACAAATTGATTTCCCCAAAAATACCACGGGTATACAGCTAAGAGAAACGAATTCCTCCGCCACCAAACGTGAATAAGTTTGAAGAGATCAACTTACGTGATCTATTAGATATACTCTGTCAGACCTTCTTCCATACAAGTTGTCCTAGGACTGGACAAACCGAAGGCACTATTCCATCTTAGGTAATTGTTATCTAAGATTTATACAACAGCCCTTGCACTTTACTCCGTCTTCAATATATTCAGCATACTTGATTCGCAACGCTTATGCCAATACGGAGTGGTTCTTTGGATAATAATCCAACCGGTCTATCCATATTAACAACGTTAAAATGGTCAAAACTTTGATAGTTTGTGATTTAACTATCAAATGAAAAATGTCTGTGTACACACAACGATCTTATTTCCAAATGGAATTATCGATCCAATCATCAAACATATATATATATATATTTCCTTATTTTCTATGTTTAGAAAATATACGTTATTAATACTGGAAAACATTTCCATGGCTTAATTACGTACCACTATTCTTCCACATCTGTCAGACTCTAACTATAAACTAACAAGAGAACAACTTCCTAAGTATAAACCCCGAAGGCCGAAACCAACATCAGATCGATACTCAGAAAACCATTCAACTTATTAATCTCTAGTCAGTTTCTATTTTTTGTTTAACTCCGTTTTGAATAACTACGTTCGATTAACTCCTTTTGATTAAGTCGATTTGATAAACTCCTCTATTTATTTTCCCAATAAATAATCCTTTATTCTATTTATTTTCTAAATAAATAATCCTTTATTCTATTTATTTATTAAATAAATATTTCCCTTTTGATTCCACTTGTAAGTGTTTTTACAAATATTCCCTTTTCGATTCTCTTTGATTTTAAAATTAATTAAAAAAATCCTTTTTCCTTTTATATATAAAATCCATTGATTTTATATAAATAATTTATTTTCAAAATATACTTTGATAATCCCCTTTTTACATCCCAGTATTTCTTATGGTATTTAAAATACCAATTAACCGTGATCGATATCATTCAACACACATAATCCATAATAGATTTTATATCACATCATATATTACAATATATGAACAAAACAATATTATAAATATTGAGGAGTCTAGTTGGACCCCTCCAACCTGTTTCCACGCATCACAGATGTTAAACAACGCAAATAACACGAATATAAAATATTCTGATAAAACAGAATCAATATTCGATTAACGATTTATATATATATCGTTATCTATATTTTCAACCAATACATACACAATTCAACCAAACAGTCAGCACACAGCAATCAGTCATCATTTATCAGTTCTAAATATACATTATAAAAATAGAAATGTTCAGAGTTGGTGAGTTTTACTCACTTTGGCAGTTCATCGTTAAAGAACGATAAACTGTTTTTTTGATTTGAATCAAACAATTTATTTCGCTGTAAATTCAAACAAGCTCAAATCCACTCCCAGTCAGTGCCATGGCCTTGCCCTCATCCATACGATCCCGACGGATCTTGTTTCACTCGATTCTGATAACGTACGATCAAGTTATGACTTATGAAAGTTAATACACTTTAAATTTAAATAAACTTAGATATTTATTTACTTTGGGCCTTAACTCAACTACCTTGGCCCACTCATTTAAGCCCAGACCGATTACCCTCCTTCTTCCCCGTCATTAAATTTCGCTCCATCTTTGCATCCAATTCACCATCTGCCGTGAATTTCCTTGAATCTCAAGAAGAATTCAAACATATTTTTTTTCTCTTATCAATGTATAGATGGGCCTCACTTAAAGCCCATCGGCCCACCATCAGTTCAAAACCAAAACCCGAAAGTACCTTCTCCTCAAACGTAGAAAATCCCGTCCCTCCTCTGTAATGTTCGAACACAGTTTCATGGCCATTTCGAGATTATAACCCTCCATTAGTTTCCATGAAGCCAAACTCTTCTTCATGCAACATCTCTTCTGTACCCATACATTCACCTTCAACTGAATTCATATTCCCCCGAAAACATGCGACAGCTACTCCTCAACCAGACACTAACACACCAGAACCACCCTCGTTCTTCCTCACTACTGCACCACGCCCCCGCCCTTATGTTCGAAGAAAGCTCCTCCAGGACCATTACACCATTCATTTCAGTTAAAAGACCACCATGTAAAACGAGTTCTCCATCGCAGGATCCCTCCCCGGTCACTGCTCCGTCGAGCTCAACACCACCTGTCGCGAACTGGAAACTCAAACCCAACGCACTCCTCTCTCCGATGAGCAGCTACCACCACACTATCACCCTAGACCAGATCCGCGGCAACCCTCTGAAAATCACATGAGTGTAAAGAGCAAGAGCTCAGGGACTCATATATATTCCTATTTTGATTTTAGGAATTGTTCTCGAATTGTTTTGATTTAATGGAGGTCGAAAATCGTGTTTGAAAAGGAAATTGTTGGCGGCTCCTTTTTTCCAGAATATTGAGCAAGAATTTTAGGTTAGAAAAATGTGAAACTTATTTATACACTACTTCTTTTAAGACGTGGCTTCTGTTTATTCCAAGTAAATATCTATGGAAGAGAAACAAGACACGCAGCAACATCGGAGGCCATTCCTTTGGTGAAATATGTTTGCAAACATTTGATATCCTATAAAGGTACCCGTTGTGTACAATTCCGTTCATATATGAATTGATAACGACAGAACTAAAAATAGTGTTGTGACAAGCAAGGTGTCACGATTCCAAATATATAATAATATTAGTAGTTTAACTCTTATTGTGAAACCCCAAAATATTGACATAGGTTGCAACATACTCCCAATGAAAAGTTGCATATTTAATTAGTTAAAAAATACAGTAAAATTCTGAAATTTAAATTATCACTATGTCTCAAAAGAACCTTGTCTAAATTCAAACCCGATATTCAAATATTTTTAAATAACCGTTATGGCCACGAACGAATACACCGCTGTTTTACTGAATATTTAATTTGGACATAAATCAAAATCTACACGACGAAATCCCGATTTTTTTCTTCCACTAGAAAAATATACTTCACCAGCTCCTAACGTTTCTTGTTTCACAGAAATCCGATTTAAAACGGACCCTGTATATTCAGTCGAAGTTCGAATCGCCAATTTACGAACTGCAGCGCCATTTCGAGCTCGATTTTAATTATATTATAATTTATACGTTCAACCATCGTTAATTAAATATATTCATCGTTCTAATTCAATTCCAAACTGAATTAAATATTTTAAATTGCCCAGTTCACATTATATTGTCAATTCAACAAATTTCTGATTATTCCAGAATTTAATATATTATTTAATTATAATATTAATTAAATATTCAATAAATTTTATTAACGAGCATTAAATCCCCTAAATTACTATATAAATAATTAAATAAATTAATTTTTATATCGCTGAAAAATGCGGGTCATTATATTAGATTAAGTAGTCCAATTCTTTACCATGTCCATTTATGGTTTCATAATGGGCGAGACCTCCCACATTAGGCCTACAACATGTGGATGATGGATATGTCGGTCGGGTCCAGGCAGACTTATTCAACATTTGGGCCTAACCTCGTGTCATAGCCCGATTCGTTTTTACGTACTTAGACATCCCACAACATTAGTGACTGCTGGATATGCCGGTCGGGTCCGGGCAGACTTCCACCACTAATGCAACCTAACCTGGTGTCATAAGTACAATTACAATCCCTAATTGTAATTACTAGACCTTCCATATTTAATTAATTAATCAATTAATTAAACCTCTCCTTTTATAGGTGTCAATACCTATTTTACCCAATAATTTGAATTACATGTCCAAAAATGTTCATATTCAAATTATGTCATTTTTAACCCTTTTTCCCCCATTCCTTAACTAGCGCCCTCACAAAATTGGCAACAAGCCAAGGCTAGACAATAGCTTAGTCATAAACGATAATAAGGAAAATAATGGGAATATAACTGAAATGATCGTCTTGGTATAAACAAAAATAAGTATGATATTAAGGTGAACATACATACGAGCATGGATATGAAATTGTCATCATAACAAGGTGGACATAAAACTGATGAACTATGATGTCACAATATCTAAATAGCAATTTAGATGTCCAATCGGTTTAGACTTAACATGATAACATATGGTGATAATTTAGATCACATAAAATAGATTTAACATGTTAACATAAGGTGACATTTTAGATCACATAAAATAGATCTAACATGTTTACATAAGGTGAAAATTTAGATAACATAAAATAGATCTAACATGAATCATAAGATGATAATTTAGATCACATAAAATAGATCTAACATGTTAACATAAGGTGATAATTTAGATCACATAAAATAGTTCTAACATGTTAACATAAGGTGATAATTTAGATCACATAAAATAGATCTAACATGTTAACGTAAGGTGATAATTTAGATCTCATAAAATAGATCTAACATGTTAACATAAGGTGACAATTTAGATCACATAAAATAGATCTAACATGAATCAAAAAGTGACAATTTAGATCACATAAAATAGATCTAACATGAATCATAAGGTGACAATTTAGATCACATAAAATAGATCTAACATGAATCATAAGGTGACAATTTAGATCACATAAAATAGATCTAACATGTCAACATAAGGTGATAATTTAGATCACATAAAATAGATCTAACATGTTAACAAAAAGTGATAATTTAGATCTGTCTAACAGTTTCAATGTCCACATAAAGCAGATCTACTTGTTTAGAAATAGATCTACACACATCCGCATCATAGCATAACATAAAAGTTACAAACCCAGATCCATAATAATAACATAGTAGAACAATCACAATTGAATTGGATCTAGTGAAATAGATCTATCATGACATAGCATCTAACAATAACATAGATTCAAAATCTACAACGTATCCAAATCACAGTATTTCATAATTCACTTTTATTTATCTAAACCTAAAAGCAACTAGAACTCACTATGATTGGATTGCTAAGATGATACAAAAGAAGTTGGTGTTGAGTCTATGCTTGAATATCAGAATTTGATATGCTTTAGTTGATAGAAGGAAATGAGAGACCCTAGTTCAGTTCAGACTCCGGCAAAGTTTGACCGCCATGATTCTCAGTGAAGAAAAACAAAGGGATTGAGTGTATTTATAGCTGCTAGGTAGCAGAATTTTGATGCCACATCAGCCCTAAAGGAATTGGGTCAGGTCACCGGTCGCCACCCACTTGAAAAAGGCCCGAATACCCAAAAACTGTCCTGGGCGCACTTTACAGGTGCGCCAGTGCAAAATTGCCTTGGTGCACTTGGCAAGTGTGCCAGTTATACCTAGATCTGCTTTTCAAACTTTTGTCGTCCGTAACTTCTTCATACGTTCTCCGATTTATGCAAACCAGGGGTCAGTCTTGACCAGAATTTTGAGATGAATGCAATGACATAATCCGTTTCCCCTTAATTCTTAATATTAAACTAATTATTATTTAATTTATCCATTTTAATGTTGTTAAAATTTCGCGGTGTTACACGTTATGTTTATCTTTTATTGTTACAATAATAAAAACTTGGGTTGCAAATTTATATATTGATGCGATTGTTTTTCCCATTTTATAGTCATATGTTAATATGTACATTTGTGCGATGGTTGAGAAAAACATGGGAAAATGACTTGTACACTTTTAAGAATTTAATAGGGATTGATATTTCACAAACGTGGCAAGGACGCTAATCTTGTTCGCTTAATTTATGTTTGTATATATATATATATATATATATATATATATATATATATATATGTCAATAACGTAATCAACCCGTATATAAATGCATATCAAGTGCGGTATACATTCAAGTAAATTAAAAATAGAATTTGAATGTCCCTATAGGAATTTGTATGTGTGTTAGTTAATGGCTTAATTAATATTAATGACACATAGACATAAGGTTGGCTGTTACTCGTAGTAAAAGTCTGTCCGGTACCAACTGGCGTATCCAGCGTCTACTAGTACATTGGTTAATGTGAGAGGTCTAGGTGTCATGGGCCATTATAAATAGTACGCTATGATGAGAGGTTATGTCCAACTCGTAGTAGAAGTCTTCCTGGAACCGCCCAACAAATCCGTCATCTACAGGTGATAGGCCTAATGCGAGATATCTAGTGTGCACACAAACACAAACAAACACACACACACACACACACATATATATATATATATATGTTGTGTGTGTGAAGTAGGCCTGCATTGGGAAAAGGTATTAAGTAGCTGACTCATCTCTTGTTGGGTATTAAGTAGTTAGGACTGGGTTCATCCCTAAGGTTCACTCCTTAGTTCAGAGCCAAAGTCATACCGCCTTCAAGAAGTGAATGGTTATTGGGTCCGCCTTCCCCCTATAAGGTATTAAATTGTCCTAGTAGACGATAACTTGTGTAGGATAGTTCTAATCTAGGGGCTAGAGTAGGCTGATCTAGGGATGGATTATGTATACATGGCCTAAGGAACCACCGTCTAAAGGAAGTATTAAGTGGCTAGGAGTTCACCTATAGAGACAGCTAGATAGTAACAAGAGGGTTCGACGGGGGGTTCTTCTTATAAGAATCGGTGTTCCTGAACCAAAGTCTTGTAGTAGTTGTTACTATTTCTCTCCTTCCAAGAGAGTTATCATTTATAACGTATTAGCATTAGAACTGGGTATTAAGTGGCTTGAGGTCCATCATTGGGTATTAATTGTCTAAACGGATGCCCACACTAAAAAATATGGTATTAAGTGACCATAGGAGGTGCATGCCCTTAATTTAGCTTTGGGTATTAAATGACTTCTAGGACGTCCACCTTACATGTTTATTTGTGTGTATGCCTGTTTTCGTAGACTTATCGTGACGAATTTATATTGTTAAATATAATAGGTAATTATTCCAGAAACTTATGTGATTTTCATTCATCAAAACTTTTTGTTCTAACCTCCCTCCTATTAACATAATAACGGGACAATAGCTGGGAACACTTGGATTATTAATACCTTGGAGATGGAGCCTAATGATGGAGGATCCATAGCTATTTGGAATTATGATGGTATTATTATATTGGAATAATTAATGTTGATGTACCTATTATTGCATGAGACTCGTTGTAACCGACAATTATGATGGTTTTAACTAAAGGTGCATCTATTCTAGGTTATTATATTTTATTCCTTCCATTGTGTGTGATTTTGATTTCATTTTAGTATGCTCTGTTATATCTGCTATAACATTCCTTTATAGGAACCAATGATCCGTTTAGAGTGGCTTTAAGTTTCGATTGGCCTTTTTGGATCGAAATTTAGGCCCGTTCCGAGCGGGTTGTTGCAAGTAGATAATAAGTTGAATCTCCAGTGAATCTCATGCTTTCCGAAGCTAAATCACCATAACTGAACTCCTTGGTGTGACTCTAGCATAAAGTCAAGAATAAAACATTCGAGTCAGGATTAACATTCTCAATAGTAAATCAACTCAAGTGAACTACTCAAATGAAATGCACAAGTAACTCAAAGCACGTTTGGGATTTCTTCCCTTAAAGATCCATAAACTAGATACCATATATATAACACACTATTATGATAGTTTACATGGTAAATATACTATTGGAAATAGCATAAGCGGGATTTCCATTATTACCCTCTTACTGTTTATAATACTGTATTCTATATAGATACCGCAAAGCTTACTGTAAACTAATGGCTATCAGAGGGCACTCTATAGGTACGGTAGAAATCAAAAGTGTATGGAGCTCGATCAAAATAATATGACAAGGCACATGAGGCAATAGGTTAGGTAGGATTCTACCAATTGCATGCCCAGACTGGTGGTAATGTGTAGCCGCAACTTCCGCCCACCTAAATTAACACTCCCATAATCAAAGGGCCCCAATCAAATCACAAAGTAGCATATGGTATCGAAAAAGTGTGTCCGATGTGAAGTGCTACCTCTAGTAATCACGATATACCTCCTGTTTTATTCACTGTAATTATGGCTCGAAGGTCAAGACTATCTAGCATTGTTCCCCTACTTCATTTTAGTAGCGTTCGCCAAACCAACCCACTTCATTCGGGATTCTCAATCAGATACACAATTGTCAAAGTGGTATCGATATTGATATAGATTATATCAATAACGACTCCAGTCTCTTTAACAACCAAATGCTTATTTCACACCGTGGTTACTTATATTTAAAATCATATCTAAAGTATCATAAATCAAATAATTACAATATTAATTTATATTTGAATATTTCAATGTCATAAATCATATTCCAGATCAATTCATTTTTGGAATAAGTTCAAAATTTCAGATTTCATATTTACAAAATTAGATTTGTTCACATTTCTATATCTCAAATATCATTGTTTTAAAATCTTTGTATTAACATTTCAGACTCAATTGCTTGGACCGGAAACAATATTTATTTAAAATAGTTAATAAAATATAAAATATTTATATTTAAAAATAATTATATTTATATAAAATAATTTGATTTAAAATAAATATATAATAATTAAATTTAATATAAAATAATATAATTAAAACAATTATATCATGTATAATAATGAAGTGAAATATATAAAATGGTTATAAGTAATAGTTAAATTTAAGTAATATAATTCAAAATTGTTTAATATAAAGTAAAAAAAAATTCAAATAATTTAAGATAGTCCAATCCAAACCACTCATCCGTATTTCCAAGTTCTGCTTATTATTAATTCAGATACAAAACTTGCAATTCGAATAAAGTTTGAACTTTTAACAGTATATTTTTGTTTTCAACTTATTTCAAAATAGTATTCAAGTTGGGTTTTCCAATTCTTAAGATTCACATTACCTTTAAATCACATCTTATAAAGTTCATATCAATTAAATCTAAGTTTTTAATTTAATTGATTATAAATATTTTAACTTAAATTATATCTAGATTCAAAATATTTAATAAATAATTATCAAATCAGTTAATTAAGTTTAATAAGCATAACCAATTCATATAAACTTATTTCATTATTATAAATTCACATCTTAAAAACAGTTTAACTTAACTTGATAAATTTCATTTTTAGTAAGACATTTAAACAAATCAAGTTATCATTAAAATTTTAGCTTCTCTTTAAACCTTTATATAATTATATTTTATAAAAATATCTATTTTTTTTTAATTTTGAATAATAATCAAATTATATTAAAAGATTATTTATTTACTCATAAAATAATTTTAATTTTAAACCTAAATAATATTACCATTGATATTTTTAAATTTGTATTTAAAAACATATATTTACTCATAAATTAAAATTTCATAACATATAATCCAAATTTAAAGCTTTATTAAATTTTCAAAATATATGTTTAAATAAATTTCTAAATTTAACTTTCTAAAATAATTATATTAAATCAAATTATATTTATAAATTCAGAAAATACTTTTCGAAGTAAACTAACGGTGTCTGTATATAATTTTCTACCGACGCCAAGTAGTAAAAATATATATCATTTCAATCCGTTTAATATTCAATTCATGGGTATTTATCAGTTCAATCCGCATCCCAATATATTTAGTTTCAATTCCTAAATACATACAGTTGTTCGAGTTTATATCATTTCAACCCATAGTGATTTAAAAATATATAGGGAACCTACAGTGTGATACTAATAAATATAACACTGTAGATATCAGGCATACATAAAAATATATCACAACAATCATATATTACTTACAATTAATTCCTTTCATATATGTCAAAAGTGCATGAGTCATATGTGCACAAATTTGTAGCAGATAAATTAGGTTTTCTAGAGTAATACTAACATTTCATATGTCATTTCAAATGGTGTCAACTAACATAATGAAATTGCTAATCGTGAGGGGGAGATTCTCACGTTTGGTGGAAAACTAAAAGGAAGATAACCTAGGCTGATACAAACACAAATATAGAAGCTGACACGACACGAGGAAGCACGATCGAATCAAACCACTAGCTCAAATCAAAATCTATCCACGACAAATCATGTGACAACCCATCCCAAGACACACCATAGTAAGAGTATTAGTAAGTAATATTGTCTACTAGGGCGGAGAATAGGGATGGACAGGCGCGACCGCCTGTATTTCTACATTAAACGAGTATTTAATACGTCGATTGGATGAATAAAAATTTCTTTTCTAATTTCAAGCGGAATGACATATTCAATACATCTAATATGAAACTACGATGGGTAAGGATCGTATCCAAAACAATATATAACTCACCACACTTAACAGATCACATAACAGTTACACAATCACAGAATATAACATATACATGTGCTACAAACTTGAATGAATAAACATGAACCATACAAAATACTACATCACCAAAGAGTAAATGTACAATGACTCGAATACATGAATACTCAGCTGTGAAATAACTTCAGGTTAGGTAATCCAAGGAAGAAAATGCAATACCCAAGTCGACAACCAGCTAAACCCGAAACAACTCGATCTGACCCGAGCATTAATACACACGGGTCAGTCTAGTTTACAAATCAATTAGAACAATATAAATGAAATATGAAATTATAGATAAGAATTCCTTTTTACACAAAAGGAATTATATACTAAGACAATAATTGATCATAAGATTTTTAAGGCTTAACAGCCTATAAGATTCCAATAACAACATAAACAAACACTAAGCGGTATCTATCTTCATCAAAAAGGCATTAAGCTTCACACTAAGAAAAATAGTGTAGCATCAAGAGATAACAAGAAAACTCCAACAAAA
Source organism: Allium sativum (assembly GCA_030737875.1). NCBI lineage: Eukaryota > Viridiplantae > Streptophyta > Magnoliopsida > Asparagales > Amaryllidaceae > Allium > Allium sativum. The sequence continues at coordinate 1,012,724,813 of CM060926.1, read as the reverse complement.
CAACATGTAAATTCTTATAAGGATTTATTCGACCAAAGAGTGACCCTTATACCTAAGTATGCATCGAATAGCCCTAAGGCTATAATTGGTTTCATTTTCAATAAAATAGTATAAATTGGACCCAAAGCACCAATTAATAAAAGTCCAACAAATTGACATAATAAGGGTCCAAATCTACAAAGGCAACAATATTAATAGAACACCGGCAACAATATTAATAGAACATCAATTTGGATCCAAAACATCAAGAAAAATATGATCAAATTCATCAACATTTGAATCTACCCAGAAACCAACATTTGGATCTACCTAGAAACCAACATGTGGATATTCCCAGAAAACAACATTTTGATCTACCTAAAATTTACAATGTTAGATCTACCAAGAACTGGCAAGCTAAAGCTATGTCTGCACGTGCTTCAACATAATGGCTAGAGGCCATATACAATACCTATATCAACATAAGGGGTCCTCCTAAACAACCTAATTTGGATCTACCCATAATTACAACATGGTTTGGGATTTACCAAGATTGACCCAAAGGTATAGTATTGGAGGCCATATTGTACAATACTTATATCAACATAAGGGGTCCTCCTAAACAACCTAATTTGGATCTACCCAGAATTACAACATGGTTTGGGATTTACCTAGATTGACCCAAAGGTATAGTATTGGCTAAACAACAATATGTGTTACAGACTCACGGTCAATAACCCAAGCAGTGTTAATTGTGCATTCCATACTACACATTCTCACTATTGGTTCACTACCTGCTTGTCAAATTCACAGTGGAAATCATCAAAAACATCAAACCATCAGAAATATCAAATAATAAGCTTCAATTAAACGAGTCTAATTAACCAATAAAATATACCTTCATATCCCATACCACGAGATTTATTATACCATTTAATCACAAACATGCCTTCTCGAAGGTTGAAAAATGAGTATTTTTAATATACAAAAAATACTTGGTTTAGCAAAAATAGGATTATAAACAATTTCAAAAATCAATTGAGTTTATTTTTTAATGCTTTTATAATTCAAAAAATATATTATTACCTCGGTTGTATTCATAAAACCAAAAACACTGAAAATATCTTATCCCAAAACTAAAAGAAATCTACAAATGTTTAGTTATGTATAAAACAATTTCTAAATGTGCAAGTGTCATATATACATCAAATTTCAATGAGAACATCCTCCTCAAACGATACAAAGTTGCAAATCCAAGGTGCGAATTTGCATACAATATTGACCCAAGCATAATCAAAGCCTATCAAAATCCACTTTAAAATCATTAGACAACAAGGAAAACTTAGTTGGATTCAACAAGTCAATTCACATGGAAGAAATATGAAATTATGACAAAATACGTAGGGAAAAAGTTACAAATCCAGGTTTTATACCTTCTCTAGGTTCAATTTTCAGATAAGTTTTGAATGAGCCAATAATATCGGAATGGAATGATAATTGATAAGCACAAATTAGAAAAATATATCAATAAAACAAAAAAAAGAATCACTCAATTCTGACATCATATGAAAAAGATATTAAGTCTCTAACTTGGACTCAGGACATGTTAAATTCTGGCTTGGTCCAAAATCTTTTCCAGGTTCAACTTTGCGATATGGTTTGAATGACCATACGACCTTGGGACGGTTTAAAATTTTGTGGAGATAGAGAAAACTTTCGATATTTACAATTCAAAAAGAATCATGTAAATCAGGCTAATATTGAGGGAGATACAGTGCCATAAAGTTGGATCAGGGCACTGTTATCACCAAGCATAAAGAAAATGGCTAACTCAACTTATTACCATATGGGTCGACCCATAAATGGTGTGTGTAGACCCATGGGTTGACATACCATTGCCTAGGTTAACACATGGGTCAAACCAGCTCATGGGAAGTTCTCAAGCATAGATCTGTGCCCGGTTGCAACTTTGACGACCAGTTTAACAAAGTTCTAATGATTGAAATTACCTGAAACTTTAGAAGTTATAAACCGAACACTCAACACCATACAAAAATAGGAATGACACAAATGCAACATAGTATGACTAAAATACCATGATTCAAAGTAGCAACTTGGTTGCTTTGTGTAACAAAAGTAATTTTTTTTAATAGAAAGCTATAGGTTTTCAACGAATCAAGCATACATTTACAAAAAAAACACTTGTAAACTAGAAGATGTGACCACACAATCACCTTGTGTGGATTTTGAGGAGTTTCTAGATTGAATTAGCTACAAAAAGATGAATCAAGGCCTTAGGAGCCCAAATTAGCAAACTTTACAAACATGAAACAAGTAACCTTACAGTAACTTCTTCTTGAATCTCCAGAAAGAAGATGATTTGAATCTTTACTGAGGTAAACAAGGATTAACAGGTTTTTCTTTTATTCATTTGGAAGACTTGAATTTGGTGGAGACTTAAGAAAAGAGGAGCCATGGATTCCTTATTGTGTTTTCCCAAGAAGAAGGAAAAAAGAACAGAAGGAAGGACATGTAACCAGAAAAAGAACATACTTCATTTTAGTTCCAGAAACGTTCTTCTGGGCCTCAGGGTTCCAAATACCCTACCCACAACCCAATTAAAGTGTTACAAATTATAAGCGTTGCAAATTTGTTCTAATTAAACTTATACAACAATACACAAACTATCTAGCTTAACATATTTTCATCTTTCTAATGTTATACTTCACATTGTAAAAACTTTACAATGTTGTGCAAATATATAATAAAAATGTCTTCAACACATTTTAATGTTAATATATATATATACATATACATATACATATACATATATATATATATATATATATATATATAGACATACACACATACACTAAGATACAAATATGAACACATCCTTTCCTTATACTCAGAACTCAAATAAAAAAAGAACAGAAGGAAGGACATGTAACTAGAAAAAGAACGTACTTCATTTTAGTTCCAGAAACTTTCTTTTAGGCCTTGGGGTTCCAAATACCCTACCCACAACCCAATTAAAGTGTTACAAATTATAAGCATTGCAAATTTGTTCTAATTAAACTTATACAACAATACACAAACTATCCATCTTAACACATTTTCATCTTTCTAATGTTACACTTAACATTATAAAAACTTTACAATGTTGTGCAAATATATAATAAAAATGTTTTCAACACATTTTAATGTTAATATATATATATATACACATACACACACACATATATATATATATACATATATATATATATATGTATGTATATGTATATATATATGTTTTCACCAAAAAATGGCTTAAACACCAAAGGTACTAAAATTGTACTTCACCAATATGGTAGGGAAATAAATGGAGCCGTACTTGATAACAATTGAAAATGAAAATGCAAGGAAGATAAAATGGAGACAAGATTTAGAGTGGTTCAGCCTTATATTAGGCCTACGTCCACTATAAAGATAGTTTGCATTCTTATAACGGGGATTACAAAATACATAAACTCTCTTTTTTCATACATCTCTATATTCGCTCAATATACTCTCATTCATACATTTCAATCCTGGGATTTTATGAGAGAATGGTAGAGTTTTGAGGAAGAGGAGGATGGATGAATGATGGAGAAGGAGGATGTCTTTGTTTCCCCTAATTACAAGGTTGTTCTTGATGCCATGACCAAATGGGTGATGGAACTTCAAGTGGAGAAGATGATCATTACTTCCAAGTGCTTGAGTAGTGACTGAGAATATAATTTTGCAGCACTTTGTGGTTCAAAAGATTCCATCCCCTTTATGCTGGCAGCCATGGCGTATTTATAGGTGAGCTCCCTTCAGGAAATGATCTCAAGCCTGTATATGCAGGCTATGGGTCTTTCATCCCATTAATTACAAACATGCCATCGCCTAGCTGTGGCCAGTTGTTTGTAGATGTATCCAATTGTCAAGTGCGAGCGACTCTATAGGAGCGAGCGTTTTGAGTAGTTGAGTGGGTGACTTTAATCGGTGTTCTTTCGGGCATGGCTATATCAGGCAATCAATGAGTGGTTATCTGATTTGCTTGATCGTGAGATGAGCGGGCGGACGATCATAGTTCCCTGATGCGGCTATGTCTGAACCTAAGTGAGCAGGCGATGTGGAGGTGACTGACCAAGGCTTGCGACTTGAGATGTAAGTGCCCTCTTTCTAAGAGCTGATGCACGACCGACCGGTAGGTGATATCTGACCAAAGTGTTGATGTTCGACTAGTAAAAACATACAAGCGATAGGAGTTGCAATCCATGAGTGGTTGTCAAATGTATGCGTGACCTTGACCTTTTCTCTGACACGTACGACCAAACTTTTGATATTAGGTCAAGTGTCTTCCATTGTTGTGGGCGGCTTCTATAGGATATACGACCTTTTTCTTTATTATGTTGCACTGCTCATAATATATTGTGCCATCATTCCCGATCGCGCTAGGCAATTGACTTGTCTTGGATTTGATGTTTGAATCTTGTTCTGCACAGTCACTTCCTATCTTCCGTGTGTCGTTTAAGTGCCTCAGATAACATTGTGCACGACCAACCCTGATGGTGTCTATTCTGTAGTTCCTGCTCAGATCTTGTAACTCAATGTGCGTATGGATTTTTAGGGATCAACATTTGCCCCTCGAAGCTTGTTATTTTCTTTGGTAGAGAATTACTAGCTTCGACATGATTGATCGCGACATTGCTTGGTAGATCTAACATGGCTCATCGAAGGGTCGTTCGTGCAAAACTTAGGATTGTTTTATTGTGGTTGATTGGTGTCGTTTCCTTCGGGTAAGACATTTGAATTATCTTGTCATTATTACAAATGGCTGAATCATGGGGAAGTGGTCATGCTAGTCGGATTCTGATGGGACACTTATTTCTGCAATCGAGTATTGAGCTGATGTGGCGAGGAATTCTCTTGATGTATGTCCTTTAATCTCCCCCCATATTTTCTTATTTCTCATTTTATTTTGTTCTTATTTTTCTTCAACAAGGTTTCTCAACCGAAAATCTCCGTGTTTCTTTCCATTTCCACAGGTTTGTCGATTTTAACTTATTCTTGTTCTTGTCTTGAATCTTACGATTACTCTCTGATCCATCTGCAAGATGGTTTCATCTCCAGAACGAAGTCGATCTGAAAGATTCTTTGATTTGGATGCTTCGATAGACGAGATTCAGTCAACTGGTCAACCGTCAGTGTATTCTCCCTTCAGTTCCTCTCATACAGAGCTTTAGACTATCATCAATAGGCCGCGTTATGCTCCTGGGCCATGCAGTCCTAGGCTTGCTAAGCGGTTCCGGGGGTGGAACTTACAGGGAGTACTTTCTAACGTGGATATATCTTCGTCTGACTCTCAGACCTTCTCTTGTGACATGATTGCCGCAAAAGGTCAGATGTTAGCCCGTCTTGAGACTGTTGTGTATCAATTTGGAAAACAAATTGATTTGCTAAAAAACCATTCTGCAAAACGGATGAATGGTTGGCATACATTGGCTTGTGATCTCCAAAAGCTTCACAAGGACAATCTCGAGCGTATCTCTGTTTTAGAAGATGATAAGGCGAAGTTAATTCGTTCCCTTAATCCAAAGATAGCGTGGTTGCTTCTTTTGCCCCAGGATATGTCGAGTCGGTGGTTTCTAAATGTGCTGATGAACTTCCATCATGTTCTGCTCAGAATAAGAGGAAGGTAGGTAGGCCCAGGAAGATCAGGGATCTGTAGTCTTCTTTTCCTATCTTTGGTTGTTTCCTCTTCGAACTTTAAGTCCGATTGTGTAAGCGGGTGTCTGCCCTCGCTCATGACATTATGTTGGTTTGTGACTCATGTTGACCTTTAATGCTTTTGTGGACTTGACGAATGGTTGTTTTGCTAGTTTGGGATGCTCTTTGTGCCTTTGTCTGCCACACCATGTCTCTTTGCCCTGCTTAGCAACACATACATGTATATTTTTAATAATTTATACTATAATTTTCCTGATGATCGTACATTAGTATCGTATTAATGGTTGATTGTACGTTAGTATCGTATTTACGGCGCGTTACTATTAGCATTACTAATACGTTGTTATGATTGGTCCTATTATGGGTTTATTGGGCTAAGATCGTCTAACTTTTTAGTATTTGTCACGACCAATGAGTTTCTCGTCGTTCTTTATTTTAGTAATTAAGCCATTCGGGCATTTTAATTAAACGTATGTTCGTATACATGTTATGGTAGATTTAGGATGCATTTAAATGTGTTCCCCCATGGGAGGACTTTGGTTTCAATGTTGTAATCCAATTCTTGGCTCTGTTTAACTCGGTTAACAACAAAGAACAAGAATGGATACCCCCTTTCGGCTGGGATTTTTGTTTTGCACTAGTCCTTCCTGCATGTTTGATCCTTCCCCTTTTTTATGCTTCATCCCGAGGAGCGGACACTAAGTTATCTCATCGAGTTTTGACTCAATTCAAAAAAAACTCGTGTCCTTCACCTAACAAGGTGCCCCCCGTTTTTTGGATTGGCAATTTTCCTATTCCTTTTTGGGACATGTCGGTTTTTTCCGACTTTATGCTTCACCCTAGGAAACAGACATTAGTCCACCTTATCGAGTTTTTTCTCAAGTCGGAGAACCCGTGCCCTGCACCAAAGAAGGTGCCCCTTTTTATGGGCTTAGCAATTTTAACCATGGGACATTTTTATCCATGGGACATTTTCAACCGTGGGATATTTTGAGTTGCTTTCACCCCAGCATTGATTCATGAATCTGGTACCAAGCCTTTTGTTGGTTGTGTGCCAAAAGATTCGGTATTCCTTGATGAAAGTTGAAACTCCTTGAGTTCGCACCTCCTGGTCGCTTGTTTGCCTACACAAAGAAGTCAACTTTTAGTAGGAACTTGTGAATGAGTGATTCCTACATGTAAACGGAATTCCATACTCATTCATTTTATGTACATCACTCAAATGCAAAAAAAAATTGTAAATATTTATAGTCTTTCCTACGTATTCGAACAATGTGTTATAAAAAATAATGACGAATATGCTCGCTGTTCCATGCTCGTGGAAACTGGATTCCATCTGTGGTTGAAAGTACCATCCTGGAGTTTTTGACTTATAACATAAGGCCCTTCCCAATTGGGACCAAAAACCCCAGTACCGGTCATTATCTTCTTCAAAACAGGGTCTCCAATTTCGAAAGTCCTATGTTTGACTTTTGAACTGAAATGCCTCGCCATCCTTCTTTGATGTGCAGCTACTCTGAGTTCTGCTTCCTTTCTTTTTTCCTCGAGCTGGTCGAGGACTTTAAGTTGTAACTTCTCATTTTCTTTGTGATCAAAGTATATTCTTCTATGGGTAGGGACTTCTAGTTCCACCGGTATCATGGCTTCAGAGTCGTAAGATAAAGAAAAGGGAGTATGCCCAGTCGCAGTATTATGCGTGGTGCGATAAGCCCACAATGCTAGCGGGAATTCATCTATCCAACCACCTTTAGACTTCTCTAGCTGTTTCTTAATAGTCGTTTTGATGATTTTATGTACTGCTTCCACTTGCCCGTTCGCTTGTGGATGAGCGACTGTTGAAAAGCTTTTCTGGATTTTATACTTGGCGCAAAATTTTTGGAACTCTTCACTTTCAAATTGGGTCCCGTTGTCTGTGATTATCTTTTATGGTACCCCAAACCTGCATATGATATTTTTCAAGTAAAGTTAATAACTTTCTTCGAAATTATGGTGGCCAACGGTTCTGCTTCAGCCCATTTAGTGAAGTAATCAACAAAGACAATTGCATATTTAAAACCGGATTTTGCAGTGGGAAGGGCTCCTATGAAATCGATGCCCCAGATAGCAAATGGCCATGGGCTGACCATGTGGGTTATAACTGTGGATGGCATCCTTGGAATCTTGGCAAATCTTTGGCATTTGTCACACTTTTTAGTGTAGGCGATGGAATCTTTATTGATATCTGGCCAGAAGTAACCGTATCATAGGATTTTCTTAGCCAAAGTTTGTCCACCTGTACGACCTCCACACTCCCCTTCGTGTAATTCTTCCATAATCGCCTTAGACTCCTTTTCCGTAACACAACAAAGTAAGGGTGTAGAAAATCCACGTCTATATAGTCGTTCGTCCTGAATGAGGTAGAAAGAGGCTTTTCGCAAAATCTTCCTTCGCTGCTTGGCTTCCGCCGGGAGCCCTCCGGTGATGAGGTATTCTTTGATTGGCGACATCCACGAGTTTGGTTCATCAGCTGTTTCCATGATCCAATCCATCTCGGTCTGCTCGCACTTGGGCTGGAAAGGACTTCCACTGGAACTAACCCCATGAGTTGTGCATCTCCTGTGCTTGCATATTTTGCCAATGAATCAGCTTTCGTATTTTTTTGTTTAGGAATGTGAGATATGGTGTAATGTTCGAAAGCTTTCAACAGTTCCAAGGCTTTGGAAAGATAATCCGGCAAGTTACCCATTTTTGCTTGGAATTCTCCTAGAACTTGTCATACCATGAGCAGGGAGTCGCTGAAGATTTGTATAGTTTTTATCTGTAATTCTTTTGCTAATTTTATTCCTACGATGAGGGCTTCATAATCAGCTTCGTTATTTGTCAATGGAAATTATAGCATTGGTGCATAGTATAAAGATCTTCCTTCAGGGGTTTCCAAGACTAACCCCTACCCTTATCATCTTCCTCTTTTATCTCCCCTCGGTCAGTAAATTCTGCGATAAAGTCAGCAAGCACTTGTCCGTTGATCGCTTTTCGAGGGTGATACGTAATGTCGTATTGACTAAGCTCTATATTCCATTTTAATAACCTTCCGGAGGTCTCTGGCCGAGGCAAAACTTGCCTCAGAGGCTGATCCGTGAGAACTTTGATAGGATGAGCCTGAAAGTAGGGCCGAAGTTTCTTCGATGCAATAAGCAAACCATATGTGAGTTTTTCAAGCTTTGGATAATTCAGCTCTGCCCCAGATAATCTCTTACTGATGTAATAGGCTGGTTTTTGTACCTTCAAATCTTCCCTAATCAATGTTGCACTCAGGGCATAAGCAGAGATCGCCAGGTATAGAAACAAGTCTTCTCCGTCACTAGGCTTTGATAGCATAGGAGGTGTTGCCAAGTGTTGGATCAGCTCCTCGAAGGCTTTCTGACATTCAGAGGTCCATTGTATCTCTTTCCTTTCTTGAGGGCATCGCGTCCGTAAGCCTAAATATGAAGCGATTTAAAGCTGCAATCTTCCCATTCAAACACTGAAGTTCCTTTTTGGTTCCTGGGGCACGCATTTCTCTTAAAGCTGATATTTTGGCTGATTAGCTTCTATACCCCTAACGTTGACCATGAATCCCGGTAACTTGCCCGAACCAACTCCAAAAGAACATTTCAAGGGATTCAACTTCATGCCATATTGACGTAAGATATCGAACATTTGGGCTAGATCCTCCAGATGGTCTATTGCTCTTTTTGATTTCACCAACATGTCATCGACATAGACTTCCATCGTCCTACCGATTTGCTTTTTGAACATAGTGTTTATTAGTCGCTGATAAGTCGCCCCTGCGTTCTTTAGACCAAACGACATCACCTTATTGCAATATAGGCCGAAATCAGTAATGAAGCTTGTGTCTTCCTGGTCTGAGCCGTGCATTATGATTTGATCGTAGCCGGAATATGCGTCCATGAAGGACAACAACTCATGACCGGCCATAGAATCTACCAATTGGTCGATTCTGAGAAGAGGGGAACTATCTTTTGGACAAGCTTTATTAAGGCCTGAATAATCTACACAGACTCGCCATTTACCGTTTGATTTTTTTTACGAGCACAGGGTTGGAGACCCATTTTGGACAAGCAGATTCCCTGATAAAACTATTTTCCATTAACCTGTCAACTTCTTTCTTTAAGGCGCGCGACCTCTCCGGCCCTTGGGTTCTCCTTTTCTGTTTGACAGTCAAAACGCACGGGTCAATGTTTAGCTTATGGACAGCAATGTCTGGATATATGCCGCACATGTCAGAATGGTTCCACGCGAACACATCTAAATTAGCTCTTAGGAAGACAATTAATTGATTTTTTAGTTCATGGCTTAACCGAGATCCTATATTCAACACACGGTTCGGGTCTTTTGGAATTACTGCTATAGGAATTATGATTTCGGTGGATGTCACCCTTTCGTCCTCTATACTAGCTTTCCTAGGGTCAATTTCTTTTTGAGCTCCACTATGCTCGCCAGTGCATGGACCCTTCTTTAATTTCTATAAAGGTAGTTTTTGGATGCGGGGAAGAGCTTCTGTATCCTTTCCCGAGTCTTTTTTCTTAGCCTCCCTCAGCTCTGCCACATAGTAGTCTCTTGCAGCGATTTGGTCGCCTTTAATCACACTGGTTCCCTTTTTAGATGGGAACTTCATAGTCAACCACCATGGAGCTAGTGCAACCTTAAAACCCGAAAGAGTTGGCCTCCCAAGGAATGCATTGTAAGACAAAAACTCATCTATCAAGACAAAAGTTTGTACCATAGAGACACTGCGTTCTCCATCTGCTAATTCCACGGGTAAGTCTATTGTTCCGATGGGTTGCGTAGGTTGACCCGTAAAACCGTGGATCTTATTTAGATATGCGCGCAATTCCGCCATAGGGAGATTCATTTTTCGGAAAGTGCTTATGAAAATCACATTAACAGATGTCCTTGTGTCAACTAGGACCATTTTTACAACCACAAGACCGAGACCAATTGTGATCACCATGGCGTCAATAGTTGGTGTCACTAATCCGTCTGCATCCTTTTCTTTGAATATCACTTCATCGGTCGAAGTTTTGGGCATTTTCATCGGAAGCTCATTGTTCAAGATCATGCATCTTTCCTCTTTCGAGGCATCCTTCAATTCGTTAATGTACTTTTCCATATCCGCCCAACTGTTCCCAACCGGGTGGGCCCCCCCCCAAATATCATATTGATTACTAGTCTCGAATCGACTGATATTTGAGCTTCCTCGCTCGAGCCGGGTTGGCTAACCATATTTTTATGCCCTTGTGTAGCTGGAGTACTTTGAGGATTTTTCACAAACTGCTGGAGTTGATTCTTCCTGATAAGCTCTTCAATTAAACTCTTCAGGTGCCGACATTCGATGGTGCTGTGTCCTGGTTGGTTATGAAATCGGCAGAATTTGCTTGTTGCTCAGCTATCTTTTGCGGCTTCATCTGAGGAAAGATACCTGAATCCTTTGCGGCGGAATAATTCTTTTTGGAGTCTCGTTTAGGAGGGTTAATTCAGATAGTTTATACAGCCGCATCTTTTTATAGGCTTTGCTATCCTTCTCATCACTTCCTCTCTTTTGTCCTGCATCATTCCTTTGCTCAACTATGGACTCATTGCTTTTTCCTTCTCTGGTGGCATTATTTTCCATAACCTTCTGGACGCTTGGAGCTTCATCTTCTACACTCATGTATTCCTCAGCTTTCTTATACAACTTCTTCAGAGTTTTTGGTTTCTTCATTTTGAGCCACTTCCCAAATTCTGACTTCTTATCGAAAGCCCCTTTCAGGGCTGCCGATAAGTACCAAGACTCTGGTTCTATGACTTCTGCTGCTGCCGCACGGAAGCGTGTAAGGAAAGCTCTGATGGTTTCCCCAGGATTTTGTTCCATCTCGCATAGTGACTTCACATCTCTTGCCTTGGTGGTTTGTAGTCGGAATTGATCTTGAAATCTCATTGCCAAGTCGGCGAACTGATCAATACACTTAGGTGGAAGTCTGGTGAACCATAGCGAGGCCACACCTTCTAGGCACATGGGAAAGTATAAGCACTTGATTTCATCAGTAGCTCTAGCTCCATTCATGTGTTGGTCGTATTTGAACAGAAAAATGTTCGGATCTCCAACTCCGCTATAAGGTGCTATTATTGGGGGCATGAATTTCTTAGGGAATTTTGCTTGACCGATTTTCTCTGTGAACAGATTTTTGCTGGGAGAGAACTCTCATTCTTTCTCTTCATCCTCTCGGTCGCCTTCTCCTTCATTATTCGCTGGATCATGTCTATGATGTGCCTCTCGTCTCCTTCTTGTTCATCGGGATCGGCATCAATGTTCTTATCTGTGCGACCATGATTTGAGCTTCGACGCCTTGCACCTTTTTTGGGAGATGTTATGTTGATGGGACTTGCGACAGCCTGAGTCGTACGTTTTTCTTTATGCCGTGGAGAACTGGCCTTGGAGTCCTCAACGACGGCCTCTCGTTTGTCTCCCACTAATTAGTGAGGTCGACCAGGATGTAAGGCTGACGAGTCCTCTTTTTCGCCAGCATTTGGTGGCAGAAAATTGGTTTGAGCATTAATCAAGTCGTCAAACCTTTCCATCATCATCTTCGTCGTAGCGTCCATTTTTTCGTTCAAGTCGGTTACAACCACATTCAACTCGTCTCGCGTTACGGATGGCCCAGGAGTATCCCCAGCCCCTTGGTTCAGAGTTTGTGGTACAGTTTCATTATTAGCCTCACTGATAGTGGTATCTTTAGCAGATTTGCTGCTTTTCTTCGATCCGGCCATGGCTTTCAAGGGAGAAAGCGATTTTGGATTATTTTTTTTAGGTTGCTGAACTCTGAAAGAAAGTGCGAGGCAAGAAATTATGAACACGACCCCACGGGGGGCGGCAAAATGTTTTCACCATAAAATGGCTTAAACACCAAAGGTACTAAAATTGTACTTCACCAATATGGTATGGAAATAAATGGAGCCGTACTTGATAACAATTGAAAATGAAAATGCGAGGAAGATAAAATGGAGACAAGATTTAGAGTGGTTCAGCCTTATATTAAGCCTACGTCCACTATGAAGATAGTCTGCATTCTTATAACGAGGATTACAAAATACATAAACTCTCTTTTTTCATACATCTCTATATTCGCTCAATATACTCTCATTCATAAATTTCAGTCCTGGGATTTTATGAGAGAATGGTAGAGTTTGAGGAGGAGAAGGATGGATGAATGATTGAGAAGGAGGATGTCTTTGTTTCCCCTGATTACAAGGTTGTTCTTGACGCCATGGCCAAATGGGTGATGGAACTTCGAGTGGAGAAGATGATCATTACTTCCAAGTGCTTGAGGACTGATTGAGAATAGAATTTTGCAGCACTTTATGGTTCAAAAGATTCCATCCCCTTTACGCTGGCAGCCATGGCGTATTTATAGGTGAGCTCTCTTCAGGAAATGATCTGAAGCCTGTACATGCAAGCTATAGGTCGTTCATCCCATTAATTACAAACATGTCATCGCCTAGCTGTAGCCAGCTATTCGTAGCTGTGTCCAGTGTCATGTGCGAGCGACTCTATAGGAGCAAGCATTTTGAGTAGTTGAGTGGGTGACTTTAATCGGTGTTCTTTCGGACGTGGCTATATCTGGCAATCAATGAGTGGTTATCTGATTTGCTTGATCGTGAGATGAGTGGGCGGACGATAATAGTTCCCTGATGCAGCTATGTCTGAACCTAAGTGAGCAGGTGATGATCCTTTTAGTCTGGAGGTGACTGACCAAGGCTTGCGACTTGAGATGTAAGTGCGCTCTTTCTAAGAGCTGATGCACGACCGACCGATAGGTGATATCTGACCAAAGTGTTGATGTTCGACTAGTAAAAACATACGAGCGATAGGAGTTGCAATCCATGAGCGGTTGTCAAATGTATGCGCGACCTTGACCTTTGCTCTGACACGTACGACCAAACTTTTGATATTAGGTAAAGCGTCTTCCATTGTTGTGGGCGGCTTCTATAGGATATACGACCTTTATCTTTATTGAGTTGCACTACTCATAATATATTGTGCCATCATTCCCGATCGCGCTAGGCAATTGACTTGTCTTGGATTTGATGTTTGAATCTTGTTCTGCACAGTCGCTTCCTATCTTTCGTGAGTCGTTTAAGTACCTCAGATAACATTGTGCACGACCGACCCTGATGGTGTATGTTCTATAGTTCCTGCTCAGATCTTGTAACTCAATGTGCGTACGGATTTTTAGGGATCAACAATATATATATAACATTGTAAAAACTTCACAATGTTGTGCAAATATATAATAAAAATGTTTTCAACGCATTTTAATGTTAATATATATATATATACATACACATATATGTACATATATATACACATATACATATACATATATATATACATACATACACACATAAACTGAGATACAAAAATGAACATATCCTTTCCTTAGACTCGGAACTCAAATATTTTAACTAATAAATTTTTGTACACTTTATCGTTTCAACAAATTAATTTATCAACTTCATAAAATATTTCAAATCTTCAAATATTGATTCACAATCAATATTTATGTTTTCGTTTTTAATATTTACAAATATTTTTGTTAATTCCTAATTTACAATAACAACATCTATAATTTATTTTTCATCTTGACAAGAATCCAATGTTATACTATTACTTATATTTCATACTCATTTCTAAACATAATATTTAAAACATGGTTCCCTATTTCATTTTATTCTAGCCGAGAAATACAACTTTTATTTAAAGCATAAATCTACTATTTAGTAGTTATTCATTTAAACAATTCAACACTTATACTGAAAATATATTCCTACTTAAATATTCACTGCTAATCAAATATTAGATATTTTTAGTATCCATATTGTGCATCAAGATATAGTTTACAGACACGAATTGCAATAAATTACTTATTACAATAGGTTAATTAATTTACTCCAATATACTCAATTCAAAAATTCACAAATCCTATATTTTCTTAGTTCAAAATATTATACGAGTTAGACTCAAATATCTTGTATTTTATTTATCTTAGAATTAAAATATAGAAATCACACTAGAATCTGTTCAGCTCGAGTACCCAAAACTCGGGTAGTTAAACACTCCCCCTTAAAGAAATTGCATCCCCGCAATTTCCTTAAGCAAAATACTTACTTAACATACTTAGATTATGCTAACTGCCATAAAATTTTCAAACTATTTTTCTTACAGCCCCTTAACTCAATAAAATTTTAAATATTTAGTTCATACCATTTTTCAAATTCTTATCTTAATAGCATATCACAATAGTTCAAAACTTATAGCATATCTTTCATACGGAAGATTATTTAGAATACATGTCATCTCTTTTCAATTTCAAGTCAACATAAATGTAGTCAAGCCATCACTTTTATCTTAATTTCTCCCAACAATGGCTGCTATTTGGATGTAGCCTCATCATTCAAAATTTTATACATCCAACTTGATAGTTTCAACTATTTCTCAACCTGGTTATAAAAGTAGGTATTCTAAGAATACCACTTATGTTCAAGATTGTTTTAATTTCCAAAATACCTTTAGTCTAGGAAACAGCAATATTTATTCACCTTGAACTTATCAAAACTAAAAAATTCATCAAACAATTCTTCAATTCATTTCGAATGATATTAAACCACTCATTCGTTATAACTCATTACTTCTTTGGGCTACGATGTCGGCATGTGATCGCTATCGCCTCACCATCCAACTTTAGTATCCCCAGCAATGGAGTGGTTCAATACTATCCTCACGAATGACTTCTATTATAATAACCAAAAGTTTACTTCATATTCCATAGAATAATATGTTCGATCGTCTAGTATGTATAAGTGTTTAAGAAATCCTTATCGATATCGTTGATCAGATGAATCAATCAAAATCTCTTAAAATACTCAACAGACAGCCAAATTTGAAAAATAATCTCCAATACTTCAAGTAAAAACATCCTAACATTACACTTCGCCAATTGTTTTCTTAATTCCAAGATAATTAGGCTGTGTTTGGTTTACGCTTTTTAGTTTTCGTCCATAGTAAAATGCGAACGATGCACGCATAGCATCAAAAACGGTCGTTTTATAAAACAAAGTTAACACACAAAAGAGAAAACAACTTTTATTTGTTTCCTTATTTTGAGAATTAACACAAGAAATATAGATGATAAATCATTTCATCGTCCCTCTCTCCTTTACGTGGTCCCCTTCAGTGGCAGATCCAGAAAAAAGTTCAACAGGGGCATAAAAATTATACTGTAAAAAGACATGTTTTCAACGGATTGTAAAAATATATTGCTATATTGCAAAGACACATGTTTCCAACTGTCCTCTTGTCTATTACACTAAACATGTACAGTTTTCCGGATAAAGCAGCCCTAAGACACAGCTCCATATTGCAAAAAGATAGGTTAGGACACAAAATACATAATGAAAAAATCTCACTGGGGGTAGCTGCCCCCACTGGTCCCCACATGGCTCTGACAATAGTCTCCTCCATTACCATTTCACTCCCTCCGTCATCTCTTAACTTTTCTTATGTTTTGCTATCAATATTAAAAACCCAAAACTCAAAATATATTTTAAACCGAACACTACCTTAATCTCTAAACAACCATTTAACCCTCAATATAAGTCACCAACCCTTATTCCCACTTACAAATTATTAAATTTCTACACAGTACAAACAATTCACCTATTTCCACTGCGCAACTCAATACCAACTTTGAGGAAATTAGGGCACCAAAGTATAGGCCTAAAAAATGTTTTGCCTCTAATTATACTTTATTTGGGGAAAAATTATTATTAGCCTTTACTAATATAACTATAGAGGCAATAAAAACCGCACCAACAAATTATTAAGGCATAAGTAGTGTGTAACCCGTGCATTGCACACGGTATTATTAAAAATATTGTTTATTATTTTATGTTAAAATGAGAACTTTGTTATGCAATATAATAAAATTTGATGTGAAATTCAAAAACTATTAATTGAAACTATTATTATTGTTTATCGTAATTTATGTTTTACAGTTTACACAAATAATATGGATACGTGTTTATTTGAGATTTTTTTAGCCGTTTTTGTTAATATAGATTACATATTGAAACCGATGTTAGTAATTTATTCGATGAATTAGCAAATATACGATAAATTTTGATGAAATATATAATCTTTAAATTAAAATTATTTTATTTGTGTGTATTCAAGGAACAAAATAATTTTTTTATTTTTGTTAATATGAATGCAACATGTTGAAACTGACTTATGCTAGTAATTTATTAGATGTTAGTAATTTATTAGGTGTCAATAATTTATTAGATGAAAGAAAAAATATTATATAATATAATTTTTTTAATTAAGCTGAATTAAAATTATAAAATTAGTTTAAATATATAGACATATAGTAGGAAAACTGGAGAAAAATTTGTAAAAGATGTATAAATTTGTTGTGGATTAATAATGCTAAAAAATAATTCTATGATACAATATATGATAAATTCTTGTTATAAATGAATCATAATTGGTTTACAAACTAATTTTGCTAATTACATAGTTTATGTTTTGTGATTTATACATTTTCATACTTTAATGGAAATATGTTGCTCTTTTTAATATGTATGTGCGTGTGTGTGTCTCTCTCTGTGTGTGTGTATATATAGAGAGAGAGATATTCAAATTGATGTATACTTGCCAGACCTGCTAGAAAAATGGACTTAATATTCACTAAGATTATTTAAATAATTTGAATTTGATATTTCATGAGCGGTTTAAACATACAAGTTAAATATAAAACATCTTGAAAGAATTGAGGGGGTTGAGTAAATGACTTTAGGAATGTTATAATGTAGGCACTAAAACTATTTTTTTCTTCAATGTATAATAAGTTTGTTGAGATAGACAAATGAAATATTTAATTTGTTATTATTGTTTACGTATTAATTTATCAAATCTTAGAGTACATAATTAATTTAAATATACTAAATGAAGTTTAATGATATCAAGGAGATTTTTGTAAATAATTAAGTTTCAAAATACAACAGGTGCTTAATGTTAATATTACAATACATTGATGTAGTATATATGTGATATGAGGACAAAAAAATTCAAGCATATAATTTAGTACCACTTTTTATTGCTAGATTTTTAGTCCATCAAATTTATGAGCCCTTTCGCAGTCATTTTGGAAATCCTTGCTAGCGTTGGACTATGGTTCATTGCATGGATTGATGAGTGCACACCAGCAGGAGTGTGTCCACCTCTAGTGTGCATTGTATGACCTTACATATGGGTAAACCTGTTTCAATTGCAGATGCAACTTCTCGCTCAAGTTTGCCTTCAACATGGTAGTCATACCTTTCAATAGGTTTCTGTTGCCCTTATTATTACATTTTCACCAACATGAATGTAAATATCATTAGAATTTCAGGGTTCGTTTGGTTTGTTATTTTCAATTTATTTTCAGTTTTCCATTTTGAAAAATGCTGAAAACATGTTCCCTTTATCATTTTTTAAAAATTCATTTTCAAAAATCTATCATTTTCGAAAATGGGCCTAACAAAGAAAACCCAAAACCATTTTTTTTATTTTCATTGTTTTGAGGCCCAGCTGAAAAACGAAAAACCCAACTTGAAAACAAAACAAACGCGTAAAAAAACCCTCGTTCATTTTTTGGCTGCACTATCTCCTTTCTCCGATTTTGATCGAACATTCAAAATTTAGGTAAAATCGCAAATTATTATTTCTCTTGTGCCTCCTTTGATTCAGTTTACGTAAACGATCAAGTTTTTTGTTTAACAGTGCTCCTTCTCTTGTATGGCATGGGTTAGGGTTTTAACTTGGATTAGAGTTGCTTACTATTAATTGGTTATAAGGTAAAATCGCAACTTGTTGTAGCTCCTTAATGATTTCGGCAGCATGGATTAGATTCGCCACTAGCTATAACTTGGATTTGGTTTGCTTTCAATTTGGTATGTGTGTTATATTAGAAGGGTAATTATTTTAGGCAGTAAATCTGTTTCATTACTGAGTATGACATGAGGTATTTTAATAGAAAAAGTTTGAACAAATTCAATAAAGTGGCATACCATGTGGAAGTCATAGCTGGGAAGGTATTAGTTGGGTTCTGTTTATAAGAAATTCACTATTTTCTATTCTTGCTGGCTCCTACCAATCAAATTTTTCTTTCCAATTAATTGCCAATCAGTTTCATATAGATTGTAGCATCTGTTGCATGTTTGTTACAAATGAATTTAGCATCTGTTGCATGTACATTCATAATTTTCTAGTTTTCTATGAGTGTTATCCTGACCAAATTCGTATATAATATCAGGGTTCATCGTGAGTATATTATGACATTGAGGCGTTAGACGGTAAAGAAAAGGAATATATCGATACCAAACAATTATTATCTTTTTACGTTATGATAACATATGTAGTTCATATTTTCCCAAGTTCGGTCAAATTCCGAAGCCCACAACCACTCTATTGTTAAGTTTATACTTCTGATACATCCATGTCCAATATATCTTTTCCTATTGGAAGCACATGGTTAATGAAATATACCTAGCATGTGACAGTTTATTTGTCAAAAAGAATGTTTGATAAAATGGACCTATAACTCCAGTGCAGAATCTATTTATGAAAATGGCGTATGAAACCAGATATAAGATATTTATTGTGGCATATGTTAATCATCTAGCCATTTAAGCAGCTGATGCCAACTGTAAATAATTACAGCAGATCATGTATTTATGGCCAAAATGAAATTGTGAACTGTAAATAATTCCAGTAGGCTATTAAAGTTCAATTTTGTAAAAGTCGTTCTACTTAGACTAAAAAGAATTTGCTGTAGTTGTATTTGTTGTTTTATTT
Organism: Allium sativum; assembly: GCA_030737875.1. Lineage (NCBI taxonomy): Eukaryota > Viridiplantae > Streptophyta > Magnoliopsida > Asparagales > Amaryllidaceae > Allium > Allium sativum. The sequence continues at coordinate 1,012,705,180 of CM060926.1, read as the reverse complement.
TTCTATGAGAATTGTAAATATATATTATGAGTTAGCAGCCATAAAATGATGAAATACAAGTATAAACCATGTTACTGGAGTTATAGTATGTTACTGGATTTGATAAAATTATTTGTTTGAGTTATAACTCCAGTAACAAATACAAGTTTTATTTTTTTTATGATAAAATTCTTTTTGACAAAATTATTTGATCACCCATTATCATCCACTATCATTATATCTGAACTCAAACATATATGTCTGATAAAATGCACACAAATCCATGCACACATTATCATACATTACCATGCCAACTGTAAATATATATTATGAGTTAGCAGCCATAAATTATTTAATTTCGCTCAGGAGTTCACTGATATTTCAGGTTTGCCTAAAATATATTTGAGGGAAAAAAGTTGCTAGTTTTATCAAGTCTATGGCTAATAGTTCATAGTTTCTCTTTTAATATTTCTTGTTAAATGTTTATCATATCGTTACAGCTGTTTTCATGCAGTAATTTGACATTTAAGAAAACACTTTGGTTTAGATAAGTTTTAGAATATAATAAATAAAGGTAGAACTTACAGTTACTATAGCTCCAAAGTTTCAGTGACAATGTTACACTTACCCCCAACACTAGATGAATTTTTCATTGTCCCCTACTGTTTGCAGTCTAGTAGTTTTAATGCATTAATGTTACCCTTCATCACAGGTCAAACTTAATGCATGTTTAAATTTCTATGTTAGATTGAATGAACTTACTTAAATGAATTTCAAAAGTTGTGACCTTCTTGCCTTATGATTGTAGTCAGTTAAGGTCTATTGGTTCACCAATTCATAGTTCTAGTATTTTCACATTGACTATCATGGTATGGCTTAAAACTGAATTACTGTAAACTGACAAATATGCTAGAATACTGACTTCATTGAGTTTGGGGTAACTAAATGTGAAATTGGCATTGTGATGATCTTAACTAATGAGTTTGTGGACAATTTAGCCTATTTCTAAATTAGTGACTTCCATCCAAACCTTTTATTTACATTAGTTAACTGTTAATATGAGGAGATAATCTTGTTTGATCCCTTTTGTACTTTAAAATAGTGTCAGTTTCAGTACAAATTCTGTTACCTAGTAAATTCTCTCTTTGTGCCAGTTTCAAAAGCTAGAACAAATCATATATAGCATTAGCACCTTTTTAATTATATTTAACACACTTGGTTGGAATCATAACAACAATAGTGCCACAACAAACTTTCAGACCAAGAAACATGCATTGAATCATCAACATACTTTTAGTGGATGAAAAGTTGGGGCATACATAATGATGCTTTCACATGATATGCAAACACAAAATATGCATACAAATCCATAAATAGATTTTTCTGTGATAATAAGCTAACAATATCACCTGTGACCTGTAACTGGTTATCATAATGATGCCACAGTTTATAGTCAGTTGATTTAATACCCTATGTGGAATCAAAGGAACTTAAATGTATATTTCTTTAAATAATTACAACAATGTTGTGTGTCATTCTTTTTATTTGAATATGGTATACATGCTGAAACCAGATTATATTATGATTTTTTTTAATGAATGAAGTAATAATATTTAATTATTTACATAGAATATGGGAGGTCATAGTAAGGCAAAGGAACCAATGTCACGGTCGTACGGGAACGAGCAAGCTTTCATTGGAATACTCTATGAATACATAAAAGCAGGAAAACTTCATTGCTCTACCTTCACTAAGGAACAATGGGGAAAGATTAATCAAGAGATGATTGAAGCAACAAAATCTAATTATGGGATAGAGATGTTGAAGGGAAAGTGGAACCGTTTGCGTATTGTGCATCGTTTGTTTTCTCAACTATTAGGGCATACAGGGGTTACATGGGATTCAAATGCCAACAAGGTCAATGCTGCAGAAGAAGTTTGGCAACACTTTTATACGGTATGCGATTTAAGAGATTTTTCTAAATTTATTAGAATTTAAGAGAATTTTTTCAACTAATATTTATTACAATTATTATAGATCAACAAGAACGAGTTTAAGACATTTAGGAAAGATGGTTACAAGAATTATGGACTTTTGGGAGATATTTTTGGTGGAACTACTGCCACTGGAGGTTTAAGCAGTGCTTCAACTAAACTTCCTCCGAATTCAGCTGATGAAAGACAAATGGAAGAGAATTTTCTAATCAAGGGTGTGCACGTTCATGTGGTGGACGATGATGAGCAAATGAGTGCCTGTCCAAGTGATGACACGTCAACAAATGAACGACAGCTCAAAAACATAAAGCTAGTGATGCTAAAAAGGTTGACTCATATATGGAAAAATGGTCTTCTTCAATTGAAATTCGCAACGAAGAAGCTCAACTTAGAATGCAATACTTGAAAGGAAAAATTGCTAAAGTTGAAGGAAAGTTGTCCAACCCAAATGATAGTCAAAGTGGTGCATCTGACCCATATTTCGATATGGTGTGTATGAATATATTAAACGGTATTGACGGTGTTTTTGATGATGTCTACACAAAGGCAGTAAAGGCCTTTGATAATCCCAATTTCAGGATGTGATTTGTTATGATGCCAGAACATAGAAGGTTACCGATTTTAGAACGCCTTTAGTGATTTTATTAGCTTGTGTGTTATGGTATCTTTATTGTAGGTTTATATACTTTATGCTTTATTAAACTTTGTGTTCACGTAACTATGTAGTTCCTAATCTTTGTGTTCATTCTTCTTTGTTGGTATGGAAATGAATATGCATTACATCAGTTTGGATGAATTATTGTTTTTTGATTGTTAACATTGTTTTTTGGTTGTTTGGATGAATAATTGTTTGTGCATATGAATGTCTACCCGTTTGTGCATAGTATTTTCCTATGAGTTTTCATTTTTATACGATTGTTTGTTAGGAGTGAATACGCAACTGGTTCAATAATTTATTTGTTATGTGCCTCACTGTGATGTATCTTTTTATTGCATTTGCTAGCAAATTGTTTGTGCCATGAATAAAATAAGTAGCTTCATTTTGTTAAGGCATTTTGTTATGCTACATGTGTCATATAGTTATGTGAATTTTTAGGTATTGAAATTACTACAACATGGATGAAGGAAGCTCAGTAAATTGCGTCAGGTATATTTGCAATCTAAATTGAGCCTAGTTTTGGTTAATATTTTGATTATATTTTTTAGAAATACATAAGTCCATCAAATAATGAATTTATAATTCCTTTTTCAGTGAGTTGCCTGCTAGATTTGATGAAATTTCTAATAGCTCTAATGATAGCTTAAGCGATGAAGGCTCAAGCGATGAAGATTTCATGATAATGAATGATCAACATTTGATGACATTGATGGTATGATGATGATTAGGTATTCGGTTGCTAACCGAAGAACTATGATTAGTAATCGGCCTTGTAGGACATCATCTCTTACTGGAAAAAATATATATGCTCAAAATTTTAGATGGACATCCAAATGTTTGCCATCAATTGTTTCGCATTCAAAAACACGTGTTTTTGAACTTCTGTGACATTTTGAAAGAAAAAGGGCTACTGAAATATGGGAAAAAAGTCAACGTTGAAGAGGGTGTTGCTATGTTTTTGATGATTATAGAACATACAACACGCTATAGTGTGATTGGTGATCGTTTTCAACATTCCCATCATACAATCTCAAAATGGTTTCGTAAAGTTTTACGTGCTGTTTGCTCGTTAGGCACGGAGATAATTTAGCCAAAAAATCAAGATATCATCCATGAACGCATTCTACGGAAATATCCACATTTCAAGGTGATACAATTAAGTTTATATAATATTTATTCACTTGACGATAAAATAACATTATTATTACTATTATTTAATATCATGCAATAGAATTGCATTGGGGCAATAGATGGAACAATGTTTCAGTGTGGGCACCTTCTTCAAGGCAAACATCTTTTCGTGGAAGAAAAAATGTCATAACACAGAATGTGATGGTTGCATGCGACTTCGACATGAGATTCATTTTTGTATATGCTTGAAGAGAAGCTACAACTAATGATTCTCGAGTATTTATTGATGCAGTTTCAAAACTGAGCAACAATTTTCCAATGCCGCAAGGAGGTACTTTCAAAAAAAATTATTTATGATATATATAACATATTTACAATTATTTCACAAACTCAAAAAATGCAATGTTATTGTAAATTTATTTACAGAACAATTTTATCTTGTTGATTCTGGATATCCAAACATATCTAGCTTTCTCTCCTCATATCGTGGACAAATATACCATTTACGTGATTATAATGGACAAGGAAGATTGCGTGGAAAGGAAGACTTGTTCAACTATAAACACTCATCATGTCGGAACATTATTGAGCGTTGTATTGGAGTTTTGAAGGCAAGATTTCCCATTTTGAAGTTGATGACAAATTTCCGCTTTCGAAGCAAAGACTAATTCCAAGTGCATGTTGCACAATACACAACTTCATTCGGGAGGAACACGCATTGGATGCTCTATTTACTGAATATTCATCTAAGAATATGATATTTCAACCCACAGGGGAGCCTGGTCAAGAACAAGAAGTTGTGCAATTTAATGTTAGCCAAACGACTCAAATGGGGCAAGTCAGAGATCAAATTGCTACCTAATTGTGGGACGAGTATGTATCCACTCACCATTTGTAGTTCAGATAAAAATTTATTTTTAGTTCAAATTCAAAATTTATTCTATCATATTTCATTAACAAATTTTATGTCTTACTTTTATGCTATTTCATGCAGATGTGATTTGGAAAACTTCAACCTTGTGTTTCTTGAAAATATTGTGGTTGTTGACATATCTATATATTATTATGGTCGATGCTTCAGTTGTTTTCTATTTTCTATGTATTTGGTGTATCTCTTCAATTACATATCTAAAAATCTTGTCATGAACTTTTTTGTTGTAATTTTATTCATTATGCAACTTGGTCTCAAGTAGCTATTTAAAATATTGCGCTCTCTTTAATTGTTAACTATTATGTTTATGACTTACTATATTTTCCCTCGTCATGTAATGATTGTTAATTTGATATAATGGTAGTATTTTTCATTTGGCTCCTTATTTTATTCTTGTGTGTTCAACTAGATATGGATAACGAGTAATGTATATTATGTATTATGGTTTAAATGTAAATGTTGTTTGGATTACAAAATGGAAAATTCAAAACTTCAAAACATGATAAACATACTTCAAACCAAACGCATTTTCTGATTTTCATTTTTGAAAATGTGTTTTCAAAATAATCGATACTAAACGCATTTTCTAAAATGATGAAAATTGTCAAAATGAAAAATTGAAAATGGCAAAAAAAAAAACCCAAAACTGGAAATTGAAAACACAAACCAAACGCTACCTTATATTTTGGAAAAACATTTTAAATTTCTGCTATATTAAGATGCCAATATTTAACTTAGTAGGAATTCTTTTAAGATAAATTATAGCTTGGATTTACGCTTGGATCATTACCCGAAATAATAAAAATTAAATGTAGTACTCATGGTATCTCCAATATGCTTGGATCATAACCTGAAATGATAAAAATTTATTGCAATAGAAATGGCTAAAGTATTGATATAAATACAGCTGTCAGACTGAAGCATAACGATATTATAGGTGATTATAACTTAACATTTGATGAAAACATATTTCCTATGATTGACTCCTTGGCTGATATAGTGAAATATAGTGAACATACTATTAGCAGTTAAAATTTTATCTATTAAATAATTATTTACCAACTGAAGCAACTTCTATTGGTAACATGCTAAAAACCCTCGATGCTTTTATTTCACTATGTCAAAACTTCTATGCCAGAGCTGCCATAAAATTTTACCATGACATCTCTTTGATGTTTTCAATACTTATTATCATTCAACAAATCCAGTTGTCATGTAAAATAAAATGCATTAACCTTTTAAAACGTACAGTTATTATCAGTTGCCAAACTTCCTCGCGTTCCTGAAATTCAATATCACCTATACTTATCGTGTCTATTCCAGAAATGAGAGGCTCAAATGAATAGTATGAAGCTGTTTTTAATAAGGCAGTGCCATCATTTCAGATTTTATTTAAAAATCACTTATAGAAAAGGATTATTTTTCTTTTTTCCATATTCAATGGTTATCATTATACAAATAAAAAATGGATGTGCATGTATTTATTATAAGAAAGCACAACATTACTTCTAGGCGTTTAAAACTTACTCAAAACTAAAACACATGAAGTAAAAAAGTCACCACAATTCTCAGATATTTAAAACTCATCCATGAGTTCGCAAAAAAAACACAGAGAAAACAAACGAACTCACTCACTAAAACTATCACGTGAAAAAACATATGTGGCCTACCATTAATGCATAAAACAGATGGGATTTTAGGGGTCACTATGAAAATGAAGCCATAGTGCATTAACTATTTTATACAATGTTAAATTACAAAGTATACACCTATTCATCATCAAATTAAAATTGTATAATGAAATCTAAAAAAAATCAAAATTGAAACACTTCAACTTCAATAACTTGATTGTGTTGATAAAAAGTTAGGCAAACTAAATCATATGACTAAATTTCAGAATCACACCGATGCTTATACAAATGGTCAAGATAAATGCTAACTGGTTTGAAATTGGAAGCAAAAATGCGTCAATTCAATAACCACATTCATAAAACATTTTTTTTAGTCATATAGGATGAACCCAAAACAAAAACAAAATCAAATAAAAAAACTAATTGATGAAAGAATGACATGAAGAAAAGTGTACCTTCAGCTTTCAAACTCAACCCTGAAATATGCGCAAAACTCAGCAAGTGACAAAGTTAACTTGGGGACGTAAGAATAAGAAGAAAGAGGAGCGGGTAAAAATAAAATGATTTGCCTCATGTTTTATTCATTTTGGCAGTTAGGGTGTGTTCTTTGCAAAAAGAAGCGGAGAATTTGAGCGGAGTATTTGAGTGGAGTATTATAGCGGAGAATTGTAGTTAGCGGACTATGCGTTTAGCGGTTTAAGCGGAGTATTTAAGCGGAGTATTTTAGTTATATTTTGTAATTTAATTAAGAGGAAATTAGAGAGAAGGACAAACTTTGCCCAAAAATTAGGCTGAAGGACACCAAGTTTTATTTTTAGTCTAAAGGACAAACTTTGAACCAAAATTAAGCTGAAGGAAAATGCTAAATGTAATTAGCATTATATTCAGTTTTTTACACTACACAAAAATGCTAAATGTAATTAGCATTATTCAGTTTTACACTGCAGAAAATGCTAATTATATTTAGCATTGTCCTTCAACCTAATTTTTTTCAAAGTTTGTCCTTTAGCCTAAAAATTAAAGTTGACGTCCTTCAGACTATTTTTTTTTCCAAAGTTTGTCCTTATGTCTATTTTCCGCTTTAATTAATTACCGAGTAAAACATAACATTATAATTATTGCAGAATAACACAGTTAAAAAAACATAGTCCATTACATAAAACAGTACAGAAAGTGATACATTGCAGAAATACAAAACTAAAATAATAGTAGAAATCCTCAACGTTGCTTGGTCCGTTCTTGATCAGAAAGTACTTGTAGTCAGCAGAAAGTTGATCGCGCTTTGTCTCAAATGCCATCCATGGTATTGCATCGTCATCGTTTAAGAGGTGGAATATATCTGCCTTGTTGGGATCTGCAACTATGTGTAATGCTTCACATAAATTAAAATCTGCTCCTTCACTCAAACGTTTAATGCGTGCAACAGTCGGGTTGCTTCATTGCTCCAATGGTGTTTTTGTTGTCGGTTAGCCATTTTTTAGTGAAGAAAGGAGAGTGTTTAGAGAAGTATAAGATGAATTTGGGGTAGATGGATGAATGGAGGGGGTTAGATTTTATAGAGGAGGTGTGTTTGTTGCCCAACGGCTCAAATTGGAGCCGTTTGGCACCGACGCGTCGGTGCCCAACGGCTCCAATTTGAGCCGTTGGGCAACCGGTCCTTAAAGGACCGTTACCGTCTGATAACTTATCCGTTAAGGACTGAAGAACAGGGCCTTAGTGTCTGATTTGGCTAAAGCTTGTAGATACTCTTATGCAGATGACTTTGATATAAATCAAGAGGTTGGTACGAAAAGGTGTGACTGTTGAGTCCAAAAACTGGACAGCAGTACTGAGATTTCCTATTTCTTTTGATTTTGAACTACTCACTAATTTTTTTGGCAAGCAGATTTTCTATTTTAGTATAAAACAAACTAAAGAAATAAGAAAAGAGCTATGTACTTCTAGTAACCAACTTTAAATGAGAAAACAAACAGTTTATAAACTTAGCAATTAAATGGACGTGCAGATTACAATAAAATTTTGTAGTGGAAGTGGCTCTATCTCGGTCTTTAGTATTAATAGCATTTTAGTAACTAAATGTGAAGCTGCATTTATTGTCTATATTTTAGGGTACATTTCTGAGGCATAATGTTCCCTGAACTGGCAATCAACATAACTTTGGAAGACTGAACAAAAATAAGCAAAGCCACAATAAAATGAACTAAAAACTGATCAGGATGCATTTCTTATATCAGTAACTAAGCATTTAGAATCTCAAGATAAATTGAAACCGATCAGGATGCAATTTTATTTCGCTAACTTAACATCTTGAAAACAAATCAAGATGCATTTACTATAGTGTATTGTGATGAACTACACGGTAAGACTATAATAGAAGCAAGCACAACCATATTAAAATAACACGACATTCATATATAAACTTCCAAAATACGTGTTTCGTCACATCCATTGATTCCACCTTTCTTTTGGATTGTGAAGTGTCCAAATACCGCTAATGAGATTGAGAAAAAAAATGTTTGTTATCAAAAATATATTAATAGCTTTAAAAGATAACCAGATTTGTTTGTTCAGTAAAAATATGTAAGATGTTTATTTAAAAAAAAATAAAAAAAACGTAGTTGAAAATTTTTAAGTTTTTTGTACAAAAAATACAAAAGTTTCAGCTTTTTTTGAAATATGAAGCAAATACACAACTCATTATTTTAAAAAAAATGTTTTTTTTTTAAAAAAAAAGTGAACAAAGGAACGTATCCTTTTATATATAAAAAAAAATCAAAGCTTTTAACTTCTTCAAAATGGTAGGCAAATCAAGTGGTTTTTCTATAGAATATAGAAGCATCTTCTAGTTATACAGTGTAAACACATACTCTTTTATTCATTACCAAAATAGACAAGATATGTGTTTTGTTAGAAATCACATTATAAATAAGCAAACTATGAAGCTAAATAATAATCATTGTTATGCAAAAAAATTGAGTTTTGGCAAAACATAATGGATGTGTTAAAAGAAAAGAAGATGGGTCCTAATATCTAACTGTTTTAAAAATTAATGATATTAGATGACCCAGATATATCCCTTATCATTAAGTCTAGGTAAAATGAAATGAATTAGGTGAGCGCAATATGTTGGAGTAAGTTGAGATATATCTTTTAGCATTGCCCAATTTTATTTCATATATTTGGTGTATGTTTTATGGAAATATTCTCTCTACTGCAATATCAGATGTCATTATTTTATTTATAACAAATATCAATATAGAAATGAAACGCGACTTAAATTTTGGATTAAGTTGATTGGATAAGGCTTATGCCCTTTAGTCGAGTTAACACAAATTTGTAACTTAACTGCAACACCAAATCTGGTTTGAAATTAAGTGTATTGCAGCTAATTATGTTTCTTTAATCATGCTTAATGTAATTATAATGAAATTTGCGCAGTTATATGGCGATTAGCCTAATTAATCCTACTTCTTTAATATGATTATTCAACTTCTAGTTGGACAAAATCATAATTGTCAGGGGCATTATAATAACTTAAGTTGTAAAGAAGTTCTTTTTAGTTTCTTATGGTAGGATTGAAATGTGGAATGTGATATATAATGGAGCTAATAAGCGAAAAGGAACACATCGTAACGAAGGAAGATTTCATGGAGCTAGTTGGAAAAATATATTTGAATAATTATAGCTTTGAAGCCCCCTCCATTGAGCTGAAATAATATATTTGGAATGTAGCACATCTTGAAAGGATCTTTCAGGACCAGTTATTAAGAAGTATAAATGGATAGACAACAAAATAAATTTAAAAAATTCAATTTAAAAATTTGCTTGTGGAGGATGGTTTAAAAAAGAAAATTATAAAACTAAAAGCTTTGCGTTCGCTTTTAATTTAAATTACATAACACGAATATACTATGTGATATTTGAAAGAAAGGGGACTATTTTGTTTAAATTTGATATTTTTATAGAAGAAAAGACAGAAAGAAGCAAAGCGGTTAATCCAAAAAGCCTACTTTCACCCAAAGAAAAAAAAACCAGAAATTAGAGCAAATCATAAAATAATATGTGAAAATGGTATATTTAAAATTTAAAAGCCAAGAGACTATTAATATGAATTCAACCATAGTACAGGTTTGAACACAAAATGTAGAATATACCACTATGAATATGTATTCTTCTTAAGTTATGGTAGGCATAAAAAGCGAAGTAAAACCATTTGGATAATAATCATATGCTTCAATCTAGAAAAATCTGGCAGCTCAAACTAAGAAAACTGTAAATGTATATTTTGAAATACATGCGTTATTATCTCAAAGAGAGATAGAGTTAATGTTTTAAAATTGAGAAAATGGCAAAGTACGGTAGAACTGAAGTCTGACAGATGTTAGCCGATGTAGTTATTTAAAATGGGTTAAAAGTTATTATATCCGTAGAGGGAAATTTTCAGCATCTCAAATTCAATCCAAAAAATCACAATTGCTGGCTTAAGGTTCCTTTCCTAACAAATGAAAATTGGTCGTTGTGACGGTACACTAAAAAAATAAAAACCACAAGAACCTGTAATAGAGGAGCATATGGAGTGAACATAGATATCAATGCAAAAGTTACAGATGGGACAAACAAAGAAGACTAATTTGCAGCCAAAGCGGAAAATCTAAAATTAATTTGGAAAGCAATGTCATTTCCCATAATGTAATAAATCTCTTAACGTGAATATATTTTATGTATGTTTGAGAATGTTAAGGCACAATTGATGCCGTTTTGCTCAAAAAATTAATCAATACGAATTCAGCATATTCAAAGGAAGAGCCCAAAAAAAAAGCAATACACATTCAACACTTGTTTGTTTGATATTTTACCAGTATAATTAAGAGAAGGCAAGGGGGAAAAAATATGCATCGATAGTTCAGTAAATTATATCCTCATCAAATTATTGTGTAAAAACCCCAAAAAAAGAGCAAGAATATCGATCAAAACCCCAATTTTTAAAAGTGGAAAGAACACAGCGAACTTGCAAAATGAGCGAATATCTTAAGCAAATGCACATAATAAATCTTTAATAAACTAACATACGATTTGTCTAAAGTCCTAAGCCAAAAAGTTGAAAGCAAAAACTAAATGAAAGAGAACATATCGTAAGAAAATTTCAATTTAATTCAAAACAGAAAATAATAGAGGTATTATGATAACTGTAGTTGTAAGTTTATAATCATATGATGGAATGGTTGATGTAGGAATAGTCTACAGCCTTAATACCAAAGTTCTAATAAAATGAATGGAAGAATGGGGAAAAAAGACTTAAAAGCAAATCTGAAATGGTGTATTAAAAAGTAAAAGGAAATATAATTAAATCAAATCGTATTTGCATGTGAAAATGTTAGAAGATAAAGAATGGAACGAAAATGATGTCTAATATTCATTTAAAGAGGTGAACAGCTTCTCCGAGAATATGCTTCACATTTCTGATTTCTCGTTATATGAGATGAATTAACAGGAAAAGTAAAAAAAAGTTAAAATCTAAACAGAATAATGATTACAGAAGTCCTAATAGTCACAAGCTTATACAAAGCATAAAGTTATTTCTATCTCAGTAAAGAAAAAAAAAATCATCTTTGTTTCCTTTCACATTGTGTATGCGAGGGAAGAAGAAAAGAAAAGCGAAGAAAAACAAAGATATATGATGGGAATAAAATGGGGAATACTGCAGATTACTTTGTGACATAAGTTGGCTTTCTGCCATGTTTTCGGCTTATAATAGTCATGGTCATGCGATGTAAATAAACCTTTATACATTATAAGAAAACAAAGTCAAAAGGAATACATTTGAACTTTTTGAAGATGTTGCCAGTAGTTTTTTCACTCCACCAAGAAGTCCAGGTTCCGATATTGCACTTTTTGTAATGATTTTTCTAAATCTATAGCTTTCCAAACAACATATTGATACCTTTGTTCAATCTGTACAATCATATGAGCTACTAAAATTTTCCAGTAAAATCACATGTTTTCTTTCATCAAAACCAGCATCGAATTGGAAAATGGAAACTATAGGGAAATACTACAAATATTAGGCTGAAGCCTACCAAACTGGCTCAATAACTCAAAGAAGATGCTTCCAGAATAAATTGTGTTTGTAGTATTCCTGTGACATAAAGTTTCATTTATGCTAGATATTAAAAAGATAGGCTGATAATTGTTGGAAGGTTTATAAATATTATCTTCTAGTCCTAACTTCACTGGTTTTTTATTTTGTACATGGTTGAATAACATATTATATTACAATGTAAGGTTTACTTGATAAAACGATCGCTCCATGCACGTCAGCTGTTGGTAGGTAACAAACACCATGAGTTAACAAAGACTATGCTCGGTTATCAAAGCCCGAGGTAGGGTCAAAAGAATTAACATAACAATACTTCTGTAAAAATCTAATCGTACTGTTAGACTTACAATTCCACCAATGACAACTTTATATTCAATGCTTAATCTTTAAAGGAAAATTCAGATAAAACACATAATAACTAAAAATCTCAATTTGATCAGTTAGCATACAATTAATTTATATATTTTTATCTATTTCATATAAACAAAAGTTTCGTTGTCGGTGTCCACTGTTCATAACATCATGAAAATTTGATGTTTTCGGCATTAGGTTTTGATTTTTCTTATAATATTTGAGTATTTTAACAAAAAATATCAAAGCCATTAATTTCAAACATTTTTTTAGCTGGTTGGATATTGAAATAAAGAACAATTAATAACCATAAGCACCAACTTAACTATTAGCACTTACTGCAAATAGAGCATCGATACAAAGTAGAGGGCGGCACACAATGTTTTAAAAAACCCGCATCGATACTCGCCTCAAGGCTTGCCTCGAAGAAATAAGAGATAAAAGGCCTTGAGGCTTATTCCAAAAGGCTTTTTACCTTTAAAGCTTACGCCTCAAAATTTTGAGGCATACAAAACGCATAAAGCTTACAATTCGCACGCCTCAAGCAGTTGAGGCATATGACTTAAAAACCTGTTTATCTTTAGTTGCAAATATTGACACAAATAAATATCATTAAACTTTAATTATTTAATGGAATAAAAAAGATTGTATAATATGTGTAGACAAACATTCTGAATTAATGTAGGCTTATCCGAAAAGCCCTTGTTTAGTTGGTTCCTAATTTCTATTGTTGGCTAGATTAATTTAAAATGAATAAACGGAATGTTGCATGAAAGTGGTCAAAAATTAAGTATATGTATTGCGCTTTTTCTCTACCGAAAGGCTTACGCCTCAATGCTTCGAGGCTTACGCCTCGCCTCACGGTCCCGAAAACTCCTCTCGTACGCCTTTTGCGTTTTAAAACATTGGCGGCACATCAAAATCGTGCTATAAAATAATCAAAGTGACTTTTGGTATAAAATAATCAAAGTAATACCTGAAATGCAGCTGATGTAAATATTCAGCACACTCGAAGGCAAACAATGAATCAAAAGAGCTAGTTCTGAAAAATAAGCTGATGAGGTGACTCTGTAAAACAATGCAAAGGGTCGAAAATTGAAAATCAAAAGCAATAAATGGAAAGGATTGAAGACTGCCAAAAATTCAAGGTCACTGGAATACAAATATGGGAAAGGCCAGAGGATGGGGAAGATTCCATATATAAGAAGGAGACCGACTGTCCTTGATTGCTGAGATTATCCTTATTCACTGAAGGGGTAGGGTTTGCCTAAATTGGCCAGAGAAATAATAGCGGTTTCCTAATAGTATTTATTAGCGTACAACGCAAAAAGCATTGGGAAATTGGAAGGCATGGAGAGGGAAAGATACAGATCCAGAGTCAATCGGGGTGATGACGTCTGGAGTAGGGGAGTATAACGCCAGGAAAGCAGAGCAGGCACAAATAGGGTTAGAGTTTCTTACCAGGGGTGGAAGAAATTAGAGAAAGGGGGCTGCAGTTTTATTATCCATTATGAAAGACATAGACGGAAGAAGATTGCAGCAATCATTGCAGCCATTATTTAAGAGGAAGAAAATATGTTTTGAGAAGGAATGAAGCGGAGAGATCCACGACTAGGGCTGTAAATTTTGCACGGATGTCCTTTCGTGTCCCTAACCAAAATATGTCTGTCCTAGTCCGTCCGATTCTCATTTAGGACACGAGTTAGGACAACAAGATTTGTACGAAAAAAATCGCGTCCAGTCCATGTTCATCCGAATTTGTCTGAATTCCTTATAATCTACTATATAGTTCAAACAAAATCTAATAAAATGTATAAAATGAGATATAAATAACCATGTCCAACCGAGTCCGTTCGTGTCCATGTCCGAAAAACATATGTCTGTGTCCAACCGATTTTATTTAGGACACGAATTAGGACAAAGAAATTTGTCCAAGAAAAAATTTCGTGCGGTCTGTGTTCGGCCCAATTTTTTCTAGGACAGAAACTAATTACACCTCCGTTCGGTCTGGTTCGACTGATTTACACCCCTATTCACGAACTGCGAAAATTTTTAGAAAACGTATCTTCGGATATAATAGTAAAGCTAGGTCATATTATGGCACGATTTTGATTTAATAAAAGTTTCTTTAGAGTTTTAAGGAGAATTGAGAGAATTAAGGAGAATTTAGGGAATTAAGAGAATTAAGAAGAATTGAGAGAATTAAGAGAATTAAGGAGAAAGCTTGAAATTCTTCTGCTTTACTATTATTTAATAGATTAAAGTTATCCCCCAATGATATCTATTTGAACAAAAATGAACACCCCTAAAGTTCTGTAAATTTTTGGCCCACCAGGCGCTAAAATTTGAGAGACCCACTAGAATGTTCATTATTTTCTTGTCGTTCCTCAAATCCCTCTTCTGAATACGAAATCCTATTCTGAATACCCGTTTTAAACCCTAATCACAAGTTGTTTGTTATGCATAATCTATTGTCTAATTAAATCACTTGCTAATCTTCTATTTATTTGACCTACTCTACTTTCTTTATTATCTGTGTTGTTTCCTTTCATAATAATTTCATTCTAGTTATTTGTGATGTTGAAAAGGAAAAGATTTTAGATAAATCAATAAACACCCAATTTCCTATAATTTATTTGTCATATTTATATTTTCCTTCCTTGTTAACAAAATATTTCATTTGTTAGTCGTTAGTATTGCCTTTTTTTCTGTTTATGCAGTGGAATTTCAATTTGAAACTAGTTGCACACACGTAGTATGTTTAAATGTTTAAAAAAAGTGTATAATCGTCTATCAGTTCAGTAAATTTATTTTTAGTTTTACAAGCAGCTAAAGAATTGCTTGATGACATTTATTGTGGGTTGTTGTTGATTTAACACATTGAATAACTTATTTATTGAAGGGAAAGACTATAGGGACACAAGATTAAACACAAATTGTAACCCATTAGATTTGCTTGTCTTTATGTGAAAAGTGTAACTCATAGGAACATCTAGTGGCTGAGATTACTTGTGTCTAATTTTGTGTCATCAAATTGAGTCTAAATAGACAACCTCTAGCATAGTACATAGGGTGCTTTTTTATATGCCTTTATTGATTGAATTTTTTATAGTGTTGCATGAATTCAAAAAAATGTTTGATGTCTAATGTTTTGTACTTTGCTTGAATTAGCCTGCTTTATGTAAATAAGCGAGAGCAGTGTGAATACATGAAGAATTTTATAGTTGACAAGTTCGATATGTTACAGAGGAAAGGAATGCCATGAGTTAAACCACGAGCGACATTATTTACTGATAGAATCTTACATGTTTAACTATCATCATTTTTATAAACTACTTTTAATGGAGAGGATTTCTCTCCGGCATTTAAAATTCTTTTTGTGAATGCTAATTGTGATATGAGTATATCAAATATTGGAAGGGTAAAAAAATAATGAGATTTACAGGATGTTACATGCATGTTTATGCATGTTATAATAAGAGCAACTTGCTTGTTATTGTTATTGAGTGATGCATAAACATATTGTAATTTGTTACTTTTGAGTAATTGCATGCTTATTTTTTGTGTATTGGGGGTGAACTAAAACCATTTGAATCAAGGTTTAAAATGTCTAATAAAACTTAATAATATAAGTTCAAAATAATTTTGTTAGCTTTGAGTCTTATACGACTTTTATTTGATCATCATCTGCATTTTCTAATTACTTCGGATTTCATAAGTCTTTAAGTTGATCACTTATCACCAAATAATACCATTACACTTTGAAGTATGATGATGATGCAGTAACAAATCAAAATGCATGAGAACTACTTACTTCCTCTTGCGGTTACCCTTCCTTTTAGCTTTGTCCAACTATAGCAGTACTCTCCGAATTCTGCTTTCTAAATTGAGACGACCCCAAACCCCGTACTGACGGCGGCAAGGGTAATCTTTGGAATATAACACATAAACAGATAACAGCAGAGTAGAATTAAATAAATACACCAGATAATGCACAAACAATACACTGGATAAACGTAATCATCAGAGTTACAAAGTATACAGGATCATACTTAGTACAAATACAGTTCAGCTATACATAAATGTCTACAGCGGAAAACAAACAAAATATGTACAATAGGAGCTGAACAGCATAAAATAGATAAATGATAGAATCCGTCTTCAGCTCCAGCTATCCAGAAAGAGCCTGCTAAAACCTGAAGATAAGGCTGCCCGTGTAGAAAAAGGGACACCCGAGTTTGCAAATGAAACAAACTACGAGTCAGTCATGGGACTGGTATGAGAAATTTACTCAACACATTTAAAATATGGCTAATCGCAGGACCACGCCACTTTCGTGGAACGGGTTTACTCCATCGGATTTCCAGTGATTTAAAACAAATAATTCTTTTAAACATCGCAATGCTTTTTATAAAAATGAAGCCATTATAAGACTCAGTTCCCATCACACAATGCAACGCAAACCGAAGGATAAAGTTTTTACCTTATAACGGCCAAAATATGCTTGATACGAATAAAACCAAAGCATTTGGTATTATTACTAGTGTTTATATGTTTCAAAAACAATTTCGAATCATAAGTATCAGTCATAGACGGCATTAATGCCCCATACCACTATGTCGCCATAAATAGGTATGCAATCAAAACCGCACAGTCACGTATTTGGATATTGGATCTCCATCATGAACCAAGGCAAAAGATAGTCCTTACCGAATTCGAGACAATCTAGCCTACCATGTCTTAGGATCAGAACGCATCGATCCTTGGAGCGACAGGGCCGGTCCACCGATGTGGATTAAAATGCCTGAACAATACACCTCCCCGCCCTATGGGGCGCAAATGAGAACACGAATGACTCCATTGGTCCCGTATCGACCGATATATCTGAGGCGCCTCGCAACAGCAACAACCACACAGGTGTGGCATAGCCAGTTCAAGCACCGACACCACCTCTAGCTAGAAAGAGACGCATGCCCTCCCTGAGGTCCTTCTCCCGTTTCTGGTTCATACAGGGGTATGAGGCTCGCGAATTCACGTTATACACAAAGCTATGCCACACAGGCGATGCTTTGATCATCAATTACAAGACTTTGCTTTTCAACAAAACCCCTGATCACTGCATCTTAGCATGCCACACAGGCAATTCACGCCATGCAACTGATGGTTATCAATCACACGGAGTAATTTCCAATGTCAGACACACAATCCATTTACAAGTCCGTTCTGGGTCTGAACGAAACCAGAGGCACTATATACCTCGCAAACCCATCGATCTCCACGTATGTCTGGACGATCACCACTTATTATCCATATTTCGGGATGCCTCTCAATTAGGACATCAGTTACCATCCAAACGAGGTGAAGATTTCCGGTCTTCAACCACCGTCTTCATCTTCGATTTCTTATCATCGATTCAGTTATTCAGAATGGGTTAAACCCGGTCTTTCTGAGCAACTCGTGTATATAATAAACAAGTGCAACACAAACACACATACGCATCATTTCCATTCATTAGTCGCTAGCCGTAAATCAGTAAGAGAACGATTTCCCAAATATTAACCCCGAAGGCCGAAACCAACATCAAATCAAAACCCAGGAAACCATTCGACTTAGCCAACCTTCAGTTAGTTTCTAAATTTCACATCCATATCGTTTATAATATTTTATAACGATTTATCGCTATTTTTATTTATTTTAAAATAGAAAATTTATTCAAACGACGCTTCGGGCCATAACGCGGCCGTGGCGCTGTTTTTCTTTAGATTTGATTTACACATATCTGAAAATCTAACCGTTTTCAAAACGAATCCAACGGTTTCAGTTTCGGGAAAATCTGACGATCGGATCTCCCGGTATAATCGTTTGAAGTTTCGATTTCAAAATACGAACTGCAGCGTCGTTATTCAATTTAATTTAATTATATATATATATATAATCGATTCTGGCGCTGTTTTTCTTCAGATTTGAATTAAACATTCCAGACAATCCAACCGTTGGATCTTCACAAAGTTGGTGTCGTTGGAAGGATATTTCCAAAGCAAACCCAACGGTTTCAGTTTCGGGAAAATCCGATGGTCGGATCTCCCGCACTAATCGTTTGAAATCACGGTTTCAAAACACGAACTGCAGCTTCGTTATTCGATATATTTCAATTCTATTTATATATATATATATATCGATTCTTCTATTTCAAAACTATATTCTTTTCATACATTTGATAAAAATGATACTTTTATCCGACCGACAATTATTTTAACACTTCGCTATTTTTAACAATTCATGTATATAGTAAAAATGTGATTTTTATTGTAAAACAATTCATTTCAAAACACGATTATTTTATATAGTTTATATAGATGATAAAAATATGATTTTTATTATAAAACAATTTATTTCAAAACACGAATACCATTCAACACATGAATTTCTATTCAACGAATGAATTTCTATTCAACACATGAAGGTTTTCTATAGTTTGCATATATATAGTAAAAATGTGATTTTTATTGCAAAACAATTTATTTCAAAACACGACTATTTTATATAGTTCATATAGATGATAAAAATATGATTTTTATTATAAACAATTTATTTTAAAACACGAATACCATTCAACACATGAATTTCTATTTAACGAATGAATTTCTATTCAACACATGAAGGTTTTCTATAGTTTGTATATATAGAGTAAAAATGTGATTTTTATTGCAAAACAATTTATTTCAAAACGACTATTTTATATAGTTCATATAGATGATAAAAATATGATTTTTATTATAAACAATTTATTTTAAAACACGAATACCATTCAACACATGAATTTCTATTTAACGAATGAATTTCTATTCAACACATGAAGGTTTTCTATTCAACACACGAATATAGTTTCAACACATGAAAATAATTCTAACACATGAATATTATTCAAAATTTCGGCAGCATAACGGTAGGGTAGTTAAAACCGGGGTCGTCCCTAGTACGACTCCTCGCTCTACCTTAAAGCCTCGCAGCTTTTGACAATGGGGATTTCATGCATCTAGTTCGCACGCAAGCGGCATGTATATATTTTTTTTCCATTTCCACAAACTAATCCTATGTGGTTTCAAGCAAATGATTCTCAACCACAAACGGGTATTTTTCAACCACAATCAATCAATTTCAACCACAAACAATTCCAATCAACCATTCGCTATCAATCAATTTTCATACTAATCACAACCAATAAATATCGTCCATGGTTTATGGACGAGGGGCGTATATATTTATTTATTTATTTATATTTATATTTATATAAGCATTTCACTTCTATTTCAACACATATATAATTTTTACAATGCATATATAACTTATACATCGAACGTACAACTTATACAACGCTTATACATGAGGTGTATAATGCTTATATAACTCATACATCGACTATATAATTTATATATCGTCATTTTCTATATCGTTTATAATTCGGAAATCTCACATTGGGTTCCACTCCACCAAAAATAGCAGAAGGCTCAGAAAAATATGCGGTCTCTTCTAAAATGTAGAAGACGTCCACATGAGTCCACTGTCTGATCTTGTTTCACTGAATTTCGTCAACAAACGAAAAAGATATGATTTTTACAGTGAAATCAAAACGGTAGCGCTTTAAACTGCTATAATATAGTTTAAAATTAAATAGGTCGTACCTTTTCTGAAATGGTTCCAAACTAGGTTTGGATTTTTCGATCAATCGGTGTAACGGTTCCACGATCGGGTTGCGCGAGGTCGAAGGGGGAGGAGAGAGCTTCTCGGCACTGGTGGTGGGGTCCAGTTCGACGCTGGCAGGTGGTCGGGGCGGCGGTCTGAAGGTGGCAACTTTGGAGGAGGAGATCTCGCTGATGAGGCGACGAGGGGTGGCATACCAGCTATGGATGTGAAGCTCTCGGAGAGATCTACGAAAACCATAACTGGGTGGAGCTGTTTCGTTGCATGGATTAGCCGAAAAAGAGGAGAGAAGGGAAGAGGCTTTTCCGCCTTCGATCGACGTCGGGGAGAGAGAATCCGCTTTTCTCTTTTTTTTATAAATTTTCTGATTGGCCGAGAGTTATATAGAATTTTAAAAAGGGGTTTTCTAATATGAACTCCAATCCAAACCCAACGACTGTCGTCCCTAGCTAAATACCCTCATTCCGAACACAATGGGATATGTTTCGAAGGCCCATTCGACTGTTTCAGTCAGTTTTCCTTCAAATTAAAATATAAAACATTCAAATTTTAATTTGAACGTACATTTCAATTTGCCGGGGCCAAATACTGATTCGAAAAATTCCATAAAAATAAATTTAGCTATGTTTTGACGATACGGTCCCAACAAAACTAGTTTCGTCGAATTCTGAGACCGTTTGAAAAATGGTCCTTTTCTAGTCGATCCAATTTAATAGAAATCGACCAAACACATTTTCCTTTGCCACGCTCACATACTAGCTTCAAAAATTATGAAATTTGAAACCTAGCAATAGTTTAACATCCCGGATCCAAATAAAGTGGTTTCGTCGAATTCCGAGGTCGTTTGCAAAATGGCCATTTTCACGGGCTATATAAACTCCATAGCGACCTTTCTGAAAATTCATTTGGCCATAACTTTTGCTTCCCGCTATGAAACTTCGATTTTTCAGATTCGTTAGAAAGGTATTCACTAACATATTTAAATATTTTTGGTTTCACTCAAATCCGTTTTGTTTTGCACCCGGTACAGTTAGTCAAAGTTTGAATTCAAATTTTGAAACTACCGCGCCATTTCAGGCCTTGTTTATAATTAGAATTAATTATATTCGTTTTCAAATGTCGATTCAAACTTATTTTTCATCGTTATTATTTAAAATATTTATTTTAAATATTTAAAATCCACTATTTTAGCTAAATTAAATTTTTTAAATTGGTTCAGATTTTCCGGGTCGTTACATAAATATTCTGGCAGCCTCTCTTCAAGTTGCTAGTCCATGAAAGTGTTACTGCGATCAACTAATCAACAATACACATATTACATTACATGTCTGTACTACATTTCAATTTTTTTTATTTTGAATAACCTATCAGGCGGTTGGTAACTAAACTTTCACTATATGGTCTCTTCAATGAATACCTAATAGGCAATGCATGGATCAGTGATGATTTATCAATTTAATAAGGGGTAATTAATTTATAAGGACAATTGGTATTAAAAATTTAAGCATAAGGACAACTGCCTAATATTTTATTCAGAAGGACAAAAATCACTCTCATTCAATTTCCTACAACGAAATTGCAAAATCAAAAATCACGAAATCACGAAATCGTCTTTACTAATAACTGATTCAAAATCCGCATCGTTACATACAATCGAACCACAAAAATTCGTGTGCGTTATTCCCTCTTCATCTTCGATCGATCTGATATTTCTTCTTCGATCTTGCACGTTTCTCCTCATCTCGGTCTCCAATTTTATTTTCAAAGTTCGATCTCACTCTCGCATATCGTGTTATAATCCTACTTTTGTGTTATTTTCATGTTTGCAGTTTTTAGGTAGCAGTTTCATGTCTCGGTAGGTATCAGTTTTAGTATTATTATTGTTTTCAGTTTTTCACTACTGTAGGTATCAGTTTCGTTTTTATTTATTTACATCAGTGGCTGGACATCAGTTCTGTATCTTGTAGGTATCAGTTTTTTATTTTTTGTTTACACTTTATAGATATCAGTTTTATACCGCAGTAAGTATTAGTTTTTATTATTTTCTTTCTTCACGGTATTTGTGTATCAGTTTTTAGTAAAATTCAGTTGTAAAACATATGATATTTGGTGTAACTTCAATATATTTTATGTAACTTCAATATAATATTTCGTGTAATACAAGTGATGAATTAATATCAGTGGGTATTATTGAGAGTAAATTTCATTTTTGTGAGAATTGAATTGAGTTGATTGGTATTATTTTTTTAATTAGTGGGTATCAGTTAGAATTAATGTTGCGATTAAAAAATTCATTTACCAAAGCAAACAATTCAAAACTGATACCCACTTGACAGAGTTATGATACCCAAAGTCATAAAAATGATATCTAAAAAAATATAAAATTGATACCTAAAAACTACTATAATATTTTAAAGAAAAACTAATACAAAAATTGTTTACATCACAGCTTGATTGATTAAAATGACATAAGTTCGACTGAGTTATAAAGTTAATGCAATAGTACAACTACAAAATTAACACAGCAACAAAAACATATGAATAAAAACATAACAGAGTTAATACTTAAAACTGACACCTAAAAAAATATAAAACTGATACATAAAAACTGCTATAATATTTTAAAGAAAAACTAATACAAAAAATGTTTACATCACAGTTTGATTGATTAAAATGAGATAAGTTCGACTGAGTTATGAAGTTAATGCAATAGTACAACTACAAAATTAACACAACTACAAAAACATATGAATAAAAACATAACATGGTTAATACTGTAAAACTGATACCTAAAAAAATATAAAACTGATACCTAAAAACTGTTTTAATGTTTTTTTAGAACTAATACAAAAAATATTTACATCACAATTTGATTGATTAAAGCAAAACAAGTTTGATTGTAATACAGAGTTAATACAACAATACAACTACACAATAAACACAACATCAAAAACACAACAAATGAATATAAAACAGAGTTAATTAAACAAAACTGATATCTAGAAAATACAAAACTAATACCCAACTACTGAACATCCGAACATTATAATTGTAGATCCAACAGACGCCATGAATCACCGATAGAAACACAAAAACCTAATGGCAAAAAATAACATTAAATTAAAACGGGTATAAAAAAAATTCAATCGATTTTTTTTGCCGTGCATCGATTGAATTTGATAAAAATTCACCGAACATTATCATAACCCGTTTTAATTACGTGCATCGATTGAATTTGATAAAAACTCACCGAACATTATCATAACTCGTTTTAGTTACGCGCGATGGAATCAAAAAATCGAGATACGTGCGAGATACATTGAGCGAGAAAATGGAAACTGCAGTGTATTGTCCTTGTGATTAAAATTTTAATAGTTGAGTGAGAAAATGGAAATCGCGGTGTATTGTCCTTGTGATTAAAATTTTAATTACGCTTGCCCTTGCGATTAAAATTTTAGTGGGTTTTCCTTATGATTAAGAAAGCCTTAATTTTTGTCTTTACGAATATTTTCCTATTTAATAAGTGCATTACTTAGTTAACCAATCAAAAATTGCATGTACAGTGGATGTATCTGCAATTTGTAGTAATTTATTTGGTGTAGAATCATGCACGTAGCTGATCCATTTATCTTCAATTTATTTATTTGTAGCTAATAATCAATTCAACGTTCATTAACTGTATCATTTTCATGTTATAGAATCACGTATCAAAACTGTTATATTATGTGTATCTCATACCACAACAATATATATGCACATGGAAAAGCAATATTTATATTTACTTTTCATAAATCATGATATCTAATTTATACTTTATCAAACACGTTAGGAATTATAAATTCAATTTTTTTTGGCTTATGGTTACCGGTACCCATCTAACATTAAAAAATAAATCGACGTGTTTTTCTTATAATTGTTGCCTATTGACAGTCACTACAAGAAACGGCTTAAATGGCGACGGCAAAAAACCGTCGACGGCCGTTGCCAACCGTCACAATAAGCCGTCACAAATAATGTGGACGCCAATTATATAGCGTCGGCCATGGCGACGGCTGTGGACACCAAATTAGCGACGGCTAGCGACGGCAAAGTTGCCACGTGGACAAACGGTTATAATTCAAACAAACGGTTATAAGCCGTCACAAACCGTCACCATTGGGCCCTAACAGGCCGTCGCTAACCGTCACTATACCCAACAAATAAACCGTCGCAAGCCGTCGCTATTCGTGACAAAACTGGGTGAAAAACCCTCACAAGCCGTCGCCAACCGTCATCCCATGTGACCAGAAAACCGTCACCAGCCGTCGCCAAACTGTAACTTTTTTTTTATATTTCAGCAGCTAACAAGCCATCAAATCACACAAACTCGAAACGCAGTTCAATTGCAACTCATATACACTCAATTTCACATTCCATCCACTCAATTTCACATTCAATCACCTCATCAACACTATAAATCAACACATACCATCAAAACGTCCAAAAAACAAAGATATAAACGATAAACTAGCAAAAAACCACCAACACAACAAACCATGTCAACAATACCATCAAACAAACAAACCATGTCGCCACAAAATACCACAACAAACCATGTCTCCACAAAATACCACAAACAAACCATGTCCATCACCAACAACTAGTTGTATTTACAAAACATGTCAAAAAAAACGAGTACTAACCTACTCATCATCACTCTCATCGTCCTCCTCATCTCCATCGTCCTCATCGTCCTCCTCCACAGGCTGACTCGGAGGCATCACACCATGCTGCTGAAGATATGCAGCAATCCGCGCATCCAACACGGTCTCCAGCATGTTCTTCTGAAAATCTTCCAGGGCTGCAACCTGTTGTCGAAGCATGTGGATCTCCTCCTCATCCTGACGCCTCGTATAAGAGGCCTGAGTCCCTGCTATCTGTAATTATATTAAAAAAGTTAGAAACCATTGCCAAAAGTTTTTTTTATATACTATACACCACTGGTAATAAATATTCCATCATGATATGACAATCATGGCTTTTCATCCCACTCAGTTTATTGTTTTTATAGTCAACACATCTACGAAGATTAGAAGAAATCCCATCCGGACATTTCAGTCCCTCAACCCATTTCAATACAAGTTTTATTTGTTTGTTATCTAGTTCATAGCACGCTTTGGGTTTTTTATTGTCATTGGGCTTCATATGAAGTTCTGGACGTTTACAATATTCTTCTATGTCACGTCTCGAATGTATATCGTCCTTTGTTTTTCCTTTGACATTCAAAACAGTATTAAACACGTTATCAAATACATTCTTTTCATTGTGCATAACGTCGATATTATGTCGAAGTTTGAGATCTTTCCAATAAGGTAGCTCCTAGAATATGCTTTGTTTACACCAATTATGAATGTCAGATTTACCCGGAATTTCTGTTTGCTCTCCAGTCTCATGGATCTTCGGATAATCCTTTACAATATCGTATATTTCTTCACTTGTCCAAATTTTGGGTGCTTTCAAAGTCATTCCGCTGTTAGCTTTAAAGTTTTTTTTATCTCTTCTAAAAGTATGATTGGTATGCAAAAAACAACGGTGGCAATCAAACCAAGAATGCTTCCTTCCATACCGTAAGAAAAATGCTTGTGATTCTTCCATGCATAAAGGACAAGATAGACGACCGGCGGTACTCCAACCTGAAAGCATCCCATATGCAGGGAAATCACTAATCGTCCATAACAAACAAGCGAACATACGAAAATTCTTTTTTTTTGAAATGTCGTAGGTTTCAACTCCATCATCCCATAGTTTTTTCAACTCTTCGATTAATGGTTGTAGATAAACATCGATGCCTTGTTTTGGATCATTAGGACCAGGAACGACAACGGTGAGAAACATATATGGAGTTTTCATACACATCCACGGCGGTAAATTATAAGGAGTAACGATAATAGGCCAAGATGAATATTCACTACCAAACTGAGAAAATGGTGAAAACCCATCTGTACATAAACCAAGTCTTACGTTACGACTCTCTGCGGCAAATGTTGGATACGTCCTATCAAAATGTTTCCATGCTTCTCCATCCGATGGATGTGTCAAAGTTCCATCTTCTGGTGTTCGCACACTATGCCATTGCATATGACATGCAGTGACTGAGGATGCATATAACCGTTGTAGTCTAGGGATGATTGGTAAATAATGCATTCTTGTATACGGAACTTCCTTACCTTTCTTTTTTCTAGGTTTATACCGTTCCCCGCCGCATTTCTTACAGTTTCTAAGATTAATATCATCTTTCCAATACAACATGCAACCTTTAACACAAGTATCTATTTTTTGGTACGGCAAACCAAAAGCCGACATTAGTGTTTTCACTTTGTAATGACTATCGCACATCAGATTATCGGGTGGCATATGTCTTTTCGCAGCTTGTACAACCGCTGTAAATGCAGCTTCTGTAAGGTTAAATTTTGATTTCATGGTGATGTACTCAGCGGTTACCGATAATTCAGTTCCACTTTCACAACCATTCCACAATGGCCGCTTAGCTGAAGCCAATAAATCATATATTTTTCTGGCTTCCGTGTTCGGTTCTTCTTCAATATTGACGTCATCGTCGTCAACCTGACCGATAGGGAACATTGACCGTGCTGCATCTTCCACCATATCTTCTATTGGATTCGTCATAACTAATTCGACCTCCGACGCTACAGGATTTATTGTAGGCGCAACAAGTTCTCCATGACGATCCCATAAATAATAATTTGGCACAAAACCTGATTTGTACAAATGTACTTTAACGATGTCTGGTTTATGAAACCTCATCAGTTTACACTTACTACACGGACAACGAAGCTCCTCGAAATTTCGATTATTAGATACTGAAAATCTAACAAATTCATTTACACCATTATAGAAATATTCTTTAACTGAGCCTTTCATTCCAATTCTAACGTCATACATCCAACTACGGTCAATGTAATAGTTGGACATTTTTCCTGATTCAAAAATATATGTCAGTGATTTCGATAACACATACATATGTTGTTCAAAGAATTTATTCAAAACATGAACATTTTTAGTGGTTCATACATATAATAAAAATGTGATTTTCATTGTTTAAAGAATTTATTCAACACATGAATATTTTTAGTGGTTCATACATACAATAAAAATGTGATTTTTATTGTTCAAAGAATTTATTCAACACATGAATATTTTTAGTGGTTCACACATACAATAAATATGTGATTTTCATTGTTCAAAGAATTTATTCAACACATGAATATTTTTAGTGGTTCATACATACAATAAAAATGTGATTTTTATTGTTTAAAGAATTTATTCAATAAATGAATATTTTAATTGGTTCATACATACAATAAAAATGTGATTTTTATTGTTTAAAGAATTTATTCAACACATGAATATTTTTACTAGTTCATACATACAATAAAAATGTGATTTTTATTGTTCAACCAAAATCAACCATAATCAACAATCAACCATTCGTAATATTCACCAAATTTCATATCACAACTCAAATAAGTCGTCCGTGATTTGATTATTATCTATGAAGTAATGATTCATTAACACATACATACGTACAAAATCAACTAACATACAATATTAACCAATAAACAACTAAATTCACATTTTAGGGTTTTCAATCATAACTAAATCAATAATAATTCAACAATCATAATATGATAACACAACATATACACTTAAATAACCATTAATTAATTAAATTAGGTTAGAAATCATACCTAGAATTGAAGAGGAGTGAGGAGTGACGGCTGGAGAGGGGGGAGGCGTCGATCAGCGGCGGCTGGGGTGGCGGCGTCGGTCGGCGTCGGTGGTGGGTGAAATTCTTTTTTCGTCGAAGGGCTTGGGTGATTTGGGGGAGATTTGGGGTTTGATCGATCTGGACTGTAGGCTACCGGTATATTAATTTTTGGGCGACGGTTGGCGACGACTGGCGAGGGCCGCTTTTTTAACCGTCGCCATGATCCGACACCAAATGGACCCTTTCTTGTAGTGAATGACTCCATCCACATGTTGTTGTTATATCATAACGCAACATATTATGCTTATAAAAACATCATAAATGTAAAAGCAGTGTAAATGGATCAATACCAAGATGGAGAAAATATACACCATAACTGCCAAAATAAGGAGTATTAAAGGCACTCACTCAGTTAAGGGTAAAATATGATAAGTGTCTCTAAATAAGATGTGGTAATATGTGAATTATACTTTGGTCACTGCTGATATTGAAAAAGGCATATCAATCCGCCTTTAATATATTTTCTATTATTTGATTATCACGTTCTAACGCTTAGAAACCCTCCTCTTCTCTCCTTCTATTACCTTCTTCATAAAACCCCTAATTTCTAAAATTAATTAATTCATTTTTTTTGTATAATTCATTTTCCAAAAAGGAATATTAGATAACACTAATATTAAACCTAGGGTATGAACTTTTGATTTATTGATTTTCGTGTATATGCTCTTTACACTACATAAACATTAACGACTTAATTTGGTTTGTATCTGTCTATAGGAATTGTTCAAATGACCAGATTACTTCATTCAACCGCTTACAATTTGTCAGGTTTGTTCATAATTCTCTGCGTTAAATATCTATATTATATATATACCTGTTGGGGTTTTGTGCGCAGCGGAAGTTTTGACAAAACACCCAAAAACAAAATGAATCTTTTTCACCCAATCACTTGAAGATGAATGTGATTGAATAACAAACAACAACACAAAAAAATATCGGGAATATGAACACACGATATTCCATCCAACCACCCTCTTTATTGATTCACCAAAATATTGTTTACAACCGATCTCAACTATCGTTAAACAAACACAACTTGAATCAATAACCTTATTGAGAAATAGGTAGAGAATATATAATGGATAAACAATTTGAGGAGAAAGATAATGAAGAACAATGGCAAATTTTTCCACTACATATAATGAAGATATCAACTAGGCCTTTTATAGAGTGAATTGCTTCATACCCAAGTTTCCTTGGCATCCAAGTAACTTGCCACCCAAAATATCCTCATATATATCAAATATCTATTTGGATAAGCACCAAATAATCCTTGCCTTCACTTTCAAATATCCCATAAAAGTAGCAACAAATATCTCCACCAAAAATGGATCCACATAGAAAATTTGTTGCCTACAATTGTGATTTGCGTATCACAAATCTCAACACTCCACCTTGATACCAAATCACAACATCTCCTCCACTCAACACTAGCCAACTTAGCTCTCACTTTCAACCTTCTTTTCTCAATTAACATCATTACAAACCTCCACCATCGCCCACTAATGGTGCACCTCCCTCATCCGTGCACCACACCAATAGCGATCTTCAAAAGCGTTTGTAATACCACAAAGACCTCCATCTTGTCTTTGTGGATTTCACAACTCGACATCCGTCTTCCGCTTGACATGATCTCTTCATCTCCGGGATCCCTCGAGCATCATCAACATCTAAACCCTTGTCGATACCATGATCCTCCACCTTAGGACCATCAGTAGTGACCATATTAACCTCTCCACCTTGCTGTGGACTAGGTTCTTCAACCGTCACCCGCCTTCCACTGTTGACCACTGAACCGACCAAACTATATAGGTTCCCCTCCTCCAAAACTCCTCGCATCATCACACGACCATCCTTCTTCACTCTCAGAACTCCACCTCGAGTCTCAAAAGTGCAACCGCGGCGATCTAACTGACCGAGAGATATGAGGTTATGCGAACAAGTGAGTATGTGCCTCACACCGGTAAATTCTCTCTCCACTCCATCATGCATCCGAAACCTAACAGCTCCAACTCCACAAATTGGTAGATCTACTCCATTGGCCGTCTTTATCATGACAACACTCTTATCATACGAAGAAAAACTTTTTCACATCTCGACATATGTGAAAACTGGCTCCTGAATCCATCTTTCAAGGCTCCACAACACTAAGTAGGACATCACATGAAGAATTGCCTTCGGTACCTTCAGCAAAGCCTGCCTGTGCCTCATCACTATTATTATCACCTTGCGCCTTCTTCTTCTTCATATCTCGTATATATGAATAGCAATCATTGCGCTTGTGGCCTTTCTTACCACAATAATGACAAAAGATAGCACCTTTCTTCTTCCTTGTATCTTTACCTGAGTCCCTTGCTACCATCGCCTCAGTTTGAACCGATTTCAACTCCGACCCTTTTCTCCTTAGCTCCTCATTCAAAAGACTGCTTCGAACCGTTTCCAAATAGATAGTTCCATTAGCATTGGAATTACTCAATGAAGCAACCAAAGTCTCCCAGCTTTCCGAAAGAGAACTCATCAACAAAAGAGCCTGCAACTCATCATCAAAATTGACCTTCATGTTTGCCAATTGATTGATGACATCCTGAAACTCGTTCAAATGCTCTGCAACAGACTTCTCCTCATCCAATCGAAGTTGCACCAACTTTCGAACCAGAAAAGCCTTGCTTATAGCACTCTTTGACTCATACAGCGATACTAATTTGTCCCACAACGCCTTTGCGGATTCACAACTAGCCACATGGTGGAATACAGAATCATCCAAATATTGGTGAATCAACGAAATCGCCTTTTTGTCCATTTTCTTCCACTTTCCCTCATCCATATTCGAGGGCTTCTCCCCATTTCCATCAATGGGATCATGCAAATCATTGAGATATAGAACGTCCTCCATCTTCGGCTTCCATATACCCCAATTCCTCCCATTCAAAATAGCCATCTTCGACAACGTCATCATCTCCAACATCAAAAAAATCAATTTTTTTTTCAAACAAAAAATCAATTTTTTTTTTATTTTTTTTCAATCCAACAAACACTCCAAGCTATGCGGTGATCTGAGCTCTGATACCAACTGTTGGGGTTTTGTGCGCAGCGGAAGTTTTGACAAAACACCCAAAAACAAAATGAATCTTTTTCACCCAATCACTTGAAGATGAATGTGATTGAATAACAAACAACAACACAAAAAAATATCGGGAATATGAACACACGATATTCCATCCAACCACCCTCTTTATTGATTCACCAAAATATTGTTTACAACCGATCTCAACTATCGTTAAACAAACACAACTTGAATCAATAACCTTATTGAGAAATAGGTAGAGAATATCTAATGGATAAACAATTTGAGGAGAAAGATAATGAAGAACAATGGCAAATTTTTCCACCACATATAATGAAGATATCAACTAGGCCTTTTATAGAGTGAATTGCTTCATACCCAAGTTTCCTTGGCATCCAAGTAACTTGCCACCCAAAATATCCTCATATATATCAAATATCTATTTGGATAAGCACCAAATAATCCTTGCCTTCACTTTCAAATATCCCATAAAAGTAGCAACAAATATCTCCACCAAAAATGGATCCACATAGAAAATTTGTTGCCTACAATTGTGATTTGCGTATCACAAATCTCAACAATACCAAAGATGAGTTGCAAATACTTCATGGAAGGATCTGTTGTAGAGAAAATACCTTCGCGTATATTCACGCATAAACCATCAACGAATTATTTACTATTAAATTAAGCTAATTTAGAGAAATTATATTGCTTAATGGTGGAAGAAAAGTTATAAAGAAATTAACAATAAACTATATCAAAGGAAAATAAAAAATTTAAAGAAAAGATATAAACAAATGGAAGGCAATTGTGATACACGGTCTTTTTATATATTTCTTTTTCATTACACATGTCCATCCTACTTTACATACCTTTAGAAATTATCTTTCTATTACTATATGTTTAATTGCCCTTTATGGTAATTAGAAATGAAAATGTTTTCATATCTGGGGAAAACTGAATTATGCTAACATACTATTTGAACAAGAGCTTTAATCTAGGTATTCTATTTATGTGTATTTATTTGTATATATTACAGTTAATCTGCAAGAATGGAGCTTCATAGTCATCCTATTTATGGAAGAACAACAGTATCCAAATATCAAGTATTTTGGTTATAATGGACATCATGGTCAGGGCGGGTTTTGATGCCTAAAGCCAATTGGAAATCAAGGCCCTTACACAAACTAATGCTATTATCGTTAGTTAATTCATTAAAATTATTTATATTGTTTACAAAAAATGAAAAGAGGACAAAATCACTTTATTCATAACAATAATTCAAGTTATACAATGAAATTAATATCAATTGTTTATCCACATTAAAATCGAGCCTTTTACGGGATTATTTTTTATGAGAATAATTAATAAAAGCGCATTCCCTAATTTAATGAGTTGCTCTACAGTTTTTCCTAATCCCCTTAGCATGTCTAGATTATCGTTTATGTATTTCTAAACAAGATAAACATTGAGCGATATTGTAAACTAATAATTGCTAAAATAAACGAATAAAATTATGAACATAAATCCTACTAGTTATAATTTATCAAGAATTTTAATAACAATAATCTTAAGAATAAATTCTTTCTAACTAATCGATTTGATTAAAGAACATAACCATAAATTCCTACGAAAATGTGGTTATTTACTAATAAATTTTACTTTAGCTAACCATTAGAAATCATTAACCATTATCAAATAAACCATTATTATACAATTTTTCAGCTAACAATCTGATTAATCCTTAATAATTATTGTACGAATTAATCCTTAAATTTATGAATAGATAACTATTCTAGAATAAGAAAACAAAATCAAATTTGCATCATAGAACATGGACGTCATTTACAATTGCAAATTTCTAATACAGTAACATTATATCAACTAAATAAAAAATAAAAAAAAATAGAACGTACATTGTAATATTAAGCAGTATCTTTTTCAAGACTTCAAATTTCAGATGCTCAATGTCTTAGCTATTTCCTGCGCCGTCTAATATGTGCTCCTCATTGTCAAGGTTGACTGGAGTTGGAGACTTTGAAGATTGATGGAATCGCTTTGTTGTCGATTGATTTGGAGGTGATGATGCAGAGATGGAGTAAGTAATCACAATATATACCTTCAGTCTTCCAGTCTGTTGCTATCGATCGAAGTCGGCTGTTCGTTCGTGATTTTTTTTTCATGAATCGCAGTTCGTGATTATTATATTTTGCTTATCTGCATTTGGAAGGATGGTGCCCTAAGTTATATGATGTCGGAAGCTTCTGCTGCTTTAGGGAAGGGTCGGGTCTGATTATGGTTGGTTGAATAACAAGACTTAAGAGAAGTGAAAGTGTTTGGTCTTGAATAATTTACTTTCTTTAATTATTATTTCTAACCTCGTTGTCTTTCTGTGTTTTCTATGTCATTTCTCTTGGCATCTACAACGTTTCATAAGTACTAATATTAGTGCTCTAGATTTGATTATAAGTACTGTTATTTACCAAGAACAATGTGTGTTTCATATATATATATATATATATATATATATATATATATATATATATATATATATATATATATATATATATATATATATTAGACACAAAATTGCACACAATAAATCTCAACCATTGGATCCTCCTATGAACTACACTCTTCACATAAAGACAAACAAATCCGACGGTGGAAGTTTTGTGTCTCTCTCTTTGTGTTTAATTTTGTGTCCAAATAGCTGGCCCTATATATATATATATATATATATATATATATATATATATATATATATATATATATATATATATATATTCTTTGGTAATTATTCTTCTATGTTGTGTTATTTCTTCCATTTTGACTTGACAAATAAATTTCACTCTTAATGTCTGACCGATTCTTAGTTTATATGGAATTTATCATTAGAGTATTGACAATTAATTTAATTACTTACATGATTAATTTATGAAGTACCGATGGAAAAACATTTTAGCTCTCAATCTCTGAATTTATTTTATTGGGAGTAAAGTTTACATAATCTTAGGAAAAGAAGAGGTAAAATTTGAACTTTTATGAATCTAAAACAGTAAGCAAATGTTTTTTAAATTATTCATCCATAATGTATTATCCCTTCCTTTTTGACTTGACAAATAAATTTCATTCTTAATGTCCATTCTTAATTTATTTGGAATTTATCATTTGAGTATCGAGGATTAACTTAATTATTTACATGGCTAATGTAAGAAGTACCGATGGAAAAACATTTTAGTTTCCAGGTACAGATTTATTTTACTGGCAAAAAAATTTACACGAATTTGGGAAAAGAAGAGAAGGTAAAGTTTGCACTTTTATGAATTCAAAATAATAAGCAAACGTTTTTATCAAATGAATAATCTTGTTTGATCTAATAATGCAACTTCTCAACTTGAAGATGTCAAAAGGTTTCTAATTTTAGAAGTTGTATAAGAGAACCAAGATAACTAGTGCTCACTTTTATCCTCCTCTTAGTTGATTATTTGGACCCCCTAGTCCTTACCATAATATCTATAGTTATCACTGCTAATAGAATTTTTAAAGAGGAGTGGAATGAACGCTCTAGTAATTTTATATCTCAAATTTTCTTATGTACTTCCACCGCATGACTATATAGAATTCCACCGCATGACTATATAGAACAAAGTTTTACTATCTTTACCCTGCAAATTAAAGAAATTGTCCAACTATCAGCACGGTATATAATGAACTATACAATGTTCTTGGCATCTCTTGCTTTAATTATATTTTACACATTCTCATCTATGCAAGTTGATCATAATTTTTCAATCAAGTACTACTATTATAGTGTGAGCAATAATTTAACCAAGATTTTGAAGTAAAATCACAATGACGCGGCATAAGCTGCTATACATAGCCAGTTGGGAAAATATTTGTAGACTTAAATACTCTGTTGTAACAATCAAGTTAGAAGTTTTTATGTTGTCAAGATTATTGAATATCTTGAACCATATGTCGAGCCTCAACAATTCATTTTGAAATCAATATTTTTATTCAAACAACGTAGGGGCGGAGCTAGGCACAGGCCAGATAGGGTTTGCGCTCTAGCTCAAGTTTTTATTTTCTATGTTAAAAATCAACTTTGCCACTTAGGCCATAGCTGGAAATAATGCCTTGCCCTATTTGAAGACACCAGTTGGCTCCGCCACTGAAACCACGCATGATGATAAGGTGGATAAAGTTTTAATTATCATTGAAAATGATGCGATCATGCAATATATTATCTAGGTATGATGTAGTCTATGTTGAACTGGTTGACGGATACACAAATGTAACTTGGGTACTCCTCTTAGGTTTACACACATTGAAAAGTCATGATCGCTATCATTGTTTTATTGTAGTCATGTTTCAAATGTAGAGAGACTCAACCATAGTTGTCCTTGTTTTCAAGTATGCACATATTGTATTGTTATTTATTTTTTTACTTTTAGTATTCTGTATGTTCAACTTAATGAATGTTATTTTATAAACTAAGCAAGATAATTTGTCGCTTTCGAGCTGGGTGGAACTATAGCAAGAACTAACCCATTGATTTCCTCCGTTGCTAAAGGCAATGACATTATATATTCTTCACCAATATATCATTCAGGTTCTTTTTTCTTTTTTTCTTTTAGGTAGGAGGGTTATTTCAGGAATATTATCCTATAAGTAGTCATTTTTGATTAGCTTAGCATTAGTACATGGTTCTTTCAAAATACTAGACTTTCCTTCTGCAGGCTTTCCTTCTCCATGTTTCTAGACTTCAGCGTAAACTTTATTATTGTGTCTTATTGGCATACTTTCTGAACGGACTCACAAAATATTAGATGTTAATATTGATGTGAAGATGAGAAGCTAGATACGTAGGTATGGTAATATGCTGAGACAAGTATAGTCGTGTTAGTTTAAAAAAATAATCTAAATAGAAGTAATTCAGAGTGCATTAGAATTGACCAACATACTAGACTGTCTAGAGGTGACTGCACTGCCACAAGAATGGACAATTGGTGCCAATTTCGCACAATGTTACAATAATAGTAGTTTATAAAGGCGTGTTTTCTGTTTTAGTTGGATAATATTGTCGTATAGATATTTTTGCATAAAACTATAATATATGAGATATATAGTATTAATATCAAACTTAAGCTCTCCTTTTTTTTGGTGTTGGATCTTTTTCTCCCAGTTTAGTAGTTGGATTTTAATTGCTGCTGCCGTTGTTTTGATCTTCAGAACCCATTTTTGGAACTTTGGATGAAACTGACACTGTGTTGCTCCCTATGGTGAAAAAATATACTAATATTATGAATTTTGCAGGGGCAATATATAAGATGTTATTCTGTCATCTCAACGCATACTGCAGTTCCCTTCATTGGTGTCTACAATGTGTGAAAGTTTGTTCAAACTGCAGTGTTTCGGCCATTGATTTCAGTGGGGTCCACATGAACCCCACTGAAATCAATGGCTCACACACCGCAGTATACTTACTGCGGTGTGAACAAACTCATGCTCGTCTACAATGGTCTAAACTGTATAGTCTAGTTTGTAGGTGTGGAAAGAACGGTTTTTTCATAGATAGGTTGGCAGAAAATTGTCCAATTTAATAATTTTTGATGTATCAGGGAAATATTATTACTATCATATGTTATTTGTTGTCGCACTTTGATGTAACCGACAGTATCAAGACAATATATTGTTTACTTTTATCAGTGAATATGTCTGTGTTGTAATGATGATTATATAATATTTAAGTTGTATTTTTATTTGCTAAATCACTACACCAAATTGGTGATTTTACAACACATATATTTTTCAATGGCTAACACTTGTAAGTGTTATAGGGTAACAACAATAAAAAGTGTTAGCATATATGAAAGTGTGTTGGTAAAAATAAAACTTTAACTCATAACATAAAAAAGTGTTGGAAGGGTCACTAAGTCATTTAAAGGCTGGACTATTTTATATTTTCTTTTATATTTTTGCCTCGTGACACTTAACTGCTCTAAAGAAAAAAG
Source organism: Allium sativum (assembly GCA_030737875.1). Classification (NCBI taxonomy): domain Eukaryota; kingdom Viridiplantae; phylum Streptophyta; class Magnoliopsida; order Asparagales; family Amaryllidaceae; genus Allium; species Allium sativum. Next base: position 1,012,667,798 of record CM060926.1, on the reverse strand, counting down.
TTGGCCGCACAATCTCACAATTAACTAGGGTTCCTCTTTGGCACTCAGAGTGATTCAATTTCAATTTTTTAGTTTCTCCGCCGGCGATTCGGCACTTCACCGTTCAAAACGACTCCATATTCCATCTAATAGCTAGCGCCAGTCGTTCTCCTAGATCGACATCAACGTAGCTGCGAGTCTATCTCCGGTCAGCGGCTCAATTTCTCGGTGCAAATCTTATACTGTACTTTTGTATTTTATCTTCAAATTTATTTGGTTGTTCTTATCCTCTTCCTATCACAGATACGAAGTTGCAAAGGTGAATCGTATAGTAGTCCTTGGTATGTCAGTTTATTCCTCTTAAAGGTAATTTCACGCTTTCTAAATCATTGTAATTTGGTTAAATCTTATTATTTTTTGTAGAACAACTATATAATTTCAGATAAACTACTGATAATGAGTTTGTACGAATTGACGTTGACTTTTTTCAATGTTTCATCCATATTTTGATGTTCAGTAAGGAATTTTTGCAGATTTTTCTATAACACGCTTGGTTTTAATTTTTAGTGATATTCTTATGCAGCGCATATAAAATGTTTCATAAAATGCTCCAACTAACTTTCTACCTTTTACCATTAGTGTACTTCTCTTTACCACCAATCTTAACAGCATAGCCTTATAGATTTCTAACTTGTTTATGATAAAGTTATAACTATTTTTTTGGATAACCGTATATGCCTTAAAATTTAAATTTGAAACTTTCTTTATCCTGTGTTTGGACTAATTTGAAATGGATGCAGTTTGAGAAAAAGATTTTGTGTTTTGGATCTTCTGCATCACATATATAACTCAACTTAGATTGATTGTAACAATATAATTCATTTGATATATTCAGATTTTAGAAATTGGAGTGTTAATCTTGGATAAAATTTCTAGTATATTTATGACTACCTTTTCTTCGTTCAATTTCCTATATGTTTTGCAGACCTTTTTAAAATGGTTTGAATGTGTATGAATCGACACACATTAAGTTACTTTTTCTTATGAAAATGATTTTTCAAGATCAGGAGACCTATAAATTATAAATGATCATTTATATTGTATTTCATCTAAACCTCTGAATTTTTGTGGACCACGCTTAATTGGAGTTCCTGGGACACTTAGTCTAGACTGCATAATTCATTCAATAGGTTAGTGAATATTTTTTCGCCTTAATAAAAAATGTTGATCGATTTATTCATGCATAATTGTTTCTGTATATTTAATAGTTGTTGAAAACACTGTAACAATTCTATGAATCTGCTGCTATACTTACATAAGCTTTTTATTTATAGGTCAGTAAATATTTACTTATATATTTATATCCATTATTCATTAATAACCGCTGATCTAATATAAACTGCGTTTATGAATAGAAGACATGCCTGTTCATTTAGTCACGATATAGATTTGGGAAAACTGATAGCACGATAACTCCTTATCATTTATCATTTTCTCTCTTAGGTGATGGTTTGAGAGTTTCACGTTGCATACAAATGAGTAGAATGATGCAAGAGTTTCCACATAAGAGTTATACACCACAATGGCCAATGGATTTCCAGAAGCGTCCATGAGAACGATATTTCTTTTGATTCTAATAGAGTAGTTATCAATGCGAAACACTATATTTCCATTAGAGCCAAATACGGTAAATCCTTTGCAGTTTAATTCCATTACCATTCACACGAAAATAGACAATACGCTATAGTTAATCAAAACATACTTGGAAAGTAAACTAAACATTGGATTAGTGTTGACTGCTTACCTAATTCAACATGTGCATTATGTATGTATTTTTTTTAGGTTGTTTACACAATTACTGTGAAAAAATAGAGATCTATTTAATTCTTCTTACTATTGTTTATGTGCATCTACTAAATCATTATATGCTCAGTTTCAGTTTCGACTCGAAACGGAAACTGAATGCTCAGTTTTGGTTTCGACTCGAAACTGAAACTGAGCATTCAGTTTCAGTTTCGAGTCGAAACCGAAACTGACCTTTCAGTTTCAGTTTCGAGTCGAAACCGAAACTGAGCATTCAGTCTCAGTTTCGGTTTCGAGTCGAAACCGAAACTGAGCATTCAGTCTCAGTTTCGGTTTCGACTCGAAACTGAAACTGAATGCTCAGTTTCAGTTTCGATCAGTTTCAGTTTCGATCGAAACTGAAACTGAATGCTCGGTTTCGGTTTCGAGTCAAAATCGAAACTAAAGTCAGTTTCAGTTTCGAGTCGAAACCGAAACTGACCATTCAATTTCAGTTTCGACTCGAAACCGAAACTGAGCATTCAGTCTCAGTTTCGGTTTCGACTCGAAACTGAAACTGGATGCTCAGTTTCAGTTTCGATCGAAACTGAAACTGAATGCTCAGTTTCGGTTTCGAGTCGAAACCGAAACTGAGCATTCAGTTTCAGTTTCGAGTCGAAACCGAAACTAAAGTCAGTTTCAGTTTCGAGTCGAAACCGAAACTGACCATTCAGTTTCAGTTTCGAGTCGAAACTGAACGTTCAGTTTCAGTTTCGAGTCGAAACCAAAACTGAACATTCATTTTCGTGCTACTTTGCTGAATTTGCTTACCATGCTACTTTGCTGAATTTCTTTAATGCTTGTGTACACTGTACAATTTATTATGCTAGCTCGACCAAATGGGCTGTTTTGGCTTTCACTTGAAAATGCTTCTCGGCTTTGTTGGCTTGTGTCTTGGCTTATCACTTTTAAAACTTTTAAATATATCACTTGCTTTGCCATAAACTTATTGTTCTAATTTGATTATCAGTGTATAAAAGAAAAATTATGTGCACTTTTATAGTTTCTTACATGTAAAATCTGTTCTGTGGTTCTCTGAAATATATAAAGTTATCATTCAAATATAGCATGCAATTCATTTCTGAATTCATTCTTTTTCTTCCTTTTTTAAATATAGTAAGTTCTCATTCAAATATAGCATGTAAAATCTAATGTACCATTTATTGTTCCTGCAGTTCTCATTCGCTTATTTTTTCTGCACCTCATCATATTGTGTCTGCTCCCTTCATTGGATTTCAGTTTCAGGTGCGTATGTGTATTGAATATTTCAGTTTTAGATGCGTATATATTAGTTATATTTAGGTTTGTTGCTATTATATATATATTGGTGGTTGGATTTCCCGCAGTATCATTAGCGGATGCCCGCGGTACCATTAGCGGATGAATACCCTATGCGCCCCACGCTATGATAGTGGATGACCTTCATACCGCGATATCCTGCCTTGAAGCAGGATGGGTATTATTTATGTTAGCTAACATATGTGGATGCAGGAAAACAGGTTGGAGGGATCCAGCTGGATTCCTCAAAATTTAGTATTTGTTTGATTTCATATTTTAGTTTATTCTATTTCCTTTGTTATTTCACATATTAAATGTAATCTAAATTGTGTTGGTAGCTGCCGTTATCTTTGTTCAATAAATCATGTAGGTTCTAGGAGAATTTTTAATCATTAGATCATCACACTTTTTAATAATTTTTTGTAATTTAAAATGCATTTATACAAGAGATTTTTCTTTCTGAACAAGTTAGATAAATTTTGACGACTGTAGTGTTTGCAGGTCTTTGTTGTTGTTTTATGATTTTATCATGCATGTATATAGATCTATATAAGTGTCATTCTGATGTATGGCCCCATTTATCGAACAAACTGAACATTTAGTTTCAGTTTCGAGTCGAAACTGAAACTGAGCAATGTTCAGTTTCAGTTTCGAGTCGAAACGGAAACTGAGCATTCAGTTTCAGTTTTGAGTCGAAACTGAAACTGACCATTCAGTTTCAGTTTTGAGTCGAAACCGAACTGACCGTTCAGTTTCAGTTGAGTCAAAACCGAAACTGACCGTTCAGTTTCAGTTTCGAGTCGAAACCGAAACTGAGCAATGTTCAGTTTCAGTTTCGAGAACTCGAAACCGAAACTGAGCATTTAGTTTCAGTTTCGAGAACTCGAAACCGAAACTGAGCATTCAGTTTCAGTTTCGAGTCGAAACTGAAACTGAGCAATGTTCAGTTTCAGTTTCGAGTCGAAACCGAAACTGAGCATTCAGTTTCAGTTTCGAGTCGAAACTGAAACTGAACATTCAGTTTCAGAAACTGAACATTCAGTTTCAGAAACTGAACATTCAGTTTCAGTTTCGAGTGATAAATGTAATGTGAAGTCTGCAAAAAAAATAGTGTCCGACCATTGAGTAATATCATAGTAATGCATAATTTTTTTTCAAAACTGTAATATCATAGTGTCCGGCCATTGAGTAATGCACTATAAAATATTAGGTATGATTCTTAAGAATTTCTAACACTAAGACGAAAATAAATAAAAAGTAAATAATCCATTTTTTTAATTGGTAAGGTAACAATCTTACAGAACTTAGATGATGTATTAATTATTTTTTTGAATGTTTTTGATTGATAGTCATGACCGAACAAACATCAAGAAGGTGGATTAGAAATACACATAGAAATGAGGATGAATATACGCACGGTGTTCAGAACTTTATCAGCTTCGTCAAGCAACATTTACCACATGATACTCAGTTATGTGTGTGTCCTTGTAAGAAGTGCAAAAACTCTAAGAGAACTTCAATAGAAATAGTTGAGAAACACTTGATATTTTTTGGTATGCTTCCGACATATGATGTGTGGTTCTTTCATGGAGAGAGAAATGATACTACCATACAAATGACTCATACATCGGATTTTGTCCAAGAGTCTCACATTCCAGACCAAATGCAAGTAGAAGAGTCTTTTGAGGGCACTCTAGGAAATCTTGTTAATGATGCATTTAGAGTACATGATATGCCACAAGTTAGCGGTGAAGTAAATTTTGAAGAAATAAATGTTAAGAAAATGTACCATGAATACAAAAGCAAAGCAAATGAGAAATTATATCCTTCTTGTAAGGATGGACTTACAACTTTGAGTGTTATGATAGAGCTTCATAACTTGAAAAAGGAATTTAATTGGTCGGGAAATAGCATGACAGAATTGTTGAAACTATTTAAAAAGTGTCTTCCGGAAGAAAACACATTACCTAACAAGTATCCTACCATGAAAAAAATGTTAAAAGATTTGGGAATGAAGGTAAAATGCATTCATGCTTGCATAAACGATTGCATGTTATTTTGGAAAGAGAACGTTAACATTGTAGTATGTCCTCATTGTAATACGTCAAGATTTAAAGATAAGACAAATGCGTTAGGCGTAAAAAAATTGACAACTCAACCAAGAAAAGTTTTAAGACACTTCCCTATAATTCCAAGGTTGACTAGATTGTACACTATACCGTGGATAGCTCGTAAAATGCAATGGCATAAGCATGCCGATCCTTCTTGGGATTTCATGCGTCATCCCATTGACTCAGCTGAATGGAGATCAATCAAATGTAAGTGGCCGGACTTTGCAAATGAAGGACGTAATGTCTGGCTTGGTATCTCTACTGATGGATTTAATCCGAATGGGGTTCTCTCCAATAGTTATAGTTGTTGGCCCGTATATATGATTCCATACAATCTACCCCCTTCATTATGCATGAAATCGCAATTTCAAATGCTAAGTTTATTAATTCCTGGACCGAAAGCACCAAGTCAAGACATTGATGTGTATTTAGAACCTCTTGTAGATGAGTTGAGGGAACTTTGGATGGAAGGCGTAGCTTCTTTTGATATGGACAAGAGAGAAATGTTTACGATGAAGGCAATATTATTATGGGGAATCCACGATTTTCCAGCATTGGGAAATTTATCTGGTTGTGTGACACATGGTTATAAAGCTTGTCCAGTTTGTGCTATGGAGACCGAGTCGGAGTATGTAGGTAACAAGATTGTTTACCCAAAGTATAGAAGATTTTTGAAGGATGATCATCCATATAGATGCGTCAAATATGGATGGTATAAGGATAGCGAAGATAAAGAACCGCCAACAAGGTTAAGAGGACCATCCCTTTTGGAAAAGCTTGATCGTATAAGTTATTTTCCTGGAAAATTACCAAGGAATAAGAAGCGAACAATAATCGAAGCTAGTAATGAATGTTCCTTAATGACTGAAGGTAGTGACGTAGAAAAATCTCCTTGGTATAAGAAGTCAATTTTCTATAATTTAATTTATTGGAGTAGTCATAAAGTACGACATACTATTGATGTGATGCATACAGAGAAGAATGTCACAGAGCATCTTCTCAATTTATTGTTTGATAGGTTGAGGCAATCATCTAAGTTTGCATTCGATAAGATTCATAAAACCAAATGTTGTGAAGTTCTACAAGCTACAAAACTTCCATCGTGCCTTGCAACTAGATTTGGTAGTCTTGTTACTGTTCAACCACCTACTTTGCACCTTAAAAAAACATATGAGTATCATATTGTAATGCAATACTTACTTCCTATAATGGTTCAACATGCATATCCGAAGCACCGTGATTTACGTCGAGCTATTTTACAAGTGAGTTTGTATTTTAACTTGATATGCTCAAAAGTTCTAGTTCGAGAACATGTTCAAGCTGCCAAAGATATGATTTCCGAGGCATTATGTGTGCTAGTGCATTATTTTTCGACGGACTTCTTTGATATAAGTATTCATCTTATGGTGCATCTAGCCGATCAAGCTTTGCTATGTGGACCTGCAAACTACATATGGATGTATCCATTTGAAAGGTGGTGTATTTTTCTTACAAATTTTATGAATGTTATTTCAAAGTGATAATTTCTAAATATATGTGCATGTGTGCTATTTTTAGAGCAATGAAAGAATGCAAAAATATACCTAGCAATAAGCGCTACATAGAAGGATCAATTGCTGAAGCATACCTTGTTTCAGAATCAGTTAGATATGCAATGGAGTATATGCCTAACCCACATGATGGAAATCATAGTTCGACGCAAGCATCTTTTTTAGATGATGGTGATGATATATATGAACGTCCCATCATTGAAGGCAAATGTATTAAGCTAACTAGGGTGCAACGTGTTCAAATTCGAAGGTGGTTACTTTTTAGTATCAATATTCCTGAAAGAGACGAATATTATATGTATGAATTTTCTCTATATTTTAATACATACCAATGACATAAAGTATGAACTATATTTACTTTTAATATCTAATTTGTAGTGCATATCGCCGATCCTTAGAAGATGTTTCTCGCGGTAAAAGAAAAGTTACCACAACGACAGAAGTAATCGTTCAAACCGAATTTATTGATTGGTTACACAAAAAGGTATATTATTTCAATATGTATAAAAATTGTAAGTTTTGTTCTTTTTATGTTGGACGTTCAAGTTTGTTCATTCATGACAGCTTTTACAAGAAAAATGCATGAATACAATGTTATGGCAATATGTTAGTGGTCCAAAGTGGGAATCTAAAAGTTATCTTAAGTACAGAGTGAATGGATATATATTTTCTCCTCAACATTATGATGATAGTCATTCAATCCAAGATAGCGGTGTTTGCATGGATGCAATCACCACATTTGTTGCAAGTGCAAAAGATATAAATCCTACGGATGATGACACTACTTGGTATGGTATCATTAAAGAAATCATAGAGGTTGATTATTACGATTTCCAACATGTTGTATTCTATTGTGATTGGGTAAACATTGCGGATAAGACAAATGGTTGTAAGATTTGTACCGATTCCCATTTGTTGATGGTGAACTTGAATAGGCTCAAAACTGTTAATGGGGAGTATGACGAGCCAGCTATTCTAGCAACTGAAGCATGTCAAGTTTTCTATGTGCAAGACACTCAAAATTCTGATTGGTCCATTGTTCGACGTTCTCCAAAGCGCATGACAGACAACGTAGATGACTACACCATACCAACCGATTTTCAGTCTGTTTTGAAAGAACAACAGAATTTAGTACCATTGTTGAAATGTATTTAAATGAAAGAGATGTAATTTTGAAATGAATATTTGTATTGTTTTGCTTATTTAGGTGAAATGCATTAAATGATTTTGTTTTTTGGATTTTTCTTTGTTCATATTCATCATCCATTTGTAAAATCAAATCAAGCACGCATATTAGTTTCAATATGCATATTAATTCTTTTTAATGCAGAATGTCGAACAATTGCATTGGCAGTGCAAATGAAGTTACAACAAATGAGGAGCTTGAGGCAAATAACTGTCCTCCACCAAGTGATAAAAAATACTCAATAACAGTTGACTTCGATGGTGTTAAAGGTAATGATGAAGCTAAATGGGGCACCAGATGCGGAGCGCTAATTCGTTGTCATATACCAATTGGCTATGGCGAGTGGAGAAATGTTGATGGTTACTATAAAGATATTTTGTGGCGAGAACTATTGGTATGTCACAAATTCACCTTATTTAATTATGTACTTTCTGCATAAAATTTATTCTTCGTATTGAAATTTCTTTGTTAAAACAGAATGAATTCGACATGGACATCGATCCTGATCTAGCTCGGCCAATTTTAGAAAAAACGTTTCCACGATATTTTCGTACGGTAAAGTCTACTTTGCGAAATAGATTGCTTAGAGTCAAAGGAACCATCATACCCAAGAATATTGCTATCACTAAATGTCCTTCAGACATTGACAAAGTATGGTGGGAGAAGTTTGTAGACAACGAATACACCGATAAGAAAAAAGAGCAATGTAAGAGAAATGCCCAAGCCAAAGCTAATAATACTATCACTCACACGCTAGGAAGAAAATCATATCGTAAAGTTTATGATGAAATGGTAAACAATCTTAGTAAAAATATTTCTTGTGAATACTACTAATAAATAGTTAATTAGTTTAATAATATTTCTTATTGCAGGTTAAGAAAAATCCGGAGGTGAACGTTACGAGGACAATGGTTTGGAAGGCGGGACATAAAAATAAGAAAACTGGACAAGTTATTCCATCAGCAGCAAAAACCTATGTAAGTTTAATAATATTCCATTGCTATGTTTATGGGTTTCATTATCATCTATGAAGTGTTTACTGCCTAGTGCGAAGTTTCATTCGAGTTATTCACATGATTTTTATGCCAGCATTCATTATCAGTGCCTTAACTTGTAATCCTTGCTCGGTCAACTCACATCAGTCATCACAAGCTAACTTGACAACCATATAAGTTGAATTTTAAATTTTTGAGGCAGATTCTTTATTTTAGTCATGTTATTTTAACTACCAGATTTTTATTAAGACACTCAAGTGTTATTAAAATTTATTTCTAAAATTACATAACATTCCAAATACAAAAAAGGCAATTACAATTGCTCAGTTTCGGTTTTGAGTCGAAACTGAAACTGAATGGTCAGTTTCGGTTTCGAGTCGAAACTGAAACTGACTTCAGTTTCAGTTTCGACTCGAAACTGAAACTGACTTCAGTTTCAGTTTCGACTCGAAACTGAAACTGAATGGTCAGTTTCAGTTTCGACTCGAAACTGAAACTGACTTCAGTTTCACTTTCGACTCGAAACTGAAACTGAATGCTCAGTTTCGGTTTCGACTCGAAACTGACTTCAGTTTCACTTTTGACTCGAAACTGACTTCAGTTTCGGTTTCGACTCGAAACTGACTTCAGTTTCACTTCGGTATGAAGCAAGAGTGCTATTTTCTTAGTTGTCTGATATAATTTTTGTATTCATTTTCTTCATATATTATATTTGAAAATGGGACGCATCTTTAAAACGTCTATTGTACTGTTTGAATATTAATTTTATGCATATGTTTAAATTGAACAAAAAAATGTTGAGCTGATGATTGCTTATTATTCAATTTGATTATTTGTTAAATTCAGTTCTTAATTTTGTATTCATTTCTATTTACACTACAATGTTCAGTTATTATTTATATGAAATGGATCCCTGCTACTAGGAGCAATTTAACTTTTCTTTGATCAATATGTTACTATACATGGAAGAGTTCTAGTTATAAATTGTGTACGAGCACAAAGAAATAACAATTATTTTCATGCAAGAATTTGTTTTTTTTGCATTCGAGTTTTGTTGCTCATTCAAATCAACGTTCTATGTTCATTTTCTTCACAGTTGGTTGACTGAGTTACTTCAGTATTCAATTTCTCATACTACTTGAACAGATTTTCATCATTCTTTATAAAGCAAATTTTGCCTTGATCAGTCAAACAGATCGCTTCCTTTTTCTTATTAAATAACCGTAGTATCCATGTAGAACTTGATTAATTTTGTATCATAATCAACTGAGTTTGGAAAACCAAGTTTGCAACTCAGTTTAGCAAACTGAGTTGCAAACTCAGTTTTTGCAACTTCGCAAAGCCAACGCTTATCCAGTCGAAACTGAAACTGAATAATGCTCAGTTTCGGTTTCGAGTCGAAACTGAAACTGACTTCAGTTTCACTTTCGACTCGAAACCGAAACTGAGCATTCAGTCTCAGTTTCGGTTTCGACTCGAAACTGAAACTGGATGCTCAGTTTCAGTTTCGATCGAAACTGAAACTGAATGCTCAGTTTCGGTTTCGAGTCGAAACTGAAACTGACTTCAGTTTCAGTTTCGATCGAAACTGAAACTGAATGCTCAGTTTCGGTTTCGAGTCGAAACTGAAACTGACTTCAGTTTCAGTTTCGACTCGAAACTGAAACTGAATGGTCAGTTTCAGTTTCGACTCGAAACTGAAACTGACTTCAGTTTTGGTTTCGACTCGAAACTGAAACTGAATGCTCAGAAACTTGACTTGCAATTTGTTATTTCTGTAAAACTGATTGCGTTTATATTTTGTAGGCACTTGTGGAGGAGGAGGAAAAAAAACAGAATTTGGAATGTAATAGCAACGAGCATGCAAACATGTTTGATTTTGACAATGATCCTATCGCCAAAGTTTTTGGTTCTGACAAAAGGAAAAATTATTGTCGTGCAATTAGCTCCTCTTCTTCCGCAAAGCACGTAAAGATAATGCAAGCATCAAAAGCAATTGCCGACAAGAATAAAAAGGATGATTTTCGTCAATGGTCTAAGGAATTACAAAATCAAGTTGCAAGTCAAGTGGCGAGTCAAGTGTCAATCCAAATCAACGATGCTCTTAAATCCTTTCTTATTATGGTACCGGGATTACAACATAACGTTAATGACGGTGTTATGACGCCTATGACAGAAACCGCTTCTAATTTGGGTAAATCTACACCGAACGTTGGAATTGCTGATTCGGTTATTCCGACAAATGATGTTGGATCATCAACAAAAGGAAAACAATTTGTAATGCTATTATCACCAGATATGAAGGAAGTAGCAAAAGCTTATATTGGTACGCAAACCATGTGTCATTTTAGAGAGATAGTGCCAAATGTTGAGAAAGTTGTTTGGATAACAGAAGTTTTAGATCCGGAAGCACCAATTTACGATGGTCCTCAAAACGGACACTACAAGCTTTGTGAATTTTCAGATGGAGGCTTTGTGATATGGTCCATGTTTCGCCTTCATAATATCTAAAATTCTATGTATCTTTAGTAAAACTTTGTATTGTTTTTTGTAATTTGAACTTGATATTATGGTATTTTGAAATTGAAAGCATTATGCAAAAGTGACATTATTGAATTTGGAATATGGAAGTGTACCAAATACTTTTATTTGAATTGATATGTTGAATTATATATGGAATATGGAAGTGTACCAAATAAGAGTTAGTAGGATTATGATACTGACATTTATAAGTGTTAGCAATGAATATGTTTGTAACACTTATAAGTGTTACCATATATTATGGTTCCAACATTTATAAGCGTTAGCAATGATTATGTTTGTAACACTTATAACTGTTAGCAGTTGGTCTGCTTGTTACACTTATAAGTATGTTTGTAACACTTATAAGTGTTACCATATATTATGGTTCCAACATTTATAAGTGTTAGCAATGATTATGTTTGTAACACTTATAAGTGTTAGCAGTTGGTCTGCTTGTTACACTTATAAGTTGTTTGTAACACTTATAAGTGTTACCATATATTATGGTTCCAACATTTATAAGTGTTAGCAATGATTATGTTTGTAACACTTATAAGCGTTAGCAGTTGGTCTGCTTGTTACACTTATAAGTTGTTTGTAACACTTATAAGTGTTAGCAATGAGTATGTTTGTAACACTTATAAGTGTTAGCAGTTGGTCTGCTTGTAACACTTATAAGTGTTAGGAGTTACTCTGCTTGTAACACTTATAAGTGTTACAGGAAATTCCTCACAGGCCGTTAGTGACACATAAAAGTGTTACAGAAATTATTTGTAACACTTATACTTGTTGGGAATCCACTGTTTTGGTGTAGTGAATACTGCATACATATCTGCAAAACAGTATATTCTTTCTATTCCTATTTTATAATAACTCGTTTTGGACAAACAAGCATCCCAATAGCTATAAACAATGTTTTTTTATCTCGACCGTGAGTCAAACCGTGAGGAGTCAAGATCCAATATTTAAAAGGTCTGACCGGTCGAACCATCAAGAACCACACATGCTTGTTGATAGTGAAAATGTGAACCATGGTCATTTCCTAACTGCTACAGAGAAGTGCATGTTTAGTATTAAGCTCAACGCCCAACTCTGTGCTACGTCTCAGTTGATGATGTTAGTCCTCTTTATCTTTGAGTAGCTTCCCTTGAAATTCATATTTGTTGTATTTGTAGCTGGTTTGCTTAAGTTATTTCACATTTTGGAGATTGTTCAAGATTGCTCGGTCAAACAGTGCTTGTTTTTTGTAATATTACCTGACCGATGTCTGTATGAATCGGAATGAATATAATTACTCAGTTTTTCTCTTGGTTTTACAGATTTTCTAGAGATAGTTGCAAGCAAGAGTACGCTGCAGTTTACACGTTTCTATGTCCCACTATGATTGTATTTATCTAAGAACATATAAATTAAGGTCCATTGTTTTAAGGGAAATTCAGTTCCTTTTGAGAACTACTCCACTAGCTAGACTATGACTGAGTATATTACCGGTGAAAATTTAAAAATATCAAAACTGAAACTTCAAATATAATTCGCACGTTTTGTGATCACCTTTGAAGTGTAACCTCTAATCTAATAGAATGGTGAAACGACATCCCTAGACAATCACATAAAAAGGAATAGGAACGTAAAAACAGTTCACATTTACATCCAGTAATTACATTAACAAACAACGTAATTTCATTCTCGCTCATAACCAGATAAGTTGTCATTGTTGGACCTGACCCCAAAGCCATTATTTCCTGTATTACTTGATAAAGCATACAAATACATGATATCTATTACTTAAACATAAAAGCGCAATTCCAACTAAGCTTACGTGGCCTTGTAGAATTCAGCGTTTTGTGAATTCTCTCCTCTGGATTGACTTCCCATCCGCATTTACTAATAAAACAAAATTATCAAATTCAATAAAGATAAAACAAAGCATCCCACGTTACCACGTTATCAGCGTCGACTTTCTCCAATCCAGTAACTGAAATCAACAAATTGTATTATTAGCTTCGATGAAGGTGCAAATTGAAGAATCAAATGCTTTAATTCAGGTTTCCCTTTTCTATTCCATTTCAAATTAGGTTTTTTAAATTTATTACCATTGGGAACTTTCCATGTTGATCTAAGGAAATAATTTCTATTCAATTTCAAATTAGGTTTTTTTCAATTTATTACCACTGGGAACTTTCCATGTTGATCTTGTTAGAAATCAAAGTATGAATGAAATTTATTTTAGTCTCACATTGCCAAAAATAAGATAAGATGTGTGTATATATGTCCATTCTTCATTCCCTATATTGGCCCTTAGGGTCAGGTAATTTTGTGCGAGGGGGAGGACCTACATCATGTGAACCAAACACACACGCGCGCACGCCGCCCGCCCGTCCCGTCCCGAACCGAACCGGGCTTGGGCTTGGATGAAATCTTATTTTTGCTACGGAAAAACATAACCATTTTTGTTGGGTTTCTCTTTCTCTTCCTCTGTCCGACTTACAACTGCCTTGCTGCCAATTCTCAGACTGACGAAATCATTACAACTCGAGCAGATCCGTCTGTTTTATCCTGGGAGACTCAAAATAAAGTCTTAAGATGTGGAATTTTTCAGTATAAAACAGAATGCAACAGCAATACGCGTTATACAAAACTGTACATGTTCGCCACTTACAACAGACTCGATCATGAAGAGAAACTGTACATGGGTAACTCTGCAGTGTCAATGATTGAGGGTAATGGGAAAGTAATCCTCAAGTTCACATCTGGTAAAACTATTACGCTGAATGATGTGCTCCATGTTTCAGATATCCGAAAAAACTTGATTTCCGGCCCTGTTCTCTCGAAGAAAGGCTTCCGAATGGTCTTTGAATCGGATAAAGTTGTTCTGTCCAAGGCTGGAATCTATATAGGGAGAGGATACTTGTGTGATGGCCTGTTTAAGGCTAATGTAGCTATAGTTGGCAATAATAGTGTGTATTGTAATTCTGAAATGAATAAAAAGGAAGTTTCTTATATTGTTGAGTATGATGCTTTATTATGGCATGAAAGATTAGGACACGTAAACTTCCGAAAAATGAAAAAACTTGCAAATTTAGAATTAATTCCTAAATTTCAAGTAGATAAGAACTACAAATGTGAGACATGTGTAGAAGCAAAAATGGTCAAAATGCCATTTCATACAGTTGATAGAAGCACCGAACCGCTAGGTTTGGTACATACCGATTTATGTGATTTCAAGTCAATACCTACACGAGGTGGAAAAAAGTACTTTATCACATTTATCGACGACTATACACGATATTGCTATGTATATCTTTTGAATAGTAAAGATGAAGCAATAACATCATTTATAAAGTACAAAGCTGAGGTAGAAAATCAGATAAATAAAAAGATCAAAATATTGAGATCTGATCGAGGTGGAGAATATGAATCACCGTTTGAACAATTCTGTGCAGAAAATGGAATAATTCATCAAACGACAGCTCCATACTCACCACAACAAAATGGTGTTGCGGAAAGGAAAAACAGAACGTTAAAAGATATGATTAATGCCATGCTTCTAACTTCTGGTTTACCAACGAACTTGTGGGGGGAAGCCCTAAATATGTCTAATCACATATTAAATAAAGTTCCCCACAATAAGACAGGAGCAATTCTATATGAGTTATGGAAAGGACATAAACCAAGTTTTAAATACCTCAAAGTGTGGGGGTGCTTGGCAAAAGTTCCAGTTCCGCCTCCTAAGAAAGTCAAACTTGGACCAAAAACCGTCGATTGTTACTATCTAGGACCAGCCCAAAATAGTAGCGCCTACAGATTTTTGGTATTCAAGTCTGATATAGCTGATATTCATGTAAATACAATCATGGAATCTAGAGATGCCTCGTTCTTTGAAGATGTGTTTCCACACAAAAGAAACGAATAAAATAATGTCCCTAAAAGGACAAGAGAAGAATCAAGTAGATCAGACGAAGCTACAACTCCTCATGAGATTGAGGAAATAGAACCCCGAAGAAGTGTAAGGGCTAGAAATTCCAAGACATTTGGTCCTGAGTTTTTAACATATATGTTAGAACACGAACCTCAAACGTACAAGGAAGCAATGTCATCGTCTGAATCTGCATGTTGGAAAGAAGCAATCCAAAGTGAGATTGATTCAATTCTAAGTAATAAAACTTGGGAAATTGTTGATATTCCACCTGGAATAAAACCAATTGGCTGCAAATGGATTTTCAAGAAGAAAATAAAAGCAGATGGCTCTATCGACAAATATAAAGCCAGGTTAGTAGCCAAAGGATATCGTCAAAAAGAAGGAGTAGACTTCTTTGATACGTATTCACCGGTAACACGAATAACCTCAATAAGAATGCTAATAGCAATTGCATCTATTTATAATCTAGAGATTCATCAAATGGATGTAAAAGCAGCATTCTTAAATGGCGATCTCGATGAGGAGAACTACATGGAGCAACCAGAAGGTTTCATTTCAAAAGGAAATGAAAACAAAGTATGTAAATTAGTAAAGTCATTATATGGACTAAAACAAGCTCCAAAACAATGGCACGCAAAATTTGATAGTGTCATGATGAGAAATGGTTTTCGTATAAATGAATGCGATAAGTGTGTTTATTATAAACAAGTTGGACAATCATATGTGATGATTTGTCTTTATGTAGACGATATGCTAATCTTTGGTCCGAATACCCAAGTAATAGAGAGCATAAAGAAAATGCTAATCAACAATTTTGATATGAAAGACTTAGGAGTTGCAGATGTTATTTTGGGAATCAAAATAATAAGAACGCCTAATGGAATTGAATTATCTCAATCACACTATATAGACAAAGTGATTGATAAATTTAAAAATCTTGGAATTAAAGAGGTAAGAACACCTTTTAATCCATCTGAAGTATTGCATAAAAACACTACTGCGACTGTAATGCAACTGGAATACTCTCGTGTAATAGGATGTCTCATGTATCTCATGAATTGCACAAGACAAGACATAGCTTATGCAGTAAGTCGATTAAGTAGATATACAAGCAATCCAAGTAAGGAACACTGGAAAGCACTAATGAGAGTGCTTGGATATTTAAAAAATACCACAAATTACTCCTTACACTATGGAAAATATCCTACAGTCTCAGAAGGATATAGTGATGCAAACTGGAATGCTGATTCAGAGGAATCAAAATCAACAAGTGGTTATGTATTCACCCTAGCAGGGGCAGCAGTGTCATGGAAATCTACTAAACAGACATGCATAGCTCGATCCACTATGGAGTCAGAGTTTATCGCTTTAGACAAAGCAGGCGAAGAAGCATAATGGCTTCATCACTTTTTAGAAGATATTCCCTTTTGGCCTAAACCTGTACCGGCCATATGCATACATTGCGATAACCAAGCAGCGCTAAGTAGAGCGCATAACTTTGTGTATAATGGGAAGTCACGACACATTCGTCGACGCCATAACACAGTTAGGCAGTTACTCTCAAATGGAACTATTTCCATTGATTATGTGAGAACAAATGATAACCTAGCGGATCCGTTTACTAAAGGTTTATCAAGAGAGAAAATTGACTGCGCATCGAGGGGAATGGGTTTAAAAGCCTAAAACAACAAGAGTTATCTTATACGGAAACCTATCCTAGCAACTAGAGATCCCACGGACTAGGATCAATAGGCAAACCAATTATGAATAACTCAAGACGTAATCCATTTTTTGGACATAGTCCTACTCCATTCCTATGGTGCACAATATAAATGCATGCCTACAGAAGTATTACAAGGTTAAAACTATGTTTTTTAATGATGACCATATCTTGAAAATAACAAGTGGGGTATATGTAGGATACTCTTAATGGTTGCGATCACCTATGTTAGTGTGAGCTGGGTCGGCTCTATGAGAATTTTAAAAGGCTTGAATTCTCAATAACACTCGCAGAACCAGAAAATGTTCAGGACCAAAATGAACACAACCAAGATATTGGATGATAAGGGAATCAATGCTTCGTAAAGCTTATTGTTTGGACATACAATAAAGGCTGACGGTTCAAGATGAAATAATTCACCGATTAGCCAAGTATATCCGATAAGTTTTAACTAGGGAAAGTTCAAAGTGAAATATCTACTTATCCACGATAAAGCATTATTCTATTCGTAGTCTGAGATATTACACTTTGTGTGGAGGAAAAAGTATATTATCATTCATGTGGAGGATTGTTAGAAATCAAAGTATGAATGAAATTTACTTTAGTCCCACATTGCCAAAAATAAGATAAGATGTGTGTATATATGTCCATTCCTCATTCCCTATATTGGCCCTTAGGGTCAGGTAATTTTGTGTGAGGGGGAGGACCTACATCATGTGAACCAAACACACACGCGCGCGCGCCGCCCGCCCGTACCGTACCGAACCGAACCGGGCCGGGCTTGGGCTTGGATGAAATCTTATTTTTGCTACGGAAAAACATAACCATTTTTGTTGGGTTTTTCTTTTTTCTGAACAGATGCGGCAACGGAATTGGGTGCGACCCAACAGAAGACGAACGGGTTTACGACCCGCTAATGGATGAAGAGGAACGGGTGAGACCCGTTATAATATAAACAGATGTGACTGTTGGAATTCGTTTGAATTCAAACAGACACGACTGTTTAAATGGTAACTGTTGGAAGATATAAATAAGTGACGAATTCTGGCCAAATTCCTCACTGATTGAACGCTTTCTCTTTCTCTTCCTCTGCCCGACTTACAACTGCCTTGCTGCCAATTCTCAGACTGACGAAATCATTACAACTCGAGCAGATCCGTCTGTTTTATCCTGGGAGACTCAAAATAAAGTCTTAAGGAAATCGGTACACCGAGACTCAAACTCTATTTTCTCATATTTCAAGTTATATTCGTATACATTTTGTTGTATACATACTGTTGAATACAGTGCTGTTATTGTTTGACTAAATCAACTTGCGTGCGAGTTGAAATATAACAGTTGCCAGTGTTGATGATTGTGCGTTTTGTATAACGCGTATTGCTGTTGCATTCTGTTTTATACTGAAGAATTCCACAGATCTAAAGAAATAAATGAATACAGATGAGCTTCGACGAAGCAACAATCCCCTTTCCTCCTTTCAACTTGCTTCCAATTACGGAAAACCTAAATCTCCCAAATTAAAAAACCATGATTGGCAGAAAACGAGACCTTGATGCCTTGATGAAAAGCAAGGCCGGACTCGAACGACAGCGGAAGGTGCGCTTTTGCAACAATGAATGATATATCGTCTGAAAAGCGTGGTTGGATGCGAACAACAGCTGAAGGTGCGCTTGGAAAATGATGAATGATATATCGTGGTGCTACTGCTGTTACATCAACAATACGAGAGCGCGGCCTAGGCTTCGTAGTCAGTTGAGCATATACGAGATAGAATCACGGTCTGTTGGAGGAAGAGATGCAATTAGGACTGTTGATTTGTATAAGACTGATTTTTGGGAACCGTCGAAGGAGAATGCTGGAGTAAGTATTCTTGCCCTTTTTTCCTTGAATTTCAGTTACATTTGTGCATTTGCATAAAACGTTTTATTATTACTTACTGTACTTTTGATCTTTGTTATTTAGCACACGACGATTGCTAATTCCAAATAATAATGGTTACCATCAACTACTTGTAGAAGATTTCGACTTCGATTCGTAAAAGAATAGCTATCACCTCAATGTTATAGGTTCGGGTCACTAATACAGTTCAATATACATTTATTTTATTCATGTATTCTCAAACATATGTTTTTCAGTCCTGTTTCACTGTTTGCATTGCTGTTCTAAATCATAGAACCATACTGAAAGAATCAGTCTAATTGTTGTGGATGTATGGTGAATCTTCTTTTCCTGTCAACCACGATAATTTGGTCAGGTACTATGTATTTGATAGCAATATTGCTTACCTGATATAGAATTTAATCTAATTACATATTGATCTCTTACACTATGTTCACCATAAAGTTCTTCTGCTCAAAGCAAACGCATTTCAATATTGTACTTCATTAATTTCTTCTTTTTGATTTTGATAATGAACATTTTAGGCAAGGTTTACATGTAATTTTTTAAGGGAAAAAAATTTGTAAGGACAAATTAATTAAATATTTTATTCATAAGGACAACACTAATATATTTTATCCAAAAGGACAAATAATAGCCCAGCCCAAATAATACCCCGTTATTTCATTTTTCTTCTTGTACAGCGTAACCCTCAATTTCGTCCGCCGTAATTCAGAAATGACCACAGAAACGCGATCGACGAATTCTCCTCCTACGGATTCCCCTAAATCAAACCGAAATCCTAGCAGCAAGACTGACAGCGAGTTAATGGAAAGAGTCGTGGAAAGGAATTTTGAAACCCTAGCTGATGCCGCCGAATTATCACGAAGTGGAGTCGAAAACCTAGTTATTGACGCCCAGAAGCAAATCGACAGTACTGCAATTGATAAACACGCAGTTGACAGAGGAAATGATAACATTGATTATCAATTTGTGGATGAAAGAGAAGATAGTGGAAAAAATCAAACCGCGAATGTACAAACTGTTGAAAGAAATGAGGTTGAGAACCAGAGTGAAACAATACAGGAGATTACTGATGAAGAAGGTCTGTTGGGGAAAAAAATGATAATGTCAACGCTGAAAATGTAGAGCAAGCGAATTTAGCCAAAAGAAATGATAATGTTAATCGAAAAAATGATGGAAAAAAACAGTCAGGAAAAGCACTTAATGTATAAGAAGAGAGACGCAGTCGAAAAGGTTCAATGATCCTAAATATGTTGCAGAAAAGTTGAAGAAAGAAATGAATGACAAAAAAAAAAGGTAAGTTCTATTCATTATAATAAATTTTTGTATGTTTTGTTTAAATTTTGTAACAATATTTCTTTATTTGTGCAGGTTAAAGAAGGAAGAAAATCGAAAATTCTTGAAGAAAAGGATGGTGGAGTCAATGAAGAAAATTCTGTAAGTAAAAAATGCTAACTTCAATTATATAAAAATGATAACTTCATAGGTATTAAAATGATATCCTGAGTATAGATATTTATAAAAAATGATACTGTATATGTGTTAAAAATGATACCTTGAGTATGAGAATACTATTTTACTTGATTTTTTTTGTGTAGGTAAAAATGATAGTGTATATTGATAAAATGATAATGCAAAGTGAGACTGTAAATTTGTTAATTAGTATAATTAGCACTTACATTGTTATTTAGATTAATTATGGTTTGTAATGAATGAAATTCAATTGTGTCAGTGATAAATAATTTTGTTCTCTACAGTTATTTTAGTTTTTTTTTTTTTTGATAACTAGGATGATGATTTTGAAAACCCAAGGCCTCAAGAAATCAAGTCTGGTACAATTCCAGTGGAAAGTAAAGAAGAGGTAGTGGTTGGTGAGAAAACCAGTTGTGCTACAGCTTACAGATGTGGGTTGCAATCGTCTTACAAGACGATCTATTTGTTGAGAGATAAGAAAGCACTTACATCAAAGCAAATTGAGTTTTTGAAACAAACACCATTCTATGATTTCTTTTCTGTTTTTTACGAGAAAAACATTTCACTAACAGAGTGCAAGAAAAAAGCAGAAAATTTGGATGCTGTATTCGTGCTACTCAGTGGAGAAAGAATGTTTTGTGTTTGGTGAAAGTGAAATGGAAATATGTCCAGAAGATATAAGTCTTCTATTTTACATGCCTTTGGAAGGTACTGATATAGACGATACACCAAAAATGACTTGTAAAACGACACCGACAGATTGCAAGGAATTCGTGTCGAGAAACTTTGGGAAATCAACTATCATTGTAAGAAGTTTAATTGAAAAAAGAATTAAAGAAGAAATAGGGAAGAAGAAGGTGTTTGAAGAGGACTTGCCGCTGCTTATGATAATGCTAATATTGCTTACATTTTTCTTTCCGAATAACCAACAAAAGTTTAGGTGGGGTTTCATTCCATACATTGTAGACGCGAAGAAAATGAGATCAGTGTCATGGCCTAAAACCATTCAATCAAGTTTTAAAAAGTTTGTAAAAAGTTCCATAAAAAATCCGCGTGATATGGCTGGTTGCTCAATGATTCCTTTGGTAAATATTTTGATTAAAGTATTTCTTCTGTAAACACGGCCAACTATTGATGAATTTATTGTTAACATTGTATTTTATGTTTATGCAGTATGTGATGTGTGAGAAGTTAAATCTAATTGCCCAGAGGAAGAAGTTTGAGAATAAAATCCCTCGTTTTGCCAGGTGGGATTTGAGGAAGTTGAGTAAAATTGTGACGAAGGAATTTTTAGACACTTTCAAAGCTGGACAGGTAAAAATATAATTTTGATGTATTCGTCGGGTTCGTTTTTGTGTAGGTACCGTGTATTGGAATTTTTTTGGTATCTTATTTGTAATTAGTTAGGGATTTTTTTTTGTACTAATCTTAATTTCATAGTCCATGGGTATCTTTTTCATTCACTACAAATATCATTTTTATGTTGAATTGTTAACTTCATATTTAGGTTATCATTTTTGGTGTCTTGTAGATATCATTTTTACAGTCAATTTAACTTAACATTTTATGGATATCATTTTTTCTAAACTGTGGTTATCATTTTTTGTTTTTTGTTTCGTACACAACATTTGTCCACAAACACAAATAATTAGCCAAAAAATTTTTTGTCAGTTCAGTATTTCATTAATCAGTTTACTGACTACGCTCTTTGATGATATTATTCAACTGTTCAATTTTTTAATTTAATCTGCTGAGTATTTAACTTATGAAATACCCATAGATATCATTTTTTAAACAATTCAATTATCATTTAATTTGTACAAATGCTTATTCAATTTTATATTATCATTTTGCATGTATTACAGTTATCATTTGTTGATGTCTTAGCCACTGTACAGTTTTTAGTTATCTTTTTCCAGCTGATGTAGTTATCATTTTTTAAATTTTGATAGTTGACATAAATTGTAAAAACATACAAAATAGTGAAAAAGGAAAAAAATTCTGTTATACATCCATTCTTTTTAAATCCAATTCTAAATTGTGGCTAGTATGAAAATTAATTCATATTATGTGTCTTCTTGTGCAGGTAATGGAAATGGGAAAAATTGTACTACATGAAACACTGCTGTTAGAGTGTAAGGAAAGTTTGGCAAATAGAGCTGCATTAAAAGGAAAAGTTGCACAAAACAAAAAAAGAAAGCGTGGTCAGCAAGTCCAAGTAGTGGAAACAGTTGGTTTGGACATGGAAAATAGAGTTCTGAACTATCGCATCACAGAGTTGGAGAAAGAAAACAAAGAATTTAAAATGAAGTGGATGCAGGAAAGAAACTTGAGAAGAAAAGCAGAAGAAGAGTTATGTAGACTTAAAGAGCAAATGAAACAACAGAAAGCTGAAATGCAACATGATAAAACGGAGGATAGAGTTGGTTTACAAACGACAATGGTTGATGCGCATACAGATGATAATTTGGACTGTAATGAAGTGAGAACAACTGAGGTGAATAATCTGAATCTAGATCAGGATAAATTGAACGATTGCATGACGAATGTTAAGGATAGGAGTTATGCAGAAGAAAGCCTACCAGCTGGTTTAGGGAATGAAAAAACGCCAGTCACAGTTAAAGATTCTGTCGGTAACAGTGAGATTGAAAATAAGAGTGTACAGTCAATTGACGACATTGAACCTCCGAGTTTTAGTTTTAATTTGACTGCTGAGATTGCAAAGATGAAAGTCAGAAAAGGGAATTCTCAAAAGTCAAGGAAAAAAAAAATTAAAAAATCATCTTCCAAGTCAAAAAGTGCAAAACCACCTTCATACGTACTGAGATTGAGAGCAAGAAGAAGAACACAAAAAAGAAAAGAGGAGTATGAATATTATGTAAAAGCGTGGAAGAAAGCACGGGTAACACAAAAGAAGGAGACTGAAGTTTCATGTGAAGGGAAAAATGATGAGTTACAACTCTCATTGATTCCATTTGATGATGAAAAATGTAGGGAAAAAATGATAAATGAAGATAACGTGGAGCACGAAAAAAATGTTGAACTGGTAGAGCCAATAAATGTTGAAGAACCGTCATGGAAAGCCTTGGACTTATCAAAATGCAAAAAAGTGACAAAACATCTAGATGATGAGGACGGTAGAATTGTACGGAAATTTTATTCAATGTCAATAGCAGAAGACAAGTGAGTATTATATTTCCATCTGTGCTTATAAAACATAGAAATTATTTTGTTAACTGTTTGACTTGTATATATTGGACAGTCCAGTAGCTTGGCAAGATGATGACATGGCAAGGGGAGGATGTGTTGTGACGAAGGACATGCTGACAGAATTGTTGAGAGGGTCATTAACAGATGGGCAGGTAAACATAAGTACAAAAATAATTTATTGATAGCCATCTTACTGAAATAGTTCATGGGTATCATTTTTCCTTCAATGAAGATATCATTTTTTGTGTTGAATTATTTACTGGATTTTTGGTTATCATTTTTATTGTATAGTAGTTATCATTTATACAGTTCATTTAACTTTACAGTTTCTAGATATCATTTTTTATAAAATGTGGTTATCATTATCTGTTATTTGATTATTACACAATATTTCTCCACAAACACAAATACTTACAAAAAAATATTGTTGTCAGTTCAGTATGTCATCATCCAATTTAGTGACTACACTCTTTGATGATATTATTTGTTAATGACTACTCATTATTGATTTGAATTTTTAACTCCAGGTTTATATTATCATTTTCTGTTTATTTAAGATATCATTTTAGTAATTCATATCACTTAACAGTTTATGGATATCTTTTTTTCTAAACTGTTGTTATCATTTTATGTTTTTTGTTAATAACACAACATTTCTCCACAAACACAAATTATTAGCAAGATAAAGCAATGACGTAAATCGTTTATTAGTTATTGTAGCATGTTTATTGACTTTATGTCTTTTTTTTTTTTGGGATATTCAGATAATCGACTGGTGCACCAATAAATGTGATCTAGTTGATTACAATTACGCAATGTCTACAATGATGACAGTAAGTTGAATCACAGTTTTAAAAAATTAATATTACAGTATTCAGGTCTTTAGTACTCATTAAGATAAAGTTTACACTGAGCAAAAAGGTATAATGGAAGGCAGGAGTTCAATTATTAATTGTTTGGTTACTCCTTTCTTGAAAGAAGCAGCTTTACAGAAGTATACAGAAAAAATTTACTTCCCATTACATTTTGACAACCATTGGTCCCTGTCGACATTAGCATATGCAAACATGCAATGGGTTCACTACGATTCGAAGAGACCAAGAAGATCGAACAAGTATTATAATCTTCATTTGAACGAAGCGTATGAAGTGGTAAGAATTTTCCGTTATATTTTTCGTGAGTAAACTAGTACTAAAAAATGTTTATTACAGCGAAAGAAAGTGGAAGAAATTCTGCAACAAATTTGGGTAGAAAATAAAATTGTGGATAAGAAAATTGTTGACGGAAAGATTTTTGAAGAACCATGTGCACAGCAGCACTCTGACAGGTTAAGTTTTCTTCATGTTGTTTTTCTGATGTTTCTGTCTTTATAATTTATTTTTTGCGTTGCTGAATACAAAAGAAGTACTAGTTTGTCCCAATAATTGATTGAAACTGACATAGAAGTGTTTGTGATGCACAACAATGATAACTGGAATTTTTTTTCTATTTTCTAATCAGCATTAGTTTTCATTTATACAGAGTGGACTACGGGATATTTGTCATCATAAATATAATTTCAGACAACAGAGCTGAAATTCCACTAAAGGTGTCGAAAGAGAATATGGATAAGATAAGAGCACTAATTGTACGTGAAGTCATTTCGAATCATGGATGCTGCTGGAATCTAGTTCGATTCGTCACTGGATTGACCAAAAAGAGCAGTAAAAAATCAATGAAAAAATGAGTGAAACAGTGCTGTGTGTTGTAGTTGGTTGGAAAACAGTTTATTTTCTGTTACGTTGAAATTTATGCAGTTTTTAATGTTTAAAATTTCAGTAATGAATTGATGTTTGTGTGAAATACTAGTACTGAATAAATGATTGATGATGAATCTGTGTACTAGCAAAATTAAGGATTTGGATTGGAAAAGTCTAAATTTGAAAAATAATATCATTTTTACTGTTATCAGTATGTTGTATGTGTGCACAAGGGATGTTAACTATCAAAATGTAAAAAATGATAATTACATAAGCCGGGAAAAGATAACTTAAAACTGTACAGTGGAGGAGATATCAAAAAATGATAACTAAACTGCATAAAAAATGATATCCAGAAACTGTTAATTGATTTGATTTATAAAAATGATATCTAAAATATACGAAAAATGATAACCTTAATCTGAAGTTTTAAATTCAAAGAAAAAATGATATCTGCAGTGTAGGAAAAAAGATACTCATATACTCTGAAAGGAAGATAAGTTAAAAATGACCCCTAAAATATTATAAAAATGATACCAGGATATTTTTTATACATGGTAACTACACAAAACTGAACCCTACAAAGACATTGAAAAGATAATCACCTAATTAAACATAAAAGAAAAACATAAATAAATGTATACAAACTTGTAAAAACAAATACTAAACATGCAGATCGAATGTCAATGATCATAACAACAAAAAAAAACATCAAGCCAACAACACAGCAATGTTATAATAAAATGTTAACAAAATAAAATAAGAATTTTATTTATTAAAAATGCAGATTGTTGCGTACATTTAAAGAGCATAATCAACTAAATTGCCAACGCATACAAGTTTACTCGACAAGTATATATGGAGATACAAATGATACATAGAAGAAATATAATGAATTTTATTCTTTAATTTTTGGACGCTTGACAATTCCGCTTATTATGACCATATGCATTGCACACTCTACATCTGTTTAGCTTGTTTCGGAAATATGCAAATCCTCCTTTTCTTTTTGATGAAGGTCTACCAGCACCACGTTTATCCTTTGGTGGCTTAATTATTGCTTCAGTACTTGAATCAACATCTGGTTTGTCATATGTAGGTATAGGATTAATTGTATGACTATATGAAGATCGGTAAGCTTCAACCGTGAAATAGTGCTCAATGAAATCGTACACATTTAATTTCATTTTAGTAATGCATTTTATCGCATGAGCACATGGAAATCCCATGACATTCCACTGGTTACAGCTACAAGTCCTGTCTTGTAGATCAACACGATGAGAGATTGGTGATCTAACTTCAAAAATGTGTTCAGAAGCCCGTAATACATCCCAACCAAAACCGTCTTGAACTAGCACTTGTAATCGATTTTCCATTGTTGGACACAAAATAGTAGTCCATAAACGGGATTCTTCCCGACGTTTAGCCATTTGTTCCATGATTTTTATTCGTATCCCGTCCAAACAAGATGTAATTGGTAAGGCCCGTTCTTCTAAAATCCAGCTGTTGAAACTTTCAGCCACATTGGAGCTGTACTCACCGTACCTTTTACCACGGAAAAAAAAATCAGCCCACTTATCAAAAGGTTTGTCTTTCAAAAAATTAACCGCTGCAGCACCACCAACTTGTAAAAACTTTGAATGAGCAACTTGAAACTCATGAACATTAGATGCTCGAGAACATGTGTAGAACAATTCCACAATCGAAATGTGTGCATTTTTGGACTTAACAGCAGACAACAAATTTTGTTCCATGTGAAGGTAGCAATAACTATGGTATGAAGTGGGAAAAACATCTTGAACACCCGAAATCAGACCTTGATGTCGATCGGACATAAAAACCAAATTACGATCTTCGTTAAGCATTTTCTTCAAATGATTTAAAAACCAACTCCAATTATCCACATTTTCAATTGTAACTACGGCCATAGCTAGAGGGAAGAAACCTGGAGAAAAAAATTTGAATATAAATCATAAAGAATTCTTCATTATAAGAAAAAATTATAGTTTCAGACATAAAAAAATGTTAATTAAATACTGTAAAATACAAACTGATACCTGCAAATAACAAAAAATGATGCTTAAAAAGTGTTTGATATAAACTGATCCCTAAATACGTAGTAAAATGATACCTACAAACTGCAGATTGGAAACAGAGAAGAAAATGATACCGTAGTTTAAAAAAAATGATAACTTAAATCAGTACAGCTAAACAATGATAGTGTAAGAAACAAAATACTGATAAATAATAAAATGTACTAACTAAAACTGATCCAATAGGGGCCAAATGGTATCGTAAAATAATACCTTGATTGCCGTTCTTAGCTGTAGCACCCATCAACACTCCTGGCCTCCCTTTCAAATGGGTACCATCTAAAAAAATCATAGGCCTACAATGTTTGAATCCAAGAATACAAGCACCAAAAGCAACAAACACTCGTTCAAACTGATTTGTAGAAGAGTCTACATCCATTGCAACATAAGAACCTGGGTTGTGGGTCTGTAGTGCACCTAAATACCAACACAAATCATTGTACGACATTGCATCATCGCCATACAATTCCTTTAAAGCCAATTGCTTTCGTTTATAAGCATAAGGGTAAGACAAAGTAAGATTAAACTCTCTTCGAAAATCATACATAATGTCTTTCGGTTTCTTATTCGGACGATCTCTAATTTCATCAATGATCAATGATTTAACAAATTCACTAGATAGAGCAGGTTTATTCGAATTTGTTAAACCACCTCCGCAAGAATGGTCAGCAATCAAATTTCTAATGAAAAACCTACGTAGTTGGCCAACATCAGAAGAGGCATGCACTTTAAAAAGACAACCAAAAGACGATGATGAGCAAATAGCAGTGATCCTAGTAGCACTATTCTTCAGAAATTGTAATTCATGACCTGATTTAATTTGATAGGCCATCAAGAATAGTCTGAACTCAGTAGCGCCTTCAAAACAAAAACCGGTAAAATTAGAAAATTTCAATGTTGATCCATTTTTCATAAAATCTTTTAAGTAACTCTTCCTATGGAGAACAATGTTCGCACCCAAACATGGAACAGAAGACGAAGGAATCGAAACATTAGTAGAAAGTGCTGAGGAACCATCAACCACATCTTCCAACAGATACTCCTTCAACTTAACATCAAATGAAAAAAAAGCAGCCCTCTTATGTAATTGAAATAAAATGGTACTTTGAAGATCAAAGTCAGTTTCAACAATTTTAGTTCTTTCCTCAATCACGTAGCTTATTTCAATTGATTTAGGAGTAAGCTGAGACCAGTACGCACATATTTCATTTTGCAAAGCGTACAATAAACAATTAACCGACAACCGAGTACTGAAAGAGGTACCATTGAAGACAAGCACTATAAGAAGAGTGTCTTCACAACTGCAACACATTTTTAATTTGAACACTTCAGTTAGCAGAGTAAAAAGAGGTAAACACATACAGTAAAAAATTAAAACAAGCAGGTAACACATACAAAATGATACCTATAAAAATAGTACAATGATATCTACAGAATACTGCACATTCAAAGAAGAGAGAAGAAAATGATAACCACAAAAATACTAAAATGATACCTAAAAACTGCAGTAGTTAATTTTTCATGAAACCATAACAAACAAATTCCAATTTTACTCAAAACTAACATGTATACTGATTGAATAAAAAATTGCTTTAATATAAAACAATTTTAATTCGTCAATGCATTTACATTTCAATTATTGAATTTATAGAAAAAACAATTGAGAGTAAAAACAAAGAATAACAGGAAAAAATAACAGAGATAAAAAAACAGGAAAAAACCATACCTGCTTGTATCACAACGAGAATCCATGAATTTTTAGTATCATAAACGCACAATGAATCGTCGAAATTTGTCCTAAACCTAATATGCAATTGATCGCGGTTCTGTATGATTGGCTTCTGATCAAATTTCCGTTCAAGAATTCTGTGTTCAATTAGGATTTCGGATTTGATTGAATTTATGAAATCAAAATAAAAATTGAAATCGAAAATATGGAAGACTGAGTCGAGATGAATGACGGCGAGATCCTGATAATTTTTCCAGGACGAGAAAGATTTTATGAATTAAGGAATTGTGCGCGTGATATGCGGAAGATAATTTCGACAGGTAATAAAAAAAGCACGTGAGATCAGAAAATGAAGATGTTGTCCTTGTGAGTAAAATTTAAGTTGGCTGTCCTTTTGGAGAAAAAAGCCTTTAAATTTGTCCTCTTAAATATTTTCCTGTTTTTTTTAAATAAATTGAATATCATGCCATTTACGGTTTTGATAATAAGAATGCTAATACTTCTAAAACAACAAGGAGCAACCTAACAGACATTGTCCGCAGTGTTATATTTCCCGGTTTAATAATTCTTTCCATTCTAATTATAACTGATGCATATGGTTATTTTACCAATATAACCCCATTCACTTAATTGGTTTCACATAATAATTAAAATAAATTTTTTAATCTGTGCTAAATTTAAATAATTGCTGGTGTGAATTCTTATTTAATGCATTTGATGTTTAGGATAACTTGAATATTGGATTGATAACAAAATTAACTTGCCAAAAATTTAATATCAATAGCAAGCATGCACTGTAGTAGACCAACCAACCCAACTGGTATAGACGTTCACTCTGTACTCACCAACGTCTACTGTGTACTTAAAAAAATGGTAATTTAAATGCATGATTTTAATGTTAATATAAAATATTTTTATTTACACAGGATGTTGCAGAATCTCTGTTTAAGAAGACTTGGAGTGGTACTAAAGATCGCAACAGATGCCATCAAAATTGGTGTCAATGTGAGACGCTAGCAGTATCGTAAGTTGGGCTCTGATTTATGTGCATTTGATTTGTATGTGTGCTCTTGATTTGAACACTTATTTTTTCCTTATTTCTACTCCATCAGGTTTTGATTTACACTCAGCTAACTATGTACCTACTATATTGTGCAGTGTGAAAATGCTTTTTTGCTTTTGTCAAATCATTTAGCTTGCTGTCTTTACTTACAAACCATCACTTACATGCAACGCCTTCTGTTTACTACTTAATTAGTTTGTCTCTCTTTCTTCCTTCCTCTTACATCAAAATTTATGTCTTGATGTTCTTTTGTGTGCTTATTATATCATCTGCTGCTGCTACTACTACTAATTTAGACATGTATTCAGATGGTTTTCTTTTTCATGCTTTTTGCTATTTTTTTAAGTTACTTTCTTGACTTATTTCTTCATGTATTTGATTTTCCCTTATGTCCCTGCTGCTTTCCATGAATAGATACAGTCTTCAGCCCAATATTCATCTCACTCTGTCGCACTAACAACGTGTGCAACCCTTTAGGTGTTGAATTACAAAGGAAAAATACAAATACAATTTTTTAATTTATCTCTTTTGTTGTTCCATTTTTGGGGAAATATTTTTTAAGGACAAAAGCCCACTAAAATTTATCCATAAGGACAGCTGTCTAATATTTTATCCTAAAGGACAATACACTGGAAAAAAAATTCGGCGGCTTCTTTCTTCTTCTCTCCTCTCTCACGTCATTCCCGTTTTCATCTGAAATCACGAAATCATGAAATCGCAAAAGCACAAAACGCGAAATCACGAATTTCAGAAAATACTAAAATCGAAATATAAGGAAAACATCACGAAATCAAAATCGAGAAGAAAATCATTCGAAACCCTAAAAATAATAAAAAAAAATGTCGATCAACAAAATTCAAATGGAAACCACAATTGAATGGAATAAACATATTTTACAAACGATGAAAAGCACAATTGAAGAAATCGAAATTGTTGAAACAATTTTTATAGGTTGGAAATGTTTTTTTTTTCATTTTACCAGTTCAGCAGTTCGTAGGTATCATTTTTGTATTTTTGTAGTTATCATTTTTCGTGTTTTTAACTTTAAAACATAACAACAGTTTTTAGGTATCATTTTTCTATTTTTCTAGGTATCATTTTTCTTGTTTTAACTTCAAAACGTAGCAGCAGTTTTTAGGTATCAGTTTGCTATTTTTTAAGTTATCATTTTTATCGTTTTAACTGTGTTATATGTTTTTTTTCATGAGATTTTGTTGCTGTGTTAATTTTGAAGTTATATTGTTGTATCGGCTTTGAAACGAAGCCGAACTTATTTCAATTTAATCAATCAAACTGTAATATAATTTTTTTTCATTATTTTATCGTCAAAGCATTGCATCAATATTTAGATATCAATTTTCTAATTTTTTAGGTATCATTTTTCCTGTTTTAACTGTGTTATGTGTTGTTTTGATGTGATTTTATTGCTGTGTTTATTTTGAAACTGTTTTTTTGCATCAACTTCGTCACTCAGTCGAACGTATTTCGTTTTATTCAATCAAACTGTGATGTAAACCATTTTTGCATTAATTTTTCTTTAAAACATTGATGCAGTTTGTAGGTATCATTTTCCTAATTTTTTAGGTATCATTTTATATGTTTTAACTGTGTTAAGTGTTTTTTCATGTGATTTTTTGTTGTGTTACAGTAAAAATGATACCTTAAAAAATATAAAAATGATACCTTAAAACTGCAGTACTATTTAACATAACATAGAAATTACACTAAAAATGATACCTTAAAAATTATAAAAATAATACCTAAAAACTGCTGTGATGTTTAACATAACAAATAAATTAAAGTAAAAATGATACCTACAAAAATAGAAAAATGATACCTAAAAACTGCTGCTATGTTTTAAAGCTAAATACATGAAAAATGATACCTAAAAAAATATCAAAATGATACCTACGAACTGAAATATTATTAACGAACAAAAAAAAACATTTCCAATCACGAAAAAAATGTTTCAACCAATTCGTGTTCTCCAAATGTGATTTACGTCGTCTATAAAACATTATTATTCCATTCAATTAGGATCTACAAATCGATTTTTGCTGTTCGTCCTTTTTCTTTTGTCGACTTTTTCCTGTTTCGAGCGATTTAGGGTTTCGAATTTTTGGGTTCGAACGTTAATTTCGATTATGATGTTCTTCTGTTTTTCGGGATTTATGATTTACGATTTGAGATAAGAGCGACAGAGGAAGAAGATGGAGCGGACGAGAATCGATTGCGAAGGGAGAAAATAGAGCGCACGTGAGGGAGAAGAGAAATAGTGTATTGTCCTTCTGAGTAAAATTTTAGTGGGCTGTCCTTATGGATAAAAAGGCCTTGGCTTTTGTCCTAGTAAATATTTTCCTGTTTTTATACAAGCGTGAGCATTTTCTTCACAGTGCGTATTTTTATATTTAGAAAAAACAAGAATTTCCTTATCTATGATTATTTAAGAACATGTTGTTAAACCTGAACCTTTAACCTTAGTGGGATGACATTGAAGTTACATGGTTTTTTTATTTTATTTTTTGAGAAATTCGGTATGCAGATTAATCGTGTATGTTTAGATGTAGCAGCAGCAAAATCAAAAGCGCCCTCATCGCACGATATTTCCTAAGATGCATATTAGATGTTGTTCTTTAAAGCATTACGTCAACCTAGGTGGGAGCATATGTCATCAAATTTATAGTAACACAGCAACATTTAAAAAATATACTTACAGATAAGATGCTAAGTACATTACGACAAGAAATGGTTTGATGTAAAAAAAACCAGCTTCTTTTATGTTCGCCTTAAATTTGTTGTATGCTTTTTTTGTCTAGGTGAAAGATAGGCATTTTTTTTTCAAATCTCTGTGCACTTTAGCGTAGTTCAACCGTTTTCTTTTATGTCCATGATCTGTACGAATGACCATTTTCTTTTAAACACACCATTCTATCCACAGGTACTTTTTGCCATGACCTTTCTATTTGGTGTTTCTTTACATTCTCGCTCCGTTATGTTCACTGCAATTACATTGCTTGATTCAAAATTATTATAAGACAAATAAATTAAGAGGTGTGCTTTTCTTCCTTTTAAGAATTTTTACTGACTTAACAGATAAGCATACTGAGTATCAAATACAAACAATTTAATAATGCTTTTCTTTTAAAATTTACAGAGTGATCCTCGTATTGAGGACAACACTCAACATTATTCATTGATATAATAAAAGCAAAAGCTGCCACTGAAATTGGCAGCCAATGATACATAAGATGAAATGTGTTAGAAATCAAGTTTGCTCGTTCTTGAAACAAATGTGTATCATTAGACAGATGATCCACATAAAACCATGATAGCTAACAATGCATACTAATAAACTACATTTGCAATACAAATATGATAGCATAACCTAAGGAGAAGAATTATTACATATATACGCTAATTCTATACATACACCGTACACAACGTTATCTACAACATAAACCTTTTAAAAAATCTTAACACAAAGATGCCTCTGCTCAATAAAAAAACAATGTCAATATTAAAGAATAAAGTATGTATGATAGTGATACATAAACCCTCTTTATCCACATTATATATACTCAGTATGGTTTTCCATAGTACAGCTAAACTTCATCGCATTACACGTTAAATTACATTTGAATTCCATTCAACCATGAAATCCATAAGATGACAACTAATGTTCATGTGCATAATCTATTTAACATTTTCACTTCAAATTCTTTTTTTTTTTAAAAGCTAATGTATAATACCATCGCCAATATGATTTCTAGAGTACTAATTTCCATCTATCTTTTACATTAATTAATTCACGTTAAATTTGGTGTATTGAAATTTTAAACATGAGTTTTGATATATAAATAATTAAAGAAGTCTAAATTCTATTTGAAGTATTCATTTATTATTTTCAAAAGTGAACTTGAACACCTTGAAGAATAATATCCTTAATTTGAGTAATGCGTGGGAGAGATAGTAAAAGTAGATTGATCTTTTTATTTTATTTTACAGTGAAGGGTAACTTTATAATGTATGATGTCCATTAAGTAACATAATGATGTATTTAATTTTGGCTAATTTGTATGTTAAGTAACATAATGTATGTTGTCTGTTAAGCACCACGGTATTTAAGCTGCGCATGGATCACTTGATTAATTTGTATAGCATGAAGTGATGAGTCTGCATGACTACAGTGAACCTTGACTTTGCATGTTACGAATAGGCTGCAAGTTCGAGGCATATATGTGGCTGTAACTACATACATGGGAAGATAACATTGCTAAAATGTGGATAGGTGCTATTGTTGCTTGAAAGAAGGTTTTACCGCACTGAAGCAAATATATTGCAAGTTGCAATGGTGTAAAAAGAATCCCAATGCTGCTGATGATGAGAAGCTATTATCACAGCCCTCCGATGAGTACCTTACTAGATGGACTACTTCATGGTTAAAATTGAGGAATAGCAGCAAAAACTTAAGGTAATGTTTAGATTCCTTTTTTTACCTTAATTATTACATTCCATTTTCTACACATTTTCTTTTGGAATTTATGTTATGTTAACAGCAATTGGCGGACAAGTTATTTAATTCCAATCATCAAATAAGAAAAATGAGTCAAATGTACTAGAAAGATTCACCTGGTTGAAAGGTGATGTTTTTCTCCCTTTTAAATTTATCTTTTTTGATATTGCATCCGACATATGAAGCATGAATTAAATGTACTAGAAAGATTGGAGTAGGAGCAGCAGCGCGATGCATAAGTTGATTCATAGATTTAGTACCTGGATTCTACATATTTTTCCTTATCTTTTACTAATGGAACTATAGTTTTTGATACCATTCTGAGTAACATACCCACATTATCTGTGCAAAATTTAAGCCTATAATATTTACTAAAGGATTTCCGTTGTTCCCTTTTCAGTTTATAACCGTATTTATTCTTTACCTATTTGCTGTACATATATTACTTTCTCATATTGGCTTTTAAATAAATAATAATAATACTTGATTACCAATAACTCTTTTACCTTCTTAATTAATCATCTTTTACTTTTTGTTAGTGTTGTTATTGGTTTAATGAATATCCAGTTCTCATCCTAAGGCATGCAGCTTGCCTAATGTTAAATGAACCATATTAATAATAGTTAGTTCGATGGACTTTCTACCTAATTTAATCCACTCCGCAATCTTAGTATTGCAGTTGTATAAATAGTGTATGAAGATATTAATTCATGCATATGTGTTCATCAATATGGTTTTCAATGTGAAGTGTACTTCATTTATCACTACTACATGTCACAAATTTTCTCATTATGCTACCTTTGTACACAAATTTAACACTTGTAGCTTTATCATTATCTGTATTATGATATGAAAAGATCAGTTTGAAATGTTTAGATACACAAATTTGCTCATCTTTCATATCCATGGATATATGTGTTGAAGTATGCGATACTATTGTAGAGAATATTTTGGATCTGGAGGATATTTTGGATCTGGAGGATATTTTGGATCTGGA
This sequence comes from Allium sativum, assembly GCA_030737875.1. Classification (NCBI taxonomy): domain Eukaryota; kingdom Viridiplantae; phylum Streptophyta; class Magnoliopsida; order Asparagales; family Amaryllidaceae; genus Allium; species Allium sativum. The sequence goes on along the minus strand of CM060926.1, from coordinate 1,012,631,976 downwards.
GAATATTTCGGATCTAGAGGAAATTTTGGGAATTTCCATATACTTCTATATGCCTATATAAGCTACATCAAATCAATGAGGAGATAACACAAAATCAAGAGATTAGATCAAGATTTATTCTAATTAGGGTTTTGGCAATCCTAATCTTCTTCAATTCCTTTCTCCACAAAAACAAAATTTTCTAATAAATTTGATCATTGTAATCAATCTCTTATACTCTTCTATTGATATTAATAAAGGTTTCTCTCTCAAAGTGCACGTACACAGACAAGACGTCGGTGGAACCACTATAAATCCCTGTGTGATTTAGTTTCTCGTTATTGCTCTATTATTTCCATTATTTGGTGATTGTGATTGGCTTGGATAAGATTGAGATTGTTCGATTGGTTGTTTTTGCACTATTACCACGATCTCGTTTTCCGCGGCGTTGGGATTTTTGATTTGAGCGGTCTTGAATCAAAATTCCTCCACTACATTTGGTATCAGAGCATTGGTGTTGGTAGATAGTTGTAGAAATGCCGAAATCAGGTTCAAATAATTCATCAACAGTTGGTCCAAGTGGTGTAGCTCCTTATGTACGTGGGTCGTATGCAGCTACTGGTTCACAATTGGTTATCGACAAGTGGAATGGCGATAATGATTTCGAAAAGTGGCAGTGGAAGATGAAAGCGGTTCTTAGGCGGAATCGGGTACATCGCGTAGTGTTTGATACACATTTATTGCCAGAGGACATCTCAGATGTGGAGAGAGAAGAAATGGAAGAGTGGGCATTCACTACACTTCAACTTGCCATGGGAGAGAATGTTATTTTCGAAATTAGTGGTGAGACGACTGCTAAAGGTATTTGGAACAAGTTGGAGGAGTTGTATATGAAGAAATCACTCACAAATCGACTGATCTTGTTGCGGACTTTCTTTACCTACAAGATGAAGGAAGGAACTTCGCTAAAGGCGCACTTAAATGTGTTTGATGATTTGCTAATGAAGATGAAGGCGGTAGATTTGAAGATTGAGGAGGAGCAGAAGGCAATGATATTGCTATGTTCGTTGCCTGAGCGCTATACTGTGTTCTCAAACAGTTTGATCTATGGCCGGGATACATTGACTTTAAATGATGTCAAGACGGGTCTTCATAGTGAGGAATTGCGAGATCAGATGAAGGAGCTGAGTGATGGTAGTAGTGGTGCTGGTAATGGTCAAGGTTTATTTGCGGAGAAAGAAAAGTCAGAGAAGAAGGGAAACCGGGGGCGTTCTAAGTCTAAGAAGCCCGGTGGAAGAGGAAAGTCAAAGGAAATAAATGGCAAGTGCTTTATATGTAAGAAACCTGGTCACTAGAAGAATGATTGTCCTGAGAAGGGGAAGAAGGAAGTAGCATCTTCATCAGTTGCGGTGGAGAGAGATGTTGGTGAGGAAGACGTAGATGTTTTGTCGGCTGTAGCATCGGACGTTTCGGGCATCGAATGAGTGCTTGATTCGGGGGCTTCATATCACATGACGCCTAATAGGAATTGTTTTTCTTCTTATGATGATCGAGAAGGAAATTCAATTCTTATGGGAAATGGTGCAGTTTGCAAGTCGAAGGGCATTGGATCCGTGCAAATTCGAATGTTTGACGGAGTGGTTCGTACTCTCACTAATGTGCGCTATGTTCCGGGACTACGGAAGTCACTTATCTCTTTGGGACAGTTGGATTCTCTAGGTTGCAAGATCACTATTGAGAGTGATAGCTTGAGGGTTTCGAAGGGTACACTTGTGGTTATGAAGGGTGCTAGAACTCATGGTATTTATTTGCTTCAAGGAGTGACCGTGGAAGGCGAAACTTGTGTCAGTGTTGATAGTTCTCGTGGCTTAGATGCGACACGGCTGTGGCATGCAAGGAACGTGTCATGGGGAAGCAAACTAGAGTATCATTCGGTGAAGGAAAACATGATTCAAGAGAGATTCTTGAGTATGTGCACACGAATGTTTGGGGACCAGCGCCTGTAGCTTCTTTGGGAGGAGCAAGATATTATATTTCTTTCATTGATGATTTTTCTCGGAAGGTTTGGGTGTATGTAATGAAGGCCAAGTCGAATGCATTTGCAAGATTCAAAGAATGGAAGGCTCTTGTTGAGAATGAGAGTGGAAAATCTTTGAAGGTTCTTAGGTCCGATAATGGCGGCGAATATGTTTCCGGAGAATTTTTGAATTTTTGCAAGCATCATGGTATTCAGAGGCATTTTACTACACCGGGAGATCCGCAATCTAATGGAGTGGCGGAGAGAATGAACCGAACTCTACTAGAGAAAGCTCGATGCTTGAGATTGACATCGGGTTTGTCTAAGGGATTTTGGGCCGAAGCTTTGTCAACTGATCATCGCTAATCTAAGAACTAGAAAAGCGCGACATTTAGATTAAATTCTGCAAGCATACAGGTGTGTAGCATACAGGTCGAACACATGGAGGTGTAGTTAAAAATGATTATTTATTTATTCTTGGGCGAGTTAGACGAAATCTGGAGATGTTTTTAACTGTTGTTGAAATTACTCTGAATCTAATCAGTATCAAATTCAACAATTGAAAAGAAAAGGAGCAATTACTAGAAAAAGAGAATAACAACTAGAACAACAACAGAAATTAAAAGTAGGATTCCTGTTGAAACTAATCAAACAGTGAATCGCTAACAAGCAGTATTAAAAGACAATAACAATATGCGTTCTACCCAAACCTAATTAGGTAGATAACACAAATTGTTATGAAAATAAAACTAGAAAAGAAAAGACTTTTATTAGAACAAAATAGAATACAGAATAGAAAAAAGTGAATCAATTTACAATGGGACATCATGTATATTTATAGAGATGTAGACCAAATCCTAATCAAATCAATGACTAAATGGCCCTCTTTTCCCAAGAAGTAATATTATATCTCTTGCCTTCCTTGACTAGGCTTGTTTGGAAATAATTCTTTTAAGAATATCTGATGCATATCTTGGTGAATATCTTCCAAATCCTCCGTATGGCTAGTTGTTTGGTGATTAAATTGCATGCGATTAATTATTCCAAACAAGGATGCCCATCAAACTCCAAAGGCAACAAAGGATGAAATCTTCAAAATTGATCTTTTCTTGGCAATAAATCAATCAGAAATTCTTCTAAATGGAAATTGAAAATTGAAGTTTCTGAATTGATTTCCATGACTACTCCTGAAAGGTCCCTTAGTGAATATCATACATACACATGAATATGTATATATATAATATAACACTAATCTTTATAGCAAAGGGGCAGTGTGAACGCGTTTCGTTCTTTGGCAAAAAGTGAGCTCGACGGGGATCGAACTCAAGTCTCTCAGTACAAATTTCCATGCAATTACCAGTGAGCTACAACGTCTTTTGTATTTGAGATGGCTTTAATACTGGGAAGTAGCTTTTATCTTTAGTTGGCCTTTAATTTGAACGAAGGAGGCATTTCTTGACATCCTGTAAAAACACACAAAAGTACCCAAAGTATCATTTATTTATTTACACAAGATAAAATATAAGAGCATAAAATAAATACATTTCTATGTTAATCAAATACCCCCACATTTATCTTTTACTCGTCCTCGAGTAAAACAAGAAATAAAAAACTAGACTAGATAGGTCACACTTTCGTAGGAAACACGATTGCATTGAGCGTATGCAACAAGCCGTTAAACCTCTAGGTGTCCCTAGTAGGACGAGTGGTGTCTCGTGAGGGTTTTCAGCGGATACTACCCACAAAATCCAAATGCAGTATGCTATGATTCTAATGAAACTATATGAATGCAATGGACATATGCAAATAAAAACGAAAAATGAAAACACGACTTATTTCAGGAAAGTGGTACAACAAATTAAGTTAATAATTTCTAATCAGTTGATTTTATTTTAGATACCTCGACTTGTCACAAATTTTCAATATAAATCAAGTTTTCAAATGTTAAATTCCAGTTTGGCCAGTTAGTTCGGTCAATAACATAGTGCAGTCATGAAATAAATTCTTAGTTTGCTTGGCACAGTTTGTAAAGTGGTATTCTGATTTTCTCATGTATGGCTAGTCAAATCAATAAGGTCAAGAAGTGTTTGGGCATCATCTCTTATTCTTTATTCTATAAAATTTTAAGATTTATGATTAAGTACATACACCTAACTTAGAAGACCAAGGTTTACCACCCATGCACTGCCTCGCGGACTAACGGAGAGTGGGTAAAGAGCTTGGCGGATTGTGCAGGCCGACTTTGACTTTGTCAACAACGTGTCGGTAATCCTTAGGTGTCCAATCTCATAAAATGATACCAAGATATTCCAACGTTGACTTTGTCAACAACGTGTCGGATAGAGCTTGGCGGGTTTGCACACCAACGCTCGATATACAAGCAATGTTGGATACCCTTGGATTACTATTATTATTATTGAATTTATAAGCATAAAAAGAGAGTTACGCGGATTCAACTTAACACAACTTAGTTTTAAAGATTTGACAAGCCATTATAAGTATTTTAAGTCCTCCACTTATTTAAACAAAGTCTACAATATAGAATAGATTTCATGGCCATCACCTAAGAATCTCCCTATGTACCGGTTCGATCTAAGTTGAGAGAAAAATATACTATCAACTGGCTAAAAATTGTAAACTTATTTTGTTGTATCAATTGAAAATGAGTCATATTTTTCTAAAAAAAAAATTATGGTATGTTACTACAATATAAAATGTATGATGGTCCTACATGAAAAGAAAGAAAAATTAAAGAAAAATCAAAAGAATGCAATGCAGACTCCCCCCCACACTTGATTGAGACAGTGTCCCAACTGTCTAAGGCAGAAAAACAAAAAAAAAAAAATTTAAAATAAAAGAAAAAGAACGTGTACCACCTGATTTCATGGTGGATGATCAGGCTCATGCAGATCGATAAGGTCATCTTCGTCATATTGCTCGAATTCCAAAAATGGTTTCAGTCGCTGACCGTTTACTTTGAAGACTTTTCCATCCCTAGGATTTTCAATTTCAACCGCTCCATGAGGATATACTGTTTTCACAACATAAGGTCCAGTCCATCGAGATCTAAGTTTTCCTGGAAACAAGTGAAGTCTAGAGTCGTATAAAAGAACTTTTTGACCTACGTTGAATTCCTTACGAAGTATGTTTTTGTCGTGTTGGGCTTTGGTTCTTTCTTTGTAGATTTTTGCATTTTCATACGCCTCATTTCTTAATTCCTCTAATTCCGAAATTTGTAACTTCCTATGTGAGCCGGCTTTTTCTAAGTCAAAATTCAAAAATTTTATGGCCCAAAGAGCACGATGCTCTAATTCAAGAGGTAAGTGACAGGCTTTTCCAAAGACTAATCGATATGGTGACATCCCTAGATTGGTTTTATAAGCACTGCGAAAAGCCCAAAGTGCATCAATCAGTTTTACGGACCAATCTTTTCTATTGGAATTCACGGTTTTCTCAAGAATTTGTTCGATTTGTCTATTGGAAACTTCTACTTGTCCACTAGTTTGTGGATGGTAAGGTGTTGACAGCTTGTGTGTGATTGAGTATTTCTTGAGCAAGGACTTAAAAGCACGATTACAGAAATGAGTGCCATTATCGCTAATGATATCTCGAGGTGTGCCAAAGCGTGAGAAGATGTTTTCTTTGAGGAATTTGACAACAACCTTGTTGTCGTTGGTTTTGGTTGGAATGGCTTCAACCCATTTTGAGACATAATCTACCGCAAGCAAGATGTAAAGATTCCCAAATGAATTAGGGAATGGTCCCATGAAATCGATGCCCCAAACATCGAATAATTCAATCACTAAAATGGGGTTGAGAGGCATCATGTTTCGTTTAGTGATTCGACCCGTTCTTTGAAATCGCTCACATTTAGAGCAAAATTCGAAAGCGTCACGGAAGAGTGTGGGCCAATAAAACCCGCTTTGCAAAACTTTTGCAGCAGTTTTTCTTGCTCCAAAGTGACCGCCACAAGCATGGTCATGTGAGAAAGAGAGAATACTTTGGTGTTCATGATCGGGCACACACCTTCGAATGATTTGGTCTGGGCAGTATTTGAAAAGATATGGGTCGTCCCAATAGAAGTTTCGAACTTTCGAGAGAAATTTTTGTTTATCTTGTTTCGACCATTCAGCGGGAATTTGTTGTGTGACAAGATAATTCACAATGTCAGCGTGCCAAGGGGTGTCAGAGATCGAAAGGAGTTGTTCGTCAGGAAAATAGTCATTGATTTGGGTGTCGTTATCATTTTCGTGCACAATTCGAGAGAGATGATCAGCTACGACATTTTCAGAACCCTTTTTATCTCGTATTTCTATATCGAATTCTTGAAGAAGAAGGATCCAACGAATCAAGCGGGCCTTGGCATCCTTTTTAGAAAGCAAATATCGTAGGGCAGCATGGTCAGTGTAAACTATGACTTTGGATCCTATTAGATATGGTCTGAATTTCTCAAGAGCGAAGACAACTGCCAAAAATTCCTTTTCAGTAGTTGAGTAATTCAATTGTTACCTCCCCGGCAACGGCGCCAAAAACTTAATTGTCGCTAATCTAAGAACTAGAAAAGCGCGACATTTAGATTAAATTCTGCAAGCATACAGGTGTGTAGCATACAGGTCGAACACAGGGAGGTGTAGTTAAAAATGATTATTTATTTATTCTTGGGCGAGTTAGACGAAATCTGGAGATGTTTTTAACTGTTGTTGGAATTACTCTGAATCTAATCAGTATCAAATTCAACAATTGAAAAGAAAAGGAGCAATTACTAGAAAAAGAGAATAACAACTAGAACAACAACAGAAATTAAAAGTAGGATTCCTGTTGAAACTAATCAAACAGTGAATCGCTAACAAGCAGTAATAAAAGACAATAACAATATGCGTTCTACCCAAACCTAATTAGGTAGATAACACAAATTGTTATGAAAATAAAACTAGAAAAGAAAAGACTTTTATTAGAACAAAAGAGAATACAGAATAGAAAAAAGTGAATCAATTTACAATGGGACATCATGTATATTTATATAGATGTAGACCAAATCCTAATCAAATCAATGACTAAATGGCCCTCTTTTCCCAAGAAGTAATATTATATCTCTTGCCTTCCTTGACTAGGCTTGTTTGAAAATAATTCTTTTAAGAATATCTGATGCATATCTTGGTGAATATCTTCCAAATCCTCCGTATGGCTAGTTGCTTGGTGATTAAATTGCATGCGATTAATTATTCCAAACAAGGATGCCCATCAAACTCCAAAGGCAACAAAGGATGAAATCTTCAAAATTGATCTTTTCTTGGCAATAAATCAATCAGAAATTCTTCTAAATGGAAATTGAAAAATGAAGTTTCTGAATTGATTTCCATGACTACTCCTGAAAGGTCCCTTAGTGAATATCATACATACACATGAATATGTATATATATAATATAACACTAATCTTTATAGCAAAGGGGCAGTGTGAACGCGTTTCGTTCTTTGGCAAAAAGTGAGCTCGACGGGGATCGAACTCAGGTCTCTCAGTACAAATTTCCATGAAATTACCAGTGAGCTACAACGTCTTTTGTATTTGAGATGGCTTTAATACTGGGAAGTAGCTTTTATCTTTAGTTGGCCTTTAATTTGAACGAAGGAGGCATTTCTTGACATCCTGTAAAAACACACAAAAGTACCCAAAGTATCATTTATTTATTTACAAAAGATAAAATATAAGAGAATAAAATAAACACATTTCTATGTTAATCATCAACCGCGGTGCATATTATTAATCGAATTCCGTGCTCGGCTATTGATAACAAAATTCCGGAGGAAGTGTGGAAAGGGAAGAGCATTGACTTGAGTTATCTTCGTGTATTTGGCAATCCTGTTTATGTGCATGATCCGGGGAATGATAAGCTCTCACCTAGAGCTTTCAAAGGGATTTTGCTTGGTTATATGGATGGAGTCAAAGGCTATCGGATTTGGAATCTGAAAACGAAGAAGGTTTCAGTTTCTCGTCATGTTACTTTTGATGAGTCAGCTATGTTCAAGGAGAACGAAGGCTCATCGGATCTTCCGGATTTGGTTCATGGTGAATCAAAGGAGAAGGAAGTTATTCCCACTTTCAGACCTAGAGAGAGTAGACTTGTTGGAGGTGCTTGCGAGGTGAATGTGGTTGATGTTGCATCACATCACATAGTCCACAGGATTCCTCTAGTAGTGTTGGTGATGTGCACGAGCCTAGAGAAGATTCAATTCAAGGTGGAGCTGAAGGAAGACCGGGTGATGGTATTGTTACTCGGGTTGGTCGGCGTGCTATAAGGCCACCCGAAAGATATGGTGATTGGAACTATCTTAGCTTTTGTGAGAATTTGGACTATGCTCTTCATGTAGTCCAAAATGAGCCGATGGACCTTGATGACGTCATGGGTTCGAGTGATAGCTCGAAGTGGATTTGCGCCATGGAGGAAGAGATGCAATCGTTGATAAAGAACCAGACTTGGGAGTTGGTTCCACTTCCTCAAGGAAACCGTGCTATTGGGTGCAAATGGATATATAAGGTGAAGGACGATGGAAGATACAAAGCTAGGCTAGTGGCTAAGGGGTTTGCACAGAGGAAAGGAAAGGAGTATGATGAGATCTTCGCACCGGTTGTGAGGCATACTTCTATCCGGATACTACTTGCATTAGTTGCTATTTACGACTTGGAGTTGGAGCAACTAGATGTGAAAACCGCCTTCTTGCATAGAGACTTGGATGAAGACATATACATGGAGCAACCGGAAGGGTTTGTTGTAGAAGGTAAGTCAGAACTAGTTTGCAAGTTGAAGAAATCACTATATGGTTTGAAGCAATCACCTAGGCAATGGTACAAGAGATTTGATCATTTCATGCTTGAAAGTGGCTTCCATCGAAGCATCAAGGATGCTTGCGTTTACTTCAAGAGGTTAGGAAATGATTGTTGGGTGTATTTACTCTTGTATGTGGACGATATGCTCATTGCTTCTAAGGACAAGGCAGAAATCAACAAGTTGAAAGAGAAATTAAAGGCGGAGTTCGAGATGAAAGACCTTGGAGAAGAAAAGAAGATCTTGGGCATGGAGATTGTAAGGGACCGAAAGCGTTTTGAGTTGAGATTGACTCAAAAGGAGTACATTAAGAAGGTGCTTTGTCGGTTTAACATGGAGAATGCAAAGGCGTTAAATACACCTTTACCTTTACATATGAAGCTTTCGGATAAGGGATCACCTATCGGAGAGAAAGACAAGGCTTATATGGTAAAGGTGCCATATGCAAGTGCGGCTGGTAGCTTAATGTATGTCATGGTGTGTACAAGGCCCGATATTGCAAATGCCGTCGGGGTGGTTAGTCGGTATATGGCTAATCCGGGGAAATCGCATTGGGAAGCCGTGAAAGCTATATTGAGATACTTGAAAGGCACAACATCTCATGGTCTTTTTTTTTTTGTGGTAGTGATGTATTGAGTTGCAAGTTAGTTGGTTATTGTGACTCGGACTACGCCGGTGATAGAGATCGGAGGAAATCAACTTCCGGATATGTCTTCACACTTGGTGGTACGGTTATTAGTTGGAGATCGAGATTGCAGACCGTAGTTGCTTTATCCACTACGGAGGCGGAGTTGATAGCCGCTGTGGAAGCGGCAAAGGAGGCACTCTATTTGAAGCGACTATTGTGTGGCTTGGGTTTCGAACATGAGAGTATTGATGTTCGATGTGATAGCCAAAGTGCTATACATTTGGCGGAGAATTTGGCGTTTAGCTCACGAACGAAGCATATTGAAGTGAGAGAGTCATTTCTAGTAGCCATGGACGAAGACAAGCAAGTATGTCTTCGGAAAGTGCACACAAAGGATAACGCGGTGGACATGTTCACTAAGACATTGCCGGTTGGGAAGTTCGAGCATTGCTCGAACTTAATTCGCTTGGAGAGATGCTAGGTGTCACGAGGTGGCACAGTTGAGAGAGAAACTTGGGTGTAGAAGAGTATCGGTGAGAGGTTGTTGTTATATCTTCATGGTAAGTACTCGTTTTCACTTCCGAGTACATTGTCTTTCGGTGGGACTGGTTTAGGAGTTGGATGTTTCAACACTTTATTGACGGGTGGGGGCTATGCCTGAACTCGTTAGTGAAGTGCAATGGGCGGTGGCTATGCCGGAGTTCATTGGGGAAACATTCACGCTTTCTTGATTGAAGATAGAAGGAAATGCTTGGGTGCATTGAAGGTTGTGATGTAGATGGATATAGTATCGAGGTGGAGTGTTGAAGTATGTGATACTATTGTAGAGAATATTTTGGATCTGGAGGATATTTTGGATCTGGAGAATATTTTGGATCTGGAGGATATTTTGGATCTGGAGAATATTTCGGATCTAGAGGAAATTTTGGGAATTTCCATATACTTCTCTATGCCTATATAAGCTACATCAAATCCAAAAGGAGATAACACAAAATCAAGAGATTAGATCAAGATTTATTCTAATTAGGGTTTTGGCAATCCTAATCTTCTTCAATTCTTTTCTCCACAAAATCAAATTTTTCTAGTAAATTTGATCATTGTAATCAATCTCTTGTACTCTTCTATTGATATTAATAAAGGTTTCTCTCTCAAAGTGCACGTACACAGACAAGACGTCGGTGGAACCACTATAAATCCCTGTGTGATTTAGTTTCTCGTTATTGCTCTATTATTTCCATTATTTGGTGATTGTGATTGGCTTGGATAAGATTGAGATTGTTCGATTGGTTGTTTTTGCACTATTACCACGATCTCGTTTTCCGCGGCGTTGGGATTTTTGATTTGAGCGGTCTTGAATCAAAATTCCTCCACTACATTTGGTATCAGAGCTTCATGGTTCGAGGGGACCAGTATGTGTAGCATGACCGAAGCATGACTCCTAAGGGGCTTGAGCATGGGATGCTCGTCAAGGTGGAGATACAATGGTAAAAACAGCCTGACGCCACTGCTTATGAGAACTCGGGGTAGTAGCCTAGCCAACTGTGAAGAGGACTCAAGGTGTAACTCTAATGTGACTTGAGCAATACTCGCCAAGGTGGAGATTGTTAGGTGTGGCTCGCATTGGAATGGAGTGGGTGCGTGGATTGAACGGGAGAATTGTCCCACATCGCAAGATATTAAGAAAGATCGTGGTATATATATGGTATTGGTGGCATGTAACAATGGAGATTCCTTTTATTACAATAAATGTTTGCCAATACCAAATTATATGCTCGATGGGAGGCGATGAGAATGTTCAATCGGGACGCCGGCATGAGAGACTTCGACCGTTGACTCCGATCGATAGACACGGTGAAGCGCGTACGGTACGTAGGGAATGCCGAAACTCAACAATATGTTCCATTGATTCGGTATAATTTTGCGTTTTTATAATTTAATCACACTATTACTAAAAAAAATAAAAAAATAACGATCCCACTTGCTCCACTACAGCCAAATCGAATTTGGCACAGGGGTATAATTCAATGCAAAAACTCTAATCATAGGTAAGTACTTCACTAAGCATCGTAGTATTAAATGGAATAGAATTAAACTCATCACAGATTTATAAAAATGACTAAAACAAAGTTAATATTATTGACATACTGTTAAATTTTCATTACATGCTAATTATTGATCAGTTCTTCAGACTAAAATCAAATTTGCACGTAATAGGATATTAATAACTACAAATTCATGTTTTCATATTATTTATCAGGTGCAGGCAAGGGAGTTTGGATAGAAAGCTAAACAAATGATTGGAACTGTGGATAGTGGATATTGATATGCAATATCGATTGATCATGTTAATGATTATAAACATGGAGAAGTTTAGAGAGTTTTTTGATGGAATACTTTATTACACAGTTTGCTTTGTGTTCTGTGTTTATGCGTTGACTCTATCAGTTTACTTCGTACGTGTAGTTGTGCTTTGTTCAATCAACTGATATTGTGCAGATACTCGAGTTTAAGAGTATTACTAGCCTTTTGTTTTCTCAAATTAGTGTAAATGAATTTTCCTTATTTCGTTACTGTTTACTCTGTATATTTTTTGTTTTTCCATATATCCTCTTTCAAGTGTACTTTCCTGTAAAAGGGCGGTCTGCATGTTATGTAAATATAGTATTCACTAATTTTAATTAATTAAAGATTGATTTTCAGAATGATTTGTCACTAGAATGTGCAATCCTATTCAAAATATCGAATTGATACTGAAAATAACTATGAATTGTACATCCGACAACTTCACAACTGCAGCATATAACCTGCAAACAAATATGATATCAAGCCGTATTCCCGAATATTCTGAATATGAAAACAAATATGCTGATTTGTCTTGGCATAAACGTATATGTTCTATTACCGTCATATGAAAATGTTACTTGGGCGAATGATGCAAAACAAGATGGTCATTACCGTCGTATGAAGTAATAAAACAAACCATCCAGTTAGTGATAATAAACAACAAATTTCATTATACGTGTCGACTCTAAAACACTTTGAAGCATTTCTCATTTTTGTTTTGTATTATTTGTTTAGTTTATGGTTAATATATATTTTTTGCAAATTAATAATAACTTTCCTATTTTCTCATTTTTATTGCAACAAAATCACTGTAGAAGGATCATATGCAATCATTGAATTTCATTTCATATGATATTAGCTGTGCGAAAGTGTAAGCATTAATTACTTTATTCATGTTGTACCTTCACAAATTATACAAAAAATGTAATCACCATACAAAAACTTAACGTTCACACTGCTTCAACATTGACCCGTGTGCGAATCACGGATTCCAACCTAGTTTGTAAGAATAATTTCATACTTGCGTACAAAGTGAAAAAAGGCGCTGAATATCATTCTACACTTGATGTTATTGTGTTTGGAAAGAAATTAGTGGGTAACCACACAAACCAATGCACTGCTGATCACAATGGCCACGCATTCTTTAATTATTCAACATATACATATGTCATCACGATGAACTAGTTAAATATTATAAAAAATTGAATGTTGGAGAAGATTTACCAGTAATATCAAAGACTTTATTACTCCCATTTGTTAAGAACCATAAGTAAGTTGAATGACTAGTGGATGAACCATCTTACATGTTACAAGCATAAAAGTATATAAAGTGAGTGAATGTTAAAGCAGAAATATTGATGGTTTGTAAAACATGATTATAAAGAGAGAATGACATATCATGGTTGGAGATCGGCAAAACTCGATCGAGTGAGGTGGAATGGTTCAATAACGTGTTTGAATAGGATGCACTTCATTCGCTACTCGCTAGAAATTATTCCTGCTTCGAGAAGTGGAGCATTATCATTTCAGAACATCTTTCATGTCAACTTAATTTTGAACATCTTTCCCGCTCACTTCACTAGCGCAAAAGGAAGCCATAAAATTTGATTCAATTTATCGTAATCGGTTAGTTATGTTGATTGGTCGTATTTTGATATATGAAAAAAAAACATTAATTTGTCAAATTGTCTATCAAACCATGAAAAAAGAATATGTATTTGTAACTGCTACTTAATATTGGCAATAGACTTGAAGTCTTGAAAAGTATCTACAAGATATATGCATCCTATCAAAGTAAAGAAACCATGTCATATATGTTTGGATTCCATTTTGAAAGGTAATATCTCATTGAAACGTTTCATTACATAATGAAACAACATGCAAAATTAATATTGAAAACAAACAACATAATCAGCATAGAAATCAAAGCTAAGTTATTTAAAAAAATATATCATTAAATGACAACCCAAACAGTAATACAAGTAGTAAAGGACAAAAAAAAATTGTGTGTACTGATAACGTTCCATCTGAAAATGAATTTGCAGCTGGAAACATGCAGTAAAGAGCCATGCAGTAGTGTGTGTGCAAACCGAAAACCAGCAGTGGGAAAAAAGCATTTTAGAGCAGTCCAATTATACCTGATACAGTTGGATAGGAATAAGGCAGCTCAAAAGTGCATGGTATTGCTGTGTGCAAAGCTAAATAGGGCCGCTGATCCTTGTTTTGAATGACCATTAGTAATTGTAGTTATAGCGTACTTTCAAAGAAAAATACTAATTAACCACTAAAAAATAAAATGATTTACACAAACGTAACAAAAAAGAACTACTACTAAATACCTAAGTGCCCATGTTCTTTTTTTTCCCCAACAAAACATGAATCATATAAGAAAAACGAAAGGATGAATTGATCAGGCATCCCAATTGATGCTTGAAATTTGACATTGAAACAAAGTTCTTATATCAAAGATATCTGAAACACAAGATCATGCTATGAATTTTCATTCATTTCTTTATACAAAAAGATAAATCATCGTCGTTTTTCTATGAAATGACCATTTTTATCTTTCCACGTTAAAGATAAATTCCTCCACCATATCACCTTTTACTGAAAAGATAAAATAGATTTATTTGATCAAAGCAATTTCATCAGTTTTTCAAAAACTCAACATCTTTTTAATCAAAATGGACACAGAATAACAAAAATGTTAAAAATATAGATTATATGTTACTCATATAAAATATGCAGAATTCACAAGTTCGTTCATGCTAAGGTTTTGTTTGTGATTTAGAGTAAATTGGACTTCTATTACTATGTACATCTTATAATTCACTTAATTGTTCAATCTCTTAATCATTTGTAAATTGAGAGCTTTGTTTGTTGTTTACAAAAATAAAATGATTCATAATACTCTGGTTTTTCTAGTAGAATGGCATATAAGTGGAGAAGAAGTGATTATGGAGAAGAAGTGATAAAAACTAGCAATACTCCAAGCAATGCAAACACCACAACATAAAAGAAATCCAATGACTATAGTCTATAAAAATATATGTACTTCACAGGGATAAATAAAACATGTTCTAAGACAGACCGAATATGAAAAATTTAGTTACTGAAGTTTTCAATATAAATTAGCTCTTTATTGGAGAGCTATTTGATAATCAATAATGATACTATATACAGGAAAGTTTGCTCATGCTGATCTTCCATTTTGATTTTGATTTATAGTAATATGGATTTTTATTATGATATTTATTATAGATTTCAGACTACTGGTACAAATCCGTCGACAAGACCAAGAAGGGGAAGAATAAACATTTTCAGCAGCACATAATGCAGCAGGGGAAAGGAAAAAAAACCCAAAATTAACATTCAAATAAAATAATGCAGATCGTCGTACCTCTCTCGAATGTTAAGCGAGCGTTCTACCATCTGAGCTACATTCCCACCCAATGCTGACCATCCATACATTGATAATTCTATTTCAATCCACGTTTTTAGTTAGTAGCCACCCTTAAAAAATTAAAATTTTAATGACTAAAGTGCCCTAGAAGTTATCTTCTCATCTAATAGAACAGGTGCGTGGTACAAAACAAAACCTTCTAATAAAGCTCCGGGGTAAAACTAAATTCAACGCATGTCTTATACGTGGACAACTAAATTTACTTTACCACGAAGAATAACAACGTGGAAAAGAAGATAACCACGAAGAAAATCTCCGAGGAAAAAATCAATTCCTTGTGTCATCTCCTCGTGATTCACCTTTTAACCGCGTGTGTATCCTCCGTGGTAACCTGGAAAGATGAAAAAAAAAAAAAAAACAAATTCTTTAACGCTACTTCGTGAAACCCAAATCTCTGGTAACCGTAATCGCTGATGCTTGCGATTGAAACCCCAAACATCATGTAATCAATCAAACCAATTACCCCAAACATCAATTCGTGAAACCCTAATTTAGATTACCTTTCTTCTCTACTTTGAACGAGACTTTGTAGATTGCGGTGTAAATTTGAGTTCAATTCGTGAAACCATAATTGATTTTGGCTGAAGTTGAGTTGAATTGCGGTGTAAATTTTCTGACCTAGGTTGCGTGATTGATGAAGCAATCGTGTCGTGAGATATGGAGGAGAGGAGCGACGACAAGTGAAGTGAAGGGCAAGATTGGAAACAATGGAGGGCTACTAACTAATGAGTCAACGAGCAGAGGAAGATGATTCAATGAAGGTAACGAACGTTAAACTGCAGTTCGCTTTCGGTCAGACATGCAATTGGAATAACCGAAGTTTAGAAACAAGAGTTGAGCTACTGAGAAGAAAATGAAAGAAACATCAAGCACATTGGGATTTTCAAGCGTTGCCTGAAATGCCTTCCTTTCAACGAGAGCCCGTCTTAAGCCGTTCCCATGTGCAAGTCCATTTTGTAAGTTATCGTTAAGCAAATGACTAAAAAGTAGTTGCCAGTAGTTGATGCTCATATATACTTGTGAATCTTAAGGCTGTAAATTTTGTACGAATGTCCGATGTCCATTCGTGTCCGTGACCGAAATACGTTCATCCGAGTCCGTCCGATTTTCATTTAGGACACGAGTTAGGGCAACAAAATTTGTATATGAAAAAAATTACGTCCGGTCTGGGCTCGTTCGAATTCCATATAATTCAGCGTATAGCTGAGAGAAAATCTAGTAAAATGTACAAAATGTGATATAAATAGCCATGTCCAACCGAGTCTGATCATGTCCGTGTCCGAAAAAACATATGTCCGTGTCCAACCGATTTATTTAGGACATGAATTAGGACAACAAAATTTGTTTGAGAGAAAATTTGGCTAGGTCTGTGTCCAGTCCGAAAGTTTTTAGGACAGAAACTGAACACATCTCCGTCTGGTCCGGTCCGACCGATTTACACCCTCGAGAAAATCTAGTAAACTGAACACACCTCTGCCCGGTCCGACTGATTTTATTTAGGACATGAATTAGGACAACAAATCAGGTGCACTCGATTAACGCTTTCAAATACAAGTATAACCGCACAACGGCGGAAAAAACCAACCGTTAAGATATATAATATAAAATAAGAACAATATTTGATTAAAAAAAATGTATTTTAGTTATGACTTTTATGAACGAAGACCTTAATTTTTTAAGAGAAAATGAAAGTAATTCAAAAAGCAGAAAGAATATTTTCTCAACTTATAAATTATAAGTTTTAAACAAAAAAAGAAAATGATAGCATGTCAAAAATTCTAAAATTAAGAAAGGCAGATTTATATCAATTGATTTTGTCACTTTAAGGAAAAAAAATTGAAAACTAGTTTATACCGTTAGTAAACCAAACGCCCCTGTCACATGTCATAACCATAAAAGAAAAATTACAACCATGCAGATTTAATATTAAAAATGTTATGTTATATAATCAGATCAATTAAGTGTGAATGTTACCGGATAATAATGAAATGAACTGATACACTTCAATAGTAGTTGTTATTGAATTTGAGTCCACGATAATCTACAAAAGATGTCGGCATGTTGGGAAACAAGGATCGTAGGCCTGTAAATGGATATCCGAAATATCCGAAATCCGTCCGTATCCGCATCCGAAAATGCGAAAAATATCCGATATCCGAAAAGCGGATACGGATATTCGAATTCCGAAATGCTTAGCGGATACAGATACGGATACGGCAATATCCGTATCCGATAAATATCCGTCCGCTATAAAAATATATAGTTTTGTGTTTTATATTTAGGTTGTAGTAATTTATTATTTTTTAAATAGTTGGATAAAAAGTAAGTAACAAAATATATTTAAATTAGTGATATTCTCCTAGCCTTTATAACCTTACGTGACACGTCCTTAGTCCTTACCCTAGCAGGCCTATCCTGACCGTTGGATGAAATTCACGCTAATCTTCTAGCGTTTATAATAAAAAATTGAAGAAACCCTAATTTCTAGCAAAACAAAAGAGCGCCGCATCTCATCAGTCTTCGAGAGCGAAAGCGACGAGCGTTCGAGCTTCGAGCTTCCAGTTCATCCGTGCCAGCCTGCCAGGTCTTGCCGCCACTTCCAGGCTTCGAGCTTCGAGAGCGACGAGAGTTCGATCTTCCAGTTCGTGCGTGCTAGGTCTTGCTGCCACTTCCAGGCTTCGAGCTTCGAGAATCGAGAGCGACGAGAGTTCGAGTCCGTCGTCCGTGCCAGGTCTTGCGAGATATCCAGCCTCCAGAGTTCGAGTCCGTCATTCGAGCATAGAAGAAATATTCAAGGTGAAGTTTGTAGCTTAGTTTGCTATCGATATCAAAATAATGGGAACTAAGGCATGCTTACTTATTGATCTGCTAATTATGCTTTAGTTTTGTTTGATTTCATACTTATGCAACTTTTTAACGTGGCCAGTCATGAAGTATCAGCTCATAAACAGACATTGATTCACTTTTTTTGTGTTGATCGAGGTCTGATCATTATTTACTTCAACTCTCAAGGGTCTGGACAATACTATTAGTTTTTCGTTCTTGTATAGGAATTGTTTACTTCAATGATTGGATCGACAGAAACATTCGCATACAAGTAATTCTTATTAGACATATACTACTATTAACATTAATCTAGTTATTACAGACTTCTGAAAAATTGCAATAAACAGCTTTATTTCTTATAACGTTTAGTTTCTCCATTGCTCAATGGTCCCACTGGTCATAAGCCAATTTATATAACTTCCAAAGGTCGGTTTTTGCCAATTTATATTCAGAATTTATATTGACTGAAATAAGCCAATTCCTATTGACTGAAATAAGCCAATTTATATTCAGAAATTTGAATTAGTGCATGTGTTATGACTTAGTAGAGTTTTGATTCAACATCAACTTTTGAATTAGTGCGTGCTAATATTGATTTTTTTTTTCCAGCAAATATCATGTAGGTTTTTGCATGATATAACAGTTTATTTTAATTTTATTGTTAGAGCATTGATATAGCTATTTCAATAAGTTTATTTTATTTAACATTGTAGAATTTTGACAATGGCGAATGCCTCATCAAGCTGTAGTAATAAGGATATTTGTGGTAATGACATAGTTGTTGAAGAGAATCGAAACACTTCAAACACAGCTACAGATTCTAGTTTGCCAATCACACAAGTATCTGAAAATCAGTCTATTGATCTAGACAAATCCGCACCCTCTAATACAAGAATTTTGAAATCGGATGTATGGAAAGATTTTATTAGGGAAGTAGTGGATGGTGCTATTAAAGCCACTTGTAAACATTGTTCTAGATTATTTGATGGAGCTACTACAAAGGGAACAACCCACTTGAAAAATCATCTAAAAACATGTCCAAAAAATCCCAATCGTCTAAGAATATCCGGACAACAAATGTTGACTACCAAAATTTCTCCCAACAAACCAATTAAATTAACGAGTTAGAAGTTTGATCAACATAGAAGCCGAATGTGTTTTGCACGTATGGTTGCTAAGCATGATTATCCATTTAACATGACTGAACATGCATATTTTCAAGAGTATATTAGAAGTATTAATCCATCCGTTAAGTTCTTTTCTAGAAATACAGTTCGATCCGATGTTTTAAAACTCTTTAATGAGATGAGAGGTAAACTACAAGAGATGTTTGATTGTTTGTCATCCCGTGTTAGCCTCACTACGGATTTGTGGACCTCCGAACACCAAAACATAGGTTATTGTTGCATAACTTGTCATTTTATCGATGATGATTGGAAGTTGCAAAAAAAAGTCATTGCTTATTATGATTTGCCTCCTCCTCACACCGGGTCCGCACTTAGCACTTCTCTTAAATCAAAAGTATTGCAATAGAATATCGATAAGAAGTTATTTGCAATGACGGTCGATAATGCATCAAATAATGATGTAATGATAAGAGATTTAAAAGAATGGTTGATTGGTAAGAATGTGTTGCCTCTTAGTGGTGAGTTATTTCATATGCGTTGTTGCACACACATCCTAAATTTGATTGTTCAAGATGGACTAAAATTGGTGCAATGTCTTATTGAAAAAATTAGAGAAAGCGTGAATTATACAAAATCGTCGCAAATTAGAAAGCAAAATTGGGAAAATGCATTGGCTCAAACTCGATTGGTTGGGAAAGGAGTGTCTTATGATGTTCCAACACGTTGGAATTCAACATATTTAATGCTTGAAAGTGCTCTTGAAGTGCGTCCAGCATTTGAGCGATTGGTTGATTTAACCCACGATTACAAATGGTTGCCATCAAACGAAGAATGGGAAATAGGAAAAGAAATATGTCAATGTTTGAAATTATTTTATGAAGTTACACTTAAATTTTCGGGAGTTAAATATCATACGGCTAATTTATATTTTAAAAGCATTTGTGATGTTTATGAAAGCATTTTAAGTTGGGAGCTACATGAGCATGAGTATATTCAATCTATGGCCCAAAAGATGAGAATCAAGTTTGACAAGTATTGGAGCACTTGCAATCTAATGATGAGTATCGGTATGGTTTTAGATCCCCGTTATAGAATGACTTTTATTGAATTTTTCTTCGAAAGGGTTTATGGGGAACATGCACAAGTTTATGTTGCAAAAATTCGTGAAGCTTTGAAATATTTATTTTCTTTATATGAAATGGAATGTGCATCCTCTAAGGGGCAATCTACCAATTCTTCGTGTGATACGTTTGATTCTAATCCTCCTTCTAAGAAGAAATCAAGAATGGATTTAGAATATATGAACTATCGTGACAAAAAAGTTGGTAGCTCACAAGCTTTTAAAAGGGAACTTGATAGATATTTAGAAGATGAATTGTTACCAATGGGTGAAGATGAGGATAATTTTGATATTTTGATGTGGTGGAAAACCAATGGTCCAAATTTTCCAATCCTTGCAAGGATGGCTCGTGATATCTTAGCCATTCCGATGTCAACCGTAGCATCCGAATCATCATTTAGTAGTGGAGGTAGATTGATTTCCGAGAGTAGATCTTCTTTATCTTCGGATATTGTTGAAGCTTTGAGTTCTGTAAAGGATTGGTTGCCGTCCGATATTGGTAAAACTTTTATATTTTTCTACATGTTTTCAATACAATAATCATCTCATATGTTATATAATTCTTTTGTATTTATTTTAGTAGGTCACAATATTGAGTTTGTTGACGATGCTATGGTTACGCTATAGACATTCTTCGCACTAGAGGGTATGGTAAGTCATGCTTATAGTTATATTGCATTTAGATACCAATCGTGCATTTCATTAATCATCCCATATAGACATGCTTCGCACTTGGAAGTTGCTGTGCTTGGCACCGCAACTTGAAGTTACTGTGCTTTGGCACAGCAACTTCAGGTTGCTGTGCCAACACAGCAGCTTCAGGTTGCTGTGCCTAGTGCACAACAACTTGGAAGTTGTTGTGCCTGGTGCACAGCAGCTTGCAAGCTGCTGTGCCTAGTGCACAGCAGCTTGCAAGCTGCTGTGCACTAGGCACAGCAGGTTGCTGTGCCTTAGGCGGCGCAGCTTGCTGTGCCTTAGGCACAGCATCTTGCTAGCTGCTGTGCCTAAGGCACAGCAAGCTGCTGCGCTGCTGTGCCTAAGGCACAGCAAGCTGCTGTGCCTAGTGCACAACAACTTGAGGTTGTTGTGCCAACACAGCAAGTTGCTGTGCCAACACAGCAAGTTGCTGTGCCTAGTGCACAGCAACTCCAAGTTACACACTTACACTTGCTTGTTCATGATCACTTTCCTGACTTTAGTTCGTATGTAATTCATAATTGAATTTGTTGGTTGTCTCTTTTGCAGGTTCATTTTTTGGAAGCTTCAACCATTTCTGCATTTCATGAAGAAAAAATGCCATGTTTTAATTTGTTTATGTACTTATATTATTATGATGAACTACGGACCTACGGTACTTGCTTTTTAATTTGTATTGTATATGTGTTTGAATCAGCGCGTGTATTAGTATTACATGGGCTCGAACTACGGTACTTGCTTTAATTTGTATTGTATAATGTTTATGCATTTGCTTTAATATGTATGTTTAGCAGTTTAGGTCAGCGTATGGTTTATATGATGAAATATTTTTGTTTGAGTTTTATTTTTTATGTGATTGAATGAGACGTTGATATGGTTATGTGTTATTTCAATTTTTTTTGTGTGATTGAATGAGATGTTGATATGCCTATTGTTTAATATCAAATAAGATTTGCATTGTATTGTATTTTGTATATTTTTATGTTCGGATTCGGATATTTTCGGATATCCGTAAATATCCGTATTCGCTAAGCCGGATACGGATATTTTCGGATATCCGAAATTATTTTCGGATACGGATAGTATTTGATAGATATCCGCGGATACGGATACGGATTCGGATACGGAATTTTTTTTCCGGATACGGATACGGATACAGCACTATCCGCATCCGTTTGCATCCGTTTACAGGCCTAAAGGATCGATGCATTCCCGTGAATGTTGGGAAAACCCGCTCTTTCCTGACACCATATTTCAGTCTCCCTGGCAAATTACTTATTTCATTGTAAAACGCACCCTTTGTTGGGGATCATCTCAAGCCGTTTTATGCTTCCCAAATACAGGTATGTTTTTAAATGTCAAATGACCAAAAGAAAATATAGTTAGTTGACGATGTTTAGATATACATTCCATTAACACTTCAAAGCATTCAATTTCAATCTATTACTTAAATTATAAAGAACAATCTTCCAGCCGTTGATGTGGATATCTCAAAACCTCTCAATTCAAAATAACGCTTTACGAAGTTGTCTAATTGCTTTTTTAACGTCACTGCATAATTGTATTACCTGTGTCATGTAACCAATTAACTTATTCCTACTTTCTTCACACTTCTGCAACATACCCACGCTCTCCGCTCTTTGTCTTTGGGTGTGTTTGAGGATAGCGGTAGCGAAGTATAATAACAAGCTATTTTAACTGAGTATTTTAGTTAGCGGGGAATGCGATTGCGGCTTCATGTGGATCATTCAAGCAAACCTTTATATTTTTGTTTTTTAATTTAATTAATTTATGTTTAAAACAGAATAGTATCATTAAAGTAGAATAACACAGTAAACCAAACAGAACAGTCAACTACATAATAGTATTACAGAAACTAATAAAAGGGAGAAATACAACACACTACTAACGCTGACGGAAATTTCTTAGCTAATAACTTACATAATCAAGCAAGTCTTGATCAGATAGTACCTCTACCACATCCACAACCGACGGATCAATGCTAATTATGATAGTCTTCGACGAAAGTGGCTTAAATGGGATGTCCTGATGAGCAAGACTGAGCTGGTTAGGATACTAATAAGGAAACGGTTTCTAGGAGCGACGAATGGTGGGAAGATCGTGTAAAGGTCTGTGAACTTGTTTTTTTATGGTTTATTTATAGATAGTTACTTAAAATTTCACATTCATTTTATTTTTAATTTTTAGAAATTTGGACCAACTAGTACAAAATATAGGAGACATCCGCTTGAAAATTTGGAGATGATGCAACAATTATTTCGTGAGACGAATACTACTGGAAAATCGTCATATACGCCTTCTACTACCATAAAATCATCGCAAATTGGTATGCCTCTTTCAAAATAGAGTGTATTTGATAGAACATGGGCCTTTAATGGGTTTTTAATCGACTGGATGAAACGCAAAATGAACAAATTCCAAATTTGAATTCGCCAACAAATCCTCGATTGCAACAAACTCCAAATAATCATCCATTTCACAAAACTTCAATTAATCCTCATTCACACAAAAATCCAGTGAATCCTCCTTCGTAAAAAGCTTCACGTCATGATTCAAGAAGAGGACGTGGTGAAAATGAAGATAAGATGACCGGGCTCATTGTAATAAATACACGAGTGACAGACGAAAAATTCTCACACTCATTCTGATAGTTCGAATATCAGTACCTACGTAGAATCAACAGGAAGTTCTGCAAATTTGCATATATTTTTCTCGCATTTAATGTCTTGGAGAAAGAGATGAATTTGATATTGCAGAAACAAGATTATTTGTTATGGAACCCGACAAGAAAAAAGTATTCGCTGTTCTTCCCGATGATATAGCGAAAAGTTGGTTAATATCAGGGCTTGCAGCTCAACGCCACACAAAAGAATACCAAACTTTTCGAATAAAACAAGGTAAGGTGGTGCCAACAAGTAGTATTTCATGTCATTTTGTTATTGTGTTTCAATTGTGTTTGGTTTTTTTATTATACAATCAGTATTTAATTTTCAAAACAAAAAATAAAAATCCCATTATACAAATACTACATCCAAATACCACGTTCAAATACCCCGTTCGCAGCAAAAAAAAAACACACACATTCTTCGTTCACTAACATGTCATGGTCAAATACCTCGTTTGCTTTCGTTTAATTCCAAGGGTTTTTTTTTTTTTTCAAAAATTCTAAACTCAAAAATTAAGCATCAAAATGATCAAATGGTGGGAATTTTCTATCAAAATCGACTATAAACGATAAGACACCACACATGGGATACTACAAATACAATATGTTCTTAAACGTATTCCAATAACTTGGGCTTACACCCAACTCGACTAACATAGATCATGAGATAAGGATAACAACCAAAGCGATAAATTACACACAAGTGTTATCCTTTCGCGATGGTACATGTATTTTGTTCCGAACCTCCGCTCTGATACCAATTGTGACACCCCACCTAGAGACCAACAATAATAAAGAGCATTACAAAGTAATAATGTATACAAGGGTGGAGAATAGGGCTGGACAGGGATGATTATTCATAGTTCTACATTACACAAGTATTAAATACGTCGATTGAGTGAATAAATTATTCTCTTCTTATTTCAAGTGAATGACATACTCAATACATCTAATATGAAACTATTATGGCTAAGGATCATATTCAAGACAACATACAACTCACCACAGTTAACATATCACATAATAGTTACGTACTAAGAAGCAGGGGTGCGGCTTCTAGGTGACGTACTGCGTATCGGGTGCGGCTGGGGTGCGGGGGTGCGTACGGGGTGCGCCATGTGGCGTGTCCCCGTATTTGGGCTGGGGGGTACGGGAAGGGTGCGGATTGGGGTGCGTCGGTGGCATTAAAGGTAAATTTTAGATTGGAATTTTAAATGAATGTTGAAATTGTGGAAGACGAAGCATCATTTTGAGATGGTTGTTGGAATTGTGGGATACGAAGCATCACAATTAATGTGACAACCAACTCTACAAAATTCAAAGCATCAACATAATGTATTATAAAAGTACATACAGCAAAGCTAGGAAGCAAAATTCAAAGAGAGGTGCGTACACAGCAAAGTGAAGCAAGTAGTCAGCACTTTTAGCATACAGAAAAGTACACACAGCAAAAAAAAGAGGTACGTACATACAGCAAAGTGAAGCAAGCAGTCAGCAGTAGCACTTTTAGAATACAGCAAAAAAAAGAGGTAAGTAATCCATAATATTTTGTTCTTTCTTTCCTGTCCTCTGTTTTTTTTATGCTGTTATGCGAATGGTATCTTAGGGAGCAATGTTATAAATCATGAAATGGACATTATATCAATACTGGAGTTTGATTCCAGTATTTGGTTTAATTTTAATTTTAATGAAACTCTTAATTTTCGTAATAGATTCTATCATAAATATTTGTACACGCCGTATCCCCCCGCACCCGAATCCTCATATTTTCATATTTGTCGAATCTACGTATCCCCGTACTACGCACCCGCACCCCCGCACCCGTATCCTTGCTTCCTAGGTTACGTATATACACAATCATAGTATATAACATATCCACGTGCTACAAATCAGAATGGTTAAACATGAACCATAAAAAAAACTACATCATCAAAGAATAAAATGTACAACGACTCGAATACTTGAATACTCAGTTATGAAATAGCTTCAGGTAAGGTAATCCGAAGAAGAAACTGAAACACCTAAGTCAACTGCATGTTTAGTATTAAGCTTAACGCCAAACTCTGTGCTACGTCTCAGTTGATGGTGTTAGTCCTTTTTATCTTTGAGTAGTTTCCCTTGAAATTCATATTTGTTGTATTTGTATCTTTTAAGTTAATTTCACATTGAGATTGTTCAGTATAGCTTAGTCAAACAGTGCTTTGTTTTTGTAATGATACCCAACTAATGTCTGTATGAATCGGAATGAAGATAATTATTTAGTCTTGCTCCTGGTTCTAGATTTTCTGGAGATAGTTGCAAGCAATATCTATCAGTGTCATTGTAACAAAGAGTATGCTGCAGTTTACACATTTCTGTGTCCCACTGTGATTGTAATTATCTATAACTTAAGCTCCAATGTTTTAAGATAAATTCTGTTTGTTTTGAGAACTATTCCACTAGACTATAAGTATATTATTGGTGAAATTTTAAAAATATCTGAACTGGAACTTCAAATATAATTCGCACATTTTATTACCATTCAACTGTAATTAACCTCTAATCTAGTTAGTAGAATGGTGAAACATCCCTAGAAAATCACATAAAAAGAAAGGAAGGTAAAAACAATTCACATTTACATCCAGTAACTATATTAACAAACAACATAATTTCAACCTCATTCATAACCAGACAAGTCGTCATTGTTGGACTTGATCCCAAAGCCATTATTTCTTGTATTACTTGATAAAGCATATAGATACATAATATTTGTAAGAATAATTTCATACTTGTATGGCATTTAATGCGCATACAAAGTAAAATACAGGCACTTGATTTTATTCTGTTTGGAAAGAAATCACTGAGTAACAACAAACTAATGCACTGTTGATCACCAAAAACCTATAATGACATGCTTTCTTTAGTTATTCAATATACACATAACACATATGTCATCATGATGAACCAGTTAAACATTATAAAGAATTGAATGTTGGAGAAGATTTACCAGTAATATAAAAGACTTTATTACTCCTTTTGTTAAGAGCCTTAGTAAGTTTACATGTTACAAGTATATAAAGAGAGTGAAGGTTAAAACAGGAACATCGATGTTTTGTAACACTTGCTCATAAAGAGAGAATGACATGTCATGGTTGGAGGTCGACGAAAGTCGATCGAGTGAGGTGGAATAGTTCGATTATGTGTTTGAATAGGGTGCACTGCATTTGCTACTCGCTAGAATTTATCCCTGCTTTGAGTAGTGGAGCTTTACCATTTTAGACCATCTTTCACATCAACTTAATTTTAAACATCTTTCACATTCATGTCACATCAAGGTCGAGGTATTGCAAAAGAAAACTACAAAATTTGATTCAATTTATCGTAATTAGTTAGTTAATATGTTGATTAGTCGTATTTTGAAGCGCAAAAAAAACAACAAAATCATTGGTTTATCAAATTATCTATCAAACCATGAAAAAAGAATACATATTTCTGATTGCTACTTAATATTGACAAGGAACATGAAAAAGTACCTACAAGGGCAAAATTTACATATCTACATCCTATCAAAGTAAGGAACCATAAGTTTGGATTCCATTTTGTGAGATTTGAAAGGGTAATAATATCTCACTGAAACGTTCCATTAAATAATGAAACAGCATGCATACTGAACGTTGAAAACAAACAACGTAATCATCATAGAAGCCAAAACTAAGCTAAGCTATGAAGAAAATATATCAAATGGATGACCCAAACTGTAATACTTGTAACGAAGGATAAGAAAATTTGTGTGTACTGACAGCATTTCATCTGGAAATGAATTCGCAGATGAAAACAGGCAGTAAAGAGCTATGGCGTAGTATGCAAACCAAAAACCTGCAGTGGAAAAAGAGCATTATACAGTAGTCAAATTATACATAAGACAGTTGGACAAGCATAAGGCAGTCCAAAAATACATGATATTGCTGTGTGCAAAGCTAAATAGGGCCACTGATCCTTGTTTTGAACGACCATTAGTAATTGTAGTTATAGCGTACTTTCAAAGAAAAATACCAATTAACCACTGAAAAAAATAAAATAATTTACACAAATTAATAAAAAAAGATTTACAAATAAATGCCTAAGTGCCCATGTTCTTTCTTTCCAAACAATGCACGAACTGTATAACAAAAATGAAAGGATGGATGATCAAGTATCCCAATTGATTCTTTAAATTTGAGATTGAAACAAAGTCCTTATGTCAAAAATATCCGAAACACAAATTCATACTATAAATTTTCATTCACTTCTTTATACAAAAAGATAATTCATTATCGTATATCTATGAAACGACGGCTTCTACTGTAAGATTTTATGTGTATTTGATAAGCAGAATGTAATAATGTTTTGTAACAGAACAGAATAAATCATATGATACAACGTCTCGCCATTAATATATACACGGCGAGATAAAACAACTCTGGGCTGAATATAAGGACCAATGAATGAAAAGGCTCATCATAATGGGTAAAGAAAGTGCGGTTTGTATATGTATCCATTTGTCTTCATTCTCTAATATGCCGCCTCAAACCGAACTTAGGGTTTCATGTCTTCTGCTGCGCCGCCTCCAAAACCATTAACTCTCTTCTTAATCGCTCAAAATTATTTATGGATAAAGCTTTGGTTAAAATATCTGCCTTCTGGAAGTAGGATGGCACATGTTTGATAACCAATTTCCCCGCTTCTACTCGTTCTCTGATGAAGTGGAAGTCGATCTCCATGTGTTTTACTTTTGAATGTTGTACAGGGTTACTGGACAGAGCTACGGTGCTTTTATTGTCACACCAGATGATTGGTTTCCTTGAAAGCGAAAGCCCCAATTCCTTGATTAGGGTTTCAACCCATATGATTTCAGCCGTAGCTGAGGCAACAGCTCTATACTCTGCTTCGGTGCTGGATCTGGAGATGGTTGGCTATTTCTTCGTGCACCAGGAAATTGGAGTTGATCCCATGAATACACAGTACCCAGAGGTTGACCTCCGATCGTCTGGGTCGTTAGCCCAGTCTGCATCACTGTAAGTACTCAGATTTACATCGTTTCCTGCTTTTATTACTAATCCATGATCCACTGTTCCTCTTAAATAACGCAAAATTCGTTTGATTGCTCTCCAATGCTCACTTAGGGGATTAGCCATGAATTGACACACCTTGCTCACACTAAAACAGATCTCAGGTCTAGTAATAGTAAAATATTGCAGAGCCCCAACTATACTGCGATATTGCTTACTGTTATCAATGGCCTCTCCTCTGTACTTAGATAGACGTAGATTGCTTGTCATCGGTGTGGATATAGGTTTTGCCTTGTCCATGTTAGCTCTAGCAAGTATTTCATATATGTAATTTCTTTGAGATAGAAAAATCTTTGATTTTGACTTTCTTTGAACCTGAATGCCCAAAAAATAATTCACTTCCCCCTTATCTTTAATAGCAAAAAATTTGTTCAAGTGAGTTATGACTTTATTGATTTCAAGGCTATCACTTCCTGTTATGAGAATGTCGTCTACATAGACAAGTATGTACACACTTTCCTGATCTTGAACTTTAGTGTACAGAGAACTGTCAGACTTTGTAGCCATGTAACCCAACTCAGCCAATGTGTTCTTGAGCTTAACATACCAGGCTCTTGAAGCTTGCTTCAGACCATAAATTGCCTTGTTTAGTTGACAAACATAGTTTTCTTTCCCTTTACACACAAATCCTTTTGGTTGTTGCATGTAGACAGTTTCATGTAGATCTCCATTCAGAAATGCATTGCATACATCCAACTGTCTTATGTCCCATCCATTATGTATGGCTATGGTTAAAATAATCCTGATGGTTGTGGGTTTGACCACAGGGGAGAAAGTCTCATTAAAGTCAAATCCATATTTTTGAGAGAAACCTCTTGCAACTAACCTGGCTTTATGCTTGCATATCTTTCCTTCAGCATCTTTCTTGAGTTTATAAGTCCACTTGCACCCCACAATGTTCTGACCTTTTGGTGCTATGACTAAACCCCAAGTTTTATTTTTAATTAATGCATCATATTCTTCTTTCATGGCTTTGCACCAGGGTCTGTGTTGAACAACCTCTTCATATGTGACTGGTTCTATCATATCTGCATTTTCTGTAGTAGCATTATAAATCTTTGGTTTGAAAATACCACTTTTAGATCTTGTAATCATGTGATGTCCTGTTAGTTTTGTCTGAGTATTATCCTCATTGTTTCTTGTGTCTGTTGTGTCATCTTCACTGCTTTCTCCTTGATGGTGGTTGCTGTTTTGACTGTCATGGTTTGAATGTTGGTTATCATCATCACTTAAACGTTCACTGGAGCTGTATCCAGATCTGGTACTGGAAATAGTTGGAGTAGCTGTTGTCATCTGTGGTGTCTCTTTATCTTCAGGTTGCATAGTCCATTCAGTCAAAATAGGAATAGGTCCCATAGTTGTTTTTGATTGATCAGTTTCATAATTCCCTTTGTTCTTCTTGTCTGCAAAGGGAAAGACATATTCATTAAAAACATCATGCCTAGGTACATATACTTTCCCTTTGTCATCTAAGCACCTGTATCCTTTTTGGTTATCTGCATATCCTAAAAAGGTACATGGACTTGATCTTAGAGAAAGTTTGTGATTATTGTATGGTCTGAGGCATGGGAAGCACAAACACCCAAATGTTCTCAAGAATTTATAGTCTGGTTTGTTACCAAACAACATTTCATGAGGATATTTGTATTGTAACACCTTGGTTGGCATTTTATTTATTAAGTAGACACTTGTGCTAAATGCCTCAGTCCAGTACTTTAAGGGTAGAGATGACATAGATAACAATGTTAACCCTGTCTCTACTATGTGCCTGTTTTTCTTTCCACAATACCATTCTGTTCAGATGTGTGTGGGCAAGTGATTCTGTGAATGATACCTTTTTGGTTGAAAATACGTTTAAGTAGTAAAAATTCACTGCCCCCATCTGTCTGTACAGCCTTAATGCTGCAGTTCACTTGTTTTTCTATGGCATTTATGAACTGTAGCATTATATTATGTGTGTCTGATTTTGCCTTAAGAAAGAAAATCCAGGTGTACCTTGTATATGCATCCACAATTGATAGATAATACATGTGTCCTTGTCTTGAGCAAACTGGTGCAGGACCCCATAAATCTGCTGTAATTAACTCAAGAGGCTTATAATAAACAGTTTCAGACTTGGCAAAGGGTAATTTGTGACTTTTGCCGAGTTGACAATGTGTGCAAACATTAGGAACAGGAGAGTGTTTAAAAGGGATATTATTGCTCTTCAATATTTGCATTACAATATCATAACTAGGATGCCCAAATTTACAATGCCAAATGTCTAAATCATTATGGATATGATTGTTACTATCATTAGTATAGTTGAAATCACTCTCATCTATGCTGTTAATCTGTATATTAGCATTACAACAACATGTGTTGTCTTCTTTACCCAATCTTGATTGCATGTTGTTGAATCTGTAAAGACCATTACTCAGCCTACCTTGTAATAATATTTCCTTGCTTAGCAAGTCTCTAATTAAACAGTGTTTAGGGTGAAACTCAAAATATACCTGATTATCATAAGTAAATTGGGACACGCTAATTAAATTTTTCTTAACTGTGGGAACTCTAAGAAGGTTATTAAGATAGAGTTTTCTTTTCCCTTTGACATATCCTGCCCCAATATGAGATATATTCATAGTTTCACCATTGCAAGTGTGTATAACTTGGGTACCTGAATAATTCTTGTTACCAAGATTCAAATTCTGGAGGTTGTTGGTCAAATGATTGGTTTCTCCTGAGTCTGGAAACCAGTCCTCTGTATTTATATCATATGCCTTACTGCCGTCATCATTGCATGTGTTTTGTGATATAGAGCCTTCATAATTTGTCCTCCCATGATAGTTTGCTTGTGCTATGTTGACATTAATGCCTCTTTGTCCACCTTGACCTTGCTGTGTGTTATTAACATCCACATTGAACCTGAAATAGCATCTATTCGTTGTATGGCCTGGTTTATCACATATCTGACATCTCACTCTGTTTATGTTGTTCGATCTGCCTCTCCCTCTGCCTCTCTGATTGGGATTCCCTCTTGGACCTTGTTGGTTGCCTCTGCCATACCCAGGTACATCTTTTTGTTGATTTGCATTTCCTGAATTGGATGCCAAGTTCACACTGAAATCACTCTGAATGGCCTTTCTTTGCTCCACTCGGCCTTCATGTGCCAATAGTGCTGAGTATACTGTTTGAATATCAGGTAGCGTGGGTTGTGTGGCTATGTATGTGACAAGTGATTCGTATTCTTCATCGAGTCCATTGGTTAGCGTCAGAATTTGTTCACTGTCTGAAATTACGTGTCCAACAGCCTTCAGTTTGTCACAAAGGGTCTTCACCTTAGAAATATACTCATGCATGCTCATATCGCCTTTTCTTGCATTTTAAAATTCTCTTCTGTAGTGCATTATGCGTGCCGATGATTGTGAATTGAAAATTTGCTGAATCATAGACCAAATTTCATAAGATGAACTACATCCTATAACTTGTGATAATAGATTGGTACTAATGGATGATAGAAGCCAAGAAGATAGTAAGTTATCTTGTTTTTGATGGTGAACATGTTCTGGGTTGCTAATAAAATTGTTTTGCGCGTCTGTTATCATTGCAGGTGGTGTTGGCTTGGTTCCATTGACATAATCTTAAAGGTCGTATCCTTTCAAGGTTGTTTCAACTTGGAATTTCCACATCAAGAAATTATCCTCGTCAAGAGGAGCAGTGATAACCTGGGTCTTTGGCTTAAAAAGTGGTGGTGGAAAGGCTGGCGGTGGTCCATTTTTGTCAGTCCTGGACGTGGCTGATGATTGATCACCGCTGACTCCTGCCATGGAGAAATAAAAGGCGAGGCTACTAATCAAGAGTAGCAGCCTATGATGGTGATATACTGCGGTAACAGTAACGTTCAGTGGTTCTTGCTTCTCTTGGAGATTCAAGAATCACTAGACAGTGGGTAAAAATCAGAGGATGAGATCCAAGAATCTCTAACAGTTGTAGCCGCTGTGAACACTGTTCCAGCCTGGCAAGCACTGTTTTAACTGGTAAGAACATTCGCTATGCGATCGGGGAAGGATGCTCTCCAATGATGAAATTACTCTGAGGAGACCTAACTTAATCTTCCTCTTTCTTTAACAAAAATATATGATTTCTTGAATTGCCGTTTGGCTATAAGGCTCTGATACCATGTAAGATTTTATGTGTATTTGATAAGCAGAATGTAATAATGTTTTGTAACAGAACAGAATAAATCATATGATACAACGTCTCGCCACTAATATATACACGGCGAGATAAAACAACTCTGGGCTGAATATAAGGCCCAATGAATGAAAAGGCCCATCATAATGGGTAAAGAAAGTGCGGTTTGTATATGTATCCATTTGTCTTCATTCTCTAATATCTACCTTTTTACGTTAAAAGATAAATTCCTTTACCATATCACCTTTTACTGAAAAGATAAATAGATTTATTTGATCAAAATGATGAGTTATTTCATTAGTTTTACAAAAACTCATGATTTTTTCAAATTAAAATGGATACAGAACAACAAAAATGTTAAAAATATAGATTATATGTTACCCATCTAAAATCATATGTAGAATCCACAAGTTCATTCATGCAAAGCTTTTGTCTGTGATTTTGAGTAAATTGCACTTCTTTTACTATGTACATCTTATACTCCACTTAATTGTTCAATCTCTTAATCATTTCTAAATTGAGAACTTTGTTTGTTGTTTACAAAAATAAAATTCATAATAGTCTGTTTTTTCTAGTAGAATGGTATGTAAGTGGAGATGATAAGATGAAGTGATAAAATTAGCAATACTCCAAGAAATGCAAACACAACAACTTCAGAGAAATTCAATGACTATGAAAATATATGAACTTCACAAGCATGGATACAATAGCAAACAAGAATAAAAACACGTTTTATGAGAGTGATCAAACATGAACACGATAGTTGCTGAAGTTTTCAGTACAAGTTAGCTCTTTATAAGAAAGCTATTTGATAATCAATAACGATACTATATACATGAAAGTTTGTTCATGCTGATCTTCCATTTTGATTTTGATTTAGAGTAAACTGGATTTTTATTATTGATTTTAGACTATTTGCACAAATCCCTCGACAAGAGCAAGAAGGGGAAGAACAAACATTTTCAGCATCACATAGTATATAGAAGGGGAAGGGGGAAGAAGTTCCAAAATTAGCATTTAGTATGAAACCGACCATTATTTAACCTTTGATCTCGGCATAAAGACAAGCAAAATAAATATAACCATGCGTGAATTTAAAAGATAAATCAAAGCGACGGGAGGCAGCTGCCTGGATCGATAAAACCCATGGAGGAAGATGGGAGAACAGAGCCATCGACGGACAATAGAGAAAAAAGAATGGAGATGCGAGGCATCAATACCCGTGCCTCTCGCATGCTAAGCGAGCGCTCTACCATCTGAGCTACATCCCTGTCCGATGCTGTTCATCCATACTAAACATAAATTATGAATAACAGTGATGTCAGTAATGAGTCAAAGGAGAAAAGGAAGAAGATACAACGAAGGTGAGGAATGTTAAACTGCAGTTCAGATCATTTATCTATGCAAATGGAATAACAGACGTTTAGGAATCAAAAATAAGCTAACGAGAAAAGAAGAAGAGGAGGTAGTATTTGTATTGGGATTATGAAGCGTTTTGCTTTGAACACCCTGTATTATTTCTTTTAATGGGGTCCAACTCAAGCCGTTTTATGCTTCCTAGATACAAGACTGTTTTTAAGTGTCAAATGACCAAAAAAAATTATTGGTAGTTGTTGATGCTTAGATATTACAGTCCATTAACGCTTCAAAGAATTCAGTTCCAATATATTACTTAAATTATAAAGCACGATCTTCCAACCGTTGATGTGGATATCGCAAAACCTCTCAATTCAAAATAACGCTTTATCACGTTGTCTAATTACTTTTTCAAACGTCACTGTATAATTGTATTACCATGTGTCCTGTAACCGATTAGCTTATCCCCCACTTTCTTCTTTTTTTCCCCACACTTCTTCAACATACCCACGTTCTCTACTCTCTGTCTTCAGGTGTGTTTGAGAATAGCGGTAGCGAAGTATTATAAGGGGGTATTTTAATTAGCGGAGAATGTGTTTGCGCTTTGTAGCTTCAAGTGGACCATTTAAGTGGACCTTTATATTTTTGTTTTTAATTTAATTAATTTATGTTTAAAACAGAACAATATAATTAAAGCAGAATAACACAGTAATTGTAACACCCCACCTCCGCCAATGCCACTCTTGCAAGGACATTAGCTTTGGAGGGGCGTTAAACAAGGTAAACATGCATGCAGATATCACAAGACAGAACATATAAGTAAAACAGAGTAGTAAAGCAGCGGATAAAACTTAGCATTTCAAAACCATAGTCATGTTACAACAAAGTACTTGGTCATTATTTTTCCAACAACAAAGTCTAGATAAAAACATAAACTGAAAAACTGAAATACATAAAGTACTATCCCCAAAATGAAGTGATAAACCATAGCTAGCTCAATGTCCAAAACCGTACATGAGCAAATCCAGTAAGCAAGCTGTAAAGATCCAAGCTAAGCTCCAATGTTCCCACCCTGAGAACCTGAGGGGGGGGGGGGGGAACGGAAGAAAAGAGGCGAAAGAAAACAGGTCAGTCAAAAAGACTGGTAAGCCCTACTACTATCCGTCTATGAACTAATAAAGTTAACTGGCATGAGAAGCTGAGATGAACATAAGGATAACAACATACTGGCATGATGATTAACTAACAAGATAGATAAAGGTGTCATCGCATAATCAAGGTTAAGTTTTGCACCACGGGTGTACTAGCATTTTAACATGTCAAGTAAAAACAAAAATTGATCCCTTGGCCCAAGCTTGGCCCAACATCATGAGATGGCCTAAATCAAGGTCCAACTACACGGTCTAGTCGATCGGCTCCCTATAAGCCTAACTCGTCAGGTGTCGGTGTCATGCGGCTTAATCATGTAATGTAGTTGACTGTGCAGGGTCCACCCTAGGGTGTATCAGGCCCTATGGTGTAACCCTCTGACACCATACCCTGATGCACAGTCCAAACCTACCGTTGCCCGTGTTCAACTCCGGACTTGATGTGCACGACCATGGTCCGCCTGAACAACCGGGGCATCATTCCGCTGTCTCTTTTGGTCTCTTACAATCAGCCCAGTAATCGTGCCCCACCCTAGCCTAGTCCTAGGGTCATATGATACTACCTAGAAGGTTACTGCTGAAAAGCACCACGCAACTAGGGTTTCTTAACGGGTTAAATGTGGTTAACCCGATCCAAACGTGGATTAAATCGGTTAAGAGTACCCAAGGCTCCTGACTTAACCTCGATTAATCCATCAAGCCCAAATTGGTTAAGTATTAAGTGGACCATGACTTAACTCTAATCAGGAGGCATTAATTAACTTAATGCGCTTTAACCTCTCACATTAGACTTTGTTGTGGTTACTAGTTAAGCCGGGCGGGTCCGGGTAGCTTTACACCACAACTAGGTCCAACCTCGGGTTCGAGCACAACATGACCAACTTCTCACATTGGGTCCTATTGTTTGTAGCCACTAGTTAAGCCGGGCGGGTCCGGGTAGATTTATGCTACAAACTCAACCCAACCTCGAGTTGGCCACACTCATATTTTCTAAGTGTCATGTCCATTATGTTTCCAAAACATAATTACAAGTTAACATATCACGTTATGTTATAAAAACCATGTTTATGTCATAATGTTACCCAACCCCAACGTAATCCCATCGTTTACATAGTCGCAACAACGCATAAAGGATAAAATAGGGAACTTGGCGTAATTATGACAAAAAGGTGTTGAAGCCACAAGTTTATCATGGTGGCATATGAAATGTACATATGTTCATATACTTGCATATTGCATTATTAGGCTTCAAAAGCATGCATAAAACCAAACTTAGCATATGAGTGATACATGGTGATAAATGACATGTAGAAGTTGCTAGAAGTTCGCATTTAGCCTCATATGCAAGTTATCATAAGGGATATGATAACTTCCATGTTGCCAAAATGCAACCTTCAACATAAAGCTTGAAGCTTTAAGCTCACAACTTCAAGTTTAACTTGCATAACATGATAACATGATCAACCCAAACTTGCATAACATAGCAACATGTGTCATACATAATGATTAAACCCACTTGCATAATGATCATCCAAACTTGCATATAATGATCAACCAAACTTGCATATCATAATGATCAACCCCAAACTTGCATCATTCATTCAACTTTAGAGTCAATAAAAAGAAAGTAGAAAAGGGCTTACAATGCTATGAAGACACAAATAAATAGTTATTAAAAGATTGAGACGAAGCCCTTATGCAATCACCAAAAAGACCCAAATATGCAAGCTCCAAATGAAAAACCCTTGAGCCAAATCAATAAAAACCCTTGCTTTGGAATAGAAATGTTGCAACTTGACTTGAATGCAAACTAAGAACATTCATACAAGCTTGAAAATACTTGTATGCATCCAAAATCTCTCATATAATTTAACTTAGAAATTTTAGCATGAGAGTGGAGGCCATGAGAGGAACAATTTTGGCATAGTTTAGTTGTAGGAATGAATAATGATGATTTAGGCTAGGTGTTAGGTCCTTTTTATAGAAGATTAGGATAGTATTAGCCATAGGATTAACCCTAGATTCAATCCAAGCCATCAAAGCATGTCTTGGGGAAGAAGTCAAGTGTAGGAACCATCTAGGGCCTTTAGATTAAAGCTGAACCATGAGAACCATTCAAATGCAAAATCTGCATTTGAGCGAATCGGCCCACGGGTTGACAGCCAAACACCCTGGATTAACCCCTAGTCGACCCAGCGAGCTCGGGTCGACCTCAAAAATCGGCCGGTTCGGTTATTCCCCTCTCCCAATTCGCTGTTTTGAACATTTTTGCATATTTATTTATTAAATTTTCAATTATATATATATATATATCAATATATATATATTTCTCTGCGCAACCCATTTCACTTAATTAAGTATACTTTAATTTGTGAATTTTCCGTGAAACTTCGCGAGGCCATATCTTGGTCATACGGACTCCGATTTTCGAAAACTCGGACTCTATTTCGCGTATTTTTCCGAGACGAACGCAATGGCACAGCCCGTTTCCCTTGATTCAGATTTTACAGTTTAATTCTGCCTCCATTTATGTTATAATATGTTATTAAAAAATACGGGTTGTTACATTCTCCCCTCCTTAAAGGATTTCGTCCCCGAAATCTCCAAGTTAGGAAGAACGTATCCTACCATCCATCACCCATCTACTCAAAACATCATCCACGTGCAGTCATTGTCCTTAAAGGATTCTAAATGCTGTATGATCATATGCAAAGGTGTGTGTATATGTACTTATCTAATGCAAAAATCAGGCGGTTACTGATTCAGTAAACCTCCTTAATGCAAAATATGTTAGTGAAATGAGTCCATATGTATGCAAATTCCTAACATAATTTATAATCTCTACATGAGTGCACATAATATTCATCCATATGCAACATCCACGTGATAGCTCAACAAGTTTCATCCATGAATAAGTGTAAGCACTCATGCATATGCAACATAAAAGTGTGTGAGCCGATCTTAGTGCCTAATGTGTATCATGCATCCACGAGTATCCACGTGCAAACACTTGCAACCACTTGCAACCATCAAGCATAACATGTTTCAAATACATGTTTCAACCAAGGGTTTCTACCTAAGGTTCTCATGACAAGATCTACGAAACAAGATAAACTAGATAAACGCGGATAAAAAGAAAGATATGCTAATTAGGAAAAGAGATCGAGAATGTACCCTCAAAAAGAAATCGATAAAGCCCACGCATCTTCTCCTCGGTTTCCCAAGTTGCATCTTCGTCGGCTTCACCCCACTGAACTTTCACCGACTTGACCTCTCGATTCCTTAGCTTCTTGATCTATGTTCCCAAGATACGAATCAGAGCTCTTCTCAAGGTTGCTTCTTTCTCTACCTCAATGTCTTCAAGAATGCTTGGTTCAACCACTTTGGCGGGTCTGTGCAAACACTTCCGGAGATGCGAGACATGAAAGACATTATGCACTCCGGCCAGCTTCTCGGCAATTTCACCTTATAAGTCATCTTCCCGACTCTTTCTATAGTAGGGAAGGGTCCTACGATCCTTGGTGTCAGCGAACCATATTTCGCAAAGGAGAAATCTTCACAAAGACCATATCTCCAATTTTAAATTCCAAGTCTGTCCTTCGCTTGTCTGCATAGGATTTCTGTCTGTCTTGGGCCGTTCTTATCCGTCTTCGAATCAATTCAACCCTCTCGGATGTGTCCCTTATCATGTCGGGCTCAATTATAAGCTTATCCGTCGTCTTCCCACCAACATGTTGGTGGCTTGCACGACCTACCATACGAAGCTTCAAATGGTGCCATCCCTATGTTGGCTTGATAGTTATTATTATAAGCAAACTCTACAAGAGGAAGGTGGTCTTCCCAAGTACCACCGAAGTCGAGAACACAAAACCTCAAAAGATCTTCTAGCACTCTATTCACCCTTTCGGTTAGGCCATCCGTCTGGGGGTGATAGGCTGTACTCAGATTTAATCGCGTACCCATCGCATCTTGCAAACTGTTCCAGAACTGGCTAGTGAAAATTGGGTCGCGATCGCTAACTATTCTAGAAGGAACTCCATGCAACCGCACTATTTCCCGAAGATAAACAGATGCTAGCCATGATACGGTCCTCTTGCTTTCCACCGGAATAAAATGGGCTCTCTTTGTAAATCTATCAATTATTACCCATATCCCATAAAGCCCAAATAGTTTGGTGGCGAACTTCTTCACCCCAACCATATATCACAAATAGGTTAGTCATACTCCTTAGGGGGTTTGTAACAGAACTAAGATTGAGGATAGGACTGAGAGGATATACTTAAAAGGTAGCATGCGAGTAAGCTCTACGGAACAATAGGGATCAAGGATATACTCTTAGAAAGAGATTAAATGCGCGTATCTAGACTTCAATCTTCTAAGCCGCATTTTCTTGTGCTTAATCCCATCGTGCCCTGACCGTCTTTTATCTTCGCAATTCCGTAGTTCTTAATTCTTGTTCCCAAAATATGAGTTAGAACTCATTTCACCGCTGCCTCTCGTTCCTCTTCCACTTATTCTTTGCCTAAAATACTTGGCTTAAACATAACTGCGTGCTCATGGTTTCGTGCAAGCTTTCCAAGATTCGTTATTGAATCTTGGATCTCATTTACATATTATACGGTATCCCACGCAGAAAACTATCTCTTGATAACAGTGCCAATCCACGTTGCCAAACTGGAGCTGAGGTAAGGGCTCTCTTGAGCCTTTGAAAAGCAAGCTCGCACTCCAAGTCCCATGCAAAGACTAAGTTCTTCTTCGTCAACTTAGTAAGAGGGGCTGAAATCTTAGCGAAGTCCCTGATGAACTTCCTATAGTAGCCCGCCAAACCGAGAAAGCTTCTTACTTCGGTTGCACTCCTAGGAGTCTTCCACAACCACTTTCGTGGGATCCACCGCTATGCCTTGCTTAGAAACTATATGTCCAAGAAACCGAACTTCCCTTCTCCAGAAATGACATTTGGAGAACTTGGCTTTCAACTGATGCGCTCTAAGCGTATTCATCACTTCCTTGAGATGCCTAGCATGCTCTTCCTCATCCTTTTAGAAGATCAGAATATCATCCACGAAGACAACAACAAACTTGTTGAGGAACTCCCTGAACACCCTACTCATCAAGTCTACGAAGTAGGCGGGTGCATTAGTCAATCCGAATGGCATGACAAGCCATTCAAAGAATCCATCCGGAGTCCTAAACGCAGTTTTATCAATGCTATCCTCAGCTACTCTAAGCTGATGGAATCCGGTGGCTAGATCGAGCTGAGAGAAATCAGAAGCACCTACAAGCTGGTCAAAGAGATCATCAATCCTCGGTAACGGGTGCCTATTCTTCTTTGTCAGCTTGTTCAACTCTCGATAATCAACACATAGACGAAGCGAACCATCCGCCTTAGTAGCGAATACCACCGGAGCACCCCATTCAGAAATGCTTCGCCTAATAAAATTCTTCTCAAGCAACTCCTTGATTTGCTTACTGAGCTCCCTTCTTTAATGAGGGGCCATGTGCCTAACGGGCAATGATACTGGCTTTGCATTATCAACTAGATAAATGCGGAAATCTATCTCTCGTTTAGGGGGTAACCACTTAACTTCTTCAAAGACATCGGGATAGTCTCGGACCACCCTTACAGATTGCAGATCATCGATGGACGAGTCGAGAGATTCAAGATAACATAACATGACGGGACCTCTAGGGTTACAAGAAATTTCTAGGGTGTTACCGAGGCGAGTCATGAGCCTCTCCACCCTATGCTCACAATCGAGGATGGCTCCATAACTGGACAACCAATCCATGCCCAAGACCAACCCATATCCCGTGACCCCGAGAACATAAGCACTACACGTGAATTCTACGGCCAAGATAGAAATTTTCAAATCCACACAAATCATAGACAGATGGGCGGAACCCCCAATTGGATTTGAAACACAAACGGGATCCTCAACTAAGCTAGTACTTAGGTGCAAACTTTCAACAATATCAGAAGAGATAAAACTATGCGATGCGCCAGAATCAAATAAGGTGCGAACAGGAAAATCATAAATGTAAACATGAATTTCTATAAAAACTCTACCTCGATCAAAAGCTGGAAGAGCGAGGAGAGCCTGCAATTGCCCTCCAGAGGGTCCTACTTGCTGAGTTTGTCCTTGCCCTTGTCCATGCTTCTTGGGACAATCCTTGCTAAGATGTCCAGATTCTCCGCAATGAAAACACTTGCCTAACTTCCTCTTCTTCTTCCTGCAATCCTTGGCTATGTGCCCAGTGATCCTACAGAAGTTGCACTTTCTTGTCTTTCTTGCCTGGTTGTTGTTCTTATCTCTTTTCTCGGTATCTTCCTTCTTGCCTTGGGACTCATTTGCCTTGACCTCCTTCTTGACACTCTTATCTTCTTCTTGAAGTAGGGTCATATTCACCAAACTCTCGAAGGTCGCCCCCAGGGGTATATGAGATATGGCCAAACCGCGCAAGGGCTCATTTAATCCTAGAGCAAAGCGTAGGGCCTTTTTCCGAGCGGTGTTAACCCATTCTAGACCGAACTGAGCAAGTTGATTAAACTTATCCACGTATTCTCTAACGGTCATGTCCCCTTGCTTTAGTGATAGGAACCTCTCTAGCTGAAGGTTCTCTTCTGTCGATGATAGAAACTTTAGTCCAAACCTTCTCCTAAAGTCATCCTAAGTCTCAATGGGTCTAGTAGTGGTGGTGACTACCCACCAATAAGCAGCTTCCCCTTTTAATAGCCATACCGCCAGCAGAACTTTCCTACGATCTTCCACCTCAAAGATAGCAAAGAGGTCTTCAGTTTCCTTTAACCAGTTTCTTACCTCCACAGAAGTCTCCGTTCCGACAAAATTCTTGCAACCCATCGCCTTAAAGTCTTTGCAAAGCTCCGCGAAATTCACTTGTGTATGCTGAGGGGGAGGAGGAACCTCAGCTACGGGAGGAGGAGAGATGTTAGCGACGGGGGAAGGAGGAGGAATGGTTGCGGGGCCGGCTTCATTCGCCCTTGCCTCCATAAATCTCCGGAACCAGACGGGTACTTGGACGCCTTCCGGGATGTTAAAGCGATCGGC
This sequence comes from Allium sativum, assembly GCA_030737875.1. Taxonomy (NCBI): domain Eukaryota; kingdom Viridiplantae; phylum Streptophyta; class Magnoliopsida; order Asparagales; family Amaryllidaceae; genus Allium; species Allium sativum. The sequence goes on along the minus strand of CM060926.1, from coordinate 1,012,589,436 downwards.
CATACTAAAACGAAGAAAAAGATAGATTCAGAACGAAGAAACGAAGGATAGTGCTATGGCTTTTGGGGAATAGCCTTTTAAAATAAACTAGACTTTTCTTGGAAAATACTTAATTGGTTTTGAAAATAGTTCTTCAAAAGGTAAGTTTAAAAAAAAAACCTTTTGTCCAATCTCGTAAACTTGGCTCTGATACCAAATGTAACACCCCACCTCCGCCAATGCCACTCTTGCAAGGACATTAGCTTTGGAGGGGCGTTAAACAAGGTAAACATGCATGCAGATATCACAAGACAGAACATATAAGTAAAACAGAGTAGTAAAGCAGCGGATAAAACTTAGCATTTCAAAACCATAGTCATGTTACAACAAAGTACTTGGTCATTATTTTTCCAACAACAAAGTCTAGATAAAAACATAAACTGAAAAACTGAAATAAATAAAGTACTATCCCCAAAATGAAGTGATAAACCATAGCTAGCTCAATGTCCAAAACCGTACATGAGCAAATCCAGTAAGCAAGCTGTAAAGATCCAAGCTAAGCTCCAATGTTCCCACCCTGAGAACCTGAGGGGGGGGAACGGAAGAAAAGAGGCGAAAGAAAACAGGTCAGTCAAAAAGACTGGTAAGCCCTACTACTATCCGTCTATGAACTAATAAAGTTAACTGGCATGAGAAGCTGAGATGAACATAAGGATAACAACATACTGGCATGATGATTAACTAACAAGATAGATAAAGGTGTCATCGCATAATCAAGGTTAAGTTTTGCACCACGGGTGTACTAGCATTCTAACATGTCAAGTAAAAACAAAAATTGATCCCTTGGCCCAAGCTTGGCCCAACATCATGAGATGGCCTAAATCAAGGTCCAACTACACGGTCTAGTCGATCGGCTCCCTATAAGCCTAACTCGTCAGGTGTCGGTGTCATGCGGCTTAATCATGTAATGTAGTTGACTATGCAGGGTCCACCCTAGGGTGTATCAGGCCCTATGGTGTAACCCTCTGACACCATACCCTGATGCACAGTCCAAACCTACCGTTGCCCGTGTTCAACTCCGGACTTGATGTGCACGACCATGGTCCGCCTGAACAACCGGGGCATCATTCCGTCGTCTCTTTTGGTCTCTTACAATCAGCCCAGTAATCGTGCCCCACCCTAGCCTAGTCCTAGGGTCATATGATACTACCTAGAAGGTTACTGCTGAAAAGGACCACGCAACTAGGGTTTCTTAACGTGTTAAATGTGGTTAACCCGATCCAAACGTGGATTAAATCGGTTAAGAGTACCCAAGGCTCCTGACTTAACCTCGATTAATCCATCAAGCCCAAATTGGTTAAGTATTAAGTGGACCATGACTTAACCCTAATCAGGAGGCATTAATTAACTTAATGCGCTTTAACCTCTCACATTAGACTTTGTTGTGGTTACTAGTTAAGCCGGGCGGGTCCGGGTAGCTTTACACCACAACTAGGTCTAACCTCGGGTTCGAGCACAACATGACCAACTTCTCACATTGGGTCCAATTGTTTGTAGTCACTAGTTAAGCCGGGCGGGTCCGGGTAGATTTATGCTACAAACTCAACCCAACCTCGAGTTGGCCACACTCATATTTTCTAAGTGTCATGTCCATTATGTTTCCAAAACATAATTACAAGTTAACATATCACGTTATGTTATAAAAACCATGTTTATGTCATAATGTTACCCAACCCCAACGTAATCCCATCGTTTACATAGTCGCAACAACGCATAAAGGATAAAATAGGGAACTTGGCGTAATTATGACAAAAAGGTGTTGAAGCCACAAGTTTATCATGGTGGCATATGAAATGTACATATGTTCATATACTTGCATATTGCATTATTAGGCTTCAAAAGCATGCATAAAACCAAACTTAGCATATGAGTGATACATGGTGATAAATGACATGTAGAAGTTGCTAGAAGTTCGCATTTAGCCTCATATGCAAGTTATCATAAGGGATATGATAACTTCCATGTTGCCAAAATGCAACCTTCAACATAAAGCTTGAAGCTTTAAGCTCACAACTTCAAGTTTAACTTGCATAACATGATAACATGATCAACCCAAACTTGCATAACATAGCAACATGTGTCATACATAATGATTAAACCCACTTGCATAATGATCATCCAAACTTGCATATAATGATCAACCAAACTTGCATATAATGATCAACCAAACTTGCATATAATGATCAACCAAACTTGCATATCATAATGATCAACCCCAAACTTGCATCATTCATTTAACTTTAGAGTTAATAAAAAGAAAGTAGAAAAGGGCTTACAATGCTATGAAGACACAAATAAATAGTTATTAAAAGATTGAGACGAAGCCCTTATACAATCACCAAAAAGACCCAAATATGCAAGCTCCAAATGAAAAACCCTTGAGCCAAATCAATATAAACCCTTGCTTTGAAATAGAAATGTTGCAACTTGACTTGAATGCAAACTAAGAACATTCATACAAGCTTGAAAATACTTGTATGCATCCAAAATCTCTCATATAATTTAACTTAGAAATTTTAGCATGGGAGTGGAGGCCATGAGAGGAACAATTTTGGCATAGTTTAGTTGTAGGAATGAATAATGATGATTTAGGCTAGGTGTTAGGTCCTTTTTATAGAAGATTAGGATAGTATTAGCCATAGGATTAACCCTAGATTCAATCCAAGCCATCAAAGCATGTCTTGGGGAAGAAGTCAAGTGTAGGAACCATCTAGGGCCTTTAGATTAAAGCTGAACCATGAGAACCATTCAAATGCAAAATCTGCATTTGAGCGAATCGGCCCACGGGTTGACAGCCAAACACCCTGGATTAACCCCTAGTCGACCCAGCGGGCTTGGGTCAACCTCAAAAATCGGCCGGTTCGGTTATTCCACTCTCCCAATTCGCTGTTTTGAACATTTTTGCATATTTATTTATTAAATTTTCAATTATATATATATACATATATATATATCAATATATATATATTTCTCTGCGCAACCCATTTCACTTAATTAAGTATACTTTAATTTGTGAATTTTCCGTGAAACTTCGCGAGGCCATATCTTGGTCATACGGACTCCGATTTTCGAAAACTCGGACTCTATTTCGCGTATTTTTCCGAGACGAACGCAATGGCACAGCCCGTTTCCCTTGATTCAGATTTTACAGTTTAATTCTGCCTCCATTTATGTTATAATATGTTATTCAAAAATACGGGTTGTTACAGTAATCCAAACAGAACAGTCCGCTATATAGTAATATTACAGAAACTAATAAAAGGGAGAAATACAACACACTACTAACGCTGATGAAAATTTCTCAACTGATAACTTATATAATCTAGCAAGTCTTGGTCAGATATTACCTCCACCACATCCACAACAGACGGATCGATGCAAAAAATCTCAATAACTCGAAATAAATATGATAGTCTTCGACGAAAGTGACCTAATAAAGATGGCTTGATGAGCAAGACTGGTGCTGGTCGGGACCCTAATAAGGAAACGGTTTCTGAAAGCAACGAATGGTGGGAACATCGTAATTATATTAACAAACAACATAATTTCAATCTCATTCATAACCAGACAAGTCGTCATTGTTGGACCTGATCCCAAAGCCATTATTTCTTGTATTACTTGATAAAGCATGCATATACATAATACTCCTATTTGTAAGAATATTTCATACTTGTATGGCAATTAATGCACATACAAAGTAAAATATAAGCAGTTGATTTTATTCTGTTTGGAAAGAAATCACTGAGTAACAACAAACCAATGCCTTGTTGATCACCAAAAACCTATAATGACCATGCATTCTTTAGTTATTCAACATACACATAACACATATGTCATATCATGATGAACCAGCTAAACATTACAAATAATTGAATGTTGGAGAAGATTTACCAGTAATATTAAAGACTTATTATTCCTTTTGTTAAGAGCCTTAGTAAGTTTACAAGATATAAAGCGAGTGAAGGTTAAAACAGAAATGCTGATGTTTTGTAACATTTGCTCATAAAAAGAGAATGACATGTCATCGTTGCTGATTGAAGAAAGTCGATCAAGTGAGGTGGAATGGTCCGCTACTTTGAGTAGTGGGGCTTTACGATTTTAGACCATCTTTCACATCAACTTAAGTTTGAACATCTTTCACATTCAAGTCGCATCGAGGTCGATTTACTGGAAAAGAAAACTACAAAATCTGATTCAATTTTTCGTAACTAGTTAACTAACATGTTGATTAGTCATTTTGAAACACACAAAAAAACCATTGTTTATCAAATTATCTACCAAACCGTGAAAAAAGAATACATATTTCTGGCTGGTACTTAAAATTGACAATGGACTTGAAAAAGTATCTACAAGGACAAAATTTATATATCTGCATCATATCAAAGCAAGGAACGATGCCATATATATTTGGATTCCATTTTGTGAGATTTGCAATAGTAATATCTCACTGAAACGCTCCATTAAATAATGAAACATCATGCATATTGAACCTAGAAAAAAACAACATAATCATCATAGAAGCCAAAACTAAACTAAGCTATTAAGAAAATATAACAAATGGATGATCCAAACTGTGATACTTGTAACGAAGGATAAGAAATTTGTGTGTACTGACATTCCATTTGAAAATGAGTTCGCTGATGAAAACACGCATTAAAGAGCTATGCTGTTGTGTGCAAACCGAAAACCTGCAGTGGGAAAAGTGCATTATAGAGTAGTCCAATTATACATAATACAGTTAGACAAACATAAGGCAGCTCAAAAGTACTTGATATTGCTAGGTGCAAAGTTATATAGGGCCACTGATCCTTGTTTAAAACGACCATTAGTAATTGTAGTTATTGCATTCTTCCAAAGAAAATACAAATTAACCTCTAAAGAAATAAAATGATTTACACAAATGGAACAATAAAAACTACAACTAAATACCTAAATGCCAATGTTCTTTTTTTCCAACAAAACATGTATTGTATAACAAATCGAAAGGATGGATTGATCAGGTATCCCAATTGATGTTTGAAATTTGACATTGAAACAAAGTCTTTATATCGAAAATTAGCATTCAATATGAAATAATAACCTCAGTCTTCTATAAACAAGCTTCAATAGTTAGGGTACATAAGAAAACAACATTCAGAGCCAACGTTGCGCGGATTTAAAGGATAAATCCAAGCGACGGGAGGCAGTTATCTAGATCGATAAAACCAATGGAGGAGACATGAGAACGGAGTCGCTGACGGACGATGGAGGAAAAAGGATGGAGATGCAAGGTATCAATCCCCGTATGTAACACCCCGTATTTTCTATGAATATTAAATTTGGAAAAATGAAGAATACTTAGTTATTAGAAGAAGAATTAAGTAAAACAGACTATGCCATTGCGTTTGTCTCAAAATTCTGGTCAAGATGGACCTAAAGTTTGGGTTAAATGGATAATGTATGAGAAAGTTATGGACCTTGGAAGTTTGTATACATATAAGGGGAATGTATGTATATATATAAGTTAATAAAATAAAATCAACCTAAAATTCAAGGAAAAAATCAAAACAGCGGAAGCGGGAAGGCAGAACGCCGAACTGACCTATTTTTTGGGTCGACCCGAGACCCGGGGTCGACTCAGGGTGTTTGGAATCGGTCCCATCAGCCCAGAATGGCCTGTGCGAATTCTTGTGTTTTAGGGCATACGTGGCGTTCTCTGATTGACCTAGTGACGCATTTTCTTGGACTAGATGGTTTGGATGGATCCTATGTTGATCTAAAGGCTCTAATTAATCCTACACATCTATAAATACACATCTAACCTAAACCCTAATCTAAGCTAAAATCATTCATGAGCCTATATTTTGCTGCATCCTAAACTAACCTAGCCTCCACCATAACAAATCAAATTCAAGCTAGAAGATAAAAATCAAAGTCTACATCAAGGGTTAAGCTTAACAAATTCAGAAATCAGATCCCAGAATTCAAGATCTATTCTTTTTCTATGAGTGCTAGTCACTTTTAGGTTTAAATAGATAAATGTGAATTGTGGTAGACTATGAATTGAGTATATGCTGTAAATCATGAACTTATGCAAGCATACTATGTCATTTTCCCGAGATCTAATATATGGACATTCTACTATGTTTCCTATATGAATCTTGAATTACAATTATATTGTGGTACATGTGAACTTGTTAATACAGATCTAACTTTCTAGATCTGATTGTGGTGATTCGATATGACGTTAATATGAACATTGATTTGTAACCATGTTAGGATGATAGTACATCCATCAATTTGACATTACTTGGATCTAAATTTTGGTGTTAATCACCTTTTACTTGTTATATTATGATACCTTGGTATATGTGGTAAACTTGACATGAGAATCTAAACTTGTTATTATGCCAACCTGTCTATGCTAGATTTAGGTAATTGGACACCTTATATTGAATCTAGATCTCATTATGCTTCCCTAAACGCAAGTTATTAATTTGATGTCCACTTTATTATGACAATTATCACATGTCCATTCACTTAGTTACAATGCCAGTTATGTTAATATTTATGCCAAAACATGTTGAATGGTCACCCTTACCATGTTCTTTTTTATTGTTATGGCGAGGCTACTTTGTAGCCTCGATGACACCAAAATACATGCGATCACGTTAGTTAGGAAAAGGGGAAAAAGGGGGATTTATAATTGGCATAATTTATATAATGTTTTATATAAGTTGGACATATAATTCAAATGGGGAAATGTAGAATTAATTACCTATAATGACATAGGAAAAGTTGGGTAAAAATGGCATAATTTGAATATGACCATTTATGGATATGTAATTCAAATTATTGTTGCAAAATAGGTATTGACACCTATAAAAGGAAAGGATTATTTAATTGGTAAATTAATTAAAAATGGAATGTTAGTAATTAAAATTAAGAATTTTAATTGTACTTATGACACGAGGTTAGGTTACATTAGTGGCGGAAGTATGCCCGGATCCGACCGGTATATCCAGCAGCCACTAATGTTGAACCTAATGTGGGAGGTCTAAGTACGCAAATACGAATCAGGCTAAGACACGAGGTTGGGCCCAACTATGGAATAAGACTGCCCGGACTCGACTGGCATATCCAACATCCACACGTTGTAGGCCTAATGTAGGAGGTCTAGCCCATTATAACCATAATTGGACATGGAAAAGAAATGGATTACTTAACCTAATTTAATATGAATGTGGACTTAAGTTAGGGTTAAGTAAAAATTGGATGGGTAGTGAGGAGGGGTTAAGTAAGTTAGAGGGGATTGGTAATATATATATATATATATATATATATATAGGCCCACATACTTAACCCAATAAATGTTATGTAATTAAAGACACCCAAGTGGTATACATAACGAGTAGATAAAATAATAAAGGTTATGTAATTAAAGACACCCTTTAGGGTAAACATAACTAGTATAGGGCTATGTAATTAAAGATCACCCTTTTAGGGTATAGATAGTCAGTGGAAAACCTAGTGGGGATACAAGACAAAGGGGAGAGCTTCTATCATATTGTGTGGGGGTTATGTAATTAAAGATCACCCTTTAGGGTATACATAACTAGTATAAGGCTATGTATTTAAAGATCACCCTTTTAGGGTATACATAGTCAGTGGAAAACCTAGTGGGGATACAAGACAAAGGGGAGAGCTTGTATCATATTGTGTGGGACCCATTTCAGTTAGTAACCCGTACTTGGTATCAGAGTAGAGAACTCCGTACTAGGCGGAGAAGGGGCACGCTTACTGATTGATTATAAGAGATCCATAACATGATAGGTGGTGTAGACGGCGCAAACCGACCGGAGACATGTGCGTGCATGGGCCGGGCAGAGGGGGACAAGACGACCGTGACACCAGTAGGTATCCATGTGCACATCTTGGGTTGTCACTTTAGGGAAGTGATACCCCCTACTGTGGGGCCTGCACAGGATATCTACAGAGTAGGGAGGCGATCGATTAGGGTAGTGGTTAGGATATACTTGGACGTATGACCTAAGCTTACCAGCTTATAGTGGAAGGGATCATTTCATTTCAGTTAAACTAGTAATAGTGCAGAGTAGTCATTAGTAAAGCATGTATATACCTCACCTTATCTGCCTTGTCACACCTGCCATTTGTATAGCGATCTCTCTTATCCACTTTATGCCTGTCATGTTCACCTTTGTTTATTTACTGGCTAAAAGTCACTAGACTCGCCAGACTTTATGTCTGACCCCTTTTGGTTTTTCCTTCTCTCTTCCGTTTCTCCAACCAGGTTCTCAGGGAGGAAACACCCAGGCTTAGCCAGGATTTGGATATCCTCTTGCTAGGAGCTGCTGTTGAAGTATGGCTCGAGTCTTTGTCTTTGCTATGGCTTACTCTTTTATTAGGGAATAATGTTTTCTTTTAATTCCTATGTACTCTGATTATGCAAGACAGAAGTATTTTGTTGTAATGATTTTATGAATTATGGTATTATAAACCACGGGATTATGATTTATGTCAGAAATAAAAATTTTGAAACTTCCGCTGCAATCTTTATTTATATCTGTCTTGTAATTATTTTATGTCTATTTACCTACAATGCTTAACTGAACTTAAGGTAGAACTTACAGTTACTATAGCTCCAAATTTTCAGTGATAATGTTACACTTACCCCCAACACTGGATGAATTTTTCATTGTCCCCTACTGTTTGCAGTCTAGTAGTTTTAATGCATTAATGTTACCCTTCATCACTGGTCAAACTTAATGCATGTTTAAATTTCTATGTTAGGTTGAATGAACTTATTTAAATGAATTTCAAATGTTGTGATCTTCTTGCCTTATCATTGTAGTCAGTTAAGGTCTATTGGTTCACCAATTCATAGTTCTAGTTGTTTCACATTGACTATCATGGTATGGCTTAAAACTGAATTACTGTAAACTGACAAATATGTTAGAATACTGACTTCATTGAGTTTGGGGTAACTAAATGTGAAATTGGCATTGTGATGATCTTAACTAATGAGTTTGTGGACAATTTAGCCTATTTCTAAATTAGTGACTTCCATCTAGACCTTTTATTTACACTAGTTAACTGTTAATACGAGGAGATAATTTTGTTTGATCCCTTTTGTACTTTAAAATAGTGCCAGTTTCAGTACAAATTCTGTTACCTAGTAAATTCTCTCTTTGTGCCAGTTTCAAAAGCTAGAACAAATCAATAGCATTAGCACCTTTTTAATTACATTTAATACACTTGGTTGGAATCATAACAGCAATAGTGCCACAAGCTTTCAGACCAAGAAGCATGCATTGAATCATCAACATACTTTTAGTAGATGAAAAGTTAGGGCATACATAATGATGCTTTCACATGATATGCAAACACAAAATATGCATACAAATCCATAAATAGATTTTTCTGTGATAATAAGCTAACAATATCACCTGTGACCTGTAACTGGTTATCATAATGATGCCACAGTTTATAGTCAGTTGATTTAATACCCTATGTGGATTCAAAGGAACTTAAATGTATATTTCTTTAAAAAATTACAACAATGCTGTGTGTCATTCTTTTTATTTGGATATGGTATACATGCTGAAACCAGATTATATTATGATTTATTTAATGAATGAAGTTATAATATTTAATTATTTACATAGAATATGGGAGGTCATAGTAAGGCAAAGGAACCAATGTCATGGTCATATGGGAACGAGCAAGCTTTCATTGGAATACTCTATGAATACATAAAAGTAGGAAAACTTCAATGCTCTACTTTTACTAAGGAACAATGGGGAAAGATCAATCAAGAGATGATTGAAGCCACAAAATCTAATTATGGGATAGAGAGGTTGAAGGGAAAGTGGAACCGTTTGCATATTGTGCATCGTTTGTTTTCTCAACTATTAGGGCATACAGGGGTTACATAGGATTCAAATACAACCAAGGTCAATGCTGCAGAAGAAATTTGGCAACACTTCTATACGGTATGCGATTTAAGAGAATTTTCTAAATTTATTAGAATTTAAGAGAATTATATCAACTAATATTTATTACAATTATTATAAATCAACAAGAACGAGTTTAAGACATTTAGGAAAGATGGTTGCAAGAATTATGAACTTTTGGGAGAGACTTTTGGTGGAATTACTGCCACTGGAGGTTTAAGTAGTGCTTCAACTAAACTTCGTCCGAATTCAGCTGATGAAAGACAAATGGAAAATAATTTTCTAATCAAGGGTGTGCGTGTTCATGTGGTGGACGATGATGAGCAAATGAGTGCCTGTCCAAGTGATGACACATCAACAAATGAACGACGGCGCAAAAAACATTAATCTAGTAATGCTAAAAAGGTTGACTCATATATGGAAAATTTGTCTTCTTCAATTGAAATTCGCAACGAAGAAGCTCAACTTAGAATGCAATACTTGAAAGAAAAAATTGCTAAAGTCGAAGGAAAGTCGTCCAACCCAAATGATAGTCAAAGTGGTGCATCTGACCCATATTCCGATTTTGTGTGTATGAATATATTAAATGGTATTGACGGTGTTTTTGATGATGTCTACACAAAGGCGGTGAATGCTTTTGATAATCCCAATTTCAGGATGCGATTTGTTATGATGCCAGAACATAGAAGGTTGCCGGTTTTAGAACGCCTATAGTGATTTTATTAGCTTGTGCATTATGGTATCTTTATTGTAGGTTTATATACTTTATGCTTTATTAAACTTTGTGTTCACGTAACTATGTAGTTCCTAATATTTGTGTTCATTCCTCTTTGTTGGTATGGAAATGAATATGCATGACAATACATCAGTTTGGATGAATTATTGTTTTTTGATTGTTAACATTGTTTTTTGGTTGTTTGGATGAATAACTGTTTGTGCATACAAATGTCTACCAGTTTGTGCATAGTATTTTCCTATGAGTTTTCATTCTTATACGATTGTTTGTTAGGAGTGAATACGCAATTGGTTCAATAATTTATTTGTTATGTGCCTCACTGTGATGTATCTTTTTATTGCATTTGCTAGCAAATTGTTTGTGCCATGAATAAAATAAGTAGCTTCATTTTGTTAATGCATTTTGTTATGCTACACGTGTCATATGGCTATGTGAATTTTTAGGTATTGAAATTACTACAACATGGATGAAGGAAGCTCAGTAAATTGCATCATGTATATTTGCAATCTAAATTGAGCCTAGTTTTGGTTAATATTTTGATTATATTTTTTAGAAATACATAAGTCCATCAAATAATGAATTTATAATTCCTTTTTCAGTGAGATGCCTGCTAGATTTGATGAAATTTCTAATAACTCTAATGATAGCTTAAGCGATGATGGCTCAAGCGATGAAGATTTCATGATAATGAATGATCAAACATTTGATGACATTGATGATATGATGATGATTAGGTATTCAGTTGCTAACCGAAGAACTATGATTAGTAATCGGCCTTGTAGGACATCATCTCTTACTGGAAAAAAAAATATGCTTGAAATTTTAGATGGACATCTAAATGTTTGCCATCAAATGTTTCGCATCCAAAAACACGTGTTTTTGAACTTCTGTGGCATTTTGAAAGAAAAAGGGCTACTGAAATATGGGAAAAAAGTCAGTGTTGAAGAGGGTGTTGCTATGTTTTTGATGATTATAGGACATACAACACGCTATAGTGTGATTGGTGATTGTTTTCAACATTCCTATCACACAATCTCAAAATGGTTTTGTAAAGTTTTACGTGTTGTTTGCTCGTTAGGCACGAAGATAATTCAGCCAAAAAAATCAAGATATCATCAATGAACGCATTCTACGGAAATATCCACATTTCAAGGTAATACAATTAAGTTTATATAATATTTTATTCACTTGACAATAAAATAACATTATTATTACTATTATTTAATATCATGCAATAGAATTGCATTGGGGCAATAAATGGAACACATGTTTCAGCGTGGGCACTTTCTTCAAGGCAAACATCTTTTTGTGGAAGAAAAAATGTCATAACACAGAATGTGATGGTTGCATGCTACTTTGACATGAGATTCATTTTTGTATATGCTGGATGGGAAGGTACAGCTAATGATTCTCGAGTATTTATTGATGCAGTTTCAATATCGAGCAACAATTTTCCAATGCCGTGAGGAGGTACTTTCAAATAATTTTATTTATGATATATATAACATATTTACAATTATTTCACAAACTCAAAAAATACAATGTTATTGTAAATTTATTTACAGAACAATTTTATCTTGTTGATTCTGGATATCCAAACATATCTGGCTTTCTCTCCTCATTAGGGATGGCAATGGGGCGGGTTTAGGGTCCAAACCCACTTAACCCGCCCCTGTTTTGACCCATTTAGACCCTCCCCATAGGGTTTTCGGGGCGGGTAGACCCGCGACCCGCTTTTGGAGGTCCGGGTCTAGGGTCGGGTCTGGGGCACGGCTAACCCGCCCCAACCCGACCCGCATGATTAAAACTTCATTAAAACACTTTATAACTATAATGATTACTTTTTAATCTTCTTAAGTATAAATGGTTATAACTTGGATATTACATTTTTTCAATCGACAAACAATAAATTTTTCATAGTATTAAGTTGCGTCGATGATAATGATACAATAACAAATGCATACATTTTAAACTATTATCTTACAACTCATTTTATTGTATTCTCTTATCATTGTGAACACATTATAATATGTATATAACTTATCATTTAGTGATAAAAAATATAAATATATAAATTTGTGTACATTAGAATAAAATATTACCGGGTCGTGGGGCGGGTCGGGTCTACCCTGATCCGTATGGGTTTCGGGTACGGGGCGAAATTCCAGACCCGCACCGGGTCTACGGGGCGGGTCTGGGTCGGGGTTTAAAAAGTCTGGGTCGGGTCTGGGGCATGAGAAACCCGCCCCAACCCGCCTCATTGCCATTCCTACTCCTCATATCGTGGACAAAGATACCATTTACGTGATTATATTAGACAAGGAAGATTGCGTGGAAAGGAAGACTTATTAAACTATAAACACTCATCATGTCTGAACATTATTGAGCGTTGTATTGGAGTTTTGAAGGTAAGATTTCCCATTTTGAAGTTGATGACAAATTTCCGCTTTCGAAGCAATGACTAATTCCAATCGCATGTTGCACAATACACAACTTCATTCGGGAGGAACACACATTGGATGCTCTATTTACTAAATATTCATCTGAGAATATGATATTTCAACCCACGGGGGAGCCTGGTCAAGAACAAAGAAGTTGTGCAATTTAATGTTAGCCAAACGACTCAAATGGAGCAAGTCAGAGATCAAATGGCTACCTAATTGTGGGACAGTATGTATCCACTCACCATTTGTAGTTCAGATAATAATTTGTTTTTAGTTCAAATTCAAAACTTATTATATCATATTTCATTAACAAATTTTATGTCTTACTTTTATGCAGATGTGATTTGGAAAACTTCAACCTTGTGTTTCTTGAAAATATTGTGGTTGTTGACAGATCTATATATTATTATGGTCGGTGCTTGAGTCGTTTTCTATTTTCTATGTATTTGGTGTATCTCTTCTGTTACATGTCTAAAAATCTTGTCGTGAACTTTTTTGTTGTAATTTTATTCTTTATGCAACTTGGTCTCAAGTAGCTATTTAAAATATTGCACTCTCTTTAATTGTTAACTATTATGTTTATGACTTACTATATTTTCCCTCGTCATGTAATGATTGTTAATTTGATGTAATGGTAGTATTTTTCATTTGGCTCTTTATTTTATTCTTGTGTGTTCAATTAAATATGGATAACGAGTAATGTATATTATGTATTCTGGTTTAAATGTAAATGTTGTTTGGATTACAAAATGGAAAATTCAAAACTTCAAAACATGATAAACATACTTCAAACCAAATGCATTCTCCGGTTTTCATTTTTGAAAATGTGTTTTCAAAATAATCCATACTAAACGTGTTTTCTAAAATGATGAAAATTGTCAAAATGAAAAATTGAAAATGGCAAAAAAAACACAAAACGGAAAATTGAAAACAAAAACCAAACGCTACCTTATATTTTGGAAAAACATTTTAAGTTTCTGCTATATTAAGATGCCAATATTTAACTTGGTAGGAATTCTTTTTAAGATAATTTATAGCTTGGATTTACGCTTGGATCATTACCTGAAATAATAAAAATTAAATGTAGTACTCATGGTATCTCCAATATGCTTGGATCATAACCTGAAATGATAAAAATTTATTGCAATAGAAATGGCTAAAGTACTGATACAAATACAGCTGTCAGACTGAAGCATAACGATATTATAGGTGATTATAACTTAACATTTGATGAAAACATATTTCCTATGATTGACTCCTTGGCTGATTTAGTGAAATATAGTGAACGTACCACTAGCAGTGATATTTTTATCTGTTAAACAGATATTTACCAACTGAAGCAACTTCTATTGGTAACTTGCTAAAAAACCCCGATGCTTTTATTTCACTATGTCAAAACTTCTATGCCATAGCTGCCATAAAATTTTACCATGACATCTCTTTGATGTTTTCAATACTTATTATCATTCAACAAATCCAGTTGTCATGTAAAATAAAATGCATTAACCTTTTAAAACATACAGCTATTATCAGTTGCCAAACTTCCTCGCGTTCATGGAATTCAGTATCACCTATACTTGTCGTGTCTATTCCAGAAATGAGAGGCTCAAATGAATAGTATGAAGCTTTTTTTAATAAGGCAGTGCCATCATTTTATTTAAAAATCACTTATAGAAAAGGATTATTTTTCTTTTTTCCATATTCAATGGTTATCATTATACAAATAAAAAATGGATGTGCATGTATTTATTATAAGAAAGCACAACATTACTTCTAGGCATTTAAAACTTACTCAAAACTAAAACACATGAAGTAAAAATATCGCCACATTTCTCAGATATTTAAAACTCATCCATGAGCTCGCAAAAAAAACACAGAGAAAACAAACGAACTCACTCACTAAAACTATCACGTGAAAAAACATTGTGGCCTACCATTAATGCATAAAACAGATGGGATTTTAGGGGTCACTATGAAAATGAAGCCATAGTGCATTAACTATTTTATACAATGTTAAATTACAGAGTATACACCTATTCATCATCAAATTAAAATTGTATAATGAAATCTAAACAAAATCGAAATTGAAACACTTCAACTTCAATAACTTGATTGCGTTGATAAAAACTTAGGCAACTAAATTATATGACTAAATTTTAGAATCACACCGATGCTTATACAAAAAGTCAAGATAAATGCTTACTGGTTTGAAATTGGAAGCAAAAATGCGTCAATTCAATAACCACATTCATAAAACATTTTTTTTTAGTCATATAGGATGAACCCAATACAAAAACAAAATCAAATAAAAAACTAGTTGATGAAAGAATGACATGAAGAAAAGTGTACCTTCAGCTTTCAAACTCAACCCTGAAATATGCGCAAAACTCAGCAAGTGACAAAGTTAACTTGGGGACGTAAGAATGAGAACAAAGAGGAGAGGGTAAAAATAAAATGAACTGCCTCATGTTTTATTCATTTTGGCAGTTTGTTAGGGTGTGTTCTTTGCAAACAGAAGCAGAGAATTTGAGCGGATTATTATAGCGGAGAATTGTAGTTAGCGGACTATGCGTTTAG
Organism: Allium sativum; assembly: GCA_030737875.1. Taxonomy (NCBI): domain Eukaryota; kingdom Viridiplantae; phylum Streptophyta; class Magnoliopsida; order Asparagales; family Amaryllidaceae; genus Allium; species Allium sativum. Next base: position 1,012,573,687 of record CM060926.1, on the reverse strand, counting down.
CGGTTTAAACGGAGTATTTAAGTGGAGTATTTGAGCGGAGCATTTTAGTTATATTTTGTAATTTAATTAATTACCGAGTAAAACATAACATTATAATTATTGCAGAATAACACAGTTAACAAAACATAACAGTCCATTATATATAACAGTACAGAAAGTGATACATTGTAGAAATACAAAACTGAAATAATAGTAAAAATCCTAAACGTTGCTTGGTCCGTTCTTGAACAGAAAGTACTTGTAGTCAGCAGAAAGTTGATCGCGCTTTGTCTCAAATGCCATCCATGGTATTGCATCGTCATCGTTTAAGAGGTTGAATATATCTGCCTTGTTGGGATCTGCAACTATATGTAATGCTTCACATAAATTAAAATATGCTCCTTCACTCAAACGTTTAATGCGAACAGTCGGGTTGCTTCGCTGCTCCAATGGTGTTTTTGTTGTCGGATAGCCATTTTTTAGTGAAGAAAGGAGAGTGTTTAGAGAAGTATAAGATGAATTTGGGGTAGATGGATGAATGGAGGGGGGGTTAGATTTTATAGAGGAGGTGTGTTTGTTGCCCAACGGCTCCAATTTGAGCCATTGGGCAACCGGTCCTTAAAGGACCGTTATTAGACGGACGCGTCCGTCTAATAACTTATCCGTTAAGGACTGAAGAACGGGGCCTTAGTGTTTGATTTGGCTAAAGCTTGTAGATACTCTTATGTAGATGACTTTGAAATGAATCAAGAGGTTGGTACGAAAAGGTGTGACTGTTAAGTCCAAAAACTGGACAGCAGTACTGAGATTTCCCATTTCTTTTGATTTTGGACTACTCACTAATTTTTTTGGCAAGCAGATTTTCTATTTTAGTATAAAACAAACTAAAGAAATAAGAAAAGAGCTATGTACTTCTAGTAACCAACTTTAAATGAGAAAACAAACAGTTTATAAACTTAGCAATTAAATGGACGTGCAGATTACAATAAAATTTTGTAGTGGGAGTGGCTCTATCTCGGTCTTTTGTATTAATAGCATTTTAGTAACTAAATGTGAAGCTTCATTTATTGTCTATATTTTAGGGTACATTTCTGAGGCATAATGTTCCCTGAACTGGCAATCAGCATAACTTTGGAAGACTGAACAAAAATAAGCAAAGCCACAATAAAATGCACTAAAAACTGATCAGGATGCATTTCTTATATCAGTAACTAAGCATTTAGAATCTCGAGATAAATTGAAACCGATCAGGATGCAATTTTATTTCGCTAACTTAACATCTTGAAAACAAATCAAGGTGCATTTACTATAGTGTATTGTGATGAACTACACGGTAAGACTATAATAGAAGAAAGCACAACCATATTAAAATAACACGACATTCATATATAAACTTCCAAAATACGTGTTTCGTCACATCCATTGATTCCACCTTTCTTTTGGATCGTGAAATGTCCAAATACCGCTAATGTGATTGAGAAAAAAAATGTTTGTTATCAAAAATATATTAATAGCTTTAAAAGATAACCAGATTTGTTTGTTCAGTAAAAATATGTAAGATGTTTATTTAAAAAAATAAAATAAAATGTAGTTGAAATTTTTTAAGTTTTATGTACAAAAAATAGAAAAGTTTCAGCTTTTTTTGAAATATGAAGCAAATACACAATTCATTATTTTTAAAAAAATGTTTTTTTAAAAAAAAAAGGTGAACAAAGGAACGTATCCTTTTTTATATAAAAAATCAAAGCTTTTAACTTCTTCAAAATGGTAGGCAAATCAAGTGGTTTTTTTTTATAGAATATAGAAGCATCTTCTAGTTATACAGTGTAAACACATACTCTTTTATTCATTACCAAAATAGACAAGATATGTGTTTTGTCAGAAATCTCATTATAAATAAGCAAACTATGAAGCTAAATAATAATCATTGTTATGCAAAATATTTGAGTTTTGGCAAAACATAATGGATGTGTCAAAAGAAAAGAAGATGGGTCCTATGTTTTAAAAATTAATGATATTAGATGACCCAGATACATCCCTTATCATTAAGTCTAGGTAAAATGAAATGAATTAGGTGAGCGCAATATGCTGGAGTAAGTTGAGATATATCTTTTAGCATTGCCCAATTTATTTCATATATTTGGTGTATGTTTTATGGAAATATTCTCTCTACTGCAATATTAGATGTCATTATTTTATTTATAACAAATATCAATATAGAAATGAAACGCGACTTAAATTTTGGATTAAGTTTATTGGACAAGGCTTATGCCCTTTAGTCGAGTTAACACAAATTTGTAACTTAACTGCAACACCAAATCTGGTTTGAAATTAAGTGTATTGCAGCTAATTATGTTTCTTTAATCATGCTTAATGTAATTATAATGAAATTTGCGCAGTTATATGGTGATTAGCCTAATTAATCCTACTTCTTTAATATGATTATTCAACTTCTAGTTGGACAAAATCATAATTGTCAGGGGCATTATAATAACTTGAGTTGTAAAGAAGTTTTTTTTTTGTTTCTTATAGTAGGATTGAAATGTGGAATGTGACATATATAATGGAGCAAATAAGCGAAAAGGAACACATCGTAACGAAGGAAGATTTCATGGAGCTAGTTGGAAAAATATATTTGAATAATTATAGCTTTGAAGCCCTCTCCATTGAGCTGAAATAATATATTTGGAATGTAGCACTTCTTGAAAGGATCTTTTAGGACCAGTGATTAAGAAGTATAAATGGATAGACAACAAAATCAATTTAAAAATTTGCTTGAGGAGGATGGATTAAAAAAGAAAATTATAAAACTAAAAGCTTTGCGTTCGTTTTTAATTTAAATTACATAACATGAATATACTATGTGATATTTGAAAGAAAGGGGACTATTTTGTTTAAATTTGATATTTTTATAGAAGAAAAGACAGAAAGAAGCAAAGCGGTTAATCCAAAAAGCCTACTTTCACCCAAAGAAAAAAAAAACAGAAATTAGAGCAAGTCATAAAATAATATGTGAAAATGGTATATTTAAAATTTAAAAGCCAAGAGACTATTAATTTGAATTCAACCATAGTACAGGTTTGAACACAAAATGTAGAATATACCACTACGGATATGTATTCTTCTTAAGTTATGGTAGGCATAAAAAGCGAAGTAAAACCATTTAGATAATAATCATATGCTTCAATCTAGAAAAATTTGGCGGCTCAAACTAAGAAAACTGTAAATGTATATTTGAAAGACATGCGTTATTATCTCAAAGAGAGATAGAGTTAATGTTTTAAAATTGAGAAAATGGCACAGTACGGTAGAACTGAAGTCTGGCAGATGTTAGCCGATGTAGTTATTTAAAATGGGTTAAAAGTTATTATATCCGTGGAGGGAAATTTTCAGCATCTCAAATTCAATCCAAAAAATCACAGTTGCTGGCTTAAGGTTCCTTTCCTAACAAATGAAAATTGGTCGTTGTGAAGGTACACTAAAAAAATAAAAACCACCAGAAACAGTAATAGAGGAGCATATGGAGTGCACATAGATATCAATCCAAAAGTTACAGATGGGACAAACTAGGAAAACTAATTTGCAGCCCAAGCGGAAAATCTAAAATTAATTTGGAAAGCAATGTCATTTCCCACAATGTAATAAATCTCTTAACGTGAATATATTTTATGTACGTTTGAGAATGTTAAGGCACAATTGATGTCCTTTTGCTCCAAAAATTAATCATTACGAATTCAGCATATGCAAAGGAAGAGCCAAAAAAAAAAGCAATACACATTCAACACTTGTTTGTTTGATATTTTACCAGTATAATTAAGAGAAGGCAAGGGGAAAAAAATATGCATTGATAGTTCAGTAAATTATATCCTCATCAAATTATTGTGTAAAAACTTTATTAAAAGAACCCCAAAAAAAGAGCAAGAATACTGATCAAAACCCCAATTTTTAAAAGTGGAAAGAACACACCGAACTTGCAAAATGAGCGAATATCTTAAGCAAATGCACATAATAAATCATTAATAAACTAACATACGATCTGTCTAAGGTCCTAAGCCAAAAAGTTGAAAGCAAAAACTAAATGAAAGAGAACATATCGTAAGAAAATTCCAATTTAATCCAAAACAGAAAATAATAGAGGTATTATGATAACTGTAGTTGTAAGTTTGTAATCATATGATGGAATGGTTGATGTAGGAATAGTCTACAGCCTTAATACCAAAGTTCTAATAAAGTGAATGGAAGAATAGGGGAAAAAGACTTAAAAACAAATCTGAAATGGTGTATTAAAAAGTAAAAGGAAATATAATTAAATCAAATCGTATTTGCATGTGAAAATGTTAGAAAATAAAGAATGGAATGAAAATGATGTCTAATATTCATTTAAAGAGGTGAACAGCTTCTCCGAGAATATGCTTCACATTTCTGATTTCTCGTTATATGAGATGAATTAACAGGAAAAGTAAAAAAAAAGTTCAAATCTAAACAGAATAATGATTACGGAAGTACTAATAGTCACAAGCTTGTACAAAGCATAAAGTTATTTCTATCTCAGTAAAGAAAAAAAATCATCTTTGTTTCCTTTCAAATTGTGTATGCGAGGGAAGAAGAAAAGAAAAGCGAAGAAAAACAAAGATATATGATGGGAATAAAATGGGGAATATTGCAGATTACTTTGTGACATAAGTTGTCTTTCTGCTGTGTTTTCGGCTTATAATAGTCATGGTCATGCGATGTAAATAAACCTTTATACATTATAAGAAAACAAAGTCAAAAGGCATACGTTTGAACTTTTTGAAGATGTTGCCAGTAGCTTTTTCACTCCACCAAGAAGTCCAGGTTCCGATATTGCACTTTTTGTAACGATTTTTCTAAATCTATAGCTTTCCAAACAACATATTGCAACCTTTGTTCAATCTGTACAATCATATGAGCTACTCAAATTTTCCAGTAAAATCACATGTTTTCTTTCATCAAAACCAGCGTCGAATTGGAAAATGGAAACTATAGGGAAATACTACAAATGATATTACAATGTAAGGTTTACCTGATAAAACGATCGCTCCATGCACGTCAGCTGTTGGTAGGTAACAAACACCATGAGTTAACAAAGACTGTGCTCGGTTATCAAAGCCCAGGGTAGGGTCAAAAGAATTAACATAACAATACTTCGGTAAAAATCTAATCGTACTGTTAGACTTACTGTTCCACCAATGACAACTTTATATTCAATGCTTAATCTTTAAAGGAAAATTCAGATAAAACACATAATAACTAAAAATCTCAATTTGATCAGTTAGCATACAATTAGTTTATATATTTTTATCTATTTCATATAAACAAAAGTTTCGTTGTCGGTGTCCACTGTTCATAGCATCATGAAAATTTAATGTTTTTGGCATTCGGTTTTGATTTTTCTTATAATATTTGAGTATTTTAACAAAAAATATCAAAGCCATCAATTTCAAACATTTTTTAGCTGGTTGGATATTTAAATAAAGAACAATTAATAACCATAAGCACCAACTTAACTATTAGCACTTACTGCAAATAGAGCATCTATACAAAGTAGAGGGCAGCACACATTGTTTTAAAAAACCCGCCTCGATACTCGACTCAAGGCTCGCCTCGAATAAATAAGAGATAAAACGCCTTGAGGCTTATTCCAAAAGGCTTTTTACCTTTATAGCTTACGCCTCAAAATTTTGAGGCATACAAAACGCATAAAGCTTACAATTCGCACGCCTCAAGCAGTTGAGGCATATGACTTAAAAATATGTTTATCTTTGTTGCAAATATTGACACAGATAAATATCATTAAACTTTAATTATTTAATGGAAATAAAAAGGATTGTATAATATGTGTAGACAAACATTCTGAATTAATGTAGGCTTATCCGAAAAGCCCTTGTTTAGTTGGTTCCTAATTTCTATTGTTGGCTAGATTAATTTAAAATGAACAAATGGAATGTTGCATGAAAATGGTCAAAAATTAAGTATATGTATTGCACTTTTTCTCTACCCGAAAGGCTTACGCCTCAACGCTTCGAGGCTTACGCCTCGCTTCACGGTCCCGAATACTCCTCTCGTACGCCTTTTGCGTTTTAAAACATTGGTGGCACATCAAAATCGTGCTATAAAATAATCAAAAATCAAAGTAATACCTGAAATGCAGCTGATGTAAGTATTCAGCACTCGAAGGCAAACAATGAATCAAAAGAGCTAGTTCTGGAAAAATAAGCTGATGAGCTGACTATGTAAAACAATGCAAAGGGTCGAAAATTGAAAATCAAAAGCAATAAATGGAAAGGATTGAAGATTGCCAAAAATTCAAGGTCACTGGAATACAAATATGGGAAAGGCCAGAGGATGGGGAAGATTCCATATATAAGAAGGAGACTGGCTGTCCTTGATTGCTGAGATTATCCTTATTCACTGAAGGGGTAGGGTTTGCCTAAATTAGCCAGAGAAATAATAGCGGTTTCCTAATAGTATTTATTAGCGTACCACGCAAAAAGCGTTGGAAAATTGGAAGGCATGGAGAGGGAAAGATACGGATCCAGAGTCAATCGGGGTGGTGATGTAACACCCCACCTCCGCCAGTGCCACTCTTGCAAGGACACTGGCTTTGGAGGGGAGTTAAACAAGGTAAACATGCATGCAGATATCACAAGACAGAACCCAAATGTAACATATCACATTTAACTTCATAGTTAGAATCTAAGAGTAGTATAGGGCTTACAATGCTATGAAGACTAGAATTAATATGAAATAAGATTGAGACGAAGCCACACTAGCAAATCCGCAACCAAAGACGATAAACTCCACTTCAAGACTTGAGAACAAGAAGGAATAACCCCAAAACAAAGAAAGATGGCTCTTTTACTTAAGAAAGATGGCTCTTTTATGACATAGATTGATTTGAGACACTCAAACTTTCATGAAGAGGATGGAGGCCATGATATGAAGATGGAGGCCATGATCAAGAAACATTTGGGCATCATTTAGTTGACGGACCTGATGTGTTCTAGGGTTAATCCTATGGTCTAAACTACCCCCAATCTCTATAAAAGGACCCCTAGACCTAGCCTAAACTGGTGACGTCTGGAGTAGGGGAGTATAACGCCAGGAAAGCAGAGCAGGCACAAATAGGGTTAGAGTTTCTTACCAGGGGTGGATGAAATTAGAGAAAGGGGGCTGTAGTTTTATTATCCATTATGGAAGACATAGACGGAAGAAGATTGCAGCGATTATTGCAGCCATTATTAAGAGGAAGAAAATATGATTTGAGAAGGAATGAAGTGGAGAAATCCATGACTAAGGTTGTAAATTTTGTACGGATGTCCGTTCGTGTCCCTAACCAAAATATATCTGTCCGAGTCCGTCCGATTCTCATTTAGGGCACGAGTTAGGACAACAAGATTTGTACGAAAAAAATCACGTCCGGTCCGTGTTCGTCCGAATTTGTCTGAATTCCTTATAATCTACTATATAGTTCAAAGAAAATCTAATAAAATGAGATATAAATAACCATGTCCGACCGAGTCCGTTCGTGTCCATGTCCGAAAAACATATGTCTGTGTCCAACCGATTTTATTTAGGACACGAATTAGGACAAAGAAATTTGTCCAAGAAAAATTTCGTGCGGTCTGTGTTCGACCCGATTTTTCTAGGATAGAAACTGATTACACCTCCGTTCGATCCGATCCGACCGATTTACACCCCTATTCACGAACTGCGAAAAAATTAGAAAACGTATCTTCGGATATAATAGTAAAGCTGGGTCATATTACGGCATGATTTTGATTTAACAAAAGTTTCTTTAGAGTTTTAAGGAGAATTGAGAGAATTAAGGAGAATTTAGGGAATTGAGAGAATTAAGAAGAATTGAGAGAATTAAGAGAATTAAGGAGAAAGCTTGAAATTCTTCTGCTTTACCATTATTTGATAGATTAAAGTTATCCCCCAATGATATCTATTTGGACAAAAATGAACATCCCTAAAGTTCTGTAAATTTTTGGCCCACCAGCACTAAAATTTGAGAGACCCACTAGAATGTTCATTATTTTCTCGTCGTTCCTCAAATCCCTCTTCTGAATACGAAATCATATTCTGAATACCCGTTTTAAACCCTAATCACAAGTTGTTTGTTATGCATAATCTATTGTCTAATTAAATCACTTGCTAATCTTCTGTTTATTTGACCTACTCTACTTGCTTTATTATCTGTGTTGTTTCCTTTCATATTAATTTCATTCTAGTTCTTTGTGATGTTGAAAAGGAAAAGATTTTAGATAAATCAATAAACACCCAATTTCCTATAATTTATTTGTCATATTTATATTTTCCTTCCTTGTTAACAAAATATTTCATTTGTTAGTCATTAGTATTGCCTTTTTTTCTGTTTATGCAGTGGAATTTCAATTTGAAACTAGTTGCACACATGTATGTTTAAATGTTTTAAAAAAGTGTATAATTGCCTATCAGTCCAGTAAATTTATTTTTAGTTTTACAAGCAGCTAAAGAAATTGCTTGATGACATTTATTGTGGGTTGTTGTTGATTTAACACATTGAATAACTTATTTGTTGAAGGGAAAGACTATAGGGACACAAGATTAAACACAAATTTAGAAACACAAATTGTAACCCATTAGATTTGCTTGTCTTTATGTGAAAAGTGTAATTCATAGGAACATCTAGTGCCTGAGATTACTTGTGTCTAATTTTGTGTCATCAAATTGAGTCTAAATAGACAACCTGTAGCATAGTACATAGGGTGCTTTTTTTATATGTGTTTATTGATTGAACTTTTTATAGTGTTGCACGAATTCAAAAAAATGTTTGATGTCTAATGTTTGTACTTTGCTTGAATTAGCCTGCTTTATGTAAATGAGCAAGAGCAGTGTGAATACATGAAGAATTTTATAATTGACAAGTTCGATATGTTACAGAGGAAAGGAATGCCATGAGTTAAACCACGAGAGACATTATTTACTGATCGAATCTTACATGTTTAACTATCATCATTTTTATAAACTACTTTTAATGGAGAGTATTTCTCTCTGGCATTTAAAATTCTTTTTGTGATTGCTAATTGTGATATGAGTATATCAAATATTGGAAGGGTAAACAAATAATGAGATTTACAGGATGTTACATGCATGTTTATGCATGTTATAACAACTTGCTTGTTATTGTTATTGAGTGATGCATAAACATATTGTAATTTGTTACTTTCGAGTAATTGCATGCTTATTTTTTGTGTATTGGGGGTGAACTAAAACCATTTGAATCAAGGTTTAAAATGTCCAATAAAACTTAATATTATAAGTTCAAAATAATTTTGTTAGCTTTGAGTCTTATACGGCTTTTATTTGATCATCATCTGCATTTTCTAATTACTTCGGATTTCATAAGTCTTTAAGTTGATCACTTATCGCCAAATAATACCGTTACACTTTGAAGTATGATGATGATGCAGTAATAGATCAAAATGCTTGAGAACTACTTACTTCATCTTGCGGTTACCCTTCCTTTTAGCTTTGTCCAACTATAGCAGTACTCTCCGAATTCTACTGTCTAAATATTCTGGCAGCCTCTCTTCAAGTTGCTAGTCCATGAAAGTGTTACTGCGATCAACTAATCAACAATACACATATTACATTACATGTCTGTACTACATTTCAATTTTTTTTATTCTGAATAACCTTGTTGGGGTTTTGTGCGCAGCGGAAGTTTTGACAAAACACCCAAAAACAAAATGAATCTTTTTCACCTAATCACTTGAAGATGAATGTGACCGAATAACAAACAACAACACAAAAAAAAATATCGGAAATATGAACACACGACGATATTCCACCCAACCACCCTCTTTATTGATTCACCAAAATATTGTTTACAACCGATCTCAACTATCGTTAAACAAACACAACTTGAATCAATAACCTTATAGAGAAATAGGTAGAGAATATCTAATGGCTAAACAATTTGAGGAGAAAGATAATGAAGAACAATGGCAAATTTTTCCACCACATAATGAAGATATCATGTAGGCCTTTTATAGAGTAACTTGTCACCCAAATTATCCTCATATATCTCAAATATATCCTCATATATCTCAAATATATCTATTTGGATAAGCACCAAATAATCCTTGCCTTCATTTTCAAATATCCCACAAAAATAGCAACAAATATCTCCACCAAAAATGGATCCACATAGAAAATTTGTTACCTACAATTTTGTGATTTGCGTATCACAAATCTCAACACTCCACCTTGATACCAAATCACAACATATCCTCCACTCAACACTAGCCAACTTAGCTCTCACTTTCAACCTTCTTTTCTCAATTAACATCATTACAAACCTCCACCATCGCCCACTAATGGTGCACCTCCCTCATGTGCACCACGCCAATAGCGATCTTCAAAAGCGTTTGTAATACCACAAAGACCTCCATCTTGTCTTTGTGGATTTCACAACTCGACATCCATCTTCCGCTTGACATGATCTCTTCATCTCCGGGATCCCTCGAGCATCATCAACATCTAGACCCTTGTCGATACCATGATCCTCCACCTTAGGACCATCAGCAGTGACCATATTAACCTCTCCACCTTGTTGTGGACTAGGTTCTTCAACCGTCACCCGCCTTCCACTGTTGACCACTGAACCGACCAAACTATATAGGTTTCCCTCCTCCAAAACTCCTCGCATCATCACACGACCACCCTTCTTCACTCTCAAAACTCCACCTCGAGTCTCATAAGTGCAACCGCGGCGATCTAACTGACCGAGAGATATGAGGTTATGCGAACAAGTGGGTATGTGCCTCACACCGGCAACTTCTCTCTCCACTCCATCATGCATCCGAAACCTAACAGCTCCAACTCCACAAATTGGTAGCTCTACTCCATTGGCCGTCTTTATCATGCCAACACTCTTCTCATACGAAGAAAAACTTTTCACATCTCGACATATGTGAAAAATGGCTCCTGAATCTATCTTCCAAGGCTCCACAACACTAAATAGGACATCACATGAAGAATTGCCTTCGGTACCTTCAGCAAAGCCTGCCTGTGCCTCATCACTATTATTATCACCTTGCGCCTTCTTCTTCTTCATATCTCGTATATATGAATAGAAATCATTGCGCTTGTGGCCTTTCTTACCACAATAATGACAAAAGATAGCACCTTTCTTCTTCCTTATATCTTTACCCGAGTCCCTTGCTACCATCGCCTCAGTTTGAACCGATTTCAACTCCGACCCTTTTCTCCTTAGCTCCTCATTCAAAAAACTGCTTCGAACCGTTTCCAAAGAGATTGTTCCATTAGCATTGGAATTACTCAATGAAACAACCAAAGTATCCCAGCTTTCCGAAAGAGAACTCATCAACAAAAAAGTCTGCAACTCATCATCAAAATTGACCTTCATGTTTGCCAATTGATTGATGACATCTTGAAACTCGTTCAAATGCTCTGCAACAGACTTCTCCTCATCCAATCGAAGTTGCACCAACTTTCGAACCAGAAAAGCCTTGCTTGTAGCACTCTTTGACTCTTATAGCGATACTAATTTGTCCCACAATGCCTTTGCGGATTCACAACTAGCCACATGGTGGAACACAGGATCATCCAAATATTGGCGAATCAACGCAATCGCCTTTTTGTCCATTTTCTTCCACTTTCCCTCATCCATATTCGAGGGCTTCTCTCCATTTCCATCAATGGGATCATGCAAATCATTGAGATATAGAACGTCCTCCATCTTCGGCTTCCATATACCCCCAATTCCTTCCATTCAAAATAGCCATCTTCGATAACGTCATCATCTCCGACATCAAAAAATCAATTTTTTTTCAAACAAAAAAATCAATTTTTTTTTCTTTCAATCCAACAAACAATCCAAGCTATGCGGTGATCAGAGCTCTGATACCAACTGTTGGGGTTTTGTGCGCAGCGGAAGTTTTGACAAAACACCCAAAAACAAAATGAATCTTTTTTACCCAATCACTTGAAGATGAATGTGATTGAATAACAAACAACAACACAAAAAAATATCGGAAATATGAACACACGATATTCCACCCAACCACCCTCTTTATTAATTCACCAAAATATTGTTTATAACCGATCTCAACTATCGTTAAACAAACACAACTTGAATCAATAACCTTATTGAGAAATAGGTAGAGAATATCTAATGGCTAAACAATTTGAGGAGAAAGATAATGAAGAACAATGACAAATTTTTCCACCACATAATGAAGATATCATGTAGGCCTTTTATAGAGTAACTTGTCACCCAAATTATCCTCATATATCTCAAATATATCCTCATATATCTCAAATATATCTATTTGGATAAGCACCAAATAATCCTTGCCTTCATTTTCAAATATCCCACAAAAGTAGCAACAAATATCTCCACCAAAAATGGATCCACATAGAAAATTTGTTGCCTACAATTTTGTGATTTGCGTATCACAAATCTCAACATAACCTATCAGGCGGTTGGTAACTAAACTTTCACTATATGGTCTTTTCAATGAATACCTAATAGTCAATGCATGGATCAGTGATGATTTACCAATTTAATAGGGGTAATTAATTTATAAGGACAATTGGTACAAAAAATTTAAGCATAAGGACAGCCGCCTAATATTTTATTCAGAAGGACAAAAATCACTCTCGTTCAATTTCCTACTACGAAATTGCAAAATCAAAAGTCACAAAATCACAAAATCATCTTTACTAATAACCAATTCAAAATCCGCATCGTTACATACAATCGAACCACAAAAATCCGTGTGCGTTATTCCTTCTTCATCTTCGATCGATCTGATATTTCTTCTTCGATCTTGCACGTTTCTCCTCATCTCATCTCAATCTCCAATTTTATTTTCAAAGTTCGATCTCACTCGCGCATATCGTGTTATAATCCTACTTTTGTGTTATTTTCATGTTTGCAGTTTTTAGGTAGCAGTTTCATGTCTCGGTAGGTATCAGTTTTAGTATTATTATTGTTTTCAGTTTTGCACTACTGTAGGTATCAGTTTCGTATTTATTTATTTACATCAGTGGCTGGACATCAGCTCTGTATCTTGTAGGTATCAGTTTTTTATTTTTTTTGTTTACACTTTATAGATATCAGTTTTATACCACAGTAAGTATTAGTTTTTATTATTTTCTTTCTTCACGGTGTTTGGGTATCAGTTTTTAGTAAAATTCGGTTGTAAAACATATGATATTTGGTGTAACTTTAATATATTTTATGTAACTTCAATATAATATTTCGTGTAATACAAGTGATGAATTAATATCATTGGGTATTATTGAGAATAAATTTCATTTTTGTGACAATTGAATTGAGTTGATTGGTATTATTTTTTTAATTAGTGGGTATCAGTTAGAATTAATGTTGCGATAAAAAAATTCATTTACCAAAGCAAACAATTCAAAACTGATACCCACTTGACAGAGTTATGATACCCAAAGTCATAAAAATGATATCTAAAAAAATATAAAACTGATACCTAAAAACTGCTATAATATTTTAAAGAAAAACTAATACAAAAATTGTTTACATCACAGCTTGATTGATTAAAATGACATAAGTTCGACTGAGTTATAAAGTTAATGCAATAGCAAAACTACAAAATTAACACAGCAACAAAAACATATGAATAAAAACACAACAGAGTTAATACTTAAAACTGATACCTAAAAAGATATAAAACTGATACATAAAAACTGCTATAATATTTTAAAGAAAAACTAATACAAAAAATGTTTACATCACAGTTTGATTGATTAAAAAGAGATAAGTTCGACTGAGTTATAAAGTTAATGCAATAGTACAACTACAAAATTAACACAGCTACAAAAACATATGAATAAAAACATAACACAGTTAATACTGTAAAACTGATACCTAAAAAAAATATAAAACTGATACCTAAAAACTGTTGTAATGTTTTTTTAAAACTAATACAAAAAATATTTACATCACAATTTGATTGATTAAAGCAAAACAAGTTTGATTGTAATACAGAGTTAATACAACAATACAACTACAGAATAAACACAACATCAAAAACACAACAAACGAATATAAAACAGAGTTAATTAAACAAAACTGATATCTAGAAAATACAAAACTAATACCCGACTACTGAACATCCGAACATTATAATTGTAGATCCAACAGACGCCATGAATCACCGATAGAAACACAAAAACCTAATGGCAAAAAATAACATTAAATTAAAAAGGGTATAAAAAAAATTCAATTGATTTTTTTTGTCGTGCATCGATTGAATTTGATAAAAATTCACCGAACATTATCATAACCCGTTTTAATTACGTGCATCGATTGAATTTGATAAAAACTCACCGAAGATTATCATAACTCGTTTTAGTTACGCGCGATGGAATAAAAAAAAATCGAGATACGCGCAAGATACATTGAGCGAGAAAATGGAAACCGCAGTGTATTGTTCTTGTGATTAAAATTTTAATAGTTGAGCGAGAAAATGGAAACCGCGGTGTATTGTCCTTGTGATTAAAATTTTAATTACCCTTGTCCTTACGATTAAAATTTTAGTGGGCTTTCCTTATGGTTAAAAAAGCCTTAATTTTTGTCTTCATGAATATTTTCCTGTTTAATAAGTGCATTACTTAGTTAACCAATCAAAAATTGCATGTACAGTGGATGTATCTGCAATTTGTAATAATTTATTTGGTGTAGAATCATGCACGTAGCTGATCCATTTATCTTCAATTTATTTATCTGTAGCTAATAATCAATTCAACGTTCATTAACTGTATCATTTTCATGTTATAGAATCACGTATCAAAACTGTTATAATATGTGTGTATCTCATACCACAACAATATATATGCACATGGAAAAGCAATATTTATATTTACTTTTCATAAATCATGATATCTAATTTATACTTTATCAAACACGTTAGGAATTATAAATTCAATTTTTTTGGCTTATGGTTACCGGTACCCATCTAACATTAAAAAATAAATCGACGTGTTTTTCTTATAATTGTTGCCTATTGACAATGACTCCGTCCACATGTTGTTTTTATATCATGACGCAACATGTTATGCTTATAAAACATCATAAATGTAAAAACAGTGTAAATGGATCAATACCAAGATGGAGAAAATATACACCATAACTGCCAAAATAAGGAGCATTAAAGGCACTCAATTAAGGGTAAAATATGATAAGTGTCTCTAGTAATATGTGAATTATACTTTGGTCACTACTGATATTGAAAAAGGCATATCAATCCGCCTTTAATATGTTTTCTATTATTTGATTATCACATTCTAACGCTTAAAAACCCTCTTTCTCTTCTCTCCTTCTATTACCTTCTTCATAAAACCCCTGATTTCTAAAATTAATTAATTCATATTTTTGTATAATTCATTTTCGTCTATAGGAATTGTTCACAATGACCAGATTACTTCATTCAACTGCTTACAATTTGTCAGGTTTGTTCATAATTCTCTGCATTAAATATCTATATTATATACCAAAGCTGAGTTGCAAATACTTCATGGAAGGATTTGTTGTAGAGAAAATACCTTCGCGTACGTATATTCACTCATAAACCATCAACGAATTATTTACTATTAAACTTAAGCTAATTTAGAGAAATTACATTGCTTAATGGTGGAAGAAAAGTTACAAAGAAATTAACAATAAACTATATCAAAGGAAAATAAAAAACTTAAAGAAAAGATATAAACAAATGGAAGGCAATTGTGATACACGGTCTTTTTATATATTTCTTTTTCATTACACATGCCCATCCTACTTTACATACCTTTAGAAATTATCTTTCTATTACTATATGTTTAATTGCCCTTTATGGTAATTAGAAATGAAAATGTTTTCATATCTGGAGAAAACTGAATTATGCTAACATACTATTTGAACAAGAGCTTTAATCTAGGTATTCTATTTATGTGTATTTATTTGTATATATTACAGTTAATCTGCAAGAATGGAGCTTCATAGTCATCCTATTTATGGAAGAACAAAAGTATCCAAATATCAAGTATTTTGGTTATAATGGACATCATGGTCAGGGCGGGTTTTGATGCCTAAAGCCAATTGGAAATCAAGGCCCTTACACAAACTAATGCTATTATCGTTAGTTAATTCATTAAAATTATTTATATTGTTTACAAAAAATGAAAAGAGGACAAAATCACTTTATTCATAACAATAATTCAAGTTATACAATGAAATTAATATCAATTATTTATCCACATTAAAATCGAGCCTTTTACGGGATTATTTTTTATGAGAATAATTAATAAAAGCGCATTCCCTAATTTAATGAGTTCCTCTACAATTTTTCCTAATCCCCTTAGCATGTCTAGATTATCGTTTATGCATTTCTAAACAAGATAAACATTGAGCGATATTGTAAACTAATAATTGCTAAAATAAACGAATAAAATTATGAACATAAATCCTACTAGTTATAATTTATCAAGAATTTTAATAACAATAATCTTAAGAATAAATTCTTTCTAACTAATCGATTTGACTAAAGAACATAACCATAAATTCCTACGAAAATTTGGTTATTTACTAATAAATTTTACTTTAGCTAACCATTAGAAATCATTAACCATTATCAAATAAACCATTATTATACAATTTTTCAGCTAACAACCTGATTATTGTACAAATTAATCCTTAAATTTATGCATAGAAAACTAATCTAGAATAAGAAAACAAAATCAAATTTGCGTCATAGAACATGGACGTCATTTACAATTGCAAATTTCTAATATAGTAACATTATATCAACTAAATAAAACAAAACAAAAAATTAGAACGTACATTGTAATATTAAGCAGTATCTTTTTCAAGACTTCAAATTTCAGATGCTCAATGTCTTAGTTATTTCCTGCGCCGTCTAATATGTGCTCCTCATTGTCAAGGTTGACTGGAGTTGGAGACTTTGAAGTTTGATGGAATCACTTTGTTGTCGATTGATTTGGAGGTGATGATGCAGAGATGGAGTAAGTAATCACCATATACACCTCCAGTCTTCCAGTCTGTTGCTATCGATCGAAGTGGGTTGTTTGTTCGTGATTTTTTTTTTCATGAATCGCAATTCGCGATTATTATATTGGCAAATTCTATTTCAACCCTTGTTTTTAGTTAGTAGCCCCCCTTAAAAAATTAAAATTTTAATGACTAAATTGCCCTTAAGATTTATCTTCTCATGTAAACTCAGAACATCATAATTTTACCGTCAGTAACAACACCTAAGCTCCAAAAAACCCTAGATTTCAAATCACTCAAGAAAAATTTGATTTGCAAACAAGAATACAATGGATTTTGAAGGGGAAGATGATTCCTCATCCCAATCGCAGCAGGTAATTGAAGAAAAATATAGAATTTGAGGTTTTTTTTTGCACTTTTCAAGTACAGCCGATGTAGTGCGATATGAGTGAATTAGTAATAAACCGCGTAGGGAGCCTACTAGGAAAGTATATGAACCTAGTATAAAGAATGAGTGGATGTTCATAAACCACGTAATATTACAACGTGGAAAGAGCTAATACCACGTTTGACCTATACGAGGTTTCCGGATATTCCACGTATTCATTATACGTGGTTTTATTATATACCACACAAAATTGGGTAATTTATATTTTTCTGGTTTGAGCTTAAAGTTTGTTGTATATGTTTTGTGCAGATTGTAGCATTCTCTCGTGACGAAGAAAAAGATGATGATATAGTATTGGATTCTTCAAATGAGTTCACGACTTATGATGTACGTTTTCTTTGATTAATGCTGAAATAAATCGTGAATGCTTACATTTTATATAACATTTTAAATGCAGATATATCCTTCATGGAAAAAATTAGTTGATTGGGTTCGTGATACTGGAAAGCATCTTGGGTTTGTTATTATAATCTTGAAATCGGATACCGGTGCTTCAGTCAAGAAACCAAGAATCATGTTTGCTTGTGAACGAAGTGGCGTTTACAAGAAGCGAAACGATTTTCAACCGAAAAATCTCCGACTTACGGGTACCAAAAAATGTAATTGCCCATTTAGACTAAAAGGCGAGAAACTTGGAATTTTATATGATTGGCGATTGCATGTTGTCAATGGTGTTCACAATCATTCCGAATTGAAAAATACAGAAGGTCACTCGTATATTGGTCGACTAACCAAAGCTGAGATCAGGTTAGTTATAGAGATGCATAAGAATTTGGTAAAGCCAAAAGAAATTTTAGCCACCCTTAAACGAAATGATACTTCAAATTCTACCACAATCAAAACAATCTACAATGTGATAAAAGCACAGAATGTTATTGAACGGGCAGGGCGATCACAAGTTCAATACTTGCTTAGTAAGTTGAAAGAGTTTGATTACTTTGAATGGCATCGTAAGACATTATATGGTACTGATATTATTAAAGATATCTTTTGGGCACATCCTGTTGGTTTGGATTTTTTACGTACATTTCCTAGGATTATCATATTAGATTGTACGTATAAAACCAATAGATACAAAATGCCGGTACTTGAGATTGTTGGAGTTACTAGCACAGATCTTACATTTTGTATAGCCATTGCTTATTTAGTTGCCGAAAAAGAGGAAAATTATATGTGGGCATTAGAGAGGTTGAAATTAGTGTTGGTTGATTCTGAAGTGGAAATTCCATCAGTCTTTATTTCTGACAGAGAAACGTCACTAATTAATGCTATTGGATTTGTGTTTCCTGAGTTTGCTCATATGTTATGCATGTGACATATTAAAAATAATGTTCTCACTTATATGCAAAAAAAAAGTAAAAGGTATGGAGCTTGAAGAGAAGAAGTCTTTCTTATTTGATTGGAATGAATTAGTGTGTTCAAAAAATATCGTTGCCTATAATGAGAATTTACAAGTGTTGCACGAAAAGTGTGCAAGCCATACTTCACTTATATTCACGAGATATGGTTGGATACTTACAAAGATAGATTTGTGCAAACATGGATTGACGACTACAAGCATTTTGGAAATTACACGTCTAATCGGTAATTTAGTTTACTAATTGTTGTAACAATTACTGAAAGAGTAATTGTTGTGATTAGTTCTAACTTATGTACATGTGTCAATGCAGGGCTGAGTCTGCTCATTCAAAATTGAAGAAATATTTAGCTAGTAGCTTATGCAATTTTGAACAAGCCTGGACGAAGATGCATTCATTATTGGAACTCTCGTTCACCGAACTTAAAGCATCATTTGAGCAAAGTCTAACCAAAGTAAAGCACATATTTCATATACAAGATTTTAGAAATTTACGAGGCTTTGTTTCTATTAAGGCACTTGATTTGTTGCATTCTGAAATTCAGAGAGTAAAAGATGTTGGTGATGAAGAAAGGTTATGTGGATATGTTCTTCGTAGAACACATGGATTGCCTTGTGCGCATGAGTTAGCTCAACTTGGACCTGGTACGACAATATCGCTTGATATGATTGATGTTCATTGGACGAGACTTCACCTTGTTGAAATAAGTGGAAAGAAAGATGCGGGGATAGCGGAGAAAATGGAAAATTTAATAAACGATGTGAAAAAAAAGGATGCTCCGTATCAAATGCAAATTTATAAAAAAATGTTGGAGGTTGTAGAACCGCGAACGACGTCTCTTGCATCTCCGAAAAGCAAAATAAAGACACGTAGAAGAGAAAGCAAAAAAAGTTCTAATACTTCGTCTAAACGGATGGCTTCGTCATTTGAGCTTGTTGAAAGTGTTTATTCCGAAAGTTCTTATACTTCAAAAAAATCTCGAATGGATAAGCTTCCTATTCGTAAACCAAAAAAGGTAATAATCATTTTATTTGAATACACATGAGTTGTATAATAACCTACTTTATTAAATTTGCAGCTGGACGAACAAACTGAAGGCATGAGAATGTATCCGCATCAAATTCCATTAGAGATGAGGGCTTTTGTCAAAGATATTGTGGACGTTCGATCGAACGGTAATTGTGGATACCGATGCGTGGCTGCTTTGCTTGGATTGGGAGAATCTAGATGGAGAGAAATTAGAACACAATTGCACGACGAGCTATTTGAGCACCAGAGTATGTACGATAAAGCTTTTGTAGAAAATGGTAGAAGTTCAGCTATTCTCAAAAGCCTTTTACACGAAGATGAAGACTTTGCACCAATGGAATGGATGTCACTGATGTTGGATATAATATTGCAACTAGATACAATGTTGTGCTATTCAGCATTAGTGAAAGGCTTACAATGACAATACCACCATTGAGAGGAAAGATACCTCCACCAGTACTACGCAAAGAAATTGCGATAGCTTTTGTCAACCAAGATCATTTTGTTCAGGTATGTAATGTTAATATTCATAGATTATAAAATATGACGAATATTTTCAAGCCTCACGGTTCATGGCTTGCAGGTTAAACTTGAGGACAAACATCCTGTGCCACCTATTTACAGAAAATGGTTCAAGGCTCGAGACCGGGATGCTAGCGACTGGGATCATGTTTACAACGATAGGAGACAAGCTTGGGAGGAAAGAAATTCGTATGCAGAGTGGAAATAGTTTGGTTGGCATACGTTTGATTGGTTGTACTTTTGTTTGTCTAATTAAATGAGAATGTATTGGGAAATTGGTTGTTCTTTGGATATTGTATTAAACCACTATTTGGCAATTGGAAAGTGTGTTGTTAATTATTATTTTTCGTTCTGTGTATATAGTATGTGTTATTTGTTGATACAGTTCGATCGACATATTTTTTTTTTGAAATTCTGGGCACGCACGGGCTGACAAAACGTGGTATGCAAGCCATCCACGTTGAGGACCTACGTGGTTAGAGGGATAACCACGTTAGCAACATACGGGGTAAAACAATAACCACGTGTAGGTAATATATGGTTAGTGCTGAAACCACGTTTTTACAGAGCGAGAGGACATCCAGAAACTCTTTAAAAAAATTGTGTCCACCCTTTCTGCGCGGTTGGTAAGAAAACCGCATTTTAGTCCTACGTGGTTATCCAACCAACCACGTAGTGGTAGAACGTGGATTACCGTCTGACCACGTAGAATCTCTACGGGGTTTTCTTCCCGACCACGTTTTTACAGAGCGTGGCTGTAACAGAAAAAAAAAAAAAAAAACTGTCAAACATGAAAAATTACATAACAGTGTACTGAACAAATGGAAAACATTAATATGAAAATCGACCACAGTTAAACCACTAAATCAAATTAAACAATCCAAAAGCCATTACATTAGCATTCTATTTTCAAAATACATCACATGATCAAACATGTCCATCCAAATTTAAACAACACTTAAATAAAAGTTACATTACATGTCACATCCAAAATAAAAGTTCATCAAACTTAAACTAAACAACACTTAAACATGAGGCCTATAGTAGCGTCCAACGGCATTCCAAGCATTATCAATTTGAGGGTTTGGTTCATTCAACATCCCATGCACGTCTTGAATGGTCTGTAGAAAATAAATCAAACGGAAATTAAAACATAGTGTGGAGCTTGAAAATAAAAATTAAACAAGGATATTATCCTGGAAAAACAAATCCAAAGTAAATAAATAATTGAAACATACCGAGTATAACTGATTGTAGGTCGGCTGAAAATGTGGAGCTCCAAGCACAACATCATCCGGTAGGTGTAGCGGATTATGAACACGCAAGACATCGTGTTCTCTATACCACTCCATATAATCATCTGTGTTACTCAAGGAGGATTGATGTAGTGGTATTGATCTACGCCCTTCTGCTATCACATGATTGTACCAATTCTCCCATATACTTTCCAAGAATTGATATCATACTCGGGTGTATGTCGTAGACGTAGTACCACGGCGTGCATTTGTTGCTACAGGAGGAATAGGTGCCACGGAAATGTTCTGAACTCTGCCAAACTGCCTGAGTACTCTGTCGGGATGATATGGTTCTACAACATTCATACAGAGAATGCAACCACTATACCAAGATATAGGATGGAACGGATGATAGTGTTGTGCATAAATATAAGGATCATAGATAACCTATTCAAAGATATAGAAAATTATTACTACTACATGTAATGAATAATTATTAGTTATTTGTGAAATGAAGTAATTTACCTGATCTTCTTGAATGTTATTAAGGAATATACGAAGTTCAACTAGTGAAGCGCCACAATCTATAGACGGATTCCACCGAGCAGCACGTGGTAAATTCTCATAGTAAAGATTTGTTGACGGATGAAAGCAAGGAAAATGCTCAAAAATCCACGACTCAAGTAAACAAAGAAATCCGACAATTTGTTTCACGCCCATACGAGTTGCTAATCCAAGCTGCCTGTACAAAAAAGCAAGTGCTGCCGAACCCCAAGAGTATGTGCTAATAGAATCTAACCGTTTAAGTGGTTCTAGAAGGAAGATGTGCACATGAGTCTTGCTTTTATCCGCAAACAATGTGTTGCCAAGCAAAAACAACAAATACGCCCGAGCGGCACGTCTAATAGCTCGACCGGTCCACTCATCGCTTACATCTTCAAATACACCATGCAACGCAGACAAACTTAGCTTATAACCAACCCGGTCATTCATTTCCATCCTAGCTACTTGTTTTGAAATTCCAAGATACTTGTGAACAAGGCTAACTGCCTGTTCCTTATCATATGTCATGCTCTGTATCGGTTTGCCTTCAATTGGAATGTGTAATAGAGATGCGACATCATCAAAAGTAATTGTCATCTCACCGAATGACAAATGGAAAGTGTTAGTCTCTGGATACCTTCGCCCTACGAAAGCCGATATCAAGTTCTTGTTGACGCTCTTGTAGCAAGTGCTCACAATGGGATATAAACCTGACATCTCAACGACGGCTTTAAATCAAGTAGCATCATCCGGTATCTTCCACTCCGATACCTTTTGAGCATGATTTACACATGTTAGTGGTCCTCGGTCCTACACAAATTTATTGGAAAGTTATAAAACTGAAATGATTATAATTCACTTTAATATAAATAATAGCCACGTACCTGATCGAGCCATATCATAGAAGCTACATGAGTATCAAACTCTCTAATCACATCATTGATTCTTGGCCCTCCTTTCTCATTTAAAGCTTCTTCATCACATTTTTCTTCATCACCCTCTTCTTCATCTTGCTATCCTTCATCCTCTTCTTCATCGTGTTGTTCTTCTGCTTCTGGCCGTTGGACGCCACTTCCCCTTACTACAATTCTGAACTGATCCTCAGCTTCACTGTGTCGCTCTTCATCCGTCCCCACATTCATGTCTACACTTGTGCCTTCGGCTGCCTTGCCCGCTCTTCTTCTTCTTTCTGATGCAGTCATTGCTTTACGAGGAGGCATCTATAAATTTAAAAATAGATTGGGTTAGTTAAAGTCATCAAATTATAGGTCCCCACGCAACTGTCATACGTGGTACGTACACAAACCACGTTCAAACACTACGTGGTTTGAAACCATTCCTCGGTTTTTCTTCACGTGGAATAAGTGTAATCCTCGTATGTGTTATACGTGGTTTACCATGTTTCCACGTTTTTACAGTGCGTGGTTGCCTGGAACAATTAAAAAAAATTCCAATTCTGTAGATTCAAAAGCACCACAAATATCAACAAAAACATCGATTTCCATTCACAAATACCACAAAAAGCAACAAGAACGAGTCAATCTTCAATCCAATCACTTACTCCACAACTATAAACTCAAAACCCTAACTACAAAACCCTAAATTATTAAACTTTACATGTAGCGTACCTTCTACTTGCTGAATTCGAGCTACTTGCGACCGAAAGAAGGAAAGAAATTGCGATGGAAAAGGAGTCGCGAGTGTGGATGCCTGTTATCGCGGTGGTTTTTTTTTCTTTGTGGGAGATGTGTGAAAACGAGAGAGAAGTGAAGGGAGGGGAAAATTTGGAAAATAGGGGGGCTACTTACTAATTTTAGGGGTATACGGATTTTTTCTTGTTTTGGGGGGCTACTACCTAAAAACGTGGCTTGCAATAGAATTTGCTTATCTGCATTTGGAAGGATGGTGCCCTAAGTTATTTGATGCCGTATGCAAAAGCTTCTGCTGCTTTGGGGAAGGGCTGGGTCTGATTATGGTTGGTTGAATAACAAGACTTAAGAGAAGTGAAAGTGTTTGGTCTTGAATAATTTACTTTCTTTAATTATTATTTCTAATCTCGTTGTCTTTCTGTGTTTTCTATGTCATTTCTCTTGGCATCTACAACGTTTCATAAGTACTAATATTAGTGCTCTAGATTTGATTATAAGTACCGTTATTTACCAAGAACAATGTGTGTTTCATATATATATATATATATATATATATATATATATATATATATATATATATATATATATGGAAACTCTATTTAGACACAAAATTGCACACAATAAATCTCAACCATTGGATCCTCCCATGAACTACACTCTTCACATAAAGACAAACAAATCCAACGGTGGAAGTTTTTTGTCTCTCTCTTTGTGTTTAATTTTGTGTCCAAATAGCCGGCCCCATATATATATATATATATATATATATATATATATATATATATATATCCTTTGGTAATTATACTTCTATGTTGTGTTATCTCTTCCATTTTGACTTAACAAATAAATTTCATTCTTAATGTCCATTCTTAATTTATTTGGAATTTATCATTCGAGTATCGACGATTAATTTAATTATTTACATGGCTAATGCGAGAAGTACCGACGGAAAAACATTTTAGTTTCCAGGTACAGATTTATTTTACTGGCAACAAAATTTACACGAACTTGGGAAAAGAAGAGAAGGTAAAGTTTGCACTTTTATGAATTCAAAATAATAAGCAAACGTTTTTATCAAATGAATAGTCTTGTTTGATCTAATAATGCAACTTCTCAACTTGAAGATGTCAAAAAGTTTCTAATTTTAGAAGTTGTATAAGAGAACTAAGATAAATAGTGCTCACTTTTATCTAGGACTGTAAACGGATAATTTCGGATGCGGATAGTACCATATCCGCATCCATATCCGAAACCATTTTCGGATATCGGATATTCATATCCGTGGATATGGACGGATATCGGATGATTATCCGCTCTGCCAACGGTCGATAAATCAATGAAAATAAATGATTTTTTTTAAGCTTAATATTAAGATTTTTCAACCAAGTTGATTATCAAAATGCCAAAAATAAATAAATATAATGATAATATATGATTTTGAGCAATTACCATGCGTTCAGTAGACTTTTAATTTTGCACAATAATAAATTAATATATTTAATTACGTTAAAATACACATAATTTAGGCTATAATCGTAAAAAAAAGCAAACGGATAATTTTCGGATGTGGATATGCCTATATCCGCATCTGCATCCGCATCCGCTTTTCCGGATATCGGATATTTATCCGCTTTTCAGATACGGACGTGGACGGATTTCGGATTTTTGGGGTATTCATTGACAGTCCTACTTTTATCCTCCTCTTAGTTGATTATTTGGACCCCCTAGTCCTTACCATAATATATATAGTTATCACTGCTAATAGAATTTTTAAAGAGGAGTGGAATGAACACTCTAGTAATTTTATATCTCAAATTTTCTTATGTTCCACCGCATGACTATATAGAATTCCACAGCATGACTATATAGAACAAAGTTTTACTATCTTTACCCTGCAAATTAAAGAAATTGTCCAACTATCAGCACGGTATATAATGAACTATACAATGTTCTTGGCATCTCTTGCTTTAATTATCCTTTACACATTCTCATATATGCAAGTTGATCATAATTTTTCAATCAAGTACTACTATTATAGTGTGAGCAATAATTTAACCAAGCTTTTGAAGTAAAATCACAATGACGCGGCATAAGCTGCTATACATAGCCAGTTGGGAAAATATTTGTAGACTTAAATACTGTGTTGTAACAATCAAGTTAGAAGTTTTATGTTGTCAAGATTATTGAATATCTTGAACCATATGTCGAGCCTCAGCAATTCATTTTGAAATCAATACTTTTATTCAAACCATGCAGGGGCGGAGCTAGGCACAGGCCAGATAGGGTCCGTGCCCTAGCAAGAACTAACCCATTGCTTTCCTCTATTGCTAAAGGCAATGACATTATATATTCTTCACCAATATATCATTCAGGTTCTTTTTTCTTTTTTCTTTTAGGTAGGAGGGTTATTTTCAGGAATATTATCCTATAAGTAGTCATTTTTGATTAGCTTGGCATTAGTACATGGTTCTTTCAAAATACTAGACTTACCTTCTACAGGCTTTCCTTCTCCATCTTTCTAGACTTCAGTGTAAACTTTATTATTGTGTCTTAGTGGCATACTTTCTGAACTGACTCACAAAATATTAGATGTTAATATTGATGTGTAGATGAGAAGCTAGATACGTAGGTATGGTAATATGTTGAGACAAGTATAGTCGTGTTAGTTTAAAAAATAATCTAAATAGAAGTAATTCAGAGTGCATTAGAATTGACCAACATACTAGAGGTGACTGCACTGCCACAAGAATGGATTATTGGTGCCAATTTCGCTCAATGTTACAATAATAGTAGCTTATAAAGGTGTGTTTTCTGTATTAGTTGGATAATATTGTCGTATAGATATTTTTGCATAAAACTATAATATATGAGATATATAGTATTAATATCAAACTTAAGCTCTCCTTTTTTTGGTGCTAGATCTTTTTCTCCCAGTTTAGTAGTTGGATTTTAATTGCTGCTGCCGTTGTTTTGATCTTTAGAACTGTTGGATTGAAGAGGAGGAGGATATTGAATTTTAATGGAGGAAAACCTCCTTTATAGTTTCTTTACTTTAATTTCTTTTTCTTTCTTCTTCTTACTTTCTTACAACCATACAAAATGAACATCCATATTTATATAGTGGTATACATGACCTTACAATTCAATAGACACCCCTTCATTAATAAGCATAACACTTAACGAACCGACACACCATTAATTAATATGACTTTTGACTCATATGACACAACCATTAACTTAAATAGACACAACAAATTACGAACCCACATTAATTGGGTTTACTTTCCAATATCCCCCCTTAAACCCAATTCTTTAATTATTTTGAACTTTTCTTCAAACTTCAAACCTTTTGATAATATCTCGACTTTGATTGGTTTATGTTAGATCCAAAATTGGCTCCAATACTCAAGTTGTTCAATTATGCAGAGACTAATATCAGAAAAAATGCAAGAAAAGCAGGAAAGACACGAGATTTATAGTGGTTCGGCATTAACGAGCCTACATCCACTTTATATATATGATTATACTTAAAATTCAAGTACAATCAATGATTTATCCCTCAACCTCACTTTTACAATGTTTATTCACTTAGTAAATTCGAGACAACTCTGAACAAGAATAATAGAGATATAATAATGGTGGAAATAGAGCTCAGAATTGCCAAAAAGATCCTAAAAATGCCAAGTCTAGGGCTATTTATAGCTGATATTTGCAGACGGATCGCAGTCATACGTGGCACAAATCCCGAGGATCTCGAACTGGTTCATGGCTTGATGATGAAATAGTCAAAATAGTCGTTATGGACAGATGTCATGAGATCCTGCATTCTAGGATCGTGGTAGACTTGGTCTCGACCTTTATCTTGGTTTCTGGGGTTGGATCGTGAAGAGGCAGAGGGTACGGATCGGATCGTTCTGCTGTGAACAGATCGGGTCGTGATCTTCATCTTAGCTTCTGGGGTTGGATCGGGTCGTGGAGCTCTAGTAAGGACGGGTCGGATTATGGCTACAGGGGGCGATCGCGAGTCGTTGTTGGGTGCCACAAGCAGGGGTCGTGATGGTGGACCACGAGCAAAAGATGATGTGGTGACCACGATCGAGATTCTAAGGGACCTGACGAGCGAGGTTCCGTATTTTCTTGGTCAGTGAACTTTGTACTACGTATCATTTGATGGGGTTTGTCTTCTTTATCTTAACATTCCCTGAACTTCACATGTGTTGTATTCATATCTTGTTTGCTTAAGTTACTTCACATTTTGGATATTGTTCAAGATAGCTCGGTCAAACAGTGCTTGTTTTTTGTAATATTACCTAACCGATGTCTGTATCAGAATGAATATAATTATTCAGTTTTTCTCTTGGTTTCAAAGATTTTCTAGAGATAGTTGCAAGCAAGAGTACGCTGCAGTTTACAAGTTTCTACGTCCCACTATGATTGTATTTATCTAAGAACATATAAATTAAGGTCCATTGTTTTAAGGGAAATTCAGTTCCTTTTGAGAAATACTCCACTAGACTATGACTGAGTATACTACCGGTGGAAATTTAAAAATATCAAAACTGAAACTTCAAATATAATTCGCACGTTTTGTCACCTTTGAACTGTAACCTCTAATCTAATAGAATGGTGAAACGACATCCCTAGACAATCACATAAAAAGGAATAGGAAGGTAAAAACAGTTCACATTTACATCCAGTAATTATATTAACAAACAACGTAATTTCATTCTCGCTCATAACCAGATAAGTTTTCATTGTTGGACCTGACCCCAAAGCCATTATTTCTTGTATTACTTGATAAAGCATACAGATACATGATATTTGTAAGAATAATTTCATACTTGCATACAAAGTGAAAAAAGGCGCTGAATATCATTCTACACTTGATGTTATTGTGTTTGGAAAGAAATTAGTGGGTAACCACAAACCAATGCACTTCTGATCACAATGGCCGTGCATTCTTTAATTATTCAACATATACATATGTCATCACGATGAACTAGTTAAATATTATAAAAAATTGAATGTTGGAGAAGATTTACCAGTAATATCAAAAACTTTATTACTCCCTTTTGTTAAGATCCATAAGTAAGTTGAATGACTAGTGGATGAAACATCTTACATGTTACAAGCATAAAAGTATATAAAGTGAGTGAATGTTAAAGTAGAAATATTGATGGTTTCTAAAACATGATTATAAAGAGAGAATGACATATCATGGCTGGAGATCGGCAAAACTCGATCGAGTGAGGTGGAATGGTTCAATAATGTGTTTGAATAGGATGCACTGAATTCACTACTCGCTAGAATTTATTCCTGCTTTGAGAAGTGGAGCATTATCATTTCAGAACATCTTTCATGTCAACTTAATTTTGAACATCTTCCCCGCTCACATCACTAGTGCAAAAGGAAGCTATAAAATTTGATTCAATTTATCGTAATCGGTTAGTTATGTTGATTGGTCGTATTTTGATATATAAAAAAAATCATTAATTTGTCAAATTATCTATCAAACCATGAAAAAAGAATATGTATTTGTAACTGCTACTTAATATTGGCAATAGACTTGAAAAGTATCTACAAGAGCGAAATTTAGATATATATGCATCCTATTTGTAACAAACCGGAAAATTCGAGCCAATTTAAAAAATTTATTTTGGCGATTTTAATGTATTTCGAATATTTAATATGAATTATTTTAAATAATAACGACGGAAAATTTATTTTCGACGAAGTTAAAACGAATAATTTTATTTTAATTATATAACGAGCCTGAAATGGCGCGGTTGTTTGAAAATTCGATTTTGAATTTCAATTGATTATACAGAATTCGTTTTAAATCGAATTTCAACGAAACAAGAAATATTTGAATAAGTTTGATCATATCTTTCTAACGGATGTAAGAAGCTGAGATTTCACATTAGAAGTTGAAAGATACGCCCAGTTTAAAATTCAGAAAAGTCGTTGTGGAATTTATATATATATATTAATATATATAAAGGCCCTTAAAAATGGAAATTTTGCAAACGAACTCGGTTTTCGACGAAACCACTTTTGTTGGATCCGTGATGTCAAGATATTGCTAGATTCCAAAATTCGTAATTTTTCGAATCAATATGTGAGCGTGGCAAAGGAAAACGTGTTTGACCAGTTTTAGTTGATTTTAATCGACTGGGAAATGGCCATTTTTCAAACGGTCTCAGAATTTGACGAAACTGGTTTTGTTAGTACCGTATCGTTAATACGAAGCTAGAAAATATTTTTTGGGAATTTATAGCCATACGTGGCCTCGGTAAATTGAAATGTGCGTTCAAATTCAATATATAGAGTTATATTTTTATTTTGATGAAAACTGATCGAAACGATTGAATCAGCATGCGATACCTATCCCATTGTGTTCGGAATAGGGGTAATTAGCTATGGACGACAAGCGGTGGGTCTCATTTCGAGGTCAGAATAAAAAGTACCTTTTTGGAATAAATAATTAAATAAATAAAAAAATAAAAACTCTCTCTCCTCTACCCCTTACTTTATCACAGGCCCCCTTTCCTTTCTATTCTCTACCGTCGATATCATTTCAGAAAGAATAATAAAAAAAACTCTCTCTCCTCCTGCCCCTCTCCAAAAACCGCGACGAGAAAAGCCCAGCGCCCCCGTAGAGGGACCGACCGCACCCCAGACCGCCGTCCGACCTTCCCTCAGCCTCCTCCCGCCTCCACAGCACCTCCACCTCGAGCTACCCTATCTCCGACGCAGCAGACCACCCCCTTCCAATGTAAGTTTTTTTTCCTCTGTTCTTCGATTTTAAATCCTTAGAAAAACTGATTTTTGTTTATAGGAAAAACTGATTTTTAATTTAATAAAGGTTTGATTTTTATTATATGAACCGAGAATAAAGATTTGATTTTTATTATATGAACCGAGAATAAAGATTTGATTTTTATTATATGAACCTGAGAATAAAGATTTGTATGACAATGAAGTTATACTTTTTATATGTGAATGGTGATAAAAAGATTTGATTTTCTTTCATTCATATAAAAATATAATTTTTATTATATTACTAGCAAGATAAAAATATAATTTTTATCATGGAAGTAGCGTTGTAATGGAGTGATATTTATATATGAAGAAGATATAAAAATATGATTTTTATATAGATAATAGCAGGATAAAAATATAATCTTTATTATATGAACACCAATATAAAAATAGAATTTTTATCTATATAGTAGTGGTGTAAAAATAGAATTTTTGTCCATATAGCGTAGTTATAAAAATATGGTTTTTATATGCATAGCAACAATATAAAAATATGATTTTTATATATGTAGTGGCTACGGATGATGAAATTGACAAAAGGCGAGCACGACGAAGATTTCTACATAAGAAGAGTCGTGGTGTTTGGTTTAGCTGGTCGGTGAGAACTTCTCACTTTAAATTTCCTTTTCTAGTTAAAAATATATACTAGGATGCAGACGGTGCTTAGCAGCACCCGACACCCATCGTCCACGGACCATGGACAACTTGTATGCTTGTTTGATGTGTTGTGAAATTTGTTTGTGATGTTGATGGGAAATGGATAATAAAACATTCATGTGCTAAAATAAATTAATTATCGTTAAAAATATAATTTTTAATGTGAATAAATAAATGTTCATTTACAAACCGGACGGTTTGTTTATGAACGCCTATTTGAAGGACATTGATTGGGACGACAAATTTTACACGTCGCCCAACTGCACAAATAATATTCAGTGTTTGTGGATTGAAACCCCACATGGGTGTTGGGATGATATTTGACGTATACTAATCCCAATTGTTTAGTGGTATGTCGATCGTTGGATTGACAGACTGTACGAGCGTTAATTATTTATATTTAATGCTTATGCAGTTGTGTGGTGCACTTTGGATGATGGTTGATTTTTTATCGTTGCTATTATATACATGTGTTGTATGGAATCCATATAATTAACATTATATGGTAATTGATTGGGCCTCATTCTAAGTGGGAAAATAAAGAATATTATAAAATATAGATTCATGTGTTGAATAGAATAAATAGTCATGTGTTGACAGTACTCATGTGTTGAAAGAAATATTTTAACAATAAAATTTACATCTTTATCATATATAAAATTAGAAACTAACTAGAAAATAGATAAGATGAGTGGTCTCCTGGGTATTCATCTGATGTTGGTTTCGGCCTTCGGGGTTAATATTTAAGGAATCGTTCTCTTACTAATTTACAGTTAGAGTTTGATATAGAATTAAGTGATAGAAATCAAAATTTTATAAAATATATTAAATAACAAAAATAGTCATGTGTTGACAGTACTCATGTGTTGAGAATAGTCATGTGTTGAAAGAAATATTTTAACAATAAAATTTACATCTTTATCATATATAAAATTAGAAACTAACTGGAAAATAGATAAGATGAGTGGTCTTCTGGGTATTGATCTGATGTTGGTTTCGGCCTTCGGGGTTAATCTTTAGGGAATCGTTCTCTTACTAATTTACGGTTAGAGTTTGATATAGAATTAAACGATTGAAATCAAAATATTATAAAATATATTAAATAACAAAAATAGTCAGATGTTGACAGTACTCATGTGTTGAGATTAGTCATGTGTTGTAAGAAATATAGATTCATGTGTTGAATAGAATAAATATTCATTTGTTTACTAGAATAACGAAGTTATTGAAATATATAAAGACGTGTTGATTAGAGATGCGCTATTTTGACGCGAACAATATTTATATCGATTATATTCATTTTTATAATGATTATAGAAAAGGAAGTGATTTCAAAATATAAAGTTTTGAAAATATTGTCATTTGTATATCGATGAGGTGGAATATTCAATTTTGATTCAAAATTGAAAATGAAGTTGAAATCGTTTCGAAAAAGAATTTAAAACGATTTATAAAATACGTTTTAAAAGGAAATCGACGAAATATATATATAATATATATATATTATATATATAATGGCCTGAATAGAACGCGCCACGCCGCGGAAATTCGTGAATTTCGACCATCGACTTCGAATTGACATTACGGGAGATCCAATCGTCGGATTCTCTTGAAATCGGAACCGTTAGGTTCGTATCGAAAAGGGTTTTCCAATGAATATTAGAAATCTGAAATCTAACAGCTGGATTTGGAATTATGTCCAAATCAAATTTGGAAAAGGTCGTTGTAAGTGCAGTTCGATGGCCGTTGATGGAAATCGACTGTACGGGCCTTGATAAAAATTTTAAGAATAGTAATAATTTGTGTAAAATCATAAGAAATGATTTGGGAAAAACTGGGAAGAAAAATTCCACATTTGAAAAGATAAAAATAAATTTTTATCGAAATGAAGTAGTTTTGAACTAGAATTAAAATCAATTTATTTTTGAAATAAATAAATTGAATTTGAAGTGGTTTTAAATATAACCAGAATTTCCAATATACGAATTGGAATGGATTTGAACCGAAATTATCTTCGGAATATTTCGATGTTGCATTTCGTGATTATACATATATGGTTAAGGGAATTTGAAAGATATATATATATATATATCGTTATTTCAAATACGATACTTGTTGATTTCAGAATTTGATATTGAATATAAGCCGATATACTTTCTATTCAGAGCCTTGTATTTAATAT
This sequence comes from Allium sativum, assembly GCA_030737875.1. Taxonomy (NCBI): domain Eukaryota; kingdom Viridiplantae; phylum Streptophyta; class Magnoliopsida; order Asparagales; family Amaryllidaceae; genus Allium; species Allium sativum. The sequence continues at coordinate 1,012,540,207 of CM060926.1, read as the reverse complement.
CAAATGAGATTTCGGGTTCGTCGTGAATGGTGTCTTAAATAACACTGTTCTTGAACCCAGTTTAGAAAAGAATAAATCTTTTAATTAAGATTTAGTGAGATTTTCCTGTTGATTAATCTTTAAATTGGAATTGAATTTAAGATTGAGTTTTGGGTGTATCGTGAACGGTGTTTTAAATATCACTTGTTCTTTAACCCGATTAACAATGGAATGTGATTTTGGGTTTATCGTGAACTGTGTTTTAAAGGACATTGGTTCTTTAGCCCATTTAAAGATAAACTTAATTTCTTAGCTTGGAATAATCATTGAGAAATGATTTTCGAGATTAAAATGGAATTAGAGTTTTAATGAATCTTTAATTAGATTGAAAAGATCAAGAATGGAGTATCACCAGTTTTGCTCCAGAGCGATAGTTAAATCTTTAATTGGATTTGAACATGAAATGGTAATTAATTTTACCGATAACACCGTAGTATTAGATATGGAGTATTACCAGTTTTGCTCCATGGGATGAATAGGTTGGGATTGAGAAATAAAATAAATAATTACTTCGGTGTGGTTCGCTAATCCCGGCTAGTTTGGAAAACCTTAACATGGTTTGAAATGATATCCAAAGGAAGATTAAAGAATAAATTTAGAAGAATTTATCTTTGATAAAATTAATGGGAACCTTTCCCTAAGAATGTGAAATTTAGAAAATAATTGTAGGTTAGCTAAGAAGGATGGTTTCCCGGGTTTTGATCTGATGTTAGTTTCGGCCTTCGGTTTAATATTTGGGGAATTGTTCTCTTCCTAATTTACGGTTAGTGGTTGATGAATTGGAATGAGGCGTATGTTGTGTTTGTATGACACTTGTTTATTATATATTCGGGTTATTCAGAAAGATCGGGTTCATACCCATTCTGAATAACTGATTCGGCGATAAGTCGAAGATGAAGATGGTGGTTGAAGACCGGAAGTCTTCACATCGTTTTGGTGATTACTGATGATCTTGATTGGGCTGTACACCCAAGAGGAGGGAACTAGTTGGTGATCGTCAAGCGTACTTGGAGATCGATGGATACGCGAGGAAAGTGCATCCGGTTTCGTTCAGACCCAGAACGAACTTGTAAATGGACTGTGTGTCTGACATTGGATTTTATTTTGTGTTGATTGATCTCTATTAAATATACATCTATTTGGCAGTGGAGAATTTATTCTCTTGCTTAACGCCCTTCTCTGAGACGTACGAGCTCAGAGGTTGTATATCGATGGACATCAGTCACACGGAGTGAATTGCCTGTGTGGCATGCCTAAGTGGCAGAGGATCAAGGCTTTTGTTGCAAAGCAAAGTCTTGTGGTTGATGATCAAAGCATGGCTTTAATACAGCGTAGATTTGTGTATAGCGTTAATTCGCGAGCCGCACACATCGGTATGACTTAAAAATGGGATACAGACCGTTGGGAGAACAAGACGTTCCTTTCTAGTTATGGTGGTGTAAGTGACTTACTAGCCCTGACATCTATATTATTTTCATCGATGTGGTTGTTAGATTGCAAGGCGCCTCGATTATAGGCCTGTAAGGACCGGGAAACGTGTGTTCAGGAATAACTAATCCTTAAACGTAAGAGAGGACCGGCCCAGCCGATTCCAAGGGTTACCCAGGGAGAGTAGTCCTGAGACATTTGCTAGAGTGTCTCGAAGCAGAGAGGAGCTTGCCTCTTGCCTCGACTCATGATGGAATCCAATTTCCTATACGAGATATTTCGGTTTTATTTGTAGAGCCTAGTATGGCGACATAGTAGCATGGGATACTATGCCGTCTATGATTGATATTTAGGATTGAAATTGTTTTGACACTATACACTTATAATAGTATCAAATGATTTGTTCTAAACGTACCAAGCATGTTTGGCTATTATAAGGGAAAACCCTATCCTCCGGCTTGCGTTGCATTGTGTGATGGACCCGGGTCTTATAATAGCTTCATTTTTCGAAAAAGCATTGCGCTGTTTATTCTATGCACTGGTATGCTTGGGAGGAAAGCCGTTCCGTGTTATACGGTGTGGTCCCTTGAATTACTCTCTTTTAAAGTAAAGTTTTAAATAACCATTTTAGTTCTCACACCAGTCACATGACTGACCTGAAGTTTATTGTTTTAACCTAAACTCTGGGTGCCCTTATTTTCGACACGGGCAGCTAGTAGTTTTGGTTTTGCAGATTTATGTTCACAGTATCCTGATTTACAGCTAGAACGATGCTCGGAAAGCTCTGTATCCATGTGTTACTTTCAGTTGTGTTTTGTAATATTTTTCCGCTTCTATGTAATTTAAACCTCTGATATTTTCTGTATAATATTTAATCATACTCTGTATATTCTTGTATTCTGATGAATTGTTGTAATAAATAATGAAATGTTCTTCTGTTTGTGTTCCGATGTGTGTTGTTCTCAAAGCAATCCGGGTTTTCCTTACCGGGGAAGTTACGGGTTACTACATTTGGTATCAGAGCTTTGGTTTACAGAACTCAAGAATAAGACACATTAGAAAAAAACGAAAGAATTCATCAGATATTGGATTAGTAATATCCAGTTAGAATGACTCGTTAGAGATGGGATCAGTAGTATCTTAGAACGAGTGTGAAGAGTATATTTTTAAAATAAAATTGAAACAAATTTTGTTTTGAAAATTTAAACCATATTGTACGTATGTGATTATTAATTTATATTGAATTTGGATAATCGAGCATATAAAGGTTTTGCATATACACATCATGAACGTATATTCGAAGTTTTAATATACTGGATAGATATAGGATCACACTCTAGTCGCCCAGAGATGATGTTGATAATGACCATGGCATCATCAATATTTATGTTCGGGCTTCGAAAGTGGGATTTCTATATATTTCCATTAGACTGGTGTGAGAACCAAAACTAGATAGGTTTATTGTGGTGAATTGGCATCAAAAAGATGATTGTCTGTATATGTATCAAAGTTATGAATTTGAAACGTTAATCCACTAATTGATCGATGGTTGTGTTGTTTGATTATTGGTTTGATAATTTTGAACCATTATGCCAAATTGAATCAAATATCGAACTGTATTGAAAATTGTTTGAAAATGCATATACATGTACTTACATTGAGCAGGTCATAGCAAGGAGGCTAGAGCAGAAGAATAAAATTGTTTGCCCGACAAATAGGTACATGTTTACAAATTTATTGGATTTGGATGATTTTATGAGCCGATTGGCTAGCCGCTTGGCTTTTTCTTTTTCTTTTGGATTGAAGAAGGCCATGGGAGGCTATATGAAATATCCCGAAGTCCCCGATGCAGGGGAGGTTATGGCGAATTTTTTCGAAAATTTAGGGTGCTAGCCAAATTTTTGAAAAATTTGAAAGGTTCTTAGAAACTGAAAAGTTGAAGAACTTAAGCCGTAATGAAAATAATGAAAGTTGAGTTGGTTTGTAAAACAACTTTCAGCTTCGTTCCTTTTCTGGGACAAAAAGTTTTAAGTGGGGGAGATTGTAACAACCCGGAAAATCCGAGCCAATTTAAAAATTTTATTTTGGCGATTTTAATGTATTTCGAATATTTAAAATGAATTATTTTAAATAACAACGACGGAAAATTTATTTTCGACGAAGTTAAAACGAATAATTTTATTTTAATTATATAACGAGCCTGAAATGGCGCGGTAGTTTGAGAATTCGATTTTGAATTTCAATTGATTATACAGAATTCGTTTTAAATCGGATTTCAACGAGACAAGAAATATTTGAATCAGTTTGATCATATCATTCTAACGGATGTAAGAAGCTGAGATTTCACATTAGAAGTTGAAAGATATGTCTAGTTTAAAATTCAGAAAAGTCGCTGTGGAATTTATATATATATTAATATATATAAAGGCCCTTAAAAATGGAAATTTTGCAAACGACCTCGGTTTTCAACGAAACCACTTTTGTTGGATCCGTGATGTCAACATATTGCTAGATTCCAAAATTCGTTATTTTTCGAATCAATATGTGAGCGTGGCAAAGGAAAACGCGTTTGACCAGTTTAAGTTGATTTTAATCGACTAGAAAATGGCCATTTTTCAAACGGTCTCAGAATTTGACGAAATTGGTTTTGTTAGGACCGTATCGTCAATACAAAGTTAGAAAATATTTTTTGAGAATTTGTAGAGTCATTACGTGGCCGCGGTAAATTGAAATGTGCGTTCAAATTCAATATATAGAGTTATATTTTGATTTTGACGAAAACTGATCGAAACGATTGAATTAGCCTGCGATACCTATCCCATTGTGTTTGGAATGGGGGTAATTAGATATGGACGATAGGTGGTGGGTCTCGTTTCGAGGTCAGAATAAAAAGTACATTTTTCGAAAAAATAATTAAATAAATAAAAAATAAAAACTCTCTCTCCTCTACCCCTTACTTTATCTCAGGCCCTCCCTTCCCTTTCTATTCTCCACTGTCGATATCATTTCAGAAAGAATAAAAAAAAGCCTCTCTCCTCCTGCCCCTCTCCAAAAACCGCGACGAGAAAAGCCCAACGCCCCCGCAGAGGGACCCGCCGCACCCCAGACCGCCATCCGACCTTCCCTCAGCCTCCTCCCGCCTCCACAGCACCTCCACCTCGAGCCACCCCATCTCCGACGCAGTAGACCACCCCCTTCCAATGTAAGTTTTTTCCTCTTTTCTTCGATTTTAAATCCTTAGAAAAACTGATTTTTGTTTATAGGAAAAACAGATTTTTTTTTTATTTAATAAAGGTTTGATTTTTATTATATGAGCCGAGAAAAAAGATTTTTGTTTATAGGAAAAACAGAATTTTTTTATTTAATAAAGGTTTGATTTTTATTATATGAGCCGAGAATAAAGATTTGATTTTTATTATATGAACCGAGAATAAAGATTTGATTTTTATTATATGAACCGAGAATAAAGATTTGTACGACAATGAAGTTTTAATTTTTATATGTGAATGGTGATAAAAAGATTATCTTTCATTCATATAAAAATATAATTTTTATTATATTACTAGCAAGATAAAAATATAATTTTTATCATGGAAGCAGCGTTGTAAAGGAGTGATATTTATATATGAAGAAGATATAAAAATATGATTTTTATATAGAGAATAGCGGGATAAAAATATAATCTTTATTATATGAACATCGATATAAAAATAGAATTTTTATCTATATAGTAGCGGTGTAAAAATAGAATTTTTATCCATATAGCGTAGTTATAAAAATGTGATTTTTATATGCATAACAACAAAATAAAAATATGATTTTTTATATATATAGTGGCTACGGACGTTGAAATTGACAAAAGGCGAGCACGACGAAGATTTCTACATAAGAAGAGTCGTGGTGTTTGGTTTAGCTAGTCGGTGAGAACTTCTCACTTTAAATTTCCTTTTCTAGTTAAAAATATATAATAGGATGCAGACGGTGCTTAGCAGCACCCGATACCCGTCGTCCATAGACCATGGACAACGTGTATGCTTGTTTGATGTGTTGTGAAGTTTGTTTGTGATGTTGGTGGGAAATGGATAATAAAACATTCATGTGTTGAAATAAATTAATTATCATTAAAAATATAATTTTTAACGTGAATGTGAATAAATAAATATTCATTTACAAACCGGACGGTTTATTTATGAACACCTATTTGAAGGACAATGATTGGGACGATAAATATTACACGTTGCCCAACTGCACAAATAATATTCAGTGTTTGTGGATTGAAACCCCACACGGGTGTTGGGATGATATTTGACGTATACTAATCCCAATTGTTTAGTGGTAAGTCGATCATTGGATTGACAAACTGTACGAGCGTTAATTATTTATATTTAATGCTTATGCAGTTGTGTGGTGCACTTTGGATGATGGATTATAATCGTTGCTATTATATACATGTGTTGTATGAAATCCATACAGTTAACATTATATGGTAATTGTTTGGGCCTCATTCCAATTGGGAAAATAAAGAATATTATAAAATATAGATTCATGTGTTGAATAGAATAAATAGTCATGTGTTGATAGTACTCATGTGTTGAGAATAGTCATGTGCTGAAAGAAATATTTTAACAATAAAATTTACATCTTTATCATATATAAAATTAGAAACTAACTGGAAAATAGATAAGATGAGTGGTCTCCTGGATATTGATTTGATGTTGGTTTCGGCCTTCGGGGTTAATATTTAGGGAATCGTTCTCTTACTAATTTACGGTTAGAGTTTGATATAGAATTAAATGATAGAAATCAAAATTTTATAAAATATATTAAATAACAAAAATAGTCATGTGTTGACAGTACTCATGTGTTGAGAATAGTCATGTGTTGAAAGAAATATTTTAACAATAAAATTTACATCTTTATCATATATAAAATTAGAAACTAACTTGAAAATAGATAAGATGAGTGGTCTCCTGGGTATTGATCTGATGTTGGTTTCGGCCTTCAGGATTAATATTTAGGGAATCGTTCTCTTACTAATTTACGGTTAGAGTTTGATATAAAATTAAACGATAGAAATCAAAATTTTATAAAATATATTAAATAACAAAAATAGTCATGTGTTGACAGTACTCATGTGTTGAGATTAGTCATGTGTTGTAAGAAATATAGATTCATGTGTTGAATAGAATAAATATTCATTTGTTGAATAGAATAACGAAGTTATTGAAATAAATAAAGCCGTGTTGATTAGAGATGCGCTATTTTGATGTGAACGATATTTATATCGATTATATTCGTTTTTATAATGATTATAGAAAAGGAAGTGATTTCAAAATATAACGTTTTGAAAATATTGTCATTTGTATATCGATGAGGTGGAATATTCAATTTTGATTCAAAATTGAATATGAAGTTGAAATCGTTTCGAAAAAGAATTTAAAACGATTTATAAAATACGCTTTAAAAGGAAATCGACGAAATATATAATATATATATATATATAATGGCCTGAATAGAACGCGCCACGCCGCGGAAGTTCGTGAATTTCGACCATTGACTTCGAATGGACATTACGGGAGATCCAACCGTCAGATTCTTCTGAAACTGGAACCGTTGGGTTCGTATCGAAAAGGGCTTTCCAATGAATATTAGAAATCTGAAATCTAACGGCTGGATTTGGAATTATGTCCAAATTAAATTTGGAAAAGGTTGCTGTAAGTGCAGTTCGATGGCCGTTGATGGAAATCGACTGTACGGGCCTTGATAAATTTTTTTAAAATATTAATAATTTGTGTAGAATCATAAGAAATGATTTGGGAAAAACTGGGATGAAAAATTCCACATTTGAAAAGTTAAAAATAGATTTTTATCGAAATGAACTAGTTTTGAACTAGAATTAAAATCAATTTATTTTTGAAATAAATAATTTGAATTTGAAGTGGTTTTAAATATAACCAGAATTTCCAATATACGAATTGGAATGGATTTGAATCGAAATTATCTTCGGAATATTTCGATGTAAGATTTCGTGATTATACAGATATGGTTAAGGGAATTTGAAAGATATATATATATCGTTATTTCAAATACGATATTTGTTGATTTCAGAATTTGATATTGAATATAAGCCGATATACTTTCTATTCAGAGCCTTGTATTTAATATCAAATGAGATTTCGGGTTCATCGTGAATGGTGTCTTAAATAACACTGTTCTTGAACCCAGTTTAGAAAAGAATAAATCTTTTAATTAAGATTTAGTGAGATTTTCCAGTTGATTAATCTTTAAATTGGAATTGAATTTAAGATTGATTTTTGGATTTATCGTGAACGGTGTTATAAATAACACTTGTTCTTTAACCCGATTAACAATGGAATGTGATTTTGGGTTTACCGTGAACCGTGTTTTAAAGGACATTGGTTCTTTAACCCATTTAAAGATAAGGTTAATTTCTTAGCTTGGAATAATCATTGAGAGATGATTTTCGAGATTAAAACGGAATTAGAGTTTTAATGAATCTTTAATTAGATTGAAAAGATCGAGAATAGTATCATCGGTTTTGCTCCAGAGCGTTAGTTAAATATTTAATTGGATTTGAATGTGAAATCGTAATTAATTTTACCGATAACACCGTAGTATTAGATATGGAGTATTACCAGTTTTGCTCCATGGGATGAATAGGTTGGGATTGAGAAATAAAATAAATAATTACTTCGGTGTTATTCGCTAATCCCGACTTGTTTGGAAAACCTTAACATGGTTTGAAATGATATCCAAAGGAAGAATAAAGAATAAATTTAGAAGAATTATCTTTGATAAAATTAATGGGAACCTTTCCCTAAGAATGTGAAATTTAGAAACTAACTGTAGGTTAGCTAAGAAGGATGGTTTCCCGGGTATTGATCTGATGTTGGTTTCGGCCTTCGGGGTTAATATTTGGGGAATTGTTCTCTTGCTAATTTACGGTTAGTGGCTGATGTATTGGAATGAGGCGTATGTTGTGTTTGTATGACACTTGTTTATTATATATGCGGGTTATTTAGAAAGGCCGGGTTCATACCCATTCTGAATAACCGATTCGGCGATATATCAAAGATGAAGACGATGGTTGAAGACCGGAAGTCTTCACATCGTTTGGGTGATTACTGATGATCTTGATTGGGATGTACACCCAAGAGGAGGGAATCAGTTGGTGATCGTCCAGATGTACTTGGAGATCGATGGATATGCGAGGAAAGTGCCTCCGGTTTCGTTCAGACCCACAACGAACTTGTAAATGGACTGTGTGTCTAACATTGGATTTTATTCTGTGTTGATTGATCTCTATTAAATATACATCTATTTGGCGGCGGAGAATTTATTCTCTTGCTTAACGCCCTTCTCTGAGACGTACGAGCTCAGAGGTTGTATATCGATGGACATCAGTCACATGGAGTGAATTGCCTGTGTGGCATGCCTATGTGGCAGAGGATCAAGGCTTTTGTTGCAAAGAAAAGTCTTGTGGTTGATGATCAAAGCACGGTTTTAATACAGCATAGCTTTGTGTATAAAGTTAATTCGCGAGCCTCACACCTCGGTATGAGTTAAAAACGGGATACGGACCGCTAGGAGAACACGACGTTTCTTTCTAGCTATGGTGATGTCAGTGACTTACCAGCCCTGACATTTATATTATTTTCACCGATGTGGTTGTTGGATTGTGAGGCGCCTCGATTATAGGTCTGTAAGGACCGGGAAATGTGTGTTCAGGAATAACTAATCCTCAAACGTAAGAGAGGACCGGCCCAGCCGATTCCAAGGGTTACCCAGGGAGAGTAGACCTGAGACATTTGCTAGAGTGTCTCGAAGCAGAGAGGATCTTGCCCCTTGCCTCGACTCATGATGGAATCCAATTTCCAATACGAGATATTTCGGTTTTATTTGTAGAGCCTAATATGGCGACACAGTAGCATGGGATACTATGCCGTCTATGATTGATATATAGGATTGAAATTATTTTGACACTATACACTTATAATAGTATCAAATGATTTGTTCTAAATGTACCAATCATGTTTGGCTATTATAAGGGAAAACCCTATCCTCCGGCTTGCGTTGCATTGTGTGATGGGACCTCGGTATTATAATAGCTTCATTCTTCGAAAAAGCATTGCGTTGTTTATTCTATGCACTGGTATTCTTGGGAGGAAACATGTTCCGTGTTATACGGCGTGGTCCCTTGAATTACTCTCTTTTAAAGTAAAGTTTTAAATAACTGTTTTAGTTCTCACACCAGTCACATGACTGACCTGGAGTTTATTGTTTTAACCTAAACTCTGGGTGCCCTTATTTTCGACACGGGCAGCTAGTAGTTTTGGTTTTGCAGATTTATGTTCACAGGATCCTGATTTACAGCTGGAACGATGCTCGGAAAGCTCTGTATCTGTGTATTACTTTCAGTTGTGTTTTATAATATTTTTCCGCTGCTATGTAATTTAAACCTCTGATATTTTATGTATAATATTTATTCATACTCTGTATATTCTTGTATTCTGATGAATTGTTGTAATAAATAATGAAATGTTCTTCTGTTTGTGTTCCGACGTGTGTTGTTCTCAAAGTAATCCGGGCGTTCCTTACCGGGGAAGTTACGGGTTACTACACTATCAAAGTAAGAAACCATGTCATATATGTTTGGATTCCATTTTGAAAGATTTGAAAAGGTAATATCTCATTGAAATGTTTCATTACATAATGAAACAACATGCAAAATTAATATTGAAAACAAACAACATAATCAGCATTGAAATCAAAGCTACGTTTTTAAAAAAAATCATTAAATGACGAGCCAAACTGTAATACAAATAGTTTAGGTATAAAATAAACAACTGAAAGCCACGGTGTATTTTATATTTCTTAACATATGGGCCTGGCTAAAGCCCAACAGTTATATACAGATTTTGTAATCAAGTTGTCGTGGTTACAAATACACGGTCAAACTTTACATTCCTGTATCTTTTTACATTACATCAATAATATTACAATTCAGCTCTTCATTTCAATACTTTCTCTGCAACAAATCTTACATGGTATCAGAGCTACCAAAGCTTAACAGCAATCAAGAATCCTGATTAAACAAATCAGAGTAGCCACAATTTTGTTTTAAAACAGAGATTCGTCAGATTAATTTTATCATCGGGATCCCTCCTATCAAAGACAGAATTTCTGTCTCATCATCTAGGAGTTGGTACTCAGTTACAATAGTTTGTGCCTCGCCTTACCATTTCAGGTAGACTGCATCAAACTATTATATCAAGTCTTGCTAAGGAAAAAAAAGGTCTGAAGTCCTGAATCCGATCAAGAAATCCAAGAAAAGAAAAATAGCTGTAAGAAAGTGCCATACCAGAGTGCTTCATCAGAAAGTAATTACTCAAAGGTGTAATAATCATCATTTGAAGCTCTTCGGGTTGCAACATCATCAGCTATGTAATCTTTTCAAGAACTACTCAATTCTAAAGCTTCAAGAATCAGTGTTTGTTATCTTGTCATCATCATGGTAGATGACCACAATTCTTCAACAACTCCTCTTGTAAACCCACCAATTCCCCTTGGAAATTCATCTGCAAATCAAAACTAGACAACATCAGTGAATCAAAACATGTCCAGTGCAGAATCTCTTGTTAAAACAGGTATAAATCCACGAACTCAACTAATCACCATCCATCTTGAAGAGAATAACTACTTGCTATGGAAACTGCAAGTAGTGACAACCATTCAAGGTTATGGCCTCGAAGGGTATATTCTTGGTACTATTGCTATCCCACCTAAGTTCATAACTGATGTTGATAATAGGGTAGTTAGCAATGATGATTATGTCAAATATCATAGACAGGATAGACTGATTTGTGCATGGTTATTGTCATCTATAAGTGAAAAGATTTTATCTCAAGTAATTGGATGCAAAACAGCAAATGATATTTGGACAACCAAGAAAAATCTTTTAATACCCAATCATCAGTCAAGACAATGTTCTGTAGAAATCAACTACAGACTGCCAGAAAGGATAATTTGTCCATGAGAGAATACTTAACAAAAGTTAAGGGTATATGTGATAATTTTGAGGCAGCAAGTCAAAAAATTAATGATTTTGAGCACTTTTTATCAATTTTAAATGGAATATGAGGCTGTTGTGGTAGTTATTACATCCCAAAAGGTGACCAATTCTATGGAAGATGTACACTCTATTCTTCTTGCTCATGAGGCAAGAATTGAAACAAAAAGGTCACAATTAAATGAATTATCTACTAATGTTGCTGGAACCAAAAACAAGAATCAAAACAGAGGGGATTTTTTTAATCAAAGAGGAGGTTCCTCTAGCAGAGGAGAGGAAGAGGAAGATGGAGCAATAATAATAACAGACCTAAGTGTCAAATTTGTGAAAAAGTGGGTCACACAGCTGTAAAGTGTTATTTCAGATCTAATAACAACTATGTTGCTGGTCAAACACAAAACAGTCAAAGAAAATCAAATCCTACAGCAAATCTGGCAAATGTTGAAACTGACAGTCAAAGCAACATGTCAAGAAATAGTCAAACTGATGATATTGGTGATGACAATTGGTATCCAGACACAGGTGCTACTAATCATATCACAAATAATCTCAATAATCTCAATCTTGGCCAAAGGGAGTACAAAGGTATGAATACTTTACTCATGGGTAATGGTGATAGTGTAAACATTACACATATTGGCTTTGGCAGCATAAAAGGTAAAAAGCAAATATACCTTAACAATTTATGTATGGTTTCTCATATAAAAAAGAATTTACTCAGTGTATCACAGTTTGCTAAAGACAATAATGTGTACTTTGAGTTTCATCCATATCATTGTTTAGTTAAAGATTTATTGACTAATGAAATCATTTTGCAGGGTAAAGCATGCAAAGGACTATACAAATTCAATGCTGTGAATTCTGCAAATAATGATCAAGAGGAAAATAGTTGCTACCTATCAGAAATTAATGATAAGAGTAGTGTATTTGATCTATGGCATATAAAACTTGGTCATGCTAATGTAAATGTTGTCAAGTAAGTTTTAGCTACAAATAATATCTCTTATGATAATATTCCTATGCCATATGTCTGTACCTTCTGCCAAATGGGCAAAAGCCACAAGTTACCTTTCACAAATTCCCTAACTAACTATACAAAACCACTTGAGCTTGTTGTTGCAGACCTGTAGGGTCCTGCCTCAACAAATTCTGACTATGGTTTTAACTATTATATTTCCTTTGTTGATTCCTATTCAAGATGTACATGGATATATTTTTTGAAATCCAAGTTTGAGACTAGTAAAGTTGTTATTCATTTCATTAATCAGGCTGAAAAACAGACAGGTGACAACTTAAAAATCTTACAAACTGATGGAGGTACAGAATTAAAACCTCTAAGTGAATTCTTTCAAAAGAAAGGTATAATTCATAGATTAAGTTGTCCATACACCTCTGACCAAAACGGTTTAGTTGAAAGAAAACACGGACATATTGTGGAGTGTGGCCTTACTTTATTAGCTCAAAGTAATTTAACTATGAAGTTTTGGCTTGATGCTTTTAACACTTCTGTATATTTAATAAATAGACTGCTTACTAAGACTTTGAATAATAAAAGTCCTCTAGAAACTTTGTATAATGTTAATCCTGATTATGATAGACTCAAAGTTTTTAGCTGTCTATGCTATCCATATCTAAGGCCATATAATGCTCATAAGTTAAATTTTAGATCCTCAACATGTACATTTATAGGGTATGCAGTGATCAGAAAGGTTACAAATGTCTTGATGAAAAAGATAAAGTCTATATTAGCAGACATGTTGTATTTAATGAAAAGGTATTTCCTTTCAACAGTAAAAACATTGCAACCACACAAAAAGTATACAATCCAAGGAAATCAATACCAGGAATACCTCTCTACTCTGACAGTCTTACTGAAGATATTGGTGATGGTAGCTCAGATTCTTCTCAACGGCCTACATCATCATCAAGCAGTGAGCCATCTGAGCCTTCCAATCAGTCCAGTAACAATTAGCAATAACATGAATATCTGCAGCATGACTCAAGTTCAGAAGTTAGAAGTGATCAATCAAATACCAGAAATGATAATATTGAAACTCATGAACAACAGAGTGAACAAGTTCAAACAGGTCACCCAATGATCACTAGATCAAAAAGGGGTATTTTCAAGCCCAAAGTCTATAATGTCATAAGTGATCTTGATGAACCAGTAACTTATAATCAAGCCATTAACAATCAAAACTGGAAACAAGCTATGGATGATGAGTACCAAGCATTGATAAAAAAACAAAACATGGACACTTGTTAAAGCTCCAATAGACAAGAATATAATAGATAGCAAGTGGACATACAGGCTAAAAAGGAATGCTGATGGATCTATACACAGATACAATGCTAGACTTGTTGCAAGGGGTTTCACACAGCAATATGGTTTTGATTTTGAAGAGACATTTTCTCCAGTTGTTAAACCAACAACTATAAGAATAATTCTCACTATACTCTACATAACAACTGGAAGATACAACAATTGGATGTCAACAATGCATTCCTGAATAGTGATCTAAAGGAAGAATTATATATGAGTCAACCTCAAGGATATCAGAAGAATAAAGAGCCTGTTTGTAAACTAAATAAAGGCATTTATGGGCTTAAGCAAGCTCCTAAGGTCTGGATTGATAAATTGAAACTTGTTTTAACAAAGCTAAAGTTTCGATCTACCAAATCAGATCATTCACTATTTGTCAAATTTGCTGATAACATAACTATTTTTATCTTGATATATGTGGATGATCTGATCATTACAGGAAACAGTGAAACCGAAATCAGAAGACTCATTCAGATTTTGGACAAACAGTTTTCAATTAAATACTTGGGGGAACTCAACTATTTTCTAGGCATTGAAGTAACTAAAACATCCAAATCAGAGTTATTTCTAAACCAAAAGAAATACATCAATCAAATTCTTGTAAGAGAAAATATGGAAGCTACTAATGCTCTGCCAACACTAATGATAACAAGTCACCAACTATCTAAACACAGCGGAGAAAACATAGTCAATATTAGACAATATAGAAGTCTAGTTGGAGCATTACAATATGCTACCATTACTAGACCTGAAATAACCTACTGTGTTAACAAACTTTCACAATTCATACAGGAACCAAAAGAGGATCACTGGAAGGCAACAAAAAGAGTGCTCAGATATCTAAAGGGAACTGTGGACTATGGCTTACATTTTACACAAGGCAATCAACTCAATATTACTGGATATAGTGATGCAAACTGGGCAACTGACCATGACGACAGAAGATCAACTTCAGCTTACTGTATCTATTTGGGAAATAATCCTATATCCTGGTGTGCTAAGAAACAACATACAGTCTCAAGGTCCAGCACTGAAGCTGAATTCAGAAGCATTGCTAACGCTACTGCTGAAATTATGTGGGTACAGTCACTTCTCAATGAACTCAAAGTTACAATTCAAAAGCAACCAACACTATGGTGTGATAACTTAAGTGCAGCGTCACTGATATCTAACCCTATACTGCATTCTAGAACTAAGCATACGGAAATTGATCTATATTTTGTTTGAGAACAAGTAATCAAGGGTAAACTGCAAATAAATCACATTCCAGGAAATTACCAGATAGCAGACATACTTACAAAGCCATTATCAAGTAAAAGCTTTACCAGGCTGAGATCTAAACTCAAAGTAATTAAAAGATCAAATCTTGGAGAGAAAGCAAAGCTCACAAGCTCAGATCCGAAACCTGTAATGACTAAAAATCTTAGATGGAGGCCAAAGCACGTTGCTAATCCAAGTATCGAAGAATCAAAGCTTGCAAGCGAATCAGCATCTCGCATCCCAGGAATCGATAACATTCAAAGGTAAATACCACTCAAACGAAGCAAGTACAAGCTCTCATAGGTCCAAATCCTCGCCATCGATTGCTATTTCATTGAAATCAAAGCTGATTCAGACTAACTTTTGAAGAGTTCTCTCAGGTTTTATCATTATGATTTGTAGCGGCAAACACCTGAAACCCTAGCTTTCATTTGCGGGGAGATATAAAATAAACAACTGAAAGTCACGGTGTGTTTTATATTTCTTAACATATGGGCCTGGGCTAAAGCCCAACAATTATTTACAAATTCTGTAATCAAGTTGCCGTGGTTATAAATACATGGTCAAACTTTACATTCCTGTATCTTTTTACATTACATCAATAATATTACAATTCAGTTCTTCATTTCAATACTTTCTCTGCAACAAATCTTACAAAAGGACAAGAAAATTTGTGTGTACTGATAACGTTCCATCTGAAAATGAATTTGCAGCTGAAAACATGCAGTAAAGAGCTATGCAGTAGTGTGTGTGTAAACCGAAAACTAGCAGTGGGAAAAAAGCATTTTAGAGCAGTCCAATTATACATGATACAGTTGGATAGGAATAAGGCAGCTCAAAAGTGCATGATATTGCTGTGTGCAAAGCTAAATAGGGCCACTAATCCTTGTTTTGAATGACCATTAGTAATTATAGTTATAGCATACTTTCAAAGAAAAATATTAATTAACCACAAAAAAATAAAATGATTTACACAAACGTAACAAAAAAAGATCTACTACTAGATACCTAAGTGCCCATGTTCCTTTTTTTCCCAACAAAACATGAATCATATAAGAAAACGAAAGGGTGAATTGATCAGGCATCCCAATTGATGCTTGAAATTTGACATTGAAACAAAGTTCTTATATCAAAGATATCTGAAACACAAGTTCATGCTATGAATTTTCATTCATTTCTTTATACAAAAAAAAAATCATCATCGTTTTTCTATGAAATGACCATTTTTATCTTTCCACGTTAAAAGATAAATTCCTTCACCATATCACCTTTTACTGCTAAAATAGATTTATTTGATCAGAGCAATTTCATCAGTTTTTCAAAAATTCATCATCTTTTTAATCAAAATGGATATAGAATAACAAAAATGTTAAAAATGTAGATTATATTTACTCATATAAAATCTTATGCAGAATTCACAAGTTTGTTCACACTAAGGTTTTGTTTGTGATTTAGAGTAAATTGGACTTCTATTACTATGTACGTCTTATAGTTCACTTAATTGTTCAATCCCTTAATCATTTGTAGATTGAGAGCTTTGTTTGTTGTTTACAAAAATAAAATGATTCATAATACTCTGGTTTTTCTAGTAGAATGGCATATAAGTGGAGATGAAGTGATAAAAACTAGCAATACTCCAAGAATGCAAACACCACAACTTAAAAGAAATCCAATGACTATAGTCTATAAAAATATATGTACTTCACAGGGATAAATAAAACATGTTTTAAGACAGACCGAACATGAAAAATTAGTTACTAAAGTTTTCAATATAAATTAGCTCTGTATAGGAGAGCTATTTGATAATCAATAATGATACTATACACAGGAAAGTTTGCTCATGCTGACCTTCCATTTTGATTTTGATTTATAGTAATATGGATTTTTATTATGATATTTATTATAGATTTTAGACTACTGGTACAAATCCGTCGACAAGACCCAGAAGGGGAAGAATAAACATTTTCAGCAGCACATAATGCAGCAAAGGAAAGAAAAAAAAACCAAAATTAACATTCAATATGAAATAATAACCTTAGTCTTCTGTAAACGACCTTCAATTGTTATGCTGCATAAGCGAACAACATTCAAATAAAATAATGCAGATCGTCGTACCTCTCGTATGTTAAGCGAGCGCTCTACCATCTGAGCTACATCCCCATCCAATGCTGACCATCCATACTAAAGATAAATTATTGATATTAATGATGATGGTAATGAGTCAACGAGCAGAGGAAGATGATTCAATGAAGGTAACGAACGTTAAACTGCAGGTCGCTTTCGGTCATACATGCAATTGGAATAACCGAAGTTTAGGAACAAGAGTTGAGCTACTGAGAAGAAAATGAAAGAAACATCAAGAACATTGGGATTTTCAAGCGTTGCCTGAAATGCCCTCCTTTCAATGAGAGCCCGTCTTAAGCCGTTTCCATGTGCAAGTCCATTTTGTAAGTTATCGTTAAGCAAATAACTAAAAAGTAGTTCCCAGTATTTGATGCTTAGATATACTTGTGAATCTTAAGGCTGTAAATTTTGTATGAATGTCCGATATCCATTCGTGTCCATGACCGAAATACGTCCATCCGAGTCTGTCCGATTTATATTTAGGACACGAGTTAGGACAACAAAATTTGTACATGAAAAAAATCACGTCCGGTCCGGGCTCGTCCGAATTCCATATAATTTAGCGTATAGCTGAGAGAAAATCTAGTAAAATGTACAAAATGTGATATAAATAGGCATGTCCAACCGAGTCTGATCGTGTCCGTGTCCGAAAAACATATGTCCGTGTCATATTAGAAATGTTATGTTATATAATCAGATCAATTAAGTGTGAATTTTACCGGATAACAATGAAATGAACTGATACACTTCAATAGTAGTTGTTATTGAATTTGAGTCCATGGTAATCTACAAAAGATGTCAACATGTTGGGAAACAAGGATCGATGCACCCCCCCCCCCCTGAGTGTTGTGAAAACCCGCTCTTTCCTGACACCATATTTCAGTCTCCCTGGCAAATTAATTATTTCATTGTAAAATGCACCCTTTGTTGGGGATCATCTCAAGCCATTTTATGCTTCCCAAATACAAGTATGTTTTTAAATGTCAAATGACCAACAGAAAATATAGTTAGTTGACGATGCTTAGATATACATTCCATTAACACTTCAAAGCATTCAATTTCAATCTATTACTTAAATTATAAAGAACAATCTTCCAGTCGTTGATGTGGATATCTCAAAACCTCTCAATTCAAAATAATGCTTTATGAAGTTGTCTAATTGCTTTTTCAAACGTCACTGCATAATTGTATTACCATGTGTCATGTAACCGATTGACTTATTCGTACTTTCTTCACACTTCTGCAACATACTCACGCTCTCCGCTCTCTGTCTTTGGGTGTGTTTGAGGATAGTTGTAGCGAAGTATTATAACAAGCTATTTTAACTGAGTATTTTAGTTAGCGGGGAATGCGATTGCGGCTTCAAGTGGATCATTTAAGCGAACCTTTATATTTTTGTTTTTTAATTTAATTAATTTATGTTTAAAACAGAATAGTATCATTAAAGTAGAATAACACAGTAAATCAAACAGAACAGTCCACTGCATAATAATATTATAGAAACTAATAAAAGGGAGAAATACAACACACTACTAACGCTGACGGAAATTTCTCAGGTAATAACTTACATAATCAAGCAAGTCTTGATCAGATAGTACCTCTACCACATCCACATCCGATGGATCAATGCTAATTATGATAGTCTTCGACGAAAGTGGCTTAAATGGAATGGCCTGATGAGAAAGACTGATGCTGGTTAGGATACTAATAAGGAAACGGTTTCTAGGAGCGACGAATGGTGAAAAGATCGTGTAAAGGTCTGTGAACTTGAATTTTTATGGTTTATTTATAGATAGTTACTTAAAATTTCACATTCATTTTATTTTTAATTTTTAGAAATTTGGACCAACTATTACAAAATATAGGAGACATCCGCTTGAAAATTTGGAGATGATGCAACAATTATTTTGTGAGATGAATACTACTGGACAAACGTCATATACACCTTCTACTACCATACAATCATCGCAGATTGGTATGCCTCCTTCAAAATATAGCGTGCTTGATAGAACATGGGCCTTTACTGGGTTTTTAATCGATTGGATGAAACGCAAAATGAACAAATTCCAAATTTGAATTCGCCAACAAATCCTCGATTGCAACAAACTCCAAATAATCATCCATTTCACAAAACATCAATTAATCCTCATTCGCACAAAAATTCAGTGAATCCTCCTTCGTAAAAATCTTCACATCATGGTTCAAGAAGAGGACATGGTGAAAATGAAGATAAGATGACTAGGCTTATTGTAATAATACACGAGTGACAGACGAAAAATTCTCACACTCATTCTGATACTTCGAATATCAGTACCTATGTGGAATCAACAGGAAGTTCTGCAAATTTGCATATATTTTTCTTGCATTTAATGTCTTAGAGAAAGAGGTGAATTTGATATTGCACAAACAATATTATTTGTTATGGAACCTGACAAGAAAAAAATATTCACTGTTCTTCCCGATGATATAGCGAAAAGTTGGTTAGTATCTGGGCTTGCAGCTCAACGCCACACAAAAGAATACCATACTTTTCTGATAAAACAAGGTGGTGCCAACAAGTAGTATTTCATGTCATTTTGTTATTGTGTTTCGGTTGTGTTTGTTTTCTTTTATATACAATCAGTATTTAATTTTCAAAACAAAAATTAAAAATCACATTATACAAATACCACATCCAAATACCACGTTCAAATACCCCGTTCGCAGCAAAAAAAAAACACATTCTGCGTTCACTAACGTGTCATGGTCAAATACCTCGTTTGCGTTCGTTTAATTCTAAGGGTTTAATTTTTTTTTTCAAAAATTCTAAACTCAAAAATTAAGCATCGAAATGCTCAAATGGTGGGAATTTTCTATCAAAATCAACTATAAATGGTAAGACACCACACATGGGATACTACAAATAAAATATATTCTTAAACGTATTCCAATAACTTGGGCTTACACTCAACTCGACTAACATAGATCATGAGATAAGGATAACAACCAAGCGATAAATTAGACATAAGTGTTATCCTTTCGCGATGGTACATATATTTTGTTCTGAACCTCCGCTCTGATACCAATTGTGACACCCCACCTAGAGACCTACAATAATAAAGAGCATTACAAAGTAATAATGTATACAAGGGTGGACAGTAGGGATGGACAAGGATGATTATTCATAGTTCTACATTACACAA
Organism: Allium sativum; assembly: GCA_030737875.1. Taxonomy (NCBI): domain Eukaryota; kingdom Viridiplantae; phylum Streptophyta; class Magnoliopsida; order Asparagales; family Amaryllidaceae; genus Allium; species Allium sativum. Next base: position 1,012,519,761 of record CM060926.1, on the reverse strand, counting down.
GTATTAAATACGCCGATTGAGTGAATAAATTATTCTCTTCTTATTTCAAGTGAATCGACATACTCAATACATCTAATATGAAACTATTATGGCTAAGGATCGTATTCAAGACAACATACAACTCACCAAAGTTAACATGTCACATAATAGTTACGTATATACACAATCATAGTATATAACATATCCATGTGCTACAAATCAGAATGGTTAAACATGAACCATAAAAAAAACTGCATCATCAAGAATAAAATGTACAACGACTCGAATACTTGAATACTCAGTTATGATATAGCTTCAGGTAAAGTAATTCGAAGAAGAAACTGCAACCACTAAGTCAACTGCATGTTTAGTATTAAGCTTAACGCCTAAATCTATGATACGTCTCAGTTGATGGTGTTAGTCCTTTTTATCTTTGAGTAGTTTCCCTTGAAATTTATATAAAGTAAAATACATGCACTTGATTTTATTCTGTTTGGAAAGAAATCATTGATTAACAACAAACCAATGCACTGCTGATCACCAAAAACCTATAATGACATGCATTCTTTAGTTATTCAACATACACATAACACATATGTCATCATGATGAACTAGTTAAACATTATAATGAATTGAATGTTGGAGAAGATTTACCAGTAATATAAAAGACTTTATTACTCCCTTTGTTAAGAGCCTTATTAAGTTTACATGTTACAAGTATATAAAGAGAGTGAAGGTTAAAACATAAACATCGATGTTTTGTAACACTTGCGCATAAAGAGAGAATGACATGCCATGGTTGGATGTCGACGAAAGTCGATCGAGTGAGGTGGAATGGTTCGATAATATGTTTGAATAGGGTGCACTGCATTCACTACTCGCTAGAATTTATCCCTGCTTTGAGTAGTGGAGCTTTACTATCTTAGACCATCTTTCACATCAACTTAATTTTAAACATCTTTCACATTCATGTCACATCGAGGTCGAGGTATTACGAACGAAAAACTACAAAATCTGATTCAATTTATCGTAATTAGTTAGTTAATATGTTGATTAGTCGTATTTTGAAACACAAAAAAACAAAAACAAAATCATTAGTTTATCAAATTATCTATCAAACCATGGAAAAGAATACATATTTCTGATTGCTACTTAATTTGACAAGGGACTTAAAAATGTATCTACGAGGGCAAAATTTACATATCTACATCCTATCAAAGTAAGGAACCATATGATTGATTCCATTTTGTGAGATTTGAAAAGGTAATAATATCTCACTGAAACGTTCCATTAAATAATGAAACAGCATGCATACTGAACCTTGAAAACAAACAACATAATCATCATAAATGCCAAAACTAAGCTAAGATATTAAGAAAATATATCAAATGGATGACCCAAACTGTGATACTTGTAACGAAGGATAAGAAAATTTGTGTGTACTGATAACATTCTATCTAAAAATGAATTTGCAGATGAAAACACGCAGTAAAGAGCTATGCCGTAGTGTGCAAACCAAAAACCTACAGTGGAAAAAAGCACATTATACAATAGTCAAATTATACATAAGACAGTTGGACAAGCATAAGGCAGTCTAAAAGTACATGACATTGTTGTGTGCAAAGCTAAATAGGGCCACTGATCCTTGTTTTGAACGGCCATTAGTAATTGTAGTTATAGTGTACTTTCAAAGAAAAATAACAATTAACTACTGAAATAAAATAAAATAATTTACATAAATGTAACAAAAAAAGATTTACAAATAAATGCCTAAGCGCCCATGTTCTTTTTTTTTCAAACAAAACACGAATTGTACAACAAAAATGAAAGGATAGATGATCAGGTATCCGAATTGATTCTTTAAATTTGAGATTGAAACAAAGTTCTTATGTCAAAAATATCCCAAACAGAATTTCATACAATAAATTTTCATTCACTTCTTTATACAAAAAGATAAATCATTATCATATTTCTATGAAATGACGGCTTCTACCTTTTTACGTTAAAAGATAAATTCCTTTACCATATCACCGTTTACTGAAAAAGATAAATAAATTTATTTGATCAAAATGATGAGTAATTTCATTAGTTTTACAAAAACTCATGATTTTTTTAAATCAAAATGGATACAGAACAACAAAAATGTTGAAAATATAGATTATATGTTACCCATCTAAAATCATATGCAGAATCCACAAGTTCATTCATGTAAAGCTTTAATCTGTGATTGTTGATCTCGAAATTTGATTCAACACCAAAGATGTGACAAAACACTTCACTAACTTGGTAAGGAAGAAAAAGTGAGGCCACAATCATAAACATCCAAAAAACATAAAAGTTATAACACTGAGTTTTTATAGCGGTTCGATCCAATGAGGATCTACGTCCACTTTCATAAGAGATTCCATTATCAATATGTTGGTTACAAGATTCACTTCACTCTTACAACAAATGCTTCACTCTCTCCCTTATTGATTTTACTTGAATTCATCAAGGATCTTCACTTGATTTTGGAGAATAGGTATTTAGAATTGCTTGGAATAGTTGTGGAAAAAATTTAGCAGCACTTCGTGATCCAAAAGCATCCCCCCATTAGTGAAGGAATGTGGGGGGTATTTATAGGTGGAATTGAGACCAGGTGGCAATTATGTAAATAATGTGCTCTTGTTTTAGGTCATACACGGGCTAGAATAGATGTTACATGATCGAAAGTAAGGCGGGACGTGCTAAACAAGGCGGAGTGGTCCAGCTCGTTCCGTCTGAAGGTAGTGCGAGCTAAAGGACGCGGAGTGGACTAGGTTGTGACACTGCGGGCTTGGACGGAGTGACCCAAGCAATCTCATAGCGGGCTAAATCAGAATGAAGCAGTTTGGGCTTTGATGCAACGTGCTAACCTTTAGCGAGCTAGCGATCCAAGAACCCTGTGAGCTAGCCTCTGAGCGGACCAAGATGCCCCGACGACTTAAGATGTTCAATCAAGTCAAAGCTTCGTGAACACCACATATTATTTGAACGATCTAAGATGCCACAACGACCTGGAACACTTACGTGAGTTAACAAGCTCATCGACCTAGAGAGGATACGACAACCCAAAGAGCCTAACGACCTAAAATCATAAATTAACCAAAACATACTCATTGTTTTCTGGAACATATTTTATGGGTTAATATTTGCCCCTCGAAATTCGTATTTATTAAAAATAATACGTGCTTCGAATTAGGCTAAATTAGCATGCAATTTAAGATCTTAAGTCGTTTGGGCCTTCAGACCGCGTGAGCCCTTAGAGTATTTTATTTCTAGGTCGCCCGGGTGCTTAGGTCGTTGTAAGGTTTTAAGTCGTCATGGATTCTGGGTCGCACATTAATGAGTGCCCATTGGTGTTCTTCTTGGGATTAGACCACCGATTAGACCGCTGTGGGGCCCTGCAAGCTCGGTTTAATTGTTTAACCCCACCCTCATTCCTTCATTAGGTCATCATTCTCTTAAAACCTTCACTTAAGCTAAAAACCCTCTTCAATGGCGGCAAATATCAACTAAATCCACCAAATCACACCATCATCAAAGCAATTGAAGTCCAAATAATCTCTTAGCCTTATAACCAAGTTCGAAGCTCCTCATCACCAAGAACCAGGTGCGATTCGAGGCTTTTACTTACTGTATACATGTACATTTTAGGTCGAACTTGATATTCTTATACTCTGTGTGATTATTGTTTGGTACAATTTCATCGTGCATTTGATGAAAATGTTGATGGATTTAGTGACTTTGAGTGTGCCTGTTTGTGATGATTCTTAGCTTAACTTTCATGTACAAATTCTTACAACTTGGTCGTGGCTCTAACCAATAAGTACCACGCGCACTAGGATAATAACCTTGCTCAACTCTGTAGTTTTTTTTACATCCTTAATTTGCAATATCATGCTTCACCGCTCTTTTCAAAGTTGAAGCACGCCTGTTGGTTGTACATCCCAGGTTGTTGTTTTGAAATGGCTCATGTTGAATTAGGTCGTTGCAACCACTTTCAGGTTTTAGACCGCAACCCCACTCTAGGTCGTTGTGATAATTCAAGGCCATAGGTCGTCATTTCAGTCCTAAACTTTGTGTCACTGAACCCTTGTAGTCTTATGTTGTTCATGATCTAAAAAACTTGGAGTAAAAGACTTCATGAGGAACTGGACTATTGTAGCGACCTAAAGTTTCTTGGTTGTGCAGAACGACCTAGAGCCCAATACCATATAGAACGACCTAAAATTCTAAAGCCGGGAGGAACGATCTGAAACATTTTGAATATGTTGTTTTCCAGTTTGATATTCGTTTCTTGACATTGCTATTTGCATAGGATGTATAAAAGAACAGTAGGAACCTCAAGCGAAGAGCCAACTCACAAGCATCGTAGGTTGGAAAAACTTACATGTCGAAAATTGAAACTGCCCCTGTTGCCACCAGTCTGGCCGGGCTAAAAGCCATCATAGACAAGCCTAGTTATGTCTTCAAACCGCACACCTCTGAACTTGCCGATCGCTTCGAGGGCTTGTGTCTCCAAGGAGTGAGCTTTGACCAGTTTAGCTTGGATATTTATCCGTCTGACAATTGAACAGTCTTGATGGCTACGCATATAGCTTGGAACATAAGCGAGTTTTTTTTATTCTTCACATCTAACATTTCAGATACTACGCAAATAGCTCGACACTTTTCGCATCTGAGATTTTAGATGCTACGTAAGTGAGATGAATTGGCTGTTTTACCACTTCACGGGGTGGCAATCATTCCCTTTACCATATACTTGACTCAGCAAGTTATTCTGGTTTAGGGGCTAAAGCTTTGAACCCCTCACTTAGGGAGATGTCTACTTTGATAAAGGTTTCAGCTTTTAAATATATTTGTCGTGGTGCCTGCTCACTGTTTAAATTTTCTGTCTACTTTTCAAGGTGGTGTTTTCCCCTTTTTTTTGCATTTGCACATGTTGGGAATTCACAGCATTCAGCCCTTGAACCAGCATTGTCGGAGTCGCTATGATACAGGAGCAAGCACTCGATAGTTGACTTGCAATATGAAATCAACTTTTATGAAAGTTTCGATTTGACATATGACTTCATAAGCGAGAAACTCATTCAAACATATATGCTCTTGGTCGCAAAGCTTATGTTCAGTGTGTCACCTGCAGATTATTACAGACTGTTTTACAGTAAGTCTTGAATATAACAGAAAGTAAAATGCAAAATAAAGCATGAACTAATGCAAGAAGTAGAGCATAAAGTAAGGATATAACAATGTTGATTGCCTATTCCGAGCCACCCAAATTGGAGTACCCTCAACAACTATTAGTTGACAATCAGTCTTGGATTGGCTTGAACAAAAGCTACGTTTCTTGGACTAGACTGATCGTTCGATTCCCCTGGCCCCTGAGGAATTGTAGAAGGATTCATAGCCTGCGGATTCTTTACATATTGCTGCAGCCTGTTTTTTCCTGATCAACTCCTCAATGAGGTTCTTTAAGTGTCGGCACTCGTTAGTGTTGTGACCAAGTTGGTTGTGAAATCTGCAGAATTTTCCTAAGTTTTCTGCTTTGTTACTTATCCTCATTGGGTTTGGCTCTACATACTCCTCAGAATTCTTGGTCGCCGGATAGATGTTTTCAGGAGTGTCGTTCAAAGGAGTTAGCTCTGACTAATTGAAAAGGCGAGACTTCTTAGTAGCCTTGTTGTCATTTCCGCCACTGATCTGCTTCTGCCCCTGAATACTTTTTTGGTTGGATTGCATGGCTGCACTCGTGGGAGCTTCAAGAAGTGGGTTACTATCAATGATCTGAAGGTACACAGGATTTTCGTCTGTCCTCATGTACTCCTCTACTTTTTATCGAATTTATCAAGCGTAGTCGATTCTTTCATCTTTATCCACCTTCTGAATACGCTCGTTTTGTCTATAGCATCAAGTAGAGCCATGAGGACAATGCGTGGCTCGGGATTCCTCACTTCAGATAATGCAATGTTGAATTGACTAAGGAAGGCCTTGACAGTTTCTCATGACTTCTGTTTCATGGCTGAGAGTGTAATAGCGTCCTTGGCTTTGGTAGCATATAAGCGGAACTGCTCTTTGAATTTTTTGGTCAGATCCGGGAACCGATCGATGGATTTAGGAGGTAGTTTTGTGAACCAGAGCGATGCGACTCCTTCTAGGTAGAGAGGGAAATACGTGCATCTCATCTAATCCGTTGCCTTAACCGCACTCATATGCCACTCATATTTGAACAAAAAGTAGTTCGGGTCAACGAGACCGTTATACGGAGGGAGAGTTGGCGGGTTGAACTTCTTCGGACATTCAACTTCGAGGATTCTCTTGGTGAATGGAGTCCTATCGGGAGAGAAATCCCATTCCCTTTCATCGTCCTAGCTTGATTCTTTTTCATGGCTTGTTCTATCATATCTGAGATGTATTCTTTGGTGCTAAGACGTTTTGTGAAACTGATCTCTTTACCATACGTTCGTCTAGAAGTACGGTCTTGATTAGAGAGCTTAGGTGCTTTGCCTTCTCGTCGAAGGGGTGCCCCTATGATAGGGTTAATGACCTTTCGAGCATTCACTTGGGAATGAACCTTAGCTTTTTATCTCGATTCTTCGATATTAGCTTCATCTCTGTCACTTGCCCCATCATAACCGTCTTCCATATTATTGTTGTGGTTATGATCGGAAGTGGGCGACTTGTCATTCCCTTCGAGATCCACATGCACTTTCGGAGGAACTAGATTTGATCAAGCATTAAGGATCGCGGCAAGTTTTTCCATCATCATTTTGGTAGAGGCATCCATCCGGTTGTTGACGTTGGCAATAGCGACTTTTAATTCGTTTTTGGTCACATCGGCTCCGCTTTTTGAATTTTCGCCAACTTTTAAACGGTTTGTGAGTGGCATTTCTTCATTGGAAACATCATCGGCTTCCACCACGGTTTTGCTAGTGGTCTTCTTAGATTTGGCCATAATGTTGAAGAAGGATGCGACTTAGAACCTTAACGACAAGAAGTGAGTAGAGGTAGGAGGTATGAACGCGGCCCCACAGTGAGCGCCAAATGTTGATCTCGACATTTGATTCAACACCAAAGATGTGACAAAGCACTTCACCAAATTAGTTAGGAAGAATAAAGTGAGGCCACAATCATTAACATCCAAAAAACATAAAAGTAATAACACGGAGTTTTTATAGTGGTTCGATCCAATGAGGATCTACTTCCACTTTCATAAGAGATTCCGTTATCAATATGTTGGTTACAAGATTCACTTCACTCTTGCAACAAATGTTTCACTCTCTCCCTTATTGATTTTACTTGAATTCATCAAGGATCTTCACTCGATTTTGGAGAGTAAGTATTGAGAATTGTTTGGGATAGTTGTGGAAAAATTTCAGCATCACTTCGTGATCTAAAAGCTTCCCCCCATTAGTGAAGGAATGTTTGAGTGGGGGTATTTATAGGTGGAATTGAGACCAGGTGGAAATTATGTAAATACCATGCTCTTGTTTTAGGTCATAGGCGGGCTAGAATAGATGTTACACGATTCAAAGTAAGGTGAGACGTGCTAAACAAGGTGGAGCGGTCTAACTCATTCCATATGAAGGTAGTGCAAGCTAAAGGACGCGGAGCGGACTAAGTTATGACACTGCGGGCTTGGAGGGAGCGACCCAAGCAATCACAGAGCGGGCTAAATCAGAATGAAGCAGTTTGGGCTTTGATGCAATGGGATAAAACCTTTAGCGGGCTAGCGATCCAAGAACCCTGCGAGCTAGCCTCTAAACGGACCAAGGTGCCTCGACGACTTAAGATGTTCAAACAAGTCAAAGCTTCGTGAACACCACATATTATTTGAATGATTTAAGATGCTAGAACGACTTAGAACACTTACGTGAGTTAGCGAGCTCATCGAGCTAGAGAGAACACGACGACCCAAAGATCCTAATGACCTAAAATCATATATTAACCAAAACATGCTCATTGTTTTCTGGAACATATTTTATGGGTTAACAGTGATTTTGAGTAAATTGCACTTCCTTTACAATGTACATCTTATAGTTCACTTAATTGTTTAATCTCTTAATCATTTCTAAATTGAGAACTTTGTTTGCTATTTACAAAATTAAAATTTGTAATAGTCTCTTTTTTCTAGTAGAATGGTATGCAAGTGTAGATGATAAGATGAGGTGATAAAATTAGCAATACTCCAAGAATGAAAACACAACAACTTAAGAGAAATTCGATGACTACGAAAATATATGAACTTCACAAGCATGGATACAATAACAAACAAGAATAAAACACGTTTTATGAGAGTGATCGAACATGAACACGATAGTTACTGAACCCGGAATGGCATGTTAAGAGCTTACCATGCGCATACGCTAAGATCAACCACTGATGTGGTGCTCGCGGACCAGGCTAGGTGCATTAGGGAGGGTTTTACAACTCTTGTCGGTTACCCTCCTGAGTAAATTCAAAAATAATCAATAATGATACTATATACAGGAAAGTTTGTTCATGTTGATCTTCCATTTTGATTTTGATTTAGAGTAAACTGGATTTTTATTATAGGTTTCAGACTATTGACACAAATCCCTCAACAGGACCCAGAAAGGGAAGAATGAACATTTTCAGCAACACATAGTATATAGCAGGGGAAGGGGGGAATATCCCAAAATTAGCATTTAGTATGAAATCGACCATTATTTAACTTTTTTTCTCATCATAAAAACGAGAAAAATAAATCTAACCCTGCGTGGATTTAAAAGATAAATCAAAGCGACAGGAGGCGGTTCCCTAGATCGATAAAACCCATGGAGGAAGACGGGAGAACAGAGCTGTCGACGGACAATGGAGAAAAAAGAATGGAGATGCGGGGCATCGATACCCATGCCTCTCGCATGCTAAGTGGGCACTCTACCATCTGAGCTACATCCTCGTCCGATGTTGTTCATCCATAGGTGGATACCCAGTGCCAAAGGCTCCCATACTCAAGCGCGAGGGCTTCCCAGGTCAGTCTCCCATCCTGGTACTATTCACGGCTTCTCGGGCTCTGGGGGTGGTCGATGTTGTTCATCCATACTAAGCATAAATTATGAAAAACAGTGATGCCGGTAATGAGTCAAAGGAGAAAAGGAAGAAGATACAACGAAGGTGAGGAATGTTAAACTGCAGTTCGGAGCATTTAACTATGCAATTGGAATAACAGACGTTTAGGAATAAAAAATGAGCTAAAAAGAAAAGAAGGAGAGGAGGTAGTATTGGTATTGGAATCAAAAATTAGGATTAAGTAAAAATTGGATGGGTAGTGAGGAGGGGCTAAGTAAGTTAGAGGGGATGGGTAATATATATATAGGCCCACATACTTAACCTAATAAATGTAATGTAATTAAAGACACCCAAGTGGTATACATAACGAGTAGATAAAATAATAAAGGTTATGTAATTAAGGACACCCTTTAGGGTAAACATAACTAGTATAGGGCCGTGTAATTAAAGATCACCTTTTTAGGGTATACATAGTCAGTGGAAAACCTAGTGGGGATACAAGATAAAGGGGAGAGCTTGTATCATATTGTGTGGGAGTTATGTAATTAAAGATCACCCTTTATGGTATACATAACTAGTATAAGGCTATGTAATTAAAGATCACACTTTTATGGTATACATAGTCAGTGGAAAACCTAGTGAGGTGTTAGCTCACTTTGTGAACTGGGCAACACAAAGTCAAGATGTGAAATATTGAAGAGCTTGAAGAACACTGAAGCGGGTCGGATCGGAGCAGCGTATCGATTTGGATCGGATAAAGTTTTCTGTTCGGATCGGTGAACCATTGCTGTTGGAATCAAAGAGGCACAGCTGTTCGGATCGGAGGGCAATCTACTTCAAGTTGGATCGGAAATCCACCCAGTTGCTACAGAGATAGATCGGAGCGGAGCAGAGTAAAAAGGAGAGAGAATTGGTCCTGAGTTGATCCTGGTCGGATCGGAGATGCCGATCCGAACCCCATGAGCATACCCTACCGATCCGAACCCCTTTTTTACGTCACTTTCCTGCATGAGCGCCTTGTTATTCGGAGCGGCTATGACCAGTTCCTACCCACAACGTCCACTGCTCTGATGCGTTGTCAACACAGAAATCCATCCGAACCCGAGACTAATGGGATGGATGACACGTGGCTCCGATCCGGATCCGGTTCTGAGAAAATTCTCACCTATAAATACCCCGTCTGGAGACAAAGAAAAGGATCTTTTTTCTGGCACTTTGAGAATTCAAACACCTTCATAACTCGAATTCCAGCACTCCCGGAAAATCCAAATCTTCTTTCATCATTTGTTTTTAGACAATTGAGTGATTGTAAGTGAGTTGTGAGAGAAATCAAGTGAATATTTCATTGTATTTGCAACTAAATCATTGAATATAGTGAAAGACAAGTGGACGTAGGCATTTCTTCGCCGAACCACTATAAATCCTGTGTGTTCATTCTTATTTTTGTTCTCATTTCATTTTGCTTTTAATCAATTTGGGTGTTAGAGCCACTTTTTGGTCTAACATTTTGGTGCTTTCACTGAGAACCATCTGAATTCTTTGTTTTTCGGGATTATCGTTCTACTTTTTGGACCGTTGAGTTCAAAGAAGTTAATCCTCAAGTTTCAATGCCCTTGGATATTTGTTGAAGTGATTGTCGAAGAATCATGGCCAAAGGAAAAGGCAAAGAAGTTCAATCTGGTCGAGGAAATGGAGCTGGCGAAGATCAGCAAAATGCGGTTGTGACAAGGTCTCGTGGGCAGAGTTCAGCAGCAGGACGAACCGATGCAGGAAATCCGAACCGCCTTCAGGGGGAGAGCACTGATCCGATCCGGGTAGGAGATTCTGAAGCAGTGCATTCCCCCAACCCGAACCGACCCGAGCAGCTTGCCATGTACCGACCCGACCAGGCTCCCCAGCTCCGAACCGACCCGATCTCCCATCTCCGATCTGACCCGACACTTGGTGATGTTGGAACCTCTACTCGAGTCCCTACGAATGCTCCGATTCTAGCCGCCAGGGTCAATGATCATGTCAATCCACCTGCGCCCATTACTCAAGGAGATTTCTCGCGCCTACTTGACATGCTTGAGAGTACTAGGGAGGCTATGAAAGTCCACGAGCGCACCAATCTCATGATGCAGGAAAATATGAGGCTCATGAGCAAGGAGATTAGCGAACTCCATCGACAGAGGACCCCATCACCGGTTCGTCACACACCAGTGGATCAGTCTTCTTCTTCCGAGGAAGAACGACCCCGTGAACGAAGGCCGCTCGAACGACCTCAGAATTTGGAGCAGCTGACATTCGGGTCTTTGGGGTCTCGCGAGGATATTGCACGAGCACTAGGAAACAATGATCCCACTCAGGGGCCAAGGCTCCAGTCCCCTCCTCCCGAGATCGACCGGGAGCGTAGGGAACGGAATAGAGAAGAAGCAGCTCGGAGAAGAAGGGCATCTCCTGAACAAGAGCCCAGAAGGAACCCAGATACCAGGGCCAGGGAATCTGAACGGCCCCTAACTAATGCTGATGTACAGGCAATGGTGCGCCAGATTATGTCCGAGAGCCGGAACTATACCAACGAAGATTATGGCATTGAGCGAAGCCACACTCCTTTCACTGACGATATCCTCGACTTTCAGTTTCCCCGGCATTTTAACCTGCCGCAGATGGACAAGTACAATGGGAGAACTGATCCGGGACAGCATTTGATGCGATACTCGTGGCTCATGAATGCTGCTGCTGCCCTTGATGCAGTGAAGTGTAAAGCATTCCCGATCTATTTAGAAGATGTGGCGCTGTTCTGGTTTACCCGACTTCCCCCTAGTTCGGTCGCGAATTATAAGGAACTGAGCGAACGTTTTATGAATCAGTTCCGACTCCATGCCCGAAAGTCCAAAAGTGTTATTGAATTATCAAGGATTAAGCAGGCACCAGGAGAGTCTTTGAGATCATATCTTGACCGTTTTAACTTAGCTTTGACTGAAGTTAGTGACCCGCATGAGCCCACCATTCTGATGGCCTTAAAAGAAGGAGTCGATCCTGAATCCGAGTTCGGGGATTACCTTTCTGGGAAAACACCCTCCACAAGAGAGATATTCTATGAAAAAGCCGATATTTATTTAAGACGAGAGGAGGCCAGGGCAAACCGAAAGAGAAAGTCTGAAGCAGCTTCAAAAGAAAATGTGTAGAGTAACGTCGCTGTGAAGCAGTCTGGGGAAAGTTCCGGAAATGTTGAAGTAAATGTGGGAAACAAGGGTGGCAACAAAAATGCTGGAAACGGGGGCAACAACAATAACCGTAATGCAAACGGTAACAGAAGAAATAGAAATAGGGGAAGTGATCCTAACAAAAGACCCCGATTCCAGACCTACGAGAATTATACACCATTGAACGACACCTTGGAGAATATTTACCTGGATACGTACAACGTTTTGCAATATAAAAGACCGCCACCTCGTGACTCGACAGAGAAAGAAATGGCAACTGGGAAGTTTTGTTTGTTTCATGGAACTCATGGGCATTCAACCAATGAATGTCGGCATTTGAGAGATGTGATTGAGAAGCTGCTGCGTGAAGGGAAACTGGATGAATATAAAGTTGCCTCGAGGGACAGGGGGCAAGGAGAGCAAGCTCCAAAACAGATTCTACCTGCTCCCAAGCCTACAGCGCAGCAGAAAGGCAAGGGAATTGTTATCAACTCCATAGTGGGTGGACCTCACCCAGCAATCCGTAGCTTTAGAGCGATGGATCAATATGTAAATGTTGCCAAGCACGTAGATGTGAATGAAGGTGATGATTTGGAAGATATCGCCCCCATAAAACAACAGAAGACAATGTTTGACGACGTGGTATTCCGCAGTAGAGATAATACTGGGATTCAATCACCCACCGATGATCCGTTGGTCATTACTACCACCATTTGGCCGGCCTTGGTTCATAAGGTGTTAGTAGACAACGGAAGTTCCGTCAATATTTTATTTAAAAAGTCATTCGATCAGATGAAGCTTGAATCTGAAGATTTGAAGCCATGTGAAGGATGGATCAGAGGCTTCAACGGGGCGTCAACAGCCCCCATGGGGTATATAGAATTGCCCGTGACCTTGGGGCAAGGAGAACGCCGAAGAGTGTGGATGCTTCAGTTCGTAGTATTGGACGTAGATTCGCCTTATAATGCATTTTTGGGGAGGCCTGCCCTTGCTGAATTCAGAGCTTGTATCGCCCCTTGGTGTTTATTGCTTAAGTTCCCAACCGAAGCCGGAACTGGAGTAATGAGAGGGGATCAAGTTTCCGGACAGGCCTGCTATGTTGCCGAATTAAAGATGTTGATGAAAGGACTTAACATCGAGAGTAAAGATGCCTCGCCTCCCCCAAAGGGGGGCTCGGCGTAGCAATTAAAGAGATTGACCCCGAAGGAGTTGCCCAAAGGAACGCCTGAAGACCTGGATCCCAGAAAAGACGAGGAACCAGAGACTAGAAATGCAACTCCTAATGAAGCGACAGTGGAAATTCCCATTGATGAAGCTGATCCAACAAGAGTTTTGAAGATTGGATCTCAATTGGATCCACGTCGAGCCAAAGAACTAACGGACTTCTTGAAGGCAAACTTGGACGTGTTTGCCTGGACCCACGCTGACATGTGTGGGATATCGCCATCCATTATAAGTCACAAATTAAATGTAAACCCGAAACATCCGCCTGTGAAGCAAAAGAGACGCATGCTGGGCCCAGAGAGGTTGGCTGCTCTCAAAGAGGAAGTGGAGAAGCTGAAGCAGAACGGGTTTATTCGAGATTCGACATATCCCGACTGGATATCGAATCCCGTCTTGGTAAAGAAGCCGAATGGAAAGTGGAGGACTTGCATTGATTTTTCAGATTTGAACAAAGCTTGCCCAAAAGATAGTTTCCCACTTCCCAGGATTGACTAGCTTGTATATTCGACAGCAGGTCATGAACTTCTCTCTTTCATGGATGCATATTCTGGGTACAACCAAATTCCTATGCACGTGCCAGACCAAGAACATACGAACTTCATTACGAATTTGGGATTATATTGTTATGTCGTAATGCCATTCGGATTGAAAAACGCCGGAGCTACTTATCAGCGCTTGGTGAACAGAATGTTTTATAATCAAATAGGGAAGACTATGGAAGCTTATTTGGATGATATGCTTGTCAAATCGAAACAGTCCTCCAGCCATACGCAAGATTTGGCGGAAATGTTTGGTATCCTGCGAAAGTATCGGATGAAGTTGAATCCTTTGAAATGCTCATTTGGAGTGGCATCGGGAAAGTTCCTAGGCTTTATTGTGAGCTCCCGAGGAATTGAAATCAATCCTAGCCAAATAGCAGCGATTAGAAACATTGAAGAGCCGAGGAGAATTAAAGACGTCCAAAGTCTTGCAGGGAAAGTAGCTGCGCTGAGTAGATTTATCTCTAAAGCCACAGATAAATGCGTCCCCTTTTTTGATTTGATTAAAAGAGGAAAGAAGAACTTCGAGTGGACTCCGGACTGTGTTGAGGCCTTTCGAAATTTACTGGAACTGCTAGAGAAACCGCCGATTTTGTCAAAGCCAGTGGATCACGAAGAATTGTTTGTTTACTTGGCAGTCTCGGTTCACGCCTTTAGCACAGCCTTGGTTCGGGAGGAAGACAAAGTACAAAGGCCAGTATATTATGTAAGCAAGAAATTAGCAGCGGCAGAGCACAACTACCCAAAGATTGAGAAGCTCGCTTACAGCCTCCTAATCGCATCCCGAAAACTTCGTCACTATTTCCAAGCTCATCCAATAACCATATACACTGACCAGCCCTTGAGGCAGGTGTTGTAGAGACCCGAAGCATCGGGAAGGTTGATCAAATGGAATATAGAATTAAGCCAATTTGATTTAAATTTTCAACCATGAAAGTCGATCAGGGGGCAAGCTCTGGCAGACTTTATTGCGGAGTTCACCATCCCAGAGGAGGAAGTAATCGATGACAGAGTGGTTAAGTACGAGGATGAGTTGAGGATAGATCCATGGAAGCTATACACAGACGGAGCTAAGAACGACCGAAGGTCTGGAGCTAGAATCGTCTTAGTCACTCCTGAAGGACGGTCGTTATATTACGCTCTACGATTAGAATTCTCGGCGACTAACAACGACTCTGAATACGAAGCCCTGATTGCCGGGCTGAAGCTTGCTAAAGACCTCGGAATAAAAATGTTGGACATATTCTGTGACTCTAAAATCGTTGTTTGCCAAGTGCGAGAGGAGTTTGTGGCTCGGGGACCTCGACTTATTGCCTACCTCAGGAAAGTGAGAGAGCTATTGAGCAACTTGGAGCGGTACCATATAACACATATCCCGAGAGCCGAAAACCAGAAGGCGGATAGGCTGGCAAAGCTGGCTAGCTCCGACAATCCAGAAGAGACTGAAATAATTCCAATTGAAACGTTGGAATCGCCAAGCTTTGAGTCGATGGAAATTGAGTTCGCTTTCGAAGCGGGACCGGAGAAGGAGTCGTGGATGACCCCAATTAAGAACTTCCTTAAGAATGGGACACTCCCGTCAAAGAAGAGTGAGAAAAGGGCTATAGTTCGCAAGGCTACTAGATATGTCATACAAGATGATATTCTTTATAGGCAAGGATTTTCTGTGCCCCTGTTACGATGTATTGCACATGACGACATCAAACGTGTACTAAGAGAAGTGCACGAAGGTGAGTGTGGAGATCATACAGGAGGTCAGACTTTAGCAAAAAAGATATTGCGATATGGATACTTCTGGCCCACAATTAATAAAGATGCAGCTGATTATTCACGACGCTGCGATAAGTGCCAGAGATTCGCCAAAATCCCCAGAGCACCGTCGACCCAACTCAAATCAATGGTGAGTCCTTGGCCATTTGCCACGTGGGGAATTGATATCATTGGAGTTCTACCAATTGCTAGAGGAGGAGCGAAATATGCAATAGTCGCTGTGGACTATTTTACGAAGTGGGTGGAAGTTGAGCCCTTGACCAAAATCACGGCAAGAAAGGTGATAAGTTTCATGGTTAGAAATATTATATACCGGTTCGGGATCCCAAGGACCATTATAACTGACAACGGAACCCAGTTTGATGGTACTGAATTCAGAAATTTCTGCCAGAAGTATAAGATCGACAAGCGATACACTGCGGTTGCTTATCCGCAGTCGAATGGGCAAGTTGAGGCAATAAACAAACTAATAAAATCCATCCTCAAGAAACGGTTAGAGCGCGCAAAGGCAAAATGGGTTGACGAATTGCCCCTAGCTTTGTGGGCATATCGGACAACATTTAAGACGGCTACTGGTCATACCCCTTTCTCTCTCTCCTTTGGCTCAGAAGCAGTAATTCCAGTTGAGCTGGAAGTTCCTTCCCACAGGGTGACGTATTATGACCCGATGACGAATCGGGCACTCTTACTTGAGTCTCTTGATGAAGTCGAAGAAAAAAGGGACGAAGCAGATTTGCGTGCGGCAAGACATCGACGTCAGATGACACGCTATTACGACAAAAAAGTTCGCCTCAGGACTTTTGAACCAGGAGATTTGGTGCTAAAGAGAGTCTTTCCACCCCTTCCTCACCTCGGTCCAAAGTGGGAAGGACCCTTTGTCATCCAACGGAAACTTGAAAAAGGAACCTTCAAGTTAACGACCGTAGATGGCGAAGAAGTCCCTAGAGCATGGAATGCCCAACACTTAATGCGATATTTGGATTAGAAATGTTGTACTCTTTGTTATTTTTCTTATGAACTTTGTAATAAGGCACGACTTGCCTTGGGAAAATCTGACGATATGAATAAAGGACTATAAAGTGGATGTAGGCTACGACTTAGCCGAACCACTATAAAAATATTGTGTGTTATTTACTTTTAAGCATTATATATATACATTCATCGATTATTCTGTTGTGATTATGGAATACAGGATGATCCAAAACCTGAAAAGGTTGAAGACAGTTTAAACATAAGAAAAAGCACAACGACTATTTGTGCGACAAGACATAAAAGAATGAGAAAACGATATTCTTAACTCTAACTCTCCAGAGAGAGAGAGTATAAAAGCGTCTCCGACTGAGCGCTGAAAAAGAAATTCTTCCCTTAACTCTAACTCTCCAGAGAGAGAGAGAGTATAAAAGTGTCTCCGACTGAGCGCTGAGAAAGAGATCTCTCCCCGCTGAAAGACCGGGGAATGAATAGATTGCTGAGCTCGAACTCTAACTCTCCAGAAAGAGAGGAAGAGTATAAAAGGACGGGAAGACGACGTCCTCTGAGGCATGAAGGTGCACCCAGACAAGGGACCGCCTCAGTAAGAACTCTAACCTGGGTATAAGACAGGAGAGTATAAAAGAAATGCCAGAAAAAACGACAGGCACTGACGACACAGGAAATGCTATCCTGTCAGAAAATCGGGAGCATTCAGATTGCTTGATTAAGCATTAAATAATTTGTGAGAATTGATTGGGGGCATATATGTATACACATATTTCCTCCCTCCGTAACTTCATTTCATAACTATAGTAAGACATGCATTTTTACATAAGTGCAGAACTACTGACAAACAGACATTGCAGAAAATGAGTTATTTTTTATTTATTTACGAATGAATGAATTTGTACAGGAGAGTAGCTAAAAAAGAAGGTGCAAGAGCCGCTCTTGTAGCAGCAATTGTTGGTTCACTAAATGCTAAAACGACACAAGGCAATCCACTATTTAGATTTCGAGTGAGCCTTGGACTTCTTGGCGGCTTTCTCCGCATCCTTTGCTTCTTTCTCGGCCTCTATCAAGATTCGTTTTGATTTCTTCTTTCCTGAAGATGCGGTGCTGGAACCGGTAGACTTCTTCCCGGAAGGCGGAGCGCTGGAATCAAGAGAAGATTTTTTAGCGAGTTCCTCTGTAATAGATCTAGTTGAAAGCCTAATAACTAACCTTGATCCCGCATCCACAACTGCGAGGGGCTTGAGGGCTTCAGGGTTTAGTTCTTCGGCTTTTAATTGCAAGCGTTTGTCTCGATCAGCTTTCATTGCAGCCAAAGTAACATCATCAGCATTTTTTGACTCCCCGACTATTGCAACTTCTGGTTCCTCCTCATGACCTTCGTCACCGCCATCATCCTTTAAAGCTGCTATCATTTCTTCATCATGGGGAGTGTCGGCCTTAGTCGGCTCACTTCCTTCTCCCAAGTCTATAGGAGCAGCCCTGTCCTCCCCTCCTTTTGCCTTTTCCATAGGCTCTACCCCAGCGGTGGCTCCCTGAGTCACATCTGTCTTTCCAGATGGCTCAATACCTACAGAATGAGAAGCAACAGTTATCAACTCAGGCGAAAACAATGGGTTTTTCATCGATTGCTCGATCACGTGGCGAAAGGTAGAAATAGCCTTGACAAATTGAGGATAAAAGGTAGGGATACCTTCCGAAGACTTCTCGGCAGGGGTAACTACTGCCTCTGATGCTGTTTCAGGAATAGGGGATAGCAGAGTTGTTCGGGGGATTCCCGGATTTTCAGGATCATACCCCTCTACTTCAGTAGTTGCGGGGGCAGCAGAAGAGGAACCAGCTTCGAGAACATTCTTCTGTTTAGACTTCCGTCTCTCTTCTTCCATGGCCTCAGCAATGAGACGGCGCCCTTAAGCTAGGCGTTCCGGCTCATCATCCCTCAAGTATTTCTCCATTAGCTTATCTTCATCGATGGAATCGACCTTGAGCTCCTCTTTTTCCCACTCGACGATCTGATTCCATACTTGAGCTAGAGTGGATGGATAATCCTCGATCCAAGAAATGTTTCGGCGACGGATGATATGTGCGAAGAATTCAATCATTAATTCGCCAAAACCCTGAATATCAGCCTCCGCCTCTGACAGTTGTTTGCGGGCTTCTTCCGCAGATTTGATAGCACACTCAACATTGCCCTCAGCCAGGGCAGCTCTGTTCTCTGCCTCCAATAGCTTTGAAGCCAAGTCAGCATTCTTCTTTTCTAGTTCAGCATTCCTCTTTGCTAACTCGGCATTTTTCCGTTCGAGGTCAGTATAAGCAAGGCGTGTCTTAGCAGCTTCTGACTTAGCATCATCGGCTTGCTTTTTTAACTCAGAATGCTCTTGAGTGTGAGATTCAAGCAAGTCATGATAATGTTTTTGCATATCCTCAAATTGTTGCTTGAAGTTGGTAGCGTCCCTCTGAGCAATAGCAAGTTGGGCCTGTGTGTCCTCCAAATCTTTACCAAGGTTCTTTAAGGCCTTAGCATCTTCTTCTGCAGTTTTTTGCATTGAATCAGCATTCATGATTAGAGTACGGATAATTCTGGAAAGATTGCGTGAATATTTAAACATCTCAGAATACTGTTTTTCAACCGCGTCTATCTTTGCTTTGGCCTCATCTGCCCACTTAGAAGAAATAGGTTCAAGGGCAGGTAAAAAAGTCAAAGTCTCGAAGTAGTGTTCGGGAAATTGCTCCTCCAAATACGCCCGCTTTAGTGCAGTTTCCGCATCTAGTGGGGGAGGAGAAGGGATCGTCAATTCAGTGACCCTGTGTGTGGAGGATTCAGTAGTTTCTTTATCTGTCCTAGGTCGTTTAGTAGCAGGGACCTTGCGCTTACTTCGAGACTCAGTATCTTTTGGAGGGCTTCTCTCTGCTGCGCTTTTCGTGGGAAGAGGTGGAGTCTTTCGATTGTGGCCTGTCCTCTTCCCTACGGCTTTGATAACCTTCGTATTTCTCTTGTTCCGACCGAACGGGAGAGCGAGAACGTGAGGGTCGAGAGCGATAGGGATCATAAGGCCTTTTCTCCTCCCTACCGCGATCATCGCGGCGATCATACTCGATATCCTGAGGTGGATTAGACATGCTGCGGCGAAGCTTCCTGATATCATAGTAAGATCGAGACATCGTGCCTGAACAATAAGACAAACGAAATTCAGAATCAATGGATTCACGGAGAAAGAGGTGCAATGAATGTTAATGCCGTTGTATAAAGTGTGTCCTAAGTGGTGTGTTTCCCCCCAACCAACCCGAGTCTGAAGCTAGACTAGTACGGGCAGGCTCTTTGGCCTTAGCAGGAGTGGTCTCTTCAGAAGAGGTGAAGACTAAAGGATCCTTCCTAAAATCCTCTGAAGTATATATAGTTTCAGGTAAGGGGAGATCCCCCAAACCCTGAAATATTGGGTCAACAGTACTAGGGACATCTCCCTCGGAAGCATTAAGTGGCGACTCTTGGGAGGATGTTGACTTTTCCAAAGAAGTAGCCTCCTCGGGGGCAGCATATCCTTCACGATGCTTTTCGGCCAAGTTAGCCAATTCGTCATCCTGAGTAGAAGATGGAGAAGGTGAAGTTTGAAGAGGCACTGTAGGAACTCCCGAACCTTCTCCTATCTCTGGAACTACATCCACCGGAGGAATATATACGTATGGAGCCGTCCCATGACCGATACTACGAAAAACAGACAACAGCCCATGAAAGTGAAGATATTCGTCCTTAAGGACTTCATCAATAGTCAGGAATTTTTGGTCGCCATTAAGAAGCTGGTGCATCCGGTCAAAGAACACCTGATCTGATATTTGTTTTGGGTTGTCGACTGCAAGCAAAAAGAAAAACAAGTTAAGGAGATGACTCGAGTGTATAGAGCCCGGATTTAGAAAATCAATGCTTTACTTGATTTCGTCCACCTCCTAGCACATCCAGGCTGTCGCTTCACATAGAACCATTCCAGTCTGGAATCCCCAGCTTTACTGCTAAATGGCGCCGAGATTATCTTCCTCTTAGGAACAGACTCAAAATAGCAAAAAGATGGAGTCTCTCGAGTCCGATGCTTGAAGTTATAGAAGAAATGAACGTCATCGAACGTGAGCTCTGTGCCTAAGATCTCACGGTATGCTATGTATAAAGTGTGCAAGTAGGCATAAGAATTGGGATGCAGCTGCATGGGGGCAATCCGCATTTGTCTTAGAAAGTCAACAATAAAGGGAGAAAATGGAGGGATAGCGCCAACCATACACATCAACCGAGTGACCGCCATATATCCTTCTGGAGTGTTGTGGGGACGGTCAGAGCTTGAAGGCACTAGAGTGTCCCTTTTCATTATCCCGTACTTTAAGCAAATTCGGATAAGTCGGTCGTTATCGATTGTTGATTCAACGGAATCTGGAGGTGATTCCAATATGACAGCCGATTCAAATTCATCAAGGGCCCGGTCGTCACCAATTCCTCCTTCCTCCTCAAAACCTAGAGAAACTTCATTCTCTGAGGACACCTCGTCGCTTTTACGATTTCCGACGTTGTAATCTGAACCCTCATTATCTCATTCTGGATCCGACGGAGAAGATATGTCCTCGAGAGTAATCTTGTTAGAGGTTTCCGGGGCTTCTTTCCTCTCAGCTAGTCTGGAAGAGCGTCTGGGTCTCATGGTCATAAAACTATTGAAGAAGCAATAGCACAAATTAGAGCAAATTAGCCCATATCCCCCCGTGCGTGTGTGCAAACTAAAGTGTAAACAGTGTATACGGAAGGTGCAAAGTGAATGTTTAAAAGTGCGACGAAAAAGTTTGGCAAAATATAAAGAGTTGAAGCAATTCTTGATGTCCAGTTACGTTCGCAAGGCACTATCCTAACTGTCCATTAAATTGAAGATTATGCCTAAAGTTGATTGGGCCAGTTAGACGAGTTTCTATGCGTTAAGGTAGACTGTGGTTCGGTTCGGTTCGGGTGAATTCGTTGGGATCGGATCGGGGGCATGGCCTTAGGCTTGAATATCTCATTGAAACTCAGGAATCGAAATCGGTTCGGATCGGAGGCAAAGTCCCCTAACGGATCGGATCGGATCACATAAAGTTATACTTCTTCGTCATATTACGGTCCGACCCGATCCGGTTAGGTAGGCTCCTTTACCCCTTCTTTAAACACTTGCTCCGACCCGATCCGATCTCCTGGTTTTCTTTTCTTTTCCCTTATTTTTCTTTCCCCGACCCGGTCCGATTTCCCGAACTTCATTCCCTTTTCCCTTATTTTTCTCACTTTCCCTATTCCTCCGAACCGAACCGATTCCCTATTATCTTCTTCTTCTCCTTCACCCTCTTTCTTCCCTAACCGACCCCAAGGCCAATTTCGTGCCAGTCCCTCAAATCAAAACCAAGCAATTCCACGCTGGCGCACTCAACAACGGATTATAATCTCCTCCGTTCCAACCTCGAGATGAAGACGAGATTACTAGTGATGATGACGAGGGGGGGTTACGGTGGCGAAGTTGTCCAAGTTTCATACTCGAATCATCCTAATCGCCTACGACTCCGAATCGAGAGTAATTAAAAAGGGATTGTTCAAAGTTTTATAACCTACCGGTGTGATTACTTCAAGAATTAAGAAGAATTTTGAGGTTTCACGAATAGAGTTTTTTCTCGTTTTTGCAGAACTCGAGCAGTAAAATAGTAAAAATGAAAGAAGGAAGGAGGCAGTGTTTATATAGAAGAGGAGTGTGACTATTCGTCTCCCCATTCGGATCGGACCAATAGCCCAATAGCAGAACCCCCGTTCGGATCGGATAGGCAGTCCAGAAGTAAAGCTTGGCCCAATAGTCCAGTGGAAAATAGAAAGGGGAAGGGGTCTGTTCGGATCGGAATCCGAACCGAACCGAGTTCTTTAGCTCAGTAACGAACTGAATTGAAATTTGAAGAAAAAGATGAAAACACAAGGAAAATCAAAAGAAAAATCACCTCGAAGAGCGCTGTGCAATGATAGTCAAAGCATGCTCCGTCTCCAACAGAAGCATTCTTTGAGGGGGCAAAATGTTAGCCCACTTTGTGAACTGGGCAACACAAAGTCAAGATGTGAAATATTGAAGAGCTTGAAGAACACTGAAGCGGGTCGGATCGGAGCAGCGTATCGATTTGGATCGGATAAAGTTTTCTGTTCGGATCGGTGAACCATTGCTGTTGGAATCAAAGAGGCACAGCTGTTCGAATCGGAGGGCAATCTACTTCAAGTTGGATCGGAAAGCCACCCAGTTGCTACAGAGATAGATCGGAGCGGAGCAGAGTAAAAAGGAGAGAGAATTGGTCCTGAGTAGATCCTGGTCGGATCGGAGATGCCGATCCGAACCCCATGAGCATACCCTACCGATCCGAACCCCTTTTTCACGTCACTTTCCTGCATGAGCGCCTTGTTATTCGGAGCGGCTATGACCAGTTCCTACCCACAACGTCCACTGCTCTGATGCGTTGTCAACACAGAAATCCATCCGAACCCGAGGCTAATGGGATGGATGACACGTGGCTCCGATCCGGATCGGGTTCTGAGCAAATTCTCACCTATAAATACCCCGTCTGGAGACAAAGAAAAGGATCTTTTTTCTGGCACTTTGAGAATTCAAACACCTTCATAACCCGAATTCCAGCACTCTCGGAAAATCCAAATCTTCTTTCATCATTTGTTTTTAGACAATTGAGTGATTGTAAGTGAGTTGTGAGAGAAATCAAGTGAATATTTCATTGTATTTGCAACTAAATCATTGAATATAGTGAAAGACAAGTGGACGTAGGCATTTCTTCGCCGAACCACTATAAATCCTGTGTGTTCATTCTTATTTTTGTTCTCATTTCATTTTGCTTTTAATCAATTTGGGTGTTAGAGCCACTTTTTGGTCTAACATGGGGATACAAGACAAAGGGGAGAGCTTGTATCATATTGTGTGGGACCCATTTCAGTCAGTAACCCGTAGTTGGTATTAGAGTAGAGAACTCCATACTAGGCGGAGAAGGGGCATGCTTACTGATTGATTATAAGAGATCCAAAACGTGACGGGTGGTGTAGATGGCGCAAACCGACCGGGGACATGTGTATGCATGGGCCGGACAACGGGGGAAAAGACGACCGTGATCTTGGGTTGCCACTTTAGGGAAGTGATACCCCCTACTGTGGGGGCAGCACAGGATATCTACAGAGTAGGGAGCCGATCGATTAGGGTAATGGTCAAGGTATACTTGGACGTATGACCTAAGCCTACCAGCTTATAGTGGAACGGATCATTTCATTTCAGTTGTACTAGTAATAGTGCAGAGTGGTCATTAGTAAAGCATGTATATACCTCACCTTATCTGCCTTGTCACACCTGCCATTTGTGTAGCGATCTTTCTTACCCACTTTATGCATGTCACGTTCACCTTTATTTATTTACTGGCTAAAAGTCACTAGACTCGCTAGACTTTATGTCTGGCGCCTTTTTGTTTTTCCTTCTCTCTTCCATTTCCCCAAAGGTTCTCAGGTAGGAAACACCCATGCTTAGCTAGGATTTGGATATCATCTTGCTAGGAGCTACATTTGAAGTATGGCTCGAGTCTTTGTCTCTTCTATGGCTTACACTTTTATTAGGGAGTAATGTTTTCTTTTAATTCCTATGTACTCTGATTATTAAAGACAAAAGTATTTTGTTGTAATGATTTTATGAATTATGGTATTATAAACCACGGGATTATGATTTATGTCTGAAATATAATTTTTGAAACTTCTACTACTATCTTTATTTATATCTGTCTTGTAATTATTCTATGTCTGTTTACCTACAATGCTTAGAAGAACTTAATGCATTCCCTTAGCGAGTGACATTAACGGATGTGGGGTGTTTCACCGTACCTTTCGCATTCTAAGTGAGCGCTCTAACAGCTGAGCTACATTCCCATTCAACACTGTTCATCTGTACTGAATATAAATTATTAGTGATGACGGTAATGAGTCAAAGGAGCAAAGGAAGAAGATGCAACGAAGGTAAGGAATGTTAAATTGCGATTCGGTTCGGTTAGCTATGCAAACGAAGTAACCAAAGTTTAGGAACCAGAGCTGAGCTAATGAGAAGAAGAGGAGGAAATATTGGGATTCTGAAGTGTTTGTTAGAAACAACATGTGTATTATTTCATTGCAAAATGACCCTTTTTAATCAGGCCCATCTCAAGCCGTTTTAGGCTTTTCAAATACAAGTTCGTTTTTTAGTCATGAACACGATAGTTATTGAAGTTTTCAATATAAATAAGCTTTTTATAAGAGAGCTTTCTGATAATCGGAAATGATACTAGATATATAGGAAAGTATGTTCATTCTGATCTTCCATTTTGATTTCGATTTAGAGTAAACTGGATTTTTATTATAACATTTTCTATAAATTTCATACTATTGGCACAAATCCCTCGCAAGACCCAGAAGGGGAAGAATAAACATTTTCTGCAGTATATAATGTAGTAGAGGAATGGAAAAAATAATAGCATTCAATATGAAATAATAACCTCAGTCTTCTGTAAACGACCTTCAATTGTTAGGCTACATAAGCGAACAACATTTAGATTTAACGTTGTGTGGATTTAGAGGATAAATCAAAGAGACGGGAGGCAGTTATCTGGATCAATAAAACCCATGGAGGAGACGGGAGAACAGAGCCGCAGAGTGACGACGGAGGAAAAAGGATGGAGATGCGGGGTATCGATCCCCATACCTCTCGCATGCTAAGCGAGCACTCTACCATCTGAGCTACATCCCCATTCAAAGCTGTTCATCGGTACTGAATATAAATTATTAGTGATGATGGTAATGAGTCAAAGGAGCAAAGGAAGAAGATGCAACAAAGGTGAGGAATGTTAAATTGTTGTTAGGTTCGGTTGGCTATGCAATCGGAGTAACCGAAGTGTAGGAACTGGAGCTGAGCTAATGAGAAGAAGAGGTGGAAATATTGGGATTATGAAGCATTTACTTAAAACACCATGTTTATTATTTCGTTGTAAAATGACCTCTTTTAATGTGCCCATCTAAAGCCGCTTTTGGCTTCCCAAATACCAGTTTGTTTTTAAATCATGAACACGATAGTTACAGAAGTTTTAAGTATAAATAGCTTTTTATAAGAGATATTTATGATAATAAGTAATGATACCAGATATACAAGAAAGTTTGTTCAAGTTGATCTTCCATTTTGATTTTGATTTACGGTAAAATGGATTTTTATTATGACATTTATTATAGTTTTCAGACTACCGGCACAAATCCCATACAAAACTCAGAAGGGGGAGAATAAACATTTTTTACAGCACATAATGTAGCAGGGGAAAGGAAAAAAACAAAAATTAGCATTCAGTATGAAATAATAACCTCAGTCTTCTCAATTGTTAGGCTACATAAGCGAACAACATTCGGGTTTAACATTGCAGGGATTTAAAGGATAAACCAATGCGACGGGAGGGAGTTATCTAGATCGATAAAACCCATGGAGGAGATGGGAGAACAGAGCCGCCGACGGACGACGGAGGAAAAAGCATGAAGATGCAAGGTATCAAACCCTGCACCTCTCGCAAGCTAAGCGAGCGCTCTACCAACTGAGCTACATCATTGATCGATGTTGTTCATCTGTACTGAATATAAATTATTAGTGATGATGGTAAGTAGTCAAAAGAGCAAAGGAAGAAGATGCAACGAAGGTGAGGAATGTTAAATTGCAGTTCGGTTCGGTTAGCTATGCAATCGGAGTAACAAAAGTTTAGGAACCAGAGCTGAGCTAATGAGAAGAAGAGGACGAAATATTGTGATTCTGAATTGTTTGCTTAAAACACCATGTGTATTATTTCGTTGTAAAATGACCCCTTTTAATGGGGCCCATCTCATTCCGTTTTAGGCTTCCCAAATACAAGTTTGTTTTTAAGTCATGAACACGATAGTTACTAAAGTTTTCAGTATAAATTAGCTTTTTATAAGAGAGCATTTTGATAATTTGTAATGATACTAGATATACAGGAAAGTTTGTTCATGCTGATCTTCCATTTTGATTTTGATTTAGAGTAAACTAGATTTTTATTATAACATTTATTATAGTTTTTAGACTACAGGAACAAATCCCTCACAAGACCAAGAAGGGGAAGAATAGACATTTTCTACAGCACGTAATGTAGAGGGGAAAGGAAAGAAAACAAAAATTAGTATTCAATATGAAATAATAACTTCAGTCTTTTGTAAATGACCTTCAATTATTAGGCTACATAAGCGAGCAACATTCAGATCTAACGTTGTGTGGATTTAAAGGATAAATGAAAGAGACGGGAGGTAGTTATCTGGATCGACAAAACGCATGGAGGAGACGGGAGAACAGAGTCGCCGAGTGACTATGGAGGAAAATGGATGGAGATGTGGGGTATCGATCACCGTACCTCTCGCATGTCAAGCGAGCACTCTACCAACTGAGCTACATTCTCATTCGATGTTGTTCATCGATACTAAATATAAATTATTAGTGATGACGGTAATGATTCAAAGAAGCAAAGGAAAAAGATGCAACGATGGTGAGGAATGTTAAAATGCGGTTCGGTTCGGTTAGCTGTGCAATCGGAGTAATCGAAGTTTAGGAACCAAACTGAGCCAATGAGAAGAAGAGGAGGAAATATTATGATTCTGAAGCGTTTTCTTTAAACATCATGTGTATTATTTCACTGTAAAACGACCCCTTTAATAGGGCCCATCTCTAGCCGTTTTAGGCTTTCTAAATACAAGTTTGTTTTTAAGTCATGTAGACGATAGTTACTGAAGTTTTCAGTATAAATTAGCTTTTTATAAGAGAGCTTTTTGATAATCAGTAATGATACTAGATATACAGGAAAGTTTGCTCATGCCGATCTTCCATTTTGATTTTGATTTAGAGTAAACTTGAATTTTATTATAACAATTATTATAGTTTTTAGACTACTGGCACAAATCCCTCACATGACCTAGAAGGGACAGAATAAACATTTTCTGCAGCACATAATGTAGTGGGGGAAGGAAAAAAACAAAAATTAACATTCAATATGAAATAATAACCTCAATCTTATCAATTGTTAGGCTACGTAAGCGAACAACATTCAGATCTAACGCTGCGTGGGTTTAAAGGATAAATCAAAGTGATGGGAGGCGGTTATCAGGATCGAAAAAACCCATGGAGGAGGTGGAAGAATAGAACCACTGACGAAAGACGGAGGAAAAAGGATGGAGATGCGGTGTAACACCCCACCTCCGCTAGGGTCACTCACAAAGGGAATGCACTAGCTTTGGTGGAGCATTATCTAGGTAAACATACACAGAAATATTACAAGACAGAACATATAAAACAGCGGAGGAAGAACCAAATTTCATTGCTTTAAAATCTAGAAAGGTCTAAAGCCTTTTACATCAAAATGCCATTAAATCCATTACATCGAAATATGTCTTGCAATAGTAAAGAAGCATAAAACCAAAGTCAGAAATCATTCCCCAAGTAAAACAGTAAAGCAAGCCATAGCCAAGAGAAATCCAAGCAGTACATGAAAGAGCCTTGGAGCTTGGTAAGATCCGAACTAAGCTGTATTCCCACCCTGCGAACCTGGGGGGGGGACGGAAGAAAAGAGGCGAAACAAAACAGGTCAGTCATAAAGACTGAGTAAGTCCTAGTGACTTTCAACATAAAAACAGGTAAAGATAACATGGCATGAATAAACTGGAAGTAAACATAAGCATGATGACAAGATAAGCTACAGGCACGATAACAAAGAATAACATCATAGGATTTCTGTCATGTATAACATTGCAAGGTTCCCATTCAAGATGAACTAAGTATAGTTTCGCAAGATTTTTATCAGGCATCGCAAGATTTCTCTGCTTTACCATTAAAATGATATCTATCTGCTCTGCACCACCCATACTAGCATCTCACAAGTGTCTTACATGGAATGTTTCGTATTCCTACTAGTGTTCCAACTAGTGTCCTGTGTAACAAGGATCCTTACCCCCAACTAGTGTCCCAACTAGTGGCCCATGTTATATAATAAGGTGATCCCAACCCGTGTGATGTGTTGACTATAAAATGATCCCTTGCCCAATGTCATGAAATGACCCATTACTTGGTCCCACGAAACGATCTATTAATCGATCGGCTCCCTACAAGTCCTAGCTCGTTCATGTGTCTGTGTCATACGGCCCTATCACGAATGTACTTACCTGTGCTAGGTCCACCATAGGGTGTATCAAGCCCTAGGGTGCCAACCACCGACACGAATCAAGCACGCACAGTGTAAACCCACCGGTGCCCAATGCCTGCTTTTTCAACTCCGGACTACGTGCACGACCATAGTCCGCCTGAATCTACAATGGTGCACCAACTCAGCCGTCGTTCTGGTCGCTTACAATCAGCCCAGTAATCGTGCCCCACCCTGCCTAGTTCCAGGGTACCATGATACATCTATTGGGTTACTGCTGAAAAGGACCGCGTAACTAGGGTTTCCGTCCAGTAGGTTAAGTGTTGTCATTTAAATTCGAGACTTAACCCCGTCAGTCTAGCATGTCAAGTTGGTTAAATGTTGTCATTCAAGTTCATGACTTAACCCGCCTATGTGTCATGTCAAATTGGCTAAGTGTTGCCATTCAAGTTCATGACTTAGCCCTACGAATCATGTGTCAAGTTGGTTAAGCATATTCAAGCGGTTCATGACTTAACCCTATCAAATCATCGTGTCAAATTGGTTAAATATATTCAAGCGGTTCATGACTTAACCCTATCAAATCATCGTGTCAAATTGGTTAAGTATATTCAAGTGGTTCATGACTTAACCCTACCAAATCATCGTGTCAAATTGGTTAAGTATATTCAAGCAGTTCATGACTTAACCCTATCACACATCAGGTTATATTGGTTGGGTGTTATCAAACCATTCAAGTTAAATCAACCCATTTAACTTAACCCTCCCATTCGTCAGATTACATTGGTTAAGTATTTCAAGTAATTCATGGCTTAACCTGCCCATTCATGTCATATCTGTTAAGTGTCATTAGTCTAGTCATATTACTTAACCCATCCATTGGTCTGATTAACAGTAATGTTGGTTAAGCCCACATTTATAAGTTTTACATGTTCTTAACTCATACCGGTTTGGTCTACATTTAATTGTCAAATTTCCATGTCATCCCACCTAACCCTCTAACCATACCCACGTCTTATTATGGTTAGTATTCCTTAATTCATTCATTACGACGAACGAATCACGACCTCTCACATTAGACCGTGCACTTTGTGGACACTGGATTTGCCGGGCGGTTCCGAGCAGATTTACACCACAAACTGAGTCTAACCTCATGTCATAAATCGTTACGCCTACAATTCGACCTTTGACCTCCCACATTAGACTGACACTTTTTGGCTTCTGGATTTGCCGGGTGGTTCCGGGCAGATTTACACCACAAACCGAGTCTAACCTCGTGTCAAAGGTTCATTAATGGTCGTATTTCCCCCAAAACCCCAATATCAGTTCATGTGTTTAACATATAGAAATGTTCATGTCCATGTTCATGTCCGTGTTCAAGTCAATTATCCAATACACAGTCATTTTCATGTTTCAAATTCCCAACTTTACATATTAATAAACATATGCCCAAGTTCCAAAATTACATGGCAATTTATATATATATATATATATATGGATATATATACCCAACTCTAGTCAGTTTACATATGTCCAATTCTTGCCTATTTACATGTATGCCAAGTTTATGCTATTTCACCCATATCGAGTTCTAGCCAAAATTGCATGTATCATGCCCAAATAAACCCAAATCATGATTCATGATGTAGTTATCCCAAACTGTAATTTTTTATTACAACACACACCAACTACCGAAGTTCATAATACATATTTATGTCGATTATCAAATTTACAATCGCTTTTATATTCAAATCCCCAATTCTACATATGCCCAATCGTAAGCCTAATCTTTTGATTTAATTTACATAGGCCCGAACTCGTGGTATAATTTACATGCCAAATTACATACATGTTATATATACCAAATCTCATGTTACATTATATAGACCCTATTTGTGCCAAATTCCATGTATATAATATGTATGCAAATTTGTTCATAACAAGATTATACCAAAATTTACATATCAAGCCCAAACTTGCAAATACAATGATAATATCCAATTTCATGTTGCCAATTATTACATCATGTTCATATAGGCAATAATCCCATAATTTCCCCCGTATACATATCGTACGCAAATCGCGATTTTAGGCCAAGGTCCGAAATTGACCAAGGTTCATGAAAAGAAAATAAATTGGAGGGAGATAGAAATTGAATAAAAATGAGATCAGAGGAAAACATCATCATAGGCATAAATATTACAACTTGATGATAACGTCATTACGAATCAAGAAAACTGCTGAATAGATCATAAATTTGTCATGAACATAAAGATAGACAAGTCCCAAAACAGAAGATTCAAGGCAACAGAAATAGATCAGAATCGATAACCATACTTAAATCCAATTCCACTTTATTCCATGTCCACATCATAATTAAACATTTAGATCTGAAAATAATTAGAACTTACAGAGCATGGGTAATGAATTAAGAACTAAAATTGTCGTAGAACGTTGCAGAGACATTGATTTATCTTCTTGAATTGTTGTAGAATTGCTGTAGAAGCTTTAATCTCTAGTTTGAATCTAGTTTGGAGGCTAAGAGAAAAGTTTAGAGAGCGGCGGCCATGATCAAGAGGAAGTCCAGCAGTATTTTGGTGTTATATGAATTATTGTATGAATTAGGTTAGGCCTTAGGATGTTTATATAGGTGTACGAACTAGTTTAGGCCCTTAGATTAACCTTAGAATCAATCCGGACCATCAAAACATGTCTCAGGCTTTAAAAATGAGATCTAGGTCAAAACAGGCCGACCAGGTCGACCTGTAAGGGGGGGGAGGTCGACCTGAGGGTAGGTCGACCCTATGGTCGATCTGGGGGGGGGGGTAGGTCGACCCTATGGTCGACCCCCTGGTCCAGTGCTGCCTGAAAACTGCTGAAACTTGTACAGGCCATAACTTCTTCATTTGGACTCCGATTTTCGAAAACTCGGACTCTATTTCATGTAAAATTTCGAGACGAACGCAATGGCGTAACCGTTTCCCTTGATTCTGACTTTAAAATTTAATTCTGTCTTGATTTCTTGTTTTAACATGTTCTAAAAATACGGGTTGTTACATTCTCCCCTCCTTAGAGGATTTCGTCCCCGAAATCTTCAAGTTAAGAAGAATGTGTCCTACCATCCAATCATCCATCTACTCAATCATCAATCACAGACATCCATTCTCCTTAAGAGATTTCTAATGCTGTATGAACATATGTAGAAATTGTGTGTATATGTTCCTTGTCTAATGCAAATGATCAGGCCTGATTGATCTTCTTAATGCAAAATATGTTTAGTGCAATGAGTCCAACATGTATGCAAATAGTCCTAGTCACATAAACACTATATGTGTGCACAAACATCCATCCATATGCATCATCCATATGATAACACATCCAATTTCATACACAAACAACTATAAACACTCATGCATATGCAATATGGAAATGTGTCTGAGCCGATCTAGTGCCTAATGTGTGTTATGCAATCACGAGCAACCACTAGCAGCCACTTGCAACCACTTGCAACCATGAATCATAACATGTCTAAAACACATGTTTACACCCAATTGTTCCTACCTAAAGGTGTAGTCGAACGATAGAAGCAAGTAAAAACCTTGTGCCCATTAGGCAATGTCAAAACTGGAAATCTATGTCACATATATACTGATTTGGAGAAGTACTCCCAAAGCACCAGCCCCGAAGACCGAAATCAACATTGGACTGATACCCAAAGAATTACTCAACCCAACGGACACCCTCAAGCCCCAACATGTATTACTAACAGATGATCCCTATGGGGTTTTGCAACAGAAATAGGGTTGAGAATAGGACCGAGAGGTTATACTTAAAAGATAGCATGCAAGTAAGCTCTACAGGAAAAGAGGGATCAAGGATATACTCTTAAAAAGAGATATGATGCGCGTGTCTAGTCTTCAGTCTTCTAAGTCGCATTTCCTTGAGCTTAACTCCATTGTGCTTTGACCGTCTTTAGCTTCAAAATTTCGTAGCTTCTTAATTCCTATTTACAAAATATGAGTTGGAATTCATTTCACTGTCGCCTCTCGTTCCACTTTCACTTATTCTTTTTCTAGTATACTCAGCTTAAACATAACTGCGTACTCATGGTTTCATGCAAGCTCTCCAAAATTCACTAGTGAATCTCGGATCTCTTTCATTTACTAAAAGGTATTCCACATAAATGAATTATCTCTTGAAAATAAACAAATGCCAATGATGTTACCAAGAGTACTTACTAAGGTGATTTTTTATAACTCATGCATAAGCGAGATGTACCATCCGCCTTGGTGGCGAACACTACTCGAGCGGATCAATAAATATATCAAGAGATTCTAGGTAACTAAGCTTGGCAGAACCCTAAGGGTTACACTAGACTTCGAGGGCATTACCAAGGCAAGTCAAGAATCTAACTACCCTCTTTTCATACTCAAGAATGGCACCATTACTGGATAACCACTCCATCCCTAGAATCAACCCATAGCCCAAAAAAAAACATAATCATTACTTCTAAACTCAATACTTAGCATAGACATTCCCAAATCCAAATGAGTCATGAATAAATGAGCCGATTCCCTAACATGATTTGAGAATAAAATGGGATCCTCTACTACGCTAGTACTAAGGTGCAGAGACTCAACTATCGAAGCAGAAATAAAAAGGATGCGATGTACCATAATCAAAAAGGGTACGAACAGGATAGAAATATAAACTAGACTTTCCTGCAGAAACATTTCTACCTTCTTGTTCGGAGCATCATTCGCCTTAACCACTCTTATCCCCTCTTATATAACGTGTTAACAGGTCTCTCGAGAACTACCTCCATCGCACGGCAACCCTACAAAGCTTGAAATAAGATTAGTCGCAGATTGAACTAATGTGCCTACAGATGGAGGAAAGAAAGGAAAAGGGATTCAAATAAGGAAACAAAGGATAATGCTAATGGCCTTTGGGGAATAGCCTTTAAAAATAAAACTTTTCTTGAAAAATGCTTCTTTGTAAATGGTTTTGAAAATAATTTCAAAAAGGTTTTAAAAACTTTTGCCCAGTCTTGTAACCTTCTTCTCTGATACCAAATGTAACACCCCACCTCTGCTAAGGTCACTCACAAAGGGAATGCACTAGCTTTGGTGGAGCATTATCTAGGTAAACATACACAGAAATATTACAAGACGGAACATATAAAATAGCGGAAGAAGAACCAAATTTCATTGCTTTAAAATCTAGAAAGATCTAAAGCCTTTTACATCAAAATGCCATTAAATCCATTACATCGAAATCTGTCTTGCAATAGTAAAGAAGCATAAAACCATAGTCATAAATCATTCCCCAAGTAAAACAGTAAAGCAAGCCATAGCCAAGAGAAATCCAAGCAGTACGTGAAAGAGCCTTGGAGCTTGGTAAGATCCGAACTAAGCTGTATTCCCACCCTGCGAACCGATGGGGTGAAATGGAAGAAAAAGAGGCGAAACAAAATGGGTCAGTCATAAATACTGAGTAAGTCCTAGTGACTTTCAACATAAAAACAGGTAAAGATAACATGGCATGAATAAACTGGAAGTAAACATAAGCACGATGACAAGATAAGCTACAGGCACGATAACTAAGAATAACATCATAGGATTTCTGTCATGTATAACATTGCAAGATTCCCATTCAAGATGAACTAAGTATAGTTTCGCAAGATTTCTATCAAGCATCGCAAGATTTCTCTGCTTTACCATTAAAATGATATTTATCTGCTCTGCACCACCCCTACTAGCATGTCACAAGTGTCTTACATGGAATGTTTCGTATTCCTACTAGTGTTCCAACTAGTGTCCTGTGTAACAAGGATCCTTACCCCTTACTAGTGTCCCAACTAGTGGCCCGTGTTATATAATAAGGTGATCCCAACCCATGTGATGTGTTGACTATAAAATGATCCCTTGCCCAATGTCATGAAATGACCAATTACTTGGTCCAACGAAACGATCTATTAATCGATCGGCTCCCTACAAGTCCTAGCTCGTTCATGTGTTTGTGTCATACAGCCCTATCACGAATGTAGTTACCTGTGCTAGGTCCACCATAGAGTGTATCAAGCCCTAGGGTGCCAACCACCGACACGAATCAAGCACGCACACTGTAAACCTACCGGTGCCCAATGCCTGCTTTTTCAACTCCGGACTACGTGCATGACCATAGTCCGCCTGAACCTACAATGGCACACCAACTCAGCCGTCGTTCTGGTCGCTTACAATCATCCCAGTAATCGTGCCCCACCCTGCCTAGTTCCAGGGTACCATGATACATCTAGTGGGTTACTTCTGAAAAGGACCGCGTAACTATGGTTTCCGTCCAGTAGGTTAAGTGTTGTCATTTAAATTCGAGACTTAACCCCATCAGTCTAGCATGTCAAGTTGGTTAAGTGTTGTCATTCAAGTTCGTGACTTAACCCGCCTACGTGTCATGTCAAATTGGCTAAGTGTTGTCGTTCAAGTTCATGACTTAGCCCTACGAATCATATGTCAAGTTGGTTAAGCATATTCAAGCGGTTCACGACTTAAACCTATCAAATCATCGTGTCAAATTGGTTAAGTATATTCAAGCGGTTCATGACTTAACCCTATCACACATCAGGTTATATTGGTTGGGTGTTATCAAACCATTCATGTTAAATCAACCCATTTAACTTAACCCTCCCATTCGTCAAATTACATTGGTTAAGTATTTCAAGTAATTCATGGCTTAACATGCCCATTCATGTCATATCTGTTAAGTGTCATTAGTTTAGTCATATTACTTAACCCACCCATTGGTCTGATTAACAGTAATGTTGATTAAGCCCACATTTATAAGTTTTACATGTTCTTACTCATACCGGTTTGGTCCACATTTACATGTCAAATTTCCATGTCATCCCACCTAACCCTCTAACCATACCCACGTCTTATTATGGTTAGTATTCCTTAATTTATTCATTATGACAAACGAATCATGACCTCTCACATTAGACCGTGCACTTTGTGGCCTCTGGATTTGTCGGGCGGTTCCGGGCAGATTTACACCACAAACTGAGTCTAACCTCGTGTCATAAATCGTTACGCCTACAATTCGACCTTTGACCTCCCACATTAAACTGACACTTTATGGCTACTGGATTTATCGGGCGGTTCCGGGCAGATTTAAACCACAAACCGAGTCTAACCTCGTGTCAAAGGTTCAATAATGGTCATATTTCCCCCAAAACCCCAATATCGGTTCATGTGTTTAACATATAGAAATGTTCATGTTCGTGTTCAAGTCAATTATCCAATACACAGTCATTTTCATGTTTCAAATTCCCAACTTTACATATTAATAAACATATGCCCAAGTTCCAAAATTACATGCCAATTTATATATATATATATATATGGATATATATACCCAATTCTAGTCAGTTTACATATGTCCAATTCTTGCCTATTTACATGTATGCCAAGTTTATGCTATTTCACCCATATCGCGTTCTAGCCAAAATTGCATGTATCATGCCCAAATAAACCCAAATCATGATTCATGATGTAGTTATCCCAAACTGTAATCTTTTTATTACAACACACGCCAACTACCCAAGTTCATAATACATATTTATGCCAATTATCAAATTTACAATTGCTTTTATATTCAAATCCCCAATTCTACATATGCCCAATTGTAAGCCTAATCTTTTGATTTAATTTACATAGGCCCGAACTCATGGTTTAATTTACATGCCAAATTACATATATATACCAAATCTCATGTTACATTACATAGATCCTATTTGTGCCAAATTCCATGTATATAATATTTATGCAAATTTGTTCATAACAAGATTATACCAAAATTTACAGATCAAGCCCAAACTTGCAAATACAATGATAATATCCAATTTCATGTTGCTAATTATTACATCATGTTCATATAGGCAATAATCCCATAATTCCCCCGTATACATATCGTACACAAATCGCGATTTTAGGCCAAGGTCCGAAATTGACCAAGGTTCATGAAAAGAAAATAAATTGGGGGGAGATAGAAACTGAATAAAAAAGAGATCAGAGGAAAACATCATCATAGGC
This sequence comes from Allium sativum, assembly GCA_030737875.1. Taxonomy (NCBI): domain Eukaryota; kingdom Viridiplantae; phylum Streptophyta; class Magnoliopsida; order Asparagales; family Amaryllidaceae; genus Allium; species Allium sativum. Next base: position 1,012,482,726 of record CM060926.1, on the reverse strand, counting down.
ATAAATATTACAACTTGATAATAACGTCATTACGAATCAAGAAAACTGCTGAATAGATCATAAACTTGTCATGAACATAAAGATAGACAAGTCCCAAAACAGAAGATTCAAGGCAACAGAAATAGATCAGAATCGATAAACATACTTAAATCCAATTCCACTTTATTCCATGGCCACATCATAATTAAACATTTAGATCTGAAAATAATTAGAACTTACAGAGCATGGCTAATGAATTAAGAACTAAAATTGTCGTAGAATGTTGCAGAGACATTGATTTATCTTCTTGAATTGTTGTAGAATTGATGTAGAAGCTTTAATCTCTAGTTTGAATCTAGTTTGGAGGCTAAGAGAAAAGTTTAGAGAGCGGCGGCCATGATCAAGAGGAAGTCCAGCAGTGTTTTGGTGTCATATGAATTATTGTATGAATTAGGTTAGGCCTTAGGATATTTATATAGGTGTACGAACTAGTTTAGGCCCTTAGATTAACCCTAGAATCAATCCGGACCATCAAAACATGTCTCAGGCTTTAAAAATGATTTCTGGGTCAAAACAGGCCGACCAAGTCGACCTGTAAGGGGGGGAGGTCGACACTATGGTCGACCTGGGGGGTAGTACGACCCTATGGTCGACCTGGGGGGGGGGGGTAGGTCGACCCTATGGTCGACCCCCTGGCCCAGCGCTGCCTGAAAACTGCTGAAACTTGTACATGCCATAACTTCTTCATCCAGACTCCGATTTTTGAAAACTCAGACTCTATTTCATGTAAAATTTCGATATGAATGCAATGGCGTAACCCGTTTCCCTTGATTATGAATTTAATATTTAATTCTGCCTTGATTTCTTGTTTTAACATGTTATAAAAATACGGGTTGTTACATGCGGGGTATCGATCCCCGTACCTCTCGAATGCTAAGTCAGCGCTCTACCATCTGACCTACTTCCCCGTTCAATGCTGTTTTTCCGTACTAAATATAAATTATTAATGATGATGGTAATGAGTCAAAGGAGCAAAGGTAGAAGATGCAATGAATGTGAGGAATGTTAAATTGCGGTTCGTCTCCGTTAGCTATGCAGTCGGAGTAACCGAAGTTTAGGAACCAGAGCTGAGATAATGAGAAGAAGAGGAGGAAATTTTGGGATTCTGAAGTGTTTGCTTAAAACACCATGTGTATTATTTCATTGTAAAATGAACCCTTTTAATGGGGCCCATCTCAAGCCGTTTTTTGCTTCCCAAATACAAGTTTGTTTTTAAGTCATGAACACGATAGTTTTTGAAGTTTTCAGTATAAATTATCTTTTTATAAGAGCACTTTTTCATAATTAGTAATGATACTAGATATACAGGAAAGTATGTTCATGCTGATCTTCCATTTTGAATTTAATTTAGAGTAAACTTGATTTTTATTATAACATTTATTATAGTTTCCAGACTACTGGCACAAATCCCTTACAAGACCCAAAAGGGAAAGAATAAACATTTTCTGCAGCATATAATGTAGCAGGGGAAAGGAATAAAAACAAAAATTAGCATTCAATATGAAATAATAACATCAATCTTCTTTAAATGACCTTCAATTGTTAGGCTACATAAGCAAAAAACATTCAGATCTAATGCAGCGTGGATTTAAAGGATAAATCAAAGTGACAGGGGGCGGTTATCTGGACCGATAAAACCGATGGAGGAGACGGGAGAACAGAGTCGCCGACGGACATCAGAGAAAAAAGGATGGAGATGCAGGTATCCATTCCCATACCTCTCGCATGCTAAGCAAGCGCTCTTCCATCTGAGCCACTTTCTCGCTCGACGGTGTTCATCCGTACCGAATATAAATTATCAATGACGATGGTAATGAGTCAAAGGAGCAAAGGAAGTTGATGCAAAGAAGGTGAGGAATGTTAAATTGTAGTTCGGCTCCGTTAGCCATGCAATTGGAGTAACCGAAGTTTAGGAACCAGAGCCAAGATAATGTGAAGAAGAGGAGGAAATATTGGGATTATGAAGTGTTTGCTTAAAACAACATGTGTATTATTTCGTTGTAAGATGACCCCTTTTAATGGGCCCCATCTCAAGTGGTTTTAGGCTTTCGAAATACAAGTTTTTTTAAGTCACGAACACGATAGTCACTGAAGTTTTCAGTGTAAATTAGCTTTTTGTAAGAGATTTTTTTGATATTCAGTAATGATACTAGATATACATGAAAGTTTGTTCATGCAGATCTTCCATTTTGATTTTGATTGAGTAAACTAGATTTTTATTATAACATTTGTTATAGTTTTCAAACTACTGGCACAAATCCCTCACAAGACACAAAAGGGGAAGAATAAACATTTTCTGTTGCACATAATGTAGCAGGGGAAAGGACAAAAAACAAAAATTAGCATTCAATATTGAATAACAACCTCTGTCTTCTGTAAATGACCTTCAATTGTAAGGCTACATAACCGAACAACATTCAGTTCTAACGCTATGTGGATTTAAAGGATAAATCATAGCGACGGGAGGCAATTATCTGGATCGATAAAATTAATGGAGGAGACGGGAGAATAGAGCCACTGACGGACAATGGAGGAAGAAGGATGGAGATGCGGGGTATCGATCACCATACCTCTCACATGCTAAACGAGTGCTCTACCATCAGAGAAACATCCTAATTCAACGTTGTTCATCCGTACTTAATATAAATTATTGGTGACGAGGGTAATGAGTCAAAGGAGCGGAGGAAGAAGATGCAACGAAGGTGAGGAATGCTATATTGCGGTTCCGTTTAGTTAGCTATGCAATCGGAGCAACCGAAACTTAGGAACCAGAGCTGAGCTAATGAGAATAAGAGGAGGAAATATTGGATTCTAAAGGGTTTTCTCAAAACATCCTGTGTATTATTTCATTGTAAAATGACTCCTTTTAATGGGGCCCATCTTAAGTCGTTTTAGGCTTCCCAAATACAAATCTGTTTTTCAAGTCATGAACAAGATAGTTACTGATTTTTTCAGTATAAATTAGCTTTTTATAACAGACCTTTTTGATAATCAGTAATGATACTAGATGTACAAGAAAGCTTGTTCAAGTTGATCTTCCATGTTGATTTTTATTTGCGGTAAACTGGATATTTATTATAACATTTATTATAGTTTTCAAACTACTGGCACAAACCCCTTACAAGATCCAAAAGGGGAAGAATAAACATTTTATGCAACACATAATGTAATAGGGAAAAAACAAAAATTAGCATTCATTATGAAATAATAACCTCAGTCTTCTCAATTGTTAGGCTACATAAGCGAACAACCTTCAGATTTAATGTTTTGTGGATTTGAAGGATAAATCAAAGCGAGGGGAAGGAGTTACCTGGATCGATAAAACCCATGAAGGAGACGGGATAACAGTGCCACCGATGGGCGACGAAAGAAAAAAGGATGGAGATGTATCGATCCCCGTACCTCTCGCATGCTAAGAAAGCGCTCTACAATCTGAGCTACATCCCTATTCAACGTTGTTCATCGGTACTGAATATAAATTATTAGTGATGACGGTAATGAGTCAAAGGAGCAAAGGAAGAAGATGCAACGAAGGTGAGGAATGTTAAATTGCAGTTCGGTTCGGTTAGCTATGCAATCGGCGTAACCCGAGTTTAGGAACTGGAGCTGAGCTAATGAGAAGAAGAGGGGGAAATATTGGGATTATGAAGCGTTTACTTAAAACACCATGTGTGTTATTTCATTGTAAAATGACCCCTTCTAATGGGCCCATCTCAAGCCGTTTTTGGTTTCCCAAATACAAGTTTGTTTTTAAGTCATGAACGCGATAGTTACAGAAGTTTTCAGTGTAAATTTGCTTTTTGTAAAAGAGATTTTGATAATCGGTAATGATACTAGATATACACGAAAGTAGGTTCATGTCGATCTTCCATTTTGAATTTGATTTAGAGTAAACTTGATTTTTATTATAACATTTATTATAGTTTTCTGACTACTGGCACAAATCCCTCACAAGACCTAGAGGGGGAAGAACAAACAATCTCTGCAGCACATAATGTAGTAGGGGAAATGAAAAAAAAAACTAAAATTAGCATTCTATATGAAATAATAACCTTAGTCTTTTGTAAACGACCTTCAATTGTTAGGCTACTTAAGCGAACAACATCCATATCTAACACTGCGTAGATTTAAAGGAAAAATCAAAGTGACGGGAGGCAGATATCTAGACCGATAAGGCTTATGGAGGAGACGGGAGAACAGAGCCGTCGATGGATGACGAAGGAAAAAGGATGGAGATGCGGGGTATCGATCCCCGTACTCTCGCATGCTAAGTGAGCGATCTACCATATGAGCTACATCGACGTACGACGTTGTTCATCCGTGCTGAATATAAATTATTAGTGATGATGGTAATGAATCAAAGGAGCAAAGGAAGAAGATGCAACCGAGGTGAGGAATGTTAAATTGCGGTTCGGTTCGGTTAGCCATGCAATTGGAGTAACCAAAGTTTAGGAACCAGAGCTGAGCTAAAGAGAAGAAGAGGAGGAGATATTGGGATTATAAGGAGTTTGCTCAAAATAACATGTGTATTATTTCGTTGTAAAATGACCTCTTTTAATGGGACCCATCCTAAGTAGTTTTAGGCTTCCCGAATACAAGTTTGTTTTTAAGTCATGAGCACGATAATTACTGAAGTTTTCAGTATAAATTAGCTTTTTATAAGAGATCTGTTTGACAATAGGCAATGATACTAGATATACATGGAAGTTTTTTCATGCAGATATTCCATTTTGATTTGATTTACAATAAACTGGATTTTTATTATGACATTTATTATAGTTTTCAGACTGCTAACACAAATCCCTCACAAGACCAAGAAGGGGAATAATAAACCTTTTCTGCAGCACATATTATAGCAGGGGAAAGGAAAAAAAACAAAAATTAGCATTCAACATGAAATAATAACCTCAGTCTTCTGTAAACGACCTTCAATTATTAGGCTACATAAGCAAACAACATTCAGATCTACCGCAGCGTGGATTTAGAGGATAAATCAAAGCAACAGGAGGCAGTTATTTGGATCGATAAAACCCATGGAGGAGATGGGAGAAAAGAGTTGTCGACGGACTAAGGTGGAAAAAGGATGGAGATGCGATGTATCGATCCCCGTAGCTCTCGCATGCTAAGCGAGCGCTCTACCATCTGAGCTACATCCCCGTTCGACGTTGTTCATCCGTACTGAATATAAATTATTAGTGATGAAGGTAATGAGTTAAAGGAGCAAAGCAAGAAGATGCAACGAAGGTAAGGAATGTTAAATTGCAGTGCGGTTCTGTTAGTTAGGCAATCAGATTAGCCGAAGTTAGGGAAACAGAGCTGAGCTAACAAGAACAAGAGGCCCATCTTAATCCGTTTTAGGCTTCCCAAATATAAGTTTGTTTTTAAGTCATGAACATGATAATTACTGAAGTTTTTTTACAAGTTAGCTTTTAATAAGAGAGCATTTGATAATCTATAATGATACTAAATATACAAGAAAGTTTGTTCATGTTGATCTTCCATTTTGATTTTGATTTGGAGTAAACTGGATTTTTATTATAACATTTAGTATAGTTTTCAGACTACTGGTACAAATCCCTTACAAGACACAGAAGGGGAAGAAGAAATGTTTTTTGTAGCACATAATGTAGCAGGGGAAAGGAAAGAAAACAAAAATTAGTATTCAATATGAAATAAAAACCTCAGTCTTCTGTAAACGACCTTTGATTGTTATGCTACATAAGCGAACAACATTTAAATTTAACGCTGCGCAGATTTAAAGGATAAATCAAAGTGATGGGAGACTGTTATCTGGATCGATAAAACCCATGGAGGAGAAGGGAGAACAGAGCCTACGACGGACGACGGAGGAAGAGGGATAGAGATGCGTGGTATCGATCCTTGTACCTCTCGCAAGCTAAGAGAGCGCTCAACCATCTGAGCTACATCCCCATTCGACGTCGTACATCTGTACTGAATATAAATTATTAGTGATGACGGTAATGAATCAAATGAAAAAAGGAAGACTATGCAATGAAGGTGAGGAATTTTAAATTGTTGTACGGTTCGGTTAGCTATGCAATTGGAGTAACTGAAGTTTAGGAACCAAAGCTGAGCTAATGAGAAGAAGAGGAGGAAATATTGGGATTTTGAAGCGTTTGCTTAAAACGCCATGTGTATTATTTCATTGCAAAATGACCCCTTTTAATGAGGCCCATCTCAAGTCGTTTTAGGCTTCCTAAATACAAGTTTGTTTTTAAGTCATGAACACGGTAGTTACTAAAGTTTTCAGTATAAATTAGCTTTTTATAAGAGAGTATTTTGATAATCTATAATGATACTAAATATACAGGAAAGTTTGTTCATGCTGATCTTCTATTTTGATTTTGATTTGGAGTAAACTGGATTTCTATTATAACATTTATTATAGTTTTCAGACTACTAGCACAAATCCCTTACAAGACCCAGAAGGGGAAGAATAAACATTTTCTGCAACACGTAATGTAGCAGGGGAATGGAAAGAAAACAAAAATTAGTATTCAATACGAAATAATAACCTCAGTTTTCTGTAAACAACCTTTAATTGTTAGGCTACATAAGCGAACAACATTTAGATCTAACGCTGCGTGGATTTGAAGGATAAATCAAAGCTACGGGAGACAATTATCTGGATTGATAAAACCCATGGAGGAGAAGAGAGAATAGAGCCTTCGACGGATGACAGAGGAAAAAGAATGGAGATGCGGGGTATCGATCCATGTACCTCTCGCATGCCAAGAGAGCGCTCTACCATCTAAGCTACATCCCCATCCGGTACATCTGTACTGAATATAAATTATTTGTGATGACCGTAATGAGTAAAAGGTGCAAAGGAAGAAGATGCAACTAAGGTATGGAATGTTAAATAGCGGTTCGGTTCTGTAAGCTGTGCAATCGGAGTAACCGATGTTTAGGAACCAAAGCTAAGCTAATGAGAAGAAGAGGAGGAAATATTGGGATTCTGAAGTGTTTGCTTAAAACACCATGTGCATTATTTCATTGCAAAATGACACTTTTTAATGAGGCCCATCTCAAGTCGTTTTGGGTTTCCCAAATACAAGTTTGTTTTTAAGTCAGGAACACAGTAGTTACTGAAGTTTTCCGTACAAATTAGCTTTTTATAAGAGAGCATTTTGATAATCTATAATGATACTAAATATAAAGCAAATTTTGTTCATGCTGATCATCCGTTTTGATTTTGATTTTGATTTGGAGTAAACTGGATTTTACTTATAACATTTATTATTTTTCAGACTACTTGCATAAATCCCTTACAAGATCAAAAGGGGAAGAATAAACATTTTCCGCAACACGTAATGCAGCAGGGGAAAGGAAAGAAAACAAAAATTAATATTCAATACGAAATAATAACCTCAGTCTTATGTAAACGACCTTCAATTGTTAGGCTACATACGTGAACAACATTCAGATCTAACGCTGCATGGATTCAAAGGATAAATCAATGCTACGGGAGACAGTTATCTGGATCGATAAAACCCATGAAGGAGAAGGGAGAACAGAGCCTCCAACGGACAATGGAGGAAAAGGGATGGGGATGCGGGGTATCGATCCCTATACCTCTCGCATGCTAAGAGAGCGCTCTACCATTTGAGCTACATCACCTTTTGACGTTGTTCACGCGTACTGAATATAAATTATTAGTGATGACAGTAATGAATCAAAGGAGCAACGGAAGAAGATGCAACGAAGGTGAGGAATGCTAAATTGCGGTTTGGTTAGCTTTGCAATCGGAGTAACCGAAGTTTAGGAACCAAAGCTGAGCTAATGAGAAGAAGAAACAGGAAATATTGGGATTCTGAAGCATTTGCTTAAAACACCATGTGTATTATTCATTGCAAAATTACCATTTTTATGAGGCCCATCTCAAGTCATTTTAGGCTTCCCGAACACAAGTTTGTATTTAAGTCATAAACATGGTATTTACTGAGGTTTTAAGTATAAATTAACTTTTTATAAGAGAGCTTTTTGATAATCAGTAATGATACTAGTTATATCGGAAAGTTTGTTCATGATGGTCTTCCATTTTGATTTTGATTTAGAGTAAACTGCGTTTTTATTATAACATTTATTATAGTTTTCAGACTAGTGGCACAAATCCCTCATAAGACCCAGAAGGGGAAGAATAAACATTTTATGCAGCACATAATGTAGAAGGGGAAAGGAAAAAAACAAAAATTAACATTAAATACGAAATAATAACCTCAGACTTATCAATTGATAGGCTACATAAGCGAACAACATTCAGATCCAACGCTGCTTGGATTTAAAGGGTAAATCAAAGCGACGGGAGGTAGTTATCTGGATTTATAAAACCAATGGAGGAGATAAGAGAACAGAGCCGTCGACAGAAGACGGAGGTAAAAGGATGGAGATGCGGGGTATCGATCCCCGTAACTCTCGCATGTTAAGCGAGCGCTCTACCATCTGAACTACATCATCATTCGACGCTGTTCATCCGTACTGAATATAAATTATTAGTGATGACAATAATGAGTCAAAGGAGCAAAGGAAGAAGATTCAATAAAAATGAGGGATGTTAAATTGCAGTGCAGTTCGGTTAGCCATGCAATCGGAGTATCCGAAGTAAAGGAACAAGAGCCAAGCTAATGAGAAGAAGAGGAGGAAATATTGGGATTCTGAAGCGTTTGGTAAAAACACCATGTGTATTATTTCGTTGTAAAATGACCCCTTTTAATTGGGTCCATCTCAAGACGTTTTAGGCTTCCCAAATAAAAGTTTCTTTTTAAGCCATGAACACAATAGTTACTGAAGTTTACAATATAAATAAACTTTTTATAAGAGAGCTTTTTGATAATCAGTAATGATACTAGATATATAGGAAAGTTTGTTCATGCTTATCTTCCAGTTTGAATTTGATTTGGGGTAAACTTGATTTTTATTATAAAATTTATTACAGTTTTCAAACTACTAGCACAAATCCCTCACAAGACCTAAAGGGGGAATAATAAACATTTTATGTAGCATATAATGCAGCAAGGGAAGAGAAAAAACAAAATTTAGCATTCAATATAAAATAATAACCTCAGTCTTCTGTAAACGACCTACAGTTGTTAGGCTACATAAACAAATAACATTCAGATCTAACACTGCGTGGATTTAAAGGATAAATCAAAGTGACGGGCGCTAGCTATTTGGATCGATAAAACCCATGAAGGAGACGGGAGAAAAGAGCCGTAGACGGACGACAGAGGAAAAAGGATGGAGATGCGGGGTATCGATCCCCGTACCTCTCACATGCTAAGCGAGCGCTCTACCATTTGAGCTACATCCCCATTCGACGTTTTTCATCCTTACTGAATATAAATTATTAGTGATGACGGTAATTAGTCAAAGGAGCAAAAGAAGAAGATGCAACGAACGTGAGGAATGTTAAATTGTGTTTCTGTTCGGTTAGCCATGCAATCGGAGTAACCGATGTTTAGGAACCAGAGCCGAGCTAATGAGAAGAAGAGGAGGAAATATTAGGATTCTGGAGCATTTGCTTAAAACAACATATGTATTATTTCGTTGTAAAATGAACCCTTTTAATAGGGCCCATCTCAAGTCATTTTAGGCCTCCTAAAAACAAGTTTGTTTTCAAGTCATGAACGATAGTTACTGAAGTTTTCGGTAGCTTTTCATAAGAGAGCTTTTTGATGATCAGTAATGATATTAGATATATAGGGAAGCTTGTTCATGCTGACCTTCCATTTAGATTTCGATTTAGAGTAAATTGTATTTTTATTATAACATTTACTATAGTTTTCAGACTATTAGCACGAATCCCTCACAAGACCCGAAACAGGAAGAATAATCATTTTTTTTGCAACACATAATGTAGCAGGGGAAAGGAAAAATACAAAAATTAGCATGAAATATAATATAATAACCTCATTCTTGGATAAATGACCTTCAATTGTTAGGCTACATAAGCAAACAACATTCAGATCTAACGCTGCATGGACTTAAAGGATAAATCAAAGCGACGGGAGGCAGTTATCTGGGTCGATAAAACCCACGGAGGAGACGGAAGAACGTAGCCACCGACGGATGATGGAAGAAAAAGGATGGAGATGCGGGGTATCGATCCCCGTGCCTCTCGCATGCTAAGCGAGCGCTCTACCATCTGAGTTACATCCCCGTTCGATGTTGTTCATCCGTACTGAATACAAATTATTAGTGATGACGGTAATGAGTCAAAGGAGCAAAGAAAGAAGATGCAATGAAGGCGAGGAATGTTAAATTGCGGTTCGGTTCGGTTAGCTAAGCTATCGGAGTAAACTGGATTTTTATTATAACATTTATTATACCACTACAACAAAATGACCCTATTACAACGGTGGAACACCGTTGTAATAGGGTTTTTACAACGGTGGGCAAACCGTCGTGTCTTAAGAAGTTGTAATAGCCTAATATCTTTTACAACTTTTCTGCACTGTTGCAAGACCGTTGTAATATGTATATTTTACAACTTTTTTCCACCGTTGTAATAAGTTTATTACAACAGTTATGCATAGTTGTTGTTTTAATTTTTACATTTTATTACAATTTTTATATTTTACAATTGTAATATATCCACAAATTATATACATATTACTAATAAAAGAATTCATTGCAGAACATATTATCTACAAAAATGAAAATATCAAACAAACTTAAACCATGAACCAAAACAATATATTATTAATTTCAAACTCATCATTTTTTTTACATAATACATTGACAAAACTGAAGATACAAAGACTTTATAACAGTTCTAACTTTCTTCTGCTCCTGTTAATCTCCTTGTGCTCCTTTTTCTCCTTAATATCCATTCCTAAGAAAGAAATTATCAAACTGTTAGTGCTGCAGTATAGATTTATGCATGTAACAAAAATTGGAAAAATGTGAGTGCACAAAATAAACAGCTAATACAATGCATTCAAACCATTATATACGTAAATAACCTGACCATTATATACAATGCATGTAACGTTGGATGATTCATTTTGTTATATACAATGCACTGAAAAGCTTTGCCGTGGCAAAGCTATGCAGTGCAATCACTTTGCCGCGGCAAAGCTTTGCAGTGCAAAGCTTGCTGCCGCAAAGCTTTGCACTGCTACTTGCAGTGCAAAGATTTGCTACAGCAAAGCTTTGCACAGCAAAGCTTTGGCAAAGCTTTGCACAGTGTGCAAAGCTTTGCCGCAGCAAAGCTTTGCACTGTAAATAGCAGTGCAAAGCTTTGCCGCGGCAAGCTAACAAAACACCATACTCACATGAGCAAAAATCACGTTCAGTTATATATTATAAACAATCATGCATTATTATACCATCATGCACGGCTAAACTGTCATGAACATAACAAGGTCAAGTATAATACATATGTAAAAACCATACTTGACTAATGTAATTTCAGTATGCTACATGTCAAACATGCAGGCCAGAAGCAATTCTACATAAGCATGAGAAGCTAATAAGGACTATAAGCAAGATGATCAACCAAAACAGTACTAGGTATAAAATGTACAATTGCCAATGTATACACATACCATAAATGCGCATAAACTTAAGTTTCCAGAGGAATAAGACAAGCATAAGTAAACTACTCAACTCATTATACAAAATGTATGTCAGACAACATGTTTTTGACTCAACATAAATTATATGACTGTTATTCTTAACTAACATAGATGATTTATGAGAATGAATACTGACTGTCAATCCTATACTTTGCAACAACAAAAATGATCTCTAAATTCCACAACCATTGCATGCCAATTTACAGTGGAATATATGTTCACTATTACTAAGTCAAAATATCCTAATAATACAAATAAACACTTGCATTGAATAATATCTGTGCGAACTGTGTCCCTGCAAATTGCAATACTATCCTACAGTACAACAAAAATGTTCCTTTCCATTACTTAGACAGTTTTCAAGCATTACTCTACTGATTTATTAAAGCACTTCCCATTTTGACATAGTTTCAACTCTATGTTACCAAGCACTTAGCATACAAATGTAGAAGTTATGCATTCAATATGGTGGTAAAAGGTGAAAGCATACATATATATAAGGTGACCCAAAGGTTAAATGCATGCAAACATTACATATCGAATAAGCAAATAATATTCACAAGCCTCTTATTTACCGGGTTTGTTGTCCTGTAACTAAGAGAACAAAGAAAATATGACCCAAATGGACAACAAGGAGAACCATACAACACTATATGGCGTTAACAACAAATTCGATGAGATCATTTGCAACTCAAAGTGGGTACCGATACACCGTCCGGGTTATGCAACAGCAAATGGGCAAACAGTGGACAAGTGAATGCAAAATCAACTATACCCACCAATGTTAAATGTCAAAGTTCAACTTATTATACACAGTAGGATATACGTATGTAAACAACATATTGACAAGGCCAAAACTCAATGATTAATGACTGAAATTACACATATATAGCAATCAACCAAATGATAACAACCACAACCTAAACAATTCTAAATCATGAAAGTGTGAAGTGGATCCTTGAAATAAATTTAATCGTAAGCTATGCTTACCTTAAATAGAGACGCAGCGCTGGAAATGAAGCAGGAGCGACGGATTGGGTGTTGGAGCCCAAAAGATAGTGACTTGACTAGACAGCGACGGACGGTGGTCAAGGGGCGGTTGGGGTCACGGCTTCCTCCTTCTCCCTTTTTATTTTTTTTTTACTTTCAGTTCCAGGTTTCGAATTGGAAAGAGAAGCTTGCGATGGAGGACGGAGATGACTTCGATCGCGCAAGCTGGAAGGAGGCGCGAAGGATTGGCTTCGACCAGTGACGCCACCAGGAGCTACAGTGAAGGGGTCGGAGCCTTGCTGGTCAGTGGAAGGAAGATCCGTTGCTGCATCACCACCAGAACCCGTCTCCTTCACGTATCGACCATCGCTTTGGTGCGAGATGATCAATTGCTGATTTTCCCCAATTTTGTTTCTAGGGCTTTCGCCATTTTTCCTAAAGTTTTTTTTTTTTTAAGAACGAGAGAATGAAATGGAAACCGACGGCCTATTTTCTTTTATTTAGTTTGATTCATACGGCTAGGGTTTCACCATTGCCAATACCCGTTTTGCCCTTAGATTTAATATTAACCCTTATAACACTTAAGCCCCAAATCATAACACAAACAAATTTTCTATGTCACATACACAATATACAAACAAATGTGTGTGTTTATTCACCATTTTAATCATGCACAATTTCCCATATTCATCACGTACATATCACAAATGATTTATTTATTTATTTATTAATCATCAATTAAGCGGTTTTTATCTAATCGAATAGTAATTAATAGTAATTGGTATTAATTTGTAAATTTATTATTGAACATGAATTATTCTTAAATGTTAATATTACTAATTATTAAATAGAAGTTGTTATTAATATTTAATAGGTCTCTAATACAAGAAATAGAAAAAAGAGTTACTAAAAATAAGTATAAACAAATTTCTAATTTAACTATTAATTATCAGCAATTAATTAGTATATATTAGTTATATTAGAAAAAGAGTTACCAAATCAAATATTACTTATTAATAATAGTTATTATTTAACTTTTACTTATTTCAACTTAGATATAATCGATTAATAATTATTAAAAGCTGATAATGTATGTTACTAATTATTGATTAATAAGCAGTTAACATACATTAACTATTAAAAATAAATTACTAGTTATTAAATAGTAATTATTTATTAATAATTAATAAATATTATTGATTCCTAAGTTTATTATTAATTATTAGTTATTATTAAATATTAATATAATTGGTTATTAAATATAGATATTATAAACATGAAGTTTGTAATGGGCATCTATTACAACTAACAAAGTAAAAAGTTGTTGAAAATATGTTTATTACAACTTTAGGGAACTGACAGTTGTAAAAAACCATTTATTACAACGGTGTTTTTACCACCGTTGTAAAAAATCATTTATTACAACGGTGCTTTTACCACCGTTGTAAAAACCCATTTATTACAACGGTGCTTTTACCACCGTTGTAAAATTAAAGTTGTAATATGGTGTTTTTGTTGTAGTGTACATTTCATACTAGTGGCACAAATCCCTCATAAGATCCAGAAGGGGAAGAATAAACATTTTCTACAACATATAATGTAGTAGGGGAAAGGAAAAAACAAAAATTAGCATTCAACATGAAGTAATAACCTCAGTCTTCTGTTAACGACCTTCAATTGTTAGGCTACATAAGCGAACTACATTCAGATCTAATGTTGCGTGGATTTAAAGGATAAATTAAAGCGACGGAAGGCAGTTATCAGGATCGATAAAATCCATGGAGGAGATGGGACTACAGATCCACCGACGAACAACGAAGGAAAAGGATGGAGATGCGGGGTATCAATCCCCATACCTCTCGCATGCTAAGCGTGCGCTCTACCATTTGAGCTACATCCGCGTTCGATGTTGTTCATCCGTAACGAATAAAAATGATTAGTGATGATGGAAATGAGCCAAAGGAGACAAGGAAGAAGATGCAATAAAGGTAAGGAATGTTGAATTGCGGTTCAGTTCGGTTAGCTATGCAATCGGAGTAACCGCAGTGTAGGAACCAGAGCTGAGCTAATGAGGAGAAGAGGAGGATATATTGGGATTCTAAAGCTTTTACTTAAGACACCATGCGAATTATTTCATTGTAAAATGACCCCTTTCCTCGGGGCCCATCTCAAGCAAAGGCCCATCTCAAGACGTTTTAGGATTCTCAAATACAAGTTTCTTTTTAAGACATGAACAAGATAGTTACTGAAATTTTCAGAAAAAATAGCTTTTTATAAGAGAGATTTTTGATAATCAGTAATGATACTAGATATACAGGAAAGTTTGTTCGTGCTAATCTTCCATTTTGAATTTGATTGAGGATAAACTTGATTTTTATTATAACATTTATTATAATTTTCAGACTACTGGCACAAATCCCTCACAAGACCTAGAAGGGGAAGAACAAACATTATCTGTAGCATATAATGTAGCAGGGGAAAGGAAAAAAAATTAGCATTCAATATGAAATAATTACCTCAGTCTTCTATAAACGACCTTCAATTGTTAGGATACATAAGCGAACAACATTCAGATCTAACACTGCGTGGATTTAAAGGATAAATCAAAGTGGCGGGAGGCAGTTATTTTGATTGACAAAACCCATAGAGGAGACGGGAGAACAGAGCCATTGACAGACGATGGAGGAAAAAGGATGGAGACGCAAGGTAACGATCCCCGTACCTCTCGCATGCGAAGCAAGCGCTCTACCATCTGAGCTACATCCCCATTCAACATTGTTCATCCATACTGAATATAAATTATTAGTGATGACGGTAATAAGTCAAAGGAGCAAAGGAAGAAGATGCAACAAACGTGAGGAATTTTAATTGCGGTTCGGTTCGGTTAGCCATGCGACCAGAGTAACCGAAGTTTAGGAACCAGAGCCGAGCTAGTGAGATGAAAAGAGAAAATATTGGGATTCCGAAGCATTTTATTAAAACACCATGTGAATTATTTCATTGTAAAATGACACCTTTTAATGGGTCTCATCACAAGTCGTTTTAGGCTACCTAAATACAAGTTTGTTTTGAAGTAATGAATGATAGTTACTGAAGTTTTCAGTACAAATTAGCTTTTCATAAGAGAGATTTTTGATAATCAGTAATGATACTAGATATATAGGAAAGTTTGTTCATGCTGACCTTCCATTTAGATTTCGATTTAGAGTAAACTGTATTTTTATTTTAACATTTACTATAGTTTTCATATTATTGGCACAAATCCCTCACAGGACCCAGAAGGGGAAGAATAAACATTTTTTTGTAGCACATAATGTTGCAGGCAAAAGGAAAAAAACAAAAATTAGCATGCAATATGAAATAATAACCTCAGTCTTCGGTAAACGACCTTCAGTTGTTAGGCTACATAAGCGAACAATATTCAGATCAAAAGCTGTGTGGATTTAAAGGATAAATCAAAGCGACGGGAGGCAGTTATCTGGATCGTTAAAATCCAAGGAGGAGACGGGAGAACAGAGCCGCCGACAGACGACGGAGGAAAAAGAATGGAGATGCAGGGTATCGATCCCCGTACCTCTCGCATGATAAGCGAGGGCTCTACCATCTGAGCAACATCCTCATTCGACGATGTTCATCCGTACTAAATACAAATTATTAGTGATGACGGTAATGAGTCAAAGGAGCAAAGGAGCAAAGGAAGAAGATGCAACGAAGGAGAGGAATGTTAAATTACGGTACGGTTCGGTTAGCTATGCAATAAGAGCAACTAAAGTTTAGGAACCAAAGCTGAGCTAGTGAGAAGAAGAGGAGGAAATATTTGGGTTCTCAAGCGTTTTCTTAAAACATCATGTGTATTATTTCGTTGTAAATCAAATCCTTTTGATGGGGTCCATCTCAAGACATTTTAGGCTTCCCAAATACAAGTTTGTTTTTAAGTCGTGTACACGATTGTTACTGAAGTTTTTAGTATAAATTAGCTTTTTAAAAGAGAGCTTTTTGATTATCGGAAATGATACTAGATATATTGGAAAGTTTGTTCATTCTGATCTTCCATTTTGATTTCGATTTAGAATAAATTGGATTTTTATTGTAGCATTTATTATAGTTTTCATACTACTGGCACAAATTCCTCATAAGAGTCAGAAGGGGAAGAATAAACATTTTCTGCAGCACATAATGTAGCAAGGGAAAGGAAAAAACAAAAATTCGCATTCAATATGAAATAATAACCTCAGTCTACCGTAAACGACCTTCAATTGTTAGGCTACATAAGCGAACAACATTCAGATCTAACGCTGCATGGATTTAAAGGATAAATCGAAGCAATGGGAGGCAGTTATCTGGATTGATAAAACCTATGGCGGAGACGGGAGAACAAAGCCACCGACGGACGATGAAGGGAAAAGGTTGGAGATGCGGCGTATTGATCCCCATACCTCTCGCATGCAAAGCGAGCGCTCTAACATCTGAGCTACATCCCCGTTCAACGTTGTTCATTCGTACTGAATATAAATTGTTAGAGATGATGGTAATGAGTCAAAGGAGTAAAGGAAGAAGATGCAACGAAGGTGAGGAATGTTAAATTGCGGTTCGGTTTAGTCAGTCATGCAATCGGAGTAACCGAAGTTTAGGAACCAGAGCCGAGATAATGAGAAGAAGAGGAGGAAATATTGGGATTCTGAAGCGTTTGCTTAAAACACCATGTGTATTATTTCATTGTAAATTGAACCCTTTTAATGGGGCCCATCTCAAGCTGTTTTATGCTTCCTAAATACAAGTTTTTTTTAAGTCATGAACGATAGTTACTGAAGTTTTCAGTATAAATAAGCTTTTTATAAGAGAGCTTTTGCATAATCTGTAATGATACTAGATATACCGGAAAGTTTGTTCATGCTGATCTTCCATTTTGACTTTGGTTTAGAGCAAACTGGATTTTTATTATAACATTTATTATAGTTTTCAGACTACTGGCACAAATCCCACAAAAGACCCAGAAGGGGAAGAATAAACATTTTCTACAGCACGTAATGTAGCAGGGGAAAGGAAAGAAAACAAAAATTACAATTCAATATGAAATAATAACCTCAGTCTTCTAGAAACGACCTACAATTGTTAGGCTACACATGCGAAGAACATTGAGATCTAACACTGCGTGGATTTAAATGATAAATCAAAGCGACGAGAGGCAGTTATCAGGATTGTTAAAACCCATGGTGGAGACGGGAGAACAGAGCCTCCGATGGATGACGTAGGAAAAAGGATGGAGATGCGGGGTATCGATCCCCGTACCTCTCGCATGCTAAGCGAGCGCTCTACCATCTGAGCTACATCCCCGTCCGAGGTTATTCATCCGTACTGAATATAAATTATTAGTGATGACAGTAATGAATCAAAGGATCAAAGGAAGATGATGCAACAAAGGTAAGGAATGTTAAATTGCAGTTTGGTTCGGTTAGTTATGCAATCGGAGTAACCGTAGTTTAGGAACCAAAGCTGAGCTAACGAGAAGAAGAGGAGGAAATATTGGGATTCTGAAGCGTTTGCTTAAAACTCCGTGTGTATTATTTCATTGTAAAATGACCCATTTTAATAGGACCCATCTCAAGCCGTTTTAGGCTTCCCAAATACAAGTTTGTTTTTAGTTCATGAACACGATAGTTACTAATGTTTTCAGTATAAATTAGCTTTTTATAAGAGGGCTTTTTGATAATCTGTAATGATACTAGATATATAGGAAAGTTTGTTCATGCTGATCTTCTATTTTGGTTACGAGTTATAGTAAACTAGCATTTTATTGTAACGTTTATTATAGTTTTCACAAGACCAAGAAGGGGAAGAATAAACATTTTCTGCAGCACATAATGTAGAATGGGAAAGGAAAAAAACAAAAATTAGCATTCAATATGAAATAGTAACCTCAGTCTTCTGTAAACGACCTCCAATTGTTAGGCTACATGAGCGAACAACATTTACATCTAACACAACATGGATTTTAAGGATAAATTAAAGCAACGGGAGGCAATTATCTGGATCGATAAAACCCATGGAGGACATGGGAGAATAGAGTCGCCGACGGACGAAGGAGGAAAAAGGATGGAGATGCGGGGTATCGATCCCCGTACCTCTCGCATGCTAAGCGAGCGCTCTACCTTCTGAGCTACATCCCCATTCGACGCTGTTCATCCGTATTGAATATAAATTATTAGTGATGACGGTAATGAGTCAAAAGAGCAAAGGAAGAAGATGCAATGAAGGTGAGGAATAATAAATTACAGTTCTGTTCGGTTAGCTTTGCAATCAGAGTAACCGAATTTTAGGAACTAGAGCTGAGCTAATGAGAAGAGGAGGAGGAAATATTAGGATTCTGAAGCGTTTGGTTAAAACACCATGTGTATTATTTCATTGTAAAATGACCCCCGTTAATGGGGCCCATCTCAAGCCATTTTAGGCTTCCCAAATACAAGTCTGTTTTTAAGTCATGAACATGATAATTACCGAAGTTTTCAATATAAATTAGCTTTTCATAAGAGAGCTTTTTGATAATCTGTAATGATACTAGATATACCGGAAAGTTTGTTTATGCTGATCTTCCATTTTGATTTTGATTTAGAGTAAACTGAATTTTTATTATAACATTTATTATAGTTTTCAGACTACTGGCACAAATCCCTTACAAGTCCCAGAAGGGGAAGAATAAACATTTTCTGCAGCACGTAATGTAGCAGGGGAAAGGAAAAAAACAAAAATTACTATTCAATTTGAAATAATAACCTCAGTCTTCTGTAAAGGAACTTCAATTGTTAAGCTACATAAGTGAACAACATTCAGATCTAACGCTGCGTGGATTTAAAGGATAAATCAAAGCGACGGGATGCAGTTATCTGGATCGATAAAACCCATGGGGGAGACGGGAGAACAGAGCCTCCGATGGAAGACGGAGGAAAAGGGATGGAGATGCGGGGTATCGATCCCCGTACCTCTTGCATGCTAAGCAAGCGCTCAACCATGTGAGCTACATCCCAGTTCGACGTTGTTTATCCGTACTAAATAAAATTATTAGTGACGATGGTAATGAACCAAAGAAGCAAAGAAGGAAGATGCAACGAAGGTGAGGAATGTTAAATTGCGGTTCGGTTCGGTTATCTATGCAATTGGAGTAACTGTAGTTTAGGAACCAAAGTTGAGCTAATGAGCAGATGAGGAGGAAATATTGAGATTCTGAGGCGTTTTCTTAAAACACCATATGTATTATTTCATTATAGAATGACCCCTTTTAATTGGGCCCATCTCAAGCAGTTTTAGGATTCCCAAATACATGTTTGTTGTTTAGTCATGAACGCGATAATTATTGAAGTTTTCAATTTAAATTAGCTTTTTATAAGAGGGCTTTTTGATAATTGTAATTATACTAGATACATAAGAAAATTTGTTTAACTTGATCTTCTATTTTGTTTTTTGATTTGGAGTAAAATGGGTTTTTATTTTAACATTTATTATAATTTTCAGACTACTGGCACAAATCCCTTACAATACCCAGAAAGGGATGAATAAACATTTTATGCAGCACATAATGTAGAAAGGGAAAGGAAAAAAAACAAAAATTAGCATTCAATATGAAATAATAACTTCAGTCCTCTGTAAACGACCTTCAATTGTTTGGCTACATAAGCGAACAACATTCAGATCTAACGCTGCGTTGATTTAAAGGATAAATAAAAGTAATGGGAGGCAGTTATCTGGATCGATAAAACCCATAGAGTAGACGGGAGAATAGAGCTACCGACGGACGATGGAGGAAAAAGGATGGAGATGCGGGGTATCAATCCCCGTACCTCTCGCATGCTAAGCGAGCGCTCTACCATCTGAGCTACATCCCCGTTCGACGTTGTTCATCCGTACTGAATATAAATTATTGGTGATGATGACAATGAGTCAAAGGAGAAAGGGAAGAAGATGCAACAAAAGTGAGGAATGTTAAATTGCAATTCGGTTCGGTTAGCTATAGTTTAGGAAGTAGGGATGAGATAATGAGAAGAAGAGGAGGAAATATTAGGATTCTGAAGCATTTTCTTAAAACACCAAGTGTATTGTTTTATTGTAAAATGACTCCATTTAACAGGGCCCATCTTAAGCCGTTTTAGGCTTTCCAAATACAAGTTTTTTTTTAAGTCATGAACACGATAATTACTGAAGTTTTTAGTATAAATTAGCTTTTTATAAGAGATCTTTTTGATAATTAGTAATGATACTACATATATAGAATGTTTGTTCATGCTTATCTTCCATTTTTATTTTGATTTAGAGTAAACTGGATTTTTATTATAACATTTATTATAGTTTTCAGACTACTAGCACAAATCCCATACAAGACCCATAAGGAGAAGAATAAACATTTCCTGCAGCACGTAATGTAGCAGGGGAAAGGAAAGAAAACAAAAATTACTATTCAATATAAAATAATAACCACAGTCTTTTATAAATGACCTTCAATTGTTAGGCCACATAGGCGAACAACATTCAGATCTAACGCTGCGTAGATTTAAAGGATAAATCAAAGCGACAAGAGGCAGTTATCCAGATTAATAAAACCCATGGTGGAGACGGGTGAACAAAGTCGCTGACGGATGACGGAGGAAAAAGGTTGGAGATGCGGGGTATCGATCCCCGTACCTCTCGCATGCTAAGCAAGTGCTCTACCATCTGAGCTACATCCCTATTCGACGTTGTTCATCCGTACTGAATATAAATTATTAGTGATGGTGATAAAGAGTCAAAGAAGAAAAGGAAGAAAATTCAGCGAAGGTGAGGAACGTTAAATTGCGGTTCAGTTCGGTTCGGTTAGCTATTCAGTCATAGTAACCGAAGTTTAGGAACCCAAGCTGAGCTATTGAGAAGAAGAGGAAATATTGGGATTCTGAAGCGTTCGCTTAAAACACCATGCGTATTATTTCGGTGTAAAATGACCGCTTTTAATAGGGCCCATTTCAAGACGTTTTAAGCTTCCCAAATACATTTTATTTCTATGTCATGAACATGATAGTTACTGAAGTTTTCAGTATAAATTAGCTTTTTATAAGTGAGCTTTTTGATAATTGGTAATGTTACTGGATATGTTGGAAAGTTTGTTGATGACCTTCCCTTTTGATTTCGATTTAGAGTAAATTGGATTTTTATTATAACATTTATTAAAGTTTCCAAACTACTTGCACAAATCCCTCACAAGACCCCAAAGGGGAAGAATAAACATTTTCTGCAACACATAATGTAGCAGGGGAAAGGAAAAAACAAAAATTTGCATTCAATATGAAATAATAACCTTAGTCTTTTGTATTCAATTGTTTGGCTACATAAGAGAACAACATTCAGATCTAATGCTGCGCGGATTTAAAGGATAAATCCAAGCGCCGGGAGGCAGTTATCTGGATCGATAAAACTAATGGAGGAGACGGGAGAACAGAGTCGCCGACGAACGATGGAGGAAAAAGGATGGAGCTGCAATGTATTGATCCCCGTACCTCTCGCTTGCTAAGTGAGCGCTATATCGTCTGAGCCACATTCCCATTCATAACTGTTCACCTGTACTCAATATTAATTAATTGTGATGACGGTAATGAGTCAAAGGAGCAAAAGAAGAAGATGCAACGATGGTGTGGAATGTTAAATTACGATTCCGTTCGGTTAGCTATGCAATCAGAGTTACCGAAGTTTAGGAACCAGAGCTGAGCTAATGAGAAGAAATGGAGGAAATATTGGGATTCTGTAGCGTTTGCTTAAAACCCCATGTGTATTATTTCATTGTAAAATGGCCCCTTTTATTGAGGCCCATCTCAAGCCGTTTTAGGCTTCTTAAATACGAGTTTGTTTTTAAGTCACAAACACGATTGTTACTGAAGTTTTCAGTATAAATTAGCTTGTTATAAGAGGGCTTTTTGATAATTAGTAGTGATACAAGATATACAGTAAAGTTTGTTCATGTTGATCTTCCATTTTGATTTTGATTTAGAGTAAACTGAATTTTTATTGTAACATTTATTATAATTTTAAGACTACTTGCACAAATTCCTCACAAGACCTATAAGGGGAAGAATAAACATTTTCTGCAGCACATAATGTGGCATAGGAAAGAAAAAAAAACAAAAATTAGCATTCATTATGAAATAATAACCCCAGTCTTCTGTAAACGGCCTTCAATTGTTAAGCTAAATACGCGAACAACATTTAGATCTATGCTGCGTGGATTCAAAGGATAAATCGAAGTGACGGGAGGCGGTTATCTGGATCGATAAAACCCGTGGAGGAGACCGGAGGACAGAGCCGCCGACGGACGACGGAGGAAAAAGGATGGAGATGCGGGGTATCAATCCCCGTACCTCTCGCGTGCTAAGCGAGCGCTCTACCATCTTAGCAACATCCCCGTTCGACGCTGTCCATCCGTACTGAATATAAATTATTAGTGATGACGGTAATTAGTCAAAGGGGCAAAGGAAAAAGATGCAACGAAAGTGAGGAATGTTAAATTGCAGTTCGGTTCGGTTAGCTATGCAATCGGAGTAACCGATGTTTAGGAACCCGAGGTGAGTTAATGAGAAGAAGAGGAGGAAATATTGGGATTCTGAAGCATTTGCTTAAAACAACATGTGTATTATTTCATTGTAAAATGACCCCTTTTAATGGGGCCCATCTCAAGCCATTTTCGGTTTCCTAAATACTAGTTTGTTTTTAAGTCATGAACATGATATTTACTAAAGTTTTAAGTATAAATTAGCTTTTTATAAGAGAGCTTTTTGATAATCTGTAATGATACTAGATATACTGGAAAGTTTGTTCATGCTGATCTTCCATTTTGATTTTGATTTAGAGTAAACTGGATTTTTATTATAACATTTACTATCGTTTTCTGACGACTGGCACAAATCCCTTAAAAGACCCAAAAGGGGAAGAATAAACATTTTCTGTAGCACGTAATGTAGTAGGGGAAAGGAAAGAAAACAAAAATTACTATTCAATATGAAATAATAACCTTAGTCTTCTGTAAATGACCTTTAATTATTAGGCTACACAAGCGAACAACATTGAGATCTAACGCTGCATGGATTTAAAAGACAAATCAAAGCGACAAGTGGCAATTATCCAGATCAATAAAACCCATGGTGGAGACAGGAGAACAGAGCCTCCGACGGATGATGGAGGAAAAAGGATGGAGATGCGGGGTATCGATCCCCGTACCTCTCTCGAGCGCTCTACCATCTGAGCTGTAACAACCCTGAATTTTGGGGTAAATTTAAAAATTTATATTAAGTACTTTTAATGGGTTTTGATATTTAAAATAATTTATTTAAAATAATAATGATTAAAAATTGATTTAAATCGAAGTTAGGATGAATAATTTAATTTTAATTATAAAAGGAGTTAGAAATAGCGCGGTAGTTTGAAAAGTCAAACTTGAACTTTGACTGACCATACAGGATGAAAAATTTAACGAATTTTAGTGAAACCAAAAATATTGGAATCTATTCAAAAATATCTTTCTAACAAATCTAAAAAATTGAAATTTCATAGCGGGAATCAAAAGTTATGCCTAGTTTAAAATTTAGAAAGGTCGCTATGAAATTTATATATAATATAAAGGTCAAGAATGCTACTTTTTGCATACGAAGGAATTTGGACTCGAAACCACTTCCATTGAGTTCAGAATGATGTTTGCACTTAAAAACAGTAAACACTTATATATTTCGAGTTTCGGAAATTAATTGTTTAAAAATGTATTTTTAATATGTAATATATACGCCTTGAAAATAGTCATTTTTCAAACGACCTATGTTTTCGACGAAACCACTTTTGTTGGATTCAGAATGTCAAATTATTGCTAACTTTAATTTTTCATAATTTTTAGAATTAATTTGTGACTGTGGCAAAAAGATTTCAGTTTTGTCAATTTCGGTCAATTTTAATTGACTTGAAAAGTGTCATTTTTCAAACGGGCTCAGAATTGAACGAAATTAATTTTCCTAGGTCCGCAGCGTCAAAACATAGCTAAATATATTTTTCGGGATTTTCCGAAGTTAATTTGTGGCCCCGATGAATTTATTTGTACAGTTGAATTAAAAATAAAAGAAAATATTTTAAATTAAAGAAAACTGGGTCAAAATAGTCGTTTGGGCCTGCGGTACATAGCTAGACGAGTCCGGAATGTGGGTAAATAGGTAATAACGACAGTCGTGGGCTGAAATAAGAGAAAGTTGCTAATAGGGCCTTAATTGGGTTAATTAGTTAATTAAATATATATATATATATATATATATATATATATATATATATATTATTAAATCAAGGCAAAACCCTAGACCAAAAGCTCAGCCGCCACCTTCATTTTCAATGGCCACATTCATCCGAAACTTCCTTCCTCAATTTCTCACAATCCAGTCAATGAAATCACTCACTCTTCATACCAAATCGAAGCTCTCTTCCTCCTCTTCGATTCAATACGGAGTTGATGAGATGTACTGAAGTAATTTGGTCGGATTCCTCCACCCAACTCGTGGCCAAAACAGCCCCGTCGCACCACGTAGGCCCCACCGCCACCTCCATCACCTAGGGTGCCGACACCCCTCTCCTCCCTCTTCGATGTCATACCACCCGATCGTTTTCAAGCTTCATAAATTCCGAGATAATTAGAAACCTAATTTTGAGCTCTATGGGATCAAAAGAAATAAAAGTAACGGCTTGAATGTTGGGAGGAGGAAGATGAGGTAGCTTTGACTTTTCCATACTTTGACTTTACAATTTAATTAATTCAAATTTGACCGATCTTAATGTAATCATAACTAATGCGTACGAACTCGAAGCTGAACGATTTTAGGTGCGCCACGATCGTGAGACTGAGACCTTTGTGATGAAAATGACTAGACCTGATTCTGAACAAGTCGAAATTTGGCCAATTTTTGGATCTGAACGGCGCAGAAATTCAAAACGATGTGAGAAATTCTATTTTATTTCTTCTTAAATAACTAAAATTATTTATGTTTGGTTATCATCACTTTGCGGTAAAATTCTGTTGTTATGTGACGTGATTTGATTCTATGATTCATGTGTTTTATAGATCTGTTAATTGGATGATATCGTGTTGTAATAAAAAATTGTTGAAAACAAAATTATAGATTTTTGTCAAAAATAAATTTGTCAAAACAAATTTGTTATTTTTGTGAAGGTAAATTAGTTAAAACAAAAATCCCTATTTTTGTTCATTAGTTATGTGACACCAAATTGAATATTTTGTGATGTTTGAGGTTATTTGAATTGACTATATTGTGGTGAATTGACCGTATTGTGTTGATGGATTGTTTGAAATATATGAAATGTTTACATCAAGGAAAATATCATTTTTGTTATATAAATTGTTAGAATAGAAAAATAACATTTTTATTTAAAAATGTCATCATTTGGAAAAGAACATATTTTTATGTATAAATGTTAATATTATAAAAATCTCATTTTTACGTTAGCATTATAAATATCACATGTTTGTGGTATCACTTTTGTTTGATTTGAATTGATCTAGTTTATCAATTCATAATAAAAATATGATTTGTCATTTTTGTTTGTTAATAAAAAGAAAACAAATTATGCATTTGTTTTGTTAAGAATAAAAAGAATGGAAATTTACATTGATTATGTTAAAGAAGGAAAAGTTACATTTTTACATTGTTTTATTATTAATATCGATTTTTAATATTAATTGAATTAAAATAAGTTAATATTGATTTTTATTATTAATGAAAGGAAATCATTTTTGATTTATGATGAAAAGAATCACTTTTGTTTGTAAAGAAATCGGTAATGACATTAATTTGCACCATTATGTATTAGTGTAGAAAACGAAACTTATTTGCACCGTTATTCATCAACGAGACTTATTTACACCGCTATGTTGAAATTAGAAGATGACACTTATGTACACTGTAACAACCCGTATTTTCAATAACCTGTTATAACATAAATGGAGGCAGAATTAAACTGTAAAATCTGAATCAAGGGAAACGGGCTATGCCATTGCGTTCGTCTCGGAAAAATACGCGAAATAGAGTCCGAGTTTTCGAAAATCGGAGTCCGTATGACCAAGATATGGCCTCGCGAAGTTTCACGAAAAATTCCCAAATTAAAGTATACTTAATTAAGTGAAATGAGTTGCGCAGAGAAATATATATATATTGATATATATATATATATATAATTGAAAATTAAATAAATAAATATGCAAAAATGTTCAAAACAACGAATTGGGAGAGGGGAATAACCGAACCGGACGATTTTTGAGGTCGACCCGAGCCCGCTGGGTCGACTAGGGGTTAATCCAGGGTGTTTGGCTGTCAACCCGTGGGCCGATTCGCTCAAATGCAGATTTTGCATTTGGATGGTTCTCATGGTTCATCTTTAATCTAAAGGCCCTAGATGGTTCCTACACTTGACTTCTTCCCCAAGACATGCTTTGATGGCTTGGATTGAATCTAGGTTTAATCCTATGGCCTAAAACACTTGCCTAATCTATAAATAAGACCCTAACCTATCCTAAATCCTCATTATTCATTCATGTAACTAAACTATGGCAAAATTTTACCTCTCATGGCCTCCACTTTCTTCATAAAATTTCTAAATGGTTTCTATGAGAGATTTTCCATGCATACAAGTGTTTTCATGCTTGTATGAGTGTCATTAGCTTGCATTCAAGTCAAGTTTCTATCTTTGCATCATAAAGCAAGGGTTTTGATCATTTTGGCTCAAGGGTTTTTATGTTAGAGCTTGCATTTTGGGTCTATTTGATTGCATAAGGGCTTTGTCATATCTTTTGTGCCTTCATAGCAATGTAAGCCCTTTCCCTACTCTTAGATTTTAACTATGAAGTTAAATGTTCATGTTGCAAGTTTGGGTTTGATCATTGAGTATGATACATGCTATCATGTCATGCAAGTTTATGAAGTCATTATCTTGATCTTGTGAGCTAAAAGCTACAACCTTTATGTTGAAATGTTGCATTAGGCAACATGAGAACCCTCATAACCTTTATGTCAACTTGCATATGAAGTCATAACCCTTATATGATGATATATGCGAGTTACTAGTCATCATTCCATATCTTTTGTCACCATGATTCGCTTATGTGCCAAGTTTGGGTTTATGCATGTTTTGAGGCTTAAGAATGTAACATGCAAGTTAATGAACACATTTGTGCCTCATTTGCCACCATGATTAACTTGTGGCTTAATATCCATTTTTGTCATGCCTTTGTCAAGTCTCTTCTTTTAATCCATTACGTTGTCGCGAACGTATATGCGAGTTTAAAAGCGTTGGGTTATGTTATGGGTAATTTCTAATGACATGAAAATACAACTTGAAAACATGACTTGAAATATAACATGGAAGTTGACATGTAAGTATGCATAAAAACATAAGCTTGGGAATTTACCTATTAAGTTAGGTCTACCCTTTGGGAATTTACCTATTAAGTTAGGTCTACCCAAATGCTTGAAAACTTGTAACATGTTTTGGGAAACATGATGGACATGACAATTAGATAATATAAGTGTGGCCAACTCGAGGTTGGGTTGAGTTTGCAACGTAAAACTACCCGGAACCGACCGGCCTAACTAGTAGTTGCAAACAATAGGACCCAATGTGAGAAGTTGGTCATGTTGTGCTTGAACCCGAGGTTAGACCAAGTTGTGGTGCAAAGCTACCCGGAACCGACCGGCTTAACTAGTAACCACAACAAAGTCTAATGTGAGAGGTGAAGGTGCATTAAGTAATTAATGCCACATGATAGGGTTAAGTTAATTTGATTAATGACTCTTAACCAAATATGACATGGACAAATGGGTTAAGTAATTTGATTAGGCTAATGATACTTAACAAAACATGACAAGGTGGGGTAGGTTAAGTAACTTGATTTGCCTAATGAAACTTAACCATTTTTATATGACTAGTAGATGGGGTTAAGTTAACCAACACTTAATCAATCCAACGCGATAACTTGGTAAGGTTAAGTAAGTTTTCTTAATGACGCTTAACCGAAAAATACGGTTAACGAATGGGGTTAAGATTAGACTCAACTAGTCTAAACATGGAAATCGGATGGGGTTAAGTTAGCCTAGACTTAATTAATCCCACTTGGTAGTTTAATGGGGTTAAGTTAAACACTTAACTAATCTAAACATGATGAATTGATGTGGTTAAGTGACCTATACTTATCCAATCTAACTCGTTAATTTATTGTGGTTAAGTTAACCAATACTTAACCAATATAACGTGAAAACATGATAAGGCTAAGTCACGAATCGCTTGAATACACTTGACCGATTTGACTAAGTAAATTGATAGGGTCAAGTTAATATATACTTAACCAATCTAGAATGATAATTGGACGAGGTTAAGTCGTGAATTGCTTAATATACTTAACCAACTTGAGCATGGTTTGTAGGGTTAAGCCTTGAACTTGGATACTTAGCCAATTTTGACAGGATTTGTAGACGGGTTAAGTCATGAACTTAAGTGACACTTAATCCATTATGTAAACCCTAGTTCTGAGGATTAGGTGGATAACCGTAGTTAACAAGGATAACGGGAACAATGCTAAGTGGTAAACCTTAGTTGAAGAATAACTAAGTAACGATTCTTAGTCAAGGAAATTTAGACCAGTTCATAGATAGATGAGTAACCTGATACGGTAGGTCATCGTTTAAGTATACGAGTAGGAGCAAGTATCTGATTTAGATAAAGGCTCCAGCGAACTGGGTAACGAAGCAGCGGCTTCGGGGAACGTGAGGATATTCTTGGTATCCCTCTATGAGCTGCTAGGTGATTATACTAGGCTCATGAGAGGTTAAGGTCTGCGTTAGAAGAACCAAGAGTATGCCTTGGTTGCTATACGAGCGACCTAAAGACGGGGATGGATAGGGGATAGTCGACGATACACGGTCGTACCCTAGATAGCATTTCGTCAGGCTACCTACCATCTTTGGTCAAGCGTGTACGTACGGAAAGGCAGAGAACACCCAAAAGACCATAATTGCTATCTAATTATGGTTGCGGTAAGGCTTGGATGTGGGTTGGCCAGTGTTGTGTTCTCATACAGGATTTATCCTGTCTTGTCTTTCACTAGTTGAGGGAGTGGTCTCGTGGGACCATAGCCACGTATAAGAAAAACAGACCTTAGCATCTGCATCGGCAGATAAATCGAAAGCTCCCGACCGAGTCCTGTATTTCTTGATTTGCCCTGTGACAGGACTCGGATGGCACGATGTGATACATGTGCATACAGTCATGGAAAATCGATTCACGATGAATGCGTGGGAAAAAGGGCGCGGTTGGCGGTTAGCGTAATCCCTAGTGGCCCTAGGTGGTTGAACCCAAACCGAGATACGAAAACGTGCAATAGGTAAGCATAATCCCTAGCAGCCCTAGGTAGCATAAGTCCTAGTTGTACAAACAATAATTCATGTTGGAAGACCCTAGCTAGGTTTAGGGTAACAGTCCAAACCGATCTTAAGGATCATGGAACTATGTTAAAGTAATATAGAATCTCATGGGAAAGCCCGTATGGTCTACGGCAAGGGACTGAACATTTACATGGAATAAAACATACAAGTTGAGTAACCTATATATGCGATATATTAGGTTGACATGGACCATTACACGACTTTTGAGTGAGGGTCATTCTTGGTTAACACATGACACGGTGGGGATACTAGTACGGCAGGTGCAGAGCTAAAATACAGGATAGATATCACGGGGCGTTATACGTGACAGATATCTTGGGGATATTATACTTGATAGAAACCTGACGATGTGATACCTTGTTTTATCTTGACATCGTAATTTATCATGACACCTTAGTTTATCTGAGTTCAGTAGTTCATCCTGTTATTTTGATTTAGCTTATCTATCTTGTTATCATGCTTATGTTCATCTCAGTTTCTCATGTCAGTTAACTTTACTAGTTTTTATGCTAATAGTAGATAGGGCTTACTCAGTCTTTTTGACTGACCCGTTTTGTTTCGCCTCTTTTCTTCCGTTTCCCCCCCCCCCAGGTTACAGGGAGGAAATATTGTTGTTTAGTTCGGACTTCTTCTGCTTGAAGGTCATCATGGATGGCTTGGACTTTTCTTGGCTAATGGCTACTTTACTGTTTTTACTTGGGGAATAATTTATGAAAATGTCTTTATGCTTCTTTACTATTGCAAGACAGGTTTTGATGTATTCTGATCTAAAAGGCTTTAGACCTTATTTATTCATGTTATGAAAGTTTGATTTTACTTCCGCTATTTTATATGTTCTGTCTTGTGATATTTATGTGCATGTTTACCAATAATGCCCCTCTAAAGCTAGTGCATTCCTTTGCGAGTGACCCTAGCGGA
This sequence comes from Allium sativum, assembly GCA_030737875.1. Taxonomy (NCBI): domain Eukaryota; kingdom Viridiplantae; phylum Streptophyta; class Magnoliopsida; order Asparagales; family Amaryllidaceae; genus Allium; species Allium sativum. The sequence continues at coordinate 1,012,451,690 of CM060926.1, read as the reverse complement.
GGCGGGGTGTTACACGTGGTATCAGAGCATAAGGTTACCAGACTGGGCAAAAGTTTTTAAAGACCTTCTGAAAACTATTTGAAAAAAAACCGTTTACAAAGAAGCATTTTTCGAGAAAATTTTCTTTTAAAAGAAAAAGGCTATTCCCCAAAGGCCATTAGCACTATCCTTGTTTCCTTAATTGAGTCTCTTTTCCTTTCTTTCCTCCATCTGTAGTCACAGTAGTTTTAACTGCGACTAGTCTTTTCTACCTACGAAAGTGCTTTCCATACGATGGAGGTGGTTCTCGAGAGACCAGTGGCCGCGTTATAAGAAAGGATCGTGAGAAAGAAGGATAAAGGATACGAGCTTAAGGATGAGCAACTTGTTGGTATGGCTTAGTCCTCAAAGGAGGGAGAAAGATGAACAATGAAACCCATGACGAGAGAGTACCTTTGGCATGATAAAACGGGGCGGATAGTTAAGTATTATGGGACAAGGACAAGATCATCAGGAGGGCAGTAGTATGCTCTCATTTCTAGAGTACCTCGGAAGGAGGGTAACGATCTTGTTAAAGGTTTAGATTTTCTTCTCTATCATCCCGTTAGGACTTCGTTGTTCGTATCATTTAAGTCTGCTTCGATAGTTGAGTCTCTGCACCTTAAGTACTAGCGTAATAGAGAATCCCATTTTTGTCTCAAAGTCCTATTGGAGAATCAGTCCATTTATACATGACTTGTTTGGATTTGGGAATGTCTATGCCAAGTGTTGAGTTTGGAAATAATGCTTATGTTTATAAGCTATGGATGGATTCTAGGGATGAAGTGGTTATCCAGTAGGGGGTGCCACTCTCGGTTTTGATAGGAGGGTAGTTAGACCTTTTGACTAGCCTTAGTAATGCCCTCGAAGTATCGGGTAACCTATTTGAGGTTCTGTCATGACTAGTTACTTAGAATCCCTTGATGCCTTTATTGGAAATTTGAAGCCCGATCGAGTGGTGTTCGCCAATAAGACGGATGGTTTACTTCATTTATGCATGGGTTATAGAGATCACCCTAGTAAGTGCGCATGATAACCTGATTGACATCTGTTTACTTTCAAGAGAAAGTTCTTCTACATGGAATGCCTTATAGTATATAAACGAGATCCAAGATTCACTAGTGAATTTTGGAAAGCTTGCATGAGATCATGAGTACGCAGTCATGTTTGCGTCAAGTATTCTAGGAAAAGGATAAGTGCAAGTGGAACGAGAGGCGACGAAGAAATGAGTTCCATCTCATGTTATGGAAACAGGAATAAGAAGCTACAAAATCGCGAAGTTAAAAGACGACTTTGATGGTCAAAGACTAGATACGCGCATGATATCTCTTTTTGGGAGTATATCCTTGATCCCTGTTTTCTGTAGAGCTTACTTGTAGGCTATCTTTTGTGGACATCCTCTCGGTCCTATTCTCCGTTACAAACCCTGTAAGGAGTTTGTCCTGTTTATCTTCTCGACCCTGTTTCAGGGAATTCTAGGTAGAACCCTATGGATGTAAACATGTATTTGAAACATGTTATGATTGATATGGTTGCAAGTGGTTGCAAGTGGTTGCTCGTGGATGCGCGAATACACATTAGATACTAGCTCGACTCGGTCACATTTCATATTGCATATGCACGAGTATTTATACTTGTTTATGGATGAAATCGAATGTATTATCATGCGGTTGTTGCATATGAATGAATGATTGTGCACGCATATAGTATCTATATGACTAGGACTATTTGCATACATGTTGGATTCATGGCACTATACATATTTTGCATTAGAAAGATTATTCAGGCCTGATCATTAGCATTAGCTAAGGAACATGTACACACACGTTTTGCATATATTCATACAGCATTAGAAATCATCTAAGGACAATGGTTGCTTGTGGATGATGTTTTGAGTAGATGGATGATGGAAGGTAGGATATGTTCTTCCTAACTTGGAGATTTCAGGGACGAAATCCTAAAAGGTGGGGAGAATGTAACAACCCGTATTTTCAATAACCTGTTATAACATAAATGGAGGCAGAATTAAACTATAAAATCTGAATCAAGGGAAACGGGCTATGCCATTGCGTTCGTCTCGGAAAAATACGCGAAATAGAGTCCGAGTTTTCGAAAATCGGAGTCCGTATGACCAAGATATGGCCTCGCGAAGTTTCACGAAAAATTCCCAAATTAAATTATACTTAATTAAGTGAAATGGGTTGCGCAGAGAAATATATATATATATTGATATATATATATATATATATAATTGAAAATTAAATAAATAAATATGCAAAAATGTTCAAAACAGCGAATTGGGAGAGGGGAATAACCGAACCGGCCGATTTTTGAGGTCGACCCAAGCCCGCTGGGTCGACTAGGGGTTAATCCAGGGTGTTTGGCTGTCAACCCGTGGGTCGATTCGCTCAAATGCAGATTTTGCATTTGGATGGTTCTCATGGTTCATCTTTAATCTAAAGGCCCTAGATGGTTCCTACACTTGACTTCTTCCACAAGACATGCTTTGATGGCTTGGATTGAATCTAGGTTTAATCCTATGGCCTAAAACACTTGCCTAATCTATAAATAAGACCCTAACCTATCCTAAATCCTCATTATTCATTCATGCAACTAAACTATGGCAAAATTTTACCTCTCATGGCCTCCACTCTCTTCATAAAATTTCTAAATGGTTTCTATGAGAGATTTTCCATGCATACAAGTGTTTTCAAGCTTGTATGAGTGTCATTAGCTTGCATTCAAGTCAAGTTTCTATCTTTGCATCATAAAGCAAGGGTTTTGATCATTTTGGCTCAAGGGTTTTTATGTTAGAGCTTGCATTTTGGGTCTATTTGATTGCATAAGGGCTTTGTCATATCTTTTGTACCTTCATAACAATGTAAGCCCTTTCCCTACTCTTAGATATTAACTATGAAGTTAAATGTTCATGTTGCAAGTTTGGGTTTGATCATCGAGTATGATACATGCTATCATGTCATGCAAGTTTATAAAGTCATTATCTTGATCTTGTGAGCTAAAAGCTACAACCTTTATGTTGAAATGTTGCATTAGGAAACATGAGAACCCTCATAACCTTTATGTCAACTTGCATATGAAGTCATAACCCTTATATGATGATATATGCGAGTTACTAGTCATCATTCCATATCTTTTGTCATCATGATTCGCTTATGTGCCAAGTTTGGGTTTATGCATGTTTTGAGGCTTAAGAATGTAACATGCAAGTTAATGAACACATTTGTGCCTCATTTGCCACCATGATTAACTTGTGGCTTAATATCCATTTTTGTCATGCCTTTGCCAAGTCTCTTCTTTTAATCCATTACGTTGTCGCGAACGTATATGCGAGTTTAAAAGCGTTGGGTTATGTTATGGGTAATTTCTAATGACATGAAAATACAACTTGAAAACATGACTTGAAATATAACATGGAAGTTGACATGTAAGTATGCATAAAAACATAAGCTTGGGAATTTACCTATTAAGTTAGGTCTACCCTTTGGGAATTTACCTATTAAGTTAGGTCTACCCAAATGCTTGAAAACTTGTAACATGTTTTGGGAAACATGATGGACATGACACTTAGATAATATAAGTGTGGCCAACTCGAGGTTGGGTTGAGTTTGCAACGTAAAACTACCCGGAACCGACCGGCCTAACTAGTAGTTGCAAACAATAGGACCCAATGTGAGAAGTTGGTCATGTTGTGCTTGAACCCGAGGTTAGACCAAGTTGTGGTGTAAAGCTACCCGGAACCGACCGGCTTAACTAGTAACCACAACAAAGTCTAATGTGAGAGGTGAAGGTGCATTAAGTAATTAATGCCACATGATAGGGTTAAGTTAATTTGATTAATGACTCTTAACCAAATATGACATGGACAAATGGGTTAAGTAATTTGATTAGGCTAATGATACTTAACAAAACATGACAAGGTGGGGTAGGTTAAGTAACTTGATTTGCCTAATGACACTTAACCATTTTTATATGACTAGTGGATGGAGTTAAGTTAACCAACGCTTAATCAATCCAACGCGATAACTTGGTAAGGTTAAGTAAGTTTTCTTAATGACGCTTAACCGAAAAATACGGTTAACGAATGGGGTTAAGATTAGACTCAACTAGTCTAAACATGGAAATCGGATGGGGTTAAGTTAGCCTAAACTTAATTAATCCCACTTGGTAGTTTAATGGGGTTAAGTTAAACACTTAACTAATCTAAACATGATGAATTGATGTGGTTAAGTGACCTATACTTATCCAATCTAACTCGTTAATTTATTTTGGTTAAGTTAACCAATACTTAACCAATATAACGTGAAAACATGATAAGGCTAAGTCACGAATCGCTTGAATACACTTGACCGATTTGACTAAGTAAATTGATAGGGTCAAGTTAATATATACTTAACCAATCTAGAATGATAATTGGACGAGGTTAAGTCGTGAATTGCTTAATATACTTAACCAACTTGAGCATGGTTTGTAGGGTTAAGCCTTGAACTTGGATACTTAGCCAATTTTGACAGGATTTGTAGACGGGTTAAGTCATGAACTTAAGTGACACTTAATCCATTATGTAAACCCTAGTTCTGAGGATTAGGTGGATAACCGTAGTTAACAAGGATAGCGGGAACAATGCTAAGTGGTAAACCTTAGTTGAAGAATAACTAAGTAACGATTCTTAGTCAAAGGAAATTTAGACCAGTTCATAGATAGATGAGTAACCTGATACAGTAGGTCATCGTTTAAGTATACGACTAGGAGCAAGTATCTGATTTAGATAAAGGCTCCAGCGAACTGGGTAACGAAGCAGCGGCTTCGGGGAACGTGAGGATATTCTTGGTATCCCTCTATGAGCTGCCAGGTGATTATACTAGGCTCATGAGAGGTTAAGGTCTGCGTTAGAAGAACCAAGAGTATGCCTTGGTTGCTATACGAGCGATCTAAAGACGGGGATGGATAGGGGATAGTCGACGATACACGGTCGTACCCTAGATAGCATTTCGTCAGGCTACCTACCATCTTTGGTCAAGCGTGTACGTACGGAAAGGCAGAGAACACCCAAAAGACCATAATTGCTATCTAATTATGGTTGCGGTAAGGCTTGGATGTGGGTTGGCCAGTGTTATGTTCTCATACAGGATTTATCCTATCTTGTCTTTCACTAGTTGAGGGAGTGGTCTCGTGGGACCATAGCCACGTATAAGAAAAACAGACCTTAGCATCTGCATCGGCAGATAAATCGAAAGCTCCCGACCGAGTCCTGTATTTCTTGATTTGCCCTGTGACAGGACTCGGATGGCACGATGTGATACATGTGCATACAGTCATGGAAAAGCGATTCACGATGAATGCGTGGGAAAAAGGGCGCGGTTGGCGGTTAGCGTAATCCCTAGTGGCCCTAGGTGGTTGAACCCAAACCGAGATACGAAAACGTGCAATAGGTAAGCATAATCCCTAGCAGCCCTAGGTAGCATAAGTCCTAGTTGTACAAACAATAATTCATGTTGGAAGACCCTAGCTAGGTTTAGGGTAACAGTCCAAACCGATCTTAAGGATCATGGAACTATGTTAAAGTAATATAGAATCTCATGGGAAAGCCCGTATGGTCTACGGCAAGGGACTGAACATTTACATGGAATAAAACATACAAGTTGAGTAACCTATATATGCGATATATTAGGTTGACATGGACCATTACACGACTTTTGAGTGAGGGTCATTCTTGGTTAACACATGACACGGTGGGGATACTAGTACGGTAGGTGCAGAGCTAAAATACAGGATAGATATCACGGGGCGTTATACGTGACAGATATCTTGGGGATATTATACTTGATAGAAATCTGACGATGTGATACCTTGTTTTATCTTGACATCGTAATTTATCATGACACCTTAGTTTATCTGAGTTCAGTAGTTCATCCTGTTATTTTGATTTAGCTTATCTATCTTGTTATCATGCTTATGTTCATCTCAGTTTCTCATGTCAGTTAACTTTACTAGTTTTTATGCTAATAGTAGATAGGGCTTACTCAGTCTTTTTGACTGACCCGTTTTGTTTCGCCTCTTTTCTTCCGTTTCCCCCCCCCCTAGGTTACAGGGAGGAAATATTGTTGTTTAGTTCGGACTTCTTCTGCTTGAAGGTCATCATGGATGGCTTGGACTTTTCTTGGCTAATGGCTACTTTACTGTTTTTACTTGGGGAATAATTTATGAAAATGTCTTTATGCTTCTTTACTATTGCAAGACAGGTTTTGATGTACTCTGATGTAAAAGGCTTTAGACCTTATTTATTCATGTTATGAAAGTTTGATTTTACTTCCGCTATTTTATATGTTCTGTCTTGTGATATTTCTGTGCATGTTTACCAATAATGCCCCTCTAAAGCTAGTGCATTCCTTTGCGAGTGACCCTAGCGGAGGCGGGGTGTTACATACACCGTCATGAGTTGAATTAGAAATTGACATTGTTTTCACACTGTTATGTGATAATTTAGAAATGAACATTTTTGCACCGTTATGTGTTAATAATGAAATGAATATTTTCACTTCCAAGTTGTTATAAAAGAAAGTTATATTTTCTTAACGTAGATAAGGATTAGAAAAGTTTTACATCTTTCTTAATGTAAATAAGAATTAGAAGAAAATTTCATTTTTATGTAATTAAGTTAGAGAACATAAAAATAACATTTTTATGTAATTAAGTCAATTTACATGTGAATTAGATTAAAGTGAAAAATTTACATTTATTATGTAATTAAGGTTTAAGGAGTAAAATTACCATTTTCATGTAATTAAGGTTTAAGGAGTAAAATTACCATTTTCATGTAATTAGATTTAAAATAAGTGAAATTTACATTAAAAGAACACTTTTTTAGTACGTTAAAAAGAACATCTTTTTAGTGTGTTAAAAAGTAGATATTTTAGTGTCAAATTGGTTACGCTAAAAAGATGTATTTTTAATGTGAAATTGTTACAATAAAAAGAATGGATTAAAAGTTTATATTTTATTTAATGTAATAGATAGAAGGAGAAAAGTTTACATCTTCTATTCAATGTAATAGAAAAAGACAAAAATTACATTTGTACGTAATGCAATCAAAAAGAAGAAAATTACATTTTATAATGTAGTGAAAGAAGTTAAAAGGAGTTACATTTTTTAGAATGTAATAAAAGAGAATAAAGAAAAGAATACATTTCTTTTTATATGAGGAAAAGAATACATTTTTATGCAAGTCATGAAACGAGGGAAATGATCATATTTTTAAAATAAAAATATGCTAACATTAAAGGTCTCATTTTTAATGTAAGGTTAGAACATAGAAAAATGATCTTAATGTTAAAGTGTAAGTGTGATTTCATTGAAAATTCTCATTTTCAATGTAAAGTAAAATTTAGAAACAGGGAACATAATTTTAAAATGAAAACTTGATTACATTAAAAATCTCATTTTTAATGTAAAGTAGAAAAGTAGAAATGATCATATTTTGAAGAGAAGGATAGGTTGTCATTGGAAATCCCATTTTCAATGTAAATATAAAATATATAAAAATTTGAAATGTGAATAAAAAATACCATTTTGTTAGAAAGCATGTCATGTGAATTAAAATACCATTTTATTAGAAAAGTCATGTTAATGAAAAAAATATCACATATATTAGAAATGTTATGTTAAGGTTAAAATTATCATTTTTGTTAGGAAATGATAAGTTAGATTAAAATTATCATTTTCGGTTTGGAAATGATAAGTTGGGTTGAAAATATCATTTAGTTATAAAATGAGGAATTACATTAAAAACACATTTTTAATGTAATATTAGAAACATGGAACAGAAATTAACATATTTTTTTTCATTAAAATAGATTGAGCAAAAATACAAATTCTTGTTCATTAGACAGAAATTAATATTTTCTTCGATAAGATGGATTGGACGAAAATATATGTTTGTTCATTAGACACAAAAATAAATATTTTTGTCAAAAGAATAGAATTGGGATAAAATTCACATTTTTGTCTAAATAAAAGAATTGAAACAAAAATGTACATTTTGTCAAATGTGGTAGTTGAAAACAAAAATTACATTTTCGTTAGAAGAGATTTGAATTAAAAAGAAAAAAAATTCCATATTGTTGAACTAGATTTGTCAACAAAAATGAATGCATCACTTTTAGGCATTCTGTTGTGATGAAATTTGTATGTTAATTAAAGAATTATGTTTACCGTCATATTGCACATTAGAATTTGGGTATAAATAAAAAGTACATTTTTATTGTCAATACATACTAGAATTTGTGTATGAAATGTAAACACATTAGAATCATGTGGCGAATTCATGCAAACAAAAACATGAGTTAAAAATAAAAAATATGAATTGAAAAAGTGTATTTTTATTTACATTTTAGATGTAAATACAAGCATAGAAATAAAAGTGACATTTTAAAGAATTTACATTTTTCAATGTAAGCAAAGGAAATAAAGGAATGATTAGGAATTTACATTTCCCAATGTAAATAGAATATAGAATAAAAGTTACATTTTCGATATAATAATATATTGAAATATAAGTTTACATTTCTCAATTAAATAAAATAGGAATAGAAATTTACAATTTTCAATGTAAATAATAAGATTAGAAATTTACATTTCTAAGGAATAGATTTTCATTAGGAAAAAAAATAATGAAACCAAATATACATTTTGTGTAAATTGAAGGATGGAAGAAGAAAATATACATTGTTATGTTTAGGATGTGTATGTAAAGTAAAATAAAAATAGATCTTTATAAATTATTAACAATGATTTGAAATGGTTTTCCAATGTATATATGCGAGAGTTATTTGGAAAGTCCGAGTTTACTCTCATTCCAAATAATGATATGACGTTCGAAGAATTGAAGACGGCGATTGAAGACCGACGATCTTCACATCGAATGGGTAACTAGTGTTGAGGCCCTTAATTGATTTGCTCCCAAGATGGGGCTAAGATGGTAGTTATCCGGACGTAGTGTTGATTTGTACGGATTTGGCTTTCGCTCGGACTCAGAGCATAGGCTTATAAATGGAATGTGTGTCTGACATTGTACTCCTTTATATTGTATTTATTGATTTTCTGTCGAATGTACGAATGCTTGGTGGCGGAGAATTTATTCTCTTGCTTAACACCCTTTTGTATATTTTGGCAAAAGATTAATAGTATGATATGGATTGACAGTGTGGCGTACCAAGATGCAATGATCAAGGTTTCTTGTTGAAAAGCAGGACTTGTGGTTGATGATCAAAGCATGGTCTGTTTATGCGTAGCTTTGTGTATAGCGTGACTTCGCGAGCCTCACAACTCGGTTGGAGTCTAAAACGGGAGAAGGGAACGCAGGGAGAGCAAGACGTTTCTTTCTAGCTAGGGGTAGTGTCAGTGCTGAAACTGGTTGATATTTTACTTAAGTGGATGATGGAATGAGGCGCGCCTCGGATGATAGGTCCTATAGGATCGGGAAACGTGTGTTCAGGAATAACTAATCTACGAAGCTGTATGTGTGGACCGGCCCTGCAGGATCCAAGGGTTAACTGCGGGGAATCCTGAGACATTAGCTAGAGTGTCTCGAATCGGTAAGGAGCTCCTCCCTAGCCTTGACTCAAGATGGGAAACCCAATTCCCAATACGACCCTACGGATTTGATTGTATTACTAGTATGGAGGCATAGTATATGGTAGTTATGCTTCCTAGGATTGATACATTTACTTTGAAATGTTTTTGAAACACATATACACTATTAATAATAACAAATTCGTTTTTACCGTATTAAGCATTTTTGACCATTATAAGGTAAAACTCTATCCTCCGGTTTGCGTTGCATTGTGTGATGGTTTCATTTTTCTAAAAAGCATTGCGTTGTTTAACGATTTACTTTAATTTATGCACCGACAATCCATTGGAGTGAACTCGTTCCGCGTTAGCGGCGTGGTCCTTGGATTTGCCTTATTACTATTAGTTAAATTAGTTTAGAATTCTCACACCAGTCCCTTGACTGACTCGTTGTTTGTTTCCACCTTTACAAACTCGGGTGCCCTCTTATCCACGCGGGCAGTCGAGTAGTTTGTCTACAGGTTCTTATCTCAAAAAGGATTCCGGATTAAAGCCTAAAGCTGTGTCCAGAGCATCGAAGTCTTCCGCTGTGTATTTTATTCAATTTATTGTAATTTATCTTCCGCTGTAATTTTATTCAATATACTCTGATATGTTCTGTACTCTGATGTAACATTATTGTAATGTTTATAAAAGTCTGCTGTTATTGTTCTGATGTTGTTGTGTTCCTAAAGTAAGTGTATCCAGCGATTTTCCGCAAGGGCGATTTTCGAGTCGTTTCATTTGGTATCAGAGCTCTGGTTAGCTCAAAATCTTTGGGACACAACCCGTTAGAACTGAACAGAAGACTCATCAGAGATTGGATTAGTAATATCCAATAAGAATACTCATTAGAGATAGGATCAGCAGTATCCTAGAATGAGAAAACTCATTAGAGATGGGGTTAGTAATGCCCTAGAATGAGTTGAGAGTGAAAAGTATATAATTAACGTATTTTGATTATATATATAATCTGCTATTAGGAAATATGATTTTTGAATATATAAAGTTATATACTTTAAAAGTTAATCAACAAATAAAATTATTGAAATCAATAAAAGAATGAAAGATGAGTTAGTTAATTAAACACTTTTTAGCTTCGTTCCTTTTCGAGGACGAAAAGTTCTTAAGTGAGGGAGATTGTAACAACCCTGAATTTTGGGGTAAATTTAAAAATTTATATTAAGTAATTTTAATGGGTTTTGATATTTAAAATAATTTATTTAAAATAATAATGATTAAAAATTGATTTAAATCGAAGTTAGGATGAATAATTTAATTTTAATTATAAAAGGAGTTAGAAATAGCGCGGTAGTTTGAAAAGTCAAACTTGAACTTTGACTGACCGTACAGGATGCAAAATTTAACGGATTTTAGTGAAACCAAAAATTTTAGAATCTATTTAAAAATATCTTTCTAACGAATCTGAAAAATTGAAATTTCATAGCGGGAATCAAAAGTTATGCCCAGTTTAAAATTTAGAAAGGTCGCTATGAAATTTAAATATAATATAAAGGTCAAGAATGCTACTTTTTTCATACGAAGGAATTTGGACTCGAAACCACTTCCATTGAGTTCAGAATGATGTTTCTGCATTTATAAACAGTAAACACTTATATATTTCGAGTTTCGGAAATTAATTGTTTAAAAATGTATTTTTAATATGTAATATACACGCCTTGAAAATAGCCATTTTTCAAACGACCTCTGTTTTCAACGAAACCACTTTTGTTGGATTTGGAATGTCAAATTATTGCTGAGTTTAATTTTTCATAATTTCAGAATTAATTTGTGACCGTGGCAAAAAGATTTCAGTTTTGTCAATTTCGGTCAATTTTAATTCACTTGAAAAGCGTCATTTTTCAAATGGGCTCAGAATTGAATGAAATTAATTTTTCTAGGTCCGCAGCGTCAAAACATAGCTAAATATATTTTCGGGATTTTCCGAAGTTAATTTGTGGCCCCGGTGAATTTATTTGTACAGTTGAATTAAAAATAAAAGAAAATATTTTAAATTAAAGAAAACTAGGTCAATACAGTCGCTTGGGCCTGCGATACACAGTTAGATGAGTCCGAAATGGGGGTATATAGGTAAGAATGACAGTCGTTGGGCTGAAATCAGAGAAAATTGCTAATCGGGCCTTAATTGGGTTAATTAGTTAATTAAATATATAAATATATTATTAAATCAAGGCAAAACCCAAGACCAAAAGCTCAGCCGCCACCTTCATTTTCAATGGCCACATTCATCCGAAACTTCCTTCCTCAATTTCTCACAATCCAGTCAATGAAATCACTCACTTTTCATACCAAATCGAAGCTCTCTTCCTCCTCTTCGATTCTATACGGAGATGATGAGATGTGCTGAAGTAATTTGGTCAGATTCCTCCACCCAACCCACGGCCAAAACCGCCCCGCCGCACCACGTAGGCCCCACCGCCCTTTCCATCACTAGGGCGCCGACACCGCTCTCTTCCCTCTTCGATGTCATACCACCCGATCGTCTTCAAGCTTCATAAATTCCGAGATAATTAGAAACCTAATTTTGAGCTCTATGGGTTCAATAGAAACAAAAGTAACGGCTTGAATGTTGGGAGGAGGAAGATGAGGTAGCTTTGACTTTTCCATACTTTGACTTTACAATTTAATTAATTCAAATTTGACCGATCTTAATGTAATCATAACTAATGCGTACGAACTTGAAACTGAACGATTTCAGGTGCGCCACGATCGTGAGACCGAGACCTTCACGATGAAACTGACTAGACCTGATTCTGAACAAGTTGAAATTTGTCCAATTTTTGGATCTGAACGGCGCAGAAATTCAAAACGATGTGAGAAATTCTATTAAATAACTAAAATTATTTATGCTTGGTTATCATCACTTTGCGGTAAAATTCTATTGTTATGTGACGTGATTTGATTCTATGATTGATGTGTTGTATAGATCTGTTAATTGGATGATGTCGTGTTGTAGTAAAAATTGTTGAAAACAAAAATATAGATTTTTGTCAAAAATAAATTTGTCAAAACAAATTTGTTATTTTTGTCAAGGTAAATTAATTAAAATAAAAATCCCTATTTTTGTTCATTAGTTATGTGACACCAAATTGAACATTTTGTGATGTTTGAGATTATTTGAATTGACTATATTGTGGTGAATTGACCGTATTGTGTTGATGGATGGTATGAAATATATGAAATGTTTAGATCAAGGAAAATATCATTTTTGTTATATAAATTGTTAGAATAGAAAATTAACATTTTTATATAAAAATGTCATCATTTGGAAAAGAACATATTTTTATGTATAAATGTTAATATTATAAAAATCTCATTTTTACATTAGCATTATAAAGATCACATGTTTGTGGTACACTTTTGTTTGATTTGAATTGATCTAGTTTATCAATTCATAATAAAAATATGATTTGTCATTTTTGTTTGTTAATAAAAAGAAAACAAATTATGCATTTGTTTTGTTAAGAATGAAAAGAATGGAAATTTACATTGATTATGTTAAAGAAGGAAAAGTTATATTTTTACATTGTTTTATTATTAATTTCGATTTTTAATATTAATTGAATTAAAATAAGTTGATATTGATTTTTATAATTAATGAAAGGAAATCATTTTTGATTTATGACGAAAAGAATCACTTTTGTTTGTAAAGAAATCGGTAATGACATTAATTTGCTCCATTATGTATTAGTGTAGAAAATGAAACTTATTTGCACTGTTATTCGTCAATGAGACTTATTTACACCGCTATGTTGAAATTAGAAGATGAGACTTATGTACACCGTCATGAGTTGAATTAGGAATTGACATTGTTTTCACACTGTTATGTGATAATTTAGAAATGAACATTTTTGCACCATTATGTGTTAATAATGAAATGAATATTTTCACCTCCAAGTTGTTATAAAAGAAAGTTATATTTTCTTAATGTAGATAAGGATTAGAAAAGTTTTACATCTTTCTTAATGTAAATAAGAATTAGAAGAAAATTTCATTTTTATGTAATTAAGTTAGAGAACATAAAAATAACATTTTTATGTAATTAAGTCAATTTACATGTGAATTAGATTAAAGTGAAAAAATTATATTTATTATGTAATTAAGGTTTAAGGAGTAAAATTACCATTTTAATGTAATTAAGGTTTAAGGAGTAAAATTACCATTTTCATGTAATTAGATTTAAAGTAAGTGAAATTTACATTAAAAGAACACATTTCTAGTACGTTAAAAAGAACATCTTTTTAGTGTGTTAAAAAGAAGATATTTTAGTGTCAAATTGGTTACGCTAAAAAGATGTATTTTTAATGTGAAATTGTTACATTAAAAATAATGGATTAAAAGTTTATATTTTATTTAATGTAATAGATAGAAGGAGAAAAGTTTACATCTTCTATTCAATGTAATAGAAAAAGAAAAAAATTACATTTGTACGTAATGCAATCAAAAAGAAGAAAATTACATTTTATAATGTAGTGAAAGAAGTTAAAAGGAGTTATATTTTTTAGAATGTAATAAAAGAGAATAAAGAAAAGAATACATTTCTTTTTATATGAGGAAAAGAATACATTTTTATGCTAGTCATGAAACGAGGGAAATGATCATATTTTTAAAATAAAAATATGCTAACATTAAAGGTCTCATTTTTAATGTAACGTTAAAATATAGAAAAATGATCTTAATGTTAAAGTGTAAGTGTGATTTCATTGAAAATTCTCATTTTCAATGTAAAGTGAAATTTAGAAAAAGGGATCATAATTTTAAAATGAAAACTTGATTACATTAAAAAACTCTTTTTTAATGTAAAGTAGAAAAAGTAGAAAATGATCATATTTTGAAGAGAAGGATAGGTTGTCATTGGAAATCCCATTTTCAATGTAAATGTAAAATATATAAAAATTTGATATGTGAATAAAAATATCGTTTTGTTAGAAAGCATGTCATGTGGATAAAATACCATTTTATTAGAAAAGTCATTTTAATGAAAAAATATCACATATATTTGAAATGTTATGTTAAGGTTAAAATTATCATTTTTGTTAGGAAATGATAAGTTAGATTAAAATTATCATTTTCGGTTTGGAAATGATAAGGTGGGTTAAAAATATCATTTAGTTATAAAATGAGGAATTACACTAAAAACACATTTTTAATGTAATATTAGAAACATAGAACAGAAATTAACATTTTTTTCTCATTAAAATAGATTGAGCAAAAATACACATTCTTGTTCATTAGACAAAATTAATATTTTGTTCGTTAAGATGGTTTGGACGGAAATATATGTTTGTTCATTAAAAACAAAAATAAACGTTTTTGTCAAAAGAATAGAATTGGAATAAAATTCACATTTTTGTCTAAATAAAAGAGTTGAAACAAGAATGTACATTTTGTCAAATGTGGTAGTTGAAAACAAAAATTACATTTTCGTTAGAAGAGATTTGAATTAAAAAGAAAAAAATTTCCATATTGTTGAACTAGAATTGTCAACAAAAATGAATGCATCACTTTTAGGCATTCTGTTGTGATAAAATTTGTATGTTAACTAAAGAATTATGTTTACCGTCATAATGCACATTAGAATTTGGGTATAAATAAAAAGGACACTTTTATTGTCAATACATATTAGAATTTGTGTATGAAATGTAAACACATTAGAATCATGTGGCGAATTCATGCAAATAAAAACATGAATAGAAAATAAAAAATATGAATTGAAAAAGTGTATTTTAATTTACATTTTAGATGTAAATAAAGGCAAAGTGACATTTTAAAGAATTTACATTTTTCAATGTAAGCAAAGGAAATAAAGGAATGATTAGGAATTTAAATTTCCCAATGTAAATAAATATAGAATAAAAGTTACATTTTCGTATAATAATATATTGAAATATAAGTTTATATTTCTCAATGTAAATAAAATTGGAATAGAAATTTACATTTTTCAATGTAAATAATAAGATTAGAAATTTACATTTCTAAGGAATAGATTTTCATTAGGAAAAAAATAATGAAACCAAATATACATTTTGTGTAAATTGAAGGATGGAAGAAGAAAATATACATTGTTATGTTTAGGATGTGTATGTAAAGTAAAATAAAAATAGCGGTAGATCGTTATAAATTATTAACAACGATACGAAATGGTTTTCAAATTTATATATGCGAGAGTTATTTAGAAAGTCTGAGTTTACTCTCATTCCAAATAATGATACGACGTTCGAAGAATTGAAGACTGCGATTGAAGACCGACGATCTTCACATCGAATGGGTAACTAGTGTTGAGGCCTTTGATTGATTTTCTCCCAAGACGGGGCTAAGATGGTAGTTATCCGGACGTAGTGTTGATTTGTATGGATTTGGCTTTCGCTCAAACCCAGAGCATAGGCTTATAAATGGAATGTGTGTCTGACAATGTAATCCTTTATATTGTATTTATTGATTTTCTGTTGAATGTACGAATGCTTGGTGGTGGAGAATTTATTCTCTTGCTTAACACCCTTTTGTATATTTTGGCAAAAGATTAATAGTATGATATGGATTGACAGTGTGGCATACCAAGATGCAATGATCAAGGTTTCTTGTTGAAAAGCAGGCCTTATGGTTGATGATCAAAGAACGGCCTGTTTATGCGTAGCTTTGTGTACAGCGTGACTTCGCGAGCCTCACAACCTGGTTGGAGTCTAAAACGGGAGAAGGGAATACAGGGAGAGCAACATGTTCCTTTCAAGCTAGGGGTAGTGTCCGTGCTTAAACTGGCTGATATTTTACTTATGTGGATGATGGAATGAGGCGCACCTCGGATGATAGGTCCTATAGGATCGGGAAACGTGTGTTCAGGAATAACTAATCCATGAAGCTGTATGTGAGGACCGGCCCTGCAGGATCCAAGGGTTAACTGCGGGGAATCCTGAGACATTAGCTAGAGTGTCTCGAATCGGTAAGGAGCTCCTCCCTAGCCTTGACTCATGATGGAAAACCCAATTCCCAATACGACCCTATGGATTTGATTGTATTACTAGTATGGAGGCATAATATATGGTAGCTATGCTTCCTAGAATTGTTACATTTACTTTGAAATGTTTTTGAAACATATATACACTAATAATAATAACAAATTCGTTTTTATCATATCAAGCATTTTTGACCATTATAAGGTAAAACTCTATCCTCCAGTTTGCGTTGCATTGTGTGATGGGACTTGAGTCTTATGATGGTTTCATTTTTCTAAAAAGAATTGCGTTGTTTAACAATTTACTTTAATTTATGCTCCGGCAATCCATTGGAGTAAACCTGTTCCGTGTTAGCGGCGTGGTCCTTGGATTTGCCTTATTACTATTAGTTAAATTAGTTTAGAATTCTCACACCAGTCCCATGACTGACCCGTTGTTTGTTTCCACCTTTACAAACTCGGGTGCCCTCTTCTCCACACGGGCAGTCGAGTAGTTTGTCTACAGGTTCTTATCTCAAGCAGGATTCTTGATTGAAGCCTAAAGTTGTGTCCAGAGCATCGAAGTCTTCCACTGTGTATTGTATTTAATTTATTGTAATTTATCTTCTGCTGTAATTTTATTCAATATACTCTGATATGTTTTTTACTCTGATGTAACATTATTGTAATGTTTATAAAAGTCTGCTGTTATTGTTCTGATGTTGTTGCATTCCCAAAGTAAGCGTATCCGGCAATTTCCCGCAAGGGCGATATTCGGGTCGTTTCTTGAGCTACATCCCCATTTGAGGTAGTTCATCCGTACTGAATATAAATTATTAGTGATGACGGTAATGAATTAGAGGAGCAAAGGAAGAAGATCAATGAAGGCGAGGAATGTTAAATTGCGGTTCGGTTCGATTAGCTATGCAATCAGACAGTAGTTTAGGAATCAAAGCTGAGCTAAAGAGAAGAAGAGGAGGAAATATTGGGATTCTTAAGCGTTTGCTTAAAACTCCATGTGTATTCATGGTAAAATGACCCCTTTTAATGGGGCCCATCTCAAGCCATTTAAGGCTTCCTAAGTACACGTTTGTTTTTAAGTCATGAACACGATAGTTACTGAAGTCTTCAGTATAAATTATCTTTTTATCAGAGGGCTTTTTGATAATCGGTAATGATATTAGATATATAGGAAAGTTTGTTCAACGAGCACATGCTATGCGAGCGCTCTACCATCTGAGCTACATCCCCATACGACGTTGTTCATCTGTATTGAATAAATATTAATATTGATGAAGGAAATGAGTCAAAGGAGCAAAGGAAGAAGATGCAACGAAGGTGAGGAATATTAAATTATAGTTCGGTTCGGTTAGCTTTGCAATCGGAGTAATCGAAGTTTAGGAACCAGAGCTGAGCTAATGAGAGGAAGAGGAAATATTGGTATTCTGAAGTGTTTGCTTAAAACACGTGTGTATTATTTCGTTGTAAAATGACCCCTTTCAATGGGGCCCATCTCAAGCCGTTTTAGGCTTCCTAAAAACAAGTTTGTTTTTAAGTCATGAAGTTTTCAGTATAAATTAACTTTTTATCAGAGAGCTTTTCGATAATTTGTAATGATATTAAATATACCAGAAAATTTGTTCATGCTGATCTTCCATTTTGATTTTGATTTAGAGTAAACTGGATTTTTATTATAACATTTACTATAGTTTTCAGACTACTGGCACAAATCCCTTACAAGACCCAGAAGGGATGAATAAACATTTTCAGCAGCACGTAATGTAACAAGGGAAAGGAAAGAAAACAAAAATTGCTATTCAATATAAAATAATAACCTCAGTCTTCTGTAAACGACCTTCAATTGTTAGACTACATAAGTGAACAACATTCAGATCTAACGCTGCGTGGATTTAAAGGATAAATCAAAGTGATAAGAGGCAGTTATCTGGATCGATAAAACCCATGGTGTAGACGGGAGAATAGAGCCTCTGATGGATGACAGGGGAAAAAGGATGGAGATGCAGTATATCGATCCCCGTACCTCTTGCATGCTAAGCGAGCGCTCTACCGTCTGAGCTACATCCCCGTTTGACGTTGTTCATCCGTACTGAATATAAATTATTAGTGATGACGGTAATGAACCAAAAAAGCAAAGGAGGAAGATCCAACGAAGGTGAGGAATGTCAAATTGCAGTTCGGCTCAGTTAGCTATGCAATCGGAGTAACCGTAGTTTAGGAACTAAAGCTGAGCTAATGAGTAGAAGAGGGGGAACTATTTGTATTCTGAAATGTTTTCTCAAAACACCATGTGTATTATTTCATTGTAAAATGACCCCTTTTAATAGGGCCCATCCCAAGCTGTTTTAGGCTTCCCAAGTACATGTTTGTTTTTAAGTCATGATCACGATTGTTACTGAAGTTTTCAGTCTAAATTAGCTTTTTATAAGAGGGCTTTTGGATAATCGGTAATGATACTAGATATATAGGAAAGTTTGTTCATGCAGATCTTCCATTTTGATTTCAATTTAGAGTAAATTGGATTTTTATTATAACATTTATTATAGTTTTCAGACTATTGGCACAAATACATCATAAGAGCCAGAAGGGGAAGAATAAACATTTTACGCAGCACATAATCTTAGCACGGGAAAGGGAAAAAACAAAAATTAGCATTCATTATGAAATAATAACTTCAGTCTTCTGTAAACGACCTTCAATTGTTAGGCTACATAAGCGAACAAAATTCAGACCTAACGCTGCGTGAATATAAAGGATAAATCAAAGCAGTGGGAGGCAATTATCTGGATCGATAAAACCTATGGAGGAGTCGGGAGAACAGATCCGCCGACGAATGATGGGGCAAAAGGATGGAGATGCAGGGTATCGATCACCGTACCTCTCGCATCTAAGCGAGCGCTCTACCATCTGAGCTACATCACTATTTGAGGTTGTCCATCCATACTGAATATAAATTATTAGTGATGATGGCAATGATCAAAGGAGCAAAGGAAGAAGATGCAACGAAGGTGAAGAATGTTAAATTGTAGTTCGGTTCGGTTAGCTATGCAATCGGAGCAACTGAAGTTTAGAACCAGGGCTGAGATAATGAGAAGAAGAGGAGGAAATATTGGGATTCTGAAGCTTTTGCTTGAAACACCAAGTGTATTATTTCGTGGTAAAATAACCCCTTTTAATGGGGCCCATCTCAAGTACAAGTTTGTTTTTAAGTCATGAACACGATAATTACTGAAGTTTTCAGCATAAATTAGCTATTTATAAGAGATCTTTTTGATAATCCGTAATGATACTAGATATACAGAAAGTTTGTTCATGCTTATCTTCCATTTTGAATTTGATTTAGAGTAAACTGGATTTTTATTATAACATTTATTATAGTTTTCAGATTACTGTCAGAAATCCCTCACAAGTCTAAGAAGGGGAAGAATAAACATTTTATGCAGCACATAATGTAGCAGAGGAAAGGAAAGAAAATAAAAATTACTATTTAATATGAAATAATAACGTCAGTCTTCTGTAAACGACCTTCAATTGTTAGGCTACATAAGTGAACAACATTCAGATCTAACGCTGCATGGATTTAAAGGATAAATCAAAGCGATGGGAGGCAGTTATCTGGATCGATAAAACCCATGGTGGAGACGGTAGCATAGAGCCTCCGACGGACGACGGAGGAAAAAGGATGGAGATGCGGGGTATCGATCCCCATACCTCTCACATGCTAAGCGAGCGCTCTACCATCTAAGCTACATTCTCATTCGACGTTGTTCATCCGTACTGAATATAAATTATTAGTGATGACGGTAATGAACCAAAGAAACAAAGGAGGAAGATGCATTGAAGGTGAGGAATGTTAAATTGTGGTTCGGTTCGGTTAGCTATGCAATCAGAGTAATCGTCTTTAGGAACCGAGGCTGAGCTAATTAGTAAAAGAGGAGGAAATATTAGGATTCTGAGGCATTTGTTTACAACACCATGTGTATTATTTCGTTGTAAAATGACCCACTTAATAGGGCCCATCTCAGGCCGTTTCAGGCTTCCCAAATACGTGTTTGTTTTTAAGTCATGAACACGATAGTTACTGAAGTTTTCAGTTTAAATTAGCTTTTTATTAGAGGTCTTTTTGATAATCAGTAATGATCCTAGATATATAGGGAAGTTTGTTCGTATTGATCTTCCATTTTCATTTCAATTTAAAGTAAACTGGAAATTTATTATAACATTTATTATAGTTTTCAGACTATTGGCACAAATCCCTCACAAGACCTAGAAGGGGAAGAACAAACATTTTCTGTAGCACATAATGTAGCAGGGGAAAGGAAAAACACATAACATTCAATACGAAATAATAACCTCAGTCTTCTATAAACGACCATCAATAGTTAGGCTACAGAAGCGAACAACATTCAAACCTAACGCTGCGGATTTAAAGGATAAATCCAAGCGATGGGAGGCAGTTATCTGGATTGATAAAACCAATGGAGGAGATGGGAAAACAGAGCCGCCGATGGACGACAGATGAAAAAGGGTAGAGACGCAAGGTATCAATCCCTATACCTCTTGCATGCTAAGTGAGCCCTATACCATATGAGCTACGTTCCCATTCAACACTGTTCGTCCGTACTAAATATAAGTTATTAGTCATGATGGTAATGAGTCAAAGGGGAAAAGGATGAAGATGCAACGAAGGTGAGGAATGTTAAATTGTGATTCGATACGGTTAGCTATGCAATTAGAGTAACCGAAGTTTAGGAACCAGAGCTTGGCTAATGAGAAGAAGAGGAGGAAATATTAGGATTCTGAAGCGTTTGCTTAAAACACCATGTGTATAATTTCGTTGTAAAAAGCCCCTTTTAATGGGGCCCATCTCAAGTCGTTTTAGGATTCCCAAATACAAGTTTGTTTTTAAGTCATGAACATTATAGTTGCTGAAGTTTTCAGTATAAATTAGCTATTTATATGAGGGCTTTTTAATAATCAGTAATGATACTGGATATACAGGAAAGTTTGTTCATGTAGATCTTCCATTTTGATTTTTATTTAGAGTACACTGGATTTTTATTAGAACATTTATTGTAGTTTTTAGACTACTGACACAAATCCCTCACAAGACCAAGAAGGGGAAGAATAAGCATTTTCTGTAGCGCATAATGTAGCGGGGAAAGGAAAAAAACAAAAATTAGCATTTAATATGAAATAATAACCTAAGTCTTCTCAATTGTTAGGCTACATAAGCGAACAACATTCAGATATTACGCTGCGTGGTTTTAAAGGATAAATCAAAGTCCCGTGAGGCAGTTATCTGGATCGATAAAACCCATGGTGGAGACGGGAGAACAGAGCCTCCGACGGATGGCGAAGGAAAAAGGATGGAGATGCGGGGTATCGATCCCCGTACCTCTCGCATGCTAAGCGAGCGCTCTACCATCTGAGCTACATCCCCGTTCGACGTTGTTCACCCGTACTGAATATAAATTATTATGATGGTAATGAACCAAAGGAGCAAAGGAAGAAGATGCAACGAAGGTGAGGAATGTTAAATTTTGGTTCGGTTAGTTATGCAATCGGAGTAACCGTAGTTTAGGAACCAAAGCTGAGCTAATGAGTAGAAGAGGATGAAATATTGGGATTCTGAGGCGTTTGCTTAAAACACCATGTGTATTATTTCGTTGTAAAATGACCCCTTTTAATAGGGCCCATATCAAGCCGTTTTAGGCTTCCCAAATACATGTTTGTTTTTAAGTCATGAACACGATTGTTACTGAAGTTTTCAGTATAAATTAGATTTTTATAAGAGGGCTTTTTATAATCGATAATGATACTAGATATATAGGAAAGTTTATTCTTGTTGATCTTCCATTTTAATTTTGATTTAGAGTAAATTGGATTTTTATTATTACATTTATTATAGTTTTCAGACCACTGGCACAAATCCCTTACAAGACCTGAAGGGGAAGTATAAACATTTTCTACAGCACGTAATGTAGCAGGGGAAAGGAAAGAAAACAAAAATTACTATTCAATATGAAATAATAACCTCGGTCTTTTGTAAACGACCTCCAATAGTTAGGCTACATAAGCGAATAACATTCAGATATAACCCAGCGTGGATTTAAAGGATAAATCAAAGCGATTGGAGGCAGTTATCTGGATTGATAAAACCAATGGTGGAGACGGGAGAACAGAGCCTCCGATGGACGACAGAGGAAAAAGGTTGGAGATTTGGGGTATCGATCCTCGTACCTCTCGCATGTTAAGTGAGCGATCTACCATCTGAGCTACATCCCCATTCAATATTGTTCATCCGTACTAAATATAAATTATTAGTAATGACGGTAATGAATCAAATGAGAAAAGGAAGAAGATGCAACGAAAGTGAGGAATGTTAAATTGCGGTGCGGTTCGGTTCGCTATGCAATCGAAGTAACTGTAGTTTAGGAACCAAAGCTTAGCTAATGAGAAGAAGAGGAGGAAATATTGGGATTCTGAAGCGTTTGCTTAAAACACCATGTGTATTATTTGTTGAAAAATGAACCCTTTTAATAGGGCCCATCTCAAGCCGTTTTAGGCTTCCCAAATGAATGTTTGTTTTTAAGTCATGAACACGATAGTTGCTGAAGTTTTCAGCATAAATTATCTTCTTATAAGAGGGCTTTTTGATAATCGGTAATGATACTAGATATATATTAAAGTTTGTTCATGCTGATCTTTCATTTTGTTTTATATTTCGAGCATACTGGATTTTTATTGTAACATTTATTATATTTTTCAAACTACAGGCACAAATTCCTCACAAATCCAGAATTTTCTTTTGCACTTAATGTAGTAGATGAAAGGAAAAAAACAAGCATTCAATATGAAATAATAACCACGGTCTTCACAATTGTTAGGCTACATAAGCGAACAACATCAGATATAACGCAACTGGATTTAAAGGATAAATCAAAGCGACGAGAGGCAGTTATCTGGATCGATAAAACCCATGGAGGAGACAGGAGAACAGAGCCGCCGACGGATGACGAAGGAAAAAGGATGGAGATGCGGGGTATCAATCCCTGTATCTCTCGCATGCAAAGTGAGCGCTTTACCATCTGAGCTACATCCTCGTTCGACGCTGTTCATCTGTACTGAATTTAAATTATTAGTGATGACGTCAATGAGTCAAAGGAGCAAAGGAAGAAGATGCAATGAAGGTGAGGAATGTTAAATTGCAATTCAGTTCGGTTAGCTATGCAATTGGAGTAACCAAAATTTAGGAACCAGAGCTGAGATAATGAGAAGAAGAGGAAGAAATATTGGGATTCTGAAGCGTTTGCTTAAAATACCATGTGTTTATTTCATCGTGAAATGACCTACTTTAATGGGGCCCATCTCAAGCTGTTTTAGGCTTCCTAAATACTAGTTTGTTTTTATGTCATGAACACGGTAGTTACTGAAGTTTTCATTATAAATTAGCTTTTTATAAGAGAGCTTTTTGATAATTTGTAACGATACTAGATATACCAGAAAGTTTGTTCATGCTGATCTTCCATTTTGATTTTGATTTAAGATAAACTGGATTTTTATTATAACATTTATTATAGTTTTCAAACTACTGGCACAAATCCCTTAAAAGACCCAGAATGGGAAGAATTAACATTTTCTGCAGCACGTAATGTAGCAGGGGAAAGGAAAGAAAACAAAAATTACTATTCAGTATGAAATAATAACCTCAGTTTTCTGTAAACGACCTTCAATTATTAGGCTACACAAGCGGACAACATTGAGATCTAACGCTGCATGAATTTAAAAGATAAATCAAAGTGACGAGCGGCAATTATTCGGATCGATAGAACCCATGGTGGAGACGGGAGAACAGAGCCTCCGACGGACGACGAAGGAAAAAGGATGGTGATGCGGGGTATCGATCCCCGTATCTCTCGCATGCTAATCGAGCACTCTACCATCTGAGCTACATCCCCGTTCGAGGTTGTTCATCCGTACTGAATATAAATTATTAGTGATGACGGTAATGAATCAAAGGAGCAAAGGAAGAAGATGCAACGAAGGTGAGGAATGTTAAATTGCGGTTTGGTTCGGTTAGCTATGCAATCGGAGTAACCGTTGTTTAGGAACCAAAGCTGAGCTAACGAGAAGAAGAGGAGAAAATATTGGGATTCTGAAGCGTTTGCTTAAAACTCCATATGTATTATTTCATTGTAAAATTACCCCTTTTAATAGGGCCTATCTCAAGCCGATTTAGGCTTCCAAAATACATGTTTGTTTTTGAGTCATGAACACGATAGTTACTGAAGTTTTCAGCATAAATTATCTTTTTATAAGAGGGCTTTTTGATAATCGGTAATGATACTAGATATATAGGAAAGTTTTTTCATGCTGATCTTCCATTCTGATTTCAATTTATAGTAAACTGGATTTTTACTGTAACATTTATTATAGTTTTCACAAGACCAAGAACGGGAAGAATAAACATTTTCTACAGCATATAATGTAGAAGGGGAAAGGAAAAAAACCAAAATTAGCATTCAATATGAAAAATTAACCTCAGTCTTCTGTAATCGACCTTCAATTGTTAGGCTACATAAGCGAACAACATTCAGATCTAATGCCGCGTGGATTTAAAGGATAAATCAAAGCAACGGGAGGCAGTTATTCTGATCGATAAAACCCATGGAGGAGACGGGAGAGCAGATCCGCTGACAGACTATGGAGGAAAAATGATGGAGATGCAGGGTATCGATCCCCGTACCTCTCGCATGCTAAGCGAGCGCTCTACCATCTGAGCTACATCCCCGTTCGACATTATTCATCCGTACAGAATAAATATTATAAGTGATGACGGCAATGAGTCAAAGGAGCAAAGGAAGAAGATGCAACGAAGGTGAGGAATGTTAAATTGTGGTTCGGTTCGGTTAGCTATGCAATCGGAGTAACCGTAGTTCAGGAACAAAAGCTGAGCTAATGAGTAGAAAAGGAGGAAATTTTGGGATTCTGAGGGGTTTGCTTAAAACACCATGTGTATTATTTCATTGTAAAATGACCCCATTTAATAGGGCCCATCTCAAGCTATTTTAGGCTTCCCAAATTCAAGTTTGTTTTTAAGTCATGAACACGATAGTTACTAAAGTTTTCAATATAAATTAGATTTTTATAAGAGGGCTTTTTATAATCGGTGATGATACTAGATATATAGGAAAGTTTATTCTTGCTGATCTTTCATTTTAATTTTGATTTTGAGTAAGTTGGATTTTTATTATAACATTTATTATAGTTTTCAGACCACTGTCACAAATCCCTTACAAGACCCAAAAAGGGGAAGTATAAACATTTTCTACAGCACATAATGTAGCAGGGGAAAGGAAAGAAAACAAAAATTACTATTCAATATGAAATAATAACCTCAGTCTTCTGTAAACAACCTCCAACTGTTAGGCTACATAAGCAAATAACTTTCAGATATAATGCTGCGTGGATTTAAAGGATAAATCAAAGCGACGGGAGGCAGTTATCTGGATCGATAAAACCCATGGTGGAGACGGGAGTACAGAGCCTCCGACGGACGATGGAGGAAAAAGGATGGAGATGCAGGGTATAGATCCCCGTACTTCTCGCATGCTAAGCGAGCGCTCTACCATCTGAGCTACATTCCCGTTCAACGTTGTTCATCCGTATTGAATATAAATTATCACTGATGATGGTAATGAATCAAAGGAGCAAAGGAAGAAGATGCTCCGAAGGTGAGGAATGTTAAATTGCGGTTCGGTTCGGTCCGTTATGCAATCGAAGTAACTGTAGTTTAGGAACCAAAGCTTAGTTAATGAGAAGAGGAGGAGGAAATATTGGGATTCTGAAGCGTTTGCTTAAAACACCAGGTGTATTATTTTGTTGAAAAATGACCCCTTTTAATAGGGCCCATCTCAAGCCGTTTTAGGCTTCCCAAATACATGTTTTTTTAAGTCATGAACACGATAGTTATTGAAGTTTTCAGTATAAATTATCGTTTTATAAGAGGGATTTTTGATAATCGGTACTGATACTATATATATATATATATATATATATATAAGTTTGTTCATGCTGATCTTTCATTTTGATTTAGAGCATACTGGATTTTTATTATGACATTTATTCTATTTTTCAGACTATTGGCACAAATTCCTCACAAGACCCAGAAGGAGAAGAATAAACATTTTCTGCAGCACATAATTCAGCAGAGG
Organism: Allium sativum; assembly: GCA_030737875.1. Lineage (NCBI taxonomy): Eukaryota > Viridiplantae > Streptophyta > Magnoliopsida > Asparagales > Amaryllidaceae > Allium > Allium sativum. The sequence goes on along the minus strand of CM060926.1, from coordinate 1,012,424,861 downwards.
AAAGAAAAAAAACAAAAATTAGCATTCACTATGAAATAATACCACAGTCTTCACAATTGTTAGGCTACATAAGCGAACAACATCAGATATAACGCACCGTGGATTCAAAGGATAAATCAAAGCGACGGGAGGCAATTATCTGGGTCGATAAAGCCCATGGAGGAGACGGGAGAACAGAGCCGCCGACGGACGATGGAGGAAAAAGGATGGAGATGCAGGGTATCAATCCCCGTACCTCTCGCATGCTAAGCGAGCGCTCTACCATCTGAGCTACATCCCTGTTTCGATGCTGTTCATCCGTACTGAATATAAATTATTAATGATGACGGTAATGAGTCAAAGTAGCAAAGGAAGAAGATGCAACGAAGCTGAGGAATGTTAAATTGCAATTCAGTTCGGTTAGCTATGCAATCGGAGTAACCGAAGTTTTGGAACCAGAGCCGAGATAATGGGAAGAAGAGGAGGAAATATAAGGATTCTGAAGCGTTTGCTTAAAACACCATGTGTACTATTTCGTTGTAAAATGACCCGTTTTAAGGGGCCCATCTCAAGCCGTTTTAGGCTTCCCAAATACAATTTTGTTTTTAAGTCATGAACAAGATGGTTACTGAAGTTTTCATCATAAATTTGCTTTTTGTAAGAGAGCTTTTTGATAGTCTGTAATGATACTAGATGTACCAGAATGTTTGTTCATGCTGATCTTCCATTTTTATTTTGATTTAGAGTATACTGGATTTTTATTATAACATTTATTATAGTTTTCAAACTACTAGCACAAATCCCTTACAAGATCCAGAAGGGGAAGAATAAATATTTTCTGCAACACGTAATGTAGCAGGTGAAAGGAAAATAAATAGCATTCAGCATGAAATAATAACCTCAGTCTTCTCAATTGTTAGGCTACATAAGTGAACAACATACAGATCTAACGCTGCGTGGATTTAAAGGATAAATCAAAGCGATGGGAGTGAGTTATCTGGATCAATAAAACCCATGGAGGAGATGGGAGAACAGCGCCGCCGACGGACGATGGAGGAAAAAGGATGGAGATGCAAGGTATTGATCCCCGTACCTCTCGCATGTTAAACGAGCGCTCTACCATCTGAGCTACATGCCCGTTCGACGCTGTTCATCCGTATTGAATATAAATTATTAGTGATGACAGTTATGAGTCAATGGAGGAAAGGAAAAAGATGCAACAAAGGTGAGGAATATTAAATTGCGGTTCGGTTAGGTTAGCTATGCAATCGGAGTAACCAAAGTTTAGGAACTAGAGCCGAGCTAAAGAGAAGAAGTGGAGGAAATATTGGGATTATGAAGCGTTTACTTAAAACACCATGTGTATTATTTCGTTCTAAAATGACCCCTTTTAATGTGGCCTATCTCAAGTCGTTTTAGGCTTCCCAAATACATGTTTGTTTTTAAGTCGTGTACACGATAGTTACTAAAGTTTTCAGTATAAATTAGCTTTTTACAAGAGAGCTTTTTGATACTCTGTAATGATACTAGATATACCATAAAGTTTGTTCATGTTGATCATCCATTTTGATTTTTATTATAACTTTTATCATATTTTTCAGACTACCGGTAGAAATCCCTTACAAGACCCAAAAGGGGAAGAACAAACATTTTCTGCAGCACGTAATGTAGCAGGGGAAAGGAAAGAAAACAAAAATTAGTAATCAATATGAAATAATTACCTCAGTCTTCTTTAAACGACCTTCAATTGTTAGGCTACATAAGCGAACAACATTAAGATCTAATGCTGCGTGGATTCAAACGATAAATCAAAGCGGCGGGTGGCAGTTTATTTGGATCGATAAAACCCATGAAGGAGACGGGAGAACAGAGCCTCCAATGGACGATGGAGGAAAAAGGATGGAGACGGGGGGTATCGATCTCCGTACCTCTCCCATGCTAAGCGAGCGCCCTACCATCTAAGCTACATCCCCATTTGATGTTGTTCATCCATACTGAATATAAATTATTAGTGATGATGGTAATGAATCAAAGGAGCAAAGGAAGAAGATGCAACGAAGGTGAGGAATGTTAGGTTCGCTTCATTTAGCTATGCAATCGGAGTAACCAAAGTTTAGGAAACAAAGTTGAGCTAATGAGGAGAAGAGGAGGAAATATTGGGATTCTAAAGCGTTTGCTTAAAACACCAAATGTATTATTTCGTTGCAAAATGACCCCTTTTACCGGGGCCCATCTCAAGCCATTTTAGGATTCCCAAATACATGTTTGTTTTTAAGTCATGAACACGATAATTACTGAAGTTTTCATTATAAATTAGCTTTTTATAAGAGGGCTTTTTGATAATCGGTAATGATACTAGATATATAGGAAAGTTTGTTCATGCTGATCTTCCATTTTGATTTCGATTTAGAGTAAACTGGATTTTTATTATAACATTTATTGTAGTTTTCAGACTAGTGGCACAAATCCCTCACAAGACCTCGAAGGGGAAGAATAAATATTTTCAGCGGCACATAATGTAGCAGCGGAAGGAAAAAAACAAAAAAATGCACTCAGTGTGAAATAATAACCTCATTCTTCTGTAAACGACCTTAAATAGTTAGGCAACATAAGCGAACAACATTCAGATCTAACGCTGCGCGAATTTAAAGGATAAATCAAAGCGATGGGAGGTAGTTATCTAGATCGATAAAACCATTGGAGGAGACGGTAGAACAGAGCCGCCGAAGGATGATGGAGGAAAAATGGTGGAGATGCAAGGTATCGATCCACGTACCTCTCGCTTACTAAATGAGCACTCTACCATCTGAGCTACATTCATATTCAACGTTGTTCATTTGTACCGAATACAAATTATTAGTGATGATGGTAATGAGTCAAAGGAGAAAAGGAAGAAGATGCAATGAAGGTGAGGAATGTTTAATTGCGATTCAGTTCGGTTAGCTATGCAATCGGAGTAACCGAAGTTTAGGAACCAGAGTCGAGCTAATGAGAAGAAGAGAAGGAAATATTGGGATTCTGAAGCGTTGCTTAAAACACCAAATGTATTATTTAATTGTAAAGTGGCCCCTTTTAATGGGGCCCATCTCAAGGCATTTTAGGCTTCCCAAATACAAGTTCGTTTTAAGTCATGAACACGAAAGTTGCTGAAGTTTTCAGCATAAAATAACTTTTTGTATGAGAGCTTTTTGATAATCAGTAATGATACAAGATATACAAGAAAGTTTGTTCATGCAAATCTTCCATTTTGATTTTGGTTTAGAGTAAACTGGATTTTTATTGTAACATTTATTATAGTTTTCAGACTACTAGCACAAATCCCTCACAAGACCCAGATGGGGAAGAATAAACATTTTCTGTAGCACAAAACGTAGCTAGGGAGAGGGGAAAAAACAAAAATTAGCATTCAATATGAAATAATAACCTCAGTCTTCTCAATTGTGAGGTTATATAGGTGAACAACATATAGATATAACGCATCGTGGATTTAAAGGATAAATCAAAGCAACGGGAGGCAGTTATCTGGATCGATAAAACCCATGGAGGAGATGGGAGAACAGAGCCGCCGACGGACGACACAGGAAAATGGATGGAGATGCGGATTATCGATCCCCGCACCTCTTGCATGCTAAGCGAGAGCTCTACCATCTGAGCTACATCCCCGTTCGACGTTGTTCATCCGTACTGAATATAAATTATTAGTGATGACGGTAATGAGTCAAAGGAGCAAAGGAAGAAGGTGCAACGAAGGTGAGGAATGTTAAATTGCGGTTCAGTTCGGTTTGCTATGCAATCGGAGTAACCGAAGTTTAGGAACCAGAGCTGAGCTAATGAGAAGAAGAGGAGGAAATACTGGGATTTTGAAGCGTTTTCTTAAAACACCATGTGTATTATTTCGTTGTAAAATGACCCCTTTTAATGGGGCCCGTCTTAAGCTATTTTAGGCTTCCCAAATACAAGTTTGTTTTTAAGTCATAAACACGATAATTACTAAAGTTTTCAGTATAAATTAGCTTTTTATAAGAGATCTTTTTGATAATCAGTAATGATAGTAGATATACAGAAAGTTTGTTCACACTTATCTTCCATTTTGATTTTGATTTAGAGTAAACTGGATTTTTATTATAACATTTATTATAGTTTTCAGACTACTGGCACAAATCCCGCTCAAGACTAAGAAGGGGACTAATAAACATTTTATGCAGCTCATAATGTAGCATGGGAAAGGAAAAAAAACAAAAATTAGCATTCAATATGAAATAATAACCTCAGTCTTCTGTAAACGGCCTTCAATTGTTCGGCTACATAAGCGCGCTGCATGGGTTTAAAAGATAAATCGAAATGACGGGAGGCAGTTATCTGGATCGATAAAACCCATCGAGGAGGCGGGAGAATAGAGCCGCTTACGGACGACAAAATGAAAAGGTTGGAGATGCGGGGTATCGATCTCCGTACCTCTCGCATGCAAAGCGAGTGCTCTACCATCTGAGCTACATCCCCGTTCAATGTTGTTCATCCGTACTGAATATAAATTATTAATGATGACGGTAATGAGTCAAAGGAGCAAAGAAAGGAGAAGCAACGAAGGTGAGGAATGTTAAATTGCAATTCAGTTCGGTTAGTTATGCAATCGGAGTAACTGAAGTTTAGGAACTAGAGCTGAGCTAATGAGAAGAAGTGGAAGAAATATTGGGATTATGAAGCGTTTACTTAAAACACCATGTGTATTATTTCGTTGTAAAATGACCCCTTTAGTGTGGCCCATCTCAAGTCGTTTTAGGCTTCCCAAATACAAGTTTGTTTTTAAGTCATGAACACGATAGTTACTAAAATTTTCAGTATAAAATTAGCTTTTTATAAAAGAGCTTTTTGATACTCTGTAATGATACTAGATATACCGGAAAGTTTATTCATGTTGACCTTCCATTTTGATTTAGATTTAGAGTAAACTGGATTTTTATTATAACTTTTATTATAGTTTTCAAACTACTGGCACAAATCCCTTACAAGACCCAAAAGGGGTAGAATAAACATTTTCTGCAGCATGTAATGTAGCAGGGGAAAGGAAAGAAAACAAAAATTAGTAATCAATATGAAATAATAACCTCAGTCTTCTGTAAACGACCTTAAATTGTTAGGCTTCGTAAGCGAACAACATTAAGATCTAATGCTGCGTGGATTTAGAGGATAAATCAAAGCAGCGGGAGGCAGTTTATTTGGATCGATAAAACCCATGAAGGAGACTGGAGAACAGAGCTTCCGATGGACGATGGAGGAAAATGGATGGAGATGCGGGGTATCGTTCTCCGTACCTCTCCCATGCTAAGCGAGCGCCCTACCGTTTGAGCTACATCACCGTTCGATGTTGTTCATCCATACTGAATATAAATTATTAGTGATGATGGTAATGAATCAAAGGAGCAAATGAAGAAGATGCAACGAAGGTGATGAATGTTAGGTTCGCTTCATTTAGCTATGCAATCAGAGTAACCGAAGTTTAGGAAACAAAGTTGAGCTAATGAGGAGAAGAGGAGGAAATATTGGGATTCTAAAATGTTTGCTTAAAAACCATGTGTATTATTTCGTTGTAAAATGACCCCTTTTAATGGGGCCCGTATCAAGTGATTTTAGGATTCCCAAATACATGTTTTTTTAAAGTCATGAACACGATAGTTACTGAAGTTTTCATTATAAACTAGCTTTTTTTAAGAGGGCTTTTTGATAATCGGTAATGATACTAGATATATAGGAAAGTTTGTTCATGCTGATCTTCCATTTTGATTTCGATTTAGAGTAAACTGGATTTTTATTATAACATTTATTGTAGTTTTCAGACTAGTGGCACAAATCCCTCACAAGACCTCGAAGAGGAAGAATAAATATTTTCTGCAGCACATAATGTAGCAGCGAAAGGAAAAAAACAAAAAATTGCATTCAATATGAAATAAAACCTCAGTCTTCTGTAAACGACCTTTAATAATTAGGCTATATAGGCGAACAACATTAAGATCTAACGTTGTGCGAATTCAAAGGACAAATCCAAGCAATGGGAGGCAGTTATCTGGATCGATAAAACCAATGGAGGAGATGGGAGAACAGATCCGCCGACGGACGACGGAGGAAAAAGGGTGGAGATGCAGGGTATCGATCTGCGTGCCTCTCGCATGCTATTGAGCACTCTACCATCTGAGCTACATTCCTGTTCAACACTGTTCATCCGTACCAAATATAATTTATTAGTGATGATGGTGACGAGTCAAAGGAGCAAAGGAAGAAGTGGCAATGAAGGCGAGGAATGTTAAATTGCGATTTGGTTCGGTTAGCTATGCAATCGGAGTAACCGAAGTTTAGGAACCAGAGTCGAGCTAATGAGAAGAAAAGGAGGAAATATTGGGATTTTGAAGCGTCTGCTTAAAACACCATGTGTATTATTTCGTTGTAAAATGGACCCTTTTAATGGGGCCCATCTCAAGGCATTTTAGGCTTCCCAAATACTAGTTCATTTTTGAAGTCATGAACACGATAGTTGCTGAAGTTTTCAGTATAAATTAACTTTTTATATGAGAGCTTTTTGATAATCATTAATGATACAAGATATACAAGAAAGTTTGTTCATGCAGATCTTCCATTTTGATTTAGATTTAGAGTAAAGTGAATTTTTATTGTAACATTTATTATAGTTTTCAGACTACTGGCACAAATCCCTTACAAGACCCAAAAGGGGAAGAATAAACATTTTCTGTAGCACATAATGTAGCTAGGGAGAGGGGAAAAAAACAAAAATTAGCATTCAGTATGAAATAATAACCTCACTCTTCTCATTTGTGAGGTTACATAAGCGAACAACATTTAGATATAACGCATCGTGGATTTAAAGGATAAATCAAAGCGATGGGAGGCAGTTATCTGGGTCGATAAAACCCATGGAGGAGATGGGAGAACAGAGCCGCCGACGGACGACGGAGGAAAAAGGATGGAGATGCGGGTTATCGATCATCATACCTCTTGCATGCTAAGCGAGCGCTCTACCATCTAAGCTACATCCCCGTTCGACATTGTTCATCCGTACTGAATATATATTATTAGTGATGATGGTAATGAGTCAAAAGAGCAAAGGAAGAAGGTGCAACGAATGTGAGGAATGTTAAATTGCGGTTCAGTTCGGTTTGCTATGCAATCGGAGTAACCGAAGTTTAGGAACCAGAGCTGAGCTAATGAGAAGAAGAGGAGGAAATATTGGGATTTTGAAGCGTTTTCTTAAAACACCATGTGTATTATTTCATTGTAAAATGACCCCTTTTAATGGGGTCAATCTTAAGTTGTTTTAGGCTTCCCAAATACAAGTTTGTTTTTAAGTCATAAACAAGATAATTACTGAAGTTTTCAGTATAAATTAGCTTTTTATAGGAGATCTTTTTGATAAGTAGTAATGATACTATATCTTCCATTTTGAATTTGATTTAGAGTAAACTGGATTTTTATTGTAACATTTATTATAGTTTTCAGACTACTGGCACAAATCCCCCTCAAGACTAAGAAGGGGACTAATAAACATTTTATGCAGCACATAATGTAGCAGGGGAAAGGAAAAAAAACAAAAATTAGCATTCAATATGAAATAATAACCTCACTCTTCTCAATTGTTAGGCTACATAAGCATTCATATCAAACGCTGAGTGGATTTAAAGGATAAATCAAAGAGACGGGAGGCAGTTATCTGGATCGATAAAACCCATGGAGGAGACGGGAGAACATAGCTGCCGACGGACGACCAAGAAAAAAGGATGGAGATGCGGGGTATCAACCCCGTACCTCTCGCATGCTAAGCGAGCGCTCTACCATCTAAGCTGCATCCCTGTTCGATGTTGTTCATCCGTACTGAATATAAATTATTAGTGATGATTGTAATGAGTCAAAGGAGCAAAGGAAGAAGATGCAATGAATGTGAGGAATGTTAAATTCCATTTCAGTTCAATTAGCTATGCATCGGAGTAACCGAAGTTTAGGAACCAAAGTAGAGATAATGAGAAGAAGAGGAAATATTGGGATTCTGAAGCGTTTGCTTAAAGCACCATGTGTATTATTTCATTGTAAAATGACCCCTTTCAATGGGTGTAACGGACTGCCAAATTTCCATTCCTAATTATCGATAAAAATACCATATCGACTAGCCCAACACCAGAAATTTACCGAGTCTTTAAAAGAAAGAAGTTAGAGGGTGAGAGTAGAAAAGAGAGAAAATTAGAATAGAAGAAAAAGAAGAATATCAAAGAATCAACGTAACACGATCTCACAGCGGAATGATCAAAATATAATATATAATATCATTTGACCTACAAAATGGTATTTGCACTTACATACATCACCAGAGTATATCATCTATACAATACAGCAGAACAAAACTCTATATATCTAACACTGAAGCCTCCTGCTCCAAGCTCCTTCCAGAATCTATAAAATCCCAAACTACTTGACTGTTCGTAAAAATTTGGGCACCCAAGAGTTTAGGGAAAACATAGAAAAATAAACTCTGGGTCAGTCATGGGACTGGTGTGAGCAAAAAGATTTTTATAACATTTTAAGGAAATAAAAATATCTCATAAGACCACGCCGTAAGTACGGAACGGGTTTTTACCTTTTGAGGAAAAGCATTTTTGCATATTTAAATCAGATATTATGATAATGTCTAGGGTTTGCCACAAATAATTAGAATCTAGAAGAATGCTTGCATCTTACATTCAACTATATAGTATACAAACAAAACCGCTTGGCGCTTATGGATAATGGATTTCCAACTATGACAAGGTATGGAACCACCTTTTGATAGTGTATCTCTAAAGGGGAATACATTGGGTTCAACAAGAACGTCTTGCAGCCCGGCCCACCCATGACCGACTACTCATTTTGCTTGAGTGTATCGAATGTATGTCACCAACAGTTAGGATCAACAACTGCTTCCCGAAAGGGACAGCATCGAAATAAATTAAAGAAGGAAATGGAATTTCTCTGGATAGGTGATTATACACCCTAATGGGAGCGACCCACATAGCTATACCGCCTGCCCGATTTTTGTCATTTCCCGGTTGTGAAGCTTGAGGTTTAACTTACCTTTTGACATATCACTTTGTTTACTTTGAATGTCACATCGTCAGATCTGCCAAATCACTGACCACAAAATTACTCTGGGAATTACGCTAGAGAAGAGTCTTCTCCGCCACTGAACAGAAGTACGTTTGTAAAAATCAATGTACGTGACTCTTAAGAAATATTTTGTCATACGTTCGTCCATACAATTTGTCCTGGGAGTGGACAAACTAAAGGCACTATTCTGTAATTTCATTTTAGGCAATTTCTACCTAGGATGAACAGAATAGCCCTTGCATAACTCCGTCTTCAATTGTCCTCAATCATCTCTGACTCGTATAAATCTAACCGAACTGGAATATAGATTCCGGACTCTTCGAAACGATAACGTTAATATCTTTCAGGGTCAGGTGATATTTAATAGAAATCAATTAACATATTTTATTTGGTTTCTAAACCCTAATTGATTATCAAGACCTATAAGAATTATTTCACATATGAGATTCAATTCACAAATTTAAATAGTGATCTAATACAGGATGGGTTAACGTCAAATGTTTACTTTAAATTATTCAAGTTAAAATAGTCATCTTGTAACACAACTATCAATCAATCGACAATCAATTTTCACAACATATCTAACATATCTAGTTTGGCAATTCAATTTAATCAATCGTCGTTTATATATTGATTAATCTTGGATAAGGATTATATCCATATTATATCCGCTGAGAATTTCCTTTCTTTAAATGAGTAAATAATTAATTTATTGAATCTTTATTTAAAAACAGAAAGTAAATGATACTTTCTTGAATACAACGATTACCAATTCAATATCTCTTTCTAATCTATTTTCTGAACTTTGGAATAAATCTTATCATTTTTGGTTTTTATCCGATTCTTCTTCCCAAATTCCTCTTATAACCATCACCATCTGCAACATTTGTTTTAAATGTTATTCACTTAGAACTGTGCATTCTCGACTCGTATTATTTAATCAACATGATTTAAAATTTCAAAACACTATTACCAGTTGTTCATCGAGTCATTCTATAAATTTACATTTAATCATTATTAATTCTATTTTTAATTCATTACCTTATTTCAAAACATTTATCAACTTGAGTTATTAAAATAACATATCAATGTTTATCTCTGGACATTTAAACTCATTAGTGGTAGTCGATCCTCTCCTATAAATCACATCATATTGATGATTATAAATTCAATCCATCGGATCTCAACCAATTATTCTGTCTCAAGAATAATTGAATAACTTACATTCCATATTATATAAATTAAAATAAAAATTTAAATTCTATTTAAAATAAATCTAACTTTGATCATTAACTATATGTATTTATTTCGGCAAGTTTAACTTTAATTAACGTCGACGGTTTTTGTTTGCTAATTGCCACTTAATTAATACATTCAGTTATGCTACGTCAAGATACAAACTTTAAAACCATTTGATTTACCTTACCATATATGGACACTTCTTCTTTTCCTTTCTTTGTTTTCTTTCTTTTATTTGTGTTCTCTCCTTTTATTTGTTTTCTCTTCTTTTATTTTATTTGTCTTCTTTTTATTTGTGTCCAAGGCCCGATTTTTCTTTTCTCTTTGCTTTACTAGGCCGAAACCCACTTCCCATTTACAAACCATCACAGCCCTTCTCCAATTCTTGGCCTAAAACCAAAACAGTAAGTCAGTGTCTGGCACCATAAAAAAAACAGCAAAGCTATAGGGCCCGAAATACTAGTAGGGTAATCTGTCCGAATATAATCTAAAGGCACCTGTTCACTCATGCAAAAAGTGGTTACTAAATCCAACGCACCTCCGTGATTTGCGCTGATTTCCGCACAAACCTGGCCACAATATTTCGGGCCTCCTAGCATCTCTCTAAAAAAAATACATGAATCCACTAGTGGTAATTTCTCTTGCCCGATCACTCTTCTTCACTTAGCCATTATATGTTTGTGCACAACTACCCGAACCTCCCTACATCGATGGTGACATTCCACCCAAGGTTGCCATCGCCTCCTGAAACCAGTCATCAGTGCCTACGGATCCACCATCCATTTTCTACCATTTTTCTTGTTTCTTTCTTTTCTTGCTTCATGCGTCCCTTCCATTTTTTTCTTTGCTGTTGCTTCTATTTCTTCTTTCATTATTTCTTTTCTTCCTGGATAATTCTTCCTTTCTTAAGTTCTTTGCTGCTATTCCTTTTTGTTTATTGTTGTGTCTCTCCACTTCTCTCTTTCTATTTCTTTATGTTTTCTTTATTTCTTCCAATCCCTTTTACACTCTTTCCTTCCTGATACCCCAACTCCACTTAGCCTCTACGCAAGCATCACCTGGATACCCAACCACACCGTACTTAGTCTTCACGCAAACCATCCCTCATATGAAAAAATGCATCATGGACCATACTCATGCATTAATACATGCGTATAACACAGCTAGACCCTCTTCCCTTTTATTATATTTTTATTTTATTTAATCTTAATTCCTTTTTGTGCTACAACATAACCCATTCGTTATTCCCACATGATATATATGCGTGCTCTTCTAGACAGTAAAAGGTCTTAAACTAAAAGGTTTTGTAATGAAAGCAGCACACATATTAACATTTTTATTAGAGAATGTCGTGCTCATTGACGTGCTTAACCCAATTTAACTTAAAAGCCATGTTGGAGGATACATACCTGGTTCGCATAATTATGATGTTCGAGTTTTATGAGTCTTCAAACTCCTCACAGTATATTTGTTTATATCTGTGTATATAATGTTTTGACGAGTTGCAAATGTTCTTATGATACAATACAAGCATGAACAATAATATTCATAAAACTTCTATCTTATAACTTCCTAGCACCGAAGTTATAGATCTTCTAAAGTGAAAGAAGTGAAATGGTTTCCACTGGTTTCAAACATACAGGTGTATTTTTTTCACAGGTTTACTAGGTTCAGTATTCATCATAAAACTCATGTAATGGCATTTTACTGGCAGATAAACAAATGAAAATATCATGTATCAACAAGATAGTCCAGTGGTGATGAAAATTTTGAAAATGAAGTTTTACTAACAGTTGTAGTCTCTGTTTTCAGTTTCCATGATTTGTATTATATTTTACATGCAATCAGTGATAGATTAAATGGGTACATGGAAATTTACTCACCCAAATTACCCTACAGCAGCTTGAAATGTTGTACAATGGGTTAAGTTTTTCTGTTCACAAGTTAGCGCAGGTTTCCCCTGTAACATTTGTCATGCTCTCTGGTTTTTGTTTGCTCCAAATCTACCACTTTTGATCAATAGACATCTGCCAAATTCGAACATGGCTATTTGCATTATCAATTTCCACTTAGTGAAATTAAATGATTTTAAATATAATAGTTCTCACTAAACTCACCTTTCTAACAAATAGACAAATGAAATTCTTATAAAATATCTAACGTGCATTTTTCAGTAATACCATAAAGACTAGAGACAATGTTTTAAAGATTTTAATGCTTCAGCTGAAGCCAGTAAGTAATCTCATGTTTCCACGTCAAAGCATATATGTACAACTAGCTACATGCCTAAATCATACAATCAAAACAGTTTAAATAAGAAACAGGAGGGAGGAATTTGCTCACAAAATGGTTTACTGCTTTTCGAGGGTATTCCGGGCTTTCTGATCATCTGTTTGCTACCATTCAAAGCTAGGTTTATTTCAGATTTTGGGTTCGAGTTGTGAGTATGTGCAGCAGTGCATTTATAGATGGAGCAATGGCCTAGCTTATAGGCTAAACAGGGTAGTATTAGGTCTGTTTTGAAGTGTGTGAAAGCTGCTGCAAATATTGAGTGAAAGTGATGTATTGTTAAGGCAAATCAAGTGAAAATTTACTTCAGACCTGAAGTGTATGCCATGACATTTGCAGTACACACTGTGTATTCATTTATTTGCAAAGATGCTAAAAGAACTAGGCTTGGCTAGGGAAAGACTTTGTGGTTCTATGTTGTCTTACTGTCTAGACATGATATAGCTTAGCAGTGTAAAATGTGGTATAATGTTTACAGTTGTATGTTTTATAAAAATCAAACTTAGCTATTAAGTTTTCAGACCCATGTCGATTGAAGAGAAATACACTTAGGCTATTTTAGGATGCTAGTTTGTAGCTGCAGTGCAATTTTGATTGAAAAGGGTCTAGGGGGGATCTTTCACTGATCTTTTGCAAAGCTAGTTTTATAGCAGTGTGGTGTTTATAGCTTACTCAAGTGAAAATGACTGTAAAGCGTTTGATTTATTCACATTTTGGTTTGTCTGCTATCACATTCTTGTTATACATGAAACTTGAATATTTGTAAAATACATTGCATTAGTTTATTAAGGAGTGCAAGTTATAGATCACTTTATTGCATATGTTTTTGTGTGAATCAAAACTAATTTCACACAAGGATGTGTGTGTATGTATGTGTGTGTGTGTGTGTGTGTGTATATATATATATATATATATATATATATATATATATATATATATATATATATATATTTACAAAAGTAAAAACAAGTTTTTACCAAAACAAAACGACTCCATACTTACATATTTGCGTCTATACACATATATTTACGTCTATACACTCATATATATGCATTTATTTATGCAAATTTAAGCAACTTAAATCAAGACGTCGGTGTGACAAAATGTTAAAACGGTATTTCATACATACATATGACTTTAAAATAATGATGACTATATTTTTCTAAATATTTAAATTAAATATTATTCAACTGAATTAAATTGCCAGATAAAAATCAAATTTATGGATTATAAGATTGGTCGAAAAACCAGGACGTTACAATGCAGCCCATCTCGAGCCGTTTTAGGCTTCCCAAATACAAGCCTTTTTTAAGTCATGAACATGATAGTTACTGAATTTTTCAGTATAAATTAGCTTTTTATAAAAGAACTTTTTGATAATCAGTAATGATACTAGATATACAGGAAATTTTGTTCAAGCTGATGTTCCATTTTGATTTTGATTTAGAGTAGACTGGATTTTTATAATAACATTTATTATAGTTTTCAGACTACTGGCACAAATCCCTTACAAGACCCAAAAGGGGAAGAATAAACATTTTCTACAGCACATAATGTAGCAGGGGAAAAGAAAAAAAAAGAAAAATTAGCATTCAATATGATATAATAGCCTCAGTCTTCTCAATTGTTAGGCTACATTAGCGAATAACATTCAGATCTAACGCTGCGTGGATTTAAAGGATAAATCAAAGCGATGAGAGGGAGTTATCTAGATTAAGGGTGAGCAAACCCCAGTTCGGTTTTTTTGGGTAAAACCGAAACCGAAAGACCTCGGTTTTAAAAATCGATAACCGAAACCGTAACCGAAGCATCGGTTTCGGTTTCAAAACCTCGGTTTCGGCTTTTATCGGTTCAGTTTCGGTTTTAAAACCGATTTAAATAAAAAATATTATAAATTTAAACAACCATAAAAGAAATTAAAATAAATTGTTGCAACTGAGTGTACTGAGACACATGGTACAAAGTACAGGCTAATAGACTGTAAGTCACCCAAAGTAGCACAAAGCTAAGCTAGCTAGCTCTAAGCCGAAGACCAGAAACAAAAAAGGGAAATGAGCAGGAGCACTCCAGCGAACCACACTGCAGCAGACCAGCATCAACTTAGAATTATAGAAAATAGTATGCACTACAACAGACCAGTAACCCAATTCTTTCTATTTGCAGGGTATATCCAAGATGTCATATATGCTAAATACAAGACATGATTTATAAATTACAAATATTATATATTTATTTAATTATTTTAATAATCCGGTTCGGTTTCGGTTTTTTCGATTCGGTTTGGACCTAAAACTGAAACCAAAATATTAGTACGGTTTGGTTTTTTGATTTCCGATTTCGGTTTCGGTTTTTTTCGGTTCGGTTTTTTCGGTTTCGGTTTTTTGCTCACCCCTAATCTGGATTGATAAAACCCATGGAGGAGACGGGAGAACAGAGTCGCCGACGGACGATGGAGGAAAAAGGATGGAGATGCGAGCTATCGATCCCCGTACCTCTCGCATGCGAAACGAGCGCTTTACCATCTGAACTACATCCCCATTCGATGTTGTTCATTCATAGTGAATATTAATTATTAGTGATAACGGTAATGAGTCAAAGGTGCAAAGGAAGAAGATGCAACGAATGTAAGGAATGTTCAGTTCGGTTGGCTATGTAATCGGAGTAGCTGAAGTTTAGGAACCAAAGTTGAGCTAATGAGAACAAGAGGAGGAAATTGGGGTTCTGAAGCGTTGCCTAAAACATCATGTATATTATTTCATTGTAAAATGACCCTGGGGCCCATCTCAAGCCGTTTTAGGCTTCCCAAATACAAGTTTGTTTTTAAGTTATGAGCACGATAGTTACTGAAGTTTTCAGTATAAATTAGTTTTTATAAGAGAGCTTTTTGATAATCAGTAATGTTACTAGATATACGGGAAAGTTTGTTCATGTTGATCTTCTATTTTGATTTCGATTTAGAGTAAATTGGATTTTTATTGTAACATTTATTATAGTTTCAGACTACAACCACAAATCCCTTACAAGACCCAGAAGGTGAAGAATAAACATATTCTACAACGCATA
Organism: Allium sativum; assembly: GCA_030737875.1. NCBI lineage: Eukaryota > Viridiplantae > Streptophyta > Magnoliopsida > Asparagales > Amaryllidaceae > Allium > Allium sativum. The sequence continues at coordinate 1,012,409,150 of CM060926.1, read as the reverse complement.
ATGTAGCAGGAGAAAGAAAAAAAAACAAAAATTAGCATTCAATATGAAATAATAACCTCAGTCTTCTGTAAACGACCTTCAATTGTTAGGCTATATAAGAGAACAACATTCAGATCTAACGCTGCGTGGATTTAAAGGATAAATCAAAGCGATGGGAGGCAGTAATCTGGATCGATACAACCCATAGAGGGGATGGGAGAACAGAGTCGTCGGCGGACGATGGAGGAAAAAGGATGGAAATGTGGGGTATCGATCCCCGTACCTCTCATATGCTAACCGAGCGCTCTACCATCTGAGCTACATCCCCGTTCGACGTTGTTCATCCATACTGAATATAAATTATTAGTGATGACATTAATGAGTCAAAGGAGCAAAGGAAGAAGTTGCAACGAAGGTGAGGAATTTTAAACTGCGGTTCGGTTCGGTTAGCTATGAAGTAGGAGTGACCGAAGTTCAGTTACCAATGTTGAGAAAATGAGAATAATATGAAGAAACATCGGGAACATTGGGATTTTGAAGCATTGCCTAAAACACCAAGCATTATTTCATATAAAATGCCCTCCTTTCAGCGCAAGCCCATTTCAAGCCGTTTAAGCTTCCCACATGCGAGCCCAATTTGTAGGTTCTCATTAAGCAAATGACAAGCCTATTCCAACTTTAGCCACCATCTAAATTTATTATAAAAATGTCATTTTCTAGGTACAGTAAGATTTTATATTTGTGATTCCAAATACTTTTACTTGGAACAAATTCAACTTCAAATCGGGTGAATGTCATACAAGTTCTTACATTTTTAAAAGGTCGAGTAGATTTGCCCATGGCATCCTCAAAACCTTTTTTTCTCTCCTGATTTTCCATCCTTTTCAGGACGTCCTCTTGAAGAGATGGTTCAACACCATCTTTCGGATTCACTTGCAAATCCACAAAGTAATTCATGTGGCAAGAGAATTCAATTCACATAGAAGCATAATTTGCAAAATCACACTATAAATTCTGATGAAGAGTTCAGTGTTCTGGGAAGTCAAATGCATGAGAACAATGAAATATCAATTCGAATTTTTCCATATCTTGGGCTGAAGTCATAAGAGGAAACAAATTTCACAATAATTTTTCACATCTAAGTTATTATAAGCCGGTGCAGAAGAATAATGTTACATATGCAAAAATAAGTAAGGAATTATTACATGTAGGTAGAGAAAAGTGGAAAATTTCAATTGTATTTTACATTTACGGAAATAAGCCATATTACAAGTATCTTAAAGATTACATTGATAGATCACGGGAGATTAAAGGGAGTTATCAGTTATACAGCATAGAAAATGGTTTCTTTATAATTATATTGGAAAACTCTGAAGACTATGAAACGATACTAGTAGGTGGCCCATACCATTACAATAAGAAGTTGATTTTTATGAAGAGATGGTACCCTAGGATAAAGCTAATAAAGGAGAATTTGCATACCATTCCAATTTGGGTACAATTTCCAAATTTAGAATTGGAATTTCGGTCCATTGAAGCAATCAGTCGAATAGCTTCATTGCTGGGAACCCCTATCAAATTAGATCAAATAACAGAGGATGTTATACAAATTTCATATGCAAGAGTGCTAATAGAAGTAGATATTAATTTTGAATTCCCAAATGAAGTCCATATACATATTTTGATGGAAGCATCTATAAGCGGAGTGTGTATTACGAATGGCATCCAGTAAAATGTTTTAATTATAGAACATTTGGGAATAGTTCTTATACATGCAATATGGCTAAAAAGATATGGGTTCAAAAGGAATCTCTTAATAAACTTGTTAATATATAAGTTGAAGATAATCTGTTATCACAAAAAATGGGAAGCAAAGAAGTTGAAAATAATTTGCAGATGGAGAATACTTCAACGAATGATGACAATATAGAAATACAAAATAAAGAGAAGATTAGTTCTGATGGGAAGATGGTTGAGATGAATAAATTAAATTTTAGCAAAGAAGATGCAAAGTCTTATTCAGTGAAAGTGAAAGAAACGATGAACAAATTTGTAATTTTAAACAATATGGACATGGAGACAGAAATAGCTGGTAAGAGACTGAGAATGACATGCAGACTGAAGGAAAATCAAACTTACAACTAGATTCACAAATGCGTAATAAAGAAGAGGATCTGATCTCTAATCCATCAGTAGAGGATAACGAAGATAATTCAACCGATATGAATGTTAAAATTTCAGACCCAAGTTCACAATCTATGAGTAAAAGGAAAAAAAGAAACAAAATAAAACTCAAAAATCCTGATGGAAGTAGCAATATACTAGATGGAGAGGCTTTGGTTGAAGATAATCCAGAATGGATCAGACTAGCAACACAATTTAAAACCAGGTCCAAGAAAAAGAAGCTAAAATAGGAAGGTAACCTCCCTGGTTGTGTGTTAACTAGGGGTATTGCTAAAAATAAATAATATCATGTCTCTTTTGTTTTGGAATGTGCTTGGTCTGAATTCTTTAACAAGGCAGATAGATTTAGTTAGCTTAATTAGAGAGAAGAAAATTAATTGGATGGCAGTGGTGGAGCATAAGTTATCAAATTATTCTTCGGCAAATTTTGATTTAAACTTTAAAGACCGGGAGTTTATTAATAATAATGAACATACACATAAAGGCAGAATTTTCATTGGATATGATAGTAGACTTTGGAGACATACAATTTTACAGATTGATCATCAATGTGTCTCATGCAAAAATTTTAACAAAGGAGGATTAAAGATTGTAATCTCAGTAGTTTATGGATTTAATCATTTAAATCAAAGAAGGTTGTTATGGGATCATCTCAAGCAAATTAATAAAATCTAAAGTTAATGGTGCTTGGATTATAGTTGGAGATTTCAATGATATTCTATATACAATGGATATAATTAGTGACAAATAAGAACAAATGGTTCCTAATGAAGAATTCTTGGACCGTATTTCTTTATCGAATGTTATGGAATCAAAAAATTATGGTAATGTTTATACGTAGAGATGTGGCTAAAATTTTAATATTCATTCGAAGATAGATAGAGTATATATAATAAGAAGGGTTCGCAAATATTGCCTCAGCTATTAGTTCAAAATTTTAATCATTAACAAGTGATCATACTCCCATTGTTATTAACTTATGTTGTGAAAAGGTGGTTATCTTATTTCAGAAAAAAAAAATCACCTTTTAGATATAAGAATAATTGGTGTTACAGAGAGGGCTATAATGAAATGGTAACTCCCATATTAAAAAGTTAATTTCTTGGTAGACCCTTATCTCAGGTGATTAAAAAGCTGAAGATGATAAAACCAATTTTGAAGATGTGGAATAAGTATTTGCCGAGTTTGGACAATAACATTAAGAAGCTTAGAGAGGAGAATAATTAATTAATTTAATTATTAATTATCGATTTAACGATATCGATAACTGGAATTAAATAATATTTATATTTAATTTATATAAATAATAGAAAAAAAATATTTTCGGAATAATCGGAAATAACAGAATTCCTTATATGGTGTGAATTGGATGATATAAAATATATAATTCAATTTATAGTTGAATTATATTCACGAATATATTATTTAAACGAAGTTTGAACGTATAGTTATATTATAATTATAATCGAGCTCGAAATGGCGCGACAGTTCGTAATTTGGCGATTCGAACTTTAAACGAAGATACAGAAGCCGTTTTAAGTCGGATTTCCGTGAAACAAGAAACGTTCAGAGCTGGTAAAGTAAATTTTTCTAATGGAAGAGAAAAATCGGGATTTCGTCAGGTAGATTGTGATTAATATCCAAATCAAATTCTCAAATAATCGCTATAGAATCGTTTATCGACCGTAACGATTTATTTGATATAACTACGTACTGGTTCCGAATTTAGACAGGATTCTTTTGAGACGTAGTGATAATTTAATTTTTAAAAATTTACTGAAAATTTTAATTTATTAAATAAGCAATTTTTATTTTGGAGTATTTTGCACCCTATATCAACATTTCAGGGTTTCACATAATAAGTTAACGGACCTATATCATTATATTTTTGGGATCGTGACACATCGCTCGACACGACTGTATTTTCATTTCTGTATGTAACGGTTCTTAATTGAACAGAGTTTTATGTATTAGGGTACATATCTATATTTTTAAATGTTAAATTAAAAGAGAAAAAAATTACAATACCTTAGCTGCTAAGGTAGAGTACCACATTCTTTCAGTTGGCCTAAAATACTCCACGCCTAAGAAACATTGAATGGTTTAAATCAAGACACAAAACCATCTTTTCTACCACATACCACCTATTGGTTCACCCTGAAGTTTCGCACTGTATAAATAGGCAGTTGTTCTTATTTTGGTTTCTTTTCTCATTTCAAACTTTCAATAGATTTATGTCAAAACCCTTCATGGCATCCAAAACTTAACAAGTTCGAAACCTCTTTCCCTTCCATGTGTGGACGGCGAAGGCTTAGGAGGTGCAAAGTAGAAGGATAGTTATATTCGGTGGTTTACAGTAGCCTGGATCTTGGGCTGTTCGGCAGCGTCTGAGTGGTGGGAACTCGCTGACGCAGCTACTAGGAAGTAGAGATGTGGGCGATGCAGTGAACGAGGATTGAAATGAGGCATGAACTGTTGTGTGGTTTGAGGGCGTGAGCCATTTTAAGGATGGACGTGGGATGTATTTTGGCAGTACCAGGAGAAGTAAGGGCATGCAAACAAAAGTAAAGTGAAATAAAAATAATATAAGGAAAAGAAAATGTTGGGCTCGTTGGGGGAGATTGAAGAAAGGACATTGGAAATGGAGAGTGGGTACAAGAGAAGAACGCAAATGGGCACTGAGCAATACTAGAAATCGTGTTTTAGTTTGGGGAGGAAGATGATAATTCGAGTGGGCTTCGTGGTTTATATAGTGGGAGGTGGGCATGGGTCCTAGGGGTAGTGGGCCGACAAGGAAAGGTAAGGCCAATATGTAAATAAAATAAAATTTAGTTAGTTTAAATTTAAGAGTACAAACTTGTAAAATGAATATCTTTGTCTTACATTATCAGTTTTGCGAACGGTCAGATCCATTGGGATCGTATGGACGGACACTATATGATGGAGCTGACTGGAAGTCCATCGGAGCTCGTTACAATTTATAGAAAAATAAATTATTCGTCTGAATCAAGCGATGGTTATCGTTATTAACGATGATCGTCCAATGTGAGTAAAACTCACCAACTCTGAACAGTTCTATTTTTATAATGTATATTTAGAACTAATAAATGATGACTGTTTGCTGTGTGTTAACTGTTTGGTTGAATTGCTTATGTATTGGTTGAAATTATAGATAACGATATGTACAAATATTGATTCTGTTTAGCAGAATATTTCATATTGACATGAAATCGATGTTAATTTTGTTGTTTAACATCTGTGATGCAGGGAAACGTTTAGAGGAATCCAACTGGATTCCTCAACATTTATTTTACTGTTTTTCATATATATTGTGATATATGATGTGATATACAATCTGTTGTTGATTGTGTGTGTTGGGTGATACTGAGCAGTGATATATGGTATTTGAAACACCATAAGAAATACTGGAATAAACAAGGGGATTTTTCAAAGTGTATATTGAAATATAAATTACATTTGTGAAAACAAATATAATAGAATTGGAAATATTTGTGAAAACAAATATAATAGAAAAGGGATATTTATGAAAACAAATAGAAAAGGAAAATTTATTTGTCAAACAAATAGATTTGAAAAGAATTTCTTTTTTTGTTAAATAATTAGAATTAAAGTGGAATATTTATTTAAGAAATAAATAGAAGGACAAAAAGGTTATTTATTTAGAAAATAAATAGAATAAATATAAAAAGGAAATATTTTTAAACCATTTACAAATAGAATTGGAATGGAAATATTTGTAAACCATTGACAAATAGAATTGGAAAGGGAATATTTGTAAAAAAAACATTTACAAAGGGAATTGAAAAGGAAATATTTATTTAGGGAATAAATAAAGTTAAAAGGAATATTTATTGGTTAAATAAATTGAAAAGATAAAAGAAATATTTATTTGGTTAAAAAAGTAGAAAAGATAAAAAAAATATTTATTTGTTAAATAAATAGAATTGAAAAGGGAATAGTTATTTGTAAGTAAACAAATAGAAAAGGAATTAATCAAAGGAGAATATTCAAAGGAATTTATCAAAGGAGATAATTCAAAGGAATAAACTAAAGGAGTTAATTCAAAAGAGTAAATCGAAATGAGTTAATCGAAATGAGTTATTCGATTAGAATTAATCGAATAGAGTAAATGAGTTAGGGTTGATCAGTTAGAGTTGATCAGTTAGAGTTAACCAGTTAGAGTTAATTAATTAGGGCTGACTATTAAGAGTTCGAGTTAACCGGTTAGAGTTAACCAGTTAGAGTTAATCAGTTAGTATTAATAAGTTAGAATTAATCAGTTAGAGTTAACTAGTTAGAGTTAGAGTTGAACAGTTAGAGTTAGAGTTAACCAGTTAGAGTTATTCAAATGGAGTAAATCGAGTAGAGTTATCGAATATAGTTCATTCGAGAAGAGTAATCGAATATAGTTTATTCGAGAAGAGTAATCGAATATAGCTTATTCGAGAAGAGTAATCGAATATAGTTCATTCGAGAAGAGTTATCGAATATAATTTATTCGAAGAGGAGTTATCGAATATTGGTTATTCTAAGTGAGTTATTTGAATATTGGTTATTCGAAATGAGTTATCGAATCTAGTTATTCGAAAGAAGTTATTCGAAAGGAGTTATCGAATATTAGTTATTCGAAAGGAGTTAATCGAATATTAGTTATTCGAAAGGAGTTATCGAATATAGTTTATTCGAATAGAGAAAGGAGTTATTGAATATTGGTTATTCAGAATGAGTTATCGAATCTAGTTATTCGAAAGGAGTTATAGAATATTAGTTATTCGAAAGGAATTAATCGAATATTAGTTATTCGAAAGGAGTTATCGAATATAGTTTATTCGAATAGAGAAAGGAGTTATTTGAATATAGTTTATTCGAAAGGAGTTAATTGATAAGAGTAAATTAGTTAGAGTTAATTGAATAGAGTTAATCCAGTATGGTTAATCAAATAGAGTTAATCCAATAGAGTTAATCAAATAGAGTTAATAGAATTGAGTTAATCAAATAGAGCTAACTGAATAGAGTAAATCGATTAGAATTAATCGAATAGTGTTAATTGAATAGAGTTATTCGAATATAGGTTATTCGAAGAAGAGAGATTATCGAATATAGTTTATTCGAAGGAAAGAGTTATCAAATAGAGATTTATTCGAAAGAGAGTTATGTAAGAAAGTTTGTTAAAGGTTAAAAGATAAACTTTGACTATTTCGAAGTTAAAACGTTGTTCAGTTAAGGTCTGAGAGGTAATTATACCCCAACTTGATTGACTTCCTTCTTAACTAAGGAATGGTAAGGTTTGATAGTGAATGATGGTTAAGTGAATCCAGTAAATGGTTAGAGTTGGCATAACGATGTTTTATTTAAGCATTTGTTTAAGTCCAATGAAGGAGCTTTGGAAATGTTTTCCAAATAAGAAACCAGAAATGTTTTTCTAATATAGAAAATAGGAAATGGAAAATTTTTCCATTGTTAATAACGTATATTTTCTAAAATTAGAAAATAAGAAATGTTGAATATATGGAAACAGGAGATAAGTAAATTAATGAACTAAAGAGATAAATGTTAAATGATGATTGATCGATATAATTTCCATCTGGAAATAATATCGTTGTGTGCACACGTGTTTTTTTTGATAGTTAACTCACCGACTGTCGAAGTTTTCGACCATTTTAACGTTGTTAATATGGAGAGACCAGTTGGATTATTATCCGAAGAACCACTCCGTATTGGCATAAGCGTTGCGAATCATATGTGCCAAAGTTAATTGAAGACGGAGTAAAGTGCAAGGGCTGTTGTATAAATCTTAGGTAAAGATTGCCTAAGATGGTTGTACTGAATAGTGCCTTCGGTTTGTCCAGTCCCAGGACGACCTGCATGGAAGAATGTCTGACAGAGTATATTTAATAGATCGCGTAAGTTGATCTCTTCAAACGTATTTACGTTTGGTGGCGGAGGAATTTGTTTCTCTTAGCTGTATACCCGTTGTATTTTTGAGGAAATCAATTTGTGATTTAGCGGGTATGACGATGTGGCATTCAAAGTTAATAAATGTGTGATCTGTCAGAGATAAGTGTGGCCTCTAGCCTCACATCCGGAAATGATAAAAATCGGCCAGGCAACATGGCTATGTAGGTCGCACCTATTAGGGTGTATATCACCTGATCTAGAGTTTCATTTGCTTCTAAAAATCTATTGTCGATGCTGTCCCATTCGGGAAACGGTTGTTGATCCCTACCGTTGGTGATATACATTCGACACACTCAAGCGTAATGAGTGGTCGGTCATGTGTGGCCGGGTTGCAAGATGTTCTTGTTGAACCCAGTGTATTCCTCTCTAGAGGTACACTAGCGAAAGGCCGTTCCATACCTTGTCATAGTTGGAAATCCATTACCCAATACGTGCTTGCGATTTTGATTGTATACTATATATGTAGAACATGAGATGAAAGCGTTTCTGCTAGATGATTATGTTATTGTGGTTGATAGACATTATTATAATATCAATGAGTTTTGATATAAAGATTATGTTGGATTCTCATAAGGGAAAAACCCGTTCAGTTATACGGCGTGGTCATCGTTTAATGGCTCAAACTGTTTTAAACTGTTTTACTCATACCAGTCCCATGACTGACCCAGAGTTTATTTTGTTTTGTTTTCCCTAAACTCTTGGGTGCCCAATTTTATACGGGCAGTCAAGTAGTCGGGATTTACAGATACTTGAAGAGCTAGAGCAGGAGGCTTCAGGATTTTATATAGCTGTTGTTATTCCGCTGTGTTGTAAGTGTTGTACTTGATAATGATATGTATATTCAAGTACAATCTTCTATTTCAAAGTTATGTTATATTTTATTCGTTTCGCTGTGAGATTCGTGTGTACTCTGATGTTGTATGTTCTTCTTCTTCTTCTATTCTAAGTTTTTACCTTATCTATACTCACCCTCTAACTTCTGTCTATTAACTTTCCGGTTATTTTCGATCCTTAGATGTTTGATATGTGTTGTATATCGGATAATCAAGATCGCCTTTTTCCGGGTCGTTACAGTTGGTATCATAGCTTAAGGTTAAGTGAATTACCTTGGCTCTGTGGTGTGACTCAGCAGAGATGGGGTTAGTAATGCGCTAGATTGAGTTTGAGTGTATATATACGAGAGCGTATTTGTTATTCAATATAAAATGGTTTTATATTGTGGAGATTTGTTGGTTGATTTGTTTATAGATTCTGGGTGATCAGTTTGGTCCACCGTATCGGTAGGAGTTTCTAAACACTCGAATACGATGGGTCGACCCGGTACGTTTTGAAAAGAGGGTAGATGAAATAAATTTACCCAAACTATATCCTGATATAGAGAAAATATATATATTGGATATATTGGTTGTTATTATAATCAAGTAAGATTATAAATAAAATGGTTATGTAAATAACCAATCAAAATTCGTATAAGTGTTACGAAATGGAGTAAATCTGAATTTAAATCAGAATTGAAAATTCAACCCTGGAAAAGTTGGAAAGGTATCTGTAAATGAATTTGGATTAAATATATGAGAATTTTAAGATCCTGGGAGATTTTAAATTGTTTTGAGAATGATATTTTGAATTGAATTTCGAAGTGGAAATGCTTAGAAATGATTTTGAAAGCTGATATAGTATTGAACTCACTTCGATTACTGGGGAATAACTCTGATGATGCTGGCCACATCACTAGTGTTCATTTTCGAGTTTGTAAGTGACGGATTACTACCAAAGATATTGTTTTTGAATTGATTTGTGAAAAACAAGTTGTTTTGAATCCTGCAAAGGGAAGTTGATTTTCGATATGGTAAACTATTAAAACTCCCGGGAAGAGACTGTTTGAATTAGATACAAATTTGAATAGAAATTTGTGAAAGCAAACTGGAATTGGATTAAAACCAGTTAAGTGGAAATTGAATTGAAAATAGAACGATATTGAGTAAGATTGGATTTTGAATATAATTTGACTCAGGCAAGTAAATGGATTGATTTTTGAATTTAAAATCAGATTTGAGTTATGAGCTAAGGGTAACTGATTAGAGGAATTAATTAGTTAATGAAATGTGGAAAGATAACTTAACTTGGTTAAGTATTTTGAATTGGTAAGTTAATAGTTTGAAATCAAGAATGGATCTTGAGTTTCAATTGGATTTGGTTTGGGGTATAAGCAGATGATTCGGTTTGAGAATAAACTGATTTGAGATCAAGTGGGAAATGTATCGGTATATGCTGAGTTGGTAGCAAGTGAAAGTGATATGATGATATACCCGACAAAAAGGTACAAGTTTATATTTCATATAATATGAGATTTTTATGAGTCGATTTGGCAAGCCACTTGGCTGTTTGATTTTCTTTTGGGTTGGAGAAGGCCCAGAGAGGCGAGTTGGAGTTTGACCTATTGACCAGTACAAAGGAGGTGCTGGCGAATTTTTTCGAAAAGTTAAGGTGTTAGAAAATTTTCAGGATTTTTGAAAATTTTCGTTGTTAAGAATTAATTAATATTTAATTGAAATAAATTGGTTTATTAAAACTGGTGTTAAGAAGTAAACAAGTAATTTTAACCCAATCAATAGGGTTTGTTTTCTATCTTAGCAAATTTCGAGGACGAAATTAACTTAAGGGGGAAAGATTGTAATGACCCGCATTTTTGGCTGTCGAATAATTAATTAATTTAATTATTAATTATCGATTTAACGATATCGATAACTGGAATTAAATAATATTTATATTTAAATAATTTAAATAATAGAAAACGAATATTTTCGGAATAATCGGAAATAACAGAATTCATGATATGGTGTGAATTGGACGATATAAAATATATAATTCAATTTATAGTTGAATTATATTCACGAATATATTATTTAAACGAAGTTTGAACGTGTAATTATATTATAACTATAATCGAGCTCGAAATGGTGCGGCAGTTCGTAATTTGGCGATTCGAACTTTAAACGAAGATACAGAAGCCGTTTTAAGTCGGATTTCCGTGAAACAAAAAACGTTCAGAGCTGGTGAAGTATATTTTTCTAATAGAAGAGAAAAATCGGGATTTCGTCGGGTAGATTGTGATTAATGTCGAAATCAAATTCTCAAATAATCGTTATAGAATCGTTTATCGACCGTAACAGTTTATTTGATATAACTACGTACTGGCTTCGAATTTAGACAGGATTATTTTGAGACGTAGTGATAATTTAATTTTTAGAAATTTACTGAAATTTTTAATTAATTAAATTAGCACCTTTAATTTTGGAGTATTTTGCACCCTATATCAATATTTCCGGGTTTCATAGAATAAGTTAATGGACCTATATTATTATATTTTTGGGATCGTGACACATTGCTCGACACGACTGTATTTTCATTTCTGTCCGTGATGGTTCGTAATTGAACAGAGTTATATGTATTGGGGTACATATCAATATTTTTAAACGTTAAATTAAAGGAGAAAAAAAACTACAATACCTTAGCTGCTAAGGTAGAGTACCACATTATTTCAGTTGGCCTAAAATACTCCACGCTTAAGAAACATTGAATGGTTTAAATCAAGACACATAACCATCATTTCTACCACATACCACCTATTGGTTCACCCTGAAGTTTCGCACTGTATAAATACACAGTTGTTCCTGTTTTGGTTTCTTTTCTCATTTCAAACTTTCAACAGATCCATGTCGAAACCCTTCATGGCATCCAAAACTTAACAAGTTCGAAGCCTCTTTCCCTTCACGGCGAAGGCTTAGGAGGTGCAAAGTAGAAGGGTAGTTATATTCGGTGGTTTACGGTAGCCTGGATCTTGGGCTGTTCGGCAGCGTTTGAGTGGTGGGAACTCGCTGACGCAGCTACCAGGAAGTAGAAAGGTGGGCGATGCAGTGAACGAGGAGTGAAATGAGGCGTGAGCTGCTGTGAGGTTTTAGGGCGTGAGCCATTTTAAGGATGGACGTGGGATGTATTTTGGCAGTACCAGGAGAAGTAAAATTGAAATAAAAATAATATAAGGAAAAGAAAAGGTTAGGCACGTTGGGGGAGATTGAAGAAAGGACGTTGGAAATGGAGAGTGGGTACAAGAGGAGAACGCAAATGGGAACTGACCAATACTGGAAATCGCGTTTTAGTTTGGGAAGGAAGATGATATTTCGGGTGGGCTTCGTGGTTATATAGTGAGAGGTGGGCACGGGTCCTAGAGGTAGTGGGCCGACAAGGAAAGGTAAGGCCCATACGTAAATAAAATAAAATTTAGTTAGTTTAAATTTAATAGTACAAACTTGTAGAATGAATATCTCTGTCATACTTTATCAGTTTTGCGAACGGTCAGATCCGTTGGGATCGTATGGACGGACACAACACAATGGAGCTGACAGGAAGTCCATCGGAGCTCGTTACAAATAAATTGTCCGTCTGAATCAAGCGATGGTTATCGTTATTAACGATGATCGTCCAACGTGAGTAAAACTCACCAACTCTGAATAGTTCTATTTTTATAACGTATATTTAGAACTGATAAATGATGACTGTTTGCAGTGTGTTAACTGTTTGGTTGAAATTATTGATAACGATATATATATAATTCGTTAATCAAATATTGATTCTGTTTAGCAGAATATTTCATATTGAAATGAAATCGATGTTAATTATGTTGTTTAACATCTGTGATGCAGGGAAACAGGTTGGAGGAATCCAACTGGATTCCTCAATATTTATTTTATTGTTTTTCATATATATTGTGATATATGATGTGATATACAATCTGTTATTGATTATGTGTGTTGGGTGATACTGAGCAGTGATATATGGTATTTGAAACACCATAAGAAATACTGGAATATACAAAGGGATTTTTCAAAGTGTATATTGAAATATAAATTATATTTGTGAAAGCAAATATAATAGAATTGGAAATATTTGTGAAAACAAATGTAATAGAATTGGAAATATTTGTGAAAACGAATATAATAGAAAAGGGATATTTGTGAAAACAAATAGAAAAGGAAAATTTATTTGTCAAACAAATAGAATTGAAAAGAATTTCCTTTTTTGTTAAATAATTAGAATTAAAATGGAATATTTATTTAAGAAATAAATAGAAGTATATAAGGTTTATTTATTTAGAAAATAAATAGAATAAATATAAAAAGGAAATAGTTTTAAAGCATTTACAAATAGAATTGGAAAGGAAACATTTGTAAACCATTTACAAATAGAATTGGAAAGGGAATATTTGTAAAAAAAACATTTACAAAGGGAATTGAAAAGGAAATATTTATTTAGGGAATAAATAAAGTTAAAAGGAATATTTATTGGTCAAATAAATAGAAAAGATAAAAGAAATATTTATTTGGTTAAATAAATAGAAAAGATAGAAGAAATATTTATTTGTTAAATAAATAGAATTGAAAAGGGAATAGTTATTTGTAAGTAAACAAATAGAAAAGGAATTAATCAAAGGAGATAATTCAAAGGAATTTATCAAAGAAGATAATTCAAAGGAATAAATCAAAGGAGTTAATTCAAAAGAGTAAATCGAAAAGAGTTAATCGAAATGAGTTAATCGAATATTAGTTATTCGATTAGAATTAATCGAATAGAGTAAATGAGTTAGGGTTGATCAGTTAGAGTTAACCAGTTAGAGTTAATCAATTAGGGTTGACCAGTTAGAGTTAGAGTTAACCAGTTAGAGTTAATCAGTTAGAATTAATCAGTTAGAATTAATCAGTTAGAGTTAGCCAATTTGAGTTAGAGTTGACCAGTTAGAGTTAGAGTTAACCAGTTAGAGTTATTCAAATGGAGTAAATCGAGTAGAGTTATCGAATATTGTTCATTCGAGAAGACTAATCGAATATAGTTTATTCGAGAAGAATAATCGAGTATAGCTTATTCAAGAAGAGTAAACGAATATAGTTTATTCGAGAAGAGTTATCGAATATAATTTATTCGAAGAGGAGTTATCGAATATTGGTTATTCGAAGTGAGTTAATCGAATATTGGTTATTCGAAATGAGTTATCGAATCTAGTTATTCGAAAGAAGTTAATTGAATATTAGTTATTCGAAAGGAGTTATCGAACATTAGTTATTCGAAAGGAGTTAATCGAATATTAGTTATTCGAAAGGAGTTATCGAATATAGTTTATTCGAATATAGAAAGAAGTTATCGAATATTGGTTATTCGGAATGAGTTATCGAATCTAGTTATTCGAAAGGAGTTATCGAATATTAGTTATTCGAAAGGAGTTAATCGAATATTAGTTATTCGAAAGGAGTTATCGAATATAGTTTATTCGAATAGAGAAAGGAGTTACTCGAATATAGTTTATTCGAAAGGAGTTAATTGATAAGAGTAAATTAGTTAGAGTTACTTGAATAGAGTTAATCCAATAGGGTTAATCAAATAGAGTTAATCCAGTAGAGTTAATCAAATAGAGTTAATAGAATTGAGTTAATCAAATAGAGCTAACTGAATAGAGTAAATCGATTAGAATTAATCGAATAGTGTTAATTGCATAGAGTTATTCAAATATAGGTTATTCAAAGAAGAGAGATTATCGAATATAGTTTATTCGAAGGAAAGATTTATCAAATAGAGATTTATTCGAAAGAGAGTTACGTAAGAAAGTTTGTTAAAGGTTTAAAAGATAAACTTTGACTATTTCGAAGTTAAAACATTGTTCAGTTAAGGTCTGAGAGGTAATTATACCCCAACTTGATTGACTTCCTTCTTAACTAAGGAATGGTAAGGTTTGATAGTGAATGATGGTTAAGTGAATTTAGTAAATGGTTAGAGTTGGCATAACGATGTTTTATTTAAACATCTGTTTAAATCCAATGAAGGAGATTTGGAAATGTTTTCCAAATAAGAAACTAGAAATGTTTTTCTAATATAGAAAACAAGAAATGGAAATGTTTTCCATTGTTAATAACGTATATTTTCTAAAATTAGAAAATAATAAATGTTTAATATATGGAAACAGGAGATAAGTAAATTAATGAACTAAAGAGATAAATGTTAAATGATGATTGATCGATATAATTTCCATCAGGAAATAATATCGTTGTGTGCACACATTTTTTTCTTTGATAGTTAACTCACCGACTATCGAAGTTTTCGACCATTTTAACGTTGTTAATATGGAGAGACTGATTGGATTATTATCCAAAGAACCACTTTGTATTGGCATAAGGGTTGCGAATCATATATGCCAAAGATAATTGAAGACGGAGTAAAGTGCAAGGGCTGTTGTATAAATCTTAGGTAAAGATTGCCTAAGATGGTTGTACGGAATGCCTTCGGTTTGTCCAGTCCCAGGACGACCTGTATGGAAGATTGTCTAACAGAGTATATTTAATAGATCGCGTAAGTTGATCTCTTCAAATGTATTTACGTTTGGTGGCGGAGGAATTCGTTTCTCTTAGCTGTATGCCCATTGTATTTTTGGGGAAATCAATTTGTGATTTGGCGGGTATGACGATGTGGCATTCAAAGTGAATAAATGTGTGATCTGTCAGAGATAAGCGTGGCCTCTAGCCTCACATCCGGAAATGACAAAAATCGGACAGGGAGCATGGCTATGTAGGTCGCACCTATTAGGGTATGTAATCACCTGATCTAGAGTTTCATTTACTTCCAAAAATCTATTGTCGATGTTGTCCCATTCGGGAAATGGTTGCTGATCCCAACCTTTGGTGATATACATTCGATACACTCAAGCGAAATGAGTGGTCGGTCATGTGTGGCCGGGTTGCAAGATGTTCTTGTTGAACCCAGTGTATTCCTCTCTAGAGGTACACTAGCGAAAGGTGGTTCCATACCTTGTCATAGTTGGAAATCCATTACAGAATACGTGCTTGCGATTTTGATTATATACTATATATGTAGAACGTGAGACGAAAGCGTTTCTGCTAGATGATT
Source organism: Allium sativum (assembly GCA_030737875.1). Classification (NCBI taxonomy): domain Eukaryota; kingdom Viridiplantae; phylum Streptophyta; class Magnoliopsida; order Asparagales; family Amaryllidaceae; genus Allium; species Allium sativum. The sequence continues at coordinate 1,012,393,058 of CM060926.1, read as the reverse complement.
ATTGTATTGTGGTTGATAGACATTATTATAATATCAATGAGTTTTGATATAAAGATTATGTTGGATTCTCATAAGAGAAAAAACCCGTTCCGTTATACGGCATGGTCTTATGAGATATCTTTTAATGGCTCAAACTGTTTTAAACTGTTTTACTCATACCAGTCCCCTGATTGACCCGGAGTTTATTTTGTTTTGTTTTCCCTAAACTCTTGGGTGCCCAATTTTATACGGGCAGTCAAGTAGTCGGGATTTATAGATACTTGAAGAGCTGGAGCAGGAGGCTTCAGGATTTTATATAGCTGGTTGTATTCCATTGTGTTGTAAGTGCTGTACTTGATAATGATATGTATATTCAAGTACAATCTTCTATTTCAAAGTTATGTTATATTTTATTCATTCCACTGTGAGATTCGTGTGTACTCTGATGTTGTATGTTCTTCTTCTTCTATTCTAAGTTTCTACCTTATCTATTCTCACCCTCTAACTTCTTTCTATTAACTTTCCGGTTATTTTCGATCCTTGGATGTTCGATATGTATTGTATATCGGATAACCAAGATCGCCATTTTCCGGGTCGTTACAAATCATATTGATCATCCTTCAAATTCGTATTTGGTAGAAAGTTATAAAAATAATGTTAATAAATTGGAAGTGGAATTATTCAGGCAATTTGTTGATTTGAAACAAAAACTAAACTCAGGTGGTTATTGGAAGGTGATATGCCAACAAAATCTTTTACTCGAAAAATGTCAGAAAAGAAGAAAAATATTTAGGTGAATTATCTTTTAAATGAAGATGGTTCTCCAACTTTTAACAATGACCTCTTTGCATATAAAGCCATAAATTACTTCAAGCAGCTATTCAATACAGGTTCTCCAAGCTGTGATTTTTCAAACTTTATTCTAAGAAGAAGAATCTCATCTGCAGGTCAGGAAATGTTAATTAAGTCAATTAGTTTAGAAGATTTGCATGAAGTAGTTTTTCATATGAAGGATGATAGTAGCCTTGGTCCATATGGTTTTAGTGCAATTTTTTTTTTAAAATACATTGGAATGATTTGAGAGAAGAATCATTGCATGTTGTTAATGATACGTTTTTCAGTGGTATCCTGCAATGATACTTTTTCTAGTGGTAAGATTCTAAAGGTAATAACCCATACTCTCATAATTTTAATTCCAAAAATTCAAAATGTTGTTGAACCTCAAATTTTGGACCAATTTCTTGTTGTAATGACATATACAAAATTCTGAGTTTAATTTGCAGTAATAGATTGAAGTTGATTCTTCCTCATATTATTTCATACAATCAGAATGTTTTTATTAATGGAAAACATATGATTGAAAGTAACTTATTGGCATTTGAATTGGTCAGAAATTTTAATAAACCAGGAGAAGATAGGATGTGTATTAAAATAGATTCGCATAAAGCTTATGATTGAATTAGCAGGGAATTTATTATCTATGTCGTGAACCAAATGGGTTTTCCTCGTTAATTCACTACTTTTATTTATTCTTGCATATCAACTCCTACGTTTTCTGCTCTCGTCAATGGAAAGCCTATTGGATTTATATCTAGCAATAGAGGGCTTAGGCAGGGTGACCCTATATCCCCTTATTTATTTACTTTAACCGTGGAGTATGTTTCTACTAATTTGGAGCTGCATTTATGGTAATTTAACTCTCGTTTCAAGTGTTTCACCAATTATTACTCATCACATCTATGCTGATGATTTGTTAATCTTTTCTAGAAGTGATGATGGTAGTGTTAAGGAAATACATAAGGTATTATCTAAAACGACTAAAATGGGATTAACTATTAATAAGCAGAAATATAAAGCATATTGTAGTAGAGGAAACAAGAAAAAGGAAGATGTCTCTAATATTTTAAAGTTAGCAGAAGATAACCTTCTTGTTAAACATCTTGGATTTCCTTTAACAAACAAGAAAATGAAGATGTCTGATGTTTCTCTGTTACTTGATAGTATTACATGTAAACTCAATTGTTGGAGTAAAAAATATCTATCTACAATGAGTAGAGTTGAGCTTGTTAGATCTTCAAATATGCCTGTATTCAATTTTGGGTGCAAACTTGTCAACTTCCTATGCAAATTATAACTAAAATTGAGTCCATATGTGCTAATTTTATTTAGCAAGTGAAACGACCCGAACTTCCCCGTGAAGGAAAGAACGAATTGCTTTGAGCACAAGACAAATCAGAACACAAATAGAAGAACATTTCATTGCTCATTACAACAATTTCCATCATATACAAGAATATACATAGTATGAATGAATATTACACATCATAAAATATCATAGATTAAATTACATTACATAGCCATGGAAAATAATACAAAACACACCTGAAAGAGATAAATGGATACAGATCTTTCCGAATATCATTCCAGCTATAAATTAGGATCCTGTGAATATCAATTTGCAAGACCAAAACTACTAGCTGCCCGCGTGGAAAATAGGGGCACCTAAAGTTTAGGTTAAAACAATAAACTCTAGGTCAGTCATGTGACCGGTGTGAGAACTAAAACAGTTATTTAAAAATTTACTTTAAAAGAGTGTAAATCAAGGTACCACGCCATATAACACGGAACGGGTACAAATCATTTGATACTATTATAAGTGTATAGTGTCAAAACAACTTCAAATATAAATGTACCAATCATAGACGGCATAGTGCCCCATACCACTATGTCGCCATACTAGGCTCTACAATCGAAACCGAAATGTCACGTATTGGAAATTGGATTTCCGTCATGAGTCATGGCCAGGGGCAAGCTCCTCACCGGCTTCAAGACACTCTAGCAAATGCCCCAGGACTACGCACTCTGGGTAGCCCTTGGAACCGGCTGGGCCGGTCCACAATTACGTTAGTGGATTGGCAATTCTTGAACAAACGTTTCCTAGTCCTATCGGACCTATCCATCGGCTCCGTATAGACCGATATATCCAAGGCGCCTCACATTCCAACATCCACAAAGGTAAAATAATCAACAATGTCAGGGCTAGTAAAACGCGGACACCACCCATAGCTAGAAACAAACGTCGTGCTCTCCCAGTGGTCCTTAACCCGTTTTAAACTCATACCGAAGTGTGAGGCTCGCGAATCAACGCTATACACAAAGCTATGCTATCTTAAAGCCGTGCTTTGATTATCAACCACAAGACTCTTCTTTTCAACACAAGCATTGATCACTGCATCTCAGCATGCCACACAGACAATTCATGCCATGCGACTGAAATCAATCGATATATAACCTCTGAGCTCATACGTCTCAGAGAAGGGCGTTAAGCAAGAGAATAAATTCTCCGTCGCCAAACAGATATATATTTAATAGAAATCAATGATCAGCACAGAATAAAATCAAATGTCAGACACACAATCCATTTATAAGTCCGTTCTGGGTCTGAACTAAACCGGAGGCACCTTATTCTTCTCCCGTATGTCCAACATAGGAGAGAGGTCCTTGCATATCCGTCGATCTCCAAGTACGTCTGGACGATCACCACTTATTACCTCGTCTTGGGTGTATAGCCCAATCAAGACATCAGTAATCATCCAAACGATGTGAAGACCTCCGGTCTTCAACCACCGTCTTCATCGTCGATCTATCGTCGAATCAGTTATTCAGAATGGGTATAAACCCAGCGATTCCGAATAGCTCGCGTATATAATAAACATTTGCTATAAAAACACAACATACGCCTCATTCCAATTCTGAATATTCTTTTATTCAAATATTCACATTCTTTGGGAAAGGTTCCCATTAATTTTATCAAAGATAAATTCTTTAACTTTATTCTTTAATCTTCCTTTGGATGTCAATTCAAACCATGTTACAGTTTTCCAAACTAGTCGGGATTAGCACACCTTACCGAAGTAACCATTTATTTAATTTCCCAATCCCAACCTATTCATCCCATGGAGCAAAACTGATCATACTCCATATCTAACACCACAGTGTTATCATTAAATCTAATTACCATTTCACGTTCAAATCTAATTAAAGATTTAACTATCGCTTGGAGCAAAACTAGTGATACTCCATTCCCGATCATTTCAATCAAATTAAAGATTCATTAAAACTCCACTTGGTTTTAATCTTCCCAAAAATCAATATTAATGATTATTTAACTTAGGAAATCGTATCCTGTCTAAAACTGGGTTAAAGAATAAATGTCATTTAAAACACGGTTCACGATAATCCCAAAATCACATTCCATTCCATCAGCCTCTAACTGTAAATTAGCAAGTGAACAATTCCCTAAGCATTAACCCCGAAGGCCGAAACCAACATCAGATCAATACCCAGGAAACCATTCAACTTAATTAACCTCCAGTTAGTTTCTGATTTTCTTAACTCCGTTGGGTCTAAGAACAATATTATTAAAGATACCATTCACGACAACCCAAAACCCAATTCAATCTTAATAAAAAGATTTATAAATTCCAAATCACATTTCACTGTAAAGCGGGTTAAAGAACGAATGCCATTAAAAACACAGTTTACAATAAACCCAAAATCCCATCATTCTCTAACCGTAAATTAGTAAGAGAACAATTCCCTAAGTATTAACCCCAAAGGCCGAAACCAACATCAGATCAATACCCAGGAAACCATTTCACTTAACTAATCTCTAGTCAGTTTCTAATTTTCTTAACTCCATTGGTTTTAAGAACAGTATTGTTAAAGATACCATTCATGACGAACCCAAAATCCAATTTGATATTAAATACAAGGCTCTGAATAGAAAATATATCGACTTATATTCAATATCAAATCCTGAAACCAACAAATATCGTATTGGAATAACGATATATATATCTTCCAAATTCCTCCACTATATCCGTATAATCATGAAATCCAATATCGAAATATTTCGAAGATAATTTCGATTCAAATCCATTCCAATTCATATATTGGAAATTCTGGTTATTTTTAAAACCATTTCAAACCCAATTTATTTATTTTAAAAATATTGGATTTCTAATTCTAGTTCATTTCGATAAAAATATATTTTTATCCTTTCAAATAGGGAATTTTTCATCCTAATTCTTTCCAAATCATTTATTATGATTTTACATAAATTATTGATATTTTTTAATAATTTTATCAAGGCCCGTACAGTCGATTTCCATAAACGGCCATCGAACTGCACTTACAACGACCTTTTCCAAATTTGATCTAGACATGATTCCAAATCCAACCGTTAGATTTCAAAACTATCCTATTCGTTAGAAATCTCTTTTAGATACGAACCCAATGGTTCCGGTTTTAGGAGAATCCGACGGTCGGATCTCCCGAAATGTCCGTTCGAAGCCAATGGTCGAAATTCGCGAACTGGCGCGGCGCGTTCTATTCAGGCCATTATATATATATACATATTGTAATGTCCCGTATTTTTATGGTATTATAATTAATTTATTTAATTATATAAATAGTGATTTAGAGGATTTAATGAAGGTTAGTTAAATAACTTTGAATATTTAATTAATATAATAATTAAATAATATATATTTAATTCTGAAATAATCAGAATTAGCTGAAATGGCTATATGGTGTGAATTGGGCAATTCAAAATACATAATTTAGTTTATAATTTGAATTAGAATAACGAATATATTATTTGAACGATAGTTTGAACGTATAATTATATTATAATTAAAATTGAGCTCGAAATGGCGCGGTAGTTCGCTATTTGGCGATTTGAACTTCAACTGAATATACAGGGTCCGTTTTAAATAGGATTTCGGTGAAACAAGAAACGTACGGAGCTGGCGATTTATATTTTTCTAATGAAAGAGAAAAACAGGGATTTCATTGTGTAGATTTTGATTTATGTCCAAATCACATTTTCGAAAAGTCGCTATGGAATTCCTTTATAACTTATAACGATTTATTTATATTATAAAAGGATTTTATATATAAATCGAATATATAACTGGGAATTTTGAAATATCGAATTATAAATCCAATTGGAGCTGTATTATATTCTATGTGAATATATATACGATAATATACATTTATTTATATTTAATTTAATTGTTTTTAAATATATTTATATATCTAAATGTTTAGAGCTTTAAAAATAGCCAGTTTTGCACATGACCTCTGTTTTCGATGAAACTAATTTTGTTGAATCCGCAATATTAAATTATTGTTAGATTTCAATTTCCGTGATTTTTGAAGTCAGTATGTGGCCATAAGGATTTTTAATGTGAAAAACAATCAGTATTTTGAAGGTTAAAAATACGCTGTGTGAGCAAACAGACCCGGAATTCGATGAAACTAGTCTCTTTTGGGTCCGTAATGTCAAACTCTAGTTGTATGTCAATTTTCATGATTTTTGGGTATTGTATGTGATTATAGGAATTTTTATTCGATGATACATATAGCGGTTGATTTTAAATAGAATAAAATAAGAAAAATATCTAAATCATTTCACTTATAAATATCCCACCTACCCATTTCTAAACCTAAGTTTCATCCTCCTGAGGTCAAACTAGCGCCGCTGTTATTTTCCTTTCAGGGAGAAAAAAGTTTCGATCCTCAAATAAATTCAAATAAAACCAATTAATTATAAATTTCCAAACATTCATAATTGATTTCACCAGGAGTTTATCTTCAATTCTATACACTTTTCAATATGTTCGACGTTACTTCTGGTACTCATTGTTTTTGTCGTGGCTTCTAGGGTTAGCGGAATCGGGAAATTGATGCGTTGTTTGATGATATAGTTGTTGAAATGAGGTTTGTGAGGTGAATATACACTTGCTTGCGAGATTTATGGTGGAATGGTGCGAACAAATGATGCACTGTTTCTGTGTTGTGCGCAATGATGAGTCGAGAACGGAACACGAGCTCAGGGTGCGAGTTGAAGGTCGTGGGTACATGGAGGAGGGGCTCTGACGAGATGAAGATTGGTGGTGTTCTTGGGTGAATCGATGGAGGGATGAAGGTGTTGGGAGGGCTTGAATGATCAGTAATGGCTAAAGTCTTACAGGAAAACGCATATGTATTCGGGGAAGAAAGAACAGGGAGCGAGAGGGTATGGGATGCATGGGTGGGGTTTTGAATTCGATGATGGGCCAGGGAAATGAAAAGAGTGAGGCCCAACCATTTATATCATTTAAGTTAATTTAAATTTAATATATATAAAATTTAATAATGCATAACTCTCTCATATGATATCGAAATTCAGTAAAACAAGATCCGTTGGGATCGTATGGACGGACACTACACGATGGAGCTGACTGGGAGCGAATCAGAGCTTGTTACAATTTATAGCAAAATAAATTGTCCGTCTGAATCAAGCGATGGTTATCGTTATTAACGATGATCGTCCAATGTGAGTAAAACTCACCAACTCTACCAGTTCATATTTTTATAACATATATTTAGAACTGGTAGATGATGATTGATTTGCTGTGTGTTAACTATTTGGTTGAATTGCTTATGTATTGGTTGAAATTATAGATAACGATATATATGTAAATCATTAATCAAATATTGAATCTGTTTAGCAGAATATTTGATATTGAAATGAAATCTTTGTCATTATGTTGTCTAACATCTGTGGATGCAGGGAAACAGGTCGGAGGAATCCAACTGGATTGCTCAACATTTATTTTACTGTTTTTCATATATGGTGATATATGATGTGATATATAATCTGTTGTTGATGATGTGCGTTAGAATGATATTGATCATTGTTATTTGGTATTTTAAATGCCAAAAGGAATACTGGAATGTTAAAAAGGAAATTTTCAAATGTTATATTGAAAAAGAAATATTTATAAAATCAAAAGATTTTATAAAAAGAAAATATTTATTTAGAAAATAAATAGAGTTATAAAAGGAAATATTTGTGAAACAAATAGAACAGGAAAGTATTCATAAACATTTAGAAATAGAATTGAAAAGGAAATATTTGTAAAACATTTACAAATAGATTATAAATGGAAATATTTATTTATGAAATTGATAGAGTTATAAAAGAAATATTTATTTAGAAAATAAATAGAATTAAAGGAAATATTTAGAAAATAAATAGATTATAAAAGGAAATACGCGAAAAATGAATAGAATTGTATAAAAAGAGAATTTTACATTTGAAAGGTTTAGACCCGTGCTTCACACATGGGTATAACATAATATGGATTTAAAGCAAGGATTTTAAACAGAATCTGTCCTAACCGATAGATTGAGAAGATTAATTTATAAATGATATTTTATAAATTAAATAAAATATTTATCATTGGATAAGGGAATATATAAGTCAGGACTTATATAGAGAAGTAAGAATCGATTTCAACATTGATATTTGAAACTGAATACAGAACCAGTTAGAGTTAATCAGTTAGAGTTAACCAGTTAGAGTTAACCAGATAGAGTTAATCGATAGTGTTATTCAAATAGAGTAAATTGATTAGAGTAAATCAATAGAATTAATCCAACAGAGTAAATCAAATATAGTTTATTCGAATAGAGTTAAAAAGGAGTTATCGAATATTATTTATTTGAATAGAGTTAAAGAAAGTAATCGAATATAGTTTGTTCGAAAGGAAGTAATCGAATATAGTTTATTTGAAAGGAATTACCGAGTATAGTTTATTCGAAAGGAGTTAATCGAATATAGTTTATTCGAATAGAGTAAAAGAAGTAAATCAAATATAGTTTATTCGAAAAGAGTTATCGAATATTAGTTATTCGAAAGGAGTTAATCGAATATAGTTTATTCGAAAGGAGTTAATTGATGGGAGCTTATTAATAAGAGTTAATCCAATAGAGTTAATCGATTAGGGGTAATCAAATAGAGTTAATCCAATAGAGTTAATCAAATAGAGTCGAATAGAGTAAATCTCTTAGAGTAAATCGAATTAGAGTTAATCGATTAGAGTTATCGAATAGAGATTTATTCGAAAGAGAGTTACGTAAGGAAGTTTATTAAAGGTTTAAAAGGTGAACCTTGTCTGTTTCGAAGTTAGAAATGTTGTTTAATTAAGGTCTGAGAGGTAGATATATACCAACTTGATTGACTTCGTTTTTAACTAAGGAATGGTTAAGGTTCGATAGTGAAGGAGTTAATTGAATTTAGTTAATAAGTGTAAATGGTTCGAGTTGGCATAGCGATGTTTTATTTAAACATGTGTTTAAATCCAATGGAAGCGTTTTGGAAATGTTTTCCAAATAAGAATCAGAAATATTTTCTAATATAGAAAATAAGAAAGGGAAGTAAACATGGAAATGTTCTTCAATGATTAATATTGTATATTTTCTAAATTTAGAAAAATAGAATTTCTATATATATATATATATATATATATATATATATATATATATATATATGGAAACAGGAAATGGAGAATGAGTAAATTAATGATAAATTTATTTAAGAGGTAAATGTTCAATGATGATTGATCGATATAATTTCCATCTGGAAATAATATCGTTGGTTGCACACGTGTTTTTCTTTGATAGTTAACTCACAGACTATCGAAGTTTTTGATCATTTTTCTGTCGTCAATACGGAGAGACCGGGATCAGATTCATTATCTGAAAACCACTTTGTATGGGCGTTAGTGTTGCGATCAAATATGATGAAGACAATTGAAGATGGTGTTATGCAAGGGTTGTCTTGTTTACAGAATAGTGCCTTCGGTTTGTCCAGTCCTAGGACGACCTATATGGAAGAATGTCTGACAGAGTATATTTAATGGATCGCGCAAGTTGATCTCTTCAAACGTATTTACGTATGGTGGCAGGGGAATTCGTTTCTCTTAGCTGTATACCCGTGGTATTTTTGGGGAAATCACTTTGTGATTTGGCAGGTATGACGATGTGACATTCAAAGTGAATAAATGTGTGATCTGGTAGAGATAAGCATGGCCTCTAGCCTCACAACCGAGAAATGACAAAAATCGGGCAGGCAACATGGCTAAGTGGTTGGCTGCCAATTAGGGTGTATTATCACCTAGCTAGAGATATTCATTTCATTCTATAATCTATGGTCGATGCTGTCCCATTCGGGATACAGTTGTTGATCCCAACCGTTGGTGATATACATTCGATACACTCAAGCGAAATGAGTGGTCGATCATGTGTGGCCGGGTTGCAAGATGTTCTTGTTGAACCCAGTGTATTTCTCTCTAGAGGTACACTATCGGAAGGTGGCTCCATACCTTTTCATAGTTGGAAATCCTTTAACCAATAAGTGCTCGCAGTTTTGGTTGTATACTATATATGTGGAACGTGAGATGAAAGCATTCTGCAAGATGACTATTATATTGTGGTTGATAGACATTATTATAATATCAAAAGACTTTTGATATAAAGTTTATTGTTTCTTTCAAAAATGATTTGAAAGTTAAATCAAATTGATTTAGGTTCTCATAAGGGAAAAACCCGTTCCGTTATACGGCGTGGTCTTATTAGATATCGTTTATTGCTCAAACTATTTTTAAGTAGTTTTACTCACACCAGTACCACGACTGTCCCAGAGTTTATTTTGTTTTGTTTTCCCTAAACTCTTGGTTGCCCAATTTTGTACGGGCAGTCAAGTAGTCAGGATTTTACAGATACACTAGATGGAGCTTGGAGCAGGAGGCTTCAGCAGTATTTTCTAGCTATTGTTCTTTTCCGCTGTGATGTAAGTGTTGTGCTCTAATATACAAATACATATTTTTGTTTCAAAGTTATTTCATAGACTATATTTTATTCGTCCTGCTGTGAGATTTGTGTTTCCTCGGATGTTGTTTGTTTTTCTTCTTCTATTCTAAGTTTCTACCTTATCTATTCTCACCCTCTAATTTCGATCATGGACTATCCTATGTTTTCGATGCTTGAATAGTCGACATAGTGTTGTGTGCCGATATCCAGGATCACGAAAACTCGGGTCGTTACAGTGGTATTAGTGCTTATGGTTAAGTAATTACCTTGGCCCTGTGGCGTAACTTAGTAGAGATAGGGTTAGTAACACCCAAGATTAAGTTGAGTGTTTATATATACACGAGGGAATGTATTTGTTATTTGATATAAAAAATGGTTTTATATTGTGTAGATTTATTTGTTGAGTTGGTTATGGGTTCTGGTCGATCAGTTTGATCCACTGTAGCGGTAGGAGTTTCTAAACACTTGAATACGATATGTCAACATGATACGTTTTGAAAAGAGGGTAAATGAAAATAATTTTACCCAAGGTATATTTTGATATAGAGAAAATATATATATTGGAATTATAATATATTGGATATATTGGTTGTCATTGTAATCAGTAAGATTATAAGTAAAATGGTTATGTGAATAGCCAATTAGAATTCATATAATTGTGATATATGAAATGAAATGAATTAAATCTGAATTTAAATCAGAATTGGAATTCAACCCTAGAAAAGTTAGAGAAGTGTTTGTAAATGGACTTGGATTTAATATATGAGAATTTTAAAATCCTGAGAGATTTTAAATTGTTTTACAAGCACTGTGAATGGTATTTTGAAATGTCTTTCAAAATAGAAGTGTTTAGAAATGGTTTTGAAAGTGATATAGTACTGAATTCACTTCGATCGCCGGAAAATAGATTCTGAAGATGACTGCGCAGCATCATCGGTGTTCATTTTCGAGTTCTAAGTGACGGATTAATATCAAAGATTTTGTTTTTGAATTGTTTTGAGAAGACAAGTGTTTGAAATCCTGAAAGGGAAAGTTTGATTTTTGATATGGTAAACTGATTAAAACTCCCTAGAAAAGGTTGTTTGGATTAAAACCAAATTAGAATTGAAATTTGTAAAAGTAAATTGGAATTAAAGTAAAGCCAGTTAAGTGGTAATTGAAAATGATTTGGATTAGAATGATATCGAGACAAATTGGATTTGTGAGATTTGAATTTGAAATGTAATTGGATAATCGAGTTAAGAGTTTGCAATCGAAATGAAACTCGAGTTGAAATGAAATTCGACTTAGGTATAAGCTAATGGTTGGATTTGTGGATAAAAACAGATTAGAATTTAATTTAATGATATTGGTATATGCTGAATTGGCAGCCGATGGGAAGGATATAATGATATGCCCGACAAAAAGGTATCAGTTTATATTATATATGGATTTGAGATTTTTGATGAGCCGAACTGGCAAATCGCTTGGCTGTTTGATTTTCTTTTGGGTTGGAGAAGGCCTAGAGAGGCGAGTTGTAGTTGTAATGATTGACCCGTACAAAGAAGGTGCTGGCGAAATTTTTCAGAAATTTCGGGTGTTAGAATTTTTTTAGAACTTTTGAAAATTTCCATTAGTCGAAATGAATTAATATTTTAATTGGAATTTATTTGTTCAATTGAAACTGAATTAAAGAAGTAAACAAATAATTTAACCTAATAATAGGGTGTTTTTTCTACCTTAGCAATTTCGAGGACGAAATTATTTTTAAGGGGGGAAGATTGTAATGTCCCGTATTTTTACGGTATTATAATTAATTTATTTAATTATATAAATAGTGATTTAGAGGATTTAATGATGGTTTAATAAAATAATCTTGAATATTTAATTAATATAATAATTAAATAATATATATTTATTTCTGAAATAATCAGAATTAGCTGAAATGGCAATACGGTGTGAATTGGGCAATTCAAAATATATAATTTAGTTTAGAATTTGAATTACAATAACGAATATATTATTTGAACGACAGTTTGAACGTATAATTATATTATAATTAAAATCGAGCTCGAAATGGCGTGGTAGTTCGCTATTTGGCGATTTGAACTTTAACTGAATATACAGGGTCCGTTTTAAATTGGATGTCGGTGAAATAAGAAACGTACAGAGCTGGTGAAGTTTATTTTTCTAATGGAAGAGAAAAATCGGGATTTCATTGTGTAGATTTTGATTTATGTCCAAATCAAATTTAAGAAAAGTCGCTATGGAATTCCTTTATAAATTATAACGATTTATTTATATTATAAAAGGATTTTATATATAAATCGAATATCGATATAACTGGAAATTTTGAAATATCGAATTATAAATCCAATTGGAGCTGTATTATATTCTATGTGAATATATATACGGTAATATAAATTTATTTATATTTAATATAATTGTTTTTAAATATATTTATATATTTAAATGGGTTATTTAGAGCTTTAAAAATAGCTAGTTTTGCAAACGACTTCTGTTTTCGACGAAACTAATTTTGCTAGATCCGCAATATTAAATTATTGTTAGATTTCAATTTCCGTGATTTTTGAAGTCAGTATGTGGCCATACGGATTTTTAATCTGAAAAACAGTCAGTATTTTGACGGTTAAAAATACGCTATGTGAGCAAACGGACTCGGAATTCGACGAAACTAGTCTCGTTAGGTCCGTAATGTCAAACTCTAGTTGTATGTCCATTTTCATGATTTTTAGGTATTGTATGTGATTGAGGAATTTTTATTCGATGATACATATAGCGGTTGATTTTAAATGGAATAAAATAAGAAAATATCTAAATCATTTCCCTTATAAATATACCACCTACCCATTTCGTAACCTAAGTTTCATCCTCTTGAGGTCAAACGAGCGCCGCTATTATTTTCCTTTTAGGGAGAAAAAAGTTTTGATCCTCAAATAAATTCAAATAAAACCAATTAAAATCCTATAAATTTCCAAACATTCATAATTGAATTCACCAGGAGTTTATCTTCAAGTCTATACCCTTTTCAATGGGTTCGATGTCACTTCTGGTACTCGTTGTTTTTACCGTGGCTTCTAGGGTTAGCGGAATCGGGAAATTGATGCGTTGTTTGATGATATGGTTGTTGAAATGAGGTTAGTGAGGTGAATATACACTTGCTTGCGAGATTTAAGGTGGAATGGTGCAAACAAATGACGCACTGTTTCTATGTTGTGCGTAATGATGAGTCGATAACGGAACACGAGCTCAAGGTTCGAGTTGAAGGTCCTGGGTACGGGGAGGAGGAGGCTCTGATGAGTTGAAGATTGGTGGTGTTCTTGGGTGAATCGATGGAGGGATGAAGGTGTTGGGAGGGCTTGAATGATCAGTAATGGCCAAAGTCATACAGGAAAACGCATATCTATTAGGGGAAGAAAGAACAGGGAGCGAGCGGGTATGGGAAGCATGGGTGGGCTTTTGAATTCGGTGATGGGCCAGGGAAATGAAAAGAGTGAGGCCCAATCATTTATATCATTTAAGTTAATTTAAATTTAATATATATAAACTTTAAGAATGCATAACTCTCTCGCATGATATCGAAATTCAGTAAAACAAGATCCGTTGGGATTGTATGGACGGACACTACACGACGGAACCTGATTGGGAGCGAATCAGAGCTCATTAAAATTTATAGAAAAATAAATTGTCCGTCTGAATCAAACGATGGTTATCGTTATTAACGATGATCGTCCAATGTGAGTAAAACTCTCCAGCTCTACCAGTTCATATTTTTATAACAAATATTTAGAACTGATAAATGATGATTAATTTGTTGTGTGTTAACTATTTGGTGGAATTGCTTATGTATTGGTTGAAATTATAGATAATGATATGTATATAAATCGTTAATCAACTATTGATTCTGTTTAGCAGAATATTTCATATTGAAATGAAATCGATGTTATTATATTGTTTAACATCTGTGGATGCAGGGAAACAGGTCAGAGGAATCCAACTGGATTCCTCAACATTTATTTTACTGTTTTTCATATATGGTGATATATGATGTGATATATAATCTGTTGTTGATGATGTGTGTTAGAATGATATTGATCATTGTTATTTAGTATTTTAAATGCCAAAAGGAATATTGGAATGTTAAAAAGGAAATTTTCAAATGTTATATTGAAAAAGAAATATTTATAAAACCAAAAGATTTTATAAAAAGAAAATATTTATTTAAAAAATAAATAGAGATATAAAAGGAAATATTTGTGAAACAAATAGAAAAAGAAATTATTTGTAAAACATTTACAAATAAAATTGAAAAGGAAATATTTATAAAACATTTACAAATAAATTATAAATGGAAATATTTATTTATGAAATAGATAGAGTTATAAAAGAAATATTTATTTAGAAAATAAATAGAATTAGAGGAAATATTTAGAAAATAAATCGATTATAAAAGGAAACACGTGAAAAATGAATAGAATCATATAAAAAGAGAATTTGACATTTGAAAAGTTTAGACCCGTGCTTCGCACACGGGTATAACATGATGTGGATTTAAAGCAAGGATTTTAAACAGAATCTGTTCTAACCAATAGATTGAGAAGATTAATTTATAAATGATATTTTATAAATTAAATAAAATATTTATCATTGGATAAATGGAATATATAAGTCAGGACTTATATAAAGAAGTAAGAATCGATTTCAACATCGATATTTGAAACTGAATACAGAACTATTTAGAGTTAATCAGTTAGAGTTAACCAGTTAGAGTTATTCCAATAGAGTAAATTGATTAAAGTAAATCGATAGAGTTAATCCAATAGAGTAAATCGAATATATTTTATTCGAATAGAGTTAAAAAGGAGTTATCGAATATTAGTTATTCGAATAGAGTTAAAGGAAGTAACCGAATATAGCTTATTCGAAAGTAAGTAATCGAATATAGTTTATTCGAAAGGAAGTAATCGAATATAGTTTATTCGAAAGGAATTACTAAATATAGTTTATTCGAAAGGAGTTAATTGAATATAGTTTGAATAGAGTTAAAGGAGTAAATCGAATATAATTTATTCGAAAGGATTTATCGAATATTAGTTATTCGAAAGGCGTTAATCGAATATAGTTTATTCAAAAGGAGTTAATTGATGGGATTTAATTGATAAGAGTTAATCCAATAGAGTTAATCGATTAAGGGAATCAAATAGAGTTAATCCAATAGAGTTAATCAAATAGAGTTAATAGAATAAAGATAATCAATAGAGCTAATCGAATAGAATAAATCGATTAGAGTTAATCGAATTAGAGTTAATCGATTAGAGTTATCGAATAGAGATTTATTCGAAAGAGAGTTACGTAAGGAAGTTTGTTAAAGGTATAAAAGGTGAACCTTGTCTGTTTCAAAGTTATAAATGTTGTTCAGTTAAGGTCTGAGAGGTAGTTATACCCCAACTTGATTGACTTCGTTTTTAACTAAGGAATGGTTGAGGTTCGATAGTGAGGGAGTTAATTGAATTTAGTTAATAAGTGTTAATGGTTCGAGTTGGCATAGCGATGTTTTATTTAAACATCTGTTTAAATCCAATGGAAGAGTTTTGGAAATGTTTTCAAAATAAGAATCAAAAATGTTTTCTAATATAGAAAATAAGAAAGGGAAGTAAACATGGAAATGTTCTCCAATGATTAATATCGTATATTTTCTAAATTTAGAAAAATAGAATTTCTATATATTTATATACATATACATATACATACACATATATATATATATATGGAAACAGGAAATGGAGAATGAATAAATTAATGATAAATTAATTTAAGAGATAAATGTTCAATGATGATTGATCGATATAATTTCCATTTGGAAATAATATCATTGGTTGCACACGTGTTTTTCTTTAATAGTTTACTCACCGATTATCGAAGTTTTTGACCATTTTTTCGTCGTCAATACGGAGAGACCGGGATCAGATTCATTATCTGAAAACCACTCTGTATGGGCGTTAGAGTTGCGATCAAATATGATGAAGATAATTGAATACGGTGTTATGCAAGGGCTGTCCTGTTTACAGAGTAGTGCCTTCGGTTTGTCCAGTCCCAGGACGACCTGTATGGAAGAATGTCTGACATAGTATATTTAACGGATCGCGTAAATTGATCTCTTCAAACATATTTACGTTTGGTGGCAGAGGAATTCGTTTCTCTTAGCTGTACACCAGTGGTATTTTTGGGGAAATCAATTTGTGATTTGGCGGGTATGACGATGTGACATTCAAAGTGAATAAATGTGTGATCTGTCATAGATAAGCGTGGCCTCTAGCCTCACAACCGGGAAATGACAAAAATCGGGCAGGCAGCATGGCTACGTGGTTGACTGCCAATTAGGGTGTATTATCACCTATCTAGAGATATTCATTTCATTCTATAATCTATTGTCGATGCAGTCCCATTCGGGAAACGGTTGTTGATCCCAATCGTTGGTGATATACATTCGATACACTCAAGCGAAATGAGTGGTCGGTCATGTGTGGCCGGGTTGCAAGATGTTCTTGTTGAACCCAGTATATTCCTCTCTAAAGGTACACTATTGGAAGGTGGTTCCATACCTTGTCATAGTTGGAAATCCATTACCCAATAAGTGCTCGCGGTTTTGATTGTATACTATATATGTGGAACGTGAGATGAAAGCGTTCTGCAAGATGATTATTATATTGTGGTTGATAGACATTATTATAATATCAAAAGAGTTTTGATATAAAATTTATCGTTTGTTTCATAAATGGTTTGAAAGTTAAATCAAATTGATTTGGATTCTCATAAGGGAAAAACCCGTTCTGTTATACGGCGTGGTCTTATGAGATATCGTTTATTGCTCAAACTGTTTTTAAGTTGTTTTACTCACACCAGTCCCACGACTGACTCAAAGTTTATTTTGTTTTGTTTGCCCTAAACTCTTGGGTTCCCAATTTTGTATGGGCCATCAAGTAGGCAGGATTTTACAGATACACTAGATGGAGCTTGGAGAAGGAGGCTTCAGCAGTATTTTTTAGCTATTGTTCATTTCCGCTATGATGTAAGTGTTGTACTCTAATATACAAATACAGATTTGTGTTTCAAAGTTTTTTTGTATACTATATTTTATTCATTCTGCTGTGAGATTCGTGTTTACTCTGATGTTGCATGTTCTTCTTCCTGTTCTATTCTAAGTTTCTATCTTATCTATTTTCACCCTCTAATTTCTTTCATGAACTATCTGGTGTTTCCGATGCTTGAATAGTCGACATAGTGTTGTATGCCGATATCCAGGATCGCAAATTTTCCGGGTCGTTACATATATATATTATATATATTTCTTCGATTTCCATTTATAACGTAATTTATAAATCTTTTTAAATTCGTTTTCAAATCGATTTCAACTTCATATTCAATTTCAAATCAAAATTGAATATTCCATATCATTGATATGTAAATGATAACATTTTCAAAACATTATATTTCAAAATCATTTCCTTTTCGATATTCATTATAAAAACAAGTAAAATCGATATAAATATCGTTCACGTCAAAATGGCGTTTATCTAATCAACACGTATTTATATATTTAAAAATATTCGTGTCCATCCCAAATCGGACATCTAAATCAGATTTTGACTTTTCACTGAATAATATTTAAAATATTCGTTATTTTAAAATAAATCGTTATTTTAAAATATTTATTCTTTCTGAACTGGAATCAGACATTGTCAATTACCATATAATATCATTATATGGATTTCATACACACATGTGCACAATAACAATCAAACATAGTCAACCATCATCCAAAGTTCATTCTACACTGCATAAGCATCAAATATAAATATTTAACGCTTACACGGCTTGTCAACCAATCGATTGACATACAACTAAATATTGGGACTAGTGTATGTCCAATATCATCCCAATACCCATGTGGGGTTTCAATCAACAAATAATGAATTTTATTTCTGCAGTTGGGCGATGTGTAAAATTTATCGTCCTAATCAATATCAGCCAAATGTGTGTACATAAACAAATTGTCCGATTTGTTTATAAATATTTATTTTATTCATATACACGTTAAAAATTATATTTTTAACTATATAGTATTTTATTCCATTCCACAACACAAAATCAATTTTTCAAAACACAATCAAACAAACAAACAAGCCGTCCATGGTCTGTGGACGACGGGTGTCCGGTGCTGCTAAGCACCATCTGTATCCTAGTATATATTTTAACTTGAACATAAATTTAAAGTGAGAAGTTCTCACATTTGGGATCCACTCCTCCATTTCATTTCTGAAATTCAGAACGATTTGGATTTGCCGTACTTCCAACGTAGTCTTCTCTACGCTGTCCATAAATAAAAATCACATTTTTATCGCTTTATTCCAATAAATAAAAATCATATTTTTTATTTCTACTTCATATATTTTTACAACGCTTCTTTCTATATAAAAATTATACTTTTATATTCTTACTTTTTATATAAAGATCGAATCTTTATTTCGCTTCATATATGATAAAAATCGATTTTTTATCTTAATGATATCCATATAAAGATCGTATCTTTATCATAATGAAAACATTATAAAAATCTTATTTTTATCTATAAAAATCACATTTTTATACTGCTACTATATAAATAAAAATCGTGTTTTTACTTCACTAAAATCGTATTTTTATTTCGCTACATATATAAAGATAATATTTTTATATTCTCTATTATATAAAAATTATATTTTCAGCTCTCTACATAAATAAAAATTATATTTTTATATTACTACTTGAATGATAAAAATCACGACTTTCCATAAACAAAAATCATATATTTTAATATATAGAAATCTAATCTTTTATTATATAAAAGTCTTACCTTTTCAAATTTAAAAATCCAATCTTTTTATATGATAAAAATCCCCATCTTTACAACGCTTCACACAAAATAAAAAATCATATTTTTATTATCGTATTGTATAGATAAAAATCCAATTTTTCTTTTGTTCATTCTATAAAAATCGTATTTTTATTTTCACACTATCAATATAAAAATCAATTCTTTTTCAACAATGTTATATACACACAAAAAATCAGATCTTTATTAATTTAATAGCATAAAAATATATATATATATATATATATGTAATTAAAAACTCGCTTTTGTTCAACGGAGAGGGAGGAGGAGGTGTCGGGGGCTGAAGGAGGCTGACGTCAGAGGTGGTCGGGGCACGCTGTTTGAGTTTGGGGGGTTTTCAGAATCTTAGAGAGGGAGGGAGAGGGGGTTGCGGCGGCTGAGGAAGAGGCTGGAGGGGCGGGTCGGATCCGCGGCGGTGGGCGCTGGGTATGGCTAGGGGTCTTCCTAGTTGCGGCGGCTTTGGGTGCTCAGGGGGCGCGGTTGTTCTCGTCTGAAGGAGGGAAGGATGCGGAATTGAGAAGAGGAGGGAGGCGCGGGGAGAAGAAGAGGGGGGAGGCTTGCGACGTGGAGGGACGGTGGTGGTGGATTCCATCGCTCCCCTTTTTTTAATTTCTGAATGGAATCGGGAAAGAGAAAGAAGGAAGGGGGTTTATAAAAAAAATTTAATTAATTTAATTCATTCAAAAAAAAGTTGACTTTTGTTTCCAAATCCTGATTCAAACCCAACGACTGTCGCCCCTAGCTAATTACCCCTACTCCAAATCCAATGGGATATGTATTGTAAGCTGATTCGATCGTTTCGATTAGTTTTTTGCTAAAATCAAAATGTAAATCTATGTATTGAATTTTTAATGCACATTTCAATTTATCGGGGCCACATACGGACTCTAAAAATTTCCAAAAATATTTTCTAGTTTTGTATTGACGATACAGATCTAATAAAACTAATTTCAACAAATTTGGAGACCGTTTAAAAAATGGCCATTTTCTGGTCGATCCAAATTGACTAAAACTATCAAAACATATTTTAGTTCGCCACGCTCACATATTGATTCGAAAAATTATGAATTTTGGATTCTAGCAATAACTTGACATCCCTGATCCAACAAAAGTGGTTTCGTCGAAAACGAAGGTCGTTTGCAAAATTTCCATTTTTAAGGGCTAAAATTCCTTAGCGACTATTCTGAATTTTCAACTGGACATAACTTTTTATTCTCGCTATGAAATTTTGGTATTTCGGATTCGTTGGAAAGATATTTTCAAATAGATTCTAATATTTTTGGTTTTTCCAAAATCCGATTTATTTTGAATCCCGTACATTCATTTGATATTTGAAATCGAATTTTCAAACTACCGCACCATTTCCAATTCCTTTTATAATTAAAATAAATATTTATATTCTAACGCCGATTCAAATAAATATATATGTTCTAATTCTATTCAAAATAAATTTCTCGTCGTTATTATTTAAAATAAATCATTTTAAATATTCAAAATTCACTAAAATTTCCAAAATAAATTTTTTTAAATTGGCTAAGATTTTCCGGGTTGTTACAATCTCCCGCACTTAAAATCTTTTCGTCCTCGAACAGGAACGGAGGTGAAAGTTGTTTTACTAATCAACTCAACTTTCATTATGGCTTATGTTCTTCAACTAAGAACTTTTCAAATTCTTCAAAAATTTGGCTAACACCTTAAATTTTCGAAAAATTTCGCTTTAACCTCCTTTGTACGGGAGCACCGGGAAAATCCCCAAACTGCCACACATATCCTTTCATCTCAAAAAGAATAAGAAAAAGCCAATCGGCTCATGAAATCATCCAAACCTAAGAAATTTGTAAACATGTACCTATTTGTCGAGCATATAATTTTATTTCTCTTCTCTAGCCTCCTTGCTATGACCTGTTCAATATATATGCATATACATGTATGCAATTTAAAGAAATTTTCAATAAAGTTCAATATTTGATACCATTTGGTTATATGTACCATTCTTTCACATAATGGTTTTATTAGATAACAAATAATCATACAACACAACCATCAATCAATTAATGTTTCAAACTCATAATTTTGACATATATATACAAAAAATCCATTTTTGGTGCCAAATCACAATAATAGACCCTATATAGTTTTGGTTCTCACACCAGTCAATTGGAAATATATAGACATACCACTTTCGAAACTCGAACATAAATATTGATGATGCATGTGCTATCATCGGTATCTTCTCCGGGCAACTAGAATGTGATTCTATATCTATCCAGTATATTAAAACTTCGAATACACGTTTACAAGGCGTATATGCAAAATCTTTATATATTGGATTGTCCAAATTCAATACAAATAAATGTTCAAATATGTTGAATAAGGTTTAAATTTTCAAAACAAAGTTGGTTTTCATTTTAAAAATATACTCTTCACACTCGTTCTAGGATCCTACTGGTCCCATCTCTAACGAGTCATTCTCATTGGATATTACTAATCCAATCTCTGATGAATTCTTTCCTTTGGTTCTAATGTGTCTTGCTCTCGAGCTCTATAAACCAAAGCTCTGATACCAACTAAAACGACCTGAACCTCCCCGTGAAGGAAAGAATGAATTGCTTTGAGGACAAGACAAATCAGAACACAAACAGAAGAACATTCCATTGCTTATTACAACAATTTCCATCAGATACAAGAATATACAGAGTATGAATGAATATTACACATCATAAAATATCAGAGATTAAATTACATAGCAGCGGAAAATAATACAAAACACAAATGAAAGAGATAAACAAATACAGAGCTTTCCGAATATCATTCCAGTTGTAAACTAAGATCCTGTGAATATCAATCTGCAAAACCAAAACTACTAGCTGCCGGTATGGAAAATAGGGGCACCCAGAGTTTAGGTTAAAACAATAAACTCCAAGTCAGTCATGTGACTGGTGTGAGAACTAAAACAATTATTTAAAAATTTACATTAAAAGAGAGTAAATCAAGTGAACACGCCGTATAACACGGAACTGGTTTCCTCCTAAGAATACGAGTGCATAGAAGAAACAACGCGTTGCTTTTCGGAAAAATGAAGCTATTATAAGACTCAGGTCCCATCACACAATGCAACGCAAGCCGGAGGATAGAGTTTTACCTTTTAATAGCCAAACACGCTTCCTATGTTTAAAACAAATCATTTGATACTATTATAAGTGTATAGTGTCAAAACAACTTCAAATATAAATGTATCAATCATAGACGACATAGTGCCCCATACCACTATGTCGCCATATTAGGCTCTACAATCGAAACTTAAATGTCACATATTGGAAATTGGATTTCCTTCAAGAGTCGAGGCCAGGGCCAATCTCCTCACCGACTTCGAGACACTCTAGCAAATGCCCCAGGACTACACACTCTGGGTAGCCCTTGGAATCAGCTGGGCCGGCCCATGCTTACATTAGTGGATTGTCAATTCCTAAACAAATGTTTCCCGATCCTATCGGACTTATCCATCGGCTCCGTAGAGACCGATATATCCAAGGCGCCTCGCATTCCAACATCTATAAAGGTATAATAATCAACAACGTCATGGCTAGTAAAACGCTGATACCACCTATAGC
Organism: Allium sativum; assembly: GCA_030737875.1. NCBI lineage: Eukaryota > Viridiplantae > Streptophyta > Magnoliopsida > Asparagales > Amaryllidaceae > Allium > Allium sativum. Next base: position 1,012,369,832 of record CM060926.1, on the reverse strand, counting down.
TAGAAAGAAACGTCGTGCTCTCTCAGTGGTCCTTATCCCGTTTTTAACTCATACCGAGGTGTGAGGCTCGCGAATCAACGCTATACACAAAGCTATGTTGTCTTAAAGCCGTGCTTTGATCATCAACCACAAGAGTCTGCTTTTCAACAAAAGCCTTGATCACTGCATCTCAGCATGCCACACAAGCAATTCATGCCATGCGACTGAAATCAATCGGTATATAACCTCTGAGCTCGTATGTCCCAGAGAAGGGCGTTAAGCAAGAGAATAAATTCTCCGTCGCCAAACAGATATATATTTAATAGAAATCAATCAGCACAGAATAAAATCCAATGTCAGACACACAATCCATTTATAAGTCCATTCTAGGTCTGAACGGAACCAGAGGCACCTTATTCCTCTCCCGTATGTCCAATACAGGAGAGAGGTCCTTGCATATCCGTCGATCTCCAAGTACGTCTGGACGATCACCACTTATTACCTCGTCTTGGGTGTACAACCCAATCAAGACATCAATAATCATCCAAACGATGTGAAGACCTCCGGTCTTCAACCACCGTCTTCATTGTCGACCTATCGTCGAATCAGTTATTCAGAATGGGTATAAACCAGACCTTTCCAAATAACTCGTGTATATAATAAACAGGTGCTATAAAAACACAACATATGCCTCATTCCAATTCTGAATATTCTTTTATTCAAATATTCACATTCTTTGGGAAAGGTTCCCATTAATTTTATCAAAGATAAATTCTTTAAATTTATTCTTTAATCTTCCTTTGGATGTCAATTCAAACCATGTTACAGTTTTCCAAACTAGTCGGGATTAGCACATCTTACCGAAGTAACCATTTATTTAATTTCCCAATCCCAACCTATTCATCCCATGGAGCAAAACTGATCATACTCCATATCTAACACCACAGTGTTATCGTTAAATTTAATTACCATTTCACGTTCAAATCTAATTAAAGATTTAACTATCGCTTGGAACAAAACTAGTGATACTCCATTCCCGATCATTTCAATCAAATTAAAGATTCATTGAAACTCCACTTGGTTTTAATCTTTCCAAAAATCAATATTAATGATTATTTAACTTGGGAAATCGTATCCTTTTTTTAACTGGGTTAAAGAATCAATGTCATTTAAAACACGGTTCACGATAAACCCAAAATCACATTCCATTCCATCAGCCTCTAACCGTATATTAGCAAGTGAACAATTACCTAAGCATTAACCCCGAAGGCCGAAACTAACATTAGATCAATACCCAGGAAACCATTCAACTTAACCAACCTCCAGTTAGTTTCTGATTTTCTTAACTCTGTTGGGTCTAAGAACAATATTATTAAAGATACCATTCATGACAACCCAAAACCTTATTCCATTGTTAATTGGGTTAAAGAACAAGTGTTATTTAAAACACCGTTCACGATAAACCCAAAGACCAATTTCAATTCAATTCCAATTAAATATATTAAATTGGAAAATTTTACTTTGGAAAATTCCCGTTAATCTTAATAAAAAGAATTATAAATTCCAAATCACATTTCACTGTAAAGCGGGTTAAAGAACGAATGTCATTAAAAACATAGTTTACAACAAACCCAAAATCCCATCAGTCTCTAACCGTAAATTAGTAAGAGAACAATTCCCTAAGTATTAACCCCGAAGGTCGAAACCAACATCAGATCAATACCCAGGAAACCATTCAACTTAACTAATCTCCAGCCAGTTTCTAATTTTCTTGTCTCCATTGGGTTTAAGAACTGTATTGTTAAAGATACCATTCACGACGAACCCAAAATCCAATTTGATATTAAATACAAGGCTCTAAATAGAAAATATATCGGCTTATAGTCAATATCAAATTCTAAAACCAATAATTATCGTATTGGAATAACAATACATATATCTTCCAAATTCCTCAACCATATCCGCATAATCACGAAATCCAATATCGAAATATTCCAAAGATAATTTCGATTCAAATCCATTTCAATTCATATATTGGAAATTTTGGTTATTTTTAAAACCATTTCAAACCCAATTTATTTATTTTAAAAATATTGGATTTCTAATTCTAGTTCATTTTGATAAAAATATATTTTTATCCTTACAAATAGGGAACTTTTCATCCCAATTCTTTCCAAATCATTTATTATGATTTTACACAAATTATTGATAATTCTTAATAATTTTATCAAGGCACGTACAAACGATTTCCATAAACGGGCATTGAACTGCACTTACAACGACCTGTTTCCAAATTTGATTTGGACATGATTCCAAATCCAACCGTTAGATTTCAAACCTCTCATATTCGTTAGAAAGCTCTTTTCGATACGAACCCAACGGTTCCGGTTTTAGGAGAATCCGACGATCAGATCACCCGTAATGTCCATTCGAAGCCAATGGTCGAAATTTGCGAACTGCCGCGGCGTGCGTTCTATTCAGGCCATTTTATATATATAATATATATATTATATATATTTCGTTGATTTCCATTTATATCGTAATTTATAAATGGTTTTAAATTCGTTTTTAAATCGATTTCAACTTCTTATTCAATTTCAGATCAAAATTGAATATTCCATATCATCAATATATAAATGATAACATTTTCAAAACATTATATTTCAAAATCATTTCCTTTTCGATATTCATTATAAAAACGAATAAAATCGATATAAATATCGTTCACGTCAAAATGGCGTTAACCTAATCGACACGGCTTTATATATTTAAATATATTCGTGTCCATCCCAAATCGGACATCTAAATCAGATTTTGACTTTTTACTGAATATTATTTAAAATATTCGTTATTTAAAAATATTTATTCTTTCTGAACTGGATTCAGACACTGTCAATTACCATATAATATCATTATATGGATTTCATACACACATGTGCACAATAACAATCAAACACAATCAAGCATCATCCAAAGTGCATTCTACACTGCATAAACATCAAATATAAATATTTAACGCTTACACGGCTTGTCAGCCAATCGACTGACATGCAGCTAAATACTGGGATTAGTGTATGTCCAATATCATCCCAATACCCGTGTGGGGTTTCAATCAACAAATAATAAATTTTATTTGTGCAGTTGGACGATGTGTAAAATTTATCGTCTCAATCAATATCAGTCAAATGTGTGTACATAAACAAATCGCCCGATTTGTTTATAAATATTTATTTTATTCATATACACTTTAAAAATTATATTTTTAACTATATAATATTTTATTCCATTCCACAACACACAATCAATTTTTCAAAACACAATCAAACAAACAAACAAGTCGTCCATGGTCGGTGGACGACGGGTGTCGGGTGCTGCTAAGCACCGTCTGCATCCTAGTATACATTTAACTAGAAAATAAATTTAAAGCGAGAAGTTCTCACATTTGGGATCCACTCCTCTGTTTTATTTCTGAAATTCCGAACAGTCTGGATTTACCCATACTTCCAACGCAGTCTTCTCTACGCTGTCCATAAATAAAAATCACATTTTTATCGCTTCATTCCAATAAATAAAAAATCATATTTTTATTTCTACTTCATCTATTTTTTACAACGCTTCTTTCTATATAAAAAATATATTTTTATATTCCTACTTCTTATATAAAGATCGAATCTGTATTTTGCTTCATATATAATAAAAATTGAATTTTTATCTTAATGATATCCATATAAAGATCATATCTTTATCATAATGAAAACATTATAAAAATCATATTTCTATCTATAAAAATCACATTTTTATACTGCTACTATATAAATAAAGTTCGTATTTTTATCTATAAAAATCACATTTTTATATTGCTACTATATAAATAAAAATCGTATTTTTACTTCACTAAAAATCATATTTTTATTTCGCTACATATATAAAGATAATATTTTTATATTCTCTATTATATAAAAATTATATTTTTATCTCTCTACATAAATAAAAATTATATTTTTATCTTACTACTTGAATGATAAAAATCATAACTTTCCATAAACAAAAACCATATATTTTTATATATAGAAATCTAATCTTTTATTATATAAAAGTCTTACCTTTTTAAATTTAAAAATTCAATCTTTTTATACGATAAAAATCCCATCTTTGCAACACTTCACATAAAATAAAAAATCGTATTATTATTATCGTATTGTATAGATAAAAATCCAATTTTTCTTTTGTACATTCTATAAAAATCATATTTTTATTTTCACACCATCCATATAAAAATCAATTCTTTTTCAACAATTTTATATACACACAAAAAAATCAGATCTTTACTAATTTAATAACATATATATATATGTAATTAAATACTCACTTTTGTTCAATGGAGAGGGAGGAGGCGTCGGGGGCTGAAGGGGGCTGACGTCAGAGGTGGTCGGGGCGTGCTGCTTGAGTTTGGGGGGTTTCAAAATCAGAGAGAGGAAGGGAGAGGGGGTTGCAGCGGATGAGGAAGAGGCTGGAAGGGTGGGTCGGATCCGCGGTGGTGGGCGTTGGGTACGGCTGGGGGTCTTCCTACTTGCGGCGGCTTTGGGTGCTCAGGGGCATGGTTGTTCTCGTCAGAAGGAGGGAAGGAGGGGGAATCGAGAAGAGGAGGGAGGCGCGGGGAAAAGAAGAGGGGAGGCGGAGGGGCTCACGACGTGGAGCGACGGTGGTGGATTCTATTGCTCCCCTCTTTTTTCTGATTGGAATCGGGAAAGAGAAAGAAGGAAGGGGGTTTATAAAAAAAATTAATTAATTTAATTTATTCAAAATAACAGTTGACTTTTATTTCCAAATCTATCACCCCCAGCTAATTACCCCTAGTCCGAACACAATGGGATATGTATCGTAAGTTGATTCGATCGTTTCGACCAGTTTTCGCTAAAATCAAAATATAAATCTATATATTGAATTTTTAACGCACATTTCGATTTATCGGGGCCATATACAGACTCTAAAAATTCCCAAAAAATATTTTCTGGCTTCGTATTGACGATACGGTTCTAACAAAACTAATTTCATCAAATTTGGAGACCATTTGAAAAATGGCCATTTTCTAGTCGATCCAAATTGACTGAAATTGTCAAAACACGTTTTACTTCGCCACGCTTACATATTGATTCAAAAAATTATGAATTTTGGAATCTAGCAATAACTTGACATCCCGGATCCAACAAATGTGGTTTCGTCGAAAACAGAGGTCATTTGCAAAATTTCCATTTTTAAGGGCTAAAATTCCATAGCGACTATTCTGAATTTTCAACTAGACATAACTTTTTATTCCCGCTATGAAATTTTGATTTTTCGGATTCGTTGGAAGGATATTTTCAAATAGATTCTACTATTTCTGGGTTTTCCAAAATCTGGATTATTTTGAATCCTGTACATTCATTTGAAATTTGAAATCGAATTTTCAAACTACCGCGCCATTTCCAATTCCTTTTATAATTAAAATAAATATTTATATTCTAACTCTGATTCAAATAAATATAAACGTTCCAATTCTATTCAAAATAAATTTCTTGTCGTTATTATTTAAAATAAATCATTTTAAATATTCAAAATTCACTAAAATTGCCAAAATAAAAAATTTAAATTGGCTCAGATTTTCTTGGTTGTTACAGCAAGGTAAACTTCACAAAGTCTCCTGGGATCAAATGTGTACGCCAAAAGCAAGTGCCGGTATGGGTATGAAGGATATAAGGAGTTTACGAACTGTTGCAACACTTAAACTTATCTGGTCTTTTCTTAAAGGTGATACTTTATGGGCAAGGCGGATGCATAATAGATATTGCAAAAATAATAAAAATTTCTGGAATCTTATTTTTGATAATAATGATTCCTGGAAGGTGATGCTAAAGTAGAGAGATTTTTAAAGTAAATAGTACTAAATGCATTGTGGATGGAAAGACAACTCATCTTTGGTTTGATCCATGAGTTAAGGGTAAGAGCTTGATTTCGTTGACTGGTTGCCATGGTAGAAGTGCGGAGGATCTTTCCTTTTTCTATGTAGCTAAAATTATTGACAATGGCTATTGGAATCTTGATAAGCTGAGCATTCCTGGAGGTATTAAAAGAGAAATACAAAATATTAATATAAACTCCGAATAAATATCAGATCACTAGATATGGAATGAAGGATAACAGGGAATGTAACATCCCGTAAATTTTGACCCTTCAAATATAGAATTTAATTTAATTATTGAATTAAAAATGGTATTAAAACATAAATTATGATTCATTAATTTATGACTCCAAAATTTGTTTTTGATAAACAATAACTTACATTGAGATGAACTGTGATTGATAATAATGAAAGTTATTAAATTGTTTATGCATTTGGACTAGCTAACTTTGAACTATTGTTGATAAAAAAATTATTGTCAGTTGAATCCTTGATTTTATTTTTAAAGTTCAATATAGGCATTAATGTAATAATTGAAAATAAATTTATGAGTGTTTCCAATTTAATTTTATATAGGAAGTATTGTAATGACACTAAATGTTAAAGATATATAATGTATGTTTTAACTATCGTAGTTAATGAAAATTTATGTTAACATCTATAAAAAAAGAAACAAACAAAACATAAAACATATTTAATGTCCGACCTTTCTATGTATTATGCATACATTATTAATAATAAATAAAGAAGAAAACAAAATAAATAAAAAACATATTTATTATCCAACTTTTCCGTGTATTTTGCATACATTTATGATAATAAATAAAGAAAAAACAAACAAAACATAAAACATATTTATTGCCCAACTTTTCCATGTATTATGCATACATTTATGATAATATAAACAAAAAACATAAAACATATTTATTATTCCCCCTTCCCATTTATAACCTACAATTATCTTTAGTTTATATTCAAATTATCCAATTTCACGCTGAGTCATCAAGGTTTGATTTCCTCTGTAGCATTATCTAATTATGAGACATCTTAAGGAAGTTATTACCCATTCCTTTCTCTACCTATTTTTTTTATTTTTTTCATGCAACCTGACTTTTCTTATTCACGTTTTCCTTTGCTTTTATATTTCCCCAAATACACAACCTTCTCCCTTGTCAATTCCGTCCACTTCATTTCTCATCTTCTTCTTTCTTTCTCTATCTATTTTTTTTTCCTTTCTTTTTAAATTACTATATCTCTTCCTCTCTAAATCTAGACATAAACCTAATATTCACCCTAACCAATCTTTTCCTCATTCTTTGCTATCTGTTATTTTCTTCTGCAAATTTTAGATCTTCCTCCTCTCCAAAAAAAAGAGAAGAGAGTAAAACACAAATGAAAGGGTCGATTTCTAGATTTCACTGCTAAATCGAGGAATGTCCATAAGGTGAGTTTTCACTTATGATTAGCCTTTGATTCACGTCTACTTATTCAATCGAGTTACTGGAATATAATTATTACATTTGCTGACCAAATTACATAGACTGTTTGTACCCCCTTGTTCCTGTATTGTTTATGTGAGACTTGATTATGTATATGGATGTAGACCAACTTGCATATACTGTTCATACCCCTTGTATTTGTCTTGTTTATGTGCGGATTAATTTTGTATATGACATACCTGTATGTATATTTTGTCTATGTTGTAAAATATGGTTTAATTACATTTGCTGTCCAAGTTGCAAATGTTGTTCGTAACCCCTCTTGCGCCTGCCAACTTGACATATTTGAAATATATGGCAAATTAGTTACTGCACATCACTGTGAAAAAGGAATAATAAACTAGTTTGCACCCTGTATGAAAAGAATAGCTGCGAGTAATTATGAATATGTTCATTTTTTTTAATAGTAGGATCATATAATATGTAACAAGAATAAAACTTTTTAGCTACTAGAAAAAATCTCTGTGTATTCAAACACCTTCTTGCATCCACCGTTGCACCATACTTGAACTTGTTGAAATGTTGAAACATGTACTGCCTGCTTGATTTTAAGTATGGACACATTGGCAGTTTATTATCTTATTCAAATTGGCATCTTATATATGCTGGCAAGTACACTTTGACAGTTTTGGGTTTTGTTGGCATCAAAATAAAATAAGACTGTAAGGCTCACTTGAGAAAAAAGGGGTTTATTGTACCACCTAGCATCAGTTGCTCGTTCGTTGCCTCTTACTTGTCATTTAACGTTTGATAGTTTACACATTTTTTCCCCTGTTATCGTTTTTTTTTCTTCGACATGTTAGACCACCATTTGGACTCTGCCCCTTGTATTATCTCGTGTTGCTTTTGATTCTGCACAAGATTTATTGACTATGAATATTTGGCATTTGGCATGTATCTTGGATTTTAGTTACTTCATGTAGTTATGGGATTAAAGATTATATTTGAGTATTACTTATGAACAAATTTACTTGAACAAAGATTAATCCTGAGTCGATTGTTTTATGTTTTGCATGGAACGCTCAGGTCAGATACGAGTGTTGCAGATTGTAGATTTCATCTCACAAAGAAGAGAGGCACGTGAAGACGCAAGCGTGCACACAGATTTGACAAATTTGCTGCAAATTTTATTTTGTTTAAAATATACGTACTTCCGCTTGTAATTTTTTTTGTACAAACTCTTATATTTTATGTAAAATTATTCCGCTTTGAGATATTGTAGCTTATTTATTCTATTATTTCTTTGATGGATTCTACTTAAACCCTAAAGCAAAATAACAATCCGTTGTTTCAAACGGTTCGAGTTGGGGTAATTACCATTTTGAAGCGGTCGAAATGGAAGGTCGTTACAGTTGGTATCAGAGCTTTGGTTTGGAGCCTTGTTTTATACAAAGCTTAGCTTATGGAGTTTAATAAGAATCATTCGCTAGAAATTACATTAAAAAGAGTATAATTTGTAATATAAATGGTTAGGAAACTAATACTTTGAAAGAGTAGGGCAGTGGAAGCGTTTTGAAATTAATATAATTTGAAACAAATTTATTTTGAAATTGATGGATTAATTTAAAATATACCGTTTTGTCTTACATTTGGAGATGGTATATTCTTATAAAAAAAATTAAATATTTATTCGACTTCAAGGTTGGGCTATTGAGTATTTAAGATTTTGAATATATGCCTAGCTAATGTATATACAAAGTCTTGTCTGTACTAGATAGATATGGAATCACACTCTAGTCGCTTGGAAATGATTTTGGTGATTGTCGCGACATTACCAATATTTATTTTCGAGTTTCGAAAGTGGGATGACTATAGGATTTCGATAGAAACATCGAGAAATACTTAGACTTGTTATTTTGATAAATATTCGAAAATGATTTGGATAAATTTTAATGAAAATGCTTTTGTAAAATTAACGTGAACTTGGGTAAATGCTCAAAATTTAACAAAGTTACATTATTGTGAAATATAAGTTAAATTTACAATTGAACATTTAAAAATTAAATTGTAAAGTGAATAGTGAACAATGAAATTGAAAAATATTGTGAACTTTAAAAATTTAAAATGATAAGTAAATGTTAGAATTAAATTGAAAATTTAAATAGAAGGTAACTTGAATAAAATTGAAGAAACGAAAACGATCTTTAAATTTTACAATGACAAATGTGAATATTTTGAAATTTGAACTAAATTGAATTAATTAAAGAAATTTCATAGTTGCGTCATTTACCCCCTTGGCTTTGAGAATAGATAGTTCCTATGTTCATTTTGAATCATTCACCTAGCTTTAGTAGTTGTTGCTTGACCTTCCCACCCTTGTTTTATTTATGTTTGAGCTTTCATTACTACTCAATTCAAGTCCTTGCATCCTTTAGTTTTCCAAGCATTGGAAAAAGTCTAAAATAAAGTTGGATTAATGACATAGTTTGGATTTGAAACAAAAATTTGAACGTTGAATTATGACAACAATTGACAATTGGATTTTCAAAGTATTGTTTTGGTTAATGGAAGTATTGAAAATAAGATGTAAGGGATAATTAAAATGGATTGAAATAGATTTTTTTAGTTGTTTTGAAATATATTGAATCTAACTTATATGAAATTTGTTAGAAATATTTTAAGAAGGTTATTTTGTACAAATTCGACTGTGTGAATTAAAAGCTAGTTTCAGAAGTATTTGAAAGAGTTTATCTTTTGTGAAAAATGTTCGACTTGAGAAATGATTATTGAAATCATATTATGAAATCAAAGTTGAATTAACATTGGAATTTCGGATAAATTGATTTGGATTGGATTATCTCTTGAAGTTAATATTTTTGCTTTACAACTAAAATATAAATCTACACTAAGTTATCCAAAACAATAAAAAAAAATATTAATTTACTTTGTCTAAACTACTTTGAGTATAAATCTAGCTATATTTTTCAATTATTCTATAGCAAATATATATTCTTTATTTAAACTATTTAAACCAAGATTTATTTGTTTTTGTCCAATCCTATTTTTATATCAAGCTTATTATTTTACTGAAACTGCTTTATATTTAACTTAACTATTTTAGAGATAAGAGTGTATATTTTTGATCTGAGCAATTTAAGTCCGAAATGATTGAATATAAAGATTCAGTTGAATAATAGTATATGTAACATGCAATCTAAATTGAATTTGAAGTTACGATAATGAATTGATTTGTAAATCTGAATTTGAAATGATATAAATATATTAATCAAAACTTAATTTGGTATTGAAATGGAATTTTGAGAATCTTCAATTTTTGGATATTGATATGAAAATTTTCGAAATTTATATAACAATGCATTGTATTCAAAATTATTGATTCGGAAGATAATTTATGAAATGAAATCTTATATATAATGGAATTTGTACAAGAATGAAAATATAGTTTGAGAAATCTTATGTAAATGAAATTTTATATAAGTACAGTATATGCGAAGTGAAATGAATATTATGTATAGTATCATATGATTTCGAATCGAAGATATGTGAAGTACCTTCCATTGAAAATCGAGGTCCTACTCGGTAGGACTCTTAGTTATATTTCTTTGATTGCGGTTGTCTGGACGTAATACTTATGAGTTTTCCTTTGAACTCGGTTGCATAGCGAAATTCGCAGAGCCACGAAGGCCTACGAGACGGATGCTTCCTGGGGAAACCAGACGTAACCATTGTGTCTACTGTGATCTATGGTCCTTTTACGATAGCGAAACCCATAGAGCTGCGAAAGCCTACGTATACGGATGTTTCCTGGGAGATCCAGGCATTACCATTGTGTATTTGCGGTCCACATGGTGTAATTCATAGGGCAATGATTGCCTAAGGTTTACGGGTGATAGAGATGTAGCCACCAGTGTTACTAGATGTAAACTGCGATCCATGCGATTGTTTTGAGGTGTTATGGCGTACGTATTGCCTAACCACCTATAGCCGCGACACTTTGTCCTCTCTGCCTGGTGATAGAACGACCTTAGGGGCAGTGTTCCATGATGATCTCAGGTTATTCTATTTTGTTTCATTTGATTCATCTTGTTGATTGTTCATGACGAAATTCGCAGGGAAGTGATTTCCTATGGGTACAGATGCTTCCTGGGGGATCCGACATAACCATTGTGTATCTGCGATTCATGAATAAGTATCACCGGTTGGTTTATTGGATGGTGCTTCTTTTATCTATTTTAATGATTTTTCAAGTATTTTAACTGGATGTTAAAACGAGTTTACTCAGTACTTCGAGATTTCTAGTTTTACGCCTAATCACAGCGTTGCCAGATTCTTGAAGAACGATGATAAACTTGTGGAAATATCAAGTTATTAAAACTATTTTTCATATAAAGTGTTTTTGATATAAAAGAAATTTTTTCAAAGAATATTCTTATTTGTATATAAATCGAAGGCAATTGAATTAAATACATTGATATTACTAAAAAATAACAAAGTATAATGCGTCAGTGGGTGAAAACCATTCTACTCGCATAACAATTTTGATTTAGCTTGAGTACACGATTTTGATTCCAATAGAATTGTTTGCTCGATTCTCGATGACGAACACTGATAAGAGTTTCTGGTATGAATATGAAATTCTCTATAATAGTTTACTGTTATGCAAGGAGAATAGAAGTTTCTAATCAAGAAGTCAAATCAGAAGTCCGCACTAGAGTGATCAAGTTACCAATTCCAATTAGATACAAAAAAATTTGTTTGAACAAGCAATCGAAGTTGATATGTGTATGAATATTACATCGTTTAATTACTAATTCCTTATTTCGATCCTTTATGAGGACGAAAAGTTCTGAGTAGGGGAGATTGTAACATCCCGTAAATTTCGACTCTTCAAATATATAATTTAATTTAATTAATGAATTAAAAATGGTATTAAAACTTAAATTAAGATTTGTTAATTTATGACTCCAAAATTTATTTTTGATAACAATAACTTACATTGAGATGAACTGTGATTGATAATAATGAAAATTATTAAATTGTTTTTGCATTTGAACTAGCTAACTTAGAACTATTGTTGGTAAAAAAAAATATTATCAGCTGAATCCAAGATTTTATTTTAAAGGTTCAATATAGGCATTAATGCAGTAATTGAAAATAAATTTATGAATGTTTCCAATTTAATTTTATATAGGAAGAATTGTAACGACACTGAGTGTTAAAGATATATAATGTATATTTTAACTATCGCAGTTAATGAAAATTTATGTTAACATTTATAATAATAAAAAAAGAAACAAACAAAACATAAAACATATTTATTGTCCAACCTTTCCATGTATTATGCATACATTTATAATAATAAATTAAGAAGAAAACAAGCAAAAAATAAAACATATTTATTGTCCAACATTTCTATGTATTATGCATACATTTATAAAAAAACATAAAACATATTTATTGTTTCCCCTTCCCATTTATAACCTACAGTTATCTTTAGTTTATATTCAAATTATCACATTTCATGCTGAGTCAGGCACGTTTGATTTCCTATGCAAGGTTATCTAATTAAGAGACATCTTAGGGAAGTTATTACACATTCCTTTCTCTAACTATTTTTTTCTTTTTTTCACGTAACCTGACTTTTCTTATTCATGTTTTCCTTCTCTTTTATATTTCCCTAAATTCATAAACTTCTCCATTGTCAATTCCATCCCCTTCATTTCTCATCTTCTTCTTTCTCGATACGTTTATTTTCTCATTTTTTTTGTTTCTTTGTAAATTCCTATCTCTCTTCCTCTCTAAATCTAGACATAAACCTAATATCCAGCCTAGCCAATCTTTACCTCATTCTTTTTTTCCTCTGTTATCGTCTTCTGCAAATTTTAGATCTTCCTTCTCGCCAAAAAAAAAGAGAAGAGAGTAAAACACAAATGAAAGGGTCGATTTCTATATTTCATCGATAAATCGAAAAACGTCCATAAGTTGGGTTTTCGCTCATGATTAGCCTTTGATTCACATCTATTTATTAAATTAAGTTACTGAAATATAATTAATACATTTATTGACCAAGTTATATAGACTCTTCGTGTGATGACCCCAAACCCCCATGCCATGGAAGCAAGGATAATCATTGGAATATAACACATAAACAATTAACAACAGAACGGAAATATAGAATTACACCAGATAATATACATCAAATTACGCTAGAAATAATATAATTATCAGAGTTACACAGCATAACAGGATCATACTTAGTACAAAATACAGTTTCAGCTTAATATAAAATGTCTGCAGTGGAATCAATCATAATTTACATAATAAAGTTTGAACAGCACAATAGAAATGATAGAATCCGTGTTTAGCTCCATAGCTATCCAGAGTGAACCAGCTAAAACCTGAATACAAGGCTGCCCGTGTAGAAAATAGGGGCACTCAAGTTTGCAAGTGAAACAAACTACGAGTCAGTCATGGGACTGGTCTGAGAAATCTACTTAACTTATTTAATAATAAGTCTAATCACAGGACCACGCCGCTAACACGGAACATGTTTACTCCATTGGATTGCCAGTGCATAAAACAAGTAAATCATTAAACAACGCAATGCTTTTTCGAAAAATGAAGCCATTATAAGACTCATGTCCCATCACACAATGCAATGCAAGCCGGAGGATAGAGTTTTACCTTATAATGGCCAAATATGATTAATACGAATAAACAGTAATCATTTGATATTATTACTAGCGTGTAGTCAGTTTAAAACACATTCAATATAAATGTATCAATCCTTGGCGACATAGCAACCATATACTATGTCGACATATATAGGTTTACAATCAGAACCGCACAATGTGGTATCGGAAATTGGATTACCGTCATGAACCAAGGGAAGGGATCGTCCTTACCGAATTCGAGACAATCTAGCCCATGTCTCAGGATACAGCTGCAACTAGGAACGCTAGGGTCGGCCCCACACTTACGTTAGTGGATTAGTAATTTCTGAACAATACATTTCTCCACCCTATGGGGCGTAAAATATGGCCAGTATGTCGACCATAATATCCGAGGTACCTCGCTTTCTATCATCCAGATAAGTAAAAATGTCTAGGCTCCATACCATGACACCACTTCTAGCTAGAAAGAAATGTATGTTCTCCCTGAGGTCCTCTCCCTCTTCTGGTTCATAGCAGGGTGTAAGACTCGCGAATTAACGCTGTACACAAAGCAATGCTAGTTAAAGTTGTGTTTTGATCATCAACCACAAGGCTCTGCTTTTAAACAAAGCCTTGATCATTTGCATCTTAGCATGCCACATTGACAATCCACACCATGTAACTGATGTCTATCAATATATAACCTCTAAGCTCGTAAGTCTCAGAAAAGGGTGTTAAGTAAGAGAATAAATTCTCCGCCACCAAACAGATATATATTTAATAGAAATCAATCAACATAGAATAAAATCCAGTGTTAGACACACATCCATTTACAAGTTCGTTCTGGGTCTGAACGAAACTGGAGGCACCTTATTCCTCGTTCCATACGTACAATACAAAAGAGAGGCCCTCGCATATCCGGACAATCAACAAGTACGTCCGGACAACTACAACTTTAACCCTTTCCTGGGAGCTAACCAATCTAGGGCATCAGTAGTCATTCATTCAATGTGAAGATTGCTGGTCTTCAACCACCATCTTCAATATCTTCGACTTTTAGTCGTCCTATAATTATTTGAAATGAGATTTAACTCGGCCTTTTCAAATAATTCCCGAATATATATAATTCAAATCATTTCTTTTCTCCGTCAAATCCAATTAAATTTTATAGATTAATTCAAATGAATCCAACCGTCCATATTACTTTAAAAACCAAGGGAAATTGGTTTATTTCCATTCCATATCGTTTATAATATTGTATAATGATTTATCGCTATTTTGATTTATATAAAAATAGACCATTTAATCTGAATGACGTACACGGTCCTGGCGCTGTTTTTATTCAGATTTGAATTACACATTTCATGAAATCTAACAATTGGATCTTAACAAATTTAATATCGTTGGAAAGGTCTTTCTAAAGCGAACCCAACGGTTCCAATTTTGGGAAAATCCGACAGTCGGATCTCTCTGTATAATCGTTTAAAGTTACGATTCCTAAACGCGAACTACCGCGCGCGATTCGTTAATTTTTAATATATATATATATATATTTCGTTCGATGATTTCAAAACCATTTATTACATTACATGTAATTTTTTTACACCTCATATTCATGTTAAAAATTATATTTTTAATGAACACCCATTTATTTCAAGACATACAAATTTTACCCACTTCCTACACATGTTAAAAATAATGTTCTTATCTTAAAAAATAATAATCATATTTTAACATATGATTCTTTTTAACTTCGCTAACATATTAAAAATAATATTTTTACCCAACAAAATCATATTTTAACATATGATTCTTTATAACTTCGCTAACATGTTAAAAATAGCGTTTTTATCTAACAAAATCATATTTTAACATATGATTCTTTTTAACTTCGCTAACATGTTAAAAGTAATGTTTTTACCTAACAAAATCATATTTTAACATATGATTCTTATTTATTGGTTTATACATATAATAAAAATGTAATTTTTATTGTTAGAACATTTCTTTTCAAACATGAATCTTCTTAATGATTCCTACATACAGTAAAAATGTAATTTTTATTGTTAAAACATTTTATTTCACAAAATGAATATTTTTGTGATTCCTACATACAATAAAAATGTTTTTGTTATTGTTCAAACAATTTTTATTTAAAACACGAATATTTACATATTTTATACATACAATAAAAATGTGATTTTTATTGTTCAAACAATTTTTATTTCAAATATGAATATTTTTCATATTTTATACATGTAATAAAAATGTGATTTTTATTGTTCAAACGATTTTTATTTCAAACATGAATATTTTACATATTTTATACATACAATAAAAATGTGATTTTTTGGTTCAAATAATTTTTATTTCAAACATGAATATTATACATATTTTATACATATAATAAAAATGTGATTTTTATTGTTCAAACAATTTTTTATTACAAACATGAATATTTTACATATTTTTTACGTACAATAAAATTGTGATTTTTATTATTCAAACAATTTTTATTTGAAGCATGAATATTTTACATATTTAATACATACAATAAAAATATGATTTTTATTGTTCAAATAATTTTTATTTCAAACGTATTAATTTTACATATTTTATACATACAGTAAAATGTGATTTTTATTGTTCAAACATGAATATTTTACATATTTTATACATACAATAAAATTGTGATTTTTGTTGTTTAAACAATTTTTATTTCAAACATAAATAGTTTGCATATTTTATACATACAATAAAATTGTGATTTTTATTGTTCAAACAATTTTTATTTCAAACATGAATATTTTACATATTCAATTCAGAAAATTCCGGCATTACAACGACAGGGTATTTAACACCGGCACCGTGTCCAGCTCTGCTCCTCTGCTATCTTGGCCTTGCAGCATTGCAATAATTTTATTTCTATAATTTCTACAATATCATTCATTTTCACAACACAATGAATTCATCACAAGCATAATCAACTTTGTTGCAATCACCATCAACTACTACAACACAATACTATCAAAAAAACCGTCCATGGTTTGTGGACGATGGTGTCAGGAGCTACTTAGCCCTATCTGCAACCTATAATATTTTTCTAAATTTTATTTGAATTTAGAAATCTCATATTGGTTTTGACTTCTCCTAAATCCGTAGCTAGCTCCAAATAAGTTCCAATCTCTTCTGGAATGTAGTAGACACTGTCACGACCCCAACGGTTCCTGTTTCATGAGATTTCGACATCGTATCAAAAAGTTATGATTTTTATTAGCTAACCAACCTTTGCAACGCTTTTAAGTGTTATAAACAGTTAAATATATATAAGCCGATACCTTCAGTTTTCTGCTCGAAACTAGGTTTCCGATTTGCGTTCAATCCATTCAACTCGAAGACGATCAACCTGCACCACGTGAAGGAGCTCCGAACGGCACGGCTGGCAGTGGTCCCACGTTGAACTCGACGGTGGCAGGCAGTGGCTATGGCGGTGCGAACGGTGAACGTTTGGAGCTTAGGATCTTCATGAATATACGATGATTAATTTCCAAACTGGTATGGTTTTAAAGCTCTCAAGATTCTCTACAGATTTCCCTTAAGAAGCCATGAATTTCATTGAAAGGATCAAAAGAAATCGAACGGGGAAGATTCGAACAGTTTTCGTCATTCGTTTTGGGAGGCGGCTGTGTTTCTGGAGTAACGATGGTTTCAGGAATTATCTCATTGGCCCATTTATATATTTTAAATTATTTAATTTATTTAATTCCATAAAGGCCCGTTAACCAATACGAACTCCAAATCCAGCCCAACGACCGTCGCCCCTAGCTAAATACCCCCATTCCGGACACAATCGAATATGTTTCATAAGCCCATTCGACTGTTTCAGTCAGTTATTCTTCAAATTAAAATATAAAACATTCAATATTAGATTTGAACGTATATTTTAATTTACCGGGGCCACACACCGATTCCAAAAATTCCCGAAAAATAAATCTAGCTATGTTTTGACGATACGGTCCTAACAAAATTAATTTCGTCGAATTTGGAGACCATTTGAAATATAGCCTTTTTAATAGCGATCCAATTCAACAAAAATTACCAAACTCATTTTAATTTACCACGTTCACATATTAATTCCAAAAATTATGAAATTTTAAACCTAGCAATAATTTGACATTCCGGATCCAACAAAAGTGGTTTCGTCGAAAACTAAGGTCGTTTGCAAAATGACTATTTTTAAGGGATTTGTTCCTATTTAAAAATAGAATTTTTAAATTCTGACACATTTTTTAACAAAATTTCCTTAACATAAATTTTTAAATTGGTTCTGATTTTCAGGGTTGTTACAATCTACGCCACTTAAAACTTTTCCTTCCCGAAAAGGAAACAATAGTAAAGTAGTAAACAAAATGGAAATGGAATATATTGTAAATGTACCTCAATACAAGATCTAATCAGAGATGTCCACTCTGCACTAGGGATAAGCCTGCTTAATGCTATCTTCTGTTTCCCATGTACAGTCTCTAGGATCTCCGCTTCACTGAACTTTGACTAAATGAATCTTCTTTTTTCGTAGAACTCTGGTTTCTTTGCCAATAATTTTCACTGGCTCTCTTCTCACTGCTAAGCTTAGAGCAATTGTGCTGCTTCTTTTATAATTAAGTCAGGATCATGTACATGCTTTCGAAGTTGAGACACGTGAAATACATCATGCACTCCTGGCAGCTAGTCAGGCAATTGAACCCTATAAGCAAGAGTTCCAATTCTTTCAGCTATAGAAAATGGACCAATAAATTTAGGCGCCAACTTCCCTATTTTCCCGAATCGAACTACTCTTCTCATTGGAGAAAATCTCAAATATACATAATCACCAACAACAAATGCTAAATCTCTTCCTCTCGAATCTACATAACTCTTCTTTCAGCTCTGAGCTGTTTATAGTCGCTTTTTAATGAAATCGACTTTATCCGAAGCTTCTCGAATCATGTCGGGACCCAATACCAGTCGATTGCCTGATTCTACCCAACATGCGGGAGATCTACATGGTCTACCATACAATGCTTCGAATGGTGACATTTTTAAGCTTGCTTGATAACTGTTATTATATGAAAATTCAACCAAATGCAAGTGATCTTCCCATGATCTGCCAAAATCAAGAATATATGCCCGCAACAAGTCGTTTAGTATGCCATTCACCCTCTCAGTTTGGCTATCTGTCTGAGGAGGATATGCGGTGCTTAGATTTAACTTTGTTCCCAATTCTCCTTGAAATGCTTCCAAGAATTTATTAGCGAATATCAGATCACGATCACTAACAATACTACTGGGAACTCCATCTAGTCTAAGACTTCTCTGAAATAATTTTGCACTAGACTTTGAGCTGTTTTAGTCGATCTAACAGGAATAAAATGGGTTGTCTTCGTGAAACGATCTACGATCACCCATATACTATCATTTCCTTTCTTGGTTTGGGGCAAACCATCAATGAAATCCATGGAGATTTGATCCCACTTCCAATCTGGAATCTCCAATGGTTGTAACAATTTGGAAAGTTTTTGCTGATCACTCTTGACTTGTCGGCAAGTAAAACACCTACTAACATATATTGAAATGTCTCTTTTCATAGATCTCCACCAGAACATGCGCTTGAGATCATGATACGTCTTACTCACCCTTGGATGAATACTAAACTTGGACTTGTGACATTCATCCATTACTTCTCTTCTGAGCTCGAGAATATTCAGAACACAAATTCGGCCTAATAACCTCAGAACCCCCTTGTTATCAATCTAGAAACTCGAGGGTTCGCTGACCTAAACTCTTTTACTAATCCTTTGAATAAATTCATCATCCTTCTGAAGAACGGAGATTTTTTCAATCAATGAAGGCGTAACAATGTAGATTATCAATAATGGCATTCTTTCTGCTGAGCTTATCAACTACAACATTGGCTTTCCGTAGAGTACACAAAATATCGAGATCGTATGCCGCAAGAAATTCTAACCAACGTTGCTGCCTCAAATTCAAGTCCTTTTGGGTGAACAGATACTATAATGACTTATGATCTGTATACAATTCGATCTTCTCACCCAAAAGATAGTGCCTCCAGATTTTCAAAGCGAACACGACGGCTAACAACTCAAGATCATGAGTAGGATATTTCTTCTCATGCGGCTTCAACTTACGGCTAGCATAAGCAACTATTTGGCCTCTTTGCATTAATACCGCACCAACACCTTCAAGAGAAGCATCTGTATAGACTGTCAAATCTTGATTGCGATCAATAATAGTCAATACTGGGGCAGTAGTCAACCTTAATTTCAGCTCTTGGAAAGCTGTCTCACATTCAAGCATCCAATTAAACCTTGTATGGTTCCTGGTAAGTTTCGTTAATGGACTAGATAACTTCGAAAAATCTTTCATGAATTTCCATTAATAGCCAGCCAATTCTAGAAAACTTCTGACTTCTATAGGCATGCTGGGCTGCTTCCAATCTCGAATGGTTATGATTTTTCCTGGATCCACTGAAATTCCTTTCTTCGATACTACATGACCGAGGAACCTTACTTCTTTAAAATATGCATTTATAAAATTTGGATTTTAAAACATTCTTTCTCAGAATTTCCAAAACTTCTTCCAAATGTTTCACATGCTCGGCAGTTGACTTAGAGAAGATTAAAATGTCGTTAATGAAAACCAGTACAAATTTATTCAAGACATCGCAGAATACTCGGTTCATTAAATTGACAAAATAAGCAGGAGTGTTACATAAGTCGAACTGCATTACTAACCACTCATAAAATAAGTCTGGACCTCTGAAAGTTGTCAAAGGAACACATTTTTCGGCAATCCGCAGTTGATGAAAACCTGTAGCTAGTTCCATTCTTGAAAACACTTGCGCTCCATTCAAGCAATCTAATAAATCATCAATATACGGTAATGGATATTTATTCTTTAGTGTCTTCTTATTGAGGTCTCAGTAATCCACACACAATCTGAGAGTACCGTCTGACTTTGGAACAAACACTACTGCTGCACCCCAATTCGAAAAGCTAGGCCTGATGAGACCTTTCCATAAAAGCAGTCGTGCTTGATTACTCAATTCTTCTTTCTATTTCAATGTCATTCTTCTAATAGCATGCACAACTGGCCTTGCATTCGAAATTAAAATGATCCTGAAGTCAATTTCTCTTCGCAGAGGTAAGCTATCAACTTCTTCAAACACATTCGCATAATTTTTGACGACAGGAATATTTTCAATAATGGCAGAGGAAACCTTAAGAGCAGCCCAAAATTCTTTTCTATCTGAATCTGAGCCTACGCATGGTATACTAATAATGTCCACAAACTTTTTTCTAACTTTAACAATTCTCTCGGCACATCTAACTTCGGCTTCATACTTAGTTAACCAATCCAGCCCAAGAATGATATCAAATTCAGAAAAATCCATAACAATCAAATTAAAAGAAAACCAGTAACGGGAAAAGGAAATAGGCAGTCTACAATATAAACCTAAAACAAGAGATCCCCCTATCGGATTGTGAAATCTAATCAATTCTTTAAGATCTCTCAATTTTAGATTTAGCTTCTTGACTGTATTACTCGAAATAAATTTTTGTGATGCGCCCATGTCAAATAATACTTTAATTGGAATATTGTTGATGGTAAGGTTGCCTTCCAAAACATCTGGCCTTTCCTGACTAGATGAGGGTGTTGGAGCATCTGCCATGCTATTGATTTGGGATTCTTTGGTCGCTTTCAAAAGCTGGCAATCTTGCTTTACATGACCAGTCTGATGGCAAAGATTGCATTCTATATTCTCCTGAAACTTCTTATTGGATTTAGATCCATCATTCTTTCATTTCTTCGACGATTTGCAATTCCTTAGCAAATGCCCTTGCTTATTACAGTTATTGCATATGGCAGTCGTTAACGGTTTTTCCTTACTGGTTTCAGGTTTCTGACTTTCCTCAGGCTTTGTACTTGCCTCAGGGCTATCAGTTTCAAACTTCTTTTTGTTGCTAGAACTGCCTTCCTCTTCATCTTCCAAACCACCTTGCTTATAAAGATTCTCATAGCGACAAGCCATTTGTATCATCTTAGAAAAAGGAAGATTCACATATGTAGTTACTCTACTTTCGTATTTTCTTTGAAGTCCGTTAATAAATCTCATATTCTTTCTCAAAGGATCTAGAATTAGTTCTGGGGCAAAGCGGGAAAGTTCATTGAATTTATTCTGATACTCCCGAATGGTCATATCTCCTTATTTCAGATGGTAGAACTCATCATATAGTTGCTCAACTGCTTCTGCGGGAATACATCTTTCTTTGAAAATTTCTTTAAATCTATCCCAGGTAATACTACCTTCTGGATTTTCCCTAGTAACAGTTTCCCACCAGATTAAAGCTTCATCCTTAAGCGTCCAAGATGCTAGTAGTCTTTTTTGATCATCTCTCAGCTTTAAGCCTTGAAAAATTCTCTTAGAAGAACGCATCCATGCTTGTGTTTCAATGATAGATTCTTTGCCCAAGAATGGTACTCCACCCAGATTTTGATACTTCTTTACTAGAACATCTAGATCTGATTCTGGCCGTGGGAGCACAATTGGCTCATTAGATTGTTGAACCATAGAATTACTTCTTCTGTTTCTACCACTCATTTTCTACTATGTCTGCAAATAGCAGACAAAGAGTCAGGCCAACAAAAAAGATATTGTAAAGCATAGAGACATATATTTAAATGTAAATGCATCTATTAGGCTGTATTTCATTCTGCTATACTCATTCTAGGACATTACTGATCCGATCTATGATGAGTCACTCGTCTTAGAATACTGCTGATTCTATTTCTGACGAGTTCATTAATATGTTATACTCCGGAGCTAAGGTTAACCAAAAATCTGATACCAACTATGATGACCCCAAACCCCATGCCACGGAAGCAAGGATAACCATTGGAATATAAAACATAAACAATTAATAACAGAACAGAAACATAGAGTTACACTAGATAATGTACATCAAATTATGCTGGAAATAATATAATCATCAGAATTACACAGCATAACAAGATCATACTTAGTGTAGAATACAATTTTAGCTTAATAAAAAATGTATGCAGCGGAATCAATCATAGTGTACATATAATGAAGTCTGAACAACACAATAGAAATGATAGAATCCATCTTCAGCTCCATAGCTATCCAGAATGAACCAGCTAAAACCTGAATACAAGGCTGCCCATGTAGAAAATAGGGGCACCCGAGTTTGCAAGTGAAACAAACTATGAGTCAATCATGGGACTAGTATGAGAAATCTATTTAACTTATTTAATAATAAGGCAAATCACAGGACCACGCCGCTAACGCGGAACGGGTTTACTCCATTGGATTGCCAGTGCATAAAACAAGTAAATCATTAAACAATGCAAAGCTTTTTAGAAAAATAAAGCCATTATAAGACTCATGTCCCATAACACAATGCAACGCAATCCGGAGGATAGATTTTTACCTTATAATGGCCAAATATGCTTAATACGAATAAAACAATAATCATTTGATATTATCACCAGTGTCTAGTCAGTTTAAAACACTTTCTGTATAAATGTATCAATCCTAAACAACATAGCTACCATATACTATGTCACCATATATAGATTTACAATCAAAACCGCATAATGTCGTATTGGAAATTGGATTTCCGTCATGAACCAAGGCAAGGGATCGTCCTTACCAAATTCGAGACAATCTAGCCCATGTCTCTGGATATAGCCGCAACTGCACCTAGGAACGCCAGGGCTAGTCCACACTTACGTTAGTGGATTAGTAATTCCTGAACAATATGTTTCCCCGCCCTATGGGGCATAAAATCTGGACAGTATGTCGACCATCATATCCGAGGTACCTTGCTTTCCATCATCTACATAAGTAAAAATGTCTGGGATCAATACCATGACACCCCTTCTAGCTAGAAAAAAGCATGTTCTGCCTGGGGTCCTCTCCCGTTTTTTGTTCAAACCAGGCTGTCAGGCTCGCGAATTAACGCTGTACACAGAGCTATGTTAATTAAAGCTGTACTTTGATCATCAACCACAAGGCTATGCTTTTCAACAAAAGCCTTAATCATTTGCATCTTAGCATGCCACATTGACAATCCACGCCATGTAACTGATGTCTATCAATATATAACCTCTAAGCTCATACATCTCAGAGAAGGGTGTTAAGCAAGAGAATAAATTCTCCGCCACCAAATATATATATATATATATATATATATATATATATATATATATATATATATTTAATAGAAATCAATCAACACAGAATAAAATCCAATGTCATACACACATCCATTTACAAGTTCATTCTGGATCTGAACGAAACTGGAGGCACCTTATTCCTTGTTCCACATGTCCAATACAAAAGAGAGCCCCTCGCATATCTGGACAATCAACAAGTACGTCCGGACAACTACCATTTTAACCCTTTCCTAGGAGCTAACCAATCTAGGGCATCAGTAGTCGTCAATTCGACTTGAAGATCGCCAGTCTTCAACCACTGTCTTCATTATCTTTGACTTTTAGTCATCGTATAATTATTTGAAATGAAATTTAACTCGGCCTTTTAAAATAATTCTCGAATATATTTAATTCAAATCGTTTCTTTTCTCGGTCAAATCCAATTAAATTTTATAGATTAATGTTAAGTGAATCCAACCGTCCATATTACTTTGTAAACCAAGGGAAATTGGCTTATTTCCATTCCATATCGTTTATAATATTGTATTATGATTTATCGCTATTTTTATTTATATAAAAATAGTCCATTTAATCCAGACAACATTTCAGGTCATTACGCAGCCCTGGCGCTGTTTTTATTCATATTTGAGTTACATATTTCTCGAAATTTAACCATTGGATATTAACAAATTTAATATCTTTGGAAAGGTCTTTCCAAAGCGAACACAATGGTTCCAGTTTCGGGAAAATCCGACGGTCGGATCACTCGGTATAATTGTTTAAAGTTATGATTCCAAAACGCGAGCTACCGCGCGTAATTCGTTAATTTTTAATTTATTTATATATAGATATATATGTATATAATTCTTTTGACGATTTCAAAACCATTTATTACATTACATGTAAATTTTTTACACCTTATATTCATGTTAAAAAATATATTTTTAATGAACAACCATTTATTTCAAGACATGTAAATTTTACCCACTTCCTACGCATGTTAAAAATAATGTTCTTATCTAACAAAATCATATTTTAACATACAATTCTTTTTAACTTCGCTAACATGTTAAGAATAATATTTTTACCTAACAAAATCATATTTTAACATATGATTCTTTTTAACTTCGCTAACATGTTAAAAATAATGTTTTTGTCAAACAAAATCATATTTTAACATATGATTCTTTTTAACTTCGCTAACATTTTAAAAATAACGTTTTTACCTAACAAAATCATATTTTAACATATAATTTTTTTAATTGGTTTATACATACAATAAAAAATGTAATTTTTATTGTTAAAACATTTCCTTTCAAACATGAATCTTCTTAATGATTCCTACATACAATAAAAATGTAATTTTTATTGTTAAAACATTTTATTTCACACAATGAATATTTTTTGATTCCTACATATAATAAAATATTATTATTATTTTTTAAACAATTTTTATTTCAAACATGAATATTTTACATATTTTATACATACAATAAAAATGTGATTTTTATTTTCAAACAATTTTTATTTCAATCATGAATATTTTACATATTTTATACATACAATAAAAATGTGATTTTTATTATTAAAACAATTTTTATTTCAAACATGAATATTTTACATATTTTATACATACAATAAAAATGTGATTTTTACTGCTCAAACAATTTTTATTTCAAACATGAATATTTTACATATTTTATACATACAATAAAAATGTGATTTTTATTGTTCAAACAATTTTTATTTCAAACATGAATATTTTATATATTTTATACATACAAAAAAAATGTGATTTTTATTGTTCAAACAATTTTTATTTCAAACATGAATATTTCACATATTTTATACATACAATAAAAATGTGATTTTTGTTGTTCAAATAATTTTTATTTCAAACATGAATATTTTACGTATTTTACACATGCAATAAAAATGTGAATTTTATTGTTCAAATAATTTTTATTTCAAACATGAATATTTTATATATTTTATACATACAATAAAAATGTGGTTTTTATTGTTCAAACAATTTTTATTTCAAACGTGAATATTTTGCATATTCATTTTAGAAAATTTCGGCATTACAACCATAAGGCATTTAGCAACAGCACCGTATCCAGCATGGCTCCTCTGCTATACTAGGCCTTGCAGCATTAAAATAATTTTATTTCCATAATTTCCACAATATCATTAATTTTAACAACACAATGAATTCATAACAAGCAAAATCAACTTTGTTGCAACCACAATCAATTTCTACAACACAATACTATCAAACAAATCGTCCATGTCTGTGGACGATGGTGTCAGGAGCTACTAAGCCCAGTCTGCAACCTATAATATTTTTCTAAATTTTATTTGAATTTAGAAATCTCATATTGGTTTTGACTTAGCCTAAATTCATAGCTAGCTCCAAATAAGTTCTAGTCTCTTCTAGAATGTAGTAGACACTGTCGCGACCCCAATGGTTCATGTTTCATGAGATTTCAACATTGTATCAAAAAGATATGATTTTTATTCGCTAATCAACCTTTACAATGCTTTTAAGTGTTATGTACAGTTAAATATATATAAGCCGATACCTTCAGTTATCTGTTCGAAACTAGGTTTCAGATTTGCGTTCAATCCGTTCAACTCGAAGACGATCAACCTGCGCCACGTGAAGGAGCTCCGAATGGCGCGCCTGGTGGTGGTCACCACATTGATCACGATGGTGGCAGGCAGCGACGCGAATGGTGAACGTTTGGAGCGTCGGATCTTCACGAATATACGATGATTAATTTCCAAACTGGTATGGGTTTAAAGCTCTCAAGATTCTCTACATATTTCCCTTAAGAAGCCTTGAATTTCGTTGAAAGGATCAAAAGAAATCGAAGGGGGAAGATTCGAACAGTTTCCGACGTTCATTTTGAGAGGCAGCTGTGTTTCTGGATTAACGAGGGTTTCAAGAATTATCTCATTGGCCCATTTATACATTTTAAATTATTTAATTTATTTAATTCCATAAAGGCCCGTTAACCCATACGAACTCCAAATCCAACCCAACGACTGTCGCCCCTAGATAAATACCCCCATTCTGGACACAATGGAATATGTTTCGTAAGCCCGTTCGACTGTTTCAGTCAGTTATTCTTCAAATTAAAATATAAAACATTCAATATTAGATTTGAACGTACATTTTGATTTACTGGGGCCACACTGGTTCCAAAAATTCCCGAAAAATAAATCTGGCTATGTTTTGATGATACAGTCCTAAACAAATTAATTTTGTCGAATTCGTAGACCGTTTGAAAAATGGCCTTTTTAATGGTCGATCCAATTCAATAGAAATTACCAAACGCGTTTTAACTTACCATGCTCACATATTAATTCCAAAAATTATGGAATTTTGAATCTAGTAATAATTTGACATTCCAGATCCAACAAAAGTGGTTTCGTCGAAAATGGAGGTCGTTTGTAAAATGACTATTTTTAAGTGCTTTGTTCCTATTTAAAAATAGAATTTTTAAATTCTAACACATTTTCTAACAAAATTTCCTTAACATAAAATTTTAAATTGGTTATGATTTTCCAAGTTGTTACACTTTGTACCACCCTTATCCCTATATTGTTTATGTGAGGCTTGATTATGTATATAGATGTAGACCAAGTTGCATATACAATTCGTACCCCTTGTATTCGTCTTGTTTATGTGAGGCTTAATTTTGTATATGACATACCTGTATGTATATCTTGTCTATGTAGTAAAATATGATTTAATTACATTTGTTGGCCAAGTTGCATATGTTGTTCGTACCCCCTCTTGCGCTTGTCAACTTGACATATTTGAAATATATGGAAAATTTGTTACAGCACATCACTGTGAAAAAGAAATAATAAACTAGATTACACCCTGTATGAAAAGAATAGCTGCGAGTAATTATGAATATGTTTAGTTATAATTTTTTTAAATAGTAGGATAATATAGTATGTAACAGGAATAAAACCTTTTGTCTACTAGGAGTAATCCATATGTGGTTGTCAAACACCTTCTTGCATCCACTGTTGCACCATACTTGAACTTGTTGAAATGTTGAAACATGTATTGCCTGCATGATTTTAAGTATGGACACATTGGTAGTTTATATCTTATTCATAT
This sequence comes from Allium sativum, assembly GCA_030737875.1. NCBI lineage: Eukaryota > Viridiplantae > Streptophyta > Magnoliopsida > Asparagales > Amaryllidaceae > Allium > Allium sativum. The sequence goes on along the minus strand of CM060926.1, from coordinate 1,012,341,425 downwards.
TGGCATCTTACATATGCTGGCAAGTATACTTGGATAGTTTTGGGTTTTGTTGACATCAAAATAAAATAAGACTGTAAAGTGCACTTGAAAAAAAGGGTTTATTGTAACACCCCGTATTTTTGGTGAATACTAAAATTAACAAATCTAAGAACACTTAATTTTAAATGTGGGAATTAAGTAAAACGGGTTGCGCCATTGCGTTCATCTTGGAATTCTGCTTGAGATAGAGTCCGAGTTTGCGTGAATTGGACTTCGTATGAAGAAGTTATGGAGGTTAGAAGATTTCAAGTTTAAGAATAAAATAAATATAAATAATAATTAAAATCAAAAACCAGTTCAAAATTAAAAATTTAGACAGAACGGGTTGAGCAGGAAATTTCCCGCTCTGGGTGTCGACCCCCTATAGGGGAGACAACATTGATGTCGACCCCCCTTCCCCTAGGGAGTCGACCCCTTTGAGATCTGCTTCCTGTAACGAGTTTTAGTAGCTCTGAGCTGATGTGGCCTTCCCTGATTGGCCAATGACTAATTTATGAGGTATTAGGGCTTAAATGTCAGGCTATGGTTGGCTGGATGACACATCTCTTTGGTTTGATGGCTCTGATTTCTCCTAGAATAATCTAAAGGCTAGAATTAATCCTAGACATCTATATATACGTAGCTAAACCTAGTCCAAAACCTCATAACCCTAAAACTATGGTGTCATCATGCTGTTCATCTACAAGCTAGACTAAGCCTCTTTCATCTTATCCAAACTAGAAAATAAAATCCAAACCAGTAATCGATTAGAAGAACTTCAATTCAAACGTCTACATCAAAGGGTAGCTAAACAAATTCAGAAATCAGATCCCAGAATACAAGATCCGTCCTTTTTCTGTAAGTTCGGTTATTATTTAGATATAAACATCTAATATAAATCATGACTGTAATAATCGGATCTAGAACGATGCCTAATTCTGATTCGTGCCTATCCTTTTGTCAAATCTAAATTGCTTATGCCTATGAGACTATTGTGATTGATGTAATGACACCTAACATGCTTAAAAAACTGTTGGAATGACGTAATAGAACCTATCATGCCTATGAGACTGTTTGACTGACATAATAAAACCTATCGTGCCTATGAGACTATTGGATTGACACAATGGAACCCATCATGCCTAAGAGACTGTTGTGACTTATATGATGGAACCTATCATGTTGTACATCCTATGCCTATGAGACTATTGTGATTTAAATAATGGGACTTATCATGTTGTACATAAAAATTAGTGATTCTCTTAAGTCCAATTCTATCTAATCTTTATACTTATGGTGTAAATCGCTTAGCTTGTCTACACGTATTGTTAATGTACAACATTGAAACATGATTCTTGAATTGGGCACATGCCTATTTTTTCTTATGTCAATTCTTATGTTCCTTCTCTATTTTTCCCCTTTTTACTTGCTTTTGTGAATACTAAGTTCATTCGGAACTCGTTGGATGTGCGATTATGATGCGGGGAAAATTGGGTATAATTTGATTGAGTAAATTTTGGGCATAGCATGGGAATGTGGCATAAACTTGTATTGACTAGACTTGTGGAAAAATTTGACACATAGATTTGGACACATATGACAAATATGAAAAATTGGCTAAATTTGAATATACCTAACCCGATGTTAGATTGAGTTGCGGTGTAAGACTGCCCAGAACCGCCCGGCACATCCAGTTACCGCAACAATATAGATCTAATGTAAGAGGTTAGCGCATTAAGTCCAAAAACCCAAGGTTAGATTGAGTTGCGGTATAAGACTGTCCGGAACCGCCCGGCACATCCAGCGACTGCAACAATATAGATCTAATGTGAGAGGTTGGTGCTTTAATGAATGAATTAAAGCTAAGGAACAAATAGGCTAAGAATGGTAGGGTTAAGTTAATTAAGGCAACACTTAATCAACACAACATGTTAGTAAAATAGATGGGTGAGGTTAGGTAAATTCGAGAACACTTAACCATTATAACATGTTGAGGAAACCCTAGTAACAGGGGCCCATTTCAGTAGTAACCCACATAGATGTATCACGGTACCCTGAACTAGGCAGGGTGGGGCACGATTACTGGGCTGATTATAAGCGGTCAAAATAGCGGCGGGTGGTGCAACAATGTAGTTCCTACGGAGTATGGGCATGCACGTACTCCGGAGTGGAAAAGCAGGAATAGGCATCAGTAGTATACACTATGCATCTAGAATTTGTGTCGAGTTGCCATCATGGGAATTGATACACCCCATGGTGGGGCCAGCACATGTATCTACAATCAAGCGGGGCCGAATGACACATGTAAGAAATGCATGCGAATAGGAGCTGATCGGAAAAGGGATCACTTTGTTATGAACACATGATGGCGGTTGAAACATTCGTTAGTAGGTGCAGAGAAATGGAAATGAGTGCGATAGTATATTCAGTTTATCTTGTCTTATCTTATGGTATGGTCCTATATTCAGTTTATTCATGTCACGTTCCTTTTACCTATTTACGTGCTGAGTAATCACCGGACTTACCACACTTATGTCTGACCCATTTTCTTCCGCCTTCTTTTCTTCCGTTCCCCCCAAGGTCCGCAGGGAGGGAATACTTCAACTTAGTGCAGACTTTTTCCATCTTGAAGAGAGTAGATGTATTGCTTGGATTCTCTCTTCTTGGGCTATGGCTGTGGTTACACTTTTATTGGGGATTTATGCTGCTTTACTATTGTTTTATGCTTCTTTATCTACTTGGAGTTTTTAAATCAAGACAGATGTTTTGTTGTAATAATTTAGAAGTTGAGTTTTGAGAAAATGCTTGTAATGTTTTGACTAAACTATGTTATTTATGAAACGATTTTTAGCTTCTGCTGTTTATATGTCTGTCTTGTAAATTATCTGCGCCTTTTACCTAAAATACTTCACCAAAGTTAATGCATTCCCTTTGTGAGTGACCTTAACGGAGGTGAGGTGTTTCACTTAGTATCAGAGTGATGGTTTACCAAATTGGATAAAAGTTTTTGAAAACTTTTTCAAAAAGAAATTTAAAGAAGTGTTTTCAAGAAAACTGTTACTTTAGTTTATAGGAATAATCCCCAAAGCCATATCCAATATCTTTCTATCCTTTGTTTTGAACCTTTTCTTTTCGTTTCCGCATGTCTAGGGATCTTAATCTTCCCGAGGGCATACCGATACCTAGCTGGTTCAGAAGGTATCTGGAGGCTAGGGCTAATGACGCAGGCCCAGTAGACGTTCCTTCTCCCGCAGTTGCAGCCATTCCTCCTTCTCCTCTTCCACGGGTGAATGCTTTCTCGAAGATATGTAGAGACTTTTGAGCTATGGGTGGAAAGAACTTTAATGGGACTGAGTCATTTGTGGAAGAAAGAAACTAGCTCAAGGAAACAGAAGATTTGTTTTTATCTTCGAAGCGGACGATAGGCAGAAGATACAATTGGCTGTATGGTTACTTAAGGATGAAGCCTCTTATTGGTGAGAAGTTACTAATGCTGAGAGACCAGTTGAAACTTAGGAGGATTTCATAAGGAGATTTGAAATGAAGTTCCTCTCGCAAGCTTAACGAAGCCTACAGATGGAGAAGTTCCTAGTACTCAAACAGGGAAGCCTATCGGTTAAGGAATACATCAACCAATTCAACCAGTTAGCTAGATTCGGACTGGAGTTGGTAAACACTCCACATAAAAAGGCTTTCCGTTTTTTGAAAGGGTTGAATGAACTAGCTACACAGCCTAACTGTGTCCCATGTACCTATGGGTGCAACTTTTGAGAGACTGGTGGACATGGCACTGTTACAGGAGGAAGACAAGGGTAGCAAGAAAGAGGCAAAGGTAGAAGAACCTCTCGACAAGAAAGTGGAGGGATCGCAGAATAAGAAGATGGATTCCAAGAAAGGCGGGAAGAATAACAAACCCCATGATAAGAGGAAGTGTAAATTTTGTGGCATACCTGGACATCTGATTAAGGACTGCAGAAGGAAGAAAAGGAAGATGGGTGGTTGCTTTCAATGCGGTGAGACAGGATATATGGCTAAGGATTGCCCAAAAAGGCAAGGGCAAGGGAAGAGGACTGGACCCACTTCTGGAGGACAAATTCACGCTCTCATGGAACCTCCGCAAGAAAGTTGTAGAAATATTTCTATTAAGAGTTTAGTTTATCTTTTTGATCATCCAGTTTGTACTCTTTTTGATTCTGGCGCATCGCACTCTTTTATATCTACTGCTTTAGTTGAACCTCTGCACCTAGATACCATTATATAGAGGATCCCATGGTTGTTTCAAATCCAATTGAGGGCTCGGCGTATTTATCTATGATTTGTTTGGATTTGGAAATTTCTATACTAAGCGTTGGGTTTAGATGTAATGCTTATGTTTTGGGCTTCATGGGCTATGGGTTGACTCTAGGCATGGATTGGTTATCCAGAAATGGTGCCATCCTCGATTGTGAAAAGAGAGTGGTTAGACTTATGACTCACCTCGGTGACACTCTCAAGACCTCTTGTAATCTCATGAATTATGTTATGCTTAGCTATCTAGAATCTCTTGATGCGTCTGTTGAAAACTTGCAATCTGTTAGAGTAGTCCGTGCATACTCAGATGTCTTTGAAGAGGTGAAGGGCTTACCTCCAAAGTGAGAGATAGACTTCCGCAAAAACCTTGTTGACAATGCAAAATATGTTGCTTTACCCGTTAGACATATGGCCCCAAGGGAAAGGAAAGAGCTCAGCAAGAAAGGTAAAGAGTTGCTTGAAAAGGGGTCCACAAGGCGGAGTATTTCTGAATGGGGTGCTCCGGTGGTGTTTGCAACAAAAGCAGATGGTTCACTTCGTCTGTGCGTGGACTATAGGGAGCTAAACAAGCTAACCAAGATGAATAGGCACCCACTTCCATAATAGATGACTTATTCGACCAGCTCGTAGGTGCCTCGGTTTTCTCCTAACTAGATTTGGCCACCGGATTTCATCAGCTAAGAGTGGCCAAAGACAGCATAAATAAGACCGCGTTCAGGACCCCGGATGGTTCCTTCGAATGGCTTGTCATGTCTTTCGGCTTGACAAACGCACCTGCCTACTTCGTTGACTTGATGAGTAGGGTGTTCAGAGAGTTCCTTAATAAATTTGTAGTGGTCTTCATGGACGACATTTTAATCTTCTCAAAAAGTGAGGAAGAACATGCTTTGCATTTATGGGAGGTCATGGATACTGTTCGTGCACATCAGCTGAAAGAGAAATTCTCTTAATGCCATTTTTGGAGAGATTAAGTAAGGTTTCTTGGACACGTAGTGTCCAAAGAGGGGATAGTTGTGGATCCCACAAAAGTAGTTGCGATGCAAGATTGGAAGATCCCATGGAATGCAACCGAATACGAAGTTTTCTTGAGCTAATAGGCTTTTACAGAAAGTTGATTAAGGACTTTGCGAAGATCTCAGCCCCACTTACTAGGTTAACGAAGAAGAACCTAACTTTTGCTTGGGATTTGGATAGCAATGTTGTTTTCCAATGGTTGAAAAGGGATCTAACAACAGCCCCAGTTCTGACATTGCCTAACGGGGGTAAGATGTTTACAGTGTACACAGACGCATGCAGTACAGGATTGGGCGTTGTCTTGATGCAAGAGGGCAGAGTAGTTTGTTATGGAGGAAGGCAGATGAAGGTACATGAGAAAAACTATCCAACTCATGATTTAGAACTAGCTGCCATTGTTTTCGCTCTTAATTCATGGTGTCATTACCTGCTAGGAGAAAGGTTTGAATTGTTTACTGACCATAAATCGTTAAAGTTCCTTTTCTCACAGAAATATCTTAACTTAAGACAACAAAGGTGGATGGAATTTCTTGCTTCATACGATTTTGAGATTTCTTATACCCCTGGCAAGGGCAATGTTGTAGCAGATGCCTTAAGTAGGAAAAGCTGACCTTAAGTCCTCTCTTTATAGAAAGGAAAAGCTTGGAGTACATAGCAAAATTTGACTTTAGACCCTCCTTTGAATTTGTACCTGGTTTGCTTGCATTGCTAGAGGTGCGGCCTACTCTTTTAGACGCAATAGGAACCGCGCAGCGTGAAGACCCTCAGCTAGCTGATGTGATGAATAACCTAATCAGAGGTGAGACTTCTAGTCACCTCAATAGATACTCCATCGATGACAAGGGTTGGTTGAGACGGGATGGAAGAATATGCGTCCCATAAGCAAGGGATTTAAAGAAAACCGTTCTCGAAGAAGCACACCATTCTAAGTTGACCATACAACCAAGTGGGGATAAGATGTATAAAGACATAAAAAGGGTTTTCTTCTGGAATGGAATGAAGAAGGATGCAGCTGAGTTTGTCTCTAAGTGCTTGATATGCCAGCAAGTCAAAGCGGAGCAAAAGAAGCCTGGTGGTCTGCTTCATCCTCTAGAGGTCCCACAATGGAAATAGGATAGCATTTCGATGGACTTTATTGATGGGTTGCCCAGATCAAGAAGGGGTAATACCGGTATTTGGGTAATAGTGGACATGCTCATTAAAAGCGCGCTCAGTTTATACCTGTTAAGAGCAGGAGGACTGCCTCATCGTTAGCATCCATTTATCTAAAAGAGATAGTTCGACTGCATGGAATACCCTCTAACATAGTAAGTGATCGAGACCCTATCTTTACAAGCGAGTTTTGGAAGAGTTTGCAAGAGGCTGTAGGCACACAGCTATGCTTAAGCACTGCCTATCACCCTCAAACCGATGGTCAGATGGAAAGGGTGAACAAAGTATTAGAAGATCTCTTGAGATTGTGCATTCTTGATTTTGGGTGAACATGGGAGGATCACCTTCCTTTAGTGGAGTTCGCCTACAACAATAGCTACCAAGCCACCATAGGCATGGCACCCTTTGAGGCCTTGTATGGGAGACCATCCTGATCACCAACTTGTTAATGGGAGTCTGCAGATAAGCTCGTACTTGGGCCTAACATGATCAGAGAAACTTCATAGAAGGTGGACTTGATACGAAGACAAATGAAGACCGCACAAGATAGACAGAAGTCCTACGCTGATAAAAGAAGGACAGACCTTTAGTTTGAGGTTGGGGACAAAGTTTTTCTTAAAGTATCTCCTTTGAGGAATGTCGTTCGCTTTGGGTCCGTAGGAAAATTGGCACCAAGATTTGTAGGGCCATTTCCTATCATTGAGAGGATTGGGAAAATGGCTTATAGAGTAGAGCTTCCCGAAAGATTGGTTGTAGTTCATAATGTTTTCCATGTTTGTCGTCTACAAAAGTGCTTACATGAGTCTGCCGAAGTTGTAGAGCCAAGCATACTAGAGGAAATAGAAGTGGAACGAGAAAAAACGGTGAGAAGAATTCCAACTCGTATCTTGGGTACAGAAGTTAAAAGGCTACGCAATCGTGAGGCCGAGCTAGTTAAAGTACAATGGGGTGATGCTGAGGAAGAAACGACTTGGGAGACTGAGGACAAGATACGCGCAGCCTACCCTAATCTTTTTGAGGGTACATTCTTGATCTCTTTTTCCAAAAGTTTATGCATTCTTGTATCTTTCCCTTAAGCATATCTCCTCGGTCCTATTCCTGATCCTTTGGTAGAGACCAATGGATGCAAACATGTATTTGAAACATGTTATAATTGATGGTTGCAAGTGGTTGCTCGTGGATGCATATACAAACACACTCGGTACTAGATCGGCTTAGTCACTTTCATATTGCATATGCATATATGTATTTATGTTTGGATTGAAACTTGATGTGTTATCATGTGGATGTTGCATTTGTACGAATGATTGTGCACTCATGTAGAAGTTACAAAATACAATTAGGAAAAATTGCATACATGATGGACTTATAGCACTGACATGATTCACATCAAGGAGGCCAACTGAATCAGTAGACTATCTGATTTTGCATTAGATAAGGACATATACACACACTATGCATATGATCATGAAAGCATTAGAAAATCTTTTTAAGGATAATGGATATCTGTGATTGATGGTTGAGTAGATGGATGTTGGATGTTAGGATACATTCTTCTTAACTTAGAGATTTCGAGGACGAAATCCTTTAAGTAGGAGAGAATGTAACACCCCGTATTTTCTGTGAATATTAAAATTAACAAATCTAAGACCACTTAATTTAAAATGTGGGAATTTAGTAAAACGGGCTACGCCATTGCGTTCGTCTCAGAATTCTGCTTGTGATAGAGTCCGAGTTTGCATGAATCGGACTCCGTATGAAGAAGTTATGGCAGTTAGAAGATTTCAAGTTGAAGCAGAAAATAAATTTAAATAATAATTAAAACCAATAACCAGTTAAAAATTCAAAATTCAGATAGAACAGGCTGAGCGGGAAATTTCCTGCTCAGGGTGACGACCCTCCCCCCAGAGGGAGTCGAAATAGGTGTCGACCCCCCTGTAGGGAGTTGACCCCTTTGAGATCTTCTTCCTGTGATGAATTTTAGTAGCTCTGAGCTGATATGGCTTTCCCTGATTGGCCAATGACTAATTTCTGAGGTATTAGGGCTTAAGTATCATGCTATGGTTGGCTGGATGACACATCTCTTTGGTTTGATGGTTCTGATTTTCCTAGAATAATCCAAAGGCTAGATTAATCCTAGACATCTATATATACGTAGCTACACCTAGACCCTAACCTCATAACCCTAAAACTATGGTGTCATCATGCTGTTCATCTACAAGCTAGCCTAAGCCTCTTTTATCTTATCCAAACTAGAAAATCAAATCCAAACCAATAATCGATTAGAAGAACCTCAAATCAAACGTCTACATTAAAGGATAGCTGAACAAATTCAGAAATCAGATCCCAGAATACAAGATCCATCCTTTTTCTGTAAGTTCAGTTATTATTTAGATATAAACATCTAATATAAATCATGACTGTAGTAGTTGGATCTAGAACGATGCCTAATTCTGATTCGTGCCTATCCTTTTGTCTAATCTAAATTGCTTATGCTTATGAGACTATTGTGATTGATGTAATGACACCTATTATGCCTATGAAACAGTTGGACTGACATAATAGAACCTATCATGCCTATGAGACCGTTGGACTGACATTATAAAACCTATCATGCCTATGAGACTATTGGATTGACACAATGGAACCTATCGTGCCTATGAGACTGTTATGACTTATATGATGGAACCTATCATATTGTACATCCTATGCATATAAGACTATCGTGATTTAAATAATGGGACTTATCATGTTGTACATAAAAAATAGTGATTCTCTTAAGTCCAATTCTATCTAATCTTTACACCTATGGTGTAAATCGCTTAGCTTGTCTACACGTATTGTTAATGTACAACATTGAAACATGATTCTTGAATTAGGCACATTCCTATTTTTCCTTATGTCAATTCTTATGTTCCTTCTCTATTTTTCCCCTTTTTACTTGCTTTTGTGAATACTAAGTTCACTCGGAACTTAGATTGAATCTCATTGCACGTGCGATTATAACGCAAGGAAAATTGGGTATAATTTGATTGAGTAAATTTTGGGCATAGCATGGGAATGTGGAAAAAACTTGTATTGACTAGACTTTTGGAAAAATTTGACACATAGATTTGGACACATATGACAAATATGTAAAATTGGCTAAATTTGAATGTGCCTAACCCGAGGTTAGATTGAGTTGCGATGTAAGACTGCCCAGAACCGCCCGGCACATCCAGTTACCGCAGCAATATAGTTCTAATGTGACAGGTTAGCGCATTAAGCCCAAAAACCCAAGGTTAAATTGAGTTGTGGTGTAAGACTGGCCGGAAGCGCCCGGCACATCCAGCGACCGCAAAAATATAGATCTAATGTGAGAGGTTGGTGCTTTAATGAATGAATTAAAGCTAAGGAACAGACAGGCTAAGAATGGTAGGGTTAAGTTAATTAAGGCAACACTTAACCAATACAACATGTTAGTAAAACAGATGGGTAAGGTTAGGTAAATTGAGAACACTTAATCGTTATAACATGTTTAGGAAACCCTAGTAACGGGGACCCATTTTAGCAGTAACCCACATAGATGTATCGCGGTACTCTGAACTAGGCAGGGTGGGGCACGATTACTGGGCTGATTATAAGCGATCAAAATAGCAGTGGGTGGAGCTGCAGTGTAGTTCTGACGGAGTATGGGAGTGCACGTACTCCTAAGTGGAAAAGCAGGCACTGGGCATCAGTAGTATACACTGTGCATCTTGAATTTGTGTCAAGTTGCCATCATGGGAATTGATACACCCCATGATGGGTCCAACACTGGTATCTACAATCAAGCGGGGCCGAATGACACAAGTAAGAAATGCATGCGAATAGAAGCTGATCGGAAAAGGGATCACTTTGTTATGAACACATGATGGCAGTTGAAACATTCGTTAGTAGTGCAGAGAAATGGAAATGAGTGCGATAGTATATTCAATTTATCTTGTCTTATCTTATGTTATCTTATGGTATTGTCCTATATTCAGTTTACTCATGTCATGATCCTTTTACCTGTTTACGTGCTGAATAATCACTGGACTTACCAGACTTATGTATGACCTATTTTCTTCTGTCCCCCCCAGTCCGCAGTGAGGGAATACTTCAGCTTAGTGCTGACTTTTTCTAGGTTGAAGAGAGTAGATGTATTGCTTAGTTCTCTCTTCTTGGGCTATAGCTGTGGTTACACTTTTATTGGGGATTTATGCTGCTTTACTACTGTTTTATGCTTCTTTATGTACTTGGAGTTTTTAAATCAAGGCAGATGTTTTGTTGCAATAATTTAGAAGTTGGGTTTTGAGACAATGCTTGTAATGTTTTGACTGAACTACGTTTTTTATGAAATGATTTTTAGTTTCCGTTGTTTATATGTCTGTCTTGTGAATTATCTGTGCATTTTACCTAAAATACTTCACCAAAGTTAATGCATTCCCTTTGTGAGTGACCTTAATGGAGGTGAGGTGTTTCATTTATTGTACCATATAGGGTCAGTTACTCGTTCGTTGCCTCTTACTGGTCAATTATCGTTTGATAGTTTACACATTTTTACCCCTGCTATCTATTTTTTTCTTCGACCTGTTAGGTCGCCATTTGGACTCTGCCCCTTATATTAACTCGTGTTGCTTTTGATTCTACACAAGATTTATTGACCATGAATATTTGGGATTTGGCATGTATCTTGGATTTTAGTTACTTCATGTAGTTATGGGATTAACGATTATATTTGGGTATTGCTTTTGAATGAATTTACTTGAACAAAGACTATTCCTGACTCAAGTGTTGTATGTTTTACATGGAACGCTCGGGTCAGATACGAGTGTTGCAGATTATAGTTTTCAACTCACAAAGAAGAGAGGCACGTGAAGACGCATGCACACACACAGATTTGACAAATTTGCTATAAATTTTATTTAGTTTAAAATCTATGTACTTCCGCTGTGTAAAGTTTTTTGTACAAACTCTAATATTTTGTATAAAATTATTCCACTATTATAGTTTATTTATTCTGTGATTTCTTTGTCTGATTCAATTTAAACCCTTAAGCTAAATAACAATCTGTTGTTTCAAATGGTTTGAGTTGGTTTAATTGCCATCTTGAAGCGGTCAAAATGGCAGTTCGTTATAGGGACAGTTTAGTATAATAGCTTCTTCAAATCGATAAACAAATATTCACAAGAATTTAATTAGGCTAAGTTTTTGTGGAAATATCCAGTGGTATCAAAGTATGCATTAACAAGTTATTCAACTTGTGCTGACAAACTGCAAACGCTGGATAAAATCAGAAAATGGGATCCTTCTACCATTGGTTTATGCTATTTGTCCAATAAGCAAGTGGAGACTCACGATCATATATTTTTTTCACTGTGCATTCTCTCATTTTGTTTGGAATTATATAAAGATGAAATTTTGCATTCCCAAAATATGCAAGTTGGCCAGTATCATCGAACAAATTGAAGAATTCAACCAACGCAAGGATCAAAATATTGCTAGAACTTGCTTAACTGCAAATATTAGTCATATTTGGAAGGAATGTTGTAATCGCTTGATTAAAAATGAAATCTTGAATCGGGTTTTATTTCCTAAAGTCATTGAAGTAGAGATCGATGCAATCTTGACAAGATACAAACAACACGAGTTAAATGCTAAGATTTTTTTTTTTACCAATTCACGAGTCGAGATCCCAGATCTGAAGAGCCACCATAGTTTTTTCGAATGAAGTTTTTCTGGATTGCAAGCCTTGGATAGAGAAAAGATAATGTTGGGGAGTGGAAGTGTGTAAGCTTTTGGCCACGCGGGCATGTATGATCTTTAATTTTTCTTGGAGCGCATGTTTTTCATGTAGTGTATGTTAGGTAAAGGGGGAGTATTTTTATTTTCCTTTAGTATTGTGTTTGTTTATATGTGGTTATATTGGTATTATGCTCCATTTACCTTCTTTTTGTATTTTGTTCTATTGATGAATTTTCGCAAAATAGGGACCTAATTTATAATAAGTTTTGGACCGGACATGAGCCTAAATTTGAAACTATCCAGGGATGTGTGCCAAACGGACCCTTTAAACTATTTGTAAAAACATACATGATTTTTCTTAATCCATATTTGCAAAAGTGTTTTTATCGCTTTTTGAATTTAAAATTTAAGCTAAAGCATCGTATATTTGTGCAAATATAATTTTTAAGAAAAATATAATCTTGCATAAATTTGGAATGCACAAATATAAAATCTTTTTTTCGGAAAATGTGGTACTTTAAATAAAAAATCACCTAAATTCGTATTTAAATAAAACACGAAAACATAAAAAAATTCAGTTGAAAAAACCACCGAAAAACACGTCAAAAACCAAAAAAACACTAAAACTGTGAAATAGCGGTTAATTGCATAACAGTATGCAAATATTTGAAATTCTTGCACACATCTATGCAACTATTTCTGTCATGCATCTGCATTGGCTTTTTTGCATACTTGCATGCAAGTAGTACTGAATTCTAGCATATAAGTATGTTATAACTCGTAGGCCTGCGAACCAATTCATATTAATTTACATACATGCATGCAAGTATTCAGAATAAATGCACACATATATGCAACAATCCACAGGCATGAATATCAGTTCATTTTTACTTGCACACATATATGCAAGAAAACATAAAACTTGAATACATGCATGCAAGTATTCAAGCGAATTTTCAGTGTAAACAGCTTTAGAAATACTTGCATACATGTGTGCAACTATTGTGTATACTTGCATACATGTATGAAAGTTTTTTTCGTGGTCTTTTGGTAATATTTGCAGATTTTAGATTTATTTTTTTATATAGCAGCGCACATTTTTTTTAAGAAAACACGTAACTCCAATTCTAGCGACCCGCTTTACATAGAAAAGATGGGAGGGAGACCGTTTTAATTTTGAAAGTTTTTAAGGATGTGAGCCTTATTTTCACTAGTTTTAAAGGTGTATAAAGTTGAAATATGTTATTTTTTTACCCTAAAACTAAAATTTATCCAAAAGACTAAAGTTATACGTACTTCAACGATGATTACAATTTACTGTAGAAAAAAATGTACATTACATTACGTAGAGTCATTTAATAGTTATCTACTGATCCGGTCTTTTGCCGACCGATTCTGGATAGTATAAAGATTCTTATATTTTGAACCACTGATCTTGATTACCATCCAATTGTTAGTTGACATTTCATTATTCGACTTTTCTTCATATTGCCAAATAGAGTTAAAAGGAAGAAAAAATGACGATGAAACGACACCGCGATGATAACATCGATTTTTTATGGAAGGGAATATCAATAGAGAGAATTTTTAGAGTAAATAGCATTTATCGAGAGAAAACGAGAAACAATAAATCGGATAGTAAAAGGAAAGCATCGATAATCTGTAGTAACTAGTTAAACTAGACTGAGTAAATTATAGCCAACTTTGGAGTGTATATGGCATGATTCAAAAAATATGTAGTAAGTGAATTTGCGTTTGCACTTATTTTAAGCGTAGTGGTGTAATGTTATATTATTCTATCCTTAAAACTTGTTAGTCGTCTGTTGGATTCAGAAAGTTTATTATACCTTGATCAAAAGCCCTTATACCTAGTTTTCATCGATTATATGAAAATGTATCAATCTTGTTATAAAATAAAACAGAACACATGTTAAACAAGAAGCCATTAGAGGGAACAGAAAAAGATAGGGGATAGAATTTTATTTCTCTTGCTTCAAGTGTGTACAATTTCTATTACAATGGCTACTTTATATATAGGCCTTGGAGCTGACGTTAGACTTATTCCCATGATGTGGGACTATATAGAGTATGACAAGAGCATATTCACTCATATATATTACAACACTCCCCCTTGAATATGCGTCTTCAAAATCTTGAATGCTCTGCTAGCTTGAATTTGTCCCTTTTAAAATATATATGATGATTGCACCCCCTTATAATTATCTTACTTGCATATATATATATATATATATATATATATATATATATATCCGTTCAGTTGATACAACTATTGTCTGTTGCCTTCAAAACTCTATCAGGAAAGCCCAATGGGAGGAATCTTGAACGAGAAAAAGAGTACAACGTCTGACATTATGAATATCATATTAAAATGATATTCCTTAAAAGAATTTTATGCTTCAGGATCAAAACAATGCCTCATTGAAAACCTTTTTATGAAAAATCCTGTGAGGAAAATCATAAACAAGGAAAAGATTGCAAATTTATTTCATCTTTAAGTAACATGTTTTACAATGTTACCATAAGGGTTGATTTGGAAATTTCCTTTGAGAACAGATCTACCCACTTTTCTTGAGCTGAAAATGTTTCTCCTCTTTCTTGTTATCCTTTCATTCATGTGTGAAGATAAATTTAGAAGAAATGTGCTCCATCCTATCACCCTTGGTATAATTCACTTGAATCCGAGCCATGCAAACTGCCTTGTCTTCTTCATAAATAATATTTTACTGCATCAAAAAATGTTTGATACTTCTGGATCAAAATGTTGCCTCGTCAAAACCTTACTAAGAAAACCCTAATGTGAAAAATCTTAATGAAGGAAAAAGAGTACAATATATAATGTCATATTTACTACGCCAAAAATAGTATGATACATCTGGATCAATGTAATGTCTCGTTAAAACCTTAATAAGAAAAACCCAATGGGAAAAATCTTAAATTAGAAAAATGAGTACATTATAATTTATTTTTGTATGTTACTTTTGGTTTGATACTTCTGGATCATGACCCATGCCTAATTAAAATCTTACTAAGAAAACCCGATGGGGAAAAACTTAGTTAAGGAAAAAGAGTGCATTATATCATACCTACGGATGCTCCCCCTGATTTAACAATTTCCTCTGAATTCGTATTCTTCTTTCAATAACTCAAATTGCTTACCAATACCTCTTAATGAAGTTTTTCTTTTGAAATTTCATGTGAATTTCCATGCTTCAGGCATGTTTTCTTATTTAAAACGCCTTCCTTTTGTGATTTGTATGTTACTAATATTCATTTATGAATACACTTTAGGTGCTTATAATTTTCTGTTTTAATCGGACTTGCATGTGGCAATACATATTTGATGAATAAGACAACTTCCATTACTAAGCAGGACGTAATTTACTCAACTTTAAGTATATCAAGATTTTCATTACAATAATACTTAGAAGAATGAAGTATATCAAGATTTTTATTACAACAACACTAAGTAGGAAGTAATTTACTCACCTTGAAGTATATCAAGGTTTTCATTACAACAATACTTAGAAGAATATTGTAATCTATCATCCATGTTCTTGGTATTCTTTATAATGACAAATGTTATTTATGTTCTTCAGGAACTTATATATTATAATAATCTTTGCATATCGTAGCTACCACTTCAATGGATATTAAGAGTTTCATTACAACAATTCTTGAAAGCAGGAAGTGATCTACTTATCATGAATCATTTGAAGATTTTCATCACAAAAATATTTAAAAGAATGTTGTAATCAACATTTCTTTCTCTTTATCACTACTAAAGTTATTTAAATTCTTCTGGAATTTGCATACTTTCATCGTTTATACCTTCGGGGTATTATAAGCGTTTTAAACACTTTCACCACTTTAATCAATTCAATTATTTCTGAAAATACAATGCTCAAGGCGCTTAACATGTTGTTGACCATCTATGGTGCTTCAGTAACTTACGTGTGCTTTTGTCATTATATATATTTCTATTTTTATCTTATGAACTACAGGTTCATATCTGATGGACTACCGGTCCATATATCTTATTTAGGAGAATTTCATAATGCCAATCATGTTTTTCTCTAATATGGGTTTTTTTATCCATTTATAAATATAAGAGCTATATTATTTATTAATTTATCATCGATGATTATTTCTTGTCAGTTCTATACAAGATTTATTGAGATCTCAAAACTTATCAAGCTTTAGTTACCTAAACCACTTCTGGGGTTATTTTGACGATCATGTCATGGGTTTCTTTCAAAGCACCTTTATATGTTTCTTCAGGAGCACTGTAACACCCCACCTCCATTAAGGTCACTCACAAAGGGAATGCCTTAACTTCAGTGGTGCGCTTTAGGTAAACAGATATAGAATATCACAAGATAGATATTAAAAATTTTGCAATGGAAAAAAATAGCTTTATTAAATCATCAAAATACCTTGTTACATAATACTATGGGTCATAAAACCCTTACAACAAAACATTTTTGTCTTACATTATCAGAGTACATGGGTATTTAAAGGAAAAATATCATTCCCCAGATTAAAGAGCAAGCCATATAAGAGACAGAGACTCGAGCCATACTTCAGAAGTAGCTCCTAGAAGATGATATCCAAATCCTGACTAAACCTGGGTGTTTCCTCCCTGAGAACCTGAGGGGGGGGGGGGGAGGGAGAAAAGAGGCGAAACAAACTAGGTCAGACATACGTCTGGTGAGTCAAGTAACTTTTAGCCGGTAAATAAATAAAGGTAAACATGACAGGCATATAAAGTGGATAAGAGGATTCATGGTACAGATGGCATGTATGACAGGACAAATAAGGTAAGATGTATGCTTCACTACAAACTACTAACTATTTTGCACTATTACTAGTCAAATCAAGATGGGATGTTCCCTTCCACTAATGATAACAATGGTGGTAGTTTCGTGTATTCCTAGCTGCTGTCATAGGTCCCGCCTGCTCCTATCTCAACTAGTCGTACCCACTACCCTTCTACTATAAATTGGTAGACTTAGGGCATACGTCCAGGTATACCCTAACCACTACCCTAATCGATCGGCTCCCTACTCTGTAGATACCCTGTGCTGGTCCCACAACTAGGGGGTATCACTTCCCTAAAGTGGCAACCTAAGGTGTGCACAGTTATACCTACTGGTGCCACGGTCGTCTTGTCCCCCTCTGCCCGACCCATGCACGCACATCCCCCCGGTCAGTTTGCGCCGCCCACATCATATGTCTCCTTTTGGATCTCTTACAATCAATCAGTAAGCGTGCCCCTTCCCCGTCTAGTACAGAGTCTTTACTTTGATACCCCTCCGGGTTACTGACTGAAAATGGGTCTCACACAACATGATACAAGTTCTCCCCTATGTCTTGTATCCCCACTAGGTTTTCTACTGACTATGTATACCCTAAGGTGTCTTTAATTACATAGCCCTCAATAAGTTATGCGTACCTATAGGTGTCTTTAATACATAACCCCTATTCTAACTATCGGCTATGTGTACCTATAGGTGTCTTTAATACATAACACTATCTATTCCCATTAGTTATGCATACCCCTAAGAGTGTCTTTAATACATAACTTTACTATTTTGCCCCAGTTATGTATACCATTAGTGTCTTTAATTACATAACCCTTTTCATCCGGTTTAGTTTGTGGGCCTGTATGTATTAATATTACCCACCTACCCTTCAGTTGTACTTAACCCTCCCACTGATTTAATCCTATTTATTTAATGGTTAAGTTTGTGGGCCTATATATATTAATATTACCCACCTACCCATCAGTTGTACTTAACCCACCCACAATCCAATTCATTTTACTTAACCCTAACTTATGTCTATCATCATACAGCCCATATGTATTAAGTTAGGTTAAGTAGTCTTTAATCAACATCAATTAATTATTGAGACACCTAATCGTATTTCACATGCCACCCAAGGCACCTACTTAATTCCACATGCAACCCAAGGCACCCACTTAACCCCACTACATGTTTATCTGGTTAAGTGTTTCTTAATTCATTAAGACCGTAACCTTATAAAGACCTCTCACATTAGACTGGCTTTTGTGGCAGCTTGATTTGCTGGGCGGGTCCGGGCAGTCTTACACCACAAAAGAGCCTAACCTCGTGTCTTTACAATTGTTACGTATTTAATTTATGCGTAAGACCTCTCACATTAGACTGGCATTTGTGGCAGCTGGATTTGTCGGGCGGGTCCGGGCAGTCTTACACCACAAAAGAGCCTAACCTCGTGTCTTAGTCGATTAATTACTCCTAATTAATTTTTCCCAATTTGAATTAATTTCCCTATTCAAATTATCAACCAATTCCAAATTTAACTATGGCCATAATTGACTCAATTATGTCCATCTATTTATGGTATGTAAAATCATACCAATTTCATCACAAATTTATTTTATGCCATTTAAGGCATTTATGCCAATTAAATCTTTAGACTTCAATTGCTTAAACATTCCTCTTTTGATTAATTAAGTTAGTTAATTAACCCTTTTCTTTTTATAGGTGTCATTACCTATTTTATTAACAATTTGAATTTCCTATCCATAAATGGTCATATTCAAATTATACCATTTTTACCCAATTTTACCCATGTCATAATAGGTAATTATTCATATGTTTCCCTACTAAAATCATGTGCCCAATTTACGTAAACATTATGTAAATTATGCCTATTACAAATTCCCCTTTTTCCCCCGTTTCTAAACTAGCGTAACCGTTTGTGTTTTTGGCGTCATCGAGGCTGCAAAGTAGTCTCGCCAAAACAATTAAATAAAGGGAATGACAAGGTTATAATTTTCAGTACAACTTTGGCATAAGCATGACAATTAGGGAAAATGACATGATAACTTCGCATATAATTATGATTCACCGCATAATTAACAACTTGCATAGATTCATGATTTTGCAACATAACAACTTGCATAGGTTCATGAATTAACAACATAATAGGTTCATGATTCACAACATAACAACTTGCATAGGTAACTTGCATGGGTTCATGAGTTAACAACATAATTAACAACTCACATAGATTCATGATTTACAACATGTTTAACAACTTGCATAACATAACAACTTGCATAGTTTCATGAATAATAACTTGCATAGTTTCATGAATAATAACTTGTATAGGTGACTTACATGATCTCATAACAATTTGCGTAGGTTCATGATAACAACTTGCATAGATTCATAATAACAACTTGCGTAGATTCATGAATTCATCACATAATAACTTACATAATTTCATGACCAACAACAACAATAAACTTGCATAACTACAAACAAAATATACCCAAATCATAGTCTACCATGATTCACTTTTATTTATTTAAACCTAAAAGTGACTAGAACTCACCGAAAAAGGGGACTTGAGTTCTGGGATCTGAATTCTGTAATTGATTAGTGTTCCCTTATTGTAGACAATTTCGTTGTTGTAGTTTTAGGCTTGATTTGATTTGAATTGAGTTGCTTTACTTTGCTTTCTAATTGGCGGCGGCTACTCTAGGGTTTGGAGTGACAACATGACGACCATTGATCTAATTTTGATTTGATTTTAGGATTTGAGTCTACATGTCTTTTTATAGAGTTTAGGATTTGTTTAGGCCGTCCGATCAACCCAGAGTTAATTCCAGCCAATCAGAGCAGATCAGAAACCCTAATGAGTCAGCATCTAGTCACTAACAGGTCATAAAACAAATCTACCCGGGGGGCAGGTCGACCCTATGGTCGACCTGGCCCTGGCGGGAATTTTCCCACCTAGCCCATCTGACTCTGAATTTTGAATTTTCTGAAATTTCCGATGGCCATAAATTCTTCATATGAAGTCCAATTTACGTAAACTCGGACTCTGTCTCAACCAGAATTCCGAGACAAACGCAATGGCGCGACCCGTTTGCCTTAATTCTCATATCTGAGATTAGTTATTCTTTAATTTGTGAATATTAACATTAAAATTATGGGGTGTTACATTCTCCCCTCCTTAAAGGATTTCGGCCCCGAAATCTTCAAGTCAAGAAAAATGTGCATCCTACCATACAATCATCCATCTACTCAACCTCAAACATAGGCATCCATTGTCCTTAAAAGATTTCTAATGCTGTATAAACATATGAATAAAGTGTGTGTATATGTTCCTTATCTAATGCAAAATCAGGCGGTCCACTGATTCAGTTGACCTCCTTAATGCGAATTATGTCAGTGCTATGAGTCCAACATGTATGCGAAAGAATCCTATCGATACATATTATTTCTACATCTGTGATCAACCATTCATCAAAATGCAGCATCCATATGATAACACAACCATTGTTCATCCATTACCCTAAATATGCACACACATTATTATATGCAATATGAAAGTGATTTGAGCTGATCTAGTGCCTAATGTGTGTGTAAATGCATCCACGAGCAACCACTAGCAAACACTTGCATCCACTTGCAACCATCAAACATAACATGTCCCAAGCACATGTTTACATCCATGGGTTTCCTATCTAAAGGTTGAAGATCCGGTCGATGGGATATAAACAAATGATATAACTAAAACAAAAGCTCTGTTCCTATTCGACATCGGTTAAGAGAATAATTCCCTAAGTCTCAGCCCCGAAGACCGAAATCAACATCAGACTGACACCCAAAGAATTACCCCCATTAAACAATGTCAAAACTGGAGATCTACTTCATGCTTCGAGTAGAAACCCCTATCCCTCAGAAATTTTCAGATATCTACAGACTACTGGTACAGATGAGATTACAGAATGATTCTCAGAAAGCTAAGCATAACAGACCCTTGCGGGTCACAAGAAACTTTGGGGGCCTTCCCATGACAAATAAGAAACTTAACGACCCTCCTCTCAAAATCTAGAACGGCCCTCTACATAGAAAGTTGGTCCATTTAGAACCAACCCATAGCCCATAAACTTGAGCACACCAATATCACGTTCAAATTTTTGACGCCTAACACAGATAATTTCAACTCCTTACAAATCACCAATAAATGAGCTGAACCACCAAAGGGGTTTGAAACAACTACGGGATCAGAAACAAGACTAGTATTAAAGTGCAAATTCTAAATTACAAAATCAAAATGCCAGAATCCAAAAGAGTCTTAACTTCATAAGGAAATTAAACCTTTTACATAAATTTTTCTTATCTCTATCCTATCCATCTGCCACGAGAGCATTCGCCTGCCCTTCAGAAGTCCCTTGCAATCCCTACGCCTTCGGGCATTCCTTGGAGAAGTGTCCAACCTCTCCACACTTAAAGCAATTGAACTTCCTCCTTTTACATTCTTTGACAAGGTGACCTTCTTTCCCACAATAGTGGCATTTCCTCTTGTCCTTTCCCTTATCATCCTTCTTGCCTTTCTTCTGTCGTTGCTGTTGTTGTTGTCATTTCTTGGGTCCTGCCTTCTCATTTTTCAGTGTCCCTTCAACTTTTTCCTCTTTCTTTGCTCCTTTGTCCTCTTCACGCATTAGGGCCATATCCACCAGCTTTTCAAAAGTGGCCCCCATGGGAACGTGGGTCATAGCCAATCCGTGTAGCGGGCTCATTCAAGCCTTTAACAAATCTTAGAGCCTTCTTCTCAGGTGTGTTCACCAAGTCTAAGCCAAACCTCGCCAACTGATTGAACTTGTTGACGTACTCTTTTACTGACATATCCCCCTGTTTCAATGCCAAGAACCTTTCCATGTATAGATTTTCTTTTGCTCGTGAGAGAAATTTCGCCTCAAACCTACGCCTCAAATCCGGCCAAGTATCAACTGGACGCTCTTCATTAGTGACCTCCCACCAAAACGAGGCCTCGTCCTTCATTAACCAGGCAGCTAACTGGACCTTTCTTCCATCTCCTACCTCAAAGATTCCAAACAACTCTTCCACCTCCTTTAGCCAATTTCGAGCTTCAACAAATGTCTCCGACCCGTGAAAAGGTTTCCCGCCCATTGCCCGAAAGTCCTTACATATCTTTGCAAAAGTATCAACACGAGGAGGGGGAGGAGGAGGAACATTTGATGGACCTGCGGTGGTGGCCCTAGCTTCCAAATACCTCCTAAACCATCTCGGTATCGGTACACCCTCTGGAAGGTTAAGATCCTCAGACATGCTAAGAAGAAAAAGGGAGAGATTTCAAAAAAAGGACCGAAAGATACTACATATGGCTTTTCGGGGAATGTTTTTCAAAACAGGCTTTCCTTTTTGAAAATACTTTCTTTTAAAACCTTTTTGAAAAATATTTTCAAAACTTTTATCTAATCTGGTAACCTTCAGCTCTGATACCAAGTGTAACACCCCACCTCCATTAAGGTCACTCACAAAGGGAATGCCTTAACTTCAGTGGTGCGCTTTAGGTAAACAGATACAGAATATCACAAGACGGATATTAAAAAATTTGCAACGGAAACAAATAGCTTTATTAAATCATCAAAATACCTTGTTACATAATACTATGGGTCATAAAACCCTTACAACAAAACATTTCTGTCTTACATTATCAGAGTACATAGGTATTTAAAGGAAAAACGTCATTCCCCAGATTAAAGAGTAAGCCATATAAGAGACAGAGACTCGAGTCATACTTCAGAAGTAGCTCCTAGAAGATGATATCCAAATCCTGACTAAACCTGGGTGTTTCCTCCCTGAGAACCTGAGGGGGGGACGAAAGAAAAGAGGCGAAACAAACTAGGTCAGACATACGTCTGGTGCCTCCAGTAAATTTTAGCCAGTAAATATATAAAGGTAAACATGACATGCATACAAAGTGGATAAGAGGATTCATGGTACAGATGGCAGGTATGACAGGACAAATAAGGTAAGATGTATGCTTCACTACAAACTACTAACTATTCTGCACTATTACTAGTCAAATCAAGATGGGATGATCCTTCCGCTAATGATAACGATAGTGGTAGTTTCGTGTATTCCTAGCTGCTGTCATAGGTGCCGCCTGCTCCTATCTCAACTAGTCGTACCCACTACCCTTCTACTATAAATTGGTAGACTTAGGGCATACGTCCGGGTATACCCTAACCGCTACCCTAATCGATCGGCTCCCTACTCCATAGATACCCTGTGCTGGTCCCACAACTAGGGGGTATCACTTCCCTAAAGTGGCAACCTAAGGTGTGCACAGTTATACCTACTGGTGTCACGTCGTCTTGTCCCCCTCTGCCCAGCCCATGCACGCACCTGTCCCCGGTCGGTTTGCGCCGCCCACACCATCCGTCTCGTTTTGGATCTCTTACAATCAATCCGTTAGCGTGCCCCTTCCCCGCCTAGTACGGAGTCTTTACTTTGATACCCCTTCGGGTTACTGACTGAAATGGGTCCCACACAACATGATACAAGTTCTCCCCTATGTCTTGTATCCCCACTAGGTTTTCTACTGACTATGTATACCCAAAGGTGTCTTTAATTACATAGCCCTCAATCAGTTACGCGTACCTATATATGTCTTTAATACATAACCCTATTCTAACTATCGGTTATGTGTACCTATAGGTGTCTTTAATACATAACTCTATCTATTCCCATTAGTTATGCATACCCCTAAGGCTGTCTTTAATAAATAACTTTACTATTTTGCCCCGGTTATGTATACCATTAGGTGTCTTTAATTACATAACCCTTTTCATCCGGTTAAGTTTGTGGGCCTATATGTATTAATATTACCCACCTACCCTTCAGTTGTACTTAACCCTCCCATTGATTTAATCCTATTTATTTAATGGTTAAGTTTGCAGGCCTATATATATTAATATTACCCACCTACCCATCATTTGTACTTAACCCACCTACAATCCAATTCGTTTTACTTAACCCTAACTTATGTCTATCATCATACAACCCATATGTGTTAAGTTAGGTTAAGTAGTCTATAATCAGCATTAATTAATTATTGAGACACCTAATCGTATTTCACATGCCACCCAAGGCAACCACTTAATTCCACATGCCACCCAGGGCACCCACTTAACCCCACTAAATGTTTATCTGGTTAAGTATTTCTTAATTCATTAAAACCGTAACCTTATAAAGACCTCTCACATTAGACTGGCATTTGTGGCAGTTGGATTTGCCGGGCGGGTCCGGGCAGTCTTACACCACAAAAGAGCCTAACCTCGTGTATTTACAATTGTTACGTATTTAATTTATGCCTAAGACCTCTCACATTAGACTGGCATTTGTGGTAGCTGGATTTGCTGGGTAGGTTCGGGCAGTCTTACACCACAAAAGAGCCTGACCTCGTATCTTAGACGATTAGTTACTCCTAATTAATTTTTCCCCAATTTGAATTAATTTCCCTATTCAAATTATTAATCAATTCCAAATTTAACTTTGCCATAATTGACTCAATTATGTCCATCTATTTATGGCATGTAAAATCATACCAATTTCATCACAAATTTATTTTATGCCATTTAAGGCATTTATGCCATTTAAGGCATTAGACTTCAATTGCTTAAACATTCCTCTTTTGATTAATTAAGTTAGTTAATTAACCCTTTCCTTTTTATAGGTTTCATTACCTATTTTATTAACAATTTGAATTTCCTATCCATAAATGGTCATATTCAAATTATACCATTTTTACCCAATTTTACCCATGTCATAATAGTTAATTATTCATATGTTTCCCTTCTAAAATCATGTGCCCAATTTACATAAACTTTATGTAAATTATGCCTATTACAAATTCCCCTTTTTTCCTCGTTTCTTAACTAGCGTAACCGTTTGCGTTTTTGGCGTCATCGAGGCTACAAAGTAGTCTCGCCATAACAATAAAATAAAGGGAATGACAAGGTTATAGTTTTCAGTACAACTTTGGCTTAAGCATGACAACTAGGGAAAATGACATGATAACTTCGCATATAATTATGATTCACCGCATAATTAACAACTTGCATAGATTCATGATTTTGCAACATAACAACTTGCATAGGTTCATGAATTAACAACATAATAGGTTCATGATTCACAACATAACAATTTGCACAGGTAACTTGCATGGGTTCATGAGTTAACAACATAATTAACAACTCACATAGACTCATGATTTACAACATGTTTAACAACTTGCATAACATAACAACTTGCATAGTTTCATGAATAATAACTTGCATAGGTTCATGAATAATAACTTGTATAGGTGACTTGCATGATCTCATAACAATTTGCGTAGATTCATGATAACAACTTGCATAAATTCATAATAACAACTTGCGTAGACTCATGAATTCATCACATAATAACTTACATAATTTCATGACCAACAACAACAATAAACTTGCATAACTACAAACAACATATACCCAAATCATAGTCTACCATGATTCACTTTTATTTATTTAAACCTAAAAGTGACTAGAACTCACCGAAAAAGGGGACTTGAGTTCTGGGATCTGAATTATGTAATTGATTAGTGTTCCATTATTGTAGACAATTTCGTTGTTGTAGTTTTAGGCTTGATTTGATTTGAATTGAGTTGCTTTACTTTGCTTCAAATTGGCGGCGGCTACTCTAGGGTTTGGAGTGACAACATGACGACCATTGATCTAATTTTGATTTGATTTTAGTGTTTGAGTCTACATGTCTTTTTATAGAGTTTAGGATTAGTTTAGGTCGTCCGATCAACCCAGAATTAATCCTAGCCAATCAGAGCAGATCAGAAACCCTAATGAGTCAGCATCTAGTCACTAATAGGTCATTAAACAAATCTGCCGGGGGGGGGGGGGGGAGGGGGGGTGGTCGACCCCCAGGTCGACCTGGCCCTGACGGGAATTTTCCCCCCTAGCCCATTTGACTCTGAATTTCGAATTTTCGAAATCTATTTTGAATTTTTTGAAACTTCCGATGGCCATAACTTCTTCATACGAAGTCCAATTTACGCAAACTCGGACTCTGTCTCAACCAGAATTCCAAGACGAACGCAATGGCATGACCCGTTTCCCTTAATTCTCATCTTTGAGATTAGTTATTCTTCAATTTGTGAATATTAACATTAAAATTACGGGGTGTTACAAACACTCGCCTCCTTTATTTTGCATCTTTATGACTTACTCTAAAGATATTTTGAACTGACTTTTATACCACATTTTCAGCTGTGATTTACATCTTTTGATCCTTCAGGGATTCAAATGTATATTGGAGAAAGTTTATCAGGGACGTAATTGATAATTTATGCAAGTTACTTAGTACTTTGCATAATTCTATATGTTAACAAATATTTAACCTCGATGATTCCTTTATCCTTCCCCTCAATGTTGACTAACATTGTCACTTCAAATAATAAACCTTCTTTGGATTCTCATTTTTGATCCATTATCGCATTATAGCTAGCAAATACATTATTGTATTTCAATCGTAGGAGGATAATGGTCTCATTCGTTGATAAGATGCATTCATATTGCATTGCTTATTCTCTTTCATTGATCTGATGACTTGGAGGAATTTTCTATCATTTGAATATGCACATGACTTCAGGTCAACCAATATTGATGTCAATCGACTTTCTGAAATATTAAATATTATATGCATAATTTATAATATGAGCTCATGACAAATTCAGGTTGTTAATTAAATATTCGCATATATGTGTATATATGTGCGTCTACGTATTACATATGTAATTGATTTGCATATTCTCTCTCATTCAAGTTATTGATTTTAGAACAAATTGTTTATAATGTTCCAATCATTAATTTTTTCTTATCAAGCAATGTCAACGTGAATCTTAAAGATCGTTTCATAATATCCAAAATATCTGATTTGGAACTGTATTGAATTTCTAGTTCAAATGAAATATATGAACAACTTCGAGTTGTTAATCCATACTAAACTTCTGGTTCAAATAATATATAAACAATTTCAAGTTTGTTAAATTATATTGAACTTCTGGTTCAACTGTATTGAACTTATGGTTCCATTTTATTGAACTTCTGGTTCAAATAAAATATATAAACAATTTCAAGTTGTTAAAATTTATTCTTCAATACAATACGTAAATATAAATATATAAGCAAGATATAACTCATTTTGAAAATTGTGCAATCTTTGGATGCATTATCATTATCGCATATGATGTAACTTCTTTAAGAATTATAATATTATTATTTCACTCAGTTTCAATAAAGCTTCTGGCTTTTAAATTATGAAGTATTTCAAGTTCATTGATTAAGGAACTTCAAGTTCATATGCATATATATATATATAAACGTTCATATTATATATTAATTTACGAAGAATTTCTGGTTCCCAACCTTTTAACATACTTCTAATTTAAAAGCTTTTACATTCTTGCTAATTATCAAGATTACAGACTTGTAAATTTAATCAAAAAGTTTCCTTTTTTTCATATTCCAAAAGTTCAAGTCTCATATCTGATTTATACAACTTCTTCCATTACATTTCTTTTGAGGAGCAAGGTAGTGGCAACTTTACAGAGTTCCACGCCATATATAAATACTGAAACACATACAAAGTCCGAAGATACAACGGCACCACAAAAGAAAGCATAAAGTGCTCACGTAGAAGCCAAAAAAATACATCATAACATCATCAACACAGAACCGAAGCTATTATATGCCCATGTAGGAGCTACAAAAGGTGAACACAACAAAAGACTTCACTCCATATCAGTGTCGTGCAAATCCAGAGCAGTAGCAGCCAATCAAATGCTTCCAGCTCCCCTGCCATCTATAACAAAATCAGTGAAATGCCAATCATCAATACCAGCCCACTAGTAGAAATACTTTAAAGCTAAGAAAACAATAGCAGTCGAAGATTTGGCAATGTTTTTAAAGAATCTACTCTTTCTCTCATTCCAAAGTACCCAACAGAATGAAAATTTAAGTAATGCAAAATTTCTTGAAGTGGCATGACTCCAAAACTATACTTGATCTCGAATCAAGTCCTTCCCTGCAAGACTGATATTCGCTTTCACCAAGCATTTAACCCACACATAAAATGCTAAATCACAGTATCAGAAAAAAATGCATGCAGTCCTCCACTTTAGTTCTACAGAAAATGCAAATCTCATCAACATTAATGTTCTTTCTTCTAAGAAGACTCTTAGTGTTTAATTTTCCGTGCATTAAGGTCCACATAAGCATGCGAACCTTCAAAGGAACATCAACAAAACTCCATATATATTTAAACCCAAGCACTTTTCTTCCAAAAAAATTAATCAACTTGTAGCATTGTTTGATTGAAAAACTAGTCTTGTTTCTCTAAAAGCATTCATCATCAACATCCACGAGGTGAACATTCTCCAGAAGCTTGAAAAGCTAGAATAGCTGAATAAGAGCTCTTCCCTCTGCAATTCTATTGAAAGTCAGTTTCCACTTAAATCCAACAACAGAAGGATCAAACATATCAGAGACACTTGCAAACTTTTCAAATGAAATTTCAAACAAGCTGCCAAATTCTGAATCCAAAGCAATTGGAAGAAGTCACTTATCCAACCAAAAATAGCACCATCTACCATTATTCATTTAAACACTGTACTGCACCTTAAAAATATGGGATGTATCCAAAACACCTTTCCAAAATGTATAGGGATGACTAGCACTACCATATAATGAAAAAATACCATTATAATAAGTATTAGTTACCCACTCACACCATAATGTGTCTTTATGAGCTGAGATATGCCGTAACCATCTACATAGCAGTGCTTTGTTCATGTCAAACAGATTAAGTACGCCTAAACCACCCTATTCTTTAGACTTGCTAACTTGATTCCAAGAAATCAGGCAAACTATTGCACTAGCCTCACTTTTACCAACCCAAAGAAAATTTCTTCTAACCGCATCTATCTTTTTGATCACCCATTCAGGAGATATATAAAATGACAACCAATATAATGGAATTGCCGATAGAACCGAATTAACAAGAATATGCCTGCCAGCTTTAGATAATGAACTTCCTTTCCATCTTGATAATCTAGTATCCACTTTATGAATAAGAGAAAACCAATCATCCTTATGTAATTTACTTGGTCTAATGCACAAACCAAGATAGTTCATAGGGAAATCTCCAACCTTGCAGTTTAACATATCAGCAATATCATTCTCAACTCTAGCTGCAGCTCCAATCACTAGAATAAAGCTTTTATGAAAATTGATCAGCAAAACAGAAAGATTCTCAAAGGCATAAAGAATGAATTTGAGAGCAGCAATGTATATATTTGCAATCTGGTCTACTAAAGATAATAGTGTCGTCTGCGTAGTGTAATGAAGTGATTCCACCCATAACATACTCATCTCCAAAGCTTTTTAAAA
This sequence comes from Allium sativum, assembly GCA_030737875.1. Classification (NCBI taxonomy): domain Eukaryota; kingdom Viridiplantae; phylum Streptophyta; class Magnoliopsida; order Asparagales; family Amaryllidaceae; genus Allium; species Allium sativum. The sequence continues at coordinate 1,012,311,880 of CM060926.1, read as the reverse complement.
TACCATTCGCATAGCTAACTCGAAAAATTTGAGTGAACACGTCAACTGCCAAGTCAAATAACAAAGGCGAGAGAGGATCTCCATGCCTTAAGCCTCTCTTTGAGCTTATTGTTTTACCTGCAACACCATTCAAAAAGATATTTGCCTTACAAGCCACAAAGATCTTCCTTACACACCCAATCCATGCTTGACCAAATCCCCTTGCTTCAAGCATATCTAACATAAACTCCCAGTCCATAGTGTCGAATGCTTTTGCAAAGTCAAGCTTCAAGATAGCACAAGGGACAGAATTACTAGAACAGAAGGAAACAACCTCCTGCACCATAGCCTCTCCTTCAAGAATATATCTGCCTTTGATGAATGTTGTTTGAGACCTGTCAATCAATCTATTCATAACCAATTTTATCCTGTTAGCAAGTACTTTAGTGATAAATTTGTAAGTACTATTTAAAAGACTAATTGGTCTAAAATCAGATGGAGACAAGCATCCCTCCTTTTTAGGAATAAGCACAACATTTGCATAGCTTATCATTTCTAGTCGTAGTGTTCCTCTTTCCAAGTCATCAAACAATTTAATAACATCAGCTTTGGTCCAGCTCCAGTATTTCTTGAAGAAGCAATTAGGAAAGCCGTCAGGACCTGGAGCCTTATCATTAGGCATTTCTGTAACACCCCGTAATTTTATAACATTAAAATTCACAAATTAAAGTATACTTAATTTTTAGAAAAGAATTAAGTGAAATGGGTTGCGCAGAGAAATATATATATATATATATATATATTGATATATATATATATAAAAATTAAAAAATAAATAAATATGCGAAAAAGTTCAAAACAGTGAATTGGGAGGGGGAATAACCGAACCGGCCCATTTTTGAGGTCGACCCGAGCTCTGCTGGGTCGACTAGGGGTTAATCCAGGGTGTTTGGCTGTCAACCCGTGGGCCGATTCGCTCAAATGCAGATTTTGCATTTGATTGGTTCTTATGGTTCAGGGTTAATCTAATGGTCCTAAATAACTTCCTACACCTATAAATACATCCTAATGCTAACCCTAAACCTAATTAAAATAGAATAGTTACCGTCATACCATCGCCATGGAAATCAATGGAGCCGCCGCCAACTAAGAAAGAAGAAAAGCAAATTCAATTCTAATTCTCTCAACCCTAAAGCAAAGCAAAACTCTCTCTTTTCTTCTCTAAATTGTGAGTATGATGATCTTAACAAGATTATTATCATTTTAATTAGGTTGAGTTATGAATGGATTATGAGTAGATGATGTGAATTATCATATATGTTGTTGTAAACCCCTTTTGCTATCATGTATATTGTAAATCCAATGTTATGTGATGATGATATCTTATATGTTGTAAATCATGCTATGATGATGTTATGTATGTTGGAAGTTTCTATGCTAAGTTGTGATGAATCATACATGTTAAAAAGGCCATGATGTTACCATCTATGCTAGTTAGTTCATATTAATTAAATCATCATGTTTGGGTTATGTTGATCTATATGACAAGTCACATATGCAAGTTAGATTGATTAGAAAAGTTATGAACATATACCAAGACATCTATTATGACATCTAGAATTATGCTATGACATATGTGATATCCTATGCTAGTTCACACCATCATTATGTTGCCTAAAAACCCCATATACAAGTTTATGTGTAGATTTGGGCTATGATCATATCATATAAATTGAGACATTTAACAAGTTGACACCTTTTGATCCTTAACATGTGTAGTTTATGCAAGTTTCACCCCTATTATGATTAGATTTATTTTAATTGTCTATATGTTGTGATAATTTATCTTTGTGCTATGTGTTAGACTATACAAGTCTAGCCTATATTATGCGTTGAATAAGCGAATGTATAAACGTGGGGGTAGGGGTAATATTAAGGATTTAATATTAAAAAGTTGGGGTGCAATTGATATGATTTTGCATGCCATAAGTGGATGGCCATAATTGAGTCAATTATGGACATCATTAAAAGTTGACTTAATTAATAATTTGAATAGGGAATTATTAAAACTGGGGTAAAAGATTTTAAGTGTTAATCAATGCTTAGGACACGAGGTTGGACTCGTTTGTGACGTAAACCTGGCCGGACCTGCCCTGCAAATCCAGTGGTCACAAATGTCAGCCCAATGTGAGAGGTCCTAGGCCTAAACTAAAGCATAACGGTTGTAAAGGCATGAGGTTAGACTCTTTTATGGTGTAAGACTGCCCGGACCCGCCCGGCAAATCCAGCTGCCATAAATGCCAGTCTAATGTGAGAGGTCTTTATGAGGTTATGGCCTGAATGAATTAAGAAATACTTAACCAGATAAACATGTAAGGTGGGACAAGGGGTTAAGTAGGTGCCTTGGGTGGCATGAGGAATCTAGGGGGTGCCCTTAGTGGCATGTGAAATACGATTAGTAAGACTTAACCAAACACACATGTAAATGAACATGACTAAGAGGGTTAAGTGGGATATACTAGTGACAAGCTTAGGTGGGTAGCTTGTGGGGACCCATTTCGACCAGTATCCCAAACGTATCTTTGTGGGCTCGACCCAAGTCGAGGACGGGACACGCATGCTGGGTTCGACTGTAAGAGGCCAAAACGGGGAGCGGTGCCAACGCAAGTCCAACGGGTTTCGTATGCGTGTGTGGACCCGGGCTGGTAGGTAAGACGTTGTTGCATCGTGTAGGTATAAGCCGTGCATTCTCAAGTTGTATCGGGTTGCCACTTTAGGGGAGTGATACACCCCACTGTGGGGCCAGCACTGGTATCTACGAGTAGGGAGCCGATCGAAAGTGGATAGTGGGGTACACCTAGTGGAGATAGGGGAAGACGACACCTATGTAGTCAGCTAGGCGTACATAAGGCTATTTATAAAGTTTCTGTGTGAAGCAAGTGGGATCAAACAATAGGGTGACTGGTTTGGTGCAGTGTAGTAATGTGCGGTGCAGTGTAGTAATCATTCGCTAGTAATTAGGTGTGCCTTTACCGTTATCTTTAACGTTATCTTAAACGCTATCTTTATCTTCCTAAGAGTTCATAGACATTTACTTGTCTTCCAGCTTATGCCTTAGTCTAGTTATTTTGATAATAGTATTGTTAGAATTATCATACTCGCCAGACTTTATGTCTGACCCCCTCTATTTCTATCCTTTTTCCCCCTCCAGGTCCTCAGGTTGGGCCCAGCTCTAGTGGAGTTTGATTGAATTGCTTCATCTATCTTTGGAAAGCTTGGACCGTTGAAGTAAAGTCTAGCTTGTTATCTTTTTAATGGCTATTTATGTATTGGGATTATGTATTTTGTTTTTATGAAGATGGATATTGTACTTGGTTATGATCTATGGTTTTATGATGTAACAAACATGTTTAATTTCCACTGCAATAAAATGAAGTTTTAGATTTCCAAGTACTATTTATTATCTGTCTTGCTGCAATTTTTCTGTTCTATATTCACTTATAACCTCCATGGAAGTTATTGCATTCCCTTTGTGGGTGACATTAATGGACGTGGGGTGTTACAGTGGTATCAGAGCTTAAGGTTACCAGAACAGATAAAAATACTTTAGAAAAATAGTTATTTTTGGAAGAAGTGTTTTCAAAAACATGTTTTAATGAGAAATTTAAAGAGAAAAGTTTTTAAGAAAAACATAATCCCTAATAGCCACATATCTTTATCTTTCGAATTCTCCATTTTGAATCTTTCCTTTTTCGTTTCAGCATGGCTGAAGATCTTAATCTACCCGACAGTGTAACAATACCAGGATGGTATAGGAGGCTATTGGAGGCTAGGGCCGTTGCAGGTCCAGCCAATGTTCCTCCACCACCAGTTGCACCCGTTCCTCCTCCTCCTCCTCGCGTATATACTTTTGCAAAAACGTGCAAGGAATTCAAGGCTATGGGTGGAAAACTATTTCAAGGGTCAGAAACATTTGTGGAAGCTAGAGATTGGCTTAAGTAGGTGGAAGAATTGCTAGAAATCTTTGAAGTAGAAGAAGGGAGGAGAGTTCGTTTAGCAGCTTGGTTGATGAAGGGAGAGGCCTCGTTTTGGTGGGAGGTCACTAATGGGGAGCGTCCTATTGACTCTTGGGCGGATTTCAGACGTAGGTTTGAGGCGAAGTTTCTCTCTAGGGCGGAAGAAAATCTATATATGGAAAGGTTCTTGACATTGAAGCAAGGAAGCTCATCAGTGAAAGAATATGTCAATAAATTTAATCAGTTAGCAAGGTTTGGCTTGGACTTAGTGAACACGCCGGAGAAGAAGGCGCTGAGGTTCGTGAATGGATAGAATGAACCATTGCAAGGGTTGGCTATGACCCACATCCCTATGGGTGCCACCTTTGAGAAGTTAGTAGAAATGGCGCTTATGCATGAGGAGTGTAACACCCCGAATTTTCTATTAACACTAAAGTTGCTAAAATATTAATAAGTGTGTAAGAGAGGGGATGTATCTAATATGAATATAAAAATATTAATAAGTGTGTAAGAGAGGGGATGTATCTAATATGAATATAAAAATATTAATAAGTGTGTAAGAGAGGGGATGTATCTAATATGAATATAAAAATATTAATAAGTGTGTGAGAGAGGGGATGTATCTAATATATATATAAAAACAATAATAAGTAAAGGGGGATGTATCTAATATGTACATTGTAGAAAAAATATATATATTTATGACATGAATAGAAGTTTATTAATATGCTGAGTGTTTGCTGAGTCACTTCTGACTCATTGCTGAGTCAACAAGATAAACCCCATCTTGTCTGAACGGCTGCGGTTATTTCTAGGTTAAATCTAATGGCCTAAATGAATTCTAAAATCTATAAATAAGTGGGTAGACCCTAGACCTAAATCACTTGTAAAATTAGAGAAGCTACCGTCATGCTGCTGCCATGGAGTTCAGCATAGCCGTCACAAACTAAGGAGAGGAAGCCTAATCATCTACAACTAAATCTACACAAATCAAATCAAAAGATCTCTCTTTCTCTAATTCTTTTCTTTTGTTGGTGAGTATGATGATTCTCACAAGACTATTACAAACTAATTTGACTCAGTTATGAATGGATCACAAGAAAGTGATGTGATTTGTAATTGTAAATTCTATATATTGTGGATCTCTTATTATGTTATTATGTTGTCGTATGATGTAAATTATATATGCTATGTCATGCTATGTTTTAAATTCTCTTATGCTATGTCGTGCTATGTTGAGAATCATGTCAAGCTATGTTATACTATCATACTATGCCATGTTATAAATCATGCTATATTATGTTGAAAAATCATGATGTTGTTGGATCATGCTTAAAGTTATGTTTTTTTTTCTTAATTTAAATGGATCTTGTTTATGGGAATTTGCCTATTAGGTTAGGTGTACCCATAAACTTGAAACTATAATTAAATAAAACTTGATTATGGGAATTTGCCTATTGAGTTAGGTGTACCCATATAAAACCATGTTGTTAAAAAATTAGATGATGTTGATTCACACATGTTCATATGTAAGTTTATGAAAATTGATTGAGATTATATTAGGTGAATTTTGAACAAGTTGACACCTTTAGGTCCATGACATGTATAATCTATGCAAGTTGGACATATGCAAGTTTCACCCCTTATTATGATTCATTTGGTCACATATACATGTTGTTATTATGATAATCTCTTTTATGCTATGAGTTAGGCTATTCAAGTCTAACATATATTTTGCGAATAAACGTTCAAACGTGGGGTAGGGGTAATATTAGGAATTAATAAATTGGGTGCAATTTTGTAAGATGTTGCATACCATGAATAAATGTCCATAATTGAGTCAATTATGGACATTGTTAAAAATTGGAAGTAATTAATAATTCAAGTAGGGAATTATTAAAATTGGGGGAAAGTGGATTATTATTAATAATCAATGCTTAGGACACGAGGTTGGACCCGTTTGTGATGTAAACCTGCCCGGACCCGCCCGGCAAATCCAGTAGTCACAAATGTCGGCCCAATGTGAGAGGTCCTAGGCCCAAACTAAAGCATAACAGTTGTAAAGACACGAGGTTAGACTCTTTTATGGTGTAAGACTGCCCGGACCCGCCCGGCAAATCCAGCTGCCATAAATGCCAGTCTAATATGAGAGGTCTTTATGAGGTTATGGCCTTAATGAACTAAGAAATACTTAACCAGATAATCATGTAAGGTGGGACATGGGGGTTAAGTAGGTGCCTTGGGTGGCATGAGGAATCTGGTGGTTGCCTTTAGAGGCATTTGAAATACGATTAGACTTAACCAAACACACATGTAAATGAACATGACTAAGTGGGTTAAGTGGGATGGACTAATGGGGACAAGCTTAGGTGGAATGCTTGTGGTAAATAGTGGGGGCCCATTTCAACCAGTATCCCAAAACGTATCTTTGTGGGCTCGACCCAAGTCGAGGACGGGACACGCATACTGGGTTTGACTATAAGAGGCCAAAACAGGGAGCGGTGGCAACGCAAGTCCAACGGGTTTCATATGCGTGTGTGGACCCGGGCTGGTAGGTAAGACGTTGTTGCATCGTGTAGGTATAAGCCGTGCATGTCCGTTGTATCAGGTTGCCACTTTAGGGGAGTGATACACCCCACTGTGGGGCCAGCACGGGTATCTACGAGTTAGGGAGCCGATCGAATAATGGGAAGTAGGGTACACCTAGTGGAGATAGGGGCAGGCGGCACCTATGTAGTCAGCTAGGGGTACGTAAAGCCATTGGGAAAGTTTCTAAGTGAAGCTAAGTGGGATGAATTTTTAGGGTGACTGGTGTGGTGCAGTATAGTGTTTATCCTTTAGTATTTAGGAGCGCCTATAACGTTGCCTTTAGCGATTGTCTATGTCCTTAATCTGCTCTTCATAGACATTTTCTTGTTTTCCAGCTTATGCCTTAGTCCAGTTATTTTGGTAATAGTATTGTAGAATTATCATATTCACCAGACTTTATGTCTGACCCCCTCTTTCCCATCCTTTTTCTCCCTTCAGGTCCGCAGGTTGGGCCAAGTTCTAGTGGAGTCTAGTTGGATCGCTTATCTTCTGGAAAGCTTGGACTGCTGAAGTAAAGTCCAGCTTGTTATCTTTCTTTTTAATGGCTATTCATGTAATGGGATTATGTACTTGTTTTATCAAGATAGATATTGTACTTGACACTGAATATGGTGTTATGATGTAATCAAACATGTTTTGACTTCTGCTACAATGAAATAAAGTTTTTGAATTTCCAAGTACTATTTTATATCTGTCTTGTTCTAATTTTACTGTTCTATATTCACTTAAAACCTCCATGGAAGTTAATGCATTCCCTTTGTGAGTGACATTAATGGACGTGGGGTGTTACACGTGGTATCAGAGCATAAGGTTACCAGAACAGATAAAAAAAAAAAAATTTCTAAAGTATTTTTGGAAGAAGTGCTTTCAAAAAAAAAAAACATGTTATTTAAAGAGAGTTTTTATGAAAAACATAATCCCAAATAGCCATATCCTTATCTTTATCTTTCGAATTCTCCATTTTGAATCTTTCCTTTTTCGTTTCAGCATGGCTGAAGATCTTAATCTCCCAGAAGGTGTGACGATTCCAGGGTGGTTTAGGAGATACTTGGAGGCTAGGGCCAGCACTGCAGGCCCAGCGGATACTCCTCCACCCCTAGTTGCACCCATTCCTCCTCCTCCTCCTCCTCCTCGTGTTGACACTTTTGCAAAGACGTGCAAGGAATTCAAGGCTATGGGAGGAAAAACTTTTCAAGGGACTGAGACGTTTGTGGAGGCCAGAGATTGGCTTAAGGAGACTGAGGAATTGTTGGATATCTTTGAAGTGGAAGATGGGAGGAAAGTCCGTTTAGCTGCTTGGTTAATGAAGGGAGAGGCCTCGTTTTGGTGGGAGGTCACTAACGGGGAACGTCCAGTTGATTCATGGGCGGATTTCAGACGAAGGTTTGAGGCAAAGTTTCTTTCAAGGGCAGAGGAGAACTTAAATATGGAAAAATTCCTGGCACTAAAGCAAGGGAGCTCATCAGTAAAGGAATATGTCAATAAATTTAATCAGTTAGCAAGGTTTGGCTTGGAGTTGGTGAACACGCCAGAGAAGAAAGCTTTGAGGTTCGTTAGAGGCTTGAATGAACCGTTGCAAGGGTTGGCTATGACCCACATCCCTATGGGAGCCACCTTTGAAAAGCTAGTAGAAATGGCACTTATGCATGAGGATAAGGCAGTTGAAAAGAAAGGGGATCAGAAGAAACCCCAACAGCAAAATAAGAAGGGTGGTAAAAACAATAATGGCAAAGGGAAGAAGAAATGCTTCAATTGTGGGACGCCTGGCCATCTCAGCAAAGATTGTAGAAAGAAAAAGAAGACTGGTTGTTTTCATTGTGGAGATGCGGGACATTTAGTGAAGGACTGTCCAAAGAAGGGGCAGAGGGCAGGGTCTACCTCGGGAGGACAGGTGCAGGCTCTTATGGCACCAGGGCAGGCAAGGGGGCAAGTTCAGGCTATTGCGGCCCCACCGCTGCAAGAAAGAGGTAGAACAATTTCTGTTGAAAGCTTAGTTTTTCTGTTTGATCATCCTGTCCGTACCTTATTCGATTCTGGCGCATCTCATTCGTTTATCTCTGCATCATTAGTTGAATCACTGCACTTGAACACCAGTTTAGTAGAGGATCCCTTGGTCGTTTCAAATCCAATTGGGGGTTCGGCTCATTTGACCATGATATGTTTGGATTTGAAAATCTCTATACTTAGCGTTGAATTTAGATGTGATGCTTATGTATTGGGCTTCACGGGCTATGGGCTAATTTTAGGAATGGATTGGTTGTCTAGAAATAGGGCCATTCTTGATTGTGAAAGGAGAGTAGTTAGGCTTGTGACTCGCCTTGGTAATGCTCTCGACATCTTTTGTATTCCCATAAATTCCGTTATGCTAAGTTATCTTGAATCGCTTGACGCGTCTGTAGAGAACCTGCGATCGGTAGAAGTGGTCCGGGAATATCCGGATGTGTTTGAGGAGGTGAAGGGCTTACCTCCAAAGCGGGAGATAGACTTTCGAATTTATCTTGTGGATAATGCTAAACCCGTATCTTTGCCAGTGCGCCACATGGCTCCTCGTGAAAGGAGGGAACTCAATAAGCAAGTAAAGGAGTTGCTTGAGAAGGGGTTCATAAGACGTAGTATATCGGAGTGGGGTGCTCCAGTAGTTTTTGCCACAAAGGCGAATGGGTCTCTTAGACTTTGTATGGACTATAGAGAACTAAACAAGCTTACTAAAAAGAACCGACACCCACTGCCGAGGATTGACGATCTCTTTGATCAGTTAGTTGGCGCCTCAGTGTTTTCGCAGTTGGACTTAGCCACTGGCTTTCATCAACTGAGAGTGGCTGAGGATATTATAGATAAGACTGCTTTTAGGACTCCTGACGGATTCTATGAATGGCTAGTGATGCCCTTTGGTTTGACAAACGCCCCTGCATATTTTGTTGATTTGATGAGTAGGGTGTTTAGGGAATACCTTAACAAATTCGTGGTAGTTTTTGTGGATGACATCTTAGTCTTTTCTAAGAATAAAGAAGAGCACTCCCTACATCTTAGGGAAGTGTTGGAAACCCTTCGAGCGCATAACCTTAAGGCAAAATTTTCTAAGTGTCACTTCTGGAGGGAGGAAGTACGGTTCTTAGGGCACGTGGTTTCCAAAGAAGGGATAGCAGTGGATCCCGCAAAGGTGGTGGCCATCCAAGATTGGAAGGTCCCTAAAAATGCAACCGAAGTAAGAAGTTTCTTGGGGTTGGCTGGCTATTATAGGAAGTTTATCAAAGACTTCGCAAAAATATCAGCTCCATTAACACGGCTAACGAAGAAGAACCTGGTTTTTACGTGGGACAAAGATTGCAATGATGCGTTCCAACGTTTAAAGAGAGCCTTAACTTCAGCCCCAGTCTTAGTGCTGCCAGACGGGAATAAACCGTTTACCATCTATACTGATGCTTGTGGGACGGGACTTGGCGCGGTCCTCATGCAAGAGGGAAGAGTAATAGCCTATGGTGGAAGGCAGTTGAGGGTTCATGAAAAGAATTACCCCACGCATGACTTAGAGCTAGCCGCAATTGTTTTCGCGCTTAAGTCTTGGCGTCACTATCTTCTTGGTGAGAAATTCGAACTGTTCACTGACCACAAATCATTAAAATACTTATTCTCTCAGAAGGATTTGAATTTAAGGCAGCAACGGTGGATGGAATTCTTAGCCTCCTACGATTTTGAAATAGCATATACCCCGGGCAAGGGTAACGTGGTGGCAGACGCCTTAAGTAGGAAAAGGTTGTCCTTGAGTCCGTTGTTTGTTGAACGACAAAGCTTAGAATTCATCTCTATGTTTGACTTTAGACCCTCCGTTGACTTAGTACCCGGTCTGTTAGCATCCTTGGAGGTTAGACCTACACTTCTAGGACGGGTTGGTGAGGCACAGCGAGACGACCCACAGTTGGTTGAGATAGTAGAAAAGCTCAAAGGGGGGGAGTCGTCAAGCCATCTTCGTAGGTATACCCTAGACGATAAGGGTTGGTTACGTAGAGATAATAGACTTTGTATACCACAAGATAAAGACTTGAGGAAGGCCATTCTTGATGATGCACATCGTTCGAAGAGGACCATTCATCCCGGCGGGGACAAGACGTATAAAGACATGAAGCGAGTTTTCTTTTGGGCTGGTATGAAAAAGGATGTGGCCGAGTACGTCGCTAGATGCTTGGTGTGCCAACGAGTTAAAGCAGAACAAAAGAAACCCGGTGGGTTGCTTCACCCATTAGAAGTTCCACTATGGAAATGGGAAAGCATCTCAATGGATTTTGTGGATGGATTACCAAGATCAAGGAAGGGTAACACGGGGATTTGGGTTATAGTAGATAGACTTACTAAAAGCATCCATTTTATTCCCGTGAAAAGTAAGAGGACTGCTCCGTGGTTGGCTTCTGTATACATTAAGGAGATAGTTCGTTTGCACGGTATTCCTTCTAGTATAGTAAGCGACCGTGACCCCATCTTTACTAGCGAATTTTGGAAGAGTTTACAAGAGGCGGTAGGGACTCAGCTATGTTTGAGCACCGCATATCATCCTCAGACAGACGGCCAGACCGAGAGGGTGAATCGCATTCTAGAGGATCTTTTAAGGCATTGTATCCTAGACTTTGGGGGTACATGGGAAGAGCACCTTCCGTTAGTAGAATTCGCATATAATAATAGCTTTCAGTCTAGTATTGGCATAGCACCTTTCGAAGCTCTTTATGGAAGGCCTTGCCGTTCGCCTACATGTTGGTGGGAATCTACCGATAAAATCCTACTTGGGCCCGATATGGTTAGGGAAACCTCGGAGAAGATTGAGTTGATTCGAAGGAGGATGAAAGCAGCACAAGATAGGCAAAAATCGTATGCTGATAAGAGGAGGACAGATCTTGAGTTTGACATTGGGGACATGGTTTTTATCAAAGTATCTCCGTTACAGAATGTTGTTCGCTTTGGGTCCGTGGGGAAATTAGCACCAAGGTTTGTAGGGCCGTTTCCTGTAAAAAACAGGATTGGGAAGATGGCATATAGGGTGGAGTTGCCTGAGAAACTTAGTGGAGTACACGACGTATTCCATGTATCACATTTGAGGAAGTGTTTGCACAAGACCGCGGAGGTGGTAGAGCCGAGCTTGCTTAAAGAGGTGGAAATAGAGCGTGATGCAACAATTAGACGAGCTCCTACATGCATTCTTGGGTCGGAGATCAAAAAGTTGAGGAATCGAGAGGTCAGACTGGTTAAAGTGCAATGGGGAGATGATGAGAGCAACGCAACTTGGGAGACAGAAGAGAAGATGCGTTCGTTGTACCCTTTTCTTTTTGAGGGTATGTCTTTTAATTTCTCCTTTATCGCTTAGCTTATCTTATCTTATCTTTAGTATGTCCTCTCATTAGTATCTTTGACCTTTAGTTAGGATAATCCTATGGTTGAAACATGTGTTTGAGACATGTTATGTATGATGGATGCAAAATGGATGCAAGTGTTTGCTAGTGGTTGCTCGTGGATGCATATATACACACACTTTAGGCACTAGATCGGCTCAGTCACTTCATATTGCATATTGCATATATATGGATGTATTTAGTATAATGGATGTATAATGGTTGTACCATTATATGGATGCTGCATTCGGTTGAATGGGTGTGCACGCATATAGAAGTAGTATGTAAGCAATTAGGATCTTTTGCATACATAATGGATTCATGACACTTACATAATTTGCATTAAGGAGGTCAACTGAATCAGTAGACCGCCTGATTTCGCATTAGGTAAGGACATGTACACACACTTTGCATATGATCATAAAGCATTAGAAGTCTTTTAAGGACAATGGATGCCTGTGTATGATGGATGAGTAGATGGACGTTTGGATGGTAGGATATACATTCTTCCAGACTTGAAGATTTCGGGGACGAAATCCTAAAAGGAGGGGAGAATGTAACACCCCGAATTTTCTATTAACACTAAAGTTGCTAAAATATTAATAAGTGTGTAAGAGAGGGGATGTATCTAATATGAATATAAAAATATTAATAAGTGTGTAAGAGAGGGGATGTATCTAATATGAATATAAAAATATTAATAAGTGTGTAAGAGAGGGGATGTATCTAATATGAATATAAAAATATTAATAAGTGTGTGAGAGAGGGGATGTATCTAATATATATATATAAAAACAATAATAAGTAAAGGGGGATGTATCTAATATGTACATTGTAGAAAAAATATATATATTTATGACATGAATAGAAGTTTATTAATATGCTGAGTGTTTGCTGAGTCACTTCTGACTCATTGCTGAGTCAACAAGATAAACCCCATCTTGTCTGAACGGCTGCGGTTATTTCTAGGTTAAATCTAATGGCCTAAATGAATTCTAAAATCTATAAATAAGTGGGTAGACCCTAGACCTAAATCACTTGTAAAATTAGAGAAGCTACCGTCATGCTGCTGCCATGGAGTTCAGCATAGCCGTCACAAACTAAGGAGAGGAAGCCTAATCATCTACAACTAAATCTACACAAATCAAATCAAAAGATCTCTCTTTCTCTAATTCTTTTCTTTTGTTGGTGAGTATGATGATTCTCACAAGACTATTACAAACTAATTTGACTCAGTTATGAATGGATCACAAGAAAGTGATGTGATTTGTAATTGTAAATTCTATATATTGTGGATCTCTTATTATGTTATTATGTTGTCGTATGATGTAAATTATATATGCTATGTCATGCTATGTTGTAAATTCTCTTATGCTATGTCGTGCTATGTTGAGAATCATGTCAAGCTATGTTATACTATCATACTATGCCATGTTATAAATCATGCTATATTATGTTGAAAAATCATGATGTTGTTGGATCATGCTTAAAGTTATGTTTTTTTTTCTTAATTTAAATGGATCTTGTTTATGGGAATTTGCCTATTAGGTTAGGTGTACCCATAAACTTGAAACTATAATTAAATAAAACTTGATTATGGGAATTTGCCTATTGAGTTAGGTGTACCCATATAAAACCATGTTGTTAAAAAATTAGATGATGTTGATTCACACATGTTCATATGTAAGTTTATGAAAATTGATTGAGATTATATTAGGTGAATTTTGAACAAGTTGACACCTTTAGGTCCATGACATGTATAATCTATGCAAGTTGGACATATGACAGTTTCACCCCTTATTATGATTCATTTGGTCACATATACATGTTGTTATTATGATAATCTCTTTTATGCTATGAGTTAGGCTATTCAAGTCTAACATATATTTTGCGAATAAACGTTCAAACGTGGGGTAGGGGTAATATTAGGAATTAATAAATTGGGTGCAATTTTGTAAGATGTTGCATACCATGAATGAATGTCCATAATTGAGTCAATTATGGACATTGTTAAAAATTGGAAGTAATTAATAATTCAAGTAGGGAATTATTAAAATTGGGGGAAAGTGGATTATTATTAATAATCAATGCTTAGGACACGAGGTTGGACCCGTTTGTGATGTAAACCTGCCCGGACCCGCCCGGCAAATCCAGTAGTCACAAATGTCGGCCCAATGTGAGAGGTCCTAGGCCCAAACTAAAGCATAACAGTTGTAAAGACACGAGGTTAGACTCTTTTATGGTGTAAGACTGCCCGGACCCGCCCGGCAAATCCAGCTGCCATAAATGCCAGTCTAATGTGAGAGGTCTTTATGAGGTTATGGCCTTAATGAACTAAGAAATACTTAACCAGATAATCATGTAAGGTGGGACATGGGGGTTAAGTAGGTGCCTTGGGTGGCATGAGGAATCTGGTGGTTGCCTTTAGAGGCATTTGAAATACGATTAGACTTAACCAAACACACATGTAAATGAACATGACTAAGTGGGTTAAGTGGGATGGACTAATGGGTACAAGCTTAGGTGGAATGCTTGTGGTAAATAGTGGGGGCCCATTTCAACCAGTATCCCAAAACGTATCTTTGTGGGCTCGACCCAAGTCGAGGACGGGACACGCATACTGGGTTTGACTATAAGAGGCCAAAACAGGGAGCGGTGGCAACGCAAGTCCAACGGGTTTCATATGCGTGTGTGGACCCGGGCTGGTAGGTAAGACGTTGTTGCATCGTGTAGGTATAAGCCGTGCATGTCCGTTGTATCAGGTTGCCACTTTAGGGGAGTGATACACCCCACTGTGGGGCCAGCACGGGTATCTACGAGTTAGGGAGCCGATCGAATAATGGGAAGTAGGGTACACCTAGTGGAGATAGGGGCAGGCGGCACCTATGTAGTCAGCTAGGGGTACGTAAAGCCATTGGGAAAGTTTCTAAGTGAAGCTAAGTGGGATGAATCTTTAGGGTGACTGGTGTGGTGCAGTATAGTGTTTATCCTTTAGTATTTAGGAGCGCCTATAACGTTGCCTTTAGCGATTGTCTATGTCCTTAATCTGCTCTTCATAGACATTTTCTTGTTTTCCAGCTTATGCCTTAGTCCAGTTATTTTGGTAATAGTATTGTAGAATTATCATATTCACCAGACTTTATGTCTGACCCCCTCTTTCCCATCCTTTTTCTCCCTTCAGGTCCGCAGGTTGGGCCAAGTTCTAGTGGAGTCTAGTTGGATCGCTTATCTTCTGGAAAGCTTGGACTGCTGAAGTAAAGTCCAGCTTGTTATCTTTCTTTTTAATGGCTATTCATGTAATGGGATTATGTACTTGTTTTATCAAGATAGATATTGTACTTGACATTGAATATGGTGTTATGATGTAATCAAACATGTTTTGACTTCTGCTACAATGAAATAAAGTTTTTGAATTTCCAAGTACTATTTTATATCTGTCTTGTTCTAATTTTACTGTTCTATATTCACTTAAAACCTCCATGGAAGTTAATGCATTCCCTTTGTGAGTGACATTAATGGACGTGGGGTGTTACAAGGAGAAAAGCGCTAAAGCTGATAAGGCACCCGAGAAGAAGGGGGATCATAAGAAACCACAACAGCAAAACAAGAAGGGTGGAAAAGACAATAATGGCAAGGGAAAGAAGAAGTGCTTTAACTGTGGAACCCCAGGCCATCTCAGTAAGGATTGCCGAAAGAAAAAGAAGACATGCTATTTTCATTGTGGCGATGCGGGACATTTAGTGAAGGACTGCCCAAAGAAGGGGTAGAGGGCAGGAGCTACCTCGGGAGGACAGGTGCAGACTCTTATGGCACCAGGGCAGGCTAGGGGACAAGTTCAGGCTCTCGCGGTCCCACCGCTGCAAGAACGAGGTAGAACCATTTCTGTTGAAAGCTTAGTTTTTCTGTTTGATCATCATGTCCGTACCTTATTCGATTCGGGTGCATCACATTCGTTTATCTCTACATCATTAGTTGAATCACTGCACTTAAACACCAGTTTAGTAGAGGATCCCTTAGTTGTTTCGAATCCAATAGGGGGCTCAGCTTATTTGTCCATGATGTGTTTGGATTTGAAAATTTCCATACTTAGCGTTGAATTTAGATGTGATGCTTATGTGTTGGGCTTCACGGGCTATGGGCTAATTTTAGGAATGGATTGGTTATCCAGAAATGGGGCCGTTCTTGATTGTGAAAGGAGAGTAGTTAGGCTCGTGACTCGCCTTGACAACACTCTCGAAATCCTTTGTAATCCCATAAATTCGGTTATGCTAAGTTATCGAGAATCACTTGACGCGTCTGAGGAAAATCTACGATCTGTTAGAGTGGTCCGAGAATATTCGGATGTGTTTGAGGAGGTGAAGGGCTTGCCTCCGAAGCGGGAGATAGATTTTCGAATATATCTTGTGGATAATGCAAAACCAGTATCTTTGCCAGTACGCCACATGGATCCACGTGAAAGGAGGGAACTCGATAAGCAAGTGAAGGAGTTGCTTGAGAAGGGGTTCATAAGACGAAGTATATCGGTGTAGGGTGCTCCAGTAGTATTTGCCACGAAGGAGGATGGTTCCCTTAGACTGTGTGTGGACTATAGAGAACTTAATAAACTTACTAAGAAGAACAGACACCCACTGCCAAGGATTGACGATCTCTTCGATCAGTTAGTTGGCGCCTCAGTGTTTTCGCAGTTGGACTTAGCCACTGGGTTCCATCAGTTGAGAGTGACTGAGGATAGCATAGACAAGACTGCCTTTAGTACTACGGACGGTTTCTATGAATGGCTAGTGATGCCCTTTGGTTTGACAAACGCCCCAGCATATTTTGTTGATTTGATGAGCAGGGTGTTTAGGGAGTACCTTAACAAATTCATGGTAGTCTTTGTAGATGACATCTTGATCTTTTCTAAGGATGAAGAAGAGCATACCCTACATCTTAGGGAAGTGTTGAAGACCCTACGAGCGCAAGCCTTAAGGCTAAATTTTCTAAGTTTCACTTCTGGAGGAAGGAAGTACGGTTCTTGGGGCACGTGGTTTCCAAAGAAGGGATAGCCGTGGATCCCGCGAAGGTGGTGGCCATCCAAGATTGGAAGGTCCCTAAAAATGCTACCGAAGTGAGAAGTTTCTTGGGGTTGGCTGGCTACTATAGGAAGTTTATCAAAGACTTCGCAAAGATATCAGCTCCATTGACACCCTTGACGAAGAAGAACCTAGTTTTCACATGGGACGTAGATTGTGATGATGCATTCCAACGTTTGAAGAGAGCTTTGACTTCAGCCCCAGTCTTAGTATTGCCAGACGGGAGTAAGCTGTTTACCGTTTATACTGACGCTTGTGGGACAGGACTAGGCGCAGTCTTAATGCAAGAGGGCAGGATAATAGCCTATGGTGGAAGGCAGTTGAGAGCGCATGAGAAGAATTACCCCACACATGACCTAGAATTGGCCGCTATTGTTTTCGCGCTTAAGTCTTGGCGTCATTATCTTCTTGGCGAGAAATTCGAATTATTCACTGACCACAAGTCTTTAAAATACCTATTCTCTCAAAAGGACTTGAACTTAAGGCAGCAAAGGTGGATGGAGTTCTTAGCGTCCTACGACTTCGAAATAGCCTATACCCCTGGCAAGGGTAACGTGGTGGCAGACGCCTTAAGTAGAAAAAGATTATCCTTAAGTCCTTTGCTTGTTGAGCGGCGAAGTTTAGAATTCATTTCGATGTTTGACTTTAGACCTTCCGTTGACTTCGTACCCGGTTTGCTAGCATCCTTGGAGGTCAGACCTACGCTTTTGGGATGGATTGGCGAGGCATAGCGAGACGACCCGCAGTTGGTTGAGTTAGTAGAAAAACTCAAAGGAGAGGAGTCATCAAGCCATCTCCGTAGGTATACCCTAGACGATAAGGGTTGTTACGTAGGGACGGTAGACTTTGTGTACCAAAAGACGATGACCTAAGGAAGACTATTCTTGACGAAGCACATCATTCGAAGATGACCATTCATCCCGGCGGGGACAAGATGTACAAAGACATGAAGAGAGTTTACTTTTGGGCCGGCATGAAGAAAGACGTGGCCGAGTATGTCGCTAGATGCTTGGTGTTCCAACAAGTAAAAGCGGAGCAAAAGAAACCCGGTGGGTTGCTTCACCCATTGGAGGTTCCACTATGGAAATGGGAAAGCATCTCGATGGATTTTGTGGATGGATTACTGCGAACGAGGAAGGGTAATACGGGAATTTAGGTTATAGTAGATAGACTTACTAAGAGCGCCCATTTCATTCCCGTGAAGAGTAAGAGGACTGCTCCATGGTTAGCTTGTGTATATGTCCGAGAAATAGTTCGGTTGCATGGTGTTCCTTCTAGCATAGTGAGCGACCGCGATCCTATTTTCACTAGCGAATTTTGGGGAAGCTTACAAGAGGCGGTAGGGACTCAATTATGTTTGGGCACCGCATATCATCCTCAGACGGACGGCCAGACCGAGAGGGTGAATCGCATTCTAGAGGATCTGTTGAGGCTATGTATCCTAGACTTTGGGGGTACTAGGGAAGAGCATCTTCCATTGGTGGAGTTCGCATATAATAACAGCTTTCAGTCCAGCATTGGTATGGCACCATTCAAAGCTCTTTATGGACGACCTTGTTCACCTACATGTTGGTGGGAATCTACGGATAAGATCTTACTTGGGCCCGATATGATTAGGGAGACTTCGTAGAAGATCGACTTGATTCGAAGGAGGATGAAAGCAGCACAGGATAGGCAGAAATCTTATGCAGATAAGAGGAGGACAGATCTCGAGTTTGAAGTTGGGGACATGTTCTTTGTCAAAGTGTCTCCATTACGGAACATTGTTTGCTTTGGGTCCGTTGGGAAATTAGCACCAAGGTTTGTAGGGCCATTCCCTATTAAGGAGAAAATTGGACAGATGGCGTATAGAGTGGAGTTGCCCGAGAGACTTAGTGGTGTACACGATGTATTCCATGTGTCACATTTGAGGAAGTGCTTGCACGAGACCGCGGAAGTGGTAGACCCAAGCTTTCTTAGAGAGGTGGAGATAGAGCGTGATGCGACAATTCGACGAGCTCCTACGCACATTCTTGGGTTGGAGATCAAGAGGTTGAGGAATCGAGAGGTCAGACTAGTCAAAGTGCAATGGGGAGATGATGAGAGCAACGCTACTTGGGAGACGGAAGAGAAGATGCGTTCACGATACCCTTTTCTTTTTGAGGGTATGTCTTTTAATTTCTCCTTTATCGCTTAGCTTGTACTTATCTTATCTTTAGTATATCCTCTCGCTAGTATCTTTGACCTTTAGTTAGGATAATCCTATGGTTGAAACATGTGTTTGAGACATGTTATGTATGGTGGATGCAAAGTGGATGCAAGTGTTTGCTAGTGGTTGCTCGTGGATGCATATACACACACTATTAGGCACCAGATCGGCTCAGTCACTTCATATTGCATATTGCATATTGCATATATATGGATGTATTTAGTAAAATGGATGTATAATGGTTGTATTATCATATAGTTGCTGCATTTGGGTCGATGGTTGTGCACGCATATAGAATTAATATGTATCATTAGGAATCTTTTGCATACATATTGGACGCATGGCACTATCATGAATTGCACTAAGGAGGTCGACTGAATCAGCAGACCGCCTAATTTTGCATTTGATATGGACATATACACACACTGTGCATATAAACATTAAAGCATTAGAAGTCTTTTAAGGACAATGGATGCTGGTGTTTGATGGTTGAGTAGATGGACGATTAGATGGTAGGATATACATTCTTCTTGACTTAGAGATTTCGGGGACGAAATCCTTTAAGGAGGGGAGAATGTAACACCCCGTAATTTTATAACATTAAAATTTACAAATTAAAGTATACTTAATTTTTAGAAAAGAATTAAGTGAAATGGGTTGCGCAGAGAAATATATATATATTGATATATATATATATATATAAATTAAAAATTAAATAAATAAATATGCGAAAAAGTTCAAAACAGCGAATTGGGAGGGAGAATAACCGAACCGGCCCATTTTTGAGGTCGACCCGAGCCCTGCTGGGTCGACTAGGGGTTAATCCAGAGTGTTTGGCTGTCAACCTGTGGGCCGATTCGCTCAAATGCAAATTTTGCATTTGATTGGTTCTTATGGTTCAGGGTTAATCTAATGGTCCTAAATAACTTCCTACACCTATAAATACATCCTAATGCTAACCCTAACCCTAATAAAAATAGAATAGTTACCGTCATACCATCGCCATGGAAATCAATGGAGTCGTCGCCAACTAAGAAAGAAGAAAAGCAAATTCAATTCTAATTCTCTCAACCCTAAAGCAAAGCAAAACTCTCTCTTTTCTTCTCTAAATTGTGAGTATGATGATCTTAACAAGATTATTATCATTTTAATTAGGTTGAGTTATGAGTGGATTATGAGTAGATGATGTGAATTATCATATATGTTGTTGTAAACCCCTTTTGCTATCATGTATATTGTAAATCCAATGTTATGTGATGATGATATCTTATATGTTGTAAATCATGCAATGACGATGTTATGTATGTTGAAAGTTTCTATGCTAAGTTGTGATGAATCATACATGTTAAAAAGGCCATGATGTTACCATCTATGTTAGTTAGTTCATATTAATTAAATCATCATGTTTGGGTTATGTTGATCTATATGACAAGTCACATATGCAAGTTAGATTGATTAGAAAAGTTATGAACATATACCAAGACATCTATTATGACATCTAGAATTATGCTATGACATATGTGATATCCTATGCTAGTTCACACCATCATTATGTTGCCTAAAAACCCCATATACAAGTTTATGTGTAGATTTGGGCTATGATCATATCATATAAATTGAGACATTTAACAAGTTTCACCCCTATTATGATTAGATTTATTTTAATTGTCTATATGTTGTGATAATTTATCTTTGTGCTAGGTGTTAGACTATACAAGTCTAGCCTATATTATGCGTTGAATAAGCGAACGTATAAACGTGGGGTAGGGGTAATATTAAGGATTTAATATTAAAAAGTTGGGGTGCAATTGATATGATTTTGCATGCCATAAGTGGATGGCCATAATTGAGTCAATTATGGACATCATTAAAAGTTGACTTAATTAATAATTTGAATAGGGAATTATTAAAACTGGGGTAAAAGATTTTAAGTGTTAATCAATGCTTAGGACACGTGGTTGGACTCGTTTGTGACGTAAACCTGCCCGGACCCGCCCGGCAAATCCAGTGGTCACAAATGTCAGCCCAATGTGAGAGGTCCTAGGCCTAAACTAAAGCATAACGGTTGTAAAGACACGAGGTTAGACTCTTTTATGGTGTAAGACTGCCCGGACCCGCCCGGCAAATTCAGCTGCCATAAATGCTAGTCTAATGTGAGAGGTCTTTATGAGGTTATGGCCTGAATGAATTAAGAAATACTTAACCAGATAAACATGTAAGGTGGGACATGGGGGTTAAGTAGGTGCCTTGGGTTGCATGAGGAATCTAGGGGGTGCCCTTAGTGGCATGTGAAATACGATTAGTAAGACTTAACCAAACACACATGTAAATGAACATGACTAAGAGGGTTAAGTGGGATATACTAGTGACAAGCTTAGGTGGGTAGCTTGTGGGGGCCCATTTCGACCAGTATCCCAAATGTATCTTTGTGGGCTCGACCCAAGTCGAGGACGGGACACGCATGCTGGGTTCGACTGTAAGAGGCCAAAACGGGGAGTGGTGGCAACACAAGTCCAACGGGTTTCATATGCGTGTGTGGACCCGGACTGGTAGGTAAGACATTGTTGCATCGTGTAGGTATAAGCCGTGCATTCTCAAGTTGTATCGGGTTGCCACTTCAGGGGAGTGATACACCCCACTGTGGGGCCAGCACGGGTATCTACGAGTAGGGAGCCGATCAAAAGTGGGTAGTGGGGTACACCTATTGGAGATAGGGGTAGACGGCACCTATGTAGTCAGCTAGGGGTACGTAAGGCTATTTATAAAGTTTCTGTGTGAAGCAAGTGGGATCAAACAATAGGGTGACTGGTGTGGTGCAGTGTAGTAATGTGCGGTGCAGTGTAGTAATCATTCGTTAGTAATTAGGTGTGCCTTTACCTTTATCTTTAACGTTATCTTAAACGCTATCTTTATCTTCCTAAGAGTTCATAGACATTTACTTGTCTTCCAGCTTATGCCTTAGTCTAGTTATTTTGATAATAGTATTGTTAGAATTATCATACTCGCCAGACTTTATGTCTGACCCCCTCTATTTCTATCCTTTTTCCCCCTCCAGGTCCTCAGGTTGGGCCCAGCTCTAGTGGAGTTTGATTGAATTGCTTCATCTCTCTTTGGAAAGCTTGGACCGTTGAAGTAAAGTCCAGCTTGTTATCTTTTTAATGGCTATTTATGTAATGGGATTATGTATTTTGTTTTTATGAAGATGGATATTGTACTTGGTTATGATCTATGGTTTTATGATGTAACAAACATGTTTAATTTCCGCTGCAATAAAATGAAGTTTTAGATTTCCAAGTACTATTTATTATCTGTCCTGTTGTAATTTTTCTGTTCTATATTCACTTATAACCTCCATGGAAGTTAATGCATTCCCTTTGTGAGTGACATTAATGGACGTGGGGTGTTACAATTTCATTTAAAGCAGCAAAAATCTCTTCTTCTGAAAAGCTAACATCCAAGCCAGAGAGATCAATCTTGTCTAGATACAGTATATTCCAATCAACTTCAGCCCTGTTAACACCACATGAGCCAAAGATTTTACCATAATAATCAGTGAACACTTTATTCAAGTCCTCCTGATTGCTCACTTCCTCTCCATTATGTTCAATACTTCCAATCATGTTTGATCTCCTTCTACCATTCGCTACTCTATGGAAATAACCAGTATGCTTATCACCTTCCTTGACCCATTGATCTCTTGATCCCTGCTTCCAATATATTTCTTCTTAACCGATCACCTTTAATAATTCAGTTTCTTTATTCTTCAACAGAGCTTTTTCACAATCAGACAAAACTCTCTGTTCGGCTAGAATATTAAATTTGCGAATGTCATCTTCCAAGCTTTTTTTTCATTCGAACAGAACCAAACACTTCTCTATTCCATCTCTTCAAAAACTTCCTTAGTAGTTTCAACTTTCTACTAATTGAACTCGCAGCATCATTTGGACTTGAAAATTCAGACCATTTGTTCTTCACCATTTCATTAAAACCCTGTTCTAAGAACCACATCTTGTCACTACGAAATATGGATTTCATAATAGCTCCATCCCCAAAATCAAAGGAAATGAGGCAATGATCAGAGATTATTGATGCAAGTCCCTTTTGCGAAGATAAGGGATGTAAGTCTTCAAACTCCAGATTCAAAAAGAATCTATCAAGCTTCACCAAAGTAGGATCATCTCTCCCATTGCTCCAAGTAAATTTTCTATTATACAAAGGAAGATCAATAAGATTACAGCTTTGCACGAAGTCACCAAACTGATCCATATATTCACCATAGTTCTCCATTCTTTTATTTCTCTCATATTGAAATCTCGTAACATTGAAGTCACCCCCAATAAGCTAAGGACCTTAAATGGAGTTCTTAAAAGACAAACATTCATTCTATAACACCCTTCTTTCATCTCTCGTTTGGGGTCCATGTACATTTGTGAAAAAGTATATTACACCTGAGCTTTTGTGACATAGAGATACATAAAGACAGTGAATACCCTTGCTCTCGTGCCTCAACTCACATTTACTATTATTCAACCAATCATCAAACCGCCTGAACTGCCAATAACATTCAGAAAACACCATCCATCCAAAATGGAACCTCCCAGCGACATGAAACAAAAATGATCACCACAAGCAATTTTAGTTTCTTGTATGAAAACAATGTCAGGGTTTAAATAAAGCAAAAAGTTCTTAACCCTAAGGTATTTTTCGGGTTTGCCTAAACCACGAACATTCCATGAAACTATTATCATTTAATCGATTCTACTCTCTCTAATTCTTTCTTCTTAAAATCAACAATATTAGCATCAAATTTACTCAAAGATAAGCCAGATTTAACAGCTAAATCATATAACTGATCATTAGACAGGCTATTCAAAACAGAAGGAACAAAAAAACTACCTTCCAAGGGGTGTTCCACATTCTGATTGCGCCTGGCACTTCTCCTAAGCAATGTGAATCCAGCAACATGTTTGCCTTTACTTGAAACAGACTGAGTGTTAGCCAGATCAGATATACCTGAAACAGAGCCAACATCTTCAGTTTCATGCAAATCTTCAGAAGCCAGAACATCCTCAGCAACACTCACAGCTACATGCACATTCTTAACTACATGCACATGCACATTTTTAGCTCCATGCACTCCTTCAACACTAACTGTTAATTCATCAGCTGCATGCATTTCCCCAAAACCAACATTCACATCTTCATTAGCTACAGAGGTCAAAGGTCCCCCTTCCTCCATTTGGGTAGACACTTCCTGCCTCTGACCATCCTTCTTGATCCTCCATGTCTTAAGAACACCATCAGAATCTTTCCTAAAAATCAGGTTCTTAAAATCAGGAAACTCCATCTCTGCATTAGGATCTCCAAAGAATCTGCTTACTCCCACTTCATGATAAGAATTTCTGGAGAAAAGCCTCAACACCGAAGGCAAATAAATTGGAGTAGGCACCTCCACCTCTACTCTAAGAAAAGACAAGTCCATCGCACTCCAAATGTTGTTCTGAATCCTTTTAACATCACCCACCTTCATCAGAATCAAACTGACCATCCAACGACTTCGAAAAATAAGGGGCAAATTCTTCAGCGTAATCCAAATTATCATCGTGTCTCTGGGTTTCACAGAGTTAAATTGCAAAGACCATGGACGTATGCACAGTGATCCTCGATCATTCACCAAGAAATGCTTCCTATCCAAGAAATTTCTAGGAAACTTAACCACAAAATCATTATTGAAACGCTTAACGTTCCAAATCCATCCATGAAGATAATGAAATTTTTGCTTCAGAAACTGCTCCATAAGGTTGATCGAGTACTCTCCCTTCACAGTAGAAATCGTCGCCCAATAATTAATCCTATCAAGATCATCATCACCGGAAAATTGAGAAATATGAATTTCATTTCCAACCACCATCTTTTTCTTCAGAGGAATTTTCTTATGTGAGTTATTAGGACACTGAAACCCCTTATGGCCAACTTTCTTGCAACTAAAGCAAATAGTCGGATTTCTACACTCTTTGATCCAATGGCCAAGATCTCCACATCGAAAGCAATGGTTCCGAGATTCGACATTCTGCAAAAAGTTTGAATACAAATCAACTGAATTTGGAAATGATTTATTCTTCTTCTCAATAACAGGGTCCGCTTTCTTTAAGAGAATATCCTTGAATGAGGGCACGTGTGGAGAGTTATGTTGATGTTGATTAGGAGGATTATGTGAAGGTTGATTAGGAGAATCAGAATTAATGAAGCTGGTAGCCGTCGTTACAAAATCAAGAAAGCCGTTAAAGAAGGACGCCATTACTGTAGCTTCCCTATGAAATCCTTGTTTTACGCCGTTAATGAAGCTGGAAGCCTTCTGATGGTTTTGACTAATAATACATATGCCTATTCTTATTACAAACATACATCATTTAACTTACAATAGCCAATGCTTTTAATACATTTATAATAATATGGTATTACAATATGCCTATTCTTATTACAAACATACATCATTTAACTTACAATAGTCAGTGCTTTTAATACATTTATAATAATATGGTAATACAATATATTTTACCATAACGATACATTTGATGCATTTATTATAAAAATAATGGAAATAACATACGGTCTAAATATACGAATCAAATAAATAAATTTTACTTAAATCAACATAACAAAATTTGGATCTAGTTACAGTAGTGATCAACGTCAAAACTGAAATAAACAGTTTATAGTTGTACCACATTTCCAATAATCATATTTTCTAAAATACCATATATATACATATATGCATAATGTCTAATCGAGAATTGAGTAAAAGTGCAGAATTATAGAACGGAGATTTTACATTCTTTAATATGAATGATTCTATAAACTTGCAGATCTATACATAAAATTAACAAATATAAAAATTACATGCTTTAGATTCAAATTATACAATCCATATAAAAATCTTTTAGATCTTTCTTTTTTATATCAAAATTATCTCTTACCATTATAGAAAAATGTTCTAAATTTTCCATTTTTATAACAAAAATTTCTTCTGCATACACTTCAGGTATTTAAGATCAATATTTAAATCTTAACTTATGATCTTCAAGATGCATATTTTCTTTAGTCATTAAATTTGCATAATCATCTTTCTCCTTTGCATACGAACTTTAGGTTCTTCATTTGCATATGAACTTCAGGTTCCTCATTTGCATATGAACTTCAGGTTCCTCATTTGCATATGAACTTCAGGTTCCTTATTTGAGAAAAAAAATTGTATATGAATTTCATGTCATATGAACTTTTTCTACAAAAAAATTATCAATTTTAATTATAGAAATCTCTTCTGTAGATATTTTATTATTTTCAAATAAACAAATCTCTTCTAGAGATATTTTACCATTTCCTAATATACAAGTATCCTCTAAAGATATTCTGTTATCACTGCTTCTGGGATGAACTTATCTCCTCTAGAGATAAATATATACAAACTATTGAAATGTCATATCAATATACAGAAATACATATCAAACCTTAAATGCAGTAACAAAATTAGGTGCATCAAATAAAAATAAGATTCAAGAGAGAAAAGAAATCACTACTTTTGGAGTGTACTATATTCCTTTAGGGAACATATCTTTTATTTATGTAATTGCAGTGCAACAAAAAATCTCTAACTTCTCTTATAGGATGTTGGATTTGCTACATAAAATTAAATCTCTAAAACATCTCTTCAAGAGAATAATATGCATACTATATCTTCAGGGTATTCGGTTAATATAATCTGTACATGAAAGTTGTCAACTAGATGAAACCCGCTTAGAGATTTTCTATTGAATCCAATGTTATTGTCACATATTATGATGTGTGTGTCTCTTTTAACTTCTTCTGGAAGTATAATCATGTCACAACATTTAAGAAAGCTTTGGGCATTATTTTTTTTCAACATATGAACTTCAGGTTAATATTATTTAAGATTCCAAAGAATTAATATAATTTATGATTTTTCATTTGTTTATTTTTCATAATTCACTCTTGATGATAGATCAATATTAGATCTGAAATTAATACGATCTTCTAGATACGTATTATATTTACATTTGTTTCTCTAAGAAACAATGTAATATTTCTTTCAGAAATATGAATTATGTAACAAAATCAAATTAAATTCAATGAATTTATCTTAATAGAGAAGAACAAAAGTTTGTCGAATCCAAAAAAAAATTCACTACAATCAACATCTCATTTCTAAATCATGTAGTTATCTCAAATGTATATAATTTGAGTATAATTTTGAGATCAATAGTTACATAAAAAAACAGATCTATAATAGAGTGAGATCTGAAATATGATTAACAAAATAAGAATCAGATCTCAAAGTATAGGTCTATATGAGTTCTAAAATTATAAGACTAAACAAAAAATCTAGAAGATTACACAATAGATTTAAATCTAGACTGAGATGAGATCTAACAAAAATAGAGATTTGAAAAATCAAATCCATCAGGTCAGAAAAATAACCTACTGTTTTGAGATCTATAATTAGATCGGTTAGAGCTTCGTGCTGATAACGTGTTATAAAATAAAACAGAACATATGTTAAATAAGAAGCCATTAGAGAGAACAGAAAAAGATAGGAGAGTGACTTTTATTTCTTTTGCTTCAAGTGTGTACAATTTCTATTACATTGGCTCCTTTATATATAGGCTTTGGAGCTGATGTTCGACTTATTCCCATGATGTGGGACTAAATAGAACGTGGCAAGAACATATTCACTCATATATAGTACAACAAATCTCCGATTATTTGAACTCCTATTTTCATCTACATTACTAATTACTTTTTTATGCGTACATTTCCTATCTTTTAAATCTTTTACATCCATTTTATTTTTTCTCACAGTTATGTTTCTTTTCATTTATACTTTTATATGTGAGATAGGAATCTACCCTCATTCTAAATAAATTAAAGATACATTCCAAACAATCAATCTTTTTTGTTTGTTCTAAATGAATGGGAATTTGATTAAATTCGTTAATAGCTCTTCTGAATACATCTTGAGTTATTTATGGTTTAATTCATATTTTAAAAGGATTGTGTTTATACCATTTTATTCCAAAAAAACACAGATTAGTTGACTGGTCAAATTTGATTTAAATGTTTTTTAGTTATTATTTCTCTTTTCAGTTAATTTGAAGTTGAAATCGCCTTTTTCAAGTTTTTTCGGCCTATGACTCTATTTTCCACTTATTTTTATTTCAATTTGCATATATATATATATATATATATATATATATATAGGGAGGGATCCGCTACACCTCTTATATTGCACGTGAACCCTCACCCTGAATTCCAACCACACAATCCCCCTCTCATTCTCCCTCTTCCCATTTAAATATTCTTTGTTAGTGGGAAGAGGGAGAATGAGTGGGGGATTATGTGGTTGGAATTCAGGGTGAGGGTTCACGTGCAATATAAGAGGTGTAGCGGATCCCTCCCTATATATGTATATATATTAAAGGTAAATGAATATCGGGAGACCATAAAATATTTTTGTTTTATTCTTTGAGGGTTGGATCATTCTCATATTTTAGTATGTTGCTTATGGGATGTGAAACATGTCCATATTTTTTACCAATTTTGTTTATGACTATTTTGCCACTGTCAGTCTTGTACAGGGGATAACTTTTGACTCAAGTCGAATAAGTAGGTGAGACTTGTGTCATTGGAAAGGAAATGATGATTGCCTTTCCATAGAGTGGTTACATTAAAGATTTGGCTTAGCATTTTGGGAGGAATCGTTGTTTTAAGGTTATGCAGTTGGTTTTTCAGGTTTTGGGAGCCTTAACGGGCTGATTTGTAGAGGCCCATTAGTGGGCTGGTGGAAGCTATAAATAGGGGGTAAGAGATATGAGAAATGGTTTAGTTTCTCCATTCTCTCATTTGGGGGCCTACGTTCCTCCTTCCTTTAACCCCTTTCCACCATTAAAATTTGAGATCTACATTAGAGAATCGAAGATCTACACCATTTGAGGCTAGATCTACATCGTTTCAAGAGGGAATTCATCGGATCAAGGAGTTTGGTTCGAATTGCTTGCTATCTGGAATCTTAATTCATTGATTTTAGCTTGTTTTGGAGAATCAGTGAGTGATTTGCATCTCTCACATGGATTTAATGATGTATATGAATGTTCAATCATGTTTTTCATCAAATTCAAGTCGTTTTCCACAGATCTACATCATGGTAAGTCTATTTTCATATGAATTGCCATAGGATCTAATTTAGCAAGTTAAAACAGGTAATTTCTATGTTGTTTACATATGTTTATGCAAGATAGATCCATAATTTAGTTCATATGTTCATTTGTTATGACTTTGGAGTGATTTGCATAATTTTGGTGAAAATAGTTATATTCATGTTGTTGGTGGTTTCATAACATGCTTTGGTCATGTTGAATGAATTAAATGAGTATATTTCGTCAATTGTGTCGAATGGAGATGTTTTGGTTGAAATTGGGCTTGGATTGGGCAAGTGCAGGTTTTGGGTCGAACGTGCTATAGTGATGTGGGTCGAACGTGCCTGCTACGGTGATTGTGGGTCGAATGTGCTATAGTGATGTGGGTCGAACGTGCTATAGTGATGTGGGTCGAACGTGCTACAGTGATGTGGGTCGAACATCCCTCCTACAGTGATTGTGCGTCGAATGTGCTACAGTGATGCGGTTCGAACGTGCCTTCTATAGTGATTGTGGGTTGAACATGCTACAGTGATGCGGGTCAAACGTGCCTGCTACAGTGATTGTGGGTTGAACGTGCTATAGTGATGTGGGTCGAACGTGGTATAGTTATGTGGGTCGAACGTGCCTGCTACTGTGATTATGGGTCGAGCGTGCTACAGTGATGTGGGTCGAACGTGCATGCTATAGTAATGTAGGCCGAACGTGCTCTGCTACAGTGATTGTGGGTCGAGCGTGTACTGCTACAGTGATTCTAGTCGCGCATTGCTAAAGTTCTGGTCGTGCAATGCTCTAGGGGGTTGAAATGATAGCTTCAACGAGAGTCCGGATGAGGATGTTCGAAGTGATGTGATTTGTTCATTGTTCTTCGTGTGCAACGAAAGTGGGAATGACTCAAGGATGTATTAAGTTCATATGAAAGGACGGTTCAAGGATGTATTGAGTTCGTGTAAAGTGATTGCTCTGAAGTGTTCTAAGCTTATGAATAGTCGTAATTGATAACAACAAGAGATGAGAAGGTCTAGGAATTATCGTTGTCGTAGGATCTAGCGGGCTCAAAGCAGGGGTACGATTGAAAGACCAATTGTAGGTCGAGTACCTTGGGTGTCAGGTATAGCCTAGATGCATGTTGTGTAGCGTACGGGGTTTTTGCTAGAATCGGGGCGCCGAGTATGGTCCTTAACAATTGATGGCAAATTGTTAGTCAGTCATACGATTAACGATGGTTTCAAAGCAAGGTTGGCGGTGATTGCCAGAGTTAGTCATGTACGTTTGGATGCTTGGTTGTTTTGATTGTACCATCTCCCGGAGATTGTCTGACTTCGAATGAGGTGTCCTTCGAGTGCTTGTTTGATATTGGTTTCGGCCTCTGGGGCTTGTGCTAGAGGGATGCCAAGTTCAATTAAGGTGGTTTTCAAGAGATATAACTAGATGTTGTATTAGTTTCTTTTGCCATGTATGAATGGTCGTTCTGATTGCCATGGTTGAATTTTTGTACCTTTGGATGTATGGATTGTAAAAGCTATCACTGTCGGAAGTGGGGAAGGCAGTCGTGGGTATTTCTCTGGTGCTTGGGTAGATTACTCCGTTTATCTACCTATCCTCAAATACTTTATTAGTGAAGTTTGTTAGTTGTTTCATCGCTCACTAAGACTGTTATCTGACTCAAGATTTTATGTTTCCCTCTTATTACCTTGGGCTGTTCATCCGTTTTTGGATAGGCAGACTAGGTGGTAGATGACAGGTGATTGCTTAATGAGGACTATGTAGCTGTTCGGAGGCGAGTAGGAGGCTAGCGTACTATCTTACTTACTATATAGTATTTATATTTCCGTTGTTTGTTATTCTGTGAGTGTTGTAGTGAGGCAATTTGTATAAACATTATTGTTGTAACTCAAGTCTATAGGCATTACTTTCTAGTCGTTATGAAAGTTTAGTGTTTTCTGCTTCACTATTAAACTTGTTATATATATTCTATTATATTTTACCCTTGTGCTGTGATATTTACGACATGTTTTGATTGAGTTATCATACTCTGATGATCATCCGTATCTGCCTGACACACCTTTCAGCCCGTTATTCCCCTTGTATAGTGTGGGGGTTGTAGGCGGTCATCACATTTGGTATCAAAGGTTTGGTTATCGATTTTAACCAAAGTTCGAGTACGTAATCACATATGGGAGACGTATTTGTAGATTTCAGTTGGATGTATACTATATGATACTATAGTATAATAGCTTTTGTACTTCTTTGGCAGTTTATCTTGTATGTAGACTAATCATTCCAATTTTGATTTAGAATGAGTCGTCAAACCTTTAGGGGTGTGCCTAAGACTGGAAGAGTAGGAGATGGAAGCCAATTGGGAACTTTAGCCATAGCACAGGAATATCTAGTTATGTTAAGGGTGGCCATGATGGCAGTAACTATGTTAAAGATGCCCATTATAGAAGCGGCGGTATGATGTGGAGTTCCTATGCAAGTACCCAGAAGATATTTCACTAAGATACAAAGGGATTGTTCTCCTATAGATGAAGAAGATGAGTTAAGTAGGAGTATGGCTTTGGAGAAACTCCGACGCCGAGTTAAGGAGCGAGAGGAAAGAATCAATGCTACTTAGGAAGAGGCTTGTAGAAGCAGGTATGAGCATCACGAAGAAACTTTTATTGACCCTAGTGTTACAAAGAAGAAAATTAAGAAGAATGTTCTCTGCTTCAAATGTCGATTAGAGGACAATTACGCCAAGGATTGTGAGAAGCCGAAGGGAAGTGCTTTGAATGCGACAAGCCTGGACATAATAAGAAAGACAATTCGGACTTTCTAAAGAAAAAGTAACTGAAGGAAGCAGGTGTTGTGGAAGCTATTCCGATTTCCTACTGCATTCCCGATGAGAATTAGGAAAAGTTGTTGTTGTTTGGATATGCTTCCTACTATTGATACCAAGAGTTTGATTAATGCCAACAAAAGAAGTTGCAATGGAATTCATGTCATAGAGATAAAATTATATATATATATATATATGATGAGTCACGTTAGAATTATGTTAAAATCTATCCTCAAGTATAACACGAATTTACAAAACAAAGAATATATATATATTTACAAGTCTTTAAAAAGCCCGAAATATACCAAAATAGCTCTACTAGTCGACTGATCAGAGAATTTTTGTATATTTGAAAAGTTTTTATTTAAATGATTTAAAGTCTAAATTCAACCAATCAACTGATGATTTTTAACCGGTCAACTGATTCGATCGAGAAACCTTTTTTATGAAGTGTCACCTTCTTTCATGAAGAGATTTCACTTCAATGATCAAGGCAAATGGACACAATTTTTTGCATAAACTCTTCATAAAGATTTGCTATCTTTCTATCATTATATATACACTTCATTTATGATTTCCAAATCACCGAATCATTCTATTTCTTATCTAATTTCTGAATTGCATTTCTACACTTTTGCAATACAAAAGCTTTCCCAAATTCAAACACTTGTTGAATCCTCGAATTGATTTAATATCACTTGATTCAACAAGAAATTTCCTCCTTAAATCTACGTATTCAAATCATATACTCGATAAGATTGTAGGAAGGGTGTACTTAAATGGTTGACTATCCGTGTTGATTCAAGAACACGAAGCAGAAGTCAAAACACTCGTAACTGTTGAAGTCCTGTGTAGTTTCTCAGGCGAGAGGCATCCTTAATGGTGCTCGGGTGTACTGAACTATTCCTCTGGGTTAAGAGAGGGCGTGATAGTGAATTCCGAAGAGGAGCTTCGGGACTGGCCGCAGGACGGGATGTCCGAACCCGTATAAAATTCCTGGTGTCACTTTAATTTACTTATTGCATTTTCTTATTTGTGGCATATCATATCGGTTCATATTTATTTGCATAACTATTGTATATTAGCTAGTTTGCATATCATCTACATTTCCTTTATATCCATATAAATCCTACTTAAGTCGTACACATCGACTTTTCAATTGGCATGTAGGCAAGGCGATCATTTAACCGTAAAATCGTTATCTGATATTTAGATAATATAGATAATAACATTAGTACTATCAATAACACCGGATATTCTGAAGGCCAATCCACTGCTAGACCACCTTTATTTAATGGCATGAACTATAGTTATTGGGCTACACGAATGAGGATATACCTGCATGCAAATAGTTTGGTGTATGGAATATCACATAAAAAGAGTACACACAAACTACAACACTATTTACTGAATGTTGTACATCTGAAAAAGCAAAAGCTAGTGCCAATGCTAAGGTTATGAACATGTTGCATTGTGCTTTAGATAGAAACGAGTTTAACTGGATTTGTATGTGCAACACAACATATGAAATCTAGAGAACTCTCAAAATTACTCATGAAGATACTAACAAGGTTAAACAAAGCAAAATATCTATGCTTAAGAATCAGTTTCAAAATTTTAAGATGAAGGAAAATGAATCCATAAATGATATGTATTCACTTTTTCAAAATATTTATCACTCTTTGTTAGGATTTGGAGAAAAGTATTCCGATTTCGATATAATGTCAAAAAATTTGTACTCCTTAATGGACGAATGGGAGAAAAAAGTATTAGCAATCCAAGAAGCTAATGATCTCTCTGTCATGAAACCAGAAGATTTGATCGGTAATCTAATGTCATATAAAGTAAATTTATAGGAAAAGAAAGCACAGGTACGGGATAAGAAGAATATTTCTTTCCATGCTAAGAAAGAAGATCCTGATTCAGACGAAGATGATACTGATTTCGTAGCAAAAAAAATTAGAAAATTTCTAAAATACAGGAAAGGACAAAGCAAAAATGTGAAACAGAATTCATCAAAAGAGCCTGATCCTGCACTGGTAGAATACTTTAATTGTCACAAGACTGGACACTATCAAAAGAATTGTCCAGAATTGAAGAAAAATCGCAAGAAGGAAAAATCAAAGAGACGAGCATTTTAAGTCACTTGGGATAAATTGGATTCATCTTGTGAAAATGACAGCGATAGTGACAATGAGCAAGCAAACATATGCTTCATGGCTAAGGATAATGATGTAAGTGATTTTACTTTTGATGAACTAGTAGAAATTAATACTGAAATCTTAGAATCTAGGAAAAAAATTAAGTGAAAGTTTAAACAAGCTAACGAAGATTAAAAGGAAGCAGAATTTGAGAGAGACCTTTTAAAAGATGAGAAAGAAAATTTGGAAAATGAAATTAGAAAATTACAAGAATATCTTTCAGTAGCAAATTCTCAGATATCTATGTTGAGTCAAGAAATTGAGACTCAAAAGAATAAAAATGATTTATTAGCTTCTAAGAATCATGATTTAAATACTAAAGTTGAAATTATAGAATTAGAAAATTCTTGTTTAAAAAGTAAGTTAAAAAACATTTCTAAAAACGTTAATAATTTTAACAAAGGAAGAGATAATTTATCTAAAATATTAGAAAACTCTCAATCAGTTTTTTGTAAGAGAGGACTAGGGTATGATAAAAAATTAAATTCAAAAAGGAAATCCAGTTCTAAAAATTCTAATATTAAATCAGAAATTCTAGTAGCAAATTAAATATTTTTATTAAGAAAAAAATTCTCGGTAAATATTAGTATATGGATTCCAAAGACAAATAATGTTCTTATTAGGAATAAATATATTAAAGACTTTTTAGATTTCATTCATTATAATAAAAATTACTTTTTCAAAAGGAATCCAGAACACTCCTGGGTTTGGCTTCCTAAGACTTAACCCTTAGGACCCTAACGGAGGAAATGGGTACCAAAGAAATTTTTTAAAATTATTTTTTGTAGGTCCCACTCAACAAAAACAGAGGAAAATGGATACTAGTTCTCAAAATACATGATAGGAGACAAGGAGATGCTAACAAATATCATCTACTCAAAAGGAGGAACTGTTACATTTGGAGATAATTCCAAAGGATATATCATCAGCAAAGGCGATGTGAGCAATTACGATATATCTAATTAACCTCTTATTTCGGATGTTTTATTGGTTAAGAACTTAGAACACAATTTATTAAGTATTAGTCAATTATGTGATAAAGGTTTTAAAATATTGTTTTCTAAAAATAAAGGTAGTATATTTGATTCAAATAAAAATCTTATTTTTGAAGGAAATCGAGAAAAAAATATTTATATTTTAAATACGGTAGTTAATAATAACCCAAGTATGCGTTTATTAGCCAAAAACAATGTTCCTTGGTTATGGCACAAACTATTGTGCCATATTAATTTAAAAACAATAAACAAGATATCTAAAAATGATCTTGTAAGAGGAATAGGATTACCCAAAATAAAATTCAAAACAGAAAATTTAGGCAGTGCTTGTCAACTTGGAAAGTTTACCAAATCCTCTTTTAAATCTAAGAAGGTCATATCAACTTTACAACTAGTTGAGTTACTACACATGGATTTATTCGACCAACTCAAGTTCAATCCATAAATCATAGCAAATATGTGTTTGTAATTGTTGATCATTTTTCAAGGTATACCAGGACTATGTTTCTAAAGAATAAAAGAGATACTTTTGAAATTTTTAAGAATTTTATCGAATAAATTCAAAATTTAACTGATTTAAAAATAAAAAACATACGAAGTGATCATGGTGGATAATTTGAAAATGAGAAATTTGATTTATTTTGTCAAAATAATGGAATTTTTCATAATTTCACTTTTCCTAGAACTCCACAACAAAATGGAGTTGTAGAACGTAAAAATAGAACTTTACAAGAATGTGCAAGAACATTATTAAATGGAAGTACACTGCCAAAACATTTTTGGGCTGAAGCAGTCGCAACAGCTTATTATGTTTTGAATCGTGTTTCTATCCGACCTCTTACTAAAAACACTACATATGAGCTTTTTACTGGTAGAAAACCGAATATATCCTACTTCAAAGTTTTTGGTTTAAAATGCTTAGCTTGGAAATTTTGATTCAAAACCTGACAAAGGAATATTTTTAGGATATTCTCAGCGTAGCAAGGCTTATCGTATTTTCAATAAGAGAACAGGTAAAATCGGAGATTCACTTCATGTGTCATTTGATGAAAATATTATTCAAAATTCATTTAATACAGATATTATGAAAAATAATTCTTCACATGACGATGATATTGATATATATAGAGAAGATGAAAACATTGCTCATAATGACATAGAGAATAATGCTACGAAAACTCAAGATAATATAAATAATCAAAATATTCCTATTAATGAAGTTCGATCTCCACCAAGAATATTACGAGACCATCCAACTCAAAATATTATTGGAGAAAAAACTTTAAATGTAAGAACAAGAGTCAACTTAATTTAGTTAGTATTGTAGCCTTCCTATCAAATATTGAACCCAAAAACCCTAAAGAAGCATCTACAGATGAAAATTGGATAATTCCAATGCAAGAAGAATTAAATCAGTTTGAATGTAACGAAGTATGGGAATTAGTTCCAAGACCGACTGATCAAACTGTTACTGGAACAAAATGGGTTTACAAAAATAAAGCAGATGAATTGGGTAATATCACTAGAAATAAAGCTAGACTTGTTGCACAAGGTTACAATCAAGAAAAAGGCATAGATTATGAAGAAACTTTTGCTCCAGTCGCAAGACTAGAAGCAATTCGAAAACTATTAGCATGCGCTTGTCATCACAACTTTAAACTATATCAGATGGACGTTAAAAACACTTTCTTGAATGGCTATATTAAAGAACGAGTATATGTTGAATAACCTCCACTATTTGCTGATGAAAAATATCCTGATCATGTTTTTAAACTGAAAAAGGCATTATATGGTTTGAAACAAGCACCTCGTACATGGTATGAACATCTCAAAACTTATTTATAAGATTCTGGATTTCAAATTGGAAAGGTTGATCAAACACTCTTTATCAATAAAGATAACAAAGATATTTTAATAGTACAAATATATGTAGATGATATTATTTTTGGATCATCAAATGATCAATTATGTCAAGAATTTTCAAAAATAATGACCAATGAATTTGAGATGTCGCATTTGGGAGAACTATCTTACTTTCTGGGTTTGCAAACTAAGCAATTATCAGATGGAATTTTTCATTAATCAAGAAAAATATTGTAATAATTTAATAAAACGTTTTGTAATGGAAAACATATCAAGTAAACCTACACCAATGAGTACGATGACATATTTAGATAAAGATGAAAATGGTAAGAGTGTCGATCAAAAGCTGTATCGAAGCATGATATGTTCACTTTTGTATTTAACTTCAAGTAGACCGGATATTTTGATTAGCGTTTTCTTATGTGCTCGTTTTCAAGCTAATCCAAGAGAACCACATTTGAGAGCAGTTAAATGTATATTATGTTATCTTAGAAGTACTAAAGATTTTGGATTTTTCTATCTGAAAGACTGTCCCTTTGAATTAGTTTCATATAGTGATGCTGATTTTGGAGGATTACGGACGGATTGTAAGAGTACAAGTGGAACATGTCACTTTATCTATAAATCACTTATATCTTGGTTCAGTAAGAAACAAAATTATGTTTCACTGTCAACATGCGAAGCTGAATACATATTTGTTGCACTAGCATGTGCTCAGGTAATATATGCAGCAAACACTAAAAGATTTTGCAGTAAATTTGTCTAATTCCACAATTTATTATGATAATACTAGTGCAATAAATTTATCTAAGAATCCGGTAAACCATTCCAGAAATAAACACATTGATATAAGACATCATTTCTTAAGAGACAATATCGAAAAACAAACAATTAATTTAGAGTTTGTAAACTCGGAAAATCAAATTGCAGCCCTTTCAGAGAACTCTTTCATAAGACTTCGGCGAGAACTAGGAATTGTATCTTTCAAAGATCTCTAAAATGTTATTCGATTACTTTGTGCTTATAATGCCTTAATTTCTTTTTAATGATAACAAAGGGGGAGACTGATTTGATTCCATGCTATATGTGCTATAACATTTTGTGATTCCATGCAACTTGAATATATTTGCTAACAATTTTTGTTGTAGGTTTCAAATGGTAAGTTTATAAATTTATGAACTAACAAATTTATTGCAAAAATCCAGGAGGAGCTAAACATTCAGGGGAGAAAATCAGAAGTGTTGTCATCAATCAAAAAGGGGGAGAATGTTGATACCAAGATTTTGATTAATGCCAACAAAAGAAGTTGCAATGGAATTCATGTCACCGAGATAAGATTTTATATATATATATATACATATATATATATATATATAATGAGTCGTGTTAGAATTATGTTAATATATATATATATATATTTATATGATGAGTCGTGTTAGAATTATGTTAAAATCTATCCTCGAGTATAACATCAATATACAAAACAAAGAATGCATATATATATATATATATACAAGGCTTTAAAAAGCCAGAAATATACATAAATAGCTCTGCTAGTCGACTTGTAGATAAATGACCAATTGAGTGGTCAGAGAATTTTTGTATACAATGACTAGTTTTGAAAAGCTTTTATTCAAACAATTTAAAGTCTAAATTCAACCAGTGAACTGACTATTTTTAACCGGTTGACTGATTCGACCTAGAAACCTTTTTTATGAAGAGTCACCTTTTATCATGAAGAGATTTCACTTAAATGATCAAGGGAAATGGACATACCTTTTTACAGAAATTCTTCATAAAGAATTGCTACCTTTCTATCATTACATATACAATTCATTTGTGATTTCCAAATCACTGAATCATTCTATTTCTTATCTAATTTCTGAATTGCATTTCCACATTCTTGCAATGCAAAAGCTTCCCCAAATTCAAATACTTGTTTAATCCTTGAATTGATTTAATATCACTTGATTCAACAAGCAATTTTCTTCCTTAAATCTTCACATTCAAATCATATACTCGAGGATAAGATTATAGGAAGGGTGTACTTAAACTGTTGACTATCCATGTTGATTCAAGAACACAAAGCAAAAAGTCAAAACACTTGTAATTATTGAAGTACCGTGTTGTTGCTTAGGCGAGAGGCATCCTTATTGGTGCTCGGGTGTACTGACCTATTCTTCCGGGTTAAGAGAGGGCGTGATAGTGAATTCCGAAGAGGAGCTCCGGGACTACACGTAGGAAAGGATGTCCAAACCAGTATAAAATTATTGATGTCACTTTACTTTACTTACTGCATTTTCTTATTTGTGCTATATCACATCAGTTCATATTTATTTGCATAACTATTGTATATTAGCTAGTTTGTATATCATCTACATTTCCGCTATATCCATATAGATCCTACTTAAGTCGTACACATTGACTTTTCACCTGCCAGTGGAGTTTGATTGAGTTCTGTTTGGTACAAGAGAATCATCTTCTTTTACCTATAATAAGAATGCATGCCGAATAAGTTTGGAGCTTGAAGTTGTAATATACCTTAGGTTGTAATCAATCTAGTATGGGTTCATCTGCTCTTTGCATAATTTGTGGATTCAATATTATTGATCATGGATGAATGGTTGCTTAGTTGTAACTTTCGCAGGGTTTTCATCATCTTGGGCATAGATTGGCCCAAGAGGTATGCGGCAAGAGTTAATTGCGAAAAGCTAGAGGTGAGAGTTGGGGATGTGGAAAGGCGAAAGGTGTTGATTCGGGGTAGCCCAAAGATGGTGTTCTCAAAGGTTATTATATTCGCTTGTGATTCCATAAGAAGACCTGTCATCTGTGCTAATCACAAATGAGTTTGAGGATGTCTCTGATGAAATCAAAAGGTGGTCGCCGTTTCGTGAGATCGAGTTTAGGATCGATTTGGTCGAAGATGTTAGACAAATCCTTGTGCCTCTTAGGCAGATGGCGCTTAAGGAACAATGAGAGTTAGAGGTGCAAGTTCATGACCTTCTAGGAAAGGGATTCATTCGATGAAGTGTTTCCGAATGGGGTGCACCGGTTATGTTTGCAACCAAGGCAGATGGCTCGTTGAGATTATGTGTGGACTATCGTGAGTTGAACAAGGTGACCAAGAAGAACAAGTATCTGTTGCTGAGAAAAGATGACTTGTTCAATCAGCTTCACGAAGCCAAATTGTTTTCTCAGATGGATTTGGCAACGAGATTTCACCAGTTGAGGGTGGCGAAAGATAGTGTGTCAAAGACACGCAAGTTTGGTAGCGATATTTTCGGAACGGAAGAGCCTCGAGTATTTGGCAAGGTCTGATTTCAGACCAAGGTGAATTAGAAAGCTTGCATATAGATTAAAGTTACCCAAGAAGATGTCATATGTGCATGACACTTCTCGTGAATCGTGTTTACAAAATAAGTGCATGGTCTGGATATGGTAGTGTCTCCGGAACAATACGAAGACCTAAAATCGAGGCCGCGGTTACAAGACCTTGTAAGCCACTTTGTACTGTGGCAAATGATACGAAATAGCTTAGGAGGAAGATGGTTAATCTAGTCAAGGTACATGGGACACGGAGGAGAGTATAAAGACGACCCATCCAAAACTCTTCATCGGTATGACCCATTGATATCATGCTATCATTACATCATTATTACTTATTGATTATTGATGTTATCTTTGTTATAGTTGTGGTTAGAATTCCACATGCTAAGATAGGGATATGGATGCATGGTTAGATGACTACTAGTTTGGAAGATAGAATGGGATGCTCATGGATGATTGGAAAGCGGAATTGTTCTGGTTGCTTTTGTTTTCTTGGAATTTCGGGGGTGAAGTTCTTAAGAGTTGGAGAATGTAACAACCCATATTTTACGTATCAGAAGATCATAAAATATTTTTTATTTTATTCCCTGAGGGTTGGACTATTCTCATATTTTAGTATGTTGCTCATGGGGACGTGAAACATGTCCATAATTATTACCAATTTTGTTTGTGACTATTTTTACCCTGTCAGTTTTTTAAAGGGCATAACTTTTGACACATGTCGAATTAGGAAGTGAGACCTATGCCATTGGAAGGAAATGATGATTATCTTTCCGTAGAGTGGTTACATTAAAGATTTGGCTCAGCGGTTTGGGAAGAATCGCTGTTTTAAGGTTTTACAGTTGGCTGTTCGGGTTTTGGGAGCCTTAATGGGATGATTTGTAGAGGCCCATTAGTAGGCTGGTGGAAGCTATAAATAGGGGGTGAGAGATATGGGAAATGGTTTAGTTTCTCCATTCTCTCATTTGTGGCCTATGTTCCTCCTTCCTCTAACACCTTTCCGCCATTAAAATTTGAGATCTACATTAGTGAATCGAAAATCTACACCATTTGAGGCTAGATCTACATCGTTTCAAGAGGGAATTCATCGGAATAAGGAGTTTGGTTCGAATTGCTTGCTGTCCGAAATCTTAATTCATTATTTTAGCTTGTTTTGGAGAATCGGTGAGTGATTTGTGTCTCTCACATGGATTCAATGAAGTATATGAACGTTTGATCATGCTTTTTGTAACACCTCGAATTTTGAATGATTGAATTAACTAAATTTAAGAACGCTTAATTTTTAAAAGAGAAATGAAGGGAAACAGGTTGCACCATTACGTTCTTCTTGGAATTCTGCATGTAATAGAGTCCAAGTTTTCGAAAAACGGAGTCTGGACGAAGGAGATATGGCCCTCGGAAGATAAGAGAAAAAATATATTTGAGCAGGCCGACCAGGGAGGCCGACCTCCCAAGGGGGGAGGTCGACCATAGTGTCGACCTCCCCCTTGGGGGGGGGGGGTCGAACCTGGTTTGGCCAGGTTGCTGGATGGTGCGATTTTTTAGGCTAGGACGATTTTTGATGGTCCAGATCAGTTCTAGGGTTAATCCTAAGGCCTAAATAACTTCCTGCACCAATATATACACCCTAAGACCTAGCCCTAATTCATAAATATTATCTATGACACAATTATGCTGTCAAACTCTCTCTTAAACCCTAGCCGCCGCCTCTAAATCAAATCTCAAGTATTCAACTTCAACTCAAATTAAAGATTAGAGCTTCTACAACAATTCAAGAAGATAAATCAGCAACACCGCAACGTTTCTACACCAATTTCAATGCATAATTCTATTCTTTAACCACAAAAGGTGAGTACGGTGATTGACAATATAATGGGATTAAAAGTAACATGATGAAGTTGTAAAGAGGATTAATATGTATGTATGTAATTTAAATCTCATCCAAGTTTTCACCTTTTGATCCATGTCATCATATGCCTATGTTTCTGTGTAAAGTTCATACCTTTTATCAGTTTATTCATGTTGAATCTTTTATTATGCCTCTACGCCAGTCTATATGCCTCTTTATTTCATGATGATGTTTTATTCCAGTTTCCTATGAATTGATTCTCTCTTCTTACCCCTATTCCTTTTATTTGCGGATCTAGGCTACCTTCGAGCCTATATAAAAAAATACGCATGAATGCGAATATGTGCGAACAATGGGCAATATTGGGAATATGGGAAATTTGGAAAATTGGATATTGTTGGATATTATTGGATAAGTGGATAATATGTGAAATTGGCATATTTGGGTATGAATTGTATGGAACTGATGAAATTGCCTATAATTGGAAATTTGTAATTGAGGCTAATTAATATGTAATTAGTATAATTAATGACAAGTTGAAATAGGCAAAAATTGTAAGCATGATTATATGTTGAATTGGAAACGCATGACATGAAAATTTGGGTTTGGGTGAAATACGATTATTAATAAACCTTTGACACGAGGTTAGGCGCAATTATGGTGTAAGACTGCCCGGAACCGCCCGGAACCGCCCGGCAAATACAGCCGCCACAAATGGACGTCTAATGTGAGAGGTCAAAGGCATGAATTGTAGGCGTAACGATGGGTGACA
This sequence comes from Allium sativum, assembly GCA_030737875.1. Classification (NCBI taxonomy): domain Eukaryota; kingdom Viridiplantae; phylum Streptophyta; class Magnoliopsida; order Asparagales; family Amaryllidaceae; genus Allium; species Allium sativum. The sequence goes on along the minus strand of CM060926.1, from coordinate 1,012,268,622 downwards.
CGAGGTTAGACCCGGTTTGTGGCGTAAGACTGCCCGGAACCGCCCGGCAAATCCAGCGGCCACAAAGTGTTCGGTCTAATGTGAGAGGTCATGCACCGTTCGTCATAAGAATGAATTAAGGAATACTAACCATAATAAGACATGGGTATGGTTAGAGAGTTAAGTGGGGTGACATGTAAATTATGACATGTAAATATGGACTTAATAGGAATAAGATAAGGCATGTAAATTATGGCATGCAAGTATGGACTTAACCATAGCATGTGTAAGACATGGACATTTAAATTAAAATCGTTAAGTGGGGGTGGGGGGAGGGGAGGGGAAACCTAGTGGGGGCCAAGCATAGGTAGGAGGCTTGTGTCGGATGGGGACCCGTTTCAAACAGTAACCCGTTTGAGTATCTAATTGGGCCCGGTACTAGGCCGGGGTTGGGATACGCTTACTAGACTTGAATGTAAGAGGTCAAGATGTGAATAGCGGTGGCAAAGAAAGTCCAAGGTGTTCATGTCTGTGCATGGGTCTGGGCTGGTAGGCAAGACGTTGTTGCATCATGTAGGTATGGCCGTGCATTTTATGTTGATATCGAAGTTGCCACTTTGGGGAGTGATACACCCCACTGTGGGGACAGCACGGGTGCCTACGGGGTTTAGGGAGCCCTTCGAATGGGTAGAGTAAGGGTACCTTAGCGGTGGTAGGAGCAAGCCGGCACCTACGATAGCATCTAGGTACAAGCAACTACCAAATTTGTCATGTGGGTACAATTAGTGGGAAGGGATCAACCTTTAGTAAATAGAGACTAGTAGATGTGCGGTGTAATTGAGTAATGTGGTGTAACTAAGCAAAAGTACGGTGTAACGAAATACATGTTGGTTGAGTTGGATAGTCCTTCGGGTGCTAGTCTGATGTTGACTTCGGTCTTCGGGGTTAGTACTTGGAGGGTTGTTCGCTTAGCCAAGGTGTAGGGTTGTCTTAGTACTTAGGAACGGAATCATGTTGTCCATCCTTTTTCTCTACCTTATCTATGTTACAGCCATATCATGATGCCTATTTATGTCTTGATCATTTACCTTACCTATTATTTGTTAAAATTACTAGACTCGCCAGACTTTATGTCTGACCCATTTTCTTTCCACCTCTTTTCTTTCCTTCCCCGCCCCTCCCCCCCCCCCCTCAGGTCCGCAAGGAAGGAATACTACAGCTTAGTGCCGATTTCTTTCAGTTGCTTGAAGAGAGTAGTTGTATCGCTTTGGACTCTCTCATCTTTATGGCTTTGCTTATGTTCAGTGGGGATTTATGCATTTATGTTATTTAAGTATTTGCTTCTTTATGTATTTTGAAGTTTTTGGAAAAGACTATTGATCCTGTTGTAATGGTTTTGAAAACTACTTATGTAAGCTTGTTTTGAGTTATGATGCAATGAAATAAATTTTATCTTCCGCTGTGTTGTTCTATTTATTTATTCTTGTAATTTATCTGTTCTATACAACAATAACGCTTCATGGACATTGATCCATTCCCTTTGTGAGTGACATTAATGGACATGGGGTGTTACACGTGGTATTAGAGAGAGGTTACAAGGACAGATAAAAAGTTTTGAAAAGTGTTTTCAAAAGTATTATTTTCCTAGAAAGTATTTTCAAAAACTTATTTTAAAGAAGCTATTTTTCAAGGAAAGTTTAATTTAAAGAGCATAATCCCCGCAAGCCATACATCTCTCTTTCGCTTCCCTTTTTTTGAAACTCTTTCTTTTTCTTTTCAGCATGTCTGGAGCATATGAGATACCAGAGGGTGTTCATGTACCCGATTGGTTTCGTCAATATCTCGAGGCTAGGGCCACTACCACAGGTCCGGCCAACGTTCCTCCTCCTCCTCCCCCAGCTTCAGTCATTCCTCCGCATGGAGACGCTTTCTCCAAGATATGTAAAGACTTTCGTTCGATGGGTGGAAAACCTTTTAGTGGGTCTGAAACGTTTGTTGAAGCTAGAAATTGGTTGAAAGAAGTGGAGGATCTGTTTGGCATTTTCGATTTGGACGATTGTAAGAAGGTCTAATTGGCTGCTTGGTTGATGAAGGAAGAAGCTTCGTTTTGGTGTGAGGTTACTAATGGAGAACGTGCTGTAGAGAAATGGGCAGATTTTAGGGGAAGATTAGAGTTGAAATTCCTTTCTCAAGCTGAGGAGAGTATGTACATGGAGAGGTTCTTGACATTGAAGCAGAAAACCTTGACCGTGAAGGAGTATGTGACCGAATTTAATAAGTTAGCGAGATTTGGGCTAGAGTTGGTGAATACACCTCACAAGAAGGCCTTGAGGTTTGCAAAGGGCCAAAATGAACCGCTTCACAGTTTGGCTATGTCCCACATTCCAATGGGGGCTACGTATGGAAAGCTTGTTGACATGGCATACATGCATGAAGAAGAGAAGGGTGTAAGTACTTTTAGGCCGCAAGATAAGAAGGAGGATCCAAAGAAAGCCCAGCAACAAAAGAAAGGTGGTAAAGAAAAGAGGAAGTGTCATAACTGTGGGATACCCGGCCATTTGAAGAAAGACTGTAGGAAGAAGAAGAAGTTCGCTTGTTATCATTGTGGTGATTCGGGTCATGTTGTGAAGGACTGCCCTAAGAAGCAAGGGCAGAGGGAAGGTTCTACTTTGGGAGGGCAGGTTCACGCTCTCATGGCTCCGGGACAGGAAGAAGGTAGAAAAATTTCTGTCGAAAGTTTGATTTTCTTGTTTGATCATCATGTCCGTACTTTATTCAATTCTGGCATATCAGATTCGTTTATCTCGACTTCATTAGTTGAAACACTGCCCATTAATACTAGTCTTGTTGTGGATCCCATTGTAGTCTCAAATCCTATTGGTGGGTCGGCTCATTTATCCATGGTTTATAGGGATTTAAGATTGTCTATCTTAGGCATTGGTTTTGAATGTAATGCTTTTGTGCTTGGTTTCATGGGCTATGGGTTGATTCTTGAGATGGATTGGCTAGCCAGATATGGTGCCATCCTAGATTGTGAACGAAGGGTAGTAAAATTGTTGACTCATAGTGGAAAGACCCTTGATATTTCTTGTGACCCTAGAGGATCGGCGATGCTTAGTTATCTTGAGTCACTTGAGGCATCCGATGATGATTTACATTCTGTTCGCATAGTCCATGAATATGTTGATGTCTTTGATGAGGTGAGGGGTCTACCCCCAAAACGTGAGATAGACTTTCATAATAATCTTGTAGACAATGCAAAACCAGTATCTCTACCAGTACGTCACATGGCTCCTCGTGAGAGGAGGGAACTCAATAAGCAAGTAGGGGAGTTGCTTGAGAAGAGGTTCATAAGACATAGTATATCGGAGTGGGGTGCTCCATTAGTATTTGCCACGAAGGCGGATGGGTCCCTTAGACTTTGTGTGGACTATAGAGATTTTAATAAGCTTATTAAGAAGAATAGGCACCCACTGCGGAGGATTGACGATCTCTTCGATCAGTTAGTTGGTGCCTCAGTGTTTTCGCAGTTGGACTTAGCCACGGGTTTCCATCAGTTGAGAGTGGCTGAGGATAGCATAGACAAGACTGCCTTTAGGACTTCAGACGGTTTCTATGAGTGGCTTGTGATGCCCTTCGGTTTGACAAACGCCCCCGCATATTTTGTTGACTTGATGAGTAGGGTGTTTAGGGAGTACCTTAATGAATTCATGGTGGTGTTTGTGGATGACATCTTGATCTTTTCTAAGAATGAGGTAGAGCATGCCCTACACCTTAGGGAAGTGTTGGAGAACCTTCGAGCGCATAACCTTAAAGCTAAATTTTCTAAATGTCACTTTTGGAGGAAGAAAGTGCGATTCTTAGGGCACGTGGTTTCCAAAGAAGGGATAGTTGTGGATCCCGCGAAGGTGGTGGCCATCCAAGATTGGAAGGTCCCCAAAAATGCTACCGAGGTGAGGAGTTTCTTGGGGTTGGCTAGCTACTATAGGAAGTTTATCAAGGACTTCGCAAAAATATCAGCCCCGTTGACACGCTTGACGAAGAAGAACCTAGTTTTCACATGGGACATAGATTGTGATGATGCGTTCCACAATTTAAAGGGAGCTTTGACCACAGCCCCAGTCCTAGTGTTGCCAGATGGGAGTAAGTCATTTACCGTTTATACCGATGCTTGTGGGATAGGACTAGGCGTAGTTTTAATGCAAGTGGGGAGGGTAATAGCCTATGGAGGAAGGCAGTTGAGGGTGCATGAGAAAAATCACCCTACACATTACCTAGAGTTGGCCGCTATTGTTTTCGCGTTTAAGTCTAGGCGCCATTATCTTCTTGGCGAGAAATATGAATTGTTCACAAACCACAAATCGCTAAAGTACTTTTTCTCTCAGAAGGACTTGAACTTAAGGCAGCAAAGGTGGATGGAATTCTTAGCATCCTACGATTTCGAGATAGCAATACCCCTGGCAAGGGTAACGTGGTGGCAGATGCCTTAAGTCGGAAAAGTTGTCCTTGAGTCCGTTATTTGTTGAGCGGCGAAGCTTAGAGTTCATCTCTACATTTGACTTTAGACCTTCCATTGACTTTGTACCCGGTTTGCTAGCATCCTTAGAGGTCAGACCTACGCTTTTGGGACGGATCGGTGAGGCACAACGAGATGACCCATGGTTGGTTGAGTTAGTAGAGAAGCTCATAAGGGTGGAGTCATCGAGACATCTCAGTAGGTATACCCTAAATGATAAGGGTTGGTTACATAGGGACGGTAGACTTTGTGTACCACGAGACGAGAACTTGAGGAAGACCATTCTTGATGATGCACATCGTTCGAAGATGACCATTCATCCCGTCAGGGACAAGATGTACATGGACATGAAACGAGTTTACTTTTGGGCTGGTATGAAGAGGGATGTGGCCAAGTTTATCGCTAGATGCTTGGTGTGCCAACAAGTAAAAGCATAGCAAAAGAAGCCCGTTGGGTTGCTTCACCCATTGGAGGTCCCACAATGGAAGTGCGAGAGTGTCTCGATGGACTTTGTTGATGGGTTACCGAGATCAAGGAAGGGTAATACGGGGATTTGGTTCGTGGTAGACAGACTTACTAAGAGCGCCCATTTCATTCCCATGAAGAGTAAGAGGACATCTCCATGGTTAGCCTCTGTATACATTCGAGAGATAGTTCGTTTGCACGGTGTTCCTTCTAGCATAGTGAGCGATCGTGATCCTATTTTTACTAGCGAGTTTTGGAAGAGCTTGCAAGAGGCGGTAGGGACTCAGCTATGTTTGAGCACCGCATATCATCCTCAGACAGACGGCCAGACCGAGAGGGTGAATCGTACTCTAGAGGACCTTTTGAGGCTATGTGTTTTAGACTTCGGAGGTACATGGGAAGAGCATCTTCCTTTGGTGGAGTTCGCGTATAATAATAGTTTTCAGTCTAGCATTGGCATGGCACCTTTCGAGGCTCTTTATGGAAGGCCTTGTCGTTCACCTACATGTTTGTGGGAATCTACGGATAAGATCTTACTTGGGCCTGATATGATTAGAGAGACTTCGGAAAAGATCGATTTGATTCGAAGGAGGATGAAGACGGTGCAAGATAGGCAGAAATCGTATGTCGACAAGAGGAGGACAGATCTTGATTTTGATATTGGGGACATGGTCTTTATCAAGGGGTCTCCACTACGGAATGTTGTTCTCTTTGGGTCCGTTGGGAAGTTAGCACCAAGGTTCGTAGGGCCGTTTCCTATTAAGGAGAGGATTGGACAGATAGCGTATTGGGTGGAGTTGCCGGAGAGACTTTAGTGGTGTACACGACGTATTCCATGTATCACATTTGAGGAAGTGCTTGCATGAGACCCGGAAGTGGTAGAGCCGAGCTTGCTTAGAGAGGTGGAAATAGAGCATGATGCGACGATTCGACGAGCTCCTACATGCATTCTTGGGTAGGAGATTAAGAAGTTGAGGAATCAAGAGGTCAAGCAAGTCAAATTGCAATAGGAAGATGATGAGAGCGACACTACTTAGGAGAAGAGAAGATGCGTTCATTGTACCCTTTTCTTTTCGAGGGTATGTCTTTTAATTTCTCCTTTATCGCTTAGCTTGTACTTGTTCTATCTTTAGTATGTCCTCTCGCTAGTATCTTTGACCTTTAGATAGGGTGGTCCTATGGTTGAAACATGTGTTTGAGACATGTTATGTACGGTGGATGCATGTGGATGCAAGTGTTTGCTAGTGGTTGCTCGTGGATGCATATACACACACTTTAGGCACTAGATCAGCTCAGTCACTTTCATATTGCATATTGCATATAAATGGATGTATTTAGTAAAATGAATGTACATTGAATATGTGTATCATATGGATGTTGCATTTAAATGAATGGTTGTGCACACATGTAGTAATGATATGTATAGGGTTCTTTGCATACATGATGGATACATGGCACTATCATTATTTGCATTAAGGAGGTCGACTGAATCAGTGAACCACCTGATTTTGCATTAGTATACGGACATATACACACACACTATGCATGTGTACATGAAAAGCATTAGAAATCTTTTAAGGACCATAGTTGCTAGTGGATGACGGTTGAGTAGATGGATGATTGGATGGTAGGATACGTTCTTCTTTACTTAGAGATTTCGAGGATGAAATCCTTTAAGTAAGGGAGAATGTAACACCCCGAATTTTAAATGATTGAATTAACTAAATTTAAGAACACTTAATTTTTATAAGAGGAATGAAGGGAAACAGGTTGCACCATTGCGTTTGTCTCGGAATTCTGCATGGAATAGAGTCCAAGTTTTCGAAAAATGGAGTCTGGACGAAGGAGATATGGCCCTCAGAAGATAAGAGGAAAAAAAATTATATTTAAGCAGGTCGACCTCCCAAGGGGGGAGGTCGACCATAGTGTCGACCTGGGTACTCTCAGGTTGACCTGGGGGTCGACCTCCCCCTTTGGGGGGTCGAACCTGGTTCGGCTAGGTTGCTGGATGGTGCGATTTTTTGGGTTGGGACGATTTTTGATGGTCCAGATCAGTTCTAGGGTTAATCCTAAGGCCAAAATAACTTACTACACCTATATATACACCCTAAGACCTAGCCCTAATTCATAAATATTATCTATGACACCATTATGATGTCAAACTCTCTCTTAAACCCTAGCCTCCGCCTCTAAATCAAATCTCAAATATTCAACTTCAACTCAAATTAAAGATTAGAGCTTCTACAACAATTCAAGAAGATAAATCAGCAACACCGCAATGTTTCTACACCAATTTCAGTGCATAATTCTATTCTTTAACCACGAAAGGTGAGTATGGTGATTTTCACAATATAATGAGATTAAAAGTAACATGATGAAGTTGTAAAGAGGATTCATAAGTATGTATGTATGTAATTTAAATCTCATCCAAGTTTTCACCTTTTGATCCATGTCATAATATGCCTATGTTTCTATGTAAAGTTCATACCTTTTATCAGTTTATTCATGTTGAATCTTTTATTATGCCTCTACGCCAGTCTGTATGCCTCTTTATTTCATGATGATGTTTTATTCCAATTTTCTATGAATTGATTCTCTCTTCTTACCCCTATTCCTTTTATTTGTGGATTTAGGCTACCTTCGAGCCTATATAAAAAAATACGCATGAATGCGAATATGTGGGAACGATGGGGAATATTGGGAATATGGGAAATCTGGAAAATTGGATATTATTGGATAATTGGATAATATGTGAAATTGGCATTTTTGGGTATGAATTGCATGGAACTGATGAAATTGCTTATAATTGGAAATTTGTAATTGAGCCTAATTAATATGTAATTAGTATAATTAATGACAAGTTGAAATAGGCAAAAATTGTAAGCATGATTATATGCTGAATTGGAAACGCATGACATGAAAATTTGGGTTTGGGTGAAATACGATTATTAATAAACCTTTGACACGAGGTTAGGCGCAATTGTGGTGTAAGACTGCCCGGAACAACTCGGCAAATCCAGCTGCCACAATTGGACGTCTAATGTGAGAGGTCAAAGGCATGAATTGTAGGCGTAATGATGGGTGACACGAGGTTAGACCCGGTTTGTGCCATAAGACTGCCCGGAACCGCCCGGCAAATCCAGCAGCCACAAATTGTTTGGTCTAATGTGAGAGGTCATGCACCGTTCGTCATAAGGAATGAATTAAGGAATACTAACCATAATAAGACATGGGTATGGTTAGAGGGTTAAGTGGGGTGACAGGTAAATTATGACATGTAAATATGGACTTAACTGGAATAAGATAAGGCAGGTAAATTATGACATGCAAGTATTGACTTAACCATAGCATTTGTAAGACATGGACATTTAAATTAAAATGGTTAAGTGGGGGGGGGGGACCTAGTGGGGGCCAAGCATAGGTAGGAGGCTTGTGTCGGATGGGGACACGTTTCAACCAGTAACCCGTTTGAGTATCTAATTGGGCCCGGTACTAGGCCGGGGTTGGGACACGCTTAGTAGACTTGAATGTAAGAGGCCAAAACGTGAATAGCGGTGGCAACGCAAGTCCAACGGGTTCATGTGCGTGCATGGGTCCGGGCTGGTAGGTAAGACGTTGTTGCATCGTGTAGGTATGGCCGTGCATTTTATGTTGGTATCGGGGTTGCCACTTTGGGGAGTGATACACCCTACTATGGGGCCAGCATAGGTGCCTACGGGGTTTAGGGAGCACATCTAATGGGTAGAGTAAGGGTACCTTAGCGGTGGTAGGAGCAAGCCGGCACCTACGATAGCAGCTAGGTACAAGTAACTACCAAATTTGTCATGTGGGTACAGTTAGTGGGAAGGGATCAACCTTTAGTAAATAGAGACTAGTAGATGTGCGGTGTAATTGAGTAATGTGGTGTAACTTAGCAATAGTACGGTGTAACAAAATACATGTTGGTTGAGTTGGATAGTCCTTCGGGTGCTAGTCTGATGTTGACTTCGGTCTTCGGGGTTAGTACTTGGAGTGTTGTTTGCTTAGCCAAGGTGTAGGGTTGTCTTAGTACTTGGGAACGGAATCATGTTGTCCATCCTTTTTCTCTACCTTATCTATGTTACAGCCATGTCATGATGCCTATTTATGTCTTGATCATTTACCTTACTTATTATTTGTTAAAATTACTGGACTCGCCAGACTTTATGTCTGACCCATTTTCTTTCCACCCCTTTTCTTTCCATCCCCCCCAGGTCCGCAAAGAAGGAATACTACAGCTTAGTGCCGATTTCTTTCATTTGCTTGAAGAGAGTAGATGTATCGCTTCAGACTCTCTCATCTTTATGGCTTTGCTTATGCTCAGTGGGGATTTATGCATTTATGTTATTTAAGTGTTTGCTTCTTTATGTATTTTGAAGTTTTTGGAAAAGACTATTGATCCTGTTGTAATGTTTTGAAAACTACTTATGTAAGCTTGTTTTGAGTTATGATGCAATGAAATAAGTTTTATCTTCCGCTGTGTTGTTCTATTTATTTATTCTTGTAATTTATCTGTTCTATACAACAATAACGCTTCATGGACATTGATGCATTCCCTTTGTGAGTGACATTAATGGACATGGGGTGTTACACGTGGTATCAGAGCGAGGTTACAAGGACAGATAAAAAGTATTGAAAAGTGTTTTCAAAAGTATTATTTTCCTAGAAAGTATTTTCAAAAACTTGTTTTAAAGAAGCTATTTTTCACTCCTCCCCTAGCTCCAGTCATTCCTCCGCGTGGAGATGCTTTCTCCAAGATATGTAAAGACTTTCGTTCGATGGGTGGAAAACCTTTTAGTGGGTCTGAAACGTTCGTTGAAGCTAGAAATTGTTGAAAGAAGTGGAGGATCTGTTTGGCATTTTTGATTTGGACGATTGTAAGAAGGTCCAATTGGATTCTTGGTTGATGAAGGACGAAGCTTCGTTTTAGTGGGAGGTTACTAATGGAGAACGTGCTGTAGAGACATGGGCAGATTTTAGGGGAAGATTAGAGTTGAAATTCCTTTCTCAAGCTGAGGAGAGTATGTACATGGAGAGGTTCTTGACATTGAAGCAGAAAAACTTGACCGTGAAGGAGTATGTGACCGAATTTAATAAGTTGGTGAGATTTGGGCTAGTGTTGGTGAATACGCCTCACAAGAAGGGCTTGAGGTTTGCAAAGGGCCTAAATGAACCGCTTCACAGTTTAGCTATGTCCCACATTCCAATGGGGGCTACGTATGAAAAGCTTGTTGATATGGCATACATGCATGAAGAAGAGAAGGGTGTAAGTACTTTTATGCCGCAAGATAAGAAGGAGGATCCAAAGAAAGCCCAGTAAATAAAGAAAGGTGGTAAAGAAAAGAGGAAGTGTCACAACTTTGGGATACCCGGCCATTTGAAGAAAGACTGTAGGAAGGAGAAGAAGTTTGCTGGTTACCATTGGGGTGATCCGGGTTATGCTGTGAAGGACTGCCCTAAGAAGCAAGGGTAGAGGGCTGGTTCTAGTTCGGGAGACAGGTTCACGCTCTCATGGCTCCGGGACAGGAAGAAGGTAGAAAAATTTCTGTCGAAAGTTTGATTTTCTTGTTTGATCATCATGTCCATACTTTATTTGATTCTTGCGCATCACATTCGTTTATCTCTACATCGTTAGTTGAAACACTGCACTTAAATACTAGTCTCGTTGTGGATCCCATTGTAGTCTTAAATCCTATTGGTGGGTCGGCTCATTTATCCATGGTTTGTAGGGATTTGAGATTGTCTATCTTAGGCGTTGGTTTTGAATGTAATGCTTTTGTGCTTGGTTTCATGGGCTATGGGTTGATTCTAGGGATGGATTGGCTAGCCAGATATGGTGCCATCCTAGATTGTGAACGAAGGGTAGTAAAATTGTTGACTCATAGTGGAAAGACCCTTGATATTTCTTGTGACCCTAGAGGATCGGTGATGCTTAGTTATCTTGAGTCACTTGATGCATCCGACGATGATTTACATTCTGTTCGCATAGTCCGTGTATATGTTGATGTCTTCGATGAGTTGAGGGGTCTACCCCCAAAACGTGAGATAGACTTTCGTATTTGTCTTGTAGACAATGCAAAACCAGTATCTCTGCCTGTACGCCACATAGCTCCTCGTGAGAGGAGGGAACTCAATAAGTAAGTAGGGGAGTTGCTTCAGAAGGGGTTCATAAGACGTAGTATATCGGAGTAGGGTGCTCAAGTAGTATTTGCCACGAAGGCGGATGGGTCCCTTAGACTTTGTATGGACTATAGAGAACTTAATAAGCTTACTAAGAAGAATAGACACCCACTGCCAAGGATTCACGATCTCTTCGATCAGTTAGTTGGCGCCTCAGTGTTTTCGCAGTTGGACTTAGCCACAGGTTTCCATCAGTTGAGAGTGACCGAGGATAGCATAGACAAGACTGCCTTTAGGACTCCAAACGGTTTCTATGAGTGGCTTGTGATGCGCTTCGGTTTGACAAACGCCCCCGCATACTATGTTGACTTGATGAGTAGGGTATTTAGGGAGTACCTTAATATATTCGTGGTGGTATTTGTGGATGATATCTTGATCTTTTCTAAGAACGAGGAAGAGCATGCCCTACACCTTAGGGAAGTGTTGGAGACCCTTCGAGCGCATAACCTTAAAGCTAAATATTCTAAATGTCATTTTTGGAGGAAGGAAGTGCAATTCTTAGGGCATGTGGTTCCAAAGAAGGGATAGCTGTGGATCCCGCGAAGGTGGTGGCCATCCAAGATTGGAAGGTCAATAAAAATGCTACCGAGGTGAGGAGTTTCTTGGGTTTGCTGGCTACTATAGGAAGTTTATCAAGGACTTCGCAAAAAGATCAGCCCCATTGACAAGCTTGACGAAGTAAAACCTAGTTTTCACATGGGGCATAGATTGTGATGATGCGTTCCAACGTTTAAAGGGAGCTTTGACCACAACCCCAGTCTTAGTGTTGCCAGATGGGAGTAAGCCATTTACTGTTTATACCGATGCTTGTGTGATAGGACTAGGCGCAGTTTTAATGCAAGAGGGGAGGGTAATAGCCTATGGAGGAAGGCAGTTGAGAGTGCATGAGAAAAATTACCCTACACATGACCTAGAGTTGGCCCGGTACAAATTGGGCCAACTAATAACCCGTTTGAGTATCTAATTGGGCCCGATACTAGGCCAGGGTTGGGACACGCTTACTGGACTTGAATGTAAGAGGTCAAAACGTGAATAGCGGTGGCAACGCAAGTCCAACGGGTTCATGTGCGTGCATGGGTCCGGGCTGGTAGGTAAGACGTTGTTGCATCGTGTAGGTATGGCTGTGCATTTTATGTTGGTATTGGGGTTGCCACTTTGGGGAGTGATACACCCCACTGTGGGGCCAGCACGGGTGCCTACGGGGTTTAAGGAGCCGATCAAATGGGTATAGTAAGGATACCTTAGCGGTGGTAGGAGCAAGCCGGCACCTACAATAGCAGCTAGGTACAAGCAACTACCAAATTTGTCATGTGGGTACAGTTAGTGGGAAGGGATCAACCTTTAGTAAATAGAGACTAGTAGATGTGCGGTGTAATTGAGTAATGTGGTGTAACTTAGAAAAAGTACGGTATAACAAAATACATGTTGGTTGAGTTGGATAGTCCTTCGAGTGCTAGTCTGATGTTGACTTCGGTCTTCGGGGTTAGTACTTGGAGGGTTGTTCGCTTAGCCAAGGTGTAGGGTTGTCTTTGTACTTAGGAACGGAATCATCTTGTCCATCCTTTTTCTCTACCTTATCTATGTTACAGCTATATCATAATGCCTATTTATGTCTTGATCATTTACCTTAACTATTATTTGTTAAAATTACTGGACTCGTCAGACTTTATGTCTGACTCGTTTTCTTTCGACCTCTTTTCTTTCCTTCCCCGCCCCTCCCCCCCCCCCCCCCGGTCCGCAAGGAAGGAATACTACAGCTTAGTGCCAATTTCTTTCAGTTGCTTGAAGAGAGTAGATGTATCGCTTTGGACTCTCTCATCTTTGTGGCTTTGTTTATGCTCAGTGGGGATTTATGCATTTATGTTATTTAAGTATTTGCTTCTTTATGTATTTTGAAGTTTTTGGAATAGACTATTGATCCTGTTGTAATGGTTTTGAAAACTAATTATGTAAGCTTGTTTTAAGTTATAATGCAATGAAATAAGTTTTATCTTCCGCTGTGTTGTTCTATTTATTTATTCTTGTAATTTATCTGTTCTATACAACAATAACGCTTCATGGACATTGATGCATTTCCTTTGTGAGTGACATTAATGGACATGGGTGTTACACGTAGTATCAGAGCGAGGTTACAAGGACATATAAAAAGTTTTGAAAAGTGTTTTCAAAAGTATTATTTTCCCAGAAAGTATTTTCAAAAACTGGTTTTAAAGAAGGTATTTTTCAAGGAATGTTCACTTTAAAGAGCATAATCCCCGCAAGCCATACATCCCTTTTTCGCTTCCCGTGTTTTGAAACTCTTTCTTTTTCTTTTCAGCATGTCTGGAGCATCTGAGATACCAGTGGGTGTTCATGTACCCGGTTGGTTTCGTCAATATCTCGAGGCTAGGGCCACTGCCGCAGGTCTGGCCAATGTTCCTCCTCCTCCCCTAGCTCCAGTCATTCCTCCGCATGGAGATGCTTTCTCCAAGATATATAAAGACTTTCGTTCGATGGGTGGAAAACCTTTTAGTGGGTCTGAAACGTTCGTTGAAGCTAGAAATTGGTTGAAAGAAGTGGAGGATCTGTTTGGCATTTTCGATTTGGATGATTGAAAGAAGGTCCAATTGGCTGCTTGGTTGATGAAAGATGAAGCTTCGTTTTGGTGGGAGGTTACTAATGGAGAACGTGCTGTAGAGATGGGCAGATTTTAAGGGAAGATTTGAGTTGAAATTCCTTTCTCAAGCTGAGGAGAGTATGTACATGGAGAGGTTCTTGACATTGAGGAAGAAAAACTTGACCGTGAAGGAGTATGTAACCGAATTTAATAAGTTGGCAAGATTTGGGCTAGTGTTAGTGAATACGCCTCACAAGAAGGCCTTGAGGTTTGCAAAGGGCCTAAATGAACCGCTTCACAGTTTGGCTATGTACCACATTCCAATGGGGGCTACGTATGAAAAGCTTGTTGATATGGCATACATGCATGAAGAAGAGAAGGGTGTAAGTACTTTTAGGCTGCAAGATAAGAAGGAGGATCCAAATAAAGCCCAACAACAAAAGAAAGGTGGTAAAGAAAAGAGGAAGTGTCACAACTATGGGATACCCGGCCATTTGAAGAAAGACTATAGGAAGAAGAAGAAGTTCGCTTGTTATCATTGTGGTGATCCGGGTTATGCTGTGAAGGACTGCCCTAAGAAGCAAGGGCAGAGGACAGGTTCTACTTCGGGAGATAGGTTCACGCTCTCATTGCTCCGGGACTGGAAGAATATAGAAAAATTTCTGTCGAAAGTTTGATTTTCTTGTTTGATCATCATGTCCATACTTTATTTGATTCTGGCGCATCACATTCGTTTATCTCTACATCATTAGTTGAAACACTGCACTTAAATACTAGTCTCGTTGTGCATCCCATTATAGTATCAAATCCTATTGGTGGGTCGGCTCATTTATCCATGGTTTGTAGGGATTTGAGATTGTCTATCTTAGGCATTGGTTTTGAATGTAATGATTTTGTGCTTAGTTTCATGGACTATGGGTTGATTCTAAGGATGGATTGGCTAGCCAGATATGGTGCCATCCTAGATTGTGAACGAAGGGTAGTAAAATTGTTGACTCATAGTGGAAAGACCCTTGATATTTCTTGTGACCCTAGAGGATCGGTGATGCTTAGTTATCTTGAGTCACTTGACGCATCCGATGTTACATTATGTTCGCATAGTCCGTGAATATGTTGATGTCTTCGATGAGGTGAGGGGTCTACCCCCAAAATGTGAGATATACTTTCGTATTTATCTTGTAGACAATGCAAAACTAGTATCTCTGCCAATACGCCACATGGCTCCTCATGAGAGGAGGGAACTCAATAAGCAAGTAGGGGAGTTGCTTGAGAAGGGGTTCATAAGACGTAGTATATCGAAGTGGGGTGCTCCAGTAGTATTTGCCACGAGGGCGGATGGGTCCCTTAGACTTTGTGTGGACTATAGAGAACTTAATAAGCTTACTAAGAAGAATAGGCACCCACTGCTGAGGATTGACGATCTTTTCGATCAGTTAGTTGGCGCCTCAGTGTTTTCGCAGTTGGACTTAGCGACGGGTTTCCATCAGTTGAGAGTGGCTGAGGATAGCATAGACAAGACTGCCTTTAGGACTCCGGACGGTTTCTATGAGTGGCTTGTGATGCACTTTGGTTTGACAAACGCCCCCGCATACTTTGTTGACTTGACGAGTAGGGCGTTTAGGGAGTACCTTAATAAATTCGTGGTGGTCTTTGTGGATGACATCTTGATCTTTTCTAAGAATGAGGAAGAGCATGCCCTACACCTTAGGGAAGTGTTGGAGACCCTTCGAGCGCATAATCTTAAAGCTAAATTTTCTAAATGTCACTTTTGGAGGAAGGAAGTGTGATTCTTAGGGCATGTGGTTTCCAAAGAAGGGATAGCTGTGGATCCCGCGAAGGTGGTGGCCATCCAAGATTGGAAGGTCGCTAAAAATGCTATCGAGGTGAGGAGTTTCTTGTGGTTGGCTAGCTACTGTAGGAAGTTTATCAAGGACTTCGCAAAAATATCAGCCCCATTGACACGCTTGATGAAGAAGAACCTAGTTTTCACATGGGACATAGATTGTGATTATGTGTTCCAACGTTTAAAGGGACCTTTGACCACAACCCCAGTCTTAGTGTTGCCTGATGGGAGTAAGCCATTTACCGTTTATACCGATGCTTGTGGGATAGGACTAGGCGTTGTTTTAATGCAAGAGGGGAGGGTAATAACCTATGGAGGAAGGCAGTTGAGAGTGCATGAGAAAAATTACCCTACACATGACCTAGAGTTGGCCCGGTACTAATTGGGCCAACTAGTAACCCGTTTGAGTATCTAATTGGGCCCGGTACTAGGCCGGGGTTGGGACACGCTTACTGGACTTGAATGTAACAGGTCAAAACGTGAATAGTGGCGGCAACACAAGTCCAACGGTTTCATGTGCGTGCATGGGTCCGGGCTGGTAGGTAAGACGTTGTTGCATCGTGTAGGTATGGCCGTGCATTTTATGTTAGTATTGGGGTTGCCACTTTGGGGAGTGATACACCCCACTGTGGGGCCAACACGGGTGCCTACGGGGTTTAGGGAGCCGATCAAATGGGTAGAGTAAGGGTACCTTAGCTGTGGTAGGAGCAAGCCGGCACCTATGATAGCAGCTAGGTACAAGCAACTACCAAATTTGTCATGTGGGTACAGTTAGTGGGAAGGGATCAACCTTTAGTAAATAGAGACTAGTAGATGTGCGGAGTAATTGAGTAATGTGGTGTAACTTAGCAAAAGTATGGTGTAACAAAATACATGTTGGTTGAGTTGGATAGTCCTTCGGGTGCTAGTCTAATGTTGACTTCGGTCTTCGGGGTTAGTACCTGGAGGGTTGTTCGCTTAGCCAAGGTGTAGGGTTGCCTTAGTACTTAGGAATGGAATCATCTTGTCCATCCTTTTTCTCTACCTTATCCATGTTACAGCCATATCATGATGCCTATTTATGTCTTGATCATTTACCTTACCTATTATTTGTTAAAATTACTGGACTCGCCAGACTTTATGTCTGACCCGTTTTCTTTCCACCTCCTTTCTTTCCTTCTCCCCTCCCCTTCCCCCCCCCGGTGTAACAACCCGTATTTTCAATAACCTGTTATAACATAAATGGAGGCAGAATTAAACTGTAAAATCTGAATCAAGGGAAACGGGCTATGCCATTGCGTTCGTCTCGGAAAAATACGCGAAATAGAGTCCGAGTTTTCGAAAATCGGAGTCCGTATGACCAAGATATGGCCTCGCGAAGTTTCACGAAGAATTCCCAAATTAAAGTATACTTAATTAAGTGAAATGGGTTGCGCAGAGAAATATATATATATTGATATATATATATATATATATATAATTAAAAAATAAATAAATAAATATGCAAAAATGTTCAAAACAACGAATTGGGAGAGGGGAATAACCGAACCGGCCGATTTTTGAGGTCGACCCGAGCCCGTTGGGTCGACTAGGGGTTAATCCAGGGTGTTTGGCTGTCAACCCGTGGGCCGATTCGCTCAAATGCAGATTTTGCATTTGGATGGTTCTCATGGTTCATCTTTAATCTAAAGGCCCTAGATGGTTCCTACACTTGACTTCTTCCCCAAGACATGCTTTGATGGCTTGGATTGAATCTAGGTTTAATCCTATGGCCTAAAACACTTGCCTAATCTATAAATAAGACCCTAACCTATCCTAAATACTCATTATTCATTCATGCAACTAAACTATGGCAAAATTTCTACTCTCATGGCCTCCACTCAACTATCCTAGCCTCCACTTCATTTCTATGAAAGGTTTCATGATCATGAGAGTGTTAGAGAGTCCCTATGTTAGTATGAGAGCCTCTCAAGTTGATTTCAAGGCAAAAGCTTTGATCTTTGTTCATAAAGATGGTGTTTTTGTTGATTTGGGGCATCCATCTTTGGGTTTTTGGGTGATGGCATGCATAGGCTTCCTCACAAGCTTTAGTTTAATCGATTTAGGCCTTTAAAGCAATGTAAGCCCTTTCCCTACTCTTAGATATTAACTATGAAGTTAAATGTTCATGTTGCAAGTTTGGGTTTGATCATTGAGAATGATACATGCTATCATGTCATGCAAGTTTATGAAGTCATTATCTTGATCTCATGAGCTAAAAACTACAACCTTTATGTTGAAATGTTGCATTATGCAACATGAGAACCTTCATAATCTTTATGTCAACTTGCATATGAAGTCATAACCCTTATATGATGATATATGCGAGTTATTAGTCATCATTCCATGTCTTTTGTCACCATGATTCGTTTATGTGCCAAGTTTGGGTTTATGCATGTTTTTGAGGCTTAAGAATGTAACATGCAAGCTAATGAACACATTTGTGCCTCATTTGCCACCATGATTAACTTGTGGCTTAATATCCATTTTTGTCATGCCTTTGTCAAGTCTCTTTTTTTAATCCATTACGTTGTTGCGAACGTATATGCGAGTTTAAAAGCGTTGGGGTCACATTATGGGAAAACATAATGACATGAACATGATGTGGGTAAATGGGTATAAACATGACAACGTGTAACGTTAAATATGACATGTGTTTATACTTGAAAACATGACTTGAAATGTAACATGGAAGTTGACATGTAAGTATGCATAAAAACACAAGCTTGGGAATTTACCTATTAAGTTAGGTCTACCCTTTGGGAATTAACCTATTAAGTTAGGTCTACCTACCCAAATGCTTGAAAAACTTGTAACATGTTTTGGAAACATGTTGAACATGACACTTAGATAATATAAGTGTGGCCAACTCGAGGTTGGGTTGAGTTTGCAACGTAAAACTACCCGGAACCGACCGGCCTAACTAGTAGTTGCAAACAATAGGACCCAATGTGAGAAGTTGGTCATGTTGTGCTTGAACCCGAGGTTAGACCAAGTTGTGGTGTAAAGCTACCCGGAACCGACCGACTTAACTAGTAACCACAACAAAGTCTAATGTGAGAGGTTGGGGTGCATTAAGAAATTAATGCCACATGATAGGGTTAAGTTAATTTGATTAATGACTCTTAACCAAATATGACATGGACAAATGGGTTAAGTAATTGGATTAGGCTAATGATACTTAACAAAACATGACAAGGTTGGGTAGGTTAAGTAACTTGATTTGCCTAATGACACTTAACCATTTTTATACGACTAGTGGACGGGGATTAAGTTAACCAACACTTAATCAATCCAACACGATAATTTGGTAAGGTTAAGTAAGTTTTCTTAATGACACTTAACCAAAAGATACAGTTAATGGATGGGGTTAAGATTAGACTCAACTAGTCTAAACATGATAACCAGATGGGGTTAAGTTAGCCTAGACTTAATTAATCCCACTTGGTAGTTTAATGGGGTTAAGTTAAATACTTAACTAATCTAACACGATGATTTGAAGTGGTTAAGTGACCTATACTTAACCAATCTCACCCGTTAATTTGAAGAGGTTAAGTGACCTAAACTTAACCAATCTAACTCGTTAATTTGATGTGGTTAAGTGATTTATGCTTAACCAATCTAACTCGTGAATTTATTGAGGTTAAGTTAACCCATACTTAACCAATATAACGTGAAAACATGATAAGGCTAAGTCATGAATCGCTTGAATACACTTGACCGGTTTGACTAAGTAATTTCATAGGGTCAAGTTAATATATACTTAACCAACTTGAGCATGGTTTGTAGGGTTAAGTCTTGGACTTGGATACTTAGCCAATTTTGACATGATTTGTAGACGGGTTAAGCCTTGAACTTGGATACTTAGCCAATTTTGACATGATTTGTATACGGGATTAAGTCATGAACTTAAGTGACACTTAATCTATTATGTAAACCCTAATTCGGAGAATTAGGTGGGTAACCGTAATTAACAAGGATAACGGGAATAAGGCTAAGTCGTAAACCTTGGTTGAAGGATAACTAAGTAATGATTCTTAGTCAAGGAAATTTAGACCAGTTCATAGATAGATGAGTAACCTGATACGGTAGGTCATCGTTTAAGTATACGAGTAGGAGCAAGTATCTGATTTAGATAAAGGCTCCAGCGAACTGGGTAACGAAGCAGCGGCTTCGGGGAACGTGAGGATATTCTTGGGATCCCTCTGTGGGCTGCCAGGTAATTATACTAGGCTCATGAGAGGTTAAGGTCTGCGTTAGAAGAACCAAGAGTATGCCTTGGTTGCTATACGAGCGACCTAAAGACGGGGATGGATAGGGTATAGTCGACGAAACACGGTCGTACCCCAGATAGCATTTTTCGTCAGGCTACCTTCCATCTTTGGTCAAGCGTGTACGTACGGAAAGGCAGAGAACACCCAATAGACCATAATTGCTATCTAATTATGGGTGCGGTAAGGCTCGGATTGGGTGTTGGCCAGTAGTGTGTTCTCATACAGGATTTATCCTGTCTTGTCTTTCACTAGTTGAGGGAGGGGTCGCGTGGGACCATAGCCACGTATAGAAAAACAGACCTTAGCATCTGCATCGGCAGATAAATCGAAAGCTCCCGACTGAGTCCTGTATTTCCTGGTCTGCCCTGTGACAGGACTCGGATGGCACGATGTGATACATGTGCATACAGTCATGGAAAACGATTCACGATGAATGCGTGGGAAAAAGGGCGCGGTTGATGGTTAGCGTAAATCCCAGTGGCCCTGGGTGGTTGAACCAGAACCGAGATACGAAAACGTGCAATAGGTAAGCGTAATCCCTAGTAGCCCTAGGTAGCATAAGTCCTAGTTGTACAAACGATAATTCATGCTGGAAGACCCTAGCTAGGTTTAGGGTAACAGTCCAAACCGATCTTAAGGATCCTGGAACTATGTTAAAGTAGTATAGAACCTCATGGGAAAGCCCGTATGGTCTACGGCAAGGGACTGAACACTTTCATGGAATAAAACATACGAGTTGAGTAACCTATATATGCGATATATTAGGTTGACATGGACCATTATACGACTTTTGAGTAAGGGTCATTCACGGATAACACATGATACAGTTGGGATACTAGTACGGTAGGTGCAGAGCAGATGTACAGGATAGATACCATGGGACGTTATACGTGATAGATATCTTGGGGATATTATACTTGATAGAAACCTGACGATGTGATACCTTGTTTTATCTTGACATCGTAATTTATCATGACACCTTAGTTTATCTGAGTTCAGTAGTTCATCCTGTTATTTTGATTTAGCTTATCTATCTTGTTATCATGCTTATGTTCATCTCAGTTTCTCATGTCAGTTAACTTTACTAGTTTTTATGCTAATAGTAGATAGGGCTTACTCAGTCTTTTTGACTGACCCGTTTTGTTTCGCCTCTTTTCTTCCGTTTCCCCCCAGGTTACAGGGAGGAAATACTGCTGTTTAGTTCGGACTTCTTCTGCTTGAAGGTCATCATGGATGGCTTGGACTTTCCTTGGCTATGGCTACTTTACTGTTTTTACTTGGGGAATAATTTATGAAAAAGTCTTTATGCTTCTTTATTATTGCAAGACAGGTTTTGATGTACTCTGATGTAAAAGGCTTTAGACCTTAATTATTAATGTTTATGAAAGTTTGATTTTACTTCCGCTATGTTATATGTTCTGTCTTGTGATATTTCTGTGCATGTTTACCAATAATGCCCCTCTAAAGCTAGTGCATTCCTTTGCGAGTGACCCTAGCGGAGGCGGGGTGTTACATTTGGTATCAGAGCAGAAGGTTACCAGACTGGGCAAAAGTTTTTAAAGACCTTCTGAAAACTATTTGAAAATCGTTTACAAAGAAGCATTTTTCAAGAAAATTTTATTTTAAAAGAAAAAGGCTATTCCCCAAAGGCCATTAGCACTATCCTCGTTTCCTTAATTGAATCTCTTTTCCTTTCCTCCATCTGTAGTCACAGTGGTTTTAACTGCGACTAGTCTTTTCTATCTACGAAAGTGCTTTCCATGCGATGGAGGTGGTTCTCGGGAGACCAGTGGCCGCGTTATAAGGAAGGATAGAGAGAAAGAGGATAAAGGATACGGGCTTAAGGATGAGCAACTTGTTGGTATGGCTTAGTCCTCAAAGGAGGGAGAAAGATGAACAATGAAACCCATGACGAGAGAGTACCTTTGGCATGGTAAAACGGGACGGATAGTTAAGTATTATGGGAAAAGGACAAGATCATCGGGAGGGCAGCAGTATTCTCTCATTTCTAGGGTACCTCGGAAGGAGGGTGACGATCTTGTTAAAGGTTTAGCTTTTCTTCTCTATCATCCCGTTAGGACTTTGTTTTGATCATCGTATCATTTAAGTCTGCTTCGATAGTTGAGTCTCTGCACCTTAAGTACTAGCGTAATAGAGAATCCCATTTTTGTCTCAAAGTCCTATTGGAGAATCAGTCCATTTATACATGACTTGTTTAGATTTGGGAATGTCTATGCCAAGTGTTGACTTTGGAAATAATGCTTATGTTTTTAAGCTATGGATGGATTCTAGGGATGAAGTGGTTATCCAGTAAGGGGTGCCACTCTCGGTTTTGATAGGAGGGTAGTTAGACTCTTGACTAGCCTTGGTAATACCCTCGAAGTCTCATGTAACCTTTTGGGTTCGGTCATGGTTAGTTACTTAGAATCCCTTGATGCCTTTATGGGAAATTGGAAGCCCAATCGAGTGGTGTTCGCCGATAAGACGGATGGTTTATTTCACTTATGCATGGGTTATAGAAATCACCTTAGTAAGTGCGCTTGATAACCTGGTTGGCATCTGTTTACTTTCAAGAGAAAGTTCTTCTATGTGGAATACCTTGTGGTACGAGGTCCGAGATTCATTAGTGAATTTTGGAAAGCTTGCATGAGATCATGAGTACGCAGTCATGTTTGCGTCAAGTATTTTAGGAAAAGGATAAGTGCAAGTGGAACGAGAGGCGACGAAGAAATGAGTTTCAGCTCATGTTATGGAAACAGGAAATAAGAAGCTACGAAATCGCGAAGTTAAAGGACGGTCAAGGCACAATGGAATTAAGCTCAAGGAAATACGACTTTGATGGTCAAAGACTAGATACGCGCATGATATCTCTTTTTGGGAGTATATCCTTGATCCCTGTTTTCTGTAGAGCTTACTTGTAGGCTATCTTTTGTGGACATCCTCTCGGTCCTATTTTCTGTTACAAACCCCGTAAGGAGTTTGTCCTGTTTATCTTCTCGACCCTGTTTCAGGGAATCCTAGGTAGAACCCTATGGATGTAAACATGTATTTGAAACATGTTATGATTGATATGGTTGCAAGTGGTTGCTCGTGGATGCGCGAATACACATTAGATACTAGCTCGACTCGGTCACATTTCATATTGCATATGCACGAGTATTTATACTTGTTTATGGATGAAATCGAATGTATTATCATGCGGTTGTCGCATATGAATGAATGATTGTGCACGCATATAGTATCTATATGGCTAGGACTATTTGCATACATGTTGGATTCATGGCACTATACATATTTTGCATTAGAAAGATTATTCAGGCCTGATCATTAGCATTAGCTAAGGAACATGTACACACACGTTTTGCATACATTCATACAGCATTAGAAATCATCTAAGGACAATGGTTGCTTGTGGATGATGATTTGAGTAGATGGATGATGGATGGTAGGATATGTTCTTCATAACTTGGAGATTTCGGGGACGAAATCCTAAAAGGTGGGGAGAATGTAACAACCCGTATTTTCAATAACCTGTTATAACATAAATGGAGGCAGAATTAAACTGTAAAATCTGAATCAAGGGAAACGGGCTATGCCATTGCGTTCGTCTCGGAAAAATACGCGAAATAGAGTCCGAGTTTTCGAAAATCGGAGTCCGTATGACCAAGATATGGCCTCGCGAAGTTTCACGAAAAATTCCCAAATTAAAGTATACTTAATTAAGTGAAATGGGTTGCGCAGAGAAATATATATATATATTGATATATATATATATAATTAAAAATTAAATAAATAAATATGCAAAAATGTTCAAAACAGCGAATTGGGAGAGGGGAATAACCGAACCGGCCGATTTTTGAGGTCGACCCGAGCCCGTTGGGTCGACTAGGGGTTAATCCAGGGTGTTTGGCTGTCAACCCGTGGGCCGATTCGCTCAAATGCAGATTTTGCATTTGGATGGTTCTCATGGTTCATCTTTAATCTAAAGGCCCTAGATGGTTCCTACACTTGACTTCTTCCCCAAGACATGCTTTGATGGCTTGGATTGAATCTAGGTTTAATCCTATGGCCTAAAACACTTGCCTAATCTATAAATAAGACCCTAACCTATCCTAAATACTCATTATTCATTCATGCAACTAAACTATGGCAAAATTTCTACTCTCATGGCCTCCACTCAACTATCCTAGCCTCCACTTCATTTCTATGAAAGGTTTCATGATCATGAGAGTGTTAGAGAGTCCCTATGTTAGTATGAGAGCCTCTCAAGTTGATTTCAAGGCAAAAGCTTTGATCTTTGTTCATAAAGATGGTGTTTTTGTTGATTTGGGGCATCCATCTTTGGGTTTTTGGGTGATGGCATGCATAGGCTTCCTCACAAGCTTTAGTTTAATCGATTTAGGCCTTTAAAGCAATGTAAGCCCTTTCCCTACTCTTAGATATTAACTATGAAGTTAAATGTTCATGTTGCAAGTTTGGGTTTGATCATTGAGAATGATACATGCTATCATGTCATGCAAGTTTATGAAGTCATTATCTTGATCTCATGAGCTAAAAGCTACAACCTTTATGTTGAAATGTTGCATTATGCAACATGAGAACCTTCATAATCTTTATGTCAACTTGCATATGAAGTCATAACCCTTATATGATGATATATGCGAGTTATTAGTCATCATTCCATGTCTTTTGTCACCATGATTCGTTTATGTGCCAAGTTTGGGTTTATGCATGTTTTTGAGGCTTAAGAATGTAACATGCAAGCTAATGAACACATTTGTGCCTCATTTGCCACCATGATTAACTTGTGGCTTAATATCCATTTTTGTCATGCCTTTGTCAAGTCTCTTTTTTTAATCCATTACGTTGTTGCGAACGTATATGCGAGTTTAAAAGCGTTGGGGTCACATTATGGGAAAACATAATGACATGAACATGATGTGGGTAAATGGGTATAAACATGACAACGTGTAACGTTAAATATGACATGTGTTTATACTTGAAAACATGACTTGAAATGTAACATGGAAGTTGACATGTAAGTATGCATAAAAACACAAGCTTGGGAATTTACCTATTAAGTTAGGTCTACCCTTTGGGAATTTACCTATTAAGTTAGGTCTACCCAAATGCTTGAAAAACTTGTAACATGTTTTGGAAACATGATGAACATGACACTTAGATAATATAAGTGTGGCCAACTCGAGGTTGGGTTGAGTTTGCAACGTAAAATTACCCGGAACCGACCGGCCTAACTAGTAGTTGCAAACAATAGGACCCAATGTGAGAAGTTGGTCATGTTGTGCTTGAACCCGAGGTTAGACCAAGTTGTGGTGTAAAGCTACCCGGAACCGACCGGCTTAACTAGTAACCACAACAAAGTCTAATGTGAGAGGTTGGGGTGCATTAAGAAATTAATGCCACATGATAGGGTTAAGTTAATTTGATTAATGACTCTTAACCAAATATGACATGGACAAATGGGTTAAGTAATTGGATTAGGCTAATGATACTTAACAAAACATGACAAGGTTGGGTAGGTTAAGTAACTTGATTTGCCTAATGACACTTAACCATTTTTATACGACTAGTGGACGGGGATTAAGTTAACCAACACTTAATCAATCCAACACGATAATTTGGTAAGGTTAAGTAAGTTTTCTTAATGACACTTAACCAAAAGATACAGTTAATGGATGGGGTTAAGATTAGACTCAACTAGTCTAAACATGATAATCGGATGGGGTTAAGTTAGCCTAGACTTAATTAATCCCACTTGGTAGTTTAATGGGGTTAAGTTAAATACTTAACTAATCTAACACGATGATTTGAAGTGGTTAAGTGACCTATACTTAACCAATCTCACCCGTTAATTTGAAGAGGTTAAGTGACCTAAACTTAACCAATCTAACTCGTTAATTTGATGTGGTTAAGTGATTTATGCTTAACCAATCTAAATCGTGAATTTATTGAGGTTAAGTTAACCCATACTTAACCAATATAACGTGAAAACATGATAAGGCTAAGTCATGAATCGCTTGAATACACTTGACCGGTTTGACTAAGTAATTTCATAGGGTCAAGTTAATATATACTTAACCAACTTGAGCATGGTTTGTAGGGTTAAGTCTTGGACTTGGATACTTAGCCAATTTTGACATGATTTGTAGACGGGTTAAGCCTTGAACTTGGATACTTAGCCAATTTTGACATGATTTGTAGACGGGATTAAGTCATGAACTTAAGTGACACTTAATCTATTATGTAAACCCTAATTCAGAGAATTAGGTGGGTAACCGTAATTAACAAGGATAACGGGAATAAGGCTAAGTCGTAAACCTTGGTTGAAGGATAACTAAGTAATGATTCTTAGTCAAGGAAATTTAGACCAGTTCATAGATAGATGAGTAACCTGATACGGTAGGTCATCGTTTAAGTATACGAGTAGGAGCAAGTATCTGATTTAGATAAAGGCTCCAGCGAACTGGGTAACGAAGCAGCGGCTTCGGGGAACGTGAGGATATTCTTGGGATCCCTCTGTGGGCTGCCAGGTAATTATACTAGGCTCATGAGAGGTTAAGGTCTGCATTAGAAGAACCAAGAGTATGCCTTGGTTGCTATACGAGCGACCTAAAGACGGGGATGGATAGGGTATAGTCGACGAAACACGGTCGTACCCTAGATAGCATTTTTCGTCAGGCTACCTTCCATCTTTGGTCAAGCGTGTACGTACGGAAAGGCAGAGAACACCCAATAGACCATAATTGCTATCTAATTATGGGTGCGGTAAGGCTCGGATTGGGTGTTGGCCAGTAGTGTGTTCTCATACAGGATTTATCCTGTCTTGTCTTTCACTAGTTGAGGGAGGGGTCGCGTGGGACCATAGCCACGTATAGAAAAACAGACCTTAGCATCTGCATCGGCAGATAAATCGAAAGCTCCCGACCGAGTCCTGTATTTCCTGGTCTGCCCTGTGACAGGACTCGGATGGCACGATGTGATACATGTGCATACAGTCATGGAAAACGATTCACGATGAATGCGTGGGAAAAAGGGCGCGGTTGACGGTTAGCGTAAATCCCAGTGGCCCTGGGTGGTTGAACCAGAACCGAGATACGAAAACGTGCAATAGGTAAGCGTAATCCCTAGTAGCCCTAGGTAGCATAAGTCCTAGTTGTACAAACGATAATTCATGCTAGAAGACCCTAGCTAGGTTTAGGGTAACAGTCCAAACCGATCTTAAGGATCCTGGAACTATGTTAAAGTAGTATAGAACCTCATGGGAAAGCCCGTATGGTCTACGGCAAGGGACTGAACACTTTCATGGAATAAAACATACGAGTTGAGTAACCTATATATGCGATATATTAGGTTGACATGGACCATTATACGACTTTTGAGTAAGGGTCATTCACGGATAACACATGATACAGTTGGGATACTAGTACGGTAGGTGCAGAGCAGATGTACAGGATAGATACCATGGGACGTTATACGTGATAGATATCTTGGGGATATTATACTTGATAGAAACCTGACGATGTGATACCTTGTTTTATCTTGACATCGTAATTTATCATGACACCTTAGTTTATCTGAGTTCAGTAGTTCATCCTGTTATTTTGATTTAGCTTATCTATCTTGTTATCATGCTTATGTTCATCTCAGTTTCTCATGTCAGTTAACTTTACTAGTTTTTATGCTAATAGTAGATAGGGCTTACTCAGTCTTTTTGACTGACCCGTTTTGTTTCGCCTCTTTTCTTCCGTTTCCCCCCCAGGTTATAGGGAGGAAATACTGCTGTTTAGTTCGGACTTCTTCTGCTTGAAGGTCATCATGGATGGCTTGGACTTTCCTTGGCTATGGCTACTTTACTGTTTTTACTTGGGGAATAATTTATGAAAAAGTCTTTATGCTTCTTTATTATTGCAAGACAGGTTTTGATGTACTCTGATGTAAAAGGCTTTAGACCTTAATTATTAATGTTTATGAAAGTTTGATTTTACTTCCGCTATGTTATATGTTCTGTCTTGTGATATTTCTGTGCATGTTTACCAATAATGCCCCTCTAAAGCTAGTGCATTCCTTTGCGAGTGACCCTAGCGGAGGCGGGGTGTTACACCCGGTCCACAAGGAAGGAATACTACAGCTTAGTGTCGATTTCTTTCATTTGCTTGAAGAGAGTAGATGTATCGCTTTGGACTCTCTCATCTTTATGGCTTTGCTTATTCTCAGTGGGGATTTATGTATTTATGTTATTTAAGTATTTGCTTCTTTATGTATTTTGAAGTTTTTGGAAAAGACTATTGATCCTGTTGTAATGGTTTTGAAAACTACTTATGTAAGTTTGTTTTGAGTTATGATGGAATGAAATAAGTTTTATCTTCCGATGTGTTGTTCTATTTATTTATTCTTGCAATTTATCTGTTCTATACAACAATAATGCTTCATAGACATTGATGCATTCCCTTTGTGAGTGACATTAATGGATATAGGGTGTTACACTTTTCTTCAAATTCAAGTTGTTTTCCCTATATCTACATCATTGTAAGTCTATTTTCATATGAATCTCCATAGGATCTAATTTAGCAAGTTAAAACCGGTAATTTCTATGCTTTTTACATATGTTTATGCAAGATAGATCCATAATTTAGTTCATATGTTCATTTGTTATGACTTTGGAGTGATTTGCTTAATTTTGGTGAAAATAGTCAAATTCATGTTATTGGTGGTTTCGTAACATGCTTATGATTGTGTTGAATGAATTAGACGAGTATATTTCGTCGATTGTGTCGATTGGAGAAGTTTTGGTCGAAATTGGGCTTGGATTGGGCATGCGCAGGTTTTGGGTCGAACATGCTACAATGATGCGGGACGAACGTGCCTGCTACGGTGATTGCGGGTCGAACGTGCTACATCGATGTGGGTCAAACGTGCTACAGCGATGTGGATCGAACGTGCCTGCTATAGTGATTGTGGGTCAAACGTGCTATAGTGATGTGGGTCGAACGTGCCTGCTACAGTAATTATGGGTCGAATGTAACGACCAAGGATTTTCGACCCCAAAAATTCACACAAAAACACCATGTCGACCTTTCAAGCATCGAAAACACTGGAACGTTATGAGAAAGAAACTAGAGGATGAGAAATAGAAAGAAAGAAATATTAGAATAGAAGAACAAGATGAAGAACACATCAGAATCTCACAGCGGAACGAATGAAATATAATAGATCAAATCTCTTTATATAAAAGAAAATTTGTATATACATACCAATCATCAAAGTACATCATATAACAGACACAACAGAAATAAACTCTAAATAGCTAACGGTGAAGCCTCCTGCTTCCAGCTCCTGAACTCCAAGCTGAACCTAACCTGTAAATATACTCGGTCTAACCGGAGCACATTTGATTTAAAACAAAATTCACCCGGATCAGTCTGGAATACTTTCAGTGGTAAATTCACAACAAACAACTTGCTTAACTTTAGAAATCCTTTTTGAAAGAAAGGATAATAGTAAGACAAGCCCACACATAAACACAGACGGTTTTTACCTTACTATAACCCAAAACATTTTGAAATCAATATCTTATTCGGATATTATAATAGTGTCTAAATAAAAATAAATAGAATCTAGCAGAGCACTTACATCTCATGCTCCACATATATAGTATACAATCAAAACCGCAACGCTTATTGGAGATTGGATTTTAACTATGACAAGGTATGGTACCACCTACCGATAGTGTATCTCTAGAGAGGAATATACTGGTTCAACAAGAACGTCTTAGAACTCGGCCCACACATGACTGACCACTCATTTCTCTTGAGTGTATCAAATATATTGTCACCTTACGGCTGTAGCCACCGTAGTCCGCGGAGATACAGAAAATAAAAGAAGTAACAAATTGAATATTCTCTAGATGGTGACAATACAAACTAATGGGTGCGACCCACATAGCCATGCTGCCTGCTCAATTTTTGTCATTTCCCGGTTCTGAGGCATGAGGTTAAAATTTCCTTTTTGAACATTTGGCAACCATTCACTTTGAACGCCACATCGTCAAATCCGTCCATACACATTGTCCTGGGACTGGACAACCAAAGGCACCCTCTTACCACATCCTTATAGGAATTACCCCCAATGATTAGTAGCGAGTAGTCCTTGCAATCCATAGACTCTAACCATGATAGAATCATAGTTTATCTCTGGGAGCTAACCAGAGATTATAAGCAATACTTCCGCTTTATGAAGATCTATGGTCCTCAAATGCTCCATCTCGTTCAACGTCCGATTTCTCCCACGATTATGTATTTGTTGGTCAGAATGGTTTTCGAGTATAAATTCGATCCCGGTCTTTTCGTACCAACAATCGATAATTGGCCAGGTTTGATAGTCGGTTATTTAACTATCAAATAAACAATCATTCATCCATAAAAATAAAATAAACGTGTTGGTTTAGTATTCAACATCACTGGTCCTTTTTAACAATAAACATCTGGTTAACTTAGCCTTATATCTTCAATACTAGGAGAACGTTTTCATTTTCTTATTTAATATAAGAATATTTCATTATCATCTCGCTTACTCTATTAGCTTCTCATCATAAATTGGTAAGTAAATAATCCTCTTAGTATTAACCCCGAAGGCCGAAACCAACAACAGATTAACACCTCGAAAGTTACTCAACTTATCCACTCACAACAAGTTCTAATTACTTTTAGAACTATATCAAATTCCTGATCATACTTAATATGCCTTATAAATCATTATACATAAGCCTCGATTCCCATATAAATCAAATATTATATAATAAACTTTATTTAAAAAACTTATTTCAACGTAACTTAGTTCTATCATAATAAAACTCCATCTATTCTTTTAAAATACTCGATTTAGGATTGAATCCAAATCTTAATTTACCCAACGGGCCTTAATTCACTTTGGTTTCTAGTTCGATTTCCATTTCATATTTTTTTACCTTTAAGTTTCACTCCACTTATTTATTTCAATAATCAACCCATTTACCATATATTTCCTAAAACTTGGTTTTTAAACATCTTCGCCCAACCTTGGCTTTTGGGAATTCAAGTAAATAGTATTCCTAGAAGACTTCAATTGGAACTTATATATAGATTCAAAATAAATGCTCTTAAAACTTATTTAACAAGTAACAGGGTTTAAGACTTTACATACTTTAATTTAAATTTATTTAATAATATAATTAATTTAATAATCATTTCTCGTTTAAACACAACTAACTTGCTAATTCATTCCAATGGTCCATCCATTAATATAATTAATAATATAATTAATTTCAATCACTTTGATTATTATTAAGTAAATAATAAAAAAACTTCATTATTATAAAATGACTTGTTAATCATTAACAATTCTATATATTACATATATGATAATCAAATCCCGTTTCAGTAGTTGTCTTATTCAACTGAACATAACGAATTCGTTAATCCATTTCAATTGGTCTTTCCACTAAATTAATAATATAATTAATTAAATTAATTCCATCTACTTTGATTATTATAAATATTAATCAATTCCAATATAATCCCATTTTAATTGTTTACCAATAAGCAAGTAATCCCAGTTATTATTTTCCAGGTAAATTCCCCTTCGCTTAAACCTTATTAACATAGGATTTTCCTTCATAAAACCGTTTAATAAATATTAATTTCCTTTTATAAACTTTAATTCAAAATGATAGACTTCAAACCTATCTTCAGTTATAAAATAAATTTATAACTTCATTACCGTTGGATTCACCTAATGGTAATTCAATATCTATAAAACAAGGGATTTTTAGGCCATCCACTGTCAACTAGTCAACCAATACCACCCATTGGTTTAAAACGTTACATCAACATTGAATTTCAATTCAACGTTCAATATTCAATCAATATCATCATTTGGGGTAAATAGTTCTATATATAAATAGTGTAAACAACATATAATATATCTGAGGAATCCGGTCGGATCCCTCCAACCTGTATGTCACTGCATTACAAATCATAATATTATATAAACAATTATTAAAATCATCCAATACGATAAATATAATTGTCGACAATCATTAACTAACAAATCAATCAAGGCATGCAAACATCCAATCAACGATAAATGATTTTTATATAAATTTAACACATCATAGTATTCCAGAAAAGTGTGAGAACTAACTCAACTTGATTTTGATTCAACAGTTCAGATGTTTTATATGATTTCAAATAAAAATTCAGCGCATCCGAATTACTCCGAATCGGCTCAGCAGCTCCGGCTTTGTTCATACGATCCTAATGGCTTTTGTTCCGTGCGATTCTGACAATGTGTCGACACATTATGATTTTTACGGTATTAATTAGTTTTAACATAAATTAATTAAATTAAATAATAAAAACTAACTATTTACCTTATCCCATTAATCTCATTAATAGTCCACGTCATTAGTGAAGCTCGTTTTTTCTCCAATTCCCTCGTTTGAACCTGTCCGCTCCTCAACTAAGAAAAACACGGTGTCGTTCTAATCTCCAGAACTCTATTATGTATTCGTTCAAACAGACATCTCACCTCGCACCTCCAACTCCAACGCCACCGCACCACCTACGGGCCTTCGAGAATCAATCTGACGCCGCCTGCAGATCCACCCGTCTTTTCCGCCTTCACTCTCATTTACTCCATTCAAGTTGCGGTGCAGTTACCAGAACCCACGAACGTTTTCTCCATTCCCTTCTCATCATCTTTGCTATTCGTGACCCCTTCTCAATAGCACCACTCCAGTCCTCGTCACCTTACGTTCCAGCTTCTTCTTGCACCTTTCTGAACGTTGAAACAATCCTCTAGCATCACCTTTTATTTTGACTAAACTTCCCCCTTCCAAATCTTCTTCTCACAAACTACCCTCCAGGTTAGTTTTACGATTCCGTATTCTTTTTCTCCTCACGTCCTGCCTACACGAGCTGCACTTTCCATGAACTTCCCAAGCCCACTATTTCAGACCATCCCCTGACACACATACATCTTCTTCTCCTATATATTTTCATGTAACACAGTATACCCATCACCGAATGCCTCCTCCGTCACTTGCGAACTCATCTTTTTTCTTCAATGCCATGACTTCTTCCAACTATTTTCTTCTCCATGTTTTGCTTTTAACAGTTCCATCAGCTTACTTTCGAAACCACTCTCTGCTCCATAACCCGCCAGTCACCGTGCCCACTCTCCTCTCGCCTTCTTCATTGTTCATTTCTCTCCACCTCGCCATCACTAAACGCGACTGTCTATCTCCTACCTTTTTCAGTGACGTACCAGATTTCAATGCAAAAAAACTTGCGTGTCATATAAGTGAGTTTGTCAAACGAAAATGGACAGCTTTTTTGGTTTTTACTTCTGTTATGAATTGTTTTCATTGTTCAAAGCTTGCGGTAACCATTAAAGGGTAGTAGTATTTTCCATTTTGGTTCGTTGAATGAGGGGAAAATGTGGTATATATACAGGAACGAGAAGAAGATAAGCCTAACATTTAATCCTACTCTTGCTAGGTATGTGTACTGGCATGGATCCACTGTCAGCTTTATTTCATTTCAGAAAGATGGGCAGGTGATGGGCAGGTTGTAGGTTAGCTACTTAGCTTAAGGTACCAGACATAGTGTAGCAGTTTGGAAAAGAA
The DNA here is from genome assembly GCA_030737875.1 of Allium sativum. Lineage (NCBI taxonomy): Eukaryota > Viridiplantae > Streptophyta > Magnoliopsida > Asparagales > Amaryllidaceae > Allium > Allium sativum. The sequence goes on along the minus strand of CM060926.1, from coordinate 1,012,235,049 downwards.
ACCAATGGTTGTTACTTTCGCTACTGTATATTATGAGCTGGCAAATCAATTTCCAATTCTGCCGCAGGGATGTGTTTTTAAATTTAACTAGCATGTGCATGTTCATGCTATTTAGTGTATAGATTGCAAGGAAAAAGAGCTGGCATGTGCTTTCTAGGTAGAATTGATGTGAAGTTTGGGTGTAGTAGTATGGTAGGATAGGTAGGACCAAGTGACCCTTTATGTGATGAAAGATTTATCATGAATAACAAACAAAAATAGAAAAGAAAACGATTTCTATTACTATTCAGGTGTGATTGCTAGACATGAGGGACTAAAATTGTTTTAGTTGGGATTACCAGACATCTGTTATCTAAGTACTATAATGAGATGATTACTAAACATGTGATGATTGAATTTGTTGATGCACAACTTGGGAACATGATAATTCATAAATGTGTAATGCAATGATAATTCAGTTGAGTTTTTAAGACAAATAACTCAAAGCACTTGTGATTTGTTTATGCACAAATAGTTCAAATCATAAATAGTTTCAAGACTATTCAAAGCAAACCATAACGAGGTGTACTAAAATTTTGAGCAATCAACAACCACTTACTATCTTCCTACTATAAGCGAAGGGTACCAAATTAAGTAAAATGTACAAAGACTTGCATTTAAGCTGTTATTCGTTTATTTTATAGTCTTATTTGCTATATTTACTCAATACTTGGGTGTAAGAAAGGTTAATTTAACAAGAGTCTGCGTTATAAAGTACTATATCAACCTTCATCACATGTTGACTTCTAGCAGGTCTGATCTGCATTATACTCATATTTAAATGTAGCTTATAACATTACTCATATTTCCCCATTCAAAACGTAGTGATATTTAATTCCAGATTTGTTGGACATTGTGGCTTAACTGACTAGGTGTAACGAACCGCAAATCCGTACTATCTGAGTTGACTACATATATCACAAGTCCAACCCAAATATCACGAAAATATGAATCATTTTTTCAGAAGAAAAAGGTAGAAGAAGAACAAAAGTAACAACACAGAATCTCACATCGCAGCAGAACAAAATATAATATATCATATCCTTTGAAATACAAAATTTTAACTGTATAACATACAATTATCAGAGTACAACACTTACAACACATCGGAAATGAAAATACTATATATCTAACACTGAAGCCTCCTGCTCCAAGCTCCTTTAGATAGATCTTTAAAATCCTGAACTACTTGACTGCCCGTACAAATTTGGGCACCCAAGAGTTTAGGTAAAACAAAACAAACTCTGGGTCAGTCGTGGGACTGATATGCGTAAGCAATTTAAAATAGTTTGAGAAAATAAACGATATCTCATAAGACCACGCCATATAACACGGAACGGGTTTTTCCCTTATGAGAATCGAAAACACTTGTTTTAACTTTTGAAGTCTTTTTGAAAGAAACGATAATCTTTATATCAAAACCCTTTTGGTATTATAATAATGTCTAAATCAAATAAATAGAAATCTAGTGGAATGCTTTCATCTCACGCTCCACATACATAATATACAATCAAAACCACGGGCACTTGTTGGGTAATGAATTTTCAACTATGACAAGGTATGAAACCACCTTCCGATAGTGTATCTCTAGAGGAGAATACACTGGGTTCAACAAGAACATCTTGTAACCCAGCGACACATGACCGACCACTCATTTCGCTTGAGTGTATCGAATGTATATCACCAACGGTTGGGATCAGCAACCGTTTCCCGAATGGGACAACATCGAATAGAATAAGGAATTAAATGAATTTCTCTAGATAGGTGATAATACACCCTAATGGGAGCTACCCACATAGCCATGTTGCCCGCTCAATTTTTGTCATTTCCCGGTTGTTTAGGCCTGAGGCTACGATTACTTACCATTCATTGATAGCACAATCACTTTGAATGCCACATTGTCAGATCCGTTAACCATTAATTGATTTGCAAAAAATACATTCTTGATATTATGCTAAGAGAATAAATTCTCCGTCACCATATATATTTATACAGACCAACATATATGATCATTGGAAATACTTTGTTAGATATTCGTCCATACACTTCGTTCTGGGACTGAACGAAACTGAAGGCACAATTTCTATTAATAGAAAAAGCCCTTGCACTTTACTCCGTCTTCGATTATCTTTATATAATCTGATTCGCAACGCTACTGCCAATACGGAGTGGTTCTCGGATAATAATCCAACCGGTCTCTCCATATTGACAATGATATTGGCAAACACTTCGATAGTCGTTTATTTAACTATCAAAGAAAAACAAACAAACATTCATCCATAACATCAAACCATCACTGGGCCCGTTAACTAATATTTCATTAATTAAAACACTTCTCCATTTCCTTATCCATATTCGTTAACCAAATATTTTCAATAATCATCTTGTCCTCTTACGCTATTTGGAAAAACATTTCCATATATCGCCATCTTTTATTTTCTATACTTAGAAAATATATTCTATTTGTAATTGGAAAACATTCCAATTACTTGTCTCTTTTACGCCCATTCATTTCTACACTCAGGAAATATTTATTATTATATTTCCAAATTTCCACTTACTTGGGTTAAAATAAATGTTGTGTAAAACATCGTTACAACAACGCAAAACACTGCATTCAACTAACTCTTATTCAAACATTTCTCTTCGAGACTGTATCTTGCTATTTATCGGTTAAAAGTGAAATCAATCAAGTTGGGGTATAACTACCTCTCAGACCTTGGCTGAAAACATCCTTAACTTTAAAACAAACAAGACCACTTACCTCGAATAATCAACATCATAAAAACCAATTATTCATTTTTAAGCCCGTATACGTTTCGCTTTCTAATTTTACCAGATTTAATTATAGATTTTCTTTTTGTTTATGGTATTCTATTTTCAAGTTCGTTTCCTTATCGAATTCTATATATATCGATACATTGATTTCTAGCTATCAAAATTTCTAAAAAAATATTCTAACTCCTTAAATTCCCAAAAAAATTCGCCATAATCTCCTTTGTACTGGTCGATACTTCAAACCTCAACTCGCATCTCTAGGCCCTTTCCATTCAAAAAGAAAATCAAAAAGCCAAGTGGCTTGCCGATTCGGCTCATAAAAACTCATATGGAATTTAAACATGTACCTTATTGTCGGGAACACGAATTATAACCTTCATACACTTCATCCCATACCTGTCTAACCCATATACACCCATTCCTAATTTATTCCAACTTAATCTAGTCATTTTAACTCAATTTGCTAATTTATTCTTTAATTAACTCTTTTGTCTATTTCACTTTTTATTTGAACATATCACGTTCAAATATAAATTAATTTGTTTATAAAACAATCGAATGCCATTTCTAATTCAAGTTTTGTATTCGATTTTGAATATGAATTTACAAACCCCTTTTCTGATCCAAAGTCCAATTTCGATTTAAAATTCCATTAACTAATTTTTCTTCAAATTAGTTAATTCTACTCAGCAATTAAACATCTGATTTGATTTTGTTTCAAAAATCATTTCATTACTCCACTCGAGTTCAGTATTATTTATAACTCAAATCTGGATTTTTCTTAAATGAAATTCGGATTTTATTTACTTAAAATCCTTTTATTTATTTATTTAAATAAACCGTTATGGTTTTATAATGGTTATGGCGCTGTATTTATGAAAATTTGATTTTGACATAACTCAAAATCTATTTGACGAAATCCAGATTTTTCTCTTCCATTAGAAAACCATTATCAAATCGGTCCTGACGATTCTTGTTTCAAAGAATTCTAACTTAAATTGAGTTCTATACACTCGATTGAAGTTCGAATCGCCAATTTACAAACTGCCGTGCTGCGGCAAGTTCGTTTTTGAAAGGCATTAAAACTTTATTAGCACTGATACTGATTACATGCAACAAGTTCGTACCGACTAAACAAACTATACAACAACATTGGGAAAAAAACACTCTAGCATATACAATGAAGTACTAAAAAAACTCAATGCTTAAACAAAACTATAACAAGTACAAAGAACCAGAATATACAAAAGTTAAAATAAAAGCTCCAAAATGCCACAAGCAAACTACTCTTTGTATTCAATCACCCAACATTCAACTTACCCAAAATGATCTTAAGTATCTAAGCAAACAGCTCATCCAGATTAAAAGATTGTGAATTAAACACCCTCCTATTTCTCTCATTCCAAATCTCATACACAAAAGTTTTCAAAACTTTTAACAAATTCATACTTTTCCTTGTCTTCCATCTCGTGGACTTGAAAAGAACAAACCATTGCTCACTACTTGACCTCGATGGCCTGTGCAAATTAACAGCAGCTAAAATTCTTTTCCAAAGTTGATACACAAAAGAGCACTCAAAATACAAAGAGTATTGCATTCATACTAAACTCCACAAAAAACACAAGAGTCATCCTGTATGATCCCAAATCTAAGCAGCTTGTCCTTAGTATTAATGGCATTAGTCATTAATTTCCATAAAAACAAATTTTGCTTAGCATTACTCATCAATCCCCAAATTCTTTTATGCCACGGAAAAACTGATTTCTCACCCATTAACAAATCATATAGAATACTAATGGAGTGCTTCTTATCCATCCATGTAATACAATACACCATAAGTTTAAATTTTGAAGTAATTTCAGACCAAAGACATCTTAAAACAGTAGAACAACTATGAGGAAGATGCAAAATACCATCATGAATCAAATCATGCACTAAAGCTCCATCAGGAATACCACTATTCCTCTTCAAGTTATAGTCAACTTTATCACTCAAAATAAGACCTTTTCTAGCCCAGGGGGAATGCCAAAACGATAAACCATGATTGCCTCCTGGATAACATTGAATATATGGTAAAAAGATACCCCTCAATCTTCAAATCTGTCTCCACCTCCAACTACACGAGACTGAAATGTTCATGGTCCAGATATTCTTCCCTCCAATAAGGTTGCATTTAACAAATTTGGTCTATAGGCAACTGTCATCTGAGAACAACCTATCTATATAACCTGAAATTGTTGCTTTATTCCAAAGAGAAAGATAATTAAACCCAAACCACCGTGACATTTCTTTTCACACAATTTAGAGAAAGCTATAGGGACAATCTTCTTCGGAAATGTATCTCCATTCCATAAAAACTTGTTCATAGCTCTTATTACCATATTAATTAGCTTCAAAGGAAGAATATAATGCCTAAAATAATATGTTGTCATCGTAGTTATGATGGATTGAATTATCACTAACCTTCCAACTTGAGATAAACTACATGAAGGCCATTGCTTCATCTTGTCTATGATTTTTTCATACAATGGCATGCATTTATCCTTAGTAATTCTTCCAGTAAACAAAGGCAATCCCAAATAAAAAGAATTATCTGGAAGAACCAATAAGCCAGATGAATTTATTAAATCATTAGTAGAGGCCTGATTTAATCCGGCAACCTTAATATGAGATTTATTCAAATTAATTTGTAGCCCAGTTATCTCATAAAAATCCTGAAGAATAGTTAAAATACACTGAATATTACCAAAAGAAGGCTTGGTGAATATAATGAGATCATCTGCAAAACATAAGTGAGTAATGAGAAGATTTTTGCATCGAGGCAAGTTCGTTTTAATTATATTTAAATATAAACGTTTAAACTTCATTTATAATAAATTTCAACTCCATTCTAATATATTTCTAATATATATTAAATCCAGTTTTCAAATCCAACTTAATATTTTCGATTATCTCTAATTGTCGATTTTTCATTACTCAATTACCAACTCAATTACTACTCCATTTCTGTTATTACTTTCTAATTCCATTAGAAATAAATTAGTTTATAAAATTCGATAAAAATCAAATTCTAATTATAATATGTTGGATTTTCCTCAATTCAACTTATATTCCGAATTCTGAAATATAATCAATCGTTCTGTTCAATCACTTCCCAATTCACTTTTAAATTCATAATTGAATTTAAATATTTAAATTATCCAATGATAATTATCTCACTTAATTTATAAACATTGTTTATAAATTTAACTTCCTTGTTTTATATATTAAACAAGTTTCCATTTCAGATTTCTATTTGAAACTCCATTCCTTTTATATTCCAAATTGCAGAATAAAAACCGTTCCCCTTCAAATGATTTCAAATTCTATTTTTAAATTCATATTTGACTTTAAATATTCAAATTATCAAAATGATAATTTTTCTATTTCATTTATAAACATCATTTATAAATTCATTTTAATTCCATGATTATCCAATGAAAATCATTCCGTTTTATTTATAAACGTCGTTTATAAATTTACTTCAATTCTCTGTATTATCTAATTTATAAACATTGTTTATAAATTTAATGCTTGTTTTATTTATTCAAACAAATTAGTATTTCTTAGTCCATTCGAAATCTGAATTCTATTTTTAGAAAAATAGATTTCCCTTTTTAAATCTTAATTATCCTTTTTACAATATTTTTATAAATTACCATTTAGGCTTACTGATATTTTGAACATCCAAACAAACCAATTATCAATTATTGGTTTTCTAACACCTCATATACGATGATATATATGAAAACAACAAGAATAATATTTTTGAGGAATCTAGTAGGATCCCTCCAACCTGTTTTCCTACGTCCACAGACATTAGCCGATAGAAATAATACTCATCCTGCTTCGAGGCAGGATATCGCGGTATAGAAGGTCATCCACTATCATAGCGTGGGGCGCATAAGGTCATCCGCTAATGATACTGCGGGCATCCGCTAATGGTACTGCAGGAACTATCCAACCACCAATATATATATAATAGCCACAAACACCAAGCCTAAATAACTAATATATTTTAATAGCCACAACAATATTTCAACGCATGCAAACAACCAACAAACAATTATTTTTAACTAAATAAAAATAATTCTAAATAAAAGCCGAGTGAGATTTACTCACCGTGATTTTTATTTGTCGACTCATTCTGACTTTAAATATTAACCCTAAGATATTCCAAAAATCCAACTCTAGTTTGTATTCCTTGTAGCTATGAAACCCACATGATTTAACTTGATCGATTCAACCTAGCAAATTTTATTTGTTCCTTTTATAAATTTCACAATCAAAGATATAAAATAAATCATGTAACTGCGAATTGATATTTTTATGACAATAATTATAAATTAATTATCTAATTTGAGTTAATGGTATACCTTAATCCCTGAAAAATCCTCTTCTATGTTCATTGCACTCAACCCACAATTCTCTGCAAAGTTTGAACCCAAAGCTAATACTTCAAATTCCACGCTTCTTTACCATCCTCCAATCTCGAGCTTCACCATTTCCAATTCGAAGTAATAGTCACCAACCAATTTCTGCCAACAGCCCCTTCTGGACTACCCATGCCAAACTCCAACAGTGATGCTAGCTCCAACAACGATGCCGGGGTTTTTACAGTCGAACAGAGATTAAAAGAACTCGATCAACAAATATCCAAGAATCCAACACCCTATAACTTGAGCATGAACGACTATAGGCTCTTCCATTCATTGCCCAAACAACATCCCAAACCATCAGTTGTTCGAGATATGTACTTCACCCACAAGTAGATCGAACTTTCCCATACTGTACTATCGCACCCTGTTCCTCCTCACAAACCGCAACTCCACGCACCTCCTCCGTCCCTCATTGAAAAACCCCATCGCACACCCTAAATCATCGAGCTTCAGAACAATATCGCACCTTTAAAATCCCACTGCACCATCGAGAAAAAACTGGCCTTCTTTACCCCGATTCACGATGAGCCTTGAGGTATAAACGAAACTTTCGAACCCTAAAAACAAATCGCGAGATTCCAGTGTCCGAAAAACCAACACTTCCTTTTCGATTGCAACCCCCATTTGATTCATTCTTATTCCTCCGACCTTCCATAATATCACGTAGATCCCTCGTCTCACGGATTCGAACAGCCGATAGTATTATCATGCCAACCGATTTCAAAAAAGAAGAACCCGACCTTGGCTGATTTGTTGAATGAAGGAAAACCATAGTCGAGAGGTGCGGCCATTTCTTTTTAATCGAACTTAAGCTTTTCCTTTTTATTTTGATTTGTATTCTTCTTCCTATTGGCGGACTTGATAAGGTTTACTAGGAGGAAAAGAAATAACGAAGGGGTGAGGCTTGAAATGGGTTTTCAAGTTTTAGAAAAATGGAGAGATAACGAAGGTGATAATCTTTATATTGGTGCGGGAAGGGAACAGACAGTACCCACCATCAATTCCATGTTTTACTTTGTAGTTAAGTAAGGAGACCATTCGTGATGTGAAAGAAGAGGGAGCTACGGGTAGTGTTACAATGTCTTTCGTTTGCTTAAGGAGAAAGGAATTTATTTTTATAATAAATTTCTATTTTATTTTAATTTAAATTTTAAATTAAATAGGTATCCTTAAATTTTAATTTATCACATCGATTTTTACTCCTATTTGATACCAACAACAAGCCTTCCTAGGGTTAAACCACCATTCTGAACCCACTGGTACATGTTTCAAAGCTTATTCGATCATTTGGAGAAGATATTTATTTAAATATATATAAATTAAATTTAAAACAATTAATTCTTCGAGAATAAATTAATATTATTATTCTAATTCAAATAGAAGTTTGTATTGATCCTCTGAACTATTTTTCAATTCAGTTTTAAATTATGAATTCAATTAAATTCATTTTCGTATTACAATGATTATATATATTCGAAATAAAATCGTATTTCGGTTATTAAATCGATAACTCAATATGAAAAACCGATTTATTTTATCAATTCAATATTTATAGCCATATTTAAAATAAATTGTTTGAAAATATGGGTCGCTACACTAGGTTATTATATATATGCAGGGTTCATACGAACTGGTGTAACATTAATTGGTATGCATATATAATGTACATGAGTAAGTTAAAAAGTATTGTAGGTTGTGTTCTACATGCTGGAAATGTAGGTTTTATGATATGATGGTTGATATAGAACAGGGGTTGAACTTTTTTTAATAGTCGCCAAATGCTGATTTATCTAACTACATGCTGATACGTTCCCTTTTTGCTGGTAGCGGATCTAATAAATTTTAATCTTACGTTTTATAGACTTCTACAGACAAAAATAAAAATATCGTTGTGACAGGCAATGTGTCATGATCCCAAAAACATAATAATATAGACAAGTTAACGTATATTGTGATGTCTCAAACCGTTACTATAGGGTGTAAAATACTTCAAATAAATAATTGTTTAATTTCGAAATAAAAAATTATAGTAAAATCCTAAAAATTAAACTATAACTACATCTCAAAGATTTTGTTCATATTCGAAACCAATAACTTATTATATTAAATAAATCGTTACGGCTTATAAACGACTCCATAGCGACTATTTGAAATCTTATAGATTTTTCACTTTCAGTAGAAAACATAATCTTATAGATTCCAACGTTTCTAGTTTTAAGGAAATCCGATTTATAATGGATTATGTATACTTATTTGAAGTTTAAAACTAAATATTATGAACTACCGTGCCGTTACGAGCTCGTTTATATTAAAATATAAACTGTATGTTCAAATATCATTTTATAAACGATTATAAATCCAATCAAATTCCAAATTAATATTTAATAAAATAAAATATATTAAATACCTAACTACCGAAAATACGGGTCATTACATTCGTTCCTATTTAAAAGAATTTCGTCCCCGAAATTACAAGGTAAGAAGAAAGCTCTGAAACTAATTATTTTAAAATAAATATATTTTGAATTATTACCAAAACAAATTCAAACTCTATAAAAATTTTGAAAACTTCGCCAACACCTCCTCTGCACGGCTCAATCAGAATAACTACAATTGCCACTCTAGGCTTTAACTTCTCCAAAATAAGACCAAAGCCAAATGGATACCCAACTCAAGGGTATAAATCAATTACTCCAATCAAAATATTAAGGTTTACATGTTTGTCGGCCAACTCAGTTTCAATTTTGAAACAAATCGACCAACTGCACTTCGTTTTCCAATCTGTACTTCAATCTTGTAATCAAGCAAATTTCCATAGCTTTCTGGTATCTGCTCTTAACTCTATTTACATTACAAATAACAATAATTGGGTCAAATCATCTAGTTCCATTTCATAACTGATTTCATACCCAATTCACTATACTGGAATTTTGTTCAATTCAATCAACTTCTTTATTGTTTTGCTGATGAATTTTATTAGACCAATCCAACATCCAAATAAAAAATATCCAAATCATTATATTCAACATTGGCCCTTACTGGTCTGCATTCCCTTTGGTTTAACACACACTTATATAAATCGATTATTTTCCGATTGATTTCCATTATCCAATCGATTTTCAAATCCCAAATTTATCTTATTCAATTCCCCTTAACCAGGCTAGGTCTTATTTCCATATTTCATTAACCAATTGGTTTCTAACCAGATCAATTCCATTTCAATTCATTCATTCAGGGCCAATAAACTTGAATTAGTTCTAAATAAGTTCAATTTATTTATTCCAAATTGGTTTCAACCAAATTTAAATTTATATTCATTTCCAGTTTATATTTATGCAGTCCATCATACCTCCCAAGCATCGAATTTGAATTCATCGATTTTCATATATATTCTATTGACTTATGTCAATTTTTATCTCAATATTCAGGTTAAATTTTGATTCACATTTGAAATTCTTGCTTGGTTAATCCTTTAGTTTCATAACCAAACCAATTCAAATCCACAAATCAATATTCCATCACACAAGGCACAATCAAGAAACCAGGTCATTATGATTCATTTATAACTTTAATATTCACTTTGATTCCAAATTATGTTTACATTGAACTTTTTTATTTTCAAATTTCATATTCAAAATTCCCATCTGGTTAAATTATTTCAATTTTATAATCCACCCTGAATTCTAATTCAAACCAGCATTAGTCGGTTAATATTATAATAATCTGAAGTAATAATTATTTCTATAAAATAAACTGGTAAAAATATTTTAAAATAATTTTATATCAATATACAAATACGCATTCTAGTATATATACACTCATACTCAATCTAGGGTATTACTAACCCCATATCTATTGAGTCACTACACAGAGCCAAGGTTATTCCTAAACCAATAGCTCTGATACCACTGTAACGACCAGGAATTTTCGGTAGGCTTTTCAACCATCCCTCCAACCCCAAGTCAGCGGGCTAACCTCCCACTATGGCTTACAGAGGTACCCCATCACTTGTTTTATGGCTAGCCTTTTGACTTCACAACCAACCCTCCCTTACTTTCGAGGGACATGTAGAGGTAAGAGTCTCATGTCCGCCACCTAATGCGAAGCGAGAACCCTCTATCATGCGTATCCAGCTCACACAGCCAACAACAAGGAATGGTTTTCGAACATAAATTCGATCCCCGTCTTTCCATACCAACAATCGATAATGGGCCAGGTTTGATAGTCGGTTATTTACCTATCAAATAAACAAACATTCATCCATAAAAATAAAATAAACGTACTGGTTCAGTATTCAACATCACTTGGCATTTTTAACAATTAGCATCTGATTAACTTAATCTTATATCTTCAATACTAGGAGAACTTTTCCATTTTCTTATTTAATATAAGAATATTTCATTATCGTCTTGCTTGTACTCTATTAGCTTCTCATCGTAAATTGGTAAGTAAATAATCTTCTCAGTATTAACTCTGAAGGCCGAAACTAACATCATATTAACACCTCGAAAGTTACTCAACTTAACCACTCACAACAAGTTCTAATTACTTTAAAACTATATCGAATTCCTGATCATACTTAATATGCTTTTTAAATTGTTACGACCCGAACTTCCCCGTGAAGGAAAGCACGAATTGCTTTGTGAACACGACAAAATAGAACGCAGACAGAAGAACATTTCATTGTTAATTACAACAATTCCATCAGAGTACAAGAATATACAGAGTATGAATCAATATTACACATTTACCAAATATCAGAGATTACAATAAATTACATAGCAGCGGAAAATAATACAATACACAACTGAAGGAGATATACGGATACAAAGCTTTCCGGATATCATTCCAGCTGTAAACCAGGATCCTGTGAATATAAATCTGCAAAACCAAAACTTCTAGCTGCCCTTGTCGAAATGAGGGCACCCAGAGTTTAGGTTAAAACAATAAACTCCAGGTCAGTCATGGGACTGGTGTGATAACTAAAACAGTTATTTAACACTTTACTTTAAATCAGATATATCAAGGGACCACGCCGTATAACACGGAACATGTTTCCTCCCAAGAATACCAGTGCATATAACAAACCAGCGCGATGCTTTTTGGAAAAATGAAGATATTATAAGACCCAGGTCCTATCACACAATGCAACGCAGGTTTTCCCTTATAATAGCCAAACATGCTTAGTACGTTTAAAACAAATCATTTGATACTATTATAAGTGCATAGTGTATAAAACAACTTCAAATCATAAGTATCAATCATAGACGGCATAAGCGCCCCATCCCACTATGTCGCCATACTAGGCTCTACAAATAGAACTGAAAAGTCACATATTTAGAAATTGGATTTCCGTCTGTTAACCGAGGCAAAAGATAGTCCTCTACCGATTCGAGACTGTCTAGCCCGAGCCTCAGGAACAGCCGCAACTGCCCCTTGGAGCGACAGGGCCGGTCCACCGATGTGGATTAAAATTCCTGAACACTGCGTTTCCCCGCCCTTTGGGGCGTAAGTGAGCCAACGAATGACTCCATCGGACCCGGATCGTCCAATCAAACCGAGGCGCCTCATAACGCCAAAAACCACATAAGTCAAACTCGTCAGGGCGTGTAAAACAACTGACGCCACTTCTAGCCAGAAAGAAACAAATGCCCTCCCTGAGGTCCTTCTCCCGTTTTTGGTTCACCACCGGGGTGTGAGACTCGTGAATTCACGTTACACAAAGCTATGCCACATAGGCGGTGCTTTGATAATCAACCACAAGACTTTGCTTTTCAACAGAAGCCTCGATCAATTGCCACTTAGGCATGTCACACAGGAAATTCACTCCATGTGTTGATATCCATCAATATATAACCTCTGAGCTCGTACGTCTCAGAGAAGAGCGTTAAACAAGAGAATAAATTCTCCGCCGCCAAACAGATATATATTTAATAGAAATCAATCACACAGAATAAAATCCAATGTCAGACACACAATCCATTTACAAGTCCGTTCTGGGTCTGAACGAAACCGGAGGCACCTTGTACCTCGCTTATCCATCGATCTCCAAGTACGTCTGGACGATCACCAACTAATTCCCTCCTCTTGGTTGTACGGCCCAATCAAGATCATCAGTAATCACCCAAACGACGTGAAGACCTCCGGTCTTCAACCACCGTCTTCATCTTCGACACCACGTCGAATCAGTTATTCAGAATGGGATAAACCCGGTCTTTCTGAATAACCCGCGTATATAATAAACAAGTGCTACACAAACACAACATACGCCTCATTCCAATTCAGAATATTCTTTTATTCAAATATTCTTATACTATGGGAAAGGTTCCCATTAATTTTATCAAAGATAAATTCTTTAAATTTATTCTTAATCTTCCTTTGAATATCAATTCAAACTAGCCGGGATTAGCGAACCACACCGAAGTAATCATTTATTTTATTTCCCAACCCCAACCTATTCATCCCATGAAGTAAAACTGGTCATACTTCATATCTAACACCACGGTGTTATCGGTAAATTCAATTACCATTTCACGTTCAAATCTAATTAAAGATTTAACTATCGCCTGGAGCAAAACTGGTGATACTCCATTCTCAACCATTTAAATCTAATTAAAGATTCATTAAAACCCCACTTAGTTTTAATCTTCACAGAAATCAATATCCTTCCTTTAACTGGGTCAAAAACCAATGTCATTTATAACACGGCTCACGATAAACCCAAAATCACCTTACATTAATTATATGGTTAAAGAACTAGTGTTATTTAAAAACACCGTTCACGATAAACCCAAAAATCAATTCAAATTCAATTCCAATTAAATATCATTTAATTGGTACACTTCATTAAATCTAAATAAAAAGATTAAATCTTTTTCTCAACTCGGCTTAAGAACAGTGTTAATGAAGACACTATTCACGACAAACCCAAATCACATTTGATATTAAATACAAGGCTCTGAATAGAAAATATATCGGCTTATATTCAATATCAAATTCTACGATCAACACATATCGTATTGGAAATAACGATATATATATATATATATATATATATATATATCATTCAAATTTCCATATCAACATCTGTATAATCATGAAATCCAACATCGAAATATTCCAAAGACTATTTCGATTCAAATCCATTCCAATTCAATTATTGGAAATTATGGTTACTTTTAAAACCCTTGTCAAATTCAATTTATTTATTTAAAAATAAATAAAATTATATATCTAGTTCAAAACTAGTTCATTTCAATAAAAATCTATTTTTATCTTTTCAAATGTGGAGTTTTTCATCCCAATTCTTCCCAAATCATTTCTTATGATTTTACACAAATTATTACTATTTTTAATAATTTTATCAAGGCCCATACGACCGATTTCCATCAACGGCCATCGAACTGCACTTACAGCGATCTTTTCCAAATTTGATTTGGACATAATTCCAAATCCAACCACTAGATTTCAAATTTCTAATATCCGTTAGAAAGCTCTTTTCGATACAAACCCAACGGTTCCAGTTTTAGGAGAATCCGACGGTCGGATCTCTCGCAATATCCATTCGAAGTTAATGGCCGAAATTCACGAACTACAGCAGCGCGGCGCGTTCTATTCAGGCCATTATAATATATATATAATATATATAATATATACTTCATCGATTTCCTTTTAAAACGTATTTTATAAATCGTTTTAAATTTGTTTTCTAAATGATTTCTCGTTTTCAAATTCAATTCAAGATTGAATTTTTCAATATAAACTCGTTTTACATTCATCTCAAATTGATTTCAATTTAAATCGGTTTTTAATTCAATTTCAGTTCGTTTCAATTCGATTCAATTTCAATTCGAATTCATTTCTCTTCAATTTCAATTCCAATTCCATTCAATTTCAATTCGAATTCATTTTCAATTCGAATCCAAATCTATTCAATTTCAATTCTATTCAGTTTCAATTCGAATTCATTTCAAATTGATTTCCATTCAATTTAAATTCGATTCGAATTCATTTTCAAAATATTCGATTTTGAAATCACTTTTCAATATTCATTATAAAAACGAATATAATCGATATAAATATCGTTTGCGTCAAAATGGCGTCAATCTAATCAACATGGCTTCATATATTTCTGTTTTCAAATATTCTATTTCAAATATTTCTTTTTTCAAATATTTCTATTTTCAAATATTTCTTTTTCAAATATTTCTATTTTAAAACTGGAATGAGGCCCAATCAATTACCATAGATTTTATTTCTATGGATTTCCACACAACGCATGTATATATCAACAATGACAAATAATCAACCATCATCCAAAGTGCATTCTACACTGTATAAGCATCAAATATAAATATCCAACGCTTATAACAGTCTGTCAATCAATCGATCGACATACAACTAATTATTGGGATTAGTGTATGTCATATATCACCCCAATACCCGTGTGGGGTTTTCAAACAATCAAACACAGATTTTATTTGGGCAGTTGGGCGATGTGTAAAATTTATCGTCCCAATCAGTATCAGTCAAATGTGTGTATATAAATAAATCGTCCAATTCGTTTATAAATATTTATTTTATATACACGTTAAAAATTATATTTTTAACTATAAAATATTTTCCACTATCAAATATTTAATTTCAATTCACATCACATCATACAATCAACTACACATCAAAATCAAACAAACAAGCATACAAGCCGTCCATGGTCTGTGGACGACGGGTGTCGGGTGCTACTAAACACCGTCTGCATCCAAGTGTATATTTTAACTAGAAAATTAAATTAAAAGTGAGAAGTTCTCACCGACTAGCTAATCCAAACGCCATGACTCTTCTTATGTAGAAATCTTCGCCGTTCTCCCTTTCGTCCATTCCACTGTCCGTAGCCACTACATATATAAAAATCACATTTTTATACTGCTGTCTTTAAAATAAAAATCACATTTTTATTTGTTCACTTTCAATTTAAAAATCATATTTTTTTCTTAACCATTCTAATGATCAAAATCGTATTTTTACTTTGCTATATATATGATAAAAAATATATTTTTACATTGCTACTATATAGATAAAAATTCTATTTTTATAACGGTGTTCATATGATAAAGATTATATTTTAATAACGCTATTCTCTATATAAAAATTACATTTTTATATATCTACCTCTAATATAAAGATCGAATTTTTATATCATCGCTATAAAAATCCCATTTTTATTTCAACATATATAATAAAAATCAGATTTCTACTTCGCTACTTATGTAAAGATCAAATTTTTACTATCTACATGATATAAAAATCGTATTTTTATATTCTCTACTATATAAAAATCATAACTTTTTACAATGCTTTTCGCTATATAAAAATATAAACTTTTCTTTAATTAAAAACCATTTCCTCCTTTAAATAAAAATCACTGAAAATTCATTTATAATAAAACTGAAAGTCATTAGTTAAATAAACTGAAAATAAATAATAAAGAGCTTACAAATGGTTAAAAGGAGGGAGACGGGTTCACTGTTGACGGAGGAAGTCTGAGGAGGGCGCAGGGGCGTAGGCAGCGTTCGATTTGGAGGGGAAAGGGGGGCTTGGCGGCGTTCGATTTGGAAGGGGGGGTCTGGGTGGCTCGCTGCGAGAGGAGGAGGGGGGCCCGCGCCTGAGGCGGCGGTAGCGATGGAGGGGGGCGGCGTTCGTGTGTAGGGCGACGGTTTTTTTTTCTCTTCGTTCGATCTGAAAATGAAAAGGAGGGGGGCGTTGACCGAGTCTGAAAGGGAGGAGGGCTTAATGGAGATTTTATTTTATTTATTTAATTAATTAATTTCAAAAGCAACTTTTATTTTCGAACTCGAAATCAAACCCATCGACTGTCGTCCATAGCTAATTACCCCATTCCGAACACAATGGGATATGTATCGTAGGCTGATTCGATCATTTCGATCAGTTTTCGTCAAAATCAACATATAACTCTATATATTGAGTTTGAACGCGCATTTTAATTTACCGGAGTCACATATAGCCTCTAAAAATTCCTGAATAATAATTTCTAGCTTCGTATTGACGATATGGTCCTAACAAAACTAATTTCGTCAAATTCTGAGACCGTTTGAAAAAGGGCCATTTTCCAGTCGATTAAAATCAACTGAAACTGGTCAAACGCGTTTTACTTCGCCACGCTCACATATTAATTCGAAAAATTACGAAATTTGAAACCTATCCATAATTTGACATTGCGGATCCAACAAAAGTGGTTTCGTCAAAAACCGAGGTCGTTTGCAAAATTTCCATTTTCAAGGGCTAGAATTCCATAGCGACTATTCTGAATTTTCAACTGGACATATCTTTTGATTCCTGCTATGAAATTTCAATTTTTCGGATTCGTTGGAAAGATATTCTCGAATAGATTCGAATATTTTGGGTTTCACTAAAATCCGGTTTAATTTGCACCCGGTACATTCATTTGAAATTTGAAATTGAATTATCGAACTACCGCGCCATTTTCAATTCCTTTTATATAAATAAATAAATATTTATATTCTAACGTCGAGCTATATAAATATATACGTTTTAATTCTATTCAAAATAAATTTCTCATCGTTATTATTTAAAATAATTCATTTTAAATAATCAAAATCCGCTAGAATTGCCAAAATAAAATTTTAAAATTGGCTCAGATTTCCGGGTTATTACAATCTCCCCCACTTAAAACTTTTCATCCCCGAAAAGTAACGAAGCCGAAAGTTGTTTCACAAATCAACTCAACTTCCGTTGTTTTCTTTACGGCTTATGTTCTTCAACTTTTCAGTTCCTAAGAACTTTTCAAATTTTTCGAAAATTTGGCTAACACCCTAAATTTTCGAAAAATTTCGCCATAACCTCCCCTGCACCGGGGACTTCGGGATATTTCATATAGCCTTCCATGGCCTTCTTCAATCCAAAAGAAAAATAAAAAGCCAATCGGCTCATAAAATCATCATCACCCAAACAAAACAGTAAATTATGGTAAACAGTACCAATTTGTCGGGCAAACAATTTTATTTCTCTGCTCTAGCCTCCTTGCTAGGATCTGTTCAATGTAAGTACATGTATATGCATGCAATGCGACAAATTTTCAATACAATTCACTATTTGATCAATTTGGTTATATGCTTCAACATTTAATTAATCAACCAATAATCAAACAACACAATCAGCAATCCATTAGTTGATTATCATTTCAAATTTATAACTTTGATATATAGTCTAAAAATCAGATTTTTGATGCAAAATCAGAACAATAAGCCCTATCTAATTTTGGTTCTCACACCAGTCAATAGGAAATATATATATATCACACCTTCGAAACTCGAATACCAATTCTGATGATGTTCGAACTATCATCAGAATCATCTCCGGGCGACTAGAGTGTGATTCTATATCTATCCAGTATATTAAAACTTCGAATACACGCTAGCTAGGCGCATATGCAAAATCTTTATATATTGGATTGTCCAAATCAATATGAAATAAATAATCAAATACGAATAATTGATTTTAAATTTTCAAAACAAAATTCGTTTTCAATTTTATTTTAAAAACGTTACTCTTCTCACTCGTTCTAGGATACTACTGATCCCATCTCTAACGAGTCATTCTTATTGGATATTACTAATCCAATTTCTGATGAATTCTTTCGTATGGTTCTAATGTGTCTTGTTCTCTAAGCTTTGTATACCAAAGCTCTGATACCAAGCTGTTACGACCAACAAAATCCAGTAGGCTTTGCAACCATCCCATCATCCACCAAGCATCAGGTAAAACCCACTGTGGCGTACAACTGGTCCCCCAGTACACTTGTTTTACGGCGACCCTCTCGAGCCTCCCGGCCACTGCCTAACCAACCCCTGCAAGGGACATGTGGGGGTAAGAGCCCACTGTTCACCACCAAACCACATGGTGAGAACCCCCCATCATGACTGCAACAAGAACTGGTGATACTCCATTCTCGACCATTTCAATCTAATTAAAGATTCATTAAAACCCCACTTAGTTTTAATCTTCACAGAAATCAATATCCTGCCTTTAACTGGGTTAAAGAACCAATGTCATTTAAAACACGGCTCACGATAAATCCAAAATCAACTTCCATTAATTATATGGTTAAAGAACCAGTGTTATTTAAAAACACCGTTCACGATAAACCCAAAAATCAGTTCAAATTCAATTCCAATTAAATATAATTTAATTGGTATACTTCATTAAATCTAAATAAAAAGATTTAATCTTTTTCTCAACTGGGCTTAAGAACAGTGTTAATGAAGACAGTATTCACGACAAACCCTAATCACATTTGATATTAAATACAAGGCTCTGAATAGAAAATATATCGGCTTATATTCAATATCAAATTCTACGATCAACACATATCGTAATGGAAATAACGATATATATATATATATCTTTCAAATTTCCATAACAACATCTGTATAATCACGAAATCCAACATCGAAATATTCCAAAGACAATTTCGATTCAAATCCATTCCAATTCAATTATTGGAAATTCTGGTTACTTTTAAAACCCTTGTCAAATTCAATTTATTTATTTAAAAACAAATAGAATTATAATTCTAGTTCAAAACTAGTTCATTTCAATAAAAATCTATTTTTATCTTTTCAAATGTGGAGTTTTTCATCCCAATTCTTCCCAAATCATTTCTTATGATTTTACACAAATTATTACTATTTTTAATAATTTTATCAAGGCCCGTACAGTCGATTTCCATCAACGGCCATCGAACTGCACTTACATCGACCTTTTCCAAATTTGATTTGGACATAATTCCAAATCCAACTGTTAGATTTCAAATTTCTAATATCCATTAGAAAGCTCTTTTCGATACAAACCCAAGATTCCGGTTTTAGGAGAATCCAACAGTCGGATCTCCCGCAATATCCATTCAAAGTCAATGGTCGAAATTCACGAACTACCGTAGCGCGGCGCATTCTATTCAGGCCATTATATTATATATATAACATATATAATATATACTTCGTCGATTTCCTTTTAAAACATATTTTATAAATCGTTTTAAATTTGTTTTCGAAACGATTTCAAATTCATTTTCAAATTCAAATCAAGATTGAATTTTTCAATATAAATTCGTTTTACATTCATCTCAAATTAATTTCAATTTAAATCGGTTTTTAATTCAATTTCATTTCGATTCAATTTCAATTTGAATTCATTTCTCTTCAATTTCAATTCCAATTCCATTCAATTTCAATTCGAATTCATTTTCAATTCGAATCCAATTCTATTCAATTTCAATTCGAATTCATTTCAAATTGATTTCCATTCAATTTCAATTCGATTCGAATTCATTTTCAAAATATTCAATTTTGAAATCACTTTTCAATATTCATTATAAAAACGAATATAATCGATATAAATATCGTTTGCGTTAAAATGGCGTCAATCTAATCAACACAGCTTCATATATTTCTGTTTTCAAATATTCTATTTCAAATATTTCTTTTTTTCAAATATTTCTATTTTCAAACATTTCTTTTTCAAATATTTCTATTTTAAAACTGGAATGAGGCCCAATCAATTACCATAGATTTTATTTCTATGGATTTCCATACAACGCATGTATATATCAACAATGACAAATAATCAACCATCATCCAAAGTGCATTCTACACTGTATAAGCATCAAATATAGATATTCAACGCTTATAATAGTCTGTCAATCAATCGATCGACATACAACTAATTATTGGGATTAGTGTATGTCATATATCACGCCAATACCCGTGTGGGGTTTTCAAAAAATCAAATACAGATTTTATTTGTGCAGTTGGGCGACGTGTAAAATTTATCGTCCCATCAGTATCAGTCAAATGTGTGTATATAAACAAATCGTCCGATTCGTTTATAAATATTTATTTTATATACACGTTAAAAATTATATTTTTAACTATAAAATATTTTCCATTATCAAATATTTTATTTCATTTCACATCACATCACACAATCAACTACACATCAAAATAAAAAAAACAAGCATTCAAGCCGTCCATGGTCTGTGGACGACGGGTGTCGGGTGCTACTAAACACCTCTGCATCCTAGTATATATTTTAACTAGAAAATTAAATTAAAAGTGAGAAGTTCTCACCGACTAGCTAATCCAAACGCCACGACTCTTCTTATGTAGAAATCTTCGCCGTTCTCCCTTTCGTCCATTCCACTGTCCGTAGCCACTACATATATAAAAATCACATTTTTATACTGTTGTCTTTAAAATAAAAATCACATTTTTATTTGTTTACTTTCAATTTAAAATTCATATTTTTTTCTTAACCATTCTAATGATCAAAATCGTATTTTTACTTTGCAATATATATGATAAAAATTCTATTTTTGAATCGCTACTATACAGATAAAAATTCTATTTTTATAACGGTGTTCATATGATAAAGATTATATTTTAATCACGCTATTCTCTATATAAAAATTATATTTTTATATATCTACCTCTAATATAAAGATCGAATTTTTATATCATCGCCATAAAAATCCCATTTTTATTTCAACATATATAATAAAAATCAGATTTTTACTTCGCTACTAATGTAAAGATCAAATTTTTACTATCTACATAATATAAAAATCGTATTTTTCTCTACTATATAAAAATCGTAACTTTTTACAATGCTTTTCGCTATATAAAAATATAAACTTTTCTTTAATTAAAAACCATTTCCTCCTTTAAATAAAAATCACTGAAAATTCATTTATAATAAAACTGAAAGTCATTAGTTAAATAAACTAAAAATAAATAAAATAAAGAGCTTACAGGTGGTTAAGAGGAGGGAGGCGGGTTCACTGTTGACGGAGGAAGTCTGAGGAGGGCGCAGGGGCATGGGCAGCGTTCGATTTGGAGGGGAAAGGGGGGTCTGGCGGCGTTCGATTTGGAAGGGGGGATCAGGGTGGCTCGCGGCGAGAGGAGGAGAGGGGTGCCCGCGCCTGAGGCTGCGGTGACGATGGAGGGGGGCGACGTTCGTGTGTAGGGCGATAGGTTTTTTTTTCTTTTCATTCGATCTGAAAATGAAAAGGAGGGGGGCGTTGACCGAGTCTGAAAGGGAGGGGGGCTTAAGGGAGATTTTATTTTATTTATTTAATTAATTAATTTCAAAAGCAACTTTTATTTTCAAACTCGAAATCGAACCCACCGACTGTTGTCCATAGCTAATTACCCCCATTCCAAACACAATGGGATATGTATCGTAGGCTGATTCGATCATTTCGATCAGTTTTCGTCAAAATCAACATATAACTCTATATATTGAATTTGAACGTGCATTTCAATTTACCGGGGCCACATACAGCCTTTAAAAATTCCAGAATAATATTTTCTAGCTTCATATTGACGATACGGTCCTAACAAAACTAATTTCATCAAATTCTGAGACCGTTTGAAAAAGGGCCATTTTCCGGTCGATTAAAATCAACTTAAACTGGTCAAACGCGTTTTACTTCGCCATGCTCACATATTAATTCGAAAAATTACGAAATTTGAAACATATCCATAATTTGTCATCGCAGATCCAACAAAAGTGGTTTCGTCGAAAAACGAGGTCGTTTGCAAAATTTCCATTTTCAAGGGCCTGAATTCCATAACGACTATTCTAAATTTTCAACTGGACATATCTTTTGATTCCCGCTATGAAATTTCAATTTTTCAGATTCGTTGGAAAGATATTCTCGAATAGATTCGAATATTTTTGGTTTCACTAAAATCAGGTTTAATTTGCACCCGGTACATTCATTTGAAATTTGAAATCGAATTATCGAACTACCACGCCATTTTCAATTCCTTTTATATATGTAAATAAATATTTATATTCTAACATCGAGCTATATAAATATATACATTCTAATTCTATTCAAAATAAATTTCTCGTCGTTATTATTTAAAATAATTCATTTTAAATAATCAAAATCCGCTAGAATTGCCAAAATAAAATTTTTAAATTGGCTCAGATTTCCGGGTTATTACATAAATCATTATACATAAGCCTTGAGTCCCATATAAATCAAATATTATATAATAAACTTCATTTAAAACTTATTTCAACGTAACTTAGTTCTATCATAATAAAACTCCATCTATTGTTTTAAACTACTCGATTTGGGATCGAATCCAAATCTTAATTTACCCAACGGGCTTTAATTCACTTTGGTTTCTAGTTCGATTTCCATTTCATATTTTTTTACCTTTAAGTTTCACTCTACTTATTTATTTCAATAATCAACCCATTACCAAATATTTCCTAAAACTTGATTTTAAAACATCTTCGCCAAACCTTGGATTTTAGGAATTCAAGTAAATAGTATTCCAAAAAGACTTGAATTGGAACTTATATATAGATTTAATATACATGCACTTAAAACTTATTTGACAAGTAACAGGGTTTAAGACTTTACAAACTTCAATTTAAATTTATTCAATACTATAATTAATTTCAGTCACTTAATTAAAAAAATTACATTATTATAAAATTATTTACTAATCACTAACAATTCTATTTAAAACATATATGATAATCAAATCTCATTTAAGTAGTTGTCTTATTCAACTAAACATAACGAATTCGTTAATCCATTTCAATTGGTCTTTCCACTTAATTTAGTAATATAATTAATTAAATTAATTCCATCTACTTTGATGATTATAAATAATAATCAATTCCAATATAATCCCATTTAATTGTTTACCAATAAGCAAGTAATCCGAGTTATTATTTTCTAGGTAAATCCCCCTTCGCTTAAGTCTTATTAACATAGGATTTTCCTTCATAAAACCATTTAATAAATATTAATTTCCTTTTATAAACTTTAATTCAGAATGATAAACTTCAAATCTCTCTTTAGTTATAAAATAAATTTATAACTTCATTACTGTCGGATTCACCTAACGGTAATTCAATATTTATAAAACAAGGGATTTTTAGGCCATCCGCTATCAACTACTCAACCAATACCTCCTATTGGTTTAAAACATCACATCAACGTTGAATTTAAATTCAACGTTCAGTATTCAACCAATATCATCATTTGGGGTAAACAATTCTATATTTAAATAATATAAAAAATATATAATGTATTTGAGGAATCCGGTCGGATCCCTCCAACCTGTACGTCCCTGCATTACAGATCATAATATTATATTAACAATTATTAAAATCATCCAATACGATAAATATAATTGTCGACAGTCATTAACTAACAAATCAACCAAGGCATGCAAGCATCCAATCAACGATAAATGATTTTTATATGAATTTAACACATCATACTATTTCAGAAAAGTGTGAGAATTAACTCACCTTGATTTTGATTCGATGGTTTAGATTATTTTATATGAATTCAAACAAAAATCCAGCGGCATCCGAATTACTCCGAATCAGCTCAGCAGCTCCGGCTTTATTCATACGATCCTAATGGCTTTTGTTCCGTGTGATTCTGACAACGTATCGACATGTTACGAACGTTACGGTATTAATTAGTTTTAAATAAATTAAATTAAATAATAAAAGCTAACTATTTACCTTATCTCATTAATAGTCCACATGATCAATGAAACCCGTTGTTTCTCCTATTCCCTCGTTTGAACCCATCCCTCCTCAACTAAGAAAAACAGGTGTCGTTCTAATCTCCAGAACTCCTTTGTGTATTCGTTCAAACAGACATCTCACCTCGCACCGCTAACTCCAACGCCACCGCACCACCTTCGGGCCTTCGGGAATCAATCGGACGCCGCCTGCAGATCCACCCCAGTCCCTTCCGCCTTTACTCTCGTTTACTCCATTCAAGTTGTGGCGCGGTTACCAGAACCCACGAACGTTTTCTCCATTCCCTTCTCATCAGCTTCGCTACCCGCGACCCCTTCTCAATAGCACCACTCCAGTCCTCGCCACCTTACATTCCAGCTTCTTCTTGCACCTTTCTCAACATTCAAACAATACTCCAGCATAACCTTTTATTTTGACTAAACTTCCCCCTTCCAAATCTTCTTCTCACAAACAACCCTCCAGGTTAGTACTACGATTCTGCATTGTTTTGCTCCTGACGTCCTGCCTACACGATCTGCACTTTCCATGAACTTCCCAAGCCCACTGTTTCAGACCATCCCCTAACACACATACATCTCCTTCTCCCATATATTTTCATGTAACACAGTATACCCATCATCGAACGCCTCCTCCATCACTTGCGAACCCATCTTTTTTCTTTCAATGCCATGACTTCTTCCAACTATTTTCTTCTCCACGTTTTGCTTTTAATAGTCCCACCAACTTACTTTCGAAACCACTCCCTACTCCATAACCCGTCAGTCACCGTGCCCACTCTCCTTCTTCCTTCTTAGTTGTTCGTTTCTCTCCACCTCGCCATCAATAAACGCGATTGTCTATCTCCCTGCTTTTGTACAGTGACGTATCGGATTTCAACGCAAAGAAACTTGCATGTTTTATAAGTTGAGTTTGGAAAACGAAAATGGACATCTGTTTAGATTTTTACTCCTGTTTTGAAATGTTTTCATTGTTCAAAGCTTGCGGTAACCATTTAAGGGTATCAGTATTTTCCATTTTGGTTTGCTGAACGAGGGGGAAACGCGGTATATATACAGGAATGAGAAGAAGCTAAGCCTAACGTTTAATCCTACTCTTGCTAGCTAACATGGCCGGTCCTGGAAAGCAGGAGGCCCAAGGCCAAAATGTGAAGGTTCTTGCAATAAAACAGGCTGGTGGAAATTGAGGCCCTTACATTCAAATGCTTAGGTTAAAAAATTGAACCTAGCAGGAATTGAACACTGCACTACAACATGAAAGTGCAGCAGCTTTTCCACTGGACCATAATGACTTTTGAAAAGTTTGAATGGGTAAACCTTAAATATAAAAATTTTACTGAGGCCCCGGAAACCCTGAGGCCCTAGGCCACCACCTTGGTGGCCTTGGGCCAGGGCTGGGCCTGCTAGCTATGTGTAGTGGCATGGATCCACAGTCAGCGTTATTTCATTTCAAAAAGATGGGCAGGTGACGGGCAGATGGTAGGTTAGCTACTTAGCTTAAGGTACCAGACATAGTGTAGCACATTGGAAAAGAAACCAATGGCTGTTACTTTCGCTATTGTATATTATGAGTTGGCAAATCAATTTCCAATTCTGCCGCAGGGATGTGTTTTTAAATTAAATAGCATGTGCATGCTATTTAGTGTATAGGTTGCATGGAAAAACAGCCGGCATGTACTTTCTGGGTAGAATTGACGTGAAGTTTGGGTGCAGTAGTATGGTAGGATAGGTAGGACCAAGTGACCCTTCATGTGATGAAATATTTATCACGAATAACAAACAAAAATATAAAAGAAAACGATTTCTATTACTATTCAGGTGTGATTGCTAGACATGAGGGACTAAAATTGTTTTAGTTGGGATTACCGGACATGCGTTATCTAAGTATTATATTGAGATGATTACTAAACATGTGATGATTGAATTTGTTGATGCACAACTTGGGAACATGATAATTCGTAAATGTGCAATGCGATGATAATTCAGTGGAGTTTTTAAGACAAATAACGCAAATAACTTATGATTTGAATCTGCACAAATAGTTCAAATCATAAATAGTTCAAGACTATTTAAAGCAAACCATAACGAGGTATACTAAAATTTTAAGCAATCAACAACGACTTACTTTCTTCCTAATATCAACGGAGGATACCAAATTAAGTAAAATGTACAAAGACTTGCATTTAAGCTGTTATTCGTTTATTTTATAGTCTTATTTGGTATATTTACTCGAAACTTGGGTGTAAGAAAGGTTAATTTAACAAGAGTCTGCGTTATAAAGTACTGCATCAATCTTCATCACATGTTGACTTCTAGCAGGTCTGATCTTCATTTTACTCATAATTAAATGTAGCTTATAACATTACTCATATTTCCCCAGTCAAAACATAGTGATATTTAATTCCAGATTTGTTGGACATTGTGGCTTGGCTGACTAGGTTGTTAAATATATGCAGGGTTCACAAAAATTGGTGTAACATTAATCGGTATTCATATATAATGTACATGAGTAAGTTAAAAAGTATTGTATGTAGTGTTCAACATGTTGGAAATGTTGGTTTTTTGATATGATGGTTGATATAGAATAGGGGTGACTCTTTTTTAATAGTCGCCAATTGCTTATTTATCTAACTACATGCTGATACATTCCCTTTTTGGTGGTAGTGGATCTAATAAATTTTAATATTATGTTTTACAGACTTCTACAGACAAAAATAAAAATATCTTTGTGACAGGCAATGTGTCATGATCCCAAAAACATAATAATATAGACAAGTTAAAGTATATTGTGATGTCTCAAACCGTTACTATAGGGTGTAAAATACTTTAAATAAATAATTGTTTAATTTCGAAATTAGAAATTATAGTAAAATCCTAAAAATTAAATTATAACTATGTCTCAAATATTTTGTTCAGATTCGAAACCAATACCATATTATATTAAATAAATCGTTACGGCATATAAACGACTCCATAACGACTATTTGAAATCTTAATTTGGACATAACTCACAATTGATAGGACGAAATACCGATTTTTACTTTCATTAGAAAAATATAATTTTATAGATTCCAACGTTTATGGTTTCAAGGAAATCCAATTTACAATGGATTCTGTATACTTATTTGAAGTTCAAAACTAAATATTATGAACTACCGTGCCGTTATGAGCTCGTTTATAATTAAATATAAACTATACGTTCAAATATTGTTTTATAAACGATTATAAATCCAACTAAAATTCCAAATTAATATTTAATAAAATAAAATATATTAAATACCTGACTACCGAAAATATGAGTTGTTACATCGAACGTGCTACGGTGATGTGGGTCGAACATGCCTGCTACAGTGATTGTAGGTCGAACGTGCTACAGTGATGTGGGTTTAACATGCTACAGCGATATGGGTCGAACGTTTCTGCTACAGTGATTATAGGTCGAACGTGCTACAGTGATGTGGGTCGAACGTGCTCTGCTACAGTGATTGTGGGTCGAGCGTGTACTGTTACATTGATTCTAGTCATGCATTGCTACAGTTCTGGTTGTGAAATGCTCAAGGGTGTTGAGAAGATGGCTTCGACGAGAGTCCGGATGAGGATGTTCGAAGTGATGTGATATGTTTGTTGTTCGTCGCGTGCGATGATGCATTGCTATAGTTCTGGTTGTGAAATGCTCAAGGGTGTTGAGAAGATGGCTTCGACGAGAGTCCAGATGAGGATGTTCGAAGTGATGTGATATGTTCGTTGTTCGTCGCGTGCGATGAATGTGGGAATGTCTCAAGGATGTATTGAGTTCATATGAAAGGACGATTCAAGGATGTATTGAGTTCGTGTGAAGTGATTGCTCTGAAGTGTTCTGAGCTTATGAATAGTCATAATTGATAACGACTAGAGATGAGAAGGCCGATGAATTATCTTTGTCGTAGATTCTAGCAGGCTCAAAGAAGGGGTATGATTGAAAGACTGATTGTAGGTCGAGTACCTTGGGTGTCGTGTACGGCCTAGACACGTGTTGTGTATAACGTGTAAGGTTTTTTCTAGAACCAAGGAATCGAGTATGGTCCTTGACAATTGATGGCAAATTGTTAGCCAGTCATACTGTTAACGATGGTTTCAAAGCAAGGTTGGCGGTGATAGCCAGAGTCAGTTGTGGACGTTTGGATGCTTGGTTGTTTTGATTGTACCATATCCATGAGATTGTCTGACTTCGAATGAGGTGTCATTTGGGTGCTTTTCTGAAATTAGTTTCGGCCTCTGGGGCTTGTGCTTGAGGGATGCCAAGTTCGATTAAGGTTGTGACGGCCCGCCCCGCACCAGCTGACATTTCCAATGAAAGTGCGTTGTGCCAATGTCCAACTAGCACGGGACGGTCGCCAAAGAAAGGAAAAGAAAGGAATTTTGAACTAACAAGGAACCTGTAGCATGTCTCACAGCGCATGAGATAAAATATAATAATAACCTACTTTGACATAAAACAGGCGAGACAATGCATAAGCTGGAAATTAAACATCATAGTAGCGGAAAATCCAAATACAGCTTACGTTCCTCATCATCATTATTACAATTTTTGAAAACTGTATCTAAAGCAAAATAAGGAAGGTACACTACTAATGCCCAAAGTAGTGACCAACTGCGACACAGAGAGAATATATAGGAATAATATATGTAATCCGCCTGCTCATCTCAGGACAGCTACTCGTGCACAACCACCTAACCCGTCTCTAGTCTGCCCATTTAAGAGCACCCAGAGTAATAAGAAGATACATAAAACTCTGGGTCGGACAAAAGTCTGGTATAAACGGTAAGCAGCAAAAAAGAACAGTAACAGGTATGCTAAACCATACCTGAACCTGGACCAACAACCAAAGAGTTAGCACACAAGATGTACAATACTCTAAGGTGACACTAACATATGGTGAAAAGATAAGGGGGTGGGGGTGTGCATGTCATAGTGATCTCAAACAATCAAGCATAGCAACCATCCTCACAACTCTCACTCAGTGCGTAAAGCATACAATATCCACTACTTCGACCACCCAAATCCTTGCTATGATCATTTTGCCCCATGGAGTCATAGCGACTCCACTGCACTGATCCATAGCCACTAGTCCTTGCTATGTCCGCTCTGCCCCCATGAAGTCGTGACGACTTCACTGCACTGGCTCATAGCCATGCTACGATCACTCTACCCCATGGAGTAATAACTACCCCACTGCACTGATCTTTAGCCTAACATTCATCTCTCGTTGGTGAATCAAAGCTATGGACGTCGACAACTCCTTAGCACACGTCCCGCAGCAAAACCCAATCATAAAGTTAACTCATTGGTTCTTGTTTGGATCCTGAGTACAAACTTCCCATTTGGACTACCTTTGCATCTCGGGTTTTGGTCATCATCTCCATTCGTGATTCTTTAATTTAGTTCGTTCGCTGTCCAGACTCAAAAATTGGATCGTGATTTCCCCCGGCCATCGGATTGTGGTCCTCTTTCAGCTCGTGGCTCGTGACATCATGCTCCAACATCGGTTCGCGGCTCGTGGTCTGCCTCCTCCAGCTCGTGGTGACCAATTCGGCTCGGGCAACATCTAGGTGGTTCGTCTTATTCCTCAAGGTCGGGGTGTGGGGTTCGTGATCATCCTCACGATCGGGGTGTGCGGTTCGTGATCATCCTCACGGTCGGGGTGTGCGTTTCATGATTATCCTCACGGTCGGGGTGTGGGGTTCTTGATCATCCTCATGATCGGGGTGTGCGGTTCGTGATCATCCTTATGATCAGGGTGTGACCAATTTCCTGCAACTCTTTCTGGCCAGCTATTTATGCCATACGACAGCGTTTTCGACCATTCTAACTGTTCTAAACGACCACAAAACATTCCAAATAGTCATAGCAACATGTATAATCGACCATATACACCAAAACAACAAATAATCATGTCAATATGGATAAAACATGCCCAAAACCCATGTTTTTCCCCTTAATCATGTTTAAGCACAACTAATGATAGGATTAGCAAAACTTATCCGAATTAACCCAAAATTCTAAAAGAACCCTAAAATAATATTTTAGAATTTTTCAAATTTTTCCAGAATTTAATTACGTATAATTTCGCTAATTACCACTAATCACCACTAATTAGCCGTAATTAGTGAAAAACTATGCAAATCACTCACCTTGGCCACAAATAAACTATAGATCTGAAATATTATCTGTTTTGGGTCAAATTCTAATGCAACACAGCAGCTCCAACTTTTATTTGGTGTTATTTCCCCTTGAATTGATATAGCTTGGTTTAATCTTCAATTTGAAAGCGATTAGGAGCGATTTGGGATGAAATTAGAAGGTGGAGGCCATGGCTAGGGTTAGAGAAATGTTTTAGGCAGTTGAAAAATGAAATAAAATTCGTTTCCTAACTGTTCACAGCCTCTCCATAACCCTAATTCTGAAATGGGTTATGGGCCCTCTTGCTAATCACCCTAATTAGGCCCGGTTAAACTGTTTTTCACCTTCTAAACCTTATTTCAGCTATGTCTCCCAAACGGTAAATCCGTTGGCTAATGTGAACACTCTACGGAAAGGTAAACCATCATTTGAATCTAATGGAAGTGGTTTCAGGTCAAAATTCCTTACCAATCAAAAGTTATGGCCGAAACAAGATCAGCTAGGGGCAAAACGGTCATATAAAAATCGGCAAAAATCATGAACATGGGGAATGACCCCAATAGGCGTTACCCAAAGTTACATGGACATAAGACTTCGTAAGAGAAAGAAATAAATAATCTACGATCCTTCGATGCGTAGAATGCGGGTCGTTACAGAGGTGGTTTTCGTGAGATATAACTAGATGTTGTATGAGTTGCTTTTTCCATGTATGAATGGTCGTTCAGATTGCCATGGTTGAATTGTTGTTCCTTTGGATGTATAGATTGTAAAGGCTATCACTGTCGGAAGTGGGGAAGGCAGTCATGGGTACTTCTCTGGTGCTTGGGTAGATTAGTTCGTATATCTACCTATTATCATATACTTTATTGATGAAGTTTGTTAGCTGTTTTATCGCTCACTAAGATTATTGTCTATCTCAAGGTTTTATGTTTTCCTCTTATTACCTTGGGTTGTTCATCCGTTCTTAGATGGGCAGACTAGGTGGAAGGTGACAGTTGATTTCTTAGTGAGGACAATGTAGATGTTCGGATGTGAGCAGGAGACTGGCGTGCTATCTTACTTACTATCTAGTATTGCTATTTCCGTTGTTCGTTATTCTCTGAGTGTTTTAGTAAGGCAATTTGTATAAACACTATTGTTGTAACTCAAGTCTATGGTATTACTTTCTAGTCGTTATGAAAGTTTAGTGTTTTCTGCTTCACTATTAAACTTGTTGTATATATTCTATTATATTTTATCCTTGCGCTGTGAGATTTACGATAGGTTCCGATTGAGTATCATACTTTGACAATCGTCCATAGCTTCCTAGAACACCTTTCAGTGCATTATTCCCCTTGTATAGTGCGGGGGTTATGGGCGGTCTTCACAATTTCTCTCATTTTGAATGCTTCCTGTCTATTTGAGGAACTATTCATGTTTAGACTATTGTAAATTTATTTTTATTCATCTTAGATATAATGATACCACCAATTACGCACTAAAAATTGGATGATATCGTTAGTGCATTTGTTTACAAAATGTTCTACATATTATATAATTCTATGAAAGACTCAATCTTTATCAATTTGAATTCTCGTTTTCATCTAAATTAATCATGCATTCATTATTACTTTATTACCTCAAACATTTCTCATATTCTAATTCTTTCACTTCCATTCATTTACTTGCAGTTTTATTTCTTCCCGTTCTCCAATTTCATATAAATCTTGCAATTCAAAAAGCAATTATACCTTCAGTCTTAAATAAAATTAATAATATTGTCAAAAGTATCAATAGGTCTTCCCTTTGTATTCATCATGAATTATTTTTGATCCTATTCGTGTTTTATAGCGGTTGTATTTGTACCAGTTTCAAAAAAAAAAATAGATTATTAGACCGATCAAGCTTGAGTTACAAGTTTTTTTTTAATTTACGTTTTTAATTAATTTAAGGTTAAAATTTCAGTTTTTGACTTCAGATCTTTGCTTTAAGTTCTTGCACTCAAAACTTGTTTTACTTCTTGTTTTTTGTTCCAATTTGTATGGCTGTAAATTTGGTTTCGTACTTTTTTCTTGCAATGGTTAATATATTTGAAAATGTATGGTACAACAAAACCTTATGTTGATTTGTGAAATCTATTACATGTCAAGCATTTTGTTACCTTATGTTTTCTTTAAACGTTTACTTTAAATTGATTTTTTATTGTTTAGTATGATTTTGTATATTGTGCTTTTGTAATGACATGCCTTTTTGACCGCTTCAAGTCGGTAATTAAACCAATTCGAACCAATCAAGATGACAGATTGTTATCGCTTATAGGGTTTAAATAGAATCAAACACAGAATTCACAACATAGAAACAGACAATAATATCTCATAGTGATGCTTTTATTATAAAAATATCAGAGTTTACAATATTTTTACAGCGGAAGATTTAAATATATACATTTTTAATAAAATAAAATAAAATTGCAGATTTCATGAACCAAAGCGAGCATCCTCATCACTCTCTAACTTTTATAGCTGAAATCTTTAAATTTGCAACACTCGGGTCTGACCCGATCGTTTCATGCAAAACACAAAACACTCGGGTCAGGATTAACTTTATTCGAGTAAGTCGACATCAATAAAGAAATAAAAATATAATAGTTAATCCTAACAAAATAGATTTCAAATTTCATAATATATATACCAACTGTTTGTTAGGATTGTCTCACATGTTGTTCAGAAGGAATGGAGGGATTAAATAAAAAGTCCCACATCACGAAATAAATTAGAAGAGTGGAGTACAAATATGAGTTGGTAGGCACATAATATTATGGATTCCTTTTGTTACAAGGATGTGTGTGCCCACTCATATGTGTGTGCCCAATAAGGAGAAGGGGTGCTTTGTTCTGACTGTCGTTACATAACAATGGTATCAAAGCCAAAGGTTACAGATTAGGCCATGCATGCAAGGCAATGCTCTAAAAATATACTCGTAAGATATATGCAAGTCGAGGGAGAGACTGTCAGGATTGCCTCGCATGTTGTTAAGGTAGCAACGATGGCTTGAATAAATAGTCTTGCATCACAGAATAAATTGAAGGAGTGGAGTACAAATATAAGTTGACAGGCACGTAACATGGATTCCTTTTGTTACAAGGATGTGTGTGCCAACTCATATGTGTGCGCCAACTCATATGTGTGCGCCCTTGCTCAAGGAAGGGGGACTTTGTTCCGATCGTCATTACGTAACAGTGGTATCGACACCAAAGGTTATGGTCTAGTCCACGCAGGCAAGATAGTGCTTTCAAAATACTCAAAGGGGATGCGAATCAAGGGGAAGACCGTTAGGATTGACTCACATGTTGTTAAAGAGAAATGACGGGTTTGAATAAAAAGCCCCAAATCACGAAATAAATTAGCGGAATGGAGTGCAAATATGAGCTGGTAGGCATGTAACATCAGGGATTACTTTTATTACAAGGATGTGTGTGCCAACACACATGCATGAGCCCTATAAGGAGGAGAGGGTTTTGTTCCGACCGTCATTACACTACAGTATTCACTACTGCATGAATTAAACAAGAAGCCCTTCAGGTTTTCACTTTGTGAGGCTATGTATAAATCTAATGGATGCAAAGACACACACAGGTTTAATATTATGGTGTGTGCATGGAAATAAGGCAATATATATATATATTCAGTTTGAAATATAAAATGGTAGTAAAGTGTGTAGAAAAAGCCTATCATATATGGGTTCAACTCAACGTGGTGCATAGTATAAATAAATTTTCACAGCAAGGTGACCTAAAGAGGTAATTTTAGGTGCATCAAAAATAATTTAGGACATGCATTACTGTGTATGAAGCCTCATCTTCACTGTCAAATAAAAGTGATATGTACATTACCTTTCACCAAGGTATAGTAAAATGAGACAAATTATCCATATTTTGTAAAAGGCATGTTCGTAAAGCTTGGTAGCATCCACAATATTAAATGACCGGATATAGTAATATTGCAAACACAACATGAATACGTCAATTGGTTTATGGTTATAGAGGGAGTGCAAAAATATGTGTGTTTCCAGTAGTAAGAAAAATGTGTGCCTTATGGCTGGGTAATCAAGTGATGGTGCAATCTTTCACAGCCTACAACTAGTTTAGAAAGGGGAAAATCCTAGTTATGTATACCGGCTCATGTGCTAGGAAGCATGGACAGTTACATGGTTTAAGAAAAACATATCGATAAATTAGGTGAGTTCTTAGCAGTAGTACGAGTATGGCATAACATGTCATAGTCCAAAGTACTACATGCTATCAAAATGAAACAACACAAGTAGGACCAATTCCAAAACACTGCATATTTATAACATATATACATTCAGTTCCAAGTCAGCATGTGTGAACTGAACAGTTCATAACAAAAGCTACTAGTTTAAATAGAGAATAGGGTTGAGCAAAAATATGTCTTAACAAAATTTTATAAACAAGACAAGTTTGTAACTACATGTTTACAAGTAAAGGCACATGAATACATGCATTTAAAATGCATATATTCATGTTGTTACTTCACTTATGCCCATGCATTTCGAATACAAACTGGCAGGGGAAATACAATGACACTACGATAAAACCTTAATAAACTAAATCAAGTTATAGCATAAGTGCAACAGTTATAGTATAAGTGCCAATTAAATTCAATAAATATGCACAGAATGGAACGGTTTAAATTTAGACAAAAAGTGAAATAATGTGACCCAGTGAATTTGAAACAAAGAAGATGAAGTAGTCAGGTTGCAGCAACGAACCGCGTATAGGCACAACCGAGCCCAAACATGAATACACAAAGGTCAAAGAAAAGAGCAGATTTACAGGCCATCAAAATTCAAACACAGATGGAGTACCTATGCGTGCTTTAGCTAAAAGTCAAGTCAGGTGCAGGTTACTGCATTCATAGGTTTGTAGTGATATTTATATAGAAGTGTATAAAACCAGTTTCACTTAAATTGTTCCAGCAAGTAAGGGTGGAAATTTATAATACGAAACAAGGCAGCGGTGTGCTTCAAATTTTTTCTCAAAATAGGATAGGCTACAGTCAAGGCAGTGTGTACATGTATGCCAATATGTGAATATACACATAAAAAAAATACACAAACGTCTACATACTATTCAACCCCCAAAACAGTCAAATGATCCGTGTAAATTTCCAATGTTTCTAGCATGTGAGCAACACGCAAAACTATACAAAAGCATGACAATACAGAGTTCCAGGGTCAGGCCAACGACAAGTAATGTGGCCAGAGTTACATAAACATGGCCAATACTAATACAAGAACGTGACCCAAAATCACAATGGCACAGTGGATAAAGTCAAGGTACAACAAATCCAGTGAACTACAAGACCCAAGAATTCCAAGTACACAAGTTAACAGAATGCACATATGAATTAAGGTAAAATTCAAATGCAACAATAACGCAGTACCCACAAGATAGCCAACGGTAACAAGAATCAGCTATTATATTTAGTTTGTATCGATGTTGCAATACTTGAATAAAGTAATCATGAGCAGATACTCAACTTATAGTTACAACAGTGAAAGGAGAAGGAAGCGGTGATGCCAAGCTTTGATTGCGGGTCTCGAGCACGATGAAGGTAGCGAACATGGCAGATCGAAAACAACCTGTACGATGGTGGGACTGGAGGGCAACGGAAAGCTCGATTGGAGTTCGGGAGGAGAGATTTAAGGCTGAGGGGAGAACGATTTAAGTTGAGGCCGAATATGGTGGAAGCCATGGATTTGATAACGAGGATTTCTTTGGTCGAAGAGAAAATGAGGGGGATGGGTTTCTTTGAATGAAACAAGGGGAGTAGAGAGAGAAAATCAAATGAAACACAGAGTTGTCTTAGAGAGGTATGATATCACGTGCTTTAAGGGTATGTTTACAAACTAACAAGTGTACAATTTCCTTTCTTTATGTTTTGTGTTTTTTAATATTTTTTCTTTCTTTAGAATTATAAATTTAGATGTGTTCAATTTATATATTCACAACTTGATTTTCATGCTAATTTACATTCACAAATTTAATTTTATATTTCAAAAATCAAAATTTTCAAATATTCAAATGAATATATTTCAATTATTTTAAAGTATTAATAACGTTTAAATTTACTTAACCATTTAGATTTAAATATTGAAATTAAATCAATACTCACAAAACTTATTCAAAAACAAGTTAAAATAGATTAGATTTTAAATTCTAAACAAATTTCAAGTATAAACATTAGTTTCAATACTAAATCTAAATTAACTACATATTTTAAAATGTCAAAAATTCTGGGTCATTACAATCTCCCTCATTGAAAGGTTTTTGTCCTCGAAAAGGAGAGGTTGTTAAAAATCATACTTGTATAAATAATCTCTTCGACTTAGAATCCCGGTTTCATTTCAAATTATTGAAATATTATATTTTTCTTTCATTCGAATTATACTACACTTTGGGATTTCAAAATATATGCATATAAAGTTATTAAACATAATCAGCATAACATAGGTACTATTATGTTATACTGACAATTAATGCCTATACAAACAAAATCGTAGGCTTGTAGTGGAGAATTGATTTCCAATATAATGGTTCCTGGTACGAAAGATCAATCTGTGGATTCAAAACCATTGTGCACACGGTATCCAATGGTTATATGTCCTAACATAGACACCATTATACTTTCCACAAAACATGAAATAGAATACCCAGTGAATAACATTCAAGGACTCGGACATCACTTTATTCTTCCATGAGGCACACACGTCACTGATACCCATGTGATCACTGAAACGTATAACTCGAAAAGAATACACATCTGATCACCAGTTTCCCATCATGCCGGGTGTGAGGCTACGCTCAACAAAGCCATGCTTTTCACAAAGCTACACTTTGTTCTTTCATCAGCAAATTCCACTTAGAATGCCACGTTGCCATTTCATAACTCATAGCTCATGTCTACCAATATGTAACCTCGGAGCCTATAAGTCTCAGAGAAGGGTGTTGATCTATGAGAATACTTCCCCTACCAAATAGAGATATATAGTAAAGATCAACTATTATGCCATAAAATGCAGTGTCAGAAATACAATCCATACAAGTTCGTTCTAGGATTGGACGAAACCGAAAGCATTCCCCTACTACCATTAATAGTGAAAAACTTTGCAATTCGACTATTTCCAAATATATCTGGACCCCTTTGTTGAAAGTCGACATTTATCTCTATACTGGTGATCATCTAATGAATAGAAAGTCAACAAGCGGTCCTTTCAACTCGAAAATATCGGGTCTTCATAATCTTCATAGTCTTCATTTTCTCAACTTCGTCCTAGATTGTTCGAAGTGGTTTTCAAATAAGAATCATCCAAATTCGATCCTAATCTCTTCGAATCAATCATCGTTATTCGAAAACAAAATGGATATAAAGGATTCAAGTAAAGTCTCTTTCTTTTGAATTTGGTTGTTATAACCATTCATTTGAGTTACTATAATCCTTAATCATTTATTCCTTAAATTAGGAAAATTATCCATTAATCATTTCTTCATTGAAAAAATATTCATTTATTATTCTTAATGACATTGTTTCAAAATATTTCAAATGTCAGAACTCAAGTCGTTGAAATTTCTTTGTTTATAAACCATTTATATAAATTATTCATCATATCCAAATAACTTGGAAAAATCGAATTTCCTTTCAATAATTGGAAATCTAAATTTGATCAACACGATTTTCTACCTTTCAAAATAAGTAACATGCATATTTAATCTTTCCAAATTCCAAATCAAAAGTTTTAGAAAATTGGTTACAATTTACAAATCATATCAACTTGTTTATATCAAATTTCGTTTCAAATAATCTTGTATATCCAAACAAATTTTATATTATAAGATAGAATCTTTCAAGAGCTTTGAGTCAATATCTTAAAAACTCATTCACGATTCATATAGTCGAATATTTTCTTTTTTCTGACATATCCCATTTCAAAATCCTTTACATAAATAATATAGGACCTTTTATTCATTTCCATTGTTAAATCTCGTTTGAACAGGTTAAATCATTTTAATAGTCGAAAAATATCTTGAAACAATTTTATTCAAAATACCATCACGCTTCTGATGCGCTACTCTGATCTAGCGTGTATATGTTTCAAACTAGTACTATTTCAAAAATGTTTATTCAAAACATAGAAATTTCAAAATTTTGAAACCAATTCTCAAATATATTTTTCCAGAATCCAATTCCTTTGCATAAGTTGGATTTTATATTTCAAAGCATTTTCAATTACTATGTAAATACCATTTGTTAATGTACTTACTATCTTGGATCAAATTAATCCTTTAAGAATTCATTCGTTAGTTGTTGCAAAACTCAAAGTTTACTTGTTCAAACTCAATCTTGGTTCCTTTCGATAAATGGCACAAAGAGGTTCACAGATTGGGATAGTGTCAAATTTCATGTGCTCGGGTCAAGTTAAGCCAAAGAACAAAATTTAGTATAATGGTTAGAGTCAAAGTAAGTTCACAAGGAAAAGGGTACGAATCGCACTACTAGTGAACAAACGGTCTGGGTTCAATTGTTCAAGTGGCGTAATCAATAGAGACTAAGATAGAAAAGTCAAATGCATATGCAGAAACAAGTATAGGCAGTTCAATCATGGGTAATCGAATAAAAGTCATTTCTTCTATACCTTATAAGTGATTACTTCTCAAGAAATTTCCATTTGATTCATTCATACAATTTCAAGTAGGGAAAATCAGTCCTCTCCCCCATTCAGACATTTATTACAATTTAACTTATAAGCTAAAATAGGGAGTGATATTTTCAAACACATCTTATATAAGGTTTCTTAACATAATAAGCTCACACAATTTATCGTTAAAAATTCACTTCTCCTACTATAATATATCCTTTTAAGCTTTCTTAAAAAATATATTTACCGAAATAGTTCAAGTATTTTTCGACGTCTTAATTGGAATCACATAGATATAGCTATCCCACTTTTGAAAGTCAAAAATAAATGCTGATGATGTTGCAGTGATCAACAGATCATCTTCAAGTGACTAGAGTGTGATTCCATAGCTATATAGTACAAATAGGATAGTATATACATTAGCTAGATGCATATCTAAAATATGCACATATGTGACTGTCCAACCTTGACGTCAAATAGATACCTAAAATTCTTATTATAAAATATATTCATTTCACATTGATTACCTTCCAAGTCTATATATTTTGAATGGACTTGAGGCTTAAGTTTATCGAAAAGAGCTTTCAAAGAATGGATTCAAAAAGGAATTTTATATTTCCAAAATATTTGTTTTTACTATATTTTATTTTCAAAATATGCTCTCTCTAGAGTGATTCTAGTGATAATTCCACCCATTCTAGGGTATTATTACCCTATCTCTAATGAGTTTTAAAACCCGATAAGCTAAGCTTTTTCAAACTTCAGCTCTGATACAACTCTATAATTACCTACCTTTTGACCTCTTCAAATTAGTAGTTAAACCGACTCGAACCGTTCAAAACGACAGATTGGTATTGTTTACGAAGTTTAAACAGAATCAAACATAGAATTCACAACACAGAAATAGACAACAATATCTTACAATGAAACTTTTATTATAAAAATATCATAGTTTACAATATTTTTATACCAGAAGATTTAAATACATATATTTGTAATAAAATAAAATTATAGATTAGATGAACCAAAGCGAGCATCTTTACCACTCTCAAACTTCAATAGCTGAAACCATTGAATCTGCAACACTCGAGCCTGACTCGAGCATTTCATGCAAAACACAAAATTCTCAAGTAAGGATTAACTTTATTCAAGTAAGTAAACTTAAATAAAGCACTAAAATAAAATATTTAATCCAAACAAAATAGAGTTCAAATTTACAAATATATATACCGAGTATTTACTGCGGCATGAATTAAACATAATGCTCTTCAATTTTTTACTTTGCGAGGCCATATATAAATCAAATGGTAGCAAGGACACATGCAGGTGTAATATTATGGCATGGGCATGCAAATCAAGGTATGGAAATAAGGCAGTATATATACTCAGTTTCAAATATAACAGGGTAGTAAAGTGTGCGACAAAAGCATATTATATACGGGTTCAACTCAGTGCGAGGCGTAGTATAAATAAATTTTCACAGCAAGATGTTCCAAAGAGGAAATTTTAGGTGCATCAAAAATAATCTAGTATGTGTTTTTATTGTGTATAAAGCCTCATCTTATCTATCAAATAAAAGTGATGCGTGCATTACCTTTCACCAAGGTATAGAAAAATGATACAGACCATTCGTATATTGTAAAATGCATGTCCATAAAGCATGGAACCATCTACAATATTAAGTGACCAACTATAGTAATATTACATATACAACATGAATACGTGAATAGCTCATGGTTACAGGGGGAGTGCAAAAATATGTGTGCTTTTAGTGGTAAGAAAAATGTGTGTATGATGGCAGGATAATCAAATGATGATGTAATCTTTCATAGTCTACAACCAGTTTACAAAGGGGAAAATCCTAGCAATGTATATTAGCTCGTGTACTAGGAAGCATGGACAATTACATGGTTTGAGAAAAATATATAAATAGTTTAGGTGAGTTCTTAGGAGTAATATGAGTATGGCATAACATGTCATAGTCCAAAGTACCACGGGCCATCAAAAATGAAACAACAGGTTTTCAATAAGGCAACAACATAAGTAAAACAAATGCCAAAACACCACATTTGTAAATATATATATATATATATATATATATTCGATTCCAGGTCAGCAGTTGTGAACTGAACAGTTCATAACATAAGCTATGAGTTCAAACAGGGAATAGAGCTGAGCAAAAATACGTCTTAACAAAATTTATAAACAAGACAAGTTTGTACCTAGATGTTTACAAGCAAAGGCATGTGAATACATGCATTTAAAATGCATATATTCATGTTGTAAGTTCACTTATACCTATGCATTTCAATTACAAAACTGGCAGGGAAATACAATGACACCACAGCAAAACCCATATAAACTAAACCAAGTTATAGCATAAGTGTAATAATTATAGTATAAAGGCCAATTAAATTCAATAAATATGCAAAGAGTAGAACAACTAGGTTCAAATTTAGACAAAAAGGAAAACAAAGTGACCAAATGAATTTGAAACAAAGAATACGAAATAGTGAGGTCATAGCAATGAACTGCATACAGGTAAAACCAAACCCAAATGTGAATATACCAAGGTCCAACACAACTACAGGTTTACAGGCCATCAAAAATCAAACACAGTTGAAGTATGCAAGCTTTCTTTAGCTAAAAGTCAAGTCAGCTGCATAGGTTACTGCATTCATTGGTTTATAGTGATATTTATATAAAAACATGTAAAACTAGTTTCACTTAAATTATTCCAGCAAATAAGGGTGGCAATTTGAGAGATACGAAACAAGGCAAAAGTGTGCTTTAGTTTTTTTATCAAAATAGGATGCGCCACAATCAAGGCAGTGTGTACACATATGCCAATTATTTGTGTGTGTGTGTGTGTGTATATATATACATACTATGGCTACTATGTATACATACTGTCCAACCCTCAAATAGTTAAATGATCAATGTAAATTTCCAATGGTTCAAGCATATGAGCAACATGCACAACTATGCAAAAGCCTAGCAATACAGAGTTGCAGTTAGGCCGACAATAAGTAACGTAGCCATAGATACATAAACACAGCCAATACCAATACAAGATTATGACCCAAAACCACAATGGCATTATGCACAAAGTTAAAGGTATAACAAGGCAAGTGAACTACAAAACCCAAGAATTCCAAGTACACAAGGCAACAGAATGCACGTATAAATCAAGGTGAAATTCACATGGAACAATCACGCAGTGTCCACAAAGCAGCCAATAACAACAAGAATCAGGTATTATATCTAGTTTTTATCGATGTTGCAATACTTGAATAAAGTAAATCATGAGAAGATACTCACCTTGTAGCTACAATATTGGAAGAAGAAGAAGAAAAGGAGGGTGTCAGGCATGGACAACGGGTCTCGATCACGATGAAGGCAGCGAACAGGGTAGATTGAAAATCGCCTATGCGATGGTGGGGCTGGAGGGCATCATAAAGCTCGCTTGGGATTGGGAGGAGCAACTTAAGGCTGAGGGAGGAATGATTTGAGTGGAGGTCGAATAGGGTAGAGGCCACAGACTTGTGTACGAGGGTTTTTTCGGCAGAAGAGAAAATGAAGGAGATGTGTTTCTTTGATTGAAATAAGGGGAACAAACGGACAAAAGAAAATGAAATGTGGAGTTGTATTAGAGAGGCATGATAACACATGTTTTAAGGGCTTATTTACAAACTAATAAGTGTACAATTCCCTTTCTTTATGTTTTGAGTTCTTTTATTTTTTTCCTTTCTTCAGTAATATAAATATAGATATATACAATTTATATAT
This sequence comes from Allium sativum, assembly GCA_030737875.1. Classification (NCBI taxonomy): domain Eukaryota; kingdom Viridiplantae; phylum Streptophyta; class Magnoliopsida; order Asparagales; family Amaryllidaceae; genus Allium; species Allium sativum. Next base: position 1,012,191,490 of record CM060926.1, on the reverse strand, counting down.
TCACAACCTGATTTTCATGCTAATTTACATTCGCAAGCTTAAGTTTATATTTCAAATATCAAAATTTTCAAATATTCAAACAAATATATTTCAATTGATTTAAAATATTAATAACTTTTAAATTTAATTAACCATTTAGATTCTATTGAAATTGAATTTACACTCACAAAACTTATTCAAAAACAAGATAAAATACAGAAGATTTAAAAATTTTAAACAAATTCCAAGCATAAACATTAATTTCAATATTAAATCTAAATTAACCACATATTTTAAAACATCGAAAACCCTAGGTTGTCACACTTTTAATCAAACTGCAGTAGTTTACTTTGAAATGTTGTTAGAAGTTTAATTCAAAATATGTGTTCTTTCAGCTTTTTTAATCTAAATAGTGTGTTTAATTTTACAAGATTTAGAATCATTTTTTGTCAAATCCTATTTTACCTTCTCTGTCAATCTGGAACTCACTATGTTTCCAAAAGTGTTATTTGATCGCTCTTCTGAATCTTATAGAGCATTGAGGTAATTATCATTCATTTTTCCTAATGTCAGTTTGAAATTATGTTTTCTTATTTTTTGTAAGTTGAAAAGTTTATGGAAAATGTCATAATAAATATTAATATCACGCAACGATTAAAAAAATTATTAAGCATGAAATTTAGTTAATCCGAATTCATAAAATCAATTATGATTAATTCAATTTGAGTTCGCCTTTAATCCTAATATAATGCGTTGTTCTATGGTGAATATGATAGTTTTTGCAATTTTGTAATGACCAACCTTTTCGAGCATTTCAAGTCAGTAATGAAACCAATTTAAATCATTTGAAAGTACAATATATTGTTATAGCTACGTGGTTTAATAAAATTAAATCATAGAACATATACAAATCATAGATACAAGATAGCAGAATAACTCGCAACGAAATAAATCACTTTGTAGTTCATTAAGATGCTAAATAAAAAATTTCAAAATCAAAATATATGATGTTAGTGTCAAAAAATCTTAGATGCATTACTACCTAGCACATGAGCCAATTATAGAAATAGAATGATAGAATCACTAAGATAGCAATAGCAGATAGATAATAAACCAAATGTCAATAGATCTTCAAGTTCCAAAAAAGGAAATTGCCAAAACTAAACTCCTCAGTCTGACTCGAGCACAAAGTCAAAAATAAAACACTTAAATCAAGATTAACATTCTCAATAGTAAATCAACTCAAGAGAAATGCTCAAATGAAATGCACAAGTAACTCGAAGGATATTTGAGATTCTCACCGTTAAGTATTCGTTAAATTAAATAGTATATAATACAAAATGCTATTATAATAGAATCTATGGTATACTATTGAAAATAGTGTAAGCGGGATTACCATTATTTCCCTCATACATTTATAATACCATAGTCTGTACAGATACTGTAAAGTCCAACGTAAATTTGTGCCTATCAGTGGGATCTTCATAGGTATGGTACAAATAAAAATCATAGTGAGATCGATCAAGATAATATGACAATACACATGAGGAGATACCAAGGGTAGGTTTCTACCAGTTGGACGTCTGGACCGGTGGTAATGCATAGCCGCAACTACCACCCTCCTCGAACTGCACTCCCATAACCAAAAGGTCCCAATCAAATCACAAGGTAATAGATGGTATCATAGAAGTGTTTCCGAAAAGAGGAGGTATCTCTATTAATTAAGGCATAGCTCCAGTTCTAGTTATTTTCATTATGACCCAAAGGTCAAGGCTATCCATCATCATTCTCTCACTTCATTCTAGTAGCGGTCACTAAACCAACCTACTTCCTTCTGGATTCTCCACCAGGTGTTTGGGTTTTAAGTGGTCTCACTATTGATATAGAGTATGTCAATATCGACTCCGGTCGCTTTAATAACCGAACGCTTATTTCACATTATGGTCATTTGTATCTAAAATCATATTTGAAATATCATAAATCAAACAATAACAATATTGATTTATATCCAAATAGTTACGTTCAAACATTTCAGTGACATAAATCATATTCCAAGTCAATTCATTTTTTGATTAAGTTCAAAATTTCAGGTTTCATATTTGCAAAACGGATTACTTAGAGAATTACGTTTTGTTTTCCCATTTCTATATCTCAAATATCATTTTTTTTAAAATCTTTGTATTACCATTTCGGACTCAATAACTCGAAACAGAAATAACTTTTATTTAAAATAGTTAATAAAATATAAAATATTCATATTTAAAAATAATTATATTTATAATAAATATAAAATATATAATAGTTAAATTTAAGATAAAATAATATAATTAAAACAGTTATATAATGTATAATAATGAAGTTAAATATATAAAATGGTGATATGCAATAGATAAATTTAAATAATATAATTTAAAATAATTTAATATATAATAATAAAAATTTCAAATAACTTAAGATAGTCCAATCCATACCACTTATCTATATTTCCATGTTCTGCTTGTCTTGATTTAGATTCAAAACTTTCAATTCAAATCAAGTTTAAACTTTTAACAATCTATTCTTGATTTCAACTAATTTCAAAACAGTGTTCGAACTGGGTTATTCGACTTTATTCTTAAGATACACTTTACCTTTAAATCACATATTACAAAGTTCATGTTTGTTAGATCTAAGTTTTCAATTTAAACAATTATAAATATTTTAAATTAAATTATATTTAGATTCAAAGTATTTACTTGATAAATTACTATCAAATTATTAAGTTTCAAAAGCATAACCAATTCATATAAGACTATTTCATTATTTTAAATTCACATCTTAAAATCAGTTTAAGTTAACTTGATAAATTTCATTTTTATCAAGTCATTTTAGTTAATTAAGCTATCATTAAATTTCTAGCTTCTCTTTAAACCTTTATATACTTATATTTTATGAAAATCTCTCTATATATATTTTTAAATTTATATAATAATTATGCATATTAAAAGATTTATTTATTTACTTATAAAATAATTTAAATTTTTTAAACTTTAATCTAAATAATATTATAATTTTAAATTTTAAATTTATATTTTAAAAACTATATTAATTATAAACCAAAATTTTAGAACATATAATCAAATTTAAAGCTTTAATAAATTATCAAAATATAGGTATAAATAAAGTTCTAAATTTGAATTTCCAAAATAATTCTATTAAATCAAAATATATTTGTAAATTCAGAAAATACCTTTCAAAATAAACCAACATTGTCCATACATAATTTTCTATCAAGGCCAAGTAACACAAATATATATCATTTCAATCTGCTTAATATTCAATTTACGAGTATTTATCATTTCAACCCGCATCCTAATAAATTCAGTTTCAATTCCAAAATTTATATAGTGGCTCGGGTATATATCATTTCAACCTATAGTGATTTACAAATTTATAGGGAAGTTGTAGTGTGAGACAAATATAACACTATAGGTATTACGCATACATTATATCACAACAATAAAATATTGTTAATTCATGTCATATATGTTAAAAGTTTGCATGTCACATGTGTACAATTTCTAACAGACAAATCAAGTTTTCTAGAGCAATCATAACATTCCATATGTCATTTCAATTGGTGTTGATTCACATATAATTATTAACCATGAGTGAGGGATTCTCACCTTTCGTGGCAGTTTAAAAGGAAGGCGGTGTAGGCTAAAATGGACACGGATACAAAAGATGACACGACATGAGAAAGCACGATCGAATCAAATAAGTCAGACCACTACTCAATTCAGAATTTCTCTATGACAAAAAATGATGATCAAATCTAGAAGCTACTTGGATCGAACAATAGACCACGCATGCATCATTTGGATGCTCCACCACTTCACCAACAATATACATTAACCTCCTACAAAACACCAAAAAACACAACAACATTCAACACCTACTACACAAACAAACACAGCAGCACCTCAATATAGTACCCATGGTTGGAAAGGGGTGGCTATAGCACGGTGGTGGTTAGGCATATGGCTGAGCACAAGGGAAGGCTAGTTTTTTAAGGATTATTTTTATCCGTAATTGGGTTTGGAAAAAGGTTTGTTGGAGGCCAATGGAGGCATGGTGTCGGGGCTTGGAAGGCTAGCTGTAACGGCCCGCCCCGCAGCAACCGACATTTACTCCAAAAGTGCGCTGTACACATGTCCAGTTAGCACGGGACGGTCGTCAGAAGGAAAGGAAGAAGACGAAGAATCAACAAGGAACCTGTAGAATGTCTCATAGTGCATAGAACAAAATATAATAACAACATACTTGACATAAAACAGGTGAGACAGTGCATAAGCTGAAAACAAACTATCATAGCGGTGGAAAATCCAAATACAGCTTATGTTCCACATCATCATTATTACAACTTTTCAAATTGTCTCTAAAGGTAAAAGCAAGATAAGGGAGGTACACTACTAATGCCCAAGTAGTGACCACCAACGACACAGGGAGAATATCTATATATATATATATATATATATATATATATATATATATCATACGTGGAAGCCTCCTGCTCGCCTCCGGATCAGCTACTCTTGCATCACCAGCTAACCTATCTCTAGTCTGCTCGTTTAGGAGCACCCAGAGTAATAAGAAGAGACATTAAACTCTGGGTAGACAAAAGTCTGGTGTGAGCGATAAGCAGCTAAACAGAACAATAACAGGTATACTAAATCATACCTGAACCTGAACCTGGACCTGCAACCAAAGAGTTAGCACTACATACTGTACAACACTCTAAGGTGCTACTAACATATGGTGTACAAGCATACGGGGGTGGGGGTGTGCATGTCATAGTGATGGAAAACAATCAAGCATAACAACCATTCTCACATCTCTCACTCAGTGCGTAAAGCATACGATATCCACCACTTCGACCATCCAATACTTTGCTATGATCACTCTACCCCATGAAGTCACAACGGCTTCACTACACTGATCCATAGCCACTAATCCTTCGCTATGTCCACTTTGCCCCATGGAGTCGTACACACCCCACTGCACTGGCTCATAGCCTTACTAATCATTTACTATGTCCACTCTGCCCCATGGGGTCACAATGGCCCCACTGCACTGGCTCATAGTCTTACTACGATCACTTTGCCCCTCAAGTCATGATGACTCTACTGCACTGATATGTAGTCCATCATTCCTTTTAAGTGGTGAATCGAAGTTATGAACATCGACAACCCCTTAGCACACGTCCCGCAGCAAAGCCCAACCATGAAGTGAACTCATTAGTTCCTAACTGGATCCTGAGCTCTAACTTCCATTTGAACTACTTTTGCATCTCGGATTATTGGTCATCACTGGATCGGTTCGGATCCTCAATCCTTCTTCTCTGTCGGTTCGTATCGGCCTCCTTCCAAGTGCTCCGGGTTGGGTCGTGACCTCCAAGTCCGTTCATAGTACATCGGTTCGGTTCGGGTGCCCTCTGGCGGGTCGGGTCGGGTAGATGCATCTTGGTTCGGTTCGGTATCTCTCCTCCTTTAGATGCTGGCCCCTTCGGTTTTGATGCTCCGATCCGATCCCAGTTTAGCCATAATAGCCTTACTTTTTGCCAAACTTTCTCTTATGCCAAGCCTCGGTTAGGTTCGGTGATCCCTTGCCCAGCCCATTATCCGGTCCGAGCCCATCCATCCGATCCGATCTGAAAACCTGCACCATCTTCCTGCAACTTTTCCAGCAAGTGTTTACGCCATTCGACGGCGTTTTCGACCATTCTAACTATTCTAATCAATCACAAAGCATACCATACAGTCATAGCAACAAGTAGAAGTGACCTCAAAAACCAAAACATCAATATGATAGGTTAAAATGGATCAAACATAGCCAAAACCCCATATTTTCCCTTAAGCATGTTTAAGCAAAACTAGTGACATGTTTAGTAAAACTTAATCAAATTTACCCAAATTTCTAATAGAGGTCTAAAACATTATTTAAGAATTTATAAATATTTTTCCAGAATTTATTAGTGTATAAATTCGCTAATCATCGCTAATTATCCTTAATTAACCATAATTAGTTAGAAACTATGCAAATCACTCACCTTAGCCACAAATAAACCTTAGATCTGAAATAAATCTCTGATATGGCGCGAATACCGATGCTAAACAGTAGCTCTAATCTTGTTTTGGTGAAGATCTCCCTTAATTTGATGTTGTTAAGCTTAATCCTTGATTAGAAAGTGATTTGGAGGTGATTTAGAGGTTGGAGGCCATTTTTAGGGTTTCTAAGAGGTAAGTGGAGGCTAGAAAACTGAAATGGAATGAAACCCTAACTCTTTTCAGCCTCCCCATAACCCTATTCCCGAAATGGGTTATGGGCCCATTCACTAACCACCCTATCTGGCCCGGTTAAGCAGTTTTTCACCTTCCAAACCTTATTTCAGCCATATCTCCCAAACGGTAAGTCTGTTTAGCTATTATGACCATTCTACGTAAAGGTAAACCATTAAACGAATCTAATGTTAGTGGTTTCAGGTCTAAATTCCTTTCCAGTCAAAATTTATGGCCGAAACAAGATCAGCTATGGGCAAAATGGTCATTTAAAAGTCGGCAAAAATCATGAACATGGGAAATTACCTCAATAGTCGTTTCCCAACTCTACATGACCATACAACTTCATATAAGAAAGAAATAAATATTCTACGATTCTCCGATGCGTAGAACGCGGGTTGTTACATTCTCCCCTCCTTAAGAAATTTCACCCCTGAAATTCCCTAACCAAAACACACAAAGGGTCCCGCATGCCTATCAACCATAAAACAACAATCAAACATGCAAAACAAGTCTATCCTAGCATGCGGAATAACTAAATTGCAAAGTAAATCTTACCAGGCAAAGAGTTCTGGATACGTCTTCCTAATTCTCTCCTCTGTCTCCCAAGTACAATCATTCTCGTTCTCGCCCCACTGAACCTTGACGAGCTTCACTGCCTTCCTTCGAAGTTGCTTCGAATCGTGCTCGACAATACGAATCGGCTTGCGGTTCCCAATCGCCTCGGGTTCCACTTCGAGGTCCTCTAATTGATCAGGTGAAATATTCATATCTGGGTCGTGCACGAACTTTCTTAGCTAGGAAACATGAAATACGTTGTGAACTCCCGCCATCTTCTCTGGTAATTCAGTTCTATATGCCAAATTCCCAACTTGTTCGAGAACTGGGAATGGGCCAACAAATCTTGGTGCCAACTTGCCTCTCCTGCCAAATCGTACCATGCTCTTCAACGGAGAAACCTTGACAAACGCCAAGTCACCAACGGATAATTTTAAGTCTCTTCTCCTCTTGTCAGCATAACTCTTCTGCCTGTCCTGTGCAGCCTTCATCCGTTGTTGAATGATCTTAATCTTATCAGAAGTTTCCCTTACCACATTTAGTCCAAGCACAAACTTCTCACCAGTCTCTATCCAACATGATGGTAAGTTGCACGGTCTTCCGTACAAAGCTTCATATGGAGCCATACCGATACTAGATTGGTAGCTATTATTATATGCAAACTCTACTAGATGCAAATGGTCATCCCATGATCCTCCAAAATCCAATATACAAGCTCTCAAGAGATCTTCCAATATACGATTCACCCTCTCTGTCTGACCGTCGGTTTGAGGATAATACGCGGTACTGAGATATAATTTCGACCCTAGAGCCTTTTGTAAGCTCTTCCAAAACCCACTAGTAAACAACGGGTCTCGGTCACTCACAATGCTTTTAGGTACTCCATGAATCTCACTACCCACTTCATATACAATTCTGCTAACTTAGCTGCTGTTCTGGTCGATTTACCTGGTATAAATCTTGCACTCTTGGTCAATCGATCCACAATTACCCAAATGCTATCATCTCCTGATTTAATCCTTGGTAAACCATCAATGAAATCCATCGAGACTTGCTCCCATTTCCATTCAGGAATTTCTAATGGTTGCAACAAACCATTAGGCTTCTTTTGCTCGGCTTTAACTAGCTGGCAATTCATGCACTTGGATATAAACTTCCCAACGTCTCTTTTCATCCCTTCCCAGTAATAAGTTTGCCTCATGTCTCGACACATCTTATCACCACCGGGGTGTATAGTCAGTTTTGAGTGATGACATTCCCTAAGCACTTCATCTCTCAAACCATTCACGTTGGGTATAACTAGTCTTCCATTCCTTCGAAGCCATCCTTCTCGATCTAGCCCATACAAATTCACCTCCTTACCGTCGAAATTCATCTCTAACTTGGAGATGATTCCCAATAGATTAGGATCGTCCCTTTGACTGGAACCAATCCGCTCAATCAAAGTGGGTCTGATCGTCAAACTAGCTAACATATCTGGATCCATTTCGCACTTTGGTCTGAAATCATACCCTGCGATATACTCCAGTTTCTTCCATTCAAGAAACATAGCTCCTAAACTGGCATGTCTCCTACTCAAGGCATCGGCTACCGCATTGCCTTTCCCAGGTGTGTATGCGATATCAAAATCGTACGAAGCCAAGAACTCTAACCATCTCTGCTGATGGAGATTCAGATCCTTCTGACAGAAGAGATACTTTAACGATTTATGATCGGTAAACAACTCAAATCTTTCTCCCAAGAGATAATGTCTCCACATCTTCAACGCGAACACGATCGCTGCCAGTTCCAAATCATGGGTAGGATACCTTTTCTCATGCGGCTTTAGTTGCCGACTAGCACAAGCTACAACCCTACCTCCTTGCATCAATACAGCACCTAGTCCGGTACCACAAGCATCCGTGTATACTGTCATCTCTTCATTCCCTTTAGGAATGACTAACACTGGCGCACACGTCAACTTTTATTTTAGACTCTTGAATGCATTCTCACACACTCCGTCCCAGACGAAGGCTTGATTCTTCTTAGTCAACTGAGTCAATGGTGCTGCAATCTTGGAGAAGTCCTAGATAAACATATGATAATATCCAGCTAACCCCAAGAAGCTTCTTACATCTGTTGCATTCTTGGGCGTAGACCAATCCTGTACCGTACCCACCTTCGCAGGGTCCACGACAATTCCATTCTCTGAAACAACATGGCCCAAGAATCTCACTTCCCTCCTCCAGAAGTGACACTTAGAAAATTTCGCTTTCAATTGGTGTTTTCTCAACACCTCCATCACTATCCTCAAATGTCCCTTGTGTTCTTCCTCTGTCCTCGAGTAAACAAGGATGTCGTCTACGAACACAAGAACGAACTTATTTAACTGATCTCTTAATACCCGATTCATAAGATCCATGAAGTATGCTGGTGCATTGGTCAACCCAAATGGCATGACCAACCACTCATAGAGTCCAGACGGCGTCCTAAATGCCGTTATCAGAACACTCTCAGCTGCTACTCGGAGTTGATGAAATCATGTCGCAAGGTCCAACTGGGAGAACACTCTTGCTCCTTCCAGTTGATCAAACAAATCATCTATCCGCGGTAGAGGATATTTATTCTTACTCGTCACCTTATTCAACTCGCGATAATCCACAAACAAATGAACCATCTGCCTTAGTGGCAAACACAACTGGTGCTCCCCACTCGAAGACACTTTTCTAATAAACCCCTTCTTCAAAAGATCGCTTACTTGCACCTCGAGCTCTCGCTGCTCCCTTGGTGCCATACGACGAAGTGGCGTCACTATAGGTCTGGCAGCTTTCACTAAATCAATACAGAACTCAATCTCTCGGTGTGGTGGAAGTCCGGTCACTTCCTCGAAGACGTCCGGATACTGGCCAACCATGGGCACATCTGACAACTCATCATGCAGGATGTCGAGGGAATTTATAAAACTAGACATTACCCCATCACTAGGTAGACTACCAAACACTACCCTCCGCCCATCATCCGCCCTAACCGTCACCAAAAAGCCCTCACAGTCTACCACCACCTCGTATCTTTGGAGCCAATCGACCCCCAATATAATGCCATACCCAGTAAAGCCCAAAACAAAGCAATCACAAACAAACATACATCCATGACTCGATAAGACCAAATTTCGGCAAATCATACTAAGGTTAGTCGAACCACCAATCGGGTTCGTCACAACCAACGGTCTATCAACTATCTCGGGTTCCAGTCCCAACCTATCTACCAGGTCACTAGATATGAAGGAACGGGAAGCCCCAGTATCAAACAAAACTCGAACAGGTACATCAAGAATAGAAAGCATACCTTGAATGACGACATTCTTTCCTTTCTCCGCCGCAGTTGGGGCATTTGACGAAGAAGGAACAACATTAATAGCATATGCTTTCACAATCTGCTTCTCTTTAAGAGGTTGTGGACATTAATCCTTATGATGTCCCACTTGGCCACAGTTGTAGCACTTCCTATCCGCTGGCTTGGCCCGACATTCTTTGGCATAAGGGCCCTTCTTACCACAGCTAAAGCATTCAACATCTTTCTTGCTCTTTTTCTGGCCATCCTTAGTTTGGTTCTGCTTCCTCTTGTTCTGAGTGTTATTCTTGCCTCCACTGCCTGCTTGCGGCTTCAGCCCTTCTGCAGATGCAACCTTAGTCTTTGACTTAGGGTAAAGATCTCTGATCTCAAAGCTTTCCCCACTATCGATTCAAAAGTCTCATCGATGTGGTTGATAAGCCTTTCCCCCAAGTATCCATCCAAACCAGTAATGAACTTCTCATTCTTCTTCTCAGGAGTATTGATAAGGGATAACCCATACTTTGACAAAGTGTCGAACTCAGCAATATAGTCCGAGACTGCCCTACCATTCTGCTTAAGCTCCAAGAACTTCCTAAACAATTCCGACTTCTGAGAAGCTGGGATAAACTTGTCGCTAAAGTGAGCCTTAAACTGATCACAAGTAACCTGATCCTCTGGAGTTGCTGTCTTAATAGCATTCAACCAATTCATCGCTCGCCCTTGCAGCTGACGAGACGCTAGCCTTCTCTTCATCGCATCCTCGATACCCAAGTCGTCGAAGATACGATCACAGCTATCCAACCAATCCTGAACATCTGTGGCCGACTCCATTCTGTGGAATGGCTTCCCACCAAGATTAGTGTAATTCTTGCATAGCTCGGCGAAATCGACCCTAGACGCCTGCATTATTGGACCACCACCATTACCAGCATTGGGAGTTGCCCCTGCACATCCCTAAGCATCTCTCTCATGAGGTCAGTAAACATCGTCCTCATGTTAGCAGGATTCCCATTATTGGCTCCTCTACCAGCACATCTTGCGTATCGGCTCATTGTTCAATCTGTAAAGAGAAAACGATTAACCATCTCCATAGTGGTGCTAGTGTAGTGCGACTTCATCCTTAGCTATACTAATAGTATATATATAGCTTTTGAAAACCAAAGTAATCACAAATACGCACTCTCATATACATACTATATCTCCCTAATGTCTTTTCCTAGGTTGACTACGCAACCTAGAGCTCCAATACCAAATGTAATGGCCCGCCCCGCACCAAACGACATTTACTCCAAAAGTGCGTTGCGCACATGTCCAGTTAGCACGGGACGGTCATCAGAAGGAAAGGAAGAAGACGAAGAATCAACAGGGAACCTGTAGAATGTCTCACAGCGCATAGAACAAAATATAATAACAACATACTTGACATAAAACAGGTGAGACAGTGCATAAGCTGAAAACAAACTATCATAGCAGCGGAAAATCCAAATACAGCTTATATTCCACATCTCATTATTAAAATTTTCAAACTGTCTCTAAAGGTAAAAGTAAGATAAGGGAGGTACACTACTAATGCCCAAGTAGTGACCACCAACGACACAGGGAGAATATCTATATATATATATATATATATCATATGTGGAAGCCTCCAGCTCGCCTCCGGATCAGCTACTCGTGCATCACCAGCTAACCTGTCTCTAGTCTGCTCGTTTAAGAGCACCCAGAGTAATAAGAAGAGACATAAAACTCTGGGTCAAATAAAAGTCTTGTGTGAGTGATAAGCAGCTAAACAGAACAATAACAGGTATACTAAACCATACCTGAACCTGGACCTGCAACCAAAGAGTTAGCACTACATACTGTACAACACTCTAAGGTGCTACTAACATATGGTGTACAAGCATACAGGGATAGGAGTGTGCATGTCATAGTGATGGAAAACAATCAAGCATAGCAACCATCCTCACATCTCTCACTCAGTGCGTAAAGCACACGATATCCACCACTTCGACCACCCAATACTTTGTTATGATCACTCTGCCCCATGAAGTCACAACGGCTTCACTGCACTGATCCATAGCCACTAATCCTTCGCTATGTCCACTTTGCCCCACGGAGCCGTACGCACCCCGCTGCACTGGCTCATAGCCTTACTAATCCTTTACTATGTCCACTCTGCCCCCATGGGGTCACAATGGCCCCACTGCATTGGCTCATAGTCTTACTACGATCACTTTGCCACTTGAGTCATGATGACTCTACTGCACTGATACATATTCCATCATTCTTTTTCAGTGGTGAATCGAAGTTATGAACGTCAACAACCCCTTAGCACACGTCCCGCAGCAAAGCCAAACCATGAAGTGAACTCATTAGTTCCTAATTGGATCCTGAGCTCTAACTTCCATTTGGACTGCCTTTGCATCTCGGGTTATTGGTCATCACTGGATCGGTTCGGATCTTCAGTCCTTTTCTCTGTCGGTTCGGATCGGCCTCCTTCCAAGTGCTCCGGGTCGGGTCGTGACCTCCAAGTCCCTTCGTAGTACATCGATTTAGTTTGGGTGCCCTCTAGCGGGTCGAGTAGATGCATTTTGGTTCGGTTCGGTAGCTCTCCTCCTTTAGATGCTTGCCCCTTCGGTTGTGATGCTCCGATCTGATCCCAGTTTAGCCATAATGGCCTTCCTTTTTGCCAAACTTTCTTTTATGCCAAGCCTCAGTTCGGTTCGATGATCCCTTGCCCAGCCCATCCATCTGATCTGAAAACCTACACCGTCTTCCTGCAACTTTTCCAGCGAGTGTTTACGCCATTCGACGGTGTTTTCGACCATTCTAACTATTCTAATCAATAACAAAGCATACCATACAGTCATAGCAACAAGCAGAAGTGACCTCAAACACCAAAACATCAATATGATATGTTAAAATGGATCAAACATAGCCAAAACCCCATATTTTCCCTTAAGCATGTTTTAGCAAAACTAGAGACATGATTAGTAAAACTTAATCAAACTAACCCAAATTTCTAACAGAGGTCTAAAACATTATTTAAGAATTTATAAATATATTTCTAGAATTTTTAGTGTATAAATTCGCTAATCATCACTAATTACCCTTAATTAACCATAATTAGTGAGAAACTATGCATATCACTCACCTTAGCCACAAATAAACCTTAGATCTGAAATAAATATCTGATATGGCGCGAATACCGATGCTAAACAGCATTTCTAATCTTGATTTGGTGAAGATCCCCCTTGATTTGATGTTGCTAAGCTTAATCCTTGATTAGAAAGTGATTTCGAGGTGATTTAGAGGTTGGAGGCCATTTTTAGGGTTTCTAAGAGGTAAGTGGAGTCTAGAAAACTGAAATGGAATGAAATCTGAACTCTTTTCAACTTCCCCATAACCCTATTCCCGAAATGGGTTATGGGCCCATTCACTAATCACCCTATTTAGCCCGGTTAAGCAGTTTTTCACCTTCCAAAATTATTTCAGCCATATCTCCCAAATGGTAAGTCCATTTAGCTATTATGACCACTCTACGTAAAGGTAAACCATCAAACGAATCTAATGGAAGTGGTTTCAGGTCAAAATTCCTTTCGAGTCAAAAGTCATGGCCGAAATAAGATCAGCTAGGGGCAAAATGGTCATTTAAAAATCGGCAAAAATCATGAACATGGGAAATGACCTCAATAGTCGTTTCCCAAGTCTACATGACCATACGACTTCATATAAGAAAGAAATAAATATTCTACGATTCTCTGATGCGTAGAATGTGGGTTGTTACACTAGCGCTTGTGATCTCCATAGAATCTATGGTGGTTGGGGAAAGTGGCGTTGGGTTTATGGTTTTATTTTTTTCCTCAATGGGTCTTTAGGGTTCTATGGGAAGGTAATTAGGGGTCAATCCAGGGATGAACAGAGGCGCAACAACGGGTGTCAGAGGAGAGCATGGGTGGCATTATCTCAGGTGGGCCATGGAGATAGAGGCGTTGGGTTAGGATGTGCAGGGAGAATGCAAGAACAGATTAATATATGGGTTTCTTCTAAGGGAGTGGATGTTATTGAGAAAAAAAAAAGAAGCGGGATAGGAAATTGAAAATTCATGTCGCTTTTTGTTTCGAATTTGTTCTCCTTTGCGAAATTTGATTCGAATAATTTTTTCTCTAAATTTCAGAAATAGATCCAAAAAGAGAAGAGAAAGAAAGTGAGAAGTTTTAAGAAAATAGAATGGGAAGGAAGAAAGGATACATGAGTTTTATTTAGGCGTGAATTGTTCTGTCTTGAAACCCCCTGTCTGCCCTGTGTGCCTACCCAATCACTAGAATGGGAAGGAAGAAAGGATACGTGAATTTTATTTAGGCGTGAATTGTTCTGTCCTGAAACCTCCTGTCCGCCCGTGTGCCCACCCAATCACAGCCCCCTGATTTCCACCTTTTGCAGTTAAATCCCTCAATTGTTGAAGGATTTAATTGCAAAAGGTGCAAATCAGAGAAATCAAGGCCGTTGGGCACACGAGGACAGTGGGTTTCAGGACAGAAGAATTGGCCTCTTTTATTTACTCAAAAGAGAGGTTACTAAATATTAAGTGGAAACTAAACAAAAGGTGTCCCCACAAATTCAATACACCCATTCAAATTCAATACCAGTATAATTACCAGTAAGAATGCCAACAAAGACACATATGAGATACATATTTAATACAGATAAATATGCATGTGACAAACACCGTTCATTTTATGCGTTTTTACAGTTAAGCTGCGAATTTCAAACAAACGATATTGAATTTTAGCGAAACAAAAAATGCATGACATTCAGAATGCAGTGTAGACTTATAAAAAATCTGAATTTTGACACTTTTAAATTTTCAGCTCAAATTCAAAATATACCAAATTTAAGAATAACTGACTTTTAGGAAAAAAAATCAAATTTCAGTAGATTTATAAATTAAAATACTCAAGAATTCAAATACATTATTTAAATTTAAGTTTTATGAATTTACTTAAATCCAGATAACACAAATTGAGTTAGTTCAACAATTCAATTCTGATTTGACAATTGTTTTAATTTCATTATTCATATTATACTTATTTTTGTTCATATACAGAAATCAAAATTTATTTATTCCTTATAATTTCAATCAAGTTATTAATTTGAAAATCTATTAAAAAGTCAGGTAGTTATAAATTTTCTTAAAACATAACATCAAATTTTCCTTTATTAAATCGCCTTATGTTGCCCATGCTCGTATTATAAGCACATTTTTTGACAATGATAGTGTTTAAGGAGTCGAAATCGTCAAAGTTGTAGGATGCGTAGTAGAAAAGTCACGATTTGTATTTTGGACAACGATAATGTTTTCAATTTTGGACCTTTTGAGTACAATGTAATTTGATTTTTTTGTTGTGTCTCCCTTTGTCTTTTTGGTGGGTTGTATTGGATTCTTTTGGATTTGTTTTTTGTGCAGCGGTGCCTATGTTTTTGGGGTAGCCTAAGTGGATTCTATGATGCTTCTCCTCCCTCACTAGACATCGCAGTTGCTTTCCCATTATGGTTGCTGGTGTTCGAGGTTGCAGCGCTTAGTCCTTGTAGATATGTGCTCATGTAATTGTGTTATGTTAGTGTCCTCGGTGTTTCCATTCGTTTCTGATTTTGATCAGAGTTGTTATGGTAGTTTATGGTTGTTTCTATAACCGTCTTTGGGTTATGTTTGGTATCATTAAACACTTTGCTAGTTATTAATTTGGATGAGGAGACGATTAATTTCTTGTTTTCAGAAGTTTATTACAAAATAAAATGAGTGAAGAGACATGAAATTTCGAATTAAGAAGTTTAAATAAGTATATAAGTGATTTTGAAGGGAAATTTGATTTGAAAATTGATTGTTACATGTCGACATAGGGGTGATACATGTCGACATAGGTATGTGTATTTTGAATAAAAAAACTATATTTTAATATATATGTATACTGATATTTCTAGTTATTAAATTTTGGTTAATGAACAATACCTAGTTCTCTTCTTAATTTAGTAAACAGTTGCTTCATTCTGAAGTTTAGTTAAAATATCTGCAATTTGATTGTTGATTTTAATGAATTCTAGTGAATATTTTATTTACTTACATTATCTTTGAGAAAATGAAGCCTAACATCAGTGCATTTAGTTCTAGCATGATGAGTAGGATTTTTAGATAAATTTACTATAGTTGTATTATCATAAAAAATTGGTGATTTAGTTGTTTAATCCAAAATCTTTTATAATTTGTTGCATATAAATTACTTGAGAACGAGCCAAAGCAGTGGAGATATATTCTGCTTCAGTTGTTGACAAGGATACAATATTTTGCTTTTTACTAAACTAGGAAACCATGAAGGCCCTAAAACGTAACAAGTTCCACTTGTACTTTTCTGTCTGATTTACAACCAGCATAGTCAGCATCACAAAATGAAATTAAATTAAATGAATCATTTTTAAGGTATAACAAACCAAAGTCTAATGTGTGTTTAACATATCTTAGAATATGTTTTATGACTTTCAAGCGAGTTTCCTTAGGTGGAGTTTAATATCCTGCGCAAAGGCAGACACTATGCATTATATTTGGTTTACTCGCAGTAATATATAATAATGAACCTATCATGCATCTATATAATTTTTTATCTACTTCTTTTAATGAGTCATCTTTACTTAAAGCTTCATTAGTTACCATGGGAGTAAGTTTTCCGCTGGCGTTAGTCATATTAAATTTATTAACTAAATCACTAGCATATTTTTCTTAATAGATAAAAGTACCATTTCTGATTATTTTATTGTAATCCTAAAATAAAAAAATGAGTTTGTAACAACCCGGAAATCTGAGCCAATTTAAAATTTTTATTTTGGAAATTTTATTGAAGTTTCAATATTTAAAATGAATTATTTTAAATAATAACGACGAGAAATTTATTTTGAATAGAATTAGAACGTATATATTTATATAAATCGTCGTTAGAATATAAATATTTATTTTAAATTATAAAAGGAATTGAGAATGGCGCGGTAGTTCGAAAATTCGATTTCAAAATTCAAATGAATGTACAGGATTCAAAATAAACCGGATTTTAGTGAAACCAAAAATAATAGAATCTATTTGAGAATATCTTTCCAACGAATCCGAAAAATCAAAATTTCTTAGCGGGAATCAAATGTTACGCCCAGTTGAAAATTCAGAATAGTCGCTATGGAATTCTGGCCCTTAAAAATGAAAATTTTGCAAACAACATCGGTTTTCGACGAAACCACTTTTGTTGGATCCGTGATGTCAAGTTATTGCTAGGTTTCAAAATTCATAATTTTTCGAGTCAACATGTGAGCTGGTGAAGTAAAACGCGTTTGACCAGTTTCAGTTGATTTTAATCAACTGGAAAATGGCCATTTTTCAAACGGTCTCGGAATTTGACAAAATTAGTTTTGTTAGGACTGTATCGTCAATACGAAGCTAGAAATAAATTTTCGGGAATTTTTAGAGACTTTATATGGCCTCGGTAAATAAAAATGTGCATTTAAATTGAATATATAAAGATTTATATTTTAAATTCAACGGAAACTGATCGTAACGATTGAAATGACTTACGAAACATATCCCATTGTGTTCAGAATGGGGATGTTTAGCTAGGGGCGACGGTCTTTGGGTCTGGATTGGAGATAGAATGGAAAGTCAACTTATAGGGGAATTAAATAAAATTAAAATATTAAATATATATAACTTTTCACATACCCCCCCCCCTCCTTATTCTCTTCACCGTCGCTTTCTCAGAAGAAAAAGGGAGAAGAAAAAGCCGCCCGATCGATTCTTCAGCGCACCCCCCACGCCGCCACCATCGCCTCCCTCCGCCACCGTTCCTCCACCACACGCCGCCCTCCGATCTCCGCTACGCCCCTCTCCTCCTCCTTCACCAACGCTTCCCCAATCGAACCCCCAAACCCCTTGTAGCTACTGCCGCCAGCCAATGGGGCCACCCTCCGCCTGTCGCCACCCACAGCACGACGCCGACCCCCCTAGCCCCTCCGATCCCCCTGCCCTCTCTTCTCTCTCCACCGTGACCGATAACCCCAAATACACCCACCCCCAAAACCCTAAATCGCCTGAAAACCTACCAGTGTCGCAGCTGCCACCTTCCGCGACCACCACTCCATCTCTCTCTCTCTCTCGGACCACGCACTACCTGTAAGCTTCTTTCTATTTATTTTTGTTTATCTTCCACGAAATTGGTTTTAGAAAAAATCAGCTTTATATACAAATAGAAATAAAAGGATATAATTTTTATATATAGGTTAGAGAAAAGAAAAGACTTGATTTTTGAAATGATTCTAGAATTAAAAATACGATTTTTATTGTATGTAAGGATTGTATTTTTATTGTAGATAAAGTTGCGATTTTTACTTATATAAAGAAGTGATTTTTTTATAAATAAAAAGAATGGATTTTTATTAACATAAAGATGAGATCTTTATGGATGTAAAGTTATGATTTTTAAAAATATAATCTTTGTTTGTTTAAAAATATGATTTTTATATATGTAGTGGCTACGAGCAATGAAATTGACAAAAGGCGAGCATGACGAAGATTTTCTACATATGAAGGGTCGTGGCGTTTGGTTTAGCTAGTCGGTGAGAACTTCTCACTTTTAAATTTATTTTCTAGTTGAAATATATACTAGGATGCAGACGGTGCTTAGCAGCACCCGACACCCGTCGTCCACATACCATGGATGGCTTGTTTATTTGATTAATGTGTTGTGAAAATTGAATGTAAGGTGGAATAGAATAAAATTCATGTGTTGAATAGAATAAAATTCATGTGTTGAAGTAAAATAAATATTCATTTACAAATCGGACGATTTGTTTATATACACTGATTTGACTGATATTGATTGGGATGATAAATTCTACACATCGCCCAACGCACAAATAAAATATGTGTTTGTTGATTTGAAACCCCACACGGGTATTGGGATAATATTTGACGAACACTAATACCGATTGTTTAGTTGTATGTCAATCGATGGGTTGACAGACAGTGTAAGCGTTAATTATTTATATTTAATGCTTATGCAGTTGTGTGATGCACTCTGGATGATGGTTGATTATTTATCGTTGCTATTATATACATGTGTTGTAGAAAATCCATATAATTAGCATTATATGATAATTGATTGGGGCTCATTCCAATTAAGAAAATAAATTCATGTGTTGAATTGAAAATAAATTCATGTGTTGAATTGAAAATATTCATGTGTTGAATAGAATAAACATTCATGTGTTGAATAAAAGCCGTTTTGATTAGATTGACGCCATTTTGTCGTGAACGATAATTATATCGATTATATTCGTTTTTTTAATGAATATAGAAAAAGAAGTGATTTCAAAATATAACGTTTTGAAAATATTATCATTGGTATATCGATGATGTGGAATATTCAATTTTGATTAGAAATTGAATATGAAATTGAAATCATTTTGAAAACGAATTTAAAACGATTTATAAAATACGTTTTAAAAGGAAATCGACGAAATATACATAATATATATATTATATATATAATGTCCTGAATACAACGCATCGCGCCGCAGTAGTTCGCGAATTTCGAGCATTGACTTCGAATGGATATTACGGGAGATCCGACCGTAGGATTCTCCTAAAACCAGAACCGTTGGGTTCGTATCGAAAAGAGATTTCTAAAGAATATTAGAGATTTGAAATCTAATGGTTGGATTTGGAATTATGTCCAAATCAATTTTGGAAAAGGTCACTGTAAGTGCAGTTCGATGGCCGTTGATGGAAATCGACTGTACGGGCCTTGATAAAATTATTAAAAATAATAATAATTTGTGTAAAATCATAAGAAATGATTTGTGAAGAATTGGGATGAAAATTTCCATATTTGAAAAGATAAAAATAGATTTATATCGAAATGAACTAGTTTTGAACTAGAATTAAAATCAATTTATTTTTGAAATAAATAAATTGAATTTGAAAGGTGTTTTAAAAGTAACCAGAATTTCTAATAATTGAATTGGAATGGATTTGAATCGAAATTGTCTTTGGAATATTTCGATGTTGGATTTCGTGATTATACAGATATTGTTATGGAAATTTGAAAGATATATTTATATCGTTATTTCCAATACGATATTTGTTGGTCGTAGAATTTGATATTGAATATAAGCCGATATATTTTCTATTCAGAGCCTTGTATTTAATATCAAATGGGATTTGGGTTTGTCGTGGACGGTGTCTTCATTAACATT
This sequence comes from Allium sativum, assembly GCA_030737875.1. Lineage (NCBI taxonomy): Eukaryota > Viridiplantae > Streptophyta > Magnoliopsida > Asparagales > Amaryllidaceae > Allium > Allium sativum. Next base: position 1,012,171,040 of record CM060926.1, on the reverse strand, counting down.
GTTCTTAAACCTAGTTGAGAAAAAGATTAAATCTTTTTATTTAGATTTAATGAAGTATTCCAATTAAATGATATTTAATTGGAATTGAATTTGAATGTGATTTTGGGTTTATAATGAACCGTGTTTTAAATGACATTGGTTCTTTAACCCCGTTAAAGACAGGATATTATTTCCTAAGTTAAATAATCATTGATAGTGATTATTGGGAAGATTAAAACCAAGCGGAGTTTTAATGAATCTTTAATTAGATTGGAATGATCGACAATGGAGTATCACCAGTTTTGCTCCAGGCGATAATTAAATCTTTAATTAGATTTGAACGTGAAATGGTAATTGAATTTATCGATAACACCGTGGTGTTAGATATGAAGTATGACCAGTTTTACTTCATGGGATGGATAAGTTGGGATTGGGAAATAAAATAAATGATTACTTCGGTGTGGTTCGCTAATCCCGACTAGTTTGAATTGATATTCAAAGGAAGATGAAAGAATAAATTTAAAGAATTTATCTTTGATAAAATTAATGGGAACCTTTCCCAAAGTGTAAGAATATTTTAATAGAAGAATATTCTGAATTGGAATGAGGCGTATGTTGTGTTTTTGTAACACTTGTTTATTAAATTTATTCGGAAAGGTCGGGTTTATCGCATTCTGAATAACTGATACGACGATAAGTCGAAGATGAAGACGGTGGTTGAAGACCGGAGGTCTTCACATCGTTTGGGTGATTACTGATGATCTTGATTGGGCTGTACACCCAAGAGGAGGGAATCAGTTGGTGATCGTCCAGACGTACTTGGAGATCGATGGATATGCGAGGTACAAGGTGCCTCCGGTTTCGTTCAGACCCAGAACGGACTTGTAAATGGACTGTGTGTCTGACATTGGATTTTATTCTGTGTGATTGATTTCTATTAAATATATATCTGTTTGGCAGCGGAGAATTTATTCTCTTGCTTAACGCCCTTCTCTGAGACGTACGAGCTCAGGGGTTATATATTGATGGATATCAATCGCATGGAGTGAATTGCCTGTGTGGCATGCCTAAGTGGCAATTGATGAAGGCTTTTGTTGAAAAGCAAATTCTTGTGGTTGATGATCAAAGCACGGGATGTGTGGCATAGCTTTGTGTGGCGTTGATTCGCGAGCCTTACACCCCGGTTATGAACCAGAAACGGGAGAGGACCCCAGGGAGGACATGCGTTTCTTTCTAACTAGGGTGGTGTCAGTGACCTACCAACCCTGACATTTATATTATTTTCACCTGTGTGGTTGTGGCTGTTGCGAGGCGGCTCAGACATATCATTGACTGTGTAGAGATGATGGAGACGTTTGGCTCATTTACGCCCCCAAAGGGCAGGGAAACGTAGTGTTCAGACATTTTTATCCACATCGGTGGACCGTCCCTGACGATCCAAGGGCCCACCTGAGTCTGGGTCCTGAGACATGGTAGACTAGATTGTCTCGAATCGGTAGAGGACGTTCCCTGGCCTCGGTTCATAGATGGAAATCCAATTTCCAAATACGTGACTTTGCGGTTTTGATTGTAGAGCCTAGTATGGCGAAATAGTGGTATGGGGCACTTATGCCGTCTGTGATTAATATTTATGATTGAAATTGTTTTCTTCACTTATAGTAATAATAAAAGATGAAATTTAGCGTATCAAGCATTCTTTGGCTATTATAAGGTAGAACTCTATCCTCCGGCTTGTGTTGCATTGTGTGATGGGACCTGGGGTCTTATAATAGCTTCATTGTTCTTTATTTAGCATTGCGGTGTTGTTTTATGCATTGGTATTCTTGGGAGGAAACCCGTTCCGTGTTATAAGGCGTGGTTCCCTTGATTTACCTTACTTTAAAATAAAGATTAATAACTGTTTTAGTTCTCATACCAGTCACATGACTGACCTGAAGTTTATTGTTTTAACCTAAACTCTGGGTGCCCTTATTTTCTGCACGGCAGCTAGTATTTTTGGTTTTGTAGATTTATATTCATAGGATCCTGGTTTACAGCTGGAATGATATCCGGAAAGCTCAGTATCCGTATATCTCCTTCAGTTGAGTATTTTATTATTTTCCGCTGCTATGTAATGTATTGTAATCTCTGATATTTTTCTGATGTATATTATTTGTTAATACTCTGTATATTCTTGTATTCTGATGAATTGTTGTAATTAACAATGAAATATTCTTCTGTTTGTATTCTATTCGTCTTGTCCTCAATTCAATCCGGGATTTCCTTACCGGGGAAGTTTCGGGTCGTTTCATTTTGGTATCAGAGCTTTGGTTTACAGAGATCGGAGAACAAGACACATTCGAACCAAAAGAAAGAATTCATCAGAGATTGGGTTTGTAATATCCAATAAGAATGACTCGTTAGAGATGGGATCACTAGTATCGTAGAACGAGTGTGAAGAGTATATTTTTAAAATGAAAAAAAAAATTGTTTTGAAAATTTAAACTTTATTCAACATATTTGAATATTTATTTGTATTGAATTTGGACAATCCAATATATAAAGATTTTGCATATACGCCTTGCAAACGTATATTCAAAGTTTTAATATACTGGGTAGATATAGAATCACGCTCTAGTCGCTCAGGGATAATTCTGGCGATGTCGCGACATCATTAGTATTTGTGTTCGAGTTTCGAAGGTGTGATATTTATATATTTCCAATTGACTGGTGTGAGAACCAAAATTAGATAGGGCCTATTGTTGTGATTTGGCATCAAAAATCTGATTTTTGGACTATACATCAAAATTATGAATTTGAAACGTTAATTCACTAATTGATTGCCGGTTGTGTCATTTGATTACTGTTTTGATTAATTTAATTTGAACCATTTAGCCAATTGAATCAAAAAAGTGAATTGTATTGAAAATTAGTCGCATTTGCATACATATACATGTACTTACATTGAACATGTCATAGCAAGGAGGCTAGAGCTGAAGAATAAAATTGTTTGCCTGACAAATAGGTACATGTTTATGAATTTATTGGGTTTTTGATGATTTTATGAGCCGATTGGCTAGCCACTTGGCTATTTCTTTTTCTTTTTGGATTGGTGAAGGCCATGAGAGGCTATTTGAAATATCCCGAAATCCCCGGTGCAGGGGAGGTTATGGCGAAATTTTTCGAAAATTTAGGGTGTTAGCCAAATTTTTGAAAAATTTGAAAGGTTCTTAGAAACTGAAAAGTTGAAGAACTTAAGCCGTAATGAAAATAATGAAAGTTGGGTTGATTTGTAAAACAACTTTCGGCTTCGTTCCTTTCTGGGGACGAAAAGTTTTAAGTGGGGGAGATTGTAACAACCCGGAAATCTGAGCCAATTTAAAATTTTCATTTTGGCAATTTTAATGAAGTTTCAATATTTAAAAAGAATTATTTTAATTAATAACGACGAGAAATTTATTTTGAATAGAATTAGAACGTATATATTTATATAAATCGTCGTTAGAATACAAATATTTATTTTAAATTATAAAAGGAATTGAAAATGGCGCGGTAGTTCGAAAATTCGATTTCAAATTTCAAATGAATGTACAGGATTCAAAATAAACCGGATTTTAGCGAAACCAAAAATAATAGAATCTATTTGAGAATATCTTTCCAAGAATCCGAAAAATCAAAATTTCATAGCGGGAATAAAAAAAATTGCCCAGTAGAAAATTCAGAATAGTCGCTATGGAATTCTGGCCCTTTAAAATGGAAATTTTGTAAATGACCTCGGTTTTCGATGAAACCACTTTTGTTGGATCCGTGATGTCAAGTTTTTGATAGGTTTCAAAATTCATAATTTTTCGAGTCAATATGTGAGCGTGGCGAAGTAAAACGCGTTTGAACAGTTTCAGTATATTTTAATCAACTGGAAAATGGCCATTTTTCAAACGGTCTTGGAATTTAATGAAATTAGTTTTGTTAGGACCGTATCGTCAATACGAAGCTAGAAATAATTTTTCGGGAATTTTTAGAGACTGTATGTGGCCCCGGTAAATAGAAATGTGCATTTTAATTGAATATATAAAGATTTATATTTTAAATTCAATAGAAACTGATCGTAACGATTGAAATGACTTACGAAACATATCCCATTGTGTTCAGAATGGGGGTGTTTAGCTAGGGCGACAGTCGTTGGGTCTGGATTGGAGACAGAATGGAAAGTCAACTTATAGGGGAATTAAATAAAATTAAAATATTAAATTTATATAACTTTTCACATACCCCCTCCTTATTCTCTTCACCGTTTATTTCTCAGAAGAAAAAAGAAAAAAAAAAGCCGCCCGATCGATTCTTCAGCGCCCCCCCCCCCCACGCCACCACCATCGCTCCTTCCGCCACCGTTCCTCCACCACACGCCGCCCTCCGATCTCCGCTACGCCCCTCTCCTCCTCCCTCACCAACGCTTCCCCAATCGAACCCCCAAACCCCTTGTAGCCACCGCCGCCAGCCAATGGGGCCCCCCTCCGCCTGTCGCCACCCACAGCACGACGCCGACCCCCCTAGCCCCTCCGATCCCCCTGCCCTCTCTACTCTCTCCGCCGTGACCGATAACCCCAAATACACCCGCCCCAAAACCCTGAATCACCTAAAAACCCACCAGTTCTGCTGCTGCCACCTTCCCCGACCACCACTCCATCTCTCTCTCGGACCATGCACCACCAGTAAGCTTCTTTCTATTTGTTTTTATTTATCTTCCATGAAATTGGTTTTAGAAGTTTAAAAATCAGTTTATATACATATAGAAATAGAAGGATATAATTTTTATATATTGGATAGAGAAAAGAAAAGACTTGATTTTTGAAATGATTCTAGAATTAAAAATATGATTTTTATTGTATGTAAGGATCGGGTTTTTATTGTAGATAAAGTTGTGATTTTTACTTATATAAAGAAGTGATTTTTTTTAAATAAAAAAAATAGATTTTTATTAACATAAAGATGAGATCTTTATGGATGTAAAGTTATGATTTTTTAAAAATATAATCTTTGTTTGTTTAAAAATACGATTTTTATATATGTAGTGGCTACGGGCAATGAAATTGACAAAAGGCGAGCATGACAAAGATTTCCTACATATGAAGGGTCGTGGCATTTGGTTTAGCTAGCCGGTGAGAACTCCTCACTTTTAAATTTATTTTCTAGTTGAAATATATACTAGGATGCAGACGGTGCTTAGCAGCACCCGACACCCGTCGTCCACAGACCATGGATGGCTTGTTTGTTTGATTAATGTGTTGTGAAAATTGATTGTGAGGTGGAATAGAATAAAATTCATGTGTTGAGTAGAATAAAATTCATGTGTTGAATAGAATAAAATTCATGTGTTGAAGTAAAATAAATATTCATTTACAAATCGTACGATTTGTTTATATACACTGATTTGACTGATATTGATGGGGATGATAAATTTTACACATCGCCAACCGCACAAATAAAATATGTGTTTGTTGATTTGAAACCCCACACAGGTATTGGGATAATATTTGACGAAAACTAATCCCGCTTGTTTAGTTGTATGTCAATCGATGGGTTGACAGACTATATAAGCGTTAATTATTTATATTTAATGCTTATGCAGTTATGTGGTGCACTCTGGATGATGGTTGATTATTTATCATTGCTATTATATATATATGTTGTAGAAAATCCATATAATTAACATTATATGGTTATTGATGGGGCCTCATTCCAATTATGAAAATAAATTCATATGTTGAACTAAATATAAATTCATGTGTTGAATTGAAAATAAATTCATGTGTTGAATTGAAAATATTCATGTGTTGAATAAAAGGCGTGTTGATTAGATTGACGCCATTTTGACGTGAACGATATTTATATCGATTATATTCGTTTTTATAATGAATATAGAAAAAGAAGTGATTTCAAAATATAACGTTTTGAAAATATTATCATTGGTATATCGATTATGTGGAATATTCAATTTTGATTAGAAATTGAATATGAAATTGAAATCGTTTTGAAAATGAATTTAAAACGATTTATAAAATAAGTTTTGAAAGGAAATCGACGAAATATATATATATTATATATACATAATGGCCTGAATAGAACGCGCCGCTTGTTCGCTAATTTCGACCATTGACTTCGAATGGATATTACGGGAGATCGGACCGTCGGATTCTCCTATAACCGGAACTGTTGGGTTCGTATCGAAAAGAGCTTTCTAAATAATATCAAAGATTTGAAATCTAATGGTTGGATTTGGAATTATGTCCAAATAAAATTTGGAATAGGTCGCTGTAAGTGCAGTTCGATGGCCGTTGATGGAAATCGACTGCACGGGCCTTGATAAAATTATTAAAAATAATAATAATTTGTCTAAAATCATAAGAAATGATTTGTGAAGAATTGGGACGAAAATTTCCATATTTGAAAAGATAAAAATAGATTTTTATCGAAATGAACTAGTTTTGAACTAGAATTAAATCAATTTATTTTTGAAATAAATAAATTGAATTTGAAAGGGGTTATAAAAGTAACCAGAATTTCCAATAATTGGATTGGAATGGATTTGAATCGAAATTGTCTTTGGAATATTTCGATGTTGGGTTTCGTGATTATACAGATATTGTTATGGAAATTTGAAAGATATATTTATATCGTTATTTCCAATACGATATTTGTTGGTCGTAGAATTGATATTGAATATAAGACGATATATTTTCTCTTCAGAGCCTTGTATTTAATATCAAATGGGATTTGGGTTTATCGTGGACGGTGTCTTCATTAACACTGTTCTTAAACCCAGTTGAGAAAAAGATTAAATCTTTATATTTAGATTTAATGAAGTATACCAATTAAATGATATTTAATTGGAATTGAATTTGAATGTGATTTTGGGTTTATAGTGAACCGTGTTTTAAATGCCATTGGTTCTTTAACCCCGTTAAAGATAGAATATGATTTCCCAAGTTAAATAATCATTGATAGTGATTATTGGGAAGATTAAAACCTAGTGGAGTTTTAATGAATCTTTAATTAGATTGTAATGATCGAGAATGGAGTATCACCAGTTTTGCTCCAGGCGATAGTTAAATCTTTAATTAGATTTGAACGTGAAATGGTAATTGAATTTACCGATAACACCGTGGTGTTAGATATGAAGTATGACCAGTTTTACTTCATGGGATGAATAGGTTGGGATTGGGAAATAAAATAAATGATTACTTCAGTGTGGTTCGCTAATCGCGAATAGTTTGAATTGATATTCAAAGGAAGATTAAAGAATAAATTTAAAGAATTTATCTTTGATAAAATTAATGGGAACCTTTCCCAAAGTGTAAGAATATTTGAATAAAATAATATTTTGAATTGGAATGAGGCATATGTTGTGTTTGTGTAACACTTGTTTATTATATACGCGAGTTATTCGGAAAGGCTGGGTTTATCCCATTCTGAATAACTGATACGACGATAAGTCAAAGGTGAAGACTAGAGGTCTTCACATCATTTGGGTGATTACTAATGATCTTGATTGGGCTGTACACCCAAGAGGAGGGAATCAGTTGGTGATCGTCCAGACGTACTTCGAGATCGATGGATATGCGAGGTACAAGGTGCCTCCGGTTTCGTTCCGACCCAGAACGGACTTGTTAATGGGCTGTGTGTCTGACATTGGATTTTTTTCTGTGTGATTGATTTCTTTTAAATATATATCTGTTTGGCGACGGAGAATTAATTCTCTTGCTTAACGCCCTTCACTGAGATGTACGAGCTCAGGGGTTATATATTGATGGATATCAATCGCATGGAGTGAATTGCCTGTGTGGCATGCCTAAATGGCAATTGATCAAGGCTTTTGTGGAAAAGAAAAGTCTTGTGGTTGATGATCAAAGCACGGCCTGTGTGGCATAGCTTTGTGTAGCGTTGATTCGCGAGCCTCACACCCCGGCTGTGAACCAGAAACGGGAGAGGACCTCAGGGAGGACATGCATTTCTTTCTAGCTAGGGTGGTGTCAGTGACCTACCAGCCTGACATTTATATTATTTTCACCAGTGTGGTCGTTGCTGTTGCGAGGCGCCTCAGACATATCGGTGACTGTGTGGAGCCAATTTGGCTCATTTACACCCCAAAGGGCAGGGAAACGTAGTGTTCATGCATTTTAATCCACATCGGTGGACCGTCCCTGACGATCCAAGGGCCCACCTGAGTCTGGGTCCTTAGAAAAGGTAGGTTAGATTGTCTCGAATCGGTAGAGGACGATCCCTGGCCTCGGTTCATAGATGGAAATCCAATTTCCAAATACGTGACTTTGCGGTTTTGATTGTAGAGCCTAGTATGGCGACATAGTGGTATGGGGCACTTATGCCGTCTGTGATTAATGTTTATGATTGAAATTGTTTTCTTCACTTATAGTAATAATAAAAGATGAAATTTAGCGTATCAAGCATTCTTTGGCTATTATAAGGTAAAACCCTATCCTCCGGCTTGTGTTGCATTGTGTGATAGGATTGAATCCAAATCTTAATTTACCCAACGGGCCTTAATTCACTTTGGTTTCTAGTTCGATTTCCATTTCATATTTTTTTACCTTTAAGTTTCACTCCACTTATTTATTTCAATAATCAACCCATTTACCATATATTTCCTAAAACTTGGTTTTTAAACATCTTCGCCCAACCTTGGCTTTTGGGAATTCAAGTAAATAGTATTCCTAGAAGACTTCAATTGGAACTTATATATAGATTCAAAATAAATGCTCTTAAAACTTATTTAACAAGTAACAGGGTTTAAGACTTTACATACTTTAATTTAAATTTATTTAATAATATAATTAATTTAATAATCATTTCTCGTTTAAACACAACTAACTTGCTAATTCATTCCAATGGTCCATCCATTAATATAATTAATAATATAATTAATTTCAATCACTTTGATTATTATTAAGTAAATAATAAAAAAACCTCATTATTATAAAATGACTTGTTAATCATTAACAATTCTATATATTACATATATGATAATCAAATCCCGTTTCAGTAGTTGTCTTATTCAACTGAACATAACGAATTCGTTAATCCATTTCAATTGGTCTTTCCACTAAATTAATAATATAATTAATTAAATTAATTCCATCTACTTTGATTATTATAAATATTAATCAATTCCAATATAATCCCATTTTAATTGTTTACCAATAAGCAAGTAATCCCAGTTATTATTTTCCAGGTAAATTCCCCTTCGCTTAAACCTTATTAACATAGGATTTTCCTTCATAAAACCGTTTAATAAATATTAATTTCCTTTTATAAACTTTAATTCAAAATGATAGACTTCAAACCTATCTTCAGTTATAAAATAAATTTATAACTTCATTACCGTTGGATTCACCTAATGGTAATTCAATATCTATAAAACAAGGGATTTTTAGGCCATCCACTGTCAACTAGTCAACCAATACCACCCATTGGTTTAAAACGTTACATCAACATTGAATTTCAATTCAACGTTCAATATTCAATCAATATCATCATTTGGGGTAAATAGTTCTATATATAAATAGTGTAAACAACATATAATATATCTGAGGAATCCGGTCGGATCCCTCCAACCTGTATGTCACTGCATTACAAATCATAATATTATATAAACAATTATTAAAATCATCCAATACGATAAATATAATTGTCGACAATCATTAACTAACAAATCAATCAAGGCACGCAAGCATCCAATCAACGATAAATGATTTTTATATAAATTTAACACATCATAGTATTCCAGAAAAGTGTGAGAACTAACTCAACTTGATTTTGATTCAACAGTTCAGATGTTTTATATGATTTCAAATAAAAATTCAGCGCATCCGAATTACTCCGAATCGGCTCAGCAGCTCCGGCTTTGTTCATACGATCCTAATGGCTTTTGTTCCGTGCGATTCTGACAATGTGTCGACACATTATGATTGTTACGGTATTAATTAGTTTTAACATAAATTAATTAAATTAAATAATAAAAACTAACTATTTACCTTATCCCATTAATCTCATTAATAGTCCACGTCATTAGTGAAGCTCGTTTTTTCTCCAATTCCCTCGTTTGAACCTATCCGCTCCTCAACTAAGAAAAACACGGTGTCGTTCTAATCTCCAGAACTCTATTATGTATTCGTTCAAACAGACATCTCACCTCGCACCTCCAACTCCAACGCCACCGCACCACCTACGGGCCTTCGAGAATCAATCTGACGCCGCCTGCAGATCCACCCGTCTTTTCCGCCTTCACTCTCATTTACTCCATTCAAGTTGCGGTGCAGTTACCAGAACCCACGAACGTTTTCTCCATTCCCTTCTCATCATCTTTGTTATTCGTGACCCCTTCTCAATAGCACCACTCCAGTCCTCGTCACCTTACGTTCCAGCTTCTTCTTGCACCTTTCTGAACGTTGAAACAATCCTCTAGCATCACCTTTTATTTTGACTAAACTTCCCCCTTCCAAATCTTCTTCTCACAAACTACCCTCCAGGTTAGTTTTACGATTCCGTATTCTTTTTCTCCTCACGTCCTGCCTACACGAGCTGCACTTTCCATGAACTTCCCAAGCCCACAATTTCAGACCATCCCCTGACACACATACATCTTCTTCTCCTATATATTTTCATGTAACACAGTATACCCATCACCGAATGCCTCCTCCGTCACTTGCGAACTCATCTTTTTTCATCAATGCCATGACTTCTTCCAACTATTTTCTTCTCCATGTTTTGCTTTTAACAGTTCGATCAGCTTACTTTCGAAACCACTCTCTGCTCCATAACCCGCCAATCACCGTGCCCACTCTCCTCTCGCCTTCTTCATTGTTCATTTCTCTCCACCTCGCCATCACTAAACGCGACTGTCTATCTCCTACTTTTTTCAGTGACGTACCAGATTTCAATGCAAAAAAACTTGCGTGTTATATAAGTGAGTTTGTCAAACGAAAATGGACAGCTTTTTTGGTTTTTACTTCTGTTATGAATTGTTTTCATTGTTCAAAGCTTGCGGTAACCATTAAAGGGTAGTAGTATTTTCCATTTTGGTTCGTTGAATGAGGGGAAAACGTGGTATATATACAGGAACGAGAAGAAGATAAGCCTAACATTTAATCCTACTCTTGCTAGGTATGTGTACTGGCATGGATCCACTGTCAGCTTTATTTCATTTCAGAAAGATGGGCAGGTGATGGGCAGGTTGTAGGTTAGCTACTTAGCTTAAGGTACCAGACACAGTGTAGCAGTTTGGAAAAGAAACCAATGGTTGTTACTTTCGCTACTGTATATTATGAGCTGGCAAATCAATTTCCAATTCTGCCGCAGGGATGTGTTTTTAAATTTAACTAGCATGTGCATGTTCATGCTATTTAGTGTATAGATTGCAAGGAAAAAGAGCTGGCATGTGCTTTCTAGGTAGAATTGATGTGAAGTTTGGGTGTAGTAGTATGGTAGGATAGGTAGGACCAAGTGACCCTTTATGTGATGAAAGATTTATCATGAATAACAAACAAAAATAGAAAAGAAAACGATTTCTATTACTATTCAGGTGTGATTGCTAGACATGAGGGACTAAAATTGTTTTAGTTGGGATTACCAGACATCTGTTATCTAAGTACTATAATGAGATGATTACTAAACATGTGATGATTGAATTTGTTGATGCACAACTTGGGAACATGATAATTCATAAATGTGTAATGCAATGATAATTCAGTTGAGTTTTTAAGACAAATAACTCAAAGCACTTGTGATTTGTTTATGCACAAACAGTTCAAATCATAAATAGTTTCAAGACTATTCAAAGCAAACCATAACGAGGTGTACTAAAATTTTGAGCAATCAACAACCACTTACTATCTTCCTACTATAAGCGAAGGGTACCAAATTAAGTAAAATGTACAAAGACTTGCATTTAAGCTGTTATTCGTTTATTTTATAGTCTTATTTGCTATATTTACTCAATACTTGGGTGTAAGAAAGGTTAATTTAACAAGAGTCTGCGTTATAAAGTACTATATCAACCTTCATCACATGTTGACTTCTAGCAGGTCTGATCTGCATTATACTCATATTTAAATGTAGCTTATAACATTACTCATATTTCCCCATTCAAAACGTAGTGATATTTAATTCCAGATTTGTTGGACATTGTGGCTTAACTGACTAGGTGTAACGAACCGCAAATCCGTACTATCTGAGTTGACTACATATATCACAAGTCCAACCCAAATATCACGAAAATATGAATCATTTTTTCAGAAGAAAAAGGTAGAAGAAGAACAGAAGTAACAACACAGAATCTCACATCGCAGCAGAACAAAATATAATATATCATATCCTTTGAAATACAAAATTTTAACTGTATAACATACAATTATCAGAGTACAACACTTACAACACAGCGGAAATGAAAATACTATATATCTAACACTGAAGCCTCCTGCTCCAAGCTCCTTTAGATCTTTAAAATCCTGAACTACATGACTGCCCGTACAAATTTGGGCACCCAAGAGTTTAGGTAAAACAAAACAAACTCTGGGTCAGTCATGGGACTGATATGCGTAAGCAATTTAAAATAGTTTGAGAAAATAAACGATATCTCATAAGACCACGCCATATAACACGGAACGGGTTTTTCCCTTATGAGAATCGAAAACACTTGTTTTAACTTTTGAAGTCTTTTTGAAAGAAACGATAATCTTTATATCAAAACCCTTTTGGTATTATAATAATGTCTAAATCAAATAAATAGAAATCTAGTGGAATGCTTTCATCTCACGCTCCACATACATAATATACAATCAAAACCACGGGCACTTGTTGGGTAATGAATTTTCAACTATGACAAGGTATGAAACCACCTTCCGATAGTGTATCTCTAGAGGAGAATACACTGGGTTCAACAAGAACATCTTGTAACCCAGCGACACATGACCGACCACTCATTTCGCTTGAGTGTATCGAATGTATATCACCAACGGTTGGGATCAGCAACCGTTTCCCGAATGGGACAACATCAAATAGAATAAGGAATTAAATGAATTTCTCTAGATAGGTGATAATACACCCTAATGGGAGCTACCCACATAGCCATGCTGCCCGCTCAATTTTTGTCATTTCCCGGTTGTTTAGGCCTGAGGCTACGATTACTTACCATTCATTGATAGCACAATCACTTTGAATGCCACATTGTCAGATCCGTTAACCATTAATTGATTTGCAAAAATACATTCTTGATATTATGCTAAGAGAATAAATTCTCCATCACCATATATATTTATACAGACCAACATATATGATCATTGGAAATACTTTGTTAGATATTCGTCCATACACTTCGTTCTGGGACTGAACGAAACTGAAGGCACAATTTCTATTAATAGAAAAAGCCCTTGCACTTTACTCCGTCTTCGATTATCTTTATATAATCTGATTCGCAACGCTACTGCCAATACAGAGTGGTTCTCGGATAATAATCCAACCGGTCTCTCCATATTGACAATGATATTGGCAAACACTTCGATAGTCGTTTATTTAACTATCAAAGAAAAACAAACAAACATTCATCCATAACATCAAACCATCACTGGGCCCGTTAACTAATATTTCATTAATTAAAACACTTCTCCATTTCCTTATCCATATTCGTTAACCAAATATTTTCAATAATCATCTTGTCCTCTTACGCTATTTGGAAAAACATTTCCATATATCGCCATCTTTTATTTTCTATACTTAGAAAATATATTCTATTTGTAATTGGAAAACATTCCAATTACTTGTCTCTTTTACGCCCATTCATTTCTACACTCAGGAAATATTTATTATTATATTTCCAAATTTCCACTTACTTGGGTTAAAATAAATGTTGTGTAAAACATCGTTACAACAACGCAAAACACTGCATTCAACTAACTCTTATTCAAACATTTCTCTTCGAGACTGTATCTTGCTATTTATCGGTTAAAAGTGAAATCAATCAAGTTGGGGTATAACTACCTCTCAGACCTTGGCTGAAAACATCCTTAACTTTAAAACAAACAAGACCACTTACCTCGAATAATCAACATCATAAAAACCAATTATTCATTTTTAAGCCCGTATACGTTTCGCTTTCTAATTTTACCAGATTTAATTGTAGATTTTCTTTTTGTTTATGGTATTCTATTTTCAAGTTCGTTTCCTTATCGAATTCTATATATATCGATACATTGATTTCTAGCTATCAAAATTTCTAAAAAATATTCTAACTCCTTAAATTCCCAAAAAAAATCGCCATAATCTCCTTTGTACTGGTCGATACTTCAAACCTCAACTCGCATCTCTAGGCCCTTTCCATTCAAAAAGAAAATCAAAAAGCCAAGTGGCTTGCCGATTCGGCTCATAAAAACTCATATGGAATTTAAACATGTACCTTATTGTCGGGAACACGAATTATAACCTTCATACACTTCATCCCATACCTGTCTAACCCATATACACTCATTCCTAATTTATTCCAACTTAATCTAGTCATTTTAACTCAATTTGCTAATTTATTCTTTAATTAACTCTTTTGTCTATTTCACTTTTTATTTGAACATATCACGTTCAAATATAAATTAATTTGTTTATAAAACAATCGAATGCCATTTCTAATTCAAGTTTTGTATTCGATTTTGAATATGAATTTACAAACCCCTTTTCTGATCCAAAGTCCAATTTCGATTTAAAATTCCATTAACTAATTTTTCTTCAAATTAGTTAATTCTACTCAGCAATTAAACATCTGATTTGATTTTGTTTCAAAAATCATTTCATTACTCCACTCGAGTTCAGTATTATTTATAACTCAAATCTGGATTTTTCCTAAATGAAATTCGGATTTTATTTACTTAAAATCCTTTTATTTATTTATTTAAATAAACCGTTATGGTTTTATAATGGTTATGGCGCTGTATTTATGAAAATTTGATTTTGACATAACTCAAAATCTATTTGACGAAATCCAGATTTTTCTCTTCCATTAGAAAACCATTATCAAATCGGTCCTGACGATTCTTGTTTCAAAGAATTCTAACTTAAATTGAGTTCTATACACTCGATTGAAGTTCGAATCGCCAATTTACAAACTGCCGTGCTGCGGCAAGTTCGTTTTTGAAAGGCATTAAAACTTTATTAGCACTGATACTGATTACATGCAACAAGTTCGTACCGACTAAACAAACTATACAACAACATTGGGAAAAAAAACACTCTAGCATATACAATGAAGTACTAAAAAAACTCAATGCTTAAACAAAACTATAACAAGTACAAAGAACCAGAATATACAAAAGTTAAAATAAAAGCTCCAAAATGCCACAAGCAAACTACTCTTTGTATTCAATCACCCAACATTCAACTTACCCAAAATGATCTTAAGTATCTAAGCAAACAGCTCATCCAGATTAAAAGATTGTGAATTAAACACCCTCCTATTTCTCTCATTCCAAATCTCATACACAAAAGTTTTCAAAACTTTTAACAAATTCATACTTTTCCTTGTCTTCCATCTCGTGGACTTGAAAAGAACAAACCATTGCTCACTACTTGACCTCGATGGCCTGTGCAAATTAACAGCAGCTAAAATTCTTTTCCAAAGTTGATACACAAAAGAGCACTCAAAATACAAAGAGTATTGCATTCATACTAAACTCCACAAAAAACACAAGAGTCATCCTGTATGATCCCAAATCTAAGCAGCTTGTCCTTAGTATTAATGGCATTAGCCATTAATTTCCATAAAAACAAATTTTGCTTAGCATTACTCATCAATCCCCAAATTCTTTTATGCCACGGAAAAACTGATTTCTCACCCATTAACAAATCATATAGAATACTAATGGAGTGCTTCTTATCCATCCATGTAATACAATACACCATAAGTTTAAAATTTGAAGTAATTTCAGACCAAAGACATCTTAAAACAGAAGAACAACTATGAGGAAGATGCAAAATACCATCATGAATCAAATCATGCACTAAAGCTCCATCAGGAATACCACTATTCCTCTTCAAGTTATAGTCAACTTTATCACTCAAAATAAGACCTTTTCCAGCCCAGGGGGAATGCCAAAACGATAAACCATGATTGCCTCCTGGATAACATTGAATATATGGTAAAAAGATACCCCTCAATCTTAAAATCTGTCTCCACCTCCAACTACACGAGACTGAAATGTTCATGGTCCAGATATTCTTCCCTCCAATAAGGTTGCATTTAACAAATTTGGTCTATAGGCAACTGTCATCTGAGAACAACCTATCTATATAACCTGAAATTGTTGCTTTATTCCAAAGAGAAAGATAATTAAACCCAAACCACCGTGACATTTCTTTTCACACAATTTAGAGAAAGCTATAAGGACAATCTTCTTCGGAAATGTATCTCCATTCCATAAAAACTTGTTCATAGCTCTTATTACCATATTAATTAGCTTCAAAGGAAGAATATAATGCCTAAAATAATATGTTGTCATCGTAGTTATGATGGATTGAATTATCACTAACCTTCCAACTTGAGATAAACTACATGAAGGCCATTGCTTCATCTTGTCTATGATTTTTTCATACAATGGCATGCATTTATCCTTAGTAATTCTTCCAGTAAACAAAGGCAATCCCAAATAAAAAGAATTATCTGGAAGAACCAATAAGCCAGATGAATTTATTAAATCATTAGTAGAGGCCTGATTTAATCCGGCAACCTTAATATGAGATTTATTCAAATTAATTTGTAGCCCAGTTATCTCATAAAAATCCTGAAGAATAGTTAAAATACACTGAATATTACCAAAAGAAGGCTTGGTGAATATAACGAGATCATCTGCAAAACATAAGTGAGTAATGAGAAGATTTTTGCATCGAGGCAAGTTCGTTTTAATTATATTTAAATATAAACGTTTAAACTTCATTTATAATAAATTTCAACTCCATTCTAATATATTTCTAATATATATTAAATCCAGTTTTCAAATCCAACTTAATATTTTCGATTATCTCTAATTGTCGATTTTTCATTACTCAATTACCAACTCAATTACTACTCCATTTCTGTTATTACTTTCTAATTCCATTAGAAATAAATTAGTTTATAAAATTCGATAAAAATCAAATTCTAATTATAATATGTTGGATTTTCCTCAATTCAACTTATATTCTGAATTCTGAAATATAATCAATCGTTCTGTTCAATCACTTCCCAATTCACTTTTAAATTCATAATTGAATTTAAATATTTAAATTATCCAATGATAATTATCTCACTTAATTTATAAACATTGTTTATAAATTTAACTTCCTTGTTTTATATATTAAACAAGTTTCCATTTCAGATTTCTATTTGAAACTCCATTCCTTTTATATTCCAAATTGCAGAATAAAAACCGTTCCCCTTCAAATGATTTCAAATTCTATTTTTAAATTCATATTTGACTTTAAATATTCAAATTATCAAAATGATAATTTTTCTATTTCCTTTATAAACATCATTTATAAATTCATTTTAATTCCATGATTATCCAATGAAAATCATTCCGTTTTATTTATAAACGTTGTTTATAAATTTACTTCAATTCTCTGTATTATCTAATTTATAAACATTGTTTATAAATTTAATGCTTGTTTTATTTATTCAAACAAATTAGTATTTCTTAGTCCATTCGAAATCCGAATTCTATTTTTAGAAAAATAGATTTCCCTTTTTAAATCTTAATTATCCTTTTTACAATATTTTTATAAATTACCATTTAGGCTTACTGATATTTTGAACATCCAAACAAACCAATTATCAATTATTGGTTTTCTAACACCTCATATATGATGATATATATGAAAACAACAAGAATAATATTTTTGAGGAATCTAGTAGGATCCCTCCAACCTGTTTTCCTACGTCCACAGACATTAGCCGATAGAAATAATACTCATCCTGCTTCGAGGCAGGATATCGCGGTATAGAAGGTCATCCACTATCATAGCGTGGGGCGCATAAGGTCATCCGCTAATGATACTGCGGGCATCCGCTAATGGTACTGCAGGAACTATCCAACCACCAATATATATATAATAGCCACAAACACCAAGCCTAAATAACTAATATATTTTAATAGCCACAACAATATTTCAATGCATGCAAACAACCAACAAACAATTATTTTTAACTAAATAAAAATAATTCTAAATAAAAGCCGAGTGAGATTTACTCACCGTGATTTTTATTTGTCGACTCATTCTGACTTTAAATATTAACCCTAAGATATTCCAAAAATCCAACTCTAGTTTGTATTCCTTGTAGCTATGAAACCCACATGATTTAACTTGATCGATTCAACCTAGCAAATTTTATTTGTTCCTTTTATAAATTTCACAATCAAAGATATAAAATAAATCATGTAACTGCGAATTGATATTTTTATGACAATAATTATAAATTAATTATCTAATTTGAGTTAATGGTATACCTTAATCCCTGAAAAATCCTCTTTTATGTTCATTGCACTCAACCCACAATTCTCTGCAAAGTTTGAACCCAAAGCTAATACTTCAAATTCCACGCTTCTTTACCATCCTCCAATCTCGAGCTTCACCATTTCCAATTCAAAGTAACAGTCACCAACCAATTTCTGCCAACAGCCCCTTCTGGACTACCCATGCCAAACTCCAACAGTGATGCTAGCTCCAACAACGATGCCGGGGTTTTTACAGTCGAACAGAGATTAAAAGAACTCGATCAACAAATATCCAAGAATCCAACACCCTATAACTTGAGCATGAACGACTATAGGCTCTTCCATTCATTGCCCAAACAACATCCCAAACCATCAGTTGTTCGAGATATGTACTTCACCCACAAGTAGATCGAACTTTCCCATACTGTACTATCGCACCCTGTTCCTCCTCACAAACCGCAACTCCACGCACCTCCTCCGTCCCTCATTGACAAACCCCATCGCACACCCTAAATCATCGAGCTTCAGAACAATATCGCACCTTTAAAATCCCACTGCACCATCGAGAAAAAACTGGCCTTCTTTACCCCGATTCACGATGAGCCTTGAGGTATAAACGAAACTTTCGAACCCTAAAAATAAATCGCGAGATTCCAGTGTCCGAAAAACCAACACTTCCTTTTCGATTGCAACCCCCATTTGATTCATTCTTATTCCTCCGACCTTCCATAATATCACGTAGATCCCGCGTCTCACGGATTCGAACAGCCGATAGTATTATCATGCCAACCGATTTCAAAAAAGAAGAACCCGACCTTGGCTGATTTGTTGAATGAAGGAAAACCATAGTCGAGAGGTGCGGCCATTTCTTTTTAATCGAACTTAAGCTTTTCCTTTTTATTTTGATTTGTATTCTTCTTCCTATTGGCGGGCTTGATAAGGTTTACTAGGAGGAAAAGAAATAACGAAGGGGTGAGGCTTGAAATGGGTTTTCAAGTTTTAGAATAATGGAGAGATAACGAAGGTGATAATCTTTATATTGGTGCGGGAAGGGAACAGACAGTACCCACCATCAATTCCATGTTTTACTTTGTAGTTAAGTAAGGAGACCATTCGTGATGTGAAAGAAGAGGGAGCTACGGGTAGTGTTACAATGTCTTTCGTTTGCTTAAGGAGAAAGGAATTTATTTTTATAATAAATTTCTATTTTATTTTAATTTAAATTTTAAATTAAATAGGTATCCTTAAATTTTAGTTTATCACATCGATTTTTACTCCTATTTGATACCAACAACAAGCCTTCCTAGGGTTAAACCACCATTCTGAACCCACTGGTACATGTTTCAAAGCTTATTCGATCATTTGGAGAAGATATTTATTTAAATATATATAAATTAAATTTAAAACAATTAATTCTTCGAGAATAAATTAATATTATTATTCTAATTCAAATAGAAGTTTGTATTGATCCTCTGAACTATTTTTCAATTCAGTTTTAAATTATGAATTCAATTAAATTCATTTTCGTATTACAATGATTATATATATTCGAAATAAAATCGTATTTCGGTTATTAAATCGATAACTCAATATGAAAAACCGATTTATTTTATCAATTCAATATTTATAGCCATATTTAAAATAAATTGTTTGAAAATATGGGTCGCTACACTAGGTTATTATATATATGCAGGGTTCATACGAACTGGTGTAACATTAATTGGTATGCATATATAATGTACATGAGTAAGTTAAAAAGTATTGTAGGTTGTGTTCTACATGCTGGAAATGTAGGTTTTATGATATGATGGTTGATATAGAACAGGGGTTGAACTTTTTTTAATAGTCGCCAAATGCTGATTTATCTAACTACATGCTGATACGTTCCCTTTTTGCTGGTAGCGGATCTAATAAATTTTAATCTTACGTTTTATAGACTTCTACATACAAAAATAAAAATATCGTTGTGACAGGCAATGTGTCATGATCCCAAAAACATAATAATATAGACAAGTTAACGTATATTGTGATGTCTCAAACCGTTACTATAGGGTGTAAAATACTTCAAATAAATAATTGTTTAATTTCGAAATAAAAAATTATAGTAAAATCCTAAAAATTAAACTATAACTACATCTCAAAGATTTTGTTCATATTCGAAACCAATAACTTATTATATTAAATAAATCGTTACGGCTTATAAACGACTCCATAGCGACTATTTGAAATCTTATAGATTTTTCACTTTCAGTAGAAAACATAATCTTATAGATTCCAACGTTTCTAGTTTTAAGGAAATCCGATTTATAATGGATTCTGTATACTTATTTGAAGTTTAAAACTAAATATTATGAACTACCGTGCCGTTACGAGCTCGTTTATATTAAAATATAAACTGTATGTTCAAATATCATTTTATAAACGATTATAAATCCAATTAAATTCCAAATTAATATTTAATAAAATAAAATATATTAAATACCTAACTACCGAAAATACGGGTCATTACATTCGTTCCTATTTAAAAGAATTTCGTCCCCGAAATTACAAGGTAAGAAGAAAGCTCTGAAACTAATTATTTTAAAATAAATATATTTTGAATTATTACCAAAACAAATTCAAACTCTATAAAAATTTTGAAAACTTCGCCAACACCTCCTCTGCACGGCTCAATCAGAATAACTACAATTGCCACTCTAGGCTTTAACTTCTCCAAAATAAGACCAAAGCCAAATGGATACCCAACTCAGGGGTATAAATCAATTACTCCAATCAAAATATTAAGGTTTACATGTTTGTCGGCCAACTCAGTTTCAATTTTGAAACAAATCGACCAACTGCACTTCGTTTTCCAATCTGTACTTCAATCTTGTAATCAAGCAAATTTCCATAGCTTTCTGGTATCTGCTCTTAACTCTATTTACATTACAAATAACAATAATTGGGTCAAATCATCTAGTTCCATTTCATAACTGATTTCATACCCAATTCACTATACTGGAATTTTGTTCAATTCAATCAACTTCTTTATTGTTTTGCTGATGAATTTTATTAGACCAATCCAACATCCAAATAAAAAATAACCAAATCATTATATTCAACATTGGCCCTTACTGGTCTGCATTCCCTTTGGTTTAACACACACTTATATAAATCGATTATTTTCCGATTGATTTCCATTATCCAATCGATTTTCAAATCCCAAATTTATCTTATTCAATTCCCCTTAACCAGGCTAGGTCTTATTTCCATATTTCATTAACCAATTGGTTTCTAACCAGATCAATTCCATTTCAATTCATTCATTCAGGGCCAATAAACTTGAATTAGTTCTAAATAAGTTCAATTTATTTATTCCAAATTGGTTTCAACCAAATTTAAATTTATATTCATTTCCAGTTTATATTTATGCAGTCCGTCATACCTCCCAAGCATCGAATTTGAATTCATCGATTTTCATATATATTCTATTGACTTATGTCAATTTTTATCTCAATATTCAGGTTAAATTTTGATTCACATTTGAAATTCTTGCTTGGTTAATCCTTTAGTTTCATAACCAAACCAATTCAAATCCACAAATCAATATTCCATCACACAAGGCACAATCAAGAAACCAGGTCATTATGATTCATTTATAACTTTAATATTCACTTTGATTCCAAATTATGTTTACATTGAACTTTTTTATTTTCAAATTTCATATTCAAAATTCCCATCTGGTTAAATTATTTCAATTTTATAATCCACCCTGAATTCTAATTCAAACCAACATTAGTCGGTTAATATTATAATAATCTGAAGTAATAATTATTTCTATAAAATAAACTGGTAAAAATATTTTAAAATAATTTTATATCAATATACAAATACGCATTCTAGTATATATACACTCATACTCAATCTAGGGTATTACTAACCCCATATCTATTGAGTCACTACACAGAGCCAAGGTTATTCCTAAACCAATAGCTCTGGTACCACTGTAACGACCAGGAATTTTCGGTAGGCTTTTCAACCATCCCTCCAACCCCAAGTCAGCGGGCTAACCTCCCACTATGGCTTACAGAGGTACCCCATCACTTGTTTTATGGCTAGCCTTTTGACTTCACAACCAACCCTCCCTTACTTTCGAGGGACATGTAGAGGTAAGAGTCTCATGTCCGCCACCTAATGCGAAGCGAGAACCCTCTATCATGCGTATCCAGCTCACACAGCCAACAACAAGGAATGGTTTTCGAACATAAATTCGATCCCCGTCTTTCCATACCAACAATCGATAATGGGCCAGGTTTGATAGTCGGTTATTTACCTATCAAATAAACAAACATTCATCCATAAAAATAAAATAAACGTACTGGTTCAGTATTCAACATCACTTGGCATTTTTAACAATTAGCATCTGATTAACTTAATCTTATATCTTCAATACTAGGAGAACTTTTCCATTTTCTTATTTAATATAAGAATATTTCATTATCGTCTTGCTTGTACTCTATTAGCTTCTCATCGTAAATTGGTAAGTAAATAATCTTCTCAGTATTAACTCTGAAGGCCGAAACTAACATCATATTAACACCTCGAAAGTTACTCAACTTAACCACTCACAACAAGTTCTAATTACTTTAAAACTATATCAAATTCCTGATCATACTTAATATGCTTTTTAAATTGTTACGACCCGAACTTCCCCGTGAAGGAAAGCACGAATTGCTTTGAGAACACGACAAAATAGAACGCAGACAGAAGAACATTTCATTGTTAATTACAACAATTCCATCAGAGTACAAGAATATACAGAGTATGAATCAATATTACACATTTACCAAATATCAGAGATTACAATAAATTACATAGCAGCGGAAAATAATACAATACACAACTGAAGGAGATATACGGATACAAAGCTTTCCGGATATCATTCCAGCTGTAAACCAGGATCCTGTGAATATAAATCTGCAAAACCAAAACTTCTAGCTGCCCTTGTCGAAATGAGGGCACCCAGAGTTTAGGTTAAAACAATAAACTCCAGGTCAGTCATGGGACTGGTGTGATAACTAAAACAGTTATTTAACACTTTACTTTAAATCAGATATATCAAGGGACCACGTCGTATAACACGGAACATGTTTCCTCCCAAGAATACCGGTGCATATAACAAACCAGCGCGATGCTTTTTGGAAAAATGAAGATATTATAAGACCCAGGTCCTATCACACAATGCAACGCAGGTTTTCCCTTATAATAGCCAAACATGCTTAGTACGTTTAAAACAAATCATTTGATACTATTATAAGTGCATAGTGTATAAAACAACTTCAAATCATAAGTATCAATCATAGACGGCATAAGCGCCCCATCCCACTATGTCGCCATACTAGGCTCTACAAATAGAACTGAAAAGTCACGTATTTAGAAATTGGATTTCTGTCTGTGAACCGAGGCAAAAGATAGTCCTCTACCGATTCGAGACTGTCTAGCCCGAGCCTCAGGAACAGCCGCAACTGCCCCTTGGAGCGACAGGGCCGGTCCACCGATGTGGATTAAAATTCCTGAACACTGCGTTTCCCCGCCCTTTGGGGCGTAAGTGAGCCAACGAATGACTCCATCGGACCCGGATCGTCCAATCAAACCGAGGCGCCTCATAACGCCAAAAACCACATAAGTCAAACTCGTCAGGGCGTGTAAAACAACTGACGCCACTTCTAGCCAGAAAGAAACAAATGCCCTCCCTGAGGTCCTTCTCCCGTTTTTGGTTCACCACCGGGGTGTAAGACTCGTGAATTCACGTTACACAAAGCTATGCCACATAGGCGGTGCTTTGATAATCAACCACAAGACTTTGCTTTTCAACAGAAGCCTCGATCAATTGCCACTTAGGCATGTCACACAGGCAATTCACTCCATGTGTTGATATCCATCAATATATAACCTCTGAGCTCGTACGTCTCAGAGAAGAGCGTTAAACAAGAGAATAAATTCTCCGCCGCCAAACAGATATATATTTAATAGAAATCAATCACACAGAATAAAATCCAATGTCAAACACACAATCCATTTACAAGTCCGTTCTGGGTCTGAACGAAACCGGAGGCACCTTGTACCTCGCTTATCCATCGATCTCCAAGTACGTCTGGACGATCACCAACTAATTCCCTCCTCTTGGTTGTACGGCCCAATCAAGATCATCAGTAATCACCCAAACGACGTGAAGACCTCCGGTCTTCAACCACCGTCTTCATCTTCGACACCACGTCGAATCAGTTATTCAGAATGGGATAAACCCGGTCTTTCTGAATAACCCGCGTATATAATAAACAAGTGCTACACAAACACAACATACGCCTCATTCCAATTCAGAATATTCTTTTATTCAAATATTCTTATACTATGGGAAAGGTTCCCATTAATTTTATCAAAGATAAATTCTTTAAATTTATTCTTAATCTTCTTTTGAATATCAATTCAAACTAGCCGGGATTAGCGAACCACACCGAAGTAATCATTTATTTTATTTCCCAACCCCAACCTATTCATCCCATGAAGTAAAACTGGTCATACTTCATATCTAACACCACGGTGTTATCGGTAAATTCAATTACCATTTCACGTTCAAATCTAATTAAAGATTTAACTATCGCCTGGAGCAAAACTGGTAATACTCCATTCTCAACCATTTCAATCTAATTAAAGATTCATTAAAACCCCACTTAGTTTTAATCTTCACAGAAATCAATATCCTTCCTTTAACTGGGTCAAAGAACCAATGTCATTTATAACACGGCTCACGATAAACCCAAAATCACCTTACATTAATTATATGGTTAAAGAACTAGTGTTATTTAAAAACACCGTTCACGATAAACCCAAAAATCAATTCAAATTCAATTCCAATTAAATATCATTTAATTGGTACACTTCATTAAATCTAAATAAAAAGATTAAATCTTTTTCTCAACTCGGCTTAAGAACAGTGTTAATGAAGACACTATTCACGACAAACCCAAATCACATTTGATATTAAATACAAGGCTCTGAATAGAAAATATATCGGCTTATATTCAATATCAAATTCTACGATCAACACATATCGTATTGGAAGTAACGATATATATATATATATATATCATTCAAATTTCCATATCAACATCTGTATAATCATGAAATCCAACATCGAAATATTCCAAAGACTATTTCGATTCAAATCCATTCCAATTCAATTATTGGAAATTATGGTTACTTTTAAAACCCTTGTCAAATTCAATTTATTTATTTAAAAATAAATAAAATTATATATCTAGTTCAAAACTAGTTCATTTCAATAAAAATCTATTTTTATCTTTTCAAATGTGGAGTTTTTCATCCCAATTCTTCCCAAATCATTTCTTATGATTTTACACAAATTATTACTATTTTTAATAATTTTATCAAGGCCCATACAACCGATTTCCATCAACGGCCATCGAACTGCACTTACAACGATCTTTTCCAAATTTGATTTGGACATAATTCCAAATCCAACCGTTAGATTTCAAATTTCTAATATCCTTTAGAAAGCTCTTTTCGATACAAACCCAACGGTTCCAGTTTTAGGAGAATCCGACGGTCGGATCTCTCGCAATATCCATTCGAAGTTAATGGCCGAAATTCACGAACTACAGCAGCGCGACGCGTTCTATTCAGGCCATTATATTATATATATAATATATATAATATATACTTCATCGATTTCCTTTTAAAACGTATTTTATAAATCGTTTTAAATTTGTTTTCTAAATGATTTCTCGTTTTCAAATTCAAATCAAGATTGAATTTTTCAATATAAACTCGTTTTACATTCATCTCAAATTGATTTCAATTTAAATCGGTTTTTAATTCAATTTCAGTTCGTTTCAATTCGATTCAATTTCAATTCGAATTCATTTCTCTTCAATTTCAATTCCAATTCCATTCAATTTCAATTCGAATTCATTTTCAATTCGAATCCAAATCTATTCAATTTCAATTCTATTCAGTTTCAATTCGAATTCATTTCAAATTGATTTCCATTCAATTTAAATTCGATTCGAATTCATTTTCAAAATATTCGATTTTGAAATCACTTTTCAATATTCATTATAAAAACGAATATAATCGATATAAATATCGTTTGCATCAAAATGGCGTCAATCTAATCAACATGGCTTCATATATTTCTGTTTTCAAATATTCTATTTCAAATATTTCTTTTTTCAAATATTTCTATTTTCAAATATTTCTTTTTCAAATATTTCTATTTTAAAACTGGAATGAGGCCCAATCAATTACCATAGATTTTATTTCTATGGATTTCCACACAACGCATGTACATATCAACAATGACAAATAATCAACCATCATCCAAAGTGCATTCTACACTGTATAAGCATCAAATATAAATATCCAACGCTTATAACAGTCTGTCAATCAATCGATCGACATACAACTAATTATTGGGATTAGTGTATGTCATATATCACCCCAATACCCGTGTGGGGTTTTCAAACAATCAAACACAGATTTTATTTGGGCAGTTGGGCGATGTGTAAAATTTATCGTCCCAATCAGTATCAGTCAAATGTGTGTATATAAATAAATCGCCCAATTCGTTTATAAATATTTATTTTATATATACGTTAAAAATTATATTTTTAACTATAAAATATTTTCCACTATCAAATATTTAATTTCAATTCACATCACATCATACAATCAACTACACATCAAAATCAAACAAACAAGCATACAAGCCGTCCATGGTCTGTGGACGACGGGTGTCGGGTGCTACTAAACACCGTCTGCATCCAAGTGTATATTTTAACTAGAAAATTAAATTAAAAGTGAGAAGTTCTCACCGACTAGCTAATCCAAACGCCATGACTCTTCTTATGTAGAAATCTTCGCCATTCTCCCTTTCGTCCATTCCACTGTCCGTAGCCACTACATATATAAAAATCACATTTTTATACTGCCGTCTTTAAAATAAAAATCACATTTTTATTTGTTCGCTTTCAATTTAAAAATCATATTTTTTTCTTAACCATTCTAATGATCAAAATCGTATTTTTACTTTGCTATATATATGATAAAAAATATATTTTTACATTGCTACTATATAGATAAAAATTCTATTTTTATAACGGTGTTCATATGATAAAGATTATATTTTAATAACGCTATTCTCTATATAAAAATTAAATTTTTATATATCTACCTCTAATATAAAGATCGAATTTTTATATCATCGCTATAAAAATCCCATTTTTATTTCAACATATATAATAAAAATCAGATTTCTACTTCGCTACTTATGTAAAGATCAAATTTTTACTATCTACATGATATAAAAATCGTATTTTTATATTCTCTACTATATAAAAATCATAACTTTTTACAATGCTTTTCGCTATATAAAAATATAAACTTTTCTTTAATTAAAAACCATTTCCTCCTTTAAATAAAAATCACTGAAAATTCATTTATAATAAAACTGAAAGTCATTAGTTAAATAAACTGAAAATAAATAATAAAGAGCTTACAAATGGTTAAGAGGAGGGAGACGGGTTCACTGTTGACGGAGGAAGTCTGAGGAGGGCGCAGGGGCGTAGGCATCGTTCGATTTGGAGGGGAAAGGGGGGCTTGGCGGCGTTCGATTTGGAAGGGGGGGGTCTGGGTGGCTCGCTGCGAGAGGAGGAGGGGGGCCCGCGCCTGAGGCGGCGGTAGCGATGGAGGGGGGCGGCGTTCGTGTGTAGGGCGACGGTTTTTTTTTCTCTTCGTTCGATCTGAAAATGAAAAGGAGGGGGGCGTTGACCGAGTCTGAAAGGGAGGAGGGCTTAATGGAGATTTTATTTTATTTATTTAATTAATTAATTTCAAAAGCAACTTTTATTTTCGAACTCGAAATCGAACCCATCGACTGTCGTCCATAGCTAATTACCCCATTCCGAACACAATGGGATATGTATCGTAGGCTGATTCGATCATTTCGATCAGTTTTCGTCAAAATCAACATATAACTCTATATATTGAGTTTGAACGCGCATTTCAATTTACCGGAGTCACATATAGCCTCTAAAAATTCCTGAATAATAATTTCTAGCTTCGTATTGACGATATGGTCCTAACAAAACTAATTTCGTCAAATTCTGAGACCGTTTGAAAAAGGGTCATTTTCCAGTCGATTAAAATCAACTGAAACTGGTCAAACGCGTTTTACTTCGCCACGCTCACATATTAATTCGAAAAATTACGAAATTTGAAACCTATCCATAATTTGACATTGCGGATCCAACAAAAGTGGTTTCGTCAAAAACCGAGGTCGTTTGCAAAATTTCCATTTTCAAGGGCTAGAATTCCATAGCGACTATTCTGAATTTTCAACTGGACATATCTTTTGATTCCTGCTATGAAATTTCAATTTTTCGGATTCGTTGGAAAGATATTCTCGAATAGATTCGAATATTTTGGGTTTCACTAAAATCCGGTTTAATTTGCACCCGGTACATTCATTTGAAATTTGAAATTGAATTATCGAACTACCGCGCCATTTTCAATTCCTTTTATATAAATAAATAAATATTTATATTCTAACGTCGAGCTATATAAATATATACGTTTTAATTCTATTCAAAATAAATTTCTCATCGTTATTATTTAAAATAATTCATTTTAAATAATCAAAATCCGCTAGAATTGCCAAAATAAAATTTTAAAATTGGCTCAGATTTCCGGGTTATTACAATCTCCCCCACTTAAAACTTTTCATCCCCGAAAAGTAACGAAGCCGAAAGTTGTTTCACAAATCAACTCAACTTCCGTTGTTTTCTTTACGGCTTATGTTCTTCAACTTTTCAGTTTCTAAGAACTTTTCAAATTTTTCAAAAATTTGGCTAACACCCTAAATTTTCGAAAAATTTCGCCATAACCTCCCCTGCACCGGGGACTTCGGGATATTTCATATAGCCTTCCATGGCCTTCTTCAATCCAAAAGAAAAATAAAAAGCCAATCGGCTCATAAAATCATCATCACCCAAACAAAACAGTAAATTATGGTAAACATGTACCAATTTGTCGGGCAAACAATTTTATTTCTCTGCTCTAGCCTCCTTGCTAGGATCTGTTCAATGTAAGTACATGTATATGCATGCAATGCGACAAATTTTCAATACAATTCACTATTTGATCAATTTGGTTATATGCTTCAACATTTAATTAATCAACCAATAATCAAACAACACAATCAGAAATCCATTAGTTGATTATCATTTCAAATTTATAACTTTGATATATAGTCTAAAAATCAGATTTTTGATGCAAAATCAGAACAATAAGCCCTATCTAATTTTGGTTCTCACACCAGTCAATACGAAATATATAGATATCACACCTTCGAAACTCGAATACCAATTCTGATGATGTTCGAACTATCATCAGAATCATCTCCGGGCGACTAGAGTGTGATTCTATATCTATCCAGTATATTAAAACTTCGAATACACGCTAGCTAGGCGCATATGCAAAATCTTTATATATTGGATTGTCCAAATCAATATGAAATAAATAATCAAATACGAATAATTGATTTTAAATTTTCAAAACAAAATTCGTTTTTAATTTTATTTTAAAAATGTTACTCTTCTCACTCGTTCTAGGATACTACTGATCCCATCTCTAACGAGTCATTCTTATTGGATATTACTAATCCAATTTCTGATGAATTCTTTCGTATGGTTCTAATGTGTCTTGTTCTCTAAGCTTTGTATACCAAAGCTCTGATACCAAGCTGTTACGACCAACAAAATCCAGTAGGCTTTGCAACCATCCCATCATCCACCAAGCATCAGGTAAAACCCACCGTGGCGTACAACTGGTCCCCCAGTACACTTGTTTTACGGCGACCCTCTCGAGCCTCCCGGCCACTGCCTAACCAACCCCCGCAAGGGACATGTGGGGGTAAGAGCCCACTGTTCACCACCAAACCACATGGTGAGAACCCCCCATCATGACTGCAACAAGAACTGGTGATACTCCATTCTCGACCATTTCAATCTAATTAAAGATTCATTAAAACCCCACTTAGTTTTAATCTTCACAGAAATCAATATCCTGCCTTTAACTGGGTTAAAGAACCAATGTCATTTAAAACACGGCTCACGATAAACCCAAAATCAACTTCCATTAATTATATGGTTAAAGAACCAGTGTTATTTAAAAACACCGTTCACGATAAACCCAAAAATCAGTTCAAATTCAATTCCAATTAAATATCATTTAATTGGTACACTTCATTAAATCTAAATAAAAAGATTTAATCTTTTTCTCAACTGGGCTTAAGAACAGTGTTAATGAAGACAGTATTCACGACAAACCCTAATCACATTTGATATTAAATACAAGGCTCTGAATAGAAAATATATCGGCTTATATTCAATATCAAATTCTACGATCAACACATATCGTAATGGAAATAACGATATATATATATATATATATATATATATATCTTTCAAATTTCCATAACAACATCTGTATAATCACGAAATCCAACATCGAAATATTCCAAAGACAATTTCGATTCAAATCCATTCCAATTCAATTATTGGAAATTCTGGTTACTTTTAAAACCCTTGTCAAATTCAATTTATTTATTTAAAAACAAATAGAATTATAATTCTAGTTCAAAACTAGTTCATTTCAATAAAAATCTATTTTTATCTTTTCAAATGTGGAGTTTTTCATCCCAATTCTTCCCAAATCATTTCTTATGATTTTACACAAATTATTACTATTTTTAATAATTTTATCAAGGCCCGTACAGTCGATTTCCATCAACGGCCATCGAACTGCACTTACATCGACCTTTTCCAAATTTGATTTGGACATAATTCCAAATCCAACTGTTAGATTTCAAATTTCTAATATCCATTAGAAAGCTCTTTTCGATACAAACCCAAGATTCCGGTTTTAGGAGAATCCAACAGTCGGATCTCCCGCAATATCCATTCAAAGTCAATGGTCGAAATTCACGAACTACCGTAGCGCGGCGCATTCTATTCAGGCCATTATATTATATATATAACATATATAATATATACTTCGTCGATTTCCTTTTAAAACATATTTTATAAATCGTTTTAAATTTGTTTTCGAAACGATTTCAAATTCATTTTCAAATTCAAATCAAGATTGAATTTTTTAATATAAATTCGTTTTACATTCATCTCAAATTGATTTCAATTTAAATCGGTTTTTAATTCAATTTCAGTTCGATTCAATTTCAATTTGAATTCATTTCTCTTCAATTTCAATTCCAATTCCATTCAATTTCAATTCGAATTCATTTTCAATTCGAATCCAATTCTATTCAATTTCAATTCGAATTCATTTCAAATTGATTTCCATTCAATTTCAATTCGATTCGAATTCATTTTCAAAATATTCAATTTTGAAATCACTTTTCAATATTCATTATAAAAACGAATATAATCGATATAAATATCGTTTGCGTTAAAATGGCGTCAATCTAATCAACACAGCTTCATATATTTCTGTTTTCAAATATTCTATTTCAAATATTTCTTTTTTTCAAATATTTCTATTTTCAAACATTTCTTTTTCAAATATTTCTATTTTAAAACTGGAATGAGGCCCAATCAATTACCATAGATTTTATTTCTATGGATTTCCATACAACGCATGTATATATCAATAATGACAAATAATCAACCATCATCCAAAGTGCATTCTACACTGTATAAGCATCAAATACAGATATTCAACGCTTATAACAGTCTGTCAATCAATCGATCGACATACAACTAATTATTGGGATTAGTGTATGTCATATATCACGCCAATACCCGTGTGGGGTTTTCAAAAAATCAAATACAGATTTTATTTGTGCAGTTGGGCGACGTGTAAAATTTATCGTCCCATCAGTATCAGTCAAATGTGTGTATATAAACAAATCGTCCGATTCGTTTATAAATATTTATTTTATATACACGTTAAAAATTATATTTTTAACTATAAAATATTTTCCATTATCAAATATTTTATTTCATTTCACATCACATCACACAATCAACTACACATCAAAATAAAAAAAACAAGCATTCAAGCCGTCCATGGTCTGTGGACGACGGGTGTCGGGTGCTACTAAACACCTCTGCATCCTAGTATATATTTTAACTAGAAAATTAAATTAAAAGTGAGAAGTTCTCACCGACTAGCTAATCCAAACGCCACGACTCTTCTTATGTAGAAATCTTCGCCGTTCTCCCTTTCGTCCATTCCACTGTCCGTAGCCACTACATATATAAAAATCACATTTTTATACTGTTGTCTTTAAAATAAAAATCACATTTTTATTTGTTTACTTTCAATTTAAAATTCGTATTTTTTTCTTAACCATTCTAATGATCAAAATCGTATTTTTACTTTGCAATATATATGATAAAAATTCTATTTTTGAATCGCTACTATACAGATAAAAATTCTATTTTTATAACGGTGTTCATATGATAAAGATTATATTTTAATCACGCTATTCTCTATATAAAAATTATATTTTTATATATCTACCTCTAATATAAAGATCGAATTTTTATATCATCGCCATAAAAATCCCATTTTTATTTCAACATATATAATAAAAATCAGATTTTTACTTCGCTACTAATGTAAAGATCAAATTTTTACTATCTACATAATATAAAAATCGTATTTTTCTCTACTATATAAAAATCATAACTTTTTACAATGCTTTTCGCTATATAAAAATATAAACTTTTCTTTAATTAAAAACCATTTCCTCCTTTAAATAAAAATCACTGAAAATTCATTTATAATAAAACTGAAAGTCATTAGTTAAATAAACTAAAAATAAATAAAATAAAGAGCTTACAGGTGGTTAAGAGGAGGGAGGCGGGTTCACTGT
The DNA here is from genome assembly GCA_030737875.1 of Allium sativum. NCBI lineage: Eukaryota > Viridiplantae > Streptophyta > Magnoliopsida > Asparagales > Amaryllidaceae > Allium > Allium sativum. Next base: position 1,012,137,608 of record CM060926.1, on the reverse strand, counting down.
TGACGGAGGAAGTCTGAGGAGGGCGCAGGGGCATGGGCAGCGTTCGATTTGGAGGGGAAAGGGGGGTCTGGCGGCGTTCGATTTGGAAGGGGGGATCAGGGTGGCTCGCGGCGAGAGGAGGAGAGGGGTGCCCGCGCCTGAGGCTGCGGTGACGATGGAGGGGGGCGACGTTCGTGTGTAGGGCGATAGGTTTTTTTTCTTTTCATTCGATCTGAAAATGAAAAGGAGGGGGGCGTTGACAGAGTCTGAAAGGGAGGGGGCTTAAGGGAGATTTTATTTTATTTATTTAATTAATTAATTTCAAAAGCAACTTTTATTTTCGAACTCGAAATCGAACCCACCGACTGTTGTCCATAGCTAATTACCCCCATTCCAAACACAATGGGATATGTATCGTAGGCTGATTCGATCATTTCGATCAGTTTTCATCAAAATCAACATATAACTCTATATATTGAATTTGAACGTGCATTTCAATTTACCGGGGCCACATACAGCCTTTAAAAATTCCAAAATAATATTTTCTAGCTTCATATTGACGATACGGTCCTAACAAAACTAATTTCATCAAATTCTGAGACCGTTTGAAAAAGGGCCATTTTCCGGTCGATTAAAATCAACTTAAACTGGTCAAACGCGTTTTACTTCGCCATGCTCACATATTAATTCGAAAAATTACGAAATTTGAAACATATCCATAATTTGTCATCGCAGATCCAACAAAAGTGGTTTCGTCGAAAAACGAGGTCGTTTGCAAAATTTCCATTTTCAAGGGCCAGAATTCCATAACGACTATTCTAAATTTTCAACTGGACATATCTTTTGATTCCCGCTATGAAATTTCAATTTTTCAGATTCGTTGGAAAGATATTCTCGAATAGATTCGAATATTTTTGGTTTCACTAAAATCAGGTTTAATTTGCACCCGGTACATTCATTTGAAATTTGAAATCGAATTATCGAACTACCACGCCATTTTCAATTCCTTTTATATATGTAAATAAATATTTATATTCTAACATCGAGCTATATAAATATATACATTCTAATTCTATTCAAAATAAATTTCTCGTCGTTATTATTTAAAATAATTCATTTTAAATAATCAAAATCCGCTAGAATTGCCAAAATAAATTTTTTAAATTGGCTCAGATTTCCGGGTTATTACATAAATCATTATACATAAGCCTTGAGTCCCATATAAATCAAATATTATATAATAAACTTCATTTAAAACTTATTTCAACGTAACTTAGTTCTATCATAATAAAACTCCATCTATTGTTTTAAACTACTCGATTTGGGATCGAATCCAAATCTTAATTTACCCAACGGGCTTTAATTCACTTTGGTTTCTAGTTCGATTTCCATTTCATATTTTTTTACCTTTAAGTTTCACTCTACTTATTTATTTCAATAATCAACCCATTACCAAATATTTCCTAAAACTTGATTTTAAAACATCTTCGCCAAACCTTGGATTTTAGGAATTCAAGTAAATAGTATTCCAAAAAGACTTGAATTGGAACTTATATATAGATTTAATATACATGCACTTAAAACTTATTTGACAAGTAACAGGGTTTAAGACTTTACAAACTTCTATTTAAATTTATTCAATACTATAATTAATTTCAGTCACTTAATTAAAAAAATTACATTATTATAAAATTATTTACTAATCACTAACAATTCTATTTAAAACATATATGATAATCAAATCTCATTTAAGTAGTTGTCTTATTCAACTAAACATAACGAATTCGTTAATCCATTTCAATTGGTCTTTCCACTTAATTTAGTAATATAATTAATTAAATTAATTCCATCTACTTTGATGATTATAAATAATAATCAATTCCAATATAATCCCATTTAATTGTTTACCAATAAGCAAGTAATCCGAGTTATTATTTTCCAGGTAAATCCCCCTTCGCTTAAGTCTTATTAACATAGGATTTTCCTTCATAAAACCATTTAATAAATATTAATTTCCTTTTATAAACTTTAATTCAGAATGATAAACTTCAAATCTCTCTTTAGTTATAAAATAAATTTATAACTTCATTACTGTCGGATTCACCTAACGGTAATTCAATATTTATAAAACAAGGGATTTTTAGGCCATCCGCTATCAACTACTCAACCAATACCTCCTATTGGTTTAAAACATCACATCAACGTTGAATTTAAATTCAACGTTTAGTATTCAACCAATATCATCATTTGGGGTAAACAATTCTATATTTAAATAATATAAACAATATATAATGTATTTGAGGAATCCGGTCGGATCCCTCCAACCTGTACGTCCCTGCATTACAGATCATAATATTATATTAACAATTATTAAAATCATCCAATACGATAAATATAATTGTCGACAGTCATTAACTAACAAATCAACCAAGGCATGCAAGCATCCAATCAACGATAAATGATTTTTATATGAATTTAACACATCATACTATTTTAGAAAAGTGTGAGAATTAACTCACCTTGATTTTGATTCGACGGTTTAGATTATTTTATATGAATTCAAATAAAAATCCAGCGGCATCCGAATTACTCCGAATCAGCTCAGCAGCTCCGGCTTTATTCATACGATCCTAATGGCTTTTGTTCCGTGTGATTCTGACAACGTATCGACATGTTACGAACGTTACGGTATTAATTAGTTTTAAATAAATTAAATTAAATAATAAAAGCTAACTATTTACCTTATCTCATTAATAGTCCACATGATCAATGAAACCCGTTGTTTCTCCTATTCCCTCGTTTGAACCCATCCCTCCTCAACTAAGAAAAACAGGTGTCGTTCTAATCTCCAGAACTCCTTTGTGTATTCGTTCAAATAGACATCTCACCTCGCACCGCTAACTCCAACGCCACCGCACCACCTTCGGGCCTTCGGGAATCAATCGGACGCCGCCTGCAGATCCACCCCAGTCCCTTCCGCCTTTACTCTCGTTTACTCCATTCAAGTTGTGGCGCGGTTACCAGAACCCACGAACGTTTTCTCCATTCCCTTCTCATCAGCTTCGCTACCCGCGACCCCTTCTCAATAGCACCACTCCAGTCCTCGCCACCTTACATTCCAGCTTCTTCTTGCACCTTTCTCAACATTCAAACAATACTCCAGCATAACCTTTTATTTTGACTAAGCTTCCCCCTTCCAAATCTTCTTCTCACAAACAACCCTCCAGGTTAGTACTACGATTCTGCATTGTTTTGCTCCTGACGTCCTGCCTACACGATCTGCACTTTCCATGAACTTCCCAAGCCCACTGTTTCAGACCATCCCCTAACACACATACATCTCCTTCTCCCATATATTTTCATGTAACACAGTATACCCATCACCGAACGCCTCCTCCATCACTTGCGAACCCATCTTTTTTCTTTCAATGCCATGACTTCTTCCAACTATTTTCTTCTCCACGTTTTGCTTTTAATAGTCCCACCAACTTACTTTCGAAACCACTCCCTACTCCATAACCCGTCAGTCACCGTGCCCACTCTCCTTCTGCCTTCTTAGTTGTTCGTTTCTCTCCACCTCGCCATCAATAAACGCGATTGTCTATCTCCCTGCTTTTGTACAGTGACGTATCGGATTTCAACGCAAAGAAACTTGCATGTTTTATAAGTTGAGTTTGGAAAACGAAAATGGACATCTGTTTAGATTTTTACTCCTGTTTTGAAATGTTTTCATTGTTCAAAGCTTGCGGTAACCATTTAAGGGTATCAGTATTTTCCATTTTGGTTTGTTGAACGAGGGGGAAACGCGGTATATATACAGGAACGAGAAGAAGCTAAGCCTAACGTTTAATCCTACTCTTGCTAGCTAACACGGCCGGTCCTGGAAAGCAGGAGGCCCAAGGCCAAAATGTGAAGGTTCTTGCAATAAAACAGGCTGGTGGAAATTGAGGCCCTTACATTCAAATGCTTAGGTTAAAAAATTGAACCTAGCAGGAATTGAACACTGCACTACAACATGAAAGTGCAGCAGCTTTTCCACTGGACCATAATGACTTTTGAAAAGTTTGAATGGGTAAACCTTAAATATAAAAATTTTACTGAGGCCCCGGAAACCCTGAGGCCCTAGGCCACCACCTTGGTGGCCTTGGGCCAGGGCTGGGCCTGCTAGCTATGTGTAGTGGCATGAATCCACAGTCAGCGTTATTTCATTTCAGAAAGATGGGCAGGTGACGGGCAGATGGTAAGTTAGCTACTTAGCTTAAGGTACCAGACACAGTGTAGCACATTGGAAAAGAAACCAATGGCTGTTACTTTCGCTATTGTATATTATGAGTTGGCAAATCAATTTCCAATTCTGCCGCAGGGATGTGTTTTTAAATTTAACTAGCATGTGCATGCTATTTAGTGTATAGGTTGCATGGAAAAACAGCCGGCATGTACTTTCTTGGTAGAATTGACGTGAAGTTTGGGTGCAGTAGTATGGTAGGATAGGTAGGACCAAGTGACCCTTCATGTGATGAAATATTTATCACGAATAACAAACAAAAATATAAAAGAAAACGATTTCTATTACTATTCAGGTGTGATTGCTAGACATGAGGGACTAAAATTGTTTTAGTTGGGATTACCGGACATGCGTTATCTAAGTATTATATTGAGATGATTACTAAACATGTGATGATTGAATTTGTTGATGCACAACTTGGGAACATGATAATTCGTAAATGTGCAATGCGATGATAATTCAGTGGAGTTTTTAAGACAAATAACGCAAATAACTTATGATTTGAATCTGCACAAATAGTTCAAATCATAAATAGTTCAAGACTATTTAAAGCAAACCATAACGAGGTATACTAAAATTTTAAGCAATCAACAACTACTTACTTTCTTCCTACTATCAACGGAGGATTCCAAATTAAGTAAAATGTACAAAGACTTGCATTTAAGCTGTTATTCGTTTATTTTATAGTCTTATTTGGTATATTTACTCGAAACTTGGGTGTAAGAAAGGTTAATTTAACAAGAGTCTGCGTTATAAAGTACTGCATCAATCTTCATCACATGTTGACTTCTAGCAGGTCTGATCTTCATTTCACTCATAATTAAATGTAGCTTATAACATTACTCATATTTCCCCAGTCAAAACATAGTGATATTTAATTCCAGATTTGTTGGACATTGTGGCTTGGCTGACTAGGTTGTTAAATATATGCAGGGTTCACAAAAATTGGTGTAACATTAATCGGTATTCATATATAATGTACATGAGTAAGTTAAAAAGTATTGTATGTAGTGTTCAACATGTTGGAAATGTTGGTTTTTTGATATGATGGTTGATATAGAATAGGGGTGACACTTTTTTAATAGTCGCCAATTGCTTATTTATCTAACTACATGCTGATACATTCCCTTTTTGGTGGTAGTGGATCTAATAAATTTTAATATTATGTTTTACAGACTTCTACAGACAAAAAAAAAATTATCTTTGTGACAGGCAATGTGTCATGATCCCAAAAACATAATAATATAGACAAGTTAAAGTATATTGTGATGTCTCAAACCGTTACTATAGGGTGTAAAATACTTTAAATAAATAATTGTTTAATTTCGAAATTAGAAATTATAGTAAAATCCTAAAAATTAAATTATAACTATGTCTCAAATATTTTGTTCAGATTCGAAACCAATACCATATTATATTAAATAAATCGTTACGGCATATAAACGACTCCATAACGACTATTTGAAATCTTAATTTGGACATAACTCACAATTGATAGGACGAAATACCGATTTTTCACTTTCATTAGAAAAATATAATTTTATAGATTCCAACGTTTATGGTTTCAAGGAAATCCAATTTACAATGGATTCTGTATACTTATTTGAAGTTCAAAACTAAATATTATGAACTACCGTGCCGTTATGAGCTCGTTTATAATTAAATATAAACTATACGTTCAAATATTGTTTTATAAACGATTATAAATCCAACTAAAATTCCAAATTAATATTTAATAAAATAAAATATATTAAATACCTGACTACCGAAAATATGAGTCGTTACATCGAACGTGCTACGGTGATGTGGGTCGAACATGCCTGCTACAGTGATTGTAGGTCGAACGTGCTACAGTGATGTGGGTTTAACATGCTACTGCGATATGGGTCGAACGTTTCTGCTACAGTGATTATAGTTCGAACGTGCTACAGTGATGTGGGTCGAACGTGCTCTGCTACAGTGATTGTGGGTCGAGCGTGTACTGTTACATTGATTCTAGTCATGCATTGCTACAGTTCTGGTTGTGAAATGCTCAAGGGTGTTGAGAAGATGGCTTCGACGAGAGTCCGGATGAGGATGTTCGAAGTGATGTGATATGTTTGTTGTTCGTCGCGTGCGATGATGCATTGCTATAGTTCTGGTTGTGAAATGCTCAAGGGTGTTGAGAAGATGGCTTCGACGAGAGTCCAGATGAGGATGTTCGAAGTGATGTGATATGTTCGTTGTTCGTCGCGTGCGATGAATGTGGGAATGTCTCAAGGATGTATTGAGTTCATATGAAAGGACGATTCAAGGATGTATTGAGTTCGTGTGAAGTGATTGCTCTGAAGTGTTCTGAGCTTATGAATAGTCATAATTGATAACGACTAGAGATGAGAAGGCCGATGAATTATCTTTGTCGTAGATTCTAGCAGGCTCAAAGAAGGGGTATGATTGAAAGACTGATTGTAGGTCGAGTACCTTGGGTGTCGTGTACGGCCTAGACACGTGTTGTGTATAACGTGTAAGGTTTTTTCTAGAACCAAGGAATCGAGTATGGTCCTTGACAATTGATGGCAAATTGTTAGCCAGTCATACTGTTAACGATGGTTTCAAAGCAAGTTTGGCGGTGATAGCCAGAGTCAGTTGTGGACGTTTGGATGCTTGGTTGTTTTGATTGTACCATATCCATGAGATTGTCTGACTTCGAATGAGGTGTCATTTGGGTGCTTTTCTGAAATTAGTTTCGGCCTCTGGGGCTTGTGCTTGAGGGATGCCAAGTTCGATTAAGGTTGTGACGGCCCGCCCCGCACCAGCCGACATTTCCAATTAAAGTGCGTTGTGCCAATGTCCAACTAGCACGGGACGATCGCCAAAGAAAGGAAAAGAAAGGAATTTTGAACTAACAAGGAACCTGTAGCATGTCTCACAGCGCATGAGATAAAATATAATAATAACCTACTTTGACATAAAACAGGCGAGACAATGCATAAGCTGGAAATTAAACATCATAGTAGCGGAAAATCTAAATACAGCTTACGTTCCTCATCATCATTATTACAATTTTTGAAAACTGTATCTAAAGCAAAATAAGGAAGGTACACTACTAATGCCCAAAGTAGTGACCAACTGCGACACAGAGAGAATATATAGGAATAATATATGTAATCCGCCTGCTCATCTCAGGACAGCTACTCGTGCACAACCACCTAACCCGTCTCTAGTCTGCCCATTTAAGAGCACCCAGAGTAATAAGAAGATACATAAAACTCTGGGTCGGACAAAAGTCTGGTATAAACGGTAAGCAGCAAAAAAGAACAGTAACAGGTATGCTAAACCATACCTGAACCTGGACCTGCAACCAAAGAGTTAGCACACAAGATGTACAATACTCTAAGGTGACACTAACATATGGTGAAAAGATAAGGGGGTGGGGGTGTGCATGTCATAGTGATCTCAAACAATCAAGCATAGCAACCATCCTCACAACTCTCACTCAGTGCGTAAAGCATACAATATCCACTACTTCGACCACCCAAATCCTTGCTATGATCATTTTGCCCCATGGAGTCATAGCGACTCCACTGCACTGATCCATAGCCACTAGTCCTTGCTATGTCCGCTCTGCCCCCATGAAGTCGTGGCGACTTCACTGCACTGGCTCATAGCCATGCTACGATCACTCTACCCCATGGAGTAATAACTACCCCACTGCACTGATCTTTAGCCTAACATTCATCTCTCGTTGGTGAATCAAAGCTATGGACGTCGACAACTCCTTAGCACACGTCCCGCAGCAAAACCCAATCATAAAGTTAACTCATTGGTTCTTGTTTGGATCCTGAGTACAAACTTCCCATTTGGACTACCTTTGCATCTCGGGTTTTGGTCATCATCTCCATTCATGATTCTTTAATTTAGTTCGTTCGCTGTCCAGACTCAAAAATTGGATCGTGATTTCCCCCGGCCATCGGATTGTGGTCCTCTTTCAGCTCGTGGCTCGTGACATCATGCTCCAACATCGGTTCGCGGCTCGTGGTCTGCCTCCTCCAGCTCGTGGTGACCAATTCGGCTCGGGCAACATCTAGGTGGTTCGTCTTATTCCTCAAGGTCGGGGTGTGGGGTTCGTGATCATCCTCACGATCGGGGTGTGCGGTTCGTGATCATCCTCACGGTCGGGGTGTGCGTTTCATGATTATCCTCACGGTCGGGGTGTGGGGTTCTTGATCATCCTCATGATCGGGGTGTGCGGTTCGTGATCATCCTTATGATCAGGGTGTGACCAATTTCCTGCAACTCTTTCTGGCCAGCTATTTATGCCATACGACAGCGTTTTCGACCATTCTAACTGTTCTAAACGACCACAAAACATTCCAAATAGTCATAGCAACATGTATAATCGACCATATACACCAAAACAACAAATAATCATGTCAATATGGATAAAACATGCCCAAAACCCATGTTTTTCCCCTTAATCATGTTTAAGCACAACTAATGATAGGATTAGCAAAACTTATCCGAATTAACCCAAATTTCTAAAAGAACCCTAAAATAATATTTTAGAATTTTTCAAATTTTTCCAGAATTTAATTACGTATAATTTCGCTAATTACCACTAATCACCACTAATTAGCCGTAATTAGTGAAAAACGATGCAAATCACTCACCTTGGCCACAAATAAACTATAGATCTGAAATATTATCTGTTTTGGGTCAAATTCTAATGCAACACAGCAGCTCCAACTTTTATTTGGTGTTATTTCCCCTTGAATTGATATAGCTTGGTTTAATCTTCAATTTGAAAGCGATTAGGAGCGATTTGGGATGAAATTAGAAGGTGGAGGCCATGGCTAGGGTTAGAGAAATGTTTTAGGCAGTTGAAAAATGAAATAAAATTCGTTTCCTAACTGTTCACAGCCTCTCCATAACCCTAATTCTGAAATGGGTTATGGGCCCTCTTGCTAATCACCCTAATTAGGCCCGGTTAAACTGTTTTTCACCTTCTAAACCTTATTTCAGCTATGTCTCCCAAACGGTAAATCCGTTGGCTAATGTGAACACTCTACGGAAAGGTAAACCATCATTTGAATCTAATGGAAGTGGTTTCAGGTCAAAATTCCTTACCAATCAAAAGTTATGGCCGAAACAAGATCAGCTAGGGGCAAAACGGTCATATAAAAATCGGCAAAAATCATGAACATGGGGAATGACCCCAATAGGCGTTCCCCAAAGTTACATGGACATAAGACTTCGTAAGAGAAAGAAATAAATAATCTACGATCCTTCGATGCGTAGAATGCGGGTCGTTACAGAGGTGGTTTTCGTGAGATATAACTAGATGTTGTATGAGTTGCTTTTTCCATGTATGAATGGTCGTTCGGATTGCCATGGTTGAATTGTTGTTCCTTTGGATGTATAGATTGTAAAGGCTATCACTGTCGGAAGTGGGGAAGGCAGTCATGGGTACTTCTCTGGTGCTTGGGTAGATTAGTTCGTATATCTACCTATTATCATATACTTTATTGATGAAGTTTGTTAGCTGTTTTATCGCTCACTAAGATTATTGTCTATCTCAAGGTTTTATGTTTTCCTCTTATTACCTTGGGTTGTTCATCCGTTCTTAGATGGGCAGACTAGGTGGAAGGTGACAGTTGATTTCTTAGTGAGGACAATGTAGATGTTCGGATGTGAGCAGGAGACTGGCGTGCTATCTTACTTACTATCTAGTATTGCTATTTCCGTTGTTCGTTATTCTCTGAGTGTTTTAGTGAGGCAATTTGTATAAACACTATTGTTGTAACTCAAGTCTATGGTATTACTTTCTAGTCGTTATGAAAGTTTAGTGTTTTCTGCTTCACTATTAAACTTGTTGTATATATTCTATTATATTTTATCCTTGCGCTGTGAGATTTACGATAGGTTCCGATTGAGTATCATACTTTGACGATCGTCCATAGCTTCCTAGAACACCTTTCAGTGCATTATTCCCCTTGTATAGTGCGGGGGTTATGGGCGGTCTTCACAATTTCTCTCATTTTGAATGCTTCCTATCTATTTGAGGAACTATTCATGTTTAGACTATTGTAAATTTATTTTTATTCATCTTAGATATAATGATACCACCAATTACGCACTAAAAATTGGATGATATCGTTAGGGCATTTGTTTACAAAATGTTCTACATATTATATAATTCTATGAAAGACTCAATCTTTATCAATTTGAATTCTCGTTTTCATCTAAATTAATCATGCATTCATTATTACTTTATTACCTCAAACATTTCTCATATTCTAATTCTTTCACTTCCATTCATTTACTTGCAGTTTTATTTCTTCCCGTTCTCCAATTTCATATAAATCTTGCAATTCAAAAAGCAATTATACCTTCAGTCTTAAATAAAATTAATAATATTGTCAAAAGTATCAATAGGTCTTCCCTTTGTATTCATCATGAATTATTTTTGATCCTATTCATGTTTTATAGCGGTTGTATTTGTACCAGTTTAAAAAAAAATAGATTATTAGACCGATCAAGCTTGAGTTACAAGTTTTTTTTTTAATTTACGTTTTTAATTAATTTAAGGTTAAAATTTCAGTTTTTGACTTCAGATCTTTGCTTTAAGTTCTTGCACTCAAAACTTGTTTTACTTCTTGTTTTTTGTTCCAATTTGTATGGCTGTAAATTTGGTTTCGTACTTTTTTCTTGCAATGGTTAATATATTTGAAAATGTATGGTACAACAAAACCTTATGTTGATTTGTGAAATCTATTACATGTCAAGCATTTTGTTACCTTATGTTTTCTTTAAACGTTTACTTTAAATTGATTTTTTATTGTTTAGTATGATTTTGTATATTGTGCTTTTGTAATGACCTGCCTTTTTGACCGCTTCAAGTCGGTAATTAAACCAATTCGAACCAATCAAGATGACAGATTGTTATCGCTTATAGGGTTTAAATAGAATCAAACACAGAATTCACAACATAGAAACAGACAATAATATCTCATAGTGATGCTTTTATTATAAAAATATCAGAGTTTACAATATTTTTACAGCGGAAGATTTAAATATATACATTTTTAATAAAATAAAATAAAATTGCAGATTTCATGAACCAAAGCGAGCATCCTCATCACTCTCTAACTTTAATAGCTGAAATCTTTAAATTTGCAACACTCGGGTCTGACCCGATCGTTTCATGCAAAACACAAAACACTCGGGTCAGGATTAACTTTATTCGAGTAAGTCGACATCAATAAAGAAATAAAAATATAATAGTTAATCCTAACAAAATAGATTTCAAATTTCATAATATATATACCAACTGTTTGTTAGGATTGTCTCACATGTTGTTCAGAAGGAATGGAGGGATTAAATAAAAAGTCCCACATCACGAAATAAATTAGAAGAGTGGAGTACAAATATGAGTTGGTAGGCACATAATATTATGGATTCCTTTTGTTACAAGGATGTGTGTGCCCACTCATATGTGTGTGCCCAATAAGGAGAAGGGGTGCTTTGTTCTGACTGTCGTTACATAACAATGGTATCAAAGCCAAAGGTTACAGATTAGGCCATGCATGCAAGGCAATGCTCTAAAAATATACTCGTAAGATATATGCAAGTCGAGGGAGAGACTGTCAGGATTGCCTCGCATGTTGTTAAGGTAGCAACGATGGCTTGAATAAATAGTCTCGCATCACAGAATAAATTGAAGGAGTGGAGTACAAATATAAGTTGACAGGCACGTAACATGGATTCCTTTTGTTACAAGGATGTGTGTGCCAACTCATATGTGTGCGCCAACTCATATGTGTGCGCCCTTGCTCAAGGAAGGGGGACTTTGTTCCGATCGTCATTACGTAACAGTGGTATCGACACCAAAGGTTATGGTCTAGTCCACGCAGGCAAGATAGTGCTTTCAAAATACTCAAAGGGGATGCGAATCAAGGGGAAGACCGTTAGGATTGACTCACATGTTGTTAAAGAGAAATGACGGGTTTGAATAAAAAGCCCCAAATCACGAAATAAATTAGCGGAATGGAGTGCAAATATGAGCTGGTAGGCATGTAACATCAGGGATTACTTTTATTACAAGGATGTGTGTGCCAACACACATGCATGAGCCCTATAAGGAGGAGAGGGTTTTGTTCCGACCGTCATTACACTACAGTATTCACTACTGCATGAATTAAACAAGAAGCCCTTCAGGTTTTCACTTTGTGAGGCTATGTATAAATCTAATGGATGCAAAGACACACACAGGTTTAATATTATGGTGTATGCATGGAAATAAGGCAATATATATATATATATTCAGTTTGAAATATAAAATGGTAGTAAAGTGTGTAGAAAAAGCATATCATATATGGGTTCAACTCAACGTGGTGCATAGTATAAATAAATTTTCACAGCAAGGTGACCTAAAGAGGTAATTTTAGGTGCATCAAAAATAATTTAGGACATGCATTACTGTGTATGAAGCCTCATCTTCACTATCAAATAAAAGTGATATGTACGTTACCTTTCACCAAGGTATAGTAAAATGAGACAAATTATCCATATTTTGTAAAAGGCATGTTCGTAAAGCATGGTAGCATCCACAATATTAAATGACCGGATATAGTAATATTGCAAACACAACATGAATACGTCAATTGGTTTATGGTTATAGAGGGAGTGCAAAAATATGTGTGTTTCCAGTAGTAAGAAAAATGTGTGCCTTATGGCTGGGTAATCAAGTGATGGTGCAATCTTTCATAGCCTACAACTAGTTTAGAAAGGGGAAAATCCTAGTTATGTATACCGGCTCATGTGCTAGGAAGCATGGACAGTTACATGGTTTAAGAAAAACATATCGATAAATTAGGTGAGTTCTTAGCAGTAGTACGAGTATGGCATAACATGTCATAGTCCAAAGTACTACATGCTATCAAAATGAAACAACACAAGTAGGACCAATTCCAAAACACTGCATATTTATAACATATATACATTCAGTTCCAAGTCAGCATGTGTGAACTGAACAGTTCATAACAAAAGCTACTAGTTTAAATAGAGAATAGGGTTGAGCAAAAATATGTCTTAACAAAATTTTATAAACAAGACAAGTTTGTAACTACATGTTTACAAGTAAAGGCACATGAATACATGCATTTAAAATGCATATATTCATGTTGTTACTTCACTTATGCCCATGCATTTCGAATACAAACTGGCAGGGGAAATACAATGACACTACGATAAAACCTTAATAAACTAAATCAAGTTATAGCATAAGTGCAACAGTTATAGTATAAGTGCCAATTAAATTCAATAAATATGCACAGAATGGAACGGTTTAAATTTAGACAAAAAGTGAAATAATGTGACCCAGTGAATTTGAAACAAAGAAGATGAAGTAGTCAGGTTGCAGCAACGAACCGCGTATAGGCACAACCGAGCCCAAACATGAATACACAAAGGTCAAAGAAAAGAGCAGATTTACAGGCCATCAAAATTCAAACACAGATGGAGTACCTATGCGTGCTTTAGCTAAAAGTCAAGTCAGGTGCAGGTTACTGCATTCATAGGTTTGTAGTGATATTTATATAGAAATGTATAAAACCAGTTTCACTTAAATTGTTCCAGCAAGTAAGGGTGGAAATTTATAATACGAAACAAGGCAGCGGTGTGCTTCAAATTTTTTCTCAAAATAGGATAGGCTACAGTCAAGGCAGTGTGTACATGTATGCCAATATGTGAATATACACATAAAAAAAATACACAAACGTCTACATACTATTCAACCCCCAAAACAGTCAAATGATCAGTGTAAATTTCCAATGTTTCTAGCATGTGAGCAACACGCAAAACTATACAAAAGCATGACAATACAGAGTTCCAGGGTCAGGCCAACGACAAGTAATGTGGCCAGAGTTACATAAACATGGCCAATACTAATACAAGAACGTGACCCAAAATCACAATGGCACAGTGGATAAAGTCAAGGTACAACAAATCCAGTGAACTACAAGACCCAAGAATTCCAAGTACACAAGTTAACAGAATGCACATATGAATTAAGGTAAAATTCAAATGCAACAATCACGCAGTACCCACAAGATAGCCAACGGCAACAAGAATCAGCTATTATATTTAGTTTGTATCGATGTTGCAATACTTGAATAAAGTAATCATGAGCAGATACTCAACTTATAGTTACAACAGTGAAAGGAGAAGGAAGCGGTGATGCCAAGCTTTGATTGCGGGTCTCGAGCACGATGAAGGTAGCGAACATGGCAGATCGAAAACAGCCTGTACGATGGTGGGACTGGAGGGCAACGGAAAGCTCGATTGGAGTTCGGGAGGAGAGATTTAAGGCTGAGGGGAGAACGATTTAAGTGGAGGCCGAATATGGTGGAAGCCATGGATTTGATAACGAGGATTTCTTTGGCCGAAGAGAAAATGAGGGGGATGGGTTTCTTTGAATGAAACAAGGGGAGTAGAGAGAGAAAATCAAATGAAACACAGAGTTGTCTTAGAGAGGTATGATATCACATGCTTTAAGGGTATGTTTACAAACTAACAAGTGTACAATTTCCTTTCTTTATGTTTTGTGTTTTTTAATATTTTTTCTTTCTTTAGAATTATAAATTTAGATGTGTTCAATTTATATATTCACAACTTGATTTTCATGCTAATTTACATTCACAAACTTAATTTTATATTTCAAAAATCAAAATTTTCAAATATTCAAATGAATATATTTCAATTATTTTAAAGTATTAATAACGTTTAAATTTACTTAACCATTTAGATTTAAATATTGAAATTAAATCAATACTCACAAAACTTATTCAAAAACAAGTTAAAATAGATTAGATTTTAAATTCTAAACAAATTTCAAGTATAAACATTAGTTTCAATACTAAATCTAAATTAACTACATATTTTAAAATGTCAAAAATTCTGGGTCATTACAATCTCCCTCATTGAAAGGTTTTTGTCCTCGAAAAGGAGAGGTTGTTAAAAATCATACTTGTATAAATAATCTCTTCGACTTAGAATCCCGGTTTCATTTCAAATTATTGAAATATTATATTTTTCTTTCATTCGAATTATACTACACTTTGGGATTTCAAAATATATGCATATAAAGTTATTAAACATAATCAGCATAACATAGGTACTATTATGTTATACTGACAATTAATGCCTATACAAACAAAATCGTAGGCTTGTAGTGGAGAATTGATTTCCAATATAATGGTTCCTGGTACGAAAGATCAATCTGTGGATTCAAAACCATTGTGCACACGGTATCCAATGGTTATATGTCCTAACATAGACACCATTATACTTTCCACAAAACATGAAATAGAATACCCAGTGAATAACATTCAAGGACTCGGACATCACTTTATTCTTCCATGAGGCACACACGTCACTGATACCCATGTGATCACTGAAACGTATAACTCGAAAAGAATACACATCTGATCACCAGTTTCCCATCATACCGGGTGTGAGGCTACGCTCAACAAAGCCATGCTTTTCACAAAGCTACACTTTGTTCTTTCATCAGCAAATTCCACTTAGAATGCCACGTTGCCATTTCATAACTTATAGCTCATGTCTACCAATATGTAACCTCGGAGCCTATAAGTCTCAGAGAAGGGTGTTGATCTATGAGAATACTTCCCCTACCAAATAGAGATATATAGTAAAGATCAACTATTATGCCATAAAATGCAGTGTCAGAAATACAATCCATACAAGTTCGTTCTAGGATTGGACGAAACCGAAAGCATTCCCCTACTACCATTAATAGTGAAAAACTTTGCAATTCGACTATTTCCAAATATATCTGGACCCCTTTTTTGAAAGTCGACATTTATCTCTATACTGGTGATCATCTAATGAATAGAAAGTCAACAAGCGGTCCTTTCAACTCGAAAATATCGGGTCTTCATAATCTTCATAGTCTTCATTTTCTCAACTTCATCCTAGATTGTTCGAAGTGGTTTTCAAATAAGAATCATCCAAATTCGATCCTAATCTCTTCGAATCAATCATCGTTATTCGAAAACAAAATGGATATAAAGGATTCAAGTAAAGTCTCTTTCTTTTGAATTTGGTTGTTATAACCATTCATTTGAGTTAATATAATCCTTAATCATTTATTCCTTAAATTAGGAAAATTATCCATTAATCATTTCTTCATTGAAAAAATATTCATTTATTATTCTTAATGACATTGTTTCAAAATATTTCAAATGTCAGAACTCAAGTCGTTGAAATTTCTTTGTTTATAAACCATTTATATAAATTATTCATCATATCCAAATAACTTGGAAAAATCGAATTTCCTTTCAATAATTGGAAATCTAAATTTGATCAACACGATTTTCTACCTTTCAAAATAAGTAACATGCATATTTAATCTTTCCAAATTCCAAATCAAAAGTTTTAGAAAATTGGTTACAATTTACAAATCATATCAACTTGTTTATATCAAATTTCGTTTCAAATAATCTTGTATATCCAAACAAATTTTATATTATAAGATAGAATCTTTCAAGAGCTTTGAGTCAATATCTTAAAAACTCATTCACGATTCATATAGTCGAATATTTTCTTTTTTCTGACATATCCCATTTCAAAATCCTTTACATAAATAATATAGGACCTTTTATTCATTTCCATTGTTAAATCTCGTTTGAACAGGTTAAATCATTTTAATAGTCTAAAAATATCTTGAAACAATTTTATTCAAAATACCATCACGCTTCTGATGCGCTACTCTGATCTAGCGTGTATATGTTTCAAACTAGTACTATTTCAAAAATGTTTATTCAAAACATAGAAATTTCAAAATTTTGAAACCAATTCTCAAATATATTTTTCCAGAATCCAATTCCTTTGCATAAGTTGGATTTTATATTTCAAAGCATTTTCAATTACTATGTAAATACCATTTGTTAATGTACTTACTATCTTGGATCAAATTAATCCTTTAAGAATTCATTCGTTAGTTGTTGCAAAACTCAAAGTTTACTTGTTCAAACTCAATCTTGGTTCCTTTCGATAAATGGCACAAAGAGGTTCACAGATTGGGATAGTGTCAAATTTCATGTGCTCGGGTCAAGTTAAGCCAAAGAACAAAATTTAGTATAATGGTTAGAGTCAAAGTAAGTTCACAAGGAAAAGGGTACGAATCGCACTACTAGTGAACAAACGGTCTGGGTTCAATTGTTCAAGTGGCGTAATCAATAGAGACTAAGATAGAAAAGTCAAATGCATATGCAGAAACAAGTATAGGCAGTTCAATCATGGGTAATCGAATAAAAGTCATTTCTTCTATACCTTATAAGTGATTACTTCTCAAGAAATTTCCATTTGATTCATTCATACAATTTCAAGTAGGGAAAATCAGTCCTCTCCCCCATTCAGACATTTATTACAATTTAACTTATAAGCTAAAATAGGGAGTGATATTTTCAAACACATCTTATATAAGGTTTCTTAACATAATAAGCTCACACAATTTATCGTTAAAAATTCACTTCTCCTACTATAATATATCCTTTTAAGCTTTCTTAAAAAATATATTTACCGAAATAGTTCAAGTATTTTTCGACGTCTTAATTGGAATCACATAGATATAGCTATCCCACTTTTGAAAGTCAAAAATAAATGCTGATGATGTTGCAGTGATCAACAGATCATCTTCAAGTGACTAGAGTGTGATTCCATAGCTATATAGTACAAATAGGATAGTATATACATTAGCTAGATGCATATCTAAAATATGCACATATGTGACTGTCCAACCTTGACGTCAAATAGATACCTAAAATTCTTATTATAAAATATATTCATTTCACATTGATTACCTTCCAAGTCTATATATTTTGAATGGACTTGAGGCTTAAGTTTATCGAAAAGAGCTTTCAAAGAATGGATTCAAAAAGGAATTTTATATTTCCAAAATATTTGTTTTTACTATATTTTATTTTCAAAATATGCTCTCTCTAGAGTGATTCTAGTGATAATTCCACCCATTCTAGGGTATTATTACCCTATCTCTAATGAGTTTTAAAACCCGATAAGCTAAGCTTTTTCAAACTTCAGCTCTGATACAACTCTATAATTACCTGCCTTTTGACCTCTTCAAATTAGTAGTTAAACCGACTCGAACCGTTCAAAACGACAGATTGGTATTGTTTACGAAGTTTAAACAGAATCAAACATAGAATTCACAACACAGAAATAGACAACAATATCTTACAATGAAACTTTTATTATAAAAATATCATAGTTTACAATATTTTTATACCAGAAGATTTAAATACATATATTTGTAATAAAATAAAATTATAGATTAGATGAACCAAAGCGAGCATCTTTACCACTCTCAAACTTCAATAGCTGAAACCATTGAATCTGCAACACTCGAGCCTGACTCGAGCGTTTCATGCAAAACACAAAATTCTCAAGTAAGGATTAACTTTATTCAAGTAAGTAAACTTAAATAAAGCACTAAAATAAAATATTTAATCCAAACAAAATAGAGTTCAAATTTACAAATATATATACCGAGTATTTACTGCGGCATGAATTAAACATAATGCTCTTCAATTTTTTTACTTTGCGAGGCCATATATAAATCAAATGGTAGCAAGGACACATGCAGGTGTAATATTATGGCATGGGCATGCAAATCAAGGTATGGAAATAAGGCAGTATATATACTCAGTTTCAAATATAACAGGGTAGTAAAGTGTGCGACAAAAGCATATTATATACGGGTTCAACTCAGTGCGAGGCGTAGTATAAATAAATTTTCACAGCAAGATGTTCCAAAGAGGAAATTTTAGGTGCATCAAAAATAATCTAGTATGTGTTTTTATTGTGTATAAAGCCTCATCTTATCTATCAAATAAAAGTGATGCGTGCATTACCTTTCACCAAGGTATAGAAAAATGATACAGACCATTCGTATATTGTAAAATGCATGTCCATAAAGCATGGAACCATCTACAATATTAAGTGACCAACTATAGTAATATTACATATACAACATGAATACGTGAATAGCTCATGGTTACAGGGGGAGTGCAAAAATATGTGTGCTTTTAGTGGTAAGAAAAATGTGTGTATGATGGCAGGATAATCAAATGATGATGTAATCTTTCATAGTCTACAACCAGTTTACTAAGGGGAAAATCCTAGCAATGTATATTAGCTCGTGTACTAGGAAGCATGGACAATTACATGGTTTGAGAAAAATATATAAATAGTTTAGGTGAGTTCTTAGGAGTAATATGAGTATGGCTTAACATGTCATAGTCCAAAGTACCACGGGCCATCAAAAATGAAACAACAGGTTTTCAATAAGGCAACAACATAAGTAAAACAAATGCCAAAACACCACATTTGTAAATATATATATATATATATATATTCGATTCCAGGTCAGCAGTTGTGAACTGAACAGTTCATAACATAAGCTATGAGTTCAAACAGGGAATAGAGCTGAGCAAAAATACGTCTTAACAAAATTTATAAACAAGACAAGTTTGTACCTAGATGTTTACAAGCAAAGGCATGTGAATACATGCATTTAAAATGCATATATTCATGTTGTAAGTTCACTTATACCTATGCATTTCAATTACAAAACTGGCAGGGAAATACAATGACACCACAGCAAAACCCATATAAACTAAACCAAGTTATAGCATAAGTGTAATAATTATAGTATAAAGGCCAATTAAATTCAATAAATATGCAAAGAGTAGAACAACTAGGTTCAGATTTAGACAAAAAGGAAAACAAAGTGACCAAATGAATTTGAAACAAAGAATACGAAATAGTGAGGTCATAGCAATGAACTGCATACAGGTAAAACCAAACCCAAATGTGAATATACCAAGGTCCAACACAACTACAGGTTTACAGGCCATCAAAAATCAAACACAGTTGAAGTATGCAAGCTTTCTTTAGCTAAAAGTCAAGTCAGCTGCATAGGTTACTGCATTCATTGGTTTATAGTGATATTTATATAAAAACATGTAAAACTAGTTTCACTTAAATTATTCCAGCAAATAAGGGTGGCAATTTGAGAGATACGAAACAAGGCAAAAGTGTGCTTTAGTTTTTTTTATCAAAATAGGATGCGCCACAATCAAGGCAGTGTGTACACATATGCCAATTATTTGTGTGTGTGTGTGTGTATATATATATACTATGGCTACTATGTATACATACTGTCCAACCCTCAAATAGTTAAATGATCAATGTAAATTTCCAATGGTTCAAGCATATGAGCAACATGCACAACTATGCAAAAGCCTAGCAATACAGAGTTGCAAGGTTAGGCCGACAATAAGTAACGTAGCCATAGATACATAAACACAGCCAATACCAATACAAGATTATGACCCAAAACCACAATGGCATTATGCACAAAGTTAAAGGTATAACAAGGCCAGTGAACTACAAAACCCAAGAATTCCAAGTACACAAGGCAACAGAATGCACGTATAAATCAAGGTGAAATTCACATGGAACAATCACGCAGTGTCCACAAAGCAGCCAATAACAACAAGAATCAGGTATTATATCTAGTTTTTATCGATGTTGCAATACTTGAATAAAGTAAATCATGAGAAGATACTCACCTTGTAGCTACAATATTGGAAGAAGAAGAAGAAAAGGAGGGTGTCAGGCATGGACAACGGGTCTCGATCACGATGAAGGCAGCGAACAGGGTAGATCGAAAATCGCCTATGCGATGGTGGGGCTGGAGGGCATCATAAAGCTCGCTTGGGATTGGGAGGAGCAACTTAAGGCTGAGGGAGGAATGATTTGAGTGGAGGTCGAATAGGGTAGAGGCCACAGACTTGTGTACGAGGGTTTTTTCGGCGGAAGAGAAAATGAAGGAGATGTGTTTCTTTGATTGAAATAAGGGGAACAAACGGACAAAAGAAAATGAAATGTGGAGTTGTATTAGAGAGGCATGATAACACATGTTTTAAGGGCTTATTTACAAACTAATAAGTGTACAATTCCCTTTCTTTATGTTTTGAGTTCTTTTATTTTTTTTCCTTTCTTCAGTAATATAAATATAGATATATACAATTTATATATTCACAACCTGATTTTCATGCTAATTTACATTCGCAAGCTTAAGTTTATATTTCAAATATCAAAATTTTCAAATATTCAAACAAATATATTTCAATTGATTTAAAATATTAATAACTTTTAAATTTAATTAACCATTTAGATTCTATTGAAATTGAATTTACACTCACAAAACTTATTCAAAAACAAGATAAAATACAGAAGATTTAAAATTTTTAAACAAATTCCAAGCATAAACATTAATTTCAATATTAAATCTAAATTAACCACATATTTTAAAACATCGAAAACCCTAGGTTGTCACACTTTTAATCAAACTGAAGTAGTTTACTTTGAAATGTTGTTAGAAGTTTAATTCAAAATATGTGTTCTTTCAGCTTTTTTAATCTAAATAGTGTGTTTAATTTTACAAGATTTAGAATCATTTTTTGTCAAATCCTATTTTACCTTCTCTGTCAATCTGGAACTCACTATGTTTCCAAAAGTGTTATTTGATCGCTCTTCTGAATCTTATAGAGCATTGAGGTAATTATCATTCATTTTTCCTAATGTCAGTTTGAAATTATGTTTTCTTATTTTTTGTAAGTTGAAAAGTTTATGGAAAATGTCATAATAAATATTAATAGCACGCAACGATTAAAAAAATTATTAAGCATGAAATTTAGTTAATCCGAATTCATAAAATCAATTATGATTAATTCAATTTGAGTTCGCCTTTAATCCTAATATAATGCGTTGTTATATGGTGAATATGATAGTTTTTGCAATTTTGTAATGACCAACCTTTTCGAGCATTTCAAGTCAGTAATGAAACCAATTTAAATCGTTTGAAAGTACAATATATTGTTATAGCTACGTGGTTTAATAAAATTAAATCATAGAACATATACAAATCATAGATACAAGATAGCAGAATAACTCGCAACGAAATAAATCACTTTGTAGTTCATTAAGATGCTAAATAAAAAATTTCAAAATCAAAATATATGATGTTAGTGTCAAAAAATCTTAGATGCATTACTACCTAGCACATGAGCCAATTATAGAAATAGAATGATAGAATCACTAAGATAGCAATAGCAGATAGATAATAAACCAAATGTCAATAGATCTTCAAGTTCCAAAAAAGGAAATTGCCAAAACTAAACTCCTCAGTCTGACTCGAGCACAAAGTCAAAAATAAAACACTTAAATCAAGATTAACATTCTCAATAGTAAATCAACTCAAGAGAAATGCTCAAATGAAATGCACAAGTAACTCGAAGGATATTTGAGATTCTCACCGTTAAGTATTCGTTAAATTAAATAGTATATAATACAAAATGCTATTATAATAGAATCTATGGTATACTATTGAAAATAGTGTAAGCGGGATTACCATTATTTCCCTCATACATTTATAATACCATAGTCTGTACAGATACTGTAAAGTCCAACGTAAATTTGTGCCTATCAGTGGGATCTTCATAGGTATGGTACAAATAAAAATCATAGTGAGATCGATCAAGATAATATGACAATACACATGAGGAGATACCAAGGGTAGGTTTCTACCAGTTGGACGTCTGGACCGGTGGTAATGCATAGCCGCAACTACCACCCTCCTCGAACTGGACTCCCATAACCAAAAGGTCCAAATCAAATCACAAGGTAATAGATGGTATCATAGAAGTGTTTCCGAAAAGAGGAGGTATCTCTATTAATTAAGGCATAGCTCCAGTTCTAGTTATTTTCATTATGACCCAAAGGTCAAGGCTATCCATCATCATTCTCTCACTTCATTCTAGTAGCGGTCACTAAACCAACCTACTTCCTTCTGGATTCTCCACCAGGTGTTTGGGTTTTAAGTGGTCTCACTATTGATATAGAGTATGTCAATATCGACTCCGGTCGCTTTAATAACCGAACGCTTATTTCACATTGTGGTCATTTGTATCTAAAATCATATTTGAAATATCATAAATCAAACAATAACAATATTGATTTATATCCAAATAGTTACGTTCAAACATTTCAGTGACATAAATCATATTCCAAGTCAATTCATTTTTTGATTAAGTTCAAAATTTCAGGTTTCATATTTGCAAAACGGATTACTTAGAGAATTACGTTTTGTTTTCCCATTTCTATATCTCAAATATCATTTTTTTTAAATCTTTGTATTACCATTTCGGACTCAATAACTCGAAACAGAAATAACTTTTATTTAAAATAGTTAATAAAATATAAAATATTCATATTTAAAAATAATTATATTTATAATAAATATAAAATATATAATAGTTAAATTTAAGATAAAATAATATAATGAAAACAGTTATATAATGTATAATAATGAAGTTAAATATATAAAATGGTGATATGCAATAGATAAATTTAAATAATATAATTTAAAATAATTTAATATATAATAATAAAAATTTCAAATAACTTAAGATAGTCCAATCCATACCACTTATCTATATTTCCATGTTCTGCTTGTCTTGATTTAGATTCAAAACTTTCAATTCAAATCAAGTTTAAACTTTTAACAATCTATTCTTGATTTCAACTAATTTCAAAACAGTGTTCGAACTGGGTTATTCGACTTTATTCTTAAGATACACTTTACCTTTAAATCACATATTACAAAGTTCATGTTTGTTAGATCTAAGTTTTCAATTTAAACAATTATAAATATTTTAAATTAAATTATATTTAGATTCAAAGTATTTACTTGATAAATTACTATCAAATTATTAAGTTTCAAAAGCATAACCAATTCATATAAGACTATTTCATTATTTTAAATTCACATCTTAAAATCAGTTTAAGTTAACTTGATAAATTTCATTTTTATCAAGTCATTTTAGTTAATTAAGCTATCATTAAATTTCTAGCTTCTCTTTAAACCTTTATATACTTATATTTTATGAAAATCTCTCTATATATATTTTTAAATTTATATAATAATTATGCATATTAAAAGATTTATTTATTTACTTATAAAATAATTTAAATTTTTTAAACTTTAATCTAAATAATATTATAATTTTAAATTTTAAATTTATATTTTAAAAACTATATTAATTATAAACCAAAATTTTAGAACATATAATCAAATTTAAAGCTTTAATAAATTATCAAAATATAGGTATAAATAAAGTTCTAAATTTGAATTTCCAAAATAATTCTATTAAATCAAAATATATTTGTAAATTCAGAAAATACCTTTCAAAATAAACCAACATTGTCCATACATAATTTTCTATCAAGGCCAAGTAACACAAATATATATCATTTCAATCTGCTTAATATTCAATTTACGAGTATTTATCATTTCAACCCGCATCCTAATAAATTTAGTTTCAATTCCAAAATTTATATAGTGGCTCGGGTATATATCATTTCAACCTATAGTGATTTACAAATTTATAGGGAAGTTGTAGTGTGAGACAAATATAACACTATAGGTATTACGCATACAATATATCACAACAATAAAATATTGTTAATTCATGTCATATATGTTAAAAGTTTGCATGTCACATGTGTACAATTTCTAACAGACAAATCAAGTTTTCTAGAGCAATCATAACATTCCATATTTCATTTCAATTGGTGTTGATTCACATATAATTATTAACCATGAGTGAGGGATTCTCACCTTTCGTGGCAGTTTAAAAGGAAGGCGGTGTAGGCTAAAATGGACACGAATACAAAAGATGACACGACATGAGAAAGCACGATCGAATCAAATAAGTCAGACCACTACTCAATTCAGAATTTCTCTATGACAAAAAATGATGATCAAATCTAGAAGCTACTTGGATCGAACAATAGACCACGCACGCATCATTTTGGATGCTCCACCACTTCACCAACAATATACATTAACCTCCTACAAAACACCAAAAAACACAACAACATTCAACACCTACTACACAAACAAACACAGCAGCACCTCAATATAGTACCCATGGTTGGAAAGGGGTGGCTATAGCACGGTGGTGGTTAGGCATATGGCTGAGCACAAGGGAAGGCTAGTTTTTTAAGGATTATTTTTATCCGTAATTGGGTTTGGAAAAAGGTTTGTTGGAGGCCAATGGAGGCATGGTGTCGGGGCTTGGAAGGCTAGCTGTAACGGCCCGCCCCGCAGCAACCGACATTTACTCCAAAAGTGCGCTGTACACATGTCTAGTTAGCACGGGACGGTCGTCAGAAGGAAAGGAAGAAGACGAAGAATCAACAAGGAACCTGTAGAATGTCTCATAGTGCATAGAACAAAATATAATAACAACATACTTGACATAAAACAGGTGAGACAGTGCATAAGCTGAAAACAAACTATCATAGCAGTGGAAAATCCAAATACAGCTTATGTTCCACATCATCATTATTACAACTTTTCAAATTGTCTCTAAAGGTAAAAGCAAGATAAGGGAGGTACACTACTAATGCCCAAGTAGTGACCACCAACGACACAGGGAGAATATCTATATATATATATATATATATATCATACGTGGAAGCCTCCTGCTCGCCTCCGGATCAGCTACTCTTGCATCACCAGCTAACCTATCTCTAGTCTGCTCGTTTAGGAGCACCCAGAGTAATAAGAAGAGACATTAAACTCTGGGTAGACAAAAGTCTGGTGTGAGCGATAAGCAGCTAAACAGAACAATAACAGGTATACTAAATCATACCTGAACCTGAACCTGGACCTGCAACCAAAGAGTTAGCACTACATACTGTACAACACTCTAAGGTGCTACTAACATATGGTGTACAAGCATACGGGGGTGGGGGTGTGCATGTCATAGTGATGGAAAACAATCAAGCATAACAACCATTCTCACATCTCTCACTCAGTGCGTAAAGCATACGATATCCACCACTTCGACCATCCAATACTTTGATATGATCACTCTGCCCCATGAAGTCACAACGGCTTCACTACACTGATCCATAGCCACTAATCCTTCGCTATGTCCACTTTGCCCCATGGAGTCGTACACACCCCACTGCACTGGCTCATAGCCTTACTAATCATTTACTATGTCCACTCTGCCCCATGGGGTCACAATGGCCCCACTGCACTGGCTCATAGTCTTACTACGATCACTTTGCCCTTCAAGTCATGATGACTCTACTGCACTGATATGTAGTCCATCATTCCTTTTAAGTGGTGAATCGAAGTTATGAACATCGACAACCCCTTAGCACACGTCCCGCAGCAAAGCCCAACCATGAAGTGAACTCATTAGTTCCTAACTGGATCCTGAGCTCTAACTTCCATTTGGACTACTTTTGCATCTCGGATTATTGGTCATCACTGGATCGGTTCGGATCCTCAATCCTTCTTCTCTGTCGGTTCGGATCGGCCTCCTTCCAAGTGCTCCGGGTTGGACCTCCAAGTCCGTTCGTAGTACATCGGTTCGGTTCGGGTGCCCTCTGGCGGGTCGGGTCGGGTAGATGCATCTTGGTTCGGTTCGGTATCTCTCCTCCTTTAGATGCTGGCCCCTTCGGTTTTGATGCTCCGATCCGATCCCAGTTTAGCCATAATAGCCTTACTTTTTGCCAAACTTTCTCTTATGCCAAGCCTCGGTTAGGTTCGGTGATCCCTTGCCCAGCCCATTATCCGGTCCGAGCCCATCCATCCGATCCGATCCGAAAACTTGCACCATCTTCCTGCAACTTTTCCAGCAAGTGTTTACGCCATTCGACGGCGTTTTCGACCATTCTAACTATTCTAATCAATCACAAAGCATACCATACAGTCATAGCAACAAGTAGAAGTGACCTCAAACACCAAAACATCAATATGATAGGTTAAAATGGATCAAACATAGCCAAAACCCCATATTTTCCCTTAAGCATGTTTAAGCAAAACTAGTGACATGTTTAGTAAAACTTAATAAAATTTACCCAAATTTCTAACAGAGGTCTAAAACATTATTTAAGAATTTATAAATATTTTTCCAGAATTTATTAGTGTATAAATTCGCTAATCATCGCTAATTATCCTTAATTAACCATAATTAGTTAGAAACTATGCAAATCACTCACCTTAGCCACAAATAAACCTTAGATCTGAAATAAATCTCTGATATGGCGCGAATACCGATGCTAAACAGTAGCTCTAATCTTGTTTTGGTGAAGATCTCCCTTAATTTGATGTTGTTAAGCTTAATCCTTGATTAGAAAGTGATTTGGAGGTGATTTAGAGGTTGGAGGCCATTTTTAGGGTTTCTAAGAGGTAAGTGGAGGCTAGAAAATTGAAATGGAATGAAACCCTAACTCTTTTCAGCCTCCCCATAACCCTATTCCCGAAATGGGTTATGGGCCCATTCACTAACCACCCTATCTGGCCCGGTTAAGCAGTTTTTCACCTTCCAAACCTTATTTCAGCCATATCTCCCAAACGGTAAGTCTGTTTAGCTATTATGACCATTCTACGTAAAGGTAAACCATTAAACGAATCTAATGGAAGTGGTTTCAGGTCTAAATTCCTTTCCAGTCAAAATTTATGGCCGAAACAAGATCAGCTATGGGCGAAATGGTCATTTAAAAGTCGGCAAAAATCATGAACATGGGAAATTACCTCAATAGTCGTTTCCCAACTCTACATGACCATACAACTTCATATAAGAAAGAAATAAATATTCTACGATTCTCCGATGCGTAGAACGCGGGTTGTTACATTCTCCCCTCCTTAAGAAATTTCACCCCTGAAATTCCCTAACCAAAACACACAAAGGGTCCCGCATGCCTATCAACCATAAAACAACAATCAAACATGCAAAACAAGTCTATCCTAGCATGCGGAATAACTAAATTGCAAAGTAAATCTTACCAGGCAAAGAGTTCTGGATACGTCTTCCTAATTCTCTCCTCTGTCTCCCAAGTACAATCATTCTCGTTCTCGCCCCACTGAACCTTGACGAGCTTCACTGCCTTCCTTCGAAGTTGCTTCGAATCGTGCTCGACAATACGAATCGGCTTGCGGTTCCCAATCGCCTCGGGTTCCACTTCGAGGTCCTCTAATTGATCAGGTGAAATATTCATATCTGGGTCGTGCACGAACTTTCTTAGCTAGGAAACATGAAATACGTTGTGAACTCCCGCCATCTTCTCTGGTAATTCAATTCTATATGCCAAATTCCCAACTTGTTCGAGAACTGGGAATGGGCCAACAAATCTTGGTGCCAACTTGCCTCTCCTGCCAAATCGTACCATGCTCTTCAACGGAGAAACCTTGACAAACGCCAAGTCACCAACGGATAATTTTAAGTCTCTTCTCCTCTTGTCAGCATAACTCTTCTGCCTGTCCTGTGCAGCCTTCATCCGTTGTTGAATGATCTTAATCTTATCAGAAGTTTCCCTTACCACATTTAGTCCAAGCACAAACTTCTCACCAGTCTCTATCCAACATGATGGTAAGTTGTACGGTCTTCCGTACAAAGCTTCATATGGAGCCATACCGATACTAGATTGGTAGCTATTATTATATGCAAACTCTACTAGATGCAAATGGTCATCCCATGATCCTCCAAAATCCAATATACAAGCTCTCAAGAGATCTTCCAATATACGATTCACCCTCTCTGTCTGACCGTCGGTTTGAGGATAATACGCGGTACTGAGATATAATTTCGACCCTAGAGCCTTTTGTAAGCTCTTCCAAAACCCACTAGTAAACAACGGGTCTCGGTCACTCACAATGCTTTTAGGTACTCCATGAATCTCACTACCCACTTCATATACAATTCTGCTAACTTAGCTGCTGTTCTGGTCGATTTATCTGGTATAAATCTTGCACTCTTGGTCAATCGATCCACAATTACCCAAATGCTATCATCTCCTGATTTAATCCTTGGTAAACCATCAATGAAATCCATCGAGACTTGCTCCCATTTCCATTCAGGAATTTCTAATGGTTGCAACAAACCATTAGGCTTCTTTTGCTCGGCTTTAACTAGCTGGCAATTCATGCACTTGGATATAAACTTCCCAACGTCTCTTTTCATCCCTTCCCAGTAATAAGTTTGCCTCATGTCTCGACACATCTTATCACCACCGGGGTGTATAGTCAGTTTTGAGTGATGACATTCCCTAAGCACTTCATCTCTCAAACCATTCACGTTGGGTATAACTAGTCTTCCATTCCTTCGAAGCCATCCTTCTCGATCAAGCCCATACAAATTCACCTCCTTACCGTCGAAATTCATCTCTAACTTGGAGATGAT
The DNA here is from genome assembly GCA_030737875.1 of Allium sativum. Taxonomy (NCBI): domain Eukaryota; kingdom Viridiplantae; phylum Streptophyta; class Magnoliopsida; order Asparagales; family Amaryllidaceae; genus Allium; species Allium sativum. The sequence continues at coordinate 1,012,107,998 of CM060926.1, read as the reverse complement.
TCCCAATAGATTAGGATCGTCCCTTTGACTGGAACCAATCCGCTCAATCAAAGTGGGTCTGATCGTCAAACTAGCTAACATATCTGGATCCATTTCGCACTTTGGTCTGAAATCATACCCTGCGATATACTCCAGTTTCTTCCATTCAAGAAACATAGCCCCTAAACTGGCATGTCTCCTACTCAAGGCATCGGCTACCGCATTGCCTTTCCCAGGTGTGTATGCGATATCAAAATCGTACGAAGCCAAGAACTCTAACCATCTCTGCTGATGGAGATTCAGATCCTTCTGACAGAAGAGATACTTTAACGATTTATGATCGGTAAACAACTCAAATCTTTCTCCCAAGAGATAATGTCTCCACATCTTCAACGCGAACACGATCGCTGCCAGTTCCAAATCATGGGTAGGATACCTTTTCTCATGCGGCTTTAGTTGCCGACTAGCACAAGCTACAACCCTACCTCCTTGCATCAATACAGCACCTAGTCCGGTACCACAAGCATCCGTGTATACTGTCATCTCTTCATTCCCTTTAGGAATGACTAACACTGGCGCACACGTCAACTTTTATTTTAGACTCTTGAATGCATTCTCACACACTCCGTCCCAGATGAAGGCTTGATTCTTCTTAGTCAACTGAGTCAATGGTGCTGCAATCTTGGAGAAGTCCTAGATAAACATATGATAATATCCAGCTAACCCCAAGAAGCTTCTTACATCTGTTGCATTATTGGGCGTAGACCAATCCTGTACCGTACCCACCTTCGCAGGGTCCACGACAATTCCATTCTCTGAAACAACATGGCCCAAGAATCTCACTTCCCTCCTCCAGAAGTGACACTTAGAAAATTTCGCTTTCAATTGGTGTTTTCTCAACACCTCCATCACTATCCTCAAATGTCCCTTGTGTTCTTCCTCTGTCCTCGAGTAAACAAGGATGTCGTCTACGAACACAAGAACGAACTTATTTAACTGATCTCTTAATACCTGATTCATAAGATCCACGAAGTATGCTGGTGCATTGGTCAACCCAAATGGCATGACCAACCACTCATAGAGTCCAGACGGCGTCCTAAATGCCGTTATCAGAACACTCTCAGCTGCTACTCGGAGTTGATGAAATCATGTCGCAAGGTCCAACTGGGAGAACACTCTTGCTCCTTCCAGTTGATCAAACAAACCATCTATCCGCGGTAGAGGATATTTATTCTTACTCGTCACCTTATTCAACTCGCGATAATCCACAAACAAATGAACCATCTGCCTTAGTGGCAAACACAACTGGTGCTCCCCACTCGAAGACACTTTTCTAATAAACCCCTTCTTCAAAAGATCGCTTACTTGCACCTCGAGCTCTCGCTGCTCCCTTGGTGCCATACGACGAAGTGGCGTCACTATAGGTCTGGCAGCTTTCACTAAATCAATACGGAACTCAATCTCTCGGTGTGGTGGAAGTCCGGTCACTTCCTCGAAGACGTCCGGATACTGGCCAACCATGGGCACATCTGACAACTCATCATGCAGGATGTCGAGGGAATTTATAAAACTAGACATTACCCCATCACTAGGTAGACTACCAAACACTACCCTCCGCCCATCATCCGCCCTAACCGTCACCAAAAAGCCCTCACAGTCTACCACCACCTCGTATCTTTGGAGCCAATCGACCCCCAATATAATGCCATACCCAGTAAAGCCCAAAACAAAGCAATCACAAACAAACATACATCCATGACTCGATAAGACCAAATTTCGGCAAATCATACTAAGGTTAGTCGAACCACCAATCGGGTTCGTCACAACCAACAGTCTATCAACTATCTCGGGTTCCAGTCCCAACCTATCTACCAGGTCACTAGATACGAAGGAACGGGAAGCCCCAGTATCAAACAAAACTCGAACAGGTACATCAAGAATAGAAAGCATACCTTGAATGACAACATTCTTTCCTTTCTCCGCCGCAGTTGGGGCATTTGACGAAGAAGGAACAGCATTAATAGCATATGCTTTCACAATATGCTTCTCTTTAAGAGGTTGTGGACATTAATCCTTATGATGTCCCACTTGGCCACAGTTGTAGCACTTCCTATCCGCTGGCTTGGCCCGACATTCTTTGGCATAATGGCCCTTCTTACCACAGCTAAAGCATTCAACATCTTTCTTGCTCTTTTTCTGGCCATCCTTAGTTTGGTTCTGCTTCCTCTTGTTCTGAGTGTTATTCTTGCCTCCACTGCCTGCTTGCGGCTTCAGCCCTTCTGCAGATGCAACCTTAGTCTTTGACTTAGGGTAAAGACTCTCTGATCTCAAAGCTTTCCCCACTATCGATTCAAAAGTCTCATCGATGTGGTTGATAAGCCTTTCCCCCAAGTATCCATCCAAACCAGTAATGAACTTCTCATTCTTCTTCTCAGGAGTATTGATAAGGGATAACCCATACTTTGACAAAGTGTCGAACTCAGCAATATAGTCCGAGACTGCCCTACCATTTTGCTTAAGCTCCAAGAACTTCCTAAACAATTCCGACTTCTGAGAAGCTGGGATAAACTTGTCGCTAAAGTGAGCCTTAAACTGATCCCAAGTAACCTGATCCTCTGGAGTTGCTGTCTTAATAGCATTCAACCAATTCATCGCTCGCCCTTGCAGCTGACGAGACGCTAGCCTTCTCTTCATCGCATCCTCGATACCCAAGTCGTCGAAGATACGATCACAGCTATCCAACCAATCCTGAACATCTGTGGCCGACTCCGTTCTGTGGAATGGCTTCCCACCAAGATTAGTGTAATTCTTGCATAGCTCGGCGAAATCGACCCTAGACGCCTGCATTATTGGACCACCACCATTACCAGCATTGGGAGTTGCCCCTGCACATCCCTAAGCATCTCTCTCATGAGGTCAGTAAACATCGTCCTCATGTTAGCAGGATTCCCATTATTGGCTCGTCTACCAGCACATCTTGCGTATCGGCTCATTGTTCAATCTGTAAAGAGAAAACGATTAACCATCTCCATAGTTGTGCTAGTGTAGTGCGACTTCATCCTTAGCTATACTAATAGTATATATATAACTTTTGAAAACCAAAGTAATCACAAGTACGCACTCTCATATACATACTATATCTCCCTAATGTCTTTTCCTAGGTTGACTACGCAACCTAGATCTCTAATACCAAATGTAATGGCCCGCCCCGCACCAAACGACATTTACTCCAAAAGTGCGTTGCGCACATGTCCAGTTAGCACGGGACGGTCATCAGAAGGAAAGGAAGAAGACGAAGAATCAACAGGGAACCTGTAGAATGTCTCACAGCGCATAGAACAAAATATAATAACAACATACTTGACATAAAACAGGTGAGACAGTGCATAAGCTGAAAACAAACTATCATAGCAGCGGAAAATCCAAATACAGCTTATATTCCACATCTCATTATTAAAATTTTCAAACTGTCTCTAAAGGTAAAAGTAAGATAAGGGAGGTACACTACTAATGCCCAAGTAGTGACCACCAACGACACAGGGAGAATATCTATATATATATATATATATATATATATATATATATATATATATATATATCATACGTGGAAGCCTCCAGCTCGCCTCCGGATCAGCTACTCGTGCATCACCAGCTAACCTGTCTCTAGTCTGCTCGTTTAAGAGCACCCAGAGTAATAAGAAGAGACATAAAACTCTGGGTCAAATAAAAGTCTTGTGTGAGTGATAAGCAGCTAAACAGAACAATAACAGGTATACTAAACCATACCTGAACCTGGACCTGCAACCAAAGAGTTAGCACTACATACTGTACAACACTCTAAGGTGCTACTAACATATGGTGTACAAGCATACAGGGGTAGGAGTGTGCATGTCATAGTGATGGAAAACAATCAAGCATAGCAACCATCCTCACATCTCTCACTCAGTGCGTAAAGCACACGATATCCACCACTTCGACCACCCAATACTTTGTTATGATCACTCTGCCCCATGAAGTCACAACGGCTTCACTGCACTGATCCATAGCCACTAATCCTTCGCTATGTCCACTTTGCCCCACGGAGCCGTACGCACCCCGCTGCACTGGCTCATAGCCTTACTAATCCTTTACTATGTCCACTCTGCCCCCATGGGGTCACAATGGCCCCACTGCATTGGCTCATAGTCTTACTACGATCACTTTTCCACTTGAGTCATGATGACTCTACTGCACTGATACGTATTCCATCATTCTTTTTCAGTGGTGAATCGAAGTTATGAACGTCAACAACCCCTTAGCACACGTCCCGCAGCAAAGCCAAACCATGAAGTGAACTCATTAGTTCCTAATTGGATCCTGAGCTCTAACTTCCATTTGGACTACCTTTGCATCTCGGGTTATTGGTCATCACTGGATCGGTTCGGATCTTCAGTCCTTTTATCTGTCGGTTCGGATCGGCCTCCTTCCAAGTGCTCCGGGTCGGGTCGTGACCTCCAAGTCCCTTCGTAGTACATCGATTTAGTTTGGGTGCCCTCTAGCGGGTCGAGTAGATGCATTTTGGTTTGGTTCGGTAGCTCTCCTCCTTTAGATGCTTGCCCCTTCGGTTGTGATGCTCCGATCCGATCCCAGTTTAGCCATAATGGCCTTCCTTTTTGCCAAACTTTCTTTTATGCCAAGCCTCAGTTCGGTTCGATGATCCCTTGCCCAGCCCATCCATCTGATCCGAAAACCTACACCGTCTTCCTGCAACTTTTCCAGCGAGTGTTTACGCCATTCGACGGTGTTTTCGACCATTCTAACTATTCTAATCAATAACAAAGCATACCATATAGTCATAGCAACAAGTAGAAGTGACCTCAAACACCAAAACATCAATATGATATGTTAAAATGGATCAAACATAGCCAAAACCCCATATTTTCCCTTAAGCATGTTTTAGCAAAACTAGAGACATGATTAGTAAAACTTAATCAAATTAACCCAAATTTCTAACAGAGGTCTAAAACATTATTTAAGAATTTATAAATATATTTCTAGAATTTTTAGTGTATAAATTCGCTAATCATCACTAATTACCCTTAATTAACCATAATTAGTGAGAAACTATGCATATCACTCACCTTAGCCACAAATAAACCTTAGATCTGAAATAAATATCTGATATGGCGCGAATACCGATGCTAAACAGCATTTCTAATCTTGATTTGGTGAAGATCCCCCTTGATTTGATGTTGCTAAGCTTAATCCTTGATTAGAAAGTGATTTCGAGGTGATTTAGAGGTTGGAGGCCATTTTTAGGGTTTCTAAGAGGTAAGTGGAGTCTAGAAAACTGAAATGGAATGAAATCTGAACTCTTTTCAGCTTCCCCATAACCCTATTCCCGAAATGGGTTATGGGCCCATTCACTAATCACCCTATTTAGCCCGGTTAAGCAGTTTTTCACCTTCCAAAATTATTTCAGCCATATCTCCCAAATGGTAAGTCCATTTAGCTATTATGACCACTCTACGTAAAGGTAAACCATCGAACGAATCTAATGGAAGTGGTTTCAGGTCAAAATTCCTTTCGAGTCAAAAGTCATGGCCGAAATAAGATCAGCTAGGGGCAAAATGGTCATTTAAAAATCGGCAAAAATCATGAACATGGGAAATGACCTCAATAGTCGTTTCCCAAGTCTACATGACCATACGACTTCATATAAGAAAGAAATAAATATTCTACGATTCTCTGATGCGTAGAATGTGGGTTGTTACACTAGCGCTTGTGATCTCCATAGAATCTATGGTGGTTGGGGAAAGTGGCGTTGGGTTTATGGTTTTATTTTTTTCCTCAATGGGTCTTTAGGGTTCTATGGGAAGGAAATTAGGGGTCAATCCAGGGATGAATAGAGGCGCAACAACGGGTGTCAGAGGAGAGCATGGGTGGCATTATCTCAGGTGGGCCATGGAGATAGAGGCGTTGGGTTAGGATGTGCAGGGAGAATGCAAGAACAGATTAATATATGGGTTTCTTCTAAGGGAGTGGATGTTATTGAGAAAAAAAAAGAAGCGGGATAGGAAATTGAAAATTCATGTCGCTTTTTGTTTCGAATTTGTTCTCCTTTACGAAATTTGATTCGAATAATTTTTTCTCTAAATTTCAGAAATAGATCCAAAAAGAGAAGAGAAAGAAAGTGAGAAGTTTTAAGAAAATAGAATGGGAAGGAAGAAAGGATACATGAGTTTTATTTAGGCGTGAATTGTTCTGTCTTGAAACCCCCTGTCTGCCCTGTGTGCCTACCCAATCACTAGAATAGGAAGGAAGAAAGGATACGTGAATTTTATTTAGGCGTGAATTGTTCTGTCCTGAAACCTCCTGTCCGCCCGTGTGCCCACCCAATCACAGCCCCCTGATTTCCACCTTTTGCAGTTAAATCCCTCAATTGTTGAAGGATTTAATTGCAAAAGGTGCAAATCAGAGAAATCAAGGCCGTTGGGCACACGAGGACAGTGGGTTTCAGGACAGAAGAATTGGCCTCTTTTATTTACTCAAAAGAGAGGTTACTAAATATTAAGTGGAAACTAAACAAAAGGTGTCCCCACAAATTCAATACACCCATTCAAATTCAATACCAGTATAATTACCAGTAAGAATGCCAACAAAGACACATATGAGATACATATTTAATACAGATAAATATGCATGTGACAAACACCGTTCATTTTATGCGTTTTTACAGTTAAGCTGCGAATTTCAAACAAACGATATTGAATTTTAGCGAAACAAAAAATGCATGACATTCAGAATGCAGTGTAGACTTATAAAAAATCTGAATTTTGACACTTTTAAATTTTCAGCTCAAATTCAAAATATACCAAATTTAAGAATAACTGACTTTTAGGAAAAAAATCAAATTTCAGTAGATTTATAAATTAAAATACTCAAGAATTCAAATACATTATTTAAATTTAAGTTATATGAATTTACTTAAATCCAGATAACACAAATTGAGTTAGTTCAACAATTCAATTCTGATTTGACAATTGTTTTAATTCCATTATTCATATTATACTTATTTTTGTTCATATACAGAAATCAAAATTTATTTATTCCTTATAATTTCAATCAAGTTATTAATTTGAAAATCAATTAAAAAGTCAGGTAGTTATAAATTTTCTTAAAACATAACATCAAATTTTCCTTTATTAAATCGCCTTATGTTGCCCATGCTCGTATTATAAGCACATTTTTTGACAATGATAGTGTTTAAGGAGTCGAAATCGTCAAAGTTGTAGGATGCGTAGTAGAAAAGTCACGATTTGTATTTTGGACAACGATAATGTTTTCAATTTTGGACCTTTTGAGTACAATGTAATTTGATTTTTTTGTTGTGTCTCCCTTTGTCTTTTTGGTGGGTTGTATTGGATTCTTTTGGATTTGTTTTTTGTGCAGCGGTGCCTATGTTTTTGGGGTAGCCTAAGTGGATTCTATGATGCTTCTCCTCCCTCACTAGACATCGCAGTTTCTTTGCCATTATGGTTGCTGGTGTTCGAGGTTGCAGCGCTTAGTCCTTGTAGATATGTGCTCATGTAATTGTGTTATGTTAGTGTCCTCGGTGTTTCCATTCGTTTCTGATTTTGATCAGAGTTGTTATGGTAGTTTATGGTTGTTTCTATAACCGTCTTTGGGTTATGTTTGGTATCATTAAACACTTTGCTAGTTATTAATTTGGATGAGGAGACGATTAATTTCTTGTTTTCAGAAGTTTATTACAAAATAAAATGAGTGAAGAGACATGAAATTTCGAATTAAGAAGTTTAAATAAGTATATAAGTGATTTTGAAGGGAAATTTGATTTGAAAATTGATTGTTACATGTCGACATAGGGGTGATACATGTCGACATAGGTATGTGTATTTTGAATAAAAAAACTATATTTTAATATATATGTATACTGATATTTCTAGTTATTAAATTTTGGTTAATGAACAATACCTAGTTCTCTTCTTAATTTAGTAAACAGTTGCTCCATCCTGAAGTTTAGTTAAAATATCTGCAATTTGATTGTTGATTTTAATGAATTCTAGTGAATATTTTATTTACTTACATTATCTTTGAGAAAATGAAGCCTAACATCAGTGCATTTAGTTCTAGCATGATGAGTAGGATTTTTAGATAAATTTACTATAGTTGTATTATCATAAAAAATTGGTGATTTAGTTGTTTAATCCAAAATCTTTTATAATTTGTTGCATATAAATTACTTGAGAACGAGCCAAAGCAGTGGAGATATATTCTGCTTCAGTTGTTGACAAGGATACAATATTTTGCTTTTTACTAAACTAGGAAACCATGAAGGCCCTAAAACGTAACAAGTTTCACTTGTACTTTTCTGTCTGATTTACAACCAGCATAGTCAGCATCACAAAATGAAATTAAATTAAATGAATCATTTTTAAGGTATAACAAACCAAAGTCTAATGTGTGTTTAACATATCTTAGAATATGTTTTATGACTTTCAAGCGAGTTTCCTTAGGTGGAGTTTAATATCCTGCGCAAAGGCAGACACTATGCATTATATTTGGTTTACTCGCAGTAATATATAATAATGAACCTATCATGCATCTATATAATTTTTTATCTACTTCTTTTAATGAGTCATCTTTACTTAAAGCTTCATTAGTTACCATGGGAGTAAGTTTTCCGCTGGCGTTAGTCATATTAAATTTATTAACTAAATCTCTAGCATATTTTTCTTAATAGATAAAAGTACCATTTCTGATTATTTTATTGTAATCCTAAAATAAAAAAATGAGTTTGTAACAACCCGGAAATCTGAGCCAATTTAAAATTTTTATTTTGGAAATTTTATTGAAGTTTCAATATTTAAAATGAATTATTTTAAATAATAACGACGAGAAATTTATTTTGAATAGAATTAGAACGTATATATTTATATAAATCGTCGTTAGAATATAAATATTTATTTTAAATTATAAAAGGAATTGAGAATGGCGCGGTAGTTCGAAAATTCGATTTCAAAATTCAAATGAATGTACAGGATTCAAAATAAACCGGATTTTAGTGAAACCAAAAATAATAGAATCTATTTGAGAATATCTTTCCAACGAATCCGAAAAATCAAAATTTCTTAGCGGGAATCAAATGTTATGCCCAGTTGAAAATTCAGAATAGTCGCTATGGAATTCTGGCCCTTAAAAATGAAAATTTTGCAAACAACATCGGTTTTCGACGAAACCACTTTTGTTGGATCCGTGATGTCAAGTTATTGCTAGGTTTCAAAATTCATAATTTTTCGAGTCAACATGTGAGCTCGTGAAGTAAAACGCGTTTGACCAGTTTCAGTTGATTTTAATCAACTGGAAAATGGCCATTTTTCAAACGGTCTCGGAATTTGACAAAATTAGTTTTGTTAGGACTGTATCGTCAATACGAAGATAGAAATAAATTTTCGGGAATTTTTAGAGACTTTATATGGCCTCGGTAAATAAAAATGTGCATTTAATTTTAATATATAAAGATTTATATTTTAAATTCAACGGAAACTGATCGTAACGATTGAAATGACTTACGAAACATATCCCATTGTGTTCAGAATGGGGATGTTTAGCTAGGGGCGACGGTCTTTGGGTCTGGATTGGAGATAGAATGGAAAGTCAACTTATAGGGGAATTAAATAAAATTAAAATATTAAATATATATAACTTTTCACATACCCCCCCTCCTTATTCTCTTCACCGTCGCTTTCTCAGAAGAAAAAGGGAGAAGAAAAAGCCGCCCGATCGATTCTTCAGCGCACCCCCCACGCTGCCACCATCGCCTCCCTCCGCCACCGTTCCTCCACCACACGCCGCCCTCCGATCTCCGCTACGCCCCTCTCCTCCTCCTTCACCAACGCTTCCCCAATCGAACCCCCAAACCCCTTGTAGCTACTGCCGCCAGCCAATGGGGCCACCCTCCGCCTGTCGCCACCCACAACACGACGCCGACCCCCCTAGCCCCTCCGATCCCCCTGCCCTCTCTTCTCTCTCCACCGTGACCGATAACCCCAAATACACCCACCCCCAAAACCCTAAATCGCCTGAAAACCTACCAGTGTCGCAGCTGCCACCTTCCGCGACCACCACTCCATCTCTCTTTCTCTCTCGGACCACGCACTACCTGTAAGCTTCTTTCTATTTATTTTTGTTTATCTTCCACGAAATTGGTTTTAGAAGTTTAAAAATCAGCTTTATATACAAATAGAAATAAAAGGATATAATTTTTATATATAGGTTAGAGAAAAGAAAAGACTTGATTTTTGAAATGATTCTAGAATTAAAAATACGATTTTTACTGTATGTAAGGATTGTATTTTTATTGTAGATAAAGTTGCGATTTTTACTTATATAAAGAAGTGATTTTTTTATAAATAAAAAGAATGGATTTTTATTAACATAAAGATGAGATCTTTATGGATGTAAAGTTATGATTTTTAAAAATATAATCTTTGTTTGTTTAAAAATATGATTTTTATATATGTAGTGGCTACGAGCAATGAAATTGACAAAAGGCGAGCATGACGAAGATTTTCTACATATGAAGGGTCGTGGCGTTTGGTTTAGCTAGTCGGTGAGAACTTCTCACTTTTAAATTTATTTTCTAGTTGAAATATATACTAGGATGCAGACGGTGCTTAGCAGCACCCGACACCCGTCGTCCACATACCATGGATGGCTTGTTTATTTGATTAATGTGTTGTGAAAATTGAATGTAAGGTGGAATAGAATAAAATTCATGTGTTGAATAGAATAAAATTCATGTGTTGAAGTAAAATAAATATTCATTTACAAATCGGACGATTTGTTTATATACACTGATATTGATTGGGATGATAAATTCTACACATCGCCCAACGCACAAATAAAATATGTGTTTGTTGATTTGAAACCCCACACGGGTATTGGGATAATATTTGACGAACACTAATACCGATTGTTTAGTTGTATGTCAATCGATGGGTTGACAGACAGTGTAAGCGTTAATTATTTATATTTAATGCTTATGCAGTTGTGTGATGCACTCTGGATGATGGTTGATTATTTATCGTTGCTATTATATACATGTGTTGTAGAAAATCCATATAATTAGCATTATATGATAATTGATTGGGGCTCATTCCAATTAAGAAATTAATTCATGTGTTGAATTGAAAATAAATTCATGTGTTGAATTGAAAATATTCATGTGTTGAATAGAATAAACATTCATGTGTTGAATAAAAGCCGTTTTGATTAGATTGACGCCATTTTGTCATGAACGATAATTATATCGATTATATTCGTTTTTTTAATGAATATAGAAAAAGAAGTGATTTCAAAATATAACGTTTTGAAAATATTATCATTGGTATATCGATGATGTGGAATATTCAATTTTGATTAGAAATTGAATATGAAATTGAAATCATTTTGAAAACGAATTTAAAACGATTTATAAAATACGTTTTAAAAGGAAATCGACGAAATATACATAATATATATATTATATATATAATTTCCTGAATACAACGCATCGCGCCGCAGTAGTTCGCGAATTTCGAGCATTGACTTCGAATGGATATTACGGGAGATCCGACCGTAGGATTCTCCTAAAACCAGAACCGTTGGGTTCGTATCGAAAAGAGCTTTCTAAAGAATATTAGAGATTTGAAATCTAATGGTTGGATTTGGAATTATGTCCAAATCAATTTTGGAAAAGGTCACTGTAAGTGCAGTTCGATGGCCGTTGATGGAAATCGACTGTACGGGCCTTGATAAAATTATTAAAAATAATAATAATTTGTGTAAAATCATAAGAAATGATTTGTGAAGAATTGGGATGAAAATTTCCATATTTGAAAAGATAAAAATAGATTTATATCGAAATGAACTAGTTTTGAACTAGAATTAAAATCAATTTATTTTTGAAATAAATAAATTGAATTTGAAAGGTGTTTTAAAAGTAACCAGAATTTCCAATAATTGAATTGGAATGGATTTGAATCGAAATTGTCTTTGGAATATTTCGATGTTGGATTTCGTGATTATACAGATATTGTTATGGAAATTTGAAAGATATATTTATATCGTTATTTCCAATACGATATTTGTTGGTCGTAGAATTTGATATTGAATATAAGCCGATATATTTTCTATTCAAAGCCTTGTATTTAATATCAAATGGGATTTGGGTTTGTCGTGGACGGTGTCTTCATTAACATTGTTCTTAAACCTAGTTGAGAAAAAGATTAAATCTTTTTATTTAGATTTAATGAAGTATTCCAATTAAATGATATTTAATTGGAATTGAATTTGAATGTGACTTTGGGTTTATAATGAACCGTGTTTTAAATGACATTGGTTCTTTAACCCCGTTAAAGACAGGATATTATTTCCTAAGTTAAATAATCATTGATAGTGATTATTGGGAAGATTAAAACCAAGCGGAGTTTTAATGAATCTTTAATTAGATTGGAATGATCGACAATGGAGTATCACCAGTTTTGCTCCAGGCGATAATTAAATCTTTAATTAGATTTGAACATGAAATGGTAATTGAATTTATCGATAACACCGTGGTGTTAGATATGAAGTATGACCAGTTTTACTTCATGGGATGGATAAGTTGGGATTGGGAAATAAAATAAATGATTACTTCGGTGTGGTTCGCTAATCCCGACTAGTTTGAATTGATATTCAAAGGAAGATGAAAGAATAAATTTAAAGAATTTATCTTCGATAAAATTAATGGGAACCTTTCCCAAAGTGTAAGAATATTTTAATAGAAGAATATTCTGAATTGGAATGAGGCGTATGTTGTGTTTTTGTAACACTTGTTTATTATATTTATTCGGAAAGGTCGGGTTTATCGCATTCTGAATAACTGATACGACGATAAGTCGAAGATGAAGACGGTGGTTGAAGACCGGAGGTCTTCACATCGTTTGGGTGATTACTGATGATCTTGATTGGGCTGTACACCCAAGAGGAGGGAATCAGTTGGTGATCGTCCAGACGTACTTGGAGATCGATGGATATGCGAGGTACAAGGTGCCTCCGGTTTCGTTCAGACCCAGAACGGACTTGTAAATGGACTGTGTGTCTGACATTGGATTTTATTCTGTGTGATTGATTTCTATTAAATATATATCTGTTTGGCAGCGGAGAATTTATTCTCTTGCTTAACGCCCTTCTCTGAGACGTACAAGCTCAGGGGTTATATATTGATGGATATCAATCGCATGGAGTGAATTGCCTGTGTGGCATGCCTAAGTGGCAATTGATGAAGGCTTTTGTTGAAAAGCAAATTCTTGTGGTTGATGATCAAAGCACGGGATGTGTGGCATAGCTTTGTGTGGCGTTGATTCGCGTGCCTTACACCCCGGTTATGAACCAGAAATGGGAGAGGACCCCAGGGAGGACATGCGTTTCTTTCTAACTAGGGTGGTGTCAGTGACCTACCAACCCTGACATTTATATTATTTTCACCTGTGAGGTTGTGGCTGTTGCGAGGCGGCTCAGACATATCATTGACTGTGTAGAGACGATGGAGACGTTTGGCTCATTTACGCCCCCAAAGGGCAGGGAAACGTAGTGTTCAGACATTTTTATCCACATCGGTGGACCGTCCCTGACGATCCAAGGGCCCACCTGAGTCTGGGTCCTGAGACATGGTAGACTAGATTGTCTCGAATCGGTAGAGGACGTTCCCTGGCCTCGGTTCATAGATGGAAATCCAATTTCCAAATACGTGACTTTGCGGTTTTGATTGTAGAGCCTAGTATGGCGAAATAGTGGTATGGGGCACTTATGCCGTCTGTGATTAATATTTATGATTGAAATTGTTTTCTTCACTTATAGTAATAATAAAAGATGAAATTTAGCGTATCAAGCATTCTTTGGCTATTATAAGGTAGAACTCTATCCTCCGGCTTGTGTTGCATTGTGTGATGGGACCTGGGGTCTTATAATAGCTTCATTGTTCTTTATTTAGCATTGCGGTGTTGTTTTATGCATTGGTATTCTTGGGAGGAAACCCGTTCCATGTTATAAGGCGTGGTTCCCTTGATTTACCTTACTTTAAAATAAAGATTAATAACTGTTTTAGTTCTCATACCAGTCACATGACTGACCTGAAGTTTATTGTTTTAACCTAAACTCTGGGTGCCCTTATTTTCTGCACGGCAGCTAGTATTTTTGGTTTTGTAGATTTATATTCATAGGATCCTGGTTTACAGCTGGAATGATATCCGGAAAGCTCAGTATCCGTATATCTCCTTCAGTTGAGTATTTTATTATTTTCCGCTGCTATGTAATGTATTGTAATCTCTGATATTTTTCTGATGTATATTATTTGTTAATACTCTGTATATTCTTGTATTCTGATGAATTGTTGTAATTAACAATGAAATATTCTTCTGTTTGTATTATATTCGTCTTGTCCTCAATTCAATCCGGGCTTTCCTTACCGGGGATGTTTCGGGTCGTTTCATTTTGGTATCAGAGCTTTGGTTTACAGAGATCGGAGAACAAGACACATTCGAACCAAAAGAAAGAATTCATCAGAGATTGGGTTTGTAATATCCAATAAGAATGACTCGTTAGAGATGGGATCACTAGTATCGTAGAACGAGTGTGAAGAGTATATTTTTAAAATGAAAAAAAAACTATTTTGAAAATTTAAACTTTATTCAACATATTTGAATATTTATTTGTATTGAATTTGGACAATCCAATATATAAAGATTTTGCATATACGCCTTGCAAACGTATATTCAAAGTTTTAATATACTGGGTAGATATAGAATCACGCTCTAGTCGCTCAGGGATAATTCTGGCGATGTCGCGACATCATTAGTATTTGTGTTCGAGTTTCGAAGGTGTGATATTTATATATTTCCAATTGACTGGTGTGAAAACCAAAATTAGATAGGGCCTATTGTTGTGATTTGGCATCAAAAATCTGATTTTTGGACTATACATCAAAATTATGAATTTGAAACGTTAATTCACTAATTGATTGCCGGTTGTGTCATTTGATTACTGTTTTGATTAATTTAATTTGAACCATTTAGCCAATTGAATCAAAAAAGTGAATTGTATTGAAAATTTGTCGCATTTGCATACATATACATGTACTTACATTGAACAGGTCATAGCAAGGAGGCTAGAGCTGAAGAATAAAATTGTTTGCCTGACAAATAGGTACATGTTTATGAATTTATTGTGTTTTTGATGATTTTATGAGCCGATTGGCTAGCCACTTGGCTATTTCTTTTTCTTTTTGGATTGGTGAAGGCCATGGGAGGCTATTTGAAATATCCCGAAATCCCCGGTGCAGGGGAGGTTATGGCGAAATTTTTCGAAAATTTAGGGTGTTAGCCAAATTTTTGAAAAATTTGAAAGGTTCTTAGAAACTGAAAAGTTGAAGAACTTAAGCCGTAATGAAAATAATGAAAGTTGGGTTGATTTGTAAAACAATTTTCGGCTTCGTTCCTTTCTGGGGACGAAAAGTTTTAAGTGGGGGAGATTGTAACAACCCGGAAATCTAAGCCAATTTAAAATTTTCATTTTGGCAATTTTAATGAAGTTTCAATATTTAAAAAGAATTATTTTAATTAATAACGACGAGAAATTTATTTTGAATAGAATTAGAATGTATATATTTATATAAATCGTCGTTAGAATACAAATATTTATTTTAAATTATAAAAGGAATTGAAAATGGCGCGGTAGTTCAAAAATTCGATTTCAAATTTCAAATGAATGTACAGGATTCAAAATAAACCGGATTTTAGCGAAACCAAAAATAATATAATCTATTTGAGAATATCTTTCCAAGAATCCAAAAAATTAAAATTTCATAGCGGGAATAAAAAAAATTGCCCAATAGAAAATTCAGAATAGTCGCTATGGAATTCTGGCCCTTTAAAATGGAAATTTTGTAAATGACCTCGGTTTTCGATGAAACCACTTTTGTTGGATCCATGATGTCAAGTTTTTGATAGGTTTCAAAATTCATAATTTTTCGAGTCAATATGTGAGCGTGGCGAAGTAAAACGCGTTTGAACAGTTTCAGTATATTTTAATCAACTGGAAAATGGCCATTTTTCAAACGGTCTTGGAATTTAATGAAATTAGTTTTGTTAGGACCGTATCGTCAATAAGAAGCTAGAAATAATTTTTCGGGAATTTTTAGAGACTGTATGTGGCCCCGGTAAATAGAAATGTGCGTTTTAATTGAATATATAAAGATTTATATTTTAAATTCAATAGAAACTGATCGTAACGATTGAAATGACTTACGAAACATATCCCATTGTGTTCAGAATGGGGGTGTTTAGCTAGGGCGACAGTCGTTGGGTCTGGATTGGAGACAGAATGGAAAGTCAACTTATAGGGGAATTAAATAAAATTAAAATATTAAATTTATATAACTTTTCACATACCCCCCTCCTTATTCTCTTCACCGTTTATTTCTCAGAAGAAAAAAGAAAAAAAAGCCGCCCGATCGATTCTTCAGCGCCCCCCCACGCCACCACCATCGCTCCTTCCGCCACCGTTCCTCCACCACACGCCGCCCTCCGATCTCCGCTACGCCCCTCTCCTCCCTCACCAACGCTTCCCCAATCGAACCCCCAAACCCCTTGTAGCCACCGCCGCCAGCCAATGGGGCCCCCCTCCGCCTGTCGCCACCCACAGCACGACGCCGACCCCCCTAGCCCCTCCGATCCCCCTGCCCTCTCTACTCTCTCCGCCGTGACCGATAACCCCAAATACACCCGCCCCCAAAACCCTGAATCACCTAAAAACCCACCAGTTCTGCTGCTGCCACCTTCCCCGACCACCACTCCATCTCTCTCTCGGACCACGCACCACCAGTAAGCTTCTTTCTATTTGTTTTTATTTATCTTCCATGAAATTGGTTTTAGAAGTTTAAAAATCAGTTTATATACATATAGAAATAGAAGGATATAATTTTTATATATAGGATAGAGAAAAGAAAAGACTTGATTTTTGAAATGATTCTAGAATTAAAAATATGATTTTTATTGTATGTAAGGATCGGGTTTTTATTGTAGATAAAGTTGTGATTTTTACTTATATAAAGAAGTGATTTTTTTAAATAAAAAAAATTGATTTTTATTAACATAAAGATGAGATCTTTATGGATGTAAAGTTATGATTTTTTAAAAATATAATCTTTGTTTGTTTAAAAATACGATTTTTATATATGTAGTGGCTACGGGCAATGAAATTGACAAAAGGCGAGCATGACAAAGATTTCCTACATATGAAGGGTCGTGGCATTTGGTTTAGCTAGCCGGTGAGAACTCCTCACTTTTAAATTTATTTTCTAGTTGAAATATATACTAGGATGCAGACGGTGCTTAGCAGCACCCGACACCCGTCGTCCACAGACCATGGATGGCTTGTTTGTTTGATTAATGTGTTGTGAAAATTGATTGTGAGGTGGAATAGAATAAAATTCATGTGTTGAGTAGAATAAAATTCATGTGTTGAATAGAATAAAATTCATGTGTTGAAGTAAAATAAATATTCATTTACAAATCGTACGATTTGTTTATATACACTGATTTGACTGATATTGATGGGGATGATAAATTTTACACATCGCCAACCGCACAAATAAAATATGTGTTTGTTGATTTGAAACCCCACACAGGTATTGGGATAATATTTGACGAAAACTAATCCCGATTGTTTAGTTGTATGTCAATCAATGGGTTGACAGACTATATAAGCGTTAATTATTTATATTTAATGCTTATGCAGTTATGTGGTGCACTCTGGATGATGGTTGATTATTTATCATTGCTATTATATACATATGTTGTAGAAAATCCATATAATTAACATTATATGGTTATTGATGGGGCCTCATTCCAATTATGAAAATAAATTCATATGTTGAACTAAATATAAATTCATGTGTTGAATTGAAAATAAATTCATGTGTTGAATTGAAAATATTCATGTGTTGAATAAAAGGCGTGTTGATTAGATTGACGCCATTTTGACGTGAACGATATTTATATCGATTATATTCGTTTTTATAATGAATATAGAAAAAGAAGTGATTTCAAAATATAACGTTTTGAAAATATTATCATTGGTATATCGATTATGTGGCATATTCAATTTTGATTAGAAATTGAATATGAAATTGAAATCGTTTTGAAAATGAATTTAAAACGATTTATAAAATAAGTTTTGAAAGGAAATCGACGAAATATATATATATATTATATATACATAATGGCCTGAATAGAACGCGCCGCTTGTTCGCTAATTTCGACCATTGACTTCGAATGGATATTACGGGAGATCGGACCGTCGGATTCTCCTAAAACCGGAACTGTTGGGTTCGTATCGAAAAGAGCTTTCTAAATAATATCAAAGATTTGAAATCTAATGGTTGGATTTGGAATTATGTCCAAATAAAATTTGGAATAGGTCGCTGTAAGTGCAGTTCGATGGCCGTTGATGGAAATCGACTGCACGGGCCTTGATAAAATTATTAAAAATAATAATAATTTGTCTAAAATCATAAGAAATGATTTGTGAAGAATTGGGACGAAAATTTCCATATTTGAAAAGATAAAAATAGATTTTTATCGAAATGAACTAGTTTTGAACTAGAATTAAATCAATTTATTTTTGAAATAAATAAATTGAATTTGAAAGGGGTTATAAAAGTAACCAGAATTTCCCATAATTGGATTGGAATGGATTTGAATCGAAATTGTCTTTGGAATATTTCGATGTTGGGTTTCGTGATTATACAGATATTGTTATGGAAATTTGAAAGATATATTTATATCGTTATTTCCAATACGATATTTGTTGGTCGTAGAATTGATATTGAATATAAGACGATATATTTTCTATTCAGAGCCTTGTATTTAATATCAAATGGGATTTGGGTTTATCGTGGATGGTGTCTTCATTAACACTGTTCTTAAACCCAGTTGAGAAAAAGATTAAATCTTTATATTTAGATTTAATGAAGTATACCAATTAAATGATATTTAATTGGAATTGAATTTGAATGTGATTTTGGGTTTATAGTGAACCATGTTTTAAATGCCATTGGTTCTTTAACCCCGTTAAAGATAGAATATGATTTCCCAAGTTAAATAATCATTGATAGTGATTATTGGGAAGATTAAAACCAAGTGGAGTTTTAATGAATCTTTAATTAGATTGTAATGATCGAGAATGGAGTATCACCAGTTTTGCTCCAGGCGATAGTTAAATCTTTAATTAGATTTGAACGTGAAATGGTAATTGAATTTACCGATAACACCGTGGTGTTAGATATGAAGTATGACCAGTTTTACTTCATGGGATGAATAGGTTGGGATTGGGAAATAAAATAAATGATTACTTCAGTGTGGTTCGCTAATCCCGAATAGTTTGAATTGATATTCAAAGGAAGATTAAAGAATAAATTTAAAGAATTTATCTTTGATAAAATTAATGGGAACCATTCCCAAAGTGTAAGAATATTTGAATAAAATAATATTTTGAATTGGAATGAGGCATATGTTGTGTTTTTGTAACACTTGTTTATTATATACGCGAGTTATTCAGAAAGGCTGGGTTTATCCCATTCTGAATAACTGATACGACGATAAGTCAAAGGTGAAGACTAGAGGTCTTCACATCATTTGGGTGATTACTAATGATCTTGATTGGGCTGTACACCCAAGAGGAGGGAATCAGTTGGTGATCGTCCAGACGTACTTCGAGATCGATGGATATGCGAGGTACAAGGTGCCTCCGGTTTCGTTCCGACCCAGAACGGACTTGTTAATGGGCTGTGTGTCTGACATTGGATTTTATTCTGTGTGATTGATTTCTTTTAAATATATATCTGTTTGGCGACGGAGAATTAATTCTCTTGCTTAACGCCCTTCACTGAGATGTACGAGCTCAGGGGTTATATATTGATGGATATCAATCGCATGGAGTGAATTGCCAGTGTGGCATGCCTAAGTGGCAATTGATCAAGGCTTTTGTGGAAAAGAAAAGTCTTGTGGTTGATGATCAAAGAACGGCCTGTGTGGCATAGCTTTGTGTAGCGTTGATTCGCGAGCCTCACACCCCGGCTGTGAACCAGAAACGGGAGAGGACCTCAGGGAGGACATGCGTTTCTTTCTAGCTAGGGTGGTGTCAATGACCTACCAGCCTGACATTTATATTATTTTCACCAGTGTGGTCGTTGCTGTTGCGAGGCGCCTCAGACATATCGGTGACTGTGTGGAGCCAATTTGGCTCATTTACACCCCAAAGGGCGGGGAAACGTAGTGTTCAGGCATTTTAATCCACATCGGTGGACCGTCCCTGACGATCCAAGGGCCCACCTGAGTCTGGGTCCTTAGAAAAGGTAGGTTAGATTGTCTCGAATCGGTAGAGGACGATCCCTGGCCTCGGTTCATAGATGGAAATCCAATTTCCAAATACGTGACTTTGCGGTTTTGATTGTAGAGCCTAGTATGGCGACATAGTGGTATGGGGCACTTATGCCGTCTGTGATTAATATTTATGATTGAAATTGTTTTCTTCACTTATAGTAATAATAAAAGATGAAATTTAGCGTATCAAGCATTCTTTGGCTATTATAAGGTAAAACCCTATCCTCCGGCTTGTGTTGCATTGTGTGATGGGACCTGGGTCTTATAATAGCTTCATTGTTCTTTATTTAGCATTGCACTGTTGTTTTATGCACTGGTATTCTTGGGAGGAAACCCGTTCCGTGTTATATGGCGTGGTTCCCTTGATTTACCTAACTTTAAAATAAAGATTAATAACTGTTTTAGTTCCCACACCAGTCACATGACTGACCTGGAGTATATTGTTTTAACCTAAACTCTGGGTGCCCTTATTTTCCGCATGGGCAGCTAGTAGTTTTGGTTTTGCAGATTTGTATTCACAGGATCCTGGTTTACAACTAGAATGATATCCGGAAAGCTCTTTATCCGTATATCTCCTTCAGTTGTGTATTGTATTATTTTCCGCTGCTATGTAATGTATTGTAATCTCTGATATTTTTCTGATGTATATTATTTGTTAATACTCTGTATATTCTTGTATTCTGATGAATTATTGTAATTAACAATGAAATTTCTTCTGTTTGTATTCTTATTCGTCTTGTCCTCAATTCAATCCGGGCTTTCCTTACCTGGGAAGTTTCGGGTCGTTTCAGAGTTCTCCTATATGACTCAATTCAAATTATGTAATAACCCGGAAATCTGGGCCAATTTAAAATTTTTATTTTTGCAATTTTAATGAATTTTGAATATTTAAAATGATTATTTTAAATAATAACGACGAAGGAATTTAATTTGAATAAAATTCGAACGTATATATTATATAGATCGTCGTTAGAATATAAATATTTATTTTAAATTATAAAAGGAATTGAAAATGGCGCGGTAGTTCGATAATTCGATTTCAAAATTCAAATGAATGTACCGGGTGCAAAATAAACCGGATTTTAGCGAAACCAAAATATTAGAATCTAATTGAGAAAATCTCTCCAACGAATCCGAAAGATTGGAATCACATAGCGGGAATCAAAAGATATGTCCAGTTGGAATTTCATAATAGTCGCCATGGAATTCAGGCCCTCAAAAATGGAAATTTTGCAAACGACCTCGGATTTCGACGAAACAACTTTTGTTGGATCCGTGATGTCAAATTACTGCTAGGTTTTAAATTTCATAATTTTTCGAATCAATATGTGAGAGTGGCATAGGAAAACACGTTTGACCAGTTTCAGTTGATTTTAATCGACTGGAAAATGGCCATTTTTCAAACGGTCTCAGAATTCGATGAAACTAGTTTTGTTAGGACCGTATCATCAATATGAAGCTAGAAAATATTTTTCGGGAATTTTTCTAGTTAATATGTGGCCCCGGTAAATTGAAATGCGCGTTCAAATTCAATATATAGAGTTATATGTTGATTTTGACGAAAACTGATCGTAACGATCGAATCGGCTTACGATACATATCACATTGTGTTCGAATAGGGGTATTACGTTAGGGACGATAGTCGGTGGACTCCATTTGGTGTTCAAATCGTAAAGCAACTTTTTCGATTAAATTAAATAATAAATTATCAACACCTCCTCCTTTCTCTTACACCAAGTCAACCCATACCCCTCCTATACAAATCTTTTGAATAGAGAAAAAAATCGCGATTCAGGAAACCGCGTGGCCCCTCCACCCACCCATCGACGCCGACCGCCGCTAGAGGCGGAGACCCCCATCGCCCTCGCGCTCCTCCTTCTCCGTCCTCTCCTCCCAGATCGAAGACCTCTTTCCCCCTTAAACCGTCCACTTCCGGAACCTCCTGCTCCCCCTCTTGACCCCACCCCTTCAGTCGGCCGACGTCGATGGTCACCCCCCTGCGTCTGACGCAAACTCCACCCTCACAGAAAGACATCGGTGAGCTTATTTTATTTTATTTATCTATTTGTTTTCTAAGTAAATAGTTTTAAAATTTTTAAAATAGGTTAGGATTAAAAATAGAGTTTTTATTTATATATAGGAAAAGAAGAACAAAACTGATTTTTCTTTGAAGTAAAAACTGAATTTTCTTTGGATTAAAAACTGGTTTTTCTTTGGATTAAAAGAACATGATTTTTCCTTGAATAAAAATATGATTTTTATATAGGAGGGATAATAAAAATATGATTTTCATATAATAGAGAATATAAAAATATAATCTTTTATATTGTAGAAGTATAAAAATATAATCTTTTATATTGTAGAAGTATAAAAATATAATCTTTTATATTGTAGGAGTAAAAAAATGTGATTTTTATAGCAATGAAATAAAAATCCGATCTTTGTATATGAAGTAGAAATATAAAAATATAATCTTTATATAGAAAGAAGCGTTGTAAATATATATGGAGTAGAAATAAAAATATGAATTTTATTTATTAGAATGAAACGATAAAAATATAATTTTTTTTGTGAACAGCGTGAAAAGAACTGCATAGGAATTTTAAGCTGGTCTAGACGGTTCAGCAGTTCAACAGCAAAGCACGGCGGAGTGGAACCCTCAGTGAGAACTTCTCACCTTTTAATTTTATTTTCTAGTTAAAATATATACTAGGATGCAGATGGTGTTTAGTAGCACCCGACACCCGTCGTCCACAGACCATGGACGGCTTGTATGCTTGTTTGTTTGATTTTGATGTGTAGTTGATTGTGTGATGTTATATGAAATGAAATAAAATATTTATATAGTTGAAATAAAATATTTTATATTGGAAAATATTTCATAGTTAAAAATAGAATTTTAACGTATGTATGAAATGAAATAAATTAATATAAACAAATCGAATGATTTGTTTATATACACACATTTGACTGATATTGATTGGGACGATAAATTTTACACATCGCCCAACTACACAAATAGAATCTGTGTTTGATTGTTTGAAAACCCCACACGGGTATTGGGGTGATATATGATATACACTAATCCCAATAGTTAGTTGTATGTCGATCGATTGATTGATAGACTGTTATAAGCGTTAAATATTTATATTTGATGCTTATATAGTGTAGAACGCACTTTGGATGATGGTTGATGATTTATCGTTGCTGTTATATACGTGTGGTAGAAAATCCATAAAATTAACGTTATATGGTAATTGATTGGGACTCATTCCAGTTTTGAAATAGAAATATTTGAAATAAAATATTTAAAAAGTAATATTTGAAAATAGAAATATATGAAGCCGTGTTGATTAGATTGACGCCATTTTTTACGTGAACGATATTTATATCGATTTTATTCATTTTATAATGAATATCGTAAGTGATTTCAAAATCTAATGTTTTGAAAAGAATTGAAATTCGAATTAAATTGAATAGAAATGAATTCGAATTGAAATTGAATAAAATTGAATTCGAATTGAAATTGAATAGAAATGAATTCGAATTGAAATTGAATAGAAATGAATTCGAATTGAAATTGATTAGAAATGAATTCGAATTGAATAGAAATGAATTCGAATTGAAATTGAATTGAATGGAAAACAAACTGAAATTGAAGTAAAAATCGATTTAAATTGAAATCAATTTGAAATGAATTTAAAACGAATTTGTAAGGGAAAATTCAATTTTGATTTGAAATTGAAAAGGAAGTTGAAATCGTTTTGAAAACGAATTTAAAACGATTTATAAAATACGTTTTAAAAGGAAATCGACGAGTTATATATTATATATATAATATAATAGCCTGAATAGAACGCGCCGCGCTGCTGTAGTTCATGAATTTCGACCATTGACTTCAAATGGATATTGCGGGAGATCCGACCGTCGGATTTTCCTAAAACCGGAACCGTTGGGTTCGTATCAAAAAGAGCTTTCCAATGAATATTAGAAATTAGAAATCTAACGGTTTGATTTGGAATTATGTCGAAATCAAATTTGGAAAAGGTCGTTATAAGTGCAGTTCGATGGCCGTTGATGAAAATCGACTGTACGGGCCTTGATTAAATTATTAAAAATATCAATAATTTGTGTAAAATCATAAGAAATGATTTGGGAAGAATTGGGATGAAAAACTCCATATTTGAAAAGATAAAAATAGTTTTTATCGTAATGTACTAGTTTTGAACTAGAATTATAATTCTATTTATTTTTAAATAAACAAATTGAATTTGAAAACGGTTTTGAAAGTAACCAGAATTTCCAATAATTGAATTGGAATGGATTTGAATCGAAATTGTCTTTGGAATGTTTCGATGTTGGATTTCGTGATGATACAGGTATTGTTTTGGGAATTTGAAAGATATATTTATATCGTTATTTCCAATACGATATTTGTTAGTCGTAGAATTTGTTATTGAATATAAGCCGATATATTTTCTATTCAGAGCCTTGTATTTAATATCAAATGTGATTTGGGTTTGTCGTGAATGGTGTCTTCATTAACACTGTTCTTAAGCCCAGTTGAGAAAAGATTAAATCTTTTTGTTTAGATTTAATGAAGTGTACCAATTAAATGATATTTAATTGGAATTGAATTGGTATTGATTTTTGGGTTTATCATGAACAGTATTTTAAATAACACTTGTTCTTTAACCTGATAATTAATGAAATGTGATTTTGGGTTGTCGTGAACAGTTTCTTCAATAATACTGTCCTTAGACCCAAAGGAGTTAAGAAAATCAGAAACTAACCGGAGATTAGTTAAGTTGAATGGTTTCTGAGATATTGATCTGATGTTTAGACGCCCTGACGAGTTTGACTTATGTGGTTGTTGCTGTTGCGAGGCGCCTCGATTTGATCGGATGATCCGAGTCCGATGGAGTCATTCGTTGGCTCACTTACGCCCCAAAGGGCGGGGAAACACAGTGTTCAGGAATTTTAATCCACATCGGTGGACCGGCCCTGACGATCCAAAGGTCACTCGAGCTCTGACCTGAGGCTCGGGCTAGACAGTCTCGAATCGGTAGAGGACTATCTTTTGCCTCGGTTCACAGATGGAAATCCAACTTCCAATACGTGATATGTGCGGTTTTGATTGTCAACCTATATATGGCGACATAGTGGCATGGGACGCTCATGTCGCCTATGATTAATACTTATGATTTGAAGTTGTTTTATACACTATACACTTATAGTAATAACAAATGATTTGTTTTAAACGTATCAAGCATTTTGGCTATTATAAGGTAAAAACCCTATCCTCCGGCTTGCGTTGCATTATGTGATGGGAACTGGGTCTTATAATAGCTTCATTGTTCTTTATTTAGCATTACGCTGTTGTTTTATGCACTGGTATTCTTGGGAGGAAACCCGTTCCGTGTTATATGGCGTGGTCCCTTGATTTACCTAACTTTAAAATAAAGATTAATAACTGTTTTAGTTCTCACACCAGTCACATGACTGACCTGGAGTTTATTGTTTTAACCTAAACTCTGGGTGCCCTTATTTTGACACGGGCAGCTAGTAGTTTTGGTTTTGCAGATTTATATTCACAGGAACCTAGTTTACAACTGGAATGATATCCGGAAAGCTTTGTATCTGTATATCTCCTTCTAGTTGTGTTTTGTATTATTTCCGCTGCGATGTATTTAAATGTAATTTAAATCTCTGATATTTCTGTGTAATATTTATTCATTTATACTCTGTACATTCTTGTATTCTGATGAATTGTTGTAATATACAATGAAATGTTCATCCGTCTGCGTTCCTTTGTGGCTTGCTCTCGACTCAATCCGGGCTTTCCGCACCGGGGAAGTTCGGGTCGTTTTAAATTATTTTTGTCATAGTCTCAGAAAATGACACGAACCCAAACCCACACTCCGTGGTGGTTGGGTCTCTCTTTGGAATATAAAACATTAATCACATCAGTAAATCACAGATTATGCTATAATACATAAGATTAGAGAATAATTTACGTCATATTATAACAACGGAATAATAATCATCAACATCAGAGTTACACAGATACTTGATCCTACTTAGTACATAACAAGTTTCATCAGATAGATAACAAGCCTACAGCAAAATCAAATATAAACATACGTAAGATAATGTTTATAGGTTCAAAAGTAATGATAAAAGATAAGTCTTCATCTTTAGCCAAAAAAGCACCTAATACTACGGTGCATATCCAAAAGAAAGCCAATCACCTGTTTAATTGACTACCCATGCAAAATATGGGCACTCGAGTTTGCAAGGGAAAAACAAACTACAAGTCAGTTATGGGACTGGTATGTGAAATCCTACAATTACTTAGCATATTTAAGAATAAGGCAAACCACAACACCACGCCATATGACACGGAACGAGATTACTCCAATGGATTGCCACTACGTAAAATAAATTAAATCAATAAACAACGCAGTGCTTTTTAGAAAAATGAAGCCATTATAAGACTCAGGTCCCATAACATAATGCAACGCAAACCGGAGGATAGAGCTTTACCTTATAATGGACAAATATGCTTGATACGCATAAAAAAAACCATTTGATATTATTATTAGTTTCTATATGCTTAAAAAACAGTTTTCAACATAAATATATCAATCTTAGACGGCATAATACCCTATCCTACTATATTGCCAATATTACACAACTAAAACCATACGATGTCGTATTATAAATTTCCATCATGAGTCAAGGCAAGGGATGTCTCCTTACCGAATTCGGATCACCTCTAGCAAGATGTCCACGATCACACCTATGGGAAACCCTTGGATTTTGCAGGGACGGTCCACACCTAACATTTGTGGATTGATTATCCCTAAACAATATGTTTCTTGGTCCTGTCAGACCTACAATCTAGTCAGTATGTCGAACATATGAGCATTTTACAGCCTTATATTCGAGGCGCCTCGTAATTCATCATCTACATAAGTAAAAAATGTCTGCGCTCCATAACATGACACCACTAATAACTAGAAAGAAACGCATGCACTCCCTGCGGTCCCTAATCCTGTTTTTGACTCATACTAGGGTGTGAGGCTCGCGACTTAACACTACAACACAAAGTTATGCTATATTATAGCTATGCTTTGATCATCAACCACAAAGCTCTGCTTTTCAACACCCTAGTACGTCTCAGAGAAGGGTGTTAAGAAAGAGAATAAATTCTCCACCACCAAATAGATATATGTTTAATAAAAATAAATTAATATGTAACAAATTTCATGTTAGACATCTAATCCATATACAAGTTCGTTCTGGGTTTGAACGAAACCGGAGGCACCTTATTCCTCACCCCCATATGTCCAATACATGAGAGAGGTCTTCGCATATCCAGACAATCAACAAGTACGTCCACGAAACTACCACCATAACCCCTTCAAGGGAGCTACCCATAGTCGAGGCATCGGTAGTAATTTATTCGATGTGAAGATTGTCGGTCTTGCACCATGTTCATTATCTTTAACTTTTAGTCGTCGTTTAATTATTTGAAATGAGATTTACCTCGGTCTTTTCAAATAATTATCACGTACATAATTCAAATCAAATTCTTTTCTTTGGTGAAGTTATTGGCCTTCATAATTCATTTCACTACCTTATATAAAAAGGTTTAATCGAGAATTTAATTCGGTCTTCAAATTAAATATGAAAGTTATAACATATCCAAAATTCATTTTATAAGTTTTCATGTCAAATCCTACTTAACCATTTTTATTTTATAAACAAACTAAAATTGGTTCCCACACATTCTAAATCACTTATAACAATTCAAAACGATTTTTTGTTATTTATATATATAAAGTAGCTCAATAGGTCGAACGACGTTTCAGGTCATTCGACTGCACTGGCGCTGTTTTCATTCTGTTTTGAATTAAAAAATTCTAAAAAACTAACAGTTGGATCTTAACAAATTTATTGTCATTGGAAAAATATTTTCAAAACAAATCTAACAGTTCCAAATTTTGGAAAATCCGATGGTCGGATCTCCCAGTATACTAGTTTAAAATTACGAGTCAAAAATGCGAACTACCGCGGTTTCGTTTAGTTTAATTTATATTTAACGTACATAAATATAATTTGTCAAACGACTTCCAGACTATTTAATTCATCAAATATTTGGCTAATGCATTAAATTTTCGGAAATTTTTTCCATAACCTCCTTTGTACGGAGTGCTCGGAAAAACCACAACTCATCACAACATGCCCTAATAAATCACCGTATATGCATACAACATGTGTACACTGAGAGATGTGTAAAAATAAATCATCCCAATACCAGTGTGGGATTTAAAAATCATTGTGAACATCCATTGTGTCACACATATATAACTAGAGTGACATGTATATATTTTTCATCTCCAGACCTGTGTAGGGTTTTGTTATTAAATCCTGCAAATTCTATTATATGTTTATTTAGGTCCATATCAAGTCCAGTATTCATTCAGTAACCAATATGCCATATACTTGATCTCTGGTCATTTGTTCTCATCATATAGCATCAAATATTTGAATGTAATGCGGTTCACATCATATAAGCATCAAGCTGGTACATGCTTATATGGGTATGCTATGCCATGCTATGTAGTCCAATACCTATCACTATCCTATGATGTATGTTCAATTCATCCAAAAGACCATCCCACGCATCCAAGTCACGCACAGTAGTCGTAAATTAATAAATCATCCAATGCCATTTAAGGCTCCATAAAGTGTCCATCCACATGGTATGGAATGCGAGTGTTGCATATCCACACAATGCTTCTAACAATAAATAAAAATAACATTTTTAGTGAACTGTACAATGTGTACAATACCAATGAACTTACATAAGCAGTGATAAGCATCAATAAAACATGATCAAGTATTTCTATTCAACAACCAATAGTCAAAATAAATTTACTACACTACTACGCAAATTCTAATTTTAGTGCAACTTAAATGTTTACTTGCATAACGATTAAAAATAATATTTGTACATAGTCAATCGCTTACTAACATCATAATAAATTATTATTATCATTCCATGTTCATCATATGACTTTTAGCAGTTAATTTTATTTTTAACTACTATCAATTAACGCCTAAATCATTAATTTTATTTAATCCATTCAAGTTACAATTCAATGATATCGATATGGTTTTATTTATATATTTCACGTACCCAATCTATATCACAAACATTAGTTGAAAATCATATTTTTAACTAATTAAATATTATTTCACCACTTAATAAATTTATTTATTAATTTACACTAATTGTTTAAATTAACAATTAACTTAACAACCAAATTTCAAACAATTCATACTCTAATCTACCCCTTTCTAAAGTGAGTTCAGATTTCTCACTGAGAGTTCCACTCAACCAAAACTTTAACATGGAGGAAGGCGAATTTGCCGAGCTTTTATGTGGCTTCCCGGAGGTCCAAAGTGCTCAAGCTTTGCTCCAACACTTTCTAATGCTTGAATACTAGTAGATCCGAGAGAATCAAGCTAATTGGAGGTGGAAATGGACACGAACGAAGGAGTTCAAGGTAGAGTCTCCGTTGTTTGGTCTTGTAGTGGTGAAAAGAGAGAGTTTTGGAAGCGGTAGAGAAGAGATTAGTTGGTGTAGGGGTGGTAGGGAGGTGTAACAAGCTTTAAGAGAAGGAAAGATGGGATATTGGAGCTTGGGGAGGACGGGGGCTGCGCCGTAGGGTATGGGGCTGGGGGGAGGCTGCGTCGACATGGGGGGAGGTGGTGCGATTGCGACTAGGGGGGAGGCGGGGCAGCGACGTTTTAGGAGGAGGGAGGCCATTAATGAAGAGAAGAGGAAGAAAAGGAGGAAGGAGGAAAAGTGAGGACGGAAAAGTGTGGAAGGAAAAGGAGGGAAGGGTTTAAGTGCAAAATTCTATCTCCCTCTCTCTTCGATTGCACGACTGCAAACTATTTCCGTTTGCTATGAAATTTCAGATTCCGTGTAACAACCCTGAATTTTAGGGGTAAATTTAAAAATTATATTAACTAATATTAATGGGTTTTTGATATTTAAAATAATTTATTTAAAATAATAATGATTAAAAATTGATTTAAATTGAAGATAGAATGAATAATTTAATTTTAATTATAAAAGGAGTTAGAAATAGCGCGGTAGGTTGAAAAGTCAAACTTGAACTTTGACTGACCATACAGGATGCAAAATAAATCGGATTTTAGTGAAACCAAAAATATTAGAATCTATTTAAAAATATCTTCCTAACGAATCTGAAAAATTGAAATTTCGTAGCAGGAATCAAAAGTTATGCCCAAATTAAAATTTAGAAAGGTCGCTATGAAATTTACGTAGGTCAAAAATGTTACTTTTTGTGTACGAAGGAATTTGAACTCGAAACCACTTCCATTGAGTTCTGAATGACGTTTCTGCATTGAAAAATAGTAAACACTTGTATATTTCGAGTTTCGGAAATTATTTGTTTAAAAATGTATTTTTAATATTTAATATATACGCCTTAAAAATAGCCATTTTTCAAACGACCTCTGTTTTCGACGAAACCACTTTTGTTGGATTCGTATCGTCAAAACATAGCCAAAAATATATTTTCGGGAATTTTTAAAGTTAAATTGTGGCCCCGGTGAATTTTTATATACGTTTGAATATTAAAATAAAAGAATAATTTTAAATCTGAAAAATGGGGGCTGAGATGACCTTTTGGGCCTGCGGGACATAGTTAGATGGATCCGGAATAGGGGTTATTAGCTAGGAAACACAGTCGTTGGGTTGAAAACAGAGTAAGCGGGTTAACGGACCTTTATTGGATAATTAGATAATAACCTAATTAAATAATAATATAAATAAGAAGCAAAGTACGAGCTTTCTTCTTCCCTGTCGTTCTACAGCCGCACGCACAAACCCATGGCTGAAAATTTTCCTCTCCAAATTCTCCCAATCCACAAAGAATTAGCTTAGGCCGTAGTGCAACTTTTTGAAGCTCTTCTCACTCTCTTTAATCTCCAACAAGTTTCATCCCTTTTCATCGACCGTAGGCGAAGAACGAGCACCGCCAACCCACGGCCTTTGCACCCAAACCGCACCTTCCATGTGCCCCCATCCATCACCCTATTTTCTGAGCTTGTAGGTCTCTCGTAGCCGGTCGTTTTGCCGTAAACCGTTCGCAAAACCATCAACTACAGAGAGAGAAATCTTGAATCAAAATTTTGAACAAACTAAGAACTTAAGGTATGAACAATTTCAGATTTTGTCACGCTTCTGTCCGTTACAGTGGCAGTTGTGAAAAGCAATTGTTAATTTAAATATTTATAGTTAATTCATACAAAATCCAAATTTAAAAATTTCAGATCCGACGGAACCGTGATGACGAATATACTTTGCTGAAATTGATTGGAACATTTTCTGACTTTCTGTTGATTGTAGATTCGTGAAATAGCAAGGTGAGATTCTATTTTAAATAATTATTAAATTAAATTATTCATCGTTATTTAATGGTTGAATAGAGAATGAAGTAAATCTGAAATGTGATAATATTATGAATGATGGTTTGTATGTATGTATGATTCCAGATCAATCATTTAGTTCTGATGTTGAGTGGTTATTTTCTCTTGTTTCAGCTCTATTATTGTAGATTTGTTAATGCGATCAAAATCTCATTATTGAGATTTATATAAAAATATATACGATTGGTTCCTTTAGTTTTGTTGCATTCAAAATTTACAATTGTGTAAATTAGAAATAGTAAGAACATGAAATTTATGATGCAAATAAAATTTCATTTTATATGTAATTATAGAACATGAAATTTATGATGCAAATAAAAAACAATTTTTTTTAGAATGACAATTTATATTGAAAATAAAGAACATTTACATTTTTATATGTAAATAAAAATGAGAATTAGCAAAATAAAGAAAATTTACATTTTTATATGTAAATAAAAATGAGAATTAGCAAAATAAAGAAGGAAAAGGATTTGAAATTGAAATATTAATTACATTTCTTATGTAATTAAAAGAAGAAATTTTTAATGTAATTAAAAGGGAAACTCTTACATTGTAATATTAATTGCATTTTTAATGTAATTAAAAAGGAATTTTTACACTATAAATGAAAGATTTCCTCTTTTGTTTGTTAAATAAAAGATTCCACCTTTTTGTTTGTTAAAATAAGAAAGTTTCACTTTTGATTGTAAATAAAAGAAAGTTTCATTTTTTTATATATAAATTAGAAAACATTCAATTGATTTTTGGCTAAAAAGAACGGAATGACATTAACAGTGATTTTAGTTGAAACAATTACAAGACATTATTTTGGTTAGTGAACAAAAAGAGACTTCATTTAGTTGAATTAGAAGTGATATCATTTACAATGTTATGTGTTAAATTTGGTAATGAACATTA
Source organism: Allium sativum (assembly GCA_030737875.1). Classification (NCBI taxonomy): domain Eukaryota; kingdom Viridiplantae; phylum Streptophyta; class Magnoliopsida; order Asparagales; family Amaryllidaceae; genus Allium; species Allium sativum. The sequence goes on along the minus strand of CM060926.1, from coordinate 1,012,075,122 downwards.
TTTGCACCATCATGTGTTAAATGAAGAAAAGAACATTATTTAATTTGCCATTTTGTTGGAAATGAAAAATAGACATTATTTGCTTTGTCAATTTGTTAGAAATAAAAAAAGGACCTTGATTTCATTGTAAAAAAAAGATTTAGAAGAAAAGTTTACATTTTTAATGTAAATAAGATTAAAGAAGAAAAGTATACATTTTAATGTGAATAAGAGAAGGAGAACTTTACATTTTCATGTAATTAGAACTTAAAGAAGAAGATTTACATTTTAATCAATTGAATTTTTATTAAAAAGGTTAACAGTTACATATTCATGTAAAAGAATTTCAGTAAAGATTATAACGATGAAATTCATATTTCAATGAATTAGATTTTCCTTAAAAGTTTAAAGACATGAAATTTATATTTTCATGTGTAAAGATTAAAGCAAGAATATCATTTTGCTTGTAAAGAAAAGAATGACACAAAATAATCATTTTTGTTGAATTAGAAATGACGCACAAGAAATTGCATGTATAGGTTGTGTATGCAAATTAAAATAAACGTTATTGTGTGTTATGTTATATATCTTTACTTGTCATGATTACCACAATAATGAAATGGCCGAAGAAATTGTAAGTATATATATAATCATATATATAAACAAATTTCAATTGAACGAATCGAGCGTGGTAATTCACTTTATAGAATTGTACTTTTACTTGATTATACCGAAGTATCCGACCGTCGGATTTTCCCAAATCTGTAACCGTTAGGTTCACCTTGGGAAGATCTTTCCAACGTTATAAATTATGTTAAAATCCAATGGTTAGATTTAGAGAAATGTGTAAAACAAATTTGGGTGAAAATAGCGCCAAGGTCGCCTTTTGACTTGGAGCGTCGTTAAATGGAATTTAATTATTTTTATATAAATAAAAATAAAGGTTGATCGTTATAAATAAATATCAACGATATGAAATGATTTTTAAATATATATATATATATATATGCAAGGATCATTTGAAAAGTCCGAGTTCAATCTCATTTCAAATGATCATACGACGATTGAAGGTCGAAGAGTTGAAGACGGTGATTGAAGACCGGCGATCTTCACATCGAACGGACGACGACTGCTGATGCCCGTGATTGGAGTAGCTACCTTGAAGGGGCTACAGTGGTGGCCGTCCGGACGTAGTGTTGATTTGTACGAATTTGGCTTTCGCTCAGACCCAGAGCATAAGCTTATAAATGGAATGTGTGTCTGACATTGTACTCCTTTATATTGTATTTATTGATTTTCTGCCAAATGTATGAATGATTGGTGGCGGAGAATTTATTCTCTTGCTTAACACCCTTTCATATATTTCGGCAAAGGATTGGTAGTGTGATATGGAGTAACAGTGTGGCATACTAAGATGCAATGATCAAGGCTTTGTTGAAAAGCAGGCCTTGTGGGATGATCAAAGCATAGCCTATTTAGGCATAGCTTTGTGTATAGCGTGACTTCGTGAGCCTCACACACTGGCGGAGTCTAAAACGGGAGAAGGGAACACAGGGAGAGCAACACGTTTCTTTCTAGCTAGAAGTGGTGTTTGGGTTTTAACACGGCCCGGCATTTTACTTATGTGGATGATGGAATGAGGCGCCTCGGATGATAGGTCCTATAGGATCGGGAAACGTGTTTTCAGGAATAACTAATCCACGAAGCTGTATGTGTGGTCCGGCCCTGCAGCTATCCAAGGGTTCACTGCGGGGGATCCTGAGACATTAGCTAGAGTGTCTCGAATCAGTAAGGAGCTACTCCCTAGCCTTGACTCATGATGGAAATCCAAACTTCCAATACGAACCCACGGATTTGATTGTATTACAAGTATGGAAGCATAGTATTATGATATCTATGTTTCCTAGGATTGATACATTATGATTGAACTGTTTTTGAAAATTTATATACACTAATAATAATATCAAATTCGTTTCTATCGTACCAAGCATGTTTAATCACCATAAGTTAAAACTCTATCCTCTGGTGTGCGTTGCATTGTGTGATGGGACCTGAGTCTTATGGTGATTCCATTTTTCCAAAAAGCATTGCGTTGTTTTGACGATTTACTTTAATTTATGCACGACAATCCATTGGAATAAACCCGTTCTGCGTTAGCGGCGTGGTCCTTGGATTTGCTTTATTACTATTAGTCAAATTAGTTAAGAATTTTCACACCAGTCCCATGACTGACCCGTTGTTTGTTTCCACCTTTGCAAACTCGGGTGCCCTCTTTTCCACACGGGCAGTCGAGTAGTTTGTCTATAGGTCCTTATCTCGAGCAGGATTCTGGATTGAAGCTTAAAGCTGTGTCCAGAGCATAGAAAGTCTTCCGCTGTATTATATTAAAATATTGTAATTTATCTTCCGCTGTAATTTTATTACAACGTACTCTGATATTCTGCACTCTGATGTAACATTATTATGATATAATAAAAGTCTGTAGTTGTTGTTCTGATGTGTCGTAGCCCAAAGCAAGCATATCCGGCGATTTCCCGCAAGGGCGATTTTCGGGTCGTTTTATTCCGACAATACATGCAATTACAAATCCAATGAATTAAGTTTCGTCGAATTCCGAGTTCATTTGACCTTCCATTTTATTTTTCGATTAAGTTTCAACTAGTTTCAAAAATGTGATTTTAGCGTACATTTTCTTCTTATACGCCCAAACGCAAACTCCAAAAATTACGAAACATAGGATTCTTCCATTGTTTGATGCTACAAATCCAGAAAAACAAATCGTTAAATCGTGGAATCATATGAACAACGTTCCTTTGTAAACTGATCATCAATTTTATATCAAACTGTTTTATCGTGCACGGCCACACACTGATTCCGTCTGGCGTGAAATTTGAAATTTAGCAATGGTTTATTATTCCAAATCCAATAAAATTGGTCTTGTCGAATTCTGAGGTCATTGGGAAAATTTCACTTTTTAAGGGTTATGCGATGATTTAAAAATCGAATTATTAAATTCCGACTTATTTTCATATTAAATTATATTAAAAATAATTTTTAAATTGGTTGTGAAATTCCGACTTGTTACATTCTTGATTCTTTTCATTATTTGATAATCCAAAAATAATATCATCTTCAAAGGTTTGTACCAATTGAATATCATCTTCATTTCTTTTAATAAAGAGAGTATTATGTACTTTACCAATTTCAAATTTTATTGTAATAAATAAGATTTTGGTCTATCATACCGGCTCTATGAGCTTTTTTGGACCATATAGAGCTTTCTTTAATTGACATCATGATTTGGACATTTTTCATCTTTAAAAATGTGGGTTGTTCAACGTAAGCATCTTCTTTAACAAAACCATTTAAAAATGCTCTTTTTACATCCATTTGAAATAATTTGAAATTGTTATGACTAGAAAAAGCAAGTAGAATTTTGATAGTTTCTAGTCTTGCTATAAAGACAAAAGGTGTAACAACACGTAAAATCGGTACCAATTTAAAATCTTTATTTTGGCTAATTTAATGAATTTTGAATATTTAAAATGATTTATTTTAAATAATTACGACTAGAAATTTATTTTGAATAGAATTAGAACGTATAAATTTATTTAAATCGAAATTAGAACATAAATATTTATTTTAATTATATAACGAGCCTGAAATGGCGCGGTAGTTCGAAAATTCGATTTCAAATTTCAAATTTCAAATGAATGTACAGGATTCAAAATAAACCGGATTTCGGTAAAAACAGAAATATTTGAATCTGTTTGAAAATATCTTTCCAATGAATGTGAAAAATTCAGATTTCATTGTGGGAATAAAAAGTTATATCCAGTTGAAAATTCAGAATAGTCGCTATGAAATTTTATATAATATATAGCCCTTAAAAATTGCCATTTTGCAAACGACCTCCGTTTTCGATGAAACCACTTTTGTTGGATCCGGAATGCTAAGTTATTGCTAGATTCCAATTTTCAGAATTTTTGGAATTAATACGTGAGCGTGGTGAATTTAAACGTGATTAGTAATTTTAGTTTGAATTTTATCGACTGAAAAATGACCATTTTTCAAACGATCTCCAAGACGAAATTAGTTTTTTAGGACGGTATCGTCAAAACATAGTCAGATTTATTTTTCTGGAATTTTTGGAATTAGTATGTGGCCCGGATAAATTAAAATGTAAGTTAAAATTTAATATATATTGATTTATATTTTAATTTTGATAAAAACAGATCGAAACAATTGAATCATCTTACAAAACATATCCCATTGTGTCCGGAATAGGGGTATTTAGCAAAGGGCGATAGTCGTTGGGTTTGATTTGGAGTTCGTAGTGACACACAAGTGATTTTAGAACTCATTTAATAAAATAATAATAAATTTATATAAATGAAAATTTCCTAAACCCTAGGCAACCACCACACACGGTCAAATTTCCACAGCCACCTTCTACGATCTCGAGCGGTTGAGAGCTCAAAATTTGATCCTAAATTTACACCCAAATTGTAAATCAAAATCAAAAACTCAAATCAAAGAGACACGAAAGATCATTAATGGTATACGGATATGATCATAGTTCCTGCCGTATAATCAAAGAAATCGGGGGCTTCATGCCCGTATGTTCGAACACTGATTTCAGCGTTTAGGGGCCATTGAATTTAACCGTACTCAGGGAGGAGGTTAGTGGCGTAGAGGGGAGTCGGATGGTGATTGGCGATTGGGTCCAGGTAGTCGGTGAAGGCGGCGCGGTGGAGATTTATTGGTCGAGGATTTTGGGTTGGTTGGCCTGTAGAAGAAAGCGAGGCAGAGGGAGATTTGAGTTGTCCAAAAATATTTAGGGCAATTAAGCCCTTATTTTTATTTTTATTTCTTATTTTTATTATTATTAAATATGTAATTAAATCATTTAGGGTTTTAAAAATGTTGTTTTAAATATAAATAGCATAGAATAAAAATAAGATTTTTTTAAATATAAATAGCATAGAATAAAAATCAGATATTTTTTAATATAAATAGCATAGAATAAAAATCAATTTTTTACCATAGAATAAAAATCAGATTTTTTATATAAATAGCAAAGAATAAAAATGGAATTTTTATATAGAAAGAATTGTTTTGAAAATAAAAATATATGTTGTTTTGAAAGTAAAAATATATGTCGTTTTGAAAATAGAAAATATACATTGTTTTGAAGAAAAAAAATAGACGTTATTTTGAAAATAAAAATATGCGTTGTTTTGAAAATAGAAAATATACATTGTTTTGAAAATAAAAATATACGTTGTTTTGAAACTAAAAATATACATTGTTTTGGAAAAAGAAAATATACATTTTTTGAAAATAGAAAATATGCATTGTTTTGAGAATAAAAATTGCATTGTTTCTTTTCAGTTTTAAAAGAGGAAATGAAATAGCAAAAATAAAATTATGATTTTTATATATATAGTAGAGTTGTAAAAATATGATTTTTATATATGTGGTAACGTTATAAAAATGTGACTTATATATATATATATATATATATATGGTAGCGTTATAAAAATGTGATTTTTAATATCAACTGCATGAAACAGATGGCGATGGAAGCGAACAGAATCCAAATCGTCCCATAAAGACTGAAGGGGTGGAAACCAAAGGTGAGAACTCTTTCTCACTCAATTAATTCACAGTAAAATATATTCTAGGATGCAGATGGTGCTTAGCAGCACCTGGCACCATTGATTGTACAAACCATGATTGTTTGTTAGGATTGAATGGACTGTATTATGTTTATTGATTGTATGAACTGAATAAAATATTCATATGTTGAATAAAATATTTGAACAATAAAAATATCATTTTTATTGTATGTATGAACTGAATAAAATATTCATGTGTTGAAATAAATATTCATTTACAAATCAGACGATTTGTTTATGTGCACCCAATTAACGGACATTGATTGAGACGATAATATTTTACACATCGCCCAACTACACAAATAATAATTTGTGTTTGTTGTTTGAAAACCCCACATGGGTATTGGGATAATATTTGACATAAAATGATCCCAATAATTAGTGGTATGTCAATCGATGGGCTGACAGATTGTATATGCAATATTTATTTATTTTAATGTTTATATAGTGGTAAAATGCACTTTGGATGTTGTATGAATTTTTAATGATTGTTGTATACATTTGATGTTGAAATCCATATAACTGAAATTATATGGTAATTGATTGAGTCTGATTCCAATTCAGAATTAACAAATATTTTTAAATAATTTTCAGTTGTTTTAATCAAAATTAAATATTTTGAAAATAATATCATTTTAATATTATAATTGTAAGGAATATTCAAATTTGATTTGAAATGAAATTGAAATCGTTTTAAAATGAATTTAAAACGAATTTATTAAGGAATATTCAAATTTGAAAATTCGATTTCAAAGTTCAAATGAATGTACAGGATTCAAAATAAATCGGATTTTAGCGAAACCAAAAATACTTGAATCTATTTGAGAATATCTTTCCAACGAATCTGAAAAATTGAAATTTCATAGTGGGAATAAAACGTTATGTCCATTTGAAAATTCAGAATAGTCGCTATGGAATTTTGGCCCTTAATAATAGCCATTTTGCAAACGATCTCTGTTTTCGACGAAACCACTTTTGTTGGACTCGAGATGTCAAGTTATTGCTAGGCTTCAAAATTCATAATTTTTTAAAGCAATATGTGAGCGTGGCAAAAGAAAACGTGTTTTGATAGTTTTAGTCAATTTCGATCGGCCAGAAATTAACCATTTTTCAAACGATCTCAGAATTTGACGAAATTAGTTTTGTTAGGACCGTATCGTCAATACGAAGCTACAAAATATTTTATGTGAATTTTTAGAGTCCGTATATGGCCCCGATACATTGAAATGCGCGTTAAAATTCAATATATAGATTTATATTTTGATTTTGATGGAAACAGATCGAAACAGCCGAACTGGCTTACGATACATATCCCATTGTGTTCGGAATGGGGATAATTAGTTATGGGACAGTCGTTGAGTCCGATTTGATGTCCGAACAAAAAAGTGACTTTATGGAATATAAAATAATTATTTATATATATTATATAATCTTCATTACCTCTCTCTCTCATGGTCATAAGTCGAACCCGAAGTTTAAAATAAAAAAAGGGAAAAGAAGCGACGGAGTAGCCCGTCGATCCCGCCAGCCTCAACGGCCACCGCCGCTCCCCCAGGCAGAGCGCCGCCGCAACCGGACCCCCCCTCCCCCCTCACGCCCTCTCTCCTCCTTCTCCTCTTCTCTAACACGTGAAACCCAACTCCAAATCGTGGAAACCCTAGCCGTGCCCCCTTATAGACCACCACCGCGCCGGCGTTGCTGCCACCGCCAAGCTCCACCTCCTTTTTCGCTATAGACCCCTTTTTATTTGCCGGTGAGTTTCAATTCGATTTTTATTTGTTTAGGTAACTAAAAATGTAATTTTTTTATGGAATAACATTGTTTCCAAATCAGTTTTTATATATAAAAAGCATTGTTTTTTAAAATCAGTTTTTATATGTATTTAGCAATATAAAAGTATGATTTTTAGTTGCATAAAAATCGGATCTTTATATTTAGAAAAGTTTGATTTTTATATGTAGAAAGGAATGATTTTTATAATGTAGAAAAGGTTAGATTTTTAATGATATAAAAATATGATTTTTATATTATAGAGATAATAAAAATATGATTTTTATATTATAGAGATAATAAAAATAGAATTTATATATAATTGAGAATATAAATATATAATTTTTATATATGTAGCAAAATAAAAATCTGAATTTTTTATTATATATGTTTTGAGATAAAAATGTGATTTTTATAGCATCGAAATAAAAGTTCGATCTTTATATAAGAAGTAGGAGAATAAAAATATAATTTTATATAGAAAGAAGGGTCGAAAAAATATATGAAGTAGAAATAAAAATGTGATTTTTATTTATTGGAACGAAGAAATAAAAATATAATTTTTATTATGAACAGGGTGGTAAGGACTGCATTGGAATTCCAAGCAAATCCAAACGGTTCAGATGTTCAGAAATATAAAGGAGGAGTGGAACCCTCTGTGAGAACTCCTCACTTTTATTTTATTTTCTAGTTTGAAATATATACTAGGATGCAGACGGTGCTTAGCAGCACCCGACACTCGTCGTCCACAGACCATGGTTGACTTGTTTGTTTGATTGGTGTGTTGTGAAAATTGATTGTGTGATGTGGATTGAATAAATATTTTAAAGTTAAAAATATAATTTTTAACGTTTATATAAAATAAATATTTATAAACAAATCGGACAGCTTGTCAATGTACACTCATTTGAAGGATATTGATTGGGACGATAAATTTTACACATCGCCCAACTGCACAAATAAAAATTTGTGCTTGTTGACTGAAACCCCACACGGGTATTGGGATGATATTTGACGTACACTATTCCCGATTGTTTAGTTGTATGGCAATCGATGGGTTGGTAGACTATGTAAGCATTAATTATTTATATTTAATGCTTATGCAGTTGTGTGGTGCACTTTGGATGATGGTTGATTATTTATCATTGCTATTATATACATGTGTTCTATAGAATCCATATAAATAACATTATATGGTAATTGAGTGGGTCTCATTCCAATTTAGAAAATAAATTATATTCATGTATTGAATTAACAAAATAGTCCTGTGTTGACAATACTCATGTGTTGAGAATATTCTTGTGTTGAAACCATTCATGTGTTGAAAATACTCATGTGTTGAGAATATTCATGTGTTGAAACTATTCATGTGTTGAACGAAATATTTATACAATAAAATTCACATTTTTATTGTAAGAAAGAAATAATAAATATTCATGTGTTAAATAAAATATATATTCATGTATTGAAGAAAATATTCATTTATTGAATAGAATAACAAAGTTGTTGAAATATATAAAGCCGTGTTGATTAGATTTGCGCCATTTTGACACGAACGATATTCATATCGATTATATTCATTTTTATAATGAATATAGAAAAGGAAGTGATTTCAAAATATAATGTTTCGGAAATATTATCATTTATATGTTAATGATATAGAATATTCAATTTTGATTTAAAATTGAATATGAAGTTGAAATCGTTTTGAAAACGAATTTAAACGATTTATAAAATATGTTTTGAATTGAAATCGATGTAATGTATATAATATATATATATATATATATATATATATATATTATATAATGGCCTGGATAGAACGCGCCGCGCTGTGGCAGTTCGCGAATTTCGACCATTGACTTTGAATGGACATTACGGTAGATCCGACTGTCGGATTCTCCTAAAATCGGAACCGTTGGGTTTGTATCGAAAAGTGCTTTCTAACGAATGCAAGAAATTAGAAATCTAACAGTTGGATTTGGAATTATTTCCAAATCAAATTTGGAAAAGGTCGCTGTAAGTGCAGTTCGATGGCCTTTGATGGAAATCGACTGTACGGGCCTTGATAAAATTATTAAAAATATCAATAATTAGTCTAAAATCATAAGAAATGATTTGGGAAGAATTGGGATGAAAAATTCCAAATTTGAAAAGAGAAAAATAGATTTTTATCGAAATGAACTATTTTGAACTAGAATTATAATCCCATTTATTTTTAAAATAAATAAAGTGGATTTGAAATGGTTTTGAAAATAACCAGAATTTCCAATATATAAATTGGAAAAGGATTTGAATCGAAATTATCTTCGGAATATTTCGATATTGAATTTCGTGATTATACAATATTGTTATGGAAATTTGAAAGATATATTTATATCGTTATTTCCAATACGATATTTGTTGGTTGCAGTATTCGATATTGAATATAAGCCGATATATTTTCTATTCAGAGCCTTGTATTTAATATCAAATGGGATTTTGGGTTTGTCATGAATGGTGTCTTAAATAACACTCTTCTTGAACCCAGTTTAGAAAAGAATAAATCATTTAACTAAGATTTAGTGAAATTGTCCAGTTAATTAGTATTTAATTGGAATTGAATTTAAATTGGTTTTTGGGGTTTATCGTGAGTGGTGTTTTGAATAACACTTGTTCTTTAACCCGATTAACAATGGAATGTGATTTTGGGTTTATCGTGAAACGTGTTTTAGATGGCATTGGTTCTTTGATCCAGTTAAAGACAGAATATGATTTCCCAAGTTAAATAATCATTGATAGTGATTTTTGGGAAGATTAAAACCAAGTGTAGCTTTAATGAATCTTTAATTAGATTGAAATGATCGAGAATGGAGTATCACCAGTTTTGCTCGAGGCGATAGTCAAATCTTTAATTAGATTTGAACGTGAAATGGTAATTGAATTTACCGATAACACCGTGGTGTTAGATATGAAGTATGACCAGTTTTACTTCATGGGATGAATAGGTTGGGGTTGGGAAATTTAACAAGTGATTACTTGGGTAAGGTTCGCTAATCCCGACTAGTTTGGATAAACCATAATTTGGTTTGAATTGATATTCAAAAGAAGATTAAAGAATAAATTTAAAGAATTTATCTTTGATAAGATTAATGGGAACCTTTCCCAAAGTATAAGAATATTTGAATAAAAGAATATTCTTAATTGGAATGAGGCGTATGTTGTGTTTGTGTAACACTTGTTTATTATATACGCGAGTTATTCAGAAAGACCGGGTTTATCCCATTCTGAATAACTGATTCGACAATGTGTCGAGGATGAAGACGGTGGTCGAAGACGGAAGGTCTTCACATCGTTTGGATAATTACTGATGATCTTGATTGGGCTGTACATCCAAGAGGAGGGAATCAGTTGGTGATCGTCCAGACGTACTTGGAGATCGATGGATATGCGAGGTACAAGGTGCCTCCGGTTTCGTTCAGACCCAGAACGGACTTGTAAATGGACTGTGTGTCTGACATTGGATGTCATTCTGTGTGATTGATTGATATCGGTTGCATTGAGTGGTTTCCCTGTGTGGCATGCTAAGATGCAAATGATTAAGGCTTCTGTTGAAAAGCAGAGTCTTGTGGTTGATGATCAAAGCACGACCTTTCTGGCATAGCTTTGTGTAGCATTAATTCGCGAGCCTCACACCTCGTTTGTGAACCAGAAATGGGAGAGGACATCAGGGAGGGCACGCGTTTCCTTCTATCTAGGGTGGTGTCAGTGACCTACCAGCCCTGACATTTATATTATTTTCACCTGTGTGGTTGTTGGATTGCGAGGCGCCTCGGATATACCGGTGACTATGTGGAGCCGATGGAGTTATTTGGCACATTGACACCCCAAAGGGCGGGGAAACGCAGTGTTCAGGCATTATAATCCACATCGAGTGGACCAGTCCTGACGATCCAAGGGGCAGTTGTGGCTGTTCTTAAGGGGCGGTCTAGAGCGTCTCAAAGCGGTGAGGACGATCCCTTGCCTTGGTTCACAGATGGAAATCCAACTTCCAATATGTGACATTTGCGGTTTTGATTGTAGAGCCTAGTATTGGCGACATGATATATGGTACCCATGCCGTCTAGGATTGATACATTTATATTTGCAGTTGTTTTGTACACTATGCACTTATAATAGTATCAAATGATTTGTTTTAAACGTACCAAGCATGTTTGGCTATTATAAGGGAAAACCCTATCCCCCGGCTTGTGTTGCATTGTGTGATAGGACCTGGGTCTTATAATAGCTTCATTTTCCCAAAAAGTATTGCGCTGTTTTGTTACATGCACTGGTATTCTTGGAAGAAAATCCGTTCCGTGTTATATGGAATGGTCCCTTGTTATATTCGAATCAAAGTAAAATTTTAAATAACTGTTTTAGTTCTCACACCAGTCACTTGACTGACCTGGAGTTTATTGTTTTAACCTAAACTCTAGGTGCCCTTATTTTCGACACGAGCAGCTAGTAGTTTTGGTTTTGCAGATTTATATTCACAGAATCCTGGTTTACAGCTGGAATGATATCCGGAAAGCTTTGTATCCGTATATCTCCTTCAGTTGTGTTTTGTATTATTTTTCGCTGCTATGTAATGAATTGCAATCTCTAATATTTTATGATGTGTAATATTGATTCATACTTTATATATTCGTGTATTCTGATGAATTGTTGTAATAAGCAACGAAATGTTCTTCTGTTTGTGTTCTGATGTGGCTTGTCCACAATTCAATCCGTGCTTTCCTTCACGGGGAAGTTCTGGTCATAACAGCTTGGTATCAGAGCTTTGGTTTACAAAGCTCGGAGAACAAGACACATTAGAACCGTACGAAAGAATTCATCAGAGATTGGATTAGTAATATCCAATAAGAATGACTCGTTAGAGATGGGATCAGTAGTATCCTAGAACGAGTGTGAAGAGTATATTTTTTAAAATGAAAACAAATTGTTTTGAAGATTTAAACTATTTCATACGTATTTGAATATTTATTTGTATTGAATTTGGACAATCAAGTATATAAAGATTTTGCATATACGTCTGATCCGCGTGTATTAGAAGTTTTAATATACTGGATAGATATGGAGTCACACTCTAGTCACCCGGAGATGATTCTGATGATTGTAGCTATAGCACCAGTATTTATTATCGAGTGACAAAAGTGGGATTTCTATATATTTCCAATTGACTGGTGTGAGAACCAAAACTAGATAGGGTCTATTGTTGTGATTTGGCACCAAAAATGTGATTTTTGACTATATATCAAAATTATGAATTTGAAAAGATAATCAACTAATTGATTGCTGGTTGGGTTGTTTGATTATTGTTTTGATTAATTAAAATTTGGAACCATTAAGCCAAATTGAATCAAATGTTGAACTAAATTGAAAATTGTTTGGAATTGCATGCATGCACATATATACGTGTGAACATGTTATAGCAAGGAGGCTAGAGCAGAGGAATAAAATTGATTTCCTGACAAATAGGTACATGTTTATTGTATTTCTTGGGGTTTTTGTTGATTTTATGAGTCAATTGGATAGCCGCTTGGCTGTTTCTTTTTCCTTTTGGATTGGAGAGGCCTGTATGGAAATTTCGGGATTTTCCCGGTGCTCCCGTGCAGGGGAGGTTATGGCGAAATTTTTCGAAAATTTTAGGTGTTAGCCAAATTTTTGAAAAATTTGAAAAGTTCTTGGAAACTGAAAAGTTGAAGGACTTAAGCCATAATGTAAATAATGAAAGTTGAGTTGATTAGTTAAACAACTTTCAGCTGCTTTCCTTTTCGGGGACGAAAAGTTTTAAGTGGGGGAGATTGTAATAACCCGGAAAATCTGTGCCAATTTAAAATTTTTATTTTGGCAATTTTATTGAATTTTGAATATTTAAAATGATTTATTTTAAATAATAACGACGAGAAATTTATTTTGAATAGAATTAGAACGTATATATTTATATAGATCGTCGTTAGGATATAAATATTTATTTTTAATAATAAAAGGAATTGAAAATGGCGCGGTAGTTTGAAAATTCGATTTCAAAGTTCAAATGAATGTACAGGATTCAAAATAAATCGGATTTTAGTGAAACCAAAAATATTTGAATCTATTTGAGAATATCTTCCCAAAGAATTCAAAAAATTGAAATTCCATAGCGGGAATAAAAAGTTATGTCCAGTTGAAAATTCAAAATAGTCGCTATGGAATTTTGGCCCTTAAAAATAGCCATTTTGCAAATGATCTCTGTTTTCAACAAAACCACTTTTGTTGGATCCGAGATGTCAAGTTATTGCTAGGTTTCAAAATTCATAATTTTTGAAAGCAATATGTGAGCGTGGCAAAAGAAAACGTGTTTTGACAGTTTCAGTCAATTTCGATCGACCAGAAATCAGCCATTTTTCAAATGATCTCAGAATTTAACAAAATTTGTTTTGTTAGGATCGTATCATCAATACGAAGCTAGAAAAATATTTTTCGGGAATTTTTAGAGTCCGTATGTGGCCCCGGTACATTGAAATGTGCGTTCAAATTCAATATATAGATTTATATTTTGATTTTGATGGAAACAGATCGAAACAGCCGAACAGGCTTACGATACATATCCCATTGTGTTCGGAATGGGGGTAATTAGTTATGGACAACAGTCGTTTAGTCCGATTTGGGGTCCGAACGAAAAAGTAACTTTATGGAATACAAAATAATTATATATATATATATATATATATATATAATATAATCTTCCTCACCTCTCTCTCTCATGGTCAGAAGTCAAACCCGAAGTTTAAAATAAAAAAAGGGAAAAGAAGCGACGGAGGAGCCCATCGATCCCGCCCGCCTCAACGGCCACCGCCGCTCCCCCAGCCGGAGCTTTGCGGCAACCAGACCCCCTCCCCTCTCACGCCCTCTCTCCTCCTTCTCCTCTTCTCTAACTCGCAAAACCCAACTCCAAATCGCGGAAACCCTAGCCGCGCCCCCTTTACAGACTACCACCGCCAAGCTCCGCCTCCATTTCCGGCTATAGACCCCTTTTTATTCGCCGGTGAGTTTCAATTCGATTTTTATTTGTTTAGGCAACTAAAAATGTTATTTTTTTTATGGAATAACATTGTTTCCAAATCAGTTTTTATATATAAAAAGCATTGTTTTTAAAAATCAGTTTTTATATGTATTTAGCATTATAAAAGTATGATTTTTTGTTGCATAAAAATCGGATCTTTGTATTTAGAAAAGTTTGATTTTTATATGTAGAAAGGAATGATTTTTATAATGTAGAAAAGGTAAGATTTTTAATGATATAAAAATATGATTTTTTATATTATAGAGATAATAAAAATATGATTTTTATATTATAGAGATAATAAAAATAGAATTTATATATAATAGAGAATATATATATAATTTTTATATATGTAGCGAAATAAAAATCTGATTTTTTATTATATATGTGTTGAGATAAAAATGTGATTTTTATAGCATCGAAATAAAAGTTCGATCTTTATATAAGAAGTAGAAAAATAAAAATATATTTTTTATATAGAAAGAAGCACCGAAAAAATATATGAAGTAGAAATAAAAATGTGATTTTTATTTATTGGAATGAAGAAATAAAAATATAATTTTTATTATGAACAGCGTGGTAATGACTGCATTGGAATTCCAAGCAAATCCAAACGGTTCAGATGTTTAGAAATATAATGGAGGAGTGGAACCCTCGGTGAGAACTCCTCACTTTTATTTTATTTTCTAGTTTGAAATATATACTAGGATGCAAACGGTGCTTAGCCGCACCCGACACCCTTCATCCACAGACCATGGATGACTTGTTTGTTTGATTGGCGTGTTGTGCAAATTGATTTTGTGATGTGGATTGAATAAATATTTTATAGTTAAAAATATAATTTTTGATGTGTATATAAAATAAATATTTATAAACAAATCGGATGGTTTGTTTGTGTACACCCATTTGAAGGATATTGATTGGGACGATAAATTTTACACATCGCCCAACTGCACAAATAAATATCTGTGCTTGTTGACTGAAACCCCATACGGGTATTGGGATGATATTTGACGTACACTAAACCCGATTGTTTAGTTGTATGTCAATCGATGGGTTGACAGACTATGTAAGCATTAATTATTTATATTTAATGCTTATGCAGTTGTGTGGTGCGCTTTGGATGATGGTTGATTACTTATCATTGCAATTATATACATGTGTTGTATAGAATCCATATAAATAACATTATATGGTAATTGAGTGGGTCTCATTCCAATTTAGAAAATAAATTATATTCATGTGCTGAATAAACAAAATAGTCATGTGTTGACAATACTCATGTGTTGAGAATATTCATGTGTTGAAAACATTCATGTGTTGAAAATACTCGATGTTGAGAATATTCATGCGTTGAACGAAATATTTATACAATAAAATTCACATTTTTATTGTAAGAAAGAAATAATAAATATTCATGTGTTGAATAAAATATATATTCATGTGTTGAAGAAAATAT
Organism: Allium sativum; assembly: GCA_030737875.1. Lineage (NCBI taxonomy): Eukaryota > Viridiplantae > Streptophyta > Magnoliopsida > Asparagales > Amaryllidaceae > Allium > Allium sativum. The sequence continues at coordinate 1,012,059,167 of CM060926.1, read as the reverse complement.
TCATTTGTTGAATAGAATAACGAAGTTATTGAAATATATAAAGCTGTGTTGATTAGATTTGCGCCATTTTGACGCGAACGATATTCATATCGATTATATTCATTTTAATAATGAATACAGAAAAGGAAGTGGTTTCAAAATATAACGTTTCAAAAATATTATCATTTATATATTAGTGATATGGAATATTCAATTTTGATTTAAAATTGAATATAAAGTTGAAATCGGTTTGAAAACGAATTTAAACGATTTATAAAATACGTTTTGCATTGAAAATATATATATAATATATCTATATTATATATACAATGGCCTGAATAGAACGCGTCACGTTGCGGTAGTTCGCGAATTTCGACCACTGACTTCGAATGGACATTACGGGAGATCCAACTATCGGATTCTCCTAAAATCGAAAATGTTGGATTCGTATCAAAAAGAGCTTTCTAATGAATACAAGAAATTAGAAATCTAACAGTTGGATTTGGAATTATGTCCAAATCAAATTTGGAAAAGGTCGCCGTAAGTGCAGTTCGATGGCCGTTGATGGAAATCGACTGTACGGGCCTTGATAAAATTATTAAAAATATCAGTAATTAGTGTAAAATCATAAGAAATGATTTGGGAAGAATTGGGATGAAAAATTCCAAATTTGAAAAGATAAAAATAGATTTTTATCGAAATGAACTAGTTTTGATCTAGAATTATAATCCCATTTATTTTTAAAATGAATAAAGTGGATTTGAAATGGTTTTGAAAATAACCAGAATTTCCAATAAATAAATTGGAAATGGATTTGAATCGAAATTATCTTCGGAATATTTCGATATTGAATTTCGTGATTATACAGATATTGTTATGGAAATTTGAAAGATATATTTATATCGTTATTTCCAATACGATATTTGTTGGTTGTAGTATTTGATATTGAATATAAGCCGATATATTTTCTATTCAGAGCCTTGTATTTAATATCAAATGGGATTTTGGGTTCGTCGTGAATGGTGTCTTAAATAACACTGTTCTTGAACCCAGTTTAGAAAAGAATAAATCCTTTAATTAAGATTTAGTGAAATTGTCCAGTTAACTAGTATTTAATTGGAACTGAATTTAAATTGGTTTTGGGGTTTATCGTGAGCGGTGTTCTGAATAACACCTGTTCTTTAACCCGATTAACAATGGAATGTGATTTTGGGTTTATCATGAACCGTGTCTTAGATGACATTGGTTCTTTAACCCAGTTAAAGACAGAATATGATTTCCCAAGTTTAATAATCATTTATAGTGATTTTTGGGAAGATTAAAACCAAGTGGAGTTTTAATGAATCTTTAATTAGATTGAAATGATCGAGAATGGAGTATCACCAGTTTTGCTCCAGGTGATAGTTAAATCTTTAATTAGATTTGAACGTGAAATGGTAATTGAATTTACCGATAACACCGTGGTGTTAGATATGAAGTATGACTAGTTTTACTTCATGGGATGAACAAGTGATTACTTGGGTAAGGTTCGCTAATCCCGACTAGTTTGGATATACCATAATTTGGTTTGAATTGATATTCAAAAGAAGATTAAAGAATAAATTTAAAGAATTTATCTTTGATCAAATTAATGGGAACCTTTCCCAAAGTATAAGAATATTTGATTAAAAGAATATTCTGAATTGGAATGAGGCATATGTTGTGTTTGTGTAACACTTGTTTATTATATACGCGAGTTATTCAGAAAGACCGGGTTTATCCCATTCTGAATAACTGATTCGACGATGAGTCAAGGATAAAGATGGTGGTCGAAGACCGGAGGTCTTCACATCGTTTGGATAATTACTGATGATCTTGATTGGGCTGTACACCTAAGAGGAGGGAATCAGTTGGTGATCGTCCAGACGTACTTGGAGATCGATGGATATGCGAGGTACAAGGTGCCTTCGGTTTCGTTCAGACCCAGAACGGACTTGTAAATGGACTGTATGTCTGACATTGGATATCATTCTGTGTGATTGATCGATATCGGTTGCATGGAGTGGTTTGCCTGTGTAGCATGCTAAGATGCAAATGATCAAGGCTTCTGTTGGAAAGCAGAGTCTTGTGGTTGATGATCAAAGCACGACCTTTGTGGCATAGCTTTGTGTTGCGTTAATTCGTGGGCCTCACACCCTGGTTGTGAACCAGAAACGGGAGAGGATATCAGGGAGGGCATGTGTTTCCTTCAAGCTAGGGTGGTGTCAGTGACCTACCAGCCCTGACATTTATATTATTTTCACCTGTGTGGTTGTTGGATTGCGAGGCGCCTCAGATATATCGGTGACTATGTGGAGCCGAGTCATTTGGCTCATTGACGCCCCAAAGGGCGGGGAAGCGCAGTGTTCAGGCATTATAATCCACATCGAATGGTCCGGCCCTGACGATCCAAGGGGCAGTTGTGGCTGTTCCTGAGGGGAGGGCTAGAGCGTCTCGAAGCGGTGAGGACGATCCCTTGCCTCAGTTCACAGATGGAAATCCAAATTCTAATACGTGACACTTGCGGTTTTGATTGTAGAGCCTAGTATTGGCGACATGATATATGGTACCCATGCCGTCCAGGATTGATACATTTATATTTGAAGTTGTTTTATACACTATGCACTTATAATAGTATCAAATGATTTGTTTTAAACGTACCAAGCATGTTTGGCTATTATAAGGGAAAACCCTATCCCTCGGCTTGCGTTGCATTGTGTGATAGGACTTGGGTCTTATAATAGCTTCATTTTCCCAAAAAGCATTGCGCTGTTTTGTTATATGCACTGGTATTCTTGGGAGAAAACCCGTTCCGTGTTATATGGCGTGGTCCCTTGATATATCTGATTCAAAGTAATGTTTAACTAACTGTTTTAGTTCTCACACCAGTCACATGACTGACTTGGAGTTTATTATTTTAACCTAAACTCTGGGTGCCCTTATTTTCGACACGGGCAACTAGTAGTTTTGGTTTTGCAGATTTATATTCACAAGATCCTGGTTTACAACTGGAATGATACCCGGAAAGCTTTGTATCTGAATATCTCCTTCAGTTATTTTTTGTATTATTTTCCACTGCTATGTAATGAATTGCAATATCTGATATTTTATGATGTGTAATATTGATTCATACTCTGTATATTCTTGTATTCTGATTAATTGTTGTAATAAGCAACGAAATGTTCTTCTGTTTGTGTTCTGATTGTGGCTTGTCCTCAATTCAATCCGTGCTTACCTTCACGGGGAAGTTCGGGTCGTAACAGATAGCCAGGCGCCTCGATTATATCGGTCACTATGGGGCCGATGGATGATATGGTTCACATACTAACCATTACATCCCATAAGGTGAGGAAACGTATTATTCAGGCATTTTAATCCACTACGTGTGGACCGACCCTGGCGATCCAAGGCTTGACTGAGTACTTGCTTGAGACATGGTAGACTAAATTGTCTCGAAGTGGTAAGGACGATTCCTTGCCTTGGTTCACAGATGGAAATACAATTTGCAATACGTGACTTTGCGGTTTTAATTGTAGAACTAGTATGGAGACATGATAGATGGTACCCATGCCGTCTATGATTGATACATTTATATTTGAAGCTGTTTTTTACATTATACGTTTATTATAGTATCAATGATTTGGTTAAACGTACTAAGCATGTTTGGCTATTATAAGGGAAAACCCTATCCTCCGGCTTGCGTTGCATTGTGTGATGGGACTCGGGTCTTATAATAGCTTCATTTTTCCAAAAAAGCATTGTGCTGTTTTGTTTTATACACTGGTATTCTTAGGAGGAAACCCATTCCGTGTTATACGGCGTGGTACCTTGATTTACTTTATTTTAAAGTAAAGATTTAATAACCGTTTTAGTTCTCACACCAATCACATGACTGACCTGGAGTTTATTATTTTAACCTAAACTCTGGGTGCCCCTATTTTCCACACAGGCAGCTAATAGTTTTGGTTTTGCAGATATTATATCCACATGATCTTGGTTTACAGCTGGAGCTATATTCGAAACGCTGTGTCCATGTATTTCTTTAAGTTGTGCTATGTATTATTTTTCCACTGCATTGTAATTTTAAATCTCTAATATTTTCCGATGTATATTATTTATTCATACTCTGTATATTCTTGTACTATGATGTAAATTGTTGTAATAAGTAATGAAATGTTCTTCTATTTGTGTTCTGATTTTTCGTGTTCTCAACTCAATCCGGGCTTTCCCGTAAGGGCGAGTTTGGGTTGTTACACATGATCGGGGCTTTGGTTCACAGAGCTCGAGAACAAAGCACATTAGAACCAAACGAAAGAATTCATCAGAGATTGGATTAGTAATATCCAATAAGAATGTCTCATTAGAGATGGGATCAGTAGTATCCTAGAATGAGTCCGAAGAGTGTTATTTTTAAAATAAAAATGAAAAAACAAATTTTGTTTTTAAAGTTTAAACTGTTTTATATGTGGTTGAATATTTATTTTATATTGAATTTGGACAATCGAGTATATAAAGATTTTGCGTATACGCCTTGCAAACGTATATTCAAAGTTTTAATATACTGGATAGATATAGAATCACACTCTTGTTGCTTGGAGATGATACTGATGATTACTAGTATCATCAATGTTTATGTTTGAGTGTCGAAACCGGGATATCTATATATTTCCAATTGACTGGTATGAGAACCAGAACTAGATAGGGTTATTTATTGTGAATTGGCATCAAAAATATGATTTTTTTTATTTATAAAAGTTATGTGTTTGAAACGATAATCAACTAATTGATTATTGATTGTGCTGTTTGATTATTGGTTTGATTAATTAAAATTTTGAACCATTAAGCCAAATTGAATCAAATATTGAACTGACTTTAAAATTGATTGCAATTGCATACATGTACATGCATATTTATTGAACAGGTCATAGCAAGGAGGCTAGAGAAGAGGAATAAAATTGTATGCCCGACAAATAGGTGCATGTTTACTAAATTTTTAGATTTGGATGATTTTATGAGCCGCTTTGCTTTTTCTTTTTCTTTTTGGATGATGAGGGCCCTGCGTGGCTCGTTGCGGTTTTAAATGTCTCCCTGTACAAAGGAGATTATGGCGAAATTTTTCGAAAATTTAGGGTGAGCTAAATTTTCGAAAATATAGAAATTCTTAGAAACTAAAAAGTTGAAGAATGAACGCCAGAATGATAGTTGATTTGATTGTTAAACAACTTTCAGCTCCGTTCCTTTTCGAGGATGAAAAGATTTTAAGTGGGGGAGATTGTAACAACCTGTAAAATCGGAACCAATTTAAAATTTTTATTTTGGCTAATTTAATGAATTTTGAATATTTAAAATGATTTATTTTAAATATTTACAACTAGAACTTTTTTTGAATAGAATTAGAATGTATAAATTTATTTAAATTGAAATTAGAATATAAATATTTATTTTAATTATATAACAAGCCTGAAATGGCGCGGTAGTTCGAAAATTCGATTTCAAAATACAAATGAATGTACAGGATTCAAAATAAACCGGATTTTGGTAAATCCAAAAATATTTGAATCTGTTTGAAAATATCTTTCCAACAAATGTGAAAAATCCAGATTTCATAATGGGAATAAAAAGTTATGTCCAGTCGAAAATTCAAAATATTCGTTATGGAAATTTATATAATATATAGCTCTTAAAAATAGCTATTTTGCAAACGCCCTCGGTTTTCGACGAAACCACTTTTGTTGGATCCGGAATGTCAAGTTATTGCTAGATTCCAATTTTCAGAATTTTTGGAATTAACATGTGAGCGTGGTGAATTTAAACGTGTTTGGTAATTTCAGTTTGAATTTTTCAGCTGGAAATTGACCGTTTTTCAAAGGGTCTCCAAATTCTATGAAATTTGTTTTGTTAGGACCGTATCGTCAAAACATAGCCAGATTTATCTTTTAGGAATTTTTGGAATCAGTATGTGGCCCTAGTAAATTAAAATGTAAGTTTAAATTTAATATATATTGATTTATATTTTAATTTGGATAAAAACTGATTGAAACAATCGAATCATCTTACAAAACATATTCCATTGTGTTCGAAATGGGGGTATTTAGCTAGGGGCGATAGTCATTGGGTTTGATTTGGAGTTCGTAGTGACAAACAAGTGATTTTAGAACTAATTTAATAAAACAATAATATATATTTATATAAATGAAAATTTCCTAAACCCTAATCAACCACCACACACGGTCAAATTTCCACAACGGCCTTCTACAATCGCGAACGGCTAAGAGCTCAAAATTTGATCCTCAATTTATACCCAAATTGAAAATCGAAATAAAAAACTCATTGAACACAAATCAAAGAGACACGAGAGATCGTTAATGATATATGGATATGATCATAGTTCCTGCCGTATAATCGAAGAAATCGAGGCTTCATGCCCGTATGTTCGAATGCTGATTTCAGTGCTTAGGGGCCATCGAGTTTAATCGTACTTAGGGAGGAGGTCGGTAGCATAGAGGGGAGTCGGACGGTGACTGGCGATCGGGTCCAGGCGGTCGGTGGAGGCGGCGCGGTGGAGATTTACTGGTCGAGGGTTTTGGGTTGGTTCGCCTGTAGAAGAAAGCGAGGCAGAGGGAGATTTGAGCGGTCCATAAATATTTAGGGTAATTAAGCATTGATTTTATTTTTATTCTTATTTCTTGTTTTTATTGTAATTAAATATGTAATTAAATCATTTAGGGTTTATGAAATGTTATTTTAAATATAAACAACATAGAATAAAAATTAGATCTTTTTTAATATAAATATCATAGAATAAAAATCAATTTTTTTAAAATATAAATAGCATAGAATAAAGATCAAATTTTTTAGCATAGAAAAAAAATCAGATTTTTTATATAAATAGCGTAGAATAAAAATGGAATTTTTATATAGAAAGCATTGTTTTGAAAATAAAAATATATATTGTTTTGAAAATAAAAATATATGTTGTTTTGAAAATAGAAAATATACATTGTTTGAAAAATAAAATTATACGTTATTTTGAAAATAAAAATATACATTGTTAGGAAAATAGAAAATATACATTGTTTTGAAAATAAAATTATACGTTGTTTTGAAAATAAACATATACATTGTTTTGGAAAAAGAAAGTATACATTGTTTTGAAAATAGAAAATATACATAGTTTTGAGAATAAAAATTGCATTGTTTCTTTTCAGTTTTAAAAGAGAAAATGAAATAGCAGAAATAAAAATATGATTTTATATATATAGCAGCGTTATAAAATATGATATTTATATATATAGTAGCGTTATAAAAATGTGATTTTTATATATATGGTAGCGTTATAAAGATGTGATTTTTTAATATAAATTGCGTGAAACAGATCGCAATGGAAGCGAACAGAATCCAAACCGTCCAATAAAGACTGACGGAGTGGAAACCAAAGGTGAGAACTCTTTCTCACTCAATTCTTTTACGGTCAAATATATACTAGGATGCAGACGGTGCTTAGCAGCACCCGACACCATTGATTGTACAAATCGTGATTGTTTTTTTGGATTGAATGGACTGTATTGTGTTTATTGATTGTATGAACTGAATAAAATATTCATATGTTGAATAAAAATATTTGAACAATAAAAATATCATTTTTATTGTATATACGAACTGAATAAAATATTCATGTATTGAAATAAATATTCATTTACAAATCGGATGATTTTTTTATGTACACCCATTTAACAGACATTGATTGGGATGATAATATTTTACACATCGTCCAACTACACAAATAATAATCTGTGTTTGTTGTTTGAAAACCCCACACGGGTATTGGGATAGTGTTTGACCTACACTGATCCCAGTAATTAATGGTATGTCAATCGATGGGTTGACAGACTGTATAAGAAATATTCATTTATTTAATGCTTGTACAGTTGTAAAATGCACTTTGGATGTTGTATGAATTTTTAATGATTGTTGATCATTATTATGTATACATGTGATGTTGAAATCCATATAACTGAAATTATATAATAATTGATTGAGTCTGATTCCAATTCAGAATTAAAAAATATTTTTAAATAATATTCAGTGTTTAATCAAAATCAAATATATTGAAAATATTATCATTTTAATATTATAATGATAAGGAATATTCAAATTTGATTTGAAATTTGGAATGAAATTAAAATCGTTTTAAAATGAATTTAAAACGAATTTATTAAGGAATATTCAGATTATTTTTGAAATTTGAAATGGAATTGAAATCATTTAAAAATGAATTTAAAACAAATTTATTAAGGAATATTCAAATTTGATTTGAAATTTGAAATGAAATTGAAAACGTTTTAAAATGAATTTAAAACGAATTTATTAAGGAATATCCAAATTTGATTTGAAATTTGAAATGGAATTGAAATCGTTTTAAAATGAATTTAAAACGAATTTATTAAGGAATATTCAAATTTGATTTGAATTTTGAAATGAAATTGAAATTGTTTTAAAATGAATTTAAAACGAATTTATTAAGGAATATTCAAATATGATTTGAAATGGAATTGAAATCGTTTTAAAATAAATTTAAAATGAATTTATTAAGGAATATTCAAATTTGATTTGAAGTTTGAAATGAAGTTAGAATCGTTTTAAAACAAATTTATAAACGATTTATAAAATACGTTTTAAATGGAAACTGACGAAATATATATTATATATAACATAATGGCCTGAATAGAACGCGCCGCGCCACGGCCATTCGCAAATTTCGACCATTGACTTCGACTTGATATTACGGGAGATCCGACCATCGGATTCTCCTAAAACCAGAACCGTTGGGTTCATATCGAAAAGAGCTTTCCAACGAATATAAGCGATTTGAAATCTAACGGTTGGATTTGGAATTATGTAAATCAAATTTGGAAAAGGTCGCTATGGATGCAGTTCGATGGCCGTTAGTGGAAATCGACTGTATGTGCCTTGATAAAATTATTAGAAATATTAATAATTTTTGTAAAATCATAATAAATGATTTGGAAAGAATTGGGATGAAAAATTCCATATTTGAAAAGATAAAAATATATTCTTATCGAAATGAACTAGTTATTAACCAGAATTGTAATCCAATTATTTTTAAATAAATAAATTGGATTGAGAATAGGTTTTAATATAACTAAAATGTCCAATATATGAATTGGAGTGGATTTGAATGGAAATCATCTTCGGAGTATTTCGATGTTGGATTTCGTGATTATACAGATATTGTTATGGAAATTTGAAAGATATATTTACATCGTTATTTCCAATACGATATTTGTTGGTTTCAGAATTTGATATTGAATATAAGCCAATATATTTTCTATTCTGAGCCTTGTATTTAATATCAAATGGGATTTTGGGTTTATCGTGAATGATGTCTTAAATAACACTATTCTTAAACCCAGTTGAGAAAAGAATGAATCTTTTAATTAATATTTAGTGAAAATTTCCAATTAATTAATATTTAATTGGGATTGAATAAAAGAATTGAATTTTGGTTTGTAATGAATGGTGTCTTAAATAACACTATTCTTAAACCCTGTGTGAAAAGAATAAATCTTTTAATTAAGATTACTGGAGTGTGTAGTTATATTTAGTATCTGGAATAAAAATGGAATGTGTGTAACAACCCGTGTTTTTATAGCGTGTAATAACCATAAATCAAGGCAGAATTAATTTTTAAAATAAGAATCAAGGGAAACGGGTTGTGCCATTGCGTTCGTCTCTAAATTCTGCTTAGAAACGAGTCCAAGTTTTCAAAAATCGGAGTCTGTATAACCAAGCTAAGACCTTCCGAAGTTTTCAGAAGTTTTCAAATTCAAAACAGCTCAATTCGAATTCAAAATTCAAATTTCAAACCTCAGAATGGACTGGGTGTGAAATTTCCCGCCCAGGACCAGGTCGACCTGGGGGTCGACTATGTAGCCGACCTACCCAGGGCCAGGTCGACCATAGTGTCGACCTGGGGGTCGACCTGGTGGCCGAGTCCACTTTTGAAGTTGGATTCATTTTGATGTTCCTGGCCTCGTTTCTGTCCACATTCGTTGACCTGACCCTATAAATATAGCCCCTAACACCAGTCTCTCTACACAAAATTCTTTCTGACCTTTTGCTGCTCTGATTCTGATTGAAAATTTTGAGAAAAGGAGTGCTTCTTCTACGTTGAGACTGCGTTAAGAGAATTGCTGATTTGGGGATTTCTATTAGGACCTGACTAAGCATATAGAGATTCAACTATCGACTCTCTTTTTCTAATTCTCGAACCATGATCTGTAAGCCCCGGTTATTTTTAGATTTGAACCTTAAATGTAATATGAATATGATGTAACCGTTTACATTTATTCTCGTTCATCTTGGATCTTGACTCTTGGATATTACTATGACATTGATTTTGGGCCTATTCATGTTGTAAATCAAAAAGAAAACCCTTCATATTATCATGTTGGATCTGCTATTAGTCACAAGTTTATGACTATCACCTTATGTCAATCGTTACCATGATTATGCTATCATCTTATGTCAATCGTTACCATGATTATGCTATCACCTTATGTCAATCGTTACCATGACTATACTATTATCTTATGACAACTGTTATCTTGACTAGTACCTTATTTTGTTAGATTTGGAATCTTTATGTTTAATTCCAATATTCCATATGCCAGTAATGTTATAATCCTTTATCTCAAGTCATACCATGCTATGCTAGTAATCACTTTTGCCTCCTTATACCCGTCCCTTTTTATGTTATTCCCTAATTAGATTTATTTGTATCGATTCGAGCTTACGTGCGATGGGAATACGATTTGGGTAGACTAGGTAAAACATGAATTAGCTTTAAACTTGAACATGAACGTTGTTATGACTTGAACCTGAATTTGGACATGAACTTGATATGATTTAACATGGAATATGACCTGAAAACTGGACATGAATCTAGACATGAAAACTCGAACGTGGGCATGACAATTAGATAAACTTGAAAATGGCCAACTCGAGGTTGGGTTGAGTTTGCAGTGTAAATCTGCCCGGAAACGTCCGGCAAATCCAGTGGCTGCAAACAATAGTATCCAATGTGGGTAGTTGGTCATATCGCACGTAAAACCCGAGGTTAGACTATGTTGTGGTGTAAATCTGCCTGGAACCGCCCGGCAAATCCAGTAACCACAACAGTTAGTCTAATGTGAGAGGTTGGCGTGCACTAATGAATTAATCCCACATGATAGGGTTAAGTCATGAACCACTTGAATATACTTAACCAACTTGACACAATGATTTGATAGGGTTAAGTCATGAACTGCTTGAACACACTTAACCAACTTGATACATGATTTGGATAGAGTTAAGTCATGAATTTGTATGACAACACTTAACCCATTAGAAACCCTAGTTACGCGGTCCTTTTTAGCAGTAACCCACTTAGATGTATCACGATACCCTGGGACTAGGCAGGGTGGGGCACGATTACTGGGCTGATTGTAAGCCACCAGAACGACGGTTGAGTAGGTGCGCCATTGTAGGTTCAGGCGGACTATGGTCGTGCACATAGTCCGGAGTTGAAAAAGAAGGCATTGGGCACCCGTAGATTTACACTGTGCGTACTTGATTCGTGTCGGTGGTTGGCACCATAGGACTTGATACACCCTATGGTGGACCCAGCACAGGTAACTACATTTCAGGATAGGTAACTACTAGTTCTGTTATCATCCTTAAGTTTAATTCCAGTTTTCACATATCATGTTACCTTTACTAGTTTTCATACTGAAAGTCACTAGGGCTTACCAGTCTTTATGACTGACCCTTTTTCTTTAGCCTCTTTTTCTTTCGTTTCTTCCCCCCAGGTTCTCAGGGAAGAAACACTAGCTCTTAGCTTGGATTTAGCTTGCTTTCTGACAGCTCATGTACTGTTTGGTCTTGGGCTATGCTATGGCTGCTTCTGCTATTTATGGGGAATAATCTACTTTTGTTATCTTAAGTTTATTCTTCTTTATTTGGAACTTGATGTAATGGAATAATTTGTATCTTGGATATATGAGCTTTTAACTCTTTTCTGGAAATTAATAAAAAGTTGGTTTTTAATTTCTACCGCTGCTTTATTTATGTTCTGCCTTGTGATATCTCTGTGCATATTTACCTAGATAATACTCCACCAAAACTAGTGCATTCCCTTTGTGAGTGACCCTAGCGGTGGTGGGGTGTTACATTTGGTATCAGAGCAGAAGGTTACCAGGTTGGGTAAAAAGTTTTAAAAACCTTCTGAAACTATTTTCAAAACCATTTATAAAGAAGCAATTTTCAAGAAAAGTTTTATGTTTAAAGAGGTTATTCCCCAAGAAGCCATTAGCACTTCCCTTTGTTTCCTCGTTTGAATCTTTTCTTTTCATTTTTCAGCATGGCCGATCTTAACCTGCCTGAGGGAATACCCGTGCCTGGATGGTTCCGAAGGTACTTAGAAGCCAGGGCCAACGACGCGGGCACGGCATACATCCCTCCTCCTCCTCCCCCAGTGGCCGCGGTTCCTCCTCCTCTTGGTACCGCCTTTGCCAAAATATGCAAAGACTTTAAAGCAATGGGGGACAAGAACTTCGTTGGAACTGAAACCTTTGTTGAGGCACGGAACTGGCTAAAGGAGACTGAAGACTTGTTCATTATCTTTGATATGGAGGACCATAGGAAAGTTCAGTTGGCAGCATGGTTGTTAAAAGAGGAAGCTGCATTTTGGTGGGAAGTCACCAACGCTACCAGGCCAGTTGAGACTTGGGCAGACTTTAGAGAGAGGTTTAGGCTTAAATTCTTATCGTCAGCAGAAGAGAACCTTCAGATGGAGAGGTTCCTAGCCCTCAAGCAAGGGCACATGTCTGTTAGGGAGTACGTGAATAAGTTTAATCAGCTTGCTCGGTTCGGTTTGGATTTGGTCAACACAGCCCAGGAAAAAGGCTATACGCTTTGCTCGAGGATTGAACGAGCCACTACACAGCTTGGCCCTAACTCATATACCCATGGGGGCGGCCTTTGAAAGCTTGGTGGATATGGCTCTACTCTATGAGGAAGACAAGAATATCAAGAAGGAGGTTAAGCCTAATGAGACTCAAAATAATATAGCTGATTTCAAGAAGGGGAACAACAAGAATAAAAAAAATAACAAGGGAAACAACAAACCCCGTGAGACGAGGAAGTGCAACTTTTGCGGTATTACTGGACATCTAGCTAAAGACTGTAGAAAGAAGAAGAGGAAGTTGGGTGAATGCTTTCATTGTGGAGATACTGGACACATCAGCACAGACTACCCCAAGAGGAAAGGGCAGGGGCAAGGGCAGACCCAGTGAGCAGGACCTTCTGGGGGCCAGTTGCATGCTCTCAACACCACTCCAGCTCTTGGCCGAGGTAGTAATATTTCCGTAGAAAGCCTTGTTTACATTTCTGACTTTCCTGTTCGAACCTTATTTGACTCTGGCGCATCGCATACTTTTATTTCTTCTGATATTGTTGAAAATCTGCACCTAAGTACTAGTCTGGTTGAGGATCCCGTTATAGTTTCAAATCCAATTGGGGGCTCCGCCCATTTATCTATGATGTGTGTGGATTTGTGGATCTCTATCTTAAGCGTAGAATTCACGTGTAATGCTTATGTTCTCAGATTCATGGGATACGGTTTGATTCTAGGTATGGATTGGCTGTCCGATTATGGAGCCATTCTTGATTGTGAACGAAGGGTAGTGAGGCTCATGACTCGCCTTGGTAATACCCTTGAAATTTCTTGTAACCCTAAGGGGCCGGTCATGTTGTGTTATCTTGAATCTCTTGACTCGTCCGACGATAATTTGCAATCTGTAAGAGTGGTCCGGGAATATCCAGATGTCTTTGATGAAGTGAGGGGGTTACCTCCTAAACGTGAGATAGAGTTCCGAATTTATCTTGTTGATAATGCCAAGCTAGTTTCATTACCCGTTAGGCACATGGCCCCACGAGAAAGAAGAGAGCTCTGTAAACAAATTAACGAGTTGCTTGAGAAAAATTTCATAAGACGAAGCATTTCTGAATGGGGTGCTCCAGTGGTATTCGCTGCTAAGGCGGATGGATCGCTTCGTCTGTGCGTAGATTATCGTGAGTTAAACAAGCTGACAAAGAAGAATAGGCACCCACTACCAAGAATCGACGATCTATTTGACCAGCTTGTGGGAGAATCTGTTTTCTCTCAACTCGATCTAGCCACAGGATTCCATCATCTCAGAGTGGTTGAGGATAGCATCGACAAAACTGCGTTTAGGACTCCAGATGGGTTCTTCGAATGGCTCGTCATGCCGTTTGGATTAACGAATGCACCCTCGTACTTTGTAGATTTGATGAGTAGGGTGTTTCGGGAGTTCCTTAACAAGTTTGTGGTAGTTTTCGTGGATGATATTTTGATCTTCTCAAAAGATGAAGAAGAGCATGCTAGACATCTCAAGAAAGTCATGGAGACGCTTAGAGAACACCAGTTAAAGGCTAAGTTCTCCAAATGCCATTTTTGGAGGAAGGAAGTTCGGTTCCTTGGGCATGTAGTTTCTAAGCAAGGCATAGCCGTGGACCCCGCAAAGGTAGTTGCGGTACAGGACTGGAAAATTCCTAAGAATGCAACGGAGGCGAGGAGCTTTCTCGGTTTGGTGGGCTACTACAGGAAGTTCATTAAGGACTTCGCTAAGATTTCAGCCCCTCTTACTAAGTTAAAAAAGAAGAACTTAGCTTTTGTATGGGACATAGAATGTGACGCTGCTTTTCAGAGACTTAAGAGAGCCCTCGCCACAGCTCCAGTTTTGGCATTACCCGATGAAGGTAAGATGTTTACTGTGTACACAGATGCGTGCGGCACGTGTGTGCGGCACGTGGTTAGGCGCTGTCCTAATGCAAGAAGGAAGAGTAATATGCTACGGGGGCAGACAACTTAAAGTCCATGAGAAAAACTATCCCACGCATGACTTGGAGTTGGTCGTGATTGTTTTTGCACTTAAAGCTTGGCGCCATTATCTTCTAGGGGAGAGGTTCGAGCTGTATACCGACCACAAATCACATAATTACCTCTTCTCACAGAAAGACTTGAATCTGAGACAACAGCGGTGGATGGAGTTCTTGGCATAATATGACTTCGATATAGCTTATACCCCAGACAAGGGTAATGTGGTGGCGGACGCGCTAAGTAGAAAAAGGTTGACTTTGAGCCCCTTGTTTGTTGAAAGGAAAAGCCTTGAGTTTATAGCAACCTTTGATTTTACACCTGTTGTTGAGTCATTGACTGCTACGTTTGCATCTCTTGAGTTAAGACCTACACTTCTAGATCAAGTAGGGACTTCACAGAAGGAAGACCCACAAATAGTCGAAATCATGGACAAGCTGATTAGGGGTGAGACGTCAAGTCACCTCAGTAGGTATGCCATAGATGACAAGGGATGGCTAAGGCACGATGGAAGAATATGTGTCCCACAAGTGGGAGACTTAGTAAGGAAAGTTCTCGAAGAGGCGCATCACTTAAAGATGACTACACATCCCGGAGGGGATAAGATGTACAGTGATATGAAACGCAATTTATTTTGGGCTAGAATGAAAAAGGACGTGGCGGAGTTCGTTTCAAAGTGCATGGTGTGCCAACAAGTAAAGGCCGAGTCGAAGAAGCCTGGTGGGCTATTACATCCTTTGGAGGTTCCGCAATGGAAATGGGAGAGTATCTCGATGGATTTCGTGGGTGGACTGCCTAGGTCATGGAAGGGAAATACTAGCATATGGGTCATAGTTGATAGACTCACGAAAAGTGCTCACTTCATTCCAGTGAAAAGCAAGAGGACAGCATCATGGCTAGCGTCTATTTACCTTCGAGAGATAGTACGGTTGCATGGAGTTCCTTCTAGTATAGTTAGTGATCGTGATCCGATTTTCACTAGCCAGTTCTGGAATAGTCTGCAAGGAGCAATGGGAACACGACTGAATTTAAGCACGGCCTATCACCCATAGACGGATGGACAAACCGAAAGGGTAAATAGGGTAATAGAAGATCTCCTGAGGCTATGTATTCTTGACTTTGGTGGTACTTGGGAAGACCATCTTCCTCTCGTGGAGTTTGCATATAACAATAGTTACCAAGCTAGCATCAGAATGGCACCGTTCGAAGCCCTATATGGAAGACCGTGCAAGTCGCCAACTTGTTGGTGGGAGACGACAGACAAACTTATACTTGGGCCCGACATGATAAGGGACACTTCTGAGAAGATTGAGTTGATACGAAGACGGATGAAAACGGACCAAGATAGACAGAAATCTTATGCAGACCAAAGAAGGACAGACCTAGAGTTCGAAGTCGGAGATATGGTCTTTGTAAAAGTCTCTCTGTTACGCAATGTAGTTCGTTTTGGAGCAGTTGGAAAGCTAGCACCAAGGTTCGTAGGACCGTTCCCTATCACCGAGAGGATTGGACGGATGGCCTATAAGGTAGACTTACCCGAGAAGCTGGCTGGAGTGCACAATGTCTTTCACGTCTCGCATCTCCGAAAGTGCTTGCATGAATCAGCCGAAGTGGTTGAGCCAAGCATCCTTGAAGACGTAGAAGTGGAAAAAGAAGCAACATTGAGGCGAGTTCCGATTTGTATCTTAGGAACGGAGATTAAGAAGCTAAGGAATCGAGAAGTCAAGCTAGTTAAAGTGCAGTGGAGTGAAGCCCAAGAAGACGCAACTTGGGAAACCGAAGAGAAGATACGCGCGCTTTACCCATTTCTTTTTGAGGATACATTCTCGATCTCTTTTTCCTATAAACTTGAAAACCTTTTCGTATCATGCTTCTAATATCTACGTTTTTCTTGTTATCTTCTCGATCTTATCTTGAGAACCTTAGGTAGAACCACATAGATGTAAACATGTGATTGAAACATGTTATGGTTGATGTTTGCAAATGGTTGCAAGTGGTTGCTAGTGGATGCATGACAAACGTTAGGCACTAGATCGGCTCAGTCACATTTTCATGTTGCATATGCATGAGTGCTTATACTTGTACATGGATGGAACTTGTTATGCTATCACTTGGATGTTGCATATGGATGAATGTTTGTGCACTCATGTAGAGAGTATAAACTATGTTAGGAATTTGCATACATGTTGGATTCATTACACTAACATATTTTGCATTAAGGAGGTTTACTGAATCAGTAACCGCCTGATTTTTGCATTAGATAAGTACATGTACACACACTTTCTGCATATGTTCATACAACACTAAAAATCTTTTAAGGACAATGGTTTCCTATGGATGATGCTTTGAGTAGATGGATGATGGATGGTAGGACACATCCTCCCTAACTTAGAGATTTCGGGGACGAAATCCTTTAAGGGGGGAGAATGTAACAACCCGTGTTTTTGTAGCGTGTAATAACCATAAATCAAGGCACAGTTAATTTTTAAAATAAGAATCAAGGGAAACGAGTGGCGCCATTGCGTTCGTCTCGAAATTCTGCTTAGAAACGAGTCCGAGTTTTCGAAAATCGGATTCCGTATGACCAAGTAATGACCTTTCGAAGTTTTCAAATTCAAAACATCTCAATTCGAATTCAAAATTCGAATTTCAAACCTCAGAATGGACTGGGTGGGAAATTTCCCGCCCAGGACCAGGTCGACCTGGGGGTCGACTATGTAGTCGACCTACCCAGGACCAGGTCGACCATAGTGTCGACCTGGGGGTCGACCTGGTGGCCGAGTCTACTTTTGAAGCTGGATTCATTTTGATGTTCCTGGCCTCGTTTCTGTCCACATTCGTTGACCTGACCCTATAAATACAACCCCTAACACCAGTCTCTCTACACAAAATTCTTTCTGACCTTATGTTGCTCTGATTCTGATTGAAAATTTTGAGAAAAGGACTGCTTCTTCTACGTTGAGACTGCATTAAGAGAATTGCTGATTTGGGGATTTCTATTAGGACCTGACTAAGCATATAGAGATTCAACTATCGACTCTCTTTTTCTAATTCTCGAACCACGATCTGTAAGCCCCAGTTATTTTTAGATTTAAACCGTAAATGTAATATGAATATGATGTAAATTGAAATTGGACCTATGTATGATGACTGTTTACATTCATTCTCGTTCATCTTGGATCTTGACTCTTGGATATTACTATGACATTGATTTGGGGCCTATTCATGTTGTAAATCAAAACGAAAACCCCTCATATTATCATGTTGGATCTGCTATTAGTCACAAGTTTATGACTATCACCTTATGTCAATCGTTGTCATGATTATGCTATCATCTTATGTCAATCGTTACCATGATTATGCTATCACCTTATGTCAATCGTTACCATGACTATACTATTATCTGATGACAACTGTTATCTTGACTAGTACCTTATTTTGTTAGATTTGGAATCTTTATGTTTAATTCCAATATTCCATATGCCAGTAATGTAATAATCCTTTATCTCAAGTCATACCATGCTATGCTAGTAATCACTTTTGCCACCTTATACCCATCCCTTTTTATGTTATTCCCTAATTAGATTTATTTGTATCGATTCGAGCTTACGTGCGATGGGAATACAATTTGGGTAGACTAGGTAAAACATGAATTAGCTTTAAACTTGAACATGAATGTTGTTATGACTTGAACCTGAATATGGACATGAACTTGGCACGATTTGACATGGAATATGACCTGAAAACTAGACATGAATCTAGACATGAAAACTTGAACATGGGCATGACGATTAGATAAACTTGAAAATGGCCAACTCGAGGTTGGGTTGAGTTTGCAGTGTAAATCTGCCCGGAACCGCCCGGCAAATCCAGTGGCTGCAAACAATAGGATCCAATGTGGGTAGTTGGTCATATCGCACGTAAAACCCGAGGTTAGACTATGTTGTGGTGTAAATCTGCCTGGAACCACCCGGAAAATCTAGTAACCACAACAGTTAGTCTAATGTGAGAGGTTGGCGTGCACTAACGAATTAATACCACATGATAAGGTTAAGTCATGAACCACTTGAATATACTTAACCAACTTGACACGATGATTTGATAGGGTTAATTCATGAACTGCTTGAACACACTTAACCAACTTGATACATGATTTGGATAGGGTTAAGTCACGAATTTGAATAACACTTATCCCAATAGAAACCCTAGTTAGGCGGTCCTTTTCAGCAGTAACCCACTTAGATGTATCACGATAACCTAGGACTAGGCAGGGTGGGGCACGATTACTGGGCTGATTGTAAGCGACCAGAACGACGGCTGAGTAGGTGCGCCATTGTAGGTTCAGGCGGACTATGGTCTTGCACGTAGTCCGGAGTTGAAAAAGCAGGCATTGGGCACCCATAGATTTACACTGTGCGTGCTTGATTCGTGTCAGTGGTTGGCACCATAGGACTTGATACACCCTATGGTGGACCTAGCACAGGTAACTACATTTCAGGATAGGGCCGTATGACACAGACACATGACGAGCTCGGACTTGTAGAGAGCCGATCGATTAGTAGATCATACCGTAGGACCTCGTAATGGGTCACTTCATGATACTGGGCCAAGGGATCATTTCATGGTTAATACTTGACATGGGTTAGAATACTAGTACAGTTGGTGCAGCGAACCTTGAATATGCGATGCCAGACTTGACTTATCTTGTTATCTTAATTATCCTACTAGTTCTGTTATCATCCTTAAGTTTAATTCCAGTTTTCACATATCATGTTACCTTTACTAGTTTTCATACTGAAAGTCACTAGGGCTTACCTGTCTTTATGACTGACCCTTTTTCTTTTGCCTCTTTTTCTTTCGTTTCTTCCCCCCAGGTTCTCAGGGAGGAAACACTAGCTCTTAGCTTGGATTTAGCTTGCTTTCTGACAGCTCATGTACGGTTTGGTCTTGGGCTATGCTATGGCTGCTTCTGCTATTTATGGGGAATAATCTACTTTTGTTATCTTAAGTTTATGCTTCTTTATTTGGAACTTGATATAATGTAATAATTTGTATCTTGGATATATGAGCTTTTGACTCTTTTCTGGAAATTAATAAAAAGTTGGTTTTTAATTTCTACCGCTGCTTTATTTATGTTCTGCCTTGTGATATCTCTGTGCATGTTTACCTAGATAATACTCCACCTGTGAAGACCCGTAACTTCCCCGTAAAGGAAAGCGTCGGATAGTTCGAGAACAAACCACAACAGAACGCATACAGAAGAGCATTTCATTGTATATTACAACAATGCATCAGATTACAAGAATATACAGAGTATCAATGAATATAACACACGAATATCAGAGATTTAAATTACATTTAAATACATAGCAGCGGAAAATAATACAATACACAACTAGAATGAGATATACGGATACAAAGCTTTCCGGATATCGTTCCAGCTGTAAACCAGGATCCTGTGAATATAAATCTGCAAAACCAAAACTACTAGCTGCCCGTGTCAAAATAAGGGCACCCAGAGTTTAGGTTAAAACAATAAACTCCAGGTCAGTCATGTGACTGGTGTGAGAACTAAAACAGTTATTAATCTTTATTTTAAAGCTAGGGAAATCAAGGGACCACGCCGTATAACACGGAACGGGTTTCCTCCCAAGAATACCAGTGCATAAAACGAACAGCGCAATGCTAAATAAAGAAAAATGAAGCTGTTATAAGACCCAGGTCCCATCACACAATGCAACGCAGTCGAGGATAGGGTTTTCCCTTATAACAGCCAAAGAATGCTTAGTACGTTTAAAACAAATCATTTGATACTACTATAAGTGTATAAAACAACTTCAAATCATAAGTATCAATCATAGGCGGCATGGGTACCATATATCATGTCGCCATATATAGGTTTACAAGTAAAACCGCAAATGTCACGTATTTGGAAATTGGATTTCCGTCTATGAACCGAGGCAAAAGATAGTCCTCAACCGATTCGAGACTGCCTAGCCCCAGCCTCAGGATCAGAGCTCGAGTGACCCTAGGAGCGACAGGGCCGGTCCACCGATGTGGATTAAAATGCCTGAACACTACGTTTCCCCGCCCTTTGGGGCGTAAATGAGCCACTAAATGACTCCATCGGTTCGAGAACGACCGATCAATCCGAGGCGCCTCGCAACAGCAACAACCACATAAGTCAAACTCGTCAGGGCGTGTAAAACCACTGACGCCACTTCTAACAAGGAAGAAACGCAGGCCCTCCCTGAGGTCCTTTCTCCCGTTTTTGGTTCATACCGGGTGTGAAACACGCGAGGTAAACGTTACACAAAGCTACGCCACAAAGGCCGTGCTTTGATCATCAACCACAAGACTTTGCTTTTCAACAGAAGCCTTGATCATTTGCATCTTAGCATGCCACACAGGCAAACCACTCTATGCAACCGATATCAGTCACACAGAATGAAATCCAATGTCAGACACACAGTCCATTTACAAGTCCGTTCTGGGCCTGAACGAAACCGGAGGCACCTAGTACCCCGCATATCCATCGATCTCCAAGTACGTCTGGACGATCACTAACTGTTTCCATCTTCTTGGGTGTACAGCCCAATCAAGATCATCAGTTATCACCCAAACGACGTGAAGACCTCCGGTCTTCGACCATCGTCTTCATCTTCGACTTATCGTCGTATCAGTTATTCAGAATGGGATAAACCCGGACTTTCCGAATAACTCGCGTATATATTATAAAAGTGTTACACAAACACAACATACGCCTCATTCCAACTCATTAGTCATTAACCGTAAATTAATCAAGAGAATAATTCCCCAAATATTAACCCCGAAGGCCGAAACCAACATCAGATCAATATCCAGAAAATCATTCTACTTAGCTAACCGACAGTTAGTTTCTAAATTTCACGTTCAAATCTAATTAAAGATTTAACTATCGCCTGGAGCAAAACTGGTGATACTCCATTCTCGATCTTTTCAATCTAATTAAAGATTCATTAAAACTCCACTTAGTTTTAATCTGTGACTGGGTTAAAGAATCAGTGTCATTTAAAACACGGTTCACGATAAACCCAAAGTCACATCCCATTAATTATCGGGTTAAAGAACAAGTGTTATCTAAAACACTGTTCACGATAAACCCAAAAATCAATATCCATTCAATTCCAATTAAATATTATTTAATTGGTACACTTCATTAAATCTAAATAAAAAGATTTAATCTTTTCTCAACTGGGTTCAAGAACAGTGTTAGTGAAGACACCATTCACGACAAACCCAAATCACATTCATTAATTATCGGGTTAAAGAACAAGTGTTATTTAAAACACTGTTCACGATAAACCCAAAAATCAATATCAATTCAATTCCAATTAAATATTATTTAATTGGTACACTTCATTAAATCTAAATAAAAAGATTTAATCTTTTCTCAGCTGGGTTCAAGAACAGTGTTAGTGAAGACACCATTCACGACAAACCCAAATCACATTCATTAATTATCGGGTTAAAGAACAAGTGTTATTTAAAACACTGTTCACGATAAACCCAAAAATCAATATCAATTCAATTCCAATTAAATATTATTTAATTGGTACACTTCATTAAATCTAAATAAAAAGATTTAATCATTTCTCAGCTGGGTTCAAGAACAGTGTTAGTGAAGACACCATTCACGACAAACCCAAATCACATTCATTAATTATCGGGTTAAAGAACAAGTGTTATTTAAAACACTGTTCACGATAAACCCAAAAATCAATATCAATTCAATTCCAATTAAATATTATTTAATTGGTACACTTCATTAAATCTAAATAAAAAGATTTAATCATTTCTCAACTGGGTTCAAGAACAGTGTTAATGAAGACACCATTCACGACAAACCCAAATCACATTCGATATTCAATACAAGGCTCTGAATAGAAAATATATCGGCTTATATTCAATATCGAATTCTACGACTAACAAATGTCGTATTGGAAATAACGATATAAATATATATCTTTCAAATTTCCATATCAACATCTGTATAATCACGAATCCCAACATCGAAATATTCCGAAGACAATTTCGATTCAAATCCATTCCAATGCAATCATTGGAAATTTTGGTTATTTTTAAAACCCTTTTCGAATTCAATTTATTTATTTAAAAATAAATAGAATTATAATTCTAGTTCAAAACTAGTTCAATTCGATAAAAATCTATTTTTATCTTTTCAAATATGGAGTTTTTCATCCCAATTCTTCCCAAATCATTTCTTATGATTTTACACAAATTATTACTATTTTTAATAATTTTATCAAGGCCCGTACAGTCGATTTCCAACAATGGCCATCGAACTGCACTTACAACGACCTTTTTCCAATTTGATTGGACGTATCTCCAAATCCAACCGTTAGATTTCTCATTTCTAATATTCGTTAGAAAGCTCTTTTCGATACGAACCCAACGGTTCCGGTTTTAGGAGAATCCGACGGTCGGATCTCCCGTAATGTCCGTTTGAAATAAATGGTCGAAATTCACGAACTGCCGCGGCGCGGCGCGTTCTATTCAGGCCATTATATTATATATATAATATATATAATATATATTTCGTCGATTTTTATTTAAAACGAATTATATAAATAGTTTTAAATTCGTTTCAAAAGCAATTTCAACTTCCTTTTCAATTCAAATCAAAATTGAATTTTTCTTTATAAATTCGTTTCAAAATTCATTTCTATTCAATTCAAATTTCAATTCAATTTGAATTCATTTCAATTCGTTTTCAATTCAATTCATTTCGAAATCGTTTTCAATTCAATTCATTTCGAAATCGTTTTCAATTCAATTCATTTCGAAATCGTTTTCAATTCAATTTGAATTCGTTTTCAATTCATTTCATTTCGAAATCGTTTTCAATTCAATTCATTTCGAAATCGTTTTCAATTCAATTCATTTCGAAATCGTTTTCAATTCAATTCATTTCGAAATCGTTTTCAATTCAATTCATTTCGAAATCGTTTTCAATTCAATTCATTTCGAAATCGTTTTCAATTCAATTCATTTCGAAATCGTTTTCAATTCAATTCATTTCGAAATCGTTTTCAATTCAATTCATTTCGAAATCGTTTTCAATTCAATTCATTTCGAAATCGTTTTCAATTCAATTCATTTCGAAATGAATAAAATCGATATAAATATCGTTTACGTCAAAATGGCGTCAATCCAATCAACACGGCTTCATAAATTTCTATTTTCAATATTCTATTTCAAATATTTCCTATTGTCAAAATATTTGTTATTATCAAAATATTCTTTATTTTCACGATTGGAATGAGGCCCAATCAATTACCATATAAAATTAATTATATGGATTTTCATACAACACATGTATATAATAACATTGAAAATAATCAACCATCAACCAAAGTGCACTACACTGTATAAGCATCAAATATAGATATTCAACGCTCATAACAGCCTGTCAATCAATCGATCGACATATTTAATCAATCAGGATGAGTGAACTTCAAATTTCATCCTAACACCCGTGTGGGGTTTCAAACAATCAAACACCGATTTTTATTCGTGCAGTTGGGCGATGTGTAAAATTTATCGTCCCAATCAATGTCATTCAAATAAGTGTACATAAACAAACCATCTGGTTTGTAAATGAATATTTATTTATTCACTTCACTATTTTCATATTCACGTTAAAAATTATATTTTTAACGATAAAACATTTTATTTCAACCTATGAATTTCTATTCAATTCATTTGCTCAATAAAATGATATTTTTATTTTTCTAACACATTTTAGAAAATTTCGGCGGCATAACGGCACGATACTAGAAACGGGACGAGGCCTAGCCTTATCCCCGGTCTAGTGAAGGCCCACGCCATTCACAAATCAATTTCAATCAATTTCCAATTCAACCAAACGAATAAATCAATCACCCAATCATTCAACTAAACAAACAAGTCCATGGTCTGTGGACGGGTGTCGGGTGCTACTAAACACCGTCTGCATCCTAGTATATATATATATAACTAGAAAATAAATTTGAAAGGTGAGAAATTCTCACATATAGCTATCCTAGCTCCACGGCTCTTCCTTTGCAGGAAACCTTCGCCAACTCGCCTTTTGTCGCTTTCGTTGTCCGCTTTCACTACATATGTAAAAATCGAATTTTACTTCGCTATTCCATATATAAAAATCGAATTTTTTTGTTCAAAGTTCAATATATAAAAATCGAATTTTTATTTCAAAGTTCAATAGATAAAAATCGAATTTTTATTTCAAAGTTCAATAGATAAAAATCGAATTTTTATTTCAAAGTTCAATAGATAAAAATCGAATTTTTATTTCAAAGTTCAATAGATAAAAATCGAATTTTTATTTCAAAGTTCAATAGATAAAAATCGAATTTTTATTTCAAATAGATTCCGCCTTTTCCATTTCAAAGATCTAATCTTTTCTTTTACTTTTCAAAGTTTAAATCTTTTACCTTTTAAAATTCAAATCTTTTTCCTTTTAAAAATTCAAATCTTTTTAAAACCTTTTTTTAAAAATTCAAATCTTTTTAAAACCTTTTTTAAAAATTCAAATCTTTTTAAAACCTTTTTTAAAAATTCAAATCTTTTTAAAACCTTTTTTAAAATAAAGAATCAGTTTTAAATCTTTATTAAAATTTCAGTTTTAAAATCCTAAACAAAATCAGTTTTAACTAAAAAAAAAAATCAGTTTTAAATTTTAACCAAAAATCAGTTTTCAATTGCTTTATATAATTCAGTTTTTATTTCTTTAAAAAAACAAAATCAGTTTTTTTTTTTTTACTTTCTAAAACAAAAGCAGTTTTTGTTATTTATATTTTAATTAAATTCAAAATAAAATAAAATAAGAAAATAAATTAAAATAAAAAAAACATACCAGCGAGAGAGGGGGGGGGGGGTGTCTGCGTCGACTGGGGGGGGTTTCAGGCGGAGGTTGGTGGCGGGTCTGGGAGGGGTTATCGACGAAAGGGGAGAGGGGTGCGCGCTGACGTCGATGACGTGGGGGGGGGCTATGTCGATCAGTAGAGGGGGGGGGAAGGCGAGAGCGGGGCGAGGGTGGAGGGCGCCTGGCCTGCGGCGGCGCCAGGAAGCTGGGCGGCGGCCTCCTCCGTCTTCCGTCGCCTTCGATTACCCTTTTTTTTTTTTTTTTTCTTTGAAATGAGTTTAATCGGGGGGGGGCCTGGGTTAAAAAGGGGGAGAGAGGTATATTTTTTTTTTTATTAATTAATTTATTTATATTATCCTAAAGAGTTGACTTTTACATACGACCTCGAAACGAGGCCCACCGCCTGTCGTCCATAGCGTTTTACCCCCATTCCGAACACAATGGGATATGTATCGTAAGCTGATTCGGCTGTTACAATCAGTTTCCGTTAAATTTACATTTAAATCACTATATTGAATTTTAAACGTACATTTCAAATTACTGGGGTCACATACTAACTCTATAAATTCCATAAAAATATTTTCTAGCTTCGTATTGACGATACGGTCCTAACAAAACTAGTTTCGTCAAATTCTGAGATCGTTTGAAAAATGGCCAATTTCCAGTCGATTAAAATCAACTGAAACTGGTCAAACGCGTTTTCCTTTGCCACGCTCACATATTGATTCGAAAAATTATGAAATTTGGAATCTAGCAATAACTTAACATCACGGACCCAACAAAACTGGTTTCGTCGAAATCCGAGGTCGTTTGCAAAATTGCTATTTTTAAGGGCCTTATATATATAAAAATATATATAATTTCCACAGCGACTATTTCTAATTTTAAACTGGACATATCTTATCATTTCTAAGATGAAATCCCAGTTTGTTAACTTCGTTACAAAGATATAGTTATACAGATTCATATATTTCTTGTTTCGTTCAATTCTGACTTATATTGAATTCTGTATATTCATTTGAAATTAGAAATCGAATTTTCGAACTACCGCGCCATTTTCAATTCCTTTTATAATTATATATAAATATTATATATTCTAACGACGACGTATATAATATATACGTTCGAATTCTATTCAAAATAAATTCCTCGTCGATATTATTTAAAATAATCTATTTTAAATATTCAAAATTCGCTAAAAATTGCCAAAATAAAAATTTTAAACTGGCCCAGATTTTCCGGGTTGTTACACCACCAAAACTAGTGCATTCCCTTTGTGAGTGACCCTAGCGGAGGTGGGGTGTTACAATGTGAATTGGGTTTATTATGAACTGTGTTTTTAATGACATTCGTTCTTTAACCCGATTAACAATGAAATGTGATTTGTAATTTATAAATCTTTTAATTAAGATTTAATGGAATTTTCTAAAGTAAAGTTTTCCAATTTAACAAAATAAATTGGAATGGAATTCAATTCAATTTGGTAATAATCAAAGTGAACTTCTGTGGAGGAAGACCATAACTATATATGGAATTTAATAGGCTTTTCCGTTATTCCATTTATATTATCAGTTGGATATGGAAGTTTATACCGATTATATATATTGATCTGTTTTCCGTGTAGATTCCATTGGTAATGGAATGTGATTTTGGGTTTATCGTGAGCTGTGTTTTAAATGACATTAGTTCTTTAACCTAGTTAAAGATAATATTAATTTCTTAACTTTGAATAGTCATTAAGTAATGATTTTTGGGGATTAAAATTGAATTAGAGTTTTAATGAATCTTTAATTAGATTGAAATGGGAATGTGATAATTTAAACTATCAAATTCAGAATATGATCGAGAATGGAATACCACCTGTTTTACTCCAGGCGATAGTTAAATCTTTAAATAGATTTGAACGTTAAATGGTAATTAAATACGATGACACTGTGGTGTTAGATATGGAGTACTGCCAGTTTTTCTCTATGGGATAAATAGGTTGGGATCGGGAAATAAAACAATTGATTACTTCGGTAAGGTGCGCTAATCCAAACTAGTTGATAAACCTTAAATTGGTTTAGAATTGATATCCAAAGGAAGATTAAAGAATAAATTTAAAAGAATTTATCTTTATAAAATCAATGGGAACCTTTCCCAAAGTATAAGAATATTTGAATAAAGAAATATTCTGGATTGGAATGAGGGGTATGTTGTGTTTTTATAGCACTTGTTTATTATATACGCCAGTTATTCGAAAAGGCCGGGTTTATACCCGTTTTGGATAACTGATTCGACGATAAGTCGACGATGAAGACGAGGGTTCGTTTGGATGATTACTGATGTCTTGATTGGGTTGTACACCCAAAAGTGGTGATCGTCCAGACGTACTTGGAGATCGACCGGATATGAGGGGACCTCTCTCCTATATTGGACGTATGGACGAGGAATAAGGTGCCACCGGTTTCGTTCAGACCCAGAACAAACTTGTATTCAGACATTGGATTTTATTCTGTGTTGATTGATCTCTATTAAATATATATTTGTTTATTGGCGGAGGATTTATTCTCTTTCTTAACACCCTTCTCTGAGATGTACGAGCTCAGAGGTTATATATCGATAGACATCAGTCGCACGGCGTGAATTGTCAGTGTGGCATGCTGAGAAGCAAATGATCAAGGCTTCTGTTGAAAAGCATAGTCTTGTGGTTGATGATCAAAGCACGGCTTTAATATAGCATAGCTTCGTGTATAGCGTTAATTTGCGAGCCTCACATCCCGGTGTGAACCAGAAACGGGAGAGGACCTCAGGGAGGACATGCGTTTCTTTCTAGGTAGGAGTGGTGTCATGGTATGGAGCCCGGACATTTTACTTATGTGGATGATGGATAGCATGGCGCCTTGGTTATATCAGTCATTATGGGGCCGATGGATGATATGGTTGACATACTAACCATTACGCCCCATAGGGCGGGGAAACGTATTGTTCAGGCATTTTAATCCACTATCTGTGGACCGGCCCTGATGATCCAAGGCTTGACTAAGTACTTGCCTAAGACATGGTAGGCTAGATTGTCTCGAAGCGGTAAGGACGATACCTTGCCTTGGTTCACAGATGGAAATCCAACTTACAATATGTGACTTTGCGGTTTTAATTGTAGAACTAGTATGGCGACATGATAGATGGTACCCATGCCATCTTTGATTGATACATTTATATTTGAAGTTGTTTTTGACACTATACACTTATTACAGTATCAATGATTTGTTTAAACATACCAAGCATGTTTGGCTATAATAAGGGAAAACCCTATCTTCCGGCTTGCGTTGCATTGTGTGATGGGACCTGGTCTTACAATAGCTTCATTTTTCCAAAAAGCATTGCGCTATTTTGTTTTATACACTAGTATTCTTGGGAGGAAACCCGTTCTGTCTTATACAACTTGGTCCCTTGATTTACTTTATTTTAAAGTAAAGAATTAATAACTGTTTTAATTCTCACACCAGTTACATGACTTACCTGGAGTTTATTATTTTAACCTAAACTATGGGAGCCCCTATTTTCCACACGGGCAGCTAGTAGTTTTGGTTCTATAGATAATATCCACATGATCCTTGTTTACAGCAGGAGCTATATTCGGAACGCTTTGTATCCGTGTATTTCTTTATGTTGTGTTATGTATAATTTTTCCGCTGCATTGTAATTATAAATCTCTGATATTTTCCGATGTATATTATTTATTCATACTCTGTATATCCTTGTACTCTGATGTAAATTGTTGTAATATGCAATGAAATGTTCTTTTGTTTGTGTTCTGATTTGTCGTGTTCTCAACTCAATTCGGGCTTTCCCGTAAGGGCGAGTTTGGGTTGTTACAAAAGGTTTCATCAAAATCTATCCCTTCTTCTTAACAATAATCTGGCACCACTAATCGAGCTTTATCGCTAACGGCATCAACAATTTCATTCATTTTGTTTTTATAAACCTATTAGTTCCTTTTGTTGTCTTATCCCCAGGTCTAGGAACAAGTTCTCATACATCATTTTTGATAAATTGATTCACTTCGTCTTGCATAGCAAGTGTCCATGAATTTGTCAATGATGCTTCCTTTGGATTTTTAGATACATTAGTTGATATTAAAGCTACATTACTCATTTTATTTAATTGATTTCTAGTTCTATCTATAGATTCGACATTTCCTAGTATATTTTCTAAAGGACTATTTTTAAAAGTCAGATTCTTCTATTAGGTTGGTTGATTTTACAATTTGTCTCATTTGATTCATTATTATCATTATCAAGCTCATCTTCATCATTTATATAACCAATATCTCTATAATTTTCATCAAAAGATAAATACATAGTTTCTTCAATAGTTTTATCTTTTAAGTTGAAAACTCTGTAGGCTTTACTTCTATATTAATACCCAATAAAAATTACTTTATCTAGTTTGGACTCAAATTTTCTTTAGTATTTAAAATAATATATTTTCTTTCGAAAACTCTAAAATAAGATACTTTTGGTTTCTTATTTTGAAGTTCATATGGTGTTTTGTTGGTTAATGGTCTAATTAAAATTCTATTTTAGATATAACAAGCTATAGAACCTAGTTCTGTCAAAACAATTCTCGGTAATTTACTTTCTGAAAGCATAGTTCTAGCATATTCTTGAATTGTTCTATTCTTACGCTTAGCTACTCCATTATGTTGTGGAGTTCTTAAAAAGGAAAAATTAAGAGTAATACCTGTTGTATATGACGTTGTTGTATACACAATTATACGATTTTTGTTTAATGATAACAACCAAATAAATAATATTTTAATGTGTTTGTTATTGTAATGTTTTATATATACACACACAGACATAAATACAATATTTATATTTAAATAGAATACAACTGTACAGACATTCATATATTCATATAGTATTTTATTTAAATTGAATATTATATTTCAAACATTCAAACAATACAACTATTTATAACTCCACTATTTAAACACTTCACAGGAATTTGTACTTGTAAATAAACTGAATACAATAGACAAATTTGTTTGAACACAATAAAATAATATTTTATTTCAACCAAATCTGTTTGTTACAAATATCAGTACAACTTTCTATTTTTTGTACATCAGCTCCTCACTACAGTTCACTCATCACT
This sequence comes from Allium sativum, assembly GCA_030737875.1. Lineage (NCBI taxonomy): Eukaryota > Viridiplantae > Streptophyta > Magnoliopsida > Asparagales > Amaryllidaceae > Allium > Allium sativum. Next base: position 1,012,028,142 of record CM060926.1, on the reverse strand, counting down.
CACTACAGTTCACTCTCACACTCATATATTGTTACATACTCTTTAAGTTGTACAAACACTGTTTCTTACATATACAGACGCACTGACACTCTGCCTTCAATCTTCTGAATCTTCACGTGCTCCAGTTCAGTCTAGTCATCATTTACTTACCTGTCATAATGAATCACACACACAATACACTGCAATAAAATTTAAACTGAATATATGGGATTATAAATTTTATTTTTAAAATTTTATTTGCCTCAGATTTCTTATGTGTTTCTCATCATCTTTCATGACTTGATCTGAGATGTGAATATAGCATGTGCACGATAGATGTATACACATACATGTATATGTATATACACATATTTTAGTGCAGGGACAGGAAAATCTATTCTGGATGGCTGCATATACACACATATATAAATATACGCGTGTGCACTGCCTCGCCAGTCCAGTGTGAAACTGAGGGGCAACCACGTAGACCAACTCGACTCAATGCATAATGCAAATCAGTGTGCAATTGTTCAGCTAGCATGTGTGGACGAGCACAAGTAAACCTGGCATTGTCAGGCCAATACATGCCAAGTCAATACATCAGCATGTTCAAGAGTGCCAAAGTGATCAACTCAGCGACAAACAAGGTCATTCATGCATGCAAAAGGAAGTCAAGAAAAAACTAAGTGTACAAGTCGAAATCCAACCAACAAGGAAATTGGTCGAGCAATGACAAGCATAGCATCTGTTCTAAAGAATGGTCGAGCTCAACATTTTAAACAAGTTTGCACAAGGCAACTCAGCAACATGATGGAACTTTCAGCAATGTTCAAGTCAAACATCTAAATGAAATACACAAGTGCATGATCACAAACATGTCAGCCCAGATTTCAAAACAGTGATTATACATGGATATTCAATGCAGTGCAAAGCCAAGATGGCAAGCTAGGTGTCACAATACAAAGCATGTACATGAAGGGTGGTGCAGTACAAATTCAGTCAAGTTTTTTAGTGAAACAAATGGTGAATGTTTTAGATTTGTTTCAGCATGTGTATGGAAGTCAAGGCAATAAGTATGGCAAACCAAAATACAAGCTTTTATGCAAACAAATCAAATTCACTTGTGATACAGCAAAACATATGCACAAACCAGGATGCAAGGCAAGAATACAAGCAGAGCATAAAATACATTCAAGTAGCAGTTCATATGACTTGAGTATAGCAACTGGAGATACCTAAGTTCATGCAAATGTACACAAATTTCAGAAAATTAATTTTGACAAGGAACAAACCAAAATGGTGCATCCAAATTTTTGTGCAAGTATTCCGGAGCATCAATCACTAAGTTTCAAGAAAGGAAAATGTAAATAAATAATTTTTACGCATTTAATAGGGTTTGTTTCCTACCTTAGCAATTTCGAGGACGAAATTATTTTAAGGGGGGAAGAATGTAATATCCCGTATTTTTACGGTATAATAATTAATTAATTTAATTATTTAAATAGTGATTCAGGGAATTAAATCATTGTTTAATTAAATAATATTGAATATTTAATTAATATAAATTATAGAATAATATATTTAATTCTGAAATAGTGGAAAATAGTGAATTGGCAATATTATGTGAATTGGACAATTTAAAATATATATAATTCAGATTAGAGTTGAATTATATTAATGAATATATTATATAAATGACAGTTGAACGTATAATTATATTATAATTATAATTGAGTTCGAAATGGCGCGGCAGTTCCTAATTTGGCGATTCGAACTTTAAACAAATATACAAAATCCATTTTAAATCGGATTTCTATGAAACAAGAAACGTTCGGTGTAACAACCCGTATTTTCAATAACCTGTTATAACATAAATCGAGGCAGAATTTAATTCTAAAATCCGAATCAAGGGAAACGGGCTATGCCATTGCGTTCGTCTCGGAAAAATACGCGAAATAGAGTCCGAGTTTTCGAAAATCGGAGTCCGTATGACCCAGTTAAGGCCCATTGAAGTTTTAAGAAAATTCCTAAGTAAAAACAGATTTAAAATTTTAAATTAAAAACAAGGATTAGGGCTAACTGGCGTCAGGCGGGAAAACTCCCGCCCAGACCCCCATGTCGACAGGGGTCTAAGGGTGTCGACTGCCCTGTCGACAGCCCTGTCGACACGGGGTGGCCGGGCAGTTTTGCCTGGCGCACCATTTGTGATTTGGGCTTGGTCTTGTGGCTTGGTTCTAGAGAATTCCTAAATCTGACGGGCCTAAACTAACCTAGGGTTAATCCTAGGGCTAAAAACACTCTAATCTTCTATAAATAAGCCCCTAATCCTACCCTAAAACCCCATTATTCATTCTAGCAACCAAACTATGTCAAATTGAATTCTCAAATGGCCTCCACTTAAAAACCCTAGCCTCCAACCTCTTCATAAATCATTCCTATGAAGGTTTTGATGTTCATACAAGCATTTCTAAGTTGTATGAATGATCATTAGCTTGCATACATCATCAAGTTGCAAGTTTTAATTGCTAAGCTAGAGTTTTTGGGATTTTTGTTAATTGGAGCTTTGTTTTGGGTTTTTATATGCTTGCATAAAGGGCTTCTCGATCTTTATTAATAGATTTGAGTCTTCATAATATTTGTAAGCCCTCTTACCTTCATTTTAGAAACTCTAAAGTTAATATGTGATGAAAGTTGGGATTTATGCAAGTTTATTGAGTTATGCATGCTTATGCGAGTTCACTATGCTATGTTATGCATGTTTAATAAGTTATGCATGTTTATGCAAGTTCACTATGCTATGATTTGCAAGTTTAACAAGTTATGCATGTTTATGCAAGTTCACTAAGCCATGATTTGCAAGTTTAACATGTTATGCATGTTTAATAAGTTATGCATGTTTATGCAAGTTCACTATGCTATGATTTGCAAGTTTAACAAGTTATGCATGTTTATGCAAGTTCACTAAGCCATGATTTGCAAGTTTAACAAGTTATGCATGTTTATGCAAGTTCACTATGCTATGATTTGCAAGTTTAACAAGTTATGCATGTTTATGCAAGTTCACTATGCCATGATTTGCAAGTTTAACAAGTTATGCATGTTTATGCAAGTTCACTATGCTAAGTTATGCAAGTTCAACATGTTATGCATGTTTATTATGATATGTAAGATTTATCATGTATGTTGTGCCAAGTTCCCTCTTTCTATCCTTTATGCGTTGTGACGAATATGTAAGCGATAGAATGACGTTGGGGGGTTTTGGGTAAAACTTAAAAATACATGAAAATATGAGATTGGGAATTTACCTATTAAGTTAGGTCTACCCCTTGGGAATTTACCTATTAAGTTAGGTCTACCCAAGTATTTGTTAAACTTGTAATTATTTTTTGAAAATAAAGTGGACATGACACTTAGAAAATATAAGTGTGGCCAACTCGAGGTTGGGTTGAGTTTGTAGCGTAAACCTACCCGGAACCGACCGGCTTAACTAGTTGCTACAAACAATAGGACCCAATGTGAGAAGTTGGTCATGTGTACCTTGGACCCGAGGTTAGACTAAGTTGTGGTGTAAAGCTACCCGGACCCGCCCGGCTTAACTAGTAACCGCAACAAAGTCTAATGTGAGAGGTTAAGGCACAATTAAATTAATTAATGCCTCATGATTAGGGTTAAGTCATGGCCCACTAGTACTTAACCAATTTTGGGGATACGAGGGATTAAATGGGGTTAAGTGGTGAACTGTTGGTTACACTTAACTAATTTAATCCATGATTAGTGAGGGGTTAAACCACACTTAACCCTCTTAGAAAACCCTAGCAACGTGGTCTGTTCCAGCAGTAATCCCAGTTTGGTATCATTCACAACCCTAGAGGCTAGGTTAGGGCGGGGCACGATTACTGGACTGATGTAAGCGACCAAAGCGACGGCTGAGTGGTACAGCGGTGCGGGTCCAGGCGGACTACGGACGTGCACGTAGTCCGGTGTTGGACAAACTCGAGGCACGGGTACCAGTAGGTTTAGACTGTGCATTATTGCTTAGGTGTCTGGGGTTGACACCCGAGGGCTTGATACACCCGAAGGTGGACCCAGCACAGTCTGACTACAACAATATGTGGGCCGTATGGACACCAACACTTGACGTGTTAGGTTTATAGGGAGCCGATCGACTAGACCGTTGGGCTGGACCTTATATTAAGGTCACCTCATGCAATTGGGCCAAAGTTTGGGCTGAGGGATCAATACCTGTTATGTTAGTTTGCTAGTACACTGTGGTGCAAAGCTTAATCTTCTTTATGTGACGACACCTTTGTCTATTGCCAGTATGTTCATCTCAGTTTCCATCATGATGTTAACTTTATTAGTTTATAGACTGATCGTAGTAGGGCTTACCAGTCTTTTTGACTGACCTATTTTCTTTCGCTTCTTTTCTTCCGTTCCCCCCCCCCCCAGGTTCTCAGGGAGGGAACAGTGGTGCTTAGCTTGGATCGCTTGCTTGTTTGCTGGATAGCTCATGTATGCCTGGACATTGAGCTCGCTATGGTTTATCATCTTTATTTTGGGGATAGCACTATGTATTTCAGTATTTCTGTTTATGATGTACTAGACATGTTTATTTTGGCAGTTGACTTTATGATGTACTAAGACTTGTTTTGAGATGGTTTGAAATATTCCGCTGTTTTACTCTGTTTTACATATATATTTATGTTCTTGTTCTGCCTTAATATATCATTATGCATGCTTACCCAGTTCTAACGCCTCCCAGAAGCTAGTGCCCCCAAAAGAGTGACCCTAGCGGAGGTGGGGTGTTACAAATTTGGTATCAGAGCATATGGTTTACAAGAAAGAACAAAAAGTTTTTAAAGGACTTTTGAAAAACTATTTTCAAAACAAGTATAAAGTATTTTCCAAAGAAAAGTCTAGTATTTTAAAAGGCTATTCCCCAAAAAGCCATTAGCGTTATCCTTCGTTCCCTTGACCTAATCTTATCTTATCTTTCGTTTCAGTATGGCTGAGAATCTTGCCATCCCGGATGGAGTAAATGTACCACTCTGGTATAGGAGACTTCTTGAAGCTAGGGCGGTAGCTGGCCCCGCAAACCCTACTCCCACTCCTCCTCCTGTAGTTGAGAATCCTCCCCCTAATGTTAATATTCCTCCTCCCGTTGCTAATGTTCCTCCTCCTCCTGTTGCTGAGGCTCCTCTTCCTCCTCCTCCCCCTCAGCATCCTCAGGTAGAGTTCACGAAGGTTTGTAAAGACTTCAAGGCGATGGGAGGCAAGAATTTCCTAGGCACGGAATCTTTTGTTGAAGCTAGGAATTGGCTGAAAGACACTGAGGACTTATTTGCTATCTTTGGGATTGATGACGAGAGGAAAATCTTATTGACAGTGTGGCTTTTGAAGGATGAAGCGGCCTATTGGTGGGAGGTCACCAATGGGACGAGGCCCGTTGAGACTTGGGCCGATTTGAGGGCTAGATTTGTGGCCAAGTTTCTATCTTCTGCTGAGGCAAATTTACAGATGGAGAAGTTCATTGCATTAAAGCAAGGTGATATGTCTGTCAAGGAGTATGTGAACAAGTTTAATCAGCTGGCCCGTTTTGGTTTGGATATGGTGAACACTCCTGAGAAGAAGGCTCTTCGATTTGCTAGAGGGTTGAATGAGCCGCTGCAGGGCTTGGCGATGTCACATATTCCGCATGGAGCTACTTTTGAGAGTTTGGTCAATATGGCTCTACTTCAGGGAGATGGAAAGAAAGAGGTCAAGTCGAGTGATACTCAAGCAAAGAAGACTGATTCTCAAGGTAAAGGCAATCAAGGTGGTCAAAGTAGTCAGGGGAATCAGAGCAAGAACAAGAAGGGAAACAACAACAAAGGCAAGGGAAAGTGCAATTACTGTGGTGCGCCTGGACACTTTGCTAAGGATTGTAGGAAGAAGAAAAGGAAGCTTAGTGGTGGATGTTTTTCCTGTGGTAAGACTGGACACTTCAGCAAGGAATGCCCGAAGAAGAAGGGACAGGCTGGACCTTCAGGAGGGCAAGTTCATGCTCTCAATACCGCTCCAGTTCCCGATCGAGGTAGTGTTTCTGTTGAGAACCTTGTTTATGTTTCCGATCTTCCAGTTCGTACCTTGTTTGATTCTGGTGCATCACATAGCTTTATTTCATCTGATCTTGTTGATAGTTTGCACCTTAGTACTAGCTTAGTGGATGATCCCGTTTGTGTTTCGAATCCCATTGGGGGTTCTGCTCATCTATCTATGATATGTGAGAATCTGAGGATCTCTATACTCAGTGTAGAGTTCTTGTGTAGTGCGTATGTTCTTGGTTTCAGGGGATACGGATTGATATTGGGCATGGATTGGTTGTCCCGATATGGAGCCATTCTTGATTGTGAGCATAGGGTTGTGAGGCTTGTGACTCGCCTTGGCAACACCTTAGAGATTTCATGCAATCCGAAGGATCCCGTCATGTTGTGCTATCTTGAATCTCTCGACTCGTCAGAGGAAGCCCTTCAGTCTGTAAGGGTGGTCCGAGATTATCCAGATGTTTTTGAAGAAGTTAAGGGGTTGCCCCCTAAACGAGAGATTGATTTTCGCATTTATCTGGTGGATAATGCTAAGCCTGTTTCTTTGCCCGTTCGGCACATGGCTCCGCGTGAGAGACGGGAGCTCAGCAAGCAAGTAAAGGAGTTACTTGAGAAGAACTTCATCAGACGAAGTATATCCGAATGGGGAGCGCCTGTGGTATTTGCTACTAAGGCAGATGGTTCTCTTCGACTCTGTGTGGACTATAGAGAATTGAATAAGCTGACTAAGAAGAACAGACACCCGTTACCGAGGATCGATGATCTCTTTGACCAACTTGTTGGTGCTTCTGTTTTCTCGCAGCTTGATCTTGCTACTGGATTTCATCAGCTCAGAGTGGCTGAAGATAGTATAGACAAGACTGCATTCAGAACTCCAGATGGATTCTTTGAATGGCTTGTTATGCCGTTCGGTTTGACGAATGCACCCGTGTATTTCGTGGACTTGATGAGTAGGGTGTTTCGAGAGTTCTTGAACAAGTTTGTCGTGGTCTTTGTGGATGATATTCTGATCTTCTCCAAGGATGAAGAAGAGCACGCAAGGCATCTTGTAGAGGTGATGGATACGCTTAGAGCGCATCAGTTAAAGGCCAAGTTCTCCAAGTGTCACTTTTGGAGAAGGGAAGTTAGATTCCTTGGGCATATCGTATCCAAGCAAGGCTTAGCGATGGATCCCGCTAAGGTGGTTGCAGTTCAGGATTGGAAGACTCCAAGGAATGCAACCGAGGTGAGAAGTTTTCTAGGTCTTGCGGGTTTTTACCGGAAGTTCATCAAGGACTTCGCGAAGATATCCGCTCCTCTTACTAATTTGACGAAAAAGAACTTAGTTTTTGCTTGGGATATGGACTGTGAGCTTGCTTTTCAGAGACTCAAGAGAGCCCTTACCTCAGCACCAGTTCTAGCTTTACCCGATGGCGGTAAGATGTTTACCGTGTACACTGATGCTTGTGGCACGGGATTGGGTGCCGTTCTGATGCAAGAGGGCAGAGTTATATGTTTTGGTGGTAGGCAACTGAAGGTGCATGAGAAGAATTATCCCACTCATGATCTAGAGCTGGCAGCGATAGTATATGCACTCAAGGCTTGGCGTCATTATCTTCTGGGAGAGAGATTTGAGCTGTATATTGATCATAAGTCTTTGAAGTATCTCTTTTCGCAGAAGGATCTGAACTTGAGGCAGCAAAGATGGATGGAATTCTTGGCGTCCTATGATTTTGATATAGCTTATACCCCTGGCAAGGGGAATGTTGTAGCGGATGCGTTGAGTAGAAAAAGGTTGACACTAAGTCCTCTATTTGTTGAGATGAAGAATTTGGAGTTCTTGGCAACCTTTGATTTTTCTTTGACAATTGAGTCGATGACCGGTTCTTTAGCATCTCTTGAGCTCAGGCCTACCCTTCTGGATCAAGTTGGGGCTTCGCAAAAGAAATACCCTCAGATAATTGAGATTATGGATAAGCTGATTCGAGGGGAGACATCTAGTCACCTTGCTCGATATTCTATGGATGATAAGGGTTGGCTGAGGAGAGACGGAAGGCTTTGTGTTCCGATGGTGGAAGACTTGGTGAGGAAAGTTCTTGAGGAAGCACATCGCTCCAAGATGACTATACATCCGGGTGGAGATAAGATGTATAAGGATATGAAGCGCATTTTCTTCTGGCCTGGAATGAAGAAGGATGTGGCAGAGTTTGTCTCTAGATGTGTTGTTTGTCAGAGAGTAAAAGCCGAGTCGAAGAAGCCCGGTGGGCTATTGCATCCTCTAGAGGTCCCGCTATGGAAGTGGGAGAGTATTTCTATGGACTTTATTGATGGGCTCCCAAGGTTAAGGAAAGGGAATACGAGCATTTGGGTCATTGTAGATAGGCTTACGAAGAGTGCTCATTTCATTCCGGTGAAGAGCAAGAGGACCGCATCTTGGCTAGCGTCCGTATATCTTCGTGAGATAGTACGACTACATGGAGTCCCTTCCAGCATAGTCAGTGACCGAGACCCCATCTTTACTAGTCAGTTCTGGAACAGTTTGCAGGAAGCTATGGGCACGAGGTTGAACCTGAGTACGGCCTATCACCCACAAACGGACGGTCAGACAGAAAGGGTGAATAGGGTACTTGAAGACTTGTTGAGGCTTTGCATTCTGGATTTTGGTGGTACTTGGGAAGACCATCTTCCTCTTGTGGAATTTGCTTATAATAACAGTTATCAGGCGAGCATTGGGATGGCACCATTTGAGGCTTTATATGGGAGACCGTGCAAGTCACCCACATGTTGGTGGGAGACTACAGATAAGCTTATACTTGGACCTGACATGATTAGAGATACATCCGAGAAGGTCGAGTTGATTAGAAGACGGATGAAAGCGGCCCAAGACCAACAAAAATCCTATGCTGATAAGCGAAGATCCGATTTGGAGTTTGATGTTGGGGATATGGTTTTCGTAAAGGTTTCTCCTTTGCGGAATGTGGTCCGATTTGGAGCTGTGGGGAAGTTAGCACCGAGATTTGTTGGACCCTTCCCTATCATAGAGAGAATTGGGAAGATGGCTTATAAAGTGCAATTGCCCGAGAAGCTGTCCGGAGTGCATAATGTCTTTCATGTCTCGCATCTCCGAAAGTGCCTGCATGAGTCCGCTGAGGTGGTTGAACCTAGCATTCTTGAAGACGTGGAAGTAGAGAAAGAGGCAACTTTGAGGAGAGCTCCGATTCGTATCTTGGGGACGGAGACCAAGAAGCTAAGGAATCGAGAGGTCAAGCTGGTGAAGGTTCAATGGGGTGAAGCCGAAGAAGACGCAACTTGGGAAACCGAGGAGAAGATGCGTGGGCTTTATCCATTTCTTTTTGAGGGTACACTCTCAATCTCTTTCCTTTATTAGCATATCTTCCTCTTTGCTATCCATGTTTATCTAGTTATCGTGCTAATCTTGTCATGAGAACCTTAGGTAGAAACCCTTTGGATGAAACATGTGTTTGAGACATGTTATGATTGATGGTTGCAAGTGGTTGCAAGTGTTTGCAAGTGGTTACTCGTGGATGCATGATACACATTAGGCACTAGATCGGCTCACACACTCCTCATATTGCATATGCATGAGTGTTTATGCTTATTCTTGGATGAAATTTGTATGCCATCACATGGATGTTGCATATGGATGTATGATCGAGCACGCATGTAGATATTATACATTATGTTAGGGATTTGCATACATTTGGATACATTTCACTAACATATTTTGCATTGATCTTTGCATTAGATAAGTACATATACACACACTTTTGCATATGTTCATACAGCATTTAGAATCTTTTAAGGACAATGGTTGCTCGTGGATGATGTTTTGAGTAGATGGATGTTGGATGGTAGGATATGTTCTTCCTAACTTGAAGATTTCGGGGACGAAATCCTTTAAGGAGGGGAGAATGTAACAACCCGTATTTTCAATAACCTGTTATAACATAAATCGAGGCAGAATTTAATTCTAAAATCCGAATCAAAGGAAACGGGCTATGCCATTGCGTTCGTCTCGGAAAAATACGCGAAATAGAGTCCGAGTTTTCGAAAATCGGAGTCCGTATGACCCAGTTAAGGCCCATTGAAGTTTTAAGAAAATTCCTAAGTAAAAACAGATTTAAATTTTTAAATTAAAAACAAGGATTAGGGCTAACTGGCGTCAGGCGGGAAAACTCCCGCCCAGACCCCCATGTCGACAGGCATGTCGACAGGGGTCTAAGGGTGTCGACTGCCCTGTCGACAGCCCTGTCGACACGGGGTGGCCGGGCAGTTTTGCCTGGCGCACCATTTGTGATTTGGGCTTGGTCTTGTGGCTTGGTTCTAGAGAATTCCTAAATCTGACGGGCCTAAACTAACCTAGGGTTAATCCTAGGGCTAAAAACACTCTAATCTTCTATAAATAAGCCCCTAATCCTACCCTAAAACCCCATTATTCATTCTAGCAACCAAACTATGTCAAATTGAATTCTCAAATGGCCTCCACTTAAAAACCCTAGCCTCCAACCTCTTCATAAATCATTCCTATGAAGGTTTTGATGTTCATACAAGCATTTCTAAGTTGTATGAATGAACATTAGCTTGCATACATCATCAAGTTGCAAGTTTTAATTGCTAAGCTAGAGTTTTTGGGATTTTTGTTAATTGGAGCTTTGTTTTGGGTTTTTATATGCTTGCATAAAGGGCTTCTCAATCTTTATTAATAGATTTGAGTCTTCATAATATTTGTAAGCCCTCTTACCTTCATTTTAGAAACTCTAAAGTTAATATGTGATGAAAGTTGGGATTTATGCAAGTTTATTGAGTTATGCATGCTTATGCGAGTTCACTATGCTATGTTATGCATGTTTAATAAGTTATGCATGTTTATGCATGTTCACTATGCTATGATTTGCAAGTTTAACAAGTTATGCATGTTTATGCAAGTTCACTAAGCCATGATTTGCAAGTTTAACATGTTATGCATGTTTAATAAGTTATGCATGTTTATGCAAGTTCACTATGCTATGATTTGCAAGTTTAACAAGTTATGCATGTTTATGCAAGTTCACTAAGCCATGATTTGCAAGTTTAACAAGTTATGCATGTTTATGCAAGTTCACTATGCTATGATTTGCAAGTTTAACAAGTTATGCATGTTTATGCAAGTTCACTATGCCATGATTTGCAAGTTTAACAAGTTATGCATGTTTATGCAAGTTCACTATGCTAAGTTATGCAAGTTCAACATGTTATGCATGTTTATTATGATATGTAAGATTTATCATGTATGTTGTGCCAAGTTCCCTCTTTCTATCCTTTATGCGTTGTGACGAATATGTAAGCGATAGAATGACGTTGGGGGGTTTTGGGTAAAACTTAAAAATACATGAAAATATGAGATTGGGAATTTACCTATTAAGTTAGGTCTACCCCTTGGGAATTTACCTATTAAGTTAGGTCTACCCAAGTATTTGTTAAACTTGTAATTATGTTTTGAAAATAAAGTGGACATGACACTTAGAAAATATAAGTGTGGCCAACTCGAGGTTGGGTTGAGTTTGTAGCGTAAACCTACCCGGAACCGACCGGCTTAACTAGTTGCTACAAACAATAGGACCCAATGTGAGAAGTTGGTCATGTGTACCTTGGACCCGAGGTTAGACTAAGTTGTGGTGTAAAGCTACCCGGACCCGCCCGGCTTAACTAGTAACCGCAACAAAGTCTAATGTGAGAGGTTAAGGCACAATTAAATTAATTAATGCCTCATGATTAGGGTTAAGTCATGGCCCACTAGTACTTAACCAATTTTGGGGATACGAGGGATTAAATGGGGTTAAGTGGTGAACTGTTGGTTACACTTAACTAATTTAATCCATGATTAGTGAGGGGTTAAACCACACTTAACCCTCTTAGAAAACCCTAGCAACATGGTCTGTTCCAGCAGTAATCCCAGTTTGGTATCATTCACAACCCTAGAGGCTAGGTTAGGGCGGGGCACGATTACTGGACTGATGTAAGCGACCAAAGCGACGGCTGAGTGGTACAGCGGTGCGGGTCCAGGCGGACTACGGACGTGCACGTAGTCCGGTGTTGGACAAACTCGAGGCACGGGTACCAGTAGGTTTAGACTGTGCATTATTGCTTAGGTGTCTGGGGTTGACACCCGAGGGCTTGATACACCCGAAGGTGGACCCAGCACAGTCTGACTACAACAATATGTGGGCCGTATGGACACCAACACTTGACGTGTTAGGTTTATAGGGAGCCGATCGACTAGACCGTTGGGCTGGACCTTATATTAAGGTCACCTCATGCAATTGGGCCAAAGTTTGGGCTGAGGGATCAATACCTGTTATGTTAGTTTGCTAGTACACTGTGGTGCAAAGCTTAATCTTCTTTATGTGACGACACCTTTGTCTATTTCCAGTATGTTCATCTCAGTTTCCATCATGATGTTAACTTTATTAGTTTATAGACTGATCGTAGTAGGGCTTACCAGTCTTTTTGACTGACCTGTTTTCTTTCGCTTCTTTTCTTCCGTTCCCCCCCCCCCCCCCCCAGGTTCTCAGGGAGGGAACAGTGGTGCTTAGCTTGGATCGCTTGCTTGTTTGCTGGATAGCTCATGTATGCCTGGACATTGAGCTCGCTATGGTTTATCATCTTTATTTTGGGGATAGCACTATGTATTTCAGTATTTCTGTTTATGATGTACTAGACATGTTTATTTTGGCAGTTGACTTTATGATGTACTAAGACTTGTTTTGAGATGGTTTGAAATATTCCGCTGTTTTACTCTGTTTTACATATATATTTATGTTCTTGTTCTGCCTTGATATATCATTATGCATGCTTACCCAGTTCTAACGCCCCCCAGAAGCTAGTGCCCCCAAAAGAGTGACCCTAGCGGAGGTGGGGTGTTACATTCGGAGCTGGTGAAGTATATTTTTCTAATAGAAGAGAAAAATCGAGATTTCGTCATGTAGATTGTGAGTTGCGTCCAAATCAAATTTTTGAAAAGTCGCTATGGAATTCCTTTATAATTTATAACGACTTATTTATATTATAAATGGATTTTTAATATAAATTGATTACCGATTTAATCTGGATTTGAGATGTTTTATTATAAATTCAGATAGGAATATTTTGAAGCTGTATGATATTCTATTGGGATATATACACGATAATATTAATTTATTAATATTAAATTTATTTTGTTTTAAATATATAAATATTTAAATGGATTTATTAAGAGCTTTAAAAATAGTCATTTATTCAACCGGGCTCCGTTTTCAACGAAAGTAATTTTGTTGGATCCGGAATATTAAATTATTGTTAGATTTCAATTTTTCATGATTTTTGGAGTTAGTATGTGGCCATACGGGATTTTAATGTGAAAATCAGTCGATAATTTGATTTCAAAAATACAGTATGTGAGCAAACAGACTTGGAATTCGACGAAACAAGTTTCGTTGGGTCCGTAAAGTCGAACTATAGCTGTATGTCCATTTTCGTCGAATTTGGATATGTTATGTGATCATAGGAATTTTTAAACAATAAAGGGAGATAACGATTGGTTATAAATTAAAAAATAATCCATAAAAAATATAAAACTATTCCTATAAATAATCCTCATTCCTCCTAAACCTAATTCACTTTTTCTTTGGTCAATGAGAAAGAGAGCCGCTACATTTCTTTCTTCCAATCAAACATTTTCATTTTTTTAAATCCATATAAACCCAAATAAAATTCCTAAAATCGTCAAAAAAGGGTATTCAATCTTCTTTAATCTCCCTCTTCAATTCTGTGTCAGTTTTACTTGGTGCAATTCGTGTTCCTGGACATGAGGAAGTTAGCCAAATATGTAGGGTTCAGGTTTTCGCCAAAATAAGGAAGTGTTGATCCGATTTATTGTTATTTTTGGATTCGACAGGTGTTTTAATCATGGAAGCAGATTTTGGGTGAGTTCGAAGCAGGTTGGTGTCGCAACTTGTAGCTGCGATTTTGAGAATCGCGATATTTTCCAGTGATGCACAATGCAAGTGAAGGATTCTCGAAAATATGAGCATGAATTCAGGAAACGAGTTTTGTATTGAGGATCAGGGTATGGAATAGCAACTAATGGCAAAGTATTGAGGTTTTTCTTGTTAAAAGTTGTCGATGCCTGTAGCTCCAGGCCAGGACGACGCGATAGCGATTCAGGAAATGGGGGACGAGCTATGAGAAAAGGATATAGCTTGGTTGAGATTTCAAAGGAGATGCGGATGGCGTTAGTTTAAGGAAGAATGGCGGAGTAATGGAGGAGCGGTTGGGGTAAGGAAACGAGGTAATTGCGGCTGTTTTGGGAGTGGATTCTTTATTCTGGAACGAAGAGGTTATGGAGAAGAAAACTATAGAAGAGAGAAGCAGTTCTGTTTTTCCTTTTTAAATGAGTATGGGCTGAGGCCCAGAAATAAAAGGGTAAAGTCCAAAAGAAGAAAATATATAAAATTAAAAATAAAAGGGCCAAAACGGTTTGTACGTACTTGAGAAGTAGAATTTAAAATGGTGGAAAGGTGCCAAACTAGCAGGAAGTCACGGGTTTTAAGAAATGATAACTAGGAGGGGATTGAAGTACATGTAATGGCATCACCGATGAGTGGAGATTGAAGAGAAGTTAAAGGGGAAAATTAGCATGATTTTAGTTCATTTTTAAGAAGTAGAGAAGGAGTGGTAGTAGCTTGAAATGTCGGCAGATGTCTGTAAAGTGGAGGAGCGGGATTTTAGCAGTTGGGGAATATAATTAGGCCCGGCTAAATGATGGTAAAATGTGATTAAGGATTTTTAATTGATCAATATTTAAACACCTAATGAAATTTAACTTATGTATAACTTATAAAAAATCATATTTTCTCCATATAATGCCAGAATCAAGCGAAACAAGATCCGTTGGGATCATGTGGACAAGGGCTACGAAATGAAACTGACTGCGAGTGATTTGGAGCTCGTTACAATTTATAGCGAAATAAATTGTCTGTCTGAATCAACCGACAGTTATCGTTATTTAATTATGACCGTCCAATGTGAGTAAATCTCACTAACTCTGTACAGTTTATATTTTTATAAATATAATCTAGTATTGATAAATGATGATTGATTGTTGTGCCTTTGATTATTTGGTTGAATTGCTGATTTATTATTTGAAATTGTAGATAACTATATATATATATATATATAAATCGTTAATCAAATATTGATTCTATTTATCAGAATATTTCATATTGAAATGAAATCGATGTTATTTATATTGTTTAAGAACTGTGGATGCAGAGAAACAGGTTGGAGGGATCCAATAGGATTCCTCAATATTTATAATACTGTTTGTTTTCTTATATTGTGATATATGATGTGATATATAATCTGTGATTGATTATGATGACACTGGCCATGTTATTTGGTATTTCAAATACCATAAGAAATACCGGAATGTGAAAAGGGAATTTTCAAAGTGTAAATTGAAAATAATATATTTATAAAATCAAATAATTTTATAAAAGGAATATTTACAAAATCAAAGAATTTTATAAAAGGATTATTTATGTAGAAAATAAATAGAATTTTATAAAAGGATTATTTATATAGAAAATAAATAGAAGTACAAAAGGATTATTTATATAGAAAATAAATAGAAGTATAAAAGGATTATTTATATAGAAAATAAATAGAAGTATAAAAGGATTATTTATATAGAAAATAAATAGAAGTATAAAAGGATTATTTAATTAGAAAATAAATAGAATTATAAATGGAATATTGGACGAGATATAAAAGAATTATGAGAAGATTGTTTAAAGTGGGTATTAAATAGAAATCTGTTTTAACAAATAGATTGAGAAGATTAATTTATAAATAATGTTTTATAAATTAAATAAAATATTTATCATTTTGATAAACAGAATATATAAGACTGAATTTATATATAGAAGTAGGAATCGGTTTTAACACCGATATTTTAAATGGAATTTGAGTAGCATTTACAAAGGTGATTATAAATGGGATTATAAGTGTTAGAAGAATAAAATGAGATTTTATATAAATAATTCTATAATCAGAAGTATAAATAGAAGTTGGATTTGGGATATTGTTTTTAAAATGCGAAATCGAATTGTTTGATTATAAATAGACATATTATTCACATTCTGTGTGAAAAAATAGATTAAAGTAAATATTTTGCAAATAAAATATTATAAAGGAATTTGGGGTTTGAATTAGTAATTTAAATGGAATTACTGAAATCAGAAACTGACTGGAAATTAGTTGAGTTGAATGGCTTTCTGGGTATCGATCTGATGTTGGTTTCGACCTTCGGGGTTTATACTTGGGAAGTTGTTCTCTTACTAGTTTACAGTTGGAGACTGATAGAGGTGGGGAAATATTGACGCGTGAATCAGAAATGGAAACATTTTCCAAAGTTAATAACACATATTTTCTAATTTTAGAAAATAAGGAAGTTCTGAATATATGGAAACTATAAATGGGAAACTGGGAAATGAAATGATGATTGATTGGTAAGAATTCCATTTGGGAATACAACCGTTGTTTGTAAACTTGTTTCCTTTGATAGTTAAATCACCGACTATCAAAGATTTTGACCATTTCCGTTGTCAATACGGAGAGACTGGGATCAGATATATTATCTGAAAACCACTCCATATGGCATTAGCGTTGCGAATCAAATATGATGAAGATAATTGAAGACGGAGTTATGCAAGGGCTATTCAGTAAATCCTAGCTAGAAATTGCCTAAGATGGATTTAAAGAATAGTGCATTCGGTTTTGTCCAGTCCCAAGATAATCCGTATGGAAGAATGTCTAACAGAGTATATTTAATAGATCATGTAAGTTGGACTCTTCAATTGTATTTACGTTTGATAGCGGAGGAATTCGTTTCTCTTAGCTGTATACCCGTGGTATTTTTGGGGAAATCAATTTGTGATTTGTCGGGTATGACGATGTGGCATTCAAAGTAAATAAAGGTGCGATCTATACGTTATGGCCTCTAGCCTCACAACTAGGAAATGGTATAAAATCGGGTAAGTCTCATGACTAAGTGGTTAGCTGCCAATTAGGGTGTATTGTCACCTGATCTAGAGAAATTCCATTTACTTCTATAATCTATTTCAATGCTGTCCTTTTGGGAAACGGTTGCTGATCCCAACCGTTGGTGATAATACATTCGGTACACTCAAGCAAAATGAGTGACCGGTCATGTTTAACCTGGGTTACAAGATGTTCTTGTTGAACCCGGTGTATTCCTCTCTAGAGATACACTATCAGAAGGTGGTCCCATACATTGCCAGTTGGAATTCATTACCTAATAAGCGCCCGCGGTTTTTGATAATATATTATGTATGTGGAATGTGAGATGAAAGCGTTCTGCTAGATGATTATTATATTGTGGTTGATAGACATTACTATACTATCAAATGAGTTTGATATAAAGATTATCGTTCCTTTCAAAAGGTTTTTGAATATTGGACCAAGTGTTTTGGATTCTCATAAGGGAAAAACTTGTTCCGTTATACGGCGTGGTCTTATGAGATATCATTTAATTGCTCAAACTGTTTTAAATGGTTTTACTCATACCAGTCCCATGACTGACCCAAAGTTTTTTTTATTTTGTTTTCCCTAAACTCTTGGGTGCCCAAATTTGTATGGGCAGTCAGGTAGTCAAGTTTTGTAGATATATTTGGAGAGCTTAGAGCAGGAGGCTTCAGGA
The DNA here is from genome assembly GCA_030737875.1 of Allium sativum. Taxonomy (NCBI): domain Eukaryota; kingdom Viridiplantae; phylum Streptophyta; class Magnoliopsida; order Asparagales; family Amaryllidaceae; genus Allium; species Allium sativum. Next base: position 1,012,010,343 of record CM060926.1, on the reverse strand, counting down.
TTATATAGCAATTGTTTATTTCTGCTGTGTTGTAAGTGTTGTACTTTGATAATGATATGTATATTCGAGTACAGATTTTTATTTCAAAGTTATGTTATATTTTATTCGTTCCATTGTGAGATTCGTGTTACTCTGATTCTGTTGTTGTGATCTTATTCTATTCTAATTTTCTATCTTATTTATTCTCATCCACTATTTTCTTTCATTAACTATCCCGTATTTCCAATGCTTGGATAGTCAACATTTAGTTTATGTCAATAACCAGGATTGCAAAAACACAGGTAGTTACAGTGGTATAAGAGCGAAGGTTAAGTAATTACCTTGGCTCTGTGGCGTAACTCAGTAGAGATGGGGTTAGCAATACCCTAGGTTGAGTTTGAGTGTATATATGAGCGCGTATTTGTTATTCAATATAAAATTGTTTTATATTGTGGTGATTTATTGGATGAGTTGTTTATGAATTTTGGTCAATCAATTTGATCCACTGTATCGGTAGAGGTTTAAAAACACTTGAAAACGATGAACCGACATAGTATGTTTTGAAAAAAGGGTAAATGAAATAATTTTACCCAAAATTATATTTGATATAAAAGAATGATTAATATTTGAAGTATTATCGGATATTGGATGTGTTGGTTGTATTATAATTAGATGAGATTATAAAAGTAAATTGGTTATGTAAATAGCCTATCAGAATTCATATAAGTATAATATATGAAATCAAATGGGTTAAATCCGAATTTAAAATCAGAATTTGGGATTAAAATTCCTGAAACTTGGAAACAGTGTTTGTAAATGGATTTGGATTAAGTATATGGTAATTTAAAAATCCTGGGAAATTTTGGAATTGTTTTTAAACATTGTGAAGGATATTTTGAGCTGATTTCAAATGGAAGTATTTAAATATGAGTTTTGAAAAGTGATATAGTATTGAACTCACTTTGGTCGCTGGAAAATAATTCCGATGATGACTGTGCAGCATCATCGATGTCCATTTTCGAGTTCTAAGTGACAGATTACTGCCAAAAATATTTTTTTTTGAAATATTTTGAGAAAACAAGTTGTTTTGATTCCAAAAGGGAATATTTGTTTTTTTGAAAAGGATAAGTTGTTTAAAACTCCCGGGAAGAGATTGTTCGAATTAAAGACAAATTAAAATAGAAATTTGTGAAAGCATATTGGAATTAAAGTAAAGTCAGTTAAGTGGTAATTGAAATTGATTTGGACGAGAATGATATCGAGACATTGGATTTATGAGATAGGAATTTCAAATGATATTGGTTGGGGGTAAGTTAAGAGTTCGGAATTGAGGATGGAACTCGAGTTTAAAATGAAATTTGGTGGGGGTATAAGCGAATGATTGTTTTGAGAATGAATTGATTGGAGATTGACTAGGATGACATTGATATCTGCTAAATTGGTAGCAGATGGAAAGGATATAATGATATGCCCGACAAAAAGGTACAAGTTTATTTATATATGAGTTTGGTGATTTATGAGCCGATTTGGCGAGCCGCTTGGCTGTTTAATTTTCTTTTGGGTTGGAGAAGGCCTAGAGAGGCAAATTGTAGTTGTACCGATTGAGCCGTACAAAGGGGGTGCTGGCAAAAAATTTCCAAAATTTCGGGTGTTAGAAAATTTTCAAAATTTTTGAATTTTTTTGTTAATAGGAATAAATTAATAATTTAATTAAAATTAAATTGGTTCAGTTAAAAACTGAAGTTAAAAAGTAACAAATAATATTTACTCAGTTAATAGGGTTTGTTTCCTACCTTACCAATTTCGAGGACGAAAATATTTTAAGGGGGAAGAATGTGATATCCCGTATTTTTACGGTATAATAATTAATTTATTTAATTATTCAAATAGTGATTCAGGGAATTAAATCGTTGTTTAATTAAATAATATTGAATATTTAATTAATGTAAAAAATAGAGTAATCTATTTAATTCTGAAATAGTCGGAAAGAATTGACAATATTGTGTGAATTGGACAATTTAAAATATATATAATTCAATTTAGAGTTGAATTATATTATTATACATATGACAGTTGAGCGTATAATTATATTAGCTTGAAATGGTGCAGCTGTTCGTAATTTGTGGATTTGAACTTTAAACGAATATATAGAATCTGTTTTAAATCGGATTTCTGTGAAACAAGAAAGCTCGGAGTTGGTGAAGTATATTTTTCTAATGGAAGAGAAAAATCGAGATTTCATCGTGTAGATTGTGAGCTGCGTCCAAATCAAATTTTTGAAAAGTCGTTATAGAATTCCTTTCTGATTTATAATGATTTATTTATATTATAAATGGATTTTTAATATGAATTGAATACTGATTTAATCTGGATTTGAGATGTGGAGTTATAAATTCAGATAGGAATATTTTGAAGCTGTATGATATCCTATTGGGATATATACACGATAACATTAATTTATTAATATTAAATTAATTTTTTTTAAATACATAAATATTTAAATGGATTTATTAAGAGATTTAAAAATAGTCATTTTTGCAAGCGAGCTCCGTTTTCAACGAAACTAATTTTGTTGGATCCGGAATATTAAATTATTGTTAGATTTCAATTTTTCATTATTTTTGGAGTTAGTATATGGCCGTATGGGATTTTAATGTGAAGAGCAATCGATAATTTGACTTTAAAATATGGTATGTGAGCAAACAGACTCGGAATTTGATGAAACAAGTTTCGTTGGGTCCGTAATGTCAAACTATAGTTGTATGCCCATTTTCATCGAATTTGGATATGTTATGTGATCATAGGAATTTTTAAACAATAAACGAAGATAACGATTGGTTATAAATTAGTAAAATAATCCATAAAAAATATAAAACTATTCCTATAAATAATCCTCATTCCTCCTAAACCTAATTCACTTTTTCTTTGGTCAATGAGAAAGAGCATCGCTACATTTCTTTCTTCTAGTCAAACATTTTCATCTTTCTAAATCCATATAAACCCAAATAAAATTCCTAAAATCATCAAAAATGGATATTCAATCTTCTTTAATCTCCCTCTTCAATTCTGTGTCAGTTTTACTTGGTGCGATTCATGTTCCTGGAGATGAGGAAGTTAGCTGAATATGTAGGGTTCAAGTTTTTGCCAAAATAAGGAAGTGTTGATCCGATTTGTTGTTATTTTTGGATTCGAGAGGTGTTTTAGATCATGGAAGCAGATTTCGGGTGAGTTTGAAGCAAGTTGGTGCCGCAACCTGTAGCTGCGATTTTGAGAATCGCGATATTTTCCAGTAATGCGCAACGCAAGTGAAGGATTCTCAAAAATATGAGCATGAATTCTGGAAACGAGATTTGTATTGAGGATCAGGGTATGGAATGGCAACTAATGGAAAAGTTTTGAGGTTTTTCTTGTTAAAAGTTGTCATGCCTGTAGCTCCAGGCCAGGACGACGCCATAGGGATTTAGGAAATGGGGGACGAGCTATGTGAAAAGGATATAGCTTGGTGGAGATTTCAAAGGAGATACAGATGGCGTTAGTTTAAGGAAGAATGGCGGAGCAATGGAGGAGCGGTTGGGGCGAGGAAACGAGGTAATGGCTGCTGTTTTGGGAGCGGATTCTTTATTCGGGAACGAAGAGTTTATCGAAGAAGAAAACTGTAGAAGAGAGAACCGGGTTTGTTTTTCCTTTTCGAATGAGTATGGGCTTAAGCCCAGAAATAAAAGGGTAAAGTCCAAAAGAAGAAAATATATAAAAATAAAAATAAAAGGGCCAAAATGGTTTATACTTATTCGAGAAGTAGAATTTAAAATGGTGGAAAGGAGCCAAACTAGCACGAAGTCACGTGTTTTAAGAAATGATAACTAGGAGGGGATTGAAGTACATGTAATGGCGTGTTTTAAGCAAGGTGGAATAGTTCGAGTTCATTACCGATGAGTGGAGATGGAAGAGAGGTTAAAGGGGAAATTAGCATGATTTTAGTTCATTTTTAAGAAGTAGAGAAGGAGCGGTAGCCGCTTGAAATCTCGGCAGTTGTCTGTAAAGTGGAGTAGCGGGATTTTAGCAGTTTGAGAAGATAATTAGGCTCGACTAAATGATGGTAAAACATGATTAAGGATGTTTAATTGATCAATATTTAAACTCCTAATGATATTTAACTTATGTGTAACTTATAAAAATCATATTTTTTTTCGTATAATACCAGAATCAAGGGAAACAAGATCCGTTGGGATCATGTGGACAAGGGCTACGAAATGGAACTGACTGGGAGTGAATTGGAGCTCATTACAATTTGTAGCAAAATAAATTGTCTGTCTGAATCAACCAACAGTTATCGTTATTTAACGATGACTGTCCAATGTGAGTAAATCTCACTAACTCTGTACAGTTTATATTTTTATAAATATAATCTTGTATTGATAAATGATCATTGATTGTTGTGTGTTGATTGTTTGGTTGAATTGCTGATTTATTGATTGAAATTGTAGATAACGATATATATATATATATATATATATCGTAAATTAAATAATGATTCTGTTTATCAAAATATTTCATATTGAAATGAAATCGATGTTATTTATATTGTTTAGCATTTGTGGATGCAGGGAAGCAGGTTGAAGGGATCCAACAGGATTCCTCAATATTTTTAATATTGTTTGTTTTCATATATTGTGATATATGATGTGATATATAATCTGTGATTGATTATGATGACACTGGTCATGTTATTTGGTATTTTAAATACCATAAGAAATACCAGAATGTGGAAAGGGAATTTTCAAAGTGTAAATTGAAAATAATATATTTATAAAGTCAAAGAATTTTATAAAAGGAATATTTATAAAATCGAAGAATTTTATAAAAGGATTATTTGTATAGAAAAAAATAGAATTTTATAAAAGGATTATTTATATAGAAAATAAATAGAAGTATAAAAGGATTATTTATATAGAAAATAAATAGAAGTATAAAAGGATTATTTATACAGAAAATAAATATAAGTATAAAAGGATTATTTATATAGAAAATAAATAGAATTATAAAAGGAATATTGGACGAGATATAAAAGAATTATGGGAAGATTGTTTAAAGTGGGTATTAAATAGAAATCTGTTATAATAAATAGATTGAGAAGATTAATTTGTAAATAATGTTTTATAAATTAAATAAAATATTTATCATTTTGATAAACAGAATATATAAGACTGAATTTATATAGAGAAGTAGGAATCAGTTTTAACACCGATATTTTAAATGGAATTTGAGCAACATTTATAATGGTGATTATAAATGGGATTATAAGTGTTAGAAGAACAATGAGATTTTATATGAATAATTCTATAATTAGAAGTATAAATAGAAATAGGATTTGGGATATTGTTTTTAAAATACGAAATTGAACTGGTTGATTATATAAAGACATATTATTCACATTCTATGTGAAAAATTAGATTAAAGTAATTATTTTATAAATAAAATATTGTAAAGGAATTTGGGGTTTGAATTAGGAATTTAAATGGAATTACTAAAATTAGAAACAGACTAGAAATTAGTTGGGTTGGATGGCTTTCTGGGTATCGATCTGATGTTGGTTTCTGTCTTCGGGGTTTATACTTGGGAAGTTGTTCTCTTACTAGTTTACAGTTAGAGACTGATAGAGGTGGGGAGATATTGATGCGTGAATCAGAAATGGAAACATTTTCCAAAGTTAATAACGTATATTTTTTAATTTTAGAAAATAAGGAATTTATGAATATATAGAAACGATAAATGGGAAATTGGGAAATGAAATGATGATTGATCGGTAAGATTTCCATTTGGGAATACGACCGTCGTTTGTACACATGTTTCCTTTGATAGTTAAATCACCGACTATCAAAGATTTTGACCATTTCCGTTGTCAATATGGAGAGAATGGGATCAGAAATATTATTTGAAAACCCCTCTATATGGCATTAGTTGTGAATCAAATATGATGAAGATAATTGAACATGGAGTTATGCAAGAGCTGTTCAGTAAATCCTAGGTAGAAATTGCCTAAGATGGATTTACAGAATAGTGCCTTCGATTTTGTCCAGTCCCAGGACAACCCGTGTGGAAGAATATCTGACAGAGTACATTAAATAGATCGCGTAAGTTGATCTCTTCTAACGTATTTACGTTTTGTGGCGGAGGTATTTGTTTCTCTTAGCCGTATACCCATGGTATTTTTAGGGAAATCAATTTGTGATTTGGCGGGTATGACGATGTGGCATTCAAAGAAAATAAAGGTGTGATCTATACGTTATGGCCTCTAGCCTCACAACCAGGAAATGGTATAAAATCTGGTAGGTCGCATGGCTAAGTGGTTAACTGCCAATTAGGGTGTATTATCGCCTGATCTAGAGAAATTCCATTTACTTCTATAATCCATTTCGATGTTATCCCTTTCGCGAAACGGTTGCTGATCCCAAGCGTTGGTGATAATACATTCGGTACACTAAAGCGAAATGAGTGACAGGTCATGTTTACCTGGGTTACAAGATGTTCTTGTTGAACCCGGTGTACTCCTCTCTAGAGATACACTGTCAGAAGGTGGTCCCATACCTTGCCAGTTGGAATTCATTACCCAATAAGTGCCCAAGGTTTTTGATTATATATTATGTATGTGGAACGTGAGATGAAAGCATTCTGCTAGAAGATTATTATATTGTGGTTGATAGACATTATTATAATATCAAATGAGTTCGATATAAAGATTATCGTTCCTTTCAAAAGGTTTTTGAATGTTGGACCAAGTGTTTTGGATTCTCATAAGGAAAAAACCCATTCCATTATACGGTGTGGTCTTATGAGATATCGTTTAATTGCTCAAACTGTTTTAGATGGTTTTACTCATACCAGTGCCATGTCTGACCCGTAGTTTATTTTGTTTTGTTTTCCCTAAACTCTTGGGTGCCCAAATTTGTACGGGCATTCAAGTAGTCAGGATTTTACAGATATATTTGGAGAGGTTGGAGCAGGAGGCTTCAGGATTATATAGCAATTGCTTATTTTCGCTGTGTTGAAAGTGCTATACTTTGATAATGATATGTATATTCAAGTACAGATTTTTATTTCAAAGTTATGTTACATTTTATTCGTTCCCCTGTGAAATTAATGTTACTCTGATTCTGTTGTTGTGATCTTCTTCTTCTTCTATTCTAATTTTCTATCTTTTATGTTCTCACTGTCTATTTTCTTTCATTAACTATCTGGTATTTCCGATGCTTGGATAGTCGACATTTAGTTTATGTCGATAACCAGGATCGCGAAAACCCGGGTCGTTACAGAAATCATCAATGCTCCAAGTTCATAGATGAAAATGAATTCGACCAGGTTCTGTTTAAACCAACCATCAATCAAGAAAGATAAATTCATGTTTCCAGAAATATAACTAAGGTTTAAAATCGACAATCAGTTTTTATTTGGTTCCAGAAATTACATTGCATGCTCAAGAAATCGTGTACTAGTTTTGGACAAGAAAACGGCAAGAAATCTTTTTGGAGCAAATATTTTGTTCTCTATCAAAATTCAAACAAGGCAAGTAAAATCTATTCAGTTTTTATCTCTAGAATGCAAGAAAAGGGATGACGAAATGTTCAATTTTTGCTAAGAAATTTAAAATCAATGATGTCACATGCAAGTTCAAAATTTCCAAAAGATCAGGTTTTTAAATTTGAGAGTATATATGAAATATATTAGGAAGGAATTCATATGCAAATATCAACTTTAAAATCCTCAAATCAACGCAAGATCGAGTCAAAGAAATTCCAAAACTCACATGGATATCAAGCCCAAAATCCACGAATATATTCAAGACCAAATCATATTCGAGAAATCAGAGATTCTAGGGTTTTTTCCTTATAAATACCAATCATCACTGGCAAAATTATTCATCGAAACCACAAACATTTCAATAGAAATTCAAAGGGATTAAATAGAGAACTCACAATTTCTCCAACGTTTCGATCAATACAACTCCCAAATCAAATTATCAAACCACACAAAGCTTTGGAGCTTCAGAGAAATCACGCATCAATTCTTTCAGCAATCGATTGCATATTTGGGGAATTTCAGGAAACCCTAGAATATTTTCTTTTCAGAGCCGCCATTTTTTTATTCCATGAAGAAAGCAAGTGGGACAATTGAAAAGAGGGTGCAACACAATCAAAAGAAGGTCGGCCAAGATATTAAGAAGGGACAAGGACTTAAGTGTTTTTTAAATAAATTAAAATTAGGGTTTTTATATTTGTTTTTAATTTTTTTTATTATTTGTTTTTATTGTTTCAATTTGTAATCAAATTTAGAGTTTTGTAGTTTGTCTCTAAAACTAGGGAGACGAATTACGGGATTTTTAATTCAGGGAAATCTGGTTTTGGGGATAAAAACCAGTGCAGGGTTTTGAGCGTAGGGTTAAGAACAGTTGGGAACGAGTGACGCGAGTTTACAAGGGATTGTAAGCGTAGAGATTGTTTTAACTCCTAGTAGAAATCTTGGGAAATGCAGTAGTAGGCAGGTTTTTGCCGAAGCTGGGTATATCTGTGTGTTATTTATTTTCCGCATTTATTCTAATTATTATCTGTGTTGTTATTACTTAATTACAATGCGAAAATCTGCGATATTCGCTATTCACCCCTCCCCCCTCTAGGGTTAATTTAGATCTTACAAGTGGTATCAAAGAAGGTATTTTTTATTTTATTTTAACTCTAGAGTAATGAATCTGTCTAATAACGCTTTTTCTGAGGGTCAGTCTATAGTTAGGCCACCCATGTTTAATGGGACTGATTATGCTTATTGGAAAGCTAGGATGAAAATTTATTTGAGTCCAGTCGATTATGATGTGTGGGATATTATCGAAACAGGTTACAGGACTCCCACTGTTATTGTTAATGGTATTGAAGTTCCTAAATCATAAGATAGGTGGGATGTTAATAATAAAAAATTATTTTCAACTTATGCCAAAGCGATGAATGCTTTAATCTGTGCTCTTGATAAAAATGAATTTAATCGAATTTCTCATTGTGAAACTGTGTAGGAAATATGGCATACATTGGAGGTCACACACGAAGGAACATCTCAAGTGAAGGAATCTCGTCTCGCTCTACTCAGCAACGAATACGAAAATTTCTCTATGCAAAGAGACAAAGATACAAAAGAGATGTATGGACGCTTCTCATCACTAGTCTATAATGCAAAAGCTCTTGGAAAAACTTATACCGAAGTGGAATTGATCAAAAAAATATCGAGAGTGCTACCGATGAATTTTGAAGCTAAAGTGACGGCGATACAAGAATCAAAAGATTTGAATAAAATAAGCATGGAAGGTTGATCGGAAATCTGATTACTTACGAGATGGAGTTAAAAGCAAGAGAAGAACGAAAGAATTCCGAATCAAAGAAAAAGATGATCGCTCTAAATAATACTGTTGAAAGTGATGATGAAGATCCCGCTGAAGAGCTAGCCATGGTTTTGAGAAAGTGGGCCAAAAAAAATTAAAAACCACAAAAGAAGAATTCCAAAACTAACAAGTTCAAAAGTTAAGAAAGTTCAGACGATGAAGTGTTTTGCTAAAATTGCAAGAAACTCGGACATACCAAACCTAATTACCCACATCTTAAAAATGAAAAGAAGAAGAAGTTCAGAAGGAAGAAGAAGGCTTTTGCTGCTACATGGGATGACGAGGAAGGAGGAGGAGTTTCTGAAAGTGATGAAGAGCAAGCTACATGTGTCATATGGCTCAATCTGATTCGGAAGGTAGTGAAGAGGATTCAAGTGAGGTATCGAATTTTACTTATAAAGATTTAATTTTAGTGTGTCACGATCTCACAAAAACCATTGATTCTCTTGAACTAAAAGTTAAGAAAATGCAATCTAATAGGTCAAAACAAGTTTAAGAAAATAACAATTTAGAAAGAAAATTTGAAAAAGTTAAGAATTCACTGTTTTCAGAATGCGAAAAATGTCAATTTTTGAGTAATGATCTTTTGAAATTCAAAACCGATTTTGAGTTACTTAAAAGTGAAAACGTGAATTTAAAGAAAGAAAATCGTGATTTTGAGAAGGAGATTGAAAAGCTTAGAGAATCTGAAAAACTTGATTTTGAAAAGCGAAAACAATTTGAAATTGAAATTTCTTAAGTCCAATGCTAAAATCATAGCACTTGAAAGTGAAAATTTGGTTTTAAAACAAACTAATGTTGAAAAGAGGAAAATCGCTATTAATCAATGTTCAAATTTAATGAAAGAAAATAGCGATCTTAAATTTAAAATTTAATGACTTGAGTCAACTTTGACTAAATTTTCTAAAGGAGAGAAATCGTTGAATATGTTATTAAAAACCAATTTTTTGTTCAAAATAAAAAGGGACTTGGTTTGGATTTGATCAAGTTGAAAAACAAAATCCTAATGATTTTAAAAATCCTTTAAATGGCTTTGAAAATGATCGAATTGATATTTTGAAATCTAATAATTTCAAAGGGTTTTTAAATCATAAACAAAATAATAACTCATTTAAAAACAATTCATTTAAACATGTTTGGATTCCAAAAAATAACAAAATGAATTTGAATAAGTCTAAACGAATTTGGGTTCCAAAAGTTACTTTAATAGATAATAATGGATTTTTATATAAACGGGTTTGGGTACCAAAACGTGTAAACGAAGATAAGAGTGGTAAAACAACATTTGTTAGACCAGTCGATCTTATAAACATTTAGGTACCGAGGGAGGCTAAGGAACAACTATGCTTAAAAGAGATAAAATTCAAAGTTGGTCCACTTTACTGAATTGTTTGAAGTTCCTTAGCCATAGATTTCAGAGTTTGAGATTCTTTGGTTCACGTTGATTATGGTAAGACAGGTATGATCTCTAAACTCTTGTTTTTATTTTATTTTATTTTTTTAATTTTTTTATGCTGATTTATGTTGACAGGGTCATAACATTTTGAGCACATCTTGAATACTGTAAATCGGAATTTTGAAATTTATGATGTTCTCGAATGCTAATGAAATTTCACACATTTTTGATGTTTTGAGTTTCTTCTTAATTTTGGAAAATATTGAAAAACTGAACTCAATACAACGGATTACTTGAAAGCCATGATTGATTAGTTGTGAAAATTTCGTTTTTTTTATTTGGCTTAATTATATTGATTTTGAAATCATTCGTTATTGATTGCTAAATTTCTTGGATTATAAAAATTTGATTTTTATTCTCTCAAGTGATTTCAATTAATTATCTTCAGATTTGATCGTTGAATGTTTCTTATGCTTGTTTAAAAATTCTCTAAAAAATTCACGTGTGATTTTTTGCTTCGAAAATGATCTTATGCTGCTCTGATAAGGAAATTGATTTGATTCGTTTGACTGGACAATGAGTTGAAAAATCAGTGATTAAATACTTTTAAATTCCATAGGAAATTCGAATTTCATATACAAGTGTTTTAAAATTATCTAAGAGCAATCAGCTTTAGAAATATTTGATAATTTCATATTCTATTGACTGATTTTTGAAACTGATTTTCACTTTGCATTGATATTTTCAAAAACTCCTCTTGAAATTGATGTTTTCAATTGTAAAATTATTTTTGATTATTTATTCAAAAATTGAAATTATTGATTAATTTGAACCATTTGTGACTCATCAATATTATTAATAGATTTATGAAATTATGATGAGTTGTGACTATGGTATAATTCATAACTAGAAGAGATGTTATTTTAAATCTCATGATGATTGTACAGATTTTATAATATCTTTGAATTGGAGCTTATTTCACGACCATCTTCTATGTCTATCATATTTTTGTAATTCATCATGGTTTTATTTAATTTGGAGAGTTCAAATTATTTTTGGAAGGAAAAAAATCTTGGAAATAAAAATAAAGAAAAAGAAAAATAAATAATTTATCCTTGGTATTCATTCCCATTTAAAAGTCCTCGCGGTTATGCGTGGGTGAATTACCTTAATCGCTATGTGCTTCCATTCTCACTTAAAAGACCTTTGGGCTGTGCATGGATGGAACTCATTAGAGAGGATAAAGTTAAGTTACTACTAACCCCATTTAAAAGACCTTTGGGTTATGCATGGTTAACAAGTGCTTAACACATTTTGAGCATATTTAAAATCTTCAAAATTCATATTCAAATATTCAATTTTTATTGAACTCTCCTCATTCTATAAAATCCATCGTAAATCCATTCATTCTGAAAGTGAAATTTGCTGCCGATTTAAAGATTATTATGATTTTTGTTTGATTCAATGGGATTTGCGATGTATATTCTCTCTCTTAATTTGAATTTATACTTCTAGTCTATATTCATCACTGTTTCGATTTCTATTATCCTTTTGATGATAACAAAAGGGGGAGAATTGTCAAGATTTTGATTGATGAGAATTTAATTCAAAAATATTTTAAGATTGGAAATGGAATATTTAGGGGCAGAATGGTCAATTGAATATATTCCACATATATAAAGGGAGTTTAGTTGTAGGGGGAGCATACAAATAGCGGGAGTTTAATATTTACTGTAAAACACATTTATTGTGTTCAAAATCTTTTGTTTGTTTGTCATCATCAAAAGGGGGAGATTGTTGTATATGACGTAGTTGTATACGCAATTATATGATTTTTGTTTGATGATAACAACCAAATAAATATAATTTAATTGTGTTTGTTATTGTACTGTTTTATATATATACACATAGACAAAAATATAATATTTATATTTAAATAGAACATGACTGTAAAGACATTCATATAGTATTTTATTTAAATTGAATATTATATTTCAAACATTCAAACAGTACAACTATTTATAACTCCACTATTTAAACACTTCACAGGAATTTGTACTTGTAAATAAACTGAATACAATAGACAAATTTGTTTGAACGCAATAAATTAATATTTTATTTAAACCAAATCTGTTTGTTACAAATATCAGTACAACTTTCTATTTTCTGTACGTCAGCTCCTCACTACAGTTCACTCATCACTCACTACAGTTCACTCTAACACTCATATATTGTTACATACTCTTTCAGTTATACAAAAACTGTTTCTTACATATACACACGCACTGACACTCTGCCTTCTACCTTCTGAATTTTCAAGTGCTCCAATTTAGTCCAGTCATCATCTGCTTACCTGTCACAATGAAACACACACAGTACACTGCAATAGAATTTAAACTAAATATATGGGATTATAAATTTTATTTTTAAAATTTTATTTCCCTCAGATTTCTGTAGTGTTTCTCATCATCTTTCATGACTTGATTTGATATGTGAATATAGCATGCCCACGATACATGTATACACATATATGTGTATGTATATACACATATTATAGTGTAGGGATTGGAAAATCTATTCTGGATGGCGGCATATACACACGTATATAAATATACACGAGTGCACTACCTCGCCAATCCAATGTGAAACTGAGGGGTAGCCACGTGGACCAACTCGACTCAATGCACAATGCAAATCAGTGTGCAATTGTTTAGCTAGCATGTGTGGACAAGCACAAGTAAACCTGGCATTGTCGAGCCATATACATGCCAAGTCAATACATCAGCATACTCAAGAGTGCCAAAGTGATCAACTCAGCAACAAACAAGGTCATTCATGCATGCTCAAGGAAGTCAATACAAAACTAAGTGTACAAGTCAAAATCCAACCAGCAAGGAAATTGGTCGAGCAATGACAAGCATAGCATCTGTTCTAAAGAATGGTCGAGCTCAACATTGTAAACAAGTTTGCACAGGCAACTCAGCAGCATGATGGAACTTTCAGTAATGTTCAAGTCAAACATAAAAATGAAATACACAAGTGCATGATCACAAACATGTCAGCCCAGATTTCAAAACGGTGATGTATACATGGATACTCAATGCAGTGCAAAGCCAAGATGGCAAGCCAGGTGTCACGGTTCAAAGCATGTACATGAAGGGTGGTGCAATACAAATTCAGTCAAGTTTCCTTTTAGTGAAACAAATGGTGCATGTTTTAGATTTGTTTCAGCATGGGTATGGAAGTCAAGGCAATAAGAATGGAAAACCAGAATACAAGCTTTTATGCAAACAAAGCAAATTCACTTGTGATACAGCAAAACATATGCACAGACTAGGGTGCAAGGCAAGAATACAAGTAGAGCATAAAATACATTCAAGTAGTAGTTCATATGACTTGAGTATAGCAACAGGAGATACATAAGCTCATGCAAAAGTACATTGATTTTAGAAAATTAATTTTGACAAGGAACAAATCGAAATGGTGTGTCCAAATTTTCGTGCAAGGATTTCGGAGCATCAATCACTAAGCGTCAAGAAAGGAAATCATCAATGCTCCTAGTTCATAGATGAAAATGAATTCGACTAGGTTCTGTTTAAACCAAACATCAATCAAGAAAGCAAAATTCATGTTTCCAGAAATATAACTAAGGTTTAAAATCACAATTAGTTTTTATTTGGTTCCAGAAATTACATTGCATGCTCAAGAAATTGTGTTCTAGTTTTGGACAAGAAAATAGCAAGAAATCTTTTTAGAGCAAATATTTTGTTCTCTAGCAAAATTCAAACAAGGCAATTAAAATATGTTCAGTTTTTATCTCCACAATGTTAGAAAAGGGATGATAAAATGTTCAATTTTTGCTAAGAAATTTAAAATCAGTGATGTCACATGCAAGTTCAAAATTTCCAGAAAATCAAGCTTTTAAATTCGAGAGTATATATGAAATATATTAGGAAGGAATTCATACGCAAATATCAACTTTAAAATCCTCAAATCAACGCAAGATCGAGTCAAAGAAATTCCAGAACTTACGTGGATATCAAGCCGAAAATACATGAATATATTCAGGACCAAATCATATTCGAGAAAGCAGAGATTCTAGGGTTTGTTTTCCCTATAAATACCAATCATCACTAGTAAAATTATTCATCGAAACTACAAACATTTCAATAGAAATTCTAAGAGATTAAACAGAGAACTCACAATTTTTCCAGCGTTTCAATCAAAACAACTCCCAAATCAATCGAGCAAACCACACAAAGCTTTGGAGCTTCAGAGAAATAACGCATCGATTCTTTCAGCAACCGATTGCAGATTTGGGGAATTTCAGGAAACCCTAGAATATTTTCTTTTCAAAGCCGCCATTTTTTAATTCTAGGAAGAAAGCAATTGGGACAATTGAAAAGAGGGTGCAACACAATCAAAAGAAGGTCCGCCAAGATATTAAGAAGGGACAAGGACTGTAACGAAAAGGAATTTCACTCGATCTGAATCGATCACTAAATCGACATAGACTGTTCGAAACACCTGATTGTTTTGAGAACACGACAAATCGGAACGCAAACAGAAGAACATTTCGTTGTTTATTACAACAATTCCATCAGATTACAAGAATATACAGAGTATAAATTAATATTACATAACAGAAAAATATCAGAGATTACAATACATTACATAGCAGCGGAAAAATAATACAAAACACAACTGAAAGTAATACACGGATACAAAGCTTTCCAAGTATCGTTCCAGCTATAAACCAGGATCCTGTGAATATAAATTTGCAAAACCAAAACTACTAGCTGTGTAATGTCCCGTATTTTCTGACCATTTATTTGAAATATTTTATTTATTTAAAATATTGATTTGAGTTTAAATAATGGGATTTGACCATTTTAATTTGAATATTTAAATTATATTGATAATATAATAATAATTTATTTTCGGGATAGTGGGAAATGATGAATTTGCTGTATAATGTGAATGAGCGATTTAAAGTGATTTAAATATGGCTTATACTGAATTATATAAATTTATTCGTTATTTAAAACGATGTCGGACGTTTAATTTATAATTATATTATAAAACGAGCTGCAGCAATGCAACAGTTCATAATTGGGCATTTTGAACTTTAAACGGCTGTACAGGGGCCAATATAGGTCGGATTTTCTCGAAAACAAGAAACGTCTGAATCTGTTGGATAATATTTTTTCTAATGGAAGAGAAAAATCGAGTTTTCGTGTTGTAGATTTTATTTTATGTCCAATTGAAATTTTCAAATAGTCGCTATGAAAATCGTTATAAAATGATAACGTTTATTTACTAAATTAAATAAGGATTGGTATATATATTTGATATCGTTAACACAAATTTTTGATTATCGAGTTTAGAATCCGTCTTGGCCTTATTTAGAGTTGTAAGTTTATAATTTGAATGATATGTTAATGTTGATTTTCGATGGATCTGATATTTTACAACTTGTAATGTTACGACACAATTTAGTATAAATTGAGACCATATGCTGAAGAGTTTAGTATACTGATTATAAGTAACAAGAATAACTAAAAGAATTTGGGTTTGTTAATACTTGTAGCATTACAAATTATACCATAGTAGTGGTGATTAAAGCAAATTTCAAATTTGAATAACTGGTGTACGGCATGTACATAGGTTATAATTTCAATACAAAGGATATATGCATACATTCTTGTCGATGCCACTTCAAAACCGAATACACACTTTCAAAAGGACAAGATTTCAAGTTACAATTGAAACAACTAAATATTTATTGTAAACCTCATGTACAAATTTATCTGTTATACATACAATACCAAATCAGAAATTGAATTAATAATTTTGATGGCCGTACACAAATAATACCTTACAAACAAGAAAAGAGAAGAAAAAAAATTCATAGCTCCTAATCTACATTGGGACAGCTCGGTTATGGAGCAGAAATTGTACATGTAACCCATCACCACATTGGGCACTGCTCAGCCAAACATTAAGCAATTTCAACACTTCCATCAGCAGTAAAATCAACCTGAGCAGAAGAGAGAAAAGAAGAAACGGCTATTAATAGCTTATATATATATATATATATATATATATGTAAAGTGAAAGATTTGAATAAGAAAGATACCGCATGTAAATAGTAAAATGCAAATTAAATCAAACAAAAACAGTACACAGATCATATAAAAGAGAATCTAATTCTGAATATATTCTGCATCGAATCCACAGTACCGAATAACCAAGTAAGCAATACATGTGCATTATCAATACACAGGTAAGTGATACAGAAAAAAGTACCCCTAAATCTTTATACAATCAAAACAGATCTACATTTAGAAAACCCAAAATTTCTTAGACAATGAACAGTAAATCAAAGCTTTACATCATCAAATCGAAACAGCTAATATACAACTGTAGTTAGAAAATCTTATGTACCAAATCTTGTCTGACATTTATATATGTACATCAGTTCAAAGCTAAACCAGAATGAACCATTCAATGGTTGATGTACACAGACAATGTACAATGCGAATGGACAATTCATAACTGAACCTAATCTATGTAGGGACAGCTCGATCCATGTTCATCTCTGAGCAAAAACAGTGCGTGAAAGGCCAACAAAATATCCTCACATTTTCTACTAAGTACCACAGTCCATCACACATAACATCGAAATGAAAAATCAATACAGACCTAGCCTAAAGCAGAAATCCTATAATCCTATTACTTGGTGATCAAGGTCCTACAACTATAAATACACGTCCAAAATTCATTGTTTCAAAACGTAAGCAGAAAAACCCATTCGGAAGTGAGAAAAAAAAGAGAATACCACAAATTAAAATTGATAAAATACTTATATGTTTGTAACATGTGGCTCGAACTGGAAGACCTAGGGTTCGGGAAATCATACGATGGGTGCCTTGCGTGGGGTTATTGATGGTCAGTAGTGGTCGGAAGGACTTGGAGTTGATCAAAGAAGTTGTGGTGGCACGATAGATGTTGAAGGGGTTGATTTGGGTTTCGACGAGATGTTTGTGGAAGGGGATCGGAGAATAGGAGGCGGAGCGACATAAGTGGAAGGCGAAGAGGGAGGATTTGGGTTCCGATCATGGAACGGAGGAGGATTTGCTTCAGCATGGAGGAGGTTTGATTTCATGGACATAGGGTTTCGTTTCTGTTCTTTTTGATGGCGGCTAAGGGTTGTGAAGCAAAAGGGATTAGATGGATTGTAAAGGAGGATCGGAGGGTTTTGTTATAGTGGAAAGGGGCCTGTTATTTTCAAGTTGGACAGAACATTTTGAGGTAAGGCCCATTTCTTTTATTCAAGATTTAATTAGTTTAAGGCTTTTAAAAATTTCAAATATTAATTCCGAGTACACACGTAATCAGATTCCGACGAAACGAAAAAACATCGGAACCGTGAAGACGAGTACTACGTGATGGATAAGAACTGAGCAGGGCAGACAGCAGTTGGATATTTTTCAATTAAATTAAACATGGTTTAATTTGACTAAAATGAGCTGATTTGTCGACAAATCAAACTCAAGGTGAGTTAAACTCACTCAGTTCTCTCCACTTATATTTTATATAAGTTGGTTTTATCTTGTGTTATTGTTGTTCATGGTTGATTATGATTGTTTGTTAAATATATATATATATATATGCGTATATATATATAAATGGATTTAATTTCAAAAATAAAACGTTGTTTAAATTCAATGATAAACCAAACCGTTATTTTAACAACTGGCCCAAATTATTGGCCATGTTTATAAAGTAAACCCGATCGAATGGATTGTGTGAATTGCCGTGGTGGTGTAAAATAATTTGATTGACATTGAATTATCAGTCTTGATTGTTATGAGGCCATTGCCTATTTGAACTGAATTGTTTTGATTAGATGGTAGAATATTAACCTAAAATTCACCATTTGTTTGGTTTAAACAAATGGGCACCATTGGTTGAGTAATTGACAGTACAAGGCCTATAACTATCTACCGTCAGGTAAATCGACGAGATAAAGTTATAAATTTTAGTATATAACTAAAAATAGATTTTTAAATCTATTATTTTTAATTAAATATTGTAAAGAGGGAAATAAATATTTATTATTTATAAATTGAGTTTATAATTGGTTTCAAATGATTTTATAAAGGAAATTTCTGATATGTATTAGAGTTATAAGTGAATAAGCAGGGATTAACGTAATGTGATAGATTTGAATAATTGTTTTGAGAGATAAATAAAACGGGAAATTTATTTAAATTAATTTTATAATTAATTTAACCAAAGGATTATTGGGAATTGGGCAACGATGTGATAGTATGTTGGATTGACAAGGTCAACTGTTTGACTATGTTAGTCAATTGTTTTGAATTAATCCAACAAGATGGGATGAAGAATATTTATTTAAATTTTAATAAGATTTGAAAAGGTTTAAAGATGAATTGGATTTTTAACAAAAATCCAAGTAGAAAATTTATCGTTTAGAGAAGTAAAAAGGAATATTTTATAAATAATTTTAATCTTGAATATACTCGAGAAGGAAATATTAAAAAAGGTAAGAAGTATTATAAAATATATTATAAATAACATGGGCAGACGAGATGTGATTGGTATTGTAATAAACATTGGTTTTTGAATTACAACTAATATCTATCTAAAGATAAGACCGTTGTTGATCAAGTCTGAGAGGTAAATAAATACCCCAACTTGAACGACTTCGGAATTATCCGAGGATGATATTAGTTTGTAATGGGAAAGTGGGAAAAAAATTAATTTATTATTTCTACATGAGAAATAATAACGCGATGTGAATAAAAGAGTGAGAATATATAATGAGATTTCCCAAGAAATGGAAGTGGGAAGGTTTAAGCTTTTATACATATACAAAAAATGATATTTCCATTGTAGAAGAACTAAAAGGGGAATGGTGTGAAATTTTAATAATACTTTCAAGGTGAAAGGAATTTGGAAAGTTAAGTTTTTTTGAAAATGAATTTGTTCTGTAGTAATAAGAATGGATTTACACATTCAAGTATTAAAATGGAAAGAGATCTCGTAACACAAACTTATGAATGATAAGTTGAGTTGATTTTTCCAATATGGAAAGGGGGAAATAAAATAGTAAATGATTTTGAAACGATGATGGTATAAAGAATTGAATATGATTATAGAATATTTTCTTAATATATGAAAGTAAAATAGTTCGAAATAACCTTACGCCAAAGAACTTATATTTTGAAATGATGAAACATTTAAAGACTTGAGATTAACTATCGTTGATCATTTTAAAAGGGCCCTGTAGTGTTAGTACTGAACTAGTAAACTAATGTTATTCTCACAATTATTTATTTGATAGTTAAAACACCGATTATCAAACCTGACCCATACGATCGTTGGTACGGAAAGACCGGGATCGAGTAAATATTCGAAAACCATTCCGACCAGCGAATACGTTAAAGAAGATTAGTGAAGATAGAGGAATTGAAGACCATTGATCATCATGAGCGGAAGAACCACTGATTGAATTTCTCGGGTTTAGCGGCCGGAGATATTTCGACAGGGATTCGGTCGTGAGTGAAATCTACGGATTTGCAAGGACTTTTCGCTACTGATCTTGAGGGTGATTCCTGGGATGCGGTAGGAAGGTGCCTTCGGTTCATCCTGTTCCTGGATGACTGGTATGGACGAATGTCTGACAGAGTATTTCCAAAGAACCACGTATGTTGATTTCTTCAAACGTATTATAGTTGGTTAGCTCCCAACTAGAGTATTTTTGTGGACGTCAACTAGTGATATCTAATGGATCTGACGATGTGGCATTCCAAGAGAATAGTGGCCAGATATTCTAAAGGAAATTCAAGCCTCAAGCCTCATCAACCAGGAAATGACAAAAATCGGGCAGGCAGCATGGCTATGTGGGTCGCTCCCATTAGGGTGTATAATCACCTATCTAGAGGAATTCCATTTGCTTCTTTAATCCATATTTCGATGCTGTCCCTTTTCGGGAGGCGGTTGCTGATCCCAACCGTCGATGATATACATTCGATACACTCAAGAGAAATGAGTGGTCGGTCATGTGAGGGCTGGGTTGCAAGACATTCTTGTTGATCCCAGTGTATTCGTCTCTAGAGATACACGATCGGCAGGTGGTCCCATACCTTGTTAGAGTTGGAATCCAATCTCCAATAAGCGCCTGCGGTTTTGATTTGTATACTATATATGTGGAGCGTGAGATGCAAGTGTTCCACTAGATTGTTATTTACTTGTATTTAGACATTATTATAATATCAGAGAAGATATTGGTTTCAAAACTGTTTTGGGTTATCGTAAGAACCGTCCGTGTTTATGTGTGGATTTGGTGTTACGATTCTCCTTTTCTTTTGAAAATATTTTGAACCTTAGAATCATGATTTGGATGATTTACCCTTAATACTGTGCGAGTTTATCTCACTCTGGTTCACCAAACTGACCCGGTGTTTTGTAAATGATCGGGTTAGCCCGGAGTGTACAGGTTCAAGTTATCGAATCCTATGAAGAGACGGGTTGGAAGAGTTCAGACGTATGATATTATTCCGTTGTGTTGTATATAAGGGAAGATTATTATAACTGTTCAGATGAGTTGATGTACTCAGATACTGTAAGTTTTATTTAAAGCTCTCAAAATAGATTTATTTCTATATTATATTTTGTTACGCTGCGATGTGAGACTCTGTGTTGTGTTCTCCTTCTTCTTCTATTCTTATATTTCTTTCTTTTCTTATCTCACCTTCTAATTTCTTTCATTAACAATCCGGTGTTCTCGGTGTTTGAAAGGTCGACATGACATATGGTGAAGGTATTTATTTCAATTTTCAGGGCCGAAAACCATTGGGTCGTTACAGTGGTATTAGAGCTATTGGTATAGTAATAACCTTGGCTCTGTGGCGTAACTCGATAGAGATGTGGTTAATAACACCGTAGATTGAGTTTGAGTGTATATATACGAGAGCGTATTTGTAAATTTTATATACAAATGTTTTGTATTGTGTTGATTGATTGGTTCAAGTATTGAAAAGCGTTGAACTGGTAAGGAACACAATATTGTTTTGTAAAGGGGGTAAATGAAATAATTTTACCCAAAATATATTTTTGTATAGAAAGGAAATAATTTTGTGAAATTATTGGGATATTGTGCATTGACTGATTTGAATAGAATTCAAAATTTAGTTAAAATTTTGAATTGAAAACTTGACTAGGTTAAGTGAAATCGAATTAACAATTAATGATAGTATTGAGATTCAATTAAGAAATAATGTTGTAAATTTCAATTAAATTTGGAAATTTAATGATTAATAGTTAAATAGAAATCAATCGAATATCAATCGATTGATATTTGAATATGTTGAATTAAATTGAATGTTAATTTGGTTGATTTAATTAAGTTTGTGGTACCCTGATTGTTGATTGACTATTGACTGTTTGGTAGACATAATTCGTCCATGGTTTAATGAAGAGTTAAATAAACTGAAACCCAGAGAAAATGAAGTTTTATTTGAAAATTTCATATATGTGTTACTTATATGATGGATTGAGTTTAGTACAGGTGCCAGATGATAATAAGGATTGAGTTGATTGTGTAAATTGCACGTAAATTGAGCAGTGGACTCAATAACACTCGAAAAAGGTACGCCTACGTGAAAATAAAAAAATTTGGTTTTGATTTTTGTTTTTCTGACCGTGTGGGTCGATATTATTTGTTTCTGCGATATCGCATAAGTCCCTTCGTGCAGAGGAGGCTCTGCAAAAAATTTCGAGAATTTAATGTGTTAGAATATTTTCGATAATTTTTGAAAATTTTGTTTTACCATAATAAATTGGTTTTTCTTTGAAATAATATATATTTTTAAAATTTATGGAATTTGCAACCTGTTTCTTACCTTAGCAATTTCGAGGACGAAATTATTTTAAGGGGGAAAGAATGTAATGTTCCGTATAATCTGACCATTTATTTGAAATATTTTATTTATTTAAAATATTGATTTGAGTTTAAATAATGGGATTTGATCATTTTAATTTGAATATTTAAATTATATTAATAATATAATAATAATTTATTTTCGGGATAGTGGGAAATGATGAATTTGCTATATAATGTAAACGAGCAATTTAAAGTGATTTAAATATGGCTTATATTGAATTATATAAATATATTCGTTATTTAAAACGATGTCGTAACGTTTAATTTATAATTATATTATAAAACGAGCTGCAGCAACGCAATAGTTCGTAATTGGGCATTTTGAACTTTAAACGGCTGTACAGGTCCCAATATAGGTCAGATTTTCTCGAAAACAAGAAACGTCTGAATGTGTTGGATAATATTTTTCTAATGGAAGAGAAAAATCGAGTTTTCGTGTTGTATATTTTATTTTATGTCGAATTGAAATTTTCAAATAGTCGCTATGAAAATCGTTATAAAACGATATCGTTTATTTACTAAATTAAATATGGATTGGTATATATATTTGATATCGTTAACGCAAATTGTTGATTATCGAGTTTAGAATCCGTCTAGGCCTTATTTAGAGTTGTAAGTTTATAATTTGAATGATATGTTAATGTTGATTTTCGATGGATCTGATATCTTACAACTTGTAATGTTACGACAAAATTTAGTATAAATTGAGAACATATGCTGAAGAGTTTAGTATATAGATTATAAGTAACAAGAATAACTAAAAGAATTTGGGTTTGTTAATACTTGTAGCATTACAAATTATACTAAAGTAGTGCTGATTAAAGCAAATTCAAATTTTCAAATTTGAGTAACTGGTGTACGGCATGTACATAGGTTATAATTTCAATACAAAGGATATATGCATAAATTCTTGTCATGCCACTTCAAAACCGAATACATACTTTCAGAAGGACAAGATTTCAAGTTACAATCGAAAAAACTAAATATTTATAGTAAACCTCATGTACAGATTTATCTGTTATACAAACAACACCAAATCTGAAATTGAATTAATAATTTTGATGGTCGTACTCAAACAATACCTTACAGACAAGAAAAGAGAAAAAAAAATCATAGCTCCTAATCTACATTGGGACAGCTCGGTTATGGAGCAGAAACTGTACATGTAATCCATCACCAGATTGTGCACTGCTCCGCCAAACATCAAGCGATTTCAACACTTCCATCAGCAGTAAAATCAACCTCAGTAGAAGAGAGCAAAGAAGAAACAACTATTAATAGCTTATATATATATATATATATATGTAAAGTGAAATATTTGAATAAGAAAGATACCACATGTAAACAGCAAAATGCAAAATTAAATCAAATAAAAATAGTACACAGATCATATAAAAGAGAATTTAATTCTGAATATATTCTGCATCGAATCCACAGTACCGAATAACCAAGTAAGCAATACATGTGCATTATCAATACACAGGTAAGTGATACAGAAAAAGGTACCACCAAATCTTTATACAATTAAAACAGATCTACATTTAGAAAACCCAAAATTTCTTAGATAATGAACAGTAAATCAAATTTTTACATCATCAAATCGAAACAGATAATATACAACTGTAGTTAGAAAATCTTATGTACCAAATCTTGTCTGACATTTATATATGTACATCAGTTCAAAGCTAAACCGGAATGAACCATTCAATGGTTGATGTACACAGACAATGTACAATGCGAATGGACAATTCATAACTAACCCTAATCTAAGTAGGGACAGCTCGATCCATGTTCATCTCTGAGCAAAAACAGTGCGTGAAAGGGCAACAAAATATCCTCACATTTTCTACTAAGTACCACAGTCCATCACACATAACATCGAAATGAAAAATCAATACAGACCTAGCCTAAAGCCGAAATCCTATAATCTTATTACTTGGTGATCAAGGTCCTACAAATATAAATACACGTCCAAAATTCGTTGTTTCAGAACATAAGCAGAAAAAACCATTCGGAAGTGAGAAAAAAAAGAGAATACCGCAAATTAAAATTGATAAAATACTTATCTGTTTGTAACATGTGGCTCGAACTGGAAGACCTAGGGTTCGGGAAATCATACGATGGGTGCCTCGCGTGGGGTTATTGATGGTCAATAGTGGTCGGAAGGACTTGGAGTTGATCAAAGAAGTTGTGGTGGCATGATAGATGTTGAAGGGGTTGATTTGGGTTTCGGCGAGATGTTTATGGAAGGGGATCGGATAATAGGAGGCGCAGCGACAGAAGTGGAAGGCGAAGAGGGAGGATCTGGGTTTCGATCATGGAACGGAGGAGGATTTGCTTCAGCATGGAGGAGGTTTGATTTCATGGAGATAGGGTTTCGTTTCTGTTCTTTTTGATGGCGGTTGAGGGTTGTGAAGCAAAAGGGATCGGATGGATTGTAAAGGAGGATCGGAGGGTTTTGTTATAGTGGAAAGGGGCTTGTTATTTTCAAGTTGGGCTAAATGTTTTGGGGTAAGGCCCATTTCTTTTATTTAAGATTTAATTAGTTTAAGGGTTTTAAAAATTTCAAATATTAATCCCGAGTACACACGTAATCAGATTCCGATGAAACGAAAAACATCGGAACCGTGAAGACGAGTACTACGCAATGGATAAGAACTGAGCAGGGCAGACAACAGCTGGATTATTTTCAATTAAATTAAACGCAGTTTAATTTGACTAAAATGAGCTGATTTATCGACAAATCAAACTCAAGGTGAGTTAGATTCACTCAGTTCTCTCAACTTATATTTTATATAAGTTGGTTTTATCTTGTGTTATTGTTGTTCATGGTTGATTGTGATTGTTTGTTATATATATATGCGTATATATATATAAATGGAGTTAATTTCAAAAATAAAATGTTGTTTAAATTCAATGATAAACCAAACCGTTATATTAACAACTAGTCCAAATTATTGGCCATGTTTATAAAGTAAACCCGATCGAATGGATTGTGTGAATTGCCGTGGTGGTTTGAAATAATTTGATTGACATTGAATTATCAGTCTTGATTGTTATGAGACCATTATCTATTTGAATTGAATTGTTTTTATTAGATGGTAGAATATTGACCTGAAATTCACCATTTGTCTGGTTTAAACAAATGGGCACCATTGGTTGAGTAATTGACAGTACAAGGCCTATATCTATCTACCGTCAGGTAAATCGACGAGATAAAGTTATAAAGTTTAGTTTATAACTAAAACTAGATTTTTAAATCTATTATTTTGAATTAAAGATTGTAAAGAGGGAAATAAATATTTATTATTTATAAATTGAGTTTATAATTGGTTTCAAATGATTTTATAAAGGAAATTTCTGATATGTATTAGAGTTATAAGTGAATAAGCTGGGATTAACGTAATGTGATAGATTTGAATAATTGTTTTGAGAGATAAATAAAACGGGAAATTTATTTAAATTAATTTTATAATTAAATTTAACTAAATGATTATTGGGAATTGGGTAACGATGTGATCGTATGTTGGATTTACAAGGTCAACTGTTTGACTATGTTAATCAATTGTTTTGAATTAATCCAACAAGATGGGATGAAGAATATTTATCTAAATTTTAATAAGATTTGAAAAGGGTTAAAGATGAATTGGATTTTTAACAAAAATCCAAGTAGAAAATGTATCGTTTAGAGAAGTAAAAAGGATTATTTTATAAATAATTTTAATCATGAATATACTCGAGAAGGAAATATTTAAAAAGGTAAGCAGTTTTATAAAATATATTATAAATAACATGGGCAGACGAGATGTGATTGGTATTGTAATAAACATTGGTTTTTGAATTATAACTAATATCCATCTTGAGATAAGACCGTTGTTGATCAAGGTCTGAGATGTAAATAAATACCCCAACTTGAATGACTTCGGAATTATCCGAGGATGATATTAGTTTGTAATGGAAAAGTGGGCAAAAATTAATTTATTATTTCTACATGAGAAATAATAACGCAATGTGAATAAAAGAGTGAGAATATATAATGAGATTTCCCAAGAAACGGAAGTGGGAAGGTTTAAGCTTTTATACATATACAAAAAATGATATTTCCATTGTAGAAGAACTAAAAGGCGAATGGTGTGAAATTTAAATAATACTTTCGAGGTGAACTGAAATTGGAAAGTTAAGTTTTTTGAAAATGAATTCGTTCTACAGTAATAAGAATGGATTTACACATTCAAGTATTAAAACGGAAAGAGATCTCGTAACACAAACTTATGAATGATAAGTTGAGTTGATTTTTCCAATATGGAAAGGGGGAAATAAAATAGTAAATGGTTTTGAAACGATGATGGTATAAAGAATTGAATATGATTATAGAATATTTTCCTAATATATGAAAGTAAAATAGTTCGAAATAACCTTACGCCAAAGAAATTATATTTTGAAATGATGAAACATTTAAAGACTTGAGATTAACTATCGTTGATCATTTTAAAAGGGCCCTGTAGTGTTAGTACTGAACTAGTAAACTAATGTTATTCTCACAATTATTTATTTGATAGTTAAAACACCGACTATCAAACCTGACCCATATGATCGTTGGTACGGAAAGACTGGGATCGAGTAAATATTCGAAAACAATTCCGACCAGCGAATACGTGAAAGAAGATTAGTGAAGATAGAGGAATTGAAGACCGTTGATCTTCATGAGAGGAAGAACCACTGATTGAATTTCTCTGGTTTAGCAGCCGGAGATATTTCGATAGGGATTCTTTCGTGAGTGAAATCTACGGATTTGCAAGGACTTTTTGCTACTGATCTTGAGGGTGATTCCTGGGTTGCGGTAGGAAGGTGCCTTCGGTTTATCCTATTCCTGGATGACTGGTATGGACGAATGTCTGACTGAGTATTTCCAAAGAACCACGTATGTTGATTTCTTCAAACGTATTATAGTTGGTCAGCTCCCAACTAGAGTATTTTTGTGGACGTCAATTAGTGATATCTGATGGATCTGACGATGTGGTATTCCAAAAGAATAGTGGCCAGATATTCGAAAGGAAATTCGAGCCTCAAGCCTCATCATCCAGGAAATGACAAAAATCAGGCAGGCAGCATGGCTATGTGGGTCGCTCCCATTAGGGTGTATAATCACCTATCTAGAGGAATTCCATTTGCTTCTTTAATCTATATTTCAATGCTGTCCCTTTTCGGGAGGTGGTTGCTGATCCCAACCATCAGTGATATACATTCGCTACACTCAGGCGAAATGAGTGGTCGGTCATGTGAGGGCTGGGTTGCAAGACGTTCTTGTTGATCCCAGTGTATTCGTCTCTAGAGATACATGATCGGCAGGTGGTCCCATTCCTTGTCAGAGTTGGAATCCAATCTCTAATAAGCGCCTGTAGTTTTGATTTGCATACTATGTATGTGGAGTGTGAGATGCAAGCGTTCCACTAGATTGTTATTTATTTGTATTTATACATTATTATAATATCAGAGAAGATATTGGTTTCAAAACTGTTTTGGGTTATCGTAAGAACCGTTTGTGTTTATGTGTGGATTTGGTCTTACGATTATATATTTTTTTGAAAATATTTTGAACCTTAGAATCATGTTTTGGATGATTTACCCTTAGTACTGTGCCAGTTTATCTCACTCTGGTTCACCAGACTGACCCGGTGTTTTGTAAATGGTCGGGTTAGCCCGGAGTGTACAGGTTCAGGTTATCGAATGCTGTGAAGAGACGGGTTGGAAGAGTTCAGACGTATGATATTATTCTGCTGTGTTGTATATAAGGGCAGATTATTATAACTGTCCAGATGAGTCTATGTACTCAGATATTGTAAGTTTCATTTAAAGCTCTCAATAAAGATTTATTTCTATATTATATTTAGTTCCGCTGCGATGTGAGACTCTGTGTTGTGTTCTCCTTCTTCTTCTATTCTTATATTTCTTTCTTTTCTTATCTCACCCTCTAATTTCTTTCATTAACAATCCGGTGTTCTCGGTGTTTGAAAGGTCGACATGACATACAGTTAAGGTATTTATGTCGATTTTCGGGGCCGAAAACCGTTGGGTCGTTACAAGCTGCCCGTGTCAAAATAAGGGCACCCAGAGTTTAAACACAAGGTCAATCATGTGACTGGTGTGAGAACTAAAACAGTTATTAATCTTTATTTTAAAGTTTGGTAAATCAAGGGACTACGCCGTATAACACGGAACGGGTTTCCTCCCAAGAATACCAGTGCATAAAACAACAGCGCAATGCTAAATAAAGAACAATGAAGCTATTATAAGACCCAAGTCCCATCACACATTGCAACTCAAGCCGGAGGATAGGGTTTTACCTTATAATAGCCAAAGAATGCTTGATACGCTAAATTTCATCTTTTATTATTATTATAAGTGTATAGTGTCAAAACAATTTCAATCATAAGTATCAATCATAGACGGCATAAGTGCCCCCATACCACTATGTCGTCATATATAAGTTCTACAATCAAAACCGCAAAGTCACGTATTGGAAATTGGATTTCCATCTATGAACCGAGGCAAAAGATAGTCCTCACCGAATTCGAGACAATCTAGTCCATATCTCAGGCTACAGCCGCAACTGCACCTAGACAGGGCCGGTCCACTCGATGTGGATTAAATAAAACCCTGAACACTACGTCTCCCCTCCCTATGGGGCGTAAATGAGCCAAATGACTCCATCAGCTCCACACAGTCACCGATATATCCGAGGCGCCTCGCAACAGCAACAACCATACAGGTGAAAATAATATAAATGTCAGGGCTGGTAGATCACTGACACCACCTCTAACTAGAAAGAGACGCACGTTCTCCCTGGACCCTCTCCCGTTTCTAGTTCATACTGGGGTGTGAGGCTCGCGAATCAACATTACACAAAGCTATGCCACATAGGCCGTGCTTTGATCATCAACCATAAGACTCTTCTTTTCAACAAAAGCCTTGATCATTTGCCACTTAGGCATGCCACACAGGCAATTCACTCCATGCGATTGATATCCATCAATATATAACCCCTGAGCTCGTACGTCTCAGAGAAGGGCGTTTAGCAAGAGAATAAATTCTCCACCGCCAAATAGATATATATTTAATAGAAATCAATCACACAGAATAAAATCCAATGTCAGACACACAGTCCATTTACAAGTTCGTTCTGGGTCTGAACGAAACCGGAGGCACCTTGTACCTCGCATATCCATCGATCTCCAAGTACATCTGGACGATCACCAACTGATTCCCTCCTCTTGGGTGTACAGCCCAATCAAGATCATCAGTAATCACCCAAACGATGTGAAGACCTCCGTTCTTCGACCACTGTCTTCATCCACGACACATCGTCGAATCAGTTATTCAGAATGGGATAAACCCGGTCTTTCTGAATAACCCGCGTATATAATAAACAAGTGTTACACAAACACAACATACGCATCATTCCAATTCAGAATATTCTTTTATTCAAATATTCTTATACTTTGGGGAAAGGTTCCCATTAATTTTATCAAAGATAAATTCTTTAAATTTATTCTTTAATCTTCTTTTGAATATCAATTCAAACTAGTCGGGATTAGCGAACCACACCGGAGTAATCATTTATTTTATTTCCCAATCCCAACCTATTCATCTCATGAAGTAAAACTGGTCATACTTCATATCTAACACCACGGTGTTATCGGTAAATTCAATTACCATTTCACATTCAAATCTAGTTAAAGATTTAACTATTGTCCAGAGAAAAACTGGTGACACTCCATTTTCGATCATTTCAATCTAATTAAAGATTCATTAAAACTCCACTTAGTTTTAATCTTCCCAAAAATCAATATTAATGAGTATTTAACTTGGGAAATCATATCTTGTCTTTAACAGGGTTGAAGAACCAACGTCATTTAAAACACAGTTCTCTATAAACCCAAAATCACATTCCATTCATCATCGGGTTAAAGAACAAACGTTGTTAAAACACAGTTCATGATAAACCCAATTCCCATTTGATATTAAATATAAGGCTCTGAATAAAAAATATATCGGCTTATATTCAATATCAAATTCTACGACCAACAAATATCGTATTGGAAATAACGATATAAATATATCTTTCAAATTTCCATGACAATATCTGCATAATCACGAAATCCAACATCGAAATATTCCAAAGACAATTTCGATTCAAATCCATTCCAATTCAATTATTGGAAATTCTAATTACTTTTAAAACCCTTTCAAATCCAATTTATTTATTTAAAAATAAATAAATTATTATTCTAGTTCAAAACTAGTTCATTTCGGAAAAAATCTATTTTTATCTTTTCCAATTTGGAATTTCTCATCTCAATTTTTCACAAATCATTTCTTATGATTTTACACAAATTATTACTATTTTTAATAATTTTATCAAGGCCCGTACAGTCGAATTCCATCAACGGCCATCGAACTACAATTGCAGCGACCTTTTCCAAATTTGATTTGGACATAATTCCAAATCCAAGTGTTAGATTTCAAATCTCTAATATTCGTTAGAAAGCTCTTTTCGATACGAACCCAATGGTTCTGGTTTTAGGAGAATCCGACGGTCGGATCTCCCGTAATATCCATTCGAAGTCAATGGTTGAAATTCGCGAACTGCCACGGTGCGGAGCGTTCTATTCAGGCCATTATATATATATATATATATATATATATATATATTGTCGATTTCCTTTTAAAACGTATTTTATAAATCGTTTTAAATTCGTTTTCAAAACGATTTCAACTTCATATTCAATTTCTAATCAAAATTTAAAATTCCATATCATTAGCCTGTAAATGATAATATTTTCAAAACGTTATATTTCGAAATCACTTACTTTTCTATATTCATTATAAAAATGAATAAAATCGATATAAATATCGTTTACGTCAAAATGGCATCAATCTAATCAACACGGCTTTTATTCAACACATGAATGTTTTCTTTTATTCAACACATGAATATTTATTTTATTCAACACAGGAATATTTATTCTATTCAACACATGAATTTATATTCTATTCAACACATGAATATTTATTTTATGCAACACAGGAATATTTATTCTATTCAACACATGAATATTTATTCTATTCAACAGATGAATTTATGTTCTATTCAACACATGAATTTATTCTATTCAACACATGAATTTATATCCTATTCAACACACGAATATTATTCTATTCAACACATGAATTTTCTTTTATAATATTCCTTATTTTCCAAATTGGAATGAGGCCCAGTCAATTACCATATAACGTTAATTATATGGATTCCCTACAACTCATGTATATAATAGCAACGATAAATCATCAACCATCATCCAGAGTGCACCACATAACTACATAAGCATTAAATATAAATAATTAACGCTTACACAGTCTGTTAATACATTGATTGACGTACAACTAAACAATCAGGATTAGTGTACGTCAAATCTCATCCTAATACCCGTGTGGGGTTTCAAATCAACAAACATATATTTTATTTGTGCAGTTGGGCGATGTGTAAAATTTATCGTCCCAATCAATATTAGTCAAATCAATGTATAAACAAATCGTCCGATTTGTTTATTACTATTTATTTTATATACACGTTAAAAAATATATTTTTTACTATAAAATATTTTCCACTATAAAATATTATATTCCATTCCACATCACACAATCAACTTTCACAACACACCAATTAAACAAACA
Organism: Allium sativum; assembly: GCA_030737875.1. Classification (NCBI taxonomy): domain Eukaryota; kingdom Viridiplantae; phylum Streptophyta; class Magnoliopsida; order Asparagales; family Amaryllidaceae; genus Allium; species Allium sativum. The sequence continues at coordinate 1,011,977,841 of CM060926.1, read as the reverse complement.
AGTTATCCATGGTCTGTGGACAACGGGTGTCGGGTGCTACTAAGCACCGTCTGCACCCTTATATATATTTTAACTTGAAAACAAATTAAAAGTGAGGAGTTCTCACCAAGAAGCTAAACCAAACATCGCGACTCTTCATATGTAGGAAATCTTCGTCGTGTTTCCAACGAGATCTGTTCAATACTGTTTGTGTTAAAAAAAATACATTTTTAACCACGCTACTTCCTATATAAAGATCGAATTTTTATTTCGACGCTATAAAAATCACATTTTTATTTCAACATATATAATAAAAATCATATTTTTATTTCGTTACATATATAAAAATTATATTTTTATATTCTCAATTATTTAAAAATTCTATTTTTATTCCGCTACTCATATAAAAATCGAATTTTTATCCTCACTACTTCATGATAAAAATAAAGTTCATATTTTTATTTCTCTTCATATAAAAATCGTATTTTTATTCTAAACCACATCTATAAAAATCATATTTTTATTCGATTAAAAATCATATCTTTATACGATGAAAATTAATAGCTTTATTCGAATAAAAATCCTATCTTGTCACGATAAAAACCTAATCTTTGCTAATGCTATTACATTTATAATAGAATTGAATTCATAAATCCTATTATATATTAAAAATTGATTTTATTTAAAACAATAGCATGACAGAAAAATATATAAAATAACTAGAAAAAAATATAAACACCCACTGATTTCTATCGGAGGGGGGTTTGTTTGGCGTTCGCTGGAGGCTTGAAGGCGGCGATGGCTGGCCCTATGGCGATGGCGGCTAAGGTTTAGGTTGGGTAGCGGCGGATTTTCATGGATTTTGGGTTGGGTTTCCAGTGGAGAAGAGGTGAATGAGGGAGGGAGGGGGGCGCTCGCCTGAGACCGACGCCGGCGGCGATAGGTGGGTGGCGGCGACGAGGGGAGGCTCCAATGAGAACGATGGTTTTGTTTTTTTTTTGTTTTTTCTTTCTATTTGAATCGATCAACGGGGAGGGGGGCACTGAGAGAAGGTATAAAGAGAGAGAGGGTTTTATTTAATTAATTTATTTTATTTTCAAAAAGGCAATTTTTTATTTCGAGCTCGAAATCGAACCCACCGACTGTCGTCCCTAGCTAATTACCCCCATTCTGAACACAATGGGATATGTATCGTAGGCTGATTCGACTGTTTCGATCAGTTTTCGTCAAAATCAAAATATAAATCTATATATTGAATTTGAACGCACATTTCATTTTACCGGGGCCAATATTAACTCTAAAAATTCCCAAAAAATTATTCCTAGCTTCGTATTGACGATATGGTCCTGACAAAACAAATTTCATCGAATTCTGAGACCGTTTGAAAAATGGCCGTTTTCTGGTCGATCGAAATTGACTGAAACTGTTAAAACACGTTTTACTTCGCCACGCTCGCATATTGATTCAGAAAATTACCAATTTTGGAATCTAGCAATAATTAGACATCCCAGGTCCAACAAAAGTGGTTTCGTCGAAAACCGAGGTCGTTTGCAAAATTTTCATTTTTAAGGGCCAAAATTTCCATAGCGGTTATTCTGAATTTTCAATTGGACATAACTTTTCATCTTCGCTATGAAATTTCAATTTTTCGGATTCATTGGAAAGATATTCTCAAATAGATTCTAATATTTTTGGCTTCGCTAAAATCCGGTTTATTTTGAATCCTGTACATTCACTTGAAATTAGAAACCGAATTTTCGAATTACCGCGCCATTTTCAATTCCTTTTATATTTAAAAATAAATATTTATATTCTAACGACGATTCAAATAAATATATACGTTCTAATTCTATTCAAAATAAATTTCTCGTCCTTATTATTTAAAATAATTGATTTTAAATATTCAAAATTCATCAAAATTGCCAAAATAAAAATTTTAAATTAGCCCGGATTTCTAGGTTATAACAATCTCCCCCACTTAAAACTTTTCGTCCCCGAAAAGGAACGAAGCCGAAAGTTGTTTAACTAATCAACTCAACTTCCATTGTTTTCATTACGGCTTAAGTTCTTCAACTTTTCAGTTTCTAAGAACTTTTCAAATTTTTCAAAAATTTGGATAACACCCAAAATTTTCGAATTTTTTTGCCATAACCTCCCTTGCACCGGGGACTTCGGGATATTTCAAATAGCCTCACATGGCCCTCGTCGATCCAAAAAGAAAAATAAATAGCCAAGCGGCTAGCCAATCGGCTCATAAAATCATCAAAACCCAATAAATTCGTAAACATCTACCTATTTGTCGAGCAAACAGTTTTATTCCTCTTCTCTAGCCTCCTTACTATGACTTGTTCAATGTAAGTACATGTATATGCATGCAAATGTGACTAATTTTCAATATAACTCAATATTTGGTTCAATTTGGCTAAAGGTTCAACATTTAATTAATCAAACAATAATCAAATAACACCAATCAATTAGTTGATTAACATTTCAAATTCATAATTTTGATACATAGTCAAAGATCACATTTTTTGTGCCAAATCACAACAATAATCCCTATCTAGTTTTAGTTCTCACACCAGTCTGTGAAAATATATAAATATCACACTTTTGGCACTCAAATATAAATACTGATGATGCGGCCGCATCATCAGAATTATCCCCGGGCGACTAGAGTGTGACTCTATATCCATCCAGTATATTGAAGGCTTTCAATACACGTGGATCAGACATATATTAAAATCTCTATATACCTGATAGTCCAAATTAATATAAAATAAATAATCAAATACGAATAACTAATTTAAATTTTCAAAACAAAAACCGTTTTCATTTTTTTTTTAAAATATACTCTTCACACTCGTTCTAGGATATTACTGATCCCATCACTAACGATTCATTCCCATTGGATATTACTAATCCAATCTCTGATGAATTCTTTCATTTGGTTCTAATGTGTCTTGTTCTCCAAGCTCTGTAAACCAAAGCTCTTATACCAAATGTAACGAAAAGGAATTTCGCTCGATCCGAATCGATCGCTAAATCGACCAAGACCGTTCGAAACCCTTGATTATTTAGAGAACACGACAAATCGGAACGCAAACAGAAGAACATTTCATTGTTTATTACAACAATTCCAATAGATTACAAGAATATACAGAGTATAAATTAATATTACACAACAGAAAAATATTACAGATTACAATACATTACATAGCAGCGGAAAAATAATACAAAACACAACTGAAAGTAATACACGGATACAGAGCTTTCCGAGTATCGTTCCAGCTATAAACCAAGATCCTGTGAAAATAAATCTGCAGAACCAAAACTACAAGCTGCCCATGCCAAAATAAGGGCATCCAGAGTTTAGGTTAAAACAATAAACTCTAGGTCAGTCATGTGACTAGTGTGAGAACTAAAACAATTATTAATCTTTATCTTAAAGTTTGGTAAATCAAGGGACCACGCCGTATAACACGGAACGGGTTTCCTCCCAAGAATACCAGTGCATAAAACAACAACACAATGCTAAATAAAGAACAATGAAGCTATTATAAGACCTAAGCCCCATCACACAATGCAACACAAGCCGGAGGATAGGGTTTTACCTTATAATAGCCAAAGAATGCTTGACACGCTAAATTTCATCTTTTATTATTACTATAAGTGTATAGTGTCAAAACAATTTCAATCATAAGTATCAATCATAGACGGCTTAAGTGCCCCATACCACTATGTCGCCATATATAGGTTCTACAATCAAAACCGCAAAGTCACGTATTGGAAATTGGATTTCCATCTATGAACCGAGGCAAAAGATAGTCCTCACCGAATTCGAGACAATCTATTCCATGTCTCAGGCTACAGCCGCAACTGCACCTAGGAGCCATAGGGCCGGTCCACTCGATGTGGATTGAACAAAACCCTGAACACTACGTCTCCCCGCCCTATGGGGCGTAAATGAGAGAAATGACTCCATCGGCTCCACACAGTCACCAATATATCCGAGGCGCCGTGCAACAGCAACAACCACACAGGTGAAAATAATATAAATGTCAGGGCTGGTATATCACTGACACCACCTCTAACTAGAAAGAGACGCACGTTCTCCCTGGATCCTCTCCCGTTTCTGGCTCATACCGGGGTGTGAGGCTCGCGAATCAACGTTACACAAAGCTACGCCACACAGGCCGTGTTTTGATCATCAACCACAAGACTCTTCTTTTCAACAAAAGCCTTGATCATTTGCCACTTAGGCATGCCACACAGGCAATTCACTCCATGTGATTGATGTCCATCAATATATAACCCCTAAGCTCGTACGTCTCAGAGAAGGGCGTTAAGCAAGAGAATAAATTCTCCGCCGCCAAACAGATATATATTTAATAGAAATCAATCACACAGAACAAAATCCAATGTCAGACACACAGTCCATTTACAAGTTCGTTCTGGGCCTGAACGAAACCGGAGGCACCTTGTACCTCGCATATCCATCGATCTCCAAGTACATATGGACGATCACCAACTGATTCCCTCCTCTTGGGTTTACAGCCCAATCAAGATCATCAGTAATCACCCAAACGATGTGAAGACCTCCGGTCTTCGACCACCGTCTTCATCCTTGGCACATCGTCAAATCAGTTATTCAGAATGGGATAAACCCGGTCTTTCTAAATAACCCGCGTATATAATAAACAAGTGTTACACAAACACAACATACTCCTCATTCCAATTCAGAATATTCTTTTATTCAAATATTCTTATACTTTGGGGAAAGGTTCCTATTAATTTTATCAAAGATAAATTCTTTAAATTTATTCTTTAATCTTCTTTTGAATATCAATTCAAACTAGTCGGGATTAGCGAACCACACCGGAGTAATCATTTATTTTATTTCTCAATCCCAACTATTCATCCCACGAATTAAAACTGGTCATACTTCATATCTAACACCACGGTGTTATCGGTAAATTCAATTACCATTTTCACGTTCAAATCTGATTAAAGATTTAACTATCGTTTGGAGCAAAACTAATTAAAGATTCATTAAAACTCCACTTAGTTTTAATCTTCCCAAAAATTAATATTAATGATTATTTAACTTGGGAAATCATATCTTGTCTTTAACAGGGTTGAAGAACCAACGTCATTTAAAACATGGTTCACTATAAACCCAAAATCACATTCCATTCATCATCGGGTTAAAGAACAAATGTCGTTAAAACACAGTTCACGATAAACCCAATTCCCATTTGATATTAAATATAAGTCTCTGAATAGAAAATATATCGGCTTATATTCAATATCAAATTTTACGACCAACAAATATCATATTGGAAATAACGATATAAATATATCTTTCAAATTTCCATAACAATATCTGCATAATCACGAAATCCAACATCGAAATATTCCAAAGACAATTTCGATTCAAATCCATTCCAATTCAATTATTGGAAATTCTGGTTACTTTTAAAACCCTTTCAAATCCAATTTATTTATTTAAAAATAAATTATTATTCTAGTTCAAGACTAGTTCATTTCGATAAAAATCTATTTTTATCTTTTCCAATTTGGAATTTCTCATCTTAATTTTTCACAAATCCTTTCTTATGATTTCACACAAATTATTACAATTTTTAATAATTTTATCAAGGCCCGTACAGTCGAATTCCATCAACGGCCATCGAACTACACTTACAGCGACCTTTTTCAAATTTGATTTGGACATAATTCCAAATCCAACCGTTAGATTTCAAATCTCTAATATTCGTTAGAAAGCTCTTTACGATACGAACCCAACGGTTCTGGTTTTAGGAGAATCGATGATCGGATCTCCCGTAATATCCATTCGAACTCAATGGTTGAAATTCGTGAACTGCCGCGGCGCGGCGCGTTCCATTCAGGCCATTTAATATATATATATAATATTATATATATTTTGTCGATTTCCTTTTAAAACGTACTTTATAAATCGTTTTAAATTTGTTTTCAAAACGATTTCAACTTCATATTCAATTTCTAATCAGAATTGAATATTCCATATCATTAATCTGTAAATGATAATATTTTCAAAACGTTATATTTTGAAATCATTTCCTTTTCTATATTCATTATAAAAATGAATAAAATCAATATAAATATCGTTCATGTCAAAATGGCGTCAATCTAATCAACACGGCTTTTATTCAACACATGAATGTTTTCTTTTATACAACACATGAATATTTATTTTATTCAACACAGGAATATTTATTCTATTCAACACATGAATTTATATTCTATTCAATACGTGAATATTTATTTTATTCAACACAGGAATATTTATTTTATTCAACACATGAATATTTATTCTATTCAACACATGAATTTATATTCTATTCAACACATGAATTTATTCTATTCAACACATGAATTTATATTCTATTCAACACATGAATATTATTCTATTCAACACTTGAATTTTCATTCTATTCAACACATGAATTTTCTTTTATAATATTCCTTATTTTCCAAATTGGAATGAGGCCCAATCAATTTCCATATAACGTTAATTATATGGATTCCCTACAACACATGTATAAAATAGCAACGATAAATCATCAACCATCATCCAGAGTGCACCACACAACTGCATAAGCATTAAATATAAATAATTAGCGCTTACACAGTCTGTCAATCCATCGATTGATATACAACTACACAATCAGGATTAGTGTACGTCAAATCTCATCCCAATACCCGTGTGGGGTTTCAAATCAACAAATACAGATTTTATTTGTGCAGTTGGGCGATGTGTAAAATTTATCGTCCTAATCAATATCAGTCAAATCAGTGTATGAACAAATCATCTGATTTGTTTATTACTATTTATTTTATATACACGTTAAAAATTATATTTTTAACTATAAAATATTTTCCACTATAAAATATTTTATTCCATTCCACATCACACAATCAACTTTCACAACACACCAATTAAACAAACAAGTCATCCATGGTCTAGGGACAACGGGTGTCGGGTGCTACTAAGCACCGTCTGCATCCTAGTTTATATTTCAACTAGAAAACAAATTAAAAGTGAGGAGTTCTCACCAAGATGCTAAACCAAACACCGCAACTCTTCATATGTAGGAAATCTTCGTCGTGTTTCCAACGAGACCTGTTCAACACTGTTTGTGTTAAAAAAATACATTTTTAACCATGCTACTTCCTATATAAAGATTGAATTTTTATTTCGACGCTATAAAATCACATTTTTATTTCAACACATATATAATAAAAAACAGATTTTTATTTCGCTACATATATAAAAATTATATTTTTATATTCTCCATTATATAAAAATTCTATTTTTATTCCGCTACTCATATAAAAATCGAATTTTTATTCTCACTACTTCATGATAAAAATAAAGTTCATATTTTTATTTCTCTTCATATAAAAATCGTATTTTTATTCTAAACCACTTCTATAAAAATCATATTTTTATTATCTCTATTATAAAAATCATATTTTTATTCGATTAAAAATCATATCTTTATACGATGAAAATTAATAGCTTTATTCGAATAAAAATCCTATCTTGTCACGATAAAAATCTAATCTTTGCTAATGCTATTACATTTATAATAGAATTGATTTCATAAATCCTATTATATATTAAAAATTGATTTTATTTAAAACAATTGCATGAGAGAAAAGTATATAAAATAACTAGAAAAAAAATATAAACACTCACTGATTTCTATCGGAGGGGGGGTGTTTGGCGTTCGGTGGAGGCTTGCAGGCTGCGGTGGCTGGCCCTATGGCGACGGCGGCTAGGGTTTAGGTTGGGTGGTGGCGGATTTTCATGGATTTGGGGTTGGGTTTCCAGTGGAGAAGAGGTGAATGAGGGAGGGAGGAGGATCGAAGGGGGGGCGCTCGCCTGAGACCGACGCCGGCGGCGATGGGTCGGTGGCGGCGACGAGGGGGAGGCTCCAGTGAGAACGATGGTTTTGTTTTCTTTTTCTTTTTTCTTTCTATTTGAATCGGTCAACGAGGGGGGCTTTGGGAAGGTATAAAGAGAGAGAGAGGGTTTTATTTAATTATTTTATTTTATTTTCAAAAAGGCAACTTTTTATTTCGAGCTCGAAATCGAACCCACCGATTGTTATCTCTAGCTAATTACCCCCATTCCAAACACAATGGGATATGTATCATAGGATGATTCGACTGTTTCGATCATTTTTTCGTCAAAATCAAAATATAAATCTATATATTGAATTTGAACGCACATTTCAATTTACCGGGGCCACATATTAACTCTAAAAATTCCCGAAAAATTATTCCTAGCTTCGTATTGACGATTTGGTCCTAACAAAATAAATTTCGTTGAATTCTTAGACCGTTTGAAAAATGGCCATTTTCTGGTCGATCGAAATTGACTGAAACTGTTAAAACATGTTTTACTTCGCCACACTCACATATCGACTCAGAAAATTACGAATTTTGGAATCTAGCAATAATTATTCATCCCGGATCCAACAAAAGTGGTTTCATCGAAAACCGAGGTTGTTTGCAAAATTTCCATTTTTAAGGGCCAAAATTTCCATAGCGATTATTCTGAATTTTCAATTGGACATAACTTTTTATCTTCGCTATGAAATTTCAATTTTTCAGATTCGTTGGAAAGATATTCTCAAATAGATTTTAATATTTTTGGTTTCGCTAAAATCTGGTTTATTTTGAATCCTGTACATTCATTTGAAATTTGAAATCGAATTTTCGAACTACCGCGCCATTTTCAATTCCTTTTATGTTTAAAAACAAATATTTATATTCTAGTGACGATTCAAATAAATATATACATTCTAATTATATTTAAAATAAATTTCTCGTCATTATTATTTAAAATAATTCATTTTAAATATTAAAAATTCATCAAAAATTGCCAAAATAAAATTTTTAAATTGGCTTGGATTTCCGTGTTATTACAAGGACTTAAGTGTTTTTTAAATAAATTAAAACTAGGGTTTCTAGTGTTTTTTATTGTTTGTTTTTATTGTTTCAATTTGTAATCAAATTTAGAGTTTTCTAGTTTGTCTCTAAAATTAGGGAGATGAATTACGGGATTTGTAATTTTGGGAAATCTGGTTCCGGAGATAGAAACCAGTGCAGGGTTTTGAGCGTAAGGTTAAGAACAGTTTGGAGCGAGTGTCGCGAGTTTAAAGGGGATTGTAAGCGTAGAGATTGTTTTAACTCCTAGTAGAAACCTTGGGGAATGCAGCAGTAGGCAGGGTTTTGCCGAAGCTGGGTATATCTGTGTGTTATTTATTTTCCGCATTTATTCTGATTATTTTCTGTGTTGTTATTATTTAATTACTCTGCGAAAATCTGCGATAAACCCTATAACCCCCCTCTAGAGTTAATTTAGATCCTACAATACCCTTTTTATTGCAAAAATTCTCAAAATTTTTATTTCAAATTCTCCACCGTGGTTACTACGTATAGTTTTGATTTTTTAAAGAATTATTTTGAATCCTTTTTGCAAAAGTTTTTAATATATCTATAGAATCACTTTTACATTTGAGAAAAAGAGTCCAGGTGTATTTAGAGTAATCGTCGACAATAACAAAAACATTCTACTATAATTTATTGATTGAACTTGAAATGGATCAAATAAATCCATATGAAGTAACTTTAATGATTTTGAAGCATAAGTCTTATCTTTTAGCTTAAATGAACTCTTTTTACGTTTTCTTAATTGATAGGCGTTAGATATACTATCTATTTTAAAATCCATTTTAGCAAGCCATCTTTCTAAATCTAGTTTAATTTTTTTAGAAAGGAGTTTAAAGTTCAAATGTCCAAATCTTTTAAGCCAAAACCAAAGGTCACTTGTATTAGACAAAAGATATAAGTTATTATTTGAAATTTTCATACTTGGATATAAATATTTTTCTTCCTAATTCCTTCAAATATAATATTTGAATTATTATAATCAATGTAACACTTACCTTTCTCAAATTTAGTTTTATAACCTTTACCACACAACTAACTTATACTAAGTAAGTTGTGTTTTAAATTCCTAACTAACAAAACATCAAAAATAGTATGAGTTTTAGAATTACCGACATTGATGATGCTAATCACATATCCTTTTGAGTTATCACCAAAGTAAACCATTCCTCCATTTTCATAAACTATATCATTCAGTATATCCGAATTTCCAATCATATATCTTGAACAACTACTATCAAGTATCCATTTGTTTTTCTTGATTTGCACCATTTGTTCATTGAGTGTTCAATCATCAAGATCCATATAACATATCTATTCCTGCAAAATACACCTATTCAGTGATAACTTGCTTTTCAAAATAATTAAATGCAGAATCATGAAATAATAATGAATTGAATATTTTTGAACTAGTATTATTAGAAATTTCAAATTTTGCATTTTAAACTTTTCAAAATTTCATATTATGAAAATTTTGAAAACCAATTCTTTGATATCAATTATTAGGAAATGCGGATTACGGAGCTTAAATCTAACTTAACACTAAAAGGGGACGAATTGTATTTAATGGCATTTATAAACTTTTTGAAATCTATTTGAATATAACACAATCAAATGAAAATCACAAATACGAATCAGTCATAGAATTAGACACATATACAGATAATAAGTAAAAGTAGTAATGGAAAGAACACACTGAAATTTTATATGGTTTGGAGCTGCCTTATATCCAGTCCTACACAAATCTGGGTTGCAGATTTATTTTCAAATAAACTTCAATATCCATTCTTACAATCCTTGATTTCAAGGGCCATGAAGTCCACCCCCAAATGCTTCCAAACACATGGCGCTCTCTTGATTTAACCAGGCTACAAGATCACCTAATTGATTTATGGCCTACAATCACACTCAGTTGGTTTGAACGGGTTACAACAACACCTTTTCTGTATAGTTTTGTAGAGAGACTCGATCTGACTTTGATCTTTTGATCTTTGAGAGAGAGTGGTAGACAATTAAACTAGAAATGATCTGGTTTGATTCTCTTTGAATTTCATTGAAAACTAAGAATACAAATGGAAAGGAGAAAGGAGTGTAACAACCCGGATTTTTATATAGAAATATTTAAGTAGTTTATATATTTAAAATGATTAATTTTAAGATTTAACCACTTGGAATTAATATAAAGTGAGAATTATAACGATAAATTAACTTAAGATTGAAAAGCTTGAGTTTAAAGTCCAATTAAATTTATGTTGAAGCTATGTAAAATTATATTTGAATATAAATGATAATAAGATATTATTATCATGGAATGTGAGTGTTTTGAAATCGATTAATTATTTATTCGATTTTACTAACATGTGAAATAGCCAATTTTCAAACGACCTCGTATTTTAACAAAACTAATTTTATAAAATCCATAATGGTTAATTAACGCAAGATTTCAAAATTTCGAGTCAAGTGGACTTGTTATGTGATCGTGAGCGATATAAACACGTGTCGATTTGTGGTTTGAAACTAAAATAGTGTTTTGAAAAAAGTCTCGGAATTTGACGAAATCAGTTTCATTGAGTTTGGAATATTGAAATACAGAAGAATGTCAAATTTTATAACGAACGGAGCTTTTTTGTGGTCATGTGTGAATGAAATGCTATATGAGAATAATAAAAATATCCCCTCTATATATTATCCTAAACCTATTCCTCTCATTCATTTCACAGCCGCTATTTATAAACTCCAGATCCAATGCCTCACAATGATCGGAGCCAATTAGTTTGATATCAGACTTCAGCTTCAACTACAATATTGGTGAGCTTAACAATATGAAGCTATTCAACGATTAGGATCAACAATGATGTAGTCGATCGATGGCAAAATTGCCATAGCCGTCAGATCTTAAGATGCAAATTTCGATGACTACGGCATTGATGGATGATGGTATCAACATGGAAGTTGTAGAGGGTGGCGAGGTGGAGGCTCGACCAGAGTTTGGAGGCTAACAACCAACATGGACTATCGGAATTTCATTTTGAATAAAGGTTAGCCATGTTCAATTTTTGGCCGATGGCGCCGTCGTCGCGGAATTCTAGGCCAGGGGGTCTAAAGGGAGTTCGAGCATGGGGGAAATGTGTTCGAATGGTGGTGGTCGGGTCATCGCTGGTGTAGTGGCGGCGAAGAAATCAGGGTTTCAGTGTTTTCCATTCGACTCTAGATCTTGGGCAAATGGTGGCCTTTGGGGAAGTGTGCCTTCGACAAAGGAAGTTGGTGGAGCGGCAAAGCCGATGGTAATAGGGGATCTCCATCCGGGTGGCTATAGGTGGCGCAGTGATCAAATAAGGGTGTGTGGGTTTTCTTTCATTCGATGCTAGGGTATCACATTTTGATCATGGATTTGGCTAAGATTATTTTAAGTTAATCCAAGTGATTAGTGACTAATAATGTCATTAGTTAAATATATACTATTTTAATTCAAGCTAAATGTTATAACCTTTATAACTTTTCATACGATGTCTTGAGTTCGTAATTGCGAAGCCTACGCGTATGGATTAGATTGAAGTGCTTTGGAGCTACTTGCGTTTTTATCAAATTTTAAACGCTTGTTTGAAATTAGATAAACTGATGTGAAATTTTCAAATTGAATAGATGGTGAGCTAACTCTCACACTTTCTGGAATATTGTTATTTCGTATGATAGTATTCATTATTGTTAGTATAAATTGTTTGTTTGGATGTTTTGGATGATTTGTTGCTTTGGTTGTGATTGTCGATATTTATGTTTCCGTCTGTGAATGGATGACCTTTGACACTATCTACTGTTAAGCGAAAAATTCATCTTAAATGAATTAGATTATATTATCTATTTCATATGCATATATAAAATGATATTATGAGCTACGATGCAGGGAGAACATGTTGGAGGGATCCAACATGATTCCTCAATGTTTTGGAGGTTACTTGTCTTCATATTGTTCAAATATGAACTGATTAACCTAAGTAACATTAAATATGTTTGGATGTTTATTGTTGAATTAAATTCAACACTGATGTGTTATTAATCAGTAATCATTATTGATTAAGTAATTGACAGCAAATAGCCTAAAATCCATATTTTGAAGACGTTGATTCGCCGTCAGGCGAATTGACTAAGTTGAAGTTATAATATTTATTTTTATAACTGAAGCAAGGTTTTAAATTAGTTTATATAAGTAATATAAAATAGAAGTTTTATAGATAATAATATTCATAACCGTATTTTAATAAGGAAATTATAAAGTGATCTATATAGCAAATTCCAGTGGTTAAATAAGTTTTTAAAGCAAGTAAGTCAGAAATTAACCTAAGTGTTAATAGTTTGGGATAATTGTTTTAAATAAATAATTAAGCGGGATTTTGTTAATTTAATTAAGTTATTAATTAATTTAAAAGTGAGGATCAACTTGAGACCAGTTAACAAGTTAACTATATTTTTAGGTTGAAAAGTCAACTGTTTAAATTGAAATTGGTTATTAAATTAATTTGTTTTCAATTAATTTAATAGAAATAGTTTAAAATATAGCTGTTTAGACTTAATAAGATTTTTAAAAGTTAATTAATCTTTTAATCAACCGTGTATAAAAAAAATTATTAAGTTGACAGTTATTAATAAAGTTGGTTATTATTTTAATAACTTTAAGAGGGGTTAACTATTTTATTTAGTTAATAAGGAAGTTAACTACTTTTACTTTAGTTAATGTTGCAGTTAATTATTATTTTAATTAATAATGATTAAAGTGATTCCCTTTTTAAGATGGAATTCATCAAAGGAAATTGATCAAGTTTGAAATAAGATTTTAGTTTAATTTGGTAAAGGGTTTTATAAAGCGGTTTTAGAATAAATGCAAATTTTATAAACCAGGTCTGTAAAAGAGATTTAAACTAATGAGATGGTTTAAAATATGCATTTACTTAATAGTAAAGTAGAAATTATTGTAATTTAAAGGAGAATTTCAAAAATGCAAAGGAAGGATGCTTAATGGACTTGTGTAAAGGATTTTCTAAACGGATTTTTGTAACAAATCCAAGTTGTGACGAATTGTATTAAAGAAATTTAAAGCTAAATGTTAGTGTTTTAGTAAGGGCTTACTTAATAAATGAACAAAGTAAAAAGGGATATAATTGAAAAGATATTGTTCAAATGAAACGAATGGTTTATAAAACCATATTTAAATTGAATAGTAAATAGGACTTGTAATATATAGATGATATCAGGTTTTGGGTTACATATTTTTATCTACCTTAAAAATAAGAACAAAGTCGAGTCAAGACTTGAGAGGTAAACAAAATACTCTGACTTGAACAACTTCATTGTTATCTAAGAGGTGATACTGGTTAGAAAATGAAAGCAGATGCTGGATATCAAATTATTATTTCCATAAGTAATGTAATGAACTTTAATTCAAAAAGTTTAAAAGTTAAATAAAATTGTCGGGTTTTATAGTAAACAATAAACAATGTATCACATGACATTGTTTGGGCCAGATATGAATTGTTACTATACTTATACCATTTGGTTAAGTATATAGCGCTATTTTCTAAGTATTGAAATTAATATTGTTTTATGAATACAATTATGCCAAGAGATGAGTGCATGGCTATGGTTTTTGAAGTAGAAGTAATGAAAGACAAGAGGTTTTTGAATATACTTCTCCCATTGAGGTAAGTATATGGAATTAATTTTTGAGAGTCGAGGAAATTATTTTAATAAATGGTTAAAAATAAATAGTGCATGTGCTGCCGATGTACTTAACTATACTGTTTGATTTGATAGTTAAAGAACCAACTATCAATAAATATCCTTTTTAACTTATAACGTGTAGGTTCAAGGAACCGGGAATGGAACTGGATCCCAAACCACTTTGAAAAGAATTTGCAAGTATGTTTATGTGTATTAAGATGACTTGAAGGCGCAGATATTCGGAGCTCGCTGATGTCTAAGATTAACTACTAGGATTATACTTGTAGAAGTAGTCCCAACGTTCTGGGTTCTGGATGATGCGAGTACTTCTTGTTGCTAATCCTAGGGTTATCCTGATAGGGTATAGTAAAAGAGAACCTTCAGTTTATTCTGGTCTTGGACAACTTGTATAGACAGATGTCTAGCATCGTATTGACTTAGATCACATATTTAGATTTTTACAAATATACTAACAATGGTGGTGGAGAAGGAAGCTTATTTTAGCTAAACACCGAAGTATCTTTGTGCAAATCAATTAGTGATTGATAGATTTGACAATGTTGCATTCAAAGTTGAATGTGATTTTTCCAAAAGGGTAATCGTAGCTTCAAACCTCATCAACCAGGAAATGACTGAAATCATAACTACAAGAAATTTGACCATTACCTACCAATAAATATGGGTAGGTAAAGAGAACCTTTATCTACCAATATTCAATGGTAAAATTTATTGGTAGGTAAATATTGTAAATATTATTAAAATGTTAAAGGATGACTATCTACAAATAATTATAGGTAGGTAAAATGTATTATCTACACATGTACAAAATGGGAAGTTTTTTTTGCGATTAGCCCCTACATTTTTCTCATATCATTTTAAAGTTGAGTTATGTGATGATGTGTCAAAAAAGTATATTCTAGCAATTTTTTTGAATTGAAGATTTCACTTGCATATCCTAGCAATGTTTTTTGTAAAATCGTTTCTTTATTAGTTATTAATAATTATTTAGAAATATGAAATAATTAACAATTAATGAATTGATAAACAATAAATAAATTGTAAGTAATTAATACTAAATAATCATTTGTTAATAATTTATCAGAAATTGTTATTTTTCCTCAAACAATTGACGGGAAAAGTTAGAACTTTAAATTTTTTCCTAAAATGTTTCATAATTTCACACTAATATGTCATCATCTGAAATGACTAAAACATATTTTCTCCAGTTTATTGCAGTGACGCAAGCCATACCGTAACGAACTGGGATTTTCGACTCTGAAAATCAACACCAAACTACCATGTTGACCATTCAGACATCGAACAATCCAGATCATTAATAGAAAGAAGTTAGAGGGTGAGAATAGATAAGATAGAAAATTAGAATAGAAGAAGAAGAACACAATCAGAGTAAACACGAATCTCACAGCGGAACGAATTAAATATAATACATAACATAACTTTGCAATAAAACAGTGTATATATATAATGACATTATCAGAGTACAACACTTACACACAGCGGAAATAACAATAGCTATAAAGTCCTGAAGCCTCATGCTTCAAGCTCCTCCAAGCATATCTGTAAAGACCTGAACTACTTGACTTCCCGTACAAATTTGGGAACCTAAGAGTTTAGGGAAAACAAAACAAAATAAACTCTGGGTCAGTCATGGGACTGGTGTGAGTAAACTCAAATCATCGGTTTAACTTTTCAAAATCCTTTTCAAAAGAAAAGATAATCATAAGACCGATCCACACATAAACACGGATGGTTTTTACCTTACGATAACCCAAAACAGATTTTGAAATCAATACTTCTCTGATATTATAATAATGTCCAATCACAAATAATTAGAATCTAGCAGAACGCTTGCATCTCACGTTCCATATATATAGTATACAAACAAAACCGCGGGCGCTTATTGGAGATTGGATTCCAACTATGACAAGGTATAGGACCACCTGCCGATAGTGTATCTCTAGAGGCAAATACACTGGGTTCAACAAGAACGTCTTGCAACCCGGCCCACACATGACCGACCACTCATTTCACTTGGGTGTATCAAATGTATATCACCAACGGTTGGGAGCTACCCACCGTCTTCCCGAAAAGGAACAACATCGAATAGATAAAGAATGAATTGTATTTTCTCTAGATAGGTGATATACACCCTAATGGGAGCGACCCACTTAGCCATGCTGCCTTCCCGATTTCTGTCATTTCCCGTTTGATGAGGCTTGAGGTCATAACGTATCAATTGAAACACTTGATCACCATTTACTTTGAATGCCACATTGTCATACCCGTCAAATCACAAATTGATTTCCTCAAAAATACCACGGGTATAAAGCTAAGTGAAACGAATTCCTCCGCCACCAAACGTAAGTACGTCTGAAGAGATCAACTTACGTGATCCGTTGGATATACTTTGTCAGACATTCGTCCATTCACGTTTGTCCTGGGACTAGACAAACCGAAGGCACTATTCTATAAACAGGATAGCCTTTGCATAACTCCATCTTCAATATTTGATCGCAACGCTAACGTCCATACAAAGTGGTTTTCAGTTAATATATCTGATCCCGGTCTCTCCGTATTGACGACGATAAAATGGTCGAAACTTCGATAATTGTTGATTTAACTATCAAAGAAAAACAGGTGTGCAACCAACGGTATTATTTCCAGATAGAAATTCTATCGATCAATCATCATCCAAAGGTTTATTTCTTTTAATTAAATTATCAATAATTTATCCATTTTCCCTTTCTATATATTCGTAAATTCTTAATTTCTAAATTGGGAAAAACATACTTTATAAATCACTTGGACCACATCACCATATTTACTTCTATTTCTTATTTAAAACATTTCTGATCCTTATTTGGAAAACGTTTCCAAACTTTTCATTTGATTTAAACCGATGTTTAAATAAAACATCACTAAGCCAATTCAAACCATTTCACTCGTTAACTAAATCCACTTAACCAATTTTAACTCTCGAACCTTAACTAATCCTTAGTTAAAAACGAAGTCAATCAAGTTGGGGTATAATTACCTCTCAGACCTTAACTGAACAACATTACTAACCTCGAAATAGACAAAGTTCACCTTTTAAATCTTTAACACTTCCTTACATAACTCGGATTCTATTTATGAATCTACTTCTTTTACCAAATCATTTGATTATAAAATGGTGTTATAATCCCATGCTTTCGAAATAAAATAACTTAAATAAAATTCTTATTCCTTATTTTGAATAAATAACTAATTGAATAATAATATACACCTTGGTTTAAAGATGGAAAGTAAATAGTACTTCCCCTAATTCGATATAATTGAATTCAACGTATAATCCTCTTTTTCGAATAATCTCTATTCGATAACCCTTTTTCGAATAAACTATATTCGATAACTCTTTCATCGAAAAACTATATTCGATAATCTCTCTTCGAATGATTTACATTTGATTAACCTTCTACGAATGATTTACATTCGATTAATCTCCTTTAATTTTTTTCGAATAAACTATTTCGAATAGCTCCTTTGGATTAACTCATTTGGATTAACTCGGTTTGATTAACTCGTCCTGACTAACTCAACTCGATTAACTCAACCTACTTAACCTCTTTCGAATAACTAATATTTGATTAACTTATATTCGAATAACTATGTCAGTTTCTAACTTTATTTCGAATGACTAATATTTGATTTAACTCCATTCGCTTGACTCTATATCGCAGCGATCACAATGGTTACGCCTGATTCCCTCAGGAAACATCCGACAGCCGTAGGCTATCTGCAGCCCTGCGAATTACGCTAGCAGTCGTATGAAATGGCAACTCATCTTGAATACTTTGTTTGACTAATTCTATCTCAAATACTATATTCGATCAACTCTAATTGAATAACTAATATTCGATTAATTCTAATTTGATTAACTCTATCTAATTAGCTTTTACTGATTAACTCTTACTGATTGACTCCTTTGATTAATTCTACGTTTATTCAGTTTCAAACATTGATGTTGAAATCGATCCTTACTTCTCTATAAAAGTTCTGACCTATATATTCTATTTATCCAATGATAAACATTTTATTTAATTTATAAAATAATATTTATAAATTTATCTCTCCATTTATCTGTTAGAATAGATTCTATTTTAAAACTTTTCTTTAAATCCATAACCCGTTATACCCGCGTGCGAAGCACGGGTCTAAACCTTTCACATGTAAAATTCTCCTTTTATACCATTTTAGTCGCTTTTTCAAGTATTTCCTTTTATAATCTATCAAATAACAAAATAAACCCCTTTTCGATAATTCTATTTATTTATAAATTATTTCCTTTTTATATAAAATCCATTGGTTTTATAAGAAATTCCTTTGATAACCTAACTATTTCCTTTCTATTTGTTTTACACATATTTCCCCTTTCTATTCTATTTATTTCAAATAAATATTCCTTTTCAATTCAATTTGTAAATGGTTTACAAATATTTCTTTTCAATCCTATCTATTTGATTTACAAATAAACATTCCTTTTAAATCTATTTATTTTCTAAATAAATAGTTTTCTTTTTATAAAATCTTTTGATTTTATAAATGTTTCTTTTTCAATATAACATTGAGAAATTCCTTTTTAACATTCCAGTATTCCTTATGGTATTTAACATACCATACAAAAATGATCAGCATTGTTCAACCATACAAAATCAACAACAGATTTCATATCACATCATATAACACGATATATGAGAAATAGTAAAATAAATGTTGAGGAACCCAGTTGGGTCCCTCCAACTTGTTTCCCTGCATCCACAGATATTAAACAATAATATTAACATCAATTTCATTTCACTATGAAATATTCTTCTAAACAGAATCAATATTTGATAATGATTTATATCGTTATCTATATTTTCAATCAACTGACTAGCAGTTCAACCAAATAGCCAACACACAGCAAACAACCATTATTCATTAATTCTTAAAATACTTTATAAAAATATAAATTGATCAGAGTTAGTGAGATTACTCACATTGGACGGTTATCGTTAAATAACGATAATTGGTCGTTGATTTGATTCAGGCGTTAAATTCCACCGTAAATCCAAACGAGCCCCAATTCATTCCTGGTCAGTTCCCTTGTGTTGCTCCCGTCCATACGATCCCAACGGATTTTGTTTCGCTGAATTTCGTTAACATATGAAATAGTTATGTATTTTCTAAATTTGATATACCATAAAATAGTTTAGATTTTAACAAATATTGTTATCAGGCCTCACCCCTTTGAACTGGCCCAACACCGCACTAACCACACCCGCTGTGTCTTCTTCCTCCGCAACTAATAGATCCCGATTCATTCACAGACATTGTCGATTTTTCCTAGATCCGAACTCCATCAACACTTTATAAAAACTAAATGAGAATAACCTACTTTCTTTTCTCAAATACCGCTTTCATCTCATATCCCCAAAGGTCCAATTCAATCAAAATTACCGAACCAGTTGAAAACACCTGGTACCATACTAGTTCTAAACCTTTCCACCACCGTACCCCTCAAAGTCTTGCCAACGGATATCACCAAAATACACCTCATCCAAATCTGGCTCTTACCATATCACATGAGACCATCGTCGTTCAACTCCTACTCCTGAGCTCCACTCATCTGCTACGTCCCTTATCAGCTCGCACCTTTCAGAAAAAATCCGACCTCAACTCGCAAGTAGCAATTTTAGTAAACAAGTGCGAATAGTTTTTCTCCAAACTCCACCATCGTTGGACTGGGACGACCCTCCTCACCTCCAGGAACTCAAACGCGACATCAAACTCGAATTCAATGCACCCTAAATCAACAAACCAACAAACCCTAGCTTTCTGTTGAAGAACGACGAATCACGACTGGCATCGCACTCAGTAAAACAAATATAGAAATGAAGAGGAAGACTTAATAAGTTCAAATGTCCTTGTTTGATGATTTTTAGCATTTGACTTGAATTTTTTAGATTTTTTTAAGGTCACGATTTAGGTTTTGGAGAGACTTTCTGGTGGCAGCTGGAGAAATGCTCCATCGTGAATAGTCAGTAGGGTGTGGGGATGTAAAGGATGTTTATAGGATAGGTTTTATAATTTTTTATTCGATTATTTTATTTATTCTTAAGCCAACGCTATTTTTATTTGTCCTCTAAAATTCCTGTGATCACGTACAATTCTCAAAAATCACGAAATTGGACGTGCAGCTAGAGATTGACATTACGGTCTCAACGAAACTGGTTTCGTCGAATTCCGACTCTTTTTGCTCACACAACGTATTTTTGACTGTAGAAATACTGACTGTTTTTCACTCTAAAAATCCGTACGGCCACATATTGGATCTAAAAATCACGAAAGTTGATATCTAGCAATAATTTAATATTGTGGATCCAACAAAATTAATTTCGTCGAATTCTGAGGTCGTTTGAAAAACTGGCTATTTTTAAAGCCCTAAATGACCCCTTTAAATATATAAATATATTTAAAAACATTTAAATTTAATATTTAAAAATAAATATTATCTTATATATTCACAACAGAATATCATACTGCTACACTGGGATTTATAACTCGATATATCATATCCAATGTTACATCGATATTCGATTTATATTTAAAAATCCATTTTAAAATATAAATAAATCGATATAAATTATAAAGGAATTCCATAGCAACTTTTCTAAAATTTGATTTGGACATAATTCAAAATCTACACAATGAAATCCCGATTTTTCTCTTACACTAGAAAAATATACTTCACCAGCTCCATACGTTTCTTGTTTCACAGAAATCCGATTTAAAACGAATCCTGTACATTCAGTTGAAGTTCAAATCGCCAAATAGCGAACTACCACGCCATTTCGAGCTCGATTTTAATTATAATATAATTATACGTTCAAATTGTCGTTCAAATAATATATTCATTATTCTGATTCAATTTTAAACTGAGTTAAATATCACAGATGACCCAATTCACACTATTTTGTGAATTCCACTATTTCTGAATATTTCAGAAATTAAATATATTATTATATTATTTATTAATTAAATATTCAATATTATTAAATTCTGGTCATTTTAAATAACCAAACCATTATTCAAAAAATTAAATTAACTAATTATATAGCTGAAAATGCGGGTCGTTACATTCTTCCCCCCTTAAAATAATTTCGTCCTCGAAATTGCTAAGGTAGAAGACAGACCCTACTAACTGGGTTAAAAAAATTATATGTTTACTTTTAACTTCTATTTCAACTGAACCCGTTTAATTCCAATTAAAATATTAATATATTTTTATCATCGAACATTTTCAAAAATCTTGAAAATTTTCTAACACCCGAAATAAAAAAATTCGCTAGCACCTCCTTTGTACCGGTCAATAGTTCAAACCCCAACTTGCCTCTCTAGGCCCTTTCCAATCCAAAAGAAAATCAAATAGCTAAGCGGCTTGCCAAATTGTCCCATAAATCACCAAATCCATAAAAATAAATGTGTACCTTTTTGTCGGGCATATCGTTAAATCCTTTTATTCTGCTACCAATTCAGCATTTACCAAAGTCATCCCAATCAATCTCTGATCAAATTATTCTCAACACAGCTATTCGCTTAAACAAGCCAATTACCATTTCAAACTCAAGTTTCATTCTCGATTCCAAATTCCTAACTCACTAATCCAATACCATTTCAGATTCTATCTCACAATTCAAAGTATGATTTTACTTCATATATTATATTCCCATTAAATTTCCAGTTAATTGGTTTCAAATTTAATTCATATTTGCTTTCACGAATTTCTTTAATTTTCTTTTAATTCTATTTCAATTTGCTTTTGCCAATTTGTTTTTAATTCATACTATCTTCCTGGGGATTTTAAACAGTTTAGTTTCTCTAAAATAAATTATTCCCATTCGGGATTCAAAACAACTTCCTTTTCCCAAAATAATTTAAAAACAAAATCTTTGGTAGTAATCCGTCACTTACAACTCGAAAATGAACACTGACGATGTGGCCAGCACCATCAGAGTTATTTCCCAGCTATCGAAGTGAGTTCAATACTATATCACTTATCAAAACCATATTTAAATACTTTCATTTTGAAACCTTTTTCAAAATATCATTCACGATACTTGTAAACAATTTAAAATCTCCCAGGATTTTAAAATTTTCTTATATTCAATTCAAATCCATTTACAAACACTTCTCCCAGTTTTCAGAATTTTAATTCCAATTCTGATTTAATTCAGATTTAATTAATCTGATTTCATGTTTTACGAACTCAAATTGGTTATTTATATAACCATTTCAATTTTAATCAACCAATACATCCAATATACTATAATAATTTGAATATAAATTTTTATATCGAAATATACTTTGGGTAAAATTATCTCATTTACCCTTTTTCAAAACATACTGTGTCGGTTTATCGTATTCGAGTGTCTGGTAGCCCTTATCGATATAGTGGATCAAACTGATCGACCAGAATTCACAGACTACTCAACCAATAAATCTCCACAATATAAAAAAACTTTATAAAAATCTACAAATACGTTCACTCGTATATATACACACAACTCAATCTAGGGTATTACTAACCCCATCTTTACTGAGTCACGCCACAGACCAAGGTAATCACTTAACCTTCAGCTCTGATACCACTGTAACGAACTGGCGATTTCGGTAGGCTTTTCAACCATCCCTCAACCCCCAAGGCAGATGGCTAACCTCCCCCCATGACTTACACTGGTACCTCAGAACTGCTTTTACGGCCAGCCTCGCGACTCGACCAACCCACATTGTCGGGAGATGTAGGGGTAAGAGTCTCCTCGTTCGCCACCTAACGTGAAGCGAGAAACCCCTATCATCCGTACCCATTAAGCAACCAGCTCTGATACCACTGTAACGAACTGGGATTTTCGACTCCGAAAATCAACACAAACTACGATGTTGACCATTCAGACATCGAACATTCCAGATCATTAATAGAAAGAAGTTAGAGGGTGAGAATAGATAAGATAGAAAAATAGAATAGAAGAAGAAGAACACAATCAGCGTAAACACGAATCTCACAGCGGAACGAATTAAATATAATTCATAACATAACTTTGCAATAAAACAGTGTATATATATAATTACATTATCAGAGTACAACACTTACACACTGCGGAAATAACAATAGCTATATAGTCCTGAAGCCTCCTGCTTCAAGCTCCTCCAAGCATATCTGTAAAGACCTGACCTACTTGATTGCCCATACAAATTTGGGCACCCAAGAGTTTAGGGAAAACAAAATAAAATAAACTCTGGGTCAGTCATGGGACTGGTGTGAGTAAACTCAAATCATTGGTTTAACTTTTCAAAATCCTTTTCAACAGAAAAGATAATCGTAAGACCGATCCACACATAAACACGGATGGTTTTTACCTTACGATAACCCAAAACAGATTTTGAAATCAATAATTCTCTGATATTATAATAATGTCTAATCACAAGTAATTAGAATCTAGCAAAACGCTTGCATCTCACGTTCCACATACATAGTATACAAACAAAACCGCGGGCGCTTATTGGAGATTGGATTCGAACTATGACAAGGTATGGGACCACCTGCCGATAGTGTATCTCTAAAGGCAAATACACTGGGTTCAACAAGAACGTCCTGCAACCTGGCCCACACATGACCGACCACTCATTTCACTTGAGTGTATCGAATGTTTATCACCAATGGTTGGGAGCTACCCACCGTCCTCCCGAAAAGGAACAACATCAAATAGATAAAGAATGAATTGGATTTTCTCTAGATAGGTGATATTAGGGCTGTTATGGTAACGGTAAATTTACCGTTACCATACCAATACCGTATTATTTATTACCAGTGAATTGCAGAATTTGGTTACCATTATCATCGGTACGGTAACGGTAAATTTACCGTTGAAAATTGTAAAAACAACGGTAACAGATTGTTCCAACCGTCGGTAACGGTATATTTACCGATACTTTATTAGTGCATATTGAAAAAAAAACTGATTGAGCCATTTAATACGTTTGCGTTTCTACGTTACATCGGAGCTACTTCTTTATTTAACAATGAGATATTTGCTCTGCACGGACACGCTTGAGCTGGGAATTGAGATATTTGTTCTCACCGCACACGTGACTACACGTGAGGCATTTGTTCCAAAAGCCACTATGCTAGGGTTTTATTCTCAAATCTCAACGCAGCCGCATTCATTTTTTCAATTTTCACTTTTCGTTTCTTTCTCCCTCTTCCCCAATTCGGTCAAACTATGGAGTCAGTGCATTCGAATAGTCCTGATCAAAATGTAGATGAAGGAGATCAAATCGGTGCTACTACTGCAACAAGTAAGCAGCTTTAACAATCGGTGCTACTGCTGTAATTTTCGATTTTTTTATTTGCTTGCTGTGAATTTCGATTAGCCGCTTTAACAATCAATTTAAGCATACATTTTTCAATTTAGTCACAAATTTGCTTCCTGTAAACAAATGGAAGAACATGGTAGGAATTCTGTTTGTATAGCGACAGGATCACACCAAATCCGAAATAGACATGCTTCCCCTTCTATCTACAGTCAGTATTCATTTATTACAGTCTCCTTTTAGTTATTAATGTCTTCTTGCATTTTATTACAGTCAGTATCCTTGCATTGTTATAGTCAGTATCCTTGCATTTTTAGTTATTAATGACTTCATTTTTACAGTCAGTATCCTTTCATTTTTACAATCAGTAAAATTAGTTATTGATGTCTTCTTTTGCTGTAGGTATGGGAAGTACACAAGCTTCATCTATTGAACTACTCTTTTCTTCTCGTCCACCGAGTAGAAGTGCTATTTTAGTATAATGAGTAGCTGCTTTGTATGTTACTCTGTCATTTATGATTAGTGTTATTATGTATGTTATTCTGTGTAATGATTATTTTTATGCTAAAGACGTTCCAGGCATAGTATATTTTGTGTAATGAGTAGCTGTAGGCTTAATTTATATAGTTATTTTTTTATGTTTTTTTAGCGGTAATTTTACCGTTACCGGCAATCGGTATACCGACTTATCGGTATACCGACTGTCGGTTTACCGATGGCTTCGGTAGCGGTAACGGTCATGATTTTAGATTTACCGACGATATCGGTATGGTAAAAAAAACTGTCAATTGGTAATGGTAACCGTTACCATAACATCCCTAGGTGATATACACCCTAATAAGAGAGACCCACTTAGCCATGCTGCCTGCCCGATTTCTGTCATTTCCCGTTTGATGAGGCTTGAGGTCATAACGTATCAATTGAAACACTTGACCACCATTTACTTTGAATGCCACATCGTCATGCCCGTCAAATCACAAATAGATTTCCTCAAAAATACCACGGGTATAAAGCTAAGAGAAACGAATTCCTCCGCCACAAAATGTAAGTATGTTTGAAGAGATCAACTTACGTGATCCGTTGGATATACTTTGTCAGACATTCGTCCATTCACGTTTGTCCTGGGACTGGAGAAACTAAGGCACTATTCTGTAAACAGGATAGCCCTTGCATAACTCCGTCTTCAATATTTGATCGCAACGCTAACGTCCATACAGAGAGGTTTTCAGATAATATATCTGATCCCGGTCTCTCCGTATTGACGACGATAAAATGGTTGAAACTTCGTGTAACGACCCAGAAAATCTGAACCAATTTAAAAAAATTTAATTGGCTAAAATAATGAATTTAAAATATTTAAAATAAATATTTTAAATAATAGAGATGGAACGTGAGTTTGAATCGACAATTGAAAACGAATATAATTAATTCTAATTATAAACAAGGCCTGAAATGGCGCTGCAGTTTCAAAAATTGAATTCAAACTTTGTTGGACTGTACCGGGTCCAAAACAAAACGGAATTGAGTGAAACCAAAAATATTTAAATCTGTTAGTGAACACCTTTCTAACGAATCTGAAAAATCGAATTTTCATAGCGGAAATCAAAAGTTATGGCCAAATGAATTTTCAGAAAGGTCGCTATGGAATTTATATAGCCCGTGAAATTGGCCATTTTGCATACGACCTCCGAATTCGATGAAACCACTTTTGTTGGATCCGGAATGTGAAGTTATTGATAGGTTTCAAATTTCATAATTTTTGAAGCTAGTAGGTGAGCGTGGCAAAGGAAAATGTGTTTTGGTTAATTACAGTTAAATTGGATCGACCAGAAATGGGCCTTTTTGCAAACGGTCTCAGAATTCGACGAAACTAGTTTTGTTGGGACCGTATCGTCAAAACATAGCTAGATTTATTTTTCTGGAATTTTTCGAATCAATTTGTGGCCCTGGCAAATTGAAATGTACGTTCAAATCGAATATTGAATGTTTTATATTTTAATTTGAAGAAAAACTGACTGAAACATTCGAATGGGCCTTCGAAACATATCCCATTGTGTTCGGAATGGGGGTAAAACGCTAGGAACGACAGTCGTTGGGTTTGAATGGGAGTTCGTATGGTTAAAGTGGTAAATTCCGAATTAAAATAATTAAAATAATTAAATATAACCGGCCAATCACGTTCTTTCTTCCACTTTCCACGTTGGATCAGCAACCCGATCCCTCTCTCATACGAACGGCGGAAGTTCTACAATCCGTTCCTCCTTGATTTCTCTCACATCTCTAAAAGAAATTAGGCGCTTCTTTTTTCGATTTGGTGGAGAATCTTCTGATCTACGAATCTAGGGTGGTTTGGGATTTTATCGTGGTGTATTTCGTCAGAACCACCTCCGTGAAGATCGCCTCTTTGAAGCGCCGCCACCCCTCCTTGCTGCCGACGAGTTCAACCTGGTAATGCCCCTGGAGGCGTCGTTCCTCCCTCTATGACGTTGTGCATCCTGGTCGAGGCCTAACATCACGGATTGAACACAAATCCGAACCCTAGTTCGGAAGGTTAAGGGGAACGACGACCTGATATGATCAGGTAATTATTTAAATAAATTTCAACATGCAAAAGCGTTGCAAACTATGATTTTAGTCTAAAAATCATATCGTTTTCGTTTGTAGTTGAAATTCAGTGAAACAAGAAACACCGGGACCGTGAGGACCTCTTCTACATTCTAGAAGAGACCGCATATTTTTCTGAGCCTTCTGCTATTTTTGGTGGAGTGGAACCCAATGTGAGATTTCTAATTTATAAACGAAATGGAAAACGACGATGTATAAATTATATAGTCGATGTATGAGTTATATAAGCGTTGTACACCTTATGTATAAGCGTTGTATAAGTTGTATGTTCGATGTATAAGTTATATATGCTATGTAAAAATTATATATGTGTTGAAATAGAAGTGAATTGCTATATATAAATATATATATATACGCCCCTCGTCCACAAACCATGGACGATATTTATTGGTTGTGATTGGTGTGAAAATTGATTGATAGCGAATGGTTGATTGGGATTGTTTGTGGTTGATATTGATTGATTGTGGTTGAAAAATACCCGTTTGTGGTTGAGAAATTTTTGTTGAAACCACATAGGATTAGTTTGTGGAAATGAAATAAACATATACATGCCGCCTGCGTGCGAACTAGATGCATGATTCCCCATTGTCAAAAACCGCAAGGTTTTAAGGTAGAGCGAGGAGCCGTACTAGGGACGGTCCCGGTTTTAACTACCCTGTCGTTATGCTGCCGAAATTTCGAATAATATTCATGTGTTTGAATTATTTTCATTTGTTGAAACTATATTTATTCGTTGAATAGAAAACCTTCATGTGTCGAATCGATATTCATTCATTGATTAGAAATTCATGTGTTGAATGGTATTCATATTTTGAAAGAAATTGTTTTATAATAAAAATCCCATTTTTAACATCAATATGAAATGTATAAAATAATCTCGTTTTGAAATAAATTGTTTTATAATAAAAATCCTATTTTTATCACCTATATTAACTATATAAAATAATAGTGTTTTGAAATGAATTTTTTTACAATAAAAATCACATTTTTATTATATGCACGAATCATTAAAAATAGTGAAGTTTTGAAATAGAAGACAATTAGATAAAAAATATAATTTTTATCAAATGTATGAAAAGAATATAGTTTTGAAATCGAAGAATCGATATATATATATATATATAAATAGAATTGAAATATATCGAATAACGACGCTGCAGTTCGTATTTTGAAACCGTGATTTCAAACGATTATACCGGGAGATCCGACCGTCGGATTTTCCTGAAATCGCAACTGTTGGGCTCGTTTTGGAAATATCTTTCCAATGGCACCAACTTTGTAAAAATCAAACGGTTGGATTGTCTGGAATGTTTAATTCAAATCTGAGGAAAAATAGCGCCAGAATCGATTTAATTTATATATATATATATATATATATATATATATATATATATATAATTATATTCAATCGAATAACGACGCTGCAGTTCGTATTTCGAAATCGAAATTTCAAACGATTGTACCGGGAGATCCGACCATCGGATTTTCCCGAAACTGGAACCGTTGGATTCGTTTTGAAAAGATATTTCTAATGATGTAAATTTTGTGAAGATCCAACGGTAAGATTTTCAGATATGTGTAAATCAAATCTGAAGAAAAACAGCGCCCCGGTCGCGCTATGGCCCGAAGCGTCGTTTTGAATAAATTGGCTATTTTAAAATAAATAAAAATAGCGATAAATCGTTATAAAATATTATAAACGATATGGATGTGATTTAGAAATTAACTGAAGGTTGGCTAAGTCGAATGGTTTCCTGCGTGTTGATCTGATGTTGGTTTCGGCCTTCGGGGTTAATATTTGGGAAATCGTTCTCTTACTGATTGACGGTTAGTGACTAATGAATTGAAATGATGCGTGTGTATGTTAGTGTTGCACTTGTTTATTATATACGCGAGTTATTCAGAAAGACCGGGTTTATCCCATTCTGAATAACTGAATCGATGATAAGAAATCGAAGATGAAGACGGTGGTAGAAGACCGGAGATCTTCACCTCGTTTGGATGGTAACCGAGGTCATGATTGGGAGGCATCCCGAAATATGGATAATGAGTGGTGATCGTCCAGACGTATGTGGTGATCGATGGGTTTGCGAGGTATATATTGCCTCCGGTTTCGTTCAGACCCAGAACGAACTTGTAAATGGATAGTGTGTCTGACATTGGATTTTATTCTGTGTTGATTGATCTCTATTAAATATACATCTGTTTGGCAGCGGAGAATTTATTCTTTTGCTTAACGCCCTTCTCTGAAACGCACGAGTTCAGAGGTTGTATATCGATGGACATCAGTCGTATGGCCTGAATTGCTAGTGTGGCATGCCTAAGTGGCAAATGATCAGGGCTTCTGTTGAAAAGCAAAGTCTTGTGGTGATATGATCAAAGCACCGCCTGTTTGGCGTAGCTTTGTGTATAACGTGAATTCGCGAGCCTCACACCCCAGTATGAACCAGAAACGGGAGAAGGACGTCAGGGAGGGCATGCGTTTCTTTCTAGCTAGGAGTTGTATCAGTGTTTTTACACGGCCTGACATTTTACTTATGTGGTTGTTACTGTTGCGAGGCGCCTCGATTAGATCGGACGATCCGGGTCCGATGGAGTCATTCGTTGGCTCATTTGCGCCCCATAGGGCGGGGAGACGTATTGCTCAGGCATTTTAATCCACATCGGTGGACCGGCCCTAACGATCCAAGGGTCACTCGAGCTCTGATCCTGAGACATGGTAGGCTAGATTGTCTCGAAGTCAGTAAGGACTATCTTTTGCCTTGGTTCATGACGGAAATCCAATTTCCAAATACGTGACTGTGCAGTTTTGATTGTATATATATATATGGCGACATGATATATGGTACTCATGTCGTCTATGATTGATAGTTATGATTGAAATTGTTTTTGAAACATATAAACACTAGTAATAATATCAAATGCTTTTGTTTTATTCGTATCAATCATATTTTGGCTATTATAAGGTAAAAACTCTATCCTCCGGTTTGCGTTGCATTGTGTGATGGGAACTGAGTCTTATAATGGCTTCATTTTTATAAAAAGCATTGCGATGTTTAAAAGAAAGATTTGTTTTTAAAGCACTGGCAATCCAATGGAGTAAACCCGTTCCACGAAAGTGGTGTGGTCCTGTGATTAGCCATATTATAAATGTGTTGAGTAGATTTCTCATACCAGTCCCATGACTGACTCGTAGTTTGTTTCACTTTCAAACTCGGGTGCCCCTTTTTCTACACGGGCAGCCTTGTATTCAGGTTTAGCTGGTTCTTTCTGGATAGCTGGAGCTGAAGATGGATTCTATTATTTATCTTTTTTTATGTTGTTCAGCTCCTATTGTACATATTTTGTTTGTTTCCGTTGTAGACATTTATGTATAGCTGAACTGTATTTGTACTAAGTATAATCCTGTATACTGTGTAACTCTGATGATTACGTTTATCCAGTATATTCTATTGTTCATTATCTGGTGTATTTATTTAATTCTGTTCTGCTATTATCTATTTCTGTGTTATATTCCAAAGATAACCCTTGCCTCCGTCAGTACGGGAAATGGGGTCGTCACACTTCGATAGTCGGTGATTTAACTATCAAAGAAAAACAGGTGTGCAACCAACGGTATTATTTCCAGATGGAAATTCTATCGATCAATCATCATCCAAAGGTTTATTTCTTTTAATTAAATTATCATTAATTTATCCATTTTCCCTTTCTATATATTCGTAAATTCTTAATTTCTAAATTGGGAAAAACATACTTTATAAATCACTTGGACCACATCACCATATTTACTTCTATTTCTTATTTAAAACATTTCTGATCCTTATTTGGAAAACGTTTCCAAACTTCTTCATTTGATTTAAACCGATGTTTAAATAAAACATCACTAGGCCAATTCAAACCATTTCACTCGTTAACTAAATCCACTTAACCAATTTTAACTCTCGAACCTTAACTATTCCTTAGTTAAAAATGAAGTCAACCAAGTTGGGGTATAACTACCTCTCAGACCTTAACTGAACAACATTTCTAACCTCGAAATAGAAAAAGTTCACCTTTTAAATCTTTAACACTTCCTTACGTAACTCGGATTCTATTTATGAATCTACTTCTTTTACCAAATCATTTGATTATAACAATGGTGTTATAATCCCATGCTTTCGAAATAAAATAACTTAAATAAAATTCTTATTCCTTATTTTGAATAAATAACTAATTGAATAATAATATACACCTTGGTTTAAAGATGGAAAGTAAGTAGTACTTCCCCTAATTCGATATAATTGAATTCAACGTATAATCCTCTTTTTCGAATAATCTCTATTCGATAACCCTTTTTCGAATAAACTATATTTGATAACTCTTTCATCGAATAACTATATTCGATAATCTCTCTTCGAATGATTTATATTCGATTAACCTTCTACGAATGATTTACATTCGATTAATCCCCTTTAATTTTATTCGAATAAACTATTTCGAATAGCTCCTTTGGATTAACTCATTTGGATTAACTCGATTTGATTAACTCATCCTGACTAACTCAACTCGATTAACTCACTTGATTAACTCAACCTATTTAACCTCTTTCGAATAACTAATATTCGAATAACTATGTCAGTTTCTAACTTTATTTCGAATGACTAATATTTGATTTAACTCCATTCGCTTGACTCTAGATCGCGGCGATCACAAGGGTTACGCCTGATTCCCTCAGGAAACATCCGACCGCCGTAGGCTACCTACAGCCCTGCGAATTACGCTAGCAGTCGAACGAAATGGCAACTCATCTCGAATACTTTGTTTGACTAATTCTGTCTCAAATACTATATTCGATCAACTCTAATTGAATAACTAATATTCAATTAATTCTAATTTGATTAACTCTATCTAATTAGCTTTTACTGATTAACTCTTACTGATTGACTCCTTTGATTAATTCTACGTTTATTCAGTTTCAAACATTGATGTTGAAATTGATCCTTACTTCTCTATAAAATTTCTGACCTATATATTTTATTTATCTAATGATAAACATTTTATTTAATTTATAAAATAATATTTATAAATTTATCTCTCCATTTATCTGTTAGAATAGATTCTATTTTAAAACTTTTCTTTAAATCCATAACCCGTTATACCCGCGTGCGAAGCACGGGTCTAAACCTTTCACATGTAAAATTCTCCTTTTATACCATTCTAGTCGCTTTTTCAAGTATTTCCTTTTATAATCTATCAAATAACAAAATAAACCCCTTTTCGATAATTCTATTTATTTATAAAATATTTCCTTTTTATATAAAATCCATTGCTTTTATAAGAAATTCCTTTGATAACCTAACTATTTCCTTTCTACTTGTTTTACACATATTTCCCCTTTCTATTCTATTTATTTCAAATAAATATTCCTTTTCAATTCAATTTGTAAATGGTTTACAAATATTTCTTTTCAATCCTATCTATTTGATTTACAAATAAATATTCCTTTTAAATCTATTTATTTTCTAAACAAATAGTTTTCTTTTTATGAAATCTTTTGATTTTATAAATATTTCTTTTTCGATATAACATTGAAAATTTCCTTTTTAACATTCCAGTATTCCTTATGGTATTTAACATACCATACAAAAATGATCAGCATTGTTCAACCATATAAAATCAACAACAAATTTCATATCACATCATATAACACGATATATGAGAAATAGTAAAATAAATGTTGAGGAACCCAGTTGGGTCCCTCCAACCTGTTTCCCTGCATCCACAGATGTTAAACAATAATATTAACATCAGTTTCATTTCACTATGAAATATTCTGCTAAACAGAATCAATATTTGATAACGATTTATATCGTTATCTATATTTTCAATCAACTGACTAGCAGTTCAACCAAACAGCCAACACACAGAAAACAACCATTATTCATCAATTCTAAAAATACTTTATAAAAATATAAATTGATCAGAGTTAGTGCGATTACTCACATTGGACGGTTATCGTTAAATAACGATAATTGGTCGTTGATTTGATTCAAGCGTTAAATTCCACCGTAAATCCAAACGAGCCCCAATTCATTCCTGGTCAGTTCCCTTGTTTTGCTCCCGTCCATACGATCCCAACGGATTTTGTTTCGCTGAATTTCGTTAACATATGAAATAGTTATGTATTTTCTAAATTTGACATACAATAAAATAGTTTAGATTTTAACAAATATTGTTATCGGGCCTCACCCCTTTG
Organism: Allium sativum; assembly: GCA_030737875.1. NCBI lineage: Eukaryota > Viridiplantae > Streptophyta > Magnoliopsida > Asparagales > Amaryllidaceae > Allium > Allium sativum. Next base: position 1,011,943,877 of record CM060926.1, on the reverse strand, counting down.
AACTGGCCCAACACCGCACTAACCACACCCGCTGTGTCTTCTTCCTCCGCAACTAATAGATCCCGATTCAGTCACAGCCATTGTCGATTTTTCCTTGATCCGAACTCCATCAACACTTTATTAAAACTAAATGAGAATAACCTACTTTCTTTTCTCAAATACCTCTTTCATCTCATATCCCCAAAGGTCCAGTTCAATCAAAATTACCGAACCAGTTGAAAACACCTGGTACCATACTAGTTCTAAACCTTTTCACCACCGTACCCCTCAAAGTCTTGCCAACGGATATCACCAAAATAACCCTCATCCAAATCCGCCTCTTACCATATCACATGAGACCATCGTCGTTCAACTCCTACTCCTGAGCTCCACCCATCTGCTACGTCCCCTATTTAAATTTAATATTTAAAAATAAATATTATCTTATATATTCACAACAGAATATCATACTGCTACACTGGGATTTATAACTCGATATTTCAAATCCAATGTTACATCGATATTCGATTTATGTTTAAAAATCCATCTTAAAATATAAATAAATCGATATAAATTATAAAGGAATTCCATAGCGACTTTTCTAAAATTTGATTTGGACATAACTCAAAATCTACACAATGAAATCCCGATTTTTCTCTTACACTAGAAAAATATACTTCACCAGCTCCATACGTTTCTTATTTCATAGAAATCCGATTTAAAACGAATCCTGTACATTCAGTTGAAGTTCAAATCGCCAAATAGCGAACTGCCGCGCCATTTCAAGCTCGATTTTAATTATAATATGATTATACGTTCATATTGCCGTTCAAATAATATATTCGTTATTCTGATTCAATTTTAAACTGAGTTGAATATCACGAATGACCCAATTCACACTATTTTGTGAATTCCACTATTTCTGACTATTTCGGAAATTAAATATATTATTAAATTATTTATTAATTAAATATTCAATATTATTAAATTCTGGTCATTTTAAATAACCAAACCATTATTCAAAAAATTAAATAAATTAATTATATCGCTGAAAAGTGCAGGTCGTTACGCATACCATCCTTTTTGGCTACAAATTTAATAGCTTATTTTCAATCAAATCTAACGGTACAAATCTTAATCCATGTGATCTCTTTTGTGTTCTCAATCTACATAGTCTCTTTTGATTGGCCATAGTATAGACCACAAAAACTCCATTACAAATAAATACCAATAATCTTGATGACAACTGCTTATTATTATTTCTATGTTTACATCCCTTTCTAAAACAAGCGAGGCATTGTTATTTTAAAACTTAATTGATTTCCATCTCTTTCTAACAACATGTTTCATGAAATGCCCAAATAAATATATTTTCCACCTTTTTATTCACACATGAATCTACACAATAACAATTAAAAATAATTTGATTTATTTTATTTAAATTTGTGGATTTTCTATAAATGCTTGCACTTAAAGCATTTCTAATTCTCATTTTAGCGCAGATATGAGTTGTGAAAACTAAAAACAAGAGAAAAACTTCTTGCCACAAATAATTTTAGAGATTCTTCATGGATTATGTTTCTGGGAAGAGGATTTGACTCATTTTGAAAGTTTTGAACGGTATTTGATGGAAATACCCTAATCTACACAGTATTGTTTACGGATATGAGTTCTCTATCTAATATATTTAATATTTATTCCAATAATATTAATTTTGATGTGCAGATGAGTTTGATTTTCTTTTCCTTTTTTGTAAAAGAAGAAGTATACATAATACAGCTTAAATGAAATACTTTTTCTTGACGTATTTAACCGAATCAATTTAAGTTAAATATGGTCAAAATATTTTCAACAAAACACAGCTACAAAAAAATTTGCCGGTTAAATTTCTAGCTTCTCTCTCATCGTTTTACTATTTATAAAATAGCAAAGTATCTAAGTGGACGTTAATTTTTGAAATATTATTTTAAGGAAGCTTTTAAATACATCCACCATTTAAATTAGTGGATCCACCCTATTTTTAATGTACTTTTTTAATTCAGAAACACTAAATTAATCCACAAGCTTAAAGAAAGGAATCTTTTCATTAGGAGATCGTTGCAAAGGAATCATTTCAATGAAATACCACACATATCCTAAAAGCCTCTACCTTTGTTTTATATGTTACAATTCGGTTCCCGTTTTATATAAAATTTTGGTTCTGTTTTTTAACCAAAATATTTATGATTAATATTCTTCAAAAGTAACATATTTTGAACTATATCACTTGCTTTATTAACCATGAATTTTGATATGAGTTTCGTACTTTACTCTAAGTTTTGTTCTAAATAATTAATATTTCAACTATTTTAGGGATTTGCTTGTTTTAACAATATAGAAAGTTCATTTTCTATAGCATGGCTCCATTTATTCTAGTTGTTCCATTTGATTTATGATATTTACTACGTAATCTGGTTGTGAATCTTAGCCTTAATTGCTATAATTTACTATGAATTATTTGAATGCTTACTCGATATATATGTATATGGTCTATTGCAGTTGTCTGGCATAATACTTTAAATTTTGTATATTAACTAGCAATAATCGATATACAAAAACAGATAAACGTTCTTACTCTATAATGGGAAGAATAACAATTGTATAAGACAAGATAATTCAATCAATTTGAGATACATTGATACACTAACTTGTATGCATGCATTGTTAGAAATTTTCAAATTAATGTCTTGGGGTATGGGTTTTTCTCTTCTTCTTTTTTTAAGAGAAGAGAAGAAGGAATGAAGGAAGGGGTAAATTATTTTGTCCCATATTGTAGAATATGCATAGGTGTGCCAATACTTAATGGCCTTCCTCACAAGTGTGTTGGGGCTTGGGGAACCCAAATGTTTACTTTGTTGTGAGGAGGGAGACCATGCATAATTCTACCACACACGCGCACGCCGCCACCGTCTGTCCAACCGAAGTGAGCCGGGCCAGTTGCGGGTTTCGGGTCCGATAAAGCAAAGCTTTTTCAGATAGTTTTTATAAAAATATTGAAATGGGCCGAATTAACAGCCCATGGACCCGAACGAAATTCAAATGGAGGCAGGACTTTTCTGAAATGTTGGAAAGGCGGGACGGTTTGAATTGCCACAATTCTGAACGTTGCGAACGAAGTGGCGTCGCATTTCAAATTCAAATGAAGCGATACGACCATCCAAACGGTCGCGACGCCTGCCATCCGTCGCTTCCATTCGCTAGCTATAAATAGCCACGCCCAGAAGCGTTTCAAAATCAATTGAAAATTCAGTTCCCTTCTTCTTCCCTGGTTTAGCAGCGCCATTGCCGACACAGAAAACTATTGCAAACTCTCGAATTTGCAACATATTTAAAGCGTTGCAAAATCGATTCTTTCTCCTCTTCTATCTCTACAATACTAGCATCATTAGAGATATATTAATAGAGCGTTCTTGATCGGATCTAGGACTTACAAACTTTGAATCCGATTTCGCTGTTCCAAGGCTATATTGAATCTTGAAAGTCGATAGTTCGATAACCCATTTATACTCGGTGGTTTGAACTATTGTCTGAAAGAATCTATTTCATAGATCCTTAAAGTCTGAAGTGCGGCAATCATACGATGATCATCTTCCCCTAGTAGTCTCAAACCGCAGAATCCCCAACAAATTTTTCAGAAAATATCTTCAACTATGGATGGTTTGAGCTCATTACAAATTATAAATCAGCATTTGACGAAATTGGAGCGATTTAATGGCGAGAACTTCACTCGTTGGAAACATCAATGAAATTCTTTTCGATCACCGTCAAATTATTCTACATCTTGGAAGACAAATTGGAAGTGGTACCGGAGGAAACCGATACGGATACTGCCGCTCTAAAAGAGAATCAAGCAAAGCGCAAAGAGGACGATTTTCTTTGCAGTGGGCACATTATGAATGCATTGTCTACTCCAGTCTACAATGCTCATAGGACCTTGGAAACTGCAAAGGAACTTTGGACTGCTTTGGAGAGCAAGTATCGCATATCCGAGGCAAGTAATAAAAAAATTCTTATTTGTAATTTTATAGATTTCAAAATGGTCGCCAACAAGTCCATAGTTGGACAAGTAAGTGAAATACTATTGTTGGTGAATCAACTTAAAGATGTCGATATTGATCTCCCTGAATCTTTTGTTGTTGGGTTTATTATTTTGAGACTCCTGAATCCCTGTAATGATTATAAAAAATTGAAACATGCAAAAACATATTATAATTTAGACAGTTTACAGCATCATCTTCGTATTGAAGAGGATTCTCATAAGCGCAAACTAGATGATAATATGCAAATTGAGTCTCAGGCTAAGGAAAATAATGTTGAAATTACTGATGAATTGAATCCTAAGAATGAGACACAGTTTAAGAAGAATATTAGTTCCAAGAAAAAAAAAGGGTTCCTGTTGCTATTGTAATAAACTCGGTCACTATGCCCGAGACTGTCGTCTTCGGAAGAAACAACAAAAAGCGAATGTGGTCGAAGAAAAGCTTGTGGTTGTTGTACAAAAGGCGGACCATTCATGTTTGCAAAGACTGTAATTTGTTTAAGACTTACGAAGAGAATAATGGAGAATCTAGTGAAGTTACTGGTGCAAACAAAGTTGCAACCAAAGTTATGGGAAAAGGCACTATTGAACTTACATTCACTTTAGGAAAAGTTCTTACATTAGTCAATGTATTTTATGTACCCGATATGTGTAAGAATTTGGTTTTTGGATACCTTCTTAACAAAGGAGGATTCATGATGGTGTATGAGTCTGATAAGTTAGTGTTGTCCAAGAACATCAAATTTATTGGACATGGATATTCTTGTAACGGCATGATTAAGTTGAATCTAGTAAAGAAATCTTCTGTTTATATTGTTAATTCTGTTAATTTATAGCATGGTAGATTAGGACATGTTAATTATAAATTTCTTAGAAATATGCATAAATTAGGATTAATTTCTGATTGTGATTTCGATTCTATCTCTATATGTAAAATACGTGTTCAAACAAAAATACACCGGAAATCCTTTAAATCTGTAGAAAGGAAATCTGGTTTGCTTGATTTAGCATATAGTGACGTGGGTGACTTAAAAAGTCATATTGCCTATGGTGGCAACCAATACTATATAACATTTATTAATAATTATACTAGATATGCAAATGTATATCGAATGAAATCTAAAGATGAGGCTTTTGATAAATTCAACATTTACAATGCAGAAGTCAAAACACAGTTAGGAGTCAAAATTAAAGTGTTACATGCAGATCGTGGTAGTGAATATTTTCCAAATGAATTTACTTTGTTTTGCAAACGAAATGGTATAATTCACCAGTGTACTGCCCTGCATACACCACAACAAAATGGTGTTGTTGAGAGGAAAAATAGAACTTTAGTAGAAATGGTTAACGCCATGCTCATAAGTTCTAATTTACCTTATAATATATGTAGTGACGCTATGTTATCTCCATGTTACATTTTAAATAGAGTACCATTTAAAAAAGAATGATATTTCCTCTTATGAATTATGGTTTAATAGAAAACCTAACCTTACTAGACTTAAAGTTTGGGGTTGCTTAGCATATGTTAGAAAATCTGACCCTAAACAACCGAAGTTAGAAAATAGGGCATTTAAATGTGTTTTCATAGGATATTCTCTTAATAGTATTACTTATAGGTTCCTTATACTTGATACCTTAGAAGTTATAGAATCTGTAGATGTAGAATTCTTTGAAAATCAAACTATTAAAAATCCATTGAGATCATCTAGTCCGGAACCAACCGAGACTAATGATATCAATGATGATGAATATGCTCCTACTCGAAACAGCTAGGAAGTGTCAGTACCAGATATTAGTACTAAACACAGGAAAAGTAAAAGAGCAAGAATAGAGAAGGATTATGGTCCTAACTTCATAATATATATCGTAGAAGGCAATAAGGACGAAGTCCTTAATGTGATAAGATATGTAATGAATGTTGATGATGATCCCAAAACTTATTATGAGGCTATGAGTTCTAGAGATTCTAATTTCTGGAAAGAAGCTATCAATGATGAAATGAATTTCGTAATGTTAAATCAAACTTGGGTTTTATCTGATTTACCTCCTGGTTTTAAAGCTATAGGGTGTAAATGGATATTCAAAGACAAAGTTAAATACAAATGGATCCATTGATAAGTTTAAAGCCAGATTAGTTGCTAAGGGATATAAACAAAGACAAGGAGTAGATTATTTTGATACATACACTCCAGTTGCTCGCATATCTTCCATACGCTGTTTAATAGCACTTGCATCAATTCATAATTTGGTCATACATCAAATGGATGTAAAGACAATTTTTTCTAAATGGAGATTTAGAAGAAGAGATATACATGGAATAACCTGAAATTTTTATAACCCCAGGCAAAGAAAATAAAGTTTGTAAATTAGTCAAATCTCTTTATGGCCAGAAGCAAGCTCCTATATAATGGCATTAGAAGTTTGATAAAGTTGCACTGTCATATGGATCCATTGTTAATGATGCTGACAAATGTTTTTATAGCAAATCGAATAACAACGCTTATGTTACAATATGTTTATACGTTAATGACATGTTAATATTTGGTTCCAATATATCATGTGTGAATGAAAGTAAGAAGTTTCTATCTTCTAAATTTGATATGAAAGATCTAGGAGAGGCTAATGTAATTTTAGGAATTAAAATCATTAGGAAAGCGGGGAATTTATTACTAACCCAATCTCATTACATTGAGAAGTTCCTAAAGAAGTATGGTCATATGATGACAAACCAGCACCAACTCCTTTAGATCCAAGTATCAAACCATTTCTCAGCTGGAGTATTATAGTGTTATTGGGAGTCTTATGTATACTATGCATTGTGGTAGACCCGACATCGCACATGCAATAAGCGTATTGTGTTGATTTACGAGTAACCTAGGTTTCGAACACTGGAAAGCCATTTCTAGAGTTTTAGCTTATTTGAAAGGAACCATTAACTACGGTTTATCTTACAAAGGATGTCCTGCTGTAATCGAAGGATTTAGTGATGCAACCTGGAACAATGTAGAATCCAAATCCCAAGTCTACGAATGATTGGATATTTACATTAGGAGGCGCTGCCGTATCTTGGACTTCCAAGAAGAAGACCTGTATATCTGATTCAAGAGGCTCTGTTATACCATGGGCTTCCAAGAAGAAGACATGTATATCTAATTCAACTATGTTATTTGAATTGATTGCATTCGCATGTGCATGTAAGGAAGTGGAATGGCTTAGAAATTTATTAATGGAAATCCCACTATGGAAGAAGCCATCACTAGTAGTCTTGATTAACTGTGATAATCAAGCCACGACATATAATGTCTCTAATAAGACATATAACGGAAAATTTAGACATGTGAGTCTAAGGCATCAATTGGTTAGGCAGTTACTTAAAAGTGGAGTTATAATTGTTGACTACATAGAAACGATGAAAAACTTGGCTGATCCACTTACAAAAGGTCTTCCAAAGGGTATGGTTTTTATAAAGTCAAAAGAAATGGGATTAAGGGCTATGAATAAAGATTGGTCATCCAAAACAGAAACCCAACTTGTGTCTTGAAAAGGATAGACAAAGTTAAATGGGTACTAACAGGTTAAGAGTATGATTACGGAACACTAAATCGATAATCCCATAATATTTAGTGTTGGATTCTGCATGAACAAAGGATGAATAATATCCTTAATATGTCTAGAAATCTTAAAAGGTGTATCGTAGAAACACCTTAAGAGATTTGCCTATACGAGTATGGAAATCAGGACGTTTCCTAGGAAAGTAAGACCGCTTTCTAAAGTAGACTCATAAACCAGGATTAAACCACATGGCCATTAACGTGCTGAGCAATACAGAACACTCTAACTAAGGAATGCAACATGTGTGATTTTTCCGGTTTTGTCATTAAGGGATACTTGGTTCAAGATTCATTTACCGTAGAATCTCAATAGAACTTTGAATGGTTTACACTAACTAAAGTTTCAAATCCAAAAGATACCTTTTATTTATGCGTAATTTCCACGATAATGCAAAACTTGATCTTAGAAGTACATAGGCTTGATCCCATTTGGGTATGTAGGAAGTCACACTAGTGACTCAGCCATCCTCTTTATTTATTTTCTTTATTTTGAAAATTGAGGGAGATTTACAGAAATTTTCAAATTATTGTCTTGGGGTATGGGGTTTTGTTTTCTGAAAAGAAGAAGGAAAGAAGAAAGAAGGAAGGGGTAAATTGTTTTATCCCACATTGTAGAATATGCATAGGTGTGTCAATACTTAATGGCCTTCCTCACAACTTTGATGGGGCTTTGGGGCACCCAAATGTTTACTTTGTTGTGAGGAGGGAGACCATGCATAACTCTACCACGCACGCGCACGCCGCCGCTGCCGTCCGTCCGACCGAACTGAGTCGGGCCGGTGCGGGTTGCGGGTCTCGGGTCCGATAAAGCGAAACATTTTTAGACGGTTTTTATAAAACTGAAATGGGCCGAAATAAGATCCCATGAACCCGAAAGAAATTCAAATGGAGGCGGGACTTTTCCGAAATGTTGGAAAGGCGGGACGGTTTGAATTGCAACACTTCTGAACGTTGCGAATGAAGAGGCGTCGCATTTTAAATTCAAACAAAGGGATATGACCATCCAAACGGTCGCGACGCCTGCCTACCGTCGCTTCGATTCGCTGGCTATAAATAACCACACCCAGAAGTGTTTCAAAATCACTTGAAAATTCTATTCTTCATCCCTGGTTTTGCAGCACCATTGCCGACGCAAAAAACTGTTGCAACCTCTTAAATTTGCAGCATCGTTAAAGGATTGCAAAATTGATTCTTTCTCTTCTTCTATCTCTACAGTATTAACATCATCAAAGATATATTAATAGAGTGTTCTTGATCGGATAAAATATGTACAAACTTTGAATCTGATTTCGTTGTTCCAAGGCCTTATTGAATCCTGAAAGTCGATAGCTTGATAACCCGTTTGTACCAGGTAGGTTGAACTATTGTTTGAAATAATCTATTCCATAGATCCTTAAAGTATGATGTACGACAATCATACGATGATCATCTTCCTCCTGTAGTCTCGAACCGTAGAATCCCCGACATGCCTTACTATATTAGGGGGATCTATTTTACAAAGCACATAAAAAGTTCAATACTCAGAAAATAAAAAGAAAAACAATTAGTATGTTCATCCACGTGAGGGTAAATTAACAAGTTAGTTGTGGATGAACTCAAGTGTGGATCAAATAATAAAAATGGTGGATGTAAATAACAATGACTTATTCTAATAACGAGGAAAATTTCGCTTTTTCCAAATTTGATAACAGAAATCTGTAAATCGCCTTTTTAAAAACGAGGAAAAATCTGCTTTTTCCAAATTTGATAACAGGAATCTGTAAATCGCGTTTATAATTGTCAAATTTCTCGTGCTCTTTCTACTTTCTTTACTTTTCTTAATTTATCTGCTCTTGAATATTATTCGACAACTCAATTTCTGATCCGCTCCCTTCGAGGTCGAGGTGAATTTTTAATTCTTTCTCTCTCTATCTTTCTGCAGCGCATATTTTTTTTGATTTTTAATGGCTGATTTAGTAACGAATTGTCAATGATCTCCGATTATAACAAGTTGTACTAAAATCTATTAACTCGAAGCAGATTGCATGTATAATAAAAAAATTGGTATTTTCTTCATCTTCTTCTTCCTTCTATTACGACTGTTTTGTTTTTATATTGCACAGACTCTGATTTGTGATCATAGGCTTAGTTTGATGGATGCTGCCATTAGTATTTGTTTTGTTTCCAAGTATTATAGTTTCACAGAGCAATAGATATATGATATACAGGATATGATACATTATTTGTATATAGACTCATTATTTTTACGTCAAAGTGTTAAAAGCGCTTCCATACGTATTTTGTTTAGTTTCTATGGATTATAGTATTTTTCCTAACAAATTTCACACTTTGTAAACAATAAACAAACTCCCTTTCACACAAGCTTTTCAGTTAGTTGCAAATAAACTTTATTCTAAAATTGAACTTGTAGTCTGGATACAAGAACAGAGCAGCAATATACCAATTTTGTTTGAAATGAACAAAGTAGCAAATATACCAACAAATTTCACACTTTTTGTAATAAGCTTTTTAGTTTGATCAGTAATATTATATGCATAAAGGCTATAATTACTATTTTAATTTTTATTTTAATTCTAACTGCTAAAATAATGGATTGACTTCACATGTGTGCATATCAAAATAATTCAGTGTGGCATGTATCTTTTAACAGCTATTTTCTTTTCCAACAAAAAGTTAGTTATATTATTTTCCTAAAAGCTACTCTTTAAGGTACTTAAATTCACAAAGTCTTCTACTGTTGATGTGTTCCCTCTTTACTCACTTTATTTTTGGTTTATTTCACAGAATTTATATCATGGCACCTGGTCATCGTACCACTCGATCTACTGCTCAAAGTCAACAAGTTAAACCAACCATTGACTTTCCTACTCAAACTACACAAGTCGACCGCACTATTCGCTCAATTTTATAGAATCAACAAGTTTGTCACACCACTCGATCTAGGGTACAAAGTCAGCAACATAGAACCACCACCCAATCTAGTGTAGAGAGAGAACAGCCTCAAGGCTCCATGCACTCTGCAGTACAAAGTGAACAAGTCAATATGACAACCCATTTTGATATTGAAAACAATAATCAATCTTCTCAAGCTTCATATGGTAAATTTAATGTCTTTCATGTTAATTTCTTTTGTAATTCTAGTTACATTAACTAAGAATATATTGTATCATAGGACAACCACCTTCTTTCAAGGCACGTGGAGCTACTCGTGGCTTGACAACTACAACTATAACTAAGGTAGCATTGGAAATTTGTCAGTGATTGTTGATGCAGGATGCTGTCAACCAATTTGTACTAATGTAGAAAAACTTAATAATGAGATTGGATTCATTATTCGGAATCATGGTACATTTCATTATAAAGAGTGCAGAATGGTACCTGAAGATGTGAGATCTCCATTGCGATATTATATTTTGGTAAGTAGTTTCACAACGTTACATTCATATTTGTAATACTTGTAGTTAATAGTATTTTATTTTAAAGGATCATTTTAGCATTAACCTAAATGATGAGATAACCAAAAATGCATTAATGAGAAAATGAGAAAAGCTTGGAAGGGTTATAAGTACAAGCTACACTTATAATTTAAAGAAATTGGAGGAGAAAATGATGTTGAGATGGCCAAGAGCAAACTTCATCCAAACTTGAAAGAAGAAGAACAAGAAGATTGGATGATTTTATGTGAACGTTGATGCTCTTCTGAATTTAAGGTAACATTCTGATCATAATATTATTTACATGACAGGAACAGAAGGCCTAATATACTATTTATGTAAAGTAATATGCAATTATCATACTACTACATACTATTATAATACTACGTAGTAATGATCCAAACATATTGAACTCTGTCCAAATTTATGGTCTAAGGCGAAAAAAACAATCCAGATTTGTACGATATAGTTTGTTGGAATGTGCAGCAATTAAAAAAGCTTGAGCTGCTGCTAGTTGCAGCTGCACGACTACAACTTTTAGTAGCTAAATTGGTTACAAGCATAAAAAAATCATTAATGTACACTATGCATGCCTTATTAGATAGTCTTAAAACCAAGTGGTAGAGTCATTGGTTAGCTAAGTGTAGAATTGAGACCACACTAAGTGATAGAGTCATTGGTCAGCTAAGCCTTAAAACAAGTGAAGGAGTCTGCATAAGCCTTATGTCAAAAAAAAATCTACCTTTTTCATATGTTTCGTCTTTGATTTACAAATTTAAGTGTTAAAATATTTGATAAAATTTATGATAAAAGACTGGCTAGTTTTCCAAAGAAAAAGTCTATGTAATATTTTTTTTCCAACGCATTATATTTGGACTTATTTCTTCAGGAAAGAGCATTAAAGAACACTACCAATTGATCAAAGAGGAAATGGAGTCAAAATTTGGTTCAAACTCTACACTGCGACATTACATTCGATGTGGAATGGTGTTAATTTCTAACACTGGTCAAACTGAGACATGACGTCTAAATCATTATGATGCTGAGAAGGGTTGGACTGGAGCAGAACTCGAGCCTTTATATGTAAATATTTAAAATTTTATTTTTAAAATTAATATAGTTATTCTAATACTTACCATAATGAAACATAGTATTACGATAAAAGGATGGAGTTGAGAAATCAACGATCTCCATAAGAATTATCTGATAAAGAGATTATGGAGTGTGTACTTGGACATGATTCTGTATACCTGAGAGGATGGGGGTGATCTTCTAGTTTTACAACATCTACTTCACATCAGGAAAATACTATAGATAATCAGTCAACTTATGAAGAATTAGTTGAGCGACTTAATGATACAACTTCCCGCCTTAATGCTACTAGTGAACAACATAGTGTGGTTGTAGCTATACTTCGTCGTAACAATTCAATGGAATTACCTTCACCGTGTCCAACAGACCAACCTTCAGATGCATATTTGAGAGGGTCACCATCTTGTTCAGTTCGACAGTCACAAGATGATTCTTAGTTTATTTACAATAATTTTCTATGTAGTAAACAATATGAAGTTTTTTATTTTGGTTGGGGTAACCTTAGAAGTTTAACTTTATGACATATTCTAGTATTGAACATTATATGGAATGTTAGCATTGAATATTTTACTATTGTATGTTTTTTCAGTTTATTTCTAATATAAAACAGTCATAAATAACTATTATTACCCTATACATAACCATTCAATTTGACCAAAATATGAATTGTCTAATAAACTAATAAAATGATGTCATGTGTGCTATTACAGTAACGCCATGTGGTACAATAACCCTATATAATGTAGACCAATGATATAATGCCACATGGCAAATCAGATAATTCCACATGGACTAATCAAATAATGTCATGTGGCCTTAAAAATGATGTCACATGCACTAACCAAATGATGACACATGGACAAATTGGAAAAAGCATATTTTGCCTCGTTATTAAAATAAAGTCAATGTTATTTATATCCACCATTTAATGAGTTGATTCACACTTGAGTTCATCCACAACTAATTTGTTAATTTACCTTCATGTGGATGAGCTTACTAATTGTTTTTCTTTTTCTTTTTTGAATATTGAAATTTTTACGTGCTTTGTAAAATAGATCCCCCTACTATAGTAATGCATGCACACAAGTTAGTGTTATCAGTTTATATAAAATTGATTGAATTATCTTGCCTCGTACAATTGTTATTCTTCCCATTATAGAGTAAACACGTTTATTTGGTCTTGTATATCTATTATTACTAGTTAATGTACAATATTTAAAACATAATGTCAGGACATATAAATTGACCATACGCGTATATATCGTGCGGACATTCAAATAATTTATAGTAACTTATAGCAAGTAAGACCAAGAATCACAACCGGATTTCGTAGTAAATATCATAAATCAAATGTACTTTCTATACTATTAAAAAGGAACTTTCTATATTGTTAAAACAAGTAAATCCCTAAAATAGTTGACACATCAATTATTTAGAAAAAACTTAGAGTAAAGTATGGAACTTATATTACAATTCATGGTTACTAAAGTAAGTGATATAGTTCAAAATATGTTACCTTTGAAGCCTATTAATCTTAAATATTTCGGTTAAAAAACAAAAGTTTTTTCTATATAAAGTAGTAACCAGATTATAACATATCAAACAAAGGTAGAGGATTTTAGGAAATGTGTGGTATTTCATTAAAATGATTCCCTTACAACCATCCCCTAATGAAAAGATTCCTTTCTTTAAGCTTGTGGATTAACTTAATATTTCTAAATTAATAAAGGTACTATAAAAATAGGGTGGATCCACTAATTGAAATAATGGATGTTTTAAAAAGCTTTCTTAAAATAATAGTTTAAAAATTAACGTCCATCTGGATACTTTGGTATTTCGTACATAGTAAAACGATGAGAGGGAAGTTTAAAATCTGACCAACAAATTGTTTTGTAGGTAGTGTTTTACTGAAAATATTTTGATCATATTTAACCGAAATTAATTCGGTTAAATATGTCAAGAAAAATATTTCATTTATATATTATGTATTCTTCTTCTTTTACCAAAAAAAGGTTTGGAAAAGAAAATCAAACTCACATGCACATCAAAATTAATATCACAGGCATAAGTGCTAAATATATTAGAAAGAGAACTCATATCCATAAATAATACTGTGTAAATCAGGGAACTTCCATCAAATACCCTTCAAAAGTTTCAAAACGAGTAATATCCTCTTCCTGGAAACATAATCCATGAAACATCTCTATAATTATTTGTGATAAGAAGTTTCTCTCATTTTTTAGTTTCACAACTCATATCTACACTTAAATGAGAATAAAAACTATTTTTTTAAGTGTAAGCATTTACAAAAAAATCCGTAAATTTAGATAAAATAAAATAAATGGTTTTTTGTTATTATTGTGCAGATTTATGTGTGAATAAAAAGGTGAAAAATATATTTACTGGGGTATTTCATGAAACATGTTTTTGGAAAGAGATGGAAATCAATTAAGTTTTAAAATAAGAATGCCTCGCTTGTTTTAGAAAGGAATGTAAACATAACCAATATAATAAATAGTTGTCATCAAGACTATTGGTATTTATTTATAGTGGTAGTTTTTGTGGTTTATACTAAAGCCAAAAGAGACTATGTGGATTGAGACCAAAAAAGAGATCACGTGGGTTGAGATTAGTACCGTTAGATTTGATTTAAAATAAGTTGTTAAATTTATAGCTGGAGAGGATGGTATGAATTGCGTCTCTGCAATAAACTAGAGAAGATATGTTTTAGTCATTTCAGATGATGACATATTAGTGTGAAATTGTGAAACATTTTAGAAAATTTTAAAGTTAAAACTTTTGTAGTCAATTGTTTGAAAAAAAATAACAATATATGATAAGTTATTAACGAATGATTATTTAATATTAATTATTTACAATTTAATTATTTTTTATCAATTCATCAACTATTAATTATTTTATATTTCAAAATAATTATTAATGATTAATAAAGAAATGATTTTACGAAAAACATTGCTAGGATATGTAAACGAAATCTTCAATTCAAAAAACTTTGCTAGAATATACTTTTTTGACACATCATTACATAACTCAGCATTATTTTTAACGAAAGTTTAAAATGATATGAGAAAAATGTAGGGGCTAATCACAAAAATAAAACTTCCCCTTCTGTATGTGTTTAGATAATACATTTTACCTACCTATAATTATTGGTAGATAATCATCCTTTAACCATTTTATAACATTGATAATACTTACCTACTAATAAATTCTACCATTGCTTATTGGAAGATAAAGGATATCTTTGTGTAAAAAGTATTGATATATTATACTTTATTTTTCCACTATGAGATTTTATTCTGCTCTAATTATGTAGTGCGGGTGTTCTTCTTCATTATAAAATTTCTTTCTTCTTGTCACCCTCTAACTTCTTTCTTTTAACTATTTGGGTCTTTTGATGCTTGAGTTTTGGCAAGTGAATAAAAATAATGTATTAGTGTCAAAATTTGAAGTCGAAAGTTTGGGTCGTTACAAGGAGAGAATATGATAATGAAAATTTTATTAAAAAGATTAAATTTAAATAGGTATTTATAGGGAAATAATAGTTATGTCTCTTTAGGAAAAAAATTAAATGAATAGATACTTCTTTATAAATTTATATTTTTTTGAGAAAAATGGCTATGATGTCGACATATGCGGTAGTGCATGTCTACGTGCCCTATATGTTTCTGAAATTCAAATATTTGAAAACAATGGAAATAATTTTTGAATAAGTTAAGGTGTTTTTGGAGTTTAAACAAACTATTTTCCTATATATTAAATTAGTATGATGAAGTAGGGATATAAATTAAAAACATATATTTATAATTTATAAAATTGATATCGAAACTTAATATAAAACTATAAATATAAGTATGAGAAACTTAAAACTTAATATATATAAAACTTATGAATATAAGGAAATAAAACTTAACATAAAATTAACTATCTAAACATACATACAAATTATGAATAAGAAAATTTAGAATATTTAAATCATAAGTTGGATTAAAATTCAAGAAATAATTTAAATAATTAGAAGATATATATTTTTTAAAAGGAAGTAATTTTGAAATTAAATGAAAATAAAAGATTTTTGAAATATTATAAGATAGAATTTGTGAGAGAATTGGAAGTAAGATTTTAGTTCTATTATTGAGATTAAGCAAAATTCTAGACTCTATTATATCCTGATATCTTTCTTGAGCTCTTGAATTACTGTTACTCGTGAGTCTTCAATTTGAACTCTTCCTCTTTGTAATCTACAATCTTGAATCTTTAAATTTACACTCTTCAATAACGAATAACTGCATAAAGTACCTACATATACATCTTGCATATATATATATAATAATGTTAGTATATATTTCATAATAATAGTTAAAAAGATTAAAAGGTTATTGTCATCAAAACCATCATCCCAGTCTCTAATAGAAAAATGTTCACCACCACAATCTGAACGTAACACTTTTATTTTAACTCTTAATTGTGCCTCGAATTCTACTTTGTAAAATTTAAAGCTATCAAAAGCCTCAACTTTATTTTTCATTAGATGAACATAAGAATTTCTAATATAGTCATCAATAAATGTGATATAGTATTGGTCACCATTGTAGGTGATGTGACTTTTTAAGTCACCAACATCATTATAAATAAAGTTAAACAAACCAGATTTCCTTTTCTACATATTTAAAATATTTCCAAAATATTTTTGCTTGATCACATATTTCACATTTAAAGATAAAATCAAAATCACAATCAGAAATCAATCCTAATTTATGCATATTTTTACGGGAATTTCAATTCATATGTCCTAATCTACCATGCCATTGCCATAAACTAATAAAATCAACAATGTAAATAGATGGTTTCTTTATTAGATTCAACTTAATTGTGCCATTATAATAGAATCCATGTCTAATGAATTTGTTGTTCTTGGACAATACTTACTTATTAGACTTATACATCAACTTGAATCCTCTTTTATGAAGAAGGTGTTTAGAAATCAAATTCTTAGACTTATCAGGTACGTAAAATACGTTGACTAGTATAAGGAATTTTGTAGAGTTAAATGAGCGTTCAGTAGCGCCTTTTCCCATAACTTTGCTTGGAACCTTATTCACTCTGCTAACTTTAATGACTTCTCCATTATTTGTTCGTAAGTCTTAAAAAGATAACGGTCTTTGCAAATGTAAATCTTTTCTCCAGTATCAAGCCAAGAATCGCTATCAATGTTATAAATGGATTTGCCTCTTGCACTAAAACCTCAAGTGAGTCTTTGACCATATTTACTTCTTGTTGTTTCTTTTATAGACGAAAGTCATGGAAATATTGGTCGAGCTTGTTATAATAATAATAAGACCCTTTTTATTGTTCTTGGAATGATTTTTCATCTTAAGCGGTGTCTCATTCTTCTGTCTTAACATGTTAGTTATTCAAAATTATTACCTCAGAATGGGACTTAGCTAGAAGATAATGATTTCGTTCTCATTTACGATAGTCCTCTAAGATGACGTTGTAAATTGTCTAACTCGTAATTCATTTCTACATGCTCCAATTTTAACTTATAATCATTCTAACCATTAAGGAGTCTCGAAATTATAACTCAAACAACAAAAGATCTAAGGAGACTATTTCAACAACTTTAAGTCGATTTTCCAATTGTGATATTTCTCTTACATATCTAACTATGAATTTATTGGCGACCATTTTGAGATACATAAAATTACAAAAAAAAAATCTTGTTACCTTTATGCAGAATTTGCTTTTTAGTGCAGTCCAAAGTGCCTTCGCAGTTTCCAAGGTCCTATTAGCATAGTAGATAGGAGTAGACAATGCATTCAAAATGCGCCCTCTGCACAGTAAATCATATTCTCTGCACTTTATGCATTTAGCCTGTAACAATCTTATTAGTTTCCTCTGGTATAACTTCTAAATCATCTTCCAAATTATAGAACAATTTAACGGTGATAAGGATGAACTTTATAGTCTTTTTCCAATGAGCAAAACTATCTCCATCAAACCACTCCAATCGTGTTAAATGTTGATCCATGACTTGCAGCGCGCTCGAACCTTCCATGATTGAAGATATTGTCTAAATGTTTGTTGGAAAATTTTCAATTCGATGAGACTCTAATGAAGATAATGTTTTACTTATGATTTCAAAAATCTATAGAATGGATTCTTTCAGACAATAGTTTATCCATTAGTAAAAAAGGATTATCAAACTTTCGATTTTTAGGATTCAACGAAGCCTTAGAACAACGTAATCAGATTCAAAATTTTACACTCTTGATCCTGCCAAAAAGACTTCATTTTGATTTTTGATGAGGAATTTTTTCGAAAGCAAAAAGGATTGAAAAAGAGGAAGAAAACAGATTGCTGCATTTGCAGCCGCCTTTAGTCATCATGAATCTAATCTAACTTGAGACCTTTTTAAAACACTCTTTGGCATTGCAAATCTGAGTTGTGTTTGAGGGGGAGGAAAAATATGAAGAGTGTAATCTGATTGATATTTGCCACAAATCTTAGAGTCGCAATTTATAGCGGATGAGGAGGTGTCCATTCATCAACATATACATTTTTTCAACGTTAGAATATTTACAAGCGGGAATGTCTGTTATCGCCAATAGTCGCATCCCTTCAAATTCCAATGGTAAAAAAAACGTTGTAAATCTGTCACTTCCCTCCCTCCTCCCTCCCCGGCCTCATTTGAATTTGAATTCTAGACTAAGTTCATAACAAACTGAAATTCGACGCGTTACCATTATCAGATTTTACCCAGAAATACGTCATTGCATCAGGGCCCATAACCCAAAATTTGTACCCTACCTAGCTCGGTCGGATGTGGTGGCATGTGTGCATTTCTTATGCATGGCTTCTCTCTTTAAAACAAAGCAAACATCTGGGTGTCGGTCGCCCTAAATCCCCAACATCTTCATGAAAATCCAAATTAAACCAAATACATTTCCGCAATCCCCATGACGTCGGACTATTTTTCTTTCCTATCTTCCCTCTTCCATTTTCTTCTTCCTTAAAAAACAAAACAACGGGGAAGACCTGAAAATAACATGCATAACTGAGCTTTTAAAATACATCTTTAAATTTGAAAATATAACAACTTCATTTTTATTTTTTTCAAAATAAAAGGTGGTGAATCAATAACAACTTGAATTCAATAACATTTACATTTTATGGTACTCACCTAAAATTTATTAACCTATGGAAAATGAATAATGATTAGTCACCATTAGGCTGAATGATGACAATAAAATTTAGAGTGACCTGTGTGCAAAACATGGGTTAACACTCGTATAAGATAATTGGTGGACACATAATTAATATCCTACAGATGTCAACTGAAATGTTGACATAACAACATGATATTCTTCATTTAAAAGTGTGCCTGAATGATATATATTGTTGATAATAATAACAGTAATAATAACAATAATAGTGATAATATAGTCGCTAGTGACATTGATATGGTTGGTAACATAGTTTTGGATACTAGACTGCAAGTTAAGCCGTGATCGTCCATGATTCAATGTTTCAAAGATTGAGCCATTCCAATTGTGATAACCTTGCAGTTTCTTTTATAAATTATATAAATCATTTCATGAAAATATGATACATAATACACTAAATCATATAAATTTGTATGTCACCGAACGACATAATATATATTTTACAAAATCATATTATGAATGATGTATCAGAAAATGTCAAATTAAAACAGTTTAATCTTATACTGCGGGAACATTATAATATTTTAAAAAAAGTCATAAAAGAGTAGTAACTATACTATGATATTATTTATGATGAACAGAACTAAAAAATAGTATTTGTGACAGTAACCATAACAATATTAATTAAAAGTTTACATTTACAACCAGATTATAAAATTGTGAGATTAAGATAGCCATAACATAGCAAGTGTTATTCAATTCTAAAAAGTTAAAATTGTGTTTTTCAAGGGTCGGATTTAAAAGTTTTTTCAAGATTATAGAGTTGAACATTGGGTTCTTGGACACATAGAGTTATTTCATTTTGGAACTGTATTGTTTTAGGGTTTAAGTTTAACCGCGATTGAATCGAGATAGGGTCGTTGGATGGTAGTGAAACATGTTAAATGAAGATAACCATATATTTTTAAGCCATCAGCAGAAAGTTGAGCTAGTACTGGACCATGTCCATGGACGATGGACATTTGATCATAGTTTACCTACTGTTATTATTTTATGTATTGCTTTTATGTTAGCGTGTGCTGTGTGTGGCTGTAATTTGAGTTCCATTGTAGCTTGCAACTGATATGGTTAAATATTCATTGTCTATTATGGTTACTGCTATTTTGGGTTAATGCTTATTTTATTCTTTCTACGATGGATAATATTCTGTTTAGGGTTATAAAATGAACACAAAACAGAAGAAATAAGGGAGGGAGGACATTTCTATTCATTCAGATGTATTTTCTTTCTATTACATTGGCTGCTTTATATATAGGCTTTTGGAGTTGATCTTTAGCTTATTCCCATGATGTGGGATTAAACATAGAACTATTAAAAGCATATTCACAACATTCATATATATATTACAACACTCCCCCTTGAATATGCGTCTTCAAAAACTTGAATTCTCTGCTAACTTGAAGTTGTCCCTTTTAAAATATATATGATGATTGCTCCCCTTTATTATTATCTTGCTTGCAAATATCCATTCAGTCGATACAACTATTGTCTGTTGCCTTCAAAACTCTATCAGGAAAACCCAATGGGAAAAGCCTTGAACGAGAAAAAAGAGTACAATATCTGACATTATGAAAATCACATTAAAATGATTTTCCTCAAAAGAGTTTGATGCTTCAGGATCAAAACAATGCCTCATTAAAAACATTTTTATAAAAAACCCTGTGGGAAAAATCATAAAAAAGGAAAAGAGTGCAAATTTATTTCATCTTAGGTAACATGTTTTACAATGTTACCGTAAGGGTTGATACTTCAGGATCAAGATAATGCCTCATTAAAAACCTTACTAACAAAAACCCAGTGGGAAAAATATTAGTGAAGGAAAAGAGTACATTATATCATAATTTTATATGCTCCCCCTTATTTATAACTCATTATTCAATTAATCTATTGATGTAGTCAAGGCATGCCAATTTTGTATATCATCTTCTGCAATGTTGATTTGGAAATTGCCATTGAGAAGGATCTAACCTCTTTTCTTGAAACTGAATTTGTTTCTCCTCTTTCTTGATATCCTTTCATGCATGTGTGAAGAGAAATTTAGAAGAAATGTGCTCCATCCTATCATACTTGATATAATTCACTTGAATCTGAGCCATCCAAACTGTCTTGTCTTCTTCATAAATAATAGTTTACTGCATTAAAAGATGTTTGATACTTCCGGATCAAAATGTTGCCTCGTTAAAACCTTACTACGAAAAACCCGATGGGAAAAATCTTAGTGAAGGAAAAAGAGTACAATATACAATGTCATATTTACTACGTCAAAAGTAGTAAGATTCTTCTGGATCAATGTTATGCCTCGTTAAATCCTTAATAGGAAAAACCCAGTGAGAAAAATCTTAAATAAGGAAAAAAAGTACATTATAACTTATTTTTGTATGTTACCTTTGGGTTGATACTTCTGGATCATGACCCATGCCTCATTAAAACCTTACAAAGAAAACCCAGTGGGGAAAACTTAGTTAAGGAAAAAGAGTGCATTATATCATACTTATGGATGCTCCCCCTGATTTAATAATTTTCTCTGAATTTGTATTCTTCTTTCAATAACTCAAATTGCTTACAAATACTTCTTAATGAAGTTTTTCTTTTAAAACTTTATGTGCATTTCCATGCTTCAAGCATGCTTTCTTATTTAAAACACATCCCTTTTGTGATTTGTATGATACTAATATTCATTTATGAATACACTTCAGGTGCTTATAATTTTCTGTTTCAGTCGGGCTTGAATATTGCAATGCACATTTGATGAATGAGACAACTTTCATTACAACAACACTAAGCAGGAAGTAATCTACTCATCTTGAAGTATATCAATATTTTCATTACAATAATACTTAGATGATTGTTGTAATCTATCAGACATGTTCTTTGTATTCTTTATGTTCTTCAGGAACTTATAAATTATAATAATTTTTTTTTTTTTGCATATCGCAACTACCACTTCAATGGATATTAAGAGTTTCACTACAACAATTCTTGAAAGCAGGAAGTGATCTACTCATCATGAATTATTTCAAGATTTTCATCACAACAATACTTAAAAGAATGTTGTAATCTACATTTCTTGCTCTTTATCACTACCAAAGTTATTCAAATTATTCTAGAATTTGTATACTTTCATCATTTATACCTTCAGGGTATTATAAGTGTTTTAAACACTTTCACCAGTTTAATCAATTCAATTATCTATGAAAAATACAATGCTCATGGAAATTGACACTCTATGGTGTTTCAGTAACTTCAATGTGCTTTTGTCATTATCTATATTTCTATTTTATCTTATGAACTACAGGCCCATATATCTTATTTAGGAGAATTTCATGATGGCCAATCATGTTTCTCTCTAATATGGGATTTTAATCCATTTATAAATGTAAGCGCTTTATTATTTATTAATTTATTATCGATGATTATTTTCTGTCAGTTCTATACATGATTTATTGAGATCTCAAAAAATTATCATACTTTAGGTACCTAAACCACTTCTGTGGTTATTTTGACAATCATGTCATGGGTTTCTATTAAAGCATCTTTAAGTGTTTCTTCAGGAACACTCACCTCCTTTATTTTGCATCTTTATGACTTACTCCAAAGATATTTTGAACTGACTTTTATACCACATTTTCAGCTGTGATTTACACCTATTGATTCTTTGGGGGTTCAAATGTATATTGCAGAAAGTCTATTAGGGACATAATTGATAATTTATGCAAGTTAATTAATACTTTGCATAATTTTATATGTTAGCAAATATTTAACATCGATGATTCCTTTATCCTCCCCCTCAATGTTGACAAACATTGTCACTTTAAATAATAAACCTACTTTGGATTCATTTTTGATCCATTATAGCATCATGGCTAGCAAATACATTAGATGTATTTCAATTGTAGGAGGATAATGCTCTTATTAATTGATAAGATGCATGCATATTGCATTACTTATTCCCTTTCATTGATCCGATAACTTGGAGGAATTTTCTATCATTTGAATATGCACATGACTTTAGGTCATTCAATATTGATGTCGATCGACTTTCTGAAATATAATATATGCATGATTTATAATATGAGCTCATGACAACTTCAGGTTGTTAACAAACTTTTCACATATTTGTGTATGTACGTGCGTCCACGTATTACATATGTAATTGAGTTGCAAATTCTTTCTCATTCGAGTTACTTACTTTAGAACAAATTGTTCATAAGTTTCCAATAATTAATTTTTGCTTATCAAGCAATATCAATGTAAATCTTAAATATCGTATCATAATATCCAAAATATCTGATTTGGAACTGTATTGAACTTCTGGCTCAAATGAAATATTTGAACAACTTCAAGTTGTTTATCTATATTGAACTTCTGGTTCAAATAATATATAAACAATTTCAAGTTCGTTAAATTGTATTGAACTTCTGGTTCAACTGTATTGAACTTATGATTCCACTGTATTGAACTTTTGGTTCCACTGTAATGTACTTCTGGTTCTACTGTGTTGAACTTCTGGTTCAAATAAAATATATAACAACTTCGAGTTGTTAAAATTTATTCTTCAATACGATATTTAAATATAAATATATAAGCAAGATACAACTCATGTGACGGCCCGCCCCGCACCAACCGACGTTTACTCCAATTGTGCGCTGTACACATGTCCAGTTGGCGTGGGACGGTCGCCAAAGAAGAGAAAGAAAGAAGAGGAACCAAATAAAGAACCTGTAATATGTCTCACAGCGCATGGAATAAAATATAATAGCCAACATATACTTGACATAAAACAGATGAGACAGTGCATAAGCTGAAAACTTGAACTAACATCATCAGAGTAGCGGAAATATCAAATACAGCTTATTACAACTTCAAAATACTGTCTCTAAGATAAGCAAAATAGGTATGCTACTAATGCCCAAAGTAGATACCGATCACGACACAGGGAGAATAACTATATATCATACGTGGAGCCTCCTGCTCGTCTTCAGTCCATCTACCAAGCGCACTACCAGCTATCCCTGTCTCTAGTCTGCTCGTGTGAGCACCCAGAGTAATAAGAAGAAACATAAAACTCTGGGTCAGACATCAGTCTGGTATGAGTGGTAGCAAGCATAAACAGAATAATAACAGGTATACTAAGTCATACCTGAACCTGGACCTGCAGCCAAAGAGTTAGTACTACACGGTACAACACTCTATGATGTCACAAACACATAATATAAGTATACGGGGGTGGGGATGTGTGTGTCAAACAATCAAGCACAGCAACCATCCTCGCATCTCTCACTCAGTGCGTAAAGCATACGACATCCACTTCTTCGATCACTAGAGCACTTTACTCAAACGACAGAACTCGACTTTGTACGACTATGTACATTCCTACTACCACCAACGTCGTACCTATGGGATCACGCCCAACGTTTCCATGACCCCACTCCATTGGTAGGTAGCTCCCTAGTCGCACCATATCCAAAGCCCGAGTTTGTCTCTCTACCTCCAACACCTAGTGATCCAAAGTCATAGACATCGACAACTCCTTAGCACACGTCCCGCAGCAAAGCCCAATCACGAAGTGAACTCATTGGTTCCCGTCTGGATCCTGAGCTCGAACTTCCACTTGAACTACCTTTGCATTTCGGGTTATGGATCTTCCTCCTTCGGATCGGTTCGGATCATCATCTCTTTCACCAATTCGGGTCGGGTCGGGTTCGTGACCACCCATCGGATCGGTTCGGGTCCACCATCTCGGTTCGGTTCGCACCCTCCATCGTGTCGTGGTTCGTGCCGCCCTCAACCACCAAGCATCAGTCCTCGGATCGGGTCGGAGCCTTCTTCATGCCATGGTTCGGATCCCTTTCGTCATCATTGGGATCGTGGTCTTCATCGTCTCGTTTCGTGACTGTTACTTCAGGTCGGATCGGAGTGCACCATCGGTTCGGGTCGGATCCCTGTCTCTCTCTTGTGACGGTTCGGATTCCTTCATTGCACACTGGATCGGTTCGGATCCTTCAGCTCGTGGCGCAGCTTGCTTCGCTATAGCGATCCGGTTCGGTTCGTGGTGAAGAGAAGTGGGCGGTTCGGGTCGGTAGGGGCGATCCGATCCGATTTCCTGCACTAATTCCTGCAACTTTCCAGCATGTGTTTATACGCCTCTCGACGGCGTTTTCGACCATTTTAACTATTGAAACCAATCACAAAGCATACCAAAGGGTCATAGCAACACATACAAGTGACCTCAAACACCAAAACAACAATATGACATGGTAAAATAGATCAAACATGCCCAAAACCCCATATTTTCCCTTAAGCATGTGTGAGCATAACTAATGACATGATTAGCAAATCTTAACCAAATTAACCCAAACTCATATCAGAGGTCTAAAACATTATTTGTGAATTTATAAACATTTTTCCAGAATTTATTTTCGTTTAAAAACGCTAATTAGCACTAATCACCCCGAATAACCATAATTAGTGCAAAAAGCAAGCTAATCACTCACCTTAGCCACAAATAAAACAAGATCCGAAATAAATCTCTGATTTGGTGAAGATAACAAGGTGTTGTAGCAGCTCTAATCCCGATTTGGTGTTGATTTGCCTTGATTTGTCGTTGCTAATCTCTTTTCTTCAAGTTTGGAGTGGTTTGGAGTGATTTAGAGGTTGGAGGCCATTAATAGGGTTCTATGAAATGAAGTGGTGGCTGGAAAAATGACTAAAAGGATGTTTTCTAACCCTAATCAGCCCTTATACAACCCCAATCCCGAAATCTCCTTATGGGCCCAATTGCTAACTACCCGGTTTAGCCCAATTATGCAGTTTTTCACCCTCCAAACCTTGTTTCAGCCATATCTCCCAAACGGTAAGTCCGTTTGGCTATTATGACCACTCTACGGAAAGAGAAACCATCAAACGAATCTAATGGAAGTGGTTTCAGGTCAAAATTTCTTCCCTATCAAAAGTTATGGCCAAAACAGTACTGACTAGGGGCAAAATGGTCATTTAAAAATCGACAAAAATCATGAACAGGGGAAATGACTCTAATAAATGTTTCCCAAAGTTACATGACCATACAACTTCACTCGGGAAAGAAATAAATATTCTACAATCCTACGATGTGTAGAACACGGGTCGTTACACTCTCCCCCCCCTTAAGAAATTTCGCCCCCGAAATTCCCTAATCAAAACACACACAAGGGTCCCGCATGCCTATCAATCATAAAACAACCATCAAACATGCAAAACAAGCAAAACAAGTCTATCCTAGCATGCGGAATAACTAAATCGTAAAGTAAATCTTACCAGGCAAAGAGTTCCGGATAAGCCTTTCTAATGCTCTCCTCTGTCTCCCAAGCACAATCATTTTCGTC
Source organism: Allium sativum (assembly GCA_030737875.1). Lineage (NCBI taxonomy): Eukaryota > Viridiplantae > Streptophyta > Magnoliopsida > Asparagales > Amaryllidaceae > Allium > Allium sativum. Next base: position 1,011,917,075 of record CM060926.1, on the reverse strand, counting down.
CTCGCCCCACTGAACTTTGACTAGCTTCACCGACTTTCTTCGAAGTTGCTTCGTATCATGCCCCACAATACGAATCGGCTTGCGGTTCTCAACCGCCTCAGGTTCTACTTCGAAGTCCTCTAACTGATCAGGTGAAATAGTCACATTTGAGTCGTGAACGAACTTCCTTAGTTGGAAACATGAAACACATTGTGAACTCCTGCCATTTTCTCTGGTAAGCCAACTCTATACGCCAAATTCCCAACTTCCTCGAGAACTTGGAAAGGACCCACAAATCTTGGTGCCAACTTGCCTCTCCTGCCAAATCGTATCACGCTTTTCAACGGAGAGATCTTGACAAACACCAAGTCACCAACGGAGAATTTCAAGTCTCTTCTCCTCTTATCAGCATAGCTTTTCTGCCTATCCTGAGCAGCTTTCATTCGTTGCTGAATGATCTTGATCTTATCGGAAGTTTCTCTCACCACATCTGGTCCAAGCACAAACTTCTCGCCAGTCTCTATCCAACATGATGGTGAGTTGCACGGTCTTCCGTACAAAGCTTCATATGGAGCCATACCGATACTGGATTGGTAGCTATTATTATATGCAAACTCCACTAGATGCAAATGGTCATCCCATGATCCACCAAAATCCAATATACAAGCCCTCAAGAGATCTTCCAATATCCGATTCACCCTCTCCGTCTGACCGTCGGTTTGAGGATGATATGCGGTACTGAGATGTAATCCTGACCCTAGAGCCTCTTGTAAGCTCTTCCAAAACCCACTAGTGAACAACGGGTCTCGGTCACTCACAATGCTTTTGGGTACTCCATGAAATCTCACTACCCACTTCATATACAATTCTGCTAACTTGGCTGCCGTTCTGGTCGATTTGACTGGTATAAATCTTGCACTCTTGGTCAGTCGATCCACAATTACCCAAATGCTATCATGTCCCGATCTAGTCCTTGGTAAACCATCGATGAAATCCATCGAAACTTGTTCCCATTTCCATTCGGGAATCCCTAATGGTTGCAACAACCCACTAGGCTTCTTTTGCTCGGCTTTAACTAGCTGGCAATTCATGCACTTGGATATAAACTTCCCAACGTCTCTTTTCATCCCCTCCCAGTAGTAAGTCTGTCTCATGTCTCGATACATCTTATTACCACCGGGATGTATAGTCAGTTTCGAGTGATGACATTCTCTAAGCACTTCATCTCTCAAACCATTCACGTTGGGCACAACTAGTCTTCCATTCTTCCGAAGCCATCCATCTCGATCAAGCCCATACACATTCATCTCCTCTTCGCTACCCCTCTCTAACTTGGAGATGATTTCTAATAGGTTAGGGTCGTTCCTTTGACTGGAACCAATCCGCTCTATCAAAGTGGGTCTGATCGTCAAGCTAGCTAGCATAACTGGATCCAATTCGCACCTTGGTCTGAAATCAAACCCCGCGATATACTCCAGCTGCTTCCATTCAAGAAACATTGCCCCTAAGCTGGCATGTCTCCTACTCAAGGCATCGGCTACCGCATTACCCTTCCCAGGTGTATACGCGATATCAAAATCATACGAAGCCAAGAACTCTAACCATCTCTGCTGACGGAGATTCAGATCTTTCTGAGAGAAGAGATACTTTAACGATTTATGATCGGTAAACAGCTCAAATCTTTCTCCCAAGAGGTAATGTCTCCACATCTTCAGCGCAAATACAATCGCTGCCAATTCCAAATCATGGGTAGGATACTTCTTCTCATGTGGCTTTAGCTGTCGACTAGCATAAGCTACAACCCTACCTCCTTGCATCAATACCGCACCCAGTCCGGTACCACAAGCATCCGTGTATACCGTCATCTCTTCATTTCCCTTAGGAATGACCAACACCGGCGCACGCGTCAACTTTTCCTTTAGACTCTTGAATGCATTTTCACACCCTCTGTCCCAAACGAAGGCTTGATTCTTCTTAGTCAACTGAGTCAACGGTGCCGCTGTCTTGGAGAAGTCTTTGATAAACTTACGATAATATCCAGCTAACCCCAAGAAACTTCTTACATCTGTTGCATTCTTGGGCGTAGACCAATCTTGTACCGTAGCCACCTTTGCAGGGTCCACGGCAATACCATTCTCTGAAACAACATGGCCCAAGAATCTCACTTCTCTCCTCCAGAAGTGACACTTAGAAAACTTCGCTTTCAGTTGGTGCCTTCTCAACACCTCCAACACAATTCTCAAATGTTCCTTGTGTTCCCCTTCTGTCCTCGAGTAAACAAGGATATCGTCTACGAACACAAGAACAAACTTATTCAATTGGTCTCTGAATACTCTATTCATAAGATCCACGAAGTATGCTGGTGCATTGGTCAACCCGAATGGCATGACCAACCACTCATAGAACCCAGACGGCGTCCTAAATGCCGTTTTAGCTATACTATCAGCTGCTACACGGAGCTGATGAAATCCTGTCGCGAGGTCCAACTGGGAGAACACTCTCGCTCCTTCCAGCTGATCAAACAAATCATCTATCCGTGGTAGAGGATACTTATTCTTCCTCGTCACCTTATTTAACTCGCGATAGTCCACACACAATCGAAGGGAACCATCTGCCTTAGTAGCAAACACAACTGGTGCTCCCCACTCGGAAACACTTCTTCTAATAAATCCCTTCTTCATAAGATCGCTAACTTGCACCTCGAGCTCTCGCTGTTCTCGTGGTGCCATACGACGAAGTGGCATCACTATAGGTCTGGCATCTTTCACTAAATCAATACGAAACTCAATCTCTCGGTGTGGCGGAAGTCCGGTCACTTCCTCGAAGATGTCCGGGTACTGGCCAACCACGGGCAAACCTGATAACTCATCATGCGGAATGTCGAGGGAATTTACAAAACTAGCCATTACCCCATCACAGGGTAGATTACCAAACACTACCCTCCGCCCATCATCCGCCCTAACAGTCACCAAAAAGCCCTCACAGTCTACCACCACCCCGTATCTTTGGAGCCAATCGACTCCCAAAATAATGCCATACCCAGTAAAGCCCAAAACAAAGCAATCACAAACAAACATACATCCATGACTCGATAAGACCACATTACGACAGACCATACTGAGGTTTGTTGAACCACCAATCGGGTTCGTCACAGCTAATGGTCTATCGACTAACTCGGGTTCCAATCCCAACCTATCTACCAGGTCACTAGATATGAAGGAATGGGAAGCCCCGGTATCGAACAAAACTCTAACAGGAAGATCATAAATGGAAAGCATACCTTGAATGACGACTCCCTTTCCTTTCTCCGCCGCAGTTGGGGCATTCGACGAAGAAGGAACAGCATTGATGGCATATGCTTTCACAATCTGATTCTCCTTCAGAGGTTGCGGGCACTTATCCTTAAAATGTCCCTCCTGGCCACAGTTAAAGCACTTCTTTCCCACTGTCTTGGCCCTACATTCCCTTGCATAATGGCCCTTCTTTCCACATTTGAAGCACTCGACTTCTTTCCTGCTTTTCTTCTGGCCATCCTTAGCTTGGTTCTGCTTCCTCTTATTCTGAGAGTTATTCTTGCCTCCACCGCCTGCTTGCGGCTTTGACTCTTCAGCAGATGCAGCAACAACCCCAGTCTTCGGCTTAGGGTAAAGACTTTCTGACCTCAAAGCTTTTCCCACAATCGACTCAAACGTCTCATCGATGTGATTAATCAGCCTCTCCCCTAAGTATTCATCCAAACCAGTGATGAACTTCTCATTTTTCTTTTCGGGAGTATCGATTAGAGACAACCCATACTTCGACAAAGTGTCGAACTCAGCAACATAATCCGATACTGCCCTTCCATTCTGCTTAAGCTCCAAGAACTTCCTAAACAATTCCGACTTCTGGGCAGCTGGGATATACTTGTCGCTAAAGCGAGCTTTAAACTGATCCCAAGTAACTTGATCTTCTGGTGTGGCTGCCCTAATAGCATTCCACCAATTCATCGCTCGTCCTTGCAGCTGACGAGACGCTAGCCTCCTCTTCATCGCATCCTCGATACCCAAGTCATCGAAGATCCGATCACAGCTATCCAACCAATCTTGAACTTCCGTGGCCGACTCTGTTCCGTGAAACGGCTTTCCACCAAGATTAGTGTAATCCTTACTCAACTTGGCGAAATCGACCCTAGGCGCTTGCACCGCTGCACCTCCAGCATTGGCAACATTAGGAGCCTCCCTCTGAATATCCACAAGCATCTCTCTCATGAGGTTAGTAAACATAGCCCTCATGTCAGGGGGATTCCCATTATTGGCCCCTCTACCAGCACCTCTTCCTCGGCTCATCGTCAAATCTGTTAAAGAGAAAACGATTAACCATCTCCATAGTGGTGCCAGTGCAGTGCAATGCGACTTCACTCTTAAACATACTAATACTATATATAGATATAGCTTTTGAAAACCAAAATAATCACAAATACGCGCTCTCATATACGTACTATCTCTCCCTAGTGTCTTTCCCTAGGTGGATTACGCAACCTGGCTCTGATACCAAATGTGACGGCCCGCCCCGCACCAACCGACGTTTACTCCAATTGTGCGCTGTACACATGTCCAGTTGGCGTGGGACGGTCGCCAAAGAAGAGAAAGAAAGAAGAGGAACCAAATAAAGAACCTGTAATATGTCTCACAGCGCATGGAATAAAATATAATAGCCAACATATACTTGACATAAAACAGATGAGACAGTGCATAAGCTGAAAACTTGAACTAACATCATCAGAGTAGCGGAAATATCAAATATAGCTTATTACAACTTCAAAATACTGTCTCTAAGATAAGCAAAATAGGTATGCTACTAATGCCCAAAGTAGATACCGATCACGACACAGGGAGAATAACTATATATCATACGTGGAGCCTCCTGCTCGTCTTCAGTCCATCTACCAAGCGCACTACCAGCTATCCATGTCTCTAGTCTGCTCGTGTGAGCACCCAGAGTAATAAGAAGAAACATAAAACTCTGGGTCAGACATCAGTCTGGTATGAGTGGTAGCAAGCATAAACAGAATAATAACAGGTATACTAAGTCATACCTGAACCTGGACCTGCAGCCAAAGAGTTAGTACTACACGGTACAACACTCTATGATGTCACAAACACATAATATAAGTATACGGGGGTGGGGATGTGTGTGTCAAACAATCAAGCACAGCAACCATCCTCACATCTCTCACTCAGTGCGTAAAGCATACGACATCCACTTCTTCGATCACTAGAGCACTTTACTCAAACGACAGAACTCGACTTTGTACGACTATGTACATTCCTACTACCACCAACGTCGTACCTATGGGATCACGCCCAACGTTTCCATGACCCCACTCCATTGGTAGGTAGCTCCCTAGTCGCACCATATCCAAAGCCCGAGTTTGTCTCTCTACCTCCAACACCTAGTGATCCAAAGTCATAGACATCGACAACTCCTTAGCACACGTCCCGCAGCAAAGCCCAATCACGAAGTGAACTCATTGGTTCCCGTCTGGATCCTGAGCTCGAACTTCCACTTGAACTACCTTTGCATTTCGGGTTATGGATCTTCCTCCTTCGGATCGGTTCGGATCATCATCTCTTTCACCAATTCGGGTCGGGTCGGGTTCGTGACCACCCATCGGATCGGTTCGGGTCCACCATCTCGGTTCGGTTCGCACCCTCCATCGTGTCGTGGTTCGTGCCGCCCTCAACCACCAAGCATCAGTCCTCGGATCGGGTCGGAGCCTTCTTCATGCCATGGTTCGGATCCCTTTCGTCATCATTGGGATCGTGGTCTTCATCGTCTCGTTTCGTGACTGTTACTTCAGGTCGGATCGGAGTGCACCATCGGTTCGGGTCGGATCCCTGTCTCTCTCTTGTGACGGTTCGGATCGGATTCCTTCATTGCACACTGGATCGGTTCGGATCCTTCAGCTCGTGGCGCAGCTTGCTTCGCTATAGCGATCCGGTTCGGTTCGTGGTGAAGAGAAGTGGGCGGTTCGGGTCGGTAGGGGCGATCCGATCCGATTTCCTGCACTAATTCCTGCAACTTTCCAGCATGTGTTTATACGCCTCTCGACGGCGTTTTCGACCATTTTAACTATTGAAACCAATCACAAAGCATACCAAAGGGTCATAGCAACACATACAAGTGACCTCAAACACCAAAACAACAATATGACATGGTAAAATAGATCAAACATGCCCAAAACCCCATATTTTCCCTTAAGCATGTGTGAGCATAACTAATGACATGATTAGCAAATCTTAACCAAATTAACCCAAACTCATATCAGAGGTCTAAAACATTATTTGTGAATTTATAAACATTTTTCCAGAATTTATTTTCGTTTAAAAACGCTAATTAGCACTAATCACCCCGAATAACCATAATTAGTGCAAAAAGCAAGCTAATCACTCACCTTAGCCACAAATAAAACAAGATCCGAAATAAATCTCTGATTTGGTGAAGATAACAAGGTGTTGTAGCAGCTCTAATCCCGATTTGGTGTTGATTTGCCTTGATTTGTCGTTGCTAATCTCTTTTCTTCAAGTTTGGAGTGGTTTGGAGTGATTTAGAGGTTGGAGGCCATTAATAGGGTTCTATGAAATGAAGTGGTGGCTGGAAAAATGACTAAAAGGATGTTTTCTAACCCTAATCAGCCCTTATACAACCCCAATCCCGAAATCTCCTTATGGGCCCAATTGCTAACTACCCGGTTTAGCCCAATTATGCAGTTTTTCACCCTCCAAACCTTGTTTCAGCCATATCTCCCAAACGGTAAGTCCGTTTGGCTATTATGACCACTCTACGGAAAGAGAAACCATCAAACGAATCTAATGGAAGTGGTTTCAGGTCAAAATTTCTTCCCTATCAAAAGTTATGGCCAAAACAGTACTGACTAGGGGCAAAATGGTCATTTAAAAATCGACAAAAATCATGAACAGGGGAAATGACTCTAATAAATGTTTCCCAAAGTTACATGACCATACAACTTCACTCGGGAAAGAAATAAATATTCTACAATCCTACGATGTGTAGAACACGGGTCGTTACAACTCATTTTGAAAATTATGCAATCTTTGGATGCTTTATTATTGTCTCATGTGAATTAACTAAGAAGTGTAATGTTATTGTTTCATACGGTTTGAATAAAACTTCACGCTTTTAAATTATGAAGTATTTCAAATTCATTGATTGAGGAACTTCGAGTTCCTATGCATATATATACACACATACATATGTATATCAATTTTATAAATTTATGATGAACTTCTGGTTCTTAATCTTTTAACATACTTTTAATTTAGAAGCTGTTACATTTTTGCTAATTGACAAGATTTCAAACTTGTATACTTTATCAAAAATGTTTATATATATATATATATATATATATATATATATATATATATAACGCAAGATTTCAGGTCCAAGACTTTAAGTTATACAATTTCCAGTATAAATATTTTCTTTGCACAACTTCAGGTTGTGGTTCTATCTTTTCTTCCATAACATTAGCTATTACTATCTAAATACATCGAATAATATTACATATGTTTATTCATATTCCAAATACAAACATACATCAATTAACTAACAATAACTAATGCATTCAATGCATTTATTACAGTAAGGTAATATAATATATTTATCAATCACATAATCAACATTTAACATTCTCTAACATGAATGGTTCAAAAATTTACAGATCTGTACATAAAATTCACAAACATAAAAATTACATTTTTTTTTTTTAAATTATACAACTCATATAAAGATCTTTTAGATCTTTCTTTTTATATCAAAATTTCTTCTTGCCTTTTTAGAAACTGCAGGTTCTAAATTTTCCATGTAATGAAAAAAATAGTTTTTTCATTCACTTCCGGGGTGCAGAATTAAGATCAATATTTAGATCTTAACTCAATATGATCTTCAGGATGCATATTTTCTTTATGAAAGTTTTCCTAAGAAACAATGAAATATTTCTTCTAGAAATATAATATATTCCAAAATGACTATAATAAAACTTCGAGTTTTATCATAATTCATATATTGTTATTATATATTTTAAATTGAAGTAACTTTTCTAGAAAGTGCCCCTTTTTTCACATATAAGAGTCATTTTACTATTTTTCTTCAAGAAAATAGTATTTATTATAAATGTAATGATCTCTTCCAATAATAAGTTTCTTCAAGAGATTACATGTAGCATAAAGTTGGAATATAAGGCTTTTTCCTTTTTGTTGAAAATTTTCCTTTCATTGATTTTTCAAATCCTTTCCTTTTACAGGTCATTTGCTATATGCAAATATTAAATGCAATTATATGTTTTTATGTTTTATTTCATGTTTCTCGTTTGAATATGAACTTCGGGTTCCTTGTTTGCATATGAACTTTAGGTTCCTTGTTTGCATATAAACTTCAGGTTCCTTGTTTGAAAAAATTTGTATATGGACTTTAGATCATATGAGCTTCAGGTCATTTGCATGTGAACTTCAGGTTCAACGACTCTTGCTTTGTGTTTGTAAGTATGACCGTCTTCTATTGGTCATAATGTTCCTTTAGGGAGTTCCATAAGTGGAGAGGACCCCTTTTTTTAGTTAAATATTCTGATTTTAGATCATCGTGGATATGGCCTCTTAAAAATATCAGGGTCTTTGCTTTGTCCTGCTGGGACATATTATTATCATTTTTAATGGTACTCTCTAAGCATTGAGATTGTAAATAGATTTCAGTGTTCGACTTTTTTGTGAACTACACAAAAATAATAATTGCAGATGCTTAATTAAACAAAATTCACATATCAGTATACATGCTCTATAATTATCAAAACGAATTAATAAACTAACGAACAGACAAAACGATGAAACTGTAGTACTGTTATATCATAAAAAAAATTATGCAGATCTCGTAAATTAGAATAGGACCGTATACATGGATGTAATAAATTGAATATATTAGGGCATAGAATCATAAAAAAAAAAGAAAAAAAAAGAAAAAAAAAAACCAAATCTGCAAGTCTTTCTTTATACATTTATAATGAACTTCTTAAAATAATGAAACATTACAAATCGTTAAGGAGCCATACAACATGTTACATAACAAAAATAATGGCCACATTAATACATATGTTGGCTAACAAGCAGCTTGCTATTTACATATATGCATACCTACTAGCAATGACTTCTCTGTTATTGAAGAGATAAAGTGGCAAATGAAGATGTTTTATGTATGATGTATGAGGTAAAAGATCCATATATAATATTATAAAAAGAAAATGAATGGATCTTCCTAAAAAGTATTTGGTATACCATAATACCAGATCACATATGAATAGGTGGATATCTAAAAATCACTAAGTTAAAAATTAATTAGATCTAAAAAGTTTAGATCCATTAAAATAGAATCTAGATCTACAAAAACTGAAAAAGAAAAGTGATCTAGAAGTATGGATCACATCTAAGCAGAAGATACAACAAGTTCATATATGTAGATTTATATGATTTTAAAACATAAAAAAAAATAACTTACATGATAGATCCATAAATATAGATCTAGAATATTTCAAACAATAGCTCTAATAGAGCTTCGTGCTGATAACGTGTTATAAAATGATCACAAAACAGAAGAAATAAAGGGGAGATGACATTTCTATTCATTCAGATGTATTTTCTTTCTAATACATTGCCTCCTTTATATATAGGCTTTTGGAGCTGATCTTTAGATTATTCCCATGATGTGGACTAAACATAGAACTAATAAAAGCATATTCATAACATTCATTAATATATATATATATATATATATATATATATATATATATATATATATATATATATACACATACATACATACATACATATATATATATATATATATATATATATATATATATATATATATATATATATATATATATTACAACATTTAGTTTGAAATTTTGAAGTTTCAAGTTTAAATTTTGAAAGTTAAGAATTGAAAATTTGAATTTATGCATACGGCCTAATTAACTGGTATATTGAAAAGAAAAAAAATGGAATTTTGTGGAAATTTCCTTTTTTTTCTAATATTTTGAATTCCTTTTGAAATTAACTTTAAAGAAAAAAAAAAATTGAAAAGCGAAAATTTCAAAAATAATGGAACGAAAATTAATGGTAAAGTGGAAATAAAAAAAAAAATGCCTATTTTAGTGTACACACGCAGATACTAAGAAATTTGATGCTTTGACGAAATACCTTAGGAACTTTTATTCAGCAAACAGAACTCAAAAGCTGTCTTATTCTCTGCTTAACATCCCGTCATTATTTTTTCAAACAAACTCTTTGTTACATTTTCGGGAAACTCAAAATCCTGCAAATTCAAGAAACGTTTCAAAATTCGACGCCCTCTCCCCTCCCTCGCTCTTCTCCTCCTCCCTCCCCTCCGGCCCTCTAACGAACACCTCCTCCTGCCCCTTCTCGAAGACCTCATCCACCAACTTGCTAGGCACCCCAAACGCCAACTCTTTCGCCTCCTCCTCCATCAGACTCACCACATTCCTCTTCCCCGCCACAAACGTCTTCCTATTCCCCTTCGCATTCACCTCAAAGCACACCACCTCCAGATTCTCTCCCTCGCTCGCCACCAAAGCCACCGGATGTCCTGCCGGCACCACAAACACCGTCCCCTTCCTCAGTCTCGCCTCCACCCTCCGGAACTTTCCTCCTCGCCTTCCATCCTCTTCCTCATCTTCTCCTTGCTCCTGCTGCTGTTGAGATAAGTGAGGGCAGACCATTTCGAAGTACCCACGCCCTCTGGTCACGTAGGCCACTTTAGCCGCTCTGGTATTGAAAAACGGCGCCATCATCGATCCTCTTGTAATATTCACATACGTCACTTGAACATCCACGTCTTTCAGCGCTCTATAGTCCTGTACGTCCACTTCATGGAGACGTCCATGGCGGTTCGAGTAAGTAGCTCGCTTATTGAACACGTTGTACGTGCTCGAAGAGTCCGTTCCAAAGGGCCATACACTGCCGTGCGATGAAGACGACGAGGCATGTCTGCTCAGCGCCCGAATTTGTTCTTCGGTCGCCTTCACTATCGCTTCTCGCTTTTGCTGCCCGAACAGCCTCTCTAGCCTCTCCTCCCTCGTCTGTTAAGCAAGACCTTTCAGTTATACATATGTCTCAAAATTTAAAAGAAAGGGGCTATTAAATGATACAAACATGCATACATTTAAGGCAGCTTCAAGAATTTCGGTGCTGAAGACTCTATAATACGACGCCGTGGTGAAAATCTCGAACTGGCCGGGAGTGGAAACAGGGCGAAGGAGCTTTACGACCTGCAGCCTCCTACTGTTGCTTCTGTTGATCAAATACACTACAGTACCTGCACTGACCTTGATAACTTCACCCTGTTTTACGTTCCACGATTCCCGATTCTGTCCTCGGATCAAAGCGACCGTGCCTTCACCCTTCACGACGTAAAACACCGCATCCGCATCTAGGTGGTTCGGCACCACAAACGTGTTGGGAGAAGCCTCTAAAACGGCGAGGCGGTGGTTGACGAGACCGAGGAGAAGTTTGGATCGCTTGATGAAGTTTGGAAGGACCCGGATGCTTCCGTGCTCGCTTCTCACTGCATGCATGAAGCTTTCCTGGTCGAACACGTATGGACTCTTTTGGCTTCTGACTTCCACTTCTTCTTCCGATGAAGAAGAAGAAGAAGAAGAATCTTCCTCTGTGTTACTGCCTTGTTGGTACTTTAGTTGGCATTGTCGGAAGCATTTCTGCCTCTGCGACTGGCCTTGCCTCTGTTGCCTGCACTTGTGTTTGCATTCTTGCAGTTTTTGCTGAGGATCTTCTCTGTATAGAAGATCTTCTGATGCAAGTGTGGATGTGACTACTAGGAACAGACACAGGATGAGAAGAGCTGCTTTCGCCATTTTATTTTTTCAATCCCTTTTTAGTTGGTATGAATGAAGGGAAAGAAAGGGAGACGCGTTAATTTATAGGGAAGAAAGGAAGGGGAGGTTGGTGAAGCCGTGAAGGTGGTAAGATGAAGCAACTCGTGTACGTTTGCATGTGCATATACGTGTTTGCTAAATTGAAGTTTGGCCAAAGAAGGAGATGGTGCTATTCATGTGAATGAGATACACTTGTAAGTGTGCATGCTTAAAGAAAGACATGGACAAAACAACTGGAGGGGCGTGGGGTCGTGGTTCATGAGATGGGGCTGCGGTTTGCCGCTTTGTTTAGTGGGAAGATGACCTTGCATGCTCATACGGCGGACCCTATTCTTTGTTCGCAGTGGATGAGTAGAGATGAAATTCTCTACCCTCACGTTCTATGAATATGGGTTAGATTCAATTGAACATGGTGCAACACTGCAACGTCAAAAGTTCAAGTAGTTGAACTAGAGAGATCATAAGAACTAACTACGTTGATCATTATTTGTTTATTTACTAACTGAACTATGGAATCAACTTAATAATGTTTTGCTTACCGGTGGTTCATAACATATACTCTACTAATGTATATTGTTTACTAGTTAAATTAAGATAATTTTTATTCTAATCCACAATTTTAGTAAGTTAATTCGCTCTATTTTATAGGATCGTTGACATTTTTACTAAAATTTAAATTTTAATCAGTGTATACATCTGAAAAATATAAAATATATGTATTTTTCTTCTTGGTCTTCTTTCTTGCATTTTGCATCGTATTCTTGTTTTCGCATCTAAATCCAAGTTTAAGTGGAGTAATTCAACGTAATAACAATAAGTAGTTGTTGAAGTATGCAATACTATGTGTTAGATCTAGAGGATATTTTGAAGGAAATTTTGGGAATTTCCATATACTTCTCTATGCCTATATAAGCTACATCGAATACAAAAGGAGGTGGATCGCAAATCAAGAGATTAGATCTAAGATTATTCTAATTAGGGTTTAGGCAATCCTAATTTTCTTCAATTCCTTTCTCCACAAAATCAAAATTTTCTAGTAAATTTGATCATTGTAATCAATCTCTTGTACTCTTCTATTGATATTAATAAAGATTTCTCTCACAAAGTGGACGTACACTGACAAGACGTCAGTGGAACCACTATAAATCATTGTGTGATTTAGTTTCTCGTTATTGCTCTATTATTTCCAGTGTTTGGTGATTGTGATTGGCTTGGATAAGATTGAGATTGTTCGATTGGTTGTTTTTGCACTATTACCACGATCTCGTTTTCCGCAGCGTTGGAGATTTTTGATTTAAGCGGTCTTGAATCAAAATTTCTCCACAACATTTGGTATAGAGTATTGGAATTGGTAGATAGTTGTAGAAATGTCGGAATCAGGTTCAAATAATCCATCAACAGGTGGTCCAAGTGGTGTAGCTCCTTATGTACGTGGGTCGTATGCAGCTGCTGGTTCACAATTGGTTATCGGCAAGTGGAATGGCGATAATGATTTCGAAAAGTGGCAATGGAAGATGAAAGCAGTTCTTAGGCGGAGTCGAGTACATCGGGTGGTGTTTGATACACATTTATTGCCAGAGGACATCTCGGATGTAGAGAGAGAAGAAATGGAAGAGTGGACATTCACTACACTTCAACTTGCCATGGGGGAGAATGTTATTTCCGAAAGTAGTGGTGAGACGACTGCTAAAGGTATTTGGAATAAGTTGGAGGAGTTGTATATGAAGAAGTCACTCACAAATTGACTGATCTTGTTGCGTACTTTCTTTACCTACAAGATGAAGGAAGGAACTTCGCTAAAGGCGCACTTAAATGTGTTTGATGATTTGCTAATGAAGATGAAGGCGGTAGATTTGAAGATTGAGGAGGAGAAGAAGGCGATGATATTGCTATTTTCGTTGCTTGAACGCTATACTGGATTCTCAAATAGTTTGATCTATGGCCGGGATACATTGACTCTAAATGATGTCAAGACGGGTCTTCTTAGTGAGGAATTACGAGATCAGATGAAGGAGCTGAGTGATGGTAGTAGTGGTGCTGGTAATGGTCAAAGTTTATTTGCGGAGAAAGAAAAGTCAGAGAAGAAGGGAAACCGGGGGCGTTCTAAGTCTAAGAAGCCCGGTGGAAGAGGAAAATCGAAGGAAAGAAATGGCAAGTTCTTTATATGTAAGAAACCTGGTCACTGGAAGAATGATTGTCCAGACAAGGGGAAGAAGGAAGTAGCATCTTCATCAGTTGTGGTGGAGAGAGATGTTGGTGAGGAAGACATAGATGTTTTGTCGGCTGTTGCATCGGATGTTTCGGGCAGCGATTGGGTGCTTGATTCGGGGGCTTCATATCACATGACGCCTAATAGGAATTGTTTTTCTTCTTATGTTGATCGAGAAGGAAATTCAATTTTTATGGGAAATGGTGCAGTTTGCAAGTCGAAAGGCATTGGATCCGTGCAAATTCGAATGTTTGACGGAGTGGTTCGTACTCTCACTAATGTGCGCTATGTTCCGGGACTACGGAAGTCACTTATCTCTTTGGGACAGTTGGATTCTCTAGGTTGCAAGATCACCATTGAGAGTGATAGCTTGAGGGTTTCGAAGGGTGCGCTTGTGGTTATGAAGGGTGCTAGAACTCATGGTATCTATTTGCCTCAAGGATTGACCGTGGAAGGCAAAACTTGTGTCAGTGTTGATAGTTCTCGTGGCTTAGATGCGACACGGCTATGACATTTGAGATTGGGTCATGTCTCGGAGAAGAGTTTAGATGTTCTTCGTCGAAGGGAGATGATTGATGGTGAGAGTTTCAGCAAGTTAGAGTTTTGCGAGGAATGTGTCACGGGGAAGCAAACTTGAGTGTCATTCGGTGAAGGAAAACATGATTCAAGAGGGATTCTTGAGTATGTGCACACAGATGTTTGGGGACCAGCACCTATAGCTTCTTTGGGAGGAGCAAGATATTATATTTCTTTCATTGATGATTTTTCTCAAAAGTTTTGGTGTATGTAATGAAGGCCAAGTCGGAGGCATTTGCAAGATTTAAAGAATGGAAGGCTCTTGTTGAGAATGAGTGTGGAAAGACTTTGAAGGTTCTTAGGTCCGATAATGGCGGCGAGTATGTTTCCGGAGAATTTCTGAATTTTTGCAAGCATCATGGTATTCGGAGGCATTTTACTGTACCGGGAGATCCGCAATCTAATGGAGTGACGGAGAGAATGAACCGAACTCTATTAGAGAAAGCTCGATGCTTGAGATTGACATCGGGTTTGTCTAAGAGATTTTGGGCTGAAGCTTTGTCAACTGCAGTGCATATTATTAATCGAATTCCATGCTCGGCTATTAGTAACAAAATTCTGGAGGAAGTGTGGAAGGGGAAGAGCATTGACTTGAGTTATCTTCGTGTATTTGGTAGTCCTGTTTATGTGCATGATCCGGGGAATGATAAGCTCTCGCCTAGAGCTTTCAAAGGGATTTTGCTTGGTTATATGGATGGAGTCAAAGGCTATCGGATTTGGAATCCGAAAACGAAGAAGGTTTCAGTTTCTCGTCATGTTACTTTTGATGAGTCGGCTATGTTCAAGGATAATGAAGGCTCATCAGATGTTCCGGATTTGGTTCATGGTGAATCAAAGGAGAAGGAAGTTATTTCCACTTTCAAGCCTAGAGAGAGTAGAGTTGTTGGAGGTGCTTGCGAGGTGAATGCGGTTGATGTTACATCACATAGTCCACAAGATTCCTGTAGTAGTGTTGGTGATGTGCACGAGCCTTATGAAGATTCAGTTCAAGGTGGAGCTGAAGGAAGACCGGGTGATGGTATTGCTACTCGGGTTGGTCGTCGTGCTATAAGGCCACCCGAAAGATATGGTGATTGTAACTATCTTAGCTTTTGTGAGAATTTGGACTATGCTCTTCATGTAGTCCAAGATGAGCCGATGGACCTTGATGACGTCATGGATTCGACTGATAGCTCAAAGTGGATTTGCGCTATGGAGGAAGAGTTGCAATCGTTGATGAAGAACCAGACTTGGGAGTTGGTTCCACTTCCTCAAGGAAACCGTGCTATTGGGTGCAAATGGATATATAAGGTGAAGGACGATGGAAGATACAAAGCTAGGCTAGTGGCCAAGGGGTTTGCACAGAGGAAAGGAAAGGAGTATGATGAGATCTTCGCACTGGTTGTGAGACATACTTCTGTCCGGATATTACTTGCCATAGTTGCTATTCACGACTTGGAGTTGGAGCAACTAGATGTGAAAACCGCCTTCTTCCATGGAGACTTGGATGAAGACATCTACATGGAGCAACCAAAAGGGTTTGTTGTAGAAGGTAAGTCAGAACTAGTTTGCAAGTTGAAGAAATCACTGTATGGTTTGAAGCAATCACCTAGGCAATGGTACAAGAGATTTGATCATTTCATGCTTGAAAGTGGCTTCCATCGAAGCATCAAGGATGCTTGCGTTTATTTCAAGAGGTTAGGAAATTATTGTTGGGTGTATTTACTCTTGTATGTGGACGATATGCTCATTGCTTCTAAGGACAAGGCAGAAATCAACAAGTTGAAAGAGAAATTAAAGGCAGAGTTCGAGATGAAAGACCTTGGAGAAGCAAAGAAAATCTTGGTCATGGAGATTGTAAGGGACCGAAAGCGTTTTGAGTTGAGATTGACTCAAAAGGAGTACATTAAGAAAGTGCTTTGTCGGTTTAGCATGGAGGATGCAAAGGCGTCAAATACACCTTTACCTTTGCATATAAAGCTTTCGAGTAAGGGATCACCTATCGAGGAGAAAGACAAGGCTTACATGGCAAAGGTGTCATATGCTAGTGCGGTTGGAAGTTTGATGTATGCCATGGTGTGTACAAGACCCGATATTGCAAATGTCGTCGGGTTGGTTAGTTGGTTCATGGCTATCCGGGGAAATCGCATTGGGAAGCCGTGAAACTTATCTTGAGATACTTGAAAGGTACAGCATGTCATAGCCTTGTTTTTGGGGGTAGTAAAGAGAAGAATTGCATGTTGGTTGGCTACTGTGACTCGGACTACGCTGGTGATAGGGATCGAAGAAAATCAACTTCTGGATATGTCTTCACTCTTGGTGGTACGGCCATAAGTTGGAGATCGAGATTGCAGACTGTAGTTGCTTTATCCACTATGGAGGCGGAGTTGATAGCTGCGGTAGAGGCAGCAAAGGAAGCATTCTATTTGAAGCGACTGTTGTGTGACTTGGGTTTTGAACATGACAGTGTTGATGTCCAATGTGATAGACAAAGCGCTATTCACTTGGTTGAGAATTTGGCATTTAGCTCACGGACGAAGCATATTGAAGTGAGGGAGTCATTTCTTATAGCCATGGACGAAGACAAGCAAGTATGCCTTCGGAAAGAGCACACAAAGGATAACGCGGCGGAAATGTTTACTAAGGCGTTACCGGTTGGGAAGTTCAAGCATTGCTCGAACTTAATTCGCCTGGAGAGATGCTAGGTGCCACAGGGTGGCACATTTGAGAGAGAAACTTGGATGTAGAAGAGTATCGGTGAGAGGTTGGTGTTCTATCTTCATGGTAATTACTTGTTTTCACTCTCGAGTACATTGTCTTTTGGTAAGACTGGTTTAGGAGTTGTATGTTTCAACACTTCATTGACGGGTGGGGGCTATGCCTGAACTCGTTAGTGAAGTGCAATGGGCGGTGGCTATGCCGGAGTTCATTGGGGAAACATTCAAGCTTTCTTGATTGAAGATAGAAGGAAATGTTTGGGTGCATTGGAGTTTGTGATGTAGACGGATATAGTATCGAGATGGAGTGTTGAAGTATGTGATACTATGTGTTAGATCTAGAGGATATTTTGGATCTGGAGGATATTTTGGATCTAGAGAATATTTTGGATCTAGAGGATATTTTGGATCTAGAGAATATTTTCGATCTAGAGGATATTTTGGATCTGGAGAATATTTTGGATCTAGAGGATATTTTGGAGGAAATTTTGGGAATTTCCATATACTTCTCCATGCCTATATAAGCTACATCGAATACAAAAGGAGGTGGATCACAAATCAAGAGATTAGATCTAAGATTATTCTAATTAGGGTTTAGGCAATCCTAATCTTCTTCAATTCCTTTCTCCACAAAATCAAATTTTTCTAGTAAATTTGATCATTGTAATCAATCTCTTGTACCCTTTTATTGATATTAATAAAGGTTTCTCTCTCAAAGTGGACGTACACTGACAAGACGTCGGTGGAACCACTATAAATCTCTGTGTGATTTAGTTTCTCGTTATTGCTCTATTATTTCCATTGTTTGGTGATTGTGATTGGTTTGGATAAGATTGAGATTGTCCGATTGGTTGTTCTTGCACTATTACCACGATCTCGTTTTCCGCGGCGTTGGGGATTTTTGATTTAAGCGGTCTTGAATCAAAATTTCCCCACAGCAGTAGTTTGTTTATTTTTTGTTTGAAGTTGATTAATTGTATAAAAAATTGAATTTTTTAAGTATCAACATTATCACATATAATTGTTGTTAGCTATTTTCTGAAATCTTGAAAAATTGATAGTTTCATGTCTGAGAATACAAGCTGTTTACATCTTGATGAGCGAGACGGTTGTTACAGTACTAAGGAAATTGCAGAAAATCAAGGATTTTATTCAAGACTAATAAATAATGACGACGACGACGAATGGCTAGTTGAAGTCGTGGAAGAAGAAAACGAAAACATCATGGATGATTTAAAACAACAATCGGACAATCCTGAAAAATCAAATTTTGATATGGTAATCGTAATATTATATGTGTTTTTAGACTTATTATATAACTTAGCTTTATATTTACTATTTAACTTTATTATTTAGAATAGTGATATGCTACAATTAGATGATCAAATACTAAAATCGGATTGCACATCCGCATTCTAAAATAATAAGGTAATATTTTCAATTTTTTCTCTCTATAAATAATAAATGTCTATGTGAATTGACAAGCAATTTCATTGTATATAATGATTTAGGTATTCAATTCACGTGACGAACTTACAGAATGGTGCAAAACAATTGGAAAATCATGTGGGGGTAATTGTAACTATCAAACAAAGAGAAAACGCAAAAAATCGTCGTAAAGGTCGAATATCATATTAATGTGAAAGATGTGGTTTTTATGTTGAGAAGAAAGGAAATAAAGCCATCAACGTTCATACAAAGGCCAAAAAGACAAGAACTAAAAAATGTGGATGTTCATTCTTACTGAAAGGGGTTAAACTACCTATATTGGATCGACGAGGGTGAAAGTTATTTGTGGACTCCATAATCATCAATTGGAAAAAAAATGCGAAGTTTGAAGGCCCTTCATATTTGTTCGTAGACTTTCAAAAAAAAGAGGAAGGTTTAATCAAAATGAGTACATGTGGTGTAAAAGCTAGAGAGTACTTCGTGTTCTGAAAGAGAACTACCCAAGCAATGCTTCAACAATTCAAACCATTTACAATTTTAAAGCTAAACATAGAGTTAAAAAATGGAAGGTAAGATTTATATGCAACAAATGTTATATTTTTTGGATAAGAAGTAATATGTTGAATTCCAATGATGGGATGCGAATACAGAAGAAGTACTAATTTTTTTGGACATCTGTATTCCATGACACTTGTTAGATGTTTTCCACATGTTTTGATTATGGATTGCTCGTACAAAACTAATAGTCATGATAAACCTTTGTTAGAGATAGCTGGAGTTACGTCAACATGGAAAACATTTATTGTAGCACATGCTTTTCTTTACCGCAAAACGGTAAATAGCTACGTATGAGTTTTACGATGTTTAAATGATATTCTTGGTCCAACTGCTAGCACTCCTTCGGTCATTATCACTGATCGAGAATTGTCTTTAATGAATGTTATTCGTGTAGTTTATCCTAGCGCTTCTCACTTGCTGTGTACATTTCACATCTCAAAGAATATTGAAGCAAAAGTCAAAAAATATTTCAAAACAATGGAGGAGTGGAGGGAGTTCATTCAAGAATTTCATATACTAATTGATTCTTCTACTGGGACATCATTTAATTAAGCATGGAAGTGTTTCAAAATGAAAAATACAGTACACTATTAATATATATTGAAGATAACTGGATCCGACCATTTAAAGAAAAATTTGTGGTGGCATGGACAAATAATATAAGGCATTCTGGAAATCATATAGCAAACATAGTAGAAAAGCAACATTCAACATTGTAAAGAAATTTGGCTTCATCTCAAGGTAATTTGGTGCTAAATTTCGTGATGATTGAGAGATTGATAATAACACAGCATGTGGTTGTTAAGGCTTCTCTGTGTAAATCATTAAATACCAGTTTGCATAACCACTTTATTACCTTTTTCAACAATCTACGAGGATTTGTATCTCACCACGCATTAGATTTGATTATTGAAAAAATGAAAAAAAATCTGAATATGTTGGTTTAGTTTTTTCGTTGTGATTACACAATTAAACAGACACATGGTCTTCTATGTGTGCGTGAGATCGTGAAATTAAAACAAGAAAACGGGCTGACCTTATTATCTTCCATCCATCCTTTTTGGAGAAAACTTGATGATATTATTGATGATGTTGTGCAAAGTTCACTAGATCCCATGTCAGAAATTTCCACTTTCATACATAAATTCAACCAGTCTACCGAGGAGCAACAACTGAAAATGTTAAAAGTATTAAAAGATGTATGTTTTTACATATTATTTCGCGTTGTATTCCAGTTGAATTACTGATGTGAAAATAGAAAAATGCATATTTTTTTATTTCAAAAAACAAATAAAACAAAAGGAAGACCTAAGAAGAAAGATAATTCCACAAAAGGTTATACTACAAAGTGTGACAAATCAGTTTTTGAATATGCGCAAACAGAAGAAGAAAGACATAATCAGATTATAAAAAAAGGCATCTATCTATGACAAAGGCAGATCAAAAAAGTTAAAACCGCAAGTTTCTCACTTTCTAACTCGGATGATGAGTTTGTTGTATATAAAGTAGTTGTATACATAATTATATGATTTTTTGTTAGATGATAACAACCAAATATATTTTATTATAAATGTATTTGTTACTGTACTGTTTCATATAAACATCACAGACAGGAATATAATATTTATATTCAAATAGAATACAACTGTACAGACATTCATATATTCATACAGTATTTTATTTCAAATATTTAAACAGCACAGATTTACAACTCCACAATTTGTACATCTCAGAAATACAATACAGTCTATTTCAATCAATTTCATTATATATAAAGCTCCTTACACATCACTCAATACACCCTGTCACTCAGTTTACAGATTCACTCATATACAGATATTCTTTTATACACTTCTCTGTCATCTTCAGTCTTCTGTCTTCATAGCATCTTCTTAGTCAGTCCAGTCATCACCTGTTTACCTGCCACATGAAACAAATACACACAGTACACTGCATAGAAATAAAACTGAATACTTGCGGATATAAATTTTTTTCTAAAATTTTTATTTGCCTCATAATTTTGGTGCGTTTCTCATTATTTTCATGACTTGATCTGATTTGTGAATGTAGCACGGGCACGATATATGTATACACACACATGTGTATGTATATACACATATGTATAGTACAGGGACATGAAATCTTGTTTGATGGTTGCATATACACACGTGTATAGAGATACACGTATGCACTGCCTCGCCAATCAACGCGCAACTAAGGAATAGCCACGTGGACCGTCTCGACTCAGTGCACACATGAAAAAAATTCAATGAAAAGTCAACAGCAAGTTCAAGGGTCGAGCAATAAAGTCAACACAGCTCAAATATGGTTCAAACCAAAGCAGCAATGAAAAGTGGTCGAGTCTGAAATCTGACCAGTATGCATCAGTGGCAAGTGATAAAATGGAACATGCACAAGACAACAGACCAGTGGATGGTGCAAACAAATGGTGACATATGCTACAACATAATGGCTCAATGGTGCAAAACATGATTCAAATGCAAATATGTTGTCAAATGATGTAGCATGATGATGTAGTAGTATTTACTAGAATAAGCAACAAGACAGTGCACACGTGATCAAGATGATATATAGATTTACATGCAAGTTAGACAAGGAGGGACAAGGCTTGTCAATATAGCAACATGGTTTAGCAATGAGGTTACACATTTCAATGCATCACAAGTATATGACAGACAGAATGTTTTTGGTACACCAACAAAACTGTGTGCACAAATAAAATGGTGCAAATGAGTGAAACATTTCTGGCCATACATAAGTCAACAAGATGTCCAGAAACAATGGTGCATGCATATCAAAACTGGATATGCAAAGATTCAGGTGAAAATATTCATAACTGGAAAACACATGTGCATGGAAATGGAGCTATGACAAAGATATTGAGTCTACGATTTCATAGCGTTTTGACTAATGACAAGGAGAAAATTCATGATTGACAAAAAGAAGAGAATCAATGATATCGTAAGTTAGAGGTTGATTATTTAGTGGTTTAGCCGTGTTATAAATGTTAAAATCTATCCTCAAATAATCATATACCTCTACATTGTGAATATATATATGTATATATATGAATGCACATTTATTGTGCATATTGCCAGAAACCGGTCGACCGGTTTAAATATAGGCGGACGACCGTTTCTGGGAAGAATGCACAATAAACGTGCATACATACATACGTACATATATATATATATATGATGTATATATATTCAAAAATCAGTCTACTGGTTAATTTTGACCTATCGACCGTTTTCAAACTGAAAGAAACATTTTGAATAGACATCTTCTTTCATCAAAAGTTGCTTCTCTTTCTTTTGATTAAAAATCATTTCTCTTCAATGTTTCTCTTCACAAATGGTTACAACTGTTTATTCATTATATAAACTTCATTAAACCATCAACAACAAAAAAAACATCTCTGAACTTAATTCTTTCATCTATCTTGCTTTCTACTTGATATTCTAAAAGCGCTCATATTCAACCAAAATTCGTTTGAATCTCAGAACTTATTTAATACTCTTGTGATTCAATAAGATATCTACTTCCAAATCTTCACATACATCAAATTATATTTGAGGATAAGATTATAGGAATGGTGTAGTACAAGTGACTAGTCCGTGTATTGAAGACACAATATATAGTCAATCATCGACTACTTTGTATTGAAATTCCGGTAAGCCTATAGCCGTTCAAATCAGTTGGGTAAGCTTGTGGCCCGTGAAATCAAGTAGGTAAGCTTGTGGCCCGTGAAATCAAGTGGGTAAGCTTGTAGCCCGTGAAATCAAGTGATGTGAACCTGTTCCTCCAGGTGAAGTGAGGTTGTTGATTAGTGAAAATCCAGAGAGAGAGATTTGGGACTGGACGCAGAACGGTGCTCCGAACCAGTATAAAAATCCCTGGTGTGATTTTTCCTTATTACTTTACTTTACAGCTTTTTATTTGTGATATATTTCACTATCTCATATTTATTTGCATAACTATTGTAAATATACAAGTTAGTTTATCACATACATTCTGCATATCCATATTACTGATCCTGCTTAAGTCGTACACCGACTCATTCAATTGGTATCAGAGAAAGGGACTCTATTGATCGTTACAACATCA
This sequence comes from Allium sativum, assembly GCA_030737875.1. Taxonomy (NCBI): domain Eukaryota; kingdom Viridiplantae; phylum Streptophyta; class Magnoliopsida; order Asparagales; family Amaryllidaceae; genus Allium; species Allium sativum. The sequence goes on along the minus strand of CM060926.1, from coordinate 1,011,893,521 downwards.
TAGAATAATGGCCAAAAAGTGATATAATTTTTACGTTATATGTATTGAGTAATTTCTAAGTCATATATATCGTTAAAAAATAATCAGAAATTGAGCAAAAATCAGGAAAAATAGCACATAAGCTAACCAGTCGACCAGCTGGATTTCCATCAGTCGACCGTTTTAGTTTCTGACTAAAACCGGTCGACCGGTGAAAATAAGGCGGTCGAACGGTGCCTGTTTGTTCTATTTTTTAAAAACACCTCCACGTCCATTTCTTCATACCACTTCTCCATTTATTTATTTTTCATCCTATAGATTGTCTTATTTATGTATCTTCACTTATTTATTTATTTCTTTTTGTCGATGAAAAAGGGGGAGAAAAATGATACTAACAATATTCTTTGCAGATTTTTTTAGTTTTTATTTCAGGGGGAGTACATAGACAGGGGGAGTCAGCAATACTTTCAGAGCTATGTTGTCATCAATCAAAAAGGGGGAGAATGTTGAGTCTACGATTTCATAGCATTTTGATTAATGACAAGGAGAAAATTCATGATCGACAAAAAGAAGAGAATCAATGATATCGTAAGTTAGAGGTTGATTATTTAGTGGTTTAGCCATGTTATAAATGTTAAAATCTATCCTCCAATAATCATATACCTCTATATTGTGAATATATATGTATATATATGAATGCACATTTATTGTGCATATTGCCAGAAACCAGTCGACCGGTTTAAATATAGGCGGTCGACCGTTTCTGGGAAGAATGCACAATAAACGTGCATACATACATATATATATATAACGTAAATATATTCAAAAATCAGTCTACTGGTTAATTTTGACATGTCGACCATTTTTCAAACTAAAAGCAACATTTTGAGTAGACATCTTCTTTCATCAAAAGTTGCTTCAAATCAGGTGGGTAAGCTTGTGGGCCATGAAATCAAGTGGGTAAGCTTGTGGCCCATGAAATCAAGTGGGTAAGCTTGTAGCCCGTGAAATCAAGTGGTGTGAACCTGTTCCTCTGGGTGAAGCGAGATTGTTGGTTATTGAAAATCCAGAGAGAGAGGTCTGGGACTGGACGTAGGATGGTGCTCCGAACCAGTATAAAAATCCCTGGTGTGATTTTTCCTTACTACTTTACTTTACTGCTTTTTATTTGTGATATATTTCACTATCTAATATTTATTTGCATAACTATTGTAAATATACAAGTTAGTTTATCACATACATTCCGCATATCCATATTACGGATCCTGCTCAAGTCGTACACCGACTCTTCAAAAGCCATGAACACAACAAGCAAAAAAGTGTGATTCAACTATTTCAAGTGCAAGTGATATCAAGAACAAATGAAAGTATACAAGACCAGTATTAATCAATGATTCATGAAGATGGTAGATAGGGCAGAGACACAAATTTTCCAGTTTTAATATGAGTCATGTCTCAGCAAACAATCTTTAGAAATGTTTCTTAAATCATTTATGCATATTAACATGTTCAAGGAAAAGCCACAAGCAGCATCTTACAGGATTGTTCAAGCATGTACATGAAGGGTGGTGCAGTACATAGCATAAGTCATCATGCAACACAAAATCAAACAGTAATGATTCAACTAAATCAAGGATGCTAAGGAACAAATCACAGTGGAGCTCAACATGATGTCAATGAGTAACTCAGCAGCTTCATGTGTAACTTAACAAGCAAGTGAACATGGCAAAATCAAGTGCAGCATATTATAAGTGGACATGCAAAGATATATGTGTGAACACAGCTTGGTGAAAGTGCAAGGTTCATAAAAATCAGCATTCATGTTTCTATTTTACTTCCAGACTTTCCAGAAATAAGATTTCTCAAATTGATCGGTTTTTGGCAAATATTTAATCACTGTAATATGGTTGAAAATCAACCCACAAGTTTTTGGCAAAGTTTTCAAATCTTTCCTGTTTTAAACAAAGACATTTTCAGCAAGTTTTTTAAACAGTGTACACAAATTAGTGTTAGTAAGAAATATTTGTTTCCAAGAAATGATTCACGGCATGTATTGGCAAGATGATATATATTTCCAAAAATAACAAAGCAATGCTTTTTCAAGAGGGCCGATTTTGTCTCACAACAATAGGAAACAAATTCAATCCAGGAAACAATGTATTAAATCACACAAGGGAAAAATTCAGAGGAGCAAATATGTTTTCAAAAATGGACAATCATCAATTCAACATATAAGTGTTTGGGAATGGTTTAAATAATGCGAATTCGAGTGTGGACAACTATACTTGGCAAGGCAAAATTGGCAGATTTATACTTGGTCAAGAAATCAAGGATCCACAACATTTTAGGCCACAAAATCATCAACGAATCACACGCATAAATGATCAAAGCCATAGAAACCACTCAAGAAAATCCAAGGCAACAATTCAACAATCACGGCAAGGATTCGAGGACGAATTAACTCAATGGATCCAAAAGTGGAAAATCGCAATCAATCAAACCAAGACATTTATCACGATATCATAGACTGTATAGGAGTTTATATACCTTATAAACAACACTACTTCATCATAGGCATTTGTATCGAAAACCATAATCAACTCGAGAGAAAAGTGAATTCAAATCTGAAATTTCTCACTTGTTTTCGACCGCAACCACGTCCAAATCATCGACGAGGAACAATGTTATAGAGCATCAGAGAATCATATTTTCCAGCTTTCAAAATCGAGATTTGGGCCTTCGAAGAAACCCTAGCAAATTTCTCATAGCCGCCGCCATTTTTTCTTATGGAAAGGGATCGGAAAAAAGTAAAGTGGTGTGGCCGGTCTACATACAAAGTGGCTAAGCCAAGTTTAATTTAAAAGGGAGATATTTTTTGGCTTAGTTCTAAGGGGGTTCTCTTTTATTCTTCTTGTTGTATTTTTATTTTGTTTGAAAACCGTTTCAATTAGTTCTAAAGTCTGTAAAATCTAGGAATCCAGTTAGGGTGTTAACTGGCAGTTTACTAGAGTCTGTAAAACTAGGGGAAATCTGATCTAGGGGATTAGATCAGTCTAGGGTTTTGAGCGTAGGGTTAGGATAGGAGCAGGCATTGCGAGTGTACATGGTCTTGTATGTGGGATCTGTTTATGACACCTAGTAGATACCTTAGGAATGCTAAAGTAGGCAGGACTTTGCCGAAGCTGGGTATATCGATTGTTATTTACCTTCTGTATTTTTATTTCTGCTATATTCTGTGTTCTATGAGTATTTTAATATCCCGTAATATTTAAACTCTGCGATAATTTGTGATAAACCATATTCACCCCCCTCTAGGGTTAATCTAGATCCAACAAGTTGTATCAGAGCAGGTTATTTCATTAACTCTAGAGTCATAGGTCATCCTAGTTGTCAACCGATAGAGAGTAAGTCCCATTCATCTCCAACTATTTTCGATGGAACAGATTTTTTAAACTAGAAATCCAAAATGGAATTTTATTTAAAATCTGTTAATATTAAATATTGGGATGTTGTTATCAATGGGTTTGATAGTGTAGATATTACTTTCAATGCTCGTGCTATGAAAATTATATTTGATTTTCTTACCACTGAACAGTTTAATCTTATCTGTCATTGTTTATCTACGCAGTAAATCTGGAGAACTCTTAATGCAAAGTTTGGACAAAATGACAACAAGTGCTCAAAACCTGCAAAGATCAACTCAGATTCAGAAGTATGTCTAACAGGATTTACTAAAGAAGAATCAGATGATGATAGTGTTGAAGATTCAACAGATGATGAAATAAGAAAATTTTCATATGAAGATCTGGTTTATTTTTGTGTTTATTTAACCAAATCTGTTGATAAAATTCAACTGAAAAATAAATCTCTGAAATCTAAGAATTCTGAGTTGACCAGCAAAATTGTTGATTTGGAATCACAACTTGAATATTTTAAAAAAAAATCGAATTCAAATTGCAAAAATTGTTTGAAATTGAAATCAATCTTGTTCATCTCAATAAAAATATTCAAATGTTTGAAAAGAAATTTTGATCTTAAAAGAAAACAAGATTGAGTTGTCAAGTGTGAACAATTTTCTACAAAAGGAATTTGAAATTTTTAAGACTGATATACATTCCAAATTTGAAATTGCAGAAAAGGAGAATTTGTTGAAATCTGGTTTGATTTTGGAAGAACTTGAAAACGAGATTGAAAAATCCAAGAAATTTGAGTCTGAAAAACAAAAACGATTTGAACCTGAGATCTCTGAGTCCCAAGCCAAAATCAAATTACTTGAATCTGAAAATTTAGTTTTGAAACAACATGATATTGAAAGGAAGATCACTAATAATTGATGTTCTGATTTAATAAAAAAAAACAGTGATCTTAAATCCAAAATTCAACGATTAGAATCAACTTTGGATAAATTTTCTAATGGGGAAAAATCATTGAATATGTTGTTGCAAAATCAAGTTTCTATTGGAAATAAATATGGTATTGGCTTTGGGAAAAATAATGTTTTTGAAAATGTCAATTCAAATGGTTTTAAAAATCCCTCAAGTTGCTTCAAGAAGGATAGTTTTGAAAAGTTGAACTCTGGATATTTCAAAAGTTTTTTGAATCACAAACGTGAAAAGAAATTATTTGATAACAGTCTATCTAATCCATTTTGGACCCCAAAAAGAAACAAAGTGAATTCATATAAATTCAAACAGATTTGGTTTCCCAAAGGAACTTTAGTAAATTCTGATGGATTGTTATACAAACAGATTTGGGTACCAAGACGTAGGAAAACAAATTAGAGTGGTTTTATAAATTTTGTTTGACCACTCAATCCTCTTAACAGTAAGGTACCGAAGGAGGCTGAGGAACTACATAGCTAAAGAAAAACTGGGTTCAAACTGTTACATATCACAGAATCATTCACAATTCCTTAGCCACATCTGTTGAGTTAGAGATTCATTTGCTTACATCGATTTCAGGTATAATCTCTAAACTCATCTTTGTAAATATTCTCAGTTTTTATTTTTTCTTTGTTTATTCCTCTTTCTACCCCTTCTGTTTATTTTCATTATTTTTTCTGTTTTGATTTATCACTGTCATATCATTGTAACTTCTTGGGCTTTCTTAACTTCCAATTGCAGTTCCCATGATCTTGTGGAAATTCGTTTTATTTGAATAGGACTCTGATGTTTTAATTATTTCTAGATCTTAAATTTAATCTTGTAAATATTTGCAATTGTTTTAAAGTTTTTTTCTTTTGATTTCTGAATTCATAACAATTTTGATGTATTCTTGTCATATCTTGAACACTGTTAATTAGGATTCTAAATTCTTGAAGATCTGAAAATTTGATGAAGTTTCACACATCTCTGTTGTTTTGAGTTTCTTCTAATTCATTTTAGAAAAGCTTGAAATATTATACTCATTACAGCACACTGCTACTTCTCAATTGTGAAAATTTCATTGTTTTTCAGATAGGCTTGGATATTTTGATTTGTCTTGAATCTCAGTGATACATCTTGAATTAATCTTTATTCATGATTATTATGGTTGAAATTAGTTTTGTTTGAAATCATCTGAAATTCTTGATATTTTGAACACACCGCTTAAATTTGAAATTATCAATCTTGTGTGAATAATTCATTATATCTCAAACTTGACATTGATTCAAGTGATTTCAAATAAATTATTTTCAATTTTTTGGATCATGAATACCTCTCAAACTTGATGTAAATGATCTGAAATTTCTCTTAAACTTGTCAGAGATAATTTTGAAAATTCTTTGAAAAAATGGTCTTAAATATCTCTACTATTTCATGGTTATTTGATTTAAATATTTGTTTTTTTTAAATCATTTGAAATTATCGATTCATTGAATCACACATATATATTGAATCTGAAATCTATATTCTGGTGTGATTGATTCACTGAATCTTGGGAGTCTTATATTCCTCAAATGATTTCAAATAAACGGTATTTTTAATCATTGGATCATGAATTATCTTATGTGACTGTCATCTTGACAAGTATAATTTGAAACTATTTTCTGTGCTGCTCTGATACTGTTTTCAAAAATGTTTGTTTTGGAATCATCTGTTTGCTGCTCTGATACATGTGCATAATCTATTATCTTGTTTGCTTAGGCTGTGTGATTTAGACTCTGTTGTCTGAGATATCTTTGATTGTCTCTAGTGTCTTGTTACAATCCTCATTAATAGGGACACCAATTGGTATCAGAAGTGTTGTTTTTAATTTTGTATATATTTTAATCCCTCTTATCTTGTATAGATCTTTCTATTCCCTCTTGTAATTGATTTTCAATTTTAAAATTATTTATTGACTATTCATTTAGAAATTGAAATCAATATCCAAATTGAACTGTATTTATAATTCATCAAAATTATTATCAGATTTTGAAATTGTGATGAATTGTGACTGCAGTATATTTCACAACAAGAGGAGATTTTATTTAGATTTTCATGATGGTTGAATAATTATTATAATATCTTTGAATTGGCAATTATTTCACGACCATCTTCTTTATCTACCATTATTCTGCCATCCATCATTTTTTTATATTAATGTGGAGGGTTTAATATTTAAAAAAATCATCTTGAATAAACAGTGAAAATATTTATGATAGAAATTGGACTATGTTATTATTCAGAATTAGTGATAATTGAAAATTTTCAATGATCCCAGTACAGTCGAGCATATTTCATAATATAATTAATTCAGAAATTTATTTCATGCTCCATTTCTGTACCCACCACATTTCTATCATCCATTTTGTTTTTATATACCGAGGAGTTTTTTTTGGAGCTGAAAATGAAATGATAAATATAATTAATACATAAGTGTTTCTCTAACCTCATTTAAAAATCCAAGCTCTGGTTATGCATGGTTATGAGATTACTTATATTTAAGCTGCAACTGATCTCATTTGAAAATCCAAGATCTGGTTATGTGTGATCAGTGTGCTCTTAAATAAAAAGAAAAGAAAATGAAAATAATTTGAATAAATAAAAAATTATATGAAATTCTCCTTGGTGTTTAAAAATTAGCCCATCAATCCATTTTCTAATCTGTGAAATGTGTTAATATCTTATCACGTATTATGATTTTTTGATTGATAGCTATTGTGATTTGAGAGTATACGATTTTGTCACTTAAATTGAATCTATAATAGTCTTAATCCATCACTGTTTTTATGCCTCATTTTTTATAAAATTCTTTTGGAAAATATTTGGAACTCATTTTTTTAACTCTCTCCATTTTTATAAATTTCATCATAAATCCGTCACTCTCTACAATGTGAAATATGCCACCTGTTCTCAGTTTATTATGATTTTTGTTTGACTAATTAAGATTTATGATGACAGTCCTTCCTCTTAAGTTGAAATTATATTTTTTTAGTCACTTTTCATCTATATTTTAATTTCTATATCCTTTTAATGATAACAAAAGGGGGAGAATGGGTTGATATTTTGATTTATGAGTGAATATTTTATAAATATTTTTAAATTTTGAAAATTTAAAAATTTCACTCTATTCACTCATGCACAGTTATAGGGGGAGTTTCTGTTGTGGGGGAGCATTCAAATAGGGGGAGTTATGTTCTCCACTGTCAAACACATTCATTTTAATCAAAATCTTAATATTTTTTTGTCATCATGAAAAGGGGGAGATTGTTGTATATAACGTAGTTGTATACACAATGTAACGACCCAGAAAATCTGAACCAATTTAAAATTTTTAAATTAGCTAAAATAATGGATTTTAAATATTTAAAATAAATATTTTAAATAATAGCAATGAAAAAGGAGTTTGAGTCGAAAATTGAAAACGAATATAATTAATTTTAATTATAAACAAGGCCTGAAATGGCGCTGCAGTTTCAAAAATTGAATTCAAACTTTGTCGGACTGTACCGGGTGCAAAACAAAACGGATTTTAGCGAAACCAAAAATATTTAAATCTGTTAGTGAACACCTTTCTAACGAATCTGAAAAATTGAATTTTCATAACGGAAAGCAAAAGTTATGGCCAAATGAATTTTCAGAAAGGTCGCTATGGAATTTATATAGCCCGAGAAATTGGCCATTTTGCAAACGATCTCGGAATTCGACGAAACCACTTTTGTTGGATCCGGGATGTGAAGTTATTGCTAGGTTTCAAATTTCATAATTTTTGAAGCTAGTATGTGAGCGTGGCAAAGGAAAACGTGTTTTGGTCAATTACAGTTAAATTGGATCGACCAGAAATGGGCCTTTTTGCAAACGGTCTCAGAATTCAACGAAACTAGTTTTGTTGGGACCGTATCGTCAAAACATAGCTAGATTTATTTTTCTGGAATTTTTCGAATCGGTTTGTGGCCCTGGCAAATCGAAATGTACGTTCAAATTGAATATTGAATGTAATATATTTTAATTTGAAGGAAAACTGACTGAAACAGTCGAATGGGCCTATGAAACATATCCCCTTGTGTTCGGAATGGGGGTAAAACGCTAGGGACGACAGTCGTTGGGTTTTGATTGGTGTTCGTGTCAGAAAACCCCTTTAAAACTCCACCGGCCAATCAGAATTTTTTTTTTAAAAAAAAACCCCTCGTTTCTCTCTCCCCGACGAACGACAGAAATACGTTCTTCCCTTCCCTCCTCGATTCCACTCAATCTACTCAAAATTAGGCCTCGATCTTGTTGGGGATTTTGTAGAGCTCGTCAAGATCTTCAAATCCATGGCTGGTTTGGATTTTTTCGTCGCCTGAATCGCTCGAATCGACGTCAGGAAGTTTCGAACTCCCAGCCGTCGCCGCCATCGCCTGGCGCCACCGAATGGGCCACCACCACTGCGCGTAGACGCGCGTCTCCCCCCTCTTCGTCGCTGCATTGGCCGATCCTCCTATCGATTCACGGTTTGATCGAAAATTGCAAACCTAGTTTTGAACCTTTCAGCTGAGGTACGGCTTATTTTATTTTTAACTGTTTTAACACCTTTAAACCGCTGCAAACTTTGAAAAATCATATCTTTTTCGTTTCTTGTCGAAATTCGATGAAACAGGAAACATCGTGACCGTATGAACGTCTTCTACATTCTAGAAGAGACCGCATATTTTTCTGAGCCTTCTGCTATTTTTGGTGGAGTGGAACCCAATGTGAGATTTCTAATTTATAAACGATATGGAAAACGACAATGTATAAATTATATAGTCGATGTATGAGTTATATAAGCGTTGTACACCTCTTGTATAAGCGTTGTATAAGTTGTATGTTCGATGTATAAGTTATATATGCGTTGTAAAAATTATATATGTGTTTAAATAGAAGTGAATTGCTATATATATATATATACGCCCCTCGTCCACAAACCATGGACGATATTTATTGGTTGTGATTGGTGTGAAAATTGATAAATAGCGAATGGTTGTTTGGGATTGTTTGTGGTTGATATTGATTGATTGCGGTTGAAAAATACCCATTTGTGGTTGAGAAATATTTGGATGAAACCACATAGGATTAGTTTGTGGAAATGAAATAAATATATACATGCCGCCTGCGTGCGAACTAGATGCATGATCCCCATTGTCAAAAACCGCGAGGTTTTAAGGTAGAGCGAGGAGCCGTACTAGGGACGGTCCCGGTTTTAACTACCTTGCCGTTATGCTGCCGAAATTTTGAATAATATTCGTGTGTTTGAATTATTTTCATTTGCTGAAACTATATTTATTCGTTGAATAGAAAACCTTCATGTGTTGAATCGATATTCATTCGTTGATTAGAAATTCATGTGTTGAATGGTATTCGTGTTTTAAAATATAAAAATCACCTTTTTATCGATTTATATAAACTATAGAAAACCTTCATGTGTTGAATCGATATTCATTCGTTGAATTGAAATTCATGTGTTGAATGGTATTCATATCTTTAAAGAAATTGTTTTATAATAAAAATCCCATTTTTAACATCAATATGAAAAGTATAAAATAATCCTGTTTTGAAATAAATTGTTTTACAATAAAAATCCTATTTTATTCCCTATATTAACTGTACGAAATAATAGTGTTTTGAAATGAATTGTTTTACAATAAAAATCACATTTTTATTATATAAACGAATTGTTAAAAATAGTGAAGTGTTGAAATAGAAGACAGTTAGATAAAAATATCATTTTTATCAAATGTATGAAAGGAAAGTAGCTTTGAAATCGAAGAATCGATATATATATATATATATATATATAAATAGAATTAAAATATATCGAATAACGACGCTGCAGTTTGTATTTTGAAACCGTGATTTCAAACGATTAGTACGGGAGATCCGACCATCGGATTTTCCCGAAATCGCAACCGTTGGGTTTGCTTTGGAAAAATCTTTCCAACGGCACCAACTTTGTAAAAATCCAACGGTTGGATTGTCTGGAATGTTTAATTAAAATCTGAAGAAAAACAGCGCCAGAATCGATTATATATATATATATATAAATATAATTATATTTAATCGAATAACGACGCTGCAGTTCGTATTTCGAAATCAAAACTTCAAACGATTGTACCGGGAGATCCGACCGTCGGATTTTCCCGAAACTGGAACCGTTGGATTCGTTTTGAAAGGAACTTTCTAATGATGTAAATTTTGTGAAGATCCAACGGTTAGATTTTCATATATGTGAAAATCAAATCTGAAGAAAAACAGCGCCACGGTCGCGTTATGGCCCGAAGCGTCGTTTTGAATAAAATGGCTATTTTAAAATAAATAAAAATAGCGATAAATCATTATAAAATATTATAAACGATATGGATGTAAATTTAGGAACTAACTGAAGGTTGGCTAAGTCGAATGGTTTCTTGGGTATTGATCTGATGTTGGTTTCGGCCTTCGGGGTTAATATTCGGGAAATCGTTCTCTTACTGATTGACGGTTAGTGACTAATGAATTGAAATGATGCGTGTATATGTTAGTGTTGCACTTGTTTATTATATACGCGAGTTGCTCAGAAAGACCGGGTTTATCCCATTCTGAATAACTGAATCGACGATAAGAAATCGAAGATAAGGACGGTGGTCGAAGACCGGAGATCTTCACCTCGTTTGGATGGTAACCGAGGTCCTGATTGGGAGGCATCCCGAAATATGGATAATGAGTGGTGATCGTCCAGACGTACGTGGTGATCGATGGGTTTGCGAGGTATTTAGTGCCTCCGGTTTCGTTCAGACCCAGAACGGACTAGCAAATGGACAGTGTGTTTGACATTGGAATTTATTCTGTGTGATTGATAGCCATCAGTTGCACTGTGTGAATTGCCTGTGTGGCATGCTAAGATGCAGTGATTAGGGCTTCTGTTGAAAAGAAAAGTCTTGTGGTGATGATCAAAGCACCGCCTGTGTGGCGTAGCTTTGTGTATAACGTGAAATCGCGAGCCTCACGCCCCGGTATGAACCAGAAACGGGAGAAAGGACCTCAGGGAGGGCCTGCGTTTCCTCCTAGCTAGAAGTGGCGTCAGTGGTTTTACACGCCCTGACGAGTTTGACTTATGTGGTTGTTGCTGTTGCAAGGCGCCTCGGTTAGATCGGACGATCCGGGTCCGATGGAGCTATTAGTTGGTTCGCTTACGCCCCAAAGGGCGGGGAAACGTAGTGTTCAGGCATTTTAATCCACTCCGTGTGGACCGGCCCTGACGATCCAAGGGTCGATGCGTTCTGATCCTGAGACTCGGGCTAGGCAGTCTCGAATTCGGTAAGGACTATCTTTTGCCTTGGTTCATGACGGAAATCCAATTTCCAATTACGTGACTGTGCGGTTTTGATTGTATATACCTATGGCGACATGATATATGGTACCCATGCCGTCTATGATTGATAGTTATGATTCAAAGTTGTTTTTGAAACATATAAACACTAGTAATAATATCAAATGCTTTTGTTTTATTCGTATCAATCATATTTTGGCCATTATAAGGTAAAACTCTATCCTCCGGTTTGCGTTGCATTGTGTGATGGGAACTGAGTCTTATAATGGCTTCATTTTTTAGAAAAGCATTGCGATGTTTTAAAAGAATGATTTGTTTTAAAGCACTGGCAATCCAATGGAGTAAACCCGTTCCACGAAAGTGGCGTGGTCCTGTGATTTGCCACATATTTAATGTGTTGAGTAGATTTCTCATACCAGTCCCATGACTGACTCGTAGTTTGTTTCACTCTCAAACTCGGGTGCCCCCTTTTTCTACACGGGCAGCCTTGTATTCAAGTTTAGCTGGTTCTTTCTAGATAGCTGGAGCTGAAGATGGATTCTATCATTTATCTCTTTTTATGCTGTTCAGCTCCTATTGTACATATTTTGTTTGTTTTCCGCTGTAGACATTTATGTATAGCTGAACTGTATTTGTACTAAGTATGATCCTGTATACTGTGTAACTCTGATGATTACTTTTATCCAGTATATTCTATTGTGCATTATCTGGTGTATTTATTTATTTCTGTTCTGCTATTATCTGTTTCTGTGTTATATTCCACGGATTACCCTTGCCACCGTCTGTACGGGGTTTAGGGTCGTCTCATTTGGTATCAGAGCTTTGGTTAAGCTTAAGTCTGGAATATAACATATGAATGAACTCGTCAGAAATAGAACCAGTAGTGTTCTAGGACGGGTAACTCTATACAGATAGGATCAGTAATATCCTAGTATAAGTAAAGCAGAATGGAATACACACCAGTAGACACATTTACATTGAAGTATTTGTCTCTATATTTTGAAATATCTTTTCTGTTGACCTGACACTTTGTCTGCTAATTGCAGACGCACTAGAAAATGAGTGACAGGAACAGAAGAAATAATCGTATGGCTCGACCAGTTAATGAGTCAGTTGTGCCCCCGCAGCCAGAATCCGATATAGAAGTTCTATTCAAGAGATTTCGAAATCTCGGTGGATCGCCATTCTTAGGCAAAGAGTCCATTATGGAAACACAAGCTTGGATTCGTTCTGCAGAGAAAATCTTTGAGGGTTTAAAGCTGAGAGATGATCAGAAAAGATTACTGGCGTCTTGGGCACTCAAAGAAGAAGCTTTGTTTTGGTGGGATTCAGTTATTAAAGATAATCCAGAGGGTGATATCACCTGGGACAGATTCAAAGTGATTTTCTTAGAAAGATTTACTCCTCCCGAAGCAACCGAGCGATTATGTGATGAATTTTCTTATTTGATACAAGGTGATATGACCATCCCAGAATATCATAAGAAATTCAACAAACTTTCTCACTTTACTCCTCATCTGATTCAAGATCCAAAGAGGAAAAATCTGAGATTTATTCATGGCCTGCAAAGGAAATATCAGAATAGTGTGATGAGGAATGTGAAACTTCCTTTCTCAGAAATGATTTATATGGCTTATCAATACGAAGATCTCGACAGGAAGGGTATGTTACCTAACGAAGAAGGGGTCAGTTATAGTAATGAAGATGAGCCTGAAACTGATAATCCCGAGGCCAGTGCGATATTTGAGGTGAGTAAGAAGCCCAAAGTCAATCGAGAAAGGGCCAGTTCTGGAAAAGAACTAGCAACGATGGCCACCTGTTCTAACTGCAGGAAACCAGGGCATTTTACCAGAAATTGTAAAACCTCGAAGAAACGAAAGAAGGGATTTAAACCCGATAACCAGTTTCGAGAGAATAGAAAATGTTGTCAATGTCATCGGATTGGCCATCTTGAAAAGGATTGCAGGCAATTTAAGAAATCCAAAGCAGTACATATAAATGAAGTAGCAGAAGCGTCTGGGCCCTCAGCTATTCAAGAAAGGCCAGATGTTTTAGAAGGCATGCTAACTGTCAAAGACATCCCAGTTAAAGTACTGTTTGACATTGGCGCGTCATGCAGCTTCACTGCCAAGAATGCAGCTAAGAAACTGGATTTAAATTTGAAGAAGCTCAAGGAACCAATGACTGTCCAGAATCCGGTTGGGGGTTCCATTGATCTCAGTTGGGTTTGTGGAGTGCCAGTTTCTTTCTCTCGTTATCGGTTTCCTACCATCGCGGTCGTCATGAATTTTAAAGAGTTTGATCTTATCTTGGGGTTGGATTGGTTGACCAAATATGAAGCTGAAGTCAAATGCGCCGACAGAGTCGTAAAGGCAAAGATTAAATCAGGTGATTATATAACCATTCCCTATGAAGGTCAGAATGCTAATAGAAAAGACTTCTGGGCAGCTTTGAATGTTTCTCCAGCCCAAATAGAAAATATCCCTGAAATCACAGAGAATATTCTAGACCTCATCAAAGATATTCCTGTCGTCAAGAACTATGCGGATGTGTTTGAGGAAGTTGTTCGCTTACCTCCGTAGAGAGAAATAGATTTCAAAATTGCTTTAATTCCAAATGCAAGGCCGGTAATTCACGCTATTCGAAGAATGTCCTTGAAAGAGAAAGAGGAATTAGACAATCAAACACGACAGCTAGTATGGAAGGGTCTGATCAGGCCTATTTTCTCTGATTGGGGAGCAGCAGTGGTGTTTGTCCCAAAATCTGACGGTACTCTACGGTTATGTGTGGATTATCGTGATTTGAACAAGCAGACAATAAAGAACAAATATCCATTGCCGCGGATTGATGATTTGTTGGATCGATTAAATGGCGCACAAATATTTTCACGAATGGACCTAGCTACAGGTTTCCATTAACTTCGAATTGCCGAAGAGTGTGTTCCGATGACAGCATTCAGAGGTCCCGACTTATTCTACAAGTGGTTAGTAATGTCGTTCGGCTTATGTAACGCTCCAGCTTACTTCATCGATCTGATGAATAGAGTGTTCATAAGGGTTTTGAATAAATTTGTTCTGGTTTTCATTGACGATATTCTAATCTTCTCTAAATCAAAGGCCGAACATGAAAAGCATTTGGAACAGGTTCTAGAAATTCTGAGAAAGAATGTATTGAAAGCAAAGTTTTCCAAATGTATATTCTGGCAAGATGAAGTAAAATTTCTAGGCCACGTCGTATCGAAAGAAGAAATTGCTGTGGATCCAAGCAAAATCACAGCTATTCAGAATTGGAAACAGCCCAGTACCCCCACTGAGGTCCGCAGTTTTCTCGGATTGGCTAGCTATTACCGGAAGTTCGTTAAAAACTTTTCGAAGATATCTGGTCAATTAACGAAGCTTACAAAGAAGCACTCTAAATTCAAATGGACTCCAGAAAGTGAGGAGGCTTTCGAAGAGCTAAAGTTAAGACTAACGACTGCTCCAGTGTTAACCATCATCGATAGCAATCAGGATTTAAAAGTCTGGACTGATGCTTCTAGAGAAGGCCTTGGCGCAGTGTTAATGCAGAGGGGCCAAGTGATTGCTTATGCTAGCCGTCAGCTGAAGCCACATGAGAAGAACTATGTAACTCATGATCTTGAGTTATTGGCTATAGTATTCGCCTTGAAAATCTGGAGACACTATCTTCTGGGTGAGAGATTCGAACTGTTTACAGATCACCAGTCGCTAAAGTATCTGTTCACCCAGAAAGACTTGAATCTGAGGCAGCAACATTGGCTAGAGTTTCTTGCAGCATATGACTTTGAAATTATATACACTCCAGGGAAAGCCAATGTCGTGGCCGATGCGTTAAGCCGAAAGAATGAAATGATCGCCAGTTTTATTATCACGACTTCACTGATAGATAAAATATCTGCTCTTCAAGAGGATGATCACTTCATTCAGAAGATCAGAGAGATAATTCAACAAGGCGAACCCTCGAGTTTTCAAGTAGATAATGATGGGATTTTAAGGCTCAAAGGTCGAATCTGTGTCCCTAACATCCCTGAGCTTCGAAAGGAAGTACTGGATGAATGCCACAAGTCGAAACTTAGTATCCATCCGGGAGTAAGCAAAATGTATAATGACATCAAACGCACTTTCTGGTGGAAGTCGATGAAGAGGGACATTTCTTTATATGTTAGTCGATGCCCTACTTGCCAACTAGTCAAGAGCGACCAACAGAAACTAGCTGGATTATTACAACCGCTAGAAGTTCCTGGTTGGAAGTGGGAACTTATTTCTATGGATTTCATTGATGGTTTGCCCAGAACCAGAAAAGGAAATGACAGTATTTGGGTGATCGTAGATCGCTTCACGAAGACCGCCCATTTCATACCTGTCAGATCAAACAGAACTGCTCAGAGTCTGGCGCAGATATACTTCAAGGAAATAGTTAGACTGCATGGAGTGCCGCTCAGTATAGTCAGTGATAGAGATACAATATTCACTAGCAAATTCTGGGAAGCATTTCAAGTCGAGCTGGGAACGAAGTTGAACTTGAGCACCGCTTATCATCCTCAGACAGACGGTCAGACTGAGAGGGTGAATCGTATTTTAGAAGATCTATTGCGGGCTTGTGTTATAGATTTCGGTGGATCATGGGAAGACCATATGCATTTGGCTGAATTCTCATATAACAACAGCTACCAGGCGAGTCTGACAATGTCGCCATTCGAAGCATTGTATGGTAGACCGTGCTGATCTCCTGCTTGTTGGGTCGAACCCGGTAATAGACTTGTATTGGGACCTGATATGATCCGAGAAGCCGCCGACAAAGTCAATTTTATTAAGAAGCGATTACTCGCCGCTCAAAGCCGACAAAAGAGCTATGCCGATAGGAGAAGAAGAGATATATCCTTTGAAGTTGACGACTATGTATATTTGAAAGTATCGCCGATGAGAGGAGTTATCCGGTTCGGTAAAACTGGAAAGTTAGCGCCCAAATTCATTGGTCCAATTCCTATCTTGGAACGGATCGGAACTCTCGCTTATAGGGTCAAATTGCCTGACTGGTTGCCTGGAGTTCATGATATATTTCACATATCTCAACTTCGAAAGCACGTTCATGATCCAGACTTGATCGTGGAAGAAGCAGCTCAGCAGGATATTGAAATTACTCCAGAATTAGCTGTGAGAAGAGAGCCACTAAAGATCATCGGCAAAGAAACCAAAGAGCTGAGGAACAAGAAGGTTCACTTAGTCAAAGTGCAATGGAGTGGAGATCCGCGAGATTGTACTTGGGAAACTGAGGAGAGCATTCAGAAAGCCTATCCCAGATGCCAAGTAGATATCTCTGATTGACTCCGGTGCAAGGTATATTTACCATACTTTGCCTTACCATTTAATTCTCTACTCTGCTGTTATTTTCTTTCCATGGATGTGCACTTTTAAATTCTATAGTCTGAATGAATTTAAAAAGAGTATAGAAATTGATTAGTATATTTTTGAAAAGTTGAAAACAATTGGATTGATTGTTTGTGTTGTGTGATAGTAAATTAGATTAATTAGATTATTGAAACGATAGTTATTTTAATTAATAAGAGAATGAATGGTAGAATTTATTCATTTATATCACACATTGAACTGATTTAAAAATAGATGGAAATATATATACTTGTGCATTATGTATGTTTGAATAGGTAAATGGATTAGCTGTTGAGTAAAGATTTTATTTGCGTGCCCGACAAATAGGTAAACCTTAATGAGTTGGATGCGAAATATTATTATATCAACTCCTGTGAATGCCATTGGATGCGGAGTGCTGGTTTTTCTGTGTGAAATAATAAACGTCGCCATAGGATAGTAACAATTAATTTTGAACTACATTACATGGCATACTTCAGAAGATAGGCATACTTCATCATATACCACATAAGCATTTGGAGCTTGTGTGACGAGGTGGAAGATTTACCATACGAGCGAGAGGCTTGTATGGCGATGACTATATTTTACAGGTTGAACTGGTGACTGATATGGACTATTTAAATTGTAACGATTAAATTGCCAGATTAATAAAAAAACCCACACGGGTCTGGAGTTGACAATAATCACGTCTCTCTAGTTATTAGATACGGCACATGGACTATTTATTCCCCACACGGGACAGGGTGAAGAGAATTTATTCTCTGGAGTTATTATCAGTACACGCTCCCCTGTAAACACCAGAATATATCACTATAAATATGTGTATGCTTATTAGGATTTATTAGGTAACTAATACGGCCCAATAAATTTCCAAACCTCTCTCCGTACAAAGGAGGTTATGGCGAAATTTTTCGAAAATTCCGGGTGTTAGCCAAATTTTTGAAGAATTGGAAAATTCTCAGAAACTGAAAAGTTGGAGAATTGAAGCCGGATCGAACGTAGAGTTGATTAATCAAACCACTTTCGACTTTGTTCCTTTTCGGGGACGAAAAGTTTTAAGTGGGGGAGATTGTAACGACCCAGAAAATCTGAACCAATTTAAAAATTTTAAATTGGTTAAAATAATGGATTTTAAATATTTAAAATAAGTATTTTAAATAATAGCAATGAAAACGGAGTTTGAGTCGAAAATTGAAAACAAATATAATTAATTTAAATTATAAACAAGGCCTGAAATGGCGCTGCAGTTTCAAAAATTGAATTCAAACTTTGTCGGACTGTACCGGGTGCAAAACAAAACGGATTTTAGCGAAACCAAAAATATTTAAATCTGTTAGTGAACACCTTTCTAACGAATCTGAAAAATCGAATTTTCATAACGGAAAGCAAAAGTTATGGCCAAATGAATTTTCAGAAAGGTCGCTATGGAATTTATATAGCCCGAGAAATTGGCCATTTTGCAAACGACCTCGGAATTCGACGAAACCACTTTTGTTGGATCCAGGATGTGAAGTTATTGCTAGGTTTTAAATTTCATAATTTTTGAAGCTAGTATGTGAGCGTGGCAAAGGAAAACGTGTTTTGGTCAATTACAGTTAAATTGGATCGACCAGAAATGGGCCTTTTTGCAAACGGTCTCAGAATTCAACGAAACTAGTTTTGTTGGGACCGTATCGTCAAAACATAGCTAGATTTATTTTTCTGGAATTTTTCGAATCGGTTTGTCGCCCTGGCAAATCGAAATGTACGTTCAAATTGAATATTGAATGTAATATATTTTAATTTGAAGGAAAACTGACTGAAACAGTCGAATGGGCCTACGAAACATATCCCATTGTGTTCGGAATGGGGGTAAAACGCTAGGGACAACAGTTGTTGGGTTTTGATTGGTGGTCGTGTCAGAAAACCCCTTTAAAACTCCACCGGCCAATAAGAAATTTTTTTTTTTAAAAAAGAAAACCCCTCGTTTCTCTCTCCCCGACGAACGACGGAAATATGTTCTTCCCTTCCCTCCTCGTTTCCACTCAATCCACTCAAAATTAGGCCTCCATCCTGTTGGGGATTTTGTAGAGCTCGTCAAGATCTTCAAATCCATGGCAGGTTTGGATTTTTTCGTCGCCTGAATCGCTCGAATCGACGTCAGGAAGTTTCGAACTTCCAGCCGCCGCCGCCATCGCCTGGCACCACCGAGTGGGCCCCCACCACCGCGCGCAGACGGGCGTCTCCCCCCTCTTCGTCGCTGCATCGGCCAATCCTCCTATCGATTCACGGTTTGATCGAAAATTGCAAACCTAGTTTTGAACCTTTCAGCTGAGGTACGGCTTATTTTATTTTCAACTGTTTTCACACCTTTAAACCGTTGCAAACTTTGAAAAATCATATCTTTTTCGTTTCTTGTCGAAATTCGATGAAACAGGAAACATCGTGACCGTGTGAACGTCTTCTACATTCTAGAAGAGACCGCATATTTTTCTGAGCCTTCTGCTATTTTTGGTGGAGTGGAACCCAATGTGAGATTTCTAATTTATAAACGATATGGAAAACGACGATGTATAAATTATATAGTCGATGTATGAGTTATATAAGCGTTGTACACCTCTTGTATAAGCGTTGTATAAGTTGTACTTTCGATGTATAAGTTATATATGCGTTGTAAAAATTATATATGTGTTGAAATAGAAGTGAATTGCTATATATAAATATAAATATATATATATACGCCCCTCGTCCACAAACCATGGACGATATTTATTGGTTGTGATTGGTGTGAAAATTGATAAATAGCGAATGGTTGTTTGGGATTGTTTGTGGTTGATATTGATTGATTGCGGTTGGAAAATACCCATTTGTGGTTGAGAAATATTTGGTTGAAACCACATAGGATTAGTTTGTGGAAATGAAATAAATATATACATGCCGCCTGCGTGCGAACTAGATGCATGATCCCCATTGTCAAAAACCGCGAGGTTTTAAGGTAGAGCGAGGAGCCGTACTAGGGACGGTCCCGGTTTTAACTACCCTGCCTTTATTCTGCCGAAATTTTGAATAATATTCGTGTGTTTGAATTATTTTCATTTGCTGAAACTATATTTATTCGTTGAATAGAAAACCTTCATGTGTTGAATCGATATTCATTCGTTGATTAGAAATTCATGTGTTGAATGGTATTCGTGTTTTAAAATATAAAAATCACCTTTTTATCGATTTATATAAACTATAGAAAAACTTCATGTGTTGAATCGATATTCATTCGTTGAATTGAAATTCATGTGTTGAATGGTATTCATATCTTGAAAGAAATTGTTTTATAATAAAAATCCCATTTTTAACATCAATATGAAAAGTATAAAATAATCCTGTTTTGAAATAAATTGTTTTACAATAAAAATCCTATTTTATCCCCTATATTAACTATACGAAATAATAGTGTTTTGAAATGAATTGTTTTACAATAAAAATCACATTTTTATTATATAAACGAATTGTTAAAAATAGTGAAGTGTTGAAATAGAAGACAGTTAGATAAAAAAATCATTTTTATCAAATGTATGAAAGGAAAGTAGCTTTGAAATCGAAGAATCGATATATATATATATATAAATAGAATTAAAATATATCGAATAACGACGCTGCAGTTCGTATTTTGAAACCGTGATTTCAAACAATTAGTACGGGAGATCCGACCATCGGATTTTCCCGAAATCGCAACCGTCGGGTTTGCTTTGGAAAAATCTTTCCAACGGCACCAACTTTGTAAAAATCCAACGGTTGGATTGTCTGGAATGTTTAATTAAAATCTGAAGAAAAACAGCGCCAGAATCGATTATATTTATATATATATATAAATATAATTATATTTAATCGAATAACGACGCTGCAGTTCGTATTTCGAAATCAAAACTTCAAACGATTGTACCGGGAGATCCGACCGTCGGATTTTCCCGAAACTGGAACCGTTGGATTCGTTTTGAAAGGAACTTTCTAATGATGTAAATTTTGTGAAGATCCAACGGTTAGATTTTCATATATGTGAAAATCAAATCTGAAGAAAAACAGCGCCACGGTCGCGTTATGGCCCGAAGCGTCGTTTTGAATAAAATGGCTATTTTAAAATAAATAAAAATAGCGATAAATCATTATAAAATATTATAAACGATATGGATGTAAATTTAGGAACTAACTGAAGGTTGGCTAAGTCGAATGGTTTCTTGGGTATTGATCTGATGTTGGTTTCGGCCTTCGGGGTTAATATTCGGGAAATCGTTCTCTTACTGATTGACGGTTAGTGACTAATGAATTGAAATGATGCGTGTATATGTTAGTGTTGCACTTGTTTATTATATACGCGAGTTGCTCAGAAAGACCGGGTTTATCCCATTCTGAATAACTGAATCGACGATAAGAAATCGAAGATAAAGACGGTGGTCGAAGACCGGAGATCTTCACCTCGTTTGGATGGTAACCGAGGTCCTGATTGGGAGGTATCCCAAAATATGGATAATGAGTGGTGATCGTCCGTACGTACGTGGTGATCGATGGGTTTGCGAGGTATTTAGTGCCTTCGGTTTCGTTCAGACCCAGAACGGACTAGCAAATGGACAGTGTGTTTGACATTGGAATTTATTCTGTGTGATTGATAGCCATCAGTTGCACGGTGTGAATTGCCTGTGTGGCATGCTAAGATGCAGTGATCAGGGCTTCTGTTGAAAAGCAAAGTCTTGTGGTGATGATCAAAGCACCGCCTGTGTGGCGTAGCTTTGTGTATAACGTGAAATCGCGAGCCTCACACCCCGGTATGAACCAGAAACGGGAGAAAGGACCTCAGGGAGGGCCTGCGTTTCCTCCTAGCTAGAAGTGGCGTCAGTGGTTTTACACGCCCTGACGATTTTGACTTATGTGGTTGTTGCTGTTGCGAGGCGCCTCGGTTAGATCGGACGATCCGGGTCCGATGGAGCCATTCGTTGGTTCGCTTACGCCCCAAAGTGCGGGGAAACGTAGTGTTCAGGCATTTTAATCCACTCCGTGTGGAGGCTCTGACGATCCAAGGGTTGATGCGTTCTGATCCTGAGACTCGGGCTCGGCAGTCTCGAATTCGGTAAGGACTATCTTTTGCCTTGGTTCTTGACGGAAATCCAATTTCCAATTACGTGACTGTGCGGTTTTGATTGTATATACCTATGGCGACATGATATATGGTACCCATGCCGTCTATGATTGATAGTTATGATTCGAAGTTGTTTTTGAAACATATAAACACTAGTAATAATATCAAATGCTTTTGTTTTATTCGTATCAATCATATTTTGGTCATTATAAGGTAAAACTCTATCCTCCAATTTGCGTTGCATTGTGTGATGGGAACTGAGTCTTATAATGGCTTCATTTTTTAGAAAAGCATTGCGATGTTTTAAAAGAATGATTTGTTTTAAAGCACTGGCAATCCAATGGAGTAAACCCGTTCCACGAAAGTGGCGTGGTCCTGTGATTTGCCCCATATTTAATGTGTTGAGTAGATTTCTCATACCAGTCCCATGACTAACTCGTAGTTTTTTTCACTCTCAAACTTGGGTGCCCCCTTTTTCTACACGGGCAGCCTTGTATTCAGGTTTAGTTGGTTCTTTCTGGATAGCTGGAGCTGAAGATGGATTCTATCATTTATCTCTTTTTATGCTGTTCAGCTCCTATTGTACATATTTTGTTTGTTTTCCGCTGTAGACATTTATGTATAGCTGAACTGTATTTGTACTAAGTATGATCCTGTATACTGTGTAACTCTGATGATTACTTTTATCCAGTATATTCTATTGTGCATTATCTGGCGTATTTTTTATTTTTGTTCTGCTATTATCTGTTTCTGTGTTATATTCCACGGATTACCCTTGCCACCGTCTGTACGGGGTTTGGGGTCGTCTCACACAATTATATGATATTTTGTTTGACGGTAACAACCAAATATATTTTATTATAAATGTGTTTGTTACTATACTGTTTCATATACACATCACAGACAGGAACATAATATTTATATTCAAATAGAATACGACTGTACAGATATTCATATATTCATACAGTATTTTATTTAAATAAAATTTTATTTCAAACATTTAAACAGTACAGATTTACAACTCCATAATTTGTACATCTCAGAAATACAATACAGTCTATTTCAATCAATTTCATTATATACAAAGCTCCTCACACATCACTCAATACACTCTGTCACTCAGTTTACAGATTCACTCATATACAGATATTCTTTTATACATTTCTCTGTCATCTTCAGTCTTCATAGCATCTTCTTAGTCAGTCCAGTCATCACCTATTTACCTGTCACATGAAACACACACACAGTACACTGCAATAGAAATAAAACTGAATACTTGCGGATATAAATTTTATTTTTAAAATTTTTATTTGCCTCAGAATTTCGGTGTGTTTCTCATCATTTTTCATGACTTGATCTGATTTGTGAATGCAGCACGGGCACGATATATGTATACACACACATGTGTATGTATATACACATATGTATAGTACAGGGACAGGAAATCTTGTCTGATGGCTGCATACACACACGTGTATAGAGATACACGTGTGCACTGCCTCGCAAATCAGCGCGCAACTTAGGAGTAGCCACGTGGACCATCTCGACTCAATGCACACATGAAAACAATTCAATGAAAAATCAACAGCAAGTTCAAGGGTTGAGCAACAAAGTCAACACAGCTCAAATATGGTTCAAACCAAAGCAGCAATGAAAAGCGGTTGGGTCTGACATCTAACTAGTATGCATAAGTGGCAAGTGATAAAATGGAACATGCACAAGACAACAGACAAGTGGATGGTGCAAACAAATAGTGATATATACTACAGCATAATGGCTTAGTGGTGCAAAACATGATTCAAATGCAAATATGTTGTCAAGTGATGTAGCATGATGATGTAGCAGCATTTAGTAGAACAAGCAACAAGACAGTGCATACGTGATCAAGATGACACATATATTTACATGCAGGTTAGACAAGGAGGCACAAGGCTTGTCAATATAGCAACATGGTTAAGCAATGAGGTTACACATTTCATTGCATCACAAGTATATAACAGACAGAATGTTTTTGGTACAATAACAAAACTGTGTGCACAAACAAATTGGTGCAAATGAGTGAAATATTTCTGGCCATACATAAGTCAACAAGATGTCCAGAAATAATGGTGCATGCATATCAAAACTGGATATGCAAAGATTCAGATGAACATATTCATAACTAGAAAACACATGTGCATGGAAATGGAGTTATGACAAAGACATGAACACAACAAGCAAAAAGGTGCGATTCAACTCTTTCAAGTGCAAGTGATATCAAGGAAAAATGAAAGTATACAAGACCAGTATTAATCAATGATTCATGAAGATGGTAGATAGGGCAGAGACACAAATTTTCCAGTTTTAATATGAGTCATGTCTCAGCAAACAATCTTTAGAAATGTTTCTTAAATCATTTATGCGTATTAACATGTTCAAGGAATAGCCACAAGCAGCATCTCACAGGATTGTTCAAGCATGTACATGAAGGGTGGTGCAGTACATAGCACAAGTCAGCATGCAACACAAAATAGAACAGTAATGATTCAACTAAATCAAGGATGCCAAGGAACAAATTGTTGTATATAACAGTGTTGTATACACGATTATATGATTTTTGTTTGATGATAACAACCAAATAGATATTATTTTTAATGTGTTCGAAATCGTATTGTTCTTCTACATCACATACATGAATATTATATTTATATTTAAATAGAATACGATTGTATAGATATTCATAATTTCTTACAGTATTCTATTTAAATTAAATATTATATTTCAAACACTCGAACAGTACAATTATTTACAACTCCACTATTTAATCATTTCACAGAATTTGTACTTGTAAATACACAGTATATGATAAACAAATTTTGTTTGACGACAATAAAATAATATTTTATTTCAAACAATTTGTTTATTACAAATAAACAGTACAATTCTCATTATACATTCATACACTAGTCCTCACTATAACACTGTCACTCAGTTATACAATTCTATGTACATTCTTTACATTTCAATTTACAGACACTTTGACACTGATACATTGACACGTCTTCATATTGTCTTCATCTTCAATCTTCTATCTTCACAAGCTCAGTCAGTCCAGTCATCATCTTCATACCTGTCATATACAGAAACACACACACAGTATATGGAACAGGAATAATTTTTAGAATACGTGTGAATATAAATTTTATTTTTAAAGAATTATTTGCCTCAGATTTCTGGTTTGTTTCTCATCATTTTTCATGACCTGATCCGACTCATCTGTGCACTGCCTCGCCAATCAGAATGTAGCTTGCAACTTAGGAGCAGCCGCGTGGACCAACTCGACTCAGTGCACATGAGTTCAAACAAGTCAACGCATCAATGAAGCAATGGGTCAACAACAATATGTAACTCAAGTATAGCCAAAGTGTGGTCGACCTCATATAAGATAATACAAATGCACACAACATAATGATGACAAGGGAGCACTCAAACCAGCAAATGATCAAATGATTTCAACATGGTCAATGCTACAACATAGTACAAGTATGGAAGCTAAACATGGTGGTGTTGATTCATATCAGACGAAGCCATGCAAGAGTGCACAAGCAAATGGTTCATGCAGATCAATTTTGAATCATGAAGTAACTTATAGATGGTGTATGACACAACAAAAATAAAGCATACATGACTGAAACATGGTGCACAAAGGAATGGTGAATCATCATGGCGATGCATATACATGTTCAACACAGCATCAACATGATGGGTTATAAACAATGGTGAAGGTCAAACACAAATACAAACATGCAGGCACCAGCATAAAGGATTCAGTTACAACAAGGTGGCAACAGGAAACATGGTGTGCACAAGATCATGTTAGCATGGTGTACATTTAAACGACGCAGCCATGGTTGAGCAGTAACAACAGGATGAATACAAGCATGACACTCAAGCTCAACATGATCAACATAACTCAATATAGTCGAGCACACGTCAGTTGACATACCTAATGATTAAAGCATGAAAATCTGGATACTCATATGCAAGTGATCAGTTTTTAAGAGTCAAGTAAATGGTGTATACAGGTTTGAGCATAGACAAGTGAATATCAAGAAAATCGGATTTCACAAAACTGTTTTTGGCAAGATATCATATCTGTAGAACAACAGGCAAAAGTTCATAATCACTCAATCAAGCAATACAAGAAAATCAACATGCAAGATCTCTTTCCAGAAATGTAGTTGCATACTTGGCAACTGGTTTTAATCAAGCAAATACAGTGATCCATTTTTTGGACAAGAAATTAGGGAACAAATCAAGCAATGAATTCAGTCTGCTATGGAAAGTTTTCAAGACCACAAATATATATATTGTTTTCCATAATTGAGCTATTCAATTAATGGCGAGATGTGCAAAAAAATGTTCAAGGGACAATATATTATTCTTTTCCAAAATTTGTCGAGCTAATCATACATGGAATACAAAGTAGTAAACAAACAGATTGATTTCAAACATGGTCTTTGGCAAGTAATCAATTTCCAGAGATTTTTTTTAAAAGACAAAGCAAAAATCAACAAGGGTTTCAAACTTGAAAATTCAGTTTCAATCTGTTTTCAGTTTTAGTCAAAGACATATTTGGCAAGGAATAAAATATACATGGTCTGATTCTTACAGGAATAAATGCATTCTTTTTATGGCAAATTCTCATTCCAGTTTTGCACAAATCAAGTTTTGGGCAAGAAATCAAATTTCAAGTCTGTACAAATATGCCACAGGGTCTCTCGAATGTTTTATT
Organism: Allium sativum; assembly: GCA_030737875.1. Lineage (NCBI taxonomy): Eukaryota > Viridiplantae > Streptophyta > Magnoliopsida > Asparagales > Amaryllidaceae > Allium > Allium sativum. Next base: position 1,011,866,529 of record CM060926.1, on the reverse strand, counting down.
TCAATCAAGCAAATCAGTGGGGAATATATATATATATATATATATGGCAACCAAAATCACAGTCATAGCATCAATTCAGACTTTCAAGGACCGATTGAATATAACCAAGAACAAATCACGCCATTTAAGCCAAGAAATCAAAAGGGGACAGACACACAAATCAGGCCAAGTCATTAATCACGAAATTAGAGAATTTTAGGGTTCGAATTACCCTATACATACACAACAAATTCATCACTGGCAAAGAAGATCGATCCCACAAAAATCAACTCAAAAATTCAGAGAAATCAATTTTAAATCAGAAGGAACTCACATATTTTTCTGGAGATTTTCGATCGCAACAATTAACCCCAAATCAGTGAGACGAAGAGCATCAGCACTCAACCCACGAGAATACAGAGCCAAGAAGATTCCTTTTCACAAATTCAATCGATCGAGATTTGGATTCAGAAAACCCTAATCCCAAATTGATCGGGCGCCATTATCTTTTTCCAGAGACAAAGGATCGGGTGAATAAAATTTGAAGTGGGCCGGCCTAGTGTGTAAAAGAGAAAGGGGATGACCCTTTCAATTTAAATTCCTAGGGTTTTGTTTTTATTTATTTTGTGTTTTTGTTTTTATTTATTTTGTATTTTCCTTTTTCTTTTGTAATTGTCGTTTGTTTTCTAGTTTGTCAAACTAGGGATTCAGTCAGAGTGTTGACTGATAGTTGACAGAGTCTGTAAAATCTGGGTTACTGGTTATGGGGTCGTAACTAGGGGAAATCTGATCGAGGGGTTATCGATCAGTCTAGGGTTTTGAGCGTAGGGTTAGAGTAGGAGCAGGGTTTGCGAGTGTACATGGTCTTGTATGTGGGATCTGTTCTATCACCTAGTAGAAACCTTAGAAATGCAGCAGTAGGCAGGGTTTTGCCGAAGCTGGGTATATCTGTGTGTGATTTATTTTCTGCATTTCTGTTTCTTCTATGTTCTGTGATCTGTTTATTGTTATATATCTCGTTAAATTTTTAATTCTGACAAAAAACTGTGAAAAACCCTATTTACCCCCTCTAGGGTTATTCTAGATCCAACAAGTGGTATCAGAGCTGGTATAAGGTTACAACATGATAGGGAGTTCTTGCTCTATGATCAAGTGGCGAAGTAGTGACTCTTATCCCTACATGTCCATGGGTTGTTGTCCATGCCGAGAGGCAGGACGTGAAATCAGTCTCTGAGGTGCCATTGTAGGCCACCGGGGTGTGATTAAAATCCTCGAGAAGGAGACTATAATTGGTATCAGAGCCTGGTAATCTCATTAACCCTAGAATCATGGATCCTAGTTGTCAGCTGATAGAGAGTCAGTCCTGTTCATTTCCAACTATTTTCGATGGAACAGATTTTTCAAACTGGAAATCCAAAATGGAATTTTATTTAAAATCTGTTAATATTAAATGTTGGGATGTTGTTATCAATGGGTTTAATAGTGTAGATATTACTTTCAATGCTCATGCTATGAAAATCATATTTGATTATCTTTGTACTGAACAATTTAATCTTATCTGCCATTGTTTATATGCATAGGAAATCTGGGATACTCTCAATACGAAGTATGGAAGATCTGACAACGGTAGCTCAAAACCCGAGAAAGTCAACTCAGATTCATAGTTTTGTTTAACAGGATTTACAAATGAAAATTCAAAAGGATCAGATGATGGAGAATCAACAGATGCTGAAACAGAAAATTTCTCATACGAAGATTTAGTTTATATGTGCGTTGATTTGACTAAATCTGTTGATAAACTTCAATCTAAAAACAAATCTCTGAAATTTAAGAATTCTGAGTTGACCAGCAAAATGGATGATTTGGAATTACAACTAGAACATTTTAAATATTCTTCAAATTCAAATTGCAAAAATTGTTTGAAGTTGAAAACCAATCTTGTTCATCTCAATAAAAATATTCAAAAGTTCGAAAAGGAAATTCTGATTTTAAAAGAAAAAAAGATTGAGTTATCAAGTTTAAATAAATTTTTACAAAAGGAATTTGAAAATTTTAAGACTGATATATATTCCAAATTTGAAATTGTTGAAAAGGAGAATTTGTTGAAATCCGATTTGATTTTGAAAGAACTGGAAAACGAGATTGAAAAATCCAAGAAATTTGAGTTTGAAAAACAAAACCTTTTTGAATCTGAGATTGCTGAGTCCCAAACCAAAATTAATTTGCTTAAAAATGAAAATTTGGTTTTAAAATCTGATTTTGAAAGATGTAAGATCACTAAAATTCGTTGTTCAGACTTATTGAAAGAAAACAGTGATCTTAAAACTGAAATTCAACAACTTGAAACAATTTTGGCTAAATTTTCAAATGGTGAAAAATCTTTGAATATGTTGTTGAAAAACCAATTTTCTGTTGGAAATAAAAGTGGTCTCGGTTTTGGGAAAACAAATGATTTTGAAAAATTGGATTCTTGTGATTTTCCTTTAAGTTGCTTCAAAAAGGATCTTTCTAAAAATTTGAAATTTGAAAATTCCAAAAGGTTTTTAAATAACAAACGAGACAAGAATTGGTTTGATAACAATCCAGTTGAACAGTTGTGGACACCAAAAAGAAGTAAAATGATCTTTGGAAAAACTAAACGAATTTGGGTTCCAAAGGGTACTCTAGTTGATTCTAACGGATTGTTATACAAACAGATTTGGGTACCAAAAGATGTGAACAAAACTATGTGTGGTTTTACTACTTTCGTTAGATCACTCAATCCTCTTAACAGTTAGGTACCGAAGATGGCTGAGGAACTGTTTTGCTAAAGAGAATCTAAATTCAAACTGCCTCATCTCATTGAATCATTTTAAGTTCCTTGGCCAAGTCTATTAAGTTAGAGATTCTGATTTACACTGGATTCTGGTATGATCTCTAAACTTACCTTTGTAAATGTTCTCTGTTTTTTATTTTCTTTGTTTATTTCTCCTTCTGTCCCTTCTGTGTATTTTTTTTATTTTTTTTATTTTGATTTGTCATTGTCATATCATTGTTTCTTCTTCTGGACTTCCTTAACTTCAAATTGCAGTACTCATGATCTTCAGGAGATTTGCTATATTTAAATAGAACTCTGATGTTATAATCTTCTTAGATCTTGAATTTTAACTTTGTAAATATCTGCAATTGTTGTGAAGTTTATTTTCTGATTTTTGAAGTCATAACAGTGTTGATGTAGTCTTGTCATATCTTGAACACTGTTGCTTTGAATTCTAATTTTTTGAAGATCTGAATAATTATTGAAATTTTACACACTTATGCTGTTTTGAGTTTCTTCCAATTCATTTTGGAAATGCTTAAAAAATTATACTCATTACAGTACACTGCTATCTATCAGTTGTGGTAATTTCATTGATTGTCAGATTGGCTTGGATATTTTTATTTTGGTCTTGAATCATTGCTTACATCTTGAAATCCGTTGTTATTCATGATCATCTAGTTTTGTTTTTGTTTGTTTGAGATCACTTGAAAATTTATGATATTTTGAATCTTACACACCTCTCAGATCTGAAATTATTATCCTATGTAATTGATTCATTGTATCTCAAGATTTACATTCGTTCAAGTGATTTTGAATAAACCACTATTTTTGGATTATGAATTATTAATCAATCTTGATGTAAATGATTTGAAATTTGTCGTGTGATTGTCAAAAAATATTTGTGAAAATTCTTTTGAAAATATGGTCATTAATATCACTGTTATTTTATGATTATTTGATTTGAATATATGTTTGTTTAAAATCATTTGAAATTATTGATTTATTGAATCTCACACATAATTTTGAATCTGAAATATAACCTGGTGTGATTGATTCGTTAAATCTTAATACTTTCACATTTCTTCAAATGATTTAAAATAAAGTATATTTTTTAATCTTGGATCATGGAATATTTTTTTGTGACCATCATCTTGACTTGTCTGCTTGGAAACTGTCTTTGTACTACTCTGATACTGTTCTTAGATAACTACTTATTTTTTATCTGTCTGCTGCTCTGTGCTAAATTTGTCTGCTTGGACTTTAAATTTTTGTTGTCTGTGATATCATGGTCTGTCTCTAGTGTCATTTTAAAATTCTCATTAATAGAGACACCAAGTGGTATCAGAAGTGCCTTATATTTGTCTCACTCATTTGTACTTAGATTCTAATCTACACCTTGTATAGATCTACACACTCTTTTTGCCTTGTACAAATTTATCCCTCTAGGCACGTATAGATCTTCATACTCCACTTGTAATTGTTTTTCAATTTTGAAATTATTTATTGATTATTCATTCAGAAATTGAAATCAATATCCAAATTGAATAGTATTTATAATTCATCAAAATTATTATTAGAATTTGAAATTGTGATGAATTGTGACTGCAGTATATTTCACAACAAGAGGAGTTTTTAGTTAAATTTTTTCATGATGGTTGAATATTTATTATAATATCTTTGAACTGGCAATTATTTCACGACCATCTTCATTACCTATCATCCTTCTGCCATCCACAATGATTTTATATTAATGTGGAGAGTTAATATTTTTTAAAAAATCTTTTTGAATAAACAGTGAAAATAGTTGTGATGGGATTGTGGTAATGTTATTATTCAGAATTAGTAAAAATTGAAGATTTTCAATGATCTCGGTACAGTTGATCATATTTCATAATATTATTAATTTAGAAATTTATTTCACACTCCATTTCTATACCTACCGCATTTCTATCATTCATGTTGGTTGTATATACCGAGGAGTTTCTATTTAAAGCAGAAAACGATAAAAGATATAACTAATACATAAGTGTGTCTCCAACCTCATTTAAAAATCCAAGCTCTGGTCAAGCATGGTTAAGACACAACTTATGATTTAAGCTTCAACTGACCTCATTTAAAAATCCAAGCTCTGGTTATGAGTGGTCAGTGTGCTCTTAATTAAAAAAAAATTGCTAAATAAACTTTTATATGAAATTTTCCTTGGTGTATAAAAACCAGCCTATCAATCCATATTCTATTCTGTGAATTATGTTGAAATTTTATGACATATTATGATTTGATGATTGATAGATATTGGGATTTGAGATTATACGATTTTGTCACTTGAATTGAATTATTAATTATAGTCCAAATCCATCACTGTTTTTTTTAACCTCATTTTTATAAAACTCTTTTGAAAATAAGTGGAAATATATATCTTTATAATTCTCTCCATTTTATATAAAATTCATCGTAAATCCGTCATTCTCTACAATGTGAAATATGCCACCTGTTCTCAGAATATTATGATTTTTGTTTGACTGATTGAGATTTATGATGATCGTTCTTCCTCTAATGCTGGAATATTTTTTGTCATTTTTCATCTATATTTTAATTTCTGTATCCTTTTGATGATAACAAAAGGGGGAGAATTGGGTTGAGATTTTGATTTATGAGTGAATAGTTTATAAATATTTTATAAATATTTTAATTTTGAAAATTCTAATTCAGTTTCACATTCTTTTCAATCATGCACAGTTATAGGGGGTGTTGTCTGCTGTAGGGGGAGCTAATAAATAGGGGGAGTTCAATTTTCACTCATGCACAGTTATATGGGGCGTTGTCTGTTGTAGAGGGAGCTAATAAATAGGGGGAGTTCAATTTTCACTGTCACACACATTTATTGTGCTCAAAATCTTTTATTTGTTTGTCATCATCAAAAGGGGGAGATTGTTGTATATAACAGTGTAGTATACACAATTATATGATTTTTGTTTGATGATAACAACCAAATAGGTATTATTATTAATGTGTTCGAAATCGTACTGTTATTCTACATCACATACAGGAATATTATATTTATATTTAAATAGAATACGATTGTATAGATATTCATATTTTCTTACAGTATTCTGTTTAAATTAAATATTATATTTCAAACACTCAAACAGTACAATTATTTACAACTCCACTATTTAATCACTTCACAGAATTTGTACTTGTAAATACACAGTATACGATAAACAAATTTTGTTTGACGACAATAAAATAATATTTTATTTCAAACAATTTGTTTACTACAAATAAACAGTACAATTCTCATTATACATTCATACACTGCTCCTCACTATAACACTGTCACTCAGTTATACAATTCTATGTACATTCTTTACATTTCAATTTACAGACACTTTGACACTGATACATTGACACGTCTTCATATTGTCTTCATCTTCAATCTTCTGTCTTCACAAGCTCAGTCAGTCCAGTCATCATCTTCATACCTGTCATATACAGAAACACACACACAGTATATGGAACATGAATAATTTTCAGAATACATGTGAATATAAATTTTATTTTTAAAGAATTATTTGCCTCAGATTTCTGGTTTGTTTCTCATCATTTTTCATGACCTGATCTGATTCATCTGTGTCTAGGCAGACTGTTTGTATATGTACAGGGACAGGAAATTTTCTGATGGCTGCAAATACACACGTGTATAAATACACATGTGCACTACCTCACCAATCATAATGTAGCATGCAACTGAGGAGCAGCCGCGTGGACCAACTAGACTCCGTGCACATGAGTTCAAACAAGTCAATGCATCAATGAAGCAATGGGTCAACAACAATATGTAACTCAAGTATAGCCAAAGTGTGGTCGAGCTCATATAAGATAATACAAATGCACATAACATAATGATGACAAGGGAGCACCCAAACCAGCAAATGATCAAATGATTTCAACATGGTCAAAGCTACAACATAGTAAAAGCTAAACATGGTGGTATTGATTCATATCAGACGAAGCCATGCAAGAGTGCACAAGCAAATGGTTCATGCAGATCAATTTTGAATCATGGACCAGCTTATAGATGGTGTATGACACAGCAAAAATAAAGCATACATGACTGAAACATGGTGCACAAAGGAATGGTGAATCAGCATGGTGATGCATATACATGTTCAAGACAACATCAACATGATGGGTTATAAACAATGGTGAAGGTCAAACACAAATACAAACATTGAGGCACCAGCATGAAGGATTCAGTTACAACAAGGTGGAAACAGGAAACATGGTGTGCACAAGATCATGTCAGCATGGTGTACATGTAAACGAGGCAGCCATGGTTGAGCAGTAACAACAGGATGAATACAAGCATGACACTCAAGCTCAACATGATCAACACAACTCAATATAGTCGGGCACACGTCAGTTGACATAGCTAATGATTAAAGCATGAAAATCTGGATACTCATATGCAAGTGATCAGTTTTTAAGAGTCAAGTAAATGGTGTATACAGGTTTGAGCATAGACAAGTGAATATCAAGAAAATCGGATTTCACAAAACTGTTTTTGGCAAGATATCATATCTGTAGAACAACAGGCAAAAGTTCATAATCACTCAATCAAGCAATACAAGAAAATCAACATGCAAGATCTCTTTCCAGAAATGTAGTTGAATACTTGGCAACTGGTTTTAATCAAGCAAATACAGTGATCCATTTTTTGGACAAGAAATTAGGGAACAAATCAAGCAATGAATTCAGACTGCTATGGAAAGTTTTCAAGACCACAAATATATATTGTTTTCCAGAATTGAGTTATTCAATTAATGGCGAGATGTGCAAAAAAATGTTCAAAGGACCATATATTATTCTTTTCCAAAATTTGTCGAGCTAATCATACATGGAATACAAAGTAGTAAACAAACAGATTGATTTCAAACATGGTCTTTGGCAAGTAATCAATTTCCAGAATTTTTTTTTAAAAGACAAAGCAAAAATCAGCAAGGGTTTCAAACTTGAAAATTCAGTTTCAATCTGTTTTCCGTTTTAGTCAAAGACATATTTGGCAAGGAATAAAATATACATAGTCTGATTCTTATAGGAATAAATGCATTCTTTTTATGGAAAATTCTCATTCCAGTTTTGCACAAATCAAGTTTTGGGCAAGAAATCAAATTTCAAGTCTGTACAAATATGCCACAGGGTCTCTCAAATGTTTTATTTCAATCAAGCAAATCAGTGGGGAATATATATATATATATATATATGGCAACCAAAATCACAGTCACAACAACAATTCAGACTTTCAAGGACCGATTGAATATAACCAAGAACAAATCACGCCATTTAAGCCAAGAAATCAAATGGGGACAGACACATAAATCAAGCCAAGTCATTAATCACGAAATCAGAGAATTTTAGGGTTCGAATTACCCTATGCATACACAACCAATTCATCACTGGAAAAGCAGATCGAACCCACAAAAATCAACTCAAAAATTCTGAGAAATCAATTTTAAATCAGAAGGAACTCACATATTTTTCTGGAGATTTTCGATCGCAACAAGTTACCCCAAATCAGTGAGACGAAGAGCATCAACACGCAACCCACGAGAATACAGAGCTAAGAAGATTCCTTTCCACAAATTCAATCGATCAAGATTTGGATTCAGAAAACCCTAATCCCAAATTGATCGGCCGCCATTATCTTTTTCCAGAGACAAAGGATCGGGTGAATAAAATTTGAAGTGGGCCGGCCTAGTGTGTAAAAGAGAAAGGGGATGACCCTTTTAATTTAAATTCCTAGGGTTTTTTTATTTATTTTGTGGTTTTGTTTTTATTTATTTTGTATTTTCCTTTTTCTTTTGTAATTGTCGTTTGTTTTCTAGTTTGTCAAACTAGGGATTCAGTCAGAGTGTTGACTGATAATTGACAGAGTCTGTAAAATCTGGGTTACTGGTTACGGGGTCATAACTAAGGGAAATCTGATCGAGGGATATCGATCAGTCTAGGGTTTTGAGCGTAGGGTTAGAGTAGGAGCAGGGTTTGCGAGTGTACATGGTCTTGTATGCGAGATCTGTTCTATCGCCTAGTAGAAACCTTAGAAATGCAGCAGTAGGCAGGGTTTTGCCAAAGCTGGGTATATCTGTGTGTGATTTATTTTCTGCATTTCTGTTTCTGCTATATTCTGTGATCTGTTTTTTGTTATATGTCTCGTTAAATTTTTAATTCTGATAAAAACTGTGAAAAACCCTATTCACCCCCCTCTAGGGTTATTCTAGATCCAACACAAATCACAGTGGAACTCAACATGATGTCAATGAGCAACTCAACAGCTTCATGTGTAACTTAACAAGCAAGTGAACATGGCAAAATCAAGTGCAGCATATTATAAATGGACATGCAAAGATATATGTGTGAACACAGCTTGGTGAAAGTGCAAGGTTCATAAAAATCAGCATCCATGTTTCTATTTTACTTCCAGACTTTCCAGAAATAAGATTTCTCAAATGTATCGGTTTTTGGAAAATATTTAATCACCGTAATATGGTTGAAAATCAACCCACATGTTTTTGGCAAAGTTTTCGAATCTTTCCAGTTTTAAACAAAGACATTTTCGGCAAGTTTTTTAAACAGTGTACACAAATTAGTGTTAGTGAGAAATATTTGTTTCCAAGAAATGATTCACGGCATGTATTGGCAGGATGATATATATTTCCAGAAATAACAAAGCAATGCTTTTTCAAGAGGGCCGATTTTGTCTCACAACAAAAGGAAACAAATTCAATCCAGGAAACAATGTTTTAAATCATGCAAGGGAAAAATTCAGAGGAGCAAATATGTTTTCAGAAATGGACAATCATCAATTCAACATATAAGTGTTTGGGAATGGTTTAAATAATGGAAATTCGAATGTGGAAAACTATACTTGGCAAGGCAAAATTGGCAGATTTATATTTGGTCAAGAAATCAAGGATCCACAACATTTTAGGCCACAAAATCATCAATGAATCACATGCATAAGTAATCAAAGCCATAGAAACCACTAAATAAAATCCAAGGCAACAATTCAACAATCACGGCAAGGATTCGAGGCCGAATTAACTCAAGGGAACCAAAAGTGGAAAATCGCAATCAATCAAACCAAGTCATTTATCACGAAATCAGATATTGTATAGGAGTTTATGTACCCTATAAACAACACCACTTCATCATAGGCGTTTGTATCGAAAACCATAATCAACTCGAGAGAAAAGTGAATTCAAATCATAAATTACTCACCTGTTTTCGACCGCAACCACGGCCAAATCATCGACGAGGAACAACGTTATAGAGCATTAGAGAATCATATTTTCCAACTTTCAAAATCGAGATTTGAGCCTTCAAAGAAACCCTATAAAATTTCTCATAGCCGCCGCCATTTTTTCTTAAGGAAAAGGATCGGACAAAAGTAAAGTGGTGTGGCCAGTCTACAAACAAAGTGGCTAAGCCAAGTTTAATTTAAACGGGAGATATTTTTTGTCTTAGTTATAAGGGGGTTCTCTTTTATTCTTCTTGTTGTATTTTTATTTTGTTTGAAAACCGTTTCAATCTGTTCTAGAGTTTGTAAAATTTAGGAATCCAGTTAGGGTGTTAACTGGCAATTTACTAGAGTCTGTAAAACTAGGGGAAATCTGATTTAGGGGATTAGATCAGTCTAGGGTTTTAAGCGTAGGGTTAGGACAGGAGCAGGCACTACGAGTGTACATGGTCTTGTATGCGAGATCTGTTTATAACACCTAGTAGAAGCCTTAGGAATGCAGCAGTAGGCAGGATTTTGCCGAAGCTGTGTATATCGTGTGTTATTTACTTTCTGTATTTTTATTTCTGCTGCATTCTGTGATATGTGAATATTTTAATATCCCGTAATATTTAAACTCTGCGATAATTTGTGATAAACTCTGCGATAATTTGCATTCAGTCTGTCGTTTCAGGAACACGTTTTTGAAAGTGGTTAAGATGTTCCACATGATGGACACTGTGGATTCACAAGTGGGATAGTGTCATGGCTTCAGATGTTCTTTCAACCGACAAAGAACCCGTAACTTTTCGGGTTTGTTATAAAAAATATAGTTTTCATAAATTTATGACAAATTACTATTATTATTGTTTTTCATTGAACGGTGTTATATTTTCTAGATAGGTGATCAATATTACTTTATGGTGCTTACTGAATAAAATTAATAAAGATTTGTGTTTCTAGATTGTAACAACCCATATTTTCAGCTAACATTAAAGTAATGATTTAAAGAATAATTAATTCCAAATTTGATAATTAAGGGACATGGGTTACGCCATTGCGTTCGTCTCGGAATTCTGCTTGAGATAGAGTCCGAGTTTGCATAAAACGGATACCATATGAAGGAGATATGGACGAATGAAGATAGGCAGAAAAACCGGAAGTCAACCAGAATGCACTGGCGCACTTCATAAGTGCACCAGTACATAATTGCACCGGCGCACCTGCCAAGTGCGCCCAGGTCGGGCTAAAAACCTGCACAGGTTTTTGGAGTGTTCTGATCCGAACAGTGAGTCATTGCCGAGTCCTTTCTGACTCCTCGCTGAGTCATTAGGGCTGAGGTGTTATCCTATCTTGACTGGAGGGTCTTGATTGCTTCTAGGGTTAATCTGATGGCTCTAAATTAATTAAAACTTTATATAACCAACCTAACTCTCAACCTAAAATCACACTAATCTATTCCAAGAGCCGCCATGCCGTCAATGGTGAACCTAGAATAGCCGTCATCTCTTTCAACTCAGAAACAAGATAGAAGCTTCATATCAAATTAAAAGTATATTATGCCACTACATGTCTAATTTAGTTTTGGTACTTCTATGTAAAACTATTATTTTATGATTCATGTTGCATAGATCCAGTTTGCAATTTCATAATTAAAAGTATATTATGCCAAGTTCATGTGACACATCTGTAGTGAGATCTATATTTTTTATGATGTTGGAATGTTGTAAGTTCCTCTTTATCCCCTTTTAGTTTATAAGTTAGGCTAAAGTGTCGAGCCTAACATTCTATGAAACTTTGCGAACGTACAACGGTGGTAATGTTGGGGGAAAAACATGAAACTACATGTAATTGACATATTTGGCTCATAACCATGTAAATGGTATGGCATTGAAATGGTATAATTTACATACCAAAAATTATGAATTTGATTTAGAAGGAAAGTGGGCCATGACAATAAATTGTTGACAAATTTACATATAAGCATAAAAGAATAAATATGTAAATTTAGAAAAGACGAATATGCCTAACCTGAGGTTAGACTGAGTTGTGGTGTAAAACTGCCCGGAACCGACCGGCACATCCGGTGACCATAACAATACCTGTCTAATGTGGGTGGTTAGTGCATTGAGCCCAAAAAGGACCCGAGGTTAGACTGAGTTGTGGTGTAAAACAGCCCGGAACCGACCGGCACATCCAGTGACCATAACAATACCTGTCTAATGTGAGTGGTTGGTGCTTTAATAATGCTAAGTTAAGATTGGTAGGGTTAAGTCAATTAAGGAGACATTTAACCAATTCAACATGTTAACTAAACTGATGGGTGGGGTTAGGTAAACTTGGACACTTAACCAATTTAACATGTTGGCTAGGAAGCCCTAGTAACGGGGACCCATTTCAGCAGTAACCCACATAGATGTATCATGGTACCCTGAACTAGGCAGGGTGGGGCACGATTACTGGGCTGATTGTAAGCGGTCAAAACGTCGACGGGTGGTGCGTCAGTATAGGTTCCGACGGAGTACGGGCGTGCACGTACTCCGGAGTGGAAAAAGCAGGCACTGGGCATCAATAGTCATACACTATGCATCTAGAATTGTGTCGGGTTGCCACCATAGGATTTGATACACCCCGTGGTGGGACCAGCACAGGTATCTAAAGTCAAGCGAGGGCCGAATGACACATGTGATAAACGCATGCGAGTAGGATCTATCGATATAAGGGGGTCATTTCACCTTGAACACATGGTGCTAGTTGGACAAGTATTAGTAGGTGCAGAGAATTAGACATGGGTGCGATGTATATTCGATTTATCCTGGCATGTATAGTTTTATGTTAGTTTTCTGTTCTGGTATTGTCCTATTTTTAGTTTATTCCTATCATGACCTTTTCCTTATTCACACACTGAAAAGTCACTGGACTTACTCAGACTTATGTCTGAACCATTTTTCTTTTGCTCTCTTTTCTTCCCTCCCCCCTCCCCCCTAGGTACCCAGGGAGGGAATAGCTCAGCTTAATTTGGACCGTTCATCTTTCCAAGCTTGAAGACTCTGTGTTGTATAGCTTGGAATCTCTTGCTTTTGGCTATGGCTTTGGATTCACTACTACTTGGGGATTTATGCAGTTTTATTTTGTTTTATGCTTCTTTAGAAAATAATCAAGACAGAAATTATGATGTAATGGTTTGGAATTTGGTTTGAAACAGTTTGTTGTAATGTCTTGTTATGAACCACGTTTGAAATAAAGTTAGTTTTATTTTCCGCTACTTATATATATATATCTGTCTTGTAAATTTTCTATATCTTTTACCTATAATGCTCCACCAAAGTTAAGGCATTCCCTTTGTGAGTGACCTTAACGGAGGTGGCGTGTTTCTTTTGGTATCGTAGCAAAGGTTTACTAGATTAGAAAAAAGTTTTTGAAAACTATTTTAAAATAAGGGAGTATAAAGAAGCATTTTTCAAGAAAAAGTGTTATTTTACTTTAAAAGGCATAATCCCCCAAAGCCATATGCACTTGTTTTGAATCTTTTCTTTTTCGTTTCAGCATGTCTGGGAATCTTAACCTTCCAGAGGGTGTACCGATACCTGGCTGGTTCAAGAGGTACTAGAGGCTAGGGCCAACGATGCAGGCCCAACAGACATTCCTCCTCCCCCAGCTGTGGAGGTTCCTCCTCTTCGTGCAAATGCTTTCTCAAAGATTTGTAGAGACTTTAGAGCCATGGGTGGAAAGAATTTCAATGGAACTGAATCATTTGTGGAAGCAAGAAACTAGCTCAAAGAAACTAAGGATTTGTTCGATATCTTCGAAGTGGATGATAGACAAAAGATACAGTTGGCGTTGTGGTTGCTCAAAGACGAAACCTCCTATTGGTGGGAAGTCACTAACGCTGAAAGACCAATTGAAACTTGGATACATTTCAGAATGAGGTTTGAAATGAAATTCCTCTCACAATCTAAACGAAGTCTACAGGTGGAAAAGTTCTTATCTCTTAAGCGAGAAAGTATGATGGTCAAAGAATACGTCAACCAATTCAACCAGCTGGCCAGATTCGGATTGGATTTAGTGAACACTCCTGATAAGAAGGCTCTTCGTTTTATTAAGGGATTAAATGAGCAACTTCACAGCCTAGCCATGACCCACATACCTATGGGTGCAACTTATGAAAGATTGGTGGACATGGCACTCTTACACGAGGAAGGCAAGGGCAAGAAAGAGGCAAAGGTGGAGGTGCCTCAAGACAAGAAAGCGAAGGGGTCACAGAACAAGAATACAGATTCAAAGAAAGGCGGGAAGAACAACAAACCCCGTGACAAGAGGAAGTGCAATTGTTGTGGCATTCCTGGACATCTGGTTAAGGACTGCAAGAAGAAGAAGAAGAGGAAGATGGGTGGTTGTCTCCATTGCGACGAGATAGGACACATGGCTAAGGACTGCCCAAGAAAGCAAGGGCAAGGGCAGAGGGCTGGTTCTACTTCTGGAGGGCAGGTTCATGCTCTCATAGCACCTCCGCAAGAACGAGGTAGAAATATTTCTGTTGAGAGTTTAGTTTATCTTTTTGATCATCTTGTTCGTATACACTTTGATTCCGGTTTATATCTACCGCTTTAGTTGAATCTCTGCACCTAGACACTAGTACAGTAGAGGATCCCTTGGTTGTTCCAAATCCAATTGGGGGCTCAGCTTATTTGTCAATGGTTTGTTTGGATTTGAAAACTTTTATACTAAGCGTTGGGTTTAGATGTAACGCCTATGTTTTGGGCTTCACGGGCTATGCGCTGATTCTAGGCATGGATTGGATATCTAGTAATGGTGTCGTCCTTGATTGTGAAAAGAGAGTGGTTAGACTCATGACTCGCCTCGGTAACACTCTCGAAATCTCTTGCAATCCCATGAACTCTGTTATGCTTAGTTATCTAAAATCTCTTGATGCATCTGTTAAGAACTTGCAGTCTGTTAGAGTAGTCTGTGAATACTCGGATGTGTTTGAAGAGGTAAAGGGCTTACCTCGGAAGCGGGAGATAGACTTCCGCATATACCTTGTTGACAATGCAAAACCCGTCGCCTTACCCGTTAGGCACATGGCTCCAAAGGAGCGGAAAGAGCTCAACAAGCAAGTTAAAGAGCTGCTAGAAAAGGGGTTTATAAGGCAGAGTATTTCTGAATGGGGTGCTCCAGTAGTGTTCGCAACTAAAGCGGACGGTTCGCTTCGCCTATGCGTTGATTATAGGGAGCTAAACAAGATGACCAAGAAAAATAGGCACCCACTCCCTAGAATAGATGACTTGTTCGATCAGCTTGTAGGTGCATCGGTTTTCTCCCAACTAGATTTGGCTACTGGGTTTCATCAGCTAAGAGTGGCTGAAGACAGCATTGATAAGACCGCGTTCAGAACTCCGAATGGAATCTTCGAGTGGCTTGTCATGCCTTTTGGTTTGACAAACGCACCTGCTTATTTCGTCGATTTGATGAGTAGGTGTTTAGGGAGTTCCTCAATAAGTTTGTAGTGGTCTTCGTGGACGACATTTTGATTTTCTCGAAGAGTGAGGGAGAGCATGCTCAGCATCTAAAGGAAGTCATGGATACTCTTCGTGCACATCAGTTAAAAGCCAAATTCTCCAAATGCCATTTCTGGAGAGAAGAAGTAAGGTTTATTGGACATGTGGTGTCCAAAGAGGGATTAGCTGTGGACCCCGCAAAAGTAGTTGCAGTGCAAGATTGGAAGGTCCCACGGAATGCAACCGAAGTCCGAAGCTTTCTTGGGCTAGCAGGCTTTTATCGAAAGTTCATCAAAGATTTTGTGAAAATCTCAGCTCCACTTACAAGGTTGACAAAGAAAAACTTAACTTTCACTTGGGATTTGGATTGTGATATTGTTTTCCAACGCTTGAAAAGGGCTCTGACAACAGCCCCAGTTCTGACACTGCCTGATGGAAGCAAGATGTTTACCGTATATACAGATGCATGCGGTACAGGACCAGGCGATGTCTTAATGCAAGAAGGGAAGGTAGTAGCTTATGGAGGCCGACAGCTGAAAGCACTTGAGAAAAACAACCCAACCCACGATCTAGAGTTGGCTGCCATGTCTTTGCACTTAAGTCTTGGCGCCATTATCTCCTAGGTGAGAAGTTTGAATTGTTTACTAACCATAAATCGTTGAAGTACCTTTTCTTGCAGAAAGATCTCAACTTGAGGCAGCAAAGATGGATGTAGTTTCTTGCCTCATATGATTTTGAGATTTCCTATACCCCTGGCAAGGGCAATGTAGTAGCAGACGCCTTGAGTAGGAAGAAGCTGACCTAAAGCCCTCTCTTTGTAGAAAGGCAGAGCTTGGAATATATAGCCAACTTTGACTTTAGACCCTCCATCGATCATGTGACTGGTTTGTTAGCATCGCTTGAGGTGCTGCCTACTCTTTTGGACTCGATAGGAACCGCCCAACGTGAAGGCCCTCAGCTAGTTGATGTAATGGACAAGCTAATTAGGGGTGAGACTTCTAGTCATCTCAATAGATACTCCATCAATGATAAGGGCTGGTTGAGGCGGGATGGAAGGCTATGTGTCCCACAAGTAAGGGATTTGGTGAAGAAGGTTCTCGAAGAGGCACACCATTCCAATTTGACCATATACCCAGGTGGAGACAAGATTTATAAAGACGTAATTCTTCTGGAATGGCATGAAGAGGGATGTAGCTGAATTCGTCTCTAAGTGCTTAATATACCAGCAGGTCAAGGCGAAGCAAAAGAAGCCTGGTGGATTGCTTCATCCTCTAGAGGTTCCATAGTGGAAATGGGATAGCATTTCAATGGACTTTATTGATGGGCTGCCTAGGTCAAGAAGAGGCAATACCAATATTTGGGTAATAGTAGACATGCTCACAAAAAGCGCTCACTTCATACCCGTTAAGAGTAGAAGGACTGCCTTGTCTTTAGCATCCATATATCTTAAAGAGATAGTTCGACTCCATGGGATACCCTCCAGCATAGTGAGTGACCGAGATCCTATCTTTACGAGAGAGTTTTGGAGGAGCTTGCAAGAAGCTGTAGGCACACAGTTATGCTTAAGCACAGCCTATCACCCCCAAACCGATGGTCAGACAGAAAGAGTGAACAGAGTATTAGAAGAACTCTTGAGACTATGCATTCTTGACTTTGGAGGTACATGGGAGGATCATCTTCCTTTGGTGGAATTCGCTTACAACAATAGCTACCAAGCCACCATAGGCATGGCACCCTTCGAAGCTTTATATGGAAGACCGTGCCGATCACCAATTTGTTGGTTGGAGTCTGCAGACAAGCTCATACTTGGACCAGACATGATCAGAGAAACTTCAGAGAAAGTGGACTTGATACGAAGAAGAATGAAGAGTGCCCAAGATAGACAGAAGTCCTACGCAGACAAAAGAAGAACCAACCTTGAGTTTGAAGTTGGAAACAAGGTGTTCCTTAAAGTATCTCCTTTGAGGAACGTCGTTCGCTTTGGATCCACAGGAAAGTTGGCACCAAGATTTGTAGGGCCATTTTCTATCATTGAGAAGATTTGGAAGATGGCTTATAGAGTAGAGCTGCCTGAAAGATTGGCTGGAGTTCATAATGTCTTTCATGTTTCTCACCTACGAAAGTGCTTACATGAGTCTGCGGAAGTGGTGGAACCAAGCATATTACAGGAAGTAGAAGTAGAACGAGAGGCGACTGTGAGAAGAGTTCCAACTCGTATCTTGGGTACAGAAGTCAAAAATCTACGCAACCGCGAAGTCAAACTTGTTAAAGTTCAATGGAGTGACGCTGAGGAAGACGCGACTAGGGAGACTGAGGCCAAGATACGCGCAGCCTACCCTTTTCTTTTTGAGCGTACATCCTTGATCTCTTTTTCCTTAAGTTTATTCATGCTCGTATCTATCCTTTTTGAGTATATTTCCTCAGTGCTATCTTGATCCTTAGGTAGAAACCAATGGGTGTAAACATGTATTTGAAACATGTTATGATTGATGGTTGCAAGTGGTTGCTAGTGGTTGCCCGTGGATGCATATACACACACCTTGGGTGTTAGATTGGCTCAGTCACTTTCATATTGCATATGCATATATGTATTTGTATATGATTGAAACTTGATGTGTTACCATGTGGATGTTGCATTCGTATGAATGATTGTGCACTCATGTAGAAAGTATGATTAGGGAAGATTGCATGCATAATGGACTCATGACACTGACATAATTTGCATTAAGGAGGTCAACTGAATCAGTAGACCGCCTGATTTTGCATTAGATAAGGACATGTACACACGCTACGCATATGATCATGAAGCATTAGAAGTCTTTTAAGGAAAATGGATGCCTGTGTTTGATGTTTGAGTAGATGGACGATTGGATGGTAGGATATACGTTCTTCTTGACTTGAAGATTTCGGAGACGAAATCCTTTAAAGAGGGGAGAATGTAACACCCCGTATTTTCAGTTAACATTAAAGTAACGAATTAAAGAATAATTAATTCCAAATGTGATAATTAAGGGACACGGGTTACGCCATTGCGTTCGTATCGGAATTCTGCTTGAGATAGATTTCGAGTTTGTGTAAAACGGATACCGTATGAAGGAGATATGGACGAACGAAGATAGGCAGAAAAACCGGAAGTCGACCAGAATGCACCGGTGCACTTCACAAGTGCGCTAGTACAAAATTGCACTGGCACACCTCCCAAGTGCGCCTAGGTTGGGCTAGAAACCTACATAGGTTTCTGGAGTGTTCTGATCCGAACAGTGAGTCATTGCTGAGTCCTTTCTGACTGCTCGCTGAGTCATTAGGGCTGAGATGTTATCCTATCTTGACTGGAGGGTCTTGATTGCTTCTAGGGTTAATCTGACGGCTCTAAATTAATTAAAAATCTATACAAGCAACCTAACTCTCAACCTAAAATCACACTAATCCATTCCAAGAGCCGCCATGCCGTCAATGGTGAACCTAGAATAACAGTCATATCTTTCAACTTAGAAACAAGATAGAAGCTTCATATCAAATTAAATCAAATCTAATTTAGAAAAACGATTAGTCTACATCAAAGGCGAGCAATTCAGTTTCAGAATACAGATCCCAGAAATCAAGTTTTTCCTTTTGTTGTCAGTGTAGTTATCTTTCAGATGTGAATAAATTAAAGACATGGTTTGTAATGAATTGTAAAATAGAATTGTATCAAGTTGTATGTGATGTTGATTCATTTTTATTCATGTCTATTCTATCATATAAGCCTATGAACTATTGTGGTTTATCGAACCAATCATGTTATGTGGAAATTGGTGAATAAAACCTATGATGTTGTATATGAATTTGGGAATGAAATTATCATATGTAAGTTTGGTGATATTATGATACATACAAGTTTTAGGCTAAGTCATGTCGTTTAGGCCTAATTGTTTAGATCCATTATCATACATGTTTAGATCTACGACCTTATATAATTTGGTGATGACATCTATATGTTGTATGTCAATTTGGAAATTATGCCATGTTTATACAAGTTAGGTGATGCTATCATGTTATGAATACATGCAAGTTTATAGGTTAAAAACATGATTATGTAAACCTATATGTTTAGATCTTCAACTTTATATGTTAGATCCATATGCCTTTATGTCGGATCTATGTTAGCATGATTCAACCCTTATGCAAGTTCACCACTACATGTCTAATTTAGTTTTGGTAGTTATATGTAAAACTATAATTTTATGATTCATGTTGCATAGATCCAGTTTGCAAGTTCATAATTAAAAGTATATTATGCCAAGTTCATGTGACACATCTGTAGTGAGATCTATATTTTTGTATGATGTTGGAATGTCGCAAGTTCATCTTTGTCCCCTTTTAATTTATAAGTTAGGCTAAAATGTCGAGCCTAACATTCTATGAAAATTTGCGAATGTACAACGGGGGTAACGTTGGGGGAAAAACATGAAACTACATGTAATTGACATATTTGGCTCATAACCATGTTAATAGTATGGCATTGAAATGGTATAATTTACATACCAAAAATTATGAATTTGATTTAGAAGGAAAGTGGGCCATGACAATAAATTGTTGATAAATTTACATATAAGCATAAAAGAATAAATATGTAAATTTACAAAAGACGAATATGCCTAACCCGAGGTTAGATTGAGTTGTGGTGTAAAACTGCCCGGAACCGACCGGCACATCCAGAGACCACAACAATACCTGTCTAATGTGGGTGGTTAGTGCATTGAGCCCAAAAAGGACCCGAGGTTAGATTGAGTTGTGGTGTAAAACTGCCCGTAACCGACCGGCACATCCAGTGACCACAACAATACCTGTCTAATGTGAGTGGTTGATGCTTTAATAAAGCTAAGTCAAGATTGGTAGGGTTAAGTCAATTAAGGAAACACTAAACCAATTCAACATGTTAACTAAACTGATGGGTGGGGTTAGGTAAACTTTGACACTTAACCAATTTAACATGTTGGCTAGGAAACCCTAGTAATGGGGACCCATTTCAGTAGTAACCCACATAGATGTATCATGGTACCCTGAACTAGGCAGGGTGGAGCACGATTACTGGGCTGATTGTAAGCAGTCAAAACGTCGATGGGTGGTGCGTCAGTGTAGGTTCCGACGGAGTACGGGCGTGCACGTACTCCGGAGTGGAAAAAGTAGGCACTGGGCATCAATAGTCATACACTGTGCATCTAGAATCATGTCTGGTTGCCACCATAGGATTTGATACACCCCATGGTGGGACCAGCACAGGTATCTAAAGTCAATCGGGGGCCGAATGACACATGTGATAAACGCATGCGAGTAGGAGCCGATCGATATAAGGGGGTCATTTCACCATGAACACGTGCTGTTAGTTGGACAAGTATTAGTAGGTGCAGAGAATTAGATATGGGTGCGATGTATATTCGGTTTATCCTGCCATCTATAGTTTTATGTTAGTTTTCGGTTCTAGTACTGTCCTATTTTCAGTTTATTCCTATCATGACCTTTTCCTTATTCACACTGAAAAGTCACTGGACTTACTCAGACTTATGTCTGACCCATTTGTCTTTCGCTCTCTTTTCTTCCGTTGCCCCTTCCCCCCCCCCCCCCAGGGTACCCAGGGAGGGAATAACTCAGCTTAATTTGGACCGTTCATCTTTCCAAGCTTGAAGACTCTGTGATGTATAGCTTGGAATCTCTTGCTTTTGGCTATGGCTTTAGATTCACTACTACTTGGGGATTTATGCAGTTTTATTTTGCTTTATGCTTCTTTAGAAAATAATCAAGACATAAATTATGATGTAATGGTTTGGAAGTTGGTTTGAAGCAGTTTTTTGTAATATCTTGTTATGAACCACGTTTGAAATAAAGTTAGTTTTATTTTCCGTTGCTTATATATATTTCTGCCTTGTAAATTATCTGTGTATTTTACCTATAATGCTCCACCAAAGTTAAGGCATTCCCTTTGTGAGTGACCTTAACGGAGGTGGGGTTTTTCATATATGCTTATGCAATGTTTTTTATGTAGGAATTGTTGAAAAGTGTATCTTCCCTTGTGTCCCGGTAGGCATGACTAGGTGTAGTCTGTTATTTATAATGTGGAAGAATAATATTTCAGTAGATACGTTGCTTGTTTTTTAAAAAAAAATCAAAAGATACATTGCTGGTTTCAAATGTAGATAGCTTTCTTAGTCTTGATTCCAGTTTGAAAAAGCTTAAGTCGAGGTCGATGGTCCTTATGGAAGAGCCTTCTAGTGTTGTCTCAAAGATTTTGGATGAATTTAGTTTTTTTTTTCAAGTTACTTTTATTCATACATTTTGGTGACGTTGGCCTAAACAAGGCATAAAAGTGTGTTATGAGGACAAAGATTTTGCTACAACGGTATATATATAATGTAGCAGTAAATAATAGTGTTTGTAATGTAATGTCTAATTTCCTTCTTTTGTATATGTTTGCTGCATTCGGTTGTCTAGTCGAATGAGGCGTTTTCCATTGCCATGCAAACCTACAACATATATATATATATATGTATGTATATATAACAATTGGTAATGCATTTGTATAATTGTATTTTTCGCTGTTGTCTTGAATCTGATGTTATGAATGGTAAAGGAGACTGATGTTATGGCTTTTGTTGATGATGCATCTTCCTCGCTGTTTTCTGCTTCTGATAAGGCCAGAGAGTCAACTGGGCGGAAGTTATCTAGGTTTTGTATCATAGAAGGACCTAAAATGGTTTAGGATTTTGCTAAGATGGAGTTGTAGGAGATTCAAGATAATATTTAGAGTAGAAGGAATAAGATATTCTTGCATATGGAAGTGGTGCGCAGATTAAGGATACAACAGAGAATTGAAAATGTTGAACTTGGTATTGTACCGGAGGAGGAAGTGAATGACCTCCCTGATTTTCCATCTTTCATACCATTTTTACCGCACTCACACTTGCAAATATGAAGCAGTACTATGCTACATGTTTTTCGCTCATTAATGGAATTATTCTCTTTGGTGATCTTCTTGCTCCAACTCTGGAGCTTAAACTGGGTCTAGGTGATACTTTGTATGCAGATTTTATCACTGTCATGCACTTACCCATGCAACTCAGCGAGATCGATCCAATAGTAGCATCATTCCCTGGCGGAGCAGTTGGAGTTATCTCAACTTGGATGGTTGTTGGGATAAACAATGTCAAGCAGCGGGAGCAAAAAAGATGTAAAGAATGCCTTGGAACTGGGTATCTCTCGTGTGCTCATTGTACAAGCACAGGATTTATATTGTTAGGTGAGCCTATGTCTACACTTGTTGGCAGTAACCATCCATTATCCCCACCAAGAATAGAGCGGTGTACAAATTATTCTGGTGATGGAAAGGTAATGTGTCCTACATGTCTATGTACGGGAATGGCCATAGTGAGCGAGCATGATCCACGAATTGATCCATTTGATTAAACATTACCATATTTGATTGGTCTTCAGGAGTTGAAAATCAAAGCTTCATTTTCTTATTTCCCAGTCATATTTATTGAGCATGTTTACCCATTGATATAGTTTGAGAATATATTTTCCCTATATGTACTGTTAGATAACTGTAATGAAATTAGATATCAAAATTGGGAGGAAAAAATCTTAAGTTAATCCACTAGTTTATTAACTTACGAAATAGTTGTGGATTAACTTATTGAAGTAAAATGGTGAATTAACTTATTATAACCGTAGATTAAAATAAAATTACCTTTAGATTATGCTAAAAATTAAAGAGTAAAGTGATACTTTTATTCAAATTTGAAGTACTACGCGATTTACAGATGCCAGTCTAGAGGATTTTTTCTTAGTATTTTTACGTTACAACCCGAGTTCATACAATCACAAGATTTTTTTTAATTAGGAACAAATACGCGATGAGAATAAGGTTTAATCTGCATCTTAAAAATCGATCCCCATTAGTGTGGAGGTCATGGTCTATTTATAGATGTGGAAGAATGAGGTGTTGAGCTGAAAATATGATGTGCAGGGTACCGATCGGTTTGGAAGTTATTTACGAAAATGCCATCGGTAGCTGTGTCCAGTTGTCACCCAGCTGTCAACAGGACCGATCGGTCCATACCAAAAATAACCAATCGATCGGTTATTTTCCCATCACCGAAGGAGCCGGCCGACCAGGATGCCTTGCTTTAGGACCGATTGACCAATGCTTTAGGTACCGATCGGTCCATGTTTTGGATACTGATCTACTACTGTCTTTTTTATATCTTCCCTGACCGACCACATTGTTTCAATTCTAGACTGGCCTGCTAAATACTAAGTAACACCTTGTGCTACGGGGATAGCTGACCGACCACTTGGTGAAATAGCCGAGCGATCCAACCTAGATGGCTTCTGACCGACCTCTTGTGCTTAGTACTGACCAGCCACTATAGAATAACATCAGTCTGACTGCAGTTTCTTCTTATGCCTAATCCATTAGTGTATGTGTGATTTTTAGTGGGTAAACATTTTCACCTTGGAGTTTACAATTTTGTTTGTGAAAATTGTAAACTTTGAAATGAACGTTTTTAACACACTAAGTTTTGTCACACAGTTATGGATCGTTCCATTTCGTAATTATTACTTTGATGCGGACTGATACATGCATTTCATCAAAGCTTGGTCAGCGACTTAACGGGCCGGAGGTTGCAGTTTTTCATCATGGACTGGGCGTATTGGGCTTCATAGATCGGTTAGTCTATTGATCGTTGTCTTTATATTTCACTTTTAGCCTTCATTCCTTCCACTTTGTTCCTCCAAGTTAATAATCCTTTTTAATGGCGGCCACTACCTTCTAAGAACGTCTCGCATCCAAACTGCTTCATTCCAACAAATCCTCCGCAATCACAGTCAAATGCGCCTCTAGAACTCGAGCTCACCATCGAATCCAGTCAGCGCAACAATTACATATCAATTTCAGATATTTTCCTTCAAATTCAAAATAGTGTTGAGCAGTTTTCATGTCTGATTGTGGATTAAAACTTGGCTTTGAACTGAACCAAAGAAGTAAGTTAGATATTGCAGATCGATTCTTACCCAATTTGGCTTTTTGAGGGTTTTGCGTTAACTTGGTTTTGAATTGCCTTTGTAATTGTTGCGATTTGGAGTGGATTTGTGAATGATGAATTCGAATAGTATGGAGCCCTTAAAACTTTTATTTTGAATAGACACACATAAGGTGATTGCCGGATTACTTAAGCCAGGAACTTTTAACTTTGCATGCTTTTTTCTTTGCCGTTGTGAATCCGCATGTAACCAACTTCGCATACAATTGTGTTTGAACCATGTAAACTTCGAACTTGTAAATTTGAACTTATCAAACTACATTGATACCGATCGGTCGGTATTAGTGCTATACTGATCGGTCTGTACTGATAACGATCGGTCAGTATTAATGCTATACTGATCGGTCTGTACTGATACCGATCGGTCAGTATTAATGCTATACTATCTGTACTGATACAAATTGGTTAATATTAATGCTATACTGATCGGTCTGTAATGATATTGATCGGTCAGTATTAATACTATACTGATAGGTCTGTACTGATACCGATTGGTCAGTATTAATACTGTACTGGTCGGTTTGCACCGAACTATTATATTTCATGTTGTTCCCATAACTTTCTTTAATCAACACTCTTTTCTATATTATTGCGAGCGTAAACCACTTCTCTCTGTTACCTGCCATGTAGCAAAACATTTACTTTGGGCCATTATACTTTGTCGCCGATTGCCCGTGTCGACAACAAGTTAGATAAATGTTTAGAGAGTTTATACATAGCATTTTACTACATATATTTGAATGATATGTTTGCGTTGAAGTGCTTCAAAGACTATTTTTAGTCTAGTTACGCACTTCTCACACAAATTTGAACATTCATATATAAGTTCGTATTAAAGCTTTAAGATGATTGATCAATTGTAGATTTCAAACCTCGCTTTTATATCACTACATATAACATCTCTTATTTTAGGAAACGTGCACCTGTAGTTTGTTTTCAAATACACTTGTCTGTGTAGTAATGATGACCCGAAAATAATCGCGTGAAAACCTGAGGGAATATCCGGATCTGCTCGAGTTGAAACTTCTGCCCAAACTTCTGAAACTGTGATGGCTTATGCCCCTAGGTCAGAGGTTATTCCAGAATTCCCCTTGTCATGACCCCTTAATGTAGCACCTAGCGAAAGGATACCCATAAAAATTTTGAGCGGGCATATAAGAGCTTATGTGCTCAGTCTAGGATTTTATTGGATAATGCCAAACTTCCAGAAGAGAATGAGTTTGTTGATTCCCGGCCTCCTGGATATGTGATCGTTAACCAACAGATGTTAGTGATGGGAGTTGTCCCTCCTTTCAATCCTTTTCTGGAAATGGTTCTTAGACGCGTAGCTATCGCTCCCATGCAATTACACCCGAATGGCTATGCCATTTTAACTGGTTTATACGTGCTTTTTATGAGAGTTAAGCAATGCGCGCCTACTTTTCAAGAAATCTGTTCTTTGTACGCTTTTAAAAGGAGGCTAAAGAAACAATCGATTATCTTTGTGGAAGAAAACATTCCAAGATTATAACTGACTTATTGGAGAGTGTTAAAGGATTTACAGATCATTACTGCTTCGTCTGATGCCCCGATAGATTCTATGGTAGGTGGATGGAAGGAGGTAAAAGATTTACTTGTTTAAAACTCCTTCATTTCCTTTTATGTCTAAGTCTTGGACTTTATATTGCTTCTTTGTTTTACAGAAATTCCATCTGTCGACCCAAATGCTGCAGTGGATCAGGATTTAACTGATGCTTTAACATTTGTTGATGAGGGGGAGACAATTAGGAAATTCTTGATCATAGAACAGTTTTTCCGCCAATATCATCTGCTCAACCCTTCTCGTACTCTTAATTTAGATCTGACTTTCAAGAAATAAATTGCCAATAAATCCCGTACTAAGAAAACTCCTTTAAAGAAATGTTCAGACCCCGCAAGTGGTAGCAAGACACCGCCTAAGTCTAAGTTGACTTCTATTGGGTAGGAGGGGTTCCAACAACGCGAGGGTAAGATTCTTATGACTTTGTCTGAGCAAATTGAAAAGGAGGGTACCACCCTGGATTCCATGGAGGAAGCTGAGCGGGCCGAGGGTGACAAATCATCTTTTGAAACCACTCAGAACCCATTGGATGGGAATAAACAACCTGGAGATGTTGAAGCACTTTCCAAGGATAATGCAGATAAGGTTGATGAGAACCCTATTACTCAAGTTACTCGAGGTGAGAGTTCTGTGGATGCTTATAAGGGCTTGAGTGATCTTATAATCAATGACTATATCAACCATTTCAACCATTTCTATCAACCATTCATCCAAACAACCATCACAAAGTATAAAATTACTATAAATAAATTTAAAATTTGTTTATATAAAAATATAAATGAATCGAAGTTAGTGAATTTGCTCACCTTGTTTTGGCAGTTGACGATTCTACTTTGGTT
Source organism: Allium sativum (assembly GCA_030737875.1). NCBI lineage: Eukaryota > Viridiplantae > Streptophyta > Magnoliopsida > Asparagales > Amaryllidaceae > Allium > Allium sativum. The sequence goes on along the minus strand of CM060926.1, from coordinate 1,011,839,478 downwards.
TCGTTTAAAATCAAACAGCATTTCAATTTTCTATAGAATTCCCGCAACTCCGTTCTCAGTTAAATCAGTTCTATAATGTAGATTTCTTCGTCATGCTCCCAACATGATTTATTTCGCCAGATTCTGTTAATCAGTGAAATATATATTGACGTTATAAGTTTTTAACTTAAATTGGAATTATATAAATCACTAATCACTTCATTTATAATTACCATTGCAAATCACGATTTAGGCTTAATCCATGTTTAATCATCCTAGTAAATCTTGAGCATGTCCTCCTTCTTCGCCGTCAAAATGATTTGCCCGCTACAGGAAAAACAACCCATAGCCGTGCCTTTCCAATACCTTTCCTCCCTCTCTGCTTCATCGATCGACCACCTTCAATCCAATATCGATCAGCCCCCTTAATTCAAACCCAACTTCTAATGCTTCAGGTCAACCAAAGATTGGATGCCCAGTTCTCTTGTGTATTGTACCCAAACAAAAAGTGTTGCTCCATTTTAAACTTCACCATATTGTACATCTTTCAAACCCAGAATTCCGTCAATAGTTCACGGAATCCATCTCGTAGTGCCGCCCAGAACTTCTCGCTAAAAACTACATCATCCTATTGCCTCCAGAAAATTAACCGTGCGCTCCTCATTTCAACAAAACCTGTTCCTTTTCCAATTTCCACCAGTATTTGACTCATCACCAATGCAACACATCAGTACTGATTATTTCAAAACATCACCACTTTGACCCAGTCATGCACTCCAGATTGCTCACGAATACCCAAAAAAAATTCAATGCACTTTGTAAACATACACGGCGAAGGTCCCTCTGTCTTACTACATGCCGCAGTCTCTCCCTTTGACCCTTTCCTTTCTACCAGTAAACAATATTCACTACAATTCAACTCATGTTTTCCAACCTCCCATTTCTGATTCCTTCCTTCCCAATTTAAAACTATCGAGACCTACTTTACTTCATTTCCATTATAGCCATGCTTTCCTCCCATTCATCCACGCACCTCACAAACAAACCCCTTCTTAGATTGACCATCGGCCATACCTAAGACCGGCAAGCCTTGCCCCACTCTATCTAGTTGTAGCCTCTTCTCCGCCCTTCCATTCTTCCCTAGTCTCCATAGCTCCACGTTGGACTCCATAGAGTTAAACTCGATCGCCCAAAAATCTTCGAACTGGAGCTATTTCGAGCACTATAGCTCGAAATCGCAATACCCAGTTCAAGGTCGGCAGCCACTGGAATCTTGCAACGGATGCTCCTCTACTCCACAAACCCAACCCCACTTCGAACCCCCTCTCATCGCCTCAGAATCCGATAATCACCAATTTCTGCAATGTTGTCAAAAAGGGTGCGACCACCTTTGTCTTCAAGTTCGACAAAATGAATACCAATATGAAGATCTGATTTTAACAATCCCGTGGAACCCGAGTTTGTATTTTTTTTTATTGAGTTTAGGGTTTTTAATTGATTTCTGAAGTTTCGGATTTTATTTTATTCTATTCTTTGTTTTAGAATGAGAGTGATGATGCTAGTGTTTATAAAGAAACTTCTTGGCTAGCACGGTGTGAACAGCCTGGCGAGTACGGCAATAAAAGCTTGCCATGCACAGAGAAAAAATCTTGGCACACATGTTGTATGAAGCTTACAGCTTAAGGAAACTACTTATTTATTTGTTTATTTATTTAATATACGGTTTTTCGGACTAGACATGTGCTTTGAGAAATATAGGGTATCGGCTTTACTTTGAAATACAGAGTAGCTTGGCATACCCTAACTATGTCAGATTTAACTTGGACCATGAAAAATCTAATTAATTCACAAATTAAAGGAGCAAATGAAATAAAAAATGTTTCCTTTGAAGTTACAGTTTCTATTGTTGTGTTACTCTTCTTCTGCTAGATTTCTTTGGATGGTCTTGCAAAAAAATGGAATTTTCTGTTTCATACTTATATTTTTGATGAATCAATAGATTGCTTCATGCTATGAGTCTAATGACTTGTATACGCTGGATAAAGACCGTTCAATGTTCTTCTTATGCTATCAAATATATGAAGATAGGTGTGTCGAGTGCTAATTTTTATTTAACTGTTGAACTAAATCAAGCAGTATAGTGCTAATGTAATATTGACTGAAATTCAGTGCTAACATATCAGCATGCCGCTTAGTATATAAAGAAGTTGAATACAGAGTTCAGTGTTAATTCTTTCTTTATGGTTTTACCTATGACGTAACTGTTTGGCTAAAACAAGTGTTGAATCTTTTCCACTATTGTACTAGTATGACATTGACAACGCTATGTCAAAACAAAACTAAAGGAACGCCACTCTCAATAAGATGGAAAAGATTTTTCTTATAAGCTAGTTCAATAAATTATAAATTAGCATACCCAAATGGTATGGCTACCACTAAGCTTTCAACTGTGCTCTTTTCATATTTATATTATAAATTATACGTTAAAACTTTGGTTTTAATAAATAAATTCCTTAAAAAAATCATTTTATAAAATATTAAAAACCAATTTAAATATTCAAAATTAAATGGCTCAAAATCCGGGTCATTACATTCCTTCCCCCTTAAAATAATTTCGTCCTCGAAATGGCTAAGCAGTAAAAATGTTATAACCCTAACTCCTCATAACCTACTTAGTTGAAATAATAAATTTCATAATTCATTCCAAATGATCCGTCCATCATTTTTGGATAATCCATCATCACATTCTTGCCTTCAATCCATATGCTCTCCTGCATTTAACTCCCATTCTAATTGATTTTAAATCCATTTATCAATTTCATGATTCCACTTGAAATATTATTAACCAATTCTGGTTTTTTTATTTCAATTAAAATTAACCACTCGGTTTTAAATTATCAAAATTTCTTAAAAGTTTTCTAACTCTTTAAATTTTCAAAAAATTCCGCCAGCATCTCCTGTGCGCGGCTCAATCGGTACAACCACAGCTCGCCTTTCTAGGCCTTCCCCAATCCAAAAGAAAATCAAAAAGCAAAGAGGCTTGCCCCATAGGCTCATAAAACCATCAAACTCAAGTAATATTGTAAACATGTACCTTTTTATCGGGCATAAATTCTATCTCTTGCATTTGCTTCCATTCAATATTTGCTCACCATCCATTTCCAGTTGGTCAGTCCAACTTCCAGTTAAAAAATCTCTAATCAACTTCTGATTAGTTCACTTCCATTCTATCAATTCAAATCTGATTTCTATTTAAGTCAATCCGCTTATTATACTTGAATCCAAATTTATCACAATTCAATTTCAATTAACAATATCCAATATGCATTTAACTTGCTTATTCATAAGCCGAATTCATATTAATAATTCAAATATCAACATTTTTCTTTATTTAATTTCATTAGGAATTATTTCTAATCCAATCCATTTTTTTAACTTAAGCTAAATTTCAATTCATTTGATACATTTTTACCATTTCAATCTATTCAACTTATACGGGTTAAATTTTAATTTCAGAATTCAAATTTCCGGGTTTTATTTCAAATTAGTTTGAAATCATATATATTTATATACATTTATAATCAAATCAATTCATAACATTTGAATTTCTTAAACATCTTTATTTTTCTTAAACAATTTCCATTGATAAATCTATTTTGGTAGCAATCCATCACTTAGAAACTTGAAAATGAACACCGATAATGTCGCGACCCATTAACGGAATCGAATTTGATCGATGAAGGAGTCTCAAGTCAAAGAGGAAACTCATGCACTACTAGACGCTGAGCAAGATTGGGTCAGGTCAGAGGAGCCGTGACCCGGTCCCCACGCCTACAAATGACTTGGTTCCAGAACAAGAGCCTCGAATCGGGTCTGGGATCATATCCTATTTGCTCGACACATAAAGACAACATGGCATATTCACATGATCGGGTCGGAGTATCCCTCTGCTGTGCTAAAGTAGTTATGCCACAACCGTCATGGACCGAATCTTGTGCCTCCAAACGCGGATGGGAGACCACTTTCCTTGACCCACTACTGAAACATGTCTTCACCCCAGTCACTTGGATATCGAGATCCCTTCATGGCGTGCCATGTCATGATCCAACCCGCTCCCCTTCCCTGCCTATAAATACCCACCTTGTTGACATTTTGAAGGATCTTTATGCACTCTACACACTCAAGCTCCACCATTATTAATATTTCTCCTTTCTATTCAGATTGTACTCTAGATTTTTGAGTGTAATCCCATATATTCCGAGAGATTATGTACTTGTGAGATTGAGTGACTATTTGCATTGTACTTGTAATCTACTGACAATCAATGAACTATAAAGTGAACGTAGGCTCGTTAACGCCGAACCACTATAAACATTGTGTGTTGACTGTTTTTTACTTTTTTTTAAATTATCATTCTCTGTGATTACTAGTCAATTGGGTGTTATTGCCAATTTTTGGTCTAACATTTTGGTGCTTTCACTGAGAACGTTGAATTCTCAGCTTTTCGGATTGTCATTCTACTCTTTGTATCACCAAGTCTGAAGAGATAATCTGCATTCTTATCATTTTTGAAGTATTCATCGACTTTGAAAAATCATAATTCCATGGCTTCAAGGAAAGGTAAAGAATCACAGACCTCTTAAGCTTCACGAAGGAACGAAGCAACCGAAGAACAATGAGATGGTGTGCAGATCCTCACCGAGGCACAAACCCGGGAGTCGAGTATGGTTGGGTCGGACCCGATCCGAATCGATGGAGACACCTCAACCTGACCCGGTCGCAATGATTCCCACTCGCTTAGTGACCTACCCCCGACCCAAGCTGGAGGCGATGTCGTGACCGATCCGGTAATCCAAACCCTGCTTATGGTGATACCTTACCCCGATCTAATCTGAATGCCTCCAACCAAGCCGGTGCAGGGACTTCAACACTTAGTGCTACAACCAGCAACCAACCTCCTGCATCTGCCCCTGTCTCGCAGATGGATTTTGCATGTTTGCTCATTGAGATAAAGAAAACTATCGAGGATTTAGAAGCTCAATGACGTGATAGTGTCGCGATCCAAGAAAACATGAATGCAAAGAACAGGAAAATGTATGAACTTCGCAGGCAGAGAACACCTTCTCCAACTCACCGTCTTGCAACAGACTACTCATCCTCTTCTAAGGAAAACGAAAGGCACCCACGTCATAGAAGGCCATATGAGAGACCAGAGAACCTTGAGAAAATTCGGTTTGGCACATTAGGATCTCGCAAAGACGCATCTCGTTGCCTGGGACCAAATGATCCTAGTTTAACGGAACCAATGTTGCTTCCAATGCAGGGATCTCATGTTCTTCCCAGGGATCCGAATATCACCAACCCTACTCAGGGCCAACTCCTTCAGCCTATTCTTCCAGTCAATGACCGGGATTGCAGAGGGTAAAGGAACTCTGCCCCCACAAGAAATCGGAGGATGTTGCCTGATGTAGGAACTGGAAGTGCTAGAAGAGCAAGAAGTGCTGAACCCAAGCCTTTTTTGACCAATGCTGAAGTAGAAGCTATTGTTCGTCAAATTATGGATGATAGAAGAGGCTACACTAACGAAGATTGGGGTATTGATCGTAGTCACACACCTTTCACCGACGACATATTGGATGTCCAGTTCCTAAGGCAATTCCATCTGTCCACCATGGACCAATATGTAGGAAAAACTGATCCAAGGCAACATCTGATCATATACTCCTGGTATATGAACGCCGTGGCGGCCCCTGATGCCGTGAAGTGCAAAATTTTCCAATATACCTCGAAGATGTTGCGATGATGTGGTTTACCCGGCTTCCGCCTCGATCAATGTCCAGTTCCAAAGAGCTAAGCGTGAGTTTCCTGAATCATTTCCGACTTCATGCCCGAAAGTCCAAGAACGTCATCGAGCTTTCTATAATCAAGCAATCCCCGGGGGAAACTCTGAAATCATATTTTGACTGTTTCAGTCTGGCATTAAAGAAGTGAATAACCTTCACGAATAGACTATTTTGATGGCGCTATTAGACGGAGTCGATAAAGACACTGAATTCGGGAAGTAACTGGCCGGAAAACCGCAATTAACTAGAAAGTTGTTTTATGAGAAAGCTAACATCCGCCTACGACAAGAAAAGGAGTATGCTAACCAGAAAAGAAAATCGAACGATACCCCAAGAGAAGATATCCAAAGCAATGTCGCCATTTAGTAATCAGGTGATAGTGCAGGGAGAGTCGAAGTGAACGTCGGCAACAAGAATGGAGGAAATGACCGCCAAGGTGGGAATGACAACAAGAGAAGTAGGAATCATAGAAATGATCCCAAAAAGAGGCCTCGATTCCAATCCTGTGAGAATTACACACCACTAAATGACACCTTGTAGAACATATTAGACACCTTCAATGTTATCCAGTACAAAAAGCCTCCATCGAGAGACTCAATTGAAAAGGAACGTGAAACCGGGAAGTTTAGTTTGTTCCATGAAACATATGGTCATTCCACGAACGAATGTCGTCATCTAAGAGATGTTGTGGAGAAGTAGCCTCGAACAAGGAAGTTGTATGAATATAAGGTTACCCCTAGAGACAGGGGCTAAGGAGAACCGACTCCCAATCATAACCAACCTACTGCATAGCAGAAAGCAAAGGGGATAGCCATAAATACCGTGGTCGGAGGACCGCATCTTGCTGGATTCAGCAGCAGAGCCATGGAGCATTACGTCAATGCCGCTAAACATCCAGAAGTTGGAGAATGTAGTGCCCTCGAGGATACTGCACCCGCAAAGCAGCAAAAGACTATGGCATATGATGTTATCTTTCGAGACAAAGGGAGTGTGGGAATTGAGACACCGTGTGTTGACCCGTTGGTAATAACTACTACCATCGGTCCACTAATAGTGCGGAAAGTCCTTGTGGACTATAGGAGTTCTGTCAACATCTTGTTTAAGAAAGCATTTGGCCAAATGAAATTGGAGACTAAATATTTAAAGCTATGCGGTGGATGGATACATGACTTTAATAGCTCAACAACGACTCTAATTGGAGTAGTCGATTTGCCTGTAGAGCTTGGGGAAGGAGATCGCCAAAGAGTACAGATCCTTCTGTTTGTGGTATTGAATATTGATTCGCCTTATAACGCCTTTTTAGGCCGACCGACCCTCACAGAGTTCAGGGCCTATATTACACCCTGGTGCCTATTACTAAAGTTCTCAATTGAAGCTAGAGTGGGGATGGTCCGCGGTGACTAAGTTACCGGAAGAGCTTGTTACATGGCAGAATGGAAGATGCTACGCAACGGAGATGGCGTAGAGCCCAAGAATGCCTCCCCTCCTATGAAGGAGGCCTCGACATAGCTAATAAAGAAGATATTGTTGAACGAGTCGCCTGATGATCTTCCCGAAGACATAGACCTCAGAGAGGATGAAGATTCAAGATGAAGAAGGATGACACCTAATGAAACAACTGTATATATTCCAATCATTGATGATGACTCGACAAAGGTCTTGAAGATCGGATCTCACTTAGACCTCTCCGGTCCAGGGAGCTGACTGATTTTCTATGGGCAAATATGGATGTATTCGCTTGGACCAATGCTGATATATATGGAATTTCACTGTCAATTATGAGTCACGCACTAAGCATAAACCCAAAGTATCTTCCCGTAAAGCAAAAGAGGCGTATGCTAGGCTCGAAGAGGTCGGTTGCCTTAAAAGAAGAAGTAGAGAAGTTGAGAGATAATAGATTCATCAAAGGCGCTGCATATCCCGATTGGATATCGAACCCCATGCTTGTCAAGAAGGCTGATGGGAAGTGGCGTACGTGCATTGATTTTTCAGATCTGAACAAAGTCTACCCAAAGGAAAGCTTCATGTTGCCAAGAATCGATCAGCTTGTGAACTCAATGGCAGGATACGAACTTCTATCTTTCATGGATGGATATTTGGGTTACCACCAAATTCTTATGCATATGCCAGATCAAGAGCATACCAGTTTTATCACTGATCTCGGATTATACTGCTACATGGTAATGCCTTTCGAATTGAAGAATGTCGGAGCAACGTACGGGCTCTTAGTGAATTGTATGTTCTACAATCAAATTGGAAAATCCATGGCAGTTTGTGTGGATGATATGCTTGTGAAATCAAAACGGTCATCCGATCATACAACAGAGTTGATAGAGATGCTAAAATCCTCCAACGCTATGGAATGAGGCTTAACCCTTTGAAATGTTCTTTTAGGTTCGCATTAGGAAAGTTCCTTAGCTTTATAGTTAGCCCATAGATAATCGTAATCAATTCTGATCATATTGCAGCAATCAGGAACATTAGTGAGCCACAAAAGATTAAAGATGTGCAGAGGCTGGCTGGGAAGGTCACAGCGTTAAGCAGATTTATTTCCAAGGCCACTAACAAGTGCGTTTCTTTCTTCAACTTGATAAAACGAGGGAAGGACAAGTTCGAATGGAACCCAGATTACATTGAATCCTTCCAGAACCTACTGAATCATTTGGAGAACCCCCGATATTGTCTAAAACAGTAGATCATGAAGATTTATTTGTATATTTGGATGTATCGACACATGCTATCAACTCAGTACTTGTATGTGAGGAGGATAAAATTTAGAGACCGGTGTACTATGTTAGAAAGAAATTGGCGGTAGCAGAATGCAACCACCCAAAGGTAGAAAAGCTTGCTTACAGATTGTTGATTGCCTTCAGAAAACATCACCACTACTTCCAAGCCCATCCGATTGTTACATACACCGATCAACCACTCTGACAGGTCATCCAGCGACCTGAGGCATCTGGGATATTAATCAAATGGATATCGAATTAAGCCAGTTTGACCTCAACTTCCTCCCAAAAAGTTCGTACGGGGGAAAGTATTAGCCTACTTCATCGTTGAATTCACAATGCTCGAAGAGGACGTGTTGGACGAAGAAACTGGCCCCTCGGAATAGAAACTGGAATCTAGCACCTGGAAGTTGTATACAGACGGTGCTAAGAATGATCGACGGTCTGACGCCAGAGTTGTATTAATCATTCTTGAAGGACGGTCAATTTACTATGCTTTACGATTGGAATTTTCCACTACTAACAACGATTCCAAATACGAGGCCCTGATTGTTGGGTTGATACCTGCTAAGGAGTTGGGAGTAGCGGCATTGAGTATCTTTTGTGATTATCAAATTGTTGTTTGCCAGGTTCGGAAGGAATTTCAGATGCGGGGACCACGACTCGCAACTTACCTAGAAAGAGTAAAGGAGCTATTGGCCGGCCTAGAATATTATAGTTTATCTCACATTCCATGAACAGAAAATCAGAATGCGGATAAGTTTTCCAAGTTAGCAAGCTCTGATAATCTAGAAGAAAAAGAAATGGTCCCAATCGAGACACTAGAAGCTCCAAGCATTGATCAGATGGAAATTGATCCAGTGTTGAAAACCAAACTAGAGAGAGAATAGTGGATGACGCCGATAAAGAACTTCATGCAGAATGGAACGCTTCCAATGAAAAAGAGTGAAAGACATGCCATCGTTTGCAAAGCTTCAAGATATATCATGTAGGGTGAAGTTCTTTACCAACATGAATTTTCAGTACCCCTACCCCGGTGTATAGCACATGATGACGTCAAACGTGCGTTGAGAGAAGTGCACGAAGGCGAATGTGGAGATCACACTGAAGGCCACACGTTGGCAAAGAAGATATTGTGGTATGACTAATTCTAGCCTACCATAAATTGGGAAGCAGCTGATTATTCACGACGCTGTGACAGGTGCCAGAAATTTGCAAAGATTCTCAGAACAACTCCCATCCAATTCAAGTCGATGGTGAGCCTGTGGTCATTCGCCATATGGGGAATTGATGTCATTGGCTGCCTTCCGATCGCAAAAGGCAGGGAAAAGTATGTAATCTTGGCCATGGACTACTTTACAAAATGGGCAGAAGCTGAGTCATTGACAACGATCACGACAAAGAGGGTGATTAACTTCATTGTCGGAAACATCATTTGCCGATTCGGGACCCCCAAAGTCATCATAGCCGACAACGGAACCCAGTTCAAAAGCACATAATTCAGAGATTTTTCCCAAAAATATAGCATCGAGAAGAGATACACCGCAGTAGCACACCTGCAATCGAATGGTCAAGTCGAAGCAGTAAATAAAATCATTAAGTCCATTCTAAAGAAGAGATTGAAGCAGGTGAAAGCCATATGGGTCGACGAATTACCCTTAGCATTATGGGCTTCTAGAACAACCTACAAATCGGCGACTGGCCACACTCCTTTTCATTTTCATTCGGATCAGAAGTAGTCATTCCGGTGGAATTGGAAGTCACTTCTCATAGAATAACTTATTATGATCTGATGATGAAGAAAGCGCTTCTCCTTGATTCCTTGGACATGATTGTGGAAAAGAGAGATGAAGCGAACTTACATGCCTCGAGGCACAGACACCAGGTCGCTCGATACTATAACAAAAAGGTTCGACCCCAAAACTTTCAACTAGAAACCTGGTTTTGAAGCGCATCTTCCCGGCCCCCGTTTTTTCCTAAAGTAGGAAGGACCATATGTCATCTAACGGAAATTTGATAAAGGAGCTTTCAAGCTAACGGCCGTAGATGGCGATGAAATCCCCAGAGCATAGAATGCCAAGTATCTGCAGCACTATTTGACTTGAGTTGTAATTATTCTTTTGTTTTGTAAACTATGTAAAAAGGTACGACTTGCCTAGAATAGTCTAGTTGATATAAACAGAAGATTATAAAGTGGATGTATGCTATGTTTGGCCGAACTACAATAAAATATCGCGTGTCATTTACTTTTCCTGCATTTATTTTTCCATGTTCTGTGATTGTTTTGGTCTTTGACTTGACATCGTGATGTAATTGTTTGGTGTCTGACTTACGAGAAAGGGATGATTTACCCCTTCTAATGGAGATCGTTCATCCACCGCTTGAATAAGTGGACTTAAATCTATGGCCCATCAAAGTTTGATTGGCTGACCTCGAGCTCGATACCAACGCCCGATGCAATAACTTTCACTTTTTGAGCCAAAGTAAGGGTGCGACTGTTGAGAACAAGATTTTGATCGATGCCAACCTATCAAGTTGCAATGAAGATCATTTCATAGAGATAAGATTTTATATATATATATATACATTGAGTCATGATAGAAATACGTTAAAATCTATCCTCAAAGTATAACACGAATGTTCATATCTTCGTTGCTGAAATCTATATATTTGAGGATTTGAAAAGTCACAGAAAAAGCCCAAACGGTCCAGGCTCCGACCGGGAAAGAGTGTAGAGTGATCTAGACTGTGGACCGAGGACCTCCGGTCCACAACAATAAAATGGTCGACCGCCCAAAAAGAACTAGTCGACCGGTAAAATACCACCAGTCGACTGTTCATGTTTCTGTTTCGAAATAAACATTTCTCAGTTCAACCAGTTGACCAGTCGAAACTCACTAGTCGAGCGGTCAATTTGTTTTTGCACATATCAGCTATGTTTCTGGAAATTTTAATTTTAATTAAATTCAACCAGTCGACCGGTGATTTTGACATGTCGACCGTTTTCAAACAGCAAGCTTTTTCTGAAAGGTTGCTTCTATTTGTGAAGAGATTTCTATTTAGTAATCAAAGGAAATGGACATAACTTTTTTATAGAAACTCTTCATGAAGAATTACTACCTTTCTACTATTATATAAACAACTTCAAACTTGTTTTACAATCACGAAATCATACTATATTCTCTATAATTTCTGAATTTCATTTTCATACTCTTTGCAAAACAAAAGCTCTCCAAATTTAAATACTTGTTGAATCCTTGAATCAATTTAATATCATTTGATTCAACAAGCATTCTACTTCCTTAAATATACGCATTGAAAGTATATAATCGAGGATCAGATTATAGGAAGATTGTACTCAAACTGTTGACTATCCGTGTTGAATCAAGAACACAAAGTAGAAGTCAAAACCATTGTATTAGTTGAAGTCCTGTGTGTGATCAGGCACGTGTTGAAGTCCTCGTGTGATTAGAGGCGTTAAATCCCATTCGGTTGCTCGGGTGTTGTATACCTGTTCCTCCGAGTGAAGTAAGGAGATTGTTAGTGAAATTCCAGAAGGAAGTCTGGGACTGGACGTAGGACGGTGCTCCGAACCAGTATAAAAATCCCTGGTGTGATTTTTCTATTTTAACTGCATTTACTATCTTATATCTGTGATTAGCTATCATTTCATACTTGAGTGTTATACACCATATTACACAATCCTTGTGTACTGTATTAGCACATACATGCCCACACTACACTTTCAACGACGCCTAAATATCATGCCCTCTCTGTCCCACGATTTAACGGGATGAGAGAGGCTTAAATAGGAAAAAAGGAGGCACCTTTACCCTTAAATCGGGGTTTAGACGTAGCATCTTCGCAAGTGTGATACGACCGCTTGCCTAACAAGCTCCATACACCAATGTGAAGTACGGATTAGAATCGAGTGCAATACAACACTTGAACTACAGAATCCTGCACTTGGAAATAGAGTGTAGAAGGAAAGTCGGGGCGAATGGTATGATCATCCGCCTGATTAACTCAAACTCTCTCGATCTGAGAGTGAGTATAAAGTAGGCGTGACTGGTGCACCACGATTAAAGATAGCCTCAACCTCACTCTAACCTAGGCATACGAAAGGAGAGTATAAAGGCACTGAGACCAAGTGCAAAAGGAAAAGGTTTCCTACCCCACAGAAAGATTAGGGGCAATATAATGTCGATTCTAATCAATCCCGAATAATCCCTGGCTAGACACTTTATTCAAGATTGATTGGGGGCATACACATGTCACATCCTTAGGATAATTGCAATGTAACGTGTTGTTTACTACTTAATTTAGTAACAGTTCCTTGATTGTATCAATTTTGATTCTTGATTTGCAGGGAGGCTGAATAGGAATCCTGGTTTGGTATGTGATACGATTTATTGTTTACTACTTAGCATAATGATATTATTTCGGTCACAATTACATTTGATTGAAATAAATAATAAAGCTTGCAAACATATGATATTACAAGGAAACTACTTCATTAAAACCGTGCAGATTTACATAGACAATTGGTCAAAACGCGAGGGCCGCACTCGCAACAACAACCATAGGCCAATGGAAAAAAATAGAGATCAAAAGCAACACTTCATTTGAACTTAGGAGAATGTTTGGCTTTTTTGGCATCTTTCAGCTTCTTCCTCTCCTCCTTTTCAGCATCAGTGAGAATATGATTTTTCTTCTTCTTGTCGGAAGGAGGATCTTCTAGGTTGACAGAGAATTGGAAGCTAGCTCCCCAGTAATCGACCCGGGTGGATCTTAATTTTTATTTTGCCACTAGAAGGGACCATTTAGAGAGGATCAACCGAGTTGGGCTCTTCTTCTTTCATGGCCTTCAAGAGTGCCTCGGATCTAGCTTTCATCTGAGCGAGTGTCAAGTTCTCAATCTCATATGTTGCTCCACTAATGGTGACATCTACATCCTCTTCATCCTCCTTGCTCTCTATATTCTTTAAAGCATCAATGATTTCCTCGTCTTTGGGAGATCCACTGTTGGAGAGCACTATGGCCTTATCAGCAGCCTCCTCTTGTTTCTTTTCAGCCTCCTCGGCAAGATTGGTACCTAGAGAACACAAAGCAATAGTTATTAACTATGGACAAAACATAGGTCTTTCAATTGTCTGCTCCACAAATCGACGACACGCTATAATATCCTTCACAAATTGTGGTGAAAAGGTAGTGATACCTTTGGTGTCTCCGAGAGTGACAGGATGGCTCCTTCCTCGATAGGAGATAGGAGAGAAACTTTGGGAGTCTCTGGATGTTCAGAATCATATCCTTAAGCCTCTGCAGCTAAAGGCATGGCCGAAGAGGAACTGGAACCACCTTCAATGGTAGTCTTTCCCTTGGCTTGATGCTTCTCATCTTCCAGAGCCTCCCAAATTAGTTTACACCCTTAGCTAAACGCTTTGGCTCCTCGCCTCTTAAATATGTCTTTATCAGCTCCTCATCGATGGTGTCAACCTTCAAACATCTCTTCTCATCTTCAAAAATATGATCCCATACATCGACCAGAGTTGTCAGATAATGCTAGATCCAAGATATATCCCAAGTCTGAAGCACTTGAGCAAAAAAAGATATCATAAGACATCCATATTCATCTAACTCTTTATGGGCTTCAGCAAGACGTGCACTGGACTCAGAAGCATATTTTAGAGCAATGTTGGTGTCCCCTTTAGCAAGTATTGCCCTCTCCTTAGCCTCTACCAACCTGGCCTTCAATCTAGCATTTTCCTTTTCCAACTCAGTATTTTCTTGTTCAAGGTGAGTACAAGATAACTTCTCCTCGGTGCTCTCTAACTTAGCATCCTCAATTTGCTTTTTCAAAATCGTGCATTCTTGACTATGAGAATCGAGCTCGGTATAATAGCGTTGATGCAGTTCAACATGCTGTTTGTTATAACTTTCAGCGTCACGCTGCACGAGAGCAAGTTTGGCCTGTGTCTCTTCAAGCTCTTTCTCTGCGGTATCTTTGGCCTTTAAGTCATATTCAGCCATCTGCTTTATGTTATCTACATATGCCAATAGATCATGGATGATCTTGGGAAAGCTTACGGGCAAATTTGCACATTTCCTGGTACTTTTTAGCCACATTCTATTTGAGCTTTGACTTCTGCCGCCAATCTGAAGGTACCGGCTCAAGGTTTGGAACAAAGTGCATGTTCCCGAAATGAAAATCTAGAAATTACTTCCTCAAAATCTTTAGCTTGGTCTCATACTCGGAATCAAGTATTACAGGACTCGTTGTGGTGATGTCAATGTTTCGGCGTTTGGAGGGCATAATCGCCATACTACTCTAACTTTTCTCCTTATCCAGAGCTTTTGGCTTATCTTTGGAGCTTAGAAGGGAATTTATCTCCCCCTTGCTGGCTATGATAGCCCTTGTGCTTCTCTAAATCTAAGCGGGCTAGAAAGCGAGAGTGGGAAGATCGATGGTGCTGAGAATGATACGGCCTCATGTCGTCTCTCTCACGGCTCTCCCGTCAATTGTGTTCGGTATCGAGCCGTAATGGGGAATGCTTGCACGAACGTCCCTAAGATCATATTTGTGACGAGCCATCCCTCCTGCTAATCAAAGAAATCGATAGTTGATCCAAGAAGTAATGTAACACACGAAAGCGGTGACGTGAAGTGTCAGTGTGTTGTGTTCCCTAAGTGATTCCCATAACAGACTGGAGCTTGGAGTAAGGCCTGTTTGTGTAGTCTCCTCGGCTTTTATAGGAGTAACTTCCTCTTTGGAGGTAGGGGAGAAAGAACTCGTGCCAATGTCTTTGGAAGTATAAATCTTGTCAAGCAAAGGGAGCTTAGCCAAGTCCCTAAATATGGGATCATCTAGCTGGGAGTCGCCAACAGGAGACCTAATTGGAGACGGTGTCTTAGGAGAAGGTCGGCCTTCAGTAATAGGGGCATCTATTGGATCAGTATCCCCGGGTTCCTCCATAACTGGCCTACTAAGAAGTTCATCATCGTGGATCCGCATCAGAGAGGGACTCTTTAGAAAGGTGTCCGGATCTTGTACAAGAATCATCTCTTTATCTCCTGACTATGGTACTTCACTAGAACCCGAAAGTTCTTGGGATTTAGAGCTTTCTCCCTTCTCAACTGAAGTTATAACTTGCCCCTCGGCTGTAGGCACACTGCTGGCTCCCACGGATACAAGGAGAGCTGGAGCTGGTGGAACTTGTGTATGAGCACAACCTCTATAGAATATGCTTCGGCTTCCATCCAGGAGATGATGTCGATGCAGAATCTCGTCAAAAAGACATTTCCTGACATTCAAAAAATTCGGGTTGTCATTCAGTAGACGGCTCAAGCAATCTAAGTATAGTTGGCCTTCCTCTTTCCTCGGATTCTTAACTGCACATAAATAAGAGAAGTTAGCACACTCAATAAAATAGGTTACATGAAAGCGTCAAAATTTGGAGCTTACTTGATTGAAGCCATCGTTTAGCACATCCAGTTTGATGTTTGATGAAGAACCACTTAGGCTTTACATCGCCCAAATTGCTCCACCCCTTATTAAGAATTTTCCTTTTGGGCACTGATTCGAAGTAGAGAAAAGAAGGTGTTTCTTTCGAGCAATGTTTGAAGTGGTAGTAAAAGTTTACAGCTTCAAAAGTGGGTTCCGCGCCCAGAATCTCCATGTATGCTACATACAATGTGTATAGATAAGAATGCGCCGTAGGTTAGAGTTGCATGGGGGCAATCCACATTCATCTTAAAAAACAACGACGAATGGTGGAAACGGAGGAATAGTTCCCCCAAAGCACATCAATCAGCTAATAGCTATATAACCCTCTAGAGGATTGTGGGGTCTATCTGTATCAGTCGCAACTTTAGTTTCTTCCCAAGAAATCCCATGCTTCAAACATATTCACCTAAGTTTACATTCATCAGTCGTTCAAGTTACAAAATCACGGGGTGCACCTAGAATGGTTGCACTCTCAAACTCGTCGGGAGCTTAATTGTCTCCTACTCCCCCTTCCTCTTCCTCATCCACTGAAACTTCACCTCCAGATGATTCTGCACTCTCATGAATTTCTATCTCAAATTTTGAGCTAGTGCTGTCCCACTCATGATCTGAGATTGTTGAAATAACCTCAAGATTGGGATTTCTAGATGATCTTGGAAATGTGCTCTTTTCTAATAATCTTGCTGAGCATCATCCAGACATGCTTGTTGTATATCCAAGAGATATCAAGAATTAGAGTGTAGTTGCCCGTGTCCCCCTGAATGTGTGTGTGCGCCAGTGTGTGGAGTTCTGAAATGAGAAAGCATAGAATAAGAAGAAAAGCAAGCAATTAATTAGTATGCGTTGAATAGTCGAGAAGTCGTATGTTCATTAAGTCCAGAATGTCTAGTTTAGAGGGCTCTATCCTAAATGTCCGCGAACTCGTAAAGTTGTGATTGGATTTGGTTGAGTTATATGTAAGCATGTTGTTAGGGAATGCAGAATGGATCGTTAAGGCAAAACAAACACTAGAGGGGGATGAATAGTGTTTTTGAGAATTTGAACAAAATCTAAACTTATATGAACTACTATATGAATCAAACACTACAGAAATAATCACAAACACAGAATCAAACACAAATGCAAAGATAAACAAAAAATAAAGTACATAAAAGGAAAGAACACACCGGATTTTATACTGGTTCGGAATTGCTCCTACGTCCAGTCCCGCCCAACGTCAGAGTTTTATTACCATATCAATATCCAATTACAACCCTCCTTGATTTCACGGCTACAAGGGATACCACCGATTCCACACACACACTTGATCAAGTATACCTTCCTTGATTTCACGGCTACAAGGGATAACACCGATTACCCATCCTTGATTTCACGGCTACAAGGGATACCACCACCGATTACCCGTCCTTGATTTCACAGCTACAAGGGATACCATCGATTCCTTTACTCAACCCAAATAGTTACAAACATCCCTATCACATTTCAGTAGCACTTGATTCAGAGAGTAATGAGTAGAGAATGTAGAAAGAAGAAGATTAGTGAAAACAGAATTGAATTCAGCAGAGTATAGGTGTAGAAATCATAAAAATGATAAAGAATAATGGTGTAATGAAAGGAAATGAAGATGGAGTAGAAGAAGTGATTAAAAATTCGAAATCAGCCCCTTTTATAATGTGTGAAAGGTTGCAACGACTCAGAACCGTCACAAATAGTGAAAAGACACTTCCTTTCAAATTTGAAAAAGTGATAGTTATATGTCGACATGTATATATATGTATGTCGACATATATATGTACAAAATTGAAATTTGAATATTTTTCAAGTGTTTTGATATATATAATTCTGGAAATTCTTGAATTAAAATATAGTGTTATAAATAAATATTATAGAGTAGAAAATCATATGAAAACATAAATATAAACTATATAAACATATTTATAAAGGGCTTTTAACTAAGTTAGGCTTGTTTGTAGATTGTATAACAGAATTAGCCATGTTTTAAAAGTAATTACAGAAATAGACCTGTTTTGGTTTTAAGGAAGGTGAGTTCTCAAAACTCGCACAAAGGCGAGTTTTCAAAGTTCGCTTTCGTATATTTGGGTACTGAATTCCATAGCAACTTTTTGAAAATTTGATTTGGACATAACTCAATATCTATAATATGAAATCTCCATTTTTCTGTTCCATTATAAAATTATAGTTTTAATGATTTCGAACGTTACGTATTTCAATGAAATCTGACTTACAACGATTCCTATATATTCGAATGAAATTCAAAATGTTAAACTACGAACTACCACAACCCTACGAACTTGTTTTTAGTTGTATTTGAATTATACATCTAAATAGTATACATAGCTTAAACCAAACAACATAAAACAAATACCAAATTCTAATATTCAAATATAAGAGAGATCCAAAGTCCGATTAAGGACACATAAGTTCGAAACATAAGAAATACAGATACAAGAAGTGCAACACACTAACATCCCGTCAACAAACATACATCTCCATTTTAGGCTACTGAAGTACACCGCTTTCTATTATGGCCCTACGATCCATATTTGCTGCACTTGTTTGTTTTGGGTGGTTGATGCTCGTCCATAACATTTTTGAATCTCGTAGATTTTGGTCGTCCCGGTTGTCTTCTTACAGGCGTAGCCAATATAGTGCACCGTTGTACGGGTCCTAATATTTCATATCGCGTATAGGATGAAAATCTGGCTCGTAGGTAGCTCTATAACTTTGGATGAAGTACCATTCAAAAGAAAATTCGTGATGTGCTTTATTACTACCAAAATCCTGTGCTGAACAAGCCGCCATTACATGAGCCCACGGTATCTTCTGCAGAAGTGGGATGTTGCATGTACAAGTGTAATGAGAACCTTCAATCACAACATCATATTCATCTCCATAATAGTGAATCACTTTCCATTTATCTTGACCGAATCGACCAAGCCTACAACGTCGTGCTTCAATAGCACGAGCTTCAATTTTAGCTTCCCATTTTGGAGTAAGTTTTGAATTCAGACCCTCCCCTTTTTCCCGCCTCTTATAGAAATATTCAACCGATTGAAAGAACGTTCTTACAACCAACGCTTTTATAGGCCAGGATCTAGCGCCTTTTAGTACCGCATTAAAACTTTCAGATGCATTGGTTGTCATAATATGGAAGCGGCCACCGTCATCTTTGCAAAGGACCCAGTTTTCTTCTGAATTCCCTAGGCTTCGTTCAATCCAGTTATGCACCTCCGGCTTAGTTGCCATGATTTCTTCTCTAAGTTTAGTGTATTCAACCACTTCTGAAGACATGCAGCAGCGTAAAACAAGCCTGTTAGTCACTTGTCTCGATGACCTACGGCTTGAAAATTTGCTTTAAGATGCCTAGCATAGAACCTATGTTTGTGAGGTTCTTGCCATCTATCCTGCAAAGCGCTTCGAATCCCTTTCATTCTGTCAGATATAAATGTAATGTTTTGATTTCGTATACTATAAATGAACTCATGCATGCATGAAAAGAACTAGGACCAGCTATTATATGATTCAGATTCGACCACCCCATAAGCTAATGGGAAAAGGCAGACGTCGACATCTACAGCGGTAGCAACTAACAATGTTCCTTTGTAATTACCATACAAATGTGTCCCGTCAATACATAGAATTGGACGGCAGTGTACAAAACCTGCAATGGAAGGACTAAATACCCAAAAAGCACACTCAAATACCCCAACATTATCGTGTGATATATGTCCTACTAAACCTGGATTACTTCTTTTTATTTCCGCAAAATACTGAGGCAAATACGAATATGATTCAGCCCAGTCGCCGTATATTTTTTCCAATGCTTTATTCAACGTTCGCCAAACTTTCATGTAACTGATTTTGATGAAGAATTGCTCGTCGACAAGCAATTGTACCGTCCCAGCTAAGATATCCAAACTGGCCTTCACAAAAGACATGATTCTGGATACAAGAAACCCAAAAGTGGCTTGCTTGTTGTTGGAATTAATTGTAGGGTTGACACAATTATGTTCATGATGCAACTTCCTGGTTTCTCACCATCCAGTTTGTGATTTCTTCGACACTATAACATGTATTCGCTATGTACAAGTAGCATCAACATTACATACAGCGGTATATATTATTTTATTCGAATTGATTGGCTTGTATGAAACACCATGTAGAATAGATCATTCGTAAGTTAGTGGAGAAACTGTTCTTTGCTTTGGAATACCATCCCAGTAGCCAAACCATTTTGTATGCAAGAGAACGAGAATTTTTCACCAGAAAACTCTAGATTAGCCACTATAGATCTGGCCATCATTTGCGCTGTGTAGAGATCATCGTCCATTGGTACTTCCATTTGAACCTCATCACCATCTTCTTCGGAATCTTCTATGTTTGGAAAGTCATAGTTTAGTGGTTCATTGTTGACTTCCGTACAACATGTATCATCAACAGTTGTCGTGGCAACCACCATGCTATCAATATGTTTGGCCTTTTGTGAAGGACCTGCACCTCAGTCTTCTTCGGGTTCTTCAGTCAATCTGTTAATAATTGCATTTCAGTTACATCTTACATTTCAACGAGCAGTTAGGAAACTAAATTAATGTGCAACACATACTTTTGGCTCATATCGAACAGTTCTGACTAAGCAGGGAATACATCCTGTTTCATTTGTTGTCCACATTCTTCTGACTGATCAGTTTGTTGTTCTTGTTGTTGTTGCTGCTCCTCCACATTTGGATGAAAATACAGATTTGTGTATAAAGGAGAACAAAAGATGAGTGAAGGATCATGAGTTTGCAACATTTCTGTGAAATAACCTAAGCCGCTACTTACGATAGGAGGTGTGATGATTTCTTCCACGATTTCTTTTGCAGTTTTTCCAACAAATAAATCAATCAATTTCTTAATAGCAGAAAACATTACTTGTACATCTTTATCCTTTGAAAGTGCTACGGCTCTTGATCCCGAATCAGTAGGCCAGTTAACCGACATATCGATATCATATTCGAGAGGGTTAATTTTGGTTGCTTTGAAGACTGATTCTTTCAATGCATCAAGTGTGTAACCCTTTCGAACTCTCCCTGGTTTGCAAAATCCTACCACATAATTTCCATTTTGGTGTTCATCCACGACCAATTCACCGTCGTAGTAGTAAAGTGTAGGAATAAAAGCAGGCTCCGTTGTTGAGTGAGTACTGGTGTTTCGAAGTTATTTGAAGAAAGAATTGAAGTGTTTCTGCAATGAGAAATAATGTGCTGAAGAGCTAAGAAATAGGAAAAATATCTAAGCAGCGTCATTGTCAAATCAACTTTAATCAACTCAGTAAGGTCATCGTCCAGTTAGATTTTGCAGAGCTTTAATCATGTCATCAGTTTCGAAATAAAGTAGCATCAACTATCCTGTGTTCGTCCCGATCACAAAAAACAAGGTTTGTATTAGAATCGGCAGAGCATTTATCATGTCATCAATTTCGAATTAAGCATGGTCATTTGTCCTTTCAACGGCTTTATCACAATGGACATATATTAGGTCAGATTTGGCAGAGTCTTGTCAACTCAACTATTTCGAAATATTGGACCAACTTTATCCGTGTCTGGTCAAATCACCTGTATTGTGGCAGGTCGTACTGTACAGAAACATATAGACCCAGCTTTATTTTATGGCAGCTAGTCGTCAATTCATCTTTATGTCATAATGTGTACTATACGAACCAGCAAACATACAAACAATAATTCAAACTTCAAAAACCTAAAATAATTTCTTAGAAAACACAAACATACAGTACTTCATACTAATCTTCCAAGTCGTACAAACAAACAAACAATAATTCAAACTAAACTTCAGAAACCTACAACGACAACAGATAATACAATAATTCAAACTAAAGTTCAGAAACCTACAACGATGATGGATAATAGAAACACCAGTGGTTACGGTTAAATTGCAAGTCCTCTAGGGTTTTTTAAGATGTCTAATTTCTTTCTCCAGCTCTTTCGCATATGTTATGCTCCTTAGACAAAGCGGTTCGTCAATGCATTCTAAAAAATTGCACCCATGGGGATAATTGGAACAAAGCAGACTTCGACGACCAACGTTTTCGCCATCATTTGATACAACAACTTCAGCCATATATCCATAATGGTAGCAAACTGGGTACGAGTTAACCTCTTGCTCCACCATTGTTTGAGAAGGCATTTTGAAAATATATAGTGTTGTGAAGATGTGGTTGAGTATGAATAAGAATTATGAGAGAGTAGGTGGGTACATATAGAGGTTGGAAATGTGCCAAAATACACAGGCGAATTCCCAAAACTCACACAAAGGCGAGTTCCCAAAATGCGCCTCTTTTCTCCCTGAAAAAACAGGCCTATATTTGTTATTATTTCTAAAACATAGCTAAACAAGTAATACTCTCTCTAAACAAGCCTATATTTGTGAATTCCCCATTTATTAAATTATAGAGTTTATAACTATATAAATATAAAGTATATAAAATATGAATATATACAATTTATAAAGTATAAACTTATAAATCTTAAGTTTAAAATCAAACAAAAATAGAAAGTAAAATAGAGAAGAAAGAGATTGAAGATAGAGTTTGAAAACATAATTTGAAATTATTTTGAACTTGAACCTGGAGTGCTATTCAGAGTCTAACATAATCTAGACTCTATAACCATTTATCTTGAACTCTTGAAATCTTGAGTACTACTCATGAGTCTTGAAATATCTATGAATTCTGAATCTCTAACTCTTTAAACTGTACAGGCTTCAGTAATATTTCCTATATATAAATCTTGCATATGTGTGTGTGTGTGTGTGTATTCTAGATAGAGGCATTAGTATATATTTTATAATCAAATAATATTGAAATAAGGTTGTTGTCATCAAAACTCCATTCTCCAACAATCTCCCCCTTTTTTATGATGGCAACCTTAGTTTATAAAATATCATACCTGTATATACATGTTGATGATGATCCTTCAAATACTCCCCCTGTCTATATGAATCCTATAAACTATGTCTATATTTTATAATTTCTCCCCTTTTGGCATTATCAAAAAGAAATTTTAAAACTACTCCCCCTAAATTGTATAACTATCTAACCAAAACCCATAAGAAACTAAGTAACTACTAATTCAAAGTAGAATACTGCCCCTTAATCTATATAAACCTATAATAGTAATTCCTAACATTATGATGATCAAATACAAACTAATCCAATTATTATATTTACATTTGTTTGGTATCAATTATACAAACCAAATCAAATCAAAAGCACACCATACCATATGTTTAATATATACAAGTTTCAAGATATAAAATCCAAGTCAAATTCAAACAAATCAATCAAATCAACCATACCAATCAATTAAACATTTCTTGGGACTTCAACCCAACCATCTTCTCCAAATATTGTATCCTTCTTGATGACTTCCCAATCCCACTTTTGACACCAGAGCCTTTGCAAGATTATTATCTTCATCTCTGAAAAGAGAGGAGATTAGCCACTGAATTGCATCAAAATGTTTCTCTTGCTGCTCAAACATTTTTATTTGGCATAGTTCAAGATGACATTGGTTTCGTAGAATGATAGAGAGGATATTTTTGAAATAATTCAAGGTTTCTTCTAGATTTTCACTAAGATTATGAATTGGATTTGCCATGGTTTTGATAAGAAATGAATAAGGGAGAAGAAGAAATAGAATAATGAATTTTTTTGGAAGAAATAGACTTAAATTTGGTCTGGAATTCGTTGGATTTTGAATGAACATAAGTAGTTATTTAATTTTAAAATTTGAAATAATTTGAAAATCTGGCAGTTATATGTCGACATATACATAAATGTATGTCGAGATATCCAATTGATAATTTTGGAAAAATTTAAATTTTGAATCTTTTTAACTTATATTAAACTATAATTAATTCTAAAGTTTTTACGGAGACTTAAGGATGATATTTATATAAATAAAACTCTATTCATTACTTAATAGAAAGAAAATACATCCAACTAATTAAGACACACTAAATATGAGATTCGAAAGCAAAACATAAGCAAATACATAGAGATAAATTAAACTAGATAGTCTAGTTTTCTGATGATGATGATGAGGGAGGTGAGAATACAAGCTTTCTTCCCATCTTGACCATGAACTTGGTTGTTTTGGAGAAGTTCTTCTTAAGCTTCTTTCGATTGTTGACAATTTTGACTTGATTTTGAACAATCGTCTCATTGGGAATGCGTCTAGTATTGGTTGGACACTCAACACTTTCTAAAGAAGTTTCTTCTTCTTCTTCGACCTCCAATGGTGCTTGCTCTTGTTGCATTCGAGATTGTTTGGCTTCGAATGTCTCATATGGCTTAAAACTGAGGAATTTGCATGAGATGTATGTTTGATGAGTCAAACACTTTTACAGGCACAAACTCTTCTCCATGAAGATCAACTCCAAAGTATTTGAAAATACGAATGAGATAAACACCATAATAGAGTGTGTTTTCTCTTGAGGACAATTCTATGGGATTAATTTCATTTAAAGTCATGTCGGATCAGTTGATAAAATAACCACCCATAATAGCAAAGAGAGCCTTTTGGACTTTGAGAATTGGATTGTTGAATTTTCCGAAACGGGGAGTGATGGTATGTTGGAGGAGAAGGTTTACGATTCTTGTTTTTGGACGAAAGAAGCGATTTTTGAACTCCATTGGTGCATTGTCTTCAAATATGTCATGGTTGGTTTCTAAATCCGTTTCATCGATTTTGAAATCCAAAAAATCCGAGCTCGTGCTTCTACAATTAAGAACAGTGCCTAAGAGTTCGGCACTGAGAACAATTTGCGTGCCTTTGATGCTACTCCAAATTTGATCTTTGTTGCCTTCATAAAATCCGCGATTAAGATTTGCATAGAACATCTTGACAAGTTTGGGATAACACACTTCATTGTTATCACCAGAGTGAATTAGACTCAAGACTTCATTGTGGTCGAATAGAGAAATAAGATCGTAGGAAGGAAAATCTCCAAAGACGACGAAATCACCTGTGTTAACTTTAGCATTTGCTAAATAGTTATCATAGGTTTTGATAGCCTCTTTATCATTTTTAAGATGACCTTTGATGGTTTTAGTTATTTTCAATTTTTGAGATGAACTTGAGGAAGCCATTGAATTGATAATTTTGAAGATAATAGATATAAAGAATGTTATTTTGAATTGTGAACGAAAGGTAGAAAGAATAGATGTACATATAGAAATTGAATGGATATGAATTGAATAGGCACAACTTTTCAAACTAAAATGACACCTTTTTAGACCTTGGGAGTTGGTGAAAAGTTGGAGGGAAGTTTGAAAGTTTAAACCTTTGAATTTCAAATTACTGGTCAGTTATGTCGAAAGATAGACATATGTATGTCGACATATGTACTCATTATCAAGGAAAATTTGATTTTTGTGAAATGTGATTTATATTATCGATTTATATTTCAGGTTTATCAATTCCCGAAATAATTCTAATCCTATCAAACACAAACAATTTATTTTATTATTTTATTTGTTATTTATTATTATATTATTATTTTGAATTTTAAAATTCAAATTTCAAGTTTAAATTTTAAAGTTTTTAAATTCAAAACAAAGCAAACCAAAAAAGCAACCATTCAAAAAAATAAAATTAAAAATTAATTAAGGCATACCCGATTTTTAGATCCTTTTCTTCGAAATTTTCTGAACTCTGAATTGCCGTAAAGCATATATTCGAATTTCCGGTTTTTGGCTCTTCATCACTTGATGATGAATCTGAATCATCTGATGTTGTTGTGTATGCTTTCTTTCTCTTTCTCGACGAATTGTTGTTGTCTATTTGTTGAGTCAATTTTTCTAGATATGGACATATTTTCTTTATATGGCCTGGTTTGTTGCAGTTATAACATCGACCATCATTATTTTTTTGAACTTCCTTGATTACAATGTTTCCTTCTATATCTCAGAAACTTTCTAAAATGATTTTTCATGAGAATTTTTTCTTCTTCATCTACATTACTTGAGTCATAATCATTTTATGTTGCTTTTAATGCAATAGACTTCTTCTCAGTTGACCTATTTCCTTTTCTCTTTTGCATTTGGACTTCATAAGACATCAGATTTCCGATTAACTCCTCCATTTTCATTTCACTGACATCAATGGCTTCTTCAATTGCCAAAGCTTTCCGGTCTCATTCTAAAGTTAATGAACTTAATATTTTTCTGACTTGATCTGTTTCAAGATAAGTTTTTCCAAGTGTTGTTAATGAATGCACTATCTCTTGGCATCTGCAATACATATCTGAAATAGATTCTTTCTTGTTCATTTCGAATAATTCAAACTGATTGACTAACATTGCTATTTTAGTTTGTTTAACTTTACTAGTTCCTTTATGTGTAACTTGTAAAGTTCTCCAAATTTTGTAAGCAGTTTTACATACTGGCAGTCTATTAAACTCATCATATCTAATGAAGAAAATAACATATTCATGGCTTTACAATTGCTTTGTGTAGCTGTATTTTGTTCATTTGTCCATTGTGCAAAAGCAGTTTTGAGTTCAACAAAATCATTTTGTGTATTATTCCATGTATCTAATCCTACTGACTGTAAATATATTTTCATTCTACATGCCCAATATGAATAACCACTATCATTAAACAGTGGTGGTCTGACAGTGGATCGACCCTCTACAAACGAACTATTATTGCTACCAGTGTTGGTTGCCATTATCACTATTTTCAAAAATCAGATTATGAACTTTTTGAAAGACCTTGCTCTAATACCAATTGTTAGGGATTGCGGAATGGATCGTTAAGGCAAAACAAACACTAGAGGAGGGGTGAATAGTGTTTTTGAGAATTTAAACAAAATCTAAACTTATATGAACTAATATATGAATCAAACACTACATAAACAATCACAGACATAGAATCAAACATAAATGCAAAGATAAACAAAAAAATAAAGTATAGAAAAGGAAATAACACATAGGATTTTATACTGGTTCGGAATTGCTCCTACGTCCAGTCCCGCACAATGTTGGATTGCGCAGAGTTTTATTACTATATCAATACCCAATTACAACCCTCCTTGATTTCACGGCTACAAGGGATACCACCGATTCCACACACTCACTTGATCAAGTATACCTTCCTTGATTTCATGGTTACAAGGGATACCACCGATTATTTGTCCTTGATTTCACGGCTACAAGGGATACCACCCATTCCTTTACTCAACCCAAACAATTACAAACAACCCTATAACTCTTCAAT
Source organism: Allium sativum (assembly GCA_030737875.1). NCBI lineage: Eukaryota > Viridiplantae > Streptophyta > Magnoliopsida > Asparagales > Amaryllidaceae > Allium > Allium sativum. The sequence continues at coordinate 1,011,812,124 of CM060926.1, read as the reverse complement.
AGCACTTGACTCGAAGAGTAATGAGTAGAGTGTGTAGAGAGAAGATTAGTGAAAACAAAATTGAATTCGGCAGAGTATAGGTGTAGAAATCATAAAAATGATAAAGAATAATGATGTAATCAAAGGGAATGAAGATGGAGAAGAAGAAGTGATTAAAAATTTGAATTCAGCCCCTTTTAATAATGTGTGAAAGGTTAAAACGTCTTGGGACCGTCACAAATAGTGAAAAAACACTTCCTTTCAAATTTAAAAAAATGACAGTTATGTGTCAACATGTATATATATGTATGTTGACATATATATGTAAAAAAATTGAAATTTGAATATTATATATATATATATATATATAATTCTGGAAATTCTTGAATTAAAATATAGTGTTATAAATAAATATTATAAAGTAGAAAATCATATGAAAACATAAATATAAACATATTTATAAAATTATAGAGTCCAAAACTATATAAATATAAAGTATAAAAAAATATAAATATATAAAATTTATAAAGTATAAACTTATAAATCTTAAGTTTAATTTAAAATCAAATAAAAATAGAAAGTAAAATAGAGAAGAAAGAGATTGAAGATAGAATTTGAAAACAGAATTTGAAAAATTGAATTTGCAATTATTTTGAATTTGAACCTGGAGTGTTATTCAGAGTCTTACATAATCTAGAATCTTTAACTATAATTATCTTGAACTCTTTAAATCTTGAATACTCATGAGTCTTGATTTTCTTTGAATTCTGAATCTCTAACATCTTTAAATTGTACAGTCTTCAGTAATATTTCCTGTATATAAATCATGCATATGTGTGTGTATATATATATTCTAGATAGAGGTGTTAGTATATATTTTATAATCAATTAATATTGAAATAAGGTTGTTGTCACCAAAACTCCATTCTCTAACACTATATTACAAGTTCGCGTCGTCAAGGTCCTCGTTTTTATCAAGTTCAATGGAGTGTAGAAATGCATATGTTTCATATTGAAGGTTCGCGGGTCGGATCGAAATTTCAAGGTGGGATACAACCGAATCAGAACGGAGTCATCTTGAATTGCCGGAGTAGGTCGGAGAATCTCAACCCCACCTGATCCCTCTTTGCCATGTTCTGCTTTGTCCACATACTCATCTCTAACTCCGAGTTGGCATCACCCAATCCGATTTGCTTATACCAAAGAGGTTTCTCCCTCTCGTGCTCTTCCCTTCGGTCCTAAGCCCAAACTGTTGGCTCAAGAATCATTCTTGATTCCTCATTTCCTCTTCTTCTCACTCTGAATTGTCTCTTCCAAGATTCCTCCGAGTTATCAGTCCCAAATCCAGAGTTATGTACCAACCCTCTAAGGGATGGTTTATGCCTTCATGGCCGCCACCTGAAGGTAACTGACGTCACCAAAGAAGGTGACAACCTCGAATTAAACAATGATGGAGTCGTTGTGGAAAAACCACGAAGATTAATGCGAGATTAACATCTATTTTTCTTGCAATTTGAATTTAATTAAGAAATCAATCATGTAATCTCTACCTAAATGTTTAATAGGAAAAAATCGACCAGATCTTGAACAGAAAAGGGAATTAGGGTTAGCTAAGATTGGCTGGAAGACAGAAGGAAATAAATTGAAGGGAAGATGAGAACTGCATCGGTTTATATATGCTAGTGAAAGGTCATTCGTATTCCTTGGAAAAGACGGCCCAGTTTGACCCGATCCGGGAAGCAACGGAAGTTACAACTTAAAGTTGACTGGATCGAATGCAAGAATGGGTCGGGGAAGCTCAACTCGACCCGCTGTTCAAACCTTGATCCAATCACGAAACCATGGTTGATTAAAGAAAGTGGAATTGAGTCACTAATACAATATGGCTTAACCAAACAATTCCCTTTTTTAAAACCTGCGAATGTTAATGAATTTACTTGGATACTCTCTTGTATCCTGATTGAAGGTTCCAGTTTATTGAATGCAATGAAGATGGTAATGGGTCAAGCCTCCTATTTATACCTAATGGAAAAATCGAGAAATACAGTCTTACAAAGTGTCCTGACTTTATAGACAGACATGACTATTGATTGTCATCGGTTCAAGAACAAACATATTGGCAATTTTGAAGCACGTCTCATCTCTAATAAAACGCACTTCGAGGGTGGGGGGAGGGGAGGGAATGTTTGCCTACTTTTTGATTAGACCACACAAAGTCCAGACGATCGCTTATGAGTAACGAAGTCAGATCGGATCAATGAAGGAGTCTCAAGTCGAAGAGGAAACTCGTGCACTACAAGACGTTAAGCAAGACCAGGTCGGGTCAGAGGAACTGTGACCCGGTCCCCATGCCTTCAAATGACTTGGCTCCAAAAACAAGAGCCTCGTATCGGGTCGAGGATCATATCCGATCCGCTAAACACATAAAGACGACAAGGCATATTCACATGATCGGGTTGGAGTATCCCCCTGTTGTGCTAAAGTAGTTATGCCACAACCTTCATGGATCGAATCTTGTGCCTACAAACAAGGATCGGAGACCACCTGCCTTAACCCACTACCAAAGCGTGTCTTCATCCCAGTCACCTGGATACCTAGATCCCCTTATGGCATGCCACGTCATGATCCGACCAGCTCCCCTTCTCTTCCTATAGGTACCCACCTTGGTGACATTTTGAAGGATCTTTTGGCACTCTTCACACTCAAGCTCCACCGTTATTGACATTTCTCCTTTTTGTTTAGATTGTACTCTATATTTTTTAGTATAATCCCATAGATTCCAAGAGATTATTGATTGTACTTGTGAGATTGAGTGACTATTTGCATTGTACTTGTAATCTACCGATCAATCAAAGAACTATAAAGCGGACGTAGGCTCGTTAACGCCAAACCACTATAAACCACATGTGTCGACTGCTTTTTACTTGTTTTATTTATCATTCTCTGTGATTTCTAGTCAATTAGGTGTTAGTGACACTTTTTGGTCTAATATTACGTATAGTGATTATTCGTTAAATTGATCATGCTAAAAACTAAAGAGTGAAATGATACTTTTTTTTCAAATTTAAAAAACCATCTGGTTAAAAAGATCGATTTATAGGTTTTTACTAAAAGTTTTTTGATATTAGAACATGAGGTCATGCAAAACAAGATTTTTTTTTTCCTTTTTAGAGTCGCGTCCTTGTATATACATCGGATTATATGTATACCTATGTCTTTACATATACATCTTTATAGTAAAAACTTCCCATTTTTAAGAGAAACTAAATACTTACAAGAAGAAGGTTCCATATGTGAAATTAATTGGTAGCTTGACGTATCATGGACTTTGCACTAGGCATGACATTGCACATGTTAAGAGATTGTGTGACAACCAACATCTTTTGACATATCTCAACCATGGTCATGTCAAAATGTATGGATCGCCGGATATGAATAAGCCATTAGAAATATTAAGATGTCAGAACATGATAAAATGACAACCACGGCGAAATAAATAATTTACGTAAAAAACTAAACAAAAATACAGTTACAACAAATACCAACAAATACTTATCAAAACATCTAAATTTCAAATAATAAGAGAACATTAAAGTACATAACGTATCAAAATATCTCCTCAAATACATCAGAACCAAATATACAAAATGAAAATGAAAATTATAATGCATGATAAGGGTAGAGCATTCTTAGCAATGCATCGAAACTGCCAAAAAAATCATCAATTACCTATACCCCTGAAGCGGAAAGAAAAATGAATGGAGCGGACATAAAGTCCAGTGAATGAAAAATAAAATTTTATAAGGAAAAAAATCAAGTGCACGAGTACTTTTAGCGTTTTATTTCCTTTTCTGATGCCTACACATCCAAACATCATTAGTATGCACTTCCTCTGGTCTCATTCACTATGACCTCTTATTTTTCGATCAGACGTTCATGTCCTTTCATCATTAGAACATCCCCCAATTACCAATAATCATGTTCGCACTCTCAAGCTCAATCTGACCGAGTTGGCCTCTTCTTTTCCAATCTGGATGCTCATGATGAATGACGTTAGAACAAGCTCCAGTAACAATAATCTTATATATGAGGGATGCCAAAGCTTCCCTCCCCAGTCAACCAAATACAACCAAATAAAATAACCAATTGTAGACTATTTAGATTATTTATTACTGCAACATTCTTTTTATTATAACTCTGGTTTTAGTTATAATTTCCATTCCCAATATTAGGTTTAGATTTGGTCTTTTCATATCCTTTAATTTACATCATAAATTTGAGTATGTTATTTGTAGATTTATGTTAATATTTAAAGACCAAATTATGTTTTACAGTTAACTCTGCACTTTTTAGTTAAGTCCAGATATTTGTATGTCCTTATTTTACCATTAAGTTCATTACTTACACTTAAACACATTGTTAGCCATAAAAATGGTTAATGCCCCAAAAAAGGCTTTGGACGAAAAAACTGCTAGCCACATAAATGATTAACATCTTAGGATTTGTTCCCATTATAGAGTTGAAAACCATTTGTTTTACCCTGAAAGGATACCAACGTTTGTTTTTTGATTTTCAACCTAGTGGTAATGTCAGACTTTTCTGTGGAAGATGATAGCCTTCTGAGAAAGAAGTGAACTACAATGGGAAACCTTGCAAGGAGAGGCAAAACTCAATATGAGCTTCCTACAGGAGGTTACTCCGATTGGAAATGGTAATTGACTCGCCTTTATGAGAGACTATTATCACCTTTTGTGCAATTCATCTCTTCGGGTTTTACACTATTGATTTGGATAAAAGTAAGAAAGTAGAAGATAATTCATATATTATCAGCTATTAAGAGAGTTAATAGCCTTGATAAGTCATGTTCCATTATACTAAAATTAAAAACCAATGACCAAATTTCTTGAACCCTCTCTTTTGCTAGTTGAGAAGCGATATTATAAGAAATTAGGAAAAAAATTCCCAATTTGATTTTTAAATTAGGGTTTCACTCCGAAAATTGAGATTACAAATTTCTGAAATGAAATCCCTCCCCAATTTTTGTCTTCTAGCATCCTATTTAGGAGCGGATTAGCCTCCCTTCGTCATTGGTGTTTCATCTAGTCACCGCTTCAGAAGGTTTTCCGAGGATCATGCGAATGCTTCCCTAGCGTCGGATTTGTTTCCTCATTAATATTCTCAGGATTAGCTCTTTTGGTTTTGGTTTGAGTAGTTTCAAAAGGCATATGTATATGCAAGCTCTCGACTTATAGTGGCAGCTATCTTTGAATTAGTTCTTTCTATGACATAGTTGGGTCCGCAGGTTCTTTTTTTGACATTCACACTCTTGGCGGACTTCTCCTATGCTTTTTTCCTTTGGGAGAAAATTCATGTGGATGCTTCTGAGATCCTTAACGAAGGGAATATTTAGTTGGATACGAAAGAGACGGTCGTGTAAGAGCTTTTGGGCTTTTTGAACTTCTATCCATGCTTTGCCTTTGATGCTTAGAGGCTTTGGACCTAGATACGTTGTCTTCCGTGTTATGCTATTCGTTACTCATTTTCTTTAAACTTGGAGATATGCATTGAAAGCCTTGCTTCGTCTCTTTCGGAGGGATCTAATAGTAGCTAAACTGGGTTACCCCCGAAAGCATATCTGGGTAATATGCGTGTGCTTTGTGATGTTGTCGGCTAGACTTGGAACATTTCCCCTTCCTATTCTCTTCATTAGCTGCTTTCGGAGATCCTCCTCTTCTATTCTATCCTTTCACATTATTCGGATGATTTTTGGGTTAACATTTAGCCCCCGCCTTAGTGTTAAGAAGCTTTTGTTTTTTAGGATGAACTCTAAGAAATACCATTTGGTTCATCATTATCTTCGATGTGTCGAGCTCGTAACCTAAGCTTGGGCATAATTAATGAATATTCTCCAGATTCAGATAAAATTCATAAAGAACCCATACTCAAGGAAAATGATGTAAACTCATTCATCTATTCTGGGAATCCACAACCAGCAGGTGGGTAAGGAAATCCATATTTCAGAAATAATCCGGTGAAGCCACATTTGGGTGATATTTCGGTACGAAGTTGTTAAAAAGCCTAGAACCCAGGTTTAGGTATTAACGTAATTATTGTTTAGAACCTTCTTTCCCAAAATAAAGGAAGTGAATTCTCCATAGGCCTAAATAGCCTGAAACCCAGATTCGGGTAATAAGTTGATAGAAGTCCAGAGATTATTTTTTTAAATAAGCAAAGCTTCTTTCAGCTTAGGATACCTAGATAAGGGTAGTAAGAAAATAGAATACCGATGATTATTTCTTGAAATAAGAGAAGCCACTTTCGGCTTTTAAAGGAAAACTCGGAATGACCTCTTCTGGTTTTGACCTCTTCCGGTTTTGACGGAGCCATCTTTGGCTTGTTAAGGAGAATACAGAATGACCTCTTTCGATTTTGAAGGAGCCATCTTTGGCTTGTTAAGGAGAATTCAGAATGTCCTTTTCTGGTTTTGACAAAGCCATCTTTGGCTTGTTAAAGATAATTCTGAATGTCCTCTTCTGGCCTGGATACAAAGCGCTTTCAGTTTTAATTTATTTTTTTAACATTATAGGCATTTTCTAAAGCCGAGGCTTTAGTGTGCTTTCGCGCTCCTTTTGAGATTTCAATCCCTTTTTTGGAATAGGACATAAATAGATGCATGGCTTGATCGTGTAATGGTCAGAGGTAGAGCGTGCTTCCTTTGGAGACAGGCGCATATCCCCGAGCTTCAATACATAGTTGTATTAAGCTAAACAAACATTTCCATACATTCAATACTTCATATACAAAGAGCCTACTGCCATATAAAATAATGTTTCTACTCCAGGCCGAGACAACATGGTGAAAAGTAGTTGTCTATTAGAGGGCTACATAGCTTGTGATAAGCTAAAATGGAAAAGTGCTTTGGATTAGTAGGTTAGTTATGGAAGAGGCACTAGACAGGCCTTCTTCCGAGTTCAAAATTTAATATTCTATCAATTTTTTGAGTACCATGTTTTGTTCGCATAATTTATATTCTTGGAAGAGGCACCATGCTTGTTATGTAGGTAGTTCATGGTGAGGTGGTCGTTGCTCTGGAAATGGTTTGATAGTGTAGATAGCATGGAATGTCTCTTATACAATCATCGGTTTTAAATTATACTAGGCAGATAGCTAAGTAAGTTTGTTATCACCATTTTTTGTTAGGAAGATTGCAATAAATATTTGTCCCACATCGGAAAATATTATGGTATAACTCATCTTATATATGAAGAGTTAGAATAAGATGTTGTGAACTAATAACTTGGGCTTAGAGATGGACACAATGGTTGGGCTAGAATGGTTGGACCTATAAAATTATTATGGGTCAAAAGATGGGCACTTGGGGCACGTGGGCGCGTGCCTGACCGTACGAAGCGGGTACAACTATTCCAAGCGGTCATGTTTTTGAACGAATAGATGCAATTGTTCGCGCATAACTATCTCCAATGGCTTCACCCCTTCATCCCTTTTATATTCGTCACTTGTCTCTCATCCAAAATTATCTTCTCGAATACATCTTCTCCTCTCTCCAATATTTGCCTCTGTAACATTGCTGTTTGTTGTATCCTGGAGGAATTTCGTTGCTTCATTCACTAAAAAATAGTGGGGGCGAATAATTCCTTAAGATAACGTTTCGTGCGTGCCTCAAATGTCTCCTCCAATCTTTTCTGGTTCGTTTTGCTCTCTGGAAATCAACAATCTTAAGGAATTATTATGGCTTCATCGGAATCTACCTACAAGATTATGAACCAGGAATTCACAAAACTTGACCGTTTTGATGGCACGAATTACACTCGTTGGCAAGATAAAATCATGTTCCTTCTCACTACATTGAAGATTGCTTATGTGCTTGATGAAAAATTAGCCCCTCTTCCGCCACCTATTGACAAAGACACTGCGGAGATTGTGGCTCAAAGAAAGAAGCGGGAAGAAGATGAAATTGTATCCAGAGGCCATATTCTCAACACACTGTCTGATAGGTTGTACGATCTCTTCACTTCTGTTAAATCACCAAGGGAGATATGGAAAAGCTTAGAGACAAAGTATAGTAATGAAAATCAAGGCGCAGATAAGTTTTTATTCTTTTAATTTTTCGAATTTAAAATGCTAGGCAACGCTTCTGTTCTGGATCAAGTTCACCAGTTACAGGTTATATTCAACAAACTAAAGAATGTTAAGATTGATATTCCTGAACCGTTGCAAGTTGGGGTTGTTATGGCTAAACTCCCTCAGACATGGAGTGATTACAGAAAGAAACTTATGCATTCGACTGAAGATTTCTCTATGGAAAAGATTCAAAAACATCTTCGTATCGAAGAGGAAACTAGAATCCGTGAAAAGAAGATATTTGAATCTGATTCAAATGTACATGCTGTGAGCGACAATCACAATGGGCATAAGGAAATAGGAAAGCGAAAAAGGGATAACAATCAGAACAAAACCAACAAAAAAGGAAAGGATAATTGTTATTTCTGCGGAAAGCCAAGGCATTTCAAAAGGGACTATAGATTCTTTAAAAGGCAGAAGAAAGATCAAGGACGAAACCCCAATCATGGAAAAAATCCAATCAAAGAAAAGTCTTCTTTGTTGTAAAGGTGTGAAATGTGTACTTGATGGTAACAGTCTTATTTTGAGCAAAGGGGGAACATTTGTTGGAAAAGGATATGCTTGTAACGGGATGTTCAAATTAAGTATTAATAAAATGACTGAATTCGCTTATGTTCTCGATTCTATTGATTTATGGCATAGTAGACTAGCACATCTAAATTTTAAATCTTTAAAGTTCATGTCTAATGAAGGTTTAATCTCATATGAAAATAAAAATGTATCGAAATGTGAAACATGTATTGAAGCCAAAATGTGCAAAAAGCCATTCCCTAAATCTGAAAGAAATACAAAGTTGCTTGAATTAGTTCATACTGATATATGTGAACTAAATGGTATATTAACTAGAGGAGGGAATAGATATTTTATTACTTTTATAGATGACTATTCCAGATATACGTATGTTTATCTTATGAAAACAAAAGATCAGGCTTTTGATATGTTTAAGCGTTTTAAAATTACAGTCGAAAATCAAAAAGAAAGAAAGATTAAAGTATTACGTAGTGATAGAGGTGGAGAATACTTCTCTACAGAGTTTTCCTTATTTTGTGAGGAAAACGGAATTATACATCAATCAACTGCACCATACACCCCACAACAGAATGGATTGGCTGAACGAAAAAATAGAACATTAGTGGAAATGACTAATGCTATGATTATAAATGCTAAACAAAATGTAAACTTATGGGGGAGGCACTTTTGACAGCATGTCACTTACATAATAGAATTCCATCAAGGAAAACTAAAGTATCTCCATATGAATTATGGAAACGTAGAAAACCAAGTTTGAAATACTTGAAAGTTTGGGGTTGTTTAACCTTTTATCGAGTAATAGATCCAAAAAGGAATAAACTAGGTCCGAGGGCTTTAAAAGGAGTATTTGTAGGGTACGCTGAGAATTCCAAAGCATTTCGGGTGCTGGGCCTAGATTCCAATGTCATTATAGAATCAAGAGACGTAGAATTTGTTGAAAATAAGTTCATATGTGATTCAAGTCAAATCTCGGTTCCTACTTAAATTATTCACGACAAGAATAATGAAAAATCTAACCAAACTTCTTCTAACAAAAGAAAATTTTCTGATTTATCAGAAGAGCTTAGAAGAAGTCAAAGAGAAAAGAAGGCTAAAGAGTTAGGACCTGATTTCGTTTTACCCGATGATGTAGTCCATCTTGTCATAGGTGATAGACAAGATATTATCGATGATATAATTTATGTCTTAGGCACAAAAGGAGATCCCAAAACTTTTAAAGAAGCAATGGCTTCTAGGAATGCTTCTTTCTGGAAAGAAGCAATACAAGACGAGATGGATTCAATTCTATCTAATAATACTTGGGAATTAACTGACTTACCTAGCGGATCAAAGCCAATTGGATTTAAACGGGTATTTCGTAGAAAATATAATACGGATGGATCAATACAAACTTTCAAGGCAAGATTGGTTGCTAAAGGATTCAGACAAAAGGAAGGTATTGACTATTTTGATATATATGCTCCTGTTGCAAGATTAACATCCATTAGAGTTCTATTTGCACTTGCTTCAATTTATGGGTTGCATGTACATCAAATGGATGTTAAAACTGCTTTTCTAAATGGCAATCTTGATGAAGAGGTTTATATGGAACAACCAGAAGGTTTCATTATGCCTGGAAATGAAAATAAAGTTTGCAAACTTGTTAAATCATTATATGGATTAAAGCAAGCACCAAAACAGTGGCATGAGAAGTTTGATTCTGTGATTCTATCTAACGGTTTTAAACATAATAATGCAGACAAATGTATATATTCTAAATTCACTGATAGATATGGTATTATAATATGCTTATATGTGGACGATCTGCTAATATTTGGTACAAATATGGAAGGCATTAATGAGACAAAGAAATATTTGACTTCATGTTTTAAAATGAAAGATTTAAATGAAGTTGACACTATATTAGGAATCAAAGTAAAGAAACACAGTGGTGGATATGCATTATTCCAATCTCACTATATTGAAAAATTGCTTCTTAAATATAAACACCTAAATGTTAAAGAAGCAAGTAGTCCTTATGATTCCTCAGTTAAATTATTTGCAAATTCTGAAATGGCAATAGCCCAACTAGAGTATGCAAGTATTATTGGAAGACTCATGTATGCAATGCATTGCACTCGTCCGGATATTGCTCTTGATGTGTGTAAACTATCAAGATATATGCACAAACCAAGCAAATTACATTGGAAAGCAATATGTAGAATTCTTGGTTACCTTAAAAGAACCATAGGATTAAGACTTTATTATGGAAATTCCCCAGTAGTTCTGGAAGGATGTTCAGATGCAAGTGGTGCAACACCCGAAAACGATAATAGAGGAACTACTAGATGGATTTTTACTCTTGGAGGAGGTGCTATATCTTAGGCCTCCTAGAAGCAAACAGTTATAACACATTCTACAATGGAAGCAGAATTCATTGCCTTAGATGCATCAGGCAAGGAGGCAAAATGGCTAAGAAACTTATTATTAGAAATAGAGTTGTAGCCACAACCAATGTCAGCCATTTCTGTGTATTACGACAGTGAAGCTACATTGTCCAGAGCTTATAATAAAATTTATAATGGAAAGTCTAGACATATAAGTTTAAGACATGCATATGTCAGAGAGTTAATTGTAGATGGTATCATTACTATTATATTTGTTAGATCAAAGGAAAATCTAGCAGACCCACTAACTAAAGGATTACCGGGAGAAATGCTGAAAACTACTAGTAGTACAATGGGTCTGAAAACATTCGAATCACCTGCAATGGAAACCAAACCTTATATTATTCAAGGTTTAAAAGGTAAAAACAAGTTGCAGAAAAGTGATTAACAAACATTAATTATCAATGTTTGTATTGTTACGTTTTGTGGTGATCATTTGTCCATAGTAACAAGGACGGAAAGAATGGACACCTATATGAACATAAGAAACAATGTTTCAATAAAGTTTGGACATAACTTTATATATGTTCATGAACACCAGGAGGAAATTATTAACCAATATACGGTTATAACATTTTACAGAAGCGTGATAATATTTATGTGTTCATACATTTCGTTTCATCGTATAGGATTTTGGTTTAAGTATTTACTACCAAATATTCTGTTGAAACCTTAATATATGGACTAAAGAGAAAAGTTTAAACCAAAAGGTACTTTATTTTGTGCATAAATAAATAATTATTACAATCTTGTGGGGGATTGTTGGGAAGATTGCAATAAATATTTGTCCCACATCGGCAAATATTATAGTATAACTCATCTTATATATGAAGAGTTAGAATAAGATGTTGTGAACTAATAACTTGGGCTTAGAGATGGACACAATGGTTGGGCTAGAATGATTGGACCTATAAAAGTATTATGGGTCAAAAGATGGGCACTTGGGGCACGTGCGTCACCGTACGGAGCGGGTACAACTGTTCCAAGCGGTCATGTTTTTGAACGAATAGATGCACCTATTCGCGCATAACTATCTCCAATGGCTACACCCCTTCAGCCCTTTTATATTCGTCGCTTCTCTCTCGTCCAGAATTATCTTCTCGAATACTTTGCTTCTTTAACATTGTTGTTTGTTGTATCCTGGAGGAATTTCGATGTTTCGTTCACTAAAAAATAGTGGGGGCGAATAATTCCTTAAGGATAACGTTTCGTGCGTGCCTCAAACGTCTCCTCCAATCTTTTCTGGTTCGTTTTGTTCTCTGCAAATCAACATTTTTTGCTATTCTTCTAAGACGAATGCTGTTGAAAACATCAAACATGCAGCTGTATCATCTCCAGTAAAGTCTTTTGACTTTTATTTAGTTTGCTAGCTAAACCATTGGTTTTATAGCAGTTGCTTATAGACCAGACCCAGTTGAAGGGAAAAGAAGAAGGTGGAAAAAATCATACTTGCATGCAGTTCTCCACTCGCTTAAGAGCTGAAGCAGCTCCCTATGAAAATTCTCGGTCTATAATTTTTCTACTAACTTGAAATTTTATTCCCATCTCGTTTTGTTTATCAGCCCAAAAATAATTTGGACTCAACCTAATTTCGTTTATCAGTCCAAAAATAATTTGAACTCAACCTAACTCAAATTGGAAAAAAGTGGTAGCATGGAAACCCACCTAAGATGGTTTGCGCATTCTTTTTCATTTCAATAGATTATTTTATTAGGCAAGAAGAGATATAATACATTGACTAAATTCTTGCCTAAAAAAATTGTTTAGTTCAGAGTTCAAAGCAGCTCCAACAAAAGCTTAGATTTACAAAAATTGTAAATCCACACCTAAAAATCTTGCCAACATAGTGTGCAAATACCCCTTAGTTTAGATTTAGGGCGAATCTACAAACTATTGAGGTGCTTATTAAACAAACGCCTAAAATCAGGCATTTGTCCAACAAGCACTTAATTTCAGAAGTTATTTCAACAAACGTCCAGTTAGTTTTTTAATTTTTGCTGACACATGGGCCACTTTGCGTTTGTGCACTCCTTCCCCAACAACGCATTCACATGCGGCCAATTTGGATAAAATTAGCATGCTGTCCCACTTTTCATGTTAGCATGCTGTCCCACTTTTCATTCGGACGTTTGTTGAACAATCGCCCAAGTTTTTAAATTTTTTGGATATTTGTTCAACAAACGTCTGATGCCTGGTGCTTGATGAACAAATGTCTGTTTTCAAAACTATTAGGAAATCTTCGGTTTCAACAATTCGGGGTGCGGAAAATCGAAAATTCGTACCTTGAACTGTTGGAGATGCTCTTAGACTACAACTTACTCCCATATGTGCACTTCATTTCATTTATCCAAATATATCTTCTGCAACTTAGACTTAGTCCAAATCTGCAACAACTTAACGCAGCAAAGAGACAACCTTGTGCTGACGCAACCACTAGCTTGATTGATGCGGCAATTGTTTCAGCTTGCCACTCTAACCTTTTTCACTCTATACCTATAATTCTATTTCATTACTTATTACATTGTTAAGCAGCTTATACTTCAATGCTTCAAATTTGGTCCATTATTCCACTTGCATGCCTGTATTACTATTCAATCAATATATAGTAAAGGGCTGCGAGTTTGGTTCTGCCAAATCTTGAATGCAACAGTATATTTTGAATACTACCTTTGTTAGATGTTTATTTCTATCAATCTATTGCTGATCACCTATCTGCTACCATTTTCTTTATTCGAGATTAGGTACTTCATGATCAGTGGCCCCTTCTTGATCAGGAATCAGCGCTTTTAATCCCTTAAAATATAAATTTAATGAGGAATGCATTAAACATAACTAGTCATCAAAAGCATTAGAAAGGAAGGCTCGAGATGATGCTAATGCTACAAATTTAGTTGATTTTTCAAAGAAGTATTTGTGTGAACTGAAAATAAGTACATGGAACATTAATCTAACACATGATTTTAATGAATTTGTAATGATGATGCAAGAAGTTGTAATAATGATGGAAGAAAATGAATTTCTGATTTGTCATATGCTTGCAAGGAAGGTGGATGGTGTGGTTGGTAAATTTATATTGATTTTGCTACAATATTCATGTTAGTATTCAACTGATTGCCTGGACTGTATGGGATATTTTGTTGCTGAGGAGATGAAAGGCTTAGGTAAGTGCATGTATAGTAGATGTATTTATCCTATTTCAGTTTTTATATATAATAAAAAACCAATTGCACAGTATAAAAACTGACAATGTTGTTGGCTTTATACCCCTACCGTAGTTTATATTACATAAAAACAGATTTGTTGTTGACTTTATATACATTATACTAAATTTTACATTTAGACTATGATTAATTTACTGTGTTTTCTCATGGTTAAGTTTAACTATAAATGTCACTTCTGTCATGTAGAAAAACATCACATTTACTACCAGTTTTGTCACATACTGCCACTTTCATTAACAAAATTTGAGCAATTCTTTGCATAGACTAACATCACATTTACTGCCACTTCTGTCATGCAGGGAAACCAGAAACTGGATACTTCTCATACAGACAACCTCGACCAGTTTGATGACATGTTAACCAAGTCTTGGATTTATTTGGTAGATCAGAGAGAAGAACCATGGAGTAATATAGCAGAACATGATAAAGCAGCCTTGGATTTGTTTGGTATGTACTATTGTTTATGTTGGAAACGTTTTGTATATCTAGTGATTTTTTTAAAAAAAGTACAGTTACGAGGAATTTATTATTGAGCCATATAAAACTTTGTAATAGTTTGTTTTTAATATTCAGAAATGTATTGCAAATTTTATTATAAACTTGAATAATGTACAAACAGTATACAGGTGCTTATATAATACACGAAAGTACAAAATGGGCCAAAAGAGAAATACAAGCCCATAGGCATAAAGCCCAGCGGCAAATATAAGTTCGGTTTGTATATGTAAGGCTGTATACTTTTCACTCCCCCTCAAAACGAACTAGGGTTTCTCTCATCTCTTTTCACCGCCGCCATGAATAACTCTGAGTTCCTCCCTCAATCTCTCGAAATTATTTCTGGAGAGTGCCTTAGTTAAGATGTCGGCCTTCTGATAGAAGGCTGGAATATGATTTATCATTAATCTCCCTGCGCTGGTTCTCTCTCTAACAAAATGAAGATCTATCTCCATATGTTTGGTCCTGGAATGTTGAATTGGGTTGATAGAGAGCGAAACAGTGCTCCGATTGTCACACCAGAGGGTTGGTGTCTTCGTGAGTTGAAGCCTTAATTCTCTAATTAGGTTTTCGACCAAAATCACTTCGGCTGTAGCTGCAGCTATAGATCTATATTCTGCTTCTGTGCTGGAGCGAGAGACTGTCGATTGCTTCTTTGTGCACCAGGATACTAAATTTGGACCCATGAATACGCAATATCCAGATGTTGATCTTCGATCATTTGGATCATTCGCCCAATCTGCATCACTGTAAGTATTAAGGTTAATGTCTTGACTAGCTCTCATGATTAAACCATGCTCTTTTGTGCCTTGTAAGTAACGTAAAATACGCTTCACTGCACTCCAATGTTCAGATGATGGATTTGCCATGAATTGACAAACTTTATTTACACTGAAACTGATTTCTGGCCTAGTTATAGTTAGGTATTGTAGAGCTCCCACGATGCTTCTGTATTGTTTCACATTTTCTATGTAATCAGCATCATATTTAGACAAGCGTAGGTTGCTAGTCATAGGAGTGGGTAGAGGTTTTGCATTGCTCATGTTTGCTCTAGCTAAAATCTCTTATACATATTTCTTTTGAGAGAGGAAAAACTCGGATTTTGATCTTCTTTGGATTTTTATGCCAAGGAAATAATCTACTTCCCCATGTCCTTTATCCCAAAGGTTTTATCAAGTTCTGTGATGATTTTGTTGATCTCACTGTTGTCATTTCCAGTCATCAACATATCATACACAAGTATATGCACTGCACACTGATTGTTGTTTTTCACATATAAAGAGTTGTCTGACCTTGTTGCCTTGTATCCAAACCCTTCCAGTGTGTGTTTCAATTTTATGAACCATGCTCTTGAGGCTTGTTTTAAACCATATATTGCTTTGTGAAGTTTACACACATGGTCTTCCTTGCCTTTACACACATAGCCTCTTGGCTGTTGCATGTACACCTCTTCACTTAAGTCCCCATTTAGGAATGCATTGCACACATCTAGTTGTCTTACATTCCAGTTGTTATGTAATGCCATGGATAAAATGACTCTGATAGTAGATGGCTTAACCACTGGAGAAAAAGTCTCATTAAAGTCAAAGCCATACTGTTGTGTAAAACCTCTTGCAACCAGCCTTGCCTTGTACTTGGTTATGTTACCATCAGCATCCTTCTTCAGCTTATAGGTCCACTTGCAGGTTACCACATTTTTGTCTTTTGGAATTGACACCAAACTCCATGTCTGATTTCTGGTCAATGCCTCATATTCTTCATCCATAGCCTTGCACCATTGTTTATGCTTGACCGCCTGGTCATATGTTTCTGGTTCAATAGTTAGCCTGTTGTCATTTTGTAATGCAACATAGACTTTAGGCTTGAAAATTCCACTTTTTCCTCTAGTTGTCATGTGATGTCCTATCTGTGGTTCCTGTACTGGTGTTTCATGACTGGTGTCTTCTGATGTGTTGTCTGCATTGTTGTTATTCTGATTGTCAGTTTCTTCCAAGCTATCATCCTGGTGTTGATCATCCTCGTCCATTTGTTCGCTTGAACTATATCCAGACCTGGTGCTGGATATAGTTGGAGTGGCAACTGTATCATGAGTTTGTTCCTGTTCTTTTGTGTCTGTCTTCCACTCTGATAGCTTGGGAATAGGCTCCATGTATGCTTTTCCATGATTAGTCTCTTGATTGTTTGCATTTCCTTTCTCTGCAAAAGGGAATGCAAGTTCATCAAAAATAACATGTCTATAAATAATGATTTTCCCCTTCTTGTCCATGCATATGTACCCCTTTTGATTATTTGCAAAGCCTAAGAAGGTACATGGGCTGGATCTAAAAGAAAGCTTGTGATTGTTGTATGGTCTGAGACATGGATAACACATGCATTCAAAAGTCTTCAGAGTGTTATAATCTGGTTTGTTCCCATATAACATCTCATGTGGACTTTTGTATTGCAGAGTTTTTGTTGGCATTTTATTTATTAGATATACTGCTGTGTTAAATGCCTCATACCAATACTTCATAGGTAAGAATGCTTTAGATAGTAAAGTTAGTCTTGTTTCAACAATATGTCGATGTTTTCTTTCTACAATGCCATTCTGTTCAGAAGTGTAAGGGCAAGTGGTCCTATGTATGATCCCTTTACTTGCTAGAAGCCCTTTTAAAGGAAAAAATTCACTGCCCCCATCAGTCTGTATAATTTTGATGCTATGATTATGTTGTCTTTCAGTAAAGTTAATGAATTGTGTCATAACATTATTAGTATCAGATTTTGCCTTGAGAAAAAAAAATCCAGGTGTATCTTGTATAAGCATCAACAATGGATAGATAGTACCTGTAGCCTTGCCTTGAGCATATATGTGCAGGACCCCATAGGTCTGCTGTCACCAGTTCAAATGTTCTTGTGTAAACAGTTTCAGATCTGCTAAAAGGTAATTTGTGGCTTTTGCCAACACAACAATGTGTACATGTGCTAGAAACAGGTAACTGATTATAAGGAATATTATTGTCTTTTAATATTCTCATTACAATTTCATAACTGGGATGTCCTAATTTACAGTGCCAAAAGTTCAAATCATTTTTGGCTTCATTACAATCATTGTTATTATGTTCATTCTCATTAGAGACATCACTAAATTGTATACTAGCATTACAGCACCAAGATTTATCATTTTTCAATCTTGATTGAGTATTGCTGAACTTGTATAGACCATTGTCCAATTTACCCTGTAATAACACATCTTTGTTTAGTATATCTCTGATTAAACAATGATTAGGGTGAAACTCAAAATATACCTTGTTGTCTCTTGCAAATTGGATACACTAATGAGATTCTTTTTAACATCTGGAACTCTAAGTAGATTGTTAAGGATGAGATTTCTCTTACCTTTAACAATGCCTGTCCCAACATGAGATATATTCATAGTTTCACCATTGCATGTCTGAATTACTTGTGTACCTGAGTAGTTCCTATTTCCAAGATTGAGGTTCTGCAGGTTGTTGGTGATATGGTTGGTTGCTCCTGAATCTGGGAACCAATCTTCACTGTTTATGTCATCAACCTTGCTGGAATCATCATTGACGGTTGTAGAAGTTTCTCCACTTAATTTGCTTTGTTGGTTGGCCTGTTCCATATTGACATTGAGTCCCCTTGTTCCTGTTTGACCTTGTTGAGAATTGTTGACATTTATATTGTATCTGAAATAACATTTGTTCGCTGTATGCCCAGGTTTGTCACAGATTTGACATTGAACATGATTTGCATTGTTGGATCTTCCTCTACCCCTTCCTCTTTGACTTGAATTTCCTCTTTGGCCTGGGTTGTTGCCTCCTCCATAGCCAGGTAAGTTTCTTGCTTGACTGTTGTTCATATTTCTTGAATTTGATGCAAGGTTTATGCTGTAATCAATTTGAGATGCCTTCTTTTTCTCCACCCTGCCTTCATGTACTAGCAGTGCAGAATATACAGTCTGAATGTCAGGTAAAACAGGTTGAATGGCAATGAAGGTAACTAGTGATTCATATTCCTCATCTAGTCCATTTGTCAGCGTGAGTATTTGTTCACTGTCTGAAATATAGTGTCCCACTGCTTTTAGTTTGTCACAAAGTGTTTTAACCTTTGCTATATACTCTCTCATAGTCATCTCTCCTTTTCTTGCATTCTGAAAACTCCCTTCTGTAATGCATGATGCGAGCAGATGACTGTGAGTTGAAGATCTGTTGTATAGTGGTCCATATCTCATGGGATGAGTTGCAACCTATAACTTGTGACAACAAATTCGTATTGATTGATGAAAGTAACCATGAGGATAATAGATTGTCCTGCTTTTGATGATGTATATACGCTGGATTACTGATCATTTGTCCATCTTTATCCAGGATCATAGCTGGAGGAATGGATCTTGTTCCTTTGACGTAATCTTGAAGGTCGTATCCCTTCAAGGCTGTCTCAATTTAGAACTTCCATAAGAGGAAATTCTCTTCATCAAGGGGGGTAGTTATCACTTGAGTCTTGGGCTTTACGAGAATTTGAGTGCTGCCAGGAGGATCAACGGTGCTTGTTCTTGATGTGGCTGATGAATTGTCATCACCTGGTCCACCCATGGTGATGGTGCAGTTCAAAGAATGGTGTGGCTTCCTACGCAAGTGGGTAGCAGCCTATTAAGGAAAACAAAGGTAATGGAGGCGGTTCTTGTCTCTTTAAAGATTCAAGAACTGGTACTCTTCGATCAAGAAAGCATCAAATGATGAGATCCAAGATCTCAGATGACCAAAAAGAAATCGTAGTAGCCGCTGCGAGTGTAAACTCCGGCTTGGCACGCACGACTTGATAAGAACAGTCCCTACAAGGTCAGAGAGGTTGCTCTCCGATGATGAATTCTAAGCTGAGGAGACTAAAAAACCAGCACTCCTCTCAACTTGTTCAGCGAGAGAGGTAAAGGACGAGCTGCCGTTAGGCTTTATTCAGCTCTGATACCATATAAAACTTTGTAATAGTTTGTTTTTGATATTCAGAAATGTATTGCAAATTTTATTATAAACTTGAATAATGAACAAACAGTATACAGGTGCTTATATAATACACGAAAGTACAAAATGGGCCAAAAGAGAAATACAAGCCCATAGGCATAAAGCCCAGCGGCAAATATAAGTTCGGTTTGTATATGTAAGGCTGTATACTTTTCATTTATTACAATAGAGCCATTGAAAGTTATAAATTGTGATTATTGAAATACAGCACTTGAAAGATATATATATATATATATATATATATATATATATATATATATATATATATATGCAAGTGTTCGGTTGCATCCAAAAATGGAGCATCCAATTTGCCCCCTGATTTTCACCTCTCTTTTATACTTCCTCCAGTCCATTTTACATAGCGTTTTGGAATTTTTCACAAAGATTAAAGCAATTAAAACTTGACTTGTTTACCCTTCAATCAATGTTCTATCTCTCCTATCTTCTTAATTGCTCTAATGACTTTTCATCATAAAAAACAACAGTCCAGCTAATAAAAGTAAATGGATGCGTTGGTATGTGGAAATAGCAGTAAATGGATGTATTGGGAGGGAAATATACTGCATGCATGCCATATTAATGAAGAGTAAATAAAGGAAATATACTGCATTTTTATCTAAAACGTCATGTATTATGAAAATTATTCTCTCATCCTAAACATATGTAAAATGGACTGGAAGGAGAATTAAAGAATGTAGTGGAGAAGGAGAGAGAGTTAGTGGAGGGAGAGAAAAAGTGATTGTGTGGTGAAAAACCAAAGGGGTGCTCCACTGTTTGAGGTGCCATTAAACCTGATTTATATATATATATATATATATATATATATATATATATATATATATATTTGAGACATTATTGTGATTGAACAGTTATACTAACGCAATGATCATATATTTATGTGACTTTTTATCGAGCTGTTACAAAAATAAATGGTATTAAAATATTGCCATGAAATATAATAAATTAAAACTTATTAACATTCACCACTTTTGAAACATATACAATTTACACGTATAAATATAGTTTTTTTTACTGTTTCTTTTATTTATTATGGAATTAATTGTGATTCAACTTTCCCTCCACTAACACAGCGAATGTTACATTTTTGCATTTTGTCTATATAAGAAATAGAACAGACAAAGCAGAATGCAGAACAATGTTTTTATATTCCCCTCTCTTCAAAAAATCTCCTTATCTTCATTAAAAAATAAATTCATTACAAAAAAAAAAGCGGTGTAGTTTTTTAATTTGAGTGCAAATCATGCTCAATTCGTTTGTGCAAGCGAATTGATATTGATGAAGAGGTTATTTTATCCTAGAGGCGGCGGCGAAAGGTACGAAATGCTTTGCACCATTGAGCAGGTCGCTTAAACGTCTTCAAGAGAGCGACGTTTTCCACGACACAGTCGTTAGTTTTCCAACAATTTTGAAGACGACCAGATAACTAATGGCTTCCACTACAAATAACACTGACGATGTCGCACCTGCATCAATACTTTAGATCCCACTTGTCACTACTGCACCTTCCAGGTTTGAAGGTCTCCACCTCAAAGCTGGCAACAAAAAATAGAGTTTTTTCTGACTATACGAAAAGTCGTCAGCGCTTTATCAATCGAGAAACCGTAATTGCCAGAGAAACCAAATGAAACTGATGCAGATCAAATGGTGGTTTGGAATGAGAAATCAAACCAGTTGCAAACTTGGATTGAGCAGGACTACATGTGCAAGAACTTCATCCTCAATGGCCTCAACGACGATCTTTACGACTATTACAATTCAGAGAAATCAGCGAAGGAGATCTGGGAGGCTCTGAAGAAGAAGTATGACACTAAAGAGGCAGGCGCAGAAAAGTATGCAGTCAGCCGCTACCTCAAATATTAGATGACAGATGACAGGTCAGTAAAGGTGTAGTCCCACGAGCTTCAGAAAATAGCTCATGAGATCATCTCTGAAGGTATGGCTTTAGATGAACAGTTCTGCTTACATGTTGTGTTATTTTAATATTTGGCACTCTAGATTATGTCATGTTAATATACACATAATTCACAACATGGGCACCTTAAATATGATTCCTAAAATGTCAAAAACTGATTTTTTTTTAATATAAATATGAATTCTGTACTCAAGCTAAAATCACAAAGAAACCTCACAAGTCTGCTGATAGAGTATCTGAACTCTTAGATTTAATTCATTTTTATATATGTGAGCTTGATGGCACCTTACCTAGACATGGACATCATTATTTTATCACTTCTATTGATGATTGTTCTAATTTCACATATGTATATCTCATGAAAAATAAAAGTGACGCATTTGATATGTTTAAGACATTCAAAACTGAAATTGAAAATCAATTAAATAAGAAAATTAAAAGACTTCGTAGTGATAGAGTAACAAAATATGAATTTAGTTCTATTCTGGATTTTTATAAACTATATGGTATTATACATGAAAGAACTGCACCTTATTCACTTGAAATGAACGGAAAAACTAGAAGAAAAAATATGACCTTTACCGAATTAGTAGTTGCCATTTTATTAAATTCTGGTGCAGCAAAACCTTGGTGGGGGGTATATTATTAACGGTGTTGTAATAGCCCGAATTTCCGTACTCTTTGAGTTGACTAATAACACCACACGTCCAACCCAAATTGCACAGAAGTACGAATCATTATTAGAAATAAGTTAGAGGATGAGAAATAGAAAGAAAGAAATATTAGAAATGAAGAAAAACGAAGATCACAAACTCACAGCGGAACGAATAAAATATATTAGATAACATAAACTTTGAAATACAAATCAGTAACTGTATATATATACGTTCCATCATCAGAGCACATCAGTTATCTTTGGAATAGTTATAAACACCTGTTTCCAGATACGAACATAATACACAGCGGAAAATATGATAGTCTATAGCTAACTTGATGAAGCCTCCTGCTTTGAGCTCCTCCAAGTAAATCTGAAAAATCCCGACTACTTGACTGCCCGTACAAATTTGGGCATCCAAGAGTTTAGGAAAAACAAACAAAATAAACTCTGGGTCAGTCATGGGACTGGTGTGAGTAAACTCCAACCATTTGTTTAACTTCCAAAATCCTTTCGAAAGAAATGATAATCATAAGACTGATCCACACATAAACACCGATAACCAAAATATTTTGATATTAAAATCTGGTGATTTATAATAGTGTCTACAACAAATAATTAGAATCTAGCGGAACGCTTGCATCTCATGCTCCATATATAATATAAAATCGAAAACCGCAGGGCGCTTATTGGAGATTTGATTTCCAACATGACAAGGTTCCACACCTTCCGATAGTGTATCTGTAGAGGCGAATTACCTTCATCATATTTGATCGTAACGCTAACGCCATACAGAGTGGTTTCCAGATAATGAATCTGATCCCGGTCTCTCCATATTGACGCCGGAAAAATGGTCAAAAACTTCGATAGTCGGTGATTTAACTATCAAAGAAAAATAAGTGTACAACCAACGATCTTATTTCCAGGTAGGAATTCGATCGATCAATCATCAATCAACATTGGCCCCTTTTAAATTAATTCCTTATTATATTATCATTTACAATTCTCATTTCACATCTTTCGTATTCTTTAGAAGCTCGATTTCCCCTCTCGGTTTTTTGAAAAACATTTTCAATATTATAATTCCTTTATTCGAGAAGATATCTCTTATTCCAGTTAGAAAAAAACATTTCTAAATATTCACGAATCCTTATTTTCTATATTCAGAAAATATACATTATTAATATCGAAAAATATTTCCGAATTCCCTTTCTTAACTCCTCGTTGACCAATTCATTTCATTTTAACAACAGCGCTACAATCGCTGTTTCCAAATATTTGATTTATAAAACATTTCTTTTAACAACAACATTACAATCGCTGTTTAGAATTATAGAACACTTATTATAACAATAGCGTTAAGATCGTTGTTAAACCAGTTATTATAAGGGCAGCGTTAAAATTGATATTTAGATATACCAAAACATTTATTATAACGACAGCGTTTAAAATTGCTATTTAAAAATATTTGGTTTATCAAAATGAAACTTGTAGTTATTTATTTAAATAAGTAAATTAATAAGTAAATAAATAAATAATTAAGTTATTAAATTTGTTTCAAATGAAAAGTAAAATAACTACTTCCCTAAATTCGATATAATTGAATTCCAATAAATAACTCTCATTTGAATACTCTATATTCGATTTATATTCTGAACTTCAGATTTTATTTACCATTTCAGGTTAATTCAAATTACAAATTCACTATTGAATTTATCCTTTCAATTCATTTATAACCATTCCAATCTACGTAACATTATCATAATTTATTTTACATTCTGAATCTTGACCTAAACTCATCGTTTTCTTTTAAAACGATTTCCCATTTCCCTTTTCACTCAATTTCCAGTTTGGGTTCATATTTCAAATCATCTAAATTTCCTTTCTAGATATTTCATTTGCAAAATATTTCCTTCAAACCATTATTCACTTTAATCGTAAATATATTCCTTTTACATATAATCAAATCAGTTTGCTTTTCATACTTAAAAATAATATCTTAAACCCAAATTCTATTTATAACCTGTATTCAGTGTTTTCATACAAATCTCATTCTTATTCCAATCATTTAAATTTTCGTTTATAATTTGCTAAGTTCAAATCTTATTTCAAATATTGGTTTCAAATCCCATTCCCACTTTCCCATATAAATTCATATTTGGATTTATATTTCCATTTATCCAACGATAACTAATTTACTTGATTTATATACTCGTTTAAAATCAATTTCTTGTTTTAATAAAACAAGTTTCTACTTTTTAACTATACTCGAAATAACACTTCAGTTTTTTGGAAAAATGTATTTTCTTTTTAAATCTCAAATTTCATTTTCTATTTGAGAAAATTCTACGGTATTTAAATACCAAAATTCTAGGGCCAGGGTAACTCAACACAGCATAATCAATCACAGTATATATCACAGTAAATAAAAAACAATATAAATGTTGAGGAATCCAGTTGGATTCCTCCAACCTGTTTTCCTGCATCCACAGATGTTAACCAACATTAATTTCACATAAATATGAAATATCATGGTGAACAGAATTATTAAACGATCAATGATATAACTATATCAACCAATTCAACCAATTTATCAACCATTCAGCCAAACAACCATCACACAGTATAAAATTATTTAAAACTCGTTTATATAAAAATATAAACGAAGCAGAGTTAGTGAGTTTACTCACCTCGGTTTGCAATTGACGGTTCTGCTTTCATTCGTTTATAATCAAACAAGCGATTGATTTTAACACAAAATTCTAGTAGTTTTGTTCTCCGCCACAATGGTTGCACAACGAAGATCTTGTCGTTATGCTTCCAACGTAGTTTTGTTCATCCAATTCTAATCAAAACCGAATCAGTCATAGTGATTATACATTTACTATGAATTAGATTAATTTATAATTTACTAATATATCATTAGAATTTTAATTACCATAATTAATGAAATTAAATTATGGCCTAACTGCATTTCTTTCATTCGTTAACCAAGGTAGCCGTGACTCCCTCTTGAAGCAGCAAAACTATATTGCCATTCATGTAGCAACCCACTACTATGCCAATCCAGATCCACTAACTTGCTCCGCTAAACCCTTATATATATATATATATATTACTAACATAGTATGTTCCTTAAACCTTCTCTTCCAATCCCTGAACAGACCTGCGCCATGCTTCTTTAATCAACGTAACCACCAACAAAACCTCACTTCTCAGAAATGTGCCCCGCTACTTAAACACTACTGTTAATCTCCTTCTTAATCACCATTCTTTCTTTTCGTTCTTTCCTGTTCAACAACAGATCAACCACATCCTCATAAAAACATCATCGAACACAACCCCACCCTAATCACCACTTAATCACGCCTTAATCCCTTACAGCATTCAAATTGGCACCTCAGAAAACAAAAACTCCAACCCTGTACTTCACTGTGACCAATCTCCCATCTTTTTACCAAACTCCCCTTCCACTTCACAAGTATTCGACTTTTCAACTACTCCTTCAGCCCCTTGTTCTTCAATCCGAAAATACAGTTATCATCCTCGTCGAATTCTCTACACAACTGCGTCGATCCCCCTTAACTCGCGCGCTCTGGTCATCTGCGTCCAGAAACTTTCCACGAACCCTACTAAGAGATCCATGAACAAAAATATTGCCAAATTTCCCAAAACTCTACCCACTCGAGCGTCTTACTGACAGGAACACAGTGCTGAATCAAAACGTGTTTCAGTCACTAGAATTTGGTTCGTGGTCATCCAAGACTGTCGTGGAAAGACCCTTGGTCGCCAGGAGATGCTTCAAGCTCGATAAAAACTGTACCAGGTGGAGACTCGCGATTTCGTAAGGTCCGTAAATCGAGCCATTTTCCATTACGGTTTGGATTTGGTATTGATCTATATAGTTCAGTTTTCTTACATTTGTCTTTGGATCTGAGAACATGAATTGAGGAGTAGAGAACAGTATTTAAATGCAAGGTGGTTTGGACACCACAGTATCAGTTTACTTGGCACTCACGTGAAGCGTAAGCCTTGGAGAACACGGTTTCACTGGCTTGGCTTTCACGGTTCTCTTTTTATTATGTATTTATATTTTTATCAGATGTACTATTAAATTTTATACAGTGTGTATAGCCTGATGTCTAGGTAGTATGCCAGTGTAGGCATGTGGGAGGGATATGGCTTTGTATACTGAAATTTATGTTGCAAACGCCCTTTTTAGGCAATATATGTGTGGTCACTTTCACCTGAGATATGTTGTCCCAGTGTATTGTCTGAGATTTTGCAAATCTTATTTGAGAGTTTGCAAGTACTAGCCAAACCCTATTTGAGATTTTTTTTTAGATGTAATACTTAACTCAGACAAGATGTTGGGACATTACAACATCAAAATGTTGAATCGTAGACCAACGAAAAGATATGTCCATATATGGGTATTATTTTATCTTTTAAAATTCTAGTGTACCGGGTTATATTAAGATTTCGTTCATGTTCGAGTCGTCGCGGACAGAAATAAGAATACGGTCGTGTCGAGTAATGTACCACGATCCCAAAAATATAATAATATCGGTAGTTTAACTTATATTATGAAACCCCAAAAATGCTGATATAGGGTGTAAAACACTCCAAATAAAAAGTAGCTTATTTTCCAAAATAAAAATTACAGTAAAATTCTAAAAATTAAATTATTACTACGTCTCAAAGGGCTTGTCCAAATTCAAGACCAATATTTAAATATATTTAAATAACTATTATAGCTTATATACGATTTCACAGCGACTTTCTGAAAATTTGATTTGGACGTAATTCACAATATATAAGACGAAATCCCGATTTTTCACTTCCATTAGAAAGATACAGTTTAATAGATTCAAACATTTCTTGTCTCAAAGAAATTTGACTTATATTGGATCCTGTATATTCAGTTGAAGTTTAAATCGTAAATTACGAACTACCGTGACTATTTCGAGCTCGTTTTAAAATGTATTATAAATTATATGTTTAAAACATTATTTTATTAAATAAATTCCTTATAAATTCTTATATAAAATTCAAATAAAATATTTGATACAAATTTAAATATTCAGAATTTAACGGCTGAAAAATCCAGATCGTTACATTCTTTCCCCCTTAAAATAATTTCGTCCTCGAAATTGCTAAGCAGTAAAAATGCTATAACTCTAATTCCTCATAAACTTCTTAGTTGAAATCTTATATTCCATATCTTCATAACCCAGTTCTTGCCCAACCTTCGGAATCTCATACCAATACTCGACCATTCACAATTCTTTCCAAATGATATCTCCACCATTTTTGGACAATCCATCATCACATTCTTGCCTTCAATCCATATGCTCTTCTGCATATTCACACTCATTCCAATTGAATTTAAATCCATTTATCAATTTCATTATTCCACTTGAAATTTTAGTAACTAATTCTGGTTTTCTTATTTTAATCACAATTAACAACTCGATTTTAAATTATCAAAAATTTCTTGAAAATTTTCTAGCTCTTTAAATTTTCGAAATTTTTTTCCAGCATCTCCTTTGCACGGGTCAATCGGTAAAACCACAACTTTCCTTCCTAGGCCTTCTGCAGTCCAAAAGAAAATTAAAAATCCAAGCGGCTTGCCTCATAGGCTCATAGAACCATCAAACCCAAGTAATATTGCAAACATGTACCCTTTTGTCGGCATAATTCTATCTCTTGCATTTGCTTTCCTTCAATATCTTCTCAGCATAGATATATCCATTTCCAATTGGTTTCAAATCAATCCAAATTCCAGTTTTTAACACTCTAATCAACTTCCGATTAGTTCACTTCCATTCTATGATACCAATTTGATTTCATTTCCAAAATCAATCTACTTATTCTACTTGAATTCAATTCCATCACAATTTAATTCCAAACAACAACATCCGATATATATTCAACTTGTTTATACATAAGTCGAATTCACTTTAATAATCCGAATCTCAATATATTCCTTTATTTAATTTCATTGGGGAATATCTCTATCTAATCCAATTTCCTTTTAACTTAAGTTAAATTTCAATCTATTTGATTCATTTTTACCATTTCAATCAATTCAACTTATACAAGTTAAATTTTATCTTCAGAATTCAAATTCTCAGATTTTATTCCAAATTAGTTCCAAATCATATATATGTATATACATATATTTATAATCAATTCAATTCAAAACATTTGAATTTTCAAATCTTCACGCCCTTTTCAAACATTTTTTCCCTTTATTCCCAAATTACTATGGTAGAAATCCGTCACTCAGAAACTTGAAAATGAATACCGATAATGTTGCGATCTATTATCAGAATCATTTTCTCGCCACTGAAGTGATTTCAGTGCTTAATCACTTTCAAAATCCATTTAAACCATTCTTATTCAAAAATACTTTAAAGTAATGTTATATTACTTTATAAAAATACTTCAGAAAATATTTCTAATCCTCCGGGATTTAAATTCCAAATTCTGGTTTGAATCCAATTGTAATTCAGCTTATTTGTATATTCGATTCTTATACAAATTCAATTTGGTTTATATAACCATTTCGGTATTATAATCTCATTTGATTATAATAATAACTAACCAGATTAATAATTTCAGAAAATTATTCCTTTTATATCAAAAATAGTTTTGGGCAAAATTAATTCATTTACCCCCTTTAAAACGATACTGTGTCGTATTGTTTTATTCAAGAGTTTAGAAACACTTATCGATACAGTTGTACTTCCTGTATCGACCAGAATTCATAAACCACTCAACAAACCATCCAACACAATATAAAACAATTTTATATCAAATCTACAAATATGCGCTCATATATATACACTCAAACTCAATCTAGGATATTACTAACTACATCTCTATTGAGTCACGCCATAGAGCCAAGGTTACTACTCAACCTTCAGCTCTGATACCAAATGTATTAGCCCGAATTTCTGTACTCTTTGAGTTGACTAATAACACCACACGTCCAACCCAAATTGCACAGAAATACAAATCATTATTAGAAAGAAGTTAGAGGATGAGAAATAGAAAGAAAGAAATATTAGAATAGAAGAAAAACGAAGATCACAAACTCATAGCGGAACGAATATAATATATTAGATAACTTAAACTTTGAAATACAAATCAGTAACTGTATGTATACGTACCATCATCAGAGCACATCAGTTATCTCTGGAACAATTATAAACACCTGTTTCCAGATACTAACATAATACACAGCGGAAAATATGATAGTCTATAGCTAACTTGATGAAGCCTCTTGTTTTGAGCTCCTCTAAGTGAATCTGAAAAATCCTGACTACTTGACTACCCGTACAAATTTGGGCACCCAAGAGTTTAGGGAAAATAAACTCGGGGTCAGTCATGGGACTGATGTGAGTAAACTCCAACCATTTGTTTAACTTCCAAAATCCTTTCGAAAGAAATGATAATCGTAAGACCGATCCACACATAAACACGGATGGTTTTTACCTTATGATAACCAAAATATTTTGTTATCAAAATCTGGCGATATTATAATAGTCTCTACAACAAATAATTAGAATCTAGCGGAATGCTTGCATCTCACGCTCCATATATAATATAAAATCGAAAACCGCAGGGCGCTTATTGGAGATTTGATATCCAACATGACAAGGTATGGAACCACCTTCTGATAGTGTATCTCTAGAGGCGAATACACTGGGTTCAACAAGAACTCTTGCGACCCGGCCCACAAATGACCGACCACTCATTTTGCTTGAGTGTATCGAATGTATATCCCCAACGGTTGGGATCAACAACCGTTTCCCCGAAAGGGACAGCATCGATAGATTAAAGAAGCAAATAAAATTTCTCTAGATAGGTGATTATACATCCTAATGGGAGCGACCCACATAGCCAGGCTGCCTGCCCGATTTTTGTCAATTCCCGGTTGTGAGGCTTGAGGTTTGAATTATCTTCCAGAACATGTGGCCACCATTCACTTTGAATGCCACATCGTCATACCCACCAAATCACAAATTGATTTCCCTAAAAATACCACGGGTATAAAGCTAAGAGAAACGGGTTGCTCCACCACCAAACGTAAGTACATTTGAAGAGATCAACTTACGCGATCTGTTAGATGTACTCTGTCAGACATTCATCCATTCACGTTGTCCTGGGACTGGACAAACCGAAGGCACTATCCCGTAAACAGGATAGCCCTTGCATAACTCCGTCTTCAATTACCTTCATCATATTTGATCGTAACGCTAGTGCCATACAGAGTGGTTTCCAGATAATGAATCTGATCCCAATCTCTCCATATTGACGCCAGAAAAATGGTCAAAAACTTCGATAGTCGGTGATTTAACTATCAAAGAAAAATAAGTGTACAACCAACGATCTTATTTCTAGGTAGGAATTTGATCGATCAATCAACATTGGCCCATTTTAAATTAATTCCTTGTTATATTATCATTTACAATTCTCATTTCCCATCTTTCGTATTCTTTAGAAGCTCGATTTCCCCTCTCGATTCTTTGAAAAACATTTTCAATATTATAATTCCTTTATTCGAGAAGATATCTCTTATTCCAGTTACAAAAAACAGTTCTAAATATTCACGAATCCTTATTTTCTATATTCAGAAAATATACATTATTAATATCGGAAAATATTTCCGAATTCCCTTTCTTAACTCCTCGTTGACCAATTCATTTCATTTTAACAACAGCGTTACAATTGTTATTTCCAAATATTTGATTTATAAAACATTTCTTTTAACAACAGCGTTACAATCGCTGTTTAGAATTATTGAACACTTATTATAACAATAGCGATAAGATCGCTGTTAAAACAGTTATTATAACCGCAGCGTTAAAATTGCTATTTAGATTTACCAAAACATTTATTATAACGGCAGCGTTTAAAATTGCTATTTAAAAATATTTGGTTTATCAAAATGCAACTTGTATTTATTTATTTAAATAAATAAATTAATAAGTAAATAAATAAATAAATAAGTTATTAAATTTGTTTCAAACGAAAAGTAAAATAACTACATCCCTAAATTCGATATAATCGAATTCCAATAAATAACTCTCATTCGAATACTCTATATTCGATTTATATTCTGAACTTCAAAATTTATTTACCGTTTCAAGTAAATTCAAATTTCAAATTCACTATTGAATTTAACCTTTTAATTCCTTTATAACCATTCCGATCTATGAAACGTTATCACAATTTATTTTATATTCTGAATCTTGAACTAAACTCATCGTTTTCTTTTAAAACTTTTTCCCATTTCCCTTTTCATTCAATTTCCAGTTTGGGTTCATATTTCAAATCATCTAACTTTTCTTTATAGATATTTCATTTGCAAAATATTTCCTTTAAACAATTATTCACTTAATCGCAAATATATTCCTTTTACATATAATCAAATCAGTTTGATTTTCATACTTAAAAATAATATCTTAAATGTAACACCCCACGTCCATTAATGTCACTCACAAAGGGAATGCATTAACTTCCATGGAGGTTATAAGTGAATATAGAACAGAAAAATTACAACAAGACAGATAATAAATAGTACTTGGAAATCTAAAACTTCATTTTATTGCAGCGGAAATTAAACATGTTTGTTACATCATAAAACCATAGATCAAAACCAAGTACAATATCCATCTTCATAAAAACAAAATACATAATCCCATTACATAAATAGCCATAAAAAAGATAACAAGCTGGACTTTACTTCAACGGTCCAAGCTTTCCAAAGAGAGATGAAGCAATTCAATCAAACTCCACTAGAGATGGGCCCAACCTGAGGACCTGGAGGGGGAAAAAGGATAGAAATAGAGGGGGTCAGACGTAAAGTCTGGCGAGTATGATAATTCTAACAATACTACTATCAAAATAACCAGACTAAGGCATAAGATGGAAGACAAGTAAATGTCTATGAACTCTTAGGAAGATAAAGATAGCGTTTAAGATAACGTTAAAGATAACGGTAAAGGCACACCTAATTACTAACGAATGATTACTACACTGCACCGCACATTACTACACTGCACCACACCAGTCACCCTATTGTTTGATCCCACTTGCTTCACACAGAAACTTTATAAATAGCCTTACGTACCCTTAGCTGACTACATAGGTGCCGTCTGCCTCTATCTCCACTAGGTGTACCCCACTACCCACTTTCGATCGGCTCCCTACTCGTAGATACCCGTGCTGGCCCCACAGTGGGGTGTATCACTCCCCTAAAGTGGCAACCCGATACAACTTGAGAATGCACGGCTTATACCTGCACGATGCAACAACGTCTTACCTACCAGCCCGGGTCCACACACGCATACGAAACCCGTTGGACTTGCGTTGCCACCGCTCCCCTTTTTAGCCTCTTACAGTCAAACCCAGCATGCGTGTCCCGTCCTCGATTTGGGTCGAGCCCACAAAGATACGTTTGGGATACTGGTCGAAATGGGCCCCCATAAGCTACCCACCTAAGCTTGTCACTAGTATATCCCACTTAACCCTCTTAGTCATGTTCATTTACATGTGTGTTTGGTTAAGTCTTACTAATCGTATTTCACATGCCACTAAGGGCACCCCCTAGATTCCTCATGCCACCCAAGGCACCTACTTAACCCCCATGTCCCACCTTACATGTTTATCTGGTTAAGTATTTCTTAATTCATTCGGGCCATAACCTCATAAAGACCTCTCACATTAGACTGGCATTTATGGCAGCTGGATTTGCTGGGCGGGTCCTGGCAGTCTTACACCATAAAAGAGTCTAACCTCGTGTCTTTACAACCGTTATGCTTTAGTTTAGGCCTAGGACCTCTCACATTGGGCTGACATTTGTGACCACTGGATTTGCCGGGCGGGTCCGGGCAGGTTTACGTCACAAACGAGTCCAACCTCGTGTCCTAAGCATTGATTAACACTTAAAATCTTTTGCCCCAATTTAATAATTCCCTATTCAAATTATTAATTAAGTCAACTTTTAATGATGTCCATAATTGACTCAATTATGGCCATCCACTTATGGCATGCAAAATCATATCAATTGCACCCCAACTTTTTAATATTAAATCCTTAATATTACCCCTACCCCACGTTTATACGTTCGCTTATTCAACGCATAATATAGGCTAGACTTGTATAGTCTAACACCTAGCACAAAGATAAATTATCACAACATATAGACAATTAAAACAAATCTAATCATAATAGGGGTGAAACTTGCATAAACTACACATGTTAAGGATCAAAAGGTGTCAACTTGTTAAATGTCTCAATTTATATGATATGATCATAGCCCAAATCTATACATAAACTTGTATATGGGGTTTTTAGGCAACATAATGATGGTGTGAACTAGCATAGGATATCACATATGTCATAGCATAATTCTAGATGTCATAATAGATGTCTTGGTATATGTTCATAACTTTTCTAATCAATCTAACTTGCATATGTGACTTGTCATATAGATCAACATAACCCAAACATGATGATTTAATTAATATGAACTAACTAGCATAGATGGTAACATCATGGCCTTTTTAACATGTATGATTCATCACAACTTAGCATAGAAACTTTCAACATACATAACATCATCATAGCATGATTTACAACATATAAGATATCATCATCACATAACATTGGATTTACAATATACATGGTAGCAAAAGGGGTTTACAACAACATATATGATAATTCACATCATCTACTCATAATCCATTCATAACTCAACCTAATTAGAATGATAATAATCTTGTTAAGATCATCATACTCACAATTTAGAGAAGAAAAGAGAGAGTTTTGCTTTGCTTTAGTGTTGAGAGAATTAGAATTGAATTTTCTTTTCTTCTTTCTTAGTTGGCGGCGGCTCCATGATTTCCATGGCGATGGTATGACGGTAACTATTCTATTTTAATTAGGTTTAGGGTTAGCATTAGGATGTATTTATAGGTGTAGGAAGTTATTTAGGACCATTAGATTAACCCTGAACCATGAGAACCAATCAAATGCAAAATCTGCATTTGAGCGAATCGGCCCACGGGTTGACAGCCAAACACCCTGGATTAACCCCTAGTCGACCCAGCAAGGCTCGGGTCGACCTCAAAAATGGGCCGGTTCGGTTATTCCCCCTCCCAATTCGCTGTTTTGAACTTTTT
Organism: Allium sativum; assembly: GCA_030737875.1. Classification (NCBI taxonomy): domain Eukaryota; kingdom Viridiplantae; phylum Streptophyta; class Magnoliopsida; order Asparagales; family Amaryllidaceae; genus Allium; species Allium sativum. Next base: position 1,011,777,527 of record CM060926.1, on the reverse strand, counting down.
CGCATATTTATTTATTTAATTTTTAATTTATATATATATATATATCAATATATATATATTTCTCTGCGCAACCCATTTCACTTAATTCTTTTCTAAAAATTAAGTATACTTTAATTTGTGAATTTTAATGTTATAAAATTACGGGGTGTTACATTCTCCCCTCCTTAAAGGATTTCGTCCCCGAAATCTCCAAGTCAAGAAGAATGTATATCCTACCATCTAATCGTCCATCTACTCAACCATCAAACACCAGCATCCGTTGTCCTTAAAAAACTTCTAATGCTTTAATGTTTATATGCACAGTGTGTGTATATGTCCATATCTAATGCAAAATTAGGCGGTCTACTGATTCAGTCGACCTCCTTAGTGCAATTCATGATAGTGCCATGCGTCCAATATGTATGCAAAAGAATCCTAATGATACATATTAATTCTATATGCGTGCACAACCATCCACCCGAATGCAGCAACTATATGATAATACAACCATTATACATCCATTTTACTAAATACATCCATATATATGCAATATGCAATATGAAGTGACTGAGACGATCTGGTGCCTAATAGTGTGTGTATATGCATCCACGAGCAACCACTAGCAAACACTTGCATCCACTTTGCATCCACCATACATAACATGTCTCAAACACATGTTTCAACCATAGGATTATCCTAACTAAAGGTCAAAGTTACTAGCGAGAGGATATACTAAAGATAAGATAAGTACAAGCTAAGCGATAAAGGAGAAAATAAAAGACATACCCTCAAAAAGAAAAGGGTATCGTGAACGCATCTTCTCTTCTGTTTCCCAAGTAGCGTTGCACTCATCATCTCCCCATTGCACTTTGACTAGTCTGACCTCTCGATTCCTCAACCTCTTGATCTCCGACCCAAGAATGTGCGTAGGAGCTCGTCGAATTGTCGCATCACGCTCTATCTCCACCTCTCTAAGAAAGCTCGGCTCTACCACTTCCGCGGTCTCGTGCAAGCACTTCCTCAAATGTGACACATAGAATATGTCGTGTACACCACTAAGTCTCTCGGGCAACTCCACTCTTTACGCCATCTGTCCAATTTTCTCCTTAATAGGAAACGACCCTACAAACCTTGGTGCTAATTTCCTAACGGACCCAAAGCGAAAAACGTTCCGTAATGGAGACACTTTGACAAAGACCATGTCCCCAACTTCAAACTCGAGATATGTCCTCCTCTTATCCGCATAATATTTCTGCCTATCCTGTGTTGCTTTCATCCTCCTTCGAATCAAGTCGATCTTCTCCGAAGTCTCCCTAATCATATCGGGCCCAAGTAAGATCTTATCCGTAGATTCCCACCAACATGTAGGTGAACGACAAGGTCGTCCATAAAGAGCTTCGAATGGTGCCATGCCAATGCTGGACTGAAAGCTGTTATTATATGCGAACTCCACCAATGGAAGATGCTCTTCCCACGTACCCCCAAAGTCTAGGATACATAGCCTCAACAGATCTTCTAGAATGAGATTCACCCTCTCGGTCTGGCCGTTCGTCTGAGGATGATATGCGGTGCTCAAACAGAACTGAGTCCCTACCGCCTCTTGTAAGCTTCTCCAAAATTCGCTAGTGAAAATAGGATCGCGGTCGCTCACTATGCTAGGAGGAACACCGTGCAAACGAACTATTTCTCGAACGTATACGGAGGCTAACCATGGAGCAGTCCTCTTACTCTTTACGGGAAAGAAATGGGCGCTTTTAGTAAGTCTATCTACTATAACCCAAATTCCCGTATTACCCTTCCTTGATCGCGGTAACCCATCCACAAAATCCATCGAGACACTTTCCCACTTCCATAGTGGAACCTCCAATGGGTGAAGCAACCCACCGGGTTTCTTTTGCTCCGCTTTTACTTGTTGGCATACCAAGCATCTAGCGACATACTCGGCCACGTCTTTCTTCATGCCGGCCCAAAAGTAAACTCTCTTCGTGTCTTTGTACATCTTGTCCCCGCCGGGATGAATGGTCATCTTCGAATGATGTGCTTCGTCAAGAATAGTCTTCCTTAGGTCATCGTCTTTTGGTACACAAAGTCTACCGTCCCTACGTAACCAACCCTTATCGTCTAGGGTATACCTACGGAGATGGCTTGATGACTCCCCTCCTTTGAGTTTTTCTACTAACTCAACCAATTGCGGGTCATCTCGCTGTGCCTCGCCAATCCGTCCCAAAAGCGTAGGTCTGACCTCCAAGGATGCTAGCAAACCGGGTACGAAGTCAACGGAAGGTCTAAAGTCAAACATCGAAATGAATTCTAAACTTCGCCGCTCAATAAACAAAGGACTTAAGGATAATCCTTTTCTACTTAAGGCGTCTGCCACCATGTTACCCTTGCCAGGGGTATAGGCTATTTCGAAGTCGTAGGACGCTAAGAACTCCATCCACCTTTGCTGCCTTAAGTTCAAGTCCTTTTGAGAGAATAGGTATTTTAAAGACTTGTGGTCAGTGAATAATTCGAATTTCTCGCCAAGAAGATAATGACGCCAAGACTTAAGCGCGAAAACAATAGCGGCCAATTCTAGGTCATGTGTAGGATAATTTTTCTCATGTGCTCTCAACTACCTTCCACCATAGGCTATTACCCTACCCTCTTGCATTAAGACTGCGCCTAGTCCTGTCCCACAAGCATCAGTATAAACGATAAACGGCTTACTCCCGTCTGGCAATACTAAGACTGGGGCTGAAGTCAAAGCTCTCTTCAAACGTTGGAACGCATCATCACAATCTACGTCCCATGTGAAAACTAGGTTCTTCTTCGTCAAGCGTGTCAATGGAGCTGATATCTTTGCGAAGTCTTTGATAAACTTCCTATAGTAGCTAGCCAACCCCAAGAAACTTCTCACTTCGGTAGCATTTTTGGGAACCTTCCAATCTTGGATGGCCACCACCTTCGCGGGATCTACAGCTATCCCTTCTTTGGAAACCATGTGTCCTAAGAACCGTACTTGCTTCCTCCAAAAGTGACACTTAGAAAATTTAGCCTTAAGCTTATGCGCTCGAAGTGTCTCCAACACTTCCCTAAGATGTAGGGCATGCTCTTCTTCATCCTTAGAAAAGATCAAGATGTCATCTACAAAGACTACCACGAATTTGTTAAGGTACTCCCTAAACACCCTACTCATCAAATCAACAAAATATGCTGGGGCGTTTGTCAAACCGAAGGGCATCACTAGCCATTCATAGAAACCGTCCGCAGTCCTAAAGGCAGTCTTGTCTATGCTATCCTCAGCCACTCTTAACTGATAGAACCCAGTGGCTAAGTCCAACTGCGAAAACGCTGAGGCGCCAACTAACTGATCGAAGAGATCGTCAATCCTCGGCAGTGGGTGTCTGTTCTTCTTAGTAAGTTTATTAAGTTCTCTATAGTCCACACAAAGTCTAAGGGACCCATCCGCCTTCGTGGCAAATACTACTGGAGCACCCCACTCCGATATACTTCGTCTTATGAACCCCTTCTCAAGCAACTCCTTCACTTGCTTATCGAGTTCCCTCCTTTCACGTGGAGCCACGTGGCGTACTGGCAAAGATACTGGTTTCGCATTATCCACAAGATATATTCGAAAATTTATCTCCCACTTCGGAGGCAAGCCCTTCACCTCCTCAAACACATCCGAATATTCTCGGACCACTCTAACAGATCATAGATTTTCCTCAGACGCGTCAAGCGATTCTAGATCACTTAGCATAACCGAATTTATAGGATTACAGAAGATTTCGAGAGTGTTGCCAAGGCGAGTCATGAGCCTAACTACTCTCCTTTCACAATCAAGAACGACCCCATTTCTGGATAACCAATCCATTCCTAAAATTAGCCCATAGCCCGTGAAGCCCAACACATAAGCATCACATCTAAATTCAACGCTAAGTATAGAAATTTTCAAATCCAAACACATCATAGACAAATAAGCTGAGCCCCCAATTGGATTCGAAAAGGGATCCTCTACTAAACTGGTGTTTAAGTGCAGTGATTCAACTAATGATGTAGAGATAAACGAATGTGATGCGCCCGAATCGAATAAGGTACGGACAGGATGATCAAACATAAAAACTAAGCTTTCAACAGAAATGGTTCTACCTCGTTCTTGCAGCGGTGGGACCGCGAGAGCCTGAACTTGTCCCCTAGCCTGCCCTGGTGCCATAAGAGCCTGCACCTGTCCTCCCGAGGTAGCTCCTGCCCTCTGCCCCTTCTTTGGGCAGTCCTTCACTAAATGTCCCGCATCGCCACAATGAAAACAGCCTGTCTTCTTTTTCTTTCGGCAATCCTTGCTGAGATGGCCTGGGGTTCCACAGTTAAAGCACTTCTTCTTTCCCTTGCCATTATTGTCTTTTCCACCCTTCTTGTTTTGCTGTTATGGTTTCTTCTGATCCCCCTTCTTCTCGGGTGCCTTATCAGCTTTAGCGCTTTTCTCCTCATGCATGAGCGCCATTTCTACTAACTTCTCAAAGGTGGCCCCCATCGGGATGTGGGTCATAGCCAACCCTTGCAATGGTTCATTCAAGCCATTCACGAACCTTAGAGCCTTCTTCTCCGACGTGTTTACTAAGTCCAAGCCAAACCTTGCTAACTGATTAAATTTATTGACATATTCTTTCACTGATGAGCTTCCTTGCTTCAATGTCAAGAACCTTTCCATATATAGATTTTCTTCCGCCCTTGAGAGAAACTTCGCCTCGAACCTACGTCTGAAATCCGCCCAAGAGTCAACAGGACGCTCCCCATTAGTGACCTCCCACCAAAACGAGGCCTCTCCCTTCATCAACCAAGCTGCTAAACGATCCTCCCTTCTTCTACTTCAAAGATTTCTAGCAATTCTTCCACCTCCTTAAGCCAATCTCTAGCTTCCACAAACGTTTCTGACCCTTGAAATGGTTTTTCACCCATAGCCTTGAATTCCATGCACGTCTTTGCAAAAGTATCTATGCGAGGAGGAGGAGGAGGAACGGGTGCAACTGGTGGTGGAGGAACATTGGCTGGACCTGCAGCGGCCTTAGCCTCCAATAGCCTCCTATACCATCCTGGTATCGTTACACTGTCGGGTAGATTAAGATCTTCAGCCATGCTGAAACGAAAAAGGAAAGATTCAAAATGGAGAATTCGAAAGATAAAGATATGTGGCTATTGGGGATTATGTTTTTCTTAAAAACTTTTCTCTTTAAATTTCTCATTAAAACATGTTTTTGAAAACACTTCTTCTAAAAATAACTATTTTTCTAAAGTATTTTTATCTGTTCTGGTAACCTTAAGCTCTGATACCACGTGTAACACCCCATGTCCATTAATGTCACTCAAAAAGGGAATGCATTAACTTCCATGGAGGTTATAAGTGAATATAGAACAGAAAAATTACAACAAGACAGATAATAAATAGTACTTGGAAATCTAAAACTTCATTTTATTGCAGCGGAAATTAAACATGTTTGTTACATCATAAAACCATAGATCATAACCAAGTACAATATCCATCTTCATAAAAACAAAATACATAATCCCATTACATAAATAGCCATTAAAAAGATAACAAGCTGGACTTTACTTCAACGGTCCAAGCTTTCCAAAGAGAGATGAAGCAATTCAATCAAACTCCACTAGAGCTGGGCCCAACCTGAGGCCCTGGAGGGGGAAAAAGGATAGAAATAGAGGGGGTCAGACATAAAGTCTGGCGAGTATGATAATTCTAACAATACTATTATCAAATTAACTAGACTAAGGCATAAGCTGGAAGACAAGTAAATGTCTATGAACTCTTAGGAAGATAAAGATAGCGTTTAAGATAACGTTAAAGATAACGGTAAAGGCACACCTAATTACTAACGAACGATTACTACACAGCACCGCACATTACTACACTGCACCACACCAGTCACCCTATTGTTTGATCCCACTTGCTTCACACAGAAACTTTATAAATAGCCTTACGTACCCCTAGCTGACTACATAGGTGCCGTCTGCCCCTATCTCCACTAGGTGTACCCCACTACCCACTTTCGATCGGCTCCCTACTCGTAGATACCCGTGCTGGCCCCATAGTGGGGTGTATCAATCCCCTAAAGTGGCAACCCGATACAACTTGAGAATGCACGGCTTATACGTACACGATGCAACAACGTCTTACCTACCAGCCCGGGTCCACACACGCACACGAAACCCGTTGGACTTGCGTTGCCACCGCTCCCCGTTTGGCCTCTTACAGTCGAACCCAGCATGCGTGTCCCGACCTCGACTTGGGTCGAGCCCACAAAGATACGTTTGGGATACTGGTCGAAATGGGCCCCCACAAGCTACCCAGCTAAGCTTGTCACTAGTATATCCCACTTAACCCTCTTAGTCATGTTCATTTACATGTGTGTTTGGTTAAGTCTTACTAATCGTATTTCACATGCCACTAAGGGCACCCCCTAGATTCCTCATGCCACCCAAGGCACCTACTTAACCCCCATGTCCCACCTTACATGTTTATCTGGTTAAGTATTTCTTAATTCATTCAGGCCATAACCTCATAAAGACCTCTCACATTAGACTGGCATTTATGGCAGCTGGATTTGCCGGGCGGGTCCGCGCAGTCTTACACCATAAAAGAGTCTAACCTCATGTCTTTACAACCGTTATGCTTTAGTTTAGGCCTAGGACACAAACGAGTCCAACCTCGTGTCCTAAGCATTGATTAACACTTAAAATCTTTTACCCCAGTTTTAATAATCCCCTATTCAAATTATTAATTAAGTCAACTTTTAATGATGTCCATAATTGACTCAATTATGGCCATCCACTTTTGGCATGCAAAATCATATCAATTACACCACAACTTTTTAATATTAAATCCTTAATATTACCCCTACCCCACGTTTATACGTTTGCTTATTCAACGCATAATATAGGCTAGACTTGTATAGTCTAACACCTAGCACAAAGATAAATTATCACAACATATAGACAATTAAAATAAATCTAATCATAATAGGGGTGAAACTTGCATAAACTACACATGTTAAGGATCAAAAGATGTTAACTTGTTAAATGTCTCAATTTATATGATATGATCATAGCCCAAATCTATACATAAACTTGTATATGGGGTTTTTAGGCAACATAATGATGGTGTGAACTAGCATAGGATATCACATATGTCATAGCATAATTCTAGATGTCATAATAGATGTCTTGGTATATGTTCATAACTTTTCTAATCAATCTAACTTGCATATGTGACTTGTCATATAGATCAACATAACCCAAACATGATGATTTAATTAATATGAACTAACTAGCATAGATGGTAACATCATGGCCTTTTTAACATGTATGATTCATCACAACTTAGCATAGAAACTTTCAACATACATAACATCATCATAGCATGATTTACAACATATAAGATATCATCATCACATAACATTGGATTTACAAAATACATGATAGCAAAAGGGGTTTACAACAACATATATGATAATTCACATCATCTACTCATATTCCATTCATAACCCAACCTAATTAAAATGATAATAATCTTGTTAAGATCATCATACTCACAATTTAGAGAAGAAAAGAGAGAGTTTTGCTTTGCTTTAGGGTTGAGAGAATTAGAATTGAATTTGCTTTTCTTCTTTCTTAGTTGGCGGCGGCTCCATTGATTTCCATGGCGATGGTATGACGGTAACTATTCTATTTTAATTAGGTTTAGGGTTAGCATTAGGATGTATTTATAGGTGTAGGAAGTTATTTAGGACCATTAGATTAACCCTGAACCATGAGAACCAATCAAATGCAAAATCTGCATTTGAGCAAATCAGCCCACGGGTTGACAGCCAAACACCCTGGATTAACCCCTAGTCGACCCAGCAAGCCTCAGGTCGACCTCAAAAATGGGCCGGTTCGGTTATTCCCCCTCCCAATTCACTATTTTGAACTTTTTCGCATATTTATTTATTTAATTTTTAATATATATATATATATATATATATATATCAATATATATATATTTCTCTGCGCAACCCATTTCACTTAATTCTTTTCTAAAAATTAAGTATACTTTAATTTGTGAATTTTAATGTTATAAAATTACGGGGTGTTACATTAAACCCAAATTCTATTTATATCCTCTATTCAAAGTTTTCATACAAATCTCATTCTTATTCCAATCGTTTAAATTTCCGTTTATAATTTCCTTAATAATTTGCTAAGTTCAAATCTTATTTCAAATATTGGTTTCAAATCCCATTCCTACTTTCCCATATAAATTCATATTTGGATTTATATTTCCATTTATCCAATGATAACTAATTTACTTGATTTATATACTCGTTTAAAATCAACTTCTTGTTTTAATAAAACAAGTTTGTACCTTTCAACTATACTCGAAATAACACTTCAATTTTTTGGAAAAATATATTTTCTTTTTAAATCTCAAATTTCATTTTCTATTCGAGAATATTTTACGGTATTTAAATACCAAAATTCTAGGGCCAGGGTAACTCAACACAGCATAATCAATCACAGTATATATCACAGTAAATAACAAACAATAATATAAATGTTGAGGAATCCAGTTGGGTTCCTCCAACCTGTTTTCCTGCATCCACAGATGTTAACCAACATTAATTTCACATAAATATGAAATATCATGGTGAACAGAATTATTAAACGATCAATGATATAACTATATCAACCAATTCAACCAGTTATTAAATAAATTTGTCTATACAAAAATGGTGGCCGACACTCTTCGTTCTAATCCGCAATTCTTTCAATATGTATCTCGTTCTATTCCGCAATTCCTTCAATCTTTTTATTGGGATTCCAGACTGTGTGATGAGGTGATTAAGGAGATTCCATTTTCCTACCAAGATTCGATCTCATCTAGAATTCAGAAACGCCTTCGACGATGCTATCGTTGTGGGGATACTAGTCATCTGGTGGGTAATTGTAGAAATCAAGTTAAGTGCTTTAATTGTGGCAAATTTGGTCATAGAAGATCCAATTGCGTGGAGTGTTGGGAATTCAAAGAATAATTTGGGGAAAAAATCCGTTTAATATCTGCTTTGAAACAAAAAGAACTGTCCAAAAGGAGGGAAGTGATGTCAAATCTCGCAATCAAATTTTGAATTCTGGCATGATTCTATTAAAGAAGTATATGAGTAATCAAGAACAGACTGATGTTGTTAAATAATGTCAGGAACTAGGAATGGGTGAAGGAGGTTTTCACAGACCAGGTTATGACAATGGTGCGAAATTAAACCTTTATATGATGTGCCTTGGAAAGCACTGGAATCCAATGACAAGAATGTACGAAGATAGGCGAGCCTGTGATGGCGAAGCTTCCCCGAAAATTCCGATTTAATTTCCTGGTCAAAAGATCCATTGATGTTGCTCATAATGTGATTAAGGAGAGTGGTGGGAGTGATGAAGATTTACCTACAATGAAACCCGACGTATGTATTGTCAATTTTTATTACAATGATGGTAATTTGGTTCTCCATCAACGTAGAGACGAAAGTGATGAAAGCCTCTCGGCTGGTTTACCTGTAGTCTCATTCTCAATAGGGGATTCTGCCGAATTTGTATATAGGGATGAGAGGAATAACGGGTTGGTAAAGAAAGTCCTATTGGAATCAGGGGATGTATTAATTTTTGGGGGAAAATCTAGACATATTTTTCATGGAATTTCAGGAATTGTCAATGAAACGGCTGCGGATTGGTTAATTGAGGAAACTAATATGAGATCAGGTAGACTTAATCTCACCTTTAGACAGAATATTTTAGATACAAGTGCTAATTATGACTCTCAGTTTGTACCCAATTCTTCTCAGAGGTCGTATGTTGATGTTGTTAAGTATTCTTCACCACACATTTCATGGAAAACTGCTGTGACAAATGGGATTAATCGGTAGAAAATGTTAAGTGTTCGTTCATGCTTTAAATGTGGTTACTCTGATCATTTGGCTAAGGAATGTAGGAATGGTATACGCTGTTACAAGTGCGGAGGTATTGGCCATCGAGTTTCTAGTTGTCCAGATATTTTTAGTGGTAAAACAGTGCCGGATCTTATGCATCGTAACTGCTCGAAGTTATGCCTGAAACTGTTGAAACTCATTGACCTCTATGATTTGGATTTTTGGTATCATGATGGTGCTTATTCATTGTTGTTGTTGGGGTGGCATCTAGAAGGGCTTATTGATGGATTATTATGGCGCAAAATCTTCTCTTTTGACATGGTTACTCCTCCATTACCGTATCCGATGGATCGAAAAGAACATGCATTTCACTTCAGTCTTAACCTCACGAAGTTGAGGAGATTGTACTCTTTCTCGGTTGTAAGAAACAAGCAAAGGGCCTTATTGCTATTAGAAGAAATCATGGAACATTTCGATGTAATTAACACTGCTGTTAATTGCGAATGATGTGTTAGTGTCTTTCAAGTTTCGAGTATTTATGTTGATCATGCTCCTTTGAGGGCCGAAGGGACCTTGTTGAACATGGATTCAGAACCTACAGGGAAGAGTGGATTGTTGGAAGACCGGGCTGATCATGTTACTCAGTTTGTTGAGAATGAATTGGTGGGTGCTAATGAGAGGGATAAGGCATTTCTGAAATACGATCCTATGAGCGACGATCCAGCTGTTATTCTTTGTTATGATTCTAGTAGTGAAGATTGTCATAATGTTAACAAATATGCAAGCACTAGTAAGGTAAAGGAGGTGATGACGGGAGATGATTTGGTCGATATGGAAGAATATGACGGGGCTTTTGTTAGCAGTGTGCAACAACATGTTATGGAGGAGGGGAGTGATTGGGTAGTGGCTGAGGAAGAGGTTTTAGCAAACTGTTTTGAGGTTCTTAAGGAGCTTGTCGAAGAAGAGGGGAGTGTTTTGGATCAGTCTTTGGTGTCTAGGTCAACCTTTCTGAGGGGTAGAAAGGGCTTTCGAGTGGGGAAAGTTAAAACTGGCAGGAGAATGAAGAAGCTGTCAGAGATGGTTAAGTCGTTGGAAGTTACGACAGACCAATGTAATGTGGCAGGCGAGGTGAGGTTGGATGAGAATGGTAGCCAGTCTGGTGGTTATGGGCTTTCTATGGTAAGAAGCGGGTCAGGGAAGAATACTGGTGCCATGATCAATGATGTGGTAAGTCGTGCTGTTATTAACTGTGGGACTATTTCGCTTGGTGATGAGTTATTATTGTCTTCGTCGATGGGTTCTGTTGAATTGAATGGACTGTTAGTTGGTTTGGTTAAGGATGGATGTTTGATTTGGTTTAAAGTATCATCTGTGGGTGTGTTCTCTTTAGTCTGGTGTCCAAGCTTTGGCGTGACGCAATTGGCAAGTGTCATGCCTTGTTCGGAAAACCAACCCAGTGCTTTGATCTCGGTTGAGGGGACTATAGTTGATGATGGGACTCCTCTTAACGGTTACGTCACTCATCGCCGAAGGAGTGGGAGTCGAAGGCGCACAGTGCGCAGTTCTGGAATGGTTAGACGTAGTGCGAGATTAAGACATAGATCCGATCCATCTTAAGGTAGGTTCCCGAACTCGGTAGCTAATGGCAGCAATGCGAGTTTGGGCTCAGGTATGGTTTCTGTTTATGGTAGTGATTACTCTCCTTTTGCTTTAGGTAGTCTTTCATCTAGCCAGTTATTTCAATTAGCTAGTGATTCTGCCTTTTTGTATTTTCAGATATGGATTTGGATGCTAATTACATTAGGGATAGGGAATTAGAGAGAGTATCCTCTTTGCGTCGATGAGGATTGTTAGTTGGAATATTCGAGGATTAAATGAACCGAAAAAACGTGCTAAGGTTAGATCTTTCTTTAAAGATTTTCACATTGATATTGTTTTACTTCAGGAAACCAAAATAGAAAACCCTGATTCTAGATTTTATAATGGGTTAGGTGGGTCTCTCTTTAGGAATTGTTCATGTCTTCCGTCCATAGGAAGGGCTGGTGGTCTTATGATTGGCTGGAAAGACAATCAATTTAGACTCGTTCAGGAGTTCCCTTTGTTGCATTGCCTGCATATTATTTTAGCCTCACTAGTAGATAATTCGTTACTAGGAATTTCAAACGTATATGGTCCTCATACTAAAATTGAGAGAAGACTTTTGTGCACCGAATGTGCTGATTTTAGAAATCTCATCCCAATCAATGGATAGTTGGGGGGGGATTTCAATGTCAGCAGATTTTTAGGGGAAAGATCACCTAGGGAAGGTGATTTCTGTGACATGGAGGAATTTAATGATTTTATAATAGATAAAAATTTAATTGAGGTCTCCCTCAATAATAGAATGTTCACATGGTCTAATGATAGAGATGATCCTTCTATCGCACTTTTAGATAGACTTTTTATCAGTACAGAGGTAGAGGATGAATTCCTCATTTGTAGAGTTAAGGGTATGGCTTTCTTATTACCGGATCACTGCCCTATTATTCTTTCGTGTGATTCGAATGTACAAATTAGTAATTGTTTTAAATTTGAAAAAATGTGGTTATTAGATTCCAATTTTAGTAATTTAGTCTCAGTTAAATGGTATTCTTTATTTTATTTTAATAATTTATATAAGGGAAATTCTGCGAAGATCTTCGTTGCTAAGCTTGGCAAGTTAAGATTTTTTCTTAAATGGTGGAATAAGTACATTTTTGGTAGTGTTAGAATTAGAAAAGATAAGATTTTGTGTGAGATGTTAGATATTGAAAAAGTTAGCGAAACTAGGATTCTTAATCTAAATGAGAAAGACAGACTTTGCTACCTTAGAAATGATCTCAAATTGATTTTAGAAAAAGAGGAGATCGTGTGGAAGCAAAGATCCCGAGTTCAATGGATTAAGGAAGGGGATAATAACACGAAATTTTTTCATAGCGTGGCTAATAAGCGGAGACGTGATAATATGATTCATTCTATATTTATTAATGGCGTAGAGGTAACTGTCCAGAAGGATTTAAATGAGGCCTTTACTAGGTATTATAAGCACATCTTAGGAACTAGGGCTAATAGAAGGATTAATGTTAGATTCGAGTTAGCATATTTAGATAGTCCATTTACTGAGAGGGAGATTTGGAAGGCTATCTGTAATATGCCTAGTGACAAAGCTCCTGGACCAGATGGTTTTTCAGTTTTATTTTATAAACAATTTTGGGAGTTTTTAAAGTTTGATATTATTAATCTCTTCAATGATTTTTATAATGGTGAATTGTGTCTAGGTAGTTTTAATTTTGCTAATGTCATCCTCATTCACAAGAAAGTGGGTGCTAACTCTCTTAAGGATTTTAGGCCTATTTCATTAATTAATGTTTCGGTTAAGATCATATCAAAAGTCCTTGCTAATAGACTTAGTATAAAGATGAACAATCTCATAGATGTTTCACAAACAGGATTTATCAAGGGTAGAAATATAGTGGATGGAGTAGCTGCTGTACAGGAGTACATTAATGTTTGTTGTAAAAACAATTTTACCTGTTCCATTTTGAAATTAGATTTTGAGAAGGCCTTCGACTCCGTTGATTGGGATTTTATTTGCGAACTATGTCTTGCTATGGGCTTTAGTGTTAGATGGACCAACTGGATCATGCTTTTGCTTAGGTCTGGATGCTCCAGTATAGTTGTAAATGGAGTTGTTGGCAAGAAGATCCAGTCCAAGAGAGGCCTTAGACAAGGAGATCCTCTTTCGCCCTTTTTATTTAATTTAGCAGTAGATGTTTTTTCTAGAATCATTAAGAGAGCCGGGAGTTTAGGTGTCATAGGAAGTGTTGGGAATGAGGAGTTTAATAATGAATTATCTATTCTTCAATTTGCAGATGACACATTATTATTTTCCTCTCATTTACCTAAACATGTCATTGCCCTGAAGTTTATTCTTTATTGTTTCGAGATGTTGTCTGGTCTTCGAATCAATTTTGACAATAGTGCGGTAATGGTTCTCAATGATAGTGATAACGTTGAGTCTTTAGTTGCTAGTACTTTGAACTGTTCTACCATGAGTTTCGCTTTTGATTATTTAGGTTTTAAAATTAGACCTTCGAAACTTAAGAAGGATGATTGGTTAGTCATTATTGATAAGACCAATAATAGGTTATCGAGTTGGAATAGCAGATTTCTTTCTAGAGCAGGTAGATTAGTTCTAGTTAATTCACTTTTGTCGGCCATTCCCATGTATTGGGTGGTTGTTCATCGTTTTCCTCTATGGGTTATCGAAAAAATTGATAGAATTAGACGAAATTTTCTTTGCAGTGGTGTTCCTATTTGTAGAGGTTATAAATGCTTAGTTAATTGGGAGGTATGTTGTAAGCCCAAGAGAGATGGGGGTTTAGGGATCATTAATCTTTATAATTTTAATTCAGCACTTTTAGGAAAATGGTTATGGAGATTTAGGTGTTCTGATGTTTCGGCTACATGGAAAGCTATTGTTTCCAAATTTTATTACTCTGGGGGTGAGTTTATTGTAGGGTCGGGATTTAGTTGGTATAATAGATTATCTCATTTTTAGAGGTCTGTATTGTATTATTTTGACTTCTTCAGGATAGGTTGTAAGGTGATTGTTCATTTTGGCAATTCCACTTTCTTTTGGCATGATGCTTGGATTTCTAGTGTACCGTTTAAAACCGAATTTAGTGAGCTTTTTAATATTTGCGGTTTTAAGAATGCATTAATTGCTGATGTCTATAGAAGGGATTTAGATCCCCAGTGGGAGGTTTCCTTTGTTAATATTTTGGAAGGAGATTTGATTAGGCAATTAGCCTTACTAAAAGCTAAGTTAGCCTTGTATCACTTGGATGAGAATGGTGATTCCTTTAGTTGGGGTTTAGATAAGAGTTTAGTATACTCGGTCAATTCTATGTATAATCTCATTAATTTTTCTGGTGTTTCTCTTCTCCCCTTTAAGTTTATTTGGAGTTCTAATTCCCCTCCTAAAGCTAAGTTTCTTATGTGGCTAATTATTCATAAAAAGCTTAATACGATCGAGCTTTTGAAGAAAAAGAATATTTTGTTTAATGTTAAGTGTTGTTTTTGTAATCTTTTGGATGAAGATGTTGATCATTTATTTTTCTAATGCTATTCTACAAATTATATTTTAATTATGGTTTTTAGGATTTTTACTTTTGTTAGTATTAACTTTTTAGCAATTGTGTTGTATATTGGAATCACTATAGATTTGGCTATAACTCTAGACAGAGAGAAGTGACGGATTCTTTAGTTATTATCATAAGCTGGTTCATTTGGTTGGAATGAAACTAGAGATTTTTTCACTCTATTACATTGTCAGCTGAGAATTTAATTATTAAGATAGTTAATTACTGTCTAGATTGGATGTCCACGTTACGTTATAAGGATTCTCGATTAGGTCATTCTTTATATAAGGTAAGACTTAATTTGAGCTTATTTCTGAGAATTAATAGATTCTTTAGAGGTAATCAGTATCGTATTTGTGTTTAATCTCTGTCATATTGGTTTACCTGTTAGTCTCTATTTATTTATTTTCTCCTCTTTTATCACATATATATATATGGATACATCTATATATTTATTAATGTATACATATATATATTTATATATATGTAAATATATATATATATATAATCATTCATATCCATACATATATGTGAAGGGTACTTTTGTTTTTGTTTTTTGTTTTAGTACTTTTCAGGTACTCAGGTTGATGCATAGTATTGTGGTGATCAGAAGATAGTTGTTTGGACTGAAGATTTGCATTTCATTTGTAGTTTTGTGGGCTTATTGTTAGAGAGTTTTGATGCTGTATTTCATTATTTTTGCTTTTACATAGAGAGTATGGGTTATTGTATTGGAGTAGATATACTTCAATATCGGGTGGTGGCCTTGCCGGAATTCGATATTGGAGTAGATGGGCGGTGGTTTATCCGGAGCTCATCTATCTACGATCCTTTACATTCCTAGAGTCGTGTTAGGTTTTTACCTTGTATCCTTATGTTCTATAGTAAGACTCTGTATCCTTGTTTTTATTATATATATATATATTTATATGTGTGCTTTCTTCTCTTCAGAAGATCACACATTTTTGTTTTCAAAAAAAATATCAACCAATTTATCAACCATTCAGCCAAACTACCATCACACAGTATAAAATTAATTAAAACTTGTCTATATAAAAATATAAACGAAGCAGAGTTAGTGAGTTTACTCACCTCGGTTTGCAGTTGACGGTTCTGCTTTCATTCGTTTATAATCAAACAAGTGATTGATTTTAACACTAAATTCTAGTAGTTTTGTTCTCCGCCACAATGATTCCACAACGAAGATCTAGTCGTTATGCTTCCAACGTAGTTTTGTTCATCCAATTCTAATCAAAACCGAATTAGTCATAGTCATTATACATTTACTATGAATTAGATTAATTTATAATTTACTAATATATCATTAGACTTTAATTACCATAATTAATGAAATTAAATTGTGGCCTTACTACCTTTCTTTCAATCGTTAACCAAGATAGCCGTGACTCCCTCTTGAAGCAGCAAAACCATATTGCCATTCATGTAGCAACCCACTACTGTGCCAATCCAGATCCACTAACTTGCTCCGCAAAACCCATTTATATATTATTTTTTACTAACACAGTATGCTCCTTAAACCTTCTTTTCCAATCCTTGAATAGGCCTGTGCCATGCTTCTTTAATCAACGTAACCACCAACAAAACCTCACTTCTCAGAAATGTGCCCCACTACTTAAACACCACTGTTAATCTCCTTCTTAATCACCATTCTTCCTTTTCATTCTTTCCTGTTCAACAACGGACCAACCACTTCCTCATAAAAAAATCACCGAACACAACCACACCCTAATCACCACTTAATTACGCCTTAAACCCTTACAGCGTTCAAATTGGCACCTCGGAAAACAAAAACTCCAACCCCGTACTTCACCATGACCAATCTCCCTTCTTTTTACCAAACTTCCCTTCCACTTCACGAGAATTCAACTTTCCAACTACTCCTTCAGTCCCTTGTTCTTCAATCCGAAAATACAGTTATCATCCTCGTCGAATTCTCTACACAACTGCGTCGATCCCCCTCAACTCGTGCGCTCTGGTCAGCTGCGTCTAGAAAATTTCCACGAACCCTACTAAGAGATCCGCAAACAAAAATATAGCAAAATTTCCCAAAACTCTACCCAATCGAGCTACCTACTGACAGGAACTCAGTGCTGAATCAAAATGTGTTTCAGTCACTAGAATTTGGTTCGTGGTCATCCAAGACTGTCGTGGAAAGACCCTTGGTCTCCAGGAGATGCTTCGAGCTCGATAAAAACTGTACCAGGTGGAGACTCGCGATTTCGTAAGGTCCGTAAATCGAGCCATTTTCCATTACGGTTTGGATTTGGTATTGATCTATATAGCTCGGTTTTCTCACACTTGGCTTTGGATATGAGAACATGAATTGAGGAGTAGAGAACAGTATTTAAATGCAAGGTGGTTTGGACACCACGGTATCAGTTTACTTGGCACTCACGTGAAGTGTGAGCCTTGGAGAACACAGTTTCACTGTCTTGGCTTTCACGGTTCTCTTTTTTTTATATTTATATTTTTATCAGATGTACTATTAAATTTTATACAGTGTGTATAGCGTGATGTCTAGGCAGTATGCTAGTGTAGGCATGTGGGAGGGATATGGCTTTGTGTACTGAATTTGATGTTGCAAACGCCCTTTTTAGGCAATATATGTGTGGTCACTTTCACCTGAGATATGTTGTCCCAGCGTATTGTCTGAGATTTTGCAAATCTTATATGGGAGTTTGCTAGTACTAGCCCAACCCTATTTGAGATTTTTTTTTTTAGATGTAATACTTAACTCAGACATGATGTTAGGACATTACAACATCAAAATGTTGAACCGTAGACCAACGAAAAGATATGTCAATATATGGGTATTATTTTATCTTTTAAAATTCTAGTGTACGGGTTATATTAAGATTTTGTTCATGTTCGAGTCATTGCGGACAGAAATAAGAATACGGTCGTGTCGAGTAATGTACCACGATCCCAAAAATATAATAATATCGATAGTTTAACTTATATTATGAAACCCCAAAAATGCTGATATGGGATGTAAAAAACTCCAAATAAAAAGTAGCCTATTTTCCAAAATAAAAATTACAGTAAAATTCTAAAAATTAAATTATCACTACGTCTCAAAGGGCTTGTCCAAATTCAAGACCGATATTTAAATATATTTAAATAACTGCTATGGCTTATATACGATTTCACAGCGACTTTCTGAAAATTTGATTTGGACATGATTCACAATATATAAGACGAAATCCCGATTTTTCACTTCCATTAGAAAGATACAGTTTAATAGATTCATACATTTCTTGTCTCAAAGAAATCTGACTTATATTGGATCCTGTATATTCAGTTGAAGTTTAAATCGTAAATTACGAACTACCGCAACTATTTCGAGCTCGTTTTAAATTATATTATAAATTATACGTTTAAAACATTGTTTTAGTAAATAAATTTCTTATAAATTCTTATATAAAATTCAAATAAAATATTTTAAACAAATTTAAATATTCAGAATTTAACGGCTGAAAAATCCGGGTCGTTACAGGTGTGTTATATATTAAATAGAATCCCTGAATTTATTAAAAAAATCATCATTTGAAATTCTGAAAAATTAAAAACCCAATGTGTCCCATTTTAGAACTTGGGAATGCTTGGTATATGTTTGTATTCCAGACCCTAAGAGAATAAAAGTAGCAAGTAGAGCAAATGAATGTGTATTTATTGGCTAAGCAGTTAATAGCAATGCATACATATTTTATAACATAAATACACATAATATAATTGAATCAAATGATGCCGCCTTTTATGAAACAAAATCCCTTTTAAATTAAGGAATAGTAGGGGCACATCAAGAAATTTAACACCTGTAAGAACAAAACCCAATGAACATTCTGAAAATGAACCTAGAAGAGGTAAAAGAGCAAGAACAGCACAAGATTTTGGTTTAAATTTTTGTGTTTTTATTATAGAGGAGGATCCCTTAAACCTTTAAGAGGCCTTATCTTCACTAGATTCCATTTTTGGTAAGAGGTTATAAATGATGAGATGGATTCTTTGGAATCCAATAAGACTTGGCAATTAGTTGATTTATCAACTAGTTGTAAATCTATAGGCTGTAAATGGGTGCTTAAAAATAAATTAAAACCTGATGGCATTATCGATAAATATAAAGCTCGTCTAGTAACTATAGGTTTTAAACAAAGAGAAAATGTAGATTTCTTCAGTGTTTTTCACCTGTAACTAGAATTGCACCCATTCGGGTATTAATCTCACTTGCTTCTATTCATAATTTAATAATACATCAAATGGGATGTTGCGACCACATTTTTAAATGGTGAATTAGACAAAGAAATTTATATGGACCAACCTGAAGGATTCGTAGTACATGGTCAAGAACATAAAGTATGCAAATTGGATAAATCATTATATGGTTTAAAATAAACACCTATACAATGGCATGAAAATTTGATAACTTAATCATTTCACATGGTTTTAAAGTTAATGAAAATGACAAATGCATTTATTACAAATCTGAGAATGACATTTGTACTATTATATGTCTTTATGAAGATGACCTACTCATTTTTGGGTCAAATATTCATGCCATGAACAATGTTAACTCTTTGCTAAGTGCCAACTTTGGCATGAAAGTTATAGGTGAGGCGAGTGTAATCCTTGGTATTAAAATTACTAGGTCTGAAAAGGGACTTTCTTTGGATCAATCTCATTATATTAAGTAGATTCTAAAGAAATACAATTACTTTGTCTGTAAACCTGCATGTACACCATATGATCCCAGTGTGAAGCTATATAAAAACACTAGTGAAGGTGCAAGGCAGTCTGGCTATGTGACAATCATTGGCAGTTTTCGGTATGCCACTGATTGTACTAGACCCAACTTAGCCTATGTCCAGGGACTATTGTGCAGGTTTACCAGTAGACCTAGTATAGAGCAATGGCATGCTATTGCGAGGGTCATGAGATACCTAAAACAAACAATGAGCTTTGGATTATATTATGAAAGTTTCCAGCTGTACTTGAAGGATATTCCGATGCAGGCTGGAATACTTTATCTGATGATTCAAAAGCGACCAGTAGTTATATATTTAGCATTGTTGGAGGAGCTATTTCTTGGAAATCTAAGAAATAGACTATGTTGGCTCAGTTTACTATGGAGTCAGAGATGATAGCACTAGCCACAACTAGTGAAGAAGCAGAGTACCTGAGAAATATGCTAGCAGAGATTCCCTTATGGGAAAAATCGATACCAATTGTATTGATACATTGTGAAAGTACCGCGGCTATTGCAAAAATTCAGAACCGTTATTATAACAGTAAGAGACAACAGATATGTCGTAAGCACGGTACTGTTAGAGAGCTACTCTCTTTAGGTACTGTTAGAGTGGATCACATATGCAGTGATGAAAGTTTGGTAGATCTTTTGACGAAAGGACTGTCTAGAGAGAAATTCCTTAATACTTCAAAAAGAATAGGACTATTGCCCTTAGATTGCTGAGTCACGCACAATGGTAATCCGACCTAATGACTGGAGATCCCAAGAACCATGTTCAATGGGTAAAAACAAGTTGTGTAGTGATAGCAGTTAAACATGCTATTTTTTGTATATTAAGTAACATGTATTCCTGAAGTGATTAGAGGATGAGTTAATATAATCTCTTAATCGGATCTGTACTCTATTTGTAGTGGAGTATCTACCTTCAAGAGTGTTCTTGATAGACTCACCTATGTGAATGTGGAAATGTGGCCGTTTCCTATGAAGTTTGAGGCAAAAATTCTAGAGCGTTCACTAAACAGGGATAGACGTGCATGACCATTAACACACGGGCTTATTTGATTGCACTATAGAAAAGGTTGCGTATGGTCTGATGTCAGGAATATAGTTCAAGACCACGTGTCATTGTAGTAAAACTTGAATCTTATCCACTATGCAATGGTTCAAGTTGGAAGACACCTTTGTTTATGCATAATCTTATGATTTTTTAGAAACTGCTTGAAAATTATTATTATTTTAAATTCAAATGGGGGATTGTTGGAAATGTCTTTTATATGTAGTGAATTTATTAAAAAAGTACAATTACTAAGAATTAATTATTGAACCATTATTGGAATAGAGTCGCTGAAAGTTATAATGGTTATATATATATATATACATACATACATACATATATATACGATCCATTATTGTGATTGAGCAGTTACACCAGCACAGCGGTCATATATTTATGTGACTTTTTATTGAGCTATTACAAAATCAAATGATATTAAAATATTGTCATGAATGATAATAATTTAGAACTTATTAACATTCTTCACTTTTGAAACGTATACAATTTACACGTTATAAATTGCATTTTTTGACCGTTTCTTTTATTTATTATGGTATTAATTGTGTTCTAACTTTCCTCCCACTAAGATAGTGAACGTTACATTTTTGCATTATGTCTATACAAAAAACAGAATAGACAAAGCAAAATATAGAACAACTTTTTAATCTTCCTCTCTCTTCAAAAAACCTTCTTATCTTTATTGGAAAAAAAATCATTACTAAAAAAAGAGCGGTACGGGTTTTTTAAATTTGTGTTCACACCAAACTCAATTCGTTTGTGCAAGCGAATTGATATTGAAGAAGTGGTTGTTTAATCCTAGATACGGCGGCGAAAGGTACGAACTAGTTTGCACCATTGAGAAAATCGCCTTAACGTCTTCAAGAGAGCGACGTGGTCCGCGACTCAGCCGTTAGTTTTCCAACAGTTTATGGTTTCAGTGAAGAGATAGTGTTGTTTAGATGGTTAAAATGGGTATACTATCTATATTATATATATTTACAGCACCCATAAATACATTTAGTGAAATATAACTGGATACATATCAATTTGTGTTGGGAAACAATGGCTGAGTCACGTACTTTGTCGCTTTCTTGAAGACGATTTGGCGATCCGGTCGGTGGTGCAAAACCAGTTCGTACTTCCGCCGCCGCCTCTAGGATAAAACAGCCTCTCTAAAATGAATAACTGATTAGCTTTGCACAACAAATCAGTGCAGATTTGTACTTTCGAATTTAACTGCTCGAAAATTTCTGAAAGAATTATTTTTTTTAATGGCGGAGGAAGAGAAAATGTTTTTTTTCTGTATCAATCTCGTCTACAACTGAATATAATATATAGACGGGATTAGGGTTGAATGAAAATACTGGTCAGTGGAGGAAAATAGGATCTGCGAAATACTTGGTCAAAAGTTTACCGCTTCATATATAAAAGTCGGCTCAGAAATATTTTCCGTATTGAAAAACTGGTTCGAAAAATACAGTGTTTTCTGGACTAAAAATATAAGTGTCTACACCACATAGCCAAGGCCCAAGGCCCAAGTCCAATCCCAAACCGAGACGAGACGAGCCGGGCCGGGTCGGGTCGAGTCGGACGGTCGCGCGCGCGTGTGTGGTGGTCATGATGCATGGTCTCCCTCCTCACAACAAAGCATGCATTGGGAGCCCAAGGCCCCAACATGACTTCTTAGAAACAAGTATAAATACTTGCATCTTTCTTATAATCCCATGATGTGGGACTATTCACAAATAGGAGGCATCATAAACTTATTTCATATTTTAAATAATTCATAAAATTTCCAACAATCCCCCACTTGAATTTTTTAAAATATTATAGAGCAGTTTCTAAAAACGTAAGACTGTGCATAAACAAAGGTGTTATCCGACTTGAACCATTGCGTAGTGAATAGGATTCAGTTTTTACTAGAGTGACACGTAGTTTTGAACTCTATTTCTGACATCAAACCACACACAATCTTTTCTATAGTGCAATCAAATAAGCCCGTGTGTTTATGGCCATGCACGTCTATCCCAGTTTAGTGAACGCTCTAGAAGTTTTGCCCAAAACTCCATAGGAAACGGCCACATTTTCACATTCACATAGGTGAGCCTATCAAGAGTACTCCTGAAGGTAGGTACTCCACTCCAAATAGAGTATAGATCTCATTAAGAGTTTCTATTAACTCATCCTCTATCACTTCAGGAATACATGCTTCTTAGTTTTTCATATAGCATGTTCAACTTCTATCACTACACAACTTGTTTTTACCCATTGAACCTATTTCTTGGGATCTCCAGTCATTTAGGTCGGGTTACCATTGTGCGTGACTTAACAATCTAAGGGCAATAGTCCCATTCTTTTAGAAGAATTATGGACTTTCTCTCTGGACAGTCCTTTCGTCAAAGGATCTGCCAAATTTTCTTCGCTACGTACGTAGTCTACTCTAACGGTACCTGTAGAGATTAGCTCACTAACCGTGCTGTGCTTACGACGTATTTGTCGCCTCTTACCGTTATAATAACAGTTCTGAACTTTTGCAATAGCCGCGGTACTATCGCAATGTATCAACACAGCCGGTATCGGTTTTTCCCATAAGGGAATCTCTGCTAGTAGATTTCTCAAATACTCTGCTTCTTCACTAGCTGTAGCTAGTGCTATCATCTCAGACTCGATAGTAGACTGAGCCAAAATAGTATGTTTCTTGGATTTCCAAGAAACAACTCCTCCAGCGATGCTAAATATATAGCCACTGGTCGCTTTAGAATCATCTGAAAAAGTATTCCAGTCTGCATCTGAGAATCCTTCAAGTACAGCTGGAAACTTTTCATAATGTAATCCAAGGTTCATAGTTCGTTTAAGGTTTCTCATGACCCTTTCAATAGCATGCCAATGATCTATACTAGGTCTACTGGTAAACCTGCACAATAATCCCATGACATAGGCAATGTCGGGTCTAGTACAATCAGTGGCATATCGAAGGCTGCCAATGATGCTCGCATAATCAGACTGTCTTACACCTTCACCAGTGTTCTTAAATAACTTTACACTTGGATCGTATGGTGTACATGCAGGTTTACAGTCAAAGTAATTATATTTCTTTAGTATCTTCTCAATGTAATGAGACTGATCCAAAGAAATTCCCTTTTCTGACCTAGTAATTTTAATACCAAGGATTACACTCGCCTCACCTAGATCTTTCATGCCAAAATTGGCACTTAATAAGGATTTGACTGAATTTATGGCATGAATGTTTGACCCAAAGATGAGTAGGTCATCTACATAAAGGCACATAATAGTGCAAATGTCATTCTCAAATTTGTAATAAATGCATTTGTCACTTTCATTAACTTTAAAATCATTTGAAATGATTAAGTTATCAAATTTTTCATGCCATTGTTTAGGTTCTTGTTTTAAACCATATAATGATTTATCTAATTTGCATATTTTATGTTCTTGACCATGTACTACAAATCCTTCAGACTGGTCCATATAAATTTCTTCGTCTAATTCACCGTTCAAAAAACCGGTTTTAACATCCATTTGGTGTGTTAGTAAATTATGAATGGAAGCAAGTGAGATTAATACTCGAATGGATGTTATTCTAGTTACAGGTGAAAAAGTATCGAAGAAATCTATATTTTCTTTTTGTCTAAAACCTTTAGCTACTAGTCGTGCTTTGTATTTATTTATAGTACCATCAGGTTTTAGTTTCTTTTTAAGTACCTATTTACAACCTATAGGTTTACAACCAGGGGGTAAATCTGCCAAATGCCAAGTCTTATTGGATTCAAGAGAATCCATCTCATCATTTATAGCCTCTCGCCAGAAATCGACATCTAATGAAGATAAGGCCTCTTGGAGGTTTAAGGGATCCTCCTCTATAGTAAAAGTGCTAAAATCCGAACCAAAATCTTTTATGGTTCTTGCTCTTTTACTTCTTCTAGGTTCAGCTTCAGAACTTTTATTAAGTTCTGTTTAAATAGGCGTATTTAATGTGCCCCCACTATTCCTTAATTTAAAAGGAAATTTAGTTTCATAAAAATCGGCATCATTTGATTCAATTATGTTATGTGCATTTATATCATAAAATCGATATGCTTTGCTATTAATAGCATAGCCTACAAATACACATTCATATGCTCTACTTGCCAATTTTATTCTCTTAGGGTCTGGAATGTGAACATATGCTAGACAACCCCAAGTTCTAAAGTATGAGACATTGGGTTTATGATTCTTTAAAATTTCATAAGGTGAAATTTTATTCTTAGATTTAGGGATTCTATTTAGAACATAACATACAGTCAATAAAATATCCCCCCACCAATGTTTTGCTACACCAGAATTTAGTAGGATGGAAACTACTAATTCGGTAAAAGTCCTATTTTTTCTTTCAGCTTTACCGTTCATTTCAGGTGAATAGGGTGCAGTTCTCTCATGTACAATACCATGTAATTTATAGAAGTCCAGAATTGAATTAGATTCATATTCTATTCCTCTATCACTACGAAATCTCTTGATTTTCCTATTTGTTTGATTCTCAATCTCAGTTTTGAATGTTTTAAACATGTTAAAGGCATCACTTTTATTTTTCATAAGATAAACATATGTGAAATCAGAACAATCATCGATAAAAGTGATAAAATAACGATGTCCATGTCTAGTCAATGTGTCATCAAGTTCACATATGTCAGAATGAATCAAGTCTAAGGGTTCAGATTCTCTATCAACAGATTTATGAGGTTTCTTTGTGATTTTTGCTTGTGTACAGAATTCACATTTATCAGATTCAGATTCTGCTATCTTAGGTATCATACCTAGAGAGCTCATGTTATGAATTATCCGTTTATTAACATGACATAATCTAGAGTGCCAAATATTAAAATCACACAACATATAAGCAGAATTATTCACTTTATTAGATTCAACATTTAATTTGAACATTCCTTCACAAGCATAACCCTTTCCTACAAAGTTTCCCTTATACACTATGGTATACAAATCAGCCCCAATAAATTGAGTAAACCCTGCCTTATTAAGGAGATAGCCAGACACCAGATTCTTCCTCATCTCTGGAGTATGCAAAACATCTTTGAGGATCACAGTCTTTCTAGAGGTAAACTTGATCTCCACGTTTCCAATTCCTGCAACTTTAATGGTGTGAGAATCTCCCAGCAACACTTTCTGATCATCAGCAGCCGTGTATGTGGAAAACATAGCACGATCATAACAGACACGACGAGAAGCACCAGTGTCTACCCACCAACCCTCTGATCCACCAACAAGGTGAATCTCAGTAATCATAGCCTAAGAGGCTCCTCCTCAGTCAAGTTAGCCTATGATACAGAGCTAGGCTTGTTCCGACACTTTCGTGCCATATGACCAGGTTTTCCACAGTTGTAACATAGAAACAACTGTCCAGAGTCATTCTTTTGGGCTGATTTTTGCTGTTCTTTTGGGTTTCCTTGCGGATTCCCATTCTGTTTGTTGCGTCTGTTCTGATTCTTAAAAGACTTCTGGTTTGGTTTCAAAACTGCGGGTTTGGTCTTTTTAGTGTTGTGGTTTGAAACAAACAACACTTCCTCTTTTTGGTCCTGTTTGCGTGCCGCCTCCTCAATGCGAAGGCGAGTGATCAAACTCTCTAAGGAAAATTCCTTAGTCTTATGCCGTAAGAAATTTTTAAAGTCTTTCCAACCTGGGGGCAGTTTGTCAATAATAACAGCAATTTGAAACTGTTCATCCAAAACCATACCTTCGGAGATGATCTCATGAGCTATTTTCTGCAGCTCATGAGACTATATCTCTACTGACCTATCGTCTGTCATCTGGTACTTGAGATAGCAGCTTACAACATACTTCTTTGCCCCTACCTCCTCTGTATCATATTTCTTCTGCAGTGCTTCCCAGATCTGCTTTGCTGTCTTGTCCTCTGAGTTATAGTAATCATACAGATCATCGCTAAATCCGTTCATAATAAAATTCTTGCACAGATAATCCTGTTTAGTCCAGGTCTGCAACTGCTTTGATTGTTCAGTCCAGGATGTTGTCTGCGCTTCATCAGTTCCGTCAGGCTTGTCTGGCAGCTGCGGTTTGTCGGTGGTCAGAGCAGCAGCCACCTTCCTCATCGTCAGGTATAACTCCATTTTCTGACACCATCGTTTGAAGTGCAGACCTTCGAAACGAAACGGGGCAGCAGTCACCAATGGGATCTGGAATGAAAAGGAAGGAGCAACATCATCAATGGTTGTTGTCGAAGCCATTGTTTCTGTACGTCTTCAAATTGTTGGGAAACAATGGCTGAGTCACGTACTTTGTCGCTTTCTTGAAGACGATTCGGCGATTTCTGTATCAATCTCGTCTACAATTGAAGATAATATATAGACGGGATTAGGGCTGAACGAAAATACTGGTCAGCGGAGGAATCCCAAACCGAACCGAACCGAGCCGAGTCGGGCAGTGTTTTCTGGACTAAAAATTTAAGTGTCTACACCACATAGCAAAGGCCCAAGGCCCAAGCCCAAGCCCAATCCCAAACCGAACCGAGCCGCTATCTCAAGTACCAGATGACGTCGGTTCGGTTCGCCATCGTTTCTAAGAAGTCATGTTCGAAACGAAACGCGCACGCGACAGATGGTGCAACTGAAAATTTAGCGTGGTCAAGTTTGAAGATCAGCTTTACAAGACCTTAGAGAACAATTTTATACTTTATTTGCAATGCGTAAGTGGCATGTAGCTTTCTTTATTTGTGCACTGCATTCCTTGCTCAACTTAGGGTGTTATGAAGATGTCATCTATTATCTAATATGTATATATGCATATACATAAGAAAGAGTGGCATTTTTTTACATGCCATGCTTTCCTTCATTAGACATTGCGTGAGCTCTATTTCTGTAGTAGAACTTGAGAGAGATGTTCTGTTAGTGTCTTTGTTTATGTTCTCATCATAACTTGATTATTTGCTTGTTTTCTAGTTATTAAACTTGCTTTATTATGACCGATACAATGCATGTGTTGCACATGAGCTTTTATTTTTATTTTTGGGCTTAAAAAAACATATATGTCAAATCTGGGGTGCCACTAATGTGGGAAATGCCAGGCTGACGGAGTTGTAGATCAAAGAGGCGCTGAATGAGACACACTTGGAAAACTCCAACTTGCGAAGCTGTTGAGGCAAGGTAAGCCAATCCGAGAAACAAAGAGCACGTCTACTCGCTATTGAGTTTGCTGGCTGTTAAGGAAGCGAGACATGATAACAAAGAGACTGCAGATAAGATGTATGATGGAGTTTTAAAGTTTATGTGTGATGATTGCATCAAGGGAATGTTTTGTGACGTATAAAGGTGATGTACGAAGCTTTTGAGGTTGATACATTATGTCACACTCTTCCTCATTCAAATAAGTATGCTTGTCGACGTTCATGAAAATATGTTTAGTACGTATCCATTTTGCTTTGCTACAATCATATGTATTGTTAACTTTTACCATAAAAAGTTATGTTTAATTCTTCATGTATGAAATATTATATATATATATATAATGATTTTGCTTACGACTCCATTTGTGTATTTACATTAATGCAATAAATCTAGTTTTTTGAATTGTTATAATATATTAGTAAAATTGAAAATTATAAGCTTTGAATGTTATAGCAGCAAAAAAGGTGTAGTAGATTTTTTTTAAAGCGTTCTACCTATGCAATGAAAAGAAAATATGTTCCAGTGCTATTATACTATAGCGTTATGCTAGTGCTATAAAAAAATATTTTGGAAGAAGTAAATAGTTTTCATAGCTAAAAAAATGTGCTAAGATAGTAATGAATTTTTTATAGTGTTTTAATGTGTATAAAAGCTTAATATGATGGTCTCATAGCTTGTTCAAATGTTATAGTAACATGACATGTCAACATATTTCACAGTAAAAATTTCTTCCAAGTTTTAGATTTTCTTTCCCTCCCTCACATAAAATTATTTTAAAATATTCAATTTTTAAAATACTCCACCATCTTAAATTTTATGATAAACCTCATTAAGATACAACAATGTTCTAGATTTTGCATATTAATTCATAAAATTTGCACATATTTTCTTATTTTCTACCTTGAAAATAAGTTTGCACATAATTTCCATATGTCTCCTTTTTCCTAATGTAACACTCTTTACATTTTAGAATACTTGAACATTTTATTATATTATAAGGCATCCAACTATATTAAACCCTTGAAGTAAGTGTCAATTTACGGACTTCTCCTAGTTACAACTTCATAAGATAAACCCATTTTATAGATTTTTCTTTTTTTCTCTGGTGGATCGACATACTTAATACTTCTAATAGAAAACCACGATGGTCAAGGATTGTTTCAGAACAATATACAATACATCACAGATCACATATCACATAATAGTTACATATTGATACATTCACTGAATACATGTACATGTGCTACATCTCAAATGATTATACAACATAAATAAAACAAGGCCACATGGAATGACTCTACAACAACTTGAGAATTCGAATAAATAATTGAACTAAGTCTTCAAAGATAGCCCAAGCTATACCCAACAAACTACGAATCAACAGCGTATGAACCTGAAATAGCTTGGTCTGACACGAGCATTAACACATAAGGGTCTGTCTTGTTTACAAGTCAGCATAATAGTAGCGTAAATGAAATATTTTTAACGATTATAAATTCCTTCCCATATGAGATGGAATCTCAAAGACACAGATGTATACAATCAAAAAAGCACCAAGGAAAAAGTTACAACTTAAGTGTATCCTAAGTATTGACAAGATAATCAGTATCAATATTGAATGTCCATTAGAACTTAAGGCATCCACTTTACCAAAAGTCGACACACATAACCCAAGTGAGCTGTAACACCCCGAATTTTAGTTAATACTAAAATTCACTAATTACAGAATATATAATCTCAGATGTGAGAATTGGGGGAAACGGGCTGCGTCATTGCGTTCGTCTCGGAAAAATACGCGAAATAGAGTCCGAGTTTTCGAAAATCGGAGTCCGTACGGCCCAGTTATGGCCCGATGAAGTTAGCAGAAAATTCAAAACTAAAAACAGAATTAAGAATTTAAAATTCAGATTTTAAATTGGACAGGCGGGGCCAGGCGGGAAGATTCCCGCCCTACCCATGTCGACAGGGCTGTCGACAGGCCTGTCGACAGGGGTGTCGACTTGCCTGTCGACTTGCCTGTCGACAGGGGGGCGACGCCCAGTGAAACTGGGTGCACCAGTTTGGGTTCTTGGGCTGGCTTGGAGGGCTGGTTCTGGAAGCTTCTTGGATCTGACGGGTCTAAATTAATCTAGGGTTAATCTAAGGGTCTAAAATGCAACCTAATCCTATAAATAATACCCTAACCCTACCCTAATTCATTCATAATTAAACCTAGTAACTAAACTATGGCAAAATGAAACTTGGTCATGGCCTCCACAAATCAATGAAGAGGAAAGCAAGCTCTAATCAACCTCTAATCCATTCTAAGTATCTTAATCTTCTTCATTAGCTTGCTAATTGTGTTTTGGTGAGTTTCTATCACTTTGATGATCAATTGTTAAGATAAGTAGATTAGGTGTAATGAGACTTATGGTCTTGAATGCGGATTTGTGAGTTTGAATCATTTGTAATGATATGCTAATCTATGTATAATATTAATCCTATGTTGAATATGTAAGTTTATGCATGTTGAATATGTAAGTTTATGCAAGTTGAATATGAGAGTTTATGCAAGTTGGATATGTGGGTTTATGCAAAATAAGTAATTGATTTTATGCAAGTTAAGTATGTGGTTTTATGCATGATGAGTATGTGATTCTATGCATGCTAAGTATGTGATAATATGCATGATTAATAAGTTGTTCTATGCATATTTAACAAGTGGGTTTATGCATGTTAAACAAGTCCATATGCAAGATATGCTATGCAAGTTACATGTTTGTTAATATGCGAGTTACATGTATGTTAATATGCAAGATATGCTATGCAAGTTACATGTTTGTTAATATGCGAGTTACATGTATGTTAATATGCAAGATATGCTATGCAAGTTACATGTTTGTTAATATGCAAGTTACATGTATGTTAATATGCAAGATATGCTATGCAAGTTACATGTATGTTAATATGCAAGATATGCTATGCAAGTTACATGTTTGTTATTATGCAAGTTACATGTATGTTAATATGCAAGATATGCTATGCAAGTTACATGTTTGTTAATATGCAAGTATGTGAATGCTTATGCAAGAATGCGAATGCTTATGCAAGTTATGTGTATGCTTAAATGCATGTTTAACATGTTATGCAAGTTGTGAGAATGCGTATATGCAAGTTCAACATGTTATGCAAGTTATGTGTGCTTATGCAAGTTCATATGCAATAGGTTGTGCAAGTCATGTGCGATAATATGCAAGTTTGGGTTAAATGTAGTTGGGTTAATATATGCTCATATATGCAAGTTGACATCCTCTTAACCCATGACAAAGTTATATGCTAAGATTTGGTTAAACCCATGATGTTTGTGATGGATCTTCCCTTTTTATTATGTCGTGAAATGAGAACGATTTGCGTGGGGAACGATAGGGTTAATAAATATGTTAATTAAAGTATGGTTGGGTATGATTAAGCATACCATAAAAATAAATTAACATAAGTGGGAATTTACCTATTGAGTTAGGTCTACCCCATGGGAATTTACCTATTGAGTTAGGTCTACCCATGTTATGAGAAACTTGATATTAATTAGGGATAATTAATATAAATTATGAGGGTGATTAATTAGGTGTAATTAATCGACTAAGACACGAGGTTGGACTCAGTTGTAGCGTAAAACTGCCCGGACCCAACCGGCTTAACCAGTTGCTACAAATGTTAGCCCAATGTGAGAGGTCTTAGGCACAAACTAAATACGTGATTAATGTAAAGACACGAGGTTAGACTCGGTTATGACATAAGGCTGCCCGGACCCAACCGGCTTAACCAGCGGTCATAAAAGATAGTCTAATGTGAGAGGTCTTTATGAGGATCACGGTCTTAATTAATTAAGAAACACTTAACCGTATAAGCATGTAGTGGGGCATGAGGGTTAAGTGGGTGCCTTGGGTGGCATGTGGAAATTTGGTGGTTGCCTTGGGTGGCAATAGAAAATACGATTAGAATACTTAACCAAAGTGGGACATGTAATTAAACATGGGTAAAGGGTTAAGTAAGTGCTTTGGGTGGTATGTGGAAATCTAGTGGGTGCCTTAAGGGGCAATTGAAATATAATTAAATGACTTAACCAGGATTTATAACATGAAGGTAGACATGATTATTAAAAAGGGTTAAGTGGGATACACTAGATAAAAATTGCAAGCTTAGGTGGTAGCTTGTGGGGGGCCCATCTCAACCAATATCCCAAACGTATCTTTGTGGGCTCGACCCAAGTCGAGTGACGGGACACGCATATTGGGCTTGACTATAAGAGGCCAAAACGGATTAGCGGTGGCAACGCAAGTCCATCGGGTTTCACATGCGTGTGTGGGCCCGGGCTGGTAAGTAAGACGTTGTTGCATCGTGTAGGTATAACCCGTGCACCAAAATCAGGCTTGCCACTTTGGGAAATGATACATCCCACTGTGGGGCCAGCACGGATATCTACGTTAGGGAGCCGATCGCTTGGGAGTAGTGGGTACACCTAGTAATGATAGGGGCAGACGGCACCTATGTAGGGATAAAAGAAACTACTGGCTAAAAATTACTAAGTACATTTAGTGGGATCAACCTTTAAGTAGGAACTAATCTTGGGTAGGTAGAACTGGTGTGGTGCAGTGTAGGAATTACTCTTGGGTGGATAAGTCTGGGGCGGTGTAATCTGGTAATTATCCTTGGGTGGATAAATGCGTCTTTACGGTGATCTTAGTTTATCCTAAGTTTACCAAGCTGCTTAGTGTAGCCATTTATCCCCAGTCGTTACCGTATATCAACTTATGTCTTCTCTGGTTATTTTAATGATTGTATTGTTAGGGTTATAGGACTCACTCAGACTTATGTCTGACCCCGTTGTTTTTATCTTTTTCCCCCAACCCCAGGTTATTAGAGTGGGCCTGGTGCTAGTGGGCTTTGATCTGATTGATGTATCTATCCTATGGAGCTTGGACCTCTGGAGTGAAGCCGAGCTTATCTTTCCTTTTATGGCTATTAGTTATGTAGTGGGATTATGTACTTCTATTTTATCAAGATGGATATTATGTACTTGACTCTGGTTTATGGTTTTGTGATGTAACCGAACATGTATTACTTTCCGTTGCAATGAAATGATGATTTAAATTTTCAAGTATTACTTATATCTGTCTTGCTGTAATTTTACTGTTCTATATTCACTTAAAATGCTTCACCGAAACTAAGGCATTCCCCTGGTATGAGTGACCTTAGCGGACGTGGGGTGTTACACGTGGTATCAGAGCTTAAGGTTACCAGAACAGATAAAATTTTTAGAAAAAAAACTATTTTTCTAAGAATATTTTTGGAAAGGAGTATTTTCAAAAACATGTCTTTTAAGAGAAAAGTTTTTGAGAGAAAAGCATAATCCCCGATAGCCATATCTTTATCTTTCGAATTTTCCGTTTGAATCTCTTTCTCTCTCGTTTTGAGTTTCCCCTCCGTGTGTAGATGATCTTTCTAAGATAGATAAGGATGGAAAACCGCTTCAAGGGAATTAGACGTAAATCAGATTAGAAGTTGGTTCAAGAAGGAGGAGGACTTGTAAGTACTTATTGGATGGACGATGGGAGGAAGGCTCTAATAGTTGTTTGGTTAATGAAGGACGAAACCTCATTAATGGGAAGTTACGAGTGGAGAATGGGAAGGAGAAGGCTAGTAGTTATCCTTTTGGGAGGAATAGGACACCTTATTAGGATTGTCCAAAGAAGCAAGGGCAAGGTATGGAATCTTCTGGAGGATAGTTGTATTTCCTCACGACTAGGGTGCCGGGTGGGGATAAGACCGTCTAGGTTGGAATTTGGATTTCTTTATTATCCGATCCAAACTTTATTTGATTCTGATGTATCGAGTTCGTTTATCTCATCATTGTTAGTTGAGTCACTGCACTTAGACACCAGTTTGGTAGATGATCCCTTAGTTGTTTCAAACCCAATTGGGGCTCCATGATGTGTTTGGGTTTGAAAGTTTCTATACTTAGCGTTGAGTTTAGATGTGATGCTTGTTGGGCTTCACGGGCTATGGGTTAGTTTTGGGGCATGGACTGGTTATCTAGTAGGGGTGCCGTTCTTGATTGTGAAGAGAGAGTTGTTAGGCTTATGACCCGCTTGGGTAACACTCTCGAGATCTCTTGTAATCCCATAGAATCTGTTATGCTAAGTTATCTAGAATCGCTGGACACGTCGGTCGAGAGTTTGCGATCTGTTAGAAGTGGTCCGGGAATACTCGGATGTGTTTGAGAAGGTGAAGGGCTTACCTCCGGAGCGGGAGATTGACTTCCGAATATATCTGGTAAACAATGCCAAACCAGTGACTTGGCCAGTGTGCCACAAGGCTCCTCGTGAGAGGAGGGAACTCATAAGTAAGTAGGCGATTGCTTGAGAAGGGGTTCATAAGAAGAAGTATATCGGAATGGGGTGCTCCAGTAGTTTTTGCCACGAAGGCGGATGGGTCCCTCAGACTTTGTGTAGGCTACAGAGAACTAAATAAACTCACAAAGAAGAATAGACACCCATTGCCGAAGATTGATGATCTCTTTGATCAGTTGGTTGGCGCCTCAGTATTTTCGCAGTTGGACTAAGCCACATGGTTTCGTCAGTTGGGAGTGGCTGACGATAGTATAGAGAAGACTGCCTTAGGACTCCGGATAGATTTTATGAGTGGCTGGTGATGCTATTTGGTTTGACGAACGCCCCCGCATACTTTGTTGATTGGAAGAGAAGGGTGTTCAGGGAGTACCTAAATAAGTTTGTGATGGCCTTTGGAAATGACATCTTGGTCTTTTCAAGGAGCGTAATAAGTTTTTGTATGTGCTCAATAGGGTGAGCAAAGCCAGTTATAGGATAAACGGTGGTTTTGGGAGCGAGACTGGCGAGGACATCCAAGGTTGGTCAAAGGCTTAATTGTTAGCCATTATTATTATTATTTTTAGTATCATCTCACGTAGGTTGCCTGAACTCGAAGGAGATATCCCTTGGGTGTTTGTCTGATATTGGTTTCGGCCTTTGGGGCTTGCATTTGGGGGATGTCGAATTCGACTAGGGTGGTCTGCGTGAGAGATGGACAGTTGTGACGATTTTGGATAGGATTCTTAGCATCTTATGAGTTTGAGATAGCGTATACCCCTGACAAGGGAAACATGGTAGCAGACGCCTTAAGAAGAAAAAAAAGGTTGTCCTTGAGATCATTGTTCGTTGAACTATAGAGTTTAGAGTTTATTCCTATGTTTGACTTTAGACCTTCCGTTGACTTTGTACCCGGTTTGCTAGCCTCCTTGGTGGTTAGGCCTACTCTTTTGGGACGGGGTGGCGTGGCACAGCAAGACGACCCACAGTTGGTTGAGCTATGAGAGAAGCTCATAAGGGGGAGGAGTCGTTCAGCCATTTGAGTAGGTACACCCTAGATAGTAAGGGGTGGTTGTGTAGAGACGGTAGACTTTGTGTACCGCAAGATGAGAGTTTGAGGAAGGCTATACTTGATGATACACATCGGTCGAAGATAACCATTCATCCCGGTAGGGACAAGATGTACCAAGACATAAAGCGAATTTTCTTTTTGGCCAATCTGAAGAAAGATGCGGCCAAGTATGTCGCTAGATGCTTGGTGTGCTAACAAGGGGAAGCGGAGCAGAAGAAACCCGGAGGGTTGCTTCACCCGTTAGAAGTTTCGTAATAGAAAGTGGGATAGTGTCTCATTGATTTACCGAAATCAAGGAAGGGTAATACGGGGATTGGGCTTATGGTAGATAGACTTACTAAGTGTGCCCATTTCATACCCGTGAAGAGCAAGAGGACTATTCCATGTCTAGCTTCAGTTTACCTTCAAGGGATTATTAGATTGCATGGTGTACCTCCCAGTATAGTGAGCGATCGAGATCCTATCTTCACTAGTGAGTTTTGGAGAAGTTTGCAAGAGGCGGTAGGGACTCAGTTGTGTTTGAGCACCGCATCTCATCCTCAGACGGACGGTCAGACCAAGAGGGTGAACCGTATCTAGAACATCTTTTGAGGTTATGTATTTTGGATTTTGGAGGTACATAGGAAGAGCATCTTCCATTGGAGGAGTTCGCATATAATAGCAGCTTTCAGTCCAGTATTGGTATAGCTCCTTTTGAAGCTCTTTATGGAAGGCCTTGTTGATCACCTACATGTTAGTGGGAATCTACGGATAAGATCTTGGTTGGGCCGATGTGATTAGAGAGTCCTCAGAGAAGATTGACTTGATTCAAAGAAGGATGAAAGCAGCACAGGATAGGCAAAAATCTTATGCGGACAAGAGAAGGACGGATCTTGAGTTTGAAGTTGGGGACATGGTTTTATCAAGGTATCTCCGTTGCGGAATGTAGTTCACTTTGGATCTGTTAGGAAGTGAGTACCAAGGTTTGTAAGGCCATTTCCCATTAAGGAAAGAATTGGACAGATGGCATATAGAGTGGAGTTGCCTGACAAACTTAGTGGTGTACCGGGTGTATTTCATGTGTCCCATTTGAGGAAGTACTTACATGAGACCGCTGAGGTGGTAGAGCCGAGTTTGTTTAAAGAAGCAGAGTTAGAGCGCGATGAGACGATTCGACGAGCTCCTACTCGCATCATTGGGTCAGAGACTAGGAAGTTGAGGAACAAAGAAGTTCAGCTAGCTAGAGTGCAATGGGGAGATGACGAAAGAAATGCTACTTGGGAGACGGAAGCGAAGATGCGTTCTTTGTATCCATTTCTTTTTAGAGAGTATGTCTTTTAACTTCTCCTTTATCGCTTGCCTAGTACTTACCTTATCTTTAGTATGTCCTCTCGATTAGTGCTGTTTGACCTTTAGATAGGGAAAACCTATGGTTGAAACATGTGTTTGAGACATGTTATGGTTGATGGATGCAAGTGGATGCAAGTGTTTGCTAGCGGTTGCTCGTGGATGCATATATATACACACTCTAGGCACTAGATCGGCTCAATCACTTCATATTGCATATTGCATAAAATTGTGTGTAGTTAGCTATATTTATGGATGTATAATGATTGTGTTATCATATGGATGATGCATTTTGGTGAATGATTGTGCACTCATATAGATACTGTATGTGTCGATAGGGTTATCTCGCATACATGTTGGATGCATGGCACTATCATGGTTTGCATATGTTCATACATTAGATAGGGAACATATACACACACTGTTTGTATATGCTCATACATCATTAGAAACTGTTTAAGGACAATGGATGCCCGTGGTTGATGGTTTGAGTAGATGGTTGTTTGGATGGTAGGATATGCATTCTCCTTAGCTTAGAGATTTCGGGGATGAAATCCTTTAAGGAGGGGAGAATGTAACACCCCGAATTTTAGTTAATACTAAAATTCACTAATTACAGAATATATAATCTCAGATGTGAGAATTGGGGGAAACGGGCTGCGTCATTGCGTTCGTCTCGGAAAAATACGCGAAATAGAGTCCGAGTTTTCGAAAATCGGAGTCCGTACGGCCCAGTTATGGCCCGATGAAGTTAGCAGAAAATTCAAAACTAAAAACAGAATTAAGAATTTAAAATTCAGATTTTAAATTGGACAGGCGGGGCCAGGCGGGAAGATTCCCGCCCTACCCATGTCGACAGGGCTGTCGACAGGCCTGTCGACAGGGGTGTCGACTTGCCTGTCGACTTGCCTGTCGACAGGGGGGCGACGCCCAGTGAAACTGGGTGCACCAGTTTGGGTTCTTGGGCTGGCTTGGAGGGCTGGTTCTGGAAGCTTCTTGGATCTGACGGGTCTAAATTAATCTAGGGTTAATCTAAGGGTCTAAAATGCAACCTAATCCTATAAATAATACCCTAACCCTACCCTAATTCATTCATAATTAAACCTAGTAACTAAACTATGGCAAAATGAAACTTGGTCATGGCCTCCACAAATCAATGAAGAGGAAAGCAAGCTCTAATCAACCTCTAATCCATTCTAAGTATCTTAATCTTCTTCATTAGCTTGCTAATTGTGTTTTGGTGAGTTTCTATCACTTTGATGATCAATTGTTAAGATAAGTAGATTAGGTGTAATGAGACTTATGGTCTTGAATGCGGATTTGTGAGTTTGAATCATTTGTAATGATATGCTAATCTATGTATAATATTAATCCTATGTTGAATATGTAAGTTTATGCATGTTGAATATGTAAGTTTATGCAAGTTGAATATGAGAGTTTATGCAAGTTGGATATGTGGGTTTATGCAAAATAAGTAATTGATTTTATGCAAGTTAAGTATGTGGTTTTATGCATGATGAGTATGTGATTCTATGCATGCTAAGTATGTGATAATATGCATGATTAATAAGTTGTTCTATGCATATTTAACAAGTGGGTTTATGCATGTTAAACAAGTCCATATGCAAGATATGCTATGCAAGTTACATGTTTGTTAATATGCGAGTTACATGTATGTTAATATGCAAGATATGCTATGCAAGTTACATGTTTGTTAATATGCGAGTTACATGTATGTTAATATGCAAGATATGCTATGCAAGTTACATGTTTGTTAATATGCAAGTTACATGTATGTTAATATGCAAGATATGCTATGCAAGTTACATGTATGTTAATATGCAAGATATGCTATGCAAGTTACATGTTTGTTATTATGCAAGTTACATGTATGTTAATATGCAAGATATGCTATGCAAGTTACATGTTTGTTAATATGCAAGTATGTGAATGCTTATGCAAGAATGCGAATGCTTATGCAAGTTATGTGTATGCTTAAATGCATGTTTAACATGTTATGCAAGTTGTGAGAATGCGTATATGCAAGTTCAACATGTTATGCAAGTTATGTGTGCTTATGCAAGTTCATATGCAATAGGTTGTGCAAGTCATGTGCGATAATATGCAAGTTTGGGTTAAATGTAGTTGGGTTAATATATGCTCATATATGCAAGTTGACATCCTCTTAACCCATGACAAAGTTATATGCTAAGATTTGGTTAAACCCATGATGTTTGTGATGGATCTTCCCTTTTTATTATGTCGTGAAATGAGAACGATTTGCGTGGGGAACGATGGGGTTAATAAATATGTTAATTAAAGTATGGTTGGGTATGATTAAGCATACCATAAAAATAAATTAACATAAGTGGGAATTTACCTATTGAGTTAGGTCTACCCCATGGGAATTTACCTATTGAGTTAGGTCTACCCATGTTATGAGAAACTTGATATTAATTAGCGATAATTAATATAAATTATGAGGGTGATTAATTAGGTGTAATTAATCGACTAAGACACGAGGTTGGACTCAGTTGTAGCGTAAAACTGCCCGGACCCAACCGGCTTAACCAGTTGCTACAAATGTTAGCCCAATGTGAGAGGTCTTAGGCACAAACTAAATACGTGATTAATGTAAAGACACGAGGTTAGACTCGGTTATGACATAAGGCTGCCCGGACCCAACCGGCTTAACCAGCGGTCATAAAAGATAGTCTAATGTGAGAGGTCTTTATGAGGATCACGGTCTTAATTAATTAAGAAACACTTAACCGTATAAGCATGTAGTGGGGCATGAGGGTTAAGTGGGTGCCTTGGGTGGCATGTGGAAATTTGGTGGTTGCCTTGGGTGGCAATAGAAAATACGATTAGAATACTTAACCAAAGTGGGACATGTAATTAAACATGGGTAAAGGGTTAAGTAAGTGCTTTGGGTGGTATGTGGAAATCTAGTGGGTGCCTTAAGGGGCAATTGAAATATAATTAAATGACTTAACCAGGATTTATAACATGAAGGTAGACATGATTATTAAAAAGGGTTAAGTGGGATACACTAGATAAAAATTGCAAGCTTAGGTGGTAGCTTGTGGGGGGCCCATCTCAACCAATATCCCAAACGTATCTTTGTGGGCTCGACCCAAGTCGAGTGACGGGACACGCATATTGGGCTTGACTATAAGAGGCCAAAACGGATTAGCGGTGGCAACGCAAGTCCATCGGGTTTCACATGCGTGTGTGGGCCCGGGCTGGTAAGTAAGACGTTGTTGCATCGTGTAGGTATAACCCGTGCACCAAAATCAGGCTTGCCACTTTGGGAAATGATACATCCCACTGTGGGGCCAGCACGGATATCTACGTTAGGGAGCCGATCGCTTGGGAGTAGTGGGTACACCTAGTAATGATAGGGGCAGACGGCACCTATGTAGGGGTAAAAGAAACTACTGGCTAAAAATTACTAAGTACATTTAGTGGGATCAACCTTTAAGTAGGAACTAATCTTGGGTAGGTAGAACTGGTGTGGTGCAGTGTAGGAATTACTCTTGGGTGGATAAGTCTGGGGCGGTGTAATCTGGTAATTATCCTTGGGTGGATAAATGCGTCTTTACGGTGATCTTAGTTTATCCTAAGTTTACCAAGCTGCTTAGTGTAGCCATTTATCCCCAGTCGTTACCGTATATCAACTTATGTCTTCTCTGGTTATTTTAATGATTGTATTGTTAGGGTTATAGGACTCACTCAGACTTATGTCTGACCCCGTTGTTTTTATCTTTTTCCCCCAACCCCAGGTTATTAGAGTGGGCCTGGTGCTAGTGGGCTTTGATCTGATTGATGTATCTATCCTATGGAGCTTGGACCTCTGGAGTGAAGCCGAGCTTATCTTTCCTTTTATGGCTATTAGTTATGTAGTGGGATTATGTACTTCTATTTTATCAAGATGGATATTATGTACTTGACTCTGGTTTATGGTTTTGTGATGTAACCGAACATGTATTACTTTCCGTTGCAATGAAATGATGATTTAAATTTTCAAGTATTACTTATATCTGTCTTGCTGTAATTTTACTGTTCTATATTCACTTAAAATGCTTCACCGAAACTAAGGCATTCCCCTGGTATGAGTGACCTTAGCGGACGTGGGGTGTTACATGAGCCAAATAACCTAATGTCATCGAATGCAACATCGAAGTATGTGAACTCAAGTAAGTTCACATGAATCCAACTAAGCCAATAACAACAAACAAAAATCACTAAAATAAATGGATCCAAGATCAAACATCACCAAACACAAATGTATGATATTACGATCAAGTCATCATAAGCAAAGTGGATCCAACACAATGGCATATAGATAAGGATCCAATATCCCCAAAAACTCCAAGTAAAATATATGATCATAAGATCACTATCATCAAAACATCGTAATTCGGGTCTGCCCAAAAGTTAACATTTGCACAAAAACAACAATTTCATAAGTAATAGTAATTCGAATCCCAAAGCATCAAATATTGCACGTGCATATGCTTTGCCAAGTACCATATATTAGGAGACTCATCAGCCCCTAGTCGTGACCTACCACCCCCGACTATCAAACCCACCAGCTCAGTAGATGAATAAGTGACTCACCAGTCCTTATTCTAGATCGAAGCCCACCAGCTCGATCATTTGAATAAGTGATCAAACAAGCCTTATTCTGGCTAACCAGCCTTCATAGACAACAAACACCAAACAACTTTGTGCGTATACTTCATATGTATGGGACCCATCATCCCCTAATACTAGCATTAACACAAGACGTGACACAAACTTACAAATAATTACCCTATGGTGGTAACTATGCATCCGATACCACACGTTCTCACTATTGGTTTATTATTCGCTCATCAACTGCATACCGGAAAACATCAAAGCATCAAATCCGCAGAATATTGATTCACAAAAAACATCAAATCACCAGAGACATCAAAATATCAGAAAGCACCATGTCATCAAAACATCGAGTCAACTGCTTCAATTAGACAATTTTGTAACTAATCAATTAAATATCCCAGCGTGTCCCATACCACGCAATTTGCTCTATCATTTAATCACAAGTACGTCTTTTTGAAGGGTGCATAAAAGTGTGTGTTTTATATAAGAAAATACTTAATTTTACGAAAACAAGCTTATAAACCAA
Source organism: Allium sativum (assembly GCA_030737875.1). Lineage (NCBI taxonomy): Eukaryota > Viridiplantae > Streptophyta > Magnoliopsida > Asparagales > Amaryllidaceae > Allium > Allium sativum. Next base: position 1,011,735,497 of record CM060926.1, on the reverse strand, counting down.
TTTCGCAAAAATTTCTTGTATTCTTTCTAAAATCCTTATATATAACGGAAATAGTTTTTTTTAACTATTGTTTTGAGGCTACGTATATTTCAAAACCATAAATTTATTTTAACTCCAAAACTATAAAGAAATCAGCATTTACTTATATATCAAAAATCAGTTCAAAACGTGCAACATGTGCTCAATATCATCAAAAATCGCAACAATGAATCCTTTTTTTTAACCAAAATCTATAGTTCAGATTGTTTAAGATATAAACTTGGTTTTCTAAATTAATAGGATGGTAAACCAAATGAAATAGGCTGAGAAAATACATAAAACCCAAAGCTTTAAGTACCAAAACGAATCAGACAGGCTACAAGAACACGCAGGAGCTGGAATTTACTTCCAACGCATTTTTCTTAACGTGGGTCTACCCATTCCACCCATTGGGTTGACTCCTGGGTCGACCCAAGTAGAAAGTGGATCGACCCACTTTACGGACTTTGCCTCAAATTGAAATCATGACAAAAACCCACTTCCTAGGCCATATTCCGGAAGCCTAACGACGTCAGATTGAGCTGAAATTTACATGCAAGTTCATAAAAATTCTACTACAACATGCAAAAAGATGTACCACCAAATGATCAAAGACCAGAAAGTTATTACAGTCCAAAGTTGGACTTTGGCTGTGATTTCAGCTCAGAAACAATATGAACAATAGAAGCTACAAAGTTACATATTTCATCACAGAAATGTTGCAGATCATTAACAGAAACTTGTGGTATGGAAAAATGTGATTACACACTCGGTTTGCTTGAATTTAAGCAAGATCCTCATCAATTTGGGGATGAAAGAGGCTGATTGAACATGCACAGCACGGAGGAAGACATGCAGCAACCATGGTTTCCTGAAACTTACAATAAATTTTGATCTTGATTACCCCTCATTGGAGATTGAATCTCTAGCTTGAATTGGTTAAGCGATGAAAGGAGAGCAGGCTAGATTCTATTGGAACTTGAGATTGTAGCATGCATGGAGTTTTTGAGAAGGAAAAGGTCAATTTTCTTTCTTTATGGTTTCTCCAGAGAAAAAGAGGGAGGAGATGAAGAGAAAAGTGCACTTAATTTTCTCCTACCAAACATCCAGAAGTAATCAAGGGAGGTAAATGGATTAAGCACCCCAACTCAAGCCCAAAACCAAGTTATGAGTATTAACTAAACCCAAATTCACATTTTTAAGGACTAAACACTTGGTAGCCACTTAATTAAACACTACTATTTTCTCTAAAATCGCTTAACACACACATACAAACACTAATCAATTGTGTTAAATTTTCTAATTCAACACCCAAATTAAACACACAAACACATTTACACCAAATTTTACTATCAATTTTAATATAACACATAAATATAAATGTGTTTGATAAAGTAATCGTTTTAACCTTTAAAACACATTTACATTTATACAACAAGGTTGTTGCATATACTACGCGATAGATTGCATACTGCAACACCGAAAAAGTGATGCAAAAAGTGCCAAAAAGTGTTGCTATAGACAAAAAATGATTTGTGACGACACTTTCTTGGTGATGCATTTTACCGCGTTGCCTTAGAGTCAATGACAACATCTTTGTGACCCTAAGGCAACATCTGTACTGGTGTTACCACAAGTACTAAATTTACAAAAATGTGGGACCCATTAAAACCTGTAGCCCGGGTTCACGGAATCTCCACTAAAATCTGTAGCCCGGGTTCACGGAATCCTGTTGTTGGGGCCCACATGCATAAATCTATGGCAACAATTTTACCACCCAATGGCAACACTATATCATAGCTATGACAACATTTAACATCACATACTGCAACATTATATCATATATATGACAACATTACATAACATAACATCACACTGAAATTAACAAAGAACTTTTTATTTCAAATTAACTAGCAAGCACAAGTAGTACTTAGTCAACTACAAAATAACAAAACATAGCCACTAAATTCAATTTTATAGACATTTCAGTTACTAACACAGCCCGGTACTAAATTCATGTTTATATAAAATTAAAATAGTTTCAAAATATAGTGCAAGCCTCCAGTGCGTTTCAGTGCCTCTACTGCATCATGTACCTCTAGTGCCTTAAGTAACAATTTTTTGAACAACCTCATCACTGCCTCCTTCACCTGCATACATCACTTGCATTTCAGCACAAAATAAGAGGAATGCATGCCTCAATTGCATTTCAGCACAAACTATGGTCATAGTATAACTGAGTTTCCTTTCAGCACAAACTGAGTTTCATAACTGAATTCCATTTGCATTTCAGTATAACGTAGTATATTGGTCTAAACAATGTGTGTACAAGTGTACTGATCTAAACATAACTGAGTTACATAACTGATCTAAACAGTGTGTATACAATTGTATACTGATAGAAACATAACCGAGTTTCATTTGCATTTGCGTTTCATTTACATAACTGAGTTACATAACAGAGGTACAATGTGGATACAAGTGTATACTGATCTAAACAATGTGTATACAAAGTATAACAAAGGCACAGTGTGTATACAAGTATATACAATGTGTATACATAGTATAACAGAGGCACAGTGTGTATACAAGTGTATACTGAATAAACAATTAGACAGTTACAATGTGGATATAATTATCAGTAATCGGTAATTTAGATTTAATGGGCAATGTGGCAAAAATTATCACTAATATGCAATATGGCAAAAATTATCACTAATCTACAATGTGACAAAACTTAAAATTATACCTGAAAAACTGCCCATGCATGATATTTCATGTTACTTCACTGCTCTAAATTACCATAGCAACACACAAAAGAACTCCAAACATGATCCATGACATAGCTAAAGCTGTTGCAAAGAATTTTTCTCCTTTCTCGTGTTTTCCACATTAAATGCGCATTAGGGCCAACTCTTCCTTCATATCTGCCACAAATTCATCGGCTTTTTCCCCGCTTTTGCTTTTGCTTCAGCAGCTTTTCTTCAATTGTCTTCTTTTCCACGAGCAACTGCGATATAGTCTTTACTTTTTCCATCAATTTAACAGTAGTATCATCCAATTCAACATTGCTGTTGATTTCATACACTTTGTCATGCCACATAAAATACCCGCAATCGTCATTCTGCATATAACTTAAATTCTCGACTAAAAACATTAATGAAAGATAAGATAATCGACAAAGCAACCAAAAAAAACCTAATTTATACTTATCGGCCACGTGGAGCAACCCAAAAACTTCTTCCCCGCATTCGACCCTACCTTCATAGTCCTCATCTTCGTTGGGATTTTGCGGTGGCAGTTCTTTCTCGCAACCGCTGTTGACGAATTTGAAGTAGAAATTGATTGAGAGGTCATTGAACTCGAATTGAAGTGATATCACAAACTGCAAATCATTCAGTAGGCTTTCAGGCATGTATTTCATGTATTAAGTATTTGTATGCATAACCAAAACAAAACATGCGTATATTTATTAGCCAGTCTTACACACACGCGCACTTAAGAAATCGTGCGTATAATTATTAGACAGTCTTATGCGTACATATCATGATAATACATAAGAAATGATAATTATCATGTATATGTAAGCATCTTTATGAAACCATTTTCATAAACCACTGTATCTTGTCTCAATCATCATAGACAACAACAACCTGGGAAACCCGAGCAGTTGATTAGAACATGCAGCTCATATAAGGTCGATGGTCCAATTGTTCAAACCATAATTCACTATGAAGTAAAGTTCTATGTTATTAAATTGATTAACAACCAACAGTTGCTCAAAGAACATTTCAGTGAATCAACATACTTCAGAACCACAAAAAAACACCACCAACCAAACAAAAATATACTCACGGTGATAATAATTTCTGTTTCTCGGTAGACTAATTAGTAGCGATGGTCAAAAAAACCAACAGAAACATACATGAGAAACACAAGATAAAAAGCTAGCACCTTTCTTCTTGGATTGACTACCATTTGATGACGGGGAAGGGGAGAAGTGGGTGCGTTTGAAGTCGAGGACTCGCTGGAAGAAGTGGAGGACGCAGGGAGGGTTGGAGTGGAAGAAGTAGGTGAATGAAAATTAGGGATTGGAACTGGAAATTTGGAGGTGAGAACGAACAGATTTGAGAAATTGAGAAAGAGGAATCGAATGAGAAATGTAAGTTGATTTCCTATTGGTGGTGAAGTATTTTAACGGATTAGTGAGGTGTCAACTTTAGATGTTGTTTTTAAAAGGTAAATTGATGGATAGATATGCATCTTTTTATAGATGCAGATTGATGACGTGACAAATTAAACTTATAAGTTTATAACTGTAGTTACTGCAACACAATTTGATATCTATGGTAACACATTGAAGAGTGCGTTGCAATACACAAAATCAGCATAGCTGTGGCAACATTTTAGCTGGCAACACCTTAGATTTTCGTTGCAGTAGGCAATCTATGGTGTAGTGATACTTCATTGATTTAACAATGATAATAAAATACTCAAATTCTACAATATTGATCTACAATCAATATTTATATTTATACTAAATACAATCCAATTAAATCACTGATTGTTGTTGTTAATTATAATATTATAATAGAAGCCACATATTTATTTATTAACAACAACCAGCAAATCCAACATTACATTATCACTATTATTATTTAAATCTATTAACATAGTTTTAAATCGCATTTCTCATTTTTATTTAGACAAGAATTACTTTTTATAATTAAAACACAATTTAATAGTTTAAAACTCATTTCAAACAACAGTTAATATTGAATATATATTTTCCCCTTAAATATTGATTCTCGATCAATATTATACATTCTCAATATTCTCATTAATTAACAATTTATGATTTCTAACGGCTTATTAAATTAAGAACATAAAATTTATTCCAAATACGCTAATCTGAAAAGCCTCATTTTTTTTTGATTTAAATAATATATGAGTTGGGCTTCCGAACTCGTATTTTATTCTCTTTAGATTTGAAATCTAGAAAACACACAATGGTTAGTTCAAATCGGATACCAAAAAATTCGGATTGTTACATGTATACATGCAAACTAAAAGATTTATACGTTTCCCCTTGATAAAGAACTTAATTTGCTCTGACAATTTTTTTAAAACGCCTTTAACTTCTTGTTCATATACCTATTTTAGCAAATGTATAACATCTTTATTATAAATCCAAACATTACTTCCAGAATTCTGCTTTTCTTTGCTTTATAAAGATTATATCATATAATAGAATTATACAAAGGGGGACATGATTTAAATAATTCATCCACTTATTTTAATTATATAAAGTGAGAAATATACGATTTAACCCTTTAATTGAAAGACAAATAATAAAGTTAAAGAAGTAAAGTTCTAATTCATTCTTAAGATTCATTCATCATAAAACAATATTTCTTATGCTTTGCCCTTAAATTCATCTTATATTTAGTGCATACCCAAATATTCTTTGCTATATTTCCAATATATACTTTGGACCACACTACTTCAAATTTTTAATCTTAATTATTTCTTTATTGAGTAACATCTTTCTTTGAAAAGTTAAAACTATGTAGTTCACCCTATTAACGAGAGGGTATTACAAAGCCTAATAAGTTATTTCCATTTCAATTTAATTTATTTTCTGATTTCATATATTATAATTTATATTTTTTCTATAGAATTTCAAAAATGTTATTCAATTTTTTTTATATCTCATTCTGGATAAATTTCTTTGTTTTTTAACTATCAAATTATTCGTCGTTAAAATTTGTCTTGTTAACACAACTTACTCCTTTTGATTCAAACATCAATACAAAAACAACTTTCGCCTTATCGCCCTATTAATCTAAAATTTCGCAGTCGCCTTTTTTCCCTTTCTTGTAATATGTGGAAAATAGGCACAAGGACAAACTTTGGAAAAAAATTAGTCTGAAGGACGTCAAGTTTTATTTTTAGGCTGAAGGACAAACTTTTAAAAAAATTATGCTGAAGGACAATGCTAAATATAAGTAGCATTTTCGGCAGTGTAAAACTGAATAATGCTAGTTAAAACTAGCATTTTCGTGTAGTGTAAAAAACTGAATATAATGCTAATTACATTTAGCCTTTTCATTCAGCTTAATTTTGGTTCAAAGTTTGTATTTAGACTAAAAATAAAACTGAGTGTCCTATCAATCTAATTTTTCGGCAAAGTTTGTCGTTTTGCCTAGTTATCTTTTCTTACATCGTCTCTCTCAAACCCTACCGACCCAAATTTCATTCAACTATTTACAATCAAATTAACTATACCCTAAACCTCAGGGAACACGCTTTCCGTCAGCTAACAAATCACCGTCGCAACCGATTTTCCTTCGCCGCTGAGATAGATTAGTACAATTTTTGGGCTTTCTTCCTTCGATTTGGGGTTGTTCATCGCCCATTTGTGAATGCTCATGTTTTTTTAGCTTTTTCACATTCCCCCTGTCAATAATGTTTCATATTCTACCTAGTTTTCCTTCTTGTTGTGCGGTTTAACAAATTACAGAAGCCGCTGACCTCTGAACTCTTTCCTCTAACGATTCAGTTTTACTTCCGCCCTACCCCTAGCCCTTAACGATTTTTTCCTTCTACCCTCTTCATTACCAATTACCATATTTGCCACTGTCAGACCCATCGCTGCTGCTGCCTAACTCGGTTTCGAAAGCACCAATCCATGTAACTGTTTTGATGTTCAGGTTTGTTTTGAATATTTGTAACACCCCACGTCCATTAATGTCACTCACGAAGGGAATACATTAACTTCCATGGAGGTTATAAGTGAATATAGAACAGAAAAATTACAACAAGACAGATAATAAATAGTACTTCGAAATCTAAAACTTCATTTTATTGCAGGGGAAATTAAACATGTTTGTTACATCATAAAACCCTAGATCATAACCAAGTACAATATCCATCTTCATAAAAACAAAATACATAATCCCATTACATAAATAGCCATTAAAAAGATAACAAGCTGGACTTTACTTCAACGGTCCAAGCTTTCCAAAGAGAGATGAAGCAATTCAATCAAACTCCATTAGAGCTGGGCCCAACCTGAGGACCTGGAGGGGGAAAAAGGATAGAAATAGAGGGGGTCAGACATAAAGTCTGGCGAGTATGATAATTCTAACAATACTATTATCAAAATAACTAGACTAAGGCATAAGCTGGAAGACAAGTAAATGTCTATGAACTCTTAGGAAGATAAAGATAGCGTTTAAGATAACGTTAAAGATAACGGTAAAGGCACACCTAATTACTAACGAATGATTACTACACTGCACCGCACATTACTACACTGCACCACACCAGTCACCCTATTGTTTGATCCCACTTGCTTCACACAGAAACTTTATAAATAGCCTTACGTACCCCTAGTTGACTACATAGGTGTCGTCCGCCCCTATCTCCACTAGGTGTACCCCACTACCCACTTTCGATCGGCTCCCTACTCGTAGATACCCATGCTGGCCCCACAGTTTGGTGTATCACTCCCCTAAAGTGGCAACCCGATACAACTTGAGAATGCACGGCTTATACCTACACGATGCAACAACGTCTTACCTACCAGCCCGGGTCCACACACGCATACGAAACCCATTGGACTTGCATTGCCACCGCTAACCCATTTTGGCCTCTAACAATCAGGCCCAGTAGGCGTGTCCCGTCCTCGACTTGGGTCGAGCTCACAAAGATACTTAATGGGCTACTGGACTGAAAAGGGCCCCCACCAAGCTTCTCACCTAGGCTTGGTCCCCTCTAATACATCCCACTTAACCCCATGTCCACTTACATGTATAAATTTGGTTAAGTGTTTTCTAATTTAACCTAGTCTCACCCTTTTGTTTAATTAACAGGTTGTATTGGTTAAGTCTGTGGGCCTATATACACAAATATTACCCACCTACCCAAGATTTACTTAACCCTCTCACTGGTTCAGACATATTAATTTACGGTTAAGTTTGTGGGCCTATATGTACTAATATTACCCACCTACCCAAGATTTACTTAACCCACTCATTCCGTATAACCCAGTTTACTTAACCCCCAACTTAAACTTAAGTTCTTACAATCCCTAGGGATCAGATTTGGTTAAGTAGTCCATTTCATTTACCATGTCCGTTTTTAATTAATCAATTAATTAAAACTTTTCCCTTCATAGGTGTCAATACCTATTTTATCCAATAATTTGAATTACATGTCATAATTGTTTATATTCAAATTACTCCATTTTTCTAATCGTATTTCTCATGACATCCTCATGTCACCCACATGTCACCCACTAGATTCCTCATGCCACCCAAGGCACCCACTTAACCCCCTCATGTCCCACTATATATTTACTTAGGTTAAGTGTTTCTTAATTTATTACTATCGTAACCCCTGTAGGACCTCTCACATTAGACTGACATTTGTGGCTGCTGGATTTGCCGGGCGGGTCCGGGCAGTCTTACACCACAAACGAGCCTAACCTCGTGTCCATACAATTGTTACGCATTTAGTTTGGGCCTTTGACCTCTCACATTGGGCTACCATTTGTGGCTGCTGGATTTGTCGGGCGGGTCCGGGCAGTCTTACACCACAAATGAGTCCAACCTCGTGTCTTAGGCAATTAATTATACATAATTAATTTCCCCCAATATTTGAATTACTTTCCCTATTCAAATTACAAATCATTTCCATATTTATTTATGTATGAATATGTCACCTTAATTATGTCCACTATTTATGGAAAATAAATTGTACCAATTTACATCTCAAATTAATTTCATGCCTTTTTAGGCATTTGTGCCAATTCCCAATATTTAATATCCCTATTCAAATTCAAATTAATCTATGTCCATTACTACACATTAATTTTCCAATTAATGCCTTCATTAAATTTTTCGCCTTTTAAGGCAATTCATCTTAATTAATATCTCAAATTCGTTATATGCCTCATTTACATGCCAATTCACATTTATTAACATAATCAATATTTTCATCCCATATTTGGATTAATTATTCCTAATCAAATATGTTAATAAAATTCCAATTATCTTTATGACCATAATTCACATTAATTATGTCCATATATCACTTTGCCAATTAATATCTCAATTTACATATATGCCTCTTTTAAGGCTATTACATGCCAATTCACATTTATTAACATAATCAATATTTTTCCCATAACCCCCGCGGCGTCCGTTCGTATAGAATATATGATAGACTAAGAAATAGTCTAACACATGAAAAAAGGAAAAACACCACATATTCACATAACATACAAAATAGGCCTAACTTGCATATGAGAATTTGCCACATAACTTGCATAAAATCATAGATCTAAACATAGGCCTAAAAGGTATGAACCTACATGTTATGAATAAGATTTTCATCACAAAATTTACATAGGCAATAACCACAAACTTGCATAACATGATTCATATTCCAAACTCATATTTTTATATAAACTTGCATATATGATTTATGCAACATAACAATGGTGTAAATTTACCTCTAAACATATAAACTAGCATGTAAAGATTTAGCATATAACTCATACATGTCATAGCCTAACTTTTGATCTAAAATAGATGTCATAATCTTTACTAACTTGCATGTGATTTATGTCTAAATCAACATTTAAACTTGCATACATACATATGATCTATCATATGAATCAACATAACCAAACTAGCATTTAAACAACATGATGATTTGATTATACATAAGCCAATCATAGATCATAACTTTACAACATGTATGATAACATCACAATTTAACAACATTATCATATCATACGGTCAATAATTCACATCATATCCATATAATCCACAATTATATCTAATCTTACTTAATTTAATAATTATCTTGATTAGAGAAATCGAACTTGCCTTTCGTGGTTAAAGAATTATGAACAATTGATCAAACTTGATGCAGAATTGTTGTAGCGACGTTAGTTGATTCGTTGTTGAAGCTCTAAGCTTGAATTAGGTTGAATTGATTAGTTATCTTCCTCTTTAGTTGGCGGCGGCTACACTGAGTTCCATGGCGACGGCATAACGGCTTTAGTTTCAATTTTAATTAGGTTTAGGGTTAGCATTAGGATGTATTTATAGGTTTAGGGTTAGCATTAGAATTCGCTGTTTTGAACTTTTTCGCATATTTATTTATTTAATTTTTAATTTATATATATATATATATATATATATATATATATATATATATATTTCTCTGCGCAACCCATTTCACTTAATTCTTTTCTAAAAATTAAGTATACTTTAATTTGTGAATTTTAATGTTATAAAATTACGGAGTGTTACAATATTTGACTTGATTATTTTTTCCCCCACATAACCAAGTTTACAGTTTCTAATTACAACCAGTCACTGCGTTTATTAGACTATTCTGGTATGATGACCAGAGAATTGGTTGATTGCATCTCATTTTTATACTGTTTTTCATTTAATTATTATTACAAATGGAAAGTTGTTCTTGTTCATACAATTCGTACTTGATCGGTTATCCGATCAATTTTCAGCTCTAATTTTATGAGTTAATCAATTCTAAGTTGAATTTCGGATTATTAAATAAATATTTTTTGTTTTTAATTGGGTTACAAGTTCTGTCTCAATGGATAGAAGCCCAGCAAACTGAAATATCACATCAGAAGTAGACTTGGAAGTAATGAGTACATGCACAGGTGCTATGGTTTTATCATTATATTTCACATATCAGAGGCCTTACCCTTGGATTCCATGCATTTTTTTTGTAAGTAGATATATTTCTATCCTCGATTTTCTTTGTTGGAACAACATATTATTGTTAGTATCCAAAATAAGCAAAGTTTATATGAATTGCGGCCTGCTTAGGTTGGTTCAAAGCTTTATGTTTTCCATAACTTAATGGACGACTGTCACCACACTTAATTCGCATAGTTATGAAATGGTCGACTGTCACCACACTAGGGGAGGAGAGCTAACGACTGGAATTCCAGCTGTTGGCTTAACGTTCCTAAATGGATCGACTTTCAACGGACATGTTCGTTGACAAGGCGATCCGTTTAGGACCACCGAACGGCTCCTTATATGCTGATGATGCTATGTTTTTCTTGGAAGCTAATCCAGCAAATGCAACTGCATTGACTACTATACTACAAGAATTGCAAGTGACTATTGGTTTGCCAGTAAATCGGTTGAAATCTAAAGGGTACTGGTATACTATTTTTTAAAAACATGTTCAAGGTATGCCAGGATGTTTCTCGTCAATCAAGTATTTAGGGATGCCACTATCTATTAATTACTCTGCTTTGCTGTTAACACTAGATAGTGTTCCGTAAATTAAACAAGTTTCTTTTTTATGCTTGCCTCTTTAAATAGAAGGGATTAGATAAAAAATATTAGATGCTTTTTTACATTGGGGAAAAGTTTCACAACATTAGCTTGCTGTAGACATTAGTTCTTGCATTTTTTATTTTGTCTTTTTATGGAAAAAGTTGGCTGGAGCACTGCAGCTCACATTGCAGTATTTTTTAATTTAATTTTTTTTAGGGGTTGGGGGGCATTGATTCATTTTTTAGTTCAGTAATATGCATGCTGTATTTTTATCGCAAAAGAAAGAAACTGTCTACATTCTTCAAGTGTTCTATTTTAGTTTTTTTTTTTTTTTTTTTATTTGTAGAGGGACAAAGTTATTTCATATATGATTTTTTTAAGAATAAAAGGAAGTAAAAGCGTATAGTATTGTGAATAGAACAGTCAGGGTGCGTTCTTAACGAACGTGAGCGTGGCATTTGAGCGTGCCATTTGAGCGTGGTACTGTAGCGAAGGGGAATTGTGTTTTTAGCTACGAACGGGGTATTTGAGCGTGGTATTTTTAAAATAAGATTTAAATAGAGATGGTTTGGCAAATTCGAATACAAATACAAATACAAATACAGTTTCTAATACAGATACAAGTACAACTACAAATACAAACACAAATTAGTGCAGACCCACAGCAACCAACAGATCTCTAATGGTATTTCGAACTAATGACATTTCTCGGGATCCTTCTGCTTGAACACGTTCCGTGCCTCTATTCGTCGTATTTCTCATACTATAATATTCTGTCAAGTAATTATCGGGTATTCGTTCAGGATCATCATCAAAAGCCATAAAATATGGGTCACCACTATTGTATTTGCGTATGAAGTTGTGTAAGGCCATTGTAGACACCACAACTTTCACTTGAGTTTGAAACCGATATGTAGGCATCTTGTAGAGAATGGTAAATTTTTTCTTCCAAATGCCAAATGTTCGTTCTACGGTCATCCGTAAACTCGAATGGTAGTAATTAAACACTTCATTGGCCGACTTTGGTTGATTCATTGTATCACGAAAATGCGGAATATGATACCTCATATTTCGATATGGCGGTAAATATCCGGTCTGTAGTGGATAGCCCGAATCAACTAAATAATACTGTCCAGCTGGAGGGTAAGGAAAGTTATAGTTTCTATCGTTTGTAACAGCGTTAAAAATTCTGCTATCATGTGCAGTCCCTTCCCAACCAGCCATAACATACGTAAACTGTAAATCGAAATTACAAACCGCTAATATATTTTGAGTTGCAAACCCTTTTCTTTCAATATAAGGGATAATTTGATCAGCGGGTAAATGTGCAGATACGTGGGTACCGTCTATAGCGCCAATATAGTTTTTGAAATACGGGTAATACCGGGTGGAAGTTCTGATGTGATGTGGAACAGTATTAAATTGTTGTTCCGCTGGCTTTATTACATCAGCAGCGAGTAATTGAAAAGCGTTTAGGACATCATGAAAACAAACGGAAATTGTGCTACCTAATCGTTGAAATCTTTCTTGTAGTTGTCTATTTGAAAGCCCAGTAGCCATTGTATAAATGAATATTCCAACCATTTCGACAACACAGATTTCTGGTTTGGAAGCGAGACCATGATGTTGCAGTTTCTCACATAATGCGTAGAAACAAAGTCTTTTCATCCGAAAATTATTTTGACAACGGCTTTGATGGCCATTCAAAATTTCATTGATCCAAGATAAGCCAGTGAACTCCGAAGTATTAATCCGCGTCATATGATTTCTCCTTTCAATCTGAACCAGATAAACCCCGTAGAGCTCCATCAAATCGTCGTTCTCGGAGGATGAATCGGAGTTTGACATTAGTCGAATAAGTAGAAAGAGTTGAAGAAGTAGTATTGTGTAAGGTGTTAATATAGAGGGGGTAATATATAGGGAGGAAGAGAAGTTGGAAATCAAGCCGTTGGCGTCCGACGCGTCGGACGCCAACGGCTTGATTTCCAACATCCAGCGGTCGTTCCATTTGGAAGTGGAAAAAAGTGCTCGCGTCGGACGCGAACATAAAGTTGAGCGTGCCAAAACTTTGCTGCGAACGCACCCTCAGTCTATGGGTGCGTTCGCAGCCAAAATTTGGCACACTCATTTTTTTTTGGCGTCCGACGCGTCGGACGCGAGCACATTTTACCCCTTCCGGATTCCACGATTCTCGAACGTTGGAAAAGTAGCCGTTGGCGTCCGACGTGTCCGACCCGTCGGACGCCAACAGTTAATTTTCCAATGTACCAATTCGCTGGCTATAAGAACGAACCCCCCCTTCCTCCTCATTCCAACCCGAAACCTCTTCCCTTTTACCCCTTATTTCGAATTTTTTGAGCAATTTCGAGCTGCAAAAACGGTAAATTTTTTTATAGTTGAGTTTATTTTTCAATTCTCTACCATATATAATTTTTTTCGATTTTTTTTGAATTTTTTTTTTTGTTTACGCAGATGGCTTCCACCACTGCTACCTCGCAGCCTTTTGCGAATTAGACGGACGACCGGGAGTCCGCTTTCATAGATGATTGCGTTGAGTTCATAGCGGAGCGCAATACAAGCGTCAGTGGGTTCTACGCAACAGTCGCAACAACAATGAACAACCGTTTTAATTTGGAGTTCACAGAAAACCAGATTAAAAACAAATGGGACAACATGAAGCGAGCTTTTCGTGATTGGGACATGCTGCTTAGAACACCTGGGGGTGTATGGAATGAGGAGTTCGATTATCTAGACGGTCCTGATGAATTTTGGAGTACCGGCGGTGGCAGATGATTCAGAAAATTTAGGAAGCACTCGCCGATGAAGTTTCGAGAGCAGGACATTATGTTCGAGGGTTGTTTGCGGAAAGATACTTGTGCGTATCCGATTCCTCAGGTTGCGCCTCCTACTGCACCAGCACCTCCACCAGCGCCTGCAGCAGCTGGTTCTTTCTTCCCCGGGGACGCGAGTTTCTATACTGGTTAGATGGCTTCGGGCGATCCACCGTCTGGTCAGCCCTCTAGGCGCAGACAGGAAGAGCGTGCCAGCTCGTGGGTGACCGACCATACGAGACAGCTTGCTGCTCGTTGTTTGGAGCTTGTTCGGAGATCGGGGACGCCTGTGGATCTTTGGGAGATTCTGACGATTTTTCGCAACGATAAGCGGAATGTTGATATTGCTCAGGAGCTTAGCGATGATGGCTTATGTGCCTTTATTTCATCGGAGTTGAACTTATTACCTCATCGTCGTTTATTGTAGATTTTCATATATTTGTTTTAATTCCAGTACCGTTGTGTTCTTTATGTTTTATGAAAAAAGTGGTCGTTTTATGAAATATGTTGTCGTTATAGTTTGATGCAATTAGAATTTAATTAAATCAAAACCATTAATTTAACTATTAAATACCACGCTCAAATACCACGTTCGTCGCTAAAAACACAATTCCCCTTCGCTACAGTACTACGCTCAAATGGCACGCTCAAATGCCACGCTCACGTTCGTTAAGAACGCACCCTATGATTTGCAGTTTAAAGATTCCTCGTGAGTTTCGTTTGTCTCCCGAGAGTACATTATATTTTTTCTGAAGTTATTCTTTGAGCATGATTTACGTACTGGCTCCATATCTTTTTCTCAGAGTGTAGTTCATAACAGCTAATGTTCACAGCCGAGTCATGTTGCTCTCCTAACCTATAAAATATCAAGGAAATAGAAGGGACTCATTGTTTTCAATAAGCAAGTCTTCTGCCCTGTAGTGGTATTGTTTAAAATAATTTATATTTAGCATCAAGTGGTGCAAATAATGTTTCTTTTCTTCAGTATATAGTTTGTTTTGTACTATATATGTGAAATCATTTGTCTCCATAATATACAGATTCTTATAATACAAAATTGGCAAACAACATATTTGATATTTCACCTTACTATATCCAGTTCAATTATTTGTTGTTTGTTTTGACTAATTAGATTCGCTTGATAAATTATTGAAATGCATCCGAATTTGACATAAGAAAACTTAAATATGGCAAATAACGAAACAACATATAAAATTATTGATTGGTCACAAGATGTGTCATTTGTTGTATTCCCATGCAAACACGTGATTTATTAAAGAGAATGGTTATCTCTGAGTGTTTTCAATTGATTTATGTCTGATACCCTCAGTATGTAGAAAAAACAACCTTGGATATAACTCAAACATCATCTTGACAACCACAATTAGGAATTAGAAGTTACATTTAAAATGCCTTGGCAAAAAGAAGTTACATTTAAAATTGTACTTTGATGTGATATAAACTATAGCTCATAGGCAAATAATTTCATATTAAATAAGCAAAGTTATTAAAATAATACATTGTTAACAATCATTTGAGACATGTATGCGTTGCAATATTTAAATTTGAATTTTTAATATTAAAAATTCAATTTTTTGATGCAAATTTATGGTTAGCACTTGTAGTATTCAATTTTTAAAGCAACTTTTTAAAAATTCAAATTTATCATTCACACTTGTAATATTAAAAATTCATGTTTTTAATGCAAGGACGCATGATATATGTGTTTCTAATTATTTAGAAACATCAATAAATTAAATATATTAACCTATTTAGTTTGTGGAAATCGTTAACTTTTATCTCATATGATGTGTTTTTTTCCTCATTTCTTGTTAACATGATGCAAACAAAATTCTGCCAAGTTGTCGCAGTAAATTGAAACTTTTCATTGATATATTTCAGTTATAGGTTTCACTGCACTAACATATTTGGATGTATCTGTGCTAAATTTCTTGCATTTCATGCACATGGCAATTTGAGAAATGCTTAGATGAAGAATGATATAAATATTTGAACTTCCCTTTCTGCTCTTATTACTTGACTAAATATGTATTAACCATTCGTCTTCCAAGAAAAAGACAGATTGTGAATTCCTTGAAGAAGGCATATTCTTTGCCATAAAGAATGTAATAAAAGTATTCCTTTCACGTTATCTTTGCCAGTTTTTGAATCAATTATTTTTCCCTTAAACTTATACATTGCCATACAAGGAGTACTTTCCAAACTGAAAATATTACAATAAGAAACATACATGGAGTATTTACTTTGGGCTGTCAACGGATGCTTTCGGATACGGATAGTGCCATATCCATATATGTATTCGAAATTGTTTTCGGATATCGGATATCTGTATCCGTTTAATTTTCGGATATTAGATATCCGTATCCACTTAATTTTTGGATACGGATGGATATGAGATATTCTACCTAGTTTTCCTTCTTCTTGTGCGGTTTAATATTCCATCGGTTAAAAAATCACAGAAGCCGCTGACCTTTGAACTCTTTTCCCCTAACGATTCAGTTTTACTTCCGCCCTAACCCTAGCCCTTAAACGACTTTTCCTTCTACCCTCTTTATTACCATATTTACCACTGTCAGACCCATCTCTGCTGGTGCCTAACTCGGTTTCGAAAGCACCAATCCATGATCTGATGTTCAGGTTTGTTTTGAATATTTGGTTTGATTTTTCCCCCAACATTAGCAAGTTTATAGTTTTTTAATTACAACCAGTCACTGCGTTTATTAGACTATTCTGCTATGATGATCAGAGAATTGGTTGACTACTATACTACAAGAATTGCAAGTGACTACTGGTTTGCCAATAAATCAGTTGAGTATTTAGGGATGCCACTGTCTATTGATTACTCTGCTTTGCTGTTAACACTATAAATTGTTCCATACATATAACAAGCTTCTTTTTTATGCTTACCTCTATAAATAGAAGGGATTAGATAAAAAATATTAGATGCTTTTTACATTGAAAAAAGTTTCACAACATTAGCTTACTATAAACATGTTCTTGCATTTTGTCATTTTGTTTTAATTTTTTTTTTTTTTTTTTTTTTTTTTTTTTTGCGGAAAAAGTTGGTTGGAGATTACTGCCACTACAACTGACATTGTAGGGTGCCCCGTGGGGGGGGGGGGGGGGCGTTGGTTTATTTTTATCGCAAAAGAAAGAAACTGTTGACATCCTTCAATTGTTCTATTGTGTTTTTTAAATCTGTAGAGGGACAAAGTTATTTCATATATCTTTTTTTTTAAAGAATAGAAAGAAGTAAAAGCGTATGGTATTCTGAATAGAACAGTCAGTCTATGATTTGCAGTTTTGAAGTTTAAAGATTCCTGGATCCAGTTTTGTTTGTCTTCAGAGAGTACATTATATGTTTTCCGAAGTTGATTCTTTGAGCATGATTTACTCTCACAAGTGTAGCAAATGTACACAACTGAGTCATGTTGCTCTCTTAACCTAAGAGCATACCTAGCAGTGTGAGTTTGGGCAAAAACGGGGATGATTCACACTTTTTTTCTTATTCTCACACTCCAGCATTGTGAATTAAAGCGTGAGCGAGGGAAGGAAGTGAGGATTGTCGACGTTTTTATTTTGGAGTGATGATCGTTAAACGGGGTTCAGAAAACGTTTAACGTATAAATAAGTTTCTTAATACCGTTAAACTAAAAAAATAATCACTAAATGACTTACTATTTCCCTTTTAGTGATTTTTTTTTTTTTTAAATAAGCGTTATTTCCCCGCTCATTGCTGGAAGAGTGGGGCAAACTCACGCTCAAATATTGTCTATCACCATTTTAATTCCACACGGTGCTGGAAATGCTCTAACAAATATCAAGGAAATAGAAGGGACTCATCATTTTTAATGGACAAGTGTGCTGCCCAGTAGCGGTACTATTTAAAATAACTTATATTTAGCAACAAATGGTGCAAATAATGTTTCTTTTCTTCAATATGCAGTTTTTTTTTGTGCTATGTATGAAATCGTTTGTCTCCATAATATACAGATTCTTATAATACAAATTAGCAAACAATATATTTGATATTTCACGTTACTATATCCAGTTCAACTATTTGTTGTTTGTTGTGGCTGATTAGATTCACTTGATAAATTATGAAAATGCTGCAAAATTTGACGTAAGAAAACTTGAATATGGCGAGTAAATTATTGATTGATCAGAAGACGCGTCATTTGTTGTATTCCCATGCAAACACATATAATTTATTAAAGAGAATGATTTTCTCTGAATGTTTTCGATTGATTTATGTCTGATACCCTCGGTATATGGAAAGAACAACGTTGGATATAACTCAAACATCATCTTGACAACCACAATTAGGAATTAGAAGTTACATTATTATTATTATTATTATTATTATTATTATTATTATTATTATTATTTTGATGTGATATAAACTATAGCGCATAGGCAAATAGTTTCATATTAAATAAGAAAAATTATTAGAATAACACATTGTTAACGTTCATTTGGGACATGTATGCATTGCCATATTAAAAATTCAATTTTTTTTATAGTAGAAATTCAAATTTTTAATGCACTTTTTGGAATGAACTTGTAGTATTCAATTTTATTGTTCACACTTGTAATATTAAAAATTCAAATTTTTAATGCAAGAACACATGATATATGTGTTTCTAATTATTTAAAAACATCAATAAATTAAATATATTTACCTATTTATTTTGTGGAAATCAATAGCCTTTATCTCATATGACGTGTTTTTTCTTCACATCCTGTTGACACGTTGTAAACAAATTTTTGGCAAGTTATCGCAGTAAACTGAAAATTTTCATTGATATATTTTAGTTATAGGTTTCGCTACAGTAAACATATTTGAATGTATCTATTCCAAATTTCTTGCATTGCATGCACATGCCAGTTTGAGGAATGCTTAGGTAAAGAATGAAATAAAATATTTGAAGTTCCCTTTCTGCTTCCATTCATGTTCCTTCAACCACTGTAAGGAAATTGATATGTGTTAATTCAATTTGAAATGCATGTTTATGTGTCATGGTCTTATGCAGGTGATGAACTATGAACAACCTTTGCATTTGTATAAAAATACTTGGTATAGAGTGACATATTCACGAATTCAAGCAGTAAATTGATTGAACTAAAATGAACTTAAAGTTATTGTCTTTTAAATGCTTAAACATTGAAGTTGCATTTCCTCAGCAACTGTCTTTTTTTTTAATGTTCTTTTGGTTTTTGCAAAATCTGATTGCAACAGCGGTTGAGCATGAAGCAGTAACATCACCTTATTGGTTCCAAAGAAATTTGCCATTAACACTATGTCTTTATTTTATAATGATGCTTCAATAATCACATATTATTATAGGTAATCATTAAATACTTTTTTTTAAACTTCTGTGACTTACAAAATTTGATGCTGAAGTTATTGTTCTACCTTTTTAATGGTAAAATATTTTTCTTTATACAACACGTTACATATTTGATTCCTATAGCAAGCATTGTAATTTTATTAATATCTACATTCATTTGGCTTCCACGCATGAGTAATTCTGATGGTGCAAAGGACTATAAATGAACGGTGATATAATTCTGATTGTTACTGTATTTTTTCATTTATCAAAAATTGATTATTTACCATTTTCTAATTCAGTTGCATTCTCTAAAAACAAAACAAGAATGGTGAAAACAACTAGAAGAGAAAATTTGTTTATCATCTGAATAAACCCAATTCTGACTCGTACTGTTCACCACCTTCTTGTTAATCTACATCGAAAATTCTGTGAAAGTTATGTACCATTAATTAATAACATATTTAACGAGTAATTGAATTAGTAAATTGATATATGTGTTTTGCTTTCATAGAGTTCTAGAAAGGTTCGAAATATTTTGGCTAATTGTGAAATCGAATATCGCTCTATTCCGCATGAAAGTAGGTAGTAAAGGAATTGAAATACAAAGAAGATTTCAGTAGACAACGTACAAAGATATACATAATGTAAATGCCAAGGCGAAACATTTTATATAACTCTAGGATCCAACTACACTTTCAGTAAAGCTTGGGGTGACGTCTCCTTTAGTTTACCTCTGTGTTTTGCATTTTAGATTATCCATATGATCATTTATGTTTACATACAAAATATTATCAACGTACGTTTTTATTTCTTTCTTTGGTTTTATCATTCATGTAAATAATCAGTTTATAATATTCATGATCTATTGAGTCTTCTGGATCCATTTATTGGCGGTTGACTAGAAGCCACGTTGGCGCTTTCATGGATGATAAAACCAGAGGGAGCAATAGAAATGTACGTTGATAATATTTTGTATGTAAATATAAAAGATCGCAGAGATAATCTAAAATGGTAAATCACACGGGGAAATTAATGGAGTCGTCACCCCGAGATTTTCTGGAAGTATAGTTGGATCCTTTAATTATATAAAATGATTCGTTTCGGCATTTATTGTCGTATATCTTCATACGTTGTCTGCTGAAATCTTTTTTGTATTTCAGTTGCCCTTCCACCTATTATCATGTAGAAGAACAGAGTGATATTTGATTTTGCAATCAGCCAAAAAATTTCGAACCCTTTCAGAACTCTATGAAAGCAAAACAATTATCAATTTACTAATTTAGTTACTCGTTAAATATGTTATTAATTAATGTACATACTTTTTGTAGAATTTTCGATCTAGATTAACTAGAAGGTGGTGAACAATTTAAGTCATAATTGGGGTTTATCCAGATGGCAAACAAATTATTCTCGAACAAATTGATGTTATTGTTTGTTGTAATACTCAATGCTCCCAACAAAACTCTTTTCTATTAGTTGTTTTCACTCTTGTTGTTTCGTATTTAGAGAATGCAACTGAATTAAAAAATTATAAATAATAAATTTTTTGATAAATGAAGAAAAATACAGTAACAATCAGAATTATATTACTGTTTATTTACAACCCTTTGCGTCATCAGAATTACTTATGCGTGGATGCCAAATGAATGTAGATATTAATAAAGTCGCAATGCTTGCTTAAGGAATCAAATGTGTAACATGTTGTACACATCAAAAAGTATAATTTTATCGGATACTTCTATTGACTTGGATTATGGAAAATTTAAAATTATTGCAAAAGATTAGGCAGGATCTCCATGGAATTTATAAAGGGATTTTTCCCCCCAAGATTTAAAAGGGCAAGCAGGTAAACTGGGTTAGTAGAAAGCCTGAAAATGATGTGTTCTTGTTGCTGTATAGTGCTACAAGTAATTGCGAACAAATTGAACAATTGTAAACAACTATTAAATTCGTTCAGCTTTCCTAAACAACAAGGGTTGTTGTAGAGGGTGTAGAACTCTAGGACCAAAAATATTTTAATTAATAAATCCAATCAAGTTATTCCAGAATTTTGATTGGTTGAAAACACAGAAAAATAACATAAATTAAATAAAAGAGAGTTTTATATGATTAAAGAAAGCAATTAGGGAGCAATGACATAGATTAAATTAACATGAGTTAATAACCAAACAGATTAATCAGATCTAATTCATGTTTCTGTCACAAACATGAATCAACGCTTATTAGGTTTCTGGAAACAAAAATGTGAATAACGACAAGTATAGCCTATGCAGGAGCTAAGCTCTTAAACAACCATAAGCTATCAGGACAGATTCACTATTATTTCTAAAACCCTAAATGTTAGATCTAAATATGATAAACGTTAGATCGAACTCGAATATACCCTGTGAAGAAGCATAGCTCTTAAACGACACAGAGTATGAAGGTTCAGATCCAACCCTTGGTTCAGATCTAGATCTACATACATGAAGTTCTAATCTCTTTGGTTATGTGATTCATATTGAATCTAACCCAGCGTCATCACCCCCTAATTAAAGGAGATTAGCTAGACATAGCTAAAGAAGAAGAGAAAAAGAAAATAAACAACATAAGTAAAGTACAATAAAAAGTAAAGAGAAAAGAAGAAGAATGGTTTTATTCTAAGAGAAGGATTACAGAATAAAACCCAATGTATTTTTACATGAATGAGATATAATGTATTTATAGCTGATATGACAAAGACCACTTGGCTAATTACACAATGTGGGACTAAAGATTTAGTCCAAATAACACATAATCTAGTGTGAACGCAACTGTAGAGTGAGTGGTCTTGCAAATGAGCTAATGTGAACGCAGCATGAGTAAGAGGCCTTGCAAATGAGCCAATGTGAACGCAGCATGAGTAATCATTGAGCCAAATCTTCCTAACTGAACTCTATTTGCAACCGTTCGTTAAGCTTTACACTCTTCAAGCTTTAGTAATTTCAAATTTCACTCTTTTTAAGCAAATTCTTTATGCTTTATCTATTAAATGCTCTAAACCATGCTTTTTATAAACAATCTGAAAACACAGCTATAAATACACAATATTAGTTTTATGGGAAAATAAGATAAATAAGCGGATAAAATATACACATTTATGTGTATATCGAATACCCCCACACTTATCTTTTTATTCTTCCTTGAATAAACTGAACTAAGATATGTCACACTTTCGCAGGAAACACGATTGCATTTAACGTATGCAATAAGCCGTTAAACCCCTAGGTATCCCTAGTAGGACGAGTGTTGTCTCGTGAGGGTTTTCAGGGGATATTACCCATAAAATCCAAAGCGTCTTATGTACGCGGATTAATCAAACAACATATTTGAAGTCCTTCACATTCCAATGACTTTACCTAACTTCAATAATAACAGTTTTGTCCCAAATTGTCTATCCCATTATTGGTGCAGGAATAAAAAATTTCAAGCTGAATCGTAATTCCTTGATAACACTGTAATTGTCTTGAAGGTTAAGAACGTGGTGTCAACCAAAGTTCTACACATCGACAACGTGCACCCAATCATTTATTCATTCTTTTTTTTTTTGAATAATTTTGCACCAATGTAACTGTACTGTATTGGATGTGAGTTATGCATAGATGAAGGAAAATGTTGTAAGTTCTAAAAATGTTATTAATAAGAGGGCAAGTGTATTGGTTGAACTTCAAGCTACAAAAGATAAAGTAATACTAGAGCACATATGAACATTTTTGTTTCCTTTCATCTACTCTGCTACAATCCTCGCTTCCAAGTACGGTATGATGGACGTGAATGGAATGGAAATGAATGCTTTATAGTCAAGAATGACTATTTTATTCCCAGAGATATTCTCTTTATTGCATTTCTCTTTTTTTTCCTTCCTTTTTTTTCTACTTTTTTTTCTATTTTTTTTCTTTTTTTGCATGATAAATGATGAGTGGAGATGGAATGGAATGATACCATACATTATTTCATTTGATTCCTCCTCTACCAAGCGAATCATAACCAACATTTCATTAAAGGAAAGTTTTGTGTCCTAATTACTTTACTTCTATAACCCTAATTCAACACACAAGTCTAGATTGATATTATATAAAAAGCTGAAAGGAATGATAAGCAAAGTTTCATGAGATAGATAACTCATATAAATTAAGATGTGGTATATGGTTATCCTACCTTAAAACAAGTACGGAGTGGGTAGTGTAAAATTGGTATAAAAGTGACGTTTTCGAACCTTTGAAAATAAATCAGTACAAGGTTCTTAAGTATAACAATATAAGAAAAACTTGTCGAGACATAAATGCAATTCAACTAAAACTTGAGCTTGAATAATGTGGGGTATCGAAGAAGAACGCTACAATGAGTCATTTCTCCTTAATTGGGCCAAGTGGATTTTAGAACTTACGATTTTGAAAATTTGAGTGAGAAAAAATATTATGCATGAAAACAAACTCAGAAAATCCAAAAAATGTAGGTGCAAAATCGTTGTTTATTTGACTTTTTTTTTTTTGGTGTGATTATTTTTACTTTCATATTCTAACATGTATAACAAGGGTTGACATGCTTACTCCAGAACTCGGCTAACGTCTGCACAGTCTCAAGCTAGCATCTTAAAAAGAGACATTACGACTCAATGAATAAATAATTTTCATTCCCATCACCTAACAATTCAACTTATCAAACAAGAACCAAGGTGTTATTTATGAATTTAAGTTAATCCTTGATCAATGAATGACCTAATTCATAAAATTTGATTGCTGATGTAGTGTAAATCCCCTCCCCCCCCCCCACACTTAAGTTTTAATGTGTCCTCACAGTCGTTAATCAGACATATCTTAGTGAAAGGGAAATAAAATAAGACGGTCAACACGGCTTACCGGGTACACGTGCAGAAAATACGTAGTCATCGAATAGATGAACCGGTCCACAATGGACCAATGGATCAACCTCATTAAGATTATGAGACACAGTTTCAGCACATAAAACCAAATCATAAAGGGTTTTATATTATGTGTCAGATTTGGAAAAACAAATTTTGTTTTTTCAAAAATTTGAGTTGCTAATTTTAAAATTTTGAGCTTACAATTGATCCTAAAATCGAATTGAATTTCTGTAGCAACTAAAGAGAGGTCATCGAGCTGGGGTTCAGTAAAAGTTTCAAAAACAAATTTGATTTGTTCAGATGATGTGTAAATTGAGAGATGTGTGCATCACTCTCACCCCACACTTGTTTTGAGAAATATTGTTCAGTTTTGCTTTGATATTTGAAATGTTGTTGACTAAAGGTTCATTCGTAAACCTAAAGTTAAAACCGAACAAATGAATTTTTAGTAAATTTTGAAATCGTGTTTTCTCAAAAACAGTGTTATTCCAGAAAGAGTTCATATACTGCAGAAATTTATCATTGAAAAACAAGTGATCACATTGAGGTTCAGCTGAAACGATCGAGTCGCAAGGAGTTTCAACAGTTTCAGAAAAAATGTTATTGTGTTTAAGATCACATTCAGCGGTTTCGTTGTTTTCAAACTCAAGAATTTCAAAGTTTTCAAATGTTTCATTTTTAGTTTCAGACCCAACAACATTATCGTCAATCAGTTTAAGAAGTTTTCGCTCATCAAAGTCGTCCTCACCTAAACGGTTGTTACCAACTTCGTCATTTCTTTCAAACTGACAATCTAAAGTTGCTAAAGTTTCAAAATTTTCAGAATCTGAGAGAGGAATATCAAATTGAAGATTGACGTCTTTGTTTTCAAGAGAATTTAAATTCAAATCTATTATAGAGATTTCAACAACTTCATTAAGGTTTTCATCAATTTCAAAAGTTGTTAGTTGAAAATTTTCGATTTCAGTAAGAGTTGAGTTTTCAGCAGAAGCATCAGTTTGAGTTTGAATTTCAGTTTCACAGAAATCAGTGTTTTGCACCAAAGATTTTTCAAAATATTCATTTTCATCAACAGTCATATCGTCAGAATCATCAATAATCGTTATGTAATGTTGTAACGAAGTTAATGGCTGATTATTTGTTTCAAAAGAAGCGTTGGCAGAAAGTTGTTTGTCACCAGATTGGTATTTGTAATTGTTATACAAGTTCGTAACTTCTGTTTGAAGAAGAGAAATGTGATAAACTATCCTAGTGCAACTTTGTTTGCTGTCTATTATTCTTTGAGCTAGTTCTTCGATGTAAGTCAAGCCAAGTTTCATTAAATTCTCAAATTCATCAACATCATCAATTCCCTCAAGTAATAACTTCTCTAGATTTTGCCAAAGTTCAATAGTATATTGAGCCAGTTGTTCAATGTTACACATGTTTTCGATATATTTATTTTCAGAATCTTGTTTTTCACCTAAAATTGGCGCCCACGGCTCTCTTCTATCAAATTGGTAGACACACCAAACTTCAAAATGTTGTTTTTTAGATTCATCGTTTCTCTGTGTTCCTCACTGGTTGACCTTAAAAATTCATCCACCTCATCTCTTAGAAGTCGTCCGTTATTTATTTTCCAAAACCAACATCGCCAAAAATTCAGCTTGTTCGCAACACATTTTCCATATTCGATAACCAACATTTGACATCCACTCGTATTATAAAAATCATTTTGGTTTTCAAAAATTTCGTTAAAACCCGTGTTACAATTGTTTTGATTTTCAGCATTTTGCTTAGCCATTTGCGCTAAAAGTTGAAGCGCCTCAGATAAATTCTCCTCAATCATAGAATGACGTTTTTCATATTGGGGTGTAACCGTTTGATGAGATTTGTGGAGATTATTCAAAAAGTTTTCAACTTGAAATTCATTCGGATTTGAACTGTAACCAAAATAATTGAATTTTTGAAAAGAATTGCAATTTTGGTTGTACATGGGGCAAGCGCGCATGTACTAGAAGAAGAGAGTTATTGTCGAAAAAAAAAACTATTTCAAAATTTGTGGCTCTAAAGAAGCTCTTAAAAAATTATGTTGAACTTAACAGTTTAGGATTATATGAATACAAGTCCAGGCCAGGTTCGAACAGGGATTATCACTGTGTCACGAATCACCGTAGAAACACGACTGAAGGTTTAAGAACCTGCTTGAGTTCAAGACTCTATCATTCCTTGGACACCTTAGAGAGTATCAATCCTAATTGTCAATTTAACAAATATTTTGTCCTATGAGCTTTGGGGAATCTTCGATTTGATTTCAAAAATAATTTATTCCACGTTTGTTTTAAAATTACTAACCACACATAAACAGGCAAAATAATCCATCACAGACAGTCACAGAAGAATAAATTGCAGAAATAATTTTTTTACAAGTAAGTCGCTGCCCCTGCTGAAAATTTTTACAAGCAATTTCTATATATTTTTCAAGCAGCAGCAGACCCTGTAGAATTTTGAAAATTTTACAGTGATCGGCAGTCCATCCAGTGCAACTGAATAGCGCTAGCGCGTTCACATCCCATTTGGTGTGCAACCGCTCCAACAATTCCTAAATTTCTTGTTTGTTTGCTTGGATTTGTTCTTTGATTGAACCCCTTGTTTATTTTTTGGAAAGAAACAGTGGCAAGAAAAAAAGAAACAGAAGAATGAAAAAAGAAAACAAAACTAAAAGGAATTAAAAACTAAGCCAAAAATGAAAAAGTAAAGAACTGAGCTAAAAAAATTAGGTTCAACCAGACTCGTACTAAATAGGTGTGTACTCAACTCAAGTCACTATTCAAAACAAAGGCACAAATCAAATGTTTTTCTTTCCGTACTTCACTTCACCAAAAAAAACACAAAACAAAACAAAAAACTAAAACTAAAACTTAAGCACTCAACAGTTGAGCAAGGAGATAACACAACAAACAAGTGACTCAATCAAAAGGCAACAAACTAAATTTAAATTAAAAGAGAGAAACAAAAAGATTTTTTTTTTTTTTTTTTTTTTGCAAAGATAGAAAACGAAAGCAAAACTAAACACTATACACAAAACTGTCAAACCCTACCCAAAATCAAGAAACTCACCAACGAAAGCAAATTGTCCTTTTTTTTTGGTTTTAAAATCAAAAGAAACTAGTTAAAAAAAAAACGAACTCAATGTATTAAAAACTCCAAGCCTACAAATGAAGCCAGAGCCAGGCCCAATAAAAGCTTCCCTAAACAAATTGCGAGACTGGATGATTCCTTTCCAAAACAACGCTAAAACCCCAAACAAATCAGAAAAAGATAATATCAGTTTCACGCTCAATAAAAGCTGCCCCTTTTCCTAATAAAAACGAAATATATGGCAGTCTCGAAATCCAAATCGCGTCAGATTCTCGTAGTCTAAGTTGGGATCGTGTTCTGATTTGGCTTCGGACTTCGATTGAGGAAATTTTGACACGGTTTGAGTTGCGATTTGTGGTTGACGGTGGCTGACCTGGATTGTATGAATGGATTTTTGGTGGTGCGATTTTGGATTAAGGTTGTGGTTGAACTTAGGAGTGTGTGGTAATGGGCGTAGGGAATCGATGATCTGGAAGTGTTGTGGAATTGAAAGTGGAGTTGTAGAATTGGAAGAAGAGATTGTGTAGAAAGACAGGGGTTTTCGGTGGTTTGGTATGGGAAGATATTGGCAGAGAGGTGTATGGGTAGTGATTGAGGGGAGTTGTTGACGGTTGGATGTTGTGGTAATTGTTGTGAGGATGAGGGTGACAAATTGTTGCAAGTGAGGTCGGAGGTCTATTGTATAGTGACTTGGTAGTTATGGAGCGCGTGTAGTTGAAGTGTTGGAGCACTGGAGTGGTTGAAGTTTGTACTGAGTTTTGCAGAGGTATGATAGAATATGAGTACAAACAATAGGAGTGTGGATGTTATGGAAGGGATGTTGAATGGAGACAGGCAGTCGTGGTATTGCGAGATGAAGGAGGTTAAAGATGGCATGGTGTAGAAGCAAGGGTGGCTTGGCACAGTTTCAATGGTTTGAGGAATTGTAGAAGCAAGAAGAGATGAGGTTTGGTTTTGTATGTGATTAAAAAAAAC
The DNA here is from genome assembly GCA_030737875.1 of Allium sativum. NCBI lineage: Eukaryota > Viridiplantae > Streptophyta > Magnoliopsida > Asparagales > Amaryllidaceae > Allium > Allium sativum. Next base: position 1,011,706,978 of record CM060926.1, on the reverse strand, counting down.
AGAGGAGGAAACAAAAGATTTTTTTTTTAATTTGTAAGAATTGTGAGAAGGAAAGAGATTTGTAGAAATTTGGAAAGAAATAACGGAAAGAAGGGGAAAGAAATTGTATTAAAAAATGGAAAGACAATAAAGAAGGGAATTGAAACAGAAGGCAAGATTTTTTTTTTAATTGTAAAAGAGGAAAAAAAAATTTACAAAGAAAGAAAAGAAATCCGAAAAGAAGGGAAAGAAAACGAGAAAAACAATTGAAAAGAAATTGCACAAATATTTTTTTTCTCTTCGTAGGAAGATTACAGTATCATTGACTAACACCAAATCAACTAACAATAAATTTTTTTCTATCTACACTAGAAAACAAAATAAATAAATAAAATATTTTTGTGTTTTTTTATGAAGGAAAACTAAATAGAAAATAAAATAAAAATAAAAATAATATAGCCCGAAGGATTTAGTAAAAAAAATTATTTTGGTCCCCGGCAATGGCGCCAAAATTTGTTTGCAAACAAATTGAACAATTGTAAACAACTGTTAAATTTGTTCGGCTTTCCTAAACAACAAGGGTTGTTGTAGAGGGTGTCGAACTCTAGGACAAAAAATATTTTAATTAATAAATCCAACCAAGTTACTCCAGAATTTTGATTGGTTGAAAACAAAGAAAATAACAAAAATTAAATAAAAGAGAGTTTTATATGATTAAAGAAAGCAATTAGAGAGCAATGACATAGATTAAATTAACATGAATCAATAACCAAACAGATTAATCAGATCTAATTCATGTTTCTGTCACAAACATGAATCAACGCTTATTAGGTTTCTAGAAACAAATATGTGAATAACGACAAGTATAGTCTGTGCAGGAGCTAAGCTCTTAAACAACCATAAGCTATCAAGACAGATTCACTATTATTTCTAAAACCCTAAATGTTAGATCTAAATCTAATAAACGTTAGATCGAACTCGAATATACCTTGTGAAGGAGCATAGCTCTTAAACGACACATAGTATCAAGGTTCAGATCCAACCATTGGTTCAGATCTAGGTCTACATACATGAAGTTCTGATCTCTTTGGCTATGTGATTCATATTGAATCTAATGCAGCATCATCACCCCCTAATTAAAGGAGATTGGCTAGACATAGCTAAAGAAGAATAGAAAAAGAAAATAAACAACATAAATAAAATACAATAAAAAGTAAAGAGAAAGGAAGAAGAATGATTTTATTCTAAGAGGAGGATTACAGAATAAACCCAATGTGTTTTTACATGAATGAGATACAATGTATTTATAGCTGATATGACAAAGACTACTTGGTTAATTATACAATGTGGGACTAAAGATTTAGCCCAAATAACACATAAGCCAGTGTGAACGCAACTGTAGAGTGAGTGGTCTTGCAAATGAGCTAATGTGAACGCAGCATGAGTAAGAGGCCTTGCAAATGAGCCAATGTGCACGCAGCATGAGTAATCATTAAGCCAAATCTTCCTAACTGAATTCTATTTGCAACCGTTCTTCAAGCTTTAGTAATTTCAAGCTTCACTCTTTTTAAGCAGATTCTTCATGCTTTATCCATCAAATGCTCTAAACCATGCTTTTTATAAACAATCTAAAAATACATCTATAAATACACAATATCAATTATTTTATGGGAAAATAAGACAAAAAGGCGGATAAAATATACACATTTACGTGTATATCAACAAGCGACAGCGAGAAGCAGTATACGAGGCTAACCATTTTAATAATTCTAACATCAATCAGGCAAAAAGCCTCTCTAACATCACAAAGAAATGGTGTCGTATTACAGTAAGGGTTCTTCTGTATTGTCTTTTTAATCAGAAATAATAGTTTGTGCCCACATCACATTGTAATTTATTATGACTTAACAAAACAATGTTATTGCGAAATAAAGTTGGAATGAATTGAATGGAGAGGAAGAGTTTGTTCAAAATCAGAGCCAGCGGTCCAAGGTAAACAACTATTAGGCTTTTTAACCACATAAGCTCCATAATCCAGGTTTGGAAGTGATTTATCCACTGTACTCAGTTTTATGCAATGAAAATTTTGGGTTTTATATATATATATATATATATATATATATATATATATATATATATATATATATAGGATCAGGGAGCCCCCTGAATTTCAGCCCCCCATTTGCCCCTGAATTTCAGCCACTCGTTTATATTAAAAAAAGTGAGTGGGAGGTGAGAGAGTTAGTGGAAGGAGAGAGATAGGAAATGTGTGGTGGAAAAGTGGTAGACTAAAGGGGTGCTCACTATTTGGGGTGCCATTGAACCTGCCCCATATATATATATATATATATATATATGTATGTATATGTATGTATATATTTTAAACTTACAGAACAATTTAAAAAGAAGAAATTAAAATTTTACCAAATAAAAAATTCAAAAAGCTGATACATTAAATTCCTTAAGACCGCTTCATGTAGTCTCCTTATCAGTCACAAACTGAAAGTCATTACTTTAACAGTAGGAGAACATTTGACTTTCATCTCCTTTTTTTTTTTTAAATTCAGGTAGTTCATCAGACATCACACATGTTATACGAGAGATATACCTTGCCTTCTAGAGTTGCTCTCTAGCTTCATTTTTGGAATTTCCCTCATGGGATTGGGATTAAGTTAATTTGATAATGCATCTAACTATGTATGAAAAAGAAAATTAACAAAGGTATAAACATTTTAAAAAAAACAACTAAAGTACATACATAGGCTTATTGTGAGCATATAGAAGAGAGTCTTCTGTTCTCTCCCTCTTTTGTGGATCTCAGCTGGTAATTGTTTTCATAAAATATATTTAAAAACAATGAGCATACGACTTGACTACTGCTAAAGTTCCAGCCGATCAACTACAGCCGCTATCCATGTCAACCTGCTGTGGTATACAAAATTTTACTTGTTCATAGTGGTTTAACCTATCTGTAATGGTTCAAGATGTAACATGTGGTATAGATGATAAAAAAATTCAGACTTGTATAAATCGGGATGAATTGTTCTGTACCCATCCTGGGTGTGCCCTGTGTGCACACCCAATGGGATCCCCCATTTCCACCTTTTGCAGATAAGTCTCTCAATTGTCACAGGGACTTAACTGCAAAATGTGGAAATCAAGGGGCTCCCATTGGGTAGACACACCCAGGATGGGTACAGAACAATTGGCCTTCTATAAATCTTGTCTATATGAACAGAAATACAGGGAACAGTCGCGTGCGCGACAATAATTGTTCACTTGCGGGCTCCACTAGAGAGAAGATAGTGGGACCTGCCGTATTTTATTATTACCAGGGCCTCCTAAATGTTTCTAGCATTCCGTTGTTACGACGTTGCAAATGAACATTCTTCTTGTTCGGGCATACTTGTACTATGATCATTGTTTTAAAAAACCCGCCTCGATACTCGTCTCAAAGCCCGCCTCGAGGAAATAAGAGATAAAACGTCTTGAGGTTTATTCCAAAAAGTTTTTTACCTTTAAAGTTTACGTCTCAACAACTTGATGCATACAAAACGCATAATGCGTACGTCTCGCATGCCTCAAACAACTAATGCATATGACTTAAAAACCTTTTAATCTTTCGTTGCAGGTATTGACACAGATAAATGTCACTAAACTTTAATTATTTAATGGAAATAAAAAAGACAAAATTTAAGAAAATAAAAATTAGCATTTTTCAATTTCAATATCGACATGATCAAGTAAGATTGTTTATGAACTAATGATCATGAGCAATGTAATGAATTTTCTCATTGTTATTTAAAAAAATGTTTTTCAATAAATTGTGTTAAATCTCAAAATAAATTTTGCAAATTGATTTGAATTGATAGAACTTATCAAAATTGGAGTTTGATGTAATCTTCAAATAATTTTAAGAAATCAAATTGAATCATGAGTTTCGATTATTTATTTTTAATCTATAATATAAATATATACTTGGTAAAAGTCAGGTCTTAAATTATTTTGCTCGCGGACTGGGCTAGGTGCAGTAGGGAAAGTTTTACGACTCTGGTCGGTTTACCTCTTGAACAATTCAAAACGAAAGGTCTAAAATTATTTGTTTTTCATTTTTTGCGTTGGTTAATTTAAAGTGTCGGAATTTCTTTATTTGTTTTGCGTTTTATTTTTACCTGAAAGGCTCACGCCTCGACGTTTTGAGGTTTTGTAGGCGTGAAAAATGCCTCATGTACCCCTTTTGCGTTTTAAATCTTTAATTGTGATTATTGTGTTGAAAATAACTATTGTTAAATAGAAAATAATGGCTAACAGGTTTATTTCTTTTGGTTCTCTGCTTTTACTATTTTTTATTGCTGACCAGTTCATGTTGCTTTCGTCCATCATTGCTTGTCCATGATCATCAATTATTTATCAAACTGTAGTTCAGTAGAGCATTCAAAAACTGAAAAAATGTTATCTCCATCAATTTTAATTTGACATCCTTGGAATTGTCTGCATTATCCCACTGAATGCTTTTTCACGTTAATTTTTAACCATTTTTGTTAATATATTTACATATATAGATATCGGTAAATGCAAAAGAAGTGTAGTATTACATATACATTATTAGCGAATGTGGTATAAAAATATAAAACTGTCAGCTTCAACTAACAACCGCCTCATATTGTTCTTCTAAGGTATTTGATTTAAGTACATATACCATTGATTTTAATGTTATTCTATAGTGGTAACGGTACAAACTGAAATATCAAAAACATGAGTGAAAGCTAAGATTATTAGTCTGCAGCTTTACCTAGTCCAGCTAATTATGTATGCTAATTTTGGCACTTTGTTCTTAGCATCAGGTTGGAAGCAAAATTTGATACAAAGTACAAGTAAGATGACTTCAAATTAATTAAAGTGTTTTTATCAAATAACTTTTGCTATTGTTCTCTTTTACTTGTTTGGTTTATATTCTTCCCTATTATTATTTTTATCTTATATCCTACCAAATTATTTTCAAGGAGGTTCAGAGCATGGTTCGAAATTCCGCCCGACACCTCGGATTTTCGGCCATCACGGTCCGGTTTCGGCGTTGGCCAGGCCAGAATTCGAGAAAAAACCCGTTCCGGCAGCATAACCCAAAAAAAGAAGAAGAAGAAGAAGAAGAAAGAAGCGGTAGTCGATTATTTGAGATGCAGAGATTGCATGCAGAGAAAGCAAGATGCAGTAGCAAAAAATGGAAGAGGCGGCTTTTGTTAGGGTTACGTCCGCTGTTATAATGGGGTGTTTTTGGGCTGGTTTTTGGGTTTTGTTCAGCCGTTATAATTGCATATCAGGTTGAATTTTGGGCTTTGTATGGGTTGCTAAACATATTTGATTAAATTATATTAGTTAATTTAGCCGATTGTTTGAGCGATATCTAAGCATAGTTTAAAGTATTTTATTTTTTAATAATATTTCAACTGATTGCTTTGCGCCAAATCTACAGACGTTAAATTGAAATTTTCGAAATTCACGAGTTGGATTTTGTTACGTAATATATACATCTTTGTATCAAAACATACATTTTTTGCATAATTTGAGACAACTTAAGAAGTGAAAAAATGTCGGAATCAAAGCGGAATTCCCGAGATTTCCACAACGAAAACGAAACATCAAACTTTCTCAATGATCAAAACGAAAACAAAAATCATAATTCTCAACATTGATTAGCAACGCATATTTATAAAAAAAAAAGCGTACCGGAATTTTCGGAACTAGACCAAATTTTTTAATTTTCCGCGTGATCGGAACGGAACCGAAAATCGGGATTTTGAACCTTGGTTTGAACTTCCAACAAATAACCACAAACATTTTACTATTGACTTTCAGCCAAGTGTACACCTGGTTTTATCCCCAGCCTAAATCCAGTAGCGGGCTTAATAGCAACAATGAATTGCATACAAGACGTTTTTTGAGCCATAATTAGTTGGAATTAATTTTCTCCGCAGTTAACAGAAGGATAATTGATTGGAGGTAAATTTCTGATACAATTATCCAGTATTTTATAAATTAAATGTAATATTCACCATTCCACAAATCCACACGGACTTTGCTTAATCAACCGAAAAAAAAGCGGTGAAAGTTGGCGGATCCAGAAATGAAGGAATGCAAATTACGGAGGGTAAAAAGTCGGACGGCTGCTGCTTCTTCAGCATAAAACGACGTACCCATTTTCGGTCGCTCCAGCATTTTTGAACCCACTCTAATATCCTGCTACTATTTGTCCATCTGTCCAGTATATTTTGTAGTCTAACTCGCGTCAAATGCCATAAAAAATAAGACAACATGAATATTCAAACTTCAAGTTTCTTGCTCCTCAAACTGTATTTACGCAATAAATAGAAAGATCATTGATTGTACATCTATGTTGAGGGGATTTTGCGAAGTCGCACTACAAGAGAAAACATATTTTACAATGGACAATTATTATTGTCTAAAAACTTTAGCAACATTCAGACTACCGTTGTCGTATCCACAGTTGCAAAAAAAAAAAAAAATAATAATAATAATAATAATAATAAATAAATCTCACAACGTTTACATAGTGTTGCAGTGATTGTTGTGTATTTTATATCTCCAACTCTATTGAATCATTATATAAACTGAATATGGTATTCGGAAGACTTTTGACAATGGTTTCTATATATTTTAAAATAGAGATATTACAATGCATTTCCTAAACATAGTAGAAACTGCGTCTCCGTAGATGCGAAATGTTGTATCTAGCTAATTCAATATTTTTTTATACATTGTAGTTATGATTTGTAGCAACGATAAATTATTGTAAAAGACGAACAAAACGAACATGTTGCTAATGTAAATATATGGCTACGTTTTATAACGTTCACTTTGATACATTACTAATTGGCTTAAAGCACATGCACCCGTATTTACATTCAAAAAAACAAAGGATTATACCCATTATACTCATCAATTCACTGTCATTTATAATCAAACCAAGCCACAACCCAATTTCAACCAATATTAGATTAAAAGGACACTATATCGAAATATAAAACAAAATAGTAAAATAACCACGTTACATGTTTTCTAACATGCATACATTTACATAAATTACCTCAACAAAAAAAGATTGAATAAACCAAACAAATGAGAGATGATCACTACATGAAATCGTCATCTTGATTTTTTTTTTTTTTTTTTTTTTTTTTTTTTTTTTTGAATTATGAGGTAGTTGATTGACATAGGCAATCACAAACATTTCATTTTATGTGAGAACCATTGCAAATATGGTTATCAGTGTTGTAGTAGACTATATGGCATGCTTTGCCATGCATGCCTCAATGAATCTGAAAGTATAGGGAATTGTCCAACTGTATGAGATATGTCTGTTTCCTGTTACATCAAATAAAAAAGAGAAATTTTTAGTATTTGAATATTATTTTTATAATAACACATGATGTATTTCTAAAATAAAATGAAACCACAAGCGAGGAAGGTTTTCAATGTAAAATAGAAGTGTGTTTGGTTCTTGTTTCTTTCGTACAAAATACAATATCAAGAAGCAAACCCTATTTTGGTATGAAATCCTGTTATCAATGATAATTTACAAATGTGGATTTTCTAAAAGGAGATTTTATTGTGAATTACAAACTTCATAACTTTTTCAAGCTCAAGGACAACCCATCAAAAGTTTATTTCTAAGGATAATACACACTATAAAACTGATACCATACATACTGTAAAACTGATATTTAGAAACTGATAGTTAAATTCTGATACCATACATACTAGGGCTGTCAATTTCTAATACGACCTGAAACACGACTCGTAACCCGCACGAAAATAACCCGACCCAACCTGACCCATTTATTAACAGGTCAATTTCGGGTCAACCCGCTCTGACCCGTTTAATAAACGTGTTGACCCGACCCGACCCGTGAACCCGTTTCTGACCTGTCATCACCCGTTTAATATAAAACATATTTTTATTACTCTGCAATCTACAAAACATAAGCCCAGCCCAGTCCACTACCCATTTGCCGCTTTATCTTATTTACCAATTACCAAGCCGCCACTCATTCAGTCATTCTAATTTATGTGGTTCTACCTCTTCACTGATTCACTCGTTCATGTTTTCATGTTTATTCCCACATTAACAACATTTTACATTTTTATTCTCATCTTAGCTTGCAACAAGTGAATGACGCCAACACCCTTCTTTCATGTTTTCATCTTTTTATACAAATATTTTTCTCAACGGGTTATACGAATCAAACCCGAAACCCGCGCGATTATAAATGGGTCAACCCGAAACCGACTCGTTTAATAAACGGGTTGAGCTGACACGACCCAAACTCAACCTGAACACGACTTGAACCGACCCAACTCGACCCATTGACAAGCCTAATACATACTATAAAACTGGTATTGAAGCGCAACAAGCAACAAAAGACGGTTTTGAAAGCACGAAACCGACACCAAATCACCGAAACACCCAATGCCAGAAGCAAGAGGAGGGAAATTGGATTTACATGTTATTGGAACCAACACAAGCAATAAAAGCTTGGTACCGATACAAGAAAGATGACAACAGAGTGACTCCGGAAGCAACATGTGAAGAAGTGAACAATTAAGAGTGTTGGAACAATTAAGAGTGGTTACACCACCACCACCGAAAGCTATCAACTTGGTATTGATTCCGAAAGCAGTTAGTCCAGCATTAACTCCGAGAGCACACAATTCGACATCAAACTGCTTAAGTAGTTGATACCGAAAGCAGGGAGGGAAACAATTCAACATATATGCTATTAGTACCAACATAAGAAGGAAAGTCTGGTGCCGATACTAAAAGATGGTGGCAAATCGGTTTAGACACCGAAAGCTACCGAGAGTTGGCTCCGACAGTATACAATCCGACACCGGAAGCTAGCAGTGAGGAAGTGACCAAAAATAAGTGATGTGATACCAGAAGATGGAACCAGGAAAGGAAAGCATGAAAGCAAGACTAAGATGGAATGAAAGAGGTTACCGATACTAACTTACTTAGTATCGATACCAACACCAAGGAGCACTCTGAAGTTATTATAACAGGATTTTCTATTGGGGCCACCATGTGACATCGAAACCCAAAGTAGACGGAGGTTGTCCTTACCAATGCACTTGGTATCGATATTCAATTCACCAAGAGGAATTCCTAAACAGCGCTGTCGTAAAGCCGATACTAGGGATGGAAGAACGTAGGCAACATTCAGAAGACAAGGGAGTAAACCGAAACCCATAATTTGCTATTGGAACAGAGGGTTATCACCGAGACCGAAAGCAACCAAAGAGATGTTGTCAATACTAATTTTCTTAGTATCAGTACACTTGGAAGAGGCAACACCAACCTTATGAGCAAGTTGAGCCAATAGCAGCATTTAGAAGAGACCGAACCCCAGAAATTGGCACCGAAAGCAACGAACTTGGCCGATACCGACTCCGAAAGAACTTATTGAAGCCGAAAGCACTCCAAACGGGCTTCTGCTGAATTGGTACCAAAAGAGGGCCCAATTTGTCTATAAATTAGACCTCAGGGGTCTCATTTTAGGGGACTTTGTCATTCTCAATTCTTGTAACCATTTCTTAAAGAGCTAATCCTAATTTCTAAATCGATTTGGGAATTTTACTTAGAAACTTCTATGTACTCAATAAAGTGATCGATAAAGGGTGAATCGACACTTGAGATTAATTCCATGAATTTCCCTATTGATTATGTTGTGAATTTTCTTAATGTTTTTACAAGGCTATGCTTCCTACATAAACCGAATTACCCAAAATACCCCTCTACAAGCTTTTTAGATTTCTAACTTGCATCGCGCTTAGGAAACGTTTATCCCAAGGTAACTGTTGGTCCTTAAGTCATTCACCTCTTGAAGGAAAAGTAACTAATCTTGGGGCTTAAGACCTTGATATCTAGGAAACGATGAACTAACTCAAACTCGTAGGAGCTAAATAATCCCTTTGATTCCCCTAGGTCCACATCCTTAGATCTAATTCTAGTGTTGACTAAAAATATCGTTAACATTTTGGCGCTAGAAGGAGGCCTAAACCTCCGATCCTTTGGATAACTTTACTAAATTCCTAAGTGTGTTGTTCCGTCTCGAATTGGACTAAGCTTTGAAAAAGTAAAACCATGAAGAAAGGATCTTAGCAAGGATCATCTGAATCTTGGATGACTACATCAAGCATTAGTGATCCAAGAATTATTGAATAACAAAGGCTGAGAATAGAAATCCTCATAATCATGAATAGTAACGGGAAGTAGAACCTTATAACCTCGATCGTTGGAGCATTAACCCTTTTCACATAGGACCAACATTTATCTTTGCCGCAAGTGGTTCTACATCAAAGGAATACAACTTATTCATTCACCTGAAAGAAGCCATCTATGCACAGGCTAAGGGAACTATATTTGAGCAAAGAATAAAGGAGAAGTCCAATCAATCTACACCAAAGTGGTCTAAGAAGGTTGAACCTCAATACCACAACACTGCAAAAAGAAAGCTCGAAACTAAAGAGGAACCAATAAGTTTAGGTAACAAAAGGGCTAAGCTCCGAAACTTATAAGTTTAGGTAACAAGAGGGCTAAGCTCTGAAACCAATAAGTTTAGGTAACAAGAGGGCTAAGCTCCGACGCCGAAAAGGGGTCTTTGAGTCAAGATTGCCAAAAGAATGCAAGCTTACTACATCTATTGAGAATAACTACTTCTTGACCAAACATGAGCTCAACTTTTGGCCATCACTAAGGAAAAGCCCAAGAATGAAGTCAAATTGGGAGGATCCTACTGTTGTTATCATGTGATGAATGGACATGAAATTAATCATTGCAAGTCCTAAAAGGGAAGATCATCAAGTTCTTTAATCACGATTAACTATACATATAGGTAAAGAAAACATAGTCAGCTACAACAATAGACTCTTTGAGGAAAGAATGCATACATAGCTAAGGGTATAGAAACCCTCTCAAAGTTGGAACAACCCAAAATGGGTCAAATGAATTACAATAGATAAAAATTCTTATCACTGCCAAGATGACCAGGGCAAGGCATCTCCTGATGGGAGAAGGGGTGTAAGCCTTTAATTGCATCCAAACCAGAAAGAGTCAGGTTAGAGCATCAAAAGCGTAAGCCTCTGATACACGCCAGAAATGGTCGGGACGGAGCATCTAAATTAGCATGCCCTGCCTCTGCTTGGAGAAGAGAATTCCCCGCCTCTGCCATGAACTAAGCACATACTACCTCTACTCGCAGAAGAGCACGTCCCACCTCTTCTTACGTTCCTCGTATCCCGCATAAGGGAATCAAAACTCTTATCCGTGCCTACGATAGCCAAGTTAAGGCACCTCTTGGAGGAGGTGTATTGTAAGCCTCTATCACCGCCTACGATGGCTAAGGTAGATCATCAAAAGAGTAAGCCCTTAATCATGCCTACGATGGCCACGTTAAGGCATCTAATCCCTTATCATTGCCTACAATAGCCAGGGTAAGGCGCCTCCTTGAGGGAGGTTGGGTAAGTCCTTGGGCCTTGCTTGAAAATAAGCTAGCCAAGTGCACCGGGCGAACAAGCCCAAAGAGTGGCTAACAAAGAAAGTACATTCTCTACTTTGATAGACAAAAGCCTAGAGAGTGGGTAAGTAAGCACGTGCACCCTTTGCTTACACAAATATCCCGCAGGAATGGAGCAAAAGCACGTACAACCTATGCTTTGAAAGATAAACCTGAATTAGCATAAACGATAGCAAATACCAGAATCTGGGTTTTGTTCGGGACTTCTATCTAAAAATGCCAAAAGTGGGATTCTGGTCTTCTAATAAATACATAAATCGGGGTTTGGTTCGGGACTTCTATTAATGCCAGAAGTGGATTTCGGGTCTTTCATTAGAAACCTGAATCTGGATTATGGTTCGAGTCTTCTATTAAAAAGACAGAGGTTGATTTCTAGTCTGCTATCATCAATACCCAAACCTGGGTTTCAAAGCCTCCACTACAGCTGATAGATATGAAGTATTATTCTATGAGATTACCGGATATGGATTTCGGTGATTCTCCTCATCCTCCCTGAAAAGAGGTTCTGAACTTTTGACTTATACCCTAATCTGGGTCGAAAGACTCTAATCCTTATTCCCGAAAAAGGGATCTGCTATCGATACTCAAGCAAGTAATTCAAGTCTGTTGACTAAAAGCTTTCAAACGAAGATCATGTCCTTCCACATCTCGCAGGGGGACTTCTTAAACTTACACATCAATTATTATTATCTATGTAGAGTGCAAACAGAGATCACGCGTCAGGTGATACTTACACAATTTACAAGTCTGTTTACAAGGTTATTTCATTAATTGTCACAGTACAAAAATTAGGCATTAATATTAAAAATATATCAATAATCTTGCACCCCTCCATCATCGAGTAAAGGAGGATTAATGGCATGACAAATCGCAATACTCAATAGCACATTAAGCTTTTGTCTCTTTTTGCTAATCTCATCGGGGATGTTTAGTGGTTTAATCTGGAATTTCAAAGCCCTATTAAAAGCTCTACATATAGCTCTTTAAGGACTTGTTTTCCTTCTCTAAATAATAAATGATCTTTTGTAAGTCATGTCTCTCCTCTTGTAAATGTCCACTACAACAAAAATACCCTTTCGCAACTACCAAAAACAGTTGTAATATGTCTATTACAACAGGCATCCGCCCGTCGTTATATCCACATCGGTAATAAAGAATGACTATTTTACAACTGTTAGAAACTCTTACAAAAACTCCAATCACGACTGTTTGTAGGAGTTGTAAAATCTTTTTTTACCATGGTTTTTGCTAGTTGTAAAAAATATTTTCATAACTATTTTTGGTTGTCGTAATTAATATTTCAACAACTGATTCTAGCAGTTGTGCTAGCAGTTTGCAACTGCTTATAAAAGTTGTAATATTATCTTCTAGGACAAACATAATTACCGTAATTCATAGCATATACCAATATAATTAAAACGATACATTACTAAAATAACCATTATCGTAAACAATTCAAGTTTACACCATTTTTGAATTCATAACTCCATTACAAAACCAAATCCATAGCATATACCAATATAAGTACACATACATACTACTCAAATGAGATAAAGTCCTTACGCCAAGCAACAGTTGTCCCAACCGTTTGTCCAATAGTATAGATATCAGAAGTAGACATGTATAGAACAACTTCGAGATCCACCGCAGTATCAACTCAAACTTTCCAAGCATATGCGCCTAAAGTTACATGGTGCACTAAAACAATTGGATCCATTATTTAATGGCGACCGGTTAATCTCCACGCTCTCTCTTTCTTCTCTGCCCATCTCCTCTGTCAATTTACAACCTTTTCCCCTTTTTCTTGTTTATCTTTGTCCTTTCCTGGCCATGGGAAGGAAGCGAGGAGGCAGATCCGTTTCAGTTGTTGAAGCATTTAGGGCTTCCGCAACTAGATCTGGCCAGTCTTTCAACACCGCTTCATCTGCTCCGCCACCTAGTAAAACTATTTCTGGACTTGCAATCTCGTCTATGAGCCTTGCTACCTTGGCTGCCGAGGCCTCTTCCATGCCTGCAATCCGGTCGACGGCGGTAAATTCTGATATGAGTACTTTGTCCCCTCTATTGGCAACATCTGACTCTGCTCTTCATTGGACTTCGACTTCTGTTGAACTGGGTGCAAGCAACTTGAATGATAACGTGTCGGAATTAGGGACTCCTTCAACTGCGGTTGCAACTTCGGTGGGTGACGTTGTTGAAAACATTAACTGTTCGGGTAGTGAATTAAGTGTTTCAACTGCTTCGGGTCAAGGACTGGGTGCCCTGGATTGTAATGTTTTGGCACAAACTTTGGGATGGGATTCTAGCCCTGTAATTAGAGCTGATAAGAAATGTGATGTGCAGACAGACTGTACTGTTGATGCCTCGAACGAGGGTGTCTCTAATGCTAATGTTGAAGCAATTGGTAGAGTGAATTCTAGTTTGATGGGCATATTTGTTGATATCCCCAGTGTTGGTCAGCAATTTTTTGGTAGGGAGATTCTTGTTTTTAGTGGTCTGAATGGTAGGTCTGCTCCATCATTTGTTGCGCTTTTCACCAATAATCCAGGTAATGCTGGTGACTTTGTACCACAATATTTTGAGGTGGTTGGTAAGGATGGAATCATGGAACCACCGGCTGAGGTTTTCACTGCTGGAGCTGATTTTTGGAAGGATTATTTAGTTAGGTTCTTTTTGGATTCTAATCCACCATATTCCATCGTAAAAGAAAAATGTATTAGTACCTGGCAATTTAGAGATGGCCTTTCTGTTCATTTGGACAGGTCCTTGTTATATTTCAAATTCACTAGACCTGATGAGCGTCTAAGGATATAAGTTTGGATCCGATTTTTATTCATGGAAAACCCTTTATTGTTACCCCTTGGAGCCCATCTGTTGATCGTGCTAGAGATCATGTATTATCTATTCCAATATGGACTTATTTCTCTCAGATTCCCTCAGTATTGCAGTCTTTGACAGTTTTTGAATTGGTTAGCTAATAATATTGGGAAATTGAAATGTTTTGATAATACCATTGTTGCTCGGGAGAAACTCTTCTACGCTAAGGCGCTTATCGAAATTTCTCCAGAAAAGCCATCGCCAGATAAGATCAAAGTGAAGATTGCAGATGGATATCTTGCGGAGGTGGTAGTTAAATATGGGTGGAGACCGGAAATCTGTTCGTCTTGTCATACTTTTGGTCATTTGGTTGTCTCCTGTCCTGTTAGTGCTGGTGGTGTTTCGTTAGCCCCTTTACCTCTTGTTGATCGAAATCCCCTTCCTAAACCACCATCTGTCAAGTGGGTCCCTACGGCTTTACCACCCTCTACAACTCCTGTTTCTGATGCTTTGGACGAGGAGATTGTAGTACCGGATTCTATCTACAATGCTATATCCGAGGATATTGTTTGGAACGACGAGGATAAGGTATGGACACATGTTTTGTCTGGTATGCGATATTGTCCCGTTAGTGATACCTTCCATAAATTTATTAGTAATGATGCTAGTGATAATAGGAAATTAATGTATCAAATTGTGGGTGATAATATTGAGCTTATACAAACTGGTGATGTTGGTAAGATTAATAAGCTTGAGTTCTACGATCACTCTTGGGATAGGAACTTCATCTTCCATGATATTTATCCATGTTATGTGCCAAATCTTGCCTTGGCTTTTTCCAATTTCACCCGTGTTGTTGGCCTGCCCAACGCCACTTGTAGATCTTCCTCCTCTGAGGGGGGCTAAGGTTGTCATATCTTGTAGTCTAGATCTATTAGTCTAGCTCCTGTTCTTTACTGTTTTTTTTGCGTACTGGCACTTCAAACCAGAATTGGAGTTTTGTGCCTATGCAGAACTCCTCTTATTTTCTTTCCTTATTCTAATAAAAGTGGTGCGCCCACAATAAAAACGGCTTGCCTTGCCCAAAAAAAAAAAAAAAACAATTGGATCCGTAGATGAAATTGTTGCTTCTGTGATAACGTTCTTTTGCCAAACACCTAATAATATGCATGTATGTCACATGCAGACTATAAAGTGAGCATACCACTGTCTAGGTATTACAAGTAAATAGTTATGTTATATTTTGAGCTAACAAAAAGGTTAAAAAACAAAAGTTAAGAAATACCTGTGGTGCATTACCACATGGAGTCACAACTTCTTCCACTACATTTTGTTTGATATTCTGTTAAAAAAAATTAGACATGCACTAATAATTTTTTAGCACATATTAATTACTTGTCAATACAGTGAACCAATTTTAACTTACAGTCATGAACAAATTAGAGTGCTCTTTCAATTGAGCTCGCAAGCGCAACAAGACTTTACTTCTTCGATCTTTTTTTCGCTTGCTTCGAGCTTTGAAATTATTTAAACAAATATAACATTAGTAATGATATCTATTAATTTTATTTTATTTTACTCAAATAGGAATGCCACCTACAAAGTTCATGGTTATAGTGTGACGGCCCGTCCCGCACCAGCCGACATTTCCTCTGAAGGTGCGCTTTACACATGCCTGACTAACACGGAACGGTCTCCAAAGAAAGGAAAGAAGAGAATGAGCTAATTGAAAACCTGTAGAATGTCTCACAGCGCATGGAACAAAATATAATAATAATATACTTGACATAAAACAGGCGAGACAGTGCATAAGCTGATAACTAAAACCATCATCATCAGAATAGCGGAAATCCAAATACAGCTTATTACAACTTTCTAAATTACTTCCTCTAAACAAAAGGAAGAAAGGTACACCACTAATGCCCAAAGTAGTGACCGCGGCAACACAGGGAGAATATCTATATGTATCATACGTGGAAGCCTCCTGCTTGTCTCCGGATCAGCTACTCGTGCATACCCAGCTAACCTGTCTCTAGTCTGCTCGTGAGAGCACCCAGAGTAATAAAAGACATAAAACTCTAGGTCAGACAAAAAGTCTGGTATGAGTGATAAGCAGCAAAACAAAATAATAACAGGTATACTAAACCATACCTGAACCTGTACCTGCAACCAAAGAGTTAGCACTACATACCGTACAATATTCTAAGGTGCCACAAAACAAATGGTGTAAAGATACGGGGGTGGGGGTGTGTATGTCATAGTGAAGGCAAACAAGTCAAGCATAGCAACCATCCTCACATCTCTCACTCAGTGCGTAAAGCATACGATATCCATTTCCCTGGCCACCAAATCTTTGGGGTCATGACGACAACTCCGTACAACTATTGCTACGACCCACTTTGCTCTTTTGGGGTTATGAACGACAACTCCGTACAAGTATTACACTGTCCCCACTACACTGGTCCATAGTCAATAACCCAAATGGGCCAACCAGCCTAGCTCTGGTTCGTCTACATGCCCCCTTTTCTTCAGCGGTGAACCAAAGTTATGGATATCGATAACCCCTTTGCACACGTCTCGCAGAAAAGCCCAATCATGAAGTTCACTCTTTGGTTCCCATCTGGATCCTGAGTATAAACTTCCTACTTGGGCTACCTTTGCATCTCGGGTTTTTGGTCGTCACCGGATCGGTTCGGTTCTTCACTTCTCTTTTCTTCAGATTGTGCTCCCGGTTCGGTTCGTAGCCTTCATCTCGGGGCGGTTCGGATCGGTCGTGGTCACCCCTGGCGGTTCGGTTCGGTCTCCTTCCCAAGCACTCCGGGTCGGGTCGTGGCCCTCCACCTCCAGCGGATCGGGTCGAAGAACTTCCAGCGGATCGGGTCGGAGAACTTCCAGCGGATCGGGTCGGTGAACCTCCAGCAGATCGGGTCGGAGATAGGTTCCTGGATCACCAGCTTGTCGAGGCGCTTCGGTTCAGGTCGTGCAACCATCCCAGGTCAGGTCGTACTCCCTCCATCGGGTCGGGTCGTGCTTCCCCCATCCGATCCGGTCCTGCACAGTTTCCTGCACTTTGTCCAGCAAGCTGTTTACGCCATTCGAAACGTTTTCGACCAATCTAAAACTTCTAGACAATAACAAATCATACCATACAGTCATAGCAACATGCACAATCAATCATAAACACCAAAACAACAACCATAGCATGTAAAATGGATCAAACATAGCCAAAATCCCATATTTTCCGTTAAGCATGTTTAAGAAAAACTAATGATAGGATTAGTAAAACTTAACCAAATTAACCCAAATTTCTAAAAGAGGTCTAAAACATCATTTCGAATTTTATAAATATTTTTCCCGAATTTATTAATGTAAAAATTCGCTAATCAACACTAATTACCCTTAATTAACCATAATTAGTGTCAAAACAATGCTAATCACTCACCTTGGCCACAAATAAAATACGAAATCTGAAATGATTCTCTATTTGGCGTTGTTCCCAATGCAACACAGCAGCTCTAACCTTGCTTTGGTGCTATTCCTCCTTAATTTGATGTTGATTAGACTAATCTTTAATTAGAAAGTGGTTTAGAGGTGTTTTGAAGAGATTTAGAGAGTGGAGGCCATGGCTAGGTTAAGAGGAATGAATAGTGACGGCTGAAAAATGAGAAAAAAGTATTCTCCAAACCTTAACAGCCCTTTTAAACTCCTAATCCCGAAATTCCCCTTTGGGTCTAGCTGTTAATCACCCGGTTAAGCCCTATTAAGCTGTTTTTCACCATCTGAAACTTGTTTCAGCCATATCTCCCAAACGGTGAGTCCGTTATGCTAATGTCACCACTCTACGGAATTGTAAACCATCATCCGGATCCAATGGAAGTGGTTTCAGGTCAAAATTCCTTTCCAGTCAAAAGTTATGGTCAAAGCAAGATCAGCTAGGGGCAAAACGGTCATTTAAAAATAGGGAAAAATCATGAACATGCAAAATGACCTCAATAGTCGTCTTCCAAAGTTGCATGACCATACGACTTTGTATGTGAAAGGAATAAATATCCTACGATCCTTTGATGCGTAGAATGCGGGTCGTTACACTCTCCCCCCCCCCCCCTTAAGAAATTTCGTCCCCGAAATTCCTTAACCCAAAACATACAAATGATCCTGCATGCCTACCAGCCATATACAACAATCAATCATGCAAAACAAACATATCCTAGCATGCGGAAAGACTAAATTGAAACTGTAATCTTACCAGGCGAAGAGTTCTAGATACGTCCTCCTAATGTTCTCCTCTGTCTCCCAAGTACAGTCATTCTCATTCTCGCCCCATTGAATTTAGACTAATTTCACCGCCTTCCTTTGAAGTTGCTTCGTATCGTTCCCAATAATACGGTAGGCCTGCGGTTCCCAATCGCCTCGGGTTCAACTTCGATATCATCCAACTGATCAGGTGAAACAGTCACATCTGGGTCGTGTACGAACTTCCGTAACTGGGAAATATGAAATACATTGTGAACTCCTGCCATTTTCTCTGGTAATTCAACTCTATATGCCAAATTCCCAATTTACTCGAGAACTGGGAATGGTCCAACAAATCTTGGTGTCAACTTGCCTCTCCTACCAAATCGTATCACGCTCTTCAATGGAGAAATCTTGACAAACACCAAGTCGCCAATGGAGAACTTTAATTCTCTTCTCCTCTTATCGGCATAACTCTTCTGCCTATCTTGGGCAGCCTTCATTCGCTGTTGGATAACCTTAATCTTGTCTGATGTTTCTCTTATTATTTCTGGTCCAAGCACATATTTCTCACCAGTCTCTAACCAACATGACGGTGAGTCGCACGGTCTTCCGTACAAAGCTTCAAATGGAGCCATACCGATACTGGATTGATAAATATTATTATATGCGAACTCTACAAGATGTAAATGGTCATCCCATGATCCACCAAAATCCAATATGCAAGCTCTCAAGAGATCTTCTAACACTTGATTCACCCTCTCTGTTTGACCGTCGGTTTGAGGATGATACGCGGTACTGAGATGTAATTCTGATCCTAACGCCTCTTGTAAGCTCTTCCAAAATCCACTAGTGAGCAAGGATCTCGGTCACTCACAATGCCCTTGGGTATTCCATGAAGTCTCACTACCCACTTTACATATAGTTCAGCTAACTTAGCTACCGTCCTATTCGACTTGACGGGTATAAATCTTGCACTTTTGGTCAATCGGTCCACAATCACCCAAATGCTATCATGGCTCGATCTAGTCCTTGGTAACCCATCAATGAAATCCATTGAGACTTGTTCCCATTTCCATTCTGGAACTTCTATTGGTTGCAACAAACCACTAGGCTTCTTTTGCTCAGCTTTAACTAGCTGGCAATTCATGCATTTGGATATAAACTTCCCAACGTCTCTTTTCATCCCTTCCCAGTAGTAAGTCTGCTTCATGTCTCGGTACATCTTGTTACCACCGGGATGTATAGTCAGTTTTGAGTGATGACATTCTCTAAGCACTTCATCTCTCAATCCATTGACATTGGGTACAACAAGTCTTTCATTCTTTCTAAGCCATCCATCTCAATCAAGCCCATACTTGTTCATCTCTCCGTCGATTCACATCTCTAACTTTGAGATGATTTCCAATAGGTTAGGATCGTCCCTCTGACTGGAACCAATCCGCTCAATCAAAGTGGGTCTGATCGTCAAATTTGCTAATATTTCTGGATCCAATTCGCACTTTGGTCTGAAATCATACCCAACGATGTACTCCAGTTGCTTCCATTCTAGAAATATAGCCCCTAAACTGGCATGTTTTCTACTCAATGCATCAGCCACCGCATTGCCCTTTCCTGGTGTATATGCGATGTCGAAATCATAGGAAGCCAAGAATTCTAACCATCTTTGTTGTCGGAGATTTAGATCCCTTTGAGAGAAAAGATACTTTAATGACTTATGATCAGTAAACAACTCGAATCTTTCTCCCAAGAGATAATGTCTCCACATCTTCAATGCGAATACGATCGCTGCTAATTCCAAATCATGGGTAGGGTATCTTCTCTCGTGCGGTTTCAATTGTCTACTTGCATAAGCTACAACCCTACCTCCTTGCATCAATACAACACCTAGCTCTGTACCACATGCATCCGTATATACTGTCATCCTCTTCATTCCCCTTAGGAATGACTAACACTGGTGCACATGTCAACTTTTCTTTTAGGCTCTTGAATGCATTCTCGCACTTTTCGTCCTAGACGAAAGCTTGATTCTTCTTGGTCAACTGAGTCAACGGTGCTGCTATCTTGGAGAAGTCTTGGATAAACTTACGATAAAATCCAGCTAACCCCAAGAAACTCCTTATGCCTGTTGCATTCTTGGGCGTAGACCAATCTTGTACCGTTGCTACCTTCGCAGGATCCACGGCAATACCATTCTCTGAAATAACATGGCCCAAGAATCTCACTTCCCTCCTCCAGAAGTGACACTTAGAAAACTTCGCTTTCAGTTGGTGTTTTCTCAACACCTCCATCACTATCCTCAAATGTTCCTTGTGTTCTTCCTCTGTCCTTGAGTAAACCAAAATATCATCCACGAACACAAGAACAGACTTATTCAACTGATCTCCGAATACCCTATTCATAAGATCCACAAAATATGCTGGGGCATATGTTAGCCCGAATGGCATGACCAACCACTCATAAAATCCAGACGGCGTCCGAAATGCCCTTTTAGCTATACTCTCAGCTTCCACTCTAAGTTGATGAAAACCTGTCGCGAGATCCAACTGAGAAAACACTCTCGCTCCACTCAACTGATCAAACAAATCATCTATCCGTGGAAGGGGATGCTTATTCTTCCTCGTCACTTTATTTAACTCGCGGTAGTCTACACACAAACGAAGGGAACCATCCGCCTTAGTAGCAAACACAACTGGTGCTTCCCATTCAGAAACACTCCTTCTGATAAATCCCTTCTTCAAAAGATCGCTGACTTGCACCCCGAGCTCTCGCTGCTCCCTTGGTGCCAAACGACGAAGTGGCATCACTATAGGTCTGGCATCTTTCACCAAATCAATACGGAACTCAATCTCTCGGTGTGGTGGAAGTCCGGTCACTTCCTCGAAGACGTCCGGATACTGACCAACCACCGGCAAACCTGACAACTCATCATGCGGGATGTCGAGGGAATTTAGAAAACTAGCCATTACCCCATCACTAGGTAGACCACCAAACACAACCCTCCTCCCATCATCCTCTCTAACTGTCACCAATAAGCGCTCACAGTCTACCACCACCCCGTATCTTTGGAGCCAATCGACTCCCAAAATAATGCTAAACCCAGTAAAGCCCAAAACAAAGCAATCAAAAACAAACATGCATCCATGACTCGATAAGACCACATTACGACAAATCATGTTGAGGCTAGTCGAACCACCAATCGGGTTCGTCACTACTAAGGGTCTATCGACAATCTCGGGCTCCAATCCCAACCTATCTACCAGGTCACTAGATATGAAAAAACTGGAAGCTCCGGTATCAAACAAAACTCTAACAGGAACATCATAAACATAAAGCATACCTTGAATAACGACATTCTTTGCCTTCTTCGCCGCAGTTGGGGCATTCGACGAAGAAGGAATAGCATTAAGGGCATGTGCTTTCACCATCTGCTTTTCTTTTAAAGGTTGTGGACATTTATCATTTTGATGTCCAACTTGGCCACAGTTGAAGCACTTCCTGTTTGTTGGCTTGGCTCGACAATTACTGGCATAATGGCCCTTCTTGCCACAACTAAAGCACTCAACATCTTTCTTCTTCTTCTGGACATCTTTATTCTGGTTCTGCTTCCTCTTATTCTGAGGACCACTCTTGCCTCCACCGCTTGCTTGCGGTTTTGGCTCTTCTGCAGATGCGATCTCAGTCTTCGACTTAGGGTAGAGACTTTCCGATCTTAAAGCTTTCCCCACAATCGATTCAAATGTCTCATCGATGTGGTTAATAAGCCTTTCCCTCAAGTATCCATCCAAGCCGGTTATGAACTTCTCGTTCTTATCGGCAGTATCTATTAGGGATAACTCATATTTCGACAAAGTGTCGAATTCGGCAATATACTCCGAGACAACTCTGCCATTCTGCTTGAGTTCCAAGAATTTCTTAAACAACACTGACTTCTGAGCAGCTGGAATGAACTTATCGCTAAAGCGAACCTTAAACTGATCCCAAGTAATCTGATCCTCTGGGTAGCTGCATTTATAGCATTCCACCAATTCATTGCCCGTCCTTGCAGCTGACGGGATGCTACCTTCTCTTCATCGCATCCTCGATACCCAAGTCTTCGGAGATACGCTCGCAGCTATCCAACCAATCCTGAACATCCGTAGCCGACACCGTTCCGTGGAATGACTTCCCACCAAGACTAGTATAATCCTTGTTCAACTTGGCGAAATCGGCCCTAGGCGCCTGCACTACTGGACCACCACCATTACCAGCATTGGGAACTGCCCTCTGAACATCTCTAAGCATCTCTCTCATGAGGTCAGTAAACATCGCCCTCATCTCAGCAGCATTCCCATTATTGGCTCCTCTACCGGTACCCCTTACGTATCGGCTCATCGTTCAATCTACACAGAGAAAACGATTAACCATCTCCATAGTGGTGCCAGTGCAGTGCGACTTCATCCTTAAATATACTAATAGTATATATATATAGCTTTTAAAAACCAAAATAATCACAAAAACGCGCTCTCATATACGTGCACTATCTCTCCCTGATAACTTCCCTAGGTTAACTACGCAACCTAGAGCTCTGATACCAAGTGTGACGGCCCGTCCCGCACCAGTCGGCATTTCCTCCGAAGGTGCGCTGTACACATGCCTGACTAACACAGAACGGTCGCCAAAGAAAGGAAAGAAGAGAATGAGCTAATCGAAAACCTGTAGAATGTCTCACAGCGCATGGAACAAAATATAATAATAATATACTTGACATAAAACAGGCGAGACAGTGCATAAGCTGATAACTAAAACCAACATCAACATCATCATCAGAGTAGCGGAAATCCAAATACAGCTTATTACAACTTTCTAAATTACTGTCTCGAAACAAAAGGAAGAAAGGTACACCACTAAAGCCCAAAGTAGTGACCGCGGCAACACAGGGAAAATATCTATATGTATCATACGTGGAAGCCTCCTGCTCGTCTCCGGATCAGCTACTCGTGCATACCCAGCTAACCTGTCTCTAGTCTGCCCGTGAGAGCACCCAGAGTAATAAGAAGAGACATAAAACTTTGGGTCAGACAAAAAGTCTGGTATGAGTGATAAGCAGCAAAACAGAACAATAACAGGTATACTAAACCATACCTGAACCTGTACCTGCCACCAAAGAGTTAGCACTACATACCGTACAATACTCTAAGGTGCCACAAAACAAATGGTGTGAAGATACGGGGGTGGGGTGTGTATGTCATAGTGAAGGCAAACAAGTCAAGCATAGCAACCATCCTCACATCTCTCACTCAGTGCGTAAAGCATACGATATCCATTTCTCTGGCCACCAAATCTTTGGGGTCATGACGGCAACTCCGTACAACTATTGCTACGACCCACTTTGCTCTTTTGGGGCTATGATGGCAACTCCGTGCAAGTATTACACTGTCCCCACTGCACTGGTCCATAGTCAATAACCCAAATGGGCCAACCAGCCTAGCTCTGGTTCGTCTACATGCCCCCTTTTCTTCAGCGGTGAACCAAAGTTATGGATATCGATAACCCCTTTGCGTACGTCCCGTTGCAAAGCCCAATCATGAAGTTCACTCGTTGGTTCCCATCTGGATCCTGAGTATAAACTTCCTACTTGGGCTACCTTTGCATCTCGGGTTTTTGGTCTTCACCGGATCGGTTCGGTTCTTCACTTCTCTTTTCTTCATATCGTGCTCCCGGTTCGGTTCGTGGCATTTATCTCGTGGCAGTTCGGATCGGTCGTGGTCACCCCTGGCGGTTCGGTTGGGTCTTCTTCCCAAGCACTCCGGGTCGGGTCGTGGCCTTCCACCTCCAGCGGATCGGGTCGGAGAACTTCCTGCGGATCGGGTCGGAGAACCTCCAGCGGATCGGGTCGGTGAACCTCCAGCGGATCGGGTCGGAGATAGGTTCCTGGATCACCAGCTTGTCGAGGCGCTTCGGTTCGGGTTGTGCAACCATGCCAAGTCGGGTCGTACTCCCTCCATCGGGTCGGGTCGGGTCGAGCTTCCCCCATCCGATCCGGTCCTGCATAGTTTCCTACTAAGTCCAGCAAGCTGTTTACGCCATTGGATGGCGTTTTCGACCAATCTAACACTTCTAGACAATCACAAATCATACCTTACAGTCATAGCAACATGTACAATCAATCATAAACACCAAAACAACAACCGTAGCATGTAAAATGGATCAAACATAGCCTAAATCCCATATTTTCCGTTAAGCATGTTTAAGCAAAACTAATGATAGGATTAGTAAAACTTAACCAAGTTAACCCAAATTTCTAACAGAGGTCTAAAACATCATTTCGAATTTTATAAATATTTTTCCAGAATTTATTAATGTAAAAAATCGCTAATCAACACTAATTACCCTTAATTAACCATAATTAGTGTCAAAACAATGTTAATCACTCACCTTGGCCGCAAATAAAATACGAAATCTGAAATGATTCTCTGTTTGGCGCTGTTCCCAATGCAACACAGCAGCTCTAACCTTGCTTTGGTGTTATTCCTCCTTAATTTGATGTTGATTAGGCTAATCTTCAATTAGAAAATGGTTTAGAGGTGTTTTGAAGAGATTTAGAGAGTGGAGGCCATGACTAGGTTAAGAGGAATGAATAGTGATGGCTGAAAAATGAGAAAAAGGTATTCTCCAAACCCTAACAGCCCTTTTAAACTCCTAATCCCGAAATTCCCCTTTGGGCCTAGCTGTTAATCACCCGGTTAAGCCCAATTAAGCTGTTTTTCACCATCTGGAACTTGTTTCAGCCATATCTCCCAAACTGTGAGTCCGTTTGGCTAATGTGACCACTCTACGGAGTTGTAAACCATCATCCGGATTCAATGAAAGTTGTTTCAAGTCAAAATTCCTTTCCGGTCAAAAGTTATGGTCAAAACAAGATCAGCTAGGGGCAAAACGGTCATTTAAAAATAGGGAAAAATCATGAACATGGGAAATGACCCCAATAGTCGTCTCCCAAAGTTGCATGACCATACGACTTTGTATGTGAAAGAAATAAATATCCTACGATCCTTCGATGCGTAGAATGCAGGTCGTTACATACGGGGTGTAACATCCCAGATATTTAGTCGATTTATTTTGAATATTTAAATTTTATTTTAAATATTGATTTGAATAATAAATGGATTTTTATTGAATTTATCAATTTAATAATCAATAAATGATTTGATATCGAAGGTACTGGATTTTTGTAATATGAGACTAACAACAATTCGATTCAGAATTTAAAACTGAATCAAAAAACAGTTCAGTTGAGTAAAATAAATTCTATATTAATTAGAGCGATAATAATGAATTATTATCGATAAATTTAATTGTTTGAAATCGATTTATATTTTAAATCGAATTTAATTTAAATCGTTAATTTAATCTGTTATCTCTTATATACAGTCAAATTAAATTCCAGAATCAGTTCCGTGGAGTTCAGAATAACGCTCTAATCTGAGAGCGTCGGTCGTTACGTTGAATAGCGGTTCAGGATTCCAAATTAAGGACCACGAGATATTTTTAGCGGATAGGATCGAAATCAAATCAAGTTAAATCGACATCAAATCAAATTAATTTACCATACCCTATAATCCAAAACGCGTTGGCCTAAGGTTGAAAATATCGCACCTATTACGTACCATATGAAAACGACTTCCCCAATTCTCTTTTATAAATCGCGACCAAATCCTTCTAGTTTTCCTCAGAATAAAATCCGAGTTTCACAAAATGGCTGCTCCTATAATTCTTCAAAATTCAACGTCAATCCTCTTTAATCCCTCATTCCTTATTCAATCCCGTTCAATAGCAAACAAAAGAAAAAGGAGTCTGCTCTACTTAATTAAATAAAAGCCATTCCAATATGAAAAAGGGGAAAACTTTGGTCGATCAATTTGTATTCAAACTCCAGAAATAATGCGGCGTTGGAAGCTGGATATGGAGGAGCTCGGGTGGGCGAGTATTGGTGATGCTGCGTTCTTCGATAGGGTGTAAAAATGGCAGAGCGCGATGGGGTTTCATGATGATCGATTCTCATCTGCAAATCTAGGTCTAAGGTCAGGACCTGTAGAAGGCTGCGAGCTCAAAGTAGATGGCACAGTTTGGTTAAGAATGGCAAGGTGCGATGATAGGGAAAATCCGGTGGGACTTCGTGAAATTACTGTTCGCACTTGGTGCATGGGTGTCAAGCTGAAGTTGTCATTCGCGATTCTGAGAGGTCGTCACAATTTGGGTGATCGATGTTGGTATGGGCAGGTGCATCGATGTCAAAACTGGTGATTTGGGAGTCCGAATTGGACGAGTGGGTTTTTTCACAGTAAAGACTTGAGAGGAACGCATACCATTGGGGGGTATCAAGCAAGGAGAAGGAGAACTTCAAGAAGGAAGTCGCATCTGTTGTTTTTGAAGATCAGTTGGTCCACGTTGACTTTGGGAGATGGTGCGTGACTGTTTAACAAACTGGGTGGATTGCGATGGGTTCAAAGATGATCGTACTGAAGAGTTTTCGAAGCAAAACGAGTTGCGACATTTTTTGTGTGTTGTTCGAAGTTCAATGTCACAAGTTCATTGTGAACATTGAGTTGAGTTTCCTGTAATGGGATTTTGTAAATGATAGGAGATGTGAAGGGAAAAGTGCAAAGGTAGCTTATAGTGGTGCAGCAACAAAATATTGGTGTAGATGATGAAAAAGAGATTATACCAGTTGGAGCTGGGTTCTACAGTAGTGTGAGGCTAATTTTGATGAAGTCAGCAAGGGTAAATTTGGTGCAGGTGGAAGTTTCGGATGGGCACTGGAATATTTTAGATAGTAAATGAAGATGGTGCTAATACAAATAAGGTAATTATCTTCAGTTTAGTAATTAACTACATTTAAATAGTCCGATAGATAAAATAATAAATATAAATTGTTAATTATACAAGATCTTATCGAGCGGATCCGTGGTTTAATCCATAGTTGTGGAATACCTAATCAAGATTTAAAATGGGAATCAGAATAGACCGGATAAAAATCAAGGTGAGTAAATCTCACTCAGAAGGTTTTATTTAAATTTATTTTTAAATCGTTAAAAATAAATTGTTGATTGCTTGGATGCATGCATAAATTGTCGAATTATTTTGGTTATTATATATTAGTTAGTTTGGCTTGGTGATTGTGGTTATTACATATATATTGGATTTCCCGCAGTACCATTAGCAGATGCCTGCGGTATCATTAGCGGATGACCCTGTCGTCCCACGATATATGAGTGAATGACCTTCTATACCGTGATATCCTGCCTTGAAGCAGGATTAGTATTATTAATGTTGACTAACATCTGTGGATGCAGGGAAAACAGGTTGGAGGGATCCAACTGGATTCCTCAAATTTATTTATTGATGTTTATCTATTTTGTTTGTGTGTGATGTGTTGAATTTGGATTAATGATTTGTGTATTTGGATGATTAGATATCACTGGCCCTAGGTATTGATATAAAAAATACTATACAAAGGGATTTTTAGTTTTAAAAAAGGAAAATTTAATTTTCGAAATAGAAATGGAATTTCAAATAGGTTAGGAAATATTTACTTGTTTAATAATAAAAACAAGTAATTGAATTTATAAACTATGGTTTATAAATGAAAAGGAAATTATCATTTGATAATTTGCAAACGTAAATGCAAGCGTGATTTTAAAAGGAAGTTTATTCGCCCAAAGTAGAAATGAAAATTTCAAATGGAATTTGAAATAGAACTTGTTTAAATATTTAAAACAAGAAGTGTAATATATAAACAACATTTATAAAGGAATTAATGTGAAAAATCATCATTGGGTACTTTATAATTTTTTTTTAAAATTCAAGTATTATTTATTTTCCGAAGTGGAAATTAGATTTGAAATGTAATTTGAAATCAAAACGTGTTTTAATATATAAAACAAGAAGTGAAATGTCAAACGATAGTTATGAATAAAAGAGAGAAATTGTTATTGGATAATTTAAATTCAGAATTTAAAAAGGGGAATAGAAATAGCTTAAAAGGGAAACGATGAAATTTATTTCGATGTTCGGAATATAAAATGAATTGAAATTAAATCCATTCGGATTTGTGATTGGAATTTGAGTATGTCAAATTTATAAATAATTAAATTATTCTCTGGAATGATATTTGAATTTTATTTAGTAGAAATGTAAATTTAAAAGTTAACATTTGAGGAAGTTAATATTTCCAGTATTTTAAAATATGGAAATAGATTCTATGTTTTTAAAATAGAAGTTTATAATAATAAAATATCACCGAATGTGAATGAAACGAAAATTTGAGATTTACAAGAAAAATAAAATGCTCTCAAATAGGGGATCGAGTTCAAGTAGATTATTAAAATGGAAGTTCATTTTAATATATGAAATAAGGCAGTTCATTTATAAACAATGTTTATAAATGAAATGAAGTAATTCTCATCGTATTATTTGGAAATAAATTTTCGAATATAAGAAATGACATTTAATAAAAATCATATTTTAAATGAAATAGAAGAGGGGATTTTATCGATAAGTAAATGTCGGTTTTGTATTACAAACTCTTATCCATATCGAGATAAGAACGTTGTCGATCAAGGTCTGAGAGGTAAATAAAATACCCCAACTTGAACGACTTCACTATTATCAAGGGATGATATCAGTTTGTAATGGTAAGCGATGTTGAATTTAATGATTTACATAAAAGGAATTTATAATTAGAATTCGATTATATCGATATTTTATAAATAATCTAATTCCGTGTGAATAGGACTTGAATTTTGGAATTGGAGTTTGAATTAATTTATAGCTAAGTTATGAATGTAGAAATAAATAATTGACGAGTTGAATAATTTGAATTATAAAGTTAGATTTGGATTACGGGCCCAGTTTATTTTCAAATATTGAAAATGCAGTTTGAAATTTATTTTATAAATGAAGTTAACGGTTATATTTAAATTATAATTAAAACGAACTCGCCGTAGCACGGTAGTTCGTAATTTGGCGTTTTGAACTTCAATTGAGTATATAGAACTGAATATAAGACGAAATTCGATGAAACCAGAAACGTTTGGACCTATTAAATAATAATTTCCTAATGGAAGAGAAAAATCTGGATTTTGGCTTAAAGATTTTGAGTTATGTCAAAATCAAATTTTAGAAAAGTCACTGTAAAATCGTTTAAAAACCATAACGATTTAATTAATTAAAGGGATTTTTAGTGAATAAAAATCCGAATTTCAATTAGAAAAATCCAAATTGAGTTGTAAAATAAATATAAACTCAAGTGGAGTATAAGTAGTGATTTTTGAGATAAAAAATCAGAATTTTGAGTATGGAATGATATTAACTAATTAAAGCACAGAAGCTAGTTAATGAGATTTTTAATGGAACTTAACGTGGGTCAAGTAAATTGAATTTGTAAAATAGAATTTGAAATCAATATATGACTTGAGTTGTAAATGAAATTCGATTTGTTTATAAGTGGATTAAAATATGTTGAACACTACTGTTTCAAACTATAAGTGAATAAAATGATTGAATTGATTAAAGAATTAATTAGTGGAATTGATTGCGGTTAAACCAAAATAGTTGTATGGGTTGGAATAAAATGAAAATGCAGGTGCATGTATATTAGACAGGTATGGGATAAAGTGAATGAAGAGTATGAAGATTTTAATTTAAGTGCCCGACAAAAAGGTACATGTTTAAATTTCCATATGAGGTTTTATGCGCCCGATCGGCAAGCCGTTTGGCCTTTTGATTTTCTTTTTGAATGGAAAGGGCCTAGAGAGGCAAGTTGGGGTTTGAAAGATTGAACGGTACAGGGGAGGTGTTGGCAAAATTTCCGAAAATATAAGGAGTTAGAATATTTTTAAGAAATTTTAAAAATAGAAATCAATATATCAAAATATATAGAATGCGATAAGGAAATTGGAAATATAGTTAATGAATGAATATTAATTAAAAGGGGCCAGTGATTGTTTGATTGTTGATGGATGTTTGTTTTAACTTTGATAGTTAAATCACCGGCTATTAGAGAATTTTTGGACCATCGTTGTCAATACGGAGAGACCGGTTGAATTTAATATCCGAAAACCACTCCGTATAGGCATAGACGTTGTGAATTAGATTATTTGAAGAAAAATCGAAGATGGAGTAAATAGCAAGAGCTGTTTTGTTTGTCCAAACCCAGGACAAGTTGTATGGACGAATGTCGGACAGAGTATTCCTAACAGATCACATAAGATGATCTTTCTGAGGTATTACGTCTGATGGCGGAGAAATTCGTTTCTCTTAACTTTTTATACCCGTAATATTTTGGGAAGATCAACTAGTGATTTGACGGGTTTGACGATGTGGCATTCAAAGTGAATGGTGACCAGATGTTCTAAAAAGATCAACGTAGCCTCAAGCCTCACAACCAGGAAGTGACAAAAATCGGGCAGGCAGCATAGCTAGGTGGGTCATTCCCAAGCAGGGCATATTTGTCACCGATCTAGCGAAAATTCATTATTTATTCTTCTTTCAATTCTGTATCTTATGGATTACGGTTAGACGGCCGACACCCGTGGGTGACAATATATTCGATACACTCAAGCTAAATGAGTGGTCGGTCATGTGTGGGCCGGGTTGCAAGATGTTCTTGTTGAACCCCAGTGTATCCCCTCTAGAGTACACTGATCGGGAAGTGGTCTCATACCTTGTCATAATTGGAATCCAATCTCCAATAAGCGCCCTGCGGTTTTTGATTTTATACTATGTATGTGGAGCGTGAGATGCAAGCGTTCTGCTATTTGGTTATTTATTTGATTAGACATTATTATAATATAACTGAATTTTGATATCAAAAATGGTTTGGTTATAGTAAGGCAAAAACCGTTCGTGTTTTTGTGTGGGTTGGTCTTACTATTACCTTTTCTTTCAAAGGATTTTTCAAAGTTAAACAAATTGGTTGGAGTTTACTCACACCAGTCTCATGACTGGCCCATGGTTTATTTTGTTTGTTTTTTTCCTAAACTCTTGGGTGCCCAAATTTGTACGGGCAGTCGATTGTTTCAGGATTTTACAGATACACTTGGAGGAGCTGAAAGCAGGAGGCTTCACCGTTAGTTATTTAGAATTATTTCCGCTGTGTTGCGTATATGTTGATCTCTAATAATGGTATGTGTATATGATACAAAATTTTGTATTTCAAAGTTATGTTATATATTATATTTTATTCGTTCCGCTGTGAGATTCTATGTTGTTATTCTTGTTCTATCTTCTATCTATTTCTATTCTTTAACCCTAATGACTCGTATTTCTGTATTGTTTGAGTTGGACGTGTATTGTTTTAGTCAACTCAGATAGTATGGATTTTCGGGCCATCACATTTGGTATCAGAGCTTAGGTTGAGCGAACACCTAGGCCTTGGTGGGGGTTTACTCATTAGAGACAGGGTCAGTAGTACCCTAGAATGAGTTGAGTGTATAGATATGAGAGAGCATATTTGTAATTTGATATAAAAATCTTTTATATTGTGTTGGCTTGTCTGTTGAGTGGTTTATGAATTCTTGTCGAATCGTGGGACGCCACGACGTCGATAGGAGTTTCTAAACACTTAATCAGAGGAATTGACATAATATTGTTTTAAAGTTGGTAAATGAAATAAATTTTACTCAAAATTATATTTTGATATAAAAATGAATATTTTTCTAAAATTATTTATATATTGATGAGTGGTTGCTATTATAAGATTATAAAATTAGAATGGTTATAAATAACCAAATAAAATATGTATATGAATAATATATACAAATGAGATGAAATTAGAATTGGATTCAAACCAAAATTGGAATGTAAATCACGGAAAGTTGGAAGATATTTTTCCAGAATATATTTAAAATAATATAGCTTTGCTGTGAAAGGATTTTTGAAATAAAAATCATTTTGAATTGATAAAGCACTGAATTCACTTCAATGGTTGGAAAATAATTCCGATGATGAGTCGACCATTATCGGTGTTCATTTTCGAGTTTCTAAGTGATGGATTGCTACCATAACAAGATTTCCAATGGAAATTTAGTTTAGGAAACTAGTTGTTTGAAAACTTCAAATATTTTGAATTTGTGATGGTTATAAATATATCAACGTATATATTTTTATGATTTCTAAAGGACTTGAAATAAAGACCGGGAATTTGAATTCTGGAATCTAAATTAAATTAGGCTAAGTTAAATAGATTGAAATGAATAAATGCAAAGTGGATTTTGAAAAGTTAACGGGTCTATAGCATTCCTTCTGCCTTACTAATTTCGGGGACGAAATTCTTTTAAGGGGGGAGGAATGTAACATCCCAGATTTTTAGTCGATTTATTTTGAATATTTAAATTTTATTTTAAATATCGATTTGAATAATAAATGGATTTTTATTGAATTTATCGATTTAATAATCAATATATGATTTGATATCGAAGATACTGAATTTTCGTAATATGAGACTGACAACAATTCGATTTAGAATTTAAAACTGAATCGAAAAACAGTTCAGTTGAGTAAAATAAATTCTATATTAATTAGAACGATAATAATGAATTATTATCGATAAATTTAATTATTTGAGATCGATTTATATTTTAAATCGAATTTAATTTAAATTGTTAGTTTAAGTTGTTATCTCTTATATACTGTCAAATTAAATTCCAGAATCAGTTCCGTGGAGTTCAGAATAACGCTATAATCTGAGAGCGTCGGTCGTTACATTGAATAGCGGTTCAAGATCCCAAATTAAGGACCACGGGATATTTTTAGCGGATAGGATCGAAATCAAATCAAGTTAAATCGCCATTAAATCAAATTCATTTACCATACCCTATAATCTAAAACGCGTTGGCCTAAGGTTGAAAATATCGCACCTATTACGTACCATATGAAAATGACTTCCCCAATTCTCTTCTCTAAATCGCAACCAAATCCTGCTAGTTTTCTTCAGAATAAAATCTGAGCTCCACAAAATGGCTGCTTCTATAATTCTTCAAAATTCAACGTTAATCCTCTTTAATCCCTCATTCCTTATTCAATTCCGTTCAATAGAAAACAAAAGAAAAAGGAGTCCGCTCTACTTGATTAAATCAAATCCGTTCCAATATGAAAAAGGGGAAAACTTTGATCATTCAATTTGTATTCGAACTCTAGAAATAATGCGGCGTTGGAAGCTGGATATGGAGGAGCTCGGGTGGGCGAGTATTGGTGATGCTGCGTTCTTCGATAGGGTGTAAAAATGGCAGAGCGCGATGGGGTTTCATAATGATCGATTTTCATCTGCGAATCTAGGTCTGGGGTCAGGACTTGTAGAAGGCTGCGAGCTCAAAGTAGATGGCACAGTTTGGTTAAGGATGGCAAGGTACGAGGATAGGGAAAATTCGGTGGGACTTCGTGAAATTACTGTTCGCACTTGGTGCGTGGGCGTCAAGCTGAAGTTGTCATTCGCGATTCTGAGAGGTCGACACAATTTGGGTGATCGATGTTGGTATGGACAGGTGCATCGATGTCAAAACTAGTGATTTGGGAGTTCGAATTGGATGAGTGGGGTTTTTGGCAGTAAAGACTTGAGAGGGACGCATACCATTGGGGGGGGGGTATCAAGTAAGGAGAAGGAGAACTTCAAGAAGGAAGTCGCATCTATTGTTTTTGAAGATCAGTTGGTCCATGTTGACTTTGGGAGATGGTGCGTGACTGTTGAACAAACTGGGTGGATTGCGATGGGTTCAAAGATGATCATATTGAAGAGTTTTCGAAGCAAAATGAGTCACGACATTTTTTGTGTGTTGTTCGAAGTCCAATGTCACAAGTTCATTGTGAACATTGAGTTGAGTTTACTGTAATGGGAATTTGTAAATGATAGGAGATGTGAAAGGAAAAGTGCAAAAGTTGTTTATAGTGACGCAACAACAAACGGTTGGTGTAGATGATGAAAAAGAGATTATACCAGTTGGAGCTGGGTTCTACAACAACATGAGGCTAATTTTGATGAAGTCAGCAAGGTTAAATTTGGTGCAGGTGGAAGTTTCGGCTAGGCACTGGAATATTTTAGATAGAAAAATGAAGATAGTGCTAATACAATTAAGATAATTATCTTCAGTTTAGTAATTAATTTTTAACTACATTTAAATAGTCCGATGGATCAAATAATAAATATAAATTGTTAATTATACAAGATCTTATCGAGCGGATCAGTGGTTTAATCCATAGTTGTGGAATACCTAATCAAGATTTAAAATGGGAATCAGAATAGACCGGATAAAAATCAAGGTGAGTAAATCTCACTAAGAAGGTTTTATTTAAATTTATTTTTAAATCGTTAAAAATAAATTGTTGATTGCTTGGATGCATGCATGAATTGTCAAATTATTTTGATTATTATATATTAGTTATTTAGGCTTGGTGATTGTGGTTATTACATATATATTGGATTTCCCGCAGTACCATTAGCGGATGCCCGCGGTATCATTAGCGGATGACCCTGTCGTCCCACGATATATGAGTGAATGACCTTCTATACCGCGATATCCTGCCTTGAAGCAGGATTGGTATTATTAATGTTGACTAACATATGTGGATGCAGGGAAAACAGGTTAGAGGGATCCAACTGGATTCCTCAAATTTATTTATTGATGTTTATCTATTTTGTTTTTGTGTGATGTGTTGAATTTGGATTAAGGATTTGTGTATTTGGATGATTAGATATCACTGGCCCTAGGTATTGATATAGAAAAAATACTATACAAAGGGATTTTTAGTTTTAAAAAAGGAAAATTTAATTTCCGAAATAGAAATGGAATTTCTAATAGGTTAGGAAATATTTACTTGTTTAATTATAAAAATAAGTAATTGAATTTATAAACTATGGTTTATAAATGAAAAGGAAATTATCATTTGATAATTTGGAAACGTAAATGCAAGCGTGATTTTAAAAGGAAGTTTATTTACCTATAGTAGAAATGAAAATTTCAAATGGAATTTGAAATAGAACTTGTTTAAATATTTAAAACAAGAAGTATAATATATAAACAACGTTTATAAAGGAATTAATGTGAAAAATCATCATTGGGTACTTTTTTTTTTAAATTCAAGTATGATTTATTTTTCGAAGTGGAAATTAGATTTGAAATGTAATTTGAAATCGAAACGTGTTTTAATATATAAAACAAGAAGTGAAATGTCAAACGATAGTTATGAATAAAAGAGAGAAATTATTACTGGATAATTTAAATTCAGAATTTAAAAAGGGGATTAGAAATAACTTAAAAGGGAAACGATGAAATTTATTTCAATGTTCGGAATATAAAATGAATTGAAATTAAATCCATTTGGATTTATGAGTGGAATTTGACTATGTCAAATTTATAAATAAATTATTCTCTGGAATGATATTTGAATTTCATTTAGTAGAAATGTAAATTTAAAAGTTAACATTTGAGGAAGTTAATATTTCCAGTATTTTAAAACATGGAAATAGATTCTATGTTTTTAAAATAGAAGTTTATAATAATAAAATATCACCGAATGTAAATGAAACGAAAATTTAAGATTTACAAGAAAAATAAAATGCTCCCAAATAGGGGATCGAGTTCAAGTAGATTATTAAAATGGAAGTTCATTTTAATATATGAAATAAGGCAGTTCATTTATAAACAATGTTTATAAATGAAATGAAGTAATTCTCATCGTATAATTTGGAAATAAATTTTCGAATATAAGAAATGACATTTAATAAAAATCATATTTTAAATGAAATAGAAGAGGAGATTTTATCGATCAGTAAATGTCGGTTTTGTATTACAAACTCTTATCCATCTCGAGATAAGAATGTTGTCGATCATGGTCTGAGAGGTAAATAAAATACCCCAACTTAAACGACTTCACTATTATCAAGGGATGATATCAGTTTGTAATGGTAAGAGATGTTGAATTTAATGATTTACATAAGGAATTTATAATTGGAATTCGATAATATCGTTATTTTATAAATAATCTAATTCCGTGTGAATTGGACTTGAATTTAAGAATTGGAGTTCGAATTAATTCATAACTAAGTTATGAATGTAGAAATAAATAATCGACGAGTTGAATAATTTGAATTGTGAAGTTAGATTTGGATTACGGGCCCAGTTTATTTTCAAATGTTGAAAATGTAGTTTGAAATTTATTTTATAAACGAAGTTAACGGTTATATTTAAATCATTATTAAAACGAACTCGCCATAGCACGGTAGTTCGTAATTTGCCGTTTTGAACTTCAATTGAGTATATAGAACTCAATATAAAACGGAATTCGATGAAACCAGAAACGTTTGGACCTATTAAATAATAATTTCCTAATGGAAGAGAAAAATCTGGATTTTGGCTTAAAGATTTTGAGTTATGTCAAAATCAAATTTTAGAAAAGTCGCTGTAAAATCGTTTAAAAACCATAACGATTTAGTTAATTAATTAAAGGGATTTTTAGTGAATAAAAATCCGAATTTCAATTAGAAAAATCCAGATTGAGTTATAAAATAAATATGAACTCAAGTGGAGTATAAGTAGTGATTTTTAAGATTAATAAATCAGAATTTTGAGTATGGAATGATATTAACTAATTAAAGCACAAAAGCTAGTTAATGAGATTTTTAATGGAACTTAACGTGGGTCAAGTAAATTGAATTTGTCAAAATAGAATTTGAAATCAATATACGACTTGAGTTGTAAATGAAATTCGATTTGTTTATAAGTGGATTAAAATATGTTGAACACTACTGTTTCAAACTATAAGTGAATAAAATGATTGAACTGATTAAAGAATTAATTAGTGGAATTGATTGCGGTTAAATCAAAATAGTTGTATGGGTTGAAATAAAATGAAAATGCAGATGCATGTATATTAGACAGGTATGGGATAAAGTGAATGAAGAGTATGAAGATTTTAATTTAAGTGTCCGACAAAAAGGTACATGTTTAAATTTCCATATGAGGTTTTATGCGCCTAATCGGCAAGCCGCTTGGCTTTTTGATTTTCTTTTTGAATGGAAAGGGCCTAGAGAGGCGAGTTGGGGTTTGAACGATTGACCGGTACAAGGGAGGTGCTGGCGAAATTTTTCGAAAATATAAGGAGTTAGAATATTTTTAAGAAATTTTGAAAATAGAAATCAATATATCAAAATATATAGACTTCGATAAGGAAATTGGAAATATAGTTAATGAATGAATATTAATTGAAAGGGGCCAGTGGTTGTTTGATTGTTGATGGAAGTTTGTTTTTCCTTTGATAGTTAAATCACCGTCTATCAAAGAATTTTTGGACTATCGTTGTCAATACGGAGAGACCGGTTGGATTTAATATCCGAAAACCATTTCGTATAGGTATAGACGTTGCAAATTAGATTATTTGAAGAAAAATCGAAGATGGAGTAAATAGCAAGAGTTGTTTTGTTTGTCCAGACCCATGACAACTTGTATGGACGAATGTCGGACAAAGTATTCCTAACAGATCACATAAGATGATCTTTCCGAGGTATTACGTCTGATGGTGGAGAAATTCGTTTCTCTTAGCTTTTTATACTTGTAATATTTTGGGAAGATCAACTAGTGTTTTGACGGGTTTGACGATGTGACATTCAAAGTGAACGGTGACCAGATGTTCTAAAAAGATCAACGTAGCCTCAAT
Organism: Allium sativum; assembly: GCA_030737875.1. Taxonomy (NCBI): domain Eukaryota; kingdom Viridiplantae; phylum Streptophyta; class Magnoliopsida; order Asparagales; family Amaryllidaceae; genus Allium; species Allium sativum. The sequence goes on along the minus strand of CM060926.1, from coordinate 1,011,668,669 downwards.
CCTCACAACCAGGAAATGACAAAAATCGGGCAGGCAACATGGCTAGGTGGGTCATTCCCAAGCAGGGTATATTTGTCACCGATCTAGAGAAAATTCATTATATATTCTTCTTTCGATTCTGTATCTTACGGATTACGGTTGGACGGCCAACAACCGTGGGTGATAATATATTTGATACACTCAAGCTAAATGAGTGGTCGGTCATGTGTGGGTCGGGTTGCAAGATGTTCTTGTTGAACCCCAGTGTATCCCCTCTAGAGTACACTGATCGGGAGGTGGTCCCATACCTTGTCATAGTTGGAATCCAGTCTTCAATAAGCACCCTGCGGTTTGTGATTTTATGCTATGTATGTGGTGCGTGAGATGCAAGCGTTATGCTATTTGGTTATTTATTTGATTAGACATTATTATAATATCACTGAATTTTGATATAAAAAATGGTTTGGTTATAGTAAGGCAAAAACCGTCCCTTTTTATGTGTGGGCTGGTCATACTATTACCTTTTCTTTCAAAGAATTTTTCAAAGTTAAACAAATTGGTAGGAGTTTACTCACACCAGTCCCATGACTGACACAGAGTTTATTTTGTTTGTTTTTTTCCTAAACTCTTAGGTGCCCAAATTTGTACGGGCAGTCGAGTGTTTCAGGATTTTACAGATACACTTGGAGGAGCTAAAAGCAGGAGGCTTCACCGCTAGTTATTTAGAATTATTTCTGCTGTGTTGTGTATATGTTGATCTCTGATAATGGTATGTGTATATGATACAAAATTTTGTATTTCAAAGTTATGTTATATTTATATTTTATTCGTTCCGCTGTGAGATTCTATGTTGTTATTCCTGTTCTATCTTCTATCTGTTTCTATTCTTTAACCCTAATGACTCGTATTTCTGTATTGTTTGAGTTGGACGTGTGTTGTTTTAGTCAACTCAGATAGTATGGATTTTCGGGCCATCACGCAGGGTGAGGAACGAAGCAAGTTTCAAGGCCACACAAAAGAAGCAACATGATAAATAATTAATAGCCCATTTTCAAACCAACAAGCCAAAAGTAAGGCATAGGGTGCAAGCTACATGCGTACTAAAAAGGCAAGGCATAAAGTAAAAGTAGGAAACATGCAAATGAAATAAAACAAGGCAAGCAGGATGCATGAATAACGAACGCATGAAAGCAAATCATAGAAAAATGTATAAATAAGTATCGTAAGTTCAAAGTTGAACTCATTTACATCAATATATAAACACGTGTTCATCTAATTAACGCTGCGTCAATTACATAACATAAATGAAAAAAACATATATATGAACACGTCAATTACGTAACATAATTAAAAAAAAACTAATATATTTGTGTTAACCAAAATGAAAAAAAACTAATATATAAACATGTCAATTACATAACATAAATGATACATATAAATAAGTATCTCAAGTTCAAAGTTGAACTCATTTACATCAATATATTTACTGTATATTGCATTGTAATATTAATGTCAAAATGCCTACATTTTAATATTTATTTAGTTATTTAGAAAACACCGCACAATATCACTTAACATTGTACGTTTAAGTCAAAATGTTTAAATAAATCAAGTGATTTTGAATTTTACAAATGAATTTAATCAGTAAATTATCGTTAATTCATCTAATTAATGCTGCGTGTGATGTTTTAAAATGTACACCATGTTCATATCAACAAAAATGGCAAAATCCACTACAACAAAAATACCTTTTTATGACGTTTAAAAACCGCTATAAAAACTTTCTATGCCGATTCTATAAACGTTATAGATCAACATGTTATTAAAAATTTGGTAGTTATTATAGCGTGTAATTCTTGCAATGGAAAACCTATTTTTGTTGCCATCTTAAACATATCATATTGGTGCAACTGCTTTTCTATAGCTTTTGAAACGTGCTATAGAACTTTTATGACGTCATATGATTGCTATAATATGTTGACATGCCATATTATTATAGCATCTTAACACGCTATGGAATCATCGTATCAAGCTTTTATGACGCTTTGAAATGCTATATAAAATTCATTTCTATCTATTATAACATCGTTTTATTCCTATGAAAACTGTTAACTTTTTGTAAAATATTTTGTATAACACTAACATAATGCTATAGTACAACAAAGCAGTAACAATTTTTCTTTTCATTGCACAGTAGAACGCTGTAAATAAAATTTCTATTGGACCTTTTTACTGCCATAACATTCGAAACTTGTAATTTTCAATTCTACTAGTATATTATAACAATACAAAAACCATATTTATCACATTAATGTAACTAAACAAATGGAGTCATAAGCCAAAACACAATATATATCCATAATATTTCATACATGAATGCAACTTCTTTCAACAAATTCAATCACTGCTCACTAAAAGCCACCAGCCATCCACTACAACAATGAAACTGCTTTCAAAAAATTCAATCATTGCTCTCTAGAAGCCAAAATTTCACATTCATTGCCTCGTTGCTGCTCATCAGCCACCCGGAAAGATTACCGTCCCGTACAAACCATTGCAACCCCACTACCACTTCAGAATTCATGAACTCCTAGTTGCCTCATGCACATCAAACACATACCCTGGCAACTTCACAAAATTTGAAATATGTGACTTCATCAAACACCAACCACAAATTCAAAAACTGTTGCCAAACACTTCACATTGAACACTTTAAACTGCATGTGTCTTTCAATCACTATGTGACTTCATCATCCAACCCGACCAAGACATGTATTTATTGGCATAAGCATTGACTGTTTGACATGAACTGACGGCAACATGCTAAATGTAGATCTATATATGTTTTGACATGAAACAAGTCAGTTGCATATCTTTATAGAGAACTAGCTTAAAATCATATAAATAACTCTTGCAGAAGTTCACATACAGCAAAATATGAACCATACGCACACTTGCACCATATTATTTCTGCAGCTAAAATTCTTAATCGAATTGTTTATAACCTGAGAAAAAAAAAATAAGACATGTACATGTCATATATCTTGGCATAAAAAAACTGAACAAGGAAATATTAACTATTGGAAAAGGTTTACAAGTTCAAATTTGAACCATTAAATTCTTCAATGCTACAAAAAAAACCAAGGAATGAAAAAATTAGCGTGACTGCATATTAGAAGTATATAATATCATATACATTATTTTGTTACCACATAAGGGTATATATTATTATTTATAAAAAAAAGTATACCATTTTTCTCAAATATACGTAATTGCTAACATGGTACATGTAAGGTACACGAAAGAATATTGGAATGTGGGAACAAATGATATCAATGTTCATAATATTGCAGTCCATTGAATATGGATGAAGACTATTACCTGAAGTTATCATGTGATGGCTTCAATAACAAACACCAAAGCATATATTTCTCAAATTATTTTGACTTTTCCATGGACATCGTACTATCTGCATATAAGAAGTAAAAAGTCAAGTCAGACGTCATAGCATGTCGATACAGTGTTTAAAGTCCATAAGAGGCATCTATAAATCTGTAACGACATAGATTTAGCCCGACCTTAATCGATCGATAGATCGACTAAAACCGTTCAAATCCCGCATACGTTAATTTTGGGAATACAACACATTAGAACAATAACAACAGACTTTTATAAACATCGTAATAATGTTACATCAGAGTACAGAATATCAGAGTACATCGAATAAAATGATACAACGGAAGACTTATTACAATAAATTAATACAATACACAGTGGAAGACTTTCTATGCTCTGGACACAGCTTTAGGCTTCGATCCAGAATCCTGCTCAAGAGATAAATATCTGCAAAAGCTACTCGACTGCCCGTGTGGAAAAGAGGGCACCCGAGTTTGCCAGTGAAACAAACTACAGGTCAGTCATGGGACTGGTATGAGAAATCTAACTTAACTAATCTAATAATAAGGCTAATCAGAGGACCACGCCGCTAACGCGGAACGGGTTTACTCCATTGGATTGCCAGTGCATAAAATAAAGTAAATCGTTAAACAACGCAATGTTTCTTAGAAAAATGAAATCATTATAAGACTCAAGTCCCATCACACAATGCAACGCAAACCGGAGGATAGAGTTTTACCTTATAATGATCAAAAGATGCTTGATACGATAAAAACGGATTTGATATTATTATTAGTGTATATATGTTTTAATAAAAACATTTCAATTATAATGTATTAATCATAGACGGCATAGCTACCATATACTATGTCGCCATACTAGTTCTACAATCAAAACCGCATGGTGTCGTATTGGAAATTTGGTTTTCCATCATGAAATCGAGGCTAGGGATCGTCCTCTCCGATTCGAGACACTTTAGCAAATGCCTCAGGATCACACCTATGGGCAACCCTTGGAGCGGTAGGGCCGGTCCCCACCTAATGGTAGTAGATTGGCAATTCCTGAACACACGTTTCCCGTCCCTTTGGACCTCGATATGGCTACTAACAACCTATAAAACCCGAGGTACCTCAATCCATCATCCACATAAGTAAAATGTCAGCTAGTTTAATCACTGACACTACTCCTAGCTAGAAATAAACGTGTGCACTCCCTACGGTCCATATCCTGTTTTTGACTCATACCGGGGTGTGAGGCTCGCGAAGTCACGCTATACACAAAGCTACGCCTAAACAGGATATGCTTTGATCATCCCACAAGGCCCTGCTTTTCAACAAAAACCTTGATCCATGCATCTTGGCATGCCACATTGTCAATCCATATCATACCATTGATTCCTACCAATATATAACCTCTAAGCTCGTACGTCTCAGAGAAGGGTGTTAACCACCAAACAGATATATATTTAGCAGAGATCAACGAATATAGTATAAATGAATACAACGTCAGACATACGATCCATTTACAAGTCCGTTCTGGGTCTGAACGAAACTGGAGGCACCTTATACCTCGCATATCCGAACAATCAACAATACGTCCGGATGGCTACCCCTGACTTCCCTTCAAGGTAGCTACTCCAATCAAGGGCCTCAGTAGCAACACATCTATTCGAGGTAAAGATCGCCGGTCTTCAATCACCGTCTTCAACTCTTCGACTTAAATCGTCGTATAATCATTTGAAATGAGATTGAACTCGGACCTTTCAAATGATTCTCGCATATATATATATAGTTTAAAACCATTTCATATCGTCAATAGTATTTAATAACTATTTATCGCTATTTTTATTATATAAAAATAGCTAAATCTATTTAACGACGCTTCGGGTCGATCGGCGGCCCTGGCGCTGTCTTTATCCAAATTTGATTTACACTTATCTCGAATCTAACCGTTGTATTTTGACGAAACTTATATTGTTGGAAAGATCTTCCCAAGGCGGTCCTAACGGTTCCAGTTTTGGGAAAATCCGACGGTCGGATCTTTCGGTATAATCGTTTGAAGTTACGACTTCGAAATGCGAACTACCGTGCGTGTTTCGTTTAAATTTAATTTATGTTTATATGTAATTATATAAATATAAGTCGTTTGGCGATTTCCACTACTAAAATCAATTCTTTCTATCGCATCTAAAATGACGATAAAAATGCACCTTTATTTCTTCTTTTATCGCATCTAAAATGTCGATAAAAATACCACTTTTATTTCTACCCTTTTTATTCTACTCTTTTTATTGTCCCTAGAACGACAATAAAAATACTTCTTTTAATTCCAATCTTTTTATTGAATAAAGTATCAATAAAAATGTCGCTTTACATTTATTCTTTTTGTTTACACTTAGAATGTAAATAAAGATATCACTTTACATTTATTCTTTTCCTTTGCATCAAAAGGTAAATAAAAATATAACCTTTTAATTCTAATCCTTTTTATTGTCTCTATTCTGACAATAAAAATATAACATTAAATTCTATCTTTGTGATTACATCTAAAACGTAAATTAGAACATCACTTTTATTTCTATGTTTTTTTATCTAAAATGTAAATAAAATGTGCTTTTTCTTCCTATGTTTTTATTTACGTCTAAAATGTAAATAAAAATGTACTTTTTTAATTCATATTTTTATTCACATCTACAATGTAAATTAAAAAAAATGTACTTTTCATATTCTTATTCTTATTTACATCTAAAATGCAAATAAAAATATCCTTTTTCATGCAAGTTTTTATTTATATCTAAAATATAAATAAAAATGCCAACTTCTATAATCATGTTTTTATTTACAACTAAATTGTAAACAAAAATGTACTTTTTTTAACTCATGTCTAAAATGTGAATAAAATACTCCTTTTTAATTCCATGTTTTTATTCACATTTAAAATGTGAATAAAAATATATCTTTCAATGTCATATTTTTATTCGTAACTAAATTACAAATAAAAAATGTGCTTTATAAATTCATGTTTTTATTTGCAACTAGTTTGCAAATAAAAATTCACTTTTTAAAACGGTGTTTTTATTTACATATGGAATGCAAATAAAAATGTACTTTTTCTTTTCATATTCATGTTTTTATTTACCTCTAAAATGTAAATATGAATGTACCTTTTATAATCATGTTTTTTATTTGCAACTAATTTGCAAATGAAATTGTACTTTTAAATTTCATGTCTTTTATTCACATCTAGAATGTGAATGAAATATTCTTTATAAATTCATGTCTCTCTAAAATCATATAAAAGAATATTTTTTGTTAACATTCCTAACCTTTCATATTAACATAAAAAGGATATTTTTATGTTAAATCAATTCTAACATTTCAACAAAAACAAATAAAAAGGATAACTTTGTTTTTGTTGACAATTCTATTTCTATAAAAACATATAAAAGTGATATATTTGTTTTGTCGACCACTCTAATTCGACAAAACATATAAAGGTGATATTTTTGTTTTGTCGACAACTCTTAATTCAACAAAACAAATAAAAAATGGTATTTTAATCAACTCAACATTTTATAACTAAAATGTTATTTATATAAATCTAAACATTTTATAACTAGATTGTTATTCTTATCAATCTTAACATTTATAACTAAAATGTTATTTTCTCCAGTCTTAATATTTTATAACTAAAATGTTATTTTCTTCAATCTTAACATTTTATAACTAAATTGTTATTTTTATTCAATCTTAACATTTTATAACTAAAATGTTATTTTTCTTTTACAAGACATTTCTTAACAAAATTGATGTTTTTAATTAACATGCCAGTCTCTAATGAAAGTGATGGCTTCTAATATCATAAAAAAGAATATTTTATATGTTAATATTTTCCTATGAATTCTAATGTCATATAAATGAATATTTTCTATGTTAACATTTTTCTATAAATTCTAATATCGTATACATGAATATTTTCTATGTTAACATTTCTATAAATTCTAATATCGTATACATGAATGTTTTCTATGTTAACATTTTTCTATAAATTCTAATATCATATACATGAATATTTTCTATGTTAACATTTTTCTATAAGCTCTAATATCATATAAATGAATATTTTCTATGTTAACATTTCTATAAATTCTAATATCGTATTTACTAACAAAACTGTGTTTTTATTTTAATATCACATTTGTTAACACAATGAAATAAAGTGATAACTTTATTTCAACAAAAATGTCTTCAACCATTTTATTTCAACAAAAATGGTTCATGTTACAATAAAATGTAATTCTTATTGTTTACTCTTTTTAATGATTCATGTTACAATAAAATGTAAATCTTTATCATTTACTCTTTTCTAATGTTTCACATTTCCATAAAATGTACAATTTCTATTTTAATAAGAATGACATTTTTGTTGTTTCTAATTTCAACAAAAATAGACAATTTTATATCGTCAACTCTAATTTCAACAAGACAACAGTTTTATATTGTCAATTCTAATACAATAAACATGACATTCGATTTTGTCAAATCTAATACAATAAACATGACATTCTATTTTTGTCAATTCTAAAATAAACATGACATTCTATTTTTCTCAATTCTAAAATAAACATGACATTCTATTTTTCTTCCCATTTTAATTTAACAAAAGTGGCAATTCTACTTCGTCAATTTTAATTTCAACAAACATGATACTTTTGTTTATCAATCCTAATACAAACGAAAAGTGACAATTTTATTTTGTTCATCCTGATACAGACAAATATGACATCTTTATTTTATTAACTCTAATATGAACAAAAAGGACAAATTTTATTTTTTTTCAATTCTAATACGACAAAAATGACATTTTATTTTATCAATTCTAATACGAACAAATGACATTTATTTTATCAATTCTAATACGAACAAAATGACATTTTTATATTGCCAATAAAGATGGTAATTTTGTTTCAACCAAGGGTGTAAGACCAGTTTCATTTATTTTATTTCAAACAAAATAATCAAATCAATCAATAGATCAGTATAACCGAATTTATCAATCCACATCAAATCATGAATATCAACAAATCAATTCTAGCAGCGAATTTTCAAAGCACAATGATAATTAATAAATTTTTGTTATATAAAAATAAAGAATTCTCACATCGATTTGTCTGAATTTTCAACGCATTCAGTTTCAGATCTGGTCAGTTCCATGAGATAGATCTCATTTTTGCGATTCTAACGCATCCAGTTTCATCAATTTCTGAAGTCGTATGAATGAGATATCAATTTTTATACATTGATACAATATTTAATTAAATTACATAATTAATTAGATTTAATTACATGATGAAGCAGTTAAACCTTCTTCCTCCATCGTATGTTATTACTGGAAGCCGACGGAACCCAACTTCGTTGCCTCAACCTCGAAACGCACGCTGCCTGAGACGCCATCCTACCGATCTGAAACTACCACGCTGAAGCCATTGCCGCCGTCTACTTCCAGCTGGAACCACTTTGGTCTCGGTGGTCCCCACTGCCTTAGATTTGCGTGCGAGCGGCGCTCCTTTGTGGGGCAAAATCGAACAGTACACCTAACGTTTTCTGATCATAGCCGTATGATCTTAAAGGCCCCGAGATCCTCTTTGATTTTGGCTTTGAAATCCTCTTTTAATTTGTAGTGGTTTGTGAGAAATTAAGAGATTAAAGATTGACAATTTCAGCCATTCATAGTGGACGGTGGCTGCTATGAAGAATTAGGGTTATAGGATTATGAGGGTATATAATATTATATATTATTATTTATTTATTTATTTATGTACTACTTAGATTTATTTAGAGATGAAACTTCCCATTTCCTTTCGTTTAACGTAATCAATTAATGAGGGGAGAGAGAAAAACGTTTCATTTCCTTTCTTTAAATTATTTGAGGATAGTTAGAGAAGGAAACTTTCATTTCCTTTTCTTAGAATTATTTAATTAACAGGGAGAATATTATTTGTGTAGAGAGAGAAACCTATCATTTATTGGTTTATTATCAATTTGATTTGACAAACATGTGACATAGATGCGAGTACAAACAAATGCATGATAATGTAATTTTTGTAAGTGCAACATGTGGTACGTGCTATAAAGTGATAGAAAGGTATAGACATATTTATTTTAACATAACACCTAATTTGATATAACATTTATACTAATTAAATGACACATCTAATTTAACATAACATTTATACTAATTAAATGACACCTCCAATTTGACATAACATTTATACTAATTAAATGACACATCTAATTTAATGTAACATTTATACAAATTATATGACACATCTAATTTAACATAACATTTACACAAATTATATGACACATCTAATTTAACATAACATTTATACAAATTATATGACACATCTAATTTAACATAACATAATGATTTGGTTTCTTTATTTTTCTAATTAACATAATTGTTAATTAACAAATCCAATAACACAACATGATGATTTACAACAAAAATGTTAATTTTATTTAACATGATAATTTACAACAAAAATGTAAATTTTACCCTAGTGTAACATTGATAACCAAAATGTTATTTTTGTTTACACTACATATTCTAACCAAAATGACCAATTTTGATTAACACAACAATTCTATAAAATGACCAATTTTGATTAACCTAACAATTCTGTATAAAATGACCAATTTCGATTAACATAATAGATAATTAACAAATGAATATTTTTATTCTAACTAAAATGGTATAGACAATATTTTAATGAACAACATATGTTTAGATCCAACATCACAATCAGATCAATCAAAATCAGTTTAAATATACGTATATATATATATAGATTTCCAGATATATATATATAATTTTTATTTTTTAACTTCGACTAAAATAAATTTTCCATCGTTATTATTTAAAATAAATTAATTTAAATGCTCTAAATTCATTAAAATTTCTAAAATAAAAATTTTAAATTGGTCCCAAAATTCCGGGTTGTTACAATCCAACTACTAGTATATTTTATAGAGATGGTATCAGTTCAGCATATGCATCAACAGAAGATAAAAAAGAAAACACTAATAACAATAAAGCTAGGAGCTAAGCCAATAGGAACAATATGATTACATTATGAATAAATATGGCAGCCCCAAGACTGCTATTTTCAATCCTCAGATCATGCTGCAATACAACAATAGGCGCTCAGGCCCATGAAGACGTGAACCATTTTCTGTGTTGCATTATAACGGAATTTTGTCAGGTATAAGCCAAATAATTGTCTATACTGTAGGTTTTATGTACCGATTTGTATATATATATTAGTTTATGATCTTATAGATGAAGTAGGATTTATATTTTGGTTAGGCTAAATTTCATTTTAAATTTTCTGTTTATTCCATTAGGATGTAGCCATAGGGACTGTAATTTTGTTAATACCAAAGTTATGACCTCACTATTCTAAAGTAATGCACGCCCACGGTAAATTACACTAATTGATACTATTTACAATTCTGTGGCTCTAGGAACCACCAATTTTTGCCCATTTTTAGCATCAAAATTTACAATTTTATGCATAACTTGGGCAGTTAAGTATTAGAATGTTTAGCAGAAAACAATAAAGTAGCTGTTTGTGAATTAGTACATTCAACAATGTAAAGACAACAATGAAATGCTGGTTTCAACTTGTATCATTTAATATTAAATAAAAAAAATAAAAAAATCCTTCTTTATAATTTATGAATATGAAGACAAAATTGTCATAAAGAGGCAAGCATGAATCATGATGCCATTGTAGGAAAATAATTGATATTTCATTGTAATCCGCAGGTTCAAGTTCAGTGTATTCTACTCTCAAAGCAGTTAGAAATTAATATGTGTGATCAACAAATATTGGTTTTTGTGTATTTTATTCAACTAGCATATTTAGTTTTGTCTACTCAAAAATCAACGAAATAAGTTAAAAGGTTTCCACACAAACATGAAGCAGTGAAATAAAACCTGTTTTCTGACAATCATGATGAGGCCCTTTTTCAGTTAGCTACGCCATCCAATAAAGTAACAATAGCATAACTGCCTCGCACTTTAACCTGAAATCAAGATCCAATATTACATGACAGCTCTAAATTTTGAGAGACGCTACCATTAATAAACGAAGAACATAATAGTTTTTAACCTCATGTTCTATACCAAAAATAGCAGCTACTGCATGTTGAGGATGAGAAACTAGTCCAGATTCGACTTCTGTCATCCTAATAATAATATGATGTCCACTACAACTGTTTAAAAAATAAATTATAATCAACTGTTAACATAAGTAAAAAAGAAAAAAGAAAAAAAGGCTCACTTACCAGCAATCATTGCTCTAACTCTAGTTTTTTTAAAATACCTAACATTGATAACATGAAGAAATTATGTTATTTTGACAAAGAAAGGAGGCTTTCTCCTTATTGTGTAGCTTCACTGATCATTGATTCAAATTTTATAAAAGATTTTCACTTGTTTTCAGTCTTTATACTATTGATACTGACTTTACCATATTGATACAAGATTTTCACCTATTTTCATCCTTTATACTATTGATACTGACTTTACACTTTCTGTGCATTGATGATTTTTTTTGCTGCAACACTCTTAATGTTCTGGGGTAGAGGATATATCGTAGCTGGTAGCTGAAAAGGATGTTAACACAACAGGAGAAAGTTGAATGTTCACATTATTATCAAAAGCAGCCTGCAGCTTCGCATTGTCATATCAGCGTTCAGATTCACCAGCTATTGACAAAGAACTATGTTAAATATCCTTCTCCCTATTATAAATAGTAGCCCCTACCTTACATAAATTACTCTCCAACCCAATAGCATAACGCCTAATAACCTCATTATTTGTGACCTGACAAACATGCATATACCAACTACTGTCAACCATTATTCCTAGCTCATATAAACTGTTCTCTTATCCACTAGTGAACCTATTCTCAGGGGCTTTATTTTGCATGTCATCCATCTCAATAGATGTAAACATGTCTTCTCCCTTTCCATCATTTAAGTTTCACCCTTTCAACTATATTAACAGAGACCTTCTCTTTGACAAAATCACTAAACATCTTCACAATTTCATTTCTAACCTGCTTCTGTAAAAAAAAGAGTCATTAACCTGCCTAATTGATTCAACAAACAGTACCTTCTCATCCAATTAAAGTATTACTTCCTGCTGTGTTAACACCGTCGATTGAAGAACATTTAACTTTTTCCTTTTGAGTCTCCACAATTAGGATATTTAATCTAGCATACAATGTTCATTATTTTTTTACAGGAGCAAGAAGGATGGTTTTGTTTTGTTATTTATTAATAGGGTTATCCGGTAAGCAATTAGGGAATCTAATATTATATTTTGCAGTGATAATTTTAATGCAGTAATTATTACCGAGCATATCTCTGGTTTGCTTCCGTTGCATTCTACTTCCTCTTCTGATAAAATATCAATAACAGGTACATGCAACTGATTTGAAGAATATTTTAATGCCGATTCAATGTAAAAGATAAAGAAAAACAGTGACTGAAAATAACAAAGTAATAACCATTTATCCAGATATTGATGTATCTTATCCATAGTTTTCATGGCCGTGCCGCGCGTCGAACCGTGATAGTCCAAGGTCGGAGGTTTTAAAGGTTCGACCGGTCGAACCGTAAGAACCGTGCACATATGAGTTTTAACTAAAACTAGTATATATAGTCTGAATCATGCTGCTAATAGAAGATATGGTGCCAATGTAAATAGTCTGAAGGAATCATTGAAATCGCAATGGAAGAGGCACAAGTTGTGGAGACTAAAGATGGAACCATCTCTGCTGCTTCTGCATTTCCTGGACATCATGATGGCATTCAAGATAGAGGTTACAAATATTTATCGAAAGCAATTGACGAAGCCTACAACGGGGGTAGACTGCAGTGATGGAGGTCCATTTGCTGCAGTGATTGTTCATAATGATGAAGTAATCGCTAGCTGCCATAACATGGTTACAAAGACCACAGATCCTACTGCTCATGTTGAGGTTACAGCAATTAGGGAGGCTTGCAAAAGGCTTGGGAAAATTGAGCTATCTGACTGTGAAATCTATGCATCCTGTGAACCATGGCTGATGCGCTTTGGTGCAATTCATCTTTATCGAATCAAGATACTGGTGTATGGAGCTCAAGCTGAAGCTGCAATAGCAATTGGATTTGATGATTTTATAGTTGATGCATTGAGAGGCACTGGAGTTTACCAGAAATCCAACATGGAAATCAAACGAGCTGATGGAAACGGCGCCATCAGAGCTGAACAAATATTTGAAAAGACAAAGGAGAAGTTTAGAATGTACTAAGCTTTGAAATGTGACCTTCAGTCCCACATCTTGAAATAACAACCAGCGCTCTCATATCCTATTTATAAATATATGCCCTTAGTCCACACTCCTTTACAGCCAATGCATGCGCAGGTTGTTTTTGCAGCTTGTGCAGTTAATTGGGATAAATCCCACGGTTTTAATATAATTTAAACCGAAATTTAAGAGTTCAGCCGCTTTTTTTTGGTTGAACCACGGTTTTGTGCCATTTACGGCTATGTCCCTCTCCGTGCCGTCGAGCTCCATGGCCCACGGCTAACTGTGGTTGGGCCGAGGGCCCTGCCCGGTTATCAAAACTAGGATCTTATCATACTTTTTTGGTCTGTCCCATCTGTCCAAAGCTTCCCTGATTTGGACTATTAGCTAAAAATGGGAGAAAACTCACAATAAATCTCAAGTTATACAAAACGGCATGATAATATTATTCAATGATCTGAATCTTTTCTTTCCCTGAGCTACATAGTACATGCTACCATTAGCTTGATTGAATAAGTGTTTATCAAAATCTATAATAGCAAATAGTACCCATACACACCATACCTAATATAAGGGATTGGTAAAGATAGTAGAAGCATACTGAGATTAATATTTCCATCAAAATATGGGTTTGCCTTTCGTGGATAAATGTGTGGTGGATATTGCATGAAGTACAACGTATCCCATATATAGAAGAATTTCTTTCTTTGCATAACATAGAACTTTAAAAAAAAATTACCCTTTAATAATTTATCTTATATACTATATATATCATAAACCACTTCAATAAAATCAAGGAATCATCCCTAAGATTGGCTGAATATAACAAACATACCATATTTTTATGCCTATGTTCACTCATGTATGCCAATATTATACTGCTTCAAAGATCAAAGCATATGGTTAAAATATCCCATCCACCACGTATTCCTCCCTTCATATAATTTGTAAAAAAAACATTCTACTAGTATTACCACACAATGGTAGAAAAGCCGACCGTTAAGGTGTTCAATATGAAATAAAAATTGTTTGTTAACACATATTTCAAATTAGATTCAATTTTAAAAAGTACAGGATACTTTAAGAGAAAATGGAAGTAATTAAGAAAGTAGAAATTCAACTAAACTAAATTTTACATGTATACTAACTTGAGACTACGAATATACTATCAATGTATTGATTCGAATCAATCACAAACACATACATCTATTTCTATTGTATATCAAGTAGGATCAATGTTATCTTAATGTTTAGTTATTTTGCAACTCTAAACCATTAATGGATTGAAAAAATATTAAAAAGAAACAAAATAAATACAAACTCAAAACATATCATCATATCATTGAATATTTAATTGAAACCAAAAAAATGCAAAAGTAAGATGTAATAAATAAATCCCAAATTATTAAACTAATTTATTTAAATAGATCACTTGAAACTAGTATTGTTATTTGAAAAACTAGGACTGTTTTTTTTAGAGGAATGAAAAACTGGAAATGTTGAAATAAAAATACTGAAGATAAAACAAAATGTTAGACTCCGCCTTTTTTGATATTTCTTTTAACAAGAAGCTTGATTCGGTTAAATAATCAATGGCTAGCTGCGATATAACAATGATCGTTTGCCTTTTTTCTGTTCATATACTCAATTTGAGTAACATTAAATAAAAATTCTTAGCCACCAATATATCTTTGTTTTGTTGGCATGCTTCACACCAATAGCTTGATGTTAAAGCTTCAATTACCTTTTTATTGCAACTTTTACAGGCTAGATACCATAGTGGTTGAGTCTTAATGCGAGTTATGTAAGCAAATACATCGAAGAAAACAAACACTACATGGGAAAATATAAATAATAAACTGACATGATATTATCAATATATATATATATACACATATAATATTGATAATATCATTACAACCATAAACAACTGATACAAAATCAAGCACATATTGAATAATATTGATAATAACAACACGACATACATTTAGAACAACATTAAACATATATGTTTCATACCGAATATCACAAAGTATCTAACATACAAACGTAACATAAGAACAATTTTTAGAATACGACATCCAAAACTACATAATGCTTAGTTTATATGCAAACATAATTTTCAGAACACGATGTCAAATAATATTTTTGTATTAGAACCCCCTTCTGCTCTTGGTGTCGTTACATAACCTCCATGTTGATCTACAAGCATTTTCATGAATTTTGTCGCTCTTCGACTGCTTCTATCAATGCCTACAGAATTTATATGCAAACATTAACCATAATTCATAATAATATCGTAGAGCTTTTACCATAATAATATTAGAGTACACAAGAGATATAGTGACAATGATACAAAGTAAATGATACAAATTGATAACCGAATATTATATCCTTGAATTTCCCTCTCTTTCACATTGTATCATCATATGCCCAAGATCACAGATAACACAAATCTTTCAATAATTAACATCAAAAACCACACAAGTACAACAAATTGATTTAGATAATAAAGCGTATGCAGCATCCACATGAGTTTGAAGAAACATACATCAAAGCCAAAGCTAAAAGAAACCTATTAACTAAGAGTTACAATTAAATGTCCAAATTGCCATAATAGTACTTATCACATAGAGTTTGAAGAAGAGATGATGTCAATTATAAGCAATTCAAGATAAAGTCCCCTTGTTTCTGCAAAGTAATACATGCAAATAAAAAAAATACAAATCATAGTGATTCCAAATTGAAGTGGAAATACAACATGGAAAAGCAAAAAATCAAAGAAAAAAAAATTAAACCCTAATAACTGGCCTCAAGTAGTTGCATCATTTCTCACGGCATTGTTTCCCAGTTCGAAAGCCTAATAATTGAGTTATAGGAGACCATTTCCTCACTTCATAATGGTACACCAAATGAATTAACAATCTACACATGTATAAATAACCATCAACATTAATAAAGTCAACATTAAGTTTAATAGTGATAAAAAATACTTCGAAAACAAAATAGAAAAAAAAAGTAAAATTAAAAATAACATAGTAACCACCAATGGAAAATGGATAGGATGAGAATTTAACATGTTAAGTGCATTAAAACCGGAAATAAAATTATAAGTACCAAATATACCCTAAGAATATGAATAAAATGAATGTATGCATAAGAACCTCATGAGCTAACGTAACTTAACATGTGCACTTGGGACTCATGTTCAAATTTCTTACAGATCTTCGATCTTCAACCGTCCACACCCCTATCAACACATTTTTCTTTCCTCGCTTGATTAGCAATATAAAATTGCCCTATTTAATCAAGTATGGCTCACAAGACAATAACAATGTAGTTTATAATATATATTACAAATACTATTCATTTTTGGAATATGTAATCATAGTATTCTCTCCATGATTTTAGAAATTGGTCATCTAGATAACTTCAGATCAGAAACAAAATTTATTCTTGGTAAGCTATCAGTAATACATTCAAAGTTGAAACAATTAACAATGTTTGTGTTGAATAATAAAAGTTGCTATAAATTGCCAGCGGATTACATACACTGTTTCAATGTTATAAATGCATTAAAACTGGAGATACTCTTTATGGCCATCATCCTTCATTTTTTATTCGATTACTAGCAATCTAGGAAAAAGCATTCGTTGTAGCCTGTGAGTAAAATAAACTGTTTTCCATCTTTATTTCTTAATGTTTTTTATTTATTTTTTAATTTATTTTGCTTAAATCTAATAGAATATTGAACAACCAATGTCTTGTTCTTGTTGCTACATTCATGAATTTTTGCTGATATTGCAAAAACATAGATTCAGATTCAAATCTACTACTCAAAAATTTATGCAAAAACAAACAAAATCAGCTGGAATTCCCCTCCAAACTTCCAAACCCAACATGTGTACATCAGCCTTGAACCTTAACATTCGCAGTAACCAGAAATAGCAATAAATATACCAGATCATTCGCAAGCTTTAAATGTTTCTACCCCTCCCACCAGCCAATCAACACCTACCATATAAATGAAACCATCATAACTTTCAATTCAAATAAATCTATTTTCTCTAATCAATTCAAGGCCATTAAAATCTCAAATAACACAATGAATACCTGATTTTATCGGCCTTGCTTGACGATCTCGAGGCCCTGAAGTTGAAGGAGAGACAAGTCGTGAGGATCGTTAGGTCCACGAGGTCTTTCAGCAAAGGAGTGACCATTGATTATTAATTGTGGATTGGTTATCTAAGGTTGAAACGTGAGATTGAGAACCCACAAAAGAGAGGAATATCTGGATTTGAAGATGTAGAGATAGTAATTCAATTCTTTTGTGTGAGAAATAAGTGATAGAAATTAATTCAATTCTTTTGTATGGGAAATAAGTGACAGAAATTGAGTGAGGAAAAAATGGAAGGTCAGTAAACATCGGAGAAGAACGTATAGAAAAATTTAGGGATTGGAGAACAAATCAAAATGTCTGGGAATCAAGAAATTTGAGAGAAGAACGAAGCATATGATCTGAGAGTGAATAACAGATGCCTTAAAGTTGGAGGAATTTCTACTACCGACAGAGGAGGCCGAAGAAGGGGGAGAATGAGTAAGCCAAAAAAGGGAGATTTAGAGGAGAAGAAGTAGACGGGATTCTTGAGAAAAAATCGGAGAAAATGACGCGGAGTATGATCACAGTGCTTTATTTATGATCCGTGGAAAATTGGCATGGACAAATTGATTTTGTCTTCTTACGGTAGGGAAACCTCTCTAACGATCGTTTAGTTAAGAAAATTTACCGTTTAAATTCAGGAAATACGTAGATTTCCATCAACCTTTATTTATTTTTTATTTTACCCTCTGAATAGTTTTGTATGTTTGTTTTTTCTAGTTTTTGACATTTTCAATTTCTTATTTCAAATCTTCCATATATTTAGCAAGGCTTGATGCCAAATTGATGGTGCCAAACATTTTTTCCAATTTTATTTTTGACTAAAATCTACTACCATGTTATAATTCCAAGCAATAAACCTTAATTATCATATTCATGCTTAAAATTCAATGTTATATTACGTAGTGTGAAAAACATATTGGTTGCTGTTAATGTATTTCCTAACCATTTATGCTATTTGATCATTTTAAAAACATATTGGTTGCTGTTAATGTATTTCCTAACCATTTATTTATTACTTGTCTTAAAAGAGTTCAAATAAAATATATTTAAAACCTATCTTTGTTGTTTTAGTACTTACACACATTATTATTTGTCAACCATGTATATTCAGCTACAACAATATAAAATTATCTTTGCCAGGAAGCATTATACAACATATAACCTATATATCACAGACTCGCAAAAATGAAATGTGGGTGTCGCCCAGTATTGGATCCAATCAATTGGCATATGTAACACGAAAAAAAAATTACAACTCTTTGAAACATTCAGCATTAACCAATGGTAATACATATAACCTGATAGTTTGCAGTCGTAAACATATGCAAATGACAAATCTAAGTCCGCAAATCTTTTGTAGAGACTATGGTCAATATATTAGAAATTATAACTTTGTAAAAATAATAAACAGATTAAACAATAAACTTTGAATTAAGAACAAAAAAAGAATTGGCTTCTGGTTATTTAGGACAAAAAGGGAAAGCAATTTCTCTTTCCGTGTAATAATGCGAAAGGCGGCCAGAAACGTTTTTTCTAGTAAACCTAGAAGTTAAATAATAGGTTAGCATTTGTATCAAAAATAATTCACCTGAATAAAGAAATAACGTCGTTACCTCTGTGAACGCAGTGAACATTTCAGCAGAATCAGCACATGTTCTGCAAACCAAAAATGAATGAATTTTTTTTCTAGCAACAGAGAAGTGAATACATTATAAATTCCTAACTTGTTAGCAAACATAGCACGTGACAATTAAAGCAAGAACTTCTAAGGAGTAAATTATAAAATGGGCTTAGTATCTGTTACTCTTTTATCCAACATAACAGTTTATTTTTAATGAAAAGGTTATGCCAGGAATTCAACTATCCACATCTCAATAATATTATCATGATATGAATCCCTGTAGCTCCCACATCTTCCTGTGTTTATAAATACTACCACTAAGTTGGCTTCTATTATCAGTATCTCTACAGCAAGTTGTCCTTTACTACTAGGTTACAATCATTATCAGATCTTATCACTAAATAATAGTAGTAGTAATAATAATAATACAAATACACAAATGTGACTATAGGAATGAAATAATGTTTATCACATGTATTCACCCATTTAACCATGCAGCGTGATACGCCGCTAACTGATGTGCACTAACAAACACACAGAATATTTTTGGTATTGGAGATAGATATACACTAACTGCATGCTATGAAATAAAGAGATATAAATATATACCTTCTTTGAACATAATTTATTGCACTCCAATAATTTTTTTGAATATCCAAGCACGTAGTTCGATAAGAATAAACTTCAGATAGCCCATGAAAAAATTTGTTAGATTAACTACATCATGATGATACTGGTTTGAAACTTAGTTAAATTCAAGCTTACGATACATATCTTTTAGGTTGCATTGTACAATGATGTTAAGGAAAAAAAAATCAACCAATACAATGATCAAGCGTAACTTATTAAATATCACTTAAGAACTATGCAATGTAACGACCCGAACCTCCCCGTGAAGGAAAGCACGGATTGCTGTGAGAACACGACAAATCAGAATATGAACAGGAGAACATTTCATTGCTTACTACAACAATTTACATTAGAGTACAAGAATATACAGAGTATGAACAAATAATATACATTTGATAAATATCAGAGATTTACAAATTACAATGCAGCGGAAAATAACACAAAAACACAACTAAAAGAGATAAATGGATACAGAGCTTTCCGAATATCACTGTAGCTGTAAACCAGGATCCTGTGAATATAAATCTGCAAAACCAAAACTACTAGCTGCCCGTGTGGAAAATAGGGGCATCCAGAGTTTAGGTTAAAACAATAAACTCCAGGCCAGTCATGTGACTGTTGTGAGAACAAAAATTGTTATTTAAAACTTTATTTTAAAGGAGAGTAATTCAAGGGACCATGCCGTATAACACGGAATGAGTTTCCTCCCAAGAATACTAGTGCATAGGATAAACAGCGCAATGTTTTTTGGAAAAATGAAGCTATTATAAGACTTAGGTCCTATCACACAATGCAAGGCAAGCCGGAGGATAGAGTTTTACCTGCCAAACATGTTTGGTACATTTGAAACAATTCATTTTGATACTATTATACGTGCATAGTGTATAAAACAACTTCAATTATAAATGTATCAATCCTAGACGGCATGAGTACCATATATCATGTCGCCAATACTAGGCTCTACAATCAAAACCGAAATGTCACATATTGGAAGTTGGATTTCCATATGTGAACCAAGGCAAGGGATCGTCCTTACCGCTTCGAGACTCTCTAGCCCGAGCCTTAGGGTCAGAGCGCATCGACCTTGGATCGTCAGGGTCGGTCGAACACTACGTTTCCCCGCCCTATGGGGAGTAAAACTGGTCGTTATATCTACCAAACCATCCATCGGCTCCACAGAGACCGAAATAACCGAGGCGCCTCACTATCCATCATCCACATAAGTAAAATGTCTGGGCGTGCAAAACCCAGACACCACTCCTAGCTAGAAGGAAACACATGTCCTTCCTGATGTCCTCTCCCGTTTCTAGTTCACACTGGGGTGTGAGGCTCGTGAATCAACGCTTTACAAAAAGCCATGCTATATTAAAGTCATACCTTGATTATGAACCACAAATATCTGCTTTTCAATAGAAGCCTTAATCATTTGCATCTCAGCATGCGACACAGGCGATTCATGCTATGCAACCGATGTCTATCAAACACACAGAATGAAATCTGATGTCAGACACACATCCACTTACAAGTTCGTTCTGTGTTTGAATGAAACCAGAGGCACCTTATTCCTCGTCTCATATGTCTAATACAGGAAAGAGGTCATCGCATATCCGGTCGATCTCGAAGTACGTCTGGACGATCACCACTTGTTACCTCGTCTTGGGTGTACAACCCAATCAAGACATCAGTAATCATCCATATGATGTGAATGCCTACGGTCTTCAACCATCGTCTTCATCTTCGACTTATCGTCGTATCAGTTATTCAGAATGGGTATAAACCCTGTCATTCTGAATAACTCGCATATATAATAATAAAAACACAACATACGCCTCATTCCAATTCTGAATATTCATTTATTTAAATATTCATATCTTTTGGGAAAGGTTCCCATT
This sequence comes from Allium sativum, assembly GCA_030737875.1. Taxonomy (NCBI): domain Eukaryota; kingdom Viridiplantae; phylum Streptophyta; class Magnoliopsida; order Asparagales; family Amaryllidaceae; genus Allium; species Allium sativum. The sequence goes on along the minus strand of CM060926.1, from coordinate 1,011,646,626 downwards.
AATTTTATCAAAGATAAATTCTTTAAATTTATTCTTTAATCTTCCTTTGGATTTCAATCCATACCAAATTAAAGTTTATCCAAACTAGTCGGCATTAGCGAACCTTACCAAATTAATCATTTGTTATATTTCCCAATCCCACCCTATTCATCCCATGAAGCAAAACTGGTAATACATCATATCTAACACCACGGTGTTATCGGTAAAATTAATTACCATTTCATGTTCAAATCTAATTAAAGATTTAACTATCGCTTGGATCAAAACTAGTGATACTCCGTTCTCGATCATTTCTTGAATTTGATAATTTTAGTTATCAGATTCACATTTCAATCTAATTAAAGATTCATTAAAACTCTTATTTAGTTTTTAATCTCCAAAAATCATTACTTAATGATTATCCAAGTGAAGAAATTAATCTTATCTTTAAATGGGTTAAAGAACTAATGTCATTTAAAACACAACTCACGATGAACCCAAAATCACATTCCATTAACAATGGAATCTTCATGGAAAACAGATCAATATATATAATCGATATAAACTTCCATACCCAACCGATAATATAAATGGAATAACGACAAAGCCTCTTAAATTCCATATATAGTAACAGTCTTCCTCCACAGAAACTCACTTCGATTATTATCAAATCGGATTCCATTCCATTCCAATTTATTTTGTTAAATTGGAAAACTTTACTTTGGAAAATTCCATTAAATCTTAATTAAAAGATTTATAAATTCCAAATCACATTTCACTGTAAATTAGGTTAAAGAATGAATGTCGTTAAAAACACAGTTCACGATAAACCCAGTTCACATTCCATTTCATATCCAATTAAATGTTAATTGATTGGTAATTATTCTCTACATCTTAACTAAAAGATTTATTCTTTTCACACGGGGTTTAAGAACAGTGTTACTGAAGACCCCATTGGTAATTTTCTTAACTCCATTGGGTTTAAGAACGGTATTATTAAAGATACCATTCACGACAAACCCAAAATCTCATGTCATTGTTAATCGGGTTAAAAAACAAGTGTCATTTAAAGCACCGTTCACTATAAACCCAAATCCAATTCAATATTAAATACAAGGCTATGAATAGAAATTATATCGGCTTATATTCAATATCAAATTCTGAAATCAACAAATATCGTATTAGGAATAACGATATATATATCTTCCAAATTCCTCCACAATATCTGTATAATCACGGAATCCAATATCGAAATATTCCAAAGATAATTTCGACTCAAATCCATTCCAATCCATATATTGGAAATTTTGGTTATTTTTAAAACCATTTCAAAACCAATTTATTTATTTAAAAATATTGGATTATAATTCTAGTTCATAACTAGTTCATTTCGATAAAAATATATTTTTATCTTTTAGAATATGGAATTTTTCATCCCAATTCTTTCCAAATCATTTATTATGATTTTACACAAATTATCGATATTTTTAATAATTTTATCAAAGCTCGTACAGTCGATTTCCATAAACGTTCATCGAACTGCACTTACGATGACTTTTTCCAAATTTGATTTGGACATAATTCCAAATCCAACTGTTAGATTTCAAATTTCTTGTGTTCATTAGAAAGATCTTTTCAATACGAACCCAAGGTTTTGGTTTTAGGAGAATCCGATGGTCGGATCTCCCGTAATGTCCATTCAAAGTCAATGGTCGAAATTCGCGAACTGCCGCGGCGTGGCGCGTTCTATTCAGGCCATTAAATATATAATATACATATATATATATATATTTCGTCGATTTCCATTTAAAAATGTATTTTATAAATTGTTTTAAATTCGTTTTCATAACGATTTCAATTTCATATTCAATTTCAAATCAAAATTGAATATTCCATATCATTAATATATAAATGATAATATTTTCAAAACATTAGATTTTGAAATCACTATCTTTTCGATATTCATTAGAAAAATGAATTAAAATCGGTATAAACATCGACTGTGTCAAAGGCGCATATCCAATCAACACAGCTTCATATATTTAAATATTTTCGTGTCCATCCCAAATCGGACATCAAAAATCATATTTTGATGCTTTATTGAATATTATTTTAAAATATTCCTTATTTTAAAATATTCACTATTTTAAAATATTACATCTTTCTGAACTGGAATCAGACACAGTCAATCACCATATAATGTTGTTTATATGGAATTCATACAACACATGTATACAACAGCCATGATAAACAATCAACCATCATCCAGAGTGCATTCTACAGTGTATAAGCATTAAATATAAATATTTAACGCTTACAACAGTCTGTCAACCTATCGATTGACATATAACTAAATAGTTGGGATTAGTGTACGTCAAATATCATTCCAACACGTGGGGTTTCAATCAACAAACACAGAATTTATTTATGCAGTTGGGCGACGTGTTTAATTTATCGTCCCAATCCATTTCAGTCAAATGAGTACACATAAGTAAATCGTTCGATTTGTAAATGAATATTTATTTTATTTCAACACATGAATATTTTATTTTATTCAACACATGGGTATTTTATTTTACTCAACACATCACAAACCAAATTCGCACAAACAAATCAATCCAAACACACAACCAAACAAGTCGTCCATGGTCTGTGAACGATGGGGAGCAGTTCATATATGCAGTTATAAAATAAATAATTGTACAGAAATAATTTTAGTGAGGAGTTCTCACCTTTTGTTTCCACTCTGCCATTCTTTATTTCTAAACGATTCGGATTTGGATTTGATTCCAGTCGATTCCATTGTAATCTGTTTCATGCGGTTTATGTTATAAATCACATTTCTAAACAATGATGTTTATATTATAAAAATCACATTAAATCAAATTTTTATCGTGTTAAAATCATATCTTTACCATGTTAAAATCGTATTTGTATAACGTTCTTGATGTAATAAAAATCACATTTTTTTCTATGCAACACATATGAATAAAAATCAAGTCTTTATATTTTCAAAAATCAAATCTTTATATTGTCATTCATATAATGAAAATCGTATTTCTATAAAGCTACTCAAATAATAAAAATCACATTTTTATTAACGTAGATGCATAAAAAAAATCATATCTTGGATAGATAAAAATCAGAGCTTTGATTCGCTATTCACATATAAAAATCCAATTTTTATCTTCGTCATATTTATATAAAACTCCAATGTTTTTATCTTCGTCATATAAATATAAAAATCCAGTGTTTTTATCTTTGTCATATAAATATAAAAATCCAATGTTTTTATATTCTTCTATATATATATATATTATAATTTTATATAATTAAAAATCAAATCATTTTATAATTAAAAATCCAATCTTTTATGCGATAAAAATCCAATCTTTTATGCGATAAAAAATCCAATCTTTATCATCCATGCTATAACGTACAAAAACTAAATTTTATAAAGCTAATTACCTCGAATAAATAAAATAAATAAACAAAAATAATAAAAACTCACCAAATTTTGATTGTCGAAGGGAGGGGGCGGTTTCATTGGCCAGAGGGGGTGGTGTAGGGTCGGGGACGATCGGGGTTTGGCTTAGGCTACGACGGAGGGGCCCAGCGTGGTCTAAGGCGGCGAGGGGGGTGCGGGTTTGGGAAGCCACGTTCGCAGTTAGAAGAGGAGAGCGAAGAGGGCGACGGGGAGGGAGGACGAAGGATCGATTTGGGGGGGGGGGGGCTGTGGCCTTGGAGACCGGCGGCGCTGCGTCAACCAGGGGCGACGGCGGTTCATCGCTAGGGCGTGGGGTCTGAATCTAGATCGCGGGTTTTTTTTTCCAATTGAAGTCAATGGGGAAAGGGAGGGGGTTTTAGGAGAGAAGTTTTATATATTATACATTATTATTTTTATTTAATTCTCCAAAAAAAGTGATTTCACATCCTAGTCCCAAATCAAACCCAATGACTGTCGTCCCTAGCTAATTACCCCCATTCCGAACACAATGGGATATGTTCCGTAAGCTTGTTTGGTTGTTTCGATCTGTTTCCATCAAAAATAAAATATAAATCATTATATTGAATTTCAAATGTACATTTTAATTTATCGGAGCCACATACTAACTCAAAAAATTTCAGAAAAATAAATTTGGCTATGTTTGGACGATACAACCCTAACCAAACTAATTTCGTCAAATTTGGGGACTGTTTTGAAAAATGTTCATTTTCTGGTCGATCCAAATTGACTGAAAATGACAAAACACGTTTTCTTTTGCCACGCTCACATATTAATTCCAAAAATTATGAATTTTGGAATCTAGCAATAATTTGACATTCCGAATCCAGCAAAAATGGTTTCATCGAAAACGGAGTTCGTTTGCACAACGGCTATTTTTAAGGGCTATATTTCCATAGCGACTATTCTGAATTTTCAACTGGGCGTAACTTTTTATTCCCGCTATGAAATTTCAATTTTTCAGATTCGTTGGAAAGATATTTTCAAATAGATTCTAATATTTCCAGTTTCACTAAAATGCGGTTTATTTTGAATCCTTTACATTCATTTGAAATCGAATTTTCAAACTACCGCGCCATTTTCAATTCCTTTTATAATTAAAATAAATATTTATATTCTAACTTCAATTCAAATAAATATATACGTCCTAATTCTATTCAAAATAAATTTCTAATCGTAATTATTTAAAATAAATCATTTTAAGTATTCAAAATTCATTAAAATTGCCAAAATAAAAATTTTAAATTGGTTCTGATTTTTCGGGTTGTTACAATCTCCCGTACTTAAAATCTTTTCATCCTCGAAAAGGAACGGAGAAGAAAGTTGTTTAACTAACCAACTCAACTTTCATTCTTCAACTTTTTAGTTTCTAAGAATTTTCTAATTTCTCAAAAATTTGGCTAACACCCTAAATTTTCAAATTTTTTTGCCATAACCTCCTTTGTACGGAGAGCACCAGGAAAATCCCCAAACTGCCACATAGGCCCTCTCATCTCAAAAAGAAAAAGAAAAAGCCAAGTGGCTAGCCAATCCGCTCATAAAATCATCCAAACCCAATAAATTTGTAAACATGTACCTATTTGTCGGGCATACAATTTTATTCCTCTTCTCTAGCCTCCTTGCTATGACCTGTTCAATGTATATACATGTATATGTATGCATTTTCAAACAAAATCCAATTCATTTCAATATTTGATACAATTTGGTTATATGTACCGTTCTTTCACATAATGGTTTTATTAGATAATAAATAATCATACAACACAATCAGCAATCGATTTGTGAATTAGCTTTTCAAATGCATAACTTTAACATATATTCAAAAATCATCTTTTTGATGCCAAATCACAACAATAAACCTGTCTAGTTTTGGTTCTCACACCAGCAAATTGGATATATATATATATATATCCCACCTTCGAAACTCGGACACAAAACGACTAATGTTGTACAGTCATCAATAGTTTAATCTCCGAGCGACTAGAGTGTGATTCTATATCTATCCAGTATATTAAAATTTTGAATATACGTTCATGACGCGTATATGCAAAATCTCATATACTCGATTGTCCAAAATAAAATAAAATAATATACTCAAATACGTATAATTAGATTAAATTTTCAAACCAAGATTTGTTTTTACTTATATTTTAAAAATAACACTCTTCTCACTCGTTCTAGGATACTACTGAACTCATCTCTAACGAGTCATTCTTATTGGATATTACTAATCCAATCTCTGATGAATTATTTCGTTTGGTTCTAACGTGTCTTATTCTCAAGCTTTGTAAACCAAAGCTCTGATACCAAATGTAACGGCCCGAAACTCCCCGTGAAGGAAAGCACGGATTGCTATGAGAACACGACAAATCAGAACACGAACAAAAGAACATTTCATTGCTTACTACAACAATTTACATCAGAGTACAAGAATATAAAGAGTATGAACAAATAATATACATTTGATAAGTATCAGAGATTTACAAATTACAATGCAGCGGAAAATAATAGAAAAACCCAACTGAAAGAGATAAACGGATAAACCAAGATCCTGTGAACATAAATCTGCAAAACCAAAATTACTAGCTGCCTGTGTGGAAAATAGGGGCACCCAGAGTTTATGTTAAAACAATAAACTCCAGGTTAGTTATGTGACCGGTGTGAGAACTAAAACTGTTATTTAAAACTTTACTTTACAATTTGGTAAATTAAGAGACTGCGCCGTATAACACGGAACGGGTTTCCTCCCAAGAATACCAGTGCATAAAACAAACAGCGCAATGCTTTTTGAAAAAATGAAGCTATTATAAGACTCAGGTCCCATCACACAATGCAAAGCAAGCCGGAGGATAGTGTTTTACCTTATAATAGCCAGACATGCTTGGTACGTTTAAAACAAATCATTTTGATACTATTATACGTGCATATGGTATAAAACAACTTCAAATATAAATGTATCAATCCTAGACGGCATGAGTACCATATATCATGTCGCTAATACTAGGCTCTATAATAAAAACCGAAATGTCACGTATTGGAAGTTGGATTTACATCTGTGAACCAAGGCAAGTGATTGTCCTTACCGCTTCGAGACACCCTAGCCTGAGCCTCAGGGTCAGAGCACATCGACCCTTGGATCGTCTGAGCCGGTCCACTTGATGTGGATTAAAATGCCTGAACACTACGTTTCCCCGCCCAATGGGCGTAAAACTGGTTAGTATATCTACCAAACCATCCATCAGTTCCGTATAGACCGAGATAACTGAGGCACCTCGCTATCCATTATCCACATAAGTAAAACATCTGGGCGTGCAAAACCCAGACACCACTCCTAGCTAAAAAGAAATGCATGTCCTCCCTGATGTCCTCTCCAGTTTCTGGTTCACATTGGGGTATGTGGCTCGCTAATCAACGCTATACACAAAGCTATGCTATATTAAAGCCGTGCTTTGATCATCAAACACAAGACTCTGCTTTTCAACAAAAGCCTTGATCATTTGCATCTCAGCATGCCACACAGGTATCAATCACACAAAATGAAATCCTATGTTAGACACACATCCATTTACAAATTCGTTATGGGTCTGAACGAAACCGAAGGCAACTTATTCCTCGTCCCATATGTCCAATACAGGAGAGAGGTCCTCGCATATCCGGTCAATCTCCAAGCACGTCTGGACGATCACTACTTATTACCTTGTCTTGGGTATGCAGCCCAATCAAGACATCAGTAATCATCCAAACGATGTGAAGACCTCCGGTCTTCAACCACCGTCTTCAACTTCGACTGCTCGTCGTATCAGTTATTTAGAATGGGTATAAACCTAGTCTTTCTGAATAACTCGCGTATATAATAAACAAGTACTATAAAAACACAACATACGCCTCACTTCAATTCTGAATATTCATTTATTTAAATATTCATATCTTTTGGAAAAGGTTCCCATTAATTTTATCAAAGATAAATTCTTTAAATTTATTCTTTAATCTTCCTTTCGATTTCAATCAATACCAAATTAAAGTTTATCCAAACTAGTCGGGATTAGCGAACCTTACCGAAGTAATCATTTGTTATATTTCCTAATCCCAACCTATTCATCCTATGAAGCAAAACTGGTAATACTTCATATCTAACACCACGGTGTTATCGGTAAAGTTAATTACCATTTCACGTTCAAATCTAATTATAGATTTAACTATCGCTTGGAGCAAAATTGGTGGTACTCTATTCTCGATCATTTCTTGAATTTGATAATTTTTGTTATCAGATTCACATTTCAATCTAATTAAAGATTCATTAAAACTCTGATTCAGATTTTAATCTCCAAAAATTATTACTTAATGATTATTCCTAGTTAAGAAACTAATCTTATCTTTAACTGGGTTAAAGAACTAATGTCATTTAAAACACAGCTCATGATAATCCCAACATCACATTCCATTAATAATGGAATCTACACAGAAAACAGATCAATATATATAATCGATATAAACTTCCCTATTCAACTGATAATATAAATGGAATAACGGCAAAGCCTCTTAAATTCCATATATAGTAACAGTATTCCTCCACAGAAACTCACTTCGATTATTATCAAATCGGTTTCCATTCCATTCCAATTTATTTTGTTAAATTGGAAAACTTTACTTTGGAAAATTCCATTAAATCTTAATTAAAAGATTTATAAATTCCAAATCACATTTCACTGTAAATCGGGTTAAAGAACGAATGTCGTTAAAATATAGGATAAACCCAGTTCACATTCCATTTCATATCCAATTAATTGGTAATTTTTCTCTACATCTTAATTAAAAGATTTATTCTTTTCACACACGGTTTAAGAACAGTGTTACTGAAGACCCCATTGGTAATTTTCTTAACTCCATTGGATTTAAGAACAGTATTATTAAAGATATCATTCACGACAAACCCAAAATCTCATTCCATTGTTAATCGGGTTAAAGAACAAGTGTCATTTAAAACACTGTTCATGATAAACCCAAATCCAATTCAATACTAAATACAAGGCTCTGAATAGAAATTGTATCAGCTTATATTCAATATCAAATTCTGAAATCAACAAATATCGTATTGGGAATAACGATATATATATATATCTCCTCCACAATATCCGTATAATCACGGAATCCAATATCGAAATATTCCAAAGATAATTTCAATTCGAAACCATTCCAATCCATATATTGGAAATTTTGGTTATTTTTAAAACCATTTCAAATCCAATTTATTTATTTAAAAATATTGGATTATAATTCTAGTTCATAACTAGTTCATTTCAATAAAAATATATTTTTATCTTTTGAAATATGGAATTTTTCATCCCAATTCTTTCCAAATCATTTATTATGATTTTACATAAATTATTGATATTTTTAATAATTTTATCAAGGCCCATACAGTCGATTTCCATAAACAGTCATCGAACTGTACTTATAGTGGCCGTTTCCAAATTTGATTTGGATATAATCCCAAATCCAACCGTTAGGTTTCAATTTTCTTATATTCGTTAGAAACCTCTTTTCAATACAAACCTAATGGTTCCAGTTTTAGGAGAATCCAACGGTAGGATCTCCCGTAATGTCCATTCGAAGTCAATGGTCGAAATTCACGAACTGCCGCAGCGCAGCGCGTTCTATTCAGACCATTATATATATATAATATATTATATATATTTCATCGATTTCCATTTAAAAACGTATTTTACAAATCGTTTTAAATTCGTTTTTAAAATGATTTCAACTTCATATTCAATTTCAAATCAAAATTGAATATTCCATATCATTAATATATAAATGAAAATATTTTCAAAACATTAGATTTTGAAATCACTTTCTTTTCGATATTCATTATAAAAATGAATTAAAATCGATATAATATCAACTGCGTCAAAACGGCGCATATCCAATCAACACGGCTTCATATATTTAAATATTTTCATGTCCATCCCAAATCAGACATCAAAAAATCATATTTTGATCTTTTACTGAATATTATTTTAAAATATTCCTTATTTTAAAATATTCATTGTTTTAAAATATTACTTCTTTCTGAACTGGAATCAGACACAGTTAATCGTCATATAATGTTGTTTAATTGGATTTCACACAACATATGTATACAACCACCATGATAAACAGTCAACCATCATCCAGAGTGCATTCTACACAATATTAGCATTAAATATAAATATTTAATGCTTACAATAGTCTGTCAGCCTATCGATTGACATACAACTAAACAGTTGGGATTCGTGTACGTCAAATATCATCCCAACACCCGTGTGGGGCTTCAATCCACAAACACAGAATTTATTTGTGTGTAGTTGGGCGACGTGTCAAATTTCTAGTCCCAATCCATATCAGTTAAATGGGTGTACATAAACAAATCGTTCGATTTGTAAATGAATATTTATTTTATTTCAACACATGAATATTTTATTTTATTCAATACATGGGTATTTTATTTTATTCAACACACCACAAACCAAATTCACACAAACAAATCAATCCAAACACACAACCAAACAAGTCGTCCATGGTATGTGGACGACGAGGAGCAGTTCATATATGCAGTTATAAAATAAATAACTATACAGAAATAATTTTAGTGAGGAGTTCTCACCTTTGGTTTCCACTCTGCCATTCTTTATTTCTGAACAGTTCGGATTTGGATTTGATTCCAGTCGATTCAATATTTATCTGTTTCATGCAATTTTATGTTAAAAATCATATTTCTAAACGGTTATGTTTATATTATAAAAATCACTTTTTTATTTCGTTATCTTCATGATAAAAATCAAATTTTTGTCGTGTTAAAATCATATCTTTACCATGTTAAAATTATATTTGTATAACGTTCTTGATATAATAAAAATCACATTTTTTTTCTACGTAACACATATGAATAAAAATCATGTTTTATATTTTCAAAAGTCAAATCTTGATATTGCCATTCATATAATGAAAATCGTATTTTTATAACGCTACTCAAGTAATAAAAATCTCATTTTTATTAACGTACATGCATAAAAATCATATTTTGGCTAGATAAAAATCATAGCTTTGATTCGCTATTCGTATATAAAAATCCAATTTTTTTCTTCGCCATATTTATATAAAACTCCAATGTTTTTATCTTCGTCATATAAATATAAAAATCCAATGTTTTTATCTTCGTCATATAAATATAAAAATCCAATGTTTTTATCTTCTTATATATATATATATAAATTATAATTTTATATAATTAAAAATCAAATTTTTTATAATTAAAAATCAAATCTTTTATGCGATAAGAATCCAATCTTTTATGCGATAAAAATCCAATCTTTTATGCGATAAAAATCCAATCTTTTATACGATAAAAAATCCAATCTTTATCATCCATTCTATAACGTATAAAAACTGATTTTTTATAAAGCTAATTACCTCGAATAAATAAAATAAATAAACAAAAATAAAAAAAAACTCACCAAATTACGATTGTCGAAGAGGGGGGGTTTCACTGGCCGGAGGGGGTGGTGTAGGGTCAGGGACGGTTGGGGTTTGGCTTAGGCTGCGGCGGAGGGGCCCAGCGTGGTCTAAGGCGGTGGTGGGTGCTGGTTTGGGGAGCCACATTCGCAGTTAGAAGAGGAGAGAGAAGAGGGCGGCTGGGAGGGAGGAGGAAGGATCGAAGGGGGGCTGTGGCCTTGGAGACCGGCGGCGCGGCGTCCACCAGGGGCGGCGGCGGTTCATCGCTTGGGCGTGGGGTCTGAATCTGGATCGCGTTTTTTTTCTTTTTTCCCCAACTGAAGTCAACGGGGAAAGGGAAAGGGTTTAGGGGAGAAGTTTTATATATTATAGATTGTTTTTATTTTATTTAATTCTCCAAAAATAAAAGTTATTTCACATCCTAATCCCAAATCAAACCTAATGACTGTCGTCCCTAGTTAATTACCCCATTCCAAACGCAATGGGACATGTTTCGTAAACTAGTTCGACTGCTTCGATCAGTTTCCAACAAAAATAAAATATAAATCATTATATTGAATTTCAAACGTACATTTCAATTTACCGAGGCCACAGACTGCCTCCAAAAATTCCAAAAAATAAATCTGGCTATGTTTGGACGATATGCTCCTAACCGAATTAATTTCTTCAAATTTGGAGACCATTTGAAAAGTGGTCATTTTCTGGTCGATCCAAATTGACTAAAACTGACAAAACACGTTTTCTTTTGGCACGCTCACGTATTAATTCCAAAAGTTATGAATTTTGGAATCTAGCGATAATTTGACATTCCGGATCCAAGAAAAATAGTTTCATCGAAAACAGAGGTCGTTTGCAAACGGCTATTTTTAAGAGCTATATTTCCATAGTGACTATTCTGAATTTTCAACTGAGTGTAACTTTTTATTCCCGCTATGAAATTTAAATTTTTCGGATTCGTTTTAAAGATATTTTCAAATAGATTCTAATATTTCTAGTTTCACTAAAATCCGGTTTATTTTGAATCCTGCACATTTATTTGAAATTTGAATCCTTTTGTAATTAAAATAAATATTTATATTCTTACTTTGATTCAAATAAATATATACGTCCTAATTCTATTCAAAATAAATTTCTAGTCGTAATTACTTAAAATAAAACATTTTAAATATTCAAAATTCATTAAAATTGCCAAAATAAAAATTATAAATTGGTTCTGATTTTCCGGGTTGTTACATGTAGGCTATAGCAAGCTACAGATTTTTTCGAAAACTGACAACAAAACAGTACATGTAGGTAAACGATTATGCAAAAGGAGTGTTGCAATTCAAAGCATAGAAAAATAGTTAATTTCATACAAAAAATAGTTAACTATGAAAATAGTATACGTAGGGACATGATTATTCAACATGTATGTGGCAATTCAAATTGGAAAGAGGAATTTTTACACATACAGTAAGCCCATTACCACTTGGCCCATTTAAAAAAAAATCATAGCTTGTTGTTTGAAACAGCATAGCAAGCAAGCTCATCTTGCGGTTTGAAACAGTAAGCAAGCTCAACTTGCTATTTTAGCAGATCCCATTTATATTGAATAATGACAACTAGTTCAAAATTTTGGGTTCCAAAGGACCCTGAAATGAAAGCTCAAAAAGACAATACTATGGAAGCTAAAAAAGACAAATACAAAAAAAAGGCCAGTTATATAACTTACACACAGCTCTGTAATATTTAATAAAGACCAGCTATATCTTAAATTAATCATAAATATTTAAAAGAAATTCTTCTGCTAATAGTATACCTCAAATTAATCAGCTTCAGAGCTTTTGTTTAGGTGAAGAAGCAATGGAGTTTATAGTCTAATTTCGAGATTTTATCAGCCCATTATTGGTTCACTTTTGAAGTCTAAGCGAAAATTGGGGCATGTTGCCATAGTCAGGTTATAGACTTCATATCCACATTTCATGTATCATTTTCATCTGCATAACACTTGGATGGTTCATTCATATCATTACCAATAGGGTCTGTTTTTCTGTACTTGCATAAATATGCTCCACAAGATGGGTCAGTCCATATATCAGTTGGGTGAGTTTTCCATATCACTAAACCATCGTTTTTATCTAAAAATCCCAAAAAAATGCCCAATAATTTGAACTAACACATACAGTTTTCATAAATGAGATTAACTACTTCAATTTTGCAATAACAATGGAAAGTGTTTATTTGAATTCGGTCTGATAAGCAACATATGATTATTCATAATGATAGAACTTGAACGGAAAACTAGGTATACAAAAAGTAGTTCAACCTCGTTGGATCAACCAAAAAAAAAGTTTAATCACAAGTGTGGATTGGAATCACTCAACGCTCACTGAAAAAAAAAATGAAAATATACCTACAGTTTCAAGTTCGTAAAGTTTTGTTCTTCAGCTTCGTTGAAGTATTAAGATTCGTTGGTAGATCTACCTTTGTTACATAGTTTAGTGAAGAATCGCAAAGTGAATCATCGTCAGCTTGTACCTCTTGAACTTGTACTCACTTTGATTTTCGGAATTCTATTTTTAGTAATTAGAAGAAATGAACCTGTATTCATTTTGATTTTTGAGAGTCTATTTTTAAAGAGGATATTTGTGAAGCGTGAGGAGGGATTCTTGATTGGAGAGGAGATTCATGAGTGAAGAGCGACATAATGGTGAGGTTCGTAGGTTAGCAGGTTTGGGATTTTGGAAGTGAAGGGGAAAAGAGGGGTTTTGGAAGTAAAGGGGAAAAGAGGGTTTTTTGGCGGCCTACAAAAACGAAGGCAGGGAAGTATAATATTGGACCGCCAATTTTTTATTTTCCTTTAACTACAGCGTGGCTTGAAGTTGTGTAGTTTAAATAGCCACTAAGTACCTAATTAAAACAAGGTAAGTTTTCAAGCAATCTTTGCTTGCTATTAATGTAACATTTTCTTGTAGTGATCCGTTTTCTTCCAAATACAAAGTTAAATAAGTCACATAGTTTAAATAATACATGCAAACAATAATAAAAAAAAATATTATACACTTATCTCAATAAATTTGTCATAAATTAAATAAAAGAATTTCCGCTTTAAGTACCTGCATTTTAACATTTATACAATTATTTGCTAAACCTCCTCACATTCTTTTGTGATATTTTATATTTCAATCCATATGTCTGAACTACTCATAAATTCTTAAATTCTAATTATTTAAATAATCTTAGAGAGTATTAAATTTGTCCATTTTTCTAACAACTCTTAAAAATATACGCCAATTTTACTATGTATATTCATATAAAAAAAGGTAGTTTTTCATACAACTCTAAAGATGAATAAATCACATAACATGAAATATGTATATCAACAATAATGACAAAGTTAATTTGTAAATTAGTTATGATTCATTTATATCGAGAATTTATCATATATTATATCATATAATTCTTCTTGAACATAATAACTCCACAACAAATTTATACTTTTTTTTTTTTTTACAAATTTCTTTTCAATTCTTCCTAATATGATATACATTTAAATTAACTTCGTTGTTTTACATTTAACTTATTTAAACAAATTCTATTAAATAATTTTTGTTATTTCATCAAATAAATTACTAACATACATCAATTTCAACATGTATATCTATATTAAAAGAAACGATTGAAAAAATTCTCAAATACTACACATAGACTATACATATATATTGCTTGTGTAAGCTATAGAACATGAATTAAACCTAAACAATAATAATTTTAATTAATAGTTCATATATTTCACATCAAGATTTATCATATATAGTATAATAAAGTTCTCATTTTAACATTAAAATAATAAATACTATTTTTAATAATATTATCGTGTGCAACGCAGGGTTACACACTAGTTTAGTATAAATGAAACACAATGCACCAAACGCTGATGTGATAACGTTCTAGCTTGTGAGTTGTGCATCACAATAAAAATATCCTTATACTGCAGAGAACTGCAATTAAATATCACACAAGTTTCCAACTGGTGCATGTTACTACAGGATACAACTTGTAATATAAACCAAATTTGGTGTACAAATACAGTATGCTAATTTGATAATTAAGTAATGAACATGTCAAATGGAAACACTCATACAGCCGAGTTGATGTGCCGCATGTTTTTGAGCTGGGTAACATATTGCATGTGAACACTGCATTTCTCGTGCTTGGAATAGCGCCAGTCCTTACTGTCAATAACCTGTAATTGCCTACATTTCAAATTCAAGTAATATTAATGAAATATAGTGGTCGACTAATTAAAAAAAGAACTAAGCTTGAATTTGCAGTGGAATTAGGGGCATAAGAGTTTAGCAAACAGTGCTGAAATGGAAGGGAATTCAAGTTAGAATCCATAGAAATTACCTTGTATCTGTTGAATGGTGCTTCAAAGTTGTCGCACATCGGGAAATACTGAACTAAGATCCTGGATATAAACTAAGATGTTGACATAGTAGAATCTCTAGTGGATTTGTAACCTCTGAAAATTTGCAGACTACTAGCATCAAACCAAAAAACCTACAAGTAGAGGTACATCACGAATGCACTATTGACATCAAACCAGAAAAACCTATAATCAATCTTGATATAGCAGAACCTCTAGTGGATTTGTAAGCTCCGAACATTAGTAGACTACACAAACAGCCTAATATATGTAACAATTAAATAAATGCAGGTTTTCATGTAAACTAGTAATACAATAATTTTTTTGTACTGAGCTATTATGGCTTCAAAGCAAGAACTTACTCTCAAAGAAGTTTAAAAGAAAATAGGCTAGCAGGTCCAATACCTTAGGCCGCTTTAATGGTACTCGGGTTGATGTGCCCGTTGTGAAAAGTCATGATAGCTTAGTTGCAAATACTTGTAAGAAAAAACAATTGAAAAGAAATTTAAACTATGATTTGGAAGAGAAACAAAACCCTTCCTAACCGTAAGAAATCTTATAGTTTTTGAAGACTTATCTGGAATATCAAGAAAACTACTGCTTTTATTTTTCTGGAAACTTGGAGTTATTGAAACTTACATTGGTTGTCATTTGCAATTAAAAACTGCTGCTTTTATCTTTCTAAAAACTTGGAGTTATTGAAACTTACATTATCTGTCATTTGCTATTGATAAGTAATTTATCGAAACAACAAGAAACTCATTATCTCATACTCCTAATTAAGAGTATTAATTACGAAGGAAAGCCCCAAAGGATAGTTAATGTGGTAAAGCATCAAATGTGAAACTAAAAGGTGGAAATTCCTTAGGCAGCAATAACTCATCCTGCTAATTATCTTCAACGTGAAGGCAAAAAGTTGCATTATCTTAAGAATTTACAAGCTAAGCCTAAGTTGTCAAACTTCTTTCAAAGAAAATTGATCAGCATCGTGATATCGCTCAAAGGAAGGTAATGAAAATAGCAGTTCCACCAATAATCAATAGCCAAATATATTGCCTTTCGCATCTTGATTTCTTTTGAATAAATAGCGGTGGAGGTTTCAAGCATGTTTTGATATATCATATATCTATTTATTTACCAATATTTGTGTATTGTCAGTCAAACACAACCATGTCTGTTTTTTTTTTTTTTTTTTTTTGAAATGATAAAAATTAAGGCCCAAAGCCCATGAATCGGACTAAAGCCCAATTCAATAATACAACCGTATACATTAACCCTAGCAGCCTAAAACATAAGCCAAACCCTAATATTTGCGATACTAGTAATGGCGATGACTTGAGAAATCAGCTCCTTCTTCATCATGGCGGTTTCCAGATGAAATTCTCACTGACTTCACTTCTCCTCACTTTAGATCCGAACTTGTTGTAATCTCCTTTTTCTCTCGTACTCCGGTTTCCGTCTTTAATCTTCTGAGGGTTAGAACCCAACAGATCTGAGCTAGTTGGGTTGTCAGAGTCTCTCTTCCTCCTTTGAGTGTCTCTGATGGCAACAGAGGGTTCTCCTCTACTACTCTCACCTTCTAACCAGTTAGAAAGATGATAGATCTGGTGATTAAGCAAGCTTATGTAATGATTATCCCCAATTCTTTGTAAAAAACTGATTTTTCCTTCTGTCTTCTTCGTATCCAGGTGGTTGTGCAGATCTGGATCACTACTGAGAGTACCTCCCCCTGTAACAGGTAAAAAAGTGCATTTATTATCCAATTTATCACTAGAAACACGCACAAAAGGTGTTAATTCTTGTTTACTTCCCTCACAGTTATGATAATTGTTATCAGGGTTGATGGAAGCTTCAGGAAGGAAGTCAGATCTTTCATAAACACTGGATCTGGTCTCTAAATCTACTCCACGAGTGAGCTGATCCCTAAAATCTGCACCAGGTAAGTGAGAAGTATTAAAATTCTTACTAGTAGTTCTGATAATGTTGTAGTTAGCATTTAAATGATAACTCCCTTTGTTATTAGAGCCTCTGGTATCAGATTGGGGATTGGCATCACCATATGAGAGATTTAGGCATTTGCTGCTGAAGTTCTGCTTACCATTAAGTATGAATTCTTCAACTATTTTATCACAGTCAATGTTGTTATTATAATGACCCTGGCTATGCACTTTATCCTGCAATTGATTGTTAGCTTTTTGCATAACAATGTTACTGTCATATAAAATAGTGTGCCAAAGTTGTATACAACTAATCTCCTTGCCATTATGCAATCTTTGGTTTCTTTCCCTCCAAATAAAATAAATGGTAGCTGTCAGAAGGACACAAGCTTTTTTAAAGTTAGTGGATTTGGGCTTAAAAAACTTTAATATATACTCAATGCTATCTCTAATGTTAAGGGTAGCAACATTATGCTTGAAACCCAAAGTGCATTTGGCATTGAACCAAATGTACTGAGAGTAACTGCAATCAAAAAATAAATGAGTGGAGTTTTCATCTACATTTTTGCAAAGGAGACAAATTTTTTCAGAACCTTTGTTCCAGTTAATACATTTATCCCTAGTGGGAAGTTTATTTAATAAAGCAAAATAAGCACAGTGAGCCATTTTGGGGCAATTAGCCTTACTCCAAATAAATTTATGCCAATTCACTTCTACCTCACCACCTTGCAAATATTCCCAAACTTTTTTAAAAGAAAATTTATCTTTAGAGCAAAGTTTCCAACACCATTGATCTTTATACCCATTCTGATCAATATGATATCCAGAAATAGCATTTTTAAAAATGGAGGCTGCAATATTATTAAGAGGGCTCCAACAGTTATTTAAAATAATACTATTAACTTTATCATTTACCCCTCCCAATAAATGTAAATTATCCCATCCTAGAAGGTTAATTAGAGAGTTTCCATTTAACCAAGGATCAAACCATAAACTGGTTTGAGTTCCATCTTTAAACTTTCTATGAATAAGATTTTTGCCCACATTTCTGCAGTCTAAAATACTTTTCCAAATGTGTGAATGATGATTCTCTTTTTTAGCCAGCCAGAAATTTTTGTTTTTTAAATATTTGGCTTTCAGCCATCTGGCCCAAAGAGAATTACCATTAAGGAAATTCCAAAACAGCTTAAATTTGCTAACCTCAGCTATATCTTTTAATTTCCTAAGCCCAAGCCCACCTAACTTTTTAGGCTTACAAACTGTGTCCCAATCAACCTTATGGTATTTGCCTTTCCAAATAAAATTAGAGCAAATTTTGTCAATTTTGTGAATGACATTAGCCGGGATGTTATGTGTTTGAACCCAATACATGATCATAGCAGTGATGACTGTGTGAGTGAGTTCTAGCCTACCAGCAATAGATAAGAGTTTGCTAGACCAACCATCTAGCTTACCTTGAATCATGTCTATTAATCTGGTACAGTCCCTATCATTAATATTGTTAATGCTTAAGGGAAGGCCAAGGTATTTAACAGGTAAACTACCCTCTTTAAAATTCAAGAGATGCAGAATCTCTAACTTATTACTGGCATATTTGCTAAAATAAATTTTGCTTTTACTAGCATTTACAGCTAAGCCAGCAAATTTTTCCATATTATTTAAGATACTGTGAACAGCAATAGCACTATCCTTATCAGCTTTTAGAAATAGTAACATATCATCAGCATACAAAAGGTGAGTGATATGTGGCTTAACTCTGTTAATAGGTTTAATGTTACCCCTTAACACTTCAATATCCATTTGGATGGAGAAGTATTCCATAATTATAGAGAAAAGATAAGGTGACAAAGGATCACCTTGCCTTATACCCCTATTACTATGAATAAAGCCTTTAGGGGAGCCATTGACCATAACTGAGTAGGTAACTTTGCTGATGCATTCCTTGATCAGATCACAAAACCTGTTATTAAACCCCATTTTTTGCAAGATAAAAATAATAAAGCTCCTGTTTACTTTATCAAAGGCCTTATGCAGATCTATTTTAATACACATAAGGTTTTTATTCCTCATGTTAAAATTCCTTATTAGCTCATGAGCTAATAAGGAGTTTTCAGAAATCAATCTGCCTGGTATAAAGGCACTTTGGTATTCAGAAATAGTAAATTTTAAAAAACATTTCAGCCTGTTGCATAGAAAAGAGGAGATAATTTTATAAACAAAGTTACAATAGGCTATGGATCTATAGTCCTCTAGTCCAGAAGGATTCTCCACTTTAGGGATTAAAGTCAAAAAGGTGTGATTAGTGTTTTTCAATAATTTACCAGTACTAAAAAATTCATATATAGAATCACACAAAATGGCCTGAATATCTGTCCAATGAGTTTTGTAAAACTTGGTCCCAAACCCATCTGGACCTGGACTTTTATCAACATTAGCATTGAAGATTATATTTTTAATCTCTTCTTGCTTAATAGGAGCCAGAAGAATATCATCACTATTGCTGTTCACAGTATATTTAAATTCTAAGTCAGGAAAAACTGTAGGATAATCATTGGTGTTGTATAAGGAATCGAAATAACTAATAGCCTCTAATTCAATATCAGAGGCTTTGTTAATTATTTCACCATTAGCATCCAATAATTTGCCAATGTTATTCCTATTTTTCCTGCAAGACATTTATTGTAGAAAAATTTACTGGCTTCATCACCAGCCGTTAACCAATTCACCTTGGCTTTCTGTTTAAGATTAACAGAATTAATATGAAGAGCATTAACCAATTTGGCTTGAGAATTAAAAAAAATCTCAGCCTTGATTATGTCTGATCTATCTTTGTCAAGATCATTTTGAAGTCTCTCACAATCATCCCTAATAGTTTTAATGTCATCTCTTTTCCTAATAGTGTTCCAACTTTTGAGATTAGTTTTAACCAACTGCAGAGTTTTATTAAACTTATATTGAGCAGTGCCAAAAATATTATTATTAAAGCATTTGGTAACCACCTCTTTATAATCATGATCATGCACCCATCCATTCACAAATCTAAATGGGGCATTTTTGTGCAAATTCAAATCTGACATGAAAGAGACTAGAATAGGTGTATGACCACTAGTGTTTTGAGGCAGGGTGCAACACTTGGTGTTTGAGAAAAGGTTTATGAAATTTTGATTAAATAAGACCCTATCCAATTTGCAATGAATATTCCTGAATTTACCAGATTTCCAGGTATATTTATTGCCAGAGATGATAGGCTCTATTAATCCAGATTTCATCATAAACTTAGTAACTTTTTCTAGTTTTGAAAAAGGAATAGGATTTCCTCCTCTCTTATCACAATTATGAAAAACAGTGTTGAAGTCCCCTAATAACATCCAAGGTTTTTTAATAATATTACTAAACTGCTCAATGCAATTCCATAACATATTTCTGTCATTTTCAAAATTGGAAGCATATATAAATGTGATAATTAATTCTAAACCACCTTTATTTTTAAAACTGCAATATATGTACTGCTTGTCAATAAAATAGTTGTTGAGTGTCCAGATGATAGGATTGAAAAAGACCATGATCCTACCATTTCCACCCATCAGATTATTATTAATCATGTTCCATTTTGAAAAAAAATCTGTTATGCAGTTCATTAATCCTAACATCATTCAGTTTATGCTCAACCAAACCTAAAATACTAGGCTTATACTTGTTCACAAAATTGGTAAGATCAAGTTGTCTAGCAGGGGAATTGAGACCCCTAATGTTCCAAACAATGATATCCATAAGAAAAAGTAAAAAAATAAAAGATATATAAGAAGGATATCACCTATTTAAGATGGGTCAGAGCTTTTGCTGCTGCCCACTTTCCCCTCTGGCTGTTTGCCACTTCTTTTAAAGCTGATGTTTTCAGCAGTCTTTAATTGCTTATCCCATTTAGAGTTCTTTGAAATGTATTTCTGCCTGAAATCATGATCCATTTTATCCTCTGTTTCTTCAACTGAAATTATGTCTGTTAGGCTTTTTGTCCTGCTTTTCTTTTTCTTTTTTGGTGATGCAAGTTTTGAGGATTTGGAACCAACCAAGGCATGATTGACTGCCTTTTGGATGCTGTCCTCAGTTTTAGAAGGAGTGAGGTTCTCAGCCACCAGGGATTCATCAGTGAAGATAGGATCCGCTGCCAGCAACTCCTCACATTCCAAGCCTTTTTCTTTCAATATATTGATTTTTTGTTTTGTAAATAAACTTGAATCCTCCTTTGGGGGTGAGGATTCAATGACCTGAGATGCACAAATCCCCCCTTTGTTTTTTTATTTTTCTGATAATGTAGGAATTAGATCATTCAAATCTGAGGGGGCGTTGCTGTCCTCCTTAGTTTTGGTTTGATCAATATCTTGCTGATGGCTTTGAGAGAAACTTGCGGCTATTTGCAAATTATGGGTTTCAGGCGGTTCTGAATTACCCATATTTGTATTAGTGGTATCAATATTCATATCTTCTTCTTGATGTTGCTCCGAACTGTGAGTATCTTTTTGTGATAACACTTCTGGGCTAATTCCTTCTTCCGATTCTTTATCAGGATTTGTTTGTGCCTTTGGTGCTTCGTTCGGATTTTTGTTGTTAGAACAATTTTCGAATGAGTGTCCAAAGCACTTGCATTCCTTGCATCTATCAGGAATTAGCTCGTAGATTATCGGTTGAGAGATAACCTCTCCTTCGTGCATGTAAATCGATGCTTCATTAGGAAGTTCAGCGTCCACTACAACAGATTTAACTTTTAATAGCACGTGAAAAACGCTATAATAGGTTACCATAGCATTAGTGACGACGCTATATAACAACATGCAATAATAGCTCTGTTATATTTTATAGCTCAAATCTAAACGCTATAGTATCATACATTTTATAGCGCACATTCTCCATCATGAAATGTTTTACATAGCGTTCAGACCTTGTAATTATATTTACTTAATAAAATGTTAACTTATTTTTTTATAGCGTTATCAATAATTTCATAGCACATATTCATTGCTATGAAAAATGTTTTCCATTTTGTTATTTAAAAAAAAATCCGCTATTATTGAATTACTCATTGATAGCGTTCTACTTGCCTTTTTTTATAGCATTATCACTGTTTTTATAGCTGATATTCAGTGATATGGAATTTTTTCCACATGGATAGCATTTCACATTATGATTCCATAACTGAAGTTTTCAGCTATTAATATTCGTTGTATACATAGCATTTTCACTGTTTTTATAGCAGATATTCAATGATATGAAAAGGTTTTCCACACTATTAATTTTTTTACATAGCATTTCACCTTTTATTTTCATAAGTGCAATTTTCCGCTCTTAATACTTTTAATATATAGCACATATTTCAGCTATGATCGTTATATAGCAAATCTCTTATTTAATTTGTGCACAGTTCAAACAATTAAGCAGTAAATTCACAAGACAAAATTGTTAATAACAAAAAATTAATACCAAAAGCAAATTTGATTTCAATTACAAAGTCATAGTTAATAGATCTACTAATACATATAGAAATAAGTCATCACTCATGTTCAAACATCGTTTCAAAACAAGATTACATAAAAAATCACTTAGTCTTCAGCTTGTAAGCTCGTCCAACTTCTAAAACCTGCAATTCACAAGCACAAGTTACAATCTTATAACCACTGTCTCCAAAACACACAAAACCTACAGGTCACTACAACAATATATAACATACATGTTGCAAATTAGAAAATACCAAGATTACAGGAATGAATAAAAGCCATGTATATGCTACCCTAAAAAGCATGGTGCGGACGCTATAGGGTAGGAAAGAACAAAAGTAAACGACAGAAAGCAGACAAAAGTGTGGCAACAAATTTATTTACAGCAAGCTTTTGAGTGCATAAGAGCTATAATGGTAGTTCATCGATAATTACCCAATAACTAAGTTTACATAGCAAACTAGTGTCAACACAAAATGTGAATTTTCTCGTCTTGTTCACATAGTATTGAAATCAAGTTAGACAGTATTGAATTAAAGAAACCAAGTTAGACAGTATATGAAAGAAAAGGTCATCAGGTTTTTTGTCATATATAAAGGTCAAATAGTTAAATACTAGGGAAAAAAAGTAGTCGTAGTTTACAATGGAGAAAAGGTCAGAAGATAAAGACACTGAATGTTAAAATTATACATGCTACGATGTGTTAAAAAAATGGGATTAGCTTCTGCATGTTATTTGACATTTGCGTTGTTCCTATAACTGTGGTGCCTAGTAAAAAATGTTAAAAAGGTGAAAAATGTCACTATGTCACATGCAATGTCACATGCACCTGAAGTATGTGTTTGGCAGACACATACTTCCCTAGAGTAAACAAAAGTTCTCTAGGTAATTCAACAACAAGAAAAAAAAAAGATTTCACTATTAAAATAATGGAAATGTAATAGCCAGATTTGAAAGATATTCAAACAGCATAACTTAATAGCCAGAGAAAAATAAAAGGATTGGACATATAATAAAGTAGAACTTACTGATAAGAAAAGGTTCATCCCAGACACCAACGATTGAGGAGCATTCACTATACAATCTATAAATGGTTTCACCTTATAAACAGTAACTTTATCAGCCAAATATGCTACCATAAAAGGTAATCAACCTGTTAGCGATAATAGATGAATTCATGTTATTGATAATAGATGAATGGTATCACTATCAAAATGATTAGAAACAGCCATCAATAAATGTTATTAACAAGTATTGATGCATCAAATTAAGCAATAATTTTATAAATATATGTAGCCAACTATCCCCATGTTAATATTATGATCGTATGTTTAACAGGAATATTGTCCCACCACTCTCTTTTCCTTCTCTGCATTTGGCTATCCGACCCTAACTTCCCAGCCTTCAAATTTGACATAAACACGTATAGTCACGCCCATCAACACAAACTTAAATGGTATCAACGCTGTCAGGGCTGCTACTCCGCTCATTGCCCATATTACATGAGTGGTATGCTGAAAAAATAGCTCAAACATGTCAATGCCTGCCTGTTGAAAAGTTTAATGTGGTCAATTCAGAACAAATTTCATACCCTTGGAGCCCTTGAAAGCAATATAGATCGTACTTTAAGGATGGAGACGTTGGCCAACTTGACTGCATCATGCCAGTCCATCATGCTATGATGAGCTTCCACGATGTTTTCCATTGTCGTCTAGTCCGAGGAGGCAGACACAACCACCTCGTCGGCTGCATGCAATTTCGGGTGCTGGGCCTGTGTCTGAACCATCACGGAGACTCCGTACATGAGAATTGCTGCCATAGCGTAGCTCATCCATTCTCTGTATTGATTTGGCAAATAATTTCACTTCGTTCTTCAAAGCAGATGGTTTGTTCACGGATTTTCAGGTTGGATGTAGTAACTTACTTGTATATGATGAGTAGAGTAAGCGAAAGAACAATTAAGGATAGAATTGGTTTCTCCCACCTTACTATGTTTTGCATTGAAGGTGGTACATTTTTAAGTGGACTTAGCACCTCCTGCATGCATATATGAAGATGTTTCAATCAAGACATCCAAACGCACTAGCCTAAATTAGGTAAAAGTATACATATACCATAAGTATTACAAGGCTATCCGCAATCCCTTCCTCTTTCATTCCTTTAACTGTTGCTTTAGCAATGATTGCTTCCTTCGCCTCGTCCCTTACTTGATCAATCGTAGTCTTGAAAGAGGTTAAGGTTGCTTCCTTGGTTACCGAAGGTGCTTCCAACCCTTCTTTCACTTTTGCAATCAATATCACTGGATGCGACATGTTTAAGCTTTTCAATATAGAAGTTGAGCTACATGGATGCATACTATTTGTCTTCTTCAGACTGCTAGATAAATCTTCAATACACGTAGTCGTCTTTAGGAAGATCTTCAAATAAAGCAAATATCAAGAAACTAGTGGGAGCGGGCGGGGCTATTCGTAGAAATTCTCAAGCTGCATGAAGCCTAATTACTCCTAAAATAACCATTGAATGCATCTCCCATGTTTGGAAAGGTGGCTCTATGTCAAATTTCACTATGAATTGGTGGAACAATATGACTTCTCTTATTAGAGCAAGCCAATGATCACTTCTCTTGGAGCTCGTCATTTCTGGAAATTCTAATATCACCGGTTTTGGCCTGGAATAATTCACTATCAATATGTACATGATATTAAATTTAAACATTAGAATTCAAATTACAGGTGATTGACGATAACACTTAACTGCAAAGAAGACTCATATGAAACTGCTTTGTCAAACAAAGGTGCACCCCATGGGCCAGTCGAAGCGGTAGTCACTTGATGATCGACATTAGAATTTGACAAATCAATTCTCAAAGCTGTTTCATAGAATATAGCTTTTGAAGTCTCAAAGTATAGTGCATGATTTGTCAATGTCAATCTACCTGAAACAAGGGCATTGTCATAATTGACCAACTTATAAGTAGCTTATATATGAATGAATTAATGCTCCCGACCTGGCCAACTAGTTACTCCTATATGTCGAACCACTCTCTGACTGCTTGCCGTTCCTTCTACATGTAGTAAACATTCATCGTCTGCTAGTTCAAATCCAGTTGGTTCAGATTGGTTCTGCAAGTACAGTCTACACCTAAATATAAACAAAATGAAAATGGTTACCCAAAGAGGGGGAAAAACAATATCTCCTCCTTTCAAGACATGCTCCATCGGGGAGGACTCACTTGTCTATTTCTTTTAGAAATCTATCATAAGCAGGAAAATGAAGTTTGTTTGCAGTAGGTGCCGTGAGAGTTTCAAAGGTGAAGCGTGCATTTGTGGCATCGGCTAATAAGGGAAACAAAGATCCTAACCATACAAATGCTTCCGCTCCAACACTCCTCTCTTCATCTACCTATGTAATTTGCAGTTTTAGCAAATGATAGAATCAGAAATGAATAACAATTTAAAGAATTAATCATAAATTAGCTGCTTACAAGCAATGGCATTATGTCTGAGTAGAAAAGAGGGATATCATCATTGATGTGCTCTCCTACTAAACTAGACCTTTTATCATATGATTCCATTGTTATATATGTGCAATGATCATAATATATGTGCAATGATCTTATAAATTTAAAGCTGTAATTAGTAATTAAATGAAAGTGGTACAAATCATACAAAAAACAATGGAATTTAATTATAACGTACTATTGTTTACAAATCATATGATATTCCATTGCCTTTTTGCCATTTTTCCCAGCATTCTATGTACAATTTTTACAGCAAATGCAAACGTAAATCTCTCTGTTCCTTCTTCAAAACCAACGTGAAGCCAAAATACAAGTCTTCCCAAGTATCCTCTTACATTAAAATAAAGAGCTGCTAGTTTAGCTAATATTATTAATCAAGTTATTCCCCCTATGCACAAGTACATAGATATTCCTTTTCTTAACCATATAAACAAAGCTATCAACTTTGCATATATACATATATATATATATATGTATGTATATATGTATATATGTATATATATGTATGTATGTATGTATGTATGTGTATATATATATCTTTTGCAAAAAGGTTTTAATACTCTGGTTCTCACACAAATACTCCTATGTGTCTTCATTATTATGGTGTTGGTTAATACTAAACAAGAGGTTATTTGGATGTATTTTCCTTTCTTTATAAACCATCCTGATTTAACTGCAGGTACAAGTTAAAACTAATGTTCATATATACCCATAATATTCCAAATGTAGATTGAGTTGAAATTAATGAACTCATAGGTTTTGATCACATCACATATAAAATATACTCTATATATATTTAAAATCCCAGAGTTCCACTCTTTTCAAAAATATATCAACTTGAAACAGCCTATACCTTATCTATATAAATATAGCTGTTACACCTTTTCTTAGAAATTCATGACTGAATATATCAAAACCATACTACTGATATGTTCTTACTTTGAAAACTTCACTAACCTTCAATAAGCATTTTTTTATATCTGATACAAATATGTTTTCAAAAGGAAATTCAGCAGAAAATTTATAAATATCACTATATCCAAAAGACCATTCAGCGTCACATTAGTAAACTTAATTTAGCATATTAACTATTTTAGTTGATTAAAAGATGATGACTTGAGTATATTAATAGAAAATCTGGAGGTGAATCTTGTTTTGAGAACTTGGACTGGACTGAATTTGTTTCAGACCGCACTACGAAAAAATAACTAACAAATGGATCAGTTTTCGTAACAGTGACAAGAAATACAAAAAATAAAATAAAAATAGAAGCGACGGAAGAGTTTAGCCAATTGTTAGTTATTCTTCTCATATACTAAATTATTATATACAGTGCATGCTAATGGCACAAAATTTTCATATACATCATCTTGTAAAGCAGAAGCATTGGTGCAATAAAGAGCATCTTTCAAGCCATGAGAACAGAATATCTGTATGTATTTTTTTTTCCAAAGAGTAAAACATTACAAAAACTTCTAGATGGATCAGATACAAATGAGCTAATTTGAACTTGGAAGTCGCTGAAACTCTTATAAGTTCCAACCAAATATCAGTTCCAAACAATGTAGAATGCATATTTGCATTAACAAGAATAAGGGACATCAGATATAACTTCTGATAGGGATTTGAAAAAAGTGCACCTATTTGCATTAACAAGAATAGGGTAAATCATGTGTAGTTTGAAAGTTGGCTTTTGTTCCTTTTCTTAGTTGACAAAAATAAATTATGAGGTTGCAGTGACCCTTTTATTGTTTATTAAACAAGAAAGAATTGATCCTTTAGGTCCAATAGGAACAGACTTTTTTTAGATCAACAAATTTTGTTGTCTTTGGTTTATTTGTTCGATTATGAAGGCCACATAATGGTGTGTTTGAATAGGAAGCGCAGTGACATCCGAGTTATTGTGCCCCCTTTTTATTTCTTTTCTCTATCTTCTTCGCTCTCTGTGCTATAGGGAATTTTGCATGCTCTATAAAAGGAATTTGGGTCTGTTTTGTTGCATTTCAAGCTTTTATGTGTTAAGAAATATGAGAAAGGTGAAGAAACTGTTTAATTTTTTTAACTATAACAGCAGATGACATAAATATTAATTTGTTCTTGGTGCTTTTGTTATATCCAAAAACATAAGATGCGATTTTATTTTGTTTTTCATATTCTTTGAAAAAACAAAAGCAAGAAAAACGATGTTTTACTTTGGTTGTCCATCCATCGTCCTAGTTGCTATCAATTTAATTTCATTGTTGACTATAGAAATGCCTCTCTATCTTAATATTACAACAAAATATTAAGATATAATTTACGCTGAATGGTCAAAATATTAAGACATAAAAATTAAATTGTTCTTTATCCCTAGTATTTAACTATTTGATTTCTTTATATATGACAAAAAACCTGATGAATTCAATACTGTCTAACATTACTCCAGCCATTAATATATGACAGAAAAGGTCATCAGGTTTTTTGTCATATATAATACTATTAGAGCTTTATATATAACTAAGTTTACACGGAAAATTAGTGTCAACATTACTCCAGCCATTAATCTGGTTACCATATCCAACAAATAATAAAACAATACATTATATTATACAAGGTTAATAGCACACTTCAGTTAACTCAATTCAGTCTATATCAAGGATTTTTTCCTATTTAACCTGCCATCTCAACGAATTCCTTAGCATATTAGATCAACACTAACATTAACACATGTTATTGTACAAGGTTAATTCAGGATCAAAGAATATAACAGCAGCATACTACCAAAAATTAGAATGCTTGACGGGCCATGGAGGTTGCTTGTAAATGCAAGTATGTTCACCACAATTAGGAGAGATCTATCCTATTTAAGTTAGTTGCACTATCATGCTTGTAAGTAAACATATTACCTTATGTGATGTGGGATGAGAGAATCTGAACTTGTTTATTATTGAAGGTTGACGGGCTAATGGATCTGATTTTGTCCGGTTAATCCAAATATCATATGAAATGGAAACGAGCGACATGAACAAAAACTTCATGGGAATTTGGATAAAGAACCAATAAAAAAACAACACATATCTTAAAATTAAAATTAGTTTTAAATTACTTTACAATTATTTTTTTAATGAATCTGACTTTTGAGGCAAGCTAGATAGAGCCGCTCATCGATGGGCGTTGTTCCATGTTGATTTGCTTTAAAAACTAGATTGATATACAGTCCGTCCATAAAATAATTTGGTTTGTTTATCATTTTTTTCTAATTAAATAATTTTTTATTGTTAAAATTAACAATGATGTTCAAATCAGTTTTGCTATTCATATTTTTTTTTATCATATATCTCTTCATAGTATTATTAAAAGTAATAAGATACTAAATTAAAATACCTTAACCATGTATTCATATTTTTATCTTAGAGTAAAATTAACATTCGAAATATAAAATATAAGTATATTTTTAGTTTGGTTAAATCTGATAACCAATCGAAGCAACCTAAATTAATTCAATTGTTTTGATTCTTGTTTTCATTTCTCCTAGTATTAATCTGATTTAATAACTTTTGTTCTTAACCAATATTAAGAACTACATGATCAACCTTATATATGACAAATATGGTTATGATAGTTACTTGTTTTTCTATATTGGGGATTACATGTCTTAACTATATTTTGGTTAGTTAGCGAGTGACTTTGTAATGATTAAACCACATCTGTTTCTTGTGCTCAACAGTAATTTTGCAAAATCAAAATGCCATCATCATTCATGAATCCTTTCAGCAAATGTTAAACAAATATTCCAGTGCATGCCGCTGTAGAATTCGTTCAACCAGCTATATCATATATGTACAATGGTGGACCTGCTTCTTATAATCTCATGGAACTGAATAAATGGAACTGAATAATAAACTACACAACTACATGTGCATATTTAAATGTAAAGGTAGGCAAAACCCCTCTTTTCGACTCTTCCTTTTCATTATTGGGGGAGGGGTGTATAATATAATCGATACAATCATTCATATGCTTCTGAATTTCTAATTTACATATATCATATATGGTCTTCATTATATTGTTCCTTTGTCTTTTCTTACGTTTTGATTTTAAAAACATATTTCAGTTTAAAGTCTTGTAACATGCCTACAGTCTATTTTAAATTACTTTACAAAATAATTTTTTAATGATAAAAATAACAAGTTACAAAAGTAAAAATTTTAAAATTCCAAATGGTAGCTCCTCTGCTAGAGCACCATAAGATCTTAGTATCAATAATTACAAATTAATACAGATAATCATCATTCGATCAATATACATACAAATAAACATCAATATGCTTACTGAAAAGTAACCCATACATTCCCGATGAACACACTGATCACAAACAGATCAGAACACAATAATTCGACTAAGCCACCTGAGATTAATCATATTATATTTCATATTTAACACATAATAATAAAGTATCATATAAAGAAAAGAAAATAATCCAAAATGCTGACTACAGCCTAATTTGAAGTAACAAAATTTAAGCTGAATTGTAGACAAAAAAGAGCTTAACGGACCGTTATTTTTTGGCAGTAGCAGCAACCTGCTAATATACATTTTTAATTTTAGGATAAACAATGGACAAACATACAGGGCTATCTCCCAAAATGATAACATGCTAATAATTTAGAATTCTGAAAATAACAATGCACAAACACACACGTGTCTCTCCCAAAACGATAATATACACATATAAATCAAGGTGTAAAGACTGCCAAAGACTAGAAGCTAGCACCGATGTATTACAAATCATGGGAATCAACTTAGGGATTCCATTGAATAACAAAAGACAAATAGCGAGTGAGGCGAATTTATAAAAGAAAGAAAGTAATAATATTACCAATTTCAAATAAACCCGCAATTAATTTGGACGAGTCGGAATTGATTTGGAAGAGAAATCGCGAGATTTGCTGATTGGACGTTGGGATGTGTTCGCGAGATACCCTAGTTTTTCCTTCGCGAGATACCCTAGTTTTTCCGGAATGAATTGGACACTAGATTGAATCAGAGATGGAAGAATGGGGAAGCTTCAGTGAAACGATTTTTTTTAGGGATTTACAAGTGAATGTGACGGAGGGAATTTTTTATTTCGCGGCCTTCCTTTACATTTTGTCCCGCGTATGTTTTTCGCTGCCGCTTTTTCTATTAGAATCATAATATAGCGGAATATACTAAGAATATACTAATATATAGCATAACCTTTTTGTTATTTTATTTGCTTCCTTTATATAGCACGTTATATGTATTATTTTATTTTATTTAATTAATTTATTATAGCACTTTAATGTAAGGCTGTGATATAATGCTATCTATATCATATTTTCTTGTAGTGGTCAGCGCTGATTTCAACAAGAATTCTAGCATAACTCAACCGCGATTCTTTCGCGGTTTTCTCATCCATCTTGAGTGGATTTCCAATTAGACTTGCGATGGCGCTGAAAACTTCCTTATCCCATAATCTCAAATTTAACTCGGGTAACCTTACCCAAACAGGCATAGTACTGAGTAAATCGCGATCACGAATTAATTTCTTGGTCCATTTCTTTAATATGATTAGTTTTCCATTGATGAAATAGGGTCCTCCTGTTAATAATTTGGCGCAATCTTCATTATTAGTGAATCTAATAATGAAGAATCCATTTTCTCGGGTGAATATTTCAAATGACCCTATCGGATTCCATGTTCGAATTACAAAAGCTCTAAAGTGATGATAGGTGGGGCGCTTACCGAGCACGTAAGCCACAACAGACATCTCCCATTTTCCCTCGGTACGTGCACTGGTTTCCTCACTAACGATTACAATCTTCTCCTCATTAGGTAATTCAGTCGGCTTTATAAAACTCAGATCAAAGTTAGTGCTCTCTCCTCCGCTTTTGACCATGTCTGCCCACGAAGAGGCCTTTCCCTCTAATGTTATTCTGTTCTTGATCGGAAGCTTAGTTTCTTGATTAGAACTGACTGGGTTTCTAGGCTCAAACCTTTTACCATTTGAGGCAGGAAATGGTTTGAATTTATTTCTGACAGGGAATTCGTTGGTCCTTCCAGTGCCTTGTCGGAAGTGAGCAGAATCATTTGAATTCTGCTTTGATTTAAGCCCTTTCTTGCGGTTATTAACTATGGTGAAGCCTTCTTCATCAACCAAGAAATGAGGAGAAGAAGATTGAGGAAGGATGCTGTTAGGATTTGAGGAAGGATGCTGTTAGGATTTGAGGAAGATGGGGGAGAAGATGAGGAGGTCCCTAACTGATTAGGGCTTTTGTCGAAAATAGGATTCAAGAAAGCCTTGGCAGCCATGGCTGCATAGATCAGGAAGAAAGTCTTTTTTTACGCCCCTTTAGAACAGAATAATTGTTTTAAGAGAAAAAATGCACTGATTCTACTTACCATGTATGTTTTTTATTATCAAAAGGAGTGACACATTAATCAACAACACAGCACATAGTTTGTTATAATACTGAGTGCTTCCTGCTGAAATGATATAAACACATACATAAATGTTCACACCATTAAACAGTAATCATAATTTTAATCTTATCTAGTAACCAAAAATAAAGGCTGCCATTTTTCTAAATTTTTGCTTTAATTTTCCAGAATTCATGCTTTCTCTAACATTAACACTTTTCTTTTTAGTATAATTTATCTTTTGTAACTTATTATTTTTGCTTGGTTTGTCGAATATCAATGGTTGACATAGAGCAACCAATGAATTGTCGCAGAGTAGCCAATAAATAAATAAACCTTAGGAAAATTGAAACTTATTTAAATTTGATGACTATTAGCCAGAGCATGCTTTGCTTTGTAACACAATTTTGAACTTGGTTTTCGGAAGAACACAAGATATGCACAAAATATTATTTTTAACTTCAAATAACTCTGCAATAAGATCTGCTTTCAAATAACTATCATCATTTATGTAAATAAACAATAAATTTATCATACACTAAGTTAAAAATAATAATATTATTTTTAACTTCAAATAACTCTGCAATAAGATCTATATAATTTTGTTATAAAATCCATCCATGTTTATTCAAATTATTTATTCTTGAGTTAATATATTTTTTAACAAATTAAATAGTTTCAAATTTAACATATGTTAAAAAAATAAAATAAAAAAATATTTGTTGATTTATCTAAAATAATTAAAATATGTACATGAACATTTGCTCATAGTAATAAGAACAATAAAATTATTTCTTTATTTTAAAGAAATAAAAGTCGCATAACACATACTATCTTTTATTTCTTTGAAATAAGGAAATAAAATCACTACTAATTGATTCCTTAATTCTTGTGCAAACAAGTAAAACATCTTATATTTAGAATCAATTAAAGGTGTTTTAATCAATTAATTGAATCAATTAATGGTGTTTTAATCCTTACTAAAATTTTGTCTTTCTTTTAAATTATCTTCTTTTGATGCAAAACTAGTGGTTGAAACATGAATAAATGCACAAAAGGTCTCAACATTTAGTATGAATAATGAATAACGGATAAAAAATGCATTAAGACCTTAAACATTTTAAAATTCCGTTTCTTTCCTCGGAATTGTTATCGATCAGATTTCCTGTAAAGAAACTTCCTCGTTCACCAAACCCAGCCTTCTCCTTGTTCCCAAATATCTCTAGTGAAATACGCCAACCAAATATAAGACAAAAGTTATGGTTTTAGATCCCAAGTAGCCTATGCTCCACTCGTTCTGCCAGGTTTTTGTATTAATTTGGCAGCTTTTGATTTGTATGTTCTCTCAAATTAACGGTGAATTTTTATTGAAGAATTTAACTGCTGAAATGGAAAGAAGATAGGAAAAAGTTCTACTTTAGACTTCCTTTGATAAAATTTAAAGGTAAATTTCACCAACTAAAACCAGTTTATGCCTTTTTCCCGAAATTGTTAAGAGTTTACCTTAAGTTAACACTATTTTCTTAAAAAATTATATTGGTAATTTACTTTGTGTTGGTGAAAAGGGTCACGGGGCGGTAAGACTTTACAAGAAAGTATGATCTCAAATAACAATGTTATATACTGTTGAAATATTGGTTTTATTCACATGTTTGGCTTATAAGAAGGGAAATGATAAATTCATATTCCAAATTTAGTGCAAGATGGGTGTACTTTTTATCACTGATTGGCAATATAGGTTTGCTTTTGAAATGCATTACATGATTGGATGTAGTAATCAATATAAGTTTTGAAATGCATTACATAAACTGGACTACGTGCTCGGGTTATACCAAATTTCAACGGGAGAAAAGGTTCTTTTGGCATCAAACACTATTGTAACTGCCTACCAGTTACCAATAGGATGGTGCATATTATTTATTTGTTTCAGTGAGGTTAGCGTAGCTCTTTATGGGATAGTGACTATAATATTAGTCTGTCGTCTTGCTTTTCTGATTTTGTGTTGTTGCATAGCATCATATTTGTACCCTTAAATTACTTGGAGTCACATTTCTTATGTACTGCAATTTGTTTTCATTCAGTTATTTTGGTCTCAATTAAGGTACAGTGGATCTAAATCGCCATGGAGTGTAACAAGGAAGAAGCTAAACGAGTCAAAGAAAAAGCAGAAAAAATGATGCTATGCGAAGACTTCGTAGGTGCACGTAGAATTATTCAAAAGGTGCAATGTCTTGATCCAGATATCAAAGATATATCGAAAATGCTAGCAGTATGCAATGTTCAGTGCACATCTAATGTTAAAATAAACGGGGAAGTTGATTGGTATGGCATTCTTCAAGTAGATCGGACTGCAGATGATATCAGCATTACAAAGCAGTGCAGAAAACTAGCTCTTTTACTCCACCCAGATAAGAACAAATATCCTAGTGCAGAATCTGCATTCAAAATAATCCAGGAGGCCCAGAAAACACTCTTAGACAAATCACAGCGCCTGATTCATGACATGAAAACAAAGAGCAGGCAACAGAATGTTCCTGGTCCCCCAACCGGCCAACAACATTTTCAGCGAAATTCGGATAGTGGTAAAAAACAGACAAAGAATTGCGCAGATAGAGCCTCCACTTATGAGGAAACTTTTTGGACTGCATGCACATGTTGTAAAACGAAGTTTCAGCATTGCTATAATGCAATGCATAAAGCTTTTCGATGTCCGCATTGCATGACTATCAATGTTCCTTCTAATGGTGCCGGGCAAAGGAGTTATTTTGAAGCAAAACAATGTTCTCGGCCTAACGAGAAGTCAGAAGCCAGTAAGGGAGATTATAGTCGTGAGATGCCTACATCAGAATTCTTCGATTTATTTTCTGAAAAAGTATATGCATATTGCTGTGTAGGCGAAATTTGGGCGTTCTATTGTGATGCAGACGAAACTCCAAAGTGCTATGGCCAAATAAAAAAAATTGAATCAAACAGACATAAAAAGCAAGTGCATGTTACATGGTTAGAGGGTTACCCTGAACTTGAGCAAGATGAAATTTGGTACAAAGGAAAACTTCCTTTTGGTTGTGGAGCTTTCATACTTAGCAATAGAAGCACAATATTTCACTCAAAAAGAATGTTTTCTCATATCATGCATCAGGCAAAAGCAATAACAGGAAATCGCCACTACGCTATATATCCAAATGCTGGTGAAGTCTGGGCATTATATAAAAACTGGAGTTGTAATTGGTCGCTTACAGATTTGCAAAATTGTGAATATGATATAGTGGAAGTACACTGCAATCGCAATCATCGTTTCAGAGTGTCAGTGTTATCGAAAGTAAATGGACATGCTTGTCTCTTCAGCAGAGAAGGAGATTTGGGTAATGTTATTGTTGTACCAGTGTCAGATTGTTTGAGGTTCTCCCATCGAATTCCAGCGTTTAAGCTTCCTAAAGAAATGGCTAGAAATCAACAAGTATATTGGAAGCTCGACCATGCTGCTGTGCCTGAAATAGTGCTGATGGAAGGATGATGCAGGCAACATACATACTTTTGCTTAGATATTATAAACATGCGCTCTTTCTTTCCTTTTGGTCTTGGGAATGCATATACATCTTGGTTTCGCCTTACAGAATTGAAGTTTCATATGCTACTTACTGTCTTATAATTTCATATGCTACTTACTGTCTTAAAGTTTCATATACTTCTTCAATTCTTTCAAATGTTACATCAAATCTTTGGGAATACGAAGCATAACCAACCAATGCCTGGATCGATGCTTTCAGACTATATCAGTTGCATGAATATCTGGATCTGCTTTATTAAAATCTCCTTCACTGACGTAAAATAAACAATGAGAATATTATGTTTAATGTGTTAATGGTTGCGTCAGTTACCTATTTCATATTTTAGCGATTATTTATATGATACGGAACTATCTGGCATGATCGTTATTTTCCACTGATGAATTTAGGGCTGTCAAAAAGCTACCCGGCCTATGTATCCAGCCCAAATACCCAGAAAATAAACGGGTTAGGTTAGACCCAGGGCCGGCCCGATGGTTCGCGTTGCCCAAGGCAATAACCAAAGCCCAAAAGAGAAAAATTGAAAACATGATGCCCACAGGGGAAAATTGGAAGTATAGGGCAAAAATTCTTGAAATGCGCTTGCTGGGATTCAAACTTGCCCCATCTACAAACCACCCTGCAGCCTTTTCCACTCGACCACACAACTTTCATTAGATATGTGTGTTATTTTTTTTTAGTTGTTGCCTTAATTGGGTGGGTTGCCCAATTCCCCGGCATGATGGGCCTTGCCCTTGGGCCGGGCCTGGTTAGACCTACAAGAAAAGTTGGGTTAATTGGGTAAACCCATTTAATTGATTAGGTTACGTGGTCGTAGCCCGTTTATTCCATGTCTACCCATTTAACAATTTTATTCCGTCGTCTTGCTCGTTCGCACGGCTGCTTTGAAACAAAATTAGGGTTTCTTCCATTGATTTATATCATTTTAGTAACAATACAACTACTCGTCCTGAATTGTTTAAAAATCTAGGGTTGTCGTTGCATCGTCCGCCTTCTCTTCAATTTCTAGGGTTTACACTTCTCGTCGCCGACCTCCTGCAAGTTGTCGCTGACCTCCTGCGTACTCTTCTCTTCAATTTATGTTTCTAGGTTACACCGTAAAATGATTTTTACTCTAATCGAGTTTTCTTTTTGTGTTGTTCTTAATTTCTGGTTTTGCAACCTTCAAGTTAGGATTTCTATTTGTTTTGTTAAATTATGATGTGGATTTTTGTTTTATGCTGTTTTGGTAAGTTAAAATGTGTTACTGCTTCACGGTTATAGAGATGATTTCGTTTCCTGCATTCTGCTTAGACTAGTCTGCTTTATTTTTTGCAGTATAAACAGCAAAAAAATCCACATTTCAACTTGGGTGAAGTTTTTGTTATGCTTTTACACTAATTAAACGAAAATGCAGTCAAAATTGCTTAACTGGCCATAATCTTAACATTCACTTTTATAACCTCAAATATTTGATTCTCAAGTGCTTCGTTCTGCTACTTGCAAGCAGTTCTTAAGTGAAATGACGTTGTGTGTCAAAAATTTATGTTTACTAGTATTTGAAATAAGGCAAATTCTATTTCAACCCACTATCTTAGGTAGTAGCCCCCCAAATCATGAAATAACTAGTAAACCCACAAATTTAGTTAGTAGCCTCCCGTTTTAAAAAAAAAAAACAAAAATACCCTTCCACGTAGGGGGACTACGTGGTTTCTCACTGTATCTCGTAGTTGCCCTACGTGGTTCATCAAACTACCACGTAGATGATCTCCGTGGTTCATTCATGGACCACGTAGACATACTACGAGGTACACCAATAAACCACGTAATGCAACTACGAGGTGTTCAAAAAACTGGAAAAAAATATAACAGTAAAAGGGCAGTTTGATCATCGTATTTTTTTTGATAAAATGGGAGGCTACTAACTAATTTTGTGGGTTGAAATAGAATTTGCCTTGAAATAATTGATTTTTAGTCAGTCATTTACTCGGGTATTCACTTTCAATGTTTGAAAAGAAAGCAATGCGATACTTCTACCAAACCAACAACTAGATTTTCCAATTAAAGAAAAAGCCAACTCTATTGCATGATACACTAACAACATTGAGAAAACAAATAATTCAATCCATACACCATCCATAAATAAACTTAATAAAAAAAGATTAACCAACACATAGATTACAAAACAAGGAGAAGCCAGTTTGTTAAGTAGTTCTTTCCTCTTCATAAAACATAGTATTATCTTTATTTAAGTTTAGCAATTTCCTCAATACCAAAAAACACTAGGTTCATAAGGACTTTGATTACTACCCTATCCGCAAAAGCGGCTTGCCTTGAAATTTTCAAATTGATGATCCATCATTTTCAAGCTATTGCTATAATTTCTGTGGTAATTGTTATTATTATACCTTGATGTTAAATACCCAAGTTAGTTGTAATACATATTAGTCCATCTATATTATGTTTTGTATTTTATACCAATAAGGGAAAGTATTCTAATAGTAAATCTGGATGGCTGCATCTTAATACCTAATAGAACATGTACGTAAACTCTATGTCCACCTCATTATTCCCTAAATTACATTGGTAATTATTATTAAAGAGGTGGTCTTTTCCTCTCTCTTTTTCTCCTCTAATGGCTTTTGCAAGTGACAAGCAATGTTAGTACTAGGGCTGTTTCGGTTCCATTTTTAACCGCAAAACCACACCAAAAAAACAATTCGTAACCGCTAAAAAAGCTTGGAAACGGTCTCCGTTTTGTGAAATACGGTACGGTAGGAGAACCGTATTAAGCAAAAGACGGATGCGGTTTTAATTTCCAAAACCGTGGCTAACCATACCGCTGTTTTCAACCGTTGATTGAATATTAGGGTTTCCCTTTGGAGAATTTGGGACCATCGATGTAAAGTAGGGCTGAATCCCGTCCACTCAATATTGCCCATAAAATAGAATTTGCGAGCAGATATTCATTAATCCTATTCTCGCCCCCAATATTCTGTAAATCCTCTTGCCAATTATGTCGAACAATCCGTCGATTCCATCCAACGATTCTCCGATCCAACTATCACAATCAGAAGGTAATGCCGTAATGGCATGTAATTATGTTTTTCTGTCGATTTGTTAATTTCTCTTCAAAACCTAGCATTCGATTTCTAATTTGGTTCATGTTTGGTGTATATTACTATATTCTGTTCATGTTTGGTGTATTCTGTTCATGTTTGGTGTATTCTGTTCAAACCTAGCAATCGATTTCTAATTTGTTAATTTCAAATTCAAAACCTAGTGGTCGATTTTGTTCATGTCTGGTGTATATTTTGTTCATGTTATGTTCATGTTTGGTGTAAGTTGGAAAGCAAAATGAGGATAAGTATGTATAGGATGAATCATGTATCAAACTTCCATATCACATGAAAATTACATACAGAGTACAGACTATACTCAGATTTTGATAATATGTACTGCTGCTACATAATAACACATGTATTAAACTTGAATCTTAAAATATTTCTAGTCCATGAATTAGCCCACCTAACAAAACATCTAAAAGTAAGGAAAAAAGTAAAAAAAAAAATCTTTATATCACAGAATTTCTTGCATAATACTTGATTATACTTCTTTATATCACAGCTTTCTATATAGTAGTTATTCAAATGAAGAATGGAAGTAAATTTTGTTTATTTGACAAATTATGTATTATTAGGCATTTCTTGCTGCAGCCTTCAATTGTAAAATGATTAAACAACTTAACTTCAGCCTCACCATGCTTTACTGACTTGGTTATGCATTTATGAACAAAGACCTAACTGAATTCATCAGCTGTTGCTTTATTATTACTAATATGACCTCATAATCTGATCTCTATGCATATTTATCTTTCTTTGGGCTTGACCTAAATAACCCTTTTAATTTCGTCTTGTCATCCTGATAAGTTACCACTCGGACCTTATAACCTCATATACTTATATCCAAAAAAAATCCATATTTTTAAGTAGAAAGATAAAGTTTATAAATAAAATTTGACAACTAATTAGTAATGCATCACAAGTTAATCAACTTAATGAAATTTTCTAGTCGTGATGCTTCTTAGTAAATGTAAATGGGAATGATTTGTTTTGGATAAGTGGAATATACGGTGAATCAATGACATGGTGGTATTTAACAGTAAATGAACAGTTGTGATTTGCTCTTAATGAGTGTAACACACAATAATAATGGTAGTTTTCTTTTGGTTAAAATATTTGACTTACTCAAGTTATCACCTTTTTCCATCGTTTGTTATTCCATGATAATTTAAAGTTCAAACAATTAAATCCCTTTAACACTAAATGCTTATGCTAGTAAACTTTAAGCACTAAAACTTTTCATTTTATGTCTATTCTTAACAACAGATTTCTAGGAATAATTGCTCTTGCTGTCCATGCATGCTTACTTATTAATTGACATGACCACATGTGTGTATACGTTACAGTCTGAATATTTATGTAAATATGGGTATTAATCTTTCTCCTTATTTTTTTTCCTATAGGAATGGATATTGTTCAAGAATTGCATTCACCTATTTCTAGTATGGAAGCACTGCCAGCTGATAGTACGCAACATGGGACTACAGTCATTGCTGAGAATCCTCAAGAACATAATTCATCTCCGTAGGTAATCCCTAAACAGAAATCTTGCAGAAAGCGTAAGTCTTGGGTTTGGGAACATGCCACTGAGTCTAAGGATGTCAATGGGAAAAGAATTGGCATTTGTAACACTTGTAAAACAATGTTACCTGCTGATAGTATGCATTATGGGACTACCACCATTGATGAGCATCTTAAACGTAAATTTCACTATTGACTCACAAATTTCATAACATTTTCAGCAAGATCTTGAATTTCAATTTCACTATTGGCGTCTCTCACTATTGTTTATTTGATATTGGACTAGGTACTTTGAAAGCGGCAGCTCCTACAGGTGCCGATCCAAATGCAAGTTAGTGCATTATTAAAGGTACTGTGCTTCTTTTGTTGCTAAGTATTATTCAAGTTAATGTGCATCATTCATGGTAATGCAAGTCCTGTTAACTTGTGTCATGTTTTATCAACCTTGTGGTCCTTCTTGTGTTTGCTCATGTTAACTTGTGTCTGCACATGTTAAGTATGTCCATGGCAGTAAAAATTATACATGTTAACCATCATACTGTGACACATCCATTGACCTAAAAATAAAATAGCATATGACTTTTATTTGTAGAGCTCCATATCTTGCTTGCACAGACTAACTGTTTGATCGAAAAAAAGGTTTAAAAAAATAAAGCATTCACATATCTGGACTCCCAATGATTGATCATCTATTTGTAAAACTTATTTG
Source organism: Allium sativum (assembly GCA_030737875.1). Lineage (NCBI taxonomy): Eukaryota > Viridiplantae > Streptophyta > Magnoliopsida > Asparagales > Amaryllidaceae > Allium > Allium sativum. The sequence goes on along the minus strand of CM060926.1, from coordinate 1,011,604,980 downwards.
ATTCTTATTTTATTGATTATCCTGCATATATCATACTAAACAAGAATGGATCAACATTGCAAATACTGCAACCAAAGTATTGCCCATGACCAAATTTACAATCACATTTATTATTTCCTATACATACACCCTGCTTACACCTATAATTAAGTATACAAGCTGCAAAAAATGAAAACGCTTTTAACAAAAGAATTGGAAAGTATGTGTAGTTCTTTTCATTGTGGCTGGGAATTATATACTTCAGTGAGGTATAGTCTTATAAGGCGGTTTTGGCAGAGAAGGAGCGGGATCATAATTTCCATAGTCATTTGTGTCCACCGTTATGAGGATTCTCTGATGATCATCATTGTCGCTTTTATAGTTTGTATAACCATTTACCGATTTCTGTTTAGTGCTCTCTTGCAATTTAAATGAAACAAAACATGCACGTTACAAATGAAACAAAACATTCACAAGTAATGCACATAATTTTCACTATTGATTCTTCATTGTCTCTTGGCAGGTTTTTGGACTTTTGTTGCAGCATGGATTTAGACTTATAAAGTCAGCTCATGTTAACTGCAAATTGCTGCTCTAGAACGCCGTATAGAGTCGGGCTCCGTTACACTATAATCTGCTCAAGTTGTGTGGAGAGTGAAGTCTACGGACTCGCGAATTGGTCAGTTGAAGCTCGAGAGAAGATGGATGCTGCACCACAACTCGGCACAGGAAGAAGCGTAACTACTGCGATATATAATGAAATGTGAGTAAGATTATTATTTGTAAAAGTTGAAGCATAAACTGTATAATTTATATAGTATGAATGTTGAATTATCAGCATATATAATGTAATGTAATATGAATGTTGAGTTATCAGCATATATAATGTAATGTAATATGAATGAACTGTCTGTATAATATGCTTTATGCTTTATGAACTCGGGAATTGGTCAGTTGTATGTATAATATGCTTTATGTGCCTGCTGTCTGTAACTTTACAGTTTAGTTATAATATGCGATAATGTGTGTTCATAAGTGGTTATATGGTTAACCGTACCGCATTGATGAAATGGTAACCGTATTATTTAACGGTTAACCGTCACCAACGGTTGATGGTTGCGGTTGCAAAATAAACTAACCGTCAAAGAACGGTATGGTGCCGGTTGACGTTAGTAGCAACGGTTGCCGCATCGTATACACCCCTAGTTAGTACCAAAGGCATCTTCCATCAACAAAAGCTTAGAGGTAGGTCTCATTATATGATTATCGTACTGCCGGCTTTCTAGCCACGCAAAGCGACTATTCTGCTCTAAAATATACACTAATCCAAACTAACTGTGATTACTTACTTGTGACTATATGAGGAACTGTATATTCGTTTTGGTAACCATTATTTATAAATTCGAGGCAACTTTTTACCAGCAAGAGCAACATAAACAGATTTGAAAACAAGTTAACTACGATCATATAAATAAGTTAAACAGAAATGTCGAAGACAAACAAAAAGACAAACAACCTGGAGTTCTGTGTTGTAGTAGCTAATTCTTGTCATACCATATATAAAAGCATTAAAAACCTCATCAACCCTTCTTTGAGCTTCATTGATTATTTAGTATTTTACCAAGCATTAAGTCACAGACCATTTCCTCGTTTGCTTATGTGAAGATGCTAAGATTAGAATGAATAGTCGGGAATACAAATCAACATTAAAAAATTGTGCATCTACAACAGATTTTCTCACCGGCAACAAGTAATACATACAACACTGCATGTGTAAGAAAACCAAAGGCTAGATCATATATATATATATATATATATATATGGGAAAGTCTATTTAGACACAAAATTTTGACATAATTGGTGACACAATCGATCTCAATCATTGGATCTACCCCTGAATTCCACCTCTTCACATAAGGATAAAAAGATCCAACGACCGAAGCTTTGTGTCTAATTTTGTGTTCAAATAGCCGTCTCCTATGTGTGTGTGTATATATATGGCGAGCGTTCAATGACACCCTAAACAGTGCAGCACCCCTAAATGTCCCCTGATTTCCACCACATATCCCGTTTCTCTCTCTGCGCTCATTCTCTCACCTCCACTAACTTAAACTACTATAAATACTTGGTTTCTGTTGGGGGGAGGCATTTGGGGTGCCATTGAACGCTCCTCTCTCTCTCTCTCTCTCTCTCTATATATATATATATATATATATATATATATATATATACAGGCCCGGCCCTGGGGCCAGGCGAACTAGGCGGCCGCCTAGGGCCTCAGGTCTGGGAAGGGGAGGAGGGGGCCTCAAAGCTTTGATTGAAAGGATAGTGATACTATGTAGGTTGCGTTATAGAACTTGTATGAGATCTTTAGCTGACAAAGTGGTAGAGCTACCTGCTTCTCACCTAGAAGGTCTGCAGTTCGATCCTTCACAGATGCATGAGGCTCAAAATTTTTGCCTCCTTGAAAACTGCATGGGGCCTCAAAAAATTTTCGCCCACAACTCATTTTCCACCTTTCTCTGATCTGGCCTAGGGCCCCGGCTGACTCAGGGCCGGCCCTGTATATATATATATATATATATGTGTGTGTGTATATATACACATACATATATATACATATACATATACACACACCCCCCTTCCCCACCCAATTCTACATTATGACCGCTAACTGCAAGATTTCCAATACAAGTCCAAATCAACCGATCCAAGTTTTTGTGAAGTATACAAATGTGAATGCAGTAGATTTTACACCAACTTTAACATCGTCTTCTTTATCCTACGTTAACAGAAATGAGTTTCTTGAAAAGCAGAGAATAATAATTAACTAAGAAAACGACCGTACAAAAGAACCTGATGTGCATATATTGTATCCAACAAGTACCAGCAGTTTATAATGGGATGACATCTGCAGGATTGGTGCTTTCTCTTATTGTTGCCCGTCCTAAAAGTGCTCCCCAATTAAACGTCGAACCTAAATATGCTTGATGCTCTAATAAAACAGTGCCAAAAATTAAGCAATGCAAGAAAGCAAAAAAACATGTTTGATTGATAAGAACATCAAAGGGCCACTTGCATATTACTGCCTCAAAAAAGACCTATAGATTGAACTACAAACATATACAATGTTACACCAATACGTCTAAACTTTACAACCTACCATTTTAACATCTAACGGAACAACGCAATTAAGTACAAGAAAACCACGTTTAGCATCCAACTGTCGTTAAAGAACAACGATGCAAGTCATCGCTACCCGTTCTTAATAGGCCTCTTTCTAGTTTGCGATTGTTTGTCATCAGATCGATTTCATTAAAATTTTGCACGGTAGAACATTGCAATGTTCTCTTCATAATACTGAGTGTCTGAATATTAAATTCGTTATAATATATGATAGAATGAAATAAATTTGTTTATTGAAATATTAAATTGAAAATATTTCAAAAGAACTTTTTGTATACGGATATATATGTTAGCTTGACTTTTTTGAAAATATATATTGTTAACTTAGCATTTTTCGATGGCGTCCCACAAATACATAGCACTAAACTGTAAATGAACATGTGATAACCAACATAATCAATTGTTTAATGAATATGTATATAAGCATATATAGACAGTATAGTTGGCAATGTAGTTTCCTTGCCTATCGACGAATCTTGAAATGACAAAAAAATACTCTGTTATACCTAGTATCTTGAACTGGATTATATAAACGATGCATTAAAATTGAAAATGACTTTGAGATTTATAAGGATGCGATACCTTAATGATTTTGAGAGGTTCCGCAAAGAAAGATCGATGAAATAATGAATCATTGAGAGAATAACGAAGCTTGATAATTGAGAAAGAGTATTCCGTTCAGTCGTTGAGAGAATGAAGCTTGATAACTGAGAAAGAGTAATTCGCAGCAAAAACTGTTCCATACAGTTAGATTTTGGAAAGAAGTGGAAAACTGTTGTATGAGCTCGAAATTAGATCTAACAGGAAAGAAGCGGCCTATTTGTGTGCTGCTAAAAGCACCCAGAAATGTGCTTCCTAATACCATAACTAAACACCACCATCCTTCCTATACACATATGCCTCTGGTCACCACAAAATAAAAAAATGGCACCCAACCATATGAAAATAATTTAAGATAAATAATCTCATCTTCCTCATTAGAGCATTGGCTATTCGCGAGATCTTCGTTCGCGTATAAGTTCTCTCCCTTCATTGCTAAGAAATCCAACAGTAATAATTACTAAAATAAGTTTTTCTCGAATTACAATATAATTTAGAATTAGGGTTTAAGAGGAATCAATTGGGGAAGAAGTAGATGGCCGATCAAGTTTGGAAGCAAATCAGGTCGACGTTTATATTTGATCGATCGAGATAAGATGATAAAAAGAAATAGGGTTTACGTTTGAATTAATGGCGGGAGATGGAATACGCTCGGTAATTAGGGATTGAGTGGAGGAATAAAACTGGTGTTAGGAAGCACGTTAAATTAATTAAGAATGATTAAATTAAGCATGGTGTTAGGAAGCACATTTCAAGATGCTTTTAGTAGCACACTTTTTTGATTTTGGAAACATTTTTTGTTTTGTTTGGCGTAGGGGTAAGCATTTATTGGTTGAAAAATTAAGCCAACCAAACCATTTAAGTTTGGTCGATTTAGTTTGGCTTTGTAAGTTAATTAATTGGTTTTGGTTTTTATTATTATATTACTTTGGTTTATTGGTCAGGTTTGGGTTTCAATATTTGAAAACCGAACAAACCAATTAAACCAAACTTAAAAGTTAAAAAATTACCACTAACAATGCTATTATTTACAATATTTTCAGAGCAATATTATATTCTTCTTTAATTTCATATTCACATTTTTAGAAGAAGAGTTTGATTTTTAAAATATTTGCATTATATGAACTCAATTGTTTGTTTTAATTGTATGTTACTAGTAGATCGATTTTATTTTAATATAAACCAAACAAACCAACCAAACCGAATGAAATATTATCGGTTCGGTTGGTTTTGGTTTAAAAAATATCGGTTTGGTTTGGTTCAGTTTTTGATTCTTAAATGGTTATTTTGGTTTCAACATTTTTGATCGGTTTGAAACCAAACCACCCATTTGCTCACCCTTAGTTTTGTGTTAACTAGGTTGAGCAAGTTAACATTAGCAATCCGATAGATCACGTTATTGAGAATTAGACATTTATTTATTTAAATAATAATGGAAATAATATGGAAACACTTAGTTAGGCAATGAAACACTAAACAATTGTTGTGGACATAAAAATAAATAACAACCTTTTCAAATTAAAAATATCATGTGTTTCAAATTTACCTATTTGGTGTAGTATTGGCAGTACGCTTTCCAGAAATTACAAAAAACACAGGCTTACTTATCGATACATTTATTTTTTTATATTACATATCAATTCAGCATGTTTGATCCTAAGCCTTTTTAAGACTATTTCCCAATCATCACCCAGAAAGTCAAGAGGAAGTTGTGGGTATTTCGGGTAAATATGCCTAAGATCCTCTAGGATATGATTTCTTCTAAATTTATATGACGATATCATTGAAAATTATCTTTTCAATCTAAATATTGAATGACAAGTGTTGGCTAGCTTTTTGACCAAGCCACCAAGGTTCGCATACGAAGAAAATATGAAACTTCACACCTTTAGCCCTCGAAGACCCGATCAGATCGCCCTACCTTACCACGATCACGATCGCCCCCATGTCTCGCGATCCGATCCATCCCTTTCATCTCAACCCGTCCTTTCCTACGCGACTCGATCTGATCCCTGAAGCTGATGGATGATGACCAAGACCAAGTCCACCACGATCCGAGAATGTAGGATCTCGCGACGCCTATCTGTAACTGTCATATTGACCATTTCTTCCTCAAGCTACAAACTAGTCCTAGATTCTCGGAATTTGTGTCACGTATGACCACGATCCGCCTGAAGAAACCAGCTATAATAGCCCCAGACTTGGCATTTTTGAGGATCCTTTTGGCAATTCTGAGCTCTGACTCCACCATTATTATATCTCCATTATTATTGTTCAGAGTTGTCTCGAATTTATTGAGTGAATCAACATTGTAAAAGTGAGGTTGAGGGATAAATCATCGATTGTACTTGAATTTTAAGTATAATCATAGATATAAAGTGGACGTAGGCTCGTTAACGCCGAATCACTATAAATCTCGTGTCTTTCCTATTTTTCTTGCATTTTTTCTGATATTAATCTCTGCATAATTGAACAACTTGGGTGTTGGAACCAATTTTGGATCTAACATTTTGGTGCTTTCACTGAGAGCAAAGTCTCAGCATATTGGATTGTAGTTCTATTATTCAGATAATCAAGTTCGAAGAAAATGGTCCAAAACTCCACTGTTTTGATTTTTGAGGATTTCAGTAAAGCTCAGATATCATGGCTGGAAAGAAGTCTAAGGAAGTACAAGCCTCCCAAGCGACTGAATCTACGAACGAAGCAATTGAAGAGAGTGTTCAGGAGCGGATCGAAGCTCTATCCCCGGATCGTGGAGAAGAGGGGGCGATCCGATCCAATGAAGGCATAGCGACCCGAGCAGCTGAGGATGTCACGACCCAATCCCATGATAAGTCGCCATCCCCTACTAACCCTTCCGTGATCCGATCCCAGGGAACTACCACGAATCGACACCAGGAGGGTACCGCGAGCCACCAGCATAGGAGGACCACGATCCGAACTGATAATCAGACTACTACCCGACCTGGGAAGGAAATTATGGTTCGTTCCGCTCGTGCTGGTACTTCTGCTCAACCCGGTTCAAGTTCCTTGCGTATAAGAGAAGTGAAGATGACCAGTTCGACCCTTCTGCCCCAGTTACCGAAGGACATCTGACTCGAATACTTGAAGCATTGGACAGGAAAACTGATGAACTGGCCGCTCAAAGGCAGGAGAGCTCGTTGCTGCATCAAAATATTACTGCCCTGGGCAGAAAAATTGGTGATATTCAAAGGTAGGTTTCACCACCTCCAGCTCTCCCTTTCTCTCCGGAACATACGTCGTTGTCTGAAGAACCCCGAAGGAACCGACGATGGCCCCCTTTAGAAAGGGCCTAGAACATAGAGCAGCTTCGATTTGGATCTCTTCCATCTCGTGAAGAAGAGACACTTAATCAGGGAATTAGTAACCGCAACTTAAATGAGCCCGCTCTACCACCGAGGAACAGCTTGCCTCCCTCTCGTCGTGTGATCGACCGCGGCAACAGGGGGCAAGGGAGTTCTGCTCAGGGCCCAGATTTTGTAGCAGCACGTCAAAGAAATGCTAGAGGAGACCGTCGGGCGAGAAGTGCTGATCCCGAATCTACCCTGACCCATGCAGAGGTTGAAGCAATGATCAGGCAAGTCATGGTAGATAGCCATGGACAGTAGGGCTGCACAAAGTTTGGGTTGGGTCGGATCAAACCAAATACTTTATCCAACCCATATTGGTTTGGGTTGATGAATACCGAACCCGTATTCGACCTCATATGAGGTTGGGTTGGGTTGAAGTATGGGTTGGATCGGGTTAAATAGGGTTGGGTTGGGTTGCATACATGATCAATTCATAACATAAATTTTAACTCAATAGTTTACAACTATATGATAATACACAAATCACTGGAATTATATCCACATGATTTATGTTTATCACCAATCGATAACATGTAAATAACTAACATGCATAATTCAGCATATTTTAATAAAGCAGCATAATTCACCATATTTAACAACATAGAAAAAAATCAAAGCAAAAATTCTGTGTTGAGAATGGTGCGGAGAGCGGATGCGAAGGGAATGCCTGGGATGAATACAATTTCACTAATTTGGTGCAAATATCAAAGCAAAAATCTTATTTTTTTTAAGTGAGGTTGGGTTGGGTTAATATAAGGTTGGGTTGACTGAAAAATTACATCCGACCCATATATAGTATGGGTTGAAAATTGAAACCCATATCCAACCCGAACTACGTTGGGTTGGGTCAGATTTATGTGGGTTGGGTTGGATATGGGTTGTGTGGAGCCCTAATAGACAGAGGAATGAAGATTGGGGCATAGATCGCAGTCATACACCTTTTACTGATGACATACTGGATGTTACATTCCCGAGGCGCTCCAACATGCCAACCATGAATCGCTATGCAGGCAGAACTGACCCCATCCAGCACCTAATGCGATACTCCTGGTCAATGAATGTCGCTGCAGCTACAAACGCGGTAAAATGTAAAGCATTCCCCATATTCCTGGAAGATGTGGCATTATTGTGGTTTACCCGCTTGCCGGCACGGTCAATATCCAGCTTCAGGGAATTGAGTGAGAAATTCGTGAACCAATTCCGTCTTCATGCCCAGAGGTCTAAGAATGTGATTGAGCTATCCCTTATTAAACAACGACCAGATGAAAGCCTGAAGTCGTATTTGGATCGTTTTAACTTGGCTGTCACAGAAGTCAAAGATCCGCATGAGCAAACTGTGTTGATGGCCCTAATCGATGGCGTCGATAAAGATACCAAGTTTGGAAGATATCTGGCCGGCAAGCCACCCCTGACCAGAGAAATATTTTATGAAAAAGCTAATGTTCGCCTGCGTCGGGAGGAGATATACGCTAATCGGAAAAGAAAGGCTATAGATAAGGAAGATATCCAAAGCAACGTGGTCGTCAAGCAAACAGGAGATAGCTCGGGAAAAGTTGAAGTTAATGTCGGGAACAAGAATCAAGGCAGCGGTCCCCAATCAGGGAATAATAATAACAATAATCGGAAAAGAAATCGAGGAAATGACTCTCAGAGGAGATCCCGGCCCAGACCGTTTGAGAGCTTCACACCGTTAAATGATACGTTGGAAAACATCTTCCTGGATACATATAATGTCCTCCAGTATAAAAGGCCTCCTCCGAGAGATTCTACAGAAAAAGAGCGTGAAACTGGGAAATTACGTCTTTTTCATCAGATCCATGGTCATTCCACAAAAGAATGTCGTCACTTGAGAGATGTGGTTGAAAGGCTGCTACGAGATGGGAAGCTTGATGAGTATAAGGTGACTCCTAGGGACGGGGGCAAGCCGTACAAGCCCTGAACCAAAGCCAACCCACTGCCAAAACCGATGGCTCAGCAAAAGGGAAAAAAATATTGTTATCAATACCATAGTTGGTGGACTTCACCTGGCAGGGCACAGTTTCAGAGCTGTGGACCAATACATAAATGCAGCTAAACAGTATTTCGAAGTGGCGGAATGTAGTAACCCCGAGGACAACGCTCCGCTTAAGTAACAAAAGACAATGTCCGATGACGTCATATTTCGCGAGCGAGAGAGTATTGGAGTACACTCCCCAATTGAGGACCCATTGGTGATCACCGTCACCATCGGCCCGGCTATATTTCATAAAGTTTTGGTGGATAACGGGAGTTCCGTCAACATTCTATTCAAGAAAACATTCGACCAAATGAAACTCGAGCCGAAGGATTTGAAGCCATGTGAAGGTTGGATACGTGGATTTAATGGGGCCTCGATCGCTCCAATAGGATACGTGGAATTATCAGTAACCCTTGGGGAAGGAGAACGCCAGAGAGTGAGGATCCCCCCTTCGTGGTCCTGGATATTGAATCGTCGTACTATGCCTTCTTAGGCCGACCGGCCCTAGCCAAATTCAGGGCCTATATTGCACCCTGGTGCTTATTGTTGAAGTTCCTAACGGATTCCGGTGTGGATATAGTTAGAGGAGATCAAGTTGTTGCACGAGCATGTTACATTGCAGAGTTAAAATTGCTCCGCAAAGGGAAAGATGTAGAAGAAAAAGGTGGTTCCTCCCCTCCAAGGGAGGAATCGTCATAACAAATAAAGGAAATACCTCCAGGAGGGTCGTCCAGAGAGTTGCCCGAGGACATAGATCCCATAGAGGATGAAGAGCCTGGGGGCAGAATGGCGACTCCCAATGAAGCGACTATGGATGTACCAATCGATGATAGAGACCCAGATAAGGTCCTGAAGATTGGATCCCAGTTGGATCCTGTTCGAGCCAAAGAATTAATAAATTTCCTGAAAGCTAACTTGGATGTATTCGCCTGGACCCATGCAGACATGTATGGGATATCTCCCTCGATTATGAGTCATTCGTTAAGCATTAACCCGAAACATCCTCCTGTCAAACAAAAGAGGCAGATGCTTGGCCCAGAGAGGTCTATCGCCTTGAAAAAAGAAGTCGAAAAGCTGAAAAGTAACGGGTTCATTAAAGATTCAACATACCCTGACTGGATTTCAAACCCGGTTTTGGTAAAAAAAAGGCCAATGGAAAGTGGCGTGCGTGCATCGAATTCTCAGATTTAAACAAGGCCTGTCCGAAGGATAGCTTCCCGTTGTCTAGAATCGATCATTTGGTAGACTCAACCGCAGGTCATGAACTTCTTTCTTTTATGGATGTATACTCGGGGTACAATCAGCTCCCCATGCATGTCCCAGACCAAGAGCATACCAGTTTCATTATAGATTTGGGATTATACTGCTATGTGGTGATGCCCTTCGGTTTGAAAAATGCCGGCGCTACATATCAGCGATTGGTGAATAAGATGTTCTACAACCAAATCGGAAAAACGATGGAGGTATACGTCAACGATATTTTGGTAAAGTCCAGACAGTCATCCGATCATACTAACGATTTAGCAGAGATGTTCCGAATTCTCCGAAAATATGGGATGAAACTGAATCCTTTGAAATGCTCATTTGGGGTAGCATCTGGAAAATTCCTAGGGTTCATTGTAAGCTCGCGCGGAATTGAGATCAATCCAGACCAAATACAACAATCTGAAATATCCAAGAACCAAAGCAGATTAAAGATGTGCAAAGCCTTGCTGAAAAAGTGGCAGCGCTCAGTAGATTTATCTCAAAAGCTACAGATAAATGCATCCTGTTTTTCGAGCTAATAAAGCAAGGCAAGCGCAACTTTAAATGGACTCCTGATTGTATAGAAGCATTCCAGAATCTGTTGAATCATCTGGAAAGACCCCCGATACTGTCTAAGCATGTGGATCACGAGGATTTATTTATGTACTTGGCAGTGTCATCCCATGCGATCAGTTCGGCGTTGGTAAGAGAAGAGGATAAGGTGCAAAGATCGGTGTACTATGTGAGTAAGAAACTGGCAGCTGCAGAAAAAAATTACCCAAAAATAGAAAAGCTTGCGTACAGTTTGCTGATTGCATCTAGGAAGCTTAGTCACTACTTCGAGGCTCATCCCATCACTATTTATAATGATCATCCGCTTAAGCAAGTCCTACAAAGGCCAGAAGCATTGGGAAGGTTGCTCAAATGGAACATTGAGCTGAGTCAATTCGACCTGAACTTCCAACCCCAGAGGTCGATAAGAAGGCAGGCACTTGCAGACTTTATAGCAGAATTTACCATCCCAGAAGATGATGCGGTAACCGAGGAAGACGATCCGCCAAAGCTACTTCTTGACCCTAATGCCTGGAAACTATACGCTGATGGATCTAAAAATGACAGACGATCTGGTGCCGGAGCGGTTCTTGAAACTCCAGAGAAACGACTAATATATTACGCTCTTAGATTGGAGTTCCACGCAACTAATAATGATTCCGAGTATGAAGCTCTAATTGTCAGGTTGAAGCTTGCAAAGGAACTAGGGATAACAAAGCTAGACATCTTTTGTGACTCCAATTTAATCCTGAACCAAGTTAATGAAAAGTTTCAGGCTAAAAGTCCAAGGTTGATATCATATTTGGAAAAAGTAAGGAAGTTGCTGGACGGTTTTTATCACCATAGTATATCTCACATTCCTCGAGCAGAGAATCAAAGGGCAGACAAGTTAGCGAAGATGGCTTGTTCCGATAATCCAGAACAAAGGGAGCTAGTCCCGATTGAAGTACTACAGTTCCCTAGCGTGGATCAGATGGAAGTTGATCTGGTACTAGAGATTGAACCTGAAAGGGAGTCATGGATAACCCCCTAAAGAATTTTTTGATGAATGTAACGCTCCCAAAAAAGAAAAGTGAGAGGCGTGCAGTTATACGGAAGGCTTCCCGATATGTGTTGCAAGGCGAAGTCCTGTATAGACAAGGTTTCTCGATGCCTCTCCTCCGGTGCATCGCCCATGACGACAACAAGCGTATACTGAAGGAAGTCCATGAAGGTGAGTGTGGCGACCGCACTGGAGGGAAAACATTGGCAAAGAAGATATTGCGATACGGCTATTTCTGGCCCACTATAAACAAGGATGCAGCCAAGTATGCACGACGTTGTGATGCTTGCCAGAAGTACTCCAAAATTCCTAGGGCGCCACTTAACCAGTTGAAGACAATGACAAGTCTGTGGCCTTTTGCTATGTGGGGAATTGACATTATTGAGAGCCTTCCCATAGCAAAGGGCGGAGTAAAGTTCGCTATTGTGGCTGTGGATTATTTTACTAAATGGGTAGAAGCAGAGCCTTTGACCACGATCACAACCAAGCGAGTGATCACCTTTGTCGTTAAGAACATTATATGTCGATTTTGGATTCCAAAAATCATCGTAACCGATAATGGGACCCAATTCGACAGCACAATGTTTCAAAATTTCTGTCGGAAGTATCACATCGAGAGAATATACACCTCTGTGGCACATCCGCAATCGAATAGACAAGTTGAATCGGCAAACAAGGTGATCAAATCCATTCTAAGAAAAGATTGAAGAGGGCCAAAGCCATGTAGGTTGATGAATTACCCCTGGCACTATGGGCCTATAGAACAACGTACAAGTCGACGACGGGTCACACCCCGTTTTCCCTTGCTTTTGGAGCTGAAGCAGTCATTCCAGTCGAGTTGGAAGTACCATCTCATCGAACCATTTATTACGATCCGATGACCAACAATGAGTTTCTCCTTGAATCCCTGGACATGGTTGAGGAAAAAATGGACGAAGCCGACTTACGTGCCCTGAGGCACAAGTAACAAATAGCTCGATACTACAACCGAAGAGTACGAGCTCGGACATTTGAACCCGGAGACTTGATTCTGAAGCGCGTCTTTCCGCCCCCAGTACATATGGGCCCGAAATGGGAAGGATCGTACTCCATTTTATGAAGGCTTGATAATGGAACCTTCAAGCTAGCAACCGTAGATGGAGATGAAATCCCCAGAGTGCGGAATGCCCAGCATTTGCGGCCTTATCTGACAAAAAATGTCAGTTTTACTCTTTTGTTTTTAGAACCACGTAAAAAGGCTCGACTTGCCTATAACAGTCTGGTTATTTGAACAAAAGATTATAAAGTGGACGTAGGTCATGATTCGATCGAACCACTATAAAAATATCGCGTGTCATTTACCTTTACTGCACCATTTCTTATCTACTCTTTTATTTGATCAATATAAACTGTTACCATTTCGAGATTTGTTTTAAATTTATGCAGTAATCTTAAAGCAGCTGATTCAAAATGTCATCGGTCAGATCAGAAGGCTCACGGTAATTAAAGCTCCAAAAGGTGCAGCGAGGTAAATCGCACTACTGCTTACGCTCTAACTCCCGAGATCGGGGAGAGAGTATAAAGGATGCGGAGATAACGTCCCCAAGGCGTGAAGGTGCACCATGATAAACCGCCTTGATAACACTCTAACCCGCTGAAGGATCAGGAGAGTATAAAGGCGCCAGAGACTTAGCGCCCCTAGAACTTCTGCCCTGCTGAAGGATCGGTGAGCAGACCAAGAATCGAGCTCGAACTCTAACCCGCTAAAGGATCGGGAGAGTATAAAGGCGCTAGAGACTTAGCGCCACATGAACTCTAACCCGCTGAAGGATCAGGAGAGTATAAAAGCGCTAGAGACTTAGCACCGCAAGAATCATTACCCTGTTGAATGATCGGAATAGTACGAATATAATCCTAATCGGTCGCCAATAAGCCCTGGCCAGGCACTATAATGACGATTGATTAGGGGTATATACGTGCACCACCACACATTTACTTAGCACATGTATTTTTCGATAATTGTTTCGGTCATGATTAATAATTATTACTTATGACTTTAATAGTTAACTACGAATATTTCAGTTATGACCATTTAGGCTTTGCTAACATGATGAATTCACAGGAACATAGTGGTGCAAAAGAAATAGAATTTTATTTGCTGAAAGCTGATTTACAAAGAACGAGAAGCTAAACAAAAGTGAGGGCCAATCTCACGACTACATCTTTTTGGCCAAAGGAAATCCTAAAACTAAAACATGAGCTAATAACTGCATTCTATTTACGCTTGGGAGATGGCTTTGATTTTTTGTTTTTCTTCTGTTTCTCCAACTCCTCTTTATCAGCACCAGAGCGGTCACTCTTCTTCCTCTTCCTCTTATCGACAAGAGGCTCCGGGTGAGGACTGGAAGTTTTGGAGGCAAGCTGTGAAGTTATTGATTTGGAAGAGAATCTTATAACCAACCCAGCTTTGGGGTCGATTTCAGAAATAGGGGGCACAAATACAGGATCCTGTTCCCGCTTCCTGAGAACCAACTGCTTCTCCTTCCTAGCCTGTATGTCAGCCAAGGTTTCACTATCATCATCCTTGGCCTCGTCTATGATTTCTACCTCCTCTTTCTCATCTACATGACCGCCATCTGTGTCATGCAAAGCAGCAATAATCTCGACGTCTGCAGGAGCGCCAGTGCCAGATTCCATGGGTGCTACCGTAACTCTATCACTTGTTGAGCCCTTAGTTTGCTTTGGAATCTCGGAAACTTCAATACCAGAACCCGGAGGGACATCAACTTTCTCTGCCACTGCCTTCTCCTCTGCACCTTTTTCGACCACTTTGGTACCTACACCATGAGAAGCAATGGTTAGTGAATTGGAAGGAGATGTGGCCATGTCAGTTGTCCGTCCCATGAGACTATGACCAATTACGATTGCTTTAATGAACTGTGGAGAGAATATGGAGATACCTTCAGCCGACTCATCTCCCAGACTTGTACTGGTGGTCCCGATAATTGGAGGAGTTGGAGCCAAGGGATCAACGGATCATCGGGGTTATATCCCTCAACCTCAAAGGTTTTGGGCTCCACCACTGAGCTCGAGCTTTCGTGTGACGGCAAGGAATCTCGCTCGGTCCGAACCAGTCGCTAAACCGATCCAGGCCGTTCGAAACGCCCTATCGTTTGAGAACATGACAAAACAGAACGCATACAGAAGAACATTTCACTATATATTACAACAGTGCATCAGATTACAAGAATATACAGAGTATAAATGAATAAATATAACACAGAAATATCAGAGATTTAAATTACATTTAAATACATAGCAGCGGAAAATAATACAATACACAACTAGAATGAGATATACGGATACAAAGCTTTCCGGATATCGTTCCAGCTGTAAACCAGGATCCTGTGAATATAAATCTGCAAAACCAAAACTACTAGCTGCCCGTGTCAAAATAAGGGCACCCAGAGTTTAGGTTAAAACAATAAACTCCAGGTCAGTCATGTGACTGGTGTGAGAACTAAAACAGTTATTAATCTTTATTTTTAAATCATTAGGTAAATCAAGGGACCACGCCGTATAACACGGAACGGGTTTCCTCCCAAGAATACCAGTGCATAAAACAAACAGCGCAATGCTAAATAAAGAAAAATGAAGCTGTTATAAGACCCAGGTCCTATCACACAATGCAATCGCAAGCCGGGGGATAGGGTTTTCCCTTATAATAGCTAAAGAATGCTTGATACGTTTAAAACAAATCATTTGATACTATAATAAGTGCATAGTGTATAAAACAACTTCAAATCATAAGTATCAATCATAGGCGGCATAAGCGCCCCATCCCACTATGTCGCCATATATAGGATTACAACTAAAACCGCAAAGTCACGTATTTGGAAATTGGGTTTCCATCTATGAACCGAGGCTAGGGGCAAGATCCTCAACCGATTCGAGACAATCTAGCCCATGTCTCAGGCAAGTACTCAGTCAAGCCTTTGGATCGTCAGGGCCGGTCCACCGATGTGGATTAAAATGCCTGAACAATACGTCTCTCCACCCTATGGGGTGTAAGTCTGGTCCGTCAGCCGACCAGAAGCATCGGCCGAAACCGATATAACCGAGGCGCCTCGCAACAACAACAACCACATAAGTCAAACTCGTCAGGGCGTGAAAAACCACTGACGCCACTTCTAGCTAGAAAGAAACGCAAGTCCTCCCTGAGGTCCGTCTCCCGTTTTTGGTTCATACCGGGTGTGAAACACGCGAGGTAAACGTTACACAAAGCTACGCCACAAAGGCCGTGCTTTGATCATCACCACAAGACTTTGCTTTTCAACAGAAGCCTTGATCATTTGCATCTTAGCATGCCACACAGGCAAACCATCCTATGCAACCGATATCAGTCACACAGAATGATATCCGATGTCAGACACACAGTCCATTTACAAGTCCATTCTGGGTCTGAACGAAACCGGAGGCACCTAGTACCCCGCATATCCATCGATCTCCAAGTACGTCTGGACGATCACTAATTGTTTCCATCTTCTTGGGTGTACAGCCCAATCAAGATCATCAGTAATTACCCAAACGACGTGAAGACCTCCGGTCTTCGACCATCGTCTTCATCTTCGACTTATCGTCGTATCAGTTACTCAGAATGGGATTAACCCGGTCTTTCCGAATAACTCGCGTATATTTTAAGTAAGTGTTACACAAACACAACATACGCCTCATTCCAATTCATTAGTCACTAACCGTAAATTAATCAAGAGAATAATTCCCCAAATATTAACCCCGAAGGCCGAAACCAACATCAGATCAATATCCAGAAAACCATTCTGCTTGGCTAACCGCCAGTTAGTTTCTAAATTTCACATTCAAATCTAATTAAAGATTTAACTATCGCCTGGAGCAAAACTGGTGATACTCCATTCTCGATCTTTTCAATCTAATTAAAGATTCATTAAAACTCCACTTAGTTTTAATCTGTGACTGGGTTAAAGAATCAGTGTCATTTGAAACACGGTTCACGATAAACCCAAAGTCACATTCCATTAATTATCGGGTTAAAGAACGAGTGTTATTTAAAACACTGTTCACGATAAACCCAAAAATCAATATCCATTCAATTCCAATTAAATATTATTTAATTGGTACACTTCATTAAATCTAAATAAAAAGATTTAATCTTTTCTCAACTGGGTTCAAGAACGGTGTTAGTGAAGACACCATTCACGACAAACCCAAATCACATTCATTAATTATCGGGTTAAAGAACAAGTGTTATTTAAAACACTGTTCACGATAAACCCAAAAATCAATATCAATTCAATTCCAATTAAATATTATTTAATTGGTACACTTCATTAAATCTAAATCAAAAGATTTAATCTTTTCTCAACTGGGTTCAAGAACAGTGTTAGTGAAGACACCATTCACGACAAACCCAAATCACATTTGATATTCAATATAAGGCTCTGAATAGAAAATATATCGGCTTATATTCAACATCAAATTCTACGATTAACAAATGTCGTATTGGAAATAACGATATAAATATATATCTTTCAAATTTCCGTAACAACATCCGTATAATCACAAATTCCAACATCGAAATATTCCGAAGACAATTTCGATTCAAATCCACTCCAATGCAATCATTGGAAATTTTGGTTATTTTCAAAACCCTTTTCAAATTCAATTTATTTATTTAAAAATAAATAGAATTATAATTCTAGTTCAAAACTAGTTCATTTCGATAAAAATCTATTTTTATCTTTTCAAATAGGGAGTTTTTCATCCCAATTCTTTCTAAATCATTTCTTATGATTTTACACAAATTATTACTATTTTTAATAATTTTATCAAGGCCCGTACAGTCGATTTCCAACAATGGCCATCGAACTGCACTTACAGCGACCTTTTTCGAATTTGATTTGGACGTATCTCCAAATCCAACCGTTAGATTTCAAATTTCTAATATTCGTTAGAAAGCTCTTTTCGATACGAACCCAACGGTTCCGGTTTTAGGAGAATCCGACGGTCGGATCTCCCGTAATGTCCGTTTGAAATAAATGGTCGAAATTCGCGAACTGCCGCGGCGCGGCGCGTTCTATTCAGGCCATTATATTATATATATAATATATATAATATATATTTCGTCGATTTCTATTCAAAACGAATTATATAAATAGTTTTAAAATCGTTTCAAAACCTATTTCAACTTCCATTTCAATTCAAAGCAAAATTGAATTCTTCTTTATAAATTCGTTTCAAAATTCATTTCTATTCAATTTGAATTTCAATTCAATTTGAATTCATATTCAATTCAATTCATTTCGAAATCGTTTTCAATTCAATTCAATTCGAAATCGTTATATATTCAATTCATTTCGAAATCGTTTTCAATTCATTTTGAATTCGTTTTCAATTCAATTCATTTCGAAATCGTTTTCAATTCATTTTGAATTCGTTTTCAATTCGATTCATTTCGAAATCGTTTTCAATTCGATTCATTTCGAAATCGTTTTCAATTCATTTCGAATTCGTTTTCAATTCATTTCATTTCGAAATCGTTTTCAATTCAATTCATTTCGAAATCGTTTTCAATTCAATTCATTTCGAAATCGTTTTCAATTCAATTCATTTCGAAATCGTTTTCAATTCAATTCATTTCGAAATCGTTTTCAATTCATTTTGAATTCGTTTTCAATTCATTTTGAATTCAATAAAATCGATATAAATATCGTTCACGTCAAAATGGCGTCAATCCAATCAACACGGCTTCATAAATTTCTATTTTCAAAATAGTTGTTATTATCAAAATATTTCGTTCAACACATGACCAATCTCAATGAATGAGTACTGTCAACACATGAACTTTTATTTTATAATATTATTTATTTTTCAAATTGGAATGAGGCCCAATCAATTACCATATAAAGTTAATTATATGGATTTTCATACAACACATGTATATCATAGCATTGAAAAATAATCAATCATCAACCAAAGTGCACTACACTGTATAAGCATCAAATATAGATATTCAACGCTTATAACAGCCTGTCAATCGATCGATCGACACATTTAATCAATTAGGATGAGTGAACTTCAAATTTCATCCCAACACCCGTGTGGGGTTTCAAACAATCAAACAAATATTTTATTCGTGCAGTTGGGCGATGTGTAAAATTTATCGTCCCAATCAACGTCATTCAAATAGGTGTACATAAACAAACCGTCTGGTTTGTAAATGAATATTTATTTATTCACATTCACGTTAAAAATTATATTTTTAACGATAACACATTTTACTTTAACATATGAATTTCTATTCAGTTCATTCTTTAAATAAAATGCTATTTTTATTTTTCTAACATATTTTAGAAAATTTCGGCGGCATAACGGCACGATACTAGAAACGGGACGAGGCCTAGCCTTATCCCCGGACTAGTGAAGGCCCACGCCATTCACACATCAATCAAATCAATTTCATTATGCAAACCACAAAATTTGGAGTAAGAGTCTAACCTAGTCTTACTCCTTCGCCTTATAACGGCGCACGTCTAATCCTAACCAATTTATCGATTCAATTTTTCCCACCACAAACCACATTCAAACCAATATCACAATCAATAACCAAACAGCCAAACAAACAAGTCCATGGTCTGTGGACGATTGTGTCGGGTGCTACTAAGCACCGTCTGCATCCTAGTATAAATATATAACTAGAAAAGAAATAGAAAGGTGAGAAATTCTCACTTTTAGCTATCCAACCATCTCGACTCTTCTTTTGCAGAAGTCTTTGTCGTTTCGCCTTTTTGTCACCTTCGTTGCTGCTTTCACTACATACGTAAAAATCACATTTTTACTTCGCTATTCAATATATAAAAATCGAATTTTTATTTCAAAGTTCAATATATAAAAATCGAA
The DNA here is from genome assembly GCA_030737875.1 of Allium sativum. Lineage (NCBI taxonomy): Eukaryota > Viridiplantae > Streptophyta > Magnoliopsida > Asparagales > Amaryllidaceae > Allium > Allium sativum. The sequence continues at coordinate 1,011,585,095 of CM060926.1, read as the reverse complement.
TTTTTATTCCGAAGTTCAATATATAAAAATCGAATTTTTAGTTCGAAGTTCAATATATAAAAATCGAATTTTTAGTTCGAAGTTCAATATATAAAAATCGAATTTTTAGTTCGAAGTTCAATATATAAAAATCGAATTTTTATTTCAACGTTCAATATATAAAAATCGAATTTTTATTTCAAAGTTCAATATATAAAAATCGAATTTTTATTTCAAAGTTCAATATATAAAAATCGAATTTTTATTTCAAAGTTCAATATATAAAAATCGAATTTTTATTATATATAAAAATCAGTTTTTCTCTTTTCTTTATAAATCAGTTTTCAACTAAAATAAAATTCCGTTTTCAACTAAAATAAAATTCAGTTTTCAACTAAAATAAAATTCCGTTTTCAATACCTTTTAAAATTTGTTTCATACTTTAATTAAAATCAGTTTTAACTTAATTAAAAAAACAGTTTTAACTTAAATAAAAAAAAACAGTTTTAACTTAAATAAAAAAAAACAGTTTATTTGCTTTTCAAAGATCAGTTCTTTTTAAAACAGAAATAAAATATAAAAACAGAAATAAAATATTAATAAATAAATAAAAAAAAAAAAATGATGAAAACTTACAGTCGAGGGGGGGGGGGTTTGATGTCGGGTCGGCGCTGCGTCGGAGGTGGTAGGCAGGGCGTGGCGGTGGTCAGGCGGTCGGAGTTGGTCGCAGGCGGTGGCTCAGGGCAGTGGCGGTTCGATTTGGGTGCGGTCTTCGAGAGCGTCGGGGGTAGGGAGAAGCGGAGAGAGAGGGGAAGAGGAAGGGGGGAGGCGCGCGACTGGTGGAGGAGGAGGGGGGGGTTGGTCAACGCGCGGTGGCGCGGTGGAGGAGAGGGGCGACGGGTTGAGATCGAAGTTTTTTTTTTTTTTTTCTTTTTTTTTTTTTCTTTTTCTGCCTGTTTTAATTTCGGAAGGGGGGGGCCAGAAGTATTAAAGGGAAGGAGGGAAAAGAGATATTTTTTTTTTATTTTATTATTAAATTAATTTAATTTCTCTCTCCTGAGTTGACTTTTCATACGACCTCAAAACGAGGCCCACCGCCTGTCGTCCATAGCGTTTCACCCCCATTCCGAACACAATGGGATATGTATCGTAGGTTCATTCAATCGTTTCAATCAGTTTCTTTTAAATTTACATTTAAATCACAATATTGAATTTTAAACGTACATTTCAAATTACCGGGGTCACATACTAACTAGAAAAATTCCAGAAAAATATTTTCTAGCTTCGTATTGACGATACGGTCCTAACAAAACTAGTTTCGTCGAATTCTGAGACCGTTAGAAAAATGGCCAATTTCCAGTCGATTAAAATCAACTGAAACTGGTCAAACGCGTTTTCCTTTGCCACGCTCACATATTGATTCGAAAAATTATGAAATTTGAAACCTAGCAATAACTTAACATCACGGACCCAACAAAACTGGTTTCGTCGAAATCCGAGGTCATTTGCAAAATGTCCATTTTTAAGGGCCTGAATTCCATAGCGACTATTCAGGATTTTCAACTGGACATATCTCTCAATTTTTAAAGTGAAATCTCAGTTTCTTACATCCGTTAGAAAGATATTATCAATTAGATCCTAATGTTTTTGGTTTCACTAAAATCCAGATTGTTTTGCACCCGGTACATTCAATTGAAGTTTGAAATCGAATTATCGAACTACCGCGCCATTTTCAATTCCTTTTTTTTAATTATATATAATTATTTATATTCTAACGACGACGCGTATAATATATACGTTCGAATTATATTCAAAATAAATTTCTCGTCGATATTATTTAAAATAATTCATTTTAAATAATCAAAATTCACTAAAATGGCCAAAATAAAATTTTCAAACTGGCTCGCATTTTACGGGTTGTTACAATCTCCCCCACTTAAAACTTTTCGTCCCCGAAAAGGAACAAAGTCGAAAGTGGTTTGATTAATCAACTCTACGCTCGACCTGGCTTCCATTCTCCAACTTTTCAGTTTCTGAGAATTTCTAAAATTTCAAAAATTTGGCTAACACCCTAAATTTTTGAAAAATTTCGCCATAACCTCCCCTGCACCGGGAGCATCGGGGAATTTCAAATAGCTTCCCCGGTCCTTCAGATCTCAAAAAGAAAAGAAAAAGCCAAGCGGCTAGCCAATAGGCTCACAAAATCATCATCACCCAAACAAAACAGGAAATTATGTAGTAAACATGTACCTATTTGTCGGGCAAACAAATTTTATTCTCTGCTCTAGCCTCCTTGCTATGACCTGTTCAATGATATATATGTATATGCAAGCAAATGCAACCAATTTTCAATACAAGTCAATATTTGATACTATTAGGCTAAATGGCTAAAAATTAGCAAACAAATAAACAAACAACACAAACATCAATCAATTAGTGAATTTAACGTTTCAAATTCATAATTTTGATACATATACAAAAATCATGTTTTTGATGCCAATTCACAACAAAGTGTTCTAGCTATATAAGATTTGGTTCTCACACCAGTCTAATGGAAATATATAGATATCACACCTTCGAAACACGAATATAAATACTGATGATGTGGCCACATCATCAGAATTATCCCCGGGTGTCTAGAATGTGACTCTATATCTATCCAGTATATTAAAATTTCGAATACACGCGGATCAGACGTATACGCAAAATCTATATATACTGGACTGTCCAACTCAATATAAATAGATAATCAACTACGAATAATTGATTTAAATTTTCAAAACAAATTTGACTTTCATTTTAAAAATATACTCTTCACACTCGTTCTAGGATACTACTGATCCTATCTCTAACGAGTCATTCTCATTGGATATTACTAATCCAATATCTGATGAATTCTTTCGTATGTTTCTAATGTGTCTTGTTCTCTAGCTTTGTAAACCAAAGCTCTGATACCAAATGTGACGGCAAGGAATCTCGCTCGGTCCGAACCAGTCGCTAAACCGATCCAGGCCGTTCGAAACGCCCTATCGTTTGAGAACATGACAAAACAGAACGCATACAGAAGAACATTTCACTATATATTACAACAGTGCATCAGATTACAAGAATATACAGAGTATAAATGAATAAATATAACACAGAAATATCAGAGATTTAAATTACATTTAAATACATAGCAGCGGAAAATAATACAATACACAACTAGAATGAGATATACGGATACAAAGCTTTCCGGATATCGTTCCAGCTGTAAACCAGGATCCTGTGAATATAAATCTGCAAAACCAAAACTACTAGCTGCCCGTGTCAAAATAAGGGCACCCAGAGTTTAGGTTAAAACAATAAACTCCAGGTCAGTCATGTGACTGGTGTGAGAACTAAAACAGTTATTAATCTTTATTTTTAAATCATTAGGTAAATCAAGGGACCACGCCGTATAACACGGAACGGGTTTCCTCCCAAGAATACCAGTGCATAAAACAAACAGCGCAATGCTAAATAAAGAAAAATGAAGCTGTTATAAGACCCAGGTCCTATCACACAATGCAATCGCAAGCCGGGGGATAGGGTTTTCCCTTATAATAGCTAAAGAATGCTTGATACGTTTAAAACAAATCATTTGATACTATAATAAGTGCATAGTGTATAAAACAACTTCAAATCATAAGTATCAATCATAGGCGGCATAAGCGCCCCATCCCACTATGTCGCCATATATAGGATTACAACTAAAACCGCAAAGTCACGTATTTGGAAATTGGGTTTCCATCTATGAACCGAGGCTAGGGGCAAGATCCTCAACCGATTCGAGACAATCTAGCCCATGTCTCAGGCAAGTACTCAGTCAAGCCTTTGGATCGTCAGGGCCGGTCCACCGATGTGGATTAAAATGCCTGAACAATACGTCTCTCCACCCTATGGGGTGTAAGTCTGGTCCGTCAGCCGACCAGAAGCATCGGCCGAAACCGATATAACCGAGGCGCCTCGCAACAACAACAACCACATAAGTCAAACTCGTCAGGGCGTGAAAAACCACTGACGCCACTTCTAGCTAGAAAGAAACGCAAGTCCTCCCTGAGGTCCGTCTCCCGTTTTTGGTTCATACCGGGTGTGAAACACGCGAGGTAAACGTTACACAAAGCTACGCCACAAAGGCCGTGCTTTGATCATCACCACAAGACTTTGCTTTTCAACAGAAGCCTTGATCATTTGCATCTTAGCATGCCACACAGGCAAACCATCCTATGCAACCGATATCAGTCACACAGAATGATATCCGATGTCAGACACACAGTCCATTTACAAGTCCGTTCTGGGTCTGAACGAAACCGGAGGCACCTAGTACCCCGCATATCCATCGATCTCCAAGTACGTCTGGACGATCACTAATTGTTTCCATCTTCTTGGGTGTACAGCCCAATCAAGATCATCAGTAATTACCCAAACGACGTGAAGACCTCCGGTCTTCGACCATCGTCTTCATCTTCGACTTATCGTCGTATCAGTTACTCAGAATGGGATTAACCCGGTCTTTCCGAATAACTCGCGTATATTTTAAGTAAGTGTTACACAAACACAACATACGCCTCATTCCAATTCATTAGTCACTAACCGTAAATTAATCAAGAGAATAATTCCCCAAATATTAACCCCGAAGGCCGAAACCAACATCAGATCAATATCCAGAAAACCATTCTGCTTGGCTAACCGCCAGTTAGTTTCTAAATTTCACATTCAAATCTAATTAAAGATTTAACTATCGCCTGGAGCAAAACTGGTGATACTCCATTCTCGATCTTTTCAATCTAATTAAAGATTCATTAAAACTCCACTTAGTTTTAATCTGTGACTGGGTTAAAGAATCAGTGTCATTTGAAACACGGTTCACGATAAACCCAAAGTCACATTCCATTAATTATCGGGTTAAAGAACGAGTGTTATTTAAAACACTGTTCACGATAAACCCAAAAATCAATATCCATTCAATTCCAATTAAATATTATTTAATTGGTACACTTCATTAAATCTAAATAAAAAGATTTAATCTTTTCTCAACTGGGTTCAAGAACGGTGTTAGTGAAGACACCATTCACGACAAACCCAAATCACATTCATTAATTATCGGGTTAAAGAACAAGTGTTATTTAAAACACTGTTCACGATAAACCCAAAAATCAATATCAATTCAATTCCAATTAAATATTATTTAATTGGTACACTTCATTAAATCTAAATCAAAAGATTTAATCTTTTCTCAACTGGGTTCAAGAACAGTGTTAGTGAAGACACCATTCACGACAAACCCAAATCACATTTGATATTCAATATAAGGCTCTGAATAGAAAATATATCGGCTTATATTCAACATCAAATTCTACGATTAACAAATGTCGTATTGGAAATAACGATATAAATATATATCTTTCAAATTTCCGTAACAACATCCGTATAATCACAAATTCCAACATCGAAATATTCCGAAGACAATTTCGATTCAAATCCACTCCAATGCAATCATTGGAAATTTTGGTTATTTTCAAAACCCTTTTCAAATTCAATTTATTTATTTAAAAATAAATAGAATTATAATTCTAGTTCAAAACTAGTTCATTTCGATAAAAATCTATTTTTATCTTTTCAAATAGGGAGTTTTTCATCCCAATTCTTTCTAAATCATTTCTTATGATTTTACACAAATTATTACTATTTTTAATAATTTTATCAAGGCCCGTACAGTCGATTTCCAACAATGGCCATCGAACTGCACTTACAGCGACCTTTTTCGAATTTGATTTGGACGTATCTCCAAATCCAACCGTTAGATTTCAAATTTCTAATATTCGTTAGAAAGCTCTTTTCGATACGAACCCAACGGTTCCGGTTTTAGGAGAATCCGACGGTCGGATCTCCCGTAATGTCCGTTTGAAATAAATGGTCGAAATTCGCGAACTGCCGCGGCGCGGCGCGTTCTATTCAGGCCATTATATTATATATATAATATATATAATATATATTTCGTCGATTTCTATTCAAAACGAATTATATAAATAGTTTTAAAATCGTTTCAAAACCTATTTCAACTTCCATTTCAATTCAAAGCAAAATTGAATTCTTCTTTATAAATTCGTTTCAAAATTCATTTCTATTCAATTTGAATTTCAATTCAATTTGAATTCATATTCAATTCAATTCATTTCGAAATCGTTTTCAATTCAATTCAATTCGAAATCGTTATATATTCAATTCATTTCGAAATCGTTTTCAATTCATTTTGAATTCGTTTTCAATTCAATTCATTTCGAAATCGTTTTCAATTCATTTTGAATTCGTTTTCAATTCGATTCATTTCGAAATCGTTTTCAATTCGATTCATTTCGAAATCGTTTTCAATTCATTTCGAATTCGTTTTCAATTCATTTCATTTCGAAATCGTTTTCAATTCAATTCATTTCGAAATCGTTTTCAATTCAATTCATTTCGAAATCGTTTTCAATTCAATTCATTTCGAAATCGTTTTCAATTCAATTCATTTCGAAATCGTTTTCAATTCATTTTGAATTCGTTTTCAATTCATTTTGAATTCAATAAAATCGATATAAATATCGTTCACGTCAAAATGGCGTCAATCCAATCAACACGGCTTCATAAATTTCTATTTTCAAAATAGTTGTTATTATCAAAATATTTCGTTCAACACATGACCAATCTCAATGAATGAGTACTGTCAACACATGAACTTTTATTTTATAATATTATTTATTTTTCAAATTGGAATGAGGCCCAATCAATTACCATATAAAGTTAATTATATGGATTTTCATACAACACATGTATATCATAGCATTGAAAAATAATCAATCATCAACCAAAGTGCACTACACTGTATAAGCATCAAATATAGATATTCAACGCTTATAACAGCCTGTCAATCGATCGATCGACACATTTAATCAATTAGGATGAGTGAACTTCAAATTTCATCCCAACACCCGTGTGGGGTTTCAAACAATCAAACAAATATTTTATTCGTGCAGTTGGGCGATGTGTAAAATTTATCGTCCCAATCAACGTCATTCAAATAGGTGTACATAAACAAACCGTCTGGTTTGTAAATGAATATTTATTTATTCACATTCACGTTAAAAATTATATTTTTAACGATAACACATTTTACTTTAACATATGAATTTCTATTCAGTTCATTCTTTAAATAAAATGCTATTTTTATTTTTCTAACATATTTTAGAAAATTTCGGCGGCATAACGGCACGATACTAGAAACGGGACGAGGCCTAGCCTTATCCCCGGACTAGTGAAGGCCCACGCCATTCACACATCAATCAAATCAATTTCATTATGCAAACCACAAAATTTGGAGTAAGAGTCTAACCTAGTCTTACTCCTTCGCCTTATAACGGCGCACGTCTAATCCTAACCAATTTATCGATTCAATTTTTCCCACCACAAACCACATTCAAACCAATATCACAATCAATAACCAAACAGCCAAACAAACAAGTCCATGGTCTGTGGACGATTGTGTCGGGTGCTACTAAGCACCGTCTGCATCCTAGTATAAATATATAACTAGAAAAGAAATAGAAAGGTGAGAAATTCTCACTTTTAGCTATCCAACCATCTCGACTCTTCTTTTGCAGAAGTCTTTGTCGTTTCGCCTTTTTGTCACCTTCGTTGCTGCTTTCACTACATACGTAAAAATCACATTTTTACTTCGCTATTCAATATATAAAAATCGAATTTTTATTTCAAAGTTCAATATATAAAAATCGAATTTTTATTCCGAAGTTCAATATATAAAAATCGAATTTTTAGTTCGAAGTTCAATATATAAAAATCGAATTTTTAGTTCGAAGTTCAATATATAAAAATCGAATTTTTAGTTCGAAGTTCAATATATAAAAATCGAATTTTTATTTCAACGTTCAATATATAAAAATCGAATTTTTATTTCAAAGTTCAATATATAAAAATCGAATTTTTATTTCAAAGTTCAATATATAAAAATCGAATTTTTATTTCAAAGTTCAATATATAAAAATCGAATTTTTATTATATATAAAAATCAGTTTTTCTCTTTTCTTTATAAATCAGTTTTCAACTAAAATAAAATTCCGTTTTCAACTAAAATAAAATTCAGTTTTCAACTAAAATAAAATTCCGTTTTCAATACCTTTTAAAATTTGTTTCATACTTTAATTAAAATCAGTTTTAACTTAATTAAAAAAACAGTTTTAACTTAAATAAAAAAAAACAGTTTTAACTTAAATAAAAAAAAACAGTTTATTTGCTTTTCAAAGATCAGTTCTTTTTAAAACAGAAATAAAATATAAAAACAGAAATAAAATATTAATAAATAAATAAAAAAAAAAAAATGATGAAAACTTACAGTCGAGGGGGGGGGGTTTGATGTCGGGTCGGCGCTGCGTCGGAGGTGGTAGGCAGGGCGTGGCGGTGGTCAGGCGGTCGGAGTTGGTCGCAGGCGGTGGCTCAGGGCAGTGGCGGTTCGATTTGGGTGCGGTCTTCGAGAGCGTCGGGGGTAGGGAGAAGCGGAGAGAGAGGGGAAGAGGAAGGGGGGAGGCGCGCGACTGGTGGAGGAGGAGGGGGGGGTTGGTCAACGCGCGGTGGCGCGGTGGAGGAGAGGGGCGACGGGTTGAGATCGAAGTTTTTTTTTTTTTTTCTTTTTTTTTTTTTCTTTTTCTGCCTGTTTTAATTTCGGAAGGGGGGGGCCAGAAGTATTAAAGGGAAGGAGGGAAAAGAGATATTTTTTTTTTATTTTATTATTAAATTAATTTAATTTCTCTCTCCTGAGTTGACTTTTCATACGACCTCAAAACGAGGCCCACCGCCTGTCGTCCATAGCGTTTCACCCCCATTCCGAACACAATGGGATATGTATCGTAGGTTCATTCAATCGTTTCAATCAGTTTCTTTTAAATTTACATTTAAATCACAATATTGAATTTTAAACGTACATTTCAAATTACCGGGGTCACATACTAACTAGAAAAATTCCAGAAAAATATTTTCTAGCTTCGTATTGACGATACGGTCCTAACAAAACTAGTTTCGTCGAATTCTGAGACCGTTAGAAAAATGGCCAATTTCCAGTCGATTAAAATCAACTGAAACTGGTCAAACGCGTTTTCCTTTGCCACGCTCACATATTGATTCGAAAAATTATGAAATTTGAAACCTAGCAATAACTTAACATCACGGACCCAACAAAACTGGTTTCGTCGAAATCCGAGGTCATTTGCAAAATGTCCATTTTTAAGGGCCTGAATTCCATAGCGACTATTCAGGATTTTCAACTGGACATATCTCTCAATTTTTAAAGTGAAATCTCAGTTTCTTACATCCGTTAGAAAGATATTATCAATTAGATCCTAATGTTTTTGGTTTCACTAAAATCCAGATTGTTTTGCACCCGGTACATTCAATTGAAGTTTGAAATCGAATTATCGAACTACCGCGCCATTTTCAATTCCTTTTTTTTAATTATATATAATTATTTATATTCTAACGACGACGCGTATAATATATACGTTCGAATTATATTCAAAATAAATTTCTCGTCGATATTATTTAAAATAATTCATTTTAAATAATCAAAATTCACTAAAATGGCCAAAATAAAATTTTCAAACTGGCTCGCATTTTACGGGTTGTTACATTTCGCTAACCTTATCCTTGCCCTTGAGCCTACTCTTCTCCCTCTCTATCTCCTCATGGATTAGGCGTATACCTTCCTCCAAAGCCTCAGGTTCTTCACCTCCGAGAAAGGTCTGCATCAGTTGGCTTTCGTCAATTTCGTCGACCCCCAATCGCCGCTTCTCGCCCTCGACAATTGTGTCACATACATTGGCCAAGGTAATATGATAGTCTGGAATTCAAGAGATGTCTCGAGTCTTGATGACTTGACCAAAGAAGTCGAACAACAGTTCCTCAAAACTAGCTATGTCTTTCTCTCTTTCGGCGAGCTTATCGGCCGCAACAGTTGCCGACTCAAGAGCATTATTAGCACTACTTTCGGCAAGAGCTGCACGCTCCTCAGCTTGAGCAAGATGATCATTTAAAATCTCTTTTTCCTTTTTGGCGAGAGCGAGGCCATCTTTTAAGCTCGCCTTCACTTTCTCACAGGCATCTTTCTCAGTAGCGAAGCGTTCTTGTGCTGACTTTAGCTCGACATTAACTGCCCTGAGATCTTCCACTTCCTTTCTTAGGGCCACCCGTTCCTGGCTATTTAAGTCAAGCTCGTTACGAAAACGCTCCCTAGCACTCTCCAACTCGGACCTATAATTATCTGTGTCTCGCCGAGCCAAAGCCAGTTGGGCCTGTGCATCCTCTAGTTCTTTTTCCATTTTGCTCCTAGCCCTAGTATCATTATCAATCTTTACTCTGGCTCTGGCTGCGTCCCTCTCCATCTGGCGGATGATAGTATAAAGTGTAGCAGCATGCTTCTTCATTACCCCGTACTGTTTAGCCACATGGCAGACGTACCCTATCACCTCTGTGTCCCAATCCTCGGGGACCGGTTCAAGATCTGGGACGAACACCATCCTCTCAAAGTAAATATCAGGGAACTGCTTTCGCAAGCGCTCTAGCCTGGTCATAATCTCAGAACTGGGGGCAACATCCTCTGCGGCAGTAGCATCCAAGCCACGCTCATTAGAGGAAATAGGAGCTGTCTTCCCCTTTTCTATAATCCTGCCCTCGTCTTTGTTCTTGTCCTCTGGCTCGGGGTGTTTTTTGGAAGATTGGGCATGACAAGGAGTACGTTTCGGAGGAGTTAAATCTCTTGGAAGTTGCTTTCCCCTAGCCGGTGGCAATGGACGACTATGTGGCTTTCCATAACCTTGCTTCGGTGGAGATCGAGGTCGTGCAGAATAAGATTGATGAGAATCCCGGGGCTGACGGCTATCCCTTCCCTGACTATCGCTACGAGTATGCTCGGGATCTGGAAGGAGGCTTGGTGTGCCCTCGCGAAGGGAACGATAAGAATAAGACCGTTTGCGAGACATTTTCCCTACAAAGGAAACAAGTGCATGTTAGAACTATGAGCCACAGTAGTAAAAGAGTGTTATGATAAATGGTGCATGTGATTTGTGCATCCCGTGAAATCCCCTTTTTAAACGGACCAGAGCCCGGAGTTAGGCTCGTGTGGATGACTTCTTTTTCTCCAACTGGGGCATCCGTCTCATCGGAGATGGGAAAAATTGGTTCCCCTCCGAAATCTTCTTGAGTATAAATATCGTCTGGCAAAGGAATTTTATTTAATTCCCCGAGTATCTGTTCCTCCGTTAATTCATCTTGGGCGACAGACGCAACTGGCGATGAAGTTCTTAAGGGAGACTGCCCACCATAGGTCGGGACCTCCTTTGACTCATCGGCTCGTCCCTCATCTCCTTTGTATACGTTTAAATCCTCATCATCCTGATTAATCATTGGCGAAGGACTCTTGCGAAGAGTAGTTGTCTTTACAGCTTGAGAAGTTCCTTCTCCTTCAGTCAGGGGTATATATTTGTAAAATTTGCCGCCCGCTCCAAGTCCAAACCTTATGTCTAAGAGACGATGTTTGTGAAGGTTCTCGTCGGTGATACATTTCTTAATCCTTAAGAAATCCGAGTTACTCATGAGGAGGCGGGACATTCGGTCTTCGTATATCGATCCTTCCGTTCTCTCAAAGTTGTGATATGTGTGGAACAAAATGATTCATTAGCACTGAAGTTATGCATTCGAATTAAACACGGAAAAGTTGAAAACATACTTGCTTGTAGCCACTTCCTCGCGCGTCCGGCTTGATGTTTTATATAGAACCAGTCAGATTTGACATCCCCTATATTACTATAACCATCTGTCACAACTTTTCTATTGGCGACCGATTTGAAGAAAGAGAAATTGGGAGCCCCTGCGGAACGATGTTTGAAATGGTAATAGAACTTCAAATCTTTAAGAGTAAGTTCGGTCTGCAGAATCTCCATATAAGCAACGTACAGAGTATAAAAAGCCGCATAGGCATTCAGGTGGAGTTGCATGGGGGCAATGTGTAACTGTCTCAAGAGATCAACAAAAAGTGGAGGAAAAGGAGGAATAGCCCCTACCCAGCACATGAGTCAACTAATGGTCATGTACCCCTCTAGGGCAGAGTGAGGTCTATCTTCGTTTTCTGGAACTTTCACGTTGTCCCAGGGAATTTCGTGTCTTAAACATATCTTCTTAAGTTTTATATCGTCTAACTTAGAGGGTAAAGAATTAGTGAACTTTTCTATTTCCTTAACACCCGGAATTTCATCAGGGGCTCGATCATCCTCATCTTCAAGGGACGTGCTTTCAGAAGTTGTTGACTCTATATCGGTCCCTGTCTCGTAATCAGGATCGGATTTTTCCTCACTTGAATCTGAGGAAAGCACATCAGGGTTATGATGTATTAATGTCTCTGATTCGGTACTATCATTCGATGTCTCAATCACTTGCTTATCCGACATAGCTGTGTTGGCAAGTAAAAATTAGAACACAAGTTACACGTTCCCCGTGTGTGTAAGTGCAGTGCCCGTGCATACATGTAAAAGAAGCATGAAGTTAGTTAAATGAGTAGGATAATGGTTGTTATATGCTGTCAAGTTATGTTGTTGTTCAGTTCAGAAAGATCGTCTCGAGGGCTCTAGCCTAACTGTCCATTGATTGATCAGGGTTGCATTGCATTATTTGGTCAACATGCGCATCGGATTGTTCATCGAACTGGCTCGTGGGACAGGGTCTGGATCGTGATGCATCGTCGAATCGTGAAATAGGTGTGGGCTCGCGGCAAAGCACCAGCTCATGGAAGAGCATCGGATCGTGGAAGCCGGTACGAATCGCAATAAACCCTCGCGATCCACCTTTCCCTATACTCTCGTGAACCAGTGACCCACTCATTACCACGACCCGGCTCGCTATCCAAACCCTAATCGTTCCATCTACCACCCTCACGAACCATTCCCTTGCCATCACCATGAACCAGACCGACCTGCTCCTTCTTCTTCCTCCTCTTTTCTCCTCTCCATCCGAAAACCCATGAAACTAAACTCATTTTCGATATCAAATCCAGTACTCTCGCCATTACCATGGTCACATCGCTGTAGAATTAACGGAAATAAATGGAGAACAAGAAAAACAAAAACTTCATGGCCTTACCCTTTCTTTTTATTATTTGATCTCTGGATTTTTGTAATGAAAATCAGTTTAGGGTTTTAGATGAGTAGGTGGCGGCGGTGAAAACGGGGAAGAGAAAGGAAAATGGGGAGGATCCGAGTTATATAGGCCAGGCGGTGACCCTTGGCCTTCTATTTTTTTGTCCTTTTCGGACTGTGGAGAGTGTTGGGCCATAGACCCAGGCCCACCGACGAAACAGTGGGGCCGGTCCCTCATGTGGCTCGTGAATTGAGGTGGGGGGGGGGGGGGGGTGAACCCACAATGTTCCGCGGAAAAGTTTAAATGATCACTGGACCAAAACAAGTATCCAATCCCATGGACCGTGGTGTGTTCTGGCGATCCGGCTCAATAAAAATCTGTCGGAAATAAAAATTCAGAAATGCTTACAAAGATTTGAAAGTTTACCTGGAAATTCGACTATGAAGCTTCCAAAAACTTCAGAGATGAGAATTAGCCAATGAACAAGGAAATGATTGAGGATTTAACCGGGTATTTATACCAGTCAAAGGACGTAACCTTCTAAAGCAGTACGACATTTCAAATAGTTACGACCACTGATTTGCATCGTTCTATGAAAAGGTATCTCCGCAGTTTCGAAGCATGTTTCATCCTTAGTAAAACATACTTCGAGGGGGAAAAATGTTGGCTAGCTTTTTGACCAAGCCACCAAGGTTCGCATATGAAGAAAATATGAAATTTCACAACTTTAGCCCTCGAAGACCCGATTGGATCGCCCTACCTTACCACGATCACGATCGCCTCCATGTCTCGCGATCCGATCCGTCCCTTTCATCTCGACCCGTCCTTTCCTACGCGACTCGATCCAATCCCTAAAGCTGATGGATGATGACCAAGACCAAGTCCACCACGATCCGAGAATGCAGGATCTCGCAACACCTGTCCGTAACTATCATATTGACCATTTCTTCCTCAAGCTACGAATCAGTCCAAGATTCTCGGGATTTGTGCCATGTGTGACCACGATCCGCCTGAAGAAACCGGCTATAAATAGCCCCAGACTTGGCATTTTTGAGGATCCTTTTGTAATTCTGAGCTCTGACTCCACCATTATTATATCTCTATTATTATTGTTCAGAGTTGTCTTGAATTTATTGAGTGAATCAACATTGTAAAAGTGAGGTTGAGGGATAAATCGTCGATTGTACTTGAATTTTAAGTATAATCATAGATATAAAGTGGACGTAGGCTCGTTAACGCCGAACCACTATAAATGTCGTGTCTTTCTTGTTTTTCTTGCCTTTTTCTGATATTAATCTCTGCATAATTGAATAACTTGGGTGTTGGAACCAATTTTGGATTTAACAACAAGCATCTTCGGAAATTACACCTTTGCGAAAAACAAGGTTTTGCCATAGTATGAAAGAGAAATCAGTAGTTACAAAAGGGAAAGTTATCACCGAAAACACACATCCGCGACATCAAGTTTTACAAATATTCTTCCTATTCGTACAAAATTGACCTTTCAAACAACTCCATGAAAAAACTATTTTTGTTGTATTCAAACTTCTCTGGGGTAAGTCCCTAGGGATGGAAAGAACCCACGATAGGTTCCAGCACTCGCCAGGGGAAGGTCAATCCCAAACTCATCCAAGCAACGTCTATGAAGACGTCGAAGTAATCACCACTGTGCACTCCTAAGAAGGAGAAGTCTGTTGTACAAAATCGATTATAAACCTTATACAGAAACTCTATCAAAACGTCTTTGTCCTCAATTAGCGTACAAAATAATGTCATTAACTCCTTATTTTCTTTAAGAGTCGCCGCCCCTTGAACTCGAGCTTTTCTCGGTCTTGGCACAGCTTCATGTTCTTTGTAAAACATAAGTTTAGAGGCACTTTTGTCGAGATCATGATATCTTTGTATTAAGGCATTATAATTTTTCAATAATCTTCTATTCTCTAAGTAGGACAAAGTAATATCCCTCTATTTTTTTTATCTAATTCTGCTTTATATTGTGAAACGAGACTTTTCCTTGTTTATATAACATTAAAGAAAATTAATTACCACAAACGCAAGAAGGAAGGAAACACTTCAAAAGCGAAATCCATACATGAGAAGTTGGAATGTCAGACTGAACGAGTCATTCTTTTCCCTTTGGCTCAGAAGAGCTACCCTCTTTGGTAAAAGTTTCCTTTGGGTCTAGATCAGTAAAAGTGCCAGAAGGATTAGGATTGGTTCCTTCGGAAGCCTTAGAGCCACCAACAACAGATATCAAGAATTTACTACTATAATTTAGTTTCTATCAATGTCAAAATACTTGAACCAAGAAATTTATTTAAATCAAAGTTAGAATGAATAAATTTATTTTAATTATAAAACGGGCCTTAAATGGCGCGGTAGTTTGAAAATTCGATTTCTAATTTCAAATGAATGTACAGAATTCAATATGAATCAGAATTGGATGATACAAGAAATATTTAAATCTGTTTAACTATATCTTTCTAACGAATTTAAGAAGCTGAGATTTCACTTTAGAAATTGTAAGTTACGTCTAGTTTAAAATTCAGAATAGTCGTTATGGAATTTATATATATTTTATATAATATAAAGCCTTTAAAAATAGCCATTTTGCAAATGACCTCCGTTTTCGATCACTTTTATTGGATCTGGAATGTAAAATTATTGTTATATTCCAATTTTCATAATTTGTGGAATTAATATGTAAGCGTGGCAAGAGGAAACGTGTTTTGTCAATTTCAGTTGAATTGGATCGACTAGAAATTGGCCATTTTTCAAACGGCCTCCAAATTCGATGAAATAAGTTTTGTTAGGACTGTATCGTCAAAACATAGTTAGATTTATTTTTCTGGAATTTTTGGAGTCGGTATGTGGCCCCGGTAAATTAAAATGTGCGTTCAAATTCAAAATAAATTGATTTATATTTTATTTTAAAGAAAAACTAATCAAAACTAATCAAAACAACAGGATTGGCTTACGAAACATATCCCATTGTGTTTGGAATGGGGGTAATTAGTTAGGGACGACGGTCGTTGGGTTCGGTATGAGAATTCAACTTTTTAGAGATAAATTAAATAAATAATATATATATATATTATAAAGTCAACCCTTGCTTTCTCTCTCTCCCTTAATTCTCTCGCCCGACGCTCAGAAAAAAAGAAAAAAAACTCTCTTGATCGCGCTTCAGCCCACGCCGCCCGTCGCTTTTCGCACCACCGCCGCCCGCCGTCGATTCCACCCTTCCTCCTCCTCCCTGTCGGTCTCTCCCTATTCCCTCTCTCTAATTTAAAAACCGCCAAACCCATACCCTTTTCAACCCTAAATCTTCCGCTTCCAACTCCTGTGGGCCCGCCGTCAGCCAGGGCGCCGTCCCCCAACACCTCCCGACCACCAGCGACCGCGCTCCTCCCTTATTTATATAACATTTAAGACTTCATGAGTAGTTCAAACATATGGATTGAAATATGAAATATCACAAAAGAATGTGAGGAGGTTTAGCAAATAATTGTATAAATGTAGGCATTTAAAGCGGAAATCTTTTTATTCAAATTATGGCAAATTTATTGAGATAAATATATAATATTTTTTTTATTATTGGTTACATGTATTATTTAGACTATGTGACTTATTTAACTTTGTGTTTGGAAGAAAACTAATTTTGCCATTTTTGTTGATATGAACATGGTGTACATTTTAAAACATCACACGCAGCGTTAGGTAGATGAATCAACGATAATTTATTGATTAAATTCATTTGTAAAATTCAAAATCACTTGATTTATTTAGACATATTGACTTAAACGTACAATGTTATGTGATATTGTGTAGTGTTTTGTAAATAACTAAATAAATTTTAAAATGTAGGCATTTGACATTAATATTACAATGCAATATGCGGTAAATGTATTGATGTAGATGGGTTCAACTTTGAACTTGCGATACTTATTTATATGTCTAATTTATGTTGTGTAATTGACGTGTTCATATATTTATTTTTTTATTTTTGTTAATACAAATATGATTAATCTTGATGTGATTTATTAGGTGAATCAATGAATTATAGTTTGCAAAAATATTTATATAGTTTTAGTATTATGTAATTAATTGTAAAATATGATACTAAATGTAAAATGCTATAAAAGAATCGAGAGAGATTCAAATGATTATAAAATAATTGAAGTGTGGGTATTTGAAGCAAAAAAAAAAAATAGTTTTGTCATTTTTAGCATTGAAAAGAAATATTAGTTAATTAAATTTAATTTAATTACTTAAATTTTGGGTTTTGTAATTACTTTAATTATCTGAACTTAAATATAAAATGTTAGGAGCTAACTGTTAATAAATAATTGTGTAAAAATTGAAATGTCCATATCAAAATGTAAAATGACATAAGAAGTAAGATAACATGAGAGAAATAGTAAATAAGTATAAAGTGATAAACTACTTTAAAAATAAGATATCTTAGGAGAATTAAGAAGAGGAGAGAAAACTTCTAAAATTAAGAAGAGAGATTTAAAAGGTTCTGCTTTACTATTATTTAATAGATTTGAATATTTATAAGACTATGACCTGAAGATCACAATGGTCGTTGAATCACCACATCCATTTGATTGATCGCGGTCTTGATATTTACTTGTAGATCCAAATTTGTTCCCACTATTCGACTATTAAAATTTTGATGTAGCCTCAAATGATTGATTACCCTGGTGTGGATGTTTTGAATAATGTAAATTTGTTTCTATTTCAAATTCTTCCCACTACATGACTATTATATATTTTTATGTTCAACTTTATTCTCAATACAATATGGTTATTTGATTTGCATTATTCTCTATTGTATGAAATTAGTAATGGCTTATACTGGTATTTGATTTGTAAATGTTGCAACTATGAAGTTTTGAATAACAGAATTTATCAATCCAAAAGACTCACAACAAGCTACATCAAGAGGTTGGCCTTTATTTTTTTAAATTTTTTTCACTACACAAAACTGAAGATGAACTTATCATGTTAAAACTAACAATATTTGTTTTTATCCGATACCCATTCAAATTTCATACAACTAATAATATCCACTTTTGTTAAAATTTTCTTAGGTTAAAACTGAAGATGAACGGTGGTTTCCAGCTCCGTTCTTCCAGGCCATATTCCGGCCTATCCATTCACAACCATACCTCCCTCCAATTTAACTTTTTGAAGAGCATCCCCTCCTCTTCAAATCTGTAACCGCCACCCTCCGTCTCGTCGCCTGTGCGAGGAGATCTGACCCTCGAAAGTCGGGCTGTTTGGAGCGCAGCCGCCGTCGATTGTGACCACCAAAGTGGACCCCACTTCAGACGCAGTGGCGCCCCTCCATTCCCTTCGATGCAACACCTCCCGATCGTCCAATCGTTGCACGGATTGATTGCAAAATCCATACCTAATTTTGAACGTTTTAAGAGAGGTAACGGGTTATTTTAATCAAACTGTTTTTAACACTTTAAAACCGTTGCAAACTTCTAAAAATCATATCTTTTTGCTATGTGGTCGAAATTCGATGAAACATGAAACATGGGACTCGTGTGTACGTCTTCTACATTCTAGAAGAGATCGGAGAATTTTTGGAGCTTCCTACAATTTTTGAAGGAGTGGAACCCAAAGTGAGATTTCTAAATTATAAACGATATGGAATGACGATGTATAAATTATATAATCGATGTATCAGTTATATAAGCGTTGTACACCTCATGTATAAGCGTTGTATAAGTTGTATGTATGATGTATAAGTTATATATACGTTGTAAAAATCATATGTACGTTGAATGGAATTGAAATGATATTGAAATGAAATCGAATTATATTTATATATGTATATCTATCTATCTATATATATATATATATACATACTCCCCTCGTCCATAGACCATAGACGAAATATATTGGTTGTGATTGTTTGGATTTTGGTTGATGTGAAATTTGGTTGATAAATGCGAATGGTTGATATGATTGATTGTGGTTGAAACCCAATAGGATTAGTTTATGGGAAAATTCATCTACGTACGAACTAGATATTGAAATCCCCATTGTCAAAAACTACGAGGCTTTAAGGTAGAGCGAGGAGCCGTACTCGGGACGGTGCCGGTTTTAACTACCCTGCCGTTACGCTGCCGAAATTTTCTGAAATATTCCTGTGTTTGATTTATATTCATGTATTGAAATATATTCATGTGTTGGAAAAATATTCACGTTTGAAATAAATTGTTTTAACAATAAAAATCACATTTTTATAATATATACGAATCGCTAAAAATCTTCATTTTGAAATAAAATGGTTTGAACGATAAAAATAACATTTTTATCGAATGTATGAAATAAAATGGTTTGAACGGTAAAATCAACATTTTTATTGTATGTACGAAGTATATAAAATATTCATGTTTGAAATAAATTGTTTTAACAATAAAAATCACATTTTTATAATATATACGAATCGCTAAAAATTTTCAATTTTGAAATAAATTGTTTTAACAATAAAAATCACATTTTTATCATCTATATGAAGTATATAAAATAATCATGTTTGAAATAAATTGGTTTAACAATAAAAATTACATTTTTATTATATATATGAAGTATTAAAAATAGTCATGTGTTGAAATAAATATTTGTTGGATAAAAATATTATTTTTATCACATATAAGAAATGAAATGGTTTAGAAATCAAAGAATGAATTAAATTTTTATATATATAAATATAATTAAAATAAATTGAATAACGAAGCTGTAGTTCGTATTTTGAAACTGTGATTTCAAACGATTGTATCGGGAGATCCGACCATCGAATTTTCCCAAAACCGAAACCGTTGGGTCCGCCTTGGAAATATCTTTCCAATGACACCAAATTTGTAAAGATCCAACAGTTAGATTGTCTGGAATGTTTAATTCAATTCTGAATAAAAACAGTGCCAGAATGGATTATATTTATATATATATATAAAAAAATAATTAAAATAAATCGAATAACGATGTTGCAGTTCGTATTTTGAAATCGTAACTTCAAACGATTGTACCGGGAGATCCGACCGTCGGTTTTTCCCAAAACGGGAACCGTTTGGTCCGCTTTGAAAAGATCTTTCTAATGATATAAAATTTGTAAAGATCCAACGGTTAGATTTTCAGTTATTTTCAAATCAAATCTGAAAAAAACAGCGTTGTGACCGCGTTATGGCCTAAAACGTCGTTTGAATAAATTGTCGATTTTTAAATAAATAAAAATAGCGATAAATCGTTATAAAATATTATAAATGATATGGAATGGAAATAAACTGAATTTACCCAGTTTATTGGATATTTGATGGTTGAATGTGTTTGACATGAAAATTACATTAATGAACTGAATTATGGATGTCAAATAATTTAACCAGGAAATGAATTGATTTAATTCTAAATATACGTGAATTATTTGAAAAGACCGAGTTAATTCTCATTTCAAATAATTGATCGATGATTAGAAGTCAAAGATATGAAGACGGTGCTAGACCGATGATCTTCACATCAAATGGATGGCTACTGATGCCTTTGATGGGAGTTGCTGCCCTGACGGGGTTACAGTGGTGGTTGTCTGGACATACTTGTTGATTGTTCGGATGTGCGAGGAATAAGGTGCCTCCGGTTCCGTTCAGACCCAGAACGGACTTGTAAATGGATGTGTGTCTGACGTTGTAACTTGACAACGTGGCATACGGAGATGTTGTGCTCAAGGCTTTTGTTGAAAAGCAGAGCCTTGTGGTTGATGATCAAAGCATGGCTTTAAATGGCTAGCTTTGTGTTTAGCGTTGATTCGCGAGCCTCACACCCCGGTATGAGCCAGAAACGGGAGAGGACATCAGGGAGGACATGCGTTTCTTTCTAGCTAGGAGTGGTGTTTTGGGTTTTACACGCCCGAACATTTTACTTGTGTGGATGATGGATAGCGAGGGCTCGGTTATTTCGGTCTCTTCGGGGCCGATGGTCTGGTCGGGATATGACCAGTTTACGCCCCATAGGGCGAGGAAACGCGCTGTTCAGGCATTTTAATCCACTCCGTGTAGACCGGCCCTGACGATCCAAGGGTCACTCGAGCTCTGATCCTGAGACATGGTAGGCTAGATTGTCTCGAAGCGGTAAGGACGATCCCTTGCCTTGGTTCATAACGGAATCCAATTTCCAAATACGACATCGTGCGGTTTTGATTGTATACCTATATATGGCGACATAGTGGTATAGGGCATTTATGCCGTCTATGATTGATACTTATGATTGAAATTGTTTTTGAAACATATAAACACCGATAATAATATCAAATGCTTTTGTTTTATACGTATCAAGCATATTTTGGCCATTATAAGGTAAAAAACTCTATCCTCCGGTTTGCGTTGCATTGTGTGATGGGAATTGAGTCTTATAATGGTTTCATTTTTATAAAAAGCATTGCGATGTTTAAATAATTTACTTGTTTTAAAGCTCTGGCAATCCAATGGGGAAACTTGTTCTGTGTTAGCGGCGTGGTCCTGTGATTAGCCTTATTATGAAGTAAGATAAGTAGATTTCTCATACCAGTCCCGTGACTGACTCGTAGTTTGTTTCACTTGCGAACTCGGGTGCCTTATTTTCTATACGGATAGACTTATATTCAGGTTTTAGCAGGCTCTCTCTGGATAGCTATGGAGCTGAAGATGGATTCTGTCACTTCTTTCTTTTTATGCTGTTCAACTCCTGTTGTACATATTATGTTTTGATTCCACTGTAGACATTTTATGTAAAGTTGAACTTTATTTTGTACTAAGTATGATCCTGTATATTGTGTAACTCTGATGATTATTATTTCCAGTATATTTTGATGTACATTATTTGGTGTATTTATTTATTTGTGTTCTGCTGTTATTTGTTTAAGTGTAATATTCCAAAGATTACCCTTGCCACCGTGGAACGGGGTTTTGGGATCGTCACAACGTGGTGTCAGAGCTTTGGTTAAGCTTAGTTCTGGAACATAACATAATAACGAACTCATCGGAAATAGAATCAGTAGTATTCTATGACGAATTACTCATTTCAGAGAGGATCAGTAATATCCTAGAAGGAGCGTAGTAGAATGAAATACACCCCGATAGACACATTTACATTCAAGTATATGTCTCTATGCTTTAAAAATATCTTTTCTGTTGGTCTGACACTTTGTATGCTATTTGAAGACATAGAAAAAAATGAGTTGCAAAAGCATAAGAAGTAATCCTATGGTTCAACAACCTAATGAGCCAAATGTGCTTCCACAGCCAGGATCGGATATTGTAGCTCTATTAAAGAGATATCGAAATCTGGGTGGAGTATCGTTCTCGGGCAATGAATCCATTATTCAAACTCAAGCTTGGATGCGTTATGCCGAGAGAATTTTTGAAGGTTTCAAGCTGAGAGATGATCAGAAAAGATTACTGGCATCTTGGACGCTCAAAGACGAAGCCTTAATCTGGTGGAAAACCGTTACTAAAGATAATCCAAAAGGTGATATCACCTGGGATAGATTCAAGGAAATTTTCAATGAAAGATTTATTCCTCCAGAAGCAACTGAGCGGTTAAGTGATGAATTCTACTGTCTGATACAAGGAGATATGACCATTCCGGAATATCATAAGAAATTCAATGAACTTTCTCGTTTTGCCCCGCATCTAATTCAAAATCCTAAGGGGAAGAATTTGAGGTTTATTAATGGGCTTCAAAGAAAGTAACAAAGTAGTGTAACTGCGCATGTGCAACTTCCTTTTTCTGAAATGATATACATGGCTTACCAGTATGAGGATCTGGATAAGCCAGGTCTTTTGGGTGATAAAGAGGAAGTCAGTACTAGCAGTAAAAGGAAATTTGAAACTGATAGCCCAGAGACAAGTGCGCATCCTGAAGCGAGTACAAAGCCTGTAGGCAATAAGAGGCCAAAGGCCAATCAGAAAAAGGTTAAGGCAGTCGTATGTTTAAAGTGTAATCAACAAGGGCATTCGATGAGGAACTGTGAATCTTCGAACAAACGAAATAATAATGGATCTAAATCCAAGAACAAGTTTCAAGAGGATAGAAAATGCAATCTTTGCCATTTGACTGGTCATCTTTCAAAGAATTGCCAGCTATTCAGGAAATCTGAAGCAGTACATGTAAATGAAGTAGCAGAAAATTTAGCACCCTCAGCTAGTAAAGTAAGACCGGATGTTCTAGAAGGCACGCTTATTGTAAAAAACATTCCAGTTAAAGTATTGTTTAATGCAGGCATGTCGCGAAGCTTTATGGCAAGTAATGCGGTTAAGAAACTGGATTTGAATTTAAAAAGCACAAAACACCCATGACTGTCCATAATCCGGTTGGGGGTTCCCTCAATCTTAGTTGGATCTGTGGGGTACCAGTTTCTTTTTCCTGTTATCGGTTCCCTATTATCTCGATCGTCATGAATTTTACAGAATTTGATCTTATTCTGGGATTGGATTGGTTAACAAAATATGAAGCTGAGGTTAAATGCGCCGACAGAGTCGTTATGGCGAAGATTAAATTAGGGAATTGTATAACCATTCCATGTGAAGGTCCGAATTCTGACAGAAAAGATTTTTGGTCAGCTCTTGATGTTTCTCCTGTTCAATTAGAACCTGTTCCTGTCGTTACGGAGAATATTTCGGTCGACATGGAAAATATCCCTGTCATCAAGAACTATGCGGATGTGTTAGAAGTTGTTAGCTTACCTTCGCATAGAGAAATCAATTTCAAAATCTCTTTAATTCCAAATGCAAGGCCATTAGTTCACACTATTCGAAGAATGACCTTGAAGGAAGAAAGAAGAGTTAGACAATCAAACTCAACAGCTTGTATGGAAGGGTTTGATTAGGCCTAGTTTCTCTAATTGGGGGGCAGCAGTGGTATTTGTCCCAAAGTCAGACGGTACTCTCCGACTATGTGTGGATTATCGTGACTTGAATAAGCAGACATTAAAGAATAAATATCCATTGCCGCGAATTGATGATTTATTGGATCGATTGAATGGCGCACAAGTGTTTTCACGAATGGACCTAGCTACAGGTTTCCATCAGCTTCGTATTGCCGAAGAGTCTGTTCCTTTGACAGCTTCAGTAGTCCAGATTTATTCTACAAGTGGTTAGTAATGTCATTCGGCTTATGTAACGCTCCAGCTTATTTTGTCGATCTGATGAACCGGGTATTTAGAGAAGTACTGAATAAATTTGTACTGGTCTTCATTGATGATATTCTAATCTTCTCTAAGTCAGAGAGCGAGCATGAAAAACCTTTGGAACAACTGTTTGAAATTCTCAGAAAGAATGTTTTAAAAGCAAAATTTTCCAAATGTATATTCTGGAAAGAAGAAGTAATATTCCTTGGTCACGTCGTTTCAAAGGAAGGAATTTCTATGGATCCCAGTAAAATCACTGCTATTCAGAATTGGAAACAGCCGACTATACCCACAGAAGTCCGAAGTTTTCTTGGATTTGCTAGTTATTATTGGAAATTCGTTAAGGATTTTTCGAAGATATCTAGTTCCTTAACAAAGCTTAGTAAGAAACATTTAAGGTTCAATTGGACCCCAGAATGTGAGGTAGCTTTCCAAAAGCTGAAGTTAAGATTGACGACTGCTCCAGTGCTAATAATTATCGATGGCAATCAGGATTTGAAAGTCTGGACAAATGCTTCTAAAGAAGTTCTAGGTGCAGTACGAATGCAAAGAGGACAAGTAGTCGCTTATGCTAGCCGTCAATTGAAACTACATGAAAAGAATTATGCAACTCACGATCTTGAATTGTTAGCCATCGTGTTTGCTATGAAAATCTGAGGCATTATCTATTGGGTGAGAAATTTGAGTTATATACTGATCATCAATCATTGCAGTATTTATTCACCCAGAAAGATCTGAATATGAGGCAGCAACGTTGGCTAGAATTTCTCGTGACATATGATCTTGATATTCTGTATACTCCGGGGAAAGCCAATGTTGTGGCTGATGCGCTCAGCAAAAAGAATGTGATCATCGCTAATCTTATCATTACACCATCGTTGATTGATAAAATATCTTTTCTTCAGAAAGATTAATTTTTTTATAAAGAGATGATCAAAAGAATTCAAAGGGGGTGAAGTCTCTAGTTTCCAAGTGGATAGCACAGGAGTTCTGAGATTGAAAGGAAGAATTTGTGTTCCCGACAGCCTTGAGCTCAAAAGAGAAGTAATGGACGAGTTTCACAAGTCCAAATTGAGTATCCACCCAGGGGTTAGTAAAATGTATAATGACCTCAAGCGAACATTCTGGTGGAAGGCGATGAAAAGAGAAATATCTATATATGTTAGTCGGTGTTCCACCTGTCAACAAGTCAAAAGCGATCAGCAGAGACTCGCCAGATTGTTACAATTGTTGGAAATTCCAGGTTGGAAGTGAGAACATATTTCTATGGATTTCATAGATGGTTTGCCTAGAACCAGGAAAGGAAATGACAGTATTTGGGTGATCGTAGATCGTTTCATGAAGATCGCCCATTTCATATCTGTCAGATCAAATAGAACCGCTAAGAGTCTGGTGCAGATTTATTTTAAATAAATTGTTAAACTGCATGACGTTCCCATGAGTATCGTTAGTGATCATGACCCCATTTTCGCTAGTAAATTCTGGGAATCCTTCCAAGCAGAATTGGGAACGAAACTGAACTTGAGCACCGCTTATCATCCTCAAACAGATGGTCAAACCGAGAGGGCAAATCATATTCTTGAAGATTTATTGCGGGCTTGTGTTATTGATTTTGGCGGACCATAGGAAGACCACTTGCATTTAGCTGAGTTCTCATACAACAACAGCTGCCAAGCGAGCCTGAAAATGTCGCCATTCGAAGCATTGTATGGTCGACCATGCAGATCTCCCGCTTGTTGGGTAGAACCTGTCAATAGACTTGTATTGGGACCCGATATGATTCACGAAGCTTCAGACAAAGTCGATTTCATTAAGAAGCGATTGCAAATGGCTCAAAGCCGACAGAAGATCTATGCATATTCGAGAAGAAAAGATTTGTCTTTTTCTATTGGTGACTATGTATATCTACGAGTTTCTCCAATGAGAGGAGTAGTCCGATTTGGCAAAACACGGAAATTGGCGCCCAGATTTATTGGTCCATTTCCTATGCTCGAACGGATTGGAACTCTCGCTTATAGAGTTCAGTTGCTTGATTGGTTGCCTGGAGTATATGATGTGTTTCACGTATCTTAACTTCGAAAGCATGTACATGATCCAGACTTGGTCGTGGAAGAAGCCGCACAAAAAGATTTGGAAATTACTCCAAAATTAGCTGTGAGAAGAGAGCCGATAAAGATTATTGGCAAAGAAACTAAAGAGCTGAGGAACAAGAAGGTTCACTTAGTCAAAGTGCAATGGAGTGGAGATCCGCGAGACTGTACTCGGGAAACTGATGAAAGCATTAAGCAAGCCTATCCCGATTGTAGAGTGGATGTCTCTGATTAACTCTGGTGCAAGGTACATTTACCATATCTTGCATTTCCGTTTTGTACTCTACTTTGCTGTTGTTTCCTTTTCATGAATGAGAAATTTTTAAATATATAATCTGAATGATTTTAAAAGAGTATATGAATTAATTAGTATATTTTTGAAAAGTTAATAAAATAAATTGATTGCTAGTTGTGTTGTGTGATTTAGAATTTGATTAATCAAAATATTGGAATGATAATTAATTTAATCGATAAGAGAATGAAGTTAAATTTATGCAATTAAATCAAGTATTGAACTGATTTAAAAATAGATAGAAATATATGCATGTACATTATATATGTTTGAGCAGGTAAATGGATTCGCTATTGAGTAAATAATTTATTTGCATGCCCGACAAATAGGTAAACCTTAATGAGTTGGATGCGCGGTTTTATTTATTATATCAACTCCTGTGAATGCCATTTGATGCAAAGTGCTAGTTGTTCTATGTGTAATAATAAACGTCGCCATTGGATAGTAACAATTAATTTTGAACTACACTACATGGCATACTTCTTGAAGATAACATCACTATCATATACCACATAAGCATTTGGAGCTTATGTGACGAGGTTGAAGATTTACCATACGAGCGAAAGGCTTGTATGACGATGACTATATTACAAGTTGAACCGAAGACTGATATGGACTATATAAAATGTAACGGTAAATTACCAAGTTAATAAAAAAAAACCACACGGGTCTGGAGATGACAATAAACACGTCTCTCTAGTCATTGAGGCACAAAAACCATTTATAGGGTGACGAGAATTTATTCTCTGGAGTTATGATCTATACACACTCCCTTGTGGACACTGGAATATATCACTATAAATATGTGTATACTTATTAGGATTTATTGGGTATCTAATACGGCCCAATAAATTTCCAAACCCCTCCCCGTACAAAGGAGGTTATGGCGAAATTTTTCGAAAATTTAGGGAGTTAGCCAAATTTTTTGAAGAATTAGAAAATTCTTAGAAACTGAAAAGTTGAAGAATAAAAGCCAGAATGGAAGTTGAGTTGGTTAGTTAAACAACTTCCAGCTTCGTTCCTTTTCGGGAACGAAAAAATTTTAAGTGGGGGAGATTGTAACAACCCGGAAAATCAGAACCAATTTAAAAATTTTAAATTGGCTATTTTAGTAGATTTTGAATATTTAAAATAAATTATTTTGAATAATAACGACCAAAAATCTATTTGGATCGAAGTTATAGCGAATATATTTATTTTAACTATAAAATAAGGCCTGAAATGGCGCTGTAGTTTGAAAATTTGAATTCGAACTTTGACTGACTGTATAGAATGCAAAATAAAATGGATTTTGGTGAAACCAAAAATATTTAAATCTGTTTATGAATATATTTCTAACGAATCTGAAAAATCGAAGATTCATAGCGGGAATCAAAAGTTATGGCCAAATGAATTTTCAGAAAGGTCGATATGGAGTTAATATAGCCCTTGAAAATAGACATTTTGCAAATGACCTCCGTTTTCGACGAAACCACATTTGTTGGGTCCGGAATGTCAAATTTTTGCTAGGATCCAAATTCCATAATTTTTGGAGTTAATATGTGAGCGTAGGAAAGGAAAATGTGTTTGGTAAATTTCGGTCAATTTGGATTGACCAGAAAATGGCCATTTTTCAAACGATCTCTAAATTCGACGAAATCAGTTTTGTTGGGACCGTATCGTCCAAACATAGCTAGATTTATTTTTCTGGAATTTTTGGGATCAGTATGTGGCCCCGACAAATTGAAATGTACGTTCAAATCCATATTTGAATGTTTTATATTTTAGTTTGAAGAATAACTGACTGAAACAATCGAATGGGCCTATGAAACAGATTCCATTGTGTCCGGAATGAGGGTATTTAGGTAGGGGCGACACTCGTTGAGTTTAATTTGGAGTTCGATTGAGAAAACCCTATTTTAAAAATAAATAAAGTGTGGGCCAATCATATATTTTCTCTCATAATTCAATTTTATAAAAAATATAAAAAAAACTCGTATATTCCTCTCGTCGACGACGGTTTCCAGCTCCAGTCTTCCAGGCCATATTCCGGCCAATCCATTCACAATCAGACCTCTCTCCAGTTGAACTTTTTGAAGAGCATCCCCTCCTCTTCAAATCCGTACCCACCACCCTCCGTCTCGTCGCCTGTGCGAGGAGATCTGACCCTCGAAAGTCGGGCTATTTGGAGCGCCTCTGACGTCGATTGTGACCACCGAAGTGGGCCTCGCTTCAGGCGTAGAGGCGCCCCTCTCTCCCCTTCGACGCCACACCGCCCGATCGCCCAACTGTTACGCGGATAGATCACAAAATCCATACCTAGTTTTGAACGTTTTCAGAGAGGTAACGGGTTATTTTAATTAAACTGTTTTTAACACTTTAAAACCGTTGCAAACTTCTAAAAATCATATCTTTTTGCTATGTGGTCGAAATTTGATGAAACGGGAAATATTGGACTCGTGTGGACATCTTCTACATTCTACAAGAGACCGGAGAATTTTTGGAGCTTCCTACAATTTTTGGAGGAGTGGAACCCAAAGTGAGATTTCTAAATTATAAACGATATGTAATGATGATGTATAAATTATATAATCGATGTATGAGTTATATAAGCATTGTACACCTCATGTATAAGCGTTGTATAAGTTGTACATGCGACGTATAAGTTATATATACGTTGTCAAAATCACATGTGCATTGAATGGAATTGAAATGATATTGAAATGAAATTGAAATATATTTATATACGTATATATATATATATATACAATCCCCTCGTCCATAGACCATGGACGATATATATTGGTTGTGATTGTTTGGATTTTGGTTGATGTGAAATTTGGTTCATAAATGTAAATGGTTGATATGATTGATTGTGGTTGAAACCCAATAGGATTAGTTTATGGGAAAATTCGTCTGCGTACGAACTAAATATTGAAATCCCCATTGTCAAAAGCTGTGAGGTTTTAAGATAGAGTGAGTAGCGGTACTCGGGACGAAGCCGGTTTTAATTATCCTGCCGTTATGCTGCCGAAATTTTCTGAAATATTCCTGTGTTTGATTTATATTCATGTATTGAAATATATTCATGTGTTGGAAAAATATTCATGTTTGAAATAAATTGTTTTAACAATAAAATCACATTTTTATAATATATCAGAATCTATAAAATTCTTCATTTTGAAATAAAATGGTTTGAACGATAAAAATAACATTTTTATTGAATGTATGATAAAATGGTTTGAACGATAAAAATAACATTTTTATTGTATGTACGAAGTATATAAAATATTCATGCTTGAAATAAATTGTTTTAACAATAAAAATCACATTTTTATAATATATACGAATCGCTAAAAATCTTCATTTTTGAAATAATTTGTTTTAACAATAAAAATCACATTTTTATCATCTATATGAAGTATATAAATGAATCGTGTTTGAAATAAATTGTTTTAACAATAAAAATCACATTTTTATTACATATATGAAGTATTAAAAATAGTCATGTGTTGAAATAGATATTTGTTGGGAAAAATGTTATTTTTATCACATATATGAAATGAAATGGTTTAGAAATCGAAGAATGAATTATATTTATATATATAAATATAATTAAAATAAATCGAATAACGAAGCTATAGTTCGTATTTTGAAACCGTGATTTCAAACGATTGTACCGGAAGATCCAACCACCGGATTTTCCCAAAACCGAAACCATTGGGCCCGCCTTGGAAATATCTTTCCAATAACACCAAATTTGTAAAGATCCAGCGGTTAGATTGTTTGGAATGTTTAATTCAAATCTAAATAAAAACAGCGCCGGAATGGATTATATTTTTTTATATATATATATATAAATATAGTTAAAATATAATTAAAATAAATCTAATAACGATGCTGCAGTTCGTATTTTGAAATCGTAACTTCAAACGATTGTACCGGGAGATCCGATCGTCGGATTTTCCCAAAACTAGAACCGTTGGGTCCGCTTTGAAAAGATCTTTCTAATGATATAAAATTTGTGAAGATCCAACGGCTAGATTTTTAGATATGTGTAAATCAAATCTGAAGAAAAACAGCGCCATGGCCGCGTTATGGCCTGAAGCATCGTTTGAATAAATTGGCTATTTTTAAATAAATAAAAATAGCAATAAATCGTTATAAAATATTATAAACGATATGGAATGGAAATAAACTGAATTTACCCAGTTTATTAGATATTTGATGGTTGAATGTGTTTGACATGAAAGTTACATTAATGAACTGAACTATGGATGTCAAATAATTTAACCAGGAATTGAACTGATTTAATTATAAATATACGTGAATTATTTGAAAAGGACAAGTTAATTCTCATTTCAAAAAATTGATCGATGATTAGAAGTCGAAGATATGAAGACGGTGCAAGACCGATGATCTTCACATCGAATGGATGGCTACTGATGCCTTTGATGGGAGTTGTTGCCCTGACGGGGTTACAGTGGTGGTTGTCCGGGCGTACTTGTTGATCATTTGGATGTGCGAGGAATAAGGTGCCTCCGGTTCCATTCAGACCCAGAACAGACTTGTAAATGGATGTGTGTCTGACGTTGTAACTTGACAACGTGGCATACGGAGATGCTGTGATCAAGGCTTTTGTTGAAAAGCAGAGCCTTGTGGTTTATGATCAAAGCATGGCTTTAAATAGCTAGCTTTGTGTTTAGCATTGATCTGCGAGCCTCACACCCCGGTATGAGCCAGAAATGGGAAAGGACATCATGGAGGACATGCGTTTCTTTCTAGCTAGGAGTGGTGTTTTGGGTTTTACACGCCCGGACCTTTTACTTATGTGGATGATGGATAGCGAGGCCTCGGTTATTTCGGTCTCTTCGGAGCCGATGGTCTGGTCGGGATATGACCAGTTTACGCCCCATGGGGCGGGGAAATGTAGTGTTCAGACATTTTAATCCACTCCATGTGGACCGGCCCTGACGATCCAAGGGTGACTCGAGCTCTTATCCTGAGACATGGTAGGCTAGATTGTCTCGAAGCGGTTAGGACGATCCCTTGCCTTGGTTCATGACGAAATCCAATTTCCAAATACGCATCATGCAGTTTTGATTGTATACCTATATATGGCGACATAGTGGTATGGGGCATTTATGCCGTCTATGATTGATACTTATGATTGAAATTGTTTTTGAAACATATAAACACTGGTAATAATATCAAATGATTTTGTTTTATACGTATCAAGCATATTTTGGCCATTATAAGGTAAAAACTCTATCCTCCGGTTTGCGTTGCATATGTGATGGGAACTGAGCCTTATAATGGTTTCATTTTTATAAAAAGCATTGCGATGTTTAAACAATTTACTTGTTTTAAAGCACTGGCAATCCAATGGAGAAAACCCGTTCCGCGTTAGCGGCGTGGTCCAATGATTGGCCTTATTATGAAGTAAGATAAGTAGATTTCTCATAGTAGTCCCATGACTGACTCGTAGTTTGTTTCACTTGCGAACTCGAGTACCCTATTTTCTACACGAGCAGCCTTGTATTCAGTTTTTAGCAGGCACTCTCTGGATAGCTATGGAGCTGAAGATGGATTCTATCACTTCTTTCTTTTTATGCTGTTCAGCTCCTATTGTACATATTATGTTTTGATTCCGCTGTAGAAATTTTATATAAAGCTGAACTGTATTTTGTACTAAGTATGATCCTGTATACTGTGTAACTCTGATGATTATTATTTCCAGTATATTTTGATGTACATTATCTGGTGTATTTATTTATTTTTGTTCTACTGATATTTGTTTATGTGTTATATTCCAAAGATTACCCTTGCCACCGTGGAAGGGGGTTTGGGGTCGTCACAGAAATAATCTTCGGAATATTTCTATATTGGATTCTGTGATTATACGAATATTGTTATTGAAATTTGAAAGATATATTTTATATCGTTATTTCCAATACGATATTTATTGGTTTCAGAATTTTATATTAAATATAAGCTGATATAATTTCTATTTAGAGCCTTGTATTTAATATCGAATTGGATTTTGGGTTTGTCGTGAATGGTGTTTTCATTAACACTGTTCTTAAACCCAGTTGAGAAAAGAATAAATCTTTTAATTAAGATTTAGGGAAGTCTACCAATTAATTAACATTTAATTGGAATTGAAATGAAAGTTGATTTTGGGTTTATCGTGAATGATGTTTTAAATAACACTTGTTCTTTAACCCGATTGACAGTGAAATATGATTTGGAATATATAAATCTTTTTATTAAGATTTAATGGAAAATTTCTAAAGTAAAGTTTTCCACTTTAATTAAATCGGAATTGAATGGAGTTCGATTTAGTAATAATCGAAGTGAGCTTCTGTGGAGGAAGACTGTTAATATAAATGGAGCTCGAGCTTTTTCCCATTTCATTTCTTTTTTTTTCAAATTCGGGCTCCCGCTGATCTTTTGGTTCCAAATATTTCTTACTAGTTTAGTTTTATCTTGTTCTTTCTCATTTTATGGGGGATCTTAATTTTGTGAAAATGACATTTTATGACAAGGGGAGATAATAAGCAAGTTTATTTAGTTTGGGCCGAGTGTTCTATTGTTTGGGCTTTTATCAAGCTACTTTATTAATTTGAGGGTGACCAATTGAGAAAACTTTAATTACGGGTTTCGATGATAATAGGATAAAGCGTTGTATTTTATTTAAAAGTGACGTTTTGTATTTAAACGTCGAACCTAAATATGCTTGATGCTATAATAAAACAGTGCCAAAAATAAAGCAAGCAAAGAAAGAAAAAACATGTTTGATTGATAAGAACATTAAAGGGCCACTGGCATATTACTGCCTCAAAAAACACCTATAGATTGAACTACAGACATGTACAATGTTACACCAATACGTCAAAACTTTACAACCTACCATTTTAACATCTAACAGAACAACGCAATTAAGTAGAAGAAAACCACGTATAACATACAACTGTTGTTAAAGAACAATGATGCAAGTCAGCACTGCTCGTTCTTAATAGGCCTCTTTCTAGTTTGCGATTATTTGTCATCAAATCGATTTCATTAAAATTTTGCACGATAGAACATTGCAATGTTTTCTTCATAATACTGAATGTCTGAATATTAAATCCGTTATAATATATGATAGAATGAAATAATTTGTTTATGGAAATATTAAATTGAAGATATTTCAATAGAACTTTTTGTAGACTGATATATATGATAGCTTGACTTTTTTTAAAATATATGCTGTTAACGCGGTATTTTTCGATGGAGTCCCACAAATACATAGCACTAAACTGTAAATGAACATGTGATAACCAACATAATCAATTGTTTAATGAATATGTATATAAGCATATATAAACAATGTAGTTGGCAATGTAGTTTCCCTGCCTATCGACAAATCTTGAAATGACAAAAAAAAATACTCAGTTATACCTAGTTACTTGAACTAATATAAACGATGCATTAAATTGAAAATGACTTGAGATTTATAAGGATGCGATACCTTAATGATTTTGAGAAGTTCCGCAAAGAAAGATTGATGAAATAATGAATCATTGAGAGAATAACGAAGCTTGATAAGTGAGAAAGAGTATTCCGTTCAATCGTTGAGAGAAGAAGGAAACTTGATAACCGAGAAAGAGTACTTCGTAGCGAAAACTGTTCCATATAGTTAGATTTTGGAAAGAAGTGGAAGACTGTTGTATGAGCTCGAAATTAAATCTAATGGGAAAGAAGCGGCCTATTTTTTTATTTTGGGAACATTTTTTGTTTTGTTTGGCGTAGGGTAAGCATTTATTGGTTGAAAAATTAAGCCAACCAAACCATTTAAGTTTGGTCGATTTTGTTTGGCTTTGTAAGTTGATTGATTGGTTGTTGTTTTTATTTTTATATTACTTTGGTTTATTGGTCAGGTTTGGGTTTTAATATTTGAAAACCGAACAAACCAATTATACCAAACTTAAAAATTAATTTATTTAAAAGTTAAAAAATTACCACTCACAATGCTATTATTTACAATATTTTCATAACAATATTATTTTCTTCTTTAATTTCATATTCACATTTTTAGAAGAAGAGTTTAATTTCTAAAATATTTGCATTATATGAAATCAATTATTTGTTTTAATCGTATGTTACTAGTAGATCAATTTTATTTTAAGATAAACCAAACAAACCAACCAAACCGAACGAAATATTATCGGTTCGGTTGGTTTTGGTTCCAAAAAATATCGGTTTGGTTTGCTTCGGTTTATGATTCTTAAATTGTTATTTTGGTTTCAACATTTTTGATCGGTTTGAAACCAAACCAACCATTCGCTCACCCTTAGTTTTGCATTAGCTAGGTTGAGCAAGTTAACAATAACAATCTGATAGGTTACGTTATTGAGAATTAGACATTTATTTATTTAAATAATAATGGAAATAATATGGAAACACTTAGTTAGGTAATGAAACACTAAACAATTGTTGCGTACATAAAAATAAATAACAACCTTTTCAAATTAAAAATATCATGTGTTTCAAATTTATCTATTTGATGTAGTTTTGGCAGTACACATCCTATAAATTACAAAAAACACAGGCTTACTTATCAATACATTTATTGTTTATATTACATATCAATTCAGCATGTTTGATCCTAAGCCTTTTTAAGAATATTTCTTGCTCATCGCCTAGAAAGTCAAGAGGAAGTTGAGGGTATTTCAGGTAAATACGCCTAAGCTCCTCTAGGAAATGATTTCATCTAAATTTATATGATGATTTCATTGAAAATTCTCTTTTCAATCTAGATACTGAATGATAAGCATCTTCTGAAATTACACCTTTGCAAAAAATAAGGTTTTGCCATAGTATGAAAGAGAAAATCAGTAATTACAAAAGGAAAAGTTATCACCTAAAGTACACATCCGCAACATCAAGTTTTACAAATATTCTTCTTGTTTGTACAAAATTGAACTTTTAAGCAACTCTGTGACACATCTATTTTTGTTGTATTTAAACTTCTCTGGGGTAAGTCCCTAGGGATGGAAAGATCCCATGGTAGGTTCCAGCACTCCCCAGGGGAATGTCAGTCCCAAACTCCTCCAAGCAACGTCTATGATGACGTCAGAGTAATCCACCAGTGTGCTCTCCTAAGAAGGAGAAGTCTGTTGTCCAAAATCGATTATAAACCTTACACAAAAACTCTATAAAAATGTCTTTGTCCTCAATTAGAATCCAAAATAATGTCATTAACTCCTTATTTTCTTTAGGAGTCGCCGCCCTTCGGACTCGAGCTTTTCTCAGTCTTGGCGCAGCTTCATGTTTTTTTTGTAAAACATAAGTTTAGAGGCACTTTGTAACAGCCCGCATTTTACGTATCAAAATATCGTAAAATATTTTTATTTCATTCTCTGAGGGTTGGATCATTCTCATCCTTTAATATGTTGCTTATGGGGATGTGAGACATGTCCATAATTTTTTACCGATTTTGTTTGTGACCATTTTGCCCATATCAGCCTTGTACAGGGCATAACTTTTGACTCAGGTCGAATCAGAGGGTGAGACTTGTGCCATTGGAAAGGAATTGATGATTGACTTTCCGTAGAGTGGTTACATTAATGATTTGGCTCAGCGGTTCGGGAGAAATAGCTATTTTATGGTTTTTTAGTTGGCTATTCAGGTTTTGAAGCCTTAGTGGAATCCTATAAATAGGGGGTGAGAGTGGAGGGAAAAGGTTTATTTTCCCATTCTCTCATTTGAAGGCATTGATCTCCTTCTTCCCCTAACATCTTTCCACCATTAAAAATCCAGATCTGAGGAAAATCGAAGATCTACACCATTCGAGGCTAGATCTACATCGTTTCAAGGGAAAATTCATCGGATCAAGGAGCTTGGTTTGAAGTATTCGCTCTTCGGATTCTTATTTCTATCGTTTTAGATTGTTTTGGCAATTCGGTGAGTGATTTACATCTCTCACATGAATGCAATGAAGTATACGAGTGTTTGTGCGTGTTTCTCATCAAATTGGAATGTTTTACCATAGAATTACACCATTACAAGTTCATTTTCATATGCATCACCCTATGATCGAATCTAACAAGTTTTAATCGTTGATCTCATGTCATATTACATGTTTTTGTTAGTTAGATCTCTCATTTTGATCATATGTTCATTTTAATGGTTTTTGGTGAGATTTACATCATTTTTATGGTAATCGTCATATTCATGTGGTTAGTAATGTTATGATATGTTTATGATTGTGTTTGATGATTTTGGTTGAGTTGGTTTCGTCAGATTCGTCGTTTGGCGAAGTTTTGGTCGAAATCAGAGCTGAATTGCAATATGCAGGAATTGGCTAGAAATTGGCTCGGTCAGGAGTTGGCTTGGCCATAGGCTGAATCGTCCAGGAGTTGGCTCGGCCATAGGTTGAATCGGCCAAAAGTTGGACCAAAACGGAGTTGAATCAGATAGGAGTGGAGCGGATCAGGCCACAGTGGAATGGGTCGGTCTCATGTCATGTCACAGCGAATAAGTCAGAGTGGATAGGGTCGGCTATGCTAGTGATCGGATCAGTCATCTTGGTTCGGATCGGTCATTTAGGGGATTGGATCGGTCATCTTGGTTCGGATCGGTCATCTTGGATCGGATCGGCCTAGTTTGGGTCGGGTCGGTCTGAAAGGGGGCAGATCGGTCATGTTTTTAGTAGCGCTTTTAAACGCTGTGGTTAACAATGATGATGCTATGGTTTGTTTCCAACAGGGTTATTTTCTGAAAAAGTACGTTTTTCGGGTACGACTCAGATTTGGAGAAAAGGTCTGAAAAAAATATTTTTCGGGGGCAACCCCCCGAACCCTAGCCACAGCGCAGTGATGTAATTAGCTCGGTGATGGTGTGACTTAGAGGTACATTCAAGTAGGAAGGTTCGAAGTGTTGAAAGGTGTTCGTTGATCGAAGTAGAACAACGAATGAGGTAACAACTCCAAGGTCATGGGTTGGTGGATAATGGTTACTCGAGTAGGTTGCTCGAGCTATGAAAAGTCGTCAACTTAGATGGCTAGAGATGAGAAGGCTAAGGGATTATCGCTGTTGTAAGTTCTAGCAGGCTCAAAGCAGGGGTACGATGGGGGCACCCAAAAGACCGGTTGTGGTCAAGTACTTGGGTATCATTGAAAGGTCTAGATGTTAAGGTTGGACATTGTCAAGGTTGGACATATGGAGTTTATGCTACAATTGGGGTTACCATTAGCCCTTGACATATGGCACGGTTGGCCGTCATACGATTAACGATGGTTTCAAAGCAGGATTGGCGGTGATAGCCAGAGTCAGTCATGGATGATTGGTTGTTCTGTTTGTACTATCTCACATAGATTATCCAAAGTCGGGGGAGATGTTCTTTGAGTGCTTAACTGATATTGGTTTAGTCCTCTGGGGAGAGTACTTGGGGAATGTTAAACTCGACTAGGGTTGCCTACGTGGGACCTATGTAATCTGGATGCTATGAATGTTACCAATGGTTGTTCTGGTTCCCATGTATGAATTATTATTCCTTTGGTTGAATGGATTGTAAAGGCTATCACTATCCGATGTGGGGAAGATAAGGTTGAGTTCTTCTCTGGTGTCGTGGGTAGATTTGTATGTTTATCTATCCCTTCTCATATACTTTATTTTTGAAGTTTGTTAGCTGCTTTATCGCTCACTAAGCCTGTTGTCTGACTCAAGGTTTTATGTTTTCTCTTATTACCTTGGGTTGTTCGTCCGGTTGTGGATGGGTAGACTAAGTAACAGGTGACATGTAATGCTTTAGTGAGGACGGCGATGCTGATTGATGATGAGCAGGAGGCTTACGTACCAGTTTTACTACTATCTAATAATTGGGTTTCCGCTGTTTGCTTTTCTGAGTGATGTAGTGAGGCAACTTTGTGCAAACACTATTTCCAGTTATGGATATTACTTTCGGGTTGTATGAAAGTCTTGTGTTTCTGCTTCACTATTACTACCTGTTGTATATGTTCTATTATATTTTATCTTTGCGCTATGAGTTTACGATAGGTTCCGCTTGTGTTTACCTACTCTGATGATCGTCCATGGCTGCCTTGCACACCTTTCAGCGCATTATTTCTCTTGTATAGTGCAGGGGTTATGGGCGGTCGTCACACACTTTTGTCAAGATCATGATATCTTTGTATCAAGGCATTATAATCTTTCAATAATCTTCTATGCTCTAAGTGGGACAAAGTAACCTCCCTCTGTTTTTTATCTAATTATACTTTATATTGTGAAACAAGACTTTTCCTTGTCTACATAACATTACAGAAAATTAATTACCACAAACTCAAGAAGGAAGGAAACACTTAAAAGCAAAAGCCATACCCGAGAAGTTGGAATGTCAAACTGAACAGGTCATTCTATTCCCTTCGGCTCAGAAGAGCTACCCTCTTTGGTAAAAGTTTCCTTCGGTCCTAGATCAGTAAAAATACCAGAAGAATTAGGATTTGTTCCTTCGAAGGCCTGAGAGCCACCAGCAGTAGATGACAGGAATTTACTGCTATAATTTAGTTTCTATCAATGTCAAAGTACTTGAACCAAGAAATCGCGAGGTGAACTCACCTTTGGATAACAGCTACTCGGACATAGAGTGGTGGAAGGTATTTGTTTTGTGGCCTAATTTGTGAAGAACAGGCTTTGCCTGAGTGTGGCATAATACTAGCATGCATCTTTGAGTTCATGTAATCTCTCTTTTTCTCATTTTCCATATGCTTGTTTTTCCCTTTTTTCTATTGTGGCCAAAATGTGAAGTGTAAAGCTTAGAGAAGAAGAATAATGTAGAAAGAATGGAGAGAGATGTTACTGAAGCCTTTTCTCTTCTACAAACGTTTTGGCTTCTAACTACTTTTTTTCTTTCTTTTGCGCGAGTTTCATATTGAGAAGAAGAGTTGGAGATAAAGGGTAGGGCAAAAGCATAGCAGTATACTTATATTAACATATGTGCAGTTGCGCTTTTTTATTTATGGAGGAATGTTAAAATTTGAACGTTTCTGGAAACATGCTTAGGGAAGAATAGGAATTGATGTATGTTTCTTTTTAATGAAGGAATGCGACTAATTCAAATGAACTAATATCTAACATTTTGTATTTCCACTTTTTTCATTAATTGCTTTTGTTTTAAAAGGAAACTGAATAAGTGGGGCCAAATTTTGAACAGACAAAAATAAAGAGGCTGAGAATACATGGATATTAGAACACAAGGGGAAATATATATAATGGAGATGGTTTGTTCTTGGAAAATAATAATGATGGGAAAGAAAAACAGGAAAGGAGAAATAAGATGCAAATTTAAGGAATAAAATACGAAATAAAATAGGATGTGTGAGAATAGAGTGAAGGGAAATAAATTAATAGAATGAAGGGAAATAACTTAATAGATAAAGGAAAGAAATGAATGCGTAATTAATGGAGAAATAGAGTTGAGAGAAAGGAGGTAGTGAATTTGAGAAAAGTAAAAGAGAAAAGGAAATAAAAATAAACTTGCATGAAATGTGAATGAGTAAAGAAATTATGTGTTAATTTATTTGATTTTAATGTCAACATTAATTTATTTATTATCAGTTATCAAAAAACACCTATATTAAAGCTTTTAAAGAAAACAATGATTCAACTACTATTTTTTTATTATCAATAGTTTAAAGTTAATTATTACAAATATACATACAATTTGATTATATTTTCAATTTTCATAAATCACCATTTATCTAATTACAAATTGTTGTTTATTAGAAATAAATTTGAAATCATTCATAAATAACATCGTAAAATTTATTTTAAAACCATTTTAAATTCAATAATTATATTTAATTCAACAACTTAAATGGTCAGAATTTTCGAGATGTTACAATAAACATAAAAACATAACAAACATAGAGAGAAATTTAAACTAATAGGATATGGGATTCATTTGTAAGTTAAACACTTGTAAAATTTTAAATGTGCAAATGAAACATGTGGTAGCTGCAGAAAATTTCTTCCACGCATTCACTCATGTCTACTTTTCTCCCCCTTTTCTTCCCTTATCTCCTTCCTATCACGATCGATAAAAATCCTCTTTCCCAAATCAATGTCCTTCCCAAATTGAAACTGCCGTCGAAATTCCCTTCCCCAAATCTCTTTACCCAGTAAACCACCTTCCTTTGTACCTTCTTTTACTGCCGTCAAAGCTACCACACTCACTTCGATCTAGCAGCCTTACCAATCGAAGACCAATTGCCATAAGCTCCTCACCTTCAATTTTTGCGCCACCAACTTCAATTGATTTTGCTGCCATAGCTCCATCAACCGTGACTCGCTCCTCCACCTAGTGCCTTGCCCTAGAACACTTGTGATGACCGCCCTCCACTAGTCGACATCTAACGAGTTGCACTGTAACGTGCTCGACTAATGTAGGGTGATCATCAAGGTTGAATTAAGAAGGACCAAGTAACCTGTAATATATCTCACAACACATAGGATAAAATATAGTTATTACATAGGCCATGATATAAAATAGGCGGGACAATATAAACTGAATGAATAATAACATCAGAGTAGAAGATTCATATCATAGTGAAGTATCAGATATATAGATACATGTACACCTCCAAAATACTGCCTCTATCACAAAATACACTACAAATGCCCAAAGTAGTTATCAACAGAAATAAACAGGGATAAGAGTGTATATATATAGTATATCGAAGCCACCTGCTTGTCTCCGAATCAGCTACTTGAGCACATCAACTGGTAAAAACCCACCTTTTTGCCCGGTTCAAACGGGTTATTAAACCGACTCAAACTGTTCACAAAGATAGATTATCAGTGGGACTTACACATTGAAACATAAACAAATGAACTTTTATTAATATCTCAACAATGTTACATCAGAGTACAAGAGATACCAGAGTACATCGATTACACATCAAGAAATACTAAACTTAGTGGAAGAACATGAATGCTTCAATATAAAAGCTCCAGCTAAAATCCAGCAATTGCCCTATAAATGATTCCAAGACTATCTGCAGAACCTTAACTATTAGGTTACCCATGTGGAAAATTATGGACACCTAGAGTTTAGGTGGAAGAACATAAACTCCTAATTAGTCATGGGACTGGTGTGAGAACCAAAACAGTTGTCTTTAGGTTTATTTTAAAGTGAGGTAAATCACAAGACCATGCCGTATAACACAAAACAATTTTTCTCCTTATAAATACCAATGCACAAACATTTGCAATGCTTTTTTTTGGAAAATGAAGCTACCATAAGGTCTCCCGACACACATAAACAATGAAAATGCACACATGGCGATATTTCTTCTTATGATAACCAAAAATACCTGATATGCAGAAAATCATGTTTTATTATTATTAGTGCATAGTGTGAAAAATCCTTTCACAAGTAAATGTATCAATCTTAGCCATCATAATGCCCCATCCCATTATGTTGACATAATAATATACAACTAAAACCGTAAAGGCTCGTAGTGTAGAATGGATTTCCAACAAATGACCAGGCTAAGGAACTTCCCTATCAATGGGAACACCTCTATAGGGATGCCCCAAGAACCAAACCGTCTCTCTACTAACGCGTGGTCAGTCCATTCCTTAATTGGATGAATTAGATCGCACATAAGTATGTCATCTCCCAGTCGTTACCGACCTTTAACCGAGATCTTTCATCGTCAACAACCAGATAAGTAGAAGTTGCCCCATAAATAATACCTGGGCTCCAGACCATGGTACACTTTTTATCTAGAAGGATATGGAAACCCATATCCTCATTGAATTCTTCCTATTTTGGCCATTTACCGGGGTGTGAGACATGCCGAAGTCTCGTTACATAGAGCTAAGCTTAACCAAGCCATGCTTTGACCATCTATAGCTCATCACTTAGTATGCCACACTGTCATTTTATAACATGTAATTGATAATTACTATCACAATAACATTTGAGCTGTACGTCTCAAAGAATGGTGTTAAGCTGAGAGAATAAATTCTTTACCACCAATTAGAAATATATTTAGTAAAGATCAATCATATATTACAAAATACAATGTCAGACACACATCCATACAAGTCCGTCCTGGGTCTAAATGAAACCGAAGGCACCTTATTCCTCGTCTAATGAAGGAGAGAGGTCCTCACTCAGGGCCATCAACGAGAAGTCCTTGTGATTTGAAGATTTCCGGTCTTCAACCACCGTCTTTAATATCTTCATTTTCTCCATAACGTCGTATTATTATTCAGAATGGTTTTTGGATACAAATCCAATCCAGGTCTTTCCAAATAATAAGCACAATTTAAAATCACAATTATGGATTACACGGTATTTTCACTAAATCTCCCTCCATTGTGGATTTTGTTACTTAAAACTTCTAAAAACCCATTCTCAAGTTATCCTTTAACAAAATTCATATTTTCTAACTATAAATCAACATTCTTCCCTTTAAATCATTTTACCAAGATCTTTGCTTCTCTTAATCAAGGCTCCCTTTTAAAATAAAACCTTTATGGATTATTTCCAAAACATTCATAAATCTTTAAGAAGGATCTTAGTTTCTCTTTCAAAATTATCTCTTAATCAAAGGGTATTTAATATTATTTAATAAATCTTTAAGAAGAATCTAGAGCGATGCTCCAACAACCAAACCGGCTCTCTGCCAATGTGAGGTCGGTCCATCCCTTAACTTGATGAATTAGATCGTGCCTAAGTATGCCATCTCGCTATCGTTACTAGCTTTTAATCGAGATCCCACGTCATCAACAACCACATAAGTAGAAGTTGCTACATAAATAATACCTAGGCTCCATACCGCGGTACATTTTTATCTATAAGGAGATGACAACCCGTATTGTAACAACCCGGAAATCTAGGCCAATTTAAATTTTTTATTTTTGGCGATTTTAGTGAATTTTGAATATTTAAAATGAATTATTTTAAATAATAACAATGAGTAATTTAAAATGAATAGAAATAGAACGCATATATTTATATAGATCGTCGTTAGAATATAAATATTTTATTTTAAATATAAAAGGAATTGAAAATGGCACGGTAGTTCGAAAATTCGATTTCAAATTTCAAATGATTGTGCAGGATTCAAAATAAACCGAATATTAGCAAAACCAAAAATATTAGAATCTAATTGAGAATATCTTTCCAACGAATCCGAAAAATTGAAATTTCATAGCGGGGATAAAAAGTTACGCCCAGTTGAAAATTCAGAA
The DNA here is from genome assembly GCA_030737875.1 of Allium sativum. Taxonomy (NCBI): domain Eukaryota; kingdom Viridiplantae; phylum Streptophyta; class Magnoliopsida; order Asparagales; family Amaryllidaceae; genus Allium; species Allium sativum. The sequence continues at coordinate 1,011,541,138 of CM060926.1, read as the reverse complement.
TAGTCGCTATGGAATTTTGGCCCTTAAAAATGGAAATTTTGCAAACGACCTCTATTTTCGATGAAACCACTTTTGTTGGATCCGGGATATCTAATTATTGCTAGATTCCAAAATTCGTACTTTTCTGAATCAATATGTGAGTGTGGCGAAGTAAAACGTGTTTTAACTGTTTTAGTCAATTTCGATCGACCAGAAAATGGCCATTTTTCAAACGGTCTCAGAATTCGATGAAATTAGTTTTGTTAGGACCATATCGTCAATACGAAGATAGAAATAATTTTTTTGGAATTCTTACCGTATGTGGGCCGGGTAAATTTAGATGTGCGTTCAAATTCAATATATATATTTATATTTTGATTTTGACGGAAACTGGTCGAAACAGCCGAACTGGCTTGCGAAGCATATCCCATTGTGTTCAGAATGGGGGTATTACGCCAGGGATGACAGTCAGTGGGTTCAATTTTGAGTTCGAATAAAAAGGTAACTTTTTGGGAATATAAGAAATTAAATTAAATAAAAATTATGGCCCCCTTTTTCTCTCACAAAACTGGTCAACCCTCTTCCCCCTTGTACCCGTCATTCCCAATCGAAGAATAAAAGGAAAAAAAAACCCCGAAGTCTCGATTGAAGCCGCCCCTGCCTCCGGCCAAGCGCCGCCACCGCGACCCCCTGCCCCACCTACGCCGCCCTCCACGAGCCCCCTCCAGTCAACCCCGCCTCCTGCTCCCTCTCTTCCTCGTTCTTCAGCCAAAACCGCCATCCCGTGTCCCAACTACGCCACCGAGATCCCTGAACCACCATCGATGGCCCACCGCCACCTTCCGCTATGAACTACGACCCCAACACCCCCTCCTCCTCTGGAAATCCGATTTACTGTAAGTTTTACTTATTTTATTTAGTTGTTTATGTATTTTAAGGTAATTAGTTCTATAGACAATAAAAATAGGGTTTATATATATATTTATGAAAAAGAAGGATTTGATTTTTAGCTATAAAAAGATATGAGTTTTAAATTCGAAAAGCTATGGTTTTTAGTTCATAGAAAGTTGAGATTTCTATTTATAAAAAGATTTGATTTTTATTCTATGTGATAAATATTTTAGTTAATAAAAACATGATTTTTATAGTGTGAACATCGTAATCAAAATATGATTTTTATATATAAAAATGCGATTTTTATATAGATAGTGACAAGATAAAAATGTGATTTTTATTATCTAGATATCGTTATAAAAATTCGATTTTTTATATGAATAATGATTTAAAAATGTGATCTTTATATATGTAGCGATAGGATAAAAAAAATTCGAATTTATATATATGAAGTAGCAATAAAAATGTGATTTTTATCAATATAGCGTGGTTATGAAAATATGATTTTTATATACATAGCAAAAATATAAAAATGTGATTTTTATCTATGTAGTGAATACGGGCAATGAAATTGACAAAAGGCGGGCACGGCGAAGATTTTCTACATATGAAGAGTCGTGCTGGATTGGTTTAGCTAGTCGGTGAGAACTCCTCACCTTTAATTTTTTGCTTGTTTGAAATATATGCTAGGATGCAGACGGTGCTTAGTAGCACCCAACACCCGTCGTCCACAGACCATGGATGACTTGTTTGTTTGATTGCTGTGTTGTGAAGTTTGATTGTGTGATGTGGAATGAAATAAAATATTTTATAGTGGAAAATATTTTATAGTTAAAAATATGATTTTTAATGTGTATATAAAATAAATAGTAATAAACAAATCGGACGATTTGTTTATATACACTGATTTAATTGATATTGATTGGGACGATAAATTTTACACATCGCCCAACTGCACAAATAAAATCTGTGTTTGTTGATTTGAAACCCCACACGAGTATTGGGATGATATTTGACGTACACTAATCCCGATTGTTTAGTTGTATGTCAATCGATGGGTTGACAGACTGTGTAAGCGTTAATTACTTATATTTAATGCTTATGCAGTTGTGTCGTGCACTCTGGATGATGGTTGATTATTTATCGTTGTTGTTATATACATGTGTTGTAGAGAATCCATATAATTAACATTATATGGTAATTGATTGGGCCTCGTTCCAATTTGGAAAATAAGGAATATTATAAAAGAAAAATTCATGTGTTGAATAGAAATAAAAATTCATGTGTTGAATAGAATAAAAATTCATGTGTCGAATAGAAATATAAATTCATGTGTTGAATAGAATAAAGGTATATTCATGTGTTGAATAAAAATATATATTCATGTGTTGAATAAAAATATATATTCATGTGTTGAATAAAAATATATATTCATGTGTTGAAGAAAATATTCATTTGTTGAATAGAATAACGAAGTTATTGAAATATATAAAGCCGTGTTGGTTAGATATGCGCCATTTTGACGTGAATGATATTTATATCGATTTTATTCATTTTTATAATGAATATAGAAAAGGAAGTGATTTCAAAATATAACGTTTTGAAAATATTATCATTTATAGATTAATAATATGGAATATTCAATTTTGATTAGAAATTGAATATGAAGTTGAAATCGTTTTGAAAACGAATTTAAAAACGGTTCAGAAAAAATGTTTTAAAAGGAAATCGACGAAATATATATAATATATATACTATATATATATAGAATGACCTGAATAGAACGCGCCGCGCCGCGGCAGTTCGCGAATTTCGACCATTGACTTCGAATTGACGTTGCGGGAGATCCGACTGTCAGATTCTCCTAAAACTAGAACCATTGGGTTCGTATCGAAAAGAGCTTTCTAACGAATATTAGAGATTTGAAATCTAACGGCTGGATTTGGAATTATGTCCAAATCAAATTTGGAAAAGGTCGCTGTAAGTGCAGTTTAATGGCCGTTAATGGAAATCGACTGTACGGGCCTTGATAAAATTATTAAAAATAGTAATAATTTATGTATAATCATAAGAAATGGTTTGGAAAGAATTGGGATGAAAAACTCCGTATTTGAAAAGATAAAAATAGATCTTTATCGAAATGAACTAGTTTTGAGCTAGAATTAAAAATCCATTTATTTTTGAAATAAATAAATTGAATGTGAAAAGGGTTTTAAAAGTAACCAGAATTTCCAATAATTGAATTGTTATGGATTTGAATCGAAATTGTCTTTGGAATATTTCGATGTTGGATTTCGTGATTATATAGATATTATTATGGAAATTTGAAAGATATATTTATATCGTTATTTCCAATACGGTATTTGTTGGTCGTAGAATTTGATATTGAATATAAGCCGATATATTTTCTATTCTGAGCCTTGTATTTAATATCAAATGTGATATGGGTTTGTCGTGAATGGTGTCTTCATTAACACTGTTCTTAAACCCAGTTGAGAAAAAGATTAAATCTTTTTATTTAGATTGAATGAAGTGTACCAATTAAATGGTATTGAATTGGAATTGAATTGAATTTTGGGTTTAACGTGAACGGTGTTTTAAATAACACTTGCTCTTTAACCCGATAATTAATGGGATGTGATTTTGGGTTTATAGTGAACCGTGTTTTAAATGACATTAGTTCTTTAACCCAGTTAAAGACAGGATATGATTTCCCAAGTTAAATAATCATTGATAGTGATTATTGGGAAGATTAAACCAAGTGGAGTTTTAATGAATCTTTAATTAGATTGAAATGATCGAGAATGGAGTATCACCAGTTTTGCTCCAGGAAATAGTTAAATCTTTAATTAGATTTGAACGTGAAATGGTAATTGAATTTACCGATAACACCATGGTGTTAGATATGAAGCATGACCAGTTTTACTTCATGGGATGAATAGGTTGGAATTGGGAAATAAAATAAATGATTACTTCGGTGTGGTTCGCTAATCCCGACTAGTTTGAATTGATATTCAAAGAAGATTAAAGAATAAATTTAAAGAATTTATCTTTGATAAAATTAATGGGAACCTTTCCCAAAGTATGAGAATATTTGAATAAAGGAATATTCTGAATTGGAATGAGGCGTAAGTTGTGTTTGTGTAACACTTGTTAATTATATACGCGAGTTATTCAGAAAGACCGGGTTTATCCCATTCTGAATAACTGATTCGACGTGGTGTCGAGGATGAAGACGATGGTTGAAGACCGGAGGTCTTCACATCGTTTGGGTGATTACTGATGATCTTGATTGGGCTGTACACCCAAGAGGAGGGAATCAGTTGGTGATCGTCCAGACATACTTGGAAATCGATGGATATGCGAGGTACAAGGTGCCTCCAGTTTCGTTCAGACCCAGAACGAACTTGTAAATGGACTGTGTGTCTGACATTGGATTTTATTATGTGTGATTGTTTTCTATTATATATAAATATCTGTTTGGCGGCGGAGAATTTATTCTCTTGCTTAGTGCCCTTCTCTGAGACGTACGAGCTCATAAGTTATATATTGATGGATATCAAACGCATGGAGTGAATTGCCTGTGTGGCATGCCTAAGTGGCAATATGATCAAGGCTTGTGTTGAAAAGCAGAGTCTTGTGGTTCATGATCAAAACACGGCCTGTGTGGCATAGCTTTGTGTAGCGTTGATTCGCGAGCCTCACACCCCGGTTGTGAACCAAAAACGGGAGAGGACCTCAGGGAGGGCATGCGTTTCCTTCTAGCTAGGGTGGTGTCAGTGACCTACCAGCCCTGACATTTATATTATTTTCACCTATGTGGTTGTTGCTGTTGCGAGGCGCCTCGGATATATCGGTGACTGTGTGGAGTCGATGGAGTCATTTGGCTCATTTACGCCCCAAAGGGCGGGGAAACGCAGTGTTCAGGCATTTTAATCCACATCGGTGGACCGGCCCTGACGATCTAAGGGACGATGCGTTCTGTTCCTGAGACTTGGGCTAGACAGTCTCGAATAGGTAGAGGACTATCTTTTGCCTCAGTTCACAGATGGAAACCCAACTTCCAATACGTGACTTTGCGGTTTTGATTGTAGAGTCTAGTATGGCGGCATGATATATGGTACCCATGCTGTCTATGATTGATATTTATGATTGAAATTGTTTTGACACTATACACTTATAATAGTATATAATGGTTTGTTTTTAACGTACCAAGCATGTTTGGCTATTATAAGGGAAAACCCTATCCTCTGGCTTGTGTTGCGTTGTGTGATGGGACCTGGGTCTTATAATAGCTTCATTTTTCCAAAAAGCATTGCGCTGTTTTGTTATATGCACTGGTATTCTTGGGAGGAAACCCATTCCGTGTTATACGGCGTGTCCCTTGATATATCTGATTTAAAGTAAAGTTTTAAATAACTGTTTTAGTTCTCACACCAGTCACATGACTGACTTGGAGTTTATTGTTTTAACCTACACTCTGGGTGCCCTTATTTTGACATGGGCAGCTAGTAGTTTTGGGTTTGCAGATTTATATTCACAGGGTCCTGATTTACAGCTGGAACGATACTCGGAAAGCTCTATATCCGTGTATTACTTCTAGTTGTGTTTTGTATTATTTTCGGCTGCGATGTATTTAAATGTAATTTAAATCTCTGATATTTTCTGTGTAATATTTATTCATACTTTGTATATTCTTGTATTCTGATGGAATTGTTGTAATAAGCAATGAAATGCTCTTCTGTTTGCGTTCTAATTTGTCGTGTTCTCAATTCAATTCGAGCCTTCCTTCATAGGGAAGTTCGGGTCGTCTCACATATTCCGGTTGCATTCTTCCTGTTTTGGATTTTCCGGGGTGTGAGGCTCACCGAAGTCCCATTGCACAAAGCTACGCTTAACTAAACCATGCTTTGTTGATCCATAGTTCATCACTTAGTATGCCACACTGTTATTTTATAACATATAATTGATAATTACTAACTATATAACCTTTGAGCTCGTACATCTCAAAGAAGGGTGTTAAGCTAACAGAATAAATTGTCTACCACTAAACAGAAATAAGTTAAGTAAAGATCAATCACATATTACAAAATACAATGTCAGACATGCATCTATACAAGTCAATTTTAGGTCTAAACAAAATCGAAGCTATCTTATTCCTCATTCAATAAAGGAGAGAGATCCTTGCAAACCCGGAAAATCTCTAAGTACGTCCGGACCACCACTACAATATAAATCTCAAATGGGACTACCTACTTAGGACCATTTCTGATGTGAAGACTCCTGGTCTTCAACTACCATGTTCATCATCTTCATTTGCTCCATAACGTCGTATTATTATTAGGAATTATTTTCGGATACAAATCTGATCCCGACCTTTCCAAATAATAAGTGCAATTTAAAAACGCAATTATGGAATACACAGGATTTCTACTAAATCTCCTTCCACTTTGGATTTTAAGATTAAACTCATTCTCAAGTTATCCTTTAATGAAATCCATATTTGCTACCTATAAATTGACATTCATCCCTTTAAATCTTTTTTCCAAGATCTTTGCTTCTATTAATCAAGGCTTCCATTTTAAATAAAATCTTTATGGATTATTTCCAAAAACAATCATAAATCTTTAAGAAGGATCTTAGTTTCTCTTTCAAAATTATCTCTTTATAAGAGATTATTTAATATTATCTTCATTGGCCCTTCATCATAACCCTTTCCAAATTCCCAAACATGTAATCTACTTAAATAAAAATTTAATTAATCATAACCTAAAAAATCATATTCCAAAAATTCATCTCATAACTTTGTCTATAAAACTTATCTTGTTAAATCAAATATAATTTAGCTTCAATAAAAATCTTAATAATCATTCATTGACTTTTTACCCAGATTCATTAAATCTTTATTTCTTTAGTTTCCTCTTAAAACCCATCTTAGAATCAAGATCATTAAGTGTCGTTTCAAATAGCCTTTACAAATCTTAATCCTCTTTAAATTACAAATGATGAATTAATCTATATCGGGTTAAAGAACAACATTATTTAAGAAACCACTCACAACAAACCCAAAACCAATCGATATTGAATATAAGATTTAAATAGAAATTATCAACATATATTCGATACCAATTCTCATAATCAACGAGTACTATGGACGGAATAACAATATAAATATCTCCCAGGTTCCCTAGATAATATACATCCAACAACGGAATTCCATATCCAATATCTGAAGATTATTTCTATCCAAACCCATCTTATTAATTCTGCGAAACCTTTCTCTTAAATCTGAAATCATTTTATATAGGAAAGTTACATCGACTTATGTTCGATATCAATTTCCATATTCGACTGATACTATAAGCGGAATAACGGTAAATCTACCTTTCAAATTCCTCAAATAGCACAAGTTTACTTACGGAAGTAATAACAACATTCGAAGATCACTTTCAACCATTTCCAATTTCATTAATAATTGGAAAACTATTTTATCTCAAGATAAATTAAACCTTACTTAAAACCAATATGTTTTAGATGATAACAGTATTTCATTAATCATTTTAAAATTATCAATTAAGTTTTAGATAATGATTCATATGTTTAAGACTCCAAAATATAATGATTTCAGAAGATGTTGCAAAAATGTTTCAAAAGCATAACAAAAGCATCACAAAACAGTTTATATTAGATAGTTTGGTCAAAACAACCTTTTGATTATCCAAAACTAAAATTTTACAATTCAAATCACTTTTAAATAATTTATTATGATTTTACAAAATTTTCCATATTTTTTATAATTTTAAAACAACCATTTACCATTATGGTTTGCGAACTGCATTTATATCGATCTTTATTTAAAATCGATTTAAGCATTGGAATTTCCTTTTTCCTTTGAAATTTATTGTTATAATAAAGCAATCGTTGTTCATTTCACATCAATCCGATTTAAATTGCATTAGTTATAGCCGTTTAAAGTAAATGGTCGAAATTCACGAACTACAACTGCGCGACACGTCCAGTTCAGACCATACTACGAGTTATAATAAAAAAAATATTCGATTCACCTAAAATATAATTATAAATCCTTATAAACATATATAAACTCATTTCAAAACAATATTTCAAATTTTAAACTTCAAATTTAATTTAAATTCAAAATGATTTCATAGATTAAAATAGTCAAAAAATTCCAAAAATCGTTTCCACCTTTACAGAAGTTGTTCGTATATACTTTAATTTCATTTCCAAACTGCTTCAGGTATCAAATTCAAACGTTATTTTTATTGCCAATTCTAAATATATAAAACCGTTTATATTTTCAATTGAGAAGGAGACCAAACTAATTAATCATATAATACCATAATTGGATGTGATATGTGTGCAACAATATACAAACTGTACTTACAATCATATAAATATTCGTTACAAACATCACAATATCATTAACAGAAGCCACTAACTGCATGCAACCGTCACGACAATTAACGTTTATCAGTGTATAAGTGTCATTAACTATGCATCCATTCATCCAACATTACATATATATATTTACATCCATAATTAAATATATAAATAAATAAGTGTAAAGAGTTCTAACCGACGTATCCACTCCACCAAACGGACATCGTAAATGCGTACCGTGCTCTTACTTTTCTAACTCCGAAAATAGGTCAACTTCTTTGGGGTTTTGGACTAGGTATTCTTTGAATTTGGAAAAGTGTCCAACTAGAAGCTATCGGAATTTCTTTTGTCTTCAGCTTAAAAAAAAAGAATTTCCCATTTTTAATATTTTTTTAGGGATATATGGTCGAAATACTGGAGGTGTTTTCGATTTCAACAAAAGATAGCTAGAAAATATGGCCTTCAAAGATTTGGATTTTTGGAATAGCTAGGCTCAGAATAAGAAAAACCGCTCAACATAAAAGTTATAGCCACCGAAAATATGCACAATTTGACAAAAAGAATTTCATGATTTAGATCAGTTTAGATGAATTTAAGGCCTATGGTAGTTACTGGTCGTAGGATGAGGTGTAGGTCGAGAATAGGAGGGTGTAGGTTGAGACTTGGAGGTGGAAACGAGCTTGGGTTGTTGAAGTTTTGGAGGAGAAAAATGGTGGTTGATGGGGGGGAGGAGGCCGAAATTAGGCCAAGGGTGGAGGAGGCACCATGCCCGAAATGGAAGGGAGAAGAGGGAAGGTTTTCGAGAGGTAAGTGCTTCTTTTATAGGATAATTCAAGGGTATTTAGGTCTTTATCCACTAGGACACATGTCTTTACCTTACACTTCCTTAACATGTAAGTATACATGTGTTAGGGCACATGTTACCATCCTTAGCTTCCTTAAGAAGCCATGAACTAAAGGAAGGAAAAAAAACCTTTTGCCTTCTTTTATATATTTATATATTGCAAAAAATCATGTATACATCCATGGTTTTATGTAACAACACTTTAGAGATGTTCCAATTTAGCCACATATTTATATATTGCAAAATATTCAGTTCCAGGTTACTGTTTTATCAATTAAACATCCGACAATTAACATTATCAAATTCTAACAAATTTTTAACTTGTTTAATATTTCAAAATAATTATTCTATTTTATTATCTATATTTAAAATATATTTGTATTTGGCAAAAGATCATGTTAACAAAACAGTTTAAAAATACACGTTTGACAAATTCGTTGTGACAAATTCTTACTTAATATTTTGCTGTTATTTTTTTGACAATATTAAATATTATTCTTATTACATAATCATATATATTTTTATTAGATAAAATTCTTATTTAAAATAGATTCATATCTAAATTAAATTAAATTCATTTTGTATTCAAAAATTCTAATTTTAAATTCAAAATTTATTTTTAAATTGGTTACATTCACCCCCTTAAAAAATTTGTCCTCGAAAAGGAAAGGGAATTGCAACTACCCATTCAAAATTTTAAATTCAAGATTCAAAAAAAAAAATATAACAAACTTCCTCCCTCACAATGGAATTGATGGATAGAATACTGTTACGCATATAAATGCGAACAACCATATCTACAATATTCCAAAATAATGACCTCCAACTATCTAATCAACCGTTATATCTGACTTATCATCTATTAGGCCAAAAACTGCCAAACACTCAATGACTTACCACCCTATAATTAATAAGGAAATCTTGATTTGGAAATAATTTCCTTAGGTCTTAATATTAACTAGTTAATAATTCTGAATAAAAAGGTTTGTGAAAACTTATTCCCTTTCAGTTTCCAAAATTTTTATTAATCTTTACATGGAAATGTCAAATTATCTTATAACTCGGCTAACCTAAATATTTTAGTTTAGATAAATTTTCATTTCTATATTCTCGTTTGCAAAATACCTTTCTATCAAATTGTGAAACTTAATCCATGAGGTAATTGTAACTACTTAAATATTTCATCTTCTTACCTAATAAGCTTTCATAACTTCTTATCGAAAATTTTGATCCTTAGTCAAGTATTTAAGGAAGTTTACTATTATTATTTCTAGTGCCCGTATAATTATTCCTTAAATTTAGTCTTTAATCTTTTAACTAACCCTTGGGTTACTCAACCTTTTTCTACTAATAAGGAAATCTTTGTTGGAAAATCTAGATTTTTCCTATTGACTTATCCCTTGATAACTGATATAGTTATTATAAATCTTGTGAATATTTCAAAATCTTTTTTATCTTATATCATTAAATACCTTGTAGTCAAATCATGAAATTGAACTCACAAGGTATCTGTACTTGGATTATTTATCCTAATCAGTGGAAGGGGTTTAATTACCATGCCACATGAAATAATTTAAGTGAAATTCTAATCATGAAATGTCCATACTAACTGTATCTATGTTATAATTAGACATGTATTTTCAAAACATGATCTTTTCGTATTCAAAATATAAATTCTCTTTCAAAACCCATCTCATATCGCAAATATGTTCTCTTATATATAATACTCTCAACTCATTCTAGGTCATTACGTAACCCCATCTCTAATGAATTTCTCTTATAAGATATTACTAATCATATCTCTGGTGAGTCCTTTTCTTCTGTTCGAATGAGTCATACCCCAAAGCTAATTTGTATAAGCCAAAGCTCTGATACCACGTTGTAATGACCCACTTTTTTACGCGGTTCAAACCAATAATTAAACAAACTCAAATTGTTAACAAAGGCAGATTGTTAGGGGTACTTACACATTGGAATAGAAACAAAATGAACTTTTACTAATATCTCAATAATATTACATCATAGTACAAGAGATATTAGAGTACATCGAATACACAACAGAAAATACTAAACTCTGCGGAAGAATACGAATGCTCCAATATAACGGCTCCAGCTAAAATCCAGCACCTGCCTTATAAATGATTCCAAGACTATATGCAAAACCTTAATAACCAGGCTGCCCATGTGGAAAATTATGGGTACCCAGAGTTTATGTGGAAGAAAAATAAACTCCAGGTCGGTCATGGGACTGGTGTGAGAACTAAAACAATTGTCTTCAGGTTTATTTTAAATTGAGGTAAATCATAGGATCACGCCGTATAACACGGAACGGTTTTCTCCTTATGAATACCAATGCACAAAAATATGCAATGCCCATTTTTTTGGAAAATGAAACTACCATAAGGTCTCGTAGCACACACACAATACAAATGCACACATGAACGAGGTTTCTCCTTATGATAAACAAAAATGCTTGATACACAGAAAATCCTCTTTTATTATTATTAGTTCATAGTGCAAAAAATCCTTTCGTAAGTAAATGTATGAATCTTAGCTAGCATAACGCCCCATCCCATTATGTTGACATAATAGTATACAACTAAAACCGTAAAGACTTGTAGTGGAGAATGGATTTCCAACAAATGACTAGGCTAAGGAACTTCCCTACGATGGGACACCTCTAGAGTGATGCTCCAACAACCAAACTGGCTCTCTGCCAATGTGAGGTCGGGCCATCCCTTAACTTGATGAAATAGATCGCGCCTAAGTATGCCATCTCCCGATCGTTACTAGCCTTTAATTGAGATCCCACGTCATCAACAACAACATAAGTAGAAGTTGCTACATAAATAATAGATAGGCTCCATACCATGGTACATTTTTATTTATAAGGAGATGACAACCCGTATTCTCATTGCATCCTTCCTGTTTTGGTTTTACCGAGGTGTGAGGCTTGCCAAAGTCCCATTGCACAAAGCTACGCTTAAATAAGTCATGCTTTGTTTATCCATAGTTCATCACTTAGCATGCCACACTATTATTTTATAACATATAATTGATAATTAATAACTATATAACCTTTGAGCTCGTATATCTCGAAGAAGGTTGTTAAGCTAAGAGAATAAATTGTCTGCCACTAATCAGAAATAAGTTAAGTAAAGGTCAATCACATATAACAAATTACAATGTCAAAATACATCTATATAAGTCAATTTTAGGTCTAAACAAAACCGAAGCCACCTTATTCCTTGTTCAATAAAGGAGAGAGGTCCTTGCAAACCCAGAAAATCTCTAAGTACGTCCGGACCACTACTACAGTATAAATCTCAAATGGGTGCTGCCTACTTTTGACCATTTCTGATGTGAAGACTCCTGGTCTTCAACTACCGTCTTCAACTACCGTCTTCAACTACCGTCTTCAACTTCTTCATTTGCTCCATAACATCATATTATTATTTGGAATTGTTTTCGGATACAAACCTAATCCCGGCCTTTCCAAATAATAAGCGCAATTTAAAAACGCAATTATGGAATACACAGGATTTCTACTAAATCTCCTTCCACTTTGGATTTTATTACTTAAAACTTCTTTAAATCATTCTTAAGTTATCCTTTAATGAAATCCATATTCGCTAACTATAAATTGACATTCATCCCTTTAAATCTTTTACCATGATCTTTGCTTCTCTTAATCAAGGATTCCATTTAAAATAAAATCTTTGTGGATTATTTCCAAAAACAATCATACATATTTAAGAAGGATCTTAGCTTCTCTTTCAAAATTATCACTTATTCAGAGATTATTTAATATTATCTTCGTTGGCCCTTCATCATAACCATTTCCAAACCCAAACATGTAATCTACTTAAATAAAAATTTAATTAATCATTACCTAAAAAATATATTCTAAAAATTCATCTCATAACTTTCTCTTTAAAACATATCTTTTTAAGTCAATGATAATTTAAATTCAAAAAATATATTAATAATCATGCATTGACTTTTTTACCTAGATTATTTAACTCTTTATCCCTTTAATTTCTTCTTAAAACTTGTCTCAAAATCAAGATCATTAAGTGTCATTTCAAATAGCCTTTACAAATCTTAATCTTCCTTAAATTACAAATCATGACCTAATCTTTAACGGATTAAAGAATAACGTTTTTTAAGATACCATTCACAACAAACCCAAAACCAATCGATATTGAATATAAGACTTGAACAGAAGTTATCAACTTATATTCGATAAAATTATCATAATCAGAGAATACTATGAGCGGAATAATTGATACAAATATCACACAAATTTCCTAGATAGTATAGTCTAATAACAGAGTTCCATATCCAATATTCGAAGGTTATTTTTATCCAAACCCATCTTATTAATTCTGGGAAACCTTTCTCTTAAATATGAAATCATTTTATTTCGAAACTGGGTAGAAATTACATCGACTTATGTTCAATATCAATTTCCATATTCGACTGATACTGTAAGAGGAATAATGGTAACTTTACTTTTCAAATTCCTCAAACACTACAAGTTTTCTTGTGGAATTAATAACGACATTCGAAGATCACTTTCAACCATTTTCAATTTCATTAATAATTGGAAAACCATATTATCTCAAGAAAAATAAAATCTTACTTAAAACCAATATGTTTTAAATAATAAAAATATTCAATTAATCATTTTGAAATGATCTATTAGGTTTTGGATAATGATTCATAAGTTTAAGACTTTGAAATTTATTGTTTTTAGTAAAACGTTGTAAAAATGTTTCAAAAGTGTTACTAAAGCATCACAAAACAGTTGATATTAGCCAATTTGATCAAAATAACCTTTATATTATCCAAAACTATCATTTTCCAATTTAAACCACTTTAAAGTAATTTATTATGATTTTACAATTTTTTCCATCTTTTTAGCTATTTTAAAACAACCATTATCTGTTACGGTCTATGAAGTGCGTTTATAGCGACCTTTATTTAAAATGGTTTATGCATAACTTGATGACTATACATTGAAAATTGGAAATTCCTTTCCCTTTGAAAACTATTGTTATATTAAAGAAAATGTTTTTCATTTCACGTCAATCCGATTTAAATTGCATTAGTTATAGCCATTTAAATTTTATGGTCGAAATTCACGAACTACAGCTCCGCGACACGTTTTACTCAGACCAAATTATGATTGCAATAAAAATTTATCTGATTTGCCTCAAATATGATTATAAATCCTTATAGATATGTATAAACTCATTTGAAAACAATATTTCAAATTTTAAAATTCAAATTCAATTTAAGTTTAAAATTGTTTTCATAGACTGAAATAGCCCATTCTAATCAAAAATTGTTTCCACCTTTTCAAAAGTTGTTCGTATATATTTTAGTTTCGTTTTCTAACTGTTTTGGATATCAAATTCAAAACTTTATTTTATTCCCTATTCTCAATATATAAAACTGTTTATATTTTCAACTGAGATATAGACCTAATTTGTTACCCATATAATTCTAAAATTGGGTGTGATAGTTGTGCAACAATATACATACAGTATTACAATCATGTAAACATCCATCATAATTATCACAATATCATTAATAGATGTCATTAACTGCATGACAGCACTTGGTAATTAATGCTTATAAGTGTATAAGTGACTTTAACTATGCATCCATTCATCCAACATCACACATATATTTAACATTAAAAATTAAATATATAAATAAATAAGTGTGAAGAGTTCTCAATAACGTATTCACTCTGCCAAACGGACATCGTAATCTTTTACCGTACCCTAACGTTTCTTGACATGACCCAAAATCTTTGACCGGCCTAGACCGAACGAGAACGCAGATTGTGTTGAGAACACGATGCATCGGAAAGCAGAACAACGGAACTTTTCATTGCTATTACAATAATTTACATCAGATTACTGGAATATCAGAGTACGAATAAGTATTACATAGCGGAAGAATAATAATAGAGATTAATAATTTGCATAGCAGTTTAAAATAAAATGCATAAATACAATGCACATTGGAAATACATCAACTACCACAACTGAAAGAAATACATGGATACAAAGCTTTCCGAATATAGCTCCAGCTGTAAACCAAGATCCTGTGAAAATAAAGAATCTGCAAAACCCAAAACTATTGACTGCCCATGTGGAAAATATGGACACCCAGATTTTAGATGGAAACAATAAACCCTGAGTCAGTCATGGGACTAGTGCGAGAGCTAAAACAGTTATTAAACTTCGCTTTAAAATAGGGTAATTCATGGGACCACGACGTATGTCACGGAATGGGTTCACTCCCACGAATACTCTAAAATAAAACAATTTATAAACAATGCAATGCTTTTTGAAAAAATGGAGCTATTATAAGACTCGGGTCCCATCACATAATGCAACGCAAGCCGGAGGATAGAGTTTTACCTTATAACAGCCAGACATGCTTGGTACGCTTGATATTACTGTAAGTGCATAGTGTCAATACAACTTCAAATATAAATATATCAATCATAGATGACATAGGTACCATATATTATGTCGCCATATAGGTTTACAACTAAACCGAAAATCGCGTATTGGAAATTGGGTTCCATCTATGAGCCGAGGCAAGGGGTTGTCCTCATCGATTGGAGACACTCTAGCACATGTCTCAGGATCACACCTATGGGAAACCTTTGGATCTTCAGGGCCGGTCTACACCTAACATTTGTGGATTAGTTATTCCTGAACAATACGTTTACCGGTCCTATCGGATCTCCAAAATGGTCAATTCATCGACCACATAAGCCATTTAGTTGGCTCTATATCTGAGGCGCCTCACAATCCAACATCCACATAAGTAAAAATGTGTGAGCTCCATACCATGACACCACTTTTAGCTAGAAAGAAACACATGTTGTCATTGCCGTCACTAACCCGTCTTTGACTTATACCGGGTTGTGAGGCTCGCGAATTAATGCTATACACAAAGCTATGCTACTTAAAGCTGTGCTTTGACCATCTACCACAAGGCCCTGCTTTTCAAAAAAAAAGCCTTGATCATCTGCATCTTAGCATGACACATTGACAATTCATGCCATACAACTGATTTTTGTCAATATATAACCTCTAAGCTCATATGTCTCAGAGAAGGGTGTTAATCAAGAGAATAAATTCTCCACCACCAAACAGATACATAATTAATAAAAATCAATCAATACAGAACGAAATACAATGTCAGACATAATCCATTCACAAGTCCGTTCTTGGTCTGAATGAAACTAGAGGCACCTTATTCCTCGTCCCATATGTCCAATACAGGAGAGAGGTCCTCGCATATCCAGTTGATCTCCAAGTACGTCTAGAGGGTCACCAATTATTACCTCATCTTGGGTGTACACCTCAAGTTGAGACATCAACAATCATCCCAATGATGTGAAGATCTCCGGTCTTCAGCCACCGTCTTCATATTTTGACTTTTAATCGTCGTAATAGTTATTTAAAATTGGTTAAACCTAATCTTTCCGAATAACTAGCGTATCTTTATAATCATGTGATAAATACACACAGATAGCACACATCTCATTCCAATCTAGAATATTATTTTGTTCAAATATGCACATCTTTATGGAAAGGTTCCCATTAATTTTATCAAAGATAAATTCTTTTAAATTTATTCTTTAATCTTCCTTTGAATATCATTTCAAAAGATTTTATTATATCCTTTCACAATTTGAACCAGATTAAGGTTTATGGAACTAGTCAGGAGTAATCGAACCTTACCGAAGTAATCTTTCATTTTATTAATCCCAATCCCGACCTATTCATCCCATGGAGCAAAACTGGTAGTACTCCATATCTAACACTCACTATGTTTTTGGTAAATTTAATTACCACTTAACATTCAAATCTAATTAAAGATTTAATTATCGCATTGAGTGAAACTAGGGGGGATTAAGGGGTAGGGGGTACTCCATTTCGAACATTTATCTTATTTGATAAATTAAATTATTACATTCACATTTCAATCTAATTAAAGATTCATTAAACTCTAACTCAGTTTTAATAACCAAAAATCATTATTTAACGACTATTCAACTTGGGAAATTAATCCTGTCTTTATTCGGGTTAAAGAACAAACGTCATTTAAAACACAGTTCACGACAAGCCCAAAAACCATTTTTTAATAATATGGAATTTCACGAATATTTGAATAATTTATAATCGATATAAATTTTCTTATCGGACTAATACTATAAATAGAATAACGGTAAAGCCTTTTAAATTCCATAAATAGTAAACGCCTACCTTCACAGAAGCTCATCTCAATTATTATTAATCGAATTCCATTCAGTTCCAATTTAATTAAATAAACTGGAAAACTTCTCTAGTGTTGTAAACAATATACAATAAGAAAGCCATCAGAGGAGGAGAAAGAAGACACTTTTATTCATTCCAAAATTTTTTGTACACAATTTACATTACATGAGCTCCTTATATAAAGGCTTGGGAGCTTGGAGTAAAACTTATCCCACAATGTGGGACTAAACAGTATATGACAAAAGCATATTCACACATATATGTTACAACACTCCCCCTTGAATATGCGTATGTAAAGATGATAAGATTAATTGCCTCATTAAAAACCTTTTTATGAAAAACCCTGTGGGAAAAATCATAAAGAAGGAAAAGAGTACATTTTTTAGTTCATCTCTAGGTAAAATATTGACAATGTTCCAATGAGGGTTGATACTTCTAGATCAAAATAATGCCTCATTAAAAACCTTACTAATAAAAACCCAGTGGAAAAAATATTAGTGAAGGAAAAGAGTACATTACAGCATAATATATGCTCCCCCTGATTCGTAACGCATTATTCAAATAGTTTGGTGATGCAAGTGGCACATACCAATTTTATGTATCATCTTCTGTAATGTTGATTTTGGAAGTGCCTTCGTGAATGGATCTACTGGATTTTCTTGAGATTGGATTTGCTTCACTTCTATCTTATTGTCCCTTTTTGGAGCTCATGTGTGAAAAAGAATTTGGGAGAAATGTGTTTTGTCCTATCACCCTTAATATATCTTGCTTGAATCTGAGCTACGCATGCTGCATTGTCTTCATAAATAATTGATCTTTCTATAGTTGAGGGAAGTTGACATGTGCTTCAAATATGTTCAATCAATTATCTTAGCCAAACACATTCTTGACTTGCTTCATGTAGTGCTAGTATTTCAAAATGATTAGATGAATTTACTACCAAAGTTTGCTTTGTAGATCTCCATGAAATAGCTGGATTGTTGTTTTAAACACATATCCAGTTTGTGATTTTGCTTTATGTGGATCAGAAGGGTAACTTTAACACTCCTCCTTGAATATGTGTCTTCAAATTCTTGAATGCTCTTATAGTAGCTTGAAATTATCCCCTTTGAAAGATTATTGCCCCCCTCATACTATATTGCTTGCAAATATCTATTCGGATGACATAGATATTGTTTGTTGCCTCGTTAAAAACCTCTATTAGGAAATCCTAATGGGAAAAACCTTGAATGAGGAAAAGAGTGCACCTCTTGAAGTTATATTAAAATGATATTTCTTCTAAGATTTAGATACTTCAAGATCGATGTAAAGCCTCATTAAAACCTTACTCAGAAAAACCCTATGGGAAAAATCTTAGTGAAGGAAAAACGAGTAAAAAAACATATTTTCAATAATTTACTACATTAAATGTAGAATGATACTTCTGGATCAATATAATTCTTCAGTAAACACCTTACAAAGGAAAACCCAATAGGAAAAACCTTAGTTAAGGGTAAAAATACAGATTAACTTAAATAACATATTTGAGATGTTATTCCTTGATTCGGTGCTTGATTCTTCTAGATCAAGATAATGCCTCATTATAACTTTCAAATATTACTTTGAGGATGATACTTCTGGATCAATATAATACCTCATTAAAACTTTACTAAGAAAAACCCAATGGGAAAAATCTTAGTTAAGGAAAAAGAGTGCATACATTTTGATATCTCAATTTTGTTATAGATACTTCTGGATCCATAAATATGTATCTTATTGACAATATTACTTAAACAAGTATGGTATAGAAAATAGACTCAAGAAATAACAATCTTTAGTCTTCATATATCCGATGTTCATCGTTTATTAACATTTTCCTTATTAAAACCTTCACAATGGAAAACCCTATGGGAAAAACCAAAGTGAAGGAAAAAGAGTACAACATCACAAGAAAATTCTTAATGAACTTTTCTTTAAAGACTTTTGTGTGCATTTTCATGCTTCAGGTATGTTTTGCTATTTAAAGCACCTTTTGTTTGCGCTTGCTTGCTATACACTTCGATTGTATATGCAAAGGCCAGTAAATCTGTACCAATTTGAGCTGACTAATTACAACCTAAATGACACGAAATTACGAATCTTTAATAGAAAGAAGTTAGAGGATGAGAAGTAGAAAGATAGAACTAATAGAATAGAAGAATAAGAAGAACATTAGAATCTCATAGCGGAACGAGTAAAGTATAATATCAAATTTCTTTACACAAAAAGAAGCTGTATATATACATACCAAGAGTAACACCCCACATCCATTAATGTCACTCACGAAGGGAATGCATTAACTTCCATGGAGGATATAAGTGAATATAGAACAGAAAAATTACAACAAGACAGATAGTAAATGTAACAACCCGGAAAATCTGGGCCAGTTTAAATTTTTTATTTTGGCAAATATAGCGAATTTTCTATATTTAAAATGAATTATTTTAAATAATATCGGCGAGAAATTTATTGTGAATATAATTCGAACGTATATATTATATACGCCGTCGTTAGAATATAAATATTTATATATAATTATAAATAGAATTGAAAATGGCGCGGTAGTTCGATAATTCGATTTCAAACTTCAATTGAATGTACCGGGTGCAAAACAATCCGGATTTTAGTGAAACCAGAAATCAAAGGATCTATTTGATAATATCTTTCCAACGAATCCGAATAATCAAAATTTCATAGCGGGAATCAAAAGATATGTCCAGTTGAAATTTCTGAATAGTCGCTATGGAATTCAGGCCCTTAAAAATGGACATTTTGCAAACGACCTCGGATTTCGACGAAACCAGTTTGGTTGGATCCGCAGTGTCAAATTATTGCTAGGTTTCAAATTTCATAATTTTTCGAATCAATATGTCAGCGTGGCAAAGGAAAACGCGTTTGACCAGTTTCAGTTGATTTTAATCGACTGGAAAATGGCCATTTTTCTAACGGTCTCAGAATTCGACGAAACTAGTTTTGTTAGGACCGTATCGTCAATACGAAGCTAGAAAATATTTTTTGGGATTTTTTCTAGTTAGTATGTGGCCCCGGTAAATTGAAATGTACGTTTAAAATTGAATATAGTAATTTAAATGTAAATTTAACGGAAACAGATCGAAACAGCCGAATCAGCTTGCGTGGCATATCCCATTGTGTTCGGAATGGGGGTAAAACGCTAGGGGCGACAGTCGGTGGGTTCGATTCTGAGTTCAAATGAAAAGTCAACAATTAGGGTTTGGAAAAATATAAAATAATAAAATAAATAATTAAATATAAAAAGCCCCTTTCTCTCTTTATACTCCAGGCCCCCCCCCCGATAGAAATTCAATCGTATATATATAAAAAAAAAGGGAAGAGAGAAATCGGGCGACGGAGGACCGTCGATGACGCCGCCGGAGGCGCTCCACCTCCGTTCACCCCACCGCCGACCGAAGTCCCCCCCTCGCTCGCGATTGCTGTTCGAAACCCCCCTCGTGAAAACAACCGACGCCGCACCCTTCAATACCCTACCGCCACCACCAGAACCACCGATCCCCCTTAGCCCTTCCTCCTCAGCCTTGTGCCGACGCCCCAAGTCCCCAACTGCCACCTCAGCGCAGTAAACTCCCGCCCCCCCTGAAAAGAAACACTGTAAGTAATTTATTTATTTTATTCAGTTATTTACTGATATTTATTTAAAGTAGTTAGTTTTTAAATTATAAAAATCAGTTTTTCTTGAAGGTTATAATAAAAATATGGTTTTTAAATATATTATTAATTTTAGAAATGATTTTTATAATATATAAAAACATACGATGTTCAATTATAAAAGATACGATTTATAACATTAGAAAATATAAAGAACATTGTTTTTGAAATAAATAAAAATATGATTTTTATATATTGAACATCGAAGTAAAAATTCGATTTTTATATATTGAATAGCATAATAAAAATATGATTTTTATATATTGAACTTCGAAATAAAAATATGATTTTTATATATTGAACATCGAAGTAAAAATATGATTTTTATATATTGAACATCGAAGTAAAAATATGATTTTTATATATTGAACATCGAAGTAAAAATTCGATTTTTATATATTGAATAGCATAATAAAAATTCGATTTTTATATATTGAATAGCATAATAAAAATATGATATTTATATATTGAACATCGAAGTAAAAATATGATTTTTATATATTGAACATCGAAGTAAAAATTCGATTTTTATATATTGAATAGCATAATAAAAATTCGATTTTTATATATTGAATAGCATAATAAAAATTCGATTTTTATATATTGAATAGCGAAGTAAAAATTCGATTTTTACATATGTAGTGAATACGGGCAACGAAAGCGACAAAAGGCGAGTTGGCGAAGATTTCTATAAAAGAAGAGTCAAGATGATTGGATAGCTATCAGTGAGAATTTCTCACCTTTCAATTTCTTTTTCTAGTTATATATATATACTAGGATGCAGACGGTGCTTAGTAGCACCCGACACAATCGTCCACAGACCATGGACTTGTTTGTTTGATTGCAAAAATAAGTTAGATTATTTGATTGAAATTGAATTGTTTAGTGAAATGGATGGATTGATTGATGTGTGAATGGCGTGGGCCTTCACTAGACCGGGGATAAGGCTAGGCCTCGTCCCGTTTCTAGTATCGTGCCGTTATGCCGCCGAAATTTTCTAAAATATGTTAGAAAAATAAAAATAACATTTTATTGAATAAATGAACCGAATAGAATATTCATAGGTTGAATAAAATGTTTTATCGTTAAAAATATAATTTTTAACGTGAATGTGAATAAATAAATATTCATTTACAAATCGGACGGTTTGTTTATATGCACTGATTTGACTGATATTGATTGGGTCGATAAATTTTACACATCGCCCAACTGCACGAATAAAAATCTGTGTTTGATTGTTTGAAACCCCACACGGGTGTTGGAATGAAATTTGAAGTTCACTCATCCTGATTGATTAAATATGTCGATCGATTGATTGACAGGCTGTTATAAGCGTTAGATATCTATATTTGATGCTTATACAGTGTAGTGCACTTTGGTTGATGGTTGATTATTTTTCAATGCTATTATATGTGTGTAATGTATGAAAATCCATATAATTAACTTTATATGGTAATTGATTGGGCCTCATTCCAATTTAGAAAATAAAGAATAATATAAAATAAAATTTCATGTGTTGACAGTACTCATCCATTGAGATTGGTCATGTGTTGAACGAAATATTTTAGTAATGAAATTTACATCTTTATCAATATAAAATAAAGGTTCATGTGTTGACAGTACTCATCCATTGAGATTGGTCATGTGTTGAACGAAATATTTTAATAATAAAATTTGCATCTTTATCAATATAAAATAAAGGTTCATGTGTTGACTGTACTCATCCATTGAGATTAGTCATGTGTTGAACGAAATAATTTAACAAAAATTGTCACACGTGGACAGTACTCATTCGTTGAGATTAGTCGTGTGTTGACAAAAAAATAAATATTCATTTGTTGAATAGAATATTTGAAAATAGAAATATATGAAGCCGTGTTGGTTAGATTGACGCCATTTTTACGTGAACGATATTTATATCGATTTTATTCATTTTGAAATGAATTGAATTGAAAACGATTTCGAAATGAATTGAATTGAAAACGATTTCGAAATGAATTGAATTGAAAACGATTTCGAAATGAATTGAATTGAAAACGATTTCGAAATGAATTGAATTGAAAACGATTTCAAATTGAATTGAAAGCGAATTGAAATGAATTCAAATTGAATTGAAATTTGAATTGAATAGAAATGAATTTTAAAACGAATTTATAAAGAAGAATTCAATTTTGATTTGAATTGAAAAGGAAGTTGAAATTGCTTTTGAAACGAATTTAAAACTATTTATATAATTCGTTTTAAATAGAAATCGACGAAATATATATTATATATATTATATATATAATATAATGGCCTGAATAGAACGCGCCGCGCCGCGGCAGTTCGCGAATTTCGACCATTTATTTCAAACGGACATAACGGGAGATCCGACCGTCGGATTCTCCTAAAACCGGAACCGTTGGGTTCGTATCGAAAAGAGCTTTCTAACGAATATTAGAAATTAGAAATCTAACGGTTGGATTTGGAATTATGTCCAGATCAAATTTGAAAAAGGTCGCTGTAAGTGCAGTTCGATGGCCATTGATGGAAATCGACTGTACGGGCCTTGATAAAATTATTAAAAATAGTAATAATTTGTGTAAAATCATAAGAAATGATTTAGAAAGAATTGGGATGAAAAACTCCATATTTGAAAAGATAAAAATAGATTTTTATCGAAATGAACTAGTTTTGAACTAGAAATATAATTCTATTTATTTTTAAATAAATAAATTGAATTTGAAAAGGGTTTTAAAAATAACCAGAATTCCCAATGATAGCATTGGAGTAGATTTGAATCGAAATTGTCTTCGGAATATTTCGATGTTGGAATTCGAGATTATACAGATGTTGTTATGGAAATTTGAAAGATATATATTTATATCGTTATTTCCAATACGACATTTGTTAATCGTAGAATTTGATATTGAATATAAGCCGATATATTTTCTATTCAGAGCCTTATATTGAATATCAAATGTGATTTGGGTTTGTCGTGAATGGTGTCTTCACTAACACTGTTCTTGAACCCAGTTGAGAAAAGATTAAATCTTTTTATTTAGATTTAATGAAGTGTACCAATTAAACAATATTTAATTGGAATAGAATTGATATTGATTCTTGGGTTTATCGTGAATGGTGTTTTTAAATAACACTCGTTCTTTAATCCGATAATTAATGGAATGTGGTTTTGGGTTTATCGGGAACCGTGTTTTAAATGACACTGATTCTTTAACCCAGTTAACGATTAAAACTAAGTGGAGTTTTAATGAATCTTTAATTAGATTGAAATGATCGAGAATGGAGTATTACCAGTTTTGCTCCAGACGATAGTTAAATCTTTAATTAGATTTGAACGTGAAATGGTAATTGAATTACCGATAACACTGTGGTGTTAGATATGAAGTATTACCAGTTTTACTTCATGGGATTAATAGGTTGGGATTGGGAAATTAAAACAAATGATTACTTCGGTAAGGCTCGTTAATCCCGACTAGTTGAATCGAAATTCAAAAGAAGATTAAAGAATAAATTCAAGGAATTTATCTTGGATAAAATTAATGGGAACCTTTCCCTATGAATGTGAAATCAGAAACCAACTGTCGGTTAGCTAAGCAGAATGGTTTTCTGGATATTGATCTGATGTTGGTTTCGGCCTTCGGGGTTAATATTTGGGGAATTATTCTCTTGATTAATTTACGGTTAGTGACTGATGAATTGGAATGAGGCGTATGTTGTGTTTGTGTAACACTTATTTAAAATATACGCGAGTTATTCGGGAAGACCGGGTTTATCCCATTCTGAATAACTGATACGAAGATAAGTCGAAGATGAAGACGGTGGTCGAAGACCGGAAGTCTTCACGTCGTTCGGGTGATTACTGATGATCTTGATTGGGCTGTACACCCAAGAAGATGGAAACAGTTGGTGATCGTCCAGACGTACTTGGAGATGGATGGATATGCGAGGAAAGTGCCTCCGGTTTCGTTCAACCCCAGAACGGACTTGTAAATGGACTGTGTGTCTGACATTGGATTTTAGTCCGTGTGATTGATCTCTATTAAATATATATCTGTTTGGCGGCGGAGAATTTATTCTCTTGCTTAACGCCCTCTCTGAGACGTACGAGCTCAGGGGTTATATATTGATTGATATCAAACGCATGGAGTGAATTGCCTGTGTGGCATGCCTAAGTGGCAATTGATCAAGGCTTCTGTTGAAAAGCAAAGTCTTGTGGTGATGATCAAAGCACGGCCTTTGTGGCGTAGCTTTGTGTAACGTTTACTTCGCGAGTTTCACACCCGGTATGAACCAAAAACGGGAGACGGACCTCAGGGGGGACATGCGTTTTCTTTCTAGCTAGAAGTGGCGTCAGTGGTTTTACACGCCCTGACGAGTTTGACTTATGTGGTTGTTGCTGTTGCGAGGCACCTCGGATTGATCGGTCCTTCTCGAACCGATGGAGTCATTTAGTTGGCTCACCTACGCCCCAAAGGACGGAGAAACGTATTGTTCAGGCATTATAATCCACATCGGTGGACCGGCCCTGACGATCCAAGGGGCAGTTGGGGCTGTTCCTGAGACACGGGCTAGAGCGTCTCGAATCGGTTGAGGATCTTGCCCCTAGCCTCGGTTCATACCATAAATGATAACCCAATTTCCAATACGTGTATTGCGGTTTTAATTGTAGAACTAGTATGACGACATGATATATGGTACTCATGCCGTCTATGATTGATATTTATGATTGAAATTGTTTTGACACTATACACTTATAGTAGTATCAAATGATTTGTTTTAAACGTACTAAGCATGTTTGGCTATTATAAGGGAAAACCCTATCCTCGGCTGCGTTGCATTGTGTGATGGGACCTGGGTCTTATAATAGCTTCATTTTTAGAAAAGCATTGCGTTGTTTTCTTATATGCACTGGTATTCTTGGGAGGAAACCCGTTCCGTGTTATACGGCGTGGTCCCTTGATTTACCTAACTTTAAAAATAAAGATTAATAACTGTTTTAGTTCTCACACCAGTCACATGACTGACCTGGAGTTTATTGTTTTGACCTAAACTTTGGGTGCCCCTATTTTGACACGGGCAGCTAGTAGTTTTGGTTTTGCAGATTTATATTCACAGGATCCTGGTTTACAGCTGGAACGATATCCGGAAAGCTTTGTATCCGTATATCTACTTCTGGTTGTGTATTGTATTATTTTCCGCTGCTATGTACTTAAATGTAATTTAAATCTCTGATATTTCTGTGTAATATTCATTTATACTCTGTATATTCCTGTAATCTCATGCATTGTTGTAATATACAATGAAATGTTCTTTTGTATGCGTTCTGTTGTGGCTTGTTCTCGAACTATCCGACACTTTCCTTTACGGGGAAGTTACGGGTTTTCACAGTTGGTATCAGAGCTTTGGTTTACAAAGCAGAGAACAAGACACATTAGAACCGTACGAAAGAATTCATCAGATATTGGATTAGTAATATCCAACGAGAATGACTCGTTAGAAATAGGATCAGTAGTATCCTAGAACGAGTGTGAAGAGTATATTTTTAAAATGAAAACAATTTTGTTTTGAAAATTTAAATCAACTATTCGTATTTGATTATTTGTTTATATTGATTTTGGACAATTCAGTATATAAAGAATTTGCATATACGCCTTGCAAACGTATATTCAAAGTTTTAATATATTGGATAGATATAGCATCACACTCTAGTCGCCCGAAGATGATATTGATGATAGCGATCGCATCATCAACATTTATGTTCGAGTTTCGAAGGTGTGATTTTCTATATATTTCCATTAGACTAGTGTGAGAACCAAAACTAATATAGCTAGAATACATTGTTGTGATTTGGCATCAAAACATGATTTTCTTTATATATATCAAAATTATGAATTTGAAACGTTAATCCACTAATTGATTGATGTTTGTGTTGTTTGTTTATTTGTTTGATAATTTTGAACCATTTAGCCTAATTGAACCAAATATTGAATTGTATTGAATTTGGTCGCATTTGCTTGCATATACATATACTTACATTGAACAGGTCATAGCAAGGAGGCTAGAGCCGAAGAATAAAATTTGTTTGCCCGACAAATAGGTACATGTTTACTACATAATTTACTGTTTTGTTTGGGTGATGATGATTTTATGAGCCTATTGGCTAACCGCTTGGCTAACCGCTTGGCTAACCGCTTGGCTTTTTCTTTTTCTTTTTGAGATCTGAAGGACCGGGGAAGCTATTTGAAATTCCCCGATGCTCCCGGTGCAGGGGAGGTTATGGCGAAATTTTTCGAAAATTTAGGGTGTTAGCCAAATTTTTGAAGAATTTGAAAATTCTCAGAAACTGAAAAATTGGAGAATGGAAGCCAGATCGAACGTAGAGTTGATTAATCAAACCACTTTCGACTTTGTTCCTTTTCGGGGACGAAAAGTTTTAAGTGGGGGAGATTGTAACAACCCAGAAAATCTGGGCCAGTTTAAAATTTTTATTTTGGCAAATATAGCGAATTTTCTATATTTAAAATGAATTATTTTAAATAATATCGGCGAGAAATTTATTGTGAATATAATTCGAACGTATATATTATATACGCTGTCGTTAGAATATAAATATTTATATATAATTATAAATAGAATTGAAAATGGTGCGGTAGTTCGATAATTCGATTTCAAACTTCAATTGAATGTACCGGGTGCAAAACAATCCGGATTTTAGTGAAACCAGAAATCAAAGGATCTATTTGATAATATCTTTCCAACGAATCCGAATAATCAAAATTTCATAGCGGGAATCAAAAGATATGTCCAGTTGAAATTTCTGAATAGTCGCTATGGAATTCAGGCCCTTAAAAATGGACATTTTGCAAACGACCTCGGATTTCGACGAAACCAGTTTGGTTGGATCCGCAGTGTCAAATTATTGCTAGGTTTCAAATTTCATAATTTTTCGAATCAATATGTGAGCGTGGCAAAGGAAAACGCGTTTGACCAGTTTCAGTTGATTTTAATCGACTGGAAAATGGCCATTTTTCTAACGGTCTCAGAATTCGAAGAAACTAGTTTTGTTAGGACCGTATCGTCAATACGAAGCTAGAAAATATTTTTCGGGATTTTTTCTAGTTAGTATGTGGCCCCGGTAAATTGAAATGTACGTTTAAAATTGAATATAGTAATTTAAATGTAAATTTAACGGAAACAGATCGAAACAGCCGAATCAGCTTGCGTGGCATATCCCATTGTGTTCGGAATGGGGGTAAAACGCTAGTGGCGACAGTTGGTGGGTTCGATTCTGAGTTCAAATGAAAAGTCAACAATTAGGGTTTGGAAAAATATAAAATAATAAAATAAATAATTAAATATAAAAGCCCCTTTCTCTCTTTATACTCCAGGCCCCCCCCCCGATAGAAATTCAATCGTATATATAAAAAAAAAGGGAAGAGAGAAATCGGGCGACGGAGGGCCGTTGATGACGCCGCCGGAGGCGCTCCACCTCCGTTCACCCCACCGCCGACCGAAGTCCCCCCCTCGCTCGCGATTGCTGTTCGAAACCCCCCCCTCGTGAAAACAACCGACACCGCACCCTTCAATACCCTACCGCCACCACCAGAACCACCGATCCCCCTTAGCCCTTCCTCCTCAGCCTTGTGCCGACGCCCCAAGTCCCCAACTGCCACCTCAGCGCAGTAAACTCCCGCCCCCCCTGAAAAGAAACACTGTAAGTAATTTATTTATTTTATTCAGTTATTTACTGATATTTATTTAAAGTAGTTAGTTTTTAAATTATAAAAATCAGTTTTTCTTGAAGGTTATAATAAAAATATGGTTTTTAAATATATTATTAATTTTAGAAATGATTTTTATAATATATAAAAACATACGATGTTCAATTATAAAAGATACGATTTATAACATTAGAAAATATAAAGAACATTGTTTTTGAAATAAATAAAAATATGATTTTTATATATTGAACATCGAAGTAAAAATTCGATTTTTATATATTGAATAGCATAATAAAAATATGATTTTTATATATTGAACTTCGAAATAAAAATATGATTTTTATATATTGAACATCGAAGTAAAAATATGATTTTTATATATTGAACATCGAAGTAAAAATATGATTTTTATATATTGAACATCGAAGTAAAAATTCGATTTTTATATATTGAATAGCATAATAAAAATTCGATTTTTATATATTGAATAGCATAATAAAAATATGATTTTTATATATTGAACATCGAAGTAAAAATATGATTTTTATATATTGAACATCGAAGTAAAAATTCGATTTTTATATATTGAATAGCATAATAAAAATTCGATTTTTATATATTGAATAGCATAATAAAAATTCGATTTTTATATATTGAATAGCGAAGTAAAAATTCGATTTTTACATATGTAGTGAATACGGGCAACGAAAGCGACAAAAGGCGAGTTGGCGAAGATTTCTATAAAAGAAGAGTCAAGATGATTGGATAGCTATCAGTGAGAATTTCTCACCTTTCAATTTCTTTTTCTAGTTATATATATATATACTAGGATGCAGACGGTGCTTAGTAGCACCCGACACAATCGTCCACAAACCATGGACTTGTTTGTTTGATTGCAAAAATAAGTTAGATTATTTGATTGAAATTGAATTGTTTGGTGAAATGGATGGATTGATTGATGTGTGAATGGCGTGGGCCTTCACTAGACCGGGGATAAGGCTAGGCCTCGTCCCGTTTCTAGTATCGTGCCGTTATGCCGCCGAAATTTTCTAAAATATGTTAGAAAAATAAAAATAACATTTTATTGAATAAATGAACCGAATAGAATATTCATAGGTTGAATAAAATGTTTTATCGTTAAAAATATAATTTTTAACGTGAATGTGAATAAATAAATATTCATTTACAAATCGGACGGTTTGTTTATATGCACTGATTTGACTGATATTGATTGGGTCGATAAATTTTACACATCGCCCAACTGCACGAATAAAAATCTGTGTTTGATTGTTTGAAACCCCACACGGGTGTTGGGATGAAATTTGAAGTTCACTCATCCTGATTGATTAAATATGTCGATCGATTGATTGACAGGCTGTTATAAGCGTTAGATATCTATATTTGATGCTTATACAGTGTAGTGCACTTTGGTTGATGGTTGATTATTTTTCAATGCTATTATATGTGTGTAATGTATGAAAATCCATATAATTAACTTTATATGGTAATTGATTGGGCCTCATTCCAATTTAGAAAATAAAGAATAATATAAAATAAAATTTCATGTGTTGACAGTACTCATCCATTGAGATTGGTCATGTGTTGAACGAAATATTTTAGTAATGAAATTTACATCTTTATCAATATAAAATAAAGGTTCATGTGTTGACAGTACTCATCCATTGAGATTGGTCATGTGTTGAACGAAATATTTTAATAATAAAATTTGCATCTTTATCAATATAAAATAAAGGTTCATGTGTTGACTGTACTCATCCATTGAGATTAGTCATGTGTTGAACGAAATAATTTAACAAAAATTGTCACACGTGGACAATACTCATTCGTTGAGATTAGTCGTGTGTTGACAAAAAAATAAATATTCATTTGTTGAATAGAATATTTGAAAATAGAAATATATGAAGCCGTGTTGGTTAGATTGACGCCATTTTTACGTGAACGATATTTATATCGATTTTATTCATTTTGAAATGAATTGAAAACGATTTCGAAATGAATTGAATTGAAAACGATTTCGAAATGAATTGAATTGAAAACGATTTCGAATTGAATTGAAAGCGAATTGAAATGAATTCAAATTGAATAGAAATGAATTTTAAAACGAATTTATAAAGAAGAATTCAATTTTGATTTGAATTGAAAAGGAAGTTGAAATTGCTTTTGAAACGAATTTAAAACTATTTATATAATTCGTTTTAAATAGAAATCGACGAAATATATATTATATATATTATATATATAATATAATGGCCTGAATAGAACGCGCCGCGCCGCGGCAGTTCGCGAATTTCGACCATTTATTTCAAACGGACATAACGGGAGATCCGACCGTCGGATTCTCCTAAAACCGGAACCGTTGGGTTCGTATCGAAAAGAGCTTTCTAACGAATATTAGAAATTAGAAATCTAACGGTTGGATTTGGAATTATGTCCAGATCAAATTTGAAAAAGGTCGCTGTAAGTGCAGTTCGATGGCCATTGATGGAAATCGACTGTACGGGCCTTGATAAAATTATTAAAAATAGTAATAATTTGTGTAAAATCATAAGAAATGATTTAGAAAGAATTGGGATGAAAAACTCCATATTTGAAAAGATAAAAATAGATTTTTATCGAAATGAACTAGTTTTGAACTAGAAATATAATTCTATTTATTTTTAAATAAATAAATTGAATTTGAAAAGGGTTTTAAAAATAACCAGAATTCCCAATGATAGCATTGGAGTAGATTTGAATCGAAATTGTCTTCGGAATATTTCGATGTTGGAATTCGAGATTATACAGATGTTGTTATGGAAATTTGAAAGATATATATTTATATCGTTATTTCCAATACGACATTTGTTAATCGTAGAATTTGATATTGAATATAAGCCGATATATTTTCTATTTAGAGCCTTATATTGAATATCAAATGTGATTTGGGTTTGTCGTGAATGGTGTCTTCACTAACACTGTTCTTGAACCCAGTTGAGAAAAGATTAAATCTTTTTATTTAGATTTAATGAAGTGTACCAATTAAACAATATTTAATTGGAATAGAATTGATATTGATTCTTGGGTTTATCGTGAATGGTGTTTTTAAATAACACTCGTTCTTTAATCCGATAATTAATGGAATGTGGTTTTGGGTTTATCGTGAACCGTGTTTTAAATGACACTGATTCTTTAACCCAGTTAACGATTAAAACTAAGTGGAGTTTTAATGAATCTTTAATTAGATTGAAATGATCGAGAATGGAGTATTACCAGTTTTGCTCCAGACGATAGTTAAATCTTTAATTGGATTTGAACGTGAAATGGTAATTGAATTACCGATAACACTGTGGTGTTAGATATGAAGTATTACCAGTTTTACTTCATGGGATTAATAGGTTGGGATTGGGAAATTAAAACAAATGATTACTTCGGTAAGGCTCGTTAATCCCGACTAGTTGAATCGAAATTCAAAAGAAGATTAAAGAATAAATTCAAGGAATTTATCTTGGATAAAATTAATGGGAACCTTTCCCTATGAATGTGAAATCAGAAACCAACTGTCGGTTAGCTAAGCAGAATGGTTTTCTGGATATTGATCTGATGTTGGTTTCGGCCTTCGGGGTTAATATTTGGGGAATTATTCTCTTGATTAATTTACGGTTAGTGACTGATGAATTGGAATGAGGCGTATGTTGTGTTTGTGTAACACTTATTTAAAATATACGCGAGTTATTCGGGAAGACCGGGTTTATCCCATTCTGAATAACTGATACGACGATAAGTCGAAGATGAAGACGGTGGTCGAAGACCGGAAGTCTTCACGTCGTTCGGGTGATTACTGATGATCTTGATTGGGTTGTACACCCAAGAAGATGGAAACAGTTGGTGATCGTCCAGACGTACTTGGAGATGGATGGATATGCGAGGAAAGTGCCCCCGGTTTCGTTCGACCCCAGAACGAACTTGTAAATGGACTGTGTGTCTGACATTGGATTTTAGTCCGTGTGATTGATCTCTATTAAATATATATCTGTTTGGCGGCGGAGAATTTATTCTCTTGCTTAACGCCCTCTCTGAGACGTACGAGCTCAGGGGTTATATATTGATTGATATCAAACGCATGGAGTGAATTGCCTGTGTGGCATGCCTAAGTGGCAATTGATCAAGGCTTCTGTTGAAAAGCAAAGTCTTGTGGTGATGATCAAAGCACGGCCTTTGTGGCGTAGCTTTGTGTAACGTTTACTTCGCGAGTTTCACACCCGGTATGAACCAAAAACGGGAGACGGACCTCAGGGGGGACATGCGTTTTCTTTCTAGCTAGAAGTGGCGTCAGTGGTTTTACACGCCCTGACGAGTTTGACTTATGTGGTTGTTGCTGTTGCGAGGCGCCTCGGATTGATCGGTCGTTCTCGAACCGATGGAGTCATTTAGTTGGCTCACCTACGCCCCAAAGGACGGAGAAACGTATTGTTCAGGCATTATAATCCACATCGGTGGACCGGCCCTGACGATCCAAGGGGCAGTTGCGGCTGTTCCTGAGACACGGGCTAGAGCGTCTCGAATCGGTTGAGGATCTTGCCCCTAGCCTCGGTTCATACCATAAATGATAACCCAATTTCCAATACGTGTATTGCGGTTTTAATTGTAGAACTAGTATGACGACATGATATATGGTACCCATGCCGTCTATGATTGATATTTATGATTGAAATTGTTTTGACACTATACACTTATAGTAGTATCAAATGATTTGTTTTAAACGTACTAAGCATGTTTGGCTATTATAAGGGAAAACCCTATCCTCGGCTGCGTTGCATTGTGTGATGGGACCTGGGTCTTATAATAGCTTCATTTTTAGAAAAGCATTGCGTTGTTTTCTTATATGCACTGGTATTCTTGGGAGGAAACCCGTTCCGTGTTATACGGCGTGGTCCCTTGATTTACCTAACTTTAAAAATAATGATTAATAACTGTTTTAGTTCTCACACCAGTCACATGACTGACCTGGAGTTTATTGTTTTGACCTAAACTCTGGGTGCCCCTATTTTGACACGGGCAGCTAGTAGTTTTGGTTTTGCAGATTTATATTCACAGGATCCTGGTTTACAGCTGGAACGATATCCGGAAAGCTTTGTATCCGTATATCTACTTCTGGTTGTGTATTGTATTATTTTCCGCTGCTATGTACTTAAATGTAATTTAAATCTCTGATATTTCTGTGTAATATTCATTTATACTCTGTATATTCCTGTAATCTCATGCATTGTTGTAATATACAATGAAATGTTCTTTTGTATGTGTTCTGTTGTGGCTTGTTCTCGAACTATCCGACACTTTCCTTTACGGGGAAGTTACGGGTTTTCACAGTAAATAGTACTTGAAAATCTAAAACTTCATTTTATTGCAGCGGAAATTAAACATGTTTGTTACATCATAAAACCATAGATCATAACCAAGTACAATATCCATCTTCATAAAAACAAAATACATAATCCCATTACATAAATAGCCATTAAAAAGATAACAAGCTGGACTTTACTTCAACGGTCCAAGCTTTCCAAAGAGAGATGAAGCAATTCAATCAAACTCCACTAGAGCTGGGCCCAACCTGAGGACCTGGAGGGGGAAAAAGGATAGAAATAGAGGGGGTCAGACATAAATTCTGGCGAGTATGATAACTCTAACAATACTATTATCAAAATAACTAGACTAAGGCATAAGCTGGAAGACAAGTAGATGTCTATGAACTCTTAGGAAGATAAAGATAGCGTTTAAGATAACGTTAAAGATAACGTTAAAGATAACGGTAAAGGCACACCTAATTACTAACGAATGATTACTACACTGCACCGCACATTACTACACTGCACCACACCAGTCACCCTATTGTTTGATCCCACTTGCTTCACACAGAAACTTTATAAATAGCCTTGCGTACCCCTAGCTGACTACATAGGTGTCGTCTGCCCCTATCTCCACTAGGTGTACCCCACTACCCACTTTCGATCGGCTCCCTACTCGTAGATACCCGTGTTGGCCCCACAGTGGGGTGTATCACTCCCCTAAAGTGGCAACCCGATACAACTTGAGAATGCACGGCTTATACCTACACGATGCAACAACGTCTTACCTACCAGCCCGGGTCCACACACGCATATGAAACCCGTTGGACTTGCGTTGCCACCGCTCCCCGTTTTGGCCTCTTACAGTCAAACCCAGCATGCGTGTCCCGTCCTCGACTTGGGTCGAGCCCACAAAGATACGTTTGGGATACTGGTCGAAATGGGCCCCCACAAGCAACCCACCTAAGCTTGTCACTAGTATATCCCACTTAACCCTCTTAGTCATGTTCATTTACATGTGTGTTTGGTTAAGTCTTACTAATCGTATTTCACATGCCACTAAGGGCACCCCCTAGATTCCTCATGCCACCCAAGGCACCTACTTAACCCCCATGTCCCACTTTACATGTTTATCTGGTTAAGTATTTCTTAATTCATTCAGGCCATAACCTCATAAAGACCTCTCACATTAGACTGGCATTTATGACAGCTGGATTTGCCGGGCGGGTCCGGGCAGTCTTACACCATAAAAGAGTCTAACCTCGTGTCTTTACAACCGTTATGCTTTAGTTTAGGCCTAGGACCTCTCACATTGGGCTGACATTTGTGACCACTAGATTTGCCGGGCGGGTCCGGGCAGGTTTACGTCACAAACGAGTCCAACCTCGTGTCCTAAGCATTGATTAACACTTAAAATCTTTTACCCCAGTTTTAATAATTCCCTATTAAAATTATTAATTAAGTCAACTTTTAATGATGTCCATAATTGACTCAATTATGGCCATCCACTTATGGCATGCAAAATCATATCAATTGCACCCCCAACTTTTTAATATTAAATCCTTAATATTACCCCTACCCCACGTTTATACGTTCGCTTATTCAACGCATAATATAGGCTAGACTTGTATAGTCTAACACCTAGCACAAAGATAAATTATCACAACATATAGACAATTAAAATAAATCTAATCATAATAGGGGTGAAACTTGCATAAACTACACATGTTAAGGATCAAAAGGTGTCAACTTGTTAAATGTCTCAATTTACATGATATGATCATAGCCCAAATCTATACATAAACTTGCATATGTGGTTTTTAGGCAACATAATGATGGTGTGAACTAGCATAGGATATCACATATGTCATAGCATAATTCTAGATGTCATAATAGATGTCTTGGCATATGTTCATAATTTTCTAATCAATCTAACTTGCATATGTGACTTGTCATATAGATCAACATAACCCAAACATGATGATTTAATTAATATGAACTAACTAGCATAGATGGTAACATCATGGCCTTTTTAACATGTATGATTCATCACAACTTAGCATAGAAACTTTCAACATACATAACATCATCTTAGCATGATTTACAACATATAAGATATCATCATCACATAACATTGGATTTACAATATACATGATAGCAAAAGGGGTTTACAACAACATATATGATAATTCACATCATCTACTCATAATCCATTCATAACTCAACCTAATTAAAATGATAATAATCTTGTTAAGATCATCATACTCACAATTTAGAGAAGAAAAGAGAGAGTTTTGCTTTGCTTTAGGGTTGAGAGAATTAGAATTGAATTTGCTTTTCTTCTTTCTTAGTTGGCGGCGGCTCCATTGATTTCCATGGCGATGGTATGACGGTAACTATTCTATTTTAATTAGGTTTAGGGTTAGCATTAGGATGTATTTATAGGTGTAGGAAGTTATTTAGGACCATTAGATTAACCCTGAACCATGAGAACCAATCAAATGCAAAATATGCATTTGAGCGAATCGGCCCACGGGTTGACAGCCAAACACCCTGGATTAACCCCTAGTCGACCCAGCGGGGCTTGGGTCGACCTCAAAAATGGGCCGGTTCGGTTATTCCCCCTCCCAATTCGTTGTTTTGAACTTTTTTGCATATTTATTTATTTAATTTTTAATTTACATATATATATATATATCAATATATATATATATTTCTCTGTGCAACCCACTTCACTTAATTCTTTTCTAAAAATTAAGTATACTTTAATTTGTGAATTTTAATGTTATAAAATTACGGGGTGTTACACCAATCATCAGAGTATATCATATATTAGAAATAGCGGAAATAAACTCTAGATAACTAACGGTGAAGCCTCCTGCTTCCATCTCTTGAACTCCAAGCGGAACTGAACCTGTAAATGTACTCGGTCTGACCCGACCACATTTGATTTAAAACAAAATTCAGCAGGATCAGTCTGGAATACTTTCAACGGTAAATTCACAATAAACACTTTCTTAACTTTAGGAATCCTTTTTGAAAGAAAGGATAATAGTAAGACCATCCCACACATAAACACGGATAGTTTTTACCTTACTATAACCCAAAACAGTTTTGATATATCAAAATACAGTGATATTATTACAGTGTCTATAATATCACAAATAAATAATCATCTAGTAGAACGCTTGCATCTCATGCTCTACATATTTATTATATAATCAAAAACTGCATGGCGCTTATTGGAGAATGGATTCCAACAGAAAAGGTATGGGATCACCTTCCAATCAGTATAATCTAGAGGGTATACACTGGGGTTCAACAAGAACGTCTTGTAACCTAGCCACACATGACCGACCACTCATTTAGCTTGAGTGAATCGAATATATTGTCACCATGGTTATTGGCCATCCAACCGTAATCCGATGATACAGAAACGAAAAGAACAAATATGAATTTTCTCTAGGTCGATGACAATACATCCTACTTGGGTATGACCCAACTAAAATATGAATTTTCTCTAGGTCGATGAAAATACACCCTACTTAGGTATGACCCAACTAGCCATGCTGCCTACCTGATTCTGTCATTTCCCGGTTGTGAGGCTAGAGGCTACGTCTATCTTTTCAGAACATCTGGCCACCATTCACTTTGAATGCCCCATCATCAGATCCGTCAAATCACTAATTGACATCCAAAAATACACTTTAGGTGTTAAGCAAGAGAAGGTGTCTTCTCCGCCACCAAACTTGGTATGTTTGTAAAAATCAACATACATGACTCTTAAGGAAATACTCTGTCAGACACTCGTCCATATAAGTCACCCAGGAATAGGATGAACCGAAGGCACCCTCCTACTACATCCTAGGAATCACCCGACAGACCAGTAGCGAGTAGTCCTTGTAATCCGTAAATTCCAATCACGACAAAACCACAGTGTATCTCTTGAAGCTAACCAGAGATTATAAATAGTTCTTCTGCTTCGTGAAGATCTACGGTTATCGAAGCTCCATCTTTATTTGCTTCCAGTTACTTTCGTACGTAATGATGGATCGAAGTGGTTTTGGGTCTAGTGCCCAGCCCGGTTTCTTCGAAACAACATGTCAAATGGTCCAATAGAATATTTTATTGATAATCGGTGTTTTAACTATCAATGTCAATAATATCGTTAAGTACATTGGCCGCTCCGACCCTTTGATAAAAACCATTCATTTAAATCATTATATCGATTTAATATTGGTACAGTAAAACCTTTCCATTAACTTTATTTGGGAAAATTACCTTATGTTCTTCAAAATCCTCTTTTTACTTTACTCTGGGAAATATTGATATATTATCCGCTTAATGGTATAACTCCAGTTATTAGTCCTCGTATGGCTAAACAATGCCAAGTGACAATTAAGTTATTTAAACCCAGTTGGTTTTATTAATCTCAAACTTCAAATATTACTTTTAATTTAAATCATCATGGAAATATATAATTCCAATTCGAATATTTACCTCTGTTTCCTATTTAACATAACCATTTCTGTTTCTTCGGAAGACATTCATTATTTAATTATTACCTAAAATAAGTGCATTTCAACCCATAATAGTCCATTATACTTTAACTCAGCCAAACAATTATACATTGTTTATTTTTAAACCAAGTTGTTTAATTATAATTTAAAATCTTGCCAATGTTGCAATATAATACTAATCTCAATTCCTTTCCCACTACAAACTAATGTCATCACTTGATAATAGTGAAACCGTTCAAGTTGGGGTATTATAATTACCTCTTAGACCTCGATTGACAACGTTCTTATCTAAAGATGATAAAAGTTTGAAACTCAAAAGCTCAATATATTATCCCCATTTCCATTTACTATTTTATTTAAGTATGGTTTTATAATCACTTTTCTTCATTTGGAAATCCGCTTTGTATTCTAATTCCTTTTTCTTAATTCGTCAATTAAATCAACTCTCTTTGGATAAATCTTATTGACTTTTAAAAATCCTTTATATTATTATCCTTAATCCTCTTATTCAGCTCCATTTATAACATGGATTATATTACAATTAATTTACCGAATCTTTACGCCAATCCATTTTAGGTAACTCATTATAACTTAACTGGTTTTTATCCAAAAGCCATTTGTCTTCTTCTCTTTTGTTTATAATTATCTTACTTAATCTAATTGTCAAAGTAAACGTTCATTTAAAAGCATTCCGTTTGATTCCAACCATTTTTATCAACTTAGTTTATAAACTCAGAATTTTTATAATTCCCTTTACCTGATTAAATCATTACTCTCGCTTACTTCTCAAATGAGACCATTTAAAAAGCAAATCACTTTAATGATCTTTATTATCAAGTTCGAAGTAAATATAATTTATTTCGTTATTAACTAAATAATTCATTATTAGAAAGGTTATTAAACAATAATACTATATTAAATAAACAACGTTTAATCGTAGTTAATTAAAGATAAATTAACTACTTAGAATATCCGTTAGAACTTAACGACTGATCATAGAACTATTAGATTAATCTAATATTCAGTCTTCGTTAACCAGTTGGTTTTGTCAACTTATAAATCTAATCCTTTTTAACATTAATTGACAACTTCGTTAATTCAACAATATACTTAATTGTTTTAAATAAACAATTATTTCAATTTCCTAACCCATCGATTAATTTATACTTTTATAATCATAAAATCCTAATAACGACATAAAAATGCGTCATATACACCGTTTAATATTTTCCTTGTTAACCATGATTATAAATAAAAATATATTTATAAACCTTTTATTAATAATTTCGAAAGCTTCGATTCAGTTATAAAAATATATTTTATAACATAAAACTTCGTCAGTTCGCCTAACGACAAAAAGATGTGTTTAAACGATGGATCTCAGGTCATCTGCTGCCAATAACTTAATCAAAAATGTGTATTGATTAAAACACAACAATCTTTGAATATACATTCAACGATCAACATTCATTCAACCATAAATGTCCAAACAGGTTATAATATCATTT
Source organism: Allium sativum (assembly GCA_030737875.1). Classification (NCBI taxonomy): domain Eukaryota; kingdom Viridiplantae; phylum Streptophyta; class Magnoliopsida; order Asparagales; family Amaryllidaceae; genus Allium; species Allium sativum. The sequence continues at coordinate 1,011,500,909 of CM060926.1, read as the reverse complement.
GGAGGTAAATAATTCATGTGTGGATAATAATGAAAAATCAATAATATATAATTTATTCGAGGAATCCGGTCGGATCCCTCCAACCTATTCTTCCCTCCATATTAGATCATAATATAATTTATAACAACATATGAAGCAATAATTTAAACTAAATTATCTAATACGACATAAATAAATTGTCGACAGTCAAACACTACGCAACCATGGCATCCAAACAACCAATTTAACGATGAATTATATTTATATGAATTTAACACGTGATAGTAATCCGGAAAAGTGTGAGAACTAACTCACCATCATTTTCGATTGACGGTTCGCACGTTGTTTCATTTAATTTTAAACTGACGTTTAAAATTAACGAAACACCGATTGCATCCAAATCACTCCGCTCCAGCTTGATAGTGTAGCCCTTGACGTACGATCACATCGCTTCTTATTTCGTCAATTTCTGATATTGTATCAATTTAATATTTCAATTATAAGTTAACAAATTAACCGATTATATATACTAAGTAAATTATTAACTAATTCAATTTTAATTACCGTTAAGTTTTTAAACCCATGATTTTCCACCATGTAACCCTTCATAATCCATACATTTTGAAACACTAGCTCGTTCCCCCCCGTTTGTTCGCTCAGCAGCATTCGCCATCGTTCACACAATTTCTTCGTTCGCCTTCACGTTGAATGCCTACTACATCTCCACACTACCGTGTTCGAAAATATATATGCCTGTACCCTTAATGAAACCAATGACACAGTTCCTTTTTTCCGTAGAGTACATATGCATACTACTTCAGGAGAACACAATCTCCATGCCATGCTGAAGTTTCCACTTCAACATACCCCAAACTACCCATCCACTCACGCAATCCATGAAACCCCACTGTTTCTTCCACGTGCACTTCCTCCTCCAACGTGATACCCACTACTCCACCCTTCATACACATAGCACGTCGCCTACTGTAACTCAAAACAAGCCTCCCACTACCATTCTCCTTTTTCTTTTCCTTTGGTTTTAAAGTTGTCGCCCCTTGTAACTTAAAGACATTTTGAGACAATCCATGTTGCCCTTTCTTCCCTAGCCTACTTCTCATCACGCCCATAAATCATAGCCCGCCACTTCTCATGTCTTCCTTCTCCCTTTCTAGTTCGCACTCTTATGATGGCCCTCACCTTCACTATGTTTCATCACGCTGACACACCTACATACACTAGCAACAGCCGCCTTATCCTTCTTTGTTTACATCTACTCAGCCTTGCTCCATTATAACACCGCTTTACCTCCACTAGCTTCCTTTCTGACCTCCTGCAAGACCGACATCCTCCACCGTGTCACCAATATGCGTCGAACCACCCAACGCCAAGCTTACCGACAACATCACGTAGCGAAAACTCAAGCAGTCAATTTCTGCACCGCTCCGAGTGCTACCCTTCACTTACGTCCGTCATTCTACTTCAGACAGTAATGGTCATCGATGACCCCAAAACCCACTACTATAAATATATATTGTATATACTGCTTGCGATGAACCAGCATGTGCTTTGATTTTGAAATGTAAGGGTTCGGTTTTCATATAGTTTTTGTGAAGAGGGTTTTGTTTATAAATGAAGAATTCGAGTTTTCTTCTTATTGACAATGAACAGAATCTTCTGTACAGAAGAGAGATAGCACATTTTATATAGAGGGTAAGAGCTAAGATAATATCAACGTCGCTACCAATAGGATGGGTTATTTTCAACATAGCGGAATGGGGAATAGTTCACTGAAATGGAAATGGTATGGGAACGCAAAGTATGGTTCATTAATGAAGACCCATACTGTATTAATTAAATGTGAATGGATGTTTTGAAATAGATTCTACTTGTGTTTGTATTCATTAGTACACGTAGGAGCTATTTTTCAACTATAGGGAAATGGATGCAGTACCTTATTTGATAAGTAAAGATTTGAAAATATTTTTTCTAAGCTCATAACTCTTTACAGTTTGAAATGATGCGTTGAAATTGATGTTTTCAATTATTGTTCGCAAGTGCTAGAATGGTGTTCTGACCCGATTACATTTCCACTGTGTGGAAGTATTAGTTTTGACCCTTGATTTCATTTTGGAAAGGGTAAGGCAAATGTTTTTGTTTTACTGTTGTTAAAATTTCAGTGTACCGCATCATATAAGATTTCATTCATGTCCGTGCCGCTACGGACAGAAATAAGAACATGGTTGTGTCGACCGATTAGTCATGATCCCAAAAATATAATAATATCGGTAGTTTAACTTACATTGTGAAATCGCAAAATGCTGATATAGGATGCACAATACTCCAAATAAAAAGTATCTTATTTTCCCAATTAAAAACTACAGTAAAATTCTAAAAATTAAATTATCCCTATGCCTCAAAGGTCTTATCTAAATTTGAAGTCGATATTTAATTATATTAAATTATTATTATTATGGTTTATAAATGATTCCATGGCGACTATTTGAAAATTTGAATTGGACATAACTTAACATATGTACGATGGAATCTCAAATTTTCTCTTACATTAAAAAATTATCATCAAATCGATTCTTGTTTCACTGAAATCCGATTTATATCGGATCCGGTATAACCATTTGAAGTTTAAACGTAAATTACGAACTGCTGCGCCATTTCGAGCTCGTTTAAATTAATTTATATTATATATAAATTCGAACTCCATTTTAAATAAATAAATTCGATATAAAATCCATTTATATCTCCAAATCATTATTTAAAACGGATTTAAATATTTGAAATTAACGTTCGAAAATCTGGGACGTTACATACCTTTCCCTTAAAAGAATTTCATCCCCGAAATTACAAGGTAAGAAGAATGCACCGAAACTAATTATTTTAGAATAATTATATTTGAATTATCATCAAAATAAATTCAAGCACTTTAAAATTTTCGAAAATTTCGCCAGCACCTCCTTTGCGTGGTTCGATCGGTACAACTACAACTGCCACACTGGGCCTCAACTTCTTCAAAAGAAAGCCAAAGCCGTATGGCTACCCAACTCAGGGGTTAAATTAATCACCAACCAATAATATATTAAGGTTTACCTATTTGTCGGGCAACTCTATTCCAACTTCGAAGCAAATCAACTAACTGCTCTTCGTTATCCAATCTGCACTTCAATCTCTATATCCAAATCGATTCCATAGCCTTCTGGAATCTATACTTATCTCAATTTACACCGCAAATAACAAACACATGCTTGAACTTTATCTCATAACTGATTTTACTCCCGATTCATTATACTGGAATTTATTTCCTTGCTTCCCATTCCATTTCTTATTAACTGATAATAGGTTCTGTTCGACCAAACTAACGTCCAATCAATCACACCACACAATTAACTTTATCGTTCAAGTTTAAATTAATTTGTTTGGTTAAATTCAATTATTTAATTCCATTTTACTGTGTTAAATTTCTTTCTAGATCCAATTAACTAATTGGTTCAATTTTTATTTCATAATTCAGTATCTGCTCTAACCATATCAGTTAGATTCAAAACATTCAAGTCTTCTATTCCGAACATTTACATACCATTCGACTGACATGAATTCTTTTTATAATCATTTCTTAACAATCCATTTGGATTTATTATAAGCTCAATTCATTCATTCAAGATGTCAAGTTTTCCTTCAACCATACGATCAACCATTCAATCAAGCAAGGCACAATCAACATAACCAAATCATTTTGATTCATATTTACTTTAATTTTCACTTTGATTCAAAATTAACTCTACATTGATGTTTTTATTTTCGAATTTCATATTTGAAATTCTCAATTTGTTAAATCGTCTCAATTTTATAATCCATTCTGAATTTTACTTCAATTCAACATTAGTTGATCAATATAATAATTTGAAGAAATAATTACTTTACAAAATACACTGGTCAAACCAGTTTAAAAATAATTTTATATAAAATTACAAATACGTGCTCTCATTTATATACTCTGAACTCAATCTAGGGTATTGCTAATCCCATCTCTATTGAGTTACGCCACAGAGCCAAGGTTATTTCTAGACCATTGCTCTGATACCAACTGTAAAGGCCCGTAAATCCGTACCAATTTGAGCTGACTAATTATAACCTAAATAACACGAAATTACGAATCTTTAATAGAAAGAAGTTAGAGGATAAGAAGTAGAAAGATAGAACTAATAGAATAGAAGAATTAGAAGAACATCAGAATCTCATAGCGGAACGAGTAAAGTATAATATCAAATTTCTTTACACAAAAAGAAGCTGTATATATACATACCAATCATCAGAGTACATTATATATCAGACACAGGGGAAATAAACTCTAGATAACTAATGATGAAACCTCCTACTTCCAGCTCTTGAACTCCAAGCGGAACTGAACCTGTAAATGTACTCGGTCTGACCCGACCACATTTGATTTAAAACAAAATTCACCCAGATCAGTCTGGAATACTTTCAGCGGTAAATTCACAATAAACACTTTCTTAACTTTAGGAATCCTTTTTGAAAGAAAGGATAATAGTAAGACCAGCCCACATATAAACACGGACGGTTTTTACCTTACTATAACCAAAAATGGTTTTGATATATCAAAATACAGTGATATTATAATAGTGTCTATCATATCACAAATAAATAATCATCTAGTAGAACGCTTGCATCTCACGCTCTACATATTTATTATATAATCAAAAACCGCATGGCGCTTATTGGAGAATGGATTCCAATAGACAAGGTATGGGATCACCTTCTGACCAGTGTAATCTAGAGGGTATACACTGGGGTTCAACAAGAATGTCTTGCAACCCGGCCACACATGACCGACCACTCATTTAGCATGAGTGTATCGAATATATTGTCACCATGGTTGTTGGCCATCCAACCATAATCCAAAGACACAGAAACAAAATGAAGAACAAATATGAATTTTCTCTAGATCGATGACAGTACACCCTGCTTGGGTATGACCCTATGCTGCCTGCCCGATTTATGTCATTTCTCGGTTGTGAGGCTAGAGGCTACGTCTATCTTTTCAGAACACCTGGACACCATTCACTTTGAATGCCCCATCGTCAGATCCGTCAAATCACTAATTGACGTCCACAAATACACTCTGGGTGTTAAGCAAGAGAAGGTGTCTTCTCTGCCACCAAACTTGGTATGTTTGTAAAAATCAACGTATGTGACTCTTAAGGAAATACTCTGTCAGACACTCGTCCATACAAGTCACCCAGGAACAGGATGAACCGAAGGCACCCTCCTACTGCATCCTAGCAATCACCCGACAGATCAGTAGCGAGTAGTCCTTGCAATCCGTAAATTCCAATCACGAAAAAACCACAGTGTATCTCTGGGAGCTAACCAAAGATTATAAATAGTTCTTCCGCTTCATGAAGATTTACGGTCTTCAGTGCTCCATCTTCATTTGCTTCCAGTTAGTTTCGTACGTAACGTTAGATCGAAGTGGTTTTAGGTCTTGTGCCCATCCCGGTTTCTTCGAAACAACACGTCAAAAGGTCCAATAGAATATTTTACTGATAGTCGGTGTTATAACTATAAATGTCAATAATATCGTTAAGTACACTGGCAGCTCCGACCTTTGATAAAAACCATTCATTTAAATCATTATATCGATTTAATATTGATACAGTAAAACCTTTCCATTTCCTTTATTTGGGAAAATTACCTTATGTTCTTCAAAATCCCCTTTTTACATTACTCCGGGAAATATATATATTATCCGCTTAATGGTATAACTCCAGTTATTAGTCCTCGTATGGCCAAACAATGTCAAGCGATAATTTAGTTATTATAACCGAATTGGTTTTATTAATCTCAAACTTTAAATATTACTTTTAATTTAAATCATCATGGAAATATATAATTCCAATTCGAATATTTACCTTTGTTTCCTATTTAACATAACCATTTCCATTTCTTCGGAAGACATTCATTATTTACTTATTACCTAGAATAAGTGCATTTCAACCCATAATATTCCATTATACTTTAACTCGGCCAAACAATTATACATTGTTTATTTTTAAACCAAGTTGTTTAATTATAATTCAAAATCTTGCCAATGTTGCAATATTATACTAATCTCAATTCCTTTCCCACTACAAACTAATGTCATCTCTTGATAATGGTGAAGTCGTTCAAGTTGGGGTATTATAATTACCTCTTAGACCTTGATCGACAACGTTCTTATCTTAAGATGATGAAAGTTTGAAACTCAAAAGCCTAATATATTATCCCCATTTCCATTTACTATTTTATTTGAGCATGGTTTTATAATTCCTTTTCTTCATTTGGAAATCCGCTTTGTATTTTAATTCCTTTTTCTTAATTCGTTAATTAAGTCAACTCTCTCTAGATAAATCTTATTTACTTTTAAATATCCTTTATTTTATTATTCTTAATCCTCTTATTTAGCTCCATTTATAACTTGGATTATATCACAATTCATTTACCGAATCTTTACGCCAATCCATTTTAGGTAACTCATTATAACTTAACTGGTTTTTATCCAAAAGCCATTTGTCTTCTTCTCTTTTGTTTATAATTATCTTACTTAATCTAATTGTTAAGTAAACGTTCATTTAAAAAGCATTCCATTTGATTCCAACCATTTTTTATCAACTTAGTTTATAAACTCGGAATTTTAATAATTCTCTTTACCCGATTAAATCATTACTCTCGCTTACTTCTCAAATGAGACCATTTAAAAAGTAAATCACTTTAATAATCTTTATTATTAAATTCGAAGTAAATATAATTTACTTCATTATTAACTAAATAATTAATTATTAGAAAGGTTATTAAACAATAATACTCTATTAAATAAACAACATTAAATCGTAGTTAATTAAAGATAAATTAACTACTTAGAATATCCGTTAGATCTTAATGACTGATCATAGAACTATTAGATTAATCTAGTATTCAGTCTTCATTAACCAGCTGGTTTTGTCAATTTATAAATCTAATCCTTTTTAACATTAATTGACAACTTCGTTAATTCAACAATATACTTAATTGTTTTAAATAAACAATTATTTCAATTTGCTAACCCATCGATTAATTTATACTTTTATAATCATAAAATCCTAATAACGACATAAAAATGCGTTATATACACCGTTTAATAATTTCCTTGTTAACCATGATTATAAATAAAAATATATTTATAAACCTTTTATTAATAGTTTCAAAAGTTTTGATTCAGTTATAAAAATATATTTTATGACATAAAACTTTTGTCAGTTCGCCTAACGGCAAAAAGACGTCTTTAAATGATGGATATCAGGTCATCTGCTGCCAATAACTTAATCAAAAATGTTTATTGATTAAAACACAACAATCGTTGAATATACATTCAACAATCAACATTCATTCAACTATAAATGTCCAAACAGGTTATAATATCGTTTGGGGGAAAATAATTATTGTGTGGATAGTAATGAAAAATCAATAATATATAATTTATTTGAGGAATCCGGTCGGATCCGTCCAATCTGTTCTTCCCTACATATCAGATCATAATATAATTTATGACAACATATGAAGCAATAATTTAAACTAAATTATCTAATACGACAAAAATAAATTGTCGATAATCAAACACTACACAACCATGGCATCCAAACAACCAATTTAATGGTGAATTATATTTATATGAATTTAATACATCATAGTAATTCGGAAAAGTGTGAGAATTAACCCATCTTCGTTTTCGATAGACGGTTCGCGCATTGTTTCATTTAATTTCAAACTGACGTTTAAAATTAACGAAACACTTATTGCATCCAAATCACTCTGTTCCAGCTTGATAGCGTGGCCCTTGACGATACGATCACATCGCTTCTTGTTTCGTCAATTTCTGATATCGTATCAATTTAATATTTCAATTATAAGCTAACAAATTAACCGATTATATAAACAAAGTAAATTATTAACTAATAAATTTTAATTACCTTTAAGGTTTTAAACCCATGATTTGCTGCCATGTAACCCTTTATAATCCATACGTTTTGAAACACTAGCTCGTTCCTCCCCGTTTGTTCGCTCGGCAGCATTTGCCATTGTTCACACAATTTCTTTGTTCGCCTTCACGTTGAATGCTTAGTGCATCTCCACACTACCGTGTTCGAAAAAATATATGCCTGTAGCCTTAATGAAACCGATGCCACAGTTCCTTTTTTCCGCAGAGTATATATGCTTGCTACTTCAGGAGAACACAGTCTCCATGCCATGCTGAAGTCTCCACACTACCCATACACTCACGCAATCCATGAAACCCCACCGTTTCTTCCACGTGCCCTTCCTCCTCTAATGTGATACCCACTGCTCCACCCTTCATACGCATAGCACGTCACCTACTGTAACTCACATAGGTCACAACAAGCCTCCCACTACCATTCTCCATTTTCTTTTCCTTTGGTTCTAAAGTCGGCCCCCCTTGTAACTTAAAGACATTTTGAGACCATCCATGTTGCCCTTTCTCCCCTAGCCTTCTTCTCACCATGCCCAGAAACCACAGCCCGACACTTCTTATGTATTCCTTCTCCTTTTCTAGTTCGCACTTTTCTGATGGCCCTCCCCTTCACTATGTTTCATCACGCTGACCCACCTACATACACTAGCAACAACCGCCATATCCTTCTTTGTTTACAGCCACTCAGCCTTGCTCCGTTATAACACCGCTTTACCTCCACCAGCTTCCTTTCTAACCTCCTGCAAGACCGACATCCTCCACCGTGTCACCAGTATGCGTCAGACCACCCAACGCCAAGCTTGCCAACAACATCACCCAGCGATAACTCAAGCAGTCAATTTCTGCACCGCTCCGAGTGCTACCCTTCACTTGCGTCCTTCATGCTACTTCGGACAGTAAGGGTCATCGATGACCCCAAAACCCACTACTATAAATATATATTGTATATACTGCTTGTGATGAACCAACATGTGCTTTGATTTTGAAATGTAAGGGTTCGGTTTTCATATAGTTTTTGTAAAGAGGGCTTTGTTTATAAATGAAGAATTCAGGTTTTCTTCTTACTGAAAATGAACAGAATCTTCTGTATAGAAGAGAGACAACACATTTTATATAGAGTGTAAGAGCTAAGATAACATCAATGTCGCTATCAATAGGATGAGTTATTTTCAACATAGCGGAATAGGGAATAGTTCACTGAAATGGAAATGGTATGGGAATGCAAAGTATGATTCATTAATGAAGACCATACTATATTAATTAAATGTGAGTGGATGTTTTGAAATAGATTCTACTTGTGTTTGTATTCATTGGTACACGTAGGAGCTATTTTTCAACTATAGGGAAATGGCTGTAGTACCTTATTTGATAAGTAAAGATTTGAAAATATTTTTTTTAAGCTCATAACTCTTTGCAGTTTGAATGATGCGTTGAAAGTGATGTTTCAAGAATTGTTCGCATGTGCTAGTATGGTGTTCTGACCCGATTACATTTCCACTGTGTGGAAGTATTAGTTTTGACCTTTGATTTCATTTTGGAAAGGGTAAGGCAAATGTTTTTGTTTTATTATTGTTAAAATTTCAGTGTACAGCGTCATATAAGGTTTCGTTCATGTCCAAGTTGCTACGGACAGAAATAAGAATACGGTTGTGTCGACCGATGAGTCACAATCCCATAAATATAATAATATCAGTAGTTTAACTTATATTATGAAACCGCAAAATGTTGATATAGGGTGCACAATACTCCAAATAGAAAGTAGCTTATTTTCCCAATTAAAAATGACAGTAAAATTCTAAAAATTAAATTATCCCTATGCCTCAAAGGTCTTGTCTAAAGTCGAAGTTGATATTTAATTATATTAAATTATCGTTATGGTTTATAAATGATTCCATGGCGACTATTTGAAATTTTGAATTGGATATAACTTAACATCTATACGATGGAATCTCGAATTTTCTCTTGCATTAGAAAATTATCATCAAATCGATTCAATCGTTTCTTGTTTCGCTGAAATCCGATTTATATCGAATCTGGTATAACCAATTGAAGTTTAAACCATAAATTACGAACTACCGCGCCATTTCGAGCATATTTAAATTAAATTATAATATATATAAATTCGAACTTCATTTTAAATAAATAAATTTGATATAAAATCCATTTATATCTCCAAATCATTATTTAAAACAGATTTAAATATTCGAAATTAACGTTTGAAAATCTGGGACGTTACAGTTAACAATTTTGTGCTTCAATTAGGTTTGCACACTGCAGTACATTTGTAATGAACCATAATAGTTTCATTACAGCAATACTTAAAAGTAGGAAGTAATCTGCTCATCTTGAATTATATCAAGATTTTCATTACAACAATACTTAGAAGCATGTTGTAATCTATATTCTATGTTCTTCACATTCTTTATAATTACTAAAGTTATTTTTATTCTTCAGGAACCTGTACATGTAACAACCCGGAAAATCTGAGCCAACTTAAAATTTTTAATTTGGCTATTTTAGTGGATTTTAAATATTTAAAATAAATTATTTTAAATAATAGCGACGAAAAGTATGTTTGAATCAACATTTGAAAATAAATATAATTATTTCTAATTATAAACAAGGCCTAAAATGGCGCGTGTGACAACCCGAAAATCTGAGCCAATTTAAAAATTTTATTTTGGCAATTTTAGTGAATTTTGAATATTTAAAATCACTATTTTAAATAATATCGACGAGAAATATATTTCGAATAAAATCGAACGTATATATTTATATACATCGTCGTTAGAATATAAATATTTATTTTAAATTATAAAAGGAATTGAAAATGGCGCGGTAGTTCGATAATTCGATTTATAATTTCAATGGAACATACCGGGTGTAGAATAAACCGGATTTTAGTGAAACCAAAAATAATGGAATCTAATTGTTACTATCTTTCCAATGAATCCAAAAAATTAAAGTTTCATAGCGGGAATCAAAAGATATGTCCAGTTGAAAATTCAGAATAGTCGCTATGGAATTTCGGCCCTTAAAAATAGCCATTTTGCAAACGACCTCGGATTTCGACGAAACCACTTTTGTTGGATCCGTGATGTCAAGTTATTGCTAGATTCCAAATTTCATAATTTTTCGAATCAATATGTGAGCGTGGCAAAGGAAAACGCGTTTGACCAGTTTTAGTTGATTTTAATCGACTGGAAAATGGCCATTTTTCAAACGGTCTTAGAATTTGACGAAACTAGTTTTGTTAGGACCATATCGTCAATACGAAGCTTGAAAATATTTTTCTGGAATTTTTCGAGTTAGTATGTGACCCCGGTAATTTAAAATATACGTTTAAAATTCAGTATAATGATTTAAATGTAAATTCAACGGAAACTGATCGAAACGATCGAATCAGCCTACGATACATATCCCATTGTGTTCGGAATGGGGGTATTATGCTAGGGACGACAGTCGGTGGGCTCAGTTTTGAGTTCGAAATTTAAAGTAACTTTTTAGGGATTGAAAATAAATTAAATAATATAAATTTTAATAAAACCCTTCTCCTTATACCTCTTAGCCCCCCCCCTGATTTCATTTTCAACGGAAATTAAAAAGAAAAAAAAGGGAAACCCTCGCCGTCGATCGACAGCCGCCGCAATCCCCTCCGCTCGCCGCCTCCGCCCAGACCCCCCCTTCGATCAGCCCTTCCTCCCCCGTACCCTCTCTCCCTCTTCTTCTTTTGTAAACCGCACCCCCTGAAGACCTGAACCCGCCGCCGTGGGCCCCCAGTCCACCTAACCTCGCCTGCGCCGCCTCCACCTCCATCAGCATCCGCCTACGAGCCCCCTTCGGTTCTAGCGACTCCCCCTTCAATCTTTCCCTCCTTCTTCCACTGGAGCTCCAGCTGCCAAACCTCCTGAAAACCCTAGCCCCGACCACCAGCACCCTCCCCGACCGTAAGACGCCCTCTCCCCTCTTCGTTCCAAAGCTGTAAGTTTTTATTCCTATTTTATTTATTTATACGGTATAAAAATATGCTTTATAACTTAAAAATGTAATGGATAAAATGGTAAGGATATGAAATATTCATTATTTGGTTAAAGATACGATTTTTAACAATATAAAAATATGATCTTTGTATTGTTTACATCGAAATGAAAAGATTCAATTTTTAGTTTAAAAAGACAATATTTTCCCATATTAAAAGATTTGATTTTGTTCATTTAAAAGATTTGATTTTGTTCATTTAAAAGATTTGATTTTTCATAGAAGAAAAATTGGATTTCCATTTTGAAGTAGCAATAAAAATGCAATTTTTATATACATGTAGTGGTAAGAATAAAAATATAATTTTTATATGATGTAAAGAATAAAAAAATAATTTTTATAGGATGTAGAGAATAAAAATATAATTTTTATAATATAGAAAGGTTAAAAATATAATTTTTATATATGTAGTGAATCAAAAATATGATTTTTACTTGTGTAGAGTATTAAAAATATGATCTTTATATAATAGAAGATATAAAAATACTATTTTTATATAAGTAGTGTATTGAAAATAGAATTACTATATAATAGAGAATATAAAAATATTATCTTTATATGTGTAGCGAAATAAAAATCTGATTTTTATTATATATACGTTGAAATAAAAATGTGATTTTTATAGTGATGAAATAAAAAAAAACGAAATCTTTATATTTGAAAAGGCGAAATCTTTATATAGAGGATAGAGTGATAAAAATAGAATTTTTATCAATGTGGCGTAGTAATAAAAATATGATTTTTTTTTACATAGCAACAATATAAAAATGTGATTTTTATATATGTAGTGGCTACGGGCAACGAAATAGACAAAAGGCGAGAACGACGAAGATTTCTACATAAGAAGAGTCGTGGCATTGATTTAGCTAGCTGGTGAGAACTTCTCACTCTGGATTTTCTTTTCTAGTTATATAAATATATACTAGGATGCAGACGGTGTTTAGTAGCACCCGACACCATCGCCCACAGACCATGGACTTGTTTGTTTGTGTAGTTGGTTAGATTATTTGATTTGAATTTGATTGTTTGGTGAAATGGAATGGATCTGATTGATATGTGTATGGCGTGGGCCATTATTAGACCGGGGATAAGGCTAGTCCTTGTCCCGTTTCTAGTATCGTGCCGTTATACCGTCGAAATTTTCTAAAATAAGTTAGAAAAATAAAGATATCATTTTATTTAATAAATGAACCAAATAGAATATTCATAGGTTGAATAAAATATTTTGGTCGTTAAAAATATTTTTTAACGAGAATTTGAATAAAATAAATATTCATTTACAAATCGAACGATTTGTTTATGTAAGTTGATTTGACTGACATTGATTGAGACGATAAATTTTGCACATCGCCCAACTACACAAATAAAATCTGTGTTTGATTGTTTGAAACCCCACATGGGTATTGGGATAAAATACGGCATACACCAATCCCAGTAATTAGTTGTATGTCGATCGATGGATCGACAGGCTGTTGTAAGCGTTAGATATCTATATTTGATGCTTATACAGTGTAGTGCACTTTGGATGATGGTTGATTATTTATCGTTGTTATTATATACATGTGTTGTATGGAATCCATATAATTAACTTTATATGGTGATTGATTGGGCCTCATTCCAATTTAGAAAATAAAGAATATTATAAAATAAAGGTTCATGTGTTGACAGTACTCATCCGTTGAGATTAGTCATGTGTTGAACGAAATATTTTAACAATAAAATTTACATCTTTATCATATATAAATTTAGAAACTAACTGGAAAATAGATAAGATGAGTGGTCTCCTGGATATTGATCTGATGTTGGTTTCGGCCTTCGGGGTTAATATTCAGGGAATCGTTCTCTTACTAATTTACGGTTGGAGTCTGATTTGAAATCAAACGATAGATACCATAATTTTTATAAAATATATTAAATAAAAAAAATAGTCACACGTGGACAGTACACATTCGTTGAGATTAGTCATGTGTTGACAAAAATATAGATTCATGTATTGAATAGGATAAATATTCATTTGTTGAAACGAATAACGGAATTATTGAAATATATAAAGCCGTGTTGATTAGAGATGCGCTATTTTGACGCGAACGATATTTATATCGATTATATTCGTTTTTATAATTGAATTGAATATATAACGAATTCGAATTGAATTGAATATATAACGAATTCGAATTGAACTGAATATATAACGAATTCGAATTGAATTGAATATATAACGAATTCGAATTGAATATAAAACGAATTCGAATTGAATTGAAAACGAATTGAAATAGAATAAAAATCGATTTGAAATGAATTCAAATTGAATCGAAATTTGAATTAAATTGAAATGAATTAAAAACGAATTTATGAGGAAAAATTCGATTTTGATTTGAATTGGAAATGGAAGTTGAAATACGAATTTAAAACTATTTATAAAATTCGTTTTGAATAGAAATCGACAAAATATATATTATATATATAATATAATGGCCTGAATAGAACGCGCCGCGCCGCGGCAGTTCGTAAATTTCGACCATTGACTTTGATCGGATATTACGGGAGATCTGACCGTCGGATTCTCCTAAAACCGGAACCGTTGGGTTCGTATCGAAAAGAGCTTTCTAAGGAATATTAGAAATTTGAAATCTAACGGTTGGATTTGGAGATATGTCCAAATCAAATTCAGAAAAGGTCGCTGTAAGTGCAGTTCGATGGCCGTTGTTGGAAATCGACTGTACGGGCCTTGATAAAATTATCAAAAATATCAATCATTTGTGTAAAATCATAAGAAATGATTTGGGAAAAATTGGGATGAAAAACTCCATATTTGAAAAGATAAAAATAGATTTTTATCGAAATGAACTAGTTTTTAACTAAAATTAAAACCCATTTATTTTTAAATAAATAAATTGGATTTGAAATGGGTTTTAAATAGAATTGATTTGTGGGTTTATCATGAAGGGTGTTTTAAATAACACTTGTTCTTTAACCCGATAATAAATAGAATGTGATTTGGGTTTGTCGTGTACTGTGTTTTAAATGACATTAGTTCTTTAACCCAGTAAAAGGAGTTTTAATGAATCTGTAATTAGATTGAAATGTGAATTGATAATTTAAATTATCAAATTTAGAAAGTGAGCGAGAATGGAGTATCAACAGTTTTGCTCCAAAACGATAGTCAAATCTTTAATTAGATTTGAACGTGAAACGGTAATTAATTTTACCGATAACACCGTGGTGTTAGATATGGAGTATTACCAGTTTTGCTTCATGGGATGAATAGGTTGGGATTGGGAAATAAAATAAATAATTATTTCGGTGTGGTTCGCTAATCCCGACTAGTTTGGAAAACCATAATTTGGTTTGAAATGACATCCAAAGGAAGATTAAAGAATAAATTTAAAGAATTTATCTTTGATAAAATTAATGGGAACCTTTCCCTAAGAATATGAAATTTAGAAACTAGCTGTAGGTTAGCTAAGAAGAATGGTTTCCTGGGTATTGATCTGATGTTGGTTTCGGCCTTCGGGGTTAATATT
Source organism: Allium sativum (assembly GCA_030737875.1). NCBI lineage: Eukaryota > Viridiplantae > Streptophyta > Magnoliopsida > Asparagales > Amaryllidaceae > Allium > Allium sativum. Next base: position 1,011,485,333 of record CM060926.1, on the reverse strand, counting down.
TAGGGAATTGTTCTCTTGTTAATTTACGGTTAGTGACTAATGAATTGGAATGAGGCGTATGTTGTGTTTGTGTAACATTTGTTTTTAATATACGCGGGTTGTTCGGAAAAGCCGGGTTTATAATCATTCTGAATAGCCGATTCGACGATAAGTCGAAGATGATGACGGTGGTTGAAGACCGGAAGTCTTCACATCGTTTGGATAATTACTGATGATCCTGATTGGGCTGTACACCCAAAAGGAGGGAAGTAGTTGGTGGTTGTCCAGATGTACTTGGAGATCAATGGATATGCGAGGAAAGTGCCTCCGGTTTCGTTCAGACCCAGAATGAACTTGTAAATGGACTGTGTGTCTGACATTGGATTTTATTCTGTGTTGATTGATCTCTATTAAATATACATCTGTTTGGCGGCAGAGAATTTATTCTCTTGCTTAACGCCCTTCTCTGAGACGTACGAGCTCATATGTTGTATATCGATGGACATCAGTCGCATGGCATGAATTGCCTGCATAGCATGCCTAAGTGGCAATTGATCAAGGCTTCTGTTGAAAAGCAAAGTCTTGTGGTTGATGATCAAAGCACGGCCTACGTGGCATAGCTTTGTGTATAGCGTGGATTCGCGAGCCTCACACCTCGGTATGAGTCAAAAACGGGATACGGACCGTTGGGAGAACACGACGTTTCTTTCTAGCTTTGGTGGTGTCAGTGACTTACCAGCCCTGACATTTATATACTTTTCACCTTTGTGGTTGTTGGAATGAGGCGCCTCGATATTAGGTATGATAGGACCGGGAAACGTGTGTTCAGGAATTGCCAATCCTCAAACATAAGAGAGGACCAGCCCAACCGATCCAAGTGGCTGCCCAGAGTGTGTAGTCCTGAGACATTTGCTAGAGTGTCTCGAAGCGGAGAGGAGCTTGCCCCTTGCCTCGACTCATGACGGAAATCCAATTTCCAATACGAGATATTTCGGTTTTATTTGTAGAGCCTAGTATGGCGACATGATAGATGGTACCCATGCCGCCTAGGATTGACATTTATGATTGAAAATGTTTTGACACTATACACTTATAATAGTATCCAATGATTTGTTTTAAACGTACCAAGCATGTTTGGCTATTATAAGGGAAAACCCTATCCTCCGGCTTGCGTTGCATTGTGTGATGGGACCTGGGTCTTATAATAGCCTCATTTTTCGAAAAAGCATTGCGTTGTTTATTCTATGCACTGGTATTCTTGGGAGGAAACCCGTTCCGTGTTATACGGCGTGGTCCTTTGAATTACTCTCTTTTAAAGTAAAGTTTTAAATAACTGTTTTAGTTCTCACACCAGTCACATGACTGACCTGGAGTTTATTGTTTTAACCTAAACTCTAGGTGCCCTTATTTTCGACACGGGCCGCTAGTAGTTTTGGTTTTGCAGATTTATATTCACTGGATCCTGATTTACAGCTGGAACGATGCTCAGAAAGCTCTGTATCCGTGTATTACTTTCAGTTGTGTTTTCTATTGTTTTTCCGCTGCTATGTAATTTATTGTAATCTCTGATATTTATCGAATGTATTTTATTTATTCATACTCTGTATATTCTTGTGTTATGATGGAATTGTTGTGATTAACAATGAAATGTTCTTCTGTTTGCGTTCCAATTTGTCCTGTTCTCAAAATGATCAGGAGTTTCGAATGATCTAGATCGGTTTAACGACTGATTCGGATCGAGCGAAATTCCTTGCCGTTACAGTTGGTATCAGAGCTTTGGTTTACAGAGCTCGAGAACAAGACACATTAGAACCATACGAAAGAATTCATCAGATATTGGATTAGTAATATCCAATTAGAATTACTCGTTAGAGATGGGATCAGTAGTATCCTAGAACGAGTGTGAAGAATATATTTTTCAAATGAAAACAAATTTTGTTTTGAAATTTAAACCATTTCTTGTGTATTTGAATATTTTATTTGTATTGAATTTGGACAATCCAATATATAAAGGTTTTGTATATACGCGTCATGAACGTATATTTGAAGTTTTAATATACTGGATAGATATAGAATCGCACTCTAGTAGCCCGGGAATGATTCCACTGATGACGTACGGCATCAGTGGTTTATTTTCGTGTTTCGAAGGTGTGATTTCTATATATTTCCATCAGACTGGTGTGAGAACCAAAATATAGCTAGAATACATTGTTGTGATTTGGCATCAAAAATGTGATTTTTATATATATATCAAAATTATGAATTTGAAACGTTAATCCACTAATTGATTGATGTTTGTGTTGTTTGTTTATTTGTTTGATAATTTTGAACCATTATGCCTAATTGTACCAAATAGTGAATTGTGTTGAAAATTGGTCGAATTTGCTTGCATATACATGTACTTACATTGAACAGGTCATAGCAAGGAGGCTAGAGCAGAGAATAAAATTTGTTTGCCCGACAAATAGGTATATGTTTACCATAATTTACTGTTTTGTTTGGGTGATGATGATTTTATGAGCCGATTGGCTAGCCGCTTGGCGTTTTCTTTTTCTTTTTGAGATCAGAAGACCTGTATGGCAATTTCGGGATTTTCCTGGTGCTCCCGGTGCAGGGGAGGTCATGGCGAAATTTTTCGGAAATTTAGGGTGTTAGCCAAATTTTTGAAAAATTTGAAAAGTTGAAGAACTTAAGCCGTAATCAAAATACTAGAAATTGAGTTGAATTGTTAAACAACTTTCGGCTTCGTTCCTTTTCAGGGACGAAAAGTTTTAAGTGGGGGAGATTGTGACAACCCGAAAATCTGAGCCAATTTAAAATTTTTATTTTGGCAATTTTAGCGAATTTTGAATATTTAAAATGACTATTTTAAATAATATCGACGAGAAATATATTTTGAATAAAATCGAACGTATATATTTATATACATCGTCGTTAGAATATAAATATTTATTTTAAATTATAAAAGGAATTGAAAATGGCGTGGTAGTTCGATAATTCGATTTCAAATTTCAATGGAACATACCGGGTGCAGAATAAACCGGATTTTAATGAAACCAAAAATAATGGAATCTAATTGTGACTATCTTTCCAACGAATCCAAAAAATTAAAGTTTCATAGCGGGAATCAAAAGATATGTCCAGTTGAAAATTCAGAATAGTCGCTATGGAATTTCGGCCCTTAAAAATAGCCATTTTGCAAACGACCTCGGATTTCGACGAAACCACTTTTGTTGTATCCGTGATGTCAAGTTATTGCTAGATTCCAAATTTCATAATTTTTCGAATCAATATGTGAGCGTGGCAAAAGAAAACGCGTTTGACCAGTTTTAGTTGATTTTAATCGACTGGAAAATGGACGTTTTTCAAACGGTCTCAGAATTTGATGAAACTAGTTTTGTTAGGACCGTATCGTCAATACAAAGCTAGAAAATATTTTTCTGGAATTTTTCGAGTTAGTATGTGACCCCGGTAATTTGAAATGTACGTTTAAAATTCAGTATAATGATTTAAATGTAAATTCAACGGAAACTGATCGAAACGATCGAATCAGCCTATGATACATATCCCATTGTGTTCGGAATGGGGGTATTATGCTAGGGATGACAGTCGGTGGGCTCAGTTTTGAGTTTGAATTTTAGAGTAACTTTTTAGGGATTGAAAATAAATTAAATAATATAAATTTTAATAAAACCCTTCTTCTTATACCTCTTAGCCCCCCCCCCCGATTTCGTTTTCAATAGAAATTAAAAAGAAAAGAAAAAAGGAAACCCTCGCCGTCGATCGACAGCCGCCGCAATCCCCTCCGCTCGCCGCCTCCGCCCAGACCCCCCTTTGATCAGCCCTTCCTCCCCCGTACCCTCTCTCCCTTTTCTTCTTTTGTAAACCGCACCCCCCTGAAGACCTGACCCCACCGCCGTGGGCCCCCTGTCCACCTAACCTCGCCTGCGCCGCCTCCACCTCCATCAGCATCCGCCTGCGAGCCCCCTCCGGTTCTAGCGACTCCCCCTTCAATCTTTCCCTCCTTCTTTGTGACGAAAACGCGATTTCGCTCGGTCCGAACCAGTCGCTAAACCGATCTAGACCGTTCGAAACGCCCGATCGTTTTGAGGACAGGACAAAATAGAATGCAGACGAAAGAACATTTCATTGTATATTACAACAATGCATCAGATTACAAGAATATACAGAGTATAAATGAATAAATATTACACAGAAATATCCGAGATTACAATAAATTACATAGCAGCGGAAAATAATACAATACACAACTAGAAATGGATATACGGATACAAAGCTTTCCGGATATCGTTCCAGCTGTAAACCAGGATCCTGTGAATATAAATCTGCAAAACCAAAACTACTAGCTGCTCGTGTCAAAATAGGGGCACCCAGAGTTTAGGTTAAAACAATAAACTCCAGGTCAGTCATGGGACTGGTGTGAGAACTAAAACAGTTATAAATCTTTATTTTAAAGTTAGGCAAATCAAGGGACCACGCCGTATAACACGGAACGGGTTTCCTCCCAAGGATACCAGTGCATAAAACAAACAGCGCAATGCTAAATGAAGAAAAATGAAGCTGTTATAAGACCCAGGTCCTATCACACAATGCAACGCAAGCCGGGGGATAGGGTTTTCCCTTATAACAGCCAAAGAATGCTTGGTACGTTTTAAAACAAATCATTTGATACTATTATCAGTGTATAGTGTATAAAACAACTTCAAATCATAAGTATCAATCATAGGCGGCATGGGTACCATATATCATGTCGCCATACTAGTTCTACAATTAAAACCGCAAATGTCGCGTATTTGGAAATTGGATTTCCATCTATGAACCGAGGCAAAAGATAGTCCTCACCGACTTCGAGACTCTCTAGCCCGAGCCTCAGGGTCAGAGCGCATCGACCCTTGGATCCTCAGGGCCAGTCCACCGATATGGATTAAACTTAAACCCTGAACATGCGTTTCCCCGCCCTATGGGGCGTAAATGAGCCAACGAATGACTCCACCGGACCCGGATCGTCCGATCAAACCGAGGCGCCTCGCAACAGCAACAACCACATAAGTCAAACTCGTCAGGGCGTGTAAAACCACTGACGCCACTTCTAGCTAGAAAGAAACGCATGCCCTCCCTGACGTCCTCTCCCGTTTTTGGTTCATACCGGGTGTGAAGCTCGCGAATCAACGTTACACAAAGCTATGCCACAAAGGCCGTGCTTTGATCATCAACCACAAGACTTTGCTTTTCAACAGAAGCCTTGATCATTTGCCACTTAGGCATGCCACATAGGCAATTCACTCCATGCGTTTGATATCCATCAATATATAACCCCTGAGCTCGTACGTCTCAGAGAAGGGCGTTAAGAAAGAGAATAAATTCTCCGCCGCCAAACAGATATATATATTTAATAGAGATCAATCACACGGACTAAAATCCAATGTCAGACACACAGTCCATTTACAAGTCCGTTCTGGGTCTGAACGAAACCGGAGGCACCTAGTACCCCGCATATTCATCAATCTCCAAGTACGTCTGGACGATCACTAACTGTTTCCATCTTCTTGGGTGTACATCCCAATCAAGATCATCAGTAATTATCCAAACGACGTGAAGACTTCCGGTCTTCGACCACCGTCTTCATCTTTGACTTATCGTCGTATCAGTTATTCAGAATGGGATAAACCCGGTCTTTCCGAATAATTCGCGTATATTTTAAATAAGTGTTACACAAACACAACATACGCCTCATTCCAATTCATCAGTCACTAACCGTACATTAATCAAGAGAATAATTCCCCAAATATTAATCCCGAAGGCCGAAACCAACATCAGATCAATATCCAGAAAACCATTCTGCTTGGCTAACCGACAGTTAGTTTCTAAATTTCACATTCATAGGGAAAGGTTCCCATTAATTTTATCCAAGATAAATTCCTTGAATTTATTCATTAATCTTCTTTTGAATTTCAATTCAACTAGTCGGGATTAACGAACCTTACTGAAGTAATCATTTGTTTTAATTTTCCAATCCCAACCTATTCATCCCATGAAGTAAAACTGGTAATACTTCATATCTAACACCACGGTGTTATCGGTAAATTTAATTACCATTTCACGTTCAAATCTAATTAAAGATTTAACTATCGCCTGGAGCAAAACTGGTGATACTCCATTCTCGATCATTTCAATCTAATTAATGATTCATTAAAACTCCACTTAGTTTTAATCTTTAACTGGGTTAAAGAACCAATGTAATTTAAAACACGGCCCACAATAAACCCAAAATCACATTCATTAATTATCGGGTTAAAGAACAAGTGTTATTTAAAACACTATTCACGATAAACCAAAAAATCAATACCAATTCAATTCCAATTAAATATCATTTAATTGGTACCCTTCATTAAATCCAAATAAAAAGATTTAATCCTTTCTCAACTAGGCTTAAGAACAGTGTTAATGAAGACACCATTCACGACAAACCCAAATCACATTTGATATTAAACACAAGGCTCTGAATAGAAAATATATCGGCTTATATTCAATATTAAATTTTACGACCAACAAATATCGTATTGGAAATAACGATATATATATATCTTTCAAATTTCCATAACAATATCTGTATAATCACGAAATCCAACATCGAAATATTCCGAAGACAATTTCGATTCAAACCCATTCCAATGCAATCATTGGAAATTCTGGTTATTTTCAAAACCATTTCAAATCCAATTTATTTATTTAAAAATAAATAGAATTATAATTCTAGTTCAAAATTAGTTCATTTCGATAAAAATCTATTTTTATCTTTTCAAATATGGAATTTTTCATCCCAATTCTTTCTAAATCATTTCTTATGATTTTACATAAATTATTACTATTTTTAATAATTTTATCAAGGCCCGTACAGTCGATTTCCATCAACGGCCATCGAACTGCACTTACAGCGACCTTTTTCAAATTTGATTTGAACATAATTCCAAATCCAACCGTTAGATTTCTAATTTCTAATATTCGTTAGAAAGCTCTTTTCGATACGAAACCAACGGTTCCGGTTTTAGGAGAATCCGACGGTCGGATCTCCCGCAATATCCATTCGAAGTCAATGGTCGAAATTCGCGAACTTCCGCGGCGCGGCGCGTTCTATTCAGGCCATTATATTATATATATATATATAATATATATAATATATACTTCGTCGATTACCATTCAAAACATGCTTTATAAATCGTTTTTAAATTCGTTTTCAAAACGGTTTCAACTTCATATTCAATTTCAAATCAAAATTGAATATTCCAATATAAATTCGTTTTAAATTCATTTCAAATCGATTTCAATTCCAATTGATTTTTAATTCAATTTCAGTTCGTTTTTCAATTCAATTTCAATTCGAATTCATTTCTATTCAATTTCAATTCGAATTCATTTCTATTCAAATTCATTTCAAAACGATTTCGATTCTATTTCAATTCTATTCGAATTCATTTCAAAACGATTTCAATTCTATTTCAATTATATTCGAATTTCGAACCATTTCAGTTTATTTCGAATTTCAAATCAATTCAATTAGATTCGAGTTTCAATTCATTTTAATATTCACTTTAATTTGAATAAAATCGGTATAAATATCGTTCACGTTAAAATGGCGTCAATCTATCAACGCAGCTTCATATATTTCGATTTTCAAATATTCTATTTCAAAACTGGAATGAGGCCCAATCAATTACCATATAATGTTAATTATATGGATTTTCTACGACACATGTATATATCAACAACGATGAATAATCAACCATCATCCAAAGTGCATTCTACACTGTATAAGCATCAAATATAAATATTCAACGCTTATAGCAGTCTGTCAATCAATCGATCGACATACAACTAAACAATCGGGATTAGTGTACGTCAAATATCATCCCAATACCCGTGTGGGGTTTCAAACAATCAAACATAGATTTTATTTGTGCAGTTGGGCGATGTGTAAAATTTATCGACCCAATCAATGTCCTTCAAATAGGTGTACATCAACAAACCGTCCGGTTTGTAAATGAATATTAATTCACATCACGTTAAAAATTATATTTTTAACGATAAAATATTTTATTTTAACATATTAATTTCTATTCAGTTCATTTATTAAATAAAATGCTATCTTTATTTTTCTAACTTATTTTAGAAAATTTCGGCGGCATAACGGCACGATACTAGAAACGGGACGAGGCCTAGCCTTATCCCCGGTCTAGTGAAGGCCCACGCCATTCAAACATCAATCAAATCCATTCATTTCACCAAACAATTCAGTTTCAATCACATAATCTAACTAATTTTTTTTGCAATCAAACAAACAAGTCCATGGTCTGTGGACGATTGTGTCGGGTGCTACTAAACACCGTCTGCATCCTAGTATATATATCACTAGAAAATGAAATTGAAAGGTGAGAAATTCTCACCAATAGCTATCCAATCATCTTGACTCTTCTTTGATAGAAATCTTCATCGTTATCGCATTTTTGTCATCTTCGTTGCCCGTATTCTCTACATATGTAAAAATCGAATTTTTACTTTGCTATTCAATATATAAAAATTGAATTTTTACTTCGCTATTCAATATATAAAAATCGAATTTTTACTATGCTATTCAATATATAAAAATCTCGCCTTTTCAACTATAAAGATTTCTCCTTTTCAAATTTATCATTATAAAAATCACATTTTTATTTTGCTATGCATATAAAGATGATATTTCTAATATTCCTATCATGTAAAAATTATATTTTTAATTCTCCACCTAAACAAAAATCATATTTTTACATCTTCTACATAATAAAGATTATATTTTTAATACTTTAAAAATATAAAAATCATATTTTTATTATTTTTATAATATAAAAATATCGTCTTTTCATGTTTAAAAATATCGTCTTCTAAATTATAAAAATCTAATCTCTTCAACCATAAAAATCCTATCTTTTTGCAAATAAAAATCATTTCTTTGATGCTATAATTTATATATATCAACTGATTTTTAATCTATGCTAAAAAATCCGATTTTTATATTCTTAAAAACAATCACATTAACAAAGAAAATAAATAAATAAATAAAGAAAAATAGAAAGGACTCACTGTTGCGTTTCTGGAGGGCAAGGGGGGGTCTGACCATCGGTGAGGTGGCGTTGGGTCTACAGGGGGCGGCGGCGGCGGATCTAAATCGAATTGGGGGATTGGGGTCGCGCTGGTCTTCGAACTGCGAGAGATGAGAGAGGAGAGCATCGAGAGGGGGAGGGGAACTTCGTCGGGGTCGGCGATGACTGGCGCGGGGCGCGGTAGGTGGCGGCGTACGATGGAGGAGGTCGGGTTTTGAAAAAGGGAAGCGGTTTTCTAGGCATCGGGTTTTTCTTTGTTTGAAGTCAACGAATGAGAAAAAGGGGGGTAAGGAGATAATATATAATATTTATATATATTTATTTTAATTTAATCTTCAGAAAAGTAACTTTTTATTTCGAACTCGAAACCGAACCCACCACCTGTCGCTCATAGCTAATTACCCCCATTTCAAACACAATGGGATATATATCGTAGGCTGATTCGATCGTTACGGTCAGTTTTCGTCAAAATCAACATATAACTCTATATGTTGAATTTGAACGCGCATTTCAATTTACCGGGATCGCATACTAACTAGAAAAATTCCATAAAAATATTTTCTAGCTTCGTATTGACGATACGGTCCTAACAAAACTAGTTTCGTTGAATTCTGAGACCGTTAGAAAAATGGCCATTTTCCAGTCGATTAAAATCAACTGAAACTAGTCAAACACATTTTCCTTTGCCACGCTCACATATTGATTCGAAAAATTATGAAAATTGGAATCTAGCAATAACTTTACATCACGGATCCAACAAAAGTGGTTTCGTCGAAATCCGAGGTCGTTTGCAAAATCTCCATTTTTAAGGGCCTGAATTCCATAGCGACTATTCAGAATTTTCAACTGGACATATCTTTTGATCCCCGCTATGAAATTTTGATTTTTTGGATTCGTTGGAAAGATATTATCTATTAGATCCTATTATTTTTAGTTTCACTAAAATCCGGATTGTTTTGCACCCGGTACATTCAATTGAAGTTTGAAATCTAATTATCGAACTACCGCGCCATTTTCAATTCCTATTTATAATTATATATAATTATTTATATTCTAACGACGACGTATATAATATATACGTTCTAATTATATTCAAAATAAATTTCTCGTCGATATTATTTAAAATAATTCATTTTAAATAATCAAAATTCGCTAAAATTGCCAAAATAAAAATTTTAAACTGGCCCAGATTTTCGGGTTGTTACAATCTCCCCCACTTAAACTTTTCGTCCCCGAAAAGGAACAAAGTCGAAAGTGGTTTGATCATTCAACTCTACGTTCGATCTGGCTTCTATTCTCCAACTTTTCAGTTTCTGAGAATTTTCAAATTCTTCAAAAATTTGGCTAACACCCTAAATTTTCGAAAAATTTCGCCATAACCTCCCCTGCACCGGGAGCCACTGGAAAATCCCGAAATTGCCATATAGGCCTTCTGATCTCAAAAAGAAAAAGAAAAAGCCAAGCGGCTAGCCAATAGGCTCATAAAATCATCATCACCCAAAAAAATAGTAAATTATGTAGTAAACATGTACCTATTTGTCGGGCAAACAAATTTTATTCTCTGCTCTAGCCTCCTTGCTATGACCTGTTCAATGTAAGTACAAGTATATGCAAGCAAATTCGACTAATTTTCAATATAATTCAATATGTGATTCAATTAGGCTAAATGGCTAAAAATTAGCAAACAAATAAACAACCAACACAAACATCAATCAATTAGTGAATTAGAGTTTCAAATTCATAATTTTGATACATATACAAAAATCATGTTTTTGATGCCAAATCACAACAATAGGCCCTATCTAATTTTTGGTTCTCACACCAGTCAATAGGAAATATATAGATATTACACGTTCGTCACTCGAATATAAATTCTGATGATGATATATCAATCATCAGAATCACCCCCGGGTGACTAGAGTGTAACTCTATATCTATCCAATATATCAAAACTTCGAATACACGCTAGCCAGGCGCATACGCAAAATATTTATATATTGGATTGTCCTAATCAATATGAAATAAATAATCAAATACGAATAATTGATTTTAAATTTTCAAAACAAAATTCGTTTCATTTTTTTTTAAAAAAAAATACTCTTCACACTCGTCCTAGGATACTGCTGATCCCATCTCTAACGAGTCATTCCCATTGGATATTACTAATCCAATATCTGATGGATTCTTTCGTATGGTTCTAATGTGCCTTGTTCTCTAAGCTTTGTAAACCAAAGCTCTGATACCAACTGTGACGAAAACGCGATTTCGCTCGGTCCGAACCAGTCGCTAAACCGATCTAGACCGTTCGAAACGCCCGATCGTTTTGAGGACAAGACAAAATAGAACGCAGACGGAAGAACATTTCATTGTATATTACAACAATGCATCAGATTACAAGAATATACAGAGTATAAATGAATAAATATTACACAGAAATATCCGAGATTACAATAAATTACATAGCAGCGGAAAATAATACAATACACAACTAGAAATGGATATACGGATACAAAGCTTTCCAGATATCGTTCCAGCTGTAAACCAGGATCCTGTGAATATAAATCTGCAAAACCAAAACTACTAGCTGCACGTGTCAAAATAGGGGCACCCAGAGTTTAGGTTAAAACAATAAACTCCAGGTCAGTCATGGGACTGGTGTGAGAACTAAAACAGTTATAAATCTTTATTTTAAAGTTAGGCAAATCAAGGGACCACGCCGTATAACACGGAACGGGTTTCCTCCCAAGGATACCAGTGCATAAAACAAACAGCGCAATGCTAAATGAAGAAAAATGAAGCTCTTATAAGACCCAGGTCCTATCACACAATGCAACGCAAGCCGGGGGAAAGGGTTTTCCCTTATAACAGCCAAAGAATGCTTGGTACGTTTTAAAACAAATCATTTGATACTATTATCAGTGTATAGTGTATAAAACAACTTCAAATCATAAGTATCAATCATAGGCGGCATGGGTACCATATATCATGTCGCCATACTAGTTCTACAATTAAAACCGCAAATGTCGCGTATTTGGAAATTGGATTTCCACCTATGAACCGAGGCAAAAGATAGTCCTCACCGACTTCGAGACTCTCTAGCCCGAGCCTCAGGGTCAGAGTGCATCGACCCTTGGATCCTCAGGGCCAGTCCACCGATGTGGATTAAACTTAAACCCTGAACATGCGTTTCCCCGCCCTATGGGGCGTAAATGAGCCAACGAATGACTCCACCGGACCCGGATCGTCCGATCAAACCGAGGCGCCTCGCAACAGCAACAACCACATAAGTCAAACTCGTCAGGGCGTGTAAAACCACTGACGCCACTTCTAGCTAGAAAGAAACGCATGCCCTCCCTGACGTCCTCTCCCGTTTTTGGTTCATACCGGGTGTGAAGCTCGCGAATCAACGTTACACAAAGCTATGCCACAAAGGCCGTGCTTTGATCATCAACCACAAGACTTTGCTTTTCAACAGAAGCCTTGATCATTTGCCACTTAGGCATGCCACATAGGCAATTCACTCCATGCGTTTGATATCCATCAATATATAACCCCTGAGCTCGTACGTCTCGGAGAAGGGAGTTAAGCAAGAGAGTAAATTCTCCGCCGCCAAACAGATATATATATTTAATAGAGATCAATCACACGGACTAAAATCCAATGTCAGACACACAGTCCATTTACAAGTCCGTTCTGGGTCTGAACGAAACCGGAGGCACCTAGTACCCCGCATATCCATCAATCTCCAAGTACGTCTGGACGATCACTAACTGTTTCCATCTTCTTGGGTGTACATCCCAATCAAGATCATCAGTAATTATCCAAACGACGTGAAGACTTCCGGTCTTCGACCACCGTCTTCATCTTTGACTTATCGTCGTATCAGTTATTCAGAATGGGATAAACCCGGTCTTTCCGAATAATTCGCGTATATTTTAAATAAGTGTTACACAAACACAACATACGCCTCATTCCAATTCATCAGTCACTAACCGTACATTAATCAAGAGAATAATTCCCTAAATATTAATCCCGAAGGCCGAAACCAACATCAGATCAATATCCAGAAAACCATTCTGCTTGGCTAACCGACAGTTAGTTTCTAAATTTCACATTCATAGGGAAAGGTTCCCATTAATTTTATCCAAGATAAATTCCTTGAATTTATTCATTAATCTTCTTTTTAATTTCGATTCAACTAGTCGGGATTAACGAACCTTACTGAAGAAATCATTTGTTTTAATTTCCCAATCCCAACCTATTCATCCCATGAAGTAAAACTGGTAATACTTCATATCTAACACCACGGTGTTATCGGTAAATTTAATTACCATTTCACGTTCAAATCTAATTAAAGATTTAACTATCGCCTGGAGCAAAACTGGTGATACTCCATTCACGATCATTTCAATCTAATTAAAGATTCATTAAAACTCCACTTAGTTTTAATCTTTAACTGGGTTAAAGAACCAATGTCATTTAAAACACGGCCCACAATAAACCCAAAATCACATTCATTAATTATCGGGTTATAGAACAAGTGTTATTTAAAACACTGTTCACGATAAACACAAAAATCAATACCAATTCAATTCCAATTAAATATCATTTAATTGGTACCCTTCATTAAATCTAAATAAAAAGATTTAATCCTTTCTTAACTGGGCTTAAGAACAGTGTTAATGAAGACACCATTCACGCAAAACCCAAATCACATTTGATATTAAACACAAGGCTCTGAATAGAAAATATATCGGCTTATATTCAATACCAAATTTTACGACCAACAAATATCGTATTGGAAATAACGATATATATATATCTTTCAAATTTCCATAACAATATCTGTATAATCACGAAATCCAACATCGAAATATTCCGAAGACAATTTCGATTCAAACCCATTCCAATGCAATCATTGGAAATTCTGGTTATTTTCAAAACCATTTCAAATCCAATTTATTTATTTAAAAATAAATAGAATTATAATTCTAGTTCAAAATTAGTTCATTTCGATAAAAATCTATTTTTATCTTTTCAAATATGGAGTTTTTCATCCCAATTCTTTCTAAATCATTTCTTATGATTTTACATAAATTATTACTATTTTTAATAATTTTATCAAGGCCCATATAGTCGATTTCCATCAACGGCCATCGAACTGCACTTACAGCGACCTTTTTCAAATTTGATTTGAACATAATTCCAAATCCAACCGTTAGATTTCTAATTTCTAATATTCGTTAGAAAGCTCTTTTCGATACGAAACAACGGTTCCGGTTTTAGGAGAATCCGACGGTCGGATCTCCCGCAATATCCATTCGAAGTCAATGGTCGAAATTCGCGAACTGCCGCGGCGCGGCGCGTTCTATTCAGGCCATTATATTATATATATAATATATATAATATATACTTCGTCGATTACCATTCAAAACGTGCTTTATAAATCGTTTTTAAATTCGTTTTCAAAACGGTTTCAACTTCATATTCAATTTCAAATCAAAATTGAATATTCCAATATAAATTCGTTTTAAATTCATTTCAAATCGATTTCAATTCCAATTGATTTTTAATTCAATTTCAGTTCGTTTTTCAATTCAATTTCAATTCGAATTCATTTCTATTCAAATTCATTTCAAAACGATTTCGATTCTATTTCAATTCTATTCGAATTCATTTCAAAACGATTTCAATTCTATTTCAGTTCTATTCGAATTTCGAACCATTTCAGTTTATTTCGAATTTCAAATCAATTCAATTAGATTCGAGTTTCAATTCATTTTAATATTCACTTTAATTTGAATAAAATCGATATAAATATCGTTCACGTTAAAATGGCGTCAATCTATCAACGCAGCTTCATATATTTCGATTTTCAAATATTCTATTTCAAAACTGGAATGAGGCCCAATCAATTACCATATAATGTTAATTATATGGATTTTCTACGACACATGTATATATCAACAACGATGAATAATCAACCATCATCCAAAGTGCATTCTACACTGTATAAGCATCAAATATAAATATTAAACGCTTATAGCAGTCTGTCAATCAATCGATCGACATACAACTAAACAATCGGGATTAGTGTACGTCAAATATCATCCCAATACCCGTGTGGGGTTTCAAACAATCAAACACAGATTTTATTTGTGCAGTTGGGCGATGTGTAAAATTTATCGACCCAATCAATGTCCTTCAAATAGGTGTACATCAACAAACCGTCCGGTTTGTAAATGAATATTTATTTATTCACATCACCTTAAAAATTATATTTTTAACGATAAAATATTTTATTTTAACATATGAATTTCTATTCAGTTCATTTATTAAATAAAATGCTATCTTTAATTTTCTAACTTATTTTAGAAAATTTCGGCGGCATAACGGCACGATACTAGAAACGGGACGAGGCCTAGCCTTATCCCCGGTCTAGTGAAGGCCCACGCCATTCACACATCAATCAAATCCATTCATTTCACCAAATAATTCAGTTTCAATCACATAATCTAACTAATTTTTTTTGCAATCAAACAAACAAGTCCATGGTCTGTGGACGATTGTGTCGGGTGCTACTAAACACCGTCTGCATCCTAGTATATATATAACTAGAAAATGAAATTGAAAGGTGAGAAATTCTCACCAATAGCTATCCAATCATCTTGACTCTTCTTTGATAGAAATCTTCATCGTTATCGCATTTTTGTCATCTTCGTTGCCCGTATTCTCTACATATGTAAAAATCGAATTTTTACTTTGCTATTCAATATATAAAAATCGAATTTTTACTTCGCTATTCAATATATAAAAATCGAATTTTTACTATGCTATTCAATATATAAAAATCTCGCCTTTTCAACTATAAAGATTTCTCCTTTTCAAATTTATCATTATAAAAGTCACATTTTTATTTTGCTATGCATATAAAGATGATATTTCTAATATTCCTATCATGTAAAAATTATATTTTTAATTCTCCACCTAAACAAAAATCATATTTTTACATCTTCTACATAATAAAGATTATATTTTTAATACCTTAAAAATATAAAAATCATATTTTTATTATTTTTATAATATAAAATATCGTCTTTTCATGTTTAAAAATATCGTCTTCTAAATTATAAAAATCTAATCTCTTCAACCATAAAAATCCTATCTTTTTGCAAATAAAAATCATTTCTTTGATGCTATAATATATATATATATATATCAACTGATTTTTAATCTATGCTAAAAAATCCCGATTTTTATATTCTTAAAAACAATCACATTAACAAAGAAAATAAATAAATAAATAAAGAAAAATAGAAAGGACTCACTGTTGCGTTTCTGGAGGGCAAGGGGGGGTCTGACCATCGGTGAGGTGGCGTTGGGTCTACAGGGTGCGGCGGCGGCGGATCTAAATCGAATTGGGGGATTGGGGTCGCGCTGGTCTTCGAACCGCGAGAGATGAGAGAGGAGAGCATCGAGAGGGGGAGGGGAACTTCGTCGGGTCGGCGATGACTGGCGCGGGGCGCGGTAGGTGGCGGCGTACGATGGAGGCGGTCGGGTTTTGAAAAAGGGAAGCGGTTTTCTGGGCATCGGGTTTTTCTTTGTTTGAAGTCAACGAATGAGAAAATGGGGGGGGGGGGTAAGGAGATAATATATAATATTTATATATATTTATTTTAATTTAATCTTCAGAAAAGTAACTTTTTATTTCGAACTCGAAACCGAACCCACCACCTGTCGCCCATAGCTAATTACCCCCATTTCAAACACAATGGGATATATATCGTAGGCTGATTCGATCGTTACGGTCAGTTTTCGTCAAAATCAACATATAACTCTATATGTTGAATTTGAACGCGCATTTCAATTTACCGGGATCGCATACTAACTAGAAAAATTCCATAAAAATATTTTCTAGCTTCGTATTGACGATACGGTCCTAACAAAACTAGTTTCGTTGAATTCTGAGACCGTTAGAAAAATGGCCATTTTCCAGTCGATTAAAATCAACTGAAACTGGTCAAACACGTTTTCCTTTGCCACGCTCACATATTGATTCGAAAAATTATGAAAATTGGAATCTAGCAATAACTTTACATCACGGATCCAACAAAAGTGGTTTCGTCGAAATCCGAGGTCGTTTGCAAAATCTCCATTTTTAAGGGCCTGAATTCCATAGCGACTATTCAGAATTTTCAACTGGACATATCTTTTGATCCCCGCTATGAAATTTTGATTTTTCGGATTCGTTGGAAAGATATTATCTATTAGATCCTATTATTTTTAGTTTCACTAAAATCCGGATTGTTTTGCACCCGGTACATTCAATTGGAGTTTGAAATCTAATTATCGAACTACTGCGCCATTTTCAATTCCTATTTATAATTATATATAATTATTTATATTCTAACGACGACGTATATAATATATACGTTCTAATTATATTCAAAATAAATTTCTCGTCGATATTATTTAAAATAATTCATTTTAAATAATCAAAATTCGCTAAAATTGCCAAAATAAAAATTTTAAACTGGCCCAGATTTTCGGGTTGTTATATTCTTCCACTGGAAATCGATGCTCCAGCCGCCAAACCTCCTGAAAACCCTAGCCCCGACCACCAGCACCCTCCCCGACCGTAAGACGCCCTCTCCCCTCTTCGTTCTAAAGCTGTAAGTTTTTATTCCTATTTTTATTTATTTATACGGTATAAAAATATGCTTTATAACTTAAAAATGTAATGGATAAAATGGTAAGGATATGAAATATTCATTAGTTGGTTAAAGATACGATTTTTAACAATATAAAAATATGATCTTTATATTGTTTACATCGAAATGAAAAGATTCAATTTTTAGTTTAAAAAGACAATATTTTCCCATATTATAAGATTTGATTTTGTTCATTTAAAAGATTTGATTTTTCGTAGAAGAAAAATTGGATTTCCATTTTGAAGTAGCAATAAAAATGCAATTTTTATATACATGTAGTGGTAAGAATAAAAATATAATTTTTATATGATGTAAAGAATAAAAATATAATTTTTATAGGATGTAGAGAATAAAAATATAATTTTTATAATATAGAAAGGTTAAAAATATAATTTTTATATATGTAGTGAATCAAAAATATGATTTTTACTTGTGTAGAGTATTAAAAATATGATCTTTATATAATAGAAGATGTAAAAATACTATTTTTATATAAGTAGTGTATTGAAAATAGAATTTCTATATAATAGAGAATATAAAAATATTATCTTTATATGTGTAGCGAAATAAATAGAATTTTTATCAATGTGGCGTAGTAATAAAAATATGATTTTTTTTTACATAGCAACAATATAAAAATGTGATTTTTATATATGTAGTGGCTACGGGCAACGAAATAGACAAAAGGCGAGCACGACGAAGATTTCTACATAAGAAGAGTCGTGGCATTGATTTAGCTAGCTGGCGAGAACTTCTCACTCTGAATTTTCTTTTCTAGTTATATAAATATATACTAGGATGCAGACGGTGTTTAGTAGCACCCGACACCATCGTCCACAGACCATGGACTTGTTTGTTTGGTTGTGTAGTTGGTTAGATTATTTTATTTGAATTTGATTGTTTGGTGAAATGGAATGGATTTGATTGATATGTGTATGGCGTGGGCCATTATTAGACCGGGGATAAGGCTAGGCCTTATCCCGTTTCTAGTATCGTGTCGTTATGCCGCCGAAATTTTCTAAAATAAGTTAGAAAAATAAAGATATCATTTTATTTAATAAATGAACCGAATAGAATATTCATAGGTTGAATAAAATATTTTGGTCGTTAAAAATATTTTTTAACGAGAATTTGAATAAAATAAATATTCATTTACAAATCGAATGATTTGTTTATGTACACTGATTTGACTGACATTGATTGGGACGATAAATTTTACACATCACCCAACTGCACAAATAAAATCTGTGTTTGATTGTTTGAAACCCCACATGGGTATTGGGATAAAATACGGCATACACCAATCCCAGTAATTAGTTGTATGTCGATCGATGGATCGACAGGCTGTTGTAAGCGTTGTATATCTATATTTGATGCTTATACAGTGTAGTGCACTTTGGATGATGGTTGATTATTTATCGTTGCTATTATATACATGTGTTGTATGGAATCCATATAATTAACTTTATATGGTGATTGATTGGGCCTCATTCCAATTTAGAAAATAAAGAATATTATAAAATAAAGGTTCATGTGTTGACAGTACTCATCCGTTGAGATTAGTCATGTGTTGAACAAAATATTTTAACAATAAAATTTACATCTTTATCATATATAAAATTAGAAACTAACTGGAAAATAGATAAGATGAGTGGTCTCCAAGATATTGATCTGATGTTGGTTTCGGCCTTCGGGGTTAATATTCAGGGAATCGTTCTCTTACTAATTTACGGTTGGAGTCTGATTTGAAATCAAACGATAGATAACATAATTTTTATAAAATATATTAAATAACAAAAATAGTCACATGTGGATAGTACTCATTCGTTGAGATTAGTCATGTGTTGACAAAAATATAGATTCATGTATTGAATAGGATAAATATTCATTTGTTGAATAGAATAACGGAATTATTGAAATATATAAAGCCGTGTTGATTAGAGATGCGCTATTTTGACGCGAACGATATTTATATCGATTATATTCTTTTTTATAATTGAATTGAATATATAACGAATTTGAATTGAATTGAATATATAACGAATTCGAATTGAATTGAATATATAACGAATTCGAATTGAATTGAATATAAAACGAATTCGAATTGAATTGAAAACGAATTGAAATAGAATAAAAATCAATTTGAAATGAATTCAAATTGAATCGAAATTTGAATTAAATTGAAACGAATTTAAAACGAATTTATAAGGAAAAATTCAATTTTGATTTGAATTGGAAATGGAAGTTGAAATGTTTTTGAAACGAATTTAAAACTATTTATAAAATTTGTTTTGAATAGAAATCGACGAAATATATATTATATATATTATATATATAATATAATGGCCTGAATAGAACGCACCGCGTCGCGACAGTTCGTAAATTTCGACCATTGACTTCGATCGGACATTACGGGAGATCCGACCGTCGGATTCTCCTAAAACCGGAACCGTTGGGTTCGTATCGAAAAGATCTTTCTAACGAATATTAGAAATTTGAAATCTAACGGTTGGATTTGGAGATATGTCCAAATCAAATTCAGAAAAGGTCGTTGTAAGTGCAGTTCGATGGCCATTGTTGGAAATCGACTGTACGGGCCTTGATAAAATTATCAAAAATATCAATAATTTGTGTAAAATCATAAGAAATGATTTGGGAAAAATTGGGATGAAAAGCTCCATATTTGAAAAGATAAAAATAGATTTTTATCGAAATGAACTAGTTTTTAACTAAAATTAAAACCCATTTATTTTTAAATAAATAAATTGGATTTGAAATGGGTTTTAAATAGAATTGATTTGTGGGTTTATCGTGAAGGGTGTTTTAAATAACACTTGTTCTTTAACCTGATAATAAATAGAATGTGATTTGGGTTTGTCGTGAACTGTGTTTTAAATGGCATTAGTTCTTTAACCCAGTAAAAGGAGTTTTAAAGAATCTGTAATTAGATTGAAATGAATTGATAATTTAAATTATCAAATTTAGAAAGTGAGCGAGAACGGAGTATCACCAGTTTTTCTCCAAAACGATAGTCAAATCTTTAATTAGATTTGAACGTGAAATGGTAATTAATTTTACTGATAACACCGTGGTGTTAGATATGGAGTATTACCAGTTTTGCTTTATGGGATGAATAGGTTTGGATTGGGAAATAAAATAAATAATTACTTCGGTGTGGTTCGCTAATCCCGACTAGTTTGGAAAACCATAATTTGGTTTGAAATGACATCCAAAGGAAGATTAAAGAATAAAATTAAAGAATTTATCTTTGATAAAATTAATGGGAACCTTTCCCTAAGAATATGAAATTTAGAAACTAGCTGTAGGTTAGCTAAGAAGAATGGTTTCCTGGGTATTGATCTGATGTTGGTTTCGGCCTTCGGGGTTAATATTTAGGGAATTGTTCTCTTGTTAATTTACGGTTAGTGACTGATGAATTGGAATGAGGCGTATGTTGTGTTTGTGTAACATTTGTTTTTAATATACGCGGGTTGTTCGGAAAGGCCGGGTTTATACCCATTCTGAATAGCCGATTCGACGATAAGTCGAAGATGATGACGGTGGTCAAAGACCGGAAGTCTTCACATCGTTTGGATAATTACTGATGATCCTGATTGGGCTGTACACCCAAGAGGAGGGAAATAGTTGGTGGTCGTCCAGACGTACTTGGAAATCGATGGATATGCGAGGAAAGTGCCTCCGGTTTCGTTCAGACCCAGAATGAACTTGTAAATGGACTGTGTGTCTGACATTGGATTTTATTCTGTGTTGATTGATCTCTATTAAATATACATCTGTTTGGCGGCGGAGAATTTGTTCTCTTGCTTAACGCCCTTCTCTGAGACGTACAAGCTTAGAGGTTGTATATCGATGGACATCAGTCGCATGGCATGAATTGCCTGCGTGGCACGCCTAAGTGGCAATTGATCAAGGCTTCTGTTGAAAAGCCAAGTCTTGTGGTTGATGATCAAAGCACGGCCTACGTGGCATAGCTTTGTGTATAGCGTGGATTCGCCAGCCTCACACCTCAGTATGAGTCAAAAACGGGATACGGACCGTTGGGAGAACACGACGTTTCTTTCTAGCTTTGGTAATGTCAGTGACTTACCAGCCCTGACATTTATATACTTTTCACCTTTGTGGTTGTTGGAATGAGGCGCCTCGATATTAGGTCTGATAGGACCGGGAAACGTGTGTTCAGGAACTGCCAATCCTCAAACGTAAGAGAGGACCGGCCCAACCGATCCAAGTGGCTGCCCAGAGTGTGTAGTCCTGAGACATTTGCTAGAGTGTCTCGAAGTGGAGAGGAGCTTGCCCCTTGCCTCGACTCATGATGGAAATCCAATTTCCAATACGAGATATTTTGGTTTTATTTGTAGAGCCTAGTATGGCGACATGATAGATGGTACCCATGCCGCCTAGGATTGATATTTATGATTGAAAATGTTTTGACACTATACACTTATAATAGTATCAAATGATTTGTTTTAAACGTACCAAGCATGTTTGGCTATTATAAGGGAAAACCCTATCCTCCGGCTTGCGTTGCATTGTGTGATGGGACCTGGGTCTTATAATAGCTTCATTTTTTGAAAAAGCATTGTGTTGTTTATTCTATGCACTGGTATTCTTGGGAGGAAACCCGTTTCGTGTTATACGGCGTGGTCCCTTGAATTACTCTCTTTTAAAGTAAAGTTTTAAATAACTGTTTTAGTTCTCACACCAGTCACATGACGGATCTGGAGTTTATTGTTTTAACCTAAACTCTGGGTGCCCTTATTTTCGACACGGGCAGCTAGTAGTTTTGGTTTTGCAGATTTATATTCACAGGATCCTGATTTACAGCTGGAACGATGCTCGGAAAGCTCTGTATCCGTGTATTACTTTCAGTTGTGTTTTCTATTGTTTTTCCGCTGCTATGTAATTTATTGTAATCTCTGATATTTATCGAATGTATTTTATTTATTCATACTCTGTATATTCTTGTATTCTGATGGAATTGTTGTGATTAACAATGAAATGTTCTTCTGTTTGCGTTCCAATTTGTCCTGTTCTCAAAACGATCAGGAGTTTCGAACAATCTAGATCGGTTTAACGACTGATTCGGATCGAGCGAAATTCCTTGCCGTTACAGCGCGACAGTTTCAAAATTTCAATTCGAACTTTGAACTACTGTTCCGGGTGCAAAATAAAACGGATTTTAGTGAAACCAAAAATATTTAAATCTGTAAGTGAATATCTTTCTAATGAATCTGAAAAATTGAAGTTTCCTAGCGGGAATCAAAAGTTATGGCCAAATGAATTTTCAGAAAGGTCGCTATAGAGTTTATATAGCCCGGGAAAATGGCCATTTTGCAAACGACCTTAGAATTCGATGAAACCACTTTTGTTGGATTCGGGATGTCAAATTATTGCTAGGTTTAAATTTCATAATTGTTGAAGTTAGTATGTGAGCGTGGCAAAGTTAAATGTGTTTGGTCGATTTCTATTAAATTGGATCGACCAGAAAAGGGCCATTTTTCAAACGATCTCAGAATTTGACGAAACTAGTTTTGTTGGGACCGTATCGTCAAAACATAGCTAGATTTATTTTTCTGGAATTTTTAGAATCAGTATGTGGCCCTGGCAAATTGAAATGTACGTTCAATTCAAATATTGAATGTTTTATATTTTAATTTGAAGAAAAACTGACTGTAACAGTCGAATTGGCCTATGAAACATATCCCATTGTGTTCGGAATGGGGGTATTTAGCTAGGGATGACAGTCGTTGGGTTTGGATTGGAGTTCATGGGACATAATGGGTATTTCCAAATTTTTAAAAATATATAAATAAAAGGAAAAATATCATTGGCCCATCATCTTCTCTCTCCCCGTCTAACTCCAGATCGAATGCAAAAACCGCCTCTTTCCTTCCTCCCCCGATTGCGCCTCCTACACGCAAATTCAGACCTCCCTCCAGTTGAGTTTTTCGAAGATCTCCGAACGAGCTTTCAATCCATACTAGTTGCATAATTTTTCCTCGAGTATTGAACGCGAATCGAGCTCGTGAATTCACCGGGTTTCAGCCGCCGCGACCTCTGTGGACCGTCGATCTGACCATCGTGGGTGGTGCCGGGGTGCCTGCTCCATCCTCTTCAATGCTGCATCGCCCGATCCTCGCCTCATTACACGAATTTGCTGAAAATCTAAAACCTAGTTTTGAATGTGAGTTGAAAGGTACGACCTTTATTTATTTAAAATAGTTTTAACACTTTAAAACCGTTGCAAACTTCTAAAAATCATATCTTTTTGCTATGTGGTCGAATTCCAGCGAAACAAGAGACAGTGGACTCGTGCGGACGTCTTCTACATTTTAGAAGAGACCGAATATTTTTCTGAGCCTTCTGCAATTTTTAATGGAGTGGAACCCAATGTGAGATTTCTGAATTATAAACGATATGGTAACAACGATGTATAAATTATATAGTCGAAATATGAGTTATATAAGCGTTGTACACCACATGTATAAGCGTTGTATAAGTTGTATGTTCGATGTATAAGTTATATATGCGTTGTATAAGTGATATATGCATTGAAATAAATTGAAATGATATTGAAATGAAATCGAAATATAGTTATATACGTATATCTATATATATATATATACTCCTCTCGTCCACAGACCATAGACGATATATATTGGTTGTGATATTGTTTGGATTATTGGTTGATGTGAAAATTTGGTGAATATCATGAATGGTTGGTTTGAAATTAATGATTGTGGTTGAAATCCCAACAGGATTAATATATGGGAAAATTCATCTGTGTACGAACTAGATATTGAAAATCCCCATTGTCAAAAGCTGTGAGGCTTTAAGGTAGAGCGAGGAGCCGTACTAGGGACGGTCCCGGTTTTAACTACCCTGCCGTTATGCTGCCGAAATTTTCTGAAATACTTCTGTGTTTGATTTAAATTCATGTGTTGAATGTTGAAATAAAATTCATGTGTTGAATGTTGAAATTAAATTCATGTGTTGAAGTAAATTCAGGTGTGGAATGGAGTTCGTGTATTGAATAAATTCTTTGAAAGATAAAAATAACATTTTTATC
The DNA here is from genome assembly GCA_030737875.1 of Allium sativum. Taxonomy (NCBI): domain Eukaryota; kingdom Viridiplantae; phylum Streptophyta; class Magnoliopsida; order Asparagales; family Amaryllidaceae; genus Allium; species Allium sativum. The sequence goes on along the minus strand of CM060926.1, from coordinate 1,011,460,398 downwards.
ATATATATAGACTATACATAATATCAGTGTTTTAAATAAATTGTTTTAACACCAAAAATAACATTTTTACCTTATATATAAACTATATAAAATAATCGTGTTTTGAAATAAATTGTTTTGCAATAAAAATCACATTTTTGTTATATATATATATAAACTATAGTAATCGTGTTTTGAAATAAATTGTTTTGCAATAAAAATCACATTTTTATTATATATATAAACTATAGAAATTATTCATGTGTTGAATGTTGAAATAAAATTCATGTGTTGAATAGAAATTCATGTGTTGAAATAAAAATTCATGTGTTGAAATAAATATCTGTTGGATAAAAATATCATTTTTGTCAAATATATGAAGTGAAAATGGTTTTGAAGTCGAAGAATCGATTATATATATATAAATAAATATAATTAAAATATATTGAATAACGATGCTGTAGTTCATGTTTTGAAATCATGATTTCAAACGATTAGTGCGGGAGATCCGACCATCAGATTTTCCCGAAACCGAAACCGTTGGGTTCGCCTTGGAAATATCTTTCCAACGATACCCACTTTGTGAAAATCCAACGGTTGGATTGTCTGGAATGTTTAATTCAAATCTGAAGGAAAACAGCGCCAGAATCGATTATATATATATATAATTAAATCGAATAACGACGCTGTAGTTCGTATTTTGAAATAGAAACTTCAAACGAGTGAACCGAGAGATCCGACCTCGGATTTTCCCATAACTACAACCGTTGGATTCGTTTTGAAAAGATCTTTCTAATGATATAAAATTTGTGAAGATCCAACGGTTAGATTTTCAGATATGTGTAAATCAAATTTGAAGAAAAACAGCGCCACATTCGCGTTATGGCCTAAGCGTCGTTTGAATGAATTGGCTATTTTTAAATAAATAAAAATAGTGATAAATCGTGATAAAATATTATAAACGATATAGAATGGAAATAAACTAAATTTGCTCGGTTTATGTGATATTTGATGGTTGAATGTGAGTGGCGTGAAAATTACATTAATTAATTTAATTATTGATGCCGAATAATTTAACCATTGAAATAATTTGATTTGAAATTCTAAATATACGTGAATTATTTGAAAAGGCCGAGCTAAATCTCATTTCAAATAATTGATCGGCGATAAGAAGTCGATGATGAAGACGGTGGTTGAAGAACGGAGATCTTCACCTCGGTTGGATGATAACTGATGTCTTGATTGGGAGGCATCCCGAAATATAGATAATATGTGGTGATCGTCCAGACATACGTGGAGATCGATGGATATGTGAGGTATGTGGTGCCTCCGGTTTCGTTCAGACCCAGAATGAACTTGTAAATGGACTGTGCGTTTGACATTGGATTTTGTTTTGTGCTGATTGACCTCTATTAAATATATATTTGTTTGGCGGCGGAGAATTTATTCTCTTGCTTAACGCCCTTCTCTGAGACGTACGAGCTCAGAGGTTATATATCGATAGAAATCAGTCACATGGAGTGAATTGCCTGTGTGGCACGCCTAAGTGGCAAATGATCAAGGCTTCTGTTGAAAAGCAAAGTCTTGTAGTTGATGATCAAAGCACGACCTGTGTGGCATAGCTTTGTGTATAACGTGAATTCGCTAGCCTCGCACCCCGGTATGAGCCAGAAATGGAAGAGGACCTCAGGGAGGACATGCGTTTCTTCCTAGCTAGAGGTGTTGTCAGTGCTTTAACTGGCTGACATTTATATTATTTTCACCTATGTGGTTGTTGCTGTTGCGAGGCGCCTCGGATATATCGGTGACTATGTGAAGCCGATGGAGTCATAGGACTCATTTACGCCCCAAAGGATGGGGAAACGCAGTGTTCAGGCATTTTAATCCACATCGGTGGACCGACCCTGTCGCTCCAAGGGCCCACCTGTGTCTCGGTCCTGAGGCTCGGGCTAGATAGTCTCGAATTCGGTAAGGACTATCTTTTGCCTTGGTTCACGATAGAAATCCAATTTCCAAATACGTGACTTTGCGGTTTTGATTTTATACCTATATACGGCGACATAGTGGTATGGGCATTAATACCGTCTATTATTGATACTTATGAGTTGAAACTGTTTTTGAAACATAAAAACACTAGTAATGATATCAAATGCTTTTGTTTTATTCGTAGCAAGCATATTTTGGCCATTATAAGGTAAAAACTCTATCCTCCGGTTTGCGTTGCATTGTGTGATGGGAACTGAGTCTTATAATGGCTTCATTTTTATAAAAAGCATTGCGATGTTTAAAAGATTTACTTGTTTTAGAGCACTAGCAATCCAATGGAGTAAACCCGTTTCGCGAAAGTGGCGTGGTCCTATGATTAGCCATATTATAAAATGTGTTAAGTAGATTTCTCATACCAGTCCCATGACTGACTCGTAGTTTGTTTCACTTGCAAACTCGGGTGCCCCTTTTTCTACACGGGCAGCCATGTATTCAGGTTTTAGCAGGCTCTTTCTGGATAGCTGGAGCTGAAGATGGATTCTATCATTTATCTCTTTTTATGTTGTTCAGCTCCTATTGTACATATTATGTTTGTTTTCCGCTGTAGACATTAAGTATAGCTGAACTGTATTTGTACTAAGTATGATCCTGTATACTGTGTAACTCTGATGATTATGTTTATCCAGTGTATTATTTGTACATTATCTGGTGTATTTATTTAATTATGTTCTGCTGTTATCTGTTTATGTGTTATATTCCAAAGATTACCCTTGCCACCATCGTACGGGGTTTTGGGGTCGTCATAGTACACTTCAATGAATTTTGCATATCGCAACTATACTCAAAAGTATATTAAATGTTTCATTACAACAATACTTAAAAGCAGGAAATAATCTACTCATCATGAATTATATCATGATTTTCATTATAACAATACTTAAAAGAATGTTGTAATCAACTCTCTTTGTTCTTTATATTCTATATAACCAACAAAGCAGTTTATGTTCTTCAGGAACTAATATTCTTTCATCATTTAGTGTGATTTAACAAATATTCATACCTTAGAGGTTCATTCACTACTTTGCGGACTACAGGTCCACATTTCTCAATTAGAGAAGGACTCATGATGACCAATCATGATTTAATATAAGCGCTTTAATTTTTATAAATTTATCATCGATGATTATATATTGTCAATTCTAGATATAATTTACTGAGATTTCTTTATTTATCTATTTTAGGTACCTAAACCACTTCTGGGGTTATTTGACAATCATGTCATCGATCTCTTCAAGAGACTCTTTAGGTGTTTCTTCAAGAACACTCACCTCCTTTCTCTGGCATCTTTATTATTTACTTCAAAAATATTTCGAAATGACTTTTAAACCAATCTTTAAATGTGGTTTATGCATTTTGATCCTTCAGGGATTCAAATATATATTGAAGCAAGTCTACAAGGGATATTATTTATAATTTATTCGTGTGTAAATTATTTAACACTGATACTCAAAATGAAATTGTATCCCTTTATCCTCCCCCTCGATGTTGACAAACATTGTCACACTAAACAATAATCATCATGGGATTCTCATTTTGTCCCGTTATCACATTGTTGCTAGCAAGTATATTATACGTATATCAGTTGTAGGAGGATAACCGTTTAACTAGTCGATAAGATGCATTAGTTTTTTTTATTACTTATTCTCTTTCATTGATCTAGCAATATTGGAGGAATTTTCTTATTATACAGATCATTTGAATACACATATGATTTCAGGTCATTCAACATTCATGTTGATTGAAATTTAAATCACTAAATAATATTTATGCATAATCTACAAAATAAGCTTATAACAAGCTTTAGGTTGTCAGTTAAATATTTACAGATATGAATATATAAATACGTGCGTCCACGTATTATAAATTTTCATAGTCTTTTTCATTTGAGTTAATGATTTTAGAATAAATTATTACAAAGATCAAACTATTGATTTCAATGTATTGATCAGTGTCATTACAAATTCTTCAGGATCGTATGATAATGTACAAAACTTCTGGTTTGAAAACATATCGAACTTCGGGTCCAAATAAATATATGAACAACTTCAAGTTGTTAAGTTGATGGAGTTTTAATATTGCTTCTGGGATAATCCATAAACACCATTTGTGGAGTTTTGATACATATTTTCTCTTTTAGGAGAAATTTATGAACTTTTCTACAAATATTTACCACTTTTAATTTTAGAAATCTCTTTTGGAGATATTTTATTATTTTCAAATAAATATGTCTCTTCTAGAGATATCTTACCATTTCCAAATATACATGAGATGACCCCAAACCCCGTTCCACGGTGGCGAGGGTAATCTTTGGAATATAACACATAAACATATTACAGTAGAACAGAAATAAATAAACACACCAGATAATGTACAATAGAATACACTGGATAAACATAATCATCAGAGTTACACAGTATACAGGATCATACTTAGCACAAAATACAGTTTAGCTTTACATAAAATGTCTACAACGGAATCAAAACATAATATGTACAACAGGAGTTGAACAAAAAAAAAAGAAGTGATAGAATCCAGCTTCAGCTCCAGCTATCCAGAGAGCCTGCTAAAACCTAAATACAAGGTTGCCTGTGTAGAAATACGGGCACCCGAGTTTGCAAGTGAAACAAACTACGAGTCAGTCATGAGACTGGTATGAGAAATCTACTTAACTTATTTAATAATAAGGCCAATCACAGGACCACGCCGCTAACGAGGAACGGGTTTACTCCATTGGATTGCCAGTGCTAGAAACAAGTAAATCATTAAAACATTGCAATGTTTTTTTTAAAATGAAGCCATTACAAGACTCAGCTCCCATCACACAATGCAACGCAAACCGAAGGATAGAGTTTTACCTTATAGTGGCCAAAATATGCTTGATACGAATAAAACAAAAGCATTTAATATTATTACTAGTGTTTATATGTTTCAAAAACAATTTCAATCATAAGTATCAATCATAGACGACATGGGTACCACATATCATGTCGCCATATACAGGTATACAATCAAACTGCACGGTGTCGTATTAGGAAATTGGATTTCCGTCATGAACCAAGGCAAGGGATCGTCCTTACCGTTTCGAGACAATCTAGCCTACCATGTCTCAGGCAAGTACTAAGTCAAGCCTTGGATCTTCAGGGCCGGTCTACACGGAGTGGATTAAAATGCTTGAACACTGCGTTTCCCCGACCTATGGGGCATAAACTGGTATATACCGACCAAACCATCGGCCCAGGAGCGACCAATATAACAGAGGCACCTCGCTATCCATCATCAACATAAGTAAAATGCCCAGGCGTGTAAAACCCAAAATACCACTCCTAGCTAGAAAGAAACGCAGGTCCTCCCTGATGTCCTCTCCCGTTTCTAGTCCATACTGGGGTGTGAGGCTCGTGAATCAACGTTAAACACAAAGCTAGCTATTCAAGCCCTGCTTTGATCATCAACCACAAAGCTCTGCTTTTCAACAAAAGCTCTGATCACAGCATCTCTGTATGCCACGTTATCAATCTACAACGTCAGACACACATCCATTTACAAGTCTGTTCTGGGTCTGAACGAAACCGGAGGCACCTTATTCCTCTCCCGTATGTCCAATACAAGAGAAAGGCCCTCGCACATCTGAACGATCAACAAGTACGTTTGGACGACCACCATTGTAACCCCTTCCGGGCAGCAACTCCCATCAAAGGCATCAGTAGCCATCCATTCGATGTGAAGATCCTCGGTCTTGCACCGTCTTCATATCTTCGACTTCTAACTGTCGATCAATTATTTGAAATGAGAATTAACTCGGCCTTTTCAAATAATTCACGTATTTTTAGAATTTCAAATCAATTCATTTCAATGGTTAAATTATTTGACATCCATAATTCAATTAATTAACGCAATTTTCACGCCAAACACATTCAACCATCAAATATCCAATAAACCAGGTAAATTCGGTTTATTTCCATTCCATATCATTTATAATATTTTATCACTATTTATCGCTATTTTTATTTATTTAAATATAGCCAGTTTATTTCAAACGACACTTCAGGCCATAACGCGGCCATGGCGCTGTTTTTCTTTCAGATCTGATTTACACATATCTGAAAATCTAAACGTTGGATCTTTACAAATTTTATATCATTGGAAAGATCTTTTCAAAGCGGACCCAACAGTTCCAGTTTTGGGAAAATCCAATGGTCGGATCTCCCGGTTCAATTGTTTGAAGTTATGATTTCAAAATATGAACTGCAACGTCGTTATTCGATTTATTTTAATTATATTTATATATATATAATCCATTCTGGCACTGTTTTCATTCAGATTTGAATTCAACATTCCAAACAATCCAACTGTTGGATCTTTGCAAAGTTGATGTCGTTGGAAAGATATTTCCAAAGCGGACCCAATGGTTTCTGTTTTGGGAAAATCCGATGGTCGGATCTCCCGGTACAATCATTTGAAATCACGGTTTCAAAATACGAACCGCAGCTTTGCCATTTGATTTATTTTAATTATATTTATATATATAAATATAATCCATTCTTCGATTTCAAAAACCATTTCAACTCATATAGGTGAAAAAATGATATTTTTATCCAATAGATATTTATTTCAACACATGACTATTTTTAACAATTCATATATATAGCAAAAATGTGATTTTTATTGCCAAAATAATTTATTTCAAACACGATTAAGTTATATACTTCATAAAGATGATAAAAATGTGATTTTTATTGTTAAAGCAATTTATTTCAAAAATGAATATTTTTAACACTTCGTATATAGATAAAAATGTGATTTTTATTGTTAAAGCAATTTATTTCAAAAATGAATATTTTTAGCGATTCATATACATATTATAAAAATGTGATTTTTATTGTCAAAACAATTTATTTCAAACACAATTATTTTATATACTTCATACATACAATAAAAATGTCATTTTTATTGTTAAAGCAATTTATTTCAAAAATGAATATTTTCCAACACATGAATATATTTCAATACATGAATATAAATCAAGCACAGGAATATTTCAGAAAATTTCGGCAGCATAACAGCAGGGTAATTAAAACCGGCACCGTCCCTAGTACGGCTCCTCGCTCTACCTTAAAGCTCGCAGCTTTTAACAATGGGGATTTCAATAATCTAGTTCATACGCAGACGAAATTTCCCATATACAAATCCTATTGGGATTTTAACCACAACCAATCATTTCAACCATTCATATTTATCAACCAAATTTCACATCAACCAAAATCCAAACAATCACAACCAACATATATCGTCCATGGTCTGTGGACGAGGGGAGTATATATATATATATATATATATATATCGATATAGATATAGATATACGTATATAAATATATTTCAATTTCATTTCAATATCATTTCAATTCCATTCAATGCATATATGATTTTTACAATGTATATATAACTTATACATCGCACATACAACTTATACAACGCTTATACATGAGATGCACAACGCTTATATAACTCGTACATCGACCGTATAGTTTATACATCATTATTCCATATCGGTTATAATTTAGAAATCTCACATTGGGTTCCACTCCTCCAAAAAAAATTGTAGAAGGCTCAGAAAAATATCCGATCTCTTCTAGAAGGTAGAAGACGTCCACACGAGTCCAATGTCTCTTGTTTCACTGGATTTCGACAATATAGCAAAAAGATACGATTTTTATATGGTTAATAAATTTTTGCAGCGCTTAGAAGTGTTATAAACTATTTTATTTAAAACAGCCGTACCTTTCAGCGAAACCTTCCAAACAAGGTTTCGATTTATCCGTCAATCCGAAGCACGATGTTACGATCAGCCTACACTACCTCGACAGGCTTGGAGTCGCGCACCCGCGCGTGGTGGAGGCGTCAGGTGCAATCAATGGTGGCAGGCGCGACGGAGCTTCAAATCTCGTGACTTCTCCGGTGCGATTCTCGATGACGACGAGGCGAGGGAGGGCGAGGCTAGACGAATTTGAAGAGGAAGGAGAGGCCTTCAAAAAGTTCAAATGGGTCCAAGGCTATCGATGAACGGAATCGCCTGAAACGAGGAGGGAAGGTTGGAAGGGTGGCCGTCGTCGGTTAGCAGGAGTTACGGGGTTTTTATATTTTTTTGGAAAAATTAAATTATGAAGGAAATTCAATGATTGGCCGATATATATAATATTCAAAAATTAGGGTTTTCCTATACGAACACCAAATCAAACCCAACGACTGTCGCCCCTAGCTAAATACCCCTATTCTGAACACAATGGAATATGTTTCATAGGCCCATTCGACTGTTTCAGTCAGTTTTTCTTAAAATCAAAATACAAAATGTTCAATATTTGATTTGAACGTACATTTCAATTTGTCGGGGCCACATACTGACCCCAAAAATTCCAGAAAAATAAATCTTGCTATGTTTTGACGATACGGTCCCAACAAAACTGATTTCGTCGAATTCTGAGACGGTTTGAAAAATGGCCATTTTCTGGTCGATGCAAATTGACTAAAATTAACCAAACACATTTTCTTTTGCCACGCTCACAAATTAAATTCAAAAATTATGGAATTTGAAACCTAGCAATAATTTGATATCCCGGATCCAACAAAGTGTTTTCGTCGAAAACGGAGGTCGTTTACAAAATGACTATTTTCACGGGCTATATAAACCCCATAACGACCTTTCTGAAAATTCATTTGGCCATAACTTTTGATTCCCGCTATGAAATTTTGATTTATCAGATTCATTAGAAAGATATTCATAAACAGAATTAAATATTTTTGGTTTCACTAAAATCCGTTTTATTTTGCATCCGGTACAGTCAATCAAAGTTTGAATTCAAATTTTCAAACTACTGCGCCATGTCAGGCCTTGTTTTATAATTAAAATAAATATATATTTATTCTCCAAAATCGATTCAAATAGACTTTTGGTCATTATTGTTTAAAATAATTTTTTCATATATTCAAAATCCACTAAAATAGCGAAATTAAAAAAATTTAATTGGTTCAGATTTTCCGGGTTGTTACAATCTCCCCCACTTAAAATCTTTTTGTCCTCGAAAAGGAACGAAGCTGAAAGTAGTTTAATTAACCAACTCAACTTTCATTCTTCAACTTTTCAGTTTCTAAGAATTTTCCAATTCTTCAAAAAAATTGGCTAACACCCTAAATTTTCGAATTTTTTTTGCTATAACCTCCTTTGTACGGGGAGGGGTTTGGAAATTTATTGGGCCGTATTAGGTACCCAATAAATCCTAATAAGCATGCACATATTTATAGTGATATATTCCAATGTCCACAGGGGAGTGTGTATAGATCATAACTCCAGAGAATAAATTCTCATCACCCTATAAATGGTTTTTGTGCCTTAATGACCAGAGAGACGTGTTTATTGTCATCTCCAGACCCGTGTAGGGTTTTTATTAATCTGGCAATTTACCGTTATATTTTATATTGTCCAAATCAGTCATCAGTTCAACCTGTAATACATAGTCATTGCCATACAAGCCTTTCGCTCGTATGGTACATCTTCAACCTCGTCACACAAGCTCCAAATGCTTATGTGGTATATGATGAAGTATGCTATCTTCAAGAAGTATGCCATGTAATGTAGTTCAAAATTAATTGTTACTATGCTATAGCGACGTTTATTATTACACACAGAACAACCAGCACTCCGCATCCAATGGCATTCACAAGAGTTGATATAATAAATAAAATTGCGCATCCAACTCATTAAGGTTTTCCTATTTGTCGGCACGCAAATAAATTCTTTACTCAACAGCTAATCCATTTACCTGTTCAAACATATATAATGTACATGTATGTATTTCTATCTATTTTCAAATGAGTTCAATGTTTGATTTAATTACATAAATTTACCTTCATTCTCTTATTGATTAAATTAATTATCATTATGCTATTTGATTAATAAATTCTTAATCACACAACACAAACAACAATCAATTTGTTGGTTAACTTTTCAAAAATCTAATAATTAATTCATATACTCTTTTAAAAATCATTTAGACTGGATAATTAAATTTTTTTGCATCCATGAAAAGAAAACAACAACAAAGTAGAGAACAAAACGGAAATGCAAAATATGGTAAATGTACCTTGCACCAGAGTTAATCAGAGATATCCACCCTGCACTTGGGATAGGCTTTCTTAATGCTCTCCTCAGTTTCCCAAGTACAATCTCGTGGATCTCCACTCCATTTCCCTTTGACTAAGTGAACCTTCTTGTTCCTCATCTCTTTTGTTTCTTTGCCGATGATCTTTATCGGCTCTCTTCTCACAGCCAATTCTGGAGTAATTTCCAAATCCCATCGCACGACTTCTTCCACGACTAAATCTGGATCATGTACATGCTTTCGAAGTTGAGATACGTGAAACACATCATGTATTCTAGGAAACCAGTCTGGTAATTGAACCCTATAAGCGAGAGTTCCAATCCGTTCTAGAATAGGAAACGGACCAATAAATTTGGGCGCCAATTTCCCTGTTTTACTGAACCAGACTACTCCTCCCATCGGAGATACCTTCAAATACACATAGTCGCCAACAGCAAATGATAAATCTCTTCTTCTCTTATCTGCATAGCTCTTCTGTCGGCTTTGAGCGGCTAGTAATCATCTCTTAATGAAATCGACTTTATCTGCAGCTTTGCGAATCATATCTGGCCCCAATACAAGTCTATTACCAGGTTCTACCCAACAAGTGGGAGATCTGCACGGTCGACCATACAATGCTTTGAATGTTGACATTTTCTGGCTCGCTTGGTAGCTGTTGTTGTATGAGAACTCAGCTAAATGCAAATGGTCTTCCCATGATCCGCCGAAATCAATAACACAAGCCCGCAATTAATCTTCCAGTATACGATTCACCCTCTCAGTTTGGCCATTTATTTGAGGATGATAAGCGGTGCTCAAATTCAGTTTCGTTCCCAATTCTACTTGGAATGCTTCCCAGAATTTACTAGCAAAAATTGGGTCACGATCACTAACGATACTCATGGGAACTCCATGGAGTTTAACAATTTCTTTAAAATAAATCTGCGCCTGACTCTGAGCAGTTCTATTCGATCTGAGAGGTATGAAATGGGCAGTTTTCATGAAACGATCTACTATCACCCAAATACTGTCATTTCCTTTCCGGGTTCTGGGCAAACCATCTATGAGATCCATAGAAATCTGTTCCCACTTCCAACCTGGAATTTCCAATGGTTGCAACAATCCAGCGAGTTTCTGTTGATCGCTCTTGACTTGCTGACAAGTAGCACACCAGCTAACGTACAAGGAAATGTCTCGTTTCATAGATCTCCACTAGAAAGTGCGTTTGATATCATTATACATCTTGCTCACTCCTGGATGGATACTAAGTTTGGCTTTGTGACATTCACCCAATACTTCTCTCCGGAGTTCAGGAATGTTTGAAACACAAATCCGACCATTTAACCTCAGAATCCCATCGTTATCAATCTGAAAACTCGAGGGCTCGTCTTTCTGAGTTCTCTCTCTGATCTTCTGAATGAAGTGATCATTCTTCTGGAGAGCAGATATGTTATCTGTAACGACCCGCCCCTCACCAGTCGACATTTCCTCCGATAGTGCACTGTACACATGCCTAACTAGCACGGAACGGTCGCCAAAGAAAGGAAAGAAGATGAAGGAACTAACAAAGAAACCTGTAGAATGTCTCACAGCACATGGAATAAAATATAATCATAACATATACTTGACATAAAACAGGTGAGACAGTGCATAAGCTGAAACAAACTATCATAGCAGCGGAAAATCCAAATACAGCTTATGTTCCACATCATCATTATTACAACTTTCAAATTATCTCTAAAGGTAAAAGCAAGATAAGGAAGGTACACGACTAATGCCCAAGTAGTGACCACCAACGACACAGGGATAATATCTATATATATCATACGTGGGAGCCTCCTGCTCGCCTCCGGATCAGCTACTCGTGCATCACCAGCTAACCTGTCTCTAGTCTGCTCGTGAGAGCACCCAGAGTAATAAGAAGAGACATAAAACTCTGGGTCAGACAAAAAGTCTGGTATGAGTGATAAGCAGCTAAACAGAATAATAACAGGTGTACTAAACCATACCTGAACCTGGACCTGCAACCAAAGAGTTAGCACTACATACCGTACAATACTCTAAGGTGCCACTGAACAAATGGTGTAAAGATAACGGGGGTGGGGGTGTGCATGTCATAATGATGGCAAACAAATCAACCATGACAACCATCCTCACATCTCTCACTCAGTGCGTAAAGCATACATTGTCCACCACTGTCAATCACTAGACCCATCGAAGTAGTGACGGAGTTCGACTTGTACAACTACTACTACTACCAAGCTTACCACATGGAGTCATGACCAATCTTTACAAATGACCCCACTTCATTGGTCTATAGCCCTTTAGTCGTACCTAGGCCACTGTGGCCCTGAATCCGCTCACGTACTCCCAACACATAGTGATCCAAAGTTACAGACATCGACAACCCCTTAGCACACGTCCCGCAGCAAAGCCCAACTCATGAAGCTCACTCATTGGTTCCCAACTGGATCCTGAGTCAAAGCTCCTCATTTGGACTTCCTTTGCGTCTCGGGTTTTGATCGAATTGGAGTTGGTCTTTAGAAAGTTGTCGCGTAGTAGTAATAGCACTCGGTTCGGATATGTACAGTGCTCCAGTCCTCATCGGTTCGGTCTAGTGCCTCTTAGTATGCTCCTGGGTGCGGTTCGGTTAGGATGTTCCCCATTAGCTCGGTTCGGTTCGGATGCCCTCTGTCTGGGTGCAGCTCGGTGGTTGCCTTCTAGTTCGGTCCGGTGATTGCTCCCTCCTTGATGTCCGATCCAGTCCGATCTCATCCCTCCACATTCGCCCGATCTGATCCTGTTCCTCTTCATTCGCCCGATCCGATCTTATCCCTTTCATTCGCCCGATCTGATCCCATCCTTTTCGGTTCCTTCGATCTGATCCCCTGTCCAACTCCAACTCTAAGAAAATTGCCTTCCTTCTCGCCAAGCCCCTTATGCTAAGTTCCGATCCGAATCTAGTTCACTTGCCCAGTTCCCCTATCTGATCCGAGCCCAATAATCCGATCTGATCCGGTTCGAAACCCTGCATATTTCCTGCGACTTTCCAGCGACTGTTTTACGCCATACGACGGCGTTTTCGACCAATCTAACAGTTCTAATCAATCAAAAAACATACCATCCTGTCATAGCAACGTGTATAATCAACCACAAACACCAAAACAACATTCTTAACATGTAAAATGGATCAAACATACCCGGTTAAGCCCAATTAAGCTGTTTTTCACTATCTGAAACTTGTTTCAGCCATATCTCCCAAACGGTGAGTCCGTTTGGCTAATGTGAACACGCTATGGAATTGTAAATCATCAAACAAATCTAATGGAAGTGGTTTCAGGTCAAAATTCCTTTCCAGTCAAAAGTTATGGCCAAAACAGTATTAGCTAGGGGCAAAATGGTCATTTGAAAATCGGGGAAAATCGTGAACATGGGAAATGACCCCAATAGTCGTCTCCCAAAGTTACATGACCATACGACTTCGTGTGAGGATGAAATAAATATTCTACGATCCTGCGATGTGTAGAATGCGGGTCGTTACATTCCCCCCCCCCCCCCCAAGAAATTTCGTCCCCGAAATTCCTTAACCCAAAACATACAAAGGATTCCACATGCCTACCAATCATATATATAACAATCAAACATGCAAAACAAACAAAACAACCTATCCTAGCATGCGGAAAGACTAAATCAAAACAGAAATCTTACCAGGCGAAGAGTTCTGGACACGTCTTCCTAATGCTCTCCTCTGTCTCCCAAGTATAGTCATCCTCATTCTCGCCCCACTGAATTTTGACTAATTTCACCGCCTTCCTTCGAAGCTGCTTCGTATCGTTCCCAACAATACGCATAGGCCTGCGGTTCCCAACCGCCTCGGGTTCAACTTCGACATCATCCAACTGATCAGGTGAAATAGTCACATCTGGGTCGTGTACGAATTTCCTTAACTGGGAAACATGAAATACGTTGTGAACTCCTGCCATCTTGTCTGGTAATTCAACTTTGTATGCCAAATTCCCAATTTGCTCAAGAATTGGAAACGGACCAACAAATCTTGGTGCCAACTTGCCTCTCCTACCAAATCGTATCACGCTCTTCAACGGAGAAATCTTGACAAACACCAAGTCGCCAATAGAGAACTTTAATTCTCTTCTCCTCTTATCAGCATAACTTTTCTACCTATCTTGGGCAGCCTTCATTCACTGTTGGATAATCTTAATCTTAGCTGAAGTTTCTCTTATCACATCGGGTCCAAGCACAAACTTCTCACCAGTTTCTAACTAACACGACGGTGAGTTGCATGGTATCCCGTACAAAGCTTCAAAGGGAGCCATACTGATACTGGATTGATAACTATTATTATATGCAAACTCTACTATATGCAAATGGTCATCCCATGATCCACCAAAATCCAATACACAGGCTCTCAAGAGATCCTCTAACACCTGATTCACCCTCTCTGTCTGTCCGTCGGTTTGAGGATGATATGCGGTACTGAGATGTAATTCTGATCCTAACGCCTCTTGTAAGCTCTTCCAAAATCCACTAGTGAACAACGGATCTCGATCACTCACAATGCCCTTGGGTATTCCATGAAATCTCACTACCCACTTTATATATAGTTCCGCTAACTTAGCTGCCGTCCTGTTCGACTTGATGGGTATAAACCTTGCACTCTTAGTCAATCGGTCCACAATCACCCAAATGCTATCATGGCCCGATTTAGTCCTTGGTAACCCATCAATGAAATCCATTAACACTTGTTCCCGTTTCCATTCTGGAATTTCTAATGTTTGTAACAAACCACTAGGCTTCTTTTGCTCAGCTTTAACTACCTGGCAATTCATGCATTTGGATATAAACTTTCCAATGTCTCTTTTCATCCCTTCCCAGTAGTAGGTCTGCTTCATGTCTCGATACATTTTGTTACCACCTAGATGTATAGTAAATTTTGAGTGATGACATTCTCTAAGCACTTCATCTCTCAATCCATTGACATTGGGTACAACTAGTCTTCTATTCTTTCTAAGCCATCCATCTCGATCAAGCCCATACTTGTTCATCTATCCGTCGATACCCATTTCTAGCTTGGAGATGATTTCCAATAGGTTAGGATCGTTCCTCTGACTGGAACCAATCCGCTCAATCAAAGTGGGTCTGATCGTCAAACTTGCTAATATTTCTGGATCCAATTAGCACCTTGGTCTCAAATCATACCCAGCGATGTACTCCAGTTGCTTCCATTCTAGGGACATGGCCCCTAAAATGGCATGTCTTCTACTCAATGCATCAGCCACCGCGTTGCCCTTCCCTGGTGTATATGCGATGTCGAAATCATAGGAAGCTAAGAATTCTAACCATCTTTGTTGTCAGAGATTTAGATCCTTTTGAGAGAAAAGATACTTTAACGATTTATGATCGGTAAACAACTCGAACCTTTCTCCCAAGAGATAGTGTCTCTACATCTTCAATGTGAATACGACCGCTACTAATTCCAAATCATGGGTAGGGTATCTTCTCTCGTGCGGTTGCAATTGCCGACTTGCATAAGCTACAACCCTACCTCCTTGCATCAATACAGCACCTAGTCTTGTGCCACATGCATCCGTATATACTGTCATCTCTTCATTCCCCTTGGGAATGACTAACACTAGTGCACATGTCAACTTTTCCTTTAGACCCTTAAATGCATTCTCGCACTTTTCGTCCCAGACGAAAGCTTGATTCTTCTTAGTCAACTGAGTCAATGGTGCTGCTATCTTGGAGAAGTCTTGGATAAACTTACGATAATATCCAGCTAATCCCAAGAAACATCTTATGTCCGTTGCATTCTAGGGCGTAGACCAATCTTGTACCTTAGCCACCTTCGCAGGATCCACGGCAATACCATTCTCTGAAACAACATGGCCCAAGAA
The DNA here is from genome assembly GCA_030737875.1 of Allium sativum. Taxonomy (NCBI): domain Eukaryota; kingdom Viridiplantae; phylum Streptophyta; class Magnoliopsida; order Asparagales; family Amaryllidaceae; genus Allium; species Allium sativum. Next base: position 1,011,444,329 of record CM060926.1, on the reverse strand, counting down.
TCTCACTTCCCTCCTCCAGAAGTGACACTTAGAAAACTTTGCTTTCAACTGGTGCTTTCTCAACACCTCCATTACTATCCTCAAATGTTCCTTGTGTTCTTCCTCTGTCCTCGAATAAATAAGTATATCGTCCACGAACACATGAACAAACTTATTCAACTTATCTCTGAATACTCTATTCATAAGATCCACAAAATATGCTGGGGCATTGGTCAGTCCGAATGGCATGACCAACCACTCATAAAACCCAAACAGCGTCCGGAATGCCGTTTTAGCTATACTCTCAGCTTCCACTCTAAGCTGATGTAAGCTTGTCGCGAGATACAACTGAGAAAATACTCTCGCGCCACTCAACTAATCAAACAAATCATCTATCCGCGGTAGAGGATACTTGTTCTTCCTCGTCACTTTATTCAACTCGCGGTAGTCTACACACAAACGAAGGGAACCATCCGCCTTAGTAGCAAATACAACTGGTGCTCCCCATTCAGAAACACTCCTGATAAATCCCTTCTTCAAAAGATCGCTGACTTGCACCCCGAGCTCTCGCTGCTCCCTTGGTGCCATACGACGAAGTGGCATCACTATAGGTCTGGAGTCTTTCACTAAATCAATACGGAACTCAATCTCTCGGTGTGGTGGAAGCCCGGTCACTTCCTCGAAAATGTCCGGATACTGGCCAACCACGGGCAAACCTGACAACTCACTATGCAGGGTGTCGAGGGAATTTAGAAAACTAGCCATTACCCGATCACCTGGTAGACCACCAAACACTACCCTCCGCCCATCATCCGCTCTAGCTGTCACCAAAAAGCCCTCACAGTCTACCACCACCCCGTATCTTTGGAGCCAATCGACTCCCAAAATAATGCCAAACCCAGTAAAGCCCAAAACAAAGCAATCACAGACAAACATGCATCCATGACTCGATAAGACCACATTACGACAAATCATGCTAAGGTTAGTTGAACCACCAATCAGGTTCGTCACTATTAAAGGCCTATCGACAGCCTCGGGCTCTAATCCCAACCTATCTACCAGGTCACTAGATATGAAAGAACTGGAAGCCCCGATATCAAACAAAACTCTAACAGGAACATCATAAACAGAAAGCATACCTTGAACGACGACATTCTTTCCCTTCTCCGCTGCGGTTGGGGCATTCAACGAAGAAGGAATATCATTAAGGGCATATGCTTTCACCATCTGTTTTCATTAGGGGGTTGCGGACACTTGTCCTTGTGATGTCCCACTTGGCCACAGTTGAAGCACTTCCTATCCGCTGGCTTGGCCCGACAATTACTAGCATAATGGCCCTTCTTACCATAACTGAAGCACTCAACCTCTTTCTTATTCTTTTTCTGGCCATCCTTATTCTGGTTCTGCTTCCTCTTATTCTAAGAACTACTCTTTCCTCCACCACTTACTTGTGGTTTTGGCTCCTCTACAGATGCAACCTCAGTCTTTGACTTTGGGTAAAGACTTTCTGACCTCAATGCTTTCCCACAATCGATTCAAACGTCTCATCGATGTGGTTAATGAGCCTTTCTCCCAAGTACTGATCCAAACCAGTTATGAACTTCTCGTTCTTCTTCTCGGCAGTATCAATAAGAGATAACCCATACTTCGAAAAAGTGTCGAATTCAGCAATATACTCTGAGACAGCTCTGCCATTCTGCTTGAGCTCCAAAAATTTCTTAAACAACACTGATTTCTGAGCAGTTGGAATGAACTTCTCACTAAAGCGAGCCTTAAACTGCTCCCAAGTAATCTGTTCCTCGGGAGTAGCTGCCTTTATAGCATTCCACCAATTCATTGCCCGTCCTTGCAGCTGACGGGTTGCTAGCCTTCTCTTCATCGCATCCTCGATACCCAAATCTTCGAAGATGCGTTCACAACTATCCAACCAATCCTGAACATCCGTGGCCGACTCCGTTCCGTGGAACGGCTTCCCACCAAGACTAGTATAATCCTTGTTCAGCTTGGCGAAATCGGCCCTAGGCGCCTGCACTATTGGACCACCACCATTACCAGCATTGGGAGCTGCCCTCTGCACATCCCTAAGCATCTCTCTCATGAGGTCAGTAAACATCGTCCTCATGTCAGCAGCATTCCCATTATTGGCTCCTCTACCAGTACCTCTTACGTATCGTCTCATCGTTCAATCTGTAAAGAGAAAACGATTAACCATTTCCATAGTGGTGCTAGTGCAGTGCGACTTCATCCTTAACTATACTAATGGTATTCACACACACATATATATATATATATCTTTTGAAAACCAAAGTAATCACAAATACGCACTCTCATATACATACTATCTCTCCCTAGTGTCTTTACCTAGGTTAACTACGCAACCTAGAGCTCTGATACCAAATGTAACGACCCGCCTCGCACCAGTCGACATTTCCTCCGATAGTGCGCTGTACACATGCCTAACTAGCATGGAACGGTCGCCAAAGAAAGGAAAGAAGATGAAGGAACTAAAAAAGAAACCTGTAGAATGTCTCACAGCGCATGGAATAAAATATAATCATAACATATACTTGACATAAAACAGGTGAGACAGTGCATAAGTTGAAACAAACTATCATAGCAGCAGAAAATCCAAATATAGCTTATGTTCCACATCATCATTATTAAAATTTTCAAACTGTCTCTAAAGGTAAAAACAAGATAAGGAAGGTACACTACTAATGCCCAAGTAGTGACCACCAACGACACAGGGAGAATATCTATATATATCGTATGTGGGAGCCTCCTGCTCGCCTCCGGATCAGCTACTCGTGCATCACCAGCTAACTTGTCTCTAGTCTGCTCGTGAGAGCACCCAGAGTAATAAGAAGAGACATAAAACTATGGGTTAGACAAAAAGTCTGGTATGAGCGATAAGCAGCTAAATAGAACAATAACAGGTATACTAAACCATACCTGAACCTGGACCTGCAACCAAAGAGTTAGCACTACATACCGTACAATACTCTAAGGTGCCACTGAACAAATGGTGTAAAGATAACGGGGGTGGGGGTGTGCATGTCATAATGATGGCAAACAAATCAACCATGACAACCATCCTCACATCTCTCACTCAGTGCGTAAAGCATACAATGTCCACCACTGTCAATCACTAGACCCATCGAAGTAGTGACGGAATTCGACTTATACAACTACTGCTACTACCAAGCTTACCACATGGAGTCATGGCCAATCTTTACAAATGACCCCACTTCATTGGTCTATAGCCCTTTAGTCGTACCTAGGCCACTGTGGCCCTGAATCCGTTCACGTACTCACTACACATAGTGATTCAAATTTACAGATATCGACAACCCCTTAGCACACCTCCCGCATCAAAGCCCAACTCATGAAGCTCACTCATTGATTCCCAACTGGATCCTGAGTCCAAGCTCCTCATTTGGACTTCCTTTGCATCTCGGGTTTTGATCAAATTGGAGTTGGTCTTCAGAAAGTCGTCGCGTAGTAGTAATAGCACTCAGTTCGGATATGCACAGTGCTCCAGTCCTCATCGGTTCGGTTCGGTCTAGTGCCTCTTAGTATGCTCCTGGGTGCGGTTCGGTTAGGATGTTCCCCATTAGCTCGGTTCGGTTCGGATGCCCTCTGTCTAGGTGCGGCTCGGTGGTTGCCTCCTAATTCGGTTCATTGATTGCTCCCTCCTTGATGTCCAATCCGATCCGATCTCATCCCTCCACATTCGCCTGATCCGATCCCGTCCCTCTTCATTCGCCCTATCTGATCCTATCCCTTTCATTCGCCCGATCCGATCCCATCCTTTTTGGTTCCTCTGATCCGATCCCCTGTCCAACTCCAACTCTAAGCAAATGTCCTTCCTTCTCGCCAAGCCCCTTATGCTAATTCCAATCCGAATCCAGTTCACTTGCCCGGTTCCCCTATCCGATCCAAGCCCAATAATCCGGTCTGATCCGGTTCGAAACCCTGCATATTTCCTGCGACTTTCCAGTGACTGTTTTACGCCATACGACAGCGTTTTCGACCAATCTAATAGTTCTAATCAATCAAAAAACATACCATACTGTCATAGCAACATGTATAATCAACCACAAACACCAAAACAACAATCTTAACATGTAAAATGGATCAAACATACCCAAAATCCCATATTTTCCCTTAAGCATGTTTAGACAAAACTAACGATATGATTAGCAAAACTTAATCAAATTAAACCAAATTTCTAATAGAGGTCTAAAACATCATTTAAGAATTTATAAATATTTTTCCAGAATTTATAAGTGTATAAATTCGCTAATCAACACTAATTACCCTTAATTAACAGTAATTAATGAGGAACTATGCAAATCACTCACCTTGGCCACAAATAAAATTTTCAGAACTGAAACCTCGCTGATTTGAGCGAATACTGATGTCTAACAGCAGCTCTAATACTGATTTGGTGAAGATCTTCTTTGATTTGATGTTGATTAAGCCAAAACTCGATTAGAAAGTGATTAGAAGTTGATTTGAGTGTTGGAGGCCATTGTTAGGGTTTCAAGAATGAAAGTGGCGGCTGAAAAATGAAAACGAGATCATTCTCTAATTGATTACAGCCTCCTCATAACCCTAATCCCGAAATTCCCCATTAGGCCTAGCTATTAATCACCCGGTTAATCCCAATTATGTTATTTTTCACTATCTGAAACTTGTTTCAGCCATATCTCCCAAACGGTGAGTCCATTTGGCTAATGTGACCACTCTACGGAATTGTAAACCATCAAAAAATCTAATGGAAGTGGTTTGAGGTCAAAATTCCTTTCCAGTCAAAAGTTATGGCCAAAACAGTATTAGCTAGGGGCAAAACGGTCATTTGAAAATCGGGGAAAATCGTGAACATGGGAAATGACCCCAATAGTCGTCTCCCAAAGTTACATGACCATACGACTTCGTGTGAGAAAGAAATAAATATTCTACGATCCTGCGATGCATAGAATGCGGGTCGTTACATCATCAGTCAATGAAGGCGTGATGATTAGACTGACAATGATTACATTCTTTCTGCTAAGCGCATCAGCCACAACATTGGCTTTCCCCGGAGTATATAAAATATCAAGATCATATGCTGCGAGAAATTCTAACCAACGTTGTTGCCTCATATTCAGATCTTTTTGGGTGAACAAATACTTTAGTGATTGATGATCAGTATATAATTCAAATTTCTCACCCAATAGAAAATGCCTCCAAATTTTCATAGCAAACACGATGGCTAACACTTCAAGATCGTGAGTTGCATAATTTTTCCCATGTGGCTTCTATTGACGGCTAGCATAAGCGACTACTTGGCCTTTTTGCATTAATACTGCACCGAGACCTTCTTTAGAAGCATCTGTCCAGAATTTCAAGTCTTGATTGCCATCAATAATTGTTAACACTGGAGCAGTTGTCAGCCTTAACTTCAGCTTTTGGAAAGCTACCTCACATTCTAGAGTCCAATTGAACCTTGAATGTTTCTTAGTAAGCTTCGTTAAGGAACTAGATATCTTCGAAAATCTTTAACGAACTTCCGATAATAGCTAGCCAATCCAAAAAAACTTCGGAATTTTGTGGGAGTAGTTGGCTGTTTCCAATTCTGAATAGTAGTGATTTTACTAGGATCCACAGAAATTCCTTCCTTTGATACGACGTGACCAAGGAATTTGACTTCTTCCTACCAGAATATACATTTGAAAATTTTGGCTTTTAAAACATTCTTTCTGAGAATTTCTAACACTTGTTCCAAATGGTTTTCATGCTCCCTTTCTGACTTAGAGAAGATCAAAATATCATCAATGAAGACCAGTACAAATTTATTCAATACTTCTCTGAATACTCTGTTTATTAGATCGACAAAATAAGCTGGAGCGTTACATACGCCAAACGGCATTACTAACCACTCGTAGAATAAATCTGAACCTCTGAATGCTATCAAAGGAACACACTCTTTGGCAATACGAAGATGATGGAAACCTGTAGCTAGGTCCATTCGTGAAAATACCTGTGCGCCATTCAATCGATCTAACAAATCAGCAATCCGCGACAATGGATATTCATTATTTAATGTTTGTTTGTTCAAGTCACAATAATCCACACATAGTCTGAGAGTACCGTCTGACTTTGGGACAAATACCACTGCTGCTCCCCAATCAGAGAAACTTGGCCTGATAAAACCCTTCCATACAAGCTGTCAAGTTTGATTGTCTAACTCTTCCTTTTCCTTCAAGGTCATTCTTCGAATAGCGTGAACTACTGGCCTTGTATTCAGAATTAAAGAGATTTTGAAATCAATTTCCCTAAGCGGAGGTAAGCTAACAACTTCTTCGAACACATCTGCATAGTTCTTGATGACAGGAATACTTTCAATATCAACCGGAATATTCTCCATAACGACAGGAACAGGTTCTAATTGAGCAGGAAAAACATCCAAAGCTGACCAAAAGTCCTTTCTATTAGAATTCGGACTTTCACATGGAATGGTTATACAATTCCCTGATTTAACTTTTGCCTTTACAACTCTCTCGGCGCATTTAACCTCGGCTCCATATTTGGTTAACCAATCCAATCCCAGAATAAGATCAAATTCTATAAAATTCATGATGATCGCGATGGTAGGGAATCGATAGTAGGAAAAAGAAACAGGCACCCCACATATCCAACTAAGATCGAGGAACCCCCAACCGGATTATGGACAGTCATGGGTGTTTTGAGCTTTTTCAAATTCAAATCCAATTTCTTAACCGCATTCTTTGCAATAAAGCTTCGCGACGCGCCTATATCAAACAGTACTTTAACTGGAATATTTTTGATAGTAAGCGTGCCTTCCAAAACATCTAGCCTTCCCTGACTAGCTGAGGGTGCAGAAGTTTCTGCCACTTCGTTTACATGTACTGCTTCAGATTCCTTTGATAGCCGACACTCCCTTGCAACATGACCAACTTGGTGGCACTTATGGCATTTCCTTTCACCATGTGGGTTCTTGTCGAATTTAAATTCTATCCCCTTCCGCCTCTTCGAATACAATTCCTCATCGAATGCCCTTGCTGATTACACTTTAAACTTATGATTGCCTTAACCTTTTTTTGACTTGCTCTTTGCCTCTTTCTAACCCTAGATGTCGTACTTGTCTCAGACTGCATACTAGCCTCTGGCTGCGTACTTTTCTCCGGGCTATCAGTTTCGAATTTCCTTTTGTTGCTAGAACTGGCCCCTTCTTCATCGCCTAAAAGACCTTGCTTATCTAGATCTTCATACTGATAAGCCATGTATATCATTTTAGAAAAAGGTTGTTGCACATGTGCAGTCACACTACTTTGGTACATTCATTGAAGCTCGTTAATAAACCTCAGATTCTTCATCTTCGGATTTTGAATGAGATGCGGGGAAAAACGAGAAAGTTCATTGAATTTCTTATAATATTCTGAAATAGTCATATCCCCTTGAATCAGATAGTAGAATTCATCATTTAACCGCTCAGTTGCTTCTGGAGGAATAAATCTTTCATTGAAAATTTCTTCGAATCTATCCCAGGTGATATCATCTTCGGGATTACCTTTAATAACGGTTTCCCACTAGATTAAAGCTTTGTCTTTGAGTGTCCACGATGCCAGTAATCTTTTCTGATCATCTCTCAGCTTGAAACCTTCAAATATTCTCTCCGCAGAACGCATCCAAGCTTGAGTTTGAATAATGGATTCATAGCCCGAGAACGGTACTCCTCCCAGATTTTGATACCTCTTTAATAGAGCTTCTATATATGATCCTGGCTGTGGGAGCACAACTGGCTCATTAGTTTGTCGCACCATAGGATTATTTCCTCTGCTTCTGCCACTCATTTTTCAATGTCTGCAAATAGCAGACAAAGTGTTAGGCCAACAGAAAAGGTATTTTAAAGCATAGAGACATGCATTTAAATGTATATGCATCTATTGGGGGGTATTTCATTCTACTACACTCATTATAGGATATTACTGATCCTATCTGAAATGAGTTATTCGTCGTAGAATACTACTGATTCTATTTCTGGCGAGTTCGTTAATATGTTATATTCCAGAACTAAGCTTAACCAAAGCTCCGATACCACGTTGAGACGACCCCAAACCCCGTTCCACGGTGGCGAGGGTAATCTTTGGAATATAACACATAAACAGATTACAGTAAAACAGAAATAAATAAATACACCAGATAATGTACAATAGAATACACTGGATAAACATAATAATTAGAGTTACACAGTATACAGGGTCATACTTAGCACAAAATACAGTTTAGCTTTACATAAAATGTCTAGAGCGGAATCAAAACATAATATGCACAATAGGAGCTAAACAACATAAAAAGAAAGAAGTGATAGAATCCAGCTTCAGCTCCAGCTATCCAGAAAGAGCCTGCTAAAACCTGAATACTAGGTTGCCCGTGTAGAAATAGGGGCACCCGAGTTTGCAACTGAAACAAACTACGAGTCAGTCATTGGACTGGTATGATAAATCTACTTAACTTATTTAATAATAAGGCCAATCACAGGACCACGCCGCTAATGCGGAACGAGTTTACTCCATTGGATTGCTAGTGCTAGAAACAAGTAAATCATTAAAACATCGCAATGCTTATTTTTAAAATGAAGCTATTATAAGACTCAGTTCCCATCACACAATGCAACGCAAACCGGAGGATAGCGTTTTACCTTATAATGGCTAAAATATGCTTGATACGAATAAAACAAAAGCATTTGATATTATTAATAGTGTTTATATGTTTCAAAAACAATTTCAATCATAAGTATCAATCGTAGACGACATGGGTACCATATATCATGTCGCCATATATAGGTATACAATCAAAACCGCATGGTGTCAATTGGATTTCCGTCATGGACCAAGGCAAGGGATCGTCCTTACTGCTTCGAGACAGTCTAGCCTACCATGTCTCAGGCAAGTACTCAGTCAAGCCTTGGATCGCCAGGGTCGGTCCACACAGAGTGGATTAAAATGCCTGAACACTGCGTTTCCCCCCCTATGGAGCGTAAACTGGTCATATACCAACTAAATCATCGGCCCAGGAGCGACCGATATAACCGAGGTGCCTTGCTATCCATCATCCACATAAGTAAAATGCCCGGCCGTGTAAAACCCAAAACACCACTCCTAGCTAGAAAGAAAGGCAGGTCCTCCCTGATGTCCTCTCCTGTTTCTGGTCCATACCAGGGTGTGAGGCTCGCGAATCAACGTTAAACACAAAGCTAGCTATTCAAGCCCTGCTATGATCATCAACCACAAAGCTATGCTTTTCAACAAAAGCTTTGATCACAGCATCTCTGTATGCCACGTTGTCAATCTACAACGTTAGACACACATCCATTTACAAGTCTGTTCTGGGTCTGAACGAAACCGAAATATTTCAAACACAATTATTTTATATACCTCATACATAAAATAAAAATGTCATTTTTATTGTTAAAGCAATTTATTTCAAAAATGAATATGTTCCAACACTAGAATATAAATCAAACACAGGAATATTTCAGAAAATTTCGGCAGCATAACGGCAGGGTAGTTAAAACCGGCACCGTCCCTAGTACGACTCCTCGCTCTACCTTAATGCCTAGCAGCTTTTGATAATAGGGATTTCAATAATCTAGTTCGTACGCAGACGAAATTTCCCATATACTAATCCTATTGGGATTTTAACCACAATCAATCATTTCAACCATTCGTATTTATCAACCAAATTTCACATCAACCAAAATCCAAACAATCACAACCAATATATATCATCCATGGTCTGTGGATGAGGGGAGTATATATATAGATATACATATATATATATATATATATATATATATATTTCAATTTCATGTCAATATCATTTCAATTCCATTCAATGCATATATGATTTTTACAATGTATATATAACTTATACATCACATATACAACTTATACGATGCTTATACATGAGGTGTACAATGCTTATATAACTCATACATCGACCGTATAATTTATACATCGTTATTCCATATCGTTTATAATTCAGAAATCTCACAATGAGTTCCACTCCTCCAAAAAAAAATTGTAGAAGGCTCAGAAAATTATTCGGTCTCTTCTAGAAGGTTGAAGACGTCCACATGAGTCCAATATCTCTTGTTTCACCGGATTTCAACAACATAGCAAAAAGATACGATTTTTATACGGTTAATCAATTTTCGCAGCGCTTAGAAGTGTTATATAAAACAGTCGTACCTTTCAGCGAAACCTTCCAAACTAGGTTTCGATTTTCCCGTCAATCCGAAGCACGATGTTACGATCAGCCTACACTACCTCAGTGGGCTTGGAGTCGCGCATCCGCACGTGGTGGAGGCGTCAGGTGCGATCAGTGGTGGTAGGCATGACGGAGCTTCAAAGCTCGTGACTTCTCCGACGCGATTCTCGATGAAGACGAGGCGAGGAAGGGCGAGGCTAGGACGGATTTGAAGAAGAAGGAGAGGCCTGCAAAAAGTTCAACTGGGTCCAAGGCTATCGATGAACGAAATCGCCAGAAACGAGGAGGGAAGGTTGGAAGGGTGGCCGTCGTCGGTTAGCAGGAGTTACGAGGTTTTTTATATTTTCTTAGAAAAATTAAATTATGAAGGAAATTCAATGATTGGTCGATATATATAATATTCAAAAATTAGGGTTTTCCTATATGAACACCAAATCAAGCCCAACGACTGTCGCCCCTAGCTAAATACCCCTATTCCGAACTCAATGGAATATGTTTCGTAGGCCCATTCGACTGTTTCAGTCAGTTTTTCTTCAAATCAAAATACAAAACATTCAATATTTGATTTGAACGTACATTTCAATTTGCTGGGGCCACATACTGACGCTAAAAATTTCAAAAAAATAAATCTAGCTATGTTTTGATGATACGGTCCCAACAAAACTGATTTCGTCGAATTCTGAGACCGTTTGAAAAATGGCCATTTTCTGGTCGATGCAAATTGACTAAAATTAACCAAACACATTTTCTTTTTCCACGCTCACATATTAACTTAAAAAATTATGGAATTTGTAACCTAGCAATAATTTAACATCCCGGATCCAACAAAAGTGGTTTCATCGAAAACGGAGGTCGTTTGCAAAATGACTATTTTCACGGGTTATATAAACTCCATAGCAACCTTTTTGAAAATTCATTTGGCCATAACTTTTGATTCCCGCTATCAAATTTCAATTTTTCAGATTCGTTAGAAAGATATTCATAAACAGATTTAAATATTTTTGGTTTCACTAATCCGTTTTAGTCTGCATCTGCTACAGTCAATCAAAGTTTGAATTCAAATTTTCAAACTGCCGAGCCATTTCAGGCCTTGTTTTATAATTAAAATAAATATATATTTATTCTCCAACATCGACTCAAATAGACTTTTGGTCATTATTATTTAAAATAATTTATTTTAAATATTCAAAATCCACTAAAATAGCCAAATTAAAAATTTTAAATTGGTTCAGATTTTCAGGGTTGTTACAATACATATATCCTCTAAAGTTATTTTGTTATCACCGCTTCTAGGATGAACTTATCTCCTTCCGAGATAAATATATACAAACTATTGAAATGTCATATCAATATACAAAAATACATATCAAACTTTGAATGCAGTAACAAAATTAGATGCATTAAATAAAAATGAGATTCAAGAAAAGAAATCCCTACTTCCAGAGTGTATGATATTCCTTCAGGGAACGTATCTTTGTTTATGTAATTGCAATGCAACAAATAAAAAAAATCTCTAACATCTCTTCTAGGATGTTGGATTTTCTATATGAAAATAAATCTCTAGAACATCTCTTCAGGAGATTAATATGCATATTATATCTTCAAGATATTCAGTTAATATAAATTGTACATGAAAGATGTCAGTTAGATGAAACCCATTTAGAGATTTTCTATTGAATCCAATGTTATTGTCACATATTGTTATGTGTGTGTTTCTTTTAACTTCTTCTGGAAGTACAATCTTTTCATGTCACAACTTCAAGAAAGCTTCGGGTTTCAATTTCTTGAGTATTATAATTTATGTATTTCCTTTAACTTCTTCAGGAAGTAAATCTTATCATTATACAACTCCTTGTTAAAATAATTACAACTTCAGGTTGTTGTTGAAACTATATCTTCCATTATATCATATATTACTTGCCAAATAAATATCTAAAAACAATCATACTATATCCATATTCTGAGCATGGACATATAACATTTAATTTAAAATAACCAATGCATTTATGATAATAGTAACTGCAATTAACATTTATATGGCCTAGGATATAACTATTGTCATAGTAAAATGATTTCATTACAAATACATATATCAATTGAGAAATGGTACTTAAAGTAACACAATTTCATCTCAGGTTTAAGTTCAATATTACACAATGATAAAACTAAAATGAAAATCTTAATAATAAATTTATTTCTCAATAATTAGATTTCCGAAAATAAAAATCTCTTCTTGATATATATATATATAATCTTCATGCAAATACAATAGTATCTTCCGGATGCAACAAATCTTACATTTGTAATTCTAGCAAATGAGATACACTGCATAAAAGATTTCTATCTCAAATAACAAATGCATTCAATAATTCATGGAAATTCAAAAATTTTGACTATAAAGGAATTACAAGTTCTCAACTTTTATTTCAAATATTAAAAATTAAGTTTGTCGTGTATGCTTTCATTAATATTTCCATTCACTTCAGGTGCTAAATCAAAAATAACTTCAATAAATGAAAGCTTTTCTTTTTCTTCTTCATTGCTTTTTCAAATCCTTTTCTATTACATGTCATTTGCTATAAGAAAAAATTAAATGCAGTTACATGCTTCGAGGCTTTTATTTCATCTTTCTCATTTTCATATGAACTTCAGGCTCTTCATTTGCTTATGAACTTTAGGTTCTTCATTTGCATATGAACTTCAGGTTCTTCATTTGCATATGAACTTCAGGTTCCTTATTTGCATATGAACTTCAGGTTCCTCGTTTGCATATGAACTTCAGGTTCCTCATTTGCATATGAACTTCAGGTTCCACATTTGCATATGAACTTTAGGTTCCTCGTTTGAAAAAAAAAATGTTTACATCATGAGTTTTCAATTTCACTTCCAATGATAAAATTAATATTGCTATTGAGTTTAAATTTTACATCATCATATTTTATACCCATAATACTGTTCGGTGTATATAAAAAAATCATACATATTTTATCTTCAGTCTATCCAAAAGAATTACATGCAAAAAGTAACAGTAGATCGAAAAGGATAATACTATATCTACCTCTACATCATCAATAATGAAAATAATACATATATAATCGAATCTCCATCAAATTGGATTTGGAAAATTCAAAATTAGATCCGCAAAGAAATACACATATTTAGGATCAACAAAAATAATTAGATCTAAAAAGTTAGATTCATTAGACTATAATCTAGATCTACAAAAAAATATAGGAAAAGAGATCTATAAGTTTGAGTCAGATATAAAAGAACTGAAGATATGACAAATTCATAGATCCATTGATCTAATATTCTCAAACAGAAAATAATTGTATAACAAATATATAAATTCATGGATTGATATCTTCAAATAAAAATTACTTACATGATAGATCCATAGATATAGATCTAGAATATTTCAAACAATAGCTCTAATAGAATGTCGTGTTGGTAACGTGTTGTAAACGAGATACAATAAGAAGCCATTAGAGGAGGAGAAAGAAGATACTTCTATTCACTCCAAATTTTTTTGTACACAATTTACATTACATGGACTCCTTATATAAAGGCTTGGGAGCTTGGAGTAAAACTTATCCCATAATGTGGGACTAAACAGTATATGACAAAAGCATATTCACACATATATGTTACAACATCTAGATCTTATTTAAAAGATTTATTCCTTTCACTTATGGGTTCAAGAATAGAATTATTTAAGATACCATTCACAACGAACCCAAAATCAAATTTGATATTAAATATAAGATTTTAAATGAAAATCATGTCGACTTATGTTCAATACCAAATTCTGAAATTAACAGGTATCGTTCTGGAATAACGATATCAATATCTTCCAAATTCCCACAACAATATCTATATAATCACGGAATCCAATTTCGAAATATTCGGAGATAATCTCCATTCAAGTACATTCCAATTTATATGGAATTCCTGGTTATGTAAAAACCCATTCGCAAATCCAATTTATTATTTCTAAAAATCATGGGATTTTTATACTAGTTATTAACTAGTTCATTTAGATAAAAATATCTTTTATCTTTTCAAAACTTGGAATTTTTCATAGAAAATCTTTCCAAATCATTAATTATGATTTTACATAATTTTTCCGTATTTTTAATAATTTTATTAAGGCCCTTACAGTCGGTTTCCGATAGCAGCCACCGAACTACATCCATAGTGACCTTTTTCCAAAATTGATTTGGATATATTTTAAAATCTAACCGTTCAAATTTAATCTCTTATATTCATTGGAAAGATCTTTTTGATACGAACCCAACGGTTCCGGTTTTAGGACAATCCGTCGGTCGGATCTCTCGTTACATCAATTTGAAGTTAACGGTTGAAATTCACAAACGGTCGTTGCGCGGCGTGTTCTATTCAAGCCATATATATATATATACATATAAATATATATATCGTCAATTTCCATTTAAAACGTATTTTATCAAACATTTTAAATTTGTTTATAAATGATTTCAAGTTCATTTCAATTTTAAATTAAAATTGAACATCCCATTTTATTATAATCTCAAAATGATAACATTTTCAAAATATCAGACTTTGAAATTCAGTCTTCTCGATATTCATTATAAAAATGAATAAAATCGATATAAAAATTCGTTCTAGTTAAAATAGCATTTGTATACTTAACTCGGCTTCATATTTTTATATTTTCATGTCCATCCAAAATCAGACATCAAAATCATATTTTGATTCTTCACTGAATATTATTTTAAAATATATGTTTATATTCTATATCGGAATCAGACTCAATCAATCACCATATAATTTTATTTATGTGGCTTCCATACATCGCACGTATTCAAAAATAGTTATAAACAATAATAAACATTCCATTCACATCCAGAGTGCAATTTACAACTGTACAAGCATTGAATAATTAAATAATGCTTATAACAGTCTGTCAATCAATCGATTGACATACGATTAAATCCAAGGGAGATGTGAATTAATTATCGTCCCCAGACCCGTGTGGGGTTTTCAAACAACAACAATCGATTCAAATTAATCAATGGTTAATAAATTTAACCAATTCTAATTTGATTCAAATTATTTTTCTAATTAACCAAATTTCACTATTTAAATTATAAATGGATATTTATAATTTAATTTCAACTACCACAACTATAGTAGCATGTTTTTAATATGTTAAACTACTCAACATCACAAACAAAACATAATACAGCCAATCAAATCATCCACGGGTTTTAAACAGCAGTGAGGTGAGATAACAGGCACCGTACAATATTTCATGATAATTAAAACTGATAAAAATTAACAATGGCAATCGCTACATTCAGTTATAAAATAAATAACTGTACAAATATTTTGAGTGAGAAAGTTCTCACTTTGATTTCCAATCCGTCAGTCTTTTATTAAGGATTTGTTTTTCAACTAAATTAAACGAACGTTTAATTTAACTTAAAAATACAACTTGCTCCGTTTCCATTCTGGTCAGTTCCATTTTGTAGCGTTCGACGGTACGAGTGCAACGCAACTGAAATCGTCGAATTCTCACTTCATATGAAAGTGTTACAATATTTTACACATTAGTTACATTATTATGATTAGTTTAAATAATTAATAACTTAATTACACTAATTATCTCTCCCCTAACTCACGTTTTATAGCCGAACCCATCGTCCATTTGGGAATATCCACCGCGCCACCTCCAGAAGCCATCGTACCCTGATCGTCGGTCACCCCCTAGAGTGTTACTAGCCTCTCCTCCATCGCCTGTGGTGGCACGCCACTCGGTGGCGTCAACACCTTGAGATTCATGCTCAAATGCGTGAGCTTCCAGCTTGAAATTCGTGCTCCATCATCAACGATAATTCATCATATGGGTACGGATTTGAAGAGCAAATGAAGCACTATGATTTTCCTTTTATAAATTTCTTGAATTGTTTGGTGGACTGAAAGAAATCGAAGCATGAAATTTCGAGCGATTTTAGCCCTCAATTGGATTGGTGGCAGTTTCTCATTAATGAGCTAAGGTTTAGGGTTAAGGCCCCATTTTATATTAATATATTTAATATTATTTTAATTCAACTATAACTTGTTATCATTCCTAACCCCAAATTAAACCCAATGACTGTCACCCCTAACCAAATACCCCCATTCGGGCCATAATGGGATTTGTTTCGTAAGTCAATTCGACTGTTTTGATCAGTTTTTGTCAAAATTAAAATATAAATTAATCTAACAGTCAATATTAAATTCCAACGTACATTTTAATTTACCGGGGCCATGTACTGACTCCAAAAATTGTTAAACTTGAAATCCTGCTATGTTTTGACGATATGGTCCTAGCAAAATTAATTTCGTCAAATTTAAAGACCATTTGAAAAATGACCTTTTTATTAGCTTATTAAATTTAAACTGAAAACGCATTTAAATTTACTACGCTCGTGTACTAATTCCAAATGACTTGAAATTTTAAACCTGGCTATAATTTGACATTCTAGGTCCTATAAAAGTGGTTTCGTCGAAAACGGAGATCGTTTGGAAAATGGCTATTTTTAAAGACTATATATATTAATAAAATATAAATAAATTCTATAGCGACTATTTTAAATTTTAAAATGGACATAAATTATAATTTATAAAGTGAAAACTCAGTTTTCTACATTCGATAGAAAATTATAATTCAAAATATTCCAACATTTCTTGTTTTGCTGAAATTCGATTTATATTGAATTCTGTACATTCATATGAAATTTAAAATCGAATTTTCAAACTATCGCACAATTTCAAGCTTATTTTAATTAAATATTATTCTTACGTACTAGCTCGCTTTAAATAAAATTTTCATCGTTATTTATCAAAATAAATCATATCAAATATTTAATTTCCATTAAAATCGATTAAAAATAAATTTTAAATTAGTTCCAAAAATACGGGTTATTACATTTCTAACTTCGAAAATAGGTCAACTTCCCTTGGGTTTTCGAACTAGCTACTCTCTGAATTTGAAAAAGTGTCCAACTACAAATTATAGGAATTTCTTTTATCTTCAGTTAAAAATAATAATTTCCCAACTATGATCAATTTTTAGGGAGATATGGTTGAAATAGTGGAGGTGTTTTCGATTCAACAAAAGACAGCCTAGAAAATATCACCTTTAAAGATTTAGATTTTTGGAATATATAGGCTCAGAATTAGAGAAAGTGCTCAACATAAAAGTTTTAGCCAATGAAAGAACACATGATTTGAAAAAAAGAGTTGGACGATTTTGATCAGTTTAGAGGAAGTTACGACTTCTAGAAGTTGCTGGTCGTGGGCTGAGGTGGATGGCGAGGATTGGAGGGTGTAAGCCGAGACTTGGAGGTGGAAAGGAGCTTTGGTTCATGAAGTTTTAGAGGGGAAAGATGTTGGTTGATTGGGTGGAGGAGGGAAAAATTAGGCCACGGGTGGAGGGGGCACCATGGCCGCAATGGAAGAGAGAAGAGGGAAGGTAGCGAGCTTAGGAGAAATGGAAGAAGTGATGAAAAATGGTGAGGTAAGTGCCTCTTTCATAAGATGATTCAAGGGTATTTAGGTCTTTATCCACTTGGACACATGTCTTTACCTTACACTCCCTTAACATGTAAGTATACTTGTGTTAGGACACATGTTACCATCCTTAACTTCCTTAAGAACCATGAACTAAAGGAAAAAAAACCATTTGCCTTCTTTTACAAACCAAGTATACTAAAGCAAAATATGTAGTTCTAGGTTACTGTTTTGTCAATTGAACATTCAACAATTAACATTCTCAAATCCTAACAATATTATTAACTTATTTAATATTTCAAAATAATTATTTTATTTTATTATCTATATTTAAAATATATTTGTATTTGACAAAAGATCGTGTTAATGAAATAGTTTAACAAATACACATTTGACAAATTCGTTGCAACAAATCCTTACTTAATATTTTATTGTTATATTTTGACAAAATTAAATATTATTCTTATTACTTAATAATATATATATATATAATTTAATAAAATTCTTATTTAAAATAGAATTATATCTATATAAAATTAAATTCATTTTATATTCAAAAATTCTAACTTTAAATTTAAAATTCCAATTTTAAATTGGTTAAAAATTCTGGATCGTTACACAACCTTTCTCTAGTCTGCTCGTTTAAGAGCACTCAGAGTAATAAGAAGCAATGCATAAAACTACAAGTTAGACAAAGTTTGGTGTGAGCAATAGTAATCACAATCACTAAATATGGTAACATAATAGGTATGAAAAACCATACCTGACCTGGCCCTGCATACAAAGTGTTAGCACATATGATCATGTACCCTACTATATGGTAATCACAATACTGAGTGTAAATGAAAATGTATGTATCATAATAATATTAACCATTCAAGCATGAAAGTGAATGTGTCTTGAATATACGATCATGCTTCGTTTCTATGATACCCGTATGGATAAGGACCTGAACCTGGTCTATATGAATGCCATGTGTTTCCCAAACATGGAAACAAGATCTTGAACTTGGAGATAATCTCCCAAACCTAGAGATAAGGACCTAAGACTAGCACAAGAGATTCGCACTCTTACTACTATTAAATCCCGAGTACCACATAAACTCTATGCAAAGACGATCCTTTTGCATTACGTATGTGCAGCAAAGTCCAGCTTGGAAGTCACTAGGGTGGTTCTACATAGATCCTTAGTTGTAACTTTCCATGTACACTTTCCTCGCATCTCGGTTGGAGTTGGTCGTGCTGGAGTACGTCTTTAGAAGAGTTCAGTCGTCGCCAAGAAAAAGCACCATGCACGTACCCCCGCCTAGAAAACCCAAATTCCTTGTCCACTTTTGCAGATCAATTCATATATCTAGATCCTTGTATCTAGATTGATAAAGTCGACCCAGATGGGATTGCTATGTCCGGGTCGACAAAGTCGAACCGGACGGGTCTCTTGAGTCTGGATCGACAAAGTCGATCCAGATGGAATTCCAATGCCTGGATCCCTATATTGACCCGAATTTTTAAGTGCCATTATAACTTGGTCTCCAGAACTCCAAACGATTTGAAACTTGGCCTAGAGCCTTCTGGGACCTTCCTTGTCGGCTCAATAATATTTCATTCCAATCCGACAACATTTTTGTAGATCGACCAATTTTGGTACTTCAGTTCTGTGGTACTACCGAATCTGCTGGGTGCACTTAGGTGATTTTAACATCATATTTTGTCACTGGATGATGTTTGCGTCCATCTTAGTGTTCCTAGGTATTGTCTTAATATGCTAAACAACTAAAACAACATATAAATCAACCAAACAAAATCAAAACACCCAAAGAAGAATGTTTTCCCGTAATCCCTTAAATTCTGGTATTATAAATCAAGTTCAAATTAACCCAAACTTATATATGTCATAACATAATTAATAATGAATTATAAGCATTTTTATAGATTTTTATGAGCATTCCATAAGTTAATCTACCCTAACTAGCAAGTAAAGGAACTACAATACACTTTAATCACTGCAAAAAGGTTAGATCTGAAAATAGAATATGTTTCACTCTGATTCATGTGTGTTGCAGCAACTTTTCTCTTGATGTGGTGTTAATTTTACTTTATTTGCACTTAGTTAGGTAGTTGGATGCTTAGTGAGAGATTAATGGTAGGCAGAAGCCATTAATGGGTATTTAGCGACTTGTTGAGAGATGGAAAAGTGGTACCTAGTTATCCTACACGAAATGGGTAGTAGGCCTACCCAACAATGACCCAACTAGCCCATTTAGGCTTTCCGAACCTTGTTGAGAGCCATTTCTCCTTAACGATAAGCCTGATTGTTTAATGTAATCACTCTACGGAATGGGAAACCATCATCCGAGTCCAACGGAAGTGGTTTCAGGTCTAAATTCCTTAGAAATCAAAAGTTATGAGCAAAACACGATTTGTCAGCGGTAAAATGGTCAAAATAAAATTCAACAAAAATGGTGAAGGTAGGTCCCTATTAGTCATTTTCCACAGTTATACAGTCACACACCCTCATATGAAAATAGTATAAATATTCTATGATCATTCGATACGTAAAATACGAGTCGTTACACTCACTCCTCTTCAGAAATTTCACCCCTGAAATTCCTTAAGCAACAAATAATATCATCCCGCACACCTATCAATCATACACAAACAATCGAACACACAAAGCGAACATAGTAACAAAATAATTTAAGCCTATACTAGCATGTAGGATTCTAAACGAGAAAACTGATGATATTACAAATGGAAATTTAAGAGTGATGTATTAAAAACTTACCAAGTAAAGAGGTCTAGATATAACGTCCTCATGCTCTCCTTGGTGTCCCAAGTACAATCACTCTTGGTTTCACTCTACTAAACTCTGACCAGCCTTATTATTTTCCTCCTTAATTATTTCGTACCATGGCTAACGATACAAATTTGCCAACGGGCTACAGTGACTTCTGGTTCCCTTTAGATATCTTCCAACCGATCCGGTATGATAGTTGTATCGGAATCATGTACAAACCCTTAAATTGGAAATATGGAACACATTTTGTACCCCAGCTATCTTCTAAGGTAACTCAACTATATATGCCAAATTTCCAACCCGCTCAAGGATTGGAGACAAACCAACAAACCTTGATGCCAACTTTCCCCTACTACCGAACTAAATCATGTTCTTCAAAGAAGAAATCTTAGCAAACACTAAATCACCAGTAGAGAATGTTGGATCTAGATTAACCCTAGAGGGGAGGTGAATAGGGTTTATCACAGTTTTGCGCTGAGTTAAAAATCTAACAGGATATTAAATAATAAACAGATCACGGAATGCAGCAGAAATAAAAAGCAGAAAGGAAATAACACACAGAGATACCCAGCTTCGGCAAAATCCTGCCTACTATTGCATTCCTAAGGTTTCTACTAGGTGATAGAACAGATCCCACTTACAGACCATGTAAACTCGCACTCCCTACTCCTGTACTAACCCTATGCTCAAAACCCTGGACTAGTCTATATCCACTAGACCAGATTTTCCCCTAGTTTCACAGACACTAGTAAACTGTCAGTTAATCCCTAACCGATTCCCCCTAGATTTTACAGACCTAGAAAACCGTTCAGATGGTTTTTTAAAAACAATATAAAATTAAAAAAAACAAATTCAAAAACCCTTAGGAGTTTAAATTAAATGGGTTACCCCCTTTAAAACTGAGTTGGTCGGCCCTTTTCAAAGTTGATGCATTAGCTTTATTTTAGCCCGATCTCTTTTCTTTATTTCTCTGGGAAACAAAATATGGCGGCTGCGATCTGCTAGGGTTTCTGAATCTTCCCAAATCGTGTTGTTTGATTGATCGAATTTGTATCTCTGATGCTCGATTTCGATGTTGCTTTAAGATGCTTCGATTTGGGAAACTCTCAATCGAAATAAACTGTGAGTAGAATAAATTTGATTTCTCTGTTTTTTTTGAAGTGATTGTGTTGGTTTTTCGATAACTATCTACCTGTGATGATGTGGTGATTAAATAGGATTAGAAATTCCTATTATTCCTCTGATTTCGATTGATGTCTTGGCCTGATTTTTTGTTGCCCCTTTTGCTAAATCGGCTTGAATGCTTGCATGATTATTGGCTATGAATTCTGACTTGTTTTTGCATTAATCATTGATAGAAATCGGTTGAGTTGAAAAAATAGGAAACATATATATTTTGCCCCCACTTAAACTCTTTCCATAAGATGTTTTCAGAACAGAATTGATTTATTCCCTGTGTTGCCTTTAATGAATTCGACCTTGATTGGTTCCTAAAAGAAACTGCATGATTTGTTTCCAAAAATTAATTGTGAAAACTGGAAATATTTTCTCTCCAAAAAAACTGTTGAATTTTGAGAGAAAAAACTTTCTGGGCCACTTTAAAAACTTGACAAAAAACTTTGAACGGTTGAATGATTTTTGCTAAATCAATTCTGGAAATCCTTTTTCCTCTTTGCTTTGGATAAAAAACTGATTTATTGCCACGAAATTCTGTATTGTAAAACTGGAAATATATGGAAATTGAGAAAAGAATTCTTGCACCGCTTTAACACTTGCCAACAATGATATTGGGATGTCTTTTATTCTCTATGGTGTTTGAACATATATTTTTTCCCTTTGTTTCCTAGAATTAAATGCCATGAATTCGTGATTTAAGACTGGAAACACATGACATGATTTCCTGTTTTTAAAACTGCATGAGTATTTCTGGAAACTATTGATTTCTTGCTTAAAACAAGGTTAGTGCAATTGTGAGTGCCCACACATGACATTTTGACACATTGGCTCAGCAATTTCCTTTACTTGTGTATTCAGACCAAATGAACCTGTAGCTATTGCACCTATTAATACTTTGATCTGACTTGTAGCAGTTTAAAAACTTGCCAAATAATGAATTTTGGTTTCTTGAGTATTTCTAGAAATTTAGTGATTTTCCAAAAGTTGATTGCGCAAAACTGGAAAAACTTTTGACCTTGCTATTTAAAATCTGGAAATATTTTCTTGTCAACTATGATCACTGTGATTTTTGGAACTTATTGAATATGGTGGAAACTTCATCCCAATCATGTTAAAATTCCATATCACTATCTTGAACCAGAATATGATCATCATGTTGAATTGTTTGAGTACATTGTTGTGCTTGCTGTGGGAAGATATGAACTTGTTGTTGTGCATTACTAAAACTGATCACACATGCTCCATTGATCTGACTACCATGTTTTAGATGCACCTGAACTTGAAACACATTGCTCTGACCTGTTGTGAAACTTCCATTTTCATTGATGATATGCCTTGATCTGAACATGGTCCCTTGCATTTTTCCACTCTTTTGGCTGATCTGAAAATGAAATCAACCATGCTTGAAATTGTTGCTGAATCATCATGATCCACTCATGCTTCATGCTGTTTGACATTGCTTTTGTAGCACTTGAGTATATCTTCACCAGATTTCTTTGAACTGGACCATTTGTTGTATTGTTGTGTATGCATTGTTTTGTGCTAGGCCATTTAAATTTGTCATGTATTTGCATTGTCCCTTGACATGTGATGCACTGAGTCGAGATGGTCCACATGGCTACTCCTCAGTTGCTCGCTGAATGGCGAGGCAGTCCACACGTGTATATCTATACACGTGTGCATATGCAGTCATCAGACAAGATTTTCTGTCCCTGTACTATACATATATAAACTGACTAGACACAGATGAATCAGATCAAGTCATGAAAAATGATGAGAAACACACCAGAAATCTGAGGAAAAAAATTTTAAAAATAAAAATTATATTCACATGTATTTTGAAAATTATTTCTGTTCCATATACTGTGTGTGTTTTTGTATATGACAGGTATGAAGATGATGGCTGGACTGACAGTGACTGGATTGACTGTGAAGTGTGAAGGCAGAAAAACGAAGACAGAACAGTATTAGAAATTGTACATCCATGATTTTTGACCGTTCAAATCGACAGTAATCCTCAATGTCGACATGAACAATCAAAAATACGGATAGTTATTGGGATTTATATAAGAAAAGAAAGAGAAGAAGAAAAACAAACACAGAATCTCCCAATGGAAGGACAAATTATAATAATCAAATAACAGTTCATGAAGCTGTTAAAACATACATTTGATTATATTTTATGACAATTATCAGAGTTAACTAAAATAAACATACCAATATTTGCAGCCGAATAAATAATAATACTTCTGGCAAGCTCCATCTTCATCTTCATAACGTCGTCTTCAATGACTGAAACTCAGGCTGACCCGAGCGTATTACATAAAAGAAACACAACAAATACTCGTATCAGAACTAAATCATTCTCATATTATTTAAATCAAATTTCATGCAATAATATGAGTGCAATAACTTAAGAGATGTTACGGGAATTTCCATCTCCTAAGGATCCGTCAAACTAATATCATATAATATAATACGCTATTATAATAGTGTCTATGGTTAAATATAAAAGATTAAAATAGTGTAAGCGGGATTACCATTGTTACCCTTACACCGTTTATATCGTTGCCGTATAGTTTGCATACAACACACCAGTATGTCGGCGGATAGGGATGCACCGTGATACGACAACATTAAATCAAAATCGTAGGGGTCTCGATCAGGATAATATGACAAGGCACATGAGGAATGCCTAGAGTATGAATATACTAGTTACACACCCGGACTGGTGGTAACGCATAGTAGCGACTACCGCCCACCTCGGACGAAACTCCCAAATCACGGATGCGCATCAATCAATCAAACCGAGGGACTATAGTAATAAAGGAAGAAGTGTTGCCGATGGAGATAGCTCACCCCACTTGGTCATGGTATAGCCCTGTTTTAGTCATTTTAATTATGATCCGAAGGTCAAGGATATCCATCATCATTCTCTTTCTTCAAATCCATTAATCGCCTCCAAATCCATCCAACACCATTTCTGGAACTCCACCGTGTACACAGTTGTTAAAGTGGTTTTCGGTATTGGCAGAGAGTATGACAATATCCGATCCCGGTCTCTTTAATAACCAAACGTTTACATTTTTCACACCGGTCAGTTCTTTTACAGTTCAAAGGGGTTCGTACTTCATATCGAAAATATCAGATTTTCAAAATTATTCAATATTTAAAATAGAATATTATTCATACTCAAATCTCCATTTAAACCAATTAAAATCTTGAAACAATTCCAACTTTAATAATTTGAATATTAAAATAGTAAAAATATATTTGAAATAGTTTAGATATATAATTTGAAATAGTTGAAAAATAAATTGTTTGAAATTAAAGTAGAATTACCAAATTTAGTAAAATATATAGTTAAAATATTAGAATAATTTATAAAATAAGTAGCTAATTATAAAATGATTTATTTAAAATGATTTATAAAATAAAATAGTAATAAAGTAAAATAGTTTATATAGAAAATATAATTATTATTAAAATAGTTTATAAAATGATTTTGAAATATTATAGTTGGAATTAGAATCGTTTCCTTAAAATTTCAATTATACTTGTAGTTGTATTTCAATTTCAAGTCAAACCAATTCAAATTCGATATATCGATTAAATTTAACATTCCATATAAATACCAACTCAATTCAATTTTGACTTCATTTACTTTCAGTTTATATATTAATCAATGTCCTTTGGTTTATATATTCCAAATCCAAAATTCATATTCAAAGGCAATTAGTTTATAAAGCACCTCGATATCGTCTTTAAAGCAAGATTTCAAATTCATGGTTAAAACATATTTTTATTTAACCAAACGGTGTCCGTATATAATTTTCTATCCTATGGCCAAATGATACTTAAAATTTAATTTCAGTATTTTGGGAAAGGATATATATCATTGCAATCCAAATCAGGGTCATAGGTATTTATCATTTCAACCTACGTTCTTAATTCATTTTAATGATTAATCCCGGGTTTAGTTGATGCCCGTAACATCTAGGGTAATGATTGGGATTAATCAACACAACAAAGGTCATATACGAATAAATATGAATACTAGTAAATTTACACAATTAACATCAATATGTCAACATATAAAATTGAAGCCACTCATCACATCAATACACACAAAACAGACCAATATCATATTAATTTACAAATTTCAAATGTTAGGTTTTAAAAAGTAATGATATGTCAAAATTTTAACTTAACTATAAAATTATATTTAACAGTCCAATTAAACTACACTATCGATGCAAATCAATATAAATATGCAATTTAACCTGTCAAACATCAATCCATACAATCATATCATGACATTATATTAATTTAACTAATATTAGAATACTCTAGTTACGTGTGAGTCAGTTTAATCACTCACCTTGATTTCGAACGAGGTTGAAATCCAATTTTTAGCCTAAAATTCAACATTCTCAGAATCAGCTCAAACCAACGACATTGCGAAGAGCTCGTCGATACGATTTCAATGCAACAAATCGTGTGTCATTCTGAATTCGTATAAAGAAGTTTGCAAGTTTTAGTGATTGGAAATTAAAAAAAAAATAAACGAAAATGGGAGCAAAAAAGAGAAAACTTGCCACATCAGCACCTTAATTCTCTAATTCCCTACGCCTCCTTTCTCTTTCGCGTTCATTCAATTCCAGGAAAGTTTCACGAACCCAAAACTGCATTTGATCCTATCATCACGCACGGATTTCGAGACCTCCAGCACCCAATCCAACTCCACCGTCGCCTGCGCCCTCACGAGCTCCGCCCCCTGCCAAAACCCGCCCACCTCCGGTGATCTCCACCATCCCCAAAACGCGAAAGAAAGCGCTGCCTTCATGTCCTCTTTTTGGAGAATCGAGAAATCAAAACCAACAATCAACCGTATGGATGGAAAGAGGAGATCAAGATCTTCGATTTGGTTTTTGAATCATTGGACTTCGTCAAGTGGATTGAAAGATATCAAGGATTGAAGTTTCGAGAATTCGTGCCTTCGAATTTTACACGGTGGCTGCCATTGTTTATAGGGTTTTGGAATTATTTTAATAATATATTTATCGATTTGCGTGTTATAAAGCCAAAAATTCGAACGGACTCCAAATCAGGTCCGTTTACTACATAATAATAGGTTTTGACGCCTTTTGAACGCAAATGGATAGGTTTCAAGGCCCAGTTCTAAGTCTATAGTAGTTTCACTTAAAACGTAATATTTTAAAATAAACAATGTACAAATTTCATTGCAATTTACAAAACGCGTTTAGCTTCACTACGCTTACATACTAATTTCAAATAACTTGAAATTTTGAACCTGATAATATTTTGGCATTCTAAGTCCAAAAAATAAAATAAAATGAATTGCATCAAATTCTGAGATCATTTGCAAAATATCAATTTTTGCTTTTTCATTAACATAAATAAAATATTCATTATTCACCAATTAACCATTAAATTAAATTTAACGGTTTATTAATTTTATATAATCAAAATAAAATTCATATAAACTTATAAATCAAAATTTTACTATTATGACATCAATTATCATTATATTAAGCAACTCAATTATGTTTTCACCATCAAATTTCACAAATTAAATCACTAAATATTATTTACAACCATTTAATATCAAAATCATATTAAATTAAATAATAAAATTTATCTCAAAATCTTGGGATGTTACATTGTCCCACACTTAAAAACTTTTCGTCCTCGAAAAGGAACGTAGAAATGAAGTGACAAAATAAAGTAGAAATGAAGTGACAAAATAAATTTGAAATAATATAAAATTTCTACTAAACATAGAAAATTTAACTTATGCAAAACTCAAATTTTCACAAAATTTTCTAAGTCGTAATTCACGAAAAATTTAGGCAGAGTCTCCTTTGTATGGTTAGGTCCGGAAAACAATAATATATATAATCATAAATATACATCTCATCTCAATGATGAGGCATCCTAAAATTGGGGAAAACAATATAAAATGCCAAAATATGATATATAAATTTGACATATGTACCTTTCATTTGCGTTATCATTTATTTATTTTTTAGCAAGCAAAAGCAATTTTTTTGTGCAAGTATCTCCAATGCAAGCAAGTTTTCTTCAGTACCTACTAAGCACTCAACAACATATAAAAGAAATAACATATATATATATATTTGTGTGTGTGTGTGTACAGTAAACATAAATGAATTTAGCAATTGCAACTAAAACATAAATAAAATATCCAATTAATTATATTCATTCAATCAAGCAATCTAACAAAAATTTTCAATGTCACTTTTTATTAGCATGATTCATTGTTTATTTCACTTTTAAGCAATTCATAATTTCATTTGTTATATTTCATTCTCAAATTCATTACCAATGTCAACAGTTGGTTAATTTTATTTATTACTCTATTTCATTGTTCAAGTTATGAGTTGTTGCCGTTTTAAATAAACAACCAAAATTTCCAATTCATATTTAGTTGACTTACATTGAATTATGTTTCATATATAGTTCAATATCCTTCAATACTTTTATCAACCAAATTTAGAGTTCGTTTAAACTTAATTGTTGTTCATTTTATTTATAATTAAATTTTAAATCGTGAATTTCCCTAGCGCTGTTTTTTTGAAAATTTGATTTACACATATCTTCAAATTTACAAGTTGAAATTTAAAAAATTCTCTTTCATTAGGAAACTGTAATCTAATAGAACCGGAAGATTCTTGTTTCAAAAATTTCTGACTTATTTTGGATTCTATACATTCATTTAATCCTCAATTCTGAAAATTACAAACTGCCGCTACGTGACGAGCTCGTTTTTAATTAATTTAATTAATTCGTTCAACCATCGTTTTGTTTATAATTATAAGCCTATTCACTTATATTTTCACACAAGTTAAACATTTATTTCGACATGGAAATATCGATTATCTTAAGTCGTCAAATATCTAATCATCAATATCAATACAATTTAATTCATAACCAATTTATTCACTCTATTAACTTATTCATTGATTTTGTTTATTTGCATTAGTCAGTTCAATTCAATTTCAAACATAACTAAGTATAAATCGTTTATTTCATAATTTAGTTTCATTCTTATATATAGAAAAAAATCACCTTCATTATCCATACTAAACTTGTATATTATCCAATTGCAAACTCTTACAACATTTCAACTTCTTAAATAATTGGTAAGTTATTCATGCTATAGAACAGAATTGATTATTACACAAGTTTCAGTGGTTACCGTTCATTTCAATTTATTATCCAATTCTTAAGAATTTTATTTTAATTATAACACTCTTAATATTCAGAGGTTTTAATTCATTACTTATTCAAGATTTCAAGAATTAAATTTCGGGTTCTTTTTTTTCAATTTTTTTCATATAATATATCATTTACATAAAACCATACTATAAAAGGAATTTAAATAAAGTTCAATTTCATAAAACAAAATACAAAATATTAAATGTCTCCCTACTTAGACTCTTAAAAATAAACGTCGATGATGCGTGCACTCATCACCGAAATCATTTTCAAAGAAAAGAGGGTATACACTTATTTTTTTTATAATTCATTTAAAAAAAATTCTATCTGAAACACTTTTAAAATATAAATATATTATTTCAAACCATTTGCAAATCAATATTACGAAATCGCCCGAAATCAAATTCTCAAATTCATATTTTACTTCTTATTTCATTATCAATAAATTTTCAATATTTGATTTTTTTTAAACCAATCAACAACCAATGGTTTTAATTATTAATTAATCGAGTAATATATGATGAAAATTTAGTATTATCATCAACAAAATCAAAATTCATATATTTTCAAATAATTTAATGTATATATATACAATATAATTCAAAACAATATTATGTCGATAAGCTATGTTCGAGTGTTTAGGAATTCCAATCAATTCATTGGTGTCCCAAGTACCGACCAGAATTCATAAATACTCAACAGAACAAATCAACATAATACAAAAACATTTTATATCAAAATTACAAGTACACTCCCTTATATACAATCAAACTCATTCTAGAGTATTTCTACCATATCTCTAATGAGTTAATCCCAAATAGAGCCAAGGTTTCCGCTAAACCAAAGCTCTGATACCAAATTGTACATCCATGATTTCTGACCATTCAAATCGACAATGATCCTCAATGTCGACATGAACAAATCAAAAATATGGATAGTTATTGAGATTTATATAAGAAAAGAAAGAGAAGAATAAAAAAAAAACACAGAATCTCCCAGCGGAAGTACAAATTATAATAATCAAATAACAGTTCATGAAGCTGTTAACACATACATTTGATTATATTTTACGACAATTATCAGAGTTAACTAAAATAAACATACCAATATTTGCGGCGGAATAAATAATAATACTTCTGGCAAGCTCCATCTTCATCTTCATAACGTCGTCTTCAATGATTGAAACTCAAGCTGACCCGAGCGTATTACATAAAAGAAATACAACAAACACTCGGATCAGAACTAAATTATTCTAATATTAGTCAAATCAAATTTCATGTAATAATCTGAGTGCAATAACTTAAGAGATGTTACGGGAATTTCCATCTCCTAAGGATCCGTCAAACTAATATCATATAATATAATACGCTATTATAATAGTGTCTATGGTTAAATATAAAAGATTAAAATAGTGTAAGCGGGATTAATATTATTACCCTTACACTGTTTATATCGTTGCTGAACAATTTGCATATAACACACCAGTACGTCGGCGGATAGGGATGCGCCGTGATACAACAACGTTAAATCAAAATCGTAGGGGTCTCGATCAGGATAATATGACAAGGCACACGAGGAATGCCCAGAGTATGAATATACTAGTTGCACGCCCGGACTGGTGGTAACGCATAGCCGCGACTACCGTCCACCTCGGATAACACTCCCAAATCACGGATGCGCATCAATCATTCAAACCGAGGGACTTTAGTAATAAAGGACGAAGTGTTGCCGATGGAGGTAGCTAACCCCACTTGGTCACGGTATAGCCCTGTTTTAGTCATTTTAATTATGACCCGAAGGTCAAGGATATCCATCATCGTTCTCTTTCTTCAAATCCAGTAATCGCCTCCAAATCCATCCAATACCATTTCTAGAACTCCACTGCATACAAAGTTGTTAAAGTGGTTTTCGGTATTGGCAGAGAGTATGACAATATCCGATCCCGGTCTCTATAACAACCAATCGTTTACATTTTTCACACCGGTCAGTTCTTTTACATTTTAAAGGGGTTCGTACTTCATATCGAAAATATCAGATTTTCGAAATCATTCAATATTCAAAATAGAATATTATTCATACTCAAATTTCCATTTAAACCAATTAAAATCTTGAAACAATTGCAACTTTAATAATTTGAATATTAAAATAGTAAAAATATATTTGAAATAGTTTAGATATATAATTTGAAATAGTTGAAAAATAAATTGTTTGAAATTAAAGTAGAATTATCAAATTTAGTAAAATATATAGTTAAAATATTAGAATAATTTATAAAATAAATAGTTAATTATAAAATGATTTATTTAAAATAATTTATAAAATAAAATAGTAATAAAGTAAAATAGTTTATATAGAAAATATAATTATTATTAAAATAGTTTATGAAATGGTTTTGAAATATTATAGTTGGAATTAGAATCGTTTCCTTAAAATTTCAATTAAACTTGCAGTCGTATTTCAATTTCAAGTCAAACCAATTCAACTTCGATATATCGATTAAATTTAACATTCCATATAAATACCAACTCAATTCAATTTTGACTTCATTTACTTTCAGTTTATATATTGATCAATGTCCTTTGGTTTATATATTCCAAATCCAAAATTCATATTCAAAGGCAATTAGTTTATAAAACACCTCGATATCGTCTTTAAAGCAAGATTTCAAATTCATGGTTAAAACATATTTTTATTTAACCAACCGGTATCCGTATATAATTTTCTATCCTATGGCCAAATGATACTAAAAATTTAATTTTAGTATTTTGGGAAAGGATATATATCATTTCAATCCAAATTAGGGTCATAGGTATTTATCATTTCAACCTACGTTCTTAATTCATTTTAATGATTAATCCCGGGTTTATTTGATGCCCGTAACATCTAGTGTAATGATTGGGATTAATCGACACAACAACGGTCATATACGAATAAATATGAATACAGGTAAATTTACACAATTAACATCAATATGTCAACATATAAAATTCAAGCCACTCATCACATCAATACACACAAAACAATCCAATATCATATTAATTTACAAATTTCAGATGTTAGGTTTTAAACAGTAATGATATGTCAAATTTTTAACTTAACTGTAAAATTATATTTAACAGTCCAATTAAACTACACTATCGATGCAAATCAATATAAATATGCAATTTAACCTATCAAACATCAATCCATACAATCATATCATGACATTATATTAATTTAACTAATATTAGAATACTCTAGTTACGTGTGAGTGAGTTTAATCACTCACCTTGATTTCGAACGAGGTTGAAATCCAATTTTTAGCCCAAAATTCAACATTCTCAGAATCAGCTCAAACCAACGACATTGCGAAGAGCTCGTCGATACGATTTCAATGCAACAAATCGTGTGTCATTCTGAATTCGTATAAAGAAGTTATGCAAGTTTTAATGATTGGAAATTAAAAAAAAAACGAAAATGGGAGCAAAAAAGGGAAAACTTGCCACATCAGCACCTTAATTCTCTAATTCCCTGCGCCTCCTTTCTCTTCCGCGTTCATTCAATTCCAGGAAAGTTTCACGAACCCAAAACCGCATTTGATCCTATCACCACGCACAGATTTCGAGACCTCCAGCACCCAATCCAACTCCACCGCCGCCTGCGCCCTCACGAGCTCCGCCCCCGCCCAAAACCCGCCTACCTCCGGCGATCTCCACCGTCCCCAAAACGCGAAAGAAAGCACTGCCTTTATGTCCTCTTTCTGAAGAATCGAGAAATCAAAACCAACAATCAACCGTATGATGGAAAGAGGAGACCAAGGTCTTCGATTTGGTTTTTGAATCATTGGATTTCGTCAAGTGGGTTGAAAGATATCAGGGATTGAAGTTTCGAAAATTCGGGGCCATCGAATTTTACATGGCAGCTGCCATTGTTTATAGGGTTTTGGAATTATTTTAATAATATATTTATCGATTTGCGTGTTATAAAGCCAAAAATTCGAAAGGACTCCAAATCAGGCCTGCTTACTGCCTAACAATAGGTTTTGACACCTTTTGAACGCAAAGGGATAGGTTTCAAGGCCCAGTTCTAAAGTCTATAGTAGTTTCACTTAAAACATAATATTTTAAAATAAACAATGTACAAATTTCAAGCAATTCAATTATGTTTTCACCGTCAAATTTCACAAATTAAATCACTAAATATTATTTACAACCATTTAATATCAATATCACATTAAATTAAATAATAAAATTTATTGCAAAATCTTGGGATGTTACAGTTTTAATGTCGCTGAATATGAGAGAAATTGTATGTATGTGTCTGTGAGTGTAAAAAATAAAATGTCTGAGCATTTT
Source organism: Allium sativum (assembly GCA_030737875.1). NCBI lineage: Eukaryota > Viridiplantae > Streptophyta > Magnoliopsida > Asparagales > Amaryllidaceae > Allium > Allium sativum. Next base: position 1,011,410,967 of record CM060926.1, on the reverse strand, counting down.
TGTAGTGAGGAGCAGATATGTAAATGAAAATGATGTGAAATGTAGGGGGGAGATTGTTGTATATAACGGTGTTATATACACAATTATATGATTTTTGTTTGATGATAGCAACCAAATATATTTCTATTATAAATGTGTTTGTTATTGCACTGTTTCGTATATACATCACAGACAGCAATATAATATTTATATTTAAATAAAATACGACTGTACAGAAATTCAAATATTAACACAGTATTTTATTTAAATAGAGTATTTTATTTCAATATTCAAACAGTACAAATTTCACAACTTGACTATTAGTACAAGACACTGTAATATCTTGTACTAATAGTGGTGAAATTTGTACTGTTCGAATATTGAAATAAAATATTCTATTTAAATAAAATACTGTGTTAATATTTGAATTTCTATACAGTCGTATTTTATTTAAATATAAATATTATATTCTTGTCTGTGACGTATATATGAAACAGTACAATAACAAACACATTTATAATAGAAATATATTTGGTTGTTATCATCAAACAAAAATCATATAATTGTGTATACAACACCGTTATATACAACAATCTCCCCCTTTTGATGATGACAAAAATATATTAAGATTTTGAAAACAATAAATGTGTTTGACAGTGAAGAATTGAACTCCCCCTATTTGAAAGCTCCCTCTACAACAGAAACTCCCCCTATAACTGTGAATGAGTGAACAAATAATAATGAAAATTGAATAGAATTTCAAAATTAAAAAATATTTACAAAATATTCACTCATAAATCCAAATCTCAACCCATTCTCCCTCTTTTTTTATCATCAAAAGGATTCAGAATTTAAAATATAGATGAAAAATGACTAGAAAACATAATTTCAGCTTAAGAGGAAGAACGATCATCATAAATCTCAATCAGTTAAACAAAAATCATAATATTCTGAGAACTAGTGGCATATTTCACATTGTAGAGAGTGACAGATTTACGATGAAGTTTATATAAATCGAGAGTTTTAAAAAAATGAATTTCAATTATTTTCCAAAGAATTTTTTTATAAAAATGATGCAGAAAATAGTGATGGATTTGGACTATAATTAATAATTCAATTTAAGTGACAACATCGTATGATCCCAAATCCCAATACCTATCAATCAACAAATCATAATACGTCATAAAATAGCAACATATTTCACAAATTAGAAAGTGGATTGATAGGCTGGTTTTTATACACCAAGGAGAGTTTCAAATAAATTTCTATTTATAGCACATTTTTCCTTTTTCTTTTTATTTTTTTAAGAGCACACTGACCACGCATAACCAAAGCTTGGATTTTTAAATGAGGTTAGCCGCAGCTTAAATTATAAGTAATCTCTTAACCATGCATGACCAGAGCTTGGATTTTTAAATGAGGTTAAAGACACACTTATGTATTAATTATATTAATTATATATTTATCGTTTTCAGCTTCAAAAGAAAAACTCCTCAGTAAATAAAACCAATATGAATGATAGAAATGTGGTAGGTACAGAAATGGTCTGTGAAATAAATTTCTAAATTAATTATATTATGAAATATGCTCGACTGTACGGGATTATTGAAAATTTTCAGTTATCACTAATTCTGAATAATAAGATAACAACAATTCCGTCTCGAATATTTCCACTGTTTATTCAAAAATATTTTAAAAATAAACTCTCCATATTAACATAAAATCAAGATGGATGATAGAATGATGATAGATAAAGAAGATGATCGTGAAATAATCGCCAATTCAAAGATATCATAATAATTATTCAATCATCATGAAAATCTAAATAAAATCTCCTCTTGTTGTGAAATACACTACAGTCACAATTCATCACAATTTCAAAATCTAATAATAATTTTGATGAATTATAAATACAGCTCAACTTGGATATCAATTTCAATTTCTGAATGAATAAAAAATAAATAATTTTATGATTGAAAATCAATTAAAAGAGGAATTTAGAGAGATATATACAAGACAAAAAAAATATTCAGTACTTCTAAACTGATACCACTTGATGTCTTTATTAACGAGGATGATAAAAATGATACTGGAGACGAATAAAGATATCATAGACAATAGAATCTTAATCACAAAGCCTAAGGAGACAAGGTTAACAAATCAAGCAAATTAACTTCATCTATCAGAGCATGGTATATATTTGATTCCAAAAAAAGTTGTCACTAAAAAATATTTACAAGAACAATATCTGAGCAGCACAAAAAAATATTTTAGAAGCAGGCATTTTAAGGAGGTGTTTCAAAGATATTTCAAACAGTCAAAGAATGGTTCGTGATCCAAGATTAAATGTATGGTTTATTTTAAATCATTTGAAGAGATATGAAAAGATCGAGATTCAATGAATCAATCACACCAGATTTAAATTTTAAATTCACGATGTGTGTGAGATTCAAGAAATCAATGATTTCAAATGAATTTAAACAAACAAATACTTAAATAAAAAAATCATGAATAACAGTGAGTTTCAAGACCGGATTTTCAAAGAATTTTTCACAACTTTTTCTGACAAGCACAAGAGAAATTTCAGATCATTTACATCATATTTGAGAGATATTCATGACCCAAAATAATTTATTTGAAATCACTTGAATCAATGTCAAGTTTTGAAATATAATGAATTAGTCACACAAGGTTGATAATTTCAAATTTAAGAGGTATGTGAAATTCAAAATATTAAGAATTTTAAATGATTTCAAACAAAACTAATTTTAATCTTAATAATCATGAATAAAGATGGATTCCAAGATGTATCACTAATTCAAGACAGTTTAAAATATTCAAGCCAATCTGAAAATTTCTGAAATTATCACAATTGATAAGTAACAGAGTGCTGTAATGAGTATAAATTTTCAAGACTTTCCAAAATGAATTAGAAGAGACTCAAAACAACAGAAGTGTGTGAAATCCCATTAAACTTTCAGATCTTCAAAAATTTAGAATTCAAATCAACAGTGTTCAAGATATGATAGGTAACAACCCGGAAAATCTATGCCGGTTTAAAATTTTTAATTTAGTTATTTTAGTGGATTTTAGATATTTAAAATAAATTATTTTAAATAATAACGACGTAAAGTATGTTTGAATCGATGTTTGAAACAAAAATTATTTTAAATTATAAACAAGGCCTGAAATGGCGCGGTAGTTTCAAAATTTGAATTCAAACTTTGACTGACTTTACCGGGTGCAAAATAAAACGGATTTTAGTGAAACCAAAATATTTAAATCTGTTAGTGAAAATCTTTCTAACGAATCTGAAAAATTGAAGTTTCATAGCGGGAATCAAAAGTTATAGCCAAATGAATTTTCAGAAAAGGTCGCTATAGAGAATATATAGCCTGTAAAAATAGACATTTTGCAAACGACCTCAGAATTCGATGAAACCACTTTAGTTGGATCCAGGATGTCAAATTATTGCTAGGTTTCAAATTGCTTAATTTTTGAAGTTAATATGTGAGCGTGTTGAAGGGAAATGTGTTTGGTCAATTACAGTTAAATTGGATCGACTAGAAAATGGCCATTTTTCAAACGGTCTCAGAATTCGACGAAACTAGTTTTGTTGGGACCATATCGTCAACACATAGCCAGATTTATTTTTCTGGAATTTTTGGGATCAGTATGTGGCCCGGGCAAATTGAAATGTTTGTTCAAATCAAATATTGAATGTTTTATATTTTAATTTGAAGAAAAACTGATTGAAACAGTCGAATGGGCCTATGAAACATATCCCATTGTGTTCGGGATGGGGGTATATAGCTAGGGGCGACGACAGTCGTTGGGTTTGGATTGGAGTTCGTTTGGAGAAAACCCTTATTTTTGAAATTATAAATCATGGGCCAATCAAATAATTTCTTCCATAAATTAAAAATATAAACAAAATCGAAAACCCCCCGACACTCCAGATCGAATGTTGAAAACTTCTTCCTCCCTTCTCTCCTCGATTCCTCTCATTCTGGTCAAAATTAGACCTCCATCCTGTGGGAGATTTTGTAGAGCTCGTCAAGATCTTCAAATCCATACCAAGTTTGGATTTTTTTCATTGAGTAATTTGAGAGATCCGTCGCTTGGAAGTTCCGAACTCCAACCCGCCGCTGCCTCTGGCAATCGAACTGGCCGCCTCCCCCCTCCGTTCAAGCGCCTCTCCTTGTTCTCTATCATGGTGTTGTAACAACCCGTATTTTAATAACATGTTAAAACCATAAATCAAGGCAGAATTAATTTTTAAAACAAGAATCAAGGGAAACAGGTTGCGCCATTGTGTTCGTCTCAAAATTCTGCTTGGAAACGAGTCCGAGTTTTCGAGAAACGGAGTCCGTATGAGGGAAATATGACCCTCCGAAGTTTCAAGGATTTCCAGAACAGAAAAACAGCTCGAATTCGAATTCGAAGTTCGAATTCAAACCCCAGCGCAGACTGGGCGGGATTTTTCCCGTCCAGGACCAGGTCGACCTGGGGTTGACACTATGGTCGTCCTCCTAGGGACCAGGTCGACCCTATGGTCGACCTGGTGCTGAAACCCACTTTTGAGTCTGGCTTCATCCTGATGTTTCTGGTCTCATTTTCAGTCTAGGTTCGTTCATCTAATCCTATATAAACAGCCCCCTAGCCCCATTCTCTTTACACCATTTTACTCTCTCCTTATGCTGCCTCTGAAATAATTGAAATAAATAAATTAAAATAAAACACGAAGACTATTTCTTGAAGACTATGGCTAGGAATTTCATATTGGGGATTTTCTTCTACAATCAAATCAAGATTCAACGATTCAACCATTCGATGACTAGTTTCTAGATTCAACTTCTGCATCTTAATTTCCCAGTCCACGATCTGTAAGTTCTAGTTACTTTGAGATTTAAACTTGTTAATTGTAATTTGGACATGAGATAAAGTGAAATTGGACGTAAGTATGATAATCGATTAACATCTATTCTAGTTTCCATCTTGGATCTTGACATTTCGGAATATTGCTATGAAATCAGTTTGGACCTATTCATGTTGTAAATCAAACTCTTTCATGTCCATAACATTATCATGTCTGTGATGTTGAATCAGTCTATTATTTACAAGTTTGGGACTATCACCTTATGCCATGACTATCACCTTATTATGCTAGATTTCAAATCTTATTATTTTCTATATGCCAGTGATGTTGTAACCAATTATCTCAAGTTATGTCATGCTAGTCTTGTAATCCCTTTTATCACTTTATGCTCGTCCTTTGTGCCTATCATAGTTTTGATGTTATTCCCTTTATTTCTAGATCTGGATTTACTTGTTATTTAGATCGATTCACGTTTACATGCGATGGGAATACGATTTGGGTAGATTAGGCAAAACATGAATTGGTTATGAACATGAATCATGAACTTGATAATAGGCATAAGTTGAAACATGAAACTTGACATGAAACTTGCCGTGAAACTCGACATGAACTTGACACGAAATTTGAACATGGACATGACACTAGAATGAACTTGAAAATGGCCAACTTGAGGCTGGGTTGAGTTTGCAGTGTAATTCTACCCGGAACCGCCCGGCAAATCCAGTGACTGCAAAGAATAGGATCCAATGTGGGTAGTCGGTCATATCGCACTTGAAACCCGAGGTCAGACTGAGTTGTGGTGTAATTTTGCCCGGAACCGCCCGACACATCCAGTGACCACAACAACAGGTCTGATGTGAGAGGTTGGGGTGCATTAATAAATTAATGCCACATGATAGGGTTAAGTCATGAACATGAAAGACAACACTTAACCAACTTGACATGCTAGACTGATAAGGGTTAAGTCACGAATTTAAATGACAACACTTAGCCTGTTGGACGGAAATCCTAGTTACGCGGTCCATTTCAGCAATAACCCACTTAGATGTATCATGGTACCCTGGAACTAGGCAGGGTAGGGCACGATTACTGGGCTGATTGTAAGCGACCAGAACGACGGCTGAGTTGGTACGCCAGTGTAGGTTCAGGCGGGCTATGGTCGTGCACGTAGTCCGGAGTTGAAAAAGCAGGCATTGGGCATCAGTAGGTTTACACTGTGCATGCTTGATTCGTGTCGGTGGTTGGCATCCTAGGGCTTGATACACCCTATGGTGGACCTAGCATAGGTGACTACATTCGTGATAGGGTTGTATGACATAGACACACGACGAGCTAGAACTTGTAGGGAGCCGATCGATTAATGGATCATTTCGTAGGACCCCGAAATGGGTCATTTCATGATATTGGGCCAAGGGATCATTTCATGGTTAATATATGACATGAGTTTGGGATACTAATACAGTTGGTGCAGCGAATTTTGAACATGCGATGCTATACTTGATTTATCATGTTATCTTAGTCTATCTTGCCCATCTTGTCATCATCCTTATGTTTACTTCCAGTTTATACATGTCATGTTACCTTTATCTGTTTTTGTGCTGAAAGTCACTAGGACTTACCAGTCTTTATGACTGACCCGTTTTCTTTCGCCTCTTTTTCTTTCGTTTCCCCCCAGGTTCTCAGGGAGGAAACTCTAGCACTTAGCTTGGATTTCGCTTGCTTTCGGTTCAGCTCATGTACGGTTTGATCTTGAGCAATGTTATGGCTGCATTTCTGCTACCTTTGGGGAATTAAGCTACTTTTGTTGTTTTAAGTATTATGCTTCTTTATTTATTCAAGGCAGAACTTGTTGTATTGGAAAATGATAGTTGGTACTTTGGATGTAAAAGGTTTTGACTCTTTTTGAAAGTAATGAAATTTAGTTTTTGATTCTTCCGCTGTTTTATTTATGTTCTGTCTTGTAATATTTCTGTGATTGTTTACCTTGATAACGCTCCTCCAAAACTAGTGCATTCCCTTTGTGAGTGACCCTAACAGAGGTGGGGTGTTACACTTGGTATCAGAGAAGAAGGTTACCAGACTGGGCAAAAAATTTTAAAACCTTCAAAAACTATTTTCAAAACCGTTTACAAAGAAGCATTTTTCAAGAAAAGTCTTGTTTTATTTAAAGGCTATTCCCCAAAAGCCATTAGACTATCCTTTGTTTCCTCGTTTTGAATCTCTTCTTTTTCATTTCATCATGTCTGGGAATCTTAACCTTCCAGAGGGCGTGCCAATACCTGGCTGGTTCAGGAGGTACTTAGAGGCTAGGGCCAACGATGCAGGCCCAGCAGATATTCCTCCTCCGGCTACAGCGATTCCTCCTCCTCCTTCCCCTCTTCGTGCAAATGCTTTCTCAAAGATCTGTAGAGATTTTAGGGCCATGGGTGGAAAGGATTTCAAGGGAACCGAATCATTTTTAGAAGCGAGGAACTAACTCAAAGAAACGGAGGATCTGTTCGTTATCTTCGAGGTGGACGATAGGCAGAAGGTACAGTTGGCAGTATGGTTGTTCAAAGACGAAGCTTCCTATTGGTGGGAAGTCACTAACGCTGAAAGACCTGTTGACACATGGATGGATTTCAGAATAAGGTTTGAGACGAAATTCCTCTCACAAGTTGAACGAAGTCTACAGCTGGAAAAGTTCTTATCTCTTAAGCAAGGAACTATGACGGTCAAGGAGTACGTCATTCAATTCAATCAGCTGGCCCGGTTTGGACTGGACTTAGTGAATACTCCTCATAAGAAGGCTCTCCGTTTCGTCAAGGGATTGAATGAGCCACTTCACAGCTTGGCTATGACCCTATGGGGGCTACTTACGAAAGGTTAGTAGACATGGCACTCTTAAATGAGGAAGACAATGGCAAGAATGAGGCAAAAGCAGAAGTGCCTCAAGATAAGAAGGGGAAAGGGTCACAGAACAAGAAGACTGATCCAAAGAAAGGCGGTAAGAACAACAAACCCCGTGAAAAGAGAAAGTGTAATTTCTGTGGCATTCCTGGATATCTGGTCAAAGACTGTAGGAAGAAGAAAAGGAAGATGGTTGGCTGTTTCCACTGTGGTGAGACAGGACAAATGGCTAAGGCCTACCCAAGGAAGCAAGGGCAGGGAGCTGGACCTTCTTCTGGAGGACAAGTCCACGCTCTCACGGCACCTCCGCAAGATTGAGGTAGAAATATTTCTGTCGAAAGTTTAGTCTATCTTTTTGATCATCCTGTTCGAACCTTGTTTGATTCTGGCGCATCGCATACTTTTATTTCTTCTGATATTGTTGAAACTCTGCACCTAATTACTAGTCTAGTTGAGGATCCCATTATTGTTTCAAATCCAATTGGTGACTCCACTTATTTATCTATGATTTGTGTGGATTTGAGGATTTCTATCTTAAGCGTAGAATTCACGTGTAATGCTTATGTTCTCGGATTTATGGGATACGGTTTGATTCTAGACATGGATTGGCTATCCAATAATGGAGCCATTCTCAATTGTGAACGAAGGGTAGTTAGACTCGTGACTCGCCTTGGTAATACCCTTGAAATTTCTTATAACCCTATGGGTCCTGTCATGTTATGTTATCTAGAATCTCTTGACTCGTCTATCTATGATTTGCAATCAGTAAGTGTAGTCCGAGAATATCCTGATGTCTTTGATGAGGTTAAGGGGTTACCCCCTAAACGCGAGATAGATTTCCGTATACATCTTGTTGATAATGCTAAGCCAGTTGCTTTGCCCGTTAGACACATAGCCCCGCGAGAGAGAAAAGAGCTTAGTAAGCAAGTTAAGGAGTTGCTTGAGAAAAATTTCATTAGGTGAAGCATTTCTGAATGGGGTGCTCCGGTGGTATTCGCTACTAAGGTGGATGGTTCGCTTCGTCTATGCGTAGATTATCATGAGTTAAACAAGCTGACTAAGAAGAATAAGCACCCACTACCGAGAATCGACAACTTGTTCGACCAGCTTGTAGGAGCGTCTGTTTTCTCTCAACTTGATCTAGCTATAGGATTCCATCAGCTTAGAGTGGCTGAGGATAGCATTGACAAGACTGCGTTTAGGACTCCGGATGATTTCTTCGAATGGCTCGTCATGCCGTTTGGTTTGACGAATGCACCCGCGTACTTCGTAGACTTGATGAGTAGGGTGTTTAGGGAGTTCCTTAACAAGTTTGTGGTGGTCTTCGTGGACGATATTTTGATCTTCTCAAAGGATGAAGAAGAACATGCTAGACATCTCAAGGAAGTCATGTATACGCTTAGAGCACATGAGTTAAAGGCTAAGTTCTCCAAGTGTCATTTTTGGAGAAAAGAAGTTCGGTTTCTTAGACATGTAGTTTCTAAGCAAGGTATAGTTGTGGACCCTGCAAAGGTAGTTGCGGCGCAAGACTGGAAAGTTCCTAAGAACGCAATGGAAGTGAGAAGCTTTCTCGGTTTGGCGGACTACTATAGGAAGTTCATTAAGGACTTCGCTAAGATTTTAGCCCCTCTTACTAGGTTAACGAAGAAGAACCTAGCCTTTGCATGGGACATGGAGTGTGACGTTGCTTTTCAAAGGCTTAAGAGAGCCCTTACCCCAGCTCTAGTTTTGGCATTACCCAACGGAGGTAAGATGTTTACGGTGTACACAGACGCGTGCGGCACGGGATTAGGCGCATTCCTAATGCAAGAAGGGAAAGTGATATGCTACGGGGGTAGACAACTTAAAGTTCTTGAGAAAATCTATCCCACACATGACTTGGAATTGGCAGCGATTATTTTTGTGCTTAAGTCTTGGCGCCACTATCTTCTAGGTGAGAAGTTCGAGTTGTACACCGGTCACAAGTCGCTTAAGTACCTCTTTTCGCAAAAAGATTTGAATCTAAGGCAACAGAGGTGGATGGAATTCTTGGCATCGTATGACTTCGATATAGCTTATACCCCTGGCAAGGGTAACGTGGTGGCGGATGCGCTAAGTAGGAAAAGGTTGACTTTGAGTCCTTTGTTTGTTGAAAGGAAAAGTCTAGAGTTTATAGCAACCTTTGATTTCACACCTGTTGTTGAGTCGTTGGCTAGCACGTTAGCATCTCTCGAGTTAAGGCCTATGCTTCTAGACCAAGTAGGGACTTCACAGAAGGAAGACCCACAGATAGTCGAGATCATGGACAAGTTGATTAGAGGTGAATGTCAAGTAACCTCAGTAGGTATGCCATAGATGACAAGGGATGGCTAAGGCGTGATGGTAGACTATGTGTCCCACAAGTGGGAGACTTAGTAAAGAGAGTTCTCGAAGAGGCGCATCACTCGAAGATGACTATACATCCCGGAGGGGATAAAATGTACAAGGATATGAAGCGCATTTTCTTTTTGGAACGGGATGAAAAAGGACGTGGCGGAATTCGTTTCTAAGTGCATGGTGTGCCAACAAGTAAAGTCCGAGTCAAAAAAGCCCGGTGGGCTATTGCATCCTTTGGAGGTTTTGTAGTGGAAATGGGAGAGTGTCTTGATGGATTTCGTGGATGGATTGCCTAGGTCAAGGAAGGGCAATACTAGCATATGGGTTATAGTAGATAGACTCACGAAGAGCGCTCACTTCATTCCTGTGAAGAGCAAGAGGACCGCATCATGGCTAGCGTCTATATACCTTCAAGAAATAGTACGGTTGCACGGAGTTCCTTCTAGTATAGTTAGTGATCGTGACCCGATTTTCACTAGCGAATTTTGGAATAGTTTACAAGAAGCAATGGGTACACGACTAAGTTTAAGCACGGCCTATCACCTACAGACGGATGGACAAACCGAAAGGGTAAATAGGGTACTAGAGGACCCTTTATGACTATGCATTCTTGACTTTGGTGGTACTTGGGAAGATCACCTACCTCTCGTTGAGTTCGCGTATAATAATAGTTACCAAGCTAGCATAGGAATGGCACCATTCGAAGCTTTATACGGAAGACCGTGCAAGTCACCAACTTGTTGGTGGGAGTCGACAGACAAGCTCATACTTGGACCCGACATGATAAGGGACACTTCCGAGAAGGTTGAGTTGGTACGAAGACGGATGAAAACGGCCCAAGATAGACAAAAATCTTACGCGGACAAGAGAAGGACAGACCTAAAGTTCGAAGTAGGAGATATGGTCTTTATAAAAGTTTCCCCTTTACGCAATGTGGTTCTCTTTGGAGCAGTTGGAAAGTTAGCACCAAGGTTCGTAGGACCGTTCCCTATCATCGAGAGGATTGGACAGATGGCCTATAAGGTAGAGTTACCCAAGAGGTTGGCCGGAGTACACAATGTCTTTCACGTTTCGCATCTCCAAAAGTGCTTACATGAGTCTGCAGAAGTGGTTGAGGCAAGCATCCTTGAAGGCGTAGAAGTGGAAAGGGAAGCAACATTGAGGCGAGTTCCGATTCGTATCTTAGGAATGGAGATCAAGAAGCTAAGGAATCAAGAAGTCAAGCTTGTTAAAGTACAGTGGAGTGAAGCCCAAGAAGACACAACTTGGGAAACCGAAGAGAAGATACGCTCGCTATACCCATTTCTTTTTAGGGTACTTTCTCGATCTATTTTTCCTATAAGTTTACATACCTTCGTATCATGTACATGCTTTTGCTATCCATGTTTGTCTTGTTATTTTCTCGATCCTATCTTAGGAACCTTAGGTAGAACCCTTTTGGATGTAAACATGTAATTGAAACATGTTATAGTTGATGATTGCAAGTGGTTGCAAGTGGTTGCTCGTGGTTGCATAGCACACATTAGGCACTAGATCGGCTCAGTCACATATTTCATATTTCATATGCATGGGTACTTATACTTGTATACAGATGGAAATTTGATATGTTGTTATATGGATGTTGCATATGAATGAATGTTTGTGCACTCATGTAGAGATTATAAAATATGTTAGGAATTTGCATACATGTTGGACTCATTACACTAACATATTTTGCATTAAGGAGGTTTACTGAATCAGTGACCGCCTGATCTTTTGCATTAGATAAGTAGATATACACACACTCTTGCATAAATTCATACAGCATTAGAAATCTTTTAAGGGCCATGGTTGCTTGTGGATGATGGTTAAGTAGATGGTTGATTGGATGATAGGATTCATTCTTCTTAACTTGAAGATTTCGAGGACGAAATCCTTTAAGGAGGGACGAATGTAACAACCCATATTTTAATAACATGTTAAAACCATAAATCAAGGCAGAATTAATTTTTAAACAAAGAATCAAGGGAAATGGGTTGCGCCATTGCGTTCGTCTCGAAATTCTTCTTGGAAACGACTGAGTTTTCGAGAAACGGAGTCCGTATGAGGGAGATATGACCCTCCGAAGTTTCAAGGATTTTCAGAACAGAAAAACAACTCGAATTCGAATTCGAAATTCGAATTCAAACCCCAACGCAGACTGGGCGGGAATTTTCCCGCCCAGGACCAGGTCGACCTGGGGGTCGACACAATGGTCGACCTCCCAGGGACCAGGTTGACCCTATGGTCGACCTAGGGGTCGATCTGGTGCTGAAACCCAGTTTTGAGTCTGGGTTCATCCTGATGTTTCTGGTCTCGTTTTCAGTCTAGGTTCGTTCGTCTAATCCTATATAAACAGCCCCCTAGCCCCACACTCTTTACACCATTTTACTCTCTCCTTATGCTGCCTCTGAAATAATTGAAATAAATAAATTAAAATAAAACACGAAGACTATTTCTTGAAGACTATGGCTAGGAATTGCATATTGGGGATTTTCTTCTACAATCAAATCAAGATTCAACGATTCAACCATTCGATGACTAGTTTCTAGATTCAACTTCTGCATCTTAATTTCTTAGTCCACGATCTGTAAGTTCTAGTTACTTTGAGATTTAAACTTGTTAATTGTAATTTGGACATGAGATAAAGTGAAATTGGACGTAAGTATGATAATCAATTCACATCTATTCTAGTTTCCATCTTGGATCTTGACATTTGGGAATATTGCTATGAAATCAGTTTGAATTCTTCCCGGAACCACCCGGCACATCCAGTGACCACAAGAATAGGTCTGATGTGAGAGGTTAGGGGGCGTTAATAAATTAATGCCACATGATAGGGTTAAGTCATGAACATGAAAGACAACACTTAACCAACTTGACATGCTAGACTGATAAGGGTTAAGTCACGAATTTAAATGACAACACTTAGCCTGTTGGACGGAAACCCTAGTTACGCGGTCCTTTTCAGCAGTAACCCACTTAGATGTATCATGGTACCCTGGAACTAGGCAGGGTGGGGCACGATTACTGGGCTGATTGTAAGCGACCAGAATGACGGCTGAGTTGGTGCGCCAGTGTAGGTTCAGGCGGACTATAGTCGTGCACGTAGTCAGGAGTTGAAAAAGCAGGCATTGGGCACAAGTAGGTTTACACTGTGCATGCTTGATTCGTGTCGGTGGTTGGCACCCTAGGTATTAATACACCCTATGGGGGACCTAGCACCGGTGACTACATTAGTGATAGGGCCATATGACATAGACACACGACGAGCTAGAACTTGTAGGGAGCCGATCGATTAATGGATCGTTCCGTAGGACCCCGAAATGTGTCATTTCATGATATTGGGCCAAGGGATCATTTCATGGTTAATATATGACATGGGTTTGGATACTAGTACAGTTGGTGCAGCGAATCTTGAATATGCGATGCTATACTTGATTTATCATGTTATCTTAGTTCATCTGGCCCATCTTGTCATCATCCTTATGTTTACTTTTAGTTTATACATGTCATGTTACCTTTACCTGTTTTTGTGCTGAAAGTCACTAGGACTTACCAGTCTTTATGACTGACCTATTTTCTTTCGCCTCGTTTTCTTTCGTTCCCCCCAGGTTCTCTGGGAGGAAACTCTAGCACTTAGCTTGGATTTCGCTTGCTTTCGGTTCAGCTCATGTACAGTTTGATCTTGGGCTATGCTATGGCTGCATTTCTGCTACCTTTGGGGAATTAAGCTACTTTTGTTGTTTTAAGTTTTATGCTTCTTTATTTATTCAAGGCAGAACTTGTTGTAATGGAAAATTATAGTTGGTACTTTGGATGTAAAAGGTTTTGACTCTTTTTGAAAGTTATGAAATTTAGTTTTTGATTCTTCCGCTGTTTTGTTTATGTTCTATCTTGTAATATTTCTGTGATTGTTTACCTCGATAACGCTCCTCCAAAACTAGTGCATTCCCTTTATGAGTGACCCAAGCGGAGGTGGGGTGTTATAGGCGTCCTCCGATCGACGCAACGCTTCACCGTTTGCACGAAAATCCGCGACCTTGATTTGAACATTTCAGAAAGGTAACGGCTTTATATTATTTAAACTGTTCTATAGCACTTTAAAGTGCTACGGTTTATGATTTACAATAAAAATCATATCTTTTTCGTATGTTGACGAAATCCAGTGAAACAAGATACAATGGACTCATGCGGACGTCATCTACATTCTCGAAGAGACCGCATATTTTTCTGAGCCTTCTACAATTTTTGGTGGAGTGGAACCCAATGTGAGATTTCTAATTTACAAAGGATATGGAAAACAATGATGTATAAATTACATAGTCGATGTATGAGTTATATAAGCATTGTACACCACATGTATAAGCATTGTATAAGTTGTATGTTCGATGTATAAGTTATATATGCGTTGTAAAAGTGATATATGTGTTGAAATAAATTGAAATGAAATCGAAATATAGTTATATACGTGTGTATATATATACACACACACACTCCCCTCGTCCACAGACCATGGACGATATATATTGGTTGTGATATTGTTTGGATTATTGGTTGATGTGAAATTTGGTGAATATCATGAATGGTTGATTTGAAATGATTGATTGTGGTTGAAATCCAAATAGGATTAGTATATGGGAAAATTCGTCTGCGTACGAACTAGATATTGAAAATCCCCATTGTCAAAAGCTGCGAGGCTTTAAGGTAGAGCAAGGAACCGTACTCGGGACGATGCCGGTTTTAACTACCCTGACGTTATGCTACCGAAATTTTCAATAATATTCATGTATTAGAATTATTTTCATGCGTTGAAACTATATTCATGTGTTGAATAGAAATTCATGTGTTGAATAGAAATTCATGTGTTGAATAGAAATTCATGTGTTGAATAGAAATTCATGTGTTGAATAAATTCTTTGAAAGATAAAAATAACATTTTTATTATATATATATAGACTATATAAAATATTTGTATTTTAAATAAATTGTTTTAACTCCAAAAATCACATTTTTACCTTATGTAAGAACTATATAAAATAATCGTGTTTTGAAATAAATTTTTTTAAAATAAAAATTACATTTTTACCTTATGTATGAACTATATAAAATAATCGTGTTTTGAAATAAATTGTTTTAAAATAAAAATCACATTTTTATTATATATATAAACGATAGAAAACATTCATGTGTTGAATAAAAGACTAGAACGATAAAAATCATATTTTTATCGTGTGTGTGAAGTCGAAAACATTCATGTGTTGAATATATAGATTGAACAATAAAATCTACATTTTTATTGTGAACATGAAGTGTTAAAAATGGTGATGTGTTGAAATAAATATCCACTGGGTAAAAATATCATTTTTATCAAATATATGAAATGAATATGGTTTTCAAATCGAAGATTGAATTATATTTATATATATATATAAATATAAATAAAATAAATCGAATAACGAAGCTGTAGTTCATATTTTGAAACCGTGATTTCAAACGATTAGTGCAGGAGATCCGACCATCGGATTTTCCCCGAAACTGAAACCGTTGGGTTCGCTTTGGAAATATCTTTCCAATGACACCCACTTTGTAAAGATCCAACGGTTGGATTGTCTGGAATTTTTAATTCAAATCTGAAGAAAAACAACGCCAGAATCGATTATATATATATATATATATATATATATAATTAAAATAAATCGAATAACGACGCTGCAGTTCGTATTTTGAAATCGTAACTTCAAACGATTGTACCGGGAGATCCGACCATCGGATTTTCCCAAAACTGAAACCGTTGGATTCGTTTTGAAAAAATCTTCCTAATGACATAAAATTGGTGAAAATCTAATGGTTAAATTTTCATATATGTGTAAATCAAATCTGAAGAAAAACAGCGCCACGGCCGCGTTATGGCCTAAAGCGTCGTTTGAATGAATTAGCCATTTTTAAATAAATAAAAATAGCAATAAATCATGATAAAATATTATAAACGATATGGAATGGAAATAAACTGAATTTTCTCACTTTATTTGAGATTTGATGGTTGAATGTGTTTGGTGTGAAAATTACATTAAAGAACAGAATTATTGATGTCGAATAATTTAACCATTGAAATGAATTGATTTGAAATTCTAAATATACGTGAATTATTTGAAAAGGCCGAGTTGATTCTCATTTCAAATAATTGATCGACGGTTGAAAGTCGAAGATATGAAGACGGTGCAAGACCGATGATCTTCACGTCGAATGGAGGGGTACTACTGATGCTCATGATAAGAGTCGCTACGTTGAAGGGGATGAAGTAGTAGTCGTCCGGATGTACTTGTTGATTGTACGGATATGCGAGGTATTGAGTGCCTCCAGTTTCATTCAGACCCAGAGCGAACTCGTAAATGGACTGTGTGTCTGACATTTGATTTTGTTCTGTGCTGATTGATCTCTATTAAATATATATCTATTTGGTGGCAGAGAATTTATTCTCTTGCTTAACACCCTTTTCTGAGATGTACGAGCTCCGAGGTTATATATCGATAGGAATCAGTCACCTGTGTGGCATGCCTAAGTGGCAGATGATCAAGGCTTCTGTTGAAAAGCAAAGTATTGTGGTTGATGATCAAATCACGGCCTGTGTGGCATAGCTTTGTGTATAGCATTGTTTCATAAGCCTCACACCCCGATATGAGCCAGAAACGGGAGAAGGACATCAGGGAGGACATGTGTTTCCTTCTAGCTAGGAGTGGTGCTTTGGGTTTTGCACGCCCGGGTATTTTACTTATGTGGATGATGGAAAGCGAGGCCTCGGTTTGCTTCGGTCTCTTCGGAGCTGATGGTGTGGTCGGATATGACCAGTGATGCCCCATAGTGCGGGGAAACGCAGTGTTCAGGAATTTTAATCCACATCGGTGGACCGGCCCTGACGATCCAAGGGTTACTCGAGCTCTGATCCTGAGGGGCGGGCTAGAGCGTCTCGAATTCAGTAAGGACTATCTTTTTCCTTGGTTCATGATGGAAATCCAATTTCCAAATACGACACCATGCGGTTTTGATTGTATACCTATATATGGCGACATGATATATGGTACCCATGTCGTCTATGATTGATGCTTATGATTTGAAATTGTTTTTGAAACATATAAACACTAGTGATAATATCAAATGCTTTTGTTTTATTCGTATCAAGCATATTTTGGCCATTATAAAGTAAAACTCTATCCTTCGGTTTGTGTTGCATTGTGTGATGGGAACTGAGTCTTATAATGGCTTCATTTTTATAAAAAGCATTGTGATGTTTAAAAGATTTACTTGTTTTAAAGCACTGGCAATCCAATGGAGTAAACATGTTCCACGAAAGTGGCATGGTCCTGTGATTGGCCATATTATAAAATGTGTTAAGTAGATTTCTCATACCAGTCCCAACTGACTCGTAGTCTGTTTCACTTGCAAAATCGGGTGCCCCTATTTCTACACGAGAAGCCTTGTATTCAGGTTTTAGCAGGCTCTTTCGGGATAGCTGGAACTGAAGATGGATTCTATCATTTATCTCTTTTTATGTTGTTCAGCTCCTATTGTACATATTATGTTTGTTTTTCGCTGTAGACATTATGTATAGCTGAACTATATTTTGTACTAAATATGATCCCGTATACTGTGTAACTCTGATGATTATGTTTATCCAGTGTATTCTATTGTACATTATCTGTTGTATTTATTTATTTCTGTTCTGCTGTTATTTGTTTATGTGTTATATTCCAATGATTATCCTTGCCACCGTCATACGGGGTTTGGGGTCGTCACAAACGTGGTATCAGGGATTTGGTTAAGCTTAGTTCCGGAATATAACATATTAACGAACTCGTCAGAGATAGAACTAGTAGAGTTCTAGGACGAATAACTCATTATAGATAGGATCAGTAATGTCCTAGTATGAGTATAGCAGAATCAGAATAACTCATTAGAGAAGGGGTCAGAAATGCCCTAGAACGAGTTGAGAGTTATATGTTTATAAATAACGTATTTGTGATTATATATATAGTTTGGTTTTAGAAATATAATTTTTGAATATATAAAAGATATATATTTGAAAAGTTAATAAACAATTTGATTGTTGTTTGTTTTGTACGATTGCGAGTTTAATTAACCAAATTATTATAATGATAGTTAATTTAATCAATAAGAGAATGATGATAAATTTATGCAATTAAATCAAGTATTGAACTGATTTAAAAATAGATAGAAGTATATACATGTGCAATATATATGTTTGAACAGGTAAATGGATTAGCTGTTGAGTAAAGAATTTATTTGCGTGCCCGACAAATAGGTAAACCTTAATGAGTTGGATGCACAATTTTATTATTATATCAACTCATGTGAATGCCATTGGATGCGGAGTGCTGGTTGTTCTGTGTGTAATAATAAATGTCGCCATAGGATAGTAACAATTAATTTTGAACTACACTACATGGCATACTACATGATGATAGGCATACTTCATCATATACCACATAAGCATTTGGAGCTTGTGTGACGAGGTTGAAGATTTACCATACGAGCGAGAGGCTTGTATGGCGATGACTATATATTACAGGTTGAACAGATAACTGATATGGACCATATAAAATGTAACGGTAAATTGCAAGATTAATAAAAACCCCACACGGGTTTGGAGATGATAATAAACACGTCTCTCTGGTCATTAAGGCACAAAAACCATTTACAGGGTGATGAGAATTTATTCTCTGGAGTTATGATCTATACACACTCCCCTGTGGACACCGGAATATATCACTATAAATATGTGCATGCTTATTAGGATTTATTGGGTACCTAATACGGCCCAATAAATCTCCAAACCCCTCCTCGTACAAAGGAGGTTATGGCAAAAAAAATCGAAAATTTAGGATGTTAGCCAAATTTTTGAAGAATTTGAAAATTCTTAGAAATAAAAAGTTAGAGAATGGAAGCCAGAAGGAAAGTTGAGTTGGTTAATTAAACAACTTTCGACTTTGTTCCTTTTCGGGGACGAAAAGTTTTAAGTGGGGGAGATTGTAACAACCCGGAAAATCTGAGCCAGTTTAAAAAATTTAGTTTAGCTATTTTAGTGGATTTTAGATATTTAAAATAAATTATTTTAAATAATAACGACGTAAAGTATGTTTGAATCGATGTTTGAAAATAAATATAATTATTTTAAATTATAGACAAGGCCTGAAATGGCGCGGTAGTTTCAAAATTTGAATTCAAACTTTGACTGACTATACCGGGTGCAAAATAAAACGGATTTTAGTGAAACCAAAAATATTTAAATCTGTTAGTGAATATCTTTCTAACGAATCTGAAAAATTGAAGTTTCACAGCGGATATCAAAAGTTATGGCCAAATGAATTTTCAGAAAAGGTCGCTATAGAGAATATATAGCCCGTAAAAATAGACATTTTGCAAACGACCTCAGAATTCAACAAAACCACTTTTGTTGGATCCGGGATGTCAAATTATTGCTAGATTTCAAATTGCATAATTTTTGAAGTTAATATGTGAGTGTGGCGAAGGGAAATGTGTTTGGTCAATTACAGTTAAATTGGATCGACCAGAAAATGACTATTTTTCAGACGGTCTCATAATTCGATGAAACTAGTTTTGTTGGGACCGTATCGTCGAAACATAGCCATATTTATTTTTCTGGAATTTTTGGGATCAGTATGTGGCCCCGACAAATTGAAATGTACGTTCAAATCAAATATTGAATGTTTTATATTTTAATTTGAAGAAAAACTGATTGAAATAGTCGAATGGGCCTACGAAACATATCCCATTATGTTCGGGATGGGGGTATTTAGCTATGGGCGACAGTCGTTGGGTTTGGATTGGAGTTCGTTTGGAGAAAACCCTTATTTTTGAAATTATAAATCACCGGCCAATCAAATAATTTCTTCCATAAATTAAAAAAATTAAAAAATTTGAAACCCCCCTCGACACTCCAGATCGAACGACGGAAACTTCTTCCTCCCTTCTCTCCTCAATTCCTCTCAATCCGCTCAAAATTAGACCTCCATCCTGTTGGGGATTTTGTAGAGCTCGTCAAGATCTTCAAATCCATACCAAGTTTGGATTTTTTTCATTGAGTAATTTGAGAGATCCGTCGCTTGGAAGTTCCGAACTTCAACCCACCGCCGCCGCCGCCTCTGGTGGTCGAACTGGCCTCCACCCCCCTCTGTTCAGGCGCCTCCCCTTGCTCTCCATCTTGGTGTCCTCCGATCAACACAATGCTTCACCGTTTGCACGAAAATCCGCGACCTAGATTTGAACATTTCAGAAAGGTAACGAATATATATTATTTAAACTGTTCTATAGCACTTTATAGCACTACGGATTATGATTTACAATAAAAATCATATCTTTTTAGTATGTTGACGAAATCCAGTGAAATAAGAGACAGTGGACTCGTGCGGACGTCTTCTGCATTCAAGAAAAGGCCGGATATTTTTCTGAGCCTTCTACAATTTTTGGTGGAGTGGAACCCAATGTGAGATTTCTAATTTATAAACGATATGGAAAACAACGATGTATAAATTATATAGTTGATGTATAAGTTATATAAGCGTTGCACACCACATGTATTAGCGTTTATAAGTTGTATGTTCGATGTATAAGTTATATATGCGTTGTAAAAGTGATATATGCGTTGAAATAAATTGAAATGGTATTGAAATGAAATCAAAATATAGTTATATACGTATATCTATATATATATATACTCCCCTCATCCACAGACCATGAACGATATATATTGGTTGTGATATTTTTTGGATTATTGGTTGATGTGAAATTTGGTGAATATCATGAATGGTTGATTTGAAATGATTGATTGTGGTTGAAATCCCAATAGGATTAGTATATGGGAAAATTCGTCTGCGTACAAACTAGATATTGAAAATCCCCATTGTCAAAAGCTGCGAGGCTTTAAGGTAGAACGAGGAGCCGTACTCAGGACGGTGTCGGTTTTAACTACCCTGCCGTTATGCTGCCGAAATTTTCAATAATATTCATGTGTTAGAATTGTTTTCATGTGTTGAAACTATATTCATGTGTTGAAAAGAAATTCATGTGTTGAATGAAGTTCATGTGTTGAATAAATTCTTTAAAAGATAAAAATAACATTTTTATTATATATATAGACTATATAAAATATTAGTATTTTAAATAAATTGTTTTAACCCCAAAAATTACATTTTTACCTTATGTAAGAACTACATAAAATAATCGTGTTTTGAAATAAATTGTTTTAAAATAAAAATTACATTTTTACCTTATGTATGAACTATATAAAATAATCATGTTTTGAAATAAATTGTTTTACAATAAAAATCACATTTTTTATTATATATATAAACTATAGAAAACATTCATGTGTTGAATAAAAGACTAGAACGGTAAAAATCATATTTTTATCGTATGTGTGAAGTCGAAAACACTCATGTGTTAAAAATATAGATTGAACAATAAAATCTACATTTTTATTGTGAACATGAAGTGTTAAAAATGGTGACGTGTTGAAATAAATATCCACTGGATAAAAATATCATTTTTATCAAATATATATAATGAATATGGTTTTGAAATCGAAAAATGAATTATATATATATAAATAAATAAAATAAATCGAAAATTGAAGCTGCAGTTCATATTTTGAAACCGTGATTTCAAACGATTAGTGCGGGAGATCCGACCATCGGATTTTCCCGAAACCGAAATCGTTGGGTTCGCTTTGGAAATATCTTTCCAACGACACCCACTTTGTAAAGATCCAACGGTTGGATTGTCTGGAATGTTTAATTCAAATCTGAAGAAAAACAGCGCTAGAATCGATTATATTTATATATATATAAATATAATTAAAATAAATTGAATAACAACGCTGCGGTTCGTATTTTGAAATCGTAACTTCAAACGATTGTACCGGGAGACCCGACCGTCGGATTTTCCCAAAACTGAAACCATTGGATTCGTTTTGAAAAGATCTTTCTAATGATATAAAATTGGTGAAGATCCAATGGTTAAATTTTCAGATATGTGTAAATCAAATCTGAAGAAAAAACAGCGCCACGACCGCGTTATGGCCTGAAGCGTCGTTTGAATGAATTAGCCATTTTTAAATAAATAAAAATAGCGATAAATCGTGATAAAATATTATAATCGATATGGAATGGAAATAAACTGAATTTGCTCGGTTTATTTGAGATTTGATGGTTGAATGTGTTTGGTGTGAAAATTACATTAAAGAACAGAATTATTGATGTCGAATAATTTAACCATTGAAATGAATTGATTTGAAATTCTAAATATACGTGAATTAATTGAAAAGGCCGAATTGATTCTCATTTCAAATAATTGATAGACGGTTGAAAGACGAAGATATGAAGACGGTGCAAGACCGATGATCTTCACGTCGAATGGAGGGTACTACTGATGATCATGATAGGAGTCGCTACCTTAAAGGGGCTGAAGCAGTAGTCGTTCGGACGTACTTGTTGATTGTATGGATATGCGAGTTATTGAGTGCCTCCGGTTTCGTTCAGACCCAGAACGAACTCGTAAATGGACTGTGTGTCTGACATTGGATTTTATTCTATGCTGATTGATCTCTATTAAATATATATATCTGTTTGGCGGCGGAGAATTTATTCTCTTGCTTAACGCCCTTCTCTGAGACATACGAGATCAGAGGTTATATATCGATAGAAATCAGTCACATGGAGTGAATTGCCTGTGTGGCATGCCTAAGTGGCAGATGATTAAGGCTTCTGTTGAAAAGTAAGTCTTGTTGTTGATGATCAAAGCACGGCCTGTGTGGCATAGCTTTGTGTATAGCGTTGTTTCGCAAGCCTCACACCCCGGTATGAGCCAGAAATGGGAGAAGGACATCAGGGAGGACATGCGTTTCCTTCTAGCTAAGAGTGGTGCTTTGGGTTTTGCACGCCCAAGTATTTTACTTATGTGGATGATGGAAAGCGAGGCCTCGGTTTGCTTCGGTCTCTTCGGAGCCGATGGTGTGGTTGGATATGACTAGTGACGCCCCATAGGGCGGGGAAACGCAGTGTTCAGGAATTTTAATCCACATCGGTGGACCGACCCTGACGATCCAAGGGTCACTCGAGCTCTGATCCTGAGGGGCGGGCTAGAGCATCTCGAATTCGGTAAGGACTATCTTTTGCCTTGGTTCATGATGGAAATCCAATTTCCAAATACAACACCATGCGGTTTTGATTGTATACCTATATATGGCGACATGATATATGGTACCTATGCCGTCTATGATTGATACTTATGATTTGAAATTGTTTTTGAAACATATAAGCACTAGTGATAATGTCAAATGCTTTTGTTTTATTCGTATCAAGCATATTTTGGCCATTATAAGGTAAAACTCTATCCTCTGGTTTGTATTGCATTGTGTGATGGGAACTGAGTCTTATAATGGATTTACTGGTTTTAAAGTACTGGGAATCCAACGGAGTAAACCCGTTCCACGAAAGTGGCGTGGTCCTGTGATTGGCCATATTATAAAATGTGTTAAGTAGATTTCTCATACCAGTCCCATGACTGACTCGTAGTTTGTTTCACTTGCAAACTCGGGTGCCCCTATTTCTACACAGGTAGCCTTGTATTCAGGTTTTAGCAGTCTCTTTCGGGATAGCTGGAGCCGAAGATGGATTCTATCGTTTATCTCTTTTTATGTTGTTCGGCTCCTATTGTACATATTATGTTTGTTTTCCGCTGTAGACATTTATGTATAGCTGAACTGTATTTTGTACTAAGTATGATCCCGTATACTGTGTAACTCTGATGATTATGTTTATCCAGTGTATTCTATTATACATTATCCGGTGTATTTATTTATTTCTGTTCTGCTGTTATTTGTTTATGTAACAAACCGTATTTTTATAACCTGTTAAAACAAGAAATCAAGGCAGAATTAAAATTTAAAATTTGAATCCGGGGAAACGGGTTACGCCATTGCGTTCGTCTCGAAATTTTACATGAAATAGAGTCTGAGTTTTCGAAAATCGGAGTCCGTATGAGGGAGATACGACCCTCCGAAATTTCAGGAATTTTCAGAATAAAAAACAGCTCGAAATTCGAATTCGAACCCCAGAACTGGCTGGGCGGGAAAATTCCCGCCCATGGACCAGGTCGACCTGGGGGTTGACCATAGTGTCGATCTCCCAGGGACCAGGTCGACCATAGTGTCGACCTGGGGGTCGACCTGCCTCCCGAACCCTCTTCTTGAACCAGATGCATCCTGACGTATTTAGACTTGTTTCGTGACCAGATTCGTCTGCCTAACCCTATATAAGCAGCTGCCTAGCCTCATTCTCTCCACACCATTTCTTTGTCCTTATGTTGCTTCCAAGATAATCAAAATAATAAGATAAAAAGGAAGAAAAAGGACTGCTCCTTCTCCATCAAGACTACGCTTAGGGATTTGCAAATTGGGGGATTTCAATTAGAACACGATCGATCAAATAGAGATTCAACAATCAAATTCTGCTTTCTAATTCTCGATCCACGCACTGTAAGTTCAAGTTACTTTTAGATAAAAGCTGTAAACTTAATATCCATGTTGTAAATTGGAATTGGATCTATGTATGGTAATTGATTCGTATCTATTCTTGTTCGTCTTGGATCTTGACTTTCGTGAGTATTGCTTTGGATCTATTCATGTTGTAAATCAAACTCTCGCGTGTCTATAACCTTAACATGCCTACGACGTTGAAACTATTGTTAATGGACAAGGACTATAACTGAGAACATAAGACTACCTATGACTAATATGACTACGCCTATGACTATGACGGTGAACATAAGACTGCCTATGACTAATAAGACTATGCCTATGCCTATGACGGTGAACGTAAGGCTGTTGCCTATGACTATGACAAGGACAATTGTAGCTAATCAACTATGACTCTTGACTATGAGAATTATTATCTATGATTATGAACATAAGGCCATTATCTATGACCATGACCTTGAAACTATTACTGTTAATTGCCTATGACTATTGCCTAGAACTATTTTGGATAATTAACCATGACTATTGTGATTAATCGCTTAGGATTCTTAATTATGAGATTTCTACCTATGACCATAACTATGACTATCGAGGTTAATTACCTGGGACTATTATAGTTGATTGAAACCCATGTTGTATACCGAATTCGCAGTTTGTTGGATCTCATACCAAGGGTGCGACTTGCTTAGTTTATTCACTATTATGTACACCAAAACCATTGGATCCATTATTCTTGTATTTGGCTTGCCTTTGCAAGCCTATTCTTTAATGTCAGCGTTTACCATGACTATCACCATATCTTGCTAGATTTGAAATCCTATATGCCAGTGATATTGTAACCAATTATCTCAACTTATGTCATGCTAGTCTTGTAACCCCTTTTATTGCTTTATGCTAGTCCCTTTTGCCTATCATAGTTTTGATGCTATTCCCTCTATTTCGAGATTTGGATTTATTTGTAGTAGAGATCGATTCACGTTCACGTGCGAAGGGAATACGATTTGGGTAGATTAGGCAAAACATGAATTGGTTATGAACATGAATTATGAACTCGATAATAGGCAAAACTTGAAACATGAACGTTGTTATAACTTGAACCTGGATATGGACACGAACCTGACATCGACTTGATATGAAACTTGCCTTGAAAACTTGACACGAACTTGACATGAAACTTGAACATGGACATGACATTAGAATAAACATGAAAATGGCCAACTCGAGGTTGGGTTGAGTTTGCAGTGTAAATCTGCCCGGAACCGCCCGACAAATCCAGTTACTGCAAACAATAGGATCCAATGTGGGTAGTTGATCATATCGCACTTGAAACCCGAGGTCAGACTGAGTTGTGGTGTAAATCTGCCCGGAACCGCCCGGCATATCCAGTGACCACAACAACAGGTCTGATGTGAGAGGTTGGGGTGCACTAATGAATTAATGCCACATGATAGGGTTAAGTCATGTACCGCTTGAATATACTTAACCAATTTAACACGATGATTTGATAGAGTTAAGTCATGAACCGCTTGAATATACTTAACCAATTTGACATGATGACTTGATAGGGTTAAGTCATGAACCGCTTGAATATACTTAACCAACTTGACACATGATTCGTAGGGCTAAGTCATGAACTTAAACGACAACACTTAGCCAATTTGACATGACACGTAGACGGGTTAAGTCACGAACTTGAATGACAACACTTAACCAACTTGACATGCTAGACCGATGGGGTTAAGTCTCGAATTTAAATGACAACACTTAACCTACAAGACGGAAACCCTAGTTACGCGGTCCGTTTCAGCAGTAACCCACTAGATGTATCATGGTACCCTGGAACTAGGCAGGGTAGGGCACGATTACTGGGCTGATTGTAAGCGACCAAAACGACGGCTGTGTGGGTGCGCTAGTGTT
Organism: Allium sativum; assembly: GCA_030737875.1. Taxonomy (NCBI): domain Eukaryota; kingdom Viridiplantae; phylum Streptophyta; class Magnoliopsida; order Asparagales; family Amaryllidaceae; genus Allium; species Allium sativum. Next base: position 1,011,384,358 of record CM060926.1, on the reverse strand, counting down.
GGTTCTAACGGAGTGCGGGCGTGCACACACTCCGGAGCAGAAAAAGCAGGCATTGGGAACCAGTAGATTTACACTATGCGTGCTTGATTCATGTCGGTGGTTGGCACCCTAGGGCTTGATAGTCCCTATGGTGGACCTAGCACAGGTGACTACATTTCTTGATTGGGCCGTATGACACAGACACATGAACGAGCTAGGACTTGTAGGGAGCCGATCGATTAATAGATCGTTACGTGGGATTCGTTAGGTAGCATAATCCCTAGTGGTCCTAGGTGGCATAAACCCTAAACGAATCTAGTAAACGTTCAATAGGTAGCATAATCCCTAGGGGTCCTAGGTGGCATAAATCCTAGTTGAACACGCGATAGTTCATGATAAGGAAGCCTAGCCAGAACAAGGGTGGCAGTCTAAACGATTTCAAGAATGGTGGCACTACGTTGAAGTAGTATAGGAATATGTGATGAAACCCGCACGATATACGGCAAGGGACTGTACATATACAAGGAAAGGATGATACGGGTTAGGATACTAGTACTGTTGGTGCAGAGAATTTAGGAAATCAGAGCAAATAGTTATCATTTTAATGGTGAAGCAGAGAAATCTTGCGATGCTTGATAGAAATCTTGCGAAACTATACTTAGTTCATCCTGAATGGAAACCTTGCAATGTTATCCTATGATGTTATTCTTAGTTATCGTGCCTGTAGCTTATCTTGTCATCATGCTTATGTTTACTTTCAGTTTATTCATGCCATATTATCTTTACCTGTTTTTATGCTGAAAGTTACTAGGACTTACTCAGTCTTTATGACTGACCCGGTTTGTTTAGCCTCTTTTTCTTCCTCCCCCCCCCCCCCCAGGTTCATAGGGTGGGAACACAGCTTAGTTCGGATCTTACCGAGCTCCAAGGTTATTTCATGAAGGCTTGGATTGCTCTTGGCTATGGCTTTCTTTGCTGTTTTATTGGGGAATGATTTATAACTATGGTTTTATGCTTCTTTACTATTGCAAGACAGATTTCGATGTAATGGATTTAATAGCATTTTGATGTAAACGGCTGTAGACCTTTCTAGATTTTAAAGCAATGAAATTTGGTTCCTCTTCCGCTGTTTTATATGTTCTGTCTTGTAATATTTCTATGTATGTTTACCTAGATAATGCTCCACCAAAGCTAGTGCATTCCCTTTGTGAGTGACCCTAGCAGAGGTGGGGTGTTCAAGTTTATGTGTTATATTCCAAAGATTACCCTTTCCACCGTCGTACGAGGTTTGGGGTCGTCACATGACAAGAATACATCAACACTGTTAGGAATTCAAGAACAAAATAAACTTCAAAATGATTGCAAAAATTTACAGTTTGAATTCAAGATCTAGAAATTATTAAAGCATCAGAGTTCTATTCAAATAAATCGAATTTCCAGAAGATCATGAGTACTGCAATTGGAAGTTAAGAAAGTACAAGAATAATTACAATGATATGACAGCGACAAATTAAATAAAAAACATAAAGGGAAATAAGAGGAATACACAAAAAGAAATAAATATTTACAAAGATGAGTTTAGAGGTTATACTTGAAATCGATGTAAACTAGAATCTCTAACTCATCATCTTGGTTGGAGGAACTGTGAATGATACAGAAGTATAAACCAACTTGATTTCAAATTCATTTTTGCACAGCAGTTCCTCAGCCTCCACTTGTACCAAACAGTTTGTAGAATCGAGTGGTCTTACAAAGGTTGTAAAACCACTCATAGTTTTGTTCACATCTTTTGGTACCCAAATCTGTTTGTATAACAATCCGTTAGAATCAACTAGAGTACCCTTTGGAACCCAAATTTGTTTAGTTTTTCCAAAAATCATTTCATTTCTTTTTGGGGTCCACAACTGTTCAACTGGATTGTTATTAAACCAATTCTTGTCTTGTTTGTGACTCAAAAACCATTTGGAATTTTCAAAATTCAAATTTTCAGAGTGACCCATCTTGGAGCAGTTTGAAGGATTTTTAAAATTACAAGAGTTCAAATTTTCAAAAATACTTCTTTTCCCAAAACCAAGACCATTTTTATTTTCCAAGGAAAATTGGTTTTTCAAAACATATTCAAAGATTTTCCACTATTTGAAAATTTAGCCAATGTTGTTTTAAGTTGTTGAATTTTAAATTCAAGATCACCATTTTCTTTCATTAGATCTGAACAACGGTTTTCAATGATCTTACTCTTTTCAAAATCAGTTTTCAAATCCAAATTTTCATCGTTAAGCAATTTAATTTTGGCTTGGGACTCAGACATTTCAAATTCAAAATGTTTTCGACTTTCAGATTCAAATTTCTTGAGTTTTTCAATCTCAACTTCTTGCTCATTCAGAATAGACTCAGTTTTCAACAATCTTTCATTTTCAGCAAAAATATATTTGTAATTTTCAGTCGTCTTGAAATTTTCAAATTCGTTTTGCAAACAATTGTTTGTGCTTTCAAGCTCTATCTTGTTCTCTTTTAAAATCAAAATTTCATTCTCAAGTTTTTGAATATTTTTATTTTGACGAACAAGATCATTTTTCAAATTTAAACAATTTTTGCAATTTGAATTTGAAAACTTCTTGACATTTTTAAGCTTTGATTCCAAAAGATTATTTTTGCAAATCAACTCAAGTTTTTCAGATTTCAGAATTTTATTTTTAGACTTTAGGTTCTCAACAGGTTCAGTTAAACCACTTAAGCGAGAAATTAAATCTTTACAAGAAAGGTCTCCTGTTGAGTCTCCATCTGGATTTCCATCTGTACAACCTGTTAAGCACAAATTTGAATCTGAATTGACTTCCTGAGGTTTTGAGCAGTTGTCACTTTTTCCATACATCGCGTTGAAAGTCTGCCAGATTTCCTGTGTAGTTAAACAATGGGAAATAAGGCTATATTGTACATCATCAATATAAGAACATAAAATATGAGTAGCGCGTAAATTAAATTCAATATCAACCCTATTTACAATATCATACCCATTTATAATACTATTCCAACATTTAATATCAACAGATTCTAAATAGGATTTCATTTCTGATTTACAATTTAAAAAAATTGTACCATTAAAAATAGATGGAATATCACTGGACTGACTCTCTGTGGACTGATAACTAGGGATCACCGTTACTCTAGAGCTAAACAAAAATACCTGCTCTGATACCACTTGTTGGATCTAGATTAACCCTAGAGGGGGGTAAATAGGGTTTATCACAGTTTTGCGCTGAGTTAAAAATCTAACGGGATATTAAATAATAAACAGATCATAGAATGCAGCAGAAATAAAAAGCAGAAAGGAAATAGCACACAGAGATACCCAGCTTCAGCAAAATCCTGCCTACTGCTGCATTCCTAAGGTTTCTACTAGGTGATGGAACAGATCCTACTTACAAACCCTGTAAACTCGCATTCCCTACTCCTGTACTAACCCTACGCTCAAAACCCTAGTCTGGTCTACATCCACTAGACCATATTTCCCCCTAGTTTCACAGACACTAGTAAACTGTCAGTTAATCCCTAACTGGTTCCCCCTATATTTTACAAACCTAAAAAACTGTTCAGACGGTTTTTACAAAACAAATAAAAACAATACAAAATGAAAAAACAAATTCAAAAACCCTTAGGAGTCTAAATTAAATGGGTTATCCCCTTTTAAAACTAAATTGGCCATCCCTTTTCAAAGTTGATGCACCCGCTTTATTTTAGCCGATCTCTTTTCTTTATTTCTCTGGGAAACAAAATATGGCGACTACGATCTGCTAGGATTTCTGAATCTTCCCCAAATCGTGTTGTTTGATTGATCGAATTTGTTTCTCTGATGCTCGACTTCGATGTTGCTTTCAGATGCTTCGATTTGGGAAACACTTGATCGAAAAAAACTGTGAGTAGAATAAATTTGATTTCTCTGATTTTTTTAAAGTGATTGTCTTGGATTTTCGATAATTATCTACCTGTGATGATGTGGTGATTAAATAGGAATAGAAAATCCTATTATTCCTCTGATTTCGATTGATGTCTGAGACGACCCGAATTCCCGTTCTCACGGAAACAAGGTTATCTTTTGGAATATAACACAGAAACATATAATAGCAGAACAGAATTAAATAAATACACCAGAATGAACGACAAAATATACTGGATAAAAGTAATCATCAGAGTTACACAGTATACAGGATCTTACTTAGTACAAATACAGTTCAGCTATACATAAATGTCTACAGCGGAAATAAACAAAATATGTACAATAGGAGCTGAACAGCATAAAAAGAAATAAATGATAGAATCCATCTTCAGCTCCAGCTATCCAGAAAGAACCAGCTAAACCTGAATACAAGGCTGCCCGTGTAGAAAAAGGGGCACCCGAGTTTGAGAGTGAAACAAACTACGAGTCAGTCATGGGACTGGTATGAGAAATCTACTCAACACATATATAATTGGCTAATCACAGGACCACGCCACTTTCGTGGAACGGGTTTACTCCATTGGATTGCCAGTGCTTTAAAACAAATCTTTCTTTTAAACATCGCTATGCTTTTTATAAAAATGAAGCCGTTATAAGACTCAGTTCCCATCACACAATGCAACGCAAACCGGAGGATAGAGTTTTTACCTTATAACGGCCAAAATATGATTGATACGAATAAAACAAAGGCATTTGATATTATTGCTAGTGTTTATATGTTTTGAAAACAATTTCAAATCATAACTATCAATCATAGACGTCATGAGCGTCCCATGCCACTATGTCGCCAAATGTATATATATACAATCGAAATCGCATCGTCTCGTATTTGGAAATTGGATTTCCGTCATGAACCAAGGCAAAAGATAGTCCTTACCGAATTCGTGACTCTCTAGCCCGAGCCACAGGACCCAGACTCAGGTGGGCCCTTGGATCGTCAGGGCCGGTCCACCGATGTGGATTAAAATGCCTGAACAATACGTTTCCCCGCCCTTTGGGGCGTAAACGAGCCAACGAATGACTCCATCGGACCCGGATCGTCCGATCAAACCGAGGCGCCTCGCAACAGCAACAACCACATAGGTGAAAAGTATATAAATGTCAGGGCTGGTAGGTCACTGACACCACCCTAGCTAGAAAGAAACGCATGCCCTCCCTGAGGTCCTTCCTCCCGTTTTAGGTTCCTACCGGGGTGTGAGGCTCGCGAATTCACGTTACACACAAAGCTACGCCACACAGGCGGTGCTTTGATCATCACCACAAGACTTTGCTTTTCAACAGAAGCCCTGATCACTGCATCTTAGCATGCCACACAGAATAAATCCTATGTCAGACACACAGTCCATTTACAAGTCCGTTCTGGGTCTGAACGAAACCGGAGGCACTAAATACCTCGCAAACCCATCGATCAACACGTACGTCTGAACGATCACCACTCATTATCCATATTTCGGGATGCCTCCCAATCAGGACCTCGGTTACCATCCAAACGAGGTGAAGATCTCCGGTCTTCGACCATCGTCTTCATCTTCGAATTTCAATCGTCGGTCGATTATTCGAAATGAGAATTAACTCGGCCTTTTCAAATAATTCACGTATATTTAGAATTTCAAATCGATTTATTTCAATGGTTAAATTATTCGACAACACCAATTGTGTTCTTTATATAGTTTTCACACCAAACACATTCAACCATCAAACATCACATAAATCAAGCAAATTCAGTTTATTTCCATTCCATATCGCTTACGATATTTTATAACTATTTATCGCTATTTTTATTTATTTTAAAATAGCCATTCTATTCAAAACGACGCTTCGGGCCATAAGGCGGCCGTGGCGCTGTTTTTCTTCAGATTTGATTTACACATATCTGAAAATCTAACCGTTGGATCTTCACAAAATTTACATCATTAGAAAGGTCTTTTCAAAACGAATCCAACGGTTCCAGTTTCGGGAAAATCCGACGGTCGGATCTCCCGGTACAATCGTTTGAATTTTCGATTTCAAAATACGAACTGCAGCGTCGTTATTCGATTAAATATAATTCTATTTATATTTATATATAAATAAAATCGATTCTGGCGCTGTTTTTCTTCAAATTTGAATTAAACATTCCGGACAATCCAACCGTTGGATTTTTTACAAGGTTGGTGCCGTTGGAAAGATTATTCCAAGGCGAACCCGACGGTTGAGGTTTCGGGAAAATCCAATGGTCGGATTTCCCGTACTAGTCGTTTGAAATCACGGTTTCGAAATACGAACTGCACGGCCTCGTTTCGTTTTAATTTTATTTATATTTATATAGTTATATAAATATAGTTCATTCAATGATTTCTATATCGTTTTCACTTCAAAAAAATTTCTAACTCCATAAATTTTGGAAAAATTTCGCCATAACCTCCCCTGCACCGGGAGCGTCGGGAAATCGCAAATAGCGTCCCGGTCCTTCTAATCTCAAAAAGAAAAAGAAAAAGCCAAGCGGCTAGCCAACAGGCTCAAAATCATCACCCAAACAAATCAGTAAACGTGTACCTATTTGTCGGGCACAAATTTTATTCCTCTTCTCTAGCCCCTTTGCTATAACCTGTTCAATGAATATTGCATGTACATATATATACAATTCATATCATTTTTCATTTTCTATTCAACTTCATATTTGATTTCTATTTGGTTTAAAAACTCCATTCATTCTAATGTTACATAAATAGGTGCAAATCATTTCATTAGCTAATTAATGAATATTTCAACTCATATATGTTTATTTTGAACAAGTGGCTATTTTCAACTCTTCACATTTTAACGATTTATGCATACAAAAAAAAAATGTGATTTTTATTGTAAAACGATTCATTTCAAAACACTATTTTTCTATATAGTTCATATAGTCGATAAAATGTGATTTTTATTATCAAACAGTTTATTTCAAAATATGAATACCATTCAACACATGAATTTCTAAACAACGAATGAATATCAATTCAACACATGAATGTTTTCAATAGTTTTTATATATAGATAAAAATGTGATTTATATTATCGAACTATTTATTTCAAAATATGAATACCATTCAACACATGAATTTCTAAACAACGAATGAATATCAATTCAACACATGAATGTTTTCAATAGTTTTTATATATAGATAAAAATGTGATTTATATTATCGAACTATTTATTTCAAAATATGAATACCATTCAACACATGAATTTCTAAACAACGAATGAATATCAATTCAACACATGAATGTTTTCTATAGTTTTTAGATATCGATAAAAATGTGATTTTTATTATCGAACTATTTATTTCAAAATATGAATACCATTCAACACATGAATTTCTAAACAACGAATGAATATCAATTCAACACATGAATGTTTTCTATAGTTTTTAGATATCGATAAAAATGGGATTTTTATTATCGAACTATTTATTTCAAAATATGAATACCATTCAACACATGAATTTCTAAACAACGAATGAATATCAATTCAACACATGAATGTTTTCTATAGTTTTTAGATATCGATAAAAATGTGATTTTTATTATCGAACTATTTATTTCAAAATATGAATACCATTCAACACATGAATTTCTAAACAACGAATGAATATCAATTCAACACATGAATGTTTTCTATAGTTTTTAGATATCGATAAAAATGTGATTTTTATTATCGAACTATTTATTTCAAAATATGAATACCATTCAACACATGAATTTCTAAACAACGAATGAATATCAATTCAACACATGAATGTTTTCTATAGTTTTAAGCATATGGAAATAATTCAAACACACAAATATTATTCAAAATTTCGGCAGCATAACGGCAGGGTAGTTACACCGGCACCGTCCCTAGTACGGCTCCTCGCTCTACCTTAAAACCTCGCGGTTTTTGACAATGGGAAACATGCATCTAGTTCGCACGCAGGCGGCATGTATATATATTTATTCATTTCCACAAACTAATCCTATGTGGTTTCAACCAAATATTTCACAACCACCAATGGGTATTTTTCAACCACAATCAACCAATATCAATCACAAACAATCCCAAACAATCATTCTATTTTCACCACAATTTCAACCAATAAATATCGTCCATGGTTTGTGGACGAGGGGCGTATATATATATATATATATTTATATATAGCAATTCACTTTTACTTCACACGTATATATATATAAATTTTAAATCAGAAATCTCACCAATAGCTATCCAACTGCGAGACTCTTTTTAATAGAAATCTTCGCCTATTTGTTGCTTTCACCCGTATTCTCTGCATATGTAAAAATAGAATTTTTACTATGCTATTCAATATATAAAAATATGATTTTTACATTTGCTTTCAACACATAAAAATATGATTTTTACTTCGACTTTCAACATATAAAAATATGATTTTTACTTTTGCTCTCAACACATAAAAATATGATTTTTATTTCGACTTCGCTACAAATCTGATCTTTCAGAATCAGTTTTTATTTTTATAAAATTCAGTTTTTATCTCTTTTAAAAATTCAGTTTTAAAATCTTTGAAATAAACAGTTTTTCTCTTTTTCAAAAATTTCAGTTTTAAAATCTTTGAAATAAACAGTTTTTCTCTTTTTCAAAAATTTCAGTTTTAAAATCTTTGAAATAAACAGTTTTAACTTTTAATAAAAACGCAGTTTTTATACTTTTTAAAAACAAAACAGATTTTATTTTAAAAAATGCAGTTTTTATTTTTTTATTTCAAAAACAGGTTTTTATACTTTTTAAAATTCAGTTTTATACTACTTTTTAAAACAAAACAGTTTTAATCTTTAAAACATTTCAGTTTTTACTTTTATAAAAAAAAATCTGTTTTTACTTTTATATAAAAAAACCAAATCAGCTTTTTTTTCTTTTATCTGTTTTAAAATTCAGGTTTTTAAAATGCTTTTAAAAATTCCAGTTTTAATACTTTTAAAAATTCCTGTTAAAAATATTCAGTTTTATACCTTTTATAAAATTCAGATTTTAACTTTTAAACATTTTCAGTTTTTATTTTTAAAACAAAAATCATTATTAAATTCGGTTTTTTGTAAAATAAAAATAAAACAATAAAATAAACAGAAATTCTTACAGAGAGGGGGGGGGGTCTTCGCAGACGTCGGAGGCTCCTCGAAGTGGGCGTTCGCTAGGGCTTTGAACGGGGGGCTTCGGGGTCGATCGCTGGAGGCGGGGCTTGGGTCTTCGATCGGTGGTGCGGCTTCTTCACAGGCGTCGAGACGAGGGTTGGGGGGGCGCGGCTCTTCGTCGGCGTCAGGTCTCGAGGTGGCGACTGCTTCGCGAGGGGGAGGGCTGGATCGGCGCTAGGGTTTTTCTTCTTCTTTTTTTTTTTTTAATTTATGTTTTTAACTGAATCGGGGGGGGGGGGGGCCAGAAAGGAGATAAGGAGGGAAAAATAGATTTTTTTTTTTTTTTAATTATTAAATTTAGCAAAAAGTTGACTTTTACATATGACCTCGAAACGAGGCCCACCGCCTGTCGTCCATAGCGTTTTACCCCCATTCCGAACACAATGGGATATGTATCGCAAACTGGTTTGATCATTACAATCGGTTTCCTTTTGAATTTACATTTAAATCACTATATTGAATTTTAAACGCACATTTCAAATTACTGGGGCCACATACTAACTAGAAAAATTCTAGAAAAATATTTTCTAGCTTCGTATTGACGATACGGTCCTAACAAAACTAGTTTCGTCGAATTCTGAGACCGTTTGCAAAATGGCCAATTTCCAGTCGATTAAAATCAACTGAAACTGGTCAAACGCGTTTTCCTTTGCCACGCTCACATATTGGTTCGAAAAATTATGAAATTTGAAACCTAGCAATAACTTGACACTGCGGATCTAACAAAAGTGGTTTCGTCGAAATCCGAGGTCGTTTGCAAAATGTCCATTTTTAAGGGCCTGAATTCCATAGCGACTATTCAGAATTTTCAACTGAACATATCTTTTGATTCCCGCTATCAAATTTCGATTGGTCGGATTCGTTAGAAAGATATTACCAATTAGATTCCATTATTGTTGGTTTCACTAAAATCTGGATTGTTTTGCACCCGGTATATTCAATTGAAGTTTGAAATCGAATTATCGAACTACCGCGCCATTTTCAATTCTATATATAATTATATTTAATTATATTGGTTTTCAAATGTCGATTCAACTCAGTTTTCATCGCCATTACTTAAAATATTTATTTTAAATATTTAAAATCCATTATTTTAGCCAATTTAAAATTTTTAAATTGGTTCAGATTTTCTGGGTCGTTACAATCTCCCCCACTTAAAACTTTTCGTCCCCGAAAAGGAATAAAGTCGAAAGTGGTTTGATAAATCTACGATCACACATCACAACAACCAAATTGTTTTTAATATTCAGAGTTTAGAATAAATAATGCACATCCATGGGAAGAAAATAGCAACAGAATAGAGAATTAAAAGGTAATGCAAAGTAGGTTAAATGTACCTTGCACCAGAGTCAATCAGAGATATCTACTCGGCATCTAGGATAAGCTTTCTGAATGCTCTCCTCAGTTTCCCAAGTACAATCTCGCGGGTCTCCACTCCATTGCACCTTGACTAAGTGAACCTTCTTGTTCCTCAGCTCTTTGGTTTCTTTGCCGATAATCTTTAGCGGCTCTCGCCTCACAGCTAATTCTGGAGTAATTTCAATGTCCTGCTGAGCTGCTTCTTCCACGATCAAGTCTGGATCATGAACGTGCTTTCGAAGCTGAGATATATGAAATACATCATGCACTCCAGGCAACCAATCAGGAAGTTTGACCCTATAAGCGAGAGTTCCGATCCGTTCCAGAATAGGAAACGGACCAATGAATTTGGGTGCCAACTTTCCTGTTTTACCGAACCGGATAACTCCTCTCATCGGCGATACTTTTAGATATACATAGTCGCCAACTTCGAAGGATATATCTCTTCTTCTTTTATCCGCATAGCTCTTTTGTCGGCTTTGAGCGGCGAGTAATCTCTTCCTAATAAAATCGACTTTGTCGGCAGCTTCTCGAATCATATCAGGACCCAACACAAGTCTATTTCCAGGCTCGACCCAACAAGCAGGAGATCGGCACGGTCTACCATACAATGCTTCGAATGGCGACATTGTCAGACTCGCCTGGTAGCTGTTGTTATAAGAGAACTCAGCCAAATGTAGATTGTCTTCCCATGATCCACCGAAATCTATAACACAAGCCCGCAATAGATCTTCTAGAATGCGATTCACCCTCTCAGTCTGACCGTCTGTCTGAGGATGATAAGCGGTGCTCAAGTTTAACTTCGTTCCCAGCTCGACTTGAAATGCTTCCCAGAATTTACTAGTGAAAATTGTATCTCTATCACTTACTATACTGAGCGGCACTCCATGCAGTCTAACTATTTCCCTAAAGTATATCTGCGCCAGACTCTGAGCAGTTCTATTTGATTTGACAGGTATGAAATGGGCGGTCTTCGTGAAACGGTCCACGATCACCCAAATACTGTCATTTCCTTTTCTGGTCCTGGGCAGACCATCAATGAAATCCATGGAGATATGCTCCCACTTCCAGCCAGGAACTTCTAGTGGTTGTAATAATCCAGCCAATTTCTGTTGGTCGCTTTTGACTAGCTGGCAAGTAGGGCATCGGCTAACATATATTGAGATGTCTCTTTTTAGCGACTTCCACCAGAATGTGCGTTTGATATCGTTATACATTTTATTCACACCTGGATGGATACTGAGCTTAGATTTGTGGCATTCATCAAGCACCTCTCTTCTGAGTTCAGGAATTTCTGGAACGCAAATTCGTCCTTCCAACCTCAGAATCCCTTCGCTGTCTAACTGGAAATCCGAAGCATTGCCTTCACGAATTCGCTGACTTATCCCTTTGATAAATTGGTCGTCTTCTTGGAGAGCCGATATCTTATCAATCAACGAAGTCGCAATGATGAAACTGGCGATCATTTCATTCTTTCGGCTTAACGCATCAGCCACGACATTGGCTTTCCCTGGAGTATATATAATTTCAAAGTCATATGCTGCTAGAAACTCCAGCCAACGTTGTTGCCTCAGGTTTAAATCCTTTTGAGTGAACAGATACTTTAATGACTGGTGGTCTGTAAACAGTTCAAACCTCTCGCCTAGTAGATAGTGTCTCCAGATTTTCAAAGAGAATACGATAGCCAATAACTCAAGATCATGAGTTACATAGTTTTTCTCGTGCGGTTTCAGTTGACGGCTAGCATAAGCAATTACTTGACCCCTTTGCATTAACACTGCGCCAAGGCCTTCTCTAGACGCATCAGTCCAGACTTTTAAATCTTGGTTGCCATCGATAATGGTTAACACTGGAGCAGTCGTTAATCTTAACTTTAGCTCTTCGAAAGCCTCCTCATTTTCTTGAGTCCATTTGAACTTAGAATGTTTCTTTGTGAGCTTTGTTAAGTGGCCAGATATCTTCGAAAAGTCTTTAACGAACTTTCGGTAATAGCTAGCCAATCCGAGAAAACTACGGACTTCAGTGGGAGTACTGGGCTGTTTCCAATTCTGAATAGCTGTGATTTTGCTTGGATCCACAGCGATTCCATCTTTCGATACGACATGGCCCAGAAATTTCACTTCATCTTGCCAGAATATACATTTGGAAAACTTGGCTTTTAATACATTCCGTCTCAGAATTTCTAGAACCTGTTCCAGATGCTTTTCATGTTCGGCCTTTGATTTAGAGAAGATTAGAATATCGTCAATAAAAACCAGAACAAATTTATTCAATACTCCTCTGAATACTCTGTTCATTAGATCGACGAAATAAGCTGGAGCGTTACATAAGCCGAACGGCATTACTAACCACTCGTAGAATAAGTCGGGGCCTCTGAACGCTGTCATTGGAACACACTCTTCGGCAATTCGAAGTTGATGGAAACCTGTAGCTAGGTCCATTCGGGAAAATACTTGTGCTCCATTTAATCGATCCAACAAATCATCAATCCGCGGCAATGGATATTTGTTCTTTATGGTCTGCTTGTTTAGATCACGATAATCCACACATAGACGTAGAGTACCGTCAGATTTAGGGACAAACACCACTGCTGCACCCCAATCAGAGAAACTAGGCCTGATCAGACCTTTCCATACTAGCTGCCTTGTTTGATTGTCTAATTCCTCTTTCTCTTTCAAGGACATTCTTCGAATAGCGTGAACTACCGGCCTTGCATTTGGAATTAAAGCAATTCTGAAATCTATTTCTCTCTGCGGAGGTAAGCGAACAACTTCCTCGAACACATCCGCATAATTCTTGACGACAGGAATATCTTTGATGAGGTCAGGAATATTTTCAGTGATTTCAGGGATATTTTCTATTTGGGCTGGAGAAACATTCAAAGCTGCCCAGAAGTCTTTTCTATTAGCATTCTGACCTTCACAGGGAATGGTTATATAATCACCTGATTTAATCTTCGCCTTTACGACTCTGTCGGCGCATTTAACCTCAGCTTCATATTTAGTCAACCAATCTAACCCTAAGATAAGATCAAACTCTTTAAAATTCATAACGACTGCGATGGTAGGAAACCGATAACGAGAGAAAGAAACCGGCACTCCACAAATCCAACTGAGATCAATGGAACCCCCAACCGGATTCTGGACAGTCATTGGTTCCTTGAGCTTTTTCAAATTCAAATCCAGTTTCTTAGCTGCATCTTTGGCAATGAAACTTCGCGACGCGCCTGTGTCAAACAGTACTTTGACTGGAATGTTTTTGACAGTAAGCGTGCCTTCTAAAACATCAGACCTTTCCTGAGTAGACGAGGAGGCAGGTACTTCTACCACTTCATTTACATTTACTTCTTTAGGTTTCTGAGGTAGCGGGCAGTTTTTCGCAATATGACCGGCCTGGTGGCACTTATGGCATCCTCTTTTCTCTTGAAGCCTCCCTCCGGATTTAGACCCATCCTTAACTTGTTTCTTTAAAGATCTGCAACTTATCGACAAATGTCCTTTCTTATTGCAGTTAGAGCAAATAGCTGTTGTCACTGGTTCTTTCCCAGATTCAGCCCTTTTTCTCTTGGCACTGGGCTTCTTATTGACCTCAGACATTGCACTTGCCTCGGGATAATCAGTTTCCGACTCTGTTTTATCACTAGAACAGACTTCTTCCTCGTCACGTAACATTCCTTTCTTATGAAGATCTTCATACTGATAAGCCATGTATATCATTTCTGAGAAAGGAAGCTTCACATGCCCCCAATACTCTATTCTGGTATTTCCTTTGAAGTCCATGAATAAATCTCAGATTCTTTCTCTTTGTATTCTGAATCAGATGGGGAGCAAAGTGAGCAAGTTCATTGAATTTCTTATGATATTCGGGAATGGTCATATCACCTTGTATCAAATAAGAAAATTCATCACATAATCTCTCGGTCGCTTCGGGAGGAGTAAACCTTTCTAAGAAAATCACTTTGAATCTGTCCCAGGTGATATCACCTTCTGGATTATTCTCTATAACCGAATCCCACCAGAATAAAGCTTCATCTTTGAGAGCCCAGGAGGCCAGTAATCTTTTCTGGTTATCCCTCAGCTTTAATGCTTCAAAGATTTTCTCAGCCGAACGAATCCAAGCTTGTGTCTTCATAATAGATTCTTCACCAGAGAACGGTATTCCACCCATATTTCGATATTTGATTAATAGGGCCTCAATATCCGGTTCTGCATTCCTTCTGTTTCTGACACTCATTTTTCTAGTACTTCTGCAAATGGCAGATCAAGTGTCAGGTCACAGAAAAGGTATTTTAAAATATAGAAACACATACTTCAAATGTAAATGTGTCTATCAAGGTGTAATTTCATTCTGCTTTACTCATACTAGGATATTACTAATCCTATCTGTATAGAGTTACCCGTCCTAGAACACTACTGGTTCTATTTCTGACGAGTTCGTTCAAATGTTATATTCCAGAACTAAGCTTAACCAAAGCTCTGATACCACGTTGAGACGACCCGAATTCCCGTTCTCACGGAAACAAGGTTATCTTTTGGAATATAACACAGAAACATATAATAGCAGAACAGAATTAAATAAATACACCAGAATGAACGACAAAATATACTGGATAAAAGTAATCATCAGAGTTACACAGTATACAGGATCTTACTTAGTACAAATACAGTTCAGCTATACATAAATGTCTACAGCGGAAATAAACAAAATATGTACAATAGGAGCTGAACAGCATAAAAAGAAATAAATGATAGAATCCATCTTCAGCTCCAGCTATCCAGAAAGAACCAGCTAAACCTGAATACAAGGCTGCCCGTGTAGAAAAAGGGGCACCCGAGTTTGAGAGTGAAACAAACTACGAGTCAGTCATGGGACTGGTATGAGAAATCTACTCAACACATATATAATTGGCTAATCACAGGACCACGCCACTTTCGTGGAACGGGTTTACTCCATTGGATTGCCAGTGCTTTAAAACAAATCTTTCTTTTAAACATCGCTATGCTTTTTATAAAAATGAAGCCGTTATAAGACTCAGTTCCCATCACACAATGCAACGCAAACCGGAGGATAGAGTTTTTACCTTATAACGGCCAAAATATGATTGATACGAATAAAACAAAGGCATTTGATATTATTGCTAGTGTTTATATGTTTTGAAAACAATTTCAAATCATAACTATCAATCATAGACGTCATGAGCGTCCCATGCCACTATGTCGCCAAATGTATATATATACAATCGAAATCGCATCGTCTCGTATTTGGAAATTGGATTTCCGTCATGAACCAAGGCAAAAGATAGTCCTTACCGAATTCGTGACTCTCTAGCCCGAGCCACAGGACCCAGACTCAGGTGGGCCCTTGGATCGTCAGGGCCGGTCCACCGATGTGGATTAAAATGCCTGAACAATACGTTTCCCCGCCCTTTGGGGCGTAAACGAGCCAACGAATGACTCCATCGGACCCGGATCGTCCGATCAAACCGAGGCGCCTCGCAACAGCAACAACCACATAGGTGAAAAGTATATAAATGTCAGGGCTGGTAGGTCACTGACACCACCCTAGCTAGAAAGAAACGCATGCCCTCCCTGAGGTCCTTCCTCCCGTTTTAGGTTCCTACCGGGGTGTGAGGCTCGCGAATTCACGTTACACACAAAGCTACGCCACACAGGCGGTGCTTTGATCATCACCACAAGACTTTGCTTTTCAACAGAAGCCCTGATCACTGCATCTTAGCATGCCACACAGAATAAATCCTATGTCAGACACACAGTCCATTTACAAGTCCGTTCTGGGTCTGAACGAAACCGGAGGCACTAAATACCTCGCAAACCCATCGATCAACACGTACGTCTGAACGATCACCACTCATTATCCATATTTCGGGATGCCTCCCAATCAGGACCTCGGTTACCATCCAAACGAGGTGAAGATCTCCGGTCTTCGACCATCGTCTTCATCTTCGAATTTCAATCGTCGGTCGATTATTCGAAATGAGAATTAACTCGGCCTTTTCAAATAATTCACGTATATTTAGAATTTCAAATCGATTTATTTCAATGGTTAAATTATTCGACAACACCAATTGTGTTCTTTATATAGTTTTCACACCAAACACATTCAACCATCAAACATCACATAAATCAAGCAAATTCAGTTTATTTCCATTCCATATCGCTTACGATATTTTATAACTATTTATCGCTATTTTTATTTATTTTAAAATAGCCATTCTATTCAAAACGACGCTTCGGGCCATAAGGCGGCCGTGGCGCTGTTTTTCTTCAGATTTGATTTACACATATCTGAAAATCTAACCGTTGGATCTTCACAAAATTTACATCATTAGAAAGGTCTTTTCAAAACGAATCCAACGGTTCCAGTTTCGGGAAAATCCGACGGTCGGATCTCCCGGTACAATCGTTTGAATTTTCGATTTCAAAATACGAACTGCAGCGTCGTTATTCGATTAAATATAATTCTATTTATATTTATATATAAATAAAATCGATTCTGGCGCTGTTTTTCTTCAAATTTGAATTAAACATTCCGGACAATCCAACCGTTGGATTTTTTACAAGGTTGGTGCCGTTGGAAAGATTATTCCAAGGCGAACCCGACGGTTGAGGTTTCGGGAAAATCCAATGGTCGGATTTCCCGTACTAGTCGTTTGAAATCACGGTTTCGAAATACGAACTGCACGGCCTCGTTTCGTTTTAATTTTATTTATATTTATATAGTTATATAAATATAGTTCATTCAATGATTTCTATATCGTTTTCACTTCAAAAAAATTTCTAACTCCATAAATTTTGGAAAAATTTCGCCATAACCTCCCCTGCACCGGGAGCGTCGGGAAATCGCAAATAGCGTCCCGGTCCTTCTAATCTCAAAAAGAAAAAGAAAAAGCCAAGCGGCTAGCCAACAGGCTCAAAATCATCACCCAAACAAATCAGTAAACGTGTACCTATTTGTCGGGCACAAATTTTATTCCTCTTCTCTAGCCCCTTTGCTATAACCTGTTCAATGAATATTGCATGTACATATATATACAATTCATATCATTTTTCATTTTCTATTCAACTTCATATTTGATTTCTATTTGGTTTAAAAACTCCATTCATTCTAATGTTACATAAATAGGTGCAAATCATTTCATTAGCTAATTAATGAATATTTCAACTCATATATGTTTATTTTGAACAAGTGGCTATTTTCAACTCTTCACATTTTAACGATTTATGCATACAAAAAAAAAATGTGATTTTTATTGTAAAACGATTCATTTCAAAACACTATTTTTCTATATAGTTCATATAGTCGATAAAATGTGATTTTTATTATCAAACAGTTTATTTCAAAATATGAATACCATTCAACACATGAATTTCTAAACAACGAATGAATATCAATTCAACACATGAATGTTTTCAATAGTTTTTATATATAGATAAAAATGTGATTTATATTATCGAACTATTTATTTCAAAATATGAATACCATTCAACACATGAATTTCTAAACAACGAATGAATATCAATTCAACACATGAATGTTTTCAATAGTTTTTATATATAGATAAAAATGTGATTTATATTATCGAACTATTTATTTCAAAATATGAATACCATTCAACACATGAATTTCTAAACAACGAATGAATATCAATTCAACACATGAATGTTTTCTATAGTTTTTAGATATCGATAAAAATGTGATTTTTATTATCGAACTATTTATTTCAAAATATGAATACCATTCAACACATGAATTTCTAAACAACGAATGAATATCAATTCAACACATGAATGTTTTCTATAGTTTTTAGATATCGATAAAAATGGGATTTTTATTATCGAACTATTTATTTCAAAATATGAATACCATTCAACACATGAATTTCTAAACAACGAATGAATATCAATTCAACACATGAATGTTTTCTATAGTTTTTAGATATCGATAAAAATGTGATTTTTATTATCGAACTATTTATTTCAAAATATGAATACCATTCAACACATGAATTTCTAAACAACGAATGAATATCAATTCAACACATGAATGTTTTCTATAGTTTTTAGATATCGATAAAAATGTGATTTTTATTATCGAACTATTTATTTCAAAATATGAATACCATTCAACACATGAATTTCTAAACAACGAATGAATATCAATTCAACACATGAATGTTTTCTATAGTTTTAAGCATATGGAAATAATTCAAACACACAAATATTATTCAAAATTTCGGCAGCATAACGGCAGGGTAGTTACACCGGCACCGTCCCTAGTACGGCTCCTCGCTCTACCTTAAAACCTCGCGGTTTTTGACAATGGGAAACATGCATCTAGTTCGCACGCAGGCGGCATGTATATATATTTATTCATTTCCACAAACTAATCCTATGTGGTTTCAACCAAATATTTCACAACCACCAATGGGTATTTTTCAACCACAATCAACCAATATCAATCACAAACAATCCCAAACAATCATTCTATTTTCACCACAATTTCAACCAATAAATATCGTCCATGGTTTGTGGACGAGGGGCGTATATATATATATATATATTTATATATAGCAATTCACTTTTACTTCACACGTATATATATATAAATTTTAAATCAGAAATCTCACCAATAGTTATCCAACTGCGAGACTCTTTTTAATAGAAATCTTCGCCTATTTGTTGCTTTCACCCGTATTCTCTGCATATGTAAAAATAGAATTTTTACTATGCTATTCAATATATAAAAATATGATTTTTACATTTGCTTTCAACACATAAAAATATGATTTTTACTTCGACTTTCAACATATAAAAATATGATTTTTACTTTTGCTCTCAACACATAAAAATATGATTTTTATTTCGACTTCGCTACAAATCTGATCTTTCAGAATCAGTTTTTATTTTTATAAAATTCAGTTTTTATCTCTTTTAAAAATTCAGTTTTAAAATCTTTGAAATAAACAGTTTTTCTCTTTTTCAAAAATTTCAGTTTTAAAATCTTTGAAATAAACAGTTTTTCTCTTTTTCAAAAATTTCAGTTTTAAAATCTTTGAAATAAACAGTTTTAACTTTTAATAAAAACGCAGTTTTTATACTTTTTAAAAACAAAACAGATTTTATTTTAAAAAATGCAGTTTTTATTTTTTTATTTCAAAAACAGGTTTTTATACTTTTTAAAATTCAGTTTTATACTACTTTTTAAAACAAAACAGTTTTAATCTTTAAAACATTTCAGTTTTTACTTTTATAAAAAAAAAATCTGTTTTTACTTTTATATAAAAAAACCAAATCAGTTTTTTTTTTCTTTTATCTGTTTTAAAATTCAGGTTTTTAAAATGATTTTAAAAATTCCAGTTTTAATACTTTTAAAAATTCCTGTTAAAAATATTCAGTTTTATACCTTTTATAAAATTCAGATTTTAACTTTTAAACATTTTCAGTTTTTATTTTTAAAACAAAAATCATTATTAAATTCGGTTTTTTGTAAAATAAAAATAAAACAATAAAATAAACAGAAATTCTTACAGAGAGGGGGGGGGTCTTCGCAGACGTCGGAGGCTCCTCGAAGTGGGCGTTCGCTAGGGCTTTGAACGGGGGGCTTCGGGGTCGATCGCTGGAGGCGGGGCTTGGGTCTTCGATCGGTGGTGCGGCTTCTTCACAGGCGTCGAGACGAGGGTTGGGGGGGCGCGGCTCTTCGTCGGCGTCAGGTCTCGAGGTGGCGACTGCTTCGCGAGGGGGAGGGCTGGATCGGCGCTAGGGTTTTTCTTCTTTTTTTTTTTTTTTTAATTTATGTTTTTAACTGAATCGGGGGGGGGGGGGCAGAAAGGAGATAAGGAGGGAAAAATAGATATTTTTTTTTTTTTTAATTATTAAATTTAGCAAAAAGTTGACTTTTACATATGACCTCGAAACGAGGCCCACCGCCTGTCGTCCATAGCGTTTTACCCCCATTCCGAACACAATGGGATATGTATCGCAAACTGGTTTGATCATTACAATCGGTTTCCTTTTGAATTTACATTTAAATCACTATATTGAATTTTAAACGCACATTTCAAATTACTGGGGCCACATACTAACTAGAAAAATTCTAGAAAAATATTTTCTAGCTTCGTATTGACGATACGGTCCTAACAAAACTAGTTTCGTCGAATTCTGAGACCGTTTGCAAAATGGCCAATTTCCAGTCGATTAAAATCAACTGAAACTGGTCAAACGCGTTTTCCTTCGCCACGCTCACATATTGGTTCGAAAAATTATGAAATTTGAAACCTAGCAATAACTTGACACTGCGGATCTAACAAAAGTGGTTTCGTCGAAATCCGAGGTCGTTTGCAAAATGTCCATTTTTAAGGGCCTGAATTCCATAGCGACTATTCAGAATTTTCAACTGAACATATCTTTTGATTCCCGCTATCAAATTTCGATTGGTCGGATTCGTTAGAAAGATATTACCAATTAGATTCCATTATTGTTGGTTTCACTAAAATCTGGATTGTTTTGCACCCGGTATATTCAAAATGAAGTTTGAAATCGAATTATCGAACTACCGCGCCATTTTCAATTCTATATATAATTATATTTAATTATATTGGTTTTCAAATGTCGATTCAACTCAGTTTTCATCGCCATTACTTAAAATATTTATTTTAAATATTTAAAATCCATTATTTTAGCCAATTTAAAATTTTTAAATTGGTTCAGATTTTCTGGGTCGTTACAATGTCCTTGCCTGATTTTGTGTTGCCCCATTTTCTAAATCGGCTTGAATGCTTGCGTGATTATTGCCTATGAATTCTGACTTTTTTTTGCGTTAATCATTGATTAAAATCGGTTGAGTTCAAAAACAAGGAAACACATATATTTGGCTCCCACTTAAACTCTTGCCATAAAATGTTTTCAGAACAGAATTGATTTATTCCCTATGTTTCCTTAAATGAATTCAGCCTTGATGGGTTCCTAAAAGAAACTGCATGATTTGTTTCCAAAAATTGATTGTGAAAAACTGGAAATATTTTCTCTCCAAAAAAACTTTTGAATTTTGATAGAAAAAAAACTTTCTGGGCCGCTTTAAAAACTTGACAAAAAAATTTGAACGGTTGAATGATTTCTGCCAAATCATTTCTGGAAATCCTTTTTCCTCTTTGCCTTGGATAAAAATATGATTTACTGCCACGAAATTATGTATTGTAAAACTGGGAATATATGGAAATTAGGAAAAGAATTCTTGCTCCACTTTAACACTTGCCAAAAATGATACTGGGATGTCTTTTATTCTCTATGGTGTTTGAACATGAATTTTGTCCCTTTGTTTCCTGGATTAAATGCCATGAATTCGTGATTTAAGACTGGAAACACATGACATGATTTTCTGTTTTTAAAACTACATGAGTATATCTGGAAACTATTGATTTCTTGCTTAAAACAAGGTTTGTGCAATTATGAGTGTCCACACATGCCATTTTGACACATTGGCTCGACCATTTCCTTTACTTATGTATTTAGACCAAATGAACCTGAAGTTGTTGCACCCATTAATGCTTTGATCTGACTTGTAGCAGTTTAAAAACTTGCCATATAATGAATTTTGGTTTCTTGAGTATTTCTGAAAATTAAATGATTTTCCAAAAGTTGATTGTGCAAAACCGGAAAAACTTTTGACCTTGCTATTAAAAAATCTGGAAATATTTTCTTGTCAACTATGATCACTGTGAATTTTGGAACTTATTGAATATGGTGGTAACTTCATCCCAATCATGTTAAAATTCCACATCACTGTCTAGAACAAGTATATGATCATCATGTTGAATTGTTTGAGTACATTGGCATACTTGCTGTGGGCAGATAAGAACTTGTTGTTGTGCATTACTAAAACTGATCACACATGCTCCATTGATATGACTACCATGTTTTAGATGCACCAGAACTTGAAACACATTGCTCTGACCGGTTGTGAAACTTCCATTTTCATTGATGATCTGCCTTGATCTGAACATGATCCTTTGCGTTTGTTTACTATTTTGGCTGATTTGAAAATGAAATCAACCATGCTTGAAATTGTTGCTGAATCATCATGACCCACTCATGCTTCATGCTGTTTGACATTGCTTTTGTAGCACTTGAGTATGTGTTCACCAGGTTTCTTTGAACCGGACCATTTTTGTATTGCTGTGTATGCATTGTTTTGTGCTCGGCCATTTAAATTTGTCATGTATTTGCATTGTCCCTTGACATGTGATGCACTGAGTCGAGATGGTCCACGTGGCTACCCCTCAGTTGATCGCCGATTGCCAAGGCAGTGCACACGTGTATATCTATACACGTGTGTATATGCATTCATCAGACAAGATTTCCTGTCCTTATACTATACATATATAAACTGACTAGACACAGATGAATCAGATCAAGTCATGAAAAATGATAAGAAACACACTAGAAATCTGAGGCAAATAAATTTTTTAAAAATAAAAGTTATATTCACATGTATTTTGAAAATTATTTCTGCTCCATATACTGTATGTGTGTTTCTGTATATGACAGGTATGAAGATGATGACTGGACTGACAGTGACTAGATTGACTGTAAAGTGTGAAGACAGAAAAACGAAGCAAAACAGTATTAGTGTTTCAATGTCGCTGAATATGAGAGAAATTGTGTGAATGTGTCTGTGAATGTAAAAAAAATGTCTGAGCGTTTTTGTAGTGAGGAGCAGATATGTAAATGAAAATGATGTGTAATGTAATAGTGAATTACAGTGTCTTGTACTAATAGTGGAGTTGTGAAATTTGTAATGTTTGAATATTGAAATAAAATATTCTATTTAAATAAAATACTGTGTTAATATTTGAATTTATGTACAATTGTATTTTATTTAAATATAAATATTATATTCCTGTCTATGATGTATATATGAAACAGTACAATAATAAACACATTTATAATAGAAATATATTTGGTTGTTATCATCAAACAAAAATCATATAATTGTGTATACAACACCATTATATACAACAGAAAACTCCAAATCTCTTCGCTATTATCGGCATATCTCTTTTTCCTATCTTAGGAGACTTTCATTCATTGCCGAATGATCTTAATATTTTCTGAAGTTTCCTTAACCATATCTGGCACAATTATCAATTTCTCACCTGCCTACAACCAATACGAAGGAGCATTGCATAGTCTCCTATATAAGGCTTTATATGGAGCCATTCCCATGCTTAACTGCCAACAATTGCAACAAGCTGCTAGGTCTTTTCGGCTCTGCCTTAACCAATTGGCAATTCATGCACCTGAAGGTAAATTTTCCAATGTCCTTCTTCATGCCTTCCCAGTAGTATGTTTTTATCATGTGTCTATACATCTTATTATCACCAGGATGTATGGTTAACTTTGAGTGATGACACTCTTTAAGTACTTCATCTCTTAATCCATCGATGTTGGGTACAACCAATCCCCCACCTTTCCGAAGCCATCCATCACGGTCAAGTTCGCATTTGCTATTAACCTCATCATCTATACTTGTTTTTACTTTGGTGATGGTTTCCAACAATCTAGGATCGCTCCTCTGACTAAAACCAATCTGTTCGACCAAAGTTGCTCTAATCGTTAAGCTTGTCAACGTTTCTCTCTAACTTATATCTAGTTCTGAAGTCATAACCACTAATATATTCCAGTTGCTTCCATTCTAGAAACGTAGCCCCTAAACCAACATGTCTCCTACTTAAAGCATCAGCGACCACATTACCCTTTCCTGGGGTGTATGTGATATTAAATCATAGAAAGCCAAGAATTCCAACCATCGCTATTGATGGAGATTTAAGTCTTTCTGAGAGAAAAGATACTTTAATAACTTGTGGCCGGTAAACAACTCGAATCTTTCTCCCAAAAAATAATGCATCCACATCTCCAATGTGAACACAATGGCCGCCAATTCTAAATAATTCGTGGGGTACCGCTTCTCATATGGCCTTAGTTTCCAACTAGCATAAGCAACAACTCTACCCCCTTGCATCAACATTCCACCTAATCTGGTACCACAAGCATCAACATATATCGTCATCTCATCATTCCCTTTCGGAATAACCAGCACTGGAGCGCATGTCAACTTTTCCTTTAGATTTTTGAATGCACACTCGAATTTTACATCCCATACAAAAGCTTGATTCTTCCTAGTTAATTGTGTTAACGATGCTGCTATCTGGGAGAAGTTCTAGATAAACTTACGATAATATCCAGCTAATCCGAAGAAGCATCTCAGATCAGTTTCATTCTTGGGCGTAGACTAATCTTGTATTATTGCCATCTTTGCGGGGTCCATGGAAATATCGTTCTCTGAAATAACATGGCAGAACAACCTCACTTCCCTCCTCCAGAAGTGACATTTAGAAAATTTTGCGTTTAGACGATGTTTCCTTGACACCTCCATTACAATTTTCAAATGCTTCTTGTGTTCTTCTTCTGTCTGTGAGTAGACTAGAATATCATCTATGAACACCAGCACAAATTTATTCAGTTGATCCCTGAAAACACGATTCATGAGGTCCACGAAATATGTCGTTGCATTAGCCAGCCCGAATAGCATGACCAACCAATTATAAAAACCAAATGATGTCTGAAACGCCGTTTTAGGCACACACTCATCAACTAGACATAGCTAATGAAATCCTATTGCCATATCTAATTGAGAAAATATCTGTGCACAATTCAGTTAATCAAATAAATCCTCTATCCATGGAAAAGAATATTTGTTCTTTCTCGTCACCTTGTTCAGCTCACCGTAGTCTACACAAAATCGAAAGGATCCATCTGCCTTTATACAGAATACAACAAGTTCACCCACTTGTAAACACTTCTACGAATAAATCCCTTTCTCAAGAGGTCACTCCTTGCACCTCGATCTCTCGCTGCTTTCTTGGTGTCATCCATCGAAAAGGCATCACTATAGGTCTGGCATCTTTCACTAAATAAATATGGAACTCAATGTCTCAGTGTGGTTGAAGCCAGGTCATTTCTTCAAAGATGTTTGGATACTCGCCAGCAATAGGCACACCTAATAACTCAATATGCAGTATGTCGAGGGAATATAGAAAACTAGCATCACCTCATCACCAGGTAAACCGCCCAACACTACCGTCTGCCCACCATTCACACCAGTGGTCATCGAGGACCTCTCATAGTCCATCGCTCCCAATGCCTCTAGAGAAAATTAACTCCAAGGATAATAACAAACCATGTAAAGAGCCAAACAAAACAATCAAAGGAAAACATGCATCCATGACATGATAAGACTAACCCATAAAAATCCATGAAAAGGTTGGTTGAAACACCAATCGAGTTCACCACCACTAAAGGGTAGTCAACGATTTCAGGTTCCAATTCCAAACTATCTACCAGGTCACTAGATATGAAGGAGTGGGAAGCCCCAGTGTCAGACGGAACACGAACATGAATATCATAAACTAACAACATACCCTGAATGACGATGCCATTTGCCTTCTCCACTGCTGTTGGGGAATTAAACGAAGAAGGAACAACACTAATAGCATTTGACTTCACCAACTGCTTCTGCTTAGGTGGCTCGGGATAATCCTTTTTCATGCGCTCAGGTTTGTTGCAATTATAGCACCTCCGACCTCCGACCTTGCACTCTTTGATGTAAATACCTTTTTCTACACACTGTAGCATTCCACCTCAAATATAGGTCTCTTTTTTTGACCATCTGTAGTCTTCTTTTTCTATCCGTCTTTTGACTAAAAATGGCTTTTTATTATTATTATTATTTTTTCTTGCCGCCACCGCTCACCGGATGTAATGGCCCATATTTTTAATCGCTTATTTGAGCATTTAAAAATGGTTTTAAACGTTGTTTTGCAATTTAATAACTTTAATTGAATGGTTTTGGATATTTTATTAATATAAATAATTTAATAATAATTTAATTTTGAAATAGTCGGAATGAGTTGAATTTGCAATACTGTATGAATTGGCAATATAAAAGATTGAAATTAAGTTTGGTTTTAAATCATACTGACGAATTCGTTTATTAAACGACGTTTGAATGTTTAATTTATAAATTAATTATAAAACGAGCTGCAGTATGCGGTAGTTTGTAATATAACGTTTTAAACATTAATTAAATTAGCCAGATCCAATATAAGTCGGATTTCTTTGAAACAAGAAACGTTTGGATCTATTGGATAATATTTTTCTAATAGAAGAGAAAATATCGAGTTTTTATCTTGTAGATTTTGTTTTATGTCTAAATCAAATTATCAAAAGGTCGCTGTGGAATTTCGTTTATAAACTATAACGTTTTTATGTAAAATAAAAAGGATTTTTTAAATAAATTGAATATCGTTTAAACTTGGAATTAAAACGTTGAGTTTAAAGTATCAAGTTAAATTTATATTCTGGAGTTATATTAATTCTATATGAATTTATATAATAATAATTTATTATCAATGATTTTGTTTATTTTGAGATCAATAAACATTTTATCGGTTCAATATGAAACTTAAAAATAGTTGATTTTCAAACGAACTCAGATTTCAATGAAACAAATTTTGTAAAATCCATAACGGTTAATAATTGCTAGATTTTCAGTATCGCATTAATTGGAGTTATTTTGTGTCCATACGTGGTATAAACGCGTATTGTTTAACTGTTTGAAATTAAAATAGCGATTTTACAAACGATCTCGGAATTCGACGAAACAAGTTCCATCGTATTAGGAATATTAAATTATTGTATGATGTCTAGTTTCATCACGATCGGAGCTCGTATATATACGTACAAACTTAAAACGTCAAATTATTATATTATAATATGTATATAAAAAAATCTTTGGTACCTATCAAAAATATCAGTGCACAAATCTTATATTATTCTATCTGATCTGTTACAGTAAGATTCGCTGCAGAAGTTAATCAAAAATCTCAGCCGGTTTGGTTTAAAAAATTAATTTTGCCTTCATTCAATTCAATGGAAACAGTACAAAATCGAGGAAAACCTTACCCAATCTTCTCAATACAACCTTATCCTGTAAATCGCATGTTACTTTCTGCATTTCTAGAGCAAACATTTTGGCAGATTAACATTTAAAATAATATATATACACACATATAATGAACAACACTGTCTCGTTCCTCTCTGTATATATGTATAATGTGAACCCACGAAGCCTACTTCCTTCTCATTCATTTCACAACAAAAATAAAATCCATTCGATATTTCAATAAATCCTATAAAATCGAAACTACAACAAAATCAAACGCTTTTCAACCCACGGAACTCGTATCTGCGTAAGTGCCACATTCGTATGGCTTCCATGATGTTTGAATGATTTTCTGGAGTTGGGTTTTTTCAGCAACCGACCTAGGCAGTGGCATGTGGAAATTTTGGGGACGTTGAGGCAGAAAGAGGGTCGGCGCAGTGATCCTTGGGAGGAGTGTAACACCCCATAATTTTATAATATTAAAATTGACAAATTAAAGAATACTTAATTTTTAAAAGAAGAATTAAGAGAAACGAGTTACGCCATTGCGTTCGTCTCGGAATTCTTCTTGAAATAGAGTCCAAGTTTGCATAAAACAGATATAGTATGAAGAAGTTATGAAGCTTAGAAGATTTCAGTTTAATTCAGATTTAAAATAATAATTTAAAACGAATTCGAAATTCAAATCAGCAAGAAGTGAGCTGGGCGGGAATTATCCTGCTCTAGGATGTCGACCCCTCTAGGGGAGTCGACATAGGTGTTGACCCCCCTAGGGGAGTCGACATAGGTGTCGACCCCCCTATAGGGGTGTTGAACCCATCGGACCATAACGAGCAGTGACGAATTTTTGTGGTTTATGGCTTATGTGGCACTCCAGGATTGGCTGAGTGATGTGGTTTTCTTGTTTGGATGGTTTAGATGGATCCTAGCCTAATTTAAAGGCCATAATGCACCCATTTCTCCTATAAATAAACACCTAGACCTAACCCTAATTTCATTAACAAAATTCATGGCGCCTCCATGCTACTAAAATCTAAATTAACCTAGTCTCCACCAAAGTAAATCAAATTCAAGTTGTAAGATAAAGATCAAAGTCTACATAAACGGTTTAGCTACTCAACTTCAGAAATCATAATTTAGAACTATTCTCTATCCTTAATCCTATCGTTGTGAGTCTATGTCACTTTCACAAGATAATTAAATTAAAAGTGACTGTGATAAATTGTAAATTGGATTTAATGTGTATGCCTGTAATGAATCTTATCAAGTTTGCAAATTGTCACCTTTTTGATTCATATCCATAAACCTGTCATATGCCTTTCTGATCTATTCTATCATTACATGCCTGTTTATGTTCAAATGCATGTTCTTATGTTTATGCCAGTTTTGATGTCATGATTCTCTTCCCTCCTCCTTTTCCTTTTTCTTTTTATGAGATTAGGCTAACTTCGAGTCTAACATATTATGTGAGATTTGCGTACAAATAACGTTTGAACGATTGGGAAAAGTTTGGTAAAATTGAAATAATATGTAATTTGTAATTGGCATAAATTGATGATGACTATGGATTGGGCATAATTATACATAACTGGTAAATATGAGATTTGTCATAAGTGGGTTTGGGTAAAATTTGGTATAACTTGTATACATGGGATTATAGGCATAAAATTGGATTAGAATTTGTCACATAAATTTGGATTGGAATTTATGGGTAATTGGGAATAACTATAATCCATAATTGGAGTATGAACTAAAGAAAGTGATAATGAACGCCTAAAACATGAGGTTAGATTCGAATTGCGGTATAAGACTACCCGGAACCGCCTGGCACATCCAGCAACCGCAATTTGGTAATTTAATGTGAGAGGTCAAAGGCACAAATTAGATGCGTAATAATGCAAAGACATGAGGTTAGATTCGAATTGCGGTTTAAGCCTGCCCGGAACCACCCGACAGATCCAGCAACTGCTAAACGGTAATCTAATGTGAGGGGTATTGCAAGATTACAGTTATAATGGATTAATAAACACTTAACTAAGATAAGACATGTAGTAAGACATGGGGGTTATGTGGGTGACATGGGTGACATGTGAAATATAACTCGAAGCACTTGGTGAAACATGTGATTAGACATGGGAATAAAGAGGGGTTAAGTGGGAATTCCTAGTGGGGACCGAGCTTAGAGGTAAGCTTGTGTCAAGTGGGTGGACCCTTTTCAACTAGTAACCCATTTTAGTATCTATGTGAGCTCGAACTAGGTCAAGGACGGGACACGCTTACTGGGTTGATTGTAAAAGGTCAATAAAGAGTTAGCGATGGCAACGCAAGTCCAACGGAGTCTTGTGCGTGCATGGGTCCGGGCTGGTAGGTAAGACGTTGTTGCATCGTGTAGGTATAAGCCGTGCATCTTAGTAGTATTGGGTTGCCACTTTAGGGAGTGATACACCCTGTTGTGGGACCAACACGGCTATCTATGAGTTAGGGAGCCGATCGAATGGGGAGGGTAGTGGGTACAACTAGTGGAGATAGGAGCAGGCGGCACCTATGACAGCAGCTAGGGGTACACAAAAATTTTATCATTATTATGTTTGTTTAAGAGGGATCGTCTTTTAGTATGTAACTAGTATGGTGCAGAGCATATCGTAGAGTTGTTAGGAGCGCAACCGATGTTCTATCTTACTTACCTAGTTTACCTTGTCACATCTGCTTATGTTACAACCATCTCTTATATCCAGTTTATTTCTTATCCAGTTACTTTACTGATTATATTGTTAAAGTTACTGGACTCGCCAGACTTTATGTCTGACCTTGTTTGTTTTGCCTCTTTTCTTTCCTTCCCCCCGGGTCCTCAGGGTGGGAATTAGTGGAGCTTGACTTGGATTTCTTTCTTCTTGGAGTACTTGGAGTGCTGAGAGTAATGCTTAGCTTTATCTCTTTTTCTTTGTGGCTATTTGGAGTAGGATTATGCTTTTGTTTTATGTACTCTGATAATAATTTTGTTCAAGGTGGATATTTATGTACTTGACTTTAGTATGGTTTTGATGTTGTAATCAAACATGATTTGCTTTTTCGCTGCAATGAATAATGTTTAAATTTTTAAGTACCATTTTATATGCCTGTCTTGTGATGTTCTGTTCTATACTCTTATAATGCTCCATGAAAGTTAATGCATTCCCTTAGTGAGTGACATTAATGGACGTGGGGTGTTACATGTGGTATCAGAGCTGAAGGTTACCAGAATAGATAAAAGATTTTGAAAACCATTTTCAAAAGCAATTCTAGAAAGAAGTATTTTCAAAAACATGTTTTAAAGAAGGTGTTTTCAAGAATAAGGTTTATTATGAAAAACATAATCCCAAAAAGCCATATATTTATCTTTTGATTTTCTGTTTTTAATCTCTTCTTTTTTCCTTTCAGCATGTCTATGAACCCGTTATACCCGAGGGCGTACAGATACCAGGCTGGTTTAGAAGGTATCTGGAGGCTAGCGCTACTGCCGCAGGCCCAACATACGTTCCTCCTCCCCCACCTGCAACCGCTCCTCCTCCTCGTGTGGACGCTTTTTCAAAGATATGCAAAGACTTCCGTGCGATGGGCGGAAAATCGTTTCATGGGACTGATACGTTTGTTGAGGCTATAAATTGGCTCAAGGAAGTGGAGGACTTGTTTGGTATCTTTGAGATAAAAGATGGAAGGAAAGTTCAGCTAGCCGCTTGATTGATAAAGGACGATGCCTCATTTTGGTGGGAAGTAACTAATGGAGGGCGTGCAGTGGAGACGTGGATGGATTTTAGATAAAGGTTTGAGTTGAAATTTCTTTCACAAGCAGAGGAGAGTTTATACATGGAGGGGTTCTTGGCTTTGAAACAAGGGATTTTGTCTGTGAAGGAGTACGTTAACAAGTTTAACCAGTTAGCAAGATTTGGTATGGAATTAGTTAATACACCACATAAGAAGGCCTTGAGATTTTTCCAAGGGTCTAAATGAACCATTGCACGGGTTAGTTATGTCCCACCTTCCTATGGGGGCTACTTTTGAGAAACTGGTTGATATGGCGCTGATGCATGAAGAGGAGAAAGGTGCTAACGCTAATAAGGCACAGGATAAGAAAAGGGATCCAAAGAAAGCACAACAACAACAAAATAAAGGTGGTGAGGATAACAAGGGCCAAGGGAAGAAAAGGTGTTTAATTGTGGAACACCGGGCCACTTAAGCAAGGACTGCAGGAAGAAGAAGAAGACGGGTTGCTTCCAGTGTGGTGAGGCAGGACATATGATTAAAGACTGCCTAAGGAGGCAAGGACAAGGGCAAGGACAGAGTACAGGATCTACTTCTGGAGGGCAGGTTCACGCTCTCATGGTACCTCCGCAAGAGAGAGGTAGAAACATTTCTGTTGAAAGTTTGATTTTCCTTTTGATCATCATGTTCGTACTTTGTTTGATTCTGCACTTCACATTCATTCATATCTGCTTCTATTGTTGAGTCTCTGCACCTAGATACTAGTATAGTAGTGGATCCCATTAGTTTCTCAAATCCTATTGGGGATACGGCTCATCTTTCTATGTTATGTCGGGGTTTGAGAATTTTTGTTTATGGCGTTGAGTTCGAATGCAATGCTTATGTGCTTGGTTTCACGGGCTATGGGTTGATTCTAGGAATGGACTGGCTAGCCAAATATGGTGCCATTCTCGACTGTGAACGGAGGGTAGTAAGACTATTGACTAGTTTGGGTAATACTCTCGATTTCTCATGCGATCCTAAGGGTTTGGTTATGCTTAGCTACCTAAAATCTCTTGACACATCTATTGATGATTTGCAATCTGTTCGAGTAGTCAGTGAGTATGCAGATGTCTTTGAGGAGGTTAGGGGCTTACCTCCAAAATGCGAGATAGATTTCCGTATATACTTGGTGGACAATGCAATGCCAGGTGCATTGCCTATGCGCCACATGGCTCCAAGAGAAAGGAGGGAGCTTAGTAAACAAGTGAAAGAGTTGCTTGAGAAAGGATTTATAAGAAGAAGTATCTCGGAGTGGGGTGCTCCAGTTGTTTTTGCTACGAAAGTTGATGGTTCACTTAGACTGTGTATGGACTATAGAGAGCTAAATAAACTCACGAAGAAAAATAGACATCCATTGCCGAGGATAGATGATTTGTTCGATCAGTTGGTTAGTGCTTCGGTTTTCTCGTAGTTGGACTTAGCTATAGGATTTCATCAGTTGAGGGTAGCTAAGGATAGATAAGACCGCTTTTAGGACCTCCGATGGTTTCTTTGAATGGCTAGTCATGCCTTTTGGTTTGACAAATGCACCTGCATATATTGTAGACTTGATGAGTAGGGTGTTTAGGGAGCTTCTAAACAAGTTCGTGGTGGTCTTTGTGGATGATATTTTGGTATACTCTAGAAGCGAGGAAGAGCATGCCCTACATCTTAGGGAAGTATGAGAGACCCTTCGAGCACATCAAATCAAAGCTAAGTTCTCCAAATGTCATTTTTGGAGGAAGGAAGCAATATTCTTAGGGCACGTGATCTCTAAGGAAGGGATAGCTGTGGATCCCGCGAAGGTAGTGGCAATCCAAGATTGGAGGATTCCTAAGAATGCAACAGAAGTAAGAAGTTTTCTTGGTTTTCCGGGCTATTATAGAAAGTTCATTAAGGACTTTGCTAAGATATCAGCCCCACCTACTCGACTGACGAAAAAGAATTTAGCCTTTTCTTGGGATGTTGACTGTGACGATGCTTTCCAACGTTGGAAGAGGGCATTAACGACAACTCCAGTTTTAGTTTTTCCAGATGGGAGTAAGCCATTCATAGTGTATACCGACGCTTCGGGACAGGGCTTGGACAGTTTTTATGCAAGAGGGAAGGGTGATATGCTATGGTGGAAGGCAGTTGAAGGTCCATGAGAAGAAATACCCTACCCACGACTTGGAGTTAGCTGCCATAGTTTTTGCGCTTAAGTTTTGGCATCACTATTTGCTTGGAGAGAGGTTTGAGTTATATACAAACCATAAGTCGCTTAAATACTTGTTCTCTCAAAAAGATCTAAACTTAAGGCAACAGAGGTGGATGGAGTTCTTAGCATCCTACGATTTTGAGATTGCATATACCCCTGGCAAGGGTAACATTGTAGCTGACGCCTTGAGTAGAAAGAAGTTGACTTTGAGTCCTTTATTTGTTGAGCGGCAGAGCTTAGAGTATATATATCTGCCTTTGATTTTAGACCCTCCGTCGATTATGTACCTGGTTTATTAGCTTCATTAGAGGTGCGACCTACACTTTTGGGACAGGTAGGGGCGGCATAGAGAGATGACCCACAGTTGATGGAGATAGTAGAAAATCTCATAAGAGGGGAGTCTTCGTGCCATCTTAGTAGTTATACTATAGATTAGAGAGGTTGGTTGCGTGGGGATGGAAGACTTTGCGTATCACGAGATGATAATTTGAGAAGGACAATCCTTGAAGAGGCACATCGTTCTAAGATGACCATACATCCCGGTGGTGACAAGATGTATAGGGAGATGAAGCGAGTTTTATTTTGGGACGGAACGAAGAAGGATGTGGCTGAGTTCATTTCTAGATGCTTAGTGTGCCAGCAAGTTAAGGCTGAGAAAAAGAAGTCTGGCGGGTTGCTTCACCCTTTAGAGGTTCCACAGTGGAAATGGGAAAGTGTTTCCATGGATTTTGTTGACTGGTTGTCGAGGTCAAGGAAAGGTAATACGGGGATTTGGGTAGTAGTAGACAGACTTACCAAGAGCTCCCATTTCATTCCCATTAAGAGTAAAAGGACAGCGGCATGGTTAGCATATGTTTATCTCCGAGAGATAGTTCGTCTACATGGCATACCTTCTAGTATTGTGAGTGATCGAGATCCCATTTTCACTAGTGAGTTTTGGAAGAGCTTGCAAGAGCCAGTAGGAATGCAATTGTGTTTGAGCACCGCTTATCACCCTCATACGGACGGCTAAACCGAAAGAGTGAATCGAATTCTAGAAGATCTTTTGAGGTTATGCATCTTGGACTTTGGAGGGACATGGGAGGAACACCTTCCATTAGTAGAGTTCGACTACAACAACTGCTATCAGACTAGTATCGGCATGGCACCTTTTGAGGCTTATATAGGCGACCTTGCCGATCACTGACTTGTTGGTGGGAATCTACGGATAAGATTTTTCTTAGGCCCTATATGGTTAGAGAAACTTCGGAGAAGATAGACTTGATTCGAAGACGCATGAAAATGGCATAGGACCGGCAAAAGTCATATGCTGATAAGAGAAGGACCGATGTTGAGTTCGATGTTGGAGACATAGTCTTTATTAAAGTATCACCGTTGAGAAATGTAATTCGCTTTGGAGCCATGGGGGAATTGGCACCAAGGTTCGTAGGGCCATTCCCCATTACAGAGCGAATTGGACAGATGGCCTACAGAGTGAAGTTGTCCGAGGAGCTTAGTGGTGTGCATGACGTGTTTCATGTGTCGCATTTGAGGAAGTGTTTACATGATACTGCAGAAGTAGTAGAGTCGAGCATGCTTAGAGAAGTGGAAGTAGAGCAAGATGCCACGATTAGACGAGCTCCTACATGCATACTTGGATCGGAGGTCAAGAAGTTAGGAAACCAAGAGGTCAAGTTGGTTAAAGTCCAATAGGGAGATGATCAAGGAGAAGCGACTTGGGAAACAGAAAATAAGATACGTGCATCGTAACCTTTCCTTTCTGAGGGTATGTTCTTAACTTTTCCTTTTTCTACCACTTTGTTTATACTTATTCTATCATTTAGTGTATCCTCTCGATTATATCTTCGATCTTTAGGTAGAAAATCTTATGGTTGTAAACATGTGTTTGAAACATGTTATGTTTAGTGGATGCAAGTGGTTGCTAGTGGTTGCTCGTGGATGCATTTACACACACTTTAGGCACTAAGATCGGCTCAGTCACTTTCATATTGCATATTGCATATATTTGTTTATTGATTGAAATTTGATGTGTTATCATGTGGATGTTGCATTTGAGTGAATGATTGTGCACTCATATAGGAGTTATAAAGTGCATTAGGAATAATTGCATACATGTTGGACTCATGGTGCTGACATAGTTCACATTAAGGAGGTCAACTGAATCAGTAGAACACCTGATCTTTGCATTAGATAAGGAACATATACACACACTTTTGCATATGTTCATATAGCATTAGAAATCTTTTAAGGACAATGGATGTTGGTGGATGACGGATGAGTAGATGGATGATTGGATGGTAGGATACATTCTTCTTAACTTGGAGATTTCGGGGACGAAATCCTTTAAGGAGGGGATAATGTAACACCCCGTAATTTTATAATAGTAAAATTGATAAATTAAAGAATACTTAATTTTTAAAAGAAGAATTAAGGGAAACGGGTTACGCCATTGCATTCATCTAAGAATTTTACTTGAAATAGAGTCCGAGTTTGCATAAAACGGATACAGTATGAAGAAGTTATGAAGCTTAGAAGATTTAAGTTTAATTCAAATTTAAAATAATAATTAAAAACGAATTCAAAATTCAAATCAGCAAAAAGCAAGCTGGGTAGAAATTATCCCGCTCTAGTGTGTCAACCCCTTTAGGGGAGTCGACATAGGTGTCAACCTCCCCTATAGGGGTGTCGACCCCATCGGGCCAGAACGGGCAGTGACGAATTTTTGTGGTTTAGGGCTTATGTAGCGCTCCAGGATTGGCTGAGTGATGTGGTTTTCTGGTTTGGATGGTTTAGATGGATCGTAACCTAATCTGAAGGCCCTAATGCACCTAATTCTCCTATAAATAAACACCTAGACCTAACCCTAATTTCATTAACAAAATTCATGGCGCCTCCATGCTGCTAAAATCTAAATTAACCTAGCCTCCACCAAAGTAAATCAAATTCAAGTTGGAAGATAAAGATCAAAGTCTACATCAACGGTTTAGCTACTCAACTTCAGAAATTAGAATTCAGAACTATTCTCTATCCTTAATCCTATCGCTGTGTGTCTATGTCACTTTCACAAGATAATTAATTTAAAAGTGACTGTGTTAAGTTGTAAATTGGATTTAATGTTTATGCCTGTAATGAATCTTATCAAGCTTACAAATTTTCACCTTTTTGATTCATATCCATAAACCTGTCATATGTCTTTCTGATCTATTTTATCATTACATGCTTGATTATGTTCAAATGCATGTTCTTATGTTTATGCCAGTTTTGATGTCATGATTCTCTTCCCTCCTTCTTTTCCTTTTTCTTTTTATGAGACTAGGCTAACTTCGAGCCTAACATATTACGTGAGATTTGCGTACGAATAACGTTTAAACGATTGGGAAAAGTTTGGGAAAATTGAAATAATATGTAATTTGTAATTGGGCATAAATTGATGATGACTATGGATTAGGCATAATCGTACATAACTTGTAAATATGATATTTGGCATAAGTGGGTGTGGGTAAAATTTGGTATAACTTGTATATTATAGACATAAAATTGGATTAGAATTTGTCACATAAGTTTAGATTGGAATTTATGGGTAATTGGGAATCACTATAATCCATAATTTGAGTATGAACTAAAGAAAGTGATAATGAACGCCTAAGACACGAGGTTAGATCCGAATTGCGGCATAAGACTGCCCGGAACCGCCTGGCACATCCAGAAACTGCAATTTGGTGATCTAATGTGAGAGGTCAAAGGGACAAATTAAACGCATAATAATGCAAAGACACGAGGTTAGATTCGTATTGTGGTATAAGCCTGCCCGGAACCACTCGACAAATCCAACAACTGCAAAACGATAATCTAATGTGAGGGGTCTTGCAAGATTACGATTATAATGAATTAATAAACACTTAACTAAGATAAGACATGTAGTAAGACATGGGGGTTAAGTAGGTGACATGGGTGACATGTGAAATATAACTAGAAGCACTTAACCAAGGTGGAACATGTGATTAGACATGGGAATAAAGAGGGGTTAAGTGGGAATTCCTAGTAGGGACCAAGCTTAAGAGGGAAGCTTGTGTCAAGTGGGTGGACCCTTTTCAACCAGTAACCCATTTTAGTATCTATGTGAGCTCGAACTAGGTCGAGGACGGGACACGCTTACTAGGTTGATTGTAAGAGGTCGATAAGGAGTTAGCGGTGGAAACGCAAGTCCAATGGAGTCATGTGCGTGCGTGGGTCCGGGTTGGTCGGTAAGACGTTGTTGCATCGTGTAGGTATAAGCCGTGCATTTTAGTAGTATCGGGTTGCCACTTTAGGAAGTGATACACCCTACTATGGGACCAACACGACTATCTATGAGTTAGGGAGCCGATCGAATGGGGAGGGTAGTGGGTACAACTAGTGGAGATAGGAGCAGGCGGTGCCTACGACAGCAGCTAGGGGTACACAAAACTACCATCATTATTATTACCATCATTATTATGTTTGTTTAAAAGGGATCATCTTTTAGTACATAACTAGTATGTTAGTATGGTGAAGAGCATATAGTATAGTGGTTAGGAGCGCAACCGATGTTCTATCTTACTTACGTTGTTTACCATGTCACATCTGCTTATGTTACAACCATCTCTTATATCCAGTTTACTTCTTATCCTGTTACTTTACTTAATATATTGTTAAAGTTACTAGACTCGCCAGACTTTATGTATGACCTTGTTTGTTTCGCCTCTTTTCTTTCCTTTTCCCCCCAGGTCCTCGGGGTGGGAATTAGTGGTGCTTGACTTGGATTTCTTTATTCTTGGAGTACTTGGAGTGATGAGAGTAATGCTCAGCTTTATCTCTTTTTCTTTATGGCTATTTGGAGTGGGATTATGCTTTTGTTTTATGTACTCTGATAATAATTTTGTTCAAGGTGGATAGTTATGTACTTGACTTTAGTATGGTTTTGATGTTGTAATCAAACATGTTTGCTTTTCCGCTACAATGAATAAAGTTTAAATTTTTAAGTACCATTTTATATGTCTGTCTTGTGATATTCTGTTCTGTACTCTTATAATGCTCCATGGAAGTTAATGCATTCCCTTAGTGAGTGACATTAATGGACGTGGGGTGTTACAAGGAGGCGCGCTGATCAATGGATTTTAGGGGGGAGATGGAACCGAAAAGCATCGCTAGTGGTACGGTTCTGGCCTGAAAATCATGAGGAAGATCTGGGTGCAAGTTGGGTTTCATGGCGTAAAGGTGGAAGCTACCACGGAGGAGAAGGGAACGGTAGTTGTTCTTGGTTAAACAGTGAAGAGGAGTGGAAGCTACGAGGGTTTATAGGTCATAGCATGGCATGGTAGATGTACAGTAGTGGGAGGATTTGGAAGAAGAGTATGGAGAGGCAGGCCGGCAGTATTTCCTGATAGGCTCTTGGGCCTTAGCCCATTTGTTTGCTAATGAAAAAAGGGGAAAACGGATGGACTGAGCTGACTTCCATGCGTTATGTATCTTTGCAAGGTTAAGGAGAGGTCACGGTTGGCTCTTTATTTTGTGGATATGTGAATACAGTTGTGGAGGCAACATGGAAAGAGGCAACAAAGAGTAAAATCTGTGTCGTCAGGGAAAATTACCTGTGTTGGAAGTGGACTGGCTCAGGCTCAGGAGCAATGGTAGTTGTGTGTAATTTGATTGAAGTTTGAACTGTTACGATCGTTCGTCAGTTAGGTGGTGAAGCTAGTCGAATGCACGTAGAGGATGATTAAGAATTCAATGAATCAAGGGGTATTGGAATCGCAAGGACAAAGGGCTAAGTTACTAAGTTGGTTCGGAATGGATTGGAGCTATCTGAAATTTCATTTATAAATGCATGTTTAAAATTGAACGAAACGACATGGAAATCGTCGATCGAAACAAATTGTGAGTTAACTTTTACGCTTTCTGAAATACTATAGTGTGATTAAATTCATTGGGTGTTTGTTTGCTTGGTTGATTATTAGTTGCTTATTGGTCATCGGCATTTTTTATGTTGAATTGGATGATTTAAATTTAAAAATTATTTTAGATATTATTATTAAATGTTGTTATGGTCTGTGATGTACGAAAAAAATAAGTTGGAGGATCCAACTGGATTCCTCAATATTTGTGTGCTATTTACCTTCATATTGTTTATATATGTGAACTATTTAACCCTATTGATGTTATAACCTATTTATGGTTGATTGGATGTTAATCGTTGAATTTAAATTCAATGTTTGTTGTGTTTTAATCAATAGACAGTATTGATAAAGTGATTGGCAGTTAATGGCCTAAAATCCATCGTTTTAAGACTTTGCTTTGCCGTTAGGCGAATTGACGCGATTGAAGTTACAAAATTTATTTTGAACTAAATCTAAGCATTCAAGTTGATTTTATATAAGTTATTTTAAAAAGAAGTTCTAATAAATTTATAATTGTATTTTTACAGAAGAAATTATTAAACAATATATACAGGAAATTCTTATGTTTTAATAGTAACTAAGTCAGAAATTAACTGAAAGCTTAATAATCGAAGATAATGATTTTCAAGAAAACAATTAAGCAGGTTATATAAAATTAATTTTATTTTTAATTAATTTATAAGAAAGAATAAAGAATTTAGTTAATAAGTTAACTGACGTTTTGACCTAGTCAACTATTTTAATTAGGTCAGTTTATTTAATTTGTTTTCCACTAATATAATAGAATTAAATTTCATAAGTAATTGATTAAAAACTTGATGGTTGTTCATAGAAGAAATATTCTTTTAGTTAACTGTATTTAAATAGAACTATTGAGTAGTTTATTTTTAAATAAGTTAAGTATTATTTTAAGGAAGTATTAAAAGAGATTAACTAATCTATGTTTAGTTAATTACGAGGTTAACGAATACTGTAGTAAATAATGAGATTAATTATTATTTTAATGGAAACCAATTAAGAAGTGATCGAGTTAAAAATGAAACTTAGTTGAAGTGTGTTAAGATTTATAAACAATGTTATTAACACAAATTTTATAACAAAGTTTACAAAGAGAGGTAAATCTAAGGCGATAATTTTTAATAAGCATCCACCTAATAATTGAATTAAGTGAAATAAAAGAAATAGAAAGAAGAAATTTCAATAAAATCAAGAAGAGCAGATATTGGATTTAAGTAAAAAGATTTGATAAACGGACTTAAGTTATAAATCCAAGCTGTTGTAAATAAGAATTGTATAACAAATTCAAGTTTATAAACGAGAGTTTATAAAAGGATATTTGTGTGCTAATGCGAAGATGTAAATGAGATTTTACTTAGTTAAGTAAAATGATTATAAACGAAATAAGATTTTCAAAGAAGATGATTAATGAATTGTAAATA
Organism: Allium sativum; assembly: GCA_030737875.1. NCBI lineage: Eukaryota > Viridiplantae > Streptophyta > Magnoliopsida > Asparagales > Amaryllidaceae > Allium > Allium sativum. Next base: position 1,011,343,528 of record CM060926.1, on the reverse strand, counting down.
TTGAAGATGATTAATGAATTATAAAGATTAATGTATAAGTCCAAATTGGAAATGTGACAACCAAAATTTCTGGTACCCTTTGAGTTGATCAAAAAACACCAGTCCAACCCAAATTGTACTAGAAACCCAGATGCCAATAGAAAGAATCTAGAGGGTGAGAAGAAGATAAGAAAGAAATATTAGAATAGAGGAATAAGAAGAACACAACATGACATAATCAGAGTCTCACATCGTAGCGGAACAAAATATAATATAGAAATAATCTTTATTGAGAGCTTGAAAGATACTCACAACATCAGAATACATCACACATCTGGATAGTTATAATAATTTGTCCTCATATACAATACACATCGGAATAAATACTAATACGTCTGAACTTCTCCAGCACGTCTTCTGAACTTCGTAGTGTCTAATAACCTGAACCTGCAAAACCCGGGCTAACCCGAACATTTCAAACACCGGGTCAGTCTGGTGAACCAGAGTGAGAAACCCACTAAGTTTAAGCGTATCAACCAACTTGATTTTAAAGTTAAACAAATCTTTTCTGAAAGAAAAAGATAGTCGTAAGACCAAATCCACACATAAACACGGACAGTTTTTACTTATGATAACCCAAAACATTTTGAAATCATACATATCATCTGATATTATAATAGTGTCTAAATACAAATAAATATCAATCTAGCGGAACGCTTGTATCTCATGCCCCACATATATAGTATACAATCAAAACCGCGGGCGCTTATTGGAGATTGGATTATGACTATGACAAGGTATGGAACCACCTGCCGATAGTGTATCTCTAGAGAGGAATACATCAACCCAAGAATGTCTTGCAACCCGACCCACACATGACCGACCACTCATTTCGTTTGAGTGTATCGAATGTATATCACCAACGGTTGGGATCAGCAACCGTTTCTCGAAAGGGACAACATCGATAGATTTAAGAAGAAAAATGAATTTCTCTAGATAGGTGATTACACACCCTAATGGGAGCGACCCACATAGCCATGCTGCCTGCCCGATTTTTGCCATTTCCTAGTTGTGAGGCGTGAGGTTTAAATTATCTTTTTTAAGATAGCACACCACTATTCACTTTGAATGCCGCATCGTCAAATCCATCGGAAATCGCTAATTGATTTCCACAAAAATACTCAGATTGTTAGCCTAAAGAAATTTCCCTTCTTTGCCACCAACTTCGTACTTTTGAAGAAATCAATGTACGTAATTCCTTTGGAAATACTCCGTCAGACACACGTCCATACAAGTTGTCCTAGGACTAGACAACCGAAGGCACCCTCCTACTGCATCCTAGGAATCACCCTATAGATCAGTAGCGAGTAGTCCTTGCAATCTGCAGATTCCAATAACGTCAGAATCAGAAATCAAATAACTCTAGATGCATGCCAAAGAGATCCGATAGGTCGTTCTTATGCTTATGAAGATCCACGGTCTTCACTGCTCTATCTTCAATCTATATCTTCGACGATTTCGTATTTGCTAGTTCGGAATGGTTTTCGAATACAAATTCGATCCTAGTGTTTCCGTACCAACAATCGTATTGGCTAGATTTGATAGTCGGTTATTTAACTATCAAATAACAATCATTCTGTCTTGAAGATAAAAATGAGTCCCCTGGTTCAGTAGTCAGCATCACTTGGCCTTTATAAATCATAATTTAAACTTCTTAATATTTCGATAATTAAACACAGTATTAACTTCTTATTTTATTATAAAAGTATTCTCATAAACTATTTTAAATATATTAGAGCTAAATCATATACATATCCAACCAAGTTTCAACACATTTCTCGTAAAACATCGTTACAAAATCACTCCTCATTCCATTTCTTGAAAACAATAACTATACTTCCCTTTTGAATAAATTTATTCAAACACATCTCGTTAATTTCTCAACTCTCGAAAATATCATTATATTTTCTCAACATTCATTAGTCCCCAACCGAAAACTTGTAAGTGAACAACTCCCTATATATCAATCCCGAAGGCCGAGACCAACATCAACACTCAAGGAGTCGTCCAACTCAACTAATCTCCAGTCCGTTTCTAATCTTTTCTTAACTCCTTATCAACCCATATTATTCCACTTTTCGGTCACTCAACCATTTCCCTCTTTGAAACCTCGTTCAATTCCATTCGTTTCACTTAATTCACTATTAAGTGTTCCTAATTCAAAACCCAATGTTTTGGCTTCACGCCTCCTTCTTTATGAACTGTATTTATAAACTTGGTTTTAATATAACTCCTCTTTATCTCAACTTCTTTTTACTTATTTTTATATATTAAGTAAACATCTATTTTAAACTAACGTATTCCTTAAAAATCCCTTTTATAACTTTTATTCATAAAATGCGGGTTTTAATATAACTCATTCATAAACTCTTTTCACAATATAACTCTATTTCATTACAACTCTGATTACTTATTTAAATATATTTTATTTACATAATAATCTCTTAAATTATTAATCAAAATAATAATTTACTTCCTTCAGTAACTGAAAAATAAATATTTAATTCCCTTTTAAATTCTTATCTTAAACAAATATTCGTTAAATCATTTCATTAGATTTCTTGACCACAAATAATTAATCCAAGTTAAAATGGTTGACTTCGTCAACTCAAAATATAGTTACTTTATTAACCAATTTCCATTAGTCCTCCTTTAAATTAATTAATACTTAATTAATTTAAATAATTCCATTAATTATATCTAGAACAATATATCAAACTCTTAACCACCATATTGAATTTTGCTCATTTACGAATAAATCTTGTTAACTTAAGCCATTTGCTTTATAAAATCATTAAATAGTTACTTATAAACTTAAATAATAAATAATAAATAATTGTTTCCTTTTAATAAATTATTATTCAAATTATAGATTTTAAAAAAAAAATCTATCTGCAGTTATAAAATAAATTTTATAACTTCATTCATGTCAATTCACCTAATGGTGAATCAATATTTATAAAATGATTGATTTTTAGGCCAACTGGTGCCAATTACTCAACCAACACTGCTCATCGGTTTAAAACAAAACAAACATTGAATTTCCAGTCAATGATCAACAACCAAATCAATCACCCAAACAAAACAGTTCATATAATGATAATATGAAAATAAATAACATTTAATATATGTGAGGAATCCAGTTGGATCCCTCCAACCTGTTTTCCCTGCATCCAAATATGTTACCTCAAATAGAATCATCTATCGCATATAATATTTAGCATCCATCAACCAAATTAATAATCATAGCACACAAATATTTAAACCCAACTTATATAAAATATAAGTGGGACAAAACTGAGTGAGTTGTACTCACATTGGTTTCCATTCGTTGAGATACTTCGTCTTAATCACTTCAATTTTGTTCGTTCCAATGCTCCTTGTTTGGTCGATTCTGTGACATATGGCCATGTTATATGTTGTTCACTTATGAATTAATATTTTTAAAACTTAAACAATATTATATTAAATAACCTATACTTACATATTATAAACCCGATTAGACAATTTTAACTATAATTAGGCATATTATATTATTTAATAATTTGGCATGAATAAATCGACTTAGTTAACTATACTTATGTGCTGACCTATATTCGGACACACATTACATACACATGACTAGCTAAAATCTAAACATAACTATGTTAGATACCGGATACTTTGGTTATGTGTGCGTGTATATATATATTGGATTTGGCAGAATAAATAATAAGGCCACATTTTTGTTTATACTTTAATGTATGCACTGTTACTTACGTTTCAAACCAACAAAATGTATAATATCTAAATTACTATATGGCCTTACCCAATTTACACCAGTCCATCCATACACACACAACCGCCAGTGTAGCCTGTTCTTCCCCATCTCCTTCGAAAGTAGCTTCTACTTTCCTTCCGACTATTAGTTCTCAATGTATATAACTTTCGCAACCACTGTTGCAAGCTCCCCACAACATATTGCAGTCCCCTAGTCCATGCACACAACGCTTTCACCTTCACGAACCACGCTGCCAACGTATTCCAGCACTGCTTCCAATGCAAGCACCACAATTTCATCCTCCAATGCTACCGCCATCGGGCTCCCCTCCCCCCAAACAACCGGAACTCACACATCACCTTAACAAATCAGATTTCTAATCCCTCTCAGAAAACCGTCATCACTCTCCCTTCCTTCATATACTGTTCGAACGAACAGTACGTCCACCTCCAAATAAATGGAAACAACTCAAGACTTCCCAGTTCCTACCCTTCATATCTTCAAAACCGCCATCAAAAACTCTCCCTCCCACTGCTTTCCCTCACTTAACACCCCTAGGCCAGCTTTCCCTCACGTCCCGCACTCTCTGGCACCGACCACCACTTTTCACTCCAGGTTCACGCTTTCTTTTTCCTGGCCGACTCTCCTTCCAGTCCGTTCATTACCACCACTTCATATATATTTATTTTTCAGTCGAGGGAAAAAGTGAATCCGTGAACATGGTATTTGATTTACTGAATTCGCGTGTATTTTGAAGCCATCTACAGTTCCGTGCTTTATTTATAGGGGAAAAACCTTGGGCACTAAGTTATAGGAAGGTAGCAGCGTACAGTCTAGGTCTATGATGAAGGGACTTGCGATGGGGAAAATGCATGTGCATTTCATGTATGGTTAAATCCAATTGATGTTGTAACTGACTTGATAACACACGCAGAAAAGAAGAATAGGTAGCTAGACGTTGTGTTTTCCCTTCAAACAGAGGGTTAGGCTATATGACGCGAGGATAATCATTGAATTTTCATTTCATGTCAACACTAAAACTGTTTTCACCTAGGCCTGCACAAGTTTTCATTTTCCATCTGCATATATTTAGACATGAAGGTAGGCACGTATGATGTATAAATTTGATTTTTCTTAGTAGAGAAGTATGCCCAAGTGTTATATATATTCATATAAGGTAGCTGGCTAGCCTCATGAGGTTGGCATATATATATATTTCATTTAAAAATGGTATAGAGACATTGTAGGTAATGCAGAATGGGATAGTGTAGGTGTTACAGATTGTACGTGCCTCGTTAATTTCCTTAGGAGTTAAGTTTGGGTTAGAAAAATATATAATATTATATTGGTAGGTCTGTAGCTTGTATATGTCTTATGGTCTGCATCATATATAGATGGCATGCGTGCAATTTAATATAGATGTTTGAGAAATTACCAGCTATCCATTACGGTTGATATTTGAATTCATCAAAACTAACCCATCGTCACTCGTAATGCTTTACTAATGCTAGAGAGATTTAACGTATTTGAGTTCACATGTTAAATAATTTAATTTATTTTATCTATATACGGTATTTAATTTTACCACTGATAACCGTGGTTCATGGTAACCATTAAATTCGTACCATAACATGTGAGCTTCAAACACAATGAAAATGGACATATCGCTACGTCTTAACATTCCGGTTCCAATGAAATTTGTTTCGTCGAAAATCGACTCTGTTTGCTCAATGGCGTATTTTCAATTTCAATTTATTTATCGGTTCATCTTTAAATTGCACTTACCGATAAAACAACTCCGATTGGCTTCAAACTAGAAATCTAGCAATAATTAGTGATACGTATTCTAATAAAAATCGTTTCGTCGAAAACAGAGGTTGTTTGAAAATAAAATTATTTCTAAGGCCAATATACTACTGATATAATATAATTAAATCCATAATAATTCTATTTAAACAATAATAAATTATTTTAATCAGATATCTCCAATTGAAATATTATACAACTTTAAAATAAACAAATATATATATTTTAAACTCAACATTTAAAACGATATTCAAATATATATATATATAAACCCTTTTATATTATTAAATAAACGTAATTTTTTATTAACGATGTGACGACCCCAAACCCCATTCCACAGTGGTAAGGGTAATCTTTGGAATATAACACATGAACAAATAACAACAGAACAGAAATATACAAATACACCAGATAATGTACAACAGAATTTACTGGATAAACGTAATCATCAGAATTACACAGTTTACAGGATCATACTTAGTACAAAATACAGTTCAGCTTTACGTAAAATGTCTACAGCGGAATCAAAACATAACATGTACAACAGGAGTTAAACAGCATAACAAGGAAGAAATGATAGAATCCATCATCAGCTCCATAGCTACCCCGAAAGAGCCTGCTAAAACCTGAATACAAGGCTGCCCGTGTAGAAAATAGGGCACCCAAGTTTGCAAGTGAAACAAACTACGAGTCAATCATGGAACTGGTATGAGAAATCTACTTAACTTATTTAATAATAAGGCCAATCACAGGACCACGCCGCTAAGCGGAACGGGTTTACTCCACTGGATTGCCAGTGCTTTAAAACAAGTAAATCATTTAAACATCGCAATGCTTTTTACAAAAATGAAGCCAGTATAAGACTCAGTTCCCATCACACAATGCAACACAAACCGGAGGATAGAGTTTTACCTTATAATGGCCAAAATATGCATGATACGAATAAAACAAAAGCATTTGATATTATTACAAGTGTTTATATGTTTCAAAAACAATTTCAATCATAAGTATCAATTATAGACGGCATAAATGCCCCATATCACTATGTCGCCATATATAGGCATACGATCAAAACCGCACGATGTCATATTTGGAAATTGGATTTCCATCATGTACCAAGGCAAGGGATCGTCCTTACCGCTTTGAGGCAATCTATCCCATATCTCAGGACCGAGACACAGGTGATCCATTGGATCATCAGGGTCGGTCCACACTGAGTGGATTAAAATGCCTAAACACTGCGTTTCCCTACCCTATAGGGCGTAAACTGATCATATACCGACCAAACAATCGGCTCCGCAGAGACCGATATAACCGAGACACCTCGCATTCCAACAACAACATGCGTCAAACTTGCCAGCGCTTGTAAAACCACTGACACCTCTCCTAATTAGAAGGAAACGCAGGTCCTCCCTAAGGTCCTCTCCCGTTTCTAGTCCATACCAGGGTGTGAGGCTCACGAATCAACGCTAAACACAAATCTAGCTATTTAAAACCATGCTTTGATCATTAACCACAAAGCTCTGCTTTTCAAAAAAAGCTTTGATCACAGCAACTCTGTGTGCCACATTGTCAATCTGCAACGTCAGATACACATCCATTTACAAGTCCGTTCTGGGTCTGAACGAAACCGGAGGCACCTTATTCCTCTCCCGTATGTCCAATACAGGAGAGAGGCCCTCGCACATCCGAACGATCAACAAGTGCGTCCGGACGACCACCACTGTAACCCCTTCAGGGCAGCAAGTCCCATCAAAGGCATCAGTAGCCATCCATTCGATGTGAAGATCCTCGATCTTGCACCGTCTTCATATCCTCGACTTCTAACCGTCGATCAATTATTTGAAATGAGAATTAACTCGGCCTTTTCAAATAATTCACGTATATTTTGAATTTCAAATCAATTCATTTTAGTGGTTAAATTATCTGACATCCATAATTCAGTTCATTAATGTAATTTTCACGTCAAACACATTCAACCATCAAATATCCAATAAACTGGGTAAAATCGGTTTATTTCCATTCTATATCGTTTATAATATTTTATCACGATTTATCACTATTTTTATTTATTTAAATATAGCCAATTTATTTAAACGACGCTTCAGGCCATAATGTGGCTATGGCGCTGTTTTTCTCCAAATTTGATTTACACTTATCTGAAAATCTAACCGTTGGATCTTTAAAAAATTTATATCACTAGAAAGATCTTTTCAAAATGGACCCAGCGGTTCCAGTTTTGGGAAAATCCGACGGTCCGATCTCTCGATACAATCGTTTAAAGTTACAATTTCAAAATACTAACTACAGCGTCATTATTCGATTTATTTTAATTATATATATATATATAATCCGTTCTGGTGTTGTTTTCATTCATATTTAAAGTAAACATTCCAGACAACCTAACCGTTGGATCTTTGCAAAGTTGGTGTCGTTGGGAAGATATTTCCAAAGCGAACCCAACGGTTTATGTTTTGGGAAAATCCGACGGTCGGATCTCCCGGTACAATCATTTGAAATCACGGTTTCAAAATACGAACTGCGGCTTCGTTATTCGATTTATTTTAATTATATATATATATATATAAATATAATCCATTCTTCGATTTCAAAAACCATTTCAACTCATATAGGTGATGAAAATGTGATTTTTATTGCTAAAGCAATTTATTTCGAAAATGAATATTTTTAGCGAATCATATATATTATAAAAATGCGATTTTTATTGTCAAAATAATTTATTTCAAACATGATTATTTTATATACTTCGTACATACAATAAAAATGTTATTTTTATCTCTCAAACTATTTTATTTCATACATTCTATATAAATGTTATTTTTATCATTCAAACCATTTTCATTTCATACATTCGATAAAAATGTCATTTTTATCATTCAAACCATTTTATTTCAAAAATGAATATTTTCTAACATATGAATATATTTCAATACATGAATATAATCAAGCACAAGAATATTTCAGAAAATTTCGGCAGCATAACGGTAGGGTAGTCAAAACCGGCACCGTCCCTAGTACGGCTGCTCGCTCTACCTTAAAGCCTCGCAGCTTTTGACAATGAGGATTTCAATAATCTAGTTCGTACACAAATGAATTTTCCCACAAACTAATCCTATTGGGATTTCAACCACAATCAATCGTTTCAACCATTCGTATTTACCAACCAAATTTCATATCAACCAAAATCCAAACAATCACAACCAATATACATCGTCCGTGGTCTGTGGACGAGGGGAGTATATGTATATATAGATATACGTATATAAACATATTTCGATTTCATTTCAATTCCATTCAACGCATATGTGATTTTTTACAATGCATATTTAACTTATACATCACACATACAACTTATACAACACTTATACATGAGGTGTACAACGCTTATATAACTCATACATCGACCGTATAATTTATACATCATCATTCCATATCATTTATAATTCAGAAATCTCACATTGGGTTCCACTCCTCCAAAAATTGTAGAAGGCTCAGAAAAATATCCAGTCTCTTCTAGAATGTAGAAGACGTCGACACAAGTCCAGTTTCTCCTGTTTCACTGAATTTCGACAACATAGCAAAAAGATATGATTTTTATAAGTTTGCAATGCTTTTATTTGCCGAAATCAGCTAAAATAAACAAAGTCGTATATTTTTCAAACTGTTCAAAACTAGCTTTCAATTTATCTGCCAATTCGTTGCGTCGATCAGACTTCACCATGTGAAAGAGGGAGGAGAGGCGCTCCGGGTGGTGGTCCCCATGCTGAACTCGACGGTGTCAGGCTCCCTCGGTGGCGGCTTGAAGTCGTTGACTTCAGGAGGTCGATTCGGCCTCAATACGCAATGAAAAAAAATCCATTCTTTATATGTATTTGAAGCTGGGGATGTCCTCTACAAAATTCTCAACTGGAGGGAGGTCTGATTTTGTGTGTGGAAGGAGAAATCAAGTCGGGAAGCTCTGAACTACTTCCGCCGTGCGCGATTCAGAGGATCGGGGAGAGAGAAGATGAAGTGGAGAGTTCTAATTGGCCCGACCCTTTTTATATTTATTTTAGAATCCAAAACACTACAACAAATATACCCTTTAATAGCGTTTAATATCCGCTACAAAATAAAACTACAGCGATTTTATAAACGCTATGTATCAACAAGCTATAATAGGTCAAAAATATACAATAGCGTTGGTTAAACGCTATGGAAAACCTTATTTTATAGGATGTTTATTGCTATCTTAAACGCTATATGTCAATACAGATACCTTTTATAGCGTTTCATCACTTGCTATAGAACATGTACATAGAACGATGCTGCTAACATTTATAACATCATTTAATTGCTGTAATATGTTGACATGTTAGTTTGTATTACACCAAAAAAACGCTATATAGTACTTCGCGACAACCTTCTATAGCATCGTTTGCTTGCTATGAGAGTTGTCTATAGCAACATCATAACGCTATAGCATATAAAAGCTTCAAAAAACAGTCTTTTCATAGCATGATTAAAATGTTATAACTATTTACCATTTCAGATTGTCGATACAATCAAAGCTTATAAATTACAGATCTAATAATATATTATAAATTTCAAAATACCACAATTATGACATTATAATGTACTTATTCAAATGGAGTCAAAAATCAAACCAGTGTATATATCCATAAGAATTCGTACATAGTTTTCAACAGATAAATATTTGTGACTAAAAGTAACCTTACAGACAATGAATCATAACTAACCAAAACGATACAAATTAAAAAACAACAATCTATGAAAGTCAATACAAAATGCATTAATACAAGCATTCTGCCTTCCAACTTGTAGCAATCACAGTGTCATCATCATACACCACTTGTCATACAAATGCACCAAAACGTGGTTTACAACAAGCACTAGTATTAAATCACTCACTTAACTAACAACCTCAAAAGACTACCACATCTGCAACTTGCAAACAAAGCAGACCAAAAAAGAAATTAATTTGAAATCTCACAAGGTAACATGACAGACCATAAATAATGGGAGCCATTGTCGGACCTCCAGCCGATCAACAGCCAATCAGAACATAAAAATGTAACCATGCATTTTCAGAATTACATAAATAAGGGGAAAATTACAGAGCTTACTAGCATTCTGTAATGATGCAAACGATGCATAATAATCTATATTTTCCAGGATCTCAATTACATCATCCTCCAACTCTGCTTCATTTTGATCTGGTTTTAGCCAAGACTGTCATAATGCTATCAACCATTTTTTTCCCCAATGTTCAGCTGCAGAAGCATCCGACATAAGCAGAATTTAATTCAAGCTAAACAAACCAATGATTAAAAACAAAATTTTATACTATATTGTGTATGTTGACTGTATAGAAAATTGTTTAACAGCTGATATATAGTTTTTTGTTAAACATACGAGTTCATAGGATCATTCACACTTTCAAGTTTGTATGACTTTGTATGTTGGGGATAATATGTCGCCATTTTTATTTGTATTTCTATTTTGTATGACCTCGTATGCTTAGCAAATTTTTGTGCTATATTGTCTTCCTAAGGTATCATAGGCAATGGATTGTTATGAACTGCAAATGCACAACTGTATGGCCTTTTTGTCGCTCGTATATATGAAATAAAATTGGTAATACGAACAGGAAGAAATGGCTATTCTAGTGATATGTATTGTGTCTTCTTTTACATGCTTCTGTAAACTCAAAGCCATACAATAAAATAGTTTGTTACATATCCATGATTAACAATTTCAACCAAAATTTAGTTATTGCCTGCACCAAATTTATTTGCAGTAGACGTTTAAGGAGAATTACATCTCAGTGCATATATGCCAAACTGAACTTCAGTGTATTCTTATACATGAAATAACTTCCCTTTTTCACCTTTGTGTTTGCGGACTCAAAAAGCTCTTTATGTCGAAGAATCAAATGCGACTGTTAGGGAAAGTCCATATATCATCTTTGCCATTGTCATTTTATTCTAAATTGTCCATGAAGTAAACGACGTATTTTAACTTTCCAGGAATAACTTTGCCAATCAAATTTTTGATTACGATAAGCATTTAACTTTGTTCCAAACATCTGTTTAATTAACTGTATAGAGCAAACACCTGTAATTCTATTGATATTCATTGGCTTTCATCCAGTTATGTTGTGATATATTAGTTGTTTTTATAATTTGTATGGGATGAATATTATATAGGAATGCAAGAGCATGAGAAAAACAAAAAGAATTAACTGTTTTATGGAAGCAATAGAGGTCAGTTAATTTTCGGAAGTGTTGAACATAATTAATTTTCATAACCTTTAGTTAATTTATTTAAAAAGTGAAATTTAGTTTTTTTTTTATAAAACTCAATTAACTTAGCTATTTTTTATATACCTTTAGTTAAATTTTATAAAACTCAGTTAAATACTCATATAATTAGTTTATAAATTTATTATTATATTATCAAAGAAGCAGAAAGAAAAATCACGTTTCTGGAACTCACCAACTTTCCCATATTAGTGGATCATGTTGGTATGAGCTTTTTATCAAGTGAAACAAACCATGACTTGAACGTTTTGAACATATCAACAGTAGAGTGCAACTAGCCTTTATAAATAAGATGGAGCAATAATGAATATTTGAATGATGAAATTAATTCTCTTTTAATTAATAAGTAAAGGCATAAGCCGTAGTAATCAATTCATATCATATTTGTCATATTAGAAAATTTTATGGTGCTGGTTGGTTCAGGCTCTAAAATATTTATGGTTTCACAATAAAACATGGCAACCGCAATTCTATTCATATCAAATGTAATTAAAACGTAAACCAGCACGAACTTATATTATTACCCCCATCTTTCAGTTTTCTCCATGTGGAAATTTCTCCAGCGCATGCCATCAACTTCAGACTCCTTAACTCTCAGTCCCTGTTTGCAATTTCTGCAATAATCCAATGTACTTGTAAGTGTATATGAATTATGTATTACAGTAGAGTAAAATGAATATGTGCTATGCAAGATACACTACTTACAACTGCACAAACTTGGAAGCAAGCATGACAGTGGTGATAAGAAGACATGCACATTTCCCAGATTGATACAAAGCCAGAGTTGAGTTGAGTTCACAAATAATCCACATCACTCTTCTTATACAGGTACTTAACCAGCCATAACCATGTAGAGTTCTATAATATTCACAAACAACGAAGCAATGGTAACTGGCTAATTAATAACTGAATCAAATATGTAATATATATATATATATATATGTATATATATATATGGCATGGTCTACTCTTTATTCTGAGCCATATATCATGAATACACTGACCGTACACAAATGGTCCTAGATAGCTTAACCAACATGCAACATGCAAGAAAAGGTAGAATTTAATCCAACAAGTAGCGTACATTCGGTTATTATTATTAGTCTTTTGAGCAACTTGTGCCCGGTGTACTACTATACTTTTAATTTGTAAGTAGACTATAATCGTCGTTTAACACAGACAACATACTATGTAATGCCACAGTATACATTTTCATTGACGTTCAGAGGACCAATTTACGATTTTTTTTTTTTTTTTGTAATCAGAAATTGAAGTGGATGAATAAGAAGCAATGAAAGGAAGCAATCATGATAAGGTAATTTAACAATCCAACAATGAATTTTCACATGTCTAAAAATAAAATAAAAAAGTTATTTTCGTTTTGTGTATTGACTTTGTTTTTTAAAAGTGTGCTGCTAAGAGCACCTCAATATGTTCTTCCTAATACCGCAATTAAAAAAAATAAAACTTATTAAATTTTGTATGCTTCCTAATACCACATTACCTCTCAATTCTAATCTTTCACTCAATCATTATTTGCCAAACTAATCATGCACTAAGCTAATCTAAAAGTCGTAATCACAGTCTTTTTTGCATCTCTCGCAGGAAATTTCAAATTTGTGCCGTAATTTCTCAATTGTTTGGTGATCTGAAGACCCTAATTCTCACTTCCTCTTTCAGTTTGCTTAATTCAAATCTTATTCATGGCTTTTGTATATTACGCATCGAATTCGTTAATCGGTTATAGATCTAGGGTTTAGCTTTTTTACAGTAAGGACAAACGAATATCGAACGATACGGAAATAAGGTAAAACAGTGTGGTAGCCCTTATTTTTTAAGTGTGGTATTAAAAAGAGTGGAATACTAATTCTTGTGTTATTTTTTAGTCGTGGTATTAGGAAGAACATATTGAGGTGCCCTTAGCACCACACATTTCACGAGGTGCATTTGCAGTTTGAAATTTTATACGAATGAAAACTCAAAACAGAAAAGGATAAACAAAAGGAAGACAAAATCCCGTAGTTTAAAAATGACAACCAGCACTTAGCAGTACTGCTATGCCTAGCATTTAATTTGTATGCCAGTTCTAACTGGTTTTTTTAAATAAAAAAAAGGTGTAAATATCCTAGACACAAATTACAAAAAAAATAAAAGTTCAGATGTACCATGGCAAAAACCAAATGTATATTATGTCCACGTGAAAGCACTCATATAACTAGTTAACTTCTGAACTATAAAATCACACACATATAACTAATCCATATCTCTTTTGCCAATAAAATGAGGCAAAAATAACCTGAAAGTAATGGTGGACCCTCGCACAAACAACTGCCACTCAACCATGTCCATCTGCAAAACGAACAATAATAGCTCCTATGTCAAAAACAATTCAGCATCAAATAATATTATCCCAGACACAGCTTAATTTTTCCTCAAAACTCTTTCAACATAAGATGGGTCAAACAATATGCTTTCAAAAGATGAACATTTAAAGGAAATACTGCAAACAAACAATTTACAGCTATAAAAGTGTCCAAGCTAACGTTACATGAATCAGTCCATATCAGTCACAATTTTATATACAACATTCCGGACGACGTTCAAGACACAACTTACTTGATCACAGACACAGCACTTCAAGATCAGAGAAATCTAAATAAATAAATTGGAACCTTAAAGTGAATATTTCCTAGTGCGCAGCTACATTATAAGGACAAAACCTGATGCCACACTCAAATAGCCAGTTATCCTAGAATTTACTGATTTTATCTAGGATACAAACCCAGAATATGAAATTAGCATTTTCTCAAATCATAGCATCTTAAGAGATTAAAACAAGCAACGCAAATATCACTAGCGGAGTAGAGCATTATGACTGCAATTCAAGACGTTTGCTATATATCTTATACACCAACTGGCTTTTGATCTCAAGCACATACCTGGTTCGAGATAGCAACATGATCTCTACCAGTAGTTGATTTGAGTGGCTGTATTTTTCCATACAAAAGACCTATATTAGCATACTTTGGTGTCGCGTAACTGGAAACAAACAAAAATGCAGAAAATAAACATCATGAGAATCATGATCTCAAATTAGATCAAATAGTTATTTATCTTTAAAATGACATCCACTTCACATGTTAGACCTCGCATTTGTACATCAAAAACCAGGTAGATTATTCTATACTTACCGATATATAAATTTGTGCTGATTTTGGGAATTTTGGAACCATATTAGCTTATTCTTAAGAAAAACGATTATATATGTAACAACCCGGAAAATCTGGGCCAGTTTAAAATTTTTATTTTGGCAATTTTAGCGGATTTTGAATATTTAAAATAGATTATTTTAATTATAATCGACGAAGTATATATTATATATATAATATAATGGCCTAAATAGAACGCGCCGCACCGCGGCAGTTCGCGAATTTCGACCATTTATTTCAAACGGACATTACGGGAGATCCGACCGTCGGATTCTCCTAAAACCGGAACCGTTGGGTTCGTATCGAAAAGAGCTTTCTAACGAATGTTAGAAATTTGAAATCTAACGGTTGGATTTGGAGATACGTCCAAATCAAATTCGAAAAAGGTCGCTGTAAGTGCAGTTCGATGGCCATTGATGGAAATCGACTGTACGGGCCTTGATAAAATTATTAAAAATAGTAATAATTTGTGAAAAATCATAAGAAATGATTTAGAAAGAATTGGGATGAAAAACTCCATATTTGAAAAGATAAAAATAGATTTTTATCGAAATGAACTAGTTTTGAACTAGAATTATAATTCTATTTATTTTTAAACAAATAAATTGAATTTGAAATGGTTTTGAAAATAACCAAAATTTCCAATGATTGCATTGGAATGGATTTGAATCGGAATTGTCTTCGGAATATTTCGATGTTGGATTTCGTGATTATACAAATGTTGGTATGGAAATTTGAAAGATATAGATATATATATCGTTAGTTCCAATACGATATTTGTTAGTCGTAGAATTTGATATTGAATATAAGCCGGTATATTTTCTATTCAGAGCCTTGTGTTTAATATCAAATGTGATTTGGGTTTGTCGTGAATGGTGTCTTCACTAACACTGTTCTTGAACCCAGTTGAGAAAAGATTAAATCTTTTTATTTAGATTTAATGAAGTGTACCAATTAAATAATATTTAATTGGAATTGAATTGATATTGATTTTTGGGTTTATCGTGAACAGTGTTTTAAATAACACTCGTTCTTTAACCCAATAATTAATGGAATGTGATTTTGGGTTTATCGTGAACCGTGTTTTAAATGACACTGATTCTTTAACCCAGTCGAAGATTAAAACTAAGTGGAGTTTTAATGAATCTTTAATTAGATTGTAAAAGTCGAAATGGAGTATCGCCAGTTTTACTCCAGACGTTAGTTAAATCTTTAATTAGATTTGAACGTGAAATGGTAATTGAATTTACCGATAACACCGTGGTGTTAGATATGAAGTATTACCAGTTTTTACTTCATGGGATGAATAGGTTGGGATTGGGAAATTAAAACCAATGATTACTTCGGTAAGGTTCGCTAATTCCGACTAGTTTTGAATTGATATTCAAAAGATCAGATTAAAGAATAAATTCAAGAAATTTATCTTGGATAAAATTAATGGGAACCTTTCCCTATGAATGTGAAATTTAGAAACTAACTGTCGGTTAGCTAAGCAGAATGGTTTTCTGGATATTGATCTGATGTTGGTTTCGGCCTTCGGGGTTAATATTTGGGGAATTATTCTCTTGATTAATTTACGGTTAGTGACTAATGAATTGGAATGAGGCGTATGTTGTGTTTGTGTAACACTTTTATAATATATACGCGAGTTATTCGGAAAGACCGGGTTTATCCCATTCTGAATAACTGATACGACGATAAGTCGAAGATGAAGACAGTGGTCGAAGACCGGAGGTCTTCACGTCGTTTGGGTAATTACTGATGATCTTGATTGGGCTGTACACCCAAGAAGATGGAAACAGTTAGTGATCGTCCAGACGTACTTGGAGATCGATGGATATGCGGGGTACTAGGTGCCTCCGGTTTCGTTCAGACCCAGAACGGACTTGTAAATGGACTGTGTGTCTGACATCGGATTTCATTCTGTGTGACTGATATCGGTTGCATAGGATGGTTTGCCTGTGGGGCATGCTAAGATGCAAATGATCAAGGCTTCTGTTGAAAAGCAAAGTCTTGTGGTGATGATCAAAGCACGGCCTTTGTGGCGTAGCTTTGTGTAACGTTTACCTCGCGTGTTTCACACCAGGTATGAACCAAAAACGGGAGACGGACCTCAGGGAGGGCATGCGTTTCTTTCTAGTTAGAAGTGGCGTCAGTGGTTTTACACGCCCTGACGAGTTTGACTTATGTGGTTGTTGCTGTTGCGAGGCGCCTCGGATTGATCGGTCGTTCTCGAACCGAGGGAGCCATTCGTTGGCTCGTTTACGCCCCAAAGGGCGGGGAAACGCAGTGTTCAGGCATTTTAATCCACATCGGTGGACCGGCCCTGACGATCCAAAGGCTTGACAGAGTACTTGCCTGAGGCTCGGACTAGACAGTCTCGAATCGGTTGAGGACTATCTTTTGCCTCGGTTCATAGATGGAAATCCAATTCCCAAATACGTGACTGTGCGGTTTTATTTGTAAACCTATATATGGCGACATGATATATGGTACCCATGCCGCCTATGATTGATACTTATGATTTGAAGTTGTTTTATACACAGTACACTTATTATAGTATCAAATGATTTGTTTTAAAACGTATCAAGCATTCTTTGGCTGTTATAAGGGAAAACCCTATCCTCGGCTGCGTTGCATTGTGTGATGGGACCTGGGTCTTATAACAGCTTCATTTTTCTTTATTTAGCATTGCGCTGTTTGTTTTATGCACTGGTATTCTTGGGAGGAAACCCGTTCCGTGTTATACGGCGTGGTCCCTTGATTTACCTAATGATTTAAAATAAAGATTAATAACTGTTTTAGTTCTCACACCAGTCACATGACTGACCTGGAGTTTATTGTTTTAACCTAAACTCTGGGTGCCCCTATTTTTGACACGGGCAGCTAGTAGTTTTGGTTTTGCAGATTTATATTCACAGGATCCTGGTTTACAGCTGGAACGATATCCGGAAAGCTTTGTATCCGTATATCTCTTCTAGTTGTGTATTGTATTATTTTCCGCTGCGATGTATTTAAATGTAATTTAAATCTCTGATATTTCTGTGTAATATTCATTTATACTCTGTATATTCTTGTAATCTGATGCATTGCTGTAATATACAATGAAATGTTCTTCTGTATGCGTTATGTTGTGGCTTGTTCTCGAACTATCCGTCGCTTTCCTTTACGGGGAAGTTACGGGTTTTCACAGTTGGTATCAGAGCTTTGGTTTACAAAGCTCAGAGAACAAGACACATTAGAACCATACGAAAGAATTCATCAGATATTGGATTAGTAATATCCAATTAGAATGACTCGTTAGAGATAGGATCAGTAGTATCCTAGAACGAGTGTGAAGAGTATATTTTTAAAGTGAAAACAAATTTTGTTTTGAAAATTTAAATCAATTATTCGTAGTTGATTATTTATTTATATTGATTTGGACAGTCCAGTATATAAAGAATTTGCATATACGCCTTGCAAACGTATATTCGAAGTTTTAATATACCGGGTAGATATAGAACCGCACTCTAGTAGCCCGACAATGTTCTGATGGTGGTTCGAAACATCATCAGCATTTATTTTCGAGTGACGAAGGTGTGATTTCTATATATTTCCATTAGACTGGTGTGAGAACCAAAACTAATATAGTTAGAACACATTGTTGTGAATTGGCACCAAAACATGATTTTCTGTATATATATCAAATTATCAATTTGAAACTCTAATTCACTAATTGATTGATGTTTGTGTTGTTTGTTTATTTGTTTGCTAATTTTGAACCATTATGCCTAATAGCATCAAATATTGAGTTATATTGAAAATTGGTCGCGTTTGCTTGCAAATACATATATATCATTGAACAGGTCATAGCAAGGAGGCTAGAGCAGAGAATAAAATTTGTTTGCCCGACAAATAGGTACATGTTTACTACATAATTTCCTGTTTTGTTTGGGTGATGATGATTTTGTGAGCCTATTGGCTAGCCGCTTGGCTTTTTCTTTTTCTTTTTGAGATCTGAAGGACCGGGGAAGCTATTTGAAATTCCCCGATGCTCCCGGTGCAGGGGAGGTTATGGCGAAATTTTTCGAAAATTTAAGGTGTTAGCCAAATTTTTGAAATTTTGAAAATTCTCAGAAACTAAAGAGTTGGAGAATGGAAGCCCGATCGAGCGTAGAGCTGAATAATCAAACCACTTTCGACTTTGTTCCTTTTCGGGGACGAAAAGTTTTAAGTGGGGGAGATTGTAACAACCCGGAAAATCTGGGCCAGTTTAAAATTTTTATTTTGGCAATTTTAGCGGATTTTGAATATTTAAAATAGATTATTTTAATTATAATCGACGAAGTATATATTATATATATAATATAATGGCCTGAATAGAACGCGCCGCGCCGCGGCAGTTCGCGAATTTCGACCATTTATTTCAAACGGACATTACGGGAGATCCGACCGTCGGATTCTCCTAAAACCGGAACCGTTGGGTTCGTATCGAAAAGAGCTTTCTAACGAATGTTAGAAATTTGAAATCTAACGGTTGGATTTGGAGATACGTCCAAATCAAATTCGAAAAAGGTCGCTGTAAGTGCAGTTCGATGGCCATTGATGGAAATCGACTGTACGGGCCTTGATAAAATTATTAAAAATAGTAATAATTTGTGAAAAATCATAAGAAATGATTTAGAAAGAATTGGGATGAAAAACTCCATATTTGAAAAGATAAAAATAGATTTTTATCGAAATGAACTAGTTTTGAACTAGAATTATAATTCTATTTATTTTTAAACAAATAAATTGAATTTGAAATGGTTTTGAAAATAACCAAAATTTCCAATGATTGCATTGGAATGGATTTGAATCGGAATTGTCTTCGGAATATTTCGATGTTGGATTTCGTGATTATACAAATGTTGTTATGGAAATTTGAAAGATATAGATATATATATCGTTAGTTCCAATACGATATTTGTTAGTCGTAGAATTTGATATTGAATATAAGCCGGTATATTTTCTATTCAGAGCCTTGTGTTTAATATCAAATGTGATTTGGGTTTGTCGTGAATGGTGTCTTCACTAACACTGTTCTTGAACCCAGTTGAGAAAAGATTAAATCTTTTTATTTAGATTTAATGAAGTGTACCAATTAAATAATATTTAATTGGAATTGAATTGATATTGATTTTTGGGTTTATCGTGAACAGTGTTTTAAATAACACTCGTTCTTTAACCCAATAATTAATGGAATGTGATTTTGGGTTTATCGTGAACCGTGTTTTAAATGACACTGATTCTTTAACCCAGTCGAAGATTAAAACTAAGTGGAGTTTTAATGAATCTTTAATTAGATTGTAAAAGTCGAAATGGAGTATCGCCAGTTTTACTCCAGACGTTAGTTAAATCTTTAATTAGATTTGAACGTGAAATGGTAATTGAATTTACCGATAACACCGTGGTGTTAGATATGAAGTATTACCAGTTTTTACTTCATGGGATGAATAGGTTGGGATTGGGAAATTAAAACCAATGATTACTTCGGTAAGGTTCGCTAATTCCGACTAGTTTTGAATTGATATTCAAAAGATCAGATTAAAGAATAAATTCAAGAAATTTATCTTGGATAAAATTAATGGGAACCTTTCCCTATGAATGTGAAATTTAGAAACTAACTGTCGGTTAGCTAAGCAGAATGGTTTTCTGGATATTGATCTGATGTTGGTTTCGGCCTTCGGGGTTAATATTTGGGGAATTATTCTCTTGATTAATTTACAGTTAGTGACTAATGAATTGGAATGAGGCGTATGTTGTGTTTGTGTAACACTTTTATAATATATACGCGAGTTATTCGGAAAGACCGGGTTTATCCCATTCTGAATAACTGATACGACGATAAGTCGAAGATGAAGACGGTGGTCGAAGACCGGAGGTCTTCACGTCATTTGGGTAATTACTGATGATCTTGATTGGGCTGTACACCTAAGAAGATGGAAACAGTTAGTGATCGTCCAGACGTACTTGGAGATCGATGGATATGCGGGGTACTAGGTGCCTCCGGTTTCGTTCAGACCCAGAACGGACTTGTAAATGGACTGTGTGTCTGACATCGGATTTCATTCTGTGTGACTGATATCGGTTGCATAGGATGGTTTGCCTGTGGGGCATGCTAAGATGCAAATGATCAAGGCTTCTGTTGAAAAGCAAAGTCTTGTGGTGATGATCAAAGCACGGCCTTTGTGGCGTAGCTTTGTGTAACGTTTACCTCGCGTGTTTCACACCAGGTATGAACCAAAAACGGGAGACGGACCTCAGGGAGGGCATGCGTTTCTTTCTAGTTAGAAGTGGCGTCAGTGGTTTTACACGCCCTGACGAGTTTGACTTATGTGGTTGTTGCTGTTGCGAGGCGCCTCGGATTGATCGGTCGTTCTCGAACCGAGGGAGCCATTCGTTGGCTCGTTTACGCCCCAAAGGGCGGGGAAACGCAGTGTTCAGGCATTTTAATCCACATCGGTGGACCGGCCCTGACGATCCAAAGGCTTGACAGAGTACTTGCCTGAGGCTCGGACTAGACAGTCTCGAATCGGTTGAGGACTATCTTTTGCCTCGGTTCATAGATGGAAATCCAATTCCCAAATACGTGACTGTGCGGTTTTATTTGTAAACCTATATATGGCGACATGATATATGGTACCCATGCCGCCTATGATTGATACTTATGATTTGAAGTTGTTTTATACACAGTACACTTATTATAGTATCAAATGATTTGTTTTAAAACGTATCAAGCATTCTTTGGCTGTTATAAGGGAAAACCCTATCCTCGGCTGCGTTGCATTGTGTGATGGGACCTGGGTCTTATAACAGCTTCATTTTTCTTTATTTAGCATTGCGCTGTTTGTTTTATGCACTGGTATTCTTGGGAGGAAACCCGTTCCGTGTTATACGGCGTGGTCCCTTGATTTACCTAATGATTTAAAATAAAGATTAATAACTGTTTTAGTTCTCACACCAGTCACATGACTGACCTGGAGTTTATTGTTTTAACCTAAACTTTGGGTGCCCCTATTTTTGACACGGGCAGCTAGTAGTTTTGGTTTTGCAGATTTATATTCACAGGATCCTGGTTTACAGCTGGAACGATATCCGGAAAGCTTTGTATCCGTATATCTCTTCTAGTTGTGTATTGTATTATTTTCCGCTGCGATGTATTTAAATGTAATTTAAATCTCTGATATTTCTGTGTAATATTCATTTATACTCTGTATATTCTTGTAATCTGATGCATTGCTGTAATATACAATGAAATGTTCTTCTGTATGCGTTATGTTGTGGCTTGTTCTCGAACTATCCGTCGCTTTCCTTTACAGGGAAGTTACGGGTTTTCACAATATATTCGGGAATTTTGTGATTCCACCATCTAAAAGTCCAACAACAGTTGCAGCAACGCAAATTCCATTCACATCATATGCTCCAAAAATAGAAGACAAGTTACAATACGAACATATAAAATAATGATTATCGAGCTATATTTTTTATATATCTCAGATAGACTTAACACTGTTAAGGAAAACAAACTCATGGACAAAATAGGTGTAGAATCCACAATGCATACCCTAAAAATCAGTGAAGTAAAATTAACAAATGAAAAGAAAATCATACCTCTCAAACACCTTTCAAGCAGCTATATGCTCTTTGAATAATCCTCGTTCGAAGAGGATTGTCAGAGCTATTAGCTATTGATGGTGTGACATATACAAAATATAGAAGAAATAAACATAAAAAAAATATTTAGAAAATAGTATAACATGCAAAGTTACATTGAAATTTTTCTGGATTAGTAAAAATAAAACAAGTTTCACCTTCAAGCATTGCTATTCTATGGTTCACATCATCTGGCTACCCTTAATGAATAAGAGCCCAAGATAGCCTCATCAGGCCTTCGTTCCTCTTTTCTCAACTGTCACTCTGATTATCCTCTTCTTCACATCCCCTATTGTAGAGTAAAACGTTAGTATAAAATGGTGTTCCTCTTTTCTCAGCTGGGAAAAAACCAATGAATAGATAATAAAGAGAGAAATAAGCCATGCAAATGGGAAAGCAATATGTTCCATGGTAAAATACAAAAAAGAGATGCCATGTCTTAGGCTGATACACTGGTAGAACCTTTTTCTTTTTTCCTCAATAAAACATTACACAAACATCCTCAAAATCAAATCAAAATAATACAATACATGCAAAATTTTAATTCATCACTTTTTTAAACCTGTGAGAAAATAAATAAAAATGGAGAAAATTTGGCTGTTACAATCATTATTGTACTAATCTCAGAATGCTTTTTTCCCAATGTGCAATAAAAACACAGTTAATAGATTATCAACGTTTGCATCCTATGCTGTAGCACTAGCTTATTTTCACTCTTCAGCAGATACCACCAACTTTTGGGGATGCATTGCCAAAAAGATAGCGTTAGGATATGCCACAGATGTCCCAAATATAATTCATTTGCTATACAAATTAACCTAAATTTATATGCTTTAAAATTCAAAATGAATTTTTTCATGATATTAATGTCCAAATAAGAGGTTATTTGTTTATTACGATTTTCATGTGTTTATATAATTAAAAGTTGCAAGGATACTGAAAGCTTCAAAAGTGGAAAAACATTTTTGTGCTCACAGCAGCCAATTCGGTTTCGTGTTTGGGTATAAATGTAGTGTCAATCTTCCCATTTCTGAAGTCCTCAACATTAAGAATCGGCTTGTGGTATTCAATTGTTGTAGGAATTCCTATGATCACGGTGTCATTAAGTGCTCTTTTCATTCATTCAATTGCTTTGTCCCTTTTTGGAGCCCATACAATAAGCTTTCCCAGTAGAGAGTCGTAGCTTGGGGAGACAACATAATCTGGATATACATGACTGTCCATTATAACAAATGGACCTCTAGAAGGTAAATACACCGTGATCCTCCCTGGTCCAGGTTGAAATCCTTTAAAAGCATCTTCCGCATTTATACAACACTCGATGGAATATCCTCTAAGAACAATGTCTTCCTGCTTGTACGTTAGCCTCTCTCCAAGAGCTACACGAATTTGCTCCTCGATCAAATCAGTTGAAGAGATCATTTCCGTGACAGGATGCTCAACCTGGATCCTAGCGTTCATTTCCATGAAGTAAAATGAATCCCGTTCATCTAATAAAAATTATACAGTTCCAACTCCAATATAACCAATAGAAGCAACTGTAGCTACAGTAGCATCACCCATTGCTTTTCGTAATTCCGGGGTCAAAACAGGAGAAGGAGCTTCTTCTAGAAGCTTCTGGTTTCTTCCCTGAATACTACAACCACATTCCCCAAAATGAACAACTTTTCCATACTTGCTAGCAAGAACCTGAAATTCAATATGTCTTAGATTCAGTATGCACTTTCCAAATAAACCCCATCATTACCAAGGGCAGCTGCTGCTTCATTCTTAGCTTGCTGAAGCAACTTGACAAATTCTCCAGGTTCTTGGGCAAGATGAATCCCACGTCCTCCTCCTCCAGCCGTTGCCATATTCATTATCGGGAAGCCAATTTTATTAGCAAGGCTGACAACCTCTTCTATGCTTTACAATAATCCATCGCTTTTAGGTACAGTTGGTACACCTGCTTTCTTCATTGTTTCCCTTGCAGTAGCTTTATCCCTCATAACTCTAATACTGTCAGGATTAGGTCCAATAAAATTGATTCCATGCTCTCTCCAGATGTCAACAAAACCCGCATTCTCAGCGAGGAAACCATCTCCAGGATGCAACATGGTGCAGCCTTGACTAACAGCAGCTGATAATACATTTTGAACCAACAAATACGATTGACTGCTTGGTGCTTCTCCAATACACACAGCCTCATCAGCAAGCCTCACATGAAGAGCATCCTTATCTATTGTTGAGTAAACAACAATACACGGAATGCCCATTTCATGTGCAGTTCTAATAACTCTGACAGCAATCTCACCTCTGTTTGCTATTAGAATTTTCCCATCACGGCAAGTTGTGGATAAAGCTCCACTGCATTTGTTTGATTTTTGTGCAATACAAGGAGTCGTTTACTTTGAAGAAGTAATTTTGTGGAAGTTTGGAACATCTCCAATCATAAAGCTGCACTGTGAACTTTTAATTCCTCTTGTGGTAAACAACCCCCAAGTAATCGCTGGATTGCAAGAAAGCACTGATGCTTTAGGGCATGATACCGAGATCGATGCCATTATAGATCCAAAGTAGCAAATCAACTCTATTTCTGATCAGAACCATTAGCAGTAGCTACCACTAACAAACAACTTATTATGCATTAGCTATTTGTTCATTCCAAAAGGTGGTTAATGTTATTAAACAGGCATTAACCAGTTTTTTATGTTTGTTCAAAAGTCATGTTTTCTATATCTTATAAAATAAATAAAGAAACACAATTGTGATGAAACAAAAATAGTCTATTCAACCATTCAACGAGAGCCTAAGCATCTACAAGGATGAACATATAAACATATAAAATAAAGGATCTAATGTTGTTGTGTTTCTCTTCTCCACTCTTTCATTCCTTTTGTTTCTTAGAACTTTTTTCTATTGCATTTTAGAACCCTTGTAATAAGAATACCATCATCCATGATATGTTGATATAAGTATAAACTGTCATTTCAGTATCCATCAAGTTATTTACTAAAATTATAACCTTCTACCACAATAAAAACAATACAACGGAAAAGAGAGTGGAAAGGAGAGCGACAGAGACTCACGATGAACAATACATGTTCCAAGCAAGCATCTCGAAAGCATGCAAGATGAAGAGCTTCCACCCGCGTGTCCACATACATACTAGTTATTCTCTAAAGAGGGAGTTCAGATCCGATAATTGATAGACAAGTCAGCAAGGGTTTCATGTGAAGATGATGAAGAGAAGCGCCTCAGCATGAATCGTTCAAGTAGGAGAAATGAATGCTAATTTTAGACTTTTAGGTAGGAATTTCAAAAGATTTACCAAAGATGTGATTTTGGGGGAACAAAATAATGATTTTGGAAGTGGAGACGATGAAAAGGGGCTTCATACTAAACTCTGGAATAGCAAATATGAGCGGGAGGAAAAAAATTTAGCCGCCATCTCTTTTTTCTTTTCTTCTTTAGGCGCATAGGCATGTGATGATGTGGATAAGGCGCTATTTTTATTTGTGAAGAACGTAAAAATAATCTAAGTACAGCAAGTCGCATTGTGGTGTTGTCCTCCGTGCTATCTATAGTTAATTTTCTTGTAGTGAAAATACCCCTTTCTCCTTACGAACTTCAATTCAAACCCAACGACTGTCATCCCTAACTAAATACCCTCATTCCGAACACAATGGAATATGTTTCGTAAGCGCATTCGACTGTTTTAGTCAGTTATTCTTCAAATTAAAATATAAAACATTCAATATTTGATTTAAACGTACATTTCACTTTGCTGGGACCACAAACTGATCCCATAAATTCCAGAAAATAAATCTAGCTATGTTTGGATTATACGGTCCCAACTAAACTAGTTTCGTCGAATTTGGAGACCGTTTGAAAAATGGCCATTTTCTGGTCGATCCAAATTGACTGAAATCAACCAAACACATTTTCCTTTGCCACGCCCACATATTAACTCCAAAAATTATGGAATTTGAAATCTAGCAATAATTTGACATCCCGGATCCAACAAAAGTGGTTTCGTCGGAAACAGAGGTCGTTTGCAAAATGGCTATTTTCAAGGGCTATATAAACTCCATGGCGACCTTACTGAAAATTTATTTGGCCATAACTTTTGATTCCCGCTATGAAATCTCGATTTTTTAGATTCGTTAAAAAGATATTAATAAATAGATTTAAATATTTTTGGTTTCACTAAAATCCGTTTTATTTTGCACCTGGTACAGTCAGTCAAAGTTCGAATTCAAATTTTCAAACT
Organism: Allium sativum; assembly: GCA_030737875.1. Lineage (NCBI taxonomy): Eukaryota > Viridiplantae > Streptophyta > Magnoliopsida > Asparagales > Amaryllidaceae > Allium > Allium sativum. Next base: position 1,011,316,441 of record CM060926.1, on the reverse strand, counting down.
GTCGCGCCATTTCAGGCCTTGTTTATAATCAAAATAAATAAATATATTTTACAACATCGATTCAAATAGACTTTTGGTCGTTATTATTTAAAATAATTTATTTTAAATATTCAAAATTCGCTAAAATTGCCAAAAAAAAAAATTAATTGGTTCAGATTTTCCGGGTTGTCACAAACGAATTCCAAGCGACTATTCGAAAATTTGAATTGGACATAATTAACAATCTATAATATAAAATCTCCATTTTCCTCTTTCACTAGAAAATTATAATCAAATCGATTCAAGCGTTTCTTATTTCATAGAATTTCGGCTTATAACGGATTCTGTATATTCAATTGAATATCAAATCGTAAATTATGAACTACCGCGACGCTTCTAGTTCGTTTTATAATTATATATATACGTTTAAACTTCGTTATATAAACGAATTATATATTATAAATCCATTTATAATTCCAATTCAGTATTTAATATAATAAAATGTATTAAATATCTAATCACTGAGAATACGGAACGTTACATTCCTTCCCCCTTAAAATAATTTCGTCCCCGAAATTACTAAGTTACGAAAATGTTAGAAATCCCATTAACTTTCAAAATCTAATTTATTATAAATCAGAAACCAATTCAGTCAACTATTTTATTAAACCATTTGATATATTTAATCCATTTATCGAATAATCAATCATCCATGCACAAACGCAATCAATACACAACCAAGTTAACTAAACCAATCAATTTGTATTTTACTTGGTTTCTGAATTCCAACTCGATCTCATTTAACCCTTTAATCCATTTTAACTCCAATATCCATTTCTCATATTAAATTTACTTAACCAAGTTAAGTTTCAATTCATATTCAATTAACTATTTAATTTTCTAATTTATTCACCTCCGTTTAGAATTCCAAATTCCGATCATTCCCAATTTCTAATTTCACCTAGAAATTTTCTTTGGTTATATTAAACCATTTCAAAGTTTTAAATCCAATTTGAAATCTATTCAAATTAATTAAACCAATCAATATCTCAATAATTTGATAAAATTATTTCCTTAATATCCAAAAATATAACTTCGGATAAATTTATTTCATTCACCCTCTTTATAAAATAATATTGTGTCATTGTTAATTTAAATGCTTCTCAACACTTGAACCGATCAAATAACCTAATACAAAACATTTCTATATATAAAATCTACAAATACGCTCTCATATATATACACTCAACTCAATCTAGGGTGTTTTTAACCCCATCTCTATCAAGTTACGCCATAGAGCCAAGGTTATTACTAAACCTTATGCTCTGATACTAAGTGCGATGACCCAAATTTCCGGTACCCTTTGAGTTGACCAAACAACAACAGTCCAACCCAAATTGTACTGGAAACCCAGATGCCAATAGAAAGAATCTAGAGGGTGAGAAGAAGATAAGAAAGAAATATTAGAATAGAAGAATAATAAGAACACAACATAACATAATTGGAGTCTCACATCGCAGCGGAACAAAATATAATATAGAAATAATCTTTATTGAGAGCTTGAAAAATACTTACAACATCAGGGTACATAACACATTTGGATAGTTATAATAATCTATCCTCATATACAACACACAGCGGAATAAATACTAATACGTCTGAACTTCTCCAGCACGTCTTCTGAACTTCATAGTGTCTAATAACCTGAACCTGCGAAACTCGAGTAGACCCGAGCATTTCAAACACCGGGTCAGTCTGGTGAACCAGAGTGAGAAACCCACTAAGTTTAAGCGTATCAACCAACTTAATTTTAAAGTTAAACAAATCTGTTTTGAAAGAAAAAGATAGTCATAAGACCAAATCCACACATAAATACGGATAGTTTTTACCTTACGATAAACGAAAACATTTTGAAATCATACATATCATCTGATATTATAATAGTGTCTAAATACAAATAAATATCAATCTAGCGGAATGCTTGGATCTCACGCTCTACATATACAGTATATAATCAAAACCGCGGGCGCTTATTGGGGATTGGATTCTGACTATGATAAGGTGTGGAACAACCTGCCAATAGTGTATCATTAGAGAGGAATACGCCGGGTTCAACAAGAATGTCATGCAACCCGGCCCACACATGACCAACCACTCATTTCGCTTGAGTGTATCGAATGTATATCGCCAATGGTTGGGGTCAGCAACCGTTTCCCAAAAGGGACAACATCGATAGATTTAAGAAGAAAAATGAATTTCTCTAGATCGGTGATTACACACCCTAATGTCAGCGAACCACATAGCCATGTTGCCTGCCCGATTTTTGTCATTTCCCAGTTGTGAGGCTTGAGGTTTAAATTATCCTTTTTAAGATAGCACGCAACCATTCACTTTGAATGCCACACTGTCAGATCCATCGGAAATCACTAATTGATTTCCACAAAAACACTCAAATTGTTAGGCTAAAGATGTTTTCCTTCTTTGCCACCAACTTCATACGTTTGAAGAAATCAATGTACGTAATTCCTTTGGAAATACTCTGTCAGACACCCGTCCATACAAGTTGTCCTAGGACTGGACAACCGAAGGCACCCTCCTACTGCATCCTAGGAATCACCCTATAGATCAGTAGCATGTAGTCCTTGCAATCCGCAAATTCCAATCACGTCAGAATCAAAAATCAAATAACTCTAGATGCATGCCAGAGAGATCCGATAGGTCGTTCTTCCACTTATAGAGATCCACGGTCTTCACTGCTCCATCTTCAATCTATATCTTCTACGATTTCGTTTTGCTAGTTTGGAATGATTTTCGAATATAAATTGGTGTTTCCGTACCAACAATCATATATACCAGATTTGATAGTCGGTTATTTAACTATCAAATAACAATCACTCTATCTTGAAGATAAAAATGAGTCCCCTGGTTCAGTACTCAGCATCACTTGGCCTTTTTAAATCATAATTTAAACTTCTTAATATTTCGATATTTAAACACAGTATTAACTTCTTATTTTATTATAAAAGTATTCTCATGAACTATTTTAAATATATTAGAACTAAATCATATATATATATATCCAACTTGGTTTCAATGCATTTCTCGTAAAACATCGTTACAAAATCATTCCTCATTCCATTTCTCGAAAACAATAACTATACTTCCCTTTTGAATAAACTTATTCAAACACATCTCGTTAATTTCTCAACTCTCGAAAATATCGTTATATTTTCTCAACATTCATTAGTCCCCAACTGAAAACTTGTAAGTGAACAACTCCCTAAATATCAATCCCGAAGGCCGAGACCAACATCAGATCGACACTCAAGGAGTCGTCCAACTCAACTAATATCCAGTCAATTTCTAATCTTTTCTTAACTCCTTATCAACCCATATTATTCCACTTTTCGGTCACTCAACGATTTCCCGCTTTGAAATCTCGTTCAATTCCATTCGTTTCAGTTAATTTCACTATTAAGTGTTCCTAATTCAAAACCCAATGTTTTAGCTTCACGCCTCTTTCTTTATAAACTTTATTTATAATCTTGGTTTTAATATAACTCCTCTTTATCTCAACTTCTTTTTACTTAATTTTACATATTAAGTAAACATCTATTTTAAACCAACGCATTCCTTAAAAATCCCTTTTATAACTTTTATTTATAAAACGCGAGTTTTAATATAACCCATTCATAAACTCTTTTCACAATATTACTCTATTTCATTACAACTCTAATTACTTATTTAAATATATTTTATTTACATTATAATATCTTAAGTTATTAATTAAAAAAATAATTTACTTTCTTAGTTAATTGAAAAATAAATATTTAATTCCCTTTTAAATTTTTATCTTAAAATAAATATTCATTAAATCATTTCATTAGATTTCTTGACCACAACTAATTAATCCTAGTTAAAATAGTTGAATTCGTCAACTCAAAACATAGTTACTTTATTAACTAATTTCCATTAGTCCTCCTTTAAATTAATTAATACTTAATTAATTCAAGTAACTCCATTAATTGTTTCTAGAACAATATATCAAACTCTTAACCACCATATTGATTTTTGCTCATTTACGAATAAATCTTATTAACTTAAGCCATTTGCTTTATAAAATCATTAAATAGTTACTTATAAACTTAAATAATAAATAATAAATAATTATTTCCTTTTAATAAATTATTATTTAAATTATAGATTTAAAAAAATAATCTATTTCCAGTTATAAAATAAATTTTATAACTTCATTCATGTCGATTCACCTGATGGTGAATCAATATTTATAAAACGATTGACTTTTAGGCCAACTGGTGCCAATTACTGAACCAATACTACTCATTGGTTTAACACAAAACAAACATTGAATTTCCAATCAACGATCAACAACTAAATCAATCACCCAATCAGAACAGTTCATATAATGATAATATGAAAATAAATAACGTTTAATATATGTGAGGAATCTAGTTGGATCCCTCCGGCCTGTTTTCCCTGCATCCAAATATGTTACCTCAAACAGAATCATCTATCGCATATAATATTCCGCATCCATCAACCAAATTAATAATCATAGCACACAAATATTTAAACCCAACTTATATAAAATATAAGTGGGACAAAACTGAGTGAGTTGTACTCACACTAGTTTCCATTCGTTGAGATAATTCGTCTTAATAACTCCAATTATGTCCGTTCCAACGCTCCTTGTTTAGTCGATTCTGTGCACATATGGCCACGTTATACTTTGTTCACTTATGAATTAATATTTTTAAAACTTAAACAATATTATATTAAATAACCTATATTTACATATTATAAACCCGATTAGACAATTTTAACTATAATTAGCCATATTATAGTATTTTTAATTTGGCATGAATAAACCGATTTAGTTAACTATACTTATGTGCTAACCTATATTCGGACACACATTACATACACATGACTGGCCAAAATCTGAAAATAACTAGGTTAGAAACTGGATACTTTGGTTACGTGTGCGTGCATATATATGCTGGATTTGACAGGATAAATAATAAGGCCAAATTTTTGTTTATACTTTAATGTATGCACTGTTACTTACGTTTTAAAACAATAGAATGTATAATATCTAAATTGCTATTTTATATGGCCTTACCCAATTTACACCAGTCCTTCCATATACACGCAACCGCTGGTGTAGCCTATTCTTCCCCATCTCCTTTGAAAGCTGCTTCTACTTTCCTTTCCACTATTAGTTCTTAATGTATATACCTTTCGCAACCACTATTGCAAGCTCCCCACAACATATTGCAGTCCATGTACATAGCACTTTCACCTTCACGAACCATGCAGCGAACGTATTCCAACACTACTGCCAACGCAAGTGCCACACTTTCATTCTCGAATGCTACCTCCAGCGAGCTCCCTCTCCAAACAACCGGAACTCACGCATCACCTTCACGAATCATATTTATAACCCCTCTCGAAACACTGTCATCGCTCTTCGTTCCTTCACATACTGTTCGAACGAACAGTATGTCCACCTCTAGATAAATGGAAACAACTCGAGACTTCCCAGTTTCTACCCTTCATGTCTTCGAAACCGGCATCAACAAACTCTCCCCTCCCACTACTTTCCCTCACGCAACACCCCCAGGGCAGCTTTCCCTCACGTCCCTCACTCTCTCACGCCGACCCCCACTCTTCACTCAAGTTCACGCTTTCTTTTGCATGACCAACTCTCCTTCCAGGTCGTTTATTACGCCCACTTCATATATATTTATTTTTCTGTCAAGGGAAAAAGTGAAGCCGTGAACGTGGTATTTGATTTACTGAACTCGCAGTGTTTTGAAGCCATCTATAGTTCCGTGCTTTATTTATAGGGGAAAAACCTTGGGCACTAATTTGTAGGATGGTAGCAGCGTACAGGCTAGGTCTATGATGAAGGGACTTGCGATGGGGAAAATGCCTGTGCATTTTGTGTATGGTTAAATCCAATTGATGCTCTAACTGACTTGATAACACATGCAGAAAAGAAGAATAGGTAGCTAGACAATGTTTTTTCCCTTTAAACAGAGGGTTAGGATGTATGACGCGAGGATGATCATTGAATTTTCATTTCATGTCAACACTAAAATTATTGTCACCTTGGCCTGCACAAGTTTTCATTTTCCATCTGCATATATCTAGACATGAAGGTAGGCACGTACGATGTATAACTTTGCTTTTTCTTAGCAGAGAAGTATGCCTAAGTGTTATATATATATTCATATAAGGTAGCTAGCTAGCCTCATGAGGTAGGCATATATATATATTTCATTTAAAAATGGTACAGAGACATTGTAGGTTATGCAGAAAGGTATAGTGTAGCTCTTACAGATTGTACATGCCTCGTTAATTTCCTTAGGAGTTAAGTTTGGGTTAGAAAAATATAGAATATTATATTGGTAGGCCTGTAGCTTGTATATGTCTTATGGTCTGCATCATATATAGATGGCATGCGTGCAATTTAATATAGATGTTTGAGAAATTACCACCTGTAACGAACCAGAATTTTCTAAATTTAAATATGAATTTCCATAGCACATTTTGAGATTTTCTGAATACATATTTCTGGAGTTAATAAGATTTAATATTTGAAATTTCTTTTTTTTGGTTTGGAAAATTTATTTTTATTTTGTATAAAACTTATTTTAAAGATTATATATATATAATATTATAATATTAGGATTTTGTAAATTTTACATAATGGTTTTATATTATAGATAGTAATATTTTGTATATATATATATATATATATATATATGTTTTATAATATGAATTTTATAATTTGAAGATTTATGTTGAGGAAATATATAATATATAGATTTTAAAACAATTAAATATGGATTTTATATGGATTTTTTAAATTTTTATAATTGATTGACTTGAAAATAAATTTTAATTAAAAATCAGTTTAAAATATTCGTCCGATTTCTATACGCGTAATTTTAAAATAATTTTTAGAATTTTTCTGTAATTTTTAATTTGAAAAATAAGCAGATAATTTTTCAACGTATTTTGGGTATAAATGTGGTCCTTTAGACGCTTTACAAAATTGATCAATCAGACCGGTTTTATTGCTGTTTTCAAATCAGAGCGTGTTGTTGTTTACGATGATTGTCTTATTTCAGTACAACTCGCGGTTAATAACTCTAAAAATTAAAAATTGGAAGTGAACAAAATAAATACACTACATTTGGACTTGAAATATGGGGGCAACGCATGAATATGTGTCGCGGCGCATGGATGTGTTCATAAAAGGTGAAGAGCATGGATCGTTTGCTTTTGCTTTTGAGGTAGCAAGTGTCCTTGAGGTGGCATAATGCATGAATGAGTAGTGTAGTGGAGGGACACGTGTGAATGTATGTGTAGAAGTGCATGAGAATTGTGTTTCTTTAATGGACGTGTGTCCTTTGTTTATGCCAAATTTCCCCCTTACTTCGCATTATATAGGACGCATGCACCCATGTTCTCGCACCTTCCTCTCCCCTCTGTAGCGTTCATCCCTCCATTGCTAACCCTCCTTCTTCATTTTTTTTCCACCGCACTTAAACCTCCTCAAACACTTCGGTTCCCTCCCTGTACCACTCCACTTCCACGTTTTCCCAACTCCATCATCTCGTATCAGCTCCGCCCACTTTATCAACCTCCACCGATGTCACCCAGTCGCCACCACCGCCTGTTGCAGCCCCAAACTCTTCCATCTCCTCTTCCAGTGAAACTGTAGCCCTTGCTTTTGCAGTCGGCTCCCACAAAAATCAGCCCGCAACTTTTCCTGACGCACGGAAATGCGTCCGCCACCTTTTGTTTTCTGCTACAGCCGCTTTAGCACCTAACCAACAGTTACTCGCCCAGTCAACATCAGTCCGTGGTCCACAAATTTGTAGAAACAGCCTCACACGCTGTCTTTAAAAGAAAAAGAAAAAAAAAGTCCGCTCAGAAGAGAAACCAGTGGCGTCTGCGAGCCCCGACCTTTTGTGTAGTGAAGAGAGCAAAAGCGTAAGTACATATGCGTGTAGCGATTTATTTATATACATTAAATTTAGTTGTCGCAAGGAAAAAAGAATTTAATACGTAGCGACAGTTCTTAGGTGGCCCGTTTACAGTAGAGGATCCGATCAGAAAAAAGGAAATAGAGCGCAATGAAGGTGAGAACTCTACGATAATTATTTTATTTCGGTAGAAATTAACTAGTTATAAAATATTTTTTTTATTTATAATTAGTCGATGAAAAAAAAATCTGTGGTTATGGATGTTTGAAATGATATGGATAATTTTCACCGATTGATCGATGGATGTGTATGCTGTAATAACACCGCAAAACACCGAGCGTTACTGACAATAACGCTCCGTACACAGTTGATTATTTTATGGTTGTGATGGATGGATGGTGCCTGTTCGTTTGGTTATGTTATTGTGGTTGTTCTGTTTGAATGAAGTCAAATGCACCGTAGTTGCAGATTTTACGGGTGATTGATTTGAATTCTCCTTTCTCTTAAACGAATATTTTATTTAAATAAATGGTTTGAAAATTTGTTGAATTTAATTGAAACCATTTGGAAGACAAAAAAATCCAGATGTACAAATATTTTATAAAACGACATTTGGGAAATTTCAATCATTTATTTATTATTGGACTGGGTTTTGAGTTAAATCGAATATGATTTGAATTTAATATTGATCTTTATTATTTATATAATGACTATCGGTAATACTTTCAAAAATATATATATGTTGGATATTTGAAACTTTGGGAAATTAATTGATAAGCATCATTGATAAACATTAATGAATATCAATCTTAAATTTCAGATAAATATGTCTGGAAATAATTTCCATTTCTCTTGAATTGTTCAAATTCAAATTTTAGTTTTGAAATTTAATCGAGGAAACTTCCATTAATCTTGATTATTAGTAGTTATTGGAACGAAATTTGAAAGCATAAAAGAATTTATATTTCATTTGAAATAATTGTTGACTAACTTGGTTTGAGAAATAAAATTGTAAAGGAAATCCGGATTTGGTTTTTAACTAAGTTATGAAATAAATTTGTTTGGAAATGGATTGAAAAATTTATATTAACGTTATATAGCGAAATCGAACTCGTCGCTAAGTGACAGTTCGACGATATCGGTTTTAAATTTTCAAATAATTATAACTTGAACATATGGAATCGAGTTGACGTAAAACAGGAAACAACGGATTTATAATATTAATGGGTTTCGTATAAAAGAGGAATTTTCAAATTCCATCGTATGACTTTCGAGTTAGGTTTAAATTTAAATCTGAAAAGGGTCGCCATACATGCCGTTCGCCGACCACAATGAAAATCGAATAGAATGAATTTATATTATATTATTTGAAAGTGATTTATGGTTTAAAATTTTGAATTTAGAATGATTGGGATTTATTTAATTTAATAACAATTTCCCAACGCTTTCAGTAACGCTTTAACGTTATTTGAAATGATTTGAATTTGAAGATTTCAAACATGAATTATTATGGAAGGACTTGATTCTTCCATATGATAGGAATTTGAGATGAGTTGAATAGAATTGGTCGTCTGATATTCGGTATGGGTTTATAGAAGTAGACAAATACGATCAGAAATATCAACATATCCATACCCTGATTCTGATCGTGTTGCCTGAATTTGTGAATCAATATCGAGTACAAGTCGATTGATTCTATACGAACTGATATTTGAAATATAGGTGTTTAAATGGAAATCCAAATCCAAATAAAGATTTGGTTACTCAAGTGTCGACGGATTAATTAAGTTGTTTTGAAAATGAAGTTTGGAAACAAACGTCGAATTGAAAGGGGTTAAGGATAATGGGTTTCCGGGGAATTAAATCCAACATTTAATTCAAAGTAAATTGGAAATGTTTGGAAAGGAGATTTGAATTGGGAAATCCGTGTGATTTGTAACTATTGTTTTAAGATATGTTTGTTACTTGGAAAGTCCGGGATCGGATATAGGTCCGAAAACCATTCCAAGTAATATTACGACGTTATGATGAAATTCAGGACTTGGAATTGATAAATGAAGACCGGAAATATCCAGATTATTTGGATCGATTGCTGGTATCTCGGATCGGGCCGTACACCCGATACGAGGGTGGCAGGAGAACTGGGTATATTTGGAGATTTCAGATTGTGTTTCGTTCAGACCCAGAACGAACTTGTATGGATGGTGTGTCTAACGTTCGAAATTGACCACGTAGCACTGATTCGTGTAAATATATATCAGATTTGTGGCAATTGAATATCTCCGTCTCTAAGTTACGTTCTTAGAGAATATGTATTAATTCGAATCAGTGATATGTGGAGATATTGACGATGTGGCATACCCAAGTATGATATGAGCTAATGATGATCAAAGCATGGCTTATCGAAGCGTAGCTTTGCATATGACGTGACATCGACAACCTCACACACCGGATGATGAGAAACTGGCGGTTTGGTCTGTATATATATATATAATTTGATGATGAGTGCTGCAGCAGTGGGAAACCACTTGTGAACTGGGGATGGGGTATGTTCGGGGGGCCGCGTCTGGTCGAAAACCGTAGATACTGCCCTGGCGATTTGTTGCGTTACACTTCGCTCAAGTCCCTGATTGATCTTTCGTGCCAGGAATCATCAAGTTGGAAATCCAAATCTCCAATACGAGCCAGACGATTTTTATTGTATATATATATGGCGACATATATTATGGGGTATCATGCCGTCTAGGATTAATACATATAATTGCGAATTTGTTTTCCCCACTATATGATAATATTAAAGAGGATTTTCACGTATGAAATCATGTTTGGTTATCATAAGACAAAACTCGCCCATCTGGTGTGCGCTTGCATTGTGTGATGTGGGACGAGCTTATGATAGCTTCATTTTTCAAAAGTCATTGCATATTTCTATGCACGGGAATTCATATGGAGTAAAACCCGTTCCGCATTAGCGGCGTGGTCCGTTGAATTACCCAACTTTAAAATGATACCTAAATGATAACTGTTTTTTTTTTGAGTTCTCACACCAGTCCCACGACTGACCTGGAGTTTATTGTTCCTTCCTAAACTCTGGGTGCCCACTAATTTCCACACGGGCAGCTAGTGTTTAGTTTTGCAGTTATGGATCGTTGAAGAAGATTCGGAACGCTTCCGGAGTTAGAGTTCACGCTAGAGTTGGAGCTTCCGCTGTATCAGATAATGTTCTTCCGCTGAGAGAGTATTTCTTCCGCTGTGTATATTTATGTGTAACTCTGATATTCATGTAACTCTGATGTAATATTGAATTATTCAATGAAAAGTTCTGTTGTTTTTGTTCAATGTATGTAAGTACCCATAACAATTCGTCTTTATGAACGATTTGAGTCGGTTTAATTACCGGCGAGAGTCGGGCAAAAAGGCGGGTCGTTACAGTTGGTATCAGAGCTTTGGTTATACAAAGCTATTGGGTACATACATATTTGGACAAAGGAATAGGACTCCTCAGAGTTACAATATCTCATTAGAGATAGGGTTAGAAATACCCTAGAATGAGATCTCGGAATATTATGACGAGAGAGCGTATATTTTTGAAACCTATATAAGGTATTTTTGAACAAGTAAATCATTCTGAAACGATGATTATTTAAAATATAATTTGAAATAAGGATTTCGAGTGTTTTATTCGACGTCATGATTGGACTATCGAGTATGTAAGGATTTTTTTAATATACGTCTGATCAACGTGTATACGAAATCTTATATGTACTAGATAGATATAGGATTCCATTCTAGTCGCTGGAGGATAATTCTGTTGATGATCCGGACATCGTCAGTGATTATTCTCGAGTTTCGAAAATGGGATGACCATATGATTCTGATTTAAACGTCGAGAATACTTGAAACCATTTTCATAAGTGTTTGAAATTGTTGATGAATTAAAGTGAAAGCCGATATAGTAACTTGAAATAGGAATGAAATATAGGTTATATTTTCTTAAATGAAGAATATAAATGTAATTCGCAATTGAACCAAGATGAGTAGGGAATATTTATGAATCTAGAAATTGGATGAATAACTTGAGTATAAAATTCTTACAATAATAATTAAGAAAATGTGGGAATACACTGAGACTTAAGTAAATTTCACTAACTCCTTGTGTAAAAATGATTTCTGTTGGTTTGGTAGGAATTAAGATGACCCGATTTGGACCCTTGACCATTTGTTGATTTTGGTAAACCCCTTTGCAAATTTTGAGAACCTTGAAAGGAGAAATTTTGGGTACAAGCACTTAATGTGAATCGTTTTTGTTAAATTAGTAATGAGTAGATTTTGGGTGACCCATAAGCTTTAAAATTTTTAATTTTTAGATAGTAAATCTTGCTTAATTCCGGCCTAAGAGTAGCGGTAATCGAGAATTCGATCATTTCTAGTAACTGGGGTAACTATATAATAATTGAGATTTCATCAAATTCCAACCTGATTTAGGATCGGACCAAGTGCCCCAGCAGTAATATGAACTGTAGACCTGATCATTATCCTGTCATGTTAGGAATAAGGCCCAACCCTGCAGTAGGACGACCCTGTAATAATGTATGAGTATGTTCTAGGACCTGTGATTTTGACTAGAGGGTAAGGGATAAGGCAGCAACCTACTTTGGATTTAATGTCCCCCATAGATTTATAATGATGCATTAGAGTTTTGGGTAGTAGAACCTAGACCAGAGCAATCAGGAGTTGTTAGGAAACGCCACACTAGCACAGGCTGCACCAGAAGACATTAATTGGCCTATAGACCCTGTATTTGTTGAGCGGTTTAGAAATGTTGATGCATGAAATGGGATAACTAGCAGTTATAGCTGAGGACGACCCACTCCCAGAAGCGGGAAACGATGGATTTGACGATGTTATAGAAAAGAGTGGAGAAACCCCAACATGGTGATGATGTCGGGGTAGACGATAATAAGGCTGTAGCCGATGCGGGTGATTTTGAATAACCTACATTCGAGGATGACCTACTTCCAAAAATGGGAGATGATGAGTTTGATGAGAAAATGGAGGATATGGACCAGCTCTTGGACAAGGCTGGTGAAGATGGATTTATGGGTAGTGAGCACGATGGACTTATCGTCGGAGTAGACGATGATGGCTTTAGGGTAGACGATGAAGAGCCGTTAGCTGATGAAGAACCCGAGGAGATTGGTTTAACCGATCCATCCGATGATGGGTCAGATACAACAGATGTTTAGTTGCGATGAGTCTGGACCTTGTATATATAGTGTTTATATGTTATCTTAAGTACCAGATGCATTAAGTTGTTTTGGGCTAGTATGGTTTTGAGGACTAGTAACAGATAGCTAGGTGCACCCTTTGATGACTGTATTTTTGACTGCCCAAGTGCGTAGTATGTGCTCAGGAAAGGTTAGATACGTTTTGTATGCTGACTTGAGAGATCGATATGACATGATATGTTGGACCGACTATGATATGCGTGTCCCACTATTTAATTTAAATCTGTTTGTTTTGAATATTGTAAAATCTGTTCCAAAACCATATAGAAAAATTGATTTATAGTTCATATTGAGGTTAAAATTTCACTATCTTCCTTTTCGAGGACGAAAAGTCTTAAGGGGGGAAGAATGTAACGAACCAGAATTTTCTAAATTTAAATATGAATTTCCATAGCACATTTTGAGATTTTCTGAATACATATTTCTGGAAATAATAAGATTTAATATTTGAAATTTCTTTTTTTTGGTTTGGAAAATTTATTTTTATTTTGTATAAAACTTATTTTAAAGATTATATATATATAATATTATAATATTAGGATTTTGTAAATTTTACATAATGGTTTTATATTATAGATAGTAATATTTTGTATATATATATATATGTTTTATAATATGAATTTTATAATTTGAAGATTTATGTTGAGGAAATATATAATATATAGATTTTAAAACAATTAAATATGGATTTTATATGGATTTTTAAATTTTTATAATTGATTGACTTGAAAATAAATTTTAATTAAAAATCAGTTTAAAATATTCGTCCGATTTCTGTACGCGTAATTTTAAAATAATTTTTAGAATTTTTCTGTAATTTTTAATTTGAAAAATAAGCAGATAATTTTTCAACGTATTTTGGGTATAAATGTGGTCCTTTAGACGCTTTACAAAATTGATCAATCAGACCGGTTTTATTGCTGTTTTCAAATCAGAGCGTGTTGTTGTTTACGATGATAGTCTTATTTCAGTACAACTCGCGGTTAATAACTCTAAAAATTAAAAATTGGAAGTGAACAAAATAAATACACTACATTTGGACTTGAAATATGGGGGCAACGCATGAATATGTGTCACGGCGCATGGATGTGTTCATAAAAGGTGAAGAGCATGGATCGTTTTCTTTTGCTTTTGAGGTAGCAAGTGTCCTTGAGGTGGCATAATGCATGAATGAGTAGTGTAGTGGAGGGACACGTGTGAATGTATGTGTAGAAGTGCATGAGAATTGTGTTTCTTTAATGGACGTGTGTCCTTTGTTTATGCCAAATTTCCCCCTTACTTCGCATTATAAAGGACGCATGCACCCATGTTCTCGCACCTTCCTCTCCCCTCTGTAGCGTTCATCCCTCCATTGCTAACCCTCCTTCTTCATTTTTTTTCCACCGCACTTAAACCTCCTCAAACACTTCGGTTCCCTCCCTGTACCACTCCACTTCCACGTTTTCCCAACTCCATCATCTCGTATCAGCTCCGCCCACTTTATCAACCTCCACCGATGTCACCCAGTCGCCACCACCGCCTATTGCAGCCCCAAACTCTTCCATCTCCTCTTCCAGTGAAACTGTAGCCCTTGCTTTTGCAGTCGGCTCCCACAAAAATCAGCCCGCAACTTTTCCTGACGCACGGAAATGCGTCCGCCACCTTTTGTTTTCTGCTACAGCCGCTTTAGCACCCAACCAACAGTTACTCGCCCAGTCAACATCAGTCCGTGGTCCACAAATTTGTAGAAACAGCCTCACACGCTGTCTTTAAAAGAAAAAGAAAAAAGTCCGCTCAGAAGAGAAACCAGTGGCGTCTGCGAGCCCCGACCTTTTGTGTAGTGAAGAGAGCAAAAGCGTAAGTACATATGCGTGTAGCGATTTATTTATATACATTAAATTTAGTTGTCGCAAGGAAAAAAGAATTTAATACGTAGCGACAGTTCTTAGGTGGCCCGTTTACAGTAGAGGATCCGATCAGCAAAAAGGAAATAGAGCGCAATGAAGGTGAGAACTCTACGATAATTATTTTATTTCGGTAGAAATTAACTAGTTATAAAATATATATTTTTTATTTATAATTAGTCGATGAAAAAAAAATCTGTGGTTATGGATGTTTGAAATGATATGGATAATTTTCACCGATTGATCGATGGATGTGTATGCTGTAATAACACCGCAAAACACCGAGCGTTTCTGACAATAACGCTCCGTACACAGTTGATTATTTTATGGTTGTGATGGATGGATGGTGCCTGTTCGTTTGGTTATGTTATTGTGGTTGTTCTGTTTGAATGAAGTCAAATGCACCGTAGTTGCAGATTTTACGAGTGATTGATTTGAATTCTCCTTTCTCTTAAACGAATATTTTATTTAAATAAATGGTTTGAAAATTTGTTGAATTTAATTGAAACCATTTGGAAGACAAAAAAATCCAGATGTACAAATATGTTATAAAACGACATTTGGGAAATTTCAATCATTTATTTATTATTGGACTGGGTTTTGAGTTAAATCGAATATGATTTGAATTTAATATTGATCTTTATTATTTATATAATGACTATCGGTAATACTTTCAAAAATATATATATGTTGGATATTTGAAACTTTGGGAAATTAATTGATAAGCATCATTGATAAACATTAATGAATATCAATCTTAAATTTCAGATAAATATGTCTGGAAATAATTTCCATTTCTCTTGAATTGTTCAAATTCAAATTTTAGTTTTGAAATTTAATCGAGGAAACTTCCATTAATCTTGATTATTAGTAGTTATTGGAACGAAATTTGAAAGCATAAAAGAATTTATATTTCATTTGAAATAATTGTTGACTAACTTGGTTTGAGAAATAAAATTGTAAAGGAAATCCGGATTTGGTTTTTAACTAAGTTATGAAATAAATTTGTTTGGAAATGGATTGAAAAATTTATATTAACGTTATATAGCGAAATCGAACTCGTCGCTAAGTGACAGTTCGACGATATCGGTTTTAAATTTTCAAATAATTATAACTTGAACATATGGAATCGAGTTGACGTAAAACAGGAAACAACGGATTTATAATATTAATGGGTTTCGTATAAAAGAGGAATTTTCAAATTCCATCGTATGACTTTCGAGTTAGGTTTAAATTTAAATCTGAAAAGGGTCGCCATACATGCCGTTCGCCGACCACAATGAAAATCGAATAGAATGAATTTATATTATATTATTTGAAAGTGATTTATGGTTTAAATTTTTGAATTTAGAATGATTGGGATTTATTTAATTTAATAACAATTTCCCAACGCTTTCAGTAACGCTTTAACGTTATTTGAAATGATTTGAATTTGAAGATTTCAAACATGAATTATTATGGAAGGACTTGATTCTTCCATATGATAGGAATTTGAGATGAGTTGAATAGAATTGGTCGTCTGATATTCGGTATGGGTTTATAGAAGTAGACAAATACGATCAGAAATATCAACATATCCATACCCTGATTCTGATCGTGTTGCCTGAATTTGTGAATCAATATCGAGTACAAGTCGATTGATTCTATACGAACTGATATTTGAAATATAGGTGTTTAAATGGAAATCCAAATCCAAATAAAGATTTGGTTACTCAAGTGTCGACGGATTAATTAAGTTGTTTTGAAAATGAAGTTTGGAAACAAACGTCGAATTGAAAGGGGTTAAGGATAATGGGTTTCCGGGGAATTAAATCCAACATTTAATTCAAAGTAAATTGGAAATGTTTGGAAAGGAGATTTGAATTGGGAAATCCGTGTGATTTGTAACTATTGTTTTAAGATATGTTTGTTACTTGGAAAGTCCGGGATCGGATATAGGTCCGAAAACCATTCCAAGTAATATTACGACGTTATGATGAAATTCAGGACTTGGAATTGATAAATGAAGACCGGAAATATCCAGATTATTTGGATCGATTGCTGGTATCTCGGATCGGGCCGTACACCCGATACGAGGGTGGCAGGAGATCTGGGTATATTTGGAGATTTCGGATTGTGTTTCGTTCAGACCCAGAACGAACTTGTATGGATGGTGTGTCTGACGTTCGAAATTGACCACATAGCACTGATTCGTGTAAATATATATCAGATTTGTGGCAATTGAATATCTCCGTCTCTAAGTTACGTTCTTAGAGAATATGTATTAATTCGAATCAGTGATATGTGGAGATATTGACGATGTGGCATACCCAAGTATGATATGAGCTAATGATGATCAAAGCATGGCTTATCGAAGCGTAGCTTTGCATATGACGTGACATCGACAACCTCACACACCGGATGATGAGAAACTGGCGGTTTGGTCTGTATATATATATATATATAATTTGATGATGAGTGCTGCAGCAGTGGGAACCCACTTGTGAACTGGGGATGGGGTATGTTCGGGGGGCCGCGTCTGGTCGAAAACCGTAGATACTGCCCTGGCGATTTGTTGCGTTACACTTCGCTCAAGTCCCTGATTGATCTTTCGTGCCAGGAATCATCAAGTTGGAAATCCAAATCTCCAATACGAGCCAAACGATTTTTATTGTATATATATATGGCGACATATATTATGGGGTATCATGCCGTCTAGGATTAATACATTTAATTGCGAATTTGTTTTCCCCACTATATGATAATATTAAAGAGGATTTTCACGTATGAAATCATGTTTGGTTATCATAAGACAAAACTCGCCCATCTGGTGTGCGCTTGCATTGTGTGATGTGGAACGAGCTTATGATAGCTTCATTTTTCAAAAGTCATTGCATATTTCTATGCACGGGAATTCATATGGAGTAAAACCCGTTCCGCATTAGCGGCGTGGTCCGTTGAATTACCCAACTTTAAAATGAAACCTAAATGATAACTGTTTTTTTTTTAGTTCTCACACCAGTCCCACGTCTGACCTGGAGTTTATTGTTCCTTCCTAAACTCTGGGTGCCCACTAATTTCCACACGGGCAGCTAGTGTTTAGTTTTGCAGTTATGGATCGTTGAAGAAGATTCGGAACGCTTCCGGAGTTAGAGTTCACGCTAGAGTTGGAGCTTCCGCTGTATCAGATAATGTTCTTCCGCTGAGAGAGTATTTCTTCCGCTGTGTATATTTATGTGTAACTCTGATATTCATGTAACTCTGATGTAATATTGAATTATTCAATGAAAAGTTCTGTTGTTTTTGTTCAATGTATGTAAGTACCCATAACAATTCGTCTTTATGAACGATTTGAGTCGGTTTAATTACCGGCGAGAGTCGGGCAAAAAGGCGGGTCGTTACACCACCAATCCTTTATGGTGTATATTTGAATTCATCATAACTAACCTGTCGTTGCTCGTAAGTGCTTTACTAATGTTAGAGAGGCTTTAATGTATTTGAGTTCACATGTTGAGTATTTTATTTTATCTATATACAGTATTTAATTTTACCACTTATAATCGTGGTTCACGGTAACCACTAAATTCATACCATAACACATGAGCTTCAAACACAAAGTAAATGGACATACCGCTATGTCTTTACATTCTGGTTCCAATGAAATTTGTTTCGCCGAAAACCGACTCTGTTTGCTCAACGACGTATTTTTAATTTCAATTTATTTATCAGTTCATCTTTTAATTACACTTACCGATAAAACAACTCCAATTGGCTCCAAACTGGAAATCTAGCAATAATTAGCGATACATATTCCAATAAAATTCGTTTCATCGAAAATAGAGGTTGTTTGAAAAGAAAGTTATTTTTAAGGCCTATATACTACTGATATAATATAATTAAATCCAAAATAATTCTATCTAAATAATAATATATTTTTTAATATGATATCTCCAAATAAATATTATACAACTTTAAAATAAACAAATATATATTTTAAACTCAACACTTAAAACGATATTCAAATATTTATATATAAACCCTTTTATATTATTAAATAAACGTTATATTTTATTAACGAATTCCATAGCAACTATTCGAAAATTTGAATTGGACATAATTAACAATCTATAATATAAAATCTCCATTTTTATCTTTCACTAGAAATTATAATCAAATCGATTCAAGGGTTTCTTATTTCACAGAATTCCGGCTTATAACGGATTCTGTATATTCAGTTGAATATCAAATCATAAATTATGAACTACTACGACGTTTCTAGTTTGTTTTATAATTATATATATATGTTCAAACTTCGTTATATAAACGAATTATAAATCCATTTATAATTCCAATTCGGTGTTTAATATAATAAAATATATTAAATATCTGATCACTGAAAATATAGGACGTTACAGAAAATGAATTAAAAAGATTAAATCCAAAAGGGCTTGTGTTTTGGTAAGTTTACATAAGAGTATAACTAAGTAAGGAGATTCCTAATATAAATCAAAGGTTTATGAAACCATATGTTAAATGAAATGGTAAACGGAATTATAGTGGTATTTTTGAAGAAAAGAGATATGGAAAGAGAATTTGTGATTACACCTATTATAAAAAAATATTGGCTATTGTTTTAAAATAATGAAATCAAAGGGATTTGTTGAGATAAGTGTATAAGATCGATTTATAAAAATCGATGATATGTTTTAAATGAGTGATTTAAATAAAAGTACTTGAGCTGCCCATATACTTAACTATACTATTGGATTTGATAATTAAACAACCAACCATCAAATAAAACATCATTTTTGGATTTTTGACATGTTGTTTTGAAGAGACCAGGATAGGAACTAGACCTAAATCCACTTCGAACAAACATTACATTTGAACTAATTTGCAGGGATACGTATAGAGATGGAGCAATGATGACCGTAGATCTTCATAAAATGGAAGAACTACTTATAATCTCTGGTTGTCCCCTTGAGATACACTGTGGTTCTGTCGTGGTTGAAATCTACGAATCGCAAGGACTATTTGCTACTCATCCTAGGAGTGATTCCTATATAGGATGAGCTATAAGGGTGCCTTAGGTTTATCATGTTCCTTGATGACTTATATGAATGAATGTCTAACAAAGTATTTCCTAAAAGTCACATAGGTTGATTTTTACAAATATACCAAGTTTAGAGGTGGAGAAGGAAACTTCTCTTAGCCTTACTCTTATTTGTGGACGTCAATTAGTGATTTTATGGATATGACAATGTGGCATTCAATGATTAAATGAGATGTTATCTTAAAAGTAATCGTGACCTCAAGCCTCATCAACCGGGAATGAAAATGACAGAAATTGGGCAGGCAACATGGCTAAGTGGGTCATTCCCAATTAGGGAATTCTATCATCGATCTAGAGTATTTTCTTTTTGTTTCTTTTTCTATCGCTTCTGTATGCTAGGGATAACGGTGGTTTGAGCCCAACTGTTGGTGACAATATATTCGGTACACTCAAGCCGAATGAGTGGTCGGTCACGTGGCCGGGTTGCAAGATGTTATTGTTAAAACCCAATGTATTTCTCTTTGGAGATACACTATTGGAAGGTGGTCCCATACTTTGTCATGGTTGGAAATCCAATCTCCAATAAGTGCCATGCGATTTTGATTTATACTAATTATGCAGAGCGTGAGATGCAAGCGTTCTGCTAGATGATTATTTATTTGTTGTGTGATAAACATTATTATAACATCATCGAATTTTGATATATCAAAAATGTTTTCGGTTATTAAGGTAAAAATCGTCTGTGTTTATGTATAGGTTGGTCTTACGATTATCCTTTTCCTTCAAAAGGATTTTCTAAAGTTAAACAAGTTGTTATGTTATGAGTTTATCACTGAAAATATTCCTGACTGATCCAAGTGAATTTTTCTTTGCTTCAAATGTGCTCGGGTCAGACCGAGTATATTTACAGGTTATGTTATGATTGAAGTGTTCAGAAGAGGAGTTGAAGTCGAGACATATTTACTGGTACTAGTTTACTCCGCTGTGTGTATTGATTGATGTAAATGTATATTCTGATGTTGTAATCATATATATACTGTTTCATTTTGTATAAAGAGTTTTGATATATTATATTTTATTTGTTCCACTATGAGACTTTGATCTTGTTGTTTTTCTATTCTAATATTTCTTTCTTTCTTTTCTCACCCTCTAATTTCTTTCTATTAACAATCTAGGATTTGATACTTGTGTTTTTGGCAAGTTATACATGATTATCTATTATTGTCCAAAATTCAAACGTTGAATTTTCCGGGTCATTACATTTAGTATCGGAGTATAAGATTTAGTGATAACCTTGGCTCTGTGGCGTAATTCAATAGAGATAAGTTTGGTAATACCCGACCGAGTTTGAGTGTACATATATAAGAGCGTGTTTTTGTAATTGATTATAAAATTATTTTTACTATTTTTCCAAATTATACTTTTATATGGACATAATATTCTCAAATTTATAATAAGTATTGGTTGTCTGTTGATTTGAATAAAAAAAATTCAAATTGGATTATTAAACTGGAATGGTTTAATATAGTAAAAAGAGATTTTACCTATTAAATCAAATAAACGATAACTAAATGGAAATAAATCAAATAACTGATTAGTATTAAAATATATTTAACCAAAGTGAAGGCAAACAAATAAATATTAATATTTAATATAAATTAGTTGGCTCTGTATTGCTTGTTTGTTGTACGTTGGTTTAGTAAAAGTTGAATGAATCGAAAGCTAAGTAAATTAATCCAGTACAATAAGTTTGAATGGGATCACTTATGGATTAAAACTAGAAGATTTAACCTTGGAATGATGCCACGTGTTTGAATTTGCATTTGTGTAATCAATTATTGATGGATGGAACGCTATTTAAAATTTCAAGTAATTTTTACTTGCATGATCGATTGAGTTAAGTACAGGTATGAGGAGGCAATGATGATATAATATGGTTGTGTAGATTGATTATAATTTGAGATGTATGCTTACTAATGCCCACAAAGAGGTACGCTTACGTAAAAATACGAAATTTGGATTTTGTTTTTCGACTATGTAGGTCGATAAATGTATATCCTGCAATTTTAGAAGTCCCTCCATATGGGAAGACTCTACCAATTTTTTTTTCCAAAATTTGAGATTGAATTTTTTTAAAGATTTTTGGAAAATTTTGTTATCAGAAATATATTTGTTTTAAAACCAATTAAATTAGTTTTGGGAAGTCTAACCGGAGTTTAAAATAAATGATTTTTGTAAAGATAATAGGTTTGTAACATTCTCCTTACCTTACTAATTTTGGGGACGAAATTCTTTTAAAGGGGAAAGAATGTAACGACCTAGGTTTTTAACCGTTTATTTAAGCATTTAAAAATGGTTTTAAATGTTATTTTAGAATTTAATAACTTGAATTTAATGGTTTTGGATATTTTCTTAATATCAATAATATAATAATAATTAAATTTTGAAATAGTCGGAATTAGTTGAATTTGCAATACTGTATGATTTGGCAATATAAAAGAATATAATTAAATTTGGTTTTGAATTATAATAACGAATTTGTTTATTAAACGACTTTTGAATGTTTAATTTATAAATTAATTATAAAACAAGCTGCAGCAACGCGATAGTTTGTAATATAACATTTTAAACATTAATTGGATGTGCAAGATCCAATATAAGTCAGATTTCTTGGAAACAAGGAACGTCCGGATCTATTGGATGTTATTTTTTAATAGAAGAGAAAGATTGAGTTTTCATTTTATAGATTTTGTTTTATGTCCAAATCAAATTTTCAAAAGGTCGCTATGGAATTTTGTTTATAAAATATAACGTTTTTATATGAAATAAAAAGGATTTTTAAATAAATTGAATATCGTTTAAATTTGGAATCTAAAACGTCGAGTTTAAAATATCAAGTTAAATTTATATTCTGGAGCTATATTAATTCTGTATGAATGTATATGATAATAATAATTTATTATTAATGATTTTGTTTATTATGAAATCAATATACTTTTTTTTTGAAAGTTAAGCGCTAATTTTATTAATCAACGAAATATTTACAATTTTAAGCTCTCAAGAATATACAAGCATATGCAAGGCTTACAAAATGAATAATCTCAAAACATTACCAATGTCACTGTAGCACATTACATGACCAACAAATCAAAAGATTATTGTGGTAAAAGAAAATAACAGTAACTTGCTGCATAGCTTATTGAAGCTTGATGTATCCGATTAGTCGACCTGAAAACATCTTCCAATTTACAGAGTGTCCTCTAATTAATTCGCTAGCCTCAGGTCTACATGCTGATAAACAGCATAACATGAAATCTGAAAAAATGAAGTCTCATGCAACCATAAGAGATCCCTAAAACCAGAATATCACTTAACTTCAAAGAATTGTCACTACAACTACATCAATTAAAAGAAGTACAACTTTATCACGTCATGTAAGAAAAGGGTCATACAGCGGATTTTTCCTCATATGTCTTCTGGTAGATTTCAGCTTACTACTGAGAAGCATCACATCCTCTGAACTGTAATCATTAACTTCATCTAGATCATCATCAATCCAAAATTTTCCTTTTAGTTTATTGTTCTTGGAATTAAATGACGGAAGGGAGGTAATGGGCACCACAGTTGAAAGCAGGGCTTTGTTAACAATGGGAAATGTCAAACCTGCGCCTGTTACATTAGGAGGAGGTAGTTGAAAGTTTGAAGGAGGTTTCAAGTTTCCGTATAGGGAAGATTTTGAGGGTGTAGAAGCTAAATGTGCTGATTTTGTGGCAATTGGAGAGGATTTAGAAGAGACTGGATTTATTACAGTGGTATGCATCAGACTACACGATGTAGAAGAATTGTGCATGCCTGAATTTCCTTTTGTGGATTTTTCAACATTAACAGAATTTTCATCAAAGAGATTACCTAGCAGATCCTCCTCCTCTTCAACTTGATTGATTTGCTCTATATTTTGAGCTGCAGCCTCCTGAATAGTATTGATTAGTGCTACAAAGCCAATAGCAGTTTCAGCATTACCTCCTATGTTATGATCAACCTATAGACTATTAACTTGCACATTAGTGTTAGTATTAACCTCATCATTAACCACCTCAGTATTACCATTTCCATCATTCTCATTTGCTAAAACATCAAAAGGATTTGCATTAACATTAGTCACGTCGGCGTCAACATTAACATTAGCCTTATCATTAGCAACCCCTTCTTTCTCCAATACTTTTTAGCTTTTGTATTAACTGATGTCCAATTACTTTTATTAGTATTTGTTGTGAACCTCCTATTACTCTGTCTAGTTTGGTCATGAGGATTATCATGAAAATTATTTCCAAGATCCTCAATATGGTCTCCATCCACATCTGCCTTTGCACTAAATTCACATTTATTAGTTGTGTGGCCAAAAACCTTACAAGTGAGATATTGGGTCTCCAATCATAGGATAACCTAACTGATGGGCAATCCTTACCTAAACCATCAACCATTATTCTATCTGGCAGTTCAAACTCAGAAGAGATCTCAATTAAAGCCTTTGCGTATCTAGATCTCTACAACTTTTCAGTGCTAATATCAAAACATATCAATCTCCCCACATGACAAGCAAGCCAATTTTTACCCAGTAACGTCCAAAGAATAGTCGGGATTCGATAAAAATGGACCCATATAGGAACTTTTTTAATCTACGCTTGTGTGTTTCCTATAGATGGATCCCATCTAGTTATAATAAACATTCGACCTCTTATAAAAATAGGATCAGATTTTAGAATTCTTTCTCAAACTGAATTATTTGTAAACTTGAAATAGAAATGAGCTCCATCTGATTTAATACTAACTTCACCATCTAATTTCCAAAACCGGTTTAAGAAATTTAAAAATAGTTGATTTTCAAATGAACTCGGATTTCAACGTAACAAATTTTATAAAATCTGTAACAGTTAATAATTCCTAGATTTTCATTATCGCGTCAATTGGAGTTATTTTGCAACCGTATGAGGTATAAACGCGTATTGGTTAACTGTTTGAAATTAAAATAGTGATTTTAAAAATAATCTTCGAATTCGACGAAACTAATTCTATCGTGTTTGGAATATTAAATTATTGTATGATGTATAGTTTCATCATGATCAGAGCTCGTATGTTTTCATACGAATTTAAAACGTCAAATGCAGATATTATAATATGTATATAAAAAATCTTTGGCCCTTATCAAAAATATCATTGCACAAATCTTATCCTATTATATCTAATCGGTTATAATAAGATTCGTTGTAGACATTGGTCAAAAATCTCAGCTGATTTGGTTTTAAAACATAATTTTGCCTTCATTCAATTCAATGGCAACAGTACAAAATTGAGGAAAATCTTACCCAATCTGCTCAAAAATATAATCTCAGTACAACCTTATCCTCTAAATCGCATGTTACTTTCTGCACTTCTCGAGTCAAACATTTCGACAGACTAACATTTAAAATAATATATATACACACACACACTATAATGAACAAAACTGTCTCGTTCCTCTCTTTGTGTGTGTATATATATAATGAGAACCCACGAAGCCTACCTCCTTCTTGTTCATTTCATAGCAAAAATAAAATCCATTTGATACTTCATAAATCCTGTAAAATCGAAACTAAAACGAAATCAGTCGCTTTTCGGTCCATTGAACTCGTATCTTTGTAAGCGCCAAACTCGTATGGCTTTCATGAGGTTCGATGGGTTTTCTAGAGTCCGATTTTTTATTCCCAGTAACCGACCTAGGCAACAACGTGTGGAGAATTTAGTGACGTTGAGGTAGAAGGAGGGTTGGTGCAGCAATCCTTGCGAGGAGGTGCGCCAATCAATTGAGTTTAGGGGGAGATGACACCGAAAAGCGTCGCCAGTGGTACGGTTCTGGCCTAAAAACCATAAGGAAGATTGAGGTGTGTAATGACCCGGGATTTTGTCGACTTTGGTTATCGCCATAAACTCAATGATGACTAACCAAACGTCGAAAAATACCGGATGATTAATGAAAGAAATTAGAGGGTGGGGAAAGATAAGATAGAAACTTAGAATAGAAGAAGAAGAACACAATATCAGAGTAACACGAATCTCACAGCGGAACGAATAACATATAATATATGTAACATAACTTTGAAATATACATTTGTATTTGAATAAACATCATTATCAAAGTACAACACTTACAACACAACGGAAATAACTATAGCTATATGATCCTGAAGCCTCCTGCTCCAGCTCTTCAAGTATCTGTAAATCCCGACTACTTGATTGCCCATACAAAATTGGGCACCCAAGAGTTTAGGGGAAAACAAAACAAAATAAACTCCGGGTCAGTCATGGGACTAGTATGAGTAAAACGGTTTAAAACAGTTCAAGCAGGTAAATGATATCCCATAAGACCACGCCATATAACGGAACGGGTTTTTCCCTTATGAGAATCCAAATTATATTTATATCAAAAAACTTTTGATATTATAATAATGTCTATCAACCACAACTATAATAATCATCTAGCAGAAACGCTTTCATCTCACGTTCTACATATATAGTATAAAATCAAAACCGCAAGCACGTATTGGGTAATGGATTTCCAACTATGACAAGGTATGGAACCACCTTTCGCTAGTGTACCTCTAGAAAGGAATACACTGGGTTCAACAAGAACATCTTGCAACCCGGCCACACATGACCGACCACTCATTTCGCTTGAGTGTATCGAATGTATATCACCAATGGTTGGGATCAGCAACCGTTTCCCGAATAGGACAGCGTCAACAATAGATTTTTAAAAGTAAATGAAACTCTAGATCAGGTGATTATACACCCTACTTCGGTGCGACCGACTTAGCCATGCTGCCTGCCCGATTTCTGTCATTTACCGGATGTGAGGCTAGAAGCTACGCTTTATCATCACACCAGATTCTCTTTGAATGCCACATCGTCAAATCCATCAAATCACCGATTGACGTCCTCAACCATACATTACATGTTAGCTAAAAGAAGTTTCCTTCTCCGCTTCCACTCTTGGTACGGTTGGAGAAATCAATATACGTGATCGTCTGGAAATACTCTGTCAGACATCCGTCCATACAAGTCATCCAGGAACAGGATGAACCGAAGGTACAATTCTGCATATCCATCTTAGACACTGTTATCTAAGACTTATACGATAGCCCTTGTACTTTACTCCGTCTTCAATTATCTTTGGCATATATTATTCGCAACGTTTATGCCAATACAGAGTGGTTCTTTGGATAATAATCCAACCGGTCTCTCCATATTAACAACGTTAAAATGGTCAAAACTTTGATAGTCTATGATTTAACTATCAAAGAAAAACAGTGTGCAAACAACGATATTATTTCCAGATGGAAATTCTATCAATCAATCATCAATCATACATATATATATATATATATATTCATATTTCCTTATTTTCTATGTTTGATTACGTTTCTGATTCTATTTGGAAAACATTTCCAAATCTTCTTTACTTGGATTTAAACGGATGTTTAAATCAACATCGCGACGACATCTCAAACCACTATACTTATTTACTAAATTCACTTAACCACTTTCACTCTCGAACCTTAACCATTTCTAAATTAAAACGCAGTCAATCAAGTTGGGGTATAACTACCTATCAGACCTTAACTGAACAACATTTCAAATCTCGAAGTAGGGTAAGTTCATCTTTTAACTCTTTAACACTTCCTTATGTAACTCTCGTTCGAATAAATCTCTATTCGATAACTCCTCCCTTCGAATAACTATATTTGACAATCACTCTTACGCATAACTAGATCCGATTAACCTTTCTTCAAACAAACTAAATTCGATTTACTTTATTTATTTAACCCTAATCGATTAACTCTTTTTACTTAACTCCTTTCGAATAACAAATTCAATAACTCCTTTCGATTAAATTATAATCGATAACTCCTTTCGATTAAACTATAATCGATAACTCCTTTCGATTAAACTATAATCGATAACTCCTTTCGATAAAACTATAATCGATAACTCCTTTCGATTAAACTATAATCGATAACTCCTTTCGATTAAACTATAATCGATAACTCCTTTTGAATAATTCTAGTTCGATTTAACTATATTCAATAAATTCTAGTTCGATATAACTCTATCGATTTACTTTAACTGATTAACACTAACTATTTAACTCTAACTGGTTTACCCTAATGGTTTTACCCTAACTGGTTTAACTCTAACTGATTTACTCTAATGGTTTTACCCTAATGGTTTTACCCTAATGGTTTTACCCTAATGGTTTTACCCTAACTGGTTTAACTCTAACTGATTTACTCTAATGGTTTTACCCTAACTAGTTTAACCTAATTCGAATAACTAATATTCGATTAACTCTATTCAACTAACTCGACTCGACTAACCCCTTTCGAATAACTAATTCGATTTACTAACTTTCGAATACCATATTCGATTTAACTCCTTTATTTGCTTTATAAAGATTTCCTTTTTAACAACGTTTATTCATTTTTTAAGATTTACTTTTAGTAACAGTTCTCCACTTTAAAATGATTTCCTTCTTATAACAGTTTCTTTTTATAACGTTTTCCCTTTTTCTAAATATCTCCTATTTATAAATATCCCAATTTATAAATATTTCCATTTACAAATATTTTATTTTTAAATATCACTTTGAAAATATTCCCTTATCAACATTTCGGTATGTTATGGTATTCAACATATCAAATCACGATGATCAATATCGTCCAAACACATATAATCGACAACAGATTATATATCACATCATATATAACAATATATGAAAAACAGTAAAATAAATGTTGAGGAATCCAGTTGGATTCCTCCAACCTATCTCCCTGCATCCACAGATGTTAAACAATATAGATAACATCACTTTCAGTTCCATATGATATATTCTGTTAAACAGAATCAATATAGAAATTCAACTAACTGACTAGAAGTTCAATCAAACAGTCAACACACAGTCAATCAGCCAATATTTAATAGCTCTAAAAATACAACATGAAATTGTAAACTGTTCAGAGTTAGTGAGATTTACTCACATTGGACGATCATCGTTGATAACGATAATTGTCGCTTGATTCAGACGGAAAATTTATTTTGCTATAAATTGTGACGGACTCCAATTGACTCGCGGTCAGTTCCAGCGTGTAGTGTCCGTCCATACGATCCTAACGTGACTAACAGTTCGAATTTCTGATACAGTATGGCCAAGATATCAATTATACAAGTTTGAACTATTTAAACAAATTAACTTGAATTAAAATTGAATTGGGCTTCACCTACCATCAAGGCCCATTCCCATTTGTTTTTAAATCCCGCTGACCCATCTTGTGTATACTCCTTCCTCTTCCAAATCAATTACAGTAACCTGCAACCAGACTAAACCATGGCATGCCTTTCCATCCTCAAACATCTCATCTTCTCACATGGAATTTAAAACTCAAATTTACCAATTAACTTAAACATCTCTTATCCTCAATTGCGCTGAACTCTTCTTCCTCCCTCTAATGCTACTGTCGAAACCTACACCTCTCCCTAAAGCCATTTTAGTCCTCGTAAATCCCCATTTCCTCCTCCCATGATCCGAAATAAACCCAACAACATATGCCAAACTACTCCACATTCTAATCTTTACCGCCCCACGAACCACTCGCCAAACTCGCATCCATCTCCTACCTCACGTCGACAGACTATTCTTCACGTCACCACATTGCAGATCGAAAATTTTAAAATCAGAAAATTCCCAAAAAAAACAAAATCGGGGCTATTCGATCTCCTGAATTCAGATTCGAACTCGAAATGAATTAAAATCCATTGTATTTCCACCAGCGACTAACCCTAGGTCTTCCTGGAGTTTCTGGACACCACGGAAGGGCGTCGCACCTCACCAACCAAGCACCAGATCATAGCTCATGGGATGCCGAATTCATATATACAGATATTATGATTTATAGGATTTTTATTTCCTTTGTTATGATTTTATGAAGACCAGAAAATGTTTAAAGGAAGAAAACATTGGCGGCTCATTTCTGAGGTTGACTAGAGAAATGAGTAATAAGTTCATAAGGGGTGTGAGTGGGGTATTTATAAGGATTTATTCTTAGATGTATTTGGTTAGATATTTGTCTAGATATTTATTTTAGTCATTCATTGATTGAATTCGTCTTCTAAGAATTTGTGTGATCACACACGATACCCAAAAATCACCAAACTGGACATGTAGCTAGAGTTCGACATTACGGTCCCAACGAAACTGGTTTCGTCTAATTCCGACTTCGTATGCTCACACAGCGTATTTTTAACCGTCAAAATACTAACTGTTTTTCACTCTAAAAATCCGTACGGCTACACAGTGACCCCAAAAATCATGGAACTTGGAATCTAACAATAATTTGATGTTGCAGATCCAACAAAATTAGTTTCGTCGAATTCCGACTTCGTTTGCAAAAATGGCTTATTTTTACAGCTCTGAATGACCCATTTAAATATATAAATATATTTAAATATAATTAAATTAAATATTTATAAATAAATATTATCGTGTATATTCACAGTGCAATACCATATAGCTCTAGAATATTCCTATATGAATTTCTAACTCGATATTCACTTCTGCGTCAACCCGATATTCGATTTATATTGAAATTCCTTTTTAAAATATAAATAATTCCTTTATAAATTATAAAGGAATTCCACAGCAACTTTTCTAAAATTTGATTTGGACATAAATCAAAATCTACACGACGAAATCCTGATTTTTCTCTTCCACTAGAAAGATTTACTCCACCAGCTCCACACGTTTCTTGTTTCACAGAAATCCGGCTTAAAACGAATCCTGTACATTCAGTTGAAGTTCGAATTGCCAATTTACGAACTGCAGCGCCATTTCGAGCTCGATTTTAATTATATTATAACTCTACGTTCAAACTGTCGTTTATAAAATATATTCGTTATTCTAATTCAATTCTAAACTGAATTAAATATCACAGATGATCCAGTTCACACCATATCGCCATTTCAGCCAATTCTGATTATTTCAGGATTATATATATTATTTAATTTATTATTTTAATTAAATATTCACCATTATTTAATTCCACGACCATTGAATCCTCTATATCACTATTTATATAATTAAATAAATTAATTATAAACCTCTGCCAATGCGGGTCATTACAATCTTACCCACTTAAAATAATTTCGTCCTCGAAATTGCTAAAAGGTAGAGGACGACCCTATCGACTGGTTAGAACATATTTTTTCACTTCTTAACTTCAGTTTTAACTGAACCAATTTAATTTCAATTAAAAATTTATTAAATTCTTATCAACGAAAATTTTCAAAAATCCTGAAAATTTTCTAATGCCTTAACTCTTCGAAAAATTTCGCCAGCACCTCCTTTGTAATGGTCAATCGGTCAAACTCCAACTCGCCTCTCTGGGCCATCTCCAACCCAAAAAGAAAATCAAACAGCCAAGCGGCTTGCCAATTCGGCTCATAAATCTTATATCGAATGGAAATATAAACTTGTACCTTTTGTCGGCATATCAACTCTATCACTTCCATATGCTATCAACTCAGCATATACCAATGTTATCCCAATCAAATTCCAATCTGCTTTTATCCACAACACAACCATTCACTTATATCCGAGCCAAATATCATTTCAACTCGAGTTTCTCCTCGATTCCCAACACTTAACTTGATTATCACATTACACTTCAAATTTGAATCTCACAATCCAATTTGTCTTGATATTATTCTAATTCAATCTCAGTTACCACCTTACTGGTTTTACTTTAATTCAAATTTGCTTCCACAAATTTCTGTTAATTTTGTTTTTAATTCAAACAATCTTTCCCTGGGAGTTTTTAAATAGTTTACTCTTTTCAAAAATCAAATTTTCCTTTTGAACATGTCACTGAGCCCTTAATTAATATTCCATTAGTTAAACCACTTCTCTATTTATTTATCAATATTTGTTAACCAAATATTTTCAATAATCATATTGGCCTTTTATGTTATTTGGAAAACATTTCCGAATATCGCCTTCCTTTATTTTCTAAACTTTAGAAAACATATGCTATTTATAATTGGAAAATATTCCAATTACTTATCTCTTTTCCGATCTCGTTTATTTCTATACTTAGGAAATATTCTTTATTATATTTCTAAGCTTACGCTTATTTGGGTTAAAACGGATGTTGTGTAAAACATCGTTACGACAACCCAAATACTATATTCAACTAACTCTTATTCGACATTGATCTTCGAGCCTGAAATCTTACTATTTATTTGTTAATAATGAAATCAATCAAGTTGGGGTATAACTACCTCTCAGACCTTGACTGAATAACATTTATAACGTCAAAACAGATGTGACTACTTACTCCAATAATCAATACCATACAACTACTTATTCACTTTTAAACACGTATACGCTTCCTCTTTCTATTCTTACTAGATTTTATTCCTAGTCCTCTTTTTTATTTTACTACTCTATTTCTAAGTTCGTTTCCTTATCGACTTCTATATATATATCGATACGTTGATTTCTAACTATCAAATTATCTAAAAAATATCCTAACTCCTTAAATTCTCGGAAAAATTCGCCATAACCTCCTTTGTACCAGGAGCATCGGGATATTTCAAATAGCCTCCCATGGCTCTCACCAATCCAAAAGAAAAAGAAAAAGCCAAGCGACTAGCCGATACGGCGCATAAAATCTCATATATGAATTAAATACATACCTGTTCGTCGAGCATTCTATTTATATACCTTCATACCTTATCCATACCTATCTCATGTATATTTATACCTGCCCAATCTATTTTAACTATACCTGATCGTTTTAACTCAATTCGTTAATTAATTTGTTAATTAACTCTTTAGTCTACTTCACTTTTATATTTGAACATGACATGTTCAAATATATTTTAACTTGCTTATTAACTAATTTGAATCCAAATTTCAAATTTAAGTTCTATATTCGATTTCGAATATCCATTTACAAATCCAATTCACCTTTCAAAGTTCAACTTCAAATTCAAAACTCGATTAACTAATTCCTCTTCGACTTAGTTAATTTTATTCAATTTCTATTCAAATTTTATATCACTTCTATAATTCAAATCTATATATCAAATTCTATTATTCAAATTCTATATATTCAAATTTCTATAGTTTAAATTCCATTTGAATTTCTATATTCAAATTCCATTTGAATTTCTGTATTCAAATTCTATATCACTTCCATTGAATTTTATATATTCAATTTCTATTTCAATTCCATTGAATTTCATATATTCAAACTCCCTTTGAATTTCTATATTCAATTTCTATTTCAATTCCATTGAATTTCATATATTCAAACTCCCTTTGAATTTCTATATTCAATTTCTATATCAATTCCATTTTTTTATTCATTCTTTATTATAAATCCCATTTTGAAATTCAACACAACTTGTCTTTCCGAAAACAAATTCAAAACAGTATCTCTGGTAGTAATTCATCACTTACAACTCGAAAATGAATACTGATGATGCAGCTGTCATCATCAGAATCTATTTTCCAGCGATCGAAGTGAGTTCAATACTATAAAAACATTTTAAACATTTCCACTTTGAAATTCATTTCAAAATATAATTCACACTGCTTGTACAACAATTTAAAGTCTCCCAGGATCTTAAATTTTCCTTACTTTTAATCCAAATCCATTTACAAACACTTATCCAATTTTCCAGAATTTTAATTCAAATTTCTAGCTTAAATTTCAGATTTAACTCATCTGATTTCATGTATTTCACTTATATGAATTCTGATTGGTTATTTACATAACCATTTAATTTATAATCTTACTTGATTATAATAACAACCAATATTGTAAAGACCCGCAAATCCCCGCCCTTTGAATCGACCATAAACCACACAGGTCTGATCCAAAAAGTGGAAACCTACGAATACTTTAACTTTGGGCATACAACACATTACAACAGATAGCAGAAGACTTTTATAACACTATAATAAATGTTACATCAGAGTACAGAATATACATATCAGAGTACATTGGAATATAATTACAGCGGAAGATAAATACAAAAAATGTAATATACTACAACAGAAGAACACAGCGGAAGACTCTCTATCTCTGGACACAGCTTTAAGCTTCAACCCAGAATCCTGCTTAATATATCTGCAAAAATAGCTACTCGACTGCCCGTGTGGAAAATATGGGCACCCGAGTTTGCCAGTGGACAAATTACAGGTCAGTCATGGGACTGGTGTGAGAATTCTACCTAACCAATAAAATATAATAAGGCTAATCACAGGACCATGCCACTTTCGCGGAACAGGATTTCTCCTATGGATTGCCAGTGCATGACTAAAGTAAATCGTCAAAATAACGCAATGCTTTTTAGAAAAATGAAACCATTATAAGACCCAAGTCCCATCACACAATGCAACGCAAACCGAAGGATAGGGTTTTACCTTATAATGATCAAAAGATGCTTGATACGATAAACACGGTATTATATAATAATAGTGTGCAACCAATTTGAAATACATCAAAGTAAATGTATTAATCCTAGACGGCATGAGTGCCCCATCCCACTATGTCGCCATATATAGGTATACAATCAAAACCGCGTGATGTCGTATTGGAAATTTGGGTTTCCATCTGAGTCAAGGCTAGGGAGGAGATCCTTACCAATTCGAGACACTCTAGCAAATGCCCCAGGATTGGTACTCTGTCCAACCCTTGGATCCTGCAGGGCCGGTCCATACGTTAACGCTTAATGGATTGGCAATTCCTGAACACACGCTCCCCGGTCCTTTTGGACCTATAATACGGTCAGTGGCGACCGCATAAACCGAGGCCTCGAAAAATCCAACAACCACAATGAATAACTGCCAGCGCTGGTAGGTCCCTGGCACCACTCTAGCTAGAGAGAAACGTGTGCACTCCCTGCGTTCCCTTCTCCCGTTTTAGACTCTACCGGGCTATGAGGCTCGCTAAGTCACGATATACAGAAAGCTATGCCTAAATAGACTGTGCTTTGATCATCAACCACAAGGCCTGCTTTTCAACAAAGCCTTGATCGATTGCATCTTAGCATGCCACATTGTCAGACTCTACCATATCATTGATCATCTACTAATATATATATATATAACCTCTAAGCTCATACGTCTTAGAGAAGGGGGTTAAGTGAAGAATAAATTCTCCACCACCAAACAGAAATATATAATCAGTAGCGTTCAACAAATACAGTAGAAAAGAATACAATGTCAGACACACAATCCATTTACAAGTTCGCTCTGGGTCTGAGCGAAACAACGTGTCCGTCGATCTCCAAATACGTTTGGACGATCATTACCAAATACCTTGCCTTGGAATGTACTGTCCCAATTCAAGATACCAGTCATCATCATCCCAACGATGTGAAAACCTTCGGTCTTCTACCACCGTCTTCATCTTCGACTCTTGATCGTCGTGATGATTATTCA
This sequence comes from Allium sativum, assembly GCA_030737875.1. NCBI lineage: Eukaryota > Viridiplantae > Streptophyta > Magnoliopsida > Asparagales > Amaryllidaceae > Allium > Allium sativum. The sequence goes on along the minus strand of CM060926.1, from coordinate 1,011,280,697 downwards.
GAATGGGTTAAACCCGGTCTTTCTGAATAACTCGCGTATTTTGTGATTAAAAATCAAATATTGGAAAATCACACCTTATGTCACATTCCGACCCCGAATATTCTTTTAATAAGATATTCATATTAAAAGATTTTCATAAATTTTATCAAAGATAAATTTATAAATTAAATCATAAATCTTCCTTAAAAGATTTATTAAAAATTCTGAATTTGATTTAATATCAAAAATCATTTTCACAGATCATTTATTTTAAAGAATAAATCTTCTTTTAAACGGGTTAAAGAACTCGTGTCATTTAAAACACAGTTCACGATAAACCCACAAATCAATTTCCTAAATATGGAATTCCACAGAAATCAATCAGTACATAATCGATATAAATTTCTGTATCGGGCTAACAATATACATGGAATAACGGTAAAGCCTCTTAAATTCCATACATAATATCGGTCTTCTATTACAGAAGCCCATCTCGATTATTACCAATAGAATTTCCACTTAATTCCAATTTAATATATATTAAATTGGAAAACTAGATTTTTAGAAAATGCTTTTGTTAAATCTATGAATAGATTTATAAATTCCAAATAATAATTTCGATGTAAACTGGATTAAAGGACAAATGTCATTTAAAAGCACCGTCCACGATAAATCCACTTCACACCTCAATGTATCTCATATCATGAAATATAATTGCAAATTCCAATAATCTTAATTAAAGGATTTCCCTTTAAATATTAATTCATTATTATAAGAAAACATATTTTAGAAATAATCATTAAAATTATTCTTTACATAAAAGATTTTTATCCTTTACAAATATTCTTTGTTTTAACATATTTAATAGAAAATATATATATATATATTTATGAAAATATATCCTTTATATAAAAAGAATTTCTAGTGTAAGAATACTCTTATTTAAAAGATCATCTGAATCGAAATGCGACTCAATCATTTACCATATAATTTGGATTATATGGATTTCACACACATCATATATATGACAATAACAATATAATCATCAAATCATCCATTTCATCCAAAGTGTAAATTACACTGCGTAAGCGTTAAAATTAAATAATAACGCTCATCGCAGCCTGTCGATCTAACGATCAACATACAACTAAATATTGGGATTAGTGTATGTTAATTTTCATCCCAACACCCGTGTGGGGTTTCAACCAACAAACAAATAATAAATTATTTGTGCACTTGGGCGATGTGTGAAAATTATCGACCCAATCACATAAACAAGTCAGGTAACTTGCCTATGGCAGTGTAATACACAATATATAACACGATGATAAAAATATCTCTTTTATTCCTGTTCTTTTTATCGCATGTAAAATGTCAATAAAAATGTAATCTTTATTTCTATTCTTTTATCGCATCAAAAATGATGATAAAAATATAATCTTTATTTCAATTCCTTTCATTGTAAATAAATGAAAAGAAAAATGTAATCTTTTAATTCCATTCGTAATAGGGGATATAAATAATAACACAAAATATAACTATTCATTTCATGCTTTATTTGCAATAGAGAATGCAAATAAAGATTCAACCTTTTTATTTGATGTTTATTTACATAGAGGAATGTAAATAAATAAAAAATTGTAACTTTTTCATTTCATAATTTATTTGCATTAAGGATTGCAAATGAAAATATTTCTTTTATTCTCCTGTTTTATTTGCGTTGAGTAAAGCAAATAAAAGTGTAATATTAAATTTCTAGTTTTATTTACATCAAGAAATGTAAGTAAAAGAACAACTCTTTATTTTATGTTTATTTACATCAAGTGAAATAAATAAATAATCAAAAATGTAACTTTTATTTTAATGCTTTGTTCACATTTAAAACATGCAACAAAAATGTATCTTTTGTTTTTAATAAATTTGTTTGCATCTAAATTTGCAACAAAATGTAATTTTTATTTCTTGTTTGTTTGCAACCAAAGTTGCAAACAAAAATGTAATTTTATCTCCTTTGTTTTATTTGCATGATAGAATGCAAATAAAAATGCATATTCTATTTTCTACATTTCGTTTGCATTGTAGAATGCAAACAGAAATGTAATTTTTATTTTCATGTATTGTTTACATTGTGAAATGTTAACAAAAATGTGAATTTTTGATTTCATGAAATATTTGCATTGAAAATGCAAATAAAAAAAAATGTACTACTTTAAAATCATGTTATATTTGTGTTGGAGGACACAAAAAATGTTCTTTTATTTTTAATGTTTTATTTGTGTTTAAGAACACAAATAAAAAGACCATTTTAATTTTCTATGTTATATTTGTGTTTGAGAATACAAACACAAAGGATCATTCATTTTCTATAATGTATTTGTGTTTGGGAACACAAATAAAAAGGTTCGTTCATTTTCAAAATGTATTTGCATAAGTGAATGCAAATAAAAGAATAAATTTTACTTTAATATATATTTGTATTCGTAAATACAAATAAGAGAACAAGTTTCATTTTTAAATATATATTTGCATTTTTAGATGCAAACAAAAGAACAAGTTTATTTTTAATGTATATTTACATTGGTAAATGCAAATAAAAGAATAATTTTATTTTCAATATACCTTTGCATTGGTGAATGCAAATAAAAGAACAACTTTTCATTTTACAAAATATACTCACAAATATAATGTAACTTCTAAAAATAATTTCTTATTTGCATATAAAAATGTAAACAAACATTGTGATTTCCAAAACATGTCTCTTTTTTTTTATACATAAAAATGTAAACAAAAGTTTTACTTCTAAAATGAATTTTAATTTACAGATGATATGTAAACCAAAATGTGATTCTTAATCTTTGATTACATTAAAAATGTAATCCTTTTCTGTTCATTTTTCATTACGTATAAATGTAATCCTTTTTTTCTTTTTTCTCATTACACATATGGATGCGATCTTTTCTATTCATTACAATGAACAAAATTTCTGTAAAAATGCAATTTTAATTTATAAACTTTCCATTTCCAAAAATGAAAATAAAAATAAAAATAAAATCCATTTTATCTTCATCTTTACAATGAAATCTAAATCACGTTAAAAATGTGATTTTTTTTATGCAAAGTCTTTCTATTGAAAACAATGGACACATAAAAATATGATCTTTTTACGTTGCTTCTTTTTATTGAAAACACTTATTACATTAAAAATGAAATTTTAATGTTACTACATTTATTGAAAACAATATAACATAAAAATGAGATTTATAATGTTGCAACTTTTATTGAACATCAAAGTGACAAATAAATTATGACTTTTGATTGAAAACCATTTTTTATATATATAAAAAATGAAATCCTTTGTTTTCATCCTTTTTAATGAAACAACCTCATATCAAAAAGAAAAACATTCTCTTTAATGTAAACCCGTAAAGATATATTTTATTCGTTGTGCCAATTTCTATTATAAAATCAACAAATAAAAATAAATATTTATTGTCGACCAAATTCCATTGTTAAATCAACAAATAAAAATAAATATTTATTTGTCGATCAATTTCTATTGTTAAATTCAGAATAATAAAAATATTATTTTAATAACATAAAATAAACTTTTCCAACTAGATCTGAATAAATGTTTTTTTTTTCTTTTGAATAAAATATGTTTTGATCTAATTTTGGATCCCATTTTCCAACCGCAGATAAAATATATACAATTCAAAGCGGATTTAGCATATCATGAACAACAAGCATTCAACAAGCAACAATTATCAATCCAAACCACACATGACATCCAAATCTGAATTTATATGACAATACAATTTTCTTTAATGCGAGAAAATAATTAATAATTAATTAAATGATTAAAATTAGAATTCTCACATTGAAATTTGGCTGAAAATCAACTGTCTCCGTTTCAGCTGTGGTCTGCGCCATCGCGAAGCTCTCAGAAAGACGAGTCCAACGCAATAAACGGTTCGTAAAACGGACCTCGTATGAGAGAGTTACGGATTTTTAAAGATCGGACAATTTAAATATAAAATAATAAAATAATAATTAAAAAATGTTCGGACCTTTCTCTTCCTCACGCTGAAACGCACGGCCGAACCCATCATCAAACTCCAACCTTCTATGCGCACCTCCCTTGGGACCTCCATTCACCGATCAACCGCCACCAGTCCGAAGCCCGCACCACCACCAACTCGCTCCACCAACCCCCTGAAGCTCGGCCTCCCCAATCACCTCAAAATCCACCAAAAACGCAGCACTTCAGGCCAAGAATCCGCGAAACCCGTGAACCAAAACCCGATCTTGACCGTATGGATTGAAAGGTCTTTGAATTCTCTTCGATTTGATATATTATGCGTCGATTTTCGTTGAGCGGATCAAAAGTTATTGAGGTTTGAAAATCGGACAATTCTGGCCATTGAAAAACTGGGCGGCGGCTGGCCATGCCAAATTAGGGTTTCAGCCGAAATTTTATATAATATTTTAATATTAAATTTCAAAATTTGTGCTAAAAAGGTGGATTTTCGGACTTTCTCCGATTTGGGCCTGCTTACTGTCGTTCTTAAGGTTTTGAGGCCTTCTGAACGCGATGGGCTATGTCCCGGGCTCCAATTCTGACATCTGTACGTTTTATTTTCGGTTTTAATTGAAAAATACAATATTGAATAAATATTTTAATTTCTACCGTACATTTAAATATGCCGGGGCCACATACGATCTCTAAAAATTCTAAAAAAAATATTTTTAGCTTTCTTATGACGATACGGTTCTAACGAGACTAATTTCATCGAATTCTGAGACTGTTTGAAAAATGTTTATTTTTAAGGCGTTTAAATTTAACTGAAATAGTCAAAACACATTTTCTTTTCCCACGCTCACATATTAATTCGAAAAAATTCTGAAAATTGAAACCTAGCAATAACTTGACATTCCGGTTCCAACAAAAGTGATTTCGTCGAAAACCGAGGTCGTTTGAAAAATGACTATTTTTAAGGCCAATATATTTAATATTAAAAATATATTTTTAAACAAATAAATCCCGAAACTCAAAATATATAAGTGTTTACTGTTTTTCAATGTAGAAACATCAATCTGAACTCAATGGAAGTGGTTTCGAGTTCAAATTCCTTCGTATGCAAAAAGTAGCATTTTGACCTTTATAAATTTCATAAATATTGAATTGGCCATAACTTTTGATTTCCGCTATGAAATTTCAATTTTTCGGATTCGTTTGAAAGATATTTTTAAATAGATTCTAATATTTTTGGTTTCACTAAAATCCGTTAAATTTAGCATCCTGTACGGTCGTCAAAGTTCAAGTTTGACTTTTCAAACTACTGCGCTATTTCTAACTCTTTTGTTAATTAAAATTAAATCATTCATGCTAACTTCGATTTAAATCAAATTTGTGATCATTATTATTTAAATAAATTATTTTATATTGTCAAAATTCATTAAAATTTTCTAAAATAAAAATTTTAAATTGGTCCTGATTTTTGCGGGTTGTTACAAATATATCCATTATATTATAATTTTGATATATATATCTTCTCTATATCAAGATATACCTTGGGTAACTTATTTTAATTTACCCTCCTTTCAAAACATACCGTGACGACCCATCGTATTCGAGTGTTTAGTAACTCCTATCGATACAGTGGATCAAACTGATCGACCAGAACTCATAAACAACTCAACCAATAAATCTCCACAATATAAAACAAATTTTTATATCAATAACAAATACGCTCACTCGTATATATACACTCAACTCAATCTAGGGTATTACTAACCCCATCTCTACTGAGTCAAGCCACAGAGCCAAGGTAATTCACTTAACTTAAGCTCTGATACCAACTGTAATGACCCGGGTTTTTGTCGACTTTGGTTATCACCATAAACTCAATGATGACTAACCAAACGTCGAAAAATACCGGATGATTAATGAAAGAAATTAGAGGGTGAGGAAAGATAAGATAGAAACTCAGAATAAAAGAAGAAGAACACAATATCAGAGTAACACGAATCTCACAGCGGAACGAATAACATATAATATATGTAACATAACTTTGAAATATACATTTTTATTTGAATATACATCATTATCAAAGTACAACACTTACAACACAGCGGAAATAACTATAGCTATATGATCCTGAAGCCTCCTGCTCCAGCTCTTCAAGTATCTGTAAATCCCGACTACTTGACTGCCCGTACAAAATTGGGCACCCAAGAGTTTAGGGAAAAACAAAACAAAATAAACTCCGGGTCAGTCATGGGACTGGTATGAGTAAAACGGTTTAAAACAGTTCAAGCAGGTAAATGATATCCCATAAGACCACGCCGTATAACGGAACGGGTTTTTCCCTTATGAGAATCCAAATTATCTTTATATCAAAAACCTTTTGATATTATAATAATGTCTATCAACCACAACTATAATAATCATCTAGCAGAAATGCTTTCATCTCATGTTCTACATATATAGTATACAATCAAAACCGCAAGCACGTATTGGGTAATGGATTTCCAACTATGACAAGGTATGGAACCACCTTTCGCTAGTGTACCTCTAGAAAGGAATACACTGGGTTCAACAAGAACATCTTGCAACCCGGCCACACATGACCGACCACTCATTTCGCTTGAGTGTATCGAATGTATATCACCAACGGTTGGGATCAGCAACCGTTTCCCGAATGGGACAGCATAAACAATAGATTTTTAGAAGTAAATGAAACTCTAGATCAGGTGATTATACACCTTACTTCAGTGCGACCGACTTAGCCATGCTGCCTACCCGATTTCTGTCATTTACCGGATGTAAGGCTAGAAGCTACGCTTTATCATCACACCAGATTCTCTTTGAATGCCACATCGTCAAATCCATCAAATCACCGATTGACGTCCTCAACCTTACATTACGTGTCAGCTAAAAGAAGTTTCCTTCTCCGCTTCCACTCTTGGTACGGTTGGAGAAATCAATATACGTGATCGTCTGGAAATACTCTGTCAGACATCCGTCCATACAAGTCATCCAGGAACAGGATGAACCGAAGGTACTATTCTGTATATCCATCTTAGACACTGTTATCTAAGACTTATACGATAGCCCTTGCACTTTACTCCGTCTTCAATTATCTTTGGCATATATGATTTGCAACGTTTATGCCAATACCGAGTGGTTCTTTGGATAATAATCCAACCGGTCTCTCCATATTAACAACGTTAAAATGGTCAAAACTTTAATAGTCTGTGATTTAACTATCAAAGAAAAACAGTGTGCAAACAACGATATTATTTCCAGATGGAAATTCTATCAATCAATCATCAATCATATATATATATATATTCATATTTCCTTATTTTCTATGTTTGATTACGTTTCTGATTCTATTTGGAAAACATTTCCAAATCTTCTTTACTTGGATTTAAAAGGATGTTTAAATCAACATCGCGACGACATCTCAAACCACTATACTTATTTACTAAATTCACTTAACCACTTTCACTCTCGAACCATAACCATTTCTAAATTAAAACGCAGTCAATCAAGTTGGGGTATAGCTACCTCTTAGACCTTAACTGAACAACATTTCAAATCTCGAAATAGGGTAAGTTCATCTTTTAACTCTTTAACACTTCCTTACGTAACTCTCGTTCGAATAAATCTCTATTCGATAACTCCTCCCTTCGAATAACTATATTTGATAATCTCTCTTACGCATAACTAGATCTGATTAACCTTTCTTCAAATAAACTAAATTCGATTTACTCTATTTATTTAACCCTAATCGATTAACTCTTTTTACTTAACTCCTTTCGAATAACTAATTCGATAACTCCTTTCGATTAAATTATAATCGATAACTCCTTTTGATCAAACTATAATCGATAACTCCTTTCGATTAAACTATAATTGATAACTCCTTTCGATTAAACTATAATCGATAACTCCTTTCGATTAAACTATAATCGATAACTCCTTTTGAATAATTCTAGTTCGATTTAACTCTATTAAATAAATTCATGTTCGATATAACTCTATCGATTTACTTTAACTGATTAACACTAACTGGATTACCCTAATGGTTTTACCCTAACTGGTTTAACTCTAACTGATTTACTCTAATGGTTTTACCCTAACTGGTTTAACTCTAACTGATTTACTCTAATGGTTTTACCCTAACTGGTTTAACCTAATTCGAATAACTAATATTCGATTAACTCTATTCAACTAACTCGACTCGACTAACCCCTTTCGAATAACTAATTCGATTTACTAACTTCCGAATACCATATTCGATTTAACTCCTTTATTTGCTTTATAAAGATTTCCTTTTTAACAACGTTTATTCATTTTTTAAGATTTACTTTTAGTAACAGTTTTCCACTTTAAAATGATTTCCTTCTTATAACAGTTTCCTTTTTATAACGTTTTCCCTTTTTCTAAATATCTCCTATTTATAAATACCCCAATTTATAAATATTTCCATTTATAAATATTCCATTTATAAATATTTTATTTTTAAATATCACTTTGAAAATATTCCCTTATCAACATTTCGGTATGTTATGGTATTCAACATATCAAATCACGATGATCAATATCGTCCAAACACATATAATCGACAACAGATTATATATCACATCATATATAACAATATATGAAAAACAGTAAAATAAATGTTGAGGAATCCAATCTCCCTGCATCCACAGATGTTAAACAATATAGATAACATCACTTTCAGTTCCATATGATATATTCTGTTAAACAGAATCAATATAGAAATTCAACTAACTGACTAGAAGTTCAATCAAACAGTCAACACACAGTCAATCAACCAATATTTAATAGTTCTAAAAATACAACATGAAATTGTAAACTATTCAGAGTTAGTGAGATTTACTCACATTGGACGATCATCGTTGATAACGATAATTGTCACTTGATTCAGATGGACAATTTATTTTGCTATAAATTGTGACGGACTCCAATTGACTCGCGGTCAGTTCCAGCGTGTAGTGTCCGTCCATACGATCCTAACGTGACTGACAGTTCGAATTTCTGATACAGTATGGCTAAGATATCAATTATACAAGTTTGAACTATTTAAACAAATTAACTTGAATTAAAATTGAATTGGGCTTCACCTACCATCAAGGCCCATTCCCATTTGTTTTTAAATCCCGCTGACCCATCTTGTGTATACTCCTTCCTCTTCCAAATCAATTACAGTAACCTGCAACCAGACTAAACCATGGCATGCCTTTCCATCCTCAAACATCTCATCTTCTCACATGGAATTTAAAACTCAAATTTACCAATTAACTTAAACATCTCTTATCCTCAATTGCGCTGAACTCTTCTTCCTCCCTCCAATGCTACTGTCGAAACCTACACCTCTCCCTAAAGCCATTTTAGTCCTCGTAAATCCCCATTTCCTCCTCCCATGATCCGAAATAAACCCAACAACATATGCCAAACTACTCCACATTCTAATCTTTACCGCCCCACGAACCACTCGCCAAACTCGCATCCATCTCCTACCTCGCGTCGACAGACTATTCTTCACGTCACCACATTGCAGATCGACAATTTTAAAATCAGAAAATTCCCAAAAAAAACAAAATCGGGGCTATTCGATCTCCTGAGTTCAGATTCGAACTCGAAATGAATTAAAATCCATTGTATTTCCACCAGCGACTAACCCTAGGTCTTCCTGAAGTTTCTGGACACCACGGAAGGGCGTCGCACCTCACCAACCAAGCACCAGATCATAGCTCATGGGATGCCGAATTCATATATACAGATATTATGATTTATAGGATTTTTATTTCCTTTGTTATGATTTTATGAAGACCAGAAAATGTTTAAAGGAAGAAAACATTGGCGGCTCATTTCTGAGGTTGACTAGAGAAACGAGTAATAAGTTCATAAGGGGTGTGAGTGGGGTATTTATAAGGATTTATTCTTAGATGTTTTTGGTTAGATATTTGTCTAGATATTTATTTTAGTCATTCATTGATTGAATTCGTCTTCTAAGAATTTGTGTGATCACACACGATACCCAAAAATCACCAAACTGGACATGTAGCTAGAGTTCGACATTACGGTCCCAACGAAACTGGTTTCGTCTAATTCCGACTTCGTATGCTCACACAGCGTATTTTTTACCGTCAAAATACTGACTGTTTTTCACTCTAAAAATCCGTACGGCCACACAGTGACCCCAAAAATCACGCAACTTGGAATCTAACAGTAATTTGATGTTGCGGATCCAACAAAATTAGTTTCGTCGAATTCCGACTTCGTTTGCAAAAGTGGCTTATTTTTACAGCTCTTAATGACCCATTTAAATATATTAATATATTTAAATATAATTAAATTAAATATTTATAAATAAATATTATCGTGTATATTCACAGTGGAATACCATATAGCTCTAGAATATTCCTATATGAATTTCTAACTCGATATTCACTTCTGGGTCAACCAGATATTCGATTTATATTGAAATTCCTTTTTAAAATATAAATTATTCCTTTATAAATTATAAAGGAATTCCACAGCGACTTTTCTAAAATTTGATTTGGACATAAATCAAAATCTACATGACGAAATCCCGATTTTTCTCTTCCACTAGAAAGATATACTCCGCCAGCTCCACACGTTTGTTGTTTCATAGAAATCTGGCTTAAAACGAATCCTGTATATTCAGTTGAAGTTCGAATCGCCAATTTACGAATTGCAGCGCCATTTCGAGCTCGATTTTAATTATATTATAACTCTACGTTCAAACTGTCGTTTATAAAATATATTCGTTATTCTAATTCAATTCTAAACTGGATTAAATATCACAGATGATCTAGTTCACACCATATCGCCATTTCAGCCAATTCTGATTATTTCAGGATTATATATATTATTTAATTTATTATTTTAATTAAATATTCACCATTAATTAATTCCACGACCATTAAATCCTCTATATCACTATTTATACAATTAAATAAATTAATTATAATACCTCTGCCAATGCGGGTCATTACAGGGTGCGAGTTGGAATTTATGGTATGGAGGTGGAAGCTATCGTGAAGCAGAAGGGAACGGTAGTCGTTTAAAAGTCACGACATGGCATGGTAGATGTACAGTAGCGGGAGGATTTGGAAAAAGAGTACGGGGAGGCAGGTTGGCAGTATTTTCTTATAGGCTCTTGGACCTTAGCCCATTTGTTTGCTATGAAAAAAAATAGAAAAATGGATGGACTGGCTGACTTCCACGCATTATTGAGCTTTTCAAGGTTAAGGGGATGCAGTTGTTGGCTCTTTATTTTGTGCATATGTGAATGCGGTTGTAGAGGCAACATGGGAAAAGGCGACAAAGAGTAAAATCTGTGCCATCAGGGAAGAGGACTTGTGTTGGAAGTGAATGGGCTCGGATTCAGGAGCAATGGTAGTTATGTGTAATTTTGATTGTAGTTTGAACTGTTACAGCCATTCGTCGGTTAGGAGGTGAAGCTAGTCGAATGCACGTAGATGATGATTAAGAATTCAACGAAACAAGGCGCACTGGAATCGCAGGGACGAAGGGCTAAGTTGCTGAGCTGGTTCGGAATGGATTGGGGTTATCCAGATTTTTGTTTAATTCTAAACGCCTATTTAAAATAAAACAAAATGACGTGACAATCATTGATCGAAACGAACTGTGAGTTAACTCTTATGCTTTTTGAAATACTATGATGCGATTAAATTCATATAATTATAACTAATCATTGTTGGTATAAAGTTGGGTACTTGGTTGATTACTGGTTGCTTATTGGTTGTCGACATTTTCTATGTCAAATTGGATGATTTAAATTAAAATATTTATTTCAGATATTATTATTAAATGATGTTATGATCTGTGATGCAAGAAAATATATTGGTTGGAGGGATCCAATTGGATTCCTTAACATTTGTGTGCTATTTACCTTCATATTGTTTATATATGTGAACCGTTTAACCCCATTGATGTTATAACCTATTTATGGTTGATTGGATGTTAACAGTTGAATTTAAATTCAACGATTATTGTCTTTTAATTAATAGACAATATTGATTAAGTGATTGGCAGTTGATGGCCTAAAATCCATCGCTTTATGACGTCGCTTTGTCCTTAGGTGAATTGACGCGATTGAAGTTATAAAATTTATTCTACAAATGAATCGAAGCTTTCAAGTTGAATTTATATAAATTATTTTAAATAGAAGTTTTTATAAATTTATAACCTTATTTTTACAAAAGAAATTATTAAATGATTTATATAGGAAATTCTTATGTTTTAAATAGGAAGCAAGTCAGAATTAACCAAAAGGTTAATAATCAAAAATAATTATTTTCAAGAAAACAATTGAGCGAGTTATATTAAATTAATTATATTTTTAATTAATTTAACACAAAAGATTAAAGAAATTGGTTAACAAGTTACCCGACGTTTTGACTTAGTCAACTATTTTAATTAGGACTGTTTATCTAATTTGTTTTCGACTGATATAATAGAATTAAATTTCGCAATTAATAGATTAAAAACTTACTGGTTGTTCATAGAAGAAATATTATTTTAATTAAATGTATTTAAAGAGAACTATTGAGTAGTTTATTTTAAAATAAGTTAAGTATTATTTTAATGACCTATTAAAAGAGAATAAATCATCTATGTTTACTTAATGACGAGGGTAACTATTACTGTAGTTAATAATGAGACTGATTATTATTTTAATTGAGATCGTTTAAGAATTAATCGAGTTAGAAATGAAACTTAGTTGAAGTGTGCTAAGGTTTATAAACTATGTTATAATAAACTCAAATATTTATAACAAAATTTATAAAGTGAGGTAAATCTAAGGCAACAATTTTTAATAAGTGTCCACCTAATAATTGAATTAAGTGAAATAATAAAAATGGAAAGAAGAAATTTCAAAAAAAAAACCAAGAAGGGCGGATATTGGTTTAAGTAAAAAGATTTGATAAATGGACTTAAGTTATAAATCCAAGTTGTTGTAAATAAGAATTGTATAACGAATCCAAGTTTATAAATGAGAGTTTATAAAGGAGATTTGTATGCTAATGCGAAGACGTAATTAGATAAGTAAAATGAATGTAATCAAAATAAGATTTTCAAAAGAATATGATTAATGAATTATAAAGATTGAAGATGATTAATGAATTATAAAGATTATTGTATAAGCCCAAATTGAAAATGAAGTAAAAAGGTTTAAATCTAAAAGGGCTTGTGTTTTGGTAAGTTTACTTAAGAGTATAATTTAGTAAGGAGATTCCCAATATAAATCAAAGGTTTATGAAACCATATGTTAAATGAAATGGTAAATGGAATTATAGAGGTATTTTTGAAGAAAAGAGATATGTAAAGAGGATTTGTGATTACGCATATTATAAAATAATATTGTCAATTGTTTCAAGATAACGAAATCATAGGAATTTTTTGTGATAATTGTATAAGATTGATTTATAAAAATTGATGATATGTTTTAAATGAGTGATTTAAATAAAGGGGACTTGAGTTGCCAATGTACTTAATAATACTGTTGGATTTGATAGTTAAACAACCAACTATGAAATGAAATATTATTTTTGGACTTTTGACCTGTTGTTTCGAAGAAACCAGGATGGGGACTAGACCCAAAACCACTTCGAACCAATGTTACATTCAAACTAATTTACAGGGATGCGTATAGAGATGGAGCATTAAAGACCGTAAATCTTCATAAAATGGAAGAACTACTTATAATCTCTTGTTGGCCCTTTGAGATACACCGTGGTTCTGTCGTGGTTGAAATCTATGAATTACAAGGACTACTCGCTAATGATCCTTAGGGTGATTCCTACATAGGATGCGGTTGGAGGGTGCCTTCGGTTCATCTTGTTCCTGGATGACTTGTATGAACGAATGTCTGATAAAGTATTTCCTAAGAGTCATGTAAAGTTAATTTTTAAAATATACCAAGTTTGGTGGCGAAGAAGGAAACTTAACTTAACACCTAGTGTGTATTTGTGGACAACAATTAGTGATTTGATGGATCTGACTATGTGGCGTTCAAAGAATAAATGAGATGTTCTCTGAAAAGTAATCGTGACCTAAAGCCTCATCAACCATGAATGGAAATCACATAAATAGGGCAAGAAACGTGGCTAAGTTGGTCATTCCCAATTGGGGTATATTTTCAACGATTGAGCGTATTTCCTTTTTTGTTCCTTCTTTTGTCGATTCGGTATGCTACAGATAATGGTGGTTTGAGCCCAACCGTTTGTGACAATATATTCAGTACACTCAAGCTGAATGAGTGGCCGGTCATGTGTGGCCGGTTTGCAAGATGTTATTGTTGAACCCTAGTGTATTCCTCTCTAGATATACACTTTCGGAAGGTGGCCCTATACCTTGTCATAGTTGGAAATCCAATCTCCAATAAGTGCCATGCGGTTTTTGATTTTATACTAAGTATGTAGAGTGTGAGATGCTGGTAATCTGCTAGATAGTTATTTATTTGTGGTTTGATAAACACTATTATACTATCGTCGGATTTTGATATATCAAAAATGATTTGGGTTATCGTAAGGTAAAAGTCGTCCGTGTTTATGTGTGGGTTGGTCTTATGATTATCCTTTTCTTTCAAAAGGATTTTCTAAAGTTAAACAAGTTGTTGCGTTACGAGTTTATCACCGAAAGTATTCCAGACTGATTCGGTTGAATTTTGCTTTGCTTCAAATGTGCTCGGGTCAGACCGAGTATATTTACAGGTTATGTTTCGCTTGAAGTTTTCAGAAGAGGAACTGAAGTCGAGATGTATTTACTGGTATAAGTTATTCCGTTGTGTGTTTTGATTGATGTGAATGTATATTCTGATGTTGTAATCATATATATACTGTTTTGTTTGTATAAAGAGTTTTGATATTATATTTTATTCATTCCGCTGTGAGACTCTAATCTTCTTATTCTTCTATTCTAATATTTCTTTCTTTCTTTTCTCACCCTCTAATTTCTTTTTATTAATAATCTGGGATTTGATACTTGGGTTTTCGGCAAGTAATACAAGATTATGTATTATTGTCAAAAATTCGAACGTCGAATTTTTTAGGACGTTACACTTGAGGCTTTGTCTCTTCCTCCGAAACAACAACTGCTTGAGTCTTTGACTTAGGATAAAGGCTTTCCGACGTCAAAATTTTCCAATGATAGAAACGAAAGTCTCATCAATATGATTTATAAGCCTCTCTCCCAAGTAATTATCTAACCCCGAGATGAATTTCTCATTCTTCTTCTCAGCTATATCGATAAAAGACATTTCGTATTTCGACAAGGCATCGAACTCCATAATATACTCAGAGACAGTCCTAACCTTTTTCTTTAACTCTGGAAACTTTCGAAACAGCTCAGACTTCTGGGAAGTCAAAATAAACTTCACACAGAAATGATCTTTGAATTGATTCCGAGTAATTTGATCCTCTAAATAGCAGCTTCAATGGTATTCCGCCAATTCATAGTCATACCGTAAAATTGAGGCGAAGCCAACCTCATCTTTGTGACATCATCAAGTCTAAGATCCTCGAAGATGCTCTCACAAGTATCAACCCAATCCTGAACCTCCATAGTCAACTTTGTTCCTTAGAACAATTAACCATCTAGACTAGTGTATTCCTTATTCAACTTAGCAAAGTCGGCCCTTGGTGCCTGCACAAGTGCACCACCGCCCTCAGCAACATTCGGAGTAGCTACTTGAGTATTTATAAGCATCTCTCTCATAAAAGCAGCAAACATTGTCTGCATATCAGGAGCACTAACAATATTGGCTCCTGAGCCTGCTACTTCCTCAACTCTAGAAATGGAGTTCCTAGCGGCGTTCCTTGCTTGACAACTAATTGTTCAATCTATAAAGAAGTCCATTCATCATCTTTTCTGAGGAATCCTACTTAGCGGTGCATGTGCAGTGCGACTTCACCCTTAAGTATACTGAGTATATATATTTAAATATCGATTCGAAAACTAAAATACCACAAATATGCTCTCTCTGTATGTATATTGTTCCTATATTACTATCTACTTAGGTCAAACTACGCAATCTAAACTCTGATACCAAATGTGATGACCGCTTGGTACTAGCCGACATCTAACAAGTTGCATTGTGACAGTGCTCGACTAATGCAGGGTGATCATCGAGGTTGCAATAAGAAAACCCAAGTAATCTGTGAAATGTCTTACAACGCATGGGATAAAATATAGCATAACATAAAAATATGTTATAAAACTAAGTGAATCATAACATCACAGTAGCAGATTCATATCATAGCAAAACATCGCATTGATAGATACATATACATCTCCAAAATACTGTTTGTCACAAAATACACTACTAATGCCCAAAGCAGTGATCAATAGAAATAAACAGAGATAAGAGTATATATAGTACATGGGAGCCACCTTCTCGTCTTCGAATCAGCTACTCGAGCACACCAACATGTCTCTAGTCTGCTCATTTAAGAGAACCCAGATTAATAAGAAGCAATGCATAAAAGTACCAGTTAGACAAAGTCTGGTGTGAGCGATGGTAATCCCAATAACTAAATAGAGTAACATAATAGTTATGAGAAAACCATACCTAACCTGGCCCTACATCCATAGAGTTAGCACAGATGATCACATACTCTGCTCTATAGTAATCCCAATACTAAGTGTAAATGGAAGTGTATGTGTCATAGTAATATCAACCATTTAAGCATAGTAAATATCCACATGTTCACTCACTCAATGCCTTGGATATATTATCACGCTTTGTCTCTATGGTACCTCATGGATAAGGACCCGAACATGGTCTAGGTGAATGCCATGTGTTTCCCAAACCTGGAAACAATCTCCCAAACCTGGAGATAAAGGTTCGAACCTAGTCCAAGTGATTTACAACCTTACTACTATCAAACCCCAAGTACTATATAAACATTGCGCACCGGTGATCCCTTTGCATTACGTATCCACAATGAAGTCCATATTGGAAATCACCACGGTGGTTCCTACATAGATCCTTAGTAGTAACTTTCCATGTAAATTTTCCTCAAACCTCTATTGGAGTTTGTCGGGTTAGAGTTCGTCTTCAGAAGAGCTCAGTCATTGCCAAGAAGAAGCATCATGCACGTTCCCCCACCTAGAAAACCCCAATTCCTCATCCCATTTCGTGGATCGATCCATATGTGTAGATCCCTATATCCAAAGATCCCTGAATCTGAGTCCTTGTCTGAGTCCCTGTGTTCAAATCCCTATATCCGGATCCCTGTATTCGGATCCCTATTTCTGGATCGTTGTATCAGGATCGAGAAAGTCAACTCGGATGGGATTTCTATGTCTGGATTGACCAAGTCGATCTGGATGGGATTCCTATGCCCAGATCCTTATATCAAATAGAACATTAAAGTACCATTATCCAGAACTCCAAACAACTTGAAACTTGTCCTAGAGCCTTTTGGTACCTACCTTGTTATCCCAACAAAATTTCGTGCCAATTTAACAACATTTTTCTTGATTGACCCATTCCGTTACTCCGGAACTGTCGTACCAAATTGACTTAGTCGAATCGGATTTTGCTGAGTACATTTAAGTGATTTTAACACCATATTTCACCATTTGACGACTTTTGCATCAATCCTAGTGTTCGTGGGCACGGTATTAACATACCAATAAACGGAAACAAAAACCAAATAAGATCAAAACACCCAAAGAAGCATGTTTTCCCATATTCCCTTAAATGTCGGGATTAACAAATCAAGTCCAGATCAACCCAAACTTATATATGTAACACCCCGTATTTTCTATGAATATTAAAATTAACAAATTTAAGAACACTTAATTTTTTGAAAGAAGAATTAACTTAAACGGGTTACGCCATTGCGTTTGTCTCAGACTTCTGCTTGAGATAGAGTCCGAGTTTGCGTGAGTCGGACTCCGTATGAAGAAGTTATGGAGGTTAGAAGATTTCAAGTTTAAGCAGAAATTAAATTAAATAATCAAAACAGATTCGAAATTCAAAATTCAAGAAAGCAGATGAGTGGGAAATCTCCCACTTAGGGGTGTCGACCCCCCCAGGGGTGTCGACATGGGAGTTGACCCCTCTATAGGGGTGTCGACATTGGTGTCAACCCCCTTGTAGGGAGTCAACTCCCGTATTCCCAGATCTGGATAACGATTTTTTGAGGTGTTAGGGCATATGTGTCGCGCTGTGGTTGGCTCTGTCTGGTCTGAATGGCTCTGATGACTCCTATGTTGATCTAAAGGCTCAAACTAATCCTACACTCCTTATAATCACATCAAACCTTAACCCTAAACCTCATAATCCTATTCTATGATGCCGCCATGCTGTCTATCTCTACCTAGCCTAGCCTCCATCTTCTCCAAACTAGAAATCAAATCAGAAAAGCTTCAAATCAAATTAGAGGTTTTCTTCTTCAATCATCAAAGAAAGAATAGAATCGCTACAACATCAACTAATTCACTTTTCTAATCCTATCACTGTAAGTTCAGTGATTATTCAGATTTGAACACCTAATAGGAATCATGACTGTAATGAATCGAATCTAGAACTATGCCTAATTGTAAGATAATTAATCCTGATTCAAGCTTATCCTTTTGTCAAATCTGAATTACCTATGCCTATGAGATTGTTGTGATTGATGCAATGGAGCCTATCATGTTGTACACCAAATTGGTGATTCATTTATGTTCAATTCTATCTAATCTTTATGCCTATGATGTAACTTGCTCAGTTTGCCCATATTAATTTTTAATGTACAACATGCCTATCGGAAACATAATTCTTGAATTGGGTACACCTTTACATGCCTATTTTTCCTTATGTCAATTCTTGTGTTTCCTCTCTATATCCCCTTTTCGTTTTATTTTATGAATACTAGGTTCATTCGGAAACCTAGATTGAAGCTTGTGTTACGTACGATTGAATAGCGGGGAATGGGGTATAACGTATTGAGAAATTTTGGGCATAACATGTATATTGGACATAACTTGGACTGATAACACTTGCGGATAATTGGCATACAAAAATCTGTCTTTGGACATGTATGGTAAATATGTAAATTGGCTAAAAGATGAACATGCCTAACCCGAGGTTAGATTGAGTTGCGGTATAAGACTTCCCAGAACTGCCCGACACATCCAGCAACCACAACAACAGATCTAATGTGAGAGGTTAGCGCATTAAGCCCAAAACCCAAGGCTAGAATGAGTTTGCGGTAGAAGTCTGCCCGGACCGCCCGGCACATCCAGCAACCACAAACAACAGTTCTAATGTGAGAGGTTGAGGCACTAATGAATGAATTAATGCTAATGAACAGACATGCTATGAATGGTAGGGTTAAGTTAACGTAAGCAACACTTAACCAATACAACATGTTAACTAAAAAAATGGGTGGGGTTAGGTTAAATTGAGAACACTTAACCGTTATAACATGTTGGTTGGGAAACCCTAGTAACGAGGACCTATTTTAGCAGTAACCCACATAAATGTATCACGGTACCCTGAACTAGGCAGGGTGGGGCACGATTACTGGGCTGATTATAAGCGGTTAAAAATTGTGGTGGATGGTGCGTTAATGTAGGTTCCGACGGAGTACGGGCGTGCACGTACTCCGGAGTGGAAAAATCAGGCATTGGGCATCAGTACTTATACACTGTGCATCTTGAATTGTGTCAGGTTGCCATCATAGGGATTGATACACCCCATGGTGGGACCAGCACAGGTATCTACAAACAAGCGGGGCCGAATGACACAAGTAATAAATACATGCGAGTAGAAGCCGATCGATAAAGGGATCACTTTATTATGAACACATGAGGCTAGTTGAAACAATTGTCAGTAGGTGCAAAGAAATAGAAATCAGTGCCATAGCATATTCAGTTTATCCTGCCTTATCTTGCCTTATGTTATTGTTACTATGATATTGTCCTATATTCAGTTTACTCATGTCATGATCCTTTTGCTTGTTCACATGCTGAAAAATCACTGGACTTACCAGGCTTATGTCTTGCCCATTTTCTTTCGTCTTCTTTTCTTCCATTCCCTCCTCCCCCACAGGTCCGTAGGGAGGGAATACTTCAGCTTAGTTCAGACCTTTTCCAGCTTGAAGGGAGTAGATGTATTGCCTGGATTCTCTTTTCTTGGGCTATTGTTGTGGTTACACTTTTATTGGGGATTTATGCTTCTTTACTACAACTTTATGCTTCTTTATGTATTTTGAGTTTTTAATCATGACAGAAGTTTTATTGTAATAACTTGGGAGTTGGGTTTTGAGACAATGGTTGTAATGTTTTGACTAAACCACGCTGCTTATGAAATAATCCCAGTTTTTCCGCTATTTGTACATCTGTCTTGTAAATTATCTGTATCTTTTACCTATAATGCTTCATCGAAGTTAATGCATTCCCTTTGTGAGTGACCTTAACGGAGGTGGGGTGTTTCACTTCGTATCAGAGCTGATGGTTACCAGATCAGATAAAAGTTTTTGAAAACCATTTTTCAATAAGTTTTAAAGAAGCATTTTCAAGAAAAGTGTTGTTTTATTTTAAAGGAATATTCCCCACAGCCATATGCACTATCTTTCTATCCTTTGTTTTGAACCTTTTCTTTTCGTTTCAGCATGTCTGGGGATCTTAATCGTCCCGAAGGAGTACAGATACCCGGCTGGTCCAGAAAGTATCTAGAGGCTAGGGCTAATGACACAGGCCCAGCAGACGTTCCTCCTCCCCCAGCTGCAGCCATTCCTCCTCCTCCTCCGCGTGTGAATGCTTTCTCGAAGATATGTAGAGAATTTCGAGTTGTGGGTGGAAAGAACTTTAATGGGACTGAATCATTCGTGGAAGCAAGAAATTGGCTCAAGGAAACAGACGATTTGTTTGTTATCTTCGAAGTGGACGATAGGCAGAAGATACAATTGGCTGTATAGTTACTTAAGGACGAAGCCTCTTTCTGGTGGGAAGTTACTAATGCTGAAAGACCAGTTGAGACTTGGGAGGATTTCAGATTGAGGTTTGAAATGAAATTTCTCTCGCAAGCTGAACTAAGCCCACAGATGGAGAAGTTCTTAGCACTCAAATAGGGAAGCCTATCGGTTAAGGAATACGTCAACCAATTCAACTACCTAGCTAGATTCATACTGGAGTTGGTAAACACTCCAAAAAAAGGCTCTCCGTTTTGCTAAAGGGTTAAATGAGCCACTGCACAGCCTAGCTATATCCCATATACCTATGGGTGCGACTTATGAGAAACTGGTGGACATGGCACTGTTACAGGAGGAAGACAAAGATGGGAAGAAAGAGGCAAAGGTGGAAGAACCTCTAGACAAGAAAGTGGAGGGATCGCAAAATAAGAAGACGGATTCCAAGAAGGGCGAGAAGAATAACAAACCCCGTGACAAGAGGAAGCGTAATTTTTGTGGCATACCTGGACATCTGATTAAGGGTTGCAGGAAGAAGAAGAGAAAGATGGGTGGTTGTTTTCAATGCGGCGAGACATGACATATGGCTAAGGACTGCCTAAAAAGGTAAGGGCAAGAACAGAGGACTAGATCTACTTCTGGAGGGAAGTTTCATGCTCTCATAGCAACTCCGCAAGAAAGAGGTAGAAATGTTTCTGTTGAGAGTTTAGTTTATCTTTCTGATCATCCTGTTCGTATTCTTTTTGATTCTGGCACATCGCGCTCTTTTATATATACTGCTTTAGTTGAATCTCTGCACCTAGATACTAGTGCAGTAGAGGATCCAATGGTTGTTTCAAATCCAATTGGGGGTTCGGCTTATTTGTCAATGATTTGTTTGGATTTGGAAATTTCTATACTAAGTGTTGGGTTTAGATGTAACGCTTATGTTTTGGGTTTCACGGGCTATGGGTTGATTCTAGGCATGGATTGGTTATCCAGTAATGGTTCCATCCTCGATTGTGAAAAGAGAGTGGTTAGACTTATGACTCGCCCCGTTAATACTCTCGAAATCTCTTGTAATCCTATGAATTCTGTTATGCTTAGCTACCTAGAATCTCTTGATGCATTTGTTGAAAATTTGCAATCTGTTAGAGTAGTTCGTGAATACTTGGATGTCTTTGAAGAGGTGAAGGGTTTACCTCCAAAGCGAGAGATAGACTTCCGCATATACTCAGTTAATAATGCAAAACCAGTTGCTTTACCCGTTAGACACATAGCTCTAAGGGAAAGTTAAAGAACTGCTCGAAAAGGGGTTCATAAGGCGGAGTATTTCTGAATGGGGTGCTCCAGTAGTGTTCTCAACCAAAGAGGATGGCTCACTTCTCCTATGCGTGGATTATAGGGAGCTAAACAAGCTGATCAAGAAGAATAGGCACCTATTTCCAAGAATAGACGACTTGTTTGATCAGCTCGTAGCTGCATCAGTTTTCTCCCAACTGGATCTGGCTACCAGATTTCACCAGCTAAGAGTGGCTGAAGACAACATAGATAAGACCATGTTCAGGACCCCAGATGGTTTCTTCGAGTGGCTTGTCATGCCTTTCGGCTTGACAAACGCACCCGCCTATTTCGTAGATTTGATGAGTAGGGTGTTCAGGGAATTCCTTAATAAGTTTGTGGTGGTCTTCGTGGACGACATTTTGATTTTCTCAAAAAGTGAGGAAGAACATGCGTTGCATTTAAGGGAAGTTATGGATACTCTTCATGCACATCAGCTGAAAGAAAAATTCTCCAAATGCCATTTTTGGATAGAAGAAGTAAGGCTTCTTGGACATGTGGTGTCCAAAGAGGGGATAGCTATGGATCCCGCCAAAGTAGTTGCGGTGTAAGATTGGAAGATTCCAAGGAATGCAACCGAAGTACGAAGTTTTCTCAGACTAGCGGACTATTATAGGAAGTTCATTAAGGACTTTGCAAAGATCTCAGCCCCACTTACTAGATTGACGAAGAAGAACCTAACTTTTGTCTGGGATTTGGATTTGATGTCGCTTTCCAACGATTAAAAAGGGCTCTGACAATAGCCCCAGTTCTGACATCGCCTGATGGGAGTAAGATGTTTACAGTACACGCAGACGCATGCAGTAGAGGATTGGGCGTTGTCTTGATGCAAGAAGGCAAAGTAGTTTGTTATGGGGGAAGGCAGTTGAAGGTACATGAGAAGAACCACCCAACTCATGATTTAGAGCTAGCTGCCATTGTTTTCACTCTTAAGTCATGGTGTCATTACCTGCTAGGAGAAAGGTTTGAATTGTTTACTGACCATAAGTCATTAAAGTACCTTTTCTCTCAAAAAGATCTTAACTTAAGACAACAAAGGTGGATGGAGTTTCTTGCCTCATACGATTTTGAGATTGCTTATACCGCAGGCAAGGGCGACGTGGTAGCAGATGCCTTGAGTAGGAAAAATCTGACCTTAAGTCCTCTCTTTGTGGAAAGGAAAAACTTGGAGTACAAAGCAACCTTTGACTTTAGACTCTCTTTTGAGTTTGTACCTGCCTTGTTAGCAACGCTAGAGGTGTGGCCTACGCTTTTGGACTCAATAGGAACCACGCAACGTGAAGATCCTCAGATAGTTGATATGATGGATAAGTTAATTAGAGGTGAGACTTCTAGTCACCTCAATAGATACTCCATAGGTGACAAGGGTTGGTTGAGATGGGATGGAAGACTATGTGTCCCACAAGCAAGGGATTTGGTGAAGATAGTTCTCGAAGAAGCACACCGTTCTAAGTTGACCATATACCCAGGTGGAGACAAGATGCATAAAGACGTAAAAAGGGTTTTCTTTTAGAATGGCATAAAGAATGATGTAGCTGAATTCATCTCTAAATGCTTGATATGCCAGCAAGTCAAGGCGGAGCAGAAGAAGCCTGATGGTCTGCTTCATCCTCTAGAGGTCCCACAGTGGGAATGAGATAGAATTTCGATGGACTTTATAGATGGGTTGCCTAGGTCAAGAAAGGGCAATACCAGTATTTGGGTAATAGTGGACAGGCTCACTAAAAGCGCTTACTTTATACCTGTTAAGAGTGGGAGGACTGCCTCGTCATTAGCATCCATTTATCTTAAAGAGGTAGTTCGACCGCATGGGATACCCTCTATCATAGTAAGTGATCGAGATCCTATCTTTACGAGTGAGTTTTGGAAGAGTTGCAAGAGGATGTAGGCACACAGCTCCGCTTGAGCACTGCTTATCACCCTCAAATCGATGGTCAGACCGAAAGGGTGAATAGAGTACTAGAAGATCTCTTGAGATTGTGCATTCTTGATTTGGGAGGAACATGGGAGGATCATCTTCCTTTGGTGGAGTTCGCCTACAACAATAGCTACCAAGCCACCATAGGCATGGCACCTTCGAGGCTTTATATGGAAGACCATGCCGATCACCAACTTGTTTGTGGGAGTCTACAGACAAGCTCGTACTTGGGCCCGTCATGATCAGAGAAACTTCAAAGAAAGTGGACTTGATACGAAGACGAATGAAGATAGATAGAAGTCCTACGTGGATAAAAGAAGGATCGACCTTGAGTTTGAAGTTGGAGACAGGGCTTTCCTTAAAGTATCTCCTTTGAGGAATGTTGTTCGCTTTGGATCCATAGGAAAATTGGCACCAAGATTTGTAGGGCCATTTCCAATCATTGAGAGGATTGGGACGATGGCTTATAGAGTAGAGTTGCCCGAAAGATTGGCTGGGGTTCATAATGTTTTTCATGTTTCTCATCTACAAAAGTGCTTACATGAGTCTGTAGAAGTTGTGGAGCCAAGCATACTAGAGGAAGTAGAAGCGGAACGAGAAGCGACGGTGAGAAGAGTTCTAACTCGTATCTTGGGAACATAAGTTAAAAAGCTGCGCAATTGTGAGGTCAAGCTTGTTAAAGTACAATGGAGTGACGCTGAGGAAGACGCAACTTGGGAGACTGAAGACAAGATACGCGCAGCCTACCCTTTTCTTTTTTAGGGTACATCCTTGATCTCTTTTTCCATAAGTTTATGCATGCTTGGTCTCTTTTTCCAAATCGTGAGGTCAAGTTTTCTTTTTTAGCCTACCCTGTAGGGAGTCGACCCCTTATTCCTAGATTTGGATGACGAATTTCTAAGGTGTTAGGGCATATGTGTCATGCTGTGTTGGCTGTCTCTGGTCTGGATGGCTCTGATGACTCCTATGTTGATATAAAGGCTCAAAATAATCCCATACTCCTATATAATCACAGCAAACCTTAACCCTAAACCTCATAATCCTATTCTATGATGACGCCATGCTGTCCATCTCTACGCCAGCCTAGCATCCATCTTCTCCAAACTAGAAATCAAATCAGAAGAGCTTCAAATCAAAGTAGAGGTTTTCTTCAATCAACAAAGAAAGATTAGAATCGCTACAATGTCAACTAATTCACTTTTCTAATCCTATCACTGAAAGTTCAATTATTATTCAGATTTGAACAACTAATAGGAATCATGATTGTAATGAATCGAATCTAGATCTGTGCCTAATTGTAAGATAATCAATCTTGATTCATACTTATCCTTTTGTCAAATCTGAATTACCTATGCCTATGAGACTGTTGTGATTGATCCAACGGAGCCTATCATGTTGTACACCAAATTGGTGCTTCATTTATGTTCAATTCTATCGAATCTTTATGCCTATGATGTAACTTGCTCAGTTTGCCCATGTTAATGTACAACATGCCTATTGGAAACATGATTCTTGAATTGGGTACACCTTTACATTCTATTTTCCCTTATGTCAATTCTTGTGTTTCCTCTCTCTATCCCCTTTTCGTTTTATTTTATGAATACTAGGTTCATTCGGAAACCTAGATTGAAGCTTTTGTTAGTACGATTGAATCGCGGGGAATGGGGTATAACGTATTGAGAAATTTTGGGCATAACATTTATATTGGACATAACTTGGACTGATTACACTTGGGGATAATTGGCATACAAAAATCTATCTTTGGACATGTATGGTAAATATGTAAATTGGCTAAAAGATAAACATGCCTAACCCGAGGTTAGATTGAGTTGCGGTGTAAGACTGCCCGAAACCGCCCGGCACATCCAGCGATCACAACAACAGATCTAATGTGAGAGGTTAGCTCATTAAGCCCAAAACCCGAGGTTAAAATGAGTTTGCGGTAGAAGTCTACCCGAAACCGCCCGACACATTCAGCAACCACAAACAACAGTTCTAATGTGAGAGGTTGAGGCATTAATGAATGAATTAATGCTAATGAACAGACATGCTATGAATGGTTGGGTTAAGTTAACGTAGGAAACACTTAACCAATACAACATGTTAATTAAACAAATGGGTGGGGTTAGGTTAAATTGAGAACACTTAACCGTTATAACACGTTGGTTAGGAAACCCTAGTAACGAGGACCCATTTTAGCAGCAACCCACATAGATGTATCACGGTACCCTGAACTAGCCAGGGTGGGGCACGATTACTGGGTTGATTATAAGCGATCAAAAATTGCGGCGGGTGGTGCGTTAGTGTAGTTTCCGACGAAGTAGGGGCGTGCCCGTACTCCGAAGTGGAAAAATCAGGCACTGGGCATCAGTAGTTATACACTATGCATCTTGAATTGTGTCGGGTTGCCATCATAGGGATTGATACACCCCATGGTGGGACCAGCACAGGTATCTACAAACAGGTGGGGCCGAATGACACATGTAATAAATATATGCAAGTAGAAGCCAATCGATAAAGGAATCACTTTATTATGAACACATGAGGCTAGTTGAAACAATTGTTAGTAGGTGCAGAGAAATAGAAATGAGTGCGATAGCATGTTCAATTTATCTTGCCTTATCTTGCCTTATATTATTGTTACTATGGTATTGTCCTATATTCAGTTTATTCATGTCATGATCCTTTTGCTTGTTTACATGTTGAAAAATCACTGGACTTACCAGGCTTATGTCTGACCCGTTTTCTTTCGTCTTCTTTTCTTCCGTTTCCCCCTCCCTCCAGATCCGCAGGGAGGTAATACTTTAGCTTAGTTCAGAACTTTTCCAATTTGAAGAGAGTAGATGTATTACTTGGATTCTCTTTTCTTAGGCTATCGCTGTGGTTACACTTTTATTGGGGATTTATGTCGCTTTACTACTGTTTTATCCTTCTTTATGTATTTTGAGTTTTTAATCAAGACAGAAGTTTTATTGTAATAACTTGAGAGTTGGGTTTTGAGACAATGGTTGTAATGTTTTGACTAAACCACGCTGCTTATGAAATAATCCCACTTTTTTCGCTGTTTGTATGTCTGTCTTGTAAATTATCTATATCTTTTACCTATAATGCTTCACCGAAGTTAATGCATTCCCTTTGTGAGTGACCTTAACGGAGGTGGGGTGTTTCAATATATGTGTCATAACGTAATTAATAATGAATTATAAGCTTTTTTTTTACATATTTTTATGATCATCCCATATTCTAATCTATCCTAATTAGCAAGTAAAGACACTATAACTCATCTTAATCACTGCAAAATGATTAGATCTACAAATAGAAGGTGTTTGGCTTGGATTCTTATGTATTGCAGCAGCTTTTGTATTGATGTGGTATTAATACAACATGATTTGCACTGAATTAGGTAGTTGGATGCTCAAATGAGAGATTAGTGGAAAAAGCCATTAATGGGTGTTTAGCGACTTTTTGGGAGTTATTAAAGGAATAAGGGGATATCCCTACACCCGTCAGCCACCCCTGATTATCCTACCCGAAATGGGTAGCGAGCTTACCTACTAATGACATAGTTAGCCTATTTAGGCCTTCTTAACCTTATTTTAGCCATTTCTATCTAAAGGTTAGTCTGTTTACTTAATGTAACCACTCAACAGAATGGGAAACCATGATCTGAATCCAATGGAAGTGGTTTCAAACCTAAATCCTTAGCAATAAAAAGATATCGTCAAAACAAGATTCGCTTGGGGTAATAATGTCATATTGAAATTTGATAAAATTGGTGAAGGTAGGAAATGATGCTATTAGTCATTTTCCAAAATTATACAGTCATATGACCTCATACGAAAATAACAAAAATATTCTACGATCCTCTGACATGTAGAATATGGATCATTACAACACTGCTATGAAAAGGTGAGTTATATCTCACGATTTACTTTGTTTCAAGTAATTAACCTTAATAGAAACACAGTGTGGTTCATAGTTTAGTGAAATCTGTAGTTTGTTATGATGCAAAACCAGAAAATGCATGCTGATATACTAGTTTATGCTAAATAGTGTAGCAATATGCATCTTATATATTTTTTCCTGTGTACTTTATATTACATTGACCTATTTTTATCAATTTTCGCTTGCTATCTTGCATTACCTTGTTTGTACATTGAGTTTGTACATAGCTTTGGTGTTTGTTGTGCCATGCCATGGCCACCTGGCCATACTTGTTGATCATGTTTGTACTGTCTAAACTATTGTCGCCTGCACATCTTAACTATATTTGTGTATATATATAAATGAATTTGTACACGTGTAGTGTTTGGCATCAGTGACTTGCATTTATACTGTGTGCATATGTGTGTGACAACAGGTATGTATATATCTTCATATGTGTATATATATACATATACTTTTGGCATATGTATGTATGCAGTTGTGTTATTACCCGAATTGTGCATATGAATTGCACCTAAATCATCTATTTCATTTTATAACAGATTGTTGCCTTTATAAATACCTTGTTAACTGATGTATGCATGCACCCTTGCTGCATTGTTTCATAGAATCTAAAATACATACACTGGCCCTATGTAAACTTGAAACATGCATTCGATTCACATACACGTTGTCCCTTTAAAAACAAGAGCTTTACCTGAACATGTGTATGTCAGATTTTTTTCATGTCTTGAATACTTGGCATTTGGATTCATTCTAAATATTAACCTCGCCCTGTTCTGAGAAAAAAACTAGCACGAACCCATGCATGTTTTGTTTGCAACCTATAGTAGCTTATCATTACATATGTTAAATTTTGCAAAACTGAACATATAGAAACCTCCGTCTTATTGAGGATAATCTGAACATACTCTTGTTTGCTTAAACATCAAACCACATGAGCTGATTACCCAAGATGTTATACTGACCAAGTATATTTTGTAATTAGGGTATATTAAAAAACAATTTCTTTATATAAAAGTTAAACAATGATCTATATATTATTATATAACAACCTACCACATCAGATTGGTCGACATCAAACGAAAAACCTGTTGTGCCACACATGCAGCCTTAGTATTAGCATATCCTATTTTATGAAACTAAGATATGTGTTGCACACCTAAATTATATATGTGTATACATATATGTATGTTTACATATATATATCGTGTTGGTCAGATTTGAATGTTGAGTCATATGTGTATATCCTGCGACTTTCCTGAAATTCATACTCACCCACACTCGGCCTGTTGAAACTTGAAACACATATATTGGGTTGTATATCCTTACCATGCTAGCCGGTTTAATTTTTTGAAAATTTGAAGTATGCATATGGGTTCGTGCACCTACACCTGACTTTGTATCTTTAAAAATGTAGGTTATTTTGAAAATACATCTACATCTACTCTTATTGCCTTGAAAAAAAATTGGAACATACATTTGTTCACTTGGCATGACACGTTTGCCACATTGTTATGTTGTGAACCTCAACCCTTGCTGAATTTAAAACATGAAAAATAACATGTTGTTTGATAGTGTAACCAAGTTTATGCTTACTTGGAATTATAACCATCATGTACTTAGTTAGATTTGAAATATAGGGACTTGCTGGTATCCCTTGCCTCCATTGCAGATGCAACTGTGCATCTGATTTATACAGATATATATGTAGAATATATGTGGTCATTGTCCTTCACTTTGCAATAACCTAGAGGGAAAGAGAAATTTCCTCCTTTACCACATCAAAACCTGATCATAACTGTGCGTTGTTATTTTATTTACCCTCTAAATCCACATTATCTTGCTCAGTTACGCTAACTATGTTTTGGTTATGATTTTTTGCATTGACATAATTATACTATGATTTTATCATCACGTTAACGATGTTGTCATCATGTTGTCTTGTTTTGAAGTTTGAAATACATATTGGATTCAAATACGTCTTGCATATTCCCTGGAAATTGATATATATATATATATATATATATATATATATATCATATCATGTACCCATACGTTGCATCCCTAAATGCATGCATTGCCTTGATTGATGAGCATCCTATTTTATGGAAATGAAATGTGTATATAAACCTCGGCCTTCTTGGAAAATCTGAAACACATCCTTGTCTTGTTTCAAACTTAAACCGCATGCAATTGAGTATGCATGACCTTTTATATTGACCAAGTACATTTGGCATCTGAAATATGTTTGTAAATTTAAAACTGCATATAAGTTAGGATTAACTATTACATTTTTAATGAAGTTAATTTACATGTATAAAGTTAACACAGACTCGAGTGTTTTGTGTTTTGCATAATGCTTGGTTCAAATCAAGTATTAAAACTCAGATTTGCAATTATCGAAGAGTGAGATCAGCGAAGAGGTTAGCCTTGATCTAGATATTTTTATAAATTTTTATATATATTATATATATAGCCCCAGCTATGTAATTTTTGTATAACTCTGATAATTTTTGTATAAAATCATTTCGTTGCAAGATATTGTATTTCACGATTCCATTTGATTCTATTTAACTCCATAAGCAATAACAATTTGTCATTTCAAACAAGTTGGTTTAATTACCAACTTAAAGCGGTCGAAATGGAAGCTCGTTACATTGGTATCAAAGCATTGGTTTGACAAAAACCTTAGCTTATAGGGTTTAAAACTCATTAAAGATAGTAATATCCCAGAATGAGTAGGGTTGTCATTAGAATCACTTTAGACATACATATTTTGAAAAACAAATAATTTTTAAAATATGAACTATTTTGAAAAATTAAAATTCCTTCTCGAAATCCCCACTCTTACATAACTCTCTGCGATTAGTCTCCTTAGATTTGAATCTCGATTCCAGTCAAAATCCATTATCGAATTTTCCAAGATTTATCAAAGAAATATAAGTAAGTATAGTGAATTAATAAAATTAGGTATTCATTATTGAATTTGAAACGAGTATTTTGAAAATAGACATTGTAAGGCTAAATGGTTTTGTAAAGCCGCCATTGAAATGTTAATAGGTTGAAGATGTTAAAGCATTAAAGTGAAATAAGAAATGTATAATCTATTTAATCAAATGAAGCCAAGTTGTGGAATAAAATGGCATATCAATTTAGTCATAACTAAGGAGATCGTTGGCTAAATCATGAGAATTTGATTCTGGAAATTTTGAAATTGATTCCTAGTGTTTTGAGAAAAATACTTGTAGTATATACAAGCATTTTCGAATAGAAATGTTTTAAGTGACTTTTTGAAATGTATTGAAAGAAAAATACATGAACGAATAACACACTTTTTTCGTCGAAAAGTAGTTTCGATGACAATTTTATGTCATCATAATTTATTCTCGAGTTTTAAAGCGGGGAAGACTGTAATACCCCATATTTTAATACATAGTGTAACAACCCTGAATTTTGGGGTAAATTTAAAAATTTATTTTGACTAATTTTAATGAGTTTATGATATTTAAAATAATTTATTTAAAATAATAATGATTAAAAATTGATTTAAATTGAAGTTAGAATGAATAATTTAATTTTAATTATAAAAGGAATTAGAAATAACGCGGTAGTTTGAAAAGTCAAACTTGAACTTTGACTGACCGTACAGGTTGCAAAATTTAACGAATTTTAGTGAAACCAAAAATATTAAAATCTATTTAAAAATATCTTTCTAACGAATCCAAAAAATTGAAATTTCATTGCGGGAATCAAAAGTTATGTCAAAATTAAAATTTAGAAAGGTCGCTATGAAATTTATAAAGGTCAAAAATGCCACTTTTTGGATACGAAGGAATTTGAACTCGAAACCAGTTCCATTGAGTTCATAATGACGTTTCTGCATTGATAAACAGTAAACACTTATATATTTCGAGTTTCGGAAATTATTTGTTTAAAAATGTATTTTTAATATTAAATATGTAGCCCTTAAAAATAGTCACTTTACAAACGACCTCGGTTTTTGACGAAACCACTTTTGTTGGAACCGGAATGTCGAATTATTGCTAAATTTAATTTTCTAGAATTTTTCGAATGAGTATGTAAGCGTGGCAGAAGATAACACGTTTTGTCAGTACAGTTAAAACTGATCGACCTGAATAAGGCCATTTTTCGAATAGTCTCAAAATTCAACGAAAATAGTCTCGTTGGAACCATATCGTCAATGCGAAGCCAAAAATATATATTTTTTGGAATTTTCGGAGTCCGTATGTGTCCCCGACGTATTTAAATGTACGGTGGAAATTAAATTATTAAATTAGTATTGTAATTTTAATAAAACACGCAACAGACTTCAGAATTGGGCCACGGGGGCATAGCCCATCGCATTCAGAAGGCGTCAAAACCTTAAGAACGACAGTAAGCAGGCCCAATTTGGAGACAGTCCGAAATTCCACCTTTAAAGCACGAAAATCAAGATTTATTATTTAAAAAAAAAACCTAATTTGTTTCTACAGCCGCCATTTTCATTCGATGGCCACGAACGTTCAAAACTTCCCGACTCAATAACTTTTGATCCGCTCAATGAAATTTAACATATTATATACCAAATCGAAGCTCTTGGAGAGATCTACAGATCCATACGGTTGAGATCGGGTTTTGGTTCACGGGTTTCGCGAATTCTCACCGGGAAGTGGCTGCGTTTATGGGTAGTTCCTGGGTCCTAGGGGGGCGAGTGGCATGGGGGTTGGGGTGTAGGAAGAGGTGGTCGGCGGCGTTCGCGTGGTGGTCTCGGATGGGGGTCCGAACGTCTGTGGTGGGCACGCGCATCGAGGGGAGGTGACGATGATGGGTTCGTTCACGACCGTGAGTTCCTGAAGCGGGAGGAAGAAATGGTTAAGTAAATTAATTAATTATTCAATTAATTAATTATTAAAGTGATTATGGTATAAATGGTCATAACTCTTTCAAATCTTATCAGAATTTGACGAAACGAAAAGCGTTGGACTCGTATTGATCAGATCTACACAATGAAACTGACCGGATTTGAAAATAAGCACTTTGGAAACTCAGCCAGAAATGAACATGAACGATTTCTGAAAACCGATCAATGTGAGATTTCTTATTTAAGTAATTAAAAATAAATTAATTATTTTTGTGTGTAATGTTCCTTACATGTTCGTGATTTGATTTAAACTGTTTGATGCTATTGGTTGATCAGTTGATTGATGGAATATTTTGGTTATATTGGATTCGACAAAAATGAGATGTCATAGAATTGTCAAATAAAATATTATTTTGTTGAGATAGATTTATATGAGAACAAAATCATCATTTGTGTTAAAATAGGTTTGTATAAAAATTGTATATCATTTATATTAGAATAATGTCATGTCATGTAAAATATGTTTTTATGTTTTAAAAAAAAAATTAGTAATAAAATATGTCATGTATGTTTTAAAAACATAATTAGATTAAAAATAACATTTTTGCATTAAAAATGTGTATTATAATCAAGTATGTCATTTTTGATAAAAAGATTTCATTAGAATAAAAATGTCAATTTTGTTAAACATGACATATTAGAATAAACATGTCGTTTTGTTAGACATGTTTAATTAGGAGAAAAATGTCACTTTCATTGGTAATGAAATATTTGAATAAAAGTCATTTTGTTATGAACATTAGGAGTAAAAGTCATTTTGTTATGAAATGAACATGAGAAATAAAAGTCATTTTGTTATAAAATGAACATGAGAAATAAAAGTCATTTTGTTATAAAATGATACATTAGAAGTAAAAGTCAATTTGTTGTAAAATGATGTATTAGGAATAAAAGAATTTCATGTTAAAAAAAATACATGTTTCACATTAAAAGCAATTTTCAATGTTAGATTAGAAATATAAGAAAAACATGTTAATGCAGGTTGTTCATTTAAAAAGTCATTTTCTTATGTCATTAGAACTGTAAACATAGAATTTTTTTATTATGTTATGTTAAATTAGTACTGCCATCATAAACATATCATTCTTATTTGTTATAGTAAACGAGAACTGTATACAAAATGAAGTAGACATTTTTATTTGTCATAAAAATACCATTTATGTTATAATAATGTCATTTTCTAATTTATTAGAATTGGGAAGAAAGAAATGTCACTTTTTATTTTATTAGAATCAACAATGTAAAATAGTCACTTTGTTAGCATTGATTCGACAAAAAAAATATTCTTGTTATGTTAATATTAAGTGTTAGAAATGATGTAACACAAAAATATTATTTTTATGTTAATATGAATGGTTAGAATTGTTAAACATTAAGAATATTCTTTTCATTGTTTACATGTAATGTTAGAAAAGTTTCATAAGTTGAAAACATTATTTTCAACGTGCTTTTATAAAAAGGAAAGAAAATTTGTTAGGGAAGGATAAGTATGTTAAAAACATTATTTTTACATTGCTAGAAGAACATGTTAGAAAATATAAAAGGTTAAAAACCATATTCTTAACATGATAGACAATACATGTTAGAAAATATTTTTATGTTAAAAACATTAATTTTAACATGCTGAAAAGAGGAAAAGGAAACACATATAAAAATATGTGTGCACATTAAAATATTCTTTTTAATGTAAATATAACTCAGGAAAATAAACGGTCTTTTATTTGTGTTCTCTAACACAAATATAACATAGAAAATAAAATTCCCTTTTTATTTTGCATTTCACAATGCAATTATGACATAGAAGAATATGTACATCTTTTATTTATGTTCTCTAATGTAAATAAAACTTAGAAGTAAGAGCTCACCTTTTTATTTGCATTCCACAATGCAAATACGATATGGAAATAAAAGTGCATCCTTTTTATTTGTGTCTTCCAATGAAAAAAAAGGAATCAAAGAATTTATGTTTTTCAATGTAAATAAAAAGGAATTAAAGAATTTATGTTTTTCAATGTAAATAAAGGAATTTACATTTTATATGTAAATAAAAAGGTTGGATAGGATGCACATTTTATATGTAAATGAAAGATTAAATAGAAATTTACATTTTATACGTAAATAAAGGATGAAATAAAAGTTACACTTTTATATGTAAATAAAATGTGAAATAGACATTTACATTCTCAATATAAAATAAAAGAATGATTAGAAATAAAGTTTACATTTTTAATGTAAATAAGATCAAAAAGATGAAAGTTACATTTTTAATGTAAAAAGAGAAGTTTACATTTTAATGTGAATAAGAGAAGGAGAAAATTACATTTTCATGTAAGTAGAACTCAAAGAAGAAGATTTACATTTTAATCAATTGAATTTTTAGTAAAAAGGATAGCGGTATGAAACTTAAATATTCTTGTAAAAGAATTTCAGTAAAGATTATAAGGATGAAATTTTTATTTTAATGAATTAGATTTTCCTTAAAAGATTAAAGATATGAAATTTACATTTTCATGTGTAAAGATTAAAGCAAGAATATCATTTTGCTTGTAAAGAAAAGAATGACACAAAATAATCATTTTTGTTGAATTAGAAATGACGCACAAGAAATTGCATGTTTGTGTAGATTGAAAATAGTAAAAAAAAAAAAATATTGCATGTATAGGTTGTGTATGCGAATTAAAATAAACATTATTGTGTGTTATGTTATATATCTTTACTTGTCAGGTTTACCACAATAATGAAATGGACGAAGAAATTGTATGTATATATATATATAATCATATATATAAACAAATTCCAATTGAACAAATCGAGCGTGGTAGTTCACTTTATAGAATTGTACTTTTAGTTGATTATACCGTCGGATTTTCCCAAATCTGTAACCGTTAGGTTCGCCTTGGGAAGATCTTTCCAATGTTATGAATTGTGTTAAATTCCAACAGTTAGATTTAGAGAAATGTGTAAAACAAATTTGGGTGAAAACAACGCCAAGGTCGTCCTTTTGACTTGAAGCGTCGTTAAATGGAATTTAATTATTTTTATATAAATAAAAATAAAGGTTGATCGTTATAAATTAACATCAACGATATAAAATGATTTTAAATATATATATGCGAGGATCATTTGAAAAGTCCGAGTTCAATCTCATTTCAAATGATCATACGACGATTGAAAGTCGAAGAGTTGAAGACGGTGATTGAAGACCGGCGATCTTCACATCGAATGGACGACGACTGTCGATGCCCATGATTGGAGTAGCTACCTTGAAGGGGCTACAGTGGTGGCCGTCCGGACGTAGTGTTGATTTGTACGGATTTGGCTTTCGCTCAGACCCAGAGCATAAGCTTATAAATGGAATGTGTGTCTGACGTTGAATTTTGTTCTATGTAAATTGATTTCTATTAATATACGACCGTTGGTGGCGGAGAATTTATTCTCTTGCTTAACACCCTTAGAGGTTGGATATTAATAGTTATCAATCGCATGGCGTGAATTGTCAACGTGGCACGCCAAGATGAAGATGATCAAGGCTTTGTTGAAAAGCAGGCCTTGTGGCAATAATGTTACTTCGCGAACCTCACAACCCGGTTGGTTCTAAAACGGGAGAAGGGAACGCAGGGAGAGCAGCACGTTTCTTTCTAACTAGAAGTAGTGTCGGTGCTTAAACTGGCTGATATTTACTTATGTGGATGATGGAATGAGGCGCCTCTGATGATAGGTCCTATAGGACCGGGAAACGTGTGTTCAGGAATTGCCAATCCACAAACCGCAAGTGTGGACCGGCCCTAGAGCTTTCCAAGGGTTCTCTGCGGGGGATCCTGAGACATTAGCTAGAGTGTCTCGAATCGGTAAGGAGCTCCTCCCTAGCCTTGACTCGCGATGGAAACCCAATTTCCAATACGACCTCATGCGGTTTTGATTGTAGAACTAGTATGGCAACATAGTAGGATGGGATACTATGCTGTCTATGATTGATACATTATGATTGAAATGTTTTTGAAACATGTGACAGCCCGCCCCGCACCCGCCGGCATTTCCTACGAAAGTGCGTTGTACACATTCCCGACTAGCACGGAACGGTCGCCAAAGAAAGGAAAGAAGAGAATGAACTAACAAGGAACCTGTAGAATGTCTCACAGTGCATGGAACAAAATATAATAATAATAATATACTTGACATAAAACAGGTGAGACAGTACATAAGCTGAAAACTAAATCATGTCTAACATGGCAGCGGAAATCCAAAATACAGCTTATGATCCAACATCATTATTACAACTTTTAAAAACTGTCTCAAAAAGCTAAACAAGTAAGGTACACTACTAATGCCCAAAGTAGTGATCAGCAACGACACAGGGAGAATATCTATGTATATCATACGTGGAAGCCTCATGCTCGCCTCCGAATCTGCTACTCGCGCATCACCAGCTAACCTGTCTCTAGTCTGCTCGTGTGAGCACCCAGAGTAATAAGAAGAGACATAAAACTCTGGGTCAGACAAAAAGTCTGGTATGAGCGATAAGCAACAAAACAGAACAATAACAGGTATAATCCAATCATACCTGAACCTGGACCTGCAACCAAAGAGTTAGTACTACATACTGTACAACACTCCAAGGTATCACTAACATGTGGTGTGTAAGCATACGGGGGTGGGGGTGTGCATGTCATAGTGATGGAAAACAATCAAGCATAGCAACCATCCTCACATCTCTCACTCGGTGCGTAAAGCATACGATATCCACTACCTTGGTTACCTAATCCTTTGGGCCATGACGGAATCCAATCCCGTACAACTATCACTACAAGCCCACTGTTCATCTCTCAATGGTGAACCAAAGTTATGAATACCGACAACCCCTTTGCACACGTCCCGCAGCAAAGCCCAATCATGAAGTGAACTCATTGGTTCCCAACTGGATCCTGAGCTCTAACTTCCATTTGGACTACCTTTGCATCTCGGGTTATCGGTCATCACCAGATCGGTTCGGTTCGGTCATGTATATGCATCTCGGTTCGGTTCGAGTTCTTCACGTTGCATTGGTTCGGTTCGGAGTACCTTCGTCGCATCAGTTCGGTTCAGCCTCCCTAGTCACTGTCTGATCCGCTCCCCCTTTCTCTACCATTCCAATCCCCTCTTCTCTCCATCTCGATCTGATCTGGTCCCCCTTCTCTTCATCTCGATCTGATTTGGTCCCCCTTCTCTTCATCTCGATCCGATCCGGTCCCCCTTACTTAACCCGATCCGATTCCAGTTCAACCATGGTGGCCTTCCTTTTTGCCATTCTTCTTTTTGTGCTAAGCTACGGTTCGGTTCGGTGATACTTTGCCCGATCCGAGCCCATCCATCCGATCCGATCTGAAAGCCTGCACCACTTTCCTGGTTCCTGCAACTTTCCTACGACTGTTTATACGCCTCTCGACGGCGTTTTCGACCATTCTAACTATTCTAAACAATCACAAAGCATACCACAAAGTCATAGCAACAAGCAGAAGTGACCTCAAACACCAAAACATCAATATGATAGGTTAAAATGGATCAAACATAGCCAAAACCCGATATTTTCCCTTAATCCCTCTTAACCATGTTTAAGCATATAATTAGCAAAACTTATCCAAATTAGCCAAATTTTCTAACAGAGGTCTAAATAATTATTTAAGAATTTCTGAATATTTTTCCAGATTTTAATCATGCATAAATTCGCTAATTATCACTAATCACCCCTTAATCCCCTAAATTCCGGGATTAGTAAAATTAGTCGAAATTAACCCAAATTCATATCAGAGGCATAAAATGATGTTTTAGAATTTTAGGAATTTTTCTAGATTTTTCTGAGCCATAATTTCGCTAATTTTCGCTAATTACCATAATTTGCCACAATTAGTGAAAAAGCAAGCTAATCACTCACCTTTGCCACAAAGTAAACTATAGATCTGAAATAATCTCTGATTTGGATCCAATCTCTACGTGTTCCAGCAGCTCTATCCCAATCCTTATGCTAATCCGCCTTGATTTGATGTAGATTAGGCTAATATGTGATTAGAGATGACAAAAAGGTGTTTTGGAGTGTTTTAGAAGATGGAGGCCATTGCTAGAGCTTAAGGAAGGTTTGTGGCGGCAGAGAAAACTGAAATGAAATGACTTTCCTAACCCTTTCAGCCCTCTCATAACCCTAATCCCGAAATTCCCCTTTGGGCCTAGCTGTTAATCACCCGGTTAAGCCCAATTAAGCTGTTTTTCACTATCTGAAACTTGTTTCAGTCATATCTCCCAAACGGTTAGTCCGTTTGGCTAATGTGACCACTCTACGGAAAGGTAAATCATCAAACAAATCTAATGGAAGTGGTTTCAGGTCAAAATTCATTTCCAATCAAAAGTTATGGCCAAAACAATATCAGCTAGGGGCAAAACAGTCATTTAAAAATCGACAAAAATCATGAACATGGGAAATGACTCTAATGGTTGTTTCCCAAAGTTACATGACCATACGATTTCATATGAAAAAGAAATAAATATTCTACGATCCTAGATACGTAGAATGCGGGTTGTTACAAAACATATATACACTAATAACAACATCAAATCCATTTTATCATATTAAGCATCTGTTGACCATTATAAGGTAAAACCCTATCCTCCGGTTTGCGTTGCAATGTGTGATGGGACTTGGGTCTTATAATGGTTTCATTTTTTCAAAAAAGCATTGCGTTGTTTAACGATTCACTTTAATTTATGCACGGCAATCCATTGGAATAAACCCGTTCCGCGTTAGCGGCGTGGTCTTTGGATTTGCCTTATTACTATTAGTTAAATTGGTTAAGAATTCTCACACCAGTCCCATGACTGACTCGTAGTTTGTTTCACTTTGCGAACTCGGGTATCCTCTTTTCCATACGGGCAGTCGAGTAGCTTTTTGCAGATATTTATCTCTTAAGTAGGATTATGGATCGAAGCCTAAAGTTGTGTCCAGAGCATAGAAGTCTTCCGCTATTTATTGTATTTAATTTACTGTAATTTATCTTCCGCTGTAATTTTATTCGATGTACTCTGATATTCTGTACTCTGATGTAACATTATTATGATGTTTATAAAAGTCTGCTGTTGTTGTTCTGATGTGTTGTATACCCAAAGTTAACGTACTCGGGTTTTGAACGGTCTTGGTCGATTGAACGATCGATCGGGTCAGGCGAAACTCGAGCCGTTACAGTTGGTATCAAAGCTTTGGTTAGCTCAGATCTTTGGGATACAACTCGTTAGAACTAAACAAAAGACTCATCAGAGATTGGATTAGTAATATCCAATAAGAATACTAATTAGAGATAGGATCAGTAGTATCCTAGAATGAGAAAACTCATTAGAGATGGGGTTAGTAATGCCCTAGAATGAGTTGTGAGTGCCTAGTTTATAATTAACGTATTTGTGATTAAATATAATCTATTTTAGAAAATATGATTTTTGAATATATAAAAGTTATATATTTTAAAAGCTAATCAACTAATTGATTGATGGTTGTGTAGTGTAATTATTAGTTCAACTAATAAAATTATAGAAACGAATTAAAGAATGAAAGTTGAGATAGGATGCTTAAACAACTTTAGCTTCGTTCCTTTTCGAGGACGAAAAGTTCTTAAGTGGGGGAGACTGTAACAACCCTGAATTTTGGGGTAAATTTAAAAATTTATTTTGACTAATTTATTGAGTTTATGATATTTAAAATAATTTATTTAAAATAATAATGATTAAAAATTGATTTAAATCGAAGTTAGAATGAATAATTTAATTTTAATTATAAAAGGAATTAGAAATAACGCGGTAGTTTGAAAAGTCAAACTTGAACTTTGACTGACCGTACAGGATGCAAAATTTAACAGATTTTAGTGAAACCAAAAATATTAAAATCTATTTAAAAATATCTTTCTAACGAATCCAAAAAATTGAAATTTCATAGCGGGAATCAAAAGTTATGTCAAAATTAAAATTTAGAAAGGTCGCTATGAAATTTATAAAGGTCAAAAATGCCACCTTTTGCATACGAAGGAATTTGAACTCGAAACCACTTCCATTGAGTTCAGAATGACGTTTCTGCATTGAAAAACAGTAAACACTTATATATTTCGAGTTTCGGAAATTATTTGTTTAAAAATGTATTTTTAATATTAAATATGTAGCCCTTAAAAATAGTCATTTTACAAACGATCTCGGTTTTTGACGAAACCACTTTTGTTGGAACCGGAATGTCGAATTATTGCTAAATTTAATTTTCCAGAATTTTTCGAATGAGTATGTAAGCGTGGCAGAAGATAACACGTTTTGTCAGTACAGTTAAAACTGATCGACCTGAAAAAGGCCATTTTTCGAACAGTCTCAAAATTCAACGAAAATAGTCTCGTTGGAACCGTATCGTCAATGCAAAGCCAAAAATATATTTTTTGGAATTTTCGGAGTCCGTATGTGTCCCCGGCGTATTTAAATGTACGGTGGAAATTAAATTATTAATTTAATATTGTAATTTTAATAAAACACACAACAGACTTAAGAATTGGGCCATGGGGCATAGCCCATCGCGTTCAGAAGGCGTCAAAACCTTAAGAACGACAGTAAGCAGGCCCAATTTGGAGACTGTCCGAAATTCCACCTTTAAAGCACGAAAATCGAGATTTATTATTAAAATAATAAAATAAAACCCTAATTTGTTTCTACAGCCACCGTTTTCATTTGATGTCCACGAACGTTTAAAACTTCCCGACTCAATAACTTTTGATCCGCTCAATGAAATTCAACATATTATTTGCTAAATCGAAGCTCTTGGAGAGATCTACAGATCCATACGGTTGAGATCGGGTTTTGGTTCACGGGTTTCGCGAATTCTCACCGGGAAGTGGCTGCGTTTATAGGTAGTTCATGGGTCCTAGGGGGGCGCGAGTGGCATGGGGGTTGGGGGCGCAGGAAGAGGTGGTCGACGGCTTTCGCATGGTGGTCTCGGATGGGGGTCCGAACGTCTGTGGTGGGCGCGCGCATCGACGAGAGGTGACGATGATGGGTTCGTTCATGACCGTGAGTTCCTGAAGCGGGAGGAAGAAAGAGTTAAGTAAATTAATTATTCAATTAATTAATTATTAAAGTGATTATGGTATAAATGGCCGTAACTCTTTCAAATCTTATCAGAATTTGATGAAACGAAAAGCGTTGGACTCGTATTGATCAGATCTACACAATGAAACTGACCGGATCTGAAAATAAGCACTTTGGAAATTCAGCCAGAAATGAACACGAACGATTTCTGAAAACCGATCAATGTGAGATTTCTTATTTAAGTAATTAAAAATAAATTAATTATTTTTGTGTGTAATGATCCTTACATGTTCGTGATTTAATTTAAACTGTTTGATGTTATTGGTTGATCAGTTGATTGATGGAATATTTTGGTTGTATTGGATTCGACAAAAATGAGATGTCATAGAATTGTCAAATAAAATATTATTTTGTTGAGATAGATTTTTATGAGAACAAAAACATCATTTGTTTTAAAATAGGTTTGTATAAAAATTATGTATCATTTATATTAGAATAATGTCATGTCATGTAAAATATGTTTTTATGTTTTTTTAAAAAATAGTAATAAAATATGTCTTGTATGTTTTAAAAACACAATTAGATTAAAAATAACATTTTTGCATTAAAAATGTGTATTGTAATCAAGTATGTCATTTTTGATAAAAAGATTTCATTAGAATAAAAATGTCAATTTTGTTAAACATGACATATTAGAATAAACATGTCGTTTTGTTAGACATGTTTAATTAGGAGAAAAATGTCACTTTCATTGGTAATGAAATATTTGAATAAAAGTCATTTTGTTATGAACATTAGGAATAAAAGTCATTTTGCTATAAAATGAACATGAGAAATAAAAGTCATTTTGTTATAAAATGAACATGAGAAATAAAAGTCATTTTGTTATAAAATGATACATTAGAAGTAAAAGTCAATTTGTTGTAAAATGATGTATTAGGAATAAAAGAATTTCATGTTAAAAAAAAATACATGTTTCACATTAAAAGCCATTTTTAATGTTAGATTAGAAATATAAGAAAAACATGTTAATGCATGTTGTTCATTTAAAAAGTCATTTTCTTATGTCATTAGAACTGTAAACATAGAATATATTTTTTATGTTATGTTAAATTAGTACTTCCATCATAAACATATCATTCTTATTTGTTATAGTAAACGAGAACAGTATACAAAATGAAATAGACATTTTTATTTGTCATAAAAATACCATTTATGTTATAATAATGTCACTTTCTAATTTATTAGAATTGGGAAGAAAGAAATGTCATTTTTTATTTTACTAGAATCAACAATGTAAAATAGTCACTTTGTTAGCATTGATTCAACAAAAAAATATTCTTGTTATGTTAATATGAAGTGTTAGAAATGATGTAACATAAAAATATTATTTTTACGTTAATATGAATGGTTAGAATTGTTAAACATTAAGAATATTCTTTTCATTATTTACATGTAATGTTAGAAAAGTTTCATATGTTGAAAACATTATTTTCAACATGCTTTTATAGAAAGGAAAGAAAATTTGTTAAGAAAGGATAAGTATGTTTAAAACAATATTTTTAACATTGCTAGAAGAACATGTTAGAAAATATAAAAGGTTAAAACCCATATTCTTAACATTATAGAAAATACATGTTAGAAAATATTTATATGTTAAAAACATTAATTTTAACGTGCTGAAAAGAGGAAAAGGAAACACATATAAAAATATGTGAGTACATTAAAATATTCTTTTTAATGTAAATATAACTCAGGAAAAATAAACGGTCTTTTATTTGTGTTCACTAACACTAATATAACATAGAAAATAAAATTCCCTTTTTATTTTGCATTTCACAATGCAATTATGACATAGAAGAATATGTACATCTTTTATTTATGTTCTCTAATGTAAATAAAACTTAGAAGTAAGAGCTCACCTTTTTATTTGCATTCCACAATGCAAATACGATATGGAAATAAAAGTGCATCCTTTTTATTTGTGTCTTCCAATGTAAAAAAGAAAAGGAATCAAAGAATTTCTGTTTTTCAATGTAAATAAAAAGGAATTAAAGAATTTACGTTTTTCAATGTAAATAAAGGAATTTACATTTTATATGTAAATAAAAAGGTTGGATTGGAATGCACATTTTATATGTAAATAAAAGATTAAATAGAAATTTACATTTTATATGTAAATAAAGGATGAAATAAAAGTTACACTTTTATATGTAAATAAAATGTGAAATAGACATTACATTCTCAA
This sequence comes from Allium sativum, assembly GCA_030737875.1. Taxonomy (NCBI): domain Eukaryota; kingdom Viridiplantae; phylum Streptophyta; class Magnoliopsida; order Asparagales; family Amaryllidaceae; genus Allium; species Allium sativum. The sequence continues at coordinate 1,011,236,300 of CM060926.1, read as the reverse complement.
TATAAAATAAAAGAATGATTAGAAATAAAGTTTACATTTTTAATGTAAATAAGATCAAAAAGATGAAAGTTACATTTTTAATGTAAAAAGAAAAGTTTACATTTTAATGTGAATAAGAGAAGGAGAAAATTACATTTTCATGTAAGTAGAACTCAAAGAAGAAGATTTACATTTTAATCAATTGAATTTTTAGTAAAAAGGACAGCGGTATGAAACTTACATATTCATGTAAAAGAATTTCAGTAAAGATTATAACGATGAAATTTATATTTTAATGAATTAGATTTTCCTTAAAAGATTAAAGATATAAAATTTACATTTTCATGTGTAAAGATTAAAGAAAGAATATAATTTTGCCTGTAAAGAAAAGAATGACACAAAATAATCATTTTTGTTGAATTAGAAATGACGCACAAGAAATTGCATGTTTGTGTAGATTGAAAATAGTAAAAAATATACATTGCATGTATAGGTTGTGTAAGCGAATTAAAATAAACATTATTGTGTGTTATGTTATATATCTTTACTTGTCAGGTTTACCACAATAATGAAATGGCCGAAGAAATTGTATGTATATATATAATCATATATATAAACAAATTCCAATTGAACAAATCGAGCGTGGTAGTTCACTTTATAGAATTGTACTTTTAGTTGATTATACTATCGGATTTTCCCAAATTTGTAACCGTTAGGTTTGCCATGGCTAGATCTTTCCAATGTTATGAATTGTGTTAAATTCCAACGGTTAGATTTAGAGAGATGTGTAAAACAAATTTGGGTGAAAACAGCGCCAAGGTCGTCCTTTTGACTTGAAGCGTCGTTAAATAGAATTTAATTATTTTTATATAAATAAAAATAAAGGTTGATCGTTATAATATAACATCAACAATATAAAATGATTTTAAATATATATATATGCGAGGATCACTTGAAAAGTCCGAGTTCAATCTCATTTCAAATGATCATATGACGATTGAAAGTCGAAGAGTTGAAGACGGTGTTTGAAGATCGACGATCTTCACATCGAATGGACGACGACTGCTGATGCCCGTGATTGGAGTAGCTACCTTGAAGGGGCTACAGTGGTGGCCGTCCGGACGTAGTGTTGATTTGTATGGATTTGGCTTTCGCTCAGACCCAGAGCATAAGCTTATAAATGGAATGTGTGTCTGACGTTGAATTTTGTTCCATGTAAATTGATTTCTATTAATATACGACCGTTGGTGGCGGAGAATTTATTCTCTTGCTTAACACCCTTAGAGGTTGGATATTAATAATTATCAATCGCATGGCGTGAATTGTCAACGTGGCACGCCAAGATGAAGATGATCAAGGCTTTGTTGAAAAGCAGGCCTTGTGGTTATAATGTTACTTCGTGAACCTCACAACCCGGTTGGGTCTAAAATGGGAGAAGGGAACGCAGGGAGAGCAGCACGTTTCTTTCTAGCTAGAAGTAGTGTCGGTGCTTAAACTGGCTGATATTTACTTATATGGATGATGGAATGAGGCGCCTCGGATGATAGGTCCTATAGGACCGGGAAACGTGTGTTCAGGAATTGCCAATCCACAAACCGTAAGTGTGGACCGGCCCTGCAGCTTTCCAAGGGTTCTCTATGGGGGGATCCTGAGACATTAGCTAAAGTGTCTCGAATCGGTAAGGAGCTCCTCCCTAGCCTTGACTCATGATGGAAACCCAATTTCCAATACGACCTCATGCGATTTTGATTGTAGAACTAATATGAAGACATAGTAGGATGGGGTACTATGCTGTCTATGATTGATACATTATGATTGAAATGTTTTTGAAACATATATACACTAATAATAATATCAAATCCGTTTTATCGTATCAAGCATCTTTTGACCATTATAAGGTAAAACCGTATCCTCCGGTTTGCGTTGCATTGTGTGATGGGACTTGGGTCTTATAATGGTTTCATTTTTCCAAAAAAGCATTGCGTTGTTTAACGATTCACTTTAATTTATGCATGGCAATCCATTGGAATAAACCCGTTCCGCGTTAGCGGCGTAGTTTTTGGATTTGCCTTATTACTATTAGTTAAATTAGTTAGGAATTCTCACACCAGTCCCATGACTGACTCGTAGTTTGTTTCACTTTGCAAACTCGGGTGCCCTCTTTTCCACACGGGCAGTCGAGTAGCTTTTTGCAGATATTTATCTCTTAAGCAGGATTCTGGATCGAAGCCTAAAGCTGTGTCCAGAGCATAGAAGTCTTCCGCTGTTTATTGTATTTAATTTACTATAATTTATCTTCCGCTGTAATTTTATTCGATGTACTCTGATATTCTGTACTCTGATGTAACATTATTATGATGTTTATAAAAGTCTGCTGTTGTTGTTCTGATGTTTTGTATACCCAAAGTTAACGTACTCGGGTTTTGAATGGTCTTGGTCGATTTAACGATCGATCGGGTCGGGCGAAACCTGGGCCGTTACACATAGTAATTATATTAAGAGGATAATGAAATGAATATTGATTAATTAAATATTTCAAATAAGGTAAACAAAGTTTACTGTTGCGTCCATTACGAAATTTTGGTTTAGATAGACTCTTAATTTTCATAATCGGATTAAATATGAAGAAGTTATAGGCTTAAGAAGATTGAACAGGAATATATATATAATAAACAACGCAGTAGAAGCAATGGTAAGTGGACGACCTGCTTATAACTGGATCGACACCTGGGTCGACCCATGTCTAAGGCATGTCAACCCTAGGGTCGACACAATGGGTAGGTGTGTCGACCCACGTGCATGCAGAGGCAGTTCCTGAGTTTGAATCTGGACTGTTTTCTTCACTACATACATACGTTGACTTAGCTTGAGGTGTACGGTTGGATTTATAAAGCTAAAAACTAATAGTTTAGGATTTTCCTAGCTAATCTATAAATAGGCTAGCCGCCTCATTGTTTTCCTACACACAAACATTCATCATTCTTCTTCCTCCAAACAATTTCTGAATTAAAATAAGAAGATACTGAGGTGCAGCTTAAATGTAGATTAAACGGGACAATTCTAGTTTTTCTACGACAATAAAAATAAAGAATATAAACCTACAATATAGGTGTTCAGACTGTTGATTAACGTGAGGTAATTCTTATGAATATGATTTATTTAGGTTTCTTTTCCTCTTCTTTTATTATCAGATTTGTAAATCCGTGGTTGTTTTAATACTAGATTCAGTTAGGAAGACCATATAATCATAGATCTGAATTAGATTCAAGGATTGGAAAGATGTCAAGTGAGTGCATTTAGAAATATACCTTTTGAATAACGTTATATTTACCTTTTACATTCCCCGTTATTCTTAACATGTTAAATAACTGTAAATTGTGGTAATTGCGATGTAATTTATTTTCAGAATATTACTGTTGTACATATATATTATATGAATCTACTATTTAGATTAAAAATTACAATAATAGAAATTGTGAAATTTACAAGAAAAGTGAATATGTTACTGAAAATGTTGTTAATGACAAATTGGATATTGTAAATCAAATTACAGTGAAATTAGGAATAATGAAAAAAGAATAAATATGCCTAATTTGTATGGAAAATTTATCGTGAATTAAAAATGGTAAATAACATCTAACTCAGAAAATAAAAAGGGAAGAATTAGTAGCAGACTGAGTTAGATGGATTGGGGAAAAATTGATACGTTTCCATAATGGTAAATTACTAAGAACGTAGTTGCAAAAAGAGAAAGGAAAAGAAGGATTATGTGAAATAGGGATTCTTTTACCGTATTGCACATTAATCAAATAAAAAGATAAATGTATGAAAATAAAAAAAATAGATTGGAATTATGTACCTTGATTTATGGGCATTATGGAAATAGATCTTTATATCTGTCCATTAATCAATCTAATGAGATATGTGAAATATTTTTCTGAACAATGAAAATACAAGACGGTAATTAAATGGATGTTACAACAGTAAAAGTTTAGTCAATGTAAAAAGATCAAAAGAAAATGTGATGAACGAGGAATATAACCTATTACAATTAACTATATGAATGAGAATGTAATATAATAGGTAGCCTTGCCGTAGGGACAAGTGGAATTATAACATGGGTTATAATAAATAAAAAGGGAACTTACTAATAAACCTTAGTTAAGAGGACTAAGTTAACAAGTAAACAACAACGATAGGTTACGATGACAGTGTAAGATGAGGTCAAAATTTAATAAGGAAAAAATGAGGAAGACTTATGAAATGAAATAAGTTGTACTTAGTTATATATATTAAGTAACATGTTAACAGAAAACATGTGGATTGGGATAAGACATACTTAATTATACATTAAGTTGAACATGTTATTGTAACTTGTAAACATGTAATTGGAAAATAAAATACATGGTAACATTGTGAAAGGAATGTAGATTAAATCAAAAGCAAAGAAGCATTAAAGAGCCTACGTCCACTTTCTACTCTTTGGATTGATAATTTGAATGCAAATACAATAGTGGTTCTCACTCAATTTCAGTATACAATGCATGGTTTCACTCAATCTCCTCTAAAAAATACTTTAAAAGACAATTGTAATCTGAATATTGTAATGAAATTCGGTTTACAAGGGAGTTTAAGCTCTTAAAATGCCAAAAGATCCTTTGAAATAAGCTTTGGAGGTGTATCTATAGGTGGAAAATGCCTCTGGAATGGCTTCGGTTCGGATATACATGGCGCTTGCTCCTTGAGAGTCGGGTTCGGAGAGGCTAAGATGATGACAGCGCATCAAGTTAGTGGGTGAATGTGGGGAAGTGGTTGCCTAACCGCCCGCATCTTCAGGAAGTCATGGGATGCAACCGATGCAGTTTCTGATTCAGATCGGTCGCATGGAAAAAGAAAAGTGGGGAGCGGAGCAGGTGAATCCGATCCGATCTGGTTCCATCCCGATACCTTTATTTTCCGCTTTGAAATATGTTGACTGGGCTCAGGGTCTCCGATCTGATCCGGTCTTCAAGTGGGATTTCTTCTAATGAGCATCTTTCATAATTGATTTTTTGACTTTGTGTAGCCTAGTTCACAAAGTAGGCTAACACTTCATAATTGTTTTTCTGACTTTGTGTAGCCTAGTTCACAAAGTAGGCTAACATTTTGCCCCCTTAAAGTACGCTTCTATTGAAGATAGAGTGTGCTTAAAAATTGTTTGTCCATTGGTCTCTGAATTTAAATCGTTGAATAGTTGCCTCCATTCGTTGGTAGGGTCGTGTTGCTTCATAAAGTCATGCCTCTTGTTGCCTATATATACACAATAGAATACACAGGTATCTTTCTTTGTATAAAATAACTCCAAGAGCATTGCTTGATGCCCAATTTACTTCCCCAGGTAAACTTTAATAATGCATATTTATTAAATTGCCACTTCTTCTCTTGAGTCAATCTAGCGCGCTGGGTTGAGTTTCAGAAGTTGCATGTCCATCCTACCCGATCCGGTCATCACTGCGCGACGTCCTAAAGTTGCACTAATGTGGGCTTTTCTTTTAATGGGTCGGCTTAGGCATTGGGGGGCCCACGAAGAAAACAAAACGCCCCCTAGCTTTGTATATATTTGCACAGATTTTCCTCCCCTCTTCACTTTATTCTGCCATCATCTTCAAACATATACAAACCCTAACCCTAGTTCTCAAATTTTGAAGAAATTATCCTCTTTTCTAGAAACAAACTCATAGGTAGAACTTTGATTCTCAATTAAATCTTCTTTAACTGATTTTAATTCTGAATTTAAGAGCGATTTGAACAATTCCGTCCATCATCATGTCAATCTCAATGCCATGGCTGTTGTCCCCTCGCCATCATCTTTGGTTGCTTGTCGCCACCTCAAGATGGTTGTGGAGGAGGTCAGATTTAGCATTAAACGGGTTAGCTTGCAAGTGTTCAACCACAAATTGGTTTTTCGTGAGAAATGGGTTGGTTGAAGTTGGGTAATTTGAAGCAGGAGAAGAGGAAGAAAGAAAGGATGGGTTCCGTTCGAAGTGGGAAGCAAACAAAAAGGAGAAGTGGTGTATTTATCCAACCGGGTCGGGTCAGAGCGAGAGGAATAAGTATAGAAAAGATAAGGACATAGCATGGATTCTTGGATCAGATCGGATCTATAACGAGTTCTAGGCTTTAGCACCCTTTGTGGCTTTCATCCGATCCGAGTTGAACTCGTTCCATCTTTAGCTTTGACCGATTCGAACTGTATAGTATGTGAACTTCTGATATGAGTATCCGACCCGATTCGGATCGCTTAACATGTTAATTTCCTATCCGAACCGAACCGTCTATATGACCTAAGTCTCCACATTAAACTAGATGAGGCTTTTAACTTCCGATCTGAACTGCTTAAATTGTGGGCGTCCGATCTGATCCTAACATTTAACATGAGGCATAAACATATACTTAATCCGATCTAACCAAGATTCATTCATTTCTTGTCAACTCAGGGACAGTTAGAATGGAGCCTTCTAATCATGACTGAAATTCCGAGGCTACCATAAACACATAATTGCATTGTTTATCTTTGCACTGCATTTCTTTACTCAGCTATCTCATGTCATTGCATACACACTTGTACACTTTAGCTCACACACATGCACGAGGGGACACGGGCAATTTTACTCTAACTTCTACCATTATTTCTTCAATAGCTTAGTAACCATGGTAGAAAGACGCTCATCTAGATTAGCAGAGAGGAGAGATGATGCCTGATCTTCTGAAAATCCACCCGTCGAGGATGTATCTTCCAATTCAGATTCATAATGGGACAGTGAGGGTCTAGACTACGAAATGGAAGCTCATAATAGCGAAGTATCTTCTGGAGGTGATGTCTCTCTAGGTGAGGAAGAGGAAGGAGGGATAGGAGATGACCGTGCTCTCGACGAGTTTGGAAATGCCATTATCTTGGAATTGCCTAAGGATTCAGTTAAGTCGACAATTGAGAATGACAGACTTATACGGACACGCCTAAAGCATGGGATCCTTCAAAGAGATACTCTGTTGCCTTCAAGTACAAATCTTCCACATAATCCACTAGAAGGATATATGCCTATCACCAGATTAATGTGCCTAGTTGGAGTGATGCTTCCGTTTCCACCTTATGTTGTCGACTTTTTGAGACAATTACAGATTGCCCCTATGCAACTTCATCCTAACTCGTACGCTTACTTGTATACCCTGTATATAGCATACCAAGAAATTCTAGGCGAAGAACTTACCTTTGAAGATGTTCATTTCTTTTACAACTCCAAGCATCGGATCAACGAGACTCCGTCTTTTGTATACTTTGAATCAGTGTCGAAAAGGAAGATTATCACGGTTTCGTTTAGCAGCAAAGCTGGAGACCCGAAGCCCGAATGGTTTTACATTAGACAGTAGTCGGGATGTGCTAGAAGGTGGCTCAAGTCAAGTAAGGACATCAACATTTAAGTTCCAGACCTCATAAATACACTAAACACCGCTTGTTTTCACTTGCAGTTCCTAACCCACCGCAAGAAAGCATTCAGTGCAATTTGATCGCTTAAATCGGCTACTTAACGGCGATAAAAAATTCTTAACCATCAAGGAATGTTCGGTGGATGAATATCTTCATAGGCATTTTCATGTTGCTATAACTCGTAGCATAGGGCATGGCGAGGGTCCTTATGTGTATATACCTCCGGTCGAAGGGCCGATTGAGGCTTCGCTGGAACATGGAGAGAGCTCGAAGGATCTTCCGGTGCCTCAAAAGATCCCTTCTCCTTTATCTTCTACAACTCAAGATGATATACCAGCGAATATACCTGCTATTGACAAGGATAAATATATCACTCCCGATGACGCGGTCACTTCTGAGAGGCCAATTTCCCCGAGAGGGCTACCACCAGTCATTCCTCTAGGATATACTCCCATAGCAGATGAGTCCACATTTCAGGGCTTGAGGGATCTTCCCCCCGCCTGAAACCTTTTATTCTCCAGAAGACTTTCCAACAAATCCTCTCACTTTTACTTCCGAGGAAGAGACTACTCCCATAAAGGCCGGGGAGACTACATTTACTAGCATCGATCCAGGCTCTGGTCTGTTTGGGGGGAAACATCACTTCGGATACACAAGGCACTCTAGCACTGCACGTCACAACACTGGAGCTTTATGTTAATGTTGATTCCAATATTTCGTTTTTACAGGACAAATGGGGAGACAACGTTATCATATGAGGGATGTTCATTCGAACATGCCCCAATAGATCCCATTGAGAGGCATTACCAGCATGACAGTAGGGGCAGAGATAATAGGAGGGATCGACCTCCAAGGCCCTACCGGTCTTCCCGCTCTAGATCTCTGCACCACAGAGACTCAGATAAACACAAGAGTCGGACAATTTCTTAGGAACGGGATAAGGATGTCTCCAAGTCTTCCTCTGTGTCCAAAGATAGAACTCCACAACATAAATCTTCAAAGAAAGCGCTCGACCATAAAGAAAGGCAACCAGAACCGGTGAAAAGTACTGAAAAGGGAAAATCTCTTGTGCCAACAAGGCGTCGTAACATCGATGTCACTACCACAAGACCAGTCATGCTTGATGATGAAAACAAGGCTAGAATGGAACTCTTAAAACAAAAATTTCCTGATCATCACTTCGGGAACATGCACTTCGTCCCAAAGCTCAAACCGGTAGATCCTGATTGGGCCAAGGATGTCAAGGCTTCCATAGACTTTATAGATGAACAATATAAGGAGATGAACAGATATTCAAGGAACCTCTCCAAAATAATAAATGACCTGATAGCAGATGTGAAGATTATGCAGGACGCTGCTGAATATGATATAAGAGTCATCGAAAATAGGGAGAAAGAACTTGAGGATGCCCAGGCCTAGCTTGCCCTTGCACAACGCGATGCGAACAACTATAAACAACAATTTGAAGAATTACAAAAGCGTTATCATTCCGAGCTCGAGTCCCACTGTCAGGAGCGAATAGACTTAAAGAAACAGACTGAGGATGCTAAATTTGAAAGCACTCGTCTTGTCCTAGAGAAAGCGGACTTAGTCAAAAAGAACGCAGAGCATGACGCTAAATTGCCGAAGGCTGAGACGAGGGCAGCTCTTGCCAAAGGTAATGCAAAGACGGCTTTGCAGCTAGTTGAGAAAGTCAATGAACAACTTAAAGATGCTCAAAAGGAGATTGACGAGAGTGGTGAAACCATGGTTGGATTCTTTGCTCAAGTGATCCGTCACCGAAACCTGGCTTGGCTTAAGGACTATCCCACTCCCCTTGTGTATGGATGGGACCAACTGGTCGAATGGGAGAAAGCAGAACTTAGAGTGGATTCGATTGATGAGGACAAGTTGATAGAGAAGTACATAAGGGGCGAAGAGACAACCCGCTTGGCCGAAGGGCGAAGACTTATTGCTGCTGCCATTGAGGAAGAGAAACGCCAGGCCAAAGGGAAGAATACCATCGAAACCGGCTCCTCTTCTGCTACAGTTGGGGCCATCAAAGTAGAGGGATATGACCTGGAGAGGCCAGGAATTCCTGGAGCTTCTCTTTTGTCTCTTATAGTCGAGTCTACCTCCGAAGTTGTTGCCATTCAAGTTGAGATGTCTGCTAAAGGTATTTCTACCTTTTCGCCTCAATTCATCAAAGTTGTTTCAACCTTTCGCCAAATTATTGGACAGACAACTGAAGGCCCCATGTTTTCTCCTGAGTTAATAACCATTGCTTCTCGTTCTGTAGGTACTAAGCCAGCTGAGAATACTGATGATTCACAAAAGATGTTTCCAGGTGAAAAGTCCACTGAAGAGACCCAGGGGAAACAGGATGAAGTCGCTGCTACAGAACACAGAAAGGGTGATGAGGGCGAGGAATAGGAGATTATCGACAAGGCTCGTACTGCCTAGCACCGAAACTCCTCATGATGATGAAATAATGTTGCTTTGAAAGATGATGGTGGTAATGACGGGTACGATGAAGATCCCGATGTTACTATAACTGGGGATTCAGGGAACGTTGATGACGTGACTTTGGCTGAGATGAAGGCCAAATAGGAGAAGCGCATGCAGTTGAAAGTTGAGGAGATAGGCCCTGAAAGTCTTAAGCCCCTTGCGGTGGTGGATGCTGGATCGAGTTTAGTTGTCAAACTTTCAACTATGTCAATTACAGAGGAACTTTGTTAAAAATCTTCTCTTGATCCCAGTGCTCCAATACCTGGGAAGAAACCTATTGACTCCAGCACCACCATTCCAGAGAAGAAGATGCAAAAGCGTCTTATGTCTGATGCTGAAAAAGAAGCAAAAAATGTTCTTAAGGCTGCGAAGAAGGCTAAGTCTACCCCAAAATCCAGGTGAATATGCACTTTGTCTTTTGCCTTGATGTTCCACTGGTCCGCTATTTGTTGTAGCGAGTGCGACCCTCGCATATTTTGCTTGGTTTTTCTATATAAACTCACGCGTTTGTGAATAACGTAGTTCGTTCCCTACAATGTCAAATATTTGTTAACCCATCATTCAAGTAAAAATGCAGATGAACAATATGTCATATCACAATTATACAATAAAGCCATTATTAAAGGGACACGTGCATATGTATGGCCCCAATCAATCGTGAATAGACTGACTAGCTAAGGCTTGTTCAAGATTGATTAAACTTAACATCAAGTTGCCCTCGACTCTCTGGCGGGGCTAACTTTCTTTTATCATTGATGCTTGTCCTCCTACCATCCTTATACTCTCCTATCTCATAACCAGGTTAGAGTGTTATTGAGGCGGTCTCTTATCGGGGTGCACCTTCATGCCTCAAGGGACGTCGTCTTCCCGTCCTTTATACTCTCTCTCAATTCATGTGAGTTAGAGTTAGGAATGTTGTCTTCCCATTTCTTCTATCTTGTTATGCAAATGGTCATTTCATTTCCTCCTGCATGTGAATAGCCTCAATCTTTTAAGCTTAATTTAATATTTAGTATTTCACAATCACGACAGAATAGTCACAGAAGATAAAAATAATGCAGGAAAATAAATGACACACAATATATTTATAGTGGTTCAGCTAAGTCGTAGCCTACATCCACTTTATAATCCTTTTTTCATATAAACAGACTTTTCGAGGCAAGTCGTGCCTTTTTACATAGTTCATAAAAACAGAAGAAAGTAATATATATCTAACTCAAATATCACCGCAGATGTTGAGAATTCCAGGCTCTGGGAATCTCTTCACCATCCACGGTCGTTAGCATGAAAGCTCCTGTATCAAGCCTCTGTTGGACAGCATAAGGTCCTTTCCACTTTGGACCCAGTTGGGTTGAAGGTGGGAAGATTTTTTTTAACACTAAGTCCCCTGGCACGAAAGTCTTGAAGAGAACCTTTCGGTCATAATAATGTGCTACTTGGTGTCGATGCCTTGAAGCACGCAAGTCTGCTTCGTCTCTTTTCTCTTCAACCATGTCAAGAGACTCTAGGAGGAGTGCTCTATTCGTCATTGGGTCATAGTATGTCACCCCATGAAAGGGGACTTCGAGCTCCACCGGGATCACTGCCCCTGATCTGAAGGATAGTGAAAAGGGAGTATGGCTAGTTGTCGTCTTAAAGGTTGTTCTGTAGGACCACAAAGCCAGCGGCAACTCATCCACCCACTTGACTTTGGCCCGTTCCTACCGCTTCTTAAGAATAGATTTAATGACTTTGTTTATTGCTTAAACCTGCCCATTCGCCTGTGGGTGAGCTACAACGGTATACCTTTTATCGATCTTGTATTTCCGGCAAAAGTTTCTGAATTCGGCGCTGTCGAATTGGGTTCCATTATCAGTTACAATGGTCTTCGGTATCCCAAATCGGCAAATGCTATTTCTGACCACAAAATATCACTTTCCTTGCCATGATCGTGGTTAAGGGTTCAGCTTCCACCCACTTTGTGAAATAATCAACGGCGATGATCGCGTACTTTGCTCCTCCTTTGGCGATGAGTAACACCCCAATAATATCAATTCCCCACATGGAAAATGGCCATGGGCTTACCATTGACTTAAGGTGGGATGGTGATGCTCTGGGAATTTTAGCAAATCTTTTACACTTGTCGTAGCGTCATGAGTAATCAGCCGCATCTTTGTTCACAGTAGGCCAAAAATATCCATACCACAATATTTTCTTTGCTAGGGTTTGGCCCCCAGTGTGGTCCCCACACTCACCTTCATGTTCTTCTTGCAGTACACGTTTGACCTCATCTTGTAAAATGTATCTTGCAGCCTTACGTGTTACAACTCGTCTTTCGCTTTTCTTCAATGGGAGAATTCCGCTCTTGAGGAAGTTCTTGATTGGAGTCATCCATGACTCCCTTTCTGGCTCAGTTTCTAGGGCTAGTTCGACTTCCATTAGGTCGAAGCTGGGTGACCCCAATATCTCTACTGGAACCATTTTGGTTTCTTCAGGGTTATCAGAACTTGCTAGCTTTGCCAACCGGTCCGCTTTCTGATTCTCTACTCTTGGAATGTGTGTTATGCTGTAACGCTCCAAATTGCCCAGTAAATCCTTTACTTTTCTAAGATAAGTAACAAGTCGAGGTCCTTTGGTAACAAACTCCTCCCGTACCTGGCAGACAACTATCTTGGAGTCACAGAATATATCCAGTGTTTTTACTCCTAATTCCTTGGCGAGTTTTAGCCCGCCAATCAGGGCTTCATACTCGAAATCGTTATTGGTAGCAGGAAATTCCAAACGCAGGGCGTAGTAAATAGATCGTCCTTCAGGAGTGATTAAAACAACTCCGACGCCATATATTTAATCATTCTTGGCCCCGTCCGTATATAACTTCCATGGACTAAGCTCTAACTCATGTTCTGAAGCAACAACCTTGTCATCCACCGTTTCCTCTTCAGGAATCGTGAATTCTGCTATGAAGTCGGCTAAGGTCTGCCCCCTTATTGATCTCCATGGTTGAAAATTCAAATCAAATTGACTCAACTCGATAAACCATTTAAGTAACCGCCCCAATGCTTCGGGTTTCTGCAACACTTGTCTTAGAGGTTGATCAGTGTATATGACTATCGGGTGAGCCTAAAAGTAATGACGGAGCTTTTGGGAGGCAATCAAGAGGCTATAAGCGAGCTTTTCTATTCTTGGATAATTACATTCTACATCGAATAGCTTCTTACTTACATAGTATACAAGCCTCTGGACCTTGTCTTCTTCACGTACCAGTGTTGTGCTGAGCGCATTAGATGACACCACCAGATAGACATACAAATCCTCATGGTCCACAGGTTTTGACAATATCGTGGGTTTCTCTAATAAATCCAGCAGATTCTGGAAAGCCTCCACACAATCGGGAATCCACTCGAAGTTACGTTTCCCCCGTTTTATCAAATCGAAGAAAGGGACACACTTGTCCGTGGCTTTGGAAATAAACCTGCTTAAAGCGGCAACCTTCCCTACCAGGCTTTGAACATCCTTAATTTTTCGTGGTTCTTCGATGTTTCTTATTGCTGCTGTTTGGCTAGGATTAATCTCAACCCCTCGAGAACTTACAATGAGCCCGAGAAATTTCCCTGATGCAACCCCAAACGAGCATTTTAGAGGGTTCAACTTCATCCCATACTTTCGCAAAATGCCAAACATTTCCACCAAGTACTTCGTATGGTCGGAAGACTGTCTAGACTTCACAAGCATATCATCTACATAGACTTCCATGGTTTTTATGATTTGATTATAGAACATGCGGTTGACCAATCATTGATATGTGGCTCGTGCATTCTTCAATCTGAACGACATGACCACATAGCAATATAACCCCAAGTCTGTGATGATACTTGTATGCTCCTGATCTAGTATATGCATGGGAATTTGATTGTATCCTGAATAGGCATCCATAAAGGATAAAAGACCGTGTCCGGCTGTTGAGTCCACCAGTTGATCAATCCTAGGAAGAGGAAAGCTATCTTTCGGACAAGCCTTGTTCAAATCAGAGAAGTCAGTGCATGTTTTCCACTTCCTGTTGGATTTTTTGACTAGGACAAGATTCGGTATCCAGTTGGGATATTTTGAGTCCTTGATGAATCCATTATCCTTTAATTTTTCCACCACTTCCTTCAATGCTGCTGACCATTACGGACCTAACATTCGCCTCTTTTTCCTGACCAGCGAGTGTTTTGGGTTGATGTTCAAAGAGTGGCTCATAATAGCATGCGATATCCCACACATGTCAGCGTGAGTCCAGGCAAACACATCCATATTTGCCTTTAAAAAGTCAGCCAACTCTTTCACTCGAATGGGATATAACTACGATCCAATCTTCAATACTTTTGTCGAATCCGCATCATCAATGGAGATATCCACTGTCGTCTGATTGGGAGTCGCCTTTCTGTCCTCGAGTTCCTTATCCTATCTAGGGTATATATCCTCGAGCGCATCTCTGGGCGACTCTCTTGAGGATGGACTCCTTAATTGCTATGCTGAATTTTCCTTCGAAGGGGGAGAAGCGTCCTTGGGTTCTATATTCAACCCCTTCATTAGCATCTTCAACTCTGTCATGTAGTAGGCTCGTCCTATAGCTTGATCACCTCTCATCACTCCTACTCCTGCGTTAGTTGGGAATTTAAGCAGTAGGCACCAAGGTGCAAGACACGCCCTAAACTCCGCGAGGGCCGGTCGACTCACGAAACATTGTAGGGTGACTCAACATCCAAAACGACAAATGGTAGGATTCTCACTCTCTAGCGATCTCCCTGCCCCAATGTCACCGGTAATTCTACACATGCCATTGGAACTGTCGGCGCCCCAATGAGGCCTCGTATCCATCCTTCGCAGGGCTTCAAGTCCTTCGCTTCGAGTTTCATTTGTTCAAAGGCTTTCTAAAAGAAGATATTAACTGAGCTTCCGTTGTCCATCAACACCTTGTGAATCATAGCGGGGCCGTTGGCTGTAGTAATTACCAACGGGTCTTCAGTGGGTGATTGAATTCCAGTATCGTCTCTACCGCAGAATATGACGTCGTCTGACATCATCTTCTGTTGCTTTACTGGAGTGATGTCTTCGAGGTTACTGCACTCTCCTACTTCAAAGTGCTTGGCAGCATTAACATAGTGATCCAATGCTTTATAACTATGGCTAGCTAGATGGTGCCCACCCATAATGGTATTGATTACGATCCCTTCACTTTTCTGTTGAGCTGTAGGTTTGGAAGTATGCTGGTTTTCGTTCGGGGCTTGCCCTCCTTGCCCCCTGTCCCATAGGGCAACCTTGTACTCCTATAGCTTACCTTCCTGCAGAAATTTCTCAACTACATCTCTCCAATGACGGCATTCGTTGGTAGAATGGTCGTGAGTTCCATGGAACAAAGAAAACTTTCCCGTAGCGACTTCCTTTTCGGTTGAGTCCCTGGGTGGCGGTGTAACACCCCGTGAATTCTATAACGCTTAGCTTCACAAATTAAAGTATAATAAATTCTAATGAAAGAATTAAGGGAAACGGGTTACGCCATTGCGTTCGTCTCGGAATTCTGCTTGAGACAGAGTCCAAGTTTGCGCGAATCGGACTCCGTATGAAGAAGTTATGGCCTTCGAAAGTTTCAGAATCAAATTTAAATTCAAACAGCTCAGTTTTAAATTCAAAATTCGAAATTCAGGTACAAACTGGGCTGGGTGGGAAAATTCCCGCCCAGAGACCAGGTCGACCATAGGGTCGACCATGGTGTCGACCTGGTCACCCCAGGTCGACCATAGTGTCGACCTGGTCCCCCCCAAGTCGACCATAGTGTCGACCTGGGTGTCGACCTGGCTGGTCGACCTGGCTGGCCAGGTCTGGCTCTGGCTCGAATTTCTGAGGCCTTGTGTGTCACTAGGGCTAACGTGTCACCTCTTGATTGGCTCTCTGAATTTTGAATGGCCTAGATTCCTCCTATCTTCATCTGACGGCTCAAAACAACTTAAAAATCTATAAGTACACCCTAACTCTCAACTAAAAATTCACACAAAAATATGAGAAAGGAGTCGTCATGCTGCTAGGGAGGAATTGAACATAGCCGTCAAGAGAAAAGCCTAGAGACGATTCAAACTAAGAAGAAGATTTAAAGTTTAAATCAAAAGTTTTCAACGCAACGGTAGTCTACCCAAAGGAGAGCATTCCAATTTCAGAATTCAGAATCCAGAATTCAAGATTCTGCATTCGTTGTAAGTATAGTTGCCTTTCATAATATGATTAAGAATTGCGATGTGATTCGATGTGGATGAAAATAGAATTGTGTTATTGTATTGTATAAAATTCTATGTATTGTGATGGTTCTATCATGACTTATGTATTGATGTTTGTGGCATAAAATTTATTTATGCAAGCCTATGGAACAATTGTATATGAAAACAATGGCACTTGCAAGTTGTGGCAAAAATTAGAAATTGATCCTTTATGTATATGTTGATGGCATGGACTATGTATATTCCCTTAGTCTAAATTAGAATTTATGTAAACATGATTTAGACTTGAAACCTTTTATGTCTACATGACCCAAAAGCCTATGTTATCGCTTTCATGTTTATTTGCAAGTATAATTGGATCTATGTTAAGCATCGTTTGGGTTTCATAAATCATGCGAGTTCATGTCTATTTGCAAGTGAAATTGGATCTATGTTAAGTATCGTTTGTGTTTCATAAACTATGCAAGTTCATGTTGAAATAGGCTATGTGAATTAAATGTTATAATTGGGCCTTTTGGTGAATATACATCATGCTAGTTTTGTGTTAGACACTATGCCAAGTTAAACACGTTTAAACACAATTTTGTGTTAGCCTAAACTATGCCATGCCACCTACTTAGTTATACTTTGATTTGAATGCAAGTTTACATGACCCATCATTTAAGTTAGTATCGCTAAATTGCAAGTTCATGCGCCACACACCCTTATATGTTGTCAAATATTACATGTTCTTAATTTCCCCTTTTCTTACGCTTATAAAGTTGGGCTGAATTGTGTCGAGCCCAACATTTGTTATAACGTTGCGAACGTATAAACGGGGGTAATGACATTGGGTGTAAAACATGAAAATATATGTTGGCATGTTTGGCACATGCCAATGACAATGACATTTAAAGCGGTATGAATTGTTATACCCAAAATAATAGATATGACATTTACATATATACATGTGAGAAATAATAAAATATGTAAATTTAGAAAACACGACGTGCTTAACCCGAGGTTGGATTGAGTTGTGATGTAAACCTGCCCGGAACCGCCCGGCTGTCCAGTAGTCACAACAATACCTATCCAATGTGGGTGGTTAAGCATTGAGCCCAATAAAGACCCGAGGTTAGACTGAGCTACGGTGTAAACCTGCCCGGAACCGACCGGCATATCCAGTAACCGTAGCAGTACCTGTCTAATGTGAGTGGTCTGGTGCTCCTAAGAGGCTAAGGACAGGTAGTAGGGTTAAGTCAACTATAACACTTAACCAAATTCAACATGTTAACCAGAATTGATGGGTGGGGGTTAGGTAAATACAGACACTTAACCACTTAACATGTTTGACTAGAAAATCCTGGTAACGAGGGACCGGTTTCAGCAGTAACCCAATTTAGGTATCAACGGTACCCTGAAACTAGGCAGGGTGGGGCACGATTACTGGGCTGATTGTAAGCGGTCAAACGACGGCGGTGGGTGCATAGTGCAGGTCTAACGGAGTGCGGGCATGCACACACTTCGGAGCAGACAACCAGGGCACTGGGGACACCAGTAGTATAACCTATGCCTTCTAGAATTTGTGTCGGGGCCGCCACCATGGGTCTTGATACACCCCATGGTAGGACCAGCATAGGTATCTACAATTCTTGGGGGCCGTATGACACATGTTAACGCGAGTAGGAGCCGATCTTTAAGTAAAGTTGGGGATCAGTTCACCCTTACCATCGGGTGCCAGTTAGAGTAAACTCAAGTAGATCGGGTGCCAGTTAGAGTAAACTCAAGTGGATGCAGAGATATAATATGGGTGCGATAGTACATTCGACACTCCCTTAGCTTGTGACATCATCCTATTTTCAGTATATATCTATCATGCCCTTTTCTTATTCACATACTGAAGAGTTACTAGATTTATTCAGGCTTTATGTCTGACCCTATTTTCTTTTCGTCTTCTTTTCTTTTGTTCCTCCCCAGGTCCACAGGGAGGAAACAACTCAGTTCAGTCAGGTTTTGTTCAAGCTCCAAGAACGTAGATGTATGATTTGGGTCTCTTTTGCTCGGACTATGGCTTTGGATATCACTATGGGGATTTTTGTCACTTTATTTATGTTTTATGCTTCTTTAATAATCAAGACAGTTATGATGTAGTAATGATGGAAGTATTTTGAGACAATTATGGAATGTTTTGTTTTGGAACACGTATTGATGAATAAAAGTCTGTTGGTTTTCGCTGTTTAAAATATGTGTATTTATATCTGTCTTGAGTTTATCTGTGGCTTTTACTTATAAGCCTCCACCAAAATTAAGGCATTCCCTTTGTGAGTGACCTTAACAGAGGTGGGGTGTTTCAGGCAGCTTCTTATATTGTTAGACGTTGTAAGTATCCAGGTAAATATTTTCCAGTGTGTCACTCAACGGCGAATAGTTCTCAAAAGTTTGGAATCGAGGTCTTTTGCCGGAGTTATTCCTGCGATCCTATTCCTCCTATTGCCGTTCATGTTGTTATTTCCTTCATTCTTGTTGCCAATGTTCACCTCAACCCTTCCTGATCTGTCGCCAGACTACTTTACTGCGACATTGCTTTGAATATCTTCCTTAAAAGCCCCTTCCGGTTTTCTCTTTCTATTTGCATGGGCTTCCTCTCGTCTCAAGCGAATATTGGCTTTTTCGTAGAACAATTCCCTAGTAGGGGGGGTTTTCCGGACAAGTAATCCCTAAATTCTGTGTCAGGGTCGACTCCTTCTATCAAGGCCATCAAAATGGTAGGTTCGTGAGGGTCGCTGACTTCGGTAACAGCAAGGTTGAAACGATCTAAGTATGACTTCGAAGATTCACCTGGAGCCTGTTTAATCCTTGACAACTCAATGACGCTTTTAGATTTTCGACATAAAGTCGAAACTGGTTCATAAAGCGTTCACTTAGTTCTTTAAAGGTTGATATCGACCGTGGAGGGAGTCGGGTGAACCACATCAGCGCCACATCTTCTAAATAAATCGGAAGGCCTTGCATTTTACAGCGTTTGGAGCTGTTGTGATATTCATGAACCATGCATATCTCATCAGATGTTGTCCCGGGTCAGTTCTCCCTGAATACCGATCCATCTGAGGCAAATTAAATCGCCAAGGGAATTGGAAGTCTAATATATCATCTGTAAAGGGGGTGTGACTTCGTTTAATACCCTAGTCCTTATTGGTGTATCGTCGGCTTTCGGACATGATTTGGCGCACCATTACCCATACATCAGCATTCGTTAATGTTGGCTCAGGCTCTCTATCCCTAATATTCGGATTACCCTTATGCTCCTGATTAGGGGATATCCTCCTGTTTCTAGCGGCAGCTGCTCTACTCTGTTTCCAATGCTCTCGGTCAATCATGGGAGGAAGGGGTTGGAGAAGTTTTCTGTAATGACCCGCATTTGCAGAGGTATTATAATTAATTAATTTAATTATATAAATAGTGATATAGTGAATTAAATGGTCGTGGAATTAAATAATGGTGAATATTTAATTAAAATAATAAATTAAATAATATATTTAATTCTGAAATAATCAGAATTGGCTGAAATGACGATATGGTGTGAACTGGATCATTTGTGATATTTTATTCAGTTTAGAATTGAAGTAGAATAACGAATATATTATTTGAACGACAGTTTGAACGTATAATTATAATTAAAACCGAGCTCGAAATGGCGCTGTAGTTCATAAATTGGCGATTCGAACTTCAACCGAATGTACAGGATTCATTTTAAGCCGGATTTCTGTGAAACAAGAAGCGTGTGGAGCTAGTGGAGTATATCTTTCTAGTGGAAGAGAAAAATCGGGATTTCGTCGTGTAGATTTTGAGTTATGTCCAAATCAAATTTTAGAAAAGTCGCTGTGGAATTCCTTTATAATTTATAAAGGAATTATTTATATTTTAAAAAGGAATTTCAATATAAATCGAATATCGGGTTGACCCAGAAGTGAATATCGAGTTAGAAATTCATATAGGAATATTCTAGAGCTGTATGGTATTCCACTGTGAATATATACGATAATATAAATTTATTTATATTTAATTTAATTATTTAAATATATTTATATATTTAAATGGGTCATTCAGAGCTGTAAAAATAAGTCACTTTTGCAAACGACCTCAGTATTCGACGAAACTAATTTTGTTGGATCCGCAATGTCAAATTATTGCTAGATGTCAGTTTCCGTGATTTTTAGAGTCACTGTGTGGCCGTACGGATTTTTAGAGTGAAAAACAGTCAGTATTTTGATGGTTAAAAATACGCTGTGTGAGCAAACGGAGTCGAAATTCGACGAAACCAGTTTCTTTGGGACCGTAATGTCGAACACTAGCTGCATGTCCAGTTTCGTGATTTTTGGGTATCGTGTGCGATCATAGGAATTTGTAAAAGACGGAAAAAGGAGCGTTGACTAAAATAAAATATCTAAATAAAATATCTAGATATTTATGCCTCCTATAAATACCCTTAACAACTTTCCTTAAGACCTAATTTCATTTCCCTCAGTCCACGATATTTCCGCCGTTACCTTTTTCCTCTTTTCAAAAGAGAACGAGAGTTGTAAAATCAAAACAAATTCCGATAAATTCCTATAAATATCAATGCTAGTTTATTTGGATTCATCGGAGGATACTCTACATTCTCGTGTGATTTTAAATGAGATCGGTGGAGTTTCCTGTCATTGGGTTTTACCACATCGTGTGTACCATGAGCCTAGGGCTCCTGTTTGCTCGAGATTGGGGCATTTCATTGCAAATCGGATGGTGTTTCGGTGATGGGAGTGGAGTTTAGCAGCGAGTGGCAAGGTTTTGGATCATACGGTGACAAAGATGTTCGGAAGTTACTGTAGCGATGCCGCGAGTTCTTTGGAGTCGCACTGTGCGATGATGATTCGAGTTGGGAGTAAGTTATATAGGATCGAAGAGATTTTGAGGAGATGAGCTTTGGTAATTTCAGAATAAATATCGGTGGTGTATACGAGGAGAGAAAGGGGATCGAACTGCTGAAAATGGCGTTGGTTTCTCTGTGTCGTGTTAAGGAGCTGGGGAAGAAGACTATTCATAACGGGTTGGTGGGCATTTGGGCCGAGTGAAAAAGAATGGTGAGGCCCGTAAATAAAAAGGTTAAGTTATTTTAATTTAAGTTAAGTGTATGAATTTGTAAATTGAATATCTCGACCATACGATATCAGATTGACGAATCGTAAGTTGCGTTGGGATCGTATGGATGGACACTACCCAATGGGACTGACTGGGAGTGGATGGGAGGTCATTTGAATTTACAGCGAGTTAAATTGTTTGATTCAAATCAAACAACAGTTTATCGTTCTTTAACGATGAACTGCAAATGTGAGTAAATCTCACTAACTCTGAACAGTTTATAATTTCATGTTGTATTTTTAGAACTGTTAGATATTGGCTGATTGACTGTGTGTTGACTGTTTGATTGAACTGCTAGTCAGTTAGTTAAATTTCTATATTGATTCTGTTTAACAGAATATGTCATATGGAACTGAAAGTGATGTTATCTATATTGTTTAACATCTGTGATGCAGGGAAACAGGTTGGAGGAATCCAACTGGATTCCTCAACATTTATTTTACTGCTATTCATATATTGTAATATATGATGTGATATATAATCTGTTGTCGATTATATGTGTTTGGACGATACTGATCATCGTGATTTGATATGTTGAATACCATAACACACCGAAATGTTGATAGGGGAATATTTTCAAAGTGATATTTGAAAATAAATTACTTATAAATGGAATATTTATAAATAAGAAATATTTATAAATTGGAATATTTATAAATAGGAGATATTTAGAAAATGAATAAACGTTATAAAATGGAAACTGTTATAAGAAGGAAATCATTTATAAAGTGAAGAACCGTTACTAAAAGTAAATCTTTATAAATGAATAGTTTAATCGAGTTAAAAGGAGTTAATCGAATATATAGTTTATTTGAATAGAATAAAGGAGTTTATCGGATATATAGTTTATTCAAATAGAATAAAGGAGTTAATCGTAAAATAGTTTATTCGAATAGAATAAAGGAGTTAATCGAATATATAGTTTATTCGAATAGAATAAAGGAGTTAACCGGATATATAGTTTATTCAAATAGAATAAAGGAGTTAATCGAATATAGTTTATTCGAATAGAATAAAGGAGTTAATCAAATATATAGTTTATTCGAATAGAATAAAGGAGTTAACCGGATATATAGTTTATTCAAATAGAATAAAGGAGTTAATCGAATATAGTTTATTCGAATAGAGTAAAAGGAGTTAATCAAATATATAGTTTATTCAAATAGAATTAAAAGAGTTATCGAATATAGTTTATTCGATAGGAGTTAAGTGAATGGAGTTAAAGTTAAATCAAAAGAGTTAAGTGAATAGAATAATTTGAATAGAGTTATTGAATATACCTTATCGAAGGAAAGAATTATCGAATAGAAAAGATTTGAAAGAGAGTTACATAAGGAAGTTTGTTAAAGAATTAGAAGGGTGAACTTTGTCTATTTCAAGGTTAGAACGTTGTTCAGTTAAGGTCTGAGAGGTATTATTACCCCAACTTGATTGACTTCATTTTTAATTAAGGAATGGTTAAGATTCGATAGTAAAGGATGGCTAAGTGAATTTAGTAATTAAAGGAAATGGTTTGAGTTGGCATCGCGATGGTTTGTTTAAACATCTGTCTAAGTCCAATGAAGAAGCTTTGGAAATGTTTTCCAACTAAGAAACCAGAAATGTTTTCTAATAAAGAAAACAAGAAATGGAAATGTTTTCCATTGTTAATAATGTATATTTTCCAAATTAAGAAAATAAGAAATATTGAATATAGGGAAACAAGATATAAGTAAATTAATGAAATAAAGAGATAAATGTTGAATGATGTTTGATCGATATAAATTTCTATTTGGAAATAATATCATTGTTTGCACACCTGTTTTTCTTCAATAGTTAAATCACAGACTATCGAAGTTTTGACCATTTTAACGTTGTTAATATGGAGAGACCGGTTGGATTATTATCCAAAGAACCACTCTGTATTGGCATAAGTGTTGCGAATCATATATGCCAAAGGAAGTTGAAGACGGAGTTATGCAAGGGATATCCTGTTTACAGAATAGTGCCTTCGGTTCATCCTACTCCTGGATGACTTGTATGGACGGATGTCTGACAGAGTATGTCCAGACGATCACGTATATTGATTTCTCCAACCGTACCAAGAGTGAAAACGGAAAAGGAAACTTCTTTTAGCTAACACATAATGTATGGTTGAGGACGTCAATCGGTGATTTGATGGGTATGACGATGTTACATTCAAAGTGAATCTGGTGTGATGATAAAGCGTAGCTTCTAGCCTCACCTCCGGTAAATGACAGAAATCGGGCAGGCAGCATGGCTAAGTCGATCGCATCAAAGTAGGGTGTATAATCACCTGATCTAGAGTTTCATTTACTTCTAAAAATCTATTGTTGATGCTGTCCCATTCGGGAAACGGTTGCTGATCCCAACCGTTGGTGATATACATTCGATACACTCAAGCGAAATGAGTGGTCGGTCATGTGTGGTCGGGTTGCAAGATGTTCTTGTTGAACCCAGTGTATTCCTCTCTAGAGGTACACTAGCGAAAGGTGGTTCCATACCTTGTCATAATTGGAAATCCATTACCCAATACGTGCTTGCGGTTTTGATTGTATACTATATATGTAGAACGTGAGATGAAAGCGTTTCTGCTATATGATTATTATATTGTGGTTGATAGACATTATTATAATATCAAAAGGTTTTTCGATATAAAGATAATTTGGATTCTCATAAGGGAAGAACCCGTTCTGTTATACGGCATGGTCTTATGAGATATCGATTACCTGCTTGAACTATTTTAAACTGTTTTACTCATACCAGTCCCATGACTGACCCGGAGTTTATTTTGTTGTTTTCCCTAAACTCTTGGGTGCCTAAATTTGTATGGGCAGTCAAGTAGTCGGGATTTACAGATATACTGGAAGGGCTTGGAGCAGGAGGCTTCAGGATTATATAGCTATAGTATTTCCGCTGTGTTGTAAGTGCTGTACTTTGATAATGATATGTATATGCAAGTACAGATTTGTATTTCAAAGTTATGTTATGAAATATATTTATTCGTTCCGCTGTGAGATTCGTGTTACTCTGATATTGTGTTCTTCTTCTTCTTCTATTCTATAAGTTCTATCTTATCTTTCCTCACCCTCTAATTTCTTTCATTAATGACTGGTATTTTTCGACGTTTGGTTAGTCATCATCGAGTTTATGGCGATAACCAAAGTCGTCAAAATCCCGGGTCATTACAGTTGGTATCAGAGCTTAAGTTAAGTGAATTACCTTGGCTCTGTAGCGTGACTCAGTAGAGATGGGGTTAGAAATACCCTAGATTGAGTTGAGTGTATATATACGAGTGAACGTATTTGTATTTGATATAAATTGTTTTATATTGTGGAGATTCATTGGTTGAGTTGTTTATGAGTTCTGGTCGATCAGTTTGATCCACTGTATCGGTAGGAGTTACTAAACACTCGAATACAATGGGTCGACACGATATGTTTCGAAAAAAGGTAAATGAAAATAATTTTACCCAAAGTATATTATAATATAGTGGATATATTGGTTGTTATTATAATCGAGTAAGATTATAAATTAAATGGTTATGTAAATAACCAACCAGAATTCTATAAGTGAAATACGTGAAATTAGATGAATTAAATCTGAAATTTTAAACCAGAAACTGAATTAAAACTCTGGAGAATTGGATAAGTGTTTGTAAATGGTTTTGGATTAAAAATAAGGAAAATTTAAGATCCTGGGAGATTTTAAATTGTTTTACAAGCAGTGTGAATTATATTTTGAAAATGATTTTCAAAGTGAAAATGTTTAGAAATGGTTTTATAGTATTGAACTCACTTCGATCGCTGGAAAATAGATTCTGATAATGACAGCTGCATCATCAGTATTCCTTTTCGAGTTGTAAGTGACAAATTACTACCAGAGATACTATTTTGAATTTGTTTTGGGAAAGACAAGTTGTGTTAAATTTCAAAATGGGATTTATAATATAGAATTTGAATTTTTAAATAGATTTGAAATATTAACTTGTTTTAAAAAGAAATAAAACAAGAAGTTCCTTTATAAACGAAGTTTACAAATAGTTCTTTTATAAATGAAGTGAAGAGAATTATCATTGGATAATGCAGAAATAAAAATACAAGTGTGAAATTGAAAGGGAAGTCTATTTTCCAAAGGTAGAAATATCGATTTCAAAAGGAATTGAAATCAAGACTTATGTAAAGAATGAATAAAGAACGTTTGAAAAGGAATTTGAATAAAGGAAGTTCAAACATAGAATGTAAATAAGAAAATTCAAAGGGGATTTGAATATAGAAGTTCAAATGAGATTTGAATAAAGAAGATTTAAATAATGGAAAAATTGAATATAGAATTCATATAGAGTAATAATGAAATTTGAATATATATAATTCAAATAGATTGAAATGGAATTTGAAATAGAATTTCAAAATAGAATTTGAAATAGGAATTTGAATATAGAATTCAAATAGAGTTGAAATGGGAATTGGAATATATAATTCAAATGGAATTCAAATATAGGATTTGAATATCGAAAGTGAAATGGAATTTTGAATTTTTATTCAAAGGGAGTTTAAATATATGAAATTCAATGAAATTGAAATAGAATTTGAATATAGAAATTCAAATGGAATTTGAATATAGAATTCAAATGAAATTTAATCTATAAAATTTGAATAGAAATTGAATAGCATTAACTAAGTCGAAGAGGAATTAGTTAATCGAGTTTTGAATTTGAAGTTGAACTTTGAAAGGTGAATTGGATTTGTAAATGTATATTCAAAATCGAATATAGAACTTAAATTTGAAATTTGGATTCAAATTAGTTAATAAGCAAGTTAAAATATATTTGAACATGTTATACTCAAATATGAAAGTGAAATAGGCTAAAGAGTTAATTAACAAATTAATTAACGAATTGAGTTAAAATGATCAGGTATAGTTAAAATAGATTGGGCAGGTATAAATATACATGAGATAGGTATGGATAAGGTATGAAGGTATATAAATAGAATGCTCGACTAAAAGGTAAGTATTTAATTCTTATATGAAATTTTATGCGCCGTATCGGCTAGCGGCTTGGTTTTTTCTTTTTCTTTTGGATTGGTGAGGGCCATGGGAGGCTATTTGAAATATCCCGATGCTCCCGGTACAAAGGAGGTTATGGCGAATTTTTCCAGGAATTTAAGGAGTTAGAATATTTTTAAGATAATTTGATAATTAGAAATCAACATATCGATATATATATAAGTCGACAAGGAAACGAACTTAGAAATAGAAAAGTAAAAATCAAAAAGGAAGACTAAGAATAAAATCTCGTAAGGAGAAAAAGATAAGGTGTATATGTGTTTAAAAGTGAATAAGTAGTTGTATGTTATTGATTATTCGAGTAAGTAGTCATATCTGTTTTGACGTTATAAATGTTATTCAGTCAAGGTCTGAGAGGTAGTTATACCCCAACTTGATTGATTTCATTATTAACAAATAAATAGTAAGATTTCAGGCTCGAAGATCAATGCTGAATAAGAGTTAGTTGAATATAGTATTGGGTTGTCGTAACGATGTTTTACACAACATCCGTTTTAACCCAAATAAGTGTAAGCTTGGAAATATAACAAAGAATATTTCCTAAGTATAGAAATAAACGAGATCGGAAAAGAGATAAGTAATTGGAATATTTTCCAACTATAAATAGCATATATTTTCTAAAGTTTAGAAAATAAAGGAAGGCGATATTCGGAAATGTTTTCCAAATAACATCAAAGGCCAATATGGTTATTGAAAATAATTGGTTAACAAATATTGATAAAGAAATAGAGAAGTGATTTAACTAATGGAATATTAATTAAGGGCTCAGTTGAATTTCAAAAAGGAAAATTTGATTTTTGAAAAGAGTAATTTGTTTAAAAACTCCCAGGGAAAGACTGTTTGAATTAAAAACAAATTTAACAGAAATGTGTGAAAGCAAATTTGAATTAAAGTAAAGCCAGTAAAGTGGTAACTGAGATTGAATTAGAATGATATCAAGACAAATTGGATTGTGAGATTCAAATTTGAAGTGTAATGTGATAATCAAGTTAAGAGTTGGGAATCTAGAAGATACTCGTGTTGAAATGAAAATTTGGCTTGGTAAAAAGCGAATGGTTGTGTTGGAGATAAAAGTGATTTCAGAATTTGATTGGGATAACATTGGTATATGCTGAGTTGATAGCATATGGAAGTGATAGAGTTGATATGCCCGACAAAAAGGTACAAGTTTATATTTCTATAGGATATAAGATTTATGAGCCGAATTGGCAAGCCGCTTGGCTGCTTGATTTTGTTTTGGGATGGAGATGGCCCAGAGAGGCGAGTTGGAGTTTGACCTATTGACCAGTACAACGGAAGTGCTGGCGAAATTTTTCGAAGAGTTAAGGCGTTAGAAAATTTTCAGCATTTTTGGAAATTTTCGTTGATAAGAATTAATTAATAATTTAATTGAAATTAAATTGGTTCAGTGGAAACTGAAGTTGAAAAGTGAACAAATAAGTTCTAACCAGTCGATAGGGTCATTCTCTACCTTAGCAATTTCGAGGACGAAATTATTTTAAGTGGGGAAGATTGTAATGACCCGCATTTGCAGAGGTATTATAATTTATTTATTTAATTATATAAATAGTGATATAGTGAATTAAATGGTTGTGGAATTAAATAATGGTGAATATTTAATTAAAATAATAAATTAAATAATATATTTAATTCTAAAATAATCAGAATTGGCTGAAATGACGATATGGTGTGAACTGGATCATTTGTGATATTTTATTCAGTTTAGAATTGAAGTAGAATAACGAATATATTATTTGAACGACAGTTTGAACGTATAATTATAATTAAAACCGAGCTCGAAATGGCGCTGTAGTTCATAAATTGGCGATTCGAACTTCAACCGAATGTACAGGATTCGTTTTAAGCCGGATTTCTGTGAAACAAGAAGCGTGTGGAGCTAGTGGAGTATATCTTTCTAGTGGAAGAGAAAAATCGGGATTTCGTCGTGTAGATTTTGAGTTATGTCCAAATCAAATTTTAGAAAAGTCGCTGTGGAATTCCTTTATAATTTATAAAGGAATTATTTATATTTTAAAAAGGAATTTCAATATAAATCGAATATCGGGTTGACCCAGAAGTGAATATCGAGTTAGTAATTCATATAGGAATATTCTAGAGCTGTATGGTATTCCACTGTGAATATATACGATAATATAAATTTATTTATATTTAATTTAATTATTTAAATATATTTATATATTTAAATGGGTCATTCAGAGCTGTAAAAATAAGTCACTTTTGCAAACGACCTCAGTATTCGACGAAACTAATTTTGTTGGATCCGCAATGTCAAATTATTGCTAGATGTCAGTTTCCGTGATTTTTAGAGTCACTGTGTGGCCGTACGGATTTTTAGAGTGAAAAACAGTCAGTATTTTGATGGTTAAAAATACGCTGTGTGAGCAAACGGAGTCGAAATTCGACGAAACCAGTTTCGTTGGGACCGTAATGTCTAACACTAGCTGCATGTCCAGTTTCGTGATTTTTGGGTATCGTGTGCGATCATAGGAATTTGTAAAAGACGGAAAAAGGAGCGTTGACTAAAATAAAATATCTAAATAAAATATCTAGATATTTATGCCTCCTATAAATACCCTTAACAACTTTCCTTAAGACCTAATTTCATTTCCCTCAGTCCACGATATTTCCGCCGTTACCTTTTTCCTCTTTTCAAAAGAGAACGAGAGTTGTAAAATCAAAACAAATTCCGATAAATTCCTATAAATATCAATGCTAGTTTATTTGGATTCATCGGAGGATACTCTACATTCTCGTGTGCTTTTAAATGAGATCGGTGGAGTTTCCTGTCATTGGGTTTTACCACAGCGTGTGTACCATGAGCCTAGGGCTCCTGTTTGCTCGAGATTGGGGCATTTCATTGCAAATCGGATGGTGTTTCGGTGATGGGAGTGGAGTTTAGCAGCGAGTGGCAAGGTTTTGGATCATACGGTGACAAAGATGTTCGGAAGTTACTGTAGCGATGCCGCGAGTTCTTTGGAGTCGCACTGTGCGATGATGATTCGAGTTGGGAGTAAGTTATATAGGATCGAAGAGATTTTGAGGAGATGAGCTTTGGTAATTTCAGAATAAATATCGGTGGTGTATACGAGGAGAGAAAGGGGATCGAACTACTGAAAATGGCGTTGGTTTCTCTGTGTCGTGTTAAGGAGCTGGGGAAGAAGACTATTCATAACGGGTTGGTGGGCATTTGGGCCGAGTGAAAAAGAATGGTGAGGCCCGTAAATAAAAAGGTTAAGTTATTTTAATTTAAGTTAAGTGTATGAATTTGTAAATTGAATATCTCGACCATACGATATCAGATTGACGAACCGTAAGTTGCGTTGGGATCGTATGGATGGACACTACCCAATGGGACTGACTGGGAGTGGATGGGAGGTCATTTGAATTTACGACAAATAAATTTGTTTGATTCAAATCAAACAACAGTTTATCGTTCTTTAACGATGAACTGCAAATGTGAGTAAATCTCACTAACTCTGAACAGTTTATAATTTCATGTTGTATTTGTAGAACTGTTAGATATTGGCTGATTGAATGTGTGTTGACCGTTTGATTGAACTGCTAGTCAGTTAGTTAAATTTCTATATTGATTCTGTTTAACAGAATATATCATATGGAACTGAAAGTGATGTTATCTATATTGTTTAACATCTGTGATGCAGGGAAACAGGTTGGAGGAATCCAACTGGATTCCTCAACATTTATTTTACTGCTATTCATATATTGTAATATATGATGTGATATATAATCTGTTGTCGATTATATGTGTTTGGACGATACTGATCATCGTGATTTGATATGTTGAATACCATAACATACCGAAATGTTGATAGGGGAATATTGTCAAAGTGATATTTGAAAATAAAATATTTATAAATGGAATATTTATAAATAAGAAATATTTATAAATTGGAATATTTATAAATAGGAGATATTTAGAAAATGAATAAACGTTATAAAATGGGAACTGTTATAAGAAGGAAATCATTTGTAAAGTGAAGAACCATTACTAAAAGTAAATCTTTTTAAATGAATAGTTTAATCGAGTTAAAAGGAGTTAATCGAATATATAGTTTATTCGAATAGAATAAAGGAGTTAATCGGATATATAGTTTATTCAAATAGAATAAAGGAGTTAATCGAATATAGTTTATTCGAATAGAATAAAGGAGTTAATCGAATATATAGTTTATTCGAATAGAATAAAGGAGTTAACCGGATATATAGTTTATTCAAATAGAATAAAGGAGTTAATCGAATATAGTTTATTCGAATAGAATAAAGGAGTTAATCGAATATATAGTTTATTCGAATAGAATAAAGGAGTTAACCGGATATATAGTATATTCAAATAGAATAAAGGAGTTAATCGAATATAGTTTATTCGAATAGAGTAAAAGGAGTTAATCAAATATATAGTTTATTCAAATAGAATTAAAAGAGTTATCGAATATAGTTTGTTCAATAGGAGTTAAGTGAATGGAGTTAAAGTTAAATCAAAAGAGTTAAGTGAATAGAATAATTTGAATAGAGTTGTCGAATATACATTATCGAAGGAAAGAATTATCGAATAGAAAAGATTTGAAAGAGAGTTACATAAGGAAGTTTGTTAAAGAATTAGAAGGGTGAACTTTGTCTATTTCAAGGTTAGAACGTTGTTCAGTTAAGGTCTGAGAGGTAGTATTACCCCAACTTGATTGACTTCATTTTTAACTAAGGAATGGTTAAGGTTCGATAGTAAAGGATGGTTAAGTGAATTTAGTAATTAAAGGAAATGGTTTGAGTTGGCATCGCGATGGTTTGTTTAAACATCTGTCTAAGTCCAATGAAGAAGCTTTGGAAATGTTTTCCAAATAAGAAACCAGAAATGTTTTCTAATAAAGAAAACAAGAAATGGAAATGTTTTCCATTGTTAATAACGTATATTTTCCAAATTTAGAAAATAAGAAATATTGAATATAGGGAAACAGGATGTAAGTAAATTAATGTAATAAAGAGATAAATGTTGAATGATGTTTGATCGATATAAATTTCTATTTGGAAATAATATCGTTGTTTGCACACCTGTTTTTCTTCAATAGTTAAATCACAGACTATCGAAGTTTTGACCATTTTAACGTTGTTAATATGGAGAGACCGGTTGGATTATTATCCAAAGAACCACTCTGTATTGGCATAAGTGTTGCGAATCATATATGCCAAAGGAAGTTGAAGACGGAGTTATGCAAGGGATATCCTGTTTACAGAATAGTGCCTTCGGTTCATCCTACTCCTGGATGACTTGTATGGACGGATGTATGACAGAGTACGTCCAGACGATCACGTATATTGATTTCTCCAACCGTACCAAGAGTGAAAGCGGAAAAGGAAACTTCTTTTAGCTAACACATAATGTATGGTTGAGGACGTCAATCGGTGATTTGATGGGTATGACGATGTGACATTCAAAGTGAATCTGGTGTGATGATAAAGCGTAGCTTCTAGCCTCACATCCGGTAAATGACAGAAATCGGGCAGGCAGCATGGCTAAGTCGGTCGCATCGAAGTAGGGTGTATAATCACCTAATCTAGAGTTTCATTTACTTCTAAAAATCTATTATTGATGCTGTCCCATTCGGGAAACGGTTGCTGATCCCAACCTTTGGTGATATACATTCGATACACTTAAGCGAAATGAGTGGTCGGTCATGTGTGGCCGGGTTGCAAGATGTTCTTGTTGAACCCAGTGTATTCCTCTCTAGAGGTACACTAGCGAAAGGTGGTTCCATACCTTGTCATAGTTGGAAATCCATTACCCAATACGTGCTTACGGTTTTGATTGTATACTATATATGTAGAACGTGAGATGAAAGCGTTTCTGCTATATGATTATTATATTGTGGTTGATAGACATTATTATAATATCAAAAGGTTTTTCGATATAAAGATAATTTGGATTCTCATAAGGGAAGAACCCGTTCCGTTATACGGCGTGGTCTTATGAGATATCGATTACCTGCTTGAACTGTTTTAAACTGTTTTACTCATACCAGTCCCATGACTGACCCGGAGTTTATTTTGTTGTTTTCCCTAAACTCTTGGGTGCCTAAATTTGTATGGGCAGTCAAGTAATCGGGATTTACAGATATACTGGAAGAGCTTGGAGCAGGAGGCTTCAGGATTATATAGCTATAGTATTTCCGCTGTGTTGTAAGTGCTGTACTTTGATAATGATATGTATATGCAAGTACAGATTTGTATTTCAAAGTTATGTTATGAAATATATTTATTCGTTCCGCTGTGAGATTCGTGTTACTCTGATATTGTGTTCTTCTTCTTCTTCTATTCTATAAGTTCTATCTTATATTTCCTCACCCTCTAATTTCTTTCATTAATGACTGGTATTTTTCGACGTTTGGTTAGTCATTATCGAGTTTATGGCGATAACCAAAGTCGTCAAAATCCCGGGTCATTACAGTTGGTATCAGAGCTTAAGTTAAGTGAATTACCTTGGCTCTGTAGCGTGACTCAGTAGAGATGGGGTTAGAAATACCCTAGATTGAGTTGAGTGTATATATACGAGTGAACATATTTGTATTTGATATAAATTGTTTTATATTGTGGAGATTCATTGGTTGAGTTGTTTATGAGTTCTGGTCGATCAGTTTGATCCACTGTATCGGTAGGAGTTACTAAACACTCGAATACAATGGGTCGACACGATATGTTTTGAAAAAAGGTAAATGAAAATAATTTTACCCAAAGTATATTATAATATAGTGGATATATTGGTTGTTATTATAATCGAGTAAGATTATAAATTAAATGGTTATGTAAATAACCAACCAGAATTCTATAAGTGAAATACGTGAAATTAGATGAATTAAATCTGAAATTTTAAACCAGAAACTGAATTAAAACTCTGGAGAATTGGATAAGTGTTTGTAAATGGTTTTGGATTAAAAATAAGGAAAATTTAAGATCTTGGGAGATTTTAAATTGTTTTACAAGCAGTGTGAATTATATTTTGAAAATGATTTTCAAAGTGAAAATGTTTAGAAATGGTTTTATAGTATTGAACTCACTTCGATCGCTGGAAAATAGATTCTGATAATGACAGCTGCATCATCAGTATTCCTTTTCGAGTTGTAAGTGACGAATTACTACCAGAGATACTGTTTTGAATTTGTTTTGGGAAAGACAAGTTGTGTTAAATGTCAAAATGGGATTTATAATATAGAATTTGAATTTTTAAATAGATTTGAAATATTAACTTGTTTTATAAAGAAATAAAACGAGAAGTTCCTTTATAAACGAAGTTTATAAATAGTTCTTTTATAAATGAAGTGAAGAGAATTATCATTGGATAATGCAGAAATAAAAATACAAGTGTGAATTTGAAAGGGAAGTCTATTTTCCAAAGGTAGAAATATCGATTTCAAAAGGAATTGAAATCGAGACTTATGTAAAGAATGAATAAAGAAAGTTTGAAAAGGAATTTGAATAAAGGAAGTTCAAACATAGAATGTAAATAAGAAAATTCAAAGGGGATTTGAATATAGAAGTTCAAATGAGATTTGAATAAAGAAGATTTAAATAATGGAAAAATTGAATATAGAATTCATATAGAGTAATAATGAAATTTGAATATATATAATTCAAATAGATTGAAATGGAATTTGAAATAGAATTTCAAAATAGAATTTGAAATAGGAATTTGAATATAGAATTCAAATAGAGTTGAAATGGGAATTGGAATATATAATTCAAATGGAATTCAAATATAGGATTTGAATATCGAAAGTGAAATGGAATTTTGAATTTTTATTCAAAGGGAGTTTAAATATATGAAATTCAATGAAATTGAAATAGAATTTGAATATAGAAATTCAAATGGAATTTGAATATAGAATTCAAATGAAATTTAATCAATAAAATTTGAATAGAAATTGAATAGCATTAACTAAGTCGAAGAGGAATTAGTTAATCGAGTTTTGAATTTGAAGTTGAACTTTGAAAGGTGAATTGGATTTGTAAATGTATATTCAAAATCGAATATAGAACTTAAATTTGAAATTTGGATTCAAATTAGTTAATAAGCAAGTTAAAATATATTTGAACATGTTATACTCAAATATGAAAGTGAAATAGGCTAAAGAGTTAATTAACAAATTAATTAACGAATTGAGTTAAAATGATCAGGTATAGTTAAAATAGATTGGGCAGGTATAAATATACATGAGATAGGTATGGATAAGGTATGAAGGTATATAAATAGAATGCTCGACTAAAAGGTATGTATTTAATTCTTATATGAAATTTTATGCGCCGTATCGGCTAGCGGCTTGGTTTTTTCTTTTTCTTTTGGATTGGTGAGGGCCATGGGAGGCTATTTGAAATATCCCGATGCTCCCGGTACAAAGGAGGTTATGGCGAATTTTTCCAAGAATTTAAGGAGTTAGAATATTTTTAAGATAATTTGATAATTAGAAATCAACATATCGATATATATATAAGTCGACAAGGAAACGAACTTAGAAATAGAATAGTAAAAATCAAAAAGGAAGACTAAGAATAAAATCTCGTAAGGAGAAAAAGATAAGGTGTATATGTGTTTAAAAGTGAATAAGTAGTTGTATGGTATTGATTATTCGAGTAAGTAGTCATATCTGTTTTGACGTTATAAATGTTATTCAGTCAAGGTCTGAGAGGTAGTTATACCCCAACTTGATTGATTTCATTATTAACAAATAAATAGTAAGATTTCAGGCTCGAAGATCAATGCTGAATAAGAGTTAGTTGAATATAGTATTGGGTTGTCGTAACGATGTTTTACACAACATCCGTTTTAACCCAAATAAGTGTAAGCTTGGAAATATAACAAAGAATATTTCCTAAGTATAGAAATAAACGAGATCGGAAAAGAGATAAGTAATTGGAATATTTTCCAACTATAAATAACATATATTTTCTAAAGTTTAGAAAATAAAGGAAGGCGATATTCGGAAATGTTTTCCAAATAACATCAAAGGCCAATATGGTTATTGAAAATAATTGGTTAACAAATATTGATAAAGAAATAGAGAAGTGATTTAACTAATGGAATATTAATTAAGGGCTCAGTTGAATTTCAAAAAAGGAAAATTTGATTTTTGAAAAGAGTAATTTGTTTAAAAACTCCCAGGGAAAGACTGTTTGAATTAAAAACAAATTTAACAGAAATGTGTGAAAGCAAATTTGAATTAAAGTAAAGCCAGTAAAGTGGTAACTGAGATTGAATTAGAATGATATCAAGACAAATTGGATTGTGAGATTCAAATTTGAAGTGTAATGTGATAATCAAGTTAAGAGTTGGGAATCGAGAAGATACTCGTGTTGAAATGAAAATTTGGCTTGGTAAAAAGCGAATGGTTGTGTTGGAGATAAAAGTGATTTCAGAATTTGATTGGGATAACATTGGTATATGCTGAGTTGATAGCATATGGAAGTGATAGAGTTGATATGCCCGACAAAAAGGTACAAGTTTATATTTCTATAGGATATAAGATTTATGAGCCGAATTGGCAAGCCGCTTGGCTGCTTGATTTTGTTTTGGGATGGAGATGGCCCAGAGAGGCGAGTTGGAGTTTGACCTATTGACCAGTACAACGGAAGTGCTGGCGAAATTTTTCGAAGAGTTAAGGCGTTAGAAAATTTTCAGCATTTTTGGAAATTTTCGTTGATAAGAATTAATTAATAATTTAATTGAAATTAAATTGGTTCAGTGGAAACTGAAGTTGAAAAGTGAACAAATAAGTTCTAACCAGTCGATAGGGTCATTCTCTACCTTAGCAATTTCGAGGACGAAATTATTTTAAGTGGGGAAGATTGTAATGACCCGCATTTGCAGAGGTATTATAATTTATTTATTTAATTATATAAATAGTGATATAGTGAATTAAATGGTTGTGGAATTAAATAATGGTGAATATTTAATTAAAATAATAAATTAAATAATATATTTAATTCTAAAATAATCAGAATTGGCTGAAATGACGATATGGTGTGAACTGGATCATTTGTGATATTTTATTCAGTTTAGAATTGAAGTAGAATAACGAATATATTATTTGAAAGACAGTTTGAACGTATAATTATAATTAAAACCGAGCTCGAAATGGTGCTGTAGTTCATAAATTGGCGATTCGAACTTCAACCGAATGTACAGGATTCGTTTTAAGCCGGATTTCTGTGAAACAAGAAGCGTGTGGAGCTAGTGGAGTATATCTTTCTAGTGGAAGAGAAAAATCGGGATTTCGTCGTGTAGATTTTGAGTTATGTCCAAATCAAATTTTAGAAAAGTCGCTGTGGAATTACTTTATAATTTATAAAGGAATTATTTATATTTTAAAAAGGAATTTCAATATAAATCGAATATCGGGTTGACCCAGAAGTGAATATCGAGTTAGAAATTCATATAGGAATATTCTAGAGCTGTATGGTATTCCACTGTGAATATATACGATAATATAAATTTATTTATATTTAATTTAATTATTTAAATATATTTATATATTTAAATGGGTCATTCAGAGCTGTAAAAATAAGTCACTTTTGCAAACGACCTCAGAATTCGACGAAACTAATTTTGTTGGATCCGCAATGTCAAATTATTGCTAGATGTCAGTTTCCGTGATTTTTAGAGTCACTGTGTGGCCGTACGGATTTTTAGAGTGAAAAACAGTCAGTATTTTGATGGTTAAAAATACGCTGTGTGAGCAAACGGAGTCGAAATTCGACGAAACCAGTTTCGTTGGGACCGTAATGTCGAACACTAGCTGCATGTCCAGTTTCGTGATTTTTGGGTATCGTGTGCGATCATAGGAATTTGTAAAAGACGGAAAAAGGAGCGTTGACTAAAATAAAATATCTAAATAAAATATCTAGATATTTATGCCTCCTATAAATACCCTTAACAACTTTCCTTAAGACCTAATTTCATTTCCCTCAGTCCACGATATTTCCGCCGTTACCTTTTTCCTCTTTTCAAAAGAGAACGAGAGTTGTAAAATCAAAACAAATTCCGATAAATTCCTATAAATATCAATGCTAGTTTATTTGGATTCATCGGAGGATACTCTACATTCTCGTGTGCTTTTAAATGAGATCGGTGGAGTTTCCTGTCATTGGGTTTTACCACAGCGTGTGTACCATGAGCCTAGGGCTCCTGTTTGCTCGAGATTGGGGCATTTCATTGCAAATCGGATGGTGTTTCGGTGATGGGAGTGGAGTTTAGCAGCGAGTGGCAAGGTTTTGGATCATACGGTGACAAAGATGTTCGGAAGTTACTGTAGCGATGCCGCGAGTTCTCTGGAGTCGCACTGTGCGATGATGATTCGAGTTGGGAGTAAGTTATATAGGATCGAAGAGATTTTGAGGAGACGAGCTTTGGTAATTTCAGAATAAATATCGGTGGTGTATACGAGGAGAGAAAGGGGATCGAACTGCTGAAAATGGCGTTGGTTTCTCTGTGTCGTGTTAAGGAGCTGGGGAAGAAGACTATTCATAACGGGTTGGTGGGCATTTGGGCCGAGTGAAAAAGAATGGTGAGGCCCGTAAATAAAAAGGTTAAGTTATTTTAATTTAAGTGTATGAATTTGTAAATTGAATATCTCGACCATACGATATCAGATTGACGAACCGTAAGTTGCGTTGGGATCGTATGGATGGACACTACCCAATGGGACTGACTGGGAGTGGATGGGAGGTCATTTGAATTTACGGCAAATAAATTTGTTTGATTCAAATCAAACAACAGTTTATCGTTCTTTAACGATGAACTGCAAATGTGAGTAAATCTCACTAACTCTGAACAGTTTATAATTTCATGTTGTATTTGTAGAACTGTTAGATATTGGCTGATTGAATGTGTGTTGACTGTTTGATTGAACTGCTAGTCAGTTAGTTAAATTTCTATATTGATTCTGTTTAACAGAATATATCATATGGAACTGAAAGTGATGTTATCTATATTGTTTAACATCTGTGATGCAGGGAAACAGGTTGGAGGAATCCAACTGGATTCCTCAACATTTATTTTACTGCTATACATATATTGTAATATATGATGTGATATATAATCTGTTGTCGATTATATGTGTTTGGACGATACTGATCATCGTGATTTGATATGTTGAATACCATAACATACCGAAATGTTGATAGGGGAATATTGTCAAAGTGATATTTGAAAATAAAATATTTATAAATGGAATATTTATAAATAAGAAATATTTATAAATTGGAATATTTATAAATAGGAGATATTTAGAAAATGAATAAACGTTATAAAATGGAAACTGTTATAAGAAGGAAATCATTTGTAAAGTGAAGAACCATTACTAAAAGTAAATCTTTATAAATGAATAGTTTAATCGAGTTAATCGAATATATAGTTTATTCGAATAGAATAAAGGAGTTAATCGGATATATAGTTTATTCAAATAGAATAAAGGAGTTAATCGAATATAGTTTATTCGAATAGAATAAAGGAGTTAATCGAATATATAGTTTATTCGAATAGAATAAAGGAGTTAACCGGATATATAGTTTATTCAAATAGAATAAAGGAGTTAATCGAATATAGTTTATTCGAATAGAATAAAGGAGTTAATCGAATATATAGTTTATTCGAATAGAATAAAGGAGTTAACCGGATATATAGTATATTCAAATAGAATAAAGGAGTTAATCGAATATAGTTTATTCGAATAGAGTAAAAGGAGTTAATCAAATATATAGTTTATTCAAATAGAATTAAAAGAGTTATCGAATATAGTTTATTCAATAGGAGTTAAGTGAATGGAGTTAAAGTTAAATCAAAAGAGTTAAGTGAATAGAATAATTTGAATAGAGTTATCGAATATACATTATCGAAGGAAAGAATTATCGAATAGAAAAGATTTGAAAGAGAGTTACATAAGGAAGTTTGTTAAAGAATTAGAAGGGTGAACTTTGTCTATTTCAAGGTTAGAACGTTGTTCAGTTAAGGTCTGAGAGGTAGTATTACCCCCAACTTGATTGACTTCATTTTTAACTAAGGAATGGTTAAGGTTCGATAGTAAAGGATGGTTAAGTGAATTTAGTAATTAAAGGAAATGGTTTGAGTTGGCATCGCGATGGTTTGTTTAAACATCTGTCTAAGTCCAATGAAGAAGCTTTGGAAATGTTTTCCAAATAAGAAACCAGAAATGTTTTCTAATAAAGAAAACAAGAAATGGAAATGTTTTCCATTGTTAATAACGTATATTTTCCAAATTTAGAAAATAAGAAATATTGAATATAGGGAAACAGGATGTAAGTAAATTAATGTAATAAAGAGATAAATGTTGAATGATGTTTGATCGATATAAATTTCTATTTGGAAATAATATTGTTGTTTGCACACCTGTTTTTCTTCAATAGTTAAATCACAGACTATCGAAGTTTTGACCATTTTAACGTTGTTAATATGGAGAGACCGGTTGGATTATTATCCAAAGAACCACTCTGTATTGGCATAAGCGTTGCGAATCATATATGCCAAAGGAAGTTGAAGACGGAGTTATGCAAGGGATATCCTGTTTACAGAATAGTGCCTTCGGTTCATCCTACTCCTGGATGACTTGTATGGACGGATGTCTGACAGAGTATGTCCAGATGATCACGTATATTGATTTCTCCAACCGTACCAAGAGTGAAAGCGGAGAAGGAAACTTCTTTTAGCTAACACATAATGTATGGTTGAGGACGTCAATCGGTGATTTGATGGGTATGACGATGTGGCATTCAAAGTGAATCTGGTGTGATGATAAAGCGTAGCTTCTAGCCTCACATCCGGTAAATGACAAAAATCGAGCAGGCAGCATGGCTAAGTCGGTTGCACCGAAGTAGGGTGTATAATCACCTGATCTAGAGTTTCATTTACTTCTAAAAATCTATTGTTGATGTTGTCCCATTCGGGAAACGGTTGCTGATCCCAACCGTTGGTGATATACATTCGATACACTCAAGCGAAATGAGTGGTCGGTCATGTGTGGCCGGGTTGCAAGATGTTCTTGTTGAACCCAGTGTATTCCTCTCTAGAGGTACACTAGCGAAAGGTGGTTCCATACCTTGTCATAGTTGGAAATCCATTACCCAATACGTGCTTGCGGTTTTGATTGTATACTATATATGTAGAACGTGAGATGAAAGCGTTTCTGCTATATGATTATTATATTGTGGTTGATAGACATTATTATAATATCAAAAGGTTTTTCGATATAAAGATAATTTGGATTCTCATAAGGGAAGAACCCGTTCCGTTATATGGCGTGGTCTTATGAGATATCGATTACCTGCTTGAACTGTTTTAAACTGTTTTACTCATACCAGTCCCATGACTGACCCGGAGTTTATTTTGTTGTTTTCCCTAAACTCTTGGGTGCCTAAATTTGTATGGGCAGTCAAGTAATCGGGATTTACAGATATACTGGAAGAGCTTGGAGCAGGAGGCTTCAGGATTATATAGCTATAGTATTTCCGCTGTGTTGTAAGTGTTGTACTTTGATAATGATATGTATATGCAAGTACATATTTGTATTTCAAAGTTATGTTATGAAATATATTTATTCGTTCCGCTGTGAGATTTGTGTTACTCTGATATTGTGTTCTTCTTCTTCTTCTATTCTATAAGTTCTATCTTATCTTTCCTCACCCTCTAATTTCTTTCATTAGTGACTGGTATTTTTCGACGTTTGGTTAGTCATCATCGAGTTTATGGCGATAACCAAAGTCGTCAAAATCCCGGGTCATTACATTTTCCTTGCGTAGGATTAGTAATATTAGGATTCCTGGGTAAGACGTGAGATCCACGCATGGGCAGCAGCATAGGTTCTCTCAGGCTCGGGTCATCGAGCCCTAGCACACGAGCAACATCTTCATGGGATCCTAAAGATCCAAAGGTTAACTGATCAAGGTTTTTAGGTCGCTCAAGCGGCCTTCTTTCACGAGGACGTTCTTCATCCGAAGAATATGAATAGTCTGCAGCAAGGCGGCGTGTTGGAGAAGGTGTTTTTTTGCCTCTGGAGCTCACTGAGTTCCCTACACATGGTGGTCATGTTCTCTTGCATATGAAGACTGTCACGTTTGTGAGCTTTCAAGGCATTTCTAGTACTCTCAAGCATGTCAAGAAAATGCGAAAAGTCTCCATGCGTGATGAGCGCGGATGGAGCAGGTTGATCACTAGTCGTTGCGGCCGGTATTGGAGCATTGGTGGGTGCTCGAGTAGAGGTACCGGCTTCAGCCATGTTCGGATCAGATCGGAGTAGGGAAGTGGAATCGGTTCAGTTCAGAGGGGGGTGCAAGCAGCATCAGCGTTTCTGCTTTGGTTCGGGGTCGAGCGATCCACTTTATTCGTAGCAACCGGTTCGGATCAGCCTGCATCAGTTCTTTGCCCCCGCGACCTCGTCACAATCGTGGCTTGCGAATCTTCATTGGCTTCATTCTCCCGAGCGCCTTGCACTTCTTTTCCTTTTCCTTTAGTTATAATGTCCAATTCTATAGTAATTAATCAGCAAATACTTGAAAATGTCGGAAACAGAGGATTAACTTCTTTGAACTTGAAGGTCTAAATAGTAGAACGATAATCCCAAAAAGCGGAGAATTCAAAGAATTCTCAGTGAAAGCACCAAAATGCTAGATCCAAAAATGGATCTAACACCCAAACTGGCAATAATTTCTAATGAAATGAAATCAAAAGCAAAGAAAACACACAATTTATAGTGGTTCGGCGTTAAAGAGCTTACGTCCACTTTCTACTCTTTGGATTGATAATTTGAATGCAAATACAATAGTGGTTCTCACTCAATTTCACTCATGCAATGCATGGATTCACTCAATCTCCTCTAAAATATACTTTAAAAGACAACGGTAATCTGAGTATTGTAATTAAATTCAGTTTACAAGGGAGTTTAAGCTCTGAAAATGCCAAAAGATCCTTTGAAACAAGCTTTGGAGGTGTATTTATAGGTGGAAAATGCCTCTGGAATGGCTTCGGTTCGGATATACGTGGCGCTTGCTCCTTGAGTGTCGGATTCAAAGAGGATAAGATGATGACAGCGCATCAAGTTAGTGGATGAACGTGGGGAAGCGGTTGCCTAACCGCCCGCATCTTCAGGAAGTCGTGGGGTGCAATTGACATAGTTTCTGATTTGGATCGTATACGTGGAAAAAGAAAAGGGGGGAGCGGAGCTGGTGAATCCGATCTGATCCGGTTCCGTCCCTGTACCTTTATTTTCTGCTTTGAAATATGTTGACTTGGCTCAGGGTCTCCGATCCGATCCGGTCTTCAAGTGGGAATTCTTCTTGTGAGCATCCTTCATAATTGATTTTCTGAATTTGTGTAGCCTAGTTCACAAAGTAGGCTAACACTTCATAATTGATTTTCTGACTTTGTGTAGCCTAGTTCACAAAGTAGGCTAACAATTACAATCTAGGGAATAACATGTTACAGGCTTATTAATGAACTTAAAACATGATTAAGTTAAACCTGTGCGATTAATAAGAGAGAAGAGTCTGTTCCTTAGGGATATAAGGGGCTTAAGAAAACCTAGTAACTTGAATAAAAGAGAATGAAGAACCCAACAGAGGTAGATCATCATCGTGTCTGGAGGCACGAGAGAAGCACATCAATCTGATTATTCTACGTGATTGATCGGTGGGACTAGAGGGGAAGCATGTGACTTCAAAGGAACGTGACAGGGTACTCAGTGGTGGTCCTCAGTTGCGGTATACGCTTAGGATGTAATCGCAGAGGTGGGGGTCTGCATGATACCAACCAGTGGGTATACCTTGAATGCAAAAGCAGAGTTGGCAATCATAAGGCTTTGGCAGAAGACGTTGGGTGATTTGGCGATTGGCCTTGAAAGAGGTTTGTCAGGACCAAATTAATGATAGTAATCATCGGATACCTGTCATCGACAGTCATTGGTAGGCGGAAAGACTAGAGCTGAACCAAGAGACCGTCGATCTTTCACTATCGAGATGTTAGTTGAGGGACACGCTAAATTGGATGTTAGATTGGTTATTAGGGGCACGTCACTTAGCTCTTGATGTAGTCTTTCACTAGTTGAGGGAAGGGC
Organism: Allium sativum; assembly: GCA_030737875.1. Classification (NCBI taxonomy): domain Eukaryota; kingdom Viridiplantae; phylum Streptophyta; class Magnoliopsida; order Asparagales; family Amaryllidaceae; genus Allium; species Allium sativum. The sequence continues at coordinate 1,011,192,774 of CM060926.1, read as the reverse complement.
CTGGGTGGGGCCATAGCCACCGTGAAAAGCAGACCATACTTGGATATCTGTATTATAGGTCCTTTGAGCGGACTTATACAGATATAGAAAGCTCCCAACCTAGTTCCGTGCATTGGATGCAGCCCTATTATAGGACTTGGAGTATAGTAGACAACACGTACATGTGAGGGTCTAGGTGCATACACCGGGTGGTGTATCATAGACTTTAGGGCATTAATCCTTACGCTTGCATTCTATGAGGTAACATAGCAGTATGATTTGGATTTTTGTAAGCCGTTCGGCGTTGGATACGCTTCCGTGGCAAGACTGTGGAGACCATGCGAAGAGGGTACTAAGGGAAGTTCCTTGATATGTTGGGGGTAGTTACATATAAACTATGTTAGGTTAATCTACTGGGACGTAGATGGGTACGGCGTGAGTATAAAGCCTTGAATGATGTAACCCAAACAACCTAATAAATAAGAAAACATAACTAGACGGTATATGTAGGGTTATTTCAGAATATATAATTTGTCCAGTCACCAGAACTTTTGTGTTGTTACTCCCTCCTGATAACGCACTTGCAGGTTAGGTTTGCGGCAGAGATAGGATAACTTTGGATACTGGTTAGATAGTATTATTACCTTAGTACAACTATATTTGATTATACTATATTTTATCCATTCCGTTCTGAGATGTTTATTGAGCTCTGATATATTTATTATCCTTGCCTTTTCTGCAGGATACTAGACAAGCCGACTCGAGTTTCGGTAGATGGGATTTTTGAAGATAATTCGGTATGTCAAAAATCTGGTTGTCACATCTGGTATCATAGCTTAGGTTTTGGATTCCTGTATAGATAGTGAGTGAACGTATTTGAGTTTTTTTAAATATATTATACACCTAGATCCATAAAAGAACCTATTAAATAGGAAGAGCGGTGTGACACCCCACGTCCGTTAATGTCACTCACTAAGGGAATGCATTACGTTCCGTGAAGCGTTATAGGTAAACAGACACAAAATAATTACAAGACAGATAATAATAAGATAGCAGCGGAAATTCAAAATTTTATTTCAACATAAAAATTAACATCGTGGTCCAAAATACCATAAGTCACAAAATCCATTACAATAACATAATTTCTGTCTGGTACCATCAGAGTACATAAATACTTAAAAGAAAACATAATTCCCCAAGAAAAAGAACCAAGCCATAGTAGAGATAAGAACTTGAGCCATACTTCAAGATCAGCTCCCAGCAATATGATATTGAGTCCTGACTAAGCCTGAGTGTTTCCTCCTTGAGACCCTTGGGGGGGGGACGGAAGAAAGAAGGAAAACAAAAGGGGTCAGACATAAAGTTTGGCGAGTCTAGTTACTTTTAGCCAGTAAATAAATAAAAGTAACATGATAGGCATATCAAGTGGATAAGGGAAATCACTACATAAATGGCAGGTGTGACAAGGCAAACAGGGTAAGGTGTATATGCTTCACCAATGATTACTCTGCACTATTACTAGTATAACTAAAATGAGACGATCCCTTATATTTTAAGATGGTATGCTTATTCATACGTCCAAATGTATCCTAAGTACTACCTTAATCGATTGGCTCCCTGCTCCGTAGATACCCTGTGCTAGCCCCACAGTAGGAGGTATCACTTCCTAAAGTGGCAACCCTTCATTTCCCAAGATGTGCACAACCATATCTACTAGTGTCACGGTCGTCTTATCCCCTTCTGCCCGGCTCATGCACGCACATGGCCCGGTCGGTTTGCGCCGCCCACACCGTTCGTCTCGTTTGGATCTCTTATAATCAGTCAGTAAGCGTGCCTCTTCTCCACCTAGTACAGAGTACTTTATTTGATACCTACTCCGGGTTACTGACTGAAATGAGTCCCTCACAACATGATACATGCTCTCCCATTTTCTTGTATCCCACTAGGTTTTTCACTGACTATGTATACCCCTAGATGTCTTTAATTACATAGTCCTATACCAATTATGCTTACCCTAAAGGGTGTCTTTAATTACATAACTTTATTATATTTTCCACTGGTTATGTATACCACTAGTTGTCCTTAATTACATAACCTTATTGGGTTAAGTTCGTAGGCCTATATATATATATATATATATATATATATTACCCACCCCCTCTAATTTGCTTAACCTACCCACCGTCCATCCAAATTTTTTTAACCCTAACTTAAGTTCATAATCATACAATCCTTATGGATTAAATTAGGTTAAGTAGTCCAATTCATTACCATGTCCAATTATGGTTATAATGGGCTAGACCTCTCACATTAGGCCTACAATGTATAAATGCTGGATATGACGGTCAGGTCCAGCAGTCTTATTCCACAGTTGGGTCTAACCTCGTGTCTTAGCCCGATTCGTATTTGCGCACTTAGACCTCTCACATTAGGTTCAACAGTAGTGGCTGCTGGATATGCCGGTCGGGTCCAGGCAGACTTCCACCACTAATGCAACCTAACCTCGTGTTATAAGTGCAATTACAATTCCTAATTGTAATTACTAGACATTCCCTTTTTATCCAAATCTACCCATGTCATTATAGATGATTATTTCTCTTTTTCCCCATTTGAATTATATGTCCAATTCATATAAATATTATATAAATTATGCAAATTCTAATCCCTTTCCCCTGTTTCCTAACTAACATATTCACACGTATTTTGGCGGCATCTAGGCTATAAAGTAGCCTAGCCATAACAATGAAAAGGGAATATGACAAAGGTGATGGTTTCAACATAACTTGGCATAAACATAAACTAGCATGGTGATAGGGTGGACATATAAACATAAAACTGATGAACTTATGGCAATTACTATGATGTCAAAGCAAGCATATTGAGATCTAAATTAAGATGTCCAACTATTTAGATCTAGCACAATTAGGATGACATAGTAACATGTTTAGATCTAAAGATGAATTCACATGTCAAGTTTACAACATATATAAATTGACCACAATATGACAGGTGAAAGGTGATTTACATAAAGAACGAGATCTAACCAATGTTACAACTGTCCAATTTAATAGATTTACATTCACCACAATATAGTTACAAGTCAAGATCCACACAGGCAACATAATAGAATAACCACAATTGCATTAGATCTAGAGAAATAGATTTATCATGACATAGCATAGGGTTTAACAATAGCATAAATGCATAGTTTACATCATATCCAATTCATAGTCTTTCACAATTTACTTTTATCCATTTAAACCTAAAAGCAACTAGAAACTCACAGCATTAGGTTTAGAGAATAAAGAAAGAATAGATCTTGAATTTCTGAATTTAATTTGCAAAGTTGAATGTTGTTGTAGAAAACGGTTCTGTCTCAGTTCGCATCCCGGCAGCATATGGCCTCCATGATTTCCAGTGAAGAAAATAGGAGAATAGGACACATATATATAGCTGCCAGACCCCCTGAAACTGAGTGTCACGTCAGCCCTAGGGGTGTCGACACCCCTGTGGGTGTGTCGACCCATAGGTCGACACCCCTTAAGAGGGGGTTGACCCCTAGGTCGACACCCCTCTAAGGGGGTCGACCCCCTAGAGCTGGAATTTTGCCGCTCTAATGAATTTTTCAATTTTGAACTGTTCTGGATAAAATTTTAACTCATCTCTGACTCATGCGTATATATAATTTTTCTACATGTATACAAACTTAAAACCCTCATAACTTCTTCATACATTGTCCATTTTATACAAACCAAATGTCTATCTTTACCAGAATTTCAAGACGGACGCAATGGTGCAGTCTGTTTCCTATAATTCTGAATATTAAATTAATTATTATTTAATTTATCGTCTTTAATGTTGTTAAATATTTGGGATGTTACAAGCGGCATATGGAAAGGATTGGGATACCTATTATGTACACTAAAGAAACAGATATGGAATTTTGGGAATAAGAGACCGTTAGGTGGTTTGAATGAAAAGTGTACAATGTATTTTGTAATAAAGAATTGCAAACGCCACAAGTCAGCCTGGTGAACCAGCGTGAGAAAACTCACTAAGTTTATAGGCATCATCCAGCTTGATTTTAAAGTAAAATTTCTTTTTGGAAAAAAAGGATAATCGTAAAACCAATCGACACATAAATATGGACGGTTTTTACCTTATGATAACCCAAAACATTTTGAAATCATATTTTTTCCTGATATTACAATAGTTTCTCAATCAAATAAATAACCATCTAGTGGAACGCTTGCATTCATGGTCTACATACATAGTATATAATCAAAAATCTTGGGCTAATATTGGAGTTTGAATTCCTGCTGTGACAAGGTATGAGACCACCTTCTGATAGCATATCCCTAGAGAGGAATACACTGGGTTAAGCAAGAACATCTTCCAACCCGACCACACATGATCGGCCACTCATTCCTTTCAGTGTTCTAAATGTATATCACTGACAGTTGGGCTCAAACCACCATCATCGAAGCATAAAGAAGCAAATGGATTTTCTCTATATCAGGTGATAATACATCCTAATTGGAGCGAGCCACATATCCATGCTGCCTACAAGATTTTTTTCATTTCCTAGTTGATGAAGCTTTTGAGGTTACTATTACCTTCTAAAGAACATCACATTAACTTTGAATGTCATATCGTCAGATCCGCCAAATCACTAATTGATGTCCACCAAAATACCTAGGTGTTTATGCTAAGAGAAGGTGCCTTCTCCGCTACCAAACAGAAGTATGTTTGAGGATATCAATGAACATGTTATTTTGGAAATACTCTGTCAGACATTCTTCCATACTAGTCGTCCATGGATATGATGAACCGAAGGTACCCTTCTACCACATCCTATGTAGGTATCACCCCAAGAATCAGTAGCAAGTTGTCCTTGCAATCCGTATATTCCAATCATGATATAATCACAATCAAAATATCATCGGGAGCTACCCTTAGAAATTCAACTAGTAGTTCTTCCGCTCATGAAGATCAATGGTCTTCAACTGCTCCATCTTCAATTAGCATCTTCTATGTACTCATTGGTTCAGAATGGTTTTAATTTTCAATCCCGGTCTTTCCGTACCAACAATCTTATTAGGCCAGATTTGATAATCGGTTATTTAACTATAAAATAAACAATTTTACATTCATAAAAATAATTTGGATCCAATGGTTTAGTATACAATGTCACTTGGCCTCTTTTATTTACCAGTTATTAATCAAAACTTTTAAATCTTCCAATATTAGAAGAAAAAAATTCACTTTTCCTTCTTCAGTATAAGAATATTCAATTATCATTTCGCTCCTACTTTATTAACTCCTCACTACAAATTGGTAAGTGAATAAATCTCTAAGCATACAACCTCATAGGCCGAAACTAACAACAGATTGACACCTTGAAAGTTACTCGACTCAAGCAACATAAAACAAGTACAATTTAGAAACCATATCATATTCCTTGGTAAATCATATCTTTTAGTCTTCCATAAGTTTATAAATTATAAATTTGTTTCGATTCTTGAAATCATTTACAATATTAATCCATTTAAACTTGGTTTTGTGCTTTGCTCAACTTGGATTTTATAAAAATCAATCGATTGAATTCTTAATAAGAATCCATGTTAAACCTGATCTATATTTATAGATTCTTAATTAAATTTCTTTTAACTATAAACAGGGTCTTAAGACCTTATTAAATTTCATTAAATAAAATTCTATTTACCAAGTTATTGCTTAAATTATTAAATAATAATCATTTCAATGTCATAAAATAGTTTACTTCAACATTTACTATAAATTAATAGTTAATCTTCCATAAAGGTTAATATAATAATGATTAGCTTCATTAAATAATAAATAATTTAATAATTGTCATTAAAACCAATTAATTAGAAAGATCGTTCAGTCCTTTGAGAAATCATATTAAGTTACGACCACTATTTTCCACAATTTTTTTTTTAATTTACTTAACACATTCATTTATAAATCAATTACAGTTTAAGCAGTTGACTTGGTCAACTAAAAACAATGGTTATCTTATTAACCAATTACACTTAGTCTTTATATTTAAATATATTAAAATTTTATTTAAATAATCCACTTAATTGTTTCTTATAAACAATTAATTCCAAATATTAATCCCCATGGGAATTCCATACTTATTTACTTATAGATCTTGTTTAAACACAAGAATTTGCCTTATGAGAGTTGTTTATAATTACTCATAGATAATAAAATACGTATCAACTTTCCTTTTAATAAAAACTTATCTCAAATGACTTATATAAATAGACTTAAAACTTTATTTTTAGTTATAATATAAATTTATAACTTCATTTCTGTCAATTTACCTGACGGTAAATCAACGTTTACAAAACGATGGATTTTTAGGCCATCTGCTGCTAATTACTCCACCAATATTGCCTATTGGTTAATAATCTAACAAATGACGAATTTTAATTCAAGTATCAACAATCAACGCAATCATCCAATTCAAATCGGTAAACTGTTCATATGATAATATGAAATTAAATAATAAATTTGAGGAATCAAGTTGGATCCCTCGAACCCGTTATTCCCTACATCCAAATATGTTACCTCAAATAAAAAATTCATTTGGTATGACAATATACTTGTCACGATAATAGAGAAAATCAACTCAACTAATAAATTTCAACAATCAGTTAATAACAGCAATCCAAGCATTCATCCTTAAATTTAACACATTTATATTTTTATAAACGTGACCAAAAAGGTAAGTTACCTCAATTGGTTACAATCGTTATAAATAACGATTTATTTCAATTAAATTAAATAAACGTTAAATTTAATCAGTTCACTCAATCTACATAAACATATTCAGTAATCATCCAACAATAAATAACCATAGCACACAAATATTAAATCCGAGTTATATAAAATATAAGTGGGACAAACTGGGTGAGTAAACTCACCTTGATTCTCATCCACTGTCACAACGGTTTATTTTAATTAAATTAAACAAGCTTTTAATTTAATTAAAACATCCAGCTACGTCCAACTCTGTTCAAACCAATTCGCTTTAACGAAATGTATTTATGTTGGTGACGGAGAAGGCACCTTCTCTTAGCTTAAGACCCAGAGTATTTTTGTAGATGTCAATTAATGACTTTTTGGCAGATCTAACAATGTAGCATTCAAAGAGAATATTGGCTAGATGTTCTAAAAAGGTAATTATAACCTCAAGCCTTATCAACTGGGAAATTTAAAAAATTGGAAAGGCAACATGACTAAGTGGGTTGCTCCTATTAGGGTGTATTGTCAGCATCTAGAGGAAATTCATTTGTTACTTCTTTCTTTTTTGTATCTCCTGGGAAAACGTTGGTTGCGCAACCGTCGGTGATAATATATTCAGTACACTCATGAGAAATTAGTGGTCGGTTATGTGTAGTTAGGTTACAAGATGTTCTTTTTGAACCAGTGTAGTCCTCTCTAGGGATACACTATCGGAAGTTGGTTTCATACCTTGTCATAGTCGGAATCCATTATCCAATAAGTCCCTGCAGTTTTTTATTACATATGTATGTGGAGCATGAGATGCAAGAGTTCTGCTAGATGGTTATTTAATTGATTTAGACACTTTTGTAATATCAAAATAGATATGATTTCAAAATGTTTTGGGTTATCTTAAGGTAAAAACTGTAACGACCCATGTTTTTGGCAGTCAAATATTTAATTTAATTTATCATTTTAAATATTATATTGGGGATATTAATGGATTTTAATATTTAAATCGCTATTTAAAACGAAGTTGAACGATATATATATTCATATATAATATAAATCGAGCTTGAAAATGGCGTGTAGTTCGTTATTTGGAGTTTTGAACTTCAAATGGACATACAGAGTTCGATATAAGTTGAATTTCTGTGAAACGAGAAACATTGGAACCGTAGTGACGATATTTTTCATAGGAAAGAGAAAAATCCAGATTCCGTGTTGTAGATTGTTAGTTATGGCCAAATCAAATTTTGAAATAGTCGCTATGGAATTCGTTATCGGCCTTTAAAATGGCCATTTTGCAAACGGTCTCTGTTTTCGATGAAATTAGTTTCATTGGAACCATATCATTAAATTATTGTAAGAAAATCAAACTGCGTGGCAAACCGATGTCGTATGTGACCACGGTAGATGTAAACGCCCGTTTATTTTCTATAGCGCGTAATTAATATAATAAAGGGATATTCGAGTGTAACTTGAACAAACGATCGAACTAGGCCACGAAACTAGTCCCGTTGAGTTCGTATAGTCGATTAGAGTCAGGATAAGTATATAGTTTGTTATTTTTAGGGACCGACAAATTTGGCGTTAAAAATGGCATTGCGGTGCGCGTAAAAGTAGCCTACCGGGGAGACAGTCTCAGAATATGATGAAACTGGTGCCGTTGGGTTCGTATTGAAGAATTATTATTGGATTTCAAAGTTTTGATTTGATTGGATTTATCTAGTGATCGTGGAAAATTGAAACGCATGTTCATTTCTGGTTTTATAAAGGAAATTTTTTCAAACGACCTTGGATTTCGACGAAACCTGTCCCAATAGGTCCGGAATATTTTTCTATGCTAGGATTAGTTTTTTTATCAGTAAACAGGAGTCAATTGCGATTAGTTTTACGTGATACTTCACCGTTAAGTTTCATGAAAATAAAATAATATTGAAATTCATCCCGTTCTCTATATAAACCATTTGCAACCCTAATTTTTGTCAACGTTATTGTATGGTCAACACAGACCAGCGCCTCCACATATGAAACCAATGGCAGAGAACTGCCGATCAACCCCCTTATTTTTCTCATAATTCCTTAATAGAATCAAAGACTTTTCAAAAGAGAAAAGCTTAGGCTCAACGAGATCTGAAGGATGAGCGGTGGAGATTGACACTGGTGCGCTATGGGGGTCGGTGCGATGTCAGAAAGGGTTGGCGTTCGAAGAGGAAGGGTGGCCAAGAGGGGCCCTAGAGTTGCGAGCTACAGATGGTGGTGGATGGGGGTGTCTCGGCGCGTTGTCTGGTGCTCTCCGATGGGTCTCCGATGAAGTGGAGGCGCGGTGGCTTTTGTGGATGAAGTCGAGGTAGTTTTGTTGTCTGGAGCAGTTGAAACAATGGAGCAGCACAACATTCTCGTTAACCAACAATAGGAATACAATCGGCCATAAATTTTGGGTATAAGTGAGATTAGTTTAACTTTAAAACATGATTGAATTGGTAATTGAAAACATGTTTTGAACCGGCGCAGAAGATTGAATGGCAGAACGGAAATTTATTGGACCTGCTTGGAAATCAAAGGAGAACAAATTTGCGTTTCAAACAACATTTCCTTTTTGCGAAGGTGGAAAATTTCCTGGAACAAAGAACAACGAGCGATAAAGTAAATATAAACCATCGACCGTATTATGTTGAATGGTATTAGTTGTCTTAACCCTTGATTAGGAATTAAATAACTTATTTAACCTTGTTAGGGTACCCTAGGTTGTAACTAAAGAGAATGAATTAAAGGGTTTGAGACCATTTCAAATTAAACTAAAATTATTGTATTTAAATGTGATTAAGTTAGTAGTCATTTAGGATTAACTAGTTTATAAATAAATTAGGTTAATAAACTTGATTTGGAAAGTTACTTATATAATTAAGAGTTAATTAATTCATTAATGGCTAAATGTTAATAATTCTTCATATATAAACAGATGTTCGACTATATTATTTTATAACTAAGTAGTGTAATTAGTTGAACTATAATTAAACAAGGATTTATTATTTTCAATTTATTATGGACATAAAATACTTTTAACTTGTATGGTAATCAGGTCTGAATGATGCAACGAGAGGAAATTTGTTTGGAGCGGAATAGGAGAAAAGGAATCAGCCGATTATAAAATGTAAACAACGTAATTGTGTCTTAAGTTCTAATTTAGAATAAATTAAATTAAAATTGTGTTACTTAAAATATTTATAATTTGTGATTTCATCTTCAGAATGAAACAAAATAGGATGCGTTGGACTCATTATACGAGCACTACGCCAGGGAACAGATTTGGACAGAAATGGAAACAGCAGGAGTTTACTGTTAAATTAAACGACCGTTTAATTTAATTGTAACGGAACCACTTCAGAAATTAACGAACTCAAGGTGAGTTAAACTCACTCAGTATTTTCCCCATTTATATTTTATATAAATTAGGTTTTTATTTTGTGTGCTCTGTTTGCTATGGTTGACTATTCACTAGTTATATATTTATTTATTGATTTAACTGATGAAATTAAACCGTCGTTTAATTTCAGCGAAATACCAAATCGTTATTCTAACGATTGGTTCCAATAAAGGTAACTTACCTTGTTGGTCACGTTTATAAAATAAATGTGTTTAATTGGTTGAATGGTTGAATTGCTTGTGGTTGGATTAAATGGTTGTTATTTATCAGTTAAATGATTGAATGGTCTGATTTGAGATAACCATTTGTATACAGGGAAGAACAGGTTGGAGGGATCCAACCGGATTCCTCAAAGATGTTATTTATTTTCATATTATCATATATGAACTGTCATGATTGGGTAATTGATTTTGGTAGTGACCATTGACTGAAAAATCAACCTATGTTGTGTTTTAACCAATGGGCAGTATTGGTTGAGTAATCGGCAGTAAATGGCCTAAAGTAATTTGATTTATTTATATCAATTCACCGTCAGGTAAGTTGATAGAATTGAAGTTAAAAAATTTATTTTATAGCTAAAGATAGATTTGAATATATATATATATATATATATATTCTGAATAAAGGTTTGTTAAAAGGAAATAGATAATTATTATTAATTATTTAAGCTTATAATTAATCAATTTAACAAAGTAAATTCTGATACTAATCAGAATTATAAACAAGTGATTTGAGATTGACCTAACGATTTAAATTGGATAATCGCCTTGTTAGGAATAATTAAATGGAATTATTTTAAATTAATTATATTATTATGTAATTTAAAGAGAAAACAAATTGAAATTAATTAACGAGATAACCGTGCTTAGAGTTGACCAAATTGACCATTTTTAACTGGAATTATCATTATTTCAGTTTATTTCGATTAATCTAATAAAATTGTTTACAAGAATATTTGTTTAGATTTAATGAAGTTTTAAAAAGGGATTTACTATTTATTTCAATAAATAAAGATATTAACTACTTTTACAGCAGCTAATGATTAAAGTAAATTATTATCCTGAATAATAATGATTTGGGAAATTAGTTTAAACGAAATAAATAATCAAGGTTGAAGTGGAATCAAATTGAAAGGTGAAAGAAGTCTATGAACGGCTTTTATATTTTAAAAACCGAATTTGTATAGCAATGATGTAAAAGGAATTTAAGTGACCATGATAGCTTAAATTAAATTGATTCAATATTTGAATCAAGAAAAAAGGAATTGTGAACAGAAAGGGTTTAGACTAAACCAGAATGGATTTTAACATGGTTTATAAACGGTGAGGCGTTATATCGTTAATTCCAAATTAACGTTACTTAATAATGTGGTCAAGGAAAGGTGGGGAATTAAAATAAGAGATTCAAAACGGGAAATGGCCGAAAGGATTTGAAAGGGAATTCCTGAAACTAAATTGGTAAAGGAAGTGGGATTTTGTAAGCAAATCCAATTGTAGAAATGAAATTGTTTTTAAAGGGAAAAGGTTAAAAAGTGTGTTTTATAAGGAATTATTTTAATTATAGAATTAAGGAATAATGATTATATCTGAGAAAGAGATTTTCAAAGGGTAAGAAAGTTTTATGAAACCGTATCCTGAATAAATAGTTAAATGGAATTTGAATTGATATTATATTGAAAAGATTTGGTTTTGGATTACAGCTGGTATCTATCGTAAGGTATGAACGTTGTTGATCAAGGTCTGAGAGGTAGTTAAAATACCCTAACTTGAACGACATCAGGATTATCTGAGGATGATATTAGTTGGTAATGATTGGAGGGGGTTAGTAATAGTTATTATTTCCATAAAGGAAATGATAATGCAACGTTTAATGAGAATTGGGAAATATATAATGAGGATTTCAAAGTGGAAAGGGAATATAAGGGGTGGTGTGAAAATTTAATGATATGTTCGAATTAGAAAGGAAATGTATCGTTGAGTTTTATTCAATAAGAATAAATATGGATTATGGTTTTTAAGTAATAAATAAAGATTTTCCGTGACGTTGTTTTAAAGTATAAAAATGAATTGTTTTAAAGAGAAAATTTATGTTAAACAAGAAGCGATAAGTTATATTTATAATATCGAAATATCCAAGAGTTCAAATCTACTTTTGTTTTAATTAAAAAGGCCAAGTGGTGCTGAATACTGAACCAGTGAACTCATTGGGATTGTCATGATTGAAACACTGTTTATTTTAATAGTTAAATCACCGACTATCAAATCTGACCCGTACGATTGTTGGTAAGGAAAAACCGGGATCGAACTTAGGTTCGAAAACCATTCCGACCAACAAGTACGTGAAGATATCAGAAGACAGTCGAGATGGAGCATTGAAGACCGTGGATCTTCATAAGTGGAAGGATTACTAAAAATCTCTGGTTTAGCGGCCAGAGGTAAACTGTGATTCTGTCGTTGTTGGAATCTACGGGTTGCAAGGACTTCTCGCTACTGATCCATGGGGTGATTCCTATATTGGAGGAAGTAGGAGAGTACCTTCGGTTCATCCTGTTCGTAGATGACTTGTATGGATGGATGCCTGACAGAGTATTTCCAAAGGGATCGCGTACGTTGATTTCTTCAAACGTACCATAGTTGGTGGCAGAGAAAAGGCCTTTCTCTTAGCTTATCAACTAAGAGTATTTTTGTGGATGTCAATTAGTGATATCTGGAGGATCTGACGATGTGGCATTCAAAGTGAATGATGACCAGATATTCAAAAGTTAATCTTAACCTCAGGCCTCGTCACCCGGGAAATGACAAAAATCGGGCAGGCAGCATGGCTATGTGGGTCGCTCCCATTAGGGTGTATAATCACCTATCTAGAGAAAATCCTATTGTTTCTTTAATCTATATCGATGCTGTCCCTTTTCGGGAAACAGTGGTTTGAGCCCAACCGTTGGTGATATACATTCGATAAACTTAAGCAAAATGAGTGGTCGGTCATGTGTGGGCCGGGTTGCAAGATGTTCTTGTTGAACCCAGTGTATTCACCTCTAGAGATACACTATCGGCAGGTGGTCCCATACCTTGTCAAGGTCGGAATCCAATCTCCAATAAGCGCCCGGGGTTTTGATTGTATACTATATATGTGGAGCGTGAGATGCAAGCGTTCCGCTAGATTGTTATTTATTTGTAATTAGACACTATTATAATATCAGAAAGGATATTGATTTCGAAAAATGTTTTGGATTATCGTAAGGTAAAAACCATCCGTGTTTATGTGTGGATTTGGTCTTACGATTATCCATTCTCTTCCAAAGGATTTTAACTTTAAAAACCAAGTTGTGTGTTACCTTAATACTGTGCGAGTTGTTCTCACTCTGGTTCACCAGACTGACCCGGTGTTTTGTAAATGCTCGGGTTAGCCCGGGTTGTACAGGTTCAGGTTATCGAATGCTGTGAAGAGTCGAGCTAGAGATGATATTATATAGCTACTATTCCGTTGTGTGTTGAATATGGGAACAGGGTATTATAACTGTCCCATTGTGTGATGTACTCTGATATTGTTAGTATTTTGAAAGTTCTCAATAAAGTTTTATTTCTGTATTATATTTTGTTCCGCTGCGATGTGAGACTCCGTGTTGTGTTTTTTCCTCTTCTTCTTCTTCTTCTATTCTTATATTTCTTTCTTTCTTATCTCACCCTCTGAATTCTTTCTAATAACGTCCAGTGTTTTTGGTGTTTGAAGGGTCAACATGAGTTACGGTTAAGGTATCTATGTCGATTTTCGGGGCCGAAAATTCTTGTTCGTTATAGTGGTATCAGAGCTATTGGTTTAGTAATAACCTTGGCTCTGTAGTGTAACTCGGTAGAGATTGGGTTAGTAATACCCTAGATCGAGATTGAGTGTATATATATGAGAGCGTATTTGTAAATTTTATATATAAATATCTTGTACTGTGTTTGTTGATTAGTTCAAGTGTTGAGAATCATAGAACTGGTAATGAATACAATATTGTTTGGAAAAGAGGGTAAATGAAATAATTTTGCCCAAATTATATTTTTGTATAGAAAATAAATAATTTGGTCAAACTATTGAGATATTAGTGTATTTGATCGATTTGAATGGAATTCAAATCGGATTGGAAATTTGAGTTGAAAACTTAACTTGGATAAGTGTAATTAAATTCAGAATGATATCGGAATTTAATAAACCAGAATTGGAAATTTAATGAATGAATAATAATCAAATATGCGAAACCAAAATAAACATTAATCTTGAATGTGAATTCAATTGATTTGGCTGATCTGGTTGTGAATTTATTGTGAAATGTGAAATGTTTGTTATTGGATGGCAGATTAATTGAATGAAATGAATCAACAATTTAATGGGGTTGAATAAATTATAAACTAAAGTAAATAAATTCTACTATAATATAAAAACTGGGCTGGAACTGCATATGATTTGAAATAAATGATTTAAACCTGTATTTGATAATGAATTGATGATATGTGTGTGATTTTGAAATTATTATGATTATACCAGTTGATTGGTGAAATATTATCTCAGAATTTCATATATCTGTTACTGATATGTGAATTGAATTGAGTACATGTGCCAGATGGCTGAGCAGATTGATATTAGTTGAGTAAATCATGTATAGGTTAAGCAGATATGCTCGATAGCACTCGTAAAAGGTACGTCTACGCAAAATATAAAATTCTGGTTTTTATTTGGATTTTGGGTTTTGATTTTTGTTTTCCGACCGTGTGGGTCAAGGTGTATATATTATTCGTTCCTGCAATATCGCAGATGTCACTCCGTGCAGGGGAGACTCTACCGAATTTTCCCGGGAATTTAATGTGTTAGAAAATTTTCGATATTTTTGAAAATATTTATTTACGGTATAAAATTGGTTTTTGATTTATAATAAATTGGATTTGAAATTTAATGGATTTGTAACGTTCTTTCTTACCTTAGCAATTTCGAGGACGAAATTATTTTAAGGGGGGAAGAATGTAAGGACCCGTGTTTTTGGCAGTCAAATATTTAATTTAATTTATTATTTTAAATATTATATTGGGAATATTAATGGATTTTAATATTTAAATCGTTGTTTAAAACGAAGTTGAACGATATATATATATATATATATATATATTCATATATAATATAAATCGAGCTTGAAAATGGCGTGCAGTTCGTAATTTGGAGTTTTGAACTTCAAATGGATATACAGAGTCCGATATAAGTCGAATTTCTGTGAAACGAGAAACATTGGAACCGTAGTGACGATAGTTTTCATATGAAAGAGAAAAATCCAGATTTCGTGTTGTAGATTGTTAGTTATGGCCAAATCAAATTTTGAAATAGTCGCTATGGAATTCGTTATCGGCCTTTAAAATGGTCATTTTGCAAACGGTCTCTGTTTTCGATGAAATTAGTTTCATTGGAACCGTATCATTAAATTATTTTTAGAAAATCAAACTGCGTGGCAAACCGATGTCGTATGTGACCACGGTAGCAGTAAACGCCCGTTCATTTTCTATAGCGCGTAATTAATATAATAAAGGGATATTCGAGTGTAACTTGAACAGACGATCGAATTAGGCCACGAAACCAGTCCCGTTGAGTTCGTGTCGTCGATTAGAGTCAGGATAAGTATATAGTTTGTTATTTTTAGAGACCGACAAATTTGGCATTAAAAATGGCATCGCGGTGCGCGTAAAAATAGCCTACCGGGGAAACAGTCTCAAAATGCGACAAAACTGGTGCCGTTGGGTTCATATTGAAGAATTATTATAGGATTTCAAAGTTTTGATTTTATTGGATTTATCTAGTGATCGTGGAAAATAGAAACGCATGTTTATTTTTGGTTTTATAAAGGAAATTTTTTCAAACGACCTCGGATTTCGACGAAACCTATCCCAACAGGTCCGGAATATTTTTCTATGCTAGGATTAGTTTTTTTATCAGTAAACAGGAATCAATTGCGATTAGTTTTACGTGATACTTCACCGTTAAGTTTCATGAAAATAAAATAATATTAAAATTCATCCCGTTCTCTATATAAACCATCTGCAACCCTAATTTTCGTCAACGTGATTGTATGGTCAACACAGACCAGCGCCTCCACATGTGAAACCAATGGAAGAGAACTGCCAATCAACCCCCTTATTTTTCTCATAATTCCTTAATCGAATCAAAGACTTTTCAAAAGAGAAAAAGTTAGGCTCAACGAGATCTGAAGGATGAGCGGTGGAGATTGACACTAGTGCGCTGTGGGGGTCGGTGCGAGGTCAGAAAGGGTTGGCGTTCGAAGAGGAAGGGTGGCCAAGAGGGGCCCTCGAGTTGCGAGCTACGGACGGTGGTGGATGGGGGTGTCTCGGCGCGTTGTCTGGTGCTCTCCGATGGGCCTCCGATGAAGTGGAGGCGCGGTGGCTTTTGTGGATGAAGTCGAGGTCGTTTTGTTGTCTGGAGCAGTTGAAACAATGGAGCATCACAACATTCTCGTTAACTAACAAAAGGAATACAATCGGCCGTACATTTTGGATATAAGTGAGATTAGTTTAACTTTAAAACATGATTGAATTGGTAATTAAAAACATTTTTTGAACCGGCGTAGGAGATTGAATGGCAGAACGGAAATTTATTGGGCCTGCTTGGAAATCAAAGGAGAACAAATCTGCGTTTCAAACAACATTTCCTTTTTGCGAAGGTGGAAATTTTCCTGGAACAAAAAACAACGAGCGATAAAGTAAATATAAACCATCGACCGTATTATGTTGAATGGTATTAGTTGTCTTAACCCTTGATTAGGAATTAAATAACTTATTTAACCTTGTTAGGGTACCCTAGGTTGTAACTAAAGAGAACGAATTAAAGGGTTTGAGACCATTTCAAATTAAACTAAAATTATTGTATTTAAATGTGATTAAGTTAGTAGTCATTTAGGATTAACTAGTTTATAAATAAATTAGGTTAATAAACTTGATTAGGAAAGTTACTTATATAATTAGGAGTTAATTAATTCATTAATTGTTAAATGTTAATAATTCTTCATATATTAACAAATGTTTGACTATATTATTTTATAACTAAGTAGTGTAATTAGTTGAACTATAATTAAACAAGGATTTATTATTTTCAATTTATTATGGACATAAAATACTTTTAACTTGTATGGTAATCAGGTCTGAATGATGCAACGAGTGGAAATTTGTTTGGAGCGGAATAGGATAAAAGGAATCAGCCGATTATAAAATGTAAACAATGTAATTGTGTCTTAAGTTCTAATTTAGAATAAATTAAATTAAAATTGTGTTACTTAAAATATTTATAATTTGTGATTTCGTCTTCAGAATGAAACAAAATAGGATGCATTGGACTCATGTGACGAGCACTACGCCAGGGAACAGATTTGGACAGAAATGGAAACAGTAGGAGTTTACTGTTAAATTAAACGACTGTTGAATTTAATTGTAATGGAACCGCTTCAGAAATTAACGAACTCAAGCTGAGTTAAACTCACTCAGTATTTTCCCCATTTATATTTTATATAATTGGGTTTTTATTTTGTGTGCTCTGTTTGCTATGGTTGACTGTTCACTAGTTATATATTTATTTATTGATTTAACTGATGAAATTAAACCATCGTTTAATTTCAGCGAAATACCAAATCGTTATTCTAACGATTGGTTCCAATAAAGGTAACTTACCTTGTTGGTCACGTTTATAAAATAAATGTGTTTAATTGGTTGAATGGTTGAATTGCTTGTGGCTGGATTAAATGGTTGTTATTTATCAGTTAAATGATTGAATGGTCTAATTTGAGATAACAATTTGTATACAGGGAAGAACAGGTTGGAGGGATCCAACCGGATTCTTCAAATATATTATTTATTTTCATATTACCATATATGAACTGTCATGATTGGGTAATTGATTTTGGTTGTGACCATTCACTGAAAAATCAACATGTGTTGTGTTTTAACCAATGGGCAGTATTGGTTGAGTAATCAACAGTAAATGGCCTAAAAGTAATTTGTTTTATTTATATCGATTCACCGTCAGATAAGTTGATAGAATTGAAGTTCTAAAATTTATTTTATAGCTAAAGATAGATTTGAATATATATATATATATATTCTGAATAAAGGTTTGTTAGAAGGAAATAGATAATTATTATTAATTATTTAAGCTTATAATTAATCGATTTAACAAAGTAAATTCTGATACTAATTAGAATTATAAACAAGTGATTTGAGATTGACCTAACGATTTAAATTGGATAATTTCCTCGTTAGGAATAATTAAATGGAATTATTTTAAATTAATTATATTATTAAGTAATTTAAAGAGAAAACAAATTGAAATCTATTAACGAGATAACCGTGTTTAGAGTTGAACAAATTGACCATTTTTAACTGGAATTATCATTATTTCAGTTTATTTGGATTAATCTAATAAAATTGTTTAAAAGAATATTTGTTTAGATTTAATGAAGTTTTAAAAAGGGATTTACTATTTATTTCAATAAATAAAGATATTAACTACTTTTACAGCAGTTAATGATTAAAGTAAATTATTTTCCTGATTAATAGTGATTTGGGAAATTAGTTTTAACTGAATAAATAATCGAGGTTGAAGTGGAATCAAATTGAAAGGTGAAAGAAGTCTATGAACGACTTTTATATTTTAAAAACCGAATTTGTATAACAATGATGTAAAAGGAATTTAATTGACCATGATAGCTTAAATTAAATTGATTCAATATTTGAATCAAGAAAAAAGGAATTGTGAACAGAAACGGTTTAGACTAACCCAGAATGGATTTTAACAAGGTTTATAAATGGTGAGGCATTGTATCGTTAATTCCAAATTAACGTTACATAATAATGTGGTCAAGGAATGGTGGGGAATTAAAATAAGAGATTCAAAACGGGAAATGGCCGAAAGGATTTGAAAGGAAATTCGTGGAACTAAATTGGTAAAGGAAGTGGGATTTTTTGTAAGCAAACCCAAATGTAGAAATGAAACTGTTTTAAAAGGGAAAAGGTTAAAAAGTGTGTTTTATAAGGAATTATTTTAATTATAGAATTAAGGAATAATGATTATATCTGAGAAAGAGATTTTCAAAGGGTAAGAAAGTTTTATGAAACCGTATCCTGAATAAGTAGTTAAATGGAATTTGAATTGATATTAGATTGAAAAGATTTGGTTTTGGATTACAGCTGGTATCTATCTTAAGGTATGAACGTTGTTGATCAAGGTCTGGGAGGTAGTTAAAATACCCTAACTTGAACGACATCAGGATTATCTGAGGATGATATTAGTTGGTAAAGATTGGAGGGGGTTAGTAATAGTTATTATTTCCATAAAGGAAATAATAATGCAACGTTTAATGAGAATTGGGAAATATATAATGAGGATTTCAAAGTGGAAAGGGAATATAAGGGGTGGTGTGAAAATTTAGTGATATGTTCGAATTAGAAAGGAAATGTATCGTTGAGTTTTATTCAATAAGAATAAATATGGATTATGGTTTTTAAGTAATAAATAAAGATATTCCATGACGTTGTTTTAGAGTATAAAAATGTATTGTTTTAAAGAGAAAACTTATGTTAAACAAGAAGCGATAAGTTATATTTATAATATCGAAATATTCAAGAGTTCAAATCTACTTTTGTTTTAATTAAAAAGGCCAAGTGGTGCTGAATACTGAACCAGTGAACTCATTGGGTTTGTCATGATTGAAACACTGTTTATTTTGATAGTTAAATCACCGACTATCAAATCTGACCCCTACGATTGTTGGTAAGGAAATACCGGGATCGAACTTAGGTTCGAAAACCATTCCGACCAACAAATACATGAAGATATCAAAAGATGGTCGAGATGGAGCATTGAAGACCGTGGATCTTCATAAGCGGAAGGATTACTAAAAATCTCTGGTTTAGTGGCCAGAGGTAAACTGTGATTCTATCGTGGTTGGAATCTACGGGTTGCAAGTACTTCTCACTATTGATCCATGGGGTGATTCCTATATTGGAGGCAGTAAGAGAGTACCTTCGGTTCATCATGTTCCTGGATGACTTATATGGACGAATGTCTGACAGAGTATTTCCAAAGGGATCGCATACCTTGATTTCTTCAAACGTACCATAGTTAGTGGTAGAGAAAAGGCCTTTCTCTTAGCTTATCAACTAAGAGTATTTTTGTGGACGTCAATTAGTGATATCTGGCGAATCTGACGATGTGGCATTCAAAGTGAATGATGACCAGATGTTCAAAAGTTAATCTTAACCTCAGGCGTCGTAACCCGGGAAATGACAAAAATCGGGCAGGCAGCATGGCTATGTGGGCCGCTCCCATTAGGGCGTATAATCACCTATCTAGAGAAAATCCTATTGTTTCTTTAATCTATATCGATGATGTCCCTTTTCGGGAAACGATGGTTTGAGCCCAACCGTTGGTGATATACATTCGATACACTCAAGCGAAATGAGTGGCCGGTCATGTGTGGGCCGGATTGCAAGATGTTCTTGTTGAACCCAGTGTATTCGCCTCTTGAGATACACTGTCGGCAGGTGGTCCCATACCTTGTCAAGGTCGGAATCCAATCTCCAATAAGCGCCCGCGGTTTTGGTTGTATACTATATATGTGGAGCGTGAGATGCAAGCGTTCCGCTGGATTGTTATTTATTTGTAATTAGACACTATTATAATATCAGAAAGGATATTGATTTCGAAAAATGTTTTGTGTTATCGTAAGGTAAAAACCGTACATGTTTATGTGTGGATTTGGTCTTATGATTATCCATTCTCTTCAAAAGGATTTTAACTTTAAAAATCAAGTTGTGTGTTACCTTAATACTGTGCGAGTTTTTCTCACTCTGGTTCACCAGACTGACCCGGTGTTTTGTAAATGCTCGGGTTAGCCCGGGTTGTATAGGTTCAGGTTATCGAATGATGTGAAGAGACAAGATGGAGATGATATTATATAGCTACTATTCCGCTGTGTGTTGTATATGGGAACAGGGTATTATAACTGTCTCATTGTGTGATGTACTCTGATATTGTATGTATTTTGAAAGCTCTCAATAAAGTTTTATTTCTGTATTATATTTTGTTCCGCTGCGATGTGTAACTCCGTGTTGTGTTATTTCCTCTTCTTCTTCTTCTATTCTTATATTTCTTTCTTTCTTATCTCACCCTCTAAATTCTTTCTAATAACGTCTAGTGTTTTCGGTGTTTGAAGGGTCGGCATGATTTATGGTTAAGGTATCTATGTCGATTTCCAAGGCCGAAAATCCCGGTTCGTTACAAAAACCGTTTATATTTCATGTATGGACTTGGTCTTACGATTATCCTTTTCTTTCGAACATATTTTTACTTTAAAATCAAGTTGGATAATGCCTGTAAATTTAGTGATTTTTCTCGCGCTAGTTCACCAGACTGATCTTGGCGTTTGCAATGCTCAGGTCAAACCGAGTTTTACAGGTTCATGTTATCGGATTATGTGAAGAGACGAGCTAGAAGAGTTCGGACGTATGATATTTTATTGTTATTTTTCCCCTGTGTGTTGTATGTGAGAACATTATTCTAACTATCCAGATGTATTGATGTACTCTGATGATTGTAAGTTTTATTTCAAGCTCTCAATAAAGATTTATTTCTATATTATATTTTGTTTCGTTGCGATGTGAGACTCTGATTTTGTGTTGGTTCTTCTTCTTATTCTTCTATTATAATATTTCTTTCTTATCTTTTCCTCACCCTCTAATATTCTTTCTTTCGGAGATTGGATTCCGACTATGAAAAGGTATGGAACCACCTTCTGGTAGTGTATCTACAGAGAGGAATACATTGGGTTCGACAAAAAAATCTTGCAACCCGACCACACATGACAGACCACTTATTTCGCTTGAGTGTATCGAATGTATATCACCAACGGTTGGGACCAACAACCGTTTTCCGAAAGGGACATTATTGATAGAATAAAGAAGCAAATTGATTTTCTTTAGATAGGTGATAACACACCCAAATGGGAGTGGCCCACTTAGCTATGTTGCCTGCCTGATTTCTGTCATTTCCAGGTTGAAGAGGTTAGAGGTTTAAATTACCTTTTTAGAACATGTCACGTCTTCGTTCACTTTGAATGTCACATCGTCAGATCCTCCATAAATCATTAATTGATTTTCATAAAAAAATACCCTGGCTACTAAGCTAAGAGAAGTTCCCTTCTCCACCATCAACTTGATATGTTTGGAGAAATCAACGTATGTGACCCTTTTGGAAATACTCTGTCAGACATCCGACCATACAAGTTGTCCTGGGATTGGACAAACCAAAGGCACTCTCCTACCACATCCTAGGAATCGGCTTATAGATCAGTAACGAGTAGTCCTTGTCAATCATGCGTCCATACCTTGTCATATTGAAAACACCAGATAGTTAATAGAAACAAATTAGAGGGTGAGAAAAAAATAAGAAAGAAAGATTATAATATAAGAAAAGGAATAAGAAACAAACTAACCAACACACCACAGAGTCTCACATAGCAGCGGAATAAAATATAATACAGAGATAAATCTTTATTAGAAGCTTGAAATAATACTTGCAATCATCGAATTACACTGAACACACAATATATCTGGATAGTTATAACAGTCTGTCCTTATATATAAATCACATCGGAATAATATCTAAATATATATCATATGTCAGAACTCCTCCAACTTATCTCCTAAAGTTCGTAGCATCTTATCCTGAACCTGTATAAGTCGGTTGGGATTGGCTCAATTCGCTTAAGTGATACATAAACTTTGATTTATTCTGTAATTTCAACTCCATTTGAAACCCAATTTCTACTTTAGGAAAATAAATTTTCCTTTTAAGTTCACACTTGAATTTACATTCCCAAATTATCCAATGGTAATTATTTCCCTTCATTTATAAATATCGTTTATAAATTTAACTGCTTGTTTTTATTATTAAAAACAAGTAA
This sequence comes from Allium sativum, assembly GCA_030737875.1. Lineage (NCBI taxonomy): Eukaryota > Viridiplantae > Streptophyta > Magnoliopsida > Asparagales > Amaryllidaceae > Allium > Allium sativum. The sequence goes on along the minus strand of CM060926.1, from coordinate 1,011,169,618 downwards.
ATATTTCCTAACCCCTTCGAATTCAAATTCTATTTAGAAAAAATAATTTTTCCTTTTAAATATCAAAATCCCTTTCATAACACTTTTCTAATATTTCAGTTCCATTTACATTTCTAACATCGAAATGTATACATTGTTTTCTTTTGAACCCACCAATTCTCGATCCTGATTATAAACACAAATACCATATCGACAAACCAAGCACCAGAAATTTACCGGATCGTTAATAGAAATAAGTTAGAGGGTGAGAAGTTGAAAAGAAAGAAAGTTAGAATAGAAGAAGAAGAACATAAATACAAATCAAAGCAGACACAAATCTCACAGCAGAACGAATAAATGTACTATATAACATAACTTTGGAAATACAAATATGTCTGTATATACAAACTAACATCTGGGTACAAATCTTACAACACAGCAAAAATAAACGATAGTTATAAAATGCTGAAGCCTTCATTGGTTAAAAAAACAAACGCTGAATTTCCAGTCAACGATCAACAACCAAATCAATCATCCAATCAGAAAAATTCATATAATTGTAATTTTAAAATAAATAACATTTAATATATTTGAGGAATCCAGTTGGATCCCTCCAACATGTTTTTCCTTGCATCCAAATAGGTTACCACAAATAAAATCATTCAATTCAATATACAGATATAATTTCTAACAATGAACCAATAACACCAATTTAAGCATCCAATTATTTATTTTATACGTTTACATTATTATAAACGGAACCGTTAAGGTAAGTTACCTCAATTGGTTACAATCACTAAAAATAATGATTGGTTTTAATTAAATTAAACGAATGTTTAATTTAATCGGTTTAGTCAACATATGTAAATATTATTTAGTAAACATCCAATAATTGTTGGAGAATGGTGTTTTGATGACAACAACCTTATTTCAATTATCATTATTAATTGATTATAAAATATATACAAACATCTCTATCTAGATTATATATACATATATATGCAGGATTTGTAAACATGACTTAAATACTAAAGACTGTGCAGTTTTAGAGTTTCAAGAAATTCAGAATTTAGAAGAGATTCAAGACTCATGAGTTATCAAGTTATCAATATATCAAGAGTTCAAGACAAATATAGTAATAGAATCTAGTTTATATGTAAGACTCTGAATAGCACTCCAGGTTCAAATTCTGTTTTTCAAATTTCAATTTCTGTTTTCAAAATTCAAATTATGATTATTTTTCTTACTTATGATTTCATACATGTAAATTTAAAGTTTAATATAAAAGTTTATATAGTTATATAGTTTCATAGTTATATAGTCTTAAACCTTAAAAAATTATAAATATGTTTATATAATATATTATTATGATTTTACACTTTAGAATATTCATTTATATCACTAAGTTTTAATTCAAGAATTTCCAGAATGATATATATGTTTAAACACTTGAAAAATAGTTTTAAAAATAGATTTACTATATATATGTCGACATACAACTGTCAGAAATTCAATTTTCAAAGGAAGTGCTTTTCACTATTTGTAATGTTTCTAAGATGTTGCAGCCTTTCACATACTATAAATAGGGTCTGATTTCAAATTTGTTTCATAATTCTTCTTCTCCATCTTCATCCCATCATTATTCTTTATCATTTTCTTGATTTCTACACTTATACTTTGTTGATTTCTACTCAAATTACATCAAACTTCTTCTTTTCTTAGTCTCTATCTACTACTCGTTGAGTTGAAGTGCTATTGAAGAGTTATAGGGCTGCTGTAATCATTTGGAAAGTGTTTGGGAAAGATTGTGTTCCTTGTAGCCCTGAAATCAAGGAAAGGGAGCGGTGTTAACCTTTTAGCCGTAGAATCAAGGGTGTTTAGAGCAGTGTTAAACTTGTAGCCGTGAAATCAAGGGGTTATACTTAGATATTGATAGTAATAAAACTCTGCGCAATCCAGCATTGCGTGGGACTGGACGTAGGAGTAATCCAATCCAGTGTGTTCTTTCCTTTTCAACATTTTAATTTTTTCTGTTTTTGTGTTTGTGTTTGACTCTGTGTCTGTGATTATCTCTGGTATGTGTAATTCATATAGTAGATCATTTAAGTTTAAGATTTTCGTAAATTTCTTATAAACACTATTCACCTCCCTTAGTGTTAGTCTTGCCTTAAGATCTGCAATCCCTAATAATTTCTATCGGAGCATAAGTTTTCAAAAAGTTCATAATCTGATTTTTGAAAATATTAAATGGAAACCAACACTGGTAATAATTGTTCTTTTGTAGAGGGTTAGTCCACTGTTAGATCTCTAGTATTTAATGGCAGTAATTATTCATATTGGGCATGTAGAATGAAAATATATTTACAATCAGTAGGATTAGACACATGGAATAGTACACAGAATGAGTATGTTAGATCCACAACTAATTTTGCACAATAAACTAATGAACAAAAGGCTGATGCACAAAGCAATTCTAAAGCCATGAATACGTTGTTCTATTCGCTAGATAGAAATGAAATTAACAAAGTGTCAGTTTACAAATATGCTTATGAAATATAGAGAACATTACAAGTTACTCGTAAAGGAATCAATAAAGTCAAACAGACAAAGATATCAATGTTGATTAATCAATTTGAGTTATATAAAATGAATGAGAAAGAATCTATCTCCGATATGTATTGCAATTTCCAAGAGATCGTGCATTCATTAATATCATTGTGAAAAACTTATTCAGAAGGAGACCAAGTCAAAAAAAATACTTAGTTCATTGACTCCAGAATGGGATAAAAAACATTGGTGATTGAAGAAACCAATAATGTCAGTGAAATGAAGGTTGAGGAGCTAACTGGAAATTTTATGTCGTTCGAAGTCCAAATAAAGAAAAGAAAGGAAAATAAGCCTATAGAAAAGAAATCTATATCATTCAAAGCAACAACAAATGGTTCTGATTCAAGTAGTGAAGACGATGAAGAAATTTCTTTAATGACAAGGAATTTCATAAAAATTTTGAGATATAAAAGGAGAAATAATTTTCAAAGAAATAATCAAGGAAGTTTAGGAAGAAATGATGTTCGACATTATAACTGCAACAAACCAGGCCATATAAAAAGAATGTGTCCATATCCCAATAAAACAAAACAACAAACAGACAATAGTAATTCATCAAAGAAAAGAAAGAGGGCACACACAGTAACTTTAGATGATTCAGATTCATCATCAAGTGATGAAGAGCCAGAAACTGGAAATTCAAATATGTGTTTCACAGCAATTCAATATTCAGAAAATATCTAAGAAATGGATCTAAAAACTAGGTACATATAAATTCATTTTTAATTTTTTGGTTGAATAGATGTTTTGTTTGTTTTTCATGTTTGCTTTGTTTGAATTTGAGATTTAAATTCAAACTTAAACTTTAAAATTCAAATTTGAATTTTGAATTTTGAAATTCAGAATTCAAAATAATAATAAATATAATAATAAAATAAACTTTAGATGTTTGTTAGGATTAATATTAACTCAGGAAATATTAAGTCTGAAATATAAAACATTAATATAATAAAACCAAAAGTCAAAACAACATGTCTTTTGTAATTCAACATGTATGTCGACATACATAAATGGGCATGTCACATATAGACCAGAAATTGAAATTCAAATTTTGAATTCCAGAAGTTTAAACTTTCAAACTTCCCTCTAACTTTTCACTAACTCCCAAGGTCTGAAAATGTGTCATTGATTTCAGGAAAGTTATGCCTATTCAATCTCCATTTATTTATGTATTCAATCCTATTCTCTCTCCCCCTCATTCAAATTTCAAACTACTTTCTTCATATCTATACTCTTTAAAAATTCTTTAATGGCTTCCTCAAGCACACCCCAAACAATGAGATTATCCAAAACCATCAAAGGATATCTCTACAATGATAAAGAAGAAATAAATGTTTTCGTTGATTACCTAGCAAATGGAAAAGTCAATACGGGATCCTTCGCCATCTTTGAAGATTTTCCATCTTACAATCTTCAATCTTTTTTTGAGGAAAATGGAGTTTTGAGTCTAATAGATTGTGAAATTTGGGTAATATCTTGAATTATAAGAGTACATGCACATATTTTTCGGAATTCAAAATTGATGGAACGGATTTGGAAATCTTTCATCACATATTTGAAAGAGATGCTCATTTAGAATTCAAAATTTGCTTTTTCCTCCCATAAACAAGAATCGTTAACCTCCTCCTTCAACATACCATCACTCCTCATTCCGGAAATTTCAATAACCCTACCCCAAAGTCCAAAAAGCACTCTTTGTAATTATTGGTATTTATGACATCAATTGAGCCGATATGATTTTAAAAGAATTTAAGCCCAAAAAAATGTCCATAAGAGAAAACACTCTTTATTATGGAGTTTACCTTACTTGAATTTTCAAATATTTCGGAGTTGATCTCAAAGGAAAAGAATTTGTGTCAAGAAAGATGTTTGACTCCATAAATATACATCTTATGAAAATTTCACTCGCCTTTAAGCCTTATGAATCTTGCAAAGATAAACAAGCTCGTATGTAACAATAACAAGATCCTATGGATATCGAAGAAGAAACTTCTTTGGAAAGTGTAAAATATCCATCCAATTCTAGAACCATTTCCAAAGAAATGCTTGTCCAAAATCAAGCGAAACTAACCAAGAACCAAAAGAAGCTCAAAAAGACTCCTACTCATATGTCTAAGCTCGTTGGAAAAATAGTAAGAAAACTTGGAATATCATCTTCCTCCTCATCATCCGCTGAAAACTAAGCTTATCTAGTTTAAGTTATATTTCGTATTTGCTTGTATTTACTTTCGAATCTCCTATTATCTCGTAATAGTTGAATGTGTTTTCTTTCAAGTAGTAATGAATGGTGTTTTATTTATGTCAAAACAATCTTCAGTTTACTGTAAAAACACTAGAATTAAATAAATTAATATAATATAATAAGAATTAGCTAAAATTTGAAAATTTCCACAAATTTTTTTTACGTATGTCGACGTAAGTTTTTTCTTATGTCGATATATAACTGCCAGGTTTTAAAATTTGTGAAAAATTTAAAATTTAAATAAGTAATTCATGGCTGTTCAATTCAAACAAATTCCATATCCTATACAAACCTATTACCTCCAGAAAAATTTATCCTATCATTTCTCCTTCTTTTCTAATCAATTCTTATCTAAAATATCAAATTATGGCAAATCCAATTCATAATTTGAGTGAGAATCTTGAAGAAACTTTGAATTCATTCAAGAATATCTTATCCATAATACTAGTAATCAACATCATCTCGAATTAAGTCAAATAAATATGGTAGAACAACAATAGAAGCACTTTGATGCCATCTGTTGGCTAATATCTTCTCTTTTCAGATATAAAGACAACAATCTCGCTAAAGCACCACCCACAAAAGTAGATGAATATCGGGAAGCCATCAAGAAGGATCCAATCTTTGGATAAGACGGACGTGTAGAAGTTCCAAGAGACGTTTGATTTGAACTGTTTGGTATAATTTGATTGGTTTGTTTTGAATATGTTTGAATTTGCTTGTAAATATTGCTTGGATTCAAAACTTGTATATATTGATTGAAACAATTGTAAATATTAACTATAATACTTAGATAGATTGGTTCGTTTATACCTCTAGAATAATATAGGCATAAATTTAGGGGGAGTCATGTATATACTTTAATCTTAGAATATATAGATGTAGGTATAGATTTAGGTGGAGTATATTTAGAATTTCTTTTTGTTGATGACAGAGGAGAAGAAATTATAAAATAAGGATAATTTAGACTTAGTTCAAGCGAGAGTACGTAGGATTCATGATGACAATGGGAGTATAGAAAGGCCACATGTACGAATATTTATAAATCAAGGTTGCGATCATAAAAAGGCGGAGATTGTTGGGGAATGGAGTTTTGATGACAACAACCTTATTTCAATTATTATTATTATAAAATATATACTAACATCTCTATCTAGATTATATATACATATATATGCAGGATTTGTATACCGGACTTAAATACTGAAGACTATACAGTTTTAGAATTTCAAAAAAATCAGAATTCAGAAGAGATTCAAGACTCTTGAGTTATCAAGATATCAAAAGTTCAAGAGTTCAAGACAAATATAGTAATAGAGTCTAGTTTATATGTAAGACTCTGAATAACACTCCAGGTTCAAATTCTGTTTTTTCAAATTCTGATTTTCAAGTTTCAAATTCTATTTCCAAAATTCACATTATGATTATTTTATCTTACTTATGATTTCAAACATATAAGTTTAAAGTTTATTATAAATGTTTATATATATAAGTCTATATAGTTATATAGTTTTAAACCTTATTAATTTATATGTTTATATAATATATTATTATGATTTTTTTATGAGTTTACACTTTAGAATATTCATTTATATCACTAAGTTTTAATTCAATAATTTCCATAATAATATATATATTTAAACACTTGAAAAATCGTTTTAAAAAGAAATTTACTATGCATATGTCGACATATATAGATAGTTATGTCAATATACAACTATTAGAAATTTAATTTTCAAAGGAAGTGTCTTTTCACCTTTTGTATGTTTCTAAGACGTTGCAACCTTTCGCATACTATAAATAGGGGATGATTTCGATTTTTTTCATAATTCTTCTTCTCCATCTTCACCCCTCTTCATCCCACCATTATTCTTTATTATTTTCTTTATTTCTACACTTATATTTTGCCAATTTCTACTCAAATTACGTCAAACTTCTTCTTTTATCAATCTGTGTCAGCTACTCTTTGAATTAAAGTGCTATTGAGTTATAGGACTGTTGTAATCATTTGGGAAGTTTTTGGGAAAGGTTTTGTTCCTTGTAGCCCCGAAGTCAAGGAAAGCGAGCGATGTTAACCTTGTAAAGCGTTGTTAACCTTGTAGCCATGAAATCAAGAGGTTGTACTTAGATATTGATAATAATAAAATTCTGCGCAATCCAGCGTTGTGTGGTACTGGAGGTAGGAGTAATTCGAACCAGTATAAAATCCGGTGTGTTCTTTCCTTTTCTGCATTTTATATTTTCTTTTTTGTGTTTGTGTTTGATTCTGTGTCTTTGATTATCTATGGTGTCTATAATTCATATAGTAGATCATTTAAGTTTAAGATTTTCGTGAATTTCTTATAAACACTATACACCACCTTCTAGTGTTAGTCTTGCCTTAAGATCCGCATTCCGCAATCCTTAACAATAATAAACAACCATAGCATACAAATATCAAACCGACTTATATAAAATATAAGTGGGACAAAAATTGAGTGAGTTATACTCACCTTAGGTTTTTGAATTGTTAAATACCGATTAACTTAATCAGCCGTTTTATTTACCAAAAATCCTAACGAGCTCCGAATTGCTCCAAACCAATTCTATTATGTTGCTCTTGTCGGTACGGTTCCTATGTGTCCAATGGCGCGTCAAACTGTTCATGTATTACTGAGATGTAATGTTTTAAAGTTGGGTATACATTTAATTAAACTAAACATAATATAATTTAATTTGTATGGGCCTTACCCTATTTCATATTTTTTCAAACCCGTTCCAAATGTCTACGGCTACATCACACTCCTGCTCCTGTTACTCACAAAAATATGCCCAACCCATTTTATAATTCCAAACAACAATCGAAGAGAAAAATGGATTGAACGGATTGGAAGTGGCATAATATGGGTTGATAAGAAGTTAAGATAAGAAATTAAAGAATTGGAACCTAACTGGAGATTGATTGAGTTGAGTGATTTTCTGAGTGTTAATCTGATGTTGATTTCAGTGTTCGAGGTTGATACTTACAGAGTTATTCTCTTACCAATTTACGGTCAGGGACTAATGAATTTTGAATTATTGAAATGCATGAATAAGAAATAGAAATGTTTGAACTATAAAAAAGATTTGAGAACGTATAATGAGGATTCCAAAGAAAAAGGAAATTAAAAAGATTTGTGGATATATAATGACATTTCAAATGAAATGGAAAAAGGATATTTATGAAAATATAACTATATTTTCGAGGAAAAAGGAAGTTAAGAAATGAGAGTTTGGAATAAGTTTATTTTAAAAAAGATAAGTATTGGCTATTTTTTTGGGGTTACAAAACAAATGAGATTTCGTAACGTTAGTTTATCATTTATTTAATTGCTTGAAAAAAATAATCGACCCTTATCTTTTTAAAATGAACCTATTTTAACACTCATCTCTTTATTTTCTTTTACCTCGATAATATTGTTATATTTCCACAAAACTCTTTTTATAGTTGGAGACATTTTTATTTCTTATTCATGCATTTCTGGACTTCAACATTCATTAGACCCTGACCGTAAATTGGTAAGAGAATAATCCCGTAAGCATCAACTCTGAAGACCAAAATCAACATCAGATTAACACTTAGAAAATCACTCAACTCAATCAATCTCCAATTCGGTTCCAATTCTTTAATTTTTTATCTTAACTCCTTGTAACCCATATTTTTCCACTTCTGATCCATTCAACCATTTTCCGCTTTAAAAATCTCTTTTCATTTTCATTCATTTCACTTAATTTCATTATTAAGTAACACTAATTTAAAATCAACGTTTTAACTTCACACCTCTTTTATAAACCTCATTTATTAACTCAGGTTTAATATAAACCCCTTTTCATCTTGATTTCTTTTTATTTAATTAAAATGTTAAGTAAATATTTAATTTAAGCTATTGTATTCGTTTAAAATCTCTTTTATAAGTTCATTTAAAAAAGTCGGGTTTTAACCCATTTATTATGGAGCATTAGTGCATGGTTCGATAATGATCTTTTTAAAACTAATTTATTAATGGAAACAAACAATAAATAAATTTGAGGAACCAGATAGGTCCATCCAACCTGTTTTTCCTGCATCCACAAATGTTAAACAACATAAATAATACTCATCCTGCTTCAAGGCAAGATATCGCGGTATAGAAGGTCATCCACAATAAGGTCATCCACAATATACATAGTGGATGACCTTCTATACCGCGATATCCTGCCTTGAATCAGGATGGGTATTATTTATGTTGTTTAACATAGGTGGATGTAGGAAAAATAAGTTAGAGGGATCCATCTGCATTCCTCAAATTTATTTATTGTTTGTTTCCAAGTCATGAGACCGGTGTGAGTAAACTCCAACCACTTGGTTTAACTTTTAAAAATCCTTTTAAAAGAAAGGATAATTGTAAGACCGATTCACACTTAAATATGGATGGTTTTTACCTTATGATAATCTAAAACATTCTTTAAAATTGATACTATTTTGATATTATAATAGTTTCTAAATCAAGTAAATAGAAATCTAGAAGAACGATTGCATCTCACACTCCACATACATAATATACAATCAAAAATGCAGGCGCTTATTGTGGAGTGGATTTCCAACTATGACAAGGTACAGAACCACCTTCTGATAGTGTATCTCTAGAGAGGAATACACCGGGTTCAACAAGAATATCTTCCAACCCAGACCACACATGACTGACCAATCACTTTTCTTGAGTGTACCGAATGTATTATCACTAATGGATAGGATCAACAACTGTTTCACGAAAGGGACAAGATCGATAAAATAAAGAAGAAAATGATTTTTTTTTCTAGATAAGCGACAATACACCCTAATTGGGAGCGACCCACTTAGCTATGCTACCTGCCTGATTTTTGTCATATCGCGGATGTAAGGCTTGAGGTTACTATTACCTTTTAAGAATATCACATCTTCATTCACTTTGAATGCACATCATCAAACCCACCAAACCATTTATTGACTTCCCCAAAAATGTCGCGGGTATAAAGCTAAGAGAAATGATGTCCTCTGCCACCAAACGTACTATGTTTGAAGTGATCAATGTAGATGATCTGTTAGGCATACACTATCAGACTTTCGTCAATAAAAGTTTTCTTGGAACTGGACAAACCGAAGGCACCATTCCATCAATCCATCTTAGGCAATTTCTACATAGGATTAATCAGAATAGCCCTTGCACTTTACTCCATCTTCTATCTTAAACATATTCGATTCGCAACACTTATGCTTATGTGGAGTGGTTTTCAGGTAATAAACCTGAGAGCGATCTCTCTGCATTGACAACAGAAATATAAAATGGTCAAATTTTTTGATAGTCGATTATTTAACTATCAAAGGAAAACATCCATATAATCAACGATCCTATTTCCAATTAGAATTTCTATCAATCAAGCATCAAGTAATACTGAGCCCTTTTAAATTAATTTCTTATTAACTTATCATTTCCCAATTTCTCTTCAATATCTTTACCCATATATATCTCCAAACCAGTTTACCCTCTCACAATTCTTGAAAAAAACATTTCCATCTATCATAATTATTTATTTTCAATGTTCCAGGAAATATCATTTCTTAACATCGGAAAACATTTCCATATATTCACAAATTCTTAGTTGCTATAATTTTTTTTAATTATCTCAACCAACCTCCAGTTAGGTTCCAATTCTTTAATTTCTTCTCTTAACTCCTTATCAACCCATATTATTCCACTTCTAATCCATTTAACCATTTTCCACTTTGAAAATATCGTTTCAATTCCATTATTAAGTAACGTTAATTTAAACTTAACATTTTAGCCTCACACCCCATTTTATAAACCTCATTTATACAACTATGGCTTAATATAAACCCTTCTATCCCGCTTTCTTTTACTTAATTCAAATATTAAGTAGATATATATTTTATGCAATCGCATTCGCTTAAAATCTCTTCTATACAAGATCTTGTATAAATTTAACAATTTGTATTCATTATTTAAGTTATCAAATGATTTAAATACAATTCAAATTAATAATGATATATTATTATTATTATTGTATATATATCCAAAACGTATTTATACAGCTTCTAAAATATAAAAATATGGATTTATGCTTGATGTTTCAATTACAGGTTAAAGCGACGTTCAATTTGTATTAAAAAAACCATTTTTTGTTTAATAAATAAATCATTACATTTTATAAACAATTCCATAACGACTTCATAAAAATTTGATTTAGACATAACTTACAATCTACAAGACAAAATCTCAATTTTTCACTTCCATTAGAAAAATATCGTTCAATAGATTCGAATGTTTCTTGTTTCGAAGAAACCCTAACTTATAATGAAACCTATATAGTCGTTAAAATTCAAAACGTAATATTACGAACTACTGCGACGTTACAAGCTCGATTTAAATAATATTATAATTAATATGTTCAAATGCCGTTTAAAAATAAATTTGTTATTGTAATTTGAGTCTAAACTCAACTATATACCTTAAATTATCCACTTCATACAATATTGCAATTCAACTATCTCCGACTATTTCAGTAACTAAATTTATTATTCCATTATTTCTTTTAATTAAATAATCAAAATTATTTAATTCAAGTAATTTTAATCTCCAAATTGATACTTAAATAATTAAGTAAATTAATTATTAAATTGCTAAAATTCCATGTTGTTACATTCCTTCCCCATTAAAAAATTCCATCCCCGAAATTAATAAGGTGGGAAAAAATGTTATAAACCCTATTAAACAGGGTTAAAAATCTTTTGTTTTACTTATTAACTTCAGTTTCAACTGAACCAATTAATTTCAATTAGAATATTAATTCATTCCTACTAACGAACGTTTTCAAAAATTTTGAAAATTTTCTAACATCTTAAATTTTCAACAAATTTCACCAGCGTATCCTTTGCACAGCTCAATCGGTACAACTACAACTCACCTCTCTTGGCCTTTTCCAATCCAAAAGAAAATCAAACAGCCAAGCGGCTTGCCAAATAGGCTCAAAAAAATCTCATACCCAACTAAAATATAAACTTGGACCTTTTTGTCAGGCAATCAACTCTATCTCTTCCACTTGCTATCAAGTCAGCATATACCCATGCATTCTCAATTGATCTCCAATTAATTTATTAACAAATCAACTAATTTTTCTTATACCCAAGCCGAATTCCATTTCAAACTCCAGTTCCATTCACAATTCCAAATTCTTAACTTATCAATCCAATTCCATTTCAAAATTTTAAATCCAATTGCTTAACAAAGTTAAGTTCCATTCCAACATTCCATTAATCAATTAATTTCTCTAATTAGTTATCTTCATTTCATAACCTAAATCTGATTAATTATAAAACTCAATCCATTTTGATTTCTTCTTAACCTTCCTTAGTTAAATTCCAATTTCTGTTTGCTTTCACAAGTTTTTATTTAACTTCCTTAACTTAATTTTCATTCCATTTTCATAATTTCGTCCTGTATACTTATCTTTAATTCAAAACAATCTCTCCTTGGAAATTTTAAACATCTTAGCATTTTCTAAAATCAAATATTCCTTTTCGGAATTTCAAAACAATTTGTTTTATCATAAAAATCAAAAACAAAATTTTTGGCAGTAATCTTTCACTTAAAAACTCGAAAATGAACACCGATGATGTCCGGATCATCATCGGAATTATTTTCCAGCGACCGAAGTAGGTTCAGTTGTGATACCCCACGTCCATTAATGTCACTATTTATCAAAATTCATTAAGTTTCGTGAAGCGTTATAGGTAAATAAAAACAGAAACATTACAAGACAGATATAAGCTAACAGCGGAATTTAAAACTTTATTAAATAAAAAACATCATTGTCCAAAACAAAGTTACATCATAAGTCTGAAATACTGAAAACCCATTACATCAACTTAAAATTTCTGTCTTGTACTAAAATCACTAGATTACAGTGATAAAAGAAGCACAATTCCCCCTAAGTATAGCCATATCAGAGAAGACATGAAATCAAAGTGGTACATCTAAGCAGCTCCAAGTTGAAAGAAAGAGAGAATCCAAATCAAACCTGAGTATTACCACCCTGAGAACCTGGGGGGGAACGGAAGAGAGAGAAGAGAAACCAAAATAGGTCAGACATAAAGTCTGGAGAGTCCAGTTACTTTTATCATATAAAAAAGCAAAAGCATCATGACAGGCATGTAAACTGGATAAGAGAGAAATAACAGTACCATAAGACAGGTATAGCAAACTGAGCAGGATAAACCAAATAGCAGAACAGAATATATTGCGCTTCTCAAGTACTTTTCTCTGCACCAACACTACTATAACTGAAACAAGATGAATCCAACAAGAATAAGATGGTAGACTTAGGTGTACTTGTAGTAACGGGTTTTTACCCCCAACACGAACAACAGGAAGCCCGACAGAAATGACAGGTGTTACCCCTAGCAAGAATAATGGGCTCCTAAATAAGCAAGCAAGACTAGATGTACCCTAATTACTACCCCCAATCAATTGGCTCCCTATCTCATAGATACCCTCTGCTGGTCCTACAGTAGGATGTATCACTTCCTAAAGTAGAAACCCCGTTATTTTCAAGATGCACAACCATATCTTCTGATGCCACAACGTCTTAATTCCCCTAGCAAGCCGGATCCATGCACACACATGACTCCATTGGTTTCTTGCGCTGTCGATACCCTCACCCAAGTGACCTCTTATAATCAACTCAGTAAGCGTGCCCAGACCCCAACCTAGTTCGGGTACCCATTTGATACAAAATGAGTTACTGACTGATACGGGTCCCAAACAACGAATGGTGCAAGCTGCCCCCTAGGCTTGCATCACACTGCTAGGATATTGACAGGTTATGCCTAACAATTTAACAAGGTTGCATAACCTCAACATGTAACATAGGTTAATTTTGTCGGGTATATATATATATATTTAACCTGCCCCCATGGATTTCACAAGATCAACTTAACCTCCCACTGATTCAAGCAAGTTTACTTAACCCCACTGATTCAAGAAAGTTTACTTAACCCCTACTTAAGTTGACAGGTTCATGTAACCCCCATAGATTTATACAGGTTAAGTATTACGGGTTAACAGGTTATTATTATATTTCCATTCATGTTTGTTAATGCACTAGACCTCTCACATTAAGTTGGACACTTGTGGATGCTGGATATGCCGGGCGGTTCCGAGCAGACTTCTTCCAAAAGTCGGACTTAACCTCATGTCTTAGTTCCGTTATGTGTACATTTATGCACTTAGGCCCCTCTCATTAGAATTACCACTTGTGGATGTTGGATATGTCGGGCGGTTCCGGGCAGACTTCTACCACAAGTTTAATCTAACCTCGTGTCTAAGCGCGGTTACAATTTCTAATTACTGTAAATCTAGGCATGTTCATTATTAACAATTTCTCATGTTTATCCAAGGTTATGCCCAATTCCCAGTCCGATTCAAGATACAATTTATGCCCCAAGTTAATGTTTGGATCAAGGTACTGATTATGCCCCCAAAATCCACGTCAGGTTTTACAATACAAACTATGCCCCCAAATTAAAGTTTTGGCTCAAGGTACAGATTATGTCCAAAATCCCAATCATGTTTTACAATTAGAGTTATGCCTCCAATTTATCATTCCCAATCGTTCCCAATTTCTCACATTCTCATATTTCAACGATAGGCCTAGACTCGAAGATAGTCTGGCTATAAAAATAAAAAGGGAAAGAGGGAGGTAAGAAAAAAATAATAGACATAATAACAAGATAGGTATACGATGACAGAAATGGGCATACTAATTGAATAAGCATATGGTGATAGAAACATGCAAAGTAGAAAAATGGGCATATAATGATAAAATTAGGCATGATAACAGAACAGGCATATCAGGAATATGCATATTAGAACTAATCGGTAGATCAGGTATACAAGTAATGACAGATCTGACTAGTTATGATTCAAGTTATTCACTTGCACCGATTTAGATCCAACATATAAACATGTCAAGATTACTATTTAAATGTTTATATCTAAAAATAACTTAAACTCACTATGACTAGATCTAAAGAACATAGAAGTGATTGTTGATGTTGTAGCAGAGATGCTTGTATGCTTATAAGTTGTTGTTGCAAAAGAATAGGCTAATCTAATCTGATTTGGGGTAGCACCTCGTTGTCTCCATTGTTTTTGTATGAGTAAACTATGGAAATGAGGTCCTATTTATAGCCTAGGGTCAACGAATCTGGTCCAGAAACGAGTCCATGTTCAAAAACAGAATTTTTCCCAGATCTGACTGGGGTCGACCCAGGGGTCGACCCCCTGTGTAGGGGTCGACCCATGGGTGGACACCCATGGTGAATGGGGTCGACCCCCAACGGGCCGATTTCTCACCCCTTCCCGCCTACTGATTTTTTGATTTTGTAGAATAGTTTATTTATATAAATTGTGCTTGTATATATATAAACTTCAAACCTTAATATCTTCTTCATACGATTTCCGTTTTTCGCAAACTCGGAGTCTATCATAAGAAGAATTCCGAGAAGAACACAACGACATAGTCCGTTTTACTTAGTTCCCAACATTTAATTAAGTATTCCTTTGTTTATCATTATAGTGTTGTTAAAAATTACGGGGTGTTACATTCTCCCCTACCTAAAGGATTTCGTCCCCGAAATGTCCAAGTTAAGAAGAATGTATATCTTAACCTCCATCATCCATCTACTCATCCACCAACCACAGGCATCCATTGTCCTTAATAGATTTCTAATGCTTATATGAACATATGCAAAGGGGTGTGTGTGTATGTCCCTACACTAATGCGAAAGATCAGGCGGTCTACTGATTCAGTCGACCTCCTTAATGCAACGTATGTTAGTGCCATGAATCAAACATGTATGCAAATAATCCTAACATATCATGTAAATGATATATGCATGCGCAATCATCCATCCAAATGCAACATCCAAATGATAATGTGCCCATTTCCATCCATAAAAGAAAGCAAAATGCACACGCATCCATATGCAGATGGGAGTGATTGAGAAAAATCTAGTGCCTAATGTGTGTGTGTATATGCATCCACGAGCAACCATTAGCAAACACTTGTATCCACTTGCATCCATCAAACTTAACATATCTCAATCACATATTTACATCCATTGGATTTCTACGTAAAGGTCGAAGTTTTGATCGATAGGATATACTTAATGATAGAAACAAGCACGAATAAAAGCTTTGGAAAAAGAAGTTAAGAGCATACCCTTGAAAAGAAAAGGTTACGAAGCGTGAATCTAGTCTTCAGTTTCCCAAGTTTCATTCTTGGGATCATCTCCTCATTGAACTTCCATCAACTTGACCTCTCGGTTGCATAGCTTCTTAACCTCTGATCCAACGGGTAGGAACTCGTCCATCTATCGCCTATCGTTCCACCTCTACTTCCTCAAGCATACTCGGCTCAACCACTTATGCGGTATCATGCAAGCACTTCCGTAAATGAGAAACGTGGAAAACATCAAGAACACCGGACAGTCTCTCTGGTAGCTTTACTCTACAGTCCATTTGGCCAATACTTTCTGTTATGGGAAATGGCCCTACAAATGTTGGTGCCAATTTCCCTATAGATCCAGAATGAACCACATTCCCAAAAGGTGATACTTGATGAAAACCCGTATCCTACTTCAAACTCAATATCGGTCCTTCTCTTATCTGCGTAGGACTTCTGCCTGTCCTGAGTTGTCTCCATGCGTCTGCGGATAAGATCAATCTTCTTTGAAGTTTCTCTAACCATCTTAGGTCCAAGTAGAAGCCTATTTGTAGACTCCCACCAACAATTTGGTGATCTACAAGGTCGTCCATACAATGCCTCGAAGGGTGCCATGCCAATACTGGCTTGATAAATGTTATTGTAGGTGAACTCTACCAAAGGAAGATGCTCTTCCCAAGTCCCTCCAAAGTCTAGGATACACAGCCTTAAAAGATCCTCAAGAACTCTATTCATCCTTTCTGTCTGTCTATCGGTCTGAGGGTGGTAAGAGGCGCTTAAACACAACTGCATTCCAAATGCTTCTTGCAAGCTCGTCCAAAACTCACTAGTGAATATTGGGTCACTATCAATCACAATACTAGAAGGTACTCCATGTAGATGGACCATCTCATGAAGATAAACTGCTGCTAACCATGTTGTCATCCTCTTACTCTTAACAGGAATGAAATGGGAGCTCTTAGTAAGCCTATCAACTATAACTCAAATACTGGTGTTGCCTTTCCTCGATCTAGGCAAACCATCAATGAAATCCATAGAGACACTCTCCCACTTCCATTATGGAACCTCCAAAGGATGAAGTAAACTATCGGGCTTTCTTTGCTCAGCCTTGACTTGCTGGCAAATCAAACATCGAGAAACAAACTACGCCACATATTTCTTCATCCCAGCCCAAAAGAAAACCCTTTTCATATCTCTATACATCTTATCACCGCCTGGATGAATAGTCATCCTAGAATGATGGGCTTCCTCGAGTACTGTCTTCAATAAATTCCCAACTTGGGGAACACAAAGTCTTCCATCTCGTTGCAACCACCCCTATCATCCGTGGAATATCTACCGAGGTGACTAGAAGTCTCTCCTCTACTGAGGCTATCCAAGATTTCAGCTATCTGTGGGTCCTCTCGTTGTGAGGTTCTTATCTGATCAATAAGAGTAGGTCGCACCTCTAACAATGCCAACAAACCAGGTGTAAGATCGTAGGTGGCATAAAAGTCAAAGGTCGATATATACTCTAAGCTCCACCTCTCTACGAATAGTGGACTCAAGGTCATCCTCTCCCTACTCAGTTCGTCCATCACCACATTACCCTTGCCAGGGGTATAAACAATCTCAAAGTCATAGGTCGCTAGGAACCCCATCCATCTTTGTTGCCTCAAATTGAGATCCTTCTTCGAGAACAAGTACTTCGGAGATTTATGATCGGTATAAAACTCAAACTTCTCTCCAAATAAATAATGATGTCAAGTCTTAAGTACAAATACTATGGCAGCCAAATCTAGGTCATGGGTAGGGTAGTTCTTCTCATGAACCCTCAACTGCCTACCTCCATAACATACTACCCTTCCCTCTTGCATAAGAACCGCACTAAGCCCTGTACCACATGCATCAGTGTATACTTTGAACACTTTGTTCCCATCGGGCAAAGTCAAGACTGGGGCTGTTGTCAAATCCCTTTTCAATCTCTGAAAAGCATCATCACAATCTACATCCTAAGAAAATGTTAAATTCTTCTTCGTCAGTCGGGTGAGTGGGGTGGTATCTTCGCAAAGTCCTTAATGAACTTCCTATAATAGCCCGTTAAACCAAGAAAACTTCTCACCTCCGTTGCGTTCTTTGGAATCTGCCAATCTTGTACTACAACTACTTTCGCGGGATCAACTGCTATCCCATCTTTAGAGACCACATGCCCAAGAAATCTCACCTCCTTTCTCCAAAAATGACATTTGGAGAATTTTGCCTTTAGCTGATGTGCTCGGAGAGTCCTCAAAACCTCCCTCAAATGTAGGGCATGCTCTTCCTCGTTTTTTGAGAAAATCAAGATGTCATCAACAAAGATCACAACGAACTTATTTAGAAACTCCCTAAACACCCTACTCATTAGATCCACAAAATAGGAGGGTGCATTCGTCAACCCAAAAGGAATGACGAGCCACTCGATGAAACCATCTGGAGCTCTAAAGGCAGTCGTGTCTATATTGTCCTCGAGCACCCTTAACTAATGAAAACCCATGGCCAAGTCTAACTGAGAGAAAATAGATGCACCAACAAGCTGGTCAAACAAATCATCTATCCTTGGAAGTGGGTGCCAATTTTTCTTGGTGAGCTTATTCAACTCCCTGAGCGAAGCGAACCATCTGCCATAGTGGCGAACACTACTGGAGCACCCCATTCAGATATGATTCACCTAATAAACCCTTTCTCAAGTAGGTCTCCTACTTGCTTGCTAAGCTCCCTCCTTTCTCTCGGAGCCATATAGCGCACAGGCAATGCCACTGGCTTTGCATTGTCCACCAAGTATATACGGAAATCAATCTCGCGCCTCGGAGGTAAGCCCTGAACCTCCTCAAAAACATCTGGTTACTCATAGACTATTGGTACCGATCGTAAGTCATCGATAAATGCATCAAGTGACTCTAGAAACTAAGCATGACAGACCCTTTAGGGTCACAAGAAATCTCGAGGGTCCTCCCATGGCAAATCAAAAGTCTAACGACCCTCCTCTGATAGTCTAGAATGGAACCATACATGGCTAGCCAATCCATCCCTAGAATCAAACCATAGCCCGTGAAACCAAGCACGTATGCATCACACTCAAACTCGACGCCTAACACAGATATTCTCAAACCCCGACAAATCATAGACAAATTAGCCGTACCACCAACGGGGTTTGAGACAACAACGGGATCCAAAACCATACTAGTACTAAGGTGCAGAGACTCAACCATAGAATCAGATTTAAAAGAATGTGAAGCGCCATAATCAAAAAGAGTTCTAATAGGATTATTGGAAAGAGAAATCAAACCTTCAATAGAAGCTTTCCTACCTCTATCCAGTATACTCGTCACTAGAGCATGCATTTGCCCTCCAGAAGATCCTGCCCGTTGTCCCTGCCCTTGCCTCTTTGGGAAATCCTTGATAAGATGTCCGACCTCTCCACATTGGAAACAAGCGTTCTTCCTCCTTTTGCAATTTTCGCTCACATGACACACGTGTCCACAATTAAAACATTTCCTTTTATCTTGGACTTTTTTATTATTTCCGCCTTTCTTTTGCTGTTATTGATCTTTCTTGGGCCATACTTTCTTGTTCTGTGCTTCATCACTCTTAACCTCTTTCTTTTCACCTTTATCCTCTTCGAGCATTATGCCATATCAACGAGTTTCTCAAAAGTTGCTCCCATTGGAATATGAGACATAGCCAACCCATGAAGGGGTTCATTCAATCCTCTTGCGAACCTCAAAGCTTTCTTGTGTACGGTATCCACTAGCTCCAACCCAAACCTCGCCAGTTGATGGAACTTGTTAACATACTCCTTGACAGACATGCCTCCTTGCTTAAGTGCCAAAAACCTTTCCATTTGCATACTTTGCACAGTTTGATAAATAAACTTCATCTCGAATATCTATCGGAGATCATCCCAAGTCTCAACTAGATGTCCTGCTTGCGTCACTTCCTAGCAGAACGAAGCCTCATCTTTCAGTTGCCAAACGACCAACTGAATCTTTCTTCGGTCGTCAACCTCGAAAATTCCAAATAAATTCTCTGTCTCTTTAAGCCAATTCCTTGCTTCTGTAAATTCTCAGTTCCTCAAAATGGCTTTCCTCCCATAGCATAGAAATCCTTGCATATCTTGGAGAAATTATCCACTCGCAGAGGAGGAGGAGGAGGAGGAACAGCAGCTGCAGCTGGGGGAGGGGCGTCTGCTTAGTCTCCGGCAGGTGTCGTAGCCTCAAGATACCTACAAAACCAAGCTGGTATCATAACGCCCATTGGAAGAATCGGTTCCCTAGGCATGCTGAAAAAGAAAAGGGATTCAAATAGAGAATCGAAGGATATTCCATATGAATTTGGGGAATATGTTTTTCAAAACAGAGTTTTCTTTTGAAAATGCTTTCTTTTAAAACCTTTTTGAAAACAATTTTCAAAATCTTTTATCTGATCTGGTAACCTTCGGCTCTGATACCAAATGTGACACCCCACGTCTGTTAATGTCACTCTTTATCAGAATGCATTAAGTTTCCTGAAGCGTTATAGGTAAACAGAAAAAGAAACATTACAAGAGAGATATAAATTAACAGCGGAATCTAAAACTTTATTAAATAAAAAACATCATAATCCAAAACATAGTTACATCATAAGTCTGAAATACTGAAAATCCATTACATCAACTTAAAATTTCTGTCTTGTACTAAAATCATCAGAGTACAATGATAAAGAAGCATAGTTCCTCAAAAATATAGCCATATCAGAAAAGACGGGAAATCAAAGCGGTACATCTACGTAGTTCCAAGCAGAATGAAAGAGAGAATCCAAATCAAGCCTGACTATTCCCATCTTGAGAACCGAGGGAGGGGGAATCAGAAGAGAGAGAAGATAAAATAAAATGGGTCAGACATAAAGTATAGCATGTCCAGTTACGTTTAGCATATAAATAAGTAAAAGCATCATGACAAACATATAAACTGGATGAGAGAAATAACAATACCATAGGACAAGTATAGAAAACTGGGCAAGATAAACAGAATAACAGAACATAATATATTGTGCTTCTCAAGTACTTTTCTCTGCACCAACACTAGTATAACTGAAACAAGATGATCCCAACAAGAACAAGATGGTAGACTTAGGTGTACTACTAGTGACGGGTTTTACCCCCAACACGAATAACAGGCAGCTCAACAGAAATGACAGGTGTTACCCCCAGCAAGAATAATGGGCTCCTAAACAAGCAAGCAAGACTAGATGTACCCTAATTAGTACCCCAAATCGATCGGATCCCTATCCCGTAGATACCCTATGTTGGCCCTATAATAGGATGTATCACTTCCAAAAGTGGCAACCCCGCTATTTTCAAGATGCATAACCATATCTACTGATGTTGCATGTCTTAATTCCCCCAAAAAGCCGGACTCATACACGCAAATGACTCCGTTGGTTTCCCGCGCCGTTGACACCCTCACCCAAGTGACCTCTTATAATCAACTCTGTAAGCATGCACGGACCCCGACCTTGTTCGGGGTACCCGTTTTATACCAAGAAGGGTTATTGAATGATACAGGTCCTACACAACAAATAATGCAAGCTGCCCCTCAGACTTGCGTCCCCACTACTAGGATTTTGATAGGTTACACCTAACAGTTTAATAAGGTTGCGTATGCAACCCCAACATGTAACATAGGTTAAGTTTGTCAGGTGTGTGTGTGTGTATATAATCTGCCCCCACGGATTTCACAAGATTAACTTAACCCCCCACAGATTCAAGTAAGTTTACTTAACCCCACTGATTCAATCAAGTTTACTTAACCCCTACTTAAGTTGACAGGTTCATGTAACCCCCATAGATTTAAATAGGTTAAGTATTACAGGTTAACATGTTATTATCATATTTCCACTCATGTTTTTTAATGCAAGTCCCCTCCCATTAAGTCGGCCACCTGTGGATGCTGGATATGCCGAGCGTTTCCAGGCAAACTTCTTCCATAAGTCGGACTTAACCTCGTGTCTTAGCGCGGTTATGTGTATGTTTATGTTTATACACTTAGACCCCTCACATTAGATTTACCACTTGTGGATGCTGGATATACCAGGCGGTTCTAGGAAGACTTTTACCACAAGTGTAATCTAACCTCCTATCTAAGCGTGGTTACAGTTTCTAATTACTGTAAATCTAGGCCTATTTGTTATTAACAATTTCTCATGTTTATCCAAGGTTATGCCCAATTCCCAGTCCGATTCAAGATACAAGTTATGTCCCAAGTTAAAGTTTGTATCAAGGTACTGATTATACCCCCAAAATCCCCGTCAGGTTTTACGATACAAACTAGGCCCCAAATTAAAGTTTTGGCTCAAGGTACAGATTATGCCCAAAATCCCAATCATGTTTTACAATATGAGTTATGCGCCAACTTATCTTTCCCAATCATTCCCAATTTTGCTCATTCACATATTTCAGCGATAGGCCTAGGCTCGAAGGTAGCCTGGTTATAAAAAGGGAAAGAGGGAGGGAAGAGAACAAAAATAGGCATAATAACAAGATAGGCATATGATGACAGAAATGGGCATACTAACTGAATAAGCATATGGTGACAGAAATAAACATAGTAGCAAAATGGGCATATAATGATAAAATTAGGCATGATAATAGAACATGCATATCAGGAATAGGCATATTAGAACTAATTAGTAGATCTGGTACAAGTAATGACAGATCTGACTAGTTATGATCCAAGTTATTAACAGGCACCGATTTAGATCCAACTTATAAACATGTTAAGATTACTATTTAAATGTTTATATCTAAAAATAACATAAACTCACTATGACTGGATCTAAAGAACAGAGAAGTGATTGTTGAAGTTGTAGCAGGGATTCTTGTATGCTTATAAGTTGTTGTTGCAAAAGAACAGGTTAATCTAATTTGAGTTGGGGCAGCACCTCGTTGTCTCCATTGTTTTTTATGAATAAAACCATGGAAATGAGGTCCTTTTTATAGCCTAGGGTCAACGAATCTAGTCTAGAAATGAGCTCACATTCAGAAACAGAATTCTGCCCAGATCTGACTGGAGTCGACCCAGGGGTCGACCCCCTAGTGCAGGGGTTGACCCATGGGTCGACACCTATGGAGCATGGGGTCGACCCCTAACCGGACGAATTCTCGCCCCTTCCCGCCTACTGTTTTTCGATTTTTTGGAATAGTTTATTCATAGAAATTGTTCTTGTATGTATACAAACTTGAAACCTTAATATCTTCTTCATACGATGTCCGTTTTACACAAACTCGGAGTCTATCTTAAGCAGAATTCTGAGACGAACGCAATAGCGCAGTCTGTTTTACTTAATTCACAATATTTAATAAAGTATTCCTTATTTTATCATTATAGTGTTGTTAAAAATTACGAGGTGTTACATAATTACTATATTGCTTTCAAAACTCATTTTAATTTTCAATTCGTTCATTTATACGTTTCAACTTTTCAAGCTGGCTGCTCAATCGACCTGCTCATCGTTCATCAATTTACACTTATCCTGATGTAATGTATGTTATCCTATTATACTTTTGGTTTACAAGTTCATTCGTATGCATTTATCTGGGTATTGACAAGTTAGTTACTATGAATAAATATTTCCAATTGTCATAAGGAATTAGGGTTATAGTTCTTTTCATAATATGGGTCCAGTGCAATTTTTACATAGTATTTGTCCAGTATAGTAGTATATGTCCGGTATAGGTTTTCATATCTTCTCGACCAACAATTAATTTGAAGATACCGGAAAACTGACAGTATAATATGTTGAATGATGCTCAATTTCTCAAGAAAACTAAGATGGTTTTTCATTTATATTGTGCTTACATTAATTTATTTGTAAAAAAATCCACTTGGGTCAACCTGACACGACACGACCCATTTAGTTAAGGGTTACATGGGTTAGGTTGGATCAACTCGTTTATAAATTGGTCAGGCTGAGATTGGAAAAATATGACCCGTTTAATAAATGGGTTGACCCAACCCGTTTATAAATCAACTCAAACCTGACTTGACCCAACTTGAATCCGATCCAATAGAACCCATTGACATCCCTATTTACATCTATTAAGGTACTTTCTATGGTCGTATTTTTGTGTTTATATTCCCATTTTTAGCATAAAAGGTTGATATTGAAGATTGTTGGATGCGCTATTGTAAAAATGGTAAAATCATAAGGTTTAAATCGTGATCTAAATAGAATCATGCCTTTACCGATTTAGAATGTAAAGAGAATCGTTAACGATAAAAATATATGATCTAAAGCTAAATTGAAAATACAGTTGAAAATATGAATCAACGAATACTTGCTCTTCGTTTACTAGAAAAAACTAGTTTTTTCACATTCGATGCTTCGCATCAAAAAATAAAGCAACATCAATTCAATTTGAAAATCAAATGACGCATTGAATAATTTGGTACTTCTGTTGTCAAAATCAGAATCAACAAACACTAAACAAAAACAACAAAATCAGATAAAGAGAAAGGAAAATTAGAGAAAGAGAAGAAAAGAAAGGAAAATCGACTTGCTAATGTTCGTCCCTAATAAATGATGGTTATTTTCTAAATTCTGACATAAACTCAATACATTTTTTGATACATTAAGGGATCTATATCAAGACATGAGCGTCTTGTCACATATTAGTTGAGGAACAGAGAACTCATATATTAGTTTTCGATACATTATGATGTTACTAATCGGAATTAGAGCCAATCCGGATATCAAAACCAAATAAAGGTCGTTTAAGAACAAGGATCGAGAAAATTTATCGAATAACAAACGAATAGTGCAATTAGGAATTTCATTCCTCCCTTTTTCCCTTTCTGAACCAGGAGAAATATATTTTTATATGAATTTCTGCATCGTCCCTTTCTCATTTCCGTTTTTAAACATTCACTTGTTCTATTTCGATAATTATACTTTGCCCGAGCTTTTTTTTGTCAAAACCTGCGAATTTAGATAATAGACAGTGGTCCCCCTGAATTTTAGGCTAAAAATCCACATCAATCTAAATCAAATTTACATTGTTCGCATATTTTAAAAAATTATTTTTCGGGTACTGTAGCAGTTCTCATTTCGTTTTCATCATGAAAAACCATCAGGTTAACCATCTAGAACTTTCAATCGTTTAAATTATTCAATTCAATTTAAAATTTAAAGAAAATAAATTATAAATAAAATTTCGAAGATGTTATTATTGAAAAATTTCAATTTTAACTTTCAAATAAAAATATGTAACTTATATAAAATTTAAGTTATCGGTTATCGTAATGAATATTCATTACCAAATTTGAAAGCAACGGGGACATTTGATTTGGGGAAAATTTAATGTACTGTTATCTAATAGATATTAATTAGGGACATATTTAAAGGTGTTCCTCTATTGAGGTTAATTATGCCAAATTATATTGTTTACTACATATGTCCCGTTATTTTAAAATCAAATAATTACATTTAAAGGTAGCCATAAGTGACAGAATCAAGAACGACCCAATATGATACACGTCACTTTATTCATTTTTCCAACATCATCTCTTCTCCTCTCTTCCTAAAAGCCTAGAAATCAATTTTAGGGTAAATGCTGCCACCGTCACTTTGACACAAAAACAACTGTGATAATGGAAAAATATCCTCAGTTTTCGGCAACTATGGTTGATTATATTGGCGGTTGTGATTAATTGGAGTGACTATGGTTGATTTGGAGTTGGCACGCTTATTTACATCCATAATATACAGCCCAGGTAATCCTTTTCCTATTTCTTGTTCAGTTTCATCATTTTGAATATGTAACTTTATTTTATACTTTCTAATCTGTATTAAATAGGTTAATTCATTACTAAATTTATTTACAATTTTTCGAAGTACTCCTTTCAATCTACTACTTAGTGCTTTGAAATTTCAAATTTTGCAACTGTAATAGCTCTACTTAGTAAAAAAATCATCATTAGAAGTACATAATATAGTATTTCTAGTTTCTTTATTCTTTGATAATATGAAAAGTGGATAACATTATTCAAATGCAAGCCATGTATTTTATAATAGGAAATTGTTTTCTCTTGCAGATGATGAACCAAACTGCAGTTTACTTGTTTGTTTCTACAGATCATTTTATTAGATGATCTAATTTCTAAATTCGACAATAAACTTGTGTAGTACTTCTCAAATTTGGAATAAAATGTCTTTTTTCTTTTCCAGTTAGATCACAATGACGTCATTGTTCTCTTTAAGTAGATCTGTAGATGTGTGTATGTAAAAGGTGGTTTTAATTTCAAGAATTAAGGATTGAAAACCATATGTAATATATTCAAATTAGTTGGTTTGGATGAAAGGATGAAATCTCATTTATTTTTTCTAGTTACATGTAGTTTGTAAATATGGTTCCATAGTTCATTTACTGATTGCCATAATTTGTAATGTTAGCTTTTTTTCTTACCTTATATGGTACATTAGTGTGATAACTTATAATAAAAAAGGTTTTACGATGATCTTTTTTACTTAAGCTTATGTAAAAAGGGTAAAGAAGCGCAAAGTAGGTAGCAATATAAGTTATTTAGTTGTAATAAAAACATGTGAATCATGATAAGGAATTAGGATTTTTGTACTAGTGATCGTTGATACGTTTTTCTCGTTGCACCTTATATTTCATGTTGATATAAAACCATCCATATACTTCTTATTTACTATGCTTTTATTTAGCGTAGTATCATTTCAGCAAATTTTATTTTCTTTTCCAATTCACAAATTTGTATATTGGATTGTTTCATCTTGTACCACAACCCTTCGGAGAATTTTAAAATATTGTTGATATAAATTGTGACAAACTTTTTGGATGACCCATTCTACTATTTGTAACACTCTGTAATTTTAACAACACAAAAGAGGACAAATTAAAGAATATTTAACTTAATAATCAAAACTACGTGAAACGGACTACGTTGCGTTCGTCTCAGTATTCTGGTCAAAATAGACACCTGGTTTGCGCAAAACGGACACCGTATGAAGAAGTTATGAAGGTTTGAAGTTTGTATACGCACAAGATAATTATGTATATACATAACAGTTCAGACCTATCCAGAAATCGGTTCAAAAATGAAAAATTGGGTGACCGGAAAAAATCCCGCCTAGGGGTGTTGACCCCTTAAGGGGGGTGTCGACCCCTCAAGGGGGTGTCGACCCCTCAAGGGGGTGTCGACCTATGGGTCGACCCCTTAAGGGGTGCAGGGTCGACCCCCATGCGGCAGATATGGGCAGTTAGGGTTTCAGGAGTTCGGCTATAAATATGGTCTCATTTCTTTAATTTTCTCACATTGAAAATAATGGAGGATTAGATGCTGTCGTTGCCCGGATTGAATCAAACCTTTTTCTTCTTCTGCAATCGAGTTAATCAAGTTTAGAGTTATTCAAGTGTAGATTTGTGATTCAACATTTGGTATTCTCCTTCTATTTTTCTAGATCCAAACACTATGAGTTTAAGTTACTTTTATATTTAAATAATTAAAAAGTAAAACATGATATGAATGTAATTTGGATCTATGCCTGTGACTTCTTGAATCATATCAGATCTGTTATAACTTGTGTAACTATGATATTCTAACATGACTATGACTTGGATCTTAACCTTTATCATGTCAGATCTACCTTTGAGTATAGATCTAATTCACTGTTTAGATCACCTTATACCTGTTTTATTATGCTTATGGTCAAATCAGATCTGTTGTTAGTTGGACATCTAAATCATTATTTAGATCACATCATGCCTGTTATGACATCCCTATTATGTTAGAATCAGTTCTATTATCATATGTTCATTAGATATGTTCCTATGTGCCTATCTTGTCATTATGCCACTATGTGTTTATGCCATTATATGTCAATCTAGTTAGTATGATAATTTCTATCATCTTCCCTTCATCTTTCCCTTTTTATTTTATATAGCCTGGCTACTTTCGAGCCTAGGCATGCCGCTGAAATATGCGAACGTGTTAAATGGGGAACAAGGGGAAAACATTGAAATTTGGCATAACTTGTAATTGGGAATTTGGGCATAACCTGAATAATATGTATGAATATAAATTTGGGGTATATGGTTCATTATGAACATAACTTGAGAGAGGGGCATGAAAACCTATAACGACATAGGTAAAATTGGTTAATAATTGAAATGCCTAGGATTATAGTAATTAGAAACGGTAACTGCGCCTAGACACAAGGTTAGATTACACCTGTGGTAGAAGTCTGCCCGGAACTGACCAGCGTATCCAGTGACCACAAGTGGTGAATCTAATGTGATGGGTTAGGTGCACAAATACGAGACGTGCTAAGACACTAGGTTAAGCCCGACCTGTGGAAGAAGTCTGCCTGGAACCGACCGGCATATCCAGCATCTAAAAGTGGTAGGCTTAATGTGGGAGGTCTAGCACATTATAACCATAAATGGACATGGTAATGAATTGGAATACTTAACCTAGTTGAATCCATAGGGATTATATGAACATGAACTTGAATAGGGGTTAAGTAAACTTGTTTGAACAGTGGGTGGGTGGGTAATATTTATATATATAGGCCCACAAACTTAGCCCGATGGGGTTATGTAATTAAAGACATCGATAGGTAAGCATAACTTGTGGAAATCCTAGTGGGGGTACAAGACAAAAGGGAGAGCTTGTATCTTTTTGTGTATGGGACCCGTTTCAGTCAATAACCCATATGAAGGTATCAAATGTGTACTTCGCTTGGTTCGGAGTCAGTGCATGCTTAATGGGTTGATTGTAAGAGATCCAAACGTGGAGGACGGCGTGGGCGGCGCAAACCGACCGGGGGCATGTGCGTGCATGGCCCGGGTAGAGCGGGATAAGAGGACCGTGACATCAGTAGATATGTTTGTGCACATCTAGAAAATGAAGGGTTGCCACTTTAAGGAGTGGTACACCCTACTATGGGGGTAGCACAGGGTATCTACGGAGTAGGGAGCCGATCAATTAGGGTAGTAATTAGGGTACACTTAGACTCCGGTATGTTTAGGAGGCCGTTATTATTCACAGAGGTAACTCTGGAACGTTGGGTTGCCTGTTCATCATAGGGGGTGAAAACCTCTCGCTGGAAGTACGCCTATGTCTACCATCTTATAGTTGTTGGGATCATCTCACTCTGGTTATAATAGTATTGGTGCAGAGTAATCATTAAAGAAGCATATACACTCTATCATGTTTACCTTGTCATACCTTCCTTGTCTGATGTTATCTTTCTCATCCACTTTATATGCCTGTCATGATACTTTTACTTATTTACTTGCTAAAAGTAACTGGACTCGCCAGACTTTATGTCTGACCCTTTTTGTTTCCTCTTCTTTCTTCCGTTTGCCCCTCCCCCACCAAGGTTCTTAGGGTGGGAATACTCAAGCTTGACCAGGATTCTGCTATCATTTTGCTGGAGCTGCTTTGATGTATTGCTTAAGCTCCTATCTTTGCTACTATGATGTTTTGAACCACGATGCTTTATGATTAATAAAGTCTTTTTTTATTCTGTTCCTATTTTATATCTGTCTTGTAATGTTTCTATTTCTGTTTACCTATAAAGCTTCACAGAACTTAATGCATTCTCTTAATGAGTGCATTAACGGATGTGGGGTGTCACACTTGGTATTAGAGCTTAAGGTTACCAGATTAGATAAAAGTTTTTGAAAACTATTTTCAAAAAGGTTTTAAAAGAAAGCATTTTCATAAGAAAAAAGTCTGTTTTGAAAAACATATTCCCCAAAGCCATATGTAATATCTTTCGATCCTTCGTCTGAATCTCTTTCCTTTTCTTTTCAGCATGTCTAGGGAACCTAATATTCCAGAGGGTGTTACGATACCAAGCTGATTCCATAGGTATCTAGAGGCCATGGCGCCTACCGGTGGTCAAGCTGACGCTCCTCCATCAGGTGCACTCGTTGTTCCTCCTCCTCCACGTGCAGACAATTTCTCTAAGATCTGCAAAGTTTTCCGAGCTATGGTAGGAAGGCCATTCCATGGAACCAAGACGTTCATAGAGGCAAGGAATTGGCTCAAGGAGGTAGAGGACTTGTTTGGAATTTTCGATGTGGGCGATCAAAGGAAGATTTAGCTAGCCACTGGCTATTGAAGGATGAAGCTTCGTTTTGGTGGGAAGTAACCCAAGCGGGGCGTCCGGTGGAAAATTAGGATGATTTCAGACAGAGGTTTGAAATAAAGTTTCTTTGTCAAGCTGAGAAAAGCATGCAAATGGAAAGGTTCTTGGCGCTCAAACAAGGAAACATGACTATTAAAGAATATGTGAACAAATTCAACCAGCTAGCAAGGTTTGGGTTGGAACTGGTTGATACTTCGCATGAGAAAGCTTTGTGGTTAGTTAAAGGGCTGAATGAACCCTTTCATGGGTTAGCTTTGTCCCATATTCCAATGGGAGCCACTTTTGAAAGGCTTGTTGATAAGGCCTTGATGAATGAGGAAGACAAAAGCGACAAGAAGTAAAAGTTGAGTAATCACAAAACAAGAAAGTATGGCCCAAGAAAGGACAACAACAACAACAACAGAAGAAAGGTTGAAAGAATGACAAGGCTAAGGATAAGAGGAAGTGCCATGGTTGCAGACAAGAGGGTCACTTGGTAAAGGACAACAAAAGAAAGAAGAATACTTGCTTCAATTATGGAGAGGTCAGACACTTTGCTAAGAAGTTCCCGAAGAAATAGGGACAAGGTTAAAGGGCAAGAGCTTCTGGAGGGTAGGTGCATGCTCTCGTGATCAGTGCTCCATATAGAGGTAGGAAAGTTTCCATGGAAGGTTTGATTTCTCTTTCCGATCATCTTATTAGAACTCTTTTTGATTCTGGCGCTTCACATTCATTTATATCTAATTCTGTGGTTGAGTCTCTGCACATAAATACTAGTATGGTAGTGGATCCCGTAGTTGTCTCAAACCCCATTGGTGGTGTAATGACCTGCAAATCCGTACCATTTGAGTTGACCGAATACGACTTACGTCCAACCCAAATAGCACAAAAATACGAATCATTAATAGAAAGAAGTTAGAGGACGATAAATAGGAAATATAGAAAATTAGAATAGAAGAAAATAGAACTGCACAACAACACAAAATCTCACAATCGCAACGGAATAAAATATAATATATAAATAATCACTTTTGAAATGCAAACCGTGTTTGAACTTACATACATCATCAGAGTACATCATATATACAATACAACAGAATAAACTCTAAATATATAATACTGAAGCCCCCTGCTCCAACCTCCTCCAAAAAATCTATAAAATCCTAAACTATTTAACTGCCCATACAAATTTGGGCACCGAAGAGTTTAGGAAATCATAGGAAAATAAACTCTGGGTCAGTCATGAGACTGTTGAGAGTAAACGATTAAAAACAGTTTGATTTTAACTTTCAAAAACCTTTTAAAACAAAAGAAAATCATAAAACCGATCCATAAATAAATACAGATGGTTTTTACCTTACGATAACCCAAAAGTATTTTTGAAATCGTATATTATTCTGATACTATAATAGTGTCTAAATACAAATAAATATCAATCTAGCAGATCGCTTGCGTCTCACGCTCTACATATATAGTATACAATCAAAACCGCGGGCGCTTATTGGAGATTGGATTCCGACAATGACAAGGTATGGAACCACATGCCGATAGTGTGTCTCTAGAGGGGAATACACTGGGTTCAACAAGAACGTATTGCAACCCATGACCGACCATTCATTTCGCTTGAGTGTATCGAATATATTGACACCAATGGTTGGGAGCTACCCATCGCTTTCCGAAAGGGACATCATCGAATAGAATAAAGAAGCAAATGGAATTTATCTAGATAGGTGACAATACACCCTAATGGGAGCGATCCACTTAGCCATGCCACATGCCCGTTTTTTTTTATCATTTCCCGGTTTTGAGGCATGAGGCTGAAACCTACCTTTCAGTATAACACGTCTTCATTCACTTTGAATGCCACATTGTCTGTAACGTCCTGCCTTTTTTTGACCGCTTCAAATTGGTAATTAAACGAACTTAAAACGTTCAAATCGACGGATCGTTATTTAGCTTATAGAGTTTAAACAAAGAACCGACACAGAAAATCCAGAACAAATAAATAACACAATCTTGAACAGCGAAATAAACTTTTATGTATAAATCAGAATTTTTGAATACAAGAAATTTTTATACAACTGTATTAAAACACAATTTAAATACAAGAAAAATATTTACTGATTTAAAATCTTCAGAGTGCGCCGTCCTTGGAATCCCCAGCTTTGCCAATCTTCGAATCTAAGCTATGTTCTTTAAATCTGAAATGCTCAGATCTGACCTGAGCGTTCTGTGCAAAAACATAAAACAATCGAGTCAGGATTAAATCATAGTTCAAGTAAATTAACTTCAATGTTACTGAAATATAAAAAAAACTAAAATCAAGGGTTGATCTAAGCATTTCGAATATATGTCTAATGCAAGCATATTCGATCAAGATGAATAAAATTCACAATACACGCGGTTTAGGTTATGAACACGCCCAGGTATACTCACGTTTTTTTTCTCAATGAGACAAGGATACACAAGTCTAGTACAAACTAATACAAGCAGTTACTAAATTTGATTCTAATTTGTCGGCCTAAAAATCTTAAATAAAGCCAGAAGGCGCATACTTCCAGATTTTGAAAAAAAAAATTCATCAACATGTTTCCCAGGTTACAGAGTGGAATGAACCAACCTTCTTTCCAACAATGTGGGTTTAGACTATTGCACGATTCAGACTTCAAAAATTTATGTAACTAAAAAATTAATTTACAATACAAGCTATGGCATGAAAAATGGCTGCCCAAGATCAGATAACACAACCGCTGGTGTCAATGTGCAAAGATGCATTACTTTGGCAAAAAATGTGGACTGTACAGTACTAGCAGCGAAAGCATTAAACATCAAGATTTAATTATATATCTAATGGAAGATTTTTTTGATAAGAATGAATAAATGTTGGAAAGTAGACACATAGAGGACAATCCAAATAACATTCCGCCAAAACGTCCACATTAGTCTCGGGCTAATTCAGTGTAGAGGATACTTAAAACCTTTTGGTTCATTTGGAAGATAAACATTGAATTTTAGTACTATAAATAAACAAATTTTGGATTCACTCAACTAAAGTTCATGTTAAATGAATTTTTGAACTAACAGGGAGGGGTGTTTCTGTGTATGGTTAAACATGCAGACATTATACATCCTATCAAAATTTACATCCCAGTGTTCTGCCAAAGTGTTTAATCTTAACAAATTAGATGTGTATATATATGCTTAAATTAAATAAAAAGCATGCATGAGTTAAGACAATAGAAGGTAAGGGGTGTTTGCTCAACAATATTTAGTTCATTGCTTTTGTCCTTCAACCCTCTGGTCCAAATTTACAATTCACCGCAATTTATTTGCAGGCGATGACAACTTACGTGCAAGTAATCAACACATAATAGCATCTCGAATTCATAATGTGCAATGCAATACCATTAAGACTCACACATGCAAATGTGCAGTGCAATACAGTCAAGACTCATGCATGTAACTCATATTTCCAGATTCACATTAATACTTTTAATATAAAGTCTTATGTTCAAATTTTTTTTTTAATATGGATATAGGACAGACTAAAGTAGGCGTCATAGGAATGAAGCGAAACAAATCATATATTTCAAATGCAACATGCCTTCAACAGGGTAACGAACATAACAGGGTAACCAAGGCAAACAGTGGCAATGAACTGATCACAATATATAAGCCAAGAGAAATGTGGCATTAACCTTTATAAATAAAACAAATGGAGTCTCAGTTTCAACAAACAGTGGAATATCTATCGGCTTTTATGACTGGCAAAACTTAGCATTAGCACTAAGAGCTAAATATAACATACCCGAACTCATATATATACATATTTTCGGCTCCCAACTATGCACAGTATATATAGTTTCCATATGCACCACTTTCAAATCATTTGTCAGCAAGACCAAGGATTACTTATGAGAAATAACATGGTTGAGGCATGTCTATTATAATGGTGACAATATTAGCAACCTATTCATAGCTTTTCATCTGCACTACCAGTCCCTTTTTTTATATATATTATTATTATGTAGTTCTTTCTAGTATTCATCATAATAATGCATGTCATGCAGTTATTTATGCATTCAATACTGATTCAGAAAGCCAATAAAGTTTCAAGGGTCATGCCGACAAGCAGATCTTCATACAATTGTGTATTCTAAGATTACCCTCTAGGTCATTCATTCTGGGATATCATATAACAATGTTTAACTATCTAGGGAAAAAGATATCTCTAGTCGAGGCCGAATGTAAGACATTCTATTATTCTAACATGGTGATACGAATGGCAAGTATTCCCTCACTACCAAAAGTCCAGTACATAGAATAAAACAAAGGAATCTTTCAGATTATTTTAACGTAATACCAAGTAATTTCCAATATAAGAATTTATCAGAACTGGTTGGCAAAGCACTCAAAGAACATGTTCCAGTTTTGGAAAATGATATGCACAAGTTACTTAAATATGTGTTCCTAGGTTTGTTCACACGCAAAAGGCATATACCAATATAGAAATTTCAGTTCCCAACTAACATACATATTCTGGTTCTAATGAAGTTAAATCACTTGAAATAAAATCAATCGTGAGTGAGTTGACACTCACCTTACGTAGTGGATAGAGGCAGTAGAGTGCGAGCGACGGATCTGGAGGTGGCTCATCGAATTGGACTCAACATCCATGTTGATCTCGGGTTCGAACGGCAAGCAACAATGGATGAGGGCGGGGAGTTGAATGATGGTCGTAGCGTCTCTTGATGGGGTTGCAGTGGTGGAGGCACTGAAGAGTGGCAACTGAAGGAGGAAAATCACATCGCGATATTGTTTCCGGTTAGGGCAGCGTTACTCAAGATCGGAAGTGGGGATAGCCTGCGGTGGTTCAGGTGGCGAAGGATTTGACGGTTGCGGTGGATGTTCAAATAAGCAGAATGATTCGATTTAGGGGAAAATTTGGGACTTTTCGTTCAGACAGTAGAAGAAAAGGAGGGCGAACGATTTTCGATGGAAGCCGTTATTTGGGATTTAGGGAAAAGGAGCAATTTTTCCTCTCTGCTGAAGGAAATAGGAGGGGTAAGCATGACTATAAAAGGGTAGAGAGGCTTACCAAAGAAGCAGATGATTAAGGATAATAATAACGTAAACTCAGCAGCTTATAGGTCTGCGTATTTTCCAGTTAATAGGTCGGCGAATTTCTTACTCGGGGAAGTTATATTTACATTTATTTTAATATTAAATTCTACCCCGTAACGCTTAATACTCGTACCGCTATCGCACTCTCCAAATGCGATGAAAATAAACACACTTCCACATTTCAACGTTCTGAATCCAATAACAATTTGTTCGGTTGTAACTTAATGTCATTTGTAGACGACGACATTATTTTATTTTAAACTATTTATCAGTTCACTTTATTCCGTTCGTCAACCAATATTCAATTTCTTAATACACACGAATACACACATACTACAGCCAAATTTCCATATTTTTAACAAATTAAATCTTCAATGTGTTTAACGTTAGTAACGTTTATTTTTAAATTCAACCATCTATATTTCAAATCTAATTCAAATATCAAAATCAGTTCAAATATTCAATATTAACTATTTAATTCTCAACCAACCATTCAGAATTAAATATCAAGTTCAAACAATATATTTGATTTTTTACATTTCGAACCCAAATATCAATATTACATTGAGTATCCATCGTTAAACTCCACTTAATTCCATAACTCAGTTGTCGAAATTTCCGGGATATTACATTCTTCCCCCTTTTAAAACTTTTCGTCCTCGATAAGGAGAGATCGTTAGAGTTATACCAATGTATACTTCAAATTTTATATTTACGTGTGTTTTTGTCTTTTTTCAACTACATTAATTATCGACATTTACGTCATCAATCCTCTTTATTTATCCATCATATTCAATTAATTTGGAAAATCAAATTTCCTTTCAAAACAAATCTCTTCTTAAATTTCAAATCCTTCATATGGTAGAGTCACGCATCTCAAATTATTACAAAACAACTCTGTCATTGTTTACTTTTCCATCGTTGCAACTGTAATGGGTCTAGGCCTTGAAATTATTCAATCCATTTAATCTTTCCCAACACTCATTGACGAGTGTAAATGACATTTCCTTTTTAAGTCATAATTTATCGACTTGAAAATTTCCAAAAATCGAAATCGTTCATAATTTATATATATATATAACCTGAAATTCATATAGAAAATATTCGTGTTATTATCTCAAAGTCATGGGACTTGAAAATGTTTGAAATCTTCTTGTCTTGAATTCAAACTACTGATTTGAAAATATTTGATAACTCAAAGCTTGACAAGTCTATTGTCGTTCTTACAGATGTTAGACATACGCTGGCCAGACGCATGACTAAAATCTTCAAGTACTACATATCCTTGCTTCCACTCCCAGTGAAAATATTTAAAAAAAATCTTTTCAAAACAGATACGGAAAGTACCAATGTGATATTGATTGTCCATGAATCACAGATACATAATGGTTTCGTCTGGATCCCCCAAAAAAACATCTGTATCCATAGAAATCACTTCCCTGTGAATTTCGTCATGGACAGATCAATGGAAGATTTTTAAGAATCAAAAGAAAAACTGAGGTCATTGAGCATTGACTGCTCTATCTCAAAGTCACAAAACAAATCTTGGAATTACGAAGATACTTTAAGTCACGGGGACAAATCAAGCCATGAAGACAAAACAGGTCACGAAGATCAATCAAGTCACGAAGACACAGTGCTGCATCAAATACGTGGCTCAATATTACTAAGATATTCCACACATTACATGGCTCCATTCTACCTTTAGTAACTCTAGTGGTTACATCTCTTTAACTTGTAGATATGCCATGGGGACCACATGTGCACAATGGTTACACCTGATTCCCTCAAGAAACATCCATACCCATAAGTTTTCACAGCTCTGCGGATTACGCCCTTATCACAACTGTAGATCGCAGCAGACACAATGGTTACGCTTGGTTCCCCCAAGAAACATCCATCCACCATAGGCCATCTACAGCCCTGCGAATTACGCTACACGGTCATGTTCTTCAAGGAACAATGACAACTCGAGTTTTATGTCTGGACAACCTACTACCACCAGCAGCACATCTCAACTAAGCTTGAAATTCAAAGAAGAAGGAAGATACTTCCCATATTTTGCTTTGAAAACATATAATACTATATACATATAGTATTTCATTTCATACTCCTCATAAATCATACATAAAATTTTCTTTCTAAATCATCTTCTCAAACATCTTATTCTTATATATAAGATTTCTTTTCAATTCGCTTACCTTCCAATCCAATGGTTTCAAATTCACCATATTCTTTTATCTCTCATGCGAGTTCTGAAAATATCTATATTCAATATTTAAATTCGAATATCCTCAAATTTCCATTCAAATCTCATAATTTTAGTTTTGATCTCTTAATCAACTCAGCTATTTGGTAACTTCTCAAAGTCAGATTTATGAATTTATTGGTTACAACCCAAAATTTCCCCTAATTTCCCAATTATCAAGTTCATCACTTAATTCAGGTCTTTATGCTTCCAAAATCTCAGAAATTTCTTCTTATAACAAATTTCTCATTCACGTATTATTCCTCTTCCATATTCACATCCTTTGAACGTCAATTAGCAAGTGAACAACTTCCTACGTATCAACCCCAAAGGTCGAAACAAACATCAGATCAACACTCGGGAAATTATTCAACTTATCTAATCTCCAGTCAGTTTCCAATTTTCTTATATCCATTTCTTAACTTCTTATCAAAACATTTCTTACGCAACTCTCGGATTCAGTTTATGAATTCACTTCCCTTTACATTCTGGCGCCCTTCGTTATCGTCGTGGGGTTCTTTGTTCTTCAATTCTGGTTATTCTAGTTTATCAAAACACGTTAGTATCTCATGATCTTTCAAATTTAATTTCCTATAACTCTTATTGGAAAATGTTTCCGTATATTCACAAATCTTTATTTTCCATAGAAAATATAATTTTTTTCATCATGAAAACATTTCTAAATTCGTTAATTCGATTAAAACAAGTGTTAAATTAACATTGTTATTGCTGGTTACTGTTGACACTCATTTGCTCACTTTACTTAACCAATTCTTTCTATCGAACCTTAATCATTTCTTAGTCAACAATGAGGTCATCAAGTTGGGGTATATTTACCTCTCAGACCTTATCTGAACACATTATTAACCTTGAAACAGATAAAATTCACAATTTCGCATACCCAAAAACATTTAATTTTTATAATTCTAGAAAATCACATTCACATAGTAAAAGACTCACAAGTTTCAGGACATATATATAGTGAAGTAGATGAACTCACAAAAGGAGTTAAGTCATATTATT
Organism: Allium sativum; assembly: GCA_030737875.1. NCBI lineage: Eukaryota > Viridiplantae > Streptophyta > Magnoliopsida > Asparagales > Amaryllidaceae > Allium > Allium sativum. Next base: position 1,011,130,961 of record CM060926.1, on the reverse strand, counting down.
TAACATTCAAACTTGTAGTTGGAATACTTCTCAACCTTAGATCATAAGAAAGAATAAAGAAGGGGAAAGGAGTTTATTCTCAATCTTAATTCACTGTCTTAGATTCCCAGGCCTAACATTATCCAAATAAATCTCATCTATTTCAGCCATTTTTCCTTTACAAAAAGTCATGGTCTGTCCATATAGAGTCATATATATTACCATATAAGCCGACTTAGATAACATGGATTATGTTAACAGGAGATTTAAAAAAAACGTGTTGACTCCTCACTCTTTATCTTTTAGTTTTCCAGATTTTATAATTTCTGGAAACAGCTTTTACTTTATTTTTTTTTATTTTTTTTTTACATTTGTTCCTTTATACATTTTCATACATGGAATATTAATAATTAACCATAATGTATAACTAAGTATCAACACACATACTTCCATGAAACCTTTACTCCACCATTATAAAGAAAAAATGGACATTCTTTCAACATTTATATTCAAGGATTATAAATAGAAGAATCTATATTGTATGTAACAAAATCTATGTTACAGCAATATGACTTATAGTAAAAAAAAATTGAAATCTATATGTAATAAACATTAATAGCATATACAATAAAATTAAAATCAAATAAATTTGTATACATCTCAACATTTCAAAAATATCAAATATATAAAACGAGAAACCTGTATCAAAACGTGTCAACAACCTAGCTTAGATCAACTTTGAAATGATATTGAATTTAACAATAGAAATTAAAAAAATTGGACGTTGCATATAATAATGAACATGAACCGTATGTACTACTTGGCCTTGACTTGGCATCGGAAAACTGGATGTCGAGATGACATCAAAAACTTGGCCATACACGACATCTGAAAGGTGTCAGCAATATTTTTATTGCAAGCATTTTCCGATGCAAATACAACATTGTTATGATGCCTAAAATAGCTTTTCCCATCTTTGTACTGACAGCCCTGCCCTGGCAACTGCTAAGGTATCCTGCACAGGAAAAAAAACATGGACGTGCCAACAAGGAAGACGATATTCGCGTTGACTTTCTTAATTAAGCGGAATTACATAATAATAAAATGTAATTTATATATTAACTGTGCATTGTCTCAAACGAATTTTAGAATTTATTTTTATTAGAGATCTGTTGGAGCAAAATTGGCTCTGTTGAGCCTTGCATGCCGTTGTCATGTTTGAATCCGGAAACACATGTTCTTATTTAGCGACCTTGACAACTTCATAAGTTCGCAGTTCCGAATAGTCATTTTGATTTGAAATTAGTTAAATGATAACTAACTGTCGTCAGCAAGGGTAGAACCGGGTCAACTAATGAGTGGACGGTATACATATATATATACAAGGTTCAATCCTTAAAAAAACAATTTTAACAATGGCTTTTAGTCCAGGGCACGGATCACTCAAAGAAGCAGTGTATACCTACAAAGTATATGTACATATATGTGAATATAAACATACACAGTCATAAATCATAATTTCGATGGTACAGCAGTCGTGGGGTACAAAGTTCCATTCATGGAGAGGATGCAATGTAACAGTTTTAATTGTATGTCAGGTCCAAGGTGTAGCAACAAAGTTTAGTTCAGTAATCTTCACAATAAAAGACCAGTAGCACGGAAACAAGGGTGATAGCACAGGTCAGGTGACCACAAAAAATCAAGTGTAATGGATATGCTTAATATAACAAGAAAGCTCAGCATTGTTATAACCTAAAGAGGAACAAGCTTGTTATATGCACAGGAGCTAAAACCTAATCCTAATGCAAAATAACCAATAATACTCCTACCATTACACAAGCGAAAACCAAAGTCTAATGAACTTGAAATAAATTGAATCGTGAGTCGAGCTCACCTGCCGTGGTTAAAGGAAGTGGCATAAGATGGTTCTGGCTTTGGCCGAAGCTTCGAGAAGGAATGCAACGGCTTTAGTTGCCATGGACTTGCTGCGTCCGCGTTCTACTGGGAAATGCCAAGATGGAGGCGACTATGGTGGCTACGGATGGTTGTTGGCTTCACAGAAAAAGGCGGCAGTAGGAGACGAGTCGTCGGTTGCAGCTCGAACGATGGTGGTGAACGCCGGTGGTTGCAGTGGACATTAATTTGAAAAGGGGGAAATTGATTTTCATTTGAGGGAAAAAGAAATCATTTTGGCTTTGGCCATTAGATTAGAAAGGGAATGGATTTTTCTGAAGAAGATATTAATGAGGGCGAAATTTTTATAAAAGGAAATGAATTTGGGGATAAACACAACGTTAACTTAAATAAATTAATCAAATTTAGCATAGTCGTATTACACTCATATCTTTTTCCGATTTTATTTTCATTTATTTCTACCCCGAATATCAAAATAAAATTCAGCGGTTCATTTCTGAAATGATTCCAAATTTCCCCTTCTCTCTTAAATTTCCCTCGGAATTCTTATTACCAATCAATTTTAGTTATCTTTAGTTTGCTAAAACACATGATTAGAGAGATCAATTCATCAATTTTCTTATACTTATCTTCTTTTGATATCATTCGATGATGGATTCGAGATTCAATTCCAAGAGAACTTATCGAAGAACAACTCTGGAAAATCCGAATTCGAAGACTGGGGATTCTAAAAAACTTTTAAATCTCGAATAATTATTTTTATTTCCGCTGTATCAATTCCAAAAATAATATTTCCAAAATAATGTATCTTTCGAAATTTATTTTAAATTTATTTATACTTTCAAAATTTATATTTCAAAATATTTTTATTTTCAAAAATTCGTTTTTCTAGTGTCGATCCTATTCATTTAAACTCGATAAGCTATGCTTTGAATAAACCAAAGCTCTGATACCACTTGTAACGTCCCGGCAATTTCGGTAGGCTTTTCAACCATCCCTCAACCCCCAAGGCAGAGGGCTAACCTCCCCCCGTGGCTTACACTGGTACCTCAGAACTGCTTTTACGGCCAGCCTCGTGACTCGACCAACCCACATTGTCGGGAGATGTAGGGGTAAGAGTCTCCCATTCGCCACCTAACGCGAAGCGAGAACCCCCTATCATCCGTACCAATTAAGTAACCAGCTCTGATACCACTTGTAACGTCCCGCCTTTTTTGAACGCTTCAAATTGGTAATTAAACCAACATAAAACGTTCAAATCGATGGATCGTTATTTAGCTTATAGAGTTTAAACAAGGAATCGACACAGAAAATACAGAACAAATAAATAACACAATCTTGAACAGCGAAATAAACTTTTATATGTAAATCAGAATTTTTGAATACAAGAAACTTTTATACAACAGTATTAAAACACAGTTTAAATACAAGAAAAATATTTACTGATTTAAAATCTTCAGAGTGCGCCGTCCTTGGAATCCCCAGCTTTGCCAATTTTCGAATTTAAGCTGTGTTCTTTAAATCTGAATGCTCGGATCTGACCCGAGCGTTCCGTGCAAAAACATAAAACACTCGAGTCAGGATTAAATCATAGTTCAAGTAAATTAACTTCAATGTAACTGAAATATAAAAAAACTGAAATCAAGGGTTGATCTGAGCATTTCGAATATGTGTCTAATACAAGCATATTCGATCAAGATGAATAAAATTCACAATACACGCGGTTTAGGTTATGAACATGCCCAGGTATACTCACGTTTTTTTTCTCAATGAGACAAGGATACACAAATCTAGTATAAACTAATATAAGTAGTTACTAAATTTGATTCTAATTTGTCGGCCTAAAAATCTTAAATAAAGCCAGAAGGCACATACTTCCAGATTTTGGAAAAAAAATATTCATCAACATGTTTCCCAGGTTAAAGAGTGGAATTAACCAACCTTCTTTCCAACAATGTGGGTTTAGACTATTGCACGATTCAGACTTCAAAACTTTATGTAACTAAAGAATTAATTTATAATACTAGCCATGGCATAAAAATGGCTGCCCAAGATAAGATAACGCAACCGCTGGTGTCAATGTGCAAAGATGCATTACTTTGGCTAAAAATGTGGACTGTAAAGTACTAGCCGTGAAAGCATTAAACATCAAGATTTAATTATATATCTAATGGAAGATTTGTTGATAAGAATGAATAAATGTTGGAAAGTAGACACATAGAGGACAATCCAATTAACATTCCACCAAAACGTCCACATTAGTCTCAGGCTAATTCAGTGTAGAGGATACTTAAAACTTTTTGGTTCATTTGGAAGATAAACGTTGAATTTGAGTACTATAAATAAACAAATTTTGGATTCACTCTACTAGAGTTCATGTTAAATGAGTTTTTGAACTAACAGGGAGGGGTGTTTCTGTGTATGGTTAATCATGTAGACATTATACATCCTATCAAAATTTGCATCCTAGTGTTCTGCCAAGGTGTTTAATCCTAACAAATTAGATGTGTATATATATGCTTAAATTAAATCAAAAACATGCATGAGTTAGGATAAAAGAAGGTAAGGGGTGTTTGCTCAACAATATTTAGTTCATTGCTTTTGTCCTTCAACCCTCTGGTCCAAATTTACTATTCACCGCAATTTATTTGCAGGCGATGACAACTTACGTGCAAGTAATCAACACATAACAGCATCCCGAATTCATAATGTGCAATGCAATACCATTAAGACTCACACATGCAAATGTGCAGTGCATGTAACACCACGTATTTTCTATGAACGTATAAGTAACAAATCAGAGAATAATTAATTTTTAAAATAAGAATCAAGGGAAATGGGTTGCGCCATTGCGTTCGTCTCAAAATTCTGCTTGAAAACGAGTCTGAGTTTTCGAAAAACGGAGTCCGTATGACCAAGTTATGACCCTCCGATGTTTCAGGAATTTAAATAAAATAAAACAGCTCGAAAATAAAGCCAGAAATTCGAAATTCAAACCCAGAGAAAGCTGGCGGGAAAATTCCCGCCCATGTACCTAGGTCGATTGGGGAGTCGACCCCCCCCCCCCCAACCAGGTCGACTGGGGAGTCGACCGGGGTGTCGTCCTCCCCATGACCAGGTCGACCTGGGGTTCGACCTGCTCCCGAAACCCAGTTTTTGAACCTGGTTCATTCTGATGTATCCGGTCTCGTTTCTGTCTAGATTCGTCCGCCTAATCCTATATAAACAACCCCCTAGCCTCATTTTCTCTACATAATTTCATTCTGTCTATATTCTGCCTCTGTTCTAATTAAAAATAAAAATGGCGTCGCTATCCTGCTGGAATCAAAACTTGGACTGATGCATCTTCTTCCAACCTGAATAGAATTAAAAGCTAAATCAAATCTCAAATCCAAGTTTAGAGCTACGACAATAATTAAAGAGGAATAATTCAGCATTTCTGCATCAACAACAGTTTATTATCCTTTCTTAAAACCACAAAAGGAAAGTACAGTTATTTTCCGCTATAAACTGTAATTATAATTGTGACATGATTGTAAATCTGAATTTGAGGTTGTGTACGTTCTGATATATTTTATTCTGTATCTTTTTCTTGTTTCTGTTCTATAGTCAGGCTACCACGAGCCTGCGCCACGTCTCATAAGAGATTAACGCACGAACGCTAAATTTTGGGACAAATAATAATGCATAATTGGACATGAAATTGTTGCCTATGAGACTATTGCCTATGACTATGATTCATGACTATGAGACTATTGCCTATGACATTAAATAAGAAACTATTGTAATTAGTCGCCCATGACTATTGTGGTTAGTTGCCTATTACTATTGTAGTTAGTTTCTTATGCCTTTTCCTTTAATGTTGTTAGATCTCATATTTAGTATGTAACTTTGCTAGTTTATTCCCATTCACTGTTATGTACATCGAGCCTATAGGGCCATTTCATGAGTATTTAGAGAACTTGTGGAAACGTGTTATACGGGGATTGGGCGTAGCTTAATTAAGTAAATCTGGCATAGCAAATATGTTGGCATAACCTGAGTTGGCTATAATAGAGAATGATTTACATGTGTATTAGTCTTGGACATAAAGGGTGAACTAGAATATTAAATCTAGTTTTGACATGAACTGTAAATGGGAATATTAACGCTAAAATTTGGGGCATATAGTGTATTATGAATTATGACCTTGATTTAGGCATGTAAGTTTAGGCTAAATTTATGATTAGGCAAGATAGGTAAATAGAGTTTTAGATATATATAATCTGCTAAATCTGTTATCTGCTAAATCTGTTAAATTGCCTAATCCGTTATCTGCTAAAACTGTTGAATTGCCTAAACTGCTAAATTTGTTATCTGCTAAATCTATTGAATCGCTTAAACTACTAGATTTGCTACCTGTTGAATTGTATGATCTGTTGAAACTAGATAATGGTAATCTGAGTATGGAAATCCATAGGCTCGACCTAAGATTTGGTAGAACATGGAAATTTGATTAATCTGTTATATCCTATGAAGAAGTTTAATCTGTTAAATAAACAGAATTAGTATGATATCTGAAAAATCTGTATTGGAATGAATTGGCTATGACACGAGGTTAGACTCTGTTTGCAGTAGAAGCCTGCCCGGAACCAACCGGCTTAACCAGCGACCGCAAACTGTCAGTCTAATGTGAGAGGTTGTAGGCATAACTAAAATATGCTTAGACATGAGGTTAGGTCTGGCTTGTGGCAGAAGTCTGCCCGGAACCGCCCGGCATATCCAGCGGCCACAAGCTACCAACCTAATGTGAGTGGTCTGTGCATTAATATTTAATTAATGTAAATCTGGGATAAATATGATGTCTAAAACGTGTTGGGTGGATAGGGTTAAACCAATTGGACTAATGAATTTAACAAACCCGTTTCGTGAATCTGTAGGCCCAATTACAAAGTTAGACAAATTTGTAAATCTGTTAGATCCGTATATCTAATCCGTTAGTCTGAAAACTTGTCTGATCTGTGAACTAGTTGATCTGAACTCTGTATGTCTGAACTTGTAAACAAGTTAATCTGAAATCTGTTAGTCTGGGGACACAAGGTTAGGAGGGAAATTACTTGTGTCATCTGTTGTTTGGGACCCATATTAGTCAGTAACCCTTTTTGGTATCAAAACTTTGACCCAACAGTAGGTAGGGTCCGGGCACGCTTACTGAACTAATTATAAGCGATTCATTCTGATAATGGCGAGGGGTGTTGATCGTGCGTTCCAACCGGGTCATGTGCGTGCATGGATCCTGGTCTGCCTATGAAGATGTAAGACGCCGTGACATCTGTAAATAGGTCTGTGCCAATTGGTTGTCACTTTAGGGAGTGATACACCCTACTGTGGGGCCGACACAGGGTATTTATGTATTAGGGAGCCGATCGCTTGGGGTAGGGTTTTAGGGTACACTTAGTTCTGTCTGTTTCTGTTGGTACCGTCTGTTTCTGTTGGGTGGTAACACCTGTCAGTTTCTGTGTGGTACCGTCTGTTCGGGTGGTAAAGGCCCATTTACTAGTGTACACCTAATTCTACATTCTGTTTCCATAGGGATTAATCTGTTTCTGTCTGTCTCTGTTCGGGTGGTAAAGGCCCATTATTAGCATTCTGTTTCTGCTGTTTCTGTTCGGGTGGTAAAGGCCCATTATTAGCGTTCTGTTTCTGTGGAAATTATTCTATTCCCGTTTCTGCTTCAGTTTATACATTAGGGTGACACCTAATCCTGTTATACTAGTATTAGTGCAGAGAAATGAAAAGTAATATTATTCTGTTTCTTCTGTTTAACCTAAGTACATCTGCTGCTCATGTTACTGTTATCTCTTATCCAGCTTATTTTCATTTCATGATTATTATTATCTGTTCATATGCTGAAAGTCACTGGACTTGCCAAACTTTATGTCTGACCTTGCTTGTTTTCGCCCCTTTTTCTTCTGTCCCCCCCCCCCCCCAGTTTTTCCAAGGAGGGAACACTTTAGCTTGATCCGGATTTCTTCTGCTTGAAGTACTTAGAGTGCTTAAAGTATGGCTTGACTCCTTATGGCAGCTTCTGTGGGGGTTATGATTTTAAAGTTTTGTACTCTGATGATTTTCTGAACAAGACTGATATTTATGTACTTGAGTTTTTGGGAAAGATGTAACCAAACTGATTTCTGTTTTCCGCTGTAATAAAGTTATAATTTCTCAAGTATTGTTTATCTGTCTTGTAAATTTCTGTTTTGTCTACTAAAACGCTCCACCAAAGTTAAGGCATTCCCTTTGTGAGTTTCCTTAACGGAGGTAGGGTGTTACGCTTGGTATCAGAGCTGAAGGTTACCAGATTAGATAAAAAGTTTTTGAAAATTATTTTCAAAAAGGTTTTTAAAGGAAGTATTTTCAAATATAAAGTTTTGTGTTTATTTTGAAAAACATAATCCCCAAAAAAAGCCATATATCTATCTTTTCCGTTCTCCGTTTTAAATCTTTTTCTTTCATTCCAGAATGTCTGGGAATCTTAACTTTCCAGAGGGCGTGCCAATACCTGGCTGGTTCAGGAGGTACTTAGAGGCTAGGGCCAACGATGCAGGCGCAGCAGATATTCCTCCTCCAGCTGCAGCGATTCCTCCTCCTCCACCCCCTCCTCGTGCAATTGCTTTGTCAAAGATCTGTAAAGATTTTGGGGCCATGGGTGGAAAGGATTTCAAGGGAACTGAATCATTCGTAGAAGCAAGGAACTGGCTCAAAGAAACTGAGGATCTGTTCATTATCTTCGAGGTGGACGATAGGCAGAAGGCACAATTGGCGGTGTGGTTGCTCAAGGACGAAGCTTCCTATTGGTGGGAAGTCACTAACGCTGAGAGACCGGTTGAAACATGGATGGATTTCAGAACAAGGTTTGAGACGAAATTCCTCTCGCAAGCTGAACGAAGTCTACAACTGGAAAAGTTCTTATCTCTTAAGCAAGGAAGTATGACGGTCAAGGAATACGTCAACCAGTTCAACCAACTGGCCAGGTTCGGGCTAGATTTAGTCAACACCCAGCATAAAAAAGCTCTCCGCTTTGTTAAAGGATTGAACAAGCCACTGCACAGCCTAGCCATGACCCATGTACCCATGGGAGCGACTTACGAGAGATTGGTGGATATGGAACTACTGCACGAGGAAGACAACGACAAGAAAGAGGCAAAGAAGGAAGAACCACAGAACAATAAAGCATGACCCAAAAAGGAAACACAAAAGAAGGATGAAAAGTCTGAAGATAAGAAGGAGAAAAAGTGCTTTACTTGTGGAAGCTCGACTCATCTGAACAAGGATTGCAGAAAAAGAAAGGGCACTTGCCTCAACTGTGGTGAGATGGGACACTTCACTAGGGACTGTCCGAAGAAACGAGGGCAAGGGCAGAGGGCAGGACCAACTTCTGAAAGGCAGGCGAACACTCTCGAGGCTAGTGGATAGGATAGAAATAGGAAAACTTTCTGTAGGAGGTTTAATTTCTTTATCTGATTTTTGGGTTAAAACTCTTTTTTGACTCTGGCATTTCGATTCTGTAATCGATACTCTGCACTTGAATACTAGTATTGTTTCTGATTCCGCTGTAGACTCAGACCGATAAGGGTTATGACTCATCTAAGTGTGGTAAGTTGGGTATCTGTGTTGAGCGTTAAGTTGACTATGACGCATACATTCTGGGTTTTTATCATGCATAGTTTCCTAAGAATCATTTAGTAATCTGCTCTGTACCGGTAATCTGTAAATATTTGAATATTTCTGATAAGGTTGAGATTTCCAGTTTTGACATTGTCTAAAGAGGGTAATCCTCTAGGTGTCAATCTGATGTTGATTTCGGTCTTCGGGGTTGATACTTAGGGGAATTTGTCTCTCAACCAAGGTCTAATGGAAACCAAGTTTTTGTTTATCTGCACTCGCTCCCATCACTCGACTGTATCCTATCAATCGAGTCTTCAACCTATAGATAGGAATCCTATGGATGTAAACATGTGTTTGAGACATGTTATATTTGATGTTTGCAAGTGGATGCAAGTGGTTGCTAGTGGTTGCTCATGGATGCATATACACACACCAGGCACTAGATCGGCTCGAAAACACTCTCATACTGCATATGGATGTGTGAGCATTTTCAATTTCTGTGGATGCAAAATGATTGACTCATCGCATGGATGTTGCATATGAATGAATGGTTGTCACTCATATAAGAATAATATGTATCAAATAGGAAAATTGCATACATGTTGGACTCATGACACTGACATAGTTCGCATTAAGGAGGTCAACTGAATCAGTGGACTGCCTAATCTTTGCATTAGATAAGGAACATATACACACACTTTTGCATATGTTCATACAACATTAGTTGTTTTCTAAGGACAATGGATTCTTGTGGATGATGGTTGAGTAGATGGATGACTGGATGGTAGGACACATTCTTCTTAACTTGAAGATTTCGAGGACGAAATCCTATAAGGAGGGGAGAATGTAACACCCTGTATTTTCTGTGAACGTATAAGTAACAAATCAGAGAATAATTAATTTTTAAAATAAGAATCAAGGGAAACGGGCTGCGCCATTACGTTCGTCTCGAAATTCTGCTAGAAAACGAGTCTGAGTTTTCGAAAAACGGAGTCCGTATGACTATGTTATGACCCTCCGAAGTTTCAGGAATTTAAATAAAATAAAACAGCTCGAAAATAAAGCCAGAAATTCGAAATTCAAACCCATAGAAGCTGGCGGGAAAATTCCCGCCCATGTACCCAGGTCGACTGGGGAGTCGACCCCCCCCCCAACCAGGTCGACTGGGGAGTCGACTAGGGTGTCGACCTCCCCATGACCAGGTCGACTGGGGAGTCGACCTGGAGGTCGACCTGCTCCCGAAACCCAGTTTTTGAACCTGGTTCATTCTGATGTATCCGGTCTCGTTTCTGTCTAGATTCGTCCGCCTAATCCTATATAAACAGCCCCCTAGCCTCATTTTCTCTACACAATTTCATTCTGTCTATATTCTGCCTCTGTTCTAATTAAAAATAAAAATGGCGTCGCTACCCTGCTGGAATCAAAACTTGGACTGATGCATCTTCTTCCAACCTGAATAGAATTAAAAGCTAAATCAAATCTCAAATCCAAGTTTAGAGCTACGACAACAATTAAAGAGGAATAATTCAGCATTTCTGCATCAACAACAGTTTATTATCCTTTCTTAAAACCACGAAAGGCAAGTACAGTTATTTTCCGCTATAAACTGTAATTATAATTGTGACATGATTGTAAATATGAATTTGAGGTTGTGTACGTTCTGTTCTGATATATTTTATTATGTATCTTTTTCTTCTTTCTGTTCTATAGCCAGGCTACCACGAGCTTGTGCCACATCTCATAAGAGAATAACGCACGAATGCTATATTTTGGGACAAATAATAATGCATAATTGGACATGAAACTGTTGCCTATGAGACTATTGCCTATGACTATGATTCATGACTATGAGACTATTGCCTATGACATTGAATAAGAAACTATTGTAATTAGTCACCCATGACTATTGTGGTTAGTTGCCTATAACTATTGTAGTTAGTTTCTTATGCCTTTTTCCTTAATGTTGTTAGATCTCATATTTAGTATGTAACTTTGCTAGTTTATTCCCATTCACTGTTATGTACATCGAGCCTATAGGGCCATTTCATGAGTATTTAGAAAACTTGTGGAAACATGTTATACGGGGATTGGGCGTAGCATAATTAAATCTGGCATAGCAAATATGTTGGCATAATCTGAGTTGGCTATAATAGAGAATGATTTACATGTGTATTAGTCTTGGACATAAAGGGTGAACTAGAATATTAAATCTAGTTTTGACATGAACTGTAAATGGGAATATTAACGCTAAAATTTGGGGCATATATTGTATTATGAATTATGACCTTGATTTAGGCATGTAAGTTTAGGCTAAATTTATGATTAGGCAAGATAGGTAAATAGAGTTTTAGATATATATAATCTGCTAAATCTGTTATATGCTAAATCTGTTAAATTGCCTAATTCGTTATCTGCTAAAACTATTGAATTGCCTAAACTGCTAAATCTGTTATCTGCTAAATCTGTTGAATCGCTTAAACTGCTAGATTTGCTACCTGTTGAATTGTATGATCTGTTGAAACTAGATAATGGTAATCTGAGTATGGAAATCCGTAAGCTCGACCTAAGATTTGGTAGAACATGGAAATTTGATTAATCTGTTATATCCTATGAAGAAGTTTAATATGTTAAATAAACAGAATTAGTCTGATATCCGAAAAATCTGTATTGGAATGAATTGGCTATGACACGAGGTTAGACTCTGTTTGCGGTAGAAGCCTGCCCGGAACCAACTGGCTTAACCAGCGACCGCAAACTGTCAGTCTATTGTGAGAGGTCGTAGGCATAACTAAAATATGCTTAGACACGAGGTTAGGTCTGACTTGTGGCACAAGTCTGCCCGTAGCCGCCCGGCATATCCAGCGGCCACAAGCTACCAACCTAATGTGAGAGGTCTGTGCATTAATATTTAATTAATGAAAATCTGGGATAAATATGATGTCTAAAACGTGTTGGGTGGATAGGGTTAAACCAATTGGACTAATGAATTTAACAAACCCATTTCGTGAATCTGTAGGCCCAATTACAAAGTTAAACAAATCTGTAAATCTGTTAAATCCGTATATCTAATCCGTTAGTCTAAAAACTTGTCTGATCTGTGAACTAGTTGATCTGAACTCTGTATGTCTGAACTTATAAACAAGTTAATCTGAAATCTGTTAGTCTGGAGACACAAGGTTAGGAGGGAAATTACTTGTGTCATCTGTTGTTTGGGACCCATATTAGTCAGTAACCATTTCTGGTATCAAAACTTTGACCCAACAGTAGGTAGGGTCCGGGCACACTTACTGAACTAATTATAAGCGGTTCATTCTGATAATGGAGAGGGGTGTTGATGGTGCGTTCCAACCGGGTCATGTGTGTGCATGGATCCCGGTCTACCTCTGAGGATGTAAGACGCCGTGACATCTGTAAATAGGTCTGTTCCAATTGGTTGTCACTTTAGGGAGTGATACACCCTACTATGGGGCCGACACAGGGTATTTATGTATTAGGGAGTCGATCGCTTGGGGTAGGGTTTTAGGGTACACTTAGTTCTGTCTGTTTCTGTTGGTACCGTCTGCTTCTGTTGGGTGGTAACACCTGTCTGTTTCTGCGTGGTACCGTCTTTTCGGGTGGTAAAGGCTCATTTACTAGTGTACACCTAATTCTACATTCTGTTTCCATAGGGATTAATCTGTTTCTGTCTGTCTCTGTTCGGGTGGTAAAGGCCCATTATTAGCATTATGTTTCTGTCTATTTCTGTTCAGGTGGTAAAGGCCCATTATTAGCGTTCTGTTTCTGTGGAAATTATTCTGTTCCCGTTTCTGCTTCAGTTTATACATTAGGGTGACACCTAATCTGTTATACTAGTATTAGTGCAAAGAAATGAAAAGTAATATTATTCTGTTTCTTCTGTTTAACCTAAGTACATCTGCTGCTCCTGTTACTGTTATCTCTTATCCAGCTTATTTTCATTTCATGATTATTATTATCTGTTCATATGCTGAAAGTCACTGGACTTGCCAGACTTTATGTCTGACCTTGCTTGTTTTCGCCCCTTTTTCTTCCGTTTCCCCCCTCGGGTTTTGCAAGGAGGGAACACTTTAGCTTGATCCGGATTTCTTCTGCTTGAAGTACTTAGAGTGCTTAAAGTATGGCTTGACTCCTTATGGCAGCTTCTGTGGGGGTTATGATTTTAAAGTTTTGTACTCTGATGATTTTCTGAACAAGACTGATATTTATGTACTTGAGTTTTTGGGAAAGATGTAACCAAACTGATTTCTGTTTTCCGCTGTAATAAAGTTATAATTTCTCAAGTATTGTTTACATGTCTTGTAAATTTCTATTCTGTCTACTAAAACGCTCCACCAAAGTTAAGGCATTCCCTTTGTGAGTGTCCTTAACGGAGGTGGGGTGTTACAGTGCAATACAGTCAAGACTAACGCATGCAAATGTGCAGTGCAATACAGTCAAGACTCATGCATGTAACTCATATTTCCAGATTCACAGTAATACTTTTAATATAAAGTCTTATGTTCAATTTTTTTTTTTTTTAATATGGATATAGGACAGACTAAAGTAGGCGTCATAGGAATGAAGCGAAACAAATCATATATTTCAATTGCAACATGCCTTCAACAGGGTAACGAACATAACAGGGTAACCAAGGCAAACAGCGGCAATGAACTGATCACAATATATAAGCCAAGAGAAATGTGGCATTAACCTTTATAAATAAAACAAATGGAGTCTCAGTTTCAGCAAACAATGGAGTATCTATCGGCTTTTATGACTGGCAAAACATAGCATTAGCACTAAGAGCTAAATATAACATACCCGAACTCATATATATACATATTTTCGATTCCCAACTGTACACAGTATATATAGTTTCCATGTGCACCACTTTCAAATCATTTGTCAGCAAGACCAAGGATTACTTATGAGAAATAACATGGTTGAGGCATGTCTATTATAATGGTGACAATATTAGCAACATATTCATAGCTTTTCACCTGCACTACCAGTCCCTTATATATATATATATATATATATATATAATGTAGTCCTTTCTAGTATTCATCATAATAATGCATGTCATGCAGTTATTTATGCATTCAATACTAATTCAGAAAGCCAATAAAATTTCAAGGGTCATGCTGACAAGCAGATCTTCATACAATTGTGTATTCTAAGATTACCCCCTAGGTCATTCGTTCTGGGATATCATATAATAGTGTTTAACTACCTAGGGAAAAAGATATCTCTAGTCGAAGCCGAATGTAAGACATTCTATTATTCTAACATGGTGATACAAATGGCAAGTATTCCCTCACTACCAAAAGTCCAGTAAACAGAATAAAACAAAGGAATCTTTCCGATTATTTTAACGTAATACCAAGTAATTTCCGATATAAGAATTTATCAGAACTGGTTGGCAAAGCACCCAAAGAACATGTTCCTGTTTTGGAAAATGATATGCACAAGTTACCTAAATATGTGTTCCCAGGTTTGTTCACACGCAAAAGACATATACCAATATAGAAATTTCAGTTCCCAACTAACATACATATTCTGGTTCTAATGAAGTTAAATTACTTGAAATAAAATCAATCGTGAGTGAGTTGACACTTACCTTACGCAATGGATAGAGGCAGTAGGGTGTGAGCGACGGATCTAGAGGTGGCTCTTCGAATTGGACTCAACATCCGTGATGGTCTTAGGTTCGAATGGCAAGCAACAATGGATGAGGGTGAAGAGTTGAACGATGGTCATAGCGTCACTTGATGGGGCTGCAATGGTGGAGGCACTAAAGAGTGGCAACTGAAGGAGGAAAATCACATTGCGATATTGTTTCTGGTTAGGGCAACGTTACTCGAGATCGGAAGTGGGGTTAGCCTGCGGTGGTTCAGGTGCGAAGGATTTGACGGTTGCGATGGATGTTCAAATAGGAAGAATGATTCAATTTAGGGGAATATTTGGGACTTTTCATTCAGATGATAGAAGAAAAGGAGGGCGAACGATTTTCGATGGAAGCCGTTATTTGGGATTTAGTGAAAAGAAGCAATTTTTCCTCTCTACTGAAGGAAATGGGAGAGGTAAGCGTGACTATAAAAGGGTAGAGAGGCTTACCGAAGAAGCAGATGAGTAAGGATAATAATAACGTAAACTCAGCAGCTTATAGGTCTGCGCATTTTCCAGTTAATAGGTAGGCGGATTTCTTACTTAGGGAGGTTATATTTACATTTCTTTTAATATTAAATTCTAACCCGTAACGCTTAATATTCGTACCGCTATCGCACTCTCCAAATGCGATGAAAATATACACACTTCCACATTTCAATGTTCTGAATCCAATGACAATTTATTCGGTTGTAACTTAATGTCATTTGTAGACGACATTATTTTATTTTAAACTATTTATCAGTTCACTTTATTCCGTTTGTCAACCAATATTCAGTTTCTTAATACACACGAATACACACATACTACAGCCAAATTTCCATATTTTTAACAAATAAGATCTTCAATGTGTTTAACGTTAATAACGTTTATTTTTAAATTCAACCATCTATATTTCAAATCTAATTCAAATATCAAAATCAGTTCAAATATTCAATATTAGCTATTTAATTCTCAACCAACCATTCTGAATTAAATATCGAGTTCAAACAATATATTTGATTTTTACATTTTGAACCCAAATATCAATATTAAATTGATTATCCATCGTTAAACTCCGTTTAATTCCATAACTCAGTTGTCGAAATTTCCGGGACATTACATTGTCAAACCCGCCAATATCACCAATTGACTCCCCCAATACTAAGGGTATAAAGATAAGAGAACGAATTTCTCTGCCACCAAACATAGTCTGAAGAGATCAATCGTATGATCTGTTAGGTATACTCTGTCAGACATTCATCCATACAAGTTGTCCTGGGTCTGGACAAACCGAAGGCACTATCCTGTAAATCCATCTTTGGCAATTTCTACCTAGGATTGACAAAATAACCCTTGCATAACTTTGTCTTCAATGATCTTCAATAATATCTGACTCATAACGTATATATCGAATAGAAGTATAATTTAGATTTCGGTCTCTTCGAAACGATAAGGATAAAGTCTAGAATTGATAGTCGGTTATTTAACTATCAAATATACAATAAAATAAATTTAACTCCATTGGATCTACTAAGCCTTATTTTAATAATCTAGATTACTTAATTTCAAATATTAACTTTATATGTGTATTTATTTTAAAACATAATTATTAATTAACTTATAAATTCTTATTATCAATCCTACATGATAAACCTCATTCTCGAATATCTATTTCACAGCTGAAGACGATATTCGATTCTAACACTCATTCTGAACACAAACTAATACGATCTATCGAATAATAGTGAAATCATTCAAGTTGGGGTATTTTAATTACCTCTCAGACCTTGAGTCGAGATCATTCTTATCGTCAAGAACCGTATAGGTTTGATATCCAAAATATTTGACAAACCAATATTTGTAAATCCATTTGATTTCCAAATCTTAAACCATTTCGAATAACGTTGTTGTTTGAACCATTCGTCAACTTTACTTGATATTAAATCAGGTATTTAATCCAAATAATCGATTTGATTTCCCTTTCCTTTAATAATTAAATTATCTTACAGACTTACTTAATTAAAAGATTAATTATGTTAAAACATATTATCTCGGAAACTTTACCCAGAGTTAAATTACTATTTAGTTATACCATTATCTTACCAAAATCTGTTAATCAAAAAGTTATTTAACTTCTTACAACTCATTTAAGAAAACAAATAGTTTAAAATGATTACAATTAATCTTTCCTTCTTAAATTAATAAATAATATAATTAATTTAAATTAAATCAGTCCATTTAATTGTTTCTTAAAACAATTTATATTCGATTATCAAAAATTAAGTTTCATTTCTGAGTTACTTTTCAGAAAACGGCTTAGCAGCTCCAACAGTATATAACCGTTCAAAAACATTCAAGTGTTTAACCCAGTTTGCACAAACAACCACGTAGATACAATTCAATATGATCAATTGATAATATAATAACTCAACACCATATATTAACCGAAAATATATCAAACTAATAAAATAGCAACACGGTGTTTATTTATGTTAACAGGGTGGTCAAAACAATCCAGTCAATCAAAAATATAGTGCAATGGTGTCTATTTCATTAACAGATGTCAACATAAAATATTTCATTACGATTCACGTAATTTAACACAACTCGTTTAAATAGATAATTAATTTCTCAACTAATTCAGGATTGACTGAGTTTACAGATCATTACTGATCAATTATTTACGCGTTAATTTAATTTAGTGACTAATTTACGTTCGTTAGATTTAAATGATATTAAGTATTAAAACCCACTTTTAATTACAAGATAAATCAGTTCATATTAATTAAGCTTGTTTAGAACATGATAACTTATGTTGAGTTGTTGAACCTTCGACTCGACCACATACGAGCCAAACCATTCAAACACATCTCCTTGATCTAAACGTACCATATACATATACATTAAATTTTCCTTTGGATTCAACTTAAATACCTTTTTTCTATATTATTGTAATGGTCCAGGTGATCCACTAAGTCAGCCCATACCAATTTTATATATATTTACATGTATATATATAGTTAGATTATAATTAAGTTATATTTAAACTTTAAATTTAAGCCTAAATCTCTCCTACCATATTTTATTTTATTTTATTTTTCCTGCGCTCCTAGATTATAACTTCTGTTGCCCGTTGACTCACATACTAACAAAAACTGCAAGCACCGCCTTTCCCTCATATTTTGTTTCACTCCGTTCAACAATATATCTCAACAAAGACCGATAGAAGCTGGCTATAAACCAACACCTTTCCTTCCCATTTCTTCTTACCATTTTTCCTGCGTCTCCGATTCTTTTTTTTAATATGAATCTGGGCTCAGCCCAAACCTAGTACCACTCGCATGACAAAACCCGCATGCTCCCCACTACTACTCATTTTTCTGCTGTTACACCACTGACCACTCTTCCTCTTTCATTATTGCTTGTTATTTCTTGCCGCTTTCTTCTCCTATTCTTTTACGTCTCTCTCTTCTTTGCATTTTAAAATTTACGTTTTGTTTATTATCTCTGTTTTTTTCCTGTTAAACAATTCTCTTGGACCAAACCATGGTTCGCCCACTTTCCACGCATCTGCAGCTCAGCAGATCCATACTTCATTACGCCCAGTTCCTCACTTTGTTTTAAAGTTTTATTTGCTTCTCACAACTAGCCTGCATGTAAATTTTGGTGGTAAAGCAACTTGCCAGTTCAATAATGTTAACATAACTAGCGTTAATTCCTTGATGCACCAACATCCAAACCCACGTATAACACACACCTGACATTCCTTCAGCACAACATACAACCGTCCATTTACACGCCCAGTGTCCATTCAAAACATTCCATGCATCCCCTGCTTCTGCTAGCTTCCCTTCTTCCCCAGACGCGACTCCATGAGTTCATAGGTTGTTATAACTTTAAACATTTCAACTTTTCGTTTGACTGCAAGAAACATGATAATATTTTTTCCCTATAGCTATTCAATTTTAAAATAGCAAACTGACAAGGAAATGAACTGTTATAGATGTGCTACTATGTGTTGTATTTACATGCCTAGTATCTTTGAAATCTACCTTGCTATAAACATTTGTTCTTCTTTGAATTATTTAAATTTGACCTCTGAGTAATACACTTCCTTGTCCTAGGACCCAAATTACCTTTTTGAAGCTTATCAAAGTGACCATACAATTCTTACGGTCATGATTCATGTTATACTTAATTTCATACAATATTATTTGCGTTTGTTAGCTTTTAGTTACCAAATTTTTACAGCCCGGGGTACTGTATGCAAAACTCGCATTTTGCATATTTAAAAAAAAAAACAAGGAAACCCACACTAACTTGTTCCACCAAAGTACATTAAATGTTTGGGGCACTACTGTGTTATTTGGCTATTTCTCTTACATAATGAGTCATGTTGAAAAACAGAACTGATCAAGTATAAAACTCTATTACGCATTTAAGAATTTCGATATTTTTATATCATTGTGCTTTTTATTTGAATAATCTACCAACAAATGCATACATTTGCAATATAATGCGTGAAAGTGGAAAGTATAAGATGTTTACTAAAATGGAAAAAATGGTTTCTACTTATTGTCTATGATTATTTTCTTGATGCATTTATCACCTAATTTCCATGCAGGCACATACATATATCATATCATACATAATAAACAGAGGAAGTATATACCCACAAATTTGTCCTCTGTTTTTCCCAGGTTTTGTTATTGTTTCCAGTTTTCAATTGAATGACTAAACACAAACCCATTCACAAATGTATATATGCATCTATATATGTATACATCACAGTAAATATATTTATATGTATAACAAATGGAAAGTTTACTTACACTATTTGCATAGTTTTGGTCATTTCCTATTCCGGCTGCATGTTTTTAAGTCCAGGCATTTGCAAAGTTATTCACTGGTATTGGTTCCTATCCTCTGCCATGGTTTTGCTTCACTTTGTTTCTCAGGTTTCAGATCTCATGAATGAATTGGTGCGGGTTCTCAATGGGTACGTGTGTGTACATATAGGTGAATAAAATTAGTAAACTATTGGCTAATCATCTAGACCGTTGCTATGATGGAATGGGCTGTTCTAGGCTGGGGTGATTTCATTGGTGCGGACCACCGGACCAGAGAGAATCTGGTCCAGAGGATCCGCAACCGTGTAAGGCATTGGAAAGTGCAGCATATACAAGTGATGGGAAAGTTATAGCTGCAGTTATGGGACTTGAAAGGAACGTGGCTATGTTTAGCTGCGTTTGTGTGTGTAGTTTAATTGATTGAAAGGAAACTTTGCTATTTCTGTGCATTTGATTGGAAATGTGTAGCTGTATTCTAAGCTACTTCTACTAGCCTTAAATAACAATGGAATGTAGCCTACTTAGAAGCATGTATAGCCATATGAAAATCAGATGTGGTAAAAATATAGCCATATATATGCAAACACAACTTAGTGTTGAATAGTTTTATTTAACATTATACTTCTTTTCCAAACAATTTAACCATCAAATAGCTGTGTTCTTGATGTCTATAGGCTGTTGTTCCTATCTGTATGTATATGTACTTTATAACATACACGTGATTGCTTAATATCCAAGTAAGAAGGTCCACGTTTTGGCTACAGAAAGTGTATATGGGTGTATCTTATAGGTATACAGGGTTAAGATATAGGGTAGGCAACTATTGCGTGTAGTGTTGCATTGTGTTTGATTGAAAATGAAATGTATTAAGGCTATTTATCAAATCACTCCCTAGCCTATATGCATTAAATGATCAGGCAATGCAATCTAGCAGTGAAGTACAACAATGGTGTTCAAGCCGGGTGCGGATCCTCTGGACCAGATTCTCCCTGGTCCGGTGGTCCGCACCAATGAAATCACCCCATTTTGGGTAATTTTCACATTGCCCCCTGAAATTCGGGTGTATTTCAGAGGAGCAATGTGTAAATCACCCCAAAATGGGGTGATTTCATTGGTTGGGCACACCGGACCAGGGAGAATCTGGTCCAGGTGGTCCCAATCCGTTCAAGCCATGTGCAAAGATGATTCTACAAATTCATTGCCGGCCTTGTCCTTACTAATAAAAAAATGTTAAACTTAGTTGCCACGCAATGTTCATGTACTCGAGTATTTTATAAATCACACTTCTGATACAAAACAGATTTATCCATTCATGATTTAAATCTTAAGTACAAAAGGTTACATTACTTATAACATAAGTATTTCTTACTTATGAAATAATTTTACATATGTTATTTATATGAATTTTGACTTTAGTGGTGTTCATTTTTAAGTTTTCATAAGTTTAAAACAAAATAGAGCACTACTTCCATATTTATACACTTATATACACATATGTGTAAACAAGATAAATATATAGGAAATTGTCTATAATTATCATTATTATTTCAATTTTCTAGAATATTCCATTCTAATATTCACTATATCTTTATAAGAGTTTAGAACAAAATATAAAAATATCAATTTATATAACAAGACATTATTTACTTGTTTACACACAGACACACATATATATATAACGGTTCAAGAAATCTAAATCACTAACATATATATATTCTTGAAATTTTCTCAATTTATTACACTAAATTCATTTAATATAAATAAATTGGTGAAACAATCCAAAATCAACTGTATTAGAAACTTAGTCAAAACCTGGTACATTACAGGTGGTTCGGCCCATTTTTCAATGATTTGTTGGGGTTTGAGAATATCTGTATTAGGCATCTAGTTTGAGTGCAACGCATATGTGCTCGGTTTTATAGGCTATGATTTGATTCTAGGGATGGATTGGCTAACCATGTATGATGCCATTCTAGATTGTGAGAAGAGGGTCGTTGGACTTTTGACTTGCCATGGGAGGACCCTCGAGATTTCTTGTAACCCGCATGGGTCTGTCATGCTTAGTTTCCTAGAGTCTCTAGATACATCTATCGATGATCTGCAATTTGTGCTGGTAGTCCGGGATTATCCTAATGTTTTTGATGAGGTATGGGGCTTACCTCCGAGAAGTGAAATAGATTTTCGTATATATCTGGTGGACAATGCAAAGCCATTTGCATTGCCTGTGCGCCGTATGGCTCCAAGGGAAAGGAGGGAGCTTAACAAGCAAGTAGGGGAGCTACTTGAGAAAGGGTTTATTAGGAAAAGCATATCTGAATGGGGTGCTCTAGTAGTATTCGCGATTAAGGCGGATGGTTCGCTTCTCTTGTGTGTAGACTATAGGGAGTTGAATAAAATCACTAAGAAGAACAGGCACCCACTTTCGAGGATAGATGACTTGTTTGACCAGGTTGTTGGTGCATCAGTATTCTCTTAGTGAGACTTAGCCATCGGGTTTCATCAGTTGAGGGTGGCTGAGGACTGTATAGATAAGACCGCTTTTAGGACTCCGGATGGTTATTTGAATGGCTCGTTATGCCTTTTGGGTTGATGAATGCACCTACCTATTTTGTTGATCTGATGAGTAGGATGTTTCTTAAGTTTCTAAATAAATTTGTCGTGGTCTTTGTTGATGATATCTTAATCTTCTCAAAGAGCGAGGAAGAGCATGCCCAACATTTGAGAGAAGTTTTGATAATTCTCCGTGTGCACCAGCTTAAGGTAAAGTTCTCCAAATGCCATTTTTGGAGAAAAGAGGTGAGATTTTTAGGGCATGTGGTTTCTCAAGATGGGATAGTAGTAGATCCCGCAAAGGTAGTTGCAGTTCAAGATTAGAAATTTCCAAAGAATGCAGCAGAAGTGAGAAGTTTTCTTGGACTGGCAGGCTATTATCGGAAGTTCATTATGGACTTCGCAAAGATATCAGCTCCACTCACCAGGCTGATGAAGAAGAATCTGACATTTTCATGGGACATAGATTGTGATGTTGCTTTCCAACGATTGAAGAGGGCTATGACAACAGCCCCAGTCTTGACCTTGCCTGATGGGAACAAAGTATTTACAGTACACACTGATGCATGTGGTACATGGCTTGGTGCGGCTCTAATGCTAGAGGGAAAGGTAGTATGTTATGGGGGTAGACAGCTAAGGGTTCGTGAGAAGAACTACCCTACCCATGATTTAGAGCTAGTTGCCATAGTATTCGCGCTTAAGACATGGCGTCATTATTTGCTTGGAGAGAAGTTCGAGTTGTGCACTGATCATAAATCTCTCAAGTACTTGTTCTCGCAGATGGATCTTAATTTAAGACAATAGAGGTGGATGGAGTTCCTAGCATCATATGACTTCGAGATCACTTATACCCCTGGCAAGGGTAATGTGGTGGAAGACACATTGAGTAGGCAGAGGATGGCCTCAAGTCCTCTGTTTATGGAAAGGAAAAGCTTGGTGTTCATACCGACTTTTGACTTTAGACCCTCCACCAAGTTTTTGCCTGGTTTGTTTGCATCGCTAGAGATACGACCTACTCTTATGGACCAGATAGGAGCTTCGCAGCGAGATGATCCCCAGATTTCAGACATCTTGTATAGGCTCCGTAAGGGGGAGACTTATAGTCACCTCAATAGATATTCCATAGACGATAAAGGGTGGTTGCGACGAGATGGAAGGCTTCGTGTTCCCCAAACCAGAAGTTTGTTAAGACAATCCTAGAAGAAGCCCATCATTCTAAGATGACTATTCATCCAGGCGGTGATAAGATGTATAGGGACATGAAGAGGGTTTTCTTTTGGGCTGGGATGAAGAAAGATGTGGTTAGAGTTCGTTTCTCAATGTTTGGTTTGTCAGCAAGTTAAAGCTGAGCAAAAGAAGCCCGGTGGTTTACTTCATCCTTTGGAGGTTCCACAATGGAAGTCGGAGAGCGTCTCTATGAATTTCATAGATGCTTTGCCTAGATCAAAGAAAGGCAACACCAGTATTTGGGTTGTGGTGGGTAGACTTACTAAGAGCGCTCATTTCATTCCAGTTAAGAGTAAGAGGACGGCAGCATGGTTGGCAGCAGTTTATGTTCGTGAGATAGTCCGTCTTCATGGAGTACCTTCCAGTATCATAAGCGATCGTGACCCCATTTTCACTAGTGAATTTTGGAGGAGCTTGCAAGAAGCATTAGGTGCACAGTTGTGTTTGAGCACCGCTTGTCACGCACAGACAGGTGGATGTATGGAGAGGTTGAACAGAGTTCTTGAGGATCTTTTGAGGCAGTGTATCCTAGACTTCGGAGGGAATTGGGAGGAGCACCTTCCTTGAGTACAGTTCGCCTATAACAACAATTATCAAGCTAGCATTGACATGGCACCCTTCGAAGCATTATACAGACGACTTTGTAGAACACCACCTTGTTGGTGGGAATCTATAGAAAGACTACTACTTGGACCTGATATGGTTAGGGAAACGTCCGAGAAGATTGATCTTATTACACGACGAATGAAGACCACTCAAGATAGGCAGAAATCCTACGCTGACAAGAGAAGGATTGATATTGAATTTGAAGTAGGAGATATGGTTTTCATTAAGGTGTCACCTTTGAGGAATGTGGTTTGCTTCGAATCTGTAGGGAAATTGGCGCCAAGATTTCTAGGGCCATTTCCCATAACAGAAAGGATTGGCCAAATGTCCTATAGCATAAAGCTCCCAGAGAGGTTATCCAGTGTTCATGATGTTTTCCATGTTCCTCATTTACAGAAGTGCTTGCATGATACCGCAGAAATAGTTGAGCCGGGTATGTTGGAGGAAGTAGAGGTGGAACGGGAGGCGATAGTCAGACGAGTTCCTTCCTGTATTCGTGGATAAGAAGTTAAGAAGCTATGTAATAGAGAAGTCAAGTTGATGAAAAGTTCAGTGGGGGGATAACCCAGAGGATGCGACTTAGGAGACCGAAGACAAGATTCGTGCTTCGTACCCTTTCCTTTTCGAGGGTATGTTCTTAACTTCCTTTCCAAAGCTTTCATTTATGCTTGTTTCTATCATTTAAGTATGTCCAATCGATCGAATCTTCGACCTTTAGGTAGGAATCCCATGGATGTAAACAAGTGTTTGAGGCATTTATGTTTGATTGATGCAAGTGTTTGCTCGTGGATGCATATACACACACATTAGGCACTAGATCGACTCAATCACTCTCATACTGCATATGGATGTATGTGCATTTTTCTTCTTTTAATGGATGGAAATGAATGTATCATCATATGGATGTTGCATTTGGATGGATGATTGTGCACACATATAGAACTTATAGGTTATAATAGGATTGTTGCATACATGTTGGATTCATGGCACTAACATATATTGCATTAAGGAGGTCGACTGAATCAGTAGACCGCCTGATCTTTGCATTAGAATAAGGACATATATACACACCTTTGCATATATTCATATAAGTATTATAAGTTTTTAGGGACAATGGATGCATGATTGGTGGATGAGTATATGGGTGATGGATGGTAGGATATACATTCTTCTTAACTTGGAGATTTTGGGGAAGAAATCCTTTGAGTAGGGAAGAATGTAACACCCATAATTTTAACAACACTAGTAAGTACGGAAATTATGGAAAAAATTGTTAGCTACATGATTCATGTAAATGGAAAAAATTTAACGTTGTTTTCATACGATAATGATAATAGGTCTAGGGTGATTTTTTGTTGCCATTTATATTATATATATATATATGTATATATATATATATTCATTTGGAAGCAATTATCTACTTTAGATATAAAACAAATGTTATGTTATGTACCGTTAAGATTTTGGATAGATACACATAAAATACTATTAATGATAAATAGCGTAAACACCAGATTTAAAGATTGACAATGCATATGTAATAAAATTTAAAGAATAATCAATCTAGAGGATGTCAAAGATAATTCAACCCCAACAAACTCAACTCACTCTGTTGTTTCCTAGATATTAAGACCTTAAGAACGAAGATTAATTACTCTTCCTTAAGAGGTGAGTATCACGCTTGTGAAACTTGAAGGTCAATAGTTACCTTGGGATAAGGGAACTATAAGCTTACAGAAGATTGAAAAATTCAATATAACAGTGATCCTTAGATTCAGGATATAATAATATGCATTATGTAGAGAAGAAATAGGCTAATGCATCACAACAGTAGGTTTAATGACATATAATTGCCCTTAATGACTAATATGACACTTCTGCATCAATCCAGCCTACAAAAGGTTTTGTTTGTGTTAGTTATCGCGTCATAAGATCACAATAGGTCCTTTAAGTATGTTATCTACATTAGACTTATTATGAGATGTTTGAAACACGTATAAGTATCAAAAAAAAAAAGAACTCATTAGTTTAATGGTTTTCCCCCTTTTTGAATGCTTTCATGTTCAAATCCCCCATGAAAAGTGGTTAGTGATAACTCCATGTTCAATCAATATGGACACAACATGATTATCGAATCGAAAAAAGATTAGGTCTCGATTTCCCCTTTTTATTCACAATGAATGTATTACAATTGTTGTGGAAATCCCTAATTTGATTTAGAAATTAGGGTTTTTCTTTCTAAGAAAAGAAAACAAGATTATGGAACAAGAAAAATATCCCCAATTCGTGGCCCCTGGGGTCTTATTTATAAACAATTTGGCCCCCTTTAGAATGTTTCTATTGGAAGCCCGCTTTCGTTTTTTGCTTTCGATGCCATCCCGCCTTTGCGGCTTTCGGTGCATGCTTCTAGGTGTCGTTTTCTCTGGTTTTGGTACTGTTTTCCTCTAGAATTCCTTTTCTTTGATGTTTTTGCTTCAGAGGTGACTATCGATGTTAATATATCATCGAGTGATGTTTCACTGCTTCTTCTTATTGTTTCTTTCGATATCGCTACCAAGCCTGTTGTTAGCAATAACTTTTTTCTTAGAACTTCTGCCTTGTTGCTAATCTTTTGCCTTTGTTTGATCTTGGTATCGTGCTTTGATGTTTGACTCCATCTTTTCAACAATATCAATCGTGAATTGACTGATATTGATAGCCTTTTGTGTGTCCTTATATTGTTTATCGGTCTTGATTCTCTTTCGGTGGCTTTTATTCTAGTAGCAAGTCATGTGCTTTCGGCTCTTGCACCTCCATTACTTTCGGTATTGTATCAACGCCTTTAACTTTCTTTCTTTTGTATTAACTTTAGCACTTTCTTCTTCTCTATTGATACCGAAACCAGATCAACTGCCTTTCCTTTGAGTATCGACACCAAGTTAATTGTTCCCAACACATTGGTGCTGATAGCATGCTTTCTTCTATGTTGATTTGGTGTCGACACCGAGTATTCAGCCTTTTGTTGATGCCGATAGCGTAAATACTTTCGGGTTTGGCTCCTGCGCGATACCCCTTCACCCTAGATTGTTTCCAGTGTCGAACTCTGGTAATAACATTTGCACTCCCTTAGTGAAGGAGTTTTTCTGACTTTTCAAGTCAGACCTCTTTACTCTAGTTTATAATATCTTTGTATGGAACTATACCTGCGCTTCTCCTGCATATATTTCAACAACTTATATTTTGTGTTAGTCCTTTGCTTAGAGTACAATGTTTATATATATTTTCTTATGCTATGTTTGGCATCTCCCGGGCTTAAGCCCAATAACATACTAGGTCTGCAATGGGGGTAGCATAATCATTTATACCTTGTACTTTATTGGAACAATAATCAATGATGTTCTTATAAGCATAGATAATTTCCTAGTATGAGGTGTGAGAAACCCTTATTTTAATTACCGAATTTCATAATGAAGATCTATTGATGTCAACCTAATGGCTGATTTAAAATCATTCATTGGGTAAAAGCTAATAACCCATTGGAAATATACGGCCCACATTAAGCCATTAACAATGAATGGTTAGAAATATGTATTCAATAATAATAAGCGAAAGACCTGAAACCCAGATTTAGGTTTTTAGCAAAAGACCAGAAACATTATATTTTGGTGATTACTAAAATCCCGAACTAAGCCCAAATTTGGGTGTTAATGATAAAAGTACAGAAATCCTCTTCTGGCATTTGATGGAAGTCCTGAACGGTTAGCCTACTTTGTGAGCTAGGCCATACAAAGATATAAAGGATGACTAGAAGAACATGCATCTGATGTCCGGATCGGGTCGGGGGTCACCAGCCAAAGCAATATATAGCAGATTGGGAAACGGAGGATCATAAGTAGCTTCGGATTGGGTGGAGGAAGTCCGGTCTTCATCCTTCCTTCTCCTATTCATTCGATCCGAACCATGTACCAATGGATGGCAGTTACACCCCATAATTTTCTCAAGAAGCGGAGCGGTTAAGCAATTAATTAGCCCACGATCTCCCCATGTTCACCGGCAACCTGATGTTCTGTCACCATCATATCCTATCTGAACCCGACTTCTATGGGATGGAGACTACGTGTACTCGAACCGGAGCCAATCCAGAGGCATTTTCCACCTATAAATACACCTCCAATGCTCATTTCAAGGGATCTTTTGGCATTTTCATAACTCAAACTCCTTTACTATCCGAATTTCATTAACTTATTTAGATTACAATCGTCTTTTGAATCATATTGTGAAGGAAATTGAGTGAATCAACGTAAGTGAGAATTGAGTGAAAATCGTTGTTGTACTCGCATTCAAGACATCAATCCAAAGAGAAGAAAGTGGACGTAGGCTATTTAACGCCGAACCACTATAAATTGTGTGTTTTCGTCGTTTTTGATTTCATTTCAATAGAATTATTATTAGTTTGGGTGTTAGAGACAATTTTGGACCTAACATTTTGGTGGTTTCACCGATAAATCTTTGAATTCTTCGCTTTTTGGGATTATCATTCTACTATTTGTACCTTCAAAGTTCAAAGAAGTTAATCCTCCGTTTTAACATCTTTAAGTACCTTTTGGTGAACCATTGAAGAATTGAACACTATGGCCAAAACGAAAGGAAAAGAAGTGCAAGGCGCTACGGAGAACGATGCTAGAGAGAATCGACAAGTCATGGTATTGACGAGGTCGCATGGACAAGACTCTGGAGCAGGTCGCTTTGGTCAGGAAGGTCCGATCTGAGCAGGTGACTCCGATCCGAGCTGACCAGAAGATGTTGAGGCCACTCGCTCCCCCCATCTGAACTGGTCCGGTCCTACTACCTTGCTCCGATCCGAACCAGAATGAAGCTGGAACTTCTACTCGAGCTCCCTCCAATGCTCCGATTCCAGCTGTTATGACCAATGATCAGCTTGACCCGTTTGCACCTGTCACCCAAGGAGATTTTTCATGCATTCTTGACATGCTCCAGAGTACTAAGAAGGCATTGGAAGCCCATAAGCGTGATAGTCTTTGCATGCAATAAAACATGATCACTACGAGTAGGGAACTCCAGGAGCTACGGAGGCCAAAGACACCTTCCCCAATACATCGTCTTGCTGTAGACGATTCATCTTCTTCAGATGAGGGACATCCTCGTGAAAGAAGACCGCTAGAGCGACCTCAGAATCTTGATCAACTAACTTTTGGATATTTAGGATCCCGCGAAGACTATGCTCGTGTGTTAGGGCCTGATGACCCAAGCTTGAAAGAGCATATGCTGTTGCCCATGTGTGGATCCCATGTTCTTCACAAGGATCCTAACATTACTAATCCTATGCAACAACAACTTCTACATCCCTTCCCTCCTGAGATCGACTGAGAGCATAGGGAGCAATGTAGAGCAGCGGCCGCTAGAAACAGGTGGTTATCCCCTAATCAGGATCCCAGGGGTAATCCAAATATCAAACCTAAAGAACCGGTGTAGACATTACAAAATGCCGATGTATGGGCGATGGTGCGTCAGACTATGTCCGAAAGTCGATGGTACACTAATGAGGACTGGGGTATTGAGCGAAGTCATACCCCCTTCACAGATGATATATTGGATTTCCAGTTCCCTCAGCGGTTCAACTTGCCTCAGATGGATCGGTATTCAGGAAGAACGGACCCAGGGCAGCATCTGATGAGGTATGCATGGTCAATGAATGCCGCAGCAGCTCCAGATGCTGTAAAATGCAAAGCCTTTCCAATTTATCTTGAAGACGTGGCGTTAATGTGGTTCATTCGACTCCCTCCTCGATCGATATCAAATTTCACAAAATTGAGTGAACGCTTTATGAACCAGTTTTGACTTCACGCCCGAAAGTCCAAGTGCGTCATAGAGTTGTCACAGATTAAACAGGCCCTAGGAGAATCTTTGAATTCATATTTAGACCGCTTCAACCTTGTCGTAACCGAAGTTAGTGACCCTCATGAGCCCACTATTCTGATGGCCTTGATAGAGGGGGTCGACCCTCACACAGAATTCGGGGATTACTTGTCTGGAAAACCGCCTCCTACTAGAGAATTGTTCTATGAAAAAGCTAATATTTGCTCAAAGCGAGAAGAAGCTCACGCAAATAGAAAGAGAAAGTCCGAAGGGGCCTCGAGGGAAGGTGTCCAAAGTAATGTTACTGTGAAACAATCTGGTGATAGTTCAGGGAAGGTTGAAGTAACGTTTGCAACCAGAGTAGAGGTAATAACAACAGGAATGGGAATGGCAATAGAAGGAATAGGAACCGAGGGAGTAACTCTAGTAAAAGACCCAGATTTCATACTTTTGAAAACTATACACCGTTAAGTGATACGTTGGAGAATATTTACTTGGATACATATAGCATATTGCAGTACAAAAACCACCACCCAGAGACTCCATTGAAAAAGAGATCACAATGGGAAAGTTTTGTTCGTTCCATGGAACCCACGGTCATTCCACCAACGAATGCCATCATTTGAGAGATATAGTTGAAAGATTGCTGCGGGAAGGGAAGTTAGATGAGTACAACGTTGCCCTAAGGGACAGGGGGCAAGGGGGATAGGCTCCAGACCAAAACCAGCCTACTTCAAAACCCACAACCCAGCAGAAAGGTAAGGGGATCGTTATCAATACCATTATAGGCAGAGCCTACCTAGCCAGTCGTAGTTTCAAAGCGATGGATCAGTACGTCAACGCCGCCAAGTATTTTGAGGTAGGAGAATGCAGTAACCTCGAAGACATCACTCCAGTAAAACAACAAAAGACGATGTCAAATGATGTCATATTCCGTAGTAGAGATGATTCTAGAGTTCAATCTCTAACTGAAGATCCACTGGTAATTACCACGACCATCGGCCCTGCTTTAGTCCACAAAGTGTTGGTGGACAGTGGGAGTTCGGTCAATATCCTCTTCAAGAAAGCTTTCGAACAAATGAGACTTGAAGCAAAAGATCTAAAGCCCTGCGAAGGATGGATACATGGCTTCAACGGGGCGTCGACGGCTCCGATGGGCTACGTAGAATTACCGGTGACATTAGCGCAGGGAGATCGGTAGAGAGTGAGAATCCTGCCATTTGTAGTTTTGGATGTAGAGTCACCCTAAAATTCCTTCCTAGGCCGACCGGGCCTTGCCGAGTTTAGGGCATGTATTGCACCTTGGTGCTTGCTGCTTAAATTCCCGACTGATGCAGGAATTGGGGTGATGAGAGGCGACCAAGCTATGGGACGAGCTTGTTACATGACGGAGTTGAAGATGCTAATGAAGGGGTTGAATATAGAAACAAAGGACGATTCTTCCCATCTGAAGGAGAACTCAACACAGCAATTAAGGGGTCCAGCCCCAAGAGAGTCGACCATAGATGTGCTCGAGGATATAGATCCCAGAGAGGATAAAGAACCAGAGGATAGGAAGGTGACTTCCAAAGAGATAACAGTATATATACATATTGATGAGACAGATTCGACAAAAGTACTAAAGATCGGATCGCAACTAGATCCAGTTCGAGCGAAAGAGTTGGCTGATTTTTTAAGGGAAAATCTGGATGTGTTTTCTTGGACTCATGCTGGCATGTGTGGGATTTATCCTGCCATTATGAGCCACTCTTTATGTATTAATCCAAAGCATCCACCAGTCAAATAGAAAAGACGGATGTTAGGCCTAGAGCGGTTAGCAGCTTTGAAAGAAGAGGTAGAGAAATTAAAAGATAATGGATTCATTAAGGATTCAAAATATCCCGACTGGATATCAAATCCTGTCCTGGTCAAAAAAGTCTAACGGGAAGTGGCGTACATGTATCGACTTCTTTGATTTAAACAAGGCCTGCCCGAAGGATAGCTTTCCTCTTCCCAGAATTGATCAACTAGTAGATTCAACGGCTGGGCACGAGCTTTTATCCTTTACGGATGCCTATTCTGGGTACAATCAAATTCCCATGCACATACCAGATTAGGAGCATACAAGTTTCATCACAGACTTGGGGTTATATTAATATGTGGTAATGCCATTTGGGTTAAAGAATGCAGGAGCCATTTACCAGCGCTTGGTCAACCGCATGTTCTATAATCAAATCGGGAAAACCATGGAGGTTTACGTGGATGACATGCTTGTGAAGTCTAAAAAATCTTCCAACTATACAAGGGACTTAGCTGAAATGTTTGATATTCTTCGAAAGTATGGAATGAAGTTAAACCCCCTAAAATGCTCATTTGGGGTTGCATCTGGAAAATTCCTTGGGTTTATCGTGAGTTCTCGAGGAATTGAGATAAATCCTAGTCAAATAGCAGCAATAAGGGATATTGAAGAACCACGAAAGATAAAAGATGTTCAAAGCTTAGCCGGAAAAGTTGCTGCATTGAGCAGGTTTATCTCCAAAGCTACAGATAAGTGTGTACCTTTCTTCGATCTAATAAAACGAGGAAAGCAAAATTTTGAGTGGACCCCTGACTGTGTGGAAGCGTTCCGGAATTTATTAGACTTATTAGAAAAGCCTCCAATATCATCAAACCCATGGAACATGAGGATTTGTTTGTCTACCTAGCGGTATCATCTCACGCCGTTAGTACAACATTGGTACGTGAAGAGGATAAAGTCTAGAGGACTGTATACTACGTGAGCAAAAAGCAAGCTGCTGCAGAACGTAATTATCTGAAGATAGAAAAACTTTGCTTATAGCCTCTTGATTGCTTCCCGCAAACTTCATCATTACTTTCAGGCTCACACGAAAGTTGAACACACCAATCAACCTTTAAAACAAGTGTTGCAAAAACTCGAAGCATCGGGGCGGTTACTTAAATGGAACATCGAGCTGAGTCAATTTGATTTAAATTTTCAACCACGGAAATCAATAAGATGGCAGGAATTGGCCGACTTTATAGCTTAATTCACAATTCCCGGAGAGGAAACGGTGGGTGACAAGGTAGTTACTTTAGACCAAGAATTAGAGCTTAGCCCGTGGAAGCTATATATGGACGAAGCCAAAAATGATCGAAGGTCCGGCGCCGGAGTTGTTTTAATAACTCCGGAAGGACGATCTATTTACTATACATTGCGATTAGAGTTTGCTGCTACCAATAATGATTCCGAGTATGAAGCCCTGATTGCCAGGTTAAAACTTGCCAAAGAACTGGGAGTGAAGACACTGGATATATGTTGCGATTCCAAGATAGTTGTATGCCAGGTCCGGGAGGAATTTATTACTAAAGGACCTCGACTCGTTACTTATCTCAAAAAGGTAAAGGATTTGCTGGGAAGTTTGGAGCATTACAGCATAACGCTTATTCCAAGAATGGAAAATCAGAAAGCAGATCGGCTGGTAAAGCTAGCAAGTTCTGACAATCCCAAAGAAACTGAAATGATTCCGATAGAGATTTTGGAATCACCGAGTTTCGACCAAATGGAAGTGGAACTAGCCTTGGAAGTCAACTCAGAGAGAGAATCATGGATGACACCGATCAAGAATTTTCTCAAGAATGGAACCCTCCCGTTGAAGAAAAGCGAAAGACGAGCTGTAAGACGCAAGGCTACAAGATACGTTTTACAGGACGACGTCCTTTATCGCCAAGGGTTTTCAATGCCCCTACTACGGTGTATCGCACACAACGACATCAAACGAGTACTGCAAGAAGTTCATGAAGGTGAGTGTGGGGACCACACCGAGGGCCAAACCCTAGCAAATAAAGTATTACGGTATGGATATTTTTGGCCTACAGTGAATAAAGAAGCGGTTGATTATTCACGACGCTATGACAGGTGTCAAAGATTTGCCAAGACTCCCAGAGCGCCTCCAACTCAGCTCAAGTCAATGGTAAGCCCATGGCCGTTTGCCATGTGGGGGATTGATATTATTGGAGTGTTACCTATTGCCAGAGGAGGAGCTAAGTACGCAATCGTCGCTGTGGACTATTTCACGAAATGGGTGGAAGCTGAACCTTTAACAATGATCACGGCAAGAAAGGTGATCAGTTTTATGGTCAGAAACATTATCTGTCGATTTGGGATACCGAAGACCATCATAACTGATAACGGGACATAGTTTGACAACGTCGAATTCAGAAACTTCTGCCAGAAGTACAAGATTGATAAACGGTACACTACTGTAACTCACCCGCAGTCAAATGGCTAAGTCGAAGCAATAAAGAAGGCCATTAAATCTATTCTCAAGAAGCGGTTGGAGCGAGCCAAAGACAAATGGGTAGATGAGTTGCCACTAGCTTCATGGGCCTACGAAACAACCTTTAAGACGGCCACCAGCCATACTCCCTATTCACTTTCCTTTGGGCCAGAAGCAGTAATCCTGGTAGAGTTGGAAGTCCCTTCTCATCAAGTCGCGTACTATGACCCAATGACAAATAGAACACTCCTCCTTGAGTCTCTTGATATGGTTGAAGAAAAAAGAGGCGAAGCAGACTTGCGCGCCTCAAGACATCGATATCAAGTGGCACGTTATTATGACAGGAAAGTTCGCTTCAAAACCTTTGAGCCAGGAGACTTAGTGCTAAAGCGAGTCTTCCCGCCTTCAACCTAACTAGGTCCAAAATGGGAAGGGCCATACACCATCCAACGAAAGCTTGATACATGAGCATTCAAGCTGATGACCGTGGACGGTGAAGAGATTCCCAAAGCTTGGAACGCTCAACACTTACGGCAATATCTGAGCTAAATATGAAATGTCTTCCTTTTTGTTTTTATAAACTATGTAAAAAGGCATGTCTTGCCTTAAAAAGTTTGTTTATATGAACAAAGGATTATGAAGTGGATGTAGGCTATGACTTAGCCGAACCACTATAAAACTATCCTGTGTCATTTATTTTCCTGCATTATTTATGTCTTTAACCATTATTCTGTCATGACAATGAAACACAAAACACAAAATTAAATTTCAAAAATTGGAGATAACCCATGTGCAAGAGCAAACAAAATGACCATTTGCATGATAAGATGCAAAGAATGGGAAGACGACATTCCTAACTCTAACTCTCATGAAACGTGAGAGAGTATAAAGGACGGGAAGACGACGTCCCTTGAGGCGTGAAGGTGCACCTAGATAAGAGACCGCCTCAGTAATACTCTAACCTGGTTATGAGACAGGAGAGTATAAAGATGCTAAAAAGAATGGGCATCAATGATGAAAGGAATATGGCCCCGTCAGAGAATCGGGGACAGCTGAATTTTGAATTTAATCGATCTTGAATAAGTCTTAATTAGTTGTACAAGATTGATTGGGGGCATATATATGTACACATGTTCCCCTTAATAACGACTTTACTATATAACTGTGATTTGACATGCTGTTCGTTTTCATTTTTATCTAAATGTTAAAATGTATGGATATCAGACATTGTAGGGAATAAACCACTTTATTCACAAATATGTGAGTTTATACAGGAAGACTAAGCAAAAGACGCGAGGGCCGCACTCACTACAATATTAGCGAACCAGTAGAATATCAAAATAAAATAAAATAAAATAAAGCACATTACCACTTGGGCTTTAGAGCAGACTTGGATTTTTTGGCTGCCTTAAGAGCATTTCTAGCTTCTTTTCAGCATCAGACATGAGACGCTTTGGCCTTTTCTTCTCTATAGTTGAAGTACCATAATCAGTAGATTTCTTCCCAGGAGTCGGAACACTGGAATCAAGAGAAGATTTTTTAGCAAGCTCTTCTGTAATTGACCTAGTTGAAAGCTTAACAACTAACCTCGATCCAGTATCCACCACTGCAAGGGGATTAAGGCTTTCGGGGTTTAAGTCCTTGACTTTCAGCTGCATGCGCTTGTCTTGTTAGGCTTTCATTTCAGCCAAAGTCACGTCATCGGCACTTTTCGAATCCCCAATTATAGCCACATCGGGATCTTCTTCATGCCCCTCATTACCATCGTCATCTTTCAAGGCATCTATCTTTTCGTCATCATGAGAAGTGTCGGCCTTAGACGGTTCAGCCCCCCTCCGGATCCGACAATGTTAGCCTTATCCTGTCCTTCCTGAGCCTTTTTTACGGATTCTTCCCCAATAGAGGCTCCCCGAGGCTCATCAATCTTCTTGGCTGGTCCTGCACCTACAGAATGAGAAGCAACAGTTATAAACTCAGGAAAAAATAAAGGATCCTCGATCGATTACCCAATGATGTGATGAAAGGTGGAGACAGCCTTGAAAAATTGAGGTGAAAAGGTAGAAGTACCTTCTGATGATATCTCAATTGGGGCGGCTACTGTCTCTAAAGCTGATTTGGGTACAGGAGATAAAAGAGACGCTTTAGAAATTCCCGGATTCTCGGGATCATATCCCTCAACTCTAGTAGTTTCGGCGATAGTAGAAGAAGAACCAACTTCAAGGATATTCTTTTGTTTGGCCAGGCGTTTCTCCTCCTCCATGGCAGCAACAATGAGGTAATACCCCTGGGCAGGCGTGTCAGTTCATCATCTCTTAGATACTTCTCCATAAGTTTGTCATCATCAACGAACTCTACCTTAAGTTCCTCTTTCTCCCATTCGATGATTTGACTCCATATGTGAACTAAGGTAGTCGGATAGTCTTCGAACCAAGAGATGTTTCAACGATGAATTATGTGTGCAAAGAATTCAATCATTAGTTCACCAAAACCATGCAATTCTTCCTGAGCCTCTGATAGCTTTTTATGGGTTTCTTCAGCAGATTTAATGGCGTTATCCACATTCCCCTCAGCTAGGGCAGCCCTAGTCTCGGCTTCCATTAACTTGGACTCCAAGTCAGCATTTCATTTCTCTAGTTTAGCATTTTTCCTTGCCAACTCGGCCTTTTCTTGCTCAAGAGTATTGTAAGCTAGTTGCATTTTGACACTGTCTGACTTAGCATCTTCTGCTTGTTTCTTCAACTCCAAACGTTCTTGACTATGAGATTCCAGCAAGTCATGATAACACTTTTGTAATTCCTCAAATTGCTGTTTGAAGTTGTTGGCATCTCATTGAGCAATGATGAGTTGAGCCTGTGCGTCTTCTAAGTCCTTCTCCAAATTTTTCAAAGCATTCTCATCGGAATCCGCAGCCTTCTTCATTGAATCAATGTCTGTAATTAAGGCTCGAATGATTCAAGAGAGATTGTGTGAATGTTTGTACATCTCCGAGTATTGTTTTTCAACTGCATCAATCTTTGCTTTAGCCTCATCTGCCCACTTTGAAGAAATAGGCTCAAGTGCGGGTAAGAAGGTTAGATTCTCAAAGTAGTGGTCTGGGAACTGCTTCTCTAGATATGTCAGCTTAATTTTGGAATTAACATCCAGTGGTGGGGGCTTGCAGTATGATAGTTCAATGTGTTTCCGCTTAGCAGGGACGATGGCTACATAACCTTTTCCAGATCGCTTCTCAGAAACTTTGTGTTTGTCTCGTGAATCGGCATGTTTCGGTGGACTTTTTTCCCGACTATATTTGTCTTGAGGAGAAGTTCGATCTTTGGATTGCGACATGTCTTCTCCACGATGACTCTGATGGCTCTTATGCCTATCTGGATCCGACCGGATAGAGGAACGAGAGCGCGAGGTGTGTGGCCGATGAGAATCATGAGGCCTTCTTTTATCTCTGCTTTGGCTCTCACGGCGATCATGCTCGATGCCGGAAGGAGGACTAGACATGATACGGCGCATTTTCTGACATCATAGTAAGCGCGAGACATTGTACCTGCACAACAATATAAGTGGAATTCAGAATCAATTCTCACGTAAGACAAGAGTGCTGTGACGTGCGGTGCTAATGTATTATGTGCATCCTAAGTGGTGCTCCCCCCAACAAACCCGAGTCTAAAGCCAGACTAGCATGAGCGGGCTCTTTGGCCTTCGCGGGAGTAGTCTCCTTTGAAGAAGTGAAAGTTAAAGGATTCGTGCCAAAGTCCTCTAAAGTATAGATGGTTTCAGGCAGGGGATGATTTTCTAAACCCTTAAATGTGGAATCGTCGGTAGTAGGAGCATCTCCTTGAGAAGCATCTGTTGGCAGCTCTTTAGGGGATGTTCACTTCTCAGGAGAAATAGCATCATCAGGGACGGTATACCCTTCTCTGTGCTTTTCAGCTATGTTGGCTAACTCATCGTCCTGAGTTGAAGATGGAGAAGGTGAAGTCCGAAGAGGTATTGTTGGACCTTTCGAGCCCTCGCCCGTCTCAGGAATAATGTCTACCGGGGGTATGTACACATATGGACCTGTCCTATGACCTATACTACGGGTAATAGATAGTAACCCGTGATGATGGAGATACTCATCCTTAAGAACTTCGTCGATGGTTAGGAACTTTTGATCGCCATTGAGAAGCCGATGAAAACAACCAAAGTATAATTGATCCGATATTTGCTTTGGGTTATCAACTGTGAATGAAAAAGAAAGCAAGTTAATGTGTTGACATGAGCATTTAAAATTGAAATCTAGAAAGTCGGTGCTTTACTTGATTTGGTCCATCTCCTGGCGCACCCCGGCTGCTGTTCGATATAAAACCATTCAAATTTAGAATCTCCAGCCTTGCTGCTAAATGGAACAGTAATAATTTTCCTTTTTGGGACTGATTCAAAATATGAGAAGGAGGGAGTCTCTTGAGTCCAATGCTTGAAATTATAAAAAAGTGGACGTCATCGAAGGTAGGCTCTATACCTAAAACCTCTTTGTATGCTATATACAAGGTGTATAAATAAGCATAAGGATTGGGATGTAATTGCATGGGGGCAATCCGCATCTGTCTCAGAAAATCGACAACAAAAGGCGGAAACGGTGGAATAGCCCCAACCAGACACATCAATCGGGTAACTGCCATAAATCCTTCCGGTGGATTGTGCGGGCGATCTGTTTTCGACGGCACCGGGGTATCTCTTTTTAATATTCCATTTTTTAAACATATTTGGACAAGTCTATCATCATCGATTGTCGACCCAACAGAATCTTTGGGTAACTCCAATATAATGGCAGTTTCAAACTCATCGGGAGCACGATCATCTCCTACCCCTCCTTCCTCTTCATCACCAAAAGAAACTTCCCTATCAGATGGTATTTCACTATTGTGTGCTTCCACTTCATAATCTGGGCCCTCATCATCCCATTCAGGGTTTGAGGGAGAGGATATGTCATCAAGAGTGAGTTTATTGGAATTTTCTGCAACTTCTCTCTTTTCTGCTAACCTAGATGAACGTCTCTCTACTATGGTCGCTAAACTACTGAAGAAGCAATAACATAAGTTAGAGTAAAATAGCTTGTATCCCCCCGTGCACGTGTGTGAACTAAAATGTATGTCATGTGTGCAAAGGATGCAAAGTAAACACATAAGAGCATAGTGCAAAGGTTTGGCGATACAGTAATGTTCAGAACAGTCCTAAATATTTGCTCATGTTCATAAGGCACTATCCAAACTGTCCATAAAGTCATCGACCACGGCCAGCATTGATTGAGTTAACTGAATTACTTTTGGCAAAGTCATTTTGGATCGGTTTGGAAGTTAAATTGAAATAGCTATGGATCAGTTCGAGAGTATATGCTATGGTTGGATTAGATCAAGTCCCTTTTTTCTATATTGAGGTCGGATCGGTTCGGACATCCTGGGCATTCTGGGATCGGGTCAAGTACCCAGACCAATAGCGGACAAGCTCGCATACTACATTGAGACGGTTCAGATCGGATGGATGTAAAAGAAATTGGTTAGGATCGGGTCGGTTGACACCAAACCGAACCGCCCTTATGTCTCCAAAGCCATTCTCCCTATACTCCCATCCGACCCGAACCGATGTCACTCCCCATATTTTAGCTGCTCTTCTTTGTCCCATCTTTTCTCCTCCTACTTCCCACTTCGAGCCAATCCCATTCAGTCCTCCTTATTTTTCTTCAGTCACCTTCATCTTCCCCTACCAAAGACAAAGTTTTCATGGCGAATTCCTTTTTCGAAGTCAAAACAAGTTTGCTTCAGCACCGCCTCGAGGTGGCGACGACACCACCAACAACGATGGCGGACCAACAAAGGACCTTAACTCGACATGGCGTAGTAGAGGATGAATTCCCCTAAAAACTACTTTCGAATATGGAATCAAATCGATTAAAGCATGAAAAGGTTAAAGATTTAAGCCCACCTATGTAATCGATTTAAGGATTAAGGGAGAATTGCTGGAATTTTAAGAGCTAGGGTTGTGTTTTTCTCCGATGCAATTTCTAGAAAAACGATGGAAATAAAAAGAGAAGGCGGAAGTGAAGAAATGGCGAATTTATATGAGTACGAAGCGGCCCTTAGTATTCCTGCCTACATGACTCCGCTCAGATCGGAGGGTTGAGCCATAGTCATTTGGCTCATTCGCTTAACAGTGTTAAGTTGCAAGAAAGGCCATACGGATTAGGTCTAAACCCAAGAAGTGCCTTTGACATTGATTCAGCACATGACGTAGATTTAAAGAGAAACATACAAGATCTTACCTGAAGGACTTGTCGGACATCAAGCAAAGTTCTCGAAATAATTTAGGAAACGGAAAGCAGTTTGTGCGATCTATGGTGTATATATGTACGACATGCGTTGTGACATCACGAAGTGACACAACCCTACAAATGAATGGAAGCAATTGTTCGATGATTTACTTCAGAGACCAACGGATAGGCAATATCGAAGCACACTCCATTTCCAATAGAAGTGTCCTTCGAGGGGGCAAAATGTTAGCCTACTTTGTGAGCTAGGCCACACAAAGATATAAAGGATGCCTAGAAGAACATGCATCTGATGTCTGGATCGGGTCGAGGTCACTAGCCAAAGCAATATATAGCAGATTGGGAAATAGAGGATCAGAAGCAGCTCCGCATCGGGTGGAGGAAGTCCGATCTGCATCCTTCCTTCTCCTATTCATTCGATCCGAACCGCGTACCAATGGATGGCAGTTACACCCCATGATTTCCTCAAGAAACGGAGCGGTTAAGCAACCAATTAGCCCACGATATGCCCACGTTCACCGCTAACCTGATGTGCTATCACCATCATATCCTATCCGAACCCGACTTCTATGGGATGGAGACCACGTGTACCCGAACCGGAGCCACTCCGGAGGCATTTTCCACCTATAAATACACCTCCAATGCTCATTTCAAGGGATCTTTTGGCATTTTCAAAACTCAAACTCCTTTACTATCCGAATTTCATCAACTTATTCAGATTACAATCATCTTTTGAATCATATTGTGAAGGAAATTGAGTGAATCAATGTATTAGATAAGTGAGAATTGAGTGAAAATCGTTGTTGTACTCGCATTCAAGACATCAATCCAAAGAGAAGAAAGTGGACATAGGCTATTTAACGCCGAACCACTATAAATTGTGTGTTTTCGTCGTTTTTGATTTCATTTCAATAGAATTATTATTAGTTTGGGTGTTAGAGCCAATTTTGGATCTGACATGAACCAAACCTAGATTCGGGTATTAATGCTAAACCAGATGTCCACATCTGGTAATTAATGAGAAGTCCCGAACCATAACCCAGATTCAGGCATTTAATAGAAAACTATACATCCACGTCTGGTAGGTAATGAGAAGTCCCAAACCATTACCCAAATTCGGTATTTAATAGAAAACCATATATCCATTCTAGTAATTAATGAGAAAAAATCCAGATTCAGATATTTGTTATAGAAGACCAGATGTCCAGATCTGGTAATTTATGAGAAGTCCCGAACCATAAACCAGATTTGGGTATTTTTTTGTAGAAAACCAGATATCCACATATAGTAATTGATGAGAAGTCACGAACCATGACTCAGATTCGAGTATTGTGATAAAAGACCGGAAATACACTTCCGGCGTTTATAGTTTTGCTCCCCCCTTCGGGTTTGATTTGCAAAAGCAGATAATGTTCGTGCTTCGTTGGCCACTCTCTGAGTTTGTGTTCCCTTCTGCGGGATAACGTGTAAGAAGAGGCGAATGTGTGATTAGATTGCTCCTCCATAGCTTTGTTACCTCTGTTGGCGTAAGATGTAAGCATAGGATGTATGTGCTTACAGTGCTCCTCCAGAGCTTTCACTCCCTTCAGTGGGATGAAGATATAAGAAGAGGTATAGCGTGCTCTTTTGCGAGAAGAGGCAGGATGTGCTTAGCCAAAGCAAAGGCAGAGCATGCCCTTCTGCGAGTAGAGGCAGAGCATGCTTATTGTTCTTTTTTAGAACGTTTGTTCCCTTATACGGAAGTGAGGTACATAAGCAGAGATAGGGTATGCTCTTCTACGAGCAGAGGCAGGACATGCTTAGTCCAAGCACAGGCAGGACATGCTCTTTTTTGAGCAGAGGCAGGGCATGCTTATTCAGATGCTCCATCCCGACCATTTCTGGCGTGGATCCGAGGCTTAAGCTTTTCATGTTTTAACCTGGCCCTTTCTGATTTGGACGCTGCTAAAGGCTTACACCCTACCTCCTTACGGGAGATGCCTTGCCCTAACCATCTTGGAGGTGACAAGGATTTTTTACCATTGTAGGATGTTTCACCTATTCCAGATAGTTCCAAATTTTGAGAGGGTTCCCATCCCCTTATTCATGTGAACATTCTTGAGAAGTCTTTCTATCATTCACTTATCGTTGAAAAGTATGGTATCAAATGTTCTGCGTTCCATATTCTAGGTGCGAGATCACCATTTGGTTTGCAGAGCCGGTATGCTCCAGGTGTGATTTCTTGATGAACGATCAAAGGTCCTTCCCAATTTGGGCTAACTAGACCAATAGTTGGATTCTTTGTGTTGTCCATTACCCTTTATAGGACCAAATCTCGTTTTTGGAAAGCTCCATTCTTACCCTTGAATTGTAATACTTGGTGATTCTTTTTTGATATTCAGTCGTTCTAATGGTGGCTTCATCTCTTAACCCTTGAATTAGGTCTAGGAATTCCTTTTCAATTCTTGATTGGGATCAAATGCATAGGGTACCCTTCTGTGTGAAGGAATCTCAACTTCAACTAAAAGCATAGCCTAGCATCTATACATTAAAGAATATGGAGAGTGTCTTATTGTCATCTTGGCGGATGTTCTATATGCCCAGAGCACTAATGGCAATTCATCTACCCAATTTCCTTTAGCTTGATTTATCCGTTTCTTTAAGATTTTCTTTATGGATTTGTTTGCAGCTTCGATGACACCATTTTCCCTAGGATGTGCTATGAAAGAGAAACTCTTTATCATTCCATTTTTATCACAAAATCGTGTGAATTCTTCGCTCTCAAATTGTGTTCCGTTATCTGATATGATCTAATATGGAATTCCGAAGCATGTGACAATATTATTTATCACAAACCTCAACACCTTCTTAGTTGTGATAGTTGGGAGTGGTTCTGCTTCAACCCATTTGGTAAAGTAGTCGATGGCTATTACCGCATACTTAGCTCCTCTTTGGATATTGGTAGGGGTCCAATTAAGTGTATTCCCTATACATTGAAAGGCCATGAGTTTGAAATGGTGGTTAAGTCACGTGGAGGTAACCGGAGTATCCTATAATACCTTTGGCATTTCTCGCATTTCCTAACATACACAATTGCCTGACTAACCATTTGAGTCCAATAGAAGCCTTTTCACATAACTTTCTTGGCTAGCTTAATTCCATTGGAGTGATCTCCGCATAAACCTTCATGTGCTTCTTTTAACAAATCGATCCCGTCTTCAAGGCTTACACATCGTAAGTAGGGGAGTGAATGTCCTTTTTTTAAAGTACCTTGTCCATAATTACGAAGGTAGGGGCTTGATGTTCAACCTTTCTTACATCATGCTTATTAGTAGGTAAGGTTCCATTCAAGAGATAGTTCATGATGGGTGCCATCCAATTATTCTCGTAATGATAATCCATTTCAGTCGGCATGGGTTCCCCACTGGGGACAATATCTTTTTCTTTTTAGGTTTCCTTTGCCAAGGTTTGGGATCTAGTTAAGACTAGCAATTCTTTTCCTGGTTTAGATAACTCTCACTCAATGCTAGGATTTTTCTGATATCCTATAGGGATTACTCAAGTTTCAGGTGCTTCTCGAGAGCTAGCCAACTTTTCCATTGAGTCAGCTTGGGAAATTTCCCCTCTAGGTATCTAACGTATAGAAAAGTCCTCGAATTGAGAAAGCATCTTCAGTATTCTTTTCAG
Source organism: Allium sativum (assembly GCA_030737875.1). Taxonomy (NCBI): domain Eukaryota; kingdom Viridiplantae; phylum Streptophyta; class Magnoliopsida; order Asparagales; family Amaryllidaceae; genus Allium; species Allium sativum. The sequence goes on along the minus strand of CM060926.1, from coordinate 1,011,086,469 downwards.
TATAATGCTAACCGAGCATCTTTGGTTTGGTAGGTTTACTTAATTTGATTTATGATTAGTTGTGAGTTGCTGAATATCTTAATCTAGGGTATCTTTGATTGTAGTGCTAAATTCAATCCTGCCACCATCGACTCATATTCTGCCACATTGTTTGTTGCAGTAAATCCTAACTTCATTGTGTAATGCAAATGATTCAATTAGAGGTGATTATTACATATCCAGCCCCTGCCTCTTGCTCATTTGATGCTTCATCCACAAATATTTTCCATTTGGCCTTCAGGTCGTTTTCCTTTATTGATTGTTATGTAATGAAACTTGTGCACTCATTTACGAAGTCTGCAAGAGCCTACCCTTTAATGGATGCACATGGTTGGAACTCAATTTCGTGCTGGTTAAGCTCAATTCCCCACTTTACTAGCCTTCTTGAAGTTTCTAGCTTATTGAAAACTTGTTGAGTGGAAAGTTGGTCAGAACCTTAATGGGATGTGCTTGAAAGTAACCTTTAAGATTCCGTGCTGTAAGTATTAGACAATAGGCTAATTTCTTTACTATAGGGTATCGGGTTTCTGCTTCCTTTAACCTCCTACTTGCATAATAGAATAGGAATTGTATTCCATTGCTTTCCCTAATAAGAACTGAGCTGATTATATATTATAAGACTTCCATATAATGATATAATTCCTTCCCTGCTTTTTGGGTTGACATAATTGGAGGCTTTCCCAAACAGTCCTTCAATTCCTGGAAAAACTTTCTGCATTCTTCATTCCATTCAAAGTTCTACTTCTTCTTAATTACATCAAAGAAACGGACAAACTTATCAGTGGCTTTAGAAATGAATCGACTCAAGGCCGCTACTTTACCATTTAAGCTCATGACTTCTTTGCTTGTTTTTTGGTTCTTCCATGGCTATGATTTGATTAGGACTAGCTCCAATACCATGTTCGCTGACAACATATCCTAGGAACTTTCCGGACTAAACCCCAGAAGAACACATCTGAGTATTTAATTTCATTTGATATTCTCTCAAGATGTTGAACATTTCCCCTAGATCCTCCAAATAATTTTCTGCTTTGTTAGACTTCAATAGCATGTCATCCACATATAATTCCATATTTCATCCTATTTGATCTTGAAACATCATGTTAATCAACCTATGATATGTTCCCCATCATTTTTTAATCCGAAGGGCATTACTTTGTAACAAAACGTTCCCCAATCAGGAATAAGCTTGTATGGTATTCATCGGGTTTGAACATAGGGATTGGTTTGTATCCTGAGTAAGCATCTATGAGAGATGGCAACCTATATCCACTAGTCGCATCTACCAACTGATCTATTCGGGGAAGGGGATAACAATCCTTTGGGCAATCTTTGTTTAGGCTCGTGTAGTCGACACAATTCCTCTACTTCCTATTAGACTTCTTCACCAGTATTAGATTTGCTAACCACTTGGGATAAAAGACTTCTCGGATAAATCCACTTGCTAGTAATTTCTTGACTTCCACTTTGAAGGCTTCTGACCTGTCTCTGTTATACTACCTTTTCTTTCGTCGGATAGGGATTACATAAGGGGTTGATCTTCAGAGCATGACTCATGATGGAGGAATTAATTCCTACTATGTGTGAGTGGGTCTAAGCAAATACATCCTTATTGTACTATAAGAACTGAATAAAATCCGTTTTTAATGGTCCTTCCAACATATTCCCTATTTTGATAGTTTTGGCCTTGTCGGTTAGATCCACACTTCTCTCTCCAAGTCTTCTATTGGTTTAATTCTTTCTGTATCCCCCTCAGGAATCTTATTCAGTTACAATCTCTTCTTCTTCTATTGAATTTATTTCATCGTCACTCTTTCTTTCCCTTCTCTGAGAAGTGTACCTACCATTCATAGTTTGCTAGTCTTACTGATTCTTATTTTAGCTTCGAATGATGGATGTAGTAATCCATCATAGAAGGGTTGAAAAACAGTAAAAGAATCAAAGTAAGCAAGATACTCCTTTTTGTATTGGTCAACGGCTGCAAAGTACAACTCGTAAGAACTAAATTGTTCTCCCTTGATTGTGCCCCAACCCTATTTTGTTAGGAACTTCATCATAAGATATTTGGACGAGACGAAAGTATCTAATTCATCCAGAGCTGATCGACTAGAGAAAGCATTGTAGTAGTAAGGTTGATCAATGACGACGAAGAGAGTCTCAAAGGTCTTGTAGGGAGGAGATAACTCAGTTAGGACCAAAAGCTTGACCTGCCCTACCGGAGTTGACCATTTATTGTTGAAGCCAAAGATAAGCTTATTACTTAGCTCTAGCTTTTGCTCAGAAATACCCATTTGGTCGAAGGCGTGCTTATAGATCACATTTATCGCACTTCCAGTATCAACAAGAATTTTGGCCGTTACAGAAAACCCAATATGTGTTGTTATCATAAGAGGGTCATTGTGGGGATGATGAACACCCTTTTACATCTCGTTTGGGGAAATCATTAGGTAATGCATCTTAATATTATAGTGGGCATGTTAACACCAAAATTTACATTAGCCAAATATAAAAAGCCAAAACTAAACAGGGAAGCTCTGAAAGGAAGCTCCTAAAGTTGCGGAACCGGCACAAGGAGCAAGAAATCAGAAAGTTGATACTAGTAGCGAAAGGTTCAAGGAATCAAGGCCGATTCCGGAAGCCCGAGAGTATTAGACTAACACCGATAGCAGAAGAATAAAAGAAGCAATAACAATAAAGAAAAAGGAAAATCATGGCGTCGGCAATACCAAATAGTATACTACTATCCTAGTGACGACACCGAAGCCAAGACAACAAAGAGATCAAAAAGGAATGACAATATTAATGAATCCTGAAAGAGTGAAGAAGAAGATAGAGACCTAGAATTGATACCAATGGACAATGAACAATTTAGCTTGGTCGGCAGCAGAGAAGGAAGTCAAGCTTCTGAAAATGACATCCAGAAGGCCAACGTCAAAAGGTAAATAGGATCAAGACGTAAGACTAGCACCAAAAGGGTGTTTCGGAAGCACATAACCAATGCCAAACCACTGAGACGGCTGAACTGAAAGCAAAAGGAAAAGCACAAAGCAGAGATAGGAGAGAGCAAAGGGATATCAATATCCATGTGATTGGTATCGATACCGACAATAAATATTCAAGATGAAGGCACGAAGCCGAAACCGGATTCATCAAGGAGATAAAAGGCTAAAAACAAGTAAAACTGGACAAGGAGAAGCTATCGGTACCAATAGTCTCGGTATCGATACCAACGGGCAAACCTACACTTGGAGTAAGCATCAAAGGTGAAATTAAGTGACAAAAGATGATAGTAACTAGAGGCAAAATCAAGTGCATGGAGAAACGAAAGCAACTAGACCGGCACCGAATATGCATTCGACACCAACACCGAACTCACCACAATTTGACATAAAAAGCTTAGAACAAGGGAAAAGAGATGAAGATTCTGAAGTCACAAGAAGCGAATGCACGAGAACATTCTATAAAATCTCAAAGCCAAAACCAGAGCTTGTTGTTGGAGACCGAAAGCAATTTCGGAGGTTATCAATACCGAGGGACTTGATATTGATACATATGAAAAACAACATCAAGGTTAGACTCCTAATGCCGAGACCGACACTCCGAAAGCCAGATTGGACACAAAAACAATGCTAAGTAGAAAGAAAGGTGGCCGAAATCACCGCTACCGGAACTGAAAGGTTCACATCGACCGAAAGTCAGGTGCCACATCTGAAAGAGGCTTCTACGGAGCTGATAGCAGAAGGATGAAGCGGAACCAGGCCTTTTTCCTGAATGTTACCGAAGGGGATCCAATTTTTCTACAAATAAGACCCCATGGGTCTCATTTGAAGGGTTTTTTTATCATTCCATGATCTTATTCTCATTTCTAAGAGAGCTAACCCTAATTTGTAAATTGATTTGGGAATTTATTATTTAACCTCCTCTATGAATAAAATCATCAAATCCCTTAAAGTGGACGTAGGTTCAATCCGTACTGAACCACTATAAATTGTTGTGTTCTTACTATTTTCGCGTATTATACTATATTATGGCTATGCTTCTGATTGCTTTTTACTATGCTTCTGATTTACCAAAATACCCTTTCCTACATCATTTAGCTTTCCGCTTGCTACGAGCTTACGGAGCCCTTATCCCAAGGTAACTGTTGGTACTTAAGTCTCGTAAGCGTGATACTCACCTCTTGAAGGAAGAGTAACCAATCTTATGGTTTAAGACCTTGATATCTAGGAAACGGTGCACTAACTCAAACTTGTAGGAACTAAGCTATCCATAAGTACCTTTAGGTCCATACCCTTAGTTACTTATTTGGGTGTTGACAAAAAATATCGTTAATAGGGCATTCTTAAGTGATCCCTCCTCTTGAACAGAGAATATTCCCTCGTGTGCCTCCTTCAGATAACGGTTTCGAGCAGCTTGGCTATTCCCAATGGGATATAGCCCACCGTGGATCACATTAATTTTGTTTATTGGAGGGCCCAAATCTAGTTGACCCTCCTCAATTGGAGCTTCAAAGAGTTAGCCGAGACCTTTTGGTTTCTATTGGTGTGCTGAGTTGATTGTTGTTTGTCCATAACAAATTCTTTCAAATGTCCTTTATGAATGAGCTTATGAATTATTCCTTCTAACACCTTGCATTCATTAGTCTTATGCCCATTTGTCTTGTGGAACTTATGATGCAGAATGAAGCTTTATAACAAAATTCAGTCTTACTACAGACCAATCCAGTTTCATGGAGAAACAACCACGCATCAGAAAAGGTGGTCTGTTCAGAAGAAAACGAAAGCCTAACATGGATATAAGACAAGAAGTTGCAGGGAATCCCCTTCTGTAGAGAAATAATGATGGTAAAGGTTCCATCTGGAATAAAAGAGAACAAACTCGTATATGATGGGACTACAGGCCCCGAAGAATACCTTGTCGGTTTCGAGGATTGCATGGATACGTATAATGCTTTTGAAACCCTTTGATGCCAGATCTTCCTAACAATTCTTCGTGTAAAAGCTATTGAATGGTGCAGTCATTACCATGGCCCAGTCATTACAACTTGGAAACAATTTTCCACTCCATATGCAAAAAGGCTCGACAATTAGCATTTATGATTTAGCTAGAATCAAACAAAGACCAGAGGAGTCGCTCAATTGCTATCTAAAAAGGTTTCATAATAATTCGCTCAATGCGAAAGGGGCAACTGATGGAGAAAACATGAGAGTTGTGCAATCAAGGTTGCTTGTGCCATCCTCCTTTTGGAAATATCTTATCTTAAATGAATGTGAGTGCTTGAATGATTTGTACTCAAGAGCCAATAAATCCATTCGTATGGAAGAAATACTTAATGCAAGGAAAAGCTTGAAGTAAAAATAGGAGACAGAAGGGTTTGGCTACAATCCCCTTGCAGAGGGCTCTTCAGAATCAGGAAAAGGGAAAGATTATTGTTATTATCACAAGACAGAGGGCCACAAAACTAGTAAATGCCATGATTTGATAAAGATACACCAAGCCGAAAAGAAAAGGAAGTTTAACTAAGAAATTTAAAGTAAGACTAGTGGGTAAGCTAGTCAGAGGCAACGCCACATGGGAATGAGAATTTAACAATAAGTCTCCTATCTCTGATTACTTTTATTAGTCGTTTAACCTTGTCTTTTTTACTTATGATCAAACAAATGTTAATGTAAGTTCCAGTGTTATTACAGTAAAATTTAAACCCTGTTCATGCCTATGCATACAACAAGAGCTCAGGGGGAGCACTAAAATGCCCTCAACCGTTGTCTATGTCTCGTCTAGCAGAAGGGAATGAAAGCTCAAATAGAAGCACTTAAAGAACGCAATGCAGGACAAAGTTATAAATCAATAACAAGCTTCGATGGAAGCTGCTTAGATAAATATGCAGCAAAGAAATGATTAAGCACCCGTCATAGCTTAGATTTAAAAAAAAACATTCTTCTAGATCTTATCTCCACTATTTAAGAATTCCATGAACTTTGTCAAACGTGTTTTATTGACATACTTAAATGCTTCTACAGAAGGTGTGGAACCTACCCTTGATGAAAGATATTCAATAAAGCCTTCAGAAGGAAAGGAAAATCAACTAAGCCTTCGGAGGAAAAAGAAAATCAATAAAGCCTTCAGAGGGAAAGGTAAACCAATAAATCCATCAGAAAAAAGGTAAAACACACAAAGCTTCCAAGAAGAGAAGCACAATCAAACAAAGCTTCCGAGAAGAGAAGCAAAATCAAACCAAGCTTCCAGAGAGAGAAGCATCAACAAACAAAGCTTCCGAGAAGAGAAGCGACAACAGACAAAACCTCCTAGAAGAGGAGCATAAAACGAAGTTTCCAGGGAGAGAAGACATATCAAACAAAGCATCCAGAACAGGAGCGCCAAATAAAGTTTCCAAGTAAAAAGCCGCACCTCCTACAATGGAGTCTCCTTTGGGATAAGGCTACAATACCTTCATCCCCCGCAAAGGAGTCTCCTTTGAGTAGGGCTTAATACTTCATCTCCAGCTAGTGGATTCGCTCCCAAAGTGGTGCTAGTTATGCATGCATCTACCCATAAAGGGACCAGTGTCACTCTGTTAGAGAGTATTCATGCATTTGCATATCCTATGGGTTAGGAGTAAGTCTAGGCATTAGATACCCAATAGCCAAATAATCAAACGGAACTACTGTCGAATGACTATTTGGTTCAGGAAAGGATTAATTTATTTCGAAAGCAATCCTCTATGTACACATCTGTAGAGTCATCCCTCGGAGTACTTAAGATTCTTTCGCTCGCATGTTTTCTATGAGCAAGCTTCCGAGGAACCCACAAATAATTTATGCTTGTTGACTACCTTCACTAATGATTGGTCTATTTAAACATTGTTTGCATAGATAATATTTGGATAATGTGTGATGCTTTTATTGGATGCTCTTTAAGTAAGTTGTTGATAGTTCTGTCGTGCTTGTATTAATGCATAATTTCAGATGGAAATTTCGGGTTTCAACTTACATGCGTGTGAGTCTCAGGTTTTCTATATGATTTATGGTAGAATGCGAGTCTTCGAGTTTCTACATGATTTCTGGTTTCTACTTACTTGAGTGTGATCTCGGGGTTTCTATATGATTTATGGTTTTTACTTACTCGAGTGTGAGTTTTGGGGTTTCTTTATGATTTCTGATTTCCATTTACTTGAGTGTGAGTCTCAGGGTTTCTATATGATTTCTGGTTTTAACTTACCTGAGTGCGAGTCTTGGGGTTTCTATATGATTTATGGTTTCTACTTACCCGAATGTGAGTCTCGGGATTCTATATGATTTCTGATTTCAATTTACCCGAGTTTGAGTCTCGGGGTTTCTATATGATTTATGGTTTCTTCTTACCAGAGTGTGTGTCTCGGGGTTTCTCTATGATTTCTGTTTTCCCTTTACCTGAGTGTTAGTCTCGGGGTTTCCATATGATTTCTGGTTTCTACTTACTCGAGTGTGGGTCTCGGGGTTTCTATATGATTTTTTGTTTCTATTTACCCGAGTGTGAGTCTCGGGGTTTCTATATGGATTCTGATTTCCACTTACCCGAGTATGAGTCTCGGGATTTCTGTATGGTTTCTACTTACCCGAGTGTGAGTCTCGAGGTTTTTATATGATCTATGGTTTCTACTTACCCGAGTGCGAGTCTCGGGGTTTCTATATGATTTATGGTTTCTACTTACCGGAGTGTGAGTCTCGGGGTTTCTATATGATTTCTGATTTCCATTTACCTGGGTGTGAGTCTCGCGGTTTCTATATGATTTCTGGTTTCTACTTACCCGAATGTGAGTCCTGGGGTTTCTATATGATTTTTGATTTCCATTTACCCGAATGTGAGTCTCGGGGTTTTCACATAACTTCTGATTTATGCTTTACCTGAGTGTGAGTCTCGGGGTTTTCATATGATTCATTATTTTTACTTACCTGAGTGTGAGTCTTGGGTTTTAATACAATTTATGATTTCTAATTACCCGAGTTTGAGTCTAGTGGTTTTCATATGGTTTATGATTTCCACGTACCCGAGTGTAAGTCTCGGGGTTTCTATATGATTTCTGATTTCTACTTACCCGAGTTTGAGTCTCGGGGTTCTATTGTTTTCAGATGACTTATGACCTCTGTTTACTAGAGTGTGAGTCTTGGGACATCTATGAATTCCTGACTTTCTACTTACTTGAGTATAAACCTCGGAGTTTTCATGTGATTTCTGATTTCTATTTAGCTAAGTGTGAGCCTTAGGGTTCTTTCTATATTCAAGTTTTCATATTTCTATTGCATAAGTTCAAGTCTAAGACTTGAACCTCTTTACTAGCTATTCCAGAGGAGTATTTTTAAAACCAACAAATATTTTTAGAAAATGATCCTATATATCTACATTATTTTAACAATCAATCTAGTTATGTATTTTTTATGCATATTTCCTAAAAGGAATGTTTAAATTCCTTTTGGAATGTTTAAATTCCTTTTGTCATATTCGCATATAGAGTTCAGGTATGCCACTATTCTTCCAAGTTAAGGGTGTTTAAATTAGTACCCAGGTTACTACTTCAAGCCTCCCATTTGAAGTCTTCTAATAAGTTTTATGATCCTTCAGCACTTTACACAGGGTAGTTTTCTAAACTCATGGCATACTTATCCTTAACGTTCATTACTCTAATCTTTAGTGAAAATAATGTTTAGTACACTATGCAAGTCATATTACTTGTACTGTACATTTTGCTTGTCGAAAACGAACTCTTATTTTTCTGTTGCAAGTATCCAAATACATATTTGAGTTTGCACATCATGCACAATTAGGTTTGTAATAATTCATAATTGAAAGTTTGTGTTCATGCTCTATTCATAAAGAAAGTTTGTGCTTCCTCTTGCATCACAATTTTTAGTCATATGAAATTAATACCAAAACCTATTTAATGATTTTTAAGTTACAAATAAGTTGTATAGGGACCACAGGATTTTGTCCTAAAGAACAAAAGCTTCTACATACAAGGAGGGTTAACTGTTAACACCAAAATTTGCACTAGCAAAATATAAATAAGCAGAAGAACAAGAAAAAAGGGTTTCAGGCAGTGAAGCCAGAACTAAATAGGCAAGCTATGAAAGTTGCAGAACCTGCACCAGGAGCAAGAAATCAGAAATTTGATACTGGCAGCGAAAAGTTCAAGGAATATTGGCCGATTCCGAAAGATCAGGAGTATCTATCCGACACCGATAGCAGAAAAATAGAAGAAGCGACAACAATGAAGAAAAGGAAAACTTGGTGTCGGCAATAGCATATAATAAACTACTATCCTGGTGATTACAGCAAAGCCAAGATAGCAAAGAGTTCAGAAAGGAATGGCTATATCAATGAATTCAGAAAGAGTGAAGAAGAAGATAGAGACCTGATATTGATACCAATGAACAATGAACAAATTAGCTTTGTATCGGTAGCAGAGAAAGAAGGCAAGCTTATGAAAATGAAATCCAGAAGGCTAACATCAAAAGGGAAATAGGATCAAGATGTAAGACTAGCACCAAAAGGATGTTTCGGAAGCACATAATCGATGCCAAACCACCTAGATAGTTGAACTGAAAGAAAAAGGAAAGGCACAAAGCCAAGATAGAAGAAAGAAAATAGATATCGATATCCATGTACTTACTATTGATACCAACACTAAATATTCAAGATGGAGGCATGAAACCAAAATGGAATTCATCAAAGGAGATAAAGGACTAAAACAAGTAAAACGGGGCAACGAGAAGCTATCAGTACCAACAATCTCGGTACCGATACTAATGGGCAAACCTATACTTGTTGGAATAAGCATTGAAGGTGAAATTAATGATGAAAGACGATAGTAACTAAAGGAAAAATCAAGTGCATGATGAAACGAAAGCAACTAGACCAACATTGAGTATGCATTCGACACCAACACCGGAGTCACCACAATTCGACACTTAAAGCCGAGAACAAGGGAAGAGAGATGAACGCTCTAAAGTCATAAGAAGCGGAAGCACGGAAATCATGCAATCTCAAAGCCAAAACCAGAGCTTGTCATTGGAGACCAAAAGCAGTTCCGGAGGTTATCTATACCGAGGGACTTGATATCGATACATATGAAAAACAACATCAAGGTTAAGCTCCTAAAGTTGAGATTGACAATCTGAAAAGCCAGATCGAACCCAATAATAATGCTAAGTAGAAAGAAAGGCAGCTGAAACCACCATCACCGGAACCGAAAGGTGTATAGCGGCTGAAAGCTAGGTGCCGCATCTGAAAGAGGCTTCTGAAGAGCCTATAACAGAAGGATGAAGCGGAACTGGGCCTTTTTCTGAATGTTACCAAAGAGGGCCCAATTTTCCTATAAATAAGACCATGGGTCTCATTTGAAGGGGAATTATTCCTCGTTCTACAATTTTGCTCTCATTTCTAAGAGAGCTAACTCTAATTTGTTAATTGATTTGGGGATTTCTTATGTAAACTCCACTATGAATAAAATCATCAAAGCCCTTAAAGTGGACGTTGTCCGAACAGAACCACTATAAATTGTTGTGTTCTATGTATCGTGTCTATGCTTTTTATTGCATTCTACTATGCTTCTGATTTACCAAAATACCCTTTCCTACACCGTTTAGCTTTCCGCTTGCTACGTGCTTATCAAGCCCTTATCCCAAAGTAACCGTTGGTCCTTAAGTCTCATAATCATGGTACTCACCTCTTGAAGGAAGAGTAACTAATCTTCAGGCTTAAGACCTTGATATCTAGGAAACGGTGTACTGATTCAAACTTCTAGGAACTAAATATCCCTAAGTACCTTAAGTCTATACCCTTATTTCCTTATTTGGGCGTTGACGAAAAATATCGTTAACAGGGAATTCTTAAGTGATGGATCCTCTTGAACAGAGAATATTCTCTCATGGGCCTCCTTTAGATATCAGTTTCGAGCAGCTTAGATATTCCCAACAGGATATAGCCCACCAAGGATCACATTAATTTTGTTTGTTGGAGGGCCCAAATCTAGTTGATCCTCCTCAATTGGAGCTTCAAAGAATTACCGAGACCTTTTGGTTCCCATTGGTGTGCTGAGTTACTTGTTGTTTATCCAGAACAAAATTTTCAAATGTCCTTCATGAATGAGCTTCTGAGTTATGCCTTCTAACACCTTACATTCATCAATCTTATGCCCATTTGTCTTGTGGTACTCACAATACTTTCCTCCACCATAGGGTTCTGGGCAATTGTTGGCTTTAAATGAAATGGGTAAGTTGTTGACCCTTTCCTTGGCCACAGAATATATAAATGAAATAGGTTTACTTAAGGCCACAGAGTTAGTGTTAGAATCCCCTCATCTCGGCTTTTTATGGCTTCGTCAATCCCAAACCTCTTACCTTGAGGTTTTAGATTAAAGCCTGGCTTTCCCCCTTCCCCTCGAGAACCAAACTTTTTCTTGGTGTAGTACAATTCGTCCACACGGGTGAACTTGTTTGCCTGGAAGTGGAAATCTTGCAAATTTGTACACCCGTGAATATATAACTCCTTCCAGAAAGGAGCATTCTCGATTAGTCCAGAATGAAAGGCTATGAGATTGTCACGGTCGTTTATGTCTTTTGCCATTAAAGCTTCCACGTTAAACCTTTTTAAATAATCACCTAGGGACTCCCATTTCCTTCTCTTTATGTTGGCTTTGACAGTGTAATCTTCCATTGGGTCTTTGAAGATACAGAACTGTGTGCAGGATTCGTAAGAAAATTGCTTCCATGAGTAAATGGTATTTCCCAATATTGACGATACCACTTAACGGCTCCCCCTGGGAGGCTTACTGGTAAGAGACGACATCGGACAGGTCCTGAAGTGTTATAAAGATCCATTTGGTTGTCAAAAGCCATTAGATGGTCATCAGGGTCGGTGGTTCTAAGGTACTTTATGGTTGGGATCTTCACGAGGAATGGTATTATAGTATTCATAATTTCATCAGTGAAAGGGGACACCCTTTCATCTCGTTAATGCTTTCATCCATGGTTCTCTTTCCCTTACTCCCCAGCAAATCGTTGACAATTTTCCTTTTTATGTCCTTGAGATAAGCTTCTATATTATCATAATCTAACCTCTTAGGACTGTACCCTTTGGTGGTAGAGCTTCTAAGCTGTTCCTTGCTACATTTTTTCCCTGATGATCTACCCCTATCATATGGGACCTCTTCTTCTTGTAGGAGGATGCTTTGATTTTTTTTCTTTTCCCTTGGACTGTTGGACGGGAGAATTTCTTCTAGGATATTTGATTACCTCCCTTAGGGTTGGCCTAGTACTCCTCAAGGACTTCTACGTCTGAACAGATTGTCGGCGAGCTTGCATTTCAAGAACCTGTTTCTCCAGAGCTATTAGTTTGATAGCATTTTCGTCCATATCATTCAGGTTTGGAGGCTGCACTGGATTTGACGTTCCTCCTATTTCAGTGTTGTTTAAGTTGAGCATTGGACTCACATTGTCCTCAATAGTAGTATTAGGAGTTGGTTCTTTATTTAGAGTCTCCAATCTTTTTGACTTCATCTTTTACTTTCATGAAGCAATAGGTTCACGAAATTAATCTATAATTAAATTATAGAGACGGATGTTCAAGCCTTCCTTCTAGAACCAAAATGTTAACGATAAAAATCATCAACACCCGATTTAAAGATTGCAATGCATATTTAATGAAATTTAGAGAGTAATCGATCTACAGGATAGTGAAAGATAATTCATCCCCAACAAACTCAACTTACTATGTCGTTTCCCAGATATCAAGACCTTAAGCATGAAGATTAGTTACCCTTCCTTCAAGAGGTGAGTATTAGGCTTGTGAGACTTAAAGGTCAACAATTACCTTGGGATAAGGGCGTTATAAGCTTACTGAAGGTTCAAAAATTCATTATAACAGCGATCCTTCGATTCAAAATAGAATAATATACGTTGTGTAGAGAATAACCAGGCTAATGCATCACATTGTAGGTTTGATGACATATTATAGTCCTTAATGACTAATATGATATTTCCATGTCGATCCATCCTACGAAAGGCTTTGGTTGCGTCATTTGTCATGTCATAAGGTCACAAAAGATCCTTTCAGTATGTTGTTACGCATTAGACTTATTGTGAGAGGTTTAAAACACGTATAAGTATCATAAGAAAGAACTCACTAGTTTAATTCAATGGTTTCCCTCCTTTTGAATGCTTTTGTGTTTAGATCCCCCACAAAAAGAGGTTAGTGATAAATATATGTTCAGCCAATATGGACATAACATGATTATCGAATCGAGAAAAGATTAAGTCTTGATTTTCCCTTTTTATTCACAATGAATGTACGCATTACAATTGTTGTGGGAATCCCAAATTTGATTCAGAAATTAGGGTTTGCTCCCTAAGAAAAGAATAAAAGATTGTGGAATGAGAAAAAGATCCCTTATTCGTGACCTCTAAGATCTTATTTATAGACAAATTAGGACTACTTTGGTAATGTTTCTACTGGAATGCCACTTTATTTTCTTCTTTCAGTGTCAACTTGCCTTTGCGGCTTTTGGTGCCAGATTTTTGTGTCGGTTTCTCCGGTTTCAGTATCGTTTTCCTCTAGAATTTCTTTTCTTTGATGTTTTTTCTTTGTAGGTGACTATCGGTGTCAACCTATCTTCAGGTGAGGCTTCACTGCTTCTTTTTAATATTTCTTTTGGTATCATTACCAAGCCTGTTGGTAGCAATAGCATTTTTGTTGGAACTTATTCCTTATTGCTAGTCTTTTGCCAGTGTCAAATTCTGGTAGTAACAAATACAAAATACAACTAACATCAACATGACAGGAAATTCAACTAGCTAGAAATATCAAATTCAAAAAGCACATAATTTTTTTAAAATATTATACTAAATGAAAGAGAAAAATAGAAAAATAAATCTCACTACAAAAGACAGTAAGGGAGGCTAGACAATAGTCAGCTACCACTACCAAGTTAAGATATAAATTACATACAGATTTAAATCATAGACACATTGCTGATGATTGGAATATAATAGGCATATATAAACATTTATTACTGAAATGGTAATCAACTATGAACATACTAATGTCTTATAAGCAATCCTTAGGTATTATCTGCCTTTTGCAAATAAATAAATTGACAAATTGAAGCGATCTATAATTAAAAAAATATGTAGCATCACAATAAGATATCAACAAAATGAGAAATCATAACAGAAGGCAGCGTCACAACCAAGACAAACATTTAAAACATGAGAGATTTTGACAAGATATGTTGCCTCGATATGGAGTGTTACCTAAAGGCAACATATAATGCAGTAGATGCAGTAGCTAATAAAGACTTCCTTGTTTAACTGTTGCAGAACTAAACTACCTATCTGTGACTGCAAGTTATCATTCTGACTTACCCTATTTAGGAAACCCTCAACAGCAAAAATGAATTAGTTTTAATAAGGATTTACAAAAGAAAATCTACTACGATATGATAAAAAGAAGTAGGGAACTATCACCTAAAGTCCCTATGCCATTAATTATCTGATCTTGTAGGCCTGTGTAATCAAATAGAGACTCTGCTAGAACCAAACCAAATCCTTACTATAAATGGTTCTCCTGACGCATCCACTGACCAAGACAATGATCGTTGGCCTACAACCTAAACCTAGTAAAGGAAAAAAACATAGGGTAAATAAAGCAGGATGCAAGGACCTAAGAAGAACCCATTCAAATTCTTGGTAACTTAAACTTTAGATGTTATTATTAACCCACCGTAACAAAACACTATAAGACATCTAAAAGCAGAAAATAAGAATCTAAAAATAGTAACGACAGGGTCATGATTTCCCCTTCTCATGTTGAAATAAGGAGCGATAATGTGAACATCGTTTAATGAATATGCCAGTAGATAACCATAATCTGGTTTCTTTTACTGGTTTAATCAAAATAAATTAGTTGCTTGGGAAATTAGTGAATTAATTAGCTTTTTATATAGCAATTGGAACTACATACACGACAACGAACAATAGGCTAAATGACATTTTCTAGTAATGTGAGATAAAATACTCTAGAACGTGTCTAAGGTCCAAGTTAAGGAACATTACATTTCCTACCAAATTCAAAGTTAACCACAAAAATATTTTTCTTGGTACTTACATATGAAATCAGTTAATGTGCATAAATAAGTAAATAAATATCTATACCTTTCAATACTTGCTTTACTAAAGAACCAATCGAAACAAGCGACAAAATGCAAAAATACCTTAGCATCACCAAACTTTCATCATATAAGTAATAACCTATTTTTCTTTTATGACTTATCAATTATTTTACATTTCATTTTATAAGCGTAAAAGTAGTAGAGCCCGTTGTTTATAGACCAATCATATGCATTGGAGACAGATCATGTTAATATATTATCGGGTACGGATGAGAATGATGTAAAAATTTGATCATGCAATTGTATTTCTACCTTTTTCTTTTTGATGTATAGGTTTGCCAATAGTTGATGCTTGATTTCTTCTTCTGCAGTTAGTTCACCATTTTATTGCACTTCATAATCTGAGAAATAGATGAGTAGCTAGTAAATAACAATGAAAATTTGAAGATTTTTAAGATATAGAGTGAAAAATCATTGAATAACAAATATAACAAAAGAAATTTAGCGTATACTACATCTATATTATCTTAATTGTTGACAGGTTTTTTGGTCTAAACTATCACTTGTCAAGATTTTGATTAGCGATGCGCTCAAGCGTCGAGAACGCCATTAGAAAGCACAAATCTATTCAGCGAAGTCGCGACGCGAGCAAATCAGCCTTGGCAAAATCGGGCTTGGCATTTGGCAGATTCCCCCCCTCTGCATTGCATCACTCCCAGGGATGCAAAATTTTGGCCTGATCGCATCGGTGAAACTCAGATTTTTGGCAAGAGAAGGGATGCAATTTTTCCCTGATCTCATCAAGAAATGCGAGAATTTCCACGGCACGGAGATGAGGAAAGTGATGCGAATTTTCTGAGGCGACAAGATTTTTGGCATTTGCCAAGTTTTCTGGCACGAGACATGTACCATACGGGTCACCAATTTTTGGTGGATCCATGCGTGCCTGGCTCATTATTTTCAGATGCGAGATTTCTCAAGCATGGAATGCGTGTTTTCACCAATGCAAAGTGATGCGATTTTTTAGGATGCGATGTGGAGGATGCAAAATTTTGTATCCCTCCTCCTAAGGATGCGAAATTTCATACTGCAGTCCCCAAATCTCACCTACTCCTACCTAGCACACTACCTATAAATACCTCCAAGCTTGGCACTCAAAGGGGATTTTCTTTGGATTTTTGGGCTTCTTGAAGCTCTCAAGCACCATTAATGGCTGTCACTTTCTTCTCCATGACTATTGGACATAGTTTGGACCACTAAAACGTTACGCAAACGTTTTCATCAACTTTTGGACATTTACAAGGACAACTACATTGCTTTTGGACCCATTTTGGATTTCTTGGACATTGAAGCCATATTTTTGACATTGTTGACCAAGTCTACATATTTTTCACTCAACGAAAAAGAAGGACATTTTGATCAAAGTTTAGAATTAACAAACATTTTGTTGTTCTATTGCAACAGTTTGTACTCAATATTATCCGAACTTGTATAACAATTGTAATAGCAATTATACGATGAATGACTACTATGAAGTGGACGTAGGCGTTAGTACCGAACCACTATAAAAAGTTGTGTTCTCCATGCATTACTTTACTTTTGATTTAGGTTAATGTATTTCTACTACACACACTCGAGGGTAGGCATACGTTGAATCCATGACAATTCCCCACATCAATACTTTGGCGTGTCAGGAAGGGGGCGCTCTGCTTCAGCTTCAATCATGGTTCTCGACTTTAATTTTCAGCTTTAGTTCTCGGTCTTGATTCCCAACATTGGTCTTCGGATTTTGGAATTCGACTTCGAATTTCTTTTGAAAACGATCTTCACTCGCTTCTCGATATGGTTAAGAGAAAACACGTAATTCGCTCGGAAGGAGCCAGTGGGGAGGAAGAGAACTACTAGATTGGACAACCATCTAACTTTGTCACCCGAGATGACATCGACGGAGTCATCAAAGATCTATCTAAAAATCTTACCTCTCGCTTAGAACAACATGAATAACACTTCTATCGTCAATGGGACAACATGGATACTCTCCTCACCTGACTCGAAGGATTTATGAGGTAGTTGGGCCAGGGAAATATTGTTGGAACAAGTGCTTGTGTTCCACAAGGTTTCGCTCCGGACTTGGGGGGCAATCCCTAAAGAATAATCCCGTGTAGACACCAACACATACAACTATAGGACCAGTTAGGCTCGGAAGCAACATCCTTAATCTCATTCAAGGTTCAGCTCAGGATGTGGTCAATCAGATCTCAGTATCAGGTATTGGAAATGTCACTCAAGCGGCAAGGCACACGGCTTTGGACACAGGAACTCCTATAATTCTGAACATCGGTTTTGTGCCCGTCGAGCCACCCTAAGTGAGGATCGAGCCAAGTACTTTTCTTGGTGCTCGACCTTTTGCTAATGTTTGACTTGACATTGGGGGCATGGACGTCAATTTGCATAATCTGAATTTGTTTGTTGGCATGGATAGTGAAAGTCAAGTTGCCGATGCTATTCGACGCTAAGCCCATAGCGGGGCACCCCATGCCAGCTTAGACTGTGCAAATCGCAACCCCTTCACTCTAGTTATCAGGAACTCTCAGAACCCACCGGACTTTAAGTTACCGGTGTCAGAAGCTTTCAACAGTAGGAAGGATCCTACTGTTCATCTCATGCACTACATGCACCCTATGGAAGTACATTCAGCCTCATATGGTGTCAAGGCCAAATGCTTCCCGCTTTCCCTTATAGACATTGTTGCTCTATAGTTCAGACAGTTGGAACCAGAATCTATTAACAGTTGGAGTGTCTTGGTTGGAAGGTTTGTTTTGAAATTCAGAGTTCACATTGCCCGACCAAGGAATGCCATGACTTTAACATAGGTCAGGCGAGACTCTACGCAAGTTTCCTAATCGATTCAATACGGCAATGGCCTCTATTGACAAGTCGAATATGTCCATGGTCCTAACGGTCACCTTCTCCTGCATTCTCGACAATACAGACTTCAAGATTTCATTACGACGAGACCCGCCGAGGGGCCTTGCCGAATTATACTTCGAAGCCGAAAGGTTTCTTAGGGATGAGGACTCTCGCAACGAAAAACCCGTCCATAAAATCAACTCTACTACAGGAGTAGGTCCTTCTGAGCTTGAAAAAGGAAAGGGTAAATCTTGGGACAACCGTGATTCATATCATCTCTTTGAGCCAAAGTTCCTAGCTTACACCGAACTCAACCAAGGTTTGGAAAGGATTTATCTCGACATTCACGAAACTGCACCTCTCCAAAAGCCCCCAAGAGGGACCCAACTCCGTGACAAGGAAGCTCTGATAGGTAATTCTTATTCTATGAGCTCCCAGGTCATGACATCGACCATTATAGGTAGTTTCATGATCTCATTGAAGCCCGCATCAGGCGCGACGATCTTCAACAGTACGTTCGGAATCCAGCAACAATGGCTGCCCCACCTGCTCTTCCCCTACAACATTCAGGATAGGGGCAGGACTTGTCGTCCCCAAAGCATTGTCATCAACTGATCCCGATCAGCAGATTTCTTTGGCCTCCCTAGATCCTGGTCTGACATTTGTGTTTGTTTTTATTATTGGCGACTTCTCGCCTTTCATTTCCTTTTCCATGTAATCAAAGCGACAACGTCGGTCTGCACACACGGAACCGGTTTGTGGTCTCCAGTCGTATTCGGGGTAGGACTAATGACCGTTGTACTCGTGTGAAATTAATAAAATACTACTTCAGCGCTCTGGCTTCACACTGGATCAGTTCAATATAAAATTCGGGCTCCGGCTCCACACTGGGTAAGTCCAGTATAAAATTCGGGCTTTGGATCCTCACTGGATCGGTCCAGTATAAATTTAGGCTTCGACTCATCACTAGATCAGTCCAGTACAAAATTTGGGCTCTGTCTCCTTACTGGATCATTCCAAGATAAAACTCAGAGTCCAGTTTCCCCCGCTCTGGATTCGTCCAGTATAAATATAAGACTCTGGTCTCCTCCTCCTTGATCAGTTAGGCATAAACTTTGAACTTCGGTTCTTAGCTTTGGACTCCGGCCGATGATTTGCCCAAAGTTTGAGCCTATCGGATGTTAAGATTCCCCGAATAAGTTTTTCAAACATAAGAACAGCCCAACTTGGTCCGCTAAGAATGGGAGTCCCTTATCGCAGCCCTCTTCTAACAAGAATCTTAACAGCCTGGCTCTTTATATACATAACATTACATAACTTGGGCCGCCAAGTGCAAAGTCCACTTTTGCAGGTACATGATTGCTCGGCAAGATTCATTAAGCCTATGGCTTCCTGTTTCCTGGATCCCAAGCATCCCGTACTCGATAACCCTATCTAATAAGATCACAACGGTCGTCCAATTTCTAATAGCAATCGTCGGACTTCTATTCTAAGCATGATCTCAGCAATCGTCGAAGGCCATTTTTATTGTGATCTCAGTGGTCATCGGATTTTTGCTCAAATATGATCTCAAGGTTTGATGGATTTCTATATTGGCTCGTTCTTCGTCATTTCGCCCTAGCAAGGTCGCCTTGAACTTACATGGATTTTCTGGTTTTCTCAGGTTGTTGGACTCCTGCAATCCCCTAGCCACTTTGGTATTCTGGTTATCTCTATACAATCTAACACAATCGTGGTTCTCCAATTTTTCGATATAGGAGTTCACTTCGGACTTCTCCCAGCTTTGATTTCTGGATTTTTGGTCTTCTCGCAAAACACATCTTCCTCTTATCAAGCAAGATATGTTTAGGGGGCAAAGTGTTGACATGACTTTTGGTCAAAATTGTCACATGTCAAGATTTTGATTAGCGATACAATCAAGCGTCGAGAACACCGTCATAAAGCACAAAGTGATTCAGTCAAAGTCGGAACTCGAGGAAAACAACCATGGCAATTGGCAGATCACCCCCTCCGCATCGCATCACTCCAAGGGATGCATTATTTTTTCCTGATCACATCGGTGAAATCCTGATTTTCCATAGATGCGCATCGCATCCCAATGATGTGGTATGGGATTTGGAAAATTCGAAAGTGCAGCTCTGATTTTGGCAAGAAAAGGGATGCGATTTTTTCCCTGATTGTATCAGGTGATGCGAAAATTCCCACGGTACGAATACAAGGAAAGTGATGCAAAATTTCTGAGGCGACGCTATTTTTGGTATTTGCCAAGTTTTCTAGCACGAGACATGTACCATGCGATCACCGATTTTTAGCAGACCCATGCACGCCTGGCACGTTGTTTTCAGATGCGAGATTTCTCAAGCATGGTATACTTTTTTTCAACTTCACCACCGCAAAGTGATGCGATTTTTTGGGATGTGATGAGAGGGATGTGAAATTTCGTATCTCGTCTGCTAGGGATGCAAAATTTCGTAATGTGGTTCCCAAATCTCACCTACAGCTACCTAACCCACTACCTATAAATACCCCCAAGATTGGCACTCAAAGGGGAATTTCCTTTGGATTTTTGAGCTTCTTGAAGCTCTCAAGCATCATTAATGGCTACCACCTTCTTGTACATGACTATTGGACATAGCTTGGACCACTAAAACATTGCACAAAAGTTTCTCATCAACTTTTGACATTTAGAAGGATAACCACACTTCTTTTGGATAGTATCAGACATATTTTTGATTTCTTGGACACTGAAGCCATATTTAGGACATTGTTGACCAAGTCAACATATATTTTACTCAACGAAGAAGAAGAAGGACATTTTGATTAAAGTTTAGAATGAATAAACTTTTTTATTCTACCGCAACACTTTGTACACAATATTATCCAAACTTGTACAACAATTGTAATTAGCAATTATATGATAAATGATTACTATGAGGTGGACGTACGCGTTAGTGTCGAACCACTATAAAAAGCTGTGTTCTCCCATATTATTTTACTTTGGGTTTGGGTTATTATGTTTCTACTACACACACTCGAGGGTTGGTGTGTGTTGAATCCACGACAATTCCCTACGTTAACATTAATGGTAATGCCTTGACATTTAATCTCATTAGCATCCATCAGACCTAAAATAAATAAATTAATATATATGTGTATTGACAGGCCCAATCAAATTAGTGAAACATAAAATAGAAAAAATTGTGCACGTTATTAGCTAACAGAAAGCAAATCAAATTACAGCATATACAATGTGAAAATATACCATTAATTTAATACAAATCATTTTTATACAACCGGGCTACTCAATTGAGAAACGGGTTAGCATACTTTGTTGTTAGAGTTTCAAAAAATAGATTTTAGGGCTCAATAGAGAATCATAGAGAAACATATATGATTTTGGGTTGCTTGTTGGCAATGGGAAGTCAGGTCGATGACAAATGCAGGCAATTCATTGAATCCAGTTTATTGTAGCTTATGTGTTTGTTTTTTAACTGTCAATATTTAGTAACTAAGCTTAGTTTAGATTAATAAAAATTGCATCCTCGGTCAAATAAGAACTATAGAACGGCTAATTGTTAATAATCTAATTATTAAATATCAAAGTTTTAGGAATTAAATTGTAAAGGATGTATGTCGAACTCCAGCTTATAATTCAATGGGTTTATATCTTGAATTATGCACATTTAGTTTCTAAATGGCTGATTACTTGATGAACCACAAGGCCATGATAATCCAAAATATGCATAAAATAAAATAATGAACCACAGGACCACAAGACGGTTATTAAACACGCTTCTTGTAGCCAAGAGCCTGTGAGGTTTTCTTTTAGAAAATAAAATCTAAACCTATAAACCATTACATGAATTAAGGTCAAGGAAACAAAGATAAAATACAGTTCTACATTAAGTTCACTTCTGAATCATAAGAAAGAAACTAGCTACTAAACAAAAAATCAATAATGAATCTAAAATATTCATCAGTAATGCTCAAAATATTGTTTTGGCGTTGTAGACACGATTTAATATATAATATCACCTCAATACAACTCAACAACATATATCTAAATATTTAACTCCTAGGAAGATGTGGAGTTACAATTTTTTGTAATGTATAATTGCTATTTAATATTATCATTGATAAAAATTCATATCATGAATTATATTAAGCAAATAAAACTCGCACATTTTAATATACATATATAATTATATATATCTGTGTGTGTGTGTGTGTGTGTATATATATATATATATATATATATATGTGTGTGTGTGTGTGTGTGTGTGTGTGTGTGTGTGTGTGTGTGTGTGTGTGTTATCATTGCTAGCTAAAACCCGTTAAAAAAATAAAGGTTGAGATTATTCATCTATATTTATGATGGACACTATCTATCGTTAATAAATACAGGTTGAGATAGATGCAAAAAAGGGCCAAGATGATCATAAACACTCACTGAATCGCAATTTATTAGTAAATTCTACACATTGCAGTTTCCCTTTATTTTTGAGTCACAAAATGTCCTACTAGTGATAAATTGAGCGTAGACTTTACTTGTCGCTGAATACGTGTTATTAGGATTATTTTGACTTTTCTTTTTGTATTATGCACTTATCTTAGTAGCATATAACATCATGGTGACATAACATTATAGTATAAAACCTATAGAAAATATAACCAAAAAATGGTGGATACCATAGAACATCATCAGGAATTGGACTTATAAACAATATAGTTAAAATGAAACTAGCAGAGACCCATATTTAAAAACGGCAAAAAAAATACATAGTTGTA
Source organism: Allium sativum (assembly GCA_030737875.1). Taxonomy (NCBI): domain Eukaryota; kingdom Viridiplantae; phylum Streptophyta; class Magnoliopsida; order Asparagales; family Amaryllidaceae; genus Allium; species Allium sativum. The sequence continues at coordinate 1,011,063,590 of CM060926.1, read as the reverse complement.
CTTATCTCTTGATGCATAAAAATAGACAAATAGCCAATTAACCAGCAGACATGCATACGCTACAATAAACATAAATTAGAGACTACTTTAATAAAAAACAAAGGTAAATAGGTTAAGTTCTACAATTAACAAAACATCAAGTAAACACATGCATGTAGAAAGAAGAAGAAAAAATATTAGCATCCAAAACCATATATAACAGTTCTGCTACATGTACAATCATTATATTATTGACAAATTTTTAATATATGCAAATCACACTTATCGGTTAAAAGAATAAAATCAAAACATTTTCTCAATAAGATGTTAGGAATTTATTTACCAAGGCCTCACTGGACTTCCAAATCTACCAGCAATAAATATCAAATATATGATTATGGAAAATTTGAACAATTTTAGTAAATTGGTTAAACTAGCTTTAAACTACTTATTTCTAATGAATATGGAACCAACTACTTCACATTTATGATTTTTATCTAGGCATTTATAGTAGTTATTTGAGGAATAGTCAAAAGAATACTTCATTTGATTCAAGTTTCCTACCTATACGCAAAATATATTAGTGGAAAACTGTATTGAAGGGAAAAGTTCCAATTTGAAAACCATTCAAGTACATCGATAGTGTCTATATATCAAAAAGAAAAACTATTCCTATATGTTATAATATTGACTATATGAATCTTAAATACAATTCTAAATCTTTACTACAATATAACATTAATACTGATGCATTTTAGCACTATTTAAACCATCCAAAATGTACACTAAACTAAGGATAGCCAAACTGATTATTAGCTAAAACTGGTGCATTTGACCTAAACCAAAAAATAGGGTACATTTGGGAATGAAAAATAAAAAGAAAATCAAAAAAGAGTATAATTATAAATATGCAGATTTCGTTTGTTGCAAAGCTAAGGTGAAGACACACGTTTTACTAATTCCCAAGTGCATGACTCCGTGAAATCAATAGGGTATTTAATCAAGTGGAATATAGTATATTGCAGCATATACATACAATTCATATAAAATGCACTACAATCACGGAGCTTCAACTACTTGGAAATGGCAACTAATCTTCTTTTTCTCTGTCCTTTCTCTTTATTTCTCCTTCACTTCACTTCCGTTGTTTCTTTCTATTCCTCTTCTGGTTAGTTTTTACCAAGCCTGGGTCTCAGCTTTTAGCTTTTCACAATTGCCCAAATATCCTCTTCTCGGATCGGAATCATGGTTTCTTTTCTTTCTCTCTAATCAGGTTCAATGATCAACTGGAACTTGGATTATGCGTGGTATCATGGTTTACAAAGGTATACTGCTCTCAACTCTCCTTCTTTGCCTCACAAGAGACTGGAAACAGCGAACGAGTTATGGTTTGTCTACGTAGCTTTTACTGGAACGAACTACGGTTTTTTATGAGTTTGAATTTCATGTTGTTTACGTCTTCCTAATGTATGAGGGTTAAGTTGATAATGTTTTTTTGGATCTGGTTTCTTTAGTATTGTGAAGTCGTTAGGAGTTGCTGCTGTGTGCTTTCTCGCTAGGTCTCCCCTTCTTTTTTGGATTGTGCTTTTTTGGTGTGAGTCATGTCCTATCTTTCCTTATCTTCTCCTCCCCGTATTTGTTTCCATGCTACACTATACATGGCCATTGTGACGTTGTGCTATGTTCTTGCTACCCTTGTGTTCATGTTGCCTTAGTTTGTGTCAGCCTGGTAGCCTAGCTGCTATGTTCAGTGAGTACTTCTGGGTTTTTCATTTGTCCCTTGTCACAGTAATATGCTATGATGCCTGCTTCCCTTGTCATGTTGTTTGCAATGTCTTTGTTGGTTGTGGCTGTATTTTGCAAGCTCTTGCCATGTCACGATTATATGCTATGTCACTTGTGCTTTGCTTGGGGAATCTGTGATATGTCTCTTGGATTTCTCTTTGGGTATGGTTTCTGGAGTGTTATCTACCATGGAAGATTTTCAGGAATGAGATATATTGTTGTAACGACCCGTATTTTAGTCAATTTAAAATATGATTTTTTTTTAATTGAATTTTATTAAATTTTAAATGGTCAAATATTGAATCTAGACTTGAAAAACTATTGACATTGAATTCTAACTTTGTTTTATATTTTACTAAAGATAAAATAAGGTTAGTGAACTTTTAAATTTTATTTAAAAGTAAATATATTGAAATTCGGTAATTTAATATTACTTCAATATCCTAAAAATGGACATTTTTAAAAGTTCTTGGATTTCGACGAACCAGTTCCATCAGATCCGCAACATTAAAATATGGTAAGTTCAAAATTTCATGTCAAATGGGGTTAGTTTACGAGCATGATGAATATGAACGCATGTCGAAAAATCGGTTGAAACTAAATAATAGATAGAAATAAGACTAATCAAACGGTCTCTGAATTCGACGAGATCAAGTTCTTTGGAACCGTTTCTATGAAATGTAGTAGGATTTCAAATTTCATATCAATTGGACTGACGGTTTGATCGTACGAAATGAATCTATGTAGGATCGTTTAATTTAATAAACCAAAAGCGAGAAACTCCTTTAAGCTTACAACCTCCTTTTGAAGTGTCACTTTCTTCCTTCCCTTCACTTCTTTTACGATACCTCATTCCCTTATTTCCAAGGCAAAGGACCAAGCATGTGCCCCACTTTTGAGGTGTTTTCTTTTCCATCCACCTTTTGAGTTGTCTAAATTTGGTGCATCCTCCTTTCTTGTAAAACAATACTTCCTCCTCCTTTCATTTCACTTTCCGCTTTCTTTTCTCTAAGCTCCACTAAAATAGCTTCCTCCTCCCTTGCAACTCACATCCTAAACTCCTTTCCCCCTTCTCTCCATTTTTCTAGCTCCAAACCACTTCATTTCCTTTCGATTCCTTCCTACTCCTTCCTACTAGCACCTACCTACCTTCAATTGCTAAGCTTAAGCCCATTACCCCCTAGTCGTGATGAATTTGTTCCTACTCGAAACCATTCCATCCAAAAATCCTACCTTTCTACTTTAATACACTTATACCCTTCACCCCTTAAAGCATCAAGACCTATATGCCATAAAAAACCCTCCTTTATGTTAATAATCCCACCTTTAGTCTATAAAAATGCAAGTGTAAGTTTGTGGTAATTTGGAAGTGTTAAGGTGTGATCTTGGTTGTAAAAGTGAAGTGGAAGTCATAGGGAGTCCTACGTTAAAGAACGGAGAAGTAGATCACTCGGTGAAAACTCCTCATTCACATTAGGATAGTTACCTACTTATGTTCACTAATGATGTTTCATAAGTGGTTTATGACGTTAAAAACTTGCTAATGATGTTTGTGGTGACTATTGATGGTTATGTTTGTTACTAATGTGATTTGAGTTGGTTTGGGTATAAATGAGTGCTAATAAATGTAAACACTTAGTTTAAAGTGTTAAAAATATTGTCTTTAGATGTCAAAGATGTAAACACTTAGTGTAAGAGTGTTAAAAATGTTGCCTTTAGGCGTTAACTATGTAAACACTTAGTTTAAAGTGTTAAAGATATTGTCTTATGTGTTAACAATGTGGATACTAATTTTAAGTGATATAAATGTCACCTTTAAGCGAATATGGTATGAATCCTTGTGTAAATGACAACCTATTATGTTATTGGATGCTATGATGAACAGTAAATGGGTTATTGATAAGCTATTGGGTTGTTGATTTGAAGTGTTAAGTGTATTAACACTTATGTTAAACGATACCTATTTGAGAATTAAGCGTTGATTATATTAACACTTAAGTGAATGACATATATATATGGATACGTATATATCGATGAAGTCTCTTTCGAAGAAAAAAATATCTGACGTTCTAGGCTTAGGTTTGGAAAATATAGTTTTCTGCTCTCCCTGGCTATCCCTAACCGATCCGTCGGATGAGATGGTTAATTTGAAATTTATTTTGATTTAAAAATAATTTAAATTGAAATTTATTTGAATTTAAAAATAATTTGAATTTAAGATTTAATTTGGAATTTAATTGAACATTTTAGTAATAAAATATTAAGTGAAAAATAAAAATAAAAATTTTAAATCCAAAATAACTTGGAACGATAGTTTAAGTAATTACGAATAGTTTTCATGAAAATAAGAATTTGATTTGAACTAATTTTAAATTAATAAAGGCATGTTTTTCAAATTTGAATTTAAAATGAATAGTAACTTTAAAAGTGAAGTTCGGTTTGGGTATCCAGGAAACGTTTTAATAAGATTTTATTTTCCAATCTATCTTACTTATTTTGATAATGAACATCAAGAAAATTTGAGTTTCAAAAAATAAGTTTTAAAAAATAGTATTATTTTAATGATTTTAATAATATTAAAATAATATAATAATGAGATATTTGATTTTTAAGAGAAATAATTGAGATATAGTTTCCAAAAGTGATTATATATGTTTTATATAATTAATAAGCTATTCTGGAAGCAATTCGACTTAATTTTATTTCAAATCAAATTTGGTCTGAGTAGGACTGGTCGCGCAGCAATGGTTCGCGAAGTTCGACTATTAACATTAAATCGACGTACCGGGGGATCCAACCATCGGATTTTCCGAAAACGAAAAAACGTTGGTTTTATAATGAAAAGAATTTTCAAATAAAGAAGAAAGCTTTAAGATCCAACGGTCAGATTTTAAAATAAATCCAAACAAATTTGAATAAAAATCCCACTAGTGCAGCTCGGGACCCGAAATTGGATTTTCATGAAATGAGCTATTTTTAAATTATTAAAAATAGGAAAAAATCATGATAAATCATAAAAACTGATTTAATGTGATTTGGATTTAATATATCAAGTTTTTGTATAATATAAAGCTATTTTGATAACATTGTTAAAACATTTTGGAAGTTAATAAGTACTTAACCAAGTTAAGTTTTTCCAATGAATCTTTAATTGAATTTGAATGGAAATAATCTTCGGGTATTTCAACATTGGATTCCATAGTTATACGGATACTGTTTGAGGAATTTAGAAGATATTTCTATCGTTATTCCCTATACAATATTCGTGATTTCAGAATTTGATGTTAAATATAAATTGATACTATTTCTATTTAAAAACCTTATAATTGATGTCAATTTAGATTTTGGGTTGGTCGAATCGATGTTTTGAATAACATATATTCTTTAACCCAACATGATTAAGAGATGATTGGAATAAAAAAAGCAATGATAAATCTTTTTGTTAAAATTAATGAAGTTTCCCAAAGTTAAGTTTTCCAATTAATGAATTAAATTGGAATTGAATGGAAATTGATATAGCGATAATCAAGATGGGTCTCCGCGGATGAAGACAGATACTATTTGAGGAATTTAAAGAGTTTTGTCGTTATTCCGTTTATAGTATTGGTTGGATACAGGAATTTATATCGATGGTGAGCTGATATGATTTCCGTGAAGATTCCATTACAATTGAAAGTATCATTTTGGGTTTGTTGTGACCAGTGTTTTTAATAACGTTGTTTTTGACCCATTTAAAGAAAATAATGATTTTGAAGATTAAAACTAAGTTAGAGTTTTAATAAATCTTTGATTAAAGATTTGAATGAATGCAATGAAAATGTTTAATGAAGGTAGTTAGAACTTATTAAAATAAATGTTGATAGGGATTAGAGGTAAGGAGCTAGTCACATTCTATCGTAGGTAGAAATTGCCCTAGACCGATAGAATGAGAATGGTGTCTTCCTCTGTATTCCATTAAGTGGATGGGAATGAGATTTTGATTATGGTAATAAACTTTGTGTTAAGGTTCAATTGAAATCACAGAATAATCGAAAATAAAATAAAATTCATGATAACCCTGTATATTCTCCACATATTTTAAAGATATGCTTGTTATTCAAAAAGACCGGATTTCAATCCATTTGGAATAACTATACGTGATAAGAGCAACGGATAATGGCGATGAATGTGACCGAAGACAGGAGATCTTCACATCAAATGAATTACTCGATGCCTCAGGTAGGCGGCTACCTACTATGAGGTTACATTGTGACGACGATCTGATCGTACTTGGAGTGATTCAGATTGGAAGGGCCTTCACACCCAGGCAGGGTCATGGAATAAGGTTCCTTGACCTGGAATGAACTTGTATATAGATGTGTGTTTGACATTATAAGTTACGACATAATAAATTGATGTCTATTGATGATATATCAGTTGGTGATGGAAGACTTATTCTCTTAGCTTAACACCCTCCTTTGAGACTTATGTACTCATAGGGTTATATATTAACAGACACTAACTATATGTCGTGAACTGACAATGTGTCATACTAAATGATGAGCTATTGATGATCAAAGAATGGCTTATTGAAGCATAGCTTTATGTAATGAGACTTCGACAAGCCTCACATCCCCAAAATGACCGAATCAGGAAAAGATGTGGCAAGGTTATGGGGTTCGCGACACTTAGGGGATGGTCCATTTCCTTCTAAATTTTTAAAGCAACACAATGGTATGGATCCCAGTTGTTTGCTATGTGGCTTTGATAAGGTAGTGCTATGGTATGGAGCCCTGGCATTTTACTATTGTGGTTTTGTTGGAAATTCGGGATCCCGTAGAATAGGTCAGTAACGACCGGGAAATGACATACTCGTATGTCATGGCTTGGATAACACTGGCGACCTTGTGTTGGCAGAGAAGGGTATACTTTTCGGGACATTTTCTAGAGGCATACCCATCAGGTAAGGAAGTTTCTTAGCCTTGGTCATTTGAATGGAAATCCAAATTCATCCGCTACGTGCCCATACGGTTTTCTATTGTAGATCTTGCGTAAAACACGTAGGAGGTCGGTATAATATTATGGTACCTATGTTGGCTAAGATTGATACATTTATTTGCGGAAGTGATTTTTTTTACACTATGCACAAATAATAATATAAGAGGATTTTCACGTATCAAGCATGTTTTGGTTGTCATAAGGGAAACCTTACCTAAGTGTGCTTTTGCATTGTGTGTGTAGCGCGAGATCTTATGGAGCTACATTTTCAAAAAAAATACATTGCCAGTTTTTATGCATGGGGATTCATGAGAGGAAACCTATTCCGCATTATACGTAGTGGTCTTATGAATTACCCTACTTTAAAAATGATTTAAAAATTGTTTTAGTTCTCACAGTAGTCCCATGACTGACTCAGATTTTTTTTTGTTCTTCCACCTAAACTCTGGGTGCCCATATTTTTCTACACGGATAACGTAGGAGTAAAGGTTTTTGCAGATTTAGTCTTGAAGTCTTTCTAAAGCAGAATTCTGTATTATGGCTGGAGTTATACTCTCAATAATTTTCTTAGCCTTGCACTGAGAGTTTTATATTTCCACTGTGTAAGTATTTTCAGTATACTCTGATATCTGTTGTACTCTAATATATTTTTGTACTCTGGTGTAAAATTGTTGTAATGATGATGAAAACTTCTTTTTGTTTATTCCAATGTGTAAGTACTCCTAACAATCAACCTTCGAGAACGTTTTAAGTCGGTTTAATTACCGGGGCAAACCGGACCCAAAGCGTACTATTACAACTGTCTAGTACACTTTTGGTTTTCTATAGCTACAGTGGAGCCATGTTATGTGATGGTTGGCCAGCCGTGTTATGTGATGGCTAGCCGAGCTATGTGCTTTTGTTGCTAGTGATGTGATGTTGCCTGTGCACTGCTTTATATCAAATCTTTTTGAGTTGTAATTCTATTACTTTGTTACTTTACCAACAATGTCATTTGACTCGCTACATGGAGTAAGTAATTTTTGTATGTAGTTTAGAAATAGTGTCTAGCTTCAGTTTGTAATATAGAGAGGATACAGTGGACGAATGTGATGACCACTCATAACTCCTGCACCAAACAAAAGAAATAATGCGCTAAATGATATGCCAGACGGTTATGGACGATCCCCAAGGTAGGTAAACACAAGCGACACATGTTGTATATCTCACATCGCACGGATAAAATATAATAAAACATATACAACATGCTATAATAGTGAAACATATCTGAGCAGAAACTTGAACTTCCATAACAATTAGAAAGAATATCCATACATCTTTGGATTACAACATAAGTGTCTGTACAAATTTGCCTCACTACAACACTCAGAGTAAACACCAATCATAACAGCAGAAACATCCAATATGTATAATAGAGAAACTAATACGCAATCTTCATGCTCGTCATCGCTCTGCCTTCTCGCCTCACTAAGCTCTGCTACTTGTAACCTGCTACTCAGCCTGCCCATTCACAATTGGATGAACAACCCAAGGTAATAAGAGAAAACATAAAACCTTGAGTCAGACAACAGTCTTGATGAGCGATAAAACAACTATCTAACAACATCAATAAAGTATATGAGAATAGACAGATTAATCGGCTAATTTACCAACATCAACAGAGAAAACCCAAATTCGTCTTCCCCACATCGGATAGTGATATCCTTTATAACAATCAGGTAGAAACAAACAGTACATTCATAACAATCAATTATCAAGCGTAAACCAATCTAATCGATATCGACATATCTAAGCACAAGCCCTGAAGGCCTAAACCAACATCAGACAAGCACCCAAGAGATATCTCCATCAACGTCGAATAATCCACACAAGACGATACAAGTAAACAATCATTCATCCATGACTCTGGCTATAACTGCCAATCCCGCTTTGAAAACATCATTAATCGGATGATGGCCAACCCTGCCACATGTCAAGGGATAATGGTAACCCCGATTTTAGCAAAAACTTCATAGCCATACAACAAAATGTATCTAGGTCTTTCAACGATGCCTAGGGTGCTCGACCATCCAACCGGTCTTTTAGGCGTTCCTATTATACCCTTGCTTTAAGCCAGCTAGAACGTACGACAATGATAACCTCTCAGCCTTCAATATCTCAAGTTGTCCTCCTTGACGGCTATTCATAGCTCAAGCAACCCTCTCGAGAAACCATTATCTGTCAACTCATCACTTTGAGTCATCTTCACATTCGTTGCATTATGGCGATTAATGAAAACTTCACTATGCTTTAGACATTCCTCCTTGACTTCGCGTCGAAGCTAGAACCATCATCGACTCAAAAACAAGTTTTGTTTGGTCGATGCTGCATTTCATAGCATTTCCAGCTTTTGCGCTATGAAAAACTGGCCACAACGTCAAACCAACCTTTTGCAGCGTTTCTGAAATACTATTATATCTCTTGGTTCAATTCTGCATCAATATGGTGTGAAAACTAAGCAAAAAAAAAAAAAAAAAAATCAAATCTGGCTTTCACAGCGTTTAGGAAATGCTACCGTATCTTCACGTTCAATTCTGGATTAGTCTGGTGATCGACCTCTCAAAACTGCCCAAAAACGCGTCGCAACACTCGTTTTTATGTGCGCGACCCATGTCCAAAAGTGGCAAATCCATTGACCTATTTTATAGCATTTCAGAAATGCTGTCATAGCTCAGGCACGATCCATCCCATGCACGACCTATGGAAACTCGTGCGCGACCTACCGTAGATCGTGCCCGATCCACGGTTTTTAACAGCGTTTGTCAAAAGCTGTCAAGTCTGGCGCAACCTACTTTAGATCGTGCCCAATCCACAGTTTTTAACAGCGTTTGTCAAACGCTATCAAATTTAGCACGATCTTCCTTAGATCGTCCACAATCCAGGACTTTTCACTACGCTTTCCAAATGTTGTAAATTTCCAAAACTTGAATTTTGCCTAATTCTTGAAAATCCACCCGATCCGCTTGATTTTTATTGACGAACCAGGATTTTTCAACTTTCCAAACATGTTGGCAAACACGCCTAAACTCTCTAACCCATCTCAACTCAAAATCAATCAATTTCATCCAACAAATCATCAAACATCAAAACGACGATTCAGCAAATGATTAAATCAATATATATATATATATATATATATATATATATGTGGATCTAAACATAGAATTAACACATGAAATTACCGTTTAAAAATTGCTAAATGAGATCCTATGGTGATTTGAATTGAAATCATACTTACGTCGATTAGTTCTATACGAAAACAACTTGAAATGACAAACACAAGATCAAACAATCCATATACTTAACTAAATCCGTGTGAGAGATGCTTATCACTCACCAATTCTTCGAATTAACTCGAAATCGCTTATCTCAATTCGTACAACGAATAATATGCTTCAAACCTCTTGACTTAATGCGATATCTCTTCACTTGACGTAGATCTAGCTTCAAACGATGTAGATCTTCGATTCTCTTATGTAGATTTAGATTTTAATAGTGGAAAGGTGTATTTGATTGAGCAAGGAGGATCATGAGCCCAACCAAATGAGAGAACGAAAAAAGTAAACTATTCTCCATGCCTGTAACCCCTTTTATAGCCTCCCATCAACTCACTAATGGGTCTCTTCAAATAAGCCCATTAATGGCTGAAAACTTAAACAGCAAAATGTGTAGCACTAAAACAACGATTTCTCCCATATCACTGAACCAAATCTTTAATATGACCACTCTAAGGAATTGGTATCACCGTTTCCTTTCCAATGAAATCGATCTCAACATCAGATTCGATTCCAATCAAAAGTTATGCCCTGTACAAAACCGACAGTGGCAAAATGGTCACAAATAAAATTGGTAAAAATTATGGACATGTCCCACATCCTCATAAACAACATATCAAAAATATGAGAATGATCCAACCCTCAGGGAATTAAATAAAAATATTTTACGAACCTCTGATACGTAAAATATGGGCTGTTACATTCTCCCCCCCCCCCTAAGAATTTCGCCCCCAAAATTCCAAACAACCACAGGCAATCAAAACACTTCTACATGCCTATCATCCACAGCAGCCAATTTACCATCCAAACCAGCAGTCATTAAACCATGCATCTATAACCTCATCCTAGCACGCGGAATTCTAAAAACAACCACAACAACAATAGTACAAGTTACAATGATGTAGGATGACACAATATTTATGGGTCATACCGACGAAGAGTTCTGGGTGGGTCATCTTCATACTCTCTTCCGTCTCCCGCGTACAATCGTCATCATCCCCACTTCATTGTACATTGACCAACTTAACCGTCTTCCTCCTTAGCTGTTTCGTGTCATTCCCTACAACACGACGTGGCTTACGTGGTTTCGTAGCTAAGGTCTCTACTTCTAGGTCTTCGTACTGTTCTAAAGATACCACCACATTCGACTCATGCACACACTTCCGTAAAAACGACAAATGGAAAACATTGTGCACGCCTGACATCTTCTCATGTAAATCCTGTCTATATGCGAGCTTTTCAATCCGCTCGACTATTGGAAACGGTCCAACAAACCTCACAGCTAACTTTCCTTCACTTCCGAATTGAACCACATGCTTTTACGGAGAAATCTTTATGAAAACCATATCGCCAACATCGAATTCCAAATCTTTACGATGCTTATCTGCATAACTCTTCTGACGGTCTTAGGCTGCCTTCATTCGTTGTCTAACGATTTCGATACAATCCAACATCTCTCTGATCATCTCTGGCCTAATTTCAGCTTATCTCTAGTTTCTAACCAACATGTTGGAGAATTACATGGTCTACCATACAACGCCTCATATGGTGCCATCCCAATGCTCGCCTGGTAGTTATTATTATATGTGAACTCAACTAGATGTAGATGGTCTTCCCATGATCCCCTAAAATCCAATACACAAGCTCTTAGGAGATCATCCAGAACTCGGTTAACCCTTTTGGTCTAACCATCAGTCTGAGGATGATAAGCCGTACTCAAACACAACTTGGTTTCCAAAGTCTTTTGCAAAATCTTCCAAAATCCACTCGTGAACAATGGATCTCGATCACTCACTATGCTCTTCGGGATACCATGAAATCGAACTATCCATTTTATATAAAGCTCAGCCAACTTCGTTGCCGTCCTAGTTGATCTGACAGGGATAAACCTTACACTTTTGGTTAAGCGATCCACGATGACCCAAATTCCTTCATTTCCTACTCTAGTTTTAGGTAGTCCGTCGATATCTGCTTCCACTTTCATGTAGGAACTTCCAATGGCTGAAGCAATACATTCGGCTTCTTTTGTTCATCTTTCACCAACCGACAGTTCATGCACTTGGAAATAAACTTTCTAGTATTCCTTTTATCCCTTCCCAGTAGTAAGATCGCTTAATGTCCTGATACATCTTATTACCACCAGGATAAATCGTCAACTTCGAGTGATGACATTCCCTCAGAACCTCATCACTTAATTCATCGACATCAGGAACAACCAGTCATCCTTGCTTTCGAAGCCAACCTTCTTGATCGACCGCGAACTCTTTATCCTCTAGTTCAAACTTCTGGATAATCTCGACAAACTTTGCATCACGCTTTTGGCTCTCGCCAATCCTTTCGATAAGAGTAGGTCTTATCGATAAGCTTGCCAATATTTCAGGTTCCAACTCACATCGTGGTTTGAAATCAATCCCGCCAAATACTCGAGGCTTTTCCATTCCAAAAACATCGCTTCCAATCTTGCATGTCTTCGACTCAACGCATCTGCAACTGCATTACCTTTACCAGGAATATAGGCTATATAAAAATCATATGATGCCAGAAACTCTAACAACCTTTGCTACCGAAGATTCAAATCTTTTTGGGAGAAAAGATACTTCAACGACTTGTGATCTGTGAACAATTTGAATCGAACTCCTAACATGTAATGTATCCACATCTTCAGAGCAAACACAATCGCTGCCAACTCCAAATAATGAGTTGGGTAATTCTTCTCGTGCGGCTTCAGTTGTCAACTTGCATAGGCCACAACTCTATCTTTCTGCATTAGTACTACTCCTAGTCCAGTAACACATGCATCGGTGTATACCACCATCGCTTCATTCCCATATGGAATTATCAAAACAGGAGCACTCGCCAGTCTCTCTTTCAGGATTCTGAAAGCGTGCTTGCACTTTGCTTCCCATGTGAACACTTGGTTCTTCTTCGTCAATTCTGCTAATGGAGCATCTATCTTGGAGAAATCCTTGATAAACCGTCGGTAATAACCTGCCAATCCAAGGAAACTTCTCACATCCGTTGCATTATTAGGCCTATCCCAGTCCTGGATTGCTGCCACTTTAGCGAGGTCAACCGCTATTCCATTTCCAGGAACTACATGTCCTAAGAACCTCACTTCGCTCTTCCAGAAGTGACACTTCAAAAACTTAGCCTTCAGCTGATGCTTTCGTAAGATTTCCAAAACAACTCTCAAGTGTATCTTATGCTCTTCCTCATTCCGAGAGTAAACCAGAATACCATTCACGAACACAAGCACAAACTTGTTCAACTGATCTCTGAAGACCCTATTCATAAGATCCACAAAATACGCTGGCGTGTTAGTCAACCCAAATGGCATCACCAACCATTCGAAGAAAGCGGATTGTGTCCTAAAAGTAGTCTTCGGCACACTATCCTTTGCCACCTTCAGCTGGTGGAATCCCATTGCCAAATCCATCTCAGAAGACACTTTGGCTTCGTGAAGTTGATCGAACAAGTAATCGATCCTCAGCAACAAATACTTGTTTTTTTTGGTCACCTTGTTCAGCTCACGATAGTCCACACACAATCTCAAGGATCCATTGGCCTTGGTTGCAAACACAACTGGTGCTCCCTATTCGGATAGACTTCTCCGAATTAATTCTTTTCTCAAAATCTCATGAACTTGCACCTCTAACTCTCGTTGTTCCTTAGGCGTCGTTCGCCTAAGAGCCATAACGACAGGTCTAGCATCCTCGATCAAATCGATTATGAACTCAATCCCACGATGTGGAGGCAAGCCTTTGACTTCTTCAAAGACATCCTCAAACTCATTAGAAAACAACATAGATGACAAATCTTCCTGTGGAATCACAAGCAAATATAAAAAGCTCACGAAGACATCATCTTCAGGCTTACATCAAATCAAAATCTTTCGCCCTTCCACATCCCCGGCTCTCACTCTTGTCGCATACCTCTTGAGTCAATCCATGACCAAGATGATCCCAAACCCAGCGAAGTTCAAAACAAAGAAATCACACACAAAATATCAATCATGACTCGATAACACAAGACCACGACAAAGCATACAAAGGATGGACGAACCCCTAATTGGATTAGTCACAACCAAAGGTCTAGCACAAATCTCAGGTTCCAAACCCAAGCGACACATAAGCTCATTACAAATGAATGAATGCAAAGCTCCAGCATTAAACAACACACGAACTAAAACACCTTTGACTGAAAGAGTACCTTGAATGACGACGCCATTTCCTTTCTCCTCTATAGTAGGAGCTCTTAAAAAAGATGGCATGACCTCCAAAACATAAGCCTTCACTATCTGCTTCCCTTTCGCTAGCTCCGGACAATCCTTCTTATCATGCCCAGGTTTTCCACACTTGAAGCACTTCTTTTTCAGCTTTTGGATTCTTACATTCATTAGCGAAATGGCCCTTCTGTTGGAAGTTGTAGCAAACCACCTCACTTTTAGGTTTTTTCTTGCCATCCTTTCCTTTCTGCTATTGTTGCTTCCTCTTCTTATTGTTATTACCACCATGTTGTGGTTTCGAAGTTTCCTTGGTTGCAGCGAAAACTTTTTCTTCTTTATGAAACAAGCTTTCAGTCGAATAGCTTTCTCCACTGTCTTTTCATATAAATCACCAAGATGATCCACCAATGGCTTCCCAATATAGGTATCCAAAACCATAACAAACTTTTCGTTTTTTTGATAAGGAGAGTCAATATATGAATGAGCATATTGGACAAGGCCTCAAAATCAGAAACATACTCTAGCACTGGTCAACCATTTTGTTTCAGCTCCACAAACTTCTTGAACATAACTAAATTCTGAGTAGTAGAGATATACTTCGTCTCAAACTCGATTCGGAACTGATTCCATGTGATCTCATCTTCTGATGTCTCCACAGTAACAGAGTTCCACCAATCCATGACTCTGCCTTGCAATTGTCTCATTGCAAGCTTCCTCTTCGTTACAGCTGTACCCAAGTCTCCAAAAATTCGTACACAAGCATCTAACCACCTTTGAACCTCTTCGGTCGGTTATGTCCCCCTGAACGGCTTTCCTCCCAGAGATGTGAAGTCCTTGCACAACTTCGTGAAATCCACAGCTCTAGGTACCTACACTTGAACCCCTACATCTACCGCAGCTGTATTTGGAGCAGGAGCCCTCCTCATGATCGCTGCCATAATGGCCTCGAACATAGCTGGGTAGTCTGGTACACCGCCATTTCCACCTCCAGAAATAATCTCCTCCCTAGCAGCGTGTCTCGATGGTCAACGACTCATTCTAAATCTGCAATATAGAATGATTAGCCCCTTACGAGAAAAACTGCTATAGAGTTCAAGCGCTATTACTATATATACTAATATATATATAGTATGCATCCATCATAAATCCACAAATACGTCTCCCATATGTAATTACATCTTCGAACTTTGGCTAAAATCGTTTAACCAAAGATCTGATACCAAATGTGACGTTGGCCCATAACTCCTGCACTAAAAAAGAGGAATAATGCACTGAATGGTGTGTTAGACAGCTATGGACGATGCCCAAGGTAGGTAAACACAAGCGGCATCTGTCGTATAACTCACAACGCAAGGATAAAATATAATTAACATATACAACATGCTATAATAGTGAAGCATATCTGAGCAGAAACTTGAACTTCCATAATAACTAGAAAGAATATCCATACATCTTTGGATTACAACATAAGTGTCTGTACAAATTTGCCTCACTACAATACTCAGAGTAAACACCAATCATAACAGCGGAAACATCAAATATGTATAATAAAGAAACTAATACGCAAGCCTCCTGCCCGTCATCGCTCTACATCCTCGCCTCACTAAGCTCTGCTACCTATAACTTGCTACTCAGTCTGCCCATCCACAATTGGATGAACAACCTAAGGTAATAAGAGGAAACATAAAATCTTGAGTCAGACAACTGTCTTAATGAGCGATACAATAGCTATCTAATATCATCAATAATGTATATGAGAATAGGCAGATTAATTGGCTAATCTACCAACATCAACAGAGAAAAACCCAAATCCGTCTTCCCCACATTGGACGGTGATAGCCTTTACAACAATCAATTAGAAACAAACAGTACATTCATAATAATCAATTATCAAGCGTAGACCATTCTAATCGATATCGACATCTCCAAGCACAATCCCTAAGGCCTAAACCAACATCAGACAAGCACCCAAGAGATATCTTCTTTAACGTCGAATAATCTACACAAGACGATACAAGTAAACAATCATTCATCCATGACTCTGGCTATCACCGCCAATCCCGGTTCGAAACCATCGTTAATCGTATGACGGCCAACCCTGCCACATGTCAAGGGCTATGCCCCGGTTCTAGCAAAAACTCCATAAGCCATAAAACGAAACGTATCTAGGCCTTTCAACGATACCCAGGGTACTCGACCATCCAAATGGTCTTTTAGGTGTCCCTATTATACCCTTACTTTGAGCCAGTTAGAACCTACGACAACGATAACCTCTCAGCCTTCAATACTCCAGTCAACCTCCCTGACGGCTATTCATAGCTCAAGCAACCCTCTCAAGCAACCATTATCCGTCAACTCATCACTTTGAGCCATCTTCACATTCTTTACATTACAACGATCAACGGACACTTCACTATGCTTCAGATATTCCTCGTTGAATTCGCATCGAACCCAGAACCATCGTTGACTCAAAAACAAGCTTCGTTTGGTCGATGCTGCAATTTATAGCATTCCCAGCTTTTTCGTTATGAAAAACTGGCCACAATGTCAAAATAGCATTTTGTAGCGTTTCTGAAATGCTGTTATATCTCCTGGTTCAACTCTACATCAATCTAGTGTGAAAACTAAGCAAAACATCAAAATTGGCTTTCAGAGCGTTTAGGAAATGCTACCATATCTCTACGTTCAATTCTAGATCAGTCTGGTGATCGACCTCTCAAAACTGCCTAAAAACGTGTGCGCAACACACGTTTTTATGTGCGGACCCATGCTCCAGAAGTGGCAAATCCATTGACCTTTTATAGCATTTTAGAAACGCTATCATAGCTCAGGCGTGATCCGTCCCATGCACGACCTAAGAAAACTCGTGCACAACCTACCTTCGATCGTGCTTGATCCACATTTTTTAACAGTGTTTGTCAAACTCTATCAAATCTGGCGCGACCTACCTTAGATCGTGTCTGATCCAAGTCGGTTTACAACGTTTTCCAAACGTTGTAAATTTCCAGAACTTGATTTTTGCCCGATTCTTGGAAATTCACCCGATCCACTTGATTTTTCTTAACGGACCATGATTTTTCAACTTGCCAAACACACCTAAACTCTCCAACCCGTCTCAACTCAATCAATTTCATCCAACAAATCATCAAACATCAAAACAACGATTCAACAAATGATTGAATCAATATATATGGATCTAACCCCATATTTATAGTCTCCCATCAGCCCACTAATGGGCCGCTTCAAATCAGCTGATCAATGGCTGAAAACCTGAATAGAAAATTGTGTAGCACTAAAACAGCGATTTCTCCCAAACCACTGAACCAAATCTTTAATATCACCACTCTACGAAATTGGCATCACCATTTCCTTTCCAATAAAATCGATCTCAGCACCTGATTCGATTCCAGTCAAAAGTTATGCTCTGTACAAAATTGACAAGAGAAAACTGGTCACAAATAAAATTGGTAAAATTTATGGACATGTCTCACATCCTCATAAACACCATATCAAAATATGAGAATGATCCAACCCTCAGCGAATTAAATAAAAATATTTTACGATCTTCCGATACGTAAAATGCGGGTTGTTACAGCGAACCACTTTAAAAAATTTATGTGGTGGATGGTCCACCTAAAAAACCGATTGTAGTAGTTTGGTAATCTGTCAATCTCCTATAATATTTGTAATTATTATTTGTTATAATAATAAGTGTTTGCGGTCGTTATAAAAACCGGTCGGCTCTATCAAAAAAGAGATCCTTAAAGGATCGGAATCCCAAACGCCATGATGCTATTTGTGCATTTAATTTGAATAACTCACTTGAGTTGATTTAATTTTCATGAGAATGTTAATCTGGACTCGAGTGATTTTTTTTTTTAAACTTCATGCTCAGTCAACTTGAGTGCCACAACTTTGGAAGACTTATCTTGGAGCTAGAGACCGTTAGAGCTTTAACCCTCCATCTGCTAGTATATTTCTGTTACTTCCATTACCGTCAGTTACTATTGTTATCTATTTACGTATTAGTGGACATCTACTGTATCTGGGATTCTTGTTGCACTTGTTCTTACAGCTATGGTATTATACATTTGCTTTTGGAGATTTAGTAGCTTAATGAACTAGTACGTTTTTATTTTATTTTATTGTGCAAATTGTTCTGCTTTTTCTATGTCTGCGAAATGTTCTGCTTTTTCTACGTCTGTGATTCTGTGATGTGATTTGTAGTTAGCTTCAAATTTAATTAATAGTATATTGTTTTGAGCAATTTTAGTCTGACATATGTGGATTATCGTTTATTTGAATGGTTCAAATTAATGGGTAGTTACACTATGAGATCTAGAATCTGAGTGTCTAGACAAAGCTAAAAGCAACCAATGCTTGGTTTACTCGATTTCATTTTGGTACAAGAGATAAGTAAATCAAAATATCAAAAATGTACTAGTATATGAGATTTAATTTCTACAAACAATATTTATATATTATTGTGACATGGAAAGCATTTTTTTCATACTTAACGCTAAGTTCTAAGGTAAGAAATCTCATCAATGTCTATGAGAATTAAATATGTATGTCGAGATGAGGATATTTTCTAACTTGTCTGACAATTTTTTAATCAATGTGTGCTACAGTTTGATATTAGAAAGGGGTGATAAGTATATTTGGTCTAATCTCTATAAAATCCATTTACTTAAAAGGAAACAAAAATCAATGAGGAAAAATCATTTTAGAGGCTTTGTGTTTGATTATGTGCTTAATCATCCTCGTTTCCAGATTAAATTAAACTTCGGACTTGCTTGGTTGCTTATTTGATAGTTAAATAGCCGACCATCGAATCTTAACCAGTTTTGAAACTATCGATTGTTGATTTGAAGAGGCAGAAATCAAATAAGCATGAGTTATCCGAAAACAACTTCGAGCTGACATAAATGTTCAAGCTAAAGTCATCTTGAAAATGGAGGGATAGATGACAGAGTCTTTTAAAGTGATAGGTAAATTGCTACTAATCTTAAGGGCGATTGCTATTACAAAAAGAATGTAGTAGAAGTAGTGCATTCGGTTTGTTCATATCATGAACAACTTGTATGGATGATGCTGGCATTGCATTATTCCATGAAGGGCGGTGTTAATTTTGAGCGAGATTTGTTAAAATGTTGAAATGCAGTCTCTCGCTCACACTTGGTAATGACTAAAACAAGGGATATGTAGTAGGATTATTTGGTTCGCTATTATTATTGTATGGTCACCATCCGATCGAAATTGATATTTAATAGATTTACGCTAGTGGTTTGGTACAAGTGTAAGTCGCATCTGGACCGAACGTATTTGGTATTATCCAGAAAGGGATATGTCAACTCTATATTAATAGGGTTGCATAGCTTGCAACCTCTGTACATTTTCTCTAAAGATGTACTATGATATTTGGTAACCCATTAGCTTTATCAATTGTGGAATCAATTTTCTGATGGATGCCTTACAAACTTAGATGTATACATAATATATTAGAATGTGATTTGCAAGCATTTCGATTAAGTTATACATTCATTTTAAACTCTAAACATTATTAGGATATTACATGATTTTCTAATAAATATGGTTTGGTCATCGCAAGAAAAAACATATCATCCATGTTCATTTGCATGTGATCGTATGGAAAACCTTTATTATTGAAGTATTATGATTTGAATATCGTACGCTAGCCTGTTAGACCTATATGAGTGTTATTCTCTTATAATACCCGAGTTAAGACCCAAGTATATTTCCAAATTTAGCCATGGACACTTCGGAGCTTCAAGAGTCTAGTTGAACTCCTCTAAGACCTATTTAAGTAGTTTTATATTTAGTTGTATTTTTTGTTTGGTATTTATCAACAATTCTGAGGATAAATTTTATTACAATTCGAGCCGATGATAAATTAGTTACCCTAATAGATTTTTTTTTCATGACGCCTAAACAGATGTACACTCGATCTAATGGCCTCGTGCGCAACTTGCATTCAAAGATTCAATGGTTCACAAGATTTTGCAATGCACACCAAATGCCCTACGTTCTTCATCGACACGAGAACCAAGATATCCATTGCCATGAGTCATTCATAGTTACTATAACTGTTGTTTTCATATTAAAGTTACTTTTTGAACAAATCGCCTGAATATCATATACTACTCAATACGTTGAAGGATTTAACTCTACGGTTTCTTTTCTTCCACCTTAAGAATCTGCTTCTCAACACTCAAATGTTCTGCACATGATTACTGTCGTTGTATTAGGATCGACTTTTGAACGTCGAAAAGGCTGTCCGTTACATCACCATAACACCAACCGAATTTGTATGAGTTTTGACTATGATCGAACTCCATATAATAGAAATAATAATATAGCGGTGATGCAGAGAACACGCATAAAATATATCATTAGTGAAAAAAAGTGTAGCTTAAATTGACCACTACAAGAAACGGCTCAGTTAGCGACGACAAAGAACCGTCGACGGCCGTCGCTAAGAGCCGTCACAAAATATGTGGACGCTAAGCAAATAGTGTCGAGCTTAGTGACGGTTGTGGACACCAATTTAGCGACGACAAGCGACGGTAAAGTTGCCACGTGGACAAATTGTTATATTTCCTACAGTCGTTAGAAGCCGTCACCAGCCGTCGTCATATAGCCGTCACTATTCGTGGTAAGACTTTGCAAAAGAGCCGTCACAAACCGTCACTATTCGTGGCAAAACTGTGTAAAAAGCCCTCGCAAGCCGTCACTATTCGTGGCAACCTAGGCCTTGGCTTGCGCCATACATAGTCATTCCACAATACAATTGATTTTCAACACACAATGAATTTACCACAAACACAATCAATTTTGTTGCAACCACAATCAATCATTTACAACACAATACAATCAAATAAATCGTCCACGGTCTGTGGACGACGGTGTCAGGAGCTACTAAGCCCCGTCTATAAAGTAACGATTATAAATTCAATATCAATAATTGATTATTATCTATAAATCAAATAATTGCCTATATTATAAATTCAATATCAATAGTTGGTTATTATGTACAAAGTAATGATTCATTAACACATACATACGCACAAAATCAGCTAACATACAATATTCACCAATAAACAACTAAAGTCACATTTTAGGGTTTTCAATCATGACTAAATCAATAATAATTCATCAATCATAATATAATCACACAACATATACATTTAAATAACTATTAGTTAATTAAATTAGGAAATTAGGGTAGAAATCATACCTAGAAGAAGAGGAAGTGATGGCTGGAGAGGGGGAGGAAGAGTAGGTGGCGGCGGGCGGCGGTCGGTGTCGGTCGGAGGCTGGCTGAGGCGGGCGCTGGAGGCGTTAGGTTTTTTTTATTTAATCGTGGCAATGGGAGGTGAATTTGGGGGAGAGCAAAATGATCAATCTTTCATTGTAGGATCGCGGTATATCTTTTTTTTGCAACGGCTGGCGACGGCCCTTTTTTTAATCGTCGTCGGCCGTCGCTACCATCCATAATTAAACTGACCCTTTCCTATGGTGGACATAGTACATTATTTTACCAAGAAAAGGTCAACACATAGAAAACAATGAATTAACCAAACGGTCGCAAGTGGTACCTTCCACTGAACTCTTTCTCAGCAAAGAAAATTTTATTCATTACTTGATACTACAAAGCATAAAAACGTTTATATTTTCTTCTTCTTGTCCTAAGAGTTACATTAGTGTGCAGCATCAAATACATATTTAATCAAACCTATACCCCGCAAATTCTTTCAGCCACGCCTTGCGTAGTTCTAGATCGAACAAAGAACCACGAAAGAAATTATTATCTCTCAAAATAAGATCGACCCAACGTAGACAGTTGGGATAATGAAAATCCAACAAGTTATCATTATAAAGAAGGTTTCGCTTTCTCGCTGCGTACTTCACTCTAACATTGCAACCATCAACTTCCTATCAATGCACCACGCAAGCATTATTACTCCACAAACATATAATTAGAAAATTTCACGCAAATAAAAATGGAAGTGCTGAGATAATATTATTGACATTTTTACTTAAATGAATCATGTGCAAGTAAATAAAGGAGTTTCAATGAGGGGGTGGTTCATATACGACTCAACCTGTCTAGTCAGATTCCAGATATACAGCTGAAAGCCAAGATCCAACCAAACCGGATATTCTATTCAGGACAGGTTGGGGTACGTGAAAGAAACTTCTAAATAACTGCAACTTTTGCTAGCTGTGTAGCAGACATTAACACTAAAGTTTAACACTGAAATTGTGTTCTTGACCTGATACTTTTTGGAAGACAAATTAACTGACTCTATCTTATGCTGGAACCGCCTTCTAGAACAGTAAGTACCAAAAAAGGCAAGCATGATATAGCATAAAATATAGCATTGACTTCAGTAATGCTCTTCCTATTTCTACTTCTCATGCACCTGAGGAATTAAATAGTTAATAATAGGCCTAATACATCCAACCAAGATATGCAGATTGAACCCTTCATGCATCATGATACCTCGGAATTTTATCATTGTAGGATAAATGTAGACACCAACCACTATGTAGATTTGAAGCTGCAGATGTTATTTTCCTTACTGATCACTGGAAACACCTATTGCACACCATTTGGAGTGTCAAATAATCAGTTTCTCTTGAATGTGTGGTGTCTTTTTTTTATTGCATTAAAAAAATATATTTTTTATTGCATTAGGAAATATTTTCTCTCAAATTTAGAGTCTTCTTAATGGTTTATTAAAAAGAAAAAGTATGCTAGCTATTCATTGCCTTTATGATTGCTCTTGCAGGAGTAGTTATATCTATTTTAATTATGTACAACAACCAACATCCAACTATGGTAACCGAAAATGAAGCAAGTTCATTAACAGAATAACAGTTAAAGTGCAGTTTCTTCAAAAATAAAAAACTAATGAACCGAGAAATACATCCATTTTGATTTGTTTACTTTTTTTTCTCCACAAATTATATGTTATCCATATCCACGCGAACATGTTGCGACCATGACATTGAATTGTATGTAACTTACTTCGGTTTTCTGTTAAGTCAAAATGGCAGCATTTAAATTTGGATCTACGTGACCAACGTTGTATGCAAAATTAATGACATTATCTTCTGAACTTAGCAGCGATTAAACTGACTATACATGTCAATCTAACCAAATCTATTTATGTATTCTATTATATAAGGTGAATAAGTGATCATTTGTATTCTTTTTTCTTATTCATTCTCAACTCATATCCTCAATTCTCATTCAATCTAAGCTAAATTTGTGTTTACACCATCCCCTTTTTTCACTTATCTCTTCAGCATATCTATTTATTCTTAATTTTAATGCTTTTATAAATGCAAATTGATGCTATTAATATTTGGTATTCCATATAAAACTCTTGTTTGGAGATTGACGACAAATACAAGTTTTTCTTATCTGTTATTATTTCCATCAAATCCTCAATTATAACAGTCTTCTCAAAGCACTCAAATGTCTATTATGCAATCATTATTCTTTTTTTTTCATTTTCTTTTTTTGGATAATTATGTTATTAGGTTTACTAAATTATTTCTCACAATTTAGTTCTTTTTTGTGTTCTATAGGACTGGTACCCATTTTCTGGAAATCAAAGCACTAGTATGTATAGTATTTAAAAAAAATCTTCCTTTTCTGTGCTTAATTTTTGTTGATATTTAGTTTGTTTTTTTATTTGAATAATTAATTTAGTTACCTTTTGGGTCCAGTTTACGAAATACATACCTAGGGCATTGAATATTGAAGAAAATTCAACAATTAATGGCTTTAAATCTCAACTATCTAACATACAAAATCTCAAACTCATTATCATATTTGCATAATCGTATTTAATCTTCCTTTTCGCCATGTTTGCAATACAATTTATTAATTTTCGCATTCATTATTCTGTTTCATTTTCTTTCCTTCCAATTTGCTTTCTTATAAATTTAGTGTGGTGCTAAGGGCACCCTAATATGTTTTTCCTAATACCGCAATTAAAAAAATAAAACTCATTAAAATTTGTATGCTTCCTAATGCCATATTACCTCTCCATTCTAATCTCTCACTCAATCATTATTTGCCAAACTAATCACGTACTAAGCTAATCTAAATACCCTAATCTCTCGTAATCGCTCTCTTCTTCGCATCTCTTGCGGTAAAATTCAAATTCATACGGTAATGTATCAATTGTTTAGAGATCTGGAAACTCTATTATGTCACTTTCTCTTCTAGTTTGATTAATTCAAACCTTATTCATGGCTTTTGTATATTGCGGCATCGAATTTGTTGATCGGTTATAGATATAGGGTTTAGCTCATTGATCGATTTTACAAATCAGGACGAACGAATATCGAGCGAAATAGAAATAGGGTAAAACAGTGTGGTAGCCCCTATTTTTTAAGTGTGTGGTACTAAGAAGAGTGTAGTACTAATTTTTATGGTATTTTTTAGTCGTGGTATTAGGAAGAACATATTGGGGTGTCCTTAGCACCACACTAAATTTATCCCTTCCCTTTCCATTTTTAGATGTATGCTACATAATTTAAAAAAAAACTATTCTCAAACCGAACAAATGAAAAGATTCTATTCAAAAATTAAAATTTAATGTATTTCTCAAATAATTTAGCTTGGCCAGAAATTAACTGAATTCATTAGTAAGTCTTCACTTTCTATTAGGTGGAACACGCTGCATGAGTCCTCATTTTCTATTCAACTTAAGATTTACACCCTTCTTATTCGTTTTTCAAAGATATATTTCTACCCTATTGTTTTCAATGTTGTTTTCGAGGAAAATTTGTCCATAGACCTTCAACTTTGGCTCATTGAGTAAGTCGAGCCCAATTCGAAGGTTCGATTGATTTTGTTTTGTTTTTTTCCACTTAATATGTGGTCTGATTCATGTTTTGTGCTCTATATGATTTCATTTAAAGTTGTCCCCAAAATTATGTTTCTTTTTTTCATTCCAGTTTGTATGATTATGAATTTGATTGCCTCGTATTTTACAGGGGATGTTAGATTTATAAAAACATGGATCCATATATCTTCGACGGTTTAGTGAGATCTATGATAAGTGCATTTGAACAATTTGGACCATTTCTCGATTTGTATGTGTCATCCTTGCGCACGGGCCATGCTAATATTCTCTGTATCATTCCAATTTTATGGATGTCCCCGAAGGAACATTGCATTTGAACTATTATTTATATGAAACCTGTATCGGCATCAACGTTCATCTAATTTCTTTTCATTTGGCATGATTATGTGTTATCCTTCTTTCATTCATTTTGTAGGGCATAATTGGTTTACTGAAACATATATACTTAATTATTATTCAATTCTGCATAATTGACTAGGGGTAACGTTCTTTTTCCTCTATAGAAATATAAATACCAAAGAACGAAAAATATCGTATTTTCTTCCTAATTTTGTTACGATTCGTATAATTACAAATTTTGTTTCTATCCTATTTGCTGGAAGTTATTGGATTTCATATAAATATTAGTTGTTTTACAAATCTTATGAACGTTAAGTCGAATTATATTTTGTTCACAAGTTTTGTATATGTGTTGATCTTCATCCGATTTCGCTTTGTTTAATACAATTATGAATTTCATTTTCTTTATTCATTTTATGGGGCATAAATGGCTCACTAACACATAGATGCAAAAGAATCTTCAATAAAATAAAATAAATAAATAGTCATTTTTAAACATAATATGGTGAAATAAAATTAGGGGAAATGATATAAATATATAATGCAAAAGAATAATCAAATGATACTCTAGATGAAAAGGTCACACTGGTAAGTGGTTAGGCTGCTAATTTTCATCTATGTAATCAGTTTCCAAATCAATGTGAGGTTTAGCTTTAGAAATAAATGTTTTGTTTAAATATTTATTAAATTCTATACATAGTCCTTGAAATTTCATAAATTTGAAAATTTTGAATTCATTTAATCAGCAATGAATGGAAAAAATAACTTTCAAACTTAAATTGGAATTAAATCAAGGCCACATAAATTAATATAGCAAATATATCGATGTACTTTAACTTTTAGTTGCATATAACAACAAAATAAACAGAACCAATCTACCCCTATGAAATTTTTATAGTAATAATTGCCTACGTACTTTACACGAGCTTTAAAAGAAATAATATCAACTAGTAGAATCATAGTTTATGTATACCTTCCATTTTAACAATAATTTTATAGTTGAACCTTTTAATCCACAGATTTATATATTTATTTCTACTTCTAGCAAATTTTAGAGCTGTCATAAAATAGATTTTTTAGCTTTCCAAAATACCTATATATTTATTAGAGTATATGGCATTAAGCTATTGTAGTTTAATTTGAAACTTTACCTATATGTTTGTTCTTAGTTGATTATCGATATTAACAATGATTTCTATCTTGAGTATTTCGATTGATTCTCAAATTGGTGGTAACCAATTCATTTAACAAGCATTAAAGAGGATTGGGTAAAAATAAATGTCTAATCAATTCTCTAATTCGGCTTGGAATGAAATACAACATCAAATTTTTTATTGCAAATTATACTCTAGCTAAGTTGCATTCATGCTTTGATTCATTCTCATGGTATCATTTTTTTCTTATATTTTTACTATTAATAAAGAGAACTCAGTCAACTAATTTATTTATTTCTTTCTAAATCCCTAAAATACTCTTTCGACGACTGTGTTTTCGTTTTCTGAAATCAGATCATTTTTACTCTTAACAATGATTTCTATCGTGAGTATTTCCGAAATCCCTAAATATTTACGCTTTGTGCTTTCGTTTTCAGTTGTCTACTATTATGTCTCTGCTTCAAAGCATTGAAGGAGCTATGTGTCCACAATATCAACGAATTGTTGTAGTAAGCATTTGCTGCAGTTTAGAACCTTTGTCAAATATTTAGCCGCAATATTTATCTAACTATATAATTCATCCATATCACAACCGTTTGAAATGATCTGATATATATATATATGTGTGTGTGTGTGTGTGTGTGTGTGTGTGTGTGTCTAGGTGTTAATTTCTTTTTACAAGACCATACAGACTCATTGCTTTTACTACAGGTGAATTTTTCAATAATTTCAATAAACTCATTGTTTATCATTCACTGAAATATATTAGATTATATAATGGCCCATGAGATTCTATAATTTGATGTTTTGCATATTTATTCGCAGCATTATTTTTGGAGTATATTCATTTATACTGTTAAACTGGAATTTAGTAAAAAAAAATGGTTCTTATGATATTTTATTAGTTCATTATAGCATCTACGGATGCTTCTTATAATCACGATGAAAAGACATGATGACATTGAAAAGATCTATTTTGCCACATTTTAATATATTTCTAATTGTAATGTATGTGGTTGTTTGTTTATTAGGTGCATTGAATGAAGTATTTGGTTTTTAATATATTTATATTTAGTGCATTAGTAATGAAAACATATTACAAAATAGAAATATTTAAATAGTATTTGGGTTTGTTTTGCTTAAGCTATGCTTTACTGTGTTGATTGGCCATGCACATATAATATTTGCAAACCACATAGTATTTTCTATAATATTTGCAAACCACATTGTATTTTCCATCAATATATTTATCATTATATACTTCACTTACATAAATATAGACGTTAAACTGATTAGTATTCTCAAAATGTTATACTCTGTGCTTATGTTTTCAGTTGTCAACTGTTATGTCTATTGCTTTAAAGCATTGAAGGAGCGATATGCTCTGCAATATCAAGGATTCGCTACAGCATGCATTTACTGCAATTTACAACATTCGTCAAATATTTAGGTAGCGTTTGGTTTCAAATATATTTTGAGTTTTGAGTTTTCAACATCAATAGCAAAACATAAAAAAGCTGAGAGAGACGGAGGGAGTGAAAGAGTGATGGAGGGGACCACATAAAGGAGAGAGGGGCAACGGAATGATATATGATCTCTCTTTCTTGTGTTAATTCTCAAAATAAGCAAAACAAATAAAAGTTGTTTTCTATCTTATATGTTAAATTAATTTTCTAAAACGACTGTTTTTAACGTTTTACATGCATCGTTCGCATTTTACTATGGTCGAAAACTAAAAACTAAAAAACGTGTTGAAATTAATGATTCAAATATTAGTGGAGAAGGAAAGAAATTGATTGATTGTCAATCAATTGATTGGCTTGTTTATGGAAAGGGATAAGAGGAAGATTTTTTTTTGGAAGAAAAATAATTAATAGGCCAATCAATCAATTGATGAAGAAAGGGAAAGAGATTGAGACCATAATTATGCCATTCATTTATGCTCCAATCAAATCAAGGAAGATATTTATTTTTCTTCATGTCCTAGAAACTTCTATTCTTTATCTCCAAGAAATCCCTATATAATTAGGGGTCATGTTATTGTATGAAAAAAAAAAAGAGAAATCCACCATTAGTCTTCTCTCTATTGTAATCTGTTGTACTCATTTCTTCACTGAGAAATAAAGGTTGTTGGTTCTCCGTGGACGTAGGCAAAGCCGAACCACGTTAAAAATTGGTGTGCTCTTTCCTCTATTTTTGTTCTCTCTATAAATTTGTGCCACTTGTTTTTTTATTTTTGGCGTTGTTGAAATTGTTGACAGACTAGATCATTGGGTTAATTCGTATTTCGCTGCCCAAATCTCTGATTTTGCACTACAGATTGGTATCAGAGCCAGTCGTCCTGTTCAAAGACTTTTTCAACCATGTCAAATTCCGCAAAGAATAACGGTGGTAGAAGCGCTACAAATTATGGAGTTGCTAGATTTGATGGAAAGGGGGATTTTGGCACATGGAAGATGAAGATGGAAGCGGTGTTGAAGAAAGAGAGGACATTTAAAGTTGTCTCAGATCCAGAGAAATTGAAGAAATTACCACCTGAAGAGTTAGAAGAATTGGAAGAGGATGCTCTTACTACCATCCAACTTAGCCTTTCTGACGAAGTACTTAGAGAGTTTTCTCATGTGAAAACTGCTAAGGAATTGTGGGATGCTCTTCAGAGAAAGTTCTACGACAAGTCTCTCACCAACCGCATCATCTTACAGCAACAGCTTTATTCTTTCAAAATGAGGCCTGGAACAGATGTATTTGCTCATATAGATGCCCTCAACACACTTGTCATGAATCTTCGAGCAGCTGATGTAAAGACTGAGGATGAGGCGCAAGCTGTTATTCTTTTATGTTCTTTGCCTGCAGAGTATAACACTTTTGTTAACTCTATGATCTATAGGCGTTCGTCTATTTGCTTGGAGGATGTGAAGACAAATTTGCATAATGAGATGTTGAGAGGAAAGTTGGCAAGCATGAGCATGGAGAATGATTCTGAAAGCCTTGTTGCACAGAGAGGAAGAAGTCAAAGTAGACCCAAATATGGTGGAGACAGAGCTAAGTCCAGATCTCAGTCAAGAGGAGCTCGGAAGGGAGTTTGTCATTATTGCAGAAAACCTGGACATTATATTGCAAATTGCCCCAAGTTGGAGAATAAAAACAAAGCTGTTCCCCAGAAGGCTTCAACATCTACGGCGGAGACATCAGATTCAGATAATGATCCTGGCATTTTTACAGCCTCTGCCTCTCCTATGAAGAGCACTATGCGGATTATTGACTCGGGTGCATCCTATCACATGACACCGGATAGGCACGTTTTTTCCACTTATCGTCAGTTTGATGGAGGAGAGGTTCTCATGGGAAATAATGCTGCTTGTCGCATGATTGGTATTGGAACAGTAAAAATCAGGATGTTTGATGGTGTTGTTCGCACTTTATGTGATGTCAGGCATGTGCCTGATTTAAGGCGTAGTTTGATCTCCATTGGAGCATTGTGCAATTTTGGCTTAAAGTGTGTAATAGAAAAAGATTCATTAAAAATTACAAATGGCTCATTGATAGTGATGAAAGGGGTAAAAGCTGGAAATCTGTATTTGCTGAAGGGTACAACTGTTGTTGTGGAGTCTGCTTCAGTTATTGATTCAGTTGATTCTGATTCTACCAGATTGTGGCATTTTCGTATGGGCCACATTGGAGAGCGCAGTTTAGAAGTATTGAGAAAGCGAGGCTTGATTGACGGTGTTCATCATTCAAAACTTGACTTTTGTGAAGGATGTGTACTTGTAAAGCAGACGAAGGTTTCTTTTGGCATTGCAGAGCATAAGTCTAAAGATGTTTTAGAGTATGTTCATACTGATGTTTGGGGCCCCGCACCATGCCTATCTTATGGAGGAGCCAGGTATTTCGTTTCATTTGTTGATGATTTTTCTAGAAAAGTATGGGTTTACTTTATGAAGTCCAAAGATGAAACTTTTGATAGGTTTCAAAGTTGGAAATCTCTTGTTGAGAAGCAGTCTGGAAAGAAAGTGAAGGTTCTTCGTTCAGATAATGGTGGTGAATTCACTTCTCAAAAATTCATCAAATTTTGTGAGTCTGAGGGAATCAAAAGACACTACACCACACCAGGAGACCCTCAGTCAAATGGGGTTGCAGAGAGAATGAATCGGACTTTGTTGGAAAGAACTCGTTGCTTACGGCTGACTGCAGGATTAAATAAGAGATTTTGGGCAGAAGCATTATCTACGGCGGTTTTCCTTATCAACCGCACACCTTCTACCGCCATAGATATGAAGATTCCTGAAGAAGTATGGAAGGGAGAGCCTGTATCATATTCCTTTCTCAGAGTGTTTGGTTGTCCAGCTTATGTGCATGAGAGCAAAGGGAAGTTGGATCCAAGATCGCGCAAGTGTATTTTTCTTGGTTATAAGAAAGGAATTAAGGGTTATAGGATGTGGTGTCCTACTACCCAGAAGATTGTTACTAGCAGGCATGTTACATTTGATGAGAAGGCTATGTTGAAGGTGGAGCCTTCTTCTTCAATTAATGATGATGTTGAGAGGACAAATTCAGAATACCAAACACAAGGCAGATCATCAGACTTCCATACAAGTAAAAATGGTGATTCAGATGACACCGTGGTTGATAGGGAAGAGATAGAAGATCAATCTCAAGGTGGAGCTCAAATTCAAACTCGACCAACGAGAGAGAAGAAAAGACCTACATGGCTTGATGATTTTGTGGGATTAAGCATTGAAGATATTGACTTTGATGACATGGCAGCTTATGCATTAAGCATATTTCATGATGAACCAAGAGACTACAAAGATGCCATTAGTTCAGTTGATAGCTCCAGTTGGCTAGTAGCAATGGAGGAGGAGATTGAGTCTTTGCACAAAAATCACACTTGCGATTTAGTGCCACTTCCTTCCGGCAAGAGAGCAATTGGATGTAAATGGATCTATAAGGTGAAAGATGGCGGCAATGGTGACTTGAGGTACAAAGCAAGATTAGTGGCGAAGGGTTATGTTCAGAAGAAAGATGTGGAGTTTCATGATATTTTTTCTCCAGTCGTTAGACATACTTCCATTCGCATTCTTTTGGCATTGGTTGCTCACTTTGACATGGAGTTGGAACAACTAGATGTCAAGACAGCATTCTTGCATGGTGATCTTGAGGAGGACATTTATCTACAGCAGCCAGAAGGGTTCATTGATAGCAGCAGGCCAGGTCATGTTTGTAAACTTAACAAATCTCTTTATGGCTTAAAACAGTCTCCTAGACAGTGGTATAAGAAATTTGATAAGTTTATGATCTCACATGGTTACTCTAGAAGCTTTAAGGACCAATGTGTCTATTTTAAAAATTGTAATGATGATATCATCTATTTGTTACTTTATGTTGATGATATGTTGATAGCTTCTAAGAGTATGTCAAAAATTTCGGAGTTGAAAATGGAGCTCAGTAAGGAATTTGAGATGAAAGATTTGGGAAATGCACAAAGAATTTTGGGGATGAATATTCAGAGGGATAGAAAGCAAAGAGTTTTGAGGCTCACTCAAACTCAATACATCGAGAAAGTCCTATCTCGATTCGGTATGGAGAATGCTAAACCGGTGGCTACTCCATTAGGCTCTCAATTCAAGCTATCCAAAGATATGTGTCCCACATCGGATGAAGACAAAAGGGATATGTGTAATATTCCTTATTCTAGTGCGGTTGGAAGCCTTATGTATGCTATGGTATGCACAAGGCCTGATTTAGCTCATGCAGTTGGTGTTGTCAGTCGATATATGTCTAACCCAGGTAAAGAGCATTGGCAAGCAGTGAAGTGGATACTCAGATATCTTCGTGGCACTTCTTCAGTTGGCTTGTTATATGGTGGAGTAGATGGAGACATCTCTCTTAGAGGATACTGTGATTCAGATTATGCTGGGGATAGAGATGGACGGAAGTCGGTGTCGGGCTATGTTTTTACACTTGGCATAGGCCCGATTTCGTGGAGATCAAAGTTGCAGTCAATCGTAGCTTTGTCGACTACCGAAGCAGAGTTAATGTCGATTGTGGAAGCAACAAAGTAAGGATTGTACTTACTTCAGTTGTTGGATGATCTTTCAATGGAGCAGCGGACAGTGGAGCTATTTTCAGATAGTCAGAGTGCGATTCATCTTGTTGAGAATCAGGCTTATAGTTCACGGACGAAGCACATTGATGTTAGAGGCTTCTTTCTTATGCTTGAGGAAGAACGAAGCAAGATCAAATTATTGAAGGTGGGTACTTCAGATAATCCTTCAGATATGATGACCAAGTCACTTCCAAAGGACAAGTTTGAGCATTGCTCAAACTTGATCAGTTTGCTTCCTGTTACTTGAGCGCCATGGGGCGCTGGGCCCAACAACTTCTATGTTGATTGTTGAAGATGAGTTAATGAAGAAAGATTGCCATATTTGAATCAAGGTGGAGTGTTGAAATTAATGATTCAAATATTAGTGGAGAAGGAAAGAAATTGATTGATTATCAATCAATTAATTGGCTTGTTTATGGAAAGGGATAAGAGGAAGATTTTTTTTTTGGAAGAAAAATAATTAATAGGCCAATCAATCAATTGATGAAGAAAGGGAAAGAGATTGAGACCATAATTATGCCATTCATTTATGCTCCAATCAAATCAAGGAAGATATTTATTTTTCTTCATGTCCTAGAAACTTCTATTCTTTATCTCCAAGAAATCCCTATATAATTAGGGGTCATGTTATTGTATGAAAAAAAAAAGAGAGAAATCCACCATTAGTCTTCTCTCTATTGTAATCTGTTGTACTCATTTCTTCACTGAGAAATAAAGGTTGTTGGGTCTCCGTGGACGTAGGCAAAGCCGAACCACGTTAAAAATTGGTGTGCTCTTTCCTCTATTTTTGTTCTCTCTATAAATTTGTGCCACTTGTTTTTTTATTTTTGGCGTTGTTGAAATTGTTGACAGACTAGATCATTGGGTTAATTCGTATTCCGCTGCCCAAATCTCTGATTTTGCACTACAAAACGTAAACCAAACACCACCTTAACCGCAATATTTACCCATTTATATAATTCACCAATCTCACAACTTATTTGAATCACTTGATATGATTTATTTATTTTTATATGTGTTGGTGTTATTTTTTTTTTCAAAACAATAAACCCTCATTGTTATTACGACAAATGAGTTTTTCAATAATTTTACGAGACTCGATGTTCACTACTCACCGAAATACATTTAGATTACATAAATGTTCATGATTCATGAGATTCTATATTCTGATGCTTTGCACATTTATTTGTAACACTATTTTGGAATGGATTCATCTATGTTAAACTGAAGTATAATCAGAATCACATGATTCTTGTGAAATTTTATTTGTTCATTAACGGATGCTTATTATATTTTCGATGAGAAGGCATGGTAATACTGAAAATGCCTATTTTGCAACATTTTAATATATTTCTAATTGTAATGTTTGCAAGGTTTTAAATCTCGGATATCGGTCACGTTTCGTCTTGGCGATTTTAGGGACTTGATCTCGTATCAGGAGAGATCTCGGACGAGATGGGTCTAACTCGGGGGTTCGTCTCTGATTTCCATCTCGGATCTGAAAGTTCGTATCGGAACAATCTCGGGGTACATGATATGTTAAACAATGATATTCTTACAAAATGATTTTTATAAATGCTATTAAAAACATAGTAACTTAAACTTGAATTGCAAAATCACTTTACTATTCTTAATTTAGGAAAGATCATTCACACTCTAAATCGTAATATGATTAAAACATAAATATAACACAATGCAAATATATTAGTGCTTAAAACATATAATCCATGAAAATGAATTATTGACATAAAACATTAAAAAGATCCAGAACGTCAAAAAAATCAGCATAAGTAGACCATAAAATAAATAATTTCATAGGTAACATGTATGTAAAAAAGATGAATTTGAAAATCATAAGCATTGTAGAACATATATGAACATATAATATGGTCATTTAACATGCAAAATGTAAAATAGCAGGAGATTATCGTGGCTAGATTTGAGTTTTTTTATTATTGTTCACAAATTTAAATCTTAACAAAAAAACTAAGATCTTGGACGATATTACAGTATTTCGTATCAGTCGATATATCGTTCAATATCTCAAGCGACATATTCGAAATGATATTTACAGTGACATTTGCTGTTTCGTTTCAGAAGGAGCCTAAAATGAGATCTCGGAAGAGATCTCGGGAGATATTTTCGAGATTTGAAACAGTGAATGTTTGTGATTGTTTGCATTAAGTGGAAATTTTGGTTTGTAATAAATTTATATTTAATGCATTAGTAATGCAAACATATTGCAAAATGGAAATCATTTGAAAGGTGTTTGGGTTTATTATGTGTAAGCTATGTTTTATTATGATTATTGATCATGCACATATACTACTTGCAAGCGACATTCCATTTGCCATCAACATACTATCATTATATGATCCATGTACATAAATATAAATGATAAACAATTTAATATTCTCATAATGTTATACTCTATGCTTTTGTTTCTAATTGTCAACCATTATCTCTACCTCAAAACATCAAAGGAGCCATGTGCTCTGCAATATTAAGGATTTGCTTACGGCAATGAGGCAGGTTTCTTGTGTTCTAGACCCACCCCGGATTTTTTTGAACTCCGCCCTAGACCTGCTCTATAGATCCAGTGTTGGTCTGGAATTTTGCCTTGTATCCATAAACCATACGGGTCATGGTAGACCCGATCTGTCCCAAGACCCTGTGAAGTTATGTACTAATATACACAAATTTATGTACTTATATTTTTTATCACTAAATGGTAAATTATATACAAATAATAATGTGTTTACAATGATAAATGAATATAATAAAATATGTTGTAAGATAATAGTTTAAAAGTCATGAATTTTTTATTGTAAGATCATCATTGATGCAACTTAATATTATGAAAACTTTATAGTTTGTTGATTGAAACAATATAATATTCATGTCATAACCATGTATGTCTAAGAAAATTAACAAGTAACAAGTAATCTTTATAGTTATAAAGCGTTTTAACGATGTTTCAATAATGCAGATCAGTTAGGGTATGTTGGTCGTGCCCTAGACCCGGGCATTTCAACAGTGGGTCGCGGGTCTATCCTCCAGGAAGGCCCAATGGAATGAGTCTAAACTAAACAAAACAAAGGCGGATCAACCGGGTATGGACCCTAGACCCGTGTCATTGTCATCCCTATTTGCTATGGTAAGCATTTACTATGACTAAATAATTCACCCATCACAAAACTTATTTAAACTGCTTGTCATGATTTGATTATTTTTTAACATAAGGGGTTAATAAAAAAAATCAAGAAAATAAACAAACTTATTTTTATTACTATCGGTGAGTTTTTTGATAATTTTACGAGGCTCGTCATCCGCTACTTACGGACATATACTATATTACATAATCGTTTTATCAAAATTTTGCATTATACCTTTTCAAAAAGTGATATTGACATGCTGATTGTAAAAATGCAAAATTAAAACAATTAATTTTTTTTCCCTACTAAAATGTTCTGCAAAATAACCATATCATATAAATTATAACGACGGGAATAGAACAACAAGCCATTTGAAAATGATAAAATAGATGTAAGACATATAAAGTGACTAAATGCAAGCCCATATGGTTTATTGAATTTCAAATAAAATCCCAAAAGCCATGTTGAATTTATCAAATGTATGTGACAGAAGCAGAAAACTTTATCAATT
This sequence comes from Allium sativum, assembly GCA_030737875.1. Taxonomy (NCBI): domain Eukaryota; kingdom Viridiplantae; phylum Streptophyta; class Magnoliopsida; order Asparagales; family Amaryllidaceae; genus Allium; species Allium sativum. The sequence goes on along the minus strand of CM060926.1, from coordinate 1,011,027,135 downwards.
TCTTTTCTGTCTCATACCATTGTGTTTTAAAGTAATGCCTATAACTAAACGTGTTAGTTGCTTCTATTAGACAAAAAGGAATATGTTTTCAAAAAAATTGTCACCGGTTGCTTTAATACACGACTTTGTGCTATATACTTAGTTTATCTTCTATGCATTTTTTTATTAAAGTGAAAAGCAAGGATGGTACGTTTCTTGGCACTATGCTTGGGGCAGCCTTAGTTTTAGTTACATGTAGAGGCTACAAAATTGTTTTAAGTTTTGTAAGCAGTTGTCTTTGAGATTTATTTATGTTACTAAAATTTATATCATTTATTTTCCAGTCTTTGTTGAATATAGGTTTTACCCCTATTGTATCTAATTGCATTTCAATTCTGATACATTCAAATCGTTGTTTGTGCATTCGATTTTGAGTTTATTTCCAATTCATGTTCAATCGCCTCTTAAATCTAACAGGTTCTAGAAAAATTACTGCTATTACAAAGTTATATTTTTATTGGAATTTTGAACTATTTAAGCTAGATTTAAAAGTTATATTTTTCCATACTTCTTTGTATTAAGTTTGATGTTTTTGACATAGATTTTGCGAGATAAACAGGCAAAATATTTCTTATGCTTATTATTTCTGATATGCAAAAAGGGATTCAGTGGTTCTTGAGGAGTGCACGACTCTCGACATTAGCATGAAGCAGGAAAATGGTTCTTGATCTTACTTATGAATGCACAGGTGATATGCACATAATCCTTAATATCCAACCCTTTCCAAGTTGGGTCAAAACTGATTAGCTTTAAAAAATGTTACTTCAAAATGTGATTGTCTAAATTAAATCAACATTATCATTTTAGCATTTATAATTCGAAGTAGATCTTTTTTTTTTCTATTGTTCGATTGAGAAGTTCCAACAATATACTTTTATGCATTGTGTGTTGTGTAATATGGTCAAGTAAAACTTCACTAGCACATACACATTTTATGTAACATACATAATTAATATATATATATATATATTATACATATAATTATACTGCTAAATCTAAAATTTGAAGCATCCACCTCATTTTATTTATTGCCCTAAATCTGTTTTTTATGTCCCAGTTGTACCTTACATAGATTTGATAAAAAATATATTATAATAAAAATCTTTTTATTTTTTATTTGTAGTAAACTTTAGCATTAACTATGATAACAAAACTAACAATTTTTCTATGATGATATAGATATGTGTAGCAGCGAAAAAATGTAGGCTCATTTATTGTAGTGTGATGAATCTATAGCTAAAATATTCGTTGAAAATATAATACCTCCAATGATAGGTAAAAGGGTAGACAGACTTACATGCTTTCTTTTTAGCTTTTAGTTCAGATTTTTTTTTTCACTGTTCGATAAATTTGAGCTCAATAACTGTTAAAATTCCTTAACGCTAATCTGAGTAAGAATGTATGCCGGACCAGTTACAATGTACCATAGGCGTTTCTCTTAACTCCTACTGTGTACGATCAGCAATTGTAAATCTTCTACTACAGATTTATGTCTGAAATAAAAAACTATAGAAAAGAACATATTAGAACCGAAATGAAAACATTTTATTTTGAACACTGAATTGGATGTGGTTTAATGTACATTTCACCGATTATACTAGAAAGAAAATTCACTTTGTAAGATCATAATTAGCTGCTGTGTATCAAATAATGACATCTTGGTATATTCGACATTATTTATGATTTTGTGTCATCTAATTTTTTTTTGTAACTGAAACTATAATTTTGTTATTGTTTAGAATGAAAAACAGAAGAGCATTTTTTCGTTTAATCGGATTTTATGAAAATAGCTAAGATGGGAAACCAAAGGAGTTGGTTTATATTAATATGGACTGTATGATAACCTGGATACAAATGAATGCGTTTATCAAGATGATGGTGATTGTACTTATATAACCAGCTTTTTTAGGAACTATGTTCTCTTCCATACATGCACAAATTGACTGTTGTATGTAGGGGATAGCTTCAAAACTCTTTCCCTTTGCATTTTACATTTGGTACTATGGACTTCTTTGTTTCTGCAAAGAACCGTATTTTTGACAAATTAAGACATTAAACTATATAAGGATTTTGAATTATTTTTTTTAAAAAAAAAATCCGTTTGCAATATAAGATAGAAAATGATTGATCACCTTTCCACTCATTTCAACAATAGCATTAGCGGCTTCTTCTTTAGACGAAAAAGTTACGAACCCAAACCACCTTGATTTACCTGTCTCACGATCCACAATAACATTAGCTGCATGTAGATAATAAAAAGTATACAACCATCATTCCTTGGATTTTAATAAAACTTCAAATGTTGTTGTAGAAATTTGAAAATGAAGTTAAAGAAAATATATCATCACTAATTACTTTCCCACAATAGGAGAATGCATCTCTCAAATTTTGGGCATTGTTCCTATCAGATAATCCTACATAGCACCACAAGAGGATTAACTCCAAAAGACATAGTTACACTTCAGTATAGATTTATATAAAGGATGAAACATAACAAACCTCGAACATAAACTTTTGAGAATCTCATGCATCGGATGGACTGAAATGACCACGGAGTTGAATTAAGAGCATATTTAATGAGGTTACCAAATTTATTGGAAAAAGCCACCTATCATATCAAGGTAAAAATTATTTGTTTAACAATGAAGTATTCCAGAATTAAGCTGTTGTAAATGAAGATATTAAATTTACATAGATTCTCAACTATGTCACTCATTTGAATAAATAAATGAATATGGTTGCAAGACATATCAAATCCAATGGATTTAGGCAAAAGTCATTCTGATCCAATTTATATTTGAATTTAAAACTTTTGGTTCACAAATAGTCCTCTAACCAATAAATTCTATATGATCCCAAAAATATGGTATGAATTACGTGAATACTAACTACTACTAATAAAAAAAAATCCAATTAATATATGTAAGGATTGTTTATATAAAAAACAATTAATGTTAGGTTTAGTTCAGCAAAGGCGGCATTCAATTTTGTTAGATAGTATAAAAAAATAGCTCTCATTATCTGATTTCAATGTATTGCAAATTTCCATCAGTAACAGAGATACTTGTTTGTGCCAACGAATAAATTTGTAGAGAAGACACCATGATTTGTTCTTCCTAATACCCATAGTAGTTAAGGCGCGCGCCTAGGCGTGCCTAAGGCGCAGACGCAGGTCCTGCGCCTTCCTAGTGGCCGAGGCGCCTACTCTAACGGAGGCGCACGAAAGGCGTGCCTTTGGAGCCTTTTTCTGAGACTCCGGGGCGCAGAAAGGCACGCCTCAAATTCGATTTAGGGTTTTCAACCGTTTGAGCCATGTCGACTTCGAATTCGACATCGGAAAAAGAAAAAAAACTATGCCGCTGCTTTAGGGTTTTCGAAATCGAATTTGAGCTAGGTTGACATCGAATTCGACTTAGGGTTTTGAACCATTTTGTTCGATTGCTCATTTTATCCGCAGCTTTCTGTTTTTGTTTTACAGCAGTTTAAAAAAAATGCAGCAGAGTTTTAAATATATATATATATATATATATATGTAACAGATTTTTTTGGTTTTGCAGTAGTTTTTGTTTTTGTTTTGCAGCGTTTTTTTTTCAGCAGTTTTTTATGTTTTACAAATATATGCAGCATGTCATCATGATTTTTTCAATTAGTATTTAGTAAAATAGTTTAGTAAATAATAACTATATATCACTTATTTTATTTCAGGTTTATATGGATCCAAATGCTCAAACTTGAATGATGATGATAGTTGGAATTAGTAGAAGTTGAACTTGAATTCCAATTCCTTTGTCATTTCTAGCCTGACTTAAAACTTCTATGTTTTTGGTGTTGAAACTTCAATTTGTGTTCGTTTTAGTTTTGGAATTGCATTTGTGACTTCGTACCTACTAATCTATGCTTTTTCTTATCACTAAATTCATCGTTTTTGATAGCATTTTATAGTGCAGTTTTTTTCTAAAAAAAAATTCCGCATTTGTATAAAAGTCGCACAAAAAAGCCCGAGGCTCAAAAAAGCCCAGGGCTCAAGCCTTAGCGCCTTAACTATTATGCTAATACCATATCCTGAAAAAACCACCAATTTTATGTATTACAGAAAAGGTGTTTGCCCTCGCAACTTAGTTGTGTACAACATAAAAAAATTGATGTGATGTTATCTTTTTGGTAAATTTATATCAGTTTTGCTCAAATATGGTTTTGAGCGGAACACTGATTGCTTAGGATTCCTCTCCTTATTAATCGTTTAATGCATTTTATCCAGTTTCTTATTGTTCAATCATTATCAACTATCTAACAAATTCTAGGATTATTGTTATTCGAGTAATTTTCATCTTCAATGCACTACGCACAGCTAAATACTAGAGGAAGTGTGCCCAAAATATTTTGATTCATGCATCAAAACCATTCTTCGAAACGTTTAACATCTACGTTTGTCAATTTCCTACACGATCTGAACCCCGTACGGAATTTAGGAGATTGACCCGACTCATTTAAATGGCAGGTCATTTTCAGGTCAATCCGAATTTGACCCGTTCATATTAAACGAGCGGGTCTCGGGTTGACCCACTAACCCTATCATATTATTATATTTGAAATTCTTAAATTCTTATTAGCCCAAGCCTACATTGAAATACAGTAGTTCATTTATTTGTAGGTTTAGCCGGTTAGATTTTCGCTTTTCCATTTTAATTTTCAATTCCTTTATTCATATGTTTCAACTTTCAAGCGGGTTGCTCAACTGATCTGCTCATCATCCATAAATTTGCACTTACCCTGATGTAATATATATGTTATCCTATTAGACTTGTGGTTTACAAGTTCGTTCACGTGCATTTATCTAGGTATTGACAAGTTAGTTATTATAAATAAATATTTCCAAATGTCATAAGCAACAAAGGTTATAGTTCTTTTCACAATATAGGTCCAGTGCAATTTTTACATAGTATACGTCCAGTACATGTTTTAATATCTTCTCGACCAACAATTATTTTAAAGACACCGGAAAACTAACAGTATAATATGTTGAATGATGCTCAAATTCTCATGAAAACATAAAAGGTTTTGCATTTATATTTTGCTCACATTAATTTATTTGTAAACAGGTCCACCCGAGTTAACCTGACACGACCCGTTTAATTAAACGGTTTCACGGGTCGGTCGGATCAACTCGTTTATAAATCGGTCGGATCAACTCGTTTATAAATCGGTCGGGTTGAGATTGGAAAAATATAATCATTTAATAAACGGGTTGACCCGACTTGTGTATAAATCGACCTGAACCTGACTTGACCCAACTTGAATCCAATCTAACACGACCCATTGACAGCCCTATTTACATCTGTTAAAGTACTTTCTATTGTGGTTGTTATGGTAACGGTAAATTTACTATTACCATACAGTTACCAGTCGATCGTTAATCATTTTTTGATTGAAATCGGTATACCAGTTAAAACGGTGTAGTAATGGTAAATTTACCATTTTGAGCGGTAAATTATCGGTAACATTTCTTCAATACCAGCGGTAAAGGTAATTTTACCAATAAATATAAAACATATGCATATTCATCTGATATGATTTATTACATGCACTTAGAACCAAATAAATGATTATATTTAATTCACACTTTGATTGACAAAAAACATTTTAAGATACATACTTTGATTGACAAACGGTAATTTACAATTATCAGTGTAACGGTTACCAGATTATCGATATATCAGTTTTCGGTATACCAGTCTATCGGTAACAGTAAACAATTTTAGCTTACCAGTAAAAACGGTACGGTAACGGTATTTGCCAAATGGTAAAGGTAACCATTACCATAACAGTCCTACTTTCTATGGTCGTATTTTCGTGTTCATATTGCCTTTTTGACCATAAAAGGCTGATATTGTAGACTGTTGGATGCACTATTGTAAAAAATGGTAAAATCATAAGGTTTAAATCGCGATCCAAATAGAATCGTGCCTTTACCGATTCAAAATGTTAAAAAACAAAAAAAATGTTACATGATAAAAATCATATGATCTAAAGCTATATTGAAAATACCCTTAAAATTTGAATCGATGAATGCTTGCTCTTCGTTTACTAGAAAAAACTAGCTTTTTCACATTAGATCCTTCGCATCAAAAAGTGAAGCAACATCAATTCAATTCGAAAATCAAATGACGCAAATTGAATAATTTTATGCTTGTGTTGTTGAAAACAGAATCAACAAACAATAAACCAAAACAACAAAATCAGATAAAGAGAAAGGAAAATTAGAGAAAGAGAAGAAAAGAAAATCGACTTGATGTTGCTCTCCCCCTAACAAATGATGGTTATTTTCTGAATTCTGACATAAACTCAATACAGTTTTTGATACATCAAGGGATCTATATCAAGACATGAGCATCTTCTCACGGATTAGTTGAGGCACAGAGAACTCATATATCAGTTTTTGATACATTAAGACGCTACTGATTGGAATTAGAGCCAATCCGGATATCAAAAATCAAATCGAGGTCGTCTAGGAAGCAAGAATAGAGAAAACTTACCAAACAACAAACGAATAATGCGAATTTCTTTCCTCCCTTTTGCCCTTTCTGAACAAGGAGGAAATACGTTTTTATATGAATTTCTGCCTCGTCCCCTTTCTCATTGACGGTTTAACCATTCACTTGTTCCGTTTTCATCGTGGAAAACCGTGAAGTTAGGGTGCGTTCTTAACGAACGTGAGCGTGACATTTGAGCGTTGCATTTGAGCGTGGTACTGTAGCGAAGGGGAATTGTGTTGAACGGGGTATTTGAGCGTGGTATTTAATTGTTAAATTAATGGTTTTGATTTAATTAAATTCTAATTGCATCAAACTATAACGACAACATATTTCATAACACGACCACGTTTTTCATAAAACATAAAGAACACAACGGTACTGGAATTAAAACAAATACATGAAAATCTACAATAAACGACGATGAGGTAATAAGATCAACTCCGATGAAATAAAAGCACATAAGCCCTCATCGCTAAGCTCCTGAGCAATATCAACATTCCGCTCATCGTTGCGAAAAACCGTCAGAATCTCCCAAAGATCCACACGCGTCCCCGATCTCCGAACAAGCTCCAAACAACGAGCAGCAAGCTGTCTCGTATGGTCGGTCACCCACGAGCTGGCACGCTCTGCCTGTCTGCGCCTAAAGGGTTGACCAGACGGTGGATCACCCGAAGCCATCCAACCAGTATAGAAACTCGCGTCCCTAGGGGAGAAAGAACCAGCTGCTGCAGGCGCTGGTGGAGGTGCTGGTGCAGTAGGAGGTGCAACCGGAGGAATCGGATACACACAAGTATCTTTCCGCAAACAACCCTCGAACATAATGTCCTGCTCTTGAAACTTCATCGGCGAGTGCTTCCTAAATTTTCTGAATCGTCTGCCACCGCCGGTACTCCAAAATTCATCAGGACCGTCTAGATAATCGAACTCTGCATTCCATACACCCCCAGGTGTTCTAAGCAGCATGTCCCAATCACGAAAAGCTCGCTTCATGTTGTCCCATTTGTTTTTAATCTGGTTTTCTGTGAACTCCAGATTAAAACGGTTGTTCATTGTTGTTGCGACTGTTGCGTAGAACCCACTGACGCTTGTATCGCGCTCCGCTATGAACTCAATGCAAATATCTATGAAAGCGGACTCCCGGTCGTCCGTCCAATTCGCAAATGGCTACGAGGTAGCAGTGGTGGAAGTGGAAGCCATCTGCGTAAACAAAAAAAAAATAAAAAAAAATCGAAAAAAATATATATGGTAGAGAATTGAAAAATAAACTCAACTATAAAAAAAATTACCGTTTTTGCAGCTCGAAATTGCTCAAAAAATTCGAAATATGGAGTAAAAGGGGAGAGGTTTCAGGTTGGAATGGGGAGGAAAAGGGGGGGTTTCGTTCTTATAGCCAGCGAAACGATACGTTGGAAAATTAACCGTTGGCGTCCGACGCGTCGGACGCCAACGGCTACTTTTCCAACGTTCGAGAATCGTGGAATCTGGAAGGGGTAAAATGTGCTAGCGTCGGACGCAAAAAAAAAATGAACGTGCCAAATTTTGGCTGCGAACGCACCCTTAACCATCTGGAACTTTCAATCATTTAAATTATTCAATTCAGTTTAAAATTTCAAGGAAAATAAGTTATACATAAAATTTCTAAGGTGTTATTAATGAACAAGACTAACTCTATTTGCATCCCTTGATTTTCTTTTCGCACCCCAGTAATCCATTAGTACATTTTTACCCTTATGTGAATTGATGTATGTTCATATTCTTTTATTCTTTATATTTTTCATTTATTGACAAAAATATTTTTAAATATGAAATTTTTGATTATGTTGATTTATTGGAATCAGAAAATAATAATTACGAAGAAGAAAACATTAATGTTCGTACCTTTTTTATGTGTCATGCTAACAAACAATTTACATATGTTCTTTGATTTTTCATAATCATAACTAGGATATGGTAGTAACCTAGTTCAAGTATAACTTTAAATTGTTGCATTTCTAGTGTGTATTGCACTATGAACTATTCATAATCTAGTTCAGGTGCAGCTTGAAATTGTTGCATTTCTAGTGCGTATCGCACTAGGAACTATTTGTAATCTAGTCATGTTAAAATATGTTTTATCATTTAACTTAAAGATATGAGCATTTTTGAAAAACAGCGGGGTAGGAAAAGAAAATAATGGGGTGGATGTAATTTTTTTAAAGCATTGGGGTGGGAAAGGAAAAATAAGGGGTGAGAATAGAATTAGCCAATGAATAATTCCAAATTCAACTTTCAAATAAAAACAATTTTCTAAGATGTTCTCGTAATGAATATTCATTACCAAATTTGAAAGCAACGGAGGCATTTGATTTGGGGCAAATTTAACGTAGCGTTATCTAACGGAAATTAATTAGAGACATATTTAAAGTTGTGCCTAATTAGCGTGTGTAGCCCATGTGTTCCACACGTAGTTTTAATATATATATATATATATATGTATGTATTTGTGATTAAAAAAAGAGCTTATTATGCATTATCTGATAATTCAACTAAACATACATTATCAGGCAGTTTAACTAAAAAAAATTATCTGAAAAATAAGTAAATGTTTTGGAAATAATTTTTTTATTAAATATGGTGTATAATTTTATGTTATACATCTTACACTTTATGTTTGAGTAAGAAAAATATTTTTCAAATAATGTGACTATGCATTGTGTGGCATAATTAAAATTATAATCATTATTATTTGTAATTTATGTTTGATAACTTACATAAGTAATATGTTTGTGTATGTATTTGAGGTTTTTTTTATCATTTGGTTAATATGAGTATACTATACATGTTGAAGTCGAAGTATGTTACTAGTTTATTTTGTGGATTGGGAAATATTATTTAATATAATTTTTTAAATAAGTTAAATGTAAAATTATGAACTTAGATTAAATATATAATATAGTAGAATGAATCAAAAGAAATTTGTTTTAAAAATAAATTTCCTGTGGAGTTATTGAATTAAAAAAGTTTTGTGATATAATAAATGGTAAAATTTTGGTACAAACGAATCATAAATGATTTACAAATTAACTTTATTATTGTTGTTGGCATAGATAATTTATATTATGTGATTCATACATATATATAGTTGAATGGAAGGATACACTTTTGTTGATATGAATATACGTAGTAAAATTGATGTATGTTTGTAAGAGTTATTAGAGAAATGTACTAATTATTTATTAAGATTATTTGAATAATTATAATTTAAGATTTCATAAGCAGTTTAAACATATAGATTTAAATATAAAATATAATGAAAGAATTAAGATGGCTTTGTAAATAACTGTGGAAGTGTTAAAATGTGGGTATTTGAAGCTATAATTGTTTTCTTCAATTTATGAAAAATTTACTGAGATAAATGTATAATATATTAAGTTTACTATTATTGTTTACATATATTATTTAAATTGTCTAACTTTTCAACTTTGTATTTAAAAGGAAAACTGATTTCGCCATCTTTCTTTGTATGAATATGATATATATTTTAAAACATCATATTTGACATTAATTAGATGAATTAAAACATTTACTAATTGAATTTACTTGGTAAATTCAAAACCATATAACTAATTTAAACATATTGGCTTAAATGTACAATGTTAAGTGATATTGTGAAGTATTTTGTAAATTACTAAATAAAATTTGAAATATGAGTGCTTCATGTTAACATTGCAATGTAACACAAGATAAATACACCGATGTAAATGAGTTAAACTTTTAACTTGTTATTGTTATCATGTGTAAAATTTATGTAATGTGGATGCGGTTGATGTGTTTATATATTTGAATTACTATTTTTCTCATTTTTTTATTGTGAATATAGTTAATATTGACGCGATTTATTAGGCGAATCAATGAACAATAGTTTGCTAAAGTTACTTAATTAGTTTTAATACTATGCAATTAATTATAAAGTATGGTATTAAATGTATAACATCAAAAAAGAATTGTGAAAGACTTAAATTATTATAGAAAATTTGAAGTGTAGGTATTTTGAGCAAAAAAAAAAATATAATTTTTTGTCATTTTTTAGTGTTTGAAAGAAATATTAGTTAACTAAACTTACTTAATTTTGATTTTGTAATTAATTAAAATGTGTGAACTTAAACATAAAAGTTTAGGAGCTAATAATTAAATTATATGTAAACAATCGTATAGACTTTAAAATGTCCACATCAAAATGTAAAACAACGAAAGAACAGGAAGATGGAGTTTCAAATTCTTCCGCTTTACTATTATTTCATAGATATATTACAATGGGTGAATTTGTTAACGTTTTATTAAAATATATACTAACTAATATTTACTAAGAATATTTAGACAGTTTAAATTTGAGATTCCCTCAGTAGTTTGAATATGTGAGTTCAAAAATAAATATTAATAAAAAAGTAAAGGGGTTTTATTAATAAAGGTATAAATGCTAAAAATAGAATTTTGCAATGTGGAGCACAATAATATTATTCCAGTAAGTTAGTATTAAGCTAAATTTGTTAATATTGTGATGAGTATGATTTATAAACCTTATATTTGAATAATGAAACAATTTTACCAATTTTGCTGATAAGAATATTTCATATATGTTAAAACTGTTATATTTATACTTATACCAAGGACTAACCAATATTTGTTAGTTGACATAATTGAAGTAGTTTCAAATTCCAAGTTACATAATTGACTAAAACATATTAGTTTAGATATCTAATATGACAATGTTGGTTTTTTAAAAAGTAAAGAAATTTTGGAATGCAAAGAATTTTACATTGCAATGCATAATTAACGTATGGATTTTTTAAATTATAGTTGATATATTTTTATGTATATGATTTATGTTATGTGACTGATACATTTGTACATATCAGAGTTGCCTTTTAATACCGTAATGTGTATATGTTTAATACTGATTATTATTATTTTGGTATTAAAAGTAGCTTAATTAGATAATTGTAAATTTAAACTATGAAAATAATGCCATATCAACTATATAACTTGATTTGTGTTAATGAACTACCATATTTAATGGTCAATTAAAATAGCACCCTAAATGAGTAACCATAGATTTCATTATTGATTTTATTCTCAAGTAGCGTTTACGAATTCCATTAATTCAGTGGTATAAAAGGAAGGTTAATTGATGTAGCTTGAAATTCAAATCAAATTGGATTGAAGATAAAATTGATTTTGCATATAATAAGTAAAACAGTCAACACAACATTAGTTGATTACGGTGAAGCATTGCAGCTTAAAAAAGAAGAAAAAGGCGTATTATCACACTTTAAGGTGGTGCGATAAAATCTGGAAGGCAAATTCTATTGATACACCAAAAATTACTTAATGTACACCATTATTCTGCAAACAAATTATGTTTCTAAATAAATTACCCTTTTCTTTATTGCATTCTTACTTTTTTAATTATAACCCATCAAATGAAAACATTGCAATTAACGATATTTACCAAATCCATGTAAAAAAAATTGAAGAACTTAATATGTTTTTAAACATGAAACCTAAAATTTAAATTATGGAAACTTTTACAAGTAATTGCTCGAATTTAAAATCATATAATTTAGAAGTACGCTATTTTTGTGCTGAAATTAAGATTTTTTTTTTCGCACCATAATAATTTGATTACAATATATTCAAAAAGTTGAAATTCATTTTACTAAACTTAAACTTTATTTATTGCTATAAATTTCTTACTTTCTATGAATAAATTTAAAGTTTTAAAGAAAGAAGATGACGAAGAATAAAATAAGGCTAATATTGTAAAAGAGAGGGTGCATGTAAAGTAATTTTTTATGTATGGTAATTTGTTCTATTTCATGGTGTATGTTAAGAGATTGTCGGTGTATGAATATAATTAGCCAATCTGGAAAGAAGCTCTAGGGGCGAAACAAGAATTTTGCACTTCGAAAGAATAACATCCCAACACACGCCGCTTATCTCTTGTCTCCATTTCATTTTTTAACTCTAATTTTATCTCAAACACCACTGCGGGAAAAGTGGAGGAAATCATCAGACTGTTAATTTCGCTACACCAATAATTTCACCTCCATTTTCTTATCCAAACACCACAATGGGAAAATGGCAAAAAATGGTCAGAAATCGAACAATAGTTTTGCATAGCCTTGACTAAGCCGACGAAGAAGCTCAGAATCATGTAGATCTGCTTTGAAAGCATAAAATATGTCGACTGAGGGAAATATCTTCTTAATACTTACTTGTATGATAAATTAGTAATTTCTTGTTAGGTTTACATAATTAAATTCATACTTTTGTGCATTTTATCAACACATGTCATATGCCTTGAATTTTCTAGAAATGGTAGGCTGGTGTGAACCTTACCACAAATAGTAGCCATCTAAAATATCGAAGCTCTTTTGTACTTGCCAATTTATTCTTGAAAACTGCAAACTTAGAAGAAAAAAAGGCTAAAAAGTTAAAAACGCAATTGTTCTTTTCAAGCGATTGTTCACGAAAAAACAGGATCAAAGGTTAAAATTTACAGATTATGACAATTTGAATTTGATATTGGATATGTTGTGGAGAAATTTTGATTCAAGACCGCTCAAATCAAAAATCCCCAACGCCGCGGAAAACGAGATCGTCGTAATAGTGCAAAAACAACCAATCGATATATCAAAACAATCTCAATCTTATCCAAGCCAATCACAATCAACAAACAATGGAAATAATAGAGCAATAACGAGAAACTAAATCACATAGGGATTTATAGTGGTTCCACCGACGTCTTGTCAGTGGACGTCCACTTTGAGAGAGAAACCTTTATTAATATCAATAGAAGAGTACAAGAGATTGATTACAACGATCAAATTTACTAGAAAATCTTGATTTTATGGAGAAAGGAATTGAAGAAGATCAGGATTGCCTAAACCCTAATTAGAATAAACTTTGATCTAATCTCTTGATTTTTTTGTGTATCCTCCTTTTGGATCTGATGTAGCTTATATAAGCATAGGGAAGTGTATGGAAATTCCCAAAATTTCCTCTAGATCTGAAATATCTTCCAGATCTGAAATATCCTCTTGATCCGAAATATTCGAAATGTCCCGAAATATCCTCCAGATCTGAAAATATAGTGAAGACCCGTAACTTCCCCGTGAAGGAAACAGCGGATACTTTGAGGACAAGACGAATCAGAACGCAAGCAGAAGAACATTTCATTGTATATTTGTAACACCCCGTAATTCTGTTAATATTAATATTCACAAATTAAAGAATAACTAATCTCAGACGTGAGAATTGTGGGAAACGGGTTGCGCCATTGTGTTCGTCTCGGAATTCTGGTTGAAATAGAGTCCGAGTTTGCGTGAATTGGACTTCGTATGAAGAAGTTATGGCCATCGGAAGTTTCAGAAAATTCAAAACAGATTTCAGAAAATTTAAATTTCAAATTCGGAGTCAAAACAGGCTAGGCAGGAAAATTCCCGCCCAGCACCCCAGGTCGACTGGGGAGTCGACTTGGTAGTCGACCCCCCCCCCCCCCAAGGTCGACTGGGGTGTCGACCTGGTCAGTCGGCTAGGGTTTTGACTGAGCCCAATCTTGAGCTGCTGATGTGTCTTTAGGGCTGAGTTGGCAAATTAAACGGTTCAGTTTAGTTCTGAGTTGATCTGACGGTCTAAATAAACCCTAAACTCTATAAATACCTAGGTAGTCTCTCACCCTAATTAACATGAAAAATAGAATAGCTACCGTCATACCGCCGCCATGGAACTCAGTTTAGCCGCCGCCAACTAAGAAGGAAGAAAAGCTAATCAAATTCTAATTCTACTCAACTCTAAAGCAAATCAAGACTCTCTTTTCTTCTCAAATTGTGAGTATGATGATCTTAACAAGATTATTGTTAAACTAATTAGATTAAGTCATGAATGGATTATAAGTGAATGATGTGGATTATCACATATGTTGTTGTAAACCTTATGCTATCATGTATGTTGTAAATCCTATGTTATGTGATGATGATATCCTATATGTTGTAAATCATGCTATGATGATATTGTATAGGTTGTAGTTTTCTATGCTAAATTGTGATGAATCATACATGTTAAAGTCATGATGTTATTATCTATGCTAATTAGTTCATGTTAATCAAATCATAATGTTTGGGCTATGTTGATCTATATGACAAACCATGTATGCAAGTTAGATTGATTAGCAAAGATTATGAACATATGCCATGACATCTATTTAGATCTAGAATTATGCTATGACATATGTAAATTCTATGTATTATATGCTAGTTCACACCATCATTATGTTGCATAAAACCCCATATGCAAGTTTACACATGAATTTGGGTTATGATCATATCATGTAAATTGTGACAAGTTGACACCTTTAGACCCTTAACATGTGTAGTTTATGCAAGTTTCACCCCTATTATGACTAGATTATTTTACTTGTCTATATGTTGTGATAATTTATCTTTGTGCTATGAGTTAGACTATTCGAGTCTAATGTATATTCTGCGTTGAATAAGCGAACGTATAAACGTGGGGTAAGAGTAATATTAAGGATTTAATATTAAGAAGTTGGGGTGCAATTGATATGATTTTGCATGCCATGAGTGGATGACCATAATTGAGTCAATTATGGGCATCATTAAAATTGGAGTTTAATTAATAATTTGAATAGGGATTATTAAAACTGGGGTAAAAGATCATAAGTGATAATCAATGCTTAGGACACGAGGTTGGACTCGTTTGTGACGTAAACCTGCCCGGACCCGCCCAGCAAATCTAGTGGTCACAAATGTCAGCCCAATGTGAGAGGTCCTAGGCCTAAACTAAAGCATAACAGTTGTAAAGACACGAGGTTAGACTCTTTTATGGTGTAAGACTGCCCGGACCCGCCCGACAAATCCAGCTGCCATAAATGCCAGTCTAATGTAAGAGGTCTTTATTAGGTTATGACCTGAATGAATTAAGAAATACTTAACCAGATAAACATGTAAGGTGGGACATGAGGGTTAAGTAGTTGCCTTGGGTGGCATGAGGAATCTAGTGGGTGCCCTTAGTGGGATGTGAAATACGATTAGTAAGACTTAACCAAACACACATGTAAATGAACATGATTAAGAGGGTTAAGTGGGATATACTAGTGGTGACAAGCTTAGGTGGGTAGCTTGTGGGGGCCCATTTCAACCAGTATCCCAAACGTATCTTTGTGGGCTCGACCCAAGTCGAGGACGGGACACGCATACTGGGTTTGACTATAAGAGGCCAAAACGGGGAGCAGTGGCAGCGCAAGTCCAACGGGTTTCATATGCGTGTGTGGACCCGGGCTGGTAGGTAAGACGTTGTTGCATCGTGTAGGTATAAGCCGTGCATTCTCAAGTTGTATCGGGTTGCCACTTTAGGGGAGTGATACACCCCACTGTGGGGCCAGCACTGGTATCTACGAGTAGGGAGCCGATCGAAAGTGGGTAGTGGGGTACACCTAGTGGAGATAGGGGCAGACGGCACCTATGTAGTCAGCTAGGGGTACGCAAGGCTATTTATATAGTTTCTGTGTGAAGCAAGTGGGATCAACCTTTAGGGTGACTGGTGCGGTGCAGTGTAGAAATGTGCGGTGCAGTGTAGTAATTATTTATTAGTAATTAGGTATGCCTTTAACGTTATCTTCAACGTTATCTTTATCTGCTCATTCCATACCTAATAGTTCATAGACATTTACTTGTCTTCCAGCTTATGCCTTAGTCTAGTTATTTTTATAATAGTATTGTTAGAATTATCATACTCGCCAGACTTTATGTCTGGCTCCCCTCCATTTCTACCCTTTTTCCCCCTCCAGGTCCTCAGGTTGGGCCCAGCTCTAGTGGAGTTTGATTGGATTGCTTTATCTCTCTTAGAAAGCTTGGACCGTTGAAGTAAAGTCCAGCTTGTTATCTTCTTTAATGGCTATTTGAGTAATGGGATTATGTATTTTGTTTTATGAAGATGGATATTGTACTTGACTCTGACTTATGGTTTTATGATGTAACAAACATGTTTAAATTCCGCTGCAATAAAATGAAGTTTTAGATTTTCAAGTACTACTTATTATCTGTCTTGTTGTAAATTTTTTTGTTTTATATTCACTTAAAACCTCCATGGAAGTTAATGCATTCCCTTTGTGAGTGACATTAATGGACGTGGGGTGTTACACGTGGTATCAGTGCTTAAGGTTACCAGAACAGATTTTTTTTTTAGAAAAACTACTTTTCTAAAGTATTTTTGGAAGAAGTGTTTTCAAAAACATGTCTTAATGAGTAATTTGAAGAGGAAAGTTTTTTTTTAAGAAAAACATAATCCCTAATAGCCATATATCTTTATCTTTCGAATTCTCCATTTTGAATCTTTCCTTTTTCGTTTCAGCATGACTGAAGATCTTAACCTACCTGACGGTGTAACGATACCAGGATGGTATAGGAGGTTATTAGAGGCTAGGGCCGCCGCAGGTCCAGCCAATGTTCCTCCACCACCAGTTGCACCCGTTCCTCCTCCTCCTCCTCGCGTAGTTACTTTTGCAAAGACGTGCAAGGAATTTAAGGCTATGGGTGGAAAAACTTTTCAAGGGTCAGAAACGTTTGTGGAAGCTAGAGATTGGCTTAGGGAGGTGGAAGAATTGCTAGAGATCTTTGAAGTAGAAGAAGGGAGGAAAGACAAATTAGCAGCTTGGTTAATGAAGGGAGAGGCCTCGTTTTGGTGGGAGGTCACTAATGGGGAGCGTCCTGTTGATTCTTGGGCGGATTTCAGACGTAGGTTTGAGGTGAAGTTTCTCTCAAGGGCAGAAGAGAATCTATATATGTAAAGGTTCTTGACATTGAAGCAAGGAAGCTCATCAGTGAAAGAGTACGTCAACAAATTTAATTAGTTAGCAAGGTTTGGCTTGGACTTAGTGAACACGCCGGAGAAGAAGGCGCTGAGGTTCGTTAATGGATTGAATGAACCATTGCAAGGGTTGGCTATGACCCACATCCCTAGGGGGGCCACCTTTGAGGAGCTAGTAGACATGGCACTCATGCACGAGGAGAAAGGCACCAAAGCTGATAAGGCACCCGAGAAGAAAGGGGATCAGAAGAAACCTCAACAACAAAACAAGAAGGGTGGTAAAGACGGTAATTGCAAGGGAAAGAAGAAATGTTTTAACTGTGGGACACCAGGCCATCTCAACAAGGATTGCCGAAAGAAAAAGAAGACTGGCTGTTTTCACTGTAGCGAAGCGGGACATCTAGTGAAGGACTGCCCAAAAAAGGGGCAGAGGGCAGGAGCTACCTCGGGAGGACAGGTGCAGGCTCTTATGGCACCAGGGCAGGCAAGGGGACAATATCAGGCTCTCGCGGTCCCACCGCTGCAAGAAAGAGGTAGAACCATTTATATTGAAAGCTTAGTTTTTCTGTTTGATCATCCTGTCCGTACCTTATTCGACTCGGGCGCATCGCATTCATTTATCTCTACGTCATTAGTTGAATCACTACACTTAAACACCAGTTTAGTAGAGGATCCCTTAGTTGTTTCGAATCTATTTGGGAGCTCAGCTTATTTGTCCATGATGTGTTTGGATTTGAAAATTTCTATACTTAGCGTTGAGTTTAGATGTGATGCTTATGTGTTAGGCTTCACGGGCTATGGGCTAATTTTAGGAATGGATTGGTTATCCAGAAATGGGGCCGTACTTGATTATGAAAGGAGAGTAGTTAGGCTCATGACTCGCCTTGGAAACACTCTCGAAATCTTTTGTAATCCCATAGATTCCGTTATGCTAAGTTATTTAGAATCGCTTGACGCGTCGGTGGAAAATCTACGATCTGTTAGAGTGGTCCGAGAGTATTCGGATGTGTTTGAGGAGGTGAAGGGCTTGCCTCCGAAGCGGGAGATAGATTTTCGAATATATCTTGTGGATAATGCAAAACCAGTATCTTTGCCAGTACGCCACATGGCTCCACGTGAAAGGAGGGAACTCGATAAGCAAGTGAAGGAGTTGCTTGAAAAGGGGTTCATAAGACGAAGTATATCGGAGTGGGGTGCTCCAGTAGTATTTGCCACGAAGGCGGATGAGTCCCTTAGACTTTGTGTGGACTATAGAGAACTTAATAAGCTTACTAAGAAGAACAGACACCCACTGCCGAGGATTGACGATCTCTTCGATCAGTTAGTTGGCGCCTCGGTGTTTTCGCAGTTGGACTTAGCCACTGGTTTCCATCAGTTGAGAGTGGCTGAGGATAGCATAGACAAGACTGCCTTTAGGACTCCGGACGGTTTCTATGAATGGCTAGTGATGCCCTTCGGTTTGACAAACGCCCCCGCATACTTTGTTGATTTGATGCGTAGGGTGTTTAGGGAGTACCTTAACAAATTCTTGGTAGTCTTTGTAGACGACATCCTAATCTTTTATAAGGATGAAGAAGAGCATGCCCTACATCTTAGGGAAGTGTTGGAGACCCTACGAGCGCATAATCTTAAAGCCAAATTTTCTAAATGTCACTTCTGAGGAAGGAAGTACGATTCCTAGGGCACGTGGTTTCCAAGGAAGGGATAGCTGTGGATCCCGCGAAGGTGGTGGCCATCCAAGATTGGAAGGTCCCTAAAAATGCTACCGAAGTGAGAAGTTTCTTGGGGTTGGCTGGCTGCTATAGGAAGTTTATCAAAGACTTCGCAAAGATATCAGCCTCATTGACACGTTTGACGAAGAAGAACCTAGTTTTCACATGGGACGTAGATTGTGATGATGCGTTCCAACGTTTGAAGAGAGCTTTGACCTCAGCCCCAGTCTTAGTGCTGCCAGACGGGAGTAAGCCATTTACCGTTTATACTGACGCTTGTGGGACAGGACTTGGCGCAGTCTTAATGCAAGAGGGAAAGGTAATAGCCTATGGTGGAAGGCAGTTAAGAGCGCATGAGAAAAATTACCCTACGCATGACCTAGAGTTGGCCGCTATTGTTTTCGCGCTTAAGTCTTAGCGTCATTATTTTCTTGGCGAGAAATTCGAATTATTCACTGAACACAAATCTTTAAAATACTTGTTCTCTCAGAAGGACTTGAACTTAAGGCAGCAAAGGTGGATGGAATTCTTAGCATCCTACGACTTCGAGATAACATATACCCCTGGAAAGGGTAACGTAGTGGCAGATGCCTTAAGTAGAAAAAGATTATCCTTAAGTCCTTTGTTTGTTGAGCGACGAAGTTTAGAGTTCATCTCTATGTTTGATTTTAGACCTTCCGTTGACTTTGTACCCGGTTTGCTAGCATCCTTGGAGGTCAGACCTACGCTTTTGGGACGGATTGACGAGGCACAGCGAGACGACCCGCAGTTGGTTGAGTTAGTAGAAAAGCTCAAAGGAGGGGAGTCATCAAGCCATCTCCGTAGGTATACCCTAGATGATAAGGGTTGGTTATGTAGGGACGGTAGACTTTGTGTACCAAAAGACGATGACCTAAGGAAGACCATTCTTGATGATGCACATCGTTCGAAAATGATCATTCATCCCGGTGGGGACAAGATGTACAAAGACATGAAGCGAGTTTTCTTTTGGGCTGGTATGAAGAGGGACGTGGGCGAGTATGTCGCTAGATGCTTGGTGTGCCAACAAGTAAAAGCGGAGCAAAAGAAACCCGGTGGGTTACTTCACCCATGGGAGGTTCCACTATGGAAGTGGGAAAGTGTCTCAATGGACTTTGTGGATGGATTACCGCGATCAAGGAAGGGTAATACGGGATTTGGTTTATAGTAGATAGACTTACTAAGAGCACCCATTTCATTCCCGTGAAGAGTAAGAGGACTGCTCCATGGTTAGCTTCTGTATACGTCCGAGAAATAGTTCGTTTGCACGGTGTTCCTTCTAGCATAGTGAGCGACCGCGATCCTATTTTCACTAGCGAATTTTGGAGAAGCTTACAAGAGGCGGTAGGGACTTAGTTATGTTTGAGCACCGCATATCATCCTCAGACGGACGGCCAAACCGAGAGGGTGAATCGCATTCTAGAGGATCTTTTGAGGCTATGTATCCTAGACTTTGGGGGTACATGGGAAGAGCATCTTCCGTTGGTAGAGTTCGCATATAATAATAGCTTTCAGTCCAGCATTGGCATGACACCTTTCGAAGCTCTTTATGGATGACCTTGTCGTTCACCTACATGTTGGTGGGAATCTACGGATAAGATCTTACTTGGGCCCGATATGATTAGAGAGACTTCGGAAAAGATCGACTTGATTCGAAGGAGGATGAAAGCAGCGCAAGATAGGCAGAAATCTTATGCGGATAAGAGGAGGACGGATCTCGAGTTTGATGTTGGGGACATGGTATTTATCAAAGTGTCTCCATTACGGAACGTTGTTCACTTTGGGTCCGTTGGGAAGTTAGCACCAAGGTTCGTAGGCCCGTTTCCTATTAAGGAGAAGATTGGACAGATGGCGTATAGAGTGGAGTTGCCGGAGAGACTTAGTGGTGTACACGACGTATTCCATGTGTCACATTTGAGGAAGTGCTTGCACGAGACCGCGGAGGTGGTAGAGCCGAACTTGCTTAGAGAGGGGGAGATAGAGCGTGATGCGACGATTCGACGAGCTCCTACGCGCATTCTTGGGTCAGAGATTAAGAAGCTGAGAAATCGAGAGGTCAGACTAGTCAAAGTGCAATCGGGAGATGATGAGAGCAACGCTACTTGGGAGATAGAAGAGAAGATGCGTTCACGATACCCTTTTCTTTTTGAGGGTATGTCCTTTAATTTCTCCTTTATCGCTTATCTTGTACTTATCTTACCTTTAGAGTATCCTCTCGCTAGTATCTTTGACCTTTAGTTAGGATAATCCTATGGTTGAAACATGTGTTTGAGACATGTTATGTATGATGGATGCTCGTGGATGCAAGTGTTTGCTAGTGGTTGCTCATGGACGCATATACACACACTATTAGGCACTAGATCGGCTCAGTCACTTCATATTGCATATTGCATATCACTACAACAAAATGACCCTATTACAACGGTGGAACACCGTTGTAATATACATTTTACAACGGTGGGCTAACCGTCGTGTATTAAGAAGTTGTAATAGACTAAAATCTTTTACAACTTTTTTGCACCGTTGCAACACCGTTGTAATATGTACATTTTACAACATTTTTACACCGTTGTAATAAACTTTATTACAACAGTTATGCACCGTTGTAATAATATATACTACAACTGTTATGCACCGTTGTGATTAACATTTGGGTTTTTAAAAAATAGACATCTTTTGCAACTGAAAAGAACAATACACTAAATATAGCATTACTCCATAAGCTAATCAAATATTACAGTTATTTGCAAACTAATTTATTAAAATACTCAAATATTCAGTATTACAAACAATAAGTTTTAGACTACATTTCGTGCATTATTACATACTTGACCGTTACAAAGCAACTTAGTACAAGCACAAGTTATCCACAAAAAATTGCATATCCTACGAGAGTACACTAGTCGAAGACAATGAAATCTTTACGCCATTTATCCTTTTGGTGCAAGTTCACTGCAGTGATCAAACCTGTTGCATAAAAATATGTCTGTTGTTAGAAAAAAGAACAAAAAATGTTTTTTAAGCCAACAATACCAAATCTTAATAGCATCAAACATAACTAGCATTCTATACACAAGTTACAAAACACACACACACACTCTTTCTTACATGCATGCATGCGTGGGTGTGTGACTAAGAGCAAACCTTTTTTATTTGCTGGAAGCAGCATGTTTCATTGCAAAACTTGAATACAACTTTAAGTAGACTGGATTATATATAGATAATTTTTTAGATGAAACATATACTGAGCATTCAGTTTTGTTCCTTGTTAGTTTAGTGTTTAACCAAGGTGATACCACCAATAGCAAGGCATTCTAAGTGCACACTACTGATTTCGTTGAAAACCAAATCATGAAGTTCATCCATAGTAAAGTTCAAAACTATAAGATTATTCACTCACTCAGTATAATAGGTGCATAGTAGAAGTACCAAACGTACTAAAATTCACTAATTTCTCTAAGTCATTAAGATTTGGATGAACTTCCCTATTAGTTTTCAACCATATCAAGTGATCCATTTTTTTCTTAGAAGGTCTTCATGATTGATTAGAAATATAAGATCAGTTTGATAAATTAATATTTATTTGGGGACTTCGGTCTTTTAATTTTTTTTACATGGAGATGATGATTGTTGGCCGGTTTTAAAGTTTTTTTTTTTAAATTAAGCTGAGTTAGAATTGACGAAAAGGAAAATTAAATTGAACAAACTAACCTAATTTTATTTTATGTTGTCAGTTTTTGAAAATGCATTACACTTTATGATTGAAATATTCAAAGTAATAATAAAACAAAGCAAAGTTAGGATCAGAGTATTTTATGAATGATATTGATGTAGTTTTGATATACAAGATTGCTTTAATTACAAAACTACTCCTATCAATACCTTATAACACTGAAATGTGGTAGCAGCTATTTTTTTAGTCTGCTTGAATCATAGCTGAATAAAATTACTTTTCGGGTATTTCCAAACTAATTTTTACCAATAAGACAAAAATGCACCGATTCGATTGTTTTATTATCCAACTGAGTATTGCTATATAACGAGGTCGACATTACTTTGTAAAGAATATAGTTCACCTTTAGAAGACAGGAAGGACTAAATCCTCCGATTCAAAGGAAGAAACGCTCAACCGGTGATTTCCACATTCCGGACATAAGATAGAGGGCATCGGATTTGACAGTTATTTCAAAGGCGATCTGAGTTCACCAACATGCTTCTTTTGGTCTTCTATCCAATGTGTGTACTCCATCTCAAAGGCAGCAATTCCTACGGTTGATATAAAGAGTTATACATGAATCAAGCAATGAAAATTTGGGTCATAAAGAGTTATTTATTACTGTACTTGTCTTCTATTGTTTTAATCCCCAACAACAATGAAAATTTCGAACTACCTAAAAACTCAAATACTTCAATAACAGTTGAACTATGTTGTTTTCATTGTAGCATGAACATACTTAAACTCAAATATAAAGTTTTTTTGGTTTGCCAAAACATAGGAGCTGGAACTTGCCAACAAATTTATGTATAAAGAAAACTATGCACAGAAGAATAGTATGCATCATGTGATGAAAAACTTTCATGAACAAATGAAAGTATCAATACCAATATTAACAACGTATACAACAAAACAATTTCAAATTCATTATAACATTAATTTATTTTACCCTACCAGGGTCGAATCACCTGTTTGTTAGCAGCATACAAAATCATGAACAATTGTTGACGGAAACTAGGTCTAAATAAACCATGACATGTATAATCATCCAATCCCCACATAAGAAGCGACAAAAACATCTTGCTTGCAAAAAAACATACCACACAGCAAAGCATTGACATGAACAAAGGATGACAATAGCTGCCATAATTAACCCTCGCATTTGTTTAAATGTATGACTTTTCTTAACTTCTCAATTACCGAACTGATATTACCACACCATCCAATTACTAATCCACCTTATTATGGACATGCTGCCGTTTTAGAAGCTTTTCACAGGTAAAATATTACAAGACGAGACAAAAACGGAATGGGAATAAATGAACAACGAAAAGTGATGATTTCAATTTTGTAATGTTTGGTTTTGGAAACATTTCAACGTGCTAAAACAGTACATTGAATGGGGTGTAATTGCCACCACAGACGTTTTATTCTCAACTCCGTTATCCTTACGGGTGTTATAGGCTTCAGATCGAAAATACAAGCCAAAGCAAACTGAGGCAATCCATCCAAACATTGACATAGAAATCCCCAAAAATCAACAAACAAACCATAAAAGAAGATCAAAAATCTCTTACCACCCACGCACAGAAGAAAGAATAACTACAATCGAATCAAATCTTCAAAAGAACCACTAAGTCGCCGACCAAGCCTCACTAATACTGAAAACAGAGAAGTCACATCAGCTGAACAGTCTCGCATGACACCTATAATGGAAGATAAGGCGAAAGTAGACGATAAGGCAGATCCAGATTCACAAGATGGAAGCGATGGGAGTTGGAACCAAATCCAGGCGAACAAGAATTAGAGAGAAGGTAGTAGATCTGAAATAAAGCATAAAACCAAATTTAGGGACGAATACGAGAGAATTTGGGGAAGAATTTGAATTTATTTGAAATATGGAGGAATACGAGAGGAATTGGGAGAGGTTTGAGCTGGGGAAGAATAGGAGTAAAATTATAAGGCATCAATTATTTGGAGCCAAAATTTCACCTTTCCCTCCTTAGTTTCGGACTTCCCCGCTGATGCTGAGTAGCTTACGTTAATTTTTCTTGGGTTAGTGTCAAAATCACATCAAAATTTGTAAAAATAAATATTATAAGTTAAAATTAATAATTGAAAATTTATATTGAATATGTAATGAATTTCTTGAAAATTAACTTATATATAAATATTAATTCTTAATTATTATTAATTATTACTTATTACTTATTGCTTTTGAATAAATATTTAAAAGTTAATTATTATGTGTATAAGACCAATTATTAATTATTAGATATTGAATTGTAATTATTATAAACTAATTATCATTGAATGTTGATTAATTATTAACCATTAACTAAGTATTGATTAATTATTAATTACTTATTATCAGTAGGAATTACTTCATATTTCAAATTAATAATATTATTAATTATTATTTTATACTAGTTATTAATTATTATATATTAACTTTCAATAATTGTTATTTAAGTGTTATTTATTTAATACTAATTTTTTATTGATTATTTATTATTATTACTTTATTAATTATTATTTTTATTAATTTTTTATAGTTAAAAAGTAAAAGTTTTCAAAAATATGCATTCGTTAACTATTTATTATTATTATTAAACAATAGTTATTGAGTATTAATATTTTTATTAATTATCGAATTTTTATTAATTATTAATATGGTATTTTTGTTGTAGTGTAGTCATATATTACAACAGTCAAAAAAAAAGTTGTGATAGGCTTTTATTACAACTGTCAAAATAACACAGTTGTTAAAAATAAGTTTATTACAACTTTTCTGGAAAAAAGTTGTAAAAAAATATTTATTACAACGGTGATTTTACCACCGTTGTAAAATTAAAGTTGTAATATGATGTTTTTATTGTAGTGTATATATGGATGTATTTAGTAAAATGGATGTATGATAATTGTTTTTATCATATGGATGCTGCATTCGGATGATGATTGTGCACGCATATAGAGATAATATATAGCGTTAAGGAACTTTTGCATACATAATGGACGCATGGCACTATCATGAATTGCATTAAGGAGGTCAACTGAATCAGTGGACCGCCTGATTTTGCATTAGATATGGACATATACACACACTGTGCATTTAAACATGAAAGCATTAGAAGTCTATAAGGACAATGGATGCCTGTGTTTGATGGTTGAGTAGATGGTTGTTTGGATGTTAGGATATACATTCTTCTTAACTTGAAGATTTCGGGGACGAAATCCTTTAAGGAGGGGAGAATGTAACACCCCGTAATTCTGTTAATATTAATATTCACAAATTAAAGAATAACTAATCTCAGACTTGAGAATTATGGGAAACGGGTTGCGCCATTGTGTTCGTCTCGGAATTCTGGTTGAAATAGAGTCCGAGTTTGCGTGAATTGGACTTCGTATGAGGAAGTTATGGCCAATGGAAGTTTCAGAAAATTCAAAACAGATTTCAGAAAATTTAAACTTCAAATTCGGAGTCAAAACAGGCTAGGCGGGAAAATTCCCGCCCAGCACCCCAGGTCGACTGGGGAGTCGACTGGGTAGTCGACTCCCCCCCCCCAGGTCGACTGGGGTATCGACCTGGTCAGTCGGCTAGGGTTTTGACTGAGCCCAATCTTGAGCTGCTGATGTGTCTTTAGGGCTGAGTTGGCAAATTAAACGGTTCAGTTTAGTTCTGAGTTGATCTGACGGTCTAAATAAACCCTAAACTCTATAAATACTTAGGTAGTCTCTCACCCTAATTCACATGAAAAATAGAATAGCTATCGTCATACCGCCGCCATGGAACTCAGTCTAGCCGCCGCCAACTAAGAAGGAAGAAAAGCTAATCAAATTCTAATTCTACTCAACTCTAAAGCAAATCAAGACTCTCTTTTCTTCTCAAATTGTGAGTATGATGATCTTAACAAGATTATTGTTAAACTAATTAGATTAAGTCATGAATGGATTATAAGTGAATGATGTGGATTATCACATATGTTGTTGTAAACCTTATGCTATCATGTATGTTGTAAATCCTATGTTATGTGATGATGATATCCTATATGTTGTAAATCATGCTATGATGATATTGTATAGGTTGTAGTTTTCTATGCTAAATTGTGATGAATCATGCATGTTAAAGTCATGATGTTATTATCTATGCTAATTAGTTCATGTTAATCAAATCATAATGTTTGGGCTATGTTGATCTATATGACAAACCATGTATGCAAGTTAGATTGATTAGCAAAGATTATGAACATATGCCATGACATCTATTTAGATCTAGAATTATGACATCTAGAATTATGCTATGACATATGTAAATTCTATGTATTAGATGCTAGTTCACACCATCATTATGTTGCATAAAACCCCATATGCAAGTTTACACATGAATTTGGGTTATGATCATATCATGTAAATTGTGACAAGTTGACACCTTTAGACCCTTAACATGTGTAGTTTATGCAAGTTTCACCCCTATTATGACTAGATTATTTTACTTGTCTATATGTTGTGATAATTTATCTTTGTGCTATGAGTTAGACTATTCGAGTCTAATGTATATTCTGCGTTGAATAAGCGAACGTATAAATGTGGGGTAGGGGTAATATTAAGGATTTAATATTAAGAAGTTGGGGTGCAATTGATATGATTTTGCATGCCATGAGTGGATGACCATAATTGTGTCAATTATCGGCATCATTAAAATTGGAGTTTAATTAATAATTTGAATAGGGAATTATTAAAACTGGGGTAAAAGATCATAAGTGATAATCAATGCTTAGGACACGAGGTTGGACTCGTTTGTGACGTAAACCTGCTCGGACCCGCCTGGCAAATCCAGTGGTCACAAATGTCAGCCCAATGTGAGAGGTCCTAGGCCTAAACTAAAGTATAACAATCGTAAAGACACGAGGTTAGACTCTTTTATGGTGTAAGACTGCCCGGACCCGCCCGACAAATCCAGCTGCCATAAATGCCAGTCTAATGTGAGAGGTCTTTATGAGGTTATGGCTAGAATGAATTAAGAATTACTTAACCAGATAAACATGTAAGGTGGGACATGGGGGTTAAGTAGGTGCCTTGAGTGGCATGAGGAATCTAGTGGGTGCCCTTAGTGGCATGTGAAATACGATTAGTAAGACTTAACCAAACACACATGTAAATGAACATGATTAAGAGGGTTAAGTGGGATATACTAGTGGTGACAAGCTTAGGTGGATAGCTTGTGGGGGCCCATTTCAACCAGTATCCCAAACGTATCTTTGTGGGCTCGACCCAAGTCGAGGACGGGACATGCATACTGGGTTTGACTATAAGAGGCCAAAACGGGGAGCGGTGGCAGCGCAAGTCCAATGGGTTTCATATGCGTGTGTGGACCCGGGCTGGTAGGTAAGACGTTGTTGCATCGTGTAGGTATAAGCCGTGCATTCTCAAGTTGTATCGGGTTGCCACTTTAGGGGAGTGATACACCCCACTGTGGGGCCAGCACGGGTATCTACGAGTAGGGAGCCGATCGAAAGTGGGTAGTGGGGTACACCTAGTGGAGATAGGGGCAGGCGACGCCTATGTAGTCAGCTAGGGGTACGCAAGGCTATTTATATAGTTTCTGTGTGAAGCAAGTGGGATCAACCTTTAGGGTGACTGGTGCGGTGCAGTGTAGAAATGTGCGGTGCAGTGTAGTAATTATTCGTTAGTAATTAGGTATGCCTTTAACGTTATCTTCAACATTATCTTTAACGTTATCTTTATCTGCTCATTCCATACCTAA
Source organism: Allium sativum (assembly GCA_030737875.1). Taxonomy (NCBI): domain Eukaryota; kingdom Viridiplantae; phylum Streptophyta; class Magnoliopsida; order Asparagales; family Amaryllidaceae; genus Allium; species Allium sativum. Next base: position 1,010,998,488 of record CM060926.1, on the reverse strand, counting down.
TAGTTCATAGACATTTACTTGTCTTCCAGCTTATGCCTTAGTCTAGTTATTTTGATAATAGTATTGTTAGAATTATCATACTCGCCAGACTTTATGTCTGACCCCCTCCATTTCTACCCTTTTTCCCCCTCCAGGTCCTCAGGTTGGGCCCAGCTCTAGTGGAGTTTGATTGGATTGCTTTATCTCTCTTAGAAAGCTTGGACCGTTGAAGTAAAGTCCAGCTTGTTATCTTCTTTAATGGCTATTTGAGTAATGGGATTATGTATTTTGTTTTATGAAGATGGATATTGTACTTGACTCTGACTTATGGTTTTATGATGTAACAAACATGTTTAAATTCCGTTGTAATAAAATGAAGTTTTAGATTTTCAAGTACTACTTATTATCTGTCTTGTTGTAAATTTTCTGTTCTATATTCACTTAAAACCTCCATGGAAGTTAATGCATTCCCTTTGTGAGTGACATTAATGGACGTGGGGTGTTACAATATTACAACAATTCCATCAGAATACAAGAATATACAGAGTATGAATAAATATTACGCAGAAAATTTCAGAGATTTAAATTACATTTAAATACATCGTAGGGAAAATAATACAAAACATAACTATAAGTAATACACGGATAGAGAGCTTTTCGAGTATCGTTCCAGCTGTAAATCAGGATCCTGTTAATATAAATCTGCAAAACCAAAACTATTAGCTGCTCATGTCAAAAATAAGGGCACACAAAGTTTAGGTTAAAACAATAAATTCCAGGCCAGTCATGTGACTGGTGTGAGAACTAAAACAGTTATTAATCTTTATTTTAAAGTTAGGTAAATCAAGGGACCACGTCGTATAACACGGAACGGGTTTCCTCCCAAGAACACCAGTGCATAAAACAAACAGCGCAATACTAAATAAAGAAGAATGAAGCTATTATAAGACCCAGGTCCCATCACACAATGCAAGACAAGCCGGAGGACAGGGTTTTACCTTATAATAGCCAAAGAATGCTTGATACGCTAAATTTCATCTTTTATTACTGTAAGTGTATAGTGTCAAAACAATTTCAATCATAAATATCAATCATAGACGGCATGGGTATCATATATCATGTCACCATACTAGTTCTACAATTAAAACCGCAAAGTCACGTACTGGAAGTTGGGTTTCCATCTATGAACCGAGGAAAAAGATAGTCCTCACCAAATTCGAGACGCTCTAGTCCGTGTCTCAGGCTACAGCCGCAACTGCACCTAGGAGCCACAGGGTCGGTCCACTCGATGCGGATTAAATAAAATCCTGAACACTACGTCTCCCCGCCCTGTGGGACGTAAATGAGCCAAATGACTCCATCGACTCCACACAGTCACCGATATATCCGACGCGCCTTGCAACAACAACAACCACACAGGTGAAAATAATATAAATGTCAGAGCTGGTAGGTCACTGACACCACCTCTAACTAGAAAGAGACGCACGTTCTCCCTGGATCCTCTCCCGTTTCTGGTTCATACCGGGTTGTGAGGCTTGCGAATTAACGCCATACACAAAGCTATGCCACACAGGCCGTGCTTTGATCATCATCCACAAGACTTTGCTTTTCAATAAAATCCTTGATCATTTGCCACTTAGGCATGCCACACATGCAATTCACTCCATGAGATTGATATCCATCAATATATAACCTATGAGCTCGTATGTCTCAGAGAAGGGTGTTAGGAAAGATAATAAATTCTCCGTCGCCAAATAGATATATATTTAATAGAAATCAATCACAAAAAATAAAATCCAATGTCAGACACACAGTCCATTTACAAGTTCATTCTGGGTCTGAACGAAACCGGAGGCACCTTGTACCTCGCATATCCATCAATCTCCAAGTACGTCTGGACGATCGCTAACTGATTCCCTCCTCTTGGATGTACGGCCCAATCAAGATCATCAGTAATTATCCAAACGACGTGAAGACCTCTGGTCTTCGACCACCGTCTTCATCCTCGACACATCGTCGAATCAGTTATTCAGAATGGGATAAACTCAGTCTTTCTGAATAACTCGTGTATATAGCAAACAAGTGTTACACAAACACAACATACGCCTCATTCCAATTCATAATATTCTTATACTTTGGGGAAAGGTGTAGTAACCCGCATTTTTAGCTGTTGAACAATTTATTTATTTAATTATTAAATATCGATTTATCGATATCGAGAACGTGAATTAAATAATATTGAATATTTAATTAATAATTATAATATCATAAAATATATTATAATGTCGAAATAATCAAAAAAGTATTGGAAATACAAATATTCTGTGAATGGGGTCATCCCAAAGATATAATTCAACTTAGAGTTGGATTATATTGACGAATATATTCAATCGACGACAGTTTGAACGTATAATTTTAATATAATTAAAATAGAGTGCGTAACGACGCGGCAGTTCGCTATTTGGCGATTTGAACTTCAACTGAATGTACAAGATTCGTTTTAAGTCGGATTTCTGTGAAACAAGAAACGTGTGGAGCTGGTGGAGTATATCTTTCTAGTGAAAGAGAAAAATCTGGATTTCGTTGTGTAGATTTTGATTTACGTCCAAATCAAATTTCAGAAAAGTCGCTATGGAATTCCTTTATAATTCGTAACGCTTTATATACGTTATAAAAGGATTTTTCAATGTAAAGTGAATATCGATTTAAATCAGGACTTGGAATATCGAGTATATAATTATCCTGGAGCTGTATGATATTCCTCGGTGAATATATACGATAATATAAATTTATATATATTTAATTTAATAATATTTAAATATATTTATATATTTAAATGGGTCATCCAGAGCTTTAAAAATAGCCGGTTTTGCAAACGAAGTCGGAATTCGACGAAACCAGTTTTGTTGGATCCGCAATGTCAAATAGTTGTTAGATTCCAAGTTTCGTGATTTTTAGAGTCAGTGTGTGACCGTAGGGATTTTTAGAGTGTAAAACAGTCAGTATTTTGACAGTTAAAAATACGCTGTGTGAGCATACGAAGTCGGAATTCGACGAAACCAGTTTCGTTGGGACCGTATTGTCGAACTCTAGCTGCATGTCAATTTTCATGATTTTTAGGTTTTGTATGTGACCGTAGGAATTTCTAGAAGACAAAAAGGGAATACAATTAAAATGAATTATGGTGCACCCTAAATCAGTGTTTTGAGATTTTCACAGAATAAGTCAACTAGTCTATATTATTTTATTTTTGGAATTGTGGGGCACTGCTCGTCTCAATGATATTTTTGTTTCTGTCGATGGTAGTCCCTAAATGATAAAATTACGTAGAGCACACGGTACCCTAAATGAGCCTATATAATAACTTAAATATCTAAAACCTAAAACCATTCTCAGATCTAACAATTTCTTCCGCCGCCTTTCTCTCCTCTGGAAAACCAAATCCGACTCTTTAGAAAATCCAAAGTAATTCAAGAAAATTCCCTAAATCTCGTAACAAATATGTCTGAAATCCCCTTGATAGCCTCTTCGAACCAGTGTGCACCTCGTTTCATTCGAACATCCTTTTGTTCGATTCATTCTTGACAGCGGTAGGCTAGGGTTCGGATTTAATCCGATCTGAAATGGCTTTGGTTTGATTCGAGTTTAGATTGGGATTCAGCGCAGGAATCGTTGAGGAGATCTGATGGTTGAGGGTGGGTTTTCTGCACACTGTAGCGGAAGACGTGAGTGCTTGTTTCGGTTAAGGCTGAGAAAGGTTTCGCAGATGCAAGGTGGGGGTCTGCGTGTATGTGAAGTGAGTGATGCTAGGGCTGTTATGGAGGAGTGTTGATGATGTTGGTGAGTATCGATTTTTGGGCGTGATGATGCTGTGTGGATGGGAGAATGCGATGAAGAATGATAAGGAGTTTGGAGGAAACTGGTTGGATAGGAGGAAGAAAGGGACTGTGTACTGGGAAGCAGGCGTGGTCTTCACTGTATGGAGATTTTGCAGAGGAGTTGTTTAAGAAGGGAGAGTTGTATTGGGTATTAGTGGGAACAAAAGGGGCGGTTGTTTAGTTGTGACTGAAGGGAGGATTGCAGATCGGAGAAGACGTGATGTCTTCGATGGTGCTGCATCTAAAAAGGGGATTGCGAACAGTTTGGCACATTGGAATCATGGGTTCGGATGCTACATATTGGAACTAATGTGAAATGGTTGGGAGCTTGTCCGGATTTACGACAGGATAAAACGTGTTATCAGAACCGAGCGACAGTTATCGTTATTTAACGATGATCATGCAAATGTGAGTAAAATTCACCAACTCTGAACAGTTTATATTTTTCATGTTGTATTTTTAGAACTGTTAAAATTGTCTGATTGCTGTGTGTTCGTTGATTGATTGAACTGCTAGTCAGTTAGTAGAAATATTATATATATGTATATATATAAACTGTTAAATATTTATATGTCGATTCTGTTTATCAGAATATTTAATAGTGAAGTGAAATCGATGTTATTCTATGGTCTAACATCTGTGATGCAGGGAAACAGGTTGGAGGAATCCGACTGGATTCCTCAACAGTTATTTTATTGTTTTTCATATATTGTTATATGATGTGATATAAAATCTGTGGGCGATTATTTGTGCTTGGACGATATTGAACATCGTGATTTGATATGATTGAATACCATAACATACCGAAATGTTGATAAGGGGATTTTCAAAGTGATATTTGAAAATGAAATATTTATAAATTTAAATATTTATAAATAAGGAATATTTATAAATTGGGATATTTATAAATAGGAGATATTTTGAAAAGGAAAATAAATTCAAAACATTTATTTTTGAATGGAAAGGCCTGTGTGGCGAGTTTGGGGATTTTCTCGATGCTCCCGTTACAAAGGAGGTTATGGCGAATTTTCCCGAAAATTTAAGGAGTTAGAATATTTCAAGAATAAATTTGAAAAGGAAATATTTGTAAACCATTTACAAATAGAATTGGAAAGGAAACATTATAAAAAGAAAAATCATTTTTAAAGTGTAGAACCGTTATTTAAAAGTAAATCTTTTCAAATGAATAAAACGTTGTTAAAAAGGAAATCTTTATAAAGTGAATAAAGTAAATCGAATATGGTATTCGAAAGGAGTTAATCGAATATGGTATTCGAAGTTAGTTAATCGAATATGTTATCCGAAAGGAGTTAATCGAATATGTTATTCGAAAGGAGTTAATCGAATATGGTATTCGAAAGGAGTTAATCGAATATGGTATTCGAAGTTAGTAAATCGAATATGGTATTCGAAAGTTAGTTAATCGAATATGTTATTCGAAAGGGGTTAGTCAAGTCGAGTTAGTCAAATAGAGTTAACCAGTTAGAGTTAATCAGTTAGAGTTAATCAGTTAGAGTTAACCAGTTAGAGTTAATCAAATAAAGTTAACCAGTTGGAGTTAATTAGTTAGAGTTAATCGATTAGAGTTAAAACGAACTAGAGTTAATCAAATATAGTTATTTGAGACAGAGTTAGTCAAACATAGTATTCAGGGTAAGTTGCCATCTTGTACGACTACTAGCGTAATTCGCAGGGCTGTAAATAGCCTACGGCGGTCGGATGTTTCCTGAGGGAGTCAGGCGTAACCATTGTGATCGCTGCGATCTAGAGTCAAGCGAATGGAGTTAAATCGAATATTAGTTATTCGATAGGAGTTAATCGAGTTGATCGAGTTGAGAAATAAGTTAAGTTAAATAAGTTGAGTTGATCGGGTGGTTCGACCAAGTTAGTCGAGCCTAGTTAATCGAATCGAATTGATCGAACCAAGTAAGTCGAGTTAAGTTAGTCAAGTTAGTCGAGCCTAGTTAATCAAATCGAATTGGTCGAACCAAGTAAGTCGAGTTAGTCGAGTCAAGTTAAGTTAGTCGAGTTAAGTTCGTCGAGTTAAAGTTATCGATGTTAGTTTCATCGAAAGGAGTTATCGATGATAGTTTCATCGAAAGGAGTTATCGATTATAGTTTAATCGAAGTGAGATTTTCAAATATGAGATATTTTAAAGGAAGAGTTATCGAATATTAGTTATTCGAAGAAAGATTTTCGAATATTGTTTATTCGAGAAGGAGTTAATCGAATATAGGTTATTCGAAGAAGAGTTAATCAAATAGAGATTTCTCGAAGAGAGTTAATCGGCAAATTCGATTATATCGAATTCGGGAAAGTACTTATACTTTCCAGTGTTTAAATAGAGATTTATTTATTTATAAATAAATAAATGTTAGGTTAATTATTCACTAATAAGAATAGATGTTATAATTAAAGTTAGATAATTCGAAAGTAGGGATTATAACGTTATCGTTATAACCAATGTTTTAAATATAGAAGTGGACTAGTAAAATTGAATCCGAGAAAGGCGTAAAGAAGTTGTTAAAGATTAAAAGATAAACTTTGACCATTTCGAAGTTATAACGTTGTTCAGTTAAGGTCTGAGAGGTAATTATATCCCAACTTGAGTGACTTCCTTCTTAACTAAGAAATGGTAAGGTTTGATCGTAAAGGAGTTTTGGAAATGTTTTCCAAACGAGAATCAGAAATGTTTTCTGATAAAAGAAAAATAAGAATTTAGAATATAGGGAAACAGGAGATAAGCAAATAAATGAACTAAAGAGATTAATGTAAAATGATGTTTGTTCGATATAATTTCCACCTGGAAATAATATCGTTGTTTGTACACTTGTTTTTCTTCGATAGTTAACTCACAGACTATCGAAGTTTTTGACCATTTTAACGTTGTTAATATGGAGAGACCGGTTGGATTATTATCCAAAGAATCACTCTGTATTGGCATAAGCGTCGCGAATCATATATGTCAAAGATAATTGAAGACGGAGTAAAATGCAAGGGCTATCCTGTTTACAGAATAGTGCCTTCGGTTTGTCCAGTCCCAGGACAACTTGTATGGACGAAGGTCTGACAGAGTATATCCAATGGATCGCGTAAGTTGATCTATTCAAACGTATTCACGTTTGGTGGCGGAGGAATTCGTTTCTCTTAGCTATATACCCGTGTTATTTTTGGATAAGTCAATTTGTGATTTGGCGGGTATGACGATGTGACATTCTAAGTGAATGAAGATGGATGTCTGACAGAGTATTTCCAGACGATTACGTACATTGATTTCTTCAACCGTACCAAGAGTGGAAGCGGAGAAGGAAACTTCTTTTAGCTGACACGTAATGTATTGTTGTAGACATCAATTAGTGATTCTGATGGATCTGACAATGTGGCATTCGAAGTGAATTTGTTGTGATGATAAAGCGTAGCTTCTAGCCTCATCAACCGGTAAATGACAGAAATCGGGCAGGCAGCATGGCTAAGTCGGTCGCACCGAAGTAGGGTGTATAATCACCTATCTAGTGAATATTCATTTGTTTCTTAAATCTATCAATGTTGTCCCATAATATATACGGGAACGGTTGATGATCCCAACCGTTGGTGATGTACATTCGATACACTCAAGCGAAATGAGTGGTCGGTCATGTGTGGCTGAGTTGCAAGATGTTCTTGTTGAACTCCAGTGTATCGTTCCTAGAGTACACTGATCGGAAGGTGGTTCCATACCTTGTCATAGTTGGAAATCCAATCATCCAATACGTGCTGGCGATTTTGATTGTATACTATATATGTAGTAACGTGAGATGCAAGCGTTTCTGCTAGATTGATATTTATTTGCACTTAGACATTATTATAATATCAGAATGATATTGCTTTGAAAAGTTATTTGGATTCTCATAAGGGAAAAACCCGTTCCGTATTCACGGCGTGGTCTTATGAGATATCATATACCTGTTTAAATGATTTGAGTTTATTCACACCAGTCCCATGACTGACCCAGAGTTTATTTTGTTTTCCCTAAACTCTTGGGTGCCTAAATTTATACGGGCAGTCAAGTAGTCAGGATTTACAGGTATACTTGAAGAGCTGGAGCAGGAGGCTTCTGGATCATATAGCTATAGTTATTTCCGCTGTGTTGTAAGTGCTATACTCTGATAAGTGCTATTGTATACATAACTGTTATATTTCAAAGATATGTTATGTTATATTTTATTCGTTCCGCTGTGAGATTCGTGTTTACTCTGATGATGATGTTCTTCTTCTTCTTCTATTCTATAAGTTCTATCTTATCTATTCTCACCCTCTAATTTCTTTCATTAATTACCGGGATTTTTCGATGTTTTGGTTATCGACATCGTGTTTATGTCGATAACCAAAGTCCGAAAATCTGGGTCACTACAAAAGGTTCCCATTAATTTTATCAAAGATAAATTCCTCAAATTTATTCTTTAATCTTCTTTTGGATTTCAATTCAAACCCACTTATGGCTTATCCAAACTAGTCGGGATTAACGAACCTTACCGAAGTAATCATTTGTTTTAAATTTCCCAATCCCAACCTATTCACCCCATGAAGTAAAACTGGTAATACTTCATATTTAACACCACAGTGTTATCGGTAAATTCAATTACCATTTCACGTTCAAATCTAATAAAAGATTTAACTATCGTTTGGAGCAAAACTGATGATACTCCATTCTCGATCGCTTTAATCTAATTAAATATTTATTAAAACTCCACTTAGTTTTAATCTTATCAAAAATCAATATCCTGTCTTTAACTGGGTTAAAGAACCAATGTCATCTAAAACATGGTTCACGATAAATCCAAAATCACATTCCATTAATTATCGGGTTAAAGAACAAGTGTTATTTAAAACACCGTTCACGATAAACCCAAAAATCAATTCAAATTCAATTCCAATTAAATACCATTTAATTGGTATATTTTATTAAATCTAAATAAAAAGATTTAATCTTTTTCTCAATTGGGTTTAAGAACAGTGTAAATGAAGACACCTTTCATGACAAACCCAAATCCCATTTGATATTAAATACAAGGATCTGAATAGAAAATATACCGGCTTATATTTAATATCAAATTCTATGACCAACAAATATCGTATTGGAAATAACGATATAAATTAATCTCTCAAATTTCCATAACAATATCTGTATAATCACGAAATCCAACATCGAAATATTCCAAAGATAATTTCGATTCAAATCCATCCCAATTCAATTATTGGAAATCCTGGTTACTTCTAAAACCATTTCAAATCCAATTTTTTTATTTTAAAAATAATTGGAGTATAATTGTAGTTTAAAACTAGTTCATTTCGATAAAAATCTATTTTTATCTTTTCAAATATGGAATTTTTCATCCCAATTCTTTCCAAATCATTTCTTATGATTTTACACAAATTATTACTATTTTTAATAATTTTATCAAGGCCCGCACAGTCGATTTCCATCAACGGCCATCGAACTGCACTTACAGCGACCTTTTCCAAATTTCATTTGGACATAATTCCAAATCCAACCGTTAGATTTCAAATCTCTAATATTCTCAGAAAGCTCTTTTCGATACGAACCCAATGGTTCCAGTTTTAGGAGAATCCGACGGTCGGATCTCCTGTAACGTCAATTCGAAGTCAATGGCCGAAATTCGCGAACGGCCGCGGTGCGGCGCGTTCTATTCAGGCCATTATATATATATATATATATATATATATATATATATATATATCTCATCGATTTCCTTTCAAAACATATTTTATAAATCGTTTCAAATTCGTTTTCGAAACGATTTCAATTTCATATTCAATTTCGAATCAAAATTGAATATTCCACATCATCGATATACAAATGATAATATTTTCAAAACGTTATATTTTGAGATCTCTTTCTTTTCTATATTCATTATAAAAATGATTAAAATCGATATAAATATTGTTCACGTCAAAATGGCGTCAATCTAATCAACACGGCTTTTATTCAACACATGAACGTTTATTCTATTCAACACATGAATATTTATTTTATTTAACGCATGAATATTTATTCTATTCAACACATGAATATTTATTCTATTCAACACATGAATTTTTATTTTATTCAACACATGAATTTATTTCTATTCAACACATGAATTTATTTTTATAATATTCCTTATTTTCCAAATTGGAATAAGGCCAAATCAATTACCATATATTGTTAATTATATGGATTTTCTACAACACATGTATATAATAGCAATGATAAATCACCAACCATCATCCAGAGTGCACCACACAACTGCATAAGCAATATATATAAATAATTAACGCTTACACAGTCTGTAAACCCATCGATTGACATGCAACTAAACAATCGGGATTAGTGTACGTCAAATATCATCCCAATACCCGTGTGGGGTTTCAAATCAACAAACACAGATTTTTATTTGTGCAGTTGGGCAATGTGTAAAATTTATCGTCCCAATCAATATCAGTCAAATCAGTGTATATAAACAAATCGTCCGATTTGTTTATTACTATTTATTTTATATACACGTTAAAAATTATATTTTTAACTATAAAATATTTTCCGCTATAATATATTTTATTCCATTCCACATCACACAATCAACTTTCACAACATACCAATCAAACAAACAAGCCATCCATTGTCTGTGGACGACGGGTGTCGGGTGCTACTAAGCACCGTCTGCATCCTGTTATATGTTTCAACTAGAAAACAAAGTAAAAGTGAGGAGTTCTCACCTAGAAGCTAAACCAAACGCCACGACTCTTCATATGTAGAAAATCTTCGTCGTGCTCGCCTTTTGTCACTTTCGTTGACTGTATCCACTACATATATAAAAACTGCATCTTTATATTGTTACTATGTATATAAAAATCACATTTTTATACTGCTACTATATAGATAAAAATTCTATGTTTACTTCGCTATTCCATATGTAAAAATTCTATTTTTACTCTATTCTAAATATTATTTCATATATACGATAAAATTTATATTTTTACCTAACTAAAAATAATATTTTTATATCGCTAACTATTATAAAAATCATATTTTTTTACCATGCTTCTTTCTATATAAAAATTATATTTTTATATCACTACTTCTTATGTAAAGATCAAATTTTTATTTCCCTTCTATATAGATAAAAATCATATTTTTATCTCTCTTTCTAGATAATAAAAAATTGAATCTTTACTTTGTTTTCAAGACGATAAAAATCGAATCTTTACTCTTTTTAAAAAAAACTCACCTTTCCTATATTAAAAATACGATCTTTTCACTTTCAAAAATACGATCTTTTCTTTTTCATAAATCAAATTTTTTTATAACTATAACTCTAAAATGTTGTATATAAAAAAACAGAAAAGAAAAAGAACTCACGGTCGGAGTCTGGAGAAGAGGGTGGGGGTGTTGTCGCGCCCGGCGGCGTAGATGTGGGTTTCGCCGTTAGTGGCGAGGCCAAGGGGGTGCGGAGGTGGTGCTCCGGCGCGGTAGGGGTGGTAGCCGACTGATTGGAGGATGGGGGCGTTAGGGTTTCGGGTTTGGGGGTCTGGAAGCTTCGTGGAGAGGAGAGGGAGAGAAGGAGCAGATCGGAGAGGGGGGAAAAGAGGTCGGAGGGGTGCGCCGCGGTTCTCCGCCTGACGGTGGCGATGGGAGGGCGCGGTGGATCTTCCGCCGCGACTTCGATTTCTTTTTTTTTCTTTTCTGGTATCGGGCTTCTAATTTGGGGGAAGAGGGAAAATATAAGGGGGTTTTAATTATAATTAATTTAATTTATTTTCCCGAAATGTTGACTTTTTATTCTACCTCGAAACGAGACCCAACGACTGTCGTCCTTGGCTAATTACCCCCATTCCGAATATAATGGGATATGTTTCATAACCCAATTCGGCTGTTACGATCATTTTTTATTGAATTCAAAGTATAAATCAGTATATATTGAATTTGGATGTACATTTCACTTTACCAGAGCCACATACGGACTCTAAAAATTCCCGAAAAATATTTTCTAGCTTCGTATTGACGATACAGTCCTAACAAAACTAATTTCATCAAATTCTAAGACCGTTTGAAAAATGGTCATTTTCGGGTCGATCGAAATTGACTAAAACTGTCAAAACACGTTTTCTTTCGCCACACTCACATATTGATTCAGAAAATTACGAATTTTGAAATCTAGCAATAATTTGACATTCTAGTTCCAACAAAAGTGGTTTCGCCGAAAACAGAGGTCGTTTGCACAATGGCTATTTTTAACGGCAAAAATTCCATAGCAACTATTCTGAATTTTCATCTGGGCATAACTTTTTATTCCCGCTATGAAATTTCAATTTTTCAGATTCGTTGGAAAGATATTCTCCAATAGATTCTAATATTTTTGTTTTCGCTAAAATCTGGTTTATTTTGAATCTTGTACATTCATTTGAAATTTGAAATCGAATTTTCGAACTACCGCGCCATTTTCAATTCCTTTTATAGTTAAAATAGAATATTTATATTCTAACGACGATTCAAATAAATATATACGTTCTAATTCTATTCAAAATAAATTTCTCGTCGTTATTATTTAAAATAAATCATTTTAAATTTTCAAAATTCGCTAAAATTGCCAATTTAAAATTTTTAAATTGGCCCGGATTTCCGGGTTATTACAATCTCCCCCACTTAAAACTTTTCGTCCCCGAAAAGGAACGAAGCTGAAAGTTGTTTAACTAATCAACTCAACTTTCACTATTTTCTTTACGGCTTAAGTTCATCAACTTTTCAGTTTTTAAGAACCTTTCAAATTTTTCAAAAACTTGGCTAACACCCTAAATTTTCGAAAATTTTCTCCATAACCTCCCCTGCACCGAGAGCTTCGGGATATTTCAAATAGCCTTCCATGGCCCTCACCAATCCAAAATGAAAAATTAACAGCCAATCGGCTCATAAATTCATCAAAACCCCAAGAAATACAATAAACATGTACCTATTTGTCGGGCAAACAATTTTATTCCTCTTCTCTAGCCTCCTTACTATGACCCGTTCAATGTAAGTACATGTATATGCATGCAAATGCGACTAATTCTCAATCAAGTTCGATATTTGATCAATTTGGTTATATGGTTCAAATTCTAATTAATCAAACGATAATCAAACAAGGCAACCAACAATTAATTAGTTGATTAGCTTTTCAAATTCATAATTTTAATACATAGTCCAAAAATCAGATTTTTGATGCCAATTCACAACAATAAGCCTTATCTAGTTTTGGTTCTCACACCAGTCTAATGGAAATATATAAAAATCCCACTTTCGAAACTCGAACATAAACTACTGATGTTGACATGTCAATCACCAGTATCATCAGAATCATCTCCGGGCGACTAGAGTGTGATTCTATATCTATCGAATATATTTGAGGCTTCTAATACACGTGGATCAGACGTATATTAAAATCTCTATATACTAGATTGTCCAAATCAATTTAAAATAATATTCAAATACGAATAATTGATTTAAATTTTCAAAACAAAAATTGTTTTCAATTTAAAAATATACTCTTCACACTCGTTCTAGGATACTACGGATCCTATCTCTAACGAGTCATTCTCATTGGATATTACTAATCTGATTTCTAATGAATTCTTTCATATGGTTCTAACGTGTCTTGTTCTCCAAGCTCTGTAAACCAAAGCTCTGATACCAACTGTGAAGACCCGTAACTTCCCCGTGAAGGAAAGAGCAGATACTTTGAGGACAAGACGAATCAGAACACAAACAGAAGAACATTTCATTGTATATTACAACAATTCCATCATAATACAAGAATATACAGAGTATGAATAAATATTACACAGAAAATATCAGAGATTTAAATTACATTTAAACATCACAGTGGAAAATAATACAAAACACAAGTAGAAGTAATACACGGATACAGAGCTTTCCGAGTATCATTCCAGCTGTAAATCAGGATCTTGCAAATATAAATCTACAAAACCAAAACTACTAGCTTCCCATGTCAAAAATAAGGGCACCCAGAGTTTAGGTTAAAACAATAAACTCCAGGTCAGTCATGTGACTGGTGTGAGAACTAAAACAGTTATTAATCTTTATTTTAAAGTTAGGTAAATCAAGGGACCACGCCGTATAACGCGGAACGGGTTTCCTTCCAAGAAAACCAGTGCATAAAACAAACAGCGCAATGCTAAATAAAGAAGAATGAAGCTATTATAAGACCCAGGTCCCATCACACAATGCAACACAAGCCGGAGGATAGGGTTTTACCTTATAATAGCCAAAGAATGCTTGATACGCTAAATTTCATCTTTTATTACTATAAGTGTATAATGTCAAAAGAATTTCAATCATAAATATCAATCATAGACGGCATGGGTACCATATATCATGTCGCCATACTAGTTCTACAATTAAAACCACAAAGTCACGTATTGGAAGTTGGGTTTCCATCTATGAACCGAGGCAAAAGATAGTCCTCACCGAATTCGAGACGCTCTAGTCCGTGTCTCAGGCTACAGCCGCAACTGCACCTAGGAGCCACATGGTCGTTCCACTCGATGTGGATTAAATAAAACCCTAAACAGTACGTCTCCCCGCCCTATGAGGCGTAAATGAGCCAAATGACTCCATCAACTCCACACAGTCACCAATATATCTGAGGCGCCTCGCAACAGCAACAACCACACAGGTGAAAATAATAAAAATGTCAGGGCTGGTAGGTCACTACCACCTCTAACTAGAAAGAGATGCACATTCTCCCTGGATCGTCTCTCGTTTCTGGTTCATACCGGGGTGTGAGGCTCGCGAATTAACGCCATACACAAAGCTATGCCACACAGGTCGTACTTTGATCATCAACCATAAGACTTTTCTTTTCAACAAAAGCCTTGATCATTTGCCACTTAGGCATGCCACACAGGCAATTCACTCCATGCGATTGATATCCATCATTATATAACCTCTGAGCTCATATGTCTCAAAGAAGGGCGTTAAAAAAGAGAATAAATTCTCCGCCGCCAAACAGGTATATATTTAATAGAAATCAATCACATAGAATAAAATTCAATGTCAAACACACAGTCCATTTGCATGTTCGTTCTGGGTCTGAACGAAACCGGAGGCACCTTGTACCTCGCATATCCATCGATTTCCAAGTACGTCTGGACGATCGCTAACTGATTCCCTCCTCTTGGGTGTACAGCCCAATCAAGATCATCAGTAATTATCCAAACGACGTGAAGACCTCCGGTCTTTGACCACCGTCTTCATCCTCGACACATCGTCGAATCAGTTATTCAGAATGGGATAAACCCGGTCTTTCTAAATAACCCGCGTATATAATAAACAAGTGTTACACAAACACAACATATGCCTCATTCCAATTCAGAATATTCTTATACTTTGGGGAAAGGTTCCTATTAATTTTATCAAAGATAAATTCCTCAAATTTATTCTTTAATCTTCTTTTGAATTTCAATTCAAACCCACTTATGGTTTATCCAAACTAGTCGGGATTAACGGACCTTACCAAAGTAATCATTTGTTTTAAATTTCCCAATCCCAACATATTCACCCCATGAAGTAAAACTGGTAATACTTCATATCTAACACCACGGTGTTATAGGTAAATTCAATTTCCATTCACGTTCAAATCTAATTAAAGATTTAACTATTGTTTGGAGCAAAACTGGTGATACTCCATTCTCGATCGCTTTAATCTAATTAAAGATTCATTAAAACTCCAAATAGTTTTAATCTTCCCAAAAATCAGTATCCTATGTTTAACTGGGTTAAAGAACCATTGTCATCTAAAACACGGTTCACGATAAACCCAAAATCACATTCCAATAATTATCGGGTTAAAGAACAAGTGTTATATAAAACGCCGTTCACGATAAACCCATAAATCAATTCAAATTCAATTCCAATTGAATACCATTTAATTGGTATACTTTATTTAATCTAAATAAAAAGATTTAATCTTTTTCTCAACTGGGTTTAAGAACAGTGTAAATAAAGATACCATTCACGACAAACCCAAATCCCATTTGATATTAAATACAAGGCTCTGAATAGAAAATATATCGGCTTATATTCAATATCAAATTCTACGACCAACAAATATCGTATTGGAAATAACGAAATAAATATATCTCTCAAATTTCCATAACAATATCTGTATAATCATGAAATCGAACATCGAAATATTCCAAAGATAATTTCGATTCAAATCCATCCCAATTCAATTATTGGAAATCATGGTTACTTCTAAAACCATTTCAAATCCAATTTATTTATTTTAAAAATAATTGGATTATAATTCTAGTTCAAAACTAGTTCATTTCGATATATATCTATTTTTATCTTTTCAAATATGAAATTTTTCATCCCAATTCTTTCCAAATCATTTCTTATGATTTTACACAAATTATTACTATTTTTAATAATTTTATCAAGGCCCGCACAGTCGATTTCCATCAACGGCCATCGAACCGCACTTACAGCGACCTTTTCCAAATTTGATTTGGACAAAATTCCAAATCCAACCGTTATATTTCAAATCTCTAATATTCGTTAGAAAGCTCTTTTCGATACGAACCCAACAGTTCCGGTTTTAGGAGAATCCGATAGTCGGATCTCCTGCAACATCAATTCGAAGTCAATGGTCGAAATTCGCGAACTGCCGCGACGCAGCGCATTCTATTCAGGCCATTATATATATATATATATATATATATATATATATATATATATATATATATATATATTTCATCGATTTCCTTTCAAAACGTATTTTATAAATCGTTTTAAATTTGTTTTCAAAACGAATTCAACTTCATATTCAATTTTGAATCAAAATTGAATATTCCACATCATCGATATACAAATGATAATATTTTCAAAACGTTATATTTTGAAATCTCTTTCTTTTTTATATTCATTATAAAAATGAATAAAATCGATATAAATATTGTTCACGGCAAAATGGCGTCAATCTAATCAACATGGCTTTTATTCAACACATGAATGTTTATTTTATTCAACACATGAATATTTATTCTATTCAACACATGAATATTTATTCTATTCAACACATGAATATTTATTCTATTCAACACATGAATATTTATTATATTCAACACATGAATTTTTATTTTATTCAACACATGAATTTATTTCTATTCAACACATGAATTTATTTTTGTAATATTCCTTATTTTCCAAATTGGAATGAGGCCAAATCAATTACCGTATAATGTTAATTATATGGATTTTCTACAACACATGCATATAACAGCAACGATAAATCACCAACCATCATGCAGAGTGCACTACACAACTGCATAAACATTAAATATACATAATTAACGCTTAAACAGTCTGTCAACCCATCGATTGACATACAACTAAACAATCGGGATTAGTGTACGTCAAATATCATCCCAATAGGCGTGTGGGGTTTCAAACCAACAAACACATATTTTTATTTGTGCGGTTGGGCGATGTATAAAATTTATCATCCCAATCAATATCAGTCAAATCAATGTATATAAACAAATCGTCCGATTTGTTTATTACTATTTATTTTATATACACGTTAAAAATTATATTTTTAACTATAAAATATCTTCTACTATAATATATTTTATTCCATTTCAACCACATAATCAACTTTCACAACACACCAATCAAACAAACAAGCCATCCATGGTCTATGGACGATGGGTGTCGGGTGCTGCTAAGCACCGTCTGCATCCTAGTATATATTTCAACTAGAAAACAAAGTAAAAGTGAGGAGTTCTCACCTAGAAGCTAAACCAAACGCCATGACTCTTCATACGTAGAAATTCTTCGCCGTGCTCGCCTTTTCTCACTTTCGTTGACCGTATCCACTACATATATAAAAACTGCATCATTATATTGTTACTATGTATATAAAAATCACATTTTTATACTGCTACTATATAGATAAAAATTCTATTTTTACTTCGCTATTCCATATGTAAAAATTCTATTTTTACTCTATTCTAAATATTATTTCATATATACGATAAAATTTATATTTTTACCTAATAAAAATAATATTTTTATATCGCTAACTATTATAAAAATCATATTTTTTACCACGCTTCTTTCTATATAAAAATTATATTTTTATATCACTACTTCTGAAACGACCCAAACTTCCCGGTAAAGGAAAGGCTGGATTGCTTTGAGAACAACACACATCAGGACACAAACTGAAGAACATTTTATTGCTGATTACAACAATTACATCAGAGTCCAAGAATGTAACAGAGTATGAAAACTCATTACCAAATAGAAATCCAGTAATATCAGAGTTTCAAATTACACATAAATAGCAGCGGAAAAATAATACAAATATACAACTGGAAGAAATACACGGGTACAGAGCTTTCCGAATACTACTTCAGCTGTAAGCCAGAATCCTGTAAATATATCTGCAAAAAGCTACTCGACTGCCCGTGTGGAAAATAAGGGCACCCGAGTTTGCCAGTGAAACAAATTACAGGCCAGTCATGGGACTGGTATGAGAAATCTTACTTATCCTATTAAATAATAAGGCTAATCACAGGACCACGCCGCTAACGCGGAACGGGTTTACTCCATTGGATTGCCAGTGCATAAAATAAAGTAAACGTTAAACAACGCAATGCTTTTTAGAAAAATGAAACCATTATAAGACCCAATCCCATCACACAATGCAACGCAAACCGGAGGATACAGTTTTACCTTATAATGGTCAAAAATGCTTGATACGATAAAACAGAGTTAATATTAGTGTGTATATCTATGGGTATATATATTTCAAAAACAATTTCAATCATAATGTATTAATCGTAGACGGCATAGTACCCCATCCTACTATGTCGCCATACTAGTTCTACAATCAAAACCGCAAGGTCGTATTGGAAATTGGATTTCCATCATGAGTCGAGGCTAGAGAGGAGCTCCTCACCGATTCGAGACATTCTAGCAAATGCCTCAGGATCACACCTATGGGCAACCCTTGGAGCGGTAGGGTCGGTCCCCGCCTATCGGCAGTGGATTGGTTATGCCTGAACACACGTTTCCCGGTTCCTTTGAACCTATAGTATGACCACTAACGGCCTATAAAAATCCGAGGCGCCTCAAAATCCATCATCCACTTAAGTAAAATGCCAGCCAGTTTTAAGCACTGACACTACCACTAGCTAGAAAGAAACGTGTGCACTCCCTACGGTCCCTTCTCCCGTTTTTGACTCATACCGGGGTGTGAGGTTCGCGAAGTCACGATATACACAAAGCTATGTCGTAATAGGCTATGCTTTGATCATCCCACAAGGCCCTGCTTTTCAACAAAAGCCTTGATCATTTGCATCTTGGCGTGCCACATTGACAATTCACGCAATGCGATCAATCACTATTAATATATACCAGGGTGTTAAGTAGAGAATAAATCCTCCACCACCAAACAGACATACATTAACAGAAATCGATTTAATTCACATGGAACGAAATCCAATGTCAGACACGCATCCATTTACTAGCTTATGCTCTGGGTCTGAGCGAAAACCAAATCCGAACAATCAACCATAGTCCGAACGGCCACCACTAAAGCCCCTTCAAGGTAGCTACTCCCATCAGGGTCTCTGTAGCAACACATCCATTCGATGTGAAGATCGTCGGTCTTCAACCACCGTCTTCATCTTCGACTCTTCATCGTCGTAGTAATTATTCGGAATGGGTTAAACCCAGTCTTTCCGAATAATTCGCGTATTTTTATAATTAAAAATCAAGTACTATAAAAGCACACCCAACGTCTCATTCCAATTCAGAATATCCTTTTAAATAAAATACTCACATTATCTTATCAAAGATAAGTTCTTCAAATTTATTCTTAAATTTTAAAGATTTATTAAACCCCAATTTGGTTTTAAAAACAAAAATCATTATTCAATGATTATTTAAATTTAAGGAATTTATCTTATCTTTAACTGGGTTAAAGAACTAATGTCATTTAAAACATTGTTCACGGTAAACCCAAAATCATCTTCCATAAAATATGGAATCTTCCCAGAAATCAAATCAAGATATAATCGTTATAAATTTCTATATCCGACCAATAATATAAATGGAATAACGGCAAAGCCTCTTAAATTCCATATGTAATATCGACCTTCTTTTACAGAAGCTTATCTCGGTTATAATTAATTCGAATCCTATTCAATTCCAGTTTAATGTATTAAGTTGGAAAACTTTACTTTTGGAAAATTTCCATTTAAATCTTAATAAAAGATTTATAAATTCCAAATCATACTTTTGCTGTCAGTTGGGTTAAAGAGCAAATGTCGCTTAGAAACACAATTCACAATAAACCCAACCCACCTTTCATTTTATTCTCATTTACTAAATATAATAAAAACTTTTATAAGCTAAATTTAAAGATTATTCTTTTATATGGGTTTTAAGAACAGTGTTATTTAAGACACTATTCATGACCAACCCAATATCCACTTTATTTAATTTAATTTCAATTAAATATTGACAAAATTGGAAAACTTTATTAAATCTAAATTTAATGATTTATCCTAGTTGATAACTAGTGCATTTCAATAAAAATATATTTTCCCTAAAATATATCCTTTTTCTAAAATATTCTTTCAAAAATATATTTTCTAAGATATTCTTTCAAAAATATATTTTCTAAGATATTCTTTCTCTAGAATATTCTTTATTGGCATGTGACTCAATCAACAACCATATATTATATGAAATCAACAATCATGATAAATAATTATCAAACATCCAAATGACGACCAAAGTGGAATCTATAACTGTGTGAGCGTTAAAGTAAATAACTGGCGCTCCTCACAGACTGTCAATCCATCGGTTGACAAATAACTAAATATTGGGATTAGTGTGTATCCAATATCATCCCAATACCCGTGTGGGGTTTCATCCATCAAGTAAATAATAATTCATTTGTGCACTTGGGCGATGTGTAAAAATTATCGTCCCAATCACATAAACAAGTCGGGTAACTTGTAAATGGGAGTGTAATATTCAATTTTGAATACACAACATTTGTCCTTAGTACATCGAATACTTCTATACAACAACCATATATTTCAAACCATCTCTAGCATCATATTTAAATGATTAATTCTTCTCAATGAAACTATTTTACATTGAAAATGTATTTTCTAATGTTCACTCTTGTTGTTGAAATCAAATGGCCATAAAGCCATGATTTTAATTTTACTTATTTTATTTCATCCTTTATTACCTTGAAAAATGTAGTGTTCTATTCAATCTTTTATTACATTGAAAAATGTAGTGTTTTATTCAATCTTTTTTTGACATTGAAAAATGTAATTTTTCCTGTCATTCTTTAATTCCATAGAAAATGAAATTTTGAAATCTATTCTATTTATTTGTCCCTATTTTAACACTAAAAATGTGACATTTACATCTATTCTTTTTATTGCATATATAATGGCAATAAAAATGTAGCTTTAGAATCTATGCTTCTATTTACATCTAGAATGTAAAAATATAACTTTAATTCAAATCTTTTTATTGAATAATAGAATAAGAATGAAAGTGTCACCTTTTATTTTAATTTACATTTTCTAAACAAAAATGTCCTTCTTATTCTAATTTACATAGAAATGTAATTCTTTAACTTTATTCTTTAATTACATAGAAAAATGTAATTTTCTATTTAATCTTTTATTTACATTGAAAAAATGTAAAAAATTTACCTCCTTTTATTTACATGGGAGAATGTAAATTCTTTAATTTCTTTTTATGTAAACAAAAATGTTCATTTCTAACACATTCTTTTTAATGTATAAAAATATACATTCTTAACTCATTCTTTTAAAATGTATACAAATATACATTTTTAATTCATTTCAAAAGTAAGAGATTTTAATCCAATAAACATTTTTTTTAACAAAAATGTTATTTTATGTCTAGTGTAACATTTCATAACAAAAATATTATTTTGTCCTTAATAATCTAATTAACAAAAATGTAAATTTTGTTTACAAAACTTTTAATGCAAACTAAAATGTGAATTCTGTTTATAAGCTTTTACTGTAAACAAAAATGTAAATTTTGCTTATAAACTTTTAATGTTAAATAAAATGTATATTCTAACTAATCCTTTTAATGTTAACAAAATATGCATTCTTTATTTCTATAATAATTCTTTCACAAAAATGTGATCTTTATTTCTAATTTTACACTTCCATATTGTAAACAATATAAAAAAATAAAAACATAATTCCTCTTTATTGAAAAAGGATGTTTAAGAAAATCTATTCTTTTTTTTAATGTATAAAAATGTTCATTAAATCTCTCTTACATGTTTAATACAAAATGATAGTTCATTACTCTAACATGTTTTTAACAAAAATCATATTTTATTTCATTCTTCTAAATTTGACAAAATTGAACATTTTGCTTCATTCTATTTATTTTAACATATACGAACATTTTTATCTACAACCTTCTTATAGTAATCTTTCTATTTTAACGGGCTTTGTTTTAACTCTTCTTTAATGTTCAAAATGTGATAATTCTGTCAAATTCTTTTCAATGGGCAAAATATGCATTTCTAGTTCATACTTCTTAATGTACAAAAATATTCATTTTTGTACAATTCCCTTTTAATGTACAAAATATTAAATTTTGTATAATTCCCTTTTAATGTACAAATATTCAATTCTCAAATCATACCCTTTAATGAATAAAAACATACATTCTCAAATCATAAAAATGTTTATTTTATATGCATAATATATTTTCAACTAAAATGTTAATTCTACTAAAATGTCACATTTTATAATGAAAATGTTAATCTTTCAAATTTTAATATCACCATTTACATAAAATGTAAGTTCTAATTTTAAATATCACTTTTGCATAAAAAGTAAATTTTATTTCTAGTGTCATATTTACATGAAATGTAAACTCTATTTTTAATGTCATACTTTACAAAAAAAATGTAAATTCTATTTTTAATGTCATAATTTACATAAAATGTAAATTCTAGTCAAAAATGTCATTTTATTTTTCTAACAAATTTCCATTTAAAAATGCCATCTTTATTTATGATACGACATTTTCTGGCCAAATGTTATTTTAATTTTCTATGTAACATTTTGTATCAAAATGTTATTTTAATACTGATACCACATTTTATAAACCAAAACATTTTAATCTATTTTAACAGAACCTGAACATCACAATTCATCATAACAACAAACAGATCCATACATTACATTCCACACAGAACAATCATAAATAATAGCAAACATGAAATAACTGTAGATCTGTGGTAACAAGTTCATAATTGTTTTTTAAATAATAAATAGATAAATAGATAAATAAATAAAATAGATTTCTCACTGATAGTCAAATTCTGAACAGTTCGCGTTTGAAATTCCCTGAAATTCAGAATTGCTCCGTTTGAGTTCTTGACTGTTTCACAGTGAAGCCCTTGTCATACGAGTTTAGCGAACTTTGTTTCGTTAAATTCCGTTCTGTTTTGAAGAAGTTATAGCGTTTTAAAACCTTGACAATTAAATAAATTATTAATTTAAATATAATTAAACACTAATCCCTCTCTACCCTTAATCCCTCTCCTTCTTCTTCACGACATCAGGAAACCGACGCTCCACAAACCCTTTACCCCCATGCGCCTCACCACAAGCCGCCAGCATACGATCAGAAACTGCCACGAGATGCGCCCCAGCCTGGACCTCCTCCGCGCCAATTCCGAGGCAACTCGGTGGGCTCTGGTGGGCCCCAGAACGCCGCGAACGGTGGCACCTTGTGCCCCAAATTCGCGAAATCCGCTCCACTAAAACACATCTTGTCCGTATATTTTTGAAGCTCCCGAAATTCCCTTCGATTCGATATACAATTTGCTGATTTTCATTGAACGGTTTGCAAGATCTTAAGGTTTGAATTTTCGGTGAACATCGGCCATTGGAAGAAGTTAAACGGCGGCTGTAGCTTAGGGTTTTCGGAATTTTAATATTATTTTATTATTTAATCTCGTTTTACGTGTTTTAAAGCTGAAATTTTGGACTGTCTCCGATTTGGGCCTGCTTACTGTCGTTCTTATGGTTTTGACGTCTTCTTAGCACAATGGGCTATGTCTCGGGCCCCAATTCTGATGTCTGTAGCATTTTTTTATTTATTTAAAGATATAATATTAAATAAATAGTTTAATTTCCACCGTACATTTAAATATGTCGGGGCCACATACGGACTCCGAAAACTCTAAAAAAATATTTCTGGCTTCATATTGACGATACGGTCCTAACGAAACCAATTTCGTCGGATTCTGAGACTGTTTGAAAATGGCTATTTTTAAGCTGATTAAAATTTGACCGAAACTGACAAAACACGTGTTCCTTTGCCACGCTCACATATTGATTCGTAAAATTATGAAAATTGAAACCTAGCAATAATTTGACATTCCGATTCCAACAAAGTGGTTTCGTCGGAAACAGAGGTCGTTTGAAAAATGACTATTTTCAAGGCCAATATATTATATTAAAATATATATAAATTCTACAGCGACTTTTCTAAATTTTAAACTGGGCATAACTTTCTATTTTCAAAGTGAAATTTCAGTTTCTCAGATTCGTTAGAAAGATATGATTAAAAAGATTTAAATATTTCTGGTTTCGCTCAATTCTGATTTAAAATGAATCCCATACAGTCAGTTAAAGTTCAAATTCAAATTTTCAAACTACAGCGCTGTTTCTAACTCCTTTTATAGTTAAATTAAATTTATTCGTTTTAAAATAAATTTTTAGTCGTTCTTATTTATAATAAATTATTTTAAACATTAAAATCCATTAAAATTTCAAAAATAAAAATTTTAAATTGGCCCCAAAATTCCGGGTCGTTACAACTTCTTATGTTAAGATCGAATTTTTATTTCCCTTCTATATAGATAAAAGTCATATTTTTATCTCTCTTTCTAGATTAAAAAAAATCGAATCTTTACTTTGTTTTCAAGACGATAAAAATCGAATCTTTACTCTTTTAAAAAAAACTCACCTTTCCTATATTAAAAATTCGATCTTTTCACTTTCAAAAATACGATCTTTTCTTTTTATAAATCAAATCTTTTTATAATTGTAACTTTAAAATGTTGTATATAAAAAAAACAGAAAAGAAAAAGAAAAAGAACTCACGGTCGGAGTCTGGAGAAGAGGGTGGGGGTGCTGTCGCGCCCGGCGGCGCAGGTGGGGGTATCGCCGTTGGTGGCGAGGCCAAGGGGGTGCGGAGGTGGTGCTCCGGTGCGGTAGGGGTGGTGGCCAGCTGATTGGAGGATGGGGGCGTTAGGGTTTCGTGTTTGGGGGTCTGGAAGCTTCGTGGAGAGGAGAGGGAGAGAAGGAGCAGATCAGAGGGGGGGAAGAGGTCGGAGGGGTGCGCCGCGGTGCACCGCCTGGCGGTGGCGATGGGAGGGCGCGGTGGATCTTCCGCCACGACTTCGATTTCTTTTTTTTCCTTTTTGGTATCGGGCTTCTAATTTGGGGGAAGAGGGGAAATATGGGGGGTTTAATTATAATTAATTTAATTTATTTTCCCGAAATGTTGACTTTTTATTCGACCTCGAAACGAGACCCAACGACTATCATCCCTAGCTAATTACCCCCATTCCGAACACAATGGGATATGTTACGTAACCTAATTCGGCTGTTACGATCAGTTTTTATCGAATTCAAAGTATAAATCAGTATATATTGAATTTGAATGTACATTTCAATTTACCAGGGCCACATACGGACTCTAAAAATTCCCGAAAAATATTTTTTAGCTTCGTATTGACGATACGATCCTAACAAAACTAATTTCATCAAATTCTAAGACCGTTAGAAAAATGACCATTTTCTAGTCGATCGAAATTGACTGAAACTGTCAAAACACGTTTTCTTTCGCCACGCTCACATATTGATTCAGAAAATTACGAATTTTGAAATCTAGCAATAATTTGACATTTCGGTTCCAACAAAAGTGGCTTCGTCGAAAACAGAGGTCGTTTGCAAAATGGCTATTTTTAAGGGCCAAAATTCCATAACGACTATTCTGAATTTTCATCTGGGCATAACATTTTATTCCCGTTATGAAATTTCAATTTTTCGGATTCTTTGGAAAGATATTCTCCGACAAATTCTAATATTTTTGGTTTCGCTAAAATCTGGTTTATTTTGAATCCTGTACGTTCATTTGAAATTTGAAATCGAATTTTCAAACTACCGCGCCATTTTCAAAAATAGAATATTTATACTCTAACGACGATTCAAATAAATATATAAGTTCGAATTCTAATCAAAATAAATTTCTCGTTGTTATTATTTAAAATAAATCATTTTAAATATTCAAAATTCGCTAAAATTGCCAATTTAAAAATTTTAAATTGGCTCAGATTTCCGAGTTATTACAAATATCCTCTAGATCCTAAATATTCGAAACGTCCCGAAATATCCTCCAGATTTAAAAATATCCTCCAGATTCGAAATTTCGTCCTCACATAGTATCGCATACTTCAACACTCCACCTCGATACTATATCCGTCTACATCACAAACTTCAATGCACCCAAGCATTTCCTTCTATCTTCAATCAAGAAAGCTTGAATGTTTCCCCAATGAACTCCGGCATAGCCACCGCCCATTGCATTTCGCTAACGAGTTCAAGCATAGCCCTCACTCATCAATGAAGTGTTGAAACATCCAACTCCTAAACTAGTCTCACCAAAAGACAATGTACTCGGGGGTGAAAACGAGTACTTACCATGAAGATAGAGCACCAACCTCTCAACGATACTCTTCTACATCTAAGTTTCTCTCTCAACTGTGCTACCTCATGGCACCTTTCATCTCTCCAAGTGAATTAAGTTCGAGCATTGCTCGAACTTCCCAACTGGCAATGTCTTAGTGAACATGTCCGCCGCGTTATCCTTTGTGTGCACTTTCCGAAGGCATACTTGCTTGTCTTCGTCCATGGCTACTAGAAATGACTCCCTTACTTCAACATGCTTCGTTCGTGAGCTAAACGCCAAATTCTCTGCCAAATGTATATAACACTTTGGCTATCACATCGAACATCGATACTCTCATGCTCGAAACCCAAGTCACACAATAGTCGCTTCAAATAGAGTGCCTCCTTTGCCGCTTCCACAGCGGCTATCAACTCCGCCTCCGTAGTGGATAAAGCAACTACGATTTGCAATCTCGATCTCCAACTAATGGCTGTACCGCCAAGAGTGAAAAGATTTTCGAAAGTTGATTTTCTTCGATCCCTATCACCAGCGTAGTCTGAATCACAGTAACCAATCAACATGCAATTCTTCTCTTTACTACCCCTAAAAACAAGGCCATGAGATGTTGTGCCTTTCAAGTGTCTCAATATAGCCTTCACGACTTCCCAATGCGATTTCCCTGGATTAGCTATATACCGACTAACCACCCCGACGGCATTTGCAATATCGGGCCTTGTACACACCATGGCATACATTAAACTACCAACCGCACTTGCATATGGCACCTTTGCCATATAAGCCT
Organism: Allium sativum; assembly: GCA_030737875.1. NCBI lineage: Eukaryota > Viridiplantae > Streptophyta > Magnoliopsida > Asparagales > Amaryllidaceae > Allium > Allium sativum. The sequence goes on along the minus strand of CM060926.1, from coordinate 1,010,971,012 downwards.
TGTCTTTCTCTCTGATAGGTGATCCCTTATCCGAAAGCTTCATATGCAAAGGTAAAGGTGTATTTAACTCCTTTGCATTCTTCATGCTAAATCGGCAAAGCACCTTCTTAATGTACTCCTTTTGAGTCAATCTCAACTCAAAATGCTTTCGATATCTTTCAATTTCCATGCCCAAGATTTTCCTTGCTTCTCCAAGATCTTTCATTTCGAACTCCGCTTTTAATTTTTCTTTCAAATTGTTGATTTCTGCCTTGTCCTTAGAAGCAACGAGCATATTGTCTACATACAATAGTAAATACACCCAACAATCATTTCCTAACCTCTTGAAGTAAATGCAAGCATCCTTGATGCTTCGATGGAAGCCACTTTCAAGCATGAAATGATCAAATCTCTTGTACCGTTGCCTAGGTGATTGCTACAAACCATATAGTGATTTCTTCAACTTGCAAACTAGTTCTAACTTACCTTCTACAACAAACCCTTCCGGTTGCTCCATGTAGATGTCTTCATCCAAGTCTCCATGCAAGAAGGAGGTTTTTACATTTAGTTGCTCCAACTCCAAGTCGTAAATAGCAGCTAATGCAAGTAATATCCGGATAGAAGTATGCCTCACAACCGGTGCGAAGATCTCATCATACTCCTTTCCTTTCCTCTGTGCAAACCCCTTAAGCACTAGCCTAGCTTTGTATCTTCCATCATCCTTCACCTTATATATCCATTTGCATCCAATAGCACGGTTTCCTTGAGGAAGTGGAACCAACTCCCAAGTCTGGTTCTTCATCAAAGATTGCATCTCTTCCTCCATGGCGCAAATCCACTTCGAGCTATCACTCGAATCCATGACGTCATCAAGGTCCATCAGCTCATCTTGGACTACGTGAAGATCATAGTCCAAATTCTCACAAAAGCTAAGATAGTTCCAATCACCATATCTTCCGGTGGCCTTATAGAACGACGACCAACCCAAGTAGCAATACCATCACCCGGTCTTCCTTCGTCTCCACCTTGAACTGAATCTTCTCTAAGCTCGTGCACATCACCAACACTACTAGAGGAATCCTATGGACTATGTGATGTAACATCAACCGCATTCACCTTGCAAGCACCTCCAACAACTCTACTCTCTCTAGGCATGAAAGTGGGAATAACTTCCTTCTCCTTTGATTCACCATGAACCAAATCCGGAATATCTGATGAGCCTTCGTTCTCCTTGAACATAGCCGACTCATCAAAAGTAACATGACGAGAAACCATAGCCTTCTTCGTTTCCGGATTCCAAATCCGATAGCCTTTGACGCCATCCATATAACCGAGAAAAATCCCTTTGAAAGCTCTAGGTGAGAGCTTATCATTCCCCGGATCATGCACATAAATAGGACTGCCAAATACATGAAGATAACTCAAGTCAATGCTCTTCCCCTTCCACACTTCCTAGGGAATTTTGTTATCAATAGCCGAGCACGGAATCCGATTAATAATATGCACCGCGGTTGACAACGCTTCGGCCCAAAATCCCTTAGACAAACCCGATGTCAATCTCAAGCATCGAGCTTTCTCTAGTAAAGTTCAGTTCATTCTATCTGCCGCTCCATTAGATTGCGGATCTCCCGGTGTAGTAAAATGCCTCCGAATACCATGATGCTTGCAAAAATTCAGAAACTCTCCAGATACATACTCGCTGCCATTATCATACCTAAGAACCTTCAAAGTTTTTTCACTTTCATTCTCAACAAGAGCCTTCCATTCTTTGAATCTTGCAAATGCCTCCGACTTGGCCTTCAATACATACACCCAAACCTTCTGAGAAAAATCATTAATGAAAGAAATATAATATCTTGCTCCTCCCAAAGAAGCTACAGGCGCTGGTCCCCAAACATCCATGTGCACATACTCAAGAATCCCTCTTGAATCATGTTTTCCTTCACCGAATGACACTCTAGTTTGCTTCCCCATAACACATTCCTCGCAAAACTCCAACTTGCTGAAACTCTGACCATAAATCATCACCATTCGACGAAGAACATCTAAACTCTTCTCCGAGACATGACCCAATCTCAAATGCCACAGCCGTGTAGCATCTAAGCTACGAGAACTATCAACACTGACACAAGTTTCGCCTTCCACGGTCACTCCTTGAAGCAAATAAATAACATGAGTTCTAACATCCTTCATAACCACAAGCGCACCCTTCGAAACCCTCAAGCTATCACTCTCAATAGTGATCTTGCAACTTAAAGAATCCAACTATCCCAAAGAGATAAGTGACTTCCGTAGTCCTGGAATATAGCGCACATTAGTGAGAGTACGAACAACTCCGTCAAACATCCGAATTTGCACGGATCCAATGCCCTTCGACTTGCAAACTGCACCATTTCCCATAACAATTGATTTTCCTTCCCGTTCAGCATAAGAAGAAAAACAATTCCTATTAGGTGTCATGTGATATGAAGCCCGAAATCAAGCACCCAATTGCTGCCCGAAACATCTGATGCTACTGCCGACGGTCTCCCTCACTAACATCTCTCTCCATCGCAACTGATGAAGATGCTACTTCCTTCTTCCCCTTGTCTGGACAATCATTCTTCCAGTGACCGGGTTTCTTACATATAAAGCACTTGCCATTTCTTTCCTTTGACTATCCTCTTCCACCGGGCTTCTTATAATTAGAACGCCCCCGGTTTCCCTTCTTCTATGACTTTTCTTTCTCCGCAAATAAACCTTGACCATTACCAACACCACTACTACCATCACTTAGCTCCTTCATTTGATCTTGCAATTCCTCACGAAGAAGACCCGTCTTGACATCGTTTAGAGTCAACGTATCCCGGCCATAGATCAAACCGTTTGAGAACCCAGTATAGCGCTCAAGCAACGAACATAGCAATATCATCGCCTTCTGCTCCTCCTTAATCTTCAAACCTACCGCCTTCATCTTCATTAGCAAATCATCAAACACATTTAAGTGTGCCTTTAGCGAAGTTCCTTCCTTCATCTTGTAAGTAAAGAAAGTCCACAACAAGATCAGTCGATTTGTGAGTGATTTCTTCATATACAACTCCTCCAACTTGTTCCAAATACCTTTAGCAGTCGTCTCACCACTAATTTTGGCAATAACATTCTCCCCTATGGCAAGTTGAAGTGTAGTGAATGCCCACTCTTCCATTTCTTCTCTCTCTACATCTGAGGTGTCCTCTGGCAATAAATTTGTATCAAACACTATGCGATGTACCTGATTCCACCTAAAAACCGCTTTCATCTTCCATTGCCACTTTTTGAAATCATTATCGTCATTCCACTTGTTGATAACCAATTATGAACTAGCATCTGCATACGACCCATGCATATAAGGAGCTACACCACTTGGACCAATTGTTGATGGATTATTTGAACCTGATTCCGACATTTCTACAGCTCTCTACCAACACCAATGCTCTGATACCAAATGTTGTGGAGAAATTTTGATTCAAGACTATTCAAATCAAAAACCCCCAACGTCGCGGAAAGTGATATTGTGGTAATAGTACAAAAACAACCAATCGATATATCGAAACAATCTCAATCTTATCCAAGCCAATCACAATCACCAAACAATGGAAATAATATAGCAATAACGAGAAACTAAATCACACAAGGATTTATAGTGGTTCCACCGATGTCTTGTCAGTGTACATCCACTTTGAGAGAGAAACCTTTATTAATATCAATAGAAGAGTGCAAGAGATTGATTACAACGATCAAATATACTAGAAAAATTTGTTTTTGTGGAGAAAGGAATTGAAGAAGATTAGGATTGCCTAAACCCTAATTAGAATAAACCTTGATCTAATCTCTTGATTTTGTTGTGTATCCTCCTTTTGGATCTGATGTAGCTTATATAGGCATAGGGAAGTATATGGAAATTCCCAAAATTTCCTCTAGATCCAAAATATCCTCCAGATCCGAAATATCCTCTAGATCCGAAATATTCGAAATATCCCGAAATATCCTCCAAATCTGAAAATATCCTCTGGATCCGAAATATTCAAAATATCCCGAAATATCCTCAAGATCTGAAAATATCCTCCAGATCCGAAATTTCCTCCTCACATAGTATCGCATACTTCAACAGGATATTGAAGAATTGACTGGAGAGTAGAGGTTGCAACCATTTACTTGGATTTATGCCTGACTTATCTAGCTACATCTAATGTAACAGTTATATCTGATTTAGCTGTTGAGTTTTAAAGAGCATAAATGGTTTTCCATTAAACCACAGAGGTAACTAATAGGTTCTGTATTACTAAAATAAGTTAGATCTATCTCCCATTGTTTGTTTTGCCATCACCGTACTTGAAAGCACTTGTAATTTTGTATACCAGTATGTAACTTGTGCATTGCACACAATAATATTTTTAAAAATAGTATTTATTATTTTAATGTTTAAATTAGAACTTTGTTATGCAGTATATGATAAATTTGATTTGGAGTACATTAACTATTAATTAAAACTATTATTATTGTTTATGTGTAATTCATGTTTTATAACTTACACAAACAATACATATGCATGCGTACTTGAGAAAATTTTCAATCATTTTTGTTGATGTTGATATACATGTTGAAATTAATGTATGTTAGTAATTTATTCGATGAATTAACAAATATTATCATACATAAGTGAAAAGGTTAAAAACATGTTATTGATAAATCTGATTCTAGCAAAATAAGGGGACAAGGGGATATATTCCTTCAGTAAAACCTGGGTCAAGGTTGCCGCATATGAATATGGGGATATTAAATTGATCAACTGAGGTATTATCCTAGTTATGCTATTCTACTTGGGTACTTTAGGAACCATTTATTTATTTTAGAAGATCATAGCAGGTTCCGTGAAACCATTTTAGTACCTAGAAGTTGTTGAATTTGTCATTTGCAGGATGTTTTGTTTATTTTCTCAAAATCTTCAAAAAAAATGATATCATAAGTTTTTAGGAATCTATTGCAAAGGTAATTACATTACCCGGCGAAGGAGAAATTGTGGATATGATGGAAATTGCAGATCCTGATGTTGTCCATACCGTCTGTAGTTTCATCAGGAAACAACTTACTCTTCAACTTAAGGATAATTTTCTTAGTACAGTAAGCTAAGTATGGTTCGAGAACTGTTGTTTTATTCTATTTTAACTTTTTGGTGTCTCTTAATGCTGATTTTAACCAATTGAGAATTGTTATTTTTTTAAATGCATGGTAATTTTTCATGAGGAACCACGTCTATTGTATGAAACTCACCTTTTGGAATCATCTCAGGTCAAAAATAACAAAAGCTCAGGGTTCTATAATTTTGATTATCATAATATGTCCAGGCGTGCTCTAAAAAACACTACCCAAAGTAAAATCCTAGCTTCGTAGTCTTTTGAAGTTCTTTATTTGGTTGATTATTTTTAAGCTCTAACATCAGTATCTACATGCAAGTGCGGTCTACCCTGCATCATTGGATGATCTAGAAATGACTACTCTTGCTGCAAACAAATACAAGCTACAAACATGACAGAGCAATTTGCTACTCTAGCCGCTATTGCTCAAAACACAAGCAAAGTTCGTAATGATGTTCTTGAAGATTTCTATTAGAAATGGTCTCATGATTTCTTGGTAAATTTTCACCCCTTTATCAAGTCAAGATTGGTTTCAATTAGGAGACTAAAGTTGCTCTTAATTCATTATCTGTTGGTACATAGATCGTAAACAAATGGGTTCACAACACCAAAACAATGATATGGCAACACATTTTTTAAAACTGCCAACACTTGTTCCCGTTGGCATATAACAACACTTTTTTGTGTTATTAAGCGATAAAAAGGTTGCTAAAAATAAAAAGCTCTTTTAATTTTTCAGTTTTAGTCCCAACACTTATAGAGGTTATAACATCTACCGATTCGGAAGTAGAAGAGAGCAGCGGGGGCATGATGGTAAATAGACATTCCATCTTTTACTTTACCCTAGCACAACGCTTATTTATATTTTAGTCACAAAAAATGGAATTCATGATAATGGAATCAAGGGTCTAGCATGTCTTCACTTCGACGCATCTTCTCGCTGCAAAATAGCGTCTATTGAATACGTGTTCCTAAAAGCGAAGGTTCTTCAACATACTCAAACCTTCGTTGCCCAAATTCATAGGTACTTGTATAAACCTAATCAATAATTATTTTATTCTAATTTTCATTTCTTTTATCGAAGAATTAGTTATCGTGGATTCGTGATTTTAATTGAGCTTTACTGAAAGCATCCAATTTTCAATTTTATTCTGTAGGATATGTATTATTATGTTGAGATTTTTACTACTTAAAATATATATAATGTTAATTTATTTGTCTTGTTCATGTGAAGTGAAAAGAAAAATTATTGTCAAGTAATTGAATTCAAAATTGTATCTGGAAAGTTGATTGTTTGATTTTTATACTGAATTCAAAATTCATTTAGAATGTGGGTTTGTTTTGTGCCAGCGTTGTTTAATGTAATGGGTGAGTTAGGTGGAAATGTGGGAGAAGGGATGCTTACTGTAATGGGTATAGTTCTTTTAGGTAAGCCATTAAGTAAGATTGAGGATGGAAACTGGAAAATAATTGGAAGTTACAAAATTATGAAACTGCATTGCAAAATTGCCAAACTGAAATAGATTTTAGTCAGGGATTTGAAGTTGTAAACATTGTTGTTTCACATGTTAGATGGAAAGAAGAGATGCAATAGACTAACTGAAAGGAATATATGTTTGAATGCAACCGAGTAAAATTTACATTTTCTAATAGAGTAGATAATGTTATAAATTGATTATCCACATTCATAATTGATTAGTTGTTGAATTTCCCCATGTCCTTTAAACCCACTCAAAATAAACTGCCAACATGTTGCAAGTGGACATCCCATTATTTGCAACCAGCATCGGGAATATAGGCTTGTCAACTCAAGTAAAAGTTAAGATGGATGGATCACGGTTTAAGATTCTGAGTATCATTTATTAATATAACATACGATGAAGTACAAACATATAACAAAGTACACCAAACGTTAATGGTTAAATAATACGTCTTAGTTACAGATTGCATTATGTCATGACCAAATTCATTGGAAAATGCTTGAACTGCATATCATAGAGCATGGTATACAAATTATACGTCTTCCTTTATCCCCTCCTTGCTCAGTCTCGTTTGCATTGAATTTTCCTAAATAGTTGTTACTATTTTATCATATGTTCGTTGTAGGCAATAGTTTAAAAATCATAATTAAGATGAACATGTATGTATTAGTGTGTATATATATATATATGTGTGTGTGTGTGTGTGTATGTACACTTGCATGAGTGCGTGCATGCATGTGCGAATGTATAAACATATGTGTGTGTGTATACACAAAAAAAAAAGGTATCCACTTATTATATATTTAAATCTCTCGATCTCGATCGACTTGACTTCCACCATTCCGAGATTATTGCTTGATTACAGGGCATGTAGCACTATCGTATTTGTGGGCATTGTCAATCAATTTATAAATTATTGGAAATAAACAACATAATTGAGAGTATGTAAAAGCATGTGTATGGCTGAGCATATAGCAGTACTCTGCAGAAGCATAATTGAAAGCTAGTAAAATAGGTAAATTGAAATGATTAAATCAAAATAGGATACATATTTTATTTTAGTATAGTTTATTAGGTTTAGTGGTGTGTGAGTATGAAGTATGATTTTTGAAAAAAATGGTTGACATCTAAATTATTAAGAAACATTTTTTTCCTTCTGTTTGGATTGTTTATTATAAAGTTTACAATCAATTGTTGATGATTCAAACATATAGCACCTACTCACCTATGGAATAATGCAATTCAAATATTTACCTTAAGCTTATAGCAAGTGATGTTTTATCATTTGTGAATTTTCTGTTAACTCTACCATTAATATCATTGCTTGGACTTCATTATTCTTCTTTCTCATTGTAATGACCATTATAATTGGGGGATGGGGGGTCTCTCTTTTAAATCAAGCATGCATATGGATAATTAGAAACAGTAATATTTTAACAAAAAATATGGTTAACCCAAAGGCTTCGCAACATAGAAAAGAAAAGCCTCACGCTATCAATGTGAATCATTAGAGCTAGAGAAGATTGGAATAGATTAAACATGAGGGAAAAAAGAATAATTTTACAACATGCTTTTTCTGTAGATACAGTTTGTGTGCTAGTCACTTTTTTTCCTTTCTATTTGTGGGTTGAGGAAAAACAAAACACTAATCCTAAACTAATAGCAAGTCAGTTTTACCTAATTTTGAATAATTAATATAAATAATATTCATTTTATTATCTTTATTGTTTAATTACTGTGTATCGAATTATGTGGTGTTACATTCTCCTCTCCTTAAAGAATTTTGTCCCGGTAATCTTCAAGTTAAGAAGAATGTTACTCATCCATCATCCCCAGGCATCATTGTCCTTAAAATTTCTAATGCTTGGTTTGAACATATCCAAAGGTGTTGTGTATATGTTCCTATACTAATGTTAAAATCAGGCGGTCCACCGATTCAGTTGACCACCTTAATGCAATTTATGTTTGCGCCATGTATCCAATATGTATGCAAAATAATCCTTATAATACATACAAGTTCTATATGCGACATCCATGTGATGATTCAAACATTTTCATCCATTGAAAATTTAAAATGCTGTCACTTCCAAATGAAATATGTAAGTGCTTAAGCAGATTTAGTGCCTAATGTGTGTGTATATGCATCCACTAGAAAACACTTCATTCACTTGCAATCATCGAACATAACTTGTCTCAAACACATGTTTTAAAACATAGGTTTATACCTAAGGATCGATGAATCAAACGATAGAGATAACAAATTTAAACTCAAAAGCTTAGAAAGGAAATTAAGTACGTACTCTCAAAGAGAAAAAGGTAAGAAGCATGAATCTTGTCTTCAGGTTCCCATGTCGCGTTGTCTCGAACTTCTCACCGTCACACCTTCACTAACTTAATCTCTTTGTTTCGTAGCCTCTTAACTTCCAATTCAAGAATACATAAATTTGAATATTTGTCTAGTTAAGTGAAATTCATTCCAGTATAACTTATTCCAATTCATAAGTTTGAATATTTGTCAATTAAGATTTATCTAGATTTACAGTCCATCATTGAATATGCTATTCGCCAATTTACAATATGCCCAAGATCTCCATTTCAAATTACAGTCCATTTGTGGATTGTATGTAAACTTCACTTTACAGGTCGTGAATAAACATCACTTTTGTTTAATTCAATTGCACAACCCAACCTCCATCATTTGCATCTATCTAAATAACCTTTATTCAGATACCAAAGTTACTGTTTCAATTTCTATTTTTATTGTACAATTTCAATTTAGCCCAATTCATCCTTTTCGTGCATATTCTTTGTAATGACCTGGATTTTTGGTCAATTTATTTTAATATTTAATGTTGTTTTAAATACTGAGTTGATAATATAAATAAATTATATTATGGAGTTTATCGATTTAATAAACGATATACGATTTAATTTCAAGTAGATTAAATTATCATAATACTGAAAACAAGCAATAATTGAATTTGAAGTTAAAAACTGAATCGAAACAATTCAAATGACCAATATAAATGCTATTTGAAATATAGACATTAATAATAATAATTTATTATCAAGAAGTTAATTGTTTTGAATTTAATTTATATAGATTTAAATTAATATCTTCTCCAGATGATCAAATGAGGCTTCGAAACTTGTCTCAGTGTGTCTAGAGTAGTGATATGACCCTAGGGATGTCGGTTGTTACGTTTAAATAGGAGTTCGACAACACATGATATTTTAAAAGGGTTAAAATTACCTTAGTTTGAAATAAAATAATATTATAAAATTTATTTCTTCCTTCTTAAGCTCAAAGTACACTGCAGACCTACCCCTAGCCTTAGCTGTCTCTTCTTTCTTTTCGTGTACCTTATGTCTCCCAACTTCTGGACGAAGTAAAACAAGAAATTAATGTCTTCGTACCATTGTCCCTTCGTTCGCTTAAATAAATCACAACTCCTTTATATCGTTCCATTTTTCATTTCCTAAAAAAAAATGAAATCTAAGCCGAAGCTTCAGTTGGAAATTTAAATGGCCGAACTTTTCTTTATTCGAAATCAAATACGAGGTCCTTTAATTCTCTCGAGATAGCCGAGTCCTCGTGTCCTTTGGTAATCAAAACTTCGAACTCATACCCAGGTTTTTGTGCGATTTCATAAGTAGCGTCCTAGGGTTAGCTAGCAATCGATTTTTCTCTACATCTCGACTTCCACTGTAGGGTGTTTGAGACACCGATGATGTTTTGGGCTTTGGAGGGTTCGAATTGGGATTGGAGTGGGTCTGCATGATGTCAGGAACGTGAGGCATTAATGGTTTCTTGAGGACTTTGCTAGGAAAATAATCCGCATACCTGAAGTTGTATAAATCAAAGTCGCGAATTGTTGTGAAGTATCAGATGAGTATCATGGGTGAAAGGCGAAGAAAGTTAGAGGCGCGAAAGCCTTTGCTGAAGTTGCTTTAGTTTTGTATAGTGGAAAGGATGAAGAAGGGTTGACGGGTTTTGCTATGAAGTTGTGATTTTCAGGTTTGGGAAAGATTGCAGTTGACAGTAAAAGGAGAAATCAATAGAACATGAGGTGAGTTCTAATCTAAAGTTAATTATTGGGTTTTAAAATTAGAAACTAAATTAGTATACTGTTATGATAAAAGAAAAGGGAATTAACTGTTAATATATATAATCTGGAAAATGAAGAAGAAAATATCTAGTAAATCATTATTTAAATGGTAGATTAGATGAGTGAAAATCTAAACTCGAAATCATTAGCTGTTTAGGACCAAGAAGTTTAGAAAAATAAATTTTAGTATACTTTTAAAATAAAACATTGTTATTGAAATTTATTAGCTTATTTATAAATTTGGATTTTTTTCTTATGCTAGGATAAATCGAATGGAATCATTTGTATGGGGCTCGGAGTCTCGGATGTCGCCGAAAAGAAATTGAAATTGGTACTAGTGCAAAATAAAATCCCGGTGAGTAAACTCTCTCTCTGGATTTTATTTAAATTAATTTTATATGTTGTTTGTTGGCTGTTTAGATGCGTTTAAATATTTTTATGACTATTATATTTATATTAGCTATTTAGGCTTGGGGTTTGTGGCTATTACATATATATTGGTGGTTGGATAGTTCCCGCAATACCATTAGCGGATGACCGTAGTACCATTAGCGGATGACCCTATACGCCCCACAATATGATAGTGGATGACCTTCTATACCGTGATATCCTACTTCTAAGCAGGATGGGTATTATTTATGTTGGCTAACGTCTGTGGATGCAGGAGAACAGGTTGGAGGGATCCAACTGGATTCCTCAGAAATATTATTATTTGTTTATTTCCATATATATTATCATATATGATTGTTAGAAGCTTGTGATTTGATAATTGGGTGTTTTGGGGTGTTTAAATATCACTGGGCCTGAATGTTGATTTATCAAAATGTCCTAAAAAGGATATTTTGAGATTGTAAAGGGAAATTCTATTTTAAAATAAAATTTGAATTTCGAATGGGATTTAAAAAATAACTTGTTTTGAATAATAAAAACAAGCAGTGAATTTATTAACAGTGTTTATAAATTAAATAGCATAATTTTCATTAGATAATGACGGGAATTGAAATGAATTTATAAATGATGTTTCTAAATAAAGTGAAATGATTTATCATTGGCTAATTCGGGAAATAAAAATACAAGTGCGAATTTAAAAGGGGAAATTTATTTTTCCCAAGTAGAAATTTAATTTCAAAATAGATTTGAAATCGAGACTTGTTTAAATATATAAACAAGTAAAATAAATGATATTTATAAGGAAAGGTGAAAAATTATCATTTGAATAAATTTAAATATTTAAATACGAAATTAAAATGAGAATGGGAACCCTGTTAAAAAGGGAAATGATGTAACCTATTCCGATGTTCAAAATATAAATTGAATTAAGATAAATCCAAACGAATTTATGATTGGGATTCGACTATGTCGAATTTATAAGAATAAAATATATCTAGAAATGAAATTTAAATTGTATTGAATAGAAATTGAAATTAAATATGAAAATAGATTATACAATTTTATATGAAAGTTATTAATATAAAATATTCCAGAATAGGAAGTTAACTTTATAAATGATGTTTATAAATTTAGTGAGATAAATTATTAGTAGACAATTAAGAATTTTTAAATACAAGTATGAATTTAAAAGTGAATTTGAAATCATTTCGAAAAGGGAATGGCGATTTTTATTTCGAAAGTCGGAATATAAATGGAATGGAGTTTTCAAATAGAATTTTGAAATGGAAACTTGTTTTAATATAAAATAGGGAAATTTAATTCATAAACAACATGTATAAATTAAGTGAGATAATTATCAATTGGATAATTTAAATATTTAAATTCAAATATGAATTTAAAAGAGAATTGGGAAGTGTTTTGAAACAGAGCGATTGATTATATTCCGGAATTCGGAATATAAACTGAATTGAGAAATATCCAACGGATTTATAATTGAAATTCGATTATATCGAATTTTGTAAATAATTTATTTATAAAAGGAATTGGAATTTAATATAGAACATCAAAGTATAAATAAATTTATAACTAAGTTATGAAAAATTTACAATTAGAGATAAATGGAAATGTTAAGTTGGATTTGAAACTGAATTAATTTATATATTAAATATATAAGAAATGGAAGTGAAATTTATTTATAAACAAAGTTTGAAACATTTATATTTAAATATAATTAAAACGAACTCGTTGTAGTACGGTAGTTCATAAACTAGCATTTTGAACTTCAATTGAGTATATAGAACTCAATTTAAGTCGGAATTCTTTGAAACAAGAATCGCCAGGACCGATTTGATAATAGTTTTCTAATGGAAGAGAAAAATCTAGATTTTGTTTTATATATTTTGAATTATGTAAAAATCAAATTTTCATAGAAAACAGCGTTGTAATCGTTATAAAACCATAACGGTTTATTTAAATAAATAAAAGGATTTTAAGTGAATAAAATCTGAATTTCCATTAGAAAAATTTAGACTTGAGTCGTAAATAAATATGAACTCATGTGAAGTAAATGGATTGATTTTGAAAACAAAATTCAGATTTCTACTTATTGATTTAATTTAACTAATTAGAGAAGAAATTATTTGATGGAATTTTAAATCGAAATTGGAGTTTGGATAATAAAAGGGGCTTGTAAATTTATATTCGAAATCAAATATGAAACTTGAATTGAAAATGGGATTCGATTGGTTATAAGCAAGTTAAAAATATATTTGAACGTGATATGTTCAAATAGAAAGTGAAATGGGCAAAAGAGCTAATTAAAGAACAAATTAGCGAATTAAGTTAAAATGACCAGATTGAGTTGCAATAAATTAGATATGGACGCATATGTGTTAAACAGGTATGGAATGAAGGGAATGAAGATTAAAATTTAAGTGCCCAACAAAAAGGTACATGTTCAAATTCCATATGGGTTTTTATGCGCCAAATCGGCAAGCCGCTTGGCTTTTTGATTTTCTTTTTGAATAGAAAGGACCCGGAGAGACGTTTTGTAGTTGTACCGAGTGACCCATACAATGGAGGTTATGGCCAAATTTTAAGGAGATAGAATATTTTTAAGAAAATTTATAACTAGAAAATCAATATATCAATATATAATGAATTCGATAAGGAAACGAACTTAAAAATATAATATTATAAACCAAAAGAAAATCTATAATTAAATCTGGTAAGAATAAAAAGAGAAACGTATATACGTTTTAAAAATGAATAAGTAGTTTTTATGGTGTTGATTATTCGAGGTAAATGGTCATGTTTGTTTTGAAGTTAAGAATGTTTTCAGTCAAAGACTGAGAGGTAATTATACCCCAACTTGGTTGATTTCATTATTAACCGATAAATAGGAAGATTCAGTCTCGAAGATCAATGTTTAAAGGGATCTAGTTGAATGTAGTATTTTGGGTTGTTGTAACGATGTTTTACACAACTTTCGTTTTAAACCAGGTAAGGGAATTTTGGAAATATAATAACAAATATTTCTGAGTATAGTAATGAATGGTCGTGAAAGGGAAAAGTAATTGGAATAAATTCCAATCATAAATAGAAAACATTTTCTAGGTATAGAAAATAAAAGAAGGTGATATTTGGAAATATTTTCCAAATAGCGTAAGAGGCCAAGATGATTTTTGAAATATCGTGTTAACAAATGTCAATAAGGAAATGGAGAAGTGATTTAATTAATTAAATATTAATTAACGGACCCAGTGATTGTTTGATGCTTTGAATGGATGTTTGTTTTTCTTCGATAGTTAAATAACCGACTATCGAAGTATTTGCCAATATCGTTGTCAATATGGAAAGACCGGTTGGATTATTATCCAAGAACCACTTCGTATTGGCAGTAGCATTGCGAATCAGATTATATGAAGACAATCGAAGATGGAGTAAAGTGCAAGGGCTGTTTCTCTTAATCCTAGGTAAAAATTGCCTAAGATGGATTAATGGAAATTGTGCCTTCGGTTTCGTTCAATCCCAGAACGAACGTGTATGGACGAATGTCTGACAGAGTATTTTCAGCGATCACATATGTTGGTCTGTATGAATATACATCTGGTGGCTAGGAATTCATTCTCTTAGCATAATATCCAGAATATCTTTATCCAAGTCAATTAGTTATTAACGAATCTAATAATGTGGCATTCAAAGTGATGGTGCTATCAAGTAATCGTAACCTCAAGCCTCGCAACCGGAAAAAGGTATAAAATCGGGTAGGTCGCATGGCTAAGTGGGTTGCACCCAAGTAGGGTGTATTGTCACCTGATCTAGAGAAAATCCTTTTGCTTCTTTATTCTATCGTGGTTGTTGCTTCGGAATGGTTGCTGATCCCAACCGTTGGTGACAATACATTCAGTATTCTCAAGCGAAGTGAGGGGTTGGTCATGTTAAGCCTGGGTTTCAAGATGTTCTCGTTGAACTCGGTGTATTCCTCTCTAGAGATACACTGTCGGAAGGTGGTCCCTTGCCAGTTGGAATTCATTCTCCAATAAACGTCCATGATTTTGATTGATACTATATATGTAGAGCGTGAGATGCAAGCGTTCTGCTAGATTGCTATTTACTTTTTTATATACACTATTATAATATCAGAATAGTATTGATTTTAAAGAATGTTTGGGTTATCGTAAGGTAAAGACCATCCGTGTTTAAGTGTGGATCGATCTTACAAGTATCTTTGCTTTCGAAAAGGATTTTTTTTTTAAAGTTAAACCAAGTGGTTGGAGTTTACACACACCAGTCCCATGACTGACTCAGAGTTTATTTTGTTTTGTTTTACCCTAAACTCTTGGGTGCCTAAATTTGTACGGGCAGTCAAGTAGTTCAAGTATTTATAGATATTCTTGGAGGAGCTTGGAGCAGGAGGCTTCAGCGTTAGATATTTATTGTTTATTTTTCCGCTATGTTGTATTTTACTCTGATGATGGTATGTAATGTATATACAGTAAAAATTTTGTATCCCAAAAGTTGTTATATATATTATATTTTATTCCACTGCGGTGTGAGATTCTGTGTTGTTATTTCTGTTCTTCTTCTATCTATTTTCTTCTATTCTAATTTTCTTTCTTTCTATTTCTCATCCTCTAACTTCTTTCTATTAATTATCTGGTAATTTCTAGTGTTTGGTTAGTCGATATGGTATTTATATCGATAATCAGGATCAGGAAAATGTCGACTATTACATTCTTATTATTATCCAATTGCGCTATTATTGTGCAATCCCTTGTTTTAACCCAATTTGCACATCAATAAGAAAGAATGAAAGGTTTAGCCTCAAAAAGGACTAAGCTCAATGTCAAAATAAAAAGGAAATGGCCTAGGCTCTCGCATGGCCTAAGCTTAGATAGACAAAAGCAGATCCAGAATAAAAATAGGGCTACTTACTGAACTGCAATAAAATTTCATACGAAGAATGAAGGTATAGATAACTGAAATAAAACTACAATAATGGATTTACTGAAACTAAACAAAAAGATAATAGAAGAAGATCCAGATTCAGGCCAAAAAGAGAATAGAAATCTACAATTATTATCTATCAAGAAGAAACCTCAAATCTTGCAATTACTGAAATATACGAAAAAGTGGAATAGCACCAAAAATCAGATCTGCAAGAGTTATTTACAGGAAAAAGGATTAGGGATAAATGGATCCGTAAATAAATGACAAATGAACTAGGTTTGTGCATTGTTACAGAAAGATTTTAAATCTGAAAGCAGTATAACTACTATTGAATCAATTTTAACCTCAACTTTGAAAAAATCTTGTAATTATATAAGTATTCACCTAAAATTGTAGCAAATCCAATAAGCCCTGGTGGATCCTCTCTGTTTATGAGTATCCTCTCAAAAATATGGTCAAAACCATGTCTCAATACTCCATTTAAAATATATTTGAGAAAAGGGTTGTTTGAGGGAGGCAGAGGAATGGAGTAGTGAGAATTAGGTTAGGTTTTGGAGGCTATTTATAATAGAGTTAGGGTGTTCAGGTTCGTTGGGATTTAGGTATAGATTCTAAACCATTTGATTGGAAGAAGTTTTTAGAACCAAAACACAAATAGGCATCCGTTAGGTCAAAATTGTGCTTGGCATACTAAACTACACTGTCAGTCCATGACTAAGGTCGGCCCACACCTTGTGTGGGTCGATACGAAGGTCGACCCTACTGGGCCTTGGGTCGACCCAATTTGGGTCGTGTTATATATTTTTAAATCCTTTAAACAACTATAACTTCTTCGTTTTAAACCCGATTTCAGCAAACTAAATGTCTACCTAATCAGAATTTCGTAACGGACCCAATAGCACAACCCCGCTGCCCAATTCTCAATATTTTTCTAATTAATATTTATTTTCTCATTACATTACTTAATTAATTAATTCGTAAATTAATTACTATTTGTTTAAAAACTCGGATTATTACACATTGGGACCGTTACGATTTTCTGGTTAAAATAAACGTTTGGCTTGCGCAAAACGGACTAAAAACGAAGAACTTACGATCAATAGAAGTTCGAAAATCAAATTCCAAAGTTAAATTAAACTAAACGAAGTTATATATAATATGCATAAATCACGCTAGAACTAGGACAACCCAGTCCCAGGCTGGGTTGATTTAGGGGTTGACCCAAGCCTTAGATGGGTCAACCCCTGCGTCGAGGATGTTTAATACAATAGAGAATATAACAAGAGGTTATATTGGAAGATTAGTGTAATACTCCGCGTCCGTTAATGTCACTCTTATAAAAGTGCATTAAATTCCGTGAAGCATAATAGGTAAACAATAACTAAATGTATAGACAGATAAATAATGCAGCGGAGAAACTTAAACTTTTTATTGATCAGAAAAACAATATTTCAAACCCAAAGTTACATCATCATCATGTTTCTCAAATATCAAAAGCAATCTGTCTCATAACCAAAGTACATAAACTGTAACACCCCGAATTTTCTATTAACACTAAAGTTGCTAAAATAATAATAAGTGTGTAGAAGAGGAGATGTATCTAATATGAATATAAAAATATTAATAAGTATGTAAGAGAGGGGATGTATCTATTATGAATATAAAAATATTAATAAGTATGTAAGAGAGGGGATGTATCTATTATGAATATAAAAATATTAATAAGTATGTAAGAGAGGGGATGTATTTAATATGAATATAAAAATATTAATAAGTGTGTAAGAGAGGGGATGTATCTAATATGAATATAAAAATATTAATAAGTGTGTGAGAGAGGGGATGTATCTAATATGTATATAAAAACAATAATAAGTGTGTAAAAGGGGGGATGTATCTAATGTGTACATTGTAGAATATATATATATATATATATATATATATATATATATTGCTGAGTGTTTGCTGAGTCACTTCTGACTCATTGCTGGGTCAACAAGATAAACCCCATCTTGTCTGAACGGCTGCGGTTATTTCTAGGTTAAATCTAATGGCCTAAATGCATTCTAAAATCTATAAATAAGTGGGTAGACCCTAAACCTAAATCACTTGTAAAATTAGAGAAGCTACCGTCATGCTGCTGCCATGGAGTTCAGCGTAGCCGTCACAAACTAAGAAGAGGAAGCCTAATCATCTACAACTAAATCTACACAAATCAAATCAAAAGATCTCTCTTTCTCTAATTCTTTTCTTTTGTTGGTGAGTATGATGATTCTCACAAGACTGTTACAAACTAATTTGACTCAGTTATGAATGGATCACAAGAAAGTGACGTGATTTGTAATTGTAAATTCTATATATTGTGGATCTCTTATTATGTTATTATGTTGTCGTATGATGTAAATTATATATGCTATGTCATGCTATGTTGTAAATTCTCTTATGCTATGTCGTGCTATGTTGAGAATCATGTCAAGCTATGTTATACTATCATACTATGCCATGTTATAAATCATGTTATATTATGTTGTAAAATCATGATGTTGTTGGAACATGCTTAAAGTTATGTTTTTTTTTATTTAAATGGATCTTGTTTATGGGAATTTGCCTATTAGGTTAGGTGTACCCATAAACTTGAAACTATAATTAAATAAAACTTGATTATGGGAATTTGCCTATTGAGTTAGGTGTACCCATATAAAACCATGTTGTTAAAAAAATTAGATGATGTTGATTCACTCATGTTCATATGTAAGTTTATGAAAATTGATTGAGATTATATTAGGTGAATTTGGAACAAGTTGACACCTTTAGGTCCATGACATGTATAATCTATGCAAGTTGGACATATGCAAGTTTCACCCCTTATTATGATTCATTTGGTCACATATACATGTTGTTATTATGATAATCTCTTTTATGCTATGAGTTAGGCTATTCGAGTCTAACATATATTTTGCGAATAAACGTTCAAACGTGGGGTAGGGGTAATATTAGGAATTAATAAATTGGGTGCAATTTTGTAAGATTTTGCATACCATGAATGGATGTCCATAATTGAGTCAATTATGGACATTGTTAAAAATTGGAAGTAATTAATAATTCAAGTAGGGAATTATTAAAATTGGGGGAAAGTGGATTATTATTAATAATCAATGCTTGGGACACGAGGTTGGACCCGTTTGTGATGTAAACCTGCCCGGACCCGCCCGGAAAATCCAGTAGTCACAAATGTCGGCCCAATGTGAGAGGTCCTAGGCCCAAACTAAAGCATAACAGTTGTAAAGACACGAGGTTAGACTCTTTTATGGTGTAAGACTGCCCGGACCCGCCCGGCAAATCCAGCTGCCATAAATGCCAGTCTAATGTGAGAGGTCTTTATGAGGTTATGGCCTTAATGAACTAAGAAATACTTAACCAGATAATCATGTAAGGTGGGACATGGGGGTTAAGTAGGTGCCTTGGGTGGCATGAGGAATCTGGTGGTTGCCTTTAGAGGCATTTGAAATACGATTAGACTTAACCAAACACACATGTAAATGAACATGACTAAGTGGGTTAAGTGGGATGGACTAATGGGGACAAGCTTAGGTGGAATGCTTGTGGTAAATAGTGGGGGGCCATTTCAACCAGTATCCCAAAACGTATCTTTGTGGGCTCGACCCAAGTCGAGGACGGGACACGCATACTGGGTTTGACTATAAGAGGCCAAAACAGGGAGCGGTGGCAACGCAAGTCCAACGGGTTTCATATGTGTGTGTGGACCCGGGCTGGTAGGTAAGACGTTGTTGCATCGTGTAGGTATAAGCCGTGCATGTCCGTTGTATCAGGTTGCCACTTTAGGGGAGTGATACACCCCACTGTGGGGCCAGCACGGGTATCTACGAGTTAGGGAGCCGATCGAATAATGGGAAGTAGGGTACACCTAGTGGAGATAGGGGCAGGCGGCACCTATGTAGTCAGCTAGGGGTACGTAAAGCCATTGGGAAAGTTTCTAAGTGAAGCTAAGTGGGATGAATCTTTAGGGTGACTGGTGTGGTGCAGTATAGTGTTTATCCTTTAGTATTTAGGAGCGCCTATAACGTTGCCTTTAGCGATTGTCTATGTCCTTAATCTGCTCTTCATAGACATTTTCTTGTTTTCCAGCTTATGCCTTAGTCCAGTTATTTTGGTAATAGTATTGTAGAATTATCATATTCACCAGACTTTATGTCTGACCCCCTCTTTTCCATCCTTTTTCTCCCTTCAGGTCCGCAGGTTGGGCCAAGTTCTAGTGGAGTCTAGTTGGATCGCTTATCTTCTGGAAAGCTTGGACTGCTGAAGTAAAGTCCAGCTTGTTATCTTTCTTTTTAATGGCTATTCATGTAATGGGATTATGTACTTGTTTTATCAAGATAGATATTGTACTTGACATTGAATATGGTGTTATGATGTAATCAAACATGTTTTGACTTCTGCTACAATGAAATAAAGTTTTTGAATTTCCAAGTACTATTTTATATCTGTCTTGTTGTAATTTTACTGTTCTATATTCACTTAAAACCTCCATGGAAGTTAATGCATTCCCTTTGTGAGTGACATTAATGGACGTGGGGTGTTACACGTGGTATAAGAGCATAAGGTTACCAGAACAGATAAAAAAAAAAATTTAGAAAAATATTTTTTTCTAAAGTATTTTTGGAAGAAGTGCTTTCAAAAAAAAAAAACATGTTATTTAAAGAGAGTTTTTATGAAAAACATAATCCCAAATAGCCACATCCTTATCTTTATCTTTCGAATTCTCCATTTTGAATCTTTCCTTTTTCGTTTCAGCATGGCTGAAGATCTTAATCTCCCAGAAGGTGTGACGATTCCAGGGTGGTTTAGGAGATACTTGGAGGCTAGGGCCACCACTGCAGGCCCAGCGGATACTCCTCCACCCCTAGTTGCACCCATTCCTCCTCCTCCTCCTCGTGTTGACACTTTTGCAAAGACGTGCAAGGAATTCAAGGCTATGGGAGGAAAAACTTTTCAAGGGACTGAGACGTTTGTGGAGGCCAGAGATTGGCTTAAGGAGACTGAGGAATTGTTGGATATCTTTGAAGTGGAAGATGGGAGGAAAGTCCGTTTAGCTGCTTGGTTAATGAAGGGAGAGGCCTCGTTTTGGTGGGAGGTCACTAACGGGGAACGTCCAGTTGATTCATGGGGCGGATTTCAGACGAAGGTTTGAGGCAAAGTTTCTTTCAAGGGCAGAGGAGAACTTAAATATGGAAAAATTCCTGGCACTAAAGCAAGGGAGCTCATCAGTAAAGGAATATGTCAATAAATTTAATCAGTTAGCATGGTTTGGCTTGGAGTTGGTGAACACGCCAGAGAAGAAAGCTTTGAGGTTCGTTAGAGGCTTGAATGAACCGTTGCAAGGGTTGGCTATGACCCACATCCCTATGGGAGCCACCTTTGAAAAGCTAGTAGAAATGGCACTTATGCATGAGGATAAGGCAGTTGAAAAGAAAGGGGATCAGAAGAAACCCCAACAGCAAAATAAGAAGGGTGGTAAAGACAATAATGGCAAAGGGAAGAAGAAATGCTCCAATTGTGGGACGCCTGGCCATCTCAGCAAAGATTGTAGAAAGAAAAAGAAGACTGGTTGTTTTCATTGTGGAGATGCGGGACATTTAGTGAAGGACTGTCCAAAGAAGGGGCAGAGGGCAGGGTCTACCTCGGGAGGACAGGTGCAGGCTCTTATGGCACCAGGGCAGGCAAGGGGGCAAGTTCAGGCTATTGCGGCCCCACCGCTGCAAGAAAGAGGTAGAACAATTTCTGTTGAAAGCTTAGTTTTTCTGTTTGATCATCCTGTCCGTACCTTATTCGATTCTGGCGCATCTCATTCGTTTATCTCTGCATCATTAGTTGAATCACTGCACTTGAACACCAGTTTAGTAGAGGATCCCTTGGTCGTTTCAAATCCAATTGGGGGTTCGGCTCATTTGACCATGATATGTTTGGATTTGAAAATCTCTATACTTAGCGTTGAATTTAGATGTGATGCTTATGTATTGGGCTTCACGGGCTATGGGCTAATTTTAGGAATGGATTGGTTGTCTAGAAATAGGGCCATTCTTGATTGTGAAAGGAGAGTAGTTAGGCTTGTGACTCGCCTTGGTAATGCTCTCGACATCTTTTGTAATCCCATAAATTCCGTTATGCTAAGTTATCTTGAATCGCTTGACGCGTCTGTAGAGAACCTGCGATCGGTAGAAGTGGTCCGGGAATATCCGGATGTGTTTGAGGAGGTAAAGGGCTTACCTCCAAGGCGGGAGATAGACTTTCGAATTTATCTTGTGGATAATGCTAAACCCGTATCTTTGCCAGTGCGCCACATGGCTCCTCGTGAAAGGAGGGAACTCAATAAGCAAGTAAAGGAGTTGCTTGAGAAGGGGTTCATAAGACGTAGTATATCGGAGTGGGGTGCTCCAGTAGTTTTTGCCACAAAGGCGGATGGGTCTCTTAGACTTTGTATGGACTATAGAGAACTAAACAAGCTTACTAAAAAGAACCGACACCCACTGCCGAGGATTGACGATCTCTTTGATCAGTTAGTTGGCGCCTCAGTGTTTTCGCAGTTGGACTTAGCCACTGGCTTTCATCAACTGAGAGTGGCTGAGGATAGTATAGATAAGACTGCTTTTAGGACTCCTGACGGATTCTATGAATGGCTAGTGATGCCCTTTGGTTTGACAAACGCCCCTGCATATTTTGTTGATTTGATGAGTAGGGTGTTTAGGGAATACCTTAACAAATTCGTGGTAGTCTTTGTGGATGACATCTTAGTCTTTTCTAAGAATAAAGAAGAGCACTCCCTACATCTTAGGGAAGTGTTGGAAACCCTTCGAGCACATAACCTTAAGGCAAAATTTTCTAAGTGTCACTTCTGGAGGAAGGAAGTACGGTTCTTAGGGCACGTGGTTTCCAAAGAAGGGATAGCAGTGGATCCCGCAAAGGTGGTGGCCATCCAAGATTGGAAGGTCCCTAAAAATGCAACCGAAGTAAGAAGTTTCTTGGGGTTGGCTGGCTATTATAGGAAGTTTATCAAAGACTTCGCAAAAATATCAGCTCCATTAACACGGTTAACGAAGAAGAACCTGGTTTTTACGTGGGACAAAGATTGCGATGATGCGTTCCAACGTTTAAAGAGAGCCTTAACTTCAGCCCCAGTCTTAGTGCTGCCAGACGGGAATAAACCGTTTACCATCTATACTGATGCTTGTGGGACGGGACTTGGCGCGGTCCTCATGCAAGAGGGAAGAGTAATAGCCTATGGTGGAAGGCAGTTGAGGGTTCATGAAAAGAATTACCCCACGCATGACTTAGAGCTAGCCGCAATTGTTTTCGCGCTTAAGTCTTGGCGTCACTATCTTCTTGGTGAGAAATTCGAACTGTTCACTAACCACAAATCATTAAAATACTTATTCTCTCAGAAGGATTTGAATTTAAGGCAGCAAAGGTGGATGGAATTCTTAGCCTCCTACGATTTTGAAATAGCATATACCCCGGGCAAGGGTAACGTGGTGGCAGACGCCTTAAGTAGGAAAAGGTTGTCCTTGAGTCCGTTGTTTGTTGAACGACAAAGCTTAGAATTCATCTCTATGTTTGACTTTAGACCCTCCGTTGACTTAGTACCCGGTCTGTTAGCATCCTTGGAGGTTAGACCTACACTTCTAGGACGGGTTGGTGAGGCACAGCGAGACGACCCACGGTTGGTTGAGATAGTAGAAAAGCTCAAAGGGGGGGGGAGTCGTCAAGCCATCTTCGTAGGTATACCCTAGACGATAAGGGTTGGTTACGAAGGGATAATAGACTTTGTGTACCGCAAGACGAAGACTTAAGGAAGGCCATTCTTGATGATGCTCATCGCTCAAAAATGACCATTCATCCCGGCGGGGATAAGATGTACAAAGATATGAAGCGGGTTTTCTTTTGGGCCGGTATGAAAAAGGATGTGGCCGAGTACGTCGCTAGATGCTTGGTGTGCCAACGAGTTAAAGCAGAACAAAAGAAACCCGGTGGGTTGCTTCACCCATTAGAAGTTCCACTATGGAAATGGGAAAGCATCTCAACGGATTTTGTGGATGGATTACCAAGATCAAGGAAGGGTAACACGGGGATTTGGGTTATAGTAGATAGACTTACTATAAGCGCCCATTTTATTCCCGTGAAAAGTAAGAGGACTGCTCCGTGGTTGGCTTCTGTATACATTAAGGAGATAGTTCGTTTGCACGGTATTCCTTCTAGTATAGTAAGCGACCGTGACCCCATCTTTACTAGCGAATTTTGGAAGAGTTTACAAGAGGCGGTAGGGACTCAGCTATGTTTGAGCACTGCATATCATCCTCAGACAGACGGCCAGACCGAGAGGGTGAATCGCATTCTAGAGGATCTTTTAAGGCTTTGTATCCTAGACTTTGGGGGTACATGGGAAGAGCACCTTCCGTTAATAGAATTCGCATATAATAATAGCTTTCAGTCTAGTATTGGCATGGAACCTTTCGAAGCTCTTTATGGAAGGCCTTGTCGTTCGCCTACATGTTGGTGGGAATCTACCGATAAAATCCTACTTGGGCCCGATATGGTTAGGGAAACCTCGGAGAAGATTGAGTTGATTCGAAGGAGGATGAAAGCAGCACAAGATAGGCAAAAATCGTATGCTGATAAGAGGAGGACAGATCTTGAGTTTGACATTGGGGACATGGTTTTTATCAAAGTATCTCCGTTACAGAATGTTGTTCGCTTTGGGTCCGTGGGGAAATTAGCACCAAGGTCTGTAGGGCCGTTTCCTGTAAAAGACAGGATTGGGAAGATGGCATATAGGGTGGAGTTGCCTGAGAAACTTAGTGGAGTACACGACGTATTCCATGTATCACATTTGAGGAAGTGTTTGCACAAGACCACGGAGGTGGTAGAGCCGAGCTTTCTTAAAGAGGTGGAAATAGAGCGTGATGCAACAATTAGACGAGCTCCTACATGCATTCTTGGGTCGGAGATCAAAAAGTTGAGGAATCGAGAGGTCAGACTGGTTAAAGTGCAATGGGGAGATGATGAGAGCAACGCAACTTGGGAGACAGAAGAGAAGATGCGTTCGTTGTACCCTTTTCTTTTTGAGGGTATGTCTTTTAATTTCTCCTTTATCGCTTAGCTTATCTTATCTTATCTTTAGTATGTCCTCTCATTAGTATCTTTGACCTTTAGTTAGGATAATCCTATGGTTGAAACATGTGTTTGAGACATGTTATGTATGATGGATGCAAAATGGATGCAAGTGTTTGCTAGTGGTTGCTCGTGGATGCATATATACACACACTTTAGGCACTAGATCGGCTCAGTCACTTCATATTGCATATTGCATATATATGGATGTATTTAGTATAATGGATGTATAATGGTTGTACCATCATATGGATGCTGCATTCGGTTGAATGGGTGTGCACGCATATAGAAGTAGTATGTAAGCAATTAGGATCTTTTGCATACATAATGGATGCATGGCACGATCATAGTTGCATTAAGGAGGTCAACTGAATCAGTGGACCGCCTGATTTTGCATTAGATACGGACATATACACACACTGTGCATTTAAACATGAAAGCATTAGAAGTCTGTAAGGACAATGGATGCCTGTGTATGATGGATGAGTAGATGGACGTTTGGATGGTAGGATATACATTCTTCCAGACTTGAAGATTTCGGGGACGAAATCCTAAAAGGAGGGGAGAATGTAACACCCCGAATTTTCTATTAACACTAAAGTTGCTAAAATAATAATAAGTGTGTAGAAGAGGGGATGTATCTAATATGAATATAAAAATATTAATAAGTATGTAAGAGAGGGGATGTATCTATTATGAATATAAAAATATTAATAAGTATGTAAGAGAGGGGATGTATCTATTATGAATATAAAAATATTAATAAGTATGTAAGAGAGGGGATGTATTTAATATGAATATAAAAATATTAATAAGTGTGTAAGAGAGGGGATGTATCTAATATGAATATAAAAATATTAATAAGTGTGTGAGAGAGGGGATGTATCTAATATGTATATAAAAACAATAATAAGTGTGTAAAAGGGGGGGATGTATCTAATGTGTACATTGTAGAATATATATATATATATATATATATATATATATTGCTGAGTGTTTGCTGAGTCACTTCTGACTCATTGCTGGGTCAACAAGATAAACCCCATCTTGTCTGAACGGCTGCGGTTATTTCTAGGTTAAATCTAATGGCCTAAATGCATTCTAAAATCTATAAATAAGTGGGTAGACCCTAAACCTAAATCACTTGTAAAATTAGAGAAGCTACCGTCATGCTGCTGCCATGGAGTTCAGCGTAGCCGTCACAAACTAAGAAGAGGAAGCCTAATCATCTACAACTAAATCTACACAAATCAAATCAAAAGATCTCTCTTTCTCTAATTCTTTTCTTTTGTTGGTGAGTATGATGATTCTCACAAGACTATTACAAACTAATTTGACTCAGTTATGAATGGATCACAAGAAAGTGACGTGATTTGTAATTGTAAATTCTATATATTGTGGATCTCTTATTATGTTATTATGTTGTCGTATGATGTAAATTATATATGCTATGTCATGCTATGTTGTAAATTCTCTTATGCTATGTCGTGCTATGTTGAGAATCATGTCAAGCTATGTTATACTATCATACTATGCCATGTTATAAATCATGCTATATTATGTTGTAAAATCATGATGTTGTTGGAACATGCTTAAAGTTATGTTTTTTTTTATTTAAATGGATCTTGTTTATGGGAATTTGCCTATTAGGTTAGGTGTACCCATAAACTTGAAACTATAATTAAATAAAACTTGATTATGGGAATTTGCCTATTGAGTTAGGTGTACCCATATAAAACCATGTTGTTAAAAAAATTAGATGATGTTGATTCACTCATGTTCATATGTAAGTTTATGAAAATTGATTGAGAATATATTAGGTGAATTTGGAACAAGTTGACACCTTTAGGTCCATGACATGTATAATCTATGCAAGTTGGACATATGCAAGTTTCACCCCTTATTATGATTCATTTGGTCACATATACATGTTGTTATTATGATAATCTCTTTTATGCTATGAGTTAGGCTATTCGAGTCTAACATATATTTTGCGAATAAACGTTCAAACGTGGGGTAGGGGTAATATTAGGAATTAATAAATTGGGTGCAATTTTGTAAGATTTTGCATACCATGAATGGATGTCCATAATTGAGTCAATTATGGACATTGTTAAAAATTGGAAGTAATTAATAATTCAAGTAGGGAATTATTAAAATTGGGGGAAAGTGGATTATTATTAATAATCAATGCTTGGGACACGAGGTTGGACCCGTTTGTGATGTAAACCTGCCCGGACCCGCCCGGCAAATCCAGTAGTCACAAATGTCGGCCCAATGTGAGAGGTCCTAGGCCCAAACTAAAGCATAACAGTTGTAAAGACACGAGGTTAGACTCTTTTATGGTGTAAGACTGCCCGGACCCGCCCGGCAAATCCAGCTGCCATAAATGCCAGTCTAATGTGAGAGGTCTTTATGAGGTTATGGCCTTAATGAACTAAGAAATACTTAACCAGATAATCATGTAAGGTGGGACATGGGGGTTAAGTAGGTGCCTTGGGTGGCATGAGGAATCTGGTGGTTGCCTTTAGAGGCATTTGAAATACGATTAGACTTAACCAAACACACATGTAAATGAACATGACTAAGTGGGTTAAGTGGGATGGACTAATGGGGACAAGCTTAGGTGGAATGCTTGTGGTAAATAGTGGGGGCCCATTTCAACCAGTATCCCAAAACGTATCTTTGTGGGCTCGACCCAAGTCGAGGACGGGACACGCATACTGGGTTTGACTATAAGAGGCCAAAACAGGGAGCGGTGGCAACGCAAGTCCAACGGGTTTCATATGCGTGTGTGGACCCGGGCTGGTAGGTAAGACGTTGTTGCATCGTGTAGGTATAAGCCGTGCATGTCCGTTGTATCAGGTTGCCACTTTAGGGGAGTGATACACCCCACTGTGGGGCCAGCACGGGTATCTACGAGTTAGGGAGCCGATCGAATAATGGGAAGTAGGGTACACCTAGTGGAGATAGGGGCAGGCGGCACCTATGTAGTCAGCTAGGGGTACGTAAAGCCATTGGGAAAGTTTCTAAGTGAAGCTAAGTGGGATGAATCTTTAGGGTGACTGGTGTGGTGCAGTATAGTGTTTATCCTTTAGTATTTAGGAGCGCCTATAACGTTGCCTTTAGCGATTGTCTATGTCCTTAATCTGCTCTTCATAGACATTTTCTTGTTTTCCAGCTTATGCCTTAGTCCAGTTATTTTGGTAATAGTATTGTAGAATTATCATATTCACCAGACTTTATGTCTGACCCCCTCTTTTCCATCCTTTTTCTCCCTTCAGGTCCGCAGGTTGGGCCAAGTTCTAGTGGAGTCTAGTTGGATCGCTTATCTTCTGGAAAGCTTGGACTGCTGAAGTAAAGTCCAGCTTGTTATCTTTCTTTTTAATGGCTATTCATGTAATGGGATTATGTACTTGTTTTATCAAGATAGATATTGTACTTAACATTGAATATGGTGTTATGATGTAATCAAACATGTTTTGACTTCTGCTACAATGAAATAAAGTTTTTGAATTTCCAAGTACTATTTTATATCTGTCTTGTTGTAATTTTACTGTTCTATATTCACTTAAAACCTCCATGGAAGTTAATGCATTCCCTTTGTGAGTGACATTAATGGACGTGGGGTGGTACATAAACCATAATAATACCCCTCAAGTGTCATTACAATAAATAGGAATAAACTGAAGAAAATGTTTGAAAAAGAAGAGTTATCCAAGTCCAAGCAGAATCACGATCTCAACTATTGACCACTCCTACTCTGAGAACCTGAGGGGGGAAAGGAAGGGAGAGAAGGAAAACAAAAAGAGTCAGACCTAAAGTTCGCCGAGTTCTAGTAATTTTTAGCATATGTATATGAAAAGGTACCAAGACAGATCAATAATACTGGAAGAGAAAGTACAGTAAAACATATATACATAGGAGGTAAACAAGATGTCTAATAGTTAAAGGTTGATTAAATTTCTCATTCATATCCCAAGAATCAAACTAACTGCACCAATTTTACTAGTATTAACATGATTAGGTGTTATCCTAATTACTGCCCATGCGATCGGCTCCCTAATACCCAAGTATTCTGTGTCAACCCTGGCAATAGGGTGTATCAGCCCTTAACCCAACAACTTATAGAACACAGCCATATCCGTAGGTGTTACTTGAGGCTTAGTATCCTGTAGTCAGACTCATGCACGCTCATGACTCTGCTGGAACATGCCATGTACACCCACTAAACCATGAACCTCTTGTAATCAAGTTCAGTAAAGCGTGCCCTTACCCCTACCTAGTGCGGGATCTGTACCGTAATACCAACAGGGATACTAACTGATATGGGTTTCACACAACTTGACACAAGCCAACCTCTAGGCTTGAGTCCCCGTGTACTTAGGATTTAAGAGTCCCGAAAACCTGATACTACAACTAGACTTGGGACGTCTTTAGCTTATTATTCAATAAGTGTAACTTAGCAGGTTTAAGTCCAATAATAAGCCCGGTTATCAAATTACATTTGTCTAAATGTTATTAGCGTACAACCCTTTTCCCTAACAAGCACCTGCCTAGATGTACAATTAGACTTGCAGTAATTTATTTGGTTTTCACATCCGGTATTATTCAATCTTTACATGTCATACTTAATTTCACATTAAGTCCAATTTAACTGATTATCATGTCGTATGTTCATGTAATTAACCCCAAATAGATTAACATGTAATTATCCAAACCTAACAGGTTAACATGTAATTATCCCAAATAGATTAACATGTAATTATCCAAACCTAACAGGTTAGCATGTAATTATCCCAAATAGGTTAACATGTAATTATTCCAATTCTTACAGTCAAGGGTTCTAATACATAATATGCCCAATTTCCCTCGTTTATGTGTCATTATCTAATCATTCCAATTTATATCCTTTATATGCAATTATTGTAATAGCCTAGGCTTAATAGCCTAGGTTCCGCGTAAAATTAAAGGAAAAAGGGAGAAAATAGATCTCAGACTGATAAAGGCATATAGAAAAGCCTGTAAATAAATGAAAGGCATAATAGGGACAAGGAAGATTAAAGTTCATAATATAACTTGTAGATCTGAATAGAAAAACATGTATAAAGATATATATGAATTATTTAGACACTGTATATATCAGATCCAATCTTATTTACTGTCTAAAACCTTTTTAAATAGTCAAATCTAAAAATCACATAGAACTCACAGTGGGACTTGGTGAAGAATCTGAATATACTACTGAAGAAAATGTCCACTTTAATCTTGTATGCTAATCCTGATGTTGTCTCTGTTTGATCCAATCCTTAGCAGCATCCCACTATTATATGTTTATATTTTTCAGAATAATTTTAAAGAAGCAGATGAAGATGTGAAGAATTTGTGTGAATTGGAAATGGGAGAAGCTACCTATTTATATATTCACAAAGCCAACCTCAGCCATTAGATTTTAGGTTTTAGATCCAGGCCATACACATATTGATGAGTTAGCAACGAATATAGCCACGAAATTGTCCAGGATCGTTACTCAGCACCAGCCCAGATCTGGGGTTGGTTGACCCCTCGGTCGACCCAGCCACCCTTGGGTCGACCTATGGGTCGACTTGGGATGAGCGTGGGTCGGCCCCCAACGGGCCAGTTTCCCGCTCTTTTCCCGCTTCGTTCATTTGATTTTCTGGAATTATATTTAATATTATTTTTACATATAAGCGCCTTATATGTATACATACTTCTAATGCTTTTAACTTCTTCGTACGTTACCCGTTTTATGCAAACTTGGGGTCTATCTGGATCAGAATTCCGAGACGAACACAATAGAAATGTCAGTTTCACTTAATTCTGAATATTTAATTAAATTATACCCAACTTATCATCTTAATGTACAATTATTGTGTATTAAATTTTGGGGTGTTACAAATAGTTTACTAAGAAAAACTTAAAACGTGTGTTAAGTCATTAAACCAAAATCGAAAGCTCAAATCGTTAAACCGAAATTAAATTCGGCATTACATTTTTCCAAAAAAACCATAAATGTCAAAACCATAAGTATCTATCTCATAATCATTAGTGTACAAAAATCGTAAATAATATCCATCATATGTCATAATAATAAACATAGATAAATAAACTGAAGAAATACATAAAAAGGAAAGCAATCCATGTCCAAGCAGAATAGAATCACGACCACAACCACTGTCCACCACCACTCTGAGTACCAGAGGGGGAAATGAAGAGAGAAAGGGAGAAGGAAACAAAATAGGTTAGACATAAAGTCTGGCAAGTTCCAGTGATTTTCAGCACATGGATAAGAAAGAAAGTATCATGATAGGTAAATAATGTTGAACATGAAACTACAGTAAAATAAACAAGTACGAGTAAATGGGATAACATGATAACGTGATAACAAGATAACTAGGCATGGTAAAGATCGTGTACGCTTCGCATTCATATCCCAAAATAAGTTTCTACACAAATTACTAGAATTATCAAGATTCGTTGTTACCCTAATTACTACCCATGCAATCGGCTCCCTATTACGCAAATATCTTGTGCCAGCTACGATAGTAGGGATATCAGTTCCTAACCCGTCAACTATAAGACACATACCTATTTAATGGTGTTACAACGACTTAGTTTCCCTCATCGGACCCATGAACGTTCATGACTCCACCGAAATGCGCCCGTACCCACCTTCCTCCTTTGCGGCTCTTACGATCCATATCAGTAAAGCGTGCCCTGGCCCCTACCTAGTGCAAAGCCCTTCTTTATGATACCAACGAGGATACTAACTGATACAAGTTTCATACAACAGGATTGACATAAGCCACCCCCTTGGCTTGTGTCCCCAAACTAGGATTTTAAGAGTCCCAAAACCGGATATAAACAACAAGATGTGGGACCTCTTAGCTTATTAATTAACAAGTAATAATTTAACAGGTTTAAGTTCATTAATAAGCATGGTTGTAAATGAAATTTCCTATAAATGTTATTCTGTTTACTACCCCTTCCCCAAACAAGCACCTTCTCAGATGTATATTTTGATTTAGTTTACATGTTTACTTTAATACATCTGATTCTTTTATCTTCCATAACATGTCCTACTTAATTTAGAATTAAGTTTAACATATTCAGATTCACATGTTTTTCATATTATCCTAATTATACAGCCATTGGATTTCATGTTTATATATGCATAATTCTCCTTTTTATTGTCATTTCAGGTTATTCCAATTTAACCTAATTTCACGCAATTATAACGTGAATAGCCTAGGTATTTGATGGCCTGGGTATAGTGCAAAATAAAAAGGAAAAGGATAGAATATAAAACTTATTCATAAATACATAACTAAATAAATAGGCATAAGACTGTAAATAAGACTGAGATAGAAAAGGGGATAATAAGGATGTACATGTAATAGATAGTTACTGAAAAATGAACAGATAATTAACAATAAAACAATAACATATAAACATATAACCACTGTATGATTTCAGATTTAGATTTATTTTCTGGCAGAATACTTGTTAATTATCGAATCTAAAAATGACTAGAACTCACGGTGATTTGATTGAACTCCACAAAAATCCTCCTTTATATTGTTGTAGATAGACTAGAATAATCCACTTTAATCTTTCTTTTGGAAGCACCTCAGCATCTTCTTATTTTTATTCAGGAATAGTTTGGACGAAGAAGAATGAAGAATGTTTGTATGGTGGAAAACAAAGAGGCTACTAGCCTATTTATAGATTAGCTAGAATAATTCTAAACAATTAGATTTTAGGTTTTCAAATCAGACCTTACACCTCATGCTGAGTCAGCGTATGAATATAGAGTAAAAATAAGTCCATATTTGATTGTAGGAACCTGCCCCCTGCATGCAGGTGGGTCGACCCACCTGTACACTGTGTGGACCCTAGGGTCGACCTGCCTAGATATGGGTCAACCCAGTTAGGGGAGGGTTGCCCACTTACCGTTGCTTCTTTCGCACCATTTATTTTATAATATAAATATATATGTTATATAAATTATTTTTAGTTCATTCTTCTTATATGCATAACTTCTTCATATTTAATCCGATTTATGCAAACTAAGAGTCTATCTGAACCAAAATTTCATGACGAACGCAACCGTAAACTATGTTTTATCTAATTCTGAATATTTAATTTAATTAATGTTCATTTTATTATCTTCATTGTATAATTACTGTGTGTTAAATTATGGGGTGTTACAGAGTTGTTTTTAACCAATTCCTTAGTGTAGTTCTTCTACCTCATCCATCCTAGTTACTTTAAGAAGAAATATCTCAAGTGAACTTATCCAAAAATTTACCTTAATCTTACAGTTAAAGCTAAACATTTTCTCTTTTCCACTTTCCAATTTCTAGTCCTTACTTTACCCACCTTGTGTTCCTTAGTTTGTTCCACTTATATTGTCCAACCTCATAAGGACTTATGTACAGCCCTACTTTCTATATATAATTTTCCAAAATCTTATTTGAAAGATCTAAACGAGGTAAATTTTCAGTAACAAAAAATTTCTTTTTGAAATATATGTATAGTTGCTTTTGTGAAATTCCCAAAATACAAGTTTCATATCAGTATACACCAGTCCATCAAAATTTCCATTTCTATTTTTTTTTTTTTTTTGCATATGGGGTTTCGACTCAAAGTGGTTCAACAAATTTCCGTAAAACCTCTCCTTGTTACCTCTTGCCCTGGAACACAATTATCCATTTGAAATCTCTATATTCCCTTTTATTCACTTATCCATTAACCAAGCTTGTTACTTATCTCAATTCTATAGTCATACGAGGATTTAGTCGGAACTACTAAAATCCACCTCTTTTAACAAAATCTTGATAAGTATAAAAATCTCAATAATATATCTTAACAAATGGTGAATTCCTATCCAGTCTCGGGTTAAGTCTTCTGGGCCTATAAAATATTCCCATTGATATTACATGAACCCTTAAACTTTCAAAAGCCAAGAACTATTAATTACATCCTTACTTCTACAAGAAAATCTCAAAAATCATCAGTCACTCAAATTTGATATATTTTCCTTGTCTTAAACCCTCAATCCCTTGTAAGAAAACAACTAACCAATAGCCTATGGTTACTGAAAATCCAGACTTCTCTTATGATAGGTAATGGTCCCTCTGTCATAATAAATTGATGGTAGTTAATCCAAGATAACTTCCCTTATAGATTATTTTACCTTTCTTTCTTTAATAAAATTGGTATTAAAGCATTAAGCTGAAAAAGGTTTTCCCATTCCATTTTAGACTAACATGTTACCAACACAGAACTTACCAATCACCCAACCACTCAAGATAATTACTAGCCTCCGGTACAAGCTAGTCCAAGGTTTGACAACTTTCAAAAATCCATTGGACATTCTACAAACGATCTTCATCTTGAAACAAAGAAGAATCTCACTTCTAATCCAAAAATGTTTACACTCATTAATCATTTTCAAAAAGTTTCTTATTTGGATTTTTCCTATAATCTTTCACTTCAACCGAAGTCCAATGACTTCCTCTAATTTCATGCGGAAAGCTCCGACATAAGTGTCACACTATTTTTTCACAAAAGATAGGGTTTAGGGAGTAAATGATTCCAACCCAACTAATCCTCCACAGGCCAACATTTCGGTATGCCTACAATACGTACTCCTAAGAAAATTACTTTCGTCTCATCGTCTGAGATGACCCATTATATAGGTAACTTATCTAAACTTCCAACCGATCCACTGACAACATATATCCATAGTTAGGAAAGATTCTAGTCAAAAGCATAATACTCAATTCTCACTCCCATCCACAAAACCATGTGCTCTATCCAATTGCTACGAGTTTAACATTGTCACAAATATAGATCCGAAAATCAATCTCTCTCCTAGAGATAATCTTTCAATCTCTCATTATATTCGGAACACATAGAATAAAGATAACTGAATTGATACTGCATAGAGATGTACCAAGAAAAATAGGAATATCAACATGACTGACAATTCAGGTCGCAAAAAGTTTCAAAAATTAGTCCACTACATAACCTAGCTCTGACTATCCTCTTCGTATAGTCAAAATAGCCTCCAATTGGCTAACTAATCCAACCTCCAAGTTTTCCTATCTCAAAACCTTAAAAGCATCTAAGTCAAATTCTACTACTGGTGCAAAAATCTGGATAACCAACTATATGGTTGATCTATCTAGACCTAAAACCAACCCATACCCGGGAATGCCCCAAACATATCCTATATAAAGATTAGTTTCAACTCCGAATCACCATAGATAATCAACCCGGTCTCCCTGCGGCGTGAAGAAACTACTACTGGGGCCTAAGTGAAAAACAGTCAATTGGTGCTATTATCACACCCCCGGGGATTTATTATATCTGTAAAGGAACATTTCATTAGGTCTACAATACATATGCTCACTCATCGTGGTTATAGCCTTATGAAGCCACCCCAACTGGTACATCAAAGGAAAAGGGACAAAATATTCCTAGACCAAATAGGAAAATCAGAAAGAACTAAAGGTTGATAACATTCAACCCTTACCTTCTTCCAATTATCGATCCCTTTGATCAAACACTTTCTCTTATATTCCCTTCGTCATTAATGTACTCATGTTGATGTTTCACGTGCCATCCTTAAATTTACACTTTAGGAAGTTTTTCTCATCCCTATTTTTGGTTACCGAAAATGTATAGAAATCTAATTCCATAGTATAAGATGATCTAATTTATAGAAATTCATAATTGCAAGATATTTCTTTTTGATTATCTTTTGACCGGTAATGTAAATAGGCTAAACCCCTAATCCACACTTATCCATTTATTCTTGCAATGACATTTTTCTCATGTTAATTTCAAACCAAACAATGGAAAACATTCCTTTTTCATAACCGACCAATCTAGGTTGTTCTTAACTTCATAACTATCCATTTGTCATTAAACTAATAAGGTTATTCCATCCGTGATTAACCTTATTTAATATCTATCAAACAGCAAGTTCCTCTCCAACTTTGACCTTTTCCAACTACTAAGCTAAACGGGTTTGTTCACAAATCAAGCTTTCAACCTATAAAGGAAAGCTTAGATAGATCTCCTCATAACTCAACAAATAAAAGATAAAGTTCAAAATTCAAAAGAGTCAAAAGAAGGTCGTAACTGAATAAAAGGGATAACTTTTATTTCAAAATTAACTTTTTAGCTTTTGAAAAACATGTTTTCTTTTGAAAATACTTCCTTTTTAAAACAAAACTTCAGTGATCTTCTAACCTTAGTCTCTAATACCAAATGGAACACCCCACACCCTTTAATGTCAGCCATATGAGGAATTTCATTAAGGGAATATGAAGCATTGTAGGTATAAATATATAAAACATCACATAGACTAAGATTTTACAAGACATAAATAATAAATTTATAGAGGAAGAAGAAAATTTCATTTTAAAAGACAAAACCGTCTTTATTTCCATTAACAAAAATGTCATGTTACAAAATCTCAGAGTACAAAATAATATTATCCCCCAAATAGTCAAAAGGATACAACCTAACATTGAAAGGGAAATATAAAGCAGTCCAACTTTTGAAGGCATCCTTTAATGATAAATAAAAAAAACTTAACTGTTCACTTCCTCTATGTAAGCCTGGGAGGAAAGAAATATAGGAAAGAAGAAAGGAAATGAGTCAGACATAAAACTTGGTGAGCTGTTACGATTATGACTGCTAAGTTAAGGAAAACAGATAAATAGTGGTTCTAGTGTCATAAAAGGATAAATGTCTTTGCATACCTAACAGTGAATAATTTCTGATGTGAATTGTCATAAAAGGATTAACTATTCTTATCCAAAAGAAAATAGTGATAATAATGAACATACTAAAACTGATTAACCGTTTTGCACTTTTACAACTTCGAACCAAAATAAATAATTAGGAAGGAATTTCCTAATACTACCCATCGATTGGCTCTTATACCCATAATGTGATTAACATGTCAGCTATGGTACTCGGGTTATCACTCCCGATCCCATTAACTAAATGGATACAACCACTAATCATAGCCGTTACAACATATGTTTTCCCCAATCATAACGATGCATGCACATCGTTTCGCCGGAATGCGCCCATACCCACCTCGTTTGAACCACTTACTATCTAGTTTGGTATAAGCGTGCCCTAGCCTCTACCTAGTGCAAGATTCCATGATAACCCAAGGAATACTGACTCAAGTCACCCCTAGACTTGATCCCCAATTATTATGACAAGGATTTCCACCAACCCCTTATATCCCACTTGGAATGGACTCCCTCTATCTTAGCTTAATAATCTCATAATTTTAACTTAACACATTTAAATTTATTAATAAGCCCAATATAACCACATGTTATATTCCTAGGTTGTAATTTACATTACTAATTAATGTAACCTTTTTGTACATCCCTTTCCCCAGTGTCACTTAATGTCCAGTTAAGTGCAATTCATTCCAGTATAGATTATTCCAATTCATAAGTTTGAATATTTGTCAATTAAGTTGTATCTCAATTTACAGCCCATTATTGAATATACTATTCACCGATTTCCAACATGCCCAAAATCTCCATTCCAAATTACAGTCCATTTATAGATTGCATGTAAATTTTACTTTACAGGTTGTAAATAAACATCTCTTTTGTTTAATTTAATTGCACAACCCAACCCTCGTCATTTGCATCTATCTGAATAACCTTTATTCAGTTACCAAAGTTACTGTTTCAATTTCTTTTTTTATTGTGCCATTTCAATTTAGCCCAATTCATCCTTTTTATACATATTTTTATTATTATCCAGTTGCGCTATTATTGTTCAATCCCTTGTTTTAACCCAATTTGCGCATCAATAAGAAATAATGAAAGGTTTAGGCTCAAAAAGGACTAAGCTCAATGTCAAAATAAAAAGGAAATGGCCTAGGCTCTCGCATGGACAAGGCTCAGATAGACAAAAGCAGATCCAGAATAAAAATAGGGCTACTTACTGAACTGCAATAAAATTTCACATGAAGAATGAAGGTATAGACAACTGAAATAAAACTACAATAATGGATTTACTGAAACTAAACAAAAAGATGATGGAAGCAAATTCAGGCAAAAAAGAGAATAGAAATCTACAATATTATCTATCAAGAAGAAACCTCAAATCTTGCAATTACTAAAATATAATAAAAAGAGGAATAGAAACAGAAATCAGATCTGCAAGAGTTATTTACAGGAAAAAGGATTAGGGATAAATGGAATATCCGTAAATGAACCACAAATGAACTAGGTCTGTGCATGGTTACAGAAAGATTTTAGATCTGAAAGCAATATAACTACTATCAAATCAATTTTAATCTTAACTTTGATGAAATCTCTCATTCATAGAAATACTCACCTAAAATTGTAGCAAATCCAATAAGCCTTGGTAGATCCTCTCTATCTATGAGTATCCTCTCAAAAATATGTGCAGAACCATGTCCCAATACTCCATTAAAATTATATTTGAGAATAGGGTTATTTGAGGGAGGCAAAGGAATGGCATGGTAAGGATTAGGTTAGGTTTCGGAGGATATTTATAATAGAGTTAGAATGTCCAGGTTTGTTTGAATTTAGGTTTAGATTCTAGGCTATTAAATTAGAAGAAGCTTCAGGAACCAAAACACAAAAGGGCAGTCGTTCGATCGAAATTGTGCCTGACATACTAAACTACGCTACCAGGCCACGACCTAGGTCGACCCACCCCTTGTGTGGATCGACACAAGGGTCGACCCTCCTAGGCCTTGGGTCGACCCAACTTGGGCTGTGTTATATTTTTTTAATTAATTTTTTTGATCCTTTAAACAACTATAACTTCTTCGTTTTAAACCCAATTTCAGCAAACTAAATGTCTATCTTAATCAAAATTTCGTAACGGACCCAATGGCACAACCCGCTGCCCAATTATCAATATTTTTCTGATTAATATTTGTCTTCTCAACTTATTCCTTAATTAATTAATTCGTAAATTAATTAATATTTGTTTAAAAATTCGGATTGTTACACATTGGGTCTGTTATGATTTTCTGGTTAAGATAGACGTTTGGCTTACGCTAAACGGACTAAAACGAAGAAGTTACGATCAATAGAAGTTCAAAAATCAAATTATAAATTTAAATTAAACTAAATGAAGTAACATATAATATGCATAAATCATGCTGGAACTAGGACGACCAAGTCCCAGGCTGGGTTGATCCACGGGTTGACCCAAGCCTTAGATGGGTCGACCCCTGCGTCAATCCACCTGGTAGATGGGTTGACCCAGGTAGTTTTTCAAGCACAGTTTTGTGCATGCCGCGAACCGAAGATTGTGGTTTGTTCTAGAACTTTCTTGCATTCTACGTTTGAGAATTTTAATCTAAAATCTAAAGCCCTAGGTTACTCTACCTCCACTATAAATGAACCTCCTATCCAACTCTAATTCTCATAACTCCATTCCCCTTCTCTGCCGCCACTGTACAGAATTTCTTCCCCAAAAATAACGTAGTTCTAAGATTTGAATTTTCATATACAAATTGGACGATATTGGTATAGATTTAGAGTTCCTACCAAGGCCAATTGGATAAGTATATATTTTGTGAGTTTCTATTGTAATTATTAGATTAGCAAAAAATTTGGGATATTCAAACAGTAAAATAGTTTTTTATTCTCATCTCAGTTGTTTACAGTTATTTACAATTTTTCTGCGTTTATTTTCTATAAATAATTACCGTCTATTCCTACTCCTATTTTATTTCAGTAATTTACAGTAGTAATTTACTGTTTACTATTAACATTCCAATCTTCTGCGATTCCCTTTTTTGTGGTTTTTTTTACAGTTTGGGTTATGCCCTATTTTGTTTATTTTATTTGTTTTGATTTTAGACTATGCAAGAGCTTTAACTTTTTACCCTTTTATTTGCGTTGAGCTTAGGCCTAGCAAGAGCCTAAGCCTTTACCCTGCAATTTCTAGCTTATTTAATAAAATAATGAAATTGGGTATAAAGGGTTATTTTGGGCATATTGAAATTGGTTAAATGTTGTAATCAATAAATGAACTGTAATTTTGGAATAATTAATAAACCATGTAATTGGAGAATATACATATGTAACAACCCGCAAAAATCAGGACCAATTTAAAAATTTTATTTTAGAAAATTTTAATGAATTTTGACAATATAAAATAATTTATTTAAATAATAATGATCACAAATTTGATTTAAATCGAAGTTAGAATGAATGATTTAATTTTTATTATAAAAAGAGTTAGAAATAACGCGGTAGTTTGAAAAGTCAAACTTGAACTTTGACTGACCGTACAGGATGCAAAATTTAACGGATTTTAGTGAAACCAAAAATATTAGAATCTATTTAAATTTATCTTTCCAACGAATCCGAAAAATCGAAATTTCATAACGGGAATCAAAAGTTATGTCAAAATTAAAATCTAGAATGGTCGCTATGAAATTTATAAGGGCCAAAATGCTACATTTTTGCAGAATAAGGAATTAGGACCCGAAACCATCTCCATTGGTTTTAGAATGTTGTTTACATATAAAAATGACTATAAGAACTTATATTTTTGAGTTTCGGAAAAATTCCACTATTTTTGGTATTTTTAAAATATTAAAATATACACCTGAAAAATAGAATTTTTGCAAACGAACTCCGAATTCGACGAATCTAGTTTCTATGGATTCGGAATATTAAATTAAGGTAAAATTCTAAAATTTATAATTTTTGAAATTATTTTGTGGCCTGTATAATTTTTACAGTGGAAATACAGCCTATTTTCAGACTTCGGAAATTTATAATAAATTTATATGGAATCGGAAAATTACGAAATCAGGTTCGTTGGATTCGTAATGACCTGAAATAATTATGTTTAAAATTTGATTAATTTTGAAATCAGCATGTATTTATAAGAATTTTTGAACTGTAGAAAACAGTTGAAAATTGAGTAATTGGGCACATAATGATATTTGGGCCCAAACCAAAATTAAACCCATGGTATATATTATCTTTTTTCTGAGTTTTAGGGCAGAAATTCGAAATGCACAGCAGCCACTCTCTTTTCCATTATTTTTTCTCAATTTCCATGGCGGCTCCCTCTTCCTCTAAAATTCATAAAAAAATAAAATCTCTTCAAACCATAGCAAATTATATGTTTTCTCGAATGTCTCGACGATACGAAGCTAATGATGTAGTCGGTTTTGTCAAACAGCGCA
Organism: Allium sativum; assembly: GCA_030737875.1. Classification (NCBI taxonomy): domain Eukaryota; kingdom Viridiplantae; phylum Streptophyta; class Magnoliopsida; order Asparagales; family Amaryllidaceae; genus Allium; species Allium sativum. Next base: position 1,010,929,503 of record CM060926.1, on the reverse strand, counting down.
CGGATTCGCCGGAATCTCGTCTTAAAGCTCGTTGTTTTCGAAATTCAGAAACTCAAAACGTAAATCAAGAAATTCCCGTGAATCGAGGAAGAATTAGACGAAGTCACGAACACGGAAGTTCTTCGTCTACGCAAGACGAAGATGCTCAGAAAATTTCAGGCAGTTTGGAGGTGTGAGGCGGCCTGTGGGACCCGCGAGGCGAAATCCTTTCTAGGCGATTTCCCGATGATCGGAGAAGCTTTAGGGGCGGCTCTTTCTGGTGGTGGTGCGTCTCGCCAAGACGAAGACATTGGCGGTGGTCCCGTGGCGTCAGGTGGCCCGAGGCAGCGGCAAAGTGCGGTCAAAGTTCGGCGGTGAACAGTGTTTTTCGGTCAACGGGCTGAGGGTATTTTCTATTTTATTTTTAAATTATTTAATTAATTTCCAGAACTTTAAAATTGCATAACTCACTCATACGAAGTCGAAAATCGACGATTTCAGGTGCGCTGGGATCGTGGCGACGAGATGGACGCGTGGACACTAATTTTGTCCAATTCTGAGACAGTGAAATTTTTAGGTATTTTTCACGAATATTAATTAATTATTTAATTATGTCCAACTTTAATAAATCATAACTCTCTCGTACGAGGTCCGATTGACGAACCGTAAATTGCGTTGGACTCGTCTTTCCGAGCTCTTCGCGATGGCGCAGACCAAAGCTGAATCCGAGACAGTCAAATTTTCAGCAAAAATCAATGTGAGATTCTATTTTATAATTTATTAAATTTAAATTATTTTTCTTGTGGTTTTGATGTTTGTATGTACATGATTGTGGATTGATGATGTATGATGTCTGTTTGAGAATTGGTGATAGTTGTTTGGGTTATTATGGACAAATTGTTGTTGCATACACTGTTGATGAAATTTGTTGAATCAATAGAAACGATGTACATGATGTAAATGATAAATTCATTTTTATTTATTTATTTAAAATGTATGGAAATTTATATTTAAATAAAAGTTACAATTTTCATTGTTGTTCAGAAAAAAATGAAACTTTGTTTATGTTTACAAAGATTATAACTTTGAATGGGATTAAGAAGATTACAACTTTGTTTTTGTTCTAAAAAAAAAAAAAAATTACAACTTTGTTTGCGTTTTTTTTATATATAAAATTGAAACTTTATTTTGTTTTTGAAAAGAACAAACTTTATTTTGTTTATGAAAAAGAACAAAACTTTGTTTTGTTTATTGAATAAAAGTTCAAACCTTATTTTGTTTTGTTTAAAAAGAACAAAACTTTGTTTTGTTGGTAAAGATTTAAAACCTTGTTTTTGCTTATAAAAGACTGAAATTTTGTTTTGTTTATAAAGATTAAAACTTTGTTTTGGTTATAAAAATTTCATCTTTATTTTGAGACGATTATAATAAATAAAGTTTCGATATTTATTTTAGAATAATTAAAATTTTGACTTTTAATAAAAGATTTTATTTTTATTTTAAGTTAGATAAAGGAATATATTTTATGGTGAATTTGTGTCATTAAATCAAATGAAATAAAAAGGGCAATACCCAATATGTGAACATTGTTAAATTGTGCAAATTGTCTATGTTCCATTTATGCACCTGTATACACTGCCATTTACAAGCGACCCTGGCTTGTTTATGTGAGTGAACGATCAATTTTTACACATCGTCCAGAAGCACAGTTTATTTTAAATATGTGAATTGTGTTGGCTGAAACCCCACACGGGTCAAGGGTTGACTTTTGAATACACGTCACCCTTGGAATAATTAGAAATGCACTTTGGATGGATGTTCTGAAATTGTTATGTAATTAATGTTTGATTTTACGTATAATTAAATTATATGGAAATGGTGGGTCTCATTCCAATTTTGAGTAAAGTAATAAATATGCAAATTAATGAAATAAATTGGAAGTTGAAGTATTTAGATGATTTAATTTTCCATTTAAAAAGGAAATAATAAAGAAGCTTTTGAATTGACAATATTTCCTTCGAATGAAGGAAATAAATGCCCATTTATTGTTCAATTAATGATATTAATTGACGCTTGAATTAAGTAGATAAAAACCTTTAACATTTGGAAGGTTATAAACAAATTATTGGAATTAGTAAATCACATTCCAATTATATTAAGAAGATTATAAATTGAAAAGATTACTTTTTATGTTAACATTAAAAATGGAAGATGGATTTCAAAATTTGAAATGTTTTTAAATTGATTTCATTTTAATATTAAAATGGTAGGTTTTAATATCACAAATTAAAACCGTTTTTTTTATAATTATTATTATTATAATATCATAATAATATGGAAAGTTAATATGTATTGAAATGGAATAATAAAGCTTTATATGAAAGAATATTTCAAGTAAGGAATGATATTAAGTAGTAGGATATTTTAAAATATAAAATATTTTAAAATAATATTCTTGGATAATATTTATAAATAAATTTTTTTAATTGTACCTGGACACGAGGTTAGGTCACATTTATGGCGGAAGTCTGCCCGGAACCAACCGGCATATCCAGCAGCCATAAATGTTGGGCCTAATGTGAGAGGTCCAAGTGCGCAAATACGAATTGGGTCAAGACACGAGGTTAAGCCCAACCTGTGGTAGAAGTCTGCCCGGAACCAACCGGCATATCCAGCATCCACAAGTTGTAGGCCTAATGTGAGAGGTCTGGCCCGCTATTAGATAATAAAATGTAAAGATAAACATAATAAATGGATAAGGAAAATGAATTGGGCCATTCGGTCCATTTAAAAAAAATAGTAACTCCATTTTAACCCGTATAAATTATGTTATACATTTTATAAAGGAAATCGAAGATGATTAATATTTTTTTTAAGATTAAGTGAAATACTCTGAAATAAATGATGTCTAATTATATATATTAAATGAGAAATTTATGAAATTTAAATTTGGGTTTATCGTGAATTATGTTTTAAATAACATTTATTCTTTAACCCGAATTTATGATAGAATTAATTCCCTAAAAATTGAATAATCATTTAATAATGACTTTGGAAGATTAAAACTAAATAAGATTTTAATTAAATCTTTAATTAGATTGAAAGGGAATTAAGTAGTTAAGATCACTGAATTAAGAAAGTGATCGAAAATGGAAAATGAACCATAAAGCAATGAATATTTTCATGTTATAAATGAATAAATGAATGAAAACATGAAATGGTTATATTATTTATATATTTTGTATAAATGTAAGAATGAAACTTTTATTTACATTTCGCATGTAAATAAAAAGATGAAAAAAAGTAATGAAATTTTTATTTACATTTCACATGAAAATAAAAAGATGAAAATAAGAATGAAACTTTTATTTACTTTTCACATGAAAATAAAAAGATGAAAATAAGAAGGGAATTTTTATTTACATTTCACATGCGAATAAAAAGATTTAAATATGAAATGAAACATGATTTAGAAGCATGAACCGCATATGAAAATTTAACATGTTTTAAAAAGCATGAAGTCGCATATGAAATGCATAATCAAGAAACCGCATATGAAATAAAAAAATTCATGTTTAGAGTAGTATTACTGCATATGAAATGAAAGGCAAATCTTGAGATAGCATTAATATATGTATGATATTCAAACATACTTAAGGTTTATGCTACCATATTAAAAATAAATATATTTTTAAGATCATGTTCATATAGTAAAAAATGAACATATTTTTGATGTCGTGTCTATATATATTGAAATAAGGTCCTTTTTATTTGAAAAGAATTAAACGTTTAAAAGACTTTAATTGTATATATGTTGGCTTTAATGAAATGAAATAAAATAAAATATCATTTTTATTTTGTATGATTGTTGAAATAAAAAGAATAAATTGTTGAATTATAAATTCTTTGACACGATAAATGAATGGACGATATATTTATATGCATGAAATGAATGGACGATATATTTATATGCATGAAATGAATGGACGATATATTTATATGCATGAAATGAATGGACGATATTTATATTTATAAAAGAATAAATAACGATATAGAATGGTTTGCAAATTTATATATGCGAGAATTATTTGGAAAGTCCGAGTTTACTCTCATTCCAAATAATGATACGACGTTCGAAGAGTTGAAGACGGTGATTGAAGACCGACGATCTTCACATCGAATGGGTGTGTTGCTATTGAGACCCATGATGGGAGTAGCTACCCTGAAGGGGCGACAGTAGTAGCCATCCGGACGTAGTGTTGATTGCACGGTTTTGGCTTTCGCTCAAACCTAGAGCATAAGCGCGTAAATGGATTGTATGTCTGACATTGTATTCCTTTATACTGTATTCGTTGATCTCTGCTTAACATATATCTGTTTGGTGTTTTACACCCTTCTCTGAGACGTATGAGCTCAGAGGTTATATGTTGGTAGAAATCAATGGTATGGTATGGATTGACGGTGTGGCATGCTAAGATGCATATGATCAAGGCTTTGTTGAAAAGCAGGCCTTGTGGGATGATCAAAGCATAGCCTGTTTAGGCATAGCTTTGTGTATAGCGTGACTTCACGAGCCTCACACACCGGCGGAGTCTAAAACGGGAGAAGGGAACGCAGGGAGAGCAGCACGTTTCTTTCTAGCTAGAGTGGTGTCAGTGACCTACCAGCCCTGACATTTTACTTATGTGGATGATGGAATGAGGCGCCTCGGATAGGTCCTATAGGATCGGGAAACGTGTGTTCAGGAATTGCCAATCCACGAAGCTGTATGTGTGGACCGGCCCTGCAGGATCCAAGGGTTAACTGCGGGTAATCCTGAGGCATCAGCTAGAGTGTCTCGAATCGGTAAGGAGCTCCTCCCTAGCCTTGACTCAGATGGAAATCCAAATTCCAAATACGACCCTTGCGGTTTTGATTGTATTACTAGTATGGAGGCATAGCATATGGTACCTGTGCTTCCTAGGATTGATACATTTACTTTGAAATGTTTTAAAACATATACACACTAATAATAATATCGTTTTTATCGTATCAAGCATGTTTGACCATTATAAGGTAAAACCCTATCCTCCGGTTTGCGTTGCATTGTGTGATGGGACTTGGGTCTTATGATGGTTTCATTTTTCTACAAAGCATTGCGTTGTTTTGACGATTTACTTAAATTATGCACGGCAATCCATTGGAATAAAACCCGTTCCGCTTTAGCGGCGTGGTCCGTGGATTTGCCTTATTACTATTAGTTATATTAGTTAAGAATTCTCACACCAGTCCCACGACTGACCCGTTGTTTGTTTCCACTTTTGCAAACTCGGGTGCCCTCTTTTCCACACGGGCAGTCGAGTAGCTTTTTGCAGATATTTATCTCTTTAGCAGGATCCTGGATTGAATCTCAAAGCTGTGTCCGGAGCATAGAAAAGTCTTCCGCTGTCTTAGTTATTTTATTTCCGCTGCACTGTATTAAAGTAATGTAAAATTATCTTCCGCTGTAAATTTATTTAATGTACTCTGATATATATTCTGTACTCTGATGTAACATTTATTATGATGTTATAAAAGTCTGCTGTTATTGTTCTGATGTTGCTGTATTCCCAAAGTTAACGTATGCGGGAATTGAACGGTCTTGGTCGATTTAGCGGTCGATTAAGTCCGGGCAAAATCCGTATCGTTACAACATAACTGGAATAGGTTGGCTTAGTAATTTGCTGAGTAAAAGGGATTGGGATTGTATGATAATTACTATAACAGTATCATAACTTAAACATGATGTTTAATACAATCGAGATTATAACAAGAGGTTATATTGGAAGAACATGCTTACTAAGAAAAACTTAAAATGTGTGTTAAGTTTAAAATGGAACAAATTAATAAGCGTGTAGTAGGAGTCCGTTCCGGCAGCGTAAGCTGATTAGGGAAAATAAGTGGCTCGTAGTTGTGGTCCGTTCCTGCAGCGTAAGCTGTTTCGGGAAAATAAGTGACCTAATAAATGGATAAGCATATAGTGGGAGTCCGTTCTGGCAACAATGGCGGATTGAGAAAAATAAGTGGCTCATGTTTATGGCTCATTCCAGCAACATAGACTGATTATGGGAAATAAGTGGCCAAACGATAATAACTAATAAGGACCAAGTCTACAGGTGACTTGAGCCAAATTGAATTATTGGTTGGGGACCCGTATCAGACAGTATTCCTTTTATTATGGAAGTCCCACACAAGGAGGAGGTGAGGACACGCTTTACTGCAATGGGTAGTAGGAGGTTCAAACGAGGTGGGTACGGGGGCATTCCGACGGAACGGTGAAGGTGCATCAGCTCAATTGGGAAAAATAAGATGTAAAGCCTGTGACGAACCTATATCTTTGGTGCTGATGAGGTCGAGCCTGATAAACCTGAGGCCTATAGTGGGAACAAGCTATCACTTTGTGGTATAGGAGCCAACCGATGGGTAGAAATTAGGTAACAGCCTAATTGTGTTTTATGGTAAGTTGGTGCAGATTTTGAAATGATATGAAGGAGAAGACAATCGACTATTCATGCATATCTTCCATTGTTTTGTTTACCGCCTTTATGTTCTTGGAACTTGTTCGATCCAAAAATGGCTCGAACACCCAAACTAGCAATAACTTCTAATGAAATGAAATCAAAAACACAGAAGAAACACTTGGTTTATAGTGGTTCCGCGTTAAAGAGCCTACGTCCACTTTCTACTCTTTGAATTGATGACTTGAATGCAAATACAATAATGGTTCTCACTCAGTTTCGCTCATACAATGCATGAATTCACTCAATCTCTTCTAAAATGTACTTTAAAAGATGATTGTAATCTGAATATCTTGATGAAATTCGGTTTATGAAGGAGTGTGAGCTCTGAAAATGCCAAAAGATCCCTTCAAATGGCCCTTGGAGACATATTTATAGGTGGAAAGTCTCCCAGGAGCATATCTGGATCGAAGACGCGTGGCCTTCATCGCTATAAAATCGGGATCGATGCTCTGATGTGGCGCCATCACATTATCTTTGTGGGTGATCGTGGGGGAACGTGTGTACAACCGTTTCGAGTTTTCAGGGAACGTGAGCTATAACTGCCTCTGCTTCTGACTCGGGTCGGATATGCGATGGAGAGTGGGGACGGGTCGGATCGATCCGAACCAATCCGATTCAGCCTGTGCTCCTTTATTTCTCGTTCCACAAAGCTTTGACTTGGCTAAAGAATTCCGATCCAAACCAGCCTTCTGGAGAGTGTTCTTCTAGTCAACATTCTTATAATTAATACTCCCAACCGATCGGTCTTTTAACTTTGTGTAGCCTAGTTCACAAAGTAGGCTAACATTTTGCCCTCTCGAAGTACACATTTATTGAAAATAAAGTGTGCTTCGATATAACCTGTCCATTGGTGATTGCATCAAGATCGCTGGATAGTCACTTCCGTTCGTTCATAAAGTCTTGATATTTCACTAAATTGCACCTCTTGGTGTTTATAAATACAGGACTGGATGTGCGGACTACCTCATTTGTATTTGAGTAATCTTGAGATTTCCTTGTCTTAGTCAACCCTTCAGGTGAGCTTTGATAATGCATATTTTCAACTTTGCATTTTCCCTTGAGCATTATTTATGCAATGAATTGAAATTAGAAATTGGGTTACGGACTCGATCGGTCCGACTAGTTCCATACATATTTTTATCGATTGTTGTGTAGGTGGGCTAAAGGGCCGCGTATTGGCTATGGTCATTTGTTGGTTGGGTCAGTCCGAAGTGTCAAATCCATGGGAATACAAAGAGGCCATCTCCTTTTATATAAATTCAGCCCTTTTCCCCTCATTTTTTCTTCTTTACTTTTTCTCTCCCTGGAGCCTTGCGTCAAAAATGAAAACCCTAACTCCCAAATATTTAGATCTTTCTCCAATTCTTAAATCAAGTTTACAGGTGGGATTTTAACTTCTAACCTTATAATTTAATCGCTGATATCATCGTAACTATAACCGGATCACATTTCAATCCATCGCCGCCGCCATAGGCGGGGTTTCTTATATCTTTGGGGGATTGGCTTCGACTGGTTCAGCGGTGGTGCTGTGATAAGACGAGGGTATGGAGAGTGTGTTTGATATTGTTGAGATGTCGGAAAAGAAGATGGAGGGAAAGAAGAGAGGAGTAGATCTATCCGAGAAGGAGTGGAAAGGCTCTAAAAGTGATTTAGCTGCACAACAATTGGTTCGGATCGGTGGAGACGGTCATGGCTCGAAGGTCGAGCATTGCTGCATGGATGGGTTTTAGAGTGTTGGTGCAGTTTGGTTTGGTTCGGTGTTAACCGACTCAACCATAACCACCTTATTCTAAACTCATCCAATCCGATCCGCTTTGGTGAAAATATTCAAAATTTATCTGTTGATGATTTAGACATCTGAACCGATCCCAAACCATCAGAGGCGTTCGAACCGATCCAGTCTTAACATAGAAAAAGGGGACTTAAACTAATCCGATCTTAGCATGTACATTTCAACCGATCCGAAGCGACTTGTCAAAAGTGGCTCAGCTAACTTAGTCAATGTTGGCCATGGTTTATGACTTTATGGACAGTTAGGATAGAGCCTTATGAACATGCGTGAACGTCCAGGACTATCACGAACACATAATTGTTTTCTCAACTTCTTGCACTGCACTTTTATATGTTTACTTTTTACTTCGTTAATTCTATCACTGTACACACATTGGCACACACATGTACGGGGGACACAGGCAATTTCACTCTAATAGCAACCATGGAAGAAAGACGCTTGTCTAGATTAGCGGAAAGGAGAGAAGATGCAAGGTCGTCTGAAAATCCACCTATTGAGGATATATCTTCCACCTCAGATTCAGGACGGAATAGTGAAGGCCCAGACTATGAGATGGAAGTTCATAACAGTGAAGCATCTTCTGTAGGTGATGTCTCTCTTGGTGAGGAAGAAGAAGGAGGGGTAGGAGATAACCGTGCTCCCGACGAATTCAGGGATGCAGTTATCTTGGAATCGCCTAAAGACTCAGTCGAATCGACGATTGATAATTGCAGACTTGTCAGGATATGTTTAAAACACGGAATTCTCCGAAGAGATACTAAGGTGCCATCCAAAACTGATCATCCTCATAATCCCCCAGAGGGGTATATGGCTATTACCATATTAATGTGCCTTGTTGGAGCAATACCTCCATTCCCACCGTTTATCGTCGACTTCTTGAGAAAATTAAGGATTGGCCCCATGCAGCTTCTTCCCAACTCTTACGCCTATTTGTACACTCTGTATATAGCTTATAAGGAAATTCTTGGTGAAGAGTTGACTTTCGAAGATGTTCATTTCTTTTACAACTTCAAGCATCGAAATAACGACACCTCGTCCTTTGTATATTTTGAATCGGTGCCGAAAAGGAAAATTATCACCGTCCCATTTAGTAGTAATGCTGGGGATCCAAAACCCGAATGGTTTTATATAAAGCAATAGCCCGGTTGTGCCAGAAGATGGATTAAATCAAGCAGGGACTCAGGTTTTTTTTCAAGTTTCACTTCCAGCTTTTATCTTGCATTCATTAAGCGTTGATTGTTTTCTCTTTACAGTTCCTAATCTTCTACGGGAGAAGCTCCCAATACAGTTCGACTGTTTGAATCGATTACTTAATGGTGACCAAAAGTTCTTGACTATCGAGGATTGTTTGGTGGATGAGTATCTGCATCGGCACCGTCTGCTTGCCATAACCCGTAACATAGGACATGGATAAGGTCCGTATGTGTACATACCCCTAGTTGAAATTATTCCTGAAACGGAAGGAAGTCCGAAAGGCCCAATGACGCCCTTTAGGGATCCCCCTTTTCCATCTTCCACTCATGATGACGAATTAGCAAACATAGCTGAGAAAAACAGAGATAAACATATCCTTCCTGAGCACGCTACTACTCCTGAAAGGCCAACTTCTCCAAAGGAGTTGCCATCAACTATTCCTTTAGGAGATAAGGTTGCGTTTGATGACCCTATATATCAGGATTTGGGAAATCTTCCCTTGTCCGAGACCTTTTATACTGCAGATGACTTTGCAAACAATCCTCTTGCTTTCACTTGTGAGGAAGAAGTTACTCTCGTGAAGTCCAGGGAGACTACACATATCGGCCTCAGTCCGGGCTCTGGTCTGTTTGGGGGGAATCACCGCTTCAGGAAACACAATGCACTCTAGTACCGCACATCATAGCACTTGAGTCTTATGTTAGTGTTGATCCTATTATACTTTCATTTCTTCTTATAGGTCAAATGGGGAGGCAACGGTATTATATGCGAGATGTTCATTCAAGTATTCCCCCAATGGATCCCGACGAGAAGCATGATCGACATGAGAGTAGGGGCAGAGATGACAGGAGGGATCGACTTCCAAAGCCTTATCGACCTTCCCGTTCTCGATCCCCACACCACAAAGGTTCAGGCAAACACAAGAGTCATCCTTCACATCATGAGAAAGACAAGTACAGTGCTAAGCCTCCTTCTCCATCCAAGGGCACGATTCCTCAAGATGATACTTCAAAAAGGGTTCCTGCTCCAAAAGAGAAACAACCAGAATCGGGGAAAGATGCCAGGAAGAAACGACCCACCACGAAGCTATCTCGTTGCACTGTTGACATAACTACCACAAGACCGGTTATTCTCAATGATGAGAACTAGGCCGGACAGGAAATCCTGAGGCAGCAATTTCCCGAACACCATTTCGGGCACATGCACTTTGTCCTAAAACTCAAACCGATAAAACCTGATTGGGCCAACAATGTCATGGCTACTATACATTTCGTGGATGAACAATATAAAGAAATGAAGAAATATGCAAAGACTCTCTCTAAAATCATAAGTGATCTGCTTGTAGATGTAAAAACCATGGCCGACGCTGCTGAGTATGATGCTAGGGCCATCGAAAACTCCAAGAAAGATCTAGAGGATGCCCAAGCTAAGCTTGCCTTTGTAGAACGCGACGTAGAAAATTATAAGAAGCAACTAGAGGAATTACAAATGTGATATCATTCCGAACTTGAATCTCATAGTCAGGAGCGGATAGATTTAAAGAAGCAGGCTGAGGATGCCAAATCTGAGAATATTTCTCTCGCTCAAGAGAAAGCAGATTTAGCCAAAAAGAACGCAAAGCTTGAGGCTAAGTTATTGGAAGCTGAAACGAGGGTGGCTCTTGCTGAAGGAAATGTAAATACGGCTTTGTAGCAAGTTGAGGAAGTCAACAAACAGCCAAAGACGCTCAAAGGGAGATTGACGAGAGTGGTGAAACCATGGTCGGATTCTTTGCTTAAGTGATCCATCACCGAGACCTTGCTTGGCTTAAGGACTATCCCAATTCCCTTGTGTATGCATGGGACCAACTTGTCGAATGGGAGAAAGAAAAACTCGGAGTGTATTCGATTGACGAAAATAAGCTTATGGAGACATTCCTTAGGGGTGAGGAACCAGTGCGCTTGGCCGAAGGGCGTAGATTTATTGCTGCTGCCATGGAGGAAGAGAAGCGTCAGGCCAAAGGAAAAATACCATCGAAGCCGGCTCCTCTTCTGCTATAGCTGAGGTCATTGGAGTAAACGGATATGACCCGGAAAGGCCAGGAATTCATGAGGCTTCCTTTTGTCTCCTATATTCGGGTCTACCTCCGAAGTTACTGTTGTTCAGTCGAGAAGTCTGCTGAAGGTATTTCTGCCTTTTCGCCTCAATTCATCAAAGTTATTTCAACCTTTGGTCATGTTATCGGACAGACAATTGAAGGCCCCATGTTTTCTTCTGGGTTAATAATTGTTGCTTCTTGCTCAGTAGGTACTAAGCCAGTTGAGAGGACCGAACGATTCACAAAAGACGTCTCCAGGTAAAAAGTCTATTGAAGAGACCCGGGAGAAACATAATGAAGTCGCTACTACAGAACCTGGAAAGGGTGATGAGGGCGAGAGAGAGGAGGTTGTCAACAAGGCTCTTGTACCACCTAACACCAAAACTCCTCATGATGATAAAATAATAGCTGCTTTTAAAGATGACGATGGTAATGACGGGCATGATGAAGACCCCGATGTTACTATAACTGGGGATGCAGGGAATGTCGATGATCTGACTTTGGCCGAGATGAAGGCCAAGCAAGATAAGCGTACGCAGTTGAAAGTTAAGGAGACAGATCCTGAAAATCTTAAGCCTCTTGCGACAGTACCTCCTGGGTCAAGGTTAGTCGTTAAACTTTCAACTAGATTGATCACTGAGGAACTTGCTAAAAAAATCTTCTATTGATCCCAGTGTCACAGTCCCGGGGAAGGAGAAACCAAAGCGTATTTTCATTGAGACTGAGAAAGAAGAGAAAGAAAAGATCAAGGTTGCCAAGAAGGCAAAGTCTACTCCGAAGTCCAAGTGAAAACGCGTTTTGTCTTTTGTTTTGATATTCCACTGGTCCGTTATTGTTGTAGCGAGCGCGGCCCTCGCATCTTTTGCTTAGTTTTTCTGTATAAACTCACGTGTTTGTGAATAAAGTAGTTTGTTCCCTGCAATGTCAAATATTTGAAAATTTATCATTTAAGTAAAAATGCAGATAAACAATATGTCATATCACAGTTATACAATAAAGTCATTATCAAGGGAACATGTGTATATATATGCCCCCAATCAATCTTGAATAGACTGACTAACTACAACTTATTCGAGATTGATTAGATTCAACATTCAGTTGCCCCCGACTCTATGGCGGGGCTAAATTTCTTTTGTCATTGATGCTTATTCTTCTAGCATCTTTATACTCTCCTGTCTCATAACCAGGTTAGAGTATTATCGAGGCGGTCTCTTATCGGAGTGCACCTTCACGCCTCAAGGGACGTCCTCTTCCCGTCCTTTATTCTCTCTCTCGATTCATGAGAGTTAGAGTTAGGAATGTCGTCTTCCCATTCCTTCTATCTTGTTATGCAAATGGTCATTTCGTTTGCTCCTGCACACGAATTGTCTCCAATTTTTCAAGTTTAATTTAATGTTTTGTGTTTCATAGTCATGATAGAATAATTACTGAAGATAAAAATAATGCAGGAAAGTAAATGACACATGATATTTTTATAGTGGTTCAGCTTAGTCGTAGCCGACATCCACTTCATAATCCTTCATTCATATAAACAAACTTTCAAAGGCAAGTCGTGCCTTTTTACCTAGTCTATAAAAACAAAAGGAAAACATTGCATATTTAGCTCAAATATCGCCACAAGTGCTAAGCATTCGAAGCTCTGGGAATCTCCTCGCCATCCACGGTCGTTAGCTTAAAGGCTCCTGTATCAAGCTTCCGTTGGATGGCATATTGAAACACCCACCTCCGTTAAGGTCACTCACAAAGAGAATGCCTTAACTTCGGTGGAGCATTTTAGGTAAAAGATGCAGACAAATTACAAGACAGACAAATAAGGCAGCGGAAAATAAAGTCATTTTATAAACAACTTGATTCAGTCAAGCTTTTAAAAACAATTTTCTCGATCATACTTAAATGTAATATATAGAACTTCTGTTTTGATTTAAAAACGTCTAAGTATAAAAGAAGCATAAAAACAAAAATGATATTCCCCAATAAAGCATGAACTAGCCATAGCAGTGGAAGAGAGAGTCCAAAGCAATAAATTGACTATCTTCGAACTTGGAAAGAAAACTGAGCTAAGTGGTAACATTTCCTCCCTGTGAACCGGGGGGAACGGAAGAAAAGAGGTGAAACAAAACTAGGTCAGACACAAGTCTGGTAAGTCCAGTGACTTTCAGCATACAAACAGGACAAAGTATCATGACATGAATAAACTGAATATAAGACAATACCATGATAATAGGGATAATGAGATAACATAGGATAAGCATAAGGTATGATAAGGCAAGATAAACTGAATGCGCTTCTACTCTTTCTCTGCTTCGCTACTACCATGTTATTCTGATTTTCATATCTCTGCACCCACTAACTAGTGTCCCAACAAGTAATCTATATAAAATGATCATATGATAACGTGATCCCAATCCCCGTAATTGTGGTAGCCTTCAGATGTACATCTATCGTGAGGATTCCACCTCAGTCTGCCTAATTGCCATGAACATGTTGGATGTACCCTTACTATCCTATCGATCGGCTCCTTACTTGCATAAATGTTCCATGTGTCTGTGTCAATCGGCCCTCTCTCTTGCGTGTAGATACCCTGTGCTGGTCCCACCATAAGGTGTATCAATCCTTATGATAGCGATCCGACACGATTCAAGATGCACAGTGTATAACTACTGGTACCCAGTGCCTGCTTTTTCCTACTCCGGAGTACGTGCACGCTCGTAATCCGTCGGAACCTACACTGACGTACCCCCTGCTGCTATTTTGACCACTTATAATCAGCCCAGTAATCGTGCCCCACCCTTCCTAGTTTCAGGGTACCATGATACATCTATGTGGGTTACTGCTGAAATGGGTCCCCGTTGCTAGGGTTTCCTACTGGTTAAGTTTGTGGGCCTATATATACAAATATTACCCACCTACACGAGATGTACTTAAACCTCCCACCAATTCTAGCATGTATTCTTAACGGTTAAGTTAGTGGGCCTATATGTACAAATATTATCCACCTACACAAGATGTACTTAACCCTCCCATCGATTCAAGCATGTTTATTTAACGGTTAAGTTTGTGGGCCTATATGTACTAATATTACCCACCTACACGAGATGTGCTTAACCCCTCCCGCACATTATGTCATATTGGTTAAGTGTTGTCCATTCATGTAAACTTAACCCACCCAGTCATCGTGTCATGTTGGTTAAGTGTTTCTTATTAACTTAACCCCATTCGTTCATCAAGTTATATTAGTTAAGTGTTTCCTTGTTAACTTAACTCCACGTGTTCATCATGTTGTATTGGTTAAGTGTCATCAATCAATTCAAGTTAACTTAACCCACTTACTTGTCATGCTACTTTGGTTAAGTGTTGCCTTCTTGTGTCAACTTAACCCTACCACAAGTCAAGTTATATTAATTAAGTGTTAACTTAACCGCTTTCCATTTATCATGCTATACCGGTTAAGTGTTTCCTATTAACTTAACCCTAGTTATCCATCTTGTTATATTAGTTAAGTGTTTCTCATTACTTAACCCTACTCATTCATCTTGTTCATTAGCATTAATTGATTTATTAATGCACTGACCTCTCGCATTAGATATGTGTTGTTGCGATTACTGGATATGTCGGGCTGTTCCGAGCAGTTTTACACCACAACTCAATCTAACCTCGGGTTTTTTCTTGGGCATGATGCACTAACCTCTCACATTAGAAGGTGTTGTAGTGGTTACTGGATGTGCCGGGCAGTTCCGGGCAGTTTTACACCACAACTCAATCTAACCTCGGGTTAGGCATATTCATCTTTTCACTAATTTACATATTATAGATTATATGTAAATTATTCACAACTGTTGTCAATTTCAGATTGTGCCACATTTTCCATAAATGTCAAAGTCTACATTTATATGCTAGTTATCCCAACCAATCATATTCCAATTCTCACAAAGCTAATTGCAGGTTATGACTCCCTAATTCAATTTCGAGTTATTACTCAAAATAGGCTATACCCAATCTTCCCAAGTTTATACTAATAGCCACGCCCCAATACCCCAATATACATTATTCTTTGGCGTCTCAACCAATGGTTATGCACAATCTAGATTAATATTCCAATTTACAGTTGCACCAAATCTAGGTTTAATATTTCAGTTTACCCCAAGTTTGCAACAAAGAGAAATTATGCCCCAAATCATAAGTTATAAAATTATGTTCCACCATTACGAAATAGACTATTCCCCATTACCCCTGCATTCCAATCGCATGTATAATAAGTTTCAGTCTAGATTCGAGGTTAATCTAGATTCATAAAATAAATGGGACGAAAGAGGAACATAAACGAGAGTAGGTACAAAACAGGCATTAAAATAGTAGATCTGTCAAATATTTTGAACCTAAGAGGATTACAGATCTGTTAGAGTTGGGGTATAACAAAGATAGATCTGAAACAAACTGACATAAATAACCTCATAGACATATAGATCTGATATAAATAACATCATGAACCTAGAAGGATTATATATCAAGTGTCCAACAAAGACAGGCATGATTGAATAATAACTTCCTAGGCATGTAAATCACTGATTAAATAGAAAGATAAGAATTAATCTAAAAGATTTATCTTATCATCAAGCATGAACTTAGATCCATTTTGTTATATGCCAAAATCACTATTAGGTGTTTAAATCTGAAAATAACTTGAACTTACATGTTTACAGTTCAATTTACGCCCCAAATCCCAAGTTATATGTCCAATATGTTTTATGCCTCAAATCGCAAGTCATATGTCCAATACTTTATGCCTCAAATCTCAACTCATATGTCCAATACTTTATGCCTCAAATCTCAAGTCATATGTTCGATACACTTTATGTTTTGAATACAACATGTGTTATGTCCTTAAAACAGTTACAACTCAATTATGCCCAATTACACACAATTTAATATTTTTCCCAAATTTTAGTGCTGGTCCTGTCCAAATCATATTTTATGCCCAATTTTATTTCCAATGTACATTCATCTCTTATGAGATCCGGCTCAGGCTCGCAGTAGCCTGGCTATAAAACAAAAAGAGAAGAAGGAAACAAGAGGCAAAGAATGGACATAATATTATCAATGAGATAAATCTAATGGATATAGAAAGACAGATAGAAATAGGCATAATCTTATATCCATATTTATTACAATGTCAGAATCATAGTTAACTTTTATTTCTGAAAGTAACGCGAACTTACAAATTATAGAACGGTCTTGAATTCTGGGATCTGAATTCTGAAGCTGAATAGCTCTCCCTTGAAGTAGACTATTTTTTCTTCTAATTTAGATTTGATTTGATGTTCTTTTTAATCGATTACTAGTTTGGATTTGATTTTCTAGTTTGGAGAGAATGAATGGAGGCTTAGGCTAGCTTGTAGACGAACATCATGACGGCACCATAGTTTTAGGGTTATGATGTTAGGGTTTAGGTTTAGCTATGTATATATAGATGTCTAGGATTAGTTAGAGCCCTTAGATGAACTAGGAGTCCACCAGAACCACCCAGCTCAAATACACATCATTTGGCCACTCAGAAGAAGACACATCATCACAGAACACTCCAGAATTCTGTGCTAGATCAATATGGGCGCACTTGGCAGGTGCGCCAGTGCATTTTTGTACTAGCGCACTAGTGAAGTGCGCCAGTGCATTCTGGTCGACTTCCAGTTTTTCTTCCTAACTTCGTTCGTCCATATCTTCTTCATACGATATCCGTTTTACGCAAACTCGGACTCTATCTCAAGCAGAATTCCGAGACGAACGCAATAGCGTAACCCGTTTCATTTAATTCTTCTTTTAATTATTAGTTATTCTTTAATTATCTCTTATGTCCTGTTTTAAAATTACGGGGTGTTACATTCCCCCTTACTTAAAGGATTTCGTCCCCGAAATCTTCAAGTTAAGAAGAATGTATATCCTACCATCCAACATCCATCTACTCAACCATTCAATAACTGGCATCCATTGTCCTTAAAAAGGTTTCTAATATTTTTCATGAACATATGCATAGTGTGTGTATATGTCCTTACCCAAATGCAAAATCAGGCAATCTACTGATTCAGTTGACCTCCTTAATGCAAATCATGTCAGTGTCATGAGTCCATCATGTATGCAATTATTCATAATCGTACTTTATAACTTCTACATGAGTGCACAATCATTCATACAAATGCAACATCCATATGATAACACATCAAGTTTCAATTCATATGTATAAAAATTCACTCATGCAAATGAAATATGAAAGTGACCGAGCCGATCTAGTGCCTAATATGTGTATATGCATCCACGAGCAACCACTAGCAAACACTTGCAACCACTAGCATCCACCAAACATAACATTTCTCAAACACATGTTTACATCCATTAGCTTCTACCTAAGGATCGAGGATAGGACCTAGAGGATATACTTAAAAGATAAAGACTAGCATGCAAATAAACTTTACAGAAAAAGAGGAATCAAGGATATACCCTTAAAAAGGGTACGATGCGCGTATATAGTCTTCAGTCTTCTAAGTTGCATCTTCTTGAGCTTCACTCCACCGTACCTTAACTAATTTAACTTCACGATTGCGAAGCTTCTTGACCTCCATTTCCAAAACCAACTAGTAAAGATAGGACCTCGATCACTTACTATGCTAGAGGGTATCCAATGTAGTCGAACTATCTTTCCAAGATAAACAGATGTTAACCATGATACCAAGTGTATATATTAAGATGAATAGAGGTCTCTCTTGTACTTAGCTTATCCATCATGTCACAAATATGAGAGTCGGTATCTCTCACGCAAACCATCCTAGTCGAACTTGACATCCCTTAAGTACAAGCCCCAAAGGCCTAAACCAATATCAGACAAGCACCCAAGGAATACCTCCTCCGAATTTGGACGATTTATGTGAGATGATACTAGCAAAACAACCAAACAATTGAGCACTTAACCCACTCTGGCTATCCTAGCCAATCTTGCTCCAAAACTATCATTGACGCATAACTGGCTTTGCATTGTCATCTAGATATATATGGGAGTCTGCCTCACGTTTTAGCGGACAAACCCCTAAACTTAATCAAAAACATCTGCGTACTCAAGGACTGCTCCAACGAATTGAAAATCGTCGATAAATACATAAAGTGATTCTAGGTAGCTAAGACAAACCGATCCCTTAGGATCGCACAAAATTTCAAGGGTATTCTCGAGGCAAGTCGAAAGTCTAACTACCCTCCTTTCACAATTACTAACTAATCAATCCATGCCTAGAGTCAACCCATAGCCCATGAAACCAAAAACATAAGTATCTCAAATCCTTACAAACCAAAGATAAATGAGCCGAACCACAAATTGGATTTGAGACAATAATGGGATCTTTTACTGTACAAGCTCTAGGGTACAGAGACTCAACTATGGAAGTAGATATAAACGAGTGTGAAGCACTAAAATCAAAAGAGTACTAACAGGATGATCAAAAAGGAAAAACTGAACTCTTTTAACAGAAACCTTACTACCTCTCTCTCAGGTACACTGGCGGTGAGAGCATGCATTTGCCCTGTTGAAAATCCTGTCATTTGTTCTTGCCCTTGTCCTTAATTATATGACCCGTTATACCATAATAAAGACACTTCCTCTTGTTTTAGGTTTTACTAATCTTTCCTTTTTACCTCCTTTGTGAACCAAGTCTATATCCATGAGTTCCTCATCCTTGGGTTGTGCTCCTTGGCAAAACTACCTCAGTCTCATCTTTATTATCCTTGTGTAACACGTTGACAAGTCTCTCGAAAGCTGCCTCCATCGCACGGAAGATCCTACAAAGCTTGAAAGAAAATTAGCCGCGGGTGAAACTACTGCGGCTATAGATGGAAGTTGGGTACTTCTTCGCCCTTTGACAGATATCATAGTCTTATCAAGCCTACGGAACCGGCGATGAGGGTACCTCCCAGAAAGCCAGGAGCCCCGGAGACTCAAAAAAGAAGGAAACAAGGATTCAAATAGAGGATCAAAAGATAGTTCATATGGCTTCGGGGAATATGCCTTTAAAACAAAACTTTTCTTTTGAAAATGCTTCTTTTAAAACCGTTTTGAAAATAATTTTTCAAATCTTTTATCTGATCCGGTAACCTTCAGCTCTGATATCAAATGAAACACCCCACCCCCATTAAGGTCACTCACAAAGAGAATGCCTTAACTTTGGTGGAGCATTTTAGGTAAAAGATGCAGATAAATTATAAGACAGACAAATAAAGCAGTGGAAAATAAAGTCATTTTATATACAACGTAATTCAGTCAAGCTTTTACAAACAATTTTCTCAATCATACTTAAATGTAATATATAGAACTTTTGTCTTGATTTAAAACTTCTAAGTATAAAAGAAGCATAAAAATAAAAATGATATTCCCCAATAAAGCATGAACCAGCCATAGTAGTGGAAAAGAGAGTCCAAAGCAATACATTGACTATCTTCGAGCTTGGAAAGAAAACTGAGCTAAGTGGTAACATTTCCTCCCTGTGAACTGGGGGGGAGGAACGGAAGAAAAGAGGCGAAACAAAACTAGGTCAGACATAAGTCTGGTAAGTCCAGTGACTTTCAGCATGTAAACAAGCAAAAGTATCATGACATGAATAAACTGAATATAAAACAATACCATGATAACAGGGATAACAAGATAACATAGGATAAGCATAAGGTATGATAAGGCAAGATAAACTGAATGCACTTCTACTCTTTCTCTGCTTCGCTACTACCCTGTTATTCTGATTTTTATATCTCTGCACCACCTAACTAGTGTCCCAACTAGTAATCTATATAAAATGATCATATGATAACGCGATCCCAATCCCCGTAATTGTTGTAGCCTTCAGGTGTACATCTATCGTGAGGATTCCACCTCAGTCCGCCTAATTGACATGAACATGTTAGATGTACCCTTAATACCCTCTCGATCGGCTCCTTACTTGCATAAATGTTCCATGTGTCTGTGTCAATCGGCCCTCTCTCTTGCGTGTAGATACGCTGTGCTGGTCCCACCATAAGGTGTGTCAATCCTTATGATAGCGATCCGACACGATTCAAGATGCACAGTGTATAACTACTGGTACCCAGTGCCTGATTTTTCACACTCCGGATTACGTGCATGCCCGTAATCCGTCGGAACCTACACTAACGTACCCCTGCCACTATTTTGACCGCTTATAATCAGCCTAGTAATCGTGCCCCACCCTGCCTAGTTTCAGGGTACCATGATACATCTATGTTGATTACTGCTGAAATGGGTCCCCGTTACTAGGGTTTCCTACTGGTTAAGTTTGTGGGCCTATATATATAAATATTACCCACCTATAAGAGATGTAATTAACCCTCCCATTGATTCTAGCATGTTTTCTTAACGGTTAAGTTTGTTGGCCTATATGTCTTAATATTACCCACCTACATGAGATGTACTTAACCCTTCCACCGATTCAAGCATGTTTATTTAATGATTAAGTTTGTGGGCCTATATGTACTAATATTACCCACCTACACGATATGTACTTAACCCCTCCCACACATTATGTCATATTGGTTAAGTGTTGTTCATTCATGTTAACTTAACCCACCCAGTCATCGTGTCATGTTGGTTTAGTGTTTCTTATTAACCTAACCCCGTTCGTTCATCAAGTTATATTGGTTAAGTGTTTTCTTGCTAACTTAACCCCATGTGTTCATCATGTTGTATTGGTTAAGCGTCATCAATCAATTCAAGTTAAGTTAACCCACCTACTTGTCATGTTACTTTGGTTAAGTGTTGCCTTCTTGTGTCAACTTAACCCTACCACAAGTCAAGTTATATTGGTTAAGTGTTAACTTAACCCTTTCCATTTATCATGCTATACCGGTTAAGTGTTTCCTATTAACTTAACCCTAGTTATCCATCTTGTTATATTAGTTAAGTGTTTCTTATTACTTAACCCTACTCATTCATCTTGTTCATTAGCATTAATTGATTTATTAATGCACCAACCACTCACATTAGATATGTGTTGTTGCGGTTACTGGATGTGTCGGGCGGTTCCGGGTAGTTTTACACCACAACTCAATCTAACCTCGGGGTTTTCTTGGGCATGATGCACTAACCTCTCACATTAGAAGGTGTTGTTGTGGTTACTGGATGTGCCGGGCAGTTCCGGGCAGTTTTATACCACAACTCAATCTAACCTCGGGTTAGGCATATTCTTCTTTTCACTAATTTACATATTTATAGATTATATGTAAATTATTCACAATTGTTGTCAATTTCAGATTATGCCACATTTTCCATAAATGTCCAAGTCTAGATTTATATGCTAATTATCCCGATCAATCATATTCGATTTCTCAAGTTATTCCCAACAAAGCTAATTGCAGGTTTTGGCTCCCAAATTCAATTTCGAGTTATTACTCAAAATAGGCTACACCTAATTTTCCCAAGTTTATACTAATAGTCATGCCCCAATATCCCAATATACATTATTCTTTGGCATCTCAACAAATGGTTATGCCCAATCTAGATTAATATTCCAATTTACAGTTTGCGCCAAATCTAGATTTAATATTTCAATTTACCCCAAGTTCGCAACAAAGAGAAATTATGCCCCAAATCATAAGTTACAAAATTATGTTCCACCATTACCAAATAGACTATTCCCCATTACCCCCGCATTCCAATCGCACGTATAATAAGTTTCAGTCTAGATTCGAGGTTAATCTAGATTCATAAAATAAAGGGGACGAAAGAGGAACATGAACGAGAGTAGGTATAAAACAGGAATTAAAGTAGTAGATCTGTCAAATATTTTGGACCTAAGAGGATTACAGATCTGTTATAGTTGGGGTATAACAAAGATAGATCCGAAACAAACTGACAGAAATAACCTTATAGACATATAGATTTGATATAAATAACATCATGAACCTAGAAGGATTATATATCAGATGTCCAACAAAGACAGGCATGATTGAATAATAACTTCCTAGGCATGTAAATCATTGATTCAATAGAAAGATAGGAATTAATCTAAAAGATTTGTCTTATCATCAAGCATGGGCTTAGATCCATTTCGTTATATGCCAAAATCACTATTAGGTGTTTAAATCTGAAAATAACTTGAACTTACATGTTTACAGTTCAATTTACGCCCCAAATCCCAAGTTATATGTCCAATATGTTTTATGCCTCAAATCTCAAGTCATATGTCCAATACTTTATGCCTCAAATCTCAAGTCATATGTCCAATACTTTACGCCTCAAATCTCAAGTCATATGTTCAATACACTTTATGTTTTGAATACAACATGTGTTATGTCCTCAAATCAGTTACAACTCAATTATCCCAATTATACACAATTTAATATTTTTCCCAAATTTTAGCGCTGGTCATATCCAAAACATATTTTATGCCCAATTTTATTTCCACTGTACGTTCATCTCTTATGAGATCCGGCTCAGGCTCGTAGTAGCCTGGCTATAAAACAAAAAGGGAAGAAGGAAAGAAGAGGAAAAGAATGGACATAATATTATCAATGAGATAGATCTAATGGATATAGAAAGACAGATAGAAATAGGCATATTCTCAGATCCTGATTTATTACAATGTCAGAATCACAATTAACTTTTATTTCTGAAAGTAATGCGAACTTAAAAATTATAGAACGGTCTTGAATTCTGGGATATATATTCTGAAACTGAATAGCTCTCCCTTGAAGTAGACTATTTGTTCTTCTAATTTAGATTTGGTTTGATATTCTTCTTAATCAATTACTATTTTGGATTTGATTTTCTAGTTTGGAGAGAATGAATGGAGGCTTAGGCTAGCTTGTAGACGAACATTATGACGGCACCATAGTTTTAGGGTTATGATGTTAGGGTTTACGTTTAGCTACGTATATATAGATGTCTAGGATTATTTAGAGCCCTTAGATGAACTAGGAGTCCATCAGAACCACCCAGCTCAAATACACATCGTCCGACCACTCAGAAGAAGACACATCATCACAAACACTCCAGAATTCTGTGCTGGATCAATATAGGCGCACTTGGCAGGTGCGCTAGTGCATTTTTGTAATGGCGCACTTGTGAAGTGCACCAGTGCATTCTAGTCGACTTCCGGTTTTTCTGCCTAACTCCGTTCGTCCATATCTTCTTCATAGGGCATCCGTTTTACGCAAACTCGGACTCTATCTCAAGCAGAATTCCGAGACGAACGCAATGGCGTAACTCATTTCATTTAATTCTTCTTTTAATAATTAGTTATTCTTTAATTTTGTCCTGTTTTAAAATTTCGGGGTGTTACACAAATGTCCTTCCCACTTTGGACCCAGTTGGGTTGATGGCGGGAAGATTCGTTAACACAATCTCCTAGTTCAAAAGTTCTGAAGCGAATTTTTCGGTCATAATAGCGTGCTACTTGGTGTCGATGTCTTGAGGCTCGCAAGTCAGCTTCATCTCTTTTCTCTTCAACCATGTCAAGAGACTCTAGGAGGAGTGCTCTATTCGTCATTGGGTCATAGTATGTCACCCTATGAGAGGGGACTTCGAGCTCCACCGGGATCACTTCCATTGATCTGAAGGACAGTGAAAAGGGAGTATGGCCGATTGTTGTCTTAAAGGTTGTTCTGTATGCCCACAAAGCTAGCGGCAGCTCATCCACCCACTTGGCTTTGGCCCGTTCCAACCCCTTCTTAAGAATAGATTTAATGACTTTGTTTATTGCTTCAACCTGTCCATTTGTCTGCGGATGAGCTACAACGGTATACCTTTTATCGATCTTGTATTTCTGACAAAAGTTTCTAAAATCGACGTTGTCGAACTGTGTCCCATTATCAGTTATAATAGTCTTCGGTATCCCAAATCGGCAGATGATGTTTCTGACCACAAAACTTATCACCTTCCTTGTCATGATCGTGGTTAAGGGTTCGTCTTCCACCCATTTCGTGAAATAATCCACGGCGACGATCGCGTACTTTGCTCCTCCTTTGGCGAGGTAACACTCCAATAATATCGATTCCCCACATAGCAAACAGCCATGGGTTTACCATTAACTTAAGTCGGGTTGGAGGTGCTTTGGGAATTTTGGCGAATCTTTGACATTTGTCGCAGCGTCGTGAATAATCAATCACGTCTTTATTCACAGTAGGCCAAAATTATCCATACCGCAATACTTTCTTTGCTAGGGTTTGGCCCCCGGTGTGGTCTCCACACTCACCTTCGTGTACTTCCCACAGTTCACGTTTGATGTCGTCGTGTGCGATACACCGTAGTAAGGGCATGGAAAACCCTTGGCGATAAAGGACGTTGTCCTGTAAAACGTATCTTGTAGCCTTACGTGTTACAGCTCATCTTTCGCTTTTCTTCAATAAGTCTAACAGATTCTGGAAAGCCTCCACACAATTGGCAGGCCACTCGAAGTTACCCTTTTTCCCTTTTATCAAATCGAAGAAAGGGACACACTTATATGTGGCTTTGGAGATAAACCTGCTTAATGCAACAATTTTTCCTACCAGGCTTTGAATGTCCTTAATCTTTCGTGGTTCTTCAATATTCCTTATTGCTGCTATCTGACTAGGATTTATCTCAATCCCTCGAGAACTCACGATGAACCCGAGAAATTTCCCAGATGCGACCCCAAATGAACATTTTAGAGGATTCAACTTCATCCCATACCTTCGCAGAATGCCAAACATCTTTGCTAAGTCTTTTGTATGATCGGAAGACTGTCTAGACTTCACAAGCATGTCATCCGCATAGACTTCCATGGTTTTCCCGATTTGATTATAGAACATACGGTTGACCAAGCGCTGATATGTAGCTCCTGCATTCTTCAATCCGAACGGCGTTACCACATAGCAATATAATCCCAAGTCCGTGATGAAACTTGTATGCTCCTGATCTGGTATATGCATGAGAATTTGATTGTATCCAGAATAGGCATACATAAAGAATAGGAGCTCGTGTCCGGCCGTTGAGTCCACTAGTTAATCAATCCTGGGAAGAGGAAAGCTATCTTTCTGACAAGACTTGTTCAAGTCGGAGAAGTCAATGCACGTACGCCACTTCCTGTTAGAATTTTTGACCAGGACAGGATTCGATATCCAGTCAGGATATTTCGAGTCCTTAATGAATCCGTTATCCTTTAATTTTTCCACTTCTTCCTTCAAGGCTGCTGACCGCTCTGGGCCTAACATCCGCCTCTTCTACTTGACCGGTGGGTGTTTGGGGTTAATACTCAAAGAATGGCTCGTAATAGCAGGCGATATCCCACACATGTCAGCGTGAGTCCAGGCAAACACATCTAAATTTGCCTTCAAAAAGTCAGCCAACCCTTTCGCTCGAATTGGATCTAGCTGCGATCCAATCTTCAATACCTTTGTCGAATCTGCATCATCAATGGAGATGTCCACTGTCGTTTCATTGGGAGTCACCTTTCGGTCCTCTGGTTCCCTTTCCTCTCTGGGATCTATATCCTCGAGTGCATCTCCGGGTGACTCTCTTGAGGCTGGACCCCTTAATTGCTATGCTGAATTTTCCTTCAAGGGGAGGGGGAAGTACCCTGGGGTTCTATATTCAACCCCTTCATTAGCATCTTCAACTCTGTCATGTAGCAAGCTCGTCCAGTAGCTTTACCCCTACTCCTGCGTCAATTAGGAATTTAAGCAGTAAGCACCAAGGTGCAATACATGCCCTAAACTCTGCGAGGGTCGGTCGTCCATGGAAGGCATTGTAGGGTGACTCGACATCCAAAACTATTGGAGATCTCCTTGTCCTAACGTCACTGGTAATTCTACATAGCCCATCGGAGCCGTTGATGCCCCACTGAAGCCCCGTATCCATCCTTTGCAAGGCTTTAAGTCTTTCGCTTCGAGTCTCATTTGTTCAAAGGCTTTCTTAAAGAGGATATTAACTGAGCTTCCGTTATCCACTAACACCTTGTGGACTAAAGCGGGGTCGATGACTGTTGTAATTGCCAACGGGTCTTCAGTAGGTGATTGAATTCCGGTATCATCTCTACCACGGAATATGATGTCGTCTGACATCGTCCGATATCGTCCTTTGTTGTTTCACTGGAGTGATGTCTTCGAGGTTACTGCATTCTCCTACTTCAAAGTGCTTGGCGGCATTAACGTACTGATCCATTGCTTTGAAAATATGGCTAGCTAGATGGCGCCCACCTATAATGGTATTGATAACGATCCCTTTACCTTTCTGTTGGGCTGTGGGTTTGGAAGTAGGCTGATTTTGGTTTGGGGTTTGCCCTCCTTGCCCCATGTCCCATGGGGCAACCTTGTACTCGTCTAGCTTCCCTTCCCGTAGCAATTTCTCAACTACATCTCTCAAATTATGGCATTCGTTGGTAGAATGACCGTGAGTTCCATGGAACAAACAAAACTTTCCCGTAGCGATCTCTTTTTTGGTTGAGTTTGTAACACCCCACGTCCATTAATGTCACTCGCAAAGGGAATGCATTAACTTCTATGGAGCATTTTAAGTGAATATAGAATAGAAAATCACAACAAGACAGATATAAAGCAGTACTTGAAAATTTAAAACTTTATTTATTGCAGTAGAACATAAATATGTTTGGTTACATCATCAAAAACCATAAACCAAAGTCAAGTACATAATATCCATCTTGATAAAACAAAGTACATAATCCCACTACTACAAATAGCCATAAAGAAAATGATAGGCTGAACTTTACTTCAGCAATCCAAATCTAAGTGCTCCCAAAGAGATCCCAATCAAGCTCCACTAGTACTAGTCCCACCCTTAGAACCGGGGGGGGAAGGAAGAAAAGAGGTGGAAACAAAGGGGGTCAGACATAAAGTCTGGCGAGTCCGATAACTCTAACAACATAATTATTAAAGCAATATGATAAGATATAAGTTGGAGAATAAGGTAATGACTGTGTGAACCACATGGGTATGGCAAGGCAATCAAGAGAAACAGAGATAACGTTAATGGCGCTTCCTAATCAATATAGGATAATTACTATACTCTACCGTACTGTACTGTACTAACACTAACTGCACCCCTACTAGTCACTCTAGAAATTTGATCCCTCTTGGCTAAATAGAACGATGATAGCTTCGTGTACTACTAGATGTACCCACTATCCTTCATGTTTGACTGTATATCTCTAGTTGCTATCATAGGTACCCAGCGTGTACCTATCCCCACTAGATGTACCCCTTCAATAAGTAATAATGGTAATTTCATGTACTCCTAGCTGACGTCATAGGTGCCGCCTGCTCCTATCTCCATTAGGTGTACCCCCTTAATAATTATTAACAATAGTGATAGCTTCGTGTACCCCTAGCTGACTACATAGGTGTCGTCTGCTCCTATCTCCACTAGGTGTACCCACTACCCTGTCCCATTCGATCAGCTCCCTAACTCGTAGATACTCGTGCAGGTCCCACAGTGGGGTGTATCACTCCCCAATATGGCAACCTTATACCATGCAAGGAATGCACGACTTATAACTACACGATGCAACAACGTCTTACCTACCAGCCCGGAACCACGCACGCACGTGACCCCATTGGACTTGCATTTCCACCGCTAACCCGTTTTGGCCTCTAACAATCAGACCCAGTAGGCGTGTCCCGTCCTCCACTTGGGTCGAGCTCACAAAGATACTTAATGGGCTACTGGACTGAAAAGGGCCCCCAATGCTTGACACAAGCTTTCCACCTAGGATTGGTCCCCTCTAGTACATCCCACTTAACCCCCTTCATGTCCACTTACATGTCTTAAATTTGGTTAAGGGTTTCTATTAGCAATTCCACATGCCACCCAAGGCACCCACTTAACCCCTATGTCCCACTTACATGTTTTACCTTGGTTAAGTGTTACTAATCATATTTCCTCATGCCACCCAAGGCACCCACTTAATCCCCATGTCCCACCACATGTTTTACTTTGGTTAAGTGTTTCTTAATTTATTACTACCGTAACCCCTGTAGGACCTTTCACATTAGACTGGCATTTGTGGCTGCTGGATTTGTCGGGCGGGTCCGGGCAGTCTTACACCATAAACGAGCCTAATCTCATGTCCATACAATTGTTATGCATTTAGTTTGGGCCTTTGACCTCTCACATTGGGCTACCATTTGTGGCTGCTGGATTTGCCGGGCGGGTCCGGGCAGTCGTACACCACAAATGAGTCCAACCTCGTGTCTTAGGCAATTAATTATACATAATTAATTTTCCCCAAATTTGAATTACTTTCCCTATTCAAATTTCCATATTTATTTATGTCCATAATTTATCACCTAAATTATGCTCATCTATTTATGGTATATAAATTATACCAATTTCATCACTAATTAATTTTATTCCTTAAAATTAATTACATGCCTTTTTAGGCCATTACATGCCAAATTCACAATATGTGTGTATCCACTATTATCCCCATCGTACCCCCGTCATTCGTTCGCTTAACATGACATATACATATTAGACTAGCAAATAGTCTAATACTTAAAAAAAAGGGAATAAACATCACAAAGTCACATACACACAATAATAGATCTAATTTGCATCTAACTTGCAATTAAGAATTACAACATACTTGCATAGTCTTTGTATTATCAAGGATCCAAAAATCATAGATCTAAAAGGTGTGAACTTGCATGTATGAACATAGTTTTACACCCAACTAGCCTAGGTAATTATCACAAACTTACATAAACTATGTATGTCGTCAACCTAAACATAAAAGTGTCATCTTGCATGACTATGGATCCAATAAAAGGTGTTTACCTGAGTAAACTATGGATCCACATAAAGTTGTAAACTTGCATAACTATACATGTCATAGTTTCAACATAAAAATGTCAACTTGAATATGGATCTAAACTTTAAAGGTGTGAACTTGTATATATGTGAATCCAATGATCACTTAAACTTGCATATGAACATAATACTTATACGAATTAGCATATGTTCCACATCCATATTCGCATAAAAACTGATGTTATAAACCTAGGTGATTGGATTATAAAAAGGGATTCATTGACACAAGTTAACATCATGAACTACTAGCATATATTTTAGATCCAAACTTACATAACATCATATAACTCGCATACAACTTGCGTGATCCTATTAACTTGCATAGCATCATATGTACAACTTGCATAATCATATTAACTTGCATAACATCATATATGAAACTTGCATAATCATATTAACTTGCATAATCATATTAATCTTGCATAACATCATACATGAAACTTGCATAACATCATATATAAAACTTGCATAACATCATATAATATGAATCAAGTTAACATGCATGATTAAACATATGAATTAGATTCACAACCACAACTTATAATCCAACGTATATCACATCATAATTAATTTAGCAATTATTTTGTTAAAGTGATCGAAATCACCATTCAACGAAGTTCTGGAATTTATTAGCATCCCTTTGTTGTAGTTGAATTTGATGTTGGATTGAATTGAGTTGCTTTAATCTTCTTCTAATTGGCGGCGGCTGCTCTAGGGTTCAAGACGACAGCATGACGGCCATAGTTTTAGTTTTAATTTTGATTTAGGGTTTGAGTCTGTGGGTCTTTTTATAGAGTTTTGAATTTATTTACAGCCGTCAGATCACTCTAGAATCCATCTAGGCCTTAGAAACCAAGTAATGATGTCAACAGACCAACCAGAAATCGCCACCTAAGCCCTAAAACATAAAATTTCGTCATAGACCATTTAGGGCCGATGGGACCAATTCCAAACCTCCTGAGTCGACCCTGGGGTCGACCCGAGACCCGACCTAGCGGGTCTCGGGTCGACCCATAAAATAGGTCGGTTTGGTGTTTTGCCTTCCCGCTTCCGCTATTTTGATTTTTTTCTTCTTAAATTTTAGGTTGAATTTTATTTTATTTTTATAAATATATCTATATATATTTCTATCTTCCTAATTAACCATTTTCACACTAAACTACTTTTTGAACCACGTTCACACTAAGCCGCTTTTTAGCCATTCCCCTAAAACAAAAATATGGGATTGTCGGGGATCGAACTCTGTACCTCTTGTATGCAAGTCACATGTTCCAACCAAATGAGCTACTTAGTCTTTTGCTTACAAACCTTAGAACAATGTTAAACATTTATTCTTTAATTTAGTTAATTCGATTATTCAAAAATCAGGGGTGTTGCAGAGTCTCTGGGTGGTGGCTTTTTATATTGCAATACATTGTATGTATCCAGATAAATGTTTTCCAATGTGTCACTTAACGGCGAATAGTTCTCAAAAGTTTGGAATCGAGATCTTTTGCTGGAGTTGTTCCCTCGGTTCCTATTCCTCCTATTGTCGTTTCCATTCCTGTTGTTATTACCTATGTTCTGGTTGCCGACGTTCACCTCAACCTTCCCCGAGCTGTCACCGGATTGCTTCACAGCAACATTGCTTTGGACGCCTTCCCTCGAGGCCTCTTCAGACTTTCTCTTTCTATCTGCATGAGTTTCCTCTCGCCTTAAGCGAATATTGGCCTTTTCGTAGAACAATTCCCTAGTGGGGGTGGTTTTCCGGATAGATAATCCCCGAATTCTGTGTCCGGGTCGACTCATTCTATTAAGGCTATCAAAATAGTGGGTTCATGAGGGTCACTGACTTCGGTGACAACCAGGTTGAAGCAGTCTAAATACGATTTCAAAGATTCACCCGGAGCCTACTTAATCTTTGACAACTCTATGACGCTTTTAGATTTTGGAGTGAGAAGTCAAAACTAGTTCATAAAGCGTTCACTTAATTCTTTAAAAGTTGATATCGACCGTGGAGGGAGTCAGGTGAACCACATCAGCGCCACATCTTCTAGATAAATTGGAAAGGCTTTGCATTTTACAGCATCAGGAGCTGTTGCGGCATTCATGAACAATGCATATCTCATTAGATGTTGTCCTGGGTCGGTTCTCCCTAAATACCTATCCATTTGTGGCAAGTTGAATCGTCGAGGGAATTGGAAGTCCAATATATCATCCGTAAATGGGGTATGACTTCGTTCAATGCCCCAGTCCTTATTGGTATAGTGTCGGCTTTTAGACATGATTTGGCGCACCATCGTCCATACATCAGCATTCGTTAATGTAGGCTCAGGCTCTCTGGCCCTAATGTTTGGATTACCCCTATGCTCCTGATTAGGGGATGTCCTCCTGTTTCTAGCGGCAGCTGCTCTACTCTGTTCCCTGCGCTCCCGGTCAATCTCGGGAGGTAAGTGTTGGAGGAGTTGTCCTTGTGTGGAATTAATAATATTAGGATCCCTGGGTAGAACGTGAGATCCACGCATGAGCAACAACATAGGTTCTCTCAAGCTTGGGTCATCAGGTTCTAACACGCGAGCAACATCTTCACGGTATCCCAAAGATCCATAGGTCAACTGATCAATATTTTGAGGTCGCTCAAGTGGCCTTCTTTCACGAGGGCGCTCTTCATCCGAAGAGGATGACTGGTTTGATGCAAGGCGGCGAGTTGGAGAAGGTGTCTTCTGCCTACGAAGCTCATTGATTTCCCTACTCATAGTGATCTTGTTCTCTTGCATATGAAGACTGTCACGCTTGTGAGCTTCCAAAGCATCTCTAGTACTTTCAAGCATATCTAGAGGCACAAAAAGTCTTTATGTGTAACTGGTGCAGATGGAACGGGTTGTTCACTATTCGTCATGGCCGGCATTGGAGCATTGGTGGGTGCTCGAATAGAGGTACCAGCTTCAGTCATATTCGGGTCGGGTCTGAGTAAGGAAGTGGAATCGGTTTGGTTCGGAGGGGGGTTCGAGCGGCATCTGTGTCTCTGCTTCGGTTCGGGGTCGAGCCATCCAGTCTGTTCGGAGCAATCAGATCGAACCGACCTACATCAGAGCTCTGCCCCCTCGACCTAGTTACAGTTGCAAACCTTCGTTAGCTTCATTCTCTTGAGCGCCTTGCACTTATTTCCCTTTTCCTTTAGCCATAATGTCCAATTCTTCAATGATTAATCAACAAATACTTGAAAATGTCGGCAACAAAGGATTAACTTCTTTGAACTTGAAGGTCCAAATAGTAGAATGAAAATCCCAAAAAGCGGAGAATTCAAAGATTTCTCTGTGAAAGCACCAAAATGTTAGATCCAAAAATGGCTCTAACACCCAAACTAGCAATAATTTCTAATGAAATGAAATCAAAAACACAGAAGAAACACTCGATTTATAGTGGTTTGGCATTAAAGAGACTACACCCACTTTCTACTCTTTGAATTGATGACTTGAATGCAAATACAATAATGGTTCTCACTCAATTTCGCTCATAAAATGCATGAATTCACTCAATCTCTTCTAAAATGTACTTTAAAAGATGATTGTACTTTAAAAGATGATTGTAATTTGAATATCTTAGTGAAATTCGGTTTATGAAGGAGTGTGAGCTCTGAAAATGCCAAAAGATCCCTTCAAATTGCCTTTGGAGGCGTATTTATAGGTGGAAAGTCTCCCAAGATCGGATTCGGATCGAAGACACGTGGCCTTCATCGCTAGAAAATTGGGATTGGGTGCTCTGATGTGGCGCCAACGCACTATCTTTGTGGGTGATCGTGGGGGAACGTGTGTACAACCGTTCCGAGTTTTCAGGGAACGTGAGCTATAATTGCCTCCGCTTCTGACTCGGGTCGGATATGCGATGGAGAGTGGGGACGGGCCGGATCGATCTGAACCGATCCGATTCAGCCTGTGCTCCTTTATTTCTCGTTCCACAAAGCTTTGACTTGGCCAAAAAATTCCGATCTGAACCGACCTTCTGGAGAGTGTTCTTCTAGTCAACATTCTTATAATCAATACTCCCAATCGATCGGTCTTTTAACTTTGTGTAGCCTAGTTCAAAAAGTAGGCTAACAGAACTATTGTTCTGTCTAAATGTAATGTCCCGACTTTTTCTAACTTTTGATAATCATTTTAATGAGAAGATTAAAATGAAATAAGCCATTTAACAAACTAAATTTATATAAAACATATGTGAAAACATATGAATGTATGAATAAACAAATAATGTACATATATAACGTTATGATTAAACTTGATTAACATAATATAAATATGTAAGATTTAACTTGAAACATATTAGAAGTGTATATATATATATATATATATATATATATATATATATATATATGGGTGTATACTTAAATACACATATAGGATAACATGTAATACATATAAAAGAGGGGACATTAGTCACTTTAAAAATTTAAAAAGGGTTTGAAACAAAAAACAACAACAAGTATGCATGGCAGGTGGAAACAATTCGGCCATATATGTACATAAACACATGTAATACAATTGCACACAAAATGTTTGACCATTTGACTAAATGGTAAATATCAAATGTAAATATAGATAAGACAAAACAAGGTAAGTCATATGGAGACAAATTTCTCAAAGTAATGTTATTAAAAACAGTAGCACTAAATATAGGAGGAGCTAGCACCTAATTCTATCTCAACACAAACTTGTGCATAGGTGTAAATTTTTAGCAAAATATCTCAATACTTAGCAACTAAGAAAACCTATTTTATAATGCATGAAAAGAAAGGAAGTGATAGGCATTTAATGAAAGGGATGGTAGGAGATGTGTGCTTCTAGAAGCTTTAACATAGGACAAGCTCATTGGCCAAAAATATCTAAGTAAAACAAATATTTTCCATGCTTGGTTTTCATGAAATAGCCGTAGGAACTAAAGAAGAGGAATGAGGCTAGTAATAAAACACTGTAGAAAGCATGTGAGGAAAATGATTTTTAAACACATAAGAATTGGCTATAAATACACACGAGAACTCACATTTCTCCCTTACAAACAAGCACTAAGTAAAAACTAAATACTGAAGATCTTGTTCTTTGGAAATTGGAAAGCATTAAGGTGAGTAAACCTTGTTTAGATTCCTTGTTTGATTACTTTATTGTAAGCAGTTTTGTGTATGTCTAGTTTTAGCTGCAAGTTCATGATAGGATAACATCATCATCTGGCCAACAAACAACACCTGATTGATGCTAGAAACCCCTGAAATACATTTGTTATCAACTTTTATATTCAGATATAAGAGTACTAGTATGTTTTGCATAAGTGTTGATAGTTTAAACCATTTGAAAGAAACCTGTTATTGAGTTCTGTAAACACAAAGCATTTTGATCACTTGTTCTCAGAAGAGAATGCTACTAAACCCTCACACTAGTGTTATGTAAATACAAGTGTATAATGTATATACCTTAGTGATCTAACCAAAGTAAACAAGAATGAAATAACAAATGGAACTAGAAACCAGAAAATAGAGAAACAGATTGTTCTCTGTAACCAATCACCAAACATGGATTTTCAAACATCACAGAATCTTAGTTTCATTATATAAATAGAATCATGTTGCCAAACCATGATTTTTAATGGAAGTTTTATGATTTTTAACCCTGTGTTGATCGAGAATTGTGGGGATGAACGGAATTTGGGTTTTGATCGATATACGGCGATCCTGGTGATCGGAGGTCATGGCAAGAGGAGGAGAGGGATGTTTAGGGAAGAGGGGTACGGAAAAAATATAAAACGATTTTTCCATTACATGGACTTTGAAAATGAATTGAATTTAGGGTTTTATTTTATTTTTGGGAGCATGGAGCTTGGCGTCGAACTGCACCACCGTGAGGGGAAACGGGACCGCCGCACCTGGGGGGATCAACGGGGTAGGTTGTCGCCGTGATGTGACCGGAGTTGGAGGCATCCAGTGGACTGAGGAGGGAGCAGCCATGGGTTTCCTCGATGAAACCCATACAGTGATGATGGAGGAGAACAGTGAAATCACTTTAGCGATGGTGGTGGTGGGATCTGGAGGTGGCGACGTGATCCCGAAGTGAAGTATGACATGTCTGAACGTTCGAAGCTGGTGGGTGATCATAAGATGGTGTGTGCACGTGCATGGATATACGTGTATGAGAAGTGATCGGGCAAATACTGGAGCATGGGGAAAACAAGGTGAACGACGTGATGAGCACGGTGACTGGAGACTTGGCACATTGGTACTTTGGCATTGGGAAAGTACCAGGTGGTACTTTGGCAAACCACGAAAAACATGGTTGTGGCATCAGATTTTGAAGGGAAAACACATGCACAGGCAAAGTGGTACTTTGGTAATGGGTAAAGTGGTACTTTGGGGCGGAGTACCAGGTGGTACTTTGGGCGGTGAGGAAATCACGGTTGTGGCAAGGGATTTTGAGGGTTGGCACATTGGCACTTTGGTAAATTGGGAAAGTACCAAGTGGTACTTTGGCAAAATGGAAATACACGGTTGCATCATCAGTTCTGGAGGGAGGAACACGAGCGCAGCAACTTGGCACTTGGTAAATTGGGAAAGTACCAAGTGGTACTTTGGCATTGCGGAGCGCATGAGAGCTGGAGCGGTTTGGCAAGCGAGATCATGGTGTTTTGGAGCTGGCACTTTGGCAAACTGGTATTTTAGTCAATGCGCTAATAAACGAGTTTCTGAACGAGGTTTTAAATTAAAAACGGTTTTAATTTAAAAATAGAAAATAAATAAAAATTAAAAATAATTAAATAATTAAATGAAAAGAGAATTTTTATTTAATTTGTAGGCAAGTGGAAGGAAAAAAATAGCCAGAAGATCGAGTACAGAAATTTGACCGTAGAATTTCGACAAAGTTAAAATTTGAAATAAAAGGAAAATAATTAATTTAAATTATTTATGATTAATTAAACGTAAGAAAATATTTTACAAAGAAAACTGGAGTATTGAACATCATCTAAACATCGATGATAAACGAAGCAAAGTACCGTGTTCGACGCACATGCTTATTTCGCTCATTTTAAATATTGGTCAAAACTGTATAAAATACTGTGTGCAACGCACACACTTTAACTGTTCATTTATAAAAGATAATTATAGTATCCAGATATGAACAAGGTAAACATATACTGTTTTTTTGATAATAAAGAATGTGTAAACTGAATTATAATCAGACTAAGCTGAGAATTATTTATCAACTGTAAGACATTTCGTACATCGTTTCGAAGAGTCCGGAATAAATATTCCACTTCGACTTGAATTATACGACGCGTATCAAAATATTGAAGACGGAGATTTGCAAGGACTATTTTAAATAGTACTTTCGGTTTGTTCAGCCCCAGAACAACCCGAATGGACGAGTGTCTGACAACATATATCAGTTAGATTCTACACATCGAAATTACATGAGTGTATTACGTTGGTGGCGGAGAAATTCGTTTCTCTTAGTTTTATTGCCCGCAATATATTTGGAAATCGAATGAGTGTTTCTGACGGATATGACGATGTGGCATTCAAAGAAATTGAAGAAACAATCTGTCAGAAGGATAAACGTAACTTCTAGCCTCACAACCAGGAAGTGACAAAAATCGGGCAAGGCAGCATGGTTAGGTGGGTCATATTCAAGTAGGGTATATTATCACCATCTAGAGAAATTCCATATTTAACTTCTTAATCTCTTTTTGCTGCTGCAACCTTCGGAATCGGTGGGTCATTCCCAACCGTGGAAGTGGTAATATATTCGTTACACTCAAGCTAAATGAGTGGACGGTCATGTGTGGCCGGGTTGCAAGACGTTCTTATTGAACCCCAGTGTATCCCCTCTAGATTGCACTGATCGACAGGTGATCCCATACCTTGTCAGTTGGAAATCCAATCTCCAATAAGCACTCTGCGATTTTAGATTTTATACTATATAGGTGAACATGAGATGCAAGTGTTTCACTAAATGATTATTTATTTGATATAAACTATTGTAATATCAAATGTTTTGATATCAAGATAATTGGGTCATTATCCATATATTAGTTATGGATTGGTCTAAAGATTTCTAAAGTAAATGAATCAGTCAATATGGAAAACCTTATTCTTATTTTCCCTGTTTCCAAATTATTTAACTGTGTTTACTCACACCAGTCCCTTGACTGACCCAGAGTTTATTTTCTGTGTTTCCTAAACTTTTGGGTACTCATAATATTTATTATGAGTAGACAAGTAATTTAGGTAGGCAAATGGAACCTATGAAGTCAAGTTTAAGACCAATCTAGTAGTATAACTATTTCTATGTATCCAGTTTAAGTATCTGTATTACCCTAGTGATCATGTATAATTATGTTGTACTATGATGATGTAATATGATGTTGTACTATGATGTATCAGACCATGTTATGTAATATATTATGTATTTGTGAAATTCCGCTGTGAGATTTTGATGTTTTCTTATTCTTCTATTCTATTAGTTCTATCTTTTCTATCTCATCTTCTAAATTCTTTCAATAACGACACGACTTTCGAGGCATCGAAAATCGCGTCTTACACTAAATCTCCTATTTCAATACTCATGTTAGTTGTTACTGGACTCACCATACTTATGTTTGATCTAGTTTCCTTTCTTCCTTCTCTCTTCCCTTTCCCCCTCCCCAAGTTCTTAGCGCTGAGGAACTCAAAGTAGAGATTTGGTACAGCTCAGCTTATTGGAGATTTTTGCTTGACTTACTTTTTGCTTGTTCACGTACTGTTCTACGTTTGACTTGCTATTGTATTTGATGTTGAGAGGGATTCTATTTAGCACTCTGATTATAATGGTTTTTCATAAGACAGTTATGGGGTTTATGATGAACATTTTGTGATGTAATAACAGTTCTGTTATGTTTTAAATAAATTTAAATTCCGTTGTGTTTTATATGTTATCTTATGAATTTTTAGTCTCTGCAATACAAGTTTATACCTATATGCTTCATATTCCTTAGCGAAATCCTCATACGAGTGACGTTAAGGAGTGTAGGGTGTTTCAAGGCAAGTGTTAATTCCCCTTTAATAAGGTCGTTACGTTTTGGATTTGAATGTTGGATAACTCGCAAATCAAGCATGAATGGTTATATAAATCTATGAATATTTGGATTCATCGGAATATCGTTTTGAAATAAACTTGATTAGAATCCAGAATTTGGCTAAGTGTCGGATCGGTATGAATCCAAACCAAAGGAACATGACTGGAAATTTGGCTAAATCTCCGATCGATACCTATCTAAGACATAAAATTTCAAAAGTTTTAGAAGAACTTCATCAATAACTCAAAATCGAAAGCTCAAATCACCAAACCAAAAGCAAAAGAGACAAAGAGATAAAGTAGGGGACCCTCCCTAAGGGTCGCACTCCTTGAGGTGCAAGCCCCAGGGATCAATATCAATCCCTCATGTCACGGAGCAATCCAGACCTTATCTCATGACTCGGGTCATCTCACAATGATAAGCCCCCTCTGTGATTTTTTAGACTGATCGGCTTCGTTTTTACTCTATAAATAAACCACCAAGGACTCTAGAAAAAAGAGCTTCTATTTAGGGGGAGGGGAGGGGGAGGTGGGCTTCTCTCTACGTAGGGACTCTTATCATTTTCTAACTTCAACTGCTATTTCTACACTCTTGCCTCAAACAAATAACTATGTTGTAATCTAACAGTATACATAATAGATCATTCCAAGTGGACATAAGTCATAGTTCGCCGAACCACAATAAATTTTGTGTATTCCTTGCTTCTATGTGTCTTCTATTTTATTTCTATTTTTTTTTTTTTTTTTTAATTTACTTATGTACTCTATGATCTGAATTGTTAATTATTCTATGTGATTGTCTTGGGAACTACATACATCTGGCTTATTTATCAAAATCTAGTCTAACACCAATAAACTATTTCTTTGGCATAGCACCAACAAACTATTTCCGTTGTCTCAAAATATGATTTGTTTTATACATTAACCCCTCATTCAAATATGGAGCTTACTGGATGACAAAATACCAGGAGACTGAAAAATCTGCGTGTGCGTAAAGCTTATTTAAATACAAATTTAAACGTAAGACATCTCGACTATTAAAACCCTTAGATTTCACCTTTCAGCAAAATAAACCATGTTACACTTCAATTAGTTCACGCTCGTAAAAACAATAGCTTATGGACAAACAAAACGAAAGCACTGACCAACCTGCATATTTTATCAACGAAAACTACTATAAAAACACAATGGGAGGATGACAGTGTAATTCACTGGATGCAAAATCCCACATATTACATTGGACGGTTATTGAACACAATAAAAACTAGAGGGCTACAAAATGGTACATCTCCAAAACGAAAAAATAAATTATGAAATCATGTACTTCTCATATGCTTTCGTTCCAACCCAGTTAAAGATTGTAATAAATCATCGCAAGTAACTTCTCCACGATCACAATCAACCCTCTTTTCATTCTTTTCCTTCGTAACGGACGAAATATCCAAGTCTTCACCAACGCCATTATCAAATCCATCATTACAATCCTCTATTTTGGTTTTCCATCTAATCCCCATTGTTTCTGCTTGATCGGCAAATTTAACTCTAGATACAGAAGAACCACATATATCTTTGTATGTTTCGTAACCAGCAGCACGAGTATTTCCGCCTTCTAATAGTATTCCTAGAGGATGCAACACACTGATAGCATCGTCGTCCCTTTCCAATTTGTCCTTCAATAACAAGAAATCGTTCACCAATTCTTTCTTACTGAATTGAACAAGTGCAGCAGTGGAATCTAAGAAAAAGACAGTAGTGACGGAATGTTTACCAAATGCTTTAGAGAGAGAATCTTGTAAATCTTTTGGTTTGATTTTGGATTGGAATCCCCAAATTAATACGATATTAGAAAATATAATTGTCGGATATTTACGTTTGTAGCCTGATTCTGGAATCTCGATGCCTGTACTCAAGTTGATTACTGTTCCACTATTCCAGCTTGGGTATACATAGTTTATGAAGGATTTGAGAATGGCGTTATCGGTGAAGTTGATTATCGGTGAGTTGGCTTCGAATTTAATGCCTAAATGGGTGCACGCTTGAGCAAATACGCATCCTGTCATGAATGCATCGTAGCCTGCTTCATGCTTTGCACCTGAGTTCCAAGTGGGTGACCTGTTTGTTTGAAAATCATGTTATAGCCAAATGATAAGGTTATTTAAAACAGTCACTTAATTTCCCTAAAGCATATAAACTATAAAGTAAGAGTATTTTAAACTTTTAAACTTTCTCACAAACCAAGGAATTGGAAAACCTACTACAACAATCAACAAATATGAAGATAACAACAATAATCTGATATTAGGTCTCTTAATTTCCTAGGATATTTTCAAAATTACAGTTTTAGAGATTGTTCCCATCCCTCTTCACTGCATAAAAAGCCATGTTAAACATGGCAGTTGTTGATCAAAAGTGATTTCAATAACTATACTTCACGAAAAATTTGATCCAAAACAGAAATGGACTAAGAATGAATATTGATGTTGGCGACTTCATTCTTTTGAGAAAAGGCAAGGATGATGCATTGGTAATCAATGGATGATAAACAAATAATATTAAAATATTTTTCGCAAATATGAGCTAACTAATAACTTAATATCAAGGATGATACTGTATGCACCTAAAAAACATAACCCCCACCCATATAAACGAATAATAAAATAAATTAATCAAAACCACTTCAAAAACTCACCATGCTCGGATAAATTATACTACACTAAAAATAAAAGGAGAAACTTGCATGACTGAGCATTATAATATAAAAAAGACTTTAATTCTTGAACATACCGATTTCCTCTATTATCACCTTCAATGATAGAAGAAAGTGAGGTAATTAGGTAAATAATGTAAGCGAAATTATTTGCTTGAAACCTATTTGCTTGAAACCTCCATTTCAAAAAATAAATAGTGGAAAGTGAATGATAGTGGAATGTGAATGATGATAAATAGTGGAACGTAAATGATGAAGGAACAATGATATGTACCCTGTTTCAGCAGCGTTCTCCGCTTCAGCCTCTACTTCCACGTATGATTTGGATGAAGAACTAGAAGGTTTTTTGGCCATAGAAGATATATTCGGGCACAATAACGAGAAAGCAGAAGACAATGATTTACTATTTTTCTTCATCAGGCGCTGAATTGCATCATTCACATTGATAAGGTGTTTGGTATCAATGATGCATGGAAAGCTTTCGTGTACAGAGGATGCGAATTCCCCCATAGTTGAAGGAAGCCGACAAACAAATTTAGAATATATATGTGCAACATCTGCTCATAAGAAATGTTTAGGATAAAAGTAACGTATAAATTGATATATGAAGGGCAGAATGCATCGTAAAACATACCTAACAAACAATTATGCCCAACAATCAATTTTTTTTCAGTCGATAGAATATCAATTATATGACGAAAGCCAATTGCAGAGTGGATTTTTGCTTCAGAAATTTTCTGCATATCATCCTCCACTTCTTTCTGTGCAAAAATAAAAAAATCGGAAACATTAGTACTCAAATAAGATATATCAATAGATAGTTGCTCCGTTCTTACATTAAATAAATGTACGCTGAAAATATTAAATACTTACCAAATGCATGTTGGTATATAATCAAATAAGAAGATTTTCTTTTTTGTAAAATAAATCTGTAATAACGACAAACAAATCAATTGACAAACACCTTGTCCAACCTGGTTAAGACTCTTGGACATAAAGCAAAAGATCATGGGTTTGATTCCCGTTCGGCGGGGTCAACCCATTTGCCAGTAGAATGTTATATAGTACCTAAGCTTGTATAAAAACTATAAAGTACCAATTTCAACGACCAATTATTATTATTATTTTTAAAAACATTCATCTTTGACAATGTTCTTGTCTGACATCCTTTCTTACATAGAAAATAGATAATTACATGCATGTTTAGTATTATAAGAAACTTATCAGAGTTGAGAATTGGTTACTTTCTAATGAATTGTAAAAAAAAGTGAAATATTCTGGTTACAGGATCGGCATAAAATCCAGAGAACACCTGCTTTCACATGGCATGCTGTTGATAAATTTTCCAAACATTAATGGAAGGAGGGGGGTGGGGGGGGGGGGGGGGATGCAAGAATTAATAATAAATGTAAGGGGAAAACATGCAAGAGTTAACATTGGAATAGTCGAAAGTAAGTATAGTATGGACAGTGCAAATATTTCAAACTTCCATTTCATGGCCATTCGACATTCAAAGTATGAAAGATGGATGTTGAATATCAAATCGGATCAAATATGGTTAACCTACAAAGATTCAAAAGTTTTAGCTTTAAATTTAAATCAGAAACAAGTTCAAATTTGCATTACACTAAAGATAATTAATATAATTGCTTAAAACTTTAGATTTAAATAACACTTGTCATCACCTCATATCATTATCTAATACATTAGAAGTCTGAAGTCAATGATAAAATATTAGATAGACGGGAAAAAGTTAGTACCATACCATGAGAGAGAATTTATCTTGAACTGAATCTGTATATGCTACAAACTTCTGCAGCAAGTTATTTTCATCATTCCCACAAACGTATACAAGATCACTAAAGTATTTTCGCAGTACCTGCAATGCAAGTATATTTATAAAACATGACCAAATGACTTCAGAAGCTATTCGGTTATAAAGCCAAAACTTTAACTATTCAGTTATACCATATTATATTCTAGCCTAGCAGCTAGCATAACATTATTTTGGCAGAAGCAAATTTCGTGCATTTAATGACATGTCTCTTCGGGAAGTAACAGCATAAAACATGGTTTTCTTGCCAACACAATATACTAACAACACATTACATACCCTACACCTCAAATAAGTTATAATAAAAGTAATTTACATATTTATTTCTCGTATACCATCGTGTGATAATTCCAATCTTTTATCGGACATGCAGGTGTTAGAAACACTCAGTGATTCTCACTCACACAGAGTCACATGTTACAAGTATATCTCTAATCATTGAAGAAATCCATCATGTATCTTGAGTATTTCAATGTACAAAGTGAAGCTTGTTATAAGTGATTACTTAAACTGCCTGAGGCCTACATTGACTGAAAAATGTAGTAGCATACCATAATTTGAAGGATGGACACTAAAAATTTTCTGTG
This sequence comes from Allium sativum, assembly GCA_030737875.1. NCBI lineage: Eukaryota > Viridiplantae > Streptophyta > Magnoliopsida > Asparagales > Amaryllidaceae > Allium > Allium sativum. The sequence continues at coordinate 1,010,885,899 of CM060926.1, read as the reverse complement.
AAAAGTACTGTACACGTGTGTGAAAGTATGAAAACTCCATTAAATATGATATGAAAATTTCAGTGCAAATGAGAAATCTAAGCACCATTGATTTATGCATTTTTGTCATATTTCTTATGTGAGTGAACTCTCACTAGTGGTAGAGAAAAAAAAGCAGGGGATCTGAAATTACTTTATATATGCAAAAGTCAACTTATATTATATTCTATATGTTTAAACTATCCACATTCAACTGTCATAGGCTCCCAAAAGGCGTTAAGAAGCAGCTAGCAATATTCATGTATATCAACATAAATTACTCTATTAGAGATTCATTTTTATTTGAAAACCTCTTTCAACTTCATTTTGAAATACATAAATAAATATGACAAAATGATGGTTCCGAAAGGAGGTTAATGAAACAAATTGGAACTGAAAGGTCAGTGCAAAACAAGATTAACTCCAAAACCACTACCTGTTTAATCAACTTCAATTGGTGAGAACTATATCCACTTAGCATAACAGCAGGGCGCATTTTGAAGAAAACTGTTTGGAAATGCACGCTAGACTCATTATGATTTCCTGTAGAATGAGTGGCTTCATTTGTACGCCTTAATATACTGCAACGCCATTCTTGAAATCTAATTTTCATCCGCTCGGCGAATAGAAGATCTGCTGTACTCTTTAGCAAAATTTCTGCAGTTTCTTCAGAAGTAGAACTTGATAAATCGGAATCATTGTCCGATAACTTCTGTAGAGCCTCCGATTCTTGAGTTCTAGACAAATAAGATATTCCTGATATAGCAGAATGATGTAAATACTTCAATAACAAACGTATACGCTGCAGTGTCGTACACACCCATCATGATCTAATATGGAATGTCTAACCATACTTTTAAATATTTATTTACAACGGTGGGCATATACAGAAATACGGGAAGAACACACAAGTACTGGAAGTGGTAGAATAAAATTATAGTAAAATAACCTTCATGTATCCATGCATTGAAATCAAATTGATGTAGAGCAAGAAAATTAATCGAAGTTGTCTGGCAAAGAAATTCATATGTAGAATTATCTCTTGGAAACTCTCTCCGAGGAAACACATAAAAAGTATTCCTGACAACAAAAGAAGATAAAATTATATTTTATAACCACAATCACTAGCATACAAACATGAAAAAAATTCTCATAACAAAATAGAAAAATTAGATGATAAATAAGTACTTAATTTCAGTATTTTATGTGTGTAAATTTAGTGGTGGTAAAATGAACATAACAGAACTTTGATACTGCTAGAACTTCAGCTTCTCTTAAAAGGTTAACAGGAGTCAATAAAAATTCAATGATAGCAGAAAGGTAAGCAGTGAAACGTTCCATCTTTGAGATGGAAAACAAGATATAGTTATCATTAGACTCCTGCAAATCTTGCAAGTTCCAGTAGCCCATCGGTGTCTTGGTGTACGGATCCCCATCATTGGATATGTTTACCCCAACTATAAAAGATCACAAATTACTTGCAGAGCCATGTATATAATTTTATCCCTGTGCATAGGCATTCGAAAGAATAAAAGTAAATATGAGTGTTAATGTTTCCAGAACGAGACTCGGATTGTATATCATAAAATCCATACTTAATTTGGTTATTGTATTTGTCATAAATTTAAATATTCATATGTTACTGTGTACATATTTGTACAATCAAAAAACTAGCTTAATGTATATTATTTAATGATTAAAGGTTTGTTAATATTTGTTTCAACTGGGGGGGGGGGGGGGGGTCACTGTTTTAGCAATTGAGTTTTGACAACATCCAACGAGTAATGTATACCACTATGCAATTGTTTAAATAGGCTTTAGGTATGTATTCTACGCAATTGTTTAAAAACGCTTCAGGTATGTATTCACTTTTCTTGGAAAGCATCCAATCATTGTTCCCACACTTGCAATATGCTCAGGATATTTGTATCGGATGATTCAAATATTTTTATTTAACACATTTGACGTAGTTTTAGAATTTAATAAAAACATATGAAAACCAATTACCTTTTCAATTACTAGTTTTAGGGAACTACCACTGAGGTCTCGCTCAACTATGGAACGCTAAAAGAAAATAATTCGTTGACTGTGAAGTCAAAGCTTACCTCTCAAAGAAGCAATCCTGCAGGCTATATCACTTAACAGGGTTTAGACGAATGACAAAAAACTGTAAAAGTGAAGTTTATGAATAGAATCACAACATTAATTGTATAATAAATTGAATAATGAATTTTATGTGATAAAATTTACTAAATTTCGAATCGAACGTTAAGTTATGACTGTGTGATTACGTATTTGAGTCCATGTGTTACATCATCAATAGGTTTAAAATTTATTACATCACAGCTGGCATATTTACATTCAAATATATATTACAAGGTTTCTAGATCATCCTTGGCATGTAGATTTTCCATCATCCTCCTTTTGTTATTGTTAATCCGGTTCTTACCCGAATAGAAGTCCAAAAGAGTTAGAACATCCAAACTTAGTCAGAATCACCCGAAACTTTATCAAAGCAAGCAGAAGACGACAAGAATGAAACTCAGATAAATCAAGGAAAAAAATAATCCAAGTATTCAGGTTGGCACCAACCCAAATCCTGCAGGTCAGCGCCGACCCGAATCCATGCATTGTGACCAAATATGGGTGACTCCATCATGTTTTTTGATGACTCATTAGCATGCCCACCAAGTTTGGAAGCAATCAGATGCATCTAGCTCAAGGTATTGATGCAGTTCAAGTCAACTCAAGTGTAATTTCTATCAAAGGAAGCCCGAAAATTATGAAACATGGCAAGAAGCACCGCGAGAAGGTAAAAAAGGCAACTGAAAGGGTCTCAACCCTAAGAATCATATGGGGTTCAAACTTTTGGCGTGCCTTTCTGTCCTCAGTGCAAGTCTTCTAATATAGTAGCCTGACCCAACTCATATCTAATCTCCTATAAATACCAAACTACATGCAACGTAAAGGGGATTTGCATTCTTCTTGCCTACATGATAATTCCTCAAGCTCCTTCTACCAAATAACAATAACTAAAGAGGCTGCTGTGATCTATTCCAAACAACCTTTGTACTAGTTATTCATCTTTATTCAATCAATTGTATCACATATTACTTGTAATTGGCAGACGGTGAATAAAATCAAACTTATAAGATGCACGTAGACTTAATTAACAAGCAAACCACTATAAATCTACGTTTTCTTTCTCTTTTCTCCTTTTCATTTACTTTACTTGCATTGTCTACATCTCTTTCTTTTTAACATTTTGTGCTTTCATCGAGAATTTGAACATGATAGTAGATCTAAGCTATCTACCACTCCTAGAAATTAGATTTACAACTTGAGCTATGAAAGGTCCACTAATAATAAATCTCGTCAACACCTCAAGTTAGAAGCGAGTTTATCGACCCAGTCGACAAGGGGTTAATAGTTAAGTTGATGTGATTCAGAAACCCTCGATTGTATATCAGCAGGCTTGTCGAACCATTCGATAAGGTTCATTAAGATTCAACAAACTAGAGCTGGCATATAAGAATTTGCATATAAGTAAACTTTTATTTCCATGCACTTATGATACGTATGAATAACAAAGGAACACTTAAAATTATTTATTTCCAATTTAATTTAGGGTTACGGACTTGTGGGTTGAGCACAAATGAAACAAAGCTAAGAGTGATTCACGGATCCGGCCCTTCCAAATGGTGTCCTTCCGCTTCCATTTATAGAGGTAGCAAGGTTTGTCGTCTTGGTCATATCGCTTATGTCCTTATCCACCGGGTTGTTCCTTGTCGTCTTGATACTTCTACTTTCCAGTGTTGCCAAGTGTGTTGAAGCGACAAGCTATCTTGACGATAAGTTTCCCTATGTCGACAAAACTCCTTAAAACTTACTTACCGATGAAGGCGGCAAGGCTGAAGTCAATAAGGCTTGAAGACGACTGCGCAAGGTATTAATGTGGCAAGGCAAATGGTGACAAGGTTCATCTTTAACATGTGCAATAGGACCAATGACACACCAAGGAGGTTTATTCCCAAGTCATTGACGCGGGATTATTGGTCAAATCGATAGGCTTCCTTATCGATCAAGTCGATAAGCTCAGAGCACATACGCTTCCAACGTTGATGGGTCATTCCTTATCAATTAAGTCAATAAGCTCTGAGTCTTTGATAGTGACGATAAACGACAAGCATCAATGGTTGTAAGTGATAGGTTTCAGTGGCGTTAAGCGGTAAGTCTGATTTCTTGTTTGACAAGCGATAGGTTGGCCTTCTTCTAAACTTCTCGAATCTATGCAGATGACAAGTTTTGATGATAAAAATAACCTTGCTGCTATCGACTGAGAATATGTTATGATGTAACACTAGCCTCTTTGTATAAATATTTGTCAACTTTTAAGTCGATATTGTGCATTTATCCTTATCGGGACCAATCTGGATTGCTGATTTGAAATGTAGCGCTTCATCTCCTAAAATTGGCCTATATATACAATTGTTTTTCATTATTTCTTTTTTCTTTTTTTTTTATTTGCAATTAAAACTTCAAGCAAATAGCATTATTCTCTTTCAGGTTTGTTTCTAAATTCTTTTTGAATCTTCTTAGCAATTATTAATGTCGACATAATTTATTTTATCAAACCATAAATTCCCGATTTGATTTTGGAGATAATCACTTGTCCAACCTCACATTATTTTTATGCATGCCACATGTTTGTAAATATTCTTTACCGACTAGCATTATTAAGAATGAGATATGCTAAACTATGAATTACACATGGATGACAATCTTTGTCGACCGTATTAATAGGGTTTATTCTATCCATAAGAACATGTAACTTACATGAAATAAGGCTAATTGATTCAGTCGACAAGGATTTCTCATCCACCTAATCGATAAGTATACCTATCGACCATGTTGACAAGGGCTAACGCTAATCATTGTACGTTGATGTGTATATTATGCTTTGACTCATGTTTATTCAGGAATTTATGTAGATTCATTCGTTCTAATAATGAAGTTTGGCTAAAATCACTTCGAATTTTATCAAATTATACCATAAAATTTAATATGGACGACAAACCTTGCTATCAGAATAATCCATGTCGCTACAATTCATTATTAATCATTTGAACTATGTTAACATTTGTTATCGCTTTCATTCAATATGGTCGACAAGCCATGCAAACTTTATTTATGCGACAAGTCTTGTCGCCTTGGTATGAGATGTTTTGTGAGCTTAGAACTATGATAACGCATTATTGCCTTTATTCAAACATCACTATTACTTTTTGATTTTCGTGTGGAACCTAAGACTTCACTCAAGACATTGCTTGTTGGTCTTAGTAAACCCCACGGGTGGTGTATACCCCGATTTTTCAACGTCTACGCACCACCAAAATAGTCACCCTAGAAGTTGGCAAAGACGACCCTCGAACCTGAGACCTCCTATGTCTCATCCCAATTTGTCTGCCTCTAAACATCACTATTACTTTGCCAACAAAGTCGACATGGTCTATCCACATCTTTTTAGTTAAACATTGTATAATTACTGATTACAGCATGATGTTATCAACTTAGTCGATAAGGTTAGCAGTCATCGACAGGGTTGACATTACATGCTTATATTACCTTAGCTAATATAACATGCCTGAGGTTGGATGAACAAACATTATATGACATTAATTGTTAAATTAAGTATGACTTATGTTGTATTCATGGTATTTAATTACTGAAACAATATCGTCTGGCAGTGAAATGAACTCTGCTTCCAAGACTTCCACCAAGAAAATGAGCTCTGGCCCAAAAGGATCTCCCAAGCCTAGGCTACTTTCTCAACCTTCCAACATCACTTCTTAGGCTGATGTGGATTCTATTTTGAATCAATTCAAAATTTCAAATGTTGAAGGCATTCCAACCAATTCAAGTGACGCTATATTCTCCCTTCCCCCGGGGCATTTTGCATATGCTCTGGTGCACATCTGGCATAAAGGATTTCTCTCTCTTCCAGAATTCATTCAAGAATATTTAGATTGTCTCAAGGTCGCATCAATCCAGCTCTACCTAACACTTACACATACTTTATAAGTTTGGAAATCCTGATCTGGAAAGCGGGTTTTCCTTCTCTTGATTCAACTGTTTTTCATTATATGGTAAGACTTACGAAGAGTACCAAGGATAAGAATCAAGTGACATAGATATTACCGTCATCCCAAGTGTCTTATCCCTGACATGATTAACAAGACGCGGAAATGAGATAACGGTATTTCTTTGTCAAACGCTCCTCTAACATCAGAGTAAAACTTGGATACGCTGGTAATTTCCTCTCCTTATTAATTTTTAACTTGCACATGGATTTTTTTTCCTTGTTTGGCATCACCGTTATCACGGCGCTCGACTAGTCGCGACTAGTTGACTAATCGAGAGCAAACCATCGACACGAAATCTCGACTTGCTTTTTGTATGAATTTCGGGTGCCTGAGTAGAAATTAGTCGACTAATCGACTAGTTGAGTCGACTAGGTTGTTATTAGTATCGACCGGTTTAGTGTTGGCCCATTTTAGAGAGAAAAAACCCCGAACCCCTTACAGTTATCGATACATCAAACAGGAAAAAAACTGAATAGTACAGGTGGAATTTGGAAGTTGCATTTCTATGACTACATTTTTTACTTAGTACAAATTGATTTGGGCTTTACATTAAACAATGTATCGCATAACATTATCTTGACCCATATATGATTTGTGACTAAAATCGTATCTTTGAGTTAATTATGTAGCAATATTTTCTAAATATAACAATATATGATTTTGTTAACACGCTTTTCCATTGAGATAAGTACGCGGATATGATTTCTACGTATTGATACCAAGAGATTGGTGAATATGCCTATTCCATTGTGATGAGTATATCAAATCAATTTTTTAAGAATTAATGAAAATATTTTATTTAAAAGGGGTTATGCTGCTGATGTAATAGTTAAATAACAGACTATCAACAAATACCCTTTTAACTTATCTCATTGTTGGCTCGAGAAACTAAGCTTCCAATGGATTTGAAACCACATCGAGCAGGCTTTGCATTCAAAACTGGCATTGCATGTATACTTATGCTTATGGTTACGATTTAAAGATGTAGACATTCGAAATGAAAGGACTTCTTGTTGATGTCTCTGGTTAGCTACCATAATTATACATATAGCAATGATCTCTACGTTCTGAGGTTTTGCATGATACAAGGACTTCTTGTGACTAACCCTAGGGTTTATTCCCAATAGAATATGGTAAACAAGTATCTTTGGTTTGTCATGTTCCTAAACAACTTGTATGAATAAATGTTTAACGTTACATATCTTAAATCACATACACTGATTTTTACAAATGTATATATGTTCGATGGTGTGAAAAACTACTCCTGCACTATACACTCTTCTTTGAGACGTGCAAGCTCGAAGATTGTACTTTTATGGAAGTCATTTAATTGTCGGTGGAATGACAATATGACATTCAAAGATGATTATATACTATATATGAAAGTTTGACCTCATAATGCTGGAGATTGCAAAACAGAGCATGGTGTGAAACTATGCGGGTTGCGCCCATTATGATATGCACATCACCCTTCTAGATAATGCACTCTTTATATGCCAATTATGATAATGTGGAGAGCGCTCAATCAGTCGGAAACGACCGGGGTGATGACATATACGATCAGTGCACCACCTTCGGATCTTTGTAGCTGGGCCGATTTTTAAAATAGTTGAAGGGTGGAAGCCTTTCGCTACATACCTCTATAGATGTACTGTACAGAATAGTAGTTCTTTACCTGTCAGTTCATTCCCCCAATGTATGTCCTGTTTTTGTATGTATAGCACATTAAAACACGAAATTTGATTATGGTAACAATTTCGCATATTTGTATTGTTTTACTTTGAGATGTTTCCATAGACATTAAAAATATTACCACTTGATTTGATATAGAAATATTTGATTATCGTAAGGTAAAAACATATGTCATGTCTATGTGTGGTCGTGATCTTACGAGATATCCTTTCTTTACAGATTTTCTAAAATTAAGCAAGTTGTTTGTGATGTGAGTTTTCTCACTCTGGTATTCTAGACTGATCTGAACATTGTTTTACTTAATGCTCAGATCAGACTGAGTATATTTTTCATATTAGCTTTGAATTTGCTTGGAGCTTCAGGATAAGAGCTCGAGTTGAGACGTATTCTCATATTCTGTTATTTAGGGGTGAGCGTTTGGTTGGTTTGGATTACTTGATCATGAAAATTATTAAACAGAGGTAAAACCAATAAAAATGAAAACCAAACATAGGGGTGAGCAATATTCGGTTCAAACCGAATTAACCGACCAAACCGATTCATTTCGGTTGGTTTGGTTTTAAAACTAAATCGGTTTGAATTCGGTTTGTAAAAAAAAAAAATTTGGTTATCGGTTTAACCGAACTTTTAATTTATTATGTAATTTTATGTATTGTGGTACTTTAAAAAATTAGTTTAGTTATATAATACAAATGCATTTGTTGCAAATAGATCAAATCTTGTCATAAAATTAAAATTTACTATATAAAATTTCTCTAAACATGAATTTATGTTTTGCTTTGAGTGAATTCATCAATTGAAAAGTAATACATCCTTCAAGTTCGGTTAAATCGGTTACCAACCGAATTAACCGAAAATATTTCGGTTCGATTTGGTTCGATTTGGAAAATTTTCGGTTTTAATTCGGTTTGAGTTTTTTTACGTCCAAACCGACCGAACGCTCACCCCTAAACCGAACCAACCAAATTAAGTTTGGTTGGCTTGGTTGGTTATCTGATTTAATTGGTTATCCGATTTAACCGAAATAGAAATGTTTTATGCTTTAATTTCGAGATATATTTATGGTAATTTGAAATGAAACAATAATATACGATTAAATTATTCATATTCATTATTCTTATGCTTTCCAAAAATATTTCCTACATTTGTTGTAAATAAAATTTATCAGCATCACTAAACTAAAGAAAAAAAAATAATAACATGACTAATTTTAAAGTTTTAGTTAATTTGATTAAACCGATAACCAAACTAATTTTTTTTTTCTAAACTGATAGCAAGCCGGTCTATGTTCAAAGCCAAACAAAACGGATCAAAATGAATTGGCTTGGCTGGTTTATTTGATTTAAATAATGTTTACTTCTATTGTTATTATATGTTTCCGATGTGTTATGATGTTTGATGTTGTATTTCCGCTATTATATGTGTTGTATGTATTAGTGTTATCAAAGCGCACACTATAGTGCACAATAGCAACAAATAGCGCATAGCGCAAAAGCTTGCGCTATTGTACTTACAATAGTGCAGGGGTCCCCTATAACGTAAAAATAGCACGCTATTTTTTCATAACGCATAATAGCACATAGATTTCAATAGCACATTATTTTGTCTTGTTTCATTTCTAAATGTTTGGACAGTGAATAAAGCCCAAGTAGCATACTATTGTACATGTACTTGTAATGACTTGGAGAAAAACGTTGCAGGGTATGACTCGAAAGAAGAAGAAACCGACGATTGTTTAGATAATGGTGATGGTTTTGATTTGGATGAAACTATTGATTAGGCTTCAAAAGTTTAGAAATATAATATAATTTTCATATGTTGTTATTGAACATTTGAATCATGTTTGACTTTGCTTATTTGAATCTTGTTATTGTAGACTTCACATATATTATTTCATTTAACCTTCTTTTCACTTTGTCGATTTTCTTATTTATATATCTTTCTTAGTTCTTATCATTGGAAAATCTTTTGCCTTTTATGCAAAAGTGTGTTTTCATGTACTTTTTTTTATAGAGTTTTATCTCATTATAACTTATAAATAGGAATAAATTTCATTATAACTCACAAATATAAGAATAAATTTCAAATTTTAAGACATAAATATCCATCAATCATGTTAATGTACCGTATGAAGTTATTAATTTTTTTTCTAATATAATTACATTTTACATCAAAAAATATTTAGTACATGCATGAAGTATGTGTGTTTGTATTTGGAGTCTTAAACGATTTAGATATGGCGCATAATACGCAAAAAAAAAAAATAGAATTAAATTTTAGTTAGGCAAAATATACTCAAAATTTTTTAAAAAATGAACCAAATAGCGCGCGTTTAGCGCAGAGCGCAAAATAGTACACGGTGCAAGTCTTGCGCTATTTTGTGTTGTTTGATATTGATTACACTGATATATAGCTTTCTCTTTTATATAAATAATTAGTATATTATACTTTATTCTTTCCGTTGTGAGGTTCTGATCTTTAAAAACTTTCTTCTTTCTCACCCTCTACCTTCGTTCTTTTGGACTTCTTCCTGTTTTTTCAGTTTGGCTTGTGCGTTGAGCTTGGTTAAACGGATGGATCGGCTCACATTTTTTATATGTGTGTGCACGAGTGTGCATGCCATATAAAACAAAATCAATACTATATAGCAAAATAATCTTGAACTCTACAGATAAGGAAGAAATTTAAAGTACATCTTAAAAATAGTATTTCGTACTTATTATGCACACATATTTCTTTGGTTTATCTTATAATATTTGTGCAACATATTTTGTGCTTACAATATTATATTTTTTCAAATGTGTTTATAGCAAAATCCATTAATATCCGTGTACTACGCTACTAAAATTATTTGGCATTTGCTTAATGTAGAAATTTATTCATCCATGATATTTTGTATTTTTGATAATTTATGACTATGAATGTATATACAGCTAACGTAGTTCACGTTCACCACAGCTAAGACTTCAATTAAATGATTAATACAACCTTGTTTTTATCAATGTATATTATTCATAACAATCAAAGTGATACAATTTTACAACGAACCACTTCAATTTACGATATACAGACCTTTCAGGCACTCGATTATTCATCAAGACATTATCATTGAATGTTATAATTTTTAACACTTCTCTTAACTTTTTCTTATTTCCTTTCCTTGTTACTACTCTTCCTTGTCGCTTATTTTTCGATTTTATAGTACAGACTTATTTTTTGAAATTCATCTCTTGTATTTATATCACTGCTTTTTTGTACTTTTAGTTTTGGCTCTTATTTAATCTTCTAGTTCTCATACTTTAGTGACAATAACAAGTCATGTTGTTGTCAACAAAGAATAAGTAAACCTATTAAGCTATTAGTATCTTGTATATTACTAGTTATATTGTACATGATTAAATCTATCATGTCTATACATTAAGTACTTCAAAATTTTGATCGCCATACCTTGCTATCTTCATTAACATTGTCTCATTCAACGGTAAAATGAATTTTCCATATATGTGTTGGTGAATTGGTTTCTTTTACTCCTTTCACCAAAACTATCACATAATAACACTCACACTAGTATATGTCCACCAATGGATTGTTGAGAGACAAGTTGGAGACTGTCATAAATGTTGAGGTGTCAACTATAAATTTTTAAATAACATTTTTCTTTTTGAACTTGTACGGATGTCAAAATGTAAATTTGTCGTTGTTTTCTTCTATTTCTCGATTCACTAACAATTATTATATGGACATGAAACCAAGAAAATATGTCATAAAAGCACATATATTATCATTTATATTAAAAATAGAGGACGGCTTGTATGTAAAAATCCTTCTAAGCATCCAATTGACTTCACCTAGGCGATTGTTGAAGGTTACTATCTAGATTTCCCCTAGGCTTCTGCCTAGTTGTTAGACAAGATATGTTCCCTCGCTTAAGCATCTAAGGAAACATTTTAAAAATACATAGTCGTGAACACCTAGATGTGCTTTGCAATTATGGATAAATAAATGCTATATAACATGAAGTTTCCAAATGAAAATAGCAATAAAATAGAATACCGCCTTTACATCTTCTTTAAAAGTTTGAAAATTGAACTTCAACTATTAGATGTACGAACATTTTATAAAGAGTAAATAAGCTTTCTACAACCTACCTAAAATTTTCTTTGAAATACATGAGTTTACACACAAAAAAGGATAGCTCCTATTAATCTTTGACTAATCCCCTCTTAGAAATGATTAATCTCAAGTTGAGACTCGTTGCCTAGTGTCAACCCCGTGGTTATTACAATCTTATTTGTATATGATATGATTATACGACATCACTGCCATATGATTTACCATCATACTCATTCATATGTTGGGTGGTTTTCATAATCTTAGGCTGTATTTGTTTGGAACTAGAATCGCTGAATGAGACTCTGAAACCAAAGAAAATCAGCGTTAAGAAGCTGGAGAGCTGTTTGCTTGGAAGATTGTTTCAGCGATTAACATGGTCAACTCCACTGAATTGGTAAGCGATAAAATATTGCTTTTTATTAGGTCTGGATCTGAACGAATTGTTCTTCCTTCGACTGCCCTTCTTACCCACCATATAAACGCATCTCATCTTTCACAATTCGCAGTTCATTCTTTAGTGTTCTTCCTCAGGAAGGTAATTATACTATATGAATTTTCTTCTTTATGTTGTACTCTTTTTTCCTCTTAATGTTTCGTAGATCGGCTCAATTATATATGATGCTCCTCTACAGTTTTGCTCTTGCCCTTGTTTTCTAATAATACATTTGGATCTCGACTTGCCTGTGACCTTGCGCAAACAGGTACGATTTATATTTTGTTTGTGCTTGAATATTTCTCTGCTGCTGTGTACAAACATCGTTCTGCTCTGTCATTGTTTATATATTTTTTTAATCACAGCAATAGATATATGTGGTACTGTTGAATCGCCGCTTCTTTGTTTTTTTTTTTTTTTTGAATATTACATTGTCCTTTATTGTTTAATAGTCTATTTGTAGTACTGTTTGATGTGGTGTCATGTTGGATTTAAATATTTGTCAAATGCAAACCATGTTCTTTTATTCAAACCGTAAGTCTATTATTGGCAGTGAAGTTTCAATGTATTTTCAGCTCTCTTTTTCCATAGATCTGCAAGGGGACTGTTATATTTGGATGTCTTTGTTTGTTGAGACTTTAATTTCTCCTTGCTTAAATTGCTGCAAGGGGGCATCTTTACCATACAACTTTTAGATTTAATTAATTAAATGCAAAATAGATGGGATCAGTGTTCAAATTAATGTCATACTACCAGTTAATTATCACAATTTATGATAAGGATAACTTTGTCAACTAAATATTTGTATTAACAATTTTGTTTACTTTGAAAAATTCAGAAGAAAAAGAGACACTGTACTCTTGGAAGATCCAACCCTATTTTAATCAACTCTATGAATTCTGGTACGCTTCCGCAATCTCTGTTTGTTTACAGTTTTGATTCCTCTCGAATTGATTAGGTTTAGGGCTAAATTGCTAGAAATTTAACCACATAACCAAACGTTGCATCTTTTCTTTAGTGTTCAGCATTCAGCTTTCAGCCGTCAGCATTCTGCGTTCAGCGTTCAGTGTTCAGCTTTCAATTTTCAGTTTTTTAAACAAACGGAGCCTTAATTGTTTATAACTATATGGCGTCAATGCAATATAACTTACCATTATACCCATTCATGTGTTTGGACTGGTATATTTGTGTGAATGTAGGGGAAGGCGGACGTAACGTTTGTTGGCATGGTACAAAATACCAGTTATCCATGAAACAACAGTCACATAGCTCTTATCCACACATTCGCGGTAAACAAAGTTGCAGAGTAACAACTTTGGATAGAGGATGATACCAGCTAAGATTTCACAGACCAAATCAAAACAAAACAAAAAACACGGGGAAAAATACTTACGGATGGGCAGTAAAAGAACCTTTTAGAGGATCCCAGCGGAAGGGACAGACCCCAACTTGAACCACAGCGAACTTTTCGGCTGAATCTTTTAACTTCAGATACCTGACATCTGATCTATCGAACTCAAAGTATTCCCGCCATGGTGCGCTCGTTACGCCTGTCATTTCGAGGTCGATCGCAACAAAATCGCATTCTTTAATTCGAGTTCGGAGTTCGGACAGGGAAGAGTCAAAGTTTGATTTCGTCACCTTTTTGATGAATATGTTGGCTGGGGCGGAGGAGGAGGTTAGGGTTTTTAGAATATGGGTTGTGTTCCTCATTTTAGTTGCTTTTTCATTTTTACAATATATTTAAAGTTCGAATATGCCACTTGAAGCTTTCAGTGTGGAGACTACCTCGCTGCTCCGGCGATAAAGTACAAGCTAGCGTTTGATTTATGTACCGGGCAGTTAATGTTCGCGTCTGCGTCCGACGCGTCAGACGCGTCAACGGTGGGACCCATACTTTTGCTCTTTCAAGACGAACGGTTGAAAAGGTGGCTTTCGCGTTCGACGCGTCGGACGCCACGAAATTTCCAGAACAGCCGATTCCTTCCCCTCCATCTATATATTCGGCCGTCTCATTCTCCCTTCCATCACCAAAAACAGTTATAACCCGAAAACTGCAGCTCCAATCACCTTCTACTCGCCGATCTATTCAGGTTTTTGCTTTTATATTTGTAATTTTCAGTTTTTTTACTTCTATATTTATTTTATTCATATTTTTTTGGGTTTTTTTTCCAGAATGGCCGCAAGTCAGTCTTCGTCAACTCATTCCATTGTCGAATGGAACAACGATACGATGAACGCTTTCATCGATGTGTGCATGCAACATCTCAGTTCCCGTGCACATAATGTTGGAGGATGGAACCAGGTGATTGCACCGGCGATCAATGAGCGGACCGGGTTGGATTACAACACTGGTCAAATGAAGAACAAGTTTGACAACATGAAAAGAGATTGGGCTCCGTGGAGCAGACTGCTACAGTTTGGTGAAGGGGGATGGGACGAGCAATTTGATACCGTCACAGGAACGGATGATTGGTGGGCGACGGTGCCAATACCGATGCGCAAGTTCAAGCGTGGGTCTCCGGCACGATTCAGGGAGTTGGACTCCATATTTGCAGGATGCATGCGTACCGACAGATGTCAGTACGCAATTCCGGATGCTCCACCAGTTCATCTGCAAGAGGCTCAGCTCTTTGGTGATATCATTTGTGGCGATAATGTGGAGATCTTGAGTCATCCGACTTGTAGGCCGGTCAGGTCTGGTGCTGGCCCTTCTCGTTCAGCTCCTTCGCGCATGGACCGAGACGAGCTTATAAATTTATGCATGTCTGTACGCTGTCAGGATGATGACTATCAGGAATGAGAGGTGGCAGTTATTATGTCTACACATGACAGATTGTGCCACAACCCATTTTATTCTCTGCTTGACAAGCCCGAACAGCTTAGGGGTTGTGTTATTCATTTTGTTATGAAGCTGAGGGCTGGACAGATGTGATGTTTTCTTTTATGTGGGTGTTGTAGTTGTGTTGTTTTATTTTCTGATTGTGTTGTGGTTTGTGAATGTGTTGTGATATTATTTTTTTATGGTTGTGTTGTAGTGATGTTTTTTTTTAAATGGTGTTGTAATGCGTTGTACTGGCTTTAGGATTCTGCAATTTCAATTCAGTAATTTTTATTTCTGCAATTTGTATTCTGCGTTCTACTATTTTGTTCAACAATAAACACACACAAACAATTAAAAATAATATATACAAAAACAATAAAATAATAACTCTGCCCCTTCCAAAATGCCCCTTCCGTAAAAAGAACGCATTCCTTGTTCCCAACTATTCCCCTTCAAATGCCCGTTCCAAATAACCCTTCCAAATGCCCCTTCCCATTCAAAATCAAACGGACCCTAAATCTAAAGGCGTTAAAAACATATTTCCATTCTTGTTACAGACCCCTGACCATTTGTCCACCTCCAACGCAAGGTCATGAAAAAAGCACACGCCAACCATAGCAATGTACTCAATTTTTACTAGACTTGCCCAAGTGAATGCAATTGCATGATGAGAATAACCAATATAACCATACAACGGTAAAAAACCGACCATTAAATTGTACAATACAAAAAAAATGTTACTATTTTTTAATAGTGTAATACTTGTTACTATCGAATTAATCGAGGTGGATGTTAGCATGAAATGATAGTTTATATAATAAGCTTTAAATTATTATTGAATTTGAAAAATAAAAAGATAAATTAATCATTTGAAATCCTAATTTATAGATATTTATTTATTGTTACCAAAATAATCATGAGTAATGATCATCTTGTTCGAATTTTCATGGAACATCTAATGATTAATATTTTCTAAATGTTAACTCCAAAAATGACAGTAACACCTGATTAATTGCGAAAGCACCACCCTGAGACGGGGAAATAGAATAAAGCAGTAAAAGTAAATGGAAAACAAGAAAGAAATAAAAAGAAGGGAAAGAAGAAGACAATTTTATAGTGGTTCACCTTAAGATCAAGCCTACATCCAATTTGAACAATATTATTATAATCATTGTCATGCCAGATACAATATATTATGTACGATTACAAAGATCCCCAAAGTAGAGAATAACAAACAATCACTGGTACTATAGGTTATTAGAGAATCACGGAATCACAATAACCAGGCTAGGTGACATACATTTGTTATCCCTGGAGATGAATAATGGTTGTCTACCACTTATTGTTGTCTACCGTTAACCATTATGTACCATTTACCGTTAAGTATACATACCCCAGACGCGAGCCCCAAACACAATGAAACTCGACGTACCATTACGTTTTACTGTTCCGGTCCTAATGAAACTAATTCCGTTGAAAACAGTCTCCATTTGCACAACGTCGTCATTTTGAATTATCAATTCACCCATAAATTGCATGTACTAATAAAATAACTCTGTTTTGGCTCCAAACTATAAATCTTGAAATAACTAGTTGTACGTATTCCAATAAAACTTGTTTCGTTGAAAACGGAGATTGTTTAAAAAAATAAATTATTTCTAACGCCTATATAATATGTCGAACAATTTACCGTGTACTAAGCACGGGCCTCATGATAAATCCATTTATAATTTCCAGAACAATATTTAAAATAGTAAATTAAATTAAATATTCGACCACCAAAAGTACGGGACATTACATTCCTTCCCTCTTAAAAGAATTTCATCCCCGAAATTACTTAGTTAGAAAAAATGCTACAAACCCATTATCTTTTCTAAAACCCAATTTATTATAAATCAAAAAACCAATCTATTATTGTTCCAAAAAATTCTAACATATTATATTCCTGGAAAATTTTGGCAGAGTCTCCCCTGTACGGAGGGACTTCTGCGATATCGCAGGATCAACCAATATATATATATATATATATATCGACTCAAACGATCGGAAAACAAAGTTCAAAACCGAAAAATTTATATTTTCGTGTAAGCGTACCTTATACGAGTGTTATCGAGCATACCGGTTCAATTTATTGCGATGCTCAACCAAAATCAACCTCAAAGCCTTTTGACACCTATCTCCACTCAATTCACCATATGAGTAACATTCACAAGAAATAACATTCATTGATCAACATGGGTAATCATCATTCAATTTCATATGCATAGTTTAATCATTAATTTCAATGCAAAAGTGATTCCATTTGGATTTATAATACTGGAATTTATTTCTTGAGTTTTAATTCACTTCTATTTAATTAGTGATGAATATTTCCTCTACTAGTCTATCACACAATCAACACCTGATCTTAGCATAACCCAATCACTTTAACTTCTATTAACTACAATTAACATTTACTTGGTTTTCCTCACTTAGAGTTAACATATTATTCATTTCATTAAATTCCCAATCTCATATTCATATTTATTTAATTTTAAACTTCATTTAACCAAGTAAATTCCAACTCCATATTCACTTTACTAATTAATTGCTCAATTAGTTTGCTCATATTTTATAATCTAAATTTCTGATTCATTTCAGTTTCAATTATTGA
This sequence comes from Allium sativum, assembly GCA_030737875.1. NCBI lineage: Eukaryota > Viridiplantae > Streptophyta > Magnoliopsida > Asparagales > Amaryllidaceae > Allium > Allium sativum. The sequence goes on along the minus strand of CM060926.1, from coordinate 1,010,868,023 downwards.
TTTCATGTATGAAATCTCCTTTGGTTATATCAAACCAATTCAAATTTCTAATCCAATGTGAATTTCATTCAAATCAAGCAGTCAATCAAACATACCAATATTTCAATAACTTGACAAAATTATTTCTTTTATATATAAAAAAATAATATCTTGGGCAAAATTATTTCATTTGCCCTCTTTAGAAAACAATATCGTGTCAGTTACCAATTCAATGCTTCTCAACACTTGAACTGATAAAACAACACAATATAAACCATTTGTATATAAAATTTACAAATACGCGCTCTTGTATATATATACTCTCAAACTCAATCTAGGGTGTTACTAACCCTTATCTCTACTGAGTTACGTCACAGAGCCAAGGTTATTACTAAACCAATAGCTCTGATACCACTGTAACAGCCCAGCCAATTCGACGCCCGGACTTCGACAATAATACATAAAATCTGGTATTACTGCAAACCCAAGTATCGAAAACACCAGATAGTTATTTGAAAGAAGGTAGAGGGTGAGATAAGAAAGAAAGAAATATTAGAATAGAAGAACAAAAAGAAACACCACAACACAGAGTCTCACATCGCAGCGGAACAAAATATAATATAAAAATAATCTTTATTGAGAGATTGAAAAATACTTACAAACATCAGAGTTTAGCTTACAGCCAACACATCTGGATAGTTATAATAATTTGTCCCCATATACAACACACAGCGGAATAATGTAATTTCATACGTCTGGACCCATCCAGCTCGTCTCAGAACTTTGCAGCATCCGAAACCTGGACCTGTACAACCCGGTCTAACCCGAGCATTACAAGTATCGGGTCAGTCTGGTGAACCAGAGTGAGAACAACTCGCAAATTTTTAGGGAGATCATCCAACTTAATTTTAAAGTTTCAAAATATTTTCGAAAGAAAGGATAATCGTAAGACCAAATCCACACATAAATACAGACGGTTTTTACCTTACGATAACCCAAAACATTTTTGAAATCATATACTTGTCTGATATTATGATAGTGTCTAAATACAAATAGATATCAATCTAGCAGAACGCTTGCATCTCACGCTCCACATATATAGTATACAATCAAAACCGCGGGAGCTTATTAGAGATTGGATTCCGACTATGACAAGGTATGGAACCACCTGCCGATAGTTATCTCTAGAGGCAAATACACTGGGTTCAACAAGAACATCTTGCAACCCGGCCCACACATGACCGACCACTCATTTCGCTTGGGTGTATCGAATGTATATCACCAACGGTTGGGATCAGCAACCGTTTCCCGAAAAGGGACAGCATCGATAGATTAAAGAAGCAAAAGGTATTTCTCTAGATAGGTGATTATACACCCTAATAGGTGCGACCCACATAGCCATGCTGCCTGCCCGATTTTTGTCATTTCCCGGTTGTGAAGCTTGAGGTCATAACGTATATTTTGTAACACATGTCCACCATTTACTTTAAATGCCACATCGTTAAATCCGTCAGAAATCACTAATTGATTTCTGCAAAAATAATCGGGTTGTTAAGTTAAGAGAAGGTGTCTACTCCGCCGCCACAGAAATACGTTTGAGGAAATCAACGTACGTAATCCCTTTTGGAAATACTCTGCCAGACGTCCGTCCATACAAGTTGTCCTGGGACTGGACAAACCGAAGGCACTCTCCTACTATATCCTTGAATTACCATATGGATCAGTAGCGAGTAGTCCTTGCAGTCCGCAGATTCCAATCACAACAGAATCACAAATCAAATAACTCTATATGCATGCCAGAGGAATTCGATAAGTCGTTCTTTCGCTTATGAAGATCCACGGTCTTCACTGGTCCATCTTCAATCTGCATCTTCGACGATTTCGTATTTGCTGGTTCGGAATGGTTTTCGAATATAAATTCGATTCCGGTCTTTCTGTACCAACAATCGTATTGGCTAGATTTGATAGTCGGTTATTTAACTATCAAATAAACAACCATTCAATCATGAAAATAAAATGAATTCATTGATTCAGTACTTAGAAACATTTGGCCCTTTTAAATTATAAATAATTAACGAATTATTAAATAAACTTCTACATCTTTTATATATTTTAAAATATGGTATTTACTTCTTATTAATATTCTCAAAACCATTTCATTTCAATATTTGGGAAAACATCTTATAACTATATTCAATTTTTCCATCTTACTATTATTTCAAAACATTTATTATAACATCATTCATGCATGTATTCACTTTAAAAATCACTAGTCCCTAACTGTAAATTAATAAGCAAATAATTCCCTGAGTATCAACCTCGAAGACCGAAATCAACATCAGATCAATACTCAGAAAATCACTCAACTCAACCAATCTCCGGTTAGGTTCTAATTCTTATCTCGACTTATTATCAATCTATATTATCTCATTTCTGATCAATTCAACCCTTTTCTATTATGAAAATCTCGTTTTAATTCCATTACCAGGTAACGTTAATTTAACTGAACGTTTTGGCCTCACGCTCCCTTTTATAAACATCGTTTATAAATTTAGGTTTAATATAAACCCTTTTAACCCGCTTCTCTTTTCTTAATTCAAAACACTTATTTTAAGCTATCATTTCGGCTTATAATCCATTTTTATGACCTAGTTATAAAACTTGGTTTTAGTATAAAACCGTTCATCAACTCTTTCCACAAATCCATTACATTTCAATATCCACTTTGATTACCTACCTTAATGGATCTCATTACGAATTCGATTACTTAAATTATTAAAAATAATAATTTACATTATCTTTAACTATTGTAGAAATAGTTACTTCTTATTTTACTAAAACAAACAGTAAACTTTTATTTAAAATCTTATTAAAGTAAAAAAAAACAAATATTCGTTAATCTATTTTATTAGATTAATTAACAACGAACTAATTTAACCAATTCGAAAACATGGTTATCTCGTTAACCAATCTAAACTATTCATGCTTTCAAATTAAGTAATAACATAATTAATTTAGATAAATTCCATTTAATTGTTTCTTGAAACAATTAATTCAACTATTGCATTAGTTGCTGCTCGTCTCCTTATAAATCACATTAACGTAAGATTTTGATTTGTAAACTATTTAATAATACTTAAACTTAGAAAGTAAATAATGAATCTCAATTTCCTTTATTGAACTTTTATTTAATTATATAGATTTAAAAAATCTATCTTTGGTTATAAATAAATTTCATAACTTTGTTACCGTCGATTCAACCGACGGTAAATCAATATTTGTAACATCGTTTATTTTTAGGCCAACTGCTGCCCATTTACTCAACCAATACTGTTTATTGGTTAAAAACAAAACAACCGTTGAATTTAGAATTCAACAATTAGTAATCAAGTCAATCACCAAATCATATTGGTTAAACAGTTCATATAATTGCAATATGAAAATGAATAATAAATTTGAGAAATCCAGTTGGATCCCTCCAACCTGTCCCCCTACATCCAAATAAGTTATCTCAACAATAATATTTTGTTTCTATGAACAGATATAATATTCAACCATCAACAATATATAACTGCAATCCAAGCATCCATCAACCAACTAACAATCATAACACACAAATATTTAAAACCCGACTTATATAAAATATAAGTGGGATAAAATTGAGTGAGTTGAACTCACCTGATATCAGTCGACGTCGAACAATTTGTTTTAATTAAATTAAACAAGCGTTTAATTTAATTAAAATATCTACTTGCGCCCCACTCTGCCCGAACCAGTTCTATCTGTCACGCTCGTCGATACGGTCTTGACATCACTTGTTTCGTTGACTTCCGTTACTGTATGACACAATTAAAGAAAATATGGACGTTATCCTGTTATTTAAATTACTATTATTATATTCTAAACGATAATTTATTTATTTAATCATAGTTACGTTTAATCGAATTTCAATTAGCATGTGTAATCTCCGAGTAGACACATCCGAATTATTGAGTTAGGCATTCTAGAATACACAGCATTAGGCATATTTAACATTAATATAACTTACTAACTAATTTTGCGTTTGCATTTAAGCAAATGTCCACATGCATAGTGCAACACAGGACGGTATCAAACACTCCTATAATCAAATATCTGGTAAAATATTTATTACTATATAACATACCCAAAAACATGTTATCTACTTATCATTTAGACACGTGTGTACTACCTAATCAACGCTACGTTACTTAGATGCGGCATATTACAGTTTCGCCTTATACAAGCTATTAAAGAAATGTTAGACACATTTGAACTATGCTTAAGCACATATAAAACATAATTAAATCATAACTAAATAGGGTGCGTCAGTTTCAATATAGGGTTAGGCAAATTAAAAACACCCGGGCCATGTGTATATTTTATTAGCTAAATCATGTATTATTCTGTGATTAGGCATTTGAAATATATTCCAAATCACTGTTCATTACCTTCTCCATCCAAAATTTGAAACTCGACCTCTGCTATCTCTCAGCTTGTAACCGCAACCCACTCCTCACCTCAAGTGACCACCGCATCCCCAGTAACCAAACCCAAGCTACCACTTCCTCGATCCAAACTTGCTCCCTTCATCACTATTCTAAAATGTTCCCATCACATTACTTAACCTTTGTACCCACTTTTAATCCGCACTTGCTCATTTAATCCATCGTCATCTGCTCCTCATGCAACAACAACGTTGGCCTCCCCATGTCACATTGTCTCCCTTCCTTTTCTTCAAAGCCATATGCCTCCCTTCCTCTCCCAATCATCCACACATCATCACCAGCGCCGCCTAGAGCGCTGTCGCGTCCTCTCCCCGGCCTTGCATCGACCCGTCTGGCCACCTTCTCCCCTAATACAAACAGCTATATGGGACCAACTCCATACCATGAAACAAATCTCGAAACCTATGCCTAAACAACCGTTGTACCATACCGGAGCCCCTGCGAGCTGCTCCCCTTCCTTCGGCTACAGAAAAATCACCCACTCCGTCGACGTCACCTTCGACTTTCCCTGACCATCACTCAGTTGTATCTCTTGCTTTTAGAAGTTGCTTGGATCGCTGAAGTAAAAGTTCAGCCTATCTTATTTATGGCTATTTTGTGTTGGGGTTATGTCTTTCAATTTATGTACTCTGATTTAGTCGAGATGGATATTATGTACTTTGACTCTGGTTTTTGATGATGTAATCAAACCTATGTGTTTACCGCTGCAATGAATAAAATTTTTAATTTTTAAGTACTGTTTATATCTGTCTTGTTGTTAAGTTTCTGTTCTATACACACTTAAAACGCTCTATAGAAGTTAATGCATTCCCTTTGTGAGTGACATAAATGGACGTGGGGTGTTACATGTGGTTTCAGAGCTGAAGGTTATCGGAACAGATATGAAATTTTGAAAAACTGTTTTTCAAAAACACTTTTATAAAGAAGTACCTTTAAAAGTATGTTTTAAGGAAAGTAATTTCAAGAGAAAAACTTATTTTAGAAAGCATAACCCTAAGAGCCATATATCTTTCTTTTTTCATTTCAGCATGTCTGGAATTCCCGAGATACCCGAGGGGATACCGACACCAGGATGGTTTAGGAGGTATTTGGAGACTAGGGCCACCACCGTAGGTCCAGCAAATGCTCCTCCTCCTCCTCCTCGTGTCGATACTTTTGCAAAGATATGTAAGGACTTTCGGGCAATGGGTGGAAAACCTTTTCACGGGACGGAGACATTTGTTGAAGCTCAAAATTGGCTAAAGGAGGTGGAAGAATTGTTTGGGATCTTTGAAGTGGAAGATGGAAGAAAGGTCTAGTTAGTTGTCTGGCTAATGAAGGATGAGGCCTCGTTTTGGTGGGAGGTCACTAACGGAGAGCGTCCAGTTGATACATGGCCAGATTTCAGGCGTAGGTTTGAGGCAAAGTTTCTCTCACGGGCTGAAGAGAATTTATATATGGAAAGATTTTTGGCGTTGAAGCAAGGGAATCTATCAGTGAAAGAATACGTCAACAAATTCAATCAGTTGGCGAGATTTAGCTTCGACTTGGTGAATACACCAGAAAAGAAGGCCCTGAGGTTTGTTAAGGGTTTGAACGAGCCGCTTCATGGGTTAGCTATGACCCACATCCCTATGGGGGCTACCTTTGAGAGACTAGTTGACATGGCGCTTATGCATGAAGAAGAGAAGGGTGCTAATGCTAATAAGGCACCCGAGAAGAAAGAGGATCAAAAGAAACCGCAATAGCAACAATAGAACAAGAAAGGTGGTAAGGGCAACAATGGTAAGGGAAAGAAAAGATGCTTTAACTGTGGGACACCATGCCATCTAAGTAAAGATTGTAGGAAGAAAAAGAAGACTGGCTGTTTCCACTGTGGCGAAGCGGGACATCTGATTAAGGACTGCCCAAGGAAAGGGCAGAGGGCAGGGTCTACCTCGGGAGGACAGGTGCAGGCTCTTATAGCACCAGGGCAGGCAAGGGGGCAAGTTCAGGGTCTCGTGGTCCCACCGCTGCAAGAACGAGGTAGAACGATTTCTGTTGAAAGTTTAGTTTTTCTGTTTGATCATCCTGTCCGTACTTTATTCGTTCTGGCGCATCACATTCATTTATCTCTACATCATTAGTTGAAATACTACACCTAAATACTAGTTTAGTTACAGATCCCTTAGTAGTCTCAAATCCTATTGGTGGTTCGGCTCATCTTTCTATGATTTGTCGGGATTTGAGAGTGTCTATCTTAGGCGTTGGGTTTGAATGCAATGCCTTTGTTCTTGGCTTCATGGGCTACGACTTGATACTAAGAATGGATTGGCTAACTAGATACGGGGCCATCCTCGATTGTGAAAGGAGGGTAGTTAGATTGTTGACTCGTTGTGGAAAGACCCTTGATATTTCTTGTGACCCTAGAGGTCCAGTAATGCTTAGCCACCTAGAATCCCTTGACGCATCCAATGATGATTTACATTCTGTTCGTATAGTCCGTGAATATGTTGATGTCTTCGATGAGGTGAGGGGTCTACCCCCAAAACGTGAGATAGACTTTCGAATATATCTAGTAGATAATGCAAAGCCAGTTGCATTGCCAGTGCGCCACATGGCTCCAAGAGAGAGAAGAGAACTCAGTGAGCAAGTGAAAGAATTGCTTGAGAAGGGTTTCATAAGACATAGTATATCGGGGTGGGGTGCTCCAGTAGTATTTGAAACGAAGGCAGATGGGTCCCCTAGACTTTGTGTGGACTTTAGAGAACTTAATAAGCTTACTAAGAAGAATAGGCACCCACTGCCGAGGATTGACGATCTCTTCGATCAGTTAGTTGGCGCTTCTGTGTTTTTGTAGTTGGACTTAGCCACTGGTTTCCATCAGTTGAGAGTGGCTGAGGATAGCATAGACAAGACTGCCTTTAGGACTCCGGACGGCTTCTTTGAGTGGCTTGTGATACCCTTCGGTTTGACAAACGCCCCCGCATACTTTGTTGACTTGATGAGTAGGGTGTTTAGGGATTACCTTAATAAATTCGTGGTAGTCTTTGTGGACGACATCTTGATCTTTTCTAAGAGCGAGGAAGAGCATGCCCTACATCTTAGGGAAGTGTTGGAGACCCTTCGAGCGCATAGCCTTAAAGCTAAATTTTCTAAATGTCACTTTTGGAGGAAGGAAGTGCGATTCTTAGGGCACGTGGTTTCCAAAGAAGGGATAGCTGTGGATCCCGCGAAGGTAGTGGCCATCCAAGATTAGAAGGTCCCTAAAAATGCTACCGAGGTGAAGAGTTTCTTAGGGTTGGCTGGCTACTATAGGAAGTTTATCAAAGACTTCACAAAGATATCAGCCCCATTAACACGCTTGACGAAGAAGAACTTAGTTTTCACATGGGACGTAGATTGTGATGATGTGTTCCAACGTTTAAAGAGAGCTTTGACCACAGCCCCAGTCTTAGTGTTGCCAGATGGGAGTAAGCCATTTACCGTTTATACCGATGCTTGTGGGACAAGACTAGGCGCAGTCTTAATGCAAGAGGGAAGGGTAATAGCCTATGGAGGAAGGCAGTTGAGAGTGCATGAGAGAAATTACCCTACACATGACCTAGAGTTGGTCGCTATTGTTTTCACGCTTAAGTCTTGGCACCATTATCTTCTTGGCGAGAAATTCGAATTGTTCACTGACCACAAATCGCTAAAATACTTGTTCTCTCAGAAGGACTTGAACTTAAGGCAGCAAAGGTGGATGGAATTCTTAGCGTCCCACGATTTCGAGATAGCATATACCCCTGGCAAGGGTAACTTGGTGGCAGACGCCTTAAGTAGGAAAAGGTTGCCCTTTAGTCCGTTGTTTGTTGAGCGGCGAAGCTTAGAGTTCATCTCTACGTTTGACTTTAGACCTTCCATTGACTTTGTACCCAGTTTGCTAGCATCCTTAGAGGTCAGACCTACGCTTTTGGGACGGATTGGTGAGGCACGGCGAGATGACCCACAATTGGTCGAGTTAGTAGAGAAGCTCAAAAGGGAGGAGTCATCGAGTCATCTCAGTAGGTATACCCTAGATGATAAGGGTTGGTTACGTAGGGACGGTAAACTTTGTGTACCACGGGACGAGAATTTGAGGAAGACCATTCTTGATGATGCACATCGTTCGAAGATGACCATCCATCCCTGCGGGGACAAGATGTACATGGACATGAGACGAGTTTACTTTTGGGCCGGTATAAAGAGGAATGTGGCCGATTTTGTCGCTAGATGCTTGGTATGCCAACAAGTAAAAGCAGAGCGAAAGAAGCCCGGTGGGTTGCTTCACCCATTGGAGGTCCCACAATGGAAGTGGGAAAGTGTCTCGATGGACTTTATTGGTGGGTTACCGAGATCGAGGAAGGGTAATACGGGGATTTGGGTCGTGGTAGACAGACTTACTAAGAGCGCCCATTTCATTCCCGTGAAGAGTAAGAGGACTGCTCCATGGTTAGCTTCCGTATACATTCGAGAGATAGTTCGTTTGCACGGTGTTCCTTCTGGCATACTGAGCGACCGCGATCCTATCTTTACTAGCGAGTTTTGGAAAAGCTTGCAAGAGGCGGTAGGGACTCAGTTATGTTTGAGCACCGTATATCATCCTCAGACAGACGGCCAGACCGAGAGGGTAAATCGTATTCTAGAGGACCTATTGAGGTTGTGTGTCTTAGACTTCGGAGGTACATGAGAGGAACATCTTCCGTTGGTGGAGTTCGCATATAATAATAGCTTTCAGTCTAGCATTGGCATGACACCGTTCGAGGCTCTTTATGGACGGCCGTGTCGTTCGCCTACATGTTGGTGGGAATCTACAGATAAATTCTTGCTTGGGCCCGATATGATTGGAGAGACTACGGAAAAGATCGATTTGATTCGAAGGAGGATGAAGACGGCGCAAGATAGGCAGAAATCTTATGCGGATAAGAGGAGGACAGATCTTGAGTTTGATATTGGGGACATGGTCTTTGTCAAGGTGTCTCCATTACGAAATGTTGTTCGCTTTGGGTCCATTGGGAAGCTAGCACCAAGGTTCATAGGGTCGTTTCCTATTTAGGAGAGGATTGGACAGATGGCGTATAGAGTGGAGTTGCCCGAGAGACTTAGTGGTGTATATGATGTATTCCATGTATCACATTTGAGGAAGTGCTTGCATGAGACCGCGGAAGTGGTAGAGCCGAGCTTGCTTAAAGAGGTGGAGATAGAGCGTGATGCGACGATTCGACGAGCTCCCACGTGCATTCTTGGGTCGGAGATTAAGAAGTTGAGGAATCAAGAGGTCAAGCTAGTCAAAGTGCAATGGAGAGATGATGAGAGCAATGCTACTTGGGATACGGAAGAGAAGATGCGTTCATTGTACCCTTTTCTTTTCGAGGGTATGTCCTTTTAATTTCTCCTTTATCGCTTAGCTTGTACTTGCTTTATCTTTAGTATGTCATCTCGCTGGTATCTTTGACCTTTAGATAGGGTAGTCCTATGGTTAAAACATGTGTTTGAGACATGCTATGTATGATGGATGCATGTGGATGCAAGTGGTTGCTAGTGGTTCTCGTGGCTACATATACACACACTTTAGGCACTAGATCGGCTCAGTCACTTCATATTGCATATTGCATATAAATGTGTGTACATATTTAAGTTAATGGATGTATAATGGTTGTATTATCATATGGATGCTGCATTTTGGTGAATGGTTGTGCACACATGTAGAAATAATATGTATCGATAGGATACTTTCGCATACATAATGGACGCATGGCACTATCATGGTTTGCATTAAGGAGGTCAACTGAATCAGTAGACCGCCTGATTTTGCATTAGATAAAGAACATATACACACACTTCTTGCATATGTTCATACAACATTAGGAATTTTATAAGGACAATGGATGCCTGTGTTTGATGATTGAGTAGATGGCTGTTTGGTTGTTAGGATATGCATTCTCCTTAACTTGGAGATTTCGGGGGCGAAATCCTTTAAGGAGGGGAGAATGTAACACCCCATAATTTTCAATATTAATGTTCTTAAATTAAATAATAACTAATCTCAGATGTGAGAATTAAGGGAAAAGGGTTGCACCATTGTGTTCGTCTCGGAATTCTGGTTGAGATAAAGTTCGAGTTTGCGTGAATTGGACTTCGTATGAAGAAGTTATGGCCATCGGAAGTTTCACTAAAATTTAAACAGATTTCAAAAATTCAAATTTCAGAGTCAGAATGGGCTAGGCGGGAAATTTGCCGCTAGGGCCAGGTCGACCTACCCACATAGGTCAACCAGGGGGTCGACCTGCCCCTCCGGGCAGATTTGTTTGATGACCTTTTAATATTCCAATCTATCGAAACTCAGATTGGTTTGCTCTGGTATCCTGCAGAAAAGACAGAGACATAAAACATGTCAGAGCTTAGAAAAATATCTCATAGCGGAAAGGATAAAATGTAGTATAATCAAAATATAGTCTTACTGTATTATTACTTTCTTTTTTACTTGAAATTCTTCTAAATGTGCCCAGCACGAATTACCAAAGGTTTCCGAAGAAAAACTTGAACCGTTCAGCCTGATATCAGATAATGTTTTAGTTAAAGCGACTTAATTTGTGAATCTCCCATAGCATAAGTAAAAAATAAATAACTAATACAGAAATCTTACAAGCCGTTGTCTAAGTAAAGAGCAAAATGACCACCACCGCCTAATGCCAAGAAACCAGGTGAGCAACGAATGTAATAATGGTTGACACCTGAAATGTAATTTTGATTGAGATTTGAGGAGAAAAAAATAACAACTTTTAAATTCCAGTTATATATAGAGTTAACCATGGCCGACCTTTTGGTAAAATTCCAGAATTCATCAATTCCAACTGATAACGCTCGCACCATCAATTCCAGAATTTATATGCTCGCAATATCAATTCAAGAATTCATCAATTCTAGAAAAAAACTGCCCACGCTCGCAATAAAATAAATTTTAGCAACAGACTATAAAATTGAATCTTATTTTCATAAATAAAAATAAATCTAAACATGTACCAACAAGAATCAGAGATTGTGTGCAGCTGTAGAAGGCGATTTCATGCTCTAGATTACGATGCGCAAAGACGACTCTCCATCGAAGGGGAAGCCGATATCGATTGTTGCTCCAGAAGACGGTGATTTTGTTCGTAATCTGATTTAGGGATAGATGATTATTTTGCAACGGGAAGGTGGTGTTTCTCCTACCAATCAAAGAAGACTGCATGGATTGTTTATTTAAACTGTTGATTCTAATGTCTAACCAATGGTTGGATGTTAACATTGAATGATGGATTGGATGGTTTTTTAATACCTCAATTTTAGTTGTATGAATGAGGTAGAAAATCCGTACGATATTCCTACGCCCCATCTTTTTAACAAGGGCACAGAAAAGAAGTAGAAGATTTCCTACACCCTTCCTACACCACAAGCTCTTTTTACGTATTTCTTACATCTTTCCTATGCTCCGCATTATGTCATAGGAAAGGCACAAGAAATTTTACGTAGAAAATTGAAGTATTTTCTAGTAGTGGTGGGAGAATAAAATTAATCAAAGCCATAATTTTTCGTATGATTACTTCCTTGATGCAATTTAGTCAGATCCTGTCTAGCATCGTTTCTAAGCTCAATACTCTGCAAAGGAAATCAAAATCACACAGAATGCTTTGGGCTGATGTGTGCAAAAGTAAGGAAGAGGGTGCCATTGCCATGAGAAAATGGGAAGATGTGGCCAAGGCAATAGAAATATAACTGATTTGAAACTATTTACAGCAGGACAGTTTTTGGGTTTAATGGATTGAAAATAAATAGTGTAGAAACAGAAAATGTTGAACCATTCAAACAAAAAACAACTCACATATGGGAAACTCTATTAAAAATAGAGATTGTTGCAAAGGCCTCATTGGCGGAAAAATTAACAATGACGAAGACTCATATATGTGACTTGACCGCAGGATTATTGGATCTTCTCTTATAGACATTCCAGGCTAGAATCAATTATCAATGATGACTGGTAGCAACAAAGGTTCATATCTTCTTTATAGACTTATTGGAATGACAACAATTACTTACTGCCTAACTCTATTAGACAGGAAATCAATAACATGAAATCCATGATCAAACTGAAAGATTTTTTGTGGTGGCTGCTTAAAGAAGATGGTAAGATGGAGTTTAAATCTTCTTGGAATCAGATTAGGACCACTCTGCAGAATTCAACCGGTGCAAAATGATTTGGCAACCTTCCAGTGTCCCTAAAATGTCATTGTGTTTTTAAAAAAGGGTAAACAAAAAACATTATCGTTAAATGAACGATAGCATTGATCAAGTTTGTAATCTTTGTTATCTAAGATTAGAAAATAGAGACCACCTTTTTTCCAATTGTTCTTACCGTAAAGTGAGTTTGGACAACAGTATTAGTAAGCTCAAGATTGAGGGTCTGAACAGTTATGACAGGACACAAATTTTTGACCAATTATCCTACAATCAGCATGGAACAGATATTGCTAAAAACCTAATCAGTGTCTATTACTTCTGTCATTTGGCAAATCTGTGTGAAAGGAATTTTAAAGCTTTCAGCAACATACAAACTCAGCTAAAGTAGTAAACGTACAATGCTAAAGTACAACAAAAAAAGCTTATCAGATTAGTTTTAAAGATTACTATGCTAAAGTTTTCAGCAACATACAAAGTCTAACTGAAGTACTAACTTTACTATGCTATATGAACAAATTATATCTGAAAAAGCTGAAGGTCAATAAAAAGCTTAGCAGATACATATCTGGTATCAGAGCTTAGGTTTAGAATTCCTATATAAATAGTGAGTGAACGTATTTGTATTTTTAAAAAAATATAAATATATTATATATATACCTAGATCCATAGAGGCACCCACTAAATAAAAAGAGTATAATATGGTATGAAATGGGATGTTTGTTTTGTACACTAAAGGAATGAGTAAGGAAATTTGAGACCCTTTGGAAGTTTGTTTGGGAAGTGTACAATATACTTTGTACGGAAGGAAAATAAATCCCATATGATTAGTATTTTGGAAAAAGTTGAACAGAGAAAAATGGATTAGGAATATATATAGTTGAGAGAATTGACCTTGGGGAGTGTCTAGGAGAGCCTAGAAAAATTGGAAACCCGCTTTGAGTCTAACCCCATTATTAACTTTTAAGAACTTGAGATTATAAAAGTTTGGGGAAAAAAACGGTTTATGGTGTTCTCAAGTTTTAATCTTGAAAGTTATAGTTTTAAAATATGTAAAGAAGTACATATTTAGTTTTAAAGTAAAATTCTCTCAGTAAAAGGTGCATATTATAGGGCATGCATAGCTCGCTAGTTTTTCTAGTTATATTTCATACAAGAATTTTTAATCAAGAAAGTTTTGAAGTCTCTATTCTTTTGACAATTATTTTTGATAAATTGTTTAAAAGAGAATTTTGTTGGGTGGACAAAATAAGTTATAGAAAATGAGAATAGAGTGGATATTGGCACCTTGTAGTAAGAGACTGAACTGACCTTATAGGTAAGAACAAGTCATAAACCCGATTAAGGAGAATAGTTGTTCGTATCTACTCCAGTTTTGCGATTTGAAAAAAAAATGGCAAGATAAGATGAAAAAGAAAAGCTACAACAAAGAAAATTTTCTTATGTGGGATGTGCTTGGATAGGAAAATAGGAAATCTTTATACATTGTTTCATAAAATCCAAGTACGGTTGGAAAAAGGTATATAAAAGAAAAACGGAAGGTGTGAAATTTTCCATTTTCCACCTTTTTGTAACATAAAAAATCAAATTTAGAAAAGTAGATTTTTTTGAAATTCGAAAAATAAAGTTGGTTGGTAGGATTATGGATGAACTATGCTCTTACTCAGTAAGAGTGTGGGAAAATTTGGATGAAAAAGCATTTTGATTTTCAAAACATTGCATTCATGTAGAACTGCCAGTATATCTAGGATGTGAGCATCATATTTTAAAAAGGATTTTTGAGAAATTTGCATACACATAGGAGGTACTGCTTAGGCATACATGCATTATTATGTTGTATTTCACTTTGCACAAGTGCACAATGTTTGAAATAAAGTTGGTTGGTAGGATTATGGATGCAACAATTGGATGAACTATGCTCTTACTCAGTAAGATTGTGGGAAAATTTGGATGAAAAAGCATTTTGATTTTCAAAACATTGGATTCATGTAGAACTGCCAGTATATTAGGATGTGAGCATCATATTTTAAAAAGGATTTTTGAGAAATTTGCATACACATAGGAGGTACCGCTTAGGCATACATGCATTATTATGTTGTATTTCACTTTGCACAAGTGCACAATGTTTGCTAAAATTGGATGCACACATGATAGATGTATATTATGCGAGGGGTTAATTGATTTTCCCCTTATTAAATTTCGGGGATGAAATTTCCTAAGGGTGGGAGAATGTAACACCCCGTATTTTTAAGATAATAAAATAAGAATAACTTAATTAAATAATGAGAATTAAGTAAAACGGATTACGCTATTGCGTCCGTTTCGGAATTCTGGTCAAGATAGGCACCTGTTTTGCGTAAAACAGACATCATATGAAGAAGTTATTAAGCCTAGAAGTTTGTATACGCACAAGAGAAATATATATATATATGCATACAAATTAAAATGTAAAATAAAGAATAAGATAAGGATTGCATGTAATAAATACATGCACTGAAAAAATGTAATGCATTGAAAGAAAGAAAGGATTGGTTGCATGCAATATAAATATGTTGCATGCACTGATTTGCAAACATAATGCATTAACATTAAAAGAAAAAGATTCATGCAATGGTTTAATTTAAGCATTGTAACTAACATGAAAAAGAGAAGTAAGGAGAGAACAATAATTATCATTGTTCTAAGACTTATTAACAAAAGACTTCGTAGCTCAGTTGGTTAAGACATTGGATTTGTAACATAGAGGTAGGGGGTTTGAACCCCGACGGTGGCACAATTTTTATCTTTGTTTTAGAGAGGGCCAACTGAAAATGCAAATATATGTACATATACAAATTCAAAATTTGAAAGGATAAGAATGTACATATAAGGAAATAAAGAAAATATATGTATATATATGAGAATATATATATATATATATATGCATAAATATATGTATACAAAAGGTAAAATTCAAGATAAGGCTACAGTCAATGAAATATGGCAAGAATCAAATAACGGTGCAACATCGTTTAAATTTTGAAAATAAAACGAAAACTGTGCGCATATATATACGCGTAAAATGGTCGGTAGAGGAATTGTATACATATAAGAAAATTTCATGTGAATAAAACAGTTAAATAAATTCCAGAAATTCAAAAGTTCAAAAATCAAATTTCTACGCCAAAACAATTCAAACATTCGAAATTCAAATTTCTGCGCCAAAACAGATTGCGGGACCCAATGCTGACTCAGCACTGCGTGTACGATAAGATTTGGCTAAATTCATTTGCGCTATTTTCTTAACTGGGTTTAATGCTGACGCAACGCTGCATGTACGATAAGGTCTTGAGCACCTATATATAAGACCCAAGACCTAACCCTAAACATCATAATTCGGCGGCTGCGCTGGAGCTCTGCCATGGCTCTCTCTCTTCTCAAATCTATTCTGAAATTAAAATGTTAGCCTAGGAGGATTATGAATTCAGATCTGGAAGATGGAATCAACGTTAATAAAAAGATTATTGAATCATGAAAGCAAGGTAAACCTCTAAGAACCAATCTATTTAAATTATTTCTCTTTCCCTTCTCTTTTCATGAAATAATAAATCCATGATCGTTAGGTCGTGAATCAAATTAAAGGGAAAAGGAAAACCATGTATGATATAACGGATCAGATCCAAAATTTGGGGAAAGCTTAAAGGTGAGTGGGTTTAAGCTATAGCCTTTAGATAATGTTATGACTATCGTTTAGCATTCCCCTTTTTAATAAATTTTGAAATGGCCAGTTTAATTATAAATTGTTGTTGTAACGAATTGAAATGTTGATATGAATATGTCAGGAAATTCCTATGTTGAATTGGCTAAGTTATTGAATGTTTACATGTTGGAGAAAATAAACTTGTTAGGATATGAATAGCCAATTCAGTGATTGTAATTACATGCTTTACTTGGGACATATTATTGATTGAACAACATGTTAAAATAATTACCCCATTGAATGTTTACATGTCCTAGTAGAATTAAACATATGTTGAAAATGACATGCGACAAAATATAGGCAAAAATTGGACGACATGTAAATTAGATTACTGTAAACTATATTACAGTAAAAGGGATAATATGTCTAAAATTTTCATGTAATGAACATAACATATATTATATTTTGAGATTTTATTTTGGAAGCGCAATTTGTTATGAACATAAGTGATGGAATGAAAATGAATATGCCTAGGATTATAATTAGAAATTGTAAATACACTTATGGCACGAGGTTAGGTTGCATTAATGGCGAAAGTATGCCCGGACCCGACCGACATATCCAGCAGCCACTAATGTTGAACCTAATGTGAGAGGCCTAAGTGGAAGAATTAACAACATGTGCTAAGACACGAGGTTAAGTCAGCTTGTGATAGAAGTCTGCCCGGACCCGCCCGACAAATCCAGCATCCACAAGTGTAGGCTTAATGTGAGAGATCTAGTGCTTATATATATATATATATATATATAACAATATATGAATAAATGGAAAGAATGGTAATTAAATGTCTAACTCAGAAAATAAGAAAGGAAGGGATGCAATGAACTGAGTTAGTGTGATAAGAGGGAAAAGTGATGTATTTCCCTAAATGACTTATTTCTAAAAAAGTTGTTGCAAGTAAGCCACAATAAATATAGAAAAGTGAATAAATTACTTGCTACCACAGATTTAGATGGGAAAACGTTATGAAAATAAATCATTGATTCCTCCTATCAAACTGATAAGGTGCATGAAGTGTTTTCCTTAATATAATAAGGAACATATATTACAGAGAATAAAGAATAATGGTTTACAACAATAAATGGTTTAAAAGGGGAATGATAATAACCTATTATAAATAAATAACATTAATGAAAATGTTGTATAATAGGTAGACTTGTCCTAGGGACAAGTGAATATTATAACTTAGGTTATAATAAACTAGTAAGGGAATGAGATAACTGGTGAATTAAGTTAAGTGACACTTAATTGTAAATTAAGTAATCAGAAAAGGGAAAAACCTAAAACCAGTTAAGAAAAGGGGGGAAAATATATTGTACTTGATTATAAATTAAGTAGTCTGGGAGTCTGAAACTCGTTGGTAAGAATAACATTTTTAGACTTGTCCTAAGGACAAGGGGAAATTATAACATAGCTTATAATAAATGGGTAGAGAAACTTATTAATGGGCCTTTGTTAATAGGACCAAGTTAATAAGTAAACAACGATAAGTCGTATTGACGACGTAAAGTGGAATTATGATTAAATGAGAGAGGATGAGGAAAACTTATGAAATGAAATAAGTTATATATAATCATAAATGGTAAGTGACATGTTAATTGGAAACATGTGAATTAGATATACTTAATTAATATTAAGTAAAACATGTTATTGAAATCAAACAAGAATATAAAAGGGATTGTGGATCACAGACCTTGGGCCACAATCTAGAGAATAACATGTTGTAAGCTTATTAATAAACTTAAATGAATTAAGTTGTATGACTGAAATAAATAAGCAAGAGAAACTTGGTAATTTGAATAAGAATTCAATATGAATTGGAATAACCAAGTTAACTGGAAACCAGGTGAGGTGAGACAAGCGCGTAAAAGAATGTCTGAACATAGGGTCTAACAACATGCTAAAGTAAGGCACTTAGACCAGTCCGTACGGTTGAGGGTGAATAACCCAACAGGGTATATCATCGAGGTGTTACAAGGCACGAGGAGAGCGCACATTCATATGATTGTTTGATGGCTCCAAAGGACTGGAAGGGGAAGCACGCGGCTTCCGGGGACATAGGGTACTCTTGGTATTCCTCTGTGAGTGGCAGATGATCCGCATGTACCCACAGAGGTTAGATCTGCGTAGGTGAACCAATGAGTATGCCTTGATTGCAATAATAAGAGGCAATCAAAAGACTAAGATGGACCAGTGTGATTCGGCGAGACCAGTTAGTGCCCTGTGATAGCAACTCGTCGTCTACCCACCATCTTCAGTCAGTACGTAAAGCGGAAAGGCTGAGAACTCCAAAAGACCATATATTTTGCTATCTAGTTATGGGTGAGGTTGGCCAATAGGTTTGAAGGGCATAAGGGGCCGGGGTTAAGTTCACTTTCTTGATATTCTTGGGTGCCTTTCTTTAGTTGAGGGAGGGGTCTAGTGGGACCATAGCCACTGTAAAAGCAGACCTTAGCATCTGCAATCGTTAGATATCCGAAAGCTCCCGGCTGAGTTCCGTGTTTCTTGATTAGCCCTACCACGGGACTCCGCACATATAGAGAACATGTGCAATAGACATCGAGAACGATTGATGATACGTACGTGGGAAAGTCTAGGTACACTCATGTCGCTCTGGGTGGTGTATCATAAGAGACTACAGGGAATTATTCGAGGATGGAACCTAATTCGATCGAATGGTTCAAAGATGGCAGTCGGAACGCTTACGTAATATAGAAGTAGTGATTCTTTGCAGACGTAGCGTTGACATATATACAGAAATCAGTACGACATTCGGGCGTAGGATTAGGGACTGCTATATTCCTGCGATGATAGGGTGGAGATCGTGCGAGTGGGATACCATGGGGTGTATCTCAATATTGAGAGATAGCCACATATATTGTATTAGGTTAATTCACTGGGAAGTAAATGGGTACAACGTGTGTGTAAGCCTTGAGTGTTGTTAACCCAAGTAACCTAATAAATAAGAAAATATGATTGAACGGTATATGTAAGATTATCCAAAGTGTATAGTTTAAATCCAGTCACCAGAACTTATGTTCTGACCCCCTCCTCAAACACACTCGCAGGTTAGATTGTGGCAGAGACATGATAGCTTTGGATACTGGTTAGGCAGTATTAATAATACGGTAAGGCTATGTTTTGATTATACTATATTTTATCCTTTCCGCTGTGAGATATTTTTCTGAGCTCTAACATGTTTTATGTCTCTGTCTTTTCTGCAGGATACCAGAGCAAACCAATCCGAGTTTCGATAGATTGGAATTTTGAAAAAAAATCGGTTTGTCGAAATTGGGGTTGTCACAATATTGCTTCTGCACGGGCAGATCTCTCTTCTAGACCAATAGTCGGTCTCAAGCTCATAACTTTTTCCCATAATATCCAACACATGCTTTCTGCCACTCCAAAAGAATGCAACTTCATAAAAAAATTATCTAAATAAATGCTCGAATGCACAATAGTTAATGAATTCTTATGATGCAAATGCACTACTATTGACAACTCTAAGAACTCTCAGCTGCTTTCCCGGCTTATTTTCAGCTAAAGTCTTCCACTTCCTAAATTGGGAAAATATTTCGTCTTTGGCCTTTAAGAAATAGACCCAGACCATGCGTGAGAAATCATTCACAAATATGATGAAGAAACTGGCTCTACCTAAAGATGAAATCGGGATGAGTCCCCACGCATAAAAATGAACATACTCTAGAAACTCTATAGCTATAGGTCTTCCAACATCAAATGTGGCATGCTTCTTCTTTCCAAAAGAACAATTTCCACAAGAGCTAGGCTTTGGTTGATAATCATCACCAATCAACCTCCGCTTCTTTAATACTTCAAGACTCTCCTCATCAACATGACCAAAACGAAGGTGCCATAATTGAGTAGAATCTAGAATGCTGGAATAAGTAGAAATTACTGAATCTCCTAAGACTGTCTCACCATAAAGCATATAAATATCATCGACTCGCACCCCTTTCATCGCTACCAAGGAACCCTTCGCTACTCTTAAATTCTTTCATTTATTATTATCCTCAAACTAAGTCAACTCAAAGCCACAACTGATAACAAACTCTTATGCACATCGAAACATGTCTAACATCTGTGATAGTTCTAGTAACACCATCATGCATCTTAAACCTCACAGTTCCAATGCTCACGACATGACAAGATGTGTCATTCTTCAAATGAACCACTCCGCCATTAATTTTCTCATAACTGACAAAGAACTCCTACCTGGCATCATATGACAAGGTGCTTCAGAATCAATTCCCAACTTGTAATCTCTAAAGGTGAATTACTGGCTGAAAATAATGACGTATCATTATCACAACTGTTCTAAATACTGCCAAAATTAAAGCAATCTCCTTCTTCTCTCTCTTCTTTTTAGGAGTTGAACAATTTCATATGAAATGTCACTTCTTCTTACAATAATAGCAAGCACCTCTTCTAGAGCCCATGAAGTAGGATCTATGCATATCTTCTCTGAGGTGCTTTTGCATCTTATCACTTCCTCTAAGTGAATGAAGTTGTTGTTAAACAACACCGTGATTAGTCTTCACTTTAACCTACCATATCCCAAAACATCTCTTCCAACAAATTTGGTGACGCCATAATTTTTCATACCACGACTAAAATAATTAGCCATTGGTAACTAATCCAGAACAAGACATCTAGCTCTGATGCCAAACTATTGAGCGAAAAGGTTGCACAAATTGCTCTGATGCCAATCTGTTGTGTGAATAATTGCACAAATTTCTCTAATACCCAATTTGTTGTGCAAAATATTGATTTGATTTGCACAAACTCCAAAATTGCATAGCGGAATACAAAAGACGCAGGAGCAACAGAAAAAAAAGAGGATCTAGCATGTCGATTAATTATCAACCGCCAACTCAATGACATATAATCACCAAACTAAACAAAATAGAAGAAAAGACAAAAAGTTAACGTGGTATGGCTATGCATACGTCCACAGACCGAACAATTATTCTATATTTCACTGAAGAAAGAGAGTAAGAGAGATTACAAAATTATAGGTAGGAAATTGGAGAGACTGCCCTATAATGACAAATTGAATCATCGATTTCTTTAAAGACTTGTTGCACCCAAAACCTCTAATTGATTGACTGCAGAAATTAGGGTATACTAAAGAAGAGGATAATGGTGGATGCTCTCACACATTCACTCTCCACAAATATGAAGATTTAAATAGGCTTTAGGATGAAAAGTTGCTTGGAGATAAAGAAATTAGTTTCCCGATTCTTTTGAAACCATTCCAAATATCTTCAATTTGATTGCAGTGTAAATATAAAGTGAATCAATTGGTTTCCATACATTTCCTTTCTTGCTTGATTCCCAAGCCAATCAATTATTTCTTCATATTACAAAATCGGTGAATTTATAAATATACTTATTTCCTAATTTATAAATCCATTGATTAATTAATTGGTCGTGTAATAAATTTGTTTCCTATCAAAATATCCTCTCAAATATTTCCAAATATAGCATAACCGATTGACTGAATCAGTTAACTAATTTTTTTCCCTGTTAAACAAATATTTGAACCGCGTAAATTCGGCACAAACATCATAGATCAATTTTGAATCTTTACCTTTGATTATTTAATGTTTCTTAAATTTTTGTGGTTGGGTACATACCAACAAAGAATTTATCTAATTGAACTTATCAATTGATCAGGCTATATATGAAAAGAAGGGCAGTTACATGTGATTATTTTTTGGGGAAATGAATCTGATCGATTAATCAATGAATTAATTAATTAGATAAATTAATCAATTCGATAGTGTACAGGAGATAGTTAAGTTTATGTGGAGATTCAATCAACAAAAGAAAATCCATAAAATTAAGATTATCATCACGTGTATTGTATTTAAATCAAACTGTGTAACTGGGCAATTTATTTACTTATTCTCCAACTAATTCTTCATTCTGTAGTCTACTTAAAGGAAGTTCATTTCCGTAGTGTGTGTCGGCAAGCATCTACTGCTGACATCTTCTTTTATAGACCCTAATTTCAATAGTCATATAAATTGAGGGTTGGGCTGGTCTCTTTACTTTGCTACATATGATTTTGCAATTCTCCTTTGTACTTTGTTTAGTGAATAAAATGAAGAATGGTTATTGGTTATGTGGACGTAGACAATTTAGCTGAATCTCGTTAAATCTTTGTGTTCTTTACATTTCTATTTTTCCTTCATTTAGTGTTTCTTCTTCGTCAGGTTTATTGTTGATAATTAATCGATAGCCTATATATCTATTACTTTTGCATATAAGTATTCCATAACAGTTATGGAATCTGGACAACTTAACTAAATCCCGCACAACAATTTTTTGCCTTAAATGTAAACAAATTTATTTCATTTCAATTTCTAAACACAACCATATAATTTTTAATCATCCAAGCATGTTTAACATCAATGAAAACATTTATATGATAGCCAAATCCGAACCAAATTTAGGATATGTTTCAAAGAAAGATTATACTCATGCTTTTCTAAGAAAACTTAGTTTAAACTTCCATTTTTCTTAAATTTGAAAGCTTTATCTTTTAGGTTCAACCTTTTAAAGGGAGAATTTGTGGTCGGTCATTGTTTAGGAGTTTTTGGATTTTATTTCATTAGTTAATGAAATGAAGGAGATGTTGAGGCTATTAGCTAGTGCTTTTGACTTAGGCAAATATCCCATTCTAACCTAATCACACACTGCATTTTTCCTAACACGAATATTCCCATCCAAAATTTTAGAAGTTCATTTTTCGTTAAAATGGCTAACTTTAATCAATTTAGTTACCCTTAGTCCATTCATTTAACCTTATAAAGCATCGCAGATATAATTTATCATATCAACAATTCTTGTAGTCAAATTATCTTCTTCACTTCTTTAATAATATATTATTATTAGTTTAACTTAGTTTCCCTATCAAGGACTCTCCAAAATATGGGGTGCTACAAGGAATTTTTTATATAACTTTAATGCAATTTATATATTGATTTTCCTAGAATTTGAAAATATTAACTTATATGTTTGTATGATGAAGATCGATCGTCCATTATATTTATATTAAGGACGCTTGAATTTAAAAATAAAAAGTTTTAGAAAATTGATTTTTTCTGTAGCAAAAATTTGGATCTGCAATTAATTTCTAAGTTCGTTTCATCGACCTCTTATCAAAAACATATTCTAAATTACCCCATGTGATTTTCGATATAAAAACAATTAAATATGCATTTAATTCAAGGTTTTAAATCTCGAATTTCGAACATGTTTCGTCTGAGAGATTTTAGAGACTTAATCTTGTATCGAGGGGGATCTCGATGAGACGAGTCTAAATGTAATGGCCCGTAATTTTGGTAGTCAAATATTTAATTTATTATTTTAAATATTATATTTGGAATATTAATGGTTTTTAATATTGATATCCTTATTAAAATGAAGCTTGAACGTTATTATATATATATATATATATAATGAGCTCGTAATGACGCGACAGTTCGTAATATTGATTTTGAACTTTATTTGAATATACATAATCCGTTTTAAGTCGGATTTCTGTGAAACAAGATACGTTGGAATCTTATTGATTATAATTTTCATATAAAAGAGAAAAATCCAGATTTCGTGTTATAGATTGTTAGTTATGTCCAAATCAAATTTTAAAATAGTCGTTATGGACATCGTTATTAAAATATAACGTTTATTAATTTATATAATGGGGTTTTAATATAAATTGGATATCGTTTTAACTCGAAATTGATGATATTGAGTTGTATAATTTATATTTGAAGCTATATGATATTTCTAGTTGGGTATTTATGATAATAATAATTTAATATTATTTTATTTGATTATTCTGCAATTTAATAATATTTTATTAATATTATTATAGGACTTTAAAATAGCGAATTTGCAAACGAGCTCAGTTTTCAATGAAATTAGTTTCATTAAAATCGTAATGTTAAATTATGGTACGGTACTAAAATTCATGGCAAAACGATGTCGTATGTGACAACAGTAGCCATAACTCCCAGTCGTTCTATATATCGCGCCATCAAATTAATTTAATTTATTAAAGAGATATTTGAGTGTAACTTGAGCAGACGATTGAATTAAGCTACGAAACTAGTTCCATTGAATTCGTATCGACATTTCGGACTAGGATAGATATATAAATTGTTATTTTTGATGACCGTATAATTTAGGGTCCAAAATGGCTTTGTGGTGCGTCTAAAAATAGAGTAACAGGAAACAGTTTCGAAATGCGACGAAATTAGTGTCATTGGTTTCATATTAATTAATTATTATAAGATTTCAATTAGCATGTCAATTGGACTTACCGTTTGATCGTGGCAATGATAAACGCCTTTATCGTTTATATTATTTTGGTCAATTTAGATAGGGGTGACTTTAAACGAATAAACGACTGGCCAAACAAACTCCAAATTGAACGAAATAAGTTTCATTGGATCCGTTAGGAAAAGGTCTAGTAGAATGTCAAGGTTTCAATATTTTTTTATTTTTTTTGTAATTATAGGAATTTTAAACGTTTTATTTTTCATCGATAATTATAAAGGACTTTTCACAAACGACCTCAGAATTCGACGAAACCTGTGTAAATTAAATCCAGATTTTTTTTTGTTAGGATTACATTTGTTTATAAAAAACGGAGATCGTATAAGATGATTTTTTGGCAAAAAAGTCACGGCATGTATTGGTTATAATAAAATAATATATAATATAACCCACCCTCTCTATATAAATGAGGTGCATGACACCGTCAACAACCCTAAACATTTTTCTGACGTGGTCAACTTTTGAAGAGCCGCCACACTTATAAACGAATGACCACGAAATCACCATCTCTTCCTCAAAATTTCTCATGATCCTTTCATATATTCCCAATCTTCCCAACATAAATCTCGTGAAGCTCTACGAGCTCTTGGATCTAAACGGGTATGATTGGAAACTATGCGATGAGGTGTCTGATTGGACATCAGTAAGGCGCGGTGCTCGTTTTCCAACTGCAGGTGATTGGAGGAATCGAGTAGCTTGAAACTGGGGTCATCGGTCGTGTACAGAGAGGCGCAACTCTCGGAGGCTTTAGATCGAATTGCGTTGGTCGGAGATCGGAGAAGCACCGATCTGTTGAAGGCGAATACTGGTGGACTCGTGTTTTGAACGAGAACGATGAATGGAAGTATGTGCGGCCCTATTTTCTAGTCTGAAGTATGAATGATAACTAATCATATAAAATTAATCAGATCATTGTTTAATGTTTGTAACAACAGCGTAGATTGTTGAGGAAGCAAGGAAACACGTAGGAGAAAGATGACAGAAGTATTACGTCTGTGTTTATCATTCCAGAAGTCAGACCAGATACAAAAGTAATGTAACACCCCACACCCACTAAGGTCACTCACTAAGGGAATGCCTTAGTTTTGGTGGAGTATTTTTAGTGAGTATAGAACAGAAAAATTACAACAAGACAGATATAAGTAATACTTGAAAATTTAAAACATCCTTTCATTTTCAGCGGAAAGTAAAAACATGTTTGGTTACATCACAAACCCATAACAAGAGTCAAGTACATAATATCCATCCTGATAAAATAGAAGTACATAATCCCACTACATAGACAATAGCCATAATAGAAAAGATAAACCGAGCTTTACTTCTACGATCCAAGCCCAAAAGATAGATATAGCGGTCTGATCCAAGCTCACTAGTGCTAGGCCCACTCTGATAACCTGAGGGTTGGGAAAAAGATAAAAACAACGGGGTCAGACATAAGTCTGAGTGAGTCCTATAACCCTAACAATACAACCATTAAAGTAATTAGGGTATGACATAAATAAGGTACGGTACCTCTGGGGATAATGACCACACTAAGTAGCCAACCAAACATAGGGTGTACTAAGATAACCGAGAAGACGCTTTTATCCTCCCAAGGATAATTATTAGATTACACCACCCCAGACTTATTCACCCAAGGGTAATTCCTACACTGCACCACACCAGTTCTACCCACCAAGAGTAATTCCTACTTAAAGGTTGATCCCACTAAGTGTACTTAGTAATTTTTACCTGGTAGTTTCTTGTACCCCTACGCAGGTGCCGTCTGCCCCTATTTTTACTAGGTGTACCCACTACCCCCAAGCGATCGGCTCCCTACCGTAGATACCCGTGCTGGTCCCACAAAAGGGGGTGTATCATTCCCCAAAGTGGCTACCATATAATATCACTGTGCACGGCTTTATATCTACACGATGCAACAACGACTTACCAACCAGCCCGGGTCCACACACGCATATGAAACCCGTTGATCCCGCGTTGCCACCGCTAACCCGTTTTGGCCTCTTACAGTCAAGCCCAATATGCGTGTCCCGTCACCCGACTAGAGTCGAGCCTACAAAGATACGTTTGGGATATTGGTTGAAATGGGCCCCCACAAGCTACTACTTAAGCTTGTCGTTTAATCTAGTGTATCCCACTTAACCCTTTAACCATGTCCCCTTACATGTTATAAATCTTGGTTAAGTCCTTTAATCATATTTCAATTGCCACTTAGGGCACCCACTAGATTCCCACATGCCACCCATGGCACTTACTTAACCCCTTAATCATGTTTAATTACATGTTCCACCTTGGTTAAGTATTCTAATCGTATTCTCACATGCCACCCATGGCACTTACTTAACCCTTTTATCATGTTTAATTACATGTTCCACCTTGGTTAAGTATTCTAATCGTATTTTTCTATTGCCACCCAAGGCAACCCACTAGTCTCATCATGCCACCCCAATGCACCCACTTAACCCCTCATGTCCCACTACATGCTAATATGGTTAAGTGTTTCTTAATTCATTAATTAAGATCATGACCTCATAAAGACCTCCCACATTAGACCGTTTTTTATGACTGCTGGATATGCCGGTTGGTTCCGGGCAGACTTCTGTCATAAAAAGGGCCTAACCTCGTGTCTTTACTTTAATCATGTATTTAATTTATGACTAAGACCTCTCACATTGGGCCAATCATTTGTAGCTGCTGGATGGCCGGTCGGTTCCGGGCAGACTTCCGCTACAAAAGGGTCCAACCTCGTGTCTTAGTTGATTAATTAAACCTAATTAATCACCCCCATATTAATTATCCCTAATTAATATCAAATTTTCCATAACATGGGTAGACCTAACTCAATAGGTAAATTCCCATGGGGTAGACCTAACTCAATAGGTAAATTCCCACTTATGGTAATTTATTTTTATGGTATGCTTAATCATACCCAATTATACTTTTATTAACATATTTATTACCCCATCGTTCCCCACGTAAATCGTTCTCATTTCACGACATAATAAAGGGAAAGATCCATCACAAATATCATGGGTTTAGCATATAACTTTGTCATGGGTTAAGAGGATGTCAACTTGCATATATGAACATATATTAACCCAACTACATATAACCCAAACTTGCATATTATCATACCCATGATTTGCATAACATATGACATATGAGTTTGCATATTATCATACACATATCTTGCATAACATGTTAAACTTGCATATAAGCTTCCTCATAACTTGCATAACATGTTAAACATGCATTTAAGCATACACATAACTTGCATAAGCATTCACATACTTGCATGGGTATTCATATACTTGCATAAGCATTCACATACTTGCATATCACATTAAGCTCGCATTTAAGCATATACATAACTTGTATAACATCATGTTCATAACTTGCATAATCTCATAAACTTAACTTGCATAACACTATGCACACAACTTGCATACCCTCATACACATAACTTGCATATGCACATAACTTACATAACATGTTGAGCTTGCATGTAAGCATAACTTGCATAATATGTCGAACTTACATATATGACTTGCATCTTAAAGGAGGGTAAACATGCATAGCATATAAGAGTGCCATCTTGCATATGTATATACCATATTTAAAAGGGTAAACTTGCATATCATGATTTATGCATAATACCAAACACTTAGCATGCATAAAACTACTTACTTATCATGCATAG
This sequence comes from Allium sativum, assembly GCA_030737875.1. Lineage (NCBI taxonomy): Eukaryota > Viridiplantae > Streptophyta > Magnoliopsida > Asparagales > Amaryllidaceae > Allium > Allium sativum. The sequence continues at coordinate 1,010,839,516 of CM060926.1, read as the reverse complement.
AATCAAATACTTATTATGCATAAAATCAAATACTTATTATGCATAAAACCAAATACTTATTATGCATAAAATCAAATACTTATTATGCATAAAATCAAATACTTATTATGCATAAACCTACCACTTAACTTGCATAAACCCAAACACTTAACATGCATAAAACCCCATACTTAGTATGCATACAATCAAATACTTATCATGCATAACGTCAAATACTTTAGCATGAATAACATCAAATACTTAACATGCATAACACCAACTACTTAGCATGCACAAAAATCACATGCATAACTTGCATATCATGTTACTTATAACTTGCATATATTCTCACATATAGTTTGCATAACATGTCACATATGCATAAATGTTTAACATGGTGTTTTGCATCATAAAACATGGCCTTAACTTGCATTTAACATAAAACTTGCAAATCACATATCATACAAACTTGCATAAATACATTCATCCACAAACATAGCCATGTCTTATCACATCCTACCATAATCAATTTAACAATTGATTATTAAAGCCATAGAAACTCACCAAAACCAAGATTAGCAAATCAATGAAGTAAAATTAGTTGCCAAATAATGAAGAAGAAGGTGATTAGGGGTTGATTAGCTTGCAACTCTCTTCATTTGATTTGTGGAGGCCATGACCAAGTTTCATTTTGCCATAGTTTAGTTACTAGATTTAATTATGAATGAATTAGGGTAGGGTTAGGGTCTTATTTATAGGATTAGGTTGCATTTTAGACCCTTGGATTAACCCTAGATTAGATTAGGACCCTTAGATTTAGGAAATCTCTAGAACCAGCCCACTAGGCCAGCACAAGGACCCAAACTGGTGCACCCAGTTTTACTGGGCGTCGCACCCCTGTCGACAGGCAAGTCGACAGGCAAGTCGACACCCCTGTCGACAGGCCTGTCGACAACCCTGTCGACATGGGTAGGGCGGGATTTTTCCCGCCTGACCCCACCTGTCCAATTTAAAATCTGAATTTTAAATTCTTAATTCTGTTTTAAGTTTTGAATTTTCTGCAAACTTCATCGGGCCATAACTGGGCCATACGGACTCCGATTTTCGAAAACTCGGACTCTATTTCGCGTATTTTTCCGAGACGAACGCAATAACGCAGCCCGTTTCCCCTAATTCCCACATCTGAGATTATTTATTCTGTAATTAGTGAATTTTAGTATTAACTAAAATTCGGGGTGTTACATTCTCCCCTCCTTAAAAGATTTCGTCCCCGAAATCTCTTAAGCTAAGGAGAATGCATATCCTACCATCCAAACAACCATCTACTCAATCCATCAAACACAGGCATCCATTGTCCTTAAAACAATTTCTAATGATGTATGAGCATATGCAAAGAGTGTGTGTATATGTTCCCTATCTAAGGTATGAACATATGCAAACCATGATAGTGCCATGCATCCATTATGTATGCGAGAGAACCCTATTGACCCATACAATATCTATATGAGTGCACAATCATTCACCAAAATGCATCATCCATATGATAACACAATCATTAAACATCCATAAATATAGTTTCCTACACACCATTTTATGCAATATGCAATATGAAGTGATTGAGCCGATCTAGTGCCTAGAGTGTGTGTATATGCATCCACGAGCAACCACTAGCAAACACTTGCATCCACTTGCATCCATCATACATAACATGTCTCAAACACATGTTTCAACCATAGGTTTACCCTATCTAAAGGTCAAAAGTACTAACGAGAGGACATACTAAGGATAAGATAAGCACAAGATATGTGATGAAGGAGAAGCAAAAGGATATACCCTCCGGAAAAAAAAAGGTACCTCGAACGCATCTTCGCTTCCGTCTCCCAGGTAGCGTCACTCTCTTCATCTCCCCTTTGTACTTTGACTAGTTGAACCTCTCTGTTTCTCAGCTTCCAAATCTCTGACCCAAGGATGCAAGTAGGAGCTCGTCGAATCGTCGCATCACGCTCTGCTTCCACTTCTCTAAGCAAACTCGGCTCTACCACCTCTGCGGTCTCATGTAGGCACTTCCTCCCATAGAATACATCACTAAGTCTGTCGGGCAACTCCGCCAATGGAAGATGCTCCTCCCATGTACCTCCAAAATCCAAGATACATAGCCTCAAAAGGTCTTCTAAAACATGATTCACCCTCTCAGTCTGGCTGTCCGTCTGAGGATGATATGCGATACTCATACACAACTGAGTCCCTACCGCCTCTTGCAAATTCTTCAAAAACTCTCTAGTGAAGATAGGATCTCGATCACTCACTATGCTAGAGGGTACCCCATGTAATCGAACTATCTCTCGAAGATATACTGAAGCTAGCCATGGAGCAGTCCTCTTGCTCTTCATAGGTATGAAATGGGTGCTCTCAGTAAGTCTATCTACCCCCACCCAAATTCCTGTATTACCCTTCCTCGACCTGGGTAACCCGTCAATAAAATCTATCGAGACGCTATCCCACTTCCATTTCGGAACCTCCAATGGGTGAAGCAACCCACCTGGTTTCCTTTGCTCCGCCTTCACTTGCTGGCACACCTAACATCGAGCGATATACTCGGCCACATCTATCTTCATATCGGCCCAGAAGAAAACCCTCTTCATGTCTTGGTACATCTCATCCCTACCGGAATGAATGGTCATCCTAGAACGGTGTGCGTCATCAAGAATAGCCTTCCTCAAACCCTCGTCTTGCGGTACACAAAGTCTACCGTCTCTACGCAAACACCCCTATTGTCTAGGGTGTTCCTACTCAAATGGCTGGACGACTTACCCCCCTTATGAGCTTCTCTACCAACTCAACCAACTGTGGATCGTCCCTCTGTGCTCTTCCAATCCGCCCCAAAAGAGTAGGTCTAACCTCCAAGGAGGCTAGCAAACCGGGTACAAAGTCAACAGAAGGTCTAAAGTCAAACTTAGAAATAAACTCTAAGCTCCGTCGTTCATCGAACAATGAACTCAAGGACAACCTTTTTCTTCTTAAGGCGTCTGCTACCATGTTACCCTTACTCATAGGATGCTAAGGATCCCATCCACTTTTGTTGTCCTAAGACTATGCGCTCGAAGAGTCTCCAACACTTCCCTAAGATGTAGGGCATGCTCTTCTCCACCAGGATATCATCCAAAATTATCACAACTGTCCCCCACGCAGACCACCCTAGTCGAACTCGGCATCCCCCAAATGCAAGCCCCAAAGGCCTAAACCAATATCAGACAAACACCCAAGGGATACCTCCTTCGAATTCAGACGACCTACGTGAGATGATACAAAAAAAAATGGCTAAATAATTAAGCCCTTGACCAATTCTGGATGTTCTCGCTAGTCTCGCTCCAAAACCGTCGTTTATCCTATACTGGCTCTGCTCAGCCTATTGAGCACATACGAAAACTTATTTCGTTCCTAGAAAAGACCAAAATGTCATCCATAAAGACCATCACAACTTATTTAGGTACTCCTTGTACACCCTTCTCATCCAATTAACAAAATATGCGGGGCGTATGTCAAACCAAATGGCATCACCAGCCACTCATAAAAAAAACATCTGGAGTCCTAAAGGTAGTCTTTTCTATGCTATCCTCAGCCACTCTCAACTGATGAACTTCCGTGGCTGAGTCCACTACTAAAACACTGAGGCGCCAACCAACTGATCAAAGAGATCATCAATCCTTGGCAATGGGTGTCTATTCTTCTTTGTGAGTTTCTTTAGTTCTCTTTAGCCTACACAAAGTCTGAGGGACCCATCCGCCTTCATAACAAAAACTACTGGAGCGCCCCACTCCGATATACTTCGTCTTATGAACCCTTTCTCAAGCAAATCGCCTACTTACTTATGGAGTTCCCTCCTCTCACTAGGAGCCATGTGGCACACTGGCCAAGATACTGGTTTGGCCTTATCCACCAGATATATTCGGAAGTCAATCTCCCGCTTCGGAGGTAAGCCCTTCACCTCCTCAAACACATCCGGGTATTCCCGGACCGCTCTAACAGATCGCAGACTCTAGACCAACGTGTCAGGCGATTCTAGATACCTTAGCATAACAGATTCTATGGGATTACAAGAGATCTCGAGAGTGTTACTTAGGCGGCCCATAAGCCTAACAACTCTCCCTTCAAAATGAAGAACAACACTCCTATTGGATAACCAGTTCATGCCCAAAATTAACCCATAGCCCGTGAAGCCCAACAAGCATCACATCTAAACTCAACGCTAAGTATAGAAACTTTCAAACCCAAACATATCATGGAGCCCCAACTGGGTTTGAAACAACTAAGGGATCATCTACCAAACTGGTGTCTAAGTGCAGTGACTCAACTATCAATGGTGAGATAAACGAACTCGATATATCAGGATCAAATAAAGTTTGAATTGGATAATAAAGAAATCCAAATTCCAACCTAGACGGTCTTATCCCCACCTGGTACCCTAGTCGTGAGGGAATACAACTACCCCCCAGAAGATTCCATACCTTGCCCTTCCTTCTTTGGACAATCCTAATAAGGTGTCCTATTCCTCTCAAAAGGATAACCACTTGCCTTCTTCTTCCCTATTCTCCACTCGTAACCTCCTACCAATGAGGTTTCATCCTTCATTAACCAAACAACTATTTGAGCCTTCCTCCCACCGTCTATCCAATAGATACCTACCAGTCCTCCTCCTTCTTGAACCAACTTCTAACCCGACTAACGTCTAAGTCCCTTGAAGTGGTTTTCCATCCTTATCTATCTTAGAAAGATCATTAATACGTGGAGGGGAAACTCAAAACGAGAGAAAGGAAGAGATTCAAAATGGAGAATTCGAAAGATATAGATATGGCTATTGGGGATTATGCTTTTCTTTCAAAAACTTTTCTCTTAAAAGACATGTTTTTGAAAATACTCTTTTCCAAAAATATTCTTAGAAAATAGTTTTTCTAAAAATTTTATCTGTTCCGGTAACCTTAAGCTCTGATACCACGTGTAACACCCCACACCCACTAAGGTCACTCACTAAGGGAATGCCTTAGTTTTGGTGGAGTATTTTTAGTGAGTATAGAACAGAAAAATTACAACAAGACAGATATAAGTAATACTTGAAAATTTAAAACATCCTTTCATTTTCAGCGGAAAGTAAAAACATGTTTGGTTACATCACAAACCCATAACAAGAGTCAAGTACATAATATCCATCCTGATAAAATAGAAGTACATAATCCCACTACATAGACAATAGCCATAATAGAAAAGATAAACCGAGCTTTACTTCTACGATCCAAGCCCAAAAGATAGATATAGCGGTCTGATCCAAGCTCACTAGTGCTAGGCCCACTCTGATAACATGAGGGTTGGGAAAAAGATAAAAACAACGGGGTCAGACATAAGTCTGAGTGAGTCCTATAACCCTAACAATACAACCATTAAAGTAATTAGGGTATGACATAAATAAGGTACGGTACCTCTGGGAATAATGACCACACTAAGTAGCCAACCAAACATAGGGTGTACTAAGATAACCGAGAAGACGCTTTTATCCTCCCAAGGATAATTATTAGATTACACCACCCCAGACTTATTCACCCAAGGGTAATTCCTACACTGCACCACACCAGTTCTACCCACCAAGAGTAATTCCTACTTAAAGGTTGATCCCACTAAGTGTACTTAGTAATTTTTACCTGGTAGTTTCTTGTACCCCTACGCAGGTGCCGTCTGCCCCTATTTTTACTAGGTGTACCCACTACCCCCAAGCGATCGGCTCCCTACCGTAGATACCCGTGCTGGTCCCACAAAAGGGGGTGTATCATTCCCCAAAGTGGCTACCATATAATATCACTGTGCACGGCTTTATATCTACACGATGCAACAACGACTTACCAACCAGCCCGGGTCCACACACGCATATGAAACCCGTTGATCCCGCGTTGCCACCGCTAACCCGTTTTGGCCTCTTACAGTCAAGCCCAATATGCGTGTCCCGTCACCCGACTAGAGTCGAGCCTACAAAGATACGTTTGGGATATTGGTTGAAATGGGCCCCCACAAGCTACTACTTAAGCTTGTCGTTTAATCTAGTGTATCCCACTTAACCCTTTAACCATGTCCCCTTACATGTTATAAATCTTGGTTAAGTCCTTTAATCATATTTCAATTGCCACTTAGGGCACCCACTAGATTCCCACATGCCACCCATGGCACTTACTTAACCCCTTAATCATGTTTAATTACATGTTCCACCTTGGTTAAGTATTCTAATCGTATTCTCACATGCCACCCATGGCACTTACTTAACCCTTTTATCATGTTTAATTACATGTTCCACCTTGGTTAAGTATTCTAATCGTATTTTTCTATTGCCACCCAAGGCAACCCACTAGTCTCATCATGCCACCCCAAGGCACCCACTTAACCCCTCATGTCCCACTACATGCTAATATGGTTAAGTGTTTCTTAATTCATTAATTAAGATCATGACCTCATAAAGACCTCCCACATTAGACCGTCTTTTATGACTGCTGGATATGCCGGTTGGTTCCGGGCAGACTTCTGTCATAAAAAGGGCCTAACCTCGTGTCTTTACTTTAATCATGTATTTAATTTATGACTAAGACCTCTCACATTGGGCCAATCATTTGTAGCTGCTGGATGGCCGGTCGGTTCCGGGCAGACTTCCACTACAAAAGGGTCCAACCTCGTGTCTTAGTTGATTAATTAAACCTAATTAATCACCCCTATATTAATTATCCCTAATTAATATCAAATTTTCCATAACATGGGTAGACCTAACTCAATAGGTAAATTCCCATGGGGTAGACCTAACTCAATAGGTAAATTCCCACTTATGGTAATTTATTTTTATGGTATGCTTAATCATACCCAATCATACTTTTATTAACATATTTATTACCCCATCGTTCCCCACGTAAATCGTTCTCATTTCATGACATAATAAAGGGAAAGATCCATCACAAATATCATGGGTTTAGCATATAACTTTGTCATGGGTTAAGAGGATGTCAACTTGCATATATGAACATATATTAACCCAACTACATATAACCCAAACTTGCATATTATCATACCCATGATTTGCATAACATATGACATATGAGTTTGCATATTATCATACACATATCTTGCATAACATGTTAAACTTGCATATAAGCTTCCTCATAACTTGCATAACATGTTAAACATGCATTTAAGCATACACATAACTTGCATAAGCATTCACATACTTGCATGGGCATTCATATACTTGCATAAGCATTCACATACTTGCATATCACATTAAGCTCGCATTTAAGCATATACATAACTTGTATAACATCATGTTCATAACTTGCATAATCTCATAAACTTAACTTGCATAACACTATGCACACAACTTGCATACCCTCATACACATAACTTGCATATGCACATAACTTACATAACATGTTGAGCTTGCATGTAAGCATAACTTGCATAATATGTCGAACTTACATATATGACTTGCATCTTAAAGGAGGGTAAACATGCATAGCATATAAGAGTGCCATCTTGCATATGTATATACCATATTTAAAAGGGTAAACTTGCATATCATGATTTATGCATAATACCAAACACTTAGCATGCATAAAACTACTTACTTATCATGCATAGAATCAAATACTTATTATGCATAAAATCAAATACTTATTATGCATAAAACCAAATACTTATTATGCATAAAATCAAATACTTATTATGCATAAAATCAAATACTTATTATGCATAAACCTACCACTTAACTTGCATAAACCCAAACACTTAACATGCATAAAACCCCATACTTAGTATGCATACAATCAAATACTTATCATGCATAACGTCAAATACTTTAGCATGAATAACATCAAATACTTAACATGCATAACACCAACTACTTAGCATGCACAAAAATCACATGCATAACTTGCATATCATGTTACTTATAACTTGCATATATTCTCACATATAGTTTGCATAACATGTCACATATGCATAAATGTTTAACATGGTGTTTTGCATCATAAAACATGGCCTTAACTTGCATTTAACATAAAACTTGCAAATCACATATCATACAAACTTGCATAAATACATTCATCCACAAACATAGCCATGTCTTATCACATCCTACCATAATCAATTTAACAATTGATTATTAAAGCCATAGAAACTCACCAAAACCAAGATTAGCAAATCAATGAAGTAAAATTAGTTGCCAAATAATGAAGAAGAAGGTGATTAGGGGTTGATTAGCTTGCAACTCTCTTCATTTGATTTGTGGAGGCCATGACCAAGTTTCATTTTGCCATAGTTTAGTTACTAGATTTAATTATGAATGAATTAGGGTAGGGTTAGGGTCTTATTTATAGGATTAGGTTGCATTTTAGACCCTTGGATTAACCCTAGATTAGATTAGGACCCTTAGATTTAGGAAATCTCTAGAACCAGCCCACTAGGCCAGCACAAGGACCCAAACTGGTGCACCCAGTTTTACTGGGCGTCGCACCCCTGTCGACAGGCAAGTCGACAGGCAAGTCGACACCCCTGTCGACAGGCCTGTCGATAGCCCTGTCGACATGGGTAGGGCGGGATTTTTCCCGCCTGACCCCACCTGTCCAATTTAAAATCTGAATTTTAAATTCTTAATTCTGTTTTAAGTTTTGAATTTTCTGCAAACTTCATCGGGCCATAACTGGGCCATACGGACTCCGATTTTCGAAAACTCGGACTCTATTTCGCGTATTTTTCCGAGACGAACGCAATAACGCAGCCCGTTTCCCCTAATTCCCACATCTGAGATTATTTATTCTGTAATTAGTGAATTTTATTATTAACTAAAATTCGGGGTGTTACAAGTAATAAACAATTATTATGAATTATTTTAAGTAAATTTATTTGTTTAATTAAATAGTATGATAAAACGTTGACATCCAGGAAGTGGGCGTGACTGAGGTTTCGCATCACGTGAAGAACGAAGAAGGAGTGGGATTAAAAGGGGAGCAGGCTCAAAAATTGTTTGACCGAACAAAGTTAAAGATGTGGTGATCGTTCAGGACTAACGACAAAAACTGGTTTGGGCATTTCTATCTTGAACGTAATTAGAGAAGGGGGAATGGATAGACGTGATGCACATTTCGAACAGGAGCTGGAACGAGGGCGTTGGCCCTGTTGAATTCTTAACCTAAGTAATTAAGACAATTTTTAATTAGAGTAAATAATTCAAAGATTGATTATATTTATTTGAAATCATTGAACTAAAATTTGAATAACACCTTACTGCTTGGAACAGGGTTTGAAAACAAAGAAGCAGCAGTGGGTATTCGCGAACAAAGGAAGACAACGAAATCAGCATCTAACTCTGGAATTAGAAAGTAATTAAGGAATTAATTGTTAAATATAAAATAGTATAATCTTAAAATGTTAATCACTCTTATATGATTACAGAATGTAACGAATCCAACTCCGCTAGAATCGTGACAACGAACACTACAGTCTGGAACATAACTGGACATGACTGGGATCAACTGATATTTTCAGTTAAATTAAACGATTGTTTAATTTAATTGAAACAAGCTATTTAAACAATGGAATCAAATCAAGGTGAGTTAAACTCACTTAATTTTCCATGTATATTTTATATAAGTTGGGTTTATTTGTTTGTGTGTTATAGATGATTTTTATTGGGTGATTATCGAATTATACATTCATATATTGACTGAACAGTTAAGTTAAACGTTCGTTTAGCTTAATTAAAATAAAATAATAATTTCTAGCAATTGAATCCAATTGAGGTAACTTACCTCAGTGGTTACATTTATAATAATATAAACGTAATAGATAAATAAATAAATAAATGGGTGCCTGAATTATTGTTATTTGTTGATTATTGACTGTTACCATCCATTATTGACTATTATTATTAAACTGTTCATTTCATCTGTTTAGATGGAAAATGATTAATAATTAGCCATATTGAACTGCATGATTCAAATACAGATAACCCATTGTTTTGCAGGAAATAACATGTCAATGATATTGATAATGTTTGTCAATATGATTTGTTGTGATTATTTAGATGTGAAATGGTTTAATATTTCATGCGTTTGGTACTATAACAGACATTTGTCTCTTTAGTACCGTCAAACAAAGAAAAGATTTTTGAAATCGATGTCAAATCGATTTCGAACTATTTCAAAGAGATAAATATATTTCTATATGGAGTCGAAATACAGTTTTGATTGTAAGAAAATAAACATCAAAGTTAATTTACCGATTTTTATATTTAATTAAAATATAACTAGTAGAGATATAATATATTGTTTAATAAATGTTTAAACAATACAAATTTATCGAATTAGCTATTTAAAAGGTTAAAATGGTTTTATAAAGACCTTAACGACCGTTAAGGAAGTCCAATTTGATTTCAAAATATTGAAATGGAATAATTTAACGTGGATTTATATGAATTTATAAAAGAGACCGAGAAGTGATATTTTTGTAATAAATTATTATTTTAAACAAACATTGTTTTTAAATTATATGAAATGTGATTAAGTAACATTTCGTGAATAAGATTAACGAATCAACAAAAATGGGGAACAAGTATTAATTTGGAAATGGGATTCCAAGTTTTCAAATGAAATCGGAGCTAAGATTACAAATATGTATTTATAAATGAGATCGAGATTTTTAAATAGGATTTGGGTTGAAATGAGAAATAAGGATTTATAATTGGATTTAAATCGAATAGCTGGTATAGAATGTTAAATCAAGATTTTGCAAATATAGTACAACTGGATATACGAATATGAGTGGATTTATATGTGAAAGGGTGGTAAAATAAATTCCAAGTATAGCTGAATTGGATAAGTATAAATTGAGAAGCGGGGAAATGACATGAATGGCTAAGATAAGTTTTATTTCGAAGTTCGGAATGTTTATTGAGTTGAGGTTTATTCCAAAGTTTGGAATGTTGTATTTCGAAGTTCGGAATGTAAATCAAAGCGAGAGTTGGAAATGAAATCGAATTATAAGTCGTCGCTTATGAATTGTAAATGGAATTTTGATAAATGGAAGTAAAAGGATTTGGAAATATAATCTGCACCGAAGTTAAGTTAAATTATTTTAATTATAAAATATGAGATCGGTGAAATATCGCAAATCAAGATTTGAAAAGATATTTATATAAGATTTGGAAAGAATGTTTGTTTTAAATTTTAAATTAATAAATAGTGATTATTGCAAATGTTGGTAAAATATGTTTATAAAGAGATATTCAAGAAATTTATAAAGGATTCGAATTATAATTGAATCGAGACTCGCATGTTATATTATAGAGTTTCTTTATGTAATAAAGAGAGTTTAAATAAGAGTTTACTTAATCCATTAAGTAGTCGTGATTTAAATTTCAAATAGAGTTTAAAAAGGAAATGGATGTGTTAATAAACTTATATCTATTCTGAAGATATGAATGTTGTTGGTCAAGGTCTGAGAGGTAAATATAATACCCCAACTTGAACGACTTCATGATTATCCAAGGAGGGTAATAGTTTATAAATGAGAGGAACTGAGGGAAATATAAGTTATGATTTCTGTGAATGACTTTATAAACTGTATTAGAAAAGTTTATAAGTGGAATGAATGGGTTTAAGAATATTTTATTCGATAATAAGATGTAACAATATTCCAAATATTGGAAGATTTATATGAATTTAATTAATAGACAGTTAATTAAAGGGGCTAAATGATGTTGGGTACTGAATCAGTGAATTCGTTTTTATGTTTATGGATGAATGGTTGTTTATTTAATTTTATTTAATAGTTAAATAACCGACTATCAAATCTGGCTTATATGCTTGTTGGTACGAAAAGACCGGGATCGAATTTATATTTGAAAACCATTCCAACCAACAAATACGTGATATCAGAAGATGGTTGAGATAGAGCATTTAAGACCGTAGATCTTCATAAACGGAAGAACTACTAATAATCTATGATGTTGCAACCAGAGATAAATTGTGATTCTGTCGTGATTGGAAACTACGGATTTTGTAATAACCCGGAAATGCGAGCCAGTTTAAAATTTATATTTTGGCAATTTTAATGAATTTTGAATATTTAAAATGATTATTTTAAATAATATCGACGAGAAATTTATTTTGAATAGAATTCGAACGAATATATTTGTATAGATCGTCGTTAGAATATAAATAATTATAAATAATTATAAATAGAATTGAAAATGGCGCGGTAGTTCGATAATTCGATTTCAAATTTCAATTGAACATACCGGGTGCAAAATAAACCGGATTTTAGTGAAACCAAAAATATTAGGAACTAATTGAGAATATCTTTCCAACGAATCCGAAAAATTGAAATTTCATAGCGGGAATAAAAATATATGTCCAGTTGAAAATTCTGAATAGTCGCTATGGAATTCAGGCCCTTAAAAATAGCCATTTTGCAAACGACCTCGTATTTCGACGAAACCACTTTTGTTGGATCCGTGATGTCAAATTATTGTTAGGTTTTAAATTTCATAATTTTTAGAATCAATATGTGAGCGTGGCAAAGGAAAACGTGTTTAACCAGTTTCAGTTGATTTTAATCGACTGGAAAATGGCCATTTTTCAAACGGTCTTAGAATTTGACGAAACTAGTTTTGTTAGGACAAGCTAGAAAATATTTTTCTGGAATTTTTCGGGTTAGTATGTGGCCCCGGTAAATTGAAATGCGCGTTCAAATTCAACATATAGAGTTATATGTTGATTTTGACGAAAACTGATCGAAACAGTCGAATCAGCCTGCAAAACATATCCCATTGTGTTCGGAATGGGGGTAATTAACTATGGACGATAGGCGGTGGGTCTCGTTTCGAGGTCGAAAATAAAAGTTGCTTTTTGAAATTTAATTATTATAATAATAATAAAAAAAAACCTTCTCTCTCATCCTCCCTATACCCTCCAGGCCCCCCACCCCCCGTTCGATTTAATTTCAAACAGAGAAAAAAAAGATAAAGGAAGTGGCGACGGGGGTGGGGGGGACCTCCGCCGCCACGTCCATCGCGGCCCCCCCAGGTGGCGCCGACCCCCACCGCACCCTCCTCTTCTACCTCCGCTCCCCGCCTCTATTCTCCCCCCACCCCAGCCAATCGATCCCCTCTCCTCCTCCCTCTTCCAGGAACCGCGACCTCACCCCCCCTCCATCTGAACGGCGCCGACACCCAGCCCACTCTCCATGCGAGCAACCACCATCTCCACCCCAATTATCCACTGTAAGTTTTTAAATGATTTTGTTTATAAATTAGTGTTAATAAAAATCTGATTTTGTTTATAGATTCAGGTTAACTAAAGACTATATTTTTATTCGCTAAAGACTAGATTTTTATTCGCTTAAAGGTTTGAATTTTATCATCAAAAAGATTTGATTTTTATAAATAAAAAGGGACGATTTTTATAATATAGTAAATGGATAAAGTTTAGATCTTTGTCGTTCAAAGATATGATTTTTAACTCAACAAAGCTATGATTTTGTTTAGCGAGAAGATTGGGTTTTTGTTAGCGAAAGGATATGGTTTATAGAAAGGTAAAAATAGAATTTTTATCTATATAATAGCGTGGTAAAAATAGAATTTTTATCTATATAGTAGCGATGTAAAAATAGAATTTTTATCTATATAGTAGCGATGTAAAAATAGAATTTTTATCTATATAGTAGCGATGTAAAAATAGAATTTTTATCTATATAGTAGCGGTGTAAAAATAGAATTTTTATATGCATAGCAACAACATAAAAATGTGATTTTTATATATGTAGTGGCTACGGCAACGAAAGTGGCAAAAGGCAAAACAGCGATGACTTCTACACAAGAAGAGGCGTGGTATTGGATTAGCTATCGGTGAGAACTTCTCACTTTAAATCTTCTTTTCTAGTTATATATATATATATACTAGGATGCAGACGGTGCTTAGCAGCACCCGACACCCGTCATCCACAGACCATGGGCGGCTTGTATGCTTGTTTGATGTGTTGTGAAATCTGTTTGTGATATTGATGTGAAGTGGATAATAAAATATTCTTGTGTTGAAAGGAAATAAAATATTTATATAGTTAAAATATTTTATCGTTAAAAATATAATTTTTAACATGAATGTGAATAAATAAATATTTATAAACAAATCGGCCGATTTGTTTATATACACTGATTTGACTGATATTGATTGGGACGATAAATTTTACACATCGCCCAACTGCATAAATAAAAATCTGTGTTTGTTGATCTGAAACCCCACACGGGTGTGGGGATGATATTTGAGTACACTAATCCCAATTATTTAATTGTATGTCGATCGATTGGTCGACAGACTGTGTAAGCGTTGATTAATTATATTTGATGCGTATGCAGTTGTGTGGTGCACTTTGGATGATGGTTGATTGTTTATCGTTGCTATTATATACATGTGTTGGGTGGAATCCATATAATTAACGTTATATGGTAATTGATTGGGCCTCATTCTAATTGGGAAAATATTGAATATTATAAAAGAATATTCATGTGTTGAATATAAAAATAGTCATGTGTTGACGATGTTCATGTGTTGAAACTATTCATGTGTGGAGTAAAATATTTTAACGATAAAATTTACATCTTTATCATATTTAAGATTAGAACCACTTTACGGTTGGAGTCTAATTGAAAATCAAACGACAGATACCATAATTTTATAAAATATATTACATAACAAAAATAGTCGTGTGTTGACAGTACTCATGTGTTGAGATTAGTCGTGTGTTGAAAGAAATATAGATTCATGTGTTGAATGGAATAAATATTCATTTGTTGAATAGAATAACGAATTTATTGAAATATATAAAGCCGTGTTGATTAGAGTTGCGCTATTTTGACGTGAACGATATTTATATCGATTATATTCGTTTTTATAATGAATATAGAAAAGGTAGTGATTTCAAAATATAACGTTTTGAAAATATTATCATTTATATAGTAATGATATGAAATATTCAATTTTGATTTGAAATTGAATATAGAGTAGAAATGGTTTTGAAAACGAATTTAAAACGATTTACATAATACGTTTTAAAAGGAAATCGCCGAAGTATATATTATATATATAATATAATGGCCTGAATAGAACGCGTCGCGCCGCGGCAGTTCGTGAATTTCGACCATTGACTTCAAATTGACATTGCGGGAGATCCGACCGTCGGATTCTCCTAAAACCGGAACCGTTGGGTTCGTATCGAAAATAGCTTTCCAATGAACATTAAAAATTTGAAATCTAACGGTTGGATTTGGAATTATATCCAAATCAAATTTGGAAAAGGTCGCTATAAGTGCAGTTTGATGGCCGTTGATGGAAATCGACTGTACGGACCTCGATAAAATTATTAAAAATATTAATAATTTGTGTAAAATCATAATATGTGAATTGGATATATTTTTATCGAAATGAACTAGTTTTGAACTAGAATTAAAATCAATTTATTTTTGAAATAAATAAATCGAATTTGAATTGGTTTTGAAAATAACCAGAATTTCCAATATATATAAAAGTGGAAGTGGATTTGAATCGAAATTGTCTTTGGAATATTTCGATGTTGGATTCTGTGATTATACAGATATTGTTATGGGAATTTGAAAGATATATTTATATCGTTATATCCAATATGATATTTGTTGGTTTCAGAATTTGATATTGAATATAATCCGGTATATTTTCTATTCAGAGCCTTGTATTTAATATCAAATGTGATTTGGGTTTGTCGTGAATCGTGTTTTAGATGACATTGGTTCTTTAACCCAGTTAAAGGCAGGATGTTGATTTTTGAAAAGATTAAAACGAAGTGGAGTTTTAATGAACCTTTAATTAGATTGAAATGTGAATTGATAATTTAAATTATCAAATCTGAAAAGTGATCGAGAATGGAGTATCACCAGTTTTGCTCCAAAGCGATAGTTAAATCTTTAATTAGATTTGAACGTGAAATGGTAATTAATTTTACCGATAACACCGTGGTGTTAGATGTGGAGTATTACCAGTTTTGCTCCATGGGATGAGTAGGTTGGGATTGGGTAATAAAATAAATAATTACTTCGGTGTAGCTCGCTAATCCCGACTAGTTTGGAAAACCATAACATGGTTTGAAATGATATCCAATGGAAGATTAAAGAATAAATTTAGAAGAATTTATCTTTGATAAAATTAATGGGAACCTATTCCCTAAGAATGTGATTTTGTGAATAAAAGAATATTCTGAATTAGAATGAGGCGTTTGTTGTGTTTGTGTAACATTTGTTTATCATATACGTGGGTTATTCAGAAAGGTCGGGTTTATACCCATTCTGGATAACCGATTCGACGAGATGTCGAAGATGAAGACGGTGGTTGAAGACCGGAAGTCTTCACATCGTTTGGGTGATTACTGATGATCTCGATTGTGCTGTACACCCAAGATGAGGGAAACAGTTGGTGATCGTCTAGACGTACTTGGAGATCGAAGGATATGCGAGGAAAGTGCCTCCGGTTTCGTTCAGACCCAGAACGAACTTGCAAAATGGATTGTGTGTCTGACATTGGATTTTATTCTGTATTGATTGATCTCAATTAAATATACATCTGTTTGGCGGCGGAGAATTTATTCTCTTGCTTAACGCCCTTCTCTGAGACGTACGAGCTCAGAGGTTGTATATCGATGGACATCAGTCACATGGAGTGAATTGCCTATGTGGCACGCCTAAGTGGCAAATGATCAAGGCTTCTGTTGAAAAGCAAAGTCTTGTGGTTGATGATCAAAGCACGGCCTGTGTGGCGCAGCTTTGTGTAAAACGTGAATTCGCGAGTCTCACACCTCGGTATGAGTCAAAAACGGGATAGTGACTGCAGGGAGAGCACGACGTTTCTTTCTAGCTATGGTGGTGTCAGTGACCTACCAGCCCTGACATTTATATACTTTTCACCTGTGTGGTTGTTGGATACGAGGCGCCTCGGATATAGGTCTGTTAGGACCGGGAAACGTGTGTTCAGGAATTGCCAATCCTCAAAAGTAAGAGAGGACCGGCCCTGAAGATCCAAGGATTGCCGTGTGCGGTCCTGAGACATTTGCTAGAGTGTCTCGAACAAAGAGGAGCTTGCCCCTTGCCTCGACTCATGACGGAAATCCAATTTCCAATACGTGATATTGCGGTTTTATTTGTAGAACCTAGTATGGCGACATAGTGGTATGGGTCATTCATGCCGCCTATGATTGATATTTATGATTGAAATTGTTTTGAAACTATACACTTATTAAAGTATCAAATAATGTGTTTTTAACGTATCAAGCATGTTTTGGCGGTTATAAGGTAAAAACCCTATCCTCCGGCTTGCGTTGCGTTGTGTGATGGGACCTGGGTCTTATAACAGCTTCATTTTTTTTTATTTAGCATTGCGCTGTTTGTTTTATGCACTGGTATTCTTGGGAGGAAACCCGTTCCGTGTTATACGGCGTGGTCCCTTGATTTACCTAACTTTAAAAATAAAGATTAATAACTGTTTTAGTTCTCACACCAGTCACATGACTGACCTGGAGTTTATTGTTTTAACCTAAACTCTGGGTGCCCTTATTTTCCACACGGGCAGATAGTGGTTTTGGTTTTGTAGATTTATAATCGCAGGGTCCTGATTTACAGCTGGAACGATGCTCGGAAAGCTCTGTATCCGTGTATCACTTTCAGTTGTGTTTTGTATTATTTTTTCCGCTGCTATGTAATTTATTGTAATCTCTGATATTCATCGAATGTATTTTATTCATTTATACTCTGTATATTCTTGTATCTGATGGAATTGTTGTAATAACAATGAAATGTTCTTCTGTTTGCGTTCTGATTCGTCTTGTACTCAATTCTATCCGGGCTTTCCTTACCGGGGAAGTTCGGGTCGTCTCAGTTTGGTATCAGAGCTTTGGTTTACAGAGCTCGAGAACAAGACACATTAGAACCATACAAAAGAATTCATCATATATTGGATTAGTAATATCCAATTAGAATGACTCGTTAGAGATGGGATCAGTAGTATCCTAGAATGAGTGAAGAGTATATTTTTCAAATGAAAACAATTTTGTTTTGAAATTTAAATCGTTTTAAACGTATTTGAAAATTTATTTATTTTGAATTTGGATAATCCAATATATAAAGATTTCGCGTATACGCGTCATGAACGTATATTCGAAGTTTTAATATACTGGATGGATATAGAATCACATTCTAGACACCCGGGGATGATTCTGATGATGGTGCATCATCGTCAGTATTTATATTCGAGTGACGAAGGTGTGATTTCTATATATTTCCATTAGGTTGGTGTGAGAACCAAAATATAGCTAGAATACATTGTTGTGAATTGGCATCAAAACATGATTTTTTGTGTATATATATATATATATCAAAATTATGAATTTGAAACGATAATCCACTAATTGATTGATGTTTGTGTTGTTTGTTTATTTGTTTGATAATTTTGAACAATTTAGCCTAATTGAACCGAATATTGAATTGTATTGAAAATTAGTCGCATTTGATTGCATATACATGTACTTACACTGAACAGGTCATAGCAAGGAGGCTAGAGCAGAAGAATAAAATTTGTTTGCCCGACAAATAGGTACATGTTTACCATAATTTACTGTTTTGTTTGGGTGATGATGATTTTATGAGCCGATTGGCTAGCCGCTTGGCGTTTTCTTTTTCTTTTTGAGATCAGAAGGCCTGTATGGCAATTTCGGGATTTTCCCGGTGTTCCCGGTGCAAGGGAGGTTATGGCGAAATTTTTCGAAAATTTAGGGTGTTAGCAGAATTTTTGAAAAATTTGAAAAGTTCTTATAAACTGAAAAGTTGAAGAACTTAAGCCGTAGGGAAAACAAAGAAAGTTGAGTTGATTATAAAACAACTTTCGGCTTCATTCCTTTTCGGGGACGAAAAGTTTTAAGTGGGGGAGATTGTAATAACCCGGAAATGCGAGCCAGTTTAAAATTTTTATTTTGGCAATTTTAATGAATTTTGAATATTTAAAATGATTATTTTAAATAATATCGACGAGAAATTAATTTTGAATAGAATTCGAACGAATATATTTGTATAGATCGTCGGCAGAATATAAATAATTATATATAATTATAAATTGAGTTGAAAATGGCGCGGTAGTTCGATAATTCGATTTCAAATTTCAATTGAACATACCGGGTTCAAAATAAACCGGATTTTAGTGAAACCAAAAATATTAGGATCTAATTGAGAATATCTTTCCAACGAATCTGAAAAATTAAAATTTCATAGCGGGAATAAAAAGATATGTCCAGTTGAAAATTTTGAATAGTCGCTATGGAATTCAGGCCCTTAAAAATAGCCATTTTGCAAACGACCTCGGATTTCGACGAAACCACTTTTATTGGATCCGTGATGTCAAATTATTGTTAGGTTTTAAATTTCATAATTTTTAGAATCAATATGTGAGCGTGGAAAAGGAAAACGTGTTTGACCAGTTTCGGTTGATTTTAATCGACTGGAAAATGGCCATTTTTCAAACGGTCTCAGAATTTGACGAAACTAGTTTTGTTAGGACCGTATCGTCAATACGAAGCTAGAAAATATTTTTCTGGAATTTTTCGGGTTAGTATGTGGCCCCGGTAAATTGAAACGCGCGTTCAAATTCAATATATAGAGTTATATGTTGATTTTGACGAAAACTGATCGAAACAGTCGAATTAGCCTGCGAAACATATCCCATTGTGTTCGGAATGGGGGTAATTAGCTATGGACGACAGGCGGTGGGTCTCGTTTCGAGGTCGAAAATAAAAGTTGCTTTTCGAAATTTAATAATAATAATAATGATAATAATAATAATAATAATAAAAACCCTTCTCTCTCATCCTCCCTATACCCTCCAGGCCCCCCCCCCCCCCCCGTTCGATTTAATTTCAAACGGAGAAAAAAAAGATAAAGGAAGTGGCGACGGGGGGGGGCCCTCCGCTGCCACGTCCATCGCGGCCCCCCCAGGTGGCGCCGACCCCCACCGCACCCTCCTCTTCTACCTCCGCTCCCCGCCTCTCTTCCCCCCCTCAGCCAATCGATCCCCTTTCCTCCTCCCTCTGCTAGGAACCGCGACCTCACTCCCCCTCCATCTGAACGACGCCGACGCCCAATCTCCACGCGAGCAACCACCATCTCCACCCTAATTATCCACTGTAAGTTTTTAATTGATTTTGTTTATAAATTGGTGTTAATAAAATACTGATTTTGTTTATAGATTCAGGTTAACTAAAGACTATATTTTTATTCGCTAAAGACTAGATTTTTATTCGCTTAAAGGTTTGAATTTTATCATAAAAAAGATTTGATTTTTATAAATAAAAAGGGACGATTTTTATAATATAGTAAATGGATAAAGTTTAGATCTTTGTCGTTCAAAGATATGATTTTTAACTCAACAAAGCTATGATTTTGTTTAGCGAGAAGATTGGGTTTTTGTTAGCGAAAGGATATGGTTTATAGAAAGGTAAAAATAGAATTTTTATCTATATAATAGCGTGGTAAAAATAGAATTTTTATCTATATAATAGCATGGTAAAAATAGAATTTTTATCTATATAATAGCGTGGTAAAAATAGAATTTTTATCTATATAGTAGCGATGTGAAAAATAGAATTTTTATCTATATAGTAGTGATGTAAAAATAGAATTTTTATCTATATAGTAGCGATGTAAAAATAGAATTTTTATCTATATAGTAGCGGTGTAAAAATAGAATTTTTATATGCATAGCAACAACATAAAAATGTGATTTTTATATATGTAGTGGCTACGGCAACGAAAGTGGCAAAAGGCGAGAACAACGATGACTTCTACACAAGAAGAGTCGTGGTATTGGATTAGCTATCGGCGAGAACTTCTCACTTTAAATCTTCTTTTCTAGTTATATATATATACACTAGGATGCAGACGGTGCTTAGCAGCACCCGACACCCGTCGTCCACAGACCATGAGCGGCTTGTATGCTTGTTTGATGTGTTGTGAAATTTGTTTGTGATATTGATGTGAGGTGGATAATAAAATATTCTTGTGTTGAAAGGAAATAAAATATTTATATAGTTAAAATATTTTATCGTTAAAAATATAATTTTTAACATGAATGTGAAAAAATAAATATTTATAAACAAATCGGCCGATTTGTTTATATACACTGATTTGACTGATATTGATTGGGACGATAAATTTTACACATCGCCCAACTGCACAAATAAAAATCTGTGTTTGTTGATCTGAAACTCCACATGGGTGTGGGGATGATATTTGAGTACACTAATCCCAATTATTTAATTGTATGTCGATCGATTAGTCGACAGACTGTGTAAGCGTTGATTAATTATATTTGATGCTTATGCAGTTGTGTGGTGCACTTTACATGTGTTGGGTGGAATCCATATAATTAATGTTATATGGTAATTGATTGGGCCTCATTCTAATCGGGAAAATAATGAATATTATAAAAGAAAATTCATGTGTTGTAAAAATAATCATGTGTTAACGATGTTCATGTGTTGAAACTATTCATGTGTTGAGTAAAATATTTTAACGATAAAATTTACATCTTTATCATATTTAAGATTAGAACCACTTTACGGTTGGAGTCTAATTGAAAATCAAATGATAGATACCATAATTTTATAAAATATATTACATAACAAAAATAGTCGTGTGTTGACAACACTCATGTGTTGAGATTAGTCGTGTGTTGAAAGAAATATAGATTCATGTGTTGAATGGAATAAATATTCATTTGTTGAATAGAATAAAGAATTTATTGAAATATATAAAGCCGTGTTGATTAGAGTTGCGCTATTTTGACGTGAACGATATTTATATCGATTATATTCGTTTTTATAATGAATATAGAAAAGGTAGTGATTTCAAAATATAATGTTTTGAAAATATTATCATTTATATAGTAATGATATGAAATATTCAATTTTGATTTGAAATTGAATATAGAGTTGAAATGGTTTTGAAAACGAATTTAAAACGATTTACATAATACGTTTTAAAAGGAAATCGACGAAGTATATATTATGTATATTATATATATAATATAATGGCCTGAATAGAACGCGCCGCGCCGCGGCAGTTCGTGAATTTCGACCATTGACTTCAAATTGACATTGCGGGAGATCCGACCGTCGGATTCTCCTAAAACCGGAACCGTTGGGTTCGTATCGAAAAGAGCTTTCCAATGAACATTAGAAATTTGAAATCTAACGGTTGGATTTGGAATTATGTCCAAATCGAATTTGGAAAAGGTTGCTGTAAGTGCAGTTCGATGGCCGTTGATGGAAATCGACTATACGGGCCTTGATAAAATTATTAAAAATATTAATAATTTGTGTAAAATCATAATATGTGAATTGGAAATAACTGGGATGAAAAATTCCACATTTGAAAGGATAAAAATATATTTTTATCGAAATGAACTAGTTTTGAACTAGAATTAAAATCAATTTATTTTTGAAATAAATAAATCAAATTTGAATTGGTTTTGAAAATAACCAGAATTTCCAATATATATAAAAGTGGAAGTGGATTTGAATCGAAATTGTCTTTGGAATATTTCGATGTTGGATTCCGTGATTATACAGATATTATTATGGGAATTTGAAAGATATATTTATATCGTTATATCCAATACGATATTTGTTGGTTTCAGAATTTGATATTGAATATAAGCCGGTATATTTTCTATTCAGAGCCTTGTATTTAATATCAAATGTGATTTGGGTTTGTCGTGAATCGTGTTTTAGATGACATTGGTTCTTTAACCCAGTTAAAGGCAGGATGTTGATTTTTGAAAAGATTAAAACGAAGTGGAGTTTTAATGAACCTTTAATTAGATTGAAATGTGAATTGATAATTTAAATTATCAAATCTGAAAAGTGATCGAGAATGGAGTATCACCTGTAACACCCCACCTCCGTTAAGGTCACTCACAAAGGGAATGCCTTAACTTTGGTGGAGCATTTTAGTAAACAGAACAGAAACTTACAAGACAGATAAAACAGTACTTGAAATTTTTTAACTTTATTACAGCGGAAACAGAAATCAATATGGTTACATCCTTTCAAATCTCCGAATTCAAGTACAAAATATCAGTCTTGTACAAAAGCCTTCAAAATGCATGGTTTAAAATTATAATCCCCATGGAACGGAAGCTATACAGAGCCAAGCCATACTTTAAGCACTTCAAGCAAAGAGAAATCTGTATCAAGCTAAAGTATTCCCTCCTTGGATAACCTGGGGGGGAAACGGAAGAAAGGAGGCGAAACAACAAGGGTCAGACAAAAAGTCTGGCAAGTTCAGTGACTTTCAGCATATGAACAGATAATAATAATAATAATATGACATGAACATAAAACTAAATGAGGGATAACTGTAACAGGTGTAGCAGATATAACAGAAGAACAGAATGACATAAACTATTGATTTACACTTCTCTTCACTAATAGTAGTATAACAGAATTAGGTGTCACCCTAATGTCTACACTGAAGCAGGAACGGGTACAGAATAATTTAACAGAAACAAAATGCTAATAATGGGCCTTTACTACCCGATCAGAAACAGACAGAAGCAGAAACAGATTAATCCCTATGGAAACAGAATGTAGAATTAGGTGTACACTAGTAATGGGCCTTTACCACCCGAACAGACGGTACCACACAGAAACAGACAGGTGTTACCACCCAACAGAAACAGACAGAACTAAGTGTACCCTAAAACCCTACCCCAAGCGATCGGCTCCCTAATACATAAATATCCTGTGTCGGCCCCACAGTAGGGTGTATCACTCCCTAAAGTGATAACCAATTGGCACAGACCTATTTACAGATGTCACGGCGTCTTACATCCTCAGAGGCAGACCGGGATCCATGCACGCACATGACCCGGTTGGAACGCACCATCAACACCCCTCGCCATTATCAGAATGAACCACTTATAATTAGTTCAGTAAGCGTGCCCGGACCCTACCTACTGTTGGGTCAAAGTTTTGATACCAGAAAGGGTTACTGACTAATATGGGTCTCAAACAACAGATGACACAAGTAATTCCCCTCCTAACCTTGTGTCCCCAGACTAACAGATCTCAGATTAACTTGTTTACAAGTTCAGACATACAGAATTCAGATTTATTAGTTCACAGATTAAGTTAACAAGTTTTCAGACTAACAGATCAGATGTACAGATTTTTCAGATTTGTCTAACTTTGTATTGGGCCTACAGATTCATGGACGTGTTTACTACACCTATTAATCCAGTTGGTTTAACCCTATTTCCCCCGATACGTTTTAGACGTCATTCTTATCTTAGTTTTTGCATTAATTAATTATTAATGCCCAGACCTCTCACATTAGGTCGCTAGCTTGTGGCCGCTGGATGGGCCGGGCGGTTCCGGGCAGACTTCTGCCACAAGCCAGACCTAACCTCGTGTCTTAAGCAGGTTATGACTAACTTCTCACATTAGAACCTATTGTTTGCGGCCACTGGATGTGCCGGGCGGTTCCGGGCAGAATTACGCCGCAAACTCATTCTAACCTCGAGTTAGTCACGTTTTCTTTGCGGCCAATTAATTAATAATTTACCGTTTATGCGCACGCCTAATATATATGCCAATTCAGATTATATCAATAACATGATGATTATATTAACACAGCAGATAACAGATTTTAGCAGATAACAGATTTTCCAGATTATATGACTTAACGGATTTAACAGATTTAGCAACTTAGCAGATTTTGGCATATAATAGGTTAGGCATTTAAACAAATAAATTTAACAGATTTAGGCACTTTCAACAGACTTGGCGGATGACAGGTCTAGCAGATGAATAGATCTAGTAAACTAGGCAGTAGAGCAGAACTAGCAGATTAAGCAATATAACAGAACTAGCAGATTAGGCGATATAATAAAACTAACAGATTAGGCAAATATAGCAGAACTAGCAAATTAGGCAATTATAACTGATTTTTCATCATTCCTTAAAGTTTCACATATCTTGCCTAATTATAAATTTGGCCTAAATTTGCATGCCTATATAGTGGTCATGATTCACACTAGGATCATATACCCTACGTTTGCATTGAATTTGCATGTCACAGATTATGGTCATAATTTACATGTCCCAATTTAGTTCCACTTGCCTAGTACAAAAGATTCACATATAAATTATACCAACTATATCCATCTATTTCAATGCACGTCATATATTCAAAAATCTCCTACTTAGGTGTTATTCACACTTGATAGTTATCAAATCTTAATATGGATCTTCACACCTAAGTTATAATCTGTTATAAAATATGCCCAAGGATCTAGATCTTACATATGATATGTGTTTTAGTTCAGATCTTAATATTCCAGATTTGCAAGTTATGTATTATCATATGATAATCCGAAACAATCATGTATGCACTGATCCAGATCTAGTTTATATACTCAAATTAGTCATAGATCAGTCCAATTATGCCTTAGATTTATGTTCTAAGTTCCAAGTCCAACCTATGTTCTTTCCTCAAATCAATCACATATCAGTCATGCCCAATTTATGCACATTCATTTGATTGTCCCAAACTTTTTAACGTATGTTGATCTCTTATGAGATTGGCTCAGGCTCGTGGTAGCCTGGCTATAGAACAGAAAGAGGAAAGAGGTACAGAATAAAACAGATCAGATTAGAACAAAACAGATATAACCTCAGATTCAGATTTAGAGTTCATGTCACAATCAAAATTAACGTTTATATCGGAAAGTAACTGCACTTTCCTTAATTGGATTAAAGAAAGAACTCTAGTTGTTGTAGAACCGTTGTAGAAGCTCTAATCTCTAATTGAATTTAGGTTGATGTTGATTGTCTTCTAGTTTTGATTCCAGCAGAGTAGTGACGACATTTTTATTTTTAATTTAGAACAGAGGCAGAGTAGAAGCAGAATAGAATTGTGTGCAGAGAAGGCTGGGTTTGGGGCTGTTTAAATAGGTTTAGGCAGACGAATCTAGACAGAAAACGAGACCAGATACATCAGAACGCACCCAGGAAGAAAAGCATATTCGGGAGGCAGGTCGACCCCCAGGTCGACACTAGGGTCGACTCTAGGGTCGACCCCCTGGGGGCAGGTCGACTCTAGGGTCGACCCCCTGGGGGAAGGTCGACTCTAGGGTCGACTCCTCAGTCGACCTGGTCTGTGCTGTTTAATTTTTTTCTGAACTTTGGAAGGCCATAACTTGGTCATATGGACTCCGATTTACGAAATTTCGGACTCTATTTCGCGTATTTTTTCGAGACGAACGCAATGGAACAGCCCGTTTCCCTTGATTCTGATTTTATATTTTAATTATACTCAGATTTGTAATTCTTAAGTTCACAGAAAATACGGGGTGTTACATTCTCCCCTCCTTAAAGGATTTCGTCCCCGAAATCTTCAAGTTAAGAAGAATGTGTCCTGCCATCCAATCACTCATCTACTCATTCATCATCCACAAGCATCCATTGTCCTTAGAAATTTCTAGTGTTGTATGAACATTTGCAAAAGTGTGTGTATATGTTCCTTATCTAATGCAAAGATCAGGCGGTCTACTGATTCAGTTGACCTCCTTAATGCGAATTATGTCAGTGCCATGAGTCCAATATGTATGCAATTTTCCTATTTGATACATATCATTTCTATATGAGTGCACAACCATCCACTCATATGCAACATCCATGTGCTGATTCAACCATTTTGCATCCATAAAAATTTAAAATGCTCACACATCCATATGCAGTATGAGAGTGTTTTCGAGCCGATCTAGTGCCTAGTGTGTGTATATGCGTCCACGAGCAACCACTAGCAACCACTTGCAACCATCAAACATAACATGTCTCAAACACATGTTTACACCCATTAGGATTCCTATCTATAAATTGAACACTCGGTCGATAGTATACAGTCGAGGAAGCGAGTACAGATAAAACAAAAACTTGATTCCTATCAGACATTGGTTGAGAAAATAATTCCCCTAAGTGTCAACCCCGAAGACCGAAATCAACATCAGATTGACACCCAGAGGGTTACCCTCTTTAGACAATGTCAAAACTGGAAATCTTATCAGAAGTATTCAGATATTTACAGACTACTGGTACAGATCAGGTTCCCTAATGATTCTTCGGAAGCTAAGCATGATAAAAATCATATCCCACAAAAACTCAGAATGTATGCATCATACTTGACGTCTAACACAAATATCCCTCAAACCCCAATCTCAAACAGATGAGCCATAACCCTTATGGGTCTGAGTCTATAGCGGAATTCAGAAATAATACTAGTATTAAAGTGCAGAGTATCGATTACAAAATCAAAATACCAGAATCAGAAAAAGTCTTAACTCCATAATCAGATAAAGAAATTAAACCTACTATAGAAATTTTCCTATTTCTATCCTAGCCACTAGCCTCGAGAGTGTTTGCCTGCCCTCCTTGCCCTCGTCTCTTCGGGCAGTCCCTAGTGAAGTGCCCCATCTCTCCACAGTTGAAGAAAGTGCCTTTCCTTTTTCTGCAATCCTTGTTCAGATGAGTCGAGCTCCCACAAGTAAAGCACTTTTTCCCCTTCTTATCTTCAGTCTTTTCATCCTTCTTTTGTGTTTCCTTTTTGGGCTCCGCTTTCTTATTCTGTGGTTCTTCCTTCTTTGTCACTTTCGGGCCCTTGTCTTCCTCGTGCAGTAGTGCCATGTCCACCAATTTCTCGTAAGTCGCTCCCATGGGTACATGGGGCATGGCTAGGCTGTGCAGTGGCTCGTTCAATCCTTTAACAAAACGGAGAGCCTTTTTATGCTGAGTGTTGACTAAATCCAATCCGAACCTAGCTAGTTGGTTAAACTGGTTGACGTATTCCTTGACCGTCATACTTCCTTGCTTAAGAGATAAGAACTTCTCCAGTTGTAAACTCCGTTCAGCTTGCGACAGAAATTTTGTCTCAAACCTTGTTCTGAAATCTATCCATGTCTCAACCAGCCTCTCGGCGTTAGTGACTTCCCACCAGTAGGAAGCTTCGTCTTTGAGCAGCCATACCGCCAACTGTACCTTCTGCCTATCGTCCACCTCGAAGATAACAAATAGATCCTCAGTTTCTTTGAGCCAATTCCTCGCTTCTACGAATGATTCAGTTCCTTTGAAATCCTTCCCACCCATGGCCCTAAAATCTTTACAGATCTTTGAGAAAGCAATTGCACGAGGAGGGGGTGGGGGAGGGGGATCATTTGCTGGACCTGCAGCGGCGGTTCTAGCCTCAAGATATTGACGAAACCAACCGGGTATATGAACACCCTCTGGTATCTCAGATGCTTCAGACATGCTGAAACGAAAAAGGAAAGGTTCAATACAAAAAGGACTGAAAGAAAGATATATGGCTCTCGGGGGTTATGTTTTTCAAAATAAGCTTTATTTTTGAAAATACTTCCTTTTAAAACCTTTTTTTGGAAATAGCTTTCAAAAACTTTTATCTAATCTGGTAACCTTTAGCTCTGATACCAAGTGTAACACCCCACCTCCGTTAAGGTCACTCACAAAGGGAATGCCTTAACTTTGGTGGAGCATTTTAGTAAACAGAACAGAAACTTACAAGACAGATAAAACAGTACTTGAAATTTTTTAACTTTATTATAGCGGAAACAGAAATCAATATGGTTACATCCTTTCAAATCTCAGAATTCAAGTACAAAATATCAGTCTTATACAAAAGCCTTCAAAATGCATGGTTTAAAATTATAATCCCCATGGAACGGAAGCTATACAGAGCCAAGCCATACTTTAAGCACTTCAAGCAAAGAGAAATCCGGATCAAGCTAAAGTATTCCCTCCTTGGATAACCTGGGGGGGAAAACGGAAGAAAGGAGGCGAAACAACAAGGGTCAGACAAAAAGTCTGGCAAGTCCAGTGACTTTCAGCATATGAACAGATAATAATAATAATAATATGACATGAACATAAAACTGGATGAGGGATAACTGTAACAGGTGTAGCAGATATAACAGAAGAACAGAATGACATAAACTATTGCTTTACACTTCTCTGCACTAATACTAGTGTAACAGAATTAGGTGTCACCCTAATGTCTACACTGAAGAAGGAACGGGTACAGAATAATTTAACAAAAACAGAATGCTAATAATGGGCCTTTACTACCCGATCAGAAACAGACAGAAGCAGAAACAGATTAATCCCTACGGAAACAGAATGTAGAATTAGGTGTACACTAGTAATGGGCCTTTACCACCCGAACAGACGGTACCACACAGAAACAGACAGGTGTTACCACCCAACAGAAACAGACGGTACCAATAGAAACAGACAGAACTAAGTGTACCCTAAAACCCTACCCCAAGCGATCGGCTCCCTAATACATAAATATCCTTTGTCGGCCCCACAGTAGGGTGTATCACTCCCTAAAGTGACAACCAATTGGCACAGACCTATTTACAGATGTCACGGCGTCTTACATCCTCAAAGGCAGACCGGGATCCATGCACGCACATGACCCGGTTGGAACGCACCATCAACACCCCTCGCCATTATCAGAATGAACCACTTATAATTAGTTCAGTAAGCGTGCCCGGACCCTACCTACTGTTGGGTCAAAGTTTTGATACCAGAAAGGGTTACTGACTAATATGGGTCCCAAACAACAGATGACACAAGTAATTCCCCTCCTAACCTTGTGTCCCCAGACTAACAGATCTCAGATTAACTTGTTTACAAGTTCAGACATACAGAATTCAGATTTATTAGTTCACAGATTAAGTCAACAAGTTTTCAGACTAACAGATCAGATGTACAGATTTTTCAGATTTGTCTAACTTTGTATTGGGCCTACAGATTCATGGACGGGTTTACTACACCTATTAATCCAGTTGGTTTAACCCTATTTCCCCCAATACGTTTTAGACGTCATTCTTATCTTAGTTTTTGCATTAATTAATTATTAATGCCCAGACCTCTCACATTAGGTCGCTAGCTTGTGGCCGTTGGATGGGCCGGGCGGTTCCGGGCAGACTTCTGCCACAAGCCAGACCTAACCTCGTGTCTTAAGCAGGTTATGACTAACTTCTCACATTAGAACCTATTGTTTGCGGCCACTGGATGTGCCGGGCGGTTCCGGGCAGAATTACGCCGCAAACTCATTCTAACCTCGAGTTAGTCACGTTTTCTTTGCGGCCAATTAATTAATAATTTACCGTTTATGCGCACGCCTAATATATATGCCAATTTAGATTATATCAATAACAGGATGATTATATCAACACAGCAGATAACAGATTTTAGCAGATAACAGATTTTCCAGATTATATGACTTAACGGATTTAACAGATTTAGCAACTTAGCAGATTTTGGCATATAACAGGTTAGGCATTTAAACAAATAAATTTAACAGATTTAGGCACTTTCAACAGACTTGGCGGATGACAGGTCTAGCAGATGAATAGATCTAGTAAACTAGGCAGTAGAGCAGAACTAGCAGATTAAGCAATATAACAGAACTAGCAGATTAGGCGATATAATAAAACTAACAGATTAGGCAAATATAGCAGAACTAGCAAATTAGGCAATTATAACTGATTTTTCATCATTCCTTAAAGTTTCACATATCTTGCCTAATTATAAATTTGGCCTAAATTTGCATGCCTAAATAGTGGTCATGATTCACACTAGGATCATATACCCTACGTTTGCATTGAATTTGCATGTCACAGATTATGGTCATAATTTACATGTCCCAATTTAGTTCCACTTGCCTAGTACAAAAGATTCACATATAAATTATACCAACTATATCCATCTATTTCAATGCACGTCATATATTCAAAAATCTCCTACTTAGGTGTTATTCACACTTGATAGTTATCAAATCTTAATATGGATCTTCACACCTAAGTTATAACCTGTTATAAAATATGCCCAAGGATCTAGATCTAACATATGATATGTGTTTTAGTTCAGATCTTAATATTCCAGATTTGCAAGTTATGTATTATCATATGATAATCCCAAACAATCATGTATGCACTGATCCAGATCTAGTTTATATACTCAAATTAGTCACAGATCAGTCCAATTATGCCTTAGATTTATGTTCTAAGTTCCAAGTCCAACCTATGTTCTTTCCTCAAATCAATCACATATCGGTCATGCCCAATTTATGCACATTCATTTGATTGTCCCAAACTTTTTAACGTATGTTGATCTCTTATGAGATTGGCTCAGGCTCGTGGTAGCCTAGCTATAGAACAGAAAGAGGAAAGAGGTACAGAATAAAACAGATCAGATTAGAACAAAACAGATATAACCTCAGATTCAGATTTAGAGTTCATGTCACAATCAAAATTAACGTTTATATCGGAAAGTAACTGCACTTGCCTTAATTGGATTAAAGAAAGAACTCTAGTTGTTGTAGAACCGTTGTAGAAGCTCTAATCTCTAATTGAATTTAGGTTGATGTTGATTGTCTTCTAGTTTTGATTCCAGCAGAGTAGCAACGCCATTTTTATTTTTAATTTAGAACAGAGGCAGAGTAGAAGCAGAATAGAATTGTGTGCAGAGAAGGCTGGGTTTGGGGCTGTTTAAAAAGGTTTAGGCAGACGAATCTAGACAGAAAACGAGACCAGATACATCAGAACGCACCCAGGCAGAAAAGCAGATTCGGGAGGCAGGTCGACCCCCAGGTCGACACTAGGGTCGACTCTAGGGTCGACCCCCTGGGGGTAGGTCGACTCTAGGGTCGACCCCCTGGGGGCAGGTCGACTCTAGGGTCGACTCCTCAGTCGACCTGGTCTGTGCTGTTTAATTTTTTTCTGAACTTTGGAAGGCCATAACTTGGTCATATGGACTCCGATTTACGAAATTTCGGACTCTATTTCGCGTATTTTTCCAAGACGAATGCAATGGCACAGCCCATTTCCCTTGATTCTGATTTTATATTTTAATTATACTAAGATTTGTAATTCTTAAGTTCACGGAAAATACGGGGTGTTACATCACCAGTTTTGCTTCAAAGCGATAGTTAAATCTTTAATTAGATTTGAACGTGAAATGGTAATTAATTTTACCGATAACACCATGGTGTTAGATGTGGAGTATTACCAGTTTTGCTCCATGGGATGAATAGGTTGGGATTGGGTAATAAAATAAATAATTACTTCAGTGTAGCTCGCTAATCCCGACTAGTTTGGAAAACCATAACATGGTTTGAAATGATATCCAAAGGAAGTTTAAAGAATAAATTCTGAAGAATTTATCCTTGATAAAATTAATGGGAACCTATTCCCTAAGAATGTGATTTTGTGAATAAAAGAATATTCCGAATT
This sequence comes from Allium sativum, assembly GCA_030737875.1. Taxonomy (NCBI): domain Eukaryota; kingdom Viridiplantae; phylum Streptophyta; class Magnoliopsida; order Asparagales; family Amaryllidaceae; genus Allium; species Allium sativum. The sequence continues at coordinate 1,010,807,084 of CM060926.1, read as the reverse complement.
AGAATGAGGCGTTTATTGTGTTTGTGTAACATTTGTTTATCATATACGTGGGTCATTCAGAAAGGCCGGGTTTATACCCATTCTGAATAACCGATTCGACGAGATGTCGAAGATGAAGACGGTGGTTGAAGACCAGAAGTCTTCACATCGTTTGGGTGATTACTGATGATCTCGATTGGGCTGTACACCCTAGATGAGGGAAACAGTTGGTGATCGTCTAGACGTACTTGGAGATCGATGGATATGCGAGGAAAGTATCTCCGGTTTCGTTCAGACCCAGAACGAACTTGTAAATGGATTGTGTGTCTGACATTGGATTTTATTCTGTGTTGATTGATCTTTATTAAATATACATCTGTTTGGCGACGGAGAATTTATTCTCTTGCTTAACGCCCTTCTCTGAGACATATGAGCTCAGAGGTTGCATATCGATGGACATCAGTCGTATGGAGTGAATTGCCTATGTGGCACGCCTAAGTGGCAAATGATCAAGGCTTCTGTTGAAAAGAAAAGTCTTGTGGTTGATGATCAAAGCACGGCCTGTGTGGCGCAGCTTTGTGTATAACGTGAATTCGCGAGCCTCACCCTCGGTATGAGTCAAAAATGGGATAGTGACTGCAGGGAGAGCACGACGTTTCTTTCTAGCTATGGTGGTGTCAGTGACCTACCAGCCCTGACATTTATATACTTTTCACCTGTGTGGTTGTTGGATACGAGGCGCCTCGGATATAGGTCTGTTAGGACCGGGAAACGTGTGTTCAGGAATTGCCGATCCTCAAAAGTAAGAGAGGACCGGCCCTGAAGATCCAAGGATTGTTGTGTGCGGTCCTGAGACATTTGCTAGAGTGTCTCGAACGGAGAGGAGCTTGCCCCTTGCCTCGACTCATGATGGAAATCCAATTTCCAATACGTGATATTGCGGTTTTATTTGTAGAACCTAGTATGGCGACATAGTGGTATGGGTCATTCATGCCGCCTATGATTGATATTTATGATCGAAATTGTTTTGAAACTATACACTTATTATAGTATCAAATAATGTGTTTTTAACGTATCAAGCATGCTTTGGCTGTTATAAGGTAAAAAACCTATCCTCCGTCTTGCGTTGCATTGTGTGATGGGACCTGGGTCTTATAACAGCTTCATTTTTCTTTATTTAGCATTGCGTTGTTTGTTTTATGCACTGTATTCTTGGGAGGAAACCCGTTCCGTGTTATACGGCGTGGTCCCTTGATTTACCTAACTTTAAAAATAAAGATTAATAACTGTTTTAGTTCTCACACCAGTCACATGACTGACCTGGAGTTTATTGTTTTAACCTAAACTCCGGGTGCCCTTATTTTCCACACGGGCAGCTAGTAGTTTTGGTTTTGTAGATTTATATTCACAGGGTCCTGATTTACAGCTGGAACGATGCTCGGAAAGCTCTGTATCCATGTATCACTTTCAGTTGTGTTTTGTATATTTTTTTCCGCTGCTATGTAATTTATTGTAATCTCTGATATTCATCGAATGCATTTTATTCATTTATACTCTATATATTCTTGTATCAGATGGAATTGTTGTAATAACAATGAAATGTTCTTCTGTTTGCGTTCTGATTCGTCTTGTACTCAATTCTATCCGGGCTTTCCTTACCGGGGAAGTTCGGGTCCTCTCAGATTTCAAGGACTTCTCGCTATTGATCCATGGGGTGATTCCTATATTGGATGCAATAGGAGAGTGTCTTCGGTTCATCCTGTTCCTGGATGACTTGTATGGACAAATGTCTGACAGAGTATTTCCAACGGGGTCATTACATTGATTTTTTCTAACATACTATAGTTGGTTAGCTCCCAACTAAGGTATTTTTGTGGGCTTCAGTTAGCGATTATCTAGAGGATATGACAATACGGCATTCAAAGTGAATGCTGACTAAATGTTTTAAGAAGATTATGACCTCTAGCCTCATCAACCGGGAGTGACATAAAATCGGGCAGGTCGCATGGCTATGTGGGTCGCACCCATCAAAAGGGTATATCATTACCTGATCTGGAGAAATTAAATGCCTTATGTTGTCCCTTTTTATTTATGTATATATGCTATCGGTTCGGTTGGCTGGCCCCCATCTGTGGTGATGATATATTCGGTACTCCCAAGCGAAGTGAGGAGCCGGTCATGTTTAGCCTAGGTTGCAAGATGTTCTTATTGAACCCCAATGTATCCATCTCCAGAGGTACGTTGTTGGGAAGGTGGTCCCATACCTTGCTAGGAAATCCATTCTCCAATAAGCGACCGTGGTTTTTGATTGTATACTATATATATAGAGCGTGAATGCAAGCGTTCTACTAGATTGATATTTATTTGTATTTAGACACTATTATAATATCAGAGTAATACTGTTTTCAAAAATGTTTTGGGTTATCGTAAGGTAAAAACCGTTCGTACTTATGGGTGGATTTGGTCTTACGATTATCCTTTTCTTTCGAAAATATTTCGACGTTAAAATCAAGTTGTGTGATGTCTTTAAACTTAGTGTGTTTTTCTCACTCTGGTTCACCATACTGACCTGGTGTTTGTAATGCTTGGGTTAGACCGGGTTGTACAGGTTTAGGTTATCGAATGCTATGAAGAGATGAGTTGGAGGATTCCAGACGTATGATATTATTTTTCCGCTATGTTTTGTGCATGAGGATAGATTATTATAACTGTCCATATGTGTGACGTACTCTGATGATTGTAAGTATTTTTAAAGCTTTCAGTAAAGATTTATTTCTATATTATATTTTGTTCCGCGGCGATGTGAGACTGTGTCCTGTTCTTCTTCTTCTATTCTAATATTTCTTTCTTTCTTATCTCACCCTCTAATTTCTTTCTAATAACGTTCATGTGTTTTCGATGCTTAGAAGGTCGGCATGTTATACGATATATGTATTTATGTCGATTTTCGAGGTCGAAAATCTCTTGGGTCGTTACACCAACTCAGGTGTTTGTATTAGAGTTTCATCTCGGATCTTAAACCTCATATCGGAACCATCTTAGGGTATGTGATATGTTAAAAATTGACATTGTTGCACAACCACTTTTATTAATGCTACCATAAAAACAATAAATTGAACTTGGTTTGTAATAACACTACATTATTATTAGTCTACAAAATAACTTTCATATTTATAAATTATAATAACTAAAAAAAATTAAAATATTTAAATAAGTTACAGCTTCCAACTTATGATCTATGGATATGAATTACTGTTAGATATAAAACATAAAAGGAATCCAAAATAGCAAACAAATGTATAGAAGTTTGAAGGGTCGGTCCTAGAAGTTTTGGTACCTAAAGCAAAATGCGAATACGGTGCCCTCGTAAAGAAGCTAAAGTATTACACCAAAAATATTTATATTATTTAGAAATAGCCATTAAAAATTCATTAATTGCTAGTAAATAAATGGTTGTTATAAAATTATCAATTGTGTAGGATATCAATTTGAACATACCAATTTCGAATTAGTCCTTACTAATTATCATGAAATGTTCAAACTTAAAAAATATTCCTTAAATTAATATATGACGACTATCGTAAAATTAAAATATATGATAGGAATTTGATTTGCATAGTAGAAAGATGTGCATAACTTTATTTAACAACACCAATACACCGCACCAACTCTCTAACTCGTACTCAATAATTAAATATTTAAAACATAACCTTTGCCCCTAACAGTAATCAGTACACCTTTTTCCAAACCACATAAAGTCTTCTACTACATTTGTCACTGTAGCAAACATCCCACCTTTTTCAAATTACATAAAGCCCTAACATTCTATCTATAACATCTATAATCTTTTTCGCTATCGCTGTAATTTAGATCTTAGTTGAATAGTGTATCAGGTTCTTCAATATAATTTACATAAACATGACACAACAATTCCAAATAAAAACAAAAATAAAAATACAATCTAGATATAAACTTACAAGAACAAACAGCCGAAATAATTCCTAATAAACCCCAAGCGCATGATATAATCCATCTTGAGGAACAATAAACGTATAGAATCCAAATTGATACCTGTATCCTACACCTTCAAGTCTTCAACCTTCAGCAAATCAACTTCAACGAAAGCTTGCCTGGAATTGAGTTATGTCATGCAATTCGTCTTTAGCTTTGAGTTGTGCCCTAACCGGAGACGATGTTCATAATTCCGTGAATTCGATCTGCAATCGCTCGTCGCCCGCCTGCGTTTAATGGCTGAAGTCATCGTCGACGACCTAGTTCCCTTGTTGCTCATGAATTCTGGAATTGCGATTGTATGTTTTTTCTTAAAAAAATTGGTTGTGTATCGATTAATCCGGTGCCCTAAATCATTTGGGGCCCTAAGCGGTTTCTTTAGCCTCTTTGGCAAAAGGCCGGGCTTGGAAGTATGATATAAAACACACACTTTCGTAAGTAAAATGCATGTAAAAAAATTACTAGCACTAAAATCGTAGAACTTGCAGAGCATATATGGTATGGTCATATAGCTTGCAAAATGTACATAAGATATTAAATATGATTCTATTCAAGTCTTCTATATGCATACAAGAAAAAAGAACACGGTAGTGAACCAAAATAAAATTAGGCTTTTACCATTATTAGTTAGTTATAAAAAAGAGTCATTAGTGTATCTTAAAGGACTATTATTCAAGTGACCCGAGATACGACATTGATGTCTCACATGAGGTCGATTTGGGGAATCTTTAGGGCTAATTTTAAAAATATAAAAAGAAAGAGTTAATATTAAAATATTAAGAGATTGTAGGAGCTAGACTTTAGTTTTAAATTATTTTTTAGTCAAGCGTGGACTTAAATTTCAGTTCAACAAATCAAAATCTCGACCAACATTTCAATATCTCATATCAGTTGATATATCGATCGATATTGTTATATCTCAATCGATATATTCGAAATGAGATTTACAACAAAATTTGCTATTTCGTTTCGGTATGAGTTCAAAATGAAATATCGAAGGAGATACCAAACGACATTTTTGAGATTTGAAACAGCGGTTTAATCATATTTTATATTAACAAAATTAATTCTTTTAGTTTTAGCTTTCTTTTTTAAATATTAACAATTTTAAAAGCTACAAATATGTATTATCTGACTGAAACTACAAACTGTTGAAATAACTAGTCAAAACATAAATAATTGATGAAGAACAAAAATAAATCAAAAAAAGATGAGAAGAAGAGAAGATGAATATAAATTAAGGGGCTACATCTTTATTGAATTTTGAATTAATATATTGTACAAAAAATTAAAGTACTAAACCCTATATTTAAAGGGTTATTTATTCTCTAGCGTATTCCTTATTATTCAGCATATTCTCTAACCAGCATATCTAATATTCTTTCAGCATAAAATGCTTATTCTTTAGCATATTCACTGGCATATTCCTTATTCTTCAACATGTTCTCTAACAAGCATATTATAATATTCTTCAACATCCCCCTCAAACTCACGATGCGAAAATTCAAGAGTTTGCCAAATAGAAGCTGCAAAGTGAAGAGTAGCAAGATCGAGCAACCATTTCGATACTGTTAGAGAGTAACACCAAATACCAAGCATCAAACATTCAATTACAACTCAATAACTATAATCTCAAACTACAAAACAACTCAACTATCTTTAATCTGATCGGTAAGCAAAAGATCTGAGTGGACAGATGACAAAATTGGTCCCGGATGTATTTGTATGTTTGCATTTCCCAAATGTACAAATAAAAGAAAATAAACTAAAATGAGATGAGTTTGCATATGTTTGCATCCCCTAAACATATCAAACAAAAAAAAACCAAATCAATAGGGACGATCAACATATGTTTGCATCCTCCAAACATACCTTACAATACCATCTACCACCTTCAATCAACGTCAATTGCCTTCCTAATAAAAAGGGTTACCGATGCAGCATCAAATGAATAACAAATAACTTCAAACTAATGTTACTCTCTAAGATCATTCCTAACCCAGGGTTGAGTTGGGAGTCCCATCGGGCTGGGCTGACACCCAAACCAGCCCAATGGAGAGAAACAAAGCAACCCCAGTGAGGCTTGCTGTGCGTTTCTTAGCCGGTTTTCTAAAAGATGGCTAAGAAAGTTACGCGGATTACAATCCCTAGCCGTTGGATTGTAATCCGCGTGACGGTCTAGAATTAAATCCAGACCGTCACCTTAGCCACCTTTCAATAATCCGGCTAAGGGAGGCATAGCCAGCTATATAAAGGCCGGCTATGCACTCACTCCACCACACCATTTCTCTTCCACTTTCTCCTTTTCCTCCTTCCTCCATTACAAAGTTTTTTTTTTAAATGAGATGTTTTGGTAGAGCATTAAGAGCTATGCAAGGTAGCGGCAGTCGAAGTGGTTCAAATGTGCCTCCCGAAGAAATGCATGCTCCAGTTGAAGTTTAAGATGATGATATTATGGAAGAAGAAATTAAGCCTCCACCACATCGCGAAGTGGTCAGACGACGTTGAGCTACAGAGGAAAGAGATCTTGATCCGAACATCGACCAAAATTTTGGGCCACAGAAAGCGCTCATCAATTTTCATCTACTTCAAATAATAAGGAGCATGTTAGCACACGTGTGGACGAAGCTGTAAGTTTTTCACTGTTTAAAACGTTAAGTGCCATTATTGTGCAGATTAGAAATAATATAACGACCCTTTTATAAATAGGCTCGACGAGATAGAACTCGTGGTTCATGGCCAACTATAATTCGTTTATATTATAAGATTTGTGCGTACGACACAACTGGCGTCATACATGCATTCTTTGGTGATATTGGTCTTGGTGACTTCATTAATACGTGTTCACTTCACTATCATCAATATATATTGCATTGTCAAATGCATTCATTGAATTCTAAAACAATTTATTAATAGGTATAACAAACCTGTTAAATTCAGATGTTCAGTTGGTTGGTGCGCTAGCGTCACGTTGGTGGAAGACGGCCCACACATTTCATTTTGGATTTAGTGAGTTAGGCATCACACCTTTAGATTTCACAGTTCTTACTGGCATTTCGATAGGCTTGGGGAAGACCTTACCTTGAGTACTACCATCGCCCAAACATATTAGTGATATTATTTCCTCACCCAGACTTACAACACGCTTTGACTCCCGGAGCACAGTTGAGGAGTAGTGCTATTAAAAAAGCCATCACAGATATAATTGATAATCCAGGGCAAGGAAATAATCTTTCAGAGGTTGCACGGATATTTCTTATATACTTGATGGTGATTTTTTTTTTAAATGCATCAAACACCTTGCCTGCTGGACATGTTGTTGTGGCAGCAGATTTGACCTTTGATAGCACAGTAGCATATGATTGGGGGACGCCCATACTAGTTTATCTCTACCGTTCTTTAAACCATCAGTGTGTTATTAGAGAGCGGGGTACTTCCATATGTGGGTTTTGGCAGATTATACAGTATTGGTACTATGAGTACTTCCATAACATGACATACCCTACACTAGATCCAACATTTTCACTATTCTTCCCCCGTGTTCTAGCATGGGCTCGGGAGAATTGTAGATCTGTACAGGGTGGCCAAGCTGACATATATTTGTTATGGCTCATAGCCAAATTGAGTTACACACGACCCGATGGAGTATTATATGGCATCCATACGAGGGCTCTACATTTTTGACATATGATGGAGTCGTCCATTCTGCGATGCTATTGACGTGTCGTTTTCCTTTAGTCTCTTCTCCTCCCTCGGGGGGTTGTTACTGGTACCTTGGGGAACGATGTTGGAGCCAGATATTGAGGGGGACCGAGCGTCTGATGATCCACATCCTGATACACCATATTTAGTGGTATATAAGGCACAACAGCTGACGGATGCTCGAGACTTTGGTTGTTGGCCATTTGACCATTTTGTTATTCCCACGCTTGATTACGGCGTTTTTTGGAGCCACTTTTATACACTAGCACACACAACTCCCATGGTACATGCTGCAACCATTGATTTGATTGGTCCTACAGCTATCAGACCTGGCTTTATTCCACCTGGTTTTCCCGGCCTTACTCAGAGTACACAATTATACCCAACTCCACCCCAGTCAGAGGGAGAAGATGATTGGTGGAGGGTCACAGTACCTAGCGTCAGGGGTGGAGATATTTATATAGATATCCCTCGCGTACCAGTTACCGAGTAACCTGATACGGCTACTCTATCTTACGAGGATTTATACCAGATGCAGTTAGGGCTTCAACGGGTACAGTACACACAGGATATGCGTAGCCTGGATGATTTGACAGCTCGTATCAACGAGCTTACTACTGCTGATGAGGAGCGATACCATCCCAGGACTCGAACTGGTGTGGACGAGGACGTAGCTGGTCTTGATGATATTGACTTTGGTGATATGTAGATGTTGTTGTTGACGTTGTTGACCATATTTTGTTGTTTCACCATGACTTATCTAATGTATTCTTTGTTATGTATTATCTTCTGGACTGTGACTTATCTTCTGTATTCTGTGTTATGTATTATCTTGTTGGTGATATGTACTAGGGGTTGTTTACGATGTTGTTTGTATTATGAAATCTTTTGATGGTGATATGTATTATGTATTTGGTTCAGAGGGATTTGTATTACGGATTATGTATTATGTTTTTGGTGAGCTATATAATCATATAATATGCATGTTTTAAGTAGTCGTTATGGTGTATAAAACTTTCCATAGCGACTTTCTGTAATTTTGTTTTGGACAAAAATCAAAACCTATAAAGCTTAAGACGTAATAATACAAACTATAACTTAAGATACAACTGATGACAACAGATGTTAACATGGGAATAACACCTAAATTGTAGGATACAACATATTTAAATGCATAAATAAGTACTAAAACTTAAGATACAACTGATCTTAACTTCGAAATAAGTATTGGGAAACTAAATTTCACGTTCGATTTCTAGGGCTTCCACCGCAGTTCTAAGATGCCTTATCTCTTATTTTAACTCGTTGGCATGCGAAATCCCCCTTGGACATAAACAGTCATCAGTCCATTCAAAGAAATCGCAGTCGTACGGCCATAATGAGCATAACTGGAGCCTACGACCAATATTTTCTCCATCTTTTCTTACCACTACCTGGACCGCGTACCCACAGTCGCAACAGACGGGGTATAAGTTAACCTCTTGATCGCTTGGTGGTTCGGAAACGGTATCCCATCGTACGCCTTGTTCATAACGAGGTTGAACCGCTGAAAATTGATCTATCACTTCTTGAGTTGGAGGTTCAGTAACAGTAGCCGCTTGTACCTCTTGTTCATATAAAGGTTGAACTACCAGATGACTAAAATCAGGGACATAATTAACAGGTTGTTGAAGTATAATTTAGCTCAGATCTGGGAAATCACAACGCACCTCCTTATAGTGTCGCTCTTGGTATTCGATAATCCAATCAATATTGGTTCTTGAACTAGCTGTCGGTGGTTGACCCCGAGGAAAGTCGGAATCCACTGATGATGGCCATGAAGGCATTGTTTTTTATAACCGAAATTGTGGAGAACGATAAACTTGTTTGAGTGTAAATTTATGAGCAATACCCATAGAGATATATAGCTGCTTACTATGCAGTGAATCAAACAATTTATGAAGTGATTGGACATTGAAGGGAATCTGCTTTAAGGACTGACCTCCACTATTTGGTCTGACCGTCTACTGTAGGGAATCTTCTTTAACGACTGATCTCCACTATTTGGTCTGACCGTCTACTGTTGGGAATCTTCTTTCAAGACTGTCCACCGCTATTTGTCTGACCATCCTTGTAGAGTGTGCCTTCAAATAGTGTTAAAAAAGGAGGACGACCCTTTCTGTTTATCTCCTAACTGCCACAAAGAACAAAGGACCCATTAACTTTGAGGATTTCAAGAGTCAAGCTTTACTTACTTAAGCATACAAACATTAATAAAGTACACTACTTGATACATACGCTTCTAAAATAAAGATACAGTCAGTAATAGGCTTCAATTCAAACATGCCCACTACTAACTTATCGATACAAGCATTAATATGGTTCAATGCGAATACAAACCCTAATAATTTAAAGATAAAAGCATACGAAACAGATATTCCCTCTTTGACCATACTAAGTACATATCCTCCACTAAAGGTTTTCGTTACGCCTATTGTAATCCTCAATTCTTTTTTCCATGTGTTTCCTCTGCAATGGATTGAGGTTATTCAAGTTGTAGCTGATCATCATAAATTCCTCTACCTCTTCTTGCCTAACTAATTCTTGTCTTCTTAACTCCAACTCTTCAGCACGTTCCACCTTTAATTGCTCTCGATCATGTTGGCATTATAAATCTCTTTGAATCTCTCTCTCAGGCTTCCTTGCTTCCTTTGCTTCCATATACCTTTGCGTAGTCTGTTCGGCAGTAAACAGACTCTCACTAATTTTTTCGTAGTGCTGAGTATAATCAGTTGATGTTTTTTCTTTCCCTTAAACTTCCCTGCAGGCCTTCCTTTGGCACTGATAGTGAACGATGTTTCTTTCTGTCCAGCCGAGCTACCAGGGCTGACTTCCTCACCAATCTTCCTTGGCTGGAACATAAACGATGAGTGTTCTTGTTGCACCCTTGCCCACTTGTCCTCCTCCGACAGTATATCATAGCATTGTTGCATGTTGAATAGTTGGTTGTTGTGCCCAGCCAAATATAATGCATGTGCTTGATTAAGCTGTACATGAAAATAAATGTTACAACAAGCTCAGAACACAGAGGAAAACCACTACTTGATACAAAGGGATTACCAAATCAATGTCGTTTGCCCCACTTTGTTGTCTTGAATGCAAACCCGCCATTATTTCTTTCCAGCATTGACAAGCGGTATTAATTCTTTCCATGATTGCTTCAACGAATCAACTGTTCGAGTTGGGCATGTTGAACGTCGCTCGTTGAACAAATTGCAGACAGAATTCCAAAAACAACTATCGGTTTGGCTAGTACCTTTTCTTTTGTCTTTCGAACATTCAACCCAGCAGTAGGATAGCTCAGCTTGCTCGTCTACCAACCATTTATGGCCTTTCTTCGTCTTGGTGGGAGCTTGATGTCCATACTCCTCATCCGGTGTTTCATTGATGTTTATTCCTGAATTGCTCCCTTCAGCACTATCAATCTGAGTATCTTCAATACCCCACTCGCTATTACAAAATTGAGTATTCAAATTTCTCCTCATATTAGGAAGCGGATATGTAGACGTTCTATGATTTTGGATAGCAGGAGAAACATAATCTTGGTCGAAATTGCAATTTTGCTAAAATGTTGCATTTTGAGAATAATTAGAATTTTGTGAATTCTGATACATGTATGAATTTTGTTAGGTATGGGAGTAATTTGGATTTTGAGGAGGAACGAAGGATGTGTTTTTCAGAATGAGGCAGAATATGGCTTGGTCGTTGCTGCGATTGATATTGGTTCTGCATTCTTTGTTGTTGAGATTGGAAATTGGGTCGGGGTTGCGATGCACTTCCTTTTTCTTTCTGTTGTTTATACATTTTCTATATATTTTGATGATTTGTGATGACGACTATGGAATTGAGGAAGAAAATTATGTGGAAATTATGAAGGTAGAAAAGAGGTGTATATATAGAGTTGTGGTAGAAGGAGGACAATCGTCATCTGGAACACCGTTTCCCCTTAGCCGGCTTTTATAAAGCCGACTAAGGGTAACGGTCAATTTTTGACCGTTGTCCTTTGTTGGCTTTATAAAAGCCGGCTAGGGCAACTGTAAAAAAATGACCGTGACCCGTACCTTAGTCAACTTTATAAAAGCCGGCTAAGGCCAAGATTGCCAAGCAACCGAATGGTTGCTCTGGCAACCTTGGGGGTTGCCAAAGCAACCCCCGCGCTCCAACTGACCCCCTATTGGGGGTTAATTGGCTCCCAACCCAACCCTGGGTTGGGAATGCCCTAACAATTCAATCAACCCATCACCTTTACCTCAACATCATCATAACGAACTATTCAAACTCTTTTTAAACCCGATCACCATCCTCTGTTCGAAACTGCACTTCAAACTAATCCTGCACTCAATCTGAACCAATTCAACTAAACAACTTCAATCTCCTAGATCTCCAAACACAACCATTTTTTTAAGCAATAACAAATAACAGATCCCAAAATTACCAACAACACTCGTCTACTACAATCATCACCAACTAATAACATATCTCAAAACTAACAAAGAAGAAACAACAAAAGTAAGAAGAAGAAGAAAATAACAGATCCGCAACAGCAATCCACTCTGATACCATGTTGAAATAACCAATCGAAACATAAATAACTGATGAAGTACAAAAAATAAATCAGAAAGAGATGAGAAGAAGAGAAGATGAATATAAATTAAGGGGCTACATCTTTGTTGAATTTTAAATTAATATATTGTACAAAAGATTACAATACTGAACCATATATTTAAAGGGTTATTTATTCCTTAGCATATTCCTTATTATTCAGCATATTCTGTAACCAGCTTATTCTAATATTCTTTCAGCATAAAATGCTTATTCTTTACCATATTCTCGGGCATATTCCTTATTCTTCAGCATGTTCTCTAACAAGCATATTCTAATATTCTTCGACACAAACATGAATATTTTTTACTATCATACTTTTGAGGAGAGACAACTGTGTAGCTCAGTGCTCGAAGAGCATGTTTTACAAAAGTTCTCATTGCATGTACACAGCGAACTTAGCTAGAAATACCATATAATGTATGAGATCTAATAGTGAGAACAATTTGTTAAACTTATAGTTATATCGAAAGATTAACGTATTTTGAACATTCAATTTAAAACAAGTTGTGTAGCATTAATGTAAATGTGAAAATTACAGTTAGTCACAAAGAAAATATCGGAAAAAGGCTTAATCTTCAATAATTTTGTACTACATACATTTTATGCATTTTAACTATATTAGATATGTTTATCAAAATCCCTAAATTGCAAGTTTAAACATGCTTTATTTGAGACAAATATACAAATTTGAGTATTAGATTTTGCAATTTTAGAAAAAATAAAAATCTTTGGGCACTTCCGAAAGTAAATCAATGTCGAGTTTTCATTGTTTCGCAACATTTTTGATGTCGTTGTAGCAAAAGATTTCCCGATTATCATTTGAAAAAAAAAAAAAAAAAATGATTTGATTGAATTTTATCCCTTGTAATTATAGTGATTAGTGAATAAGAAGGATTTAAGGGATAATTGAGACATTAATCAACTTGCCAAATGTTTTGTCCTCATGCATCATTGTTTATCTACGTCCATTCACGGGAATCCGACTGAAACGTCTATTACAACAACTGCATTGAACGTATATAAAGGGAAAACACGCAAAAATTGAATCTCCCTCCAATAAGACCAAACCCAAATACTAAACCGCTCTCTCGGAAAAAAAATTGCCAAAAAATTCCCAAACTCTTTTCCTTGAATCCCGCTCCCGCACTTAATATCTTCCATTTTTTTTCCCAAATCATTCGCCAAAAATTAAAAATCCCTCCTCTTCCCTTTTTTCAGGTACTTTAAGAATACCTAAATCGCTCGTCTTCATCTCCATCTTCCTCTAACAAACAAAATATAAAATTAATGGCGAACAAAGAAAACATCAGGGTTCCCTTCACTCGTTCTCAGGCGAAGAAAACATCGTCGGTCCCCGTTCAGCCCCCTTTTCACGTATCAGTGAAATCTCAACCGGTTACGAAGAAAAGAAAAGCGTTGTCTGATATTACTTCTCTAGTGCGAAATGATATTTCTGAATCCGCGCGCAACACAAGAGCCAGGAAGAACAAAAAGGAGCTCGTAGGTACTGTTGATCCAGACACCAACGATTCGGAAGTTTGCTCTCATTTTGATACTGACGTTCATTCTTATCTTAGGAAAATGGAGGTAAAATCATTTTCTTACCCTTTTATTTTATCAAATTTCGATGTTGACTGTAGATTCGATGTGGGTTTTGAATGAATTGAAATGGGGTTGACGTGTTTTTTTTTTTTTTTTTTAAATTATTTTCAGTTGCAACCTAAGAGGAGGCCTGTTGTTAGATTCATTGAGAAAGTTCAAAATGATATCACGCCAAATATGAGAGCAACTTTAGTGAATTGGCTTGTGGAAGTAGCAGAAGAATACAAGCTTCTACCTGAAACACTTTATCTTACCATTTCATACATAGATAGATTTCTATCAGCAGTTTCTCTTGGTAGGAGTAAACTGCAGCTTCTTGGAGTCTCTGCCATGTTGATTGCTTCCAAGTATGAAGAGATTTCTCCCCCACATGTTGAGGATTTTGTTTACATAACAGATAACACATACACTAAGCATGAGGTGGTAAAAATGGAGGCAGATATATTGAAGTTCCTTAATTTTGAAATGGGAAATTTCACAATTAGGTCATTTCTTAGAAGGTACATAATAGCAGGTTTAGATGAAGGCATGCATCCTGAATTAAGGTTGGAGTTTTTGGCAAATTATGTTGCAGAATTGAGTCTTGTTGACTATGAATGTACACAGTTCTTGCCATCTGTTATAGCGGCTGCTGCAGTATTTGTTGCTAGATTAACCATTGTTCCTGCTTCTCATCCCTGGAGTTTGAAACTGCAAGAAGTAACATGTTATAAGTCTTCAGAATTGAAGGATTGCGTTAAAATCTTACATGAATTGCAATTGAACAAGAGGAATTCTCATCATACTGCTGTTAGAGAAAAATACAGTGAGCACAAGTTCAAGTATGTATCTGGATTAGTTCCACCTTCAGAAATCCCGGTATCATATTTTGAGGATCACAACATTTTATGATTGGTTTGTTAGCAAATGAAATTATTAGGGTTGGTTTTTATACATCAAATTTTGTAGGCTGACATAGTGATGTATCTGTACTTCTGCTTGTGTATGCTTTTTTTTTTGTTGTTCATGCCTTCAGCTTATTTTTTTGAGGGGGATCCACTTTAAACTTTGTAAGCCTGATTCTTATATGGTGGGTAAATGTTAGCAAGTAATTGAAAATACATCCTTAGTTGAAAAAGAAGTATGTTTTCATTTGTGTATCGCCTTTGTTTCTAAATTTGTGCGTAATGTGATTGTTTAATTTAACCAAACTAAAATTGGTTAATATTTTATGTTTGCACTATTCGTTCTATCTGTACCTGCGGTGATAATATGGTGCATCTTCAGTACAGGAAGAGCTATCCATATCAGCCTGTACCACCAGCCCAATTCATAGCTATAATATATACACTCATATGCTCATATGCATCATTCCCTATATGTGTTTTCATAATTTGCATTGCTTCTTCTATTGTTTTCATTGCTACATCCATCAATGTTCAGTAGTCCTAGTTTGAAACTGAGGAAATAAAATAAGATCTGAATGTTGCATCCGTGAAACATATGAATTACAAATGGATACCATTAGATAAAAGCTTGCAGTAATTAAGCGTTTGTTTAAGATTACAGTAAAGCTAGTTCCTCTCCCTGAATTCTACCATTATCATAGTTCCAAGGATTGTAATTACTTTTCACTTAACTAATTTTTAGTTACGTCCTTGTAATTTCTTTACCCTCCTTAGCTGAGTTAAGCACGTTAGGCTTTGGATTTGAGGAACATGGAGTTTTAATGGGAGATTTCATTAAACCCATCTAAATTCAATGTATGTGCCTACAATTCTTTAGATGTAGCAGAAATTCTCCATCATCATCCCCCCTTTGTATTAATTTAAATAAGGGTATTGTTATTGATATTTCGATTTTTGATACGAGATGTTTGGTTAGCATATAGAAAATAAACTTTTATATGACAATTACAGAAATTATTTTAACCACTTATACGTGATTGATATGAATGTTATCTGCATATGTGGTAAGTCTTATATGACTACCATACAGCAACAGAACAAGATTGAGACCATGAATACTGCACCTTGACCTATGAATCTATGGTATGTATTTTTATTCGATTTCTTGCTCTTGCCTCTAGAGATCTTTCTTGTGTCATTTTCTTGCATTGCTCCAGTTAAGACAACTGCAGAAAAGATTGAACCATTTTTCTTGCTTCCGGCGCAGATGCCATTCTTTGCTCTCAGGTTTGTACAGTCCATAAATGACCGACGAGGTAAAATTTCACAGAAAATTGAGACCGTGTTTACTCTCTTAAATAAAACAAGATGCTTTCTACATGTGGTGTGTCTCCCATAAAATAAAATTGAAACACTGATTCTTTGGATCTTCGTTGCAATGGGCTTCAACATGAACAAAAAGGCTAGAGCTTTCTTTGGCTCCCTAATTCTCTTCTCCACTTGCATTTGTTTAGAGACTTCACTCAAAATTAGGTCTCGCGGTATACTGGAGAGGTATGCTTGGAAATTTAATTCACTTCATCGACTTTCATACATCATGACTTTCAGATACAACATCTCTTCTATGCATCTTCTACCAAAAAAAGGCAAGCTCAACGATGATGATATTTGGATTTAATCGCTTCTTTGTATCAGATAATTACCATCCTCCAGTTTGCCTTAACCTTTCTTAATGTCGGAGTTTAAATATTTATTTTTTTACAACATCTGACAAAAATTCTCAATTCTTGATTCACCGTTTCCTATTTTCATAACTTTAATTCGTGAAATTGTTGTTTTTGCAAACCTACAAAATTTCCAATTCCACCTTCATATGTCGCATTTTGGATTCTTTTCCATTTGTCATATATGCTTTTGTTGGCATAATTAACATGTTACTTTTTTAGCTTTGTTCTATGTTAGCACTTATGTTAATACTGATTCAACATTATATATCGAGCGGTTGAACCCTCATATAACAGTCGAAAAACCACCATAACCGCTTATGCATAATTCAAATGGAATATTATTCACATCTGTGGTAAGTCTTATAAGACAGTGCATTTACATGCACATTTAACTAGTTAACATATCCATATGCCTGTTGGACTGATTGCATTGACATGTAAGACTAGATCATTTATAAAAGTTACATTTCATTAATACCTAGACAACTGCATTAGACTAGTTAACTTCAAGTAGTTTTTTTTATTAATTAAATAAATGCATTAATACTTAAAAACCTTAGAACATGGAAATAACTTTCTACCACTTTAAAGCACTGTTTTATCGTGAGCTTTCTCCATCTTCTAATGTAGTTTTCACAGCAAGCAATATGTTTAACCTGCGACAACAAAAATTATATATATTTAGTATACTAACATGTCTAATGTGGACACAATTTTACACCAAGCCGACTTATGGCACTGGCACTTGATTTAACACTATCTAATGCCGTATATACATTTTATATGAAATATAAACAATCAATATTATGCAATGTACATGTTTTTTCCCTCCATTGTCTATTGCTTCTTCTGCTGTCTTCATAGCTACATCTGTCAACTTATCAGTGGTCTTTGTTTAAAATTGAAAAAAAAAATTAAATTTTGCATGAATTAAACATATGAATTGCAACTAAATACCATTTGATAAAAGCTTTATCAGTAAGCATTTGTTTAAGATTACAGGAAAGCTAGTTCCTCTACCTGAATTCTACCATTATTGCAGTTCGAAGTATTATAATTACTTCTCACTGAAGTTATTTTTAGTTATGTCCTTATAATTTCTTTACCCTTCTTAACTGAGTTAAGCATTATGCTTTACATTAGAGGAACGTGAAGTTTTAAACGAAGATTTCATTAACCCACATCTGAATCCAATGTCTGAGTGTACAATTCTTTAGGGTTAGCAGAAATACTAGATCATCATTCCCCCTTGTGTTAAATGAAATAAGGCCACTTGTAATATTTCGACAAGTTTATTAGTTTAGCAACAGTAAGATGTCAAAGACCCAAAAGGAACCAAAAATGCTACAAATTCTGCACTTCATCAAAAGAGCGTGGGGTTAGATGTGGAGCAAATCAACTGGATCCAAAGTTTGGAGTCCCGATGTGCCCAACCATTCAGATTGCTTGAACTCTTTCGAATGATCCATTTTAAAAAAAAAAAAAAAAAATCATTTATTTGCAAACAAATGTCCACGAGTCAATTGTTGAATGGTTGGGCAAACTGGAGCACCATACTTTAGCTCCAGGTGATATGTACTCTACTCGGTTAGATGGCCCAAATACTTTGTTCACATGTCTTTAAGTAATCTACACTGTCTATTTTACTTCATTGTGATCAACTAGATAAATCTCATCTCTACATAAGTAACTACTGATAAACCATAAAGCACTCGAAGCTTTAAGGAAAAAATGATTTTTCTGTAAAACCAAATCGGTGTGGTTACAATATAGAATTTGATTTCACTTTATATGCATAATATGGTTTTTCAGTTTTTACAAAGTTAAACTCATAAATAATTATATGTTAAAATATGGTCAAGCAATCGATTTTCTATGCATCAAATTCTTAAACTACAGTTGTTCAATTTTTTGTTCTTTTTTCAATCTATGTATAACAATACACATAAGAATAAAAGATACAAAAAAAATGCATTTGTTAATCAACCAAAACTTACAAGAAAATATGGGCATGTAATTTTCGACCGAACCGGAATTCAAATATGATTCTAACTACTCAAATTCCCCGTAGATTAACAATTTAACCGGATCACTTTTACTTTCTAACTACCAATCTCCTATTGTAAGATTAGTTTAATAAAATAATTAGCTCAAGTGTGACATACAATTACAATTTAAGTGCTAACATAAAACAAAGCTAAGAAACGTAACATGTTAATTATGCCAATACAATCATATATGAAAAAGTTAAGGGTCCCAAAATTACAACAAAAAGGCAGGAAACTGCAAAAATGGTAGGTATCCGAAATCAATGATTTCACGGATTAAAGTTAAGAGAAAAGGAAACAGTGAATTTAGATTTAAAAAAGCTTTTGATAGATGTTAAAAAATTAATATCTACACTTCAATATTATCAAATTAAACCAAATTGGAGGATATCGATTATGTAATGCAACGAAAGCAATTCAAATCCAAAATAGATATGTTCTATAAGTGTGCGTGTGAACTGGTCTTTGGTGTACTTGCTGCACAAATGTGAAGTCGTATTTAAAAGCCTTGACCCATGAAAGTCGAAAATTCCAAGGAGACCTCTCACGCAAGGCCTAATGTTGAGCGAAGATTCCGGATAAGAGCGATTAGAGTAGAGAATAATGAAGCCAAAGAAATCTGTTTTTTTAAGAAAAATAATTTATTAATATTTAGAAGCCCGTAGCAATAAAGATCCAATGGTTTACAACTAAAGCAACAATGATTTAAATATTTATTTGTGAAATATTCGGAAAGGAAGGTTAGTATTCAATGTTTTAGTTTTAATACATGTGTGTGTGTTTATATTATAAAATGCGCACATGCGCACCTACACATAAACAGGTATGTGGGGAGTTTTATTCAGAACTCTATTTAATCTCACTACAATTTCAATTTTGAATTGCTCGTGATAGTTAACAATTAAGGTTTGATATTTCTTCTCCATCATTTTTCTTTCTTTCAAGTCATTTTTATATTACTCTCCTCTACAAGCCTATAGCGAGTATCATTTAGTATAATTCGGAGCAAATAATTTACCAACATCATCACCCCTTATTCATGTGGTGAAAAATATAAAAAAATAGATCCGTTAGATTTTAGATTGCATTGCTATACCAACAAATTTGACTTTTTAATTATTTTGAGGTCTACGCACCTAGTTTTGTAGGATGAGTTAACAATCAACTGGAGTTGTCGAAGAAGACTTTAGAATTGAAGGGTTTCAGGGTTCGCAGAACTAAAACAGAGTATATGAAGTTCGAGTTTGACGGTTTCAAGTGAGAGGATTAAGATGTCATCCTACCCGGACAAGCAGTGCCTAGAAAGGAATCCTGTCGATATTTAGGATTTATGTTGCAGTTTGATGGTGGGATTGATGAAGATGTTAGTTTTAGAATTCGAGCGGGATGGGTGAAATGACGACTAATATATGAAATTCTCTATGATAGGAAAATCCTTTAAAAGTTTAAAGGAAAGTTCTACAGAACGACAATTAAACCCGCGATGTTATATGATGTAAATGTTGACCTACTAAAAGACAACACATCCAAAAGATAAGTGTAGCAGAGATGCGTATGCTGCGATAGAGCTGTGGACATACCAGACATGACCGAATTAAAGAGGATGATGTTCGAAACAAACCCGGAGTTGCACCAATTAAAGAGAAACTAGTCCAACACCGCTTAAGATGATTTGGACATCTCCATTGAGGACCTCATGATGCATCTGTACGTGTTGGAATTAGATGCACCTTCGAAGAAAGGTATAGGCCGACCAAGGATGACATGAAAGAAAGTAAAATTAGACTTTAAAAATTGGAATATATCCAAAGAGCTAATGTCAAACATGAGCACATAGAAATTAGCGATCTATGTATCATAACCTTGATTTTAGGTTAGTTTGGGGAAAGTGTAATGATTATAGGATTAGTGAATAAGGACTTAAGACATAGTGTTGATCTTCAATATACATTACTACTAATATCGTCATCATCATCACACCTTGATTTTTTTAAAATATTTATTTGTTATTAT
Source organism: Allium sativum (assembly GCA_030737875.1). Classification (NCBI taxonomy): domain Eukaryota; kingdom Viridiplantae; phylum Streptophyta; class Magnoliopsida; order Asparagales; family Amaryllidaceae; genus Allium; species Allium sativum. The sequence goes on along the minus strand of CM060926.1, from coordinate 1,010,786,471 downwards.
TACCATTATTATTTTACTTTATTTTTTTCACTTTTAAATCTCTTGTTATTATTTTTACCTTTAAATTGACATTATCATTATCATTTGATATTGGGGTTCATCTCTAGCCAACCCCAATTTGTTTGGGATTAATGACTTAGTAATAATAGTTGTTTTTTTATTGCCGATGGTGAACAAGCACTACTTGATTGAAGTGAAGCTTTTACCCAATTATATGCAATTAAAAGGTTAGTTTGCTTAGTTGTTATACGCTGAAGTTGTTTTATATTGTTCTCCTTTTGCATTTTTTTAAGTAAAATAAAACCGCATCGTATTTCACATTCTATTAAAATAAATGCGGAAATGACTTTCTGACCTTACAAGTTTATTTATATTTGGATTATAGCCATATAAACTTTAAGAGGATTTTCCTGCTTCTATGATGAAATTTTTTAAGTACGGTATGACCAATCAGTACATTGATATTTCAGTGGTACCAGACCGGAACCAATCAATACCACTACGTAACCGACCTTGAAATCCGTTTTTGGACCACCAAAAGAATATAAAAAAATCAACAAACAATTTTTTTTAAAGAGAAAATGAATCTAAGTAGATGAAATAGCCAACAGAAACCAAAGATTACCTACTTACCTGAGCAAAATAAAAGCCAATCCCACTAAGTGATTATCAATTTCGATCGATTTCAAACAGCGAATAATTTATCTTTTTTTGTTGCTTGCTTTCTGTTGCCGACAACCCTACTTATGCCAAGACAAGAAGAACTGGACATTTGAGCAGTTGTGTAGTTGTAGGAGAGGGATGAATCAGGTGTTTTTAGGTTTTAGGTGGCCTAAGCTCGATTGTTAATTAGCTAATTTTAAGATGGCGGGCTGGTATGTGTTGTTTACATGTTTATTTTAATTTAATTGCATCCAGTTTAATTAGGTTTAACTTAATTTAATTTGTAAGTTAGACTAATTTAGTTGACTTTATTATTCAACTTAAGTCATTTATGACCTATGTAACATCTGTATTAAAATACTAAAACCAAAACCAAAACCGACCGAACTTAAGAAATGATTAGTGTATAACCAGTGCTTAGATATATGTTCAGATTTTTATATGAGACAATGAACCCTGTCTAGGTGGTCCTAGGCAAATCGCTAGGCGGTAAACCTCACATAGCACCTAGGCAGGACTCAGGAGCTAGTCGGAGGTCTAAAATGATTTTACAATGGTGGTTTTTATTAATCACGTAGGCATACTGGTACCAAATATAAGAATTCTGGAAATCCTAGACACGAATAATAACGGAGATGATTTTAATACTGTTAGCAACTTATTTCAAATATACACTTCATTTTAAACATATTACAAATATAGGCCCTCTGTTCATATTAACACATAAACATGCTTGTGTATTTCTGAATTTACATACGCACTATGGAAACGCCGCACTTGCTAAACAGGAAAGAGTACCTATTTTCTTTTAATTAATTTCAAGGGAGATTTATTTTTGAAATTAGCATTTCTACTGGTCCAAAATCACTAAAGGACTTGTGGTAATAGAGTTACTGAACTTTGAATTTAAAGTCTTGCAATGAAATATCTATACATCAATTGGTAATACCAAAGTCTTTACAATATATAAAACAAACCTAGACGCTACCAATCTAAGTTACACAAATGAATTTTCAGTTTTCATGAAAATAGATGTAAAGTGTACCAGAGCAGCAGTAAATTAACTAGTGAACTGTAACTTCTTTTGGCTCAAATGTCTTGTGATCTCCTCTCTCATAGCTTGACCATGAGGATCAATGTGTTGACAAATTTGCTCTTTGTACCCAGAATCATGGTGATCCAGTAATGCAACATCATATAGCAGTCTATCTCCTTTGTCTATAACAATATTATGAAGAAGGCAACAAACAAGAATGATACTAGGCAATTTGTGCTTATCGGGTCTCCACATTACTTTGTGCAAGATCCTCCATGCTCCCTTTAGTTGAAACAATGCATTTGAAGCAAGCATCTTTACTTCCTTGTGCTTCGAGTTGAACTTGACCATAGAATCTGACAGGTGTTTGCCTGTTTTTAAATGATCAAAGCATTACTTTATTTATTTTTTACTGTTTAAAACTGGCCAAGATATATGTATATTTTCTGCCCAAAAAGGTAATTTAGTTGCCAAATTATCTAATGAGAAATGTAAAGGTCAAATCCTAACAACCGTAGAATCTTAAGGTTTGAATCACCATTCAAATAGATTCTTTTTTATTTTGACTCATTTTCCCTACATTTGACTGAAAAGTTGAGAAAAATCATTCAGTTCACAATAAAATAGAAATATCATATTATTAATATGGACCTACAATTCAATCTTTTGTTGTCAAGAAAAAGAAAATGGAACTTTAGACTAGGCTGGATTCGAACTCATCATCAAATTAAAAGTGTAAACTGTTACTATATGTTTTTACATGCTATTATTTAATAACCTATAAAGTTATAAACAGCTATTTTCTATTATGTATACAAATTGAAATGTGGATCTTTGCAGTTTCAATCACATTTCAAAAATTTTGCCTGGAGGCTCTAGTTTATGTTACGGAAAAGACGTAGTAGCGGCGATAGTGGTAATTAAAAAAAAAAAAAAAAAAAAAACCATATTTCTGTCTGGTTTACATTATGAAATCAATCCTCGCAACAAACTATGCAGCAACAAAAGAGTATATATTTTTTTATCTAAATGCAACTAAAATCCTACAAAATATACAGTTGTTCTCAAAAATCAACAAAATCACCTTGATATGGAGTCATGAGCCATGGAAGAAGAGGAAAAGCAGTATCTCCAACAATAAACTCTCTAATCCCGTCTTTTTCACCACTAAGTCTCCTCCCATTTTCGCACAACTTGTAAAACCCAGAAAACTTCAATAACCGATGGTAAGTCATACTCCCAGGCAGACCTGTTACTATGTCTACAAACCTCAGATCATGATCCACTATCGCTTGCAAATACATACTATAATTCTTCTCTTCATCACACCAATCATCAGAAGACTCCAAAGCGGGAAGTGTCATTATTATATGAGTCGCATCTATTGCACCACAACAATTAGAAAGACCATACTTACTTTCAACTTTCCCTTTTATATGATTTAATCTCTCCACATCGGGCCATCTCATGTGATGCCTAGCCCTATCTTCCATTGACTCTACAAATCTCCAAGTGACTTGGGAGACAGTAGATTGACCTACACCAAAGGATGCTCCTACAGAAACTTGGGATTCACCTGAAGCTAATCTTCTCATGGCAATAGCAACTTGTTTTTCAACGCTTAGAAGACGTCCTTCTATGTTTATGAGGCCGGATGGAGGTCTTGATATTAAATCCTCTCTCACAAGTGAGCATATGTATTCAAATGTAGCTCTAGAAACTCTGAAAAAGTGTTTGAATACTTCTTCTTCTTCTTCTTCTCTTGGAATGTTTGACCCTACATGTATCATTTCTTCATACATCTAGTGAATGTACTAACTAGGAAAGGAATCTCATTCTGGACTATTATTCAGGTTTGAACTATGAAAGCTCAAACCAACATAATAACACAAAATAATCCAAATTTGTGACTACGATGATGAAGAATAGAACGAGTACCTGAATTCTTGCTTAAGAAACTGTACCACCAATCTCCATCGAAAGTTGATTTGAGTTCTGGCTGTTTGATTTCGGAATTTGAGAAAGAATCCGAGCTGCAATTTGTTGTTGATTCCTTCAATCTTCTCTTGACTTTTTTGGACTTTTTGGGAGGAGCCATTAATACGATGCGTTTGCTTCTCAGTTGCTCACTATGTTCATTTTCTTGCTAAAGCAGCTGCATATCACGTGTACTCCGCAGTTGCGTTGGAAGACGACGAATTTTACGCAAGAAAAAGTGGCGCATTCGGAAAAAAAAAAAAAAAAAAAAAAAAAAAAACAACACAAAAACTTTTCAGCTATCATAGTTTGTGCAGTGAAATCATCTAATTGAATGTGACACAGCTCGCAATAATAAACAAAGGTTGGAAAGCCTACATTCCATGTTTAAATTATACTCCCTCCAATTCATAATACATGGCGTTTTAAATTTGAGCACATTTTGCTAAATATACGATGTTTTAGATAAATAAACACTTTAATTTCTATTTTACCCTTTTAAAAAAGCTTTTCATGTGCTTCATTAATACGCATGCAACTGTTCTTTTAGGCTTTCAATGCATAAATTTACTTCTACGTTTCCCTCCATCTCTTCTTGCAACTATATTTCCCTCTAATTTTTATGTTATAAAATTGATGCAACTATTCTAATATCACAATCCAAACAAGAATCCATGCAAAAATGACAATCCATCATGGATACCAAAGAAGAGTGTAACATCCCAGATTTTTAGTGGTTGAATAATTAATTTATTTAGTTACTTAAATATTGATTTGGAAATTTAAATGACTCAAATTAAATGATTTTGAGTTATTAATTCAATTTAAATAGTAAACAATAAATTTAATTTTGAAATAATCGATATATGTTAAATTTGATGTATGAACTGGACAATATAAAATGATTTAACCGAGTTTAGTTTTGAATTATAACAGGGATTCGTTTATTAAACGAAGTTTGAACATATTAATTATAATTTAATTTAAAACGAGTATGTTTGACTTCAATTGAGTATACATGATCTAATATAAGTCGAAATTCTTTGAAACAAGAATCTTCCAGATCTATTGGATTATAGTTTTCTAATGAAAAAGAAAAATCGAGATTTCATCTTGTAGATTTTGAGTTATATGAAAATAAAATTTTTAGAAAGTCGTTATAAAATTGTTTATGGACCATAACGATTTATAAAATAAAATAAAAGGATTTTTGGATAAATTGAATATTGATATAACTTGAAAATAGAAAAACGTTGAGTTTAAATCTCAAACTAGTTTATTTTGAAGCTATGTGAAATTTTATTTGAATATATACGATAATAATGATTTATTATTATTAAATTCAATTGTTTTGGAATTAATTTATATTTTATCATTTAATTTAACATATAGAAATATTCATTTTTTGCAAGCGGCCTTGGATTTCAACGAAACGGATTTTATTAAATCCGCAATGGCTAGCTAATCATTGCTAGATTTCAATTTTTGTGTCAATCGGAGCTGTTTTGTAAGCGTGCGAAATCAATGATTTAATAATCAAACTAGTGTTGTTTGTGCAAACGGACTTGGATTGCGACGAAACAAGTTTCATTGGGTCCGGAATGTCAAACAATAGTTGTCTGTCCATTTTCATCTCAAACGGAATTCGTATGTGATGATACAGATTTATAAACGACGAACGGAAATTGCGATAATTATCATTGAATAAAACAATCGAATAACAAAATATTTTTCCTGCCCTATATAACATCGTTTACATCCTAAAACCCTCATCAACCACCTTCGACAGTCAACAGCCAAACACGCCTCCATTAAAAATCAAATTCGTGAGCTGGAAAAATCCAAAGACATCAAACAAAAATCCATAAATCCTAAAATAAATATATTTGGACTCGTATCAAGTTTATCTACAATCTGGTATAGGTTTCGGAGGATTTGGCATCAACTTAGTTCGTTGTTTATATGGCAGCATGCGTTAGGGTTCGTGAATTCGCGAGATTGAAGCATCATTTGGGAAATGGATGTCGAATTTGGGTTTTAGCATCGAATAGCACTTGTGTGCAAAGTTTTGGGAGATCTCGACAAAATTAATGTCGAGGTTGGCACTGTAAGACGTGCGTGAGGCCTGAAAACCGAGGTGAGCATGTAGCGTTCGAGTTGAGCATTTTTAGCGATGGAGAGAAAGAGGATTCGAAGAGGAGGGGATTGGTATTTCCAGTTTGAAGAATTATGAAGTAGGGAGGGAGTGAGCGGCCATGGAATGAGGAGTCTACGGGTTTGAATACTAGCATCGGGGAAGAAAGGAATTATGTTGGTGATTATGTAACACCCCGTAATTTTTTATAAAACATTAGAATGATAAATTAAAGAATACTTAATTAAATATTCAGAATTAAGTGAAATGGACTGTGCCGTTGCGTTCGTCTCGGAATTCTGGTCAAAATAGACACCTGGTTTGCGTAAAACGGACACCGTATGAAGAAGATATTAAGGTTTGAAGTTTGTATACGCATAAGAAGAATATATATATATATATAATAAGTCCAAAATTCAAAAATCGAACAACAGAAAGGGAGCGGGAAAATTCCCGCCCATGGGTGTCGACCCCATCAAGGGGGTGTCGACCCATGGGTCGACACCCACACAAGGGTGTCTACACCCCCCCTCCAGATCTGGGCGAAATTCGTTTATGTGCATGTGGACTGAGTTCTTGGCTATATTTGTTGACCCTATGCTATAAATAGAAGTATAGGACCCTATACCCATTGTTTTATCCATTTAAAAACAATGGAGAACTAGATGCTACCTTTGCCTAGACTAAAATAACCTATTCTTCTTCTACAACAAGTGTTAGACAAGTTTAGAGATCTGTGATTCAACATCCGCAACTATTCTTCTGTCTCTTAGATCTATATTTGTATATCTAATTCACTGATTAGATTTCATCATGTCTGTTTATGATCATGACACTATGCCTAATCATTTCTATTATCACATGTTCATCAGATCTGTTCTTATATGTCTATTTCTACTATCATATGCCCATTTCTGTTACTTTTGGTTTTATACCTATTTTGTTCTTCTCTCTCTCTCTCATTCCCTTTTTATTTTTATAGCCAGGCAACCTTCGAGCCTAGGCTGATATCGCTGAACTATGCGTACGAACGAAATTGGGTTAAATTTGGGAATGATTGAAAATGATAATTTAGGGGCATAACTTGTACTTCGAATCACGATTGGAATCTGGGGGAAGGGCATAAACTATATTGTAAAATTGGACTAAAAATTGGGGCATGCTTTGTACGATGAATTATGACTTGTGGTTTGGGACATATAAATCTGTAGGCTTAATTTAAGATTAAGCGAAACATGTTAATGGAACTGTAAAGAATCTGTGAGGCCTGTTTAATCCGTTAAAATTGGGGCATAACATGTATTGGGAAATTTGGGCATAAATTGAATAAAGTACATGAATATGGATTTGGGCATAAATCAAATTATGATTTATATCTTAATTTGGGGAATACGGTACATGATGAATATGACTTGGGAAAAAGGGGCATGAAAACCTACAATGACATAGGAATAATTGGTTAATAATGGAAATACGTAGAATTACAGTAATTAGAAACTGTAACCGCGCTTAGACACGAGTTTAGATTACACTTGTGGTGGAAGTCTGTCCGGAACCGGCCGACATATCTAGCGACCACAAGTGGTAAATCTAATGTGAGGGATCTAAGTGCATAAACACGTGACAGTGCTAAGACATGAGGTTAAGTCCGACTTGTGAAAGAAGTCTTCCCGGACCCAACCGACATATCCAGCATTCACAAGTGGTGGACTTAATGTGGGAGGTCTAGCACATTTTATCCATAAAAGAATGTATGGTAATGAACTTGAATACTTAACATGTTTGAACCCGTAGGGATTACATGAACATGTTAAATATGTTAACTTGAGTAGGGGTTAAGTAAACCTGTTAAATCTGTGGGTTTAAATAAACCTGTTAAATCTGTGGGATTAAGTAAACCCGTTAAATCTGTGGGGTTAAGTAAACCTGTTAAATCCGTGAGATTAAGTAAACCTGTTAAATCTGTGGGGTTAAGTAAACCTGTTAAATTTGTGGGGGTTATACGAACCTATTAACCTAGAAGACTTAACATGTTACATCTGATGGGGTTATATGGACCCGTTAACTTGTAAAGTTTAGATGTAAATCTGTAGGGGGTTATGCGAATCTGTTAAATATGTTAGGCATAACCTGTCAAATTCCTATTTAATTGGGGACACAAGATCTGTAAGGGTTGACTTGTGTCATCTGTTGTATGAGACCCATATTAGTCAGTAACCCATTTTGGTATTAAAAAGGGGACCCCGCACTAGGTAGGGGTCAGAGCACGCTTACTGAGTTGATTGTAAGAGGTTCATCTGGGAAGAGGTGTGTACCGGCGCGTTCCAACGGACTCATGTGCGTGCATGAGTACGGCCTGATCTGGGAAAATAAGTCACTATAGCACCAGTAGATAGGTCTGTGTCCTTCTGTAGGTTTCCACTTTAGGAATTAATTCACCATAATGTGGGACCGGCACAGGGTATTTACCGGATAGGGAGCCGATCAAATGGGGGGTAGTAATTAGGGTATATCTAGTCCTGTCTGTTTCTGTGGGGTACCTGTATTTCTGTTTGGATTACACCCGTTATTTCTGTTTAGGTACTGCTTAATTCTGTTTGGGGTAAAACCCGCTACTAGAGTACACCTAAAACTACCATTATATTTCTGTTGGGATCATCGTGTTCTGTTAAGTAATTATGGAGTATGCAATCCTGTTACATATCTGTTATACTAGTATTGGTGCAGAGAAAGAGAAAAGTATCAGAGAAGCGTAACCTATTCTGTTCTATTTATTCTGCTTATCTTGCTCAGTCTGTTATACCTGTCTTATGACGTTGTTATCTCTCTCATCCAGTTTATATTCCTGTCATGATGCTTTTACTTATTTATATGCTAAAAGTAACTGGACTCGCCAGACTTTATGTCAGACCCATTTTGTTTCCTCTTCTCTCTCTTCTGTTTCCCCCAGGTTCTCAGGGTGGGAATACACAGGCTTGATTTGGATTCTCTCCTCCATTCTGCTTGGAGCTTCTTTGATGTACTGCTTAATTTCTTATCTTCTCTGATATGGCTATATTTTGGGGATTATGCTTTTTATGTATTTCTGTACTCTGATGATTTTAAGTATAAGACAGAAGCTTTATATTAATGTAATGGGGTTTCAGTACTTCGGCTTATGATGTAACTGGGTTTTGAACCATTATGTTTTTTTGTTTTAATAACGATTTAAATTCTACTGCTATTTTATATCTGTCTTGTAATATTTCTGTTTCTGTTTACCTATAACGCTTCATGAAACTTAAAGCATTCTCTTAATGCGTGACATTAACGGACGTTGGGTGTCACATTTGGTATCAGAGTTGAAGGTTACCATATCGGATAAAAGATTTTGAAAATTGTTTTCAAAAAGGTTTTTAAAATAAAGCATTTTCAAAAGAAAAGTTTGTTTTGAAAAACATATTTTCCAAAGCCATATGTAATATCTTTCGATTCTCTATTTGAATCCCTTTTTACTTTTCTTTTCAGCATGTCTGGGGAACCTAATATTCCTGAGGGCGTACAGATACATGGTTGGTTCCGTAGGTATCGGGGAGGCTACGGCACCTGCCGGAGGCCAAGCAGACGCTCTTCCCCCAGCTGCAGCCGTCGTTCCACCTCCTCCGCGAGTAGATTATTTCTCTAAGATCTGCAAGGACTTCTGTGCTATGGGTGGAAAGCCATTCCAAGTAACAGAGACTTTCGTAGAAGCAAGGAATTGGCTTAAAGAGACAGAGAATTTGTTTGGAATTTTCGAAGTTGACGATCGTAGGAAGATTCAGTTAGCCGTCTGGCAGCTGAAAGATGAAGCTTCGTTCTGGTGGGAGGTGACGCAAGCGGGACGTCCAGTTGAGACATGGGATGATTTCCGATAGAGGTTTGAAATGAAATTTCTTTCTCAAGATGAGCAAAGTATGCAAATGGAAAGATTTTTGGCGCTTAAGCAAGGAGGTATGTCTGTGAAAGAGTATATTAATAAGTTTAACCAATTGGCGAGGTTTTGTTTGGAGCTAGTGAATACCCCGCACAGGAAAGCCTTGAGTTTCACTAAAGGGTTGAATGAACCCCTCCATGGGTTAGCTATGTCTCATATTCCGATGGGAGCAACTTTTGAGAAACTCATTGATATGACATTGATGCATGAAGAAGACAAAGGTGAAAAAAGAGAGGCTAATGTTGAGGAAACACAAAACAAGAAAGTGTGGCCCAAGAAAGAACAACAACAAGAGGGCGGAAAGCACGATAAAGCTCAAAGCAAAATGAAATGTCATTGTTGTGGGAACGTGGGTCATTTGGTCAAAGACTGCAGAAAAAGAAAGAATGCTTGCTTCAACTGTGGTGAAGTCGGACACTATAATAGGGAGTGCCCAAAGACGCAAGGACAGAGCCAAAGGGAAGGAACTTCTGGAGGGCAGGTGCATGCTCTCGAGGCCAGTGTACCAGACAGAGGTATGAAAGTATCTGTTGAACGTTTGATTTCTCTTTCTGATCATCCAGTTAGGGCTCTTTTTGATTCTGGAGCTTCTCACTCTTTTATATCTGATTCTGTGGTTGAGTCTCTGCACCTTAGTACTAGTACTGTTTTTGATCCCGTCATTATCTCAAACCCCATTTGGGGCACGGCTCATCTGTTTATGGTTTGTTGGGGTTTGAGGATATCTGTTTTGGGACATTGAGTTTGAACACGATGCATAGGTACTTGGTTTTATGGGATACTGTCTGATTCTAGGGATGGATTGGCTAGCTATGTATGGTACCATTCTGGATTGTTATAGGAGGGTCGTTAGACTTCTGACTTGTCGTGGGAGGACCCTCTAGATTTCTAGTGACCCAAGGGGGTCTGTCAAGCTTAGTTTCCTAGAATCACTGGATGCTTCTGTCGATGATTTGCGATCTATACCTGTAGTTTGTGAGTATGCAGATGTTTTCGAGGAGGTTAGGGGCTTACCCCCGAGGCGCGAGATTGATTTCCGGATATATTTGGTAGATAATGCGAAGCCAGTCGCATTACCTGTGCTCCACATAACTCCTAGGGAAAGGAGGGAGCTAAGCAAACAAATAGGGGAGCTACTTGAAAAGGTGTTCGTTAGGCGAAGCATATAAGAATGGGGTGCTCCGGCCGTCTTTGCAACTAAGGCATATAGCTCGCTTCGCTTATGTGATATTCATGATGTTTTTCCACATCTCTTATTTATGGAAGTGTCTGCACGATACAGCAGAGGTAGTTGAGCCGAGCGTGCTTGAGGAAGTAGAGGTAGAACGGGAGGCGACAATTAGACGAGTTCCTACCTGTATACTTGGATCAGAGGTTAAGATACTACGCAACAGGGAGGTTAAGTTAATAAAAATGCAATGGGGAGAAGACAACGAGGATGCGACTTGGGAGACTGAAGACAAGAATCGCGCTTCATACCCTCTCCTTTTTGGGACTGTGATCTTAACTTCTTTTTTTCCAAGCTTTTATTTGTACTTGCTTCGGTCATTCGTGTGTATCCTATCGATCAAATCTTCGACCTTTAGGTAGAAATCTCATGGATGCAAACATGTGTTTGAGACATGTTATGTTTGATGGATGCAAGTAGATGCAAGTGATTGCTCGTGGATGCATATACTCACACATTAGGCACTAGATAAGCTCAATCACTCTCATACTGCATATGGATGTGTGTGCATTTTTCTTCTTTTAATGGATAAAAAGTGGGTGTATCATTATATGGATGTTGCATTTGCACTAATGATTGCTCACACATATAGAACTTACATGTTATGATACATATTGGATTCATGGCACTAACATACATTGCATTAAGGAGCTCAACTGAATCAGTAGACCGCCTGATCATTCACATTAGTATAACGACATATACACACACCTTTGCATATGTTCATATAAGCATTAGAAATCTTTAAAGGACAATGAATTCCTGTGATTGGTGGATGATTAGATGGATTATGGATATTAGGATATACATTCTTCTTAACTTGGAGATTTCTAGGACGAAATCCTTTGAGTAGGGAGAATGTAACACCCCGTAATTTTTTATAAAACATTAGAATGATAAATTAAAGAATAATTAATTAAATATTCAGAATTAAATGAAATGGACCGCACCGTTGTGTTCGTCTCGGAATTCTGATCAAAATAGACATCTGGTTTGCGTAAAACAGACACCGTATGAAGAAGATATTAAGGTTTAAAGTTTGTATACGCATAAGAAGAATATATATATATAATAAGTCCAGAATTCAAAAAGCGAACAGCCGAAAGGGAGCGGGAAAATTCCCGCCCATGGGTGTCGACCGCATCAAGGGGGGTCGATCCATGGGTCGACACCCACACAGGGGTGTCGACACCCATGTCGACACCCACACAGAGGTGTCTACACCCCCCCAGATCTGGGCGAAATTCATTTCTGTGTATGTGGACTTAGGTCTCGGCTATATTCGTTGACCCTATGTTATAAATAGGTCCCTAAACCTATTGTTTTATTCATTCAAAAACAATGGAGAACTAGATGCTGCCTCCACCTAGAATAAATAGCTTATTCTTCTTCTATAACAAGAGTTAGACAAGTTTAGAGATCTGTGATTCAACATCTGCAACTATTCTTCTGTCTCGTAGATCTATTCTATGTGAGTCTATGTTATTTTTAGATAGAAATAAGTAAAATGTAATCTTGACATGCCTATGAATTAGATCTAAGCCTGCGACTATTGGAATCACATCAGATCTACTGTTATTTGTATATCTAATTCACTGATTAGATTTCATCATGCATGTTTATGATCATGACACTATGCCTAATCTGTTACTTTTGGTTTTATGCCTATTCTATTCTTCTCTCTCCCATTTTCTTTTTATTTTTATAGTCAGGCTAACTTCGAGCCAGGCCGATATCGCCGAAATATGCATACGAATGAAATTGGGTTAAATTGAGAATGATTGAAAATGATAATTTAGGGGAATAACTTGTACTTTGAATCACGATTGGAATCTTTGGGGGGGGGGATAAACTATATTGTGAAATTGAAATACAAATTGGGGCATGATTTGTACGGTGAATTATGACTTGTGGTTTGGGACATATAAATCTATAGGCTTAATTTAAGATTAAGCGAAACATGTTAATGGAACTGTAAATAATCTGTGAGGCCTGTTTAATCCGTTAAAATTGGGGCATAACATGTATTGGGAAATTTGGGCATAAATTGAATAAAGTACATGAATACAGATTTGGGCTTAAATCAAATTGTGATTTATATCTTAATTTGGGGAATACGGTACATGATGAATATGACTTGGGAAAAAGTGTCATGAAAACCTATAATTACATAGGAATAATTGGTTAATAGTGGAAATGCCTAAAATTACAATAATTAGAAACTGTAACCGCGCTTAGACACGAGGTTAGATAACACTTCTGGTGGAAGTCTGCCCAGAACCGACCGGCATATCCAGCGACCACAAGTGGTTAATCTAATGTGAGGGGTCTAAGTGCATAAACACGTGACGGTGCTAAGACACGACGTTATGTCCAACTTTTGAAAGAAGTCTGCCCGGACCTAACCGACATATCCAGCATCCACAAGTGGTGGACTTAATGTCGGAGGTCTACCGCATTTTAACCATAAATGAATGTATGGTAATGAACTTGAATACTTAACCTGTTTGAACCCATAGGGATTACATGGACATGTTAACTTGAGTAGGGGTTAAGTAAACCTGTTAAAAATGTGGGGTTAGGTAAACCTGTTAAATATGTGGGGTTAAGTAAACCTGTTAAATCTGTGGGGTTAAGAAAATGTGTTAAATCTGTGAGGTTAAGTAAACCTGTTAAATTTGTGGGGGTTATACGAACCTGTTAGTCTAGAAGACTTAACATGTTACATTTGATGGGGTTATATGGACCCGTTAACTTGTAAAGTTTAGCCTGTAAATCTGTAGGGGGTTATGTGAATCTGTTAAATCTGTTAGGCATAACCTGTCATAATCCTAGTTAATTGAGGACACAAGATCTGTAAGGGTTGGCTTGTGTCATATGTTGTGTGGGACCCATATTAGTCAGTAACCCATTCTGGTATTAAAAGGGGGACCCTGCACTTGGTAGGGGCCAGGGCACGCTTACTGAGATAGTTGTAAGAGGTTCATCTGGGAAGAGGTGTGTACTGGCGCGTTCCAACGAACTCGTGTGTGTGCATGAGTACAACTTGATCTAGAAAATAAGCCGATGTAGCACTAGTAAATAGGCCTGTATCCTTCTGTAGGTTGTCACTTTAGGAAGTAATGCACCCTACTATGGGGCCGACACAGGGTATTTACAGGATAGGGAGCCGATCGATTGGGGGGTAGTAATTAGAGTACACCTAGTCCTGTCTGTTTCCGTGGAGTACCTGTATTTCTGTTTGGATTAACAACCGTTATTTCTGTTTAGGTACCGGTTAATTCTGTTTGGGTTAAAACCCGCTACTAGAGTACACCTAAAACTACCGTTATATTTCTGTTGGGATCACCCCATTTCTGTTAAGTAATTATGGAGTATGCAATCCTATTACATATCTGTTATACTAGTATTGGTGCAGAGAAAGAGAAAAGTATTAGAGAAGTGTAACCTATTATGTTCTGTTTATTCTGCTTATCTTGCTCGGTCTGTTATACCGTCTTATGACGTTATTACCTCTCCCATCCAGTTTATATGCCTCTAATGATGCTTTTACTTATTTATATGCTAAAAGTAACTGGACTCGCCAGACTTTATGCCTGACCCATTTTGTTTCCTCTTCTCTCTCTTCCGTTCCCCCAAGTTCTCGGGGTGGGAATACTCGGGCTTGATTTGGATTCTCTCCTCCATTCTTCTTGGATCTGCTTTGATGTACCACTTGATTTCTTATCTTCTCTGATATGGCTATATTTTGGGGATTATGTTTTTATGTATTTCTGTACTTTGACGATTTTAAGTACAAGACAGAAGCTTTATATTAATGTAATGGGGTTTCAGTACTTCAGACTTATGATGTAACTGGGTTTTGAACCATTATGTTTTTTGTTTTAATAAAGATTTAAATTCCGCTGCTTTTTATATCTGTCTTATAATATTTCTGTTTCTTTTTACCTATAACGCTTCACGAAACTTAATGCATTCTATTAATGAGTGACATTAACGGACGTGGGGTGTCAAAGATTAAGTAATTAAAGGATTAAAGGTTAAGTAATTAATAATTTAATAGTTAATGACGTTTAATTCAGTTATAACTTGTAATACTTATATCTCTCTCATACGTTACCAGAATCCGATGAAACAAGTGGTGTTAGAATCTTATGGACGAGTACTACAAGGCCGTGATAAATTGGAATGGACTGGAGCAAGTCAAAATTTTGTTTAATTTTAAACGTCTGTTTAAAATTAAATAAAACAACGCTAAATCATTGATTGAACGACTGGTGAGTTGTAAACTTACACTTTCTAGAATACCGTTTAAATTATATGACGTTATAAATATATGTTGTTCAATCGATATTTAATTGTGTGATATAATTGTTTGTGTGTTTTGGATGAATGAAATGATTATTGTTAAATGGACTGACTGATTGATTGAATTATGGTTGATCGTTTGGTTGTGGTTAAACATTTCCGTCTATGAACGGATAAATCCTGACACTATCTGCTTTTAAGCAGAAGATCCATTTTTAAATAAATTAGTTGAGTTGTCCATTTTATACGTATATATAAACTGTTATATTAATCGTGATTAGGGGTGTAAATCAGTCGGACCGGACTGGACAGAGGTGTGTTCAGTTTCTGTCCCCAAAAAATCGGACCTAACATGGACCGGACAAAAAAATTTCTCGAACAAATTTCATTGTCCTAATTCGTGTCCTAATTAAAATCAGTCGGATATGGACATATGTTTTTTTTGATAAGGACACGAATGCACCCGGTCAGACATGGTTATTTATGTCACATTTTATGCATTTTATTATATTTTCTTCCAACTACATACCGGATTATAAGGAATTCGACGAATTCGAACGAATACGGACCAGACATGATTTTTTTTCGTATAAATTTTGTTGTCCTAAATTAGAATCGGACGGACTCGGACAGACATATTTCAATCACGGACACGAACGGACATCAAACATTCGTACATATTTTACAGCCCTAACTGTGATGTAGGGAGAAACAGATTGGAGGGTCCAACTGGATTCCTCACATATTTTAATGTTATTTGCTTTCATATTATTATTATATGAATTGTTTAACCGATCTGTTTGGATGATGATTTGGTCGTTGATGGTTGAATTGGAATTCAACACTGATGTTATTAATCAATAAACATTTAATTTGGTCGTTAATTGATTTTATAAACTTATAAACTTTAACATCATGTTGTTAAATTAATTTTACTTCAAATTAATTGGTTAATAACCCCAACTTGAACGACTTCATTATTATCCAAGAGACGATATTAGTTGGAAACGAAGGTGTAGTTGGGAATAAAATTTATTTTTATTTCCATAAATTATAAACATTAAATTTCAAAGTTTATAAGTTGAATAAAATCGTTTGAGTTTTATAAAAGTAATGTATCAGTTGACATGTTTTAGCCTCAGATTTGAGTAAAAATATATGTCATTCAATTAAATATATTGAATGAAAATAGTATGGTTTGCGAATATGGGAATTATTAAGAGATTAATGAACATCGAAATTGAATTATTATTTCCATAAATGGAATTAAGCTTTAATTTGAGAAACCTTGGATGTTAAGTAAGCTATATGACTTTATAATTTACGATGTATCATATGAAATTGATAACAAAAAAGTGTGATAATACATGTAAACATTTGGTTGTATATACAGTTATGTTTTCAAGAGTAATGAAAATAATATTATTTTGTGAATACACTTATTCCAAGAAGATAAGTGTATGGCCATTGGCTTTCAAAGTAACAAAAAACAAGAGAGATTTGAGAATATAGTTATCTAGTTGAGATAAGTATATGAAATCAATATTTAAGAACCGATGAATTGGTTTTAATTAAAAGGGTCTGTGTTTCCAATGTATTGATCTGTACTGTTTTGATTTGATAGTTAAATAACCGGACTATCGACAAATGTTGCTTTTGAACATTTGACATGTTAGTTCGAAGAGACTGGGATGGGAACTGGACCCAAAACCACTGTGAACCAACTTTGTGTTCGAAAACTAACTTGTAGGGGTAATCATGAGATGAATTGAAGACATAAATCTTTGGAGCGAGAGGGTTTCTCGCTGATGTCCTTGGTTAATCATCAAGATTTGTAGCAGAAACTTTGACGTTCTGGAGTATCTTCAGTTCGTTCAGTCCCAAAACGAACTGGTATGGACGAACGCCCGACAGAGTATTTTCTAAGACCATGTATGTTGATTTTTACAAATATACCAAGTATGGTGGCGGAGAAGGCAACTTCTTTTATCTTAACACCCAGATTATATTTATGCAAATCAATTAGTGATTTGATGGATCTGACAATGTGATTAACATAGAAATGTGTTTATTTATGCTCTTATATTTTATCTTTTGTAAATAAATAAATATTACTTTAGGTATTTTTCGTGTGTTTCCATAGGTTTCTTAATAAATGTCTCCTTCATTCAATTAAAGACCAACTGCTAAGAAAAAACTACTTTCTCACATCAACACTATCTCAATCGCAAATGATGTCATAGCTCACTGGTAAAGGCCTAGAAATTTGGATAGAGTTACCTAAGTTCGATCCCTGTCAAGCCCTCATTTTGCTGAAGGAAGGAACATGGATATACACACACCGCCTCCCTTGCTCGGAAGATCATATGGACTAGTGGTATATATATATATTCTTATGTATGTATATAATATGTGCACTAATAAATATTTGAATAAATAGACATATTCTTGTCAAGGAAATCAAATCATTCATTTTAATTGCCATATAGAAGAATATTTGATTGAATTATTACCAAAAGAAAAGCCAATAGATTTGCCACATGCCACTCCTCAGAAGAGGAAATCTGCATGGAATATCTCAATTTCATCTTTATATCTCTTTTATTTGTAAATAGAATATTTCAAAAGATTCATTCTAGGCCCAATATTCACATAGATAGGAGACTGCATCCCCTATAAATACCCATTGTATTCATTGTAAACCTTGGAACTTTTATCTCTCTTCTTCATTAATAAAGCTTTCTTTTCTTTTCTTTTTTGCTTTCTTTTATTTTCAAGCAACTTGTGCCGTCTATACAATTAGATTTGGTAAAGCATAAGTTATCTTTGCAATTTTAATTTTCATTAGTAATTGACCGTCTGATTAGATTCAACGGTAATCCTAATTTTTATTTTTATTTCTATTTGTTTATTTCTTTTCTGCAATTTTCATTTCAGTATTCTGTTTATTTTTTTATCATTGAATTTATTATAGATCCGATTAGATTCGAATCTGTAGTGAATTCAATTGCAGTTTTAATTTGTTTTCATTGATAATTGTAATTTGGTTGTCGTTTCAATTAGATTTGTTCTGAACCAATTTGCAATTTCAATTTTATTTCAATCAAATCCTCCAATTTCGTTTAACTCGCCCACGAAATATATAAATAATAAAATTTAATTCTCCTCTCTGTGTTCAACCTGCATACTACACACCTGTGCGGTTGCAATAATTTATATTAAATTTGCGCTTTTCTAATTCCTAGAAAGCGACAAACAAGTTTTTGTCGCCGTTGCCAGGAGGCAACAATTAAATTTTATTATTTATTTAATTTCCGATTCGTGTTAGTTTTTTTTCTTTTTTTTATTGTATATATAGAAAAAATATCTTGAATAGGGTGTTTGGTATTAGTCATTGATACTACAGTTATTTAAACAAGAGAAAAAAAACACGCTATTTTTTCTTTTATTTCTTTCCTCTTTCCAACTTCATTTCCAATTTTTGTGTACAAAACAAAAAACTTCTTTTTAAATTTTCATCTCCTTGCTGTATATTCCATTGCCAAAATTTCTTCCTACAAAATCTCTTTCAATCTCCACTAAGCCAGCTTCGCTATTCAACAAACTTGCAAACTCCTCTCAAACCACATCACCACAAAACTGCCTCAAGCCATACAAACCTCATCAAACACCTTTGGCCTAACCTGCCATCATCAACCACCATTCACCTCCCCCTTTCAAACCACTTTCGCAAAACCCAATTCACAGCTTACCCCAATGCATCAATTCGAGCTCCAAAGAAAAACTGCTCTTCAACCGAACAACCGGACCAGAAATCACCAATTCCCCTAATTCCCCGTTCTGCCAATACCTTCATCAATCTCAACACCACCTACCGAGTTTCACCACTTTCATTAATTTGATCAACACCAGGCCAAAAATCAAAACAACTCAACATCTCCAGCGTATCAAGCTCTGAGCATACAAACACCATCTACACAACGGCCACTACCACAACTCATCATCGTGAAAAAAACCCAGCAGTTTCACCTTCTGTCCAAATAACAAAAGCTCCTTCACCACCGAAGACACCGATAAGCCCACTTCAATTTCTGCACACCATTCACCAATTCTACAGCACAGTTCTGCCTATAACTCCCAATCATCTTCACGCATAGCCATCACCATATTCACGTTCTCTCCATCTTCGAATACCCCCACCGAATTCATCATCGCCATACCCAGTTTGTCATTCAAATAAAAAATCATTCATCCTCATAACCGATTCAACATCTCGCAACCACTGCTGACAACCCAATACATAATATCAACGCAATTGCCTTATCTCCTACCACTTATGAGCATCACCAGAAAACCAATTCGCACCATACTTCACGTAGCCTCATCCATCACTCCTTTCGATCAGCCGTCACTTGTCACAAACTGCACCCCAAAGTCCAAAATCGAATTCACCAGACCTTGTTCGAAATCCAGAATCGCTGCCAAAACCCTAACCTCAAACAATCGAACAAATAAACCCTAACATCGATTTCAGTTCGAACCCTAACGGAGACCTCCAAAATCAGAACCGATTCGAAAAATGCAAACACCACACTTGCCAAATTGCAAACCACAAATACGACAAAGAAATATGATCGATTTGAAAAATAAAATAAAGGGGCGATTTGTTTCTATTTTTATGTAGCACAATTTGTTTTGAAAAAAGGGAGGATTTGTGACTATGATTTTGGTTTCTGAGAGATTTAGGGGGTGTAATTTGTTTCCTTTCTTTGGGTTTGAGGGTTTCCTGATTTCGATCAGAAAGGATTGTGTGCGTGTGTTTTAACCTAGTGTGGGTTGAGTGCGTCAGTTGTTTGGTTGTTTAGCACGATTTTAGACTTATTTGTGATTTGTTTTTTGCCCCCTTCCCATTCTATTTTCAATTTGCTTCTTAAAAAAATAAAAAAAAGGTGCAAAGAAAAAAATAGAAATTACTTTTAATTTTTTTTGCAGGGGCAGCGGCTTGCTTGTAAAAAATTTAATTCATATAATTATTATTGTCTGATTGTTGTGCTTGGCTAAAATTTCCATAACTGAAGTCATCATTCTCATCGTTTTCAACAATAAAACTTGATTAGATGCTACAAAATATTTAACGACAAAAGTGTATTTTATGAAATTGATTCTCTCAAAGGTTTGATCATGGATGTATATTAGTTCAATTTATTGAACTTCTAGCAAAAGATGTTGCATACTACCCGTAAAACATTGGTCATATCCCTTAGTATTTATACTATACGTAAACGGCCATAAGACCCTCTTTCCCTTTCAAATCGGGATTATCAACTAATAAGATATACTTGAGTACATTATTTGTTTTGAAATAAAAGGTGGTGAATCGACTGATTCACGCCTTGATTATATATTAAACAGTACAATAATATCTACAGCAAGTACACCACCATAATAAAACTACAACCATCAACCCAACCAAAAGAAACAACCATAACTCCAAACAAAATGCAACCCCAAAAATACAAAGTTTGCCTGCTGACAACCCAATGCACGTTCATGGACTCTTGCTCCAATGCTATCCAAATACTTCCAGTTCGACACACCTTTCCAAGTAGAAACAATTTTAAGAATATAAATAATAATGCTATTAGCATTTTTCATCTTAAACTTGAATTTTCTCGAGTTTCTCTCATGCCACATTATCCAACTATATGCAAAAAAACAACATCACAAATGCATCCCTTCTTCTAATAGGTGACATACATCCAAATTTGTACCACCATAAATCAAATGGATCATTGATGAAATCTCTCCATACTAAATCAACGTCCAAGAAAACCAAACATTTTGTCCAAACATAAAATGCAAAATCACACTCCCAAAATAAATGCTTATAATCTTCCACACTACCATCACAAAAAACACACTTCTCCGCAATATTCGTTCCTTTCCTCCTCAAAAAAGCAATGGTATTCAACCTACCATGAATCAAAAACAACTTATGAATCCTCACTTTTATAGGTACTACTTTGTAACTCCACATAGCATCAAAACTTGACCATCTTCTTCCTCCAAAATTCAGCAAATCATACATACTCCTCACGCTAAAAGTTTCTCCAGCACCGCCCAATTTCAAGAAAAATCTATCAGCTTCATCAACTAGAGAAATCCTTTCAAGCAATCTAACTAAACAACTTAACCGCCTTAAAGCCGAACCGGTAACCACTCTACAAAAAGTTATCTTCCATTTAAAATTTACAACCTTCCTATCAAACATGTCCTCAACAGAATTTTTTTTGTTACACGCCAGCAATATAACTCTGCAAATTCAGTTTCAAGCTAAATGGGAAGATGCCATCGATCTCTCCAAAAAGAGACATTCCTCCCACATTTCACTACTACTTCAATTCCAATCATAAACCAGCCAACATTGCTCATCATCCCTTTCCAAAACACCGAACAATTTGATTAATCTCTATTCCAATCAAATCTTCCATCATAACAAGTGCTGGCAATCCACTCTTTCCAAAACGAAATTCTATCACTAATCATATCCCAAATTCATTTGCAAAGAAAAGTTGAATCCATATTCATTAAATTAAGCACCCCCTAAACCACCTTCTTCCTTAGATTTACAAACTTGCTGCCATGAAATGAGAAAAGTTAAACTGCAACCTTCTTTATTACCCATCTAGAAAAAAATTCCTCCTCAACTTGAGTACGTTATTTATTTGTAATAAAATCTACTTGTGTCAACCTTAAGTTTTGGATTTTCTATATTCAACAACGATGAGTAAAAAAAGTGTTAGCCAGCATAATTCTCCTAAGGGTTCTCATATAAACCAAAACTTTCCAAACGAGATGGATTACAATCGAATAAAACAAAACTTTCAAAATCTCAATGTCGGAATGGATATCCCCTTATCACTTCGAGATCAATGTTACCTAACTAGGATTGTTCAACCTTCTGTTATTGTATTTCCACCAGTTGAAGGAAATTTTGAGCTTAAACATTCTTTTATTCAAAGGGTGCCAAAATTTTCTTGTTTTGAAAATGCTTATGGATTTTTAAGTGAATTTGAATTGTATGCATCCACAACTAAAATGCAACAGTTATCTAACGAATCAATCAAGCTAAGGTTAATTCCATTCGTATTACTTAAACCCTCTAAACGATGGCTAAATTCTCTTCCAAAACATTCCATAAGAAGTTGGGATGAATTTGTCACTGTATTCTTTAAAAAGATTTTCCCATTCAATAAATCTCTAAAAATTCGAACTGACATTATTCAGTTCTCACAAAACGAAGGGGGGGGGGGGTCTTTTTCAAGATACTTTGAGAGATTCAACCAACTTCTGTATAGTTGTCCTCATCATGCAATTTCAAAACATCATTTATGTCAAATTGCAAATGAAGTGCTACACTATCAAACTCGAACACAACTAGAATCAATGTGTAGAGGAGAATTTATGTCCAAAACGACCGATGAAGATTGGAAATTCTAAGAAAATTATTCTGAAAAGGACATGCAATGGGAGTCAATTCGTGTTCCTATCTATGCTTCTACTAGAGGAGTGCATGTCGTGGATCCAATTCAGTTTCCCTTAGAAACTCAAACTCCTCAAATCGTAGAAAGACAACCCCATTATTATCCTCAAGATCAAGTCAATGCCATAGCTCAAAATGGTCCTTACTCATCCACGTTGTTAGATCCAAAATTGGCTCTACCACCCAAAGTAACGATAATTCTAATAAAATGAAATCAAAAATAAGATAGAGACACAAGATTTATAGTGGTTCGACGTTAAAGAGCCTACGTCCACTTTATATCACTTGGATTAATGATATGAATGCAATTACAACAAGATTCTCACTCAATCAATACATACATTCACTCAATAATCTTTGAGAAATGCTCTAAGTAATGATTTGAATGGGATTAAGGTACTGAAATTCGGTTTGCAAGAATACTTGAGTTCTGAGAATGCCAAAAAAGATCCTTCCAAATGCTTCTTGGTGGTGTATTTATAGGTGAAAAATCCTCTTGGAATCGGATCAGTTCGGATCCACGTGGCATCCATCCCATCACTTTCGGGTTCGGATGGATTCTGGTGATGACAGCACATCTGGTTAGTGGCAAACATGGGTAGAACGTGCGTATAACCGCCCCGAATATCAAGGGAACGTGGGAGCGAGTGTTGTTGCAGTTCTGGATTCGGATCGGATAAGCTGGTAAAAAAGGGGGGTCGGATCGACCTTGTCTCTTCCGATCCGGTCTGGCTTGCATCCTGTCTTTCCTTGCTTTGTGTTGGTTTGCTTCTA
This sequence comes from Allium sativum, assembly GCA_030737875.1. Lineage (NCBI taxonomy): Eukaryota > Viridiplantae > Streptophyta > Magnoliopsida > Asparagales > Amaryllidaceae > Allium > Allium sativum. Next base: position 1,010,762,856 of record CM060926.1, on the reverse strand, counting down.
CCCAGAGAATTCCGTTCCGATCCGGTTATCTGGCAGGGTGCTCTTCATTGTTTGAGTCTTTAACTTTGTGTAGCCTAATTCACAAAGTAGGCTAACATTTTGCCCCCTCAAAGGGACGCTTCTATTAAAGATGAGCGTGCTTTGACATTGCCTATTCATTGATCTCTGAATTTGAATCATTAGATAGTCATCTCCGTTCGTTTGTAGGGATGTATTGTTTCGTAAAGTCGTGTATCTTGCAACCTATAAATACACCAAAAGGTTCACAAATTTTCTCCTTCCTTTTTGACAAGCTTTAGGAACTTTGACTGATGTCCAGTGACTCTTCCAGGTAAGATTTTTCTTTATTTTTCTTCGAATTCAATTTGCATGTCAAGTTAATGTGTATAATTCCCTTCGGGTTCGGACTCCGACCCGAACGACTTTCCTTTTCACCTTGCTTAACATTGGATTAACGGGCCAGAATGTATTCATGGGCTTACACTCCGGTCCGAACGGGGTGAAAGACGGGGAATACAAAGGGCCATGTTAGATCTATATAAACTCGCTGCCTCTTCTCCTTCTTTCTTTCTTCTTTTTATTCTTGCCGTCCTTTTAGTTTTGCACGAAAAAACCCTAACTCTAAAAAACTCCAGAATTCTCGTTTTAATCTTCGAATCAAACACATATGTAGGTTTATAATCTCGATTTACTTCGTAATAGTTGTTTTTAGTTAGGATTTATGGTCAATTTGAACGATTTGGGCATGGTGTTTGCTTAACTCCGACGCCGTGACCTCCTCCCCATTCCGCCATCGTCGTTAATGGCGTCATCGCCATCTCGAGGCAGTATTGGAGGGAATTAGCATCTATTGTTGAATGTTTCAGCACATAAGTGCTTGGCTTCAATTGGGGTTTTTGACACGAAGTTGGGTTCGGTGTTGGTTGAGTGGGATAGAAGGTGGAGAAGAAGAAGAAGAGGAGAGGGGGAGCTGGGATCGGTTCGGGTGGAGAAAGGTTAGAGTGAAGGGAAGGGGAAGAGATTCCTATGACCGGATCGGGTCGGCATAAGAAACAAAGAGGAAGAGAGGCATGGATACTCAAGTCAATCCGGACCGCTCCGAATGCCTACCTCCGAATCGATCCGGTTTTGCTGGCTAGTTGTGAACGTTTGCTTCAGACCAAAACATGGCTCCCCTCCGATCCGATCTCAACACTTACATCTGAACCGAACCGAAGCAGTTCTACTTAATGCACAAGAATTTGTTCAACTGACCAAATCAATACTTGACACAACCTTCAACTTAAAGAACAGTTAGGATAGCGCCTTACGAACATAAACGAACATCAAGAACTATTCCAAACATTACTGCTTTATCGAACCTTTGCATTACACTCTCATGTGTTTACTTTGCATCCTTTGCACACATAGCACACACTTTAGTTCACACACGTACACGGGGGATATGGGCTATCTTACTCTAACTTATGTTATTGCTTCTTCAGTAGTTTAGCGATCATGGCAGAGAGACGTTCATCTAGGTTAGCAGAGAAGAGAGAAGTTGCAGAAACTTCCGAGAAATTTACTCTTGATGACATATCCTCTCCCTTAGACCCTGAATGGGACGATGAGGGCCCAAATTATGAAGTAGAAGCACACAATAGTGAAATACCTTCTGATAGTGAAGTTTCTCTTGGCGATGAAGAGGAAGGGGGATAGGAGATAATCGTGCTCCTGATGAGTTTGAGTCTGCCATTACATTGGAGTTACCCAAAGATTCTGTTGAATCGACGATTGATGACGACAAACTTGTTCGAATATGTCTAAAGCATGGAATACTAAAAAGAGATACCCTGGTGCCATCGAAAACAGATCGCCCCCACAATCCTCTGGAAGGATTTATGGCAGTTACCCGATTGATGTGTATGGTTGGGGCTATTCCACCATTTCCGCCTTTTGTTGTCGATTTTCTGAGACAGATGCAGATTTCCCCTATGCAATTACATCCCAACTCTTATGCTTATTTATACACCTTGTATATATCATACAAAGAGGTTTTAGGTATAGAGCCTACCTTCGATGACGTCCACTTTTTTTATAATTTCAAGCATCGGACTCATGAGACTCCTTCCTTATCATATTTTGAATCAGTCCCAAAAAGGAAAATTATTACAGCTCCATTTAGCAGCAAGGCTGGCAATTCTAAGCTCAAATGGTTTTATATCAGGCAGCAGCCGGGGTGAGCCAGGAGATGGACCAAATCAAGTAAAGCACCGATTTTCTAGATCTCAATTTTAAATGCTCATGCCAACACATTAACTTGCTTTCTTTTTTATTCGCAGTTGATAGCCCAAAGCAAATATCGGATCAATTGTACTTTGATCGTTTGCATCAACTTCTTAATGGCGATCAAAAGTTCCTAACCATCGACGAAGTTCTTAAGGATGAGTATCTCCATCATCACGGGTTACTATCTATTACCCGTAGTATAGGTCATGGGATGGGTCCATATGTATACGTACCCCCGGTAGACATTATTCCTGAGACGGGCGAGGGCTCGAAGGGTCCGACAATACGTCTTCGTACTTCGCCTTCTCCATCTTCAACTCAGGACGATGAGTTAGCCAACATAGCTGAAAAACATAGAGAAGGATATACCATCCCTGACAATGATATTTCTCCTGAGAAGTCAACATCCCCAAAAGAGCTGCCGGCAGATGCTTCCCAAGGAGATGCTCCTACTACCGACGATTCCACATTTAAGGGTTTAGGAAATCTCTCCCTGCCTGAAACCATCTATACTTCAGAGGACTTTGGCACAAATCCTTTAACTTTCATTTCTTCAGAGGAGACTACTCCTGTGAAGGCCAAAGAGCCCGCTCATGCTAGTCTGGCTTCAGACTCGGGTTTGTTGGGGGGAACACCACTTAGGATGCACACGACACATTAGCACCGCACGTCACAGCACTCATGTCTTATGTGTATATTGACTCTGAATTCCACTTATATTGTTGTGCAGGTACAATGTCTCGCCCTTATTATGATGTCAAAAAAATGCGCCGTAGCATGTCTAGACCTCCTTCCGATATCGAGCATGATCGCCGTGAGAGTCGGGGAAGAGATGACAGAGGGCCTCACGATTCTCATCGACCACACACCTTACGCTCTCGTTCCCCTGTTCGGTCGGATCCAGACAGGTATAAGGGCTACCAGAGCCGTCGAGGAGAAGACACGTCGCAATCCAAAGATTGATCTTCTCCTCAAGACAAACATAGTCAGAAAAAAAGTCTACCGAAACATACCGATTCGCGAGACAAACACAAAGTTTCTGAGAAGCGATCTGGAAAAGGTGATGCAGCCATCGTCCCGGCTAAGGGAAAACACGTTGAACTAACATACTGCAAGCCTCCACCATTGGATGCTGATTCCAAAATTAAGCTGCCATATCTGGAGAAGTAGTTCCTAGATCGCTACTTTGAGAATCTAACTTTCTTACTCGCACTTGATCCTATTTCTTCAAAGTGGGAAGATGAGGCTAAAGCAAAGATTGACGCAGTTGAGAAGCAATTCTCAAAGATGTACAAATACTCATGTAATCTCTCCAGAATCATTCGAGCTTTAATTACAGACGTTGATTCAATGAAAAAGGCTGTGGATTCGGATGAGAATGCCTTGAAAAATTTGGAGAAAGATCTGGAAGACACACAAGCTCAACTCGTCATCGCTCAACGAGATGCCAACAACTTCAAACAGCAATTTGAGAAATTACAGAAGCGTTATCATGACTTGCTGGAATCTCATAGTCAAGAGCATTTGGAGTTGAAGAAACAAGCGGAAGACGCTAAGTCAGACAGTGTCAAAATGCAACTAGCTTACAATACTCTTGAGCAAGAAAAAATGATGAACTGGAGAAACGAAACGCTGACTTGGAGTCCAAGTTAATGGAAGCCAAAAATAGGGCTTCCCTAGCTGAGGGGAATGTGGATAACGCCATTAAGTCTGCTGAAGAAACCCGTAAACAACTATCAGAGGCTCAGGAAGAAGTGCACGGTTTTGGCAAACTATTGATTGAATTTTTTACACACATAATTCGTCGCCGAAACATCTCTTGGATTGAAGACTATCGGACTACCTTAGTTCACGTGTGGAGTCAAATCATCGAATCGGAGAAAGAGGAACTCAAGGTAGACTTCGTTGATGAAGACAAACTTATGGAGAAGTATCTGAGAGATGACGAACCGACATGCCTGGCCGAGGAGCGTCGCGTCATTGCTGCTGCTATGAAGGAGGTGAAACACCTGGCCAAACAAAAGAATATCCCTGAGGTTGGTTCTTCTTCCGCTACCGCTGAAACTACTGAAGTTGAGGATATGATCCCGAGAACCCGGGAATTCCTAAGGCGTCTCTTTTATCTCCTATACCCGAATCAGCGTCAGAGACGGTAGCCACCCCAATTGAGAAACCATCAGAAGGTATTTCTACCTTTTCACCTCAATTTGTCAAGGCCGTCTCCACCTTTCATCACATCATTGGGCAATCGAATCGAGGATCCTTTATTTTCTCCTAAGTTGATAACTGTTGCTTCTCATTCTGTAGGTGTTGGACCAGCCGAGAAGGTTGATGAGCCTCGGGGAGCCTCTATTAGAGAAGAATCCGTGAAAAAGGCCCAGGGAGGATAGGATAAGTCTACCACCGTCGAATCCAGAGGGGGAGCTGAACTGTCTAAGGCCGACACTTCTCATGATGACGAGATGATAGATGCCTTAAAAGACGACAGTGGTAATGAGGGGCATGAAGAAGATCCTGATGTGGCTATAATTGGGGATTCAAAAAGTGCTGATGACATTACTTTGGCTGAAATGAAAGCCGAACAAGACAAACGCATGCAGCTAAAAGTTGAAGACTTGAACCCCGAAAGCCTTAAGCCCCTTGCAGTGGTGGATCCTGTATCAAGGTTAGTTGTTAAGCTTTCAACTAGGTCTATTACAGAAGAGCTTGCTAAAAAATCTTCTCTTGATTCCAGTGTTCCGACTCCTGGGAAGAAATCCACCGATTCTGGTACTTCAACTACAGAGAAGAAAAAGCCAAAGCGTCTTATGACTGATGCTGAAAAAGAGGCTAGAAATACTCATAAGGCTGCCAAAAAATCCAAGTCTGCTCCAAAGCCCAAGTGATGATGTGCTTTGTTTTATTTTGATATTCAATTGGTCCGCAATTGTTGCTGCGAGTGCGGCCCTCGCATCTTTTGCTTGATTTCCCTGTAAAAACTCACGTGTTTGTAAATAAAATAGTTTATTTCCTGCAATGTCTGATAGTTGTTAGTTTAGCACTTAAGTAAAAATGCAAATGGACAACATGTCATATTACAGTTATATAATAAAGTCATTGTTGAGGGGAACATGTGTGCACATATATGCCCCCAATCAATCTTGGATAACTGAGTAAGAATTATTCAAGATTGATTAAATTCAAAATCCAATTGCCCCCGATTCTTCAACGGGGCCATATTCCTTTCTTCATTGATGCCTATTCTTTTTAGCATCTTTATACTCTCCTGTCTCATAACCAGGTTAGAGTATTATTGAGGCGGTCTCTTATCGGGGTGCACCTTCACGCCTCAAGGGACATCGTCTTCCCGTCCTTTATACTCTCTCTCGATTCATGAGAGTTAGAGTTAAGAATGTCATCTTCCCATTCTTTTGCATTTTATTATGCAAGCGGTCATTTTGTTCGTTCCTGCAGATAGGTTATCTCCAATTTTCTAGATTTAATTTAATGTTTCATGTTTCATGGTCATGATAGAATAATTGTCGAAGATATAAATAATGCAGGAAAGTAAATGACACATGATATTTTTATAGTGGTTCAGCTAAGTCGTAGCCTACATCCACTTCATAATCCTTTGTTCATATAAACAGACTTTTTAAGGCAAGTCGTGCCTTTTTACACAGCTTATAAAAACAAAAAGGAAGACATTTCATATTTAGCTCAGATATCGTCGTATGTGCTGACCGTTCCAAGCTCTTGGAATCTCTTCGCCGTCCACGGTCGTTAGCTTGAATGCTCCTGTATCAAGCTTCCGTTGGATAGTTTATGGCCCTTCCCATTTTGGACCCAATTTGGTCGAAGGCGGGAAGACTCGTTTCAGTACTAGGTCTCCTGGTTCAAAGGTTTTGAAGCGAACTTTCCGGTCATAATAACGTGCTACTTGATGTCGATGTCTCGAGGCACGCAAGTCTGCTTCGTCTCTTTTTTCTTCGATCATATCAAGAGACTCTAGGAGGAGTGTTCTATTTTTCATCGGGTCATAGTACACGACTCGATGAGAAGGAACTTCCAATTCTACCAGGATTACTACTTTTGACCCAAAGGAAAGTGAATAGGGTGTATGGCCGGTGGCCGTCTTAAAGGTTGTCCTGTAGGCCCACAAAGCTAGTGGTAGCTCATCTACCCATCTGGCTTTGGCCCGCTCTAACCGCTTCTTAAGAATAGATTTAATGATCTTGTTTATTGCTTCGACCTGGCCATTTGACTGCGGGTGAGCTACAGCAGTGTACCGTTTATCAATCTTGTACTTCTAGCAGAAGTTTCTGAATTCGATGCTGTCAAACTGTGTCCCATTACCAATTGTGATGGTCTTCGGTATCCCAAATCGACAGATGATGTTTCTGACCACAAAACTGATCACCTTTCTTGCCATGATCGTTGTTAAAGGTTCAGCTTCCACCCATTTCGTGAAATAGTCCACGGCAATGATCACGTACTTAGCTCCTCCTCTGGAAATAGGTAACACTCCAATAATGTCAATCCCCCACATGGGAAACGACCATGGGCTTACCATCGACTTGAGCTGAGTCGGAGGCGCTCTGGGAATTTTGGAAAATCTTTGACATCTGTCGCAGCGTCGTGAATAATCATCCACGTCTTTATTCACGGTAGGCCAAAAATATCCATACCGTAATACTTTCTTTGCTAGGGTTTGGCCCCCAGTGTGGTCCCCACACTCACCTTCATGTACTTCTTGCAGTACACGTTTAATGTCGTCGTATGCTATACACCGTAATAGGGGCATTGAAAACTCTTGGCGATAAAGGGCGTCGTCCTGTAAAACGTATCTTGCAGCCTTGCGTCTTACAGCTCGTCTTTCGCTCTTTTTCAATGGGAGGGTTCCATTCTTGAGAAAATTCTTGATCGATGTCATCCATGATTCTCTCTCTGGGTCGACTTCCAAGGCTAGTTCCGCTTCCATTAGGTCGAAACTCGGTGATTCCAAAACCTCTATCGGAACCATTTTAGTTTCTTTGGGATTATCAGAACTTTCTAGCTTCACCAGTCGATCTACTTTCTGATTTTCCGTTCTTGGAATGTGAGTTATGCTGTAATGCTCCAAACTTTCCAACAACTCCTTTACCTTTTTGAGATAAGTAATGAGTCGGGGTCCTTTAGCAGTAAATTCCTCCCGAACCTGGCATACAACTATCTTGGAATCGCAATATATATCCAGTGTCTTCACTCCCAATTCTTTGGAGAGTTTCAGCCCGGCAATCAGGGCTTCATACTCGGAATCGTTATTAGTAGTAGCAAACTCTAATCGTAATGCATAGTAAATAGATCGTCCTTCAGGAGTCATTAAAACAACTCCAGCGCCGGACCTTCGATCATTTTTGGCTCCGTCCATATATAGCTTCCACAGACTAAGCTCTAACTCTTGGTCCAAAGTAACTACCTTGTCACCCACCGTTTCCTCTTCGGGAATTGTGAATTCAGCTATAAAGTCAGCCAATGCCTGCCCTTTATTGATCTTCGTGGCTGAAAATTCAAATCAAATTGACTCAGCTCGATGTTCCATTTAAGTAACCGCCCCGATGCTTTGGGTTTTTGCAACACTTGTCTTAAAGGTTGATCGGTATATATAACTATTGGGTGAGCCTGAAAGTAATGGCGAAGCTTGCGGGAAGCAATCAGGAGGCTATAAGTAAGCTTTTCTATCTTCGGAAAATTACGTTCTGCAGCAGCTAGCTTTTTGCTCACGTAGTATACAGGCTTCTGGACTTTATCCTCTTCACGTACTAATGCCGTACTGACGGCGTGAGATGATACCGCTAAGTAGACAAATAAATCCTCATGTTGCATGGGTTTTGATAATATTGGAGGCTTTTCTAATAAGTCTAATAGATTCTGGAACGCCTCCACATAATCGGGGGTCCACTCAAAATTTCGCTTTCCTCGTTTTATTAGATCGAAGAAAGGTACACACCTATCTGTAGCTTTGGAGATAAAACTGCTCAATGCAGCAACTTTTCCGGCCAAGCTTTGAACGTCTTTGATCTTTCGTGGTTCTTTAATATCCCTTATTGCTGCTATTTGGTTAGGATTTATCTCAATTCCTCGAGAACTCACGATAAACCCAAGGAATTTTCCATATGCGACCCCAAACAAGCATTTTAGGGGATTTAACTTCATTCCATACCTTCGAAGAATATCAAACATTTCAGCTAAGTCCCTTGTATGGTCGGAAGATTGTTTAGACTTCACAAGCATGTCATCCACGTAAACCTCCATGGTTTCCTCGATTTGATTATAAAACATGCGGTTGACCAAGCGCTGGTACGTGGCTACTGCATTCTTTAACCCAAATGGCATTACCACATAACAATATAATCCCAAGTCTGTGATGAAACTTGTATGCTCTTGATCTGGTATGTGCATGGGAATTTGATTGTACCTAGAATAGGTGTCCATAAAGGATAAAAGCTCGTGCCCAGCCGTCGAATCTACTAGCTGATCAATTCCGGGGAGAGGAAAGCTATCCTTCGGGCAGGCCTTGTTCAAATCAGAAAAGTAGACACATGTACGCCACTTCCCGTTTGACTTTTTGACCAGGACAGGATTCGATATCCAGTCGGGATATTTCGAATCCTTAATGAATCCGTTATCTTTTAATTTCTCTACCTCTTCTTTCAAAGCTGCTGACCGCTCTGGGCCTAACATCCGTCTTTTCTGTTTGACTGGTGGGTGCTTTGGATTAATACACAAAGAGTGGCTCATAATGGGAGGCGAAATCCCATATCAGCGTGAGTCCAGGCAAACACATCCAGATTTGCCCTTAAAAAATCAGCTAACTCTTTCGCTCGAACTGGATCTAGTTGCGAGCCGATCTTTAGAACTTTTGTCGAGTCTGTCTCATCAATAGGTATATCTACTGTTATCTCGTTGGGAGTCGCCTTCCTATCCTTGGGTTCTCTATCCTCTCTGGGATCTATATCCTCGAGCACATCTGAGGGAAACTCTCTTGGGGCTGGACCCCTTAATTGCTATGCTGAGTTTTCCTTCGGAGGGGCAGAATCGTCCTTAGTTTCTATATTCAACCCCTTCATTAGCATCTTCAACTCCGTCATGTAACAAGCTCGTCCCGTAGCTTGGTCGCCCCTCATCACCCCAATTCCTGCGTCAGTCGGGAATTTAAGCAGCAAGCACCAAGGTGCAATACATGCCCTAAACTCGGCAAGGGCCGGTCGGCGTAGGAAGGTATTGTAGGGCGACTCCACATCCAAAACTACAAACGGCAGGATCCTCACTCTCTGGCGATCTCCCAGCCCTAATGTCACTGGTAATTCTACGTAGCCCATCGGAGCCGTCGACGCTCCGTTGAAGCCACGTATCCATCCTTCGCATGGCTTTAGATCTTTTGCTTCAAGTCTCATTTGTTCGAAAGCTTTCTTGAAGAGGATATTGACTGAGCTCCCGTTGTCCACTAACACTTTATGGACTAAAACAGGGCCAATTGTCGTTGTAATTACTAGTGGATCTTCAGTTGGGGATTGAACTCCGGAATCATCTCTACTGCAGAATATGACGTCGTCTGACATCATCTTTTGTTATTTTATTGGAGTAATGTCTTCGAGGCTACTACATTCTCCTACCTCAAAATGCTTGGGCGCATTGACGTACTGATCCATCGCTTTGAAACTACAACCAACTAGGTGGGGTCCGCCTACAATGGTATTAATAACGATCCCCTTACCTTTCTGCTGCGCTGTGGGTTTTGAAGTAGGCTGGTTTTGTTCTGGGGCTTGTCCCCCTTACCCCCTGTCCCTTGGGGCAACCTTGTACTCGTCTAACTTCCCTTCCCACAGCAATATTTCGACTATATCTCTCAAATGACGGCATTCGTTGGTGGAATGACCGTGGGTTCCATGGAACAAACAAAACTTTTCCGTTGCGATCTCTTTCTCAGTGGAGTCTCTGGGTGGTGGTTTTTTGTACTGCAATATGTTATATGTATCAAAGTAAATATTCTCCAACGTATCATTTAATGGCGTATAGTTTTCAAAAGTCTGGAATCTGGGTCTTTTACTAGAGCTATTCTCTCGGTTTCTGTTCCTTCTATTGCTGTTCCCATTCCTGTTGCTATTACTCCCGCTCTGGTTGCCAATGTTTACTTCAACCTTCCCTGAACTATCATCAGATTGTTTCACAGCAATATTACTCTGGACACCTTCGCTCGAGGCCCGTTCAGACTTTCTCTTCCTATTTGCATGAGCTTCTTCTCGCCTTAAGCGGATATTAGCTTTTTCATAGAACAATTCTCTAGTAGGAGGCGGTTTCCCAGACAAGTAATCCCCGAATTATGTGTCAGGGTCTACCCCCTTCTATCAAGGCCATCAGAATAGTGGGCTCATGAGGATCACTAACTTCGGTGACGGCCAGGTTGAAGCGGTCTAAATATGACTTCAAAGATTCTCCTGGGGCCTGTTTAATCCGTGACAACTCTATGGCGCTCTTGGACTTTTGGGCATGAAGTCGAAACTGGTTCATGAAGCGCTCACTCAATTCTATGAAATTTGATATCGACCGGGGAGGGAGCCGGGTGAACCACATTAACGCCATGTCTTCAAGATAAATTGGAAAGGCTTTGCATTTTACAGCATCTGTAGCTGCTGCAGCATTCATGAACCATGCATACCTCATCAGATGCTGCCCTGGGTCCATTCTTCCTGAATACCGATCCATCTGAGGCAAGTTGAACCACCGAGGGAACTGGAAATCCAATATATCATCTGTTAAGGTGGTATGACTTCGCTCAATACCCCAGTCCTCATTAGTGTACCGTCGACTTTCAAACATAATATGACGCACCATCTCCCATACATCGGCATTTGTTAATGTCTGCACTGGTTCTCTAAGACTAATATTCGGATTACCCCTAGGCTCCTGATTAGGGGATAACCTTCTGTTTCTAGCGGCGACTGCTCTGCATTGCTCCCTACGCTCCCGGTCGATCTCAAGAGGGAGGGGATGAAGAAGTTGCTATTGCATAGGATTAGTAATGTTAGGATACCTAGGTAGAACGTGGGATCCACGCATGGGCAACAGCATGGGCTCTTTCAAGCTTGGATCATCAGGCCCTAACACATGAGCACAGTCTTCGCGGGATCCTAAAGATCCAAAAGTTAGCTGATCAAGGTTTTGAGGTCGCTCTAGTGGTCTTCTTTCATGAGGACGTCCCTTATCTGAAGAAGATGAATCGTCTATAGCAAGGCGGCGTGTTGGGGAAGGTGTCTTTTGCCTCCGGAGCTCTTGAAGTTCTCTACTCATAGTGATCATGTTTTCCTGCACGCGAAGGCTGTCACGCCTATGGGCTTCCAATGCCTCCTTAGTACTCAGGAGCATGTCAAGGAAGCGAGAAAAATCTCTTTGGGTGACGGGTGCAGACGGATCAAGCTGATCATTGGTCATAGCGGCTGGAATCGGAGCATTGGAGAGGGCTCGAGTAGAAGTTCCAGCTTCACTCTGGATCGGATCAGAGCAAGGTACTAGGACCAGACCGGTTTGGATGGGGGGAGCGAGTGACTTCAACGTCTTCTGATCGGCTCGGATCGGTATCACCTGCTCGGATCGGACCTTCCTGACCGGAGCGGCCTGCTCCAGAATCTTGTCTGCGAGACCTCGTCAATACCATGGCTTGTTGATTCTCTTTAGCAACGTTCTCCGCAGCTCCTTGCACTTCTTTTCCTTTTGTTTTGGCCATAGTGTTCAATTCTTCAATAATTCACCAAAAAGTACTTAAGGATGTCAAAAAAAAACAGAGTATTAACTTCTTTGAACTTTAAAAGTCCAAATAGTAGAATGATAATCCCAAAAAGCGAAGAATTCAAAGATTTCTCAGTGAAAGCACCAAAATGTTAGATCCAAAATTGGCTCTAACACCCAAATTAACGATAATTCTAATAAAATGAAATCAAAAATAAGATAGAGACACAAGATTTATAGTGGTTCGGCGTTAAAGGGCCTAAGTCCACTTTATATCACTTGGATTAATGATATGAATGCAATTACAACAAGATTCTCACTCATACATTCACTCAATAATCTTTGAGAAATACTCTAAGTAATGATTTGAATGGGATTAAGGTACTGAAATTCGGTTTGTAAGAATACTTGAGTTTTGAGAATGCCAAAAAAGATCCTTCCAAATGCCTCTTGGTGGTGTATTTATAGGTGAAAAATACTCTTGGAATCGGATCGGTTCGGATCCACGTTGCATCCATCCCATCACTTTCGGGTTCGGATGGATTCTGGTGATGACAGCACATCTGGTTAGTGGAAAACATGGGTAGAACGTGCGTATAACTGCCCCGAATATCAAGGGAACGTGGGAGCGAGTGTTGTTGCAGTTCTGGATTCGGATCGGATAGGCTGGTAAAAAAAGGGGGTCGGATCGGCCTTGTCTCTTCCGATCCAGTCCGGCCTGCATCTTGTCTTTCCTTGCTTTGTGTTGGTTTGCTTCTACCCAAAGAATTCCGTTCCGATCCGATTATCTGGCAGGGTGCTCTTCATTGTTTGAGCCTTTAACTTTGTGTAGCCTAGTTCACAAAGTAGGCTAACACACGTATAAACCTAGTTGGAGAAATCATCCAAATTTCTCGTGGTCTAATCACAATAATGTTGCGAATCCATTTCACATGATACCGAATTCGAATTACCAAGCTCCATTTTCTTCTAGTCCTTAAACTCCTCAAGTTCCACCTCAATCCAAGCCTTCAAATCAACCATACAGGCATTCTAACTTTCAATCTCCTTCATCTTCTCAAGAAATTGTTCGATTAGAGAAACAAATAAACGAACAAGATGTCAAACTCGAACAAATGATGAATATGATAAAAGAACTAATGAAAAGTAAGGAGAAAGGAAATTTGCCTAGTCAACCCAAGGTGAATCCAAAAATATAATTCTCGCACTGTGAATTCTTGTGAGGACCAAAATAATTCGGTTAATGTTGTCATCACCCTTAGGTCTGGAAAAACAATTGATAATAATGTCAGTAATCTCGATAATCCTTTGGATTCAAATCCAATTTGAAAGCTTGACGCTCATCTGATGGCTACTAATGGCAACCCTTCTGAACTACTCAAATCTCCTTCTTCTTTGAATGTTGGCAATCCCAACATCTCTTCTTCATATGTCGGCAACCCTGACAATATCTCTTCTAACGTTGGAAATCCCAATACCCCATCTTCTATACCCTTAGCTCCTTTACTTCCTACATCGAAACATTTTTCTTGGAGCGATCAACATTTTGAAAGAGTCTATAAACCAGTAGCTCCATATCCTCATAGACTCAACAACAAGAAGAAGGATGCAAATTTTGACAAAATTCTTGAAATCTTCAAACAAGTTCAAGTCAATATTCCACTCTTAGACACCATCAAACAAATTCCATAGTATTCCAAGTGTCTGCAAGAGCTATGCACCCGAAAACGAGCCACTAATGTTCCAAAAATTGCCTTCTTGACTGCGAACACTAGCTCTGTTTTCTCAAATCCGTCACCATTTAAGTATAAGGACCCCGGTTGCCCTGCAATCAGTTGTAAAATACGAAATACTCACATTAGTCATGCCTTACTTGATCTTGGTGCAAGTTTCAATCTTCTTCCCTACACTGTTTATAATCAACTTGGACTAGGAGAATTGAAACCCATGAACATAACAATTCAACTGGCCGATCGATCTACTAAAAAACCATTGGGTGTAATTGAAGATATTTTGATTCAACTTGAATGATTCTATTTTCCTGTGGATTTCATAATCCTAGAAACCAAGCTTATTTCGAATCCTGATGGTCAAATTCCATTGAGTTTGGGTCTTCCCTTCTTAGCCACCTCGAATGCTATCATAAATTGTAGGAGAAACCTACTTCGACTATCATTTGGGCACTTAACCGTTGAATTGAATGTTTTTCATCACCTAAAGAGATCGAAATAGGAGAAGTTGACATAGTAGAAATAGTTTTAGATGATATTCTTGACTAATGTCCTTAGGAAACTTCACTTTCCTCAATAGACGTGTCCACTATGTCTTTCGAAGAATTATTCGAAGATGAGCTTAAATTTTTAAATGACGAATTGGGAGTATGTCTCGAAGATAATCTTAGTTCCATATCATCGAATGAAATTGTTGTTAAAAACTCAAGTTTATGGGATTATGATAATCTTCAGTTGGCGTTGGCACGACAAAATTTTCATAGGAAGGATTTTAATTTTAGAATTCACCGACATGCCTATTGTACCTCACAAATTTGATAAGAAAACATATGCATCACCTTCGATGGAGGCAAGTGTGAAGGGAAAAGGAAATTTCATTCTTCACAAAACATTCATCATCGTCGTAGATTTCAATTTGCATATGATTTTCATTCGTATATAGTTTCTAAACTTCATTTCATTTTACAGATAATTTTGCATCTCATCCATCATTGGGTATTATCTTTCAAATTTAGGAAACGTCTAAGTGTGGGGGGAAGTATGCATTACATCCTTTAATTTTTTCTTTTATTTTTCCTTTTCATTTTTATGCATTTAGATAGGACCATCATGCATTTTAGGTCGTAGTAGCATACCATTTTTTTTTTGGAAATACGACTCATTTTATATTGGTATAACAAAGCAAGTTAACAATTTTTTTGGTCTGTTGATAGTAATTTTTTTTCTCAACAAAGGTCGAATAAGAAATATTATGAAAAGTTGAATTACGAGGGATAATAATGTAACCAACACATACGGAGATTCTTAGGTGAGAACCATGAAATCTATTCTAAATTGTAGTCTTTGTTTAATGAGCGAAGGACTTAAAATACTTATATTGGCTTTTCGAGTCTTTAAAACTAAGTTGTATTAAGCTGAATTTGCGTAATTCTCTCTTATTTTTGTATTCTGTAATAATAATAATAATCCAAGGGTATCCAACATTGCTTGTAAATCTAGCGTTGGTATGCAAACCATCCAAGCTCTTTCCTAACTCTCATGTCAGTCCGCGAGGCAGTGCATGAGTGGTATACCTTGGTCTTATTTGAGTTGGGCACCTAAGGATTACGGACATGTTGTTGACAAAGTCAGCGTCAGTCTGCATAATCCGCCAAGCTCTGTCCCAAACTCTCATGTCAGGTATACCTTGGTCTTTAAGTTAGGTGTGTGTAATCGGTCATAAATTTAAATTTTTATTGAGATAGAGAATAAGAGATGATTCCCAAACACTTCTTGACCTTATTGATTTGACTAGTCATGCACAAGGAAATATGAATACCACTTTGCAAACTATGACAAGTAAACTAAGAATTTATTTCATGGCTGCACTATGTTATCAACCGAACAACCGGCCAAAATAGAGTTAACATTGAAAGCTTGAATTATGTTGAAAATTTGTGAAAAATTGAGGGACCAAAATTTCTATAGATTGATTTTCAATTATTTACTGCTATGTTGCAACCTTTCTAAAACAAGTCGTGTTTTCATTTTTGTTTTCAATTGCATATGTTTGTTGCATTCATGTAGTTGCACTAGAGCCATAACACACTACATTTGGATTTTGTGGGTAGTATTTGCTGAAAACCCTCATGATACACCACTCATCCTACTAGGGACACCTAGAGGTTTAACGACTTGTTGATATGCTCAATGCAATCGTGTTGCCTACGAAAGTGTGACCTACCTAGTTTAGTTTTTCATTTTTGTTTTACTCGAGGATGAGGAAAAGATAAGTGTGGGGGTATTTGATTAACATAGAAATGTGTTTATTTTATGATCTTATATTTTATCTTATGTGAATAAATAAATATTACTTTAGGTATTTTCATGTGTTTTTATAGGTTGCTTAATAAATGTCTCCTTCATTCAATTAAAGATCAATTGCTGAGAAAAATCTACTTTCTCACATCTACACTATCTCAATCGCAAATGATGTCATAGCTCACTGGTAAAGGCCTATAAATTTGGATAGAGTGACATAAGTTCGATCCCTGTCAATCCCTATTTTTGCTGAAGGAAGGAACATGGATATATACAAATCGCCTTCCCTGCTATGAAGAACATATGGACTTGTGGTGTATTATATATATATTCTTATGTATGTATATAATATATGCACTAATAAAGATTTGAAGAAATAGGCATATTCTTCTCAAGGAAATCAATCATTCATTTTAATTTACATGTTGAAGAATATTTGATTGAATTATTACCAAAAGAAAAGCCAATCAGTTTGCCATAGGCCACTAATCGGAGGAGGAAATCTGCATGGAATATCTCAAGTCCATCTTCATATCTCTTTTATTTGTAAATAGAATATTTCAAGAGATTCCTTCTAGGCCCAATATTCACATAGATAGGAGACTACATCCCCTATAAATACCCACTGTATTCATTGTAAACCTTGGAACTTTTTTCTCTCTTCTCCATTAATAAAGCTTTTATTTTTCCGCGTTCTTTTATTTTCAAGCAACTTGTGTCGTCTATACAATTAGATTTAGTAGAGCACAAGTTGTATTTGCATTTTTAATTTTCATTAGTGATTGAACCGTCTGATTATATTTAACGGTAATCCTAATTTTTTGTTTGTTTATTTCTCTTCTGCAATTTTTATTTCAATATTCTGTTAATTTGTTTATCATTGTATTTATTATAGATCCAATTAGATTCAAATCTGTAGTAAATTAAATTGCAGTTTTAATTTGTTTTCATTGATAATTGTAATTCTGTTGTCAGTTCAATTGGATTTGTTCTGAACTAATTTGCAATTTCAATTTTATTTCGATCGAATCCTCCAATTTTGTCTAACTCGCCCACGAAATATATAAATAATAAAATTTAATTTTCCTCCCTCTGTTCGACCTGCATACTACACACCTTTGTGCTTGTAGTAATTTATAATAAATTTGAGCTTTTCTAATTCCAAAAAAGTGTCAAACATAATACAGCATTCAAAGTTTGAATGTGATGTTCTGAAAAGGTAATTGTAGCCTCAAGCGTCATCAATCGGGAAATGACTAAAATCGGGCAAGCAACATGGCTATATGGGTCATACCCATTAGGGTATATCATCACCTGATAAAGATAAATCGATGTCCCTTTTTGTATTCTTCGAAATGAGTATTGTTGGATGGCCAACAGCCGTGGTGATGACATATTCGGTACATTCAAGTTGAATGAGTGGCCAGTCATGTGTGGCCCGGTTGCAAGATGTTCTTGTTGAACACCAGTGTTTCATCTCTAGAGGACACTGATCAGAAGGTGGTTCCATACCTAGTCATTGTTGGAAATCCAAATTCCAATACGATTCGTATGTTTTGGCTGTAAACCAACTATGTTGGAAAGTGAGAAGCAAGCTTTCCGGCTATATTCCTATTTTATTGGTAGATTGGTAGACATTATTATAATATCACTGGATTTTTGATATAAAAAGTGATTTGGGTATCATAAGGTAAAAACACGTGCCATGTTTATATGTGGTTTTGTCTTACGAGAGTTCCATTCTTTCAAAGGATTTCTAAAGTTAAGCAAGTTGTTTATGATGTAAGATATCTCACTGAAAGTATCCCAGAATGATCCGTGTATGTAATACTCGGGTCAATCCGAGTATCTTTTCCAATTAGTATTGAATTTACTTGGAGCTTCAAAAGAGGAGCTGGAGTCGAGATGTATTCTTATATTTTCTCATATTAATTTATTTTCGCTGTGCGTATTGTATTAATTAGCATTTTATAGGTAGTTTTGGTGATATACTATTCATATATATACACTAGTTTTCTCTTTGTGTAAAGAACATTGATATATTATATATTTTTTCATTCCGCTATAAGATTCATTCAAATGGAATTCTCACATAGCGGAAAGAGAAAATATAATATTCAAATAAGATGTACCATTATTTCAAAAATCTCAAAAATACACAGTCACAGTTACATTCATTCAAAAAGGTACATCACATAGTTCATCTTCATAAAATTCCAACAAAAGCAAAGCAATAACTGCAAGTAATATCATAATAACTTCATCTTCTCCATCGCCTTCGATCATGACTTCATCAATGGCTTTACCCCATCTACTGACCTGTTTGGATAAGGAGAGGGGGTCAGAACATAAAGTTCTATGTGACTGAAATATAGTGTTACTTAATGTCCATACCCTATATTTTTAGCTGGTTACATACGTAAAACTACGTCTACGCAACACATAAGATTTCACATACAAACATAAATATCTAACCATTGGGGTGGATATCCAAGTCAATAGCCCATTAGTGTTTTTAGGGTAAAGACCCAACGAGGTGGCATTCTCGGTCACTTATGGCCCTATTAAAGGTGGATTCTAAGATCTCTTATGACCCTGAGGCGGACCCTAGCCTTTTCAGACCCCGTCCTAGTACGTTAACGTTCTTAAGTCTATTCTCTCATTTGTAATATGAGAAGTAGTATTGCGAACATTACCACTTAACTAATATTACCCGATAGAACACCTATGTCACTTAAGACTTCCCTTAGACAGTTGGTGAGCATGCACTGGCCACATATTCTTCAATTACCAACCTGTCCCTAGTTGAGCCCTTACAAGCTTCCAAAGGAAGTGGACAAGCCCGTGAACTACCCTACTTCGTTAACCGTTTTATGCCGAACCAATTTTAAAGAAGGAGGACCCAAAGACTTACCTTAACACTAATAATGGTGGGTCCCGTGACTTGGATTCCTCTCCAAGGAATGAACCTTTGGAGGGATCCTAGTCTTAACCACTTAGGACCCAAATTAGATAAAAAGGGTGAGTCAACCACTTAAGACCTTCTTAAGGCGTAGTAATCCTATTTATTTTCACACATCACTTATATATATATATATATAGTTATATATATACACAATTGACCTCTCACATTAACCCATATACTTGTAGATGCTGGATATGCCGGTCAGTTCCGGGAAGGCTTCTAGTACAAGTTGGTTTAACCTCGTGTCTAGTGTACTAAGTTTATTAATGGCCCATGGCACCTAGACATCTCACATTAGTTGGGCCTACTAGTGGTTGCTGGATATGCCGGTCGGTTCCGGGCAGGCTTTTATCACAGATGGCATCTAAACTCCAATCTATGTGTCATTTATATATATATAAGCCATTCTATATATATGTACACACAAGCAAGCAAATATATATGTATATTTGTTAAGGGGACATTTCAAATTCATACTTTAACCTAGTCGCATTTATTACGCTAATATAACGTTAATTACGTTAAATAATTAATATAATAATATCGCCTAATTAACATAACATTCGTATAAATGGGAAGCGTTCTAATCAGGATGGCTATTGTCATTTACCAAATTAAGGCATACAAGTTTAAGTCTTTCCATATTTTACTGCTACAACATAACATGATGGCATAATGAACATATAGCAAATAGTAGTAATGGAAAACATACACATACATAACAACTACAACTTGTATCGTAGGCATGTAGAAAAAGGTTTCAATATTAAATTAAAAGTATAGTATTTTATACATTCAATTTATGTTTAGCCCAATCCACCCTTTTTGTGGTGTTATACACTTAAAAATGTTCGCATTTGACTTATTTCCATTTATGAATGCGTTTACACCCAAATTAGGATATAAACCCAATTTAATTATGAAACAATTCAAATCCCATCCTTTTTAGGCCAAATCAATTGGTAATAGCGGTGAATTGCAAAAATATAGATAATAATACAATACTCATGTTTACCTTTAATTCAATACAAAAACCGCAATTCTACAAAACCAATGTTACATGACAATTCCTACGTGATTACAAAGTAGAAGATTTGGGGATTTTTCATGTTATACTACTGCATAACCAAATCTTCATAGGCATAACATTCATATAACAAACTAATAATAACATGAATATGCCTTTAAGAAAAACTAGATTCCACTCACAAATCAAGTGGAGATGCGTTAGAAATCTCAAGATCCGTGGCGGTTCTCAACGTTCAAGCGAGCTATAATTGATCTTCTAACAATATATATATAAGAAACATATAATTAGATTCTTATATATATTGTTTGTGCTAAATTCCAACTTCCTAAACATATGTAAATTGAAATAGAGAGATATAGGAATGGAGGTAGAGAAGTAGAAGAACCTTCACCCTTTTTCTCTTTATTTTTCTATGGAATTCAGCAGGATAAAGACAGAGGTTTAGATTAATTAGGGTTTCTAGTGTGGGGTTTGAGGGGTAATTTATACTTGCTCGTGTGAGCGAGAGCCGTCAGATTAATAAGATTAAATCCAAGCCTTTAATATAAACACAACTTCTTAGAAAACCCTAATCACAAAAGGCAGAATTGGGCCTTCCATTCGACTAGCGGTCAACCCCTCTTAAAGGGGAGCGGTCGACACCCCTTCGGATGGGACACCCAATTTTTCTCGATTGATGAGCTGTTAATTTTTATTAATATGTTCTTAATTTGGTTTATTGTTTTCCATATATTCGTTATATGTTGTCTCCTAATCCTTATCCCCAATTCAAAATTTAAATTTCCCTCTTTTTATTTTAAATTATTATTTGGACAATATATATAATATTTATGCTATCCAAATTCAACTGTTCATAACTTCTTCATATGTTAACCGTTTTCAGCATATTATATATGAAAACGATTCAGAATTTCGCCATGAACCCGAATATAAGAATTTCATAGCCAAATTGCTAAAGCTGCAAAAATCTATTTTCCAGTCATATTAGTTAATTTCTTATTTTTAATTATTTAATTTATTACTAATACTTATGAATTTTATGGGGTGTTACATTCTCCCTGTGACACCCCGTATTTTAACAACACTAAAAGATGATAAATTAAAGAATAATTAATTTAATATTCATAATCAAGGGAAACGGACTATGCCATTGCGTTCAACTCGGAATTCTGGTCAAAATAGACACTTGGTTTGCGTAAATCGGATACCGTATGAAGAAGTTACTAAGCCTAGAAGTTTGTATACGCACAAGAGAATTATATATATACACACAAACAAATCAAATTAAGAAAAAAAATCAAACCAGCGACGCGGAACCGACCGTTTCTTGGGTCGACCCGAGACCCCGCTGGGTTGACCCAGGGGTCGACCCAGGCTCTTTGGGGTCGACCCCGGGGTCTACACCTAAAGGAGGAGGGGGGTCGACCCTAATACAAATCTGGACAGAGTTCGGTTTCTACACTTGGACACAGTTCTGAGCGAGATTCGTGAACCCTAGGCTATAAATAAGACCCTACTCTCAGTGTTTTATTCATTCTAAAACAATGAAGAACTAGATGCTGCTTCTGCCTAGATTAAAATAACCTATATTTCTACAACAACAAGAGTTAGAAAAATTCAGAGATACGTGCTTCAACATCTGCAACTATTCTTCTATCTCTTAGATCTATATTATGTGAGTCTACGTTATTTTAAGATAAAAATAATTAAAATGCAATCTTGACATTCCCATGAATTAGATCTAAGCCTGCGACTATTGGAATCATATCAGATCAGTTATATTTGTATATCTAATTCACCGATTAGATCTCATCATGCCTGTTTATGATCATGACACTATGCATAACCAGTCCTGTTATTTCATGTTCATCAGATCTTTTCTTATATGACAATTTCTGTTCATCAGATTTGTTCTTATATGCCTATATTTGTTCATCAGATCTATTCTTATATGCCTATTTCTACTATCATATGCCATTTCTGTTAGTGTTGGTTTTATGCCTATTCTGTCCTTATCTCTCTCATTCCCTTTTTATTTTTATAGCCAAGATACTTTCGAGCCTAGGCCGATATCGCTGAGATATACGTACGAACAAAATTGGGTTAAATTGGGAATGATTGGAAAGGTAATTTGGGGGCATAACTTGTACTTTGAATCACGATTGGGAACTGGAGGCACAAACTATATTGTGAAATTGGACTAAAAATTGGGGAATGATTTATATCGTAAATTATGACTTGTGGTTTGGGACATAAAAATATGTAGGCTTAATTTAATATTAAGCGAAATATGTTATTGGAACTGTAAAGAATTAGTGAAGCTTGTTTAATCCGTTAAAATTGGGGCATAACTTGTATTGGGAAATTTGGGGCAGAACTTGAATTGAAAGCATGAATATGGATTTGGAGCATAAGCCAAACTGTGATTAAATATCTTAATTTGGGCATATAATACATGATGAATATGACTTGGGAAAGGGGTAAGAAAACCTATAATGAAGTAGGAATACTTGTTAATGAATGAAGATGCCTAGAATTACAAAAATTAGAAAATTGTAACCGCGCTTCGGCATGAGGTTAGATTACACTTGTGGTGGAAGTCTGCCCGGACCCGGCCGGCATATCCAGCGACCACAAGTGATGAATCTAATGTGAGGGTTCTAAGTGCATAAAAACGTGACGGTGCTAAGACACGAGGTTAAGTCCGACTTGTGGAAGAAGTCTGCCCAGACTCGACCGACATATCCAGCATCCACAAGTGGTTGACTTAATGTGGGAGGTCTAGCGCGTTATAACCATAAATGAATGTATGGTAATGAACTTGTAATACTTAACCTGTTTAAATCCATAAGGATATTATGAGCCTGTTAAATCTATGGGGTTAAGTAAACCTATTAAGTATGTGGGGTTAAGTAAACCTGTTAAATCGGTGGGGTTAAGTAAACCGGTTAAATCTTTGGGGTTAAGTAAACCTATTAAATCTATAGCGGTTATACGAACCTGTTAATTTAGAAAACTTAACATGTTAAATCTATTGGGGTTATATGGACCCGTTAACTTGTAAAGTTTAACCCGTAAATCTGTAGGGGTTATGTGAATCTGTTAAATCTGTTAGGCATAACCTGTCAAAATCCTAGTTAGTTGGGGACACAAGATCTGTAAGGGTTGGCTTGTGTCATCTGTTGTGTAGGACCCATATTAGTCAGTAACCCATTCTGGTATTAAAGGAGGACGCCGCACTAGGTAAGGGTCAGGGGACACTTACTAAATTGATTGTAAGAGGTTCATATGAGAGGAGGTGTGTACTGGCGCGTTCCAACGGACTCATGTGCATGCATGAGTACTTCCTACATCTGGGAAAGTAAGCCACTGTAGCACCAGTAAATAGGTATGTGTCTTTCTGTAGGTTGCCACTTTAGGAAGTAATACACCCTACTGTGTGGTCGACACAGGGTATTTACGGGATAGGGAGCCGATCGATTAGGGAAGGGTAGTAATTAGGGTACATCTAGTCATGTCTGTTTCTGTAGGGTACTTGTATTTCTGTTTGGGTTAACACCCGTTATTTCTGTTTAGGTACCGATTAATTCTGTTTGGGTTAAAACCCATTACTAGAGTACACCTAAAACTACGATTATATTTCTGTTAGGATCATCCTGTTTCTATTAAGCAATTAGGGAGTATGTAATCCTGTTACATATCAGTTATACTAGTATTGGTGTAAAGGAAAGTATTAGAGAAGCGTAACCTATTTCGTTTTGTTTATTCTCCTTATCTTGCTCAGTTTGTTATACCTATCTTAGGACATTGTTATCTCTCTCATCTAGTTTATTTGCCTGTTATGATGCTTTTACTTATTTATATGCTAAAAGTAACTGTACTCCCCAGACTTTATGTCTGACCCATTTTGTTTCCTCTTCTCTCTCTTTCGTTTCCCCCCAGGTTCTCAGGGTGGGAATACTCAGGCTTGATTTGGATTCTCTCTTCAATTCTGCTTGGAGCTGCTTTGATGTACCGCTTGATTTCTTGTCTTCTCTGATATGGCAAATTTTGGGGATTACGCTTTTTATGTATTTCTGTACTCTGATGATTTTAAGTATAAGACATAAGCTTTATATTAATGTAGTGGGGTTTCAGTATTTCAGACTTATGATGTAACTGGGATTTGAACCACTATGATTTCTATTTTAATAAAGATTTAAATTCTGCTACTATATTATATATGTCTTGTAATGTTTCTGTTTCTGTTTACCTATAACGCTTCACGAAACTTAATGCATTCTCTTAACGAGTGACATTAGCGGACATGGGGTGTCACACTTGGTATCAGAGCTGAAGGTTACAAGATTGGATAAAAGATTTTAAAAATTATTTTCAAATAGGTTTTAAAAGAAAGCATTTTCAAAAGAAAAGACTGTTTCGAAAAACATATTCCCCAAAGCCATATGTAATATCTTTCGATCCTTTGTTTGAATCCCTTTTCCTTTTCTTTTTAGCATGTCTGGGGAAGCTAATATTCCTGAGGGCGTTATGATACCAGGCTAGTTCCGTCGGTATCTACAGGCCACGACGCCTGCCAGTGGTCAAGCTGACGTTCCTTCCCCAACTGCACCCGTCATTCCTCCTCCTCCTCCACGAGCAAATAATTTCTCTAAGATCTACAAATATTTCTATGCCATGGGAGGAAAGCAATTCCGTGGAATTGAAACATTCGTAGTGGCAACAAATTGGCTCAAGGAGACAGAGGACTTGTTTGGAATTTTTGAAGTGGACGATCGTAGGAAGATTCAGCTAGCCGCCTGGCTACTGAAAGATGAAGCTTCGTTCTGGTGGGAAGTAACGCAAGCAGGGCGTCCGGTGGAAACTTAGAATGATTTTAGACAGAGGTTTGAAATGAAGTTTCTTTCTCAAGCTGAGAAAAGTATGCAAATGGTAAGGTTCTTGGCGCTCATGCAAGGAGGCATGACTGTCAAAGAGTATGTTAAAAAATTTAATCAACTGGCAAGGTTTGGATTAGAGCTAGAAGATAGCCAACATAAGAAAGCTTTGCGGTTTGCTAGAGGACTGAATGAACCCCTCTATGGGTTAGCTATGTCCTGTATTCCGATGGGAACAACTTTTGAAAGGCTCGTTGATATGGCCTTGATGCATGAAGAAGACAAAGGTGAAAAGAAAGAGGCTAAGGTTAAGGAAACACAAAACAAGAGAGTGTGGCCCAATAAAGAACAACAACAAGAGGGCGGAAAGCACGACAAAGATCAAGGCAAAAATAAATGGCATGGTTTGGGAATGTGGGTCATTTAGTCAAAGACTACAGAAAAAGGAAGAATGCATGCTTAAACTGTGGTGAAGTCGGACACTATACTAGGGAGTACCCGAAGAAGCAAGGGCGGGGCCAAAGGGCAGGATCATCTGGAGGGAAAGTACATGCTCTCGTGGCTGATGTACCAGATAGAGGAAGGAAAATTTCTGTTGAAGGTTTGATTTCTCTTTCCGAACATCCTGTTAGAACTCCTTTTGATTTTGGCACTTCTCACTCTTTATATTTGATTCTGTAGTTGAGTCTCTACACCTTAGTACTAGTATGGTTTTGGATCCCGTTGTTGTCTCAAACCCCATTAGGGGTACGACTCATCTGTCTATGATTTGTCGGGGTTTGAGAATATCTTTGTTTGGCGTCGAGTTCGAATGCGAAGCAAATGTGCTTGGTTTATGGGATACTGTCTGATTCTAAGGATGGATTGGCTAGCAATGTATGGTGCCATTCTGGATTGTGAGAGGAGGGTCGTTAGACTTTTTGACTAGCTGTGGGAGGACCCACGAGATTTCTTGTGACCCTAAGAGGTCTGTCATGCTTAGTTTCCTAGAGTCACTTGATGCATTTATTGATGATTTGCGATCGGTACTTGTAGTCTGTGAGTATCCTGATGTTTTTGATGGGGAGAAGACATCAAGGATGCGACTTGGGAGACTGAAAGCAAGGATCGCGCTTCATACCCTTCCCTTTTTGGGACTATGTCCTTAACTTCTTTTTCCAAGCTTTTATTCTTACTTGCTTCTGTCATTCGTGTGTATCCTATCGATTGAGTCTTCGACCTTTAGATAGAAATCCCATAGTTGCAAACATGTGTTTGAGACATGTTATGTTTGATGGATGCAAGTGTTTGCTAGTGGTTTCTCGTGGATGCATATACACACACATTAGGCACTAGATCGGCTCAATCACTCTCATACTGCATATGGATGTGTGTGCATTTTCTTCTTCTTTTAATGGATGAAAGTGAGTGTATCATCATATGGAGGTTGCATTTGGATGGATGATTGTGCACGCATATAGCACTTATCTGTTATAATAAGATTATTTGCGTACATGTTGGATTCATGACACTAACATACATCGCATTAAGGAGGTCGACTGAATCAGTAGACCGCCTGATCTTCACATTAGTATTGGGACATATACACACACCTTTGCATATGTTCATATAAGCATTAGAAATATTTAAGGATAATGGATGCCTGTGATTGGTGGATGAGTAGATGGGTGATAGATGGTAGGATATACATCCTTCTTAACTTGGAGATTTCGGGGATGAAATCCTTTTAGTAGGGGAGAATGTAACACCCCGTATTTTAATAACACTAAAAGATGATAAATTAAATAATAATTAATTTAATATTCAAAATTAAGGAAAATGGACTGCGCCATTGCGTTCGTCTCAGAATTCTGGTCAGAATAGACACCTGTTTTGCGTAAATCGGACACCGTATGAAGAAGTTACTAAGCCTAGAAGTTTGTATACGCACAAGAGATTTATATATATACAAACAAATCAAATTAAGAAAAAAAATTCAAATCAGCGAAGCGGAAGCCCCAGAAGCGGTACCGACCGTTTCTGGGGGTAGACCCAGGCTCTTTGGGGTTGACCCATGGGTCGACCCCGGGGTCGACACCCAAAGGAGGAGGGGGGTCGACCGCCATACAGATCTGGGCAAAATTCGGTTTCTTCTCATGGACACAGTTCTGAGCGAGATTCATGAACCTAGGCTATAAATAAGACCCCATTCTCAGTGTTTTATTCATTCTAAAACAATGAAGAACTAGATGCTGCCTCTGCCTAGATTAAAATAGCCTATATTTCTACAACAACAAGAGTTAGAAAAATTCAAAGATACGTGCTTCAACATCTGCAACTATTCTTCCGTCGCTTAGATCTATTCTATGTGAGTCTACGTTATTTTTAGATAAAAATAATTAAAATGCAATCTTGACATGCCCGTGAATTAGATCTAAGCCTGTGACTATTGAAATCATATCAGATCTGTTATATTTGTATATCTAATTCACCAATTAGATCTCATCGTGCCTGTTTATGATCATGACACTATGCATAATCAGTCTTGTTATTTCATGTTCATCAGATCTTTTCTTATATGCTTATTTCTGTTCATCAGATCAGTTCTTATATGCCTATATCTGTTCATCAGATCTGTTCTTATATGCCTATTTTTGCTATCATATGCAATTTTTGTTAGTGTTGGTTTTATGCCTATTCTGTCCTTCTCTCTCATTCCATTTTTATTTTTATAGCCAGGATACTTTCGAGCCTTGGCCGATATCGCTGAAATATGCGTACGAACGAAATTGGGTTAAATTGGGAATGATTGGAAATGGTAAATTGGGGGCATAACTTGTACTTTGAATCACGATTGGGATCTGGAGGCATAAACTATATTGTGAAACTGGACTAAAAATTAGGGCATGACTTATATGGTAAATTATGACTTGTGGTTTGGGACATAAAATTCTGTAGGCTTAATTTAAGATTAAGTGAAACATGTTATTGGAACTGCAAAGAATCTGTGAAGCTTGCTTAATCGGTTAAAATTGGGGCATAACTTGTATTGGGAAATTTGGGGCAGAACTTGAATTGAAAGCATGAATATGGATTTGGAGCATAAGCCAAACTATGATTAACGATATTAATTTGACCATATAACACATGATGAATATGACTTAGGAAAGGGGCATGAAAACCTATAATGAAATAGGAATACTTGTTAATGAATGAAGATGCTTAGAATTACAGCAATTCGAAAACTGTAACCACGCTTAGACACGAGGTTAGATTACACTTGTGGTGGAAGTATGCCCGGACCCGTTCGGCATATCCAGCGACCACAAGTGGTGAATCTAATGTGAGGGGTCTAAGTGCATAAACACATGACGGTGCTAAGACACGAGGTTAAGTCCGACTTGTGGAAGAAGTCTGTCTGGACCCGACCGACATATCCAGCATCCACAAGTGGTAGACTTAATGTGGGAGGTCTAGAACATTATAACCATAAATGAATGTATGGTAACGAACTTGCAATACTTAACCTATTTAAATACATAAGGATTGTATGAGCCTGTTAAATTTGTGGGGTTAAGTAAACCTATTAAGTATCCGGGGTTAAGTAAACCTGTTAAATCAGCGGGGTTAAGTAAACCTGTTAAATCTTTGGGGTTAGGTAAACATGTTAAATATGTGGGGGTTATACGAACTTGTTAATTTAGAAAACTTAACCTATTAAATCTGTTGGGGTTATATGGACCCGATAACTTGTAAAGTTTAACCCGTAAATCTGTAGGGGGTTATGTGAATCTGTTAAATCTGTTAAGCATAACCTGTCAAAATCCTAGTTAGTTAGGGACACAAGATTTGTAAGGGTTGGCTTGTGTCATCTGTTGTGTGGGACCCATATTAGTTAGTAACCCATTCTGGTATTAAAGAGGGATCCCGCACTAGGTAAGGGTTAGGGCACGCTTGCTGAACTGATTGTAAGAGGTTCATCCGAGAGGAGGTGTGTACTGGCGTGTTCCAACGAACTCATTTGCGTGCATGAGTACGGCCTGCATCTGGGAAAGTAAGCCACTGTAGCACCAGTAAATAGGTCTGTGTCCTTCTGTAGGTTGCCACTTTAGGAAGTGACACACCCTACTATGGGGCCGACATAGGGTATTTACGGGATAGGGTGCCGATCGATTGGGGAAGGGTAGTAATTAGGGTACATCTAGTACTATCTGTTTCTGTGGAGTACCTGTATTTCTGTTTGGGTTAACACCAATTATTTCTGTTTAGGTACCGGTTAATTCTGTTTGGGTTAAAACCCGTTACTTGAGTACACCTAAAACTACCATAAGGTGTAATAAGTGATGCAACATGTATGCAAAAAACAAAAATATGCATATATTTCTATATGAGTGCTTAGTGCGATGGTTTTTCATCCATTTCCTAACATCCAATCTAGCAATCACGATGCATCCATAAATAGAAATTTTGAGGAAATTTTACCCTTGAAAAGCTCTGGGTGAGTCTGTCTTATCCTTGGTCTCCCATATGCTTTCAACAGGGACATTCCCCCATTGTACTGGGACAAGGCGAACAGTTTTTTTGCGGAGTCTCTTGATTCCATGCTCCATGATCCTTGCAGTTGCACAAGGCACCCTGGACTCCCGCTCGAGTTTCTCTATGTCCCCATTTTCACCAAGCTCGGGTCTGATAGCAGAATCATAAAGGCATTTCCTTAGATGAGATATATGAAAAACATTATGGATTCCCGACAGACGCTCTGGGAGATCAACTCGATAAGCCAAAGATCCTATCTTCTCGATGATACTAAAAGGCCCAATAAATCTGGGAGCCAACTTCCCAGTCTTTCAATACTGAACAGTTTTCTTAAGAGGGGATACTTTCAGGAACACCAAGTCTCCAACATTAAATTCTAGTTCCCTCCTCCGCTTATCAGCATACGAGTTCTGATAGTCTTGGGCTTCCTTCATTCTCTGCCTAATCAAAGATATCTTCTCCGTGGATTCACATACGAAGTCTGGTCCGAGTATAGCCTTGTCGTAGTTTCCCACTAACAAGTTGACGATTTGCATGGCCTCCCGTATAGCCCTTTGAAAGGGGCCATACCAATAGTTGCTTGAAAACTATTATTATACGTGAACTCCACAAGAGGTAGGTGCTGCTCCCAAACTCCTCCAAAGTCGATGATAATAGCTCTGAGCAAGTCTTCTAATATTCTGTTTACTCTCTTTGTCTGTCCGTCGGTCTGCGGATGATAAGCTGTGCTTAAGTTAAGGGTCGTTCCCAATGTTGCTTGTAGGCTTCTCCAAAATTCGCTTGTGAATAAGGGATCTCTATCACTCACGATACTTGATGGAATACCATGGAGTCTAACTAACTCCTTAACATATAATTGGGCTAACGAGGCTGCAGTCATTGTCTTCTTGACTGGTATGAAATAGGCGCTTTTGGTTAAATGATCTACCACCACCCAAATGGCCTCATTCCCTTTTTGCTTCTAGGAAGTCCATCTATGAAGTCTATGGAAATATGCTCCCACTTCCATGTGGGAATATCTAATGGTAACAACAATCCTCTGGGCTTCTCTTACTCTGCCTTGAATTTTTGGCATGTTAAGCATTTGGCCATGAACTCGGCTACATCTCTCTTCATTTCTTCCCAATGGAGATTCCTTTTCATATCCTTTACATCTCATCCCCACCGGGGTGTATGGTCAGCCTCGACCTATGGCGTTCTTCTAAAATTTCTTTCCTCAACCCTTCGTCCCTTGGGACGTAAAGTCTCCCATCCCAAAGTAAACTCCCATAATCACGGATCGAATACCTGACCGAATGAGGAATGGTCTATCTATTTACCACTTTCTCTTTTATGCCTTTAATTCTTTGTCGATGTCTTGTGCACTTTGGATTCTTTCTCTTAGGGTAGGTCTAATTATCATATCCCCAAGAAAACCATTGGAAGTGGTCGGTGAGGGTTGCAAATAAAAATTAGTGAGGAACTCTAATTGTTTTCATTCTATCATCGCATTCAATGTCGCATGCTTCCTACTTAAAGCATCCGCACAACATTCCCCTTGCCCGGGTTATACTGAATCGTAAAGTCAAATTAGGCAATATATTCCATCCATCTTTGTTGTCTCAAGTTCAAGTCGCATTGAGAAAATAAATACTTAAGGGATTTATGGTCGATAAACAATTCAATTTTCTCCCTTAAGAGATAATGCCTCCACATCTTAAGGGCGAACACTGTTGCGGCTAACTCAAGGTCATGCACTGGATATCTTTTCTCTGGATCCTTGAGTTGTCTACTAGCATAGGCAACTACTCTTCCTTCTTGCATAAGGACTGTTCCTAAACCGGTTCCACATGCGTCAGTGTAAACGGTAAATAATTTTGAACCGTCGGGTATAATTAGGACTAGTGCGCTAGTTAATGCTTCCTTTAATTTCTTAAAGGCTCTATCACTTTTATTACTCCAAGTGAATACCAAATTCTTTCTTGTCAATTAGGTTAATGGAGAAGCAATCTTTGCGAAGTCTTTAATGAATTTCCTATAATATCCGGCAAATCCAAGGAAACCTCTTACCTCCGTAGCATTTCGAGGTATCCTCCATTCCTTGATTGCCTCGATCTTCGTGGGGTCTACGGCCAAGCCTTTACTCGACACAATATGTCCTAAAAATCTTACTTCTTCCTTCCAGAAATGGCACTTCGAGAATTTTTCTTTCAGTTAGTTCTTTCTTAATATCCCTAACACTTGTCTCAAGTGTTTTCCATGCTCTTCACGATCTTTCGAAAATATAAGGATATCATCTACGAAGACTACCACAATTTTATTTAGAATGCCATTAAACACTCTACTCATGAGGTCCACAAAGAAAGCGGGTGCATTCCTCAATCCGAAGTGCATAACTTCCCATTGGAACAATCCATCTGGCATCCTAAACGCGGTTTTGTCCTTGTTGTCCTCCGAAATTCTCAACTAGTGAAATCCAGTAGCGAGGTCTAGTTGGGAAAGTACTTGGGCACCTCCCAAGTGGCCAAAAAGGTCATCGATTCTTGGTAAAGGGTACCTTTTTTTTGGTCAATTTATTTAGTTCTCTATAGTCCATACAACGTCTTAAAGATCCATCTGCTTTGGTGGAAAATACAACAGGTGCACCCCATCCTGAGGTACTTCGGCGAATAAAACCTTTTTGCAACAGCTTTGAAATCTGATTATCTAACTCCCTTGTTTCCTTGGGCGCCATATGCCTCAAGGGCAGTGCTATAGGTCTAGCGTCCTTCTCTAGATCATTACGAAAGGAGATTTCTCTGTGGGGCGGAAGTCCCGTTACTTCTTCAAAAATGTCCAAGAACTCACAAACTATAGGGACCGAAGATGGTCCTTCAGAACTAGGAGACAAAGAATGTAAAAAGGCTTTTTCCTTGTTTCTAACTTTATAAGGAATATTTAGGTTGCATCCTTCTTGGCTCCTAAGACGAACGAGTCTCTTATAGCATTCTAGGATGGCCCCATAAAACGATAGCCAATCCATACCTAGGATAAGGTCATACCCCATAAAATCCAGCGCATACGCTTAACAATGGAACTCGAAATTGTCGACCTCTAATACTAGGTCTTTACACAACAGACCAAGGTACTTAGATCCTCCGATAGGGTTGGCCACCTCAATCGGATTATCCGAGATAAATATGGAAAGGTTCGACAGATTTGCTAATCGCTTGGAGATAAAAGAATGGGTAGCTCCAGAATCAAACAAGGTGTATGTTGAATTTCCTAAAATAGATATTATATCTTCAACTGCGGGCTACCCTTGCTCTCTTGGGGGTCAACTTTGAATTGGGGTTGCTACAATTGCATAGTTCTAGCCACTTTTGGCAGCATTGGGCAGTCTTTGGACTTGTGTCCTTCTTTATGGCAGTTGTAACATTTTCCCTTGAACTCCTTTTTCGCCAATGAGACCCTATAATCCTTGGCCTCATGGCCCTTGCGGTTGCACCTCGCGCAAGTCTTTGCAGTCTTTTTGAAGTTCTTCTTCTTCTTCTTGTTTTCCCACCATTCCTTCTTATTGTTCTTGTTGGAGCTTTCTCCTTTCTCACCCTCCTTATCCTCCTTGGAGCTTTTAGCCATGCAAAGGGTAGCTATCTCAACTAGAGTCTCAAAAGTCGCCCTAACTACTATTTTGGCTGATAAGGTTTCCTTCAATGGGGAATTCAGTCTTTTTCACAAATCTAAGGGCTTTGTTCATGGGGGTGTCTACCAATCCTATACCAAACTTACATAACTAAGTGAATTTGGATACATATTCTTGTAGACTCAAGCTTCCTTGCTTGAGGTGGATGAATTTATCTAGCTGGATAGTCATTTCTGCCCTTGGCAAAAATTTCGCTTCAAAACGGGTCTTCAATTCGGCCCATGTGAAGATCCGACCCTCATTCCCCATTGATATTAAGTTCCACCACTCTAAGGCTTCATCCTTCAAATGCCAGACCGCTATCCTTCTTCTTGCTTCATCAGGGCATGCAATTGCCTAAAAGGTTCTTTCACAGTCCATAACCCAGGATTGGGAACTAGCAAAGCCTTCCTTTCCAGAAAACGGTTTTCCTCCAAAATTCGTAAACCTTACATAAGCGAGAAAAATCAAAGGCCACATCAGCGGAAGGAGCTGTGGGAGCCACCGCGGTAGGATTAGCTATAGGGACCTGCTCCACAGTACGGAGGTACTGCTGGAACCAGTCTGGCAAGTAGCACGGTCTTGCCTGGTTGCCTTACTCATTAGGATTTTCAGCTATTCTACTATCTGAAAAGAAAAGGAAGAATCCCTTAGTGGATACTCCTAAGATAGTATTTAAGCTGAAAAAAGCCAGAAACGATAAAAGTGCCTAGTATAGAAGCATATGCTTATTGGGTAAACATATATTATATATATAGTTTTAAAAATCTTTTTCAAATCACAAATACGCCTCTCATACGTATACTTCCCCTATAATCGGGTAACCTAAGCTATGATACCAAATGTAACAACCCGCTCGGAATGGGCCTATTTCGATCTAGAAAAGACCCATCAAAACTTAGAACCATTCTAAATAGGTCGTTGGTTCTTATAAGGATTACATTTGCACAGATAATAATAACACATGCTTCGAATGGAATTCTCACACAGCGGAAAGAGAAAATATAATATTCAAATAAGATGTACCATTATTTCAAAAATCTCAGAAATACACAGTCACAGTTACATTTAAGGTACATCACATAGTTCATCTTCATAAAATTTCAATGGAAGCAAAGCTATAACTGCTAGTAATATCATAATAACTTCATCTTTTCCATTGCCATCAATCACGACTTCATCCATGGCTTTACCCCATTTACTGACCTGTTTGGACGTTAAGGAGAGGGATCAGAACATAAAGTTCTGTGTGACAGAAATATAGTGTTACTTAATGTCCATACCCTATATTTTTAGCAGGTTACATATGTCAAGGTATGTCTATGCAACACACAAGATTTCACATGCAAACATAAATATCTAAACAATGGGGGTGGATATCCAGGTCAATCGCCCATTAGTGTTTTTAGAGTAAAGACCCAACGAGGTGGCATTCTAGGTCACTTATGGCCCTATTAAAGATGGATTCTAAGATCTCTTATGACCCTGAGGCGGACCCTAGCCCTTTCAGACCCCATCCTAGTACGTTAACATTCTTAAGTCTATTCTCTCATTTGTAATATGAGAAGTAGTATTGCGAACGTTACTACTTAACTGATATTGCCCGGTAGAACACCTATGTCACTTAAGACTTCCCTTGGACAGTTGGTTAGCATGCACTAACCACATATCCTTCAATTACCGACCTATCCCTAGTTGAACCCACACGAGCTTCTATAGGAAGTGGAAAACCTATGAACTACCCTACACCATTAAACTTTTTATGTCGAACCACTTTTAAAGAAGGAGGACCCAAAGACTTACCTTAACACTAATAAGGGTGGGTCCTATGACTTGGGTTCCTTTCCAAGGAATAAACCTTCGGAGGGAACCTAGTCCTAACCACTTAAGACCCAAATTAGATAAAAAGGGTGAGTTAGCCACTTAAGACCTTCTTAAGGCGTAGCAAGCCTATTTGTTTTCACACATCACTCATATATATAGTTATATATATACACACATTTGACCTCTCACATTAACCCATATACTTGTAAATGCCGGATATGTCGGTCGGTTCCGGGAAGGCTTCTAGTACAAGTCAGTTTAACCTTGTGTCTAGTGTACTAAGTTTATTAATGGCCCATGGCACCTAGACATCTCACATTAGTTGGGCCTACTAGTGGTTGCGGGATATGCCGGTCGGTTCCAGACAGGCTTCTTCCACAAATGGAAACTAACCTCATGTCTATGTGTCATTTATATATATATATATATATTTAAGCCATTCTATATATACGTACACACAAGCAAACAAATATATATGTATATATATATACTCGTTAAGGGGACACTTCAAATTCAAACTTTAACCTAGTCGCATTTATTACGCTAATATAACGTTGATTACGTTAAATAATTAATATAATAATATTGCCTAGTTAACGTAACATTCGTACAAACAGGAAACGTTCTAATCGGGATGGCTATTGTCATTTATCAAATTAAGGCATACAAGCTTAGGTCTTTCCATATTTAATTGCTACAACATAACATGATAACATAGTGAACATATAGAAAATAGTAGTAATGGAAAACATACACATACATAACAACTACAGCTTGTATCGTAGGCATGTAGAAAAAGGTTTCAATATTAAATTAAAAGTAGAGTATTTCATGCATTCAATCTATATTTCGCCCAATCCACCCTTTTTGTGGTGTTATACACTCAAAAATGTTCGCATTTCACTTATTTCCATTTATGAATGCGTTTACACCCAAATTAGGATATAAACCCCATTCAATTATGAAACAATTCAAATCCCTTCCTTTCTAGGCCAAATCAAATGGTAATAGCGGTGAATTGCAATAATATAGATAATAATACAATACTCATGTTTACCTTTAATGCAATACAAAAACCGCAATTCTACAAAACAAATGTTACATTACAATTCCTACATGATTACAAAGTAGAAGATTTAGGGATTTTTCATGTTATATTATCGCATAACCAAATCTTCATAGGCATAACAATTCATATAGCAAACCGATAATAATATGAATATGCCTTTAAGCAAAACTAGATTCCACTCACAAATCAAGTGGAGATGTGATAGCAATCTCAAGATCTGCGGCGGTTCTCAACATTCAAGCGAGCTATGATTGATCTCCTAACAATATAAATATAAGAAACATATAATTAGATTCTTATATATATTATTTGTGCTAAATTCCTGAACATATATAAATTGAAACAGAGAGATATAGGAATGGAGGTAAAGAAGTAGAAGAACCTTCACCCTTTTTCTCTTTATTTTTCTATGGAATTTAGCAACATGGAGGCAGAGGTTTAAATTAATCAGGGTTTTTAGTGTGGGGTTTGAGGGGTTATTTATACTTGCTCGTGTGAGCGAGAGTCATCAGATTAATAAGATTAAATCCGGGCCTTTAATACAAATACAACTGATTAACATAGAAAAGTGTTTATTTTATGCTCTTAAATTTTATCTTTTGTAAATAAATAAATGATACTTTGGGTACTTTTGTGTGTTTTTACAGGTTGTCAAGAAATGCCTCCTTCGTTTCAAATTAAAGGCCAACTACATATAAAAAGCTACTTCCCCATATTAAAGCCATCTCAATTACAAAAGACGTTGTAGCTCACTGGTGAATGCATAGAGATTTGTACTGAGAGACCTGAGTTCGATCCCCATCGAGCTCACTTTTTGCCAAAGAACGGAACGCGTTCACATTGCCCCTTTGCTATGAAGAATATATTAATTAGTGTTATATTATATATATACATATTCATGTGTATGTATGATATTCACTAATAGACATTTCAGGAGTAGTCATGGAAATCAATTCAGAACATTCATTTTTCAATTTCCAATTAGAAGAATTTCTGATTGATTTATTGCCAAGAAAAGATCAATTTTGAAGATTTCATCCTTTATTGCCTTTGGAGTTTGATGAGTATCCTTGTTTGGAATAATTAATCGCATGCAATCTAATTACCAATCAACTACCTATACGGAGGATTTGGAAGATATTCACCAAGATATGCATCAGATATTCTTAAAAGAATTATTTCCAAACAAGCCTAGTCAAGGAAGGCAAGAGATATGATATTACTTCTTGGGAAAAGAGACCCATTTATTCATAGACTTAATTAGGATTTTTCCTATCTCATCTATAAATATACGTTGTAACCATTGTAAGAGGATCGATTCTTCTGTACTCTCTCAGTTTTAATAAAGCTCTTCTTCGTTTAGTTTATTTGCTTTACTTTCATAACAATTTGTGATCTACTCAATTAGTTTTGGTAGACAGAAATTGTTATTGTTATTTCTATTGCTTATTAGTGATTAGTCGTCTGATTAGTTTCAACGACAATCCTAATTTACTTTTTGTTGTTCTTCTTATTCTGCACTTTTATTTTCTGCATTGTTGTTCTTGTTTTGCTATTTACTTTCTTTAGTGATTAATCGTTGATTAGATTCAACGATAATCCTAAGTTCGCAATTTCAATTTGTTTTTATTTCAACAAAATCTCCAGGCTTCGTTTAACACGCCCAAGAGATTAGATAAATAATTTGATTTTAATTTACCTCCCTGTGTTCGACCTGTATGCTACACACCTGTATGCTTGTAGTATTTAATTTAAAATTCGCGCTTTTCTTATTAATAGATTAGCGACGAACAAGTTTTTGGCGCCGTTGCCGGGGAGGTAACGATTAAATTTTATTATTTATTTAATTTCCGATTCGTGTTAGTTTTTATTTTATTTTATTTTCTTTTGTTTTGTTGTATATATATATAATCTTGTTTGTGATTTGATATATCAATTTCATTGGTACAACCATCCACTAACCAAGAAAGAAAAAAAAACTTGCCTTTTTTTTCCTTGCAACCTTCTTTCTCATTTTCAATAACTTCTTTCCCTTTTATTTATTTATTTCTTCCCTTTCTACACACTCTTTCCTTTTCACAAATTAAAAAAAAACTTGCAATTTTTTTATTGCTTTCCTATTACAACTCTCTCTCACTTCCTCTAATCTCTCTTTCCATATTTCTTCTTTATTCTTCATATTTCTCCATCACCAATCCTTCAAAATACATCTGCCATACAAAGTTCAATTGAACAATCCTCCTCCACTCATTCTTGCCTTGTGCAAATTTTGCAAATTTTTATTTGTTTCCCTTTCCCTTTCTTGCTTTGTGCACCTTCTGTTTATCCTTTTCTTGTCGGAAACCAACCTTGTTTCCCTTCTTGATCTTATTTCCTTTTTTCTTTCATTTATTTATTTCAATTTTACAACTTTTCTCTCTCTTTCAAAAAAAAACCTTTCAATTTTTCTTTATTTTTTTCCATATTTCCACTTTCTTCCCAATCTTCTACATTCTCTTCCTTCTTTTACAATTTTTTGTTTAATAAAATTTATTATTTTTTCCTTTTCTTTTTTTATTTCCTTTCTTGTGTTTCTTTTGCCTTAAAGTTCTCTACACACCACCATAATACAGCAAACGATCCACCATTCCTTTCTTTCTTAATATCTCTACTTTCTTTATATTTTTCTGTTTCATATTTCTTCTGCCGTAATTTTTTTCCCCATCTCCATCCTCCATCTCAATTCATCACCATCCCTTGTACCAACCCGAAAACCACACAACGTCACAAACCAAGTTTGACCATCTTCACCCTTGCTATACTCGACCTCCATCCGATCTTAAACCACCTTTTCCAACCCCTTCCATCACGCCACAAAATCCATCACCGAATTCAATTCGCTACTGCCTACATCTTCATCGTCTTCCACCTCTGAATCCCACTTGCTCAACGTTCCTAAAACCATCTTCTGCCCACATCATACGAACTTCTGACCTCCACTCATCTCCATCAGCCAAGCAACCGAAACCCTCATCACGCAACAATCCTGTAACCGCCATTGCAAACCCATCGAATCCTTGATTCAAAAACCACCACGGCAATCACAAAGCCCTCAACTTTTGACACCAACCAGCCTTACCGAACCACGCAACCACCACTTCGCACAAACTAACAGCCGAACAACTCTTGACTGTACCACATACAAGCCTTACATCAATTTCAGCAAATTCCGATTCACAGACATCGACCATGGTTCCGCCCTTTCTACGCTTAGCCGATTCAAATTTCGAACCCAATACCCGATATAATAAAAAAAAGAGAAGTTTTTATCGGGTTTCATGCGTATTGCTTGTACTACGTTGCATTATTTTATAATTGGGGGTGTTATTTTGGTTTCCTGATCGCATTTTTGGCAAGATTTGATTCCTGGTTTTGTATGGCTACTTTGGGAAACAAATAATATAAAGGAGCGTGGTATTCTTCACATATTTGGAAGTGCTGTTTGTATTGGGAGAGAAAGATCGATGGTTAATTAATTTGAGTGGTCCAAATTTTGTTGGTGCCTGGGTCTCTTGTGGTACTCATCAGTTTAATTTTTTTTATTTTCTTGGTGCGTGAGTCTAGGTTGAGTCTGATTCTATTTCTGTTTTTTTTAAGTTCTTTCCTTTGAGTCTTAATTTAGTTATTAAGTTTAGTCTTTTTGGGTTTTGTCGAGTCAGAGTTTTGTCAAATAGATCCTTGAGTCTAGTTTTTTTTTTCTAAGCTGAATTGTTTTGCTTGTTTTATTTTTTTAGTAAGCCAGTTTTTAGGATTAGTTCTTTTTTTTGGTATCTTTAGGCTTAGTTATCTTATCTTGTTTAGTTATTTTATTTTATTTTCTCGATCTAGTTTCTTTTTAGTACTCTATTTTTTTTCTCCTCCTGCATCCTTTAGTTCAAAAAAAAAGACAAGAAAAGAAAAAGAGAGAGAACCAAATACAGAAGCGAGAAAAGAAGTCAAACATCAAATAGGGAATTCATCAGTCAAACGATTTGCAAACAATGAGATTTTATTCGTTCAAGCTATTCAATTGATCTGGACGGACTGCCATACCCAGTTCTGTAAAATTTTCTTAGCTCTACAGGTTCTGCAGCTGCAATGAAAAAAATATAGAACTTGCTTGTAAAAATATTTTGTAGGGACGGCGGCTTGTTTGTACAATTTTTTATTTTTTGCAGTTATTATTGTCTGATTGTTGTGATTGGCTGGAATTTCCATAACTGCTGTCATCATACTCATTGTTTTCAATTATTAAACTTGATTTGATTTGCAAAATAATTAACTACAAGAGTATATTTTATGAAATTGATTCTCTTAAGGGTTTGATCGCGGATATATATTAGTTCAATTTATTGAACTTATAGCAAAAGAGGTTGCATACTACCCGTAATACATTGGTCATATCCCTTAGTATTTATACTATACGTGAACGACCATAAGACCCTCTTCCCCCTTCAAATCAAGATTATCAACAAATAGGATGTACTTGAGTACGTTATCTATTTTGTAATAGCAACCACTTGT
This sequence comes from Allium sativum, assembly GCA_030737875.1. Lineage (NCBI taxonomy): Eukaryota > Viridiplantae > Streptophyta > Magnoliopsida > Asparagales > Amaryllidaceae > Allium > Allium sativum. The sequence goes on along the minus strand of CM060926.1, from coordinate 1,010,722,351 downwards.
GCCGAAGATAAGTTTTGGATTTTCTATATTAAAAAACGATGAGTGAAAAGAGTTTTAGCCACCATAATTCTCCTAGGAATTTTGAGATTAATGAAATTGACATGATTCAAACAACAATTGATGAAACCTCTAATGACACTTCTGAAGCCTTGAAAATGTGTCTTGACCATTTCAAATCCAATTTCAATGAGCTTGAATACATTTCTGAATTAAATGAACTACTTGACTTAAAATTCTCGTTGTTTGAATCTAACCATGGAACGTTGACAAATATTAGCATACAAGAACTTCCTAAGTTAGACCTCAAACCCCTGCCACAAGACCTTGAGTATGTTTACTTGGACTCTACAAAAAAAATTCCCTTAATCTTGGCCTCTGATCTTACCGAGGACCAAGAAGAAAAACATTTGAAAATTTTACGGGATAATTGCATCTGAATTGTATAAATCATTGGCATGGCACAATTTTTATAAGAAAGATTTTCATTTCACAATTCATTAACACGCCTTTTGCACCTCATAAATCAAATAAGAAATCATTGTGCATCATTTTCAATAGAGGCAAGTGTAGGGAAAAAAAATCTCATTTTTCACATAACACTCATCATCTTTATAGGTTTCATTTTGTATATAATTGGCATTCGTATATAGTGGCTAAACTTCATTTCATTTTACAAATAATTTTGCAAGCCATTCACCTTTGGGTACGATCTTTCAAATTTAGGAAACGTGTTTACAGTGTGGACACTGTTTAATTCTAGTGTGGGGGGAGCCTGCATTGCATTCTCATTTTTTTTTTCACTTTCATGCATTTAAATAAGATCATCATGCATTAAGTCATAGTAATATGCCATTTTTTTTTGGAAAATACGACTCATTTTAGATTGATACAACAAAATAAGTTAACGATTGTTAATCAGTTGATAGTATTTTTTTCTCTCAACTAAGATCAAATAAGAAATACGATGAAAAGTTTAATTTTGAAGGATAATAGTGTAACCGGTACATAGGGAGATTCTTAGGTGATGGCCATGAAATCTATTCTATATTGTAGTCTTTGTTTAAATAAGTGGCGGACTTAAAATACTTATATTGGCTTTTCAAATCTTTAAAACTAAGTCATGTTAAGTTGAATTCGCAAAACTCTCTTTTGTGCTTATATTTTCAATAATAATAATAGTAATCCAAGGGTATCCAACATTGCTTGTATATCTAGCGTTGGTGTGCAAACCCACCAAGCTCTATCCGACATGTTGTTGGCAAAGTCAGCGTTGGAATATCTTGGTCTCATTTTATGAGTTGGACACCTAAGGATTACCGACATGTTGTTGACAAAGTCAGCGTCGCTCTGCACAATCCGCCAAGCTCTGTCCCAACTCTCCGTCAGTCCGCAAGGCAGTGTATGGGTGGTATACCTTGGTCTTTTAAGTTAGGTGTATGTAATTAATCGTAAATTTTAACTTTTATAGGGATAGAGAATAAGCGATGATGCCCAAACATTTCTTGGCCTTATTGATTTGACTAGCCATACACAAGGAAATTAGAATACCACTTTACAAACTGTGCCAAGCAAACTGAGAATTTATTTCATGGCTGCACTATGTTATCAACTGAACCAACTGGCCAAACTAGAATTTAACATTTGAAAACTTGAGTTGTGTTGAAAATTTGTGACAAGTTGAGGTATCTAAAATAAAATCAACTGACTAGAAATTGTCAACATAATTTGTTGTACCATTTTCTTGAAATAAGTCATGTTTTCATTATTTTTGTTTTCATTCGCATATGTCTATTGCATTCATATAGTTGCATTAAAATCATTGCATACTGCATTTGGATTTTGTGGGTAGTATCCGCTGAAAACCATCACGAGACACCACTCGTCCTACTAGGGACACCTAGAGGTTTAACGGCTTGTTGCATACGCTCAATGCAATCGTGTTTCCTACGAAAGTGTGACCTATCTAGTTTAGTTTTTCATTTCTTGTTTTACTCGAGGACGAGTAAAAGATAAGTGTGGGGGTATTTGATTAACATAGAAATGTGTTTATTTTATGCTCTTATAGCTTATCTTTTGTATATAAATAAATATTACTTGGGTATTGTTTTGTTACTTTTACAGATATTCCAACCCAGCCCGCATGCAACCAGAAAAGTAGAGAAATGGAGATCAGATTGCTATATATTTACATTTTGAAGAATTGTAGATGAAGATCTCACATCTAGTTGCTGTTGGACAAGAAAATGATTGATAAAAAGGCCATGCACATCTCAAATTAAAGGAGGCTTGCAAGAGAAAAGGAGAAAAGGCCTAGAACTTGTTCCAAATGACAAAAGGCCCAAATTTACTAGATTTCACTAAGGCCCATTTGTAATTCTCATTGTAAACTCTTTTGTGAATTCCCTAAGGCCCATCTATCATTGTATTAGGGTTTGGGTTAGGGTTTGGTTGTCTCCTATAAATACCCTTGTAATATCATTGTAGCCACCATCCTATTTTCTCTTCTTTTCTATTAATAAAGTTTCTAGTTCTCTTTTATTTTTCTACATTTTTCTTTTTCTTAGCAATTGGTGTTGTCTTCACAATTAGTTTTGGTGGAACACCAATTGTATTTTACATTTTTTTTATTAGCGATTAGTCGTTCGATTAGTTTCAACGACAATCCTAACTTTACTTTTTGTTGTTCTTCTTTTCCTGCAATTTTAATTTCTGCATTTTATTTCTGTTTTGCATTTTAATTTCCAATTGTTAATTGTGATTTGATCGTCGGTTCAATTAGATTTGTTCTGAATCGGATCGCAGTTTCAATTTCGTTTGCTTTCAAAACCAACCTCAAAGATTTGTCTAACTCGCCCAAGAGATTATTTAAATAATTTGATTTAATTTGCCTCCCTGTGTTTGACCTGTATGCTACACACCTGTGCGCTTGCAGTAATTTAAAATTCGCGCTTTTCTAATTCATAGGAAAGCGACGACCAACAACCTCTTAGAAAACCCTAATCATAGAAGGCAGAATTAGGCCTGTCAGGCGACTAGGGGTCGACTCACGGTCGACCCCCCTTAAGGGGGAGTGATCGAGCCCCCTTCGGCTGGGATGTCCAGTTTGCTAGATTGATGAACTGTTAATTTTTATTAATACGTTCTTAATTTTGTTTATTGTTTTCCATATATTCATTATACGTTGCCCCCATTCCTTATCTCCAATTCAAAATTTAAATTTCCCTCTTTATATTTTAAATTATTATTTGGACAATATATATAATATTCACACAATTATATTTATATATATTTTCTTCGTACGCTGTCCAAATTCAACTGTTCATAACTTCTTCATATGTTAACCGTTTTCAGCATATTATATATGAAAACGAATTTGAATTTTTCCACAAATCCAAATAAAAGAATTCCGTAGCCAAATTCCTAAAGCTGCAAAAATCTCATTTTCCAACCATATCATTTAATTACTTATTTTTAATTAATTAATTAATTATACTTATGAATTTTACACGGTGTTACATGTTTGATATTATGTTTGTTTATCGGTTGAGTGGTATAAAAATTCCCAATCGATGCGTTTAGCCAACGTGGTTGACAGGGATTTCTAAACACTGGAATGAGGAAAATTGAAATAGTATTGTTTTAAAAAAGAGTGGGTAAGTGAAATAATTTTACCCAAAATTATATTTTTGTATATAAAGGAATAATTTTCTAAAAATTATCGATGTGGTTGGTTGTTATTATAATTAAAGGAGACTATAATATAGAGACGGTTATGTATAACCAAATTCAACTTGTATAAGAATGAAATATACAAATGAGCTAAATTAAAATTGAATCCAGACCAATATTGAGAATTTATATCCCCAATGCTTAGAAAATATTTCTGAAGTATTATAAGTAATATAGCATTATATATATAGAAATTTATGAATAAAAATTGCGTTGAATTGATTTTGAAAATGATAAAGCACTGAACTCATTTTAGTTGCTGGAAAATAATTTTGATAATTGATCGCAACATTATCTGTGTTCATTTTCGAGTTTCTAAATGATGAATTGCTACCATAGTAATTTAGTTAATGAAAATTTGTTTGAGAAAAAATGTTTCAAAAATTCAAATCTTTTGGATTTGCCAATGGTTATAAATATATGCACAAATATTTATATTAGTTTAAAGGAGTTTGAAATAAAAGCTGGGAATTTGAATTTTGAAATTTAAATTTAATTTGTGCAAGTTAAATGGATTGAAATAACAAAAGTAAATCAAATGGATTAAACGCCTAACTTAGTTTAGTTAAATAAAATGAAGGGATTTTAAGGAAACAAAAATTTGTTGAAATCCATTGAAATGAAATTTAGTTGCAATTGGATGGAAACATGGCCAAATAAATTTATGAAATGATTCATAAGTAAATGATGTGAATTGGGTTTTTATTTGATATAAACCAAAGCAAATAAAATTGTGTGAACCTATGGAAAGTAAGTAAATTGGTCTAAAACCAAATTGAAAAGAATATTGATTGAGTACAAGATATTGATTGGAAATTATGTAATTTATTCACAATAATAGAATTGAATTTAATTAAATTTCATATATTAAGACTTACGTAGTTTAATTGTGTAAGTACAAGTACATAGCTGAACAACTCGGTTTGCTTGCATAGTTCGCATAAACATGAAGCGAGTTCGCTTAATAAGGCTCATATAAGGTATGCATACGCAAAAAAAAAAAATTGGGTTTGTGAATTATGTTTTCTGACCGCATGGGTCGTTGTATATATTTCTATCTCTTTTGTGATATTGCGAAAATCCCTCTTTCTAGATGAGTCTCTACCGAAATTTCCTGGAAATTTAATGCTAGAAAATTTTCAAAATTTTTGAATTTTTTTGTTAACAAGAATGAGTTTGTGCTTCAATTGAAAACTAATTTGTCTAGCTTGAACTAAAAGTTCAGAGGGTGGAACAGGAGGTTTTAACTAAATAGGGTTATAGCATTTTTCCTACCTTAGTAATTTCGGGGATAAAATTCTTTTAAGGGAGGACGAATGTGACATTCCAGATTTTTAATGGTCAAATTATTTATTTATTTAGTTATTTAAATATTGATTTGGAAATTTAAATAATTCAAATTAAATGATTTTGAGTTATTAAGTCAATTAAATAGTAAAACAATAAATTTAATATTGAAATTGTTGAAATACGTTGAATTTTCAATACCGAACGAACTAGACAATACAAAAGGATTTAATTGAGTTTAGTTTTGAATTATAATAAGGAATTCATTTATTAAACGAAGTTTAACATATTAATTATAATTTAATTTAAAACGAGCCCGCAACGTCGGGTTGTTCATAGTTTTATGTTTTGAACTTCAATTGAGTATACAAGATCTAATATAAGTCATAATTCTTTGTAACAAGAATCTTCCGGATCTATTAGATTACAGGTTTCTAATGAAAAAGAAAAATTGAGATTTCATTTTGTAGATTTTGAGTTATGTCAAAACCAAATTTTCAAATAGTCGCTATAGAATCGTTTATAAACCACAATGATTTATAAAGTAAAATAAAAGGATTTCTGAATATCAATTTAACTTGAAAAATCGGAAAACATTGAGTTTAAAACCCAAACTAATTTTTTTAGAAGCTATGTGAAATTCTATTTGAATATATACGATAACATTGATTTACTATAATTAAATTCAATTGTTTTGGAATTAATTTATATTTTATCGTTTAATTTAACATATAGAAATAACCAATTTCTAAATGACCACGGATTTCAACAAAACGAATTTTATTAAATCCGTAATGGCTAATTATTTCTAGATTTCAAGTTTCGTGTCAATCTAAGCTATTTTGTGAGCGTATAGAATCAAAATGTGAATCGAGCAATGATTTAATAATCAAACTAGTGTTGTTTATGCAAACGAACTCAGATTCCGATGAAACAAGTTTTATTGGGTCCGTAATGTCAAACTATAGTCGTATGTCCATTTTCATTGCAAACGAATTTTGTATGTGATCATATGGATTTATAAACGACGAAACAGAAATTGTGATAACTATCATTGAATAAAATAATCGAATAAAAATATATGTTTCCTACCCTATATAACATCATTTAAATCTTAAAATCCTCAACACCCGCCTTCGACAGTCAACAGCTGGACACGCCTCCACTAAAAATCGAATTTGTGAGTTTGAAAAATCTAAAGAAATAAAACAAAAATCCATAAATCCCGAAATAAATATATTTGGACTTATATCAAGTTTATCTACAATTTGGTATAGGTTTTGTGGGATTCGGCATCAAATACTTCATTGTTTATATGGCAGCGTGCATTAGAGCTCGTGAATTCGTGGGATTGAAGCATCGTTTGGCGAAATGGATGTCGTATTTGGGTTTGTAGCATCGAATAACACTTCTATGCAAAGTTTTGGGAGATTTTGAAAATAATAATGTCAAGGTTGGCTCTGGATGACGTGTGTATGGACTGAAAACTGCGATGGGGAGGTAGCGTTCGAGTTGAGCATTTTAGGTATGGAGGGGAAGAGGAATCGAAGATAAGGAGATTGGTATTTTCAGTTTGAAGAATTATGAAGTAGGGAGGGAGCAAGAGGAGTATGAAGGAGAGGCCATGGCATGAAGAGTTTATGGGTTCGAATACTGACATCGGGGAAGAAAGGAATTTGGCCGGTGATAAAGTAATTAAATGATCAAAGGTTAATTAATTAATAATTTAATAGTTAATGTCGTTTAATTCTGTTATAACTTGTAAAATTTATATCTGGCTCGTATGTTACCAGAATCTAATGAAACAAGAGGAGTTGGAATCGTATGGACGAGTAATATAAGGTTGTGATAAATTAGAATGGATTGGAGCACGTTAGAAATTTGTTTAATTTTAAATCTCTGTTTAAAATAAAATAAAACGATGCTGAATCGTCGTTTGAAAGACTGGTGAGTTGTAAACTGTGATGGCCCGCCCCGCACCAGCCGACATTTCCCTCAAAATGCATTGCCAATGCCCGACTAGCACGGAACAATCATCAAAAGAAAAGGGTTGGAACGATGAATCACCAAGAACCTATAGTATATCTCACAGCGCATGGAATAAAATATAATAGTAACATAACTTGATATAACACAGGCTAGACAGTAATAAGCTAAAACCAAACCATAACCATCAGAGTAGCGGAATTCAAAATACAGCTTATGATCCAAATCATTATTACAACTTCAAAATACTGTCTCTAAAAAGGGAATAAAGAAGGTGCACTACTAATGCCCAAAGCAATGACCATCAACAACACAGAGAGAATATATGTATATAATACGTGGAAGCCTCATGCTCGTTTCCGGACAGCTACTCGCGCATCACCACCTAACCTGCCTCTAGTCTGCTCGTTTAGGAGCAACCAGAGTAATAAGAAGAGACATAAGTCATACGAAAGCCTGGTATGAGCAATAGCAACAAAATGAAGCAGTAACATGTAAAAATAATCATACCTGAATCTAGACTTGCAACCAAAAGAGTTAGCACAACAAGATGTACAATACTTTAAGGTAAACACTAACATAGAGTGTAAAATGAGAATGTGCGTGTCATGGTGATAGCAAACATCAAACGTAGCAATCATCCTCACATATATCATTCAGTGCGTAAAGCATACGATATGCACCGCTTTGATCACCAAATCCATTTGGGGCCATGACGGGTCCATACCCTTCTGGACTCCGTACAACTATCGCTATGACCATGCCCTTCTGGTCTATAGTCAATAACTTTTACCCAGTCCACACTGCCCTGCCTCTGGGATACAGGTCAACCAGTCCACACTTCCCTGACTCTGGTTCATCTACATGCCCCCTCTCTCAATAGTGAATCAAAGTTATATATATCGATAACTCCTTTGCACACGTCCCGCAACAAAGCCCAACTCTAGAAGTTAACTCATTGATTCCCATCTGGAACCTGAGTCATAACTTCCCATTTAGACTTCCTTTGCATCTCATATTTTGGTCGGATTGGAGATGATCTTCAAAAGAGTTTACACGTCGCGTGGTAGAAGTTTAAATCTGGTTCGGTTCGGAGTCATCATCTTGGTTCGGGTCGTGATCCTCCACCAAGTCGGTTCGTGACCCCCCTTGGCTCGTGACCCCTACGGTTCGTGACCCCCCGGCTCGTGACCCCCCCGACTCGTGAGTCCCCCCGGTTCGTGAGTCCTTATATTGGAGCAGTTCGTGACCATCATCTTGGAGCGGTTCGTGACCATCATCTTGGAACGGTTCGTGACCTGGTTCGGGTCGTGGTACCTTATAGGGGTCGGATCGTGATCCCTTCTGGGGTCGGGTCATAATCCCTTTTGGGGTCGGGTCATGATCCCTCCTAGGTCGGGTAGTGATCCCTTCTAGGGTTGGGTCGTGATCCCTTCTGGGGTTGGGTCGTGATCCCTACCCCCTTCAGGAACCGAATTTCTGCAGTTTTTCCTATGAGCTAATTTTGCCAGACGACAGCGTTTTCAACCATTCTAATCTTCCTATGACATCACAAAACATACCAAACAGCAGTATCAACACATAGAATCAATCAAAAACATTAAAACATCAATCACATGAATTATTTTAGATCAAACATGCCCAAAAAGCATGATTTTCCCCTTAATCCGCTTAAACATGTTTTAACCATAGGATTAGGAAACTTAATCCAAATTAACCCAAATTTTCACCAGTGACATAAAATAATATTTTAGAATTTCTACATATTTTTCCGATGTTTAATTTCGCTAATTATCACTAATCAACCCTAATTAGCCGTAATTAGTGTATAAAAGTGCAAATCACTCACCTTAGCCACAAATGAAATCTTAGATCTGAAACATTATTGTTATGGCATGGATTCCTATGTGTAGCAGTAGATCTATCTTTCATTTGATACTAATATGACTTGATTTGGTGTAGTTTTGGTTAATTAGTGATTAGAAAGCAATTAGGGTGAGATTTAGAAAATGGAGGCCATTTTTAAGGTTCAAGGGAGGTTAGTGGTGGCTGAAAAAATGAAAAGAAATGTTTCTCCTAACCCTTTCAGCCCTCCCTAACCCTAATCTTGAAATGGGTTATGGGCCTAGCTGCTAATCACCTCGTTAAGCCCAATTATGCTGTTTTTTTCGATCTCCAAATCTTATTTCAGCCATATCTCCCAAACGGTAAGTCCGTTTGATTAATGGGACCACTCTACGGAAAGGTAAACCATCATCTGAATCCAATGGAAGTGGATTCAGGTCAAAACTCCTTACAAGTCAAAAGTTATAGGCAAAACAAGATTCACCAGGGGTAAAATGGTCATTTAAAATTCGACAAAAATCGTGAACGTGGAAAATGACCCCAATATCCCAAAGTTACACGACCATACGACTTCGTATGAAAATAAAATAAATATTCTACAATCCTCCGATACGTAGAATGTGGGTCGTTATACTATCCCCCCTTAAGAAATTTCGCCCCCTAAATTCCTTAACTAAGAAAACAAAAATGGGTCCCGCATGCCTATCAACCATTTGCAACAGTCAAACATACATAATAAACACAACAAGGCTATCCTAGCATGTGGAATAACTATAGTGCGACTAAAATTCTTACCATGTAAAGAGTTCTGGATATGACTTTTTTATGCTTTTGTTGGCTTCCCAAGTACAGTCGTTCTCATTATCGCCCCACTGGATCTTAACCAGTCTCACCGTCTTCCTCCGAAGTTGCTTCATATCGTGTCCGACAATACGAATCGGTCTGTGGTTCCCAACTGCCTCGGGTTCTATCTCGATATCATCCAACCGATCTAGTGAAATAGTCATATTAGAATCGTGCACGAACTTCCTTAACTGAGAAACATGAAATACGTTGTGCACTCCTGCCATCTTGTCTGGTAATCCAACTTTATACGCCAAATTCCAAACTTGTTCGAGAACTGGAAATGGACCAACAAACCTTGGAGCCAACTTACCTCTCCTACCAAAACGAATCACACTCTTAAACGCATAGATCTTGACGAATACCAAGTCGCCAATGGAGAATTTCAAATCTTTTCGCCTTTTATCAGCATAACTCTTCTGCCTATCTTGGGCGGCCTTCATTCGCTGTTGAATAACCTTGATCTTATCTGAAGTTTCTCCTATTACATCTGGCCCAAGCACAAATTTATCACCGGTTTCCAACCAACATGATGGTGAGTTACACGGTCTTCCGTACAAAGCTTCAAATGGAGCCATACTAATACCAGACTGATAACTATTATTATATGCGAATTCAACCAGATGTAAATGGTCATCCCATGACCCTCCAAAATCCAGTATACAAGCTCTCAAGAGATCCTCTAATACACGATTCACCCTCTCTGTTTGACCATCGGTTTGAGGATGATATGCGGTACTGAGATGTAATTCTGACCCTAAAGCCTCCTGTAAGCTTTTCCAATGTCCACTAGTAAATAATGGATCTCGGTTACTCACAATACCTTTAGGTACTCCATACAATCTCACTACCCACTTCATATACAGTTTCGCTAACTTAGCTGCCGTTCTATTCGACTTGACCGATATAAACCTTACTCTTTTGGTCAATCGATCCACAATCACCCAAATACTATCATGAACTGATCTAGTTCTTGGTAAACCATCAATGAAATCCATTGAGACTTGTTCCCATTTCCATTCGGGAATTTCCAATGGTTGTAACAGACCATTAGGCTTCTTTTGCTCGGTTTTAACTAACTGGCAATTCATGCACTTGGATATAAACTTTCCAACGTCTCTCTTCATCCCTTCCCAATAGTAGGTTTGCTTCATGTCTCAATACATTTTGTTACAACCGGGATGTATAGTTAGTTTCGAGTGATGACACTCTCTAAGCACTTCATCCCTCAATCCATTAACATTGGGTACAAACTAGTCTCCTATTCTTTCGAAGCCATCCTCCTCGATCAAGTTCGTACTTGTTCGTTTCCTCACCGTCGATATCCGTCTCTACCTTGGAGATGATTTCCAATAGGTTAGGATCGTACCTCTGACTAGAAAAAATCCACTCAATCAAAGTTGGCCTGATCGTCAAATTTGCTAACATCTCTGGATCTAATTCACACTTAGGTCTGAAATCATATCCTGCGATATACTCGAGTTGCTTCCATTCCATAAATATAGCCTCCAAATCGGCATGTCTCCTACTCAATGCATCGGCTACAACATTGCCCTTCCCGGGCGTGTATGTGATATTGAAATCATATGAAGCTAGGAATCTAACCATCTCTGCTGACGAAGATTTAAATCCTTTTAAGAGAAAAGATACCTTAATGGCTTATGATCGGTAAACAACTTGAATCTTTCTCCCAAGAGATAGTGTCTCCACATCTTTAACGCGAACACGATCGCTGCCAACTCCAAATCATGGGTAGGATATCTTTTCTCATGTGGTTTCAGTTGCCGACTAGCATAAGCTACAACCCTACCTCCTTGCATCAGTACAACACCTAGTCTGGTACCATATGCTTCCGTGTATACCATCATCTCATCGTTCCCCTTAGGAATAACTAACACTAGTGCGCACGTTAACTTCTCCTTTAGACTCTTGAATGCATTCTCACATCTTTCGTCCCAAACAAAAGCTTGATTCTTCTTGGTCAACTGAGTTAACGGCGTCTCTATCTTGGAGAAGTCTTAGATAAACTTACGATAATATCCAGCTAATCCCAAGAAACTTCTTATGTCTGTTGTATTCTTGGGCGTAGACCAATCTTGCATCGTAGCCACCTTCACAGGATCCACGGCAATACCATTCTCTGAAATAACATGGCCCAATAATCTCACTTCCCTCCTCTAGAAGTGACACTTATAAAATTTTGCTTTCAATTGGTGTTTCCTCAACAACTCCATCACTATCCTCAAATGTTCCTTGTGTTCTTCCTCTGTCCTCGAGTAAACCATGATATCGTCCATGAACACAAGAACAAACTTATTTAATTGATCCCTGAAAACCCTATTCATAAGATCAGCAAAATATTCGGGTGCATTGGTCAACCCGAATGGCATGACCAACCACTCATAGAATCCCGACGGCGTCCGAAATACCCTTTTACGTACACTCTCAGCTGCTACTCGGAGCTAATGAAAACTCATCGCGAGATCCAACTGGGAGAACACTCTTGCTCCATTTAACTGATCAAACAAATAATCTATCCGTGGAAGAGGACACTTATTCTTCCTAGTCACCTTGTTCAACTGGCGGTAGTCCACACATTAGCGAAGGGAACCATCAGCCTTAGTAGCAAATACAATTGGTGCTCCCCACTCGGAAACACTTCTTCGGATAAATCCCTTCTTCAAAAGATCGCCCACTTGCACTTCGAGTTCTCTCTTCTCCCTTGGCGCCATATGGCGAAGTGGCATCACTATAGGTCTGGCATCTTTCACTAAATCAATCCGAAACTCGATCTCTTAGTGTGGTGGAAGTCCGGTCACTTTCCCGAAGATGTCCAGATACTCGCTAGCAACAGCACATCTGATAACTCATCATGTGGGATGTCAAGGGAATTTAGAAAACTAGCCATCACCCCATCACTAGGTAGCCAACCCAATACCACTCTCTACCCATCATCCTCTCTAATGGTCACCGAAGACCCCTCACAGTCTACCACCTCATACTTTTGGAGCCAATCGACTCCCAAAATAATGCCAAACCCAGTAAAGCCCAAAACAAAGCAATCACAAGCAAAAATACATCCATGACTCGATAAGACCAATTTACGACATATCATACTAAGGCTAGTCGAACCACCGATCGGGTTCGTCACAACTAAAGGTCTATCGACTATCTCGGGTTCCAAATCCAACCTATCTACCATGTCACTAGATACGAAGGAATGAGAAGCCTTGGTATCAAACAATACTCAAACAAGAATATCATAAATAGAAAGCATACCTTGAATAACGACACCCTTTCCCTTCTACACCGCAGTTGGGGCATTTGATGAAGAAGGAACAACATTGATCGCATAAGCTTTCATGATCTGTTTCTCCTTAGGGGGTTGTGGACATTTATCCTCGAAATGTCCCACTTGGTCACAGTTGAAGAACTTTCTTTCCGCTGGCTTTGCTCGACAATCTTTGATATAGTGACCCTTCTTGCCGCAACCAAAGCATTGGACTTATTTCTTTTTCTTCTTTTTCTGATCATCCTTGGTTTGGTCATGTTTCCTCTTATTCTGGGAATTATTCTTTCATCCACCGCTCGCCTGCGGCTAATAGCAACCTTGGTCTTCAACTTAGGGTAAAGGCTCTCAGGTCTCAACGTCTTTCCCACAATAGACTCGAAAGTCTCGTCGATGTGGTTTATAAGTCTTTCCCCTAAGTACTCATCCAAGCCAGTTATGAAATTCTCATTCTTCTTCTCGACAATATCGATAAGGGACAATCCATATTTCGATAAGGTATCGAATTCATTAATATACTCCAAGACTGCCCTACCATTCTGCCTAAGCTGCAAAAACTTCCTGAACAATTCTGATTTCTGAGCAGTTGGAATAAACTTATCACTGAATCGGTTCTTAAACTGATTCCAAGTAACTTGATCCCCGGGAGTAGCCGCTTTGATAGCATTCCACCAATTCATTGCTCGTCCTTGAAGTTGACACGATGTTTTCTTTCTCTGCATCGCATCGTCGATCCCCAAATCCTCGAAGATGCGCTCACAACTATCAAGCCAATCCTGAATGTAACACCCCGTATTTTCTGTGATTGTATAAGTAACAAATCAGAGAATAATTAATTTTTAAAATAAGAATCAAGGGAAATGGGTTGCGCCATTGCGTTCGTCTCGAAATTCTTCTTGGAAACGAGTCCGAGTTTTCGAGAAACGGAGTCCGTATGAGGGAGATATGGCCCTCCGAAGTTTCAGAGAATTTCAGAATCGAAAACAGCTCGAAAATTCGAATTCAAATTCGAATTCAAAATCCCAGAACAGGCTGGGCAGGAAAATTCCTGCCCATGGACCAGGTCGACCTGGGGATCGACCATAGTGTCAACCTCCCGGGGGCCAGGTCGACCATAGTGTCGACCTGGGGGTCGACCTGGCCAGACCATGTCGACCATAGTGTCGACCTGGGGGTCGACCTGCTCCCGAAACCAAGTTTTTGAACCTGGTTCATTCTAATGTATCCGGTCTCGTTTTCTGTCTAGATTCGTCCGCCTAATCCTATATAAACAGCCCCCTAGCCTCATTTTCTCTACACAATTTCATTCTGTCTATACACTGTCTCTGTTCTAAATAAAAAAATAAAAATGGGGTCGCTACTCTGCTGGGATCAAAACTTGGACTGATGCATCTTCTTCCAACCTGAATAGAATTAAAAGCTAAATCAAATCTCATATCAAAGTTTAGAGCTACATAAACAATTAAAGAGGAGTAATTCAGCATTTCTGCATCAACAACAGTTTATTTTCCTTTCTTAAAACCACGAAAGGCAAGTACAGTTATTTTCCGATATAAACTTTAGTTATAATTGTGACATGATGGTAATTCTGAATTTGAGGTTGTGTACGTTCTGTTCTGATCTATTTTATTCTGTATCTCTTTCTTCTTTCTGTTCTATAGCCAGGCTACCATGAGCCTGCGCCACATCTCATAAGAGATTAACGCACAAACGCTAAACTTTGGGACAAATAATGAATGATGGCATAATTGGACATGGCTAATCTGTGACTGAAAGGACATATGTTGCAAACTAGATTTAGATCTATGCATATTCTGTGAATTGGAAGAAGAGGAACCATTATATGTTAACATGTGACTTGAGACATTGGACATAACGCATATTTTGAATTAAGATCTGTTATAATTTAAAGTTCTAGATTGTTGGGCATATTGTCTATGTAACGATTCATGACTTGAGATAAATAAAGAATATGACTTAGGTGTGAAGATCTATATTAAAATTTGATAACTATTAAATGTGAATAACACCTAAGTGGAAGTTTTTTGAATATATGACATGAATTGAAATCGATGGCTATGTTTGGTATAATTTATATGTGAATCTTTTGTACTAGGCAAGTTTAACTAAATTTAGGACATGTGTTATATGGTAAATTATGACCATAATCTGTGCCATGTAAATTCAATGCAAACGTGGGGTATATGATCATATTGTGAATCATGACAACTATTTAGGCATGCAAACTTAGGCCAAATTTACAATTAGGCAAGATATGTCTATGAAACTTTATGGAATGATTAAATCTGTTATATTGCCTAATCTGCTAGTTCTGTTATATTGCCTAATCTGCTAGTTCTGTTATATTGCCTAATCTGCTAGTTCTGTTATATTGCCTAATCTGCTAATTAGGTTAAATTGCCTTACTGCTAAATCTGCTAAATCGCCTAATCTGCAGGTTCTGTTATCTGTTTAATCTGTTGAATGGCGTAATCTATTGGAACTAAAATGCTGAAATTTGAAGTATGTAAATCTGTAGGCTCGATTTAAAATTGAGCAAAACTTGTTAATAGAATCTCGAATAGTCTGCCGTAACTTGTACAGAAGTTAATTTGTTAAATTAGCATGATTAGTCTGATATTAGCAGAGTCTGTGAATGAATGCATTGGCTAAATATGAAACATGGCTAACTCGAGGTTAGAATGAGTTTGCGGCATAATCCTGCCCGGAACCGCCCGGCACATCCAGTGGCTGCAAACAATAGGTTCTAATGTGAGAAGTTAGTCATAACGTGCTTGAAACCCGAGGTTGGACTCAGTTTGCGGCAGAAATCTGCCCGGAACCAACCGGCCTAACCAGTGGCCGCAAACTGTCAGTCTAATGTGAGAGGTCTGCGCATTAATTTTTAATTAATACAAATCCAAGATAAATATGATGTCTAAAACGAGTTGGGTGGATAGGGTTGAACCAATTGGACTAATGAATTTAACAAACCCGTTTTGTGAATCTGTAGGCCCAATTACAAAGTTAGACAAATCCGTAAATCTGTTAAATCCGTATATCTGATCCGTTAGTCTGAAAACTTGTCTGATCTGTGAACTAGTCTATCTGAATCCTGTATGAACTTGTAAACAAGTTAATCTGAAATCTGTTAGTCTGGGGACACAAGGTTGGGAGGGAAATTACTTGTGTCATCTGTTGTTTGGGACCCATATTAGTCAGTAACCCTTTTCTGGTATCAAAACTTTGACCCAACAGTAGGTAGGGTGCGGGCACGCTTACTGAACTAATTATAAGCGGTTCATTCTGATAATGGCGAGGGGGTGTTGATGGTGCATTCCAACCAGGTCATGTGCGTGCATGGATCCCGGTCTGCCTCTGAGGATGTAAGACGCCGTGACATCTGTAAATAGGTCTGTGTCATTTAAAGGTTGCCACTTTGGGGAGTGATACACCCTTTTGTGGGGCTGACACAGGGTATTTATGTATTAGGGAGCCGATCGCTTGGGGGTAGGGTTTTAGGGTACACTTAGTTCTGTCTGTTTCTGTTGGTACCGTTTGTTTCTGTTGGGTGGTAACACTTGTCTGTTTCTGCGTGGTACTGTCTGTTCGGGTGGTAAAGGCCCATTTACTAGTCTACACCTAATTCTACATTCTGTTTCCGTAGGGATTAATCTGTTTCTGTTCGGGTGGTAAAGGCCCATTATTAGCATTCTGTTTCTGTCTGTTTCTGTTGGGGTGGTAAAGGCCCATTACTAGCATTCTCTTCTGTGGAAATTATTCTGTTCCCGTTTCTGTTTCAGTTTAGACATTGGGGTGACACCTAATCCTGTTATACTAGTATTAGTGCAGAGAGGTGAAAAGTAGTAGCTCACATCATTATGTTCTTTTTCTGTTTAACCTGAGTATATCTGCTACTCTTGTTACTGTTATCTCGCATCCAATTTTATTTTCATGTCATAATTATTATTATCTGTTCATATGCTAAAAGTCACTGGACTTGCCAGACTTTATGTCTGACCTTGCTTGTTTTCGCCCCTTTTTCTTCCGTTTCCCCCCAGGTTTCCAAGGAGGGAATACTTTAGCTTAATCCGGATTTCTTCTGCTTGAAGTACTTAAAGTGCTTAAAGTATGGCTTGACTCCTTATGGCAGCTTCTGTGGGGATTATGATTTTAAAAACTATGCATTCTGAAGGCTTTTGTACAAGACTGATATTTTTGTACTTGAATTCTGATATTGTGATTTGAAAAGATGTAACCAAACTTGCTTCGGTTTCTGTTTGTAATAAAGTTATAAAATTTTCAAGTACTGTTTTATCTGTCTTGTAAATTTCTGTTCGTCTACTAAAACGCTCCATCAAAGTTAAGGCATTCCCTTTGTGAGTGACCTTAACGGATGTGGGGTGTTACACTGAACCTCCGTAGCCGACTCCGTTCCGTGGAACGGTTTCCCACCAAGACTAGTATAATCCTTGTAGAGCTTGGAGAAATCAGCTCTAGGCGCCTGCTCTAATGCACCACCACCGTTAGCAGCATTAGGAACTGCTCCCTGAACATCTCTAAGGATCTCCCCCATGAAGGTAGTAAACATCGTCCTTATATCAGGGACATTCCCATTGTTGGCTCCTGAACCCATACTCCTCGTATTTCGACTCATCGTTCAATCTGTAAAGAGAAAACGATTAACCATCTCCTTAGTGGTGCCAGTGCAGTGCGACTTCATCCTTAGATATACTAATAGTGTATATATAGTTTTTAAAAACCAAAATATCACAAATATGCGCTCTCATATACGTATACTATCTCTCCCTAATGTCTTCCCCTAGGTTGACTATGCAACCTAGGCTTTGGTACCAAGTGTGGCGGCCCCCCCGCACCAGCCAATATTTCCCTCGAAATGCGCTGCCAATGCCCGACTAGCACAGAACGGTCGTCAAAAGAAATGGGTTGGAAAGATGAATCACCAAGAACCTGTAGTATATCTTACAGCGCATGGAATAAAATATAATAGTAACATAACTTGATATAACACAGGCGAGACATCACATAAGCTGAAACTAAACCATAACCATCAGAGTAGCAGAATCCAAAATACAGCTTATGATCCAAATCATTATTACAACTTCAAGATGTTGTCTCTAAAAAAGAAATAAAGAAGGTGCACTACTAATGCCCAAAGCAGTGACCATCAACAACATAGGGAGAATATATGTATATTATACGTGGAAGCCTCCTGCTCGTCTCCGGACAGCTACTAGCGCATCACCACCTAACCTGCCTCTAGTCTACTCATTTAGGAGCACCCAGAGTAATAAGAAGAGACACAAAACTATGGGTCAGACGAAAGTCTGGTATGAGTGATAGCAACAAAATGAAGCAATAACTAGTAAAAATAATCATACCTGAACCTGGACCTGCAACCAAAGAGTTAGCACAACAAGATGTATAGTACTCTAAGGTAAACACTAACATAGAGTGTTAAATGGGAGTGTGCGTGTCATGGTGATAGCAAACATCAAACATATCAATCATCCTCACATCTCTCACTCAGTGCGTAAAGCATACGATATCCACCGCTTAGATCACCAAATCCATTTGTGGCCATGACGGGTCCATACCCTTCTGGACTCCGTACAACTATCGCTATGACCATGCCCTTCTAGTCTATAGACAATAACCCTTACCCAGTCCACACTGCCCTGGCTTTGGGATAAAGGTTAACCAGTCCACACTTCCCTGGCTCTGTTTTGTATACACGCCCCCTCTCTCAATAGTGAACCAAAGTTATAGATATCAATAACTCCTTTGCACATGTCCCGCAGCAAAGCCAACTCTAGAAGTTAACTCGTTGGTTCCCATCTGGATCCTGAGTGATAACTTCCCATTTGGACTTCCTCTGCATCTCGGGTTTTGGTCGGATTAGAGTTGATCTTTATAAGAGTTTACAATCATCATCGCGTGGTAGAAGTTTGAATCTAGTTTGGTTCGGAGTCATCGTCTCGGTTTGGGTCGTGGTCCTCCACTAGGTCGGTTCGTGACCCTCCTTTGCTCGTGACCCCCCAGTTCGTGACCCCCCTCGGTTCGTGACATCCCCAGCTGGTGACATCCCCGGCTCATGACCTACCGGCTCGTAAGTCCCCCTGGTTCGTGAGTTCTTATATTGGAGTGCTTCGTTACCATCATCTTGGAGCGGTTCGTGACCTAGTTCGGGTCATGGCACCTTATAGGAGTCGGGTCGTGATCCCTCCTGGGGTCGGGTCATGATCCCTTCTGGGGTCGGGTCGTGATCCCTCCTGGGTCGGGTCGTGATCCCTTCTGGGGTCGGGTCATGATCTCTTCGGGGGTCCATTCATGATCCCTCCTAGGTCGGGTCGTGATCCCTTTCGGGGTCGGGTCGTGATCCCTACCCCCTTCAGGAACCTAATTTCTGCAGTTTTTACTACGAGCTAATTTCGCCAAACGACGACGTTTTCAACCATTCTAATCTTCCTATGACATCACAAAACATACCAAATAGTAGTAACAACACATAGAATCAATCAAAAACATTAAAACTTCAATCACATGAAATATTTTAGATCAAACATACCTACAAAGCATGATTTTCCCCTTAATCCCCTTAAGAATGTTTTAGCCATAGGATTAGGAAACTTAATTCAAATTAACCCAAATTTTCACCAAAGACATAAAATGATACTTTAAAATTTCTACATATTTTTCTGATGTGTAATTTCGCTAATTATCGCTAATCACCCCAAAATAGCCGTAATTAACATATAAAAGTGCAAATCACTCACCTTCGCCACAAATGAAATATTAGATCTGAAACTTTATTGTTATGGCACGATTCCTATGTGTAGCAGCAGCTCTATCTCTGATTTGATGCTAATATAACTTGATTTGGTGTAGTTTTGGTTAATTAGTGATTAGAAAGCAATTAGGGCGCGATTTAGAAGATGAAGCCATTGTTAGGGTTTAAGGGAGGTTAGTGGCGACTGGAAAAATGAAAGGGAATGTTTTTCCGAACCCTTTAAGCCCTCCCATAACCCTATTTCCGAAATGGGTTATGGGCCTAGCTTCTAATCACCCCGTTAAGCCCAATTATGCTGTTTTTTCCATCTCCAAATCTTATTTCAGCCATATCTCCCAAACGGCAAGTCCGTTTGATTAATGTGACCACTCTACGGAAAGGTATACCATCATTCGAATCCATTAGAAGTGGGTTTAGGTCAAAACTCCTTACCAATCAAAAGTTATAGGCAAAAGAAGATTCGCCAAAGGTAAAATGGTTACCTAAAATTCAGAAAAAATCATGAACATGGGAAATAACCCCAATAGTCGTTTCCCAAAGTTACACGACCATATGACTTCGTATGAAAATAAGATAAATATTCCACGATCCTCCGATACGTAGAATGCGAGTCGTTAAATAAACTCACACTTTCTGGAGTACTATTTAAATTATATCATGTTATAAATATTTATTGTTCAATCAATATTTGATTGTGTGATACAATTGTTTGTGTGTTTTGGATGATTGAAATAATTATTATTAAATGGACTGATTGTTTGGTTGTGGTTAAACATTTCCGTCTACGAACGGATAAATCCTGGCACCATCTACTTTGAAGTAGAAGATTCATTTTTAAATAAATTAGTATAATTGTATGTTATATATATATAAATCATTATATTTACAGTGATGCAGGGAGAAACAAGTTGGAGGGATCCAACTGGATTCCTCAAATATTTTAATGTTATTTGCTTTCATATTATTATTATATGAATTGTTTAACAAATATGTTTGGATGATAATTTGGTTATTAAAGGCTGGATTGGAATTCAACACTAATGTTATTAATCAATAAGCAGTATTGATTAAGTGATTGGAAGAAGATGGCCTAAAAATCCATCTTTGTTAGACGTTGATTTATCATCAGATGAATGACTGAAAAGAAGTTATGAAAACTATTTTATAATTGAAGTTAGGTTTTAAATCTATTTTATTTAATTTATTTTTAAATAATAGTTTTATTTAAAGAAAAATCAATTTTTATTTTTATTTTTTTATAAGAAATTATAAAATGATTTGTTTTGACAAATGCTTGTATTTTAATGAATTTTATAAGTAAGTCTGAGATTAACCTACGGGTTATTAGTTTGGATTAATTGTTTTATGAAACAATTAAGTGGAATTATTTAAGTTAATTACATTATTAATTAATTTAAGAAGAAATGATTAATCGAAAGTAGTAAGCAAGTTAACCATTATTTACAGTTGACTAAGTTAACTGTTATATTTGAGGTTGATTATTAAATTAATTAGTGATATATAATTTAAAAATGTAGTTGTGGCAAATAGATGTGTGAAATTAAATATAGTTCTTAAAAGATTGAAAATATTTTAAGTTATTGTGAATTGAGGTAATAATTAAGTTGTAAGTTAGTAATTAAAATAATTATTATTTTAATTAAGAAGGATTAACTATTAATGACAAAGTAAATTGTTTTTAATTTAAATCATGTTGATGTTGATTATTATTTAATTTATAATATTCAAAGTAATGAGTTGGTAATTAGAATTCTGTAATCAAGTTGTATGAACGAATAAGAACCCGGTTATAGTTAAATGAACTTTAAAGCGAATTTTTATTAAATCATGTTGATGTTGATTATTATTTAATTTGTAATATTCAAAGTAATGAGTTAGTAGTTTTTAATATTAAATCATGTTGATGTTGATTATTATTTAATTCAAGTTTAAATTGAATTCTTATTTTGAATCTATTTAATTGGATTTCATAAAGTCCAAGTTAAACGAAGTATAAAAACCAAGTTGTATTGAGTATGTTATGTACAATTTCAACTATTGGAACAAGTTTATAATTTTATTTATAAACTTAAATTGACCTAAACGTATTTTAGGCACAGGAGTGATAAGATATGGATGGGATCTGATTAGAACCTAAGTGGATTGAAATTGGGAATGCAAGTTACGTTTAATGATTTGATGTAAATTCGAACAATCTAAGTCGAGATGAAGTTTATTAAGATAAAACAAATAAGTTTGAAGAAAAGAATTATAAGAAGTTTATAAAAGGATTCTATTGATAATAGAATCAAGACTCGTATATAATTTGTAAAGGATGTTTAAAGTTATTGGTTTTGTGTGATGGCCCACAAATTCGTACCATCTGAGTTGACTAAAACAACACATGTCCAACTCAAATTACACAGAAATACGAGTCATTATGGTTAAAGAAATAGAAATAGATAGAAGATAGAACAAAAGAAAACATCAGAATCTCACCGTAGAATGAACAATTATAATACAATAACTCATAACTTTGAAGTACAAATCTGTACTGTATATACATACCATATCAGAGTACAACACATATACATATCAACGGAAATAACTCTAAATAAATAACGGTGAAGCCTCCTGCTTCAAGCTCCTCCAAGTGTATCTGTGTAACGATTCGGATTTCGCCCGAACCTAGTCGATCGCAAAATCGACTAAGACCATTCAAAAACCCAAATACGCTAACTTTGGGCATACAACACATCAGAACAAATAACAGAAGACTTTTATTACATCATAATAATGCAACATCAGAGTACAAAATATCAGAGTACATCGAATATAATAATACAACAACGGAAGATAATTTACAATGAACTTAATACAATGCAGCGGAAATAAATATACTAGCACAGCAGAAGACTATCAATGCTCTGGACACAGCTTTAAGCTTCAATTCAGAATCCTACTCAATATATCTACAAAATAAGCTACTGGACTGCCCGTATGGAGAAGAGGGCACCCGAGTTTGCAAAGTGAAACAAACTACGGGTCAGTCATGGGACTGGTATGAGAAATCTTTCCTAACTTATCTAAAAATATGGCTAATCACAGGACCACGCTGCTAACGCGGAACGGGTTTACTCCATTGGATTGCCAGTGCATAAATTTAGTAAGTTTTTATTCAAAACAACGCATTGCTTTTTAGAAAAATGAAATCATTATAAGACTCAAGTCCCATCACACAATGCAATGCAAACCGGAGGATAGAGTTTTACCTTATAATGATCAAACATGCTGGATACATAGAAAATAATATTTTAATATTATTATTAGTGTCTAATCAATTTTAAAATACTTCAAAGAAAATGTAGCAATCCTAGACGGCATAGTACCCCATCCTACTATGTCGCCATATATATGTTTACAATCAAAACCGTAATGTCGTATTGGAAATTAGGTTTCCATCATGAGTCAAGGCTAGGGATGATCTCCTTACCGATTCGAGACACTCTAGCAATGTCCCAGGATCACACCTATGGGTAACCCTTGGATCCTGCCGAGCTAGTCCACAATTACTTTAGTGGATTAATTATGCCTGAACACACACTTCCCAGTCCTATTGAACCTATAAAATGGTCACTATCGACCAATAAATCCGAGGCGCCTCATTCCGTCAACCACATAAGTGAAATGTCAGGGCTTGCAAAACCCTGATACCACTTCTAGCCAAAAAGAAACGTGTGCACTCCCTGCGTTCCCTTGTCCCGTTTCTGACTCTTACCGGGGTGTGAGGCTCGCGAGGTAACGCTATACACAAAGCTATGCCGAAATAGGCTATGCTTTGATCACCAACCACAAGGCTCTGCTTTTCAACAAAAGCCTTGATCATTTGCATCTTGGCATGCCACATTGACAATCCACGCCATGTGATCGATAACTACCAATATATGACCTCTGAGCTCGTGCGTCTCAGAGAAGGGTGTTAAGCAAGAGAATAAATTCTTCGCCACCACAGATATATATTAAATAGAAATCAATTTACATGGAATGAAATCCAATATCAGACACACATCCAATTACAAGTCAGTTCTAGGTCTGAACGAAACCGGAGACACCTTATTCCTTGTCTCATATGTCCAATACGGAGGAGAGGTTCTCGCATATCCGGACAGTCAACAAGTACATCCGGACAACTACCACTTTAACCCTTTCCTAGGAGCGACCCTGTAACGACCCGGGGAATTTGCGATCCTGGATATCGGCATACAACACTTATGTCGACTATTCAAGCATTGGAAACACCGGATAGTCCATGAAAGAAATTAGAGGATGAGAATAGATAAGATAGAAACTTAGAATAGAAGAAGAAGAAGATACAACATCAGAGCAACACGAATCTCACAGCGGAACGAACAACATATAATAGATAACATATCCTTGAAATAAAATCAGTATATGTATATAGTAACATTATCAGAGTACAACACTTACAACACAGCGGAAATAACTATAGCTATATAATCCTGAAGCCTCCTGCTCCAAGCTCTCCAGGTATATCTGTAAAATCCTGACTACTTGACTGCCCGTACAAAATTGGGCACCCAAGAGTTTAGGGAAAACAAAACAAAATAAACTCCGGGTCAGTCATGGGACTGGTGTGAGTAAAACAGTTTAAAACAGTTTGAGCAATTAAATGATATCTCATAAGACCACGCCGCATAACGGAACGGGTTTTTCCCTTATGAGAATCCAAATCAATTTGATTCAACTTTCAAATCATTTTGAAAGAAACGTTAAACTTTATATCAAAACTCTTTTGATATTATAATAATGTCTACCAACCACAATATATAATAATCATCTAGCATAACGCTTTCATCTCACGTTCCACATATATAGTATACAATCAAAACCGCGAGCACTTATTGGGTAATGGATTTCCAACTATGACAAGGTATGGAACCACCTTCCGATAGTGTACCTCTAGAGAGGAATACACTGGGTTCAACAAGAACATCTAGCAACCCGGCCACACATGACCGACCACTCATTTCGCTCGAGTGTATCGAATGTATATCACCAACGGTTGGGATCAGCAATCGTTTCCCGAATGGGACAGCATCGACAATAGATTATAGAATGAAATGAATATCTCTAGATCGGTGATAATACACCCTACTTGGCAGCCAACCAATTAGCCATGCTGCCTGCCCGAATTTTGTCATTTCCCGGTTGTGAGGCTAGAGGCCACGCTTATCTCTGACAGATCACACAATTATTCACTTTGAATGTCACATCGTCATACCCGCCAAATCACAAATTGATTTCCCCAAAAATACAACGGGTATACAGCTAAGAGAAACGAATTCCTCCGCCACCAAACGTACATACATTTGAAGAGATCAACTTACGCGATCTATTAAATATACTCTGTGAGACATTCTTCCATACAGGTCGTCCTGGGACTGGACAAACCGAAGGCACTATTATGTAAACAGGACAGCCCTTACATAACTCCACTTTCCATTATCTTCATCATATTTGATTCACAACGCTAACACCCATACAGAGTGGTTTTCAGATAATGAATCGGATCTTGGTCTCTCCGTATTAACATCGGAAAAATGGTCAAAAACTTCGATAGTCAGTGAGTTAACTATCAAAGAAAAACATGTATACAAACAACAGTCGTATTTCCAAATGGAAATCTTATCGAGCAAATCATCAATCAACACTGATCCACTTTAATTTAATTTGTCATTCAATTTTTCATTTCCCTATTCCTGTTTCCATATATTCAACATTACTTATTTTCTAAATTTAGAAAATACACGTTATTAACATTTGAAAACATTTCCAATTCTTATTTACTATATTAGAAAAAATTTCTGATTCTTATTCGGAAGACATTTCCAAAACTCCTACATTGGATTTAAACCGATGTTTAAATCAAACATCGCTATGCCAACTCATCATTATGCTCGTTAACTAAATTCACTTAACCAATCTTCAATGTAGAACCTTGTCCATTCCTTAGTTAAAAACGAAGCCAATCAAGTTGGGGTATAACCACCTCTCAGACCTTAACTGAACAATATTTCTAACTTCGAAACAGACAAGGTTCACCTTTAAACCTCTAACAAACTTCCATACGCATCTCTCGGATTCTATTTACGAATCCACTTCTTTATTGAAAAACATTGATTATAACTATAATGTAAAAATCCCTACTACTGAAATATCTAACTCCAAAATATAACTCGATTAACTCAAATCAATTAACCCTAACTCCATTAACTTTAACTTGATTAACGTTAATCCATTAACTCTTATCACTTAACTCCTTTCGAATAAACTATATTCGATAACTCCTTTAACTCTATTCGAATAAACTATATTCGATTAACTACTTTCTAATTAACTCTATCCAATAACTCTAATCGATAACTCTAATCTCTATTTGATTAACTCCTTCGACTAACTAATATTCGATTAACTTCCTTCGAATAACTTATATTCGATTAACTCTCCTCGAATAACTAATATTTGATTAACTTCTTTCTTCGAATAACTATATTCAATAACTCCTTTAGAATAACTAATATCCGATAACTCCTTTCGAATAACTAATATTCGATAACTCCTTTCGAATAACTAATATTCGATAACTCGTTTCGAATAACTAATATTCGATAACTCCTTTCGAATAACTAATATTCGATAACTCCTTTCGAATAACTAATATTCGATAACTCCTTTTCTTCGAATAACCTTATTCGATAACTCTTTCTTCGAATAAACTATATTTGAATAGCTCTAATCCGACTAACTCTAATTCAATTAACTCTATTCGAATAACTAATATTCGACTAACTCTAATTCAATTAACTCTATTCGAATAACTCTAATTCGATTTAACTCTAATCGATTAACTCTAATCGATCAACTCTAACTGCTTAACTCTAACTGATTAACTCTAACTGATTAACTCTAATTGATTAACTCTAACTGATTAACTCTAACTCGTTAACTCTAACTAATTAACTCTAACTGATTAATTCTAACTGATTAACTCTAACTGGTTAACTCTAACTGATTAACCCTATCTAATTTTACTCTTTGTCCATATTTAGTTTCAAATATCGATGTTGAAATCGATTCTTACTTCTCTATATAAGTCCTGACTTATATATTCTATTTATCCGATGATATATATTTTACTTAATTTATAAAACCTTATTTATAAATTAATCTTCTTACTTTATCTGTTAAAACAGATTTCTCTTAGATGTTCACTTTGAATTCATATTCTGTTATACCCGTGTGTGAAGCACGGGTCTAAACCTTCCTAGTGTAAAATTCTCTTTTTATACAATTCTATTCATTTTCAAGTATTTCCTTTTATAATCTATTTATTTTCTAAATAAATATTTTCTTTATAACTCTATCTATTTCATAAATAAATATATCCATTTATAATCTATATGTAAATGTTTTACAATTATTTCCTTTTCAATTCTATTTGTAAATGGTTTACAAACCTTTTCGATTCTATTTGTAAATGGTTTACAAATATATCCTTTTATAATTGTTTTCACAAATATTTTCCTTTTATATTTGTTTCACAAATATTTTCCTTTTATATTTGTTTCAGAAATATTTTCCTTTTATATTTGTTTCACAAATATTTTCCTTTTATATATAAAATCCATTGATTTTATATAAATACTTTAGTTTCAAAATACACTTTGAAAATCCCCTTTTCTACATTCCAGTATTTGTTACGGTATTTAAAATACCACACAACAATGATCGACATCACTCAAACGCACATAATCAACACAGAATCCATATCACATCACATATTTTCATATATGAAAAACAGTAAAATAAATGTTGAGGAATCCAGTAGGATTCCTCCGACCTGTTTCCCTGCATCCACAGATGTTAAACAATATAACTAACATCCATTTCATTTCAATATGAAATATTTTAATAAACAGAATCAATGTTTGATTTACGATATATATATATATATCGTTATCTATAATTACAAACAATCAATCAGCAATTCAATCAAACAGTCAACACACAGATATTAATCATCACTCATCAGTTCTAAAAATACATTATAAAAATATGAACTGATAGAGTTGGTGAGTTTTACTCACAATGGACGATCATCGTTAATAACGATAACCATCGCTTGATTCAGACGGACAATTTATTTCGCTATAAATTGTAACGAGCTCTGATTCACTCCCAGTCAGTTCCATTGTGTAGTGCTCATCCATACGATCCTAACGGATCTTGTTTCACTCAATTCTGACATCGTATGCAATAGTTACGACATTTAGAAGTTAATATACATTTATTAAATAAAAACTTAGAATTTCAACTACCATTGGGCCTCACAATTTCCATTTAGCCCAACAGCACCCTATGAAACCCAAACCCGCACACTTCATCTTCTTCAATCAGTAACTCCTCGAACCCGTATACTTCCCATGGCCACGCTTTTGAAAATTATAAGCTCCGCTTACATTTCACAATAAATCACGAATAAATATCCAAAATCTCCCTCTTCAAATTCTACATCTCCCATACCAATTTCAAATAGCTTGAATTGGGTTTTATCTTCTTTATCCCAACGCCGGTCCCCGTTCGAAACCATCCACCCAACAACAGTCCGCGTTCCTCAATCTATTATCCTCAAATCACTCCCAGAAAAATTAAACAAAAATATCCAAAAAATCCTCATCTCAAACCATTTACTTCCATACTACTTTGGTTTAACTCGACTCCCCCCATCCATACGCGACTTCGGTCATCACCTGTAGGTGGCGACACAAACCAGCGCAGAACTTCATCAAAAATTGTACCAAGGTGCGGATTCTACCAATAACCACAAACATGATAACCAAAATCCAATACAACGCTTAAATACCCAAAATCATTAACCCTAGAATACTGCACCAAAATCCAGCGAACCCGATGAACATCGAACCCCACAAAATTGATATCAACATGAAGAGAAACTCCCAAATAACTCAAATATATAAGTATTACAGTTTGTAGGATTTTATTTGATTTCCAATGATTTATCTTGTTTTCCATTTTTGCTGTGAAGAGAGAATAAGAGCGGCAGCTAATATTTGATCAAAGAAATGAAGTTTATGGTTATAAGGATTTAGATGTTATATTTATAGGCAAAATAAATATATAGACATTTTCATTTAGATATTTTAGGATATTTTATTTTATCAAACATTCATTTAATTCGTCTTCTTAAAATTTGCATAATCACACACGACATCCAAAAGTCATGGAAATTGACATGTAACTAGAGGTTGACATTACTGACCCAACGAAACTGGTTTCGTCGAATTCCGACTCCGTTTGCTCACACAGCGTATTTTTAACCGTCAAAATACCGACTGTTTTTCGCATTAAAAATCCGTATGTCCACACAGTGACCCCAAAAATAACGAAAATTGAAATCTAGCAATAATTTAATATTGCGGATCCAATAAAGTTTGTTTCGTCGAAAATGGAGGTCGTTTGCAAAACTGGCTATTTTGAAAGCTCTAAATATCCCATTTAAATATATAAATATATTTAAAAATAATTAAATTAAATATTTATAAATAAATATTATCGTATATATCCACACTAGAATATCATACAACTCCAATTGGATTTATAAGTCGATATTTAAAAATTCCCAGTTGTATGGATATTCGATTTATATTGAAAATCCATTTAAAAATATAAATATATTGATATAAATTATAAAGGAATTCCATAGCGACTTTTCTAAAATTTGATTTGGACATAAATCAAAATCTACATAATGAAATCCCGGTTTTTCTCTTCCACTAGAAAAATATACTTCACCAGCTCCGAACGTTTCTTGTTTCACAGAAATCCGATTTAAAACGGATTCTGTATATTCAGTTGAAGTTCAATTCGCCAATTAACGAACTGCCGCGCCATTTCAAGCTCGAATTAATTATAATATAATCTATACATTCAACTGTCGTTCAAATAATATATTCGTTATTCTAATTCAATTCTAAACTGAATTAAATATTTTAAATGATCCAATTCACACAGTATTGTGAATTCTATTATTTCTGACTATTTCGAGTTTAAATATATTATTCTATTATTTATATTAAATAAATATTCAATATTATTTAATTAAACGACCATTTAAATCTCTAAACACTATTTAAATAATTAAATTAATTAATTATTACACCGTAAAAATACGGGACATTACATACCCAGTTCAAGGCATCAGTAGTCGCCCATTCCACAACACTAGAAAGGCCCATTTGTCACGCTTATAACCATGAGCAATCTGTATCCTCACGGTTATAACCGTTGAGCTAGCCGGCGTTGGTGATTTTTATCACACATGTTATCACGGTTATAACCGTGACGAATACTAACGGATAACCTCATGGTTATAAGCGTGACTATATTTTCTATTCTCACGGTTATAAGTGTGATAATATTTATCTTACTAACGGTATAAATGTTGTAATATTTTTGTTTCTAACGGTAATAACTGTTATAATCTAGATTTTACTCATGGTTATAACCGTTATAATCTGGAATTTATTCACGGTTATAACCGTGATAATATGATATTTGCTCATGGTTGGAACTGTTACTAATTACACATACTACATTAATTCCACATTAGTCAATAATAAACACTAACATATATTCCATATCAAACAAGCATGTACATATATATATTCAGTACTAATATCAGTTACATATACAGGAAAATATATTTCTTACATAGTAATAATACCAGTTGCATATATAGTAATGTATATTTTACGGTAATGAATATTGATTTCATGTTGCCAACATATAGCCAATTATACACTATACTTAGAATAGTAGACATACATATATCTCACACAAAATCCAGCAAGTTACAAACTACTATCATCATACATAAAAAGTTTAAAATCAAACTTCAACATATTTCTTCTAAATTCAATCTTCCGGGTTAACTCTAATTCTGACGTATGATCACCTAGGCAATTTCAAACTTAGCACAGCTTTTGCATATATGGACGCCCAGGCAGTTTCAACCGCAGAACTTGTTCTTATGGTAGAGATGAAACAAATATATATAAAGGATTATAATAAACTAGTTTTATTAAAAATCTGTTAATCATAATAAAGTAGTTTTCATTTTTTTATTTTCACACGATGCAGAAACTCTCGCACATAAAGGTTATGGCTTTAAAAAGATGCACCATTCAGACAATACTCTTACATGCATTTCTATTCATTAGTACTATTTATCCAAATGAAAAAAATAAACATTGCTATAGTTATGATCTATGATAATACCTATAAAACAGCTCATGGTTTCTAAGTTTAACTGAAAATGATGCACAAATTAGACTTAACTGGAAGTCTTCTACTGTTCAGATTTTTTGAACAGAATCCTTCAAACTACATAATCATTACTTTGCTGGGACATGGAATGAAATTTCCCTGAACTTGAGTTGTACGGATTCCAAATATATCCATGTTGTGCTCATTATAATTCAATCTACCACGATTAGAGATCAAATCATGGTTAACAGCTTGGAGAACAAGGACCGCCATACTATATGATGTATTAAAACAAGGTTCCATAAAGTAAAAATGCATGCACAAGAAGGAGAAGAGTTCTTAACATTGACATGAAACAAGAAACAACCATGAAATAGTAAAATATTTAAAAAAAAACGAAATTCAGAACTACTTTTTTTCTTCTTTAAGGTACCACAAAATACAAAGCAGAAAACAAAAAAAAAACTAGATGCTGAAAATAGATATGGAGATATGTCTTTTTTCTAAATGAAAAGCACAAATAAAGTGCAGACTTTTTTAAGGAACACTAAAAATGATTTGTTCGTTTCAATCATTGTAAGAGTATCACAGCATGTCAGTGAAAGAAAAAAGAGAGCACACTAAGCAATCATAGAGAAAAGAAAATAAAGCTTACATTTTTTACGTTCGATTCGAACTTTGATTCAGGGCTATTTTCTGAATCTGAAATTAGTCTCTTTAATTTGAGCGCTATAGTTGATGGAACTGAAGGTGAGTGCGACTGAGAGAGATGAGCGGTGGTTGCGAGTGACAAATGCGGCTTTGTGGATTCAACGAATTGCAGTAGTCGACGATGGAATGAGGAAGAAACAAAAATCGGGTTTTTTCCGCTCAGTTCTTTTTTATTTTTTATTACTTGTTGCCCCTCCGTCTTGCGTTGTCCCGGTCC
Organism: Allium sativum; assembly: GCA_030737875.1. Classification (NCBI taxonomy): domain Eukaryota; kingdom Viridiplantae; phylum Streptophyta; class Magnoliopsida; order Asparagales; family Amaryllidaceae; genus Allium; species Allium sativum. Next base: position 1,010,690,266 of record CM060926.1, on the reverse strand, counting down.
ATTGTCTCTCTGCACTTTGCTGCGGGCTGAGCCTGATTATGGATGCCAACAAGTTACTATAATCTGCTGCCTTGGAAGCAAATATAACAGGAAAAACAAAATTATAAACATCTACACTATTTAGGTTGCATGGCTATAAAAATTCTGCACTGATTGAAAGCAACATAAATTACATAACAGTAGAGAGAAATGCTGGAAGCATTCTCCTTCAGGGAAAATATGCCTATATAGTTTCCCTTTGATTGCAAATCGGTAGATCCTACAAGACAATTATATAAAAATTAATGATTGTACCAGAGGACCCACTGATGTCCACCACTCAAACAGCAAATATCATCACTTTCCCAAAAGAAGAGTGTTGGTAGCATTTCTCTAATAATAAAAACAAATGACATAAGTAATAAATAATTAACATGCCCTGCATTTCATGCATGAAAACCAATGGTTTCTTGATACATACGAAATGTTTATTATAGAAGGATTATTGCCCATTATATTTCCTTAATACATTCCCTAATGGAAGTTAGTACATGCATAAAACCAGTGCTAGATCAAGTTAACAGTGCTATGTGATACTCATGATCCTGTTAATAGAAACAAAACCAAAACTTAGTTTAGTGTGGATTATTATAAAACAACTTAGGTATCAACCAAGTTTGAGAACTACAATTTGTAATCAATGTCATTCATTTTTCAAGCTACTATAAATGATTAATGCGGGTACATTTGTATAAAACAGTACAATGACCGATAAATAATATTACTATGACTTACAACCAAAGTTGGACAAGTTATCTGGCATTTTTTAGATGAAGCTGGGATAAAAACATGTATAGCCATACTTATATTCAGCGCAGCATAGCGTTGACAATGACAACAAAGGTTACAATTATCTCATTACTCACATAATAAGTTGTCATATATTGTCAAGTCATGATCTGAACCTATATGGAGAAGCTAATTCGTTTGCTTGGATAACATAAGCATGATTTCTTATGTCACTATAGCTTATATACTCCTTTCCCTTGTCACCAGCCTCCATCCCCCAAAAAAAAAAAACACACTCAACATGTCCATACATAACTAAGCATAAAAAGGTAATACAACAAAATTGTCTACAAATAATTAATTTCGTTTCTAGTAATAATATTATAATGACACTCATATCAAACTTAACACTGAATATAATAGCATTCTCTAACTGTCATTACCATAGGTATAATGAGCATACCATTAGAACTCAAGTATGTTTCTGCCACAAACTACGTTCAAAACAAAAACATTATTGCCAGCAATGGTAACGATCGACCTATTTATACTAATGCTATTATAAAAATAGGAAAAGCAATAATTTATTCACAACTCACAAGATTTTTATATGTTTTGAGTTACTAGCATAGCTAATTTATTCATTCTAACAAATCAATAAAATAGGAAAAGCAGTAAGTAAACAGAACTTAAAAAAGGCTTTTACATATCATTATTTTTTGGCTAATCAATTTGTGCTCATTCTTTAGTGCAAAATGGTTAATGTACCTTTTTAATCAACAACGTCTAAATACATTTTCCACTACCAATGTGGGTAATCAATTCAATCAAATGAAGTAATAAATGGGAAAGTTAATTAAGTAGATAGATATGATCTGTTTAAGACATACACAGCTAATCAAAAAGAACAATACAATTTTTATTTATAGCTATCGTACAAACTAGATTTCATAAACAATCTTTTTAACTCAGGCTGTTTTTCAATCTAGGTTTGTAATGAAATATAAATCAAATATACAACTAAAAACCATCAACATCAAAAGCCATAGAAGATCATATAGCTTTGTGCTATTTAAGTTATACATATATTTATGGTTTTCTATTTTTATTTTATCCTTTAAATAATATAGAATAAAATTCACCAAATATCAAGTGTTTGTTGAATCTAAACCAAAAAATAGTTTACAATAAATTAAAAGTTAGAACACCATGTGTGTGTGGCAATTCATGGGAATTCATACATGTGAATATGATAATCATCATTATATACAATCAGCGGTTATATTTCTGAATTAGCATACATGTCTTCTACAAACTTACTGTTACTATTTAAACTTTAATGGAGCATGAGGTAAAAATATGTATGTGCAAGTAGAAATGACCAAAACTGAGTATATAGCTAAAAACATGAGGTAAAAATATGTATGTGCAAGTATAAATGTTATGTCGGTCTAGTTAAAATAATTCTCTTATGATGGAGGTCCTTTTATTTTGTCTTAGTTTATACCAGCAAAGTGATCTCAAGTGCTTCTATTTTGTCTTAGTTTATGCAAGGAAGTGACACTTGATTTGATCATGCACGTAATAAAACGACATATAATAATGTCAAATGATAACTAAATCTCATATTGCCACTCAACCACAATTGTAATAGAATTGGGGCCATTTAAAACATAAACCAAGAAAAAAAGCCCCTTAAATACTAAGAGAAAACAACATCTCCATGCCGAATTTTCTAAAGTTTGGGGTTTTACAAAATACTAACTTAATTCCAAAACTAGAGTTACACTTACACTTATGAATCTCTCTTCTACCAGAAGAATCACAGCAAGAATAGGAAGTAATACAGAGCCTCTATGTAATGCCTAGAAAATAAAAATAAAAATATTTAAAAGGCTCAATGTAATAATAATAAATTGTGAATTCCTCCTTACTTGACAAATTATCAATAAAGTAAGGACTTTCTAAACTGAGCTCTATATTATAGTTTAACCACACAAAAACACAAAACTTACCGAATTCCAAGTTTAACTCTTGCAAAGCAGAAGTTACAATAATTATTCTTAAATGAAGATTTGAGGAATGAAATATACCTAACGGAAACCGTGAAGTTATTGAAGTGTAGCAGATCATAAGATATCTCGGTGTCGACCATGATTGATTCATTTTTTTGTACTCCCAACAACAAAAAATACAACAAATCCAGTTGATATCATTGGTTCAAATAAGTTAGAATCTCCAATGTTTAAAGAATCTGAATTTTTATCACACTTAGCACTCATATTTGTTTTCATTCCAGCCGTTGAATCTAAATTTTGAACAACAAAGTGAATAGTGTGCACTGCATATGTTCTCTGGAATAAAACCCGCTAGTTTTGAATGAAACTTCTCTGAAGCATCCATTAAAGAAACATGGAAATGCAAGGTCTACATCCATTAGAGCAACATGGAAAGAGAAATTAGATCAACAACGAAACTTTGAAGATATCCATATCGATCTATGTAAAATTTTGAAGCAAAAGCGAAACACGGATATAAATTAAACAAAAGATACTTGAGTCAAACTATGGCGATGCCACAATGAGCCAGCAAGTAAGTACGGAGGAGAAATAGACTTTCCATTCTCGTTAAAAGGCAATAGCTCTGGTGATGGAATTTAGATCGATGTGTGTTAGTGAGGCCAGATCAGAACAAATTAGGGAAAACCGATGATTCATTTTTTGAGGACGACATTGGGTGAGATGAGGTGCGAATCTGAAGGAAGGCAAGGAAAATAACCTAGCAATTAGGTTTTCACGCTTAAAGATAAAATGGCTAAGCTGCCCAGTACAATTTGGTGTATTTACGATGCAACTAGCTGGGATAACGATTATAAACGTTGTAGTATGTTATCACAGTAATAACCGTGATCATATCTTCACATTTATAACTGTTATTAATCTGGATCGAAAAAATGTTACAATATATAAGTATTACAGTTTGTAGGATTTTATTTGATTTCTAATGATTTATCCTGTTTTCCAATTTTGCTGTGAAGAGAGAATAAGAGCGACGACTAATATTTGATCAGAGAAATGAAGCTTAGGGTTATAAGGATTTAGATGTTATATTTATAGGCAAAATAAATATCTAGATATTTTCGTTTAGATATTTTAGGATATTTTATTTTATCAATCATTCATTTAATTCGTCTTCTTTAAATTTGCATAATCACACACGACATCCAAAAGTCATGGAAATTGACATGTAACTAGATGTTGACATTACTGACCCAACGAAACTGGTTTCGTCGAATTCCGACTCCGTTTGCTCACACAGCGTATTTTTAATCGTCAAAATACTGACTGTTTTTCGCATTAAAAATCCGTATGGCCACATAATGACCCCAAAAATAACGAAAATTGAAATCTAGCAATAATTTAATATTGCAGATCCAACAAAATTAGTTTCGTCGAAAATGGAGGTCGTTTGCAAAGCTGGCTATTTTTAAAGCTCTAAATAACCTATTTAAATATATATATATTTAAAAATAATTAAATTAAATATTTATAAATAAATATTACCGTATATATCCACACTAGAATATCATACAACTCCAATTGGATTTATAACTCGATATTTCAAAATTCCCAGTTATATGGATATTCGATTTATATTGAAAATCCATTTAAAAATAAAAATAAATCGATATAAATTATAAAGGAATTCCATAGCGACTTTTCTAAAATTTGATTTGGACATAAATCAAAATCTACACAATGAAATCCCGATTTTTCTCTTCCACTAGAAAAATATACTTCACCAGCTCCGAAAGTTTCTTGTTTCACAGAAATCCGATTTAAAACGAATTCTATATATTCAGTTGAAGTTCAAATCGCCAATTAACGAACTGTCACGCCATTTCAAGCTCGAATTAATTATAATATAATCTATACGTTCAACTGTCGTTCAAATAATATATTCGTTATTCTAATTCAATTCTAAACTGAATTTAATATTTTAAATGATCCAATTCACACAGTATTGTGAATTCTGTTATTTCTGACTATTTCGGGTTTAAATATATTATTCTATTATTTATATTAATTGAATATTCAATATTATTTAATTAAATGACCATTTAAATCTCTAAACACTATTTAAATAATTAAAAATTAATTATTACACCGTAAAAATACGGGACATTACAGACCCAGTTCAAGGCATCAGTAGTCGCCCATTCGATGTGAAGATCGTCGGTCTTCAATCACCGTCTTCAATGTCTTTGAATTTTAATCGTCGTAGTAATTATTCAGAATGGGTTAAACTCGGTCTTTCCGAATAACTTGCGTACTTTATAATCAAAAATCAGGTGCTATAAATACACATCATACGCCTCATTCCAATTCAGAATATTCTTTTAATAAAATATTCAAATTAAAAGGGAAAGATTCCCCTTAATTTTATCAAAGATAAATTCTTTTAAATTTAATCTTTAATCTTCTATTTAAAGATTAAGTAAAACTCCAATTTGATTTTAATATCAAAAACTATTACTTTATTATTATTCAATTTTTAAAACTTAATCTTATATTTAACGGGGGTTAAAGAACCAATGTCATTTAAAACAGTTCACGATAAACCCAAAATCAGCTTCCAGTAAATATGGAATTTCCACGGAAATCGAATCAATGTATAATCGATAAAAAAATTCCTATCAGACTAATAATATAAATGGAATAACGACAAAGCCTTTTAAATTCCATACATAGTATCAGTCTTCTTTTACAGAAGCCTATCTCGATTATTATCAAATCGAATTTCCACTCAATTCCAATTTAATATATTAAATTGGAAAACTTGCCTTTAGAAAATTTCTTTTCAAATCTTAATAAAAAGATTTATAGATTCTAAATCATATTTTCACTGTTAATTGAGTTAAAGAACAAATGTCATTTAAAACACAGCTCACAATAAACCCAATTCACATATCATTTTATTCCAATCACTAAATATAATTGGAAACTCTAATAATCTTAATTAGAAGATTTATTTTTTTCATACGGGGTTTAAGAACAGTGTTTTTTAAGACACCATCCACGACAACCCAAAATCCAATTATTTTATTTAATTCCAATTAAATATTAATTAATTAGAAGACTTCATTAAATCTTAATTTAAAAGATTTATTCTAGTTAATAACTAGTTCGTTTCGAAAAATATATTTTTATCTTCTGTCGATCCAAAAACGGACATAAAAATCATCATTTTATTCTTCGTTGAATATTATTTTAAAATATTCATTATTTAAAAATATTCTTTATGTAAAAAGAATCTTTATGTAAAAATATTCTTTATATTACAATGTTCTTTATTTTAAAATATTCTTTATTTAAAAGATATTCTGAATCAGAATGCAACTCAATCATTTACCATATAACTTCGGTTATATGGATTTCATACATCGCATGTACACGGCAACAATGATTATTATCATTAAACAATCCATTCACATCCAGAGTAGAATTTATAACTGTGTGAGCATTAAAATGAATAAATAACGCTCATCGCAGCCTGTCAATGCATCGATTAACATACAACTAAATATTGGGACTAGTGTATGTCAAATATCATCCCAATACCCGTGTGGGGTTTTCAGCCAACAACAGTTCATCCAAATAAATCATTGGTTAATGAATTTAACCAATTTTAATTCCGCTAACATGTTGATGATAAATAACAAACATGTTATTATATTCCTAATGCCAAATGAAAATGTATTTTACTCACAAAATTTCCCTACATGTATCTAATGTATAATTTGACCATACAAATGTTACTTTGATTTGCATACAAATTCTATTGTATAATTTAACAATAAAATGTCGCTTTAATTTACATACAAATTCTAATGTATGTTTTAATAATAAAAATGATTCTTTAATTTACATACAAATTCTAATGTATGTTTTTGACAATGAAAATGATTCTTTAATTTACATACAAATTCTAATGTTTGTTTTGACAAATAAAATGATTCTTATATTTGCATATAAATTCTATTTTATGTTTTGCAAATAAAAACGGTTCTTATATTTGCATACCAATTCTATTTCAACAAAATGCATAAAGAGTAATTCATTCATTCTTGTTGACAATTATACTTTCAACAAAATGATTAAAATGATATTTTCATTTTTGTTGACAATTCTATTTCAACAAAATAATTAAAATGATATTTTCATTTTGTAAACAATTATAATTTAACAAAATGAATAAAAGAGATATTTCATATTGTTAACAATTCTAACTTTAACAAAATGAATAAAAGTGATAATTCATATTGTTAACAACTCTAATTTAATAAATTGAATAAAAATGATTCATTCATTTTGTTAACAACTCTAATTTAACAAAATGAATAAAAGTGATTTATTCATTTTTGTTGACAATTCTACTTTCAACAAAATGATTAAGAGTAATATTTCAATGTTGTTAACAATTCTAATTTTTACAAAATGAATTAAAGTGATATTTCATATTGTTAACTATTTTAACTTTAACAAAATGAACAAAAGTGATATTTTTGTTGTAACACAAATTTATTTAACAAAGTTGTTATTTTTGTTTTAACTCAAATCTATTTAAAAAATGTAATTTTTGTTTTCAGCCATCATATTTTGATAAAATGTAAATCTGTAACGACCCGAATTTTTAAACAATTTATTTTAAATATTTAATATGGTTTTAAATATTTAGTTGATAATGTAAATCGATTTTTTTATATACTGAGTCATCGATTTAGTAATCCAAATATGATTTATTTCGAATATATATAATCATCGTAATACGAAAATGAATTTAATTGAATTCAAAAATTTATAACTGAATTGAAAACAGTTCAGAAGATCAATACAAACTTCTGTTTGAACTAGAATAATAATAATAATTTATTATTGAAGAATTTATTTGTTTTGAATTTAAATTATATTATAATATGGTTATTTTATAATATATGTTCGCATTAAATTTTGTAGCCTATTCTGTTGAATCCAAAATAGTGTAATTACGTTGAAATGTCAGTTGGTAGATTGAAATAGCAATTCGTGATGTTAAGTGATGAACCCCGATATATTCGCAATGGATAAGATCGAAATCGAATCAGAAATCAAATCGATATCTGTTTAAAATAAAATGAAAATCTCTTTATATCAAATCAATTAATTGTTTTGGTACTTAATCTATACCTATAAAGTACCACCTACGTAGCTAACTCCTTCGTTGTTAAGTTTACTTCATCTCCTATAAATCGCAACTCTATCCCTGGTTAATTCTTCTGTTGAAAACGCAAACCCATAGAGCTTCAAAAAAAATAGAAACGGTTGTTCTTTATATAGTTGTGGCTTGTGGAATCCATCTCTTATACAATCAAAATCAAAATAAAAGCCACCACTCGCTCCATTTGCAAAACAAAATCAAAATCCTTTATTTTATTTTATTTTCGAACAAGCTTTTTTATTCGCCTTCCTCAAATCCAAATAAAATAGCAAGTTAGGGGCAAGTTCGACTTCGATACAGGGTTTCAAGTGATAAGGCGTATCATGGAGGACGGTGTAAGTGAATTCAAGGGTGAAAAGGGGATCGCGTCAGGTAGATTTGGATCGAGGCAAGAAGGACGTTGTCGTTGGTCGATGGAGGGGGTCAGCACTTCATGATTCTGATATCGCGATGATAACAGTAGGTGGTTGGGGGAGTTCGAGTGGTATCAGTGCAGATCTGGTGGTTCCCTCCGATTTCGACTATTGCGAGAGGCTGATCGCGGTGACTAAAGTCAATCGATAATGGGGAGTTTGCGATGAATGGTGAAAGTAAGGCATTGTGATTTTAGATTGGGTTTGAACTGATGTTGTCTTGAAGAGTGCGATGTCGCGGTTACTTTTAGGATATTCGCTATTTTAGGTAAAGCCGAAGTCACGATTGGGAATGGAGAGGTTGTGATGAGAAGATGAACTGCGTATCTGGGTATTGCGATGAGAGTAGTCTACGGGCACGGTGTTGATGGGTTTCTTCTGCAAATAGTAAAGATGAACGTGGGGATTCTATTGAACTAGGATTAGAGAAAAAAAATATAATTACTGTGCTTGAAGTTTGTGCAGGGACAAGTGAAAAAGGACCAGAATTCATCTCGAGGGGAGGCGTGTGTAATCAGGAAAGGAGGAGTTTTACAATGTAGTAAGGTAAAAAATTTAGTTAATTAAATTAGTTAACAATGTTTATTTTACATGTGTATACAAACTTTTAAAATAATAATACTAATAATAGCACTTTAATATGATAACAGTTTCGATGAAAAACGAAATTCTCTATGTTGCAAAGGCTTAAGCTTGCGATGGAATTGGGTTTGGAAATTGTTGGAGTTGGCAAAGATTTTAAATTTAATCGATTATGATTCGATTTAATTTAAAATTGAAAGCGGATTGCAAATAAAATCACGGTCAGTAAATCTCACTCACCTCTTTATTTAGAATTATTTTTATTCGTTAAAAATAATTATTTGTTGCTTGTTGAATGCTTTTTGGTTGATTTAAATATATTAGTTATTTAGGGTTGACTATTATATATATATTGGGTTAATGATTGGATTGTTCCCGCAGTCTCATTAGCGGATGCCCGCGGTAGCATTAGCGGATGATTCCCCTATACGCCCCACAAATATATATTAGTGGATGACTTTCATACCGTGATATCCTGCCTCGAAGCAGGATGGGTATTATTTATGTTGACTAACGTCTATGGATGCAGGAAAAAACAGGTTGTAGGGATCCAACTGGATTCCTCAAAAATATATTATCTGTTTGTTTGTTTGTTTGCACATATACTGTCATATATGATATGTTAGAAAACCTGTCAATTATAATTGGTTGTTTTGATTGTTTGAAATATCACTGGGTCTTAATGTTGATTTATAAAAATATCGCAAAAGAGATTTTGAGATTTAAAAGGAAAATTCTATTTTTTTAAAATAGAATTTGAATTTAGAATGGGCTAAAGATATCTACTTGTTTTGGAAATAAATAAAACAAGTATTGAATTTATAAACGATGTTTATAAATTAAATAATACAAGACATTAAAGTAAATTTATAAATGGTGTTTATAAATAAAGTAGATTTATCTTCGTTGGATAATCAGATAATTGAAATGAAATTATAAACAACGTTTATAGAAATAAGGTGAGAAAAATTACCATTGGATAATTTGAATATTTAAATTCAAATGTGAATTTAAAAATAGAAATGGGGAAATCGTTTTAAAGAAATAAACGATGGAATGTATTCTGATGTTCAGAATATAAATTGGACTAAAATAAATTCGTAAGGATTATGATTTGAATTCGATTAGTTCGAATTTTATTTAAATAGAAGTCAAATTGAATAAAGAGAATTTCAAATAGAATTTGTATAAAGAGAATTTCAAATAGAATTTGTATATAGGGAATTTGCATAGAATTTGAATATAGAATTTGAATAGAATTTGAATATAGAATTTGAATAGAATTTGAATATATAGAATTTGAATAGAATTTGAATATACAGAAATTTGAATAGAATTGAATAGAATTTGAATATAATTGAAAATGGAATTTGAAAATAGAAATTTCAAATAGAATTTGAAAATAGAAATTTCAAATATAATTTGAAAATAGAAATTTCAAATAGAATTTGAAAATAGAAAGTTGAAATCATTTCGAAATGGGAACGACGAAATATATTTCAGAATGTGGATTTTTAAACAGAATAGAAAATAAATCCAAAGGATTTATAATTTGTAAAAGGAATTGGAATTTGATATAGAAGATCGAAGTATAAATAATTTATTACCGGTTAAGGAAAACCCGACAATTATAGATAATTGGAAATGTTAAGTTGAATTGGGAAAATTAGTTTGATATATATTAAAAATATATCAGAATGGAGTTGAATTTATTTTAATGAAGTTTAAAAGTTTATATATATAAATATAATTAAAACGAACTCGCCACAGCGCGACAGTTCGTAAATTGGCGTTTCGAACTTCAATTGAGTTTACAGAACTCAATTGAAGTCGGAATTCTTTGAAACAAAAACCGTCAGGACCAATTAGATAATAGTTTTCTAATGGAAGAGAAAGTTCTGAATTTCGTCGTATATATTTTGAGTGATGTCAAAATCAAATTTTCAGAAAAACAGCGCCATAACCATTTAAAAACCATAACGGTTTATTTAATTTTATAACAGGATTTTAAGCAGATAAAATCCGAATTTCTTTTTAGAAAATTTCAGATTTGAGTTGTAAATTATATGTGAACTCAAGTGGAGTAATGAATTGATTTTTGAAACAAAAATCAAATTTTTAATTATTAAATAAAATTATCTAATTTGAATAAAAATTAGTTAATGAAATTTTGAATCAAAATTGGACTTTGAATAAGTGAACTGAATTTGTAAATTCATATCTGGAATCGAATATTGGAATTTGAGTTGAAAATAACATTTGATTGTTTATTATATTTGAACGTGATATGTTCAAATAGAAAGTGAAATAGGCAAAAGAGTTAATTAAAGAATAAATTAGCTAATCGAGTTTAAAATGACTGGATTGAGTTGTAATAAATTGGGAATGGATAGATATATGTTAGACAGGTATGCAATGAAGTATATGAAGAGATATATTGAAATGCCTAACAAAAAGGTACATGTAACACCCCGTAATTTTATAACATTAAAATTCACAAATTAAAGTATACTTAATTTTTAGAAAAGAATTAAGTGAAATGGGTTGCGCAGATATATATATATATATATATTGATATATATATATATATATATATAAATTAAAAATTAAATAAATAAATATGCGAAAAAGTTAAAAACAGCGAATTGGGAGGGGGAATAACCGAACAGGCCCATTTTTTAGGTCGACCCGAGCCTTGCTGGGTCGACTAGGGGTTAATCCAGGGTGTTTGGCTGTCAACCCGTGGGCCGATTCGCTCAAATGCAGATTTTGCATTTGATTGGTTCTCATGGTTCAGGGTTAATCTAATGGTCCTAAATAACTTCCTACACCTATAAATACATCCTAATGCTAACCCTAAACCTAATTAAAATAGAATAGTTACCGTCATACCATCGCCATGGAAATCAATGGAGCCGCCGCCAACTAAGAAAGAAGAAAAGCAAATTCAATTCTAATTCTCTCAACCCTAAAGCAAAGCAAAACTCTCTCTTTTCTTCTCTAAATTGTGAGTATGATGATCTTAACAAGATTATTATCATTTTAATTAGGTTGAGTTATGAATGAATTATGAGTAGATGGTGTGAATAATCATATATGTTGTTGTAAACCCCTTTTGCTATCATGTATATTGTAAATCCAATGTTATGTGATGATGATATCTTATATGTTGTAAATCATGCTATGATGATGTTATGTATGTTGAAAGTTTCTATGCTAAGTTGTGACGAATCATACATGTTAAAAAGGCGATAATGTTACCATCTATGCTAGTTAGTTCATATTAATTAAATCATCTTGTTTGGGTTATTTTGATCTATATGACAAGTCACATATGCAAGTTAGATTGATTATGAACATATACCAAGACATCTATTATGACATCTAGAATTATGCTATGACATATGTGATATCCTATGCTAGTTCACACCATCATTATATTGCCTAAAAACCCCATATGCAAGTTTATGTATAGATTTGGGCTATGATCATATCATATAAATTGAGACATTTAACAAGTTGACACCTTTTGATCCTTAACATGTGTAGTTAATGCAAGTTTCACCCCTATCATGATTAGATTTATTTTAATTGTCTATATGTTGTGATAATTTATCTTTGTGCTAGGTGTTAGACTATACATGTCTAGCCTATATTATGCGTTGAATAAGCGAACGTATAAACGTGGGGTAGGGGTAATATTAAGGATTTAATATTAAAAAGTTGGGGTGCAATTGATATGATTTTGCATGCCATAAGTGGATGGCCATAATTGAGTCAATTATGGACATCATTAAAAGTTGACTTAATTAATAATTTGAATAGGGAATTATTAAACCTGGGGTAAAAGATTTTAAGTGTTAATCAATGCTTAGGACACGAGGTTTGACTCGTTTGTGACGTAAACCTGCCCGGACCCGCCCGACAAATCCAGTGGTCACAAATGTCAGCCCAATGTGAGAGGTCCTAGGCCTAAACTAAAGCATAACGGTTGTAAAGACACGAGGTTAGACTCTTTTATGGTGTAAGACTGCCCGGACCCGCCCGGCAAATCCAGCTGCCATAAATGCCAGTCTAATGTGAGAGGTCTTTATGAGGTTATGGCCTGAATGAATTAAGAAATACTTAACCAGATAAACATGTAAGCTGGGACATGGGGGTTAAGTAGGTGCCTTGGGTGGCATGAGGAATCTAAGGGGTGCCCTTAGTGGCATGTGAAATACGATTAGTAAGACTTAACCAAACACACATGTAAATGAACATGACTAAGAGGGTTAAGTGGGATATACTAGTGACAAGCTTAGGTGGGTAGCTTGTGGGGGCCCATTTCGACCAGTATCCCAAACGTATCTTTGTGGGCTCGACCCAAGTCGAGGATGGGACACGCATGCTGGGTTCGACTCTAAGAGGCCAAAACGGGGAGCGGTGGCAACGCAAGTCCAACGGGTTTCGTATGCGTGTGTGGACCCGGGCTGGTAGGTAAGATGTTGTTGCATTGTGTAGGTATAAGCCGTGCATTCTCAAGTTGTATCGGGTTGCCACTTTAGGGGAGTGATACACCCCACTGTGGGGCCAGCACGGGTATCTATGAGTAGGGAGCCGATCGAAAGTGGGTAGTGGGGTACACCTAGTGGAGATAGGGGCAGACAGCACCTATGTAGTCAGCTAGGGGTACGTAAGGCTGTTTGTAAAGTTTCTGTGTGAAGCAAGTGGGATCAAACAATAGGGTGACTGGTGTGGTGCAGTGTAGTAATGTGCGGTGCAGTGTAGTAATCATTCGTTAGTAATTAGGTGTGCCTTTACCGTTATCTTTAACGTTATCTTAAACGCTATCTTTATCTTCCTAAGGGTTCATAGACATTTACTTGTCTTCCAGCTTATGCCTTAGTCTAGTTATTTTGATAATAGTATTGTTAGAATTATCATACTCGCCAGACTTTATGTCTGACCCCCTCTATTTCTATTCTTTTTCCCTCTCCAGGTCCTCAGGTTGGGCCCAGCTCTAGTGGAGTTTGATTGAATTGCTTCATCTCTCTTTGGAAAGCTTGGACCGCTGAAGTAAAGTCTAGCTTGTTATCTTTTTAATGGCTATTTATGTAATGGGATTATGTATTTTGTTTTTATGAAGATGGATATTGTACTTGGTTATGATCTATGGTTTTATGATGTAACAAACATGTTTAATTTCCGCTGCAATAAAATGAAGTTTTAGATTTCCAAGTACTATTTATTATCTGTCTTGTTGTAATTTTTCTGTTCTATATTCACTTATAACCTCCATGGAAGTTAATGCATTCCCTTTGTGAGTGACATTAATGGACGTGGGGTGTTACACGTGGTATCAGAGCTTAAGGTTACCAGAACAGATAAAAATACTTTAGAAAAATAGTTATTTTTGGAAGAAGTGTTTTCAAAAACATGTTTTAATGAGAAATTTAAAGAGAAAAGTTTTTAAGAAAAACATAATCCCCAATAGCCACATATCTTTATCTTTCGAATTCTCCATTTTGAATCTTTCCTTTTTCGTTTCAGCATGGCTGAAGATCTTAATCTACCCGACGGTGTAACGATACCAGGATGGTATAGGAGGTTGTTAGATGCTAGGGCCGCTGCAGGTCCAGCCAATGTTCCTCCACCACCAGTTGCACCCATTCCTCCTCCTCCTCCTCGGGTAGATACTTTTGCAAAGACGTGTAAGGAATTTAAAGCTATGGGTGGAAAACCCTTTCAAGGGTCAGAAACATTTGTGGAAGCTAGAGATTGGCTTAAGGAGGTGGAAGAATTGCTAGAAATCTTTGAAGTGGAAGAAGGGAGGAGAGTTAGATTAGCAGCTTGGCTAATGAAGGGAGAGGCCTCGTTTTGGTGGGAGGTCACTAATGGGGAGCGTCCTGTTGACTCTTGGGCGGATTTTAGACGTAGGTTCGAGGCGAAGTTTCTCTCTAGGGCGGAAGAAAATCTATAAATGGAAAGGTTCTAGACATTGAAGCAAGGAAGCTCATCAGTGAAAGAATATGTCAACAAATTTAATCAGTTAGCAAGGTTTGGCTTGGACTTAGTAAACACGCCGGAGAAGAAGGCGCTGAGGTTCGTTAATGGATTGAATGAACCGTTGCAAGGGTTGGCTATGACCCACATCCCTATGGGGGCCACCTTTGAGAAGCTAGTAGACATGGCACTCATGCACGAGGAGAAAGGCACTAAAGCTGATAAGGCACCCGAGAAGAAAGGGGATCAAAATAAGGGTGGCAAAGGCAACAATGCTAAGGGGAAGAAGAAATGCTTTAACTGTGGGACACCAGGCCATCTCAGCAAGGATTGCCGAAAGAAAAAGAAGACTGGTTGTTTTCACTGCTGTGAAGCAGGACATCTAGTGAAGGACTGCCCAAAGAAGGGGCAGAGGGCAGGGGCTACCTCGGGAGGACAGGTGCAGGCTCTTCTGGCACCAGGGCAGGCAAGGGGACAAGTTCAGGCTCTCGTGGTCCCACCGCTGCAAGAACGAGGTAGAACCATTTCTGTTGAAAGCTTAGTTTTTCTGTTTGATCATCCTGTCCGTACCTTATTCGATTCGGGCGCATCACATTCGTTTATCTCTACATCATTAGTTGAATCACTGGACTTAAACACCAGTTTAGTAGAGGATCCCTTAGTTGTTTCGAATCTAATAGGGGGCTCAGCTTATTTGTCCATGATGTGTTTGGATTTGAAAATTTCCATACTTAGCGTTGAATTTAGATGTGATGCTTATGTGTTGGGCTTCACGGGCTATGGGCTGATTTTAGGAATGGATTGGTTATCCAGAAATGGGGCCGTTCTTGATTGTGAAAGGAGAGTAGTTAGGCTCGTGACTCGCCTTGGCAACACTCTCGAAATCTTCTGTAATCCCATAAATTTGGTTATGCTAAGTTATCTAGAATCGCTTGACGCGTCTGAGGAAAATCTATGATCTGTTAGAGTGGTCCGAGAATATTCGGATGTGTTTGAGGAGGTGAAGGGCTTGCCTCCGAAGCGGGAGATAGATTTTCAAATATATCTTGTGGATAATGAGAAACCAGTATCTTTGCCAGTACGCCATATGGCTCTACGTGAAAGGAGGGAACTCGATAAGCAAGTGAAGGAGTTGCTTGAGAAGGGGTTCATAAGACGAAGTGTATCAGAGTGGGGTGCTCCAGTAGTATCTGCCACGAAGGCGGATGGGTCCCTTAGACTGTGTGTGGAATATAGAGAACTTAATAAACTTACTAAGAATAATAGACACCCACTGCCGAGGATTGACGATCTCTTCGATCAGTTAGTTGGCGCCTCAGTGTTTTCGCAGTTGGACGTAGCCACTGGGTTCCATCATTTGAGAGTGGCCGAGGATAGCATAGACAAGACTGCCTTTAGGACTCCGGACGGTTTCTATGAATGGCTAGTGATGCCCTTCGGTTTGACAAACGCCCCAGCATATTTTGTTGATTTGGTGAGTAGGGTGTTTAGGGAGTACCTTAACAAATTCGTGGTAGTCTTTGTAGATGACATCTTGATCTTTTCTAAGGATGAAGAAGAGCATGCCCTACATCTTAGGGAAGTGTTGGAGACCCTACGAGCGCATAGCCTTAAGGCTAAATTTTCTAAGTGTCACTTTTGGAGGAAGGAAGTATGGTTCTTGGGGCACGTGGTTTCCAAAGAAGGGATAGCCGTGGATCCCGCGAAGGTGGTGGTCATCCAAGATTGGAACGTCCCTAAAAAGGCTACCGAAGTGAGAAGTTTCTTGGGGTTGGCTGGCTACTATAGGAAGTTTATCAAAGACTTCGAAAAGATATCAGCTCCATTGACACGCTTGACGAAGAAGAACCTAGTTTTCACATGGGACGTAGATTGTGATGATGCGTTCCAACGTTTGAAGAGAGCTTTGACTTCAGCCCCAGTCTTAGTATTGCCAGACGGGAGTAAGCCGCTTACCGTTTATACTGATGCTTGTGGGACAGGACTAGGCGCAGTCTTAATGCAAGAGGGTAGGGTAATAACCTATGATGGAAGGCAGTTGAGAGCGCATGAGAAAAATTATCCTACACATGACCTAGAATTGGCCGCTATTGTTTTCGCGCTTAAGTCTTGGCGTCATTATCTTCTTGGCGAGAAATTCGAATTATTCACTGACCACAAGTCTTTAAAATACCTATTCTCTCAAAAGGACTTTAACTTAAGGCAGCAAAGGTGGATGGAGTTCTTAGCGTCCTACGACTTCGAAATAGCCTATACCCCTGGCAAGGGTAACGTGGTGGCGGATGCCTTAAGTAGAAAAAGGTTATCCTTAAGTCCTTTGTTTGTGGAGCGGCGAAGCTTAGAATTTATTTCGATGTTTGACTTTAGACCTTCTGTTGACTTTGTACCCGGTTTGCTAGCATCCTTGGAGGTCAGACCTACGCTTTTAGGATGGATTGGCGAGGCACAGCGAGACGACCCGCAGTTGGTTGAGTTAGTAGAAAAACTCAAAGGAGGGGAGTCATCAAGCCATCTTTGTAGGTATACCCTAGACGATAAGGGTTGGTTACGTAGGGACGGTAGACTTTGTGTACCAAAAGACGATGACCTAAGGAAGACTATTCTTGACGATGCACATCGTTCGAAGATGACCATTCATCCTGGTGGGGACAAGATGTACAAAGACATGAAGCGAGTTTTCTTTTGGGCCGGTATGAAGAGGGACGTGGCCGAGTATGTCGCTAGATGCTGGGTGTGCCAACAAGTAAAAGCGGAGCAAAAGAAACCCGGTGGGTTACTTCACCCATTGGAGGTTCCACTATGGATATGGGAAAGCGTCTCGATGGACTTTATTGACGGATTACCGAGATCGAGAAAGGGTAATACGGGGATTTGGGTTATAGTAGATAGACTTACTAAAAGCGCCCATTTCATTCCCGTAAAGAGTAAGAGGACTGCTCCATGGTTAGCCTCCGTATACGTTCGAGAAATAGTTCGTTTGCACGGTGTTCCTTCTAGCATAGTGAGCGACCGCGATCCTATTTTCACTAGCAAATTTTGGAGAAGCTTACAAGAGGCGGTAGGGACTCAGTTATGTTTGGGCACCGCATATCATCCTCAGGCGGACGGCCAGACCGAGAGGGTGAATCACATTCTAGAGGATCTGTTGAGGCTATGTATCCTAGACTTTGGGGGTACATGGGAAGAGCATCTTCCATTGGTGGAGTTCGCATATAATAACAGCTTTCAGTCCAGCATTGGGAGACTTTAGAGAAGATCGACTTGATTCGAAGGAGGACGAAAGCAGCACAGGATAGGCAGAAATCTTATGCGGATAAGAGGAGGACAGATCTCGAGTTTGAAGTTGGGGACATGGTCTTTGTCAAAGTGTCTCCATTACGGAACGTTTTTCACTTTGGGTCCGTTGGGAAATTAGCACCAAGGTTTGTAGGGCCGTTTCCTATTAAGGAGAGGATTGGACGAATGGCGTATAGAGTGGAGTTGCTCGAGAGACTTAGTGGTGTACATGATGTATTCCATGTGTCACATTTGAGGAAGTGCTTGCACGAGATCGCGGAAGTGGTAGAGCCGAGCTTTCTTAGAGAGGTGGAGATAGAGCGTGATGCGACAATTCGACGAGCTCCTACGCGCATTCTTGGGTCAGAGATTAAGAAGCTGAGAAATCGAGAGGTCAGACTGGTCAAAGTACAATGGGGAGACGATGAGAGCAACGCTACTTGGGAGACATAAGAGAAGATGCGTTCACGATACCCTTTCCTTTTTGAGGGTATGTCTTTTAATTTCTCCTTTATCGCTTAGCTTGTACTTATCTTATCTTTAGTATATCCTCTCGCTAGTATCTTTGACCTTTAGTTAGGATAATCCTATGGTTGAAACATGTGTTTGAGACATGTTATGTATGGTGGATGCAAAGTGGATGCAAGTGTTTGCTAGTGGTTGCTCGTGGATGCATATACACACACTATTAGGCACCAGATCGGCTTAGTCACTTCATATTGCATATTGCATATATATCGATGTATTTAGTAAATTGGATGTATAATGGTTGTATTATCATATAGTTGCTGCATTCGGGTGGATGGTTGTGCACGCATATAGAATTAATATGTATCATCAGGAATCTTTTGCATACATATTGGACGCATGGCACTATCATGAATTGCACTAAGGAGGTCGACTGAATCAGTAGACCGCCTAATTTTGCATTAGATATGGACATATACACACACTGTGCATATAAACATTAAAGCATTAGAAGTCTTTTAAGGACAATGGATGCAGGTGTTTGATGGTTGAGTAGATGGACGATTAGATGGTAGGATATACATTCTTCTTGACTTGGAGATTACGGGGACGAAATCCTTTAAGGAGGGGAGAATGTAACACCCCGTAATTTTATAACATTAAAATTCACAAATTAAAGTATACTTAATTTTTAGAAAAGAATTAAGTGAAATGGGTTGCGCAGAGAAATATATATATATATATTGATATATATATATATATAAAAATTAAAAATTAAATAAATAAATATGCGAAAAAGTTCAAAACAGCGAATTGGGAGGGGGAATAACCGAACCGGCCCATTTTTGAGGTCGACCCGAGCCTTGCTGGGTCGACTAGGGGTTAATCCAGGGTATTTGGCTGTCAACCCGTGGGCCGATTCGCTCAAATGCAGATTTTGCATTTGATTGGTTTTCATGGTTCAGGGTTAATCTAATGGTCCTAAATAACTTCCTACACCTATAAATACATCCTAATGCTAACCCTAAACCTAATTAAAATAGAATAGTTACCGTCATACCATCGCCATGGAAATCAATGGAGCCGCCGCCAACTAAGAAAGAAGAAAAGCAAATTCAATTCTAATTCTCTCAACCCTAAAGCAAAGCAAAACTCTCTCTTTTCTTCTCTAAATTGTGAGTATGATGATCTTAACAAGATTATTATCATTTTAATTAGGTTGAGTTATGAATGGATTATGAGTAGATGATGTGAATTATCATATATGTTGTTGTAAACCCCTTTTGCTATCATGTATATTGTAAATCCAATGTTATGTGATGATGATATCTTATATGTTGTAAATCATGCTATGATGATGTTATGTATGTTGAAAGTTTCTATGCTAAGTTGTGACGAATCATACATGTTAAAAAGGCCATGATGTTACCATCTATGCTAGTTAGTTCATATTAATTAAATCATCATGTTTGGGTTATGTTGATCTATATGACAAGTCACATATGCAAGTTAGATTGATTATGAACAAATACCAAGACATCTATTATGACATCTAGAATTATGCTATGACATATGTGATATCCTATGCTAGTTCACACCATCATTATGTTGCCTAAAAACCCCATATGCAAGTTTATGTATAGATTTGGGCTATGATCATATCATATAAATTGAGACATTTAACAAGTTGACACCTTTTGATCCTTAACATGTGTAGTTTATGCAAGTTTCACCCCTATTATGATTAGATTTATTTTAATTGTCTATATGTTGTGTTAATTTATCTTTGTGCTAGGTGTTAGACTATACAAGTCTAGCCTATATTATGCGTTGAATAAGCAAACGTATAAACGTGGGGTAGGGGTAAAATTAAGGATTTAATATTAAAAAGTTGGGGTGCAATTGATATGATTTTGCATGCCATAAGTGGATGGCCATAATTGAGTCAATTATGGACATCATTAAAAGTGACTTAATTAATAATTTGAATAGGGAATAATTAAAACTGGGGTAAGAGATTTTAAGTGTTAATCAATTCTTAGGACACGAGGTTGGACTCGTTTGTGACGTAAACCTGCCCGGACCCGCCCGGCAAATCCAGTGGTCACAAATGTCAGCCCAATGTGAGAGGTCCTAGGCCTAAACTAAAGCATAACGGTTGTAAAGACACGAGGTTAGACTCTTTTATGGTGTAAGACTGCCCGGACCCGCCCGGCAAATCCAGTTGCCATAAATGCCAGTCTAATGTGAGAGGTCTTTATGAGGTTATGGCCTGAATGAATTAAGAAATACTTAACCAGATAAACATGTAAGGTGAGACATGAGGGTTAAGTAGGTGCCTTGGGTGGCATGAGTAATCTTGGGGGTGCCCTTAGTGGCATGTGAAATACGATTAGTAAGACTTAACCAAACACACATGTAAATGAACATGACTAAGAGGGTTAAGTGGGATATACTAGTGATAAGCTTAGGTGGGTAGCTTGTGGGGGCCCATTTCGACCAGTATCCCAAACGTATCTTTGTGGGCTCGACCCAAGTCGAGGACGGGACACGCATGCTGGGTTCGACTGTAAGAGGCCAAAACGGGGAGCGGTGGCAACGCAAGTCCAACGGATTTCGTATGCGTGTGTGGACCCGGGCTGGTAGGTAAGACGTTGTTGCATCGTGTAGGTATAAGCCGTGCATTCTCAAGTTGTATCGGGTTGCCACTTTAGGGGAGTGATACACCCCACTGTGGGGGCAGCACGGGTATCTACGAGTAGGGAGCCGATCGAAAGTGGGTAGTGGGGTACACCTAGTGGAGATAGGGGCAGACGGCACCTATGTAGTCAGCGAGGGGTACGTAAGGCTATTTATAAAGTTTCTGTGTGAAGCAAGTGGGATCAAACAATAGGGTGACTGGTGTGGTGTAGTGTAGTAATGTGCGGTGCAGTGTAGTAATCATTCGTTAGTAATTAGTTGTGCCTTTACCGTTATCTTAAACGCTATCTTTATCTTCCTAAGAGTTCATAGACATTTACTTGTCTTCCAGCTTATGCCTTAGTCTAGTTATTTTGATAATAGTATTGTTAGAATTATCATACTCGCCAGACTTTATGTCTGACCCCCTATATTTCTATCCTTTTTCCCCCTCCAGGTCCTCAGGTTGGGCCCAGCTCTAGTGGAGTTTGATTGAATTGCTTCATCTCTCTTTGGAAAGCTTGGACCATTGAAGTAAAGTCCAGCTTGTTATCTTTTTAATGGCTATTTATGTAATGGGATTATGTATTTTGTTTTTATGAAGATGGATATTGTACTTGGTTATGATCTATGGTTTTATGATGTAACAAACATGTTTAATTTCCACTGTAATAAAATGAAGTTTTAGATTTCCAAGTACTATTTATTATCTGTCTTGTTGTAATTTTTCTGTTCTATATTCACTTATAACCTCCATGGAAGTTAATGCATTCCCTTTGTGAGTGACATTAATGGACGTGGGGTGTTACAGTACACGCTTAAATTCTATATGAGGTTTTATGCGCCATATCGGCTAGCCGCTTGGTTTTTCTTTTTCTTTTTGATTGGAGAGGCATGTGTGGCGGTTTGGGGATTTTCTCGATGCTCCTGGTACAAAGGAGGTTATGGCGAAATTTTCCGGAAATTTAAGGAGTTAGAATATTTTTAAGAAAAATTGATAGTTAAAAATCAATGTATCGATATATATATAGAATTCGATAAGGAAACAAATTTAAATATAGAATATAATAAACAAAAAGGAAAATCTATAATTAAACCCGGTAGAATTAGAAGAAAGAAACGTTACGAGTTTAAAATGAATAATCGGTTTTTATAACGTTGATTATTCGAGATAAGTGGTTTTGTCCGTTTTGAAGTTAAGGATGTTTTCAGTCAAGGTCTGAGAGGTAGTTATACCCCAACTTGATCGATTTCATTTTTAATTGATAAATAGCAAGATCCAATCTCAAAGAGAAGTGTTTGAATAATAGTTAGTTGAATAAAATATTTTGGGTTGTTTGTAACGATGTTTTACACAACAGTCGTTTTAACCCAGGAAAGTGGAATTTTGGAAATATATCATAAATATTTCCTACGTATAAAAATAACCGAGTCGTGAAAGAGATAAGTGATTGAAAATGTTTTCACTTGCGAATAGAATATATTTTCTAAGTATAGAAAATAAAAGAAAGTTATATAGGGAAATGTTTTTTCCAACTAGCGTAAGAGATCAATAAGATTACTGAAATATTTGGTTAACAAATATTTGATAGGGAAATGAAGAAGTGAATTAATTAATGAAATATTAATTAACAGGCCCAGTGATTGTTTGATGTTTTGAATGGATGTTTGTCTATTTTTCTTCGATAGTTAAATAACCGACTATCGAAGTGTTTGCCAATATCGTTGTCAATATGGAGAGACCGGTTGGATTATTATCCGAGAACCACTTTGTATTGGCAGTAACGTTGCGAATCAGATTATATGAAGATAATCGAAGACGAAATAAAGTGCAAGGGCTTTTTCTATTAATAGAAATTGTGCCTTCGGTTTCGTTCAATCCCAGAACGAACGTAAATGGACGAATGTCTGACAGAGTATTTCCAATGATCGAATATGTTAGTATGTATAAATATATATGGTGGCAACGGATTTATTCCCTTAGCGTAATATCCAGAATATATTTGTGCAAATCACTTAGTGATTAACGGGTCTGACAATGTGGCATTCAAAGTAATTTGTGCTATCAATGAATGATAAGAAATCGTAGCCTTAGGCCTCAACAACTGGGAAATGACAAAAATCGGGCAGGCAGCATGGCTATGTGGGTCGCTCCCATTAGGGTGTATAATCACCTATCTAGAGATTCATTTAATTCCTTATTCTATTCGATGTTGTCCCATTCAGGAAAAGGTTGCTAATCCCAACCGTTGGTGATATACATTCGATACACTCAAGCGAAATGAGTGGTCGGTCATGTGTGGGCCGGGTTGCAAGACGTTCTTGTTGAACCTAGTGTATTCCTCTCTAGAGATACACTATCGGAAGGTGGTTCCATACCTTGTCATGTTGGAATCCAATCTCCAATAAGCGCCCTGCGGTTTTTGATTTAATATTATATATGGAGCGTGAGATGCAAGCGTTCCACTAGATTGTTATTCATTTGATTTAGACACTATTATAATATCACTGGATTTTCGTATCAAAGTGGTTTTGGGTTATAGTAAGGTAAAAACCGTCCATGTTTATGTGTGGGCTGGTCTTACTATTATCCTTTCTTTCGAAAGGATTTTGAAAGTTAAACAAATGGTCGGAGTTTACTCACACCAGTCCCATGACTGACCCAGAGTTTATTTTGTTTGTTTTCCCTGAGCTCTTGGGTGCCCAAATTTGTACGGGCAGTCAAGTAGTCGGGATTTTACAGATTCACTTGGAAGAGCTGGAAGCAGGAGGCTTCACCAGTTAGCTATAGAATATCATATTTCCGCTGTGTACTATGTTGTATCTGGAAACAGGTGTTTATAACTGTTCCAGGAATAACTGTTGTGCTCTGATGATGGTATGTATATAAAGTTACTGATTTGTATTTCAAAAAGTTATGTTATTTAATATATTTTATTCGTTCCGCTGTGAGTTTGTGATCTTCATTTTCTTCTATTCTAATATTTCTTTTTTCTATTTCTCATCCTCTAACTTCTTTCTAATAATGATTTGTATTTCTGTTTAATTTGGGTTAGATGTGTGGTGTTATTAGTCAACTCAGATAGTACGGATTTGCGGGCCGTTACAAAATCTTTGTTTCAACTAATATGTTTTGACAAAAAATGTACATTTTGTTTCAACTATTCTCATTTGACAACATGTTCAATTTTGTTTCAATTAATCTTTTTGACAAAGATGTATATTTTGACTCAACTAATCTATTTTGTTAAAAATGACAATTTTAATCCAACAATTATATTTTGACAAAAATGATAATTATAATTCATCTATTCTATTTTGTCAAAACGAAAATTTTATTTCAACAATTCTAATTTGACAAAAATGTATATTTTTATTTCAACTAATATGTTTGACAAAAATGTTTATTTTTATTTCAACTAACATGTTTGACAAAAATGATTATTTTTATTTCAACTAACATGTTTGACAAAAATGATTATTTTTATTTCAACTAACATGCAAAAATGATTATTTTTATTTCAAATAACATGTTTGACAAAATGACAAATTTTGTTTCAACTATTACATTTTAACAAAAATGTCAAATTGGGTTTCAACTATTATAATTTGATAAAGTGACAAATTTGATTTCCACTTTTATAACTTGTCTTTTTGTAGTAACAAGATTATGGTAAAAATATATTCTTTAATAGCCAATCTTTTATTGCGACCAAAATTGACAATAAAAACGTATCTTTCTATTTTACTCTTTTTATTGTAACTAAATGACAATAAAAATATATCTTTTCATTCTACTCTTTTTATTTTGTTGAACAAAGTGACAACAAAAATGAAAGCTTTTTATTGAAACGAAGTGACAATAAAAATGCAATCTTTTTATTATAATTTCTTTTATTGAAATGAAGTAAAACTAAAAATGCAATCTTTTTGTTATATTCTTTTTATTGAAAATGAAGTGACAGTAAAAATGCAATCTTTTTATTATAATTTCTTTCATTGAAATGAAAACAAATTTTTGACAAAGACTATGTTTCCATATATCTAAGTAAAAGATGAAACTCATATTATTAAACCCAATCGTTATTCGTAGATCTAAAATAAAAATAATTTTTTTATTCCACATCGATATCTAACAATAATTCTAGATTCAAATAAAAGAAAGAATTTCTATTGTAGATCCAGATCTAACAAACTTGAGTATCATAATCCATCACAATCATCAATCAACTAATTCCAATCCAAACATCACAGATCTGATTTTATAATCGTACATACATGGATTTCAAATAGCGAGAAATAATTAAATTTTGATTACAAAAGTAGAAATATCACATTGGGGGTTTTGTATTCTTCAAAATTTTAGATCTTTCCGTTTCAACTCTGGTCTGTTCCATAACGTAGATCTTATCGCTACGAATCCAACGCTTCTGAAATCGTCTGATTTCATCGCTGTTTGAATGAGATATGATTATTTAAAGATTTGATTACATAATAATTTAATTAAATAAATAATTAAAAATTCTACAATTGCATTTAGCCTAATAAAAATTGGCCGTTCCTTCCCTTTCTTCATCGTGACCTTCAGGAGTAAAAACGAACCTAACATCCAAGACTTCATCACGCCACCGCCGCCGCTAGCCTCCACCGGACCCTGATCTGACACCATCCCTCCGACCGCCGCACCTCACTCCTCACGCGCCCCGACCATCTCGCCACTCGCATAGCCCCTCTGCTCGCAACAGGCCTTCGAATGCTGGTAGTTTGCACGTAGAAATTGAGGGATTCACATCATAATTTTCGATCACAGCCGCTCAATTTGTAGAGCACTCATAGCTCTTCGATTCTCCCTTATATTGTTTTGAAAATTATAGAGCGGATTTGGAGAAATCAATGGAAGAAAACCGGAGCGCGAGGGCCATTGAAAAAAAGAACTGGCGGCTGCGTTTGTGTTAAGAGAATTAGGGTTTACTACTTTCTAGTGTATTTATAATTTAATATTATTAAATTCATTTGTTTACAAAAAAGCCCGTTAACTTTTACCAGCTCCAAATTCATCCCAACTGATGTTGTCCCTAGCCAAATACCCCCGTACGAACACAATAGGCTAGGTCTCGTCAGCCCATTTGATCATCTCAGCCCTCTTTTCTTTAATTTAAAATATACAACATTTAATTATTTAATTTGGCCGTACATTTAAATTTACCGGGGCCACATACGGACTCCAAAAATTCCCGAAAAATAAATCTAATTATGTTTTGACGATACGGTCCTAACAAAATTAATTTCATCAAATTTGGAGACCGTTTGAAAAATGGCCATTTTCTGGTCGATCAAATTTGACTGAAATTGACAAAACACATTTTCTTTTTCCATGCTCACATATTAATTCAAAAAATTATGAAAATTGCAATTTAGCAATAATTTGACATTCCGGATCCAACAAAAGTGGTTTCGTCGAAAACGGAGGTCATTTGTAAAATGGCTATTATATATATATATATATATATATATATATATATATATATATATATATATATATATATATATTCTATAGCGACTATTCTGAATATTAAACTAACCCTAACTTTTTATTCCCGCTATGAAATTTCAATTTTTCAGATTTGTTAGAAAGGTATTTTTAAACAGATTTAAATATTTTTGGTGTCACCAAAATCCGATTTATTTTGCATCTTGTACATTCAGTCAAAGTTCAAATTTAAAATTTTAAACTGCTGTGCTATTTCTAATTCTTTTTATAATTAAAATAAATATATACGTTCTACCTTCCATTTGAATAAATTTTTCGTCGTTATTATTATTTTAAATAATAAAATTCCATTAAAATTTCTAAAATAAAAAATTTAAATTAGTTCCAAAATTCCGGGTTGTTACAATTCGTAAAAGCCTGAAACACTTGACTGCCCATACAAATTTGGGCACCCAAGAGTTTAAGGTAAACCAACAAAACAATTTTTGGGTCAGTCATGGGACTGGTGTGGGTAAGCTCCAACTATATTGTTTAACTTTGAAAAACCTTTTGAAAGAAAAGTATAATAGTAAGACTAGCCCACACACAAACATGGACGGTTTTTACCTTACTATAACCCAAAATATTTTTGATATCAAAATTCGGTGATATAATGTCTAATCAAATAAATAACCATCTAGTAGAACGCTTGCATCTCACGCTCCACATACATAGTATAAAATCAAAAACCGCAGGGCGCTTATTGGAGATTGGATTCCAACTATGACAAGGTAAGGGACCACTTTCGGATCAATGTACTTGTAACAACCCGAAAATCTGGGCCAGTTTAAAATTTTTATTTTAGCAATTTTAGCGAATTTTGATTATTTAAAATGAATTAATTTAAATAAAAACGACGGAAGATTTATTTTGAATAGAATTCGAACGTATATATTATATAGATCGTCGTTAGAATATAAATAATTATTTATATATATAAAAGGAATTGAAAATGGCGCGGTAGTTCGATAATTCGATTTCAAACTTCAATTGAATGTACCGGGTGCAAAATAAACCGGATTTTAGCGAAACCAAAAACATTAGGATCTAATTTAGAATATCTTTCCAATGAATCCGAAAAATCAAATTTTCATAGCGGGAATCAAAAGATATGTCCAGTTGAAAATTCTGAATAGTCGCTATGGAATTCAGGCCCTTAAAAATGGAAATTTTGCAAACGACCTCGGATTTCGACGAAACCACTTTTGTTGGATCCGTGATGTCAAATTATTGTTAGATTCCAAATTTCATAATTTTTCGATTCAATATGTGAGCGTGGCAAAGGAAAACGCGTTTGACCAGTTTAAGTTGATTTTAATCGACTGGAAAATGGCCATTTTTCCAACGGTCTCAGAATTCGACGAAACTAGTTTTATTAGGACCGTATCGTTAATACGAAGCTAGAAAATATTTTTCAGGAATTTATAGAGTTAGTATGTGACCCCAGTAAATTGAAATGCGCGTTCAAAATCAATATATAGAGTTATACGTTGATTTTGACGGAAACTGATCGGAACGATCGAATCAGCTTACGATACATATCCCATTGTGTTCGGAATGGGGGTAATTAGCTATGGACGACAGGCGGTGGGCCTCGTTTAGAGGTCATATGTAAAAGTCAACTTTTTGTAAATTAAAAAAAATTAAAATCTCTCTCACTCCTTTTATCAGCCGACCCCCCCGTTCGTTTCAGTTCAGAAGAAATAAAAAAACAAATCGCGAGGCTCGATCCAGCCGCCATCGGAGCTGACCGCCGCTGGGGATGCTCCTCCCCGTGCCGCGCCCTCCTTCTTCCATCTCCTTCTCCCCCTTGCTCCTCTCTCCCAATCGGAAGCTCCTTCCCCGCCAAACCCTAGACCTCCCTCGTCGCCATCCGCCGACCGCAGGACCCACGACCTCCGTACGCCGCCTCCCCAGCCAACTCAGTCTCCCTCCCCTCTGAAAGGTCAGTTTTTTTTATTATGTACTTTAAATAATAATAAAATAAAAACTGAATTTCCTATAGTAAAAGATCTTGTTTTTTTATATAGGAAAGATCGTATTTTTGTTAAAGGAAAGACCATATTTTTAACAATGAAAAGATTCAATGTTTAGAAATGAAAAAGACGTGATTTTTAGTGAAATAAAGACGTGATTTTTAATGAGGTAAAGAGGAGATTTTTAGCATATGAAAGATGAGATTTTTAAAATAGAAAAGATTAGATTTTTAAAATAGTAAAAATCCGATTTTTAACATGAAGTTAAAGCGATAAAAATCCGATTTTTAACATGAAGTTAAAGCGCTAAAAATCCGATTTTTATATATTGAATAGCAAGGTAAAAATTTGATTTTTATATATTGAATAGCAAGGTAAAAATTCGATTTTTATATATTGAATAGCAAAGTAAAAATTCGAATTTTATATATTGAATAGCAAAGTAAAAATTCGATTTTTACATATGTAGAGAATACGGGCAACGAAGATGACAAAAAGGCGAGAACGATGAAGATTTCTATAAACGAAGAGTCGTGGTATTGGATAGCTATCGGTGAGAACTTCTCACCTTTTAATTTTATTTTTCTAGTTGAAATATATACTAGGATGCAGACGGTGTTTAGTAGCACCCGACACCCGTCGTCCACAGACCATGGACGGCTTGTATGCTTGTTTGTTTGATTTTGATGTGTAGTTGATTGTGTGATGTGATGTGAAATGAAATAAAACATTTATATAGCTGAAATAAAATATTTTATAGTGGAAGATATTTTATAGTTAAAAATAGAATTTTTAACGTGTATATGAAATGAAATAAAAATAAACAAATCGGACGATTTGTTTATATACGCACATTTGACTGATATTGATTGGGACGATAAATTTTACACATCGCCCAATTACACAAATAAAATCTGTGTTTGATTGTTTGAAATCCCACACGGGTATTGGGATGATATTTGACGTACACTAATCCCGATTGTTTAGTTGTATGTCGATCGATTGATTGACAGACTGTTATAAGCGTTAAATATTTATATTCGATGCTTATACAGTGTAGAATGCACTTTGGATGATGGTTGATTATTCATCGTTGTTATTGTATACATGTGTTGTAGAAAAATCCATATAATTAACATTATATGGTAATTGATTGGGCCTAATTCAATATTGGAAATAGAAATATTCGAAATAGAAATATTTGAAAAAATATATATTTGAAATAGAAATATTTGAAATAGAATATTTGAAATAGAATATTTGAAAATAGAAATATATGAAGCCGTGTTGATTAGATTGACGCCATTTTGACGTGAACGATATTTATATCGATTTTATTCATTTTATAATGAATATCGAAAGTGATTTCAAAATCTGATATTTCGAAAAGAATTGAAATTCGAATTAAATTGAATATAAATGAATTCGAATTGAATTGAATAGAATATTTGAAAATAGAAATATATGAAGCCGTGTTGATTAGATTGACGCCATTTTGACGTGAATGATATTTATATCGATTTTATTCATTTTATAATGAATATCGAAAGTGATTTCAAAATCTGATATTTCAGTGTAATATTCATTTATACTCTGTATATTCTTGTATTCTGGTGCATTGTTGTAATAACAATAAAATGTTCTCCCGTCTGCGTCCTTTTGTGGCTTGTTCTCGAACTATCCGCGCTTTCCTCACCGGGGAAGTTACGGGTTTTCACAGTTGGTATCAGAGCTTTGGTTTACAAAGCTAGAGAACAAGACACATTAGAACCAAACGAAAGAATTCATCAGATATTGGATTAGTAATATCCAACGGGAATGACTCGTTAGAGATGGGATCAGTAGTATCCTAGAACGAGTGTGAAGAGTATATTTTTGAAAGGGAAAACAATTTTTGTTTTGAAAATTTAAATCAATTATTCGTATTTGATTATCTATTTATATTGAGTTGGACAATCCAGTATATAAAGATTTTGCGTATACGTCTGATCCACGTGTATTTGAAATTTTAATATACTGGATAGATATAGAATTACACTCTAATCGCCCGGAGATGATTTTGATGATGGAGCTCCATCATTAGAATTTATGTTCGAGTGACGAAAGTGGGCTTTCTATATATTTCCTATTGACTGGTGTGAGAACCAAAATTAAATAGGGCTTGTTGTTGTGATTTTGCATCAAAAATCTGATTTTTTGACTATATATCAAAATTATGAATTTGAAACGTTAATTCACTAATTGATTGATGTTTGTGTTGTTTGTCTATTTGTTTGCTAATTTTGAACCATTTAGCCTAATTGAACCGAATAGTGAATTGTATTGAAATTTGGTCACATTTGCTGGCATATACAAGTACTTACATTGAACAGGTCATAGCAAGGAGGCTAGAGTAGAGAATAAAATTTGTTTGCCCGACAAATAGGTACATGTTTACTATATAATTTACTGTTTTGTTTGGGTGATGATGATTTTATGAGCCTATTGGCTAGCCGCTTGGCTTTTTCTTTTTCTTTTTGAGATCAGAAGGCCTGTATGGCAATTTCGGGATATTCCCGTGGCTCCCGGTGCAGGGGAGGTTATGGCGAAATTTTTCGAAAATTTCGGGTGTTAGCCAAATTTTTGAAGAATTTGAAAATTCTCAGAAACTGAAAAGTTGGAGAACGAAAACCAGATCGAACGTAGAGTTGATTAATCAAACCACTTTCGACTTTGTTCCTTTTTGGGGACGAAAAGTTTTAAGTGGGGGAGATTGTAACAACCCGAAAATCTGGGCTAGTTTAAAATTTTTATTTTAGCAATTTTAGCGAATTTTGATTATTAAAAATGAATTATTTTAAATAAAAACGACGAAAGATTTATTTTGAATAGAATTCGAATGTATATATTATATAGATCGTCGTTAGAATATAAATAATTATTTATATATATAAAAGGAATTAAAAATGGCGCGGTAGTTCGATAATTCGATTTCAAACTTCAATTGAATGTACCGGGTGCAAAATAAACCGGATTTTAGCGAAACCAAAATAATTAGGATCTAATTTAGAATATCTTTCCAACGAATCCGAAAAATCAAATTTTCATAGCGGGAATCAAAAGATATGTCCAGTTGAAAATTCTGAATAGTCGTTATGGAATTCAGGCCCTTAAAAATGGAAATTTTGCAAACGACCTCGGATTTCGACGAAACCACTTTTGTTGGATCCGTGATGTCAAATTATTGTTAGATTCCAAATTTCATAATTTTTCGATTCAATATGTGAGCGTGGCAAAGGAAAACGCGTTTGACCAGTTTCAGTTGATTTTAATCGACTGGAAAATGGCCATTTTTCCAACGGTCTCAGAATTCGACGAAACTAGTTTTATTAGGACCGTATCGTTAATACGAAGCTAGAAAATATTTTTCGGGAATTTATAGAGTTAGTATGTGACCCCAGTAAATTGAAATGCGCGTTCAAAATCAATATATAGAGTTATACGTTGATTTTGACGGAAACTGATCGGAACAATCGAATCAGCTTACGATACATATCCCATTGTGTTCGGAATGGGGGTAATTAGCTATGGACGACAGGCGGTGGGCCTCGTTTAGAGGTCATATGTAAAAGTCAACTTTTTGTAAATTAAAAAAAATTAAAAAATTAAAATCTCTCTCACTCCTTTTATCAGCCGACCCCCCCCGTTCGTTTCAGTTCAGAAGAAAAAAAAAAACAAATCGCGAGGCTCAATCCAGCCGCCATCGGAGCTGACCGCCGCTGGCGATGCTCCTCCCCGTGCCGCGCCCTCCTTCTTCCATCTCCTTCTCCCCCTTGCTCCTCTCTCCCAATCGGAAGCTCCTTCCCCGCCAAACCCTAGACCTCCCTCGTCGCCATCCGCCGACCGCAGGACCCACGACCTCCGTACGCCGCCTCCCCAGCCAACTCAGTCTCCCTCCCCTCTGAAAGGTCAGTTTTTTTTATTATGTACTTTAAATAATAATAAAATAAAAACTGAATTTCCTATAGTAAAAGATCTTGTTTTTTATATAGGAAAGATCGTATTTTTGTTAAAGGAAAGACCGTATTTTTAACAATGAAAAGATTCAATGTTTAGAAATGAAAAAGACGTGATTTTTAGTGAAATAAAGACGTGATTTTTAATGAGGTAAAGAGGAGATTTTTAGCATATGAAAGATGAGATTTTTAAAATAGAAAAGATTAGATTTTTAAAATAGTAAAAATCTGATTTTTAACATGAAGTTAAAGCGATAAAAATCCAATTTTTAACATGAAGTTAAAGCGATAAAAATTCGATTTTTATATATTGAATAGGAAGGTAAAAATTCGATTTTTATATATTGAATAGCAAGGTAAAAATTCGATTTTTATATATTGAATAGCAAAGTAAAAATTCGATTTTTATATATTGAATAGCAAAGTAAAAATTCGATTTTTACATATGTAGAGAATACGGGCAACGAAGATGACAGCAAGGCGAGAACGATGAAGATTTCTATAAACGAAGAGTCGTGGTATTGGATAGCTATCGGTGAGAACTTATCACCTTTTAATTTTATTTTTCTAGTTGAAATATATACTAGGATGCAGACGGTGTTTAGTAGCACCCGACACCCGTCGTCCACAGACCATGGACGGCTTGTATGCTTGTTTGTTTGATTTTGATGTGTAGTTGATTGTGTGATGTGATGTGAAATGAAATAAAACATTTATATAGTTGAAATAAAATATTTTATAGTGGAAGATATTTTATAGTTAAAAATAGAATTTTTAACGTGTATATGAAATGAAATAAAAATAAACAAATCGGACGATTTGTTTATATATACACATTTAACTGATATTGATTGGGACGATAAATTTTACACATCGCCCAACTGCACAAATAAAATCTATGTTTGATTGTTTGAAACCCCACACGGGTATTGGGATGATATTTGACGTACACTAATCCCGATTGTTTAGTTGTATGTCGATCGATTGATTGACAGACTGTTATAAGCGTTAAATATTTATATTCGATGCTTATACAGTGTAGAATGCACTTTGGATGATGGTTGATTATTCATCGTTGTTATTGTATACATGTGTTGTAGAAAAATCCATATAATTAACATTATATGGTAATTGATTGGGCCTAATTCAATATTGGAAATAGAAATATTCGAAATAGAAATATTTGAAAAAAAAATATATTTGAAATAGAAATATTTGAAATAGAATATTTGAAATAGAATATTTGAAAATAGAAATATATGAAGCCGTGTTGATTAGATTGACGCCATTTTGACGTGAACGATATTTATATCGATTTTATTCATTTTATAATGAATATCGAAAGTGATTTCAAAATCTGATATTTCGAAAAGAATTGAAATTCGAATTAAATTGAATATAAATGAATTCGAATTGAATTGAATAGAATATTTGAAAATAGAAATATATGAAGCCGTGTTGATTAGATTGATGCCATTTTGACGTGAACGATATTTATATCGATTTTATTCATTTTATAATGAATATCGAAAGTGATTTCAAAATCTGATATTTCTTTGTAATATTCATTTATACTCTGTATATTCTTGTATTCTGGTGCATTGTTGTAATAACAATAAAATGCTCTCCCGTCTGCGTCCTTTGTGGCTTGTTCTCGAACTATCCGCGCTTTCCTCACCGGGGAAGTTACGGGTTTTCACAGTACTCTAGAGGGGATACACCAAGGTTCTACAAGAACATCTTGCAACTCGACCACACATGACTGGTTACTCATTTAGCTTGAGTAGTCCAAATGCATTATCACCCATGGTTGTTGGCTACCCAACCATAATCCATAAGATGCAGAAGTAAAAGAAGAATAAATGAATTTTCTCTTGATCGGTGATAATACACCCTGCTTGGGTATGACCTAACTAGCCATGTTGTCTGCCCGATTTTTTTTATTTCCCGATTGTGAGGCTTGAGGTTACGTTTATCATTTTAGAACATCTGGCCACCATTCACTTTGAATGCCGCATCGTCGAACCCATCAAATCACTAGTTGATCTTCCCAAATATATTACGGGTATAAAAAGCTAAGAGAAACGAATTCCTCCGCCACCAAACATAATACTTTGAAAAGATCGTCTTATGTGATATGTTAGGCTTACTCTGTCAGACATTTGTCCATACAAGTTGTCCTGGGACTGGACAAACCGAAGGCACTATACAGTAACAGAACAGCACTTGCACTTTACCCCGTCTTTGATTGTCTTCAAATAATCTAATCCACAACGCCTTTGCCTATACGGAGTGGTTTTCGGATAATAAATCAAACCAGTCTCTCCGTATTGACAACGATGGTCAAAAACTTCGATAGTTGGCTATTTAACTATCGAAGACAACAAAACATCTATCAAACAATTATGTCCTTTTTGGTTTACAATATTTTATTATAAGTTCGTTTCCTTATTGAATTATATATATATATAGATATATTGATTTTCTAGTTATCAATTTTTTTAAATATTCTAACTCCTTAAATTTTCGGAATATTTCGCCAGTGTCTCCTTTGTACAACTCAATCGGTACAACTACAACTCACCTTTCTAGGCCCTTTCTATTAAAAAAGAGATCAAAAAGCCAAGCGGCTTGCCAAATAGGCACATAAAAATCTCATATCGAATTTAAACATGTACCTTTTTGTCGGGCACTCAATATAAATTATTCATTCTCTTCATTCCATTCCTGTCTAACATAAATTCAACCATTCACTATTTATTTCAGATCAATTCAACATTTTTTCCATTCGCTGATAAATTTTCTAACTAGCTCCTTTGCTTAATCTGCTTTTAATTTGAACATGTCACGCTCAGATATATTTGTATTCACTTAAACAAAAATCAAACTCAAAACTCCCTGCTCGCTTCCAAATTCTAATCCAAGTTTCGTATTTGAATTCTTAATTTTAATTAACATATTCAATTTACTTAAACAAAGTTAAGTTCAATCCAAAAAACTCTATTAACTAATTTCTTTTTAAATTAGTTATCTTCATTTGATAATTAAAAATCTGATTTTGTTCCAAATCACTTCCTTTATTCCACTTGAGTTCATATTTATTTTATAACTCAAATCTGGATTTTTCCAATAGAAATTCAGATTTTATTCACTCAAAACCCTTTAAATCTATTAAATAAATCGTTATGGTTTATAAAAGATTTCACAGCAACTTTTCAAAAATTTGATTTTGATATAACTCAAAATCTATAAGACGAAATTCATGTTTTTCTCCTCCATTAGAAAACTATCATTCAATAGGTCCGAGCGTTTCTTGTTTCACCGACTTCCTACTTATATTGAGTTTTATATACTCAATTGAAGTTCAAATTGTCAAATTTCGAACTACCGCGCTGCGACAAGTTCGTTTTTATTTAATTTAATTTTAAACATTTAATTTTTTTTACAAATAAACTTCAACTCCAATTTCAATATTTTAAAATAATTCAAGCCCGTTATCCAAATCTGACTTAACAATCCCGATTGTTCAAACTTGTCGATTATTTATTTCCACATTCATAAGTCGGTTATGAATTTATTAAAAATTCAATTATACATTCAATTCCAATCCACCTGAAGTTAAATTATTTATAAAGTTCGATATAATTGAATTCCAATTATAAATTCCGTTTATGAGAATAATCAGTTAATTCAGCATCCTTTACCATTACAAACTAATATCATCCCTTGATAATAGTGAAGTCGTTCAAGTTGGGGTATTTTATTTACCTCTCAGACCTTGACCGACAACGTTCTTATCTTGAGATAGATAAAAGTTTGTAATACAAAAATTCAATTAAAATATTTCCTTTTATTCCATTTCTTACATTTGGGAATCTATTTCCAAACTACACGATGAAAATTACTTCATCACATTTATAAACATTGTTTATAAATTAATTAACTTCCCCACTAAAAAACTTCCATTTTGATAATCTATTTGAAGCTCGATTCCCATTTCGAAATATTTTATTTTTATAACTTATATATATAAATTAACATGGAATCTATTTTCATATTTAAATTTTAAATTCACGCCTTGTTTTTATTATTAAAATCAGGATAATATCTCCTAACCCCTTTAAAAATTCAAATTCTATTTTTGAAAAAAAATTCCTTTTTAAGAAAACCCAAATTATTTTTACTTTCTTCGAATAAATTTTTATGTTATTTTAAATACCCATATTTAGGGCCAATGATATTCAAACATCTATTCAATTCAACACATCACACATATATAAATATGTAAGCAACAATAAATAAATTTTTGAGGAATCTAGTTGGATTTCTCCAACCTGTTTCCCTACATCCATAGACGTTGGACAACATAAATAATACCTATCTTGCTTCAAGGTAGGATATCGCAGTATAGAAGGTCATCTACTCAATATATCATGGGGTGATAGGGTCATCCGCTAATGGTACTATGGAAAATATCCAATATATATATATATAATAGTCACAACCACCAAGCCTAAATATAACTAATATATATATATATACTAATAATAATAATAACCACAATTTCAATCATAGCAATGCATCCAAACAGGCAACAATTTATTTTTAATGATTAAAAAAATATATTAATTTTAAGTGAGATTTACTCACCTCTATTTTTATTTGGCGAATATCCTGTTAATTTCCGTATTGTTGTACCTACGAATCGACTTGAATGAATTTACTCAAACACCTACGATAAATTTGATTTATTTAACGATTAAACTATTATTTATTTAAATGAACTACCAACATAAATAAATAATTTTTTGTGTATTTTAAATTCGAAAAGGCATATACCTTATTTCCTTGCTGCTTTGTTAATTAATCAATCAATTCTCCTTATCCATTCCAAAACTGAAAATTAGCCCTTATACTGCAATTTCCCATTTCGGCATTTCAACAAACAACTTGCTGTCAGCTACCATCTCTTCTTCCTATCACTTATACTACTAATTACTACTGCTACACCATTTAAAGGACCTAAACGCCTATGCAAAATCCTGATTCTAGACACCTTGACCTCCTTTTAAACAGCACCCCAATCGAACCAATATTCCAAGCAAAAACAATGCTGCAATGCCACAGTAATGTCTCCAAACACGAGTCTTTACTGCCCTGTACTAGAGCTTCTATATCCCCAAAGTAGCATAACCGAACTCATCTATGTGCCACTGTCGAACTCCAGTTCATCACGAAACACCCAGTTAAACATTACTACTTCACACCAACTTCGGTGAACTCTAGCATAGGATGCGAACAAAAATAGATCGAACTCCTTCAAATTTTTTTTGGAGGTGCTAATTCCTATGAAGGATCCAAATCCATGCTCCCTTTACCACAAAAAATCCCCAAATTGAAAACGCAGCAGCCCATTATCCATTCGTACACCTTAACGAAGTCAGAATCACTTCTTAACTCCACCGCGCAACCCTAATTCGATTTAAACCATCGATCCTATAAATTGCGTTTCTAGAAGTCGGAATGTCTTTAGCTTGGTCGAGTTCAAGGGAAAACCCTTGGTTTCAAATCGCGACTCCATCTTTGTAATTTACGAGCACTTCAAGCTTGGTCTTGAGCTTCAGATTTTTCGTGGTACTCGATCATGAAATCCCCCCTTTTTTGAACGATGGCTCGATTTGGATATCATTGCTGGCGAAGGAAATAGAAAAGAGGAGGACGCATTATAAATAGAAAGGGAAGGATTGTATATATTTAATTTGGAGCGACATTTTTATTGCCTGAAGCTTTTGATTCATTTGCAGGAAAAATGAGAGGGGCCTGCCTTATTTAAAAACGAAGAGGAGGAAGAAATATGGGCTTGAGAAAAAAATAGGTCTACGCGGAAATTTTTTATGGTGGCTGTTGTGTACTTTGGTTGGTTAATGTACATACACGATTTTAATTTGATTTGATTTCAAATCTATCTATTTAATTTTATAATAATATATTATGCGATTCTGAACTCCTATTTGAACGCAACGATTGGGGTATAAAATTTAACCGCTATTATGAACACACTGGAATAGGTTCTGAAGCCTAATTCAATCATATGGAAAAGATATCAATTTAAATTGTTGATTTAAATTAAATTAAATTATTTTTGAGCGTTTTCTAACCGTACAATCAAACGATAAATCCAAAAGTTTCCAAATTTGAAATCTGGTAATAACACACTATTATGGACCCAATGGAATTGGTTTCGTCTAATTCTGAGGTTGTCTGAAAAATCACTGTTTTCATTTATTAAATTAAATCATTTAAAATATAAATAGATTTACAACAATCAAATTCATTGATAATAAATAATTACCATCGTTATAATTCAAATAGAATTTATATTGATCAATAGAATCGTTTTAATTCAGTTTTAATTCTGAATTCAATTGTTTGTTATTTATATATACGATAATTCAATATATTCGAAATTAAATCGTATATCGATTATTTAAATTGATAATTTCAATATAAAAATTCAATTATTATTCCAATTCAACATTTAAAACTAATTAAATATTCAAAATAAATCGACCAAAAATCCGAGACGTTACATTTTGTTTAAAATAATAGTTTATGTAACGATATGCCTTTTGATCGCTTCAAATTGGTAGTTAAGCCAACTTAAACTTCTCGAAATGACAGATTATTATTTAGCTTACGGGTTTAACAAAATTAGACACATAAATCACAAAATAAATAAACCACAATATCTCGCAACGGAATAATTTTATATGAAATATCAGAGTTATACAATATTTTTTTACACAGCGGAAATACATAGATTTTAAAATTAAAATTACAGAAATAACTAAATCAAAAGCGAGTGCGTCTTCACGAGTCTCTAACTTTGATAGCTGAAATATTTAGATCTGCAACACTCGGGTCTGGCCTGAGCATTTCATGTAAAACACAAAACACTCGAGTCAGAATTAACTTTATTCAAGTAAATCATCAATTAACCACTAAAATACAATAGTTAATCCTAACATAATATGTTTAAAGTTACTAAAATAGATTTAAGCCGCATATATTACAGTGAATTATGGTGCTACACGTACGCATTTATTTCAAGTGACAATAACCAGGTATGGGATTTGGCAAGAGCAA
The DNA here is from genome assembly GCA_030737875.1 of Allium sativum. Classification (NCBI taxonomy): domain Eukaryota; kingdom Viridiplantae; phylum Streptophyta; class Magnoliopsida; order Asparagales; family Amaryllidaceae; genus Allium; species Allium sativum. Next base: position 1,010,650,191 of record CM060926.1, on the reverse strand, counting down.
AAATAGACATCCAGACAACAAAAGCAAATGATACTTTCAAGTAGCTTGGTCAAGAATACAAGGCACAACAGTGTAATGTTCATGGCCAAGGGAAGCAAAATAACAAATATTATAAATTACTATCCTGACACACATAACAAACTAAAAATATAACAAACCTGACATGCAGCAAACACTATTTCATATATATCCACTTATTTTGTACTGTCACATGCAACTGCAATTGCAATGTATATAGCAAGTCAAATACAACACATGTACTAATAAGTATGATTCAAGAAAACACATAAACTCATATGTTAATTTCAGGTGTACAACATGCATTGTAAAACAGGGTGGATATCTAATTTGAGTATATGTACGACAAGTGCATGGCATTAAAATGCCAAAATTGTAGGTGATAGGGTACAAAAAATGACAATGGAAGAAATATGCATGAGGCAGGCACACAAAATGACAAGGCAACATACGGGCAACATCATTTACATGGCACTATGCCATAAACGACCTAAGGCAGTAGAAAAAATTGTAATAGCCCAAATTTCCATACTCTTTGAGTCAACTAATAACGCCACACGTCCAACCCAAATTGCATAGAAATACGAATCATTATTAGAAAGAAGTTAGAAGATGAGAAATAGAAAGAAAGAAATATTAGAATAGAAGAAAACGAAGATCACAACTCATAGTGGAACGAATAAAATATATTAGATAACATAAACTTTGAAATACAATTCAGTAACTTTATATACATACCATCATCAGAGCACAACAGCTATTCCTGGAACAGTTATATACACCTGTTTCCAGATACAACATAGTACACAACGGAAACATATGATAGTCTATAGCTAACTGGTGAAGCCTCATGCTTCCAGCCCTTCCAAGTGAATCTGAAAAATCCCGACTACTTGACTGCCCATACAAATTTGGGCACCCAAGAGTTTAGGGAAAACAAAACAAACTCTGGGTTAGTCATGGGACTGGTGTGAGTAAATTCCAACAATTTGTTTAACTTTCAAAAATCCTTTCGAAAGAAATGATAATTTTAAGACCGATCCACACATAAACACGGATAGTTTTTACCTTACGATAACCAAAAATATTTTTGATATCAAATCCAGTGATATTATACTAATGTCTACATCAAATAAATAGAAATCTAGCGGAACGCTTGCATCTCACGCTCCATATAATATTATTAAATTAAAAATCGTAGGGCGCTTATTGGAGATTGGACTTCCAACATGACAAGGTATGGAACCACCTTCCGATAGTGTATCTCTAGAGGGGAATACACTGGGTTCAACAAGAACATCTTGCAACTCGACCCACACATGGTTGACCACTCATTTAACTTGAGTGTATCGAGCATATTATCACCAACGGTTATGATCCGCAACCGTTACCGAAAACATATAGCATCGAATAGAATAAGAAGCAAATGAGATTTCTCTAGATCAGGTGATAATACCCCTAATGTGAATGACCCACATGGCGATGCTGCCTGCCCGATTTCTTTCATTTCTGGGGTGATGAGGCTTGAGGTAACGATTACTTTTTAAAACATCTTGCCACCATTTACTTTGAATTCCACATTGTCAGATACCTCTATACACGTTGTCCTGGGACTGGACAGACCGAAGGCACTATTCCATCAATCCATTTTAGGCAATTTCTACTTAGGATTAACAGAACAACCCTTGCACTTTACTCCGTCTTCAGTTAACTTCGGCATAAGTTGATTCGTAACGCTTATGCCAATACGGAGTGGTTTTCAGATATTAAATCTGATCCCGGTCTCTCCGCATTAACAACGAAGGCATAATATAAACAAATTTTTTTATAGTCAGTGATTTAACTATCAAAGGAACATCCATACAATCAACGGTCCTATTTCCAATTGGAAATTCTACTGATCAATCATCAAACAACACTGGCCCCTTTTTATATTTATTCCTTATTATATTATCTTTTCCAATTCCCATTTTCCCCTCCTCTAGGTTCTTTAAAAATTCAATTATCTTTCTCGATTCTTGGAAAAAAAACCATTTCCAATATTCTAATTTCTTTATTCGAGAAATTCTCTTATTCCAGTTAGAAAACATTTCTAAATATTTACGAATCCTTACTTTCTATATGCAGAAAATATATCGTATTAATATTGGAAAGTATTTCCATATTTCATTTATTAATTCCTTGCTGACCAATTCATTTCATTTGGGGAAAACATTTCAAAATTTCTTATATCAACACGATGTTATAAAATATCGTTATTAGAACACAAACCATTAATCCTTATTATCTAACCATATTGCTAACCAATTTTCACTATCGAACCTTAACCATTCCTCCATCAATCATGAAGTAATCAAGTTGTGGTATAATTACCTCTCAGACCTTAATTGAACAACATTCTCAACTTTGAAATAGTCAAGGCTCACAACTTCCAACAAAAACCTTGCTTACGCGACTCTCAGATTCATTCTAAGAATCCGCTTCTTTTACGGGAAAACATTGACTACAACGGTAGCTTTATAATCGCTGTTTTCCAAATATTTGATTTGTAAAACATTTATTATAACGGCAGCGTTAAAATTGCTGTCTATATTTACAAAACATTTATTATAACAACAACGCTAAAATCGCTTTTTAGATTTATAAAACATTTCTTATAACGACAGCGCTAAAATCGCTGTTTAGATTTATAAAACAATTATTATAACGACAGTGCTAAAATCGCTGTTTAGATTTATAAAACATTTATCATAACGACAGTGCTAAAATTGCTGTCTATATTTACAAAACATTTATTATAACGACAGCGCTAAAATCACTATTTAGATTTATAAAATATTTATTATAACAGTAGCATTATAATCGCTGTTTTGAATAAAGTACCGTGTGCGGCGCACACGCTTCCATTGTTCATTTTTACAAAGATGGTCAAAATGTCTGGATTTAAACAATGCAGACATATACCATTCTATTTGTCGAAACCTCATAAGATAAAGGGTATATAAGGATAAAATTCCACCTTCTACCTTCTTCACAACAAGACCTCTTTACTTGGATTTTATTTCAAAAATCCATTTACCAATGTTTAACACAAACTATCCTATGTGTTTTCCTTTGCGTTTAAAATCTTTATTTCAATTGCAGTGCTTTACTTAATTCAATTAAAGTCATCACTTTGGTTTTAAAAGCCTCATTTAAACCTCGTTTGGATTAATCACTTATACTAACCCGTTTACCATCTTTTCACCACTTAGCTTAGATTTCATTCTAAAACCATTAACACATTTTAGTCTATTATTAACCTATTAACAATCTTCCTTAAAAGTTTTATTCCATTGAATTTTCTTTTCACAACTTAAAATTTAACAAAAAGCCTTGTTTAAATCTTTGCATTTACCGACAAATCCCATTTAAAAATCTCATTTAAAACTTGGATTACAATTCCCTTTATGAAATTCTTATCACCTCCTTAATCAAACTATAATGCCACTAAATCATTTCTTAATTCAATTAAAATCATTGTTTTAATTATTATTAATTAAAATAACAATTAACTTTATTATTAACTATATTAAAAATAGTTAACTTGTTATTAACTAAAAATAGTATATATATCACTTTTAAAAGCTTATTAAATAATTAACTTTATTAACACTAACCAATTCGATAATTACTTTAATTATAGTTAATCGAAGATTAACTAATATTTAACACTAGCGAATTTTGAATATTTAAAATGAATTATTTTAAATAATAGCGACGAGAAATTGATTTTGAATAGAATTCGAATGTATATATTTATATAGATCGTCGTTAGAATATAAATATTTATTTATATATATAAAAGGAATTGAAAATGGCGCGGTAGTTCGATAATTCGATTTCAAACTTCAAATGAATGTACCGGGTGCAAAACAAACCGGATTTTAGAGAAACCAAAAATATTAGAATCTATTTGAGAATATCTTTCAACGAATCCGAAAAATCAAAATTTCATAGCGGGAATCAAAAGTTATGCCCAGTTGAAAATTCAGAATAGTCGCTATGGAATTTCGGCCCTTAAAAATAGCCATTTTGCAAGCGACCTCGGTTTTCGACAAAACCAATTTTGTTGGATCCGGGATGTCTAATTATTGCTAGGTTTCAAATTTCATAATTTTTCGAATCAGTATGTGAGCGCGGCAAAGGAAAACGCGTTTGACCAGTTTTAGTTGATTTTAATCGACTGGAAAATGGCCATTTTTCCAACGGTCTCAGAATTCGATGAAATTAGTTTTTTTAGGACCGTATCGTTAATACAAAGCTAGAAAATATTTTTCAAGTTAGTATGTGACCCCAGTAAATTGAAATGCCCGTTCAAATTCAATATATAGAGTTATATGTTGATTTTGACGAAAACTGATCGAAACGAGCGGATCAGCTTACGATACATATCCCATTGTGTTCGGAATAGGGGTAATTAGCTATGGATGACAGGCGGTGGGTCTCGTTTCGAGGTCAAAATAAAAAGTACCTTTTTGAAATTAAAAATAAATAATTAATTAAATATATAACCTCTCTGACTCTCTCTCCCCCCCTCATTCAACACAGAATAAAAAAAAAGAAAATAGCGGGGGAGGGAGGAATCGCGATCCGCCGCCTCCCCCCCCCGATTAGGTCCACCGCCGCGTCAGGTGGTGCGCCGCCTCCCCCTCCTTCTTCTTCCTCCTCTCCTCGCGATTCTCTCCTCCACTGAAGCCCCACAGCCAACTCCCCACCGCCGCTACCCCCTTCGACTTCTCCTCCTCCATCTCCTGCTCCCCCACGAGACCACACCACACCTCGCTCGCCACTTCAACCGTGCGCCGCCCGCCTGAAGCCACCACCCGCCGCCTCCTCCTGTTGCCGCCCCACTCCACCTCCATTTCTGACCGTGGGCCCTTTTTGCTGCCAGTGAGTTTTAAATTCTTTGTTTATTTATTTAGGCAACTAAAAATATATTTTTTAAATGAAATAACATGGTTTTAAAAATCAGATTTTTCTATGTGTAGTAGCTTAGTGTAAGAAATGTAAATGGTAAATTATATAGGACATAGTATAAGGAAAGTTAGGATTTTTATATTATTTAATGCAAAGATATAATTTTTATGATGCAAAGATTAGGAATTTTATATATAGTAAAGATTCAATTTTTAATTATGAAGTTAGAATTTTAAAAAGTACGATTTTTAAATAATAAAGATTTGATTTTTATTGTCATGAAGGCCAAGGAAAAGAAATGATTTTCATTAGTAGAAAGATACGATCTTTAATATAGTAAATATATGATTTTTATATTTTTAGAAAGAATAAAAATTCGATCTTTAATTCATAGAAGAGATAAAGGAATGATTTTTATAATGAAAGAGCGAAAAGATTACATCTTTGAAGTAGGAAAGATATGATTTTTATATTATAAAAATAATAAAAATATGACCTTTAGTCTATGAACATCGTTGTAAAAATAGAATTTTTATCTATATAGTAGCGATATAAAAATAGAATTTTTATCTATATAATTGCGATGTAAAAATAGAATTTTTATCTATATAATAGCGATGTAAAAATAGAATTTTTATCTATGTAGTAGCGATGTATAAAAATGTGATTTTTATATACATAGCAACAATATAAAAATGTGTTTTTTATATATGTAGTGGCTACGGGCAACGAAAGTAACAAAAGGCGAGAACGATGAAGATTTCAACATAAGAAGAGTCGAGATGTTTGGATTTAGCTATTCGGTGAGAACTTCTCACTTTAAATTGTCTTTTCTAGTTAAAAATATATACTAGGATGCAGACGGTGCTTAGCAGCACCCGACACCCGTCGTCCACAGACCATGGATGGTTTGTATGTTTGATTGTTTGTTGTGGTGAAAATTTTATTGTGTGTTGTGAAATGAAATAAAATATTTATATAGTTAAAAATATTTTATCATTAAAAATACAATTTTTAACGGATATGTGAATAAATAAAAATCTTTGTTTGTTGATTTGAAACCCCACACGGGTGTTAGGATGATATTTGTTGTACACTAATCCCAATTATTTAATAGTATATCGATCGATTGGTCGACAGACTGTGTAAGCGTTAATTATTTATATTTAAGGCTTATGCAGTTGAGAAGTGCACCTTGGATGATGGTTGATTATTTATCGTTGCTATTTATATACATGTGTTGTATGGAATCCATATAATTAACATTATATGGTGATTGATTGGGCCTCATTCCAATTGGGAAATAATGAATATTATAAAAGAAAATTCATGTGTTGAATATAATAAATAGTCATGTGTTGACGATGTTCAGGTGTTGAGAATTCAAGTGTATTCATGTGTTGAATAAAATATTTATACAATAAAATTTACCTTTTTATTATAAGTAAGAAGAAATATAGATTCATGTGTTGAATGGAATAAATATTCATTTGTTGAATAAAATAACGAATTTATTGAAATATATAAGGCCGTGTTGATTAGAGATGCGCCATTTTGACGTGAACGATATTTATATCGATTTTATTCATTTTTTTATGAATATCAAAAAGTGATTTCAAAATCGAATAAATAGAAATGAATTCGAATTGAAATCAAATAGAAATGAATTCGAATTGAAATAAATAGAAATGAATTCGAATTGAAATCAAATAGAAATGAATTCGAATTGAAATCAAATAGAAATGAATTCGAAATCGAATAAATAGAAATGAATTCGAATTGAAATCAAATAGAAATGAATTCGAATTGAAATCAAATAGAAATGAATTCGAATTGAAATCAAATAGAAATGAATTCGAATTGAAATCAAATAGAAATGAATTCGAATTGAAATCAAATAGAAATGAATTCGAATTGAAATCAAATAGAAATGAATTCGAATTGAAATCAAATAGAAATGAATTCGAATTGAAATCAAATAGAAATGAATTCGAATTGAAATAAATAGAAATGAATTCGAATTGAAATCAAATAGAAATGAATTCGAATTGAAATCAAATATAAATGAATTCGAATTGAAATCGAATAGAAATGAATTCAAATTCAAATTGAATTAATTTGAAATTCAAATTGGATTGAAATTGAATTAAAAATCAATTTGAATTGAAATCAATTTGAAATGAATTTAAAACGAATCTATAAAGGAAAATTCAATTTTGATTTGAAATTGAAAGGGAAGTTGAAATCGTTTCGAAAACGAATTTAAAATGATTTATAAAATACGTTTTAAAAAGGAAATCGACGAAATATATATAACATATATATTATATATATAATGGCCTGAATAGAACACGCCGCGGCAGTTCGTGAATTTCGACCATTGACTTCGAATTGACGTTGCGGGAGATCCGATCGTCGGATTCTCCTGAAACCGGAACCTTGGGTTCGTATCGAAAATAGCTTTCCAATGAATATTAGAAAATTGAAATCTAACGGTTGGATTTGGAGTTATGTCCAAATCAAATTTGGAAAAGGTCGATGTAAGTGCAGTTCGATGGCCGTTGATGGAAATTGACTGTACGGGCTTTGATAAAATTATTAAAAATAGTAATAATTTGTGTAAAATCATAAGAAATGATTTGGGAATAAATGGGTTGAAAAATTCCATATTTGAAAAGATAAAAATAGATTTTTATCGAAATGAACTAGTTTTGAACTAGAATTAAAATCCATTTATTTTTGAAATAAATAAATTGAATTTGAAAGTGGTTTTAAAAATAATCAGAATTACCAATATACGAATTGAAATGGATTTAAATCGAAATTATCTTCGGAATATTTCGATGTTGGGTTTCGTGATTATACAGATATGGTTGTGGAAATTTGAAAGATATATTTTATATCGTTACTTCCAATACGATATTTGTTGGTTTCAGAATTTGATATTGAATATAAGCCGGTATATTTTCTATTCAGAGCCTTGTATTTAATATCAAACGTGATTTGGGTTTGTCGTGGATGGTGTCTTCATTAACACCGTTCTTAAGCCCAGTTGAGAAAAAGATTAAATCTTTCTATTTAGATTAAACGAAGTGTACCAATTAAATAATATTAATTGGAATGGAATTTAAATTGGTTTTGGGTTTATTGTGAGCGGTGTTCTGAATAACACCTGTTCTTTAACCCGATTAACAATAGAAAGTGATTTTGGGTTTATCATGGATCGTGTTTTAGGTGACATTGGTTCTTTAACCCAGTTAAAGTCAGGATATTGATTTTTGGGAAGATTAAAACTAAGTGGAGTTTTAATGAATCTTTAATTAGATTGAAAGTGAATTGATTATTTAAATTATCAAATCTGGAAGGTGATCGAGAATGGAGTACCACCAGTTTTGCTCCAAAGCGATAGTTTAATCTTTAATAAGATTTGAACGTGAAATGGTAATTAATTTTACCGATAACACCGTGGTGTTAGATACGGAGTATTACCAGTTTTGCTCCGTGTGATGAATATGTTGGGATTGGGAAATAAAATAAATAATTACTTCGGTGTGGTCCGCCAATCCCGACTAGTTTTGAAAACCATAATATGGTTTGAAATGATATCCAAAGGAAGATTAAAGAATAAATTTAGAAGAATTTATCTTTGATAAAATTAATGGGTACCTTTCCCTAAGAATGTAATTTTGTGAATAAAAGAATATTCTGAATTGGAATGAGGCGTTTGTTGTGTTTGTGTAACATTTGTTTATTATATACGTGGGTTATTCAGAAAGACCGGGTTTATACCCATTCTGAATAACCGATTCGACGATATGTCGAAGATGAAGACGGTGGTTGAAGACCGGAAGTCTTCACATCGTTTGGGTGATTACTGATGATCTTGATTGAGCTGTACACCCAAGATGAGGGAATCAGTTGGTGATCGTCCAGACGTACTTGGAGATCGATGGATATGCGAGGAAAGTGCCTCCGGTTTCGTTCAGACCCAGAACGAACTTGTAAATGGACTGTGTGTCTGACATTGGATTTTATTCTGTGTTGATTGATCTCTATTAAATATACATCTGTTTGGCGGCGGAGAATTTATTCTCTTACTTAACGCCCTTCTTTGAGACGTACGAGCTCAGAGGTTGTATATCGATGGACATCAGTCGCATGGAGTGAATTGCCAGTGTGGCACGCGTAAGTGGAAAATGATCAAGGCTTCTGTTGAAAACAAGTCTTGTGGTTGATGATCAAAGCACGGCCTATGTGGCGTAGCTTTGTGTATAGCGTGAATTCGCGAGCTTAACACCTCGGTATGAGTCAAAAACGGGATAAGGACCCAAGGAGTGCACGACATTTCTTTCTAGCTAGTGGTGGTGTCAGTGCTTAAACTGGCTGACATTTATATACTTTTCACCTGTGTGGTTCTTGGATGCGAGGCGCCTCGGATATAGGTCCTATAGGACCGGGAAACATGTGTTTAGGAATAATTAATCCTCAAAAGTAAGAGAGGACCGGCCTTGGAGGTTCCAAAGGATCATAGTGGGGTCCTGAGACATTTGCTAGAGTGTCTCGAATCGGAGAGGAGCTTGCCCCTTGCCTCGACTCATGACGGAAATCCAATCTCCAATACGTGATATTGCGGTTTTAATTGTAGAACTAGTATGGCGACATGATAGATGGTACCCATGACGCCTATGTTTGATATTTATGATTGAAATTGTTTTGACACTATACACCTATAATAGTATCAAATGATTTGTTTTAAACGTACCAAGCATGTTTGGCTATTATAAGGGAAAACCCTATCCTCCGGCTTGCGTTGCATTGTGTGATGGGACCTGGGTCTTATAATAGCTTCATTTTTCCAAAAAGCATTGCGCTGTTTTGTTATATGCACTAGTGTTCTTGGGAGGAAACCCGTTCCGTGTTATACGGCGTGGTCCCTTGAATTACTCTCTTTTAAAATAAAGATTTATAACTGTTTTAGTTCTCACACCAGTCACATGACTGACCTGGAGTTTATGGTTTCAACCTAAACTCTGGGTGCCCCTATTTTCCACATGGGCAGCTAGTAGTTTTGGTTTTGCAGATTTATATTCACAGGATCCTGATTTACAGCTGGAACGATGCTCGGAAAGCTCTGTATCCGTGTATTACTTTCAGTTGTGTTTTGTATTATTTTCCGCTGCTATGTAATTTATTGTAATCTCTGATATTTATCGAATGTGTAATATTTGTTCATACTCTGTATATTCTTGTATTATGATGGAATTGTTGTAATTAACAATGAATGTTCGTCTGTGTTCGTCGCTTTCCTATGAACTAGAAAACCGCGATTAATGAAATAAATTACTGCAAGCGCATAGGTGTGTAGCATACAGGTCGAACACAGGGAGGCAAAATAAATCAAATTATTTAGATAATTCCTTGGGCGAGTTAGACAAAACTTGGAGTTTGATTTTGAAAACAATAAAACTATTATTGAATTGAGTACAGATCTGAATCTAATCAAATCTATATTCAATCCAATATGACCTAGGAAAGCAATAGAAAGAACACAAATTAAAATTGCAAGAATTAAATAACAGAAAGTAAAATTAGGATTACCGCTGAATCTAATCAGACGGTCAATCACTAATGAAAAGAAGTGCAAAATACAACTAGTACTCTACCAAACCTAATTGTGTAGATGGCACTAGTTGCTAAGAAAATAAAAAAAATACAGAAAAACAAAAGAGAACTAGAAATTTTATTAATGGCGAAGAAGAGAAAATAGGATAGGATGGTGGCTACAATGATATTACAAGGGTATTTATAGGAGATAACCAAACCGTAACCCTAATTACAAATGGGCCTAGCCATTACATCACTAATTAGTTTACAATGAGAATCTCAAATGGGCCTTAGTTAAATCTATTAAATTTTTGGCCTTTCTTCTTTTCTCTTGGTTCTTTGACAAGCCTCCCTTGATTTGAGATGTGCATGGCCTTTTTATCAATCATTTTCTTGTCCAATAGCAACTAGATGTGAGATCTTCATCTACAATTCTTCAAAATGTAAATATATAGCAATCTGATCTCCATTTCTCTACTTTTCTGGTTGCATGCGGGCTGGGTTGGAATATCTGTAAAAGTAACAAAACAATACCCAAGTAATATTTATTTATATACAAAAGATAAGATATAAGAGCATAAAATAAACACATTTCTATGTTAATCAAATACCCCCACACTTATCTTTTACTCGTCCTCGAGTAGAACAAAAATTAAAAACTAACTAGATAGGTCACACTTTCGTAGGAAACACGATTGCATTGAGTGTATGCAACAAGCCGTTAAACCTCTAGGTGTCCCTAGTAGGACGAGTGGTGTCTCGTGAGGGTTTTCAGCGAATACTACCCACAAAATCCAAATGCAGTATGTTATGACTCTAATGAAACTACATGAATGCAATGGACATATGCAAAATAAGAACAAAAATGAAAACAAGACTTGTTTCTGAAGTGGTACAACAAATTAAGTTAACAGTTTCTAATCAGTTGATTGTACTTTAAATACCTCAACTTGTCACAAAATTTCAATATAAATCAAGTTTTCAAATGTTAAATTCCAGTTTGGCCAGTTAGTTCAGTCGATAACATAGTGCAGCCATGAAATAAATTCTTAGTTTGCTTGGCACAATTTGTAAAGTGGTATTATTATTTTCTCATGTATGGCTAGTCAAATCAATAAGGTCAAGAAGTGTTTGGGCATCATCGCTTATTCTTTATTCTATAAAATTTTATAATTTATGATTAAGTACATACACCTAACTTAGAAGACCAAGGTTTACCACCCATGCACTGCCTCGCGGACTAACGGAGAGTGGGTAAAGAGCTTAGCGGATTGTGCAGGCCGACTTTGACTTTGTCAACAACGTGTCGGTAATCCTTAGGTGTCCAATCTCATAAAATGAGACCAAGATATTCCAACGCTGACTTTGTCAACAACATGTCGGATAGAGCTTGGCGGGTTTGCACACCAATGCTAGATATACAAGCAATGTTGGATACCCTTGGATTACTATTATTATTGAATTTATAAGCACAAAAGAGAGTTACGCGAATTCAACTTAACACAACTTAGTTTTAAAGATTTTGAAAAGCCAATATAAGTATTTTAAGTCCTCCACTTATTTAAACAAAGTCTACAATATAGAATATATTTCATGGCCATCACCTAAGAATCTCCCTATGTACCGGTTACACTATTATCCCTCAAAATTAAACTTTTCATTATATTTCTTATTTGATCTTAGCTGAGAGAAAAAAATACTATCAACTGATTATCAATCCTTAACTTATTTTGTTGTATCAATCTAAAATGAGTCATGTTTCAAAAAAAAATGGTATGTTACTACGATCTAAAATGCATGATGGTCCTACTTAAATGATGAAGATGAACAAAATAAAAAGGATGCAATGTAGACTCCCCCCACACTAGAACTAAACAGGGTCCACACTGTAAACGTTTCCTAAATTTGAAAGATCGTACCCAAAGGTGAATGAGATGCAAAATTATTTGAAGAATGAAATGCAATCTAACTATATGTAAGAATGGATCATATATACAATGATATATGTGTTTGCGGTGCACGCGATGCAAAGAATACCACCATCTTTTTCCCCCACACTTGGTTCTTGCCCGATGAATCCCATTCCCACTATGTCTAGGCATGTTTTCTAATAAGCAAAGGTTTTTGAAAACCATCTCATCTTTATACCTAGATTTATAGTCCAGTAAATGAATGTTCAGGGTCGTCCTAACATGAAGTTTTTCAACAAAGCTAACATTCCAAAAATAGTTCATGTGTTCAACAAATTTATCAGTGTAATTTTTCAAAAATTTGTGATCATATATAAATTCAATGAAATTTGAAATCTGAGTGTTGTTCAAGACTATGTGATCACACTTCTCAGTTGACAAGGTATTTTCGACACTGACAAAATCATGTTCGTTTGAAATTTTTTCAAAGTTAAAATTTTCGAACTCGTGATTTGAATCTACTTCTTCCTCATTTGGCAACTCATCCTCGTACAATCCAAATAATTCATGTTCGTTAAAATCCTTTTCCAAAATTGAATTGAAAAATTCAACATTTTCATTTTGTTCAATTTCAAGTTTCTCGTAGCCTGAAAGAGAAAGATCAAAATCTGAGTTCAAATCTTTTTCCTGAAAAGAGTTGAAGTCCAAATCATTTACTGAATTGTGAATAACTTCATTTAGATGGTTATTCACACTTTCGAAAGTTGTTATCTGAAAATTTTCACTATCAGTAAAGAATGGATTATCTTCTGATTCATCGCTTGTTTGAATTTGATTTTGTTGCTCGAGTTGTTCTTTAAAAGACATCATTAAAGAAAGAAGCTCATCAAGCTGTCTATCTTTCTTTTCTACCCTCTCTCTAAGAATGTTAAGATGATATTCTTCATAATCGTTGATTTGAGAGCTCTCATTTTGGAATTCTTGATTCTCAAAATTATAGTCCACATCAATTTCACAATCAATATTATTTCCAACGTGGTGGTTGTTTGAATTTTCAGAAAAATGATATTGGAAATAATTTTGATTTTGAAAATTAGGTTCATAACCAAAACTGTAGAAATTCGAGGGAAAACTGCAATTTTGGTCATATTCAAGATGTGGATATGGGTTGTTATTTTGAAGATTTTCAAATTGGTTTCCAACCCCGTATTGATGTAGATCGAAGGTATATTGTGATTCAAAGCTATTTTCATGTGGATGTGGCCCATAATCGAAATTATTGAAATTTGAGTTGAAACCGCAATTTCGATCAAATCCATGGTTTTGAAAATGTTGGTCATTTGGAAAATTTTGGAAATTTTTGATATTGGGCCCATGAAATTTTGGAAAATCTTGCCTCATGAGTTGTAATTCGTACTCATACTCTTCAAGCGAACGTCTACTCCGACTATTATCCCACAATTCTCTCAAGGATTTTTTTGAATCAGACATTTGAAATGAAATCAAGACAAGACAGAAATTATTCTTAGTTCAAAATAGTATAAAAGAATGAGTTGTGCTCTATTAATTAACTGACTCAATTAGAAGGGGGAAGAGGGTCTTATGGCCGTTCACGTATAGTATAAATACTAAGGGATACGACCAATGTTTTACGGGTAGTATGCAACCTCTTTTGCTAATAGTTCAATAAATTGAACTACTATATATCCGCGATCCAATTATACGAGACAGTCAACTTCACAAAGCACCACTTTTCAATTATATTATTTTGTATGAGGTCGTATTTTTCCTAGAACCAATGTCTAATGAATTTTGAAGTTGAAAACCAATGAGAGTGACAATTTTAGTTATGGAAATTAATTCCTAACTAAACAGATTCAGAAAATTTCAATCACAGAACAGTCACAGTATAATAGCAGAATTGAAATAATTGTACAAGCAAGCCGCTGCCCCTGCAGAAGATTTTTACAAGCAATTTCTATATTTTTCAAATCAGCAGAGATCCTATAGAGTTCAGAAAATTTACAGTGGGGTATGGCAGTCCGTCCAGAAAAAATTTGAGCAGTCCTCAAGCTTCAACCTTGACTATTTTCTATCGCTGAATTTGTTCCTTCACTTCTGGTTTGAATGATTTTTTTTAATTGCTAATTGAAAACAAAAAAAACAGTGAAACAAAATCAACCCGGTCACTAACGAACAGAAAGAAGTAAAGAAAATTCTAAACCCCAAAAGTTAACAAGTCGAAACAACTCACAATGAATAAGCCAACCCAACTAAATGTGCTCAACACTCAAAATAAAACCGGCCGATGGAAAAGATATTTCACTCATGTACTCCAAAGGAAACAAATCAAAGAGTCCCTTTTTGTTTCAAACATTCAAACCCAAAAAGAAATAAATCGAAAAGGCACTCAATCCCCAAAGCAAAGTCGCCTTTTTTTTATAAAAGACCACAAACCAATTCTCAGACCAAATTAATTATGTCATGCTCCCTTGATTTCTTTCCCATAATTGATCAAGAAGCTCGAAAGCTCCCCAAATCGCTTGAATTAGAGTTTCGATTAGAAGCACTTAATTTGGGTTTTGATGGTATTCAGATGGAAGTGGGTGGTCTTGAGTGTTGCGATTTCAGGTGAGGGGTTACGGTTTCTTGGTTTGATTTGGGGGACTTCAAGTTGAAATCGATGTTAGGGTTTTTTGTAGGAATTCGGTTGGGTTTTCTTTTGCGAAGCGGGTAGGGGAAAAGTGATTTGCGGTAGATGTGGTGAGGGGTCTTTGGTGCGATCGGGTGATGAAGAAGAAGGTGGATTGTGGTGTTGTGTTCAGGGGGGTTGTGTGTAGTAAGAAGATGTTAAAGGTGCGGTATGTATAGGAAGAGCAGTGGCGAGGGTGATGGAAGTGCCGTGAGTTGGACTGTTGTGCTGACGTTGAAGGGGTGAGATGTTTGTACAGATTAGCTGAGGAGAGCTTGTGGTAGAAGGGTGCTGTCGCGATGGAGTTGGCTTTATGATCGGGTTTGGGGTATCGCAATGGTGCGAATTGGTCTGATGCTGTGAGGATGGCGATGTAGTAATGATGTGGAGTTGCTGATCTGACTGAACCGGTGATCGGAGCAGTTTGTGTATGGGATGTGGTTTGATGTTCAGGTTATAATGGTTTGAATGGTTTTATTGTGGACAGTGTGGTTTCTGATTTGCTGGGTGAGTGGTGATGTGAAACTGGTGGAGTTTGTTCGGGCAAGAAGAAGAGGTTGGTCGGTTTGCTGTAGTGATGGAGGATGTTGCTGCGTGGATGGATGTATAAGAAGATGGAGGACTTTGTAAAGAGGAAAAATGGAAAAAAAATAAGGATGAATAGAAAAAAAAGTTTTTTTTATATAGATTATTGAGATAGAGGAAAGAAGTTGTAAGATGGAATAAATAAATGAAAATTGAAAGTTTTTTTTTATCTTAGAAATTTATTTTGTTTTGAAAAAAAAACAAGTGATTGTAAAGATTGAAAGGAGATCCAAATAGGGAAAGCAATAAAGGGGAGACAAAAACAGAAAGACGTTAAGAAAATGGAAAGAGTTTTTTTTCTTTTTTTTTTAATTGTTTTGAAAGTTGAAGAGGGGAAAAAATGTAAAAGAAAGAAAAAAAAATGGAAAGGGGAAAGAAATAAATTGAAGGGAAAGAAATTGAAAACAAAAATTGACAACTTTTTTTTCTTCAACCAGAAGATTACGATATCATATAATACCAAATCTAACCAATCAAGATTTTTCTTATATATACAAGAAAAAAAGGAAAAATAAAATAAAATAAAAACTAACACGAATCGGAAATTAAATAAATAATAAAATTTAATCTTTACCTACCCGGCAACGGCGCCAAAAACTTGTTCGTCGCTTTCCTATGAACTAGAAAAGCGCGATTTATGAAATAAATTACTGCAAGCGCACAGGTGTGTAGCATACAGGTCGAACACAGGGAGGCAAATTAAATCAAATTATTTAGATAATTCCTTGGGCGAGTAAGACAAAACTTGGAGGTTGATTTTGAAAACAATAAAACTATTATTGAATTGAGTACAAATCTGAATCTAATCAAATCTATATTCAATCCAGTATGACCTAGGAAAGCAATAGAAAGAACAGAAATTAAAATTGCAAGAATTAAATAACAGAAAATAAAATTAGGATTACCGCTGAATCTAATCAGACGGTCAATCACTAATGAAAAGAAGTGCAAAATACAACTAGTACTCTACCAAACCTAATTGTGTAGATGGCACTAGTTGCAAAAAAAATAAAAAAATACAGAAAAACAAAAGAGAACTAGAAATTTTATTAATGGCGAAGAAGAGAAAATAGGATAGGATGGTGGCTACAATGATATTACAAGGGTATTTATAGGAGATAACCAAACCCTAACCCTAATTACAAATGGGCCTAGCCATTACATCACTAATTAGTTTACAATGAGAATCTCAAATGGGCCTTAGTTAAATCTATTAAATTTTTGGCCTTTCTTCTTTTCCTCTTGGTTCTTTGACAAGCCTCCCTTGATTTGAGATGTGCATGGCCTTTTTATCAATCATTTTCTTGTCCAACAGCAACTAGATGTGAGATCTTCATCTACAATTCTTCAAACTGTAAATATATAGCAATCTGATCTCCATTTCTCTACTTTTCTGGTTGCATGCGGGCTGGGTTGGAATATCTGTAAAAGTAACAAAACAATACCCAAGTAATATTTATTTATATACAAAAGATAAGATATAGGAGCATAAAATAAACACATTTCTATGTTAATCAGTCTGTCTGCGTTCTTTTGTGTGTTGTTCTCGAAGTATCAGCTCTTTCCTTCACGGGGAAGTTACGGGACCTTATAGTGGTATCAGAGCTTTGGTTTACAGAGCTCGAGAATAAGACACATTAGAACCATACGAAAGAATTCATCAGATATTGGATTAGTAATATCTAATGAGAATGACTCGTTAGAGATAGGATCAGTAGTATCCTAGAACGAGTGTGAAGAGTATAATTTTCAAATGAAAACAATTTTGTTTTGAAAGTTTAAACTAGATTTTACGTATTTGAATATTTATTTATTTTGAATTTGGACAATCGAGTATATAAAGGTTTTGCATATATGCGTCATGAACGTATATTCGAAGTTTTAATATACTGGATAGATATAGAATCACACTCTAGTTGACCGGGGATGATTTTGATAAGGCTGCAGCGTTATCAGTATTTATTTTCGTGTTTCGAAGGTGTGATATCTATATATTTCCATTAGACTGGTGTGAGAACCGAAACTATATAGATTTATTGTGTGATTTGGCATCAAAAACATGATTTTCTGTATATATATCAAATTATGAATTTGAAAAGCTAATCAACTAATTGATTGCTGGTTGTGTTGTTTGTTTATTTGTTTGAAATTTTGAACCATTAGGCCAAACTGAACCAAATATTGAATTGTATTGAAAATTGGTCGCATTGCTTGCATATACATATACTTACATTGAACAGGTCATAGCAAGGAGGCTAGAGCAGAAGAATAAAATTGTTTGCCCGACAAATAGGTACATGTTTACCAAAATTTACTGTTTTGTTTGGGTGATGATGATTTTATGAGCCGCTTGGCTTTTTCTTTTTCTTTTTGATTGAAGAAGGCCATGGGAGGCTATATGAAATATCTTGAAGTCCCCGGTGCAGGGGAGGTTATGGCGAAATTTTTCGAAAATTTAGGGTGTTAGCCAAATTTTTGAAAATTTGAAAAGTTCTTAGAAACTGAAAAGTTGAAGAACTTAAGCCGTAACGAAAATAATGGAAGTTGAGTTGATTAGTTAAACAACTTTCGGCTTCGTTCCTTTTCGGGGACGAAAAGTTTTAAGTGGGGGAGATTGTAACAACCCGAAAAATCTGAGCAAGTTTAAAATTTTTATTTTGGCAATTTTGACGAATTTTCAATATTTAAAATGGTTATTTTAAACAATTACGACGAGAAATTTAATTTGAATGGATTTAGAACGTATATGTTTATATACGTCGTCGTTAGAATATAAATAATTATATATAATTATAAAAGGAACTGAAAATGGCGCGGTAGTTCGATAATTCGATTTCAAACTTCAAATGAATGTACCGGGTGCAAAACAAACCGGATTTTAGTGAAACCAAAAATATTAGAATCTATTTGAGAATATCTTTCCAACGAATCCGAAAAATCAAAATTTCATAGCGGGAATCAAAAGTTATGCCCAGTTGAAAATTCAGAATAGTCGCTATGGAATTTCGGCCCTTAAAAATAGCCATTTTGCAAGCAACCTCGGTTTTCGATGAAACCACTTTTGTTAGATCCGGGATGTCTAATTATTGCTAGGTTTCAAATTTCATAATTTTTCGAATCAGTATGTAAGCGTGGTAAAGGAAAACGCGTTTGACCAGTTTTAGTTGATTTTAATCGACTGGAAAATGACCATTTTTCCAACGGTCTCAGAATTCGATGAAATTAGTTTTGTTAGGACCGTATCGTTAATACGAAGCTAGAAAATATTTTTCTGGATTTTTTCAAGTTAGTATGTGACCCCAGTAAATTGAAATGCGCGTTCAAATTCAATATATAGAGTTATATGTTGATTTTGACGAAAACTGATCAAAACGAGCGGATCAGCTTACGATACATATCACATTGTGTTCGGAATAGGGGTAATTAGCTGTGGACGACACGCGATGAGTCTCGTTTCGAGGTCAAAATAAAAAGTACCTTTTTGAAATTAAAAATAATTAATTAAATAAATATATATAACCTCTCTGACTCTCTCTCCCCCCTCATTCAACACAGAATAAAAAAAATAAAATAGCGGGGGGGGGGGGGGAGATCGTGATCCGCCGCCCCCCTCCCCCGATTAGGTCCACCGCCGCGTCAGGTGGTGCGCCGCCTCCCCCTCCTTCTTCTTCCTCCTCTCCTTGCGATTCTCTCCTCCACCGAAGCCCCACAGCCAACTTTCCCCACCGCCGCTACCCCCTTCGACTTCTCCTCCTCCATCTCCTGCTCCCCCACGAGACCACACCTCGCACGCCACTTCAACCGTGCGCCGCTCGCCTGAAGCCACCACCCGCCGCCACCTCCTGTTGCCGCCCCACTCCACCTCCGTTTCTGTCCGTGGGCCCTTTTTGCTGCCGGTGAGTTTTAAATTCTTTGTTTATTTATTTAGGCAACTAAAAATATAATTTTTAAATGAAAAAACATGGTTTTAAAAATCATATTTTTCTATGTGTAGTAGCTTAGTGTAAGAAATGTAAATGGTAAATTATATAGGACATAGTATAAGGAAAGTTATGATTTTTATATTATTTAATGCAAAGATAGAATTTTTATGATGCAAAGATTAGGATTTTTATATATAGTAAAGATTCAATTTTTAATTATGAAGTTAAAATTTTAAAAAGTACGATTTTTAAATAATAAAGATTTGATTTTTATTGTCATGAAGGCTAAGGAAAAGAAACGATTTTCATTAGTAGAAAGATACGATCTTTAATATAGTAAAAATATGATTTTTATATTTTAGAAAGAATAAAAATTCGATCTTTAATTCATAGAAGAGATAAAGGAATGATTTTTATAATGAAACAACGAAAAGATTACATCTTTGAAGTAGGAAAGATATGATTTTTATATTATAAAAATAATAAAAATATGACCTTTATTCTATGAACATCATTGTAAAAATAGAATTTTTATCTATATAGTAGCGATGTAAAAATAGAATTTTTATCTATATAATAGCGTTGTAAAAATAGAATTTTTATCTATATAATAGCGATGTAAAAATAGATTTTTTATCTATATAGCAGCGATGTATAAAAATGTGATTTTTATATACATAGCAACAATATAAAAATTTGATTTTTATATATGTAGTGGCTACGGGCAACGAAAGTGACAAAAGGCGAGAACGACGAAGATTTCTACATAAGAAGAGTCGAGATGTTTGGATTTAGCTATTCGGTGAGAACTTCTCACTTTAAATTGTCTTTTCTAGTTAAAAATATATACTAGGATGCAGACGGTGCTTAGCAGCACCCGACACCCGTCGTCCACAGACCATGGATGGCTTGTATGTTTGATTGTTTGTTGTGGTGAAAATTTTATTGTGTGTTGTGAAATGAAATAAAATATTTATATATCTAAAAATATTTTATCGTTAAAAATACAATTTTTAACGGATATGTGAATAAATAAAAATATGTGTTTGTTGATTTGAAACCCCACACGGGTGTTGGGATGATATTTGGTGTACACTAAGCCCAATTATTTAATAGTATGTCGATCGATTGGTCGACAGACTGTGTAAGTGTTAATTATTTATATTTAAGGCTTATGCAGTTGAGAAGTGCACCTTGGATGATGGTTGATTATTTATCGTTGCTATTTATATACATGTGTTGTATGGAATCCATATAATTAACATTATATGGTTATTGATTGGGCCTCATTCCAATTGGGAAATAATGAAAATTATAAAAAAAAAATCATGTGTTGAATATATTAAATAGTAATGTGTTGACGATGTTCAGGTGTTGAGAATTCAAGTGTATTCATGTGTTGAATAAAATATTTATACAATAAAATTTGCCTTTTTATTGTAAGTAAGAAGAAATATAGATTCATGTGTTGAATGGAATAAATATCCATTTGTTGAATAGAATAATGAATTTATTGAAATATATAAGGCCATGTTGATTAGAGATGCGCCATTTTGACGTGAACGATATTTATATCGATTTTATTCATTTTTTTATGAATATCAAAAAGTGATTTCAAAATCGAATAAATAGAAATGAATTCGAATTGAAATCAAATAGAAATGAATTCGAATTGAAATAAATAGAAATGAATTCGAATTGAAATCAAATAGAAATGAATTCGAATTGAAATCAAATAGAAATGAATTCGAAATCGAATAAATAGAAATGAATTCGAATTGAAATCAAATAGAAATGAATTCGAATTGAAATCAAATAGAAATGAATTCGAATTGAAATCAAATAGAAATGAATCCGAATTGAAATCAAATAGAAATGAATTCGAATTGAAATCAAATAGAAATGAATTCGAATTGAAATCAAATAGAAATGAATTCGAATTGAAATAAATAGAAATGAATTCGAATTGAAATCAAATAGAAATGAATTCAAATTGAAATCAAATAGAAATGAATTCGAATTGAAATCGAATAGAAATGAATTCAAATTGAAATTGAATTAATTTGAAATTCAAATTGGATTGAAATTGAATTAAAAATCGATTTGAATTGAAATCAATTTGAAACGAATTTAAAACGAATCTATAAAGGAAAATTCAATTTTGATTTGAAATTGAAAGGGAAGTTGAAATCGTTTCGAAAACGAATTTAAAATGATTTATAAAATACGTTTTAAAAAGGAAATCGACGAAATATATATAACATATATATATTATATATATAATGGCCTGAATAGAACGCGCCGCGGCAGTTCGTGAATTTCGACCATTGACTTCGAATTGACGTTGCAGGAGATCCGATCGTCGGATTCTCCTAAAACCGGAACCGTTGGGTTCGTATCGAAAATAGCTTTCCAATGAATATTAGAAAATTGAAATCTAACGGTTGGATTTGGAGTTATTTCCAAATAAAATTTGGAAAAGGTCGATGTAAGTGAAGTTCGATGGCCGTTGATGGAAATTGACTGTACGGGCTTTGATAAAATTATTAAAAATAGTAATAATTTGTGTAAAATCATAAGAAATGATTTGGGAAGAATTAGGATGAAAAATTCCATATTTGAAAAGATAAAAATAGATTTTTATCGAAATGAACTAGTTTTGAACTAGAATTAAAATCAATTTATTTTTGAAATAAATAAATTGAATTTGAAAGTGGTTTTAAAAATAATCAAAATTACCAATATACGAATTGAAATGAATTTGAATCGAAATTATCTTCGGAATATTTCGATGTTGGGTTTCGTGATTATACAGATATGGTTGTGGAAATTTGAATGATATATTTTATATCGTTACTTCCAATACGATATTTGTTGGTTTCGGAATTTGATATTGAATATAAGCCGGTATATTTTCTATTCAGAGCCTTGTATTTAATATCAAACGTGATTTGGGTTTGTCGTGGATGGTGTCTTCATTAACACCGTTCTTAAGCCTAGTTGAGAAAAAGATTGAATCTTTCTATTTAGATTTAACGAAGTGTACCAATTAAATAATATTAATTAGAATTGAATTTAAATTGGTTTTGGGTTTATCGTGAGAGGTGTTCTGAATAACACCTGTTCTTTAACCCGATTAACAATAGAAAGTGATTTTGGGTTTATCGTGGATCATGTTATAGGTGACATTGGTTCTTTATCCCAGTTAAAGTCAGGATATTGGTTTTTGGGAAGATTAAACTAAGTGGAGTTTTAATGAATCTTTAATTAGATTGAAAGTGAATTGATTATTTAAATTATCAAATCTGAAAGGTGATCGAGAATGGAGTACCACCAGTTTTGCTCCAAAGCGATAGTTAAATCTTTAATTAGATTTGAACGTGAAATGGTAATTAATTTTACCGATTACACCGTGGTGTTAGTTATGGAGTATTACCTGTTTCGCTCCATGGGATGAATAGGTTGGGATTGGGAAATAAAATAAATAATTACTTTGGCGTGGTCCGCTAATCCCGACTAGTTTTGAAAACCATAATATGGTTTGAAATGATATCCAAAGGAAGATTAAAGAATAAATTTAGAAGAATTTATCTTTGATAAAATTAATGGGAACCTTTCCCTAAGAATGTGATTTTGTGAATAAAAGAATATTCTGAATTGGAATGAGGCATTTGTTGTGTTTGTGTAACATTTGTTTATTATATACGTGGGTTATTCAGAAAGACCGGGTTTATACCCATTCTGAATAACCGATTCGACGATATGTCGAAGATGAAGACGGTGGTTGAAGACCAGAAGTCTTCACATTGTTTGGGTGATTACTGATGATCTTGATTGGGCTGTACACCCAGGATGAGGGAATCAGTTGGTGATCGTCCATACGTACTTGGAGATCTATGGATATGCGAGGAAAGTGCCTCTGGTTTCGTTCAGACCCAGAACGAACTTGTAAATGGACTGTGTGTCTGACATTGGATTTTATTCTGTGTTGATTGATCTCTATTAAATATACATCTGTTTGGCGGCGGAGAATTTATTCTCTTGCTTAACGCCCTTCTCTGAGACGTACGAGCTCAGAGGTTGTATATCGATGGACATCAGTCGCATGGAGTGAATTGCCAGTGTGGCACACGTAAGTGGCAAATGATCAAGGCTTCTATTGAAAAGCAAAGTCTTGTGGTTGATGATCAAAGCACGGCCTGTGTGGCGTAGCTTTGTGTATAGCGTGAATTCGCGAGCCTCACACCTCGGTATGAGTCAAAAACGGGATAAGGACCCAAGGAGTGCACGACGTTTCTTTCTAGCTAGTGGTGGTGTCAGTGCTTAAACTGGCTGACATTTATATACTTTTCACCTGTGCGGTTGTTGGATGCGAGGCGCCTCGGATATAGGTCCTATAGGACCGGAAAACGTGTGTTCAGGAATAATTAATCCTCAAAAGTAAGAGAGGACCGACCTTGGAGGTTCCAAAGGATCATAGTGGGGTTCTGAGACATTTGCTAGAGTGTCTCGAATCGGAGAGGAGCTTGCCCCTTGCCTCGACTCATGACGGAAATCCAATCTCCAATACGTGATATTGCAGTTTTAATTGTAGAACTAGTATGGCGACATGATAGATGGTACCCATGTCGCCTATGATTGATATTTATGATTGAAATTGTTTTGACACTATACACCTATAATAGTATCAAATGATTTGTTTTAAACGTACCAAGCATGTTTGGCTATTATAAGGGAAAACCCTATCCTTCGGCTTGCGTTGCATTGTGTGATGGGACCTGGGTCTTATAATAGCTTCATTTTTCCAAAAAGCATTGCGCTGTTTTGTTATATGCACTAGTGTTCTTGGGAGGAAACCCGTTCCGTGTTATACAGCGTGGTCCCTTGAATTACTCTCTTTTAAAATAAAGATTTATAACTTTTTTAGTTCTCACACCAGTCACATGACTGACCTAGAGTTTATTGTTTCAACCTAAACTCTGGGTGGCCCTATTTTCCACATGGGCAGCTAGTAGTTTTGGTTTTACAGATTTATATTCATAGGATCTTGATTTATAGCTGGAACGATGCTCGGAAAGCTCTGTATCCGTGTATTACTTTCAGTTGTGTTTTGTATTATTTTCCGCTGCTATGTAATTTATTGTAATCTCTGATATTTATCGAATGTGTAATATTTGTTCATACTCTGTATATCCTTGTATTCAGATGGAATTATTGTAATTAACAATGAAATGTTCGTCTGTCTGCGTTCTTTTGTGTGTTGTTCTCGAAGTATCCGCTCTTTCCTTCACGGGGAATTTACGGGTCCTTACACGTTGGGAGTTCAAAATAAAAAGTTGCTTTTTTGAAAATAAATGAAATTAAATATTATAATTTATATATAGCCCCCCTTAATTCTTTCCCTCTTCTCTCTCTTACTTCAGCCGTTTAGTAAAAGAAAAAAAATCGATTGAGCCCCCTTCCTGGGAGTCACCGCCGACGTTGGCACCGCCGGACCCCCCTGCTCCCCGCGCCTCCCTCAGACCAACTCCCCTCCACCCGTCGATGCTCTCTCCTCCCTCCCCTCTACAGTCCAACGCCCCACAACCCTTGAACCGCCAAGTAAACGAGCGCCGCCGACCCCCTTGACCCGCCACCTCCTTGACTGCGCCGCCTCCACCGGCCGTCTACACCCCCCACGCGGCACCCGAGCCCCCTCCGCCAGCTACAACGTCCAGACCGTGAACGACGGTGAAAACCCCCCTCCGCTCCTCCTTAAAACAATGTAAGCCCTTTTATTTATTTTATTTTGTTTTGTTTAATTAATTTTTGCAAATAAAAATCTGAATTTTTATATGTAGAAGGTTTACATTTTTATACGAATGAAATTGTTATAAAGATGAGATTTTTATTTAGATAAAGGTCGGATTATTAATAGAAAAATATAATTTTTATATATGTAGTGAATTAAAAATATGATTTTTATATGACAGAGAGGATAAAAATGTAATTTTTATAATATAGAAAAGTTAAAAATATAATTTTTATATTAGTGGCATGATAAAAATATGATTTTTACTTAGGTAGAGTAATAAAAATATGGTTTTTGTTAAAGTAGAAATATAAAAATATAATTTTTATATAGAAAGAAGCGTTGTAAATATATGAAGTAAAATAAAAATCTGAATTTTATTTTATCGTGAAGTAAAGAGAATATAAAAATGTGATTTTTATATATGTAGTGAATACGGGCAACGAAAGTGACAAAAGACGAAGAGGTGAAGATTTCCTACATAAGAAGAGTCGAGATGTTTGGATTAGCTAGTCGGTGAGAACTTCTCACTTTTAATTTAATTTTCTAGTTAAAAATATATACTAGGATGCAGACGGTGCTTAGCGGCACCCGACACCCGTCGTCCACAGATCATGGACGACTTGTATGCTTGTTTGTTTAATTTTGATGTGTAGTTGATTGTGTGATGTGATGTGAAATGAAATAAAATATTTATATAGTTAAAAATATTTTATAGTTGAAAATAGAATTTTTAAAGTGTATATAAAATAAATATTTATAAACAAATCGGAGATTTGTTTATATACACTGATTTGATTGATATTGATTGGGACGATAAATTTTACACATCGCCCAACTGCACAAATAAAATCTGTGTTTGATTGTTTGAAACCCCACACAGGTATTGGGATGATATTTGGCGTACACTAATCCCAATTATTTAGCTGTATGTCGATCGATTGGTCGACAGACTGTGTAAGCGTTAATTATTTATATTTAATGCTTATGCAGTTGTGTGGTGCACTCTGGATGATGGTTGATTATTTATCATTGTTATTTTATACATGTGTTGTAGAAAATCCATATAATTAACATTATATGGTAATTGATTGGGCCTCATTCCAGTTTTGAAATAGAATATTTGAATAGAAATATTTGAAAAGAGATATTTGAAATAGAATATTGGAAAATAGAAATATATGAAGCCGTGTTGATTAGATTGACGCCATTTTGACGTGAACGATATTTATATCGATTTTATTCATTTTTTAAATGAATATTGAAATGTGATTTCAATAATCGAATATTTTAGAAATTGAATTGAATAGAATTCAAATCGAATAGAAATTGAATTGAATAGAATTCAAATCGAATAGAAATTGAATTGAATAGAATTCAAATCGAATTGAAATTGAATAGATTTGAAATTTGAATTAAATTGAATAGATTTGAAATTCGAATTAAATTGAAATGAATTGAAAATCGAATTAAATTGAAATCGATTTGAAATGAAATTAAAACAGATTATATTGAAAAATTCAATTTTGATTTGAATTTGAAATGAAGTTGAAATCGTTTCGAAAACGAATTTAAAAGGGTATTTAAAATACATTTTGAAAGGAAATCGACGATATATATATAATATATATATTATATATATATAATGGCCTGAATAGAACGCGCCCGCCACGGCAGTTCGCGAATTTCGACCATTAACTTCAAATGGATATTGCGGGAGATCCGACCGTCGGATTCTCCTAAAACCGGAACCGTTGGGTTCGTATCGAAAAGAGCTTTCTAATGAACATTAGAGATTTGAAATCTAACGGTTGGATTTGGAATTTTGTCCAAATCAAATTTGGAAAAGGTCGTTGTAAGTGCAGTTCGATGGCCGTTGATGGAAATCGACTGTACGGGCCTTGATAAAATTGTTAAAAATAGTAATAATTTGTGTAAAATCATAAGAAATGATTTGTGAAGAATTGGGATGAAAAACTCCATATTTGAAAAAATAAAAATAGATTTTTATCGAAATGAACTAGTTTTGAACTAGAATAATAATTTATTTATTTTTAAAATAAATAAAGTGGATTTGAAATGGTTTTGAAAATAACCAGAACTTCCAATAATTAAATTGGAATGGATTTGAATCGAAATTGTCTTCGGAATATTTCGATGTTGGATTTCGTGATGATACAGATATTGTTATGGGAATTTGAAAGATATATTAATATCGTTATTTCCAATACGATATTTGTTGGTCGGAGAATTTGATATTGAATATAAGCCGATATATTTTCTATTCAGAGCCTTGTATTTAATATCAAATGTGATTTCGGTTTGTCGTGAATGGTGTCTTCATTAACACTGTTCTTATGCCCAATGGAGAAAAAGATTAGATATTTTTATTTAGATTTAATGAAGTGTACCAATTAAATAATATTTAATTGGAATTGCATTGGTATTGATTTTTGGGTTTATCGTGAACAGTGTTTTAAATAACACTTGTTCTTTAATCCGATAATTAATGGAATGTGATTTTGGGTTTATCGTGAACCGTGTTTTAAATGACACTGATTCTTTAACCCAGTTAAAGATTAAAACTAAGTGGAGTTTTAATGAACCTTTAATTAGATTGAAAAGATCGAGAAGAGAGTATCACCAGTTTTGCTCCAGGCGATAGTTAAATCTTTAATTAGATTTGAACGTGAAATGATAATTGAATTTACCGATAACACCGTGGTGTTAGATATGAAGTATGACAAGTTTTACTTCATGGGATGAATAGGTTGGGATTAGGAAATAAAATAAATGATTACTTCGGTGTGGTTCGCTAATCCCGACTAGTTTGAATTGATATTCAAAGAAGATTAAAGAATAAATTTAAAGAATTTATCTTTGATAAAATTAATGGGAAACTTTCCCAAAGTATAAGGATATTGGAATAAAAGAATATTCTGAATTGGAATGAGGCGTATGTTGTGTTTGTGTAACACTTGTTTATTATATACGCGAGTTATTCAGAAAGACCGGGTTTATCCCATTTTGAATAACTGATTCGACGTGGTGTCGAAGATAAAGACGGTGGTTGAAGACCGGAGGTCTTCACGTCGTTTGGACAAATACTAATGATCTTGATTGGGCCGTACACCCAAGAGGAGAGAATCAGTTGGTGATCGTCCAGACGTACTTGGAGGTCGATGGATATGCGGGGTACTAGGTGCCTCCGGTATCGTTCAGACCCAGAACGAACTTGTAAATGGACTGTGTGTCTGACATTAGATTTTATTCTGTGTGATCGATTTCTATTAAATATATATCTATTTGGCGGCGGAGAATTTATTCTTTTGCTTAACGCCCTTCTCTGAGACGTACGAGCTCAGGGGTTATATACTGATGGCTATCAATCGCATGGAGTGAATTGCCTGTGTGGCATGCCTAAGTGGCAAATGATCAAGGCTTTTGTTGAAAAGCAAAGTCTTGTGGTTGATGATCAAAGCACCGCCTGTGTAGCATAACTTTGTGTAACGTTGATTCGCGAGCCTCACACCCCGATAGTTGACCAGAAACGGGCGAGGACTTCAGGGAGAGCATGCGTTTCCTTCTAGCTAGAAGTGGCGTCAGTGGTTTTACACGCCCTGACGAGTTTGACTTATGTGGTTGTTGCTGTTGCGAGGCGCCTCAGATATATCGGTCG
This sequence comes from Allium sativum, assembly GCA_030737875.1. NCBI lineage: Eukaryota > Viridiplantae > Streptophyta > Magnoliopsida > Asparagales > Amaryllidaceae > Allium > Allium sativum. The sequence goes on along the minus strand of CM060926.1, from coordinate 1,010,621,030 downwards.
ATCCGAGACCGATGGAGTCATTGGACTCATTGACACCCCATAGGGTGGGGTAACGCAGTGTTCAGGCATTTTAATCCACATCGGTGGAGCGGCCCTGACGATCTAAAGGCTTGCCTGAGACACGGGCTAGAGCGTCTCGAATTCGGTGGAGGACGATCCCTTGCCTCGGTTCATAGATGGAAATCCAACTTCCAATACATGACTTTGCGGTTTTGATTATAGAGCCTAGTATGGCGACATAGTGGGATGGGGCACTCATGCCGTCTATGATTAATATTTATGATTGAAATTGTTTTGACACTATGCACATATAGTAATAAAAGATGAAATTTAGCGTATCAAGCATGCTTTGGTTATTATAAGGTAAAACCCTATCCTCCGTCTTGTATTGCATTGTGTGATGGGACCTGGGTCTTATAATAGCTTCATTTTTCTTTATTTAGCATTGCGCTGTTGTTTATGCACTGGTATTCTTGGGAGGAAACCCGTTCCGTGTTATACGGCGTGGTCCCTTGATTTACCTAACTTTAAAATAAAGATTAATAAATGTTTTAGTTCTCACACCAGTCACATGACTGACCTGGAGTTTATTGTTTTAACCTGAACTCTGGGTGCCCTTATTTTGACACGGGCAGCTAGTAGTTTTGGTTTTGCAGATTTATATTCACAGGAACCTGGTTTACAGCTGGAACGATATCCAGAAAGCTTTGTATCCGCGTATCTTCTTCAATTGTATTTTGTATTATTTTCCGCTGTTATGTAATGTACTGTAATCTCTGATATTTTTCTATTGTGTAATATTTATTTATGCTCTGTATATTCTAGTAATCTGGTGGAATTGTTGTAATATACAATGTAATGTTCTTCCGTCTGCGTTCTAATTTGTCGTGTTCTCAAAACAATCAGGCGTTTCGAACGGTCTTGATCGATTCAGCGACTGATTCAGATCGAGCGGAATTCCCGGTCGTTACATTGTGGTATCAGAGCTTTGGTTTACAAAGCTCAGAGAACAAGACACATTAGAACCGAACGAAAGAATTCATCAGAAATTGGATTAGTAATATCCAATGAGAATGACTCATTAGAGATGGGATCAGTAGTATTCTAGAACGGGTGTGAAGAGTATATTTTTAAAATGAAAACAATTTTTGTTTTGAAAATTTAATTCAATTATACGTATTTGAATATTTTTTTGTATTGAATTTGGACAATGCAGTATATAAAGATTTTGCGTATACGTCTGATCCGCGTGTATTCGAAGTTTTAATATACTAGATAGATATAGAATCACACTCTAGTCGCCCGGGGACGATACTGATAATTGTGATCACATTACCAGTATTTATGTTCGAGTGACGAAAGTGGGTTTTTTATATATTTCCTATTGACTGGTGTGAGAACCAAAATTAGATAGGGCCTATTGTTGTGATTTGGCATCAAAAATCTGATTTTTGACTATATATCAAAGTTATGAATTTGAAAAGCTAATCAACTAATTGATTGCTGATTGTGTTGTTTGATTACTGGTTGAGTAATCAAAATTTTAACCATATAGCCAATTTGATCAAATAGTGAGTTGTATTGGAAATTTGTCGCATTTGCATGCATGTACATGTACTTACACTGAACAGGTCATAGCAAAGAGGCTAGAGCGGAAGAATAAAATTGTTTGCCCGACAAATAGGTACATATTACCATAATTTACTGTTTTGTTTGGGTGATGACGATTTTATGAGCCGCTTGGCTTTTTCTTTTGGATTGAAGAAGGCCATGGGAGGCTATATGAAATATCCTGAAGTCCCCGGTGCAGGGGAGTTTATGGCGAAATTTTTCGAAAATTTCGGGTGCTAGCCAAATTTTTGAAAAATTTGAAAAGTTCTTAGAAACTGAAAAGTTGAAGAACTTAAGCCGTAATGAAAATACTGGAAGTTGAGTTGATTTGTGAAACAACTTTCGGCTTTGTTCCTTTTCGGGGACGAAAAGTTTTAAGTGGGGGAGATTGTAATAACCCGGAAACTCTGAGCCAATTTAAAAAATTTTATTTTGGCAATTTTAGCGAATTTTGAATATTTAAAATGAATTATTTTAAATAATAGCGACGAGAAATTTATTTTGAATAGAATTCGAACGTATATATTTATATAGATCGTCGTTAGAATATAAATATTTATTTATATATATAAAAGGAATTGAAAATGGCGCGGTAGTTCGAAAATTAGATTTCAAATTTCAAATGAATGTACCGGGTGCAAAATAAACCGGATTTTAGCGAAACCAAAAATATTTGAATCTAATTGAGAATATCTTTCCAACAAATCCGGGAAATTGAAATTTCATAGCGGGAATCAAAAGATATGTCCAGTTGAAAATTCAGAATAGTCGCTATGGAATTCTAGCCCTTAAAAATGGAAATTTTGCAAACGACCTCGGTTTTCGACGAAACCACTTTTGTTGGATCCGCGATGTCAAATTATTGCTAGATTCCAAATTTCATAATTTTTCGAATCAGTATGTGAGCGTGGCAAAGGAAAACGCATTTGACCAGTTTCAGTTGATTTTAATCGACTGGAAAATGGCCATTTTTCTAACGGTCCCAGAATTGGGCGAAATTAGTTTTGTTAGGACCGTATCGTCAATACGAAGCTAGAAAATATTTTTCTTGAATTTTTAAGTCCGTATGTGGCCCCGGTAAATTGAAATGCGCGTTCAAATTCAATACATAGAGTTATATTTTGATTTTGACGAAAACTGATCGAAATGATCGAATCAGCTTACGATACATACCCCATTGTGTTCAGAATGGGGGTAATTAGCTAGGGGCGATAGTCAGTGGGTTTCGTTGGGAGTTCAAAATAAAATGCTGCTTTTTTGAAAATAAATGAAATTAAATATTATAATTTATATATAGCCCCTTTAATTCTTTCCCTCTTCTCTCTCTTACTTTAGCCATTTAGAAAAAGGAAAAGAAAAAAACAAAATCGATTGAGCCCTCTTCCTGGGAGTCACCGCCGACGTTGGCACCGCCGGACCCCCCCGCTCCCCGCGCCTCCCTCAGACCAACTCCCCTCCACCCGTCGATGCTCTCTCCTCCCTCCCCTCTACAGTTCAACGCCCCACAACCCTTGAACCGCCAAGTCAACAAGCGCCGCTGACCCCCTTGATCCACCACCTCCTTGACTGCGTCGCCTCCACCAGCCGTCTACACCCCCCACGCGACACCCGAGCCCCCTCCGCCAGCTACAGCGTCCAGACCGTGAACGACAGTGAAAACCCCCCTCCGCTCCTCCTTAAAACAATGTAATCCCTTTTATTTATTTTATTTTGTATGTTTAATTAATTTTTGCAAATAAAAATCTGAATTTTTATATGTAGAAGGTTTACATTTTTATACGAATGAAATTGTTATAAAGATGAGATTTTTATTTTGATAAAGGTCAGATTTTTAATAGAAAAATATAATTTTTATATATGTAGTGAATTAAAAATATGATTTTTATATGACAGAGAGGATAAAAATATAATTTTTATAATATAGAAAAGTTAAAAATATAATTTTTATATTAGTGGCATGATAAAAATATGATTTTTACTTAGGTAGAGTATTAAAAATAAGGTTTTTGTTAAAGTAGAAATATAAAAAAATAATTTTTATATAGAAAGAAGCATTGTAAATATATGAAGTAAAATAAAAATCTGAACTTCATTTTATCGTGAAGTAAAGAGAATATAAAAATGTGATTTTTATATATGTAGTGAATACGGGCAACGAAAGTGACAAAAGACGAAAAGGTGAAGATTTCCTACATAAGAAGAGTCGAGACGTTTGGATTAGCTAGTTGGTGAGAACTTCTCACTTTTAATTTAATTTTCTATTTAAAAATATATACTAGGATGCAGATGGTGCTTAGCAGCACCCGACACTCGTCGTCCACAGACCATGGACGGCTTGTATGCTTGTTTGTTTGATTTTGATGTGTAGTTGATTGTGTGATGTGAAATGAAATGAAATATTTATATAGTTAAAAATATTTTATAGTTGAAAATAGATTTTTTAACGTGTATATAAAATAAATATTTATAAACAAATCGGAGATTTGTTTATATACACTTATTTGATTGATATTGATTGGGACGATAAATTTTACACATCGCCCAACTACACAAATAAAATCTGTGTTTGATTGTTTGAAACCCCACACGGGTATTGGGATGATATTTGGCGTACACTAATCCCAATTATTTAGCTGTATGTCGATCGATTGGTCGACAGACTGTGTAAGCGTTAATTATTTATATTTAATGCTTATTCAGTTGTGTGGTGCACTCTGGATGATGGTTGATTATTTATCATTGTTATTTTATACATGTGTTGTAGAAAATCCATATAATTAACATTATATGGTAATTGATTGGGCCTCATTCCAGTTTTGAAATAGAATATCTGAATAGAAATATTTGAAAAGAGATATTTGAAATAGAATATTGGAAAATAGAAATATACGAAGCCGTGTTGATTAGATTGACGCCATTTTGACGTGAACGATATTTATATCGATTTTATTCATTTTTTAAATGAATATTGAAAAGTGATTTCAATAATCGAATACTTTAGAAATTGAATTGAATAGAATTCAAATCGAATAGAAATTGAATTGAATAGAATTCAAATCGAATTGAAATTGAATTGAATAGATTTGAAATTCGAATTAAATTGAATAGATTTGAAATTCGAATTAAATTGAAATGAATTGAAAATCGAATTAAATTGAAATCGATTTGAAATGAAATTAAAACAGATTATATTGAAAAATTCAATTTTGATTTGAATTTGAAATGAAGTTGAAATCGTTTCGAAAACGAATTTAAAATGGTATTTAAAATACGTTTTGAAAGGAAATCGACAATATATATATAATATATATATAATGGCCTGAATAGAATGCGCCGCGCCGCGGCAGTTCGCGAATTTCGACCATTGACTTCGAATGGATATTGCGGGAGATCCGACCGTCAGATTCTCCTAAACCGGAACCGTTGGGTTCGTATCGAAAAGAGCTTTCTAATGAACATTAGAGATTTGAAATCTAATGGTTGGATTTGGAATTATGTCCAAATCAAATTTGGAAAAGGTCGCTGTAAGTGCAGTTCGATGGTCGTTGATGGAAATCGACTGTACGGGCCTTGATAAAATTATTAAAAATAGTAATAATTTGTGTAAAATCATAAGAAATGATTTGTGAAGAATTGGGATGAAAAACTCCATATTTGAAAAGCTAAAAATAGATTTTTATCGAAATGAACTAGTTTTGAAATAGAGTAATAATTTATTTATTTTTAAAACAAATAAAGTGGATTTGAAATGGTTTTGAAAATAACCAGAACTTCCAATAATTAAATTGGAATGGATTTGAATCGAAATTATCTTCGTAATATTTCGATGTTGGATTTCGTGATGATACATATATTGTTATGGGAATTTGAAAGATATATTAATATCGTTATTTCCAATACGATATTTGTTGGTCGTAGAATTTGATATTGAATATAAGCCGATATATTTTCTATTCAGAGCCTTGTATTTAATATCAAATGTGATTTGGGTTTGTCGTGAATGGTGTCTTCATTAACACTGTTCTTAAGCCCAGTGGAGAAAAAGATTAAATATTTTTATTTAGATTTAATGAAGTGTACCAATTAAATAATATTTAATTGGAATTGCATTGGTATTGATTTTTGGGTTTATCGTGAACAGTGTTTTAAATAACACTTGTTCTTTAATCTGATAATTAATGGAATGTAATTTTGGGTTTATCGTGAACCGTGTTTTAAATGACACTGATTCTTTAACCCAGTTAAAGATTAAAACTAAGTGGAGTTTTAATGAATCTTTAACTAGATTGAAAAGATCGAGAAGGGAGTATCACCAGTTTTGCTCCAGGCGATAGTTAAATCTTTAATTAGATTTGAACGTGAAATGATAATTGAATTTACCGATAACACCGTGGTGTTAGATATGAAGTATGGAAAGTTTTACTTCATGGGATGAATAGGTTGGGATTGGGAAATAAAATAAATGATTACTTCGGTGTGGTTCGCTAATCCCGACTAGTTTGAATTGATATTCAAAGAAGATTAAAGAATAAATTTAAAGAATTTATCTTTGATAAAATTAATGGGAACCTTTCCCAAAGTATAAGGATATTGGAATAAAAGAATATTCTGAATTGGAATGAGGCGTATGTTGTGTTTGTGTAACACTTGTTTATTATATACGCGAGTTATTCAGAAAGACCGGGTTTATCCCATTCTGAATATTATGAGAATTTAACGCCCTTCTCTGAGACGTACGGGCTCAGGGGTTATATACTGATGGTTATCAATCGCATGGAGTGAATTGCCTGTGTGGCATGCCTAAGTGGCAAATGATCAAGGCTTTTGTTGAAAAGCAAAGTCTTGTGGTTGATGATCAAAGCACCGCCTGTGTGTCATAGCTTTGTGTAACGTTGATTCGCGAGCCTCACACCCCGGTAGTGGACCAGAAACGGGAGAGGACTTCAGGGAGGGCATGCGTTTCCTTCTAGCTAGAAGTGGCGTCAGTGGTTTTACACGCCCTGACGAGTTTGACTTATGTGGTTGTTGCTGTTGCGAGGCGCCTCAGATATATCGGTCGATCCGAGACCGATGGAGTCATTGGACTCATTGACACCCCATAGGGTGGGTTAACGCAGTGATCAGCATTTTAATCCACATCGGTGGAGCGGCCCTGACGATCTAAAGGCTTGCCTGCGCGCTTGCCTGAGACACGGGCTAGAGCGTCTCGAATTCTGTGGAGGACGATCCCTTGCCTCGGTTCACAGATGGAAACCCAACTTCCAATACGTGACTTTGCGGTTTTGATTATAGAGCCTAGTATGGCGACATAGTGGGATGGGGCACTCATGCCGTCTATGATTAATATTAATGATTGAAATTGTTTTGACACTATGCACATATAGTAATAAAAGATGAAATTTAGCGTATCAAGCATGCTTTGGTTATTATAAGGTAAAACCCTATCCTCCGGCTTGTGTTGCATTGTGTGATGGGACATGGGTCTTATAATAGCTTCATTTTTCTTTATTTAGCATTGCGTTGTTGTTTATGCACTGGTATTCTTGGGAGGAAACCCGTTCCGTGTTATACGGCGTGGTCCCTTGATTTACCTAACTTTAAAATAAAGATTAATAACTGTTTTAGTTCTCACACCAGTCACATGACTGACCTGGAGTTTATTGTTTTAACCTAAACTCTGGGTGCCCTTATTTTGACACGGGCAGCTAGTAGTTTTGGTTTTGCAGATTTATATTCACAGGAACCTGGTTTACAGCTGGAACGATATCCAGAAAGCTTTGTATCCGTGTATCTTCTTCAGTTGTATTTTGTATTATTTTCCGCTGCTATGTAATGTACTGTAATCTCTGATATTTTTCTGTTGTGTAATATTTATTTATGCTCTGTATATTCTTGTAATCTGGTGGAATTGTTGTAATATACAATGTAATGTTCTTCCGTCTACGTTCTAATTTTCGTCTTCTCAAAACAATCAGGCGTTTCGAACGGTCTTTATCGGTTTAGCGACTGATTCGGATCGAGCGGAATTCCCGGTCGTTACAAACACCCTTCGTTAAATTCAAATTAATTTCAAATATTGGTTTCAAAACCGATATTCAGTTTCCATATAAATTCATATTTGAACTTATATTTCAATTTATCCAATGATAAATAATTCACTTAATTTGTATTCTCATTTAAACAACTACTTATTTTCTCCGTTAACATGTGTTTAATTTCAACTCTATTACATTTCTATTTTTGGAAATAAATTTTCTTTTTAAAACTCAAATTTCATTTTCTATGTTTGAAAATATTTTACGGTATTTGAATACCAAAATTCTAGGGCCAGGGTAAACCAAACACAACATATCCGATCATGAGTTATGTAACACATCATATATCACAATCAAATAAAAACAGTAATATAAATGTTGAGGAATCCAGTTGGATTCCTCCAACCTATTTCCCTGCATCCACGGATGTTAATCAACATCAATAATATTATTTTCACATCAACATGAAATATCATGGTGAACAGAATTATTAAACGATCAATGGTATAACTATTTTAACCACTTTTATCATCCATTCATCCAAACAACCATCACACAATATAAAATTACTATAAATAAATTTAAAACTCGTTTATATAAAAATATAAACGAGGCAAAGTTAGTGGGTTTACTCACCTTGTTTTGCAGTTGACGGTTGTGCTTCTATTTCTTTTTTTAAAATCAAACAGGCATTTGATTTTATCATGAAATTTCAATAGCTCTGTTCTCAACCACAATGGTTCCATAACGCAGATTTCGTTGCTACGATCCCAACGTGATTGGTTTCATCCGATTCTGCTAATATATGTACGAGATATTGATTATACAAGTTATTTTAATGATTTAACCATCATTAATTAAATTAATAAATAAATTAAAACATTAATTACTTTTAAACATTTACCCTTTTTTGTTATTGTTTCTTTCCTTTTTCCAAGCGTGATTCTTTTTCTTCAATGAAAATTCCCGATACCATTGTTTGCAATATAGTTTGAACAAATATTACTCCATCCTTTTGAACCACCCCTTTTCCTCGTTCCTACCCAAGCAGCACGCAAACAAAAAGAACCCGCACCCTTGATTCTTCTTTCCCAAACAAATCAGGCCTTCACCAAAAACGCATTCTAACCCTCCCTTATCAACTTTAAGCTGGGACACAACCATTTCCGCTAAGCTTCGCTGCTAGCATCCCCATTCAAAATGACCAACCTACACCTCTCTGTTTTAAATTCAATTTCCTTCGCACCATGTCTATAACTGTTTTACCAACTAGAACCTAATGATATTTTTATTTGAAATAGTATATTACGGTTATGATAAATCGGGTTATAACTATTGTAATTGGAAAATTAATCAATCTTCATTAATCACCTGCTAATTCTTCTTTACTGTCACGAAATTATTATCAGCAAACCCAAAAGACCGACGTCCTTCTTCCTTGCTGAAACTGACGAAACTCACTCCCCTTCATTCTTCTTAAATACCCAACTCCAGTAAACAGCTTCGTCACTTCACCACAGTCTACTGCCTCACGCTTCGATATACTATTGCTCTCCCCTTCACAGGCCTCACCTTTTCTCAACGTTGATCCACATGCAAATTCCTTACCACTTTGCCCAAACTAAAATCTTCATCCTCCTTATTGACACTAATCCATCCCTCTTCTTCTTGTTAAGGCTAGAATACTTCAAGAACCACCATCCACATGACCACAGGTCCCAATCACCCACTTCACTTAGCCCCTCAAAATAATCACCATAGTACAAAACCATCTCCACCGATCATATTGGTAAGCCCACTCAACCAAATCCTACCCGAACGTCCTCCTAAATCCCATCTCGATACCACCCTGGTCCTCGCAAGCCGCAGCTAAGGGAGGGTGCTGCCATGAAGTCGCGGATGACCAGAGACCACTAGAGCGCCCTTACAGATGTTGATTTACTTCCCTTATCACACGGGACCCAAATCAACTCCACAAATTTAGGTTCGGTGCTTTAAACCTCAATTGAAGTTAACCCTAGTTCCTGCTGTTTGAACCGGAGTTCCAAAAAGGATCTCGTCGCACACGTTGAAAGCTTCAGGATTACTGAAAATCCTCTAGTATCGCAATCCAAGTTTAGATATACGTATATACTTAAATATAATATTTTTATTTTAGTTTCCTTTTTAAGTGGAGGACTTTCGAAGAAACAGCCTTCAGATAAATGGAAAACGCGAAAAGAAATCTGGGAATTCGGGTTTTAAGTTTGGCTGAAATTTATAGATGGAGGTAGTAGAATTTCATTGAATTTTTGAGGAAAGTGTTTTTGTCTTTGTTTGTTGAAGGAAAGTAAAAGAAGATGTCCAACTTGTCTTATTTATAAGAATTTGAGTGGATTGTTACGCACAGATCTGAAATTGCTTTGCAGGCACGGTAACTATTGGCTTGGTACCCACGGTTTATAAAGACTTGGGATGCACAGCTGAAATATAATGGTTATGAGAGAAGGCTTGCTGAAGTGTACACGGTACGGTGGAAAGTTTAATTTATTTATTTAATATAATATGTTTATGAACTATATAGCTTGTGTACCCAGTTACTCCATTCGCTTACACACTCCTAACAACAAAAATAAAAATAGCTTTGTGACGAGCAATGTGCCAGAATTTCAAAATTATAAATAAATAGATCAATTAACTTATTCTGTAAAATTCCAGAAATGCTGATATGGGGTGTAGATTACTTCAAGTAAGAAGTTGCAAATTTTCTAAATTAAAAATTTCAGTAAAATTATAAAAATTAATTTATAATTACGTCTCAAAAATCTTAACCAAATTCGAACCCAATATTTAATTATATTAAATAAATAGTTATGGCTTATACATGACTCCACAGCGACTTTCTAAAATTTTTATTTGGACATAACTTACAATATGTACGACGAAATCTCGATTTTTTACTTCCATTAGAAAAATATAGTTTAATAGATTCAAACTTTTCTTGTTTCAAAGAAATCTGACTTATATTGGATTATGTATAACCAATTGACGTTTAAAACGTTAAATTATGAACTACCGCGACATTTCGAGCTCGACTTAAATTATATTATAAATTATACGTTCAAACTTCGTCTAATTAATAAATTCCTTATAATAATGGTTTTATATTTCAATTATAATATTTAAAACAAACTAAATATTCAGAATTTACTGGCTAAAAATCCAGGTCGTTACACTCCTTCGCCCTTAAAATAATTTCGTCCTCGAAATTGCTTAGCAGTAAAGATGCTATAACTCTAACTCCTCATAAGCTACTTGGTTGAAAACTTATATTCCATATCTTCATTACCCAGTTCTTACTCGAACTTCAAATTCTCATACCAATACTCGACCATTTATAATTCTTTCCAAATGATCTGTCCGCCATTTTTGGACAATCCATCATCACTTTCTCGTCTTCAATCCATATGCTCTTCTGCATATCCATACTGATTCCAATTGATTTTAAATCTATTTAGCAATTTCATTATTCCAATTGAAATTTTATTAATCAATTCTAGTTTTCTTATTTCAATTACAATTAACAACTTGATTTTTAAATTAACAAAAATTTCTTGAAAATTTTCTAACTTTTTTTAAATTTTTGAAAAATTTCGCCAGTATCTCCTTTGTACGGCTCAATAGGTACAACCACAACTCGCCTTTCTAGGTCTTCTCTAATCCAAAAGAAAATCAAAAAGCCAAGTGGCTTGCCCCACGGGCTCATAAAACCATCAAACCGAAGTAATATTGTAAACATGTACCTTTTTGTCGGGCATAATTCTATCCCTTGCATTTGCTTCCATTCAATATCTGCTCAGCATACATATATCCATTTCCAGTTGGTTTCAAATCAATCCAACTTTCGGTCTTTAACTTTCTGATTAGTTCACTTCTATTCACTAATCCAAACTGAGTTCTATTCTCAAAAATCAATCCTCTTATTCTGCTTGAGTTCAATTCCATCCCAGTTTAATTCCAAACAACAACATCCAATATTTATTCAACTTGTTTATACATAAGTCGAGTTCACTTTATTAATTCCAATTTCAAGCATTTCACTTTGTTTAATTTCATTCTGGATTATCTCTAATCCAGTCCAAATTTGTTTAACTTAAGTAAAATTTTAATTCATTTGATTTACTTCCACTATTTTAATTTATTCAACTTATACAAGTTAAATTTTAATTTCAGAATTCAAATACTCTGGTTTTTATTTCAAATTAGCTTGAAATCATATATATTTATATACATATATTTATAATTAACTCAATTTCAAAACATTTGAATTTCTAAAACATCTTGTCCTTTTCAAACAAATTTTTCATTCTCAAATTACTATGGTAGCAATCCGTCACTCAGAAACTTGAAAATGAATACCAATAATGTCGCGACCCATTATCAGAATTATTTTCTTGCCACTAAAGTGATTTCAGTGCTCAATCCCTTTAAAAATCCATTTAAACCATCCTTATTCAAAAATACTTTAAAACAATATTATATTAGTTTATAATATTTCAGAAAATATTTTCTAAACACCCGGAATTTAAATTCCAATTCTGGTTTGAACTTAATCTTAGTTTATCTCATTTGTATACATTATCCATACAAATTATATAACCATTTCAATATTTCATAATTCCATTTGATTGTAATAACAATCAATACATTCATATATAATGATTCAGAATTATTCCTTTTATATCAAAATAATTTTGGGTAAAATTATTTCATTTACCCATTTTAAAACAATACTGTATCGAATTGCTTTGTTCGAGAGTTTATAAACACCTATCGATACAGTTGTACATCCTGTATCACCAGAATTTATAAACCACTCAACATACCAGTCAACACAATATAAAACATTTTTATATCAAATCTACAAATACGCGCTCATATATATATATATATGTATGTATGTATGTATGTATACATACACACGCTCAAATTTAATCTAGGGTATTACTAATCCCCATCTCTATCGAGTTACGCCACAGACCCAAGGTTACTACTCAACCTTCAGCTCTGATACCAACTGTAATGGCCCGAATTTCCATACTCTTTGAGTCGATTAATAACACCACACATCCAACCAAAATTGCACAGAAATACGAATCATTATTAGAAAGAAGTTAGAGGATGAGAAATAGAAAGAAATATTTGAATAGAAGAAAACGAAGATCACAACTCACAGCGGAACGAATAAAATATATTAGATAACATAAACTTTGAAATACAATTCAGTAACTTTATATACATACCATCATCAGAGCACAACAGCTATTCCTGGAACAATTATATACACTTGTTTCCAGATACAACATAGTACACAGCAAAAACATATGATTGTCTATAGCTAACTGGTGAAGCCTCCTGCTTCCAGCCCTTCAAAGTGAATCTGAAAAATCCCGACTACTTGACTGCCCGTACAAATTTGGGCACCCAAGAGTTTAGAAAAAACAAAACAAAATAAACTCTGGGTCAGTCATGGGACTGGTATGAGTAAACTCCAACAATTTGTTTAACTTTCAAAAATCCTTTCGAAAGAAATGATAATCGTAAGACCGATCCACACATAAACACGGATAGTTTTTACCTTACGATAACCAAAAATATTTTTGATATCAAATCTAGTGATATTATAATAATGTCTACATCAAATAAATAGAAATCTACCGGAACGCTTGCATCTCATGCTCCATATATAATATTAAATTAAAAACCATAGGGCGCTTATTGGAGATTGGATTTCCAACATGACAAGGTATGGAACCACCTTCCTATAGTGTATCTTTAGAGGGAAATACACTAGGTTCAACAAGAACATCTTGCAACCCGACCCACACATGGCTGACCACTCATTTAACTTGAGTGTATCGAGCATATTATCACCAATGGTTGTGATCAGCAACCGTTACCGAAAACATATAGCAGCAAACAGAATAAGAAGCAAATGATATATCTCTAGATCAGGTGATAATACCCCTAATGGGAATGACCCAATGGCCATGTTGCCTGCCCGATTTCTGTCATTTCCGGGGTGATGAGGCTTGAGGTCACGATTACTTTTTAAAACATCTTGCCACCATTTAATTTGAATTCCACATTGTCAGATCCCCCCATATACATTGTCCTGGGACTGGACAAACCGAAGGCACTATTCCATCAATCCATTTTGGGCAATTTCTACCTAGGATTAACAAAACAGAGCTTGCACTTTACACTGTCTTCAGTTAACTTCAACAAAAGTTGATTAGTAGCGCTTATGCCTATACGGAGTGGTTTTCATATATTAAATCTGATCCCGATCTCTCCGTATTGACAACGGAGGCATAATATAAACAAAAACTTTGATAGTCGGTGATTTAACAATCAAAGGAACATCCATACAATCAACGGTCCTATTTCCAATTGGAAATTCTACTGATCAATCATCAAACAACACTGGCCCCTTTTTATATTTATTCCTTATTATATTATCGTTTCCAATTCCCATTTTCCCCTCCTCTAGGTTCTTTCAAAATTCAATTACCTTTCTCGATTCTTGGAAAAAAACCATTTCCAATATTATAATTTCTTTATTCGAGAAATTCTCTTATTCCAGTTAGAAAACATTTCTAAATATTCACGAATCCTTACTTTCTATATGCAAAAAATATACCATATTAATATTGGAAAGTATTTCCATATTCCATTTATTAATTCCTTGCTGACCAATTCATTTCATTTGGGGAAAACATTTCAAAATTTCTTTAATTCAACCCGATGTTATAAAACATCATTATTATAACTCAAACCATTAATCCTTATTATCTAACCATATTACTAACCAACTTTCACTATCGAACCTTAATCATTCCTTCATCAATCATGAAGTCAATCAAGTTGGGGTATAATTACCTCTCAGAGCTTAATTGAACAACATTATCAACTTTGAAATAGTCAAGGCTCACAACTTCAAAAAAAAACCTTGCTTACGCGACTCTCAAATTCATTCTAAGAATCCGCTTCTTTTACGGGAAAACATTGACTACAACAGTAGCATTATAATCGCTGTTTTCCAAATATTCGATTTATAAAACATTTATTTTAACGGCAGCGTTAAAATTGTTGTCTATATTTACAAAACATTTATTATAACAACAACGCTAAAATCGCTGTTTAGATTTATAAAACATTTCTTATAACGACAGCGCTAAAATCGCTGTTAAGATTTATAAAACATTTATTATAACACAGTGCTAAAATCGTTGTTTAGATTTATAAATCATTTATTATAACGACAGTGCTAAAATTGCTGTCTATATTTACAAAACATTTATTATAACGACAGCGCTAAACTCACTGTTTAGATTTATAAAATATTTATTATAACAGTAGCGTTATAATCGCTATTTTGAATAAAGTACCGTGTGCGGCGCACACGCTTCCGTTCATTTTTAAAAAGATAGTCAAAAAGTCTGGATTTAAACAATGCAGACATATACCATTCTGTTTGTCGAAACCTCATAAGTTAAAGGGTATATAAGGATAAAAGTCCACTTTCTTCCTTCTTTACAACAAGACCTCTTTTCTTGGATTTTATTTCAAAAATCCATTTATCAATGTTTAACACAAACTATCCTATGTATTTTCCTTTGCATTTAAAATCTTTATTTCAATTGCAGTGCTTTGCTTAATTCAATCAAAGTCATCACTTTGGTTTTAAAAACCTCATTTAAACCTTGTTTGGATTAATCACTTATACTGACCCGTTTACCATCTTTTCACCACTTAGCTTAGATTTCATTCTAAAACCATTAACACATTTTAGTCTATTATTAACCTATTAACCATCTTCCTTAAAAGTTTCTTTCCAATGAATTTTCTTTTCATAATTTGAAATTTAACAAAAAGCCTTGTTTAAATCTTTGCATTTACCGACAAATCCCATTTACAAATCTCATTTAAAACTTGGATTACAAATCCCTTTATGAAATTCTTATCACCTCCTTGATCAAACTATAATTCCACTAAATCATTTCTTAATTGAATCTTCAATTAAAATCATTGTTTTAATTATTATTAATTAAAATAACAATTAACTTTATTATTAACTATATTAAAAATAGTTAACTTGTTATTGACTAAAAATAGTATATTTATCACTTTTAAAAGCTTATTAAATAATAATTAACTTTATTAACACTAACCAATTCGATAATTACTTTAATTATATTTAATCGAAGATTAACTAATATTTAACACCCTTCGTTAAATTCAAATTAATTTCAAATATTGGTTTCAAAACCGATATTCACTTTCCATATAAATTTGTATTTGAACTTATATTTCAATTTAACTAATGATAAATAATTCCCTTAATTTATATTCTCATTTAAACAACTACTTGTTTTCTCCGTTAACATGTGTTTAATTTCAACTCTATTACATTTCTATTTTGGAAATAAAATTTCTTTTTAAAACTCAAATTTCATTTTCTATGTTTGAAAATATTTTACGGTATTTGAATACCAAAATTCTAGGGCCAGGGTAAACCAAACACAACATATCCAATCATGAATTCTGTAACACATCATATATCACAATCAGATAGAAACAGTAATATAAATGTTGTGGAATCCAGTTGTTTAATGACCCGTGTTTTCAGCAATATAATAATTAACTTATTTAATTATTTAAATAGTGATATAGAGAATATAATGGTCGTTTAATTAAATAACTTTGAATATTTAATTTAAATAATAATTAAATAATATATTTAATTGTGAAATAATCAGAATTGGCTGAAATGGCGATATGGTGTGAATTTGGCAATTCAAAATATATAATTCAGTATAAAATTGAATTACGATAACGAATATATTTAATTAACAATGGTTGAACATATAAATTATATTATAAATATAATCGAGCTCGAAATGGCGCGGCAGTTCGCGATTTGGCGATTTGAAATTTAAACGAATATACAGAAGCCGTTTTAAATCGAATTTCTGTGAAACAAGAAACGTTAGGAGCTGGTGAAATATATTTTTTCTAGTGGAAGAAAAATCAGGATTTCGTCGTATAGATTTTGATTTATGTCCAAATTAAATTTTAGAAAAAGTCGCTGTGGAATTCCTTTATAATTTATAACGATTTATTTATATTTATAAAAGGAATTTCATTATAAATCGAATATCGATTTATATCGGGAATTGAAATATCAAGTTAGAAATTCATATAGGAATATTCTACAGCTGTATTATATTCTGTGTGAATATATACGATAATATTTATTTTTAAATATTAAATTCAATTGTTTTTAAATATATTTATATATTTAAAAGGGTTATTTAGGGCTTTAAAAATAGCCAGTTTTGCAAACGACCTCAGAATTCGACGAAACTAATTTTATTGGATCCGCAATGTCAAATTATTGTTAGAGTTCAATTTCCGTGATTTTTGAAGTTAGTATGTGGTCGTACCGATTTTTAATGTGAAAAACAGTCGATATTTTGACAGTTAAAAATATGCTGTGTGAGTAAACGGAGTCAGAATTCGACGAAACCAGTTTCGTTGGGTCCGCAATGTCGAACTGTAGCTGCATGTCCAGTTTCGTGATTTTTGGGCATCGTATGTGGTCACAGGGATTTTTAAGGAGCGAATACAAATAGAGTAGGAGCGAATATTAATTAAATAATAAATATAAAATATCCTAAAATTGATAACTGATCAAAAGAGAGCCACGTTACCATCTTCTCAGCCACAACCACTAGTTTATAAACGTGAGAGAAAAATTCATAAGCCGCCATTTTCATTTTAGGAAAAAGCAAAAAATTGGGTTCTGTAAAAATCCAAAGAATTCATGGAAAAATCAAAAAATCTCAAACTAATTATATTCGGATTCGTAGAGTGTTTCTCTTCACATATGTATGCTTTTCGTTGAAGTCGACATGGTTTCGGTTCGTTGTTCTAAACCCAGTGACATCTAGGGTTAGGAATCCTGGAAGATGGAGACATCGATGCGTGGTTCTAGTGTTAGATTTGGTTTTAGATGGAGTTTTAGCAACTGTCGGCAAAATTTCATGGACTTCCATTCAAAAAAAATGTCGATGTCTGTACCTCGAAGTGAACTGTCGCGAGCCACATGGCCGACGCGAGTTGAACGAAATGGTGATGAAGTTGTTGAGATTCAGAAGTGATGAACGATGGCGATCTCGGTTTGGAAAATCATGAAGTGGTTAGGGAGTTTGTTGGGTTTGAAAACCGACGGAAATGGAAGTGAAGGAGGAGCAGGTCGCGTTTGGTCTATGGAGGAAGAAAGGGAGGATGCGGTCATGGGCCTGAATGGTGGGTGGGCCGTTAGTTAAAAGGTAGAAGCCCAATTGAGAATGACTTAAAGTTTTATTTAGTTTTAAATAGTGTTAACTTATATATATATATATATATATATATATATATGTGTGTGTGTGTGTGTGTGTGTGTGTGTGTGAGGTGTGCTCGTTAATGGCGACTGGAGAAATCCTCTCCAGTTTTCGTCTCGCGTGAGCATCATCTCCATCTTCACCTTTCTTCACCTTCCTTAAATCGCTTTGCGATTTTTACTTCACCAACCTTCAACAATTTTATCGTTGATAATACATCTGTTTTACTTCACCACTTACTTCCCATCGGCTTTTCACAAATTTTCAGATCTGAAAATTTTAATCCATCTTCTATCCTTAACTTCCCACAAATTCAAAATTCTTTTGATGTCTAAACCCCAGATCTACCTTATACCATGATGCTCAAATCACAGATCCATAACCGATTTGAATTAGTTTGAAAGCTGAAGAACAAGACATCCGGAGAATTGGGATCTGGCATTGCCGGCGCAAGTGGAAACACTTCCGATTCTTCATAACCGTTTCTCTAGTTTTTTCACTAATTTCACTTTCCGGTATGTGAATAGATCTGATTACCAGAATATTTGCATAAGTTTGAGGTTGATAAATTGGGGTTTAGTTCGTTTTTGGTTCACAGTTTATAGTGATAATTGTTTTAAGCTGCCTTATGAAGATCTATTCAGTGCTTCGTAGATGAAAAGAGAAATGGGTCCATTATCAGTTCATTACATATGGTTTTAGTCAGATTTACAAGATAAGAATGCTTTCACCCAAACTGCTTAGGTTGTCCAACTCTGTTATTCAACTAATAAACTGATTGGTTTTCTGATCTTCTCGTTGGATTACAAAATAATATGGATGATTTCTTCAATTGAGTCCAGTAAGCTGAATATGGATATCCGGTAATACAGTTTGGGGTCTAAACATGACATAAATCAGTTTTGGAAAATATCTGGATCTGGTTTATGTTTTTATCACCCAGTTCAGTTTTTGGATAATATGGCTTTGGTTACATGTTTATGAGCAGTTGGTCCTCTTTCTCTAATTGATAAAGTAGTGCACAGGTTTGGCAAATCTACATGGCGGCATTTGAATTTTTACTGATATGATATCTTCAAACTGTTGATTCTGGCTCTAGGATTGATTTATAGGAGTCTATAAATCATCAACCAGACCTAGAGTATAGAATGGAATTGAATATTTTTTGGGACTTCATTAGGTTGAATTTAGATGTTAACCATATATAATTAAGGGCTGCATGATATTTCCGGAGATTAGGTCCTGTTCCAGGAAAGTTTGGAATAGACTTTTTCATGCTTTTCAGTTTAATCGACAAGCAATTTTTAGGATGTTTGGGGTTGATTAGCATGAAGAGCAGAATTCATGAGCAGGAGCTATCATTGTGATGATCCTTCATATGCTAATGAGAGTGACACTACTGATTTTGTGAGAATCTATAGTTCAATATACTGTAGTCAGAGCTGTTTCATAGCTTAGGAACTTATCCATTTTTAATTTTAATTAGTGTTTTAACCTTTAGACCAATCTCATGTGAACCCGATTATGAGTTGGAATATAGAGTTTGGATACTGATTTAAAAGATAGACGGACTTTGGAATTCAATGATTACATTCCAGTATAGTTTTGATGGCTTTATTTCATATAATTGGTTTTCAGCTGCTCATTAAACACAACTCAGCTGGCTTGGTGTTGAATCGTTCAAAAGTTTGCCATCTATTTGCAGCCATATGTTTTACTATTCTGGAAAACTCAATGTAATGGATCGTATTCTCTGGTATTTCTTTAATGGCGTTTCGGTTTGAAGGTAATGAGCAAGAGAAGTTTTGGCTCGTGGAAGGTGCAATGATGCACATATGCGGGATGATTGCCTCATCATGGGCTGTTATTTTTTGTTAGTTTCTTTTAATACTTGTATTTCCAGTTTTATTTCAGTTTCTATGTTTCTCTTTTATCTGTAATGGTTAGTATGCTAACCTTTTTCTGTATGAATTTTAGTAATTAATAAAGTGAACCAATTTTCAAAAAAATAAAAATAAAATAGTGTTAACTTCTAAAATACGTATCTTGTACATACGATATCAGATTGACGAACTGTAAGTTGCGTTGGGATCGTATGGACGGGAGCAAAACAATGAAACTGACTAGAAGTCCATTAGAGCTCATTTGAATTTATGGCGAAATAAATTGTTTGATTCAAATCAAACAACAGTTATCGTTCTTTAACGATGAACTGCCAATGTGAGTAAAACTCACCAACTCTGAATAGTTCTATTTTTATAACGTATATTTAGAACTGATAAATGATGACTGATTGCTGTGTGTTAACTGTTTGGTTGAATTGCTTGTGTATTGGTTGAAATTATAGATAACGATATATATATAAATCGTTAATCGAATATTGATTCTGTTTATCAGAATATTGTATACTCGTGTTGTTTAACATCTATGATGCAGGGAAACAGGTTGGAGGAACCCAACTGGGTTCCTCAATATATAAATATACTGTTTTGTTTCATATATTGTGTTATATGATGTGATATGAAATCTGGTGATGATTTTATATGTTTGAATGATACCAATCATTGTTATATGATATGTTAAATACCATAAGAAATACCAGCATGATAAAAGGGGATTTTCAAAGTATATTTTGAAAATAAATTATTATATAAAATCAATGGATTTTATATATAAAAGGAAAAGGATTTTTATAAAGGAGATAATTATAAAATCAAAGAGTTAAAAAGGGAAAACGATTTGTAAACAAATATAAAGGAAATTATTTGCAAAACCAAGATAAGGGAAAAGATTTGTAAAACAAATGTGAAAAGAAATATTTATTTTTTAAATAAATAGAATTGAAAAGGGAATATTTATTTGTTAAACAAATAAAATAGAAAGAGAATTATTTGTAAACCACTTACAAGTAGAATTGAAAAAGAATTTGTTTATTTAGAAAATAAATATAGAAAGATAGAATAAAGGATTATTTATTTAGAAACTAAATAGAATGAAGGATTATTTATTTAGAAAATAAATAGAGGAGTTAATCGAATCGAGTTAATCGAAAGGAGTTAATCGAACATAGTTAATCAAAATAGAGTTAAGCAAAAATTAGAAACTGACTAGAGATTAATAAGTTGAATGGTTTCCTAAGTATCGATCTGATGTTGGTTTCGGCCTTCGGGGTTTATATTTAGGAAGTTATTCTCTTGTTAGTATATAGTTTGCGTCTGATAGTTGTGGAAGGATAGTGATACGTAATTAAGCCATGGAAATGTTTTCCAGTGTTAATAACATATATTTTCTAAACATAGAAAATAAGGCAATGTGAATATATATATATATATATATATATATATATATATATGTTGAATGATGATTAATCGATATAATTTCCATCTGGAAATAATATCGTTGTTTGCACACGTGTTTTTCTTTGATAGTTAAATCACAGACTATCAATGTTTTGACCATTTTAACGTTGTTAATATGGAGAGACCGGTTGGATTATTATCCAAAGAACCACTCTGTATTGGCATAAGCGTTGCGAATCATATATGCCAAAGATAATTGAAGACAGAGTAATGTGCAAGGACTGTTGTATAAAACTTAGATAACAATTTTCCTAAGATGGATGTACTGAATAGTGCCTTCGGTTTGTCCAGTCCTAGGACAACTTGTATGGACGAAGGTCTGACAGAGTATATCTAATAGATCGCGTAAGTTGATCTCTTCAAACGTATTCACGTTCGGTGGCGGAGGAATTCCTTTCTCTTATCTATATATCTATGGTATTTTTGGGGAAATCAATTTGCGATTTGGCGGGTATGACGATGTGACATTCAAAGTAAAATGAAGATGTGGCATGTAAAAGATAAGTGTAGCTTCTAGCCTCACATCCGGGAAATGACAAAAATCGGGCAGGTAGCATGGCTATGTAGGTCGCACCTATTAGGGTGTATAATCACCTGATCTAGAGTTTCATTTACTTCTAAAAATCTATTGTTGATGCTGTCCCATTCGGGAAACGGTTGCTGATCCCAACCGTTGGTGATATACATTCGATACACTCTAGCGAAATGAGTGGTCGGTTATGTGTGGCCGGGTTGCAAGATGTTCTTGTTGAACACAGTGTATTCCTCTCTAGAGGTACACTAGCGAAAGGTGGTTCCATACCTTGTCATAGTTGGAAATCCATTACCCAATACGTGCTTGCGGTTTTGATTGTATACTATATATGTAGACCGTGAGATGAAAGCGTTTCTGCTAGATGATTATTATATTGTGGTTGATAGACATTATTATAATATCAAAAGGTTTTTGATATAAAGATAATTTGGATTCTCATAAGGGAAAAGCCCGTTCCATTATATGGCGTGGTCTTATGAGATATCATTTAATGGCTCAAACTGTTTTAAACTGTTTTACTCATACCAGTCCCATGACCGACCCGGAGTTTATTTTGTTTTGTTTTCCCTAAACTCTTGGGTGTCCAATTTTAAACGGGCAGTCAAGTAGTCAGGATTTTACAGATATATTTGGAGAGCTTGGAGCAGGAGGCTTCAGGATTATATAACTATAGTTATTTCCGTTGTGTTGTAAGTGTTGTACTCTGTAATGTTACTGTATATATATACTGATTTATTTCAAGGATATATTATCTATTATATGTCGTTCGTTCCGCTGTGAGATTCGTGTTACTCTGATGTTGTATCTTCTTCTTCTTCTATTCTAAGTTTCTATCTTATCTTTCCTCACCCTCTAACTTCTTTCATTAACTACCGGTATTTTTCGATGTTGGTTAGTCGTCATTGAGTTATGTCGATAACCAAAGTCGTTCAAAAACCGGGTCGTTACAGTTGGTATCAGAGCTTAAGGTTAAGTGAATTACCTTGGCTCTGTGGCGTGACTCGGTAGAGATGGGGTTAGTAATACCCTAGATTGAGTTTGAGTGTATATATACGAGAGCGTATTTGTTATTCAATATAAAATTGTTTTATATTGTGTAGATTTATTGGTTGAGTCGTTTATGAGTTCTGGTCGATCAGTTTGATCCACTGTATCTGTAGGGATTTGTAAACACTTGAATACGATGGACCGACATGGTATGTTTTGAAAAGAGGATAAACGAAATAATTTTACCGAAGGTATATTTTGATATAAAAGTGAATATATATTGAAATTATTATATTTGATGTGTTGGTCATTATTATAATCGAGGAAAGCTATAATAGAAATAGTTATGTAAATAACCAATCAAAATTCATATAAGTGTTACGAAATGAATTAAATATGAATTTAAATCAGAATTGAAGTTAGAACTCTGGAAAAGTTGGAAAAGTGTTTGTAAATGGATTTGAATTAAATATATGAGGATTTTGAAATCCTAGGAGATTTTAAATTGTTTTACAAACATTGGGAATGGTATTTTGAATTGATTTCAAAAATGGAAATGTTAGAAATGGTTTTGAAAAGTGATTTAGTATTGAACTCACTTCGATAACTGGAAAATAATTCTGATAATGACTGCATCATAATCAGTGTTCATTTTCGAGTTCTAAGTGATGGATTACTACCAAAGATTTTGTTTTTGAATTGCTTTGAGGAAACAAGATTGTTTTGAATCCTGAAATGAAATATTTGACTTTTGAAAAGGTAAGCTATTTGAAAATTTCCAGACAGAGATTGTTTAAAATAAAAACAAGTTAAATAATACTTGTGACAACAAATTGGAATTGAATTAAAGCCAATTAAGTGGAAATTGAATTGAAATTTGCAAAAGCAAATTGGAGTTGAATTGGATTAGAAGGATATCGAGAAATTTGGATTGATGAGTTAAGAAGTTGAAAATCGAGAATGAAACTTTGGTTTGAAATGAAACTCGACTTAGGTATAAGCGAATGGTTGGATTTGTGGATAAAAACAGATTTGAATTTGATTGGGATGACATTGGTATATGCTGAATTAACAGCAGATGGAAGTGATAATTTGATATGCCCGACAAAAAGGTACAAGTTTATATTTGGTACAAGCATGAGATTTATGAGCCTGTTTGGCAAGCCGCTTGGCTGTTTGATTTTCTTTTGGGTTGGAAATGGCCCAGAGAGGTGAGTTGGAATTTGAGCTATTGACCAGTACAAAGGATGTGCTGGCGAAATTTTTCAGAAATTTAGGGCATTAGAAAATTTTCAGGATTTTTGAAAATTTTCGTTGATAAGAATTAATTAATATTTTAATAAAATTTAAATTAGTTCAGTTGAAACTGAAGTTAAGAAGTAAACAAATAATTTTAAACCAGTTAATGGGGTTTGTTTTCGACCTTAGCAATTTCGAGGACGAAATTATTTTAAGTGGGGAAGAATGTAATGACCCGTGTTTTCAGCAATATAATAATTAATTTATTTAATTATTTAAATAGTGATTTAGAGAATATAATGGTCGTTTAATTAAATAACTTTGAATATTTAATTTAAATAATAATTAAATAATATATTTAATTCTGAAATAATCAGAATTGGCTGAAATGGCGATATGTTGTGAATTTGGCAATTCAAAATATATAATTCAGTTTAAAATTGAATTACGATAACGAATATATTTAATTAACGATGGTTGAACGTATAAATTATATTATAAATATAATCAAGCTCGAAATGGCACGGCAGTTCGCGATTTGGCGATTCGAACTTTAAAAGAATATACAGAAGCCGTTTTAAATCGGATTTCTATGAAACAAGAAACGTTAGGAGCCAGTGAAATATATTTTTCTAGTGGAAGAGAAAAATCGGGATTTCGTCGTGTAGATTTTGATTTATGTCCAAATCAAATTTTAGAAAAAGTCGTCGTGGAATTCCTTTATAATTTATAACGATTTATTTATATTTATAAAAGGAATTTCATTATAAATCGAATATCGATTTATATCCGGAATTGAAATATCAAGTTAGAAATTCATATAGGAATATTCTACAGCTTTATTATATTCTGTGCGAATACATACGATAATATTTATTTTTAAATATTAAATTCAATTGTTTCTAAATATATTTATATATTTAAAAGGGTTATTTAGGGCTTTAAAAATAGCCAGTTTTGCAAATGACCTCAGAATTCGACGAAACTAAATTTATTGGATCCGCAATGTCAAATTATTGTTAGATTTCAATTTCCGTGATTTTTGAAGTCAGTATGTGGCCGTAACGATTTTTAATGTGAAAAACAGTTGATATTTTGATAGTTAAAAATATGCTGTGTGAGCAAACGGAGTCGGAATTCGACGAAACCAGTTTCGTTGGGTCCACAATGTCGAACTGTAGCTGCATGTCCAGTTTCGTGATTTTTGGGCATCGTATGTGGTCACAGGGATTTTGAAGGACCGAATACAAATAGAGTAGGAGCGAATATTAATTAAATAATAAATATAAAATATCCTAAAATTTATAACTGATCAAAAGAGAGCCACGTTACCATCTTCTCAGCCACAACCACTAGTTTATAAATGTGAGAGAAAAATTCATAAGCCGCCATTTTCATTTCAAAAAAAAGCAAAAATCGTGTTTTGTAAAAATCCAAAGAATTCATGGAAAAATCAACAAATCTCAAACTAATTATATTCGGATTCGTAGAGTGTTTCTCTTCACATATGTATGCTATTCGTTGAAGTCGACATGGTTTCGGCTCGTTGTTCTAAACCCAGCGACAGCTAGGGTTAGGAATCTTGGAAGATGGAGACATCGATGCGTGGTTCTAGTGTTAGATTTGATTTTAGTGGGAGTTTAAGCAACTGTCGGTAAATTTTCATGGACTTCCATTCAAAAAAAATGTCGATGTCTGTACCTCGAAGTGGACTGTCGCGAGCCACATGGCCGACGCGAGTTAAACGAAATGGTGATGAAGTTGTTGAGATTCAGAAGTGATGAACGATGGCAATCTCGGTTTGGAAAATCATGAAGTAGTTAGGGAGTTTGTTGGGTTTGAAAACCGACGGAAATGGAATTGAAGGAGCAGCAGGTCGCGTTTGGTCTAAGGAGGAAGAAAGGGAGGATGCGGTCATGGGCCTGAATGGTGGGTGGGCCGTTAGTTAAAAGGTAGAAGCCCAATTGAGAATGACTTAAAGTTTTATTTAGTTTTAAATAGTGTTAACTTCTAAAATACGTATCTTCTACATACGATATCATATTGACGAACCGTAAGTTGCGTTAGGATCGTATGGACGGGAGAAAAACAATGAAACTAACTAGAAGTCTATTAGAGCTCGTTTGAATTTATGGCGAAATAAACTGTTTGATTCAAATCAAACAACAGTTATCGTTCTTTAACGATGAACTGCCAATGTAAGTAAAACTCACCAACTCTGAACAGTTTTATTTTTATAACGTATATTTAGAACTGATAAATGATGACTGACTGTTGTGTGTTAACTGTTTGGTTGAATTGCTTGTGTATTGGTTGAAATTATAGAAAACGATATATATATATATATAAATTGTTAATCGAATATTGATTCTGTTTATCAGAATATTGTATACTCGTGTTGTTTAACATCTGTGATGCAGGGAAACAGGTTAGAGGAACCCTACAGGGTTCCTCAATATATAAATATACTGTTTTGTTTCATATATTGTGTTATATGAAATCTGGTGATGATTTTATATGTTTGAATGATACCAATCATTGTTATATGGTATGTTAAATACCATAAGAAATACCAGCATGATAAAAGGGGATTTTCAAAGTATATTTTGAAAATAAATTATTATATAAAATCAATGGATTTTATATATAAAAGGAAAAGTATTTTTATAAAAGGAGAAAATTATGAAATCAAAGAGTTAAAAAGGGAAAAAGATTTGTAAACAAATATAAAGGAAATTATTTGTAAAACAAAGATAAGGGAAAAGATTTGTAAAACAAATGTGAAAAGAAATATTTATTTGTTAAATAAATAGAATTAAAAAGGGAATATTTATTTGTTAAACAAATAAAATATAAAGAGAATTATTTGTAAACCATTTACAAGTAGAACTGAAAAATAATTTGTTTATTTAGAAAATAAATATAGAAAGATAGAATAAAGGATTATTTATTTAGAAAATAAATAGAGGAGTTAATCGAACATAGTTAATCAAAATAGAGTTAAGCAAAAATTAGAAACTGACTAGAGATTAATAAGTTGAATGGTTTCCTAAGTATCGATCTGATGTTGGTTTCGGCCTTGGGGGTTTTTATTTAGGAAGTTGTTCTCTTGTTAGTTTATAGTTAGAGTCTGATAGTTGTGGAAGGATAGTGATACGTAATTAAGCCATGGAAATGTTTTCCAGTGTTAATAACATATATTTTCTAAACATAGAAAATAAGGGAATGTGAATATATATATGTATATATATATATATATGTATATATATATGTTGAATGATGATTGATTGATATAATTTCCATCTGGAAATAATATCGTTGTTTGCACACGTGTTTTTCTTTGATAGTTAAATCACAGACTATCAATGTTTTGACCATTTTAACGTTGTTAATATGGAGAGACCGGTTGGATTATTATCCAAAGAACCACTCTGTATTGGCATAAGTGTTGCGAATCATATATGCCAAAGATAATTGAAGACGGAGTAAAGTGCAAGGACTGTTGTATAAATCTTAGATAACAATTTTCCTAAGATGGATGTACTGAATAGTGCCTTCGGTTTGTCCAGTCCTAGGACAACTTGTATGGACGAAGGTCTGACAGAGTATATCTAATAGATCGCGTAAGTTGATCTCTTCAAACGTATTCACGTTTGGTGGCGGAGGAATTCGTTTCTCTTATCTGTATACCCGTGATATTTTTGGGGAAATCAATTTGCGATTTGGCGGGTATGACGATGTGACATTCAAAGTAAAATGAAGATGTGGCATGTAAAAGATAAGTGTAGCTTCTAGTCTCACATCCGAGAAATGACAAAAATCGGGCAGGTAGCATGGCTATGTAGGTCGCACCTATTAGGGTGTATAATCACCTGATCTAGAGTTTCATTTACTTCTAAAAATCTATTGTTGATGCTGTCCCATTCGGGAAACGGTTGCTGATCCCAACCGTTGGTGATATACATTCGATACACTCTAGCGAAATGAGTGGTCGGTTATGTGTGGCCAGGTTACAAGATGTTCTTGTTGAATACAGTGTATTCCTCTCTAGAGGTACACTAGCGAAAGGTGGTTCCATACCTTGTCATAGTTGGAAATCCATTACCCAATACGTGCTTGCGGTTTTGATTGTATACTATATATGTAGACCGTGAGATGAAAGCGTTTCTGCTAGATGATTATTATATTGTGGTTGATAGACATTATTATAATATCAAAAGGTTTTTGATATAAAGATAATTTGGATTCTCATAAGGGAAAAACCCGTTCCGTTATATAGCGTGGTCTTATGAGATAACATTTAATGGCTCAAACTGTTTTAAACTGTTTTACTCATACCAGTCTCATGACTGACCCGGAGTTTATTTTGTTTTGTTTTTCCTAAACTCTTGGGTGTCCAATTTTAAACAAGCAGTCAAGTAGTCAGGATTTTATTGATATACTTGGAGAGCTTGGAGCAGGAGGCTTCAGGATTATATAGCTATAGTTATTTCCGTTGTGTTGTAAGTTTTGTACTCTGATAATGTTACTGTATACATATACTGATTTATTTCAAGGATATATTCTATTATATGTCGTTCGTTCCGTTGTGAGATTCGTGTTACTCTGATGTTGTATCTTCTTCTTTTATTCTAAGTTTCTATCTTATCTTTCCTCACCCTCTAACTTCTATCATTAACTACCGGTATTTTTCGATGTTTGGTTAGTCGTCATTGAGTTATGTCGATAACCAAAGTCGTTCAAAAACTGAGTCATTACAAGTTGGATTCCTCCAACCTGTTTCCCTGCATCCACAGATGTCAATCAACATCAATAATATTATTTTTACATCAATATAAAATATCATGGTGAACAGAATTATTAAACGGTCAATGGTATAGCTAATTTAACCACTTTTATCAGCCATTCATCCAAACAACCATCACACAGTAAAAACTTACTATAAATAAATTTAAAACTCATTTATATAAAAATATAAACGAGGCAGAGTTAGTGGGTTTACTCACCTTGTTTTGCAGTTGACGGTTGTGCTTCTATTTCTTTTTTTAAAATCAAACAGGCATTTGATTTTATCATGAAATTTCAATAGCTCTGTTCTCAACCACAATGGTTCCATAACGTAGATTTCGTTGCTATGATCCCAACGTGATCGGTTTTGTCCGATTCTGCTAATATATGTACGAGATATTGATTATACAAGTTATTTTAATGATTTAACCATCATTAATTAAATTAATAAATAAATTAAAACATCAATTACTTTTAAACGTTTACCCTTTTTTGTTTCTTTCCTTTTTCCAAGCGTGATTCTTTTACTTTAATGAAAATTCCTGATACCATCGTTTGCAATATAGTTCGAACAAATACTACTCCATCCTTTTGAACCACCCCTTTTCCTCGTTCCTACCCAAGCAGCACGCAAACAAGAAGAACCCGCACCCTTGATTCTTCTTTCCCAAGCAAATTAGGCCTTCACCAAAAACGCATTCTAACCCTCCCTTATCAACTTTAAGCTGGGACACAACCATTTCCGCTAAGCTTCGCTGCTAGCATCCCCATTCAAAATGATCAACCTGCACCTCTCTGTTTTAAATTCAATTTTCTGCGCACCATGTCTATAACTGTTTTACCAACTAGTACCTAATGATATTTTTATTTGAAATAGTATATTACGGTTATGATAAATCGGGTTATAACTATTGTAATTGAAAAATTAATCAATCTTCATTAATCACCTGCTAATTCGTCTTTACTGTCACGAAATTATTATCAGTAAACCCAAAAGACCGACGACCTTCTTCCTTGCTGAAACTGACGAAACTCACTCCCCTTCATTCTTCTTAAATACCCAACTCCAGTAAACAGCTTCGTCACTTCACCACAGTCTACTGCCTCACGCTTCGATATACTATTGCTCTCCCCTTCACAGGCCTCACCTTTTCTCAACGTTGATCCACATGCAAATTCCTTACCACTTTGCCCAAACTAAAATCTTCATCCTCCTTATTGACACATATCCATCCCTCTTCTTCTTGTTAAGGCCAGAATACTTCAAGAACCACTGTCCACATGACTAAGGTCCCAATCACCAACTTCACTTAGCCCCTCAAAATAATCACCATAGTACAAAACCATCTCCACCGATCATATTGGTAAGCTCACTTAACCAAATCCTACCCGAACGGCCTCCTAAATCCCATCTCGATACCACCCTGGTCCTCGTAAGCTGCTGCTAAGGGAGGTTGTTGCCATGAAGTCGCGGAAGACCAGAGACCACTAGAGCGCCCTTACTGATGTTGATTTACTTCCCTCATCACACGGGACCCAAATCAGCTCCACAAATTTAGGTTCGGTGCTTTAAACCTCAATTGAAATTAACCCTAGTTCCTGCTGTTTGAACCGGAGTTCCAAAAAGGATCTCGTCGCACACGTTGAAAGCTTCAGGATTACTGAAAATCCGCTAATATCAGAATCCAAGTTTAGATATACATATATACTTAAATATAATATTTTTATTTTAGTTTCCTTTTTAAGTGGAGGACTTTCTAAGAAACAGCCTTCAGATAAATGGAAAACGCGAAAAGGAATTTGGGTTTTAAGTTTGGCTGAAATTTATAGATGAAGATGGTAGAATTTCATTGAATTTTTTAGGAAAGCGTTTTTGTCTTTGTTTGTTGAAGGAAAGTAAAAGAAGATGGTCAACTTGTCTTATTTATAAGGATTTGAGTGGATTGTTACGGACGGATCTGAAATTGCTTTGCAGGCACGATAACTGTTGGCTTGGTACCCACGGTTTCTAAAGATTTGGGATGCATGGCTGAAATAAAATGGTTATGAGAGAAGGCTTGCTGAAGTGTACACGGTACAGTGGAAAGTTTAATTTATTTGTTTAATATAATATGTTTATGAACTATATAGCTTGTGCACCCAGTTACTCCATTCGCTTACGGACTCCTAACAACAAAAATAAAAATAGCTTTGTAACGAGTAATGTGCCAGAATTTCAAAATTATAAATAAATAGATCAATTAACTTATTCTATAAAATTCCAGAAATGCTGATATGGGGTGTAGATTACTTCAAGTAAAAAAGTTGCTGATTTTCTAAATTAAAAATTTCAGTAAAATTATAAAAATTAATTTATAATTACGTCTCAAAAATCTTGTCCAAATTCGAACCCAATATTTAATTATATTAAATAAACAGTTATGGCTTATACACGACTCCACAGCGACTTTCTAAAAAATTGATTTGGACATAACTTACAATCTATAAGACGGAATCTCGATTTTTCACTTCCATTAGAAAGATACAGTTTAATAGATCCAAAATTTTCTTGTTTCAAAGAAATCTGACTTATATTGGATTATGTATAACCAATTGAAGTTTAAAACGTTAAATTACGAACTACCACGACATTTCGAGCTCGATTTAAAATATATTATAAATTATACGTTCAAACTTCGTCTAATTAATAAATTCCTTATAATAATGGTTTTATATTTCAATTATAATATTTAAAACAAATTAAATATTCAGAATTTATTGGCTAAAAATCCGGGTCATTACAAAAATGTTGGCACATGCCCAAAAAATGTTTGCATAGGTCTTTGGCAACATTTTTAGGGTAATGCAATTTTCACCGTTGCTGCAGACCTCAAAGGCAATATTTTGACTATCTACGGCAACATAAGAATTATTGTTGCAGTCCATATGTGTCTGTAGCAACATTCCAAAATGTTGCTATAGATTTTTTTAATATATATAATATAACAAAAAGGAAAATTAAATGCTATTACATAGAATTAAATATTCAAATAAATATTTTATTTCAACATTTGAAATAGCACATATTTCTAACTCCTCTATTTACAATTCACTATTAATAACATAGTCAATTACATGTCCAGATGTTCTTCACTACATCACTCAGTTCACTCATTACATATGTGTAATAACCTGGAATTCTGAGCCAATTAAATTTTTTTATTTTGGCAATTTTAATGAATTTTGAATATTTAAAATGAATTATTTTAAATAATAATAACGAGAAATCTATTTTGAATAGATTAGAACATATATATTTATTTGAATCGTCGTTAGAATATAAATATTTATTTTAAATTATAAAAGGAATTGAAAATGGCGCAGTAGTTCGAAAATTCGATTTCAAATTTCAAATGGATGTATAGGATTCAAAATAAACCGGATTTTAGTGAAACCAAAAATATTAGAATCTAATTGAGAATATCTTTCAAACGAATCCGAAGAATTGAAATTTCATAGTGGGGATAAAAAGTTATGCCCAGTTGAAATTTCAGAATAGTCGCTATGGAATTCTGGCCCTTAAAAATGGAAATTTTGCAAACGACCTCTGTTTTTGACGAAACCACTTTTGTTGGAACCGTAGTGTCAAGTTATTACTAATTCCAAAATTAGTAATTTTCTGAAGCAATATGTGAGTGTGGCAAAAGAAAACGTGTTTTGGCAGTTTTAGTCAATTTTAATCGACTAGAAAATGGCCATTTTTCAAACGGTCTCGGAATTTGACGAAATGAGTTTTTTAGGACCGTATCGTCAATACGAAGCTAGAAATATATTTTTTGGAATTTTTCGAGCTAGTATGTGGCCCTGGTAAATTGAAATGTGCGTTAAAATTCAATATATATAGATTTATATTTTGATTTTGACAGAAACCGATTGAAACAGTCGAATTGGCCTACGTGACATATCCCATTATGTTCGGAATTGGGGTAATTAGCTAGGGACGACAGTCGTTGGGTCTTGTTTGGGGTTTGAACGAAAGGTCAACCTTTTCTAGAAAAAAAATAAAAAAATAAATTAATGTATATATATATATATATTTGCATATGAGCCCCTCCCTCCTTATTCCCTTACCCCGTCAGTTTTAAGAAAAAAAAAAACAAATCAAAAATCGTGTCGCCCTTTCTGATGCCCGCCGCCACCACGAGAAGCTCCTCCCACCGCCGCTACACCCTCCTCACCGCCGACGACCATCTCCGGCCAACCCCCCCCCCCCCCCCCCCAGCGACGCTCCCCCTTCTTCCCCTTCATCCGTTGAGACATCGCCTCCCCCCTCCCCGATTCCTGAAAACCCTAGCGCCTTCCCCCTCTTCTTGAGACCTGCAACCTCCTGCTCCACATCTCGACCCCCCCGACGCCTCAGCGAAACCCCAACTCCGATCCAATTCCGGCGAAGAACAGTAAGCTTATATTTTATTTTACTTATTTATGTTTATTTCAGTTTTTTTAATGATTAAAATCTTTAAGTAAAACTTGATTGATATATATATATATATGTATATAGTTTAATTTATTTTCAGTTTTAAAAAAAAAGATTCGATTTTTATAGTTAAGGAGGATATGATTTTTCATAGCGAGATAAAGTTATGATTTTTGATTATCCAAAGATAGGATTTTTAAGTTATGAAAAATACGATTTTTATTCGAATAAAAATATAATTTTTAGCTAAGAAAAGTTGCGATTTCTATTGAAATAAAAATATAATCTTTCATATATATATATATATATATATATGTAACGATAAAAAGCTTATTTTTATATATACATATATATATATATAGTGGCAAGGTAAAAATATGATTTTTATAGAAGTGAAGTTATGATTTGATTTTTATCATGAAGTAAAGAATAAAAATATAATTTTTATATGATGTAAAGAATAAAAATATAATTTTTATGTGATGTAAAGAATAAAAATAAAAATTTTATATTAGGAAAAGAATAAAAATGTGATTTTTGTATGAACATTACAAGAATAAAAATGTGATTTTTTATTGTGAACAGCGTGAAATGGTTGAGTTCGAATGTCGGGCGAATCTGAACTGTTCTGAAATTCAGAAAATAAAGAATGACGGAGTGGATCCCAAAGGTGAGAACTTCTCACTTTAAATTTTAATTTCTACTTGAAATATATACTAGGATGCAGACGGTGCTTAGCAGCACCCGACACCTGTCGTCCACAAACCATGGATGGCTTGTTTGTTTGATTGATGTGTTGTGAAAAATGATTGTGTGTAGTGGATTGAATAAATATTTTATAGTTAAAAATATAATTTTAACGTGTATATAGAATATATATTCATGTGTTGAAATAAAATATATATTCATGTGTTGAAATAAAATATATATATTCATGTGTTGAAATAAAACATATATTCGTGTGTTGAAATCAAATATATATATTCATGTGTTGAAATCAAATATATATATGTTCATGTGTTGAAATAAAATATATATTCATGTGTTGAAATCAAAAATATATATTCATGTGTTGAACTAAAATATATATTCATGTGTTGAAGTAAAATATATATTCATGTGTTGAAATAAAATATATATTCATGTGTTGGAATAAAATATATATTCATGTGTTGAAATCAAATATATATATATATATATATATATATATATATATATTCATGTGTTGAAATAAAATAAATATTCATTTACAAATCGAACGATTTGTTTATGTACACCGATTTGACTGATATTGATTGGGACGATAAATTTTACACATCGCCCAACTGCACAAATAAAAATATGTGTTTGTTGATGTGAAACCCCACATGGGTGTTGGGATGAAATTGGCCATACACTAGTCCCAGTAATTAGCTGTATGTCGATCGATAGATTGACAGGCTGTTATAAGCGTTAAATATTTATATTTGATGCTTATGCAGTGTAGAATGCACTTTGGGTGATGGTTGCCTGTGTTTGATTGTTGTAGTGTACGTGTGTGTATGAAATCCATATAATTAACACTATATGGTAGTTGATTGGGCCTCATTCCAATTTGGAAAATATAAATTCATGTGTTGAATAGAAAATATATTCATGTGTTGAATAGAAAATAAATTCATGTGTTGAATAGAAATAAAAATTCATGTGTTGAATAGAATAAATATTCATGTGTTGAATAGAATAAATATTCATGTGCTGAATAGAATAAACATTCATGTGATGAATAAAAGCCGTGTTGACGGGATTGACGCCATTTTGACGTGAACGATATTTATATCGATTTTATTCATTTTTATAATGAATATAGAAACGAAAGTGATTTCAAAATATAACGTTTTGAAAATATTATCATTTGTATATCGATGGTGTGGAATATTCAATTTTTATTCGAAATTGAATATGAAGTTGAAATCATTTAGAAAAAGCGTTTTAAAACGATTTATAAAATATGTTTTAAAAGGAAATCGACGAAATATATATAATATATCTATTATATATATAGAATGGCCTGAATAGAACGCGCCGCGCCGCGGCAGTTCGCAAATTTCGACCATTGACTTCGAATGGATATTACGGGAGATCCGACCGTCAGATTCTCCTAAAACTAGAACCATTGGGTTCGTATTGAAAAGAGCTTTCTAACGAATATTAGAAATTAGAAATCTAACGGTTGGATTTGGAATTATGTCCAAATCAAATTTGGAAAAGGTCGTTGTAAGTTCAGTTCGATGGCCGTTGATGGAAATCGACTGTACGGGCCTTGATAAAATTATTAAAAATAGTAATAATTTGTGTAAAATCATAAGAAATGATTTGTGAAGAATTGAGATGAAGAATTCCAAATTTGAAAAGATAAAAATAGTTTTTTATCGAAATGAACTAGTTTTGAACTAGAATAATAATTTATTTTTGAAATAAATAAATTGGATTTGAAAAAGTTTTAAAAGTAACCAGAAGTTTCAATAATTGAATTGGAATGGAATATGATTTTGGGTTTATAGTGAACCGGGTTTTAAATGACATTGGTTCTTTAACCCAGTTAAAGATAGGATATGATTTCCCAAGTTAAACAATCATTGATATTGATTTTTGGGAAGATTAAAACTAAGTGGAGTTTTAATGAATCATTAATTAGATTGAAATGATCGAGAATGGAGTATCACCAGTTTTGCTCCAGGCGATAGTTAAATCTTTAATTAGATTTGAACGTGAAATGGTAATTGAATTTACCGATAACACCGTGGTGTTAGAGATGAAGTATTACCAGTTTTACTTCATGGGATGAATAGGTTGGGATTGGGAAATTAAAACAAGTGATTACTTCGATGTTGTTCGCTAATCCCGACTAGTTTGAATTGATATTCAAAAGAAGTTTAAAGAATAAATTTAAAGAATTTATCTTTGATAAGATTAATGGGAACCTTTCCCAAAGTATAAGAATATTTGAATAAAAGAATATTCTGAATTGGAATGAGGCGTATGTTGTGTTTGTGTAACACTTGTTTATTATATACGCGAGTTATTTAGAAAGACCGGGTTTATCCCATTCTGAACAACTGATTCGACGTGGTGTCGAGGATGAAGACGGTGGTTGAAGACCGGAGGTCTTCACATCGTTTGGGTGATTACTGATGATCTTGATTGGGCTGTACACCCAAGAGGAGGGAATCAGTTGGTGATCGTCCAGACGTACTTGGAGATCGATGGATATGCGAGGCACAAGGTGCCTCCGGTTTAGTTCAGACCCAGAACGGACTTGTAAATGGACTGTGTGTCTGACATTGGATTTTATTCTGTGTGATTGATTTCTATTAAATGTATATCTCTTTGGTGGAGGAGAATTTATTCTCTTACTTAACGCCCTTCTCTGAGACGTACGAGCTCAGGGGTTATATATTAATGGATATCGATCACATTGCATGAACTGCCTGTGTGGCATGCCTAAGTGGCAATTGTTCAAGGCTTCTGTTGAAAAGCAAAGTCTTGTGGTTGATGATCAAAGCACGGCCTGTGTGGCATAGCTTTATGTAGCGTTGATTCGCGAGCCTCCCACCCCGGTTGTGAACCAGAAACGGGGGAGGACTGCAGGGAGGGCATGCGTTTCCTTCTAGCTAGGGTGGTGTCAGTGACCTACCAGCCCTGACATTTATATTATTTTCACCTATGTGGTTGTTGCTGTTGCGAGGCGCCTCAGATATATCGGTGACTATGTGGAGCCGATGGAACCATTGGGCTCATTTCACCCCAAAGGGCGGGGAAACGCAGTGTTCAGGCATTTTAATCCACATCGGTGGACCGGCCCTGAAGATCCAAGGGTCACTCGAGCTATGATCCTGAGACATGGGCTAGATTGTCACGAATCGGTGAGAACTATCTTTTGCCTCGGTTCACAGATGGAAACCCAACTTCCAATACGTGACTTTGCGGTTTTGATTGTAGAGCCTAGTATGGCGACATGATATATGGTACCCATGCCGTCTATGTTTAATATTTATGATTGAAATTGTTTTGACACTATACACTTATAGTAATAATAAAAGATGAAATTTAGCATATCAAGCATTCTTTGGCTATTATAAGGTAAAACCCTATCCTCCGGCTTGTGTTGCATTGTGTGATGGGACCTGGTCTTATAATAGCTTCATTGTTCTTTATTTAGCATTGCGCTGTTGTTTTATGCACTGGTATTCTTGGGAGGAAACCTATTCCGTGTTATACGGCGTGGTCCCTTGATTTACCTAACTTTAAAATAAAGATTAATAACTATTTTAGTTCTCACACCAGTCACATGACTGAGCTGGAGTTTATTGTTTTAACCTAAACTCTGGGTGCCCTTATTTTGACATGGGCAGCTAGTAGTTTTGGTTTTGCAGATTTATATTCACAGGATCCTGGTTTACAGCTGGAACGATACTCGGAAAGCTCTGTATCCGTGTATTACTTTCAGTTGTGTTTTGTATTGTCTTTCCGCTGCGATGTAATTTATTGTAATCTATGATATTTTCTGTGTAATATTTATTCATACTCTGTATATTCTTGTATTCTGATGGAATTGTTGTAATAAGCAATGAGATGTCCTTCTGTTTGCGTTCCGATGTGGCTTGTCCTAAAAGCAATCCGGGCTTTCCTTACCGGGGAAGTTCGGATCGTCTCAATATGCATTTTCAATTTTTTCAGACATTAATATTTACAAATATACGACGAGCCGAGTTCTGAGCCAAAGACGAGCCATCAGCGGGTCCGGGCGCAGCGCCAGTGGGGGTCCGGGGCCAAACGGTCCCGGTGATGATTGACCTTGCCAGTTAGGTAGAACAAGTGGGCCCCGCCTGATTCATCCGATTTTGGAAGACCAAGCCTTCTTTGAAACACTACACACAGCAGTCCATCATCAACGAACTACCATAATCTTGACTACCTCCCCTAACCATCAAACTTCCACATTTCACCTCACCAAACTCATCACAAAACTACACGGCAACGATCAGCATCACTCCTCTATCAAAACTACACATCACTGCATACCATGCATACTGCACCACTTCTGCATATATTAATCATCACACTTCAAGCTGAACTAGTATGGTACTCTATTGTAAGATCTACCAATATTGTTGTCTTAGGCCCTGATAATGCAAT
Organism: Allium sativum; assembly: GCA_030737875.1. Lineage (NCBI taxonomy): Eukaryota > Viridiplantae > Streptophyta > Magnoliopsida > Asparagales > Amaryllidaceae > Allium > Allium sativum. The sequence continues at coordinate 1,010,582,415 of CM060926.1, read as the reverse complement.
AATCATTTATAGAGCTGAATCTATCAAAACTTACAACATATGTGCCAAAGATGTAATCAAATGATGGATCAAGAGCAACAATATGATCCTTGTTTCCCTAATCCAGCTCGACAACAGTTATGGAATCAACAAATGCTAACAATAGAGCATAATAATAACAACAGTAAGTCTTCTATATTCTTAGACAACAACTAATGACAATATTATTTTTGAAAGCCCACCCGTGTCAAGATTAGCCTGATTGATCCAAGAAATATTTTTCTCGATGTTTCTCAGAAGTAATGGTAATACTTCAACTTGGCCAGTTGAGACCACATTGCACCCTAATAATTCCAATCCTAATATATACAAAATTGTATTGTTACTCAAGAATGAAGACTACATAAAAAAGACTTCCATTGCTCTTTGTACGGAAATTCAAAGATAATCATCAAATTTGTAGTCGAATTTCACAATTTCTAATCAAACATAATCATCAAATTATCATGATTCATATGAAAGGAAATTAAAAGATGCTTATTATGAGTGTAACAACAACATTTGTTCGGGAAGGTTTTGAAGTAGCATTATTGCAAACACTTGGAGGGCATGTTTCACAATCAAAATTTATCGATCCTAAAACATAAACATATGCTTGAAAACTGAAAAAAATACTAACTACACAACCACGCAATTTCACTTCCGAGCCCATCCATCAATGTCTGAAGCAACCCAACCCTATTCTAACACTGCAGAGACGATGCGATGGCATAGACTAGACAAATTTTAGCCTAAAGATCTAATCTTTTGTATTTTTGTAGATCAAATTCCTTTTTTAAAAGCAGCTTTGGGGTGAGAAGATTTGAGAAGTTGAAGACGATGAGAAGTTGAGAACGAACATATCTGAGAAGTTGAGAAAAGATGAATGTAATGGCTTAGGGAAGTTGATTTCCTATTGGTGGTGTGGGATTTTAACGGATTAGTGAGGTGTCAACTATATATGTTGTTTTTAAAAGGTAAATTAATGGATAAATATACATGTTTTTAAAGGTGTAGACTGATGACGTGGCATATATTTACAGCTAAGGTAACACTGTATTAAAATATTGCATCGTGTTACACTTGTTTATCTAGAGCAACTCATTTTTATGGCTAAGGTAACACAAAAAATAGAACGTTGCAGTAGGACCAAAATAGTATAGTTATCATCACATTTTGGCTGGCAACACCTTGAAAATTCGTTGCATTAGGCCATTTATGGCGTAGTGGCAGCAATATAAGTTGCAGGAATTAAGGTACATGGCAATATATATGTATTCCACTTTAAAGAACGAGGAAGCAAATCAACTGTTATATTCTATAGCATTAAGGTTGAAAATTTGTATAAAATAATCGTGAGATATCTCACCATATATTGCGGCTATTTGGATGTTGGAGCGATGACAGTAAATCGAATTTGAAGACGAAAGGAGGCAGTGCTTCTCTAGCAGGGTTGTTATTGGAGTTGGCTATTTTTTCCTTCATCAGCTACATGTTTTCGAAAGGAGGAAAAATGGAGGAAGAAGCCAGTAGAGAGAAAGGAGAAGTGAATATGAATATATAAGGACATGTTGCTTTATATAAATAAATTAAAAGAAAACAAAAAAGAGAGGAGAGGAAGAGATTTATAACTCACGCATGCATTAAAATAGGAAGTTGTAAGAGTAGGAGAAAGAGAAAAAGGAGAATGAATTAGTGAATGCATGAAAAACGTGCATGCATTATGTGAAAATAAATGAGATGCATGACCTTCCACATTTGTGTCTCATGCGTTTCTTTTTGTTTATAGCAAATGAAATCTTTTTTTTTTGTGAATGAAACATGCCTTTGTTTTCAGAGAGAAATAATGAAGGGAAAGGTGGAATGGAGAAATAAAAATTTAAGGAATGAAAGTCCATAAATGAAATAAGATGCGTGAAAATAGAATGAAGGGAAAGAAATTAATAGAATGAAGGAAAGAAATGAATTTTGCATTAATGAAACAACGAAGAGGAGAGGGAATTGAAAACTACTGCAACTATTCACATTTCAAAATTTATTAATTAATGAACGTTACACTTTGAATAGATAGGGAAAGTATTAAAGTGGATAGCCAAAGATATATACAAGTATGTTGTTAAACAAATTTTATCTAGAATATACGCATTATTTTCAATCAGTCTTTCAGTAGAAATTAATAAATTTCATTAATAACATCATAAATTTATTCAAAAACCATTTTAAATTGAATAATTTAATTTAATTCAACAACTTAAATGGTCGAAATTTACGAGATGTTATAGTTTACTTAACAATGAAAGTAAGTAAACGAGTTTGAAATTGAAATAAGTTTCAAAGGAAATAATATGGTTTATGTTGACTAACTTTCTAGCAAAAGCTGTCACGGTTCAACAGATCAAAGCCCAATGTCAGAAAGTTTACTCTCAACATCGATTGACCGATAGGGCGACCTAGATTCCAAAAAGCCCAGATACAGTTTGGTCCAAGCCAGTCTCTCTCAAGATCAGCCTAAACCTAAGCTGACTCGAACTAGCTTCCTTCCAACAATGGCTCACCGAGCCCGAAAGAATCGCTCATCTCAACTGACCGAGTTCATCATCTCCATAAAGATTGGATCGACAGGATATCTCAGACTCATATTGAAATATCCAGCTATGTCATTCAAAACTCGGCCCGAATCTCAAGGCATTAAAGGCGGTCAACCACTTCCGAACAAAGCTCTACTTTTGATACACCTCATTTCGGTTGCCACATAAGCCATCGTTTCTGATGATACTATTAATTAGCAGTGGGTCGGGTCCCACCACAACAACTACTTCCAATGATCGAGCTCCACGTGTTCGAGTTTCGAAAAAGAGGAAAGCCATGTGGTGGACAACTCAGTCCATTTCTTTACCTATAAATACTTTCAAGCTCAAAGAGGAAAAGGGGACTTCTTCTTTTTGGCTCTTAACTGAAATTCCATAAGTGTTTTCTACTTCATAAACATATTCCTCACAGCTTATTCTCAAAATAGCCAACTCTTCTTCTTTCCTCAAATAGAAAAAACAACGTACTTGTATTTAAAAGAAAATTAATACATATAAAGTGGACGTAGGCACCATCTTTGCCAAACCACTGTAAAAAGTTTTGTGCGTTCCTTGTTTTCTTTACTTTATTGGATTTTGTGATCATTATTCGTGTGCTTTTCACACGATTGGGGTTGACTGTCACTAGTGACCAACTTTTGACGTTAAAACTTTGGTGTGCCAGGTAGGGGGATCGCGCAGACATACCTTAGGACCTTCAGCAAGTTCCGACCCATGGCAATCAAGTGGAAGAAAGATACAACATCTTCTCGTCCCACAAACGCTGAAGCAGCCGATAAAAACGCTGAAGCAGCCGATAAATACACTGTAGATGCAAGTCTGGAAGCCTCCTCTCATGAAGACGTGTCCCGATACGTTACGAGGGATGACATGACAAGATTCTGGCTGAGTTCAAAGACCAGAAGACATCTCAGGGTAAACTCCTTAAACAACATCAACAATTGATGGATCACCTTCTCGGCCGAATGGAGATGGGATTAAATGCTTCAACATTAATTCCTCCACCGACCAGGACTGATGCACCAACTGGTCCTCGGTCTAAACCGAATCAGGCCACTAATCAGATACCACCTTTGCTCCCTCCTGGCTCGGCTCCACCTCCCGACCAATCACAGCCAGGAGTGTCTCTCCTAACAACCAATGCAGTCGCAGCTACAGATTCATAAGAGGCCCGCGATCAAGATCTTGGTCATCCGACCATATTGCTTCCACTCCGGGGATCAATTCGACCCCTCGGACCAATCATGCTACTGCGTGGCCAGACCGGATCAATGTCATTCCCATTACAACCCGGTATCTTACCGCAGACTCGCCTAACGACTCTTACCCTTCAATGAAGAGTTAGTGGAGCCTTCCCTTCGAACCAGGGAGACCACTCTGCCATACTGGTTCTCACTGTGGCGGATGAAAATGCTACCATAAACCCTTCTAACACTGCCCTGGCCGGGGGCAATTCAAAACCCCGAACATCGCATGCTATGCTATATCAGCCCAGACCTTTCATCATGGGTACGACCCGGTCCAATTCTTATCAGGTTCAAGAGGTGCCATTCTTCCTAGAACCACCAACCGGGTTCATCCTTTCCCTCACCTTCAATCAACTCTCGGAGGTCGGGCCCAACCAACAGCCATCCTTCCAAACATGCTTTTATCGGATCCTCGTACTGGAGTCCTCCCAGACACCGAGCTGAACTCATGGTTGCGACTCCTCGGAGATGGAAGACATCTTGCAAGCATCATTTGGCGCTTCACCGGGGGCACATCTGGTCAGCAGGAATCAGATGATATCCACCGCAACCCATTTACCCGGGAGAATAGGAACTACCGCAATCCTCTGGACTTCAAATTCCTGGGTATCGAACCCTACAATGGTCGGACCGACCTGACCATCCACCTCATGCGATACATGCGTCATGTAGAGGTGCTTGGCGCATCGTCCAATGTTATGGCCAAGTGCTTCCCACTCTTTCTCACAGATATAGCCGGCATGTAGTTTTGGTAGCTAACAATGGAGTTGATCGGCAGTTGGAGCATGCTAGTCACCTGCTTCATCGAGCAGTTCAGAGTCCGCATCTCTTGAACAAAAAGCGTCATGTTCCTGACCTCCATCAAACAGAGACCCGGTGAAACCCTCCGGTCCTTCCTGGAAAGATTCAACATGGCCGTAGCATCAGTCAACCGACCTGTCGATGGTACTTATGGCCGCCATCGTAGGTGTCCAGAACTGATCAGAATTCAAGATGTCTTTAACCAGAGATCCTCCTAAGGACATCGAAGATTTCTATGCAAAGGCCAAGTGATTCCTCCGACAAGAAGATGCTAGCATTGAGATGGAGAGCCTCGAGGTACTCGCCACCAAACAAGGAGGTCCATCCCACACTAATGGCCAGAATAAAGGAAGAGGAAAGGCCTCTAAGAAGAATGAATGCAACGTATGACCCTGGAGAGAGAACAAGTACGATCAGTATACTGAGCTCAACTCTTCTTTACTTGACATCTACCTTGACGTACGAGGATCCCTACCTTTTCCAAAACTTCCTCAAAGAGAACCGACCTAGAAAGAGCTCGACTCTAGAAAACACTGCATGTTTCATAACATTGTCGGTCACAACACCAGTGAGTGCAGGCATTTGAGTGATCTCATCGAGGATAGGTTCAGGCGAGGAGAACTTCCCGAGTACGTCAAGAAAAACACACCGGCCTTGCTGCCTCAGTCATCTGCCTAAGCTCCACAGGTCGGTCCTCAAGCGCCTAGAAATGGAAAGGACCCTGAAACCAGCACTTGTGGCATTATCATCAATTAGATTTCTTATTTTTTGTTATTTCTTCAAATAAAATGAATATGTTGATTTAACCATGTACGAGATTAGGAGTTAGTTCCTAGGCATGCTATGGAATCAACGATTCATCCTCTTAGAGTTTATTTTCATTCCTTTGTAATAGTCTTTTGTTAATCCCTAAAAAATCCATATGCACATTTAGCAAAAGATACGAAACGGACATCACCAGGTTCGATCGTGCGCAATGATATCCGAGGCACTTAAACGGCCAAGTATAAAACCCAAGACAAGTCAAGTCAACCAGTACGACCGAGGATGATGGGACGATATGTAATGGGAAGTGCGGCCCAAAAAGGATAGAGATCATATATCCTGTAAAGTCGCTTACTGATTCCCGTCAAAAAACCAAGCCTGAGATGGATCTGCAATACAAGCACTTGCAACATCTTATGTGACTATGTCTCCAACCAAAGTTAGACACGAATCGTGACCCAGGTGCGAAAGCCAAAGTCGATCGTTCGTATTGGGACAAAGCCACTCAAACACAAAAGAAAAGCAAATAATCCATTCAACATTGGCGGAAGCGACCTCATAACATATCCGTAAGGACAAACGTCGCCATATAAAGGCAGCAAAAGGACGAACGCCCCTGAACTAAGAAGGACGGTCGCGCAAGGAACAGGGGAGAATCAGGTTTAGTCCCGTGTTCCGCTCTTATAAAAGCTTCCAAGTTTCCCAAAGCATTCATACTCACAGGGACGCCTGCACCTATGGACCCGCTCAACTACTTAAAGCGCTCACTCCATTAAGTCACTCGCGCATGACAACCAAATACAGATTTGGACAGCTGGCTACAGCTGGCCGATGACATGATTGTAATTAATAGAATGAACGTTCCGTAGCCTGCATAAACGGATTTCAGATCATTTCTCAGAGGAAGCTCACCTATAAAAACACCATGGCTGCCAACATAAAGGGGATCCAATCTTGAAAACCACAAAGTGCGGCTAAATTCTATCCCCAACCACTGGTTCAGCCATGGCGTCAAGAACAATCTGTGATCATGGAAGACGAAGACATCCTCCTTCTCAACCATTCATCCATCCTTCTTCTCCTCAAATTCTACCATTCTCTTGTATAATTCCAAGATTGAAATATATAAATGAGGGTATATTGAGTGAATATAGAAGATGTATGGAAAGAGAGAATTGATGTATTTTGTAATCCTCGTTATAAGATTGGAAATCACCTTCACAGTGGATGTAGGCCTAAACAACGGCTGAACCACTATAAATCTCGTCTCTACTTTACCCTTTCTCGCATTTTTCGTTTTCAATTGCTGATTAAACATGGTTCCATTTATTTCTTACCAAATTGGTGAAGTACAGTTTAGTACCTTGGGTGTTTAGACCATTTTCGGTGTAAACATTTTGGCGCCCACCGTGGGGCTGTGTTAGCTTCTTTCCCCATTCAGATCTGATAAAGTTCTCTAAAAAAACTATATCTGAAAATATGAACACGTTGAGGAGAATCACCGACAAAGTCAACAGCCCCAACAACAGCATCAACGCATCACGCCGTCAGCCAACGACTCCGGGGCAGAGGGGTTGCCTGAAATTAAAGAAACTGTAACCAGGAAGGAACTGGAAGAGGCGATGACAGGATTAACGAGTCAAATAACTATTGCAAATAATACAATAATGAAGAAGCTCGAGTCGATACTCGCCATTCAAGCCGCCACCGCAAAAGCCACGTTAAATGCCCCCTGTTCCTCGCTAGCCTGAACAGATCGAGAGCCAGAAGCAGAATTCTCCGCTTCGAACCTAAGGCAGTAGGATTCCATTCAGGGGGTCGCACATCACACTAATCTGAATTATGAAGGGAACAAAGCATCTATGCACGGTCACTTTGATGACACAATCGCGAAACGGAAAGACAGTCCCACTACTATGAGGACGCTCCTTCCAAAGAGATGCCCAAATTCCTTGACCCCAGTTCATGAAGACACATATAGATTAGAGTTCAATAACGAAGAAGGCGGCCGATCCATAGATCCAAGCAAGGAATGGAAATGCATCTTAGGAATGGCGCGGGCAATGTGAATGAAAGCCTAAAGAAAAAGAACGATCGAAGAGAATGGGAATCCTTCCCAACTAAAACCCCGCTTACTGAAAGGGTTAAGAAAACTGTATACCTACAAAGATTCGAACCTCCGTCATTACAGTCCTTTGATGGGACAAGCGACCCTAATATATTTCTGTCTAAATATGACCAGTACACGAATGGAGCATGCGCTACTGATAAAATAAAATGCTTATATTTCCCAACTTATCTAGAAAGGGTGGCTTATCTATGGTTCACAAAGCTGTCGCCGCAGTTTGTCGACAATTTCGTGACCCTGGCTAAACTATTCAATAAGCAGTTCAAATCCCAGGCACTTAAAGCTCGGGAAGTTACGGAGCTAAATGGACTACAACAAAGACCAGGAGAGCCCATCAAAGCTTTTCTCACGCGCTTTGATATGGCAGTGGCTAAAGTGAAGAATCAAACCCGGCCTGATCTTAATGGCTCTTAAGGGGGGCATATGTAAAGAAACCAAGTTGGGGCGGTGGATCAGGAAAAAGAAACCAAGTACACTCGAACAACTACTCAACAAAGCCGAAAAATATGCAAGTATTGAAGGATAAAATGCGCAAATAGAGAAGAATGGAAATGTGCAAAGCAGCCTTGATAGTCGAAAAAGGAGTAATGAAGAAGAAGACAGTTAGGCAAAAAAGAAGCTGCGTTTCTTCAAGAACTCTGAGTTCACTCCCCTTAACGATACCATGGGAAATATCTTCATGGCAACTAAAAACATCGAGAGATATCTGGTTTTGAAACAAAGATAGGTCAAAGATATCGCTATAAAGTTAGGAAGATTCTGTCAATTCCACAAACAGCCAGGACATGATACCGATGAATGTAGGCACTTGAAGTCAGTGATCGAGTGGTTAATCAGGGAAAACCATTTGCAACAATATGTAAAGGATCATAAAAATTATCCCGACTCTCCGCAAACGAGAGGCAATATGCCTTGAAAAGAAGAAGGGCTTAAACCAATCCAAAGAGGACGCTCATCAAGAGGACCAGTCACAAATGTCTCAATAATGGAGCATTAAACTAGAGCTCTCATTACTTTGCTTCACTCCCCTGGTTTTATCTTGTTATTAAGATTATTTCACCTGACTTTATTATTCGCTATGATCGTATTAAGTAATTGTTTACTTGCAAAAACTTTGTGCATCGAAATTAATTATATGTCTACCTGAGTAACATACTCCTTGATCCATGCTAAAAGAAAGACAATCTTTTGAAATGTAGGCATGGTAAAAGCAATCAGCCATACACAACATGACTGTGACAAGAATCTCAGGGCACACATTAAACAAAGAAGCTTGGGAATCACGAACATCAAGCAGGATCAAACAAGATAAATAGACATCTCATCTTAAAAAAGGACGAGCTATTCTAAGACAGACAGCAAGTCGAAAGGCTGCACCTCTCATTATGGAATATACTCAATACTTAGTAAACACCCATTAAAAGGACGGGCGCCAGGCTTCGTTGAAAGTACAGGAACACTACTGAATCTGTCCCTTTGATAAAATTGCTAATCCTAAAGAGGCATCTTCTCAGATGCAGGACATGAATTCCTCAAAACCGGAGTTAAATTCGATAGCAAGGATTGGTGTCCACTTCCTAGGAGTCAATGCCGGAGCAGAAGCAACTCAAAAAGTCCCATGGTTAAAAGTCCTACGGTTAAAAGTCCCATGGATAAAATCGCCGAGCCCACCAAAGACATACCTTCTTAGGTGCTGGACACGGGTTCTCCAACTTAAAAAAAACTCAGTGAGGCAAACCAGTGTCTGTTTCCTAGGGCAAGGCACAAAGTCGGAAAAACCGACATGTCCCGAAACGGAAAAATTGCCAATCCAAAAAAACGAGGGGCACCTTGTTAGGTGAAGGACACGAATTTTATCTCTTCTGAGTCAAAAGATCAATGAGATGAATTAGTGTCCGCTCCTCCGGATGAAGCATAAAAATAGGGAAGGATTAAACATGTTGGAAGGACCAGCGCAAAACAGAAATCCTAGCCGAAAGGGGGTGTCAGAAATCCTAGCTGAAAGGGGGTGTCAGAAATCCTAGCCGAAAGGTGGTATCCATTCTAGAACCTTTTTGAATAACTAAAACAATCAAATAGGACCTAGAATGATCGAAAACCTTTAACCCAAGACCTCCCCAGGGGGCACGTATTTAAAACCAGCCTCCGAAGGGCACGGATTACCAGTCAGTCAGGCGCGGGGTTGAATACTACTAAATGAAAGATACCAAACACGCTTATAATAATACAAATGCGTAATAACCTTCGATAAGCTATGAACTTTAAAAGCTAACTAAATTCCAACAACAACAACAACAACAACAATAATAATAGAAAATCGGGCGCAACCGAACGATTAATAAAGCGCTCGGCCGAATATGTAAATCAGAAAATAAAGGTGCAACGTGCGACGCACCCGCGCGAAAATAAATGAATCATATAATAAGAACTGCAGTGCGTTGATTTCCAAAACAAACCATAAAAGTCATAAACCTAAGCGTACGAGAATAAGCGAGGCTGGCTCCCGCATACACAAGCCAGACTAAAAGTACCATTCTAAATCGAAACCAAAATAACAAAACAGGTAAAGCATTAGCAAGCCACGGTGTTCAGATGAGGTAAGAAATGATCCTCTCCCTAGACTCAAGGGCCTCGATGGGTTTGAGCCCATATGTTTCCAAGGCATAAAGTCGTTCAAAGTTCTCTTTATTTGACTGCTGAAGATCTTCGACAAGAGAATGCCAGATACCCATCTGCTCCACAATGTAATCACTAACAGTTGTGAAAAGGCCTTCAACCAGATGCGGACGTGCTTCCAACTGATTGAACTCAGCCAATATGCAATCCTTCATGGCGTCCATCTTACCTGCAATAATCCATCTATCAAATGGGTCACACACCAGAATGAGAGCTAGCCGGACGCTGAGCTACAAAGTCCTTAGCAAGCTCAGGATGATAAGGGTTGGAAACAGAAAGAGGCTCCGGGACAGTTGCAGGATCCAAAGTAATGGATGAAGAAGCCTTACGACCAAGAGCAGTTTGAATATCTGAATCAGGAAGTTCATTCCACAGACAATGACTTTGAGTATCAGTCGCACCTAGGATCTCCTTTCCTTGGGGCATCTTTTTGCTACCAGCCCTCCTTGACGATTTCTTCTTATGCCTCCTAGACATGAAGAATTCCATCCTCGGACGACCTATTTCAAAAGAGATCTATGTGGAATCAAACAACAACCATAAAAAGGGAAACAGCCTAGCCAGGCTCAGGCATAAACAGAAACATTTCAACTGGAGAACCCCGGGGCAATTCATCAAGCAAATTATAAACAAATACCAAACATCAAGGTTTTTTTTAAAAACCACCAGATGATTCATATTCTTCAAAGATGATTACAGAAACGGTATCTATGCTACACAAAACCTGGTTGTTGCCCAAATCCCGAATTCATATACAGCTCGATCAGTTCGTGTTTGGAGCATCCTAACTTGGAAACACATGAGTACTCAAACAAAACAAAATAAAGGAAAAACTCACCCAGGAAGATCATGGTACCTCGAAGCCGAAAGAAAATCGCTCAAGAAAAGCAGGTGTTGCTGCAAGCACTGGGCTAAATAATAGAATGAGGCAGCCAAAACCTTTTGAAGAAAAAATCAAAATGGAAATATCAAACATGGATTATCTGGTAAAACTCTCGAGGAAGCACGGATATGACCAAAGAATTTCTCGGAAAAGATAAAAGTGGAATGAAGCAGGTTAAAAGTAAATAAGGAAGATTAAAAGGCATCCATCCAGAGCATTCTCACCACGTCAGCTTAGTGCCCAATTACACAAAAATGTCCCATCAAGCTCCAGATGGCATCCCGAAATTCAACTGTTCGCAAAAATCCCCAACAAAAGAGAAAAAAGAAATACATCAAGCCTCTCGCTCACAGAAAGAAACAATACCGGTCCGCTATGACAAAACAATCCCAAATTTTAGCGCGACCGATCCCTCAACAAGTTTAATAAGCAATTTGTGATCAAACATGTCGAAGCCAGTAATTTCTTACTAATGGAAATCACGGACTTCGAAGGGCAAGAGTTAATCCCTAAAAAATCCATATGCACATTGAGCAAAAGATACAGAACATACATCATCAGGGTCAATCGCACGCAACGATATCTGAGGCACTTAAACGGCCAAGTATCAAACCCAAGGCAAGTCAAGTCAACCAGTACGACCGAGGATGACGACACGATATGTAATGGGAAGTGCGGCCCAAAAAGGATAGAGATCATATATCCTGTAAAGTCGCTCACTGATTCCCATCAAAAACCAAGCCTGAGATGGAGCTGCAATACAAGCGCTTACAACATCTTATGTGACTATGTCTCCAACCAAAGTTAGACACGAATCGTGACTCAGGTGCAGAAGCCAAGGTCGATCGTTCATATTGGGGCAAATCCATTCAAACACAGAAGCAAAGCAAATCGTCCATTCAACATAGGCGGAAGCGACCTCATAACATAGCTGTAAGGACAAACGGCACCATATAAAGGCAGCAAAAGGACGAACGCCCCTGAACTAAGAAGGATGATCGCGCATGGAACAGGGGAGAATCAGGTCCAGTCCCTTGTTCTGCTCTTATAAAAGTTTCCAAGTTTCCCAAAGCATTCATACTCACAGGGACGCCCGCACCCATGGACCCGCTCAACTACTTAAGGTGCTCGCTCCATTAAGTCACTCGCGCATGACAATCAAATATAGATCTGGACAGCTGGCTACAGCTAGCTGATGGCATGATTGTAATTAATAGAATGAACGGTCCGTAGCCTGCATAAACGGATTTCAGATCATTTCCCAGAGGAAGCTCACCTATAAATACACCATAGCTGCCAACATAAAGGGGATCCAATCTTGAAAACCACAAAGTGTTGCTAAATTCTATCGCCAACCATTGGTTCGGCCATGGCGTCAAGAACAATCTCGTGATCATGGAAGACGAAGACATCCTCCTTCTCAACCATTCGTCCATCCTTATTCTCCTCAAATTCTACCATTATCTTGTATAATTCCAAGATTGAAATATATAAATGAGGGTATATTGAGTGAATATAGAAGATGTATGGATAGAGAGAATTGATTTATTTTGTAATCCTTGTTATAAGATTGGAAATCACCTTCACAGTGGACGTAGGCCTAAACAATGGCTGAACCACTAATAATCTCGTCTCTACTTTACCTTTTCTCGCATTTTTCGTTTTCAATTGCTGATTAAACACGGTTCCATTTATTTCTTACCAAATTGGTGAAGTACAGTTTAGTACCTTGGGTATTTAGACCATTTTCGGTGTAAACATCATTTATCGACAATGAACTTCCTTTTGTAAACATGGATTATGTTTGAATAATTTAAGTCGGGTATGACTAACGCCCACTAGCCCAAATATGGTTAGAGCTAAGCCATTGTACACAACATACGATCAATGCTTGCCACCATAACTAAACCTACTCCTTTAGCCGAGTACGATATAAACTTTCTTAGCCAAGTATAGATCATACTTGCCCCTTCTTTGCACCAAGAAAACTTTCCGCTTATCGAATTTCACAAGTAATATTACATAATTCGTGCAAACATTAACACTTGGCATAAGCCGAGTATGGTTAATACTCGCCATCTCTGTAAGCCGAGTTTGGTTAATACTCGCCATATCTGTAAGTCGAGTATGGTTAATACTCGCCATCTCTGTAAGCCGAGTATGGTTAATTCTCACCATCTCTATAAGCAAAGTATGGTTAATACTCGCCATCTCTATAAGCTGAATATAGATAATATTCGCCGCCTTTCCAAGCCAAGTGTAATTATTGCTCGCCCATATCTTTAAGCCGAATATGGTTAATACTCGCCTAGTCATAATCAAAGCCTTCTCTAGGTCGGGAATGGTCCATATAATCTTTGCAGGCGTTGGATCTGATGACCAAAGTTGATAATTATCTTCTCGACCTTTATACGATCCTTGATGGTTGTCGGTTTTATGACCTTAATACGATCCTCGATGATCATCAATTTCCTGGTCTTAATACCACCAACTGGATTTTCGGATTTCCTCCCTTAACATGGTTTGGCATAACCGTCACAACTCGCACATTGAGCTTCGATGCAAGGATCAGAACACACCTCCTTTACCAAGAAAGATGTATTCTGAGGGGTAAAGTGTTGACCAACTTTCTGGCTAAAGTTGTCGCGGTTCAACAGATCGAAGCCCAATGTCAGAAAGTCCACTCTCAACGTCGATTGATCGATAGGGCGACCTAGATTCCAGAAAGCCAAGACACAGTTCGGTCCAAGACAATCTCTCTCAAGATCAGCCTGAACCTAAGCTGACCCGAACTAGCTTCCTTCCAACAACGGCTCGCCGAGCCCGGATAAATCGCTCATCTCAACTGACCGAGTTCATCGTCTCCATAAAGATCAGATCGACTAGATATCTCGGACTTGTCTAGAAATATCCAGTTGAGTCATTCAATACTCAGCCCGAATCTCAAGGCATTAGAGGCGGTCAACCACTTCCGAACAAAGCTCTACTTTTGATATACCTCATCTCGGTTGCCATGTAAGCCATCATTTCCGAGGATACTATTAATCAGCAGTGGACCGGGTCCTACCGCTGCAACTACTTCCAATGATCGAGCTCCACGTGTCCGAGTTTCGAAAAAGTGAAAAGCCACGTGGTGGCACGCTCAGCCCATTTCTTCACCTATAAATACTTTCAAGCTCAAAGTGGAAAAGGGGACTTCTTCTTTTCAGCTCTTCACTAAAATTTCCTTAAGAGTTTTCAACTTCATAAACATATTCCTCATGACTTATTCTCAAAACAGCCAACTCTTCTTCTTTCCTCAAATAAAAAAAACATTATACTTGTAATGAAAAGAAAATCAATACATATAAAGTGGACGTAGGCACCATCTTTGCCAAACCACTATAAAAAGTCTTGTGCATTCCCTATTTTCTTTACTTTATTGCATTCTGTGATCATTATTCATGTGCTCTTCACACGATTTGGGGTTGATTATCACTAGTGACCAACTGTTGACGTCAACTGTTTTTAAAGCCATACTTGAATCAAACAGTAAATGGAACTTAATGTGACATTTACTAAATATTAGTTTTCGTTAATAAACTTATATTTTTCTCGAAGGTAAGAATGTTGTTGAATCTCAGAGGTAACTAAATTACCCCAACTTGAATGACTTCATTATTATCCAAGAGATGATATTATTGGAAACAAAAGTGTAGCTACGACTAAAATTTATTTTTATTTCCATAAATTATAAACATTAAATTTCAAAGTTTATAAGTTGAATAAAACTGTTTGAGTTCTACAAAAGCAGTGTATCAATTAACATTATTTAGCCTCAGATTTGAGTATAAATATATGTATATCATTCAATTAAATATGTTGAATGAAAACAATATGGTTTGCGAATATAAGAATTATTAAGAGATAAATGAACATGGAAATTGAATTATTATTTCATAAAGGGAGTTAAGCTTTAATTTGAGAAAACCCTTGGAAGTTTAGTAAGCCATAAGATTTTATAATTTACGACGTATCATATGACATCATTCACAAAAGAAGTGTGATAATACATATAATCATTTGGTTAAGTATATATAGTGATATTTCCAAGAGTAATGAAAATAGTATTGTTTTATGAAAGCTTATTCTAAGAAGATAAGTGTATGGCCATTGGTTTTTCAAAATAACGAAACCAAGAGAGATTTGAGAATATAGTTATCTAATTGAGATATGAATTTGAATTCAATCTTTAAGAATTGATGAATTGGTTTTAATGATTGATTTAATTAAAAGGGTCTATGCAACAAATGTACGGATATGTACTTTTTTGATTTGATAGTTAAAAACCCAACTATCAGTAAATGTTGCTTTTGGACATTTGACTTGTTAGTTTGAAGAGACTGGGATGAGAACTGAACCCAAAACCACTTCAAACCAAATTTACATTCGAAAACTAATTTATAGTGATAATCATGAGATGAATTGAAGATATATATCTTCAAAGTGAGAGGGTTGTTCGTTGATGTCTCCGGTTAATCACCAGGATTAAACATGTAGCAAAAACTCCAACGTTCTGGAGTATCTTCAGTTCGTTCAGTCCCAGAACGAACTGGTATGGAAGAATGTATGACAGAGTATTTCCTAAGACCACGTACGTTGATTTTTGCAAATATACCAAGTATTGTAGCGGAGAAGGAAACTCCTTTTTTCTTAACACCCAGGGTATATTTGTGCAAATCAATTGGTGATTTGATGGATCTAACAATGTGGCATTCGAATTTTGAATGTGATGTTCTAAAAAGGTAATTGTTGCCTCAAGCGTCATCAACCGGAAAATAACTAAAATCGGGAATGCAACATGGCTATGTGGGTCATACCTGTTAGGGTATATCATCACCTAATCTAGGTAAATCAATGTCCCTTTTTGTATGCTTCGAAATGAATATGGTTGGACGACCAACAACTGTGGTGATGATATATTTGAGAGACTTAAGTTGAATGAGTGATTGGTCATGTGTGACCGGGTGGGAAAATGTTCTTGTTGGATTTCAGTGTTTCATCTCTAGAGGACACTAATCGGAAGGTTGTTCCATACCTAGTCATTGTTGGAAATCAAAACTCCAATATGAGTCGTCTGTTTTTGGTTGTAAACAACCTATGTTGGAAAGTGAGATGCAAGATTTCTGGCTATATTCCTATTTTACTGGTAGACTAATAAACATCATTATAATATTACTGGATTTTCGATATAAAAGGTGATTTGGGTATCGTAATGTAGCAACCCGCATTTTACAAATTGGAGAATCGTAAAATATTTTTATTTTATTCCCTGTAGGTTGGATCATTCTCATATTTTAATATATTTCTTACGGGGTTGTGAGACATGTCCATAATTTCTACCAATTTTGTTTGTGACTATTTTACCCCTGTTAGTCTTGTTGGGATCGAATCAGTTGTTGAGATCTGTACCATTAGAAAGGAAATGATGTTTCCCTTTTCGTAGAGTGGTCACATTAAAATTTTGGCTCAGCAGTTTGGGAGGAATCACTGTTTTAAGGATTTACAGTTGGCTGTTCAGGTTTGGTAAGCCATAATGGGCTTATTTGGGGAGGTCCATTAGTGGGCTGGTAGGAGGCTATAAATAGGGGGTAAGAGGCATGGAGAAAAGTTTATTTTCTCCATTCTCTCATTTGGAAGAGCTAGAGGTCCTCCATTCCTCCATTTTCTAGACCTTTCCACCATTAAAGGAGAATCGAAGATCTACATCATTTGAAGCTAAATCTACGTCATTCGCCATTCCAAGGGAGAGTTCATCGATTTGAAGAGTTTAGAGCAAATTCTTCGCTCTCCGGAACTAGATCTAAGTGCTATTGGGTTGTTTTGGAGGACTGGTGAGTGATATGCATCTCTCACATGGATTCAATCAAGTATATGAGTTCTGTGATCTTAATTTCATCATTTTCAAGTTGTTTTCCTTAGATATACACCTTGGTAACTTTATTTTCATATGAATCACTATAGGATCTAATTTAGCAACTTTAAACTGGTAATTTTCATATCTTTTCATATGTTTATGCAAGTTAGATCCATAATTTAGTTCATATGTTCATTTATCATGATTTTTGGTGAAATTTTCATAATTTTTGTGAAATTCATCATATACAAGTTGTTACTGATTTCATATCATGTTTGTGGTTGATTGGGGTGAATTGGTTGAGTAGATTTCGTCGATCTTGTCATTCGACGAAGTTTCGGTAGAATTTGGTGATGGATTGCACCGGTACAGGCCATGGGTCGGTCGTGTAGTACAAGGGGTAGTACAAAGTAGTAAAGTGTAATATAGGTGATGGGGTCGGTCGAGCAGCCTGGGGTCGGTCGTGCACGGAGGATGGACAGTCGAGCGCCCAGGGTCGGGCCGGTCGGTCTTAAAGCAAAGGGGTTAGTCGTGCAAAGCATGGGTGGTTGGTCTGTCATCAATGCAAGGGTCGGTCGTGGATGGGGTCGGTCACCAGTGGGGTCGGTCGTCAACAGAGGGGGTCGGTCACCGGTGGGGTCGGTCGTCAGCAGAGGGGGTCGGTCACCAGTGGGGTCAGTCGGTCACCAAAGGGGGTCGATCACCAGATGGGGTCGGTCGACAGATGTCGGGTCGGTCGGTCTTGGTTTCGGGTTAGTTGTGATGTTTGTATGGGTCGGTCTGTTTCCGTAGCAATTTGTTGAATGCTATGAATGGATGATGGATCTTATGTTGATGTTATTTGGTTCAGTGATGTTGTAACTTCGAAGTGAATTCAAGTGGGAATATTCAAAGTGTTAAATGTGTTCTTTGATCGGTATGGAACAACAAATGATGTGACAACTCAAAGGTTGTAAGTTGGAGGATAATGGTTGCTCGAGAAGGTTGCTTGAGCTATGAAAAGTCGTCGGGCTGGATGACTAGAGATGTGAAGGCCGAGAGATTATCGTTGTCATAGGTTCTAGCAGGCTCAAAGAAGTGGTACAATGGGTGCACCCAAGAGGCTGGAAGGTCGCTGGTCGAGTACCCTGGGTATCGTTGAAAGGCCCAGGTACGTATCGTTGAAAGGCATATGGAGATTCTGCTAGAACCGGGGTTACCATTAGCCCTTGATATACGGCAAGGTTGGTCGTCATATGATTAACGATGGTTTCGAAGCAGGATTGACGGTAATAGCCAGAGTCAGTCACAGATGATTGGTTGTTCTGTTTGTACCGTCTCACGTAGATTGTCCAACATCGAAGGAGATGTTTCTTGAGTGCTTGTGTGATATTGGTTTAGGCCTTTGGGGCTTGTACTTGAGGGATACTGATCTCGATTAGGATGGTTTACGTGAGACATAACTAATTGTTGGTTGTTATTCTTTAGTTACTCCAGGTTGCTATGGATGTTTAGCTATTGGTTGTTCTTTGATTTCCATGGATGAATGTTTGTCCCCGATTACATGTTATGTAAAGGCTATCATTGTCGAATGTGGGGAAGGAAGGTTTGGGTTCTTCTCTGGTGTTGGTAGATTGGTTTGTTAATCTACCTCGTCTTATGTACTTTATTGTTGATGTTTGTCAGCTGTTTTATCGCTCACTAAGGCTATTGTCTGAATCAAGATTTTATGTTTCCCTTATTACCTTGGGCTGTTCATCCGGTTGTAGATGGGAATATTGAGTAGCAGGTGACAGGTGATACCTTAGTGGGGTCGATGATGTTGTTCTATGGCGAGCTGGAGGCTTACATACCACTTTTATTACTATCTAGTATTTCTGTTTCCACTGTTTGTTGTACTCTAAGAGTGATTGTAGTGAGGCTTCATGTACAGACTTTGATGTTTCCTATGATGTATGGATGATCTTTCAAGATGTTGTGAAAGTTCAGAAGTTTGTTATATAATGCTATGTTATTTCTTCATGTTGTATATGTTCTATTATATTTTATCCTTGCGGTGTGGGTTTGTCGACAGGTTCCTTTTATGTTATCATACCTTGATGATCATCCATAGCTGCCTGACACCTCTTTCAGCGCATTATTCCTTTTGTTTAGTGCAGGGGTTATGGGCGATCATCACATTTTGTATCAAAGCCTTGGTTATCGATTTTAGCCATAATTTGAAGACGTAATTACATATAAGAGACGTACTTGTAGATTCATGTTGGATGTATACTATATGATACTATATAGTATAGTAGTGTTTATACTTCTTTAGCAGTTTATCTTGTAAGTGGATAATCATTCTGTTTTGTTGATTTAGAATGAGTCGACGTGCTTCAAGACATACTTCTAGGGAGGTGGTTGTGCCTAGAGAGGGTAATGGCGGTGCACCAGACTACCCAACCATGTTTGAGGCCATGATGGAAGCATTCATGAGAAGGGTACCCGCTCCAGTGGCATCCACGGTAGATGTAGGTGTCCAAGTTCCTAGGGTTGTGAATTTTTTGAATCTATGCAAGGACTTTAAATCTCTAAGAGGAAAGCCATTCAAAGGAATGGAACTAGAGGTGGTTAGATTCTTGTGTTCGTATTTTTTGAGATTTGGGAATGGATGATGCAACTAAGAGAATCTTGCGTCAAGGCAATTGCAGGGCAGGGCCATAGAGTGGTGGAATTCAGTTACGCTTGAGACTCCAGAAAAGGAAATAACTTAGGAACAATTCCAAGTTAAATTCGAGACGAAGTTTTTCTCCATGGCTCAGAAGTCTTCTATGTTCAAGAAATTTGTGGAATTGAAGCAAAATGGTAGGACGATGCTTGGTTATGTTTCTGATTTCGAGGCCTTGTCCAGAAAGCTTGTTCATACATTGATATACCCTATGAGAAGAACGAGCAGTTTGTTATGGGTCTGGACGCATACATAGGAAGATCGTTGGTGGAACACCTTGATGATTCATTTGAGAAGCTTGTGGAAAAAGCTGTGAGACATGAGAGCTTGTTTCCGAAAGAGGAGGTTGTCGTTGCATGTAAGGAGGCTCCAAAACCACAGCAGAGCGGTAACAATAAGAAGAGGATGCAGCAACATTAGAAGGGAAAAGATGGCCAGAAAAAGCCTAAGAGTGAGGTGGTTTGCTTTATCTGCCAACAGAAGGAGAATTTCTCTAATGAGTGCAAGAATCCCAAAGCTTAGAAGAAGTGCTTTAAGTATGGAAAGCCTAGGCATGAGTAGAAAGATTGTCCATAATCAACTAAGGGAAAGCAGGTTGTGAAGGCATATGCTTTGGAAGTCGTGCCATCTTCTTCAAGAGCTCCTACTGCAGTGGAAAAGGGTGTCGTCGTTCATGGTACTCTTTCAGTTAATGGTGTTCCAGTTTGTGTGTTGTTCGATACTAGAGCATTGCATTCTTTCATCTGTAATGAGCTTGTGTACCGCTTAGGTCCGGAACCCGAGATTTGTGTTAGACCACTGATCGTGACTAATCTAGTTAGGGGTTCATCCAGTTTGTGCATGTTGTGTCGTGGTCTAGTATTGCCGAGCCATGGTTGCTCATTTGTGTGTGATTGCTTTGTTCTTAACTTCATTGGGTTTGGGATCATCTTGGGCATGGATTGGCTCAACAGGTATGCGGCGAGAGTGAATTACGAGAAGTTAGAGGTGAGAGTCAAGGATGTGGAAGGGTGAAAGGTGTTAATTAGATGTAAGCCCGAAGACGGGGTCTTCGTAAGCTATCTATATTCTCTTGTGATTCCACAGGATGACTTGTCATCAGTGCTGATCGCAAATGAGTTTGAGGATGTCATTGACAAGGTCAAAGTGTTGCCGCCGCATTGTGATATCGAATTTAGGATCGATTTGGTCGAGGGTTCCAGACCAATTGTTATGCCTCTTAGGGGAATGGAGCCTAAGGAACAGCGAGAATCAGAGGTACAGGCTCGTGACCTTTCAGGAAAAGGATTCATTCGGAGGAGAGTTATGCACCAGTGGTGTTTGCAGCCAAGGCAAATGGCTCGTTGAGATTATGTGTAGACTATCGGGAGCTGAACAAGGTGACCAAGGAGAACAGGTATCCGTTGCCGAGAATTGATGACTTGTTCGATTAGCTTCACGAGGCCAAAGTGTTTTCTCAGATGGATTTGGAAATGAGATTTCACCAGTTGAGGGTGGTAAAGGATAGTGTGCCGTAGACAGCTTTTAGGACACCATCTGGTTTATTCGAATGGTTGGTGATGCCATTCGGGTTGACTAACGCACTAGCGTACTTTGTAGATCTTATGAATCGAGTTTTCAGAGATCAGTTGAACAAGTTCGTGCTTGTGTTCATGGATTACATTCTAGTTTACTCTTATAATGAGGAAGAGCACAAGACACACTTGCGAATTAGTTTGGAAATCTTCCGAAAACATCAGTTGAGAGCTAAGTTTTCGAAGTGTCACTTCCGGAAGAGCGTAGTGAAGTTCTTAGGCCATGTTGTTTCTGGAAATGTGATAGCGGTTGACCCCGCTAAATTGGAATAAATCCAGGACTAGGATAGTCCTAATAGTGCGACGGATGTAAGGAGTTTCCTTGGGTTGGCAGGTTATTACCAACGATTTATCAAGGATTTCTACAAGGTAGCTGCACCATTGACAGGATTGACGAAGAAGAACCAAGTGTTCACATGGGACACAAAGTGTGAACAGGCGTTCGGGATTCTAAAGGAGAGACTGACGTGTGCTCCTGTGTTGACCATTCCAAGTGGGAATGAAGATATGATTGTATATACTGATGCATGTGGTATTGGATTTGGAGCAGTACTGATGCAGAAGGATAAGGTTGTGGCCTATGCGAGTCGACAGCTAAAGCCACACGAGAGGAATTACCCATCTCATGATTTAGAGTTGGCGGCAATTGCATTCGCTTTGAAGATGTGAAGACACTACCTATTGGGAGTTCGATTCGAGTTGTTCATGGATTACAAGTCGTTGAAGTATCTTTTCTTCCAAAAGGATTTGAATCTTCGACAGCAACGGTAGTTAGTGTTTCTGGCATCATATAATTTTTGTATAGCATATACTCCTGGTAAAGGTGACGAAGTGGCGGATGCGTTGAGTCAAAGACACGCGAGTTTGGGAACGATGTTTTCGAAATGGAAGAGCCTCAAGTATTTGGCAAGATTTGATTTCAGACCTAGGTGTGAATTGGAACCTGAAATGTTGTCAAGCTTATCGATAAGACCTACTCTCATTGAAAGGATTGGCGAGAGCCAAAAGTAAGATGCAAAGATTGTCGAGTTTATCCAGAAACAAGATCCAGAGGATAAAGAGTTCAAGGTCGATCGAGAAGGTTGGCTTCGAAAGCAAGGACGACTGGTTTTTCCTGATATTGATGGATTGAGAGATGAGGTTCTGAGGGAATGTCATCACTCAAAGTTGACGATTCATCCTGGTGGTAATAAAATGTATCAGGACATGAAGAGATTCTACTACTGGGAAGGGCTGAAAAGACATGTTGGAAAGTTCATTTCCAGATGCATGAACTGTCATTTGGTGAAAGCTGAATTGAAGAAGCTGAGTGGGTTGCTTCAGTCATTATAGGTTCCTACATGGAAGTAGGAGCAGACATCGATGGATTTTATTGATGGACTACCTAGAATCAGGACAGGAAACGAAGGAATTTGGGTCATTGTGGATCGCTTGACCAAAAGTGCAAGGTTTATTCCTGTCAAATCAACTAGGACATCATTGAAGTTGCCTGAGCTTTATATAAAATGGATAGTTCGATTCCATGGTATCCCAAAGAGCGTAGTGAGTGATCGAGATCCATTATTCACAAGTGGATTTTGGAAGAGTTTGCAAGAGACTTTGGAAACCGAGTTGTGTTTAAGTACGGCTTATCATCCCAAAACCGGTGGTCAAACCGAGAGGGTTAACCGAGTTTTGAAGATCTCCTAAGGGCTTGTGTGTTGGATTTCGGGGGATCATGGGAAAACCATCTACATCTAGTTGAGTTTGTGTATAATAATAGCTACCAGTCGAACATAGGAATGGCACCATACGAGGCATTGTATGGTAGATCGTGTATTTCTCCAACATGTTGGTTAGAAAATGGAGAAAAGTTAATACATGGGCCAAAGATGATAAGAGAAACATCATATTGTATCGAGATCGTTCGGCAACGAATGAAGGCATCCCAAGATCGTCAGAAGAGCTATGCTGATAAGCGTCAAAAAGATTTAGAATTCAACATTGGCGACATGGTTTTTGTGAATATTTCTCCTTTGAAGCATGTTGCTCGGTTCAGAAATAGGGGAAAGTTAGCTCCAAGGTTCGTTGGACCGTTTCCGATAGTCGAGCGAATTGAAAGATCGCAAATAGGTTGGAGTTACCCGAGAAGATGTCGAGTGTGCATAAGGTTTTCCATGTCATTTCTACTTAAGTTCGAGCATGATTCGAATGTGGTGGTATCTCCTGAACAATACGAAGACCTAGAGGTAGACACCGTAGTTACGAGACCTTGTAAGCCGGTTCGTATTGTGGGAAATGACATGAAACAGCTTAAGAGGAAGATGATTAAGCTAGTCAAGGTACAATGGAGTGAGGATGGCGACGATTGTACATGGGAGACGGAAGAGAGCATGAAGGCGACATATCCAGAACTCTTCGTCGGTATGACCCATTAGTATCTTGTTACCTTACATCTTCGTAACTTGTGCTATTGTGTTTGTTTTAGAATTCCACGTGCTAGGATAAGGCTATGAATGCATAGTTTTGATGGCTGCTAGTTTGGGTGATAGAATTGGCTACTCATGGATGACAGGCATGCTGAATTATTTTGGTTGTTGGGATTTCGAGGGAGAAATTCCTAGGTGCAGAATGCAACAACCCGCATTTTACATATCGGAAGATCATAAAATATTTTTATTTTATTCCTTGAGGTTTGGATCGTTCTTATGTTTTTAATATGTTGCTTATGGGCATGTGAGACATATCCATAATTTTTACCAATTTTGTTTGTGACCATTTTGCCCCTATCAGTCTTGTATATGACATAACTTTTGACTGGGATCGAATCAAGTGTTGATACCTATACCATTAGAAAGGAAATGACGTTTCCCTTTCCGTAGAGTGGTAACATTAAAGATTTGACTTAGCAGTCTGGGAGAAATCGATGTTTTAAGGATTTACAGTTATCTGTTCAGGTTTGGTAAGCCATAATGGGTTGATTTGGGGAGGCCCATTAGTGGGCTAGTGGGAGGCTATAAATAGGGGGTAAGAGGCATGAAGAATAGTTTACTTTCTCCATTCTCTCATTTGGATGGTATAGATGTCCTCCATTCCTCTATTTTCTACACCTTTCCACCATTAAAGCTTAGAGAATCGAAGATCTACATCGTTTGAAGCTAGATCTACGCTATTCGCCATTCCAAGGGAGAGTTCATTGAATTGAAGAGTTTAGAGCAAATTCTTCGCTGTCCGGAACTAGATCTATGTGTTTTTGGGTTGTTTTTGAGAATTGGTGAGTGATATGCATCTCTTACACGGATTCAATCAAGTATATGTGTTCTATGATCTTAATTTCTTCATTTTCAAGTCGTTTTCCTTAGATCTACATCATGGTAAGTTTATTTTCATATGAATCGCCATATAATCTAATTTAGCAACTTTAAACTAGTAATTTTCATATCTTTTCATATGTTTATGCAAGTTAGATCCATAATTTAGTTCGTATGTTCATTTATCACGATTTTTGGTGAAATTTTCATATTCAGGTTGTTAGTGATTTCATATCATGTTTGTGGTTGAATTGGGTGAATTGGTTGAGTGGATTTCGTCGATCTTGTCATTTGACAAAGTTTTGGTAGAATTTGGTGATGGATTGCGCCGTTACAGGCAAAGGGTCGGTCGTGTAGTACAAAGCAGTACAGTATAGTGTAGGTGATGGGGTCGATCAAGCAGCCTGGGGCCGGTTTGTTAGGCAAAGAGGCGGGTCAGTCGAGTACCCAGGGTCGGCTCGGTGATGCACCCCGGGTCGGGTCGATCGGTCTTGAAGCAATGGGGTTGGTCGTGCAAAGCATGGGTAGTTGGTCTGTCATGCAATGCAAGGGTCTTTCATGGATGGGGTCGGTTACCAGTGGGGTCGGCCGGTCACCAGAGGGGGTCAGTCACTAGTGGGGTTGGTCGGTCACAAGAGGGGGTCGGTCGGTAGAGGTCGGTTCGTTCGGTCTTGGTTTCAGGTCGATCTGGAAGAACTCCAGGTTGGTTGTGATGTTTGTATGGGTCGGTCTGTTTCCGTAGCAACTTGTTGAGTGCTATGAATGGATGATGGACCTTATTTTATGTTATTTGGTTCAGTGATGTTGTAACTTCGAAGTGAATTCAGGTGGGAATATTCAAAGTGTTGAAATATATTCGTTGATCGGTATAGAACAACGAATGATGTGACAACTCAAAGGTCGTGCGTTGGAGGATAATGGTTGCTTGAGAAGGTTGCTTGAGCTATGAAAAGTCGTCGGGTTGGATGACTAGAGATGCGAAGGCCGAGAGATTATCGTTGCCGTAGGTTCTAGCAAGCTTAAAGTAGGGATACAATGGGGGCACCCAAAAGGCTGGAAGGTCGCTGGTCGAGTACCCTGGGTATCATTGAAAGGCCTAGGTACGTATTGTCGAAAGGCGTATGGAGGTTCTGCTAGAACCGGGGTTACATTTACCCCTTGACATATGGCAAGGTTGGTCGTCATACGATTAATGATGGTTTGTGTGAAAACCCGTAACTTCCCCGTAAAGGAAAGCAGCGGATAGTTCGAGAACAAGCCACAACAGAACGCATATAAAAGAACATTTCATTGTATATTACAACAATGCATCAGATTACAAGAATATACAGAGTATAAACAAATAAATATTACACAGAAATATCAGAGATTCAAATTACATTTAAATACATCGCAGCGGAAAATAATACAATACACAACTAGAAGAGATATACGGATACAAAGTTTTCCGGATATCATTCCAGCTGTAAACCAGGATCCTGTGAATATAAATCTGCAAAACCAAAACTACTAGCTGCCCGTGTCGAAAATAAGGGCACCCAGAGTTTAGGTTAAAACAATAAACTCCATGTCAGTCATGGGACTGGTGTGAGAACTAAAACAGTTTTTAATCTTTGTTTTTAAAGTTAGGTAAATCAAGGGACCACGCCGTATAACACGGAACGGGTTTCCTCCCAAGAATACCAGTGCATAAAACAAACAGCGCAATGCTAAATAAAGAAAAATGAAGCTATTATAAGACCCAGGTCCTATCACACAATGCAACGCAAGCCGGGGGATAGGGTTTTTACCTTATAATAGCCAAAGAATGCTTGATACGTTTAAAACAGATTATTTGATACTATAATAAGTGCATAGTGTATAAAACAACTTCAAATCATAAGTATCAATCATAGGCGGCATGAATGCCCCATACCACTATGTCGCCATATATAGGTTATACAATCAAAACCGCAAATGTCGTATTGGAAGTTGGGTTATCATTTATGGTATGAACCGAGGCTAGGGGCAAGATCCTCACCGATTCGAGACTGTCTAGTCCGAGCCTCAGGAACAGCCGCAACTGCCCCATGGATCGTCAGGGCCGGTCCACCGATGTGGATTATTATGCCTGAACACTACGTTTCCCCGCCCTTTGGGGCGTAAGCTTGGCCCGTCAGCCGACCAGAAGCATCGGCCGAAACCGATATCACGAGGCGCCTCGCTTTTCAGCAAGTAATAATAAGCAACATCCACATGAGTCAAACTCGTCAGCCAGTTCAAGCACTGACGCCACTCCTAACTAGAAAGAAACGCATGCCCTCCCTGAGGTCCGTCTCCCGTTTTTGGTTCATACCGGGTGTGAAACTCGCGAAGTAAACGTTACACAAAGCTTCGCCACAAAGGCCGTGCTTCGATCATCAACCACAAGACTTTGTTTTTCAACAGAAGCCTTGATCATTTGCCATTTAGGCATGCCACACAGGCAATTCACTCCATGTGATTGATATCCATCAATATATAACCCCTGAGCTTGTACGTCTCAGAGAAGGGCGTTAAGCAAGAGAATAAATTCTCCGCCGCCAAACAAATATATATTTAATAGAGATCAATCACACGGACTAAAATCCAATGTCAGACACACAGTCCATTTACAAGTCCGTTCTGGGTCTGAACGAAACCGGAGGCACCTAGTACCCCGCATATCCATCGATCTCCAAGTACGTCTGGACGATCACCAACTGTTTCCATCTTCTTGGGTGTACAGCCCAATCAAGATCATCAGTAATCACCCAAACGACGTGAAGACCTCCGGTCTTCGACCATCGTCTTCATCTTCGACTTATCATCGTATCAGTTATTCAGAATGGGATAAACCCGGTCTTTCCGAATAACTCGCGTATATTTTAAATAAGTCTTACACAAACACAACATACGCCTCATTCCAATTCATCAGTCACTAACCGTAAATTAATCAAGAGAATAATTTCCCAAACATTAACCCCGAAGGCCGAAACCAACATCAGATCAATATCCAGAAAACCATTCTGCTTAGCTAACCGACAGTTAGTTTCTAAATTCCACATTCATAGGGAAAGGTTCCCATTAATTTTATCCAAGGAAAATTCCTTGAATTTATTCTTTAATCAACTTTTGAATTTCGATTCAACTAGTCGGGATTAACGAACCTTACCGAAGTAATCATTTGTTTTAATTTCCCAATCCCAACCTATTCATCCCATGAAGTAAAACTGGTAGTACTTCATATCTAACACCACGGTGTTATCGGTAAATTCAATTACCATTTCACGTTCAAATCTAATTAAAGATTTAACTATCGCCTGGAGCAAAACTGGTGATACTCCATTCTCGATCATTTCAATCTAATTAAAGATTCATTAAAACTCCACTTAGTTTTAATCGTTAACTGGGTTAAAGAATCCGTGTCATTTAAAACACGGTTCACGATAAACCCAAAGTCACATTCCATTAATTATCGGGTTAAAGAACGAGTGTTATTTAAAACATTGTTCACGATAAACCCAAAAATCAATATCAATTCAATTCCAATTAAATATTATTTAATTGGTACACTTCATTAAATCTAAATAAAAAGATTTAATCTTTTCTCAATTGGGTTCAAGAACAGTGTTAGTGAAGACACCATTCACGACAAACCCAAATCACATTCCATTAATTATCGGGTTAAAGAACGAGTGTTATTTAAAACGTTGTTCACGATAAACCCAAAAATCAATATAAATTCTATTCCAATTAAATATTATTTAATTGGTACTCTTCATTAAATCTAAATAAAAAGATTTAATCTTTTCTCAACTGGGTTCAAGAACAGTGTTAATGAAGACATCATTCACGACAAACCCAAATCACATTTGATATTAAACACAAGGCTCTGAATAGAAAATATACCGGCTTATATTCAATATCAAATTCTACGACTAACAAATACTGTATTGGAAATAACGATATATATATATCTTTCAAATTCCCATAACAATATCTGTATCATCACGAAATCCAACATCGAAATAATCCAAAGACAATTTCGATTCAAATCCATTCCAATATAATTATTGGAAATTCTGGTTATTTTTCAAAGCCATCTCTAATCCAGTTTATTTATTTTAAAAATAAATAGAATTATAATTCTAGTTCAAAACTAGTTCATTTCGATAAAAATCTATTTTTACCTTTTCAAATATGGAGTTTTTCATCCCAATTCTTTTAAAATCATTTCTTATGATTTTACACAAATTATTACTATTTTTAATAATTTTATCAAGGCCCGTACAGTCGATTTCCATCAATGGCCATCGAACTGCACTTACAGCGACCTTTTTCGAATTTGATTTGGACATAATTCCAAATCCAACCATTAGATTTCTAATTTCTAATATTCTTTAGAAAGCTCTTTTCGATACGAACCCAACGGTTCCAGTTTCAAGAGAATCCGACGGTCGGATCTCCCGTAATGTCCGTTTGAAATAAATGGTCGAAATTCACGAACTGCCGCGGCGCGGCGCGTTCTATTCAGGCCATTATATTATATATATCATATATATAATATATATATCGTCGATTTCTATTTAAAACGAATTTTTTTTAAATAGTTTTAAATTCGTTTCAAAAGCAATTTCAACTTCCATTTCAATTCAAATCAAAATTGAATTCTTCTTTATAAATTCGTTTTAAAATTCATTTCTATTCAATTCAAATTTCAATTCAATTTGAATTCATTTCAATTTGCTTTCAATTCAATTTGAATTCGTTTTATATTCAATTCATTTCAAAATCGTTTTCAATTCATTTCATTTCGAAATCGTTTTCAATTCATTTCATTTCGAAATCGTTTTCAATTCATTTCATTTCGAAATCGTTTTCAATTTATTTCATTTCGAAATCGTTTTCAATTCAATTCGATATAAATATCGTTCCCGTCAAAATGACGTCAATCTAGTCAACACGGCTTCATAAATTTCTATTTTCAAATATTCTATTTCAAATATTTCTTTTTCAAAATAGTTGTTATTATCAAAATATTTCGTTCAACACATGACCAATCTCAATGGATGAGTACTGTCAACACATGAACCTTTATTTTATATTGATAAAGATGTCAATTTTATTACTAAAATATTTCGTTCAACACATGACCAATCTCAATGGATGAGTACTGTCAACACATGAACCTTTTTTTTATATTGATAAAGATGTAAATTTTATTACTAAAATATTTCGTTCAACACATGACCAATCTCAATGGATGAGTACTGTCAACACATGAACCTTTATTTTATATTGATAAAGATGTAAATTTTATTACTAAAATATTTCGTTCAACACATGACCAATCTCAATGGATGAGTACTGTCAACACATGAACCTTTATTTTATATTGACAAAGATGTAAATTTTATTACTAAAATATTTCGTTCAACACATGACCAATCTCAATGGATGAGTACTGTCAACACATGAACCTTTATTTTATATTATTCTTTATTTTTCAAATTGGAATGAGGCCCAATCAATTACCATATAAAGTTAATTATATGGATTCCATACAACATATGTATATAATAGAATTGAAAAATAATCAACCATCAACCAAAGTGCACTACACTGTATAAGCATCAAATATAGATATCTAACGCTTATAACAGCCTGTCAATCGATCGATCGACATATTTAATCAATCAGGATGAGTGAACTTCAAATTTCATCCTAACACCCGTGTGGGGTTTCAAACAATCAAACACATATTTTATTTGTGCAGTTGGGCGATGTGTAAAATTTATCGTCCCAATCAATGTCCTTCAAATAGGTGTACATAAACAAACCGTCCGGTTTGTAAATGAATATTTATTTATTCACATTCACGTTAAAAATTATATTTTTAACGATAAAACATTTTATTCAACCTATGAATATTCTATTCGGTTCATTTATTCAATAAAATGATATTTTTATTTTTCTAACATATTTTAGAAAATTTCGGCGGCATAACGGCACGATACTAGAAACGGGACAAGGCCTAGCCTTATCCCCGGTCTAGTGAAGGCCCACGCCATTCACACATCAATCAAATCCATTCAATTCACCAAACAATTCAAATTTCAATCAAATAATCTAACTAATTTTTGCAATCAAACAAACAAGTCCATGGTCTGTGGACGATTGTGTCGGGTGCTACTAAACACCGTCTGCATCCTAGTATATATATATAACTAGAAAATGAAATTGAAGAGTGAGAAATTCTCACCGAAAGCTATCCCAACTTCACGACACTCCTATTTTAGAGATCTTCGTCGTTCTCGCCTTTCTTCACTTTAGTCGCCCGTAGCCACTACATATGTAAAAATCGAATTTTTACTTTGCTATTCAATATATAAAAATCGACTTTTTACTTCGTTATTCAATATATAAAAATCGAATTTTTACTATGCTATTCAATATATAAAAATCGAATTTTTACTTCTTTATTCAATATATAAAAATCGAATTTTTACTACGATGTTCAATATATAAAAATCACATTTTTACTACGATGTTCAATATATAAAAATCACATTTTTACTACGATGTTCAATATATAAAAATCACATTTTTACTACGATGTTCAATATATAAAAATCACATTTTTACTACGATGTTCAATATATAAAAATCACATTTTTACTACGATGTTCAATATATAAAAATCACATTTTTACTTCGATGTTCAATATATAAAAATCACATTTTTACTACGATGTTCAATATATAAAAATCATCTTTTTTACTACGATGTTCAATATATAAAAATCATCTTTTTTTACTTCGATGTTCAATATATAAAAATCACATTTTTACTACGATGTTCAATATATAAAAATCATCTTTTTTACTATGATGTTCAATATATAAAAATCATCTTTTTTACTACGATGTTCAATATATAAAAATCATCTTTTTTTACTTCGATGTTCAATATATAAAAATCACATTTTTACTACGATGTTCAATATATAAAAATCACATTTTTACTACGATGTTCAATATATAAAAATCACATTTTTACTACGATGTTCAATATATAAAAATCACATTTTTACTACGATGTTCAATATATAAAAATCACATTTTTACTACGATGTTCAATATATAAAAATCACATTTTTACTACGATGTTCAATATATAAAAATCACATTTTTACTTCGATGTTCAATATATAAAAATCACATTTTTACTTCGATGTTCAATATATAAAAATCACATTTTTACTACGATGTTCAATATATAAAAATCATCTTTTTTACTACGATGTTCAATATATAAAAATCATCTTTTTAATCTGCTATTCAATTTTGAAAACAATGTTATAATTTTATTCTAAAAACTGATTTTAATAATGCTAATTTATATAATAAAAACCCATTTTAGTCTAAATAAATTAATCAGCCTAAACAAAATAAAAAAAATAAAAACTAAACCTTTGGTAATCCTCTGTACAACGTCCCAGGTCAGTCATGAACCCGTCGTCTTCATCTTCTTCTCCCTCTGTCGTTTCTCTTCAAACCCAAAACCGCTCCATTTCTAAACCCCCCCATCGCACGAGCTATAGGCGACCGAAATACCATCAGCGAGCACCCCAACATCGGTCTCTACCTCCTCTCCTTCCACCTTGAACGCCGTGCAGCTCGCGCCTCCGTACGGCACCCACAACCCCCACGAATGAACCAACTTTGAGCTCCAATATCTCATGAGACGCCACACAAGGATCGATCACCGTCATACTGATTGAAAGAGCACGAAAAGCTTTATAATTTCTGTTTTGATTTATAATCTAACTTGAAATATGTTGAGAGCGATTGGCGAATTCTTTTTATGCGTTTTCAGCCTTCGAAATGGACTGGCGGCTGCTCCTGTAAAAGGGATAAGTGTTTCCCCTTTTTAAGTATATATATTTATTAATATTTTATTCTAATGTTGCATTTCTATGAAGTTTAACACTCCTATCACCAAACGAATTCCAACGACTGACACCCCTAGCTAATTACCCCCATTCTGAACACAATGGAATATGTATCGTAGGCTGATTCGACTATTTGAATCAGTTTTCGTCAAATTTACACGTAACTCTATATATTGAATTTGAACGCGTATTTCAATTCACCGGGGTCGCATACGAACTTTAAAAATTCCAGAAAAATATTTTCTAGCTTCGTATTGACGATACGGTCCTAACAAAACTAATTTCGTCGAATTCTGAGACCGTTGGAAAAATGGCCAATTTCCAGTCGATTAAAATCAACTGAAACTGGTCAAACGCGTTTTCCTATGCCACGCTCACATATTGATTTGAAAAATTATGAAATTTGGAATCTAGCAATTACTTGACACCACGGACCCAACAAATCCGGTTTCGTCGAAATCCGAGGTCGTTTGCAAAATGTCCATTTTTAAGGGCCTGAATTCCATAGCGACTATTCAGAATTTTCAACTGGACATATCTTTTGATTCCCGCTATGAAATCTCGATTTTTCGGATTCGTTGGAAAGATATTACCAATTAGATCCTAATGTTTTTGGTTTCACTAAAATCCGGATTGTTTTGCACCCGGTACATTCAATTGAAGTTTGAAATCGAATTATCGAACTACCGCGCCATTTTCAATTCTATTTATAATTATATATAAATATTTATATTCTAACGACGACGCGTATAATATATACGTTTGAATTCTATTCAAAATAAATTTCCTCGTCGATATTATTTAAAATAATTCATTTTAAATAATCAAAATTCGCTAAAATTGCCAAAATAAAAATTTTAAACTGGCCCAGATTTTCGGGTTGTTACAGTTTGGAAGCAGGATTGGCGGTGATAGCCAGAGTCAGTCGTGGATGATTTGTTGTTCTATTTTTACCATCTCATGTAGATTGCCCAACATCGAAGGGGATGTTTCTTGAGTGCTTGTCTGATACTGGTTTAGGCCTTTGGGGCTTGTACTTGAGGGATATTGATCTCGATTAGGATGGTTTATGTTAGATATAACTAGTTGTTGGTTGTTGTTGTTTGGTTACTCCTAGCTGCCATGGATGTTTAGCTATTGGTTGTTTTCGATTTCCATGGATGCACAGTTGTTCCCAATTACATGTTATGTAAAGGCTATCACTGTCGGATGTGGGGAAGGCAGGTTTGGGTTCTTCTCTAGTGTTGGTAGATTGGTTTGTTAATCTACCTATTCACATGTACTTTGTTGTTGATGTTTGTTAGCTATTTTATCGCTCATTAAGACTGTTTTCTGACTCAAGGTTTTATGTTTCCCCCTTATTACCTTGGGCTGTTCATCCGGTTGTGGATGGGCAGATTGAGTAGCAGGTGACAGGTGATACCTTAGTGGGGACGATGATGTTGTTCGATGGCGAGCTGGAGGCTTACGTACCAGTTTTATTACTATCTAGTATTTCTATTTCCACTTTTTGTTGTAATTTAAGAGTGATTGTAGTGAGGCTTCATGTAAGACTTTGATTTTTCCTATGATGTATGGATGATCTTTCAGTATGTTGTGAAAATTCAAAAGTTGGTTATATGATGCTCTGCTATTTCTTCCTGTTGTATATGTTCTATTATATTTTATCCTTACGCTGTGAGTTTTTCAACAGGTTCCGTTTATGTTATCATACCTTGGTGATCGTCCATAGCTGCCTGACATGTCTTTCAGTTCATTATTCCTCTTGTTTAGTGCAGGGGTTATGGGCTGTCGTCACAAGTAAGGTAAAAACACATGCCATGTTTATATGTGGTCGTGTCTTTGAGTTCCATTCATTCAAAGGTTTTCTAAAGTTAAGCAATCTATTTATGATGTGTGATTTCTCACTGAAAGTTTCCCAGACTCATCCGTGCATGTAATACTCGGGTCAGACTAATTATCTATTCCAGGTAGCACTGGATTTGCTTGGATCTTCAGAAGAGGAGCTGGAGTCGGGACGCATTCTCATATTTTCTCATATTAATTTAATTCCGCTGTGTGTGTTGTTGTAGTCAGCATTTTATAGGCTGATTTGGTGAGGTACTCTGATGTTGAATCATGTATATACACTAGTTTTCTCTTTGTGTAAAGAACGTTGATATATTATATTTTATTCATTCTGTTGTGAGATTCGTGTTTACTTCGATTATGTTGCATTATATTCTTCTTTTTCTTCTATTCTAGCTTTTCTTTCTTCCTATTTTCTCACCCTCTAACTTCTTTCTTCTAATTATGTATTTTTATGTGCAAATTAATTTAACATGTATAGTCAAATGTTGGCTTAAGGTATACAGAAAAGTGGTCGGTACAAAGACTCTTCATCTTCTCCAAAACTCATTATATAAAGCACGAAGCTGATGGACTTAAGAAGAAGGTTGCTACATGATTTGATTTGAATGAGGTACCTACAAATGAAGAGAAGCTTGGCAAAGAAGAACTTCGCAGTAATCTTGAGGAACCTGAGAGGAAGGTCAATCAGTTTTCGGGTTTTTTTAGTAGAACAGATGTGTAGCGCGAGACTACACAACCGATTAAGAATTATATATAACCCAGTTGACAAGCCCAACTGATGGCTTAAAGTTCGGAAGATAATAGTTCAACAGCGACAAAATACCCAAAGCTATAAAATACTACAACAGAGGATCATAGAGACATACTACCATAACATATACATAACAAGCCAAAATAACTACCCACTTAAGATAGAACCACACCAAGTAGACAATACTAAGAACCATCTTAGTGCAGATCAGGGCTCGAATCACCAAAGTTAGAGCCAACGGATTCAGCTGGACTACTGATCATAGGTAAAGCAAGTCTGAATCGAGCAGAGGAAGATTGACCTGTCCACGTTTGAAAGTAGTAAATAATAAGTCTGCATAATCCTTCAAAGTGCTTCAAAGGTTTGCTAAATACAACTGCATTTCTCTCCTTCCATATGCACCAACAATATATATGTAAGAAGGAATCAAGCGCAACATCAAATAGACTGCTTTGCCAATAGTCAAACATAAATGATACATTAGGAATAAAACCAAGCAAATGTATACTAGTGGAAGCTAAAATTGGGTAGGAGAAGTCACACTCAAAAAACAAATGCTGAATAGATTCCTCACAAGATGAACAAAAAGCACAGAGAGGATCGGCAATAAGATTGAGTGTATATAACCTTGCTTTGCTGTTAATTTTTCCATGAGTTAAGCACCAACTAAAGAATAGCACTTTAGGAGGTAGACGAATTTTCCAAATCCTTGAAAATGAAAATGCTCTACCGAAAAATTGAGATAATGATACACATAGGCAACAATAAAGCCCTTCACTGGAGATAAAGCCCAAACATATTTGTCAAGTGATAGGGAAATCTAGGTTTGAAGGATCAAACTGGAGACATCAAGAAGATTATTAAGAACATAAACATCAAATAAAGATGAAGGAGAAAGATAGGAGGGACCATTATGAACATCAACCAGTTTTGGATTTGAATAAGATCCCTAATGAAGAAGGAACACCTCACTACACCAAAACATGTGATTCCCAACGAGTATAAACGTTGCAAACAATTTCAGCAATGCTTATTAGTGTTGCTATGGGGGCATGGTAATTTATTTTCAATGTCTATAAGTGTTGGTAGATTTTCTCTCCCAACGCTTATAAGCGTTCGTAAATTATCATTTTCAATGGTTGTAAGTGTTGATGGATATATTTTCACAATGATTACAAGCGTTGGAATATTTTTGTTTACAACGCTTATACCTGTTGCAAGATTTTCATTCATAATAAATATAAATGTTAATCACTACAACAAAATAGGATTTTCATAGCGTTTGAAAAACTCTATTATAACCTAACGTAGCGTTTCAGAGGATGTCATGTAACAACATGCCATCTTAGTCCTTTTACTTTGAATAGTGGGAAAAAAACGCTATGAAAGATGATTTTTATACATCATTTTTATTTTCTTTCAAAAAAACACTATAAAATACATTATCCAATACTGGCTTCTTATAGCATTTATGTGTATGTTTTTATAGCGTTTTATTTGTATGTTATAGCGTATGTTGTGATATTTCTATAGTGTTTGTTCTCATAATTGTTAGCGTTTCTTATGTGTTTCTATAACTTTTATTTAGTTATTCTATAGCATTTCCAGTGTCCCCTTCAATAGCGTTTCTGAAACACTATTTCTTACATTATTAGT
Source organism: Allium sativum (assembly GCA_030737875.1). NCBI lineage: Eukaryota > Viridiplantae > Streptophyta > Magnoliopsida > Asparagales > Amaryllidaceae > Allium > Allium sativum. The sequence continues at coordinate 1,010,545,647 of CM060926.1, read as the reverse complement.
TTATGGATTTTTTTCCTTTTATCGTCGTTTCATCTTTTTTCATGCATACACACACATTTAAGCATTTCTTATCTGCATATAAATATAATGAATTTTTGCAAACATATATATATAAATTACAACATAGTATTCGTGCATATCATTCAAACAACTTAGTATTTCAGACATAATTGTTTTTTCAACTTTTCCATATCCACACATAATGCGTCATACAATTTTACATTAACAAGCTACTTACAAAATAGACAGACTATAGAATTAGTCTTGCTTTGCTTCTAATATTTTCTGCTTAACATGAACACAAGTGGACCCGTTAATGCCAAATAAACTGTCGATGTGTTAGTCATTGTTATATCATATATAGACAAAGTAAAAAACCAAAAGGAAAATGGAAAATGCAACAAAAACAAAAAAATATAATGCACTTATGTTAGGGATTACTGCTGTTATGCATTTGAACATGCAGTAACTTTCTAAATAAAAACTAACCTTTTAGTTTTAACATAAATCCCGATGCATCATGTTGAAGTGAGCTCGATGCTCCAGAACTACTAAAAGAGAGTTAGATGCGATATTTTTATATATCAACAGAAGCTTCAGTGCAAAGCTTACTTCAACCTCTACTTCACAAAAGAACAATCAAATTCACGAGCTTCAATTGAAAACTTCGATCCAAAATGTACAAAATGAGATCTCACCTCGATCTCTACCTGCAAAAACCAAAAGATCACAACACAATAGTACCTGCAACTTTGAATAGGAAAAGAAGCAGTCGGTCCCCATAAAATGTTTTATTTCATTCATATATTCAAAGCTTCCTTCTGATCTGTTCGCACCTATGGTTAAAAAGAGCTAATTTATACTGGTATTTTGCACAAATTTGTTAAAGCACTTTATTTCCTTTGTAAAATCTTATTACTGTAAACTCAGTTGCATTAAGTGTATGTCCCTATGAAAGTTAATTTATACAACTACATCTTATTTCATAAATTGTGAGTCCAAACATGACATCTATAAGATTCTATAAATAGTGCACTGGCTTTCTGTTTCTATTTAGTGTTTATGGAATGCCTATGGCTGTTAATGCAAATATTAAATGTTGCACTAAATAAGAATTTTTTGTTGTTAATGCATATGTTAAATAGTATACTAATTAAGAGTTTATTGTTGCTAATGAGAATATGAACTGCATAAAATAATGTTAATATAATTACACATGACATTTATAGCCTGAACTATGAGTCCCTACAAAGAGTTAACTTATACAACTATAAATCATATTGTATAAATTGCGACTCATTACAGAGGCTTTGTAAGATTCATTTAGTGGTGCATAAAAGAATTTGAGAATATAAAGTGAATGATTTTATTTCCATCTCTAATAGTTTTACAAGAATTCTTTAGAAAGCTTTTGATTAAGAAAATGAAAATGAAAGATAAGTTTGTATTCAATATTGAAACAATGTACATTGCCATCTATCTATAATTGTACATTATAACGTTGTATGTGTTATTTTGGGTCTTGATTTCTCTGTAGCCCACGAAACTTTATATTAAAGTTGGGATTGGGCCTTGGCCTGTTTGCATTTGAGTTTTGCGGTGAAGTATATGTTGCCATGTTGGAGAAATGATATCTGTATCCTTTATTCATTTTATTAAACCCCCACCCCCCTGCAAAAATCAATGCTAGGGTTAGGTTTTCCATGGTTTCCTCTTGAGCGATTCTTCATCTCCTTCTTCAAATTGTCTTCTCTTCTGATGAAATTCTCTACTTTCTTCACATTTATACCTCTGGAACCAGTGAATTTGCTCGATAGCGAAGTGTTTGAGCTCCTTTTTCCTCTGATGTACTTGTTGTCTTCAAAAACTTTGCCCTTGTCTTCAAGCTTCCTGCTTGTGTTCAGATCTGACGTTTCCTTGAGGAGTTCTTCAGATTTGTTGTTAATCTTCGTCACTTTCAGTGATTCTCTGGACTTAGTGAAATTTACATGTGAGAGAGGTTTAGTGAGTGTATCGGCTCTCTGGTAAGTGGCAGGTATATGTATGACCTCTAAGCTCCCTTTAATTACTTGTTCTCTTACGAAGTAGAGATTGATTTTAACATGTTTGGTTCTAGAGTATAGTACAGGATTTTCTGACATATAAACTGTACTTTTATTGTCACACCATAGTATTGATTTGCCTGGATTGATACTTAACTCTATAAGTAGAGATCTTAACCACATTATTTCAGTTGTTGCATTGGCAATACTTTGGTATTCTGCTTCAGTGCTTGATCTTGAAATAGTTGATTGCTTCTTTGAACACCATGAGACTATGTTATCACCAATGTATATACAATACCCTATAGTTGATTTCCTGTCATCTGGGTCTAATGCCCAATCAGCATCAACATCCCCTGTGATATTGTAGTTGTTGCATGCATTCAATGTGAGTCCATAGTCCTTTGTTGCATTTAAGTATCTAAGTATCCTTTTTACAGCTTTCCTGAAACACCCCACGTTCATTAATGTTACTCACAAAGGGAATGCATTAACTTCAGTGAAGCGTTAGAGGTAAGAGATGCAGATAAATTACAAGACAGACAAATAAAGCAGTGGAAAATAAAGTCATTTTATAAGCAACGTAGTTCAGTCAAGCTTTTACAACAATTAACGCAATCAAACTTAAAAGAATTACATAAAACTTCTGTCTTGATTCAAAAACTTCCAAGCATATAAGAAGCATAAAACATAGCAAAGTAGCATAAGTCCCCAAATTAAAGTGAAATCACAGCCATGGCCAAAGATAAGAGGTTCCAAGCCATACATCACAGAATCTCCAAGCTTGGAAAGAGAAACGGTCCAAACTAAGCTAAGCTATTCCCTCCCTGGCTACCTGGGGGGAGGGGGAATGGAAAAAAAGAAGACGAAAGAAAACAGGTTAGACATAAGTCTGGTAAGTCCAGTGATTTTCCAGCATGTAAACAAGATAAAGGATCATGACATGAATAAACTGAAAATAGGATAATACCATAAAACAAGATAACTTAAGACAGGATAAGGCAACGTAAACTGAATGCGCTTCTACTCTTTCTTTGCTTCACTACTACCCTGTTATTCTGATTTCTATATCTCTGCACCGCCTAACTAGTGTCCCAACTAGTAATCTGTAAAAAATGATAATATTACAACGTGATCCCAATCCCCGCAATTTTGGTAGCCTTCAGGTGTACATCTAGTATGAGGATCTTACCTCAATCAACCTAATTGCCATGAAGATGTTTGTTGTACCCTTACTACCCTATCGATCGGCTCCCTACTTGTATTAATGTTCCATGTGTCTGTGTCAACCGGCCCTCTCTTGCGTGTAGATACCCTGTGCTGGTTCCACCATAAGGTGTATCAATCCTTATGATAGCAACCTAACATGCTTCACGATGCACAGTGTGTAACTACTTTTACCCAGTGCATGCTTTTTCCCACTCCGGAGTACGTGCACGCCAGTAAACCGTCGGAACCTACACTGACGTACCCCCCGCCGCTATTTTGACCGCTTTTAATCAGCCCAGTAATCGTGCCCCACCCTGCCTAGTTCAGGGTACCATGATACATCTATGTGGGTTACTACTGAAATGGGTCCCCGTTACTAGGGTTTCCTACTGGTTAAGTTTGTAGGCCTATATATACAAATATTACCCACATACACGAGATGTACTTAACCCTCCCACTGATTCAAGCATGTTTATTTAATGGTTAAGTTTGTGGGCCTATATATACAAATATTACCCACCTACACGAGATGTACTTAACCCTTCCACCGATTCAATCATGTTTATTTAACGGTTAAGTTTGTGGGCCTATATATACTAATATTACCCACCTACACGAGATGTACTTAACCCTCCCACTGATCAAGTCAATGCGTATTATTGGTTAAGCTTGCCTTAACCCTATCCGCTTCGTTCATGTAATATTGGTTAAGTGTTGTCCATTCATGTTAACTTAACCCACCCACACATCATGTTGTATTCGTTAAGTGTTTTCTGATAACTTAACCCCACTCGTTCATCATGTTATATTGGTTAAGTGTTGCCCTCTTGTGTTACTTAACCCTACCATACATCATGTTATATATATTGGTTAAGTGTTGCCTTCTTGTGTTACTTAACCCTACCATACATCATGTTATATATTGGTTAAGTATTACCTTCTTGTGTTACTTAACCCTACAATACATCATGTTATATCGATTAAGTGTTGCCTTAGTTAACTTAACCCTACCATTTGTTTAATTAACATGTTGTACTGGTTAAGTGTTGCCTTAGTTAACTTAACCCAACCATTTTTTTAATTAACATGTTGTACTGGTTAAGTGTTTCCTTATTTAACTTAACCTTACCATTCTTAGCATGTCTTGTTCATTAGCATTAATCGATTTATTAATGTACGAACCTCTCACATTAGATCTGTGTTGTTGCAGTTACTGGATGTGCCGGGCAGTTCCGGGCAGTTTTACACCACAACTCAATCTAACCTCGGGTTTTTCATGGGCATGATGCACTAACCTCTCACATTAGATAGGTGTTGTTGCGATTACTGGATGTGCCGGGGGGTTCCAGGCAGTTTTACACCACAACTCAATCTAACCTCTGGTTAGGCATGTTCATCCTTTATTTAATTTACATATTCATCATTTAGGTCAAGTATATATGTAAATTATCCACAAGTGTTGTCATGTACATTTACTATTTAAATTATGTTCATAATTAATGGTATACAAATTATACCATTTCAAGCTATTAATCATTTACATGATTACGAGCCAATCTATGCCATTAGCATGTAATTAAATGTTTTACCCCAACGTTTCCCCCTGTTATTCGTTCGCATAATTTACATAGAACGTTAGGCTCGCAAATTAGCCTAAATCATAAACAAAAGAAAGGAACATGTAGCATTCCAACAGAACAAAATAATATGAATCTAACTAAGCATGTGTAATACAAATTTTTCATGAACAATATAGACTTAATCAAGCATATCAATGTGAACTTGTACTTGAGTTAGATCCAATTAACATAGATCTTAAGCGTATGAACAGGAATTTACATAGATCTTAAACATATGTATTAACTTGGATCGAAACATGTAAGCATGTAGATCTAAACATATAAGCATATATGAACATGACTTAGTTTATGAACATGTACATAACATAACATAAAATCATCACTAAATTAATATACAATACGATAGGTCCAATTGTACAAATCACAATAGTTTCATAGGCATAGTTAATTTCAGATTTGTCACAAGGATAAACATGAATCAGAATCATAATTAGGCACAGTTCTAGATTCGATTTATTTCAAGTCTTGAATTTTATATATTAAAATCTGAAATATAACTGAACTTACAGAAAAAGAACAGTTCTTGTATCCTGGAATCTGATTTCTGAATTTGTTAAGCTATTCCTTTGATGTAGACTATTGACGTTCTTCTAATTGATTTATAGTTGAAGAAGATATTCTAGTTTTAAGAAGATAGAGGCTACGCTAGTTCAGAGAGAGACAGCATGACGGCTTCATAGAATGTGTTTATGTGTTTTAGGTTTAGGGTTTGAGTTGATTATATAGAAGTCTAGGATTAATTGTAGCCTTTAGACCAGTCTAGAAGTAATCAGAGCCATCCAAACCAAAGAGATGTGTCACTCAGCCAATCACAGTACGACACATAAGCCCTAATACATCAGAATTCGTCACCGGGCCAATCAGAGAAGGCCACATCAGCTCAGAACTACAGAAATTGTCATAGGAATTGGATCTCGGAAGGGTCTACCCCCCTTAAGGGGGGTCGACACCTATGTCGACCCCCATTAGGAGGGGTTGACACCATTTGAGCGGGATCTTTCCCGTTCACTTGTCTTTGACTTATTTTGGTTCCGGAGATGATTTGTGTGTATATATATATATACTTCCTTGCGTGTATACAAACTTCTACGACTTATAACTTCTTCATACGTTGTCCGATTTACGCAAACTTGGACTCTATCCCAAGCAGAATTCCAAGACGAACGCAATGGAGTAACCCTTTTCCCTTAATTCCCACTTTTAAAATTAAGTATTCTTTAATTCGTTACTTTAATATTCACAGAAAATGCGCGGTGTTTCATTCTCCCCTCCTTAAAGGATTTCATCCCTGAAATCTCTAAGTTAAGAAGAATGTATCCTAACATCCATCTACTCAACCATCAATCATAGACATTCATTGTCCTTAAAAAGATTTCTAATGCTTTCATGATTATATGCATCGTATGTGTACGTGTCCTTATCAAATGCAAAATCAGGCGGTCTACTGATTCAGTTGACCTCCTTAATGTGAATCATGTCAGTGCCATGAGTCCATCATATATGCAATTATTCCTAATCTTACTTAGTATCTTCTATATGAGTGCTCAATCATTCATACAAATGCAACATCCATATGATAACACATCAAGTTTCAATCCATATACCCATACTTATATGCATATGCAATATGAAAGTGACTGAGCCGATCTAGTTCCTAACCAGTGTCTATATGCGTCCACGAGCAGCCACTAGCAAACACTTACATCCACTTGCATCCACCAAACATAACATGTCTTAAACACATGTTTACATCCATTGGCTTCTACCTAAGGATCGAGGATAGGACCGAGAGGATATACTTAAAAGATAAAGACTAATATGCAAATAAACTTTACAGAAAAAGAGGAATCAAGGATATACCCTCAATAAGGGTATGATGCGCGTATCTAGTCTTCAGTCTTCGAAGTCACATCTTCTTAAGCTTCACTCCATGTTGCTCTAACTGTATTAACTTCACGATTTCGTAGCTTCTTAATTTCTGTTTCCCAAATATAAGTTGGGACTCATTTCACTGTCGCCTCTCGTTCCACCTCTTCTCCTTCTAGTATACTCGGCACTACAACTTCTGCTGTGTCATGCTAACATTCCCAGAACTATCTCTTGAAAATTAACAGATGCTAACCATGTTACCAAGTGTATATACTAAGATGATTAGAGGCCTCACCTCTACTTAGCTTACCCATTATGTCACAAATCTGAGGGTCTTCATGTCATGTCGCTCCTATCCGATCCAAGAGCGTAGGCCGCTCTTCTAGCGATGCTAACTAACTTAACCGAAGATTTTAAAATTAAAAGTTGATATGTATTCTGAACTTTTCCTTTCCACATAAAGAGGACTTGAAGTCAACCTTTTTCCTTCTTACATCAAAATGATGCCTAGTCCCGGGCCGCACGCGTCCGTGTATACTGTAAACCTTTTTACCACCGTAAGGTAAAAGTAAAAACTAGGGCCGTTGTAAGAGCCCTCTTCGATCGTTGGAAAGCGACGTCAAAATCAAATCCCAAGCAAAAGTTAGATTCTTCTTCGTCAATCCAGTAAGTGGGGAAGATACCTTCATAAAGTCCTTAATTAACTTCCTATACCAGCCCGCTAATCCAAGAAAATTTCTTACTCCTATTGCATTCCTCGGGACCTTCTAATCTTGCACCGCAACTACTTTTGCGGGATCTACTGTTATCCCTTCCTTGGATATCACCTATCTTTAGAAACCTTACTTTTTCTCTCCAAAAATGATATTTTGAGAACCTAGCCTTAAGCCGATGCGCTTGGAGGGTATCCGAGACTTCCCTTAGATGCAAAGCTTGTTCTTCCTCACTCTCAGAGAAAACCAAAATATCATCTATGCACAAGCGAAGTGAACCATCCGCCTTTGTAGGGAAAAAAACTGGAGCACCCTATTTAGAAGTACTTTGCCTTATGAACCCTTTCTCAAGTAACTCTTTTACTTGTTTACTGAGCCCTTCCTTTCCCCTGGCTTTGCATTGTCAACTAGATATATGCGGAAGTCTATCTCCCGTTTTAGGGGACAAACCCCTAACCTAATCAAAAACATATGCATACTCATGGACTACTCTAACGGATCGCAAATCGTCGATAGATGCATCAAGTGACTCTAGGTAGCTAAGCCTAACCGATCCCTTAAGATCGCACAAAATCTCGAGGGTATTCCCGAGGCAAGTCAAAAGTCTAACTACCCTCCTTCGACAATTACTAGCTGACCAATCCATGCCTAGAATCAACCCATAGCTCATGAAACCAAAAACATAAGCATTACCCTTAAACTCAATACTTAATATATCTATTCTAAAATCCTTACAAACCAAAGATAAATGAGCCGAACCACCAATTGGATTTGAGGCAATAATGGGATCTTCTACTATACAAGCACTAAGGTGCAGAGACTCAACTATGGAAGCAGATTTAAATGAATGTGAAGCGCTAAAATCAAAAAGAGTACTAACAGAATAATCAAAAAGAAGAACTAAACTTTTTCAACAGAAACTTTACTACCTCTTTCTCAGGTACGCTGGCGGTGAGAGCATGCACTTGCCCTCCGGAAAATCATGTTCTTTGTTCTTTCCCTTGTCCTTAATTATATGACCCGTTATACCATAATAAAGACACTTCCTCTTGTCTTAGGTTTTACTATTCTTTCCTCCCTTCTTGTTCTGTGATTCTTCCACTTACACCTCTTTCTTTTTACCTCCTTTGTGAACCAAGTCCATATACATGAGTTTCTCATCCTTGGGTTGTGCTCCTTAGCCAAACTCCCTTATTCTTACTTTTACCATCCTTGTGTAACATGTTGACAAGTCTCTCGAAAGCTGCCTCCATCGCACGGAAAACCCTACAAAGCTTGAAAGAAAATTAGCCGCAGGTGAAACTATTGCGGCTATAGATGGAAGTTGGGCACTTCTTCGCCCTTTGACAGGTGTTGTAGTCTCATAAAGCCTAAGGAACCATGACGCGATGAGGTTACCACCCAGAAAGCCAGGAGCCGCGGAGACCCAGTAAAGAAGGAAAACAAGGATTCTAACAGAGGATCAAAAGATAGTGCATATGGCTTTGGGGAATATGCCTTTAAAACAAAACTTCTCTTTAAAAAATGCTTCTTTTAAAACCATCTTGAAAATAAATTTTTAAATCTATCATCTGATCCGGTAACCTTCAGCTCTGATACCAAGTGAAACACCCCATGTTCATTAATGTCACTCACATAGGGAATGCATTAACTTCAGGGAAGCGTTATAGGTAAGAGATGCAGATAAATTACAAGACAGACAAATAAAGCAGCGGAAAATAAAGTCATTTTATTAGCAACGTAGTTCAGTCTAGCTTTTACAATAATTGACGTAGTCATACTTAAAAGTATTACATAAAACTTCAGTCTTGATTCGAAAACTTCCAAGCATATAAGAAGCACAAAACATAGCAAAATAGCATAAGTCCCCAAATTAAAGTGAAATCACAGCCATAGCCAAAGATAAGAGGCCAAGCCATACATCACAGAATCACCAAGCTTGGAAAGAGAAACGGTCCAAACTAAGCTGATTTATTTCCTCCCTGTCTACCATGGGGGGTGGAACGGAAGAAAAGAAGACAAAAGAAAACAGGTCAGACATAAGTCTGGTAAGTCCGGTGATTTTTCAGCATGTAAACAAGATAAAAGATCATGCCATGAATAAACTGAAAATAGGACAATACCATAAAACAAGATAACTTAAGACAAGATAAGACAACATAAACTGAATGCGGTTCTACTCTTTCTCTGCTTTGCTACTACCCTGTTATTTTGATTTCTGTATCTCTGCACCGCCTAATTAGTGTCCCAACTAGTAATCTATAAAAAATGATAATATTACAACGTGATCCCAATCCCTGCAATTTTGGTAGCCTTCAGGTGTACATCTAGTATGAAGATCTTACCTCAATCAGCCTAATTGCCATGAAGATGTTAGATGTACCCTTACTACCCTATCGATCGGCTCCCTACTTGTATTAATGTTCCATGTGTCTGCGTCAACCAGCCCTCTCTTGCATGTAGATACCCTGTGCTGGTCCCACCATAAGGTGTATCAATCCTTATGATAGTAACCCGACATGCTTCAAGATGCACAGTGTGTAATTACTGGCACCCAGTGCCTGCTTTTTCCCACTTCAGAGTACGTGCACACCCGTAAACCGTTGGAACCTACACTGACGTACCCCCTGCCTCTATTTTGACCGCTTGTAATCAGCTCAGTAATCGTGCTCTACCCTGCCTAGTTCAGGGTACCATGATACATCTATATGGGTTACTGCTGAAATGGGTCCCCGTTACTAGGGTTTCCTACTGGTTAAGTTTGTGGGCCTATATATACAAATATTACCCACCTACACGAGATGTACTTAACCCTCCCACCGATTCAAGCATGTTTATTTAACGGTTAAGTTTGTGGGCCTATATATACTAATATTGCCCACCTACACGAGATGTACTTAACCCTCCCACCGATTCAAGCATGTTTATTTAACGGTTAAGTTTGTGGGCCTATATATACTAATATTACCCACCTACACGAGATGTACTTAACCCTCCCACCGATTCAAGCATGTTTATTTAACGGATAAGTTTGTAGGCATATATATACTAGTATTACCCACCTACACGAGTTATACTTAACCCTCCCACTGATCATGTCAATACGTATTATTGGTTAAGCTTGCCTTAACCCTATCCGCTTCGTTTATGTAATATTGGTTAAGTGTTGTCCATTCATGTTAACTTAACCCACCCACATATCATGTTGCATTGGTTAAGTGTTTTCTATTAACTTAACCCCCTCGTTCATCATGTTATATTGGTTAAGTGTTGCCTTCTTGTGTTACTTAACCCTATCATACATCATGTTATATTGGTTAAGTGTTGCCTTCTTGTGTTACTTAACCCTACCATACATCATGTTATATATTGGTTAAGTGTGGCCTTCTTGTGTTACTTAACCCTACCATACATCATGTTATATCTGTTAAGTGTTGCCTTAGTTAACTTAACCCTACCATTTGTTTAATTAACATGTTGTACTGGTTAAGTGTTTCCTTAGTTAACTTAACCCTACCATTCTTAGCTTGTCTTGTTCATTAGCATTAATTGATTTATTAATGCACCAACCTCTCACATTAGATCTGTGTTGTTGCGGTTACTGGATGTGCCGGGCGGTTCTGGGCAGTTTTACACCACAACTCAATCTAACCTCCGGGTTTTCTTGGGCATGATGTACTAACCTCTCACATTAAATAGGTGTTGTTGCGGTTACTGGATGTGCCGGGCAGTTCCGGGCAGTTTTACACCACAACTCAATCCAACCTTGGGTTAGGCATGTTCATCCTTTATTTAATTTACATATTCGTCATTTACGTCTAGTTTATATGTAAATTATCCACAAGTGTTGTCATGTCACATTTACTATTTAAATTATGTTCATAATTAATGGTATACAAATTATACCATTTCATACTATTAATCATTTACATGATTATGAGCCAATCTATGCCATTAGCATGTAATTTAATGTTTTACCCCAACGTTTCCCCCCGTTATTCGTTCACGCAATTTACATAGAACGTTAGGCTCGCAAATTAGCCTAACTCATAAACAAAAGAAAGGAACATGTAGCATTCCAACAACACAAAATAATATGAATCTAACTAAGCATGTGTAATACAAATTTTTCATGAACAATATACACTTAATCAAGCATATCATTGTGAACTTGCACTTGAGTTAGATCCAATTAACATAGATCTTAAGCATATGAACAGGAATTTACACAGATCTTAAACATATGTTTTAACTTGGATCTAAACATGTAAGCATGTAGATCTAAACATATAAGCATATATGAACATGACTTAGTTTATGAACATGTACATTACATAACATAAAAGCATCACCAAATTAATATACAATACAATAGGTCCAATTGTACAAATAACAATAGTTTCATAAGCATAGTGTAACACCCCACGTCCATTAATGTCACTCACAAAGGGAATGCATTAACTTCAATGGAGCGTTTTAAGTAAGTATAGAACAGAAAATCACAACAAGACAGATATAAAACAGTACTTGAAAATTCAAAACTTTATTTATTGCAGCAGAAGGTAAATATGTTTGGTTACATCATCAAAACCATAAACCAAAGTCAAGTACATCATATCCATCTTGATAAAACAAAGTACATAATCTGAAAGACATAATCCCCAACATTAAAATAGCCATAATTAAAGAGAAGTTGAACTTTACTTCAGCGGTCCAAGAAATCTTCTAAAAGCAGTCCAAAATCAAGCTCCACTAGTGCTAGTTCCAACCTGAGCACCCGGGGGGGGGGGGGGGGAGGAAAGAGATGGAAAAAGGGGTGTCAGACATAAAGTCTGGCGAGTGCGATAATTCTAACAGTATAATTAACAAAGTAACTAGGCTAAGGCATAAGTTGGAAAATAAGGAAATGACCATGAACCATTGAGTATGGCAGAGTAAACAAGGAAACAGGATGATCAACGATATCGTTAAGCGCACCTAAACCACTATAGGATGATTACTAAACTACACCAACACTATGGGATAATTCCTAAACTGCACCACCACTAGTATACTGCACCACCACTAGTCACCCTAAGGTTGATCCCGCCTACAGACTTAATAATGATATTGGTAGTTTCGTGCACCCCTAGCTGCCTTCATAGGTGTCGTCTGCCCCTATCTCCACTAGGTGTACCCACGGCTCCCTAACTCATAGATACCCGTGTTGGCCCCACAGTGGGGTGTATCACTCCCTAAAGTGGCAACCCGATACAACTAACAATGCATGGCTTATACCTACACGATGCAACAACGTCTTACCTACCAGCCCGGGTCCACACACGCATATGAACCCGTTGGACTTGCATTGCCACCGCTAACCCGGTTTAGCCTCTTACAGTCAAGCCCAGTATGCGTGTCCCTTCCTCGACTTGGGTCGAGCCCACAAAGATATGTATGGGTTAATGGTTGAAACGGGCCTCCATTACTTGACACAAGCTATCCACCTAAGCTTGGTCTCCTCTAGTACATCCCACTTAACCCACTTCTTATTCATGTTTCAATTACATGTTTCATATTTTGGTTAAGTGTTTCTAATCATATTTCCAAATGCCACCCAAGGAACCCACTTAACCCCCTCATGTCCCACTACATGTTTATCTGGTTAAGTGTTCCTTAATTCATTAAGACCGTAACCTCATAAAGACCTCTCACATTAGACTGTCATTTGTGGCAGCTGGATTTGCCGGGCGGGTCCGGGCAGTCTTACACCACAAAAGAGCCTAACCTCGTGTCTTTACAATTGTTACGTATTTAGTTTATGCCTAAGACCTCTCACATTAGACTGGCATTTGTGGCAGCTGGATTTTCCTGGCGGGTCCGGGCAGTCTTACACCACAAAAGAGCCTAACCTCGTGTCTTAGACGATTAATTACTCCTAATTAATCATTCCCCAAATTTGAATTACTTTCCCTATTCAAATTATCAATCAACTCCAAATTTAACGATGTCCATAATTGACTCAATTATGTCCATCCATTTATGGTATGTAAAATCATACCAATTTTCACCACAATTATATTTTATGTCTTTTAAAGCTTTTATGCCAATTAATATTATCACCTTTACCCCACGCTGTACGTTTGTTCGTTTAACGTAAAATATACGTTAGACTCGAATAGTCTAACTCATGGAATAAAGAGAAAACATCACAATATACGCATAATTAAAACATATATCTAACATAGGGGTGAACTTGCATATGTGAATGATGTTCTACATCTAAAACTTGCATAGGCCAAAGTTACAACTTGCATAAACAACATATGTCATGGATCCAAATCTAAAGGTGTGAACTTGATGAGATAATGGCCACAAACTTGCATAGACAACATATGTCATAGACCTATATCTAAAGGGGTTAAACTTGCATAGGTAATAACATAACATGATTCATATCCAACTCATAAACTCACATATGTGATTTATACATCGCAACAATAGTGTAGACTAGTATCTAACATGTAAAATATCATGTAGAATTTAGCATATGTCATAGCCTAACTTTCAATTAAATTCTCACATAAACTAGGTGTCATAATCATGTAAGTTCACATATAATTCTACCCAACTTGTATATGATTCATGTTTGAATCAAAATCTAAACTTGCGTACATATGATTTATCATATGAGTTAATATAACAAACTAGCATAAGAAACATGATGATTCAACTAGACATAAGCCAATCATAGGATTATAACATGGGTGATAGCATCATAACTTTGCATCATAAATGATAGCATCATAACATAGTATCATAGAAATTACAACACAATTCTACAACATAATTACAACATGCAATCAACAATTCATATCACATCCAAATTATCTGCATTATAACTCAATCCAATTCATTTATTAATTATTTTGTTAAGACTATCGAACTCACAACTCAAAAGCAGTCTTGAGTTCTGAATTCTGATTTCTGGAGTTGAATTAGCGCTCCTTTGATGAAGATTCGCTGTTAGGGTTGAATAGTTCTGATTTGGTTGTTGTTCTTCCTCTTAATTTTGGTGGCGGCTGCTCTAGGGTTCAAGATAACAGCATGACGGCCATAGTTTCAATTTTAATTATGATTTAGGGTTTGAGTCTATGGGTCTTTTTATTGAGTTATAAATTAATTTAAGCCGTCGGATGATCTTAGGGTTAATCAAAACCATTCAATCATGATAGGGTGATGAGTTAGCCCTAATGACTCAGCAAGGAGTCAGAAAGGACTCAACAACATGGGTCAGCCTGAACCAGAAAGCTGTGCAGGCTTTTGCCTCGGACTGGGCGCACTTGGCAGGTGCGCCAGTGCAAATATGTACTGGCGCACTTCCCAAGTGCGCCAGTGCATTTTTTTTCTACTTTTGGCCACCAATCTTCGTTCGTCCATAACTCCTTCATCCGGTACTCGTTTCCCGCAAACTCGGACTCTTTTTCAACTAGAATTCCGAGACGAACACAATGGCGCAACCCAATTCCCATAATTCTCACGTCTGAGATTTATTATTCTTTAATTTAGTTAATTCGATTATTCAAAAATCTGGGGTGTTACATTCTCCCCTCCTTAAAGGATTTCGTCCCCGAAATCTCCAAGTTAAGGAGAATGCATATCCTACCATCCAAACAACCATCTACTCAACCATCAAACACGGGCATCCATTGTCCTTATAAAATTTCTAATGCTGTATGAACATATGCAAGAAGTGTGTGTATATGTTCCTTATCTAATGCAAAATCAGGCGGTCTACTGATTCAGTTGACCTCCTTAATGCAAACCATGATAGTGCCATGCGTCCATTATGTATGCGAAAGAACCTTATCGATGCATATTATTTCTACATGTGTGCACAACCATTCACCAAAATGCAACATCCATATGATGGTACAACCATTATACATCCATTACTTAAATATGTACACACATTTATATGCAATATGCAACATGAAGTGACTGAGCCGATCTAGTGCCTAAAGTGTGTGTATATGCATCCACGAGCAACCACTAGCAAACACTTACATCCATCATACATAACATGTCTCAAACACATGTTTCAACCATAGGACTATCCTATCTAAAGGTCAAAGATACTAGCAAGAGGACACACTAAAGATAAGATAAGTACAAGATAAGCGATAAAGGAGAAATTTAAAAGACATACCCTCGAAAAGAAAAGGGTATAATGAACGCATCTTCGCTTCAGTCTCCCAAGTAGCGTTGCTCTCATCATCTCCCCATTGCACTTTGACTAGTTTGACCTCTCGATTCCTTAATTTCCTAATCTCCGCCCAAGAATGCGCATAGGAGCTCGTCGAATCATCGCATCACGCTCGATCTCCACCTCTCTAAGCAAGCTCGGCTCTACCACTTCCGCGGTCTCGTGCAAGCACTTCCTCAAATGTGATACATGGAATACGTCGTGTACACCACTAAGTCTCTCGGGCAACTTCACTCTATACGCCATCTGCCCAATCCTTTCCTTAATAGGAAACGGCCCTATGAATCTTGGTGCTAACTTCCCAACGGATCCAAAGAGAACGACGTTCCGTAATGGAGACACCTTGACAAAGACCATGTCCCCAACATCAAACTCAAGATCTGGCCTCCTCTTATCCGCATAAGATTTCTGCCTATCTTGCGCCATCTTCATCCTCCTTCGAATCAAATCGATCTTTTCCGATGTCTCTCTAATCATATCGGGTCTAAGCAAGTTCTTATCTGTAGACTCCCACCAACATGTAGGCAAACGACACGGCCGTCCATAAAGAGCCTCGAACAGTGCCATGCCAATGCTAGACTGAAAGTTGTTATTATATGCGAACTCCACCAACGGAAGATGTTCCTCCCATGTACCTCCAAAGTCAAAGACACATAACCTCAATAGGTCCTCTAGAATACGATTCACCCTCTCGGTTTGGCCGTGCGTTAGAGGATGATATGCGGTGCTCAAATATAACTGAGTCCCTACCGCCTCTTGTAAGCTTTTCCAAAATTTGCTAGTGAAAATAGGATCACGGTCGCTCACTATGCTAGAAGGAACACCGTGCAAACGAACTATCTCTCGAATGTATACGGAGGCTAACCATGGAGCAGTCCTCTTACTCTTTACGGGAATGAAATGGGCGCTCTTAGTAAGTCTGTCTACCACGACCCAAATCCCCGTATTACCCTTCCTCGATCTCGGTAATCCGTCAATAAAGTCCATCGAGACGCTTTCCCACTTCCATTGTGGGACCTCCAATGGGTGAAGCAATCCACTGGGCTTCTTTTGCTCTGCTTTTACTTATTGGCACACCAAGCATCTAGCGACCTACTCGGCCACGTCCTTCTTCATACCGGCCCAAAAGTAAACTCGTCTCATGTCCATGTACATCTTGTCCCCGCCGGGATGGATGGTCATCTTCGAACAATGGGCATCATCAAGAATGGTCTTCCTCAGGTCATCGTCTTTTGGTACACAAAGTCTACCGTCCCTACGTAACCAACCCTTATCATCTAGGGTAAACATATGGAGATGGCTCGACGACTCCCCTCCTTTGAGCTTTTCTACTAACTCAACCAACTGTGGGTCGTCTCGCTGTGCCTCGCCGATCCGTCCCAAAAGCGTAGGTCTGACCTCTAAGGATGCTAGCAAATCGGGTACAAAGTCAACGGAAGGTTTAAAGTCAAACGTAGAGATGAACTCTAAGCTTCGCCACTCAACAAACAACAGACTCAAGGATAATCTTTTTTTCCTACTCAAGGCATCTGCCACAACGTTACCCTTGCCAGGGGTATATGCTATCTCGAAGTCGTAGGATGCTAAGAATTCTATCCACCATAACATATCACCTTCCCTAGAGACCACATGCCCTAAAATCCTCACTTCTTTCCTCCAAAAATGGTATTTTGGAGAATTTAGCTTTAAGTTGGTGCACTTGTAGGGTCCCTAAACTTTCCCTAAGATGCAGGGCATGCTCTTCTCTGCTTCTCGAGAAAACCAGGATATTATCCCATGCAAAATCGCCACAACTATCCATCTCTCACGCAGACCATCCTAATCGAACTTGACATCCCCCAAGTGCAAGCCCCAAAGGCCTAAACCAATATCAGACAAAGACCCAAGGGATACCTCCTTCGAATTCAGACGACCTACGTGAGATGATACTAGTAAGACGGTCAATCAATTGAGCACTTGACCGACTCTGGCTGTCCTTGCCAGTCTTGCTCCAAAACCACCGCTGATTACATAACTGGCATTGCTTAATCTATTAAGCACATACGAAAACTTATTTCGCGCCTCTGGGTAAACCCCGCCCTTTATCAAAGACGTCTCCATACTCACGGACCACACAAACAGACTCCCAATCGTCGTTGGATGCGTCAGAAGATTCTAGGCAGCTAAGCATCACTGAACCCCTAGGGTCGCAAGAAATATGAGGGTCTTTCCATAACGAATCAATAGTCTAACTACCCTCCTTTCACAATCTAGGATGGCACCCCGCCTGGCTAGCCAATCCACCCCTAGAATCAAACTATAGCCCGTGAAACCAAGGACAAAGGCGTTGCATTCAAATCCAACGCCCAAGATAGACACTCTCAAATCCCAACAAACCCTTGAAGGATGAGCCGAACCACCAATAGGATTTCAGACTACTAAGGGATCAGTAACAAGACTAGTATCTAGGTGCAGTGTTTCAACTAATGATGTAGAGATAAACGAATACGATGCGCCAGAATCGAATAAAGTACGGACAGGATGATCAAACAGAAAAACTAAACTTTCAACGGAAATTGCTCTACCTCGTACTTGCAGCGGTGGGACCACGAGAGCCTGAACTTGTCCCCATGCCTGCTCCGGTGCCATAAGAGGTTGCACCTGTCCTCCCGAGGTAGACCCTGCCCTCTACCCTTTCTTTGGGCAGTCCTTAATAAGATGTCCCGCTTCGCCACAGTGGAAACAACCGGTCTTCTTCTTCTTCCTACAATCTTTGCTTAGATGGCCTGGTGTCCCACAGTTAAAGCATTTCTTCTTCCCCTTAGCATTGTTGCCTTTGCCACCTTTCTTGTTCCGTTGTGGCTTCTTTTGATCCCCTTTCTTCTCGGGTGCCTTATTAGCATTGGCGCCCTTCTCCTCTTCATGCATGAGTGCCATGTCAACTAACCTCTCAAAGGTAGCCCCCATGGGAATGTGGGTCATAGCTAACCCATGAAGCGGCTCGTTTAAACCCTTAACAAATCTTAGAGCCTTCTTTTCTGGAGTGTTTACCAAGTCTAAGCCAAACCTTGCCAATTGGTTGAATTTGTTAACGTACTCTTTCACCGATAGATTCCCTTGCTCCAGTGACAAAAACCTTTCCATGTATAGATTCTCTTCAGCCTGCGAGAGAAACTTCGCCTCAAACCTTTGCCTAAAATATGGCCACGTATCGACTGGACATCCCCCATTAGTGACCTCCCACCAAAACGAGGCGTCATCCTTCATTAGCCAGGCAGCTAGCTGGACGTTTCTTCCATCATCCACTTCAAAGATTCCAAACAATTCTTCCACCTCCTTTAGCCAGTTACGAGCTTCAACAAATGTCTCCGTCCCGTGAAAAGATTTTCCCTCCATTGCTCTAAAGTCCTTGCATATCTTAGCAAAAGTATCGACGCGAGGAGGAGGGGGAGGAGGAGGATTTGTTGGACCCGCGGTGGCGGCCCTAGCCTCAAGATATTGACGAAACCAACCGGGCACATGAACGCCCTCTGGTATCTCAGATGCTTCAGACATGCTGAAACGAAAAAGGAAAGATTCAATACAAAAAGGACAGAAGGAAAGATATATGGCTCTTGGGGTTATGCTTTCTAAAATATACTTTTCTCTTGAAAATACTTTACTTAAAACGTACTTTTGAAGGTACTTCTTTATAAAAATTGTTTTGAAAAATAGTTTTTCAAAAATTCATATCTGTTCTGGTAACCTTCAGCTCTGATACCACGTGTAACACCCCACGTCCATTAATGTCACTCACTAAGGGAATGCATTAACTTCAATGGAGCGTTTTAAGTAAGTATAGAACAGAAAATCACAACAAGACACATATAAAACAGTACTTGAAAATTCAAAACTTTATTTATTGCAGCAAAAGGTAAATATGTTTGGTTACATCATCAAAACCATAAACCAAAGTCAAGTACATCATATCCATCTTGGTAAATCAAAGTACATAATCTGAAAGACATAATCCCCAACATTAAAATAGCCATAATTAAAGAGAAGCTGAACTTTACTTCAACGGTCCAAGAAATCTTCTAAAAGCAGTCCAAAATCAAGCTCCACTGGTGCTAGTTCCAACCTGAGCACCCGGGGGGGGGGGGGGAGGAAAGAGATGGAAAAGGGAGGGTCAGACATAAAGTCTGGCGAGTGCGATAATTCTAACAATATAATTAACAAAGTAAATAGGCTAAGGCATAAGTTGGAAAATAAGAAAATGACCATGAACCATTGAGTATGGCAGAGTAAACAAGGAAACAGGATGATCAATGATATCGTTAAGCGCACCTAAACCACTATAGGATGATTACTAAACCACACCAACACTATGGGATAATTCCTAGACTGCACCGCCACTAGTATACTGCACCACCACTAGTCACCCTAAGGTTGATCCCGCCTACAGACTTAATAATGATATTGGTAGTTTCGTACAACCCTAGCTGCCTTCATAGGTGCCGTCTGCCCCTATCTCCACTAAGTGTACCCACTACCCCTAAACGATCGGCTCCCTAACTCGTAGATACCCGTGCTGGCCCCACAGTGGGGTGTATCACTCCCCAAAGTGGCAACCCGATACAACTAACAATGCACGGCTTATACCTACACGATGCAACAACGTCTTACCTACCAGCCCGGGTCCACACACGCATATGAACCCGTTGGACTTGCGTTGCCACCGCTAACCCGGTTTGGCCTCTTACAGTCAAGCCCAGCATGAGTGTCCCGTCCTCGACTTGGGTCGACCCCACAAAAATACGTATGGGTTACT
Source organism: Allium sativum (assembly GCA_030737875.1). Lineage (NCBI taxonomy): Eukaryota > Viridiplantae > Streptophyta > Magnoliopsida > Asparagales > Amaryllidaceae > Allium > Allium sativum. Next base: position 1,010,525,140 of record CM060926.1, on the reverse strand, counting down.
GGTTGAAACGGGCATCCATTACTTGATACAAGCTATCCACCTAAGCTTGGTCCCCTCTAGTACATCCCACTTAACCCACTTCTTATTCATGTTTCAATTACATGTTTCATATTTTGGTTAAGTGTTTCTAATCGTATTTCCAAATGCCACCCAAGGAAACCACTAGATTCCACATGCCACCCAAGGCACCCACTTAACCCCCTCATGTCCCACTACATGTTTATCTGGTTAAGTGTTCCTTAATTCATTATGACCGTAACCTCATAAAGACCTCTCACATTAGACTGGCATTTGTGGCAGCTGGATTTGCCGGGCGGGTCCGGGCAGTCTTACACCACAAAAGAGCCTAACTTCGGTTCTTTACAATTGTAACGTATTTAGTTTATGCCTAAGACCTCTCACATTAGACTGGCATTTGTGGCAGTTGGATTTGTCGGGCGGGTCCGGGCAGTCTTACACCAAAACAGAGCCTAACCTCGTGTCTTAGACGATTAATTACTCATAATTAATCATTCCCCAAATTTGAATTACTTTCCCTATTCAAATTATCAATCAATTCCAAATTTAACGATGTCCATAATTGACTTAATTATGTCCATCCATTTATGGTATGTAAAATCATACCAATTTTCACCACAATTATATTTTATGCCTTTTAAAGCTTTTATGCCAATTAATATTATCCCCTTTACCCCACGTTGTACGTTTGTTCATTTAACGTAAAATATACGTTAGACTTGAATAGTCTAACTCATGGAATAAAGAGAAAACATCACAATATACGCATAATTAAAACATAGATCTAACATAGGGGTGAACTTGCATATGTGAATGATGTTCTACATCTAAAACTTGCATAGGCCAAAGTTACCACTTGCATAAACAACATATGTCACGGATCCAAATCTAAAGGTGTGAACTTGATGAGATAATGGCCACAAACTTACATAAACAATCATATGTCATGGATCCAAATCTAAAGGTGTGAACTTGATGAGATAATGGCCACAAACTTGCATAGACAACATATGTCATAGACCTATATCTAAAGGGGTTAAACTTGCATAGGTAATAACATAACATGATTCATATCCAACTCATAAACTCACATATGTGATTTATACATCGCAACAATGGTGTAGACTAGTATCTAGCATGTAAAATTTAGCATATGTCATAGCCTAACTTTCAATTAAATTCTCACATAAACTAGGTGTCATAATCATGTAAGTTCACATATAATTCTACCCAACTTGTATATGATTCATGTTTGAATCAAAATCTAAACTAGCATACATATGATTTATCATATGAGTTAATATAACAAACTAGCATAAGAAACATGATGATTCAACTAGACATAAGCCAATCATAGGATTATAACATGGGTGATAGCATCATAACTTTGCATCGTAAATGATAGCATCATAACATAGTATCATAGAAATTACAACACAATTCTACAACATAATTACAACATGCAATCAACAATTCATATCACATCCAAATTATCCGCATTATAACTCAATCCAATTCATTTATTAATTATTTTGTTAAGACTATCGAACTCACAACTCAGAAGCAGTCTTGAGTTCTGAATTCTGATTTCTGGAGTTGAATTAGCGCTCCTTCGATGAAGATTCGCTGTTAGGGTTGAATAGTTCTGATTTGGTTGTTGTTCTTCCTCTTAATTTTGGTTGCGGCTGCTCTAGGGTTCAAGACAACAGCATGACGGCCATAGTATCAATTTTAATTCTGATATAGGGTTTGAGTCTATGGGTCTTTTTACAGAGTTATGAATTAATTTAAGCCGTCGGATGATCTTAGGGTTAATCAAAACCATTCAATCATGATAGGGTGATGAGTCAGCCCTAATGTCTCAGCAAGGAGTCAAAAAGTACTCAACAACATGGGTCAGCCTGAACCAGAAAGCTGTGCAGGCTTTTGCCTCGGCCTGGGTGCACTTGGCAGGTGCGCCAGTGCAAATATGTACTGGCGCACTTCCCAAGTGCGCCAGTGCATTTTTTTTCTACTTTTGGCCACCAATCTTCGTTCGTCCATAACTCCTTCATCCGGTACTCGTTTCCCACAAACTCGGACTCTATTTCAACCAGAATTCCGAGACGAACACAATGGCACAACCCAATCCCCATAATTCTCACGTCTGAGATTAATTATTCTTTAATTTAGTTAATTCGATTAATCAAAAATCGGGGGTGTTACACATAGTTAATTTCAGATTTGTCATAAGGATAAACATGAATCGGAATCATAATTAGGCATAGTTCTAGATTCGATTTATTTCAAGTCTTGACTTTTATATATTTAAATCTGAAATATAACTGAACTTACTGGAAAAAGAACAGTTCTTGTATTCTGGAATCTGATTTCTGGATTTGTTAAGCTATTCCTTTAATGTAGACTATTAATGTTCTTCTAATTGATTTATAGTTGAAGAAGATATTCTAGTTTTAAGAAGATAGAGGCTACGCTAGTTCAGAGAGAGACAACATGACGACTTCATAGAATGTGTTTATGTGTTTTAGGTTTAGGGTTTGAGTTGATTATATAGAAGTCTAGGATTAATTCTAGCCTTTAGATCAGTCTAGGAGTAATCAGAACCATCCAAACCAAAGAGATGTGTCACTCAGCCAATCACAGTACGACACATAAGCCCTAATACATCAAAATTCGTCACCGGGCCAATCAGAGAAGGCCACATCATCTCAGAACTAAAGAAATCGTCATAGGAATTGGATCTCGGAAGGGGTCTACCCCCCTTAAGTGGGGTCGACACCTATGTCGACCCCCTTTAAGAAGGGTCGACACCATTTGAGCGGAATCTTTCCCACTCACTTGTCTTTGACTTATTTTGGTTCTGGAGATGATTTTGTGTATATATATACTTTCTTGCGCGTATACAAACTTCTACGGCTTATAACTTCTTCATACGTTGTCCGATTTACGCAAACTCGGAATCTATCCCAAGCATAATTCTGAGACGAACGCAATGGCGTAACCCGTTTCCCTTAATTCCCACTTTTAAAATTAAGTATTCTTTAATTCTATACTTTAATATTCATAGAAAATATGGGGTGTTACATTTCTAGTGTATATCTGGTGTTTCCTGCATGAATTGTCACACTTTATTAACACTGTATGATATGTCAGGTCTTGTAATTGTTGCATATTGCAATGCACGAACTACAATTCTGTGTTGTTTAGTATTGCATATGGATTCTCCCATGTATTTAGATCAAGGCTGATCACTGATCATTGGTGTACGTTGACCTTTTTCTTCATTCATTTGTGCCTTTGCTAAGAGTTCACCAATGTATTTCCTTTGAGATAGAGTGATTTCTTTTGATGATCTTGAGTTCACCTCAATTCCTAGAAAATAGTTTAGCTCTCCTAAATCTTTGATAGAGAATGATTGTCTAACTACTGCACCAGTTTGTTGAGTTCAATTCCATTATTACCTGTAATTATCAGATCATCAACATATATAAGAATGCATATAGTACATTTATTATCAAACTTTACAAAAAGATAATTGTCATATTTTGTAGGTTGATCACATTTTACCAAGAGTGGATTTCAATCTATCAAACCAAACCCTAGAGGCTTGCTTAAGACCATAAATTACATTGTGTAACTTGCACACAAGTTTTGGATTTTGAATGTAGCCTTAAGGTTGTTTCATATATACATCCACTTTAAGTATTCTATTTAGAAATGCATTATTAATGTCAAGTAATCTGAGTTTTCATCCTCTGCTTATAGCTATAGCTAGAATTACTCTAATTATAGTTGGTTTGAATACAGGGGGAAAAGTTTCCTTGTAGTCAAAGTCCTATTGCTGAGTGAAACCTTTAGCTGCTAATCTAGCTTTATATCTCTTTATGGACCCATCTGATTTTCTTTTGATTTTGTATGTCCACTTTCATCCTATAATATTCTTGTCTTGTGGTGGTTCAACAAGTTGCCATGTTTAATTTTGCATGAGTGCTTGATATTCAGTGTCCATTGCCTTAACCCATCTGTTATCAGCTTTTGCTTGATCATAGTTGCATGGTTCTTCATGATCATAGTTGCCTTAACCCTTATTTAATCCCTATTAATTATTGGATGAGTGGGTTTTGCTTGACTTTAAGTGTCAGGTTGTCTTCCTTCATTAGATTATGTTTCACGGTTATTTTGATCTTTACCCTGTTCATCATTGATATTATCTTCATTGTTACGTGGAACATGTGACATGTTGTGTTGGCTTGATGATTGAACAATATCACTGTTTGGTGGTGCTGTTTCTTCATGTGTCTTCTCAGGGTCACCTGCACTTAAGATTCTGAATATACAAGTATGGGTAGTATTGATACAGTTGCATTATGTGGTATTCTTGTTGTTTTAATAACATTATCATGATATGGAAAGATTTGTTCATTAAACATGACATGTCTACTAATATATATGTGACCACTACCATCCAAACATTTATACCCTTTCTGATTATCAGCATAGCCTAAGAAAGTACATGGTTTATATCTATAATCAAACTTATGCTTGTTGTAAGGCCTTAAATAAGGGTAGCATAAACATCCAAAAGACTTTAGAAAATTATAATTAAGTTTCATATTAAACAGTTTTTCAAATGGACAGATACCTTTAAGAACTTTGGTTGGTAGCCTATTTATCAAGTACACTGCAGTTTTAAAGGAATCAGGTTAGAATTTCAATGGTAACTTTGCTTGAGCGAATAAGATTAAACCTATTTCAACTATATGTCTATGCTTTCTTTCAACAAGTCCATTTTGTTCAGAAGTATGTAGACATGTAATTCTATGAATTATTCCTCTTTTGAAAAATAATCCTTTAATGGCTTATATTCTACACCTCCATCTGACCGAAACATTTTTACTTGAGAATTTGTTTGCTTTTTAGCTTGTGTGATAAAATACATTACTATGTTACATGTGTCAGATTTTGACTTTAAAAGATATATCCAGGAAAATCTACAATAAGCATCCACAAAAGAGATATAGTAGTTATACCCATAGTCTGAATTAATTGGTGATGGACCCCATAGATCAGTTGCAACTGATTCAAGTGGTTTTGTGTACTCAGTAGTAGAATTAGCATAGGGTAACTTATGAGATTTTCCCATTTGACAGCATGTGCATAAGTATGGTAAGGAAATATCATCACATTTAACATTGTTCTCAACAATAACTTATTTTGTAACACTTGCACAAGGATGACCTAGTTTGTTATGCCATATATCAAACACATTAATTTCTTTTTCAGAAATTCTATCATTGAAATTGCAATTCAGTGTTCTTCTTTCATCATTTCCACATAGATTTTCATTGAATTTGTATAGCCCATTGACTTCATTTCCCTACAATAAGATCTTCTTAGTCAGAATGTCTTTGATTAAACAGTACTCAGGATAAAATTCAAAGTACACATGATTATCCTGAGAAAATTGCGATACACTTAAGAGATTTTTCTTTATATCAGGCACTCTTAATAAGTTTTTCAAAAGAAAATTTCTATTGCCATTTAACATACCACAACCAGTATGAGTAAGGCAAATAGTCTTACCATTTCCCATGCTAACAGACTTATTACCTCTATACTCTTTGCATCCTAGATTAAGATTTTCCAAATTGTTTGTTAGATGGTTAGTTTCCTCTTAATCTGAGTACCAGCTCTCATCATTTATGTGTTCAAGTCTGGTAGTCTCTTCACTGCTAGCAGGTTTTACTTCATTCTGATTAGCTAGATCATATTGCATTTGTGCAACATTTGCATTTGAATTTGCATTTGCATGACTTCCTTGATTATTTTAGGACTGGTTAGGTGTATAGCTTTGGTTAAATCTGAAGTAGCATTTGAATGTTGTGTATCCAATTCTCTTACGAATTTGACATTTAGGTCTATTATTGTTATTACTTCTTCCTCTACCTCTTCCTCTGTTGTTGAAACCTCCTCTTTGTGGATTTTTACCAGATCACGTTTCTATAACTATTAGCATAGTTAATGAATAAATCTGTTTCTTGTGCTTTCCTGCTTTCCAATCTTGCCTCATGTGATAAGAGAATAGAGTGCACCTCTTCAAGGGGTGGTGTAGTTCTTTGTGATGAGATAATTGCTTCAATAGCCTCATATTCATTGCTTATACTATTTAGAATGTTCAACACTTGCTCAGATTCGGTGACTTTGTGGCCTGCTGCCTCAAGTTGATCACTTAAGGTTTTCATTTTTGAGAGGTATTCTCTCATAGTGTTATTGCCTTTCTTGGCATTCTGAATCTGTCTTCTAATACGCATTATCTTTGCAGAAGATTGTGCACTAAAATTCTTTTCCGCATTTGTCCATATTTCATTAGAGCTTTTACACCCAATGACCTGTGAGATCAGATTATTACTAATAGACAACAATAACCATACACTAATCAATCTATCTTGTCTGTGGTACTTTACATATTCCTCATTTGGAATCACTATATTTTCTTGATTAGTAATATATGCGGAGGGTATAGGTAAAGTACCATATTTGTATCCTTCAAGACCATTTCCCTGAATAACAATTTCAACTTGATATTTCCAATTCAAATAGTTTGTTTCATCAAGTTTTATGGAGATTAATTGAGTTTGAGAACTAATTGAGGTTTCAACTAATTGATCTACATATGTGGGAATAAAGGTTGGCTGAACATGTGATGATGAGGTAGTATCAGTTCCAGATTTGTCACCCATGATGACAAAGAAATAGATTAAGGAGAAAAACAGATGAAACACTTACTTGATCAAATTCAGAATGCTAAAACAAGACTGCAGTTCAATTGTGACTTGCAATATGAAGAATAACAGATATCTCTGGTATGTCAACACTTTTGAATTGAATTCTTGATTTTCTGGTGGCTTGAATTTGATCTTCTTGGTGTTCTCTTTTTGATCTGTTGTGAATAACTGATTATCAAGATTTATTGCACCCAGTGTTGATTGCTTGGCGTGGCTTAGATCTGATGTAGCCAGTGATAGAAGCTTGGCGAGACACATATCTGATGCAGCCGATGACTATGGCTTGGCGTGGCACTGATCTTGATGATCACAACAACTCTCAAGTGATAAGTGTGATCACGATGAGAGGAACCCTCAAATGATGAAGTTACTCTTATGGGGATGATACAACACAAAGTTTACTGATATACAGATGCGGATCTTACTGTTAAGCGCTTGTTCCGATTCCATAAAAGAATTTAAGAATAGAAAGTGAATGATTTTATTTCTATCTCTATTGATTTTACAAGAATTCTTCAGAAAGCTTTTGTTTCAGAAAATGAAAATGAAATATAAGTTTGTATTCAATACTAAAAAAATGTACATTTCCATATATTTATTAGTGTACATTATAACGTTGTATGTGTTATTTTGGGTCTTGATTTCCCTGCAGCCCACGAAGCTTTATATTGAAGTTGGGCTTGGGTCGTGGCCTATTTGCATTTGAGTTTTGCGGTGAAGTATATGTTGCCTTGTTGGAGAAATCATATCTATATCCTTTATTCATTTTATTAGTGCACTAGCTTCCTCTTTCTTTTTATTGTTTATGAACTTTGTCTGGATGATAATGCAAACAGTAATTGTTGCACTGAATAAGTGTTTATTGTTGTTAACGAAAATATCAAATATTGCAAAAAATGAGAGTTTATTGTTGTTAATGAAAATATGAACGGTGTAATATAATTACGGTAGCCATGTTACATATTTCTTATATGTAAATGTTTGACATGTTAAACCCATACTAGAATTCCAACTATCATCTCAAAAAGAATTACACCAACAGACCACCAATCTTCACTAGCATCATGTCTAGATCCCAGAAGTATTTCTGGTGCCAAATAATCAGGTGTGCCAATTGCAGAATGCTTTTATCGAGAAGTTCTGCTATATATGTATGAGCAACATCTTCATCTAAGAAACATAAATTCCTCAGCAATGAATACAAATCCCCACTGTTTAAATATTCCATCACAAAATAAAGATTTTCTCGAGAAGTAAAAGAATGAAAAAAGTGTACCACAAAAGGGTTTCTAACAGAGATTAAGATATCGCATTCAGCCAATATGCTTTCAACGACATTTTTGAAAATCATGTATGATTTTTTAAAAATCTTAATAGCAAACAGGTCACCAGTAGTTATTTTCCTTAGCAGAAACACACGGCCAAATGCCCCTCGGCTGACAGGCTTTAGAATCTCGAAGTAGCCAATAGAAGTTCTATCTTTTTTATTGGGTGAAAGGGACTTGTCCTCAAACTGCAGACTACATCATCCTCTTTACCCATCATTGTATTTGTGGCATTAGCCTTTTCAATGTCAACTGCATCACACAACTGCAGATATTTCTCCCGATGAAGTTTCTCTCACTACTAGAATGCAGGACTATTCCAATGCCCTGTTTCCAACGCCCAACAACGACTTTAAAGGAGTCGTTGGAAGATGTTGGAAACCTATTAAAATATTGTCGTTGGGGGCCGTCAATAGCCGTTGGAAGTTTTCGGGATATCACCTGAACCAGCAAGCCGAGAACCATTATCTTCACCAAACTCACGAATTTTCCCTCCTTTTCACCATTTTCTCCCCTCCAAAACCGCTGTCAACGCTTCCACCGCCATTCCGACCACCTCCGACGCCATCTTGGAGAATCTCCAATCCGTCTCCACCCTCCTTGCTCTCCTAAACTGGTAATTTCCCTAAACCTAATTTTTAGGTTTTCATTGATTTCGAATTTAATTTGAAGTTTGCTTTATTCCTAGTTGTTTGTATATGCATATTACATCATGTTACCCCATAGTTACTATTATTATGACCATAATCATCAAATTGTTAGCAATGTTTTAATTTTTTTAATTTTGTATATTGTGTTTATTTAGGTAGATTTGGTTAGTACTGAACGTTATGTGTGTGATAGAGTTTGCTAATAATAATATTTATGCAAACACGGAGTATATATTATGTTGAGTGATCGTAGTTTTGGATAATTTGTGCAAATTTCGGTTTTGTGCTTATGCAAAATGATTTGATGTATAAATGATTTTAATAGAAATCGTCGTAGTTAGAATTTAGTAAATGGCAAAAATATATAATTTAGTACACATGTAATAAAACGATAAAATATAAACCAATTATATATTTAAATTTAATATAGACAAATATTTAAACCCTTAGTTATTATTTGGCCCCGTCTGACAAGTGTTGTATATGATCGTTATATGGATATTCGTTTTTTCTACAAAACGGGCATATATATTCATATGATACATCATTTGTCGGATTTATCCCTATATTGGACAAGTTACAAATACTATAAAGTAATTATATTTCATAGATCATATCACTTTAAACGGTTTACAAAATTTCGATGGCATTTCCTTTATGTTCCTTATGTACACGCATGTGTGTACGATACAAGGAATACGGGGGAAACGCTACCGAAATTTTGTGATATCATTTAAAATGATATGATTTACGAAATATAATTACTATTGTGTTTGTAATGGGAAGTAGGATGACCGGCTATCAAAGAAGACATATAGGCGTCAATGAACCAATAGTTGTTTATTTAAAATAAAGTTTGTAAAAAATATAAAATTAATTAGTACATGTTTACTAAATCAATAAATAAAATTTAAACAACACATAAAATTAACAGTTACTTTTTTTTACTTTATCATAGGTTTTAAACTAGGAAAAATGGTTAATTACTTTATTGATCAGAGCTGGATGTATCAAAGAAGGAAAATGTTTAAAGGGTTGCATGTTGTATTGGAAAGAAGACAACAATCTTAGAAAATGTAAGTTTTGTAATCAAGAAAGATACAAACCAAGAAAAACGCATGCATTATTTACCCATCACTCCTAGACTTCAAAGATTGTATGCATCATCTATAATAGCGCATCATATAAGATGACACAGTGTGAGAACAACTCAAGAAGGTACGTTGACACACCCATTGGATGGAGAAGCACGGAAACATTTTGACTAGAAATATCCTGATTTCGCAGCGGAGAGCCGCAACTTTAAACTAGGTTTATGTACAGATGGCTTCACACCATTTTCTCGGTTTGGTTCTAGATATTCATCTTGGCCTATAATAATCACACCTTACAATCTACCCCCGTGGATGTGTATGAAAACTCCATGCATGTTTCTCACAGTTGTCATCCCTGGCCCTGATGATCCGACACAGGGCATTGATGTTTATTTACAACCGTTAATCGAAGAATTGAAAACTACGGTATGAAGGAGTTGAAACATATGATGTATCAAAAAGAATTTTTTTTTGGATGTTCGCTTCTTTGTTATGGACCATTAGTGATTTTCCTGCATATGCAATGCTTTCGGGTTGGAGTACGACTGGTCGTTTTGCTTGTCCTTATTGCATGGAAAAAACACAAGCATTTTCCTTACTGCATGGAAAGAAAACTTCATGGTTTGACTGTCATCGATGTTTTCTTCATATTAATCATCCTTTTAGAAGAGACAAAAAAAACTTCATGACTAATAGACATGAGACTCTACGATCATCAACGGTTTGGTCAAGCGAGGAAATATATGAACTTGTAAAAGATTATACAAAGATACATGAAACCAGAAAACAAATTGAAATTCAAGGTAAATCGACATTTCATAATTGGTGCAAACAGAGTATATTCTAGGAGTTTCCTTATTGGAAACATCTCTTAATCTGTCATAACATTGACGTGATGCATAATGTGAAAAACATATTTGATAACATGTTTAATACAATTATGAATGTGGAGGGCAAGACTAAGGACGATCTGAAATCTAGATGTGATAGAGGAAATATGAAATCGTCCTGATCTTCATTTGAAGCCCAATGACAGTAAAAAAACCCAAAGCATGCTATGAACTAGACAATAACCAAGTTAAAATATTGTTAAAATGAGTGGAAGAGTTGCGTTTTCCCGATGGAATTTCCTCTAATCTTCGCAGATGTGTCGACTATAAAAACATGAGGCTAAGTTGAACGAAAAGCCATGATTGTCATGTAATGATGGAAAATTTGTTACCCATAGCATTAAAGAATCGTTACCTGAAAAAGTTTGGAATGTAATAACAGAACTTAGCTTATTTTACAAGGAGTTTTGTTCAACTATGTTAAAAGTTGACCGTCTACTTAAACTTGAAGAAGAAATCCCTGTATTGCGCTACAAACTGGAGAAAATATGTCCTCCTGGTTTCTTTAATGTAATGGAGCATTTACCTGTTCATCTTCCAAAGGAATCGCGTCTTCATGGTCCTGTACAATATGGATGGATGTATCCGTTCGAAAGGTATGTTATTATACTAAGTATTCAAATGTTAATTTAATTATAAATATAATTTAGTATTGAACCGAACTATTTTTTGTTAAGTACTTAAATCATTTAAAGTAAAAAATTAAACAAAAAGCTCGATTTAATGGTTCCATTTGCAAATCATATATCGAAGAAGAAGCTTCTTTTTTTCTCTCATTATTTTAATGATCATGTGAACTTATCATTTGGAAGCGTTCCGCGTAATGATGAGAGGGTTGAACAAGATGCTTCTTCTGAATCAGCATTATCTATTTTTAAACAACATGGCCGACATGCTGGAAAATGTGTGGAAATATGGGTAAATGATATAGATTGTCATGTAGCACACACATATATTCTTCTTAATTGTCCTAAAGTTGCTCATTTTGTCAGGTAATTATTTTTCTTTAAGTTTAATTAAATTTAAGTTACACGTGTTGATAATAATGTAACCTATAATGTTTGTGTTTGTAGTATTTATGAATCAAAAAATCCAAGCGGCGTTTTAAGCAAAGATTTCAGTAGTTGGTTTAGGAACTACGTTTTCGATCCCACAAATCATATGCTCGACGAAGGACTGAAACATTTAGCCTTTGGACCGAAAAGAAAAGTCAAAACGTATCCAATATTTTTTGTTAATGGGCATAAATTCAACATCAAAGAATACGGTGCTGAAAAATTAACAAGCAATATTGGTGTGTTTGTTAGAGGCAGTGAAGATCCTAATAATCATATAAATTATTTTTATGGCGAGTTTACTCACATTTTGTAATTGACGTATTTTACAAGGCCTGTAGAGGATGTATATTTGATTTGATGCAACTGGTTCAGCAATGTTCCGGGTTCTGGTATTAACATGCATCCTAAGTATGATCTTGTAGAGTAAACATACCTCACGTTATCAAAAGTACGACCCTTTTGTACAAGCCAAACAAGCCCTATAAGCTTATTATGCCCTTTATCCGTCTCTTAAAAGGGATAAAGTAGATTGGTTTGCAGTTTTTAAAACCAGGGCAAGATTTACGTTCGATGGACATAATATTCCTGATGAACAAGCCTATCAAGCAGATCTAGAGGAAATGTTGAAATTACAATTGCAGACGATCAAACTAATTTTGGACCTTGAAATGATGAGGCAAATGTATTAGTCGATGCATTTGATAGTATAGAGGAAAACGATATAGAACACGAAACCGAGCCTGAATCAGAAAATGACTAAGACTGAGTAAAATTTGGTAATTTTCACAACTATTCACATTACATTTACATATGTTTAACAATGCATTTATCCAAGTTATACTATTTTAACGACAATATGTGTATAATAACACACACAAAACATACACAACATGACAACTGTGTAGCATGTATTACTTTTTTAACAGTTAATCATATCATAATTATTATGAATTGTATATGGATCAATGTGGCAGGTATATTATGTCTGGCTCTTGACGACGTAGCGATGAGAACAGTGGCTTCGGTAACCTAACGGTAATCCTTTTGCATACATACAATAAATTAATGTTTAAATATACAGTAGTGTTATAATATTTTATATGCTAACTTAACATTTTTACTATTCATTCTATTTGCATACTCGACAACCTAAGAAGGCCCAATACAAAGAATAAATTAAAGAGCTTAGAATCATGACTGAGAAGCTACATGAGCAAAGTCATCTTCAGACTATGCAGCTGGAGCAGCTAAATCATTGGTTTGTGAAGTATGTGCACAATCATGATAGTCCTCTTTCGTCATCAGCTAATTCCGAAAGCGATGCTTGAGTTATGTGTCTTCTATGACTTGAAGATGGTGATAGTTTGTTAGAATGTTGTATATTTTGGCACGGAGTGGGTGAGGATGGTACTTTTGATATGTTTAGATGGTTTGTGGACATGTAACTTTGATGTATTTGGTTTATGAACATGTATGTGTTGGTTTCTGGATTTCTGGATGGTTTATTTTGTTTATATTGATGTTTCTTTGATTTATTTTGGTTCTTTATATTGTTATTGGTATATATGTATATATATATGGAATTGATTGGAATTGGATTGTAAATGGATTGGAACTGGATTGGATTGCGAATGAGGTGGCTGGAAGGTTATATGCTTGCTGTTATAAAAAAATAACCCAGATTTTCTAACGGTATAATAGTCATTGTTTTTAAACGTTTCCAACGGCTTTCGCCATTGGAAATACTCCGCTGGAAGCCATTAGAAGCTGTTGGAAAGCGTGAATGCTATTCCAATGGCTACTCCAACGGCCTCCAACTGCTGCCAACGATATGAGCCGTTGCAATAGCCCTATATTCTAGTAGTGTCTATACATGTCCTAAAGGTTTGTATAGTAAGTGCTTCATGCTTTTGATGATTTATTACTATTTGTAGATATTCTAGACATGAAACATGAGAAGACAAAGAGCGCTCGTCGTCTTTGGCCATGATAGAAAATGTGACGGCCCGCCCTGCACCAGCCGACATTTCCAATGAAAGTGCGTTGTGCCAATGCCCGACTAGTACAGGACGGTCGCCAAAGAAAGGAAAAGAAAGGAATTTGAACTAACAAGGAACCTGCAGAATGTCTCACATCACATGGAATAAAATATAATAATAACATACTTGACATAAAACAGGCGAGACAGTGCATAAGCTGAAAACTAAACCATAATCATCATAGCAGCGGAAATTCAGAATACAGCTTACGATCCACATCATTATTACAACTTCAAAATGCTGTCTCTAAGGCAAAATAAAAAGGTGCACTACTAATGCCAAAGTAGTGACCAACAACAACACAGGGAGATATATGTATATATCATACATGGAAGCCTCCTAATCGTCTCCGGTACAGCTACTCGTGCATAATCACCTGACATGTCTCTAGTCTGTCCATTTAAGAGCACCCAGAGTAATAAAAAGAGACATAAAACTCTGGGTCAGACAAAAGTATGGTATGAGCGATAAGCAACAAAACAAAACAATAATATGTATAATCCAATCATACCTGAACCTGGACCTGCAACCAAAGAGTTAGCACAACAAGATGTACAATGCTCTAAGGTAACACTAGCATATGGTGAAAGGATACGGGGGAGGTGAAACACCCCACCCTCCATTAAGGTCACTCACAAGGGACTGCCTTAACTTTGGTGAGTAAAAGTCACAGATAAAACACAAGACAGATATAAACACATATATATAAGCAGCGGAAAACAAACAGACTTTTTATTTCATAAATACGTGTTCATACAAAACATTTCCATAACTGTCACATAATAACTCCCAAAAACATTACATCATCATTTCTGTCTTGGTTATTAAATAAAGAAGCATAAAACATAATTAAAACTGCATAAATCCCCATGATTGTGTCCAACAGCTATAGCCAAAGAAAGAGAGTCCAAACCGTACATCTACTATCTTGAAGCTTGCAAAGAGTCTGACTAAGCTGAGTTGTTTCCTCCCTGTGGACCTGAGGGTGGGGGGAACGGAAGAAAAGAAGACGAAAGAAAATAGGGTCAGACATAAAGCCTGGTAAGTCTAGTGACTCTTCAGTATCAGAATAAGAATAAGGGCATGATAAGTATAAACTGGAAATAGGTGAGTGTCATAAGCTAAGACAAAGCAGTTTGAATTGAATATACTATCGCACCCCATACTATATCTTTGCAAGTACTTGTATTATCTTAACTGTCACCCCATGCTGGAGGTAAAGTGATCCCCTTTTCTAAAGATCGGCTCCTACTCGCATAATCATCTGTGTCTTACGGCCCCCAAAGATTGTAGATACATATGTTGGCCCCACCATGGGGAGTATCAAGTCCCATGGTGGTGACCCGACAAAAAACCAGAGATGCATAGGTTATACTACTGGTGCCCCCAGTGCCCTGTTTGTCTGCTCCGAAGTGTGTGCACGTCCGCACTCCGTTAGAACCCACATTGTTGCACCCACCACCGTCGCTTTTGACCGCTTACAATCAGCCCAGTAATCGTGCCCCACCCTGCCTAGTTTCAGGGTACCATGATACCTAATTGGGTTACTGCTGAAATGGGTCCCCGTTACTAGGGTTTTCTAGTCAAACATGTTAAGTGGTTAAGTGTCTGTATTTACCTAACCCCACCCATCAGTTTAATTAACATGTTGAATTGGTTAAGTGTTTTTAGTTAACTTAACCCTACCATCCTGACTTGTCTGTCCTTAGCTTTTTAAAGCACCGACCACTCACATTAGACAGATATTGTTACGGTTACTGGATGTGCCGGTCGGTTCCGGGCAGATTTACAACATAACTCAGTCTAACCTCGGGTCTTTATTGGGCTCAATGCTTAACCACCCACATTGGATAGGTATTGTTGTGACTACTGGACAGCCGGGCGGGTCCGGGCAGGTTTACATCACAACTCAATCCAACCTCGTGTTAAGCAAACTTGTATTTTCTAGATTTACATATTTGTCTTTATCACTTAATATATGTAAATTTGTCAACAATTAAATGTTATGGCCCACATTCCAAGTTTAACATTTTTGGTATAATAATTTATACCATTTAAATGCCACCAATTTTGGCATGTGACAAACATGCCAATTTCATATATTTTTATGTCAAGTTTTCTAATATTCCCAACGTTACCCCGTTTAAACATTAGGCTAACAATCTTAGCCTAATTTTCGTTCGCATAGTTTTTAACATATAATATTAGGCTAAAAACTTAGCCTAATTTAGCGCATACAAATTGGCACAAGGGAATTCATAAACATAAACATGACATAGGTGTAAACTTGCAAAATAGTCAACATGAATGTGAACTTGCAACAAAGTCTAAATCAACATATATGTGAACTTGCATTGAAATAGGTATTTATCCAAATAGGTGTCGCATAATTTAGCATATGATTTAGATAACATAAGTCTAAACTTGTTTTTGGATCTAGGCATAACATCGAACATAACTAGCATATGACAAGAATATGGCATTTTCATAAATATGTATAACTTTATGACAAGGGTGTGAACTAGATCCAATCGCATATCTAATTACAACATGAAACATGTACTAAAGTGGATCTTGACATGGATCCAATTAGGAGCTTGCAACTTTTGTATAAACATAGGGACATGTATATGAACATAACCATTTAGGCATAAAGGTTCTAGCATAAAGTATATACATGGGGTTCTAATCACAAACAACCTATATAATCACATAAACATGAACTATACAACTTGCTTGTGATGTTGTTGTCATTCTAAAAGTACAATAGGATCCACATCAATCTTAATTATACCACAAACATCCAAATTTCATTCGCAACACAATCATTTCAATACATAGATATGAATTAACATCGTCGTTACATAATAGCACAATTCCACTTCCAATTTACATCGAATCAAGTCTTAGTTTTATTCTCATCGGAAAAATCACTATACTTACAACGAATGACGAACTTGGATTCTAGATTCTGAATTCTGAATTTGATATGCTTTCCTTTGGGTAGACTAACGTTGTTTTGATTCGTGTTTTACTTTAGTATTGGCTTGTCTCGAAGCTTTCTAACTGACGGCCACTCCTAGTTTCTTTCCAGCAGCATGACGGCCTTAGTTCTATATTATTTGTGTGAATTTAGGTTTAGACTTGAGCTGTATTTATAGAATTTTAAACTGATTAGAGCCGTCGATTAAGCTAGAGTGAATCCAGACCATCCATCTCAAGAGAAGCCAATCAGAAAGCGACATGTAAGCCCTAGTGACTCAGCCAAGCCTCAGAAATCGACCAGAACCCGACCAGGCCAGCCAGGGCCTGACCAAGCCAGTTTTCTGGCCTGGGCGCACTTGGCAGGTGCGCCAGTGCAAATTTGTACTGGCGCACTTCCCAAGTGCGCCAGTGCATTTTTGTTCTGGCGCACTTCCCAAGTGCGTCAGTGCATTCTGACCCGTTTCTAGTTTTTCTGCCCAACTTTGTTCGTCCATATCTTCTTCATACGGTATCCGTTTTATGCAAACTCGGACTCTATCTCAAGCAGAATTCCGAGACGAACGCAATGACGTAACCCATTTTCCTTAATTCCATTATTTAGAATAAATTATACTTTAATTTGTTAAGTTACAGTTAACAGAAAATTCGGGGTGTTACATTCTCCTCTCCTTAAAGGATTTCGTCCCCGAAATCTTCAAGTCTAGGAGAACGTAAGTCCTAACATCCAATCGTCCATCTACTCAACCAACAAACACAGGCGTCCATTGTCCTTAAAAGACTTCTAATGCTTTATGATTATATGCACAGTGTGTGTATATGTCCTTAACTAATGCAAAATCAGACGGTCTACTGATCCAGTTGACCTCCTTAATGCAAATCATGTAAGTGTCATGAATCCATCATGTATGCAAATTTGTCCTTACTCATAATTCTACATGAGCGCGCAACCGTCAATACAAATGCGACATCCATATGACAACATACCAAGTTTCAACCACATACAAATATGAATACATATATGCATATGCAGTATGAAGTGACTGAGCCGATCTAAAACCTAGGGTGCGTGTGTATATGCATCCACGAGCAACCACTAGCAATCACTTGCAACCACTTGCAGCCATCAACCATAACATGTTTCAAATACATGTTTACATCCAAAGGGGTTTATACCTAAGGATAAAGGATAATATTGAGGAGATGTACCTAAAAAAATAGATATAAGCACAACTTAAGGAAAAAGAGAGATCAATGATGTACCCTCAAAAAGAAAAGGGTAGGCTGCGCGTATTCTGTCTTCAGTTTCCCAAGTCGCGTCTTCCTCAGCGTCGCTCCACTGAACTTTAATGAGCTTGACTTCGCGGTTGCGTAGCTTTTTCACTTCAGTTCCTACGATTCGAGTTGGAACTCTCCTCACAGTTGCTTCGAGTTCCACTTCGGCTTATTCTAAAATGCTTGGCTCCACCACTTCCGCTGATTCATGTAGACATTTTCGGAGATGAGAAACGTGAAAGACGTTGTGAATTCCAGCCAATCTTTTAGGCAGCTCTACTCTATAAGCCATTTTCCCAATTTTCTCGATGATAGGGAACGGTCCTACAAATCTTGGTGCTAGCTTTCCTGCGGATCCGAAGCGAACGACGTTCCTTAAGGGAGATACCTTAAGGAAAACCCTGTCCCCAACCTCAAACTCAAGGTCGGTCCTTCTTTTGTCGGCGTAGGATTTCTGTCTGTCTTGGGCCGCCTTCATTCTCCTTCGTATCAAGTCCACTTTTTCTGAAGTCTCTCTAATCATGTCTGGCCCAAGTATAATCTTGTCGGTAGACTCCCACTAACAAGTTGGTGATTGGCAAGGTCTTCCATACAAAGCTTCGAAGGGCGCCATACCGATGGTGGCTTGGTAACTGTTGTTATAGGCGAATTCCACTAAAGGAAGGTGATCCTCCCAAGTCCCTCCGAAGTCAAGAAAGCACAGTCTTAGAAGATCTTCTAGTATTCTATTCACCCTTTCTGTCTGACCATCAGTTTGGGGGTGATAGGCCATGCTCAAGCATAACTGTGTGCCGACAGCTTCTTGCAGAATCCGTCAAAATTCGCTCGTGAAGATGGGATCTCTGTCATTCACTATGCTGGAGGGTATTCCATGGAGTCGAACTATTTCCTTGAGGTAAAGAGAAGCTAGAGATGAAGCAGTCCTTCTACTTTTGATAGGTATAAAGTGGGCGCTTTTAGTAAGCCAATCCACTATTACCCAAATGCTAGTATAGCCTCTTCTTGACCTAAGCAACCCATCAATGAAGTCCATTGAAATGCAATCCCACTTCCATTGCAGGACTTCTAGAGGATGAAGCAGTCCTCCAGGCTTCTTCTGTTCTACCTTGACCTGTTGGCATGTCACACACTTAGAAACGAAATCTGCCACGTCCTTCTTCATGCCACTCCAATAGAAAACTCTCTTTACGTCCTTGTACGTTTTGTCTCCACCTGGGTGTATTGTCATCTTGGAATGATGTGCTTCCTCGAGAACCTTCTTCACTAAATCCTTAGCTTGTGGGACGCATAGCCTTTCATCCCGTCTCAGCCAACCCTTATCATCGATGGAGTACCTATTGAGGTGACTGGAAGTTTCACCCCTAATTAGTTTATCGATCACATCCACAAGCTGCGGGTCTTCACGTTGTGCGACCCCTATCGAGTCTAAAAGAGTGGGCCGTACTTCTAGGGATGCCAATAAACCAGATATAAAATCTGAGGAGGGCCTAAAGTCAAAACTGGCTATATACTCCAAGCTTTTCCTTTCTACAAAGAGAGGGCTTAGGGTCAGCTTCTTTCTACTCAACGCGTCTGCTACTACGTTGCCTTTGCCAGGAGTATAGGAAATTTCAAAGTCATACGAGGCAAGGAACTCCATCCACCTTTGCTGCCTCAAGTTAAGATCTTTCTGCGAGAAAAGATACTTCAACGATTTATGGTTAGTATATAATTCGAACTTCTCACCTAGGAGATAATGGCGCCAAGACTTAAGCGCAAAGACGATGGCGGCCAACTCAAGATCGTGGGTTGGGTAGTTCTTTTCATGCACTTTCAATTGTCTTCCACCATAAGCTACTACCCTCCCATCTTGCATCAGAACAGCGCCTAGCCCCGTACCACAAGCATCCGTATATACTGTGAACATTTTGCTTCCATCCGGAAAAGTCAGAACTGGGGCTGTTGTGAGAGCCCATTTTAATCGTTGGAAAGAAAACTCGCAATCCAAATCCCACGTGAACGCCAGATTATTCTTTGTTAGCCTTGTGAGTGGAGCTGAGATTTTCGCGAAATACCTAATGAACTTTCGGTAAAAACCGGCTAGCCCAAGAAAGCTTCGGACTTCAGTTGCATTTCTTGGTGTCCTCCAATCCTGCACTGCCACCACTTTCGCGGGGTCCACAGCTAACCCCTCTTTGGACACTATATGTCCAAGAAATCTTACTTCTTCTCTCCAAAAATGGCACTTGGAGAATTTGTCTTTTAGCTGATGTGCACGGAGATTATCCATGATCTCTTTCAGATGCTGAGCATGTTCTTCCTCATTCTTTGAGAAGATCAAAATATCGTCTACGAAGACCACCACGAACTTATTGAGGAATTCTCTGAACACCCTGCTCATTAGGTCCACGAAATAAGCGGGTGCGTTTGTCAAACCGAAAGGCATGACAAGCCACTCGAAGAAACCATCTGGGGTTCTAAACACCGTTTTATCAATACTATCTTCAGCTACCCTTAGCTGATGGAATCCAGTAGCTAGATCAAGTTGGGAGAAGACCGACACACCTACAAGCTGATCAAACAGATCGTCTATTTTGGGAAGCGGGTGTCTATTCTTTTTAGTCAGCTTGTTTAGCTCCCTATAGTCCACACAAAGACGTAGTGAACCATCTGCTTTGGTGGCGAACACCACTGGAGCACCACATTCTGAGATACTCCGCCTTATAAACCCCTTCCCGAGAAGCTCCTTAACTTGCTTACTGAGCTCCTTTCTCTCCTTTGGAGCCATGTGTCTAACAGGCAGAGCTATGGGCTTTGCATTATCAACAAGATATATGCGGAAGTCTATTTCCCGCTTCGGAGGTAAGCCTTTCACCTCTTCAAAGACATCCGGATATTCCCGAACTACTCTAACCGACTGCAAATTCTCAACAGAAGCATCAAGCGACTCTAGATAACTAAGCATAATAGCATTCAAGGGATTACAAGAAATTTCTAGAGTGTTACCCAGCCGAGTCAAGAGCCTAATCACTCTCTTCTCACAATCAAGAATGGCACCATTACTGGATAACCAGTCCATGCCTAAGATCAGTCCATATCCTGAGAAGCCCAAAACAAAGGCACTACATCTAAATTCAATACTTAGAATAGAGATCTTCAAATCCAAGCAAACCATCGACAAATAAGCCGAGCCCCCAATCGGATTTGAAACAACCAAGGGATCTTCTACCATACTAGTGTCTAGGTGCAGAGATTCTACTAAAGAATATGAAATAAAGGAGTGTGATGCACCAGAATCAAAGAGAGTGCGAACTGGATGATCATAAAGATAAACTAAGCTTTCTACAGAAATATTTCTACCTCGTTCCTGTGGAGGTGCCACCAGCGCGTGAACTTGTCCGCCTGAGGTGGATTTAGTCCTCTGTCCATGCCCCCGCTTCTTTGGGCAGTCCTTAGCCAAGTGTCCAGTCTCGCCACAACTGAAGCAACCACCATTCATCTTTGCCTTCTTCTTTCTTCAGTCTTTTGCTATATGTCCCACAATGCCACAGAAATTGCACTTTCTCTTTTCACGGGATTTGTTGTTCTTCCCGCCTTTCTTGAAGTCTGTTTTCTTAGCCTGTAAACCCTCCTTCTTTTCTTGAGGCACTTCCACCTTTGCCTCTTTCTTTCCTTTATCTTCCTCGTGTAGCAGCGCCATGTCCACCAAGCTTTCATAGGTTGCCCCATGGGTATATGGGTCATAGCAAGGCTGTGCAGAGGTTCATTCAGGCCTTTGACGAAGTGAAGGGCCTTCTTGTGTTGGGTATTTACTAAATCCAGCCCAAATCTGGACAGCTGATTGAACTGATTGACGTACTCCATGATCGTCATACTCCCTCGCTTAAGAGTTAGGAACTTCTCCATCTGCAGGCTTCTTTCAGCCTGGGAGAGGAATTTCATCTCAAACCTTATCCTGAAATCTTCCCATGTTTCCACTGGCCTCTCCGCATGCGTAACTTCCCACCAATAGGAAGCTTCATCTTTGAGCAACCACACTGCTAGCTGTATCTTTTTCCTGTCATCAACTTCGAAGATAACGAATAAGTCTTCAGTCTCCTTCAGCCAGTTCCTTGCTACCACAAATGATTCAGTTCCATAAAAGTCCTTTCCTCCCATAGCCTTGAAGTCTCTACACGTCTTAGCGAAAGTATTCCCACGAGGAGGAGGAGGGGGGAGGAGGAACCGCTGCCACCGTAGGAGGAGGAATGTCTGCTGGGCCCGCACCATTGGCCCTAGCCTCTAGGTACCTTCGGAACCAGCCAGGGTTCGGTACTCCTTCTGCAAGGTTAAGATCTCCAGACATGCTGGAACAAAAAGGAAAGTATTCAAAATAAAGGGGTTGAGGGATAGTGCATATGGCTCTGGGGAATTATGCCTTTTAAAAATAACTCTTTTTCTTGAAAATAATTCTTCTTTAAACTTCTTTTTGAAAATATTTTCAAAAACTTTTATCTAGTCTGGTAAATCTATGCTCTGATACCAAGTGAAACACCCCACCCTCCATTAAGGTCACTCACAAGGATCTACCTTAACTTTGGTGGAGGTTTGTAAGTAAAAGTCACAGATAAAACACAAGACAGATATAAACACATATATATAAGCAGCGAAAAACAAACAGACTTTTTATTTCATAAATACGTGTTCATACAAAACATTTCCATAACTGTCACATAATAACTCCCAAAAACATTACATCATCATTTCTGTCTTGGTTATTAAATAAAGAAGCATAAAACATAATTAAAACTGCATAAATCCCCATGATTGTGTCCAACAGCCATAGCCAAAGCAAGAGAGTCCAAACCGTACATCTACTATCTTGAAGCTTGAAAAGACTCTGACTAAGCTGAGTTGTTTCCTCCCTGTGGACCTGGGGGGGAATGGAAAAAGAAGACGAAAGAAAATAGGGTAAGACATAAAGCCTGGTAAGTCTAGTGACTCTTCAGTATCAGAATAAGAATAAGGGCATGATAAGTATAAACTGGAAATAGGTGAGTGTCATAAGCTAAGACAAAGCAGTTTGAATCGAATATACTATCGCACCCCATACTATATCTCTGCACCTACTTGTATTATCTTAACTGTCACCCCATGCTGGAGGTAAAGTGATCCCCTTTTCTAAAGATCGGCTCCTACTCGCATAATCATCTGTGTCTTACGGCCCCCAAAGATTGTAGATACCTATGCTGGCCCCACCATGGGGTTTATCAAGTACCATGGTGGTGACCCGACACAAAACCAGAGATGCATAGGTTATACTACTGGTGCCCCCAGTGCCCTGTTTGTCTGCTCCGAAGTGTGTGCACGCCCGCACTCCGTTAGAACACAGACTGTTGCACCCACCGCTGTCGCTTTTGACCGCTTACAATCAACCCAGTAATCGTGCCTCACCCTGCCAAGTTTCAGGGTACCATGATACCTAATTGGGTTACTGCTGAAATGGGTCCCCGTTACTAGGGTTTTCTAGTCAAACATGTTAAGTGGTTAAGTGTCTGTATTTACCTAACCCCACCCATCAGTATAATTAACATGTTGAATTAGTTAAGTTTTTTTAGTTAACTTAACCCTACCATCCTGACTTGTCTGTCCTTAGCTTTTTAAAGCACCGACCACTCACATTAGACAGATATTGTTACGGTTACTGGATGTGCCGGTCGGTTCCAGGCAGATTTACACCGTAACTCAGTCTAACCTCGGGTCTTTATTGGGCTCAATGCTTAACCACCCACATTGGATAGGTATTGTTGTGAATACTGGACAACCGGGCGGGTCCGGGCGGGTCCGCGCAGGTTTACATCACAACTCAATCCAACCTCGTGTTAAGCATACTCGTATTTTCTAGATTTACATATTTGTCTTTATCACTTAATATATGTAAATTTGTCAACAATTAAATGTTATGGCCCACATTCCAAGTTTAACATTTTTGGTATAAGAATTTATACCGTTTAAATGCCACCAATTTTGGCATGTGACAAACATGCCAATTTCATATATTTTTATGTCAAGTTTTCTAATATTCCCAACGTTACCCCGTTTAAACATTAGGCTAACAATCTTAGCCTAATTTTCGTTCGCATAGTTTTTAACGTATAATATTAGGCTAAAAACTTAGCCTAATTTAGCGCATACAAATTGGCACAAGGGAATTCATAAACATAAACATGACATAGGTGTAAACTTGCAAAATAGTCAACATGAATGTGAACTTGCAACACAGCCTAAATCAACATATATGTGAACTTGCATTGAAATAGGTATTTATCCAAATAGCTGTCACATAATTTAGCATATGATTTAGATAACATAAGTCTAAACTTGTTTTTGGATCTAGGCATAACATCGAACATCACTAGCATATGACAAGAATATGGCATTTTCATAAATATGTGTAACTTTATGACAAGGGTGTGAACTAGATCCAATCGCATATCCAATTACAACATGAAACATGTACTAAAGTGGGTCTTGACATGGATCCAATTAGGAGCTTGCAACTTTTGTATAAACATAGGGACATGTATATGAACATAACCATTTAGGCATAAAGGTTCTAGCATAAAGTATATACATGGGGTTCTAATCACAAACAACCTATATAATCACATAAACATGAACTATACAACTTGCTTGTGATGTTGTTGTCATTCTAAAAGTACAATAGGATCAACATCAATCTTAATTATACCACAAACATCCAAATTTCATTCGCAACACAATCATTTCAATATATAGATATGAATTAACATCGTCGTTACATAATAGCACAATTCCACTTCAAATTTACATCGAATCAAGTCTTAGTTTTATTCTCATCGGAAAAATCACTATACTTACAACGAATGACGAACTTGGATTCTGGATTCTGAATTCTGAATTTGATATGCTTTGCTTTGGGTTGACTAACGTTGTTTTGATTCGTGTTTTACTTTAGTATTGGCTTGTCTCTAAGCTTTCTAACTGACGGCCACTCCTAGTTTCTTTCCAGCAGCATGAC
The DNA here is from genome assembly GCA_030737875.1 of Allium sativum. NCBI lineage: Eukaryota > Viridiplantae > Streptophyta > Magnoliopsida > Asparagales > Amaryllidaceae > Allium > Allium sativum. The sequence continues at coordinate 1,010,500,006 of CM060926.1, read as the reverse complement.
GGCCTTAGTTCTATATTATTTGTGTGAATTTAGGTTTAGACTTGAGTTGTATTTATAGAATTTTAAACTGATTAGAGCCGTCGATGAAGCTAGAGTGAATCCAGACCATCCATCTCAAGAGAAGCCAATCAGAAAGCGACATGTAAGCCCTAGTGACTCAGCCAAGCCTCAGAAATCGACCAGAACCCGACCAGGCCAGTCAGGGCCTGACCAAGCCAGTTTTCTGGCCTGGGCGCACTTGGCAGGTGCGCCAGTGCAAATTTGTACTGGCGCACTTCCCAAGTGCGCCAGTGCATTTTTGTTCTGGCGCACTTCCCAAGTGCGCCAGTGCATTCTGACCCGTTTCTAGTTTTCCTGCCCAACTTTGTTCGTCCATATCTTCTTCATACAGTATCCGTTTTATGCAAACTCGGACTCTATCTCAAGCAGAATTCCGAGACGAACGCAATGGCGTAACCCATTTTCCTTAATTCCATTATTTATAATTAATTATACTTTAATTTGTTAAGTTACAGTTAACAGAAAATTCGGGGTGTTACAGGAGGGGGTGTGCATGTCATAGAGATAGAAAAAAATCAAGCATAGCAACCATCCTCACATCTCTCACTCAGTGCGTAAAGCATACGATACGCATTACTCTGTTCACCTAATCCTTTGGGCCATGACGGAGTCCAACCCCGTATAACTATCACTAAAAGCCCCTAATCCGTCTCTCAGTGGTGAACCAAAATTATAGGTATCGATAACCCCTTCGCACACGTCTCGCAGCAAAGCCCAATCATAAAGTTAACTCGTTGGTTCCCATCTGGATCCTAAGCTATAACCTCTCACTTGGACTACCTTTGCATCTCGGGTTTTGGTCATCATTCCTGTTCGATCTCCATTTGGTTCGGTTCGTAGCTTCAAGCTTCCATTCATGTCTGTACTTCAGTTCAGATATGCATGGTTAGTGACTCGCATGGTTCGTGGGTCCTGCTCGTGGACTACCTTCGGGTCGTGGGGTCCACTCATGACCCATACCCTGGTCATGATGGTGAGCTCGGTTCGTGGCCTTTCTCCCGGTTCGTGGCCTTCATCCTGGTGGTTCGGTTCGTGACTCATGATCATGGCTCCAAGCTTCAGATCGCGGTTCGCGGCTCGCCATCCTAGGGTTTGCCCTATTCCTCACGATCGGGGTGTGGGGTCCGTGATCATTCCTCACGGTCGGGGTGTGTGGTTCGTGATCAGTCCTCACGATCGGGTTCGTGATCATCCTCACGGTCGAGGTGTGGGGGTTCATGATCATCCTCACGATCGGGGTGTGGAGGCGATCTGATCCGGTTCCTGCATAATTTTCTACAATTTTTCCAACGACTGTTTTACGCCATACAACGGCGTTTTCGACCATTCTAACTGTTCTAATCAATCACAAAGCATACCGTACAGTCATAGCAACATGTATAATCAACCTTAAACACCAAAACAACAAATAATCATGTCAATATGGATCAAACATACCCAAAACCCATGTTTTTCCCCTTAATCATGTTTCAGCACAACTAATGATAGGATTAGCAAAACTTATCCGAATTAACCCAAATTTCTAATAGAGGCATAAAATAATATTTAAGAATTTTACAAATTTTTCTAGAATTTTCTTAGCCATAATTTCGCTAATTATCACTAATCACCCCTAATTAGCCATAATTAATGAAAAACAATGCAAATCACTCACCTTTGTCACAAATAAATTATAGATCTGAACTTTGCTACTATTTTGGGTCGAATTCTAATGCAGCACAGCAGCTCCAACTCTGATTTGGTGTTATTTCCCCTTGATTTGACGTAGCTTGGCTTAATCTTCAATTAGAAAGCGATTAGGAGCGAATTGGGATGAAATTAGAAGGTGGAGGCCATGGCTAGGGTTAGAGGAATGTTTTAGACGGCTGAAAAATGAAATAAAATTCGTTTCCTAACTGTTTTCAGCCTCCCCATAACCCTAATCCTGAAATGGGTTATGGGCCCTCTTGCTAATCACCCTAATTAGGCCCGATTAAGTTGTTTTTCACCCTCTAAACCTTAATTCAGCCGTATCTCCCAAACGGTAAGTCCGTTTGGCTAATGTGGCCACTCTAAGGAAAGGTAAACCATCATCCGAATCTAATGGAAGTGGTTTCAGGTCAAAACTCCTTACCAATCAAAAGTTATGAACGAAACAAGATCAGCTAGGGGCAAAACGGTCATTTAAAAATCGACAAAAATCATGAACATGGGAAATGACCCCACTAGTCGTTCCCCAAAAGTACATGACCATACGACTTACCAGGAAAAATAAATAAATATTCTATGATCCTCTGATGCATAGAATGCGGGTCGTTACATTCTCCCCCCCTTAAGAAATTTCGTCCCCGAAATTCTTAACCGAAACATACAAAGAATTCCGCGTGCCTATCAATCATTTTCAAACAACAAAACATACAAAACAACACAACAAGTCTATCCTAGCATGCGGTTTACTAACAAGGGAAGAACTATCACCACCAAAACCTTACCAGGCAAAGAGTTCGAGATACTTCTTCCTTATGTCCTCCTCTTTTTCCCAAGTGCAGCCTTTCTCATCATCACCCCCATTGAACTTTGACTAGTTTCAATGCCTTCCTTCAAAGCTGCTTCGTATCTTTCCGAACAATACACATAGGCTTGCGCTTCCGAACCGCCTTGTGTTCAACCTCGATATCGTCCAACTGATCTGGTGAAATAGTCACTTTAGGGTCTTGCACAAACTTCCTTAACTGGGAAACATGAAATATGTTGTGAACTCTCCCGCCATCTTGTCCGGTAACTCAACTTTATATGCCAAATTCCCATCCTGCTCGAGAACTGAAAATGGACAAACAAACCTTGGTGCTAACTTACCTTTCCCACCAAAACGAATCACATTCTTCAACGGAGAGACCTTGACGAACACCAAGTCATTAACGAAGAATTCCAAATCTCTTCGTCTCTTATCGACATAAGTCTTCTGCCTACCTTAGGTAGTCTTCATTCTCTGTTGGATAACCTTGATCTTGCCTGAAGTTCCTCTTATTATTTCTGGTCTAAGTTCAAATTTCTCACCGTTTTCCAACCAACATGATGGTGCCTTGCACGGTCTTCCGTACAAAGTTTCAATTGGAACCATACCAATACTGGGCTAATAACTATAACTCAACCAGATACAAATGGCCATCCCATGACCCTCCAAAATCCAATATGTAAGTTCTCAAAAGATCCTCTAGTACACGACTCACTCAAATACCATCATGATCTGACCTAGTCCTTGGTAAACCATCAATATAATCCATTGAGACTTGTTCCCATTTCCATTTAGGAATTTCTAATGGTTGTAACAACCCACTAGGCTTCTTTTGCTCAACTTTAACTAACTGGCAATTCATGCATTTGGACATAAACTTCCCAACGTCCTTATTTATCCTTTCCCAGTGGTAGGTCTGATCCATGTCTCAATACATTTTGTTACCACCGGGATGTATAGTCAGTTTCGAGTGATGATATGCTCTATGCACTTCATCTCTCAGTCCGTCTACGTTGGGTACAACAAGTCCCCCATTTTTTCGAAGCCATCCTTCTCGATCAAATCCTTGCTTGATCATTCTCTTTCCATCGATACCCATCTCTACCATAGAGATGATTTCCAATAGTTTAGGATCGTCCTTCTAAATGGAACCAATCCACTCAATCAAAATCGATCTAATCATCAAGGTTACTAGCGTTTATGAATCCAATTCACTCTTGGGTCTGAAATCATATCTTGTGATATACTCTAGTTGCTTCCAACCCTGAAACATAACCTCTAGACTGGCATGCCTCATATTCAATGCAACTGTTACCGCACCTAAATCCTTTGCTATGTCCACTCTGCCCCATGAAGTCATGACAACTTCACTGCACTGGCTCATAGCCTTGCTACGATCACTCTTCCCCATGGAGTAATGACTACCCCACTGCACTGATACAAATGCCTAATGTCCGTCTATACTACCATCTCATTGTTCCCTATCGCTAGAACCCTACAGGTGATAGTCTACTCAAGAGAAGAAAGATAGGGACAAACATAGCAACCATAACATCCATCAAACAAGTCCTACCTATCACCTGCTAAAGCCATGAGCACTTCGACACCTACATGACTGGTCTAACCAATCCCAATATGTCGATTCTTGTATGTCTAGTCCAACCAACATCAAGAACTAATGGAAGCCCAGCCTCCAAACAGACTACCATACGTCCAACGCATGTTTATCCTCCAAGGATAACTAGATCACGTCCAACGGATCCAAGGTAACGGGCGTCCCCGAATACCCCTTCTTTTAGTCCGCCTAAAACACTCGAGTCCTACCAAGTCTATCCATTATCTTGCTGCCCTCTCGAGTCCAACTCGAGCCAATCCATTTCCTTGCAGCCTTCTCGAGTCCAACTCGAGTCAATCTATTACCCATAAACTCAGACCCAGTCTTGAGTATCAATTACTGACAAACTCTAATCCAGCGTGAGTCATCTCCCAATTCGTTGCATCTCCAAGATCAAAAAACAAATCCTATTCCTTCAAAAAGAACATCAACATAGGGTCCTAAACAATCCATTACTTTGCATCTTTCTCGAGTCCCACTCGAGTCAACTCATAACCCTATCGAGTCTAACTCGCATCAGCCCATACCATTGAACAGTCTTATCATGTCACGGCTGCACATCACTCCTCGATTAAGCCAAGATATCATTCAATGGAAATCACATCAACTACTTATATCTCATGCAAACCATCTTAGTCGAACTCGATATTCCTTAAGCACAAGCCCCAAAGGCCTAAACCAATATCAGACAAGCACTCAAGGAACATCTCCTCCGAATTTGGACAATCACGTGAAGTGATACTAGAAAAACAACCAAGCAATGGAGCACTCATTTGCCTCCCAGAGACAACTAGAACTTATTACAACGATAACCTCTCAGCTTCCTTAACTCCAGTTACTATCGCCATCACTAGGTAGGTACCTAATACCACCCTATTCCTTTAGAGTAGATCGACTCCCCAAAATAATGCTAAACCCAGTAAAGCCCAAAACAAAGCAATCAGAAACAAACATACATCCATGACTCGATAAGACCACGTTACGGCAAATCATACTAAGGCTAGTCGAACCACCAACCGAGTTCATCACTACTAAAGGTCTATCAACTATCTCGGGTTTGTCAAACAATACTCAAACAAAAACATCTTAAATTGAAAGCATACCTTTGATAACAACGCCTTTTCCCTTCTGCGCCGCAGTTGGAGCATTCGACGAAGAAGGAACAGCGTTGATAGCGTACGCTTTCATAATCTGCTTCTCCCTAGGAGGTTGTGGACAATCATCCTTGTGGTGTCCCGCCTGGCCGCAGTTAAAGCACTTCCTTTCCTCAGGCTTTTCTCGACAATCTCTGGCATAGTGGCCCTTCTTGCCACAACTAAAGCACTCGCCACCATTCTTTTTCTTCTTATTCTGACCATCCTTGGTTGGGTTCTGCTTCCTCTTGTTCTGAGAATTCTTCTTGCCTTCACCGTCTGCTTGCGGCTTTGGTTCCTCTGTAGATGCAATAATAACTTCGGTCTTTGACTTAGAGAAAAGGCTCTCTGACCTTAATGCCTTTCCTACAATAGACTCGAACGTCCCATCGATATGGTTTATAAGTCTTTCCCCCAAGTACCCATCTGAACCAGTTATGAACTTTTCGTTCTTCTTTTCGACTGTATCGATAAGGGACAATCCATATTTCGATAAAGTGTCGAATTCAGCGATATACTTCGAGACTGCTCTACCATTCTTCTTAAGCTCTAATAACTTCCTGAACAATTCTGATTTATGAGCAACTGGAATAAACTTATCACAAAAGCGAGTCTTAAACTGATTCCAAGTAACTTGATCCTCAGGAGTAGTTGCCTTAATAGAATTCCACCAATTCATAGCTCGTCCTTGTATTTGACGCGATGCTAGCTTCCTCTTCATTATGTCTTCGATTCCCAAATCTTCGACAATGCGCTCATAACTATCTAGCCAATCTTGAACTTCTGTAGCTGACTCCATTCCGTGGAATGGCTTCCCACCAAGGCTAGTGTAATCCTTGTTTAGCATGGTGAAATCGACCCTAGGCGCCTGCACTGCTGTACCACCACCATTAGCAGCATTAGGAATGGCTCCCCGAGCATCCCTAAGAAACTCTCTCATAAGGCCAGTAAACATTGTCCTCATCTCAGCAACATTCCAATTATTGGCTCCTCTACCAGTACCCCTCGTATATTGGCTCATCGTTCAGTCTGTAAAGAGAAAACGATTACCCATTTCCATAGTGGTGCTAGTGCAATGCGACTTCATCCTTAGCTATACTAATAGTGTATATATATAGCTTTTAAAAACAAAAATAATCACAAATACGCGCTCTCATATATGTGTACTATCTCTCCCTGATGACTTCCCCAGGTTAACTACGCAACCTAGAGCTCTGATACCAAATGTGACGGCCTGCCCCGCACCAGCCAACATTTCCAATGAAAGTGCACTGTGCCAATGCCCGACTAGCACAGGACGGTCGCCAAAGAAAGGAAAATAAAGCAATTTGAACTAACAAGGAACCTGTAGAATGTCTCACAGCGCATGGAATAAAATATAATAATAACATACTTGACATAAAACAGGCGAGACAGTGCATAAGCTGAAAACTAAACCATAATCATCGTAGCAGCGGAAATTCAAAATACAGCTTACGATCCACATCATTATTACAACTTCAAAATACTGTCTCTAAGGAAAAATAGAAAGGTGCACTAGTAATGCCCAAAGTAGTGACCAACAACAACACATGGAGATATATGTATATATCATACGTGGAAGCCTCCTGCTCGTCTTCGGTACAACTACTCGTCCATAATCACCTGACCTATCTCTAGTCTGTCCGTTTAAGAGCACCCAGAGTAATAAGAAGAGACATAAAACTCTGGGTCAGACAAAAGTCTGGTCTGAGCGATAGGCAACAAAACAAAACAATTATAGGTATAATCCAATCATACCTGAACCTAGACCTGCAACCAAAGAGTTAGCACAACAAGATGTACAATGCTCTAAGGTAACACTACCATATGTTGAAAGGATACGGGGGAGGGGGTGTGCATGTCATAGAGATAGCAAAAAAATCAAGCATAGCAACCATCCTCACATCTCTCACTCAGTGCGTAAAGCATACGATACCCATTACTCTGTTCACCTAATCCTTTGGGCCATGACGGAGTCCAACCCCGTAGAACTATCACTACAAGCCCCTAATCCGTCTCTCAGTGGTGAACTAAAATTATTGGTATCGATAACCCCTTCGCACACGTCTCACAGCAAAGCCTAATCATGAAGTTAACTCGTTGGTTCCCATCTGGATCCTAAGCTATAACCTCTCACTTGGAGTACCTTTGCATCTCGGGTTTTGGTCATCATTCCTGTTCGATCTCCATTTGGTTTGGTTCGTAGCTTCAAGCTTCCATTCATGTCTATACTTCAGTTCAGATATGCATGGTTAGTGACTCGCATGGTTCGTGGGTCCTGCTCGTGGACCACCTTCGGGTCGTGGGTTCCACTCGTGACACATACCCTGGTCGTGATAATGAGCTCGGTTCGTTGCCTTTCTTCTGATTCGTGGCCTTCATCCTGGTGGTTCGGTTCGTGATTCATGATCATGGCTCCAAGCTTCAGATCGCGGCTCGCGGCTCGCCATCCTAGGGTTTTCCCTATTCCTCACGATCGTGGTGTGGGGTTCGTGATCATTCCTCACGGTCTGGGTGTGTGGTTCGTGATCATTCCTCACGATCAGGGTGTGGGGTTCGTGATCATCCTCACGGTCGAGGTGTGGGGGTTCGTGATCATCCTCACGATCGGGGTGTGGGGGCGATCTGATCCGGTTCCTGCATAATTTTCTACAACTTTTCCAGTGACTGTTTTACGCCATACAGCGGCGTTTTCGACCAATCTAACTGTTCTAATCAATCAAAAAGCATATCATACAGTCATAACAACATGTATAATCAACCTTAAACACCAAAACAACAAATAATCATGTCAATATGGATCAAACATACCCAAAATCCATGTTTTCCCCTTAATCATGTTTAAGCACAACTAATGATAGGATTAGCAAAATTTATCCGAATTAACCCAAATTTCTAACAGAGGCAAAAAATAATATTTAAGAATTTTACAAATTTTTCCAGAATTTTCTGAGCCATAATTTCGCTAATTATCACTAATCACCCCTAATTAGCCGTAATTAGTGAAAAACAATGCAAATCACTCACCTTTGTCACAAATAAATTATAAATCTGAACTTTGCTACTATTTTGGGTCGAATTCTAATGCAGCACAACAGCTCCAACTCTAATTTGGTGTTATTTCCCCTTGATTTGACGTTGCTTGGCTTAATCTTCAATTAGAAAGCGATTAGAGCGATTTGGGATGAAATTAGAAGGTGGAGGCCATGGCTAGGGTTAGAGGAATGCTTTAGGCGGCTGAAAAAAGAAATAAAATTCATTTCCTAACTGTTTTCAGCCTCCCCATAACCCTAATCCCGAAATGGGTTATGGGCCCTCTTGCTAGTCACCCTAATTAGGCCCGGTTAAGCTGTTTTTCATCCTCTAAACCTTAATTCAGCCATATCTCCCAAACGGTAAGTCCGTTTGGCTAATGTGACCACTCTACAGAAAGGCAAACCATTATCCGAATCTAATGGAAGTGGTTTCAGGTCAAAACTCCTTACCAATCAAAAGTTATGAACGAAAAAAAATCAGCTAGGGGCAAAAGGGTCATTTAAAAATCAACAAAAATCATGAACATGGGAAATGACCCCACTAGTCGTTCTCCAAAAGTACATGACCATACGACTTACCAGAAATAAATAAATAAATATTCTATAATCCTCTGATGCATAAAATGCGGGTCGTTACAGAAATACACCAGGCAATATCAGCAAGCTCAACAATCTAAAACTAATTATTTGAGAAATTGCAATATTTAGATATATGTAATTTTAAAAACTGCAAATATTTGTAGTCTAACTAAAAATAAAAACATACATGTTGTTTTTACATTAGGTTTTTGAGAAGGAACCTGTGATGATCCATATCCTACCACCTTCTGAACCGACTTTAAATCACACAAGTCTAGTTCAAAAAATAAGCTTCATTGGAAGGTCCTGCGATAAACCAAATTTCTGACCTTCGATAGTCGATACTTAACACATCCAAAGTGTTCGTGGACCGCAAAATCAAATGTCGCAAACACAATTCATCATGGTTTTATCATAGCAAACACAGCGGAACAAAACAATGTACAATATTCGTTATATATCTTTCCAGCGGAAACTTATACAGTGGAAAAACATTTGTATCATTTGAGATAAACATATTCTTACATCATCAATCGGTCCATATACATCCAAGTATAGATAGTATAATACTTCCTGCCATCTGACGAAGAATTCCAATTTTTCAGAAACAACTGGAAACTCCTCATCCACCCGTTTAATCCTGAAACACACACTCGGATCTGACCCGAGCGTCAAACACTCGGGTCAGGCTTGGATTAACCAGTTTAAGAACTAGGTAACAAACCATAACCAATATCATGCAATCATCAACCAAGTTTCAAAATTTTGAAATTCATGCTTTTGGAAATTGAAGCTATTATAAGACTCAAGCCCCATTACATAATGCAGCGCATATCGGAGGATAGAGTTTTACCTTATAAAAACCAAACATGCTTAATATTCTAAAAAACAAATATTTTGATATTATTGTTAATGTCTAGGTGTGGAAATCACTTTCGAAAGTAAATGTATCAATCTTAGCTCGCATAATCCTTCATCCCATTATGTTGACTATTAGGTTACAAATTAAAACACAATGCTCATACTAAAAGTTGGATTCCATCAATGACCAAGGAAAATTATCTTCCTTAAAAATTCGAAACACCTCTAGCAAGATGTCCCAGGAACCAAATGCATGTGAACCCCCAGATCGACAGAGCTGGTCAGCACTAACATGCTGATTGGAATCTTTCCTGAACATAACGTTTACTGGTTATATTTAACTGTAGTCATCTATCATCAACATAAGTAAACCTGTCTAGGATCCATATTATGGCTTCACTTTTCAGCTAGAAGGAAACGTTAGTCCTTATCTCTGCTAGCCATCATCCTATTTTCGGCCATTCACTGGTTGTGAGGCTCTACAGTCACGTTTCAATGCAAAACTACACTATATCAACCATGCTTTGATCATCATCCACAAAGATCTGCTTTTCAACAAAAGCTTTGATCGGCTCAGCACTTAGCATGCCACACTGTCAATTCACAATATATAATCTGTAACACCCCGTAATTCTATAACGCTAAGATTCACAAATCAAGGAAGAATTAAAAGTTAAAATCAAAATCAAGGGAAACGGACTGCGCCATTGCGTTCGTCTCGGAATTCTGCATGAAAACGAGTCCGATTTTGCGTAAATCGGAGTCCGTATGAGGGAGATATGGCCTCCGGAAGATTCAGCGAAGTTCAAAATTCAAAACATGTCAAGTTCAAAATTCAAATCGGACCCAGATTGGGCTGGGCGGGAATTTTCCCGCCCAAGGCACCCAGGTCGACTGGGTAGTCGACTTGGGGCACCCAGGTCGACTGGGTAGTCGACCTGGGGTCGACCCCCCTGCTTTTTCCTGTTTTCTGCACCTGGTTCGTTCTTCTGTATCTGGACGCCATTCTGACCAGATTCGTTGACTTCTACACTATATAAACAGCCCTAGTCTTCTTCTCTATTCACAATTCTTCTCTACCCTTATGCTGCAAAGATTCTTGGTGAACATGGCCTTTTCCTCTCCTCTTAATTAAATAAATAATATATATAAAATAAATCAACACGACGAAGTGCTGCTCAAATTTGTCAAGAAGAGGTTCGAATCAAGATTAAAGCTTCAGGATGAGAATCAAAGGCTAACTCAAACGATTTCGAGCAACGTCGCACGAATCATAGCATCGCCATCCTTCTATTCTAATATAATTTCTGTAAGTCAGTTATTTCTAGATTTGAACGTTTTTCTCTGTTCGTGACATGAAATTAAAGGAATAAAAGAATATGCCAAATCTCTCTCTCTCTATTCGAATCAGTGCCTATACTCTTGGACCAAATCAAGAACTGTTATGATTCAAGTACAAATGAGACTGTGACTATGAAACTATGGACCTTAAAACCATATGCCTCTTTGACTATGAACATTGCCTATGACTATGAACATTGCCTATGACTATGGACATTGCCTATGACTATGACTGTGACTATGAGAATTATTTCCCTGACTAAGCCTATGCCTTTGATTAGGAAACATAAACTATTGCCTATGACATAACAAGGACAATTGTGACTAAACACCTATGATTCATGACTAAGAAAGTGTTGCTTAAGTTTTTGACTGTGAAATTGGGTCTAAACCTGATTTTCTATTCTGTCTATTCTTGGTTCTCTTTGGTTTTAGACCTTGGGAATTTACCTATTAAGTTAGGTCTACCCATGTTCTTGAACCTACGTCTCTATTCTGTTTATTCTTGGTTTTCTTTGGTTTTAGACCTTGGGAATTTACCGATTAAGTTAGGTCTACCCATGTTCTTGAACCGACGTCATTGTTCAACCCTCTTTATGCCAGTTAGTATGTCTATCTGTTGCATAGCATCTTTAGTTCATTCCCTATTTTCTACGAACCTAGCTTTATTTATAATCTAGACTGAATCACGATTATACGAACGGTGGGAATGCGGTTTGGGCAAAACATGAAATTTACTAAAAACGTAGTTTAACTTGGAAATTGGCATAAATTGGGAACATGTATTATGGCATGTTCATAGAAATGCAAATTGGATAAATTTGACATGAATTAGAAGATGTGTAATTTGAATCTAGTATTGACGTGTAAATCTAGCATTTACATGAATAGTGAACTAGAGTAATAAGCCTAGTTTGACGTGAATTAGAATGTTGAATCGGAATTGGATTAGCTAATCTAGCACGGTAAGTATATTGGCATAAATGTGAAATTGGCCATAATTGGGAATAACTGTCAGGTTTAGCAAAATCATGGTTAGTGACACTTAATTTGGTATAGTTTACATACCAAAAAGCATAAATATGATTTAGAGGGGGAAATGGGCCAAGTTGACAATTTACAATAAAAGAGTAATTAGGAGATAAGTAAATTAGGAATAATTTATAGAATTTGTCCTAAATAAGGAAAATAAATTTAGACAAATTAAAGGTTTATTAACGACATCTCTTTTAATGACACACCAGAAAGTTCTAGGGTGACAGAGAGGATAGTGTCTAGGCTTGAGTTTGGAAAATACAAGTTTCCTGCTCTCCCTGGCTATCCCTAACTGATCCGACGGACGGGATGGTTACTTCAAAACCTGATTTGAAAATTAATCAAAACCCTTTGAACTAGAAAACACGAATAGGCCTAACCCAAGGTTAGACTGAGTTGTGATGTAAATCTGCCCAGAACCAACCGTCACATCCAGTAATCGCAACAATATCTGTCTAATGTGAGTGGTCGTGGCTTTAATCTATTTAATTAAAGCTAGAACAAGAATGGTAGGGTTAAGTTCACTAAGACACTTAACCAATTCAACATGATAACCAGACTGGTGGGTGGGGTTAGGGCCATACAGTTAAGCTAGAATGGAAGGGCTAAGTCCATAGGGACACTTAACCAACTTCACATGGTAACAAGCCAAGATTTGTAGGAGTTAAGTAAAGTTAATACACTTAGACAAATTAACATGTTAACTAGACTAGAAGGTGGGGTTAAGTAAAGTTAATACACTTAGCCAAATTAACATGTTAACTAGACTAGAGGTTGGGGTTAAGTGAAGTTTAATACACTTAGCCAATTTGATATGTTAGCTGGGCTAGACCGTAGGGTTAAGTAACTTGAACACTTAACCATCAGATTGTGATAAAGGAATAGGGTTAAGTCTAAAACGTGAAGGGATAATACTTAACCATTAATAACATGTTAGTTAAAACAGACGGCCATGGTTAGGTTAAAAAGGAACACTTAACCAATACAGGAGGAATGGGTAGGGTTAAGTATTAAGAAATACTTAACCAATATAACTTGGTTTGTGATGGGGTTAAGTCAACATGAATTACTGATAACACTTAACCAGTTTAACAGGATAAATGAAGGGGGTTAAGTTAGCTTGAATTGACTAAAGACACTTAACCAATCCAAATTGACGGGAAAGAGAACTAAGTAGTAAACCTTAGTTAAGAAAACAACGATACTGGAAACTAAGTGGTAAATCTTAGTTAGTAAAACTAAGTAGTAATTCTTAGTATAACACGGGAAGGAGCGAATGTCCGTCTGAGTAAAAAGGAGGCTCCAACGAATTGGGTTACGAAGCCCGAGGCTTCGAGGGGACGTGAGGGTACTCTTGGTATGCCTCTGTGAGGCTGCAGATGATCCGCCTGGGCCCACAGAGGTTAAGGTCTGCGTAGAAGAACCAGGGGTATGCCTTGGTTGCAATATATGGCAACCTAAAGACTAGGATGGACCGGCGTGATTCGGCGAGAAAACGGTAGCCCTGTGATAGCAACTCGTCGTCTACCATCCATCTTGAGTCAATCGAGATACGTGAAGCGGAAAGGCGGAGAACTCCAAAAGACCATATACTTGCTATCTAGTTATGGGTGAGGATGGCCATAGGATAGTAGGGCACCGGGGGCGTGCGTATAGTTCTCATTTTTCAAGGTGTGCCTTTCATTAGTTGAGGGAGGGGTCAAGTGGGACCATAGCCACTGAAATAAAAACAGACCTTAGCATCTGCATCGGCAGATATGTGAAAAGCTCCCGACCGAGTTCTGTATTTCTTGATTTGCCCTGTCACAGGACTCGGACCGCACATTACAGGACATGTGCATCTAGACAAGCGATAACGGTTCGCGATACATGCGTAGGGAAGTGTAGGAACATATACCACTCTAGGTAGTGTGTCCTAGACTTGGGGGCATCGTTCGACAGGTAGCATAATTCCTAGTTGAACTAGGTGGCATAAATCCTGAATCCGAGAAGCATTTAGCAGACAGCGTAAACTCTAGTTGAATCTAGAAAGTACTTGGTAGAAAACCCTAGATTAAATCTAGGTAACAAATAGATAAATGGATACCTGAAGGCGATGGAAAATACAGGGATTGGGATCACGTCAGCGTTACGAGTTGGGATGTTAGTTAGGTGGTGCAGAGATAGTAGAAATCCGTATAACAAGGAAATGGCGAAGCAGCGAAAGTATTAAAGAACATCCAATTTATCTTATCTTAGCATATCTTGTGTTGATCTTGTCTAATCTTGCCAACCCTATCGTCATGGTGTTATCCTGTATTCAGTTAATTCATGTCGTTTTGTTGTTATTCCATGTTCATATGCTAAAAGTTACTGAAGTTACTCAGGCTTTATGTCTGACTCTGTTTTTCTTTCGTCTTCTTTTCTTCCATTCCCCCCCCCAGGTAGTAAAGGAGGGAATAGTATAGCTCAGGTTAAGTTGGACTGTCACTCTTTCCCAGCTTGAAGATTTGTCGAAGTTTTTCTTGGATTCTCTTTTCAGATGCTATGGCTGGTTCTTGCTACATTGGGGAATATAAATGTATTTTTATGCTTCTTTATTTTGTAAGACAGATGACACTCTGGTATTGTAAAGAAATCTTTGTACAAACTATTTTATCAATAAAGCAAAGTTTTATTTTCTGTTGTTTAATTTCTGTCTGTCTTGTAATTTATCTGCATCTTTTACCCTAAATGCTCCACAGAACTTAGTGCATTCCCTTTGTGAGTGACACTAACGGACGTAGGGTGTTACACATGGTATCAGAGCTGAAGGTTACCAGATCAGATAATGGATTTGAAAAATTATTTTAAAAACGGTTTTTAAAGAAGCATTTTCAAAAGAAAAGATTTGTTTTAAAGGCATATTCCCCAAAGCCATACGCACTATCTTCTCTTCCTCTGTTTGAATTCTTGTCTCCTTCCTTCTTGGGTCTCTGGGGGCTCCTGGCTTTCTGGAAGGTAACCTCATCGAAGGGCAAAGTAGTGCCCGGCTTCCATCCATAGCCGTAGTTGTTTCATCTACGGGCAGTTTTCTTTCGAAGCTTATAGGGTTTTCCGGACGATGGAGGCAGTATTCGAGAGATTTGTCAACATGACTACACACGGAAGGAGATGAGGAGTTTGGCTAAGGAGCACAACCCTAGGATGAGGAATTCATGGATGTAGGTTTAGCTCACGAAGGAGGAAGAAATTGTAAAACCTAAGACAAGAGGAAGTATTTTTACTAGGGTAGGATAGGGCATATAATTAAAAGGACAAGGGAAAGAACGAGGACAAGATTTTCAGAAGGACAAGTACATGCTTTCGCCACCAAGCGTACCTAGGAGAAAGGTAGTCCGGTTGGAAGAGTCTAGTTTTCTGTTCGTACTATTTCCTTAGGTTCTAGCGCTTCGCAATTGTGCATATCTACTTTCATAGTTAAGTCTCTGCACCATAGTACTTGTATAGTAGAAAGATCCCACTAGAGTCTCAAATCCAATTGGTGGTCCGACCAGTTTATTTTTGGTTAATAGGGATTTGAGAATAGCTATCGAGTTTGCTTATATCATCTCATGTAGATCTTCTAAATTCGGGGGAGATATTCCTTGGGTGCTTGTCTGATATTGGTTTAGGCCTTTGGGGCTTGTACTTGAGGAATGTCAAGTTCGGTTTGGATGGTTTGCGTGAGAGATGAATAGTTGTGGCAGGCACTCTAAAAAGCACGTAGTGACCTTTCGACTCTTATAGTTATGGCATGGCGGATAAGAGGGAAACCTCTAATCATCTTCGTACGTATACTTGGTACCGTGATTGACGTCTGGGAAATGGAGAGCAGAAACTTCACAATCGTGAAGTTAAATTAGTTAAGAGACAGTGGAGTAAAGCTCAAGAAGGCTAGATACTAGCGTCATACCCTTTTTCTTAAGGGTGCATCCTTGATTTCTTTGTGTAGGAGCTTTACGCATAATTGTTTCTCTCTTTCCAAAGTATATCCTTTAGGTCGTATCTTCGATCCTTAGGTAGAAGCCAATGGATGTAAACATGTATTTGAAAACATGTTATGGTTGATGGTTGCAAGTGGTTGCAAATGGTTGCTCATGGATGCATATGCATACGTATTAGGCACTAGATCAGTTTAGACGCTTTCATATTGCATTTACAGATATGTAATTGTTTGAAAGTTGAGCCTGATATGTTATCATATGGATGTTGCATATGGATGAATGGCTGTGCACGCATGTAGTATTTACATAACTAGGGATGCTTGCATACATGATTGGACGCATGGCACTGACATGACTCGCATTAAGGAGGTCGACTGAATCAGTAGACCGCCTGATTTTACAGTAGATAAAGACATATACACACACTATGCATATGAACATGAAAGCATTAGAAATCTTTTAAGGACAATGGATGCCTGTGAGTGAATGGTTGAATAGATGGGTGATTGGATGGTGGGACACATTCTTCCTAACTTGAAGATTTCGGGGACGAAATCCTTTTAAGTGGGGGAGAATGTAACACCCCGTAATTCTGTAATGCTAAGATTCACAAATCAAGGCAGAATTAAAAGTTAAAATCAAAATCAAGGGAAACGGGCTGCGCCATTGCGTTCATCTCGGAATTCTACATGAAAACGAGTCCGAGTTTGCGTAAATCGGAGTCTGTATGAGGGAGATATGGCCTCCGGAAGATTCAGCGAAGTTCAAAATTCAAAACAGGTCAAGTTCAAAATTCAAATCGGACCCAGATTGGGCTAGGCGGGAATTTTCCCGCCCAAGGCACCCAGGTCGACTGGGTAGTCGACCTGGGTCACCCAGGTCGACTGGGTAGTCGACCTGGGGGTCGACCCCCCCTGCTTTTTCCTGTTTTCTGCACCTGGTTCGTTCTTCTGTATCTGGACGCCATTCTGACCAGATTCGTTGACTTCTACACTATATAAACAGCCCTAGTCTTCTTCTCTATTCACAATTCTTCTCTACCCTTATGCTGCAAAGATTCTTGGTGAACATGGCCTCTTCCTCTCCTCTTAATTAAATAAATAATATATATAAAATAAATCAAGATGACGAAGTGCTGCTCAAGTTTGTCAAGAAGAGGTTCGAATCAAGATTAAAGCTTCAGGATGAGAATCAAAGGCTAACTCAAATGATTTCGAGCAACGTCGCACGAATCATAGCATCGCCATCCTTCTATTCTAAAATAATTTCTGTAAGTCAGTTATTTCTAGATTTGAACGTTTTTCTCTGTTCGTGACATGAAATTAAAGGAATAAAAGAATATGCCAAATCTCTCTCTCTATTCGAATCAGTGCCTATACTCTTGGACCGAATCAAGAACTGTTATGATTCAAGTACAAATGAGACCGTGACTATGAAACTATGGACCTTAAAACCATATGCCTCTTTGACTATGAACATTGCCTATGACTATGAACATTGCCTATGACTATGAACATTGCCTATGACTATGGACATTGCCTATGACTATGACTGTGACTATGAGAATTATTTCCCTGACTAAGCCTATGCCTTTGATTAGGAGACATAAACTATTGCCTATGACATAACAAGGACAATTGTGACTAAACACCTATGATTCATGACTAAGAAAGTGTTGCTTAAGTTTTTGACTGTGAAATTGGGTCTAAACCTGATTTTCTATTCTGTCTATTCTTGGTTCTCTTTGGTTTTAGACCTTGGGAATTTACCTATTAAGTTAGGTCTACCCAAGTTCTTGAACCTACGTCTCTATTTTGTCTATTCTTGGTTTTCTTTGGTTTTACACCTTGGGAATTTACCTATTAAGTTAGGTCTACCCATGTTCTTGAACCGACGTTGTTGTTCAACCCTCTTTATGCCAGTTAGTATGTCTATCTGTTGCATAGCATCTTTAGTTCATTCCCTATTTTCTACGAACCTAGCTTTATTTATAATCTAGACTGAATCACGATTATACGAACGGTGGGAATGCGGTTTGGGCAAAACATGAAATTTACTAAAAACGTAGTTTAACTTGGAAATTGGCATAAATTGGGAACATGTATTATGGCATGTTCATAGAAATGCAAATTGGATAAATTTGACATGAATTAGAAGATGTGTAATTTGAATCTAGTATTGACGTGTAAATCTAGCATTTACATGAATAGTGAACTAGAGTAATAAGCCTAGTTTGACGTGAATTGGAATGTTGAATCGGAATTGGATTAGCTAATTTGGCACGGTAAGTATATTGGCATAAATGTGAAATTGGCCATAATTGGGAATAACTGTCAGGTTTATCAAAATCATGGTTAGTGACACTTAATTTGGTATAGTTTACATACCAAAAAGCATAAATATGATTTAGAGGGGGAAATGGGACATGTTGACAATTTACAATAAAAGAGTAATTAGGAGATAAGTAAATTAGGAATAATTTATAGAATTTGTCCTAAATAAGGAAAATAAATTTAGACAAATTAAAGGTTTATTTACGACATCTCTTTTAATGACACACCAGAAAGTTCTAGGGTGACAGAGAGGATAGTGTCTAGGCTTGGGTTTGGAAAATACAAGTTTCCTGCTCTCCCTGGCTATCCCTAACTGATCCGACGGACGGGATGGTTACTTCAAAACCTGATTTGAAAATTAATCAAAACCCTTTGAACTAGAAAACACGAATAGGCCTAACCCGAGGTTAGACTGAGTTGCGATGTAAATCTGCCCGGAACCAACCGGCACATCCAGTAATCGCAACAATATCTGTCTAATGTGAGTGGTCGTGGCTTTAATCTATTTAATTAAAGCTAGAACAAGAATGGTAGGGTTAAGTTCACTAGGACACTTAACCAATTCAACATGATAACCAGACTGGTGGGTGGGGTTAGGACCATACAGTTAAGCTAGAATGGGAGGGCTAAGTCCATAGGGACACTTAACCAACTTCACATGGTAACAAGACAAGATTTGTAGGGGTTAAGTAAAGTTAATACACTTAGCCAAATTAACATGTTAACTAGACTAGAAGGTGGGGTTAAGTAAAGTTAATACACTTAGCCAAATTAACATGTTAACTAGACTAGAGGTTGGGGTTAAGTGAAGTTTAATACACTTAGCCAATTTGATATGTTAGCTGGGCTAGACCGTAGGGTTAAGTAACTTGAACACTTAACCATCAGATTGTGATAAAGGAATAGGGTTAAGTCTAAAACGTGAAGGGATAATACTTAACCATTAATAACATGTTAGTTAAAACAGACGGGCATGGTTAGGTTAAAAAGGAACACTTAACCAATACAGGAGGAATGGGTAGGGTTAAGTATTAAGAAATACTTAACCAATATAACTTGGTTTGTGATGGGGTTAAGTCAACATGAATTACTGATAACACTTAACCAGTTTAACAGGATAAATGAAGGGGGTTAAGTTAGCTTGAATTGACTAAAGACACTTAACCAATCCAAATTGACGGGAAAGAGAACTAAGTAGTAAACCTTAGTTAAGAAAACAACGATTCTGGAAACTAAGTGGTAAATCTTAGTTAGTAAAACTAAGTAGTAATTCTTAGTATAACACGGGAAGGAGCGAATGTCCATCTGAGTAAAAAGGAGGCTCCAACGAATTGGGTTACGAAGCCCGAGGCTTCGAGGGGACGTGAGGGTACTCTTGATATCCCTCTATGAGGCTGCAGATGATCCGCCTGGGCCCACAGAGGTTAAGGTCTGCGTAGAAGAACCAGGGGTATGCCTTGGTTGCAATATATGGCAACCTAAAGACTAGGATGGACCGGCGTGATTCGGCGAGAAAACGGTAGCCCTGTGATAGCAACTCGTCGTCTACCATCCATCTTGAGTCAATCGAGATACGTGAAGCGGAAAGGCGGAGAACTCCAAAAGACCATATACTTGCTATCTAGTTATGGGTGAGGATGGCCATAGGATAGTAGGGCACCGGGGGTCTGCGTATAGTTCTCATTTTTCAAGGTGTGCCTTTCATTAGTTGAGGGAGGGGTCAAGTGGGACCATAGCCACTGAAATAAAAACAGACCTTAGCATCTGCATCGGCGGATATCTGAAAAGCTCCTGACCGAGTTCTGTATTCCTTGATTTGCCCTGTCACAGGACTCGGACCGCACTTTACAGGACATGTGCATCTAGACAAGCGATAACGGTCCGCGATACATGCGTGGGGAAGTATAGGAACATATACCACTCTAGGTAGTGTGTCCTAGACTTGGGGGCATCGTTCGACAGGTAGCATAATTCCTAGTTGAACTAGGTGGCATAAATCCTGAATCCGAGAAGCATTTAGCAGACAGCGTAAACTCTAGTTGAATCTAGAAAGTACTTGGTAGAAAACCCTAGATTAAATCTAGGTAACAAATAGATAAATGGATACCGGAAGGCGATGGAAAATACAGGGATTGAGATCACGTCAGCGTTACGAGTTGGGATGTTAGTTAGGTGGTGCAGAGATAATAGAAATCCGTATAACAAGGAAATGGCGAAGCAGCGAAAGTATTAAAGAACATCCAGTTTATCTTATCTTAGCATATCTTGTGTTGATCTTGTATAATCTTGCCAACCCTATCATCTTGGTGTTATCTTGTATTCAGTTAATTCATGTCGTTTTGTTGTTATTCCATGTTCATATGCTAAAAGTTACTGAACTTACTCAGGCTTTATGTCTGACTCTGTTTTTCTTTCGTCTTCTTTTCTTCCGTTCCCCCCCAGGTAGTAAAGGAGGGAATAGTATAGCTCAGGTTAAGTTGGACTGTCACTCTTTCCCAGCTTGAAGATTTGTCGAAGTTTTACTTGGATTCTCTTTTCAGATGCTATGGATGGTTCTTGCTACATTGGGGATTATAAATGTATTTTTATGCTTCTTTATTTTGTAAGACAGATGACACTCTGATATTGTAAAGAAATCTTTGTACAAACTATTTTATCAATAAAGCAAAGTTTTATTTTCCGCTGTTTAATTTCTGTCTGTCTTGTAATTTATCTGCATCTTTTACCCTAAATGCTCCACAGAACTTAGTGCATTCCCTTTGTGAGTGACACCAACGGACGTGGGGTGTTACATAATCAGTGTCTATTAATATATAACCCTCTAAGAACATAAGTCTCAGAGGAGGGTGTTAAGCTAAGAGAATAAATTCTCTGCCATGAACTGATATAATATTAATCAAAACCAACTGGTTATGTTATAAAATAGAACGTGAAACACACATACATTTGCAAGTCCATTCTTGGTTTTGAACGAAATCGAAGGCGCTTTATTCCACGACCCCGCTTGGGTGGGAAAGCCCTTGCAATCCAATTTGTTACAAGTACGGTTAGATCGCCATCATAATATAACCTCATAATTAGATGGCAACCCGAGGCATTGATGAGCAATCCTTCTGATGTGAAGGCTCCGGTCTTCAATCACAATCAACGTTGTTTTCATTACGTTGTTTAGTTATTCACAATGGGTTAAAACCCGGTCATTCTGAATAACTTTTGCATCTTTAAAATCAACGAAGATATACAAGATATCTTAAGTCTCATTCCATTTTGGGAATATTCGTTTACTCAAATTATCCTTTTCATTTAGGAATTACTCCCTCAAATCTTATCAAAGATTTATACACTTTAAACTTTTGTTTAAAATTTTCATTGATCATATCTCTCATCCTAAATCATACTTTCAATTTCTTATCTTGTCGCTTACGCGAAAAACACGCTTATCTTCTTTCAAGAGATACCTAAACTTGTTCCCATTATCGTTTGATAGGGAAAACTCTTTCATTCAATCTTTATATTTGAATTAAATAAACATTTCACTTCAACTTATATTGGAAAATTATCTTTTCATTTTGCCAGGTTTAAATAACAAATGTTATTTAAAACATTGTTCACGATAAACCTAAAACCATACTTTCATATCAAATGAAATCTTCACGAATATCTTATCAGTTTATAATCGATATAAATTCCCGTATCTAACTAATACTATAAATGAAATAACGGAAAAGCCTTTTAAATTCCTCAAATAGTAAAGGTCTTCATTTACAGAGACCCATCTTGATTTTCACTAAATCGATTTCCATTCAGTTCCAGATTTATTTGAAAAACATAGCTTTGGTTTAAACCTTCTTAAATACCAAATATATCTCAAAACTTCATTTTAATCCTTAAGATATGATTACAAATCATTTGGATATCGTTGGTTATCTCAAAACCTTTTTGTTTTAGATCGTTTCGAAAAACATCGCAAATAGTATTGTTGAAACAGTTCTTTTTCGAGAAAATAGCTTTTTAACTTTCCAAACTTGATATATTCAATTCCAACCTCTTTAAATTCATTTATTATGATTTATCATAATTTATTCAAATTTTTAATAATTTAAAAATAACTTATTTTCTTAAAATCCCATTTCGGGTCAATAACGGCACTAGCACTATTTTTATTCAAATTTTATTTAACTTATCTCAAGATTTGACCATTGGATTTCAAAACTTTACATATCAATGGAAAGATATTTTCATTTCGATCCAAACGTATTTTGTTTCGGGAAAGTTTGACGGTCGGATCTCCTGGTACGTCTGTTTGAAGTCTATGGTCGAAATTCGCAAACTACCACTGCGCGACTAGTTCTATTCCAACCAAACTTCAAATATAATTAAAAATTGAATCGAATACCCTCTAAAATAGTAAATTAATTATATAATAACTGTATAATTATTTTCAAAAACTATATTTTCCATTTTTCACTTCAAATTCAAATATTTCCATTAAATGGATATTATAAGATTATTAAAATAATATATTTTTCAAAACTTATCCGTTTGAGCCTAAATTTTCTTGAAGCTCATTATAAAAATAAACAAGATAGGTTTGAAAAGGAAATCTTGTTAAAAAATTTACCTGATACCCTAACCGTACTTCACTTTTCCCAGTTATTGTTCATTTTAAAATAAAATTTAAAACAAGCCTTAATTGTTTGAAAACGATTTTAAATCAATTTCTTTTCTTTACAATGACTATTTGAAATCATTTAAACTAGCTTTCCAAATTGTTTCGGATTTATAATTCAAACTTTTATTTTTCACTCGGTATTTTGTTAATAAAATATTCAATTTAATCCCAATTTGGAATAAAACTCAATTATCGTCCATATAATTCAACTTATATTGATTCAATATGTCATTAATATTCAAACAACATTTACCAATCATTAACTAACATATAATGGCATTTTCAACCTAAGTGTTAAGATTATCAACATTTCATAATCACTGTTGCAAACCAATTTTCAATCCAGATTATTCTCTGTCATGAATAACTGATTAGCTAATATTTTCTAGTCAATCCAAATCAAAACATACCAACTTACAACATATAAAATGGTTTACCTATGTCAGGTTTATACTGACAAAAGTTGCGTCAATATAAATCAATGTTTACTATTCATTCTATAAACTTGTTTATTCAAGTAAACATTTCGACTACCATTTTCACTATATTTATATTTATTTACTATTTTGGATATGGTAAATTATCCAAACCTTGTTGTTAACAGTTTAATCACTTAAAAACACAATGTACCTTGCAAATATTCATTTTCCAATCGATGTACATGAAACATTTCAACCAAGTTATTAACCAATTCAACCAACCATTTTTTTTATGGTTTCAACTTCCAAATAATTTATGCTAACATATAATTTACTAACCAATTTCCAACAATTCATATTCATTTTCTAGGCACATTCAACATTGAACACTTACGCGTATAATCATTTGCATACAACATTAACAACCACATATGCATATATTAATTCAAACGTGAGTTATAAATTGATCACCATTGCTTTCCACTCCTTTTAACTTTTAAAGCAAGGATCTTTATTACTCCATAACTTCAATAGCAACCAAATGTACAATGCATGCACCAAATACACTTATGTGGTTAATATATATATATATATATATATATATATATATACACACGTTCTAACTTTAGTTTAAAGAGGAAAGATTGGATCTTTACGGGTCTTAAGAAGAAAAGAAAGGGTTTAAGGGGTGTATGGGGTTCACGACAAAAGGGGGCCCATAGGTGTGACGTGGGAGAGGGGGAGAGCTGACGTAGAGGGTAGGAAGATGATGGTGGTATTTGGTGGTGGTAGGATATTGGTTATATGGTGTAAATAAATTTAAAGAGAGCTTGAAGTGGTTTTAGGAGAGAAAGGTGGGGTCTTTGAGGTGGTGGGGCCTATGAAAGGGCACGGCAAGAGGGTGGTGGCTGGTGGAGGCTGCGACGGAGTTGGGGGAGGGTGGTGGCCGACATGGGAAGGGTGAGGGAGAGAAGGAGGAATGAAAGAAAGAAATGAGAGAATGAAGTTGAAAGTAAGAAGAGATGGTTTCTTTTATAGGCTATGGAGGAAGGCATGGAATTGTGAGGTGTCAGCAATCTAAGGAGATGGCTTGACAACTCACAAAAAGAACAAATGGGTAATTAGGGGGTGACACCTCAAAGGAAACACACATTAACTTAAATGTCTTGTTTTTAGCTAGTTTCACAACAAACACTTATAAACGTTTTACTATGACATATAAATGTGTAACACCCCACGTCTGTTAGTTTCACTCACAAAGGGAATGCACTAAGTTATGTGGAGCATTTAGGGTAAAAGATGCAGATAAATTACAAGACAGACAAAAATTAAACAACGGAAAACAAAACTTTGCTTTATTGATAAATAGTTTGTACAATGATTTCTTTACAATATCAGAGTATCATCTGTCTTACAAAATGAAGAAGCATGAAAATACATTTATATTCCCCAAATTTAGCAAGAGCCGGCCACAGCATCTGATAAGAGAATCCAAGTAAACTTCGACAAATCTTCAAGCTGGGAAAGAGTGACAGTCCAACTTAACCTGAGCTATACTACTCCCTTCTCTACTACCTGGGGGGGAAACGGAAGAAAAGAAGACGAAAGAAAAACAGAGTCAGACATAAAGCCTGAGTAAGTTCAGTAACTTCTAGCATTTGAACATGGAAAATAAAACGACATGAATTAACTGAATACAAGATTACACCATGATGATAGGGTCAACAAGATTAGACAAGGTAGTTACAAGATATGCTAAGATAAACTGGATACGCTCTAATACTTTCACCGCTTCGCTATTTCCTTGTTATACTGGTTTCTATATCTCTGCACCGCCTATCTAGTGTCCCATCTAGTAACGATAACGTGATCCCAATCCCTGTATTTTCCATTGCCTTCCGGCATACATTCATTATTTATTACCTAGATCAAATCTAGGGTTTTCTATCAAGTGCTTTCTAGATTTAACTAGAGTTTTACGCTATCTGCTGAACGCTTCTCAAGTTCAGGGTTTATGCCACCTAGTCCAACTAGGGATTACGCTACCTGTCGAACGATGCCCCCAAGTCTAGGACACACTACCTAGAGTGGTATATGTTCCTATACTTCCCCACGTATGTATCGCGAATCGTTATCGCTTGTCTAGATGCACATGTCCTGTAATGTGCGGTCCGAGTCCTATGACAGGGCAAATCCAGGAATACAGAACTCGGTCGGGAGCTTTCAGATATCTGCCGATGCAGATGCTAAGGTCTGTTTTTATTCTAGTGTCTATGGTCCCACTTGACCCCTCCCTCAACTAATGAAAGGCACACCTTGTAAAATGAGAACTATACGCCGACGCCCGGTGCCCCACTATCCTATGGCCATCCGCAACCATAACTAGATAGCAAGTATATGGTCTTTTGGAGTTCTCTGCCTTTCCGCTTCACGTATCTCGATTGACTCAAGATGGATGGTAGACGACGAGTTGCTATCACAGGGCTACCGTTTGCTCGCCGAATCACGCCGGTCCATCCTAGTCTTTAGGTTGCCATGTATTGCAACCAAGGCATACCCCTGGTTCTTCTACGCAGACCTTAACCTCTGTGGGCCCAAGCGGATCATCTGCAGCCTCACAGAGGGATACCAAGAGTACCCTCACGTCCCCTCGAAGCCTCGGGCTTCGTAACCCAATTCGTTGGAGCCTTCTCTCTATTCAGACGGACATCCGCTCCTTCCCGTGTTAGACTAAGAATTACTACTTAGTTTTACTAACTAAGATTTACCACTTAGTTTCCAGAATCGTTGTTTTCTAAGGTTTACTACTTAGTTCCCTTTCCCGTCAATTTGGATTGGTTAAGTGTCATTAGTATTATCCCTTCATGTTTTAGGCTTAACCCTATTCCTTTATCAAAACCTGATGGTTAAGTGTTCAAGTTTACTTAACCCTACGGTCTAGCCCAGCTAACATATCAAATTGGCTAAGTGTATTAAATCTTACTTAACCCCAACCTCTAGTCCAGTTAACATGTTAATTTGGATAAGTGTTTTCTTAGTTACTTATCCTCTACAAATCTTGTCTTGTTATGATGTTAAGTTTGGTTAAGTGTCCCTATGGACTTAGCCCTCCCATTCTAGCTTAACTGTGCTTAAGTTGGTTAAGTGTTCCTATGGACTTAACCCTCCCATTCTAGCTTAACTATATGAACCTAACCCCACCTACCAGTCTTGTTATCATGTTAATTTGGTTAAGTGTCTTAGTTAACTTAACCCTAGCATTCTTGTTCTAGCTTTAACTAAATAAATTAAAGCCACGACCACTCACATTAGACAGATATTGTTGCGATTACTGGATGTGCCGGTTGGTTCCGGGCAGGTTTACATCGCAACTCAGTCTAACCTCGGGTTAGGCCTATTCGTGTTTTCTAGTTCAAAAGGGTTTTGATTAATTTTCAAATCAGGTTTTGAAAGTAACCATCCCGTCCGTCGGATCAGTTAGGGATAGCCAGGGAGAGCAGGAAACTTGTATTTTCCAAACTCAAGCCTAGACACTATCCTCTCTGTCACCCTAGAACTTTCTGGTGTGTCATTAAAAGAGATGTCGTTAAGAAACCTTTAATTTATCTAAATTTATGTTTCCTCATTCAGGCCAAATTCTATAAGTAAATTATTTCTAATTTACTTATTTCCTAATTACTCTTTTTAATGTAAATTGTCAACATTTATTCTTACGGCCCATTTTCCCCTCTATATCATGTTCATGCTTTTTGGTATGTAAACCATACCAAATGAAGTGTCACTAACCATGATTCTGCTAATCCTGACAATTACCCCCAATTATGGCAAAATTTCAAGTTTTATGCCAATGTACTTATCGAGCCAAATTAGCTAATCCAATTCTGATTAACATTCTGATTCACGTCAAACTAGACTTATTACTCTAGTTCACTATTCATGTAAATGCTAGATTTACACGTCAATACAAGATTCAAAGTACACATCTTATAATTCATGTCAAATTTATCCAATTTGCATTTCTATGAACATGCCATAATACATGTTCCCAATTTATGCCAATTTCCAAGTTAAACTACGTTTTAGTAAATTTCATATTTTGCCCCAAATCGCATTCCCACCATTTGTATAATCGTGATTCAATCTAGATTATAGGTAAATCTAGATTCGCAGAAAATAGGGAACGAACCAAAGATTGCTATGAAAAGGATAGATATAACAACTGGCATAAAATGGTTTTGAATAACGACGTAGGTTCAAGAATATGGGTAGACCTAGCTTAATAGGTAAATTCCCAAGGTCTAAAACCAAGAATAGACAGAGTAGGTTCAAGAACATGGGTAGACCTAACTTAATAGGTAAATTCCCATAGTCTAAAACCAAAGATAACCAAGAATAAACTGAATAGAAAGTCAGGCCTAGATCCAAAATAAACAGCATGGTTTTATAAATACAATGTCATGGGCATAAATAATAATCTTATATTCATAGTCATAGGCAATAATCCTCACAGTTCAATGAATCACAGTCTTAGGCGATGTTCATAGTCATAGGCAATAGTCCTCATAGTTCAATGAATCACAGTCTTAGGCGATGTTCATAGTCATAGGCAATAGTCCTCACAGTTCAATGAATCACAGTCTTAAGCGATGTTCATAGTCATATGCAACGTTCTTAGTCATAGGAAATATTCATAGTCATAGGCAATATTTTATGTCCCAAAATCAAAGGCTTATGTTCATAGTTCCAAGGCATATGGTTCCAAAGTCCATAGTTTCACCGTCACAATCTTATTGGTCATCGAGTCACAACAATTCTTAATTAGGTCCAAAGGTACAAGCACTGATTCAAGAAGAAAGATTAGGCATAGTCTTTTATCCCTTTGATTTCATGTCGCGAATAAAAGCAAAACGTTCAAATCTAAAAATAACTGACTTACAGAGATTAGATTAGAATAGAAAGGAGGCGTAGAAGATCATTCGTTGAAGTCGTTTGAACCTCCTTTTGAATCCTAACTTGAATCTCTTCTTCTTGAAAGTCTTTTGAGCAGCATCTCCTCGTCTTGTTTTATTTTATATATATTATTTATTTATTTATATATTTTAGAGGAGGAGAAGAAGCCATGCCTAACTAGAATCTTCGCAGCATAAGGGTAGAAAAAGAATTGTGAATAGAGAAGAAGACCAGGGCTGTTTATATAGTGCTAGGCGGACGAACCTGGTCAGAAAACGTGACCAAATACAGCAGAACGAACCAGCTACAGAAAGCTGGAAAAAGCGGGCAGGTCGACACGAGGGGGGTGTCGACTGCGCAGTCGACACCTCTGTCGACTTGACCTGGGCGGGAATTTTCCCGCCCTGCCCCCTGCGCGTTTGAATTTCGAATTTAACTCTATTTTAAACTGTTTTGAACTTGGAATTTTCTGAAAACTTTGACGGGCCATATCTTGGTCATACGGACTCCGATTTTCAAAAACTCGGACTCTATTTTGCGTATTTTTTCGAGACGAACGCAATGGAGCAGCCCTTTTCCCTTGATTTTGATTTTTACTTTTTATTCTTCCTCGATTTGCGAATCTTAGTGTTACAGAATTACGGGGTGTTACATTCTCCCCCACTTAAAAGGATTTCGTCCCCGAAATCTCCAAGTTAGGAAGAACGTGTCCTACCATCCAATCACCCATCTACTCAACCATTCAGTCACAGGCATCCATTGTCCTTAAAAGATTTCTAATGCCTACATGTTCATATGCATAGTGTGGCTATATGTCTTTATCTGATGCAAAATCAGGCGGTCTACTGATTCAGTTGACCTCCTTAATGCGAATCATGTCAGTGCCATGCGTCCAATCATGTATGCAAGCATCCCTAGTTATGTAAATACTACATGCGTGCACAGCCATTCATCCATATGCAACATCCATATGATAACATATCAAGTTCAATTTACAAACAAATACATATCTGTAAATGCAATATGAGAGCGTCCGAACTTGATCTAGTGCCTAATACGTATGCATATGCATTCACGAGCAACCATTTGCAACCACTTGCAACCATTCAACCATAACATGTTTCAAACACATGTTTACATCCATTGGCTTCTACCTAAGGATCGATGATACGTCCTAGAGGATATACTTTGGAAAGAGAGAAACAATTATGCGTAAAGCTCCTACAAACAAAAGAAATCAAGGATGCACCCAAGGAAAAAGGGTATGATGCTAGTATCTAGCCTCCTTGAGCTTTACTCCACTGTATCTTAACTAATTTGACTTCAGGATTGTGAAGTTTCTGACCTCCATCTCCAAAGTAAACAGATGTCAACTATGATACCAAGTGTATGTACTAGGATGATCAGAGATCTCTCCTCCTAGCTTATCCATCATGCCATAACTATAAGGGTCAAAAGTTCGCTACGTGCTTTTTGGAGTGCCTGCCACAACTATTCATCTCTCACGCAAACCACCCTAGTCGAACTCGACATTCCTCAAGTACAAGCCCCAAAGGCCTAAACCAATATCAGACAAGCATCCAAGGAATATCTCCTTCGAATTTAGACGACCTACGTGCGATGATATAAGCAAACTCGATAGCTATCCTCAAATCCCTACTAAAAATAGACTGGTCGGACCACCAATTAGATTTGAGACTCTAGTGGGATCTTTCTACTATACAAGTACTATGGTGCAGAGACTCAACTAGGGAAGTGGATATACTCAAATGCGAAGTGCTAAATCCAAAGGAAAGAGTACGAATAGCACAACTAGACTCTGCCAACAGAACTTTACTACCTTTTCCCTAGGTACGCTTGGTGGTGAAAGTATGTACTTGCCCTTCTGAAAATCTTGTTCTTCATTCTTGCCCTTGTCCCTAATTATATGCCCTATCATACCCTAGCAAAGATACTTCCTCTTGTCTTAGGTTTTATGATTTCTTTCTCCTTCGTGAGCTAAATCTACATCCATGAATTCCTCATCCTCGGGTTGTGCTCCTTAGCCAAACTCCTCATCCCCTTCTGTGTGTAGTCATGTTGACAATCCCTCGAAAGCTGCCTCCATCGTACAGAAAATCCTACTAAGCTTGGAAGAAAACTAATCGCAGGTGAAACTACTACGGTTATAGATGGAAGTCGGGCACTACTTCGCCCATCGATGAGGTTACCTCCCAGAAAGCCAGGAGCCCCAAAGACTCAAGAAAGAAGGAGACAAGAATTTAAACAGAGGAAGAGAAGACAATGCGTATGGCTTTGGGGAATATGCCTTTAAAACAAATCTTTTCTCTTGAAAATGCTTCTTTTAAAACCATTTTGAAAATAATTTTTCAAATCTTTTATCTGATCCGGTAACCTTCAGCTCTGATACCACGTGTAACACCCCACGTCTGTTAGTGTCACTCACAAAGGGAATGCACTAAGTTCTGTGGAGCATTTAGGGTAAAAGATGCAGATAAATTACAAGATAGACAAAAATTAAACAGCGGAAAATAAAATTTTGCTTTATTGATAAATAGTTTGTACAATGATTTCTTTACAATATCAGAGTATCATCTGTCTTACAAAATGAAGAAGCATGAAAATACATTTATATTCCCCAAATTTAGCAAGAGCCAGCCATAGCATCTGATAAGAGAATCCAAGTAAACTTCGACAAATCTTCAAGCTGGGAAAGAGTGACAGTCCAACTTAACCTGAGCTATACTACTCCCTTCTCTACTACCTGGGGGGGGGAAACGGAAGAAAAGAAGACGAAAGAAAAACAGAGTCAGACATAAAGCCTGAGTAAGTTCAGTAACTTCTAGCATGTGAACATGGAAAACAAAACGACATGAATTAACTGAATACAAGATTACACCATGACGATAGGGTCAACAAGATTAGACAAGGTAGTTACAAGATA
Organism: Allium sativum; assembly: GCA_030737875.1. Lineage (NCBI taxonomy): Eukaryota > Viridiplantae > Streptophyta > Magnoliopsida > Asparagales > Amaryllidaceae > Allium > Allium sativum. Next base: position 1,010,468,570 of record CM060926.1, on the reverse strand, counting down.
TGCTAAGATAATCTGGATACGCTCTAATACTTTCGCCGCTTCGCTATTTCCTTGTTATACTGGTTTCTATATCTCTGCACCGCCTATCTAGTGTCCCATCTAGTAACGATAACGTGATCCCAATCCCTGTATTTTCCATTACCTTCCGGCATACATTCATTATTTATTACCTAGATCAAATCTAGGGTTTTCTATCAAGTGCTTTCTAGATTTAACTAGAGTTTTACGCTATCTGCTGAACGCTTCTCAAGTTCAGGGTTTATGCCACCTAGTCCAACTAGGGATTACGCTACCTGTCGAACAATGCCCCCAAGTATAGGGCACACTACATAGAGTGGTATATTTTCCTATACTTCCCCACGTATGTATCGCGAATCGTTATCGCTTGTCTAGATGCACATGTCCTGTAATGTACGGTCCGAGTCCTGTGACAGGGCAAATCAAGGAATACAGAACTCGGTCGGGAGCTTTCAGATATCTACCAATGCAGATGTTAAGGTCTGTTTTTATTCCAGTGGCTATGGTCCTACTTGACCCCTCCCTCAACTAATGAAAGACACACCTTGTAAAATGAGAACTATACGCCGGCCCCCGGTGCCCCACTATCCTATGGCCATCCGCAACCATAACTAGATAGCAAGTATATGGTCTTTTGGAGTTCTCCGCCTTTCCGCTTCACGTATCTCGATTGACTCAAGATGGATGGTAGACGACGAGTTGCTATCACAGGGCTACCGTTTGCTCGCCGAATCACGCCGGTCCATCCTAGTCTTTAGGTTGCCATGTATTGCAACCAAGGCATACCCCTGGTTCTTCTACGCAGACCTTAACCTCTGTGGGCCCAGGCGGATCATCTGCAGCCTCACAGAGGGATACCAAGAGTACCCTCACGTCCCCTCGAAGCCTCGTGCTTCGTAACCCAATTCGTTGGAGCCTTCTCTCTATTCAGACGGACATTCGCTCCTTCCCGTGTTAGACTAAGAATTACTACTTAGTTTTACTAACTAAGATTTACCACTTAGTTTCCAGAATCGTTGTTTTCTAAGGTTTACTACTTAGTTCCCTTTCCCGTCAATTTGGATTGGTTAAGTGTCATTAGTCAATTCAAGCCAACTTAACCCTCTTCATTCATCCTGTTATACTGGTTAAGTGTTATTGGTAACTCATGTTGACTTAACCCCACCACAGACCAAGTTATATTGGTTAAGTATTTCTTATTACTTAACCCTACCCATTCACCCTGTATTGGTTAAGTGTTCCTTTTTAACTTAACCTTGCCCGTCTGTTTTAACTAACCTGTTATTAACGGTTAAGTATTATCCCTTCATGTTTTAGGCTTAACCCTATTCCTTTATCAAAACCTGATGGTTAAGTGTTCAAGTTTACTTAACCCTACGGTCTAGCCCAGCTAACATATCAAATTGGCTAAGTGTATTAAATCTTACTTAACCCCAACCTCTAGTCCAGTTAACATGTTAATTTGGATAAGTGTTTTCTTAGTTACTTATCCTCTACAAATCTTGTCTTGTTACGATGTTAAGTTTGGTTAAGTGTCCCTATGGACTTATCCCTCCCATTCTAGCTTAACCGTGCTTAAGTTGGTTAAGTGTTCCTATGGACTTAACCCTCCCATTCTAGCTTAACTATATGAACCTAACCCCACCTACCAGTCTTGTTATCATGTTAAGTTGGTTAAGTGTCTTAGGTAACTTAACCCTAGCATTCTTGTTCTAGCTTTAACTAAATAAATTAAAGCCACGACCACTCACATTAGACAGATATTGTTGCGATTACTGGATGTGCCAGTTGGTTCGGGCAGGTTTACATCGCAACTCAGTCTAACCTCGGGTTAGGCCTATTCGTGTTTTCTAGTTCAAAAGGGTTTTGATTAATTTTCAAATCAGGTTTTGAAAGTAACCATCCCGTCCGTCGGATCAGTTAGGGATAGCCAGGGAGAGCAGGAAACTTGTATTTTCCAAACTCAAGCCTAAACACTATCCTCTCTGTCACCCTAGAACTTTCTGGTGTGTCATTAAAAGAGATGTCGTTAAGAAACCTTTAATTTGTCTAAATTTATATTTCCTCATTCAGGCCAAATTCTATAAGTAAATTATTTCTAATTTACTTATTTCCTAATTACTCTTTTTAATGTAAATTGTCAACATTTATTCTTACGGCCCATTTTCCCCTCTATATCATGTTTATGCTTTTTGGTATGTAAACTATACCAAATGAAGTGTCACTAACCATGATTCTGCTAATCCTGACAATTACCCCCAATTATGGCAAAATTTCAAGTTTTATGCCAATGTACTTATCGAGCCAAATTAGCTAATCCAATTCTGATTAACATTCTGATTCACGTCAAACTAGACTTATTACTCTAGTTCACTATCCATGTAAATGCTAGATTTACACGTCAATACAAGATTCAAATTACACATCTTATAATTCATGTCAAATTTATCCAATTTACATTTCTATGAACATGCCATAATACATGTTCCCAATTTATGCCAATTTCCAAGTTAAACTACGTTTTAGTAAATTTCATATTTTGCCCCCAAATCGCATTCCCACCGTTCGTATAATCGTGATTCAATCTAGATTATAGGTAAATCTAGATTCGCAGAAAATAGGGAATGAACCAAAGATTGCTATGAAAAGGATAGATATAACAACTGGCATAAAATGGTTTTGAATAACGACGTAGGTTCAAGAACTTGGGTAGACCTAACTTAATAGGTAAATTCCCAAGGTCTAAAACCAAGAATAGACAGAGTATGTTCAAGAACATGGGTAGACCTAACTTAATAGGTAAATTCCCATAGTCTAAAACTAAAGATAACCAAGAATAAACTGAATAGAAAGTCAGGCCTAGATCCTAAATAAATGTGAAGACCCGTAACTTCCCCGTAAAGGAAAGCGACGGATAGTTCGAGAACAAGCCACAACAGAACGCATACAGAAGAACATTTCATTGTATATTACAACAATGCATCAGATTACATGAATATACAGAGTATAAATGAATATTACACAGAAATATCAGAGATTTAAATTACATTTAAATACATAGCAGCGGAAAATAATACAATACACAACTAGAATGAGATATACGGATCAAAGCTTTCCGGATATCGTTCCAGCTGTAAACCAGGATCCTGTGAATATAAATCTGCAAAACCAAAACTACTAGCTGCCCGTGTCAAAATAAGGGCACCCAGAGTTTAGGTTAAAACAATAAACTCCAGGTCAGTCATGTGACTGGTGTGAGAACTAAAACAGTTATTAATCTTTATTTTCAAAGGTAAATCAAGGGACCACGCCGTATAACACGGAACGGGTTTCCTCCCAAGAATACCAGTGCATAAACAACAGCGCAATGCTAAAAAAAAGAAAAATGAAGCTGTTATAAGACCCAGGTCCCATCACACAATGCAACGCAGTCGAGGATAGGGTTTTTCCCTTATAACAGCTAAAGAATGCTTGATACGTTTAAAACAAATCATTTGATACTATTATAAGTGCATAGTGTATAAAACAACTTCAAATCATAAGTATCAATCATAGGCGGCATAAGCGCCCCATCCCACTATGTCGCCATATATAGGATTACAATTAAAACCGCAAATGTCACGTATTTGGAAATTGGATTTCCATCTATGAACCGAGGCAAAAGATAGTCCTCAACCGATTCGAGACTGCCTAGTCCGAGTCTCAGGATCAGAGCTCGAGTGACCCTTGGATCGTCAGGGCCGGTCCACACGGAGTGGATTAAAATGCCTGAACATGCGTTTCTCCGCCCTATGGGGCGTAAACGAGCCAACTAAATGACTCCATCGGTTCGAGAACGACCGATCAATCCGAGGCGCCTCGCAACAGCAACAACCACATAAGTCAAACTCGTCAGGGCGTGTAAAACCACTGACGCCACTTCTAACTAGGAAGAAACGCATGCCCTCCCTGAGGTCCGTCTCCCGTTTTTGGTTCATACCTGGTGTGAAACACGCGAGGTAAACGTTACACAAAGCTACGCCACAAAGGCCGTGCTTTGATCATCACCACAAGACTTTGCTTTTCAACAGAAGCCTTGATCATTTGCATCTTAGCATGCCACACAGGCAAACCATCCTATGCAACCGATATCAGTCACACAGAGTGAAATCCGATGTCAGACACACAGTCCATTTACAAGTCCGTTCTGGGTCTGAACGAAACCGGAGGCACCTAGTACCCCGCATATCCATTGATCTCCAAGTACGTCTGGACGATCACTAACTGTTTCCATCTTCTTGGGTGTACAGCCCAATCAAGATCATCAGTTATCACCCAAACGACGTGAAGACCTCCGGTCTTCGACCATCGTCTTCATCTTCGACTTATCGTCGTATCAGTTATTCAGAATGGGATAAACCCGGTCTTTCCGAATAACTCGCGTATATATTATAAAAGTGTTACACAAACACAACATACGCCTCATTCCAATTCATTAGTCACTAACCGTAAATTAATCAAGAGAATAATTCCCCAAATATTAACCCCGAAGGCCGAAACCAACATCAGATCAATATCCAGAAAACCATTCTGCTTGGCTAACCGGCAGTTAGTTCCTAAATTTCACGTTCAAATCTAATTAAAGATTTAACTATCGCCTGGAGCAAAACTGGTGATACTCCATTCTCGATCTTTTCAATCTAATTAAAGATTCATTAAAACTCCACTTAGTTTTAATCTTTATCTGGGTTAAAGAATCAGTGTCATTTAAAACACGATTCACGATAAACCCAAAATCACATTCCATTAATTATCGGGTTAAAGAACAAGTGTTATTTAAAACACTGTTCACGATAAACCCAAAAATCAATACCAATTCAATTCCAATTAAATATCATTTAATTGGTACACTTCATTAAATCTAAATAAAAAGATTTAATCATTTCTCAACTGGGTTCAAGAACAGTGTTAGTGAAGACACCATTCACGACAAACCCAAATCACATTCATTAATTATCGGGTTAAAGAACAAGTGTTATTTAAAACACTGTTCACGATAAACCCAAAAATCAATACCAATTCAATTCCAATTAAATATCATTTAATTGGTACACTTCATTAAATCTAAATAAAAAGATTTAATCATTTCTCAACTGGGTTCAAGAACAGTGTTAGTGAAGACACCATTCACGACAAACCCAAATCACATTCGATATTCAATACAAGGCTCTGAATAGAAAATATATCGGCTTATATTCAATATCAAATTCTACGACTAACAAATGTCGTATTGGAAATAACGATATAAATATATATATCTTTCAAATTTCCATAACAACACCTGTATAATCACGAATTCCAACATCGAAATATTCCGAAGACAATTTCGATTCAAATCCACTCCAATGCAATCATTGGAAATTTTGGTTATTTTCAAAACCCTTTTCGAATTCAATTTATTTATTTAAAAATAAATAGAATTATAATTCTAGTTCAAACTAGTTCATTTCGATAAAAATCTATTTTTATCTTTTCAAATATGGAGTTTTTCATCCCAATTCTTTCTAAATCATTTCTTATGATTTTACATAAATTATTACTATTTTTAATAATTTTATCAAGGCCCGTACAGTCGATTTCCATCAATGGCCCTCGAACTGCACTTACAGCGACCTTTTTCAAATTTGATTTGGACATAATTCCAAATCCAACCGTTAGATTTCAAATTTCTAACATTCATTAGAAAGCTCTTTTCGATACGAACCCAACGGTTCCGGTTTTAGGAGAATCCGACGGTCGGATCTCCCGTAATGTCCGTTTGAAATAAATGGTCGAAATTCGCGAACTGCCGCGGCGCGTTCTATTCAGGCCATTATATTATATATATATATATATAATATATATTTCGTCGATTTCTATTTAAAACGAATTATATAAATAGTTTTAAATTCGTTTCAAAAGCAATTTCAACTTCCTTTTCAATTCAAATCAAAATTGAATTCTTCTTTATAAATTCGTTTTAAAATTCATTTCTATTCAATTCAAATTTCAATTCAATTTGAATTCATTTCAATTCACTTTCAATTCCATTTGAATTCGTTTTCAATTCAATTCATTTCGAAATCGTTTTCAATTCAATTCATTTCGAAATCGTTTTCAATTCAATTCATTTCGAAATCGTTTTCAATTCAATTCATTTCGAAATCGTTTTCAATTCAATTCATTTCGAAATCGTTTTCAATTCAATTCATTTCGAAATCGTTTTCAATTCAATTCATTTCGAAATCGTTTTCAATTCAATTCATTTCGAAATCGTTTTCAATTCAATTCATTTCGAAATCGTTTTCAATTCAATTCATTTCGAAATCGTTTTCAATTCAATTCATTTCGAAATCGTTTTCAATTCAATTCATTTCGAAATCGTTTTCAATTCAATTCATTTCGAAATCGTTTTCAATTCAATTCATTTCGAAATGAATAAAATCGATATAAATATCGTTCACGTCAAAATGGCGTCAATCTAATCAACACGGCTTCATATATTCCTTTATTTTCAAATATTCTATTTCAAATATTTCTTTTTCAAATATTTCTTTTTCAAAACTGGAATGAGGCCCAATCAATTACCATATAAAATTAATTATATGGATTTTCATACAACACATGTATATAATAGCATTGAAAATAATCAACCATCAACCAAAGTGCACTACACTGTATAAGCATCAAATATAGATATTCAACGCTTATAACAGCCTGTCAATCAATCGATCGACATATTTAATCAATCAGGATGAGTGAAGTTCAAATTTCATCCTAACACCCGTGTGGGGTTTCAAACAATCAAACACCTATTTTATTTGTGCTGTTGGGCGATGTGTAAAATTTATCGTCCCAATCAATGTCATTCAAATAGGTGTACATAAACAAACCGTCCGGTTTATAAATGAATATTTTATTTTATTCACTTCACGTTAAAAATTATATTTTTAACGATAAAACATTTTATTTAAATCTATGAATTTCTATTCAATTCATTTATTCTATAAAATGATATTTTTATTTTTCTAACATATTTTAGAAAATTTCGGCGGCATAACGGCACGATACTAGAAACGAGACAAGGCCTAGCCTTATCCCCGGTCTAGTGAAGGCCCACGCCATTCACATATCAATTTTAATCAATTCATTATGCAAACCACAAAATTTGGAGTAAGAGTCTAACCTAGCCTTACTCCTTCGCCTTATAACGGCGCACGTCTAATCCTAACCAATTCATCGATTCGATTTTTCATACCACAAATCACATTCAAACCAATATCGCAATCAATCACCAATCAATCAAACAAACAAGTCCATGGTCTGTGGACGATTGTGTCGGGTGCTACTAAGCACCGTCTGCATCCTTGTATATATATATATAACTAGAAATAAAATAGAAAGGTGAGAAATTCTCACTTATAGCTATCCTAGCTCCACGGCACTTCTTTTGCAGAAATTTCGTCGTTCTCGCCTCTTCGTCAGCTTCGTCGCCCGTATCCACTACATATATAAAAATCGAATTTTTACTTCGCTATTCAATATATAAGAATCGAATTTTTAGTTCAAAGTTCAATATATAAAAATCGAATTTTTATTTCGCTATTCAATATATAAAAATCGAATTTTTAGTTCGCTATTCAATATATAAAAATCGAATTTTTAGTTCAAAGTTCAATATATAAAAATCGAATTTTTATTTCGCTATTCAATATATAAAAATCGAATTTTTATTTCGCTATTCAATATATAAAAATCGAATTTTTATTTCAAAGTTCAATATATAAAAATCGAATTTTTATTTCGCTATTCAATATATAAAAATCGAATTTTTATTTCGCTATTCAATATATAAAAATCGAATTTTTATTTCAAAGTTCAATATATAAAAATCGAATTTTTATTTCGCTATTCAATATATAAAAATCGAATTTTTAGTTCAAAGTTCAATATATAAAAATCGAATTTTTATTTCGCTATTCAATATATAAAAATCGAATTTTTAGTTCAAAGTTCAATATATAAAAATCGAATTTTTATTTCGCTATTCGATATATAAAAATCGAATTTTTATTTCGCTATTCAATATATAAAAATCGAATTTTTATTTCAAAGTTCAATATATAAAAATCGAATTTTTATTTCAAAGTTCAATATATAAAAATCGAATTTTTAGTTCAAAGTTCAATATATAAAAATCGAATTTTTATTTCAAAGTTCAATATATAAAAATCCCATTTTTCTTTCGCTATCTCCTATATAAAGATGCTATTTTTTTTTATATTCCTACAATGCAAAGATCATATTTTTATCTTTCTTCAATATAAAAGATTATATTTTTACTACTTTAAAAAAATATAAAAATCATATTTTTAATACTTTAAAAATATAAAAATCATATTTTTCTCTAATATAGATTCCGCCTTTTCCATTTCAAAGATCTAATCTTTCTTTTTTAAAAAAAACAGTTTTCTCCTTTCTTAAAAATTTCAGTTTATAAATTCTAAAAATTTCAGTTTAAAAATTCTATAAATTTCAGTTTATAAATTCTATAAATTTCAGTTTATAAATTCTATAAATTTCAGTTTATAAATTCTATAAATTTCAGTTTATAAATTCTATAAATTTCAGTTTATAAATTCTATAAATTTCAGTTTATAAATTCTATAAATTTCAGTTTATAAATTCTATAAAGAGAGAAGAAGGAAAAATAAAAATAAAAATAAAACCAATATTAAAACTTACAGCGAAAGGCGAAGGGGGCGGTTTTCGTCTGTGCATCGACTGGAAGCGGAGGAGCATCGAAGAGGCGCGGGAGGGTGGTCATCGCGGTGTTGGCGGTTGTTGCGATTCGGGGCTTTGGGGTTTCTCGGGTTCGATGTCGGCTAGGGCTAGGGGCTCGCGAGGTTCACGCGATTGGGGGGGGGGGTTTCGATTTGGCGGAGGATCGAGGGGAGAGGAGGGAGAAGGAAGGCGGCGGCACGCATTAGGCGGAGGACCGCCTCCGTTCGATTTCGTTCTTCTTTTTTTTTTTTTCTTTTTTCTGATCGGATTGAAAATGAAAGAGGGGGGGGGGGGGCCAGAGCGGGTTTAAGGGTAGAGGTTTTGTTTTTTTTTTTTTTATTAATTATTTAATTTGCAAAAGTTGACTTTTACATACGACCTCGAAACGAGGCCCACCGCCTGTCGTCCATAGCGTTTCACCCCCATTATGAACACAATGGGATATGTATCGCAAGCCGATTCGACTGTTTGAATCAGTTTCCGTTTAATTTACATTTAAATCATTATATTGAATTTTAAACGCACATTTCAAATTACCGGGGCCACATACTAACTAGAAAAATTCCCGAAAAATATTTTCTAGCTTCGTATTGACGATACGGTCCTAACAAAACTAGTTTCGTCGAATTCTGAGACCGTTGGAAAAATGGCCAATTTCCAGTCGATTAAAATCAACTGAAATGGTCAAAACACGTTTTCCTTTGCCACGCTCACATATTGATTCGAAAAATTATGAAATTTGAAACCTAGCAATAACTTCACATCACGGACCCAACAAAACTGGTTTCGTCGAAATCCGAGGTCGTTTGCAAAATTGCTATTTTTAAGGGCCTTATATATATAAAAATATATATAAATTCCACAGCGACTATTTCTAATTTTAAACTGGACATATCTTACCATTTCTAAGATGAAATCTCAGTTTGTTAACTTCGTTACAAAGATATAGTTATACAGATTCAAATATTTCTTGTTTCGTTCAATTCTGACTTATATTGAATCCTGTATATTCATTTGAAATTAGAAATCGAATTTTCGAACTACCGCGCCATTTTCAATTCCTTTTATAATTATATATAATTATTTATATTCTAACGACAACGTATATAATATATACGTTCGAATTCTATTCAAAATAAATTTCTCGTCGATATTATTTAAAATAATTCATTTTAAATAATCAAAATTCGCTAAAATCGCCAAAATAAAAATTTTAAACTGGCCCAGAATTTCCGGGTTGTTACAATCTCCCCCACTTAAAACTTTTCGTCCCCGAAAAGGAACAAAGTCGAAAGTGGTTTGATTATTCAACTCTATGATCGATCTGGCTTCCATTCTCCAACCTTTCAGTTTCTGAGAATTTTCAAAATTTCAAAAATTTGGCTAACACCCTAAATTTTCGAAAAATTTCGCCATAACCTCCCCTGCAATGGGAGCATCGGGGAATTTCAAATAGCTTCCCCGGTCCTTCAGATCTCAAAAAGAAAAAGAAAAAGCCAAGCGGCTAGCCAATAGGCTCACAAAATCATCATCACCCAAACGAAACAGGAAATTATGTAGTAAACATGTACCTATTTGTCGGGCAAACAAATTTTATTCTCTGGCTCTAGCCTCCTTGCTATGACCTGTTCAATGATATATATGTATATGCAAGCAAACGCAACCAATCTTCGATATAATTCAATATTTGGTTCTGTTAGGCTAAATGGCTAAAAATTAGCAACCAAATAAACAAACAACACAATCATCAATCAATTAGTGAATTAGAGTTTCAAATTCATAATTTTGATACATATACAAAAATCATATTTTTGATGCCAAATCACAACAATAAGCCCTATCTAATTTTGGTTCTCACACCAGCCTAATGGAAATATATAGATATTACACGTTCGTCACTCGAATATAAATTCTGATGATGATATATCAATCATCAGAATCACCCCCGGGCGACTAGAGTGCGACTCTATATCTATCCAATATATTAAAACTTCGAATACACGCGGATCAGACGTATACGCAAAATCTATATATACTGGATTGTCCACATCAATTTAAATAGATAATCAAATACGAATAATTGATTAAATTTTCAAAACAAAAATTTGTTTTCATTTTCAAAAATATACTCTTCACACTCGTTCTAGGATACTACTGATCCCATCTCTAACGAGTCATTCTCGTTGGATATTACTAATCCAATTTCTGATGAATTCTTTCGTACGGTTCTAATGTGTCTTGTTCTCTGCTTTGTAAACCAAAGCTCTGATACCAACTGTGAAGACCCGTAACTTCCCCGTAAAGGAAAGCGACGGATAGTTCGAGAACAAGCCACAACAGAACGCATACAGAAGAACATTTCATTGTATATTACAACAATGCATCAGATTACATGAATATACAGAGTATAAATGAATATTACACAGAAATATCAGAGATTTAAATTACATTTAAATACATAGCAGCGGAAAATAATACAATACACAACTAGAATGAGATATACGGATCAAAGCTTTCCGGATATCGTTCCAGCTGTAAACCAGGATCCTGTGAATATAAATCTGCAAAACCAAAACTACTAGCTGCCCGTGTCAAAATAAGGGCACCCAGAGTTTAGGTTAAAACAATAAACTCCAGGTCAGTCATGTGACTGGTGTGAGAACTAAAACAGTTATTAATCTTTATTTTCAAAGGTAAATCAAGGGACCACGCCGTATAACACGGAACGGGTTTCCTCCCAAGAATACCAGTGCATAAACAACAGCGCAATGCTAAAAAAAAGAAAAATGAAGCTGTTATAAGACCCAGGTCCCATCACACAATGCAACGCAGTCGAGGATAGGGTTTTTCCCTTATAACAGCTAAAGAATGCTTGATACGTTTAAAACAAATCATTTGATACTATTATAAGTGCATAGTGTATAAAACAACTTCAAATCATAAGTATCAATCATAGGCGGCATAAGCGCCCCATCCCACTATGTCGCCATATATAGGATTACAATTAAAACCGCAAATGTCACGTATTTGGAAATTGGATTTCCATCTATGAACCGAGGCAAAAGATAGTCCTCAACCGATTCGAGACTGCCTAGTCCGAGTCTCAGGATCAGAGCTCGAGTGACCCTTGGATCGTCAGGGCCGGTCCACACGGAGTGGATTAAAATGCCTGAACATGCGTTTCTCCGCCCTATGGGGCGTAAACGAGCCAACTAAATGACTCCATCGGTTCGAGAACGACCGATCAATCCGAGGCGCCTCGCAACAGCAACAACCACATAAGTCAAACTCGTCAGGGCGTGTAAAACCACTGACGCCACTTCTAACTAGGAAGAAACGCATGCCCTCCCTGAGGTCCGTCTCCCGTTTTTGGTTCATACCTGGTGTGAAACACGCGAGGTAAACGTTACACAAAGCTACGCCACAAAGGCCGTGCTTTGATCATCACCACAAGACTTTGCTTTTCAACAGAAGCCTTGATCATTTGCATCTTAGCATGCCACACAGGCAAACCATCCTATGCAACCGATATCAGTCACACAGAGTGAAATCCGATGTCAGACACACAGTCCATTTACAAGTCCGTTCTGGGTCTGAACGAAACCGGAGGCACCTAGTACCCCGCATATCCATTGATCTCCAAGTACGTCTGGACGATCACTAACTGTTTCCATCTTCTTGGGTGTACAGCCCAATCAAGATCATCAGTTATCACCCAAACGACGTGAAGACCTCCGGTCTTCGACCATCGTCTTCATCTTCGACTTATCGTCGTATCAGTTATTCAGAATGGGATAAACCCGGTCTTTCCGAATAACTCGCGTATATATTATAAAAGTGTTACACAAACACAACATACGCCTCATTCCAATTCATTAGTCACTAACCGTAAATTAATCAAGAGAATAATTCCCCAAATATTAACCCCGAAGGCCGAAACCAACATCAGATCAATATCCAGAAAACCATTCTGCTTGGCTAACCGGCAGTTAGTTCCTAAATTTCACGTTCAAATCTAATTAAAGATTTAACTATCGCCTGGAGCAAAACTGGTGATACTCCATTCTCGATCTTTTCAATCTAATTAAAGATTCATTAAAACTCCACTTAGTTTTAATCTTTATCTGGGTTAAAGAATCAGTGTCATTTAAAACACGATTCACGATAAACCCAAAATCACATTCCATTAATTATCGGGTTAAAGAACAAGTGTTATTTAAAACACTGTTCACGATAAACCCAAAAATCAATACCAATTCAATTCCAATTAAATATCATTTAATTGGTACACTTCATTAAATCTAAATAAAAAGATTTAATCATTTCTCAACTGGGTTCAAGAACAGTGTTAGTGAAGACACCATTCACGACAAACCCAAATCACATTCATTAATTATCGGGTTAAAGAACAAGTGTTATTTAAAACACTGTTCACGATAAACCCAAAAATCAATACCAATTCAATTCCAATTAAATATCATTTAATTGGTACACTTCATTAAATCTAAATAAAAAGATTTAATCATTTCTCAACTGGGTTCAAGAACAGTGTTAGTGAAGACACCATTCACGACAAACCCAAATCACATTCGATATTCAATACAAGGCTCTGAATAGAAAATATATCGGCTTATATTCAATATCAAATTCTACGACTAACAAATGTCGTATTGGAAATAACGATATAAATATATATATCTTTCAAATTTCCATAACAACACCTGTATAATCACGAATTCCAACATCGAAATATTCCGAAGACAATTTCGATTCAAATCCACTCCAATGCAATCATTGGAAATTTTGGTTATTTTCAAAACCCTTTTCGAATTCAATTTATTTATTTAAAAATAAATAGAATTATAATTCTAGTTCAAACTAGTTCATTTCGATAAAAATCTATTTTTATCTTTTCAAATATGGAGTTTTTCATCCCAATTCTTTCTAAATCATTTCTTATGATTTTACACAAATTATTACTATTTTTAATAATTTTATCAAGGCCCGTACAGTCGATTTCCATCAATGGCCCTCGAACTGCACTTACAGCGACCTTTTTCAAATTTGATTTGGACATAATTCCAAATCCAACCGTTAGATTTCAAATTTCTAACATTCATTAGAAAGCTCTTTTCGATACGAACCCAACGGTTCCGGTTTTAGGAGAATCCGACGGTCGGATCTCCCGTAATGTCCGTTTGAAATAAATGGTCGAAATTCGCGAACTGCCGCGGCGCGGCGCGTTCTATTCAGGCCATTATATTATATATATATATATATATAATATATATTTCGTCGATTTCTATTTAAAACGAATTATATAAATAGTTTTAAATTCGTTTCAAAAGCAATTTCAACTTCCTTTTCAATTCAAATCAAAATTGAATTCTTCTTTATAAATTCGTTTTAAAATTCATTTCTATTCAATTCAAATTTCAATTCAATTTGAATTCATTTCAATTCACTTTCAATTCCATTTGAATTCGTTTTCAATTCAATTCATTTCGAAATCGTTTTCAATTCAATTCATTTCGAAATCGTTTTCAATTCAATTCATTTCGAAATCGTTTTCAATTCAATTCATTTCGAAATCGTTTTCAATTCAATTCATTTCGAAATCGTTTTCAATTCAATTCATTTCGAAATCGTTTTCAATTCAATTCATTTCGAAATCGTTTTCAATTCAATTCATTTCGAAATCGTTTTCAATTCAATTCATTTCGAAATCGTTTTCAATTCAATTCATTTCGAAATCGTTTTCAATTCAATTCATTTCGAAATCGTTTTCAATTCAATTCATTTCGAAATCGTTTTCAATTCAATTCATTTCGAAATCGTTTTCAATTCAATTCATTTCGAAATCGTTTTCAATTCAATTCATTTCGAAATGAATAAAATCGATATAAATATCGTTCACGTCAAAATGGCGTCAATCTAATCAACACGGCTTCATATATTCCTTTATTTTCAAATATTCTATTTCAAATATTTCTTTTTCAAATATTTCTTTTTCAAAACTGGAATGAGGCCCAATCAATTACCATATAAAATTAATTATATGGATTTTCATACAACACATGTATATAATAGCATTGAAAATAATCAACCATCAACCAAAGTGCACTACACTGTATAAGCATCAAATATAGATATTCAACGCTTATAACAGCCTGTCAATCAATCGATCGACATATTTAATCAATCAGGATGAGTGAAGTTCAAATTTCATCCTAACACCCGTGTGGGGTTTCAAACAATCAAACACCTATTTTATTTGTGCTGTTGGGCGATGTGTAAAATTTATCGTCCCAATCAATGTCATTCAAATAGGTGTACATAAACAAACCGTCCGGTTTATAAATGAATATTTTATTTTATTCACTTCACGTTAAAAATTATATTTTTAACGATAAAACATTTTATTTAAATCTATGAATTTCTATTCAATTCATTTATTCTATAAAATGATATTTTTATTTTTCTAACATATTTTAGAAAATTTCGGCGGCATAACGGCACGATACTAGAAACGAGACAAGGCCTAGCCTTATCCCCGGTCTAGTGAAGGCCCACGCCATTCACATATCAATTTTAATCAATTCATTATGCAAACCACAAAATTTGGAGTAAGAGTCTAACCTAGCCTTACTCCTTCGCCTTATAACGGCGCACGTCTAATCCTAACCAATTCATCGATTCGATTTTTCATACCACAAATCACATTCAAACCAATATCGCAATCAATCACCAATCAATCAAACAAACAAGTCCATGGTCTGTGGACGATTGTGTCGGGTGCTACTAAGCACCGTCTGCATCCTAGTATATATATATAACTAGAAATAAAATAGAAAGGTGAGAAATTCTCACTTATAGCTATCCTAGCTCCACGGCACTTCTTTTGCAGAAATTTCGTCGTTCTCGCCTCTTCGTCAGCTTCGTCGCCCGTATCCACTACATATATAAAAATCGAATTTTTACTTCGCTATTCAATATATAAGAATCGAATTTTTAGTTCAAAGTTCAATATATAAAAATCGAATTTTTATTTCGCTATTCAATATATAAAAATCGAATTTTTAGTTCGCTATTCAATATATAAAAATCGAATTTTTAGTTCAAAGTTCAATATATAAAAATCGAATTTTTATTTCGCTATTCAATATATAAAAATCGAATTTTTATTTCGCTATTCAATATATAAAAATCGAATTTTTATTTCAAAGTTCAATATATAAAAATCGAATTTTTATTTCGCTATTCAATATATAAAAATCGAATTTTTATTTCGCTATTCAATATATAAAAATCGAATTTTTATTTCAAAGTTCAATATATAAAAATCGAATTTTTATTTCGCTATTCAATATATAAAAATCGAATTTTTAGTTCAAAGTTCAATATATAAAAATCGAATTTTTATTTCGCTATTCAATATATAAAAATCGAATTTTTAGTTCAAAGTTCAATATATAAAAATCGAATTTTTATTTCGCTATTCGATATATAAAAATCGAATTTTTATTTCGCTATTCAATATATAAAAATCGAATTTTTATTTCAAAGTTCAATATATAAAAATCGAATTTTTATTTCAAAGTTCAATATATAAAAATCGAATTTTTAGTTCAAAGTTCAATATATAAAAATCGAATTTTTATTTCAAAGTTCAATATATAAAAATCCCATTTTTCTTTCGCTATCTCCTATATAAAGATGCTATTTTTTTTTATATTCCTACAATGCAAAGATCATATTTTTATCTTTCTTCAATATAAAAGATTATATTTTTACTACTTTAAAAAAATATAAAAATCATATTTTTAATACTTTAAAAATATAAAAATCATATTTTTCTCTAATATAGATTCCGCCTTTTCCATTTCAAAGATCTAATCTTTCTTTTTTAAAAAAAACAGCTTTCTCCTTTCTTAAAAATTTCAGTTTATAAATTCTAAAAATTTCAGTTTATAAATTCTATAAATTTCAGTTTATAAATTCTATAAATTTCAGTTTATAAATTCTATAAATTTCAGTTTATAAATTCTATAAATTTCAGTTTATAAATTCTATAAATTTCAGTTTATAAATTCTATAAATTTCAGTTTATAAATTCTATAAATTTCAGTTTATAAATTCTATAAATTTCAGTTTATAAATTCTATAAATTTCAGTTTATAAATTCTATAAAGAGAGAAGAAGGAAAAATAAAAATAAAAATAAAACCAATATTAAAACTTACAGCGAAAGGCGAAGGGGGCGGTTTTCGTCTGTGCATCGACTGGAAGCGGAGGAGCATCGAAGAGGCGCGGGAGGGTGGTCATCGCGGTGTTGGCGGTTGTTGCGATTCGGGGCTTTGGGGTTTCTCGGGTTCGATGTCGGCTAGGGCTAGGGGCTCGCGAGGTTCACGCGATTGGGGGGGGGGTTTCGATTTGGCGGAGGATCGAGGGGAGAGGAGGGAGAAGGAAGGCGGCGGCACGCATTAGGCGGAGGACCGCCTCCGTTCGATTTCGTTCTTCTTTTTTTTTTTTCTTTTTTCTGATCGGATTGAAAATGAAAGAGGGGGGGGGGGCCAGAGCGGGTTTAAGGGTAGAGGTTTTGTTTTTTTTATTTTTTTTTTATTAATTATTTAATTTGCAAAAGTTGACTTTTACATACGACCTCGAAACGAGGCCCACCGCCTGTCGTCCATAGCGTTTCACCCCCATTCTGAACACAATGGGATATGTATCGCAAGCCGATTCGACTGTTTGAATCAGTTTCCGTTTAATTTACATTTAAATCATTATATTGAATTTTAAACGCACATTTCAAATTACCGGGGCCACATACTAACTAGAAAAATTCCCGAAAAATATTTTCTAGCTTCGTATTGACGATACGGTCCTAACAAAACTAGTTTCGTCGAATTCTGAGACCGTTGGAAAAATGGCCAATTTCCAGTCGATTAAAATCAACTGAAATGGTCAAAACACGTTTTCCTTTGCCACGCTCACATATTGATTCGAAAAATTATGAAATTTGAAACCTAGCAATAACTTCACATCACGGACCCAACAAAACTGGTTTCGTCGAAATCCGAGGTCGTTTGCAAAATTGCTATTTTTAAGGGCCTTATATATATAAAAATATATATAAATTCCACAGCGACTATTTCTAATTTTAAACTGGACATATCTTACCATTTCTAAGATGAAATCTCAGTTTGTTAACTTCGTTACAAAGATATAGTTATACAGATTCAAATATTTCTTGTTTCGTTCAATTCTGACTTATATTGAATCCTGTATATTCATTTGAAATTAGAAATCGAATTTTCGAACTACCGCGCCATTTTCAATTCCTTTTATAATTATATATAATTATTTATATTCTAACGACAACGTATATAATATATACGTTCGAATTCTATTCAAAATAAATTTCTCGTCGATATTATTTAAAATAATTCATTTTAAATAATCAAAATTCGCTAAAATCGCCAAAATAAAAATTTTAAACTGGCCCAGAATTTCCGGGTTGTTACAATAAACAGCATGGTTTTATAACTACAATGTCATGGGCATAAATAATAATCTTATATTCATAGTCATAGGCAAAAATTCTCACAGTTCAATGAATCACAGTCTTAGGCGATGTTCATAGTCATAGGCAATAGTCCTCACAGTTCAATGAATCACAGTCTTAGGCGATGTTCATAGTCATAGGCAATAGTCCTCACAGTTCATTGAATCACAGTCTTAAGCGATGTTCATAGTCATAGGCAACGTTCATAGTCATAGGAAATATTCATAGTCATAGGCAATATTTTATGTCCCAAAATCAAAGGCTTATGTTCATAGTTCCAAGGCATATGGTTCCAAAGTCCATAGTTTCACCGTCACAGTCTTATTGGTCATCGAGTCACAACAATTCTTAATTAGGTCCAAAGGTACAAGCACTGATTCAAGAAGAAAGATTAGGCATAGTCTTTTATCCCTTTGATTTCATGTCGCGAATAAAAGCAAAACGTTCAAATCTAAAAATAACTGACTTACAGAGATTAGATTAGAATAGAAAGGAGGCGTAGAAGATCATTCGTTGAAGTCGTTTGAACCTCCTTTTGAATCCTAACTTGAATCTCTTCTTCTTGAAAGTCTTTTGAGCAGCATCTCCTCGTCTTGTTTTATTTTTTATATATTATTTATTTATTTATATATTTTAGAGGAGGAGAAGAAGCCATGCCTAACTAGAATCTTCGCAGCATAAGGGTAGAAAAAGAATTGTGAATAGAGAAGAAGACCAGGGCTGTTTATATAGTGCTAGGCGGACGAACCTGGTCAGAAAACGTGACCAAATACAGCAGAACGAACCAGTTACAGAAAGCTGGAAAAAGCGGGCAGGTCGACACCCGTGTCGACTGGGCAGTCGACACGGGGGGGGGGGGGGTGTCGACTGCGCAGTCGACACCCCTGTCGACTTGACCTGGGCGGGAATTTTCCCGCCCTGCCCCCTGCGCGTTTGAATTTCGAATTTAACTCTATTTTAAACTGTTTTGAACTTGGAATTTTCTGAAAACTTTGACGGGCCATATCTTGGTCATACGGACTCCGATTTTCGAAAACTCAGACTCTATTTCGCGTATTTTTTCGAGACGAACGCAATGGCGCCGCCCGTTTCCCTTTATTTTGAATTTTACTTTTTATTCTTCCTCGATTTGCGAATCTTACTGTTACAGAATTACGGGGTGTTACAAAATGTTTATGAAAGTAAATTAGTATTGTAAAAACATTTATTTTGTGTTATTATTTGATTTTAACTAGTTTTTTCGACCAGCGTTTATATTACGCACGCTCACACACTAACTCCAATTGTTATGAAATTTGGAACCTTATAATAATTTAACATTACAGATCTGATAAAATTAGTTTCATCGAATTCCGAGATCATTTGAAAATTGGTCTTATTCTTGGCTTTAAAAATAACATTGAATTATCCATTTTGAAAATATTACTTTCAATTATTATTTTAAAAATCCAATAACCTTATTTTAACTATTTTATAACTTGTATTAAAATACTATCAGAAAATCTCAATATTTACAATAGTAGTGAATAGTGTCAAATTCACATTTTTGATGACACAGGATAAATTGTTCGAACTGATAAGTTGACAAAACTGATATAAATAACTTATTTGATCGTTATACTATTTGGAATCGTATTCAAAAATGAGTGTATATATCCAGAACCGAACACGGTTATTCCAAATTCTTAAAAACTCGAGTTTTCAAAATATTAGAAAATCTGGGTCGTTACATTCTCCCCTACTCAAAAAGATTTCGTCCACGAAATTGAAGATGAAGCAAAGAATAGAGTGTTGAGATAGTATATATAACCAAAATATGTCATATCATATATCAATGTCAACATATCATAACCAAAATATCAACAATATCATATACATAACGTATACCCTAGTGTATAGTGCCACTTAAGGTATAAGCCTTGTATATGCATCTATACAACCCAACCTGAGCATGTACTACGTACTTGAGGTGGTCTATACAAAACGGTATCATGCTCCAAAATATGTATAAAGTGCCTGTATTGCACAAAAACGAAGCTTACAACTGTATATACATATCATATCCCCAAAATGAAACTAAAATCCGGTTGCGTAGAGGTCGGAGTAATGTATAGAAGGTCCAAAGACTATGATCTCCTCTGGCTCTTGATATATCTCATCATCTGAATTAAGATAATTCCAACCATCCCATCCGGGTACCATAATCAGATCCTCGTCAAAAGCGTCGGGATCGTCCTCCATAAATTCCTCCTCATCATCGGCGTTGTAACCTTCCTTGTCTACCTCCAGCTCTATCTTGAGCTCTATCCCATCATATCCATCATGATTATCGTCCCCTACCTTGATCTCTATCTCGGGCTCGATCTCGTCGTCGAACTCTAGTGCTAAGTCTGGTATATGCTCTTCCATCTCTGGGAGTGGTATCTCAGGTAGTGCCGGCTCAGGCTCCTCATTGATCGGCTCGGTAATAAAATCGGGTATGATCTCTAATACAGGAGGAGGCAGAATCTCTACTACCGGTGGTGATGGTATCATACCATCCATGATAATGTGGCCACAGCATCTAAATCAACTCCCTCACCATCCTCAAGCATCCAATTACTTAACATAATTTAACATTTTAAGTTCATAATCATCCCTTAATTAGCTAAATTAGGTACCATACATCACATCCATCGATCAATTAGTTGATTGACTTCTCAACTTTACCTTTACTAGTTTTCTTTCCATATTTTTCATAAAATACTTGTTACTTTAAAAATCAAAACTACAAATACACCTATCATATATATGTAATTCTCTCAACTCATTTTAGGTCATTTCCGACTGTATCTCTAATGAGTCACTTATCCTAGGATACTGCTAATCCCATCTTTGACGAGTATGTACTCCATATAGCCAAGGTTTATTACTAAACCAAAGCTATGATACCAAATGCGATGACCTAAATTCGTCTGCCTTCTGACTCGACCATAAACCACACAAGTCCAGTTCAAAAAGTACGCATTGGAATGCGATAAACCAAATTTCTGACTATCGATAGTCGAAATTTAACACATCCACGATGTTCGTGTACAGCAAAATCAAATGTCAAAAATTTGATTCATCGGGTTTTATCAGAGCAAACATGGCAGAACAAAACAAAGTATAATATTCGATATATATATATCTTTATAACGTAAAGACATTTATATCATTTGAGATAAACATTTCCTTACATCATCTGTCGATCCATATACATCAAAGTATAGATAGTATAATACTTCCTGCCACCTGACGAAGAACTCCAACTTTTCAGAATCAACTGGAAACTGCTTATCCACCTGTTTAATCCTGAAACACACACTCGGATCTGACCCGAGCGTCAAACACTCAGGTTAGGTTTGGATTAACCAATTTACGAACTAGTTAACAAATCGTAACCCATACCATACAATCAACAACCAAGTTTTAAAATTTTGAAATTCATTCTTTTAAAAATGAAGCTATTATAAGACTCTAGTCCCATCATACAATGCAACGCATACTGGAGGATAGAGTTTTACCTTATAATAACCAAACATGCTTGATATTCTTAAAAACAAATATTTTGATATTATTGTTATTGTCTAGGTATGGAAATCACTTTCAAAAGTAAATGTATCAATCTTAGCTCGCATAATGCTACATCCCATTATGTTGGCTATTAGGTTACAAATTAAAATGCAAAGCTCATACTGGAAGTTGGATTCTATCAATGAACTAGGCAAAGGATCTTCCTTAACTACTCGGAACACCTCTAGCAAGATGTCCCGGGGCTCACATGCATATGATCCTTCGAATCGATAGAGTCGGTTAGCACTAACGGGTGACTGGAACTTTTCCGGAACATAACATCCCTAGTCGTATTTGACCATCATCTAAGGCACCTCGATCAATCATCCACAAAAGAAAACCTGCCTGAGCTCCATACCATGGCATCACTTTTACGCTAGAAGGAAACGTTTGGCCTTATTTCTTCTGTCCATCATCCTAATTTCGGCTATTCACGGGTCGTGAGGCTTTACAATCCCATTTCAAAGCAAAGCTATGCTATATCAGCCATGCTTTGATCATCATCCATAAAGCTCTAATTTTCAACAAAAGCTTTGATCGGCTCAGCACTTAGCATGCCACATTGTCAATTCACAACATATAATCGGTGTCTATTAATATATAACCCTTTGAGTGCATAAGTCTCAAAGGAGGGTGTTGTAACACCCCGTAATTCTGTTAATATTAATATTCACAAATTAAAGAATAACTAATCTCAGACATGAGAATTGTGGGAAACGGGTTGCGCCATTGTGTTCGTCTCCGAATTCTGGTTGAAATAGAGTCCGAGTTTGCATGAATTGGACTTCGTATAAAGAAGTTATGGCCATCGGAAGTTTCAGAAAATTCAAAACAGCTCGCAGAAAATTTAAAATTAAAACAGAAAGTGCAGAAGCGGGCTGGGCGGGAAAATTCCCGCCTAGGCAGGTCGACACTAGTGTTGCCTGGGCGGGAGTTTTCCCGCCCAGCCCGCTTCTGCACTTTCTGTTTGAATTTTAAATTTTCTGCGAGCTGTTTTGAATTTTCTGAAACTTCCGATGGCCATAACTTCTTCATACGAAGTCCAATTCACGCAAACTCGGACTCTATTTCAACCAGAATTCCGAGACGAACACAAATCGAATAATTACTACACTGCACCGCACATTACTACACTGCCACCAACAGATATTAAATTCTCCGCTAAAATATTAAATTCTCCGCCACCAACAGATATAAAATCAATAGAAAACAATTGGTTATGTCGTAAAATACAATATTAGACACACATCCATTTACAAGTCCTTTCT
The DNA here is from genome assembly GCA_030737875.1 of Allium sativum. Lineage (NCBI taxonomy): Eukaryota > Viridiplantae > Streptophyta > Magnoliopsida > Asparagales > Amaryllidaceae > Allium > Allium sativum. The sequence continues at coordinate 1,010,445,321 of CM060926.1, read as the reverse complement.
TGGTTTTGAACAAAACCGAAGGTGCTTTATTTCACGACCCTACCTGGATTCGAAAGACCTTGTAGTCCAAATTGCTACTAGTACGGTTAGATCGTCGTCACAATATAACCCCATAATTGGGTGGCCACCCGAGGCGTCGACGAGCAATCCTTTCGATGTGAAGGTCTTTAGTTTTCAATCACAATCAAAGCCTAACATTATATATACTTTTCACCTGTGTGATTGTTGGAATGCGAGGCGCCTCGATATTGGTCTGTAAGGACCGGGAAATGTGTGTTCAAGAATAACTAATCCTCAAAAGTAAGAGAGGACCGACCCTGAAGATCCAAGGATCATAGTGGGGTCCTGGGACATTTGCTAGAGTGTCTCGAATCGTAGAGGAGCTTGCCCCTTGCCTCGACTCATGAAGGAACCCAATTTCCAATACGAAATATGCGGACGTGATTGTATTACTAGTACGGCGACATAGTGGTATGGGTCATTTATGCCGCCTATGATTGATATTTATGATTGAAATCGCTTTTGAAATATATATGCACTAGTAATAATATCAAACACTTTTGTTTAATTCGTATGAAGCATTTTTGGCCATTATAAGGTAAAAACTCTATCCTCCGGCTTGCGTTGCATTGTGTGATGGGACCTGAGTCTTATAATGGCTTCATTTTATAAAAAGCATTGCGATGATTTAATCATTTACTTTATTTCATGCACTAGCACTCATTGGAGTAAACCCGTTCCGCGAAAGTGGCGTGGTCCTTTGATTTGCCTTATTATTGTTGTTAATAAGTTAAGTAGATTTCTCATACCAGTCCCATGACTGACTCGTAGTTTGTTTCACCTTGCAAACTCGGGTGCCCTCATTTTCACACGGGCAGCCTAGTTACAGGTTTCTGACGCACTTTTGGCTCATGGCGAGGCTTGACTACACCGTGCTGACTTGGATTTTCTCCGCCATTATTGTATATATATTATGATTCCGCCATTGGCGATGTAGACTGATATTTATTCTGAGTACTCTTTATGTATGATTCCGCCTCAGGCGATGGTGACTGACTATGTATCATTATGCACTAAGTTGTATCCTGTACTGTGCTCCTCTGATGTGATGATATCTATATGATTCCGCTGTCATATGTGTGTAAATTATTCTGTTTTCTGTTTATGCTATATTCTGTGATCTGCTAATGATGATTAATGTGCTATATTCCAATGATTATCCTTAGCACCGTGTCACGGGGTTTTGGGATCGTCACACAAAGTCATTTTCATTGCGTCATTTAGCTATTCATAATGGGTCAAAACCCGGTCATTCCAAATAACTACCGCATCTTTAAAATAAATGAAGATATACAAGATATCATGAGTCTTATTCCATTTTGGGAATATTCATTTACTAAAATTATCCTTTTCATTTGGGAATTACACCCTCAAATATTATCAAAGATTTATACACTTTAAACTTTTTTTTAAATCTTTCAATGATCATATCTCTTGCCTAAAATTGTACTTTTGCTTTCTTATCTAGTCGCTTACGTGAAAACACGCTTATCTTCTTTCAAGTGATTTTTAAACTCGTTTCCATATCATTTGAATTAAATAAAGATTTCAGTTCAACTTATATTGGTGAATTATCTATTCCTTTTGCTGGATTTAAAGAACAAATGTTATTTAAAACATCATTCACGATAAAATCAAAACCATACTTTCATATCAAATGAAATCTTAACGGAAATCAAATCATTTTATAATTGATATAAATTCCCGTATCCGACTAATACTATAACTGGAATAACGACAAATCCTTTTAAATTCCTTAAATAGTAAAGGTCTTCACTTACAAAAACCCATCTCGATTTTCATTAAATCGATTCCATTCAGTTCTAATTTTATTTGGAAAAATTAGCTTTGGTTTAAACCTTCTTAAATCCCAAATATATCTCAAAACTTCATTTTAATCGTTTGTATATGATTACAAATCAATTGGATATCGTTGGTTATCTCAAAACCTTTTTATTCTAGATCGTTTTGAAAATCGTCACAAATAGTGCTGTTGAAACAACTCATTTTCGGGAAAATAGCTTTTCAACTTTCCAAACTTTATATATTCACAAATCTCTTTCAAATCAGTTATTATGTTTTATCATAATTTATTCCTACTTTTAATAATTTAAAAATAGCTTATTTCCTAAAAATCCCATTTCGAGTCAATAACAAAATTAGCGCTGTTTTTATTTAAATTTGATTTGAACTTATCTCAAAGTCTAGCCATTGAGTTTCAAACCTTTACATATCACTGGAAATCTCCTTTCATTTTGAACCAAACGTTTTTTGTTTCGGGAAAATTCGACGGTCGGATATCCCGATACGTTTGTTTGAAGTCTATGGGCGAAATTCACAAATTACCGCTGCGCGATTAGTTCTGTTCAAACCAAACTTTGAATATAATTAAAAATCGAATCGAATTCCCTTTAAAATTCTATATTAATTATATTATAACTATATTATAATTTTTGAAAACTATATTTTTCATTTTTCTCTTCAAATTCAAATATTTCCATTAAATGGATATTATAATGTTATTTTATTATTAAAATAATATTATTTTTCAAAACTTATCTATTTGAACCCAAATTTTCCGGAAGCCCATTATAAAAATAAATAAGACAGTCGTGAAAAGGAAATCTTGTTAAAACTTTTCTGGATATCCTAACCGAACTTCACTTTTTCCAGTTACTATTCATTTTAAAATAAATTTAAAACATCTCTTAAATGTTTGGAAATAATTTCAAATCAATTTTTTTTCTTTACGAACACTGTTCATAATCATTTAAACTAGCTTTCCAAATCATTTCGGATTTAAAATTCAAAATTTTTTTCACTCAATATTTTATTAATAAAATATTAAATTTAATGCCGATTTGGAGTAAAACTCAATTATCAACCATATTATTCAATTTATATGGATTCAGTAGGTCATCAATATTCAAACAACATTTACCAATCTTTAATTAACATATAGTGGCATTATCAGCCTAAGTGTTAAGATTATCAACACTTAATTATCACTGTTCCAGACCAATTTTCAATCCAAATTATTAACTGTAGTTAATAACTGATTAGTTATTATTTTCTAGCCAATTCACATAAAAAAGATCAACATATAAAATGGTGTACATATGTCAGGTTTATATTGACAAAAGTTGCTTTAATATAAATCAATGTTTACTATTCATTCCATAAACTTGTTTATTCAAGTAAACATTTCAACTACCATTTTCACTACACACACACACGCACGTGCGCGCGCGCACACACACACACACACATATATATATATATATCGTTGTGGATAGGGTAAATTATCCAAACTTCATTGTTAACTGTTTAATCACTTAACAACTCAACAACACTTGCAAATATTCATTTTTCAATCAATGTACATGCAACATTTCGACCAAGTTATAAACCAATTGAACCATCCATTTTGTTTACGGTTTAAACTTTCAAATCACTTACGCTAACATATAATTTACTAACCCATTTCTAACAACTCATATTCATTTTCTTACCACATTCAACATCGAGCACTTATGCATATAATCATTTGCACACAACATAAACAACCACATATGCATATATTAATTCAAAAGTGAGCTATAAATTGCTCACCATTACTTTCCACTTCGTCTAACTTTTAATGCAAGGATCTTTATTACTCCGCAACTTCGCTAGCAACCAAATGAATAATGTATACACCACATACACTTATGTAACACTATATACGCGCACACACACACACACACACATACACACACATTCTAACTTGAGTTTAAAGAGGAAAGATTGGATCTTTACAAGTTTTAAGAAGAAAAGGACGAGTTTTGGGGGTGTATGGGGATCACGACCAAAGGGGTCCCATGAGTGTGACGTAAAGGAGGAGAGGGCTGACATGGAGGGTGGGGAAGTCTATTGGAGGTGATGGAGGTGTTTGGTGGTGGTAGGAATTTGGTTATATGGTGTAAATAAATTTAAAGAGAGCTTGAAGTGGTTTTAGGAGAAAAAGGTGGGGTCTTTGAGATGTTGGGGCCTTTGAGAGAGCACGACAAGAGAGTGGCTGAGGCTACGATAGAGGTGGTGGAGGGTTGGTGGCCGACATGGGGACGGGTGGGGGAGAGAAGGTAAAGGAGGAACGGATGAATGGAGTGAGAGAAAGGAGGAGAAAGTGAGAAAGGGCGGTTTCTTTTATAGGAAATGAAGGAAGGATGGATTGGTGAGGTGTTGGCAATCTAGGGATATGGCTTGACAACTCATAAGAAGCACAAATGGGTAACTAGGGGGTGACACCTCAAAGAAAACACACATTAACTTAAATGTGTTGTTTTTAGCTAGTTTCACAGTATTACAGTTCTAAACGTTGTATTATAACATATAAATGTTTATGAGAGTAAATTAGTATTCTAAAAACAATTACCCAACATTTGATAAACATAGTTTATTTTTAAAATATTTTTAAATATTAAATATTGGTCCAAAACCAACTAATTCAATCATTTTAAATTAAGTTTCATTAAAATCTACCTACGTTTTTTCTATTCGCACGACCACATACAAATCCCGATTGCTATGAAATTTGAAACTTTACTATGTTTTTTAGATACGGTTCCAATGGTCTTCGTTTCACTGAATTCGAAGTCCGTTTGCAAAATGGCCTTTCTTTATGTTATTATCTGATTTTAACTAGTTTTTCCGACCTACGCTTGTATTACGCACGCTCATACATTAACTCCGATTGATATGAAATTCGGAACCTTACAATAATTTAACATTAAGGATTTGATAAAATTTGATTCGTTGAATTTCAAGATCATTTGAAAAATGGTCTTATTCTTGGCTTTTAAAATAGACCCTAATTATCGATTTTTCAAAATATTCTTTTCAATTATTATTTTAAAAATCCAATAACCTTGTTTTAACTATTTTATAAGTCGTATTCAAACACTATTAGAAAATCTCATAATTTACAATAGTAGTGTATAGTGTCAAATTCTCATTTTTGATGACGTACGATAAATTGTTTGAATTGATAAGTTGATAAAATTAATATAATAACTTATCTGATTGTTATACTATTTAGAATCGTATTTAAAAATGAGTATATGTATCCAAAATCGTGCACGATTATTTCAAATTCTTGAAAACTCAAAATTTTAAAATATCAGAAATTCTAGGCCGTTACAAGTGTGTTTTGAAATCTAAAGAGACTACTTTAAAAAGTTCGCTTAGCATGGGTATACTCGCCTCCTCATATATGTTTATATTTCCCAGTGTAACATTTGTTGCAAACCTCCTATCAATGGTGCTAGCAGCAACCGTAAACGACCATGGAGAATAATTAGCCATAGAATACGAATTAGCCTCACTATTACCCGCATAGTTGGAAGTCAGAACTCTGTTCTTCGTAGCATGACAAGCTCCTATAGCAATGGAGTCCTCGGAAATAATCACTCGGAAATAAACCACCTACCGAAAGGGATATTATATCGACTACGTCTGCTATAGCATCATCAAATGCAGCAAGAATGTCTGCGTCCGTACAACCAAATAACAACATATTTTGTACATTGCTAGTTGAGCGGAAGGTATGCCCCCACGACCCATGCCCTCTGCTAGGTTGTACAGACTCATTCCTGATGCTTCACGTCCTGCTGCTGTTGATGGTGTGTAGGACCTGTGTCCTTTGGTGAGCTGCAGTTTCGCCTTCTGAGTTGTATTTTGCCCCTACAATTTTACTGCGCCAAATATTGACTATTATATGGAAACATATACAAAACAATTATTTTAACCGCTAACTTTCAAAACATATTGTCTTCCTTTCTTGCAAACAAATTCTAAATAATATGCACGATCAAACAACGAGCATTTACAATTTCTTAAACTGCAATAAATATTTATAAATAAAAATGCAGATGCTATAAACGTGTGTAATGCATGCTCTGGTGGAATTTTCTCTTATTTAAAAATTTTCTAAAATCAAAGATAATTTTTAGTCATTTTTACTATCTATTAAATGCATATTTGAAATACACCGGGAAATATCAACAAGCTCAACCACCTAAAACTACATATATTTCAATATCCCATACTTGAGAACATGTGTGCAATAATCAGCTTTATCGTGACATTGTAAATGCGTACCACTTTATCACCTTCCATAAAACTAATTACTCTAGGACAACCACCAGTTACTGAATATATGGCTATATAGCAAAAGATAATCATACTAAGTACATTTAGCATCTCAATTTTGAAATAAATAACGTCAATTGTAAACATAAGCAATAAAATGTTCTTTACTATATATACGTACATATATATATATATAACATGAAATTACAAGTGGATATCCTATGAATAGATGAACAAAAAAGGTCAGTTTCAGTTGCTTAGTTACAGGAATAGATTGCATATATCAGAAAACTAGCACAACCGATAAGGGTCACAAGACACACGGGTCTTTAGATATAGAAGAAAGAGAAACATATCTGGTATGCAAGGAAAATTTGGAGGCATAAAAGGGCGTGACATGCCTTCCAGAACCTTTAAGTTGTTGGAAATAAACTTGGTTTTAAGGAAACATTTATTGCATTAATGGAAATGGTAATTAGTGAGATAATGTTTGTATTTGTGGAAAGGAAAAAAATCTAGACTAAATAAATATGTAATGTGAAATATTTAGAAAGTATAAAATTTAGGAAGAATCTAGAAAAGAATAGTCTAGAGATTTTCCATAATATAAATTGAGATGTACCCATTCATTTGTAATTAAGAAGTATGAAGCAAATTATGTAATGAATGTTGTATCATGCAAAAATAAAGGGAAATAAAAGCAATTAATAAAAGCAATAAAAAATTCCTTCTTTCTTATAATTTCCTCTTCCCCTTCTAAAATTTCCAACATAAGTCAAAAGGGTTTATACTAGCGGCTTCCACTCTTAATAATATTTCATTCTTTTATTGTTGGTATCGATACCTTAATAAGCTGAGGTTTGAAACATATCAAACAAGCTTAGTGTGTGATTTCCATAATATCAAACATACAGTTATTACAGGGGTTAAGCTGGTCATCCATTTTGATATATTAATACATGAAAAAGTTCAAATACATCTTACAGTTTTCATTCATTACAGTTATTATAGGAAAGCAACGATACTCGAGCAAGATGTAACCTTGGACTTAAATAATGGTAGTAGTTTGAATGACGATAATCTGGCCATGTATAAAGTCAATCCATCATCAATATTCTAGCTTTACAGAGAGTGAGTTATTCCTCTAACTAAAGTTCTGAAGGTCAATTACCTTCTCAAATGCCATGACTTACCTTCATGCCTAGTTAAGTTTGTACATATGCATTCAGTCTGGTGCTTATACTATCATATGTAGAACTAATTATTATTTTTCCACTATAAATAAAGAACTCAAATAATACATAAATTATTTTTATGTTAGTATATTAATGCTAACTAAACTAGTCATGATGACATATTTTGTATGAAAACAGTTGGTACAAGAACAACTATGCAAATGAATTATTATTTTAACAACTAATCATAACTAGTTGTAGCTTGCATATTCTCTATATCTACACTAATTCTTCAATTGAGGTAATTCAATCTACACTCAATTCTAGATTGCTTTTTTTAACTCTTCAGTATCAAGGAGTGGAACTAGATGGCATACTTTATTATGCTAAAGGAGAAAAAAAACTTAGGGTAACCACACAAGAAATGCATATATGAGTGCAGAGAGACTGGAGGAAATCACGAAACCTAATGTGTTGAGAACTGGATTTAAATGCAGAACAAGTGTTGAGGCACATAAAAGACATGCAGTAAGGGTGATGTAGCCTAAAAAGTAGGTGTAGGAAGTGTTAGAAAATGAATAATGTAGTGTATTAGGGAAGAAAGATTTGCATTGGGAGGAAACAAAGTCCTACACCGGGAAAATTTTGTTCCAACTCCACTATATATACAATAGCCTATAATTGTATATCAAACAATAGAGAACATGAAGGCTTGAATGAATGAGGCAAGAAGGACTCATATTTAGTATTAAATGGTCAAAGATTGGGCCTTGGGCCGTGCGGCTCTTGGGGTCTTTCATGACTGAATAGGCTTCGGCGGCTAATTAGGGGCTGAGACGAACGCGCATTATTTTTTGAACGAAGAGGCACACACGCGCAAAGTCACCACTGTTTGTTAAAGGGTTGCAACCTTTCCAACAGTCATGACCACTTCGAATAGGCATCTCCTCCAGTGTATATATATAGGTTGACCGAAAAACAAAATTTCAATTCAATACTCTGCATTCTCTTTATGCTTCTTCCCAGAATACTCTGTTCTACAGTCTGTAATCATTTCAGTTCATCGTCGCTCCGCTTGCACGCACAACACTACGAGGCATGTTCGTTTCAGCCTAGGAAACAAATTATTGTCAACCTTCCATGTATATAGGGGGCAATATTGTTTCAAGGTAACAGTTCTACGCTGGACTCGAACAAACCAATAGGTACTTTTCTGCACTATTCTAAAAAATTGGGAACTGTTCCCTACCGTAACAGTTTTGTATCGGAGTTTTCCACGCTTTACACTGTTGCTAGTTTCCTGTTTATTTCGGAAAATCAGTAATGCCTTCCTACCATTGCTAATTCTGAAAGGCTTAGTAACGTTGTTAAACTTACCACCATATTCATAGCACTTTTCTGTAGTTGCGAATAACAATCTTGAAACAATATTGGTTGTTGCAGATGACGATGTTGCAAGGCAACAACAATAATTCTACACCAACACAAACAGTGGCCAATGCTCAGCCTGCTCCTGTAGTTCAAACAATGGCTCTGTCACATGGAGAAAAACCATAGAAATTCAACGGGATGAACTTCAACTGTTGGCAATAGAAAATGTTGTTTTATCTTACAACATTGGGAATCGCTAAGTTTCTGACTGAAGATGCTCCTGTGTTTGGTGAACTAGAACCCGATGCAACCAATGTAGAGGCAATTAATATTTGGAAAAATTCAGATTTTATTTGTAAAAACTATATTCTGAATGGTCTAGATAATAGCCTCTACAATTTTTACTGTACTGTTGCTACGTCCAAACAACTCTGGTTGGCTTTGGAAAAGAAGTACGAAACCGAAGATGCAGGCATGAAGAAATTCACTGCTGGAAAATATCTCGACTTCAAAATGGTAGATTCGACGACGGTGATCAATTAGACTCGAGAACTGCAACTTATTATTCGTTAACTAGAAGATGAGAAGATGACTCTTCGTGAATTTTTCTAAGTTGTCGCAAGCATTGAGAAACTTCATCCTTCTTAGAAGGACTTCAAAAATTACCTTAAGCACAAGCGTATGGAAATGACAATGGAAGAACTCATAATACAGCTAAGAATTGAGGAAGATAACATAAATTCTGAAAAAAAGATTTCTCAAAATATGGTTGCCAAAGCAAATACAGTTGAGTCATACAAATCTTCAAGCGGAAACATGAGAATGCTCTTAAAAAGTTGAAGAAATTTCAGGGTTCCTGTCATAACTATGGGAAGAAGGGGCACAAAGCAGCTGACTGCCGTGCACCCAAAAAGAAGAAGTTAGAAGCATATGTGAACGACCTTTCAAAAGACATTACTGATATGGATTTATGTGCAGTGATATCAGAATGCAAACTTGTTGGTAACTCGAAGGAATGGTTTGTAGACACGGGGAGCCACTTGCCACATATGTGCTAATAAGTCGATGTTAACAACCTATAAAACTGCAACTAGTAATGAACAACTTTTCATGGAAAATTCATCCGCATCAAAGGTCAAAGGCAAAAGAAAAGTTGTGTTGAAACTAACTTCTGGAAATGAACTAACTTTAAGTGACATTCTCCATGTTCCAGAAATTCATAAGAACTTGATTTCAGGATCATTACTCGGCAAGCATGGATTCAAATTGACCTTTGTGGCTGATAAGTTTGTATTATCAAAGAACGGAGTATACGTAGGAAGAGGATATGTGTGTGATGGTTTATTTAAAGCAAATGTAACCACTATTGTAACAAACATTGATATGAATGAAAGTGAATCTTCTGTTTATATTGTTGACTCTTCTAACATATGACATTCTAATTTAGGGCATGTAAATTTTGATACATTGCGAAAATTAATTATTCTAGATTTTACCAAAATGTAACATAGACTCCAACTATAAATGTCAAATTTGTGCAGAATCAAAATCAACAAGAACCTCATTTCATCATGTAGAATGAGAAACTTAACCTCTAGAATTAATACATGCAGATGTAAGTGATTTAAAAATGTGTCAAACTAGAGGTCGAAAAAGGTACTTCATTACCTCCATTAATGACTATACTAAGTACTGTCATGTGTATCTCCTTAGAAGCAAGGATGAAGCATTCGATATGTTTAAACAGTATAAAGAGGAAGTTGAGAATCAATTCAATAAGAAAATTAAAGCTTTAAGAAGTGGCAGAGGCAGAGAATATGAATTTCCTTTCGAGGAATTCTGCGCTAAGCATGAATTTATACACCAAACTATAATAACTTATTCACCTCAATCCAATGGTATAGTCGAACGGAAAAATCAAACTCTTAAAGAAATGATGAATGCTTTATTATTCAGTTTATGATTACTAGATAATTTTGGGGGAGAAGCTATTCTTTCGACAAACCATGTTTTAAATAAAATACAATGAAAGAAAACAAATGAGTCTCCTCATGAACTTTGGAAGAATGTAGCTCCATCTTACAAATACTTCAAAGTGTGGGGGTGTCTTGCAAACGTAGAGATACCAAAACCAAACAAGGTCAAAATTGGACCAAAAACTATTGATTGTATATTTATTGGATATGCAAAGAATAGTACCACTTATCGATTTTTAGTACACAAGTCAAAAATTGATGATATTCACGAAAATAACATCATTGAGTCGAGAAATGCCAGATTTTTCAAACATATGTTCCCTTTTAAACATGGTACTAAAAATTATAATCCTAAGAGACTAAGGGAAGAAGAAATCCCCAATTCTCTTGAGGATAAAGATAGCCTTTAGCAAACTAGTGCCGATCAAGAAATGGAGGAACTAAGGAAGAGCAAAAGGTCTAGGACTTCAAGAACCTTTGGAGTGGACTTCTACGCTTTAAGTTAGAAGATGATCCATTGACATACAATCAACTATTTTCTCAAGCGATGCCCCTTATTGGAAAGAGGCAATTAACAGTGAGATCGAATCCATTATGTCTAACCATACATGGAAGTTAGTTGATTTACCTCAAGTTTGTAATACGTTAGGTAATAAATGGATATTAAAAATGAAATTGAAACTTGATGGTTCAATAGACAAGTACAAAGCTCGTATTGTAGTCCAAGTATCTAGACAAAAGGAAGACCTGGACTATTTCGATACATATTCACCAGTAATGAGGATAACATCATCAATTAGGATGCTCATTGCAATTACATCCATACTTGACTTAGAAATACATTGAATGGATGTTAAAACTGCATTTTTGAATGGTAAACTAGAGGAAGAAATCTATATGAAGCAACCTGAAGGATTTCTAAGCTCAAGAATTGAGAATAAAGTGTGCAAATTAGTAAAATCACTTTATGGCCTTAAGTAAGCTCCAAAACAGTGGCACAAGAAGTTTGATAAAGTGATGTTATCAAATGGATTCACAATAAATGAATCAGAAAAATGTGTCTAAACCCACACATATTGGATATATCATTGTTTGTCTTTTTGTTGATGATTTATTGATCCTAGGCAATAACAAGGCCATAATAACATCTACAAAGGATATGTTAACCTCTAGATTCGATATGAAAGACCTAGGACTAGTTCATGTGATATTGTGTGTAAAAATTTTAAGAATACCACAATGATATGCATTGTCCTGATCACATTACATTGCTAAGATACTTGAAAAATTCAAGCAATATAATATAACTATTGCAAAATCACCAGTAGGTATGAACCAAAATTGTGTAAAGAACACTGGTGATGGTATCTATCAGCTAGAATACTCTCGTATATTAGGAATTATCATGTATGTTATAAACTGCACTTGGTCTTATATCGCATGCGCTGTAAGCAAGCAAAGTAGATTTACCAGCAATCCTGGTGAACATCATTGGAAAGTGATAATCAGAGTTCTAGGATACCTATGCAGATCTATGGTCTACACTACACAAACTACCCTTCAATAGTGGAAGGATACGGTGATGCAAATTGGATCACTAGATCACATGATACAAATTCTACAAGCGGATATTTGTTGACATTAGGAAATGGAGCAATATCATGGAAATCATAAAAACAGACTTGTATAGCCAGATCTACGATGGAATCATAGTTTATTGCACTACATAAGACTGTAAAAGAAGCAGATTGGATTTGAAGCTTATTGGAAGACACTCATAATTGGAGCAAACCTGTGCCTCGAATATATAGACATTGTGATAGTCAATCAACTATTGGAAGAGCTAATAGTACACTATACAATGGTAAATCTAGGCATATTCGTCGTAGACATAAAACAATAAGAAAACTTCTCTCTGATGCAGTTATCACAGAAGACTACATCCGATCTAAAGATAACATAGCGGATCCACTAACAAAAGGCTTGCCAAGAGAGAGAGAGTTCAAATCTTATCGATGGGAATGAGGTTATGTAACACCCCACGTCCATTAATATCACTCACAAAGGGAATGCATTAACTTCTATGGAGCGTTTTAAGTGTGTATAGAACAGAAACTTAACAACAAGACAGATATAAATAGTACTTAAAAATTAAAAAATTTATTCATTGCAGTGGTAAACACATAGGTTTGATTACATCATCAAAAACCAGAGTCAAAGTACATAATATCCATCTTGACTAAATCAGAGTACATAATTTGAAAGACATAACCCCAACACAAAATAGCCATAAAAAAGATAGGCTGAACTTTTACTTCAGCGATCCAAGCAACTTATAAAAGCAAGAGATACAGCTGTCCAAAATCAAGCTCCACTGGTGCTAGTTCCACCCTGAGCACCCGGAGAAAAAGGAAGAAAAGAGGTGGAAACAAAGGGGGTCAGACATAAAGTCTGGCGAGTGCGATAACTTTAACAATATAATTACCAAAATAACCAGGCTAAGGCATAAGTTGGAAAATAAGGAAATGACTGTGAACAATTGGGTATAGCAGAGCAAACTAAAAGAAATAAGATGAACAAAGATAACATTAAAGGTGCACCTAGTCGCTATAAGATAATTACTACACTGAACCACACCAAACACCCTAAAAGTTGATCCCTCCTACAAGACTTTAATAATGATAATGGTAGTTTCGTGTACCCCTAGTTGCCTTCATAGGTGCCTCCTGCCCCTATCTCCACTAGGTATACCCACTACCCCCATGCGATCGGTTCCCTAACTCGTAGATACCTATGTTGGCCCCACAGTGGGGTGTATCACTCCCCAAAGTGGCAACCCGATACCACCAACAATGCATGGCTTATACCTACACGATGCAACGTCTTACCTACCAGCCCGGGCCCACACACGCACATGAACCCGTTGGACTTGCGTTGCCACCGCTAACCCGTTTTGGCCTCTTACAGTCAAGCACAGTATGCGTGTCCCGTCCTCGACTTGGGTCGAGCCCACAAAGATACTTATGGGTTATTGGTTGAAACGGGCCCCCATTACTTGACACAAGCTATCCACCTAAGCTTGGTCCCCTCTAGTACATCCCACTTAACCCTCTTCTTATTCATGTTCACTTACATGTTTCAATTTTGGTTAAGTGTTTCTAATCGTATTTCACAAGCCACCCAAGGCACCCACTTAGACTGGCATTTATGGCAGCTGGATTTGCCGGGTGGGTCCGGGCAGTCTTACACCACAAACGAGCCTAACCCCGTGTCTTTACAACTGTTACGCATTTAATTTATGCCTAAGACCTCCCACATTAGACTGGCATTTGTGGCAGCTGGATTTGCCGGGCGGGTCCGGGCAGTCTTACACCACAAAAGAGCATAACCTCGTGTCTTAGGCGATTAATTACACATAATTAATTATCCCCCAATTTGAATTAATTTCCCTATTCAAATTATCAATTAATTCCAAATTTAACTATGTCCATAATTGACTCAATTATGTCCATCTATCTATGGTATGCAAAATTATACCAATTATCATCATCAATTTATTTTATGCCATTTAAGGCATTTATGCCAATTCTTAATATTAAATCTTCTAATATTATCCCATTGCCCCACGTTGTACGTTCGTTCGTTTAACGTAAGATATACGTTAGACTCGAATAGTCTAACTTATGGAATAAAGAGAAAACATCACAACATACATATAAATAAAACTAGATCTAAACATAAGGGGTGAACTTGCATGTGTGAATGAGGTTATTCATCTAAAACTTGCATAGGCCAAAGTCACAAACTTGCATAAAACTACATATGTCATAGATCTAAATCTAAAGGTGTAAACTTGTTTAGGTAATAGTCACAAACTTGCATAAACCATGTATGTCATAGATCTAAATCTAAAGGTGTAAACTTGCATAGGCAATAACCACAAACTTACATTATATGATTTATACTCCAAACATATATATATATATATATATATATATATACTTGCATATGTGATTTATGCAACATAACGATGGTGTAAACTTACATCTAAACATGTAAACTAGCATATAGAATTTTGTATACTAGCATATAACTCACACATGTTATAGCTTAATTTTAGATCCAATTTACACATAAAATAGATGTCATGAAACATGTAAGGTTGTACATAATTTTCATTAACTTGCATATGGTTCAGATCTAAATTAACATCTAGACTTGCATACATACATACATATGATTTAACATATGAATTAGTTCCAACAACATAACCAAACTAGCATATGAAACATCATTATGAATCATAGATTTACAACATAGATGATAGCGACACAGCTTTACAACATAGATAATAACATCATAGAATTTGCAACATAGATGATAACATCATAGAATTTACAACATAGATAATAACATACGGTCAATGATTCACAACATAACCATATAATCCAAATTATAACTCAATCTAATTAAATTGTTAATTATCTTATTAAAGAAATCGAACTCACAACTCAAAGAAGGTCTTGAGTTCTGAAATCTGAGTTCTGAAATTGATTTAGCTTTCCTTTGAAGAAGACAATTTGTTGCAGTTTAGATTAGAATTGTATTGATTATCTTTTCTTCCTCTCTAATTGGTGGCGGCTATTCTAGGTTGCAAGGTGACGGCATGGAGGCCATGATTCTAATTTTTGTTTGATTTTAGGGTTTGAGTCTACATGTGTTGTTATAGAGTTTAGGATTAATTTAGGCCGTCCGATCAACCCAGAATTAACCCCAGCCATTCAGACCAGATACGAGTTGTCTCGGGGCACGTAGAGTTCACAGGAGAGGTGCTAAGGGTAGTTTGTGACGCTAGGAACCCTAAATGAAGCTCCTTTTCATGTCATGAAGAGAATGGAGGAAGATGAGGGGGGCTGCGTGCGCAAGGGGGAAAGGGGGGTAGCCGACGTGGGTAGGGGTAGGGGGAGCGACGGTAAGGGGGCTAGGGTTAGGGTTTTGGGGAGGGTCCATTAATTAGAAAATGTGTAATGAAGAGGAAGAGAGAAAAGTGAGGGAGGAAAGTGGAGAGAAAGGTTTTAAGTTAGAATTTTATCTCTCTCTCTCCGATTGCTCGATTGCAAACTATCTCCGTTTGCTACAAAATTCTGACACAAGATAATACATAGTATTACGAATCCAACGAATCAAGTTTCATCGAATTGCGAATTCGTTTGACCTTACGTTTAATTTTCCAATTATAATCAAATTACCCTGAAAAATATGATTTTAGCGTACATTTTCTTCTTGTACGCCCAAATGGAAACTCTATAAATACTGAAACTTAGGATTTCTCCCATTATTTGACGATAAGAATCTGTAAAAAAAAGTATCGTAGGATTCTGAGATCGTCTCAACAACGTTCTTTTGTAAACTGATCATCAATTTTACCCCAAATGGGTTTATCAAGTCTGTTCAATGTGAAATTTGAAAATCAACAATGATTTGCTATTCCGAATCCAAAAAATTGGTCTTGTCGAATTCTTAGCTTGCTAGAAAAATTTCACTTTTTAAGGGCGAGGCGATGGTCTTAAAAATTTAATTTTTAAATCCTGGATTTATAAATCATTTTAACAATTTTACTAAGTTTGTTTTAAGTTAAATAAAATATAAAAACTAATTTTGAAATCATTCCCAAATTTTATTTAGCAAAAATAATCAATTTATCTTCAATATTCATCAAAATAGCTTAAATCAAAATTTTAAATTGGTTCTAAAATTCCGAGTTGTTGCAACACGGCTTCAAATTAATTATTTCCCAGGATAGAAATAAAGTTACGCGCTCTAGCATTATTTTATTTTCACAAATCGCGCAAGGTCTTCTCTTCCGAAATTAAGTTGTTCAAATTATGTGATTCTGTTTGTGAAATTAAATTGGACGATTTTCTACAAGATTCGACAATCAAATTATGTGATTCTCTTTCTGAAATCAAATTTGGCGCTCGTGTTCAGGTCGATTGGCGACGCGATTCTTTGGTGAGTGTGGAATTTATCTGGTGATTCAATTTTTATTCATTGCTGAATCGATTGCTTATAATGCGAGTTATTTTGAAATTAAATTATATTGTTCATTGCTGAGTTGATTATTTATTTTGTAATGGCCCGAATTTCCGTACCTTTTGAGTTGACTAATAACACTACATGTCCAACAAAATATTAGAATAGAAGAAAACGAAGATCACAAACTCACAGCGGAATGAATAAAATATATTAGGTAACATAAACTTCGAAATACAATTCGGTAACTTTATATACATACCATCATCAGAGCACAACAGCTATTTCTGGAACAGTTATAAACACCTGTTTCCAGATACAAACATGGTACACAGTGGAATATATGATAGTCTATAGCTAATTAGTGAAGCCTCCTGCTTCAAACTCCTCCAAGTGAATCTGTAAAATCCCGACTACTTGACTGCCGTACAAATTTGGGCACCCAAGAGTTTAGGGAAAACAAACAAAATAAACTCTGGGTCAGTCATGGGACCGGTGTTAGTAAACTTCAACCATTTGTTTAACTTTCAAAATCCTTTCAAAAGAAAGGATAATAGTAAAACCAGCCCGCACATAAACATGGACAGTTTTTACCTTACTCTAACCCAAAATACTTTATACGAAAATCCAGTGATATTATAATAGTGTCTAAATCAAATAAATAACAATCTAGCGGAACACTTGCATCTCACGCTCCATATATAATATAAAATCAAAAACCGCAAGGCGCTTATTGGAGATTGGATTCTGACTATGACAAGGCATGGAACCACCTTCCGTAGTGTATCTCTAGAGAGGAATACACTGGGTTTAACAAGAATGTCTTGCAACCCGGCCCACACATGACCGACCACTCATTTTGCTTGAGTGTATCAGATGTATATCACCAACGGTTGGGATCAACAACCATTTCCCGAATGGGACAACATCGAATAGAATAAGGAATTAAATGAATTTCTCTAGATAGGTGATAATACACCCTAATGGGAGCGACCCACATAGCCATGATGCCTGCCCGATTTTTGTCATTCCCCGGTTGTTGAGGCCTGAGGCTACGATTATTTTCCATTCATTGATAGCACAATCACTTTGAATGCCACATTGTCAGATCCATTAATCACTAATTGATTTGCACAAATATATTTTGGATATTATGCTAAGAGAATAAATTCTCCGCCACCATATATATTTGTACAGAACAACATATGCGATCATTGGAAATACTCTGTCAGACACTCGTCTATATACATTCGTTCTGGGACTGAACGAAGCCGAAGGCACAATTTCTATTAATAGAAAAAAGTCCTTGCACTTTACTCCATCTTCGATTATCTTCATATAATCTGATTCGCAACGCTACTGCCAATACGGAGTGGTTCTCAGATAATAATCCAACCGGTCTCTCCATATTGACAATGATTATTGGCAAATACTTCGATAGTTGGTTATTTAACTATCGAAGAAAAACAAACATCCATTCAAAACATCAAACAATCACTGGGCCCCTTTTGATTAATATTTCATTAATTTAAACACTTCTCCGTTTCCTTATCAATATTCGTTAACACATATTTTCAATATTCTTCTTGGCCTCTTACGCTATGTGGAAAACATTTCCATATCTCGCCTTCTTTTATTTTCTACACTTAGAAAATATTTTTTATTTATAATTGGAGAGCATTCCAATTATTTATTTCTTCCATGACCATTTAATTCTATACTTGGGAGATATTTACTTTTATATTTCCAAAATTCCACTTATTTGGGTTAAAATGAATGTTGTGTAAATCATTGTTACGACAACCCAAAATACTGTATTTAACTAAATCTTATTCAAATATTGATCATCAGGATTAAATCTTGCTATTTATCAGTTAGTAATGAAAACAATCGAGTTGGGGTATAATTACCTCTCAGACCTTAAATGAAAACATCTTTGACTTCAAAACAGACAAAACCATTATTCCTGAAAAATCAACACCATACAAACCAATTATTCATTTTTAAACGTATATATGTTTCCCTTTCTATTACCAAATTATCAATTTCCTTTTTGTTTATAATATTCTATTTTAATTCGTTTCCTTATCGAATTCAATAAATATTGATATATTGATTTTTTAGTTATCCAATTTTCTTAAAAATATACTAACTCCTTAAATTTCCGGAAAATTTCGCCATAACCTCCTTTGCATCGGTCGATAGTTCAATCCTCAACTCGCCTCTCTAGGCCCTTTCCATTCAAAAAGAAAATCAAAAAGCCAAGTGGCTTGCCGATTCGGCGCATAAAACCTCATATGGAATTTAAACGTGTACCTTATTGTCGAGCACACGAAATATAATCTTCATATACTTCATTCCATACCTATCTAACCCATACATCCAAATATTCTCATTTGGTTTCAACTCACTCCATTCATCTTAAACCCAATTTGCTAATTTGTTTTCTAATTAGCTATTTTGCCTATTTCACTTCTTTGTTTGAACATCATGTTCAAATATAATATCAAATTGCTTAAAAACAAATTGAATTCCTTTTCCAATTCAAAATTCCTATTTGATTTAGAATATAATTTCCAAATCAAATTCACATATTCAAAGCCCAATTTCAATTCAAAATCTCATTAACTAATTATTATTCAAATTAGTTAATTCTATTCAATAATTAATTAAAAATCTAATTTTTGTTTCAAAAATCAATCCATTACTCCCCTTGAGTTCAGATATATTTTACAACTCAAGTCTGGGTTTTTTTTAAACGTAAATCTAAGTTTTATTTGTCTAAAATCCTTATATTTAACTCAATAAACCGTTATGGTTTTATAATGGTCATGGCGTTGTTTTTCTGAAAATTTGATTTTGACATAACTCAAAATCTATTCAACGAAATCCAGATTTTTCTCTTCCATTAGAAAACTATTATCTAATTGGCCCTGACGGTTCTTGTTTCAAAGAATTCCGACTCAGTTTGAGTTCTATATACTCAATTGAAGTTCGAAACGCCAATTTACGAACTACCGCGCCGCGACGAGTTCGTTTTAATTATATTTAAATATAAACATTATAAACTTTGTTTATAAATAAATTTCCATCTCGTTCTAATATATATCTTGATATATAAATTTAATCCAGTTTTCAAATCCAACTTAACATTCCGATTTTTTTTAATTGTTGATTTTTCATTTACTCAGTTATAAATTTACTTATGCTAAATTTGCTATATTAAATTCCAATTCCCTTTATAAATAAATTTATTTATAAAATTCGATATAATCGAATTCTAATTATAAATCCGTTGGATTTTTCTCACTTCCATTT
This sequence comes from Allium sativum, assembly GCA_030737875.1. Lineage (NCBI taxonomy): Eukaryota > Viridiplantae > Streptophyta > Magnoliopsida > Asparagales > Amaryllidaceae > Allium > Allium sativum. The sequence goes on along the minus strand of CM060926.1, from coordinate 1,010,425,259 downwards.
ATATTCGAAATCCCGGAATAAAATTTATCGTTCTATTTCAAACACTTCTAAATTCACTTTTAAATTCATACTTGAACTTTAAATTTTAAATTATCCAAGTGATAATTATCTCACTTAATTTATAAACGTCGTTTATAAATTTAACTTCCTTGTTTTATATATTTAAACAAGTTTCCATTTCGATTCCATAAAATTCTACTTTTCAAATTCATACTTGAATTTACACCCTCAAATTATCTAATGATAATTTATTTCACTGGATTTATAAATATGTGAAAATTAGGCTCACATCCTTAAAACTAAACTTAATTAGGCTCACATCCTCCCTTTTTTTAACATATAAATTTCATCCTTATTTTTGAATTAGCGGCATTTTTTTAACAGATTTGCCCAAAATACAAATTTCGGCCGAAAATCAGGAAACAGTTCTGATATTTCATATTTCATCAGATTCGTTAAAGTTTATTGCTCATTTAATCTTCTCCGAAACATTTTTTAATGGCGGCGGCTTCTTTTTTATTAATTTCTGAACTTTGAACTTTATCTGGCAATAAAACTCAATTTAATCGTCAATTATTTCACAAATTTTGTATTGATCGAGCTGGCGTTTCAGAGATATAATTTGATCAACGTTTTATTTAGTAAATGGATGCGTCTTCGGGTCCACAACACAAGGAAAAATCCTAGCTCACTAGCCCTAGCTCTACTACCGTTTCTGGCGACGAGTGTTTGGAGCAGGAAGATTAGGCGTTTGGTAGCTTACAATCTTTCCTCCAATCACATCCCCTTCAATATGATGAGTGCAATCGGGTTAAGTTGTGTGGGGCCGAGGTGATGACATCAATTCAGAAGCGATGGGGGAATAGAGGGAATATATGGCGGATGGAACGTGAGGGAAATCCACCTAGGCAGCAGGTGAAGGATAAGACCTGCTCGGGCACTGCGTTCACCCGAAGCATCAGCTATTTTGTAGCAAAGTCGTGTCATCTGTCCTCGCCTCATGAGTTATCTGTTTACATGATTTTTGAATGTAGTTGGAATCACATCACAAGGGTTATTACATTGGGCAACCTGAAGTAAAATTATAATGGTATTAACTATATCTTGGGGAAAAAAGTAAGGGAATGAACTAATTGAGTCAGTTTATTGGATCTAGCGAATGCTATATGTTGGAATTGATTCCTTTGTTCAAAACTATGGAGAGGAGCTTGTTTGCCTCATCCTTAGATTTACATGGACTTTCTGACGTAAGAATTAGCTTTATCCTAAAGAGTCTCTATGTATATTTACTATATGAGTAGTCAGAAATAAAGTGCTTTATATCTTCTTAAAAAAAGATGCGTCTTCGTCAAGGTATTTTTTTCTGTTTAATTTTTTTTAAATCTGTTTACTGATATCAGTTTATCAATCGAATTATGTTTGTTTATTATTTTTAATTAGTATAATTATATAGGTTTATTGAAAGATAATTTTATTATTTTATAAACTTTTAATTTTTGTTATTCATTGTACAACCTGATATACATTAATTTGGCAACATTTTTTTAGATATTCTGTTTGAATGTATAAAGTATGTAGATTTTTTGAATATTAGCATATAGAAATGCAACTATCGGTATAATAGTTCTGTATGTAATAATTCTGAAAAGTTTCATATAAGTATGCTTATTTGTGTAATATATGCATACATATATTTAGGTATTTTGAACTTCTGTTTGTTTGTGTGGCTACTGATTAATTTCTCACATCTTATTCTCATCCAATAAATCCTATCATCAATTATATGGGTGAAGACGTGGCTGTTGAAGATGCAATTATAGCTCCGCTAAAGGGTAGACGAATGCTTGGTCGTCCATCCTCGTCTAAAAGGTTGAAATCTGCTAGTGAATTTACAAAGACTACAAGATATGGTTTGTGCAAGAAGTTGGGTCATAATAAAAGGACATGTTCTTCAGTACAGAAATAGCTGTTTTTTTGTTAATTTTTTTAATAAACTTGGTTACACAGTATAATGCAGAGAAATGTAACTTGTTGTCTCAGTTTTTTTAAAGTATTTTAATGTTAGATTTGTGTTTTGAACATTTACTTTATTGTCATTACTTTTGTTTTAGCAATTATGTAGTATAGCTCAATAGATTTATGCAATTATTTTGCTTACTTGCATAAATGTATGCAATTTTATGTAATATTTATCTCTAATTGTCTAGTATTTCGTATAGATCTTTACATGTATTACAAAAACCGTAGTTACTACATTCAAGTAATAAATTATTTCTGTACATGATTACTGTATGCACGTATTCTTCATTGTTGCATAAAAGTATGCAACTATCTTTAATATTTGCATTAAATTATTAAAAAGTTATCATACTCTTATAATCTGTTATAAGTTTGAATCATTTACTGTTTACAATCTTTATATTTTTTACTAAGTCATCAAATACTATGTTAATACATACGAAACTTTTCATAACATGTTATAAATTCAAGTTCATATACTCATCATTCAATGAAAATAAACATTCACGAGATCTGTAATAATGATGTAAATTTTTGCGTTTATAACCATAAATATATTGAGAAATTGCATATAAGTATGAAAAATATTATGAGAAACAACACACATTAAAGTATCAAATTATAATTTTAAGCAAAACTTTAACAACTTATATCAGTGCCCAAAAAACAACGTAATTCAGTTTACATCCTACATAACCATGTCCACGTATTAAAAATAAAATAAAAAATAGTACCATATTTACACCAAATGTAAACACCCCAAAAATTCCTAACACATACTTCTGCACTTTATGTAATCCTATTTGCATGTGACAGAAGGAAGTTCTGTGTGAGGTTTTGTAACGGATTCCAACTGAAAGGTTGGCAGTTGATAATTTTTAACGCAAGCTCAGCTCTTTGTTGGTTAATAAACCCAAGATTCCACATTTCATCATTTTCATCCATCTCTTTGATCTCAGTCCTTTGTTTCATATAGTTCATTACAAGCATACCACAGTTAACTCTGAAAAATTTATACAACATCAATATTAGTATATTGCAAAATTAAATTTTGATTTGATACAGTTTGTAATATGTGCATACAAGCATTCTTCAAATGTTAAATAATGCATATTAGTAAGCAAAAATTCAGATATTAGTTTCTTAAGTAAGTCCTTGTTGCGGGCATCTAAAAAATTCAATTTGCTTGTGTTTCCGGTAATCTTTTTTTTAAGAACTTCCTCAAGAAAGCATTGACATAAGCTCTCTTTTTAAAAAAAAAAAAGAACTCTTATTATAATTTAAAAAACAAAAAAAAAATAGAAATACCAATTTACTTACGATTTTTCTAGCAGCTTTTTGGTGGTTCCCAACGCCACTGCGTGTTATGTTCGGATCATAATGGATCCATCTTCTTTCATCTTTTTTGAATTCTAGTAATGAAAAATGGCTATCATTGTGAATAGGAATGAATTTTTTTGTTAGGAAATCGTAGCTCGCTTCCACTCATTTATCCGAAACATTTTTTAACTGCCCCATTAACTTTTACTCTATCAGTGCCTGAAATTTCACATTTTAATGGAAAAAAATTTTGAACTTACAATACATATTTATATAAGAATTAAAGAATAACTTACCGAAGCAACGAATTTGATGAACATAACTTCGGGATAATCTTTTTGCAGCTCAAGACCAATCCAGTCAATCACCTATTCAAATTAGGATATTGAATTTGTTACAAATAAAAAAATGTTTGCAGATAGTTATGGTACTGTAAAAAACTAACTATTAAAGTTCTGTAATACCTCTCCATCGAGAAATTACCAACCAATAGATCAGCCCATGCAGATCCAGTAACGCATACGTCATCAATACCATTAAGATATGCACTTTTGCTGCACATGTTTGAAATTAACTCAAAGAATTATATAAATACAGTGATTATAATTCATGCATCTAAGTTTAATAATTGTACGTACATATGCAATTTTGTAGCATTTTTGCACACATATATTCAACTGGTAATATTTATCGCATAGAATACTAACTTAACAAAAATTCTGCATAATAGTTTGCAAGTATTCTAAATGTTTACACAAATTTATGCAAAATTTCTAAAAAACTGTATTTAATATTGCTAATTTAACAAAAAAGTTATACAAATATGCAATTAATATGAATATCTGCATACATTTACTGAATAAAATATTGAAACATTGCATAAAAAACCAATACATTTATTTTTATTTAATTATTACATATTTGCATGATTCTACCAATTAGTGCTTTAAGTCAAACACAATAGGATATCAACATATAACTTAACAAAAAATAAACAAACATTGTTCATCAATTTTACCTTAGCCCAGTCTGTAAAACAAACTCTTCCATTTGTTTTATCTGGCTTTCCTCTAACTTCCTCACATTTTCATATCTTCTAATCTTAAATTTACTGCCTACTGGAGTTTCTGAAGATTTATCGTTATTGTCAAGTTCATCAACGTGCATTATTTTTGACTGCTTCATTTTTTCCCCCTGTAGTAGTAACTCATATAGCGTATGTAAGCCAATTATACCAACAAGTTAATACAGATTTATGAACAATATAAACTATTCAATACTGTTATACCTTTCAATTTTTCTACCCTTTGTTGTTCCTGCTCATTTTCCACATCCGCATCAATCTTCATATCTTGTACTTCATCATCATTTTCATCATCTCCTGTATTGTCCTCATTTACTACATCATCGTCAACACTTTTCTTCTGTTCCTTCTCATTAACAATGTCTCACTTTTTCTTTATTCATCTCCTGGTTTGTTAAATTCTCTTCTTGTACATTACTAACTTCATCAACGAAATCATCAACTCTCTTCTCTTCCATATCTATTTACAAATTATTTGTTCCAATAATAATTTGAAAAATATGCACACAATCATGCATTAACTAATACTATATGCATACAGTTTATGCATTATTTACTATACGACTTACAAGACTGTGTAAAAGTTACTAATAAAGACACATAAAGATGCAATTAATACTAAAATGTGAACACAACTATGCAATAATTACTACTAGACACAGAAAACTTTGCAAAATTTCTAACATGTTCATAAAATCATGCAACTATTCTTTATATATGCATATAACCTCGCAAAAATTATTAACCATGCGCTATAATAAACGAACTACTGTACACATTGTTAGCAAATTAACCAATTTTTAATACCTTTATTCCTCCCATCATTTTGCTGGTCCATCAACTTTTCCTTTTCCGCTGGATCCGTCTCCATTTTCTTGTTGGTTTCCTGTCCATGCTCTCGCTCATTTTCTGTCTCGTCTTGCTCTTTCTGTTCCTTTGCATTCTCCTTAGCTACATGCATTTCTTCATTCATATTCTCCTTTTCATTGTCATCGGCCATACTATCTTTATCTGTTATGCAAAAACTGAGCATATGCGGAAGCGCAATAAGGAGGATCTAGATTTGTCAATTGTACATCAATCTAATATGTTAGCAATTATTCTATTACATCAAAAAAATAGTAAATAACTATAGCAGAGAAACAAAGAGACACAATATTTATAATGGTTCCACTATCCTCGAGATAGTGTACGTCCAGTCCAACAGAGAGAGATTTTATTCCACATGAGAGAATTACAAGAGATTACAAAATAAGAGTTTACATATCCAAACCTCAATCAGGTTTAACAAGAAGAGACACCATTGGGGATCACTGGCTCCAAGCCAGGATGGGTTTACACTAAAGTCTACCCCTCAATATATAGCCAGTGTAAATCTATGTGAGTCATCAATTAAATTACCAATATATGGTAATAATATAATGGAGGCAAATTACCATAGCAACAAATGTGCAAACATAGGAAGTAAATCAATTTGTTTCCTTAGCATAGATGGAAGAAATTAATCCCTTCATTTATTTCTCTACCACCTCATCAAATGCAATCAATGCATTCCCATTATAAAAATATTTACTTTCCATTCTTTGCAAATTTGTTCCAATCAATTTGTGATTTTGTATCACCAAATTTAACACTCCATCTTGATGCAAAATCACATATCTGCAACACCCCATCTCCAATCAAATTCTCTTCACATCATAAAACTCTTCAACAGAACTCCACCTTCAATCAAAATCTCACAACGAGATACACCAAAAAATGAATATTTACCGAATGGGTTCCAGCAAAGCCACCCCCCATCACACAATTGTTAACGAGCTCAGACTACGTCCCCGCCCGCCAACAAACGTTGCAAATATCCAAAATAACAAAGAAGGCAGACACCAAAGTAATCTCAACACCGCCAAGGCCAAAATTTAATTCTCTCAATTAAAACCATTACAAACACAAACCCACCGCCTGCCAAAGATGCATCTTCCCCTCGAGATGCACCACGCAACACTAATGGTCTAAAAGTGTTTGCAATACACATCGACACCCATCTAACACTTGACCTGAGCTCCTTCCTCGATCACCTCGGATCCCTCGAGCATCATCAACGGGAAGACCCCTGTCTAAACCACAATGATCTCTATCTTGACACCCGTCTATCACTTGACCTGAGCTCCTTTCCTGATCATCTTGGATCCTTCGAGCATCATCAACATGAAGACCCCTGTCAGAAACATGATCAAAACTTCCCAAATCCAATAGTCCCTTCAACACAGTAAACTCCATATCACGTCAAAGTTCCCAGATTGGAATGCTCTTCACTCTCAACATAATCTCCTACACCAAAGTCATCTTTATTTCCCCAAAATAGTAATAGCATAATTACCACTGAATCTACCAACCTTTGTAGAAATAATTGATGCACAATTTAAAACAAATCGCCTCGCTCTGATACCAATCTGTTATGATTTTTGAGCATATGCGGAAGCACAATAAGGAGGATCTAGATTTGTCAATTGTACATCAATCTAATATGTTAGCAATTATTCTATTACATCAACAAAATAGTAAATAACTATAGCAGAGAAACAAAGAGACACAATATTTATACTGGTTCCACTATCCTCGAGATAGTGTACGTCTAGTCCAACAGAGAGAGATTTTATTCCACATGAGAGAATTACAAGAGATTACAAAATAAGAGTTTACATATCCAAACCTCAATCAGGTTTAACAAGAAGAGACACCATTGGGGATCACTGGCTCCAAGCCAGGATGAGTTTACACTAAAGTCTACCCCACAATATATAGCCAGTGCAAATCTATGTGAGTCATCAATTAAATTACCAATACATGGTAATAATATAATGGAGGCAAATTACCATAGCAACAAATGTGCAAACATAGGAAGTAAATCAATTTGTTTCTTTAGCATAGATGGAAGAAATTAATCCCTTCATTTATTTCTCTACCACCTCATCAAATGCAATCAATGCATTCCCATTATAAAAATATTTACTTTCCATTCTTTGCAAATTTGTTCCAATCAATTTGTGAATTTGTATCACCAAATTTAACATTATCAACTTTTCCTGTATCATTTTTCGAACTCTTCTTAACAAACCTTTTAACCATCAGCTTATCAGTCGGTTTTACTCCCTGCTTATTTTTTCCCCTCCACATCTGATTCGTCTTCTTCCATTTCACTTTCAATTCCATCTCTTTCTTCATCAACATTAATTTCCTCTTTCTATTGATCTTCATCTACACTATCTTCATCATTTTCACTATCTCCGGTCAACTCGTCTTCATCATCATTTGTACTAAGATATTTTTCTACACTTTCTTCTGATGGTATTTCAGCCTCGAGTTCATCAACCATTTTTTTAAACGTATATTTTATTCTTTCAGCTTTCTATTTTCCAATATTAAATTTGCAATCATTCCTTGTAGTTTTTTTTTCACTTTTCATATACAACTTTGCATACTCTTCATCTTTCTTCACAGCTTGGTTCAATAATTTCATTTCCTTTCCATCCAACTCCTAAAAAATTAAACACAAGTCATGCTTAATTAATTTTGCAAAAAATTGCATATATGAGGAAACAATCTATAAATACATTACACAAGTATGCAAATATACTCGAACAATACAAGTATTCTAAATATATGCAAATATGTGCTCAACTTTTGTAAATACATGCACAAAATTATGTAATTATTCTGAATTTTTAAGGTCAATATATATGATAACTATTACACAGTATTTTCACTAAACTAAACATTTACTTTTCACAAGTGCACAACATGGATTTATATTTTAATTGCATTGCAAATATTCCCGGAACTTACATTTAAAAATGCTAATATGATATTCAATTGCTCATATTAAGCCTGCAAATTAGAAATTTTTAATACATCAACAAAAATACATATATTTTTATAGCATTCTTACCGTGCTGTATGTGACATTGAGAACCATTGTTGGCTTCAGCAATGTAATGTCCCATTTTCCATCCAATGGGTAAATGTCGTTGTATACTGTCTTTGCACGCATATTTCTTATTAACTGCATAGTAATTTTAAACAAAAATTAAATGTTTGTACAATTTAATGCAACAATTCTAAAAAACTGCATTAAATAATGAAATAATTCAATGATAATTGCACACTTGACTGAAAAACTTATGTTACACGTCATACACTAATTAAACTATAAAATTTAACTTTACACACTGATTATATTGATGATAGTTGAACTCTTTCTTTACTAAATATAAATTAACTGCATTCAATGGTCCAACTAAAGGTTTATAATGGCATAGTTGACTGAAACTTTTCTAATACACTGCATACTTTACTGAAACAAATAATTATAACTGTGTACACTTATCAAAATAATGATAGTAAAACAGTTTTCTACATCATTAAAATTTAAGTGCATGCAATGAAGCAACTAAATGCCGATTGTTGCACATTTAAATGAATTTTCTGTGTTTAACTGCATACTTTAACGATATAATTTAATCCGACTACATACACTTATCAAGTCGATAATATTTGCAGACTGTCCAATATCAATTAAATTTTATCTGCATACACTTACGCAACTAAATGTAGATAGTAGCCCATAAGAATGAAAGTTTTCTATTTAACTGCATACTTAAATGCTACAATATGTTTAAAATTAGTACTTTGACTAACTAATTTCCGGCATGCATCCACTACAAATATATGCATTCAAACATTCAATTATTATGCATTCTTGCATACAATCATACAGATTTACTGCATGTAAATCATACAATCAAATAAGAATACCATACAAATTCATACTGCTGTGTACTAATTAGACGATAAAGACATAATAACAATGTACGTTTCTGCAATAATTCTTATTACTATCATACAATCATGTAAGATTTGTTCTTCATATCTACAAAACAGTCGAATATGAAACAGGGCAATGAGATTTGTACCTTTTTTTTTGCCATTTCGTATAAATTGAAAACGACGACAGCTGAATCGGAGTACAAAAGGAAAATCTTGATTAGAAAGAAGATCGCCGCCTATTGATTTACAGGAGATTAAAAAAGCGATTTTCTATTCGTGGGTTTTTAAGAAACGTGGAATTAGGGATTTGAACGAGAATAAAGGAGCGTTTAGACTGATTAAAGGAGGACGAATCGTTATCGGAGGGTTTTGTTAATTTGTAAGGGTAGAAATGGAAATATTTCAGCAGCATTTCAAAAATAGGGATGTGTTTTACATTCTTTTTATCAGCAGGTCTTTTTTATATTTTAGAACTTAATAGGGACCTCTAAAAAACGCACCCTATAAATATTGTTTATAAATCCAACTTCCTTGTTTTATAAAACAAGTTTCATTTCAGAATCTGTTTGAAAACCAAACCTTATTTTGGAATATTTTATTTATTATAACTTATCTATATAAATATAGAATATATTATCATATTTAACTTTAAACTTCTATTAATTAAAATCCTAATATTGTCTTTTGAAAATATTTTATTTAAATAAATTCGATCTAATTTAATTTGAGTCATAAATCCATACGGATTTATTTCAGTTTAGTTTATATTCTGAACATCAGATTAAAATTCATCTTTTACTTCTTTAAAATAATTTCCCATTTCCATTTATAAATTCATATTTGAATTTAAATAATCAAATGATAATTTTTCCACATTTCTATTTATAAACATTGTTTATAAATTCATTTCAATTCCCTGGTTATCCCATGAAAATCATTCCATTTCATTTATAAACACCGTTTATAAATTTACTTAAATTTCCTGTGTTATTAAATTTATAAATATCATTTATAAATTAAATACTTGTTTTATTTATTTTAAACAAGTTAATATCTTTATAATCTATTCGAAATTCAAATTCTATTTTAGAAAAATAGAATTTCCCTTTTTAAATCTCAAAACCCTATTTATGATATTTTTATAAATTACCATTTAGGCCCAATGATATTTTAAACACTCAAAACAACCAATTATAATTGACAAGTTTTCTAACACATCATATATGATAATATATATGAAAAACAAACAATAATATTTTTGAGGAATCTAGTGTTAGAGTTTGTGCCCTAGAGGCAATTCATTTGATAAGATTGATAACACTGTTGATGTTATTATTTTATTTGGAATAAAATATTATTCTATTATATTGTATTTACTGCGTAATATAAATAATAAAATAATAGAAGTCCTTAGAATAATAATACGGAATTATATAGTTCGAGTAAGACTGAACTTGAGATTATATAATATGATAAGTATTACAATTCTTAAATGTCCCTAGTCGAGTTTTATTGTTTTTATAGGACAACAATAAAGCGTTGAGACTAGTATATTGATTGACTGATGATCACATCTCATTGATCATTAATATACGTGATATTAAAGTCAAGATATAAATACGTATTGGAGAATAGCGTATTGGGCTGACCCACCGTGAGATAACTCCATGGAATATAATTAACAGTATCATAAGTTATTCTCACAGTGACAGTGATGTAATGGTCCTCAGACCTGAAATCATTATAATCTTATTCGAGGATATTTGTGTTTTGATATCATCTAAAGTTATTCGTAACAGAGTAACGATAACGGTGATTATTGGATACATTTCGAATCGAATGGAAATTATGAATGATCTAGATGGAATTTAACCCTACGATACATTCGTAGTGATATCCATGGGCCTCTTGATTGAGTGAGACTGTGAAATGCATGGTCGTGCTCAAATATTGATTTGTTTTAAACAGTCTACTCATCGATCAAGAAAACAGATTAAATTATAAAGAGGATGATACGATCCATGCCTTGAGTTTAATCCTGGATATACTGGTTAAAAGGATTATATTACATTGACACACTGGTCATGTAAAGGTTATGTCGAATCAATGATATTATTATAATTTGGGTAACAGTGATGTATTACTAGATGCCGCTCACTGTTTATGATTTAAATAATGTTTAAATTGTTGCCAACATTATGATAACCTGCAGGGTCACACATATAAGCGTTGCAAATTGTGTTAGTATTTTCTAAAGAATATGAAAAAGAGTTTTTGACCAATTCTTTTTTAAAACATTTGAAAGGGTAAAAGGGTAAAACCGAGATGTCGGTTGAAACTATTATAAAAGAGATGAGACACCTTCATTTTCTTTTATCTGAGAAACGAAGAAACCCTAACTCCTCCTTTCAATTTCGGCTAGTACCGAAACACAACTCTTGATTGTGATTGTCGTCATCAGGGCTTCGCTTGTGGATCTCCAGCAGAGACACCCAATTTTAGGTGTTCGATTCAACAACCAAGTGTAGGAAGAACCCGACGGTTTTAAGATTCAAGATAGGATTTATCATTCGATTTGATGATCAAAGAAGAAAGGTACCTGTTTTTGATTTAATTCTGTTCAATTTTGTTAATTAGGGCTTCTGATTTTGGTTGATTCCGCTGCCTATATCGATCCAATAATTCTTTCAATGGTACCGGAGCCAGGATATGTCGATTCAAATATAGTTTAGGCCTTGAAACTGATACTGTTACATACTGATTGATGTTATGAACATCGAGAAGTTGAAATCTGGAAATTAGAAGATTCGTTTAACAACTGAAATTGTTTTGTGATGAACAAAATTCAATTTTGATCTTCTGTACGAATCTGAATTAGTATAAGATATTAATTCAGCTAAGAATGTCTGAAATTCCAATTTTCATTTAACGTATAAATTGGTTTAACCTATATTTGTATCTGTTTTAAAAGAAAACAAGTGTTATTCTAATTCTGTAATTGTTACAGAAATATTAATATATATAACATGTTGATCTCGAATCATATGTTAGACGTATTAATAGTGCTCTGTTGAATCCTATGAACGTGATTAATATGGTACACTGTTTCACACTAGTATGTGTTTGGTTTTGAAAATATGATAAACTCCTTATACTGTTAAATCTTACTCTGTTACGATTGTTTGATACTGAATTTCAGATCTGTATTTTAGATAATCCTAGTTGTTGAATTACAGATCTGACGTATTGGATAATCATTTTTGTTCATAGTAGTGACAGGATAATTCATCCACATGATCAAAGGTTGATCTATTATAATATGGACTGAGCCTTATATTAACCCAGTTTTAAATATTGGTGATTTAAGACTCAGTTTTAGATTATTAATATTGAAGTTATTTTATTTTGGTTTAAAATGTTTAACCCCCTCTGTGTTAATTCTGATTTGTAATAATTCAAAATATAAACCCAGATTTGATTTTTTTTCTGAGATGGATATAAATATATATGACATTAATTATGACCAAAACTCAGATCTTACTTATCATATTGGGTATGAGATATATATCTCGTTGACTTATTACTGTGGTGTGCTTTATTAAACAGTTTCGGATACCATCATGACATTATTTGCATACATAATGATATGTTCTGTTTTATACCATTTATGCCAGCATCCAAAATCAGTTGTATTAATAATAGATTTCTGACTTGACAAATCTGATTTGTTAAGAAGAATTACTTAACAGTTTTTCTTTTTCTTTTGATGATTTAATCAAATTAATATCAGTCATAATTATAAACAGAAGTGCTATTTGATTAAAAGGGACAGATTTGATAGTTGATCATATGATTGACTATGAAATTTTCTTTTGTTTTGTAAGTTTGTGATATTGATCATTAACACAAGTTAATCTTAAGATCAGTGTATATATATATATGATATATATGTATATATATACATATTCACACTTGATATATGAGATTGGATCTACAAATACATATTAATTGTTAGACTAAATAGATATATGAATCAACAATAAAATAATTGTTGTTTTACTATGATTCATATATAGTTAGTAATAGTTACATAGACAATATATGACTGGCAAGTTTGACCCGCTTGGTTCATAAATGTATATGAATATTATAATCGCTGCAAAGACCCATGATTTGATTCATGAGCTAAATATGTGTGCAAATTACTATGTACACAACAATATATATGTAACACATATCAAGATGTGTATTTACATACTTATTGAGATTGGGTCTGAAATTATACTGCCGAGAAAATATTGTAGCTTAACTAAAATTTCACCTTTACACATATATGCTTAGTAGCTGGTATTAGCGAATGAATCACAATTTGATTGATGGTCTGAATTTGCTAATGACACCAGTATAGTATAATCAATGGAATATTACAGTCTTCTTAGGAATGTGTTTTGACACCATCAAATATGTATAACTATCTGAAATTGTTTTGGAATAGAAAGTTTGAATATGTATTAGACCTGTCATTTGATGATAACTAAATAATGATTTGATTCATTCAAAACTATGAGTTCCCAGTTTTAGGAAATAGCAGTCTGACCTTGATTCAAATGTTGAATCTGTATAATGTTGATATGTGATTGGTTTTGTATTTTTTTCCTTAAACACTTAATATGAATTAATATCAACTTGGTTGATGTATATTCAAAATTTTGGAACTTGAAATAAATATTAGCCAGGTTTTAAAATTATTATCCAGTTGACAGGTATGTTATCATTTTGCCAACTTTAATCATCTTATATAGAGTGTATATATTGATATACATGGTTTTGAATTAGTCACTACATAATAAGATGAGTTCCTTAATTGGCTTATATTTAAAATGAATTTGTTCATGTGTTTATTCTCCTTACAAATAGGAATTAGTGCTCTGTCAGGATTAGAGTGATTTGTTGGTGAATACAATTCATCAAAAAACAATTCATTGCTTAAATCTGTATTAAAATAAAACATGTGTTGTTGAACTCATGTATGGGCAAGCATGCTTTTGTACACTTCTAGACTGAGCTATATACATACATGAATTAATGAACATAGCAACCATGAATTGCCATATGTATTCATACAGCAGTTATAAATAAATGTATTTATACACTAAAATATTTTGACAGTGTGTTTTAATATATATCCCTGGAAATATGCATATATGGTAATGACATGTTTGGTGATGATTTAGCATATATAAACTGGTACAATGATTTGAATCTATGACCATTTTATTACTCCTGATGGGAGAGTGACTGCTAGAATTTTTCTGAATCTGATTTAGGAATACAATAGGTTCCTGAGCACTTATACACATAACTGTATTCCTTATATTGATTTGTGAGTACACAAATGCCATTGCAAATTATATGCATGGTATTGTTGACAAAATACCCAACATGCAATTAATCTTTACATATGACTGTACAAATATGTCTGTGTTTGACATGGATTTGTTTGGTTGTATATGTATATTTGTTGACCTCAAACTTAATTGTCTTGTTTGACAGGTTCCTAAAATGTTGTGAACATTAATGGGATAGGTCAGTATGACTGATCAAGCGGTGACTCTTCTGAAGAAAACATAGATGCAAATATGATTTGCAAGCTCAGCATCTTCAGTTTGATTCCATCTCTTATGGCTATAAACCATTAGTGTAGAAGCAAATTAATTTGCACCACCAAACAAGAACTGTTTGTATACATTTTGCACAGCAATCAAAGTATTACTGTATATGTATAATTTATGTTTGTATATCTGCGTGTGTATACACATTTGCAAATGTTATTATTTATTAGTTGTCTGTAATAGCCTTCATTATATCATGTAATTACATACCTACATGTTTACCTGCAAAAGTTTGTATGGAAGTGTATGTGAGTGTACTCATTTTGCTAATTGCATAGATCGTTGCTTGTATGTATATTTTAGAATATGTTATAACTTATTGATAGAAATAGGTTCTACAATATGGTTTAATATATATTTTAGACCTTTGTTATGATTCTAATATTGATTAGTTTTATAAGGTTTTGGGCCTAATACCTATTGCTTGTATGATATATAAGCTGAAACATTCGGTTACAAGAACCACATGTATATGGATAAATTTGCTGTATAGCATGAATTGATTTAACCATAATTTTGAATTATTCAAAAGGGTTAAAATAGGCATAATTTCTTATCACATTGAATTTATATTATTTAAGTCCAATTGATATTATGAATATAAAACATATATTTGATATATGTAAATAACTATAATATTTTTCTCACTATGAGTTATAAACTCCCTTTAAAGCAGATACTTTTGTTATATTAAGTCATGGTGACGTCTTCCAATAATATACTCATCACTGTCCAAAATCACGGGATGTAACTAACGCCAAAGCGTCGTGCACCTTTTATTTTGGTTATATGCGATGGAGTAAAATGTGGTGCTCCGACCTATTATTGGGTCTGACTTAACTAGGCTGCATAATACGATTATGGCCTTAGAGACAAAAGCATGAATTATTCTATATTTTGAGCAAATGAATAATACTGAACTAAATGTTCAACATGCGATCCAAGAATTATATATGATATAATTGACATAAGATATCTACCTAAAAGGTTGTGTTTTGAGTTCAGCCAAAGCAGGGTCAAGGCATGACTAGATATGGATCTTGGAACACCATTATATATATATACCGATATGTATATATAAACAGAGGGATGTTAATTTGAGTGGGAGCGTATATTTTAGTTTAAAATTATACATTTATGTTAATATAAATTTTGATTGTCAAAATTTGTATTAAATAAATATTACAGAATCAGTTATTATTTTATTATCTAATGTAGATATTAAATAATAAATATCTCGATAATTTAAATTAATCCTTAAGAAGGATATAAATTGAATTAAATCAAATTTCTTGACTAACATTGAAATTTGAGGATTGTCCACAAACAAATTAAACGTAATTGTTTCACCATTATCGAAGATCTAAAAAAAATAAAAGTTGAAGTATGACTTCAACTGAATAAGAAATAAATGTTATAAAATCTACTTATACATCTCTAGTATTAGATACTAGATATGAATCACGTAAATGTATGTAAATTTAAAGAAATTGCAAAATAAGTAGAAATCTGAAAAGACAAGTGGACTTACAATTGGAAATGAAGCAAATGTTGATGGATTATCCATAAAAAGTTGATTCTTGTTGATTATACTGGCTTAATTAAATAAATAATTGTTATAATGAAATTCCATTTAAGATAAATGTTATAATATATCTTGTTCAGACAAGTTTGAATTTCATTTGTAATAAAAGAATAATTGTTATTCATTTTATTTAAATGAAATATCGTACGGAATTTCGCAAATAGTTAATGATATTTGTAAATCATTAACTATAATGTATTTGACATGAATAATTAATGGATTAAATTTAGTGATTTAAGTCCAACATACCTATAGCATTAGCAGTTAGACCGTATAAACAAGAGAGTATATCAAAACTCCATAATGATGGAATTTTGAGACCATTTAATTTTGAATCATATGCAAGTCTTGTCTATTAGGCAAAATAACTGAATTGTCTTTCACTTGACACAGTGAATGTGCAATATGTAACAGGTCTCGTACATAATGATGTATACGGAGCAATGAATACATAAGCTAAAGGTTGGTCTTATTATTTCATTATATTTACTGATGATATCAGTAGATACAGATATGTGTATCTTATGAAACACATATCAGAATCCTTTGAAAAGTTCAAAGAATTCAAGGTGGAGAAAGAAACCAATTTTAATGAAATATAAACACTTTTCGAATAGATTGAAAAAGGAATTAAGCCAATTACTTAATGACTATCAAAATGAGTTTGAAATTGTTTCATAACTCACTCCATTTAGAACACCATATTGGCATGATGTGTCTGAAAGGAGAAATTACACCTTATAAGGTACAATACGATTAATGATATGTCACATATAGATCTTCTAATAAATTAAATTTAGAACAACTGCATTTAATCCCACTAAAACGATTTGAAGAAGCCATATAAGATATGAACTAGGAAATGTCCTAGTGTGTCTAATACGAAGATTTGGGATGTAAGGCGTTTGTTAAACGTCCTTCCTCTGATAAGATCGGACCCAAATCAGATAACTATTTTGTGGATATTAATTCTCTGAGAATAAAATGTTTATTACTTGATTTGGTATCCTTGTGAAGGAGAGTCAGTCTCTAAGATACCGATGGGAATAAAATAGAATTCGAGATATATCGAAAACCACAAGATACCATTAAATCTTGTATAGGCAAGAAATTGAGTGGGAGTGACACAATAACTCTAATGTTATTTGATAACACATTGATTATTGTAAATAATGTTAGTTTAAAAATAAGAAATAGATACTGATTCTAAGAAAGAAAATGTTTGGATTAAGAAGTTCATGATTGAACTTAATTCAATGTTGATCGAATGATACACATTGCGATAACAACATGGTTGTTGCTCAAGCCTAAAACATTAAACTCATCATCAATCCAAACATATATTTTAAGAAATATAATTCTAATGTGAAGTTGTTCACATAAGAAATAAACATATCTGGAAAGTTACAAAAGTTGTAATGTTACAGACCTACAG
This sequence comes from Allium sativum, assembly GCA_030737875.1. Lineage (NCBI taxonomy): Eukaryota > Viridiplantae > Streptophyta > Magnoliopsida > Asparagales > Amaryllidaceae > Allium > Allium sativum. The sequence continues at coordinate 1,010,407,320 of CM060926.1, read as the reverse complement.
AATTAAACTCTGTCGCAGCAGAAGTTTAATAGTCACACTAGTTTCATAAGTATACGATACATAAATGATTGACTCTAGTGCAAGTGGGAGATTGTTAGAGTTTGTGCCCTAGAGGCAATTCATTTGATGAGATTGATAACACTGTTGATGTTATTATTTTATTTGGAATAAAATATTATTCTATTATATTGTATTTACTGCGTAATATAAATAATAAAATAATAGAAGTCCTTAGAATAATAATACGGAATTATATAGTTCGAGTAAGACTGAACTTGAGATTATATAATATGATAAGTATTACAATTCTTAAATGTCCCTAGTTGAGTTTTATTGTTTATATAGGACAACAATAAAGCGTTGAGACTAGTATATTGATTGACTGATGATCACATCTCATTGATCATTAATATACGTGATATTAAAGTCAAGATATAAATACGTATTGGAGAATAGCGTATTGGGCTGACCCACCGTGAGATAACTCCATGGAATATAATTAACAGTATCATAAGTTATTCTCACAGTGACAGTGATGTAATGGTCCTCAGACCTGAAATCATTATAATCTTATTCGAGGATATTTGTGTTTTGATATCATCTAAAGTTATTCGTAACAGAGTAACGATAACGGTGATTATTGGATACATTTCGAATCGAATGGAAATTATGAATGATCTAGATGGAATTTAACCCTACGATACATTCGTAGTGATATCCATGGGCCTCTTGATTGAGTGAGACTGTGAAATGCATGGCCGTGCTCAAATATTGATTTGTTTTAAACAGTCTACTCATCGATCAAGAAAACAGATTAAATTATAAAGAGGATGATACGATCCATGCCTTGAGTTTAATCCTGGATATACTGGTTAAAAGGATTATATTACATTGACACACTGGTCATGTAAAGGTTATATCGAATCAATGATATTTTTATAATTTGGGTAACAGTGATGTATTACTAGATGCCGCTCACTGTTTATGATTTAAATAATGTTTAAATTGTTGCCAACGTTATGATAACCTGCAGGGTCACACATATAAGCGTTGCAAATTGTGTTAGTATTTTCTAAAGAATATGAAAAAGAGTTTTTGACCAATTCTTTATTAAAACATTTGAAAGGGTAAAAGGGTAAAACCGAGATGTCGGTTGAAACTATTATAAAAGAGATGAGACACCTTCATTTTCTTTTATCTGAAAAACGAAGAAACCCTAACTCCTCCTTTCAATTTCGGCTAGTACCGAAACACAACTCTTGATTGCGATTGTCGTCATCAGGGCTTCGCTTGTGGATCTCCAGCAGAGACACCCAATTTTAGGTGTTCGATTCAACAACCAAGTGTAGGAAGAACTCGACGGTTTTAAGATTCAAGATAGGATTTATCATTCGATTTGATGATCAAAGAAGAAAGGTACCTGTTTTTGATTTAATTCTGTTCAATTTTGTTAATTAGGGCTTCTGATTTTGGTTGATTCCGCTGCCTATATCGATCCAATAATTCTTTCATCTAGTTGAATCCCTCCAACCTGTTTATCCTGCATCCACTGACGTTAGCCAACATTAAAAATACCCATCCTGCTTCAAGGTAGGATATCGTGGTATAGAAGGTCATCCACTATCATAGTGTAGGGCGTATAGGGTCATCCGCTAATGAAACCGCGGGCATCCGCTAATGGTACTGCGGGAATCCAACCCATCACCAATATATATATATATAATAACCACAATAAGCCTAAATAACTAATATATAATAACCACAAAAATATTTAAACGCATCCAAGCAACCAACAATTATTTTTAATGATTAAAAATAATTCTAAATAGTAATTTTGAGTGAGATTTACTCACCTGATTTCATTTGTGACTTATTCCGATTTAATTCCCTGCTCATTAACTTTAAAGATGTGATTCCAACTCGACTTGCCTTGAATAATTTAACCTTATAACAATTGAAATTTTCTTTTATTATTTTCTAAGAACATACCAATATATATATATATAAATTAATTGATATAACTACGAATTGGTTTTAAATTTGTTACCTTGAAAAACTAATCCAATGTAATTGCTACCTTACTTACGGATTCATCAGAACACCTACACTTCATGAAACTACCACATCCGTTCTTGTCATCTCCTCTTCCCCGACGCTGTGTAAAACAATTATACTCTTCACTTTGAAACTCAACCAAGCCTCTCAAAACTGTTACAGTAATGATCTTACATCATTTCAATTTCCACTAATGACATTGCCTTTTTCAGTACTCCCATTACTGTATACTGTATGAATAAATTACAACTTTTATATGTTTAATAGAATATTAATTAATTTGATAATTATTTAATTAAATAAATAATTTACCTTAATTCTTGATTAATATCTCCATCCAAAAGGAACTAGTAATACACCCTCCCTTGTACGATTCCTTATCATCATCCGATCATCAACAGACTCCACAACGATCACCAATAATTTGTTCCTGCCACCCTCACCAATTTCTGAAACTCGATGGCAATTTCAGCTAATGCGAGCTTCACTGTTCAAAATCCAAACTTCCTGTACCCTGGTCATTTGCGCACCCTTGTAAAGGACCCAACGCTTCTTCCAATTCTACTACACCGCAAGCCTCAAACCCACTACAGACCCATTTGCCAAGTCCTAAGTATTCATCATCCAAACAATACAGGTCCGTACTCCCCTTTTTGCCAACTGTCGTTCTTCCCTTTTCATATCACCATCTACAGTTCGAGTTCGCACCCTCCAGAACAACATCGAAATGAACAATTCCATCTATTAAATCACGCATCCCATTTTCATCTCCTGTTGTTATCGCGATACCCATCCTACTTCACGGTTCCAACTATACATGCCGACTCTTACCCTTTACTGGACTCCTTTCCTCCTTATAATCGCAAGCATCCTTCTTGAACTCAAGCTTTGTTGGATCCAGTAGTTTCGATCGTGAGCACTTAATTCGTGAGCTCCATCCGTCCCAAAACTTGAACGCAACAACCCCAATTAGCTTGCGCGAACCCCCAAAACTGACACAAGTTGAAAACCCAATATATCGATCTCAAACTCGTACTTCATTTCACGAATTACATGTCGAAAACCTCAAAAATCTAATTACTTGTTCTGCGATGTTCACGTTCTAATGATTTCAAGTTGATCGATTTGAGGAAAATAAAAATAGAAAGGGATGACTTCGATTCAGATTTAGAATTGAGGGAGGACAGATCGGTTTCCTTCCATTTGCTGAGAGAAATGAAAATGAAAAGAGTAAGGTGGGGGTTGCGTATTTGTAATGGTGAAAAGGGGGAACAAAAGGTACCGATATCATTAATTTGTCTGATTACTTTGGTGTGATGGAATGAAACAAAGTACACGAAGTGAAAGAAGTAAACATTGTAGCTTGGTAGGTCTGCAGTGTATTTAGCTTAGGAAGGAATTAAAGGTTTTATATTATTTTTAATATTTTAATTAAAACCGGTATTCTTTAATTTTATATAACCCTTGATTCTGAACTCCTTACTGAACCCAACAACTGACATTTTTAGGGTTATACCACTATTCTGGACACACAGGGACAAGTTTCAAAGCCTCATTTGATCATCTGGAGAAAATATTAATTTAAACTGATAAATTAAATTCGAAACAAATAAATTCTTTGAAAATAAATTATTATTATTATCGTTTCTATTCAGTTAGAATTTATATAGATTATCTGAATCATATTCAATACGGTTTAAATCTTTGAATTCAATTATATTTCGAATTACAATAATTCGATATATTCTAAATTGAATTATATTCGATTATTAAATTGATAACTAAATATAAAAATTCATTTATATTATTAATTCAATATTTAAAACGATATTAAATATTTGAAATTAATCGATCAAAAAATCCGGGTCGTTACATATTTTTTGAAGATGTTGTTGTAGGTTTCTTTTAAGGGGAGGTTGTTTCGTTCTATTGTTTTGGTTGTTGATGTTCAAGATTTTGAATCACATTGGAATAAGGATTGTTGTTTACATCTTGTTGTAGTTCGATTAATGGGCTCTGAAAGGTATTCTTTTTTATTTTTATATTTTACATGGTGTTCACTGTTTCTAAAAAATATAAATATGATTATCTTTTTTTTATCTTGCTTTGTAACATTTGTTGTGTTTTAATTCTATTGGTGTTACTTGTTGAAGTGAAAGCAATAGCTCACATGCATGAGTTTCTGAACTATAAGCAATAGTTCACATTGGTGAATTGAAAGCAATAGGTTGTGTTATATTTTTTTAGTGTTCACAATTTTCTTACATAGATAATGTTGATATATAAATTAAAATTTAGAATTGAAATGTGTGATGCGTTGTTAATTACTGTTTTTTAGTGTATTTGAATGCAGTTTTTGCACAGTGGTGATAATGTTAATTCGAATAACAGAACATATGTTGTATAACTGAAAAAATAATTACTTTTATCTTTTTTTAAATGTTTGATTAAAAAGTTTATATTATTTAATATTTTATGCAATTTGTTTCTGATTAAAATTTGTTTTGATAAAAAATATATAGCTACTTAGTTCTCTATGTTTTCAATTGCAGGTTTGATGAATCTATAATGGTTTTATTTGATTTCGATAAGAATTCTTTTAGTGCTCGTCTTGGTTTGGATGAGTCTATTTGTTATGTTAGAAATATGGTTTGTGAGATGTGGAGTAATTTTACTCCATTATGCTTTGATATGTTCTATGTCCGATATTCAGAAACTACTTATGTTGAGACGGATAGTGATCTTCAAGCTATATTGTGCTTGTCTTGGTTTAAAAAGGAGGGATTTTTGCTTTTTTTATGGTTAAAGAGTAATTCGAGGGATGTTGTTGTTGAAAGTAGTAAATCGGGCTCACTTGTTGCTATTGGAGAGTAAAATTGTAATGTGCTGATGATTTAGACTCTGGTTTTTGTCAAGAAAAAGACTTACATGAGTTGTTGAAAAAGAATTTTAATTTGGAATTTTTTACTGGTGTTGGTCAAAAATTTGATTTTGCTATTGGGTTTCATTGAATGGTTAGTGCATATTGTTTGAAGAATGATTTTAAAGTAAAATATGTTAAGAACAGTAAGGAGCGGTTGACAGTTCGATGTGTTGTAGATGGTTGTTCTTTAAGAATTCATGCTTCTTGCAAATTGAAGCAACTGGATCATTTGATTGTTAAAAAAAATTCAGTTAAGTCATTCATGTGGAGGTGGATTTTGATCGGTTAATAGTCCAACCATTAACAGTGATCTTGTAAAAGCTTTGATTGTTAATCAAATACATGTTGAGCCGAAAAGGAAAACAAAGGATATCATGAAAAGCTTTAGGAGGAATAATGATGTGGACCTAAGTTACTATTATGCTTATAAGGGTAGGAAATTGGCTACGAGTGATATCTATGGTGATGAAAATAAAAATCATATAATGATTTGGTTTGGTATTTTAAGGCAATTGAGAAAAAAAATCCAAATTGTTATACTAGTATGGATGTGGATCCAGAGACTAATCAATTTGAGAGAGTATTTGTTTGCTATGAGGCATGCATTTTCAGATTTAGGTACTGTCAACCTAAGGTATTTTTGGATGCAACTTTTTTGAAAGGTCGAAGTGGTATTTTGATGGTTGCTACTGCTAAAAATGGGAATTAAGGTACTAAAATTTATATTTTTGTTGTTGTTATGATTTATGTTCTTATTTTGTACATAGTGAGATTGTGATCTTCAAGGTACTGTATGATAGTTTTAAGATTGTGTTTCAACTATAGTTTATGATAAAATAATTAACTATTGGTTTATGCATGAAACATTTATGTAATAAGATGGTAGTAGAACCATGTAGAAGTGAGCAACTTGTAGCAAAAGCAATACAAGAAAATGATAAAATAATTTATCTTTTTAATGCAGTTCAGTAACTTTTGAATGTACTGCAGTATAACTCAGTACTTTTATTTTTTGAAAATTATGTAATAAATTGATAAAATAGTGTAAAGTAGTAGAACAGATTAGAAGTGTGTTTGTGTGAATAAATAGCAGTATGTTTGAAATTGATAGGGATTTCATCCTTTTAACTTATTTTGCATGTATATAGTGCAGTTCTCTTTAATAATTGAAAATATTAAGCTATATTGTTGGAAACATGTTATACATAGAAAAATTGTTGGTGGTGTTCTTTTTTGTTTCAATTTTTTTCCGGTGGCAATAGCTCTTATGCCTAAAGAAAATGAAGATTGTTGGAGTTGGTTTTTGACTCACTTAAAAAATGCTCTTAGATTTGCTAAACCATTGACTTTTTTAAATGATAGACATTGGGGTTTGTTGTTGAGCATTCCTAAAAAATTTCCTAATAGCCATCATTCTTATTGTTTACATCACATGCAAAGTAATATTGTTGGTATTGTAAAAAGTGGAAGGGGTGTTTAGGTAGCTCATTTGCTAGAACGTTGTGCTTTAGCTTCAAGTACTTATGAATTTGAAAAGGCTATGACTTAATTTAAAGAAATTGGAGGTGTAAAAGCTATTGAATATTTGAATGATAAGCCATATGATGACTGGGCTGATTTATTTTTTCTTGGAAAACGATATGGTCAAAATAAATCTAATGTAGCAGAATGTTTCAATTCATGGATCTGGGATGAAAGAAGTCTGGCTGTGTAACAACCCACCCGAAATGGGCCTTAATTTCGACCCAGAAAAGGCCCGTCGAAACTTAGAGCCATTCTAAATGGGTCGATGGTTCCTGTAAGGATTACATTTGCATAGAATATATACCTACACAGATACTTCGAATGGAAATCTCACACAACGGAAATAGAAAATATAATACTAAAAGTAAGATGTACCATTTATTTCAAAACCACAGAAATACAACAGTCACAGTTACATCTGTTCAATGGAGACATCAAATAGTTCATTCTCACAAGTTTTCAAAAGAAGTAAAGCGATAACAACTAATAATAACATAACAACTTCCTCTTCTTCATCAACTTCAATCATTACTTTGTCCATGTCTTTTCCCTCATCTACTGACCTATTGGATATGTTGAGGAGAGGGGTCAGAACATAAAGTTCTGTGTGACTAAAATATAGTGTTACTTAATTTCCATACACTATATTTTTAGCAGGTTATATATGTAAATGTATGTCTATGCAGCACACAACAAACACAAGTTTCTAACCAATGGGGTAGATATCCAAGTCAATCGCCCATTAGTGTTTTTATGGTAAAGACCCAACGAGGTGGCATTCTCGGTCACTTATGGCCCTATTAAAGGTGAATTCTTATAGTCTCTTACAACCCTGAGGCAGACCCCTATCCCTTTTAGACCCCATCCTAATACGTTAACGTTCTTAAGTCTATACTCTCATTTGTAATGTGAGAAGTAGTATTGCGAACGTTACTACTTAACTTATATTACCCTGTAGGACACCTATGTCACTTAAGACTTCACCATGGTGAGCATGCAATGTCCACATATCTTTCAATTACCAATCTGTCCCTAGTTGATCCCTTACAAGCTTCTAGAGGAAGTGGACATCCCCGTGAACTACCCTACTCCATTACCGTTTTATGCCTAATCACTTTTAAAGAAGGAGGACCCAAAGGCTTACTTAAATTCTGATAAGGGTGGGTCCCATAACTTTGGTTCCTTTCCAAGGAATAAACCTTCGGAGGGATCCTAGTCCTAATCATTTAGGACCCAAACTAGATAAAAAGAGAGCCAACCCCTTAAGACCTTCTCAAGGCGTAGTAAAGCTGCCTATTTTCACACAATAGACTTATATATATACATATACACACACTAGACTTCTATCATTAAACCATATACCTGTAGATGATGGATATGTCGGTCGGTTCTGGGAAGACTTCTACTACAAGTTGGTTTAACCTCGTATCTAGTGTACTAAGTTTTTGAAGGCCTATGACACCTAGACATCTCATATTAGCTGGACACACTAGGGGTTGCTGGATTTGCCGGTCGGTTCCGGGCAGGCTTCTATCACAAATGGAAACTAACCTCGTGTCTATATGTCATTATTTACATATATTTAAAGCCATTCTATATATGTACACATAAGCAATCAAACATGTATTTATTATGGGGACATTTCAAATTCAGATTCTAACCTAAACCACATTTATTAAGCTAATACAACGTTAATTATGTTGATTACGCTTATATAAGTATAATAATAATTACGCCTAAATAATGTAAATATTCGTATAAATGGTGAAACGTTGTAACTAGGTGGCAATTTTCAACTTCTATCCAAATCTAGGCATACAAGTTAGGTTTTCCATACTTTTACCGCTACAACATAGGCATGATAACATAATGATAAGATAACAAATGGCAGAGGATGGAAAAACATACATATACACAATTTCAACTTGCACCCTAGGCACGTAGAAATGATTTCAATACTGAATTAAAAATAGAGTATTACATATATTTACACATATACGTTTATAATTCATATTTCATCCAATTCACCACTTTTTGCTGTTGTATAAATAAAAATGTTTACATTTGAACAATTTCAATTGTTAATGTGTTTAGATCCGAAATAGGATCCAAACCCAATTCAAATCATTAAACAATCAAATCCAAACCTTTTTAGGCTAAATTCAAATGACAATAAAAGTGAATTATATAAAATGTAACTAATAGTAGCAACACCCAAATTACATCTTTAATCTAATATTGAAAGCAAAAATCTACAAAACCCAATTAATCATGACAATTCATAGGCAATTACAAGATAGAGGATTTGTTTTTTTTAATGTTCATGTTGTCGAATTTCCCAAATCCATCTAGGCATATCTATTCACATGACAATCTATTAAAAACATGAATATGCCTTAAGTAAACTAGATCCCACTCAAAGATCTAGGCGGAATAGAGAGAAATATGTGGTAGATCTAGATCCACACTAATTCTTTGTGTTCAAGTGTGCTCCAGTAATCCTCCTGATTATATACATATAATATGCATGCATTAGAATCTTTTATATATATATATATACACACACACACACGTTTATGCCAAATTCCATAATATTAAATTTATATGAAGTGGAATAGAGAGAGATTAAGAATATAGTTAGAGAAATAGAAGAAAACCTTTACCTTACACTTTTATTTTTCTCTAGAATTTAGCAATGGTGGAGAGGTAGCATGGTGGCAGGGTAGAGAATGATTAGGGTTTTATAGTGAAATAGGAGGGGCTATATATAGTTTCCCGTGTGAGCATAGACTGTTGGATTAATTATAATTAATCCAAGCCATTTATTTTTATATATCCCTAAAAAAAACCTTACCACAAAGCTTTATTGGGCTACATTGCTGGAGTGTTAACTTTTATTTAATGCGTTCCTTGTTCTCTTAATCATATTCCATATATGCAATATACTTTGTCCCCCAATTCTTATCTTCAATTCAAAATTTGAATCTCCCTCTTTATTTTAATTTATAATTTGGACATATATATATAATATCCATATAATTATATATATATATATTCTGCATTCACTGTCCAAACTCATTTGTTCATAATTTCTTCATACATTGACCGTTTTCAGCATATTATATATGAAAACGATGTAGAATTTCGCCATGAATCCAAATAAAAGAATTTCATAGACAAATTCCTAAAGTTGCAGATTCTCATTTTCCAGCCATATTATTTCAGTGCTTATTTTTAATTATTTATTATTAATACTTATGAATTTTACGGGGTGTTACATTCTCCCCCCTAAAATAGATTTCATCCCACAATCGGTTTAAGGGGTGAAAAATACAACTTGCTCGAAACATCCATGATGTACGCCCATGTTATTTATAATTCATCCATAAACATCCATGACTCACATTGATTATGAACTGCAGACTAACTAAAGTGAGCTCAATCCTAACATGTATGTGTATTAAATGATTCAATATTCATGCAAAACATCTTAACGTGCATATATCTCTATATGAGTGCTCTTATGCAATGGTGTCGCATCCATTCCTTAACTTCCAATCTAGCAATCACGATGCATCCATAAACGTAAATATAAGGAAAAATTAACCAAGAAAAGCTCCGGGTTAGTCTGTCTCATCTTATCCTTGGTCTCCCATGTGCTTTCCGCAGGATCATTTCCCCATTATACTCGGATGAGGTGAACGGTTTTTTTGTGGGGTCTCTTGATTCCGTGCTCTACAATCCTTGTAGTGGCACGGGGAATCCTGGACTTCAACTTGAGTTTTTCTATGTCCCCAATTTCATCAAGTTCGAGTTTGATAGTATAATCATGAAGGAATTTCCTCAGATGAGATACATGAAAAACATTATGGATTCCCGATAGACGCTCTGGAAGATCCACTCGATAAGCCAAGGATCCTATCTTCTCGATAACATGAAAAGGCCCAATAAATCTGGGAGCCAACTTCCCAGTCTTCCCAAATCGAATAGTCTTCTTAAGAGGTGATACTTTCACGAATACTAAATCTCCCACATTAAACTCAAGTTCCCTCCTTCGCTTATCAACGTATGATTTCTGACGGTCTTAGGCTGCCTTCATCCTCTGCCTAATCAAAAATATCTTCTCCATGGAATCACAGACGAAGTCTGGTCCGAGTATAACCTTGTTGGTAGTTTCCTACCAACAAGTTGGCGATTTGCATGGTCTCCCATAAAGCGCTTCAAAAGGGGTCATACCAATCGTCGTTTGAAAACTATTATTATACGTGAACTACACAAGCGGTAGGTGCTGCTCTCATACTCCTCCAAAGTTGATGATGCAAGCTCTGAGCAAGTCTTCTAAGATTCAGTTTACTCTTTTTGTCTGTCCGTCGGTCTGTGGATGATAAGTTGTGCTTAGATTGAGGGTCGTTCCCAATGCTGCTTGTAGGCTTCTCCAAAATTCATTCGTGAATAAGGGATCTCTATCACACACGATACTCGATGGAATACCATGGAGTCTGACTATCTCTTTGACGTACAATTGGGCTAACAAGGCTGCAGTCCTTGTCTTCTTAACTGGTATTAAATGGGTTCTTTTGGTTAAACGACCTAACACAACCCAAATGGCCTCATTCCCTTTTTGGCTTCTAGGAAGTCCATCTACAAAGTCCATAAAAATATGTTCCCACTTCCACGTGGGGATCACTACAAGTAGTAACAATCGTCCGGGCTTCCCTTGTTCCGCTTTTACCTTTTGGAATACTAAACATTTAGCCACAAACCCGGCTATGTCTCTCTTCATTCCTTCCTAACAGATATTTCTCTTCATATCCTTGTACTTTTTATCCCTACCGGGGTGTATGGTCAATTTCGACCTATGGCACTCCTCTAAAATTTCTTTCTTTAACCCTTCGTCTTTGGGAACGTGAAGTCGTCCATCCTAAAGTAAACTCCCATTTTCGCTGAATGAATACCTAACCGAATAAGGAAAGGTCTCTTTCATTACTACTCTTTTTTTATGCTTCTTAATTCCTCGTCAAGGTCTTTTGCAGTTTGGATCCTTTCGCTTAGGGTAGGTCTAATTACCATAGCCCCAAGAAAACCATTAGAAGTGGTTGGTGAGGGTTGCAAATTAAAATTAGCTAGGAACTCTAATTGTTTTCATTCTGTTATCGCATTCAAAGTCGCATGTTTCCTACTTAAAGCATCTGCCACAACATTCCCCTTGCTCAGGTTGTATTGAATTGTAAAGTCAAATGAGGCAATATATTCCGTCAATCTTTGTTGTCTCAAGTTTAGGTCAAGTTGTGAAAATAAATACTTTAGGGATTTATGGTCAGTAAAAAGTTCAAATTTCTCCCCTAAATGACAATGCCTCCACATCTTAAGGGCGAACACTACTGCGGCTAACTCAAGGTCATGAATTACATATCTCTTCTCTGGATCCTTGAGTTTTCTACTAGCATAGGCAACTACTCTTCCTTCTTGCATATGGACTACTCCTAAACCGATCCCACATGCGTCGGTGTAAAAGGTGAACAATTTTGAACTGTCGGGTATAATAAGGACGGATACGCTAGTTAATGCTTCTTTTAATTTTTAAAGGCTATATCACATTTATTATTCCAAGAGAACATCAAATTATTTTCCGTTAATTGGGTTAATGGAGTAGCAATCTTGGCAAGGTCTTTAATAAATTTCCTAAAATATCCGGCCAATCCAAGGAAGCTCCTTACCTCTGTAACATTTCGAGGTGTTCTCCATTCCTTGATCGCCTCTATCTTCGCGGGGTCTATGGCTAAGCCTTTACATGACACAATATTTCCTAAAAATCTACTTCTTCCTTCCAGAAATGGCACTTTGAGAATTTTTATTTCAATTGGTTTTTTCTCAATATCCCTAACACTTGTCTTAAGTGATCCTCACGCTCTTTACGGTCTTTTGAGAATATAAGGATATCATCTACGAAGACAACCACAATTTTATTTAGAATGCCCCTAAACACTCTACTCCTGAGGTTAACAAAGAAGGTGGGTGCATTCGTTATTCCAAAGGGAATAACTTCCCATTGGAATAATCCATCTGGCGTCCTAAACGCAGTTTTGTCCTTGCTGTCCTCCGCAATTCTTAACTGTTGAAATCCAGTAGCCAGGTCCAACTGAGAAAATACTTAGGCTCCTCCCAAGTGGTCAAAAAGGTCATCGATTCTAGGTAAAGGGTACCTATTCTTTTTGGTCAATTTATTAAGCTCCCTATAATCCACACAAGGTCTCAAAGATCCATCTGCTTTGGTGGCAAATATAATAGGTGCACCCATTCTGAGGTACTTCTTCGAATGAAACCTTTTTGTAATAATTCTGAAATCTATTTATCTAACTCCCTTCTTTCCTTAGGCATCATGTGCCTTAAGGGTAGTTCTACAGGTCTAGTGTCCTTCTCTAGGTCAATACGAAAAGAGATTTCTCTATGGGGCGGAAGTCCCGTGACTTCGTCAAAAACATCCAAGAACTCACAAACTATAGGGACCGAAGACGGTCCTTCCGAACTAGGAGAAAAGGAATATAACAAGGCATTGTCCTTGTTTCTAACATTACAAGGAATTTTTAGGATGCGTCCTCCTCGACTCCTGTTAGCCTACTTTGTGAACTAGGCTACACAAAGTTAAAGGATTATTTAAGTGAAGAATATTGACTAAGAAATGCACCCTTTTAGAAGTCCGGTTCGGATCGGATCCCACTTGTCAAGCCAAGATGACTGTGAAGCAGAAGACAAAGCCATGGGGGCATAACCAATTCGGAGCGGAAAGACCCGATCCGCTCCTTCCTCTTTGTATACTCAATCCGCCCTTCCATTCTTCCACCAAGACCGATCCGATCCCCTGGTTGCTAGCACCCCCGATCCGAGCTTAGAGTCACGACAGCTTCACCCCACATTCCCTTGAAATCCGGAGCGGTTATCCCCACGTTCTACCCATGTTTGCCACTAAACTGATGTGTTGTCCACCCGTATCCCATCCGAACCCGAGAGTGATGGGATGGAGGCCTCGTGGATCCGAACCGAAGCCATCCCAGGGGCGTTTTTCACCTATAAATACACCATCAAGAGGCATTTGGAAGGATCTTTTGGCATTTTCAGAAGTCAAACTCCTTTACTATCCGAATTTCATCAACTTATTCAGATTACAACCATCTTTTGAATCATATTGTGAAGGAAATTGAGTGAATCAATGTATTGTATAAGAGAGAATTGAGTGAAAATCGTCGTTGTACTTGCATTCAAGACATCAATTCAAAGAGTAGAAAGTGGACTTAGGCTATTTAACGCCGAACCACTATAAATTGTGTGTTTTCTCTGTTTTTTGATTTCATTTCGGTAGAATCATTACTCGTGTGGGTGTTAGAGCCAATTTTGGATCTAACATTTTGGTGCTTTCATTGAGAGTTTTTTTAATTCTCCGCTTTTTGGGATTATCATTCTACTATTTGGACCTTCAAAGTTCAAAGAAGTTAAACCTCCGTTTTTGACATCTTTAAGTACTTGTTGGTTAATCGCTGAAGAATTGGAAAGTATGGCCAAAGGAAAAGGCAAGGAAATCCAAAGTAATTGAGAGAATGAAGTGAACGAAGATTAGAAAACAATGGTTGTGACGAGGTCGCATGGTCAAGATTCTGGAGCAGGCCGCTCCGGTCAGGAAGGACTGATCCGAACTGATGACCCTGATCCGATCCAGCGACGTTGTAGCCACCCTCTCTCCCCATCCAAACTGGTCCGGCCATATCACTGTGCTCCGATCCGACCCGAATCAAAGTGAAGCTGGAACTTCTACTCAAGCTCCTGCCAATGCTCCAATTCCACCTTCTATGACCAATGATCTGCCTGACCCATCTGCACCCGTCACACAAGGAGATTTTTCACAATTATTTGAAATGCTCCAGAGTATTAAGGAGGCATTGGAAGCCCATAAACGTGACAGTCTTCGCATGCAAGAGAACTTGATCACCATGAGTAGGGAACTCAAGGAGCTCCGGAGGCAAAAGACACCTTCCCCAACACATCGCCTTGCTGCAGATTATTCATCTTCTTTAGATGAGGGACGTCCTCGTGAAAGAAGGCCGCTTGAGCGACCTCAGAATCTCGATCAGTTTACTTTTGGATCTTTAGGATCCCGCGAAAATGTGCTCGTGTGTTAGGGCCTGATGACCCGAGCTTGAAAGAGCCTATGTTGTTGCCCATGCGTGGATCTCACGTTCTACCCAGGGACCCTAACATTACTAATCCTATGTAACAATAACTTCTTCAGCCCCTTCCTCTTGAGATCGACCGGGAGCATAGGGAGCAGTGTAGAGTAGCCGCCGCTAGAAACAGGAGGTTATCCCCTAATCAGGAACCCAGGGGTAATCTGAATATCAGACCTAGAGAACCTGTGCAGACATTAACAAATGCCGATGTGTGGGCGATGGTGCGTCAGATTATGTCCGAAAGCCGACGATACAGTAATGAGGACTGGGATATTGAGCGAAGTCATACCCCCTTCACAGATGATATATTGGACTTCCAGTTCCCTCAACGATTCAACTTGCCACAAATGGATCGATATTCAGGAAGAACGGACCCGGGACAGCATCTGATGAGGTACGCCTGGTTCATGAATGCCGCAGCAGCTCCAGATGCTATAAAATGCAAGGCCTTTCCAATTTACCTAGAAGACGTGGCATTAATGTGGTTCACCCGACTCCCTCCACGGTCAGTATCAAATTTCACAGAGTTAAGTGAGCGCTTCATGAACCAGTTTCGACTTCACGCTCGTAAATCCAAAAGCGTCACAGAGTTGTTAAGGATTAAACAGACTTCAGGCGAATCTCTGAAATCATATTTGGACCGTTTCAACCTGGCCATCACCGAAGTTAGTGACCCTCATGAACCCACTATTCTGATGTCTTTAATAGAAGGAGTTGACCCAGACACAGAATTTGGGGATTATCTATCCGGGATACCGCCCCCTACTAGGGAATTGTTCTATGAAAAAGCTAATATTCGCTTAAGGCGAGAAGAAGCTCATGCAAATAGGAAGAGAAAATCCGAAGGGGGCTCGAGGGAAGGTGTCCAAAGTAATGCTGCTGTGAAATAGTCTGGTGATAGTTCAGGGAAGGTTGAAGTGAACGTCGGCAACCAGAACGGAGGTAACAACAACAAGAATGGAAACGACAATGGGAGGAGTAGGAACCGAGGGAACAATTGCAGCAAAAGACCTCGATTCCAAAGTTTCGAAAACTGTTCGCCATTGAATGATACCTTGGAAAACATTTATTTGGATACATACAGCATACTGCAATACAAAAAACCACCACCCAGAGACTCAACTGAAAAAGAGATCGCAACAGGAAAGTTTTGCTTGTTCCACGGAACCCACGGTCATTCCACCAACGAATGCCATCATTTGAGAGATATAGTTGAAAGATTGCTGCGGGAAGGGAAGTTAGACGAGTACAAGGTTGCCCCAAGGGACAGGAGGACAAGCCCTAAACCAAAACCAGCCTACTTCAAAACCCACAGCCCAGCAAAAAGGTAAGGGGATCGTTATCGATACCATTATAGGCGGACCCCACCTAGCTAGTCGTAGTTTCAAAGCAATAGATCAGTACGTCTATGTCGCAAAGCACTTTGAGGTAGGAGAATGCAGCAACCTCGAAGACATTACTCCAGTAAAACAACAAAAGACGATGTCAGACGACGTCATATTCCATAGTAGAGATGATTCCGGAGTTCAATCCCCAACTGAAGATCCACCGGTAATTACCACGACCATCGGCCCTGCTTTAGTCCATAAAGTGTTGGAGGACAACGGGAGCTCGGTCAATATCCTCTTCAAGAAAGCTTTTGAACAAATTAGACTAGAAGCAAAATATCTAAAGCCCTGCGAAGGATGGATACATGCTTCAATGGGGCATCGACGGCTCCGGTGGGCTACATAGAATTACCAGTAACATTAGGACAGGGAGATCGCTAGAGAGTGGGGATCCTGCCATTTGTAGTTTTGGATGTAGAGTCACCCTACAACGCTTTCCTAGGCCGACCGGCGCTTGCTGAGTTTAGGGCATGTATTGCACCTTGGTGCTTACTGCTTAAATTTCCGACTGATGCAAGAATTGCGGTGATGAGAGGCGACCAAGCTACAGGACGAGCTTGTTACATGACGGAGTTGAAGATGCTAATGAAGGGGTTGAATATAGAAACCAAGGATGATTCTCCCCCTTCGAAGGAAAACTCAACGTAGCAATTGAGGGGTCCAACCCCAAGAGAGTCACCCTTAGATGTGCTCGAGGATATAGATCTCAGAGAGGATAGAGAACCTGAGGATAGAAAGGCGACTCCCAACAAGATAACAATAAATATACCTATTGATGAGACAGCTTCGACAAAAGTACTAAAGATCGGATCGCAACTAGATCCAGTTCGAGAAAAAGAGTTGGCTGATTTCTTAAGGGAAAATCTGGATGTGTTTGCCTGGACTCACGTTGACATGTGTGGGATTTCGCCTGCCATTATGAGCCACTCTTTATGCATTAATCCAAAGCACCCACCGGTCAAACAGAAGAGACGGATGTTAGGCCCAGAGCGGTCAATAACTTTGAAAGAAGAGGTAGAGAAATTAAAGGATAATGGATTCATTAAGGATTCGAAATATCCCGACTGGATATCAAATCCTGTCCTGGTCAAAAAATCTAACGGGAAGTGACGTACATGTATCGACTTCTCTGACCTGAACAAGGCTTGCCCGCAGGATAGCTTTCCTCTTCCCAGAATTGATCAGTTAGTGGACTCGATGGCTGGACATGAGCTTTTACCCTTTATGGATGCCTATTCGAGGTACAATCAAATTCCCATGCACATACCAGATCAGGAGCATACGAGTTTCATCACAGACTTGGGGTTATATTGTTATGTGGTAATGCCATTTGGATTAAAGAATGCAGGAGCCACGTACCAACGTTTGGTCAACCGCATGTTTTATAATCAAATCGGGAAAACCATGGAGGTTTACGTAGATGAAATGCTTGTGAAGTCTAAACAATCTTCTGACCATACAAGGGACTTGGCTAAAATGTTTGATATTCTTCGAAGGTATGGAATGAAGTTAAACCCCTAAAATGCTCGTTTGGGGTCACATCTGGAAAATTCCTGGGTTTATTATGAGTTCTCGAGGAATTGAGATAAATCCTAGTCAAATAGCAGCAATAAGGAATATTGAAGAGCCACGAAAGATCAAGGATGTTCAAAGTCTAGCCGGAAAAGTTGCTGCATTAGAAGGTTTATCTCCAAAGCGACAGATAAGTGCGTACCTTTCTTCGATCTAATAAAATGAGGAAAACGAAATCTTGAGTGGACCCCTGACTGTGTGGAGGCTTTCCAGAATTTATTAGACTTTTTAGAAAAGCCTCCAATATTATCAAAACCCGTGGAACATGAGGATTTGTTTGTCTACCTAGCGGTATCATCTCATGCCGTCAGTACAACATTGGTACGTGAAGAGGATAAAGTCCAGAGGCCTGTATACTACGTGAGCAAGAAGCTAGATGCTACAGAACGAAATTATCCAAAGATAGAAAAACTTGCTTATAGCCTCCTGATTGCTTCCCGCAAACTTCGTCATTACTTTCAGGCTCACCCGATAGTTGTTTACACTGATCAACCTTTAAGACAAGTGTTGCAAAAACCCAAAGCATCGGGGTGGTTACTTAAATGAAACATCGAGCTGAGTCAATTTGATTTAAATTTTCATCCATGGAAATCAATAAGGGGGCAGGCATTGGCCGACTTTATAGCCGAATTTACAATTCCCGAAGAGGAAACGGGGGGTGACAAGGTGGTTACTTTGGACCAAGAGTTAGAGCTTAGTCCGTGGAAGCTATATACGGACGGAGCCAAAAATGATCGAAGGTCCGGCGCCGGAGTTGTTTTAATAACTCCTGAAGGACGATTTATTTACTATGCATTGCGATTAGAGTTTGCTGCTACCAATAACGATTCTGAGTATGAAGCCCTGATTGCCTGGCTGAAACTCGCCAAAGAACTGGGGGTGAAGACACTGGATATATGTTGCGATTCCAAGATAGTTGCATGCCAGGTTCGGGAGGAATTTATTGCTAATGGGCCTCGACTCATTACTTATTTCAAAAAGGTAAAGTAGTTGCTGGGTAGTTTGGAGCATTACAGCATAACGCATATTCCAAGAACAGAAAATCAGAAAGCAGATCGGTTGGCAAAGCTAGCAAGTTCTGATAATCCTAAAGAAACTAAAATGGTTCCGATAGGGGTTTTGGAATCACCGAGTTTCGACCTGATGGAAGTGGAACTAGCCTTGGAAGTTGATCCAGAGAGAGAATCATGGATGTCACCGATCAAGAATTTTCTCATGAATGGAAACCTCCCATTGAAAAAGAGCGAAAGACGAGCTGTAAGACGTAAGGCTGCAAGATACGTTTTACATGACGACATCCTTTATCGCCAGGGGTTTTCAATGCCCCTACTACTGTGTATCGCACACGACGACATCAAACGTGTACTGCGAGAAGTACATGAAGGTGAGTGTGGGGACCACACCGGGGGCCAAACCCTAGCAAAGAAAGTATTACGGTATTGATATTTTTGGTATACCGTGAATAAAGACGCGGTTGATTATTCACGACGCTGCGACAGATGTCAAAGATTTGCCAAGATTCCCAGAGCACCTTCGACTCAGCTCAAGTCGATGGTGAGCCCATGGCCGTTTGCCATGTGGGGGATCGATATTATTGGAGTGTTACCTATTGCTAGTGGGGGAGCAAAGTACGCGATCGTCGCCATGGATTATTTCACGAAATGGGTGGAAGCTGAACCTTTAACAACGATCGCGGCAAGAAAGGTGATTAGTTTTGTGGTCAGAAATATTATCTGTCGATTTGGGATACCGAAGACCATCATAACTGATAATGGGACATAGTTTGACAGCGTCGAATTCAGAAACATCTGCCAAAAGTACAAGATTGATAAACGGCACACTGCTGTAGCTCACCCACAGTCAAACGACTAGGTCGAACCAATAAACAAGGTCATTAAATCTATTCTGAAGAAGCGGTTGGAGCGGGCCAAAGCCAAGTGGGTAGATGAATTGCCACTAGCTTTGTGGGCCTATAGGACAACCTTTAAGACGGCCACTGGCCATACTCCCTATTCACTTTCCTTTGGGTCATAAGTAGTAATCCCGGTAGAATTGGAAGTCCCTTCTCATCGAGTCGTATACTATGACCCGATGATAAATAAAACACTCCTCCTAGAGTCTCTTGACATGGTTGAAGAAAAAAGAGATGAAGAAGACTTGCATGCCGCAAGACACCGACATCAAGTAGCACGTTATTATTACCGGAAAGTTCACTTCAAAATCTTTGAACCGGGAGACTTAGTATTGAAACGAGTCTTCCCGCCTTCAACCCAATTGGGTTCAAAATGGAAAGGGCCATACACCATCCAACGGAAGCTTGATACAGGAGCATTCAAGCCAACGACCGTGGACGGTGAAGAGATTCCCAGATCTTGGAATGCTCAGCACTTGCGACGATACCTGAGCTAAATATGAAATGTCTTCCTTTTTGTTTTTATAAGCTATGTAAAAAGGCATGACTTGCCTTAAAAAGTTTGTTTATATGAACAAAAGATTATGAAGTGGATGTAGGCTACGACTTAGCTGAACCACTATAAAAATGTCGTGTGTCATTTACTTTCCTGCATTATTGATATCTTTAACCATTATTCTGTCATGACAATGAAACACAAAACAGGATGCATAGAATGGGAAGATGACATTCCTAACTCTAACTCTCATGAAATAAGAGAGATTATAAAGGACGGGAAGACGACATCCCTTGAGACGTGAAGGTGCACCCCGATAAGAGACCGCCTCAGTAATACTCTAACCTGGTTATGAGACAGGAGAGTATAAAGATGCTAGCATCAATGATGAAAAGAATATGGCCCCGTCAGAGAATCGAGGGCAGCTGAAATTTGAACTTAATCAATCTTGAATAAGTCTTAATCAGTTATCCAAGATTGATTGGGGGCATACATATACATATGTACACATGTTCCCCTTAACAATGACTTTATTATATAACTGTGATATGACATGCTATTCATTTCCATTTTTACTTAAATGCGAAATTTATGAATATCAGACATTGTAGGAAACAAACTACTTTATTCACAAATATGTGGGTCTATACAAGAAAGTTAAGCAAAAGATGCGAGGGCCGCACTCGCTACAACAATAGCGGACTAGGGGAATATAGAACAAAGCGCATTATCACTGGGGATTTGGAGTAGACTTGGACTTCTTGGCAGCCTTAAGAGCATTTCTAGCTTCTTTTTCAGCATCAGACATAAGATGCTTTGGCCTCTTCTTCTCTGTAGTTGAAGTACCAGAATCAGTAGATTTCTTCCCAGGAGTTGGAACACTGGAATCAAGAGAAGATTTTTTAGCAAGCTCTTCTGTAATCGACCTATTTGAAAGCTTAACAACTAACCTCGATCTAGGATGCACCACTACAAGGGGTTAACGCTTTCGGGGTTTAATTCCTCGACTTTTAGCTGCATGCGCTTGTCTTGTTCGGCCTTCATCTCAGCCAAAGTCATGTCATCAGCATTTTTCGAATCCTCAGTTATAGCAACATCAGGATCTTCTTCATGCCCCTCATTACCATCGTCATCTTTCAGAGCATCTATCATTTCGTCATGATGAGAAGTGTTGGCCTTAGGAGGTCCAGCTCCCCCACCGGATTTGACGATGGTAGCCTTATCCTGTCCTCCCTGAGCTTTTTCCGCGGATTCTTCCCCAATGGTGGTTCCCCGAGGCTCATCAGTCTTCTCGGCTGGTTCAGCACCTACAGAATGAGAAGCAACAGTTATCAACTCAGGAGAAAATAAAGGATCCTCGATCGATTGCCCAATGATGTGATGAAAGGTGGAGACGACCTTGACGAATTGGGGTGAAAAGGTGGAAATACCTTCTGATGATTTCTCAATAGGGGAGGCTACCGTTTTTGACGTTGATTCGGGTATAGGAGATAAAAGTGACGCTCTAGGAATTCCCGGATTCTCGGGATCATATCCCTCGACTCTAGTAGCTTCGGCGGTAGCAGAAGAAGAACCAACTTCAAGGATATTCTTTTGTTTGGCCAGGCGTTTCTCCTCCTCTATGGCTGCAGCAATAAGGCGACGCCCCTCCGCCAGGCGTGTCGGTTCATCATCTCTCAGATACTTCTCCATGAGTTCGTCTTCATCAACGAAGTCTACCTTAAGTTCCTTTTTTTCCCATTCGATGATTTGACTCCATACGTGAACTAAGGTAGTAGGATAGTCTTCGATCCAAGAGATGTTTCGGCGACGGATTATGTGTACAAAGAATTCAATCATTAGTTCGCCAAAGCCGTGCAATTCTTCTTGAGCCTCTGATAGCTATTTATGAGTTTCTTCAGCAGACTTAATAGCTCTATCCACATTCCCCTCAGCTAAGGCAGCCCGAGTCTCGGCTTCCATTAACTTGGATTCCAAGTCAGCATTTCGTTTCTCCAGCTCGGCATTCTTCCTCGCTAACTCGGCCTTTTCTTGCTCAAGAGTATTGTAAGCCAGTTGCATTTTGACACTGTTTGACGTAGCGTCTTCCACTTGTTTCTTCAACTCCAAACGTTCTTGATTGTGAGATTCTAGCAAGTCAGGATAACGCTTTTGTAATTCCTCAAATTGCTATTTGAAGTTGTTGGCATCTCGTTGAGCAATGACACGTTGGGCCTGTGTATCTTCTTAGTCCTTCTCCAGATTTTTCAAAACATTCTCATCGGAATCCGCAGCCTTCTTCATTGCATCAACATCTGTAATTAAGGCCCGAATGATTCTGGAGAGATTGCGTGAATACTTGTACATCTCCGAGTATTGTTTCTCAACTACGTCAATCTTTGCTTTAGCCTCATCTGCCCACTTTGAAGAAATATGCTCAAGTGCGGGTAAAAAAGTTGGATTCTCAAAGTAGTGATCTGGGAACTACTTCTCCAGATATGCCAGTTTAGTTTTGGAATTAGCATCCAGTGGTGGGAGCTTGCAGTATGATAGTTCAATGTGTTTCCGCTTAGCAGGGACGATGGTTGCATCGCCTTTTCCATATCACTTCTCAGAAGCTTTGTGCTTGTCTCGCAAATCGGTGTATTTCAATGGACTTTTTTCTCGATTATATTTGCCTTGGGGAGAAGTTCGATCTTTGGATTGCGATGTGTCTTCCCCACGACGACTCTGGTGGCTCTTATACCTGTCTGGATCCGACCGGACAGGAGAACGAGAGCGTGAGGTGTGTAGCCGAACTGAATCATGAGGCCTTCTGTCATCTCTGCCCCGGCTCTCACGGCGATCATGCTCAGTGTCGGAAGGAGGTCTAGACATGCTACGGCGGATTTTCCTAACATCATTGTAACGGCGAGACACTGTACCTGCACAATAATATAAGTGGAGTTTAGAATCAATGCTCACATAAGACATGAGTGTTGTGACGTGCGGTGCTAATGTGTCATGTGCATCCTAAGTGGTGTTCCCCCCAACCAACCCGAGTCTGGAGCCAGACTAGCATGAGCGGGCTCTTTGGCCTTTACGGGAGTAGTCTCCTCTAAAGAAGTGAAGGTTAAAGGATTCGTGCCAAAATCCTTTGAAGTATAGATAGTTCCGGGCAGGGGAAGATTTCCTAAACCCTTAAATGTGGAATCATCGATAGTCGGGGCATCTCCTTGAGAAGCATCTATTGGCAGCTCTTTAGGGGTTGTTGACTTCTCAGGAGAAATAGCGTCATCAGGGATGGTATACCCTTCTCTATGCTTTTCAGCTATGTTGGCTAACTCATCGTCCTGAGTTGAGGATGGAGAAGGTGGAGTCCGAAGAGGTATTGTTGGACCTTTCGAGCCCTCGCCCATCTCAGGAATAATGTCAACTGGGGGTATGTACACATATGGACCCGTCCCATGACCTATACTACGGGTAATAGATAGTAACCCGTGATAATGGAGATACTCATCCTTAAGAACTTCGTCTATGGTTAGGAACTTTTGATCGCCATTGAGAAGCCGATGCAAACGATCAAAGTATAATTGATCCGATATTTGCTTTGGGTTATCAACTGCAAATGAAAAAGAAAGCAAGTTAATATGTTGGCATGAGCATTTAAAATTGAAATCTAGAAAGTCGGTGCTTTACTTGATTTGGTCCATCTCCTGGCGCACCCCGGTTGTTGCCTAATACAAAACCATTCAAGTTTAGAATCGCCAGCCTTGCTGCTAAATGGAACAGTAATCATTTTCCTTTTCAGGACTGATTCAAAATATGAGAAGGAGGGAGTCTCTTGAGTCCGATGCTTGAAATTATAAAAAAAGTGGACATCATCGAAGGTAGGCTCTATACCTAAAACTTCTTTGTATGCTATGTACAAGGTGTATAGATAAGCATAAGAGTTGGGATGTAATTGCATGGGGGCAATCCGCATCTGTCTCAGAAAATCGACGACAAAAGGCGGAAACAATGGAATAGCCCCAACCAGACACATCAATCAGGTAATTTCCATAAATCCTTCCGGTGGATTGTGGGGGCGATCTGTTTTCGATGGCACCAGGGTATCTCTTTTTATATTCCATGCTTTAGACATATTCGGACGAGTCTATCATCATCGATGGTCGACTCAACAGAATCTTTGGGTAACTCCAATATAGTGGCAGTTTCAAACTCATCGAGAGCACGATCATCTCCTATCCCTCCTTCCTCTTCATCACTAAGAGAAACTTCACTATCAGAAGATATTTAACTATTGTTTGCTTCCACCTCATAATCTGGGCCCACGTCATCCCATTCAGGGTCTGAGGGGGAGGATATGTCATCGAGAGTGAGTTTCTCAGAAGTTTCTACGACTTCTCTCTTTTCTTCTAACCTAGATGAACGTCTCTCTACCATGGTCACTAAACTATTGAAAGAGCAATAACATAAGTTAGAGTAAAATAGCCCGTATCCCCCCTGTGCACGTGTGTGAGCTAAAGTGTACAAGTGTGTAAAGAAATGTAACGTAAAGACTGACAATGCCATTATGTGTGCATATGAACATTTCAAAAAGTACAGCAAAAAGGGCTCTATCCTAACTGTCCATAGAGATGGAAGTCATGTTTAGTATTTGTTGAGTTGATTATGGTGTGGTTATGTTTCAAAACAAAGCTTAATGGTTCAGATCAGTTATATAGTGTTAAACCGGACTGGTTTGGAGCATGCACTTCTGCGGCGGATCGGAGCGGATCAGTGTTAGAAGTGGATCGATTCGGAGCTCTGGGTTGAGCTGAAACGGACCGATTCGGAACCTTTGAGGAAATAGAGCCAGCTTTGAGATGGAGAATCTATTCGGATCGGCTAACGCCAGACCGAACGGACTCAGTAAACCCCCAAAAAAAATCCTAAGCTTACCTACTCCATCCATCGCCTTGTTTCCTGATCTGATCCGATGCTCCATGCCCTATCCCCAGTGCTCTGGCACCAATCAATCCACCTCTTACCGATCCCTTTCCTTTCTCTCTTCTCCTTCTTCATCTCCTCTATTCCTTCATCAGTACCAAACCCAGTTTCATGCCAAAAGCAAAATCAAAGCTGAAGTGCCTATGTGTTGGCATGACCTACGTTAGCTTCAATCCTCCTCCACAACCACCTCAAGATGATGACGAGGCCATCAACGACGGTGGCGAGGAGGAGAAAGACGCGGCGTCGACTAAACCCCACGTTGAAATCGTTCAAACGATTTGTGAAATTGAACTGAAATCAAGTCAAAAGGGAGTTAATCAAAGTTTTTGACCCACCTAAGTAATTGATTTGAGAATCAAAGGAGAATTCCTGAGATATTAGGAGTTAGGTTTTTTTTCTTTGGTGCAGATTTCAAAGAAAAATGATAGAAATAAAAGAAGGGAGAAAGAAACGAAAATGATGAATTTATATAAAAGTGGAGTGGCCCTTTGTATTCTTGCCAACATGTCCCTCCATTCCGATCGGACCGGAAGACAGACCCATGATGATTTGGCCCATTGACGTAACGGTGCCGATAATAGGAAGAACCATGTGAACCGGATCCGAACCCCAGCATAACTGCAGGTATTGATCTAATAAACGAATGAAAACTCAAAGAAAAATATATATACTAAAGTTTACCTGGAAGAGCTATTGGACATCAAGCGGAGATCTCAGAGTTATTTGAAGCAAAGAAAGAAATTGGAACGCTCTATGGTGTATATATAGGCAACAAGAGATATGACTTTAAGAAGCAACACGTTTCTACAAACGAATGGGAGTGACCATTCAACGACTCCAACTCAGAAAACAATGGTTAGATAATGTCAAAGCACGCTCCATCTTCAATAGAAGCGCCCTTCGAGGGGGCAAAATGTTAGCCTACTTTGTGAACTAGGCTACATAAAGTTAAAGGATTATTTAAGTGAAGAATATTGACTAAGAAATGCACCCTTTTAGAAGTCCGATTCGGATCGGATCCCAGTTGTCAAGCCAAGATGATTGTGAAGCAGAAGACAAAGCCACGGGGGCATAACCTTTTCGGAGCGGAAAGACCCGATCCGCTCCTTCCTCTTTGTATACTCAATCCGCCCTTCCAATCTTTTACCAAGACCGATCCGATCCCCTGGTTGCTACCACCCCCGATCCGAACCCAGAGTCACGACAGCTTCACCCCACATTCCCTTGAAATCCGGAACGGTTATCCCCACATTCTACCCATGTTTGCCACTAAACTGATGTGTTGTCAGACCGTATCCCATCCGAACCCGAGAGTGATGGGATGGAGGCCACATGGATCAGAACCGAAGCCATCCCAGGGGCGTTTTTCACCAATAAATACACCATCAAGAGGCATTTGGAAGGATCTTTTGGCATTTTCAGAAGACAAACTCCTTTACTATCCGAATTTCATCAACTTACTCAGATTACAACCATCTTTTGAATCATATTGTGAAGGAAATTGAGTAAATCAATGGATTGTATAAGTGAGAATTGAGTGAAAATCGTCGTTGTACCTGCATGTAAGACATCAATTCAAAGAGTAGAAAGTGGACGTAGGCTATTTAACGCCGAACCACTATAAATTGTGTGTTTTCTCCGTTTTTTGATTTCATTTTGTTAGAATCATTACTCGTGTGGGTGTTAGAGCCAATTTTGGATCTAACAACTCCTAAGACGAAAGATTCTCTTATCGCAATCTAGGACGACCCCATAAAACGATAACCAGTCCATACCTAGGATAAGGTCATACCCCATAAAATCCAACACATACGATTCGCAATGGAACTCGATATTGTCGACCTCCAATACTAGGTCTTTACACAACAATTCAAGATACTTAGATCCTCCAATAGGGTTGGCCACCCCTATCAGACTATCCGAAATAGATATGGAAAGGTTCAGTAGATTCACTAATCGTTTGGAGATAAAAGAATGTGTTGCTCCAGAATCAAACAAGGTGTATACTGAATTTCCTAAAACAGAGGTTATACCTTCAAGTGCGGGCTGCTCTTGGTCTCTTGGAGGTCGGCTTTGAATTGGTGCTTCCTCTATTGCATAGTTATGTCCGCTCTTGACAGCTTTGGGAAGTCCTTGGACATGTGTCCTTCTTAATGACAGTTGTAACATTTTCCCTTGAACTCCTTTTTTGCTAACGAGGTCCTACAATCCTTGGCCTCATGGCCCTCGCGTATACACCTCATGCAAGTCTTTGCGTCCGTTTTGAATTTGTTCATCTACTTGTTTTTCCACCATTCCTTTTTCTTGTTCTTGTTGGAGCTTTCTCCCTTCTCTCCTTCTTTGTCCTCCTTTGTGCTTTCAGTCGTGCATAGGGTAGCCGTCTCAACTAGAGTTTCAAAATTACCCCAAACATTACTTGGGCTAATAGGGTTTCCTTCAATGGAGAGTTCAGTCCTTTAACAAATCTCAGGGCTTCGTTCATGGGGGTGTCTACCAATCCTCTTCCAAACTTACATAATTCGATGAATTTGGATACGTACTTTTGCAGCCACAAGCTTCCTTGCTTGAGGTGGATGAATTTCTCTAGCTGGATAGTCATTTTTTCTCTTGGCAGAAACTTCGCTTCAAAACGGGGTTTGAATTTGACCCACGTAAATATCCAGCCCTAGTTTTCCATAGATATTAAGTGCCACCATTCAAGGGCTTCATCCTTTAAATATTAGGCCACAATTCTCCTCTTCACCTCATCAGGCCAACCAGTAGCTTCGAAGATTCTTTCACAGTCCATAACCCAAGAATGGGCGCTAACAAAGCCTTCCTTTCCCGAAAATGATTTCCCGAGAAGATGCATACAGGTCTTACAAAGCGGGAAAAGTCAAATGCTACCTCAACGGTAGGAGCTGCAGGTGCCGCCGGGGAAGGATTTGCAATAGGGACCTATTCAACAGTACGGAGATACTGTTGAAACTATTCTGGCAAGTATCTGGGCCTTGCTTGGTTACCCTGCTCAGTTGGGATTTCAGCCATTCTACTATCTGAAAAGAAAAGGAAGAATCCCTTAGTGGATACTCCTAAGATAATATTTAAGCTGAAAAAGGAAGAAAAGCGATAAAGATGCCTAGTATAAATGCATATGCTTATTGGGGGTAAATATTATATATATATTTATAGTTTGAAAAATCCTTTTCAATATACAAATACACCTCTCATACGTGTAATTCCCTTATAATCGGGTAACATATGCTCTGATACCAAATGCAACAACCTGCCCAGAATGGGCCTAAATTTCGACCCAGAAAAGACCCATTGAAACTTAGAGCCATTCTAAATGGGTCGTTGGTTCCTGTAAGGATTACATTTGCAAAGAATATATACCTACAAAGATACTTTGAATGGAAATCACACATAGCGGAAAGAGAGAATATAATACTAAAATTAAGATGTACTATTTATTTCAAAACCACAGAATTACAACAGTCACAGTTACATCTGTTCAATATGTACATCAATAGTTCTTTCTCACAAGTTTCCAAAAGAAGTAAAGCGATAACTACTAATAATAGCATAACAACTTCGTCTTCTTCATCGGCTTCAAACATCACTTCGTCCATATCTTTTACCTCATCTACTGACCTATTGGATATGTTAAGGAGAGGGGTCAGAACATAATGTTCTGTGTGATGAAATATTGTATTACTTAATGTCCATACCCTATTTTTTAGCAGGTTACATATGTCAAGGTATTTCTACGCAGCACACAACAAACACAAGTTTCCAACCAATGGGGTAGATATCCAAATCAATCGTCCATTAGTGTTTTTAGGGTAAGGACCCAACGAGTTGGTATTTTCAGTCACTTATGGCCCAATTAAAGGTGGATTCTTACAATCTCTTATAACCCTGAGGCGGACTCCTACCCTTTTAGACCCCATCCTAATACGTTAACGTTCTTAAGACTACAATCTCATTTGTAATTTGAGAAGTATTATTGCGAACGTTACTACTTAACTGATATTACTCGGTAGGACACCTATGTCGCTTAAGACTTCCCTTAGAAGTTGGTCAGCATGCAATGGCCACATATATTTCAATGACCAATATGTCCCTAGTTGAGCCTTTACAAGCTTCTAGAGGAAGTGGACATCCCCGTGAACTACCCTGCCTAACCACTTTTAGAGAAGGACCTAAATTCTTACTTAAAATCTAATAAGGGTGGGTCCATGACTTTGGTTCCTCTCCACGGAATAAACCTTCGGAGGGATCCTAGTCCTAACCAATAAAGACTCAAACTAGATAAAAAGAGAGTCGACCACTTAAGACCTTCTCAAGGCATAGTAAACCTGCCTATTTTCACACAATAGACTTATATATATCTAGTTATATATATACACACACAGTAGACCTCTCACATTAAACTGTATACCTGTAGATGCTGGATATGTCGGTCGGTTCCGGGCAGACTTCTACTACAAGTTGGTTTAACCTCGTGTCTAGTGTACTAAGTTTTTGAATGGCCCATGACATATTACATTAGTTGGGCCCACTTGTGGTTGCTGTATTTTTCGATCGGTTTCGGGCAGGCTTCTAACAAATATAGAACCTAACCTCATGTTTATATATCACTATTTATATATATTTAAAGCCATTCTATATACGCGCACACAAGCAATCAAACATATATTTATTATAGGGGCATTTCAAATTCGAATTCTAACCTAAACCGCATTTATTACGCTGATACAACGTTAATTACGTTTATATAAGTATGATAATAATAATGCCTAAATAATGTAAATATCCATAATTTAAAAAAAATCATATAAATGGTGAAACGTTCTAACGAGTTGGAAATTGTCAACTTTATCCAAATCAAGTCATACAAGTTAGGTTTTCCATACTTTTACCGCTACAACGAAGGCATGATAACTTAATGATAAGATAACAAATAGCAGTGGATGGAAAAACATACATATACACAATTTCAACTTGCATCCTAGTCATGTAGAAATGATTTCAATACTGAATTAAAAATATAGTATTACATATACTTACACGTATATGTTTATAATTGATATTTCATCCAATTCACCCCTTTTTGGTGTTGTATACATAAAAATGTTTACATTTGACCAATTTCAATTGTGAATGCATTTAGATCCAAAATAGGATCCTAACCCAGGCAACAACACGGAAAATCCGAACCAATTAAAAAATTTTATTTTGGTAATTTTAATGAATTTTGAATATTTAAAATGATTTATTTTAAATAATAACGACGAGAAATTTATTTTGAATAGAATTAGAACGTATATATTTATTTGAATCGACATTCGAATATAAATATTTATTTTTATGTATAAAAGGAATTGGAAATGGCGCGGTAGTTTGAAAATTCAATTTCAAATTTCAAATGAATTTACATGATTCAAAATAAACCGGATTTTAGCAAAACCAAAGATATTAGAATCTATTTGAAAATATCTTTCCAACGAATTCGAAAAATCAAAATTTCATAGCAGGGATAAAAAGTTATGTCCAGTTGAAATTTCGGAATAGTCGCTATGGAAAATATAGCCCTTAAAAATAGCCATTTTGCAAACGACCTCCATTTTCGACGAAACCACTTTTGTTGGATCCAGAATGTCAAGTTATTGCTAGATTCCAAAATTCATAATTTTTGGGATAAATATGTGAGTGTGGCGAAGGAAAACGTGTTTTGACAGTTTTAGTCAATTTGGATCGACCAGAAATTGGCCATTTTTCAAACGGTCTCCAATTTTAACGAAAAAAGTTTTGTTAGAACCGCATCGTCAATACGAAGCAAGAAAATATTTTTCGGGAATTTTTAGAGTCCGCATGCGGCCTCGGTAACTTTAAATGTGCGTTCAAATTCAATATATAGATTTATATTTTGATTTTGACAAAAACTGGTCGTAACAGCCGAATTGGGTTACGAAACATATTTCATTGTGTTCGGAATGGGGGCAATTAGCTAGGGATGACAGTCGGTGAGTTCGATTTTGAGTTCGAAGTAAAAAGTTGCTTTATGGAATAAAATAAATAAAATTAAAATAATATAAAACTTTTCCAATAACCAACCCCCAAAAAACCTTTCTCTTCCAGATCCTTTCATACAGAAATAAAAAAAAGGGAAGAAAGGGGGATCACGACCGCTTAGCCCTATCTCATTATTGTTGTATACATGTGTTGTATGAAATCCATATAAATAACATTATATGGTAATTGATCGTGTCTGATTCCAATTGAGAAATAACAAATATTCTAAAATAACAAATATTCAGAAATAACGAATATTTTACAATAACGAATATTTTAAAATAATATTCCGTAAAGGATTAAAATGTGAAGCCGTGTTGACTAGATTTGCGCCATTTTGATGCGAACGATATTTATATCGATTTTATTCATTTTTATAATGAATATCAAAAAGAAAATGATTTCAAATCTAATATTTTTAAAATATTATCATCTAAATATTATAATGATATGGAATAGTCAATTTTGGTTTAAAATTGAAAATGAAGTTAGAATCGTGTTGAAACGAATTTATAAACGATTTATAAAATACATTTTAAATGGAAATCGATGATATATATATATATATATATATATTTAATGGCCTGAATAGAACGTGTCGCACCGCGACCGTTCGTGAATTTCGACCATTGACTTCGAATTGACATTACGGGAGATCCGACCATCGGATTTTCGTCAAACTAGAACCGTTGGGTTCGTATCGAAAAGAGTTTTCCAGTGAATATAAGAGATTTGAAATTTAATGGTTGGATTTGGAATTATGTCCAAATCGAATTTGGAAAAGGTCGCTGTAAGTGCAGTTCAATGACCGTTTATGGAAATAGACTGAAAGGCCTTAATAAAATTATTTAAAATATTAATAATTTGTCTAAAATCATAGTAAATGGTTTAGAAAGAATTTGGACGAAAAATGCCACGTTTGTAAAGATAAAAATATATTTTTATCAAAATGAACTAGTTATTAACTAGATTTGAAATCCAATAATTTTTAAATAAATAAATTGGATTTTTAAAGGGTTTTAATAAAAACAGAAATTTCCAATATATAAATTGGAATGGATTAGAATAGAAATCATCTCCGGAATATTTCGATATTGGATTCCGTGACTATACGGAAATTGTGGAGGAATTTGGAAGATAGATATGTATCGTTATTCCCCATACGATATGTGTTGGTTTTAGAATTTGAAATTGAATATAAGCCGATATAATTTCTATTCAGAGCCTTATATTTAATATTAAATTGGATTTTGGGTTTGTCGTGAATGGTGCCTTCAATAACACTGTTCTTAAACCCCGTGTTAAAAGAATAAATCTTTTAATTAAGATTATTAGAGTGTCCAGTTATATTTAGTAACTGGAATAAAATGGAATGTCAATTGGGTTTATTGTGAAGTTTGTTTTAGCGACATTCGTTCTTTAACCCGATTAACAGTGAAATGTGATTTGGAATATGTAAATCTTTTAATTAAGATTAATGGAATTTTCCAAAGTAAGGTTTTCCAATTTAATATATTAAATTGGAATTGAATGGAATTCAATTTGGTAATAATCGAAGTGAGCTTCTGTGGAGGAAGACCGTTAATATATATCGAATTTAAAAGGCTTTGTCATTATTCCATTTATATTATTAGTCGGATACAGAAATTGATATCGATTATATATTGATCTGTTTTCCGTGAAGATTCCATAATTAATGGAATGTGATTTTGGGTTTATCGTGAATTGTGTTTTAAATGACATTGGTTCTTCAACCTAGTTAAAGACATGATTACATGTCTAACATTGTATTTTGAACTATATTGTTGATCTCTGCTAAATATATATATATATATCTGTTTGGTGGCGGAGAATTTATTCTCTTGCGTAACACCCTTCTCTAAGATGTACGAGCTTAGAGGTTGTATATCGACAAAAATCAATGGTATGGTGTAGATTGTCTATGCGGCGTGTTTGATTTCCCTAAGTTAAATAATGATTTTTAGGAAGATTAAAACTAAGTGGAGTTTTAATGAGTCTTTAATTAGATTGAAATGTGAATGTGATAATTTAAATTATCAAATTTGGGAAATGATCAAGAATGGAGTACCACCAGTTTTACTTCAGGCGATAGTTAAATATTTAATTAGATTTGAATGTGAAATGGTAATTAAATTTACTGATAACACCGTGGTGTTAGATATGGAGTATTACCAGTTTTTCTCCATGGGATGAATAGGTTGGGATTGGGAAGTTAAACAAATGATTACTTCGATAAGGCTCGATAATTCCGACTAGTTTGAAAAACCTTAAATTGGTTTAAATTGTGAAAAGAATATTTGAATAAAAGAATATTCTGGATTGGAATGAGGCATATGTTGTGTTTTTATAGCACATGTTTATAAGATACACGAGTTATTCAGAAAGACCGGCTTTATCCCATTTTGAACAATTGATACGACGATAAGTCGACGATGAAGACGGTGATTGAAGACCGGAGTTCTTCACATCTTTTGGATGATTACTGATGTCTTGACTGGGCTGTACACCTAAGACAAGGTAATAAGTGGTGATCGTCCAGACGTACTTGGAGATCGACCGGATATGCGAGGACCTCTCTCCTGTATTGGACATATGGGACGAGGAATAAGGTGCCTCCGATTTCGTTCAGACCTAGAACGAACTAGTAAATGGATGTGTGTCTGACATTGGATTTTATTCTGTGTTGATTAATCACTGTTAAATATATATCTGCTTGGTGGCGGAGAATTTATTCTCTTGTTTAACACGCTTCTTTAAGGCGTACGAGCTTCGAGGTTATATATCAATAGACATCAGTCACATGGCGTGAATTGTCAGTGTGGCATGCTGAGATGCAAATGATCAAGGCTTTTGTTGAAAAGCAGAGTCTTTTGGTTGATGATCAAAGCACGAATTTAAATAGCATAGCTTTGTGCATAGCGTTAATTCGCAATCCTCACACCTCGGTATGAGTCAAAAACGGGATCGTGACTACAGGGAGTGCACGACGTTTCTTTCTAGCAATGGGTGGTTGTAACACCGCGTATTATTTGTAAACATTAAAGTAACAAATTAAAGAATACTTAATTACAAATATAAGAATTAAGGGAAACAGGTTACGCCATTGCGTTCGTCTCGGAATTCTACTTGAGATAGAGTCCGAGTTTGCGTAAATCGGATTCCGTATGAAAGAGTTATGACTTTCAGAAGATTCAAGAATTTAAATAAACAGCTCCGAATAAAGTTCAGAAAATTCAAAATTCAAAGTCAGAAGCAGAAGCGGGCTGGGCGGGAAATTTCCCACCCAAGGCCAGGTCGACCAGGGGGTCGACCTCCCCCCATACAGGTCGACCAGGGGGTCGACCTCCCCCTCGGGTTAGATCTGAAATCTGACGTTTTTCTTCCTGTGACGATCTGCTGTGTCATTAGGGCTTGTGTGGCACGTTCTGGTTGGTTCTCTTAGGTTTGAATGGCTTTGATTTTCTCTAGGTTAATCTGACGGCTCCTATTAAATCAAACTTCTATATAAGCAACCTAAATCTAAAACCTAAGCCACACAAAAATATTCCTAAGACCGTCATGCTGTCAGTACTTATCCTTAAATAGCCGCCATTCTCCTTCAACTAGAAAGCAAGGTAGGAATTGCAAATAAAGTCTAATTCAACTAAGAGAATTCAACGTCTACAGCAAAGGAGAGCTATTCAATTTCAGAATACAGATCCCAGAACTCAAGACTTGCCTCCTTTTTGTAAGTCCAGTTATCATTTAGACCTAAATGATATTAGAATCGTGACTAAATAACTGGATGTAGAACATCGCCTAATGTAAATCTATGCCTATCCTTTTTGTTAAAACTGAATTGATTAAGACCATGACTCTTATCATGTTTGTGATCATGTTGTATGTAATTTAATGATAAATGTTAAATGCTTTATGTTGTATAATTCGTCAATGACATATTATGTTGTATACTTTGGCGATGACATAAATTGGCGATGACATATTGTGTAATTTGGCGATGGTCTATCATATTGTGTAATTTGGGGATGACATACCATATTGTATAATTTGGCGACGGATATCATGTTGTGTAATTTGGCGATGACATACCATATTGTATAATTTAGCGATGGATATCATATTGTGTAATTTGGCGATGACATACCATGTTGTATAATTTGGCGATGACATTTCATGTTGTATGATTTGGTAATGACACCTATATGTTGTATGTCAATTTGGGAATTTTATGCAAGTTCAACCATGTTCACATATATGACCAAAACTACATGCTAATATGATTAGGTTCATGTTAGATTTGATCCAACTAATTTACAAAGTTCACAACTACATGCCTAATTTTAAGTTTATGTAGTTCTATGTAAAACCCCTATTTCATGATTCATGTTGAGTAGATCTAAATTTGCAAGTTCATAATTAAATGTATATTGTTCTATGCCAAGTTCATATGATACATGTGTAGTTAGATCCATATTTTTATGATGTTGGAATTATTGCATGTTCCTCTTTTTCCCCTTTTGTGTATAAGTTAGGCTATGTATCGAGCCTAACATTTTATGTGATTATGCAAACGTTTAACAGAGGTAACACTAGGGAAAAAATATGAAATTACATATAATTGGCATACTTGGCTCATAAACATGTAAATGTTTTATGGCATGAAGTGGTATAAATTTTCATACCTAAAATTATGAACTTGATTTAAAAGAGAAAGTGGGGCTTGACTTGAATGACAATAATTTACATATAAATATAAAGAGGTAAATATGTAAATTTAGAAAAGACAAATATGTCTAACCCTAGGTTAGATTGAGTTAAGGTGTAAGACTGCCCGGAACCGCCCAGCACATCCAGCAACCGTAACAATATATATTTAATGTGGGAGGTTAGTGCATCGAGCCCAAAGGAACCCGAGGTTAGACTGAGTTGCGGTGTAAAACTTCCCGGACCCGACCGGAATATCCATTATCGCAACAGTACCTGTATAATGTGAGTGGTTGGTGCTTTAATAAATGAATTAAAGCTAAGTCAGGAATGGTAGGGTTAAGTTAATTAAGGCAACACTCTACCAATGCAACGTGTTAACTAAACTGATGGGTGGGGTTAAGTTAACTTGGACACTTAACCAATTTAACATGTTGACTAGGAAACCCTAGTAACGGGGACCCATTTCAGCAGTAACCCACATAGATGTATCATGGTACCCTGAACTAGGCAGCGTGAGGCACGATTACTGGGCTGATTATTAGCGGTCAAAACAACGGCGGTTGGTGCGTCAGTGTAGGTTCCG
The DNA here is from genome assembly GCA_030737875.1 of Allium sativum. Lineage (NCBI taxonomy): Eukaryota > Viridiplantae > Streptophyta > Magnoliopsida > Asparagales > Amaryllidaceae > Allium > Allium sativum. The sequence continues at coordinate 1,010,370,910 of CM060926.1, read as the reverse complement.
ACGGAGTACGGGCGTGCACATACTCCGGAGTGGAAAAAGCAGGCACTGGGCATCGGTAGTTATACACTGTGCATCTTGAATCATGTCGGGTTGCCACTATAGGATTTGATACACCCCATGGTGGGATCAACACAGGTATCTACAATCGAGCGGGGCCGTAGGACACAAGTAGTAAATGCATGCGAGTAGGAGCCAATCAATGAAAAGGGATTACTGGGTTTTGAACTCACGATAATGATTAGTTTATCTTATTATCCATTGTCCAGTTTATTCAAGTCATGGTTCTCTTATCAGTTTACATGCTGAATAATCACTGGACTTACCAGACTTATGTTTGACCCATTTTTCTTTCGCTCTCTTTTCTTCCGTTTCCCCCTCGGTACCCAGGGAGGGAATAGCTCAGCTTAATCTGGACCGTTCATCTTTCCAAGCTTGAAGACTCTGTGATGTATAGCTTGGAACCTCTTATCTATGGCTATGGCATTGGATACACTACTACTTGGGGATTTATGCAGTTTTATTGTGTTTTATGCTTCTTTATGTAATAATCAAGACAGAGAATTTGAGGTAATGATTTGGAAGTTGATTTGAAACAGTTTGCTGTAATGTTTTGTTATGAACCACGTTTGAAATAAAGTTAGTTTTTCCGCTGCTTATATGTCTATCTTGTAAATTATCTGTGTCTTTTACCTATAATGTTCCACCAAAGTTACGGCATTCCCTTTGTGAGTGACCTTAACGGAGGTGTGGTGTTTCACTTGGTATCAGAGCAAAAGTTTACCAGATCAGATAAATTTTTTGAAAACTGTTTTTCAAAAAAAAAAAAAAGAAGTTCAAAGAAGCAATTTTCAAGAAAAAGTGTTTTATTTTAAAAAGGCATAATCCCCCAAAAGCCATATGCACTATCTTTCTATCCTTTGTTTTGAATCTTTCCTTTTTCGTTTCAGCATGTCTGGGGATCTTAACCTTCCAGAGGGCGTGCCGGTACCTGGCTGGTTCGTAAGGTACCTAGAGGCTAGGGCTAATGCCGCAGGCCCAGCAGACGTTCCTCCTCCCCCAGCTGCTGCGGTTCCTCCTCCTCCTCGTGCAAATGCTTTCTCAAAAATATGTAGGGACTTTCGAGCCATGGGTGGAAAGAACTTCAATGGAAATGAATCCTTCGTGGAAGCAAGAAACTGGCTTAAAGAAACTGAGGATTTGTTTGATATCTTCGAAGTGGATAATAGACAGAAGATACAGTTGGCCGTATGGTTGCTCAAAGAAGAAGCTTCCTATTGGTGGGAAGTCACTTATGCTGAAAGACCAGTTGAAACTTGGATGGATTTTAGAATGAGGTTTGAATTGAAATTCCTCTCACAAGCTGAACGAAGCCTACAGATGGAGAAGTTCTTAGCTCTCAAACAGGGGAGTATGTCGGTCAAGGAATATGTTAACCAATTCAACCAGCTGGCTAGGTTCGGATTGGAGTTAGTAAACAATCCACATATGAAGGCTCTCCATTTTGTTAAAGGATTGAATGAGCCACTACACAGTGTTGCTATGTCCCATATACCTATGAATGCAACTTATGAGAGGCTGGTGGACATGGCATTGTTACAAGAAGAAGATAAGGCTGGCAAGAAAGAGACAAAGGTGGAAGTACCTCAAGATAAGAAAGGGGAAGGTTCACAGAGCAAGAAGACAAATTCCAAGAAGGGCGGAAAGAACAACAAACCCCGTGACAAGAGGAAGTGTAATTTTTGTGTCATTCCTGGACATCTGGTTAAGGACTGCAGGAAGAAGAAAAGGAAGATGGGTGGCTGTTTCCATTGCGGCGAGACATGACACATAGCTAGGGACTGCCCAAGAAAGCAAGGGCAAGGGCAGAGAGCTGGATCAACTTCTGGAGGGAAGGTTCACACTCTCATGGCACCTCCGCAGTAACAAGGTAGAAATGTTTCTGTTGAGAGTTTAGTTTATGTTTTTGATCATCCTGTTCGTACACTCTTTGATTCTGGCGCATCGCACTCTTTTATATCTACTGCTTTAGTTGAATCTCTTCACCTAGACACCAGTTTTGTAGAGGATCCCTTGGTTGTTTCAAATCCAATTGGGGGCTCAACTTATTTGTCAATGATTTGTTTAGATTTGGAAATTCCTATACTAAGTGTGGGGTTTAGATGCAATGCCTATGTTTTGGGCTTCACGGGCTATGGGTTGATTCTAGGCATGGATTGGCTATCCAGTAATGGTGTCATCCTCGATTGTGAAAAGAGAGTGGTTAGACTCATGACTCGCCTCGGTAACACTCTTGAAATTTATTGTAATCCTATGAACTCTATTATGCTTAGCTATCTAGAATCTCTTGATGCGTCTATTGAGAATTTGCAGTCTGTTAGAGTAATCCGTGAATACTCGGATGTCTTTGAAGAGGTGAAGGGGTTACCTCCGAAGTGGGAGATAGACTTCCGCATATACCTAGTTGATAGTGCAAAACTTGTTGCTTTACCCGTTAGACACATGGCTCCAAGGGAGAGGAAAGAACTCAGCAAGAAAGTTAAAGAGTTGCTTGAGAAGGGGTTTATAAGGCGGAGTATTTCTGAATGGGGTGCTCCAGTAGTGTTTGCAACTAAAGCGGACGGTTCGCTTCGCCTATGCGTCGACTATCGGGAGCTAAAGAAGCTGACTAAGAAGAATAAACACCCACTTCCAAGAATAGATGACTTGTTCGATCAGCTTGTAGGTGCATCGGTTTTCTCCTAACTAGATTTGGCTACCGAGTTTCATCAGCTAAGGGTGGTTGAAGATAGTATTGATAAGACCGCATTCAGAACTCCGGATGGTTTCTTTGAGTGGCTTGTCATGCCTTTCGGCCTGACAAACGCACCCGCTTACTTCGTTGATTTGATAAGCAGGGTGTTCAGGGAGTTCCTTAATAAGTTTGTGGTGGTCTTCGTAAATGACATTTTGATTTTCTCAAAGAGTGAGGAAGAGCATGCTCAGCATTTAAAAGAAGTCATGGATACTCTTCGAGTACATCAGTTGAAAGCCAAATTCTCCAAATGCCACTTCTGGAGAGAGGAAGTAAGGTTTCTTGGACATGTGGTATCCAAGGAAGGATTAGCTGTGGACCCCGCAGAAGTAGTTGCGGTGCTAGATTGGAAGGTTCCACGAAATGCTACCGAAGTCCGAAGCTTCCTTGGGCTAGCGGGCTTTTACCGAAAGTTCATCAAAGACTTTGTGAAAATCTCAGCTCCACTTACAAGGTTGACGAAGAAGAACCTAACTTTCAATTGGGATTTGGATTGCGATGTTGCTTTCCAATGATTAAAGAGGGCTCTAACAACAGCCCCAGTTCTGACATTGCCGGATGGGAGCAAGATGTTTACCGTATACACGGATGCATGTGGTACGGGACTAGGTGTTGTCTTGATGCAAGAAGGGAAGGTAGTAGCTTATGGAGGCAGACAGTTGAAAGTACATGAGAAAAACTACCCAACCCATGATCTAGAGTTGGCTGCCATCGTCTTTGCGCTTAAGTCTTGGCGCCGTTATCTCCTAGGTGAGAAGTTTGAATTATATACTGACCGTAAATCGTTGAAGTACCTTTTCTTGCAGAAAGATCTTAACTTGAGGCAATAAAGGTGGATGGAATTTTTGGCATCCTACGATTTCGAGATTTCCTATACCCCTGGCAAGGGCAACGTAGTAGCAGACGCCTTGAGTAGGAAGAAGCTGACCTTAAGCCCTCTCTTTGTAGAAAGGCAGAGCTTGGAATACATAGCCAATTTTGACTTTAGACCCTCTGTCGATCATGTGACTGGTTTGTTAGCATCGCTAGAGGTGCGGCCTACTCTTTTGGACTCAATAGGAGTCGCGCAATGCGAAGACCCTCAGGTAGTGGATAAGCTAATAAGGGGTGAGACTTCTAGTCACCTCAATAGATAATCCATCGATGATAAAGGTTGGTTAAAGCGGTATGGAAGGTTATGTGTCCCACAAGCAAGGGATTTCGTGAAAAAGGTACTCGAAGAGGCACACCATTCCAAGTTGACCATACACCCAGGTGGAGAAAAGATGTATAAAGACGTAAAAAGGGTTTTCTTTTGGAATGACATGAAGAGGGATGTAGCTGAATTTGTCTCTAAGTGCTTAATATGCCAGCAAGTCAAGGTGGAGCAAAAGAAGCCTGGTGGTTTGCTTCATCCTCTAGAGGTCCCACAGTGGAAATGGGATAGCATTTCAATGGACTTTATTGATGGGCTGCCTAGGTCAAGAAGGGGCAATACCAGTATTTGGGTAATAGTGGATAGGCTCACAAAAAACGCTCACTTTATACCCGTTAAGAGTAGAAGGACTGCCCCATCTTTAGCATCCATTTATCTTAAATAGATAGTTCGACTCCATGGGATACCCTCCAGCATTGTGAGTGACAAAGATCCTATCTTTACAAGCGAGTTTTGGAAGAGCTTGCAAGAGGTTGTAGGCACACAGCTATACTTAAGCACGGCCTATCACCCCCAAACCGATGGTCAGACGGAAAGGGTGAACAGAGTATTAGAAGACCTCTTGAGATTATGCATTCTTGACTTTGGAGGAACATGGGAGGATCATCTTCCTTTAGTGGAGTTTGCCTATAACAATAGCTACCAAGCCACCATAGGTATGGCACCCTTCGAAGCTTTATATGGAAGACCGTGTCAGTCACCAACTTGTTGGTGGGAGTCTACAGACAAGCTCATACTTGGACCAGACATGATTAGAGAAACTTCAGAGAAAGTGGACTTGATACGAAGAAGAATGAAGACTGCCCAAGATAGATAGAAGTCCTACGCAGACAAAAGAAGGACCGACCTTGAGTTTGAGGTTGGAGACAGGGTTTTCCTTAAAGTATCTCCTTTGAGGAACGTCGTTCGCTTCGGATCCGCAGGAAAGTTGGCACCAAGACTTGTAGGGTTGTTTCCTATTATTGAAAGGATTGGAAAGATGGCTTACAGAATAGAGCTGCCCGAAAGATTGGCTGGAGTTCATAATGTCTTTCACGTTTCTCACCAACGGAAGTGCTTACATGAGTCTGTGGAGGTGGTGGAACCAATCATATTAGAGGACGTAGAAGTAGAACGAGAGGCGATTGTGAGAAGAGTTCCAACTCATATCTTGGGTACAGAAGTCAAAGAGCTACGCAACCGCGAAGTCAAACTTGTTAAAGTTCAATGGAGTGACGTTGAGGAAGATGCGACTTGGGAGACTGAGGCCAAGATACGCGCAACCTACCCTTTTCTTTTTGAGGGTACATCTTTGATCTCTTTTTCCTTAAGTTTGTTCATGCTCGTATCTATCTTTTTAGTATTTTTCCTCAATGTTGTCCTCAATCCTTAGGTAGAAACCAATGGATGTAAACATGTATTTGAAACATGTTATGATTGATGGTTGCAAGTGGTTGCTTGTGGTTGCTCGTGGATGCATATATACACACATTAGGTATTAGATCGGCTCAGTCACTTTCATATTGCATATGCATGTATGTACTTGTATATGATTGAAACTTGATGTGTTATCATGTGGATGTTGCATTTGTATGAATGATTGTGCACTCATGTAGAATTATGATTAGGGAAGATTGCATACATAATGGACGCATGACACTGACATAATTTGCATTAAGGAGGTCAACTGAATCAGTAGACCGCCTAATTTTGCATTAGATAGGGACATGTACACACACTATGCATATGATCATGAAGCATTAGAAGGCTTTTTAAGGACAATGGACGCCTGTGTTTGATGGATGAGTAGATGGACGATTGGATGGTAGGATATACGTTCTTCTTGACTTGAAGATTTCGGGGACGAAATCCTTTAAGGAGGGGAGAATGTAACACCCCGTATTATTTGTAAACATTAAAGTAACGAATTAAAGAATACTTAATTACGAATGTAAGAATTTAGGGAAAGGGGTTACGCCATTGTGTTCATCTCGGAATTCTGCTTGAGATAGAGTCCGAGTTTGCGTAAATAGGATTCCATATGAAGGAGTTAGGACTTTCAGAAGATTCAAGAATTTAAATAAATAGCTCAGAATAAAGTTCCGAAAATTCAAAATTCAAAGTCAGAAGCAGAAGCGGGTTGGGCGGTAAATTTCCTGCCCAAGGCCAGGTCGACCAGGAGGTTGACCAGGTGGTCGACCTCCACCCATACAGGTCGACCAGGGGGCCGACCTGGGGGTCGACCTCCCCCTCGGGTCAGATCTGAAATCTGGCATTTTTCTTCCTATGACGATCTGCTGTGTCATTAGGGCTGGTGTGGCATGTTCTGGTTGGTTCTCTTAGGTTTGAATGGCTTTGATTTGCTCTAGGTTAATCTGACGGCTCCTATTAAATCAAACTTCTATATAAGCAACCTAAATCTAAACCCTAAGCCACACAAAAAATTCCTAAGACCGTCATGCTGTCAGTACTTAACCTAGAATAGCCGTCGTTCTCCTTCAAATAGAAAGCAAGTTAGGAATTGCAAATCAAGTCTAATTCAACTAAGAGAATTCAACGTCTACAACAAAGGAGAGCTATTCAATTTCAGAATACAGATCCCAGAACTCAAGACTAGCCTCCTTTTTGTAAGTCCAGTTATCATTTAGACCTAAATGATATTAGAATCATGACTAAATAACTGGATGTAGAACATCGCCTAACGTAAATCTATGCCTATCCTTTTTGTTCAAACTGAATTTATTAAGACCATGACTCTTATCATGTTTGTGATCATGTTGTATGTAATTTAATGATAAATGTTAAATGCTTTATGTTGTATAATTCATCAATGACATATTATGTTGTATACTTTGGCGATGACATAAATTGGCGATGACATATTGTGTAATTTGGCGATGGCATATCATATTGTGTAATTTGGCGATGACATACCATATTGTATAATTTGGCGATGGATATCATATTGTGTAATTTGGCGATGACATACCATATTGTATAATTTAGCGATGGATATCATATTGTGTAATTTGGCGATGACATACCATGTTGTATAATTTGGCGATGACATTTCATGTTGTATGATTTGGTAATGACACCTATATGTTTTATGTCAATTTGGGAATTTTATGCAAGTTCAACCATGTTCACATATATGACCAAAACTACATGCTAATATGATTAGGTTCATGTTAGATTTGATCCAACTAATTTACAAAGTTCACAACTACATGCCTAATTTTAAGTTTATGTAGTTCTATGTAAAACCCCTATTTCATGATTCATGTTGAGTAGATCTAAATTTGCAAGTTCATAATTAAATGTATATTGTTCTATGCCAAGTTCATATGATACATGTGTAGTTAGATCCATATTTTTATGATGTTGGAATTATTGCATGTTCCTCTTTTTCCCCTTTTGTGTATAAGTTAGGCTACGTATCGAGCCTAACATTTTATGTGATTATGCAAACGTTTAACGGGGGTAACGTTGGGGAAAAATATGAAATTACATATAATTGGCATACTTGGCTCATAAACATGTAATTGTTTTATGGCATAGAGTGGTATAAATTTTCATATCTAAAATTATGAACTTGATTTAAGATAGAAAGTGGGACTTGACTTGAATGACAATAATTTACATATAAATATAAAGAGGTAAATATGTAAATTTAGAAAAGACGAATATGCCTAAATCGAGGTTAAATTGAGTTACGGTGTAAGACTGCCCGGAATCGCCCGACACATCCAGCAACTGTAACAATATATATCTAATGTGGGAGGTTAGTGCATCGAGCCTAAAGGAACCCGAAGTTAGACTGAGTTGTGGTGTAAAATTGCCCGGACCCGACCGGCACATCCAGTAACCGCAACAATACATGTCTAATGTGAGTGGTTGATGCTTTAATAAATGAATTAAAGCTAAGTCAAGAATGGAAGGATTAAGTTAATTAAGGAAACTCTTAACCAATGCAACATGTTAACTAAACTGATGGGTGGGGTTGGGTTAACTTGGACACTTAACCAATTTAACATGTTGACTAGGAAACCCTAGTAACGGGGACCCATTTCAGCAGTAACCCACATAGACGTATCATGGTACCCTGAACTAGGCAGGGTGGGGCACGATTACTGGGCTGATTATAAGCGGTCAAAACAACCGCGGTTGGTGCGTCAGTATAGGTTCCGACGGAGTACGAGCGTGCACGTACACCGGAGTGGAAAAAGCAGGTACTGGGCATCGGTAGTTATACACTGTGCATCTTGAATTGTGTCGGGTTGCCACTATAGGATTTGATACACCCCATGGTGGAACCAGCACAGGTATCTACAATCGAGCGGGGCCGTAGGACACAAGTAGTAAATGCGTGCGAGTAGGAGCTGATCAATGAAAAGGGATCACTGGGTTTTGAACTCACGATAATGGTTGAAATATATAGTAGGTGCAGAGAATATGGATATGAGTGCGATAATATGATTAGTTTATCTTACCTTGTTTATCTTGACTTATCCTATGTTACCTTATTTCCTTGTTATTGTCCTATGTCCATCTTATTCAAGTCATGGTTCTCTTATCAGTTTACATGTTGAATAATCACTGGACTTACCAGACTTAGGTCTGACCCATTTTTCTTTCGCTGTCTTTTCTTCCGTTCCCCTCCCAAGGTACCCAAGGAGGGAATAGCTCAGCTTAATTTGGACCGTTCATCTTTCCAAGCTTGAAGACTCTGTGATGTATAGCTTGGAACCTCTTATCTATGGCTATGGCTTTGGATACACTACTACTTGGGGATTTATTCAGTTTTATTGTGTTTTATGCTTCTTTATGTAATAATCAAGACAGAGATTTTGATGTAATGATTTGGAAGTTGATTTGAAACAGTTTGCTGTAATGTTTTGTTATGAACCACATTTGAAATAAAGTTAGTTTTTCCGCTGCTTATATATGCCTGTCTTGTAAATTATCTGTGTCTTTTACCTATAATGCTCCACCAAAGTTAAGGCATTCCCTTTGTGAATGACCTTTACGGAGGTGTGGTGTTTCAGTGGTGTCATGGTATAGAGCCCATACATTTATATTTTATTACCTATGTGGATGATGGATTGCGAGGCGCCTCGGATATATCGGTCACTACGGGGCTAATTGATAGGTCCGATAGGACCGGGAAACGTGTGTTCAGGAATACTAATCCACTAACGTAAGTGTGGACAGGCCCTGAAGATCCAAGGGTTCACTGCGGGGGATGCTGAGGCGTTTGCTAGAGTGTCTCGAATCGGTGAGGAGCCATCCTTGGCCTCAACTCATAGATGGAATCCAATTTCAAATACGTGACATTTCGGTTTTGATTGTAGAGCCTAGTATGGCAACATGATATATGGTACCCATGCCGTCTATGATTGATACATTTATATTTGAAGCTTTTTTGACACTATACACTTATTTATAGTAGTATCAAATGATTTGTTTTAAATGTACCAAGCATATTTGGCAATTATAAGGGAAAACTCTATCCTCCGGCTTGCGTTGCATTGTGTGATGGGAACTGAGCCTTGTAATAGCTTCATTTTTCGAAAAGCATTGCGCTGTTTATAAACTATTTTATGCACTGGTATTCTTAGGAGAAAACCCGTTCCGTGTTATACGGCGTGGTCGCTTGATTTACTTTATTTTTAAAGTAAAAATTTAATAACTGTTTTAGTTCTCACACTTGTCACATGACTGACCTGGAGTTTATTATTTCTACCTAAACTCTAGGTGCCCCTATTTTCCATACGGGCAGCTAGTAGTTTTTGTTTTGTAGATTCCGATATTACAGGATCTTGGATTTACGGCAGGATCTATATTCGGAAAGCTTTGTATCTGTATATTTCTTTTAGTTGTGTTATGTATTATTTTTCCGCTGCTATGTAATGTATTTTAGTCTCTGACATTTTTCTGATGTATATTATTTATTCATACTCTGTTATATTCTTGTACTCTGATGTAATTGTTGTAACAGCAACGAAATGTTCTTCTGTTTGTGTTCTGATTTGTCGTGTTCTCAACTCAATCCGGGCTTTCCTGTAAGGGTGAGTTTGTGTAACACCCCGAATTTTCTATAAACAGAAGAGTAACAAAATGAAGTATAATTAATTTTAAATTTGAGAATTAAGGAAAACGGGTTACGCCATTGCGTTCGTCTCGAAATTCTGCTTGGAATAGAGTCCAAGTTTGCGTAAATCGGACTCCATATGAAGGAGATATGGCCTTCAGAAGTTTCAGTAAAAATCAGCCCGGAAATCAAATTTCAAAATTCGAAATTCAAAACAGACACCTGGGCTAGGCGGGAAAATTCCCGCCCAGGACCCAGGTCGACACTAGGGTCGACCTGGGGATCGACCTGGCTAAACAGGTTGACACTAGGGTCGACCTCCCCCTATTCCTAGATTCGTGGACAGATGCATTTTTCTGTATTCAGACGCCTTTCTGGACCAAATTCATGAGTTCTACGCTATTTAAACGCCCCAAACTTCACTTTGTCCACACAACTTCAGTACCCCTGTACTCTGCCTCAATCCTAATTAAAATAGATCTTATTCTCCATTAAAACAAGTTATAATTCTTCTTCAAATTGGAGATTCAAACCAAGATAAATCTTCAAGTTGGACCATAGGCATTCTGCTTCAAGCAGCGTCACTCGAATCATAGCAAATTGCCTTTTTCTAAACCGATCACTGTAAGTTCGGTTATTCCTTAGACTTGAATGTCTAATTGTAAATGTGAATGTAATGAATTAAAATATAGAACTATACCAATTTGCAAGTTAATTATCTTTGATTCGTGCTTATGTCAAATCTAACGTTATCTATGCCTTTGGATCTGATTCTCGATTGTGGCCTAGAACTTATTGTGGCTAATTGCCAATGAATATGAGACTTTTGCCTAAGACTATGACCATGAGACTTTTGCCTAAGACTATGACTATGAGGCTTTTGCCTAAGACTTTGACTATGAAACTGTTACCTATGAAGCTATTGCCTATGACTATGACTATGACTATGAGACCTTTGTCTAAGACTATGGCCATGAACTGTCGCCTATGAAATTATTGCCTACGACTATGAATCATAACTATGAGACTATTGCCTATGACATTCGTTAAGAAATTATTGTGATTAGTCGCCCATGATTATTGTAGTTAATTGCCCATGACTATTGTAGTTAGTTGCTTATGCCTATTCCCATTGTTACAATTAACCAATCATGTTGTACCTTGAACTGGCATTATGTTGGACCAAATCACCTATGCCTATTCCCTTGATTATGTGGATCTCATATTTAGTGTGTAACTTGGCTAGTTTATTCCTATTCACTATTATGTACATCGAACCTGTTGGAGCCATTATTTTTGCATGCCTAATCTTTTATATCAATTCTTGTGTTTATCCCCTATTCGTTTTGATTAGTGCATTTCATGAGTACATAGAAAACTTGTGAAATCATGTTATACGTACGATTATGATGCGGGGATTGGGCGTAGCTTAATTAAGTTAATTTGGCATAATAAATATGTTGGCATAATATAAATTTGCCATAATAGTGAATGATTTACATGCATATCAGACTTGGGCATAAATTGATAAATTTAATTGGCCGCAAAGTGTGTAATTGGTGTGTAAACCAAGTTTTGGACATAAACGGTAAACTAGAATATTAAATCTAGTTTTGACATGAACCGTAAATGGGAATATTAATCTAGATTGGGCACGAATTGTAAAAGGGGAATATTAAATCTAAAATTGGTATAAACTGCAAGTTGGGCTGATTTATAGGTAAATCAAGTTTTGGGCATAGAATATAAATATGTTAATTTGCATGACAAATGAATATGATCTAGGCTAAATTGATTTATGGAAAATTTACATAAATAGTAAATATGTAAATTTAGTAAAAGACGAATATGCCTAACCCGAGGTTAGATTGAGTTGTGGTGTAAAACTGCCCGGAACCGACCGGCACATCCAGTGACCACAACAATACCTGTCTAATGTGGGTGGTTAGTGCATCAAGCCTAGAAAGACCCGAGGTTAGACTGAGTTGTGGTGCAAACCTGCCCGGAACCGACCGGCACATCCAGTAACCACAACAATATCTGTCTAATGTGAGTGTTTGGTGCTTTAATTAATTAATTAAGGCTCATGAGTAAATCAAGCTAGAAATGGTGAGGTTAAGTAATTAGGGAAAACACTTAACCGTAATAACATGTTAACTAAGCAAGTGGGTGAGGTTAAGTAAATTTAGAACACTTAATCGTAATAATATGTTAATTAGACAAGTGGTTGAGGTTAAGTAAATTTAGAACACTTAACCGTTGTAACATGTTAATTAAACAGATGATAGGGTTAAGTTAACTAAGGTAACACTTAACCAAAATATATAATGACATGTGGTGGGGTTAAGTAATACAAGAGGAAAACACTTAACCAATTATATAACATGATGTATGAGAAGGGTTAAGTTAACATGAGAACAACACTTAACCAATATAATATGATTTGAGGTAAGGTCAAGTCAACACCAGAAGGAAACACTTAACCAACATGACGTGACGGGTGGATGGGTTAAGTTAACTCGAATTGATTAATGACACTTGACCAATATAACTTGATGAGCGAATGGGGTTAAGTTAAATGGGAAATACTTAACCAATATAACCTGGTGAATGAACAGGGTTAAGTTAATAAATCAATCTTAACCAATCCAACATGATAAGCAAGAAAGGTTAAGTTAATAAGAACCACTTAACCAACAGGACTTGACGAGTAGGAGGTTAAGTACATGTCGGGTAGGTGGGTAATATTAGTAAATATAGGCCCATACAAACTTAACCATTATATAAACATGCTTGGATCGATGGGAGGGTAAGTACCACTCGTAGGTGGGTAATATTAGTACATATAGGCCCACAAACTTAACCGTTAAGAAAACATACTAGAATCGGTGGGAGGTTTAAGTACATCTCGTATAGGTGGGTAATATTTGTATATATATAGGCCCACAAACTTAACCAGCAGAAAACCCTAGTAACGGGGACCCGTTTCAGCAGTAACCCACATAGATGTATTATGGTAACCTGAAACTAGGCAGGGTGGGGCACGATTACTGGGCTGATTATAAGCGGTCAAAAATATCGGCAGGGGGTACGTCAATGTAGGTTCCGACGGTTTACGAGTGCACGTACTCTAGAGTGGAAAAAGCAGGCACTGGGTACCAATAGTTATACACTGTGCATCTTGAATCGTGTCGGGTCGCTATCATAAGGCTTGATACACCATATGGTGGAGCCAGCACAGAGTATCTACACGCAAGAGAGGGCCGAATGACACAAACACATGGAAAATTAATACAAAGTAGGTAGCATAATCCCTAGTTGGACCTAGGTCGCGTAAACCCTGAATCCGAGAAGCATTCAATAGGTAGCAAAAACCCCAGTGGCCCTGGGTAGCGTAAATCCTGATTGAATCTAGTAAGCACTCGATAGTAAACCATAGATTAGATCTAGGTAATAAACGGAATCCCCATAATAGATGTACACCTGAAGGCAACCCCAAATACGGGGATTGGCATCACGTTATCATATGATCATAGATTACTAGTTTGGACACCCAGTTAGGTTGTGCAGAGATATAGAAATCAGTATAAACATGGTAGTTGAGAAGCAGAGAAGGAGTAGAAGCGCAATCAGTTTATCTTGCCATATCCCATGCTTATCCCATATTATCTTATTACTATGGTTTAGTCTTATATATAGTTTGTTCATGTCATGACCCTTTTCCTCGTTTAATAACTAAGAATCACTGGACTTACCAGACTTTATGTCTGACCTAGTTTGCTTTCGCCTCTTTTCTTCCGTTCCCCCCCAGGTAGTCAGGGAGGGAATAGCTCAGGTTTGTTTGGACCATTACTCTTTCCAAGCTTGAAGACTCTTTGACGTGTTGCCTTAGACTCTCTCTTCTACTGCTATGGCTGGCTCATGCTTTATTTGGGGAAATCATTTTATGCTTCTTTATTTTTTTAAGCAAGACAGGATACTTTGGTATTGTAAAAGAATCTTTGTACAAGCTGTTTATCAATGAAATAAAGTTTTATTTATTTGCCGCTGCTTTATTTGTCTGTCTTGTAATTTTTCTGCATCTTGTACTAAAAATGCTCCACCGAAGTTAAGGCATTCCCTTTGTGAGTGACCTTAACGGAGGCGGGTTGTTACAGTTTGGGTCGTTTCAGTTTTCTCGAGCTCTGTAAACCAAAGCTATGATACCAAACTGAAACGGCCCAAACTCACCCTTACGGGAAAGCCCGTATTGAGTTGAGAACACGACAAATCAGAACACAAATAGAAGAACATTTCACAGAATTTCGGAACGAAATTCCCTTTAAGGGGGGAAGAATGTAACAACCCGGAATTTCGACAATAGATTAGTCATTTAATTAAATTTCAAAAATAGGATTTTCTGCAAACGATGGAATTTTACCACGAAACTTTAACTGTTGCGTTCGTCTCGGAATTTTGGTCAACTTTCATATCTGGAGTTTCGCGAACAGAGTCCATATGAAAAAGTTACGGATGAAATACGAAAAATGGATGAAAATAAATAACCAGAACAAATACAATATATCTTACCATCTATAACAAGCCCTCACTGGGCGAACTAGTTGGAGGGTGGTCGATACCCTTGAGGGATCGGTCGAAAAATTCAGGTTTGAAGCGCCCAGTGACAGCTAGGTTAAGATGGTTTAGTTTTATGTAAAATATTATATAAACGGACTGATGTTTATTTAATTAAATCTAACGGTTCATGGCCAATTCCACTCATATAAATAAAGAGGTAAGGCCTCATTCTTTTTCACACAAATCTATAGGCAGTAGCAAAGCTCTACCATTTCCTTTTCTTTTCAAATCAATTTCTGAATTAAATATATATATTCATATACAATCAATCAAACATGAATCACATAGATTTGAAAGGGATAATCAAATTCAAGTGGAAAAGGATAGGAATTGACGGCTAAGCTATTCTTCATCAGATTCTCCCCTCTTTTCTTATTTTCATGCAAATATACTAGTTTGAAAGTATTCCCTTTTCAGAATAATTGTAGATCTGCAAGAATTTAAGGATTGTAGGCTTAAAAGATTATTCAGATCTTAGATTTGGATGCTTTCCGATGAGTGGGAAACTTATACACTATTAGACTATAAAATGGCACTAACACATAATTTATTAGATTTCATATAGAATAATGAAGAATAATAATCTAAGAACAAAGAAAAAGCAATCGACACACAGGATTTATAGTGGTTCGGCGTTAATGAGCGTACATCCATTTTGTAGTTCTTTGATTGAGTAATGAATTGCAAATACAATGCTGGTAATCACTCAGTCTCACAACTACAATCAATTATCTCTCAGGATTTATAGGATTATACTCAAAAATCAAGAGTACACTCTTAATTAACGAAGATAATTATGATAATGATGGAGCTCAAGTGTGGAGTGCAAAAAGGTCCTTTAAAATGTCTCTGGAGCTTGTATTTATAGGGGTTCTCGAGAGCCGGTCGGATGTTGACGTGGCATCCATCCATGTAAAATTAGAGTTGAACGTGGGAGAGTGAAGAGGAGGAAATAGCCGCTGTCACGAACTGAATCCCAATTGTCTTCTGAATCCTAATTTTCATGTGTGCATGGATCTGTTCAGACCCGAACACCTTGACTCGACCCGCTTGCTTAGCCAATACAAGCTTCTTATCTAATTCGAAGTACTCCACTTGTTCTAACCCGAACTTTAATCTTTGAATGATTCTGGTTCTCATCCTGCTGGTACTCAGGATCGTGGTATCTGGAATTTGTTTGGCCTGGTTACAAAGTAAGCCAACATTTTCTCCCCTCAAAGTAAGTCTTATCCAGGGCGAGACTTGATTTGAAATTGCCAAACCGTCTATTCTTGAATAGGTGATAACCAACAGTTGCGTTTGTCTGTAAAGTCGTGACGCTTTGTGAAGTCATGTCTCCTGATTTTTGCATCAAGTATAAATACGAGGTCTGATCCACAATTATATATGTGGCGTTAACAAATCGTAGCTTTCAATCGGGATATAAGCAAATCTCCAAGTAAATTCTTTGCCTTTTATAGAATAAAAGAAAATTTTCAAATTTTCTTACTAGCCCACGTTGCTTTGTCAATTTCTCTTCACATATATGTACACACTATTTTTAGCAACTTCCTTCAATTTCGATAACTTTACAGTTAAGTCCTCGAGTCGGATATCATGCAGCGAGTCGAGTCGAGATCATTTGACCCGCCCTTCATTTCGACTCTAAATACTTCGAATTATTGTTGTTACTAGAATGCTGGGTCGGATTGAGTTGGGCTTTCATTTCAGAAATATGAACGGTCCAATCCTTGGCTTATATAAATCAGAGAATTCTCTCTCTACTTCACTTTATTCTTTTTTCAATCAATCCACTTTAATCCGAGAAACCCTAATATCTAAATCCCATGAACTCCCTTCGATCTTCTCATCCGAGTTACAGGTGGGTTCAAGATCATTTTCTTCGTGCTTTTTAGTTTCAAAATCGTGATTGAATCCGCTCTGAATTGTGTGTTGGCCCCCTCTTTGTTGTTGTTTTCGGCGTTGCAAATCCTGAAGTCATCACTATCGCTGGTGATGCTAAATCTACCTCAAGGCGATGGCCATGGTGCTTGTGTCAAGCGTCGATGTGTTTAAGAGGTGAACTGGGGACGATGGAATAACAATATTTGTGGAGGAGAGGAGAAGGGATTCATGCGGTTCAGTCTCCAGCAAATTAGATGGGCGGCTCGAGTTATAGGTGGGAAATTGAAGGGGGCAGACCCCTTTGGGGTGTGTCGGATTGGGTCGAGATTCTTCGACCCGAGTCCCATTTGACCCGATGCTTTCCTCAACTCAGTGCACTTATTTTGCAAATTTCGACCTAAGACCTTCACAACTCATACGAATGTCGCGTACTTTTTGCATATCACCCAACATGACGAAATGGGGTGATTTCGACAACTTCGATCCACCACCGCGCAAATGAAACTTGTCAAAGAATTATTATAACTCCTGAATTCGAGAATAGTTAGGATAGAACCTTCAAAACTAAAATCCGAAATCATATGACATGCATTCTTAAAAGTTGGAACCAACGAACATAAG
The DNA here is from genome assembly GCA_030737875.1 of Allium sativum. Lineage (NCBI taxonomy): Eukaryota > Viridiplantae > Streptophyta > Magnoliopsida > Asparagales > Amaryllidaceae > Allium > Allium sativum. The sequence goes on along the minus strand of CM060926.1, from coordinate 1,010,353,729 downwards.
ATCATTCGGCAATCCAATGCATATTGGTTAACTGCTTGCTTTTTCTGCTTTATTTGTGTTATTCTATATATGCACTGCACACACTAGCATACACTAGTACACACACACGGGGGCATGGGCAATTATACTCTAACCCTTAATCTTTCTTCGATAGTTCAACTAACATGTCAAGAAGATATTAGACAAGATATTCTGAGTTAGATAAGAGTAAAGCTCCAGAATCATCTAGTAATCCCAATCCTGATGGTCTTTCGTCAACTTCATATTCATAATGGGACAGTAAAGGCTCTGACTTCGAAATCGAGCTTCACGATAATGAGGGATCGTTAGGGGGAGAAGTCACGATGGACGAAGAACAGGAAGGAGGAGTAGGAGATAATCAAGCTCCTGATGAATTTGTAGGTGCATTAATTCTAAATGCACCTGGTGACTCTGTGGTTTCGACAAACGGTTAAGCTAGGCTCAATCGGATATATCTAAGGCATAAGATCTCTTTGGAGGAAGTTTGAGTTGTGACTGACACAAATAGACCCCACAATCCTCCAGAGGGTTACATGGCCATCAGTCGGTTAATGTGTACAATGGGAGCTATTCCTCCGTTTCCACCATTCGTCCTCTATTTTCTAAGACGAATGCAGATTTCCCCCATGCAACTCCATCCTACTGCGTATACTTACCTATACACGTTATACATAACATACATGGAAATCTTAGGCGTGGAGCTCACTTTCGAAGATGTGAACTTCTTTTATCATTTCAAGCATCATTTAAAGGAAACTCCTTCCTTTGTGTACTTCAAATCTGTGCCGAAGAGGAAGATTCTTAATGATGGATACAACAAAGCGGGGGACGTGAAGCCCGAGTTGTTTTACAACAAACACCAGGCTAGCTGCGTTATGAGATGGTGCCAGTCAAGTAAGCTTCAAATTCTAGCGTTCTTGTTTATATTGGTGAATGCGTTAACTCTTGTTTCTCATTTGCAGTTACAAATCCAAGAAAGGAGCAGGGTCGAATATACTTGGACTGTTTGAACCGTCCATTGAATGGCAATCCAGATTTCTTAAATGTCAGAAAGTGCTTTGTGGACGAGTATCTTCACCGTTATCGTCTGCTTGATATGAGTCGGAGCATAGGTCACGGAGGTCGTGCTTACACATACGTGCCTCCAGCTCTAGCTCCAGCTCCAACTCCTCCCACTTCCGCAGAAACTGGTAGTGTGCGCCAAATCGAGGGGCAAGTCGCAAAGAGTAAGGATCCCGCAGGTTCCAGTTAAGAACTCCAACCAGGAAACGACTCATGAGCGAGCGCCCATTATCCTTCCGAGGAGTCCTTCTCTAATGAATATCCAGGACAATGAGCTTCTAGAAAGACCGATTGGGGAAAAGCCTCAGGATGTTGATATAAAAGGTGCCTCTTTTTGGAAGCCCGTCCTTCTCCTAAGACCCTTCTCCCGTCAAAACATCTGCTCACGGCCCTCGTCAAGAGGAATACATATTTAAAGGCTTAAAGGATCTCCCTTTACCTGACGCGATATACACCTCTCGAGATATTGGTTCTGATTCCTTCTTTCTTCCTTCCTACTGAAGAGGAAATTATACCAGCTAAAGCTGGGGATACCACATTTGCAAGCCTGGCTCCGGACACTGATCTGTCGGGGGGATCACTTAGGACACTCATCACACTAATACTGAACATTATAGTTTCCATGTGATGCGTTACTTCTTGGCACGAATAACAGTTTCTATTAACTTGCAGGAGGGTTGCCTTGTCGTAGGTATAATCTCAGGGATGTTCGTGCAAGCATACCCCGATACAGCTTCGATGCTGAACACGATCAACGAGAAAGCCGCGGTAGAGTTGACATGTGGCATTATCTGTCTTAGCACCATCGATCTTCCCACTCTCGCTCTCTAGCCCACTCAGATTCAGAGGAGTACAAGGGCTATCACAACCAACATAGGGGAGATAAATACCCTCCTAAAGCTCCGGTTCCATCAAAAGACCCTCATTCTCCAGAGAAGCCATCGAAGAAGCACTCAGATTCAAAAGATAAGGCCAAGGACTTGGGCATAGAGCAAGAAAAGTGTGGAGCGGCGATCATTCCCACCAAGCGTAGGAATATTGACATTACTGCGACAAGGTCGGTGGTGCTCAATTCTGACACTAAGGCATTGATAGAGGTTTTAAAGAAACAATTCCCAGACTATCACTTCAGGAATATGCACTTTGTCCCGAACCTTAAGCCTTTACCTTTAGATTGGGCGGCAGAAGTCAAATCTCAAATAGACTTTGTAGATAAACAATATCAAGAAACTTGTAAGTTCGTTCGAAAGCTTTCCAAAACCATTAAGAAGATGTTGGGAGATGTGGATAACATGAAACAAATGGCCGAGTATGATTTGTCCGCTAATGAAAATATGGAAAAAGAACTCAAAGATGTCCGTGTCCAACTTACTTTGACACAGCGCGATGCTGAGAATTGCATAAAGCAGCATAAAGAACTACAAAAGCGCTACTATATCGAGCTTGATTCACATAGCCAAGAGCGTACAACTCTCAAGAATCAAGTCGCGGATGTTACTTCTGAGAACACTGGATTAAATATCTTTCACTCGCCTCAGATAAGAGAAATCCGAGTTGGAGAAAGAAATCGCCAATATGAAAGCCAAGCTGGTAGAGGCCGAGGAGAGGGTAGTACTAGCTAAAGGGAATGCCGATCTTGCTCTCAAATCCGCTACCGAATCAAAGGCATAGCTTACCAAGGCCCAAAGGTACTTAGATGACTACGGGGAATTTATGATATCTTTCTTCGCTTAAGTACTTCGGACCTAAGATATATCATGGATCCAGGACTATCCAACAACTCATGGGATCAAATTGTTGATGATGAGAAGAGGAGGTTACATGTTTATACCATTGATGAGGAGAAGCTAATGTAAAAAAATTAAGGGGCGAAGAGAAAAAGCACTTAGCTAAGGGGAGGAGATAAATTCAGGAAGCTGTGGAGGCTGCTAGAAATGAAGCCAAGGGAAAGAATACCATTGAACGTGGCTTTAGTTCCTCTTCTGCCTTGCCCAGAGCTGCAAAGACCGAGGGATATGATCTCGAACGTATAAAGATTCCTAGGGCTACTCTTTTATCTCCCATCATAGAAACAACTACTGCTACCACTCCCGAAGACAAATCAACCGAAGGTATCTCCACCTTCTCAACGCAATTTGCCATGGCTATTATATTGTTTCATCGTACTTGGAGAAGACAATTAAAAGACCTATGTTTTCTACAGTTTATAATTGTTGCTTCCTGTTCTTTGGGTACAAAGCCCGCTGATGAGGTTGAAGAGAAAGAGGCCACAGATAAGGCTATAATACCCTCTTGTGCTGAAGCTCCCAAATATAGAGAAATGATCAACGCCTTAAAGGATATTGATTGCAAAGGGGGTGAAGAGGAAGATGTTATCATCATTGGAGCCTCTGATGAGACTGAAAACATGACCCTTGCTCAAATGAAGGCCAAAAACGAGGAACTTTTGAAGGCCAAAACTGATGAAGAGACTATCTCGGTTGATCCTCTCCAAATGGTTCCTTATGGTGGAAAAATAACCATCAAGCTTCCGTCTCGATCAATCACTGGGGAATTGACTTCCAAGTCCTCCATTGATCCAAAATACCCTCCCTCTGACAAGAAGAAGAAAAAGCGTATTCTCACTGATGCTAAGAAGGAGGAGAAGCAGAAGCTCAAGGATGCCAAGAAAGCCAAACATTCCCCTAAGTCTAAGTGAAGCATCGTTTTAGTTTCTATCTTTTGTTTTCCACTAGCGTGTTGGTGTTGTTGGGAGTATGACCCTCGCATTTTTGTTTAGTTACTTCATGTAAATCGGTACTTTATAAGTAAAGTATCTTTTGGTTTTCTTGCAATATCATATGTTTGCAAGTTTATTATGTATTTCAATCAAACATACTTGTAATCAAAACGTTACTATGCTAAGTAGTAAACAATAAGTCACATCAAAATCAAACCAGGATTTCCATTCTGGATCCCTGTAAATCAAAATTTCTGTAATTACAATTCATCACCAGACTAAGGAATAAATATCATATCATATTGCAATTATCATAAGAGTGTGATGTGTGTATGCCTCCAATCAGTCTTGAATAAATTGCCTAACCAGGGCTTGTTCGAGATTGATTACGTATGACATTATATTGCCCCAATCCTTCTATTGGGAGTGCAGGCTCTACTTTCAATCTTGCCCCTAATCCTTTAGTGGGGTAGGAACCCATTTCTTTTGGCATTTTATCTCAGTGCCTTTATACTCTCCTGTCGTATGCCCAGGTTAGAGTGCAGGTAAGTCGGTCTTTAATCGTGGTGCACCAATTACGCGTATTTTATACTCACTCTCGAGTCAGGAGAGTTTGAATTGGTTAGGCGAACAGTCATGTCATTCTCCCCGTCTTTCCTTCTGCACTCTATTTCCAAGAGTGGGATTCTACCGGTTCAGGTGTCGTTCTCAAACTCGATTTTAATTCGTTCTACATGATTCACCCCCGCAGATGGAGCATTCCGGGTAGGTAGTCGTGTCATACTTACCCGGGCATTACCCCATATTCCCAATTCAAGGGTAGAGGTACCCCTTCATAACAATCAAGTCTTTCTCATCCCGTCGAATCGTGGGATGGAGTTGGTGTGGTGTTTGAGTGTCGTATCCCCACTTCGGTTCGCAAAGTGAAAACCACTGCATCGGGTGTTAATATCGAGCTCAATGTTAGCCAATCAAACTTCGATTGGACATGGATTTAAGTCTGCTTTATAAGCGGGAGTAAGCGAGCATTGTAAAGGAGTGAATCATCCCTTTACCGCAAGTCTGACACCAACCAATCAGATCACAACACCAACTCAAAGACCAAAACAATCAAAAAGCATGGAATGAATGTCAAACATATCACAGAGCACAAACATAAGTAAATGCAAGAAAGGTAAATGACACACGATATTTTTATGGTAGTTCAGCTAAATCATAACCTACGTCCACTTTAAAATCTTTTGTTTATATCAGCTAGACTTTTTCAGGCATGTCATGCCTTTTTACATAGTTTGAAAAGAAAAATAAGCAATACAAGCTCAAGTTAGGTAGTGCCGTAGACGTTGATCATTCCACGCTCTGGGGATGTTGTCGCCATCAACAGTCGTTTGCTAGGAAGCTCCTTTATCAAGCCTCCACTGGATGACATATGGTCCCTTCTATTTCGGGTCCCAGGGAGACGGGGGCCAAGAAGACACGCTTCCAGACTAGGTCGCTAGGCTCAAAGGTTTTGGGTCATACCTTCCTATTGTAATATCGAGAAACATGGTGTCTGTGCCTCGAGGCATGCAAGTCCGCTTCATCTCTCTTCTCTTCAGTCATGTCTAGGGACTCAAGGAGAAGCACTTTATTTGTCAATGAATCATAGTAAGTTGTTCTATGAGAGGGTACTTCCAACTCCACTGGAATAATAACTTCTGATCCGAATTACAATGAGAAGGGGGTATGGCCGGTCGTCGATTTGTAAGTCGTTCTGTAGGCCCACTGGGTTAAGGGTAACTCATCGACCCACATAGCTTTTGCCCATTCAAACCGCTATTTAGAATGGTCTTAATGATTTTTTCCACTACTTCTACTTTCCCATTCGATTGCGGATGCGCCATAGTGGTGTATCTTTTATCAATCTGGTATCCTTGACAAAAATCTATAAACTCTGTGCTGTCGAACTGAGATCTGGTGTCAGTTATGATGACTTTTGGGATCCTAAATCGACAAATGATATTTCTGACAATGAAATTGATCACCCGCTTCGTCATGATGGTGGTCAATGGTTCTTCTTGTTCCCACTTTGTAAAGTAATCCACGACCACGATAGCATACTTCGCTCCGCCTTTGGCAATTGGAAGGCTTCTGATGATATCAATTCCCATATATTCGCTTGTAGAAAATATATCAGTTCTCTCGTCCGGAGGGGGTCCAAATGAGATCCGATCTTCAAGACCTTTATCGAGTCGCCATCATTGGCCGTAATATCTATAGTTACTTCATTAGGTGTCACCCTTCTACATCCCGAATTTTCACCCTCTCTGGGATTAATGTCCTCGGGCTGATCATTGGGCGATTCCTTCTGCGATGTTTCCTTTATTTGCTATGTCGATGCCTCCTTTGCAGGATGGGAGGCATTCTTAGGATCTATGTTGTCTCCGTTGCGTAACATCATCCATCCAGCCAAATAGCAGGCTCTTCTTGTAAATTGGGTTCCACAGACCATTACCACTCCGCCTTTGGTCAGGAACTTTAGCAATAAACACCAAGCTACGATGCAAGCTCTGAACTCTGTTAGAGCTTATCGGCCCACAAATGTGTTATATGAAGAATCAATATTCATGACAACAAATAGGATGATCCGCACCCTCATGGTCTCCTTCCCCTAGTTCCACAGATAAATCTAACACCCTCGTCGGTGTTGCTAACGCACCATTGAAGCCAGGTATCCATCCAGTGCACGGGTTCAGGTCTTTGGCTTCTAACTTCATCTGGTCGAATGCATTATTAAACAGGATGTTGACGGAACTCCCGCAGTCAACAAGGACTTTCTGTACGATATTTGGACCATTGGCAGCTGATATCACCAATGGGTCTATACTAGGGGTCTCCACTCCTACACTTTCTCTGTTTTGAAAAACAATGTCGTCGGCCATCATTTTTGCTACTTTGCAGGAGTGGCATCCTCGAGGGAACTACATTCTCCCACATCTTGATGCTTTATGGCATTGATGTACTGTTTTATAGCTCTGTTACTGAATCTGGCTGGATGTGGTCCTCCAACCACGGTGTTGATAACCATTCCCTTTCCTTTTCGAGGGGCCGATTGGCCCTGATTTGGGACTGAGCCTCCTTGCCTTTGTCTAGGGGAAACCTTATACTTGTCCAACTTTCCTACTCGAAGTAACTTTTCCACTACATCCCTTAAGTGGCAGCACTCATTCGTGGAGTGGCCGTAAGTTTCATGGAATAAACAGAACTTCCCTGTCTCACGTTCTTTTTATGTTGAGTCTCTTGGCGAAGGCTTTTTGTATTGGATAACATTGAAGGTGTCCAGCTAAATATTCTCCAAGGTATCGTTCAACGGTGTGTAATTCTCAATAGGTTGGAATTGAGGCCTCTTTTTAGGATTGTTTCCCCGATTCCTACTTCTCTTGTTGCCTTTCCCACCTTGGCGGCCATTTCCTTCACTTTGGTTGCCAACGTTGACTTTGACTTTCCTTGCACTTTCACCAGACTGCTTAATGGCGACGTTGCTCTGGATATCCTCTCTCATGACATCACCGAGTTTCCTTTTTCAGCTAGCATACACCTCTTGTTGTCGTAGGAGGATACTAGCATTCTTATACAATAACTCTCTAGTTAACGATGGCTTTCGAACTATGTACTTCCCGAATTCAGTATCTTTATCTACTCCATCTATTAGCGCCATCAAGATAGTCTGTTCGTGGGGGTTGCTCACTTCCGTGACTGCTAGATTGAAACGATCTAATTATGATTTCAGAGTTTTCCCTAGAGCTTGTTTGACTACTGATAACGCGATGACATTCTTGAACATCTGGGCGTGAAGCCAAAACTGATTCAAAAAACTCTCGCTTAGCTCTTTGAAGCTGGAAATCGATCGTGGCGGAAGCCGGGTAAATAACATCATAGCAACATCTTCAAGGTATATCGGAAAAGCTTTGTACTTCACGACGTCGGGGGCCATTGTGGCGTTCATATACAAGGAGTATCTCATCAGATGTTGCCTTGGATCAGTTCTTCCTCCATAACGGTTCATGGTAGGCAGGTTGAATCGCCTTGGAAACTGGACGCCCAATATGTCATCGGTTAAGGGTGTATGGCTGCGATCTATACCCAAGTCTTCGTTGGTCTAACGTCTACTATCAACCATAATCTAACATGCCATTGCTTCTACTTCAACGTTGGTTAAAGAAGGCTCGGGTTCAACACTTCTCGCCCTTCTAGCAACTCCAGTTCCTGTCTTAGGCAACGTCATTCATTTTGTCGTTTGAGCAGAATTCCCTTGCCCCTATCATCCCAGTAATTTACAGGACGAGTGGGCTGAAGGAGTTAGCCTTGAGTAGGATGGGTAATGTTTGGGTCTCTAGGAAGGACATAAGATCCAGGCATTGGTAGTAGCATAGGTCCTGCAAGGCTAGGATCATTAGGACCCAGGCGGCATTCTGCTTCTTACCGAGAAGGATGTGACTCGAGTTGAACTTGCTCAAGGTTCTCAGACCTTTCAAGAGGTCTCCTTTGACGTGGGTGCCTTTCGTTTTCCTTCGAAGAAGGTGAATAGTCTGCTAGTTGGTGATAGGTAGGAGAAGGTGTTCTCTGTCTGCGAAGCTCATCCATCTGTCTAGCCATCGAAGGTACTATCACGTCTTTGAGCTTCCAGATCCATATTTGTTTCCTCCAACTAGCGAGTAAGCATGCAAAGTCAACCTGCGAAATAGGTGCAGACGTAGGAGGTTGGTTACTAGTAGTTGCGTCTGGATTGGAGCATTCAGATCGGCTCGGGTAGAGGCATCATCAGCTGGAAGGTTCGGATTGACCCTTTTGGGTTGAATTGGGGTTGCGCCTTCGGGTCGGGTCGGACCCGACCCGGTCCCCTGCGAGCCAATAGCAGGTGCCATGGCCAAGGCCTGTGCACCACTGCGTTGCTCTTTTTTTTCTCGAGAAGTTTGCTGTTTTTATCCTTTCTTGGTGCCATGGAATTCAGATCCGTCAAAATTAATGAAAACTTCAAAAACGGTGGAAGCACGGATTATCTCTTTGGACTTGGTGATCTAAACAGTAGAATGACAATCTGGAAAGCTGATAATTCAAAGTTCTCAGTGAAAGCACCAAAACGTTAGACCAAAAATGGCATTAACACCCAATTGACTAGATTTCATAGAGAATAATGAAGAATAATAATCTAAGAATAGAAAAAAGCAATCAACACCCAGGATTTAGAGTGGTTCGGCGTTAACGAGCCTAGATCCACTTTATAGTTCTTTGATTGAGTAATGAATTACAAATATAATGCTAGTAATCACTCAATCTCACAAATACAATCAATTCTCTCTCAGAATTTATAGGATTAAACTCAAAAATCAAGAGTACACTCTTAATTAACGAAGAGAATTATGATAATGGTGGATCTCAAGTGCATGGAGTGTAAAAAGATCCTTCAAAATGTCTCCGGAGCTTGTATTTATTGGGGTTCTCAAGAGTGGGTCGGATGTTGATGTGGCACCCATCCATGAAAAATCAGAGTTGAACGTGGGAGAGGGAAGAGGTGGTTTCTGGATTAGTTCTTGCCACTTGTACTCCGATATGCATTTTTAGGCAATATACACGATCACGAATTGAAGTGCACAATCATACTTCCAGGTGGTCGGATAGGGGTTCTTGAGACCCGAAGCAACGGCTCCAAAATGCCTCATTCGCACACCCAGGATGGTCGGATATGGTCTTATCTGACCCAAGCCAATGGTTTTCTACTGAATCCCAATTTTTGTGTATGCATGGATCCAATCCTACCCGAACACCTTGACTCGACCCCCTTGCTTAGCCAATACAAGTCCCTTATCTAATCCGAAGTACTCCACTCCTTCTAACCTGAACTTTAATCTTTTAATGACTGTGATTCTCTTCCTTTTAGCACTCAAGATCGTGGTATCTGGACTTTGTGTAGCTTGGTCACAAAGTAGTCCAACATACACAAAGTTACAATAACTTATTTTCTCGTTTGTGTTAGATCTTAAATCTATGGCTAAAATTTGTCAGATCTGTTTATAATATTGTTAAATCTGAAATGATGCCTATCATATCTATTAATAAATGTCAAAACCTGAAAGTATATACTTGTGGTTTGAATAATATTAAAATTTATAGGCTTACTTAATTGCTTATACATATTGTGTAAGAACCCAGAACTTCCCCGGTCTCCGAAGAGAAGAGAAAGAACGGATTGCCTTGAGGACAAGACTAATCAGAACACAAATAGAAGAACATTTCATTGCTTATTAAAACAATTTCATTAGAATACAAGAATATACATGAATAATATACAGAACAAAAATATCATAGATTTACAATTTACAATGCAGCGGAAAATAATACAAAACACAACTGAAAAGAATATACGGAAACAGAGCTTTTCGAATATCATTCTAGCTGTAAACCAGGATCCTGTGAATATAAATCTGCAAAACCAAAACTACAAGCTGCTCGTGTGGAAAATAGGGGCACCCAGAGTTTAGGTTAAAACAATAAACTCCAGGTCAGTCATGTGACTAGTGTGAGAACTAAAACAGTTATTTAAAACTTTACTTTAAATCAGATATATCAAGGGACCACGCTGTATAACACGGAACGGGTTTCCTCCCAAGAATACCAGTGCATATATCAAAACAACGCAATGCTTTTTGGAAAAAATGAAGTTATTATAAGACCCAGGTCCTATCACACAATGCAACGCAAGCCGGGGGATAGGGTTTTCCCTTATAATAGCCAAACATGCTTGGTACGTTAAAACAAATCATTTGATACTATTATAAGTGCATAGTGTATAAAATAACTTCAAATATAAATGTATCAATCCTAGGCGGCATGGGTACCATATATCATGTCGCCAATACTAGGCTCTACAATCAAAACCGCAAAGTCACGTATTGGAAGTTGGAATTCCATCTATGAACCAAGGAAAGGGATTGTCCTTACCGCTTTGAGACTGTCTAGCCCGACCCTCAGGCAAGCACGCAAGCAAGCCTTGGATCGTCAGGGCCGGTCCACACAGTGTGGATTAAAATGCCTGAACATGCGTTTCCCCGCCCTATGGGGCGTAAACTGGTCATATCCCGACCAAACTATCGGCCCCGGAACGACTGATATAACCGAGGCGCCTCGCTATCCATCATCCACATAAGTAAAATGTCAGGGCGTGCAAAACGCTAACACCACTCCTAGCTAGAAAGAAACGCATGTCCTCCCTGAAGTCCTCTCCCGTTTCTGGTCCACACCGGGGTGTGAGCCTCGCGAATTAACGCTACACAAAGCTACGCTATATTAAAGCCATGCTTTGATCATCAACCACAAGACTCTGCTTTTCAACAGAAGCCTTGATCATTTGCATCTCAGCATGCCACACAGGCAACCCACGTTATGCAACCGATGTCTATCCATCACACAAAGTGAAATCCGATGTCAGACACACATCCATTTACAAGTTCGTTCTCGGTCTGAACGAAACCAGAGGCACCTTATTCCTCCCCCATATGTCCAATACAGGGGAGAGGCCCTCGCATATCTGGTCGATCTCCAAGTATGTCTGGACGATCACCACTTATTACCTTGCCTTGGGTGTACAGCCCAATCAAGACATCAGTAATCATCCAAACAATGTGAAGACCACCGGTCTTCAACCACCGTCTTTATCCTCGACATATCGTCGAATCGGTTATTCAGAATGGGATTAACCTGGTCTTTCTGAATAACTCGCGTATATAATAAACAAGTGCTAAAAAAACACAACATACGCCTCATTCCAATCTAGAATATTCCTTTATTCAAATATTCTTATACTTTGGGAAAGGTTCCCATTAATTTTATCAAAGATAAATTCTTTAAATTTATTCTTTAATCTTCCTTTGGATATCATTTCAATCTAATTAAAGATGCATTAAAACTCCACTTGGTTTTAATCTTCCCAAAATTCAATATTAATGATTGTTTAACTTAGGAAGTCATATCCTGTCCTTAACTGGGTTAAAGAACCAATGTCGTTTAAAACACAGTTCACGATAAACCCAAAATCACATTCCATTCCATCAGCCTTTAACCGTAAATTAGCAAGTGAACAATTCCCTAAGTATTAACCCCGAAGGCTGAAACCAACATCAGATCAATGCCCAGGAAACCATTCAACTTAACTAATATCCAGTTAGTTTATGATATTCTTAACTCCATTGGGTCTAAGAATAGTATTATTAAAGATACCATTCACGACAACCCAAATCATATTCCATTAATTATGGAATCTTCACGAAAAAACAAATCAATATATAATCGATATCAATTTTATCCAACCAATAATATAAATGGAATAACGACAACGCCTTTTAAATTCTATATGTATTAACAGTCTTCCTCCGCATAAGTTCACTTCAATTATTATCAAATCGAATTCCATTCAATTCCAATTTAATATATTAAATTGGAAAACGTTACCTTGGAAAATTCCCGTTAAATCTTAATAAAAAGATTAATAAATCCCAAATCACATTTCACTGTAAATTGGGTTAAAGAACGAATGTCGTTAAAAAACACAGTTCACAATAAACCCAATTCACATTAGCCTCTAACCATAAATTAGTAAGAGAACAATCCCCTAAGTATTAACCCAGAAGGCCGAAACCAACATCAGATCAATACCCAAGAAACCATTCAACTTAACTAATCTCCAGTCAGTTTCTAATTTTCTTAACTCCATTCGGTTCAAGAACAGTATTATTAAAGATACCATTCACGACGAACCCAAGATCCAATTTGATATTAAATACAAGGCTCTGAATAGAAAATATATCGGCTTATATTCAATATCAAATTCTAAAACCAACAAATATCATATTGGAATAACGATATATATATCTTCCAAATTCCTCCACGATATCCGTATAACCACGTAATCCAATATCGAAATATTCTGAAGATAATTTCGATTCAAATCCATTTCAATTCATATATTGGAAATTCCATTTATTTTTAAAACCATTTCGAATCCAATTTATTTATTTAAAAATATTGAAATATAATTCTAGTTCGAAAATAGTTCATTTTGATAAAAATCTATTTTTATCTTTTCAAATATGGAATTTTTCATCCCAATTCTTTCCAAATCATTTGTTATGATTTTACATAAATTATTGATATTTCTAATAATTTTATCAAGGCCCGTACAGTCGATTTCCATAAACGGCCATCGAACTGCACTTACAGCGACCTTTTCCAAATTTGATTTGGACATAATTCTAAATCCATCCGTTAGAATTCAAAACTCTAATATTCCTTAAAAAGCTCTTTTCGATACGAACCCAAGGTTCCGGTTTTAGGAGAATCCAACGGTCGGATCTCCTGTAATGTCCGTTCGAAGTAAATGGTCGAAATTCGCGAACTGCCGCAGCGTGACGCGTTCTATTCAGGCCATTATATTATATATATAATTTATATAATATATATTTCATCGATTTCCTTTTAAAATGTATTTTATAAATCGTTTTAAATTCGTTTTCAAAACAATTTCAACTTCATATTCAATTTCTAATCGAAATTGAATATTCCATATCATCAATATATAAATGATAGTATTTTTCTAAACATTAGATTTTGAAATCATTTCCTTTTCGATATTCATTATAAAAATGAATAAAATCGATATAAATAACGTTCACGTCCAAATGACGTCAATCTAATCAACGCGGCTTTATATATTTAAATATATTCATGTCCATCCCAAATCGGACATCAAAATCATATTTTGATTCTTTTCTGACTATTATTTTAAAATATTCGTTTTTTAAAATATTCCTTCTTTCTGAACTGGAATCAGACACAGTCAATTACCATATAATGTGATTTACATGGATTTCATAAACATATGTATACAACAACAATCAAACACCGTCAACCATCATCCAGAGTGCATTCTATACTGCACAAGCATCAAATATAAATATTTAACGCTTATAACAGTCTGTCAATCAATCGATCGATATACAGCTAATTATTGGGATTAGTGTATGTCATATATCATCCCAATACTCGTGTGGGGTTTCAATCAACAAATAATGAATTTTATTTGTGCAGTTGGGCGATGTGTAAAATTTATCGTCCCAATCAATATCAGTCAAATGTGTGTACATAAACAAATCGTCGATTTGTTTATAAATGTTAATTTTATTCATATAAACGTTAAAAATTATATTTTTAACTATAACATATTTTACTCCATTCCACAACACACATTCAATTTTCACACCACAATCAAACAAACAAACAAGTCGTCCATGGTCTGTGGACGACGGGTGCCGGGTGCTGCTAAGCACCGTCTGCATCCTAGTATAAATTTATAACTAGAAAGTAAATTAAAAGTGAAAAGTTCTCACCTTTGGGATCCACTCCTCTATTTTTTTATTTCTGAATGGTTCAGATTTGTCCGAAATTCCAAATCTCTCTTTCCACGCTGTTCATAAATAAAAATCACATTTTTATAACGATGTTTACATTATAAAGATCTCATTTTTAATCAGCTATTGTATATATAAAAATCATATTTTTATAACAATATTCATATAATAAAAACCATATTTTTACTTCGCTACTTTATATATATATAAATCGAATTTTTATATCTTCAACTTCATATTTTCCTCCTAACTAAATATATATTTTCCATACGATAAAAATCAAAACTTTTTCTATATAAAAATTCTATTTTTATCATATTAAAAATCGTATCTTTTCATAATTAAAAATCATATCTTTTTATAACTAAAAATCAAATCTTTTTATAAAGAAAAATTAAATCTTTTTATAAAGAAAAATTAAATCTTTTCATATCTAAAAAATCTTATCTTGTTAAAAGCAAAAATCATTTCTTTTTAATTTATAAAGATCCTAATTTTATATAGTAAGAATTGACACTAAGTAACTAATTACAGTAAATAAGAAATAAAATAAAATAAATAAATAGATTAAGAATTTACTTGAGAAGGTGTCTGAGGGGGGGAAGACTAGGGCTGCGGCGGCTTTCACGTTGGGGAGAAGAGGGAAGAGAGGAGGGAAGGGGGTGGTCATCGCGTCGGGTTGGTAGTGTTGCGAGTCTGTTGTTGCGAATGTCAGAGGGGAGCAGGCGGTTTGAGCATCGGTTTGAGGGGGATTCGAAGTGGAGAGAGAAGAAGGTATGAAGGAGGGAGAAGCTATTGGGGGATCCGGCGACTGGCGAAGGGCTCCGGCGACTGTGATGAGGTGGGCGGCGGCAACATCGAGGGAGACGATGGGGGCTAGGGCTAACGGGGTTTTTCAATTTTAGGGGGAGGGGGGGCGGGTTTTCAGAGTGGTAGGGTTAGGGTAAAAAGGAGAATATATATTATATATTTATATTTTATTATTATATTATTTTTTTCAAAGTGTTGACTTTTATTCTGAACTCAGATTCAAACCCGATGAATATCGCCCCTAGCGTATTACCCCCTCTCCGAACACAATGGGATATGTTTCGTAAGCCAATTCAGTTGTTATGATCAGTTTCCATCAAAATAAAAATATAAATCTATATATTGAATTTTGAACGCACATTTTAATTTACTGGGGCCACATACTGACTCTAAAAATTTCAGAAAAATAAATCAAGCTATGTTTTGACGATATGGTCGTAACAAAACTAATTTCACCGAATTTGGAGACCGTTTGGAAAATGGTCATTTTCCAGTCGATTAAAATTGATTGAAACTGTTAAAACACGTTTTACTGCGCCACACTCACATATTGATCCCAAAAATTATGAATTTTGGAATCTAGCAATAATTCGACATTCTGGATCCAAAAAAAGTGGTTTCATCGAAAGCGGAGGTCGTTTGCAAAATTTTCATTTTTAAGGGCCAAAATTCCATAGCGACTATTCTCAATTTTCAACTGGGCATAACTTTTTATCCTCGCTATGAAATTTCAATTTTTTTGGATTCATTGGAAATATATTCTCAATTAGATTCTAATGTTTTTAGTTTCGCTAAAATCCAGTTTATTTTGAATCCAGTACATCCGTTTGAAATTTGCAATCGAAATTTCAAACTACCACACCACTTTCACTTCCTTTTATAATTAAAATAAATATTTATATTATAACGACGATTCAAATAAATATACACATTCTAATTCTATTCAAAATAAATTTCTCGTCGTTACTATATAAAATAAACCATTTTAAATATTCAAAATTCATTAAAATTGCCAAAATAAAAATTTTAAATTGGTTCTGATTTTCCGGGTTGTTACATATTGCCCACAATTGTGTTTGAATGTATTGTGGTTATATAAAAACACTATTGATCTGGAAATCAGTCTCATGAAACACTATAAAGATGTAGTTTTATTACAAATATTTAGCTTCAGTGTTAAATGGTAAATTATGTAATTTTTATCGAAAGGACATAGGCTTGTTTATGTTCAATTTGTTGGGATTCTAACTTAGTTATTGTATATATGACTTTTCTACCTTTTAAACAAAAAGACATTAGTTTGAAACCAATAAGTAATATGACAAAAGATTGAAAAAAGCAAAAAGTTGTGTAAATTTACGTAAAAATATAAATATACATATTTGTGCGTAATTTAAATCGACTATTCCAAAATATACATAAATTAACTTTTTTGTGGTTTGAAAATATGTTTATTGCAATATTCAGGCATAGTTTACAATAATTATAGTTGATGGTCTTTTTGAAAGACTTAGAACCTTATTGCAAAATCGAATACAAAAAGAAATGTTTGGATATTAGTTGAACCAATGTGACGACTGCCCACAACCCCAGCACTGCACAAGAGGAATAATGTGCTGAAAGGTGTGCCGGGCAGCTATGGGCAATCATCAAGGTACGATACATAAGCGGAACCTGTCGTAAACACACAGTGCAAGGATAAAATACAATAGAACATATACAACAGGTAGTGATAGTGAAGCATAAAACACTAGACTTTCATGACAACTACAAAGTATTTCCCATATGGATATCAACAACAGTGTTCGTACAATTTGCCTCACTACAACACTCAAAGAAATAGCAACAGCGGAAACAAATACTAGATAGTAGTAAAACTGATATGTGAGCCTCCTGCCCGCCATCGATTAGCATCGTCGTTCTCACTAAAGCATCACCTATCACCTGCTTCTCAGTCTGCCCATCCACAACCGGATGAACAGCCCAAGGTAATAAAAGGAAACATAAAACGTTGAGTCAGACAACAGTCTTAGTGAGCGATAAAACAGCTAACAAACTTCATCAATAAAGTATATGGGAATGGGTAAATAAACAACTAATCTACCCAGCTCCAGAGAAGACTTACACCTGCCTTCCCCACAACGGACAGTGATTGCCTTTACGATCCATACATCCAAAGGAATAACAACCCAGTCATGGAAATCATAACAACCATTCATACATGGCAAAAGCAGCTCAACCATCATCACGACGAACCATTCAAACATCCATGACTGACATTGGCTATCACCGCCAACCTCGCTTTGAAAGCACTGTTGTCGTATGACTGGCTAATAATTCGCCATCAACTGTCAAGGACCATACTCGATGCCCCGGTTCTAGCAAAACTTCACACGGTATACTCAACACGTGTTATACGCTATACTCAACACATGTCTAGGCCATACACGACGGCCAGGGCACTCGACCTACAATTGGTTTTCATTTGTACCCCTGCTTTGAGTCCGCTAGAACCTACGACAACGGAAATTCCTCGGCCTTCTCATCTCTAGTCGTTATCAATTATGACTATTAATTAGCTCAGAACACTTTAGAGCAATCACTTCACACAGACTCAGTACATCCTTGAGTCGTTTCCACATTCGTCACATCTGACGAATAATTCACCTCACTTCGTCATTCCTCCATGGAATTCACTTTGAAGTCACACCATCGCCGAGCCAATTACATCACTGCACTGCGGCTAGAGTTCGGGGGGTTTCCCCCGATTTTTTTAATGCACTTTTTCTTTAAATCTGGGTCGTACCCAAAAATATAAATTTTCAAAAAATGACCCTGTGACTGACCCTTGACCATGTTCGACTGACCCCTCACCTGGGTGTACAACCGACCCTCCTTGCTCGACCCAAGATATTGCTCGACCGACCCACCTTCAATGGGTAGACCGGCCGACCCAAACTTCCTGAGTACGAACGACACTCACTATTCAACCGACCCAAATTTTCTCCAAACCCAGAACCTTCAGACCTGTTCGACCGACCTGACCCAGTGACCTACCCCACCCAGCTGAGACAGATCGACCAGGCATAGCTTCTGGCTTATTCTCCAAGACACACCTTGGACCGACCCACCATGTTCGACCGACCCACTATGTTTGATCGACCCACTATGTTCGACTGACCACCATGTGTCAACCCAAAACCTGCATCCTCCAATGCAACTCCAATTTCGACCAAAACTTCGCCAAAACGATTCGTTCGATGAAACTAGGTCGTCCAATACATCCAATATGATCACAAGCATGATATGAAATCAACAACAACACCAATATGAAAATTCCATCAACAAACATGTAAAGTTTACCAAAATCACCATAAATGTATATATGAGCAAAAACCATGGATATAACTTGCACATTCACACGAAATGTCGTAGAAATTGCCTATCTAAACTTGGTATATTAGATCAAAGGGTGATCTATATGAAAATGAACTTACAATGCATAGATCTAAGGAAAAACACTTGAATTTGATGAAAAACATGATCAACTACTCATACACTTCATCAAGTCCATGTGAGAGATGTAATCCACTCACTGATTCTCCCAAAGAAGAAAAAATCAATGAAATAGGAATCCGGACAGCAAGCACTTTGCACTAAACACCTTGATCTGATGAATCCTTGCCACAATTAATGTAGATCTAGCCTCCAATGGTGTAGATATATGATATCCCTCCTTGGATTTCGATTTTTAATGGTGGAAGGGTGTTAGAGGAAGGAGGAGCACAAGGTCTCCAAATGAGGGAATGGAAAACTAAAACAATTTCCTATATCCCTTACCCCCTATTTATAGTTTCCACCAACCCACTAATGGGCCTCTCCAAATCAGCCCATTAAGGCTCCCAAAACCTTAACAACCAATTGAAAAACCTTAAAACATCAATTCCTCCCAAACCGCTGAACCAAATCCCTAATGTTACCATTCTACGGAAAGGCAATCATCATTTCCTTTCCAATGGCATAGGTTTCACCCTCTGCTTCAACCTGAGTCAAACGTTATGCCCTGTACAAGATTGACATAGGGAAATTGGTCACAAACAAAATTGGAAAAAATTATTGACATGTCTCACATCCCTATAAGCAACATATTAAAAGATGAGAATGATCCAACCCTCAGGGAATAAAATAAAAATATTTTACGATCTTCTACACGTAAAATGCAGGCTATTACATTCTCTTCCCCCCTCCCCCTTTAAGAATTTCACCCCCGAAATTCCAAGTAAACACAAGTAATCACAACAATTCTGCATTCCTATCATCCATGAGAAGCCAATTTTATCATCCAAACTAGCAACCATCAAGCCATGCATCCATAGCCTTATCTTAGCACATGGAATTCTACCAAACAACAATAATATACAATAATATAACGATGATACGATATCACAGGATCCTACCGATGAAGAGTTCTGGATGAGTCGCCTTCATGCTCTCTTCCGTCTCCCACGTACAATTGTTACTATCTTCACCCCATTGTACCTTAACCAGCTTCACCGTTTTCCTCCTAAGTTGTTTTGTGTCATTCCCCCCAACACGAAGTGGCTTACAAGGTCTCGTAACTGCGGTTTATACTTTCAAGTCTTCATACTGCTCTGGGGATACCACTATACTCGAATCGTGCATGAATTTCCGTAGAAACGACACATGGAAAACATTATGCACACTCGACATCTTCTCAGGTAACTCCAATCTATATGCAGGATTTTCAATTCGCTCGACTATCGGAAATGGTCCAACAAACCTAGGAGCCAACTTTCCTTTACTTCCGAATCGAAACATATGCTTCAACGGTGAAATCTTCACGAAAACCATATCTCCTATGTCGAATTCCAATTCCTTACGACGCTTATCGGCGTAACTCTTCTGACGGTCCTGGGATGCCTTCATTCGTTCCGAATGGTCTCAATACAATCCGAGGTCTCTCTAATCATCTATGGCCCAATTATCAAATTATCTCCAGTTTCTAACCAAAATGCCGGAGAATTGCATGACCTCCCATACAATGCCTCGTATGGTGCCATCCCAATACTCGACTGGTAGCTTTTATTATAAGCAAACCCAACTAGATGTAGATGGTCTTCCCATAATCCTCCGAAGTCTAACACACAATCCCTCGGGAGATCTTCCAAAACTCGATTGACTCTCTCGGTCTGACCATCAGTTTGGGGATGATAAGACGTACTCAGGCACAGCTCGGATCCCAAAGCTTTTTGCAAACTTTTACAAAATCCACTCGTGAATAATGGATCTCGGTCACTCACTAAACTCTTTGGGACACCATGGAATCGAACTATCCATTTCACATAAAGTTCAACCAATTTCGATGTCGTCATGCTCGACTTGACAAGAATGAATCTCACACTTTTGGTTAAGCGATCCACGATAACCCAGATTCCTTTATTTCCTGCCCTGGTTCTAGATATTCCATCGATAAAGTCCATCGATATCTGCTCCCACTTCCATGTAGGAACTTCCAATAGCTGAAGCAACCCACTCGGATTCTTCTGTTCAGCTTTCATCAACTGACAGTTCATACACTTGGAAATGAACTTTCCAATATCTCACTTCATCCCTTCCCAGTAGTAAACTCGCTTCATGTCCTGATACATCTTATTACCACCGGGATGAATCGTCAACCACGAGTGATAACATTCTATCAGAATCTCATCTCTCTATCCGTCGATATCAGGAACAACCAATCGCCCTTGTTTTCGAAGCCAACCTTCTCGATCGACTTCGAACTCTTTATCCTCTAGTTCTAATCCCTGGATAAACTTGACAAGCTTTGCATATTTCTTTTGGCTCTCGTCAATCCTTTCGATAAGAGTAGGTCTTATCGACAAGCTTGCCAACATTTCTAGTTCCAACTCACACCTTGGCCTGAAATCAAACCTTGCCAAATACTCAAGTCTCTTCCATTACGAAAACATCACTCCCAAACTTGTGTGTCTTTGACTCAGTGCATCTGCAACTGCGTTACCTTTGCTAGGAGTATAAGCTATACCAAAATTATACAATGCCAGAAACTCTAGCCATCGTTATTGCCAAAGATTCAAATGCTTTTGGGAGAAAAGATACTTCAACGACTTGTGATCTGTAAACAACTCGAATCGAACTCCCAACAGGTAATGTCTCCACATCTCCAAAGCAATCACAATCGCTGCCAACTATAAATCATGAGTTGGTAATTCCTCTCATGTGGCTTTAGCTGTAGACTAGCGTAAGCCACCACCCTATCCATTTGCATCAGTACTTCTACAAGTCCAGTACCACATGCATTGGTATATACCACCATCTCTTCATTCCCACTTGGAATGGTCAACACAGGTGCACTCGTTAGCCTCTCTTTCAGAATTCCGAATGCTTGTTCACACTTCGCATCCCATGTGAACACTTGGTTCTTCTTCGTTAATCCTGTTAACGGTGCAACTATCTTTGAGAAGTCCTTGATAAACTATCGGTAATAACCAGCCAACCCAAGGAAACTCCGCACATCCGTCGCATTCTTAGGTCTATCCCAGTCCTTGATTGCTGCCACTTTTGTGGGGTCAACCGCTATCCCTTTTCCAGAAACTACATGGCCTAAGAATCTCACTTCATCCTTCCATAAGTGACACTTCGAGAACTTAGCTTTCAGCTGATGCTTTCGTAAGATCTCTAACACAACTGTCAAGTGCGTCTTGTGTTCTTCCTCATTCCTGGAGTAAACCAGAATATCATCCACAAACACAAGAACAAACTTATTCAACTGAACTCTGAACACTCTATTCATAAGATCCACGAAATACGCTGGCGTGTTAGTCAACCCAAATGGCATCACCAACCACTCGAAGAAACCGGATGGTATCCTAAAAGTAGTCTTTGGCACTATCCTTAACCACCCTCAACTGGTGAAATCCCATTGCCATATCCATCTGAGAAAACACTTTGGCTTTGTGAAGCTGATCGAACAAGTCATCAACCCTTGGCAACGGATACTTATTCTTTTTAGTCACCTTCTTCAGCTCACGATAGTCCACACACAATCTTAACGGGCCATCTGGCCTGGTTTCAAACACGACTGGTGCACCCCATTCGGAAACACTTCTCTGAATGAATCCCTTCCTAAGAAGGCCTTGAACCTGCACCTCCAACTCTTGATGTTCCTTAGGCACCATCTGCCTAAGAGGCATAACGATTGGTCTAGCACCCTTGACCAAATCGATCCTAAACTTGATCTCACGATGCGGCGGCAACCCTTTGACCTCGTCAAAGATATCCTCATACTCCTTAGCGATCAGCACAGATGACAAGTCTTCTTGTGGAATCACAAGCGAATAAGATAGCTAACGAAGACACCCTCTTCGCGCTTACACTTTTTCAACACCTTTCACCCTTTCGCATCCCCGACTCTCACCTCTAGCTTCTTGCCATTCACCCTTGCCGCATACCTCTTGAGCCGATCCATGCCCAAAATGATCCCAAACCTGACGAAGTTAAGAACAAAGCAATCACACACAAAAGAGAAACCATGACTCGACAACACTAGACCACGACACAACATGCACAAACTGGACGATCCCCCAAATGGATTATTCATGATCAATGGTCTATCACATATCTCGGGTTCCAAACCCAAGTGACACACAGGCTCATTGCAAATGAAAGAATGCGATGCTCCAGTATCAAACAAAACTCGAATCGAACCACTATGAATAGAAAGAGTACCTTGCACCACGACACACTTTCCCTTCTCCTCTTCAGTAGGAGCTTTTGAAAAAGACGGCACTGCCCTAGAAGTATAAGCCTTAACCACTTGCTTCCAGTGAGCTGATTCTAGACAATCTTTCTTCTCATGTGTAACACCCCGTAAATTTAAATATTAAAATTAATGAATTAAAGAATACTTAATTGTAAATGTGTGAATTAAGGGAAATGGGTTACGTCATTTGCGTTCATCTCGGAATTCTGGTTGAGATAGAGTCTGAGTTTGCGTAAAATGGATACCGTATGAAGAAGATATGGACGAACGAAGTTAGGCAGAAAAACCAGAAACAGGCCAGAATGCACTGGCGCACTGGCGCACTTAGGAAGTGCGCAAGAACAAAATTGCACTGGCGCACTTGGGAAGTGCACCCATGTAAAGTTGCACTGGCGCACTTGGGAAGTGCGCCCAGGTCGGGCTGAAAGCCTGCACAGCTTTCTGGTGTGTTCTGATTCATACTGTGACTCATTGCTGAGTCCTTTCTGACTCCTTGCTGAGTCATTAGGGCTGACTTGTCACCCTATCTTGACTGAATGGTTGTGGTTAATCCTAGGTTGATCCGATGGCCTAAATTAATTCTGAACTCTATATAAACACATGTAGACTCAAACCCTAAAATCAAATCAAAATTAGATCAATGGTCGTCATGTTGTCACTCCAAAACCTAGAGTAGCCGCCACCAACTAGAAGCAAATTAAAGACAACACTTCAAATCAAATCAAAGTCTAATCTCAACAACAAAATTGTCTACATCAAGGGAACGCTAATCAATTACATAATTCAGATCCCAGAACTCAAGACCCACTTTTTCTGTGAGTTCTAGTCACTTTTAGGTTTAAATAAATAAAATTGAATTATGGTAGACTATGATTTGGGTAAATGTTGTTTGTAGTTATGCAAGTTTATTGTTGTTGTGGATCATGAAATTATACAAGTTTATTGTTGTGGTGAGTCATGAAATTATGCAAGTTATTAATTATGTTGTGGATTCATGAACCTATGCAAGTATGCAAGTTATTAATTATGTTGTTAACCTATGCAAGTTATTGTGTGATGAATCCATGAACCTATGCAAGTTGTTATGTTGTGAATCATGAACCTATGCAAGTCACCTATGCAAGTTGTTATGTTGTGAATCATGAAACTATGCAAGTCACATATGCAAGTTGTTATGTTGTGAATCATGAACCTATGCAAGTCACCTATGCAAGTTGTTATGTTGTGAATCATGAACCTATGCAAGTTGTTATGTTGTGAATCATGAACCTATGTGAATTGTCAATTATGTTGTTAATTCATGAACCTATGCAAGTTGTTATGTTGAAATTCATGAACCTATGCAAGTTGTTAATTATGTGGTGAATCATAATTCTATGCGAGTTTATCATGTCATAATCCCTTGTTGTCATGCTTATGCCAAAAATTGTACTGAAACAATCACCTTGTCATTCCCTTTATTTTATTATTATGGCGAGGCTACTTTATAGCCTCGATAACGCCAAAATGCATGTGATTACGCTAGTTAAGAAATGGGGGAAAAGGGGAATTTGTGATAGGCATAATTTACAAAGTGATTATGTAAATTGGACACATAATTCTAGTAGGGAAACATATAAATAATTACCTATTATGACATAGGTAAAGTTGGGTAAAAATGGTATAATTTGAATATGACCATTTATGGATAGGAAATTCAAATTGTTAATAAAATAGGTAATGACACCTATAAAAAGGAAAGGATTAATTAATTAACTTAATTAATCAAAAGAGGAATGTTTAAGCAATTAAAGTCTGAAAATTTAATTAACACTTATGACACGAGGTTAGGTTACATTAGTGGTGGAAGTCTTCCCGGACCCGACCGGTATATCCAGCAGCCACTAATTTTGAACCTAATGTGAGAGGTCTAAGTGTGTGAATACGACTCGGGCTAAGACACGATGTTAGACCCGGCTGTGGAATAAGACTGCCCGTACCCGATCGGCATATCCAGCATCCACATGTTGTAGGCCTAATGTGGGAGGTCTAGCCCAGTATAACCATAATTGGACATGGTAATAAGAAAAGACTACTTAACCTAACTTAATACATGTGGACTGTATGATGATAGACATAAGTTAGGGTTAAGTAAAAATGAGTTGGATTGTGGGTGGGTTAAGTACAACTGATGGGTAGGTGGTGAGACGACCCCAAACCCCGTACTGACGGCGGCAAGGGTAATCCGTGGAATATAACACAGAAACAGATAATAGCAGAAAAGAAATAAATAAATACACAAGATAATGAACAATAGAATATACTGGATAAAAGTAATCATCAGAGTTACACAGTATACAGGATCATACTTAGTACAATTACAGTTCAACTATACATATATGTCTACAGTGGAAAACAAACATAATATACAATAGGAGCTGAACAACACAAAAAGAGATAAATGATAGAATCCATCTTCACCTCTAGCTATCCAGAAAGAACCAGCTAAACCTGAATACAAGGCTGCCCGTGTAGAAAAAGGGGCACCCGAGTTTGAAAGTGAAACAAACTACGAGTCAGTCATGGGACTGGTATGAGAAATCTACTCAACACAATTAAAATATGGTTAATCACAGGACCACGCCACTTTCATGGAACGGGTTTACTACATTGGATCACCAGTGCTTTAAAACAAATCATTCTTTGAAACAACGCTATGCTTTTTATAAAAATGAAGCCATTATAAGACTCAGTTCCCATCACACAATGCAACGCAAACCAGAGGATAGAGTTTTTACCTTATAACGGCCAAAATATGCTTGATACGAATAAAACAAAGGCATTTGATATTATTGCTAGTGTTTATATGTTTTGAAAACAATTTCAAATCATAACTATCAATCATAGACGGCATTAATGCCCCATACCACTATGTCGCCATATATAGGTATACAATCAAAACCGCACAGTCACGTATTTGGAAATTGGATTTCCGTCATGAACCAAGGCAAAAGATAGTCCTTACCGAATTCGTGACTCTCTAGCCCGAGCCATAGGCAAGTACTTAGTCAAGCCCTTGGATCGTCAGGGCTGGTCCACCGATGTGGATTAAAATGCCTGAACAATGCGTTTCCCCGCCCTATGGGGCGTAAACGAGCCAACGAATGACTCCATCGGACCCAGATCGTCCGATCTAACCGAGGCGCCTCGCAACAGCAACAACCACATAAGTCAAACTCGTCAGTGCGTGTAAAACCACTGACGCCACTCATAACTAGAAGGAAACGCATGCCCTCCCTGAGGTCCTGCTCCCGTTTCTGGTTCATACCGGGGTGTGAGGCTCGCGATTTCACGTTATACACAAAGCTACGCCACACAGACGGTGCTTTGATCATCACCACAAGACTTTGCTTTTCAACAGAAGCCCTGATCACTGCATCTTAGCATGCCACACGGGCGATTCACACCGTGCAACTGATAGCTATCAATCACACATAATAAATTCCAATGTCAGACACACAGTCCATTTTCAAGTCCGTTCTGGGTCTGAACGAAACCGGAGGCACTATATACCTCGCAAACCCATCGATCACCCCGTACGTCTGGACGATCACCACTAATTATCCATATTTCGGGATGCCTCCCAATCAGGACCTCGGTTACCATCCAAACGAGGTGAAGATCTCCGGTCTTCGACCATCGTCTTCATCTTCGATTTCTTATCGTCGATTCAGTTATTCAGAATGGGGTGAACCCGGTCGTTCTGAGCAACTCGTGTATATAATAAACAAGTGCAACACTAACATATACACGCATCATTTCAAGTCATTAGTCACTAACCGTCAATTAGTAAGAGAACGATTTCCCAAATATTAACCCCGAAGGCCGAAACCAACATCAGATCAACACCCAGGAAACCATTCGTCTTAGCCAACCTTCAGTTAATTTCTAAATCACATCCATATCGTTTATAATATTTTACAACCATTTATTGCCATTTTTATTTATTTTAAAATAGCCAATTTATTCAAAATGATGCTTCGGGCCATAACGCGACCGTGGCGCTGTTTTTCTTCAGATTTGATTTACACATATATGAAAATCTAACCGTTGGATCTTCACAAAATTTACATCATTAGAAAGATCTTTTCAAAACGAATCCAACGGTTCCAGTTTCGGGAAATTCCGACGGTCGGATCTCCCGGTACAATCGTTTGAAGTTTCGATTTCAAAATACGAACTGCAGCGTCGTTATTCGATTAAATATAATTATATATATATATATAATCGTTTCTGGCGCTGTTTTTCTTCAGATTTGAATTAAACATTCCAGACAATCCAACCGTTGGATTTTTACAAAGTTGGTACCGTTGGTAAGATATTTCCAAGGCGAACCCAACGGTTGCGGTTTCAGGAAAATCCGAGGGTCGGATCTCCCGTACTAATCGTTTGAAATTACTGTTTCAAAATACGAACTGCAGCGTCGTTATTCGATATATTTTAATTCTATTTATATATATATATATATATATATATATATATATATATATATATCGATTCTTCGATTTCAAAGCAACTTTCCTTTCATACATTTGATAAAAATGATATTTTTATCTAACTATCTTCTATTTCAACACTTCACTATTTTTAACAATTCGTTTATATAATAAAAATGTGATTTTTATTGTAAAACAATTCATTTCGAAACACTATTATTTCGTATAGTTAATATAGTGGATAAAATAGGATTTTTATTGTAAAACAATTTATTTCAAAACAGGATTATCTTATACTTTTCATATTGATGTTAAAAATGGGATTTTTATTATAGAACAATTTCTTTCAAGATATGAATACCATTCAACACATGAATTTCAATTCAACGAATGAATATCGATTCAACACATGACGGTTTTCTATAGTTTATATAAATCGATAAAAAGGTGATTTTTATATTTTAAAACACGAACAACATTCAACACATGAATTTCTATTCAACGAATGAATATCGATTCAACACATGAAGGTTTTCTAAAGTTTGTATATATCAATAAAAATGTGATTTTTATATTTTAAAACACGAACACCATTCAACACATGAATTTCTATTCAACGAATGAATATCGATTCAACACATGAAGGTTTTCTATAGTTTATATATATAGATAAAAATGTGATTTTTATATTTTAACACACGAATACAATTCAACACATGAATTTCTAATCAACGAATGAATATCGATTCAACACATGAAGGTTTTCTATTCAACGAATAAATATAGTTTCAGCAAATGAAAATAATTCAAACACATGAATATTAATCAAAATTTCGGCAGCATAACGGCAGGGTAGTTAAAACCGGGACCGTCCCTAGTACGACTCCTCGCTCTACCTTAAAACCTCGCGGTTTTTGACAATGGGGATCATGCATCTAGTTCGCACGCAGGCGGCATGTATACATTTATTTCATTTCCACAAACTAATCCTATGCGGTTTCAACCAAATATTTCTCAACCACAACCACAATCAATCAATATCAACCACAAACACTTTCAATCAACCATTCACTATCAATCAATTTTCACACCAATCACAACCAATAAATATCGTCCATGGTTTGTGGACGAGGGGCGTGTATATATATATATAGCAGTTCACTTATATTTCAACACATATATAATTTTTACAACGCATATATAACTTATACATCGAACGTACAACTTATACAACGCTTATACAAGAGGTGTACAACGCTTATATAACTCATACATCGATCATATAATTTATACATCGTCGTTTTCCATATCGTTTATAAATTAGAAATCTCACATTGGGTTCCACTCCACCAAAAATAGCAGAAGGCTCAGAAAAATATGCGGTCTCTTCTAAAATGTAGAAGACGTCCTCACGAGTCCAATGTCTCTTGTTTCACTGAATTTCATCAACACATGAGAAAGATACGATTTTTCAAAGTTTGCAATGGTTTAAAGGTGTTAAAACAGTTGAAAATAAACAAAGTCGTATACCTCCTTGTTTTCTTCAAAACTAGGTTTTGAATTTCACTCAAATCCGTTGATTGTTGTTGGAATCGGACTACGCAGCGTCGAAGAGGGAAGTGAGGGCTTCTCGCGCGTGGTGGTTGGAGGCAGTTCAGTGGGGCCAGGTGGTCACGACAACGCTCGAAACGGCGACAGTTGGAGGAGGTGATTCCGGCGGCACAGGCAACGAGGGGAGTCGAGGCAGGTATGGATTTAAAGGTCACGAGGAGATCTTCAAAAAGTTCCAAAGGATCCGGGGTCAACGAGGGACGAGGCGGTCGGAATCGGGGCTGGAAGGTTGGAAGACTCTTCCGCCTTCGATAAGGGAGAGAGAAAAATGTTTTTTTCTTTTTTAAAAATTCTGATTGGCCGGTGGAGTTTTAAAGGGGTTTTCTGACACGACCACCAATCTAAACCCAACGACTGTCGTCCCTAGCATTTTACCCCCATTCTGAACACAATGGAATATGTTTGGTAGGCCCATTCGACTGTTTCACTTAGTTTTCCTTCAAATTAAAATATAAAACATTCAATATTTAATTTGAACGTACATTTCAATTTGCCAGGGCCACAAACTGATTCGAAAAATTCCAGAAAAATAAATCTGGCTATGTTTTGACGATATGGTCCCAACAAAGCTAGTTTCATCGAATTCTGAGACCGTTTGCAAAAAGGCCCATTTCTGGTCGATCCAATTTAACTGTAATTGACCAAAACACGTTTTCCTTTGCCACACTCATATACTAGCTTCAAAAATTATGAAATTTGAAACCTAGCAATAACTTCACTTCCCGGATCCAACAAAAGTGGTTTCGTCGAATTCCGAGGTCGTATGCAAAATGGCCAATTCCACGGGCTATATAAATTCCATAGCGACCTTTCTGAAAATTCATTTGACCATAACTTTTGCTTTCCGTTATGAAAGTTCGATTTTTCAAATTCGTTAGAAAGGTATTCACTAACAAATTTAAATATTTTTGGTTTCACTAAAATCCGTTTTGTTTTGCACCCGGTACTCTTCGACAAAGTTTGAATTCAATTTTTGAAACTGCAGCGCCATTTCAGGCCTTGTTTATAATTATAATTAATTATATTCGTTTTCAATTGTCAATTCAAACTCACTTTTCATTGCCATTATTTAAAAT
The DNA here is from genome assembly GCA_030737875.1 of Allium sativum. NCBI lineage: Eukaryota > Viridiplantae > Streptophyta > Magnoliopsida > Asparagales > Amaryllidaceae > Allium > Allium sativum. Next base: position 1,010,323,715 of record CM060926.1, on the reverse strand, counting down.
ATTTATTTTAAATATTTAAAATCCATTATTTTAGCCAATTTAAAATTTTTAAATTGGTTCAGATTTTCTGGGTCGTTACAATCTCCCCCACTTAAAACTTTTCATCCCCGAAAAGGAACAAAATCGAAAGTGGTTTGATTAATCAACTCTACGTTCGATCTGGCTTCCATTCTCCAACTTTTCAATTTCTGAGAATTTTCAAATCCTTCAAAAATTTGGCTAACACCCGAAATTTTCGAAATTTTTTGCCATAACTTCCCTTGTACGGAGAGAGGTTTGGAAATTTATTGGGCCGTATTAGGTACCCAATAAATCCTAATAAGCATACACATATTTATAGTGATATATTCTGGTGTTTACAGGGGAGCGTGTATTGATAATAACTCCAGAGAATAAATTCTCGTTACCCTGTCCCGTGTGGGGAAATAAATAGTCCATGTGCCGTATCTAATAACTAGAGAGACGTGATGATTGTCAACTCCAGACCCGTGTGGGTTTTTTATTAATCTGGCAATTTAATCGTTACAATTTAAATAGTCCATATCAGTCATCAGTTCAACCTGTAAAATATAGTCATCGCCATACAAGCCTCTCGCTCGTATGGTAAATCTTCCACCTCGTCACACAAGCTCCAAATGCTTATGTGGTATATGATGAAGTATGACTATCTTATGAGGTATGCCATGTAATGTAGTTCAAAATTATTTGTTACTATCCTATGGCGACATTTATTTTTACACACAGAATAACCAGCACTCCGCATCCAATGGCATTCACAGGAGTTGATATAATAATATTTCGCATCCAACTCATTAAGGTTTACCTATTCGTCGGGCACGCAAATAAAATCTTTACTCAACAGCTAATCCATTTACCTGTTCAAATATATAAAATGCACATGTATATATATTTCTATCTATTTTCTAATCAGCTCAATGTGTGATTTAAATGAATAAATTCTACCACTATCCTATCATTGATCAAATTAACTATCGTTTTAATAACTTTAATTAATCAAATCTACAATCACACAACACAACCAACAATCAAATTGTTTTTAACTTTTCAAAACCATACAAATTAATTCCTATTCTCTTTTAAAATCATTCAGACTATAGAATTAAAAGTGCACATCCATGGAAAGAAAATAACAACAGAATAGAGAACTGATTGGTAATGCAAAGTAGGGTAAATGTACCTTGCACCGGAGTCAATCAGAGATATCCACTCGGCATCTAGGATAAGCTTTCTAAATGCTCTCCTCAGTTTCCCAAGTGCAATCTCGCGGATCTCCACTCCATTGCACTTTGACTAAGTGAACCTTCTTGTTCCTCAGCTCTTTGGTTTCTTTGCCGATGACCTTTAGCGGCTCTCTTCTCACAGCTAATTCTGGGGTAATTTCAATGTCCTGTTGAGCTGCTTCTTCCACGATCAAGTCTGGATCATGAACGTGCTTTCGAAGTTGAGATATATGAAATACATCATGAACTCCAGGCAACCAATCAGGCAGTTTGACCCTATAAGCGAGAGTTCCGATCCGTTCCAGAATAGGAAACGGACCAATGAATTTGGGCGCCAACTTTCCAGTCTTACCGAATCGGATTACTCCTCTCATCGGTGATACTTTCAGATATACATAGTCGCCAACAACAAAGGATATATCTCTTCTTCTCTTATCGGCATAGCTCTTTTGTCGGCTCTGAGCGACGAGTAATCGCTTCTTAATAAAATCAACGTTGTCGGCAGCTTCTCGGATCATATCTGGTCCCAACACGAGTCTATTACCGGGTTCGACCCAACAAGCGGGAGATCGGCACGGTCTACCATACAATGCTTCGAATGGCGACATTGTCAGTCTCGCCTGGTAGTTGTTGTTATATGAGAATTCAGCCAAATGCAGATGGTCTTCCCATGATCTACCGAAATCTATAACACAAGCCCGCAATAGATCTTCTAAAATACGATTCACCCTCTCAGTCTGACCGTCTGTCTGAGGATGATAAGCGGTGCTCAAGTTCAACTTCGTTCCCAACTCGACTTGAAACGCCTCCCAGAATTTGCTAGTGAATATTGTATCTCTATCACTGACTATACTGAGCGGCACTCCATGTAGTCTAACTATTTCCTTGAAGTAAATCTGTGTCAGACTCTGAGCAGTTCTGTTTGATCTGATAGGTATGAAATGGGCGGTCTTCGTGAAGCGATCTACGATCACCCAAATACTGTCATTCCCTTTTCTGGTTCTAGGCAGACCATCAATGAAATCCATAGAAATATGTTCCCACTTCCAACTAGGAACTTCTAGCGGTTGTAACAATCCAGCCAATTTCTGTTGGTCGCTTTTGACTAGCTGGCAAGTAGGGCATCGGCTAACATATATTGAAACGTCTCTTTTCATAGCCTTCCACCAGAACGTTCATTTGAGATCGTTATACATTTTGGCCACACCAGGATGGATACTCAGCTTGGACTTGTGACACTCGTCTAACACTTCCCTTTTTAACTCTGGGATATCAGGAACACAAATCCTTCCTTTCAACCTCAAGGTCTCGTCGTTATCTATTTGAAAACACGAGGGTTCGCCTTTCTGAATCCTTTTAATCATGTCCTTAATAAAGTTATCCTCCTTCTGAAGAATAGATATTTTGTCAATCAAGGAAGTCGTGATAATAAAGCTGGCGATCATTACATTCTTTCGGCTCAGCGCATCGGCCACGACATTGGCTTTCCCTGGAGTATATATAATTTCAAAATCATATGCTGCAAGAAACTCCAGCCAACGTTGCTGCCTAAGATTCAAGTCTTTCTGGGTGAACAAATACTTCAACGACTGGTGATCTATAAACAGTTCAAACCTCTCACCCAGAAGATAGTGCCTCCAGATTTTCAAAGCGAATACGATCGCCAATAACTCAAGATCATGAGTGACGTAGTTTTTCTCGTGCGGCTTCAGCTGACGGCTAGCATAAGCAATCACTTGACCTCTTTGCATTAACACTGCGCCCAGGGCCTTCTCTAGAAGCATCAGTCCAGACTTTCAAATCCTGATTGCCATCTATGATGGTTAACACTGGAGCAGTCGTTAATCTTAACTTTAGCTCTTCAAAAGCCTCTTCACTTTCTGGAGTCCATTTGAATTTAGATTGCTTCTTTGTAAGCTTCGTTAAGTGGCCAGATATCTTCGAAAAGTTTTTAACGAACTTCCGGTAATAACTAGCCAATTCGAGAAAACTGCGGACTTCTGTAGGAGTACTGGGCTGTTTCCAGTTTTGAATAGCCGCGATTTTACTTGGATCCACAGCAATTCCTTCTTTCGATACGACGTGGCCTAGAAATTTTACTTCATCTTGCCAGAATATACATTTGGATAGTTTGGCTTTTAATACATTCCTTCTAAGGATTTCCAGAACCTGTTCCAAATGCTTTTCATGTTCGGCCTTTGACTTAGAGAAGATTAGAATATCGTCAATAAAAACCATAAAATTTTTATTCAAAACCCCTCTGAACACCCTATTCATCAGATCGACGAAGTAAGCAGGAGCGTTACATAAGCCGAACGGCATTACTAACCACTCGTAGAATAAGTCGGGACCTCTGAATGCTGTCATTGGAACACACTCTTCGGCGATTCGAAGTTGATGGAAGCCTGTAGCTAGGTCCATCCTTGAGAATACTTGTGCACCATTTAATCGATCCAACAAATCATCAATCCGCGGCAATGGATATTTGTTCTTTATTGTCTGTTTGTTCAGATCACGATAATCCACACATAGACGTAGAGTACCGTCAGATTTTGGAACAAACACCACTGCTGCACCCCAATCAGAAAAACTAGGCCTGATCAGACCCTTCCATACTAGTTGTCGTGTTTGATTGTCAAGTTCTTCTTTCTCTTTCAAGGACATTCTTCGAATAGCGTGAACTACCGGCCTTGTATTGGGAATCAAAGCGATCTTGAAATCTATTTCTCTCTGCGGAGGTAAGCGAACAACTTCCTCGAACACATCCGCATAGTTCTTGACTACAGGAATATCTTTCACTAGGTCGGGAATATTCTCTGTGATTACAGGGACATCTTCTATTTGGGCTGGAGAAACATTCAAAGCTGCCCAGAAGTCTTTTCTGTTAGCATTCTGACCTTCAAAGGGAATGGTTATATAATCACCTGATTTAATCTTCGCCTTTACGACTCTGTCGGCGCATTTAACTTCAGCTTCATATTTGGTCAACCAGTCTAACCCCAAGATAAGATCAAACTCTTTAAAATTCATGACGACTGCGATGGTAGGAAACTGATAACGAGAGAAGGAAACCGGCACTCCAGAAACCCAACTGAGGTCAATGGAACCCCCAACCGGATTCTGAACAGTCATTGGTTCCTTAAGCTTTTTCAAATTCAAATCCAGTTTCTTAGCTGCATCCTTTGCAATGAAGCTTCGTGATGCGCCTGTGTCAAACAATACTTTGACTGGAATGTTTTTTACAGTAAGCGTTCCTTCTAAAACATCAGCCCTTTCTTGACTAGCTGAGGGCTCGGAAATTTCTGCTACTTCATTCACTTGAACTGTTCCACGCTTTCTGAATAGCGGGCAGTTTTTTGCAATATGACCGGCCTGGTGGCACTTATGGCATCCTCTTTCCTCTTGTAACCTCTTACCGGATTTAGACCCATCCTTTACTTGTTTCTTTAGAGATCTATAACTTATCGAGAGATGTCCTTGCCTATTGCAGTTACTGCATACCGCTGTCGTTACAGGTTCTTTCCCAGATTCAGCCCTTTTTCTCTTGGCACTGGGCTTCTTACTGACCTCAGATCTCGTACTAGCTTCAGGAATATCAGTTTCCGACTCTGCTTTGTCACTAGAACAGACTTCTTCTTCATCGTGCAACATTCCTTTCTTATGGAGATCTTCATACTGATAAGCCATATAAATCATTTCAGAGAAAGGAAGTTTTACATTCCTCAGTACACTATTCTGATATCTCCTTTGCAGGCCATGAATAAATCTCAGATTTTTCCTCTTTGGATCTTGAATCAGATGAGAAGCAAAGTGAGCAAGTTCGTTGAATTTCTTATGATATTCCGGGATGGTCATATAACCTTGTATTAGATAAGAAAATTCATCACATAATCGCTCGGTTGCTTCGAGAGGAGTAAATCTTTCTAGGAAAATCTCTTTGAATTTGTCCCAGGTGATATCACCTTCTGGATTATCTTTGATGATTGTTTCCCACCAGATTAAAGCTTCTTCTTTGAGCGCCCAAGATGCTACTAACCGTTTCTGGTCATCTCTCAACTGGATGCGCTCAAATATTCTTTCGACAGAACTCATCCAAGCTTGAGTCTGAATTATGGATTCATTGCCCAAGAACTGTGCTCCGTTCAGATTTCGATATCTCTTTGATAGAGCCTCTAGATCGGGTTCTGCATTTTTCCTGTTTCTGACACTCATTCTTCTAGTACTTCTGCAAACAGCAGATCAAGTGTCAGGTCACAGAAAAGGTATTTTAAAATATAGAAACACATACTTCAATGTAAATGTGTCTATCGAGGTGTAATTTCATTCTGCTTTACTCATACTAGGATATTACTGATCCTATCTGTATAGAGTTACCCATCCTAGAACACTACTGGTTCCATTTCTGACGAGTTCGTTCATATGTTATATTCCAGCACTAAGCTTAACCAAAGCTCTGATACCAAATGAGACGACCCCAAACCCCGTACTGACGGCGGCAAGGGTAATCCGTGGAATATAACACAGAAACAGATAATAGCATAACAGAAATAAATAAATACACCAGATAATGAACAATAGAATATACTGGATAAAAGTAATCATCAGAGTTACATAGTATACAGGATCAAACTTAGTACAATTACAGTTCAACTTTACATATATGTCTACAGCGGAAAACAAACATAATGTACAATAGGAGCTGAACAGCATAAAAAGAGATAAATGATAGAATCCATCTTCAGCTCCAGCTATCCAGAAAGAACCAGCTAAACCTGAATACAAGGCTGCCCGTGTAGAAAAAGGGGCACCCGAGTTTGAAAGTGAAACAAACTACGAGTCAGTCATGGGACTGGTATGAGAAATCTACTCAACACAATTGAAATATGGTTAATCACAGGACCACGCCTGTAACACCCCGTGTATTCTATAACAATGAGATTCACAAATTAAAGTATAACTAATTTCAAATTAAAGAATTAAGGGAAACGGGATATGCCATTGCGTTCATCTCGGAATTCTGCTTGAGATAGAGTCCGAGTTTGCGTAAAACGGATATCGTATGAAGAAGATATGGACGGACGAAGTTGGGCAAAAACCAGAAAACGGGTCAGAATGCACTGGCGCACTTGGGAAGTGCGCCAGAACAAAAATGAACTGGCGCACTTGGGAAGTGCGCCAGTGCATTTTTGGCCTGGCGCACCTGCCAAGTGCGCCCAGGTCAGAATGACCTGCTGGTCAGGTCTTGGTTGGCCTGACCAGGGCCTGGTCGAATTTCTGAGCCTTACCTTGTCACTAGGGCTAGGTGTCAGCTCCTGATTGGCCTCTCCTTCAAACGAACGGTTATTATTGAATCAAGCTCCATCGACGGTCTAAATAAACTCACAAACATTATAAAAAGGACCTACGACCTAGCCTAAATCATACTATTTCATTTTTAGCCTCAGGCCGCCGCCATTAAACCTAGAACTCTGAATTAAAAATACAAAGAATAAAATTATAGAAGATGGAGGACGATTCTTGAAGGCTACAACTAGAAGCTACAACAACTACGACGCTTTAGACAACGAATTTGGGACTATTTGATTTGGGATTTTTATTTGGATTATTTGCTTCATATTGTAAGTTCTATGTTACTTTTTAGGCAAAAACGCTAAAACAATATGGACATGCCATGAATTGAAACCGGATTTAGGAACTATTGTTAATCCATTGTTTATATTGTTTATCTTTGAATTATAATTTGGGGATATTGCTATGGCAACGTTGCAAGTTAAACTTGTCATGATTTTGATGTTGTTATGAATCACTTGGGCTTAATTGTTTGGCAAGTTGGACTAATACATGTCCATGGAATCACTATGTTTATTGAAATCTTTATGTTGATTAAACCATGCGTATGATGCTAATTAAACCATGGCTATGACAATTGATGGAATTATGCCTGTGATGTTAATATACCCATCATGATTAATGAAAAATTGGGTATTGCTAGGTTATGATGAAAAGTTGGAATTATTATGTTTATAATGTTAGATATGTTAAAAACGCTAAATTGGAATCATTATGTCTATAATGTTAGTTGAGAATCATTATGTTAAAAATGCTAAGTTGGAACCATTATGTTTATAATGTTAGATGAGAATCATTATGATAAATTGGAATCATTATGTCTATGAGAATTATTATGTTAAAAATGCTAAATTGGAATCCACTATGCCTATTAGGATTACTATGCCTTTAATGTTTCATGTTTGTAATAAAATTATTATTATGCCCGCAATGATTATTATGCCTATGATGTAAAGTTGAAATCATCATGTTAAATTAAGTTGGAATCATTACTATGCCAAGTTATCATCATGCTAGTATTGAAACCATGTGATATGTTATAGCCTGTTTATTATGCAAGTGATGTTGGAATTGTCACATATGCCTATCACATGTTTGGTGTTATTCCCCTTTATCTCTTGAATTGTTTATGCTTGTGAACGAAGTACGTTTATATACGTTGGGGATACGATTGGGTAGAATAGGAAAAACTTGAATTAATTATAAGCGTAAACTGTGAAATTTGGCATAAGTAGAACATGAAACATGGCACGAAAACTTGACTTGAACATGCCATAACTTGACTTTAAACATGCCTTAGTTGGGCACGAAGTTGATAAAATGAACATGATGTGGAAATAGCAAAATCTGATAAGAACATGGGCATGACTTTAGAGAACAAGAAAGTGGCCAACTCGAGGTTGGGTTGAGTTTGTAGTGTAAATCTGCCCGGAACCGCCCGGCAAATCCAGTTTCTACAAACAATAGGATCCAATGTGGGTAGTTGGTCACATCGCGCTTGAAACCCAAGGTTGGGTTGAGTCCGTAGCGTAAACCTGCCCGGAACTGCCCGGCAAATCCAGTGGCTACGAACAACAGGATCCAATGTGAGTGGTTCGGTGCATTAACGAATCAATTAATGCCAATTAGGGTTAAGTCATGAACATGAAAAGACAACTTAACCAACTTGAACACGATTTGTAGGGCTAAGTCATGAACTTGAAAACGACAACACTTAGCCAACTTGACATGACACGTAGGCGGGTTAAGTCGCGAACTGAAATGATATACTTAACCATCTTGACATGACTAGACTAGAAAAGGTTTAAGTCACGAATTACATGACTTAATATGTTAGGCGGGTTAAGTCACGAATTACATGACCTAATCTATTAGCCGAAACCCTAGACACGACCCCTTTCAGCAGTAACCCCCTAGAAGTATCAAGGTACCCTGGGGCTAGGCCGGGTGGGGGCACGATTACTGGGCTGATTGTAAGAGGTGAACGACGGCAGTGGGGTACGCCAGTGTAGGTTCGGTGGACTACGATCGTGCACGTATCCGGGGCAGACACTGGGTATCCGTAGATTTATCTGTGCATCTTGAATCGTGTTAGGGGTTGACACCCTAGGGCTGATACACCCGAAGGTGGACCCAGCACAGGTGACTACATTCGTGATTAGCCGTATGATACGGACACTTGACGAGCTAGAACTTGTAGGGAGCCGATCGACTAGATAATCGCTCCGTAGGACCCCGTACTTGGGTCAGACCCCGTTTCAGGGTCATTTCATGACATTGGGCCGTGGGATTTATTTCATGATTAACTTGTGATATGGGCTTAGTATACTAGTACAGTCGATGCAACGAATCTCGAACATGTGATGCTTTACTTGACTTGTCTTGACTTATCCTGATCACCTTAGTCTATCTTGTTCACCTTGACACCATTCTTAAGTTTAGTTCCAGTTCATACATGACAGGTTGTTTTAACTGTTTCTACACTGAAAGTCACTAGAACTTACTCAGTCTTTATGACTGACCCTTTTCCTTTCGCCTCTTTTTCTTTCGTTTCCCCCCCAGGTTCTCAGGGAGGGAATACCGCAGCTTGACCAGTTTTCACATCCAGCTTGAAGAGAGAATGTATTGCTTGGATCTTTTTCGTTTTGGACTATGGCTTTGGACAGCAATTAGGGGACTTTTGCAGTTTATTTATGTTTTCTTCATGCTTCTTTAAATAATGTAATCAAGACAGTTATGATTTTGGGAAGTATTATGGCATGGTTTGTGTAACACGTATTTTGATGAAATAAAAGTTGTTATTTTCCGCTGTTCAAAAATATGTGTTATTATATCTGTCTTGTATATCTGTGACTTATACTTATAAACCTCCACCAAAATTAGGGCATTCCCTTTGAGAGTGACCCTAACGGAGGTGGGGTGTTTCAACGCCACTTTCGTGGAACTGGTTTACTCCATCGGATCACCAGTGCTTTAAAACAAATCATTCTTTGAAACAACGCTATGATTTTTATAAAAATGAAGCCATTATAAGACTCAGTTCCCATCACACAATGCAACGCAAACCGGAGGATAGAGTTTTTACCTTATAACGGCCAAAATATGCTTGATACGAATAAAACAAAGGCATTTGATATTATTGCTAGAGTTTATATGTTTTGAAAACAATTTCAAATCATAACTATCAATCATAGACGACATTAATGCCCCATACCACTATGTCGCCATATATAGGTATACAATCAAAACCGCACAGTCACGTATTTGGAAATTAGATTTCCGTCATGAACCAAGGCAAAATATAGTCCTTACCGAATTCGTGACTCTCTAGCCCGAGCCACAGGCAAGTACTCAGTCAAGCCCTTGGATCGTCAGGGCCGGTCCACCGATGTGGATTAAAATGCCTGAACAATGCGTTTCCCTGCCCTATGGGGCGTAAACGAGCCAACGAATGACTCCATCGGACCCGGATCGTCCGATCTAACCGAGGCGCCTCGCAACAGCAACAACCACATAAGTCAAACTCATCAGGGCGTGTAAAACCACTGACGCCACTCATAACTAGAAGGAAACGCATGCCCTCCCTGAGGTCCTGCTCCCGTTTCTGGTTCATACCGGGGTGTGAGGCTCGCGATTTCACATACACAAAGCTACGCCACACAGACGGTGCTTTGATCATCTCCACAAGACTTTTCTTTTCAACAGAAGCCCTGATCACTGCATCTTAGCATGCCACACGGGCGATTCACACCGTGCAACTGATAGCTATCAATCACACAGTATAAATTCCAATGTCAGACACACAGTCCATTTTCAAGTCCGTTCTGGGTCTGAACGAAACCGGAGGCACTATATACCTCGCAAACCCATCGATCACCACTTACGTCTGGACGATCACCACTAATTATCCATATTTTAGGATGCCTCCCAATCAGGACCTCGGTTACCATCCAAACGAGGTGAAGATCTCCGGTCTTCGACCATCGTCTTCATCTTCGATTTCTTATCGTCGATTCAGTTATTCAGAATGGGGTAAACCCGGTCTTTCTGAGCAACTCGCGTATATAATAAACAAGTGCAACACTAACATATACACGCATCATTTCAAGTCATTAGTCACTAACCGTCAATCAGTAAGAGAACGATTTCCCAAATATTAACCCCAAAGGCCGAAACCAACATCAGATCAACACCCAGGAAACCATTCGTCTTAGCCAACCTTCAGTTAATTTCTAAATCACATCCATATCGTTTATAATATTTTACAACCATTTATTGCCATTTTTATTTATTTTAAAATAGCCAATTTATTCAAAACGACGCTTCGGGCCATAACGCGACCGTGGCGCTGTTTTTCTTCAGATTTGATTTACACATATCTGAAAATCTAACCGTTGGATCTTCACAAAATTACATCATTAGAAAGATCTTTTCAAAACGAATCCAACGGTTCCAGTTTCGGGAAATTCCGACGGTCGGATCTCCCGGTACAATCGTTTGAAGTTTCGATTTCAAAATACGAACTGCAGCATCGTTATTCGATTAAATATAATTATATTTATATATATATATATAATCGTTTCTGGCGCTGTTTTTCTTCAGATTTGAATTAAACATTCCAGACAATCCAACCGTTGGATTTTTACAAAGTTGGTGCCGTTGGAAAGATATTTCCAAGGCGAACCCAATGGTTGCGGTTTCAGGAAAATCCGAGGGTCAGATCTCCCGTACTAATCGTTTGAAATCACGATTTCAAAATACGAACTACAGCATCGTTATTCGATATATTTTAATTCTATTTATATATATATATATATCGATTCTTCGATTTCAAAGCTACTTTCCTTTTATACATTTGATAAAAATGATATATTTATCTAACTTTCTTCTATTTCAACACTTCACTATTTTTAACAATTCGTTTATATAATAAAAATGTGATTTTTATTGTAAAACAATTCATTTCAAAACACTATTATTTCGTATAGTTAATATAGGGGATAAAATAGGATTTTTATTGTAAAACAATTTATTTCAAAACAGGATTATCTTATACTTTTCATATTGATGTTAAAAATGGGATTTTTATTATAAAACAATTTCTTTCAAGATATGAATACCATTCAACACATGAATTTCAATTCAACGAATGAATATCGATTCAACACATGAAGGTTTTCTATAGTTTATATAAATCGATAAAAAGGGGATTTTTATATTTTAAAACACGAACAACATTCAACACATGAATTTCTATTCAACGAATGAATATCGATTCAACACATGAAGGTTTTCTATAGTTTGTATATATCAATAAAAATGTGATTTTTATATTTTAAAACACGAACACCATTCAACACATGAATTTCTATTCAACGAATGAACATCGATTCAACACATGAAGGTTTTCTATAGTTTATATATATAGATAAAAATGTGATTTTTATATTTTAACACACGAATACCATTCAACACATGAATTTCTAATCAACGAATGAATATCGATTCAAAACATGAAGGTTTTCTATTCAACGAATAAATATAGTTTCAGCAAATGAAAATAATTCAAACACATGAATATTATTCAAAATTTCGGCAGCATAACGACATTATAGTTAAAACCGGGACCGTCCCTAGTACGGCTCCTCGCTCTACCTTAAAACCTCGCGGTTTTTGACAATGGGGATCATGCATCTAGTTCGCACGCAGGCGGCATGTATACATTTATTTCATTTCCACAAACTAATCCTATGTGGTTTCAACCAAATATTTCTCAACCACAAATGGGTATTTTTCAACCACAATCAATCAATATCAACCACAAACAATTTCAATCAACCATTCACTATCAATCAATTTTCACACCAATCACAACCAATAAATATCGTCCATGATTTGTGGACGAGGGGTGTATATATATATATATATATATATATATATTTATATATAGCAGTTCACTTATATTTCAACACATATATAATTTTTACAACGCATATATAACTTATACATCGAACGTACAACTTATACAACGCTTATACAAGAGGTGTACAACGCTTATATAACTCATACATCGATCATATAATTTATACATCGTCGTTTTCCATATCGTTTATAAATTAGAAATCTCACATTGGGTTCCACTCCACCAAAAATAGCAGAAGGCTCAGAAAAATATGCGGTCTCTTCTAAAATGTAGATGACATCCTCACGAGTCCACTGTCTCTTGTTTCACTGAATTTCATCAACACATGAGAAAGATACGATTTTTCAAAGTTTGCAACGGTTTAAAGGTGTTAAAACAGTTGAAAATAAACAAAGCCGTATACCTCCTTGTTTTCTTCAAAACTAGGTTTTGAATTTCACTCAAATCCGTTGATTGTTGTTGGAATCGGACTACGCAGCGTCGAAGAGGGAAGTGAGGGCTTCTCGCGCGTGGTAGTTGGAGGCAGTTTGGTGGGGCCAGGTGGTCACGGAGGCGCTCGAAACGGCGGCAGTTGGAGGAGGTGATTTCGGCGGCACAGGCAACGAGGGGAGTCGAGGCGGGTATGGATTTAAAGGTCACGAGGAGATCTTCATAAAGTTCCAAAGGATCGGGGGTCAACGAGGGACGAGGCGGTCGGAATCGGGGCTGGAAGGTTGGAAGACTCTTCCGCCTTCGATCGGGGAGAGAGAAAAATGTTTTTTTTTTAAAAAAATTCTGATTGGCCGGTGGAGTTTTAAAGGGGTTTTCTGACACGACCACTAATCTAAACCCAACGACTATCGTCCCTAGCGTTTTACCCCCATTCCGAACACAATGGAATATGTTTCGTAGGCCCATTCGACTGTTTCAGTCATTTTTCCTTCAAATTAAAATATAAAACATTCAATATTTAATTTGAACGTACATTTCAATTTTCCAGGGCCGCAAACTAATTCGAAAAATTCCAGAAAAATAAATCTGGCTAAGTTTTGACGATACGGTCCCAACAAAGCTAGTTTCGTCGAATTCTGAGACCGTTTGCAAAAAGGCCCATTTCTGGTCGATCCAATTTAACTGTAATTGACCAAAACACGTTTTCCTTTGCCACGCTCACATACTAGCTTCAAAAATTATGAAATTTGAAACCTAGCAATAACTTCACATCCCGGATCTAACAAAAGTAGTTTCGTCGAATTCCGAGGTCATATGCAAAATGGCCAATTCCACGGGCTATATAAATTCCATAGCGACATTTCTGAAAATTCATTTGACCATAACTTTTGCTTTTCGTTATGAAAGTTCGATTTTTCAGATTCGTTAGAAAGGTATTCACTAACAGATTTAAATATTTTTGGTTTCACTAAAATCCGTTTTGTTTTGCACCTGGTACAGTCCGACAAAGTTTGAACTCAATTTTTGAAACTACAGCGCCATTTCAGGCCTTGTTTATAATTATAATTAATTATATTCATTTTCAATTGTCGATTCAAACTCACTTTTCATTGCCATTATTTAAAATATTTAAAATCCATTATTTTAGCCAATTTAAATTTTTTAAATTGGTTCAGATTTTCTGGGTCGTTACAGGTGGGTAATATTAATATATATGTATATATATATAGGCCCACAAACTTAACCATTAAATAAATAGGATTAAATCAGTGGGAGGGTTAAGTACAACTGAAGGGTAGGTGGGTAATATTAATATATATAGGCCCACAAACTTAACCGGATAAAAAGGGTTATGTAATTAAAGACACCTAATGGTATACATAACCGGAGCAAAATAGTAAAGTTATGTATTAAAGACACCCTTAGGGGTACGCGTAACTAATGGGAATAGATAGGGTTATGTATTAAAGACACCTATAGGTAAGCATAACTGATAGGTATATTAAAGACACCTATAGGTACGCATAACTGATTGAGGGCTATGTAATTAAAGACACCTTAGGGTATACATAGTTAGTAGAAAACCTAGTGGGGATACAAGACATAGGGGAGAGCTTGTATCATGCTGTGTGGGACCCATTTCAGTCAGTAACCCGGAGGGGTATCAAAGTAAAGAACTCCGTACTAGGTAGGGAAGGGGCACGCTTACTGATTGATTGTAAGAGATCCAAAACGAGACGGATGGTGTGGGCGGCGCAAACCGACCGGGGACATGTGCGTGCATGGGCCGGGCAGAGGGGGACAAGACGACCATGACACCAGTAGGTATAACTGTGCACACCTTAGGTTGCCATTTAGGGAAGTGATACCCCCTAGTTGTGGGACTAGCACAGGGTATCTACAAACTAGGGAGCCGATCGATTAGGGTAGTGGTTAGGGTATACCCGGACGTATGCCCTAAGTCTACCAATTTATAGTAGGAGGGTAGTGGGTACGACTAGTTGAGATAGGAGCATGCAGCACCTATGACAGCAGCTAGGAATACACGAAACTACCACCATCGTTATCATTAGCGGAAGGGATCATCCCACCTTGATTTTACTAGTAATAGTGCAGAGTAGTTTTGTAGTGAAGCATATGTATATCACCTTACCTTACCTGCCTTGTCACACCTACCATTTGTACAGTGAACCCTCTTATCCACTTTGTATGCCTGTCATGTTTACCTTTATTTATTTACTGGCTAAAAGTTACTGGACTCACCAGACGTATGTCTGACCTAGTTTGTTTCGCCTCTTTTCTTCCGTCCCCCCCAGGGTCTCAGGGAGGAAACACCCAGGTTTAGTCAGGATTTGGATATCATCTTTTAGGAGCTACTTCAGAAGTATGGCTCGTGTCTCTGTCTCTTATATAGCTTGCTCTTTAATATGGGGAATGATGTTTTCTTCTAAATACCTATGTACTCTGATAATGTAAGACAGAAGTGTTTTATTGTAATGGTTTTAGGACTTATGGTATTATGTAACAAAGTATTTTGGTGATTTAATAAAGTTGTTTATTTTCCGTTGCAAAATCTTTATATCTGTCTTGTGATATTCTGTGTCTGTTTACCTAAAACGCTCCACTAAAGTTAAGGCATTCCCTTTGTGAGTGACCTTAATGGAGGTGGGGTGTTACACTTGGTATCGGAGCTGAAGCTTACCAGATTAGATAAAAGTTTTGAAAATATTTTTCAAAAGGTTTTAAAAGAAAGTATTTTCAAAAAGGAAAGCCTGTTTTGAAAAAAATAATCCCCGAAAAGCCATATGTAGTATCCTTCGGTCCTTTTTCTAAAATCTCTCCCTTTTTCTTCTTAGCATGTCTGAGGATCTTAACCTTCCAGAGGGTGTACCAATACTAGGATGGTTTAGGAGGTATTTGGAAGCTAGGGCCACTGCCGCAGGTCCAGCAAATGTTCCTCCTCCCCAAGCTGCACCCGTTCCTCCTCCTCCCCCTCCTCGTGTTGATACTTTTGCAAAGATATGTAAGGACTTTCGGGCAATGGGCGGGAAACCTTTCCACGGGTCGGAGACGTTTGTTGAAGCTCGAAATTGGCTAAAGGAGGTGGAAGAATTGTTTGGAATCTTTGAGGTAGAAGATGGAAGAAAGGTCCAGTTAGCTGCCTGGTTAATGAAGGATGAGGCTTCGTTTTGGTGGCAAGTCACTAATGGAGAGCGTCCAGTTGATACATGGCCGGATTTCAGGCGTAGGTTTGAGGTGAATTTTCTCTCACGAGCAGAAGAAAATTTATACATGGAAAGGTTCTTGGCATTGAAGCAGGGGAATATGTCAGCAAAAGAGTACGTCAACAAGTTCAATCAGTTGGCGAGGTTTGGCTTAGACTTGGTGAACACACCTGAGAAGAAGGCTCTGAGATTTTTTAAAGGCTTGAATGAGCCGCTACACGGATTGGCTATGACCCACGTTCCCATGGGGGCCACTTTTGAAAGGCTGGTGGATATGGCCTGTAACACCCCACCTCCGCCAGGGTGGCTCTTGCAAGCACTCTGACTTTGGAGGGGCGTTTGAATCAGGTAAACATGCATAATGATATATCAAGGCAGAACAAGAACATATGTATATATGTAAACAGAGTAAATAACATAGATAAAACAGCGGAAGATTTCAAACTATTTCAAAAACAAGTCTGGTACAACATAATGTCAACTTTCCAAATACACAAGTCTAGATAAAAACAACATTACTGCAAAACTGAAATACATAAGTACTATCCCCAAAATAAGTGATAACCATAGCTAGCTTCATGTCAAGACCGTACATGAGCTAAAATCCCACAAGCAAGCGATCAGAAATCCAGCTAAGCTCCAATATTCCCTCCCTGAGAACCTGGGGGGGAAACGGAAGAAAAGAGGCGAAAGAAAACAGGTCAGTCAAAAAGACTGAGTAAGCCCTACTACAATCAATGTAAACTGGTAAAGTTAACTGGCATGAGCAGCAGGGATGTACATAAGGATAACAACATACTAGCATGATGATTAACTAACAAGGTAGATAAAGGTGTCATCGCATAATCAGGTTTAAGGTTTTGCACCACAGGTGTACTAGCAAACTAACATGACTTGAATAAACTTGTATTGATCCCTTGGCCCAAGCTTTGGCCCAATAACATGAAGTGACCCCAATACGAGGTCCAAAGTGTAAACAAGAAGTGATCCCCAGGCCCAAGTTTGGCCCAACATCATGAATGACCTAAACCAAGGTCCAACTAGCACGGTCTAGTCGATCGGCTCCCTATAAGCCTAACTCGTCAAGTGTCGGTGTCATACGGCCCAACTACGAAGTGTAGCTAAACTGTGCTAGGTCCACCCTAGGGTGTATCAAGTCCTAGGGTGTCAACCACTGACACAAATCAATGCACGCACAGTCTAAACCTACTGGTGCCCGTGCCTGCTTTTTCAACTCCGGACCATGTACATGACCATGGCCCGTCTGAACCTACACCGGCGCACCTACTCAGCCGTCGTTTTGGTCGCTTACATGGTATCCCAGTAATCGTGCCCCTCCCTAGCCTAGTCTCTAGGGTATCATGATACAACTAAGAGGGTTACTGGTGCAAAGGACCACGCGACTAGGGTTTCCTTAATGGGTTAAACGTGGTTAACCCAACCCATTCAAGTACCAAGTTGGTTAAGTGTACCCAAGGTTCATGACTTAACCCTACCAACCCATCGTGTTTAATTGGTTAAGTATTCAAGCGGTCCATGACTTAACCCTACCATGTGGCATTAATTAATTTAATGCACCCAACCTCTCACATTAGACCTTGTTGTGGTTACTAGTTAGGCCGGGCGGGTCCGGGTAGGTTTACACCACAACTTAGTCTAACCTCGGGTTTCACGCGCAACATGACCAACTACTCACATTGGGTCCTATTGCTTGTAGCCACTAGTTAAGCCGGTCGGTTCCGGGTAGGTTTATGCTACAAGCTCTACCCAACCTCGAGTTGGCCATTCTCATATTCTCTAAGTGTCATGTCCATTATGTTTCCAAAACATATTACAAGTTTTCAAGCAATTGGGTAGACCTAACTTAATAGGTAAATTCCCAATGGGTAGACCTAACTTAATAGGTAAATTCCCAAGCTTATGTTTTTATGTCTTTTTAAGTTTACCCAACCCCAAACGCAATCCCATCGCTTACATATCGCAATAGCGCATAATGGATAGAAAGGGGGAACTTAGCATAATCATGACATAAAAGTGCTGAAGCCACAAGTTCAACATGGTGGCATATGAAATGTACTTATGTTCATATACTTGCATTAGGCCTCAAAAGCATGCATAAAACCAAACTTAGCATATTGGTGATACATGGTGATAAATGACATGTAGAAATGGCCATAAGTTCGCATTTAGCCTCACATGCAAGTTATCATAAGGGACATGATAACTTACATCATGCCAAAATGCAACCTTTAGCATAAAGCTTGAAGCTTTATGTTCACATACTCAAGATAAGCTTGCATAACATGATAACATGGACCAAATGATCATCCCAAACTTGCATAACATACTTGCATATCATATGACGAACTTGCATATCAAACTTGCATAACATAACATGATAAACTTGCATATCATAACATAGCAAACTTGCATAACATAACATGATGAACTTGCATATCATAACATAGCAAACTTGCATAACACAACATGATAAACTTGCATATCATAACATATCAAACTTGCATATCATGACATAGTAAACTTGCATATCATGCATTTAACTTTAGAGTTTAAGTATGAAAGTAGAATAGGGCTTACAATGCTTATGAAGTCACAAAGATATGACAAAGCCCTTATGCAACCAATTAAACCCAAAATGCAAGCTTCAATAGAAAAACCCTTAAGCAAAATTGATCAAAACCCTTGCTTTATGATGTAAATATGGAAACTTGACTTGAATGCAAGCTAATGATGCTCATACAAGCTTGAAAACCCTTGTATGCATGGAAAATCTCTCATAGAAATTTATTTAGGAATTTTATGAAGAGAGTGGAGGCCATGAGAGGATTGATTTTGCCATAGTTTAGTTACTTGAATGAATAATGATGATTTAGGGTTAGGTTAGGGCCTTATTTATAGAGATTAGGACTAGTTCTAGCCTTAGGATTAAACCCTAGTTCCAATCTCAGCCCTTAAAACCGAATCTGGCCCCCAAGCTCAACAAAAACCCAAAATGGTGCACCAGGCAAAACAACCCGGCTGGACCAAGTCGACAGCCAAGTCGACAGGGATGTCGACTTGGGTCCAACTAAGTCGATTCCCAAGTCGACAGGGCTGTCGACTTGGGTGCTCTGGCGGGATTTTTCCCGCCTAGCCCAATCTGACCTAATTTTTCAAATTCAAACTTGAATTTGAAATCTGTTTTTACTTTGAAATTTTCTGAAAACTTCGTTGGGCCTTAATCGGGTCATACGGACTCCGATTTTAGAAAACTCGGACTCTATTTCGCGTATTTTTCCGAGATGAACGCAATGGCATAGCCCGTTTCCCTTGATTCAGATTTTAGAATTAAATTCTTCCTCGATTTACATTATAACTGGTTATAGAAAATACGGGTTGTTACATTCTCCCCTCCTTAAAGGATTTCGTCCCCGAAATCTTCAAGTTAGGAAGAACGTATCCTACCATCCAATCATCCATCTACTCAAAACATCATCCACGAGCAATCATTGTCCTTACAAGATTCTAAATGTTGTATGAACATATGCAAAGGTGTGTGTATATGTACTTATCTAATGCAAATATCATCAATGCAAATTATGTTAGTGAAATGAATCCATATGTATGCAATTCCTAACATAATGTATAACATCTATATGTGTGCACATAACATACATCCATATGCAACATCCATGTGATAACACAGAAATTTTCATCCATGAATAAGCATAAACACTCATGCATATGCAATATGAGGAGTGTGTGAGCCGATCTAGTGCCTAACGTGTATAATGCATCCACGAGTAACCACTTGCAAACACTTGCAACCACTTGCAACCATCAAGCATAACATGTTTCAAACACATGTTTCATCCAAAGGGTTTCTACCTAAGATTCTCATGGCAAGATTAACACGATAAACTAGATAAACATGGATAGCAAAGATATGCTACAAAGAGATCAGGAAGGTAAGCAGGATATACTCCTTTCGGATTACAAGAAATCCCTTCCTAACCCAATCCATATTCTATAAAAGCCCAAAATGTTTAGTCAACCTAACGGACCCCTTCAAACCCTGACATGTATTACTAACCGATGAGTCATACCCCCTTATGGAGTTTACAACAGAAATGGGATCGAGAATGGGACCGAGAGGATGTACGTAAAAAGATAACATGGGAGTAAGTTCCACAGGAAAACAAGGATCAAGGATATACTCTAAGAAAGAGATATGATGCGCGTATCCGGCCTTCAATCTTCTAAGTCTCGTTTCCTTGAGTTTAACTCCTCTGTGCTTTGACCGTCTTTTACTTCTTGAAAGTAATCCGTTGCTAGCTATGATGCAGTCCTTTCGCTCTCTACCGGAGTGAAATGAGCACTCTTCGTGAGTCTACCTACTATGACCCACATGCTCGTATTCCCTTTCCTTGATCTAGGCAGTCCATCCACGAAATCCTTCGTGACGCTTTACTACTTCCATTGCGGGGACCTCCAATGGATGTAATAGCCCACCGGGCTTTTTATGACTCGGCCTTAATCTGTTGGCACAACATGCACCTTGGGACAAACTCGGCCACCTCCTCGAGTGATGTGCACCTTCAAGAGCCTTCTTTCCCTTATTGCGTCTTAGCCATCCCTTGTCATCTATAGCGAGGTGACTTACCATCTCGCCTCGAATCAACTTGTCCATGATCTCGGCTAACTGCGGGTCTTCCTTTTGTGAAGTCCCTATTTGATCCAGAAGGGTAGGTCTAAACTCAAGGGACACTAACTGACTAATTAAACTGAGAAAGCTTCTTACTTCAATTGTCCTCGTCGGAGCTTTCCGGTCTTGAACCGCGACCACTTTAGCAGGATCCACCACTAAGCCTTGCTTAGAAACTATGTGCCCAAGAAATCTAACTTCTTTTTCTCCCAAAAGTGACACTTGGAGGACTTGGCCTTCAACTGATGCGCTCTAAGCGTATCCATCTCCTCCACGAGATGCCTTGCGTGGTCTTCCTCATCCTTAGAGAAGATCAGAATATCATCTACGAAGACTACCACAAACTCGTTCAGGAACTCCCTAGACACCCTACTTATCAAGTCCACGAAGTAGGCGGGTGCATTAGTCAAACCGAATGGCATGACCAGCCATTCTAAGAATCCATCCGGAGTTCTGAACGCAGTCTTGTCTATACTATCTTCAGCTACTCTGAGCTGATGGAATCCAGTAGAAAGATCAAGAGAGAACAGATGTTCCTACAAGCTGATCGAACAAATCATCGATCCTTGGCAATGGTTGTCTATTCTCTTTGTTTAACTCACGATAATCAACACACGGGCGAAGCGAACTGTCCACATTAGTAGCGAATACTACTAAAATACCTTCCTCGGAAATGCTTCATCGAATGAAGTTCTTCTCAAGCAACTCCTTCACTTGCTTACTTAGCTCCCGTCTTTCACGCGGAGCCATGTGCCGAACGGGCAAAGAAACTAGCTTTGCATTATCCACCAGATAAATGCAGAAATTAAACTCGTGTTTAGGGGGTAACCCCCTTCACTTCACCCAAGATATCAGGATATTCTCGAACCACCCTCACCGATTGCAAACTATCGATAGACGAGTCGAGGGATTCAAGATAACACAACATGACGGGACTCATAGGGTTACTAGAAATTTTTAGGGTATTACCGAGGCGAGTCATGAGCCTCACAACCCTATGCTCAAAAATCAAGGACGGCTCCAAAACTGGACAACCCATCCATGCCCAAAATCAACCCATACCCCATGAAACCGAGAATATAAGCATCACACGAGAACTCTACACCAAAGATAGAGATTTTCAAATCCACGTAGATAATAGACAAATGGGCGGAACCCCCAATTGGATTTGAAACACACACGGGATCATTAACTAGACTAGTACTTAGGTGCAAACTTTCAACTAGATCAGATGAAATAAACTATGCGATGCACCAAAATCAAACAAGGTACGAACAGGAAAATCAGAAATGTAAACAAGACTTTCAACAGAAATACTACCTCGATCGGGAACTGGAGCGGCATTGAGAACATGAACTTGCCCTCCGGAAGGTCCAGCACGCTGAGGCTGACCCTGGCCTTGCCCTTGCTTCTTCGGGCAATCCTTACTGAAATGTCCAGTCTCTCCACAGTGAAAGCACCCACCCAATTTCCTTCTCTTCTTCCTACAGTCCTTGACTATGTGCCCAACAATCCCACAGAAGTTGCACTTTCTTGTTTCCTTTGCCTTGTTCTTGTTGCCCTTGTCGTTCTTGTTGTTCTTGTTGTTCTGATTACTCTGATTTCCTTTCCCCTGGGAATCAGTTTTCTTGGCTTGAGTATCATTCACCTTGATCTCTTTCTTGACATCTCCCTGAAGTAACGCCATATCAACCAAGCTCTCAAACGTGGCCCCATGGGGAATATGTGACATAGCTAATCCCTGCAACGGCTCATTCAATCCTCTAGCAAAACGAAGAGCCTTCTTCTGAGGAGTATTCACCATATCCAAGCCAAAACGAGCTAACTGATTGAACTTGTTCACATATTCTCTGACAGGCATATCCCCTTGTTTCAAAGTTATGAACCTCTCCATTTGCAGATTCTCCTCAGCTGAAGATAAAAACTTAAGCACGAACCTTGCCCTGAAATCGGCCCAAGTCTCAACAGGCCTAGTACCATTGGTGACTTCCCACCAATAAGCGGCTTCATCCTTCATAAGCCAAACCGCCAACAAGATCTTCCTCTGATCGTCTAATCCAAAGATAGCAAATAAATCCTCGGTCTCTTTCAACCAATTTCTGGCCTCTACAAAAGTCTCGGTGCCTTGAAAGTTCTTGCCACCCATTGCTTTAAAATCCTTGCAAGTCTTTGTGAAGTCAGCCTGAGGATGCTGAGGGGGAGGAGGAAGAGGAACCTCAGCGACAGGAGGAGGAGGAACATTAACTACCGGAGGAGGAGGAGGAACATCTGCGGGGCCGGCTTCGGTCGCCCTAGCCTCCAAAAGTCTCCTATACCAAACAGGTACGTGTACTCCCTCCGGAATAGCGAAGTTATCGGCCATACTAAAACGAAGAAAAAGATAGATTCAGAATGGAGAAAAACGAAGGAATTTTGCTAATGGCTTTTTAGGGAATAGCCTTTAAAATAAACTAGACTTTTCTTTGGAAAATACTTTATACTTGGTTTTGAAAATAGTTTTCCAAAAGTTTTTTAAAAACCTTTTTGTTCCTTCTCGTAAACCTGGCTCTGATACCAAATGTAACACCCCACCTCCGCCAGGGTGGCTCTTGCAAGCACTCTGACTTTGGAGGGGCGTTTGAATCAGGTAAACATGCATAATGATATATCAAGGCAGAACAAGAACATATGTATATATGTAAACAGAGTAAATAACATAGATAAAACAGCGGAAGATTTCAAACTATTTCAAAAACAAGTCTGGTACAACATAATGTCAACTTTCCAAATACACAAGTCTAGATAAAAACAACATTACTGCAAAACTGAAATACATAAGTACTATCCCCAAAATAAGTGATAACCATAGCTAGCTTCATGTCAAGACCGTACATGAGCTAAAATCCCACAAGCAAGCGATCAGAAATCCAGCTAAGCTCCAATATTCCCTCCCTGAGAACCTGGGGGGGAACGGAAGAAAAGAGGTGAAAGAAAACAGGTCAGTCAAAAAGACTGAGTAAGCCCTACTACAATCAATGTAAACTGGTAAAGTTAACTGGCATGAGCAGCAGGGATGTACATAAGGATAACAACATACTAGCATGATGATTAACTAACAAGGTAGATAAAGGTGTCATCGCATAATCAGGTTTAAGGTTTTGCACCACAGGTGTACTAGCAAACTAAAATGACTTGAATAAACTTGTATTGATCCCTTGGCCCAAGCTTTGGCCCAATAACATGAAGTGACCCCAATACGAGGTCCAAAGTGTAAACAAGAAGTGATCCCTAGGCCCAAGTTTGGCCCAACATCATGAATGACCTAAACCAAGGTCCAACTAGCACGGTCTAGTCGATCGGCTCCCTATAAGCCTAACTCGTCAAGTGTCGGTGTCATACGGCCCAACTACGAAGTGTAGCTAAACTGTGCTAGGTCCACCCTAGGGTGTATCAAGTCCTAGGGTGTCAACCACTGACACAAATCAATGCACGCACAGTCTAAACCTACTGGTGCCCGTGCCTGCTTTTTCAACTCTGGACCATGTGCACGACCATGGCCCGTCTGAACCTACACCGGCGCACCTACTCAGCCGTCGTTTTGGTCGCTTACATGGCATCCCAGTAATCGTGCCCCTCCCTAGCCTAGTCTCTAGGGTATCATGATACAACTAAGAGGGTTACTGGTGCAAAGGACCACGTGACTAGGGTTTCCTTAATGGGTTAAACGTGGTTAACCCAACCCATTCAAGTACCAAGTTGGTTAAGTGTACCCAAGGTTCATGACTTAACCCTACCAACCCATCGTGTTTAATTGGTTAAGTATTCAAGCGGTCCATGACTTAACCCTACCATGTGGCATTAATTAATTTAATGCACCCAACCTCTCACATTAGACCTTGTTGTGGTTACTAGTTAGGCCGGGCGGGTCCGGGTAGGTTTACACCACAACTTAGTCTAACCTCGGGTTTCACGCGCAACATGACCAACTACTCACATTAGGTCCTATTGCTTGTAGCCACTAGTTAAGCCGGTCGGTTCCGGGTAGGTTTATGCTACAAGCTCAACCCAACCTCGAGTTGGCCATTCTCATATTCTCTAAGTGTCATGTCCATTATGTTTCCAAAACATATTACAAGTTTTCAAGCAATTGGGTAGACCTAACTTAATAGGTAAATTCCCAATGGGTAGACCTAACTTAATAGGTAAATTCCCAAGCTTATGTTTTTATGTCTTTTTAAGTTTACCCAACCCCAAACGCAATCCCATCGCTTACATATCGCAATAGCGCATAAAGGATAGAAAGGGGGAACTTAGCATAATCATGACATAAAAGTGTTGAAGCCACAAGTTCAACATGGTGGCATATGAAATGTACTTATGTTCATATACTTGCATTAGGCCTCAAAAGCATGCATAAAACCAAACTTAGCATATTGGTGATACATGGTGATAAATTACATGTAGAAATGGCCATAAGTTCGCATTTAGCCTCACATGCAAGTTATCATAAGGGACATGATAACTTACATGATGCCAAAATGCAACCTTTAGCATAAAGCTTGAAGCTTTATGTTCACATACTCAAGATAAGCTTGCATAACATGATAACATGGACCAAATGATCATCCCAAACTTGCATAACATACTTGCATATCATATGACGAACTTGCATATCAAACTTGCATAACATAACATGATAAACTTGCATATCATAACATAGCAAACTTGCATAACATAACATGATGAACTTGCATATCATAACATAGCAATCTTGCATAACACAACATGATAAACTTGCATATCATAACATATCAAACTTGCATATCATGACATAGTAAACTTGCATATCATGCATTTAACTTTAGAGTTTAAGTATGAAAGTAGAATAGGGCTTAAAATGCTTATGAAGTCACAAAGATATGACAAAGCCCTTATGCAACCAATTAAACCCAAAATGCAAGCTTCAATAGAAAAACCCTTAAGCAAAATTGATCAAAACCCTTGCTTTATGATGTAAATATGGAAACTTGACTTGAATGCAAGCTAATGATGCTCATACAAGCTTGAAAACCCTTGTATGCATGGAAAATCTCTCATAGAAATTTATTTAGGAATTTTATGAAGAGAGTGGAGGCCATGAGAGGATTGATTTTGCCATAGTTTAGTTACTTGAATGAATAATGATGATTTAGGGTTAGGTTAGGGCCTTATTTATAGAGATTAGGACTAGTTCTAGCCTTAGGATTAAACCCTAGTTCCAATCTCAGCCCTTAAAACCGAATCTGGCCCCCAAGCTCAACAAAAACCCAAAATGGTGCACCAGGCAAAACAGCCCGGCTGGACCAAGTCGACAGCCAAGTCGACAGGGCTGTCGACTTGGGTCCAACCAAGTCGACTCCCAAGTCGACAGGGCTGTCGACTTGGGTGCTCTGGCGGGATTTTTCCCGCCTAGCCCAATCTGACCTAATTTTTCAAATTCAAACTTGAATTTGAAATCTGTTTTTACTTTGAAATTTTCTGAAAACTTCGTTGGGCCTTAATCGGGTCATACGGACTCCGATTTTCGAAAACTCGGACTCTATTTCGCGTATTTTTCCGAGACGAACGCAATGGCATAGCCCGTTTCCCTTGATTCAGATTTTAGAATTAAATTCTGCCTCGATTTACATTATAACTGGTTATAGAAAATACGGGTTGTTACATGGCCCTAATGCATGAAGAGGACAAGGGAGCAAAGAAAGAGGAAAAATTTGAAGGGACATTGAAAAATGAGAAGTCGGGACCCAAGAAAGGACAACAACAACAACAGAAGAAGAAAGACGAGAATGATGACAAGGGCAAGGATAAGAGGAAATGCCACTATTGTGGGAAATAAGGTCATCTAGTCAAAGAATGTAAAAGGAGGAAGTTCAATTGCCTTAAGTGCGGAGAGGTCGGACACTTCTCCAAGGAATGCCCGAAGGGGCAGGGATCGCAAGGGACTTCTGGAGGGCAGGAAAATACTCTCGTGGCAAATGGATAGGATAGAGATAGGAAAAATTTATGTAAAAGGTTTAATTTCCTTTTCTGATTATGAAGTTAAGACTCTTTTTGATTCTGGCATTTTGATTTTTTAATTGAGACTCTACACTTTAATACTAGTCTTGTTTCTGATCCCGTAGTTGTTTCAAACCCCTTTGGTGGTTCGACTCATTTATTGGTAATTTGTAAGGGGTTGAAATTATCTGTGTTAGGCATCAAAAATTTGAATGTGACATTTGTGTGCTCAAGTTTATGGGCTATGGGTTGGTTCTAAATGAACCAGCTTTCTATGTAGAAGGTCGTTCTAGATTTTGAGAGGAGGGTCGTTAAGTTTCTAACTTGTCGTGGGAAGACCCCCAAAGTTTCTTCTGACCCACAAGGGTATGTTATGCTTAGATTTCTGAGAATCATTCTGTAATCTGATCTGTACCAGTAGTCTGTAAGTATATTTCTGAAGGATAGGGGTTTCTACTCGAAGCATGAAGTAGATTTCCAGTTTTGGCATTGTTTAATGGGGGTAATTCTCTGAGTGTCAGTCTGATGTTGATTTCGGTCTTCGGGGCTGAGACTTAGGGAATTATTCTCTTAACCGATGTCAAATGGGAACAAAGCTTTTGTTTTAGTTATATCATTTATTTGTTTCCCATCAACCGAATCTTCGACCTTTAGATAGGAAATCCATGGATGTAAACATGTGTTTGAGACATGTTATGTTTGATGGTTGCAAGTGGATGCAAGTGTTTGCTAGTGGTTGCCTATGGATGCATATACACACACATTAGGCACTAGAACGGCTCAATCACTCTCTTATTCTGCATATGGATGTATGTACATTTTCTTTTATTTTTATGGATGAAAATGGATGAGCTAGCATATGGATGTTGCATTTGGATTAATGTGTGTGCACACATATAGAACTTATATGATGTAATAGGTTTACTTGCATACATAATGGACTCATGGCACTGACATAATTTGCATTAAGGAGGTCAACTGAATCAGTAGACCGCCAGATTTTGCATTAGATAAGGAACATATACACACACTTTTTGCATATGTTCATACGACATTAGAAATCTTTTAAGGACAATGGATGCCTGTGTTTGATGGTTGAGTGGATGGATGATTGGATGGTAGGATGCACATTCTTCTTGACTTGAAGATTTCGGGGACGAAATCCTTTAAGGAGGGGAGAATGTATCACCCCGTAATTTTAAATATTAAAATTAATGAATTGAAGAATACTTAATTGTAAATGTGAGAATTAAGAGAAACGGGTTACGCCATTTGCGTTCGTCTCGGAATTCTGGTTGAGATAGAGTCTGAGTTTGCGTAAAACGGATACCGTATGAAGAAGATATGGACGAACGAAGTTAGGCAGAAAAACCAGAAATAGGCCAGAATGCACTGGCGCACTTGGGAAGTGCGCCCATGCAAAGTTGCACTGGCGCACTTGGGAAGTGCGCCCAGGTCGGGCTGAAAGCCTGCACAGCTTTCTGGTGTGTTCTGATCCATACTGTGACTCATTGCTGAGTCCTTTCTGACTCCTTGCTGAGTCATTATTGTTGATTTGTCACCCTATCTTGACTGAATGGTATTGGTTAATCCTAGGTTGATCGGATGGCCTAAATTAATTCTAAACTCTATATAAGCACATGTAGACTCAAACCCTAAAATCAAATCAAAATTAGATCAATGGTCATCATGTTGTCACTCCAAAACCTAGAGTAGCCGCTACCAACTAGAAGCAAATTAAAGACAACACTTCAAATCAAATCAAAGTCTAATCTCAACAACGAAATTGTCTACATCAAGGGAACGCTAATCAATTACAGAATTCAGATCCCAGAACTCAAGACCCTCTTTTTCTGTGAGTTCTAGTCACTTTTAGATTTAAATAGATAAAAGTGAATTGTGGTAGACTATGATTTGGGTATATGTTGTTTGTAGTTATGCAAGTTTATTGTTGTTGTGGATCATGAAATTATACAAATTTATTGTTGTGGTGAATCATGAAATTATGCAAGTTATTAATTATGTTGTGGGTTCATGAACCTATGCAAGTTATTAATTATGTTGTTAACCTATGCAAGTTATCTATGCAAGTTATTGTGTGATGAATCCATGAACCTATGCAAGTTGTTGTGTTGTGAATCATGAACCTATGCAAGTCACCTATGCAAGTTGTTATGTTGTGAATCATGAACCTATGCAAGTCACCTATGCAAGTTGTTATATTGTGAATCATGAACCTATGCAAGTCACCTATGCAAGTTGTTATGTTGTGAATCATGAACCTATGCAAGTCACCTATGCAAGTTGTTATGTTGTGAATCATGAACCTATGTGAATTGTCAATTATGTTGTTAATTCATGAACCTATGAAAGTTGTGATGTTGAAATTCATGAACCTATGCAAGTTGTTAATTATGTGGTGGATCATAATTCTATGCGAGTTTATCATGTCATAATCCCTTGTTGTCATGCTTATGCCAAAAATTGTACTGAAACATTCACCTTGTCATTCCCTTTATTTTATTGTTATGGTGAGGCTACTTTGTAGCCTCGATAACGCCAAAATGCACGTGATTACGCTAGTTAAGAAACGGGGGAAAAGGGTAATTTGTGATAGGCATAATTTACAAAGTGATTATGTAAATTGGACACATAATTCTAGCAGGGAAACATATAAATAATTACCTATTATGACATAGGTAAAGTTGGGTAAAAATGGTATAATTTGAATATGACCATTTATGGATAGGAAATTCAAATTGTTAATAAAATAGGTAATGACATCTATAAAAAGGAAAGGATTAATTAATTAACTTAATTAATCAAAAGAGGAATGTTTAAGCAATTAAATTCTGAAAATTTAATTAACACTTATGACACGAGGTTAGGTTACATTAGTGGTGGAAGTCTGCCCGGACCCGACCGACATATCCAGCAGCCACTAATGTTGAACCTAATGTGAGAGGTCTAAGTGTGTGAATACGACTTGGGCTAAGACACGAGGTTAAACCAAACTGTGGAATAAGACTGGCCGGACCCGACCGGCATATCCAGCATCCACATGTTTTAGGCCTAATGTGGGAGGTCTAGCCCAGTATAACCATAATTGGACATGGTAATAAGAAAAGACTACTTAACCTAACTTAATACATGTGGACTGTATGATGATAGACATAAGTTAGGGTTAAGTAAAATGAGTTGGATTGTGGGTGGGTTAAGTACAACTGATGGGTAGGTGGGTAATATTAATATATATAGGCCCACAAACTTAACCATTAAATAAATAGGATTAAATCAGTGGGAGGGTTAAGTACAACTGAAGGGTAGGTGGGTAATATTAATATATATAGGCCCACAAACTTAACCAGATAAAAAGGGTTATGTAATTAAAGACACCTAATGGTATACATAACCGAGGCAAAATAGTAAAGTTATGCATTAAAGACACCCTTAGGGGTATGCATAACTAATGGGAATAGATAAGGTTATGTATTAAAGACACCTATAGGTAAGCATAACTGATAGGTAGATTAAGAGTTATGTATTAAATATACCTATAGGTACGCATAACTGATTGAGGGCTATGTAATTAAAGACACCTTAGGGTATACATAGTCAGTAGAAAACCTAGTGGGGATACAAGACATAGGGGAGAGCTTGTATCATGTTGTGTGGGACCCATTTCAGTTAGTAACCCGGAGGGGTATCAAAGTAAAGAACACCGTACTAGGCGGGGAAGGGGCACGCTTACTGATTGATTGTAAGAGATCCAAAACGAGACGGATGATGTGGGTGGCGCAAACCGACCGGGGACATGTGCGTGCATGGTTCGGGCAGAGGGGGACAAGACGACCGTGACACCAGCAGGTATAACTGTGCACACCTTGGGTTGCCACATAGGGAAGTGATGCCCCCTAGTTGTGGGACCAGCACAGGGTATCTACAGACTAGGGAGCCGATCGATTAGGGTAGTGGTTAGGGTATACCCAGACGTATGCCCTAAGTCTACCAATTTATAGTAGGAGGGTAGTGGGTACGACTAGTTGAGATAGAAGCAGGCGGCACCTATGACAGCAGCTAGGAATACACGAAACTACCACCATCGTTATCATTAGCGGAAGGGATCATCCCATCTTAATTTTACTAGTAATAGTGCAGAGTAGTTTTGTAGTGAAGCATATGTATATCACCTTACCTTACCTGCCTTGTCACACCTGCCATTTGTACAGTGAACCCTCTTATCCACTTTGTATGCCTATCATGTTTACCTTTATTTATTTACTGGCTAAAAGTTACCGGACTCACCAGACGTATGTCTGACCTAGTTTGTTTCGCCTCTTTTCTTCCGTTCCCCCCCAGGGTCTCAGGGAGGAAACACCCAGGTTTAGTCAAGATTTGGATATCATCTTCTAGGAGCTACTTCTGAAGTATGGCTCGAGTCTCTATCTCTTATATGGCTTTCTCTTTAATATGGGGAATGATGTTTTTCTTTTAAATACCTATGTACTCTGATAATGTAAGACAGAAGTGTTTTGTTGTAATGGTTTTATGACTCATGGTATTATGTAACAAAGTATTTTGGTGATTTAATAAAGTTGTTTATTTTCCGCTGCAAAAATTTTATATCTGTCTTGTGATATTCTGTGTCTGTTTACCTAAAACGCTCCACTAAAGTTAAGGCATTCCCTTTGTGAATGACCTTAATGGAGGTGGGGTGTTACATCATGTCTCGGCTTCCCACACTTGAAGCACTTCTTTTCAGCTTTAGGATTCTTGCACTCACTAGCAAAATGGCCCTTCTTCTAATAATTGAAGCAAGTCACTTCTCCCTTCTGCTTATTTTGGCTATCCTTTCCTTTTTGTTATTGTTGCCTCCTCTTCTTGTTATTACCACCCTGCTGTGGTTTCTGCACCTCTTTAGCTATAACAACAGATATCTTATTAAGAAACAGACTATCATGCCCCAAATCCTTCTCGACGATCTTCTCAAAGCTATCGTCGAGGTGATCCACAAGCTGATTCCCAAGATATTCATCCAATCCCAAGACAAACTTCTCGTTCTTTCAATAAGGAGTATCCACATATGAACGAGCATACTTCGACAAAGCCTCGAAGTCAGAAATATAGTCAAGAACTGGGCGACCATTCTGTTTAAGCTCCACGAATCTCTTAAACAGAACAAACTTTTGCATGGTGGAGGTAAATTTTTCTTCAAACTAAGCTTGGAACAATTCCCATGAAATATCCTCTTTAGGAGTCTCAAGTGTGACAGAGTTCCACCAGTCCATTGCTCTACCCACTAACTGCCTTGATGCAAATTTCCTCTTTGTTGCATCATCAATGCCCAAGTCCTTGAAGATTCGAATACAATATCCATCCACCTTTGAACCTCTTCAACTGGTTCAGTCACCTTGAACTGTTTCCCTCCTAATTATGTAAAGTCTTTGCATGGATTTGCAAATTCTACAACTCTAGGCACCGAAACTCCAACCTCAACCGTAGCTGCCACCGGAGATGGGTTCCTTCGAAGGCATGCTTCCATCATAGCTTCAAACATGGCCGGGTAATCAGGTGCCCTGCCATTACGCCCTCCAGGAACAGCTTCTTCCCTAGCAGAATGTCTCGTATAGCGTCAACTCATTCTAAATCCGCAAATTAGAATGATTAGCCACTTTCAAGAAAACCGCTAAAGGAATACAACCGCTACTACTATATATGCTAATGTATATAGTAAGCAACTAGCTAAAATCTACAAGTACGTCTCTCATACGTAATTAAGTCTTCGAACTTTGGCCACAATCGATGACCAGAGCTCTGGTACCAAATGTGATGACCACCCATAACCCCCGCACTATACAAGAGGAACAATGCGCTGTAAGGTGTGCCGGGAAGCTATAGGCGATCATCAAGTTATGATACATAAGCGGAACCTGTCGTAAACTCATAGCGTAAGGATAAAATATAATAGACCATATACAACAGGTAGTGACAGTGAAGAAAAAAACACTAGACTTTCATGACAACTAGAAAGTATTTTCCATACATGTGGATATCAACAACAGTTCTTGTACAATTTGCCTCACTACAACACGCAAAGAAATAGCAAACAGCGGAAACAAATAATAGATAGTAGTAAAACTGATACGTGAGCTTCCGACCCGCCATCGATCAGCATCGTCATTCTCACTAAAGCATCACATGTCACCTGCTTCTCAATCTGCCCATCCATAACCGGATGAACAGCCCAAGGTAATAAGAGTAAACATAAAACCTTGAGTCAGATAACAGTCTTAGTGAGAGATAAAACAACTAACAAACTTCATCAATAAAGTATATGGGAATGGGTAAATAAACAACTAATCTACCTAGCTGCAGAGAAGTCTTACACCTGCCTTCCCCACACCTGACAGTGATAGCCTTTATGATCCATACATCCAAAGGAATAACAACCCAGTCATGGAAATCAGAACAACCATTCATACATGGCAAAAGAAGCTCAACCATCATCACAACAAGCATTCAAACATCGATGGTTGACTCTGGCTATCACCGCCAACCTCTCTTTGAAACCACTATTACCGTATGACTGGCTAACGATTCGCCATCGACTGTCAAGGACCATACTCGACGCCCCGGTTCTAGCAAAACTGCACACGCTATAGTCAACACATGTTACATGCTATACTCAACACGTGTCTAGGCCATACACGACTCCCAAGGCACTCTACCTACAATTGGTCATCAATTGTACCCCTCCTTTAAGTCCTCTAGAACCTACGACAATGGAAATTCCTCGGCCTTCTCATCTCTAGTCATTATCAATTACGACTATTAATTAGCTCAAAACACTTTAGAGCAATCACTTCACACGGACTCCATACATCCTTGAGTCTGTTCCACATTCGTCACATCCGACGAACAATTCACCTCACTTCGTCATTCCTCCATGGAATTCACTTTGAAGTCACACCATCGCCGAGCCAATTACATCACTGCGCTGCGGCTAGGGTTCGGTGGGTTGCCCCCAATTTTTTTTTGAAAAACACTTTTTCTTCAAATCTGGGTCGTAACCAAAAATATAAATTTTCAAAAAACGACCTTGTGACCGACCCCTCACCTGGGTGTACGATCGACCCTCCTTGCTCGACCCAAGATACTGCTCAACCGACCCACCTTCAACGCGTAGACCGACCAACCCAAACTTCCTGAGTACGAACGACCCTCAATGTTCAATTGACCCAAATTTTCTCCAAACCCAGAACCTTCAGACCTGTTCGGCTGACCCTCCCCAGACCGACCCGACCCTGTGACCGACCCGACCCAACTGAGACCGACCGACCAGGCATAACTTCTGGTTTATTCTCCAATACACACTTAGACTGACCCACCACGTTCTACCCACCCACTATGTTCGATCGACCCACTTTGTTGACCAACCACCATGTTCAACCCAAAACCTGCATCCTTCAATGCAACTCCAATTTCGACCAAAACTTTGCCAAAACGATTCGTTCGACGAAATCAGGTCATCCAATACATCCAATATGATCACAAGCATGATATGAAATCAATAATAACACTAATATGAAAATTCCATTAACAAACATGTAAAGTTCACCAAAATCACCATAAATGTATATATGAGAAAAAACCATGGATCTAACTTGCACATTCAAATGAAATGTCATAGAAATTGCCTATCTAAACTTGCTAGATCAGATCAAAGGGTGATCTATATGAAAATGAACATACCAATTCATAGATCAAAGTAAAAACACTTGAATTTGATGAAAAACATAATCAACTACTCATACACTTCATCGAATCCATGTGAGAGATGTAATCCACTCGTCGATTCTCCCAAACAAGCAAAGATCAATGAAAGAGGAATCCGTACAGCAAGCACTTCGCACCAAACACCTTGATCTGATGAATCCTTGGCTCAATTAATGTAGATCTAGCCTCCAATGCTGTAGATTTATGATTTTCCTCCTTGGATTTGGATTTTTAATGGTGGAAGGGTGTTAGAGGAAGGAGGAGCACAAGGCCTCCAAATGAGAGAATGGAAAACTAAAACCATTTCCCATATCCCTTACCCCTATTTATAATTTCCACCAAACCCACTAATGGGCCTCTCCAAATCAGCCCATTAAGGCTCCCAAAACCTAAACATCCAACTGAAAAACTTAAAACATCGATTTCTCCCTAACCGCTGAA
This sequence comes from Allium sativum, assembly GCA_030737875.1. Lineage (NCBI taxonomy): Eukaryota > Viridiplantae > Streptophyta > Magnoliopsida > Asparagales > Amaryllidaceae > Allium > Allium sativum. The sequence goes on along the minus strand of CM060926.1, from coordinate 1,010,288,609 downwards.
TCATATCCCTAATGTAACCACTCTATGGAAAGGCAGTCATCATTTCCTTTCCAATGGCACATGTCTCACCCTCTGATTCGACTTGAGTCAAAAGTTATGCCCTTTACAAGATTGACATGGGAAAAATGGTCACAAACAAAATCGATAAAAATTATGGATAGTCTCACATCCTTATAAGCAACATTTTAAAAGATGAGAATGATCCAACCCTCAGGGAATAAAATAAAAATATTTTACGATCTTCCGACACGTAAAATGCGGCCTGTTACACAAATTATTAAACTTAATGATGATAATAATAAAAGAAAATAACTACGTTAACTACACAGATAATATAAATATGTATAATTATCTGTCTTAATCTATGTTAAAAACAAAATATACATTATAATGAAGTTTTGAATAGTATTCATTTTATGGACCAGGCTAGGTGCATTAGGGAGGGTTTTACAACTTCGGTCGGTTTCCCTCCTGAACAAATTCAAAAAATATATTTGTGGTGACCATTGTAGCAATTAATGTAATTGATTGCTATAAATAGGGCCATAAATAAATAAATAACTATTGTGACTGTTATTGATTTGGGAAAAACAAGTTTAATTAGGCAGATAAGCCTAATGGTTGCAATTTCTAAATTGGCTAGGATTTATGTTGTAAACCCCAATTAGGAAATTAAATTATAACCGCTAAGACATGTGGTTAAGCTCAACTTGTGGTAGAAGTCTTCCCAGAACCACTCGAAAAATTCAACATCCACAGGTGGTTGGCTTAATGTGAGGGGTCTGGTGCATATATACATATATATATATATATATATATATATATATATATATATATATATATGTATGTATGTATATATATATTAATACATACAACAAACAATAAATTAATAAATTAAGTTGTATTTGTTGGGGTACAACAAAAAGATATTTCGAGACTGATAAAATAAGGATATTTTATTGTCACTTAATGTCTTAGGAAATTATGATCATTAGGTTTATAAGTGACATAAATATAGTCAATGCAAATAATTGATATTAAAAAGACAAATTGATGCCTTAGGGAAATATGACCGTTATGGTTATAAATGGAAATAACCCAATTGAAATAGAAATAAATGAAATAAAAAATGGATTAATGGGTTTTAATTGTCGTTAAATACTAAGTCCAATAAGGAAGCCCAATTGAAATATAACTTTTCTTATTTATACTACTAAACCTAGAACTTATAACTAAAGTTAGAACCGGATTTGGTAGTTCAACGATGTAAAGCATCATTAACCATAGGAACCTATGATGATGATTAATCATGTGCGTATGGTATTTCCGTAACGAGAAACTAAACCGGAACAACTCAATAACGTAGCTTGCTTTGGGATTAAGGTCTTAAGTGGTTAGATCCACATATAAAAGGTTATTAAGTGACCATGTAGCCCACCTCCCATATATAGAAGTATTAAAGGCTAACTGGGCATGAGCTTGATAATCTTTGCAAGTATCCCGCTTCCTTGGGTCTTAAGCGGATTTGGGTCAAGGAGTCCACCTAGGAATAGGTCATCCAGTTAGGGGTCTTAAATGGTGTGCGAATCCTACCAAACATGGATTTCAAAATGTCTGGTATGGCAATTCCATAAGGCTACCTATCCTACGATAAGTATTAAGCGTCTAAGGAGATTATTCAATAAGGTCAGCTAGATGGTACGACGAGATTCCACCAATAGGAACTATTGGTCTTAGGCGATGAGCTATCATCCCTCACCTTATGCGGGGTATGCGTTTATATGCGTGAATGACGGAAGCCTAAACTAGTCGGGCCCTGTAGCTAACATCCTATAGTTTATAATAATGTTGAGTAAATCATCAAGAGGTATTTGATGGCCAATAGGTCCACTTAAGGTCTTAAGAAATCGGAGGAATCCACCCTATCTATCATTCGATAGTGAGGCGTTAAGTGGATACATATACACTTATGAATAAATAAACCCATTGTAACACCCCACTCCCGCTATGATCACTCACTAAGGGAATGCCATAGCATCGGTGGAGTATTTTAGTGAATATAGAACAGAAAAATTACAACAAGACAGATATAAATAGTACTTGAAATTTTAAAACATCATCTCATAACAGCGGAAGTAAAACATGTCTGGTTACATCATAAAACCACAATAAAGGTCAAGTACAATATCCATCAAAATAAAGAAGTACATAATCCCACTCTCATACAATAGCCAAACAAAAGAAAAGATAACTGGATAACTGGAGCTTTACATCTATCCAAGCTCCTAAAGACTGGAACAGCAATCCGATCAAGCTCCACTACTGCTAGGATCCACCGTAGGACCTGAGGGTTGGGAAAAAGATAAAAACAACAGGGTCAGACATAAGTCTGAGCGAGTCCTATAACTTTAACAATACAATCGTTAAAGTAACCAGAGAAGACATAAACTGATATACGGTAACATATAGGGATGAATGGCTACCCTAAGCAGTCAACTAAACGAAGATAAAGGATAAAGACGCATCTACCCTCCCTAAGGTAAATTACTAAACTGCACCACACCAGTCGTTCCTAACTTAAAGGTTGATCCCACCCAAGGACTTATAAAATTTACTAATTAGTACCTGCGTACCCCTAGGTGACCAAGTAGGCGCCACGGGGCCCTACAATCCACTAGGTGTACACACTACTTCCCATTCGATCGGCTCCCTAACGTAGATACCCGTGCTGGCCCCACCGTGGGATGTATCATTCCCCAATGTGGCAACCTGATGAAACTAAAGGTGCACGGCTTATATCTACTCGATGCAACAACGGCTTACCTACCAGCCCGGGCCCACTCACGCATATGAAGCCCGTTGGACTTGCGTTGCCACCGCTAACCCGTTTGCCTCTTACAGTCAAGCCCAGTATGCGTGTCCCGTCCTCGACATGGGTCGAGCCCACAAAGATACGTATGGGTTACTGGTTGAAATGGGCCTCCACAAGCTACCCACCTAAGCTTGTCCCTTTTTCTAGTATATCCCACTTAACCCTTTAATCATGTTTTAATTACATGTTCCATTTTGGTTAAGTATTCTAATCGTATTTTCTATTGCCACCCAAGGCAACCACTAGATTTTCTCATGCCACCCGAGGCACCCACTTAACCCCTCATGTCCCTCTACATGCTAATGTGGTTAAGTGTTTCTTAATTAATTAATTAAGAACGTAACCTTTGTAAAGACCTCTCACATTAGACTGTCTTTTATGACCGCTGGTTAAGCCGGTTGGGTCCGGGCAGCCTTATGTCATAACAGAGTCTAACCTCGTGTCTTTACATTAATTACGTATTTAGTTTGTGCCTAAGACCTCTCACATTGGGCTAACATTTGTAGCAACTGGTTAAGCCGGTTGGGTCCGGGCAGTTTTACGCTACAACTGAGTCCAACCTCGTGTCTTAGTCAATTAATTACACCTAATTAATCACCCTCATAATTTTATATTAATTATCCCTAATTAATCAAGTTTTCTTAACATGGGTAGACCTAACTTAATAGGTAAATTCCCATGGGGTAGACCTAACTCAATAGGTAAATTCCCAACACATAGTATGGGTACACCTAACCAAATAGGCAAATTCCCATACTATGTTTATTTATTTTGTGTTATGCATAATTATATTAATTTCACACAATCTTATTAACTTATGCATTTAATTACCCCATCGTTCCCACGTAATTTCGTTCATGATATAACACATATAAAAGGTGTCAACTTGCATATGAATGAACATGTTTCAAAGGTGCCATCTTGCATATTAACAAACACATAACTTGCATATGAACTTGCATAACATGTCACATAACTTGCATATAATATGTCACATAACTTACATATTCATTTTGCATAACAAACTTGCATATTAGCTTATAGACTTGCATAATGTGTCATCATGAACTTGCATATTAATAAACATGTAACTTGCATATTTACATACATGTAACTCGCATATTAACAAACATGTAACTTGCATATAAAGAAACATGTAACTTGCATATTTACATACATGTAACTTGCATATTAACAAACATGTAACTTGCATATTAACAAACATGTAACTTGCATATTTACATACATGTAACTTGCATATTAACAAACATGTAACTTGCATATTAACAAACATGTAACTTGCATATTTACATACATGTAACTTGCATATTAACAAACATGTAACTTGCATATTTACATACATGTAACTTGCATAGCATATTACCATGAACTTGCATAACATGCATATGATTACATAGCCCACAACTTGCATATTTAGCATCATGCAAACATAACATACATCATATTAAACTTGCATAAGCTTACATACTCAACATGCATAAACATAAGATTAATGCTAACATCATATCATATGATTCAAAGCTCATTAACCCACATACAAAACCATAAATCTCATCACATCTCATCTAATTAGTTTACCAAAAGATCATCAAAGTGATAGAAACTCACAACTAGCAACTTTGAACACCAAATGAAGAAGATTAAGATGCTAAGAAGGGATTAGAAGTTGATTAGAGAGTGATTAGTATGCAACCCTCTTCATAAAATTAGTGGAGGCCATGAGAGCTAGCATTTTGCCATAGTTTAGTCACTAGGTTTAATTATGAATGAATTAGGGTAGGTTAGGGTCTTATTTATAGATTAGGCAAGTGTTTTAGGCCATAGGATTAACCCTAGATTCAATCCAAGCCATCAAAGCATGTCTTGGGGAAGAAGTCAAGTGTAGGAACCATCTAGGGCCTTTAGATTAAAGATGGACCATGAGAACCATTCAAATGCAAAATCTGCACTTGAGCGAATCGGCCCACGGGTTGACAGCCAAACACCCTGGATTAACCCCTAGTCGACCCAGCGGGCTCGGGTCGACTTCAAAAATCGGCCGGTTCGGTTATTCCCCTCTCCCAATTCGCTGTTTTGAGCATTTTTGCATATTTATTTATTAAATTTTCAATTATATATATATATATATATATATATCAATATATATATATATATCTACACAACCCATTTCACTTAATTAAGTATACTTTAATTTGGGAATTTTCGTGAAACTTCGCGAGGCCATATCTTGGTCATACGGACTCCGATTTTCGAAAACTCGGACTCTATTTCGCGTATTTTTCCGAGACGAACGCAATGGCATAGCCCGTTTCCCTTGATTCCCATTTTAGAATTAAATTCTGCCTCGATTTATGTTATTACAGGTTATTGAAAATACGGGTTGTTACATTCTCCCCTCCTTAAAGGATTTCGTCCCCGAAATCTTCAAGTTAGGAAGAACGTATCCTACCATCCAATCATCCATCTACTCAAAGCATCATCCACGAGCAATCATTGTCCTTACAAGATTCTAAATGCTGGATGGATATATGCAAAAGTGTGTGTATATGTACTTACCTAATGCGAAAATCAGGCGGTTACTGATACAGTAAACCTCCTTAATGCAAACCATGATAGTGCCATGCATCCAATATGTATGCGAAACCCTATTGACACATACAAATTTCTACATGCGTGCACAACCATACACAAAAATGCATCATCCATATGATAACACAGCCATGATACATCCATCAATCTAACTACCACATCCATTTATGCAATATGCAACATGAAGTGACTGAGCCGATCTAGTGCCTAATGTGTGTGTATATGCATCCACGAGCAACCACTAGCAAACAATTGCATCCATATGCATCCATCAACCATAACATGTTTCAAACACATGTTTCAACCATAGGTTTTACCCTATCTAAAGGTCATAGGTATTAGCGAGAGGATATACTAAAGATAAGATAAGTACTAGACAAGCAATAAAGGAGAAGTTAAAAGACATACTCTCAAAAAGAAATGGATACAAAGAACGCATCTTTGCTTCCGTCTCCCAAGTAGCATTGCTTTCGTCATCTCCCCATTGCACTTTAACTAGCTGAACTTCTCTGTTCCTCAACTTCCTAGTTTCTGACCCAAGGATGCGAGTAGGAGCTCGTCGAATCGTCGCATCACGCTCTACCTCTACATCTCTAAGCAAGCTCGGCTCTACCACCTCCGCGGTCTCATGTAAGCACTTCCTCAAATGTGATACATGGAATACATCATGAACACCACTAAGTCTGTCGGGCAACTCCACCCTATATGCCATCCGTCCAATCCTTTCCTTAATAGGAAACGGCCCAACAAATCTCGGTGCTAACTTCCCTACGGACCCAAAGCGAACAACATTTCTCAATGGAGATACTTTGACAAAAACCATGTCCCCAACCTCAAACTCAAGATCCGTCCTTCTCCGATCCGCATAAGATTTCTGTCTATCTTGCGCTGCTTTCATCCTTTTTCGAATTAAATCAATCTTCTCTGAAGTCTCTCTAACCATATCCGGCCCAAGCAAGATCTTATCCGTAGATTCCCACCAACATGTAGGAGATCGACAAGGCCTTCCATAAAGAGCTTCGAAAGGAGCCATACCAATACTGGACTGAAAGCTGTTATTATATGCGAACTCCACCAAAGGAAGATGTTCTTCCCATGTACCTCCAAAATCCAAGATACAAAGCCTCAAAAGATCTTCTAAGATACGGTTCACCCTCTCAGTCTGACCGTCCGTCTGAGGATGATATGCGGTGCTCAAACACAACTGAGTCCCTACCGCCTCTTGCAAACTTCTCCAAAACTCACTAGTGAAAATAGGATCTCGATCACTCACAATGCTGGATGGTACGCCATGCAATCTAACAATCTCTCTAACATAGACTGAAGCAAGCCATGGAGCGGTCCTCTTACTCTTTACGGGTATAAAATGGGCACTCTTGGTAAGTCTGTCTACCACAACCCAAATTCCCGTATTGCCCTTCCTCGATCTCGGTAACCCGTCGATGAAATCCATCGAGACACTATCCCACTTCCACTGTGGAACTTCCAATGGGTGTAGCAACCCACCGGGTTTCCTTTGCTCCACTTTAACTTGTTGGCACACTAAGCATCTAGCCACATACTCGGCCACATCTTTCTTCATACCGGCCCAGAAGAAAACTCTCTTCATGTCTTGGTACATTTTGTCTCCACCGGGATGAATAGTCATTCTTGAACGATGTGCATCATCCAAAATAGCCTTCTTCAAACCCTCATCTTGCGGTACACAAAGTCTACCGTCTCTATGCAACCATCCCTTATCATCTATGGTGTATCTACCCAAATGGCTGGACGACTCCCCTCTTATAAGCTTCTCTACCAACACAACCAACTGTGGGTCGTCTCGCTGAGCCTCGCCAATCCGTCTCAAAAGAGTAGGTCTAACCTCCAAGGATGCCAACAAACCAGGTACAAAATCAACAGAAGGTCTGAAGTCAAACAAAGAAAGAAACTCCAAGCTTCGTCGTTCCACGAACAATGGACTCAAAGATAGCCTTTTTCTACTTAAGGCGTCTGCCACCACGTTACCCTTACCAGGGGTATACGCTATCTCGAAATCATAGGATGCTAAGAACTCCATCCACCTTTGCTGTCTTAAGTTTAAATCCTTCTGAGAGAATAAGTACTTCAATGATTTATGGTCGGTGAACAACTCGAATCTCTCACCAAGAAGATAATGGCGCCAAGACTTAAGTGCGAAAACAATCGCGGCCAACTCTAGATCATGGGTAGGGTAATTCTTCTCATGCACTCTCAATTGTCTCCCTCCATAGGCTATTACCCTTCCCTCCTGCATCAAGACTGCGCCTAATCCTGTTCCACAAGCATCGGTATAAACAACAAACGGCTTACTCCCATCCGGGAGCACTAAAACTGGAGCGGTGGTCAAAGCTCTCTTTAACCGTCGGAAAGCATCATCACAATCTACATCCCACGAGAAAACCAGATTCTTTTTCGTCAAGCTGCCAACCCCAAGAAACTTCTTACCTCGGTAGCATTTCTAGGAACTTTCCAATCCTGGATAGATACTATCTTTGCGGGATCCACAGCTATCCCTTCCTTAGAGACCACATGCCCTAAGAATCGCACTTCTCTTCTCCAAAAATGGCATTTAGAGAATTTAGCTTTAAGACTATGCGCTCGAAGAGTCTCCAACACTTCCTTGAGATGTAAGGCATGCTCTTCTTCATTCTTGGAAAAGACCAAGATGTCATCCACAAAAACTACTACAAACTTATTCAGATACCCTCTGAACACTCTACTCATGAGATCAACAAAGTATGCGGGGGCGTTTGTCAACCCAAATGGCATCACTAGCCACTCATAAAAACCATCCGGAGTCCGGAAAGCAGTCTTCTCTATACTGTCCTCCGCCACTCTTAACTGATGAAACCCTGTAGCTAAGTCCATCTGCGAAAATACTGACGCGCCAACCAACTGATCAAAGAGATCATCTATCCTCGGTAATGGGTGTCTATTCTTCTTCGTGAGCTTATTAAGTTCCCTATAATCCACACAAAGTCTGAGGGACCCATCCGCCTTCGTGGCAAACACTACTGGAGCTCCCCACTCCGATATACTTCGCCTTATGAACCCCTTCTCAAGCAACTCCCCTACTTGCTTATGAAGTTCTCTTCTCTCACGAGGAGCCATGTGGCGTACTGGCAAAGACACTGGTTTGGCATTATCCACCAAATAAATTCGGAAATCTATCTCCCGCTTCGGAGGCAAACCCTTCACTTCTTCAAACACATCCGGATATTCCCGGACTACTCTGACAGAACACAAACTCTCGACCGAAGCATCGAGCGATTCAAGATAACTTAGCAAAACAGATTCCATGGGATTGCAAGAGATCTCGAGAGTGTTACCCAAGCGGGTCATGAGCCTGACAACTCTCCTTTCGCAATCAAGAACGGCACCATTACTGGATAACCAGTCCATGCCCAAGATCAACCCATAGCCCGTGAAGCCCAATACAAAAGCATCACATCTAAACTCAACGCTAAGTATAGAAATCTTCAAACCCAAACATATCATAGACAGATATATGGAGCCCCCAATTGGGTTTGAGACAACCAAGGGATCATCAACTAGACTGGTGTCTAAGTGCAGTGACTCAACTAACGATGATGAGATAAAAGAATGCGATGCGCCAGAGTCAAACAAAGTACGAACTGGATGATCAAACAGAAAAACCAGACTTTCAACGGAAATAGTTCTACCTCTCTGCTGAATCGGTGGAACTGAGAGAACCTGAACTTGCCCCCCTGACTGAGGTGGTGCTATAAGAGCTTGCACCTGGCCTCCTGAGGTAGACCCCGTCTTCTGCCCCTTCTTTGGGCAGTTTTTCACAAGATGCCCTGCTTCACCACAATGAAAGCAACCGGTCTTCTTCTTTTTGCGACAATCCTTACTAAGGTGTCCTGGTGTTCCACAATTGATGCACTTCTTCTTCGTCTTCTTTTTGTCACCATTGCCTTTTCCGCCCTTGCCTTGTTGTTGTTGTTGCGGTTTCTTCTGATCCCCCTTTTTCTCTGGTGCCTTAGAATTCTTATCATCCTCATGCATAAGTGCCATGTAGACAAGCTTCTCAAAAGTGGCCCCCATAGGAATGTGAGTCATAGCTATTCCTTGCAATGGTTCGTTCAAGCCTCTAACGAACCTCAAAGCCTTCTTCTCCGGTGTATTCACCAACTCTATGCCAAACCTTGCTAATTGATTGAATTTGTTGACATATTCTTTCACCGTGAGATTCCCTTGCTTCAAATTCAAGAACTTCTCCATAAACAGATTCTCTTCCGCCCTTGAGAGAAACTTAGCCCCAAACCTTTGCTTAAAATCTGCCCAAGAGTCAACAGGGCGTTCTCCATTAGTGACCTCCCACCAGAATGAGGCCTCTCCCTTCATTAACCAAGCCGCCAACTTGACTTTCTTTCCCTCTTCCACTTCAAAGATATCTAGCAACTCTTCCACTTCCTTAAGCCAATCTCTAGCCTCTACGAAAGTCTCTGAACCAAGAAAAGGTTTTCCTCCTATAGCCTTGAACTCCTTGCAAACCTTAGCAAAATTATCCACTCTAGGCTGAGGAGGAGGAGCGGTTGTCTCTGGTGTAGTAGCATTGGCCGGACCCGCAGCCGCGGCCCTAGCCTCTTGCAACCTCCTATACCATAGTGGTATAACTAAACCCTCCGGGATGTTAAGATCTTCAGCCATGCTGAAACGAAAGAGGAAAGATTCAAAAAGGAGATTCCGAAAGATAAAGATATGGCTATTGGGGATTATGCTTTTCTTTTTCAAAAACTTTTTCTCTTAGAAGACATGCTTTTAAAAATACTTTCTTCGAAAATACTCTTAGAAAGTAGTTTTTCTCAAAAATTTTATCTGTTCTGGTAACCTTAAGCTCTGATACCACGTGTAACACCCCACTCCCGCTATGATCACTCACTAAGGGAATGCCATAGCATCGGTGGAGTATTTTAGTGAATATAGAACAGAAAAATTACAACAAGACAGATATAAATAGTACTTGAAATTTTAAAACATCATCTCATAACAGCGGAAGTAAAACATGTCTGGTTACATCATAAAACCACAATAAAGGTCAAGTACAATATCCATCAAAATAAAGAAGTACATAATCCCACTCTCATACAATAGCCAAACAAAAGAAAAGATAACTGGATAACTGGAGCTTTACATCTATCCAAGCTCCTAAAGACTGGAACAGCAATCCGATCAAGCTCCACTACTGCTAGGATCCACCGTAGGACCTGAGGGTTGGGAAAAAGATAAAAACAACAGGGTCAGACATAAGTCTGAGCGAGTCCTATAACTTTAACAATACAATCGTTAAAGTAACCAGAGAAGACATAAACTGATATACGGTAACATATAGGGATGAATGGCTACCCTAAGCAGTCAACTAAACGAAGATAAAGGATAAAGACGCATCTACCCTCCCTAAGGTAAATTACTAAACTGCACCACACCAGTCGTTCCTAACTTAAAGGTTGATCCCACCCAAGGACTTATAAAATTTACTAATTAGTACCTGCGTACCCCTAGGTGACCAAGTAGGCGCCACGGGGCCCTACAATCCACTAGGTGTACACACTACTTCCCATTCGATCGGCTCCCTAACGTAGATACCCGTGCTGGCCCCACCGTGGGATGTATCATTCCCCAATGTGGCAACCTGATGAAACTAAAGGTGCACGGCTTATATCTACTCGATGCAACAACGGCTTACCTACCAGCCCGGGCCCACTCACGCATATGAAGCCCGTTGGACTTGCGTTGCCACCGCTAACCCGTTTGCCTCTTACAGTCAAGCCCAGTATGCGTGTCCCGTCCTCGACATGGGTCGAGCCCACAAAGATACGTATGGGTTACTGGTTGAAATGGGCCTCCACAAGCTACCCACCTAAGCTTGTCCCTTTTTCTAGTATATCCCACTTAACCCTTTAATCATGTTTTAATTACATGTTCCATTTTGGTTAAGTATTCTAATCGTATTTTCTATTGCCACCCAAGGCAACCACTAGATTTTCTCATGCCACCCGAGGCACCCACTTAACCCCTCATGTCCCTCTACATGCTAATGTGGTTAAGTGTTTCTTAATTAATTAATTAAGAACCTAACCTTTGTAAAGACCTCTCACATTAGACTGTCTTTTATGACCGCTGGTTAAGCCGGTTGGGTCCGGGCAGCCTTATGTCATAACAGAGTCTAACCTCGTGTCTTTACATTAATTACGTATTTAGTTTGTGCCTAAGACCTCTCACATTGGGCTAACATTTGTAGCAACTGGTTAAGCCGGTTGGGTCCGGGCAGTTTTACGCTACAACTGAGTCCAACCTCGTGTCTTAGTCAATTAATTACACCTAATTAATCACCCTCATAATTTTATATTAATTATCCCTAATTAATCAAGTTTTCTTAACATGGGTAGACCTAACTTAATAGGTAAATTCCCATGGGGTAGACCTAACTCAATAGGTAAATTCCCAACACATAGTATGGGTACACCTAACCAAATAGGCAAATTCCCATACTATGTTTATTTATTTTGTGTTATGCATAATTATATTAATTTCACACAATCTTATTAACTTATGCATTTAATTACCCCATCGTTCCCACGTAATTTCGTTCATGATATAACACATATAAAAGGTGTCAACTTGCATATGAATGAACATGTTTCAAAGGTGCCATCTTGCATATTAACAAACACATAACTTGCATATGAACTTGCATAACATGTCACATAACTTGCATATAATATGTCACATAACTTACATATTCATTTTGCATAACAAACTTGCATATTAGCTTATAGACTTGCATAATGTGTCATCATGAACTTGCATATTAATAAACATGTAACTTGCATATTTACATACATGTAACTCGCATATTAACAAACATGTAACTTGCATATAAAGAAACATGTAACTTGCATATTTACATACATGTAACTTGCATATTAACAAACATGTAACTTGCATATTAACAAACATGTAACTTGCATATTTACATACATGTAACTTGCATATTAACAAACATGTAACTTGCATATTAACAAACATGTAACTTGCATATTTACATACATGTAACTTGCATATTAACAAACATGTAACTTGCATATTTACATACATGTAACTTGCATAGCATATTACCATGAACTTGCATAACATGCATATGATTACATAGCCCACAACTTGCATATTTAGCATCATGCAAACATAACATACATCATATTAAACTTGCATAAGCTTACATACTCAACATGCATAAACATAAGATTAATGCTAACATCATATCATATGATTCAAAGCTCATTAACCCACATACAAAACCATAAATCTCATCACATCTCATCTAATTAGTTTACCAAAAGATCATCAAAGTGATAGAAACTCACAACTAGCAACTTTGAACACCAAATGAAGAAGATTAAGATGCTAAGAAGGGATTAGAAGTTGATTAGAGAGTGATTAGTATGCAACCCTCTTCATAAAATTAGTGGAGGCCATGAGAGCTAGCATTTTGCCATAGTTTAGTCACTAGGTTTAATTATGAATGAATTAGGGTAGGTTAGGGTCTTATTTATAGATTAGGCAAGTGTTTTAGGCCATAGGATTAACCCTAGATTCAATCCAAGCCATCAAAGCATGTCTTGGGGAAGAAGTCAAGTGTAGGAACCATCTAGGGCCTTTAGATTAAAGATGGACCATGAGAACCATTCAAATGCAAAATCTGCACTTGAGCGAATCGGCCCACGGGTTGACAGCCAAACACCCTGGATTAACCCCTAGTCGACCCAGCGGGCTCGGGTCGACTTCAAAAATCGGCCGGTTCGGTTATTCCCCTCTTCCAATTCGCTGTTTTGAGCATTTTTGCATATTTATTTATTAAATTTTCAATTATATATATATATATATATCAATATATATATATATATATCTACACAACCCATTTCACTTAATTAAGTATACTTTAATTTGGGAATTTTCGTGAAACTTCGCGAGGCCATATCTTGGTCATACGGACTCCGATTTTCGAAAACTCGGACTCTATTTCGCGTATTTTTCCGAGACGAACGCAATGGCATAGCCCGTTTCCCTTGATTCCCATTTTAGAATTAAATTCTGCCTCGATTTATGTTATTACAGGTTATTGAAAATACGGGTTGTTACACCCATAGTTGGGAGTTCACTTCTCGGTTTAATAATTAATTTAAAGGCTTCATAAATATATGCGTAAACGTTCTATCTTGGTCGATATCATTGGGAATACTACCTTAGGAAGAGCAGTTAGAGTCATGCGTAAATGTTTATAAGGTTAGATTAAAATTACTAGCCTTGGTAGGCATATATCTTGGGTCGAACCAAACAGGATACAACTATGTATTATAATCTATGTTGTACTCTTCTTGTTTACTAAAATAGTTGTTCTGACCCCTCCTCGTTACAACCTCTTAGATTTCTAGAGAAGGTCGGGTTCTCATAGGTGTTCGGTTTGGCTTTCAGTTCTCATTCTCTCTCATGCTCGGTACTGACAAAGTGACTTACTTTCAAAATGGTAGTTACTTGTGTTAGCACTAGTCTATCCAATTTGTTTCCACTATGATTTATTTTATCACACTCTGATTATGCTCATGCTTATTATTTGCAGGTACCAAATCTACATGCTCCATGCTTGGATGTGTTCGAGTTTCGATTTTTTTTCGAAATTTACGCTCAAAAAAGTGTGGGGTGTTACAATGTGATTATGGGATTCCTTCTATTATTATGTAAAGGATTTATTCTCTTAATGCCATTTTACTTAACTTACCTTACGTTAACTGGTATATTTGAGCTAGACCGATCCAGGTATTTATACTCGGGTCAAACCGAGTTTTTTCAGGTAGTAGATTCAAGCCTGCTTCGTTATCACTTTAGCTATATCCATCTGGAGCTATTTCTTAAGTCTTGCATTAGAGTATTTAAGTCACTTGTTGTATATTTATTGAGATGCTTCATATTTATATATGTTCCTTTGAACCATTCAGCTATTGTACACATGTATTATTATGATTCCACTATCTGTAATAATATGTGATATGTTATGTGATCTATTGTATTTTATATTTTGTACTTTGCATTGAATTCATTCCATAGTCATCATAGTTTATATTCGACATGAATTTAGTACATCTATCTACTTCAGGTAAGAAATAAAAATTTATACACCCAATCGACATATTTGATGCTCATCTAATACGAAATTATGGAAGATCGTCCTTAACCAGCCATATTCTCCACTCAGATAGACAGTGTTACTTAGTAACATTCTTTATTAGGGCTGGTCTCTGGGTGAGGAGTTACAAATCGCCTCTCAATAATGAAATTGCATGAAATAAAGATTTCCCACCTTTGTTGTAGGAACTTTTTCGTCTCCATGACTCATCATATTGATAAGAAATGGAAAACCATATAATGTAGATTTTCGGAACCATGCACAATACCAACCCTCAATTCCATATGCAAATGCCTTGCACCACTGACCCCCACCACCTTTTTCCATACCTTTTTTCCGTTCCTCCTCTTCTATCACCATTTGTAACACCCTGCATTTTAAAATATTTATTCAATTAAATAATTACGAAAAACAATGAATGGAAAACATACATTTTTGAAATTGTTAGAATTGGGTTTTGGAACGTGTACCATTCCTAGAAGAATTTATGAACGTACAAAGTTTAGCATCGAAAATATTTATATGTAAATGTATGCAAATAAAATTTATATTTTTTAAATTATGTATGTACATAAATTCCTAGAAGAATGGTCATTTGAAATTGAAAGGAAAAAGGTACCATTCGGGCAATATTTCAAAAGGAGTTGCAAATGGATCTTCCGGTTCACCATTCATTGATGGTTCTAGGACTGCTAAGCCGACATTACATGCAATAATACCTAGAATTACTACCGGAAAAATATATAAAAGATCATTGGGTCGTGCGGGTTCTCCATAATAATTATGCCCCATCCCTTTGGCTAATTTCTTTGGACATAAATCCAATTTTTCAAAAAAAAATTAAATTCCTTAGAATTTTTTTCATTCCCGTGGTATTAAAATGTCGCTGTGTTAGCTGGTTTTTTTGTTGACAGTCGGAACCTGAGAATATTCAAGGACCCATTACTGGGCAGGGTAAAGCCAACAGTACAGAGGCTCCGCATCAACGGGAGCCAATTTGGCGGCATGGCCAAGTGGTAAGGCGGGGGACTGCAAATCCTTAAACCCCAGTTCAAATCTGGGTGTCACCTGATCAATCAAAGATTTTTGATTTCTTATTCTTCCGATCTAATTCAATGAATTATTGCTCCGCAAGAAGTGGAGGAGACTCGACCAGATCTCTTACCCATTCTCATTTCAAGAGGAAGGCATCCTTGGTTAAGGTATAGACCAAAACCGGTCCAACTGGTCAAGAAAGCAATCGTCCATTTGCCCTCATTTCATAGGTTGAGCGAATCTCTGCGCAAAACATTAAGCTTAATGACATATAATGAGGGACTGAGCTCTCCATAGGTGGCTTCCGACTTCGGTTGCCTCAGAGATGATTCTCGAGTCAGGTACTTGACTCCACGAGAAATTGAACAAAAAGTTGCCGAATTGGCCTTGTTCCTGACCCTGCTTTACCTTAATTGTTATTTGAACAGGTTGAAATAGTTTTTTCAAATTAGGTTCCAAAGAGTCCTCCCTAGGGGAATCTAACTTTGTAATTTTTGAGAACGACAGGTTTAGTGCTAGCTTAAACTTTTTGCAAAAAACATCTCAAATCCGAGCTAATTTTAATTAATTACTTATTTTCTAAAATTAACGCATATAAATGGACATTCGGATAGAGGAAACTAATTGACATAAAAATTGAAACTTTTCTATTAGTTGATAACGCATGACGAAATTGACATTAACAAAGAAATAATATTTAGATATAAATTGCAGAGAAATGCGCAATATAAAAGCATGCCATAAATGATACAAAATTGTGTAATAAAAAGGAAGTTTGTAATAATGTTAATTAAGTAGTGTTTCAATTCAGAATAGATATGCGTATATTAATGTATTAATGGTGCACATTTGAAATGAAATTAATGCACGTTAAAAATGGCGTGTAACATAGGTGAAATAAACGTTAAAGATAACATTCATTGAATTAAAAAGGGAATAACATGCAGAAAGTTAAAACGAGAAAAATTATACATGCGCATTTATTTTTTGTTTGGAATTTGATATGGATAAGGAAAAAGAATGGGGGAAAGAATTAAATTACAACATTAAGAAACAGAATAGGCAAGAATTAATCACTGCATTTAAAGGCCCATACACATTTTCTCCAAACATGTATATTTATTTAAGGAAGATAATAAGTGGTTTTCTTTTAAGCGATGGTCCTGATTTTCTTTCAACAAATCTAACGGACCAGGTCCTTTTGAGCGACTATAAATAAACGTCTCGGACTAGCCATCGAATTTATTATTTTCTGAGCATACATGGAAGCCCTGACATTTCATTTCTTCTCCAAACTTTTTCTAAATCAAATTAAATTAGTTTAGGCCTTCAGAAACAATAATTGGAGAATGAAATTCATAGCTTAGCATTGTAGGCGCTCAAAATTCCTTTCCGTATGAGGTAAGTTCCATGGATCTGATTTCAATTCAATTCTTTTGCTTTCTTTTGGATTCTGAATTGTGAATCTGTGGTTATTATAGCCACAATTAATAATTCTGAATCGGGTTCTGGAATTGGAAAGCTAACAGGTAGGTGGATTTAATTATATTTTTCAATAACAGTATTTTTGTATCGTTTGATTCCTCTAAAATTTACAATAATTTTTTTTATTCTTCTTCTTTCCCCTCTTTTAAGTCAAAATACATCATTAATGTCAAATTTTGGTAATGCGCGAAAATTGAATAAACATGGGGTTATGCACAAATTTGGATAATTGAATTATAGTTAGATGCAAAATTATTGAACAGTAGTAATGCTCCAATTTATTTGAAATTATAAAAAAGGGATTTTTTTAGTGATTTAAGGCTATAAGAAAATATTTTGTCAATATTGTAATAAATAAAGGATTTGTGAATTTACATATTATTTGTAAGATATTCCTTTTCAGATTTAAATGGAAATAGTACAGAAATTTGTAGAAAAAGAGTCGTAAACCCAATTATGTCAAACTTTATTGTAATTGTACGAAGCAAAAAGAAGAAAACCAGTTAGAGATAGTAACTAATATATATTATTTATCAAATCTGAAAGTTAATAGTTGCCTAAATTGATTGGTTAGGAAAGAAGGAGGAATGTATTTGCATAATTTGGGTGAACAAAGTGAAATAGGAAACATGTTTGCAAACTGAAATTAGGGATAAATGAAGATTGGTGTGAAATAGGGAACTAACCGTATTATGCACTAATTCATCGACCTCATAAATAAGAAAATGAATGTTTTGCAATCATGGGTTCCTATTATAATAATTACCTTAAAACTATGGAAATATATTTTATTACATCTTTGACAGCCAATCAATTTACAATATGCCTAACTTCCCGAAAAGGATAAACAGTAAAGACGAAAAAGAAAGGTGACATAACTAAAATAAGTTGTAAATTTATAATTGAATATAATAAGCACAGTCCAGTGACAATAATATGTAAGAAATATTATAACATTAAGGTTATAATTTGTAAAGAGAAAAGAAAGAAACAAAGTTTATTATAAACAAACATGAAATTATGAGCCTAAATATATTCTATGGTAGCCTAGTAGTTAGGAAATATTCTATGATAATGAGCAAAGTTGATTTATAAATAAATGGTATTCGATTGAATATATTAATGAATATTGTAAGTCAACGAAAAAATGGAAAGTAAGCTAAACACATAAGAATAAATTAGACATAGGATCTAATAAAATAACTATATGTGTTTGATCTAGTCCGTAAGAACAAAGACCCTAACAGGGTAGATCATCGAAGGTGTTGGGAGATGGTGGGAGCACGTCCAACTTATTTGACAGGACCAGAGGGAAGTGCTAGACTTTTTAGGGATGTGAGGATACTCTGTGTTGGTTCTCTGTGTTAGTCTTCGGGGTGTACCCACAAAGGCATGGTCTGTACGTTACCATCAGGTGAGTATGTCTTAGCTACATTTGTTACACCGTAGTCCTGGGGAAGCCTAAAGTTTGAATGGATGATTCTTAGGATGGTTCAGTGGCTGCCTCGACTCGTAGACGGAGAGGCTTCATGGTCAAGACCCAACAAAGGATAGTAGGTCGTCGGAAGCCTGTCACCGTTAGTCGGAGCATGTACGCTAAAGACTGGAGCTATAACGAAAAGGCCAATGATCTTCACTATCGGGTCATTAGATAAGGGTACCATATGTTTGTTTAAATGGGTTGTTAGTATCGGGCATTTTAGATCTTTTCAATAGTCTTTCATTTGGGGTTATGCTGGTGGGGCCTTAAGGAGACACAAAAGAGACAAATCAACTTTATATATATCTATATTTCAGGACTAGCAAATTCATTTTATTTGTCCATCTCGAGGCAATTTTTGATAGGTATAGTAAATCCCCCGACTGAGTTCCATTAAGAACTCAGGTATTTGGTGCCTTCATGGCGCAACGTTGGAGATTTGATACGCCCTCGTAGCGTAAGATGGAGCTCCAGTACGTTTTCATAGTACAACAAGGAGGATACTATAGAGGTACCTGGTTAATTGGGCATATAGCCATATAAATTATTTATTAGGTTAATCTATTGGGGACTAGATGGGTATGATTAATGCATAAAAGTCAAAAGTATAGCGTGAAGTAAACCCGGACAACTTAATAAATAAAGAATCAATGATAGAACAGTATATGTAGTACTATTGTTTAAAGTGTAGTTTGTCCATTCACCAAAACTTTTGTTATGATCCCCTCCTCTTAACAACCTGTAACACCCCACGTCCATTAATGTCACCCACAAAGGGAATGCATCAACTTCTATGGAGCGTTTTAAGTAAGTATAGAACAGAAACTTAACAACAAGACAAATCTAAACAGTACTTGAAAAATTAAAAACTTTATTTCATTGCAGCGGGAAATACATATGTTTGATTACATCATCAAAACCAGAGCCAAGTACATAATATCCATCTTGACTAAATCAAAGTACATAAATTGAAAGACATAATCCCCAATACAAAATAGCCATAAATAAAAGAGAGGCTGAACTTTACTTCAGCGATCCAAGCAATCTTCTAAAAGCAAGAAGCACAGTTGTCCAAAATCAAGCTCCACTAGTGCTAGTTCCAACCTGAGCACCTAGGGGGGGAGGAAGAAAAGAGGAGGAAACAAAGGGGGTCAGACATAAAGTTTGGCGAGTGCGATAACTTTAACAATATAATCACCAAAGTAACTAGGCTAAGGCATAAGTTGGAAAATCAGGAAATGACCATGAACCATTGAGTATGGCAGAGTAAACAAGGAAACAGGATGAACAACGATATCGTTAAAGCGCACCTAACCCACTGTAAGATAATTACTAAACTACACCAACACTATGAGATAATTGCTATACTGCACCACCACAAGTATACTGCACCACCACTCCCGCCTACAGAACTTAATAATGATATTGGTAGTTTTGTGCATCCCTAACTGCCTTCATAGGTGCCGCCTGCCCCTATCTCCACTAGGTGTACCCACTACCCCCAAGCGATCGGCTCCCTAACTCGTGGATACCCGTGCTGGTTCCACAGTAGGGTGTATCACTCCCCAAAGTGGCAACCCAATACTACCAGAGATGCACGGCTTATACCTACACGATGCAACAACGTCTTACCTACCAGCCCGGGTCCACACACGCATATGAACCCGTTGGACTTGCGTTGCCACCGCTAACCCGTTTTGGCCTCTTACAGTCAAGCCCAGTATGCGTGTCCCGTCCTCGACTTGGGTCGAGCCCACAAAGATACGTATGAGTTACTGGTTGAAATGGGCCCCCATTACTTGACACAAGCTATCCACCTAAGCTTGGTCCCCTCTAGTACATCCCACTTAACCCACTTCTTATTCATGTTCACTTACATGTTTCAATTTTGGTTAAGTGTTTCTAATCGTATTTCCAATGCAACCCAAGGCACCCACTAGATTCCACATGCCACCCAAGGAACCCACTACACCCCTCATGTCCCACTACATGTTTATCTGGTTAAGTGTTTCTTAATTCATTAAGACCGTAACCTCATAAAGACCTCTCACGTTAGACTGGCATTTGTGGCAGCTGGATTTGCCGGGCGGGTCCGGGAAGTCTTACGCCACAAAAGAGCCTAACCTCGTGTCTTTACAATTGTTACATATTTAATTTATGCCTAAGACCTCTCACATTAGATTGGCATTTGTGGCAGCTGGATTTGCCGGGCGGGTCCGGGCAGTCTTACACCACAAAAGAGTCTAACCTCGTGTCTTAGACGATTAATTACTCCTAATTAATCATCCCCCAATTTGAATTACTTTCCCTATTCAAATTATCAATCAATTCCAAACTTGACTATGGCCATAATTGACTCAATTATGTCCACCCATTTATGGTATGTAAAATCATACCAATTTTCATCACAAATTTATTTTATGCCTTTTAGGCATTTATGCCAATTAAATCTTTTTAATATTATCCCCTTTTACCCCCACGTTGTACGTTTTTTCGTTTAACGTAAAATATACGTTAGACTCGAATAGTCTAACTCATGGAATAAAGAGAAAACATCACAATATACACATAATTAAAACATAGATCTAAACATAGGGGTGAACTTGCATGTGTGAATGATGTTCTACATCTAAAACTTGCATAGGCCAAAGTTACAACTTGCATAAACAACATATGTCATGGATCCAAATCTAAAGGTGTGAACTTGTTGAGATAATGGTCACAAACTTGCATAAATCATGTATGTCATATATTTACATCTAAAGGCGTAAACTTGCATAGGCAATAACCCTAAACTTGCATAACATGATTCATATCTCAAACTCATATATTTATATAAACTTGCATATGTGATTTATGGATCATAACAATGGTGTAAACTTGCATCTAACATGTAAATTATCATGTAGAATTTATCATCTAACTCACACATGTCATAGCCTAACTTAAGATCTAAAATTGATGTCACGAAACATGTAAGGTTATACTAACTTGCCTATGATTCTTGTCTAAATCAATATCTAAACTTGCATACCAACTTGTGATCTATCATATTAATCAACATAACCAAACTAGCACATGAACAACATGATGATTCAACTAGACATAAGCCAATCATGGAATTACAACATGGGTGATAGCATCATAACTTTACATCGTAAATGATAGCATCATAACATAACATCATAGAAATTACAACACAATTCTACAACATAATTACAACATGCAGTCAATAATTCACATCATATCTAAATTATCCGCATCATAACTCAATCCAATTAATTTACTAATTATTTTATTAAAACTATCGAACTCACGACTCAAAAGCGGTCTTGAATCTGAATTCTGATTTCTGAAGTTGAATTAGCTTTCATTTGAAGAAGATTCTTTGTTAGGGTTGAATAGAACTGATTTGATTTGTTGTTCTTCCACTCTAATTGGTGGTTGCTACACTAGGTTACAAGATGACAGCATGACGACCATAGTTTCAGTTTTAATTCTGATTTAGGGTTTGAGTCTATGGGTCTTTTTATAGAGTTTTGAATTAATTTAAGCCGTCGGATGATCTTAGGGTTAATCAAAACCATTCAGTCGGGATAGGGCGACACCTCAGCCCTAATGACTCAGCAAGGAGTCAGAAAGGACTCAGCAACATGGGTCAGACTGAACCAGAAAGTTGTGCAGGCCTGCTGCCTCGGCCTGGGCGCACTTGGCAGGTGCGCCAGTGCAAATTTGTACTGGCGCACTTCCCAAGTGCGCCAGTGCAAATTTGTACTTGCGCACTTCCCAAGTGCGCCAGTGCAATATTTTTTTTCTTGTTTTGCCACCCAACTTCGTTCGTCCATAACTCCTTCTTCCGGTACCCGTTTCCCGCAAACTCGGACTCTATTTCAACCAGAATTTCGAGACGAACACAATGGCGCAACCCCATTCCCTTAATTCTCACGTCTGATATTAATTATTCTTTATTTTAGTTAATTCGATTATTCAAAATTCCGGGGTGTTACATTCTCCCCTCCTTATAGGATTTCGCCCCTGAAATCTCTAAGTTAAGGAGAATGCATATCCTACCATCCAAACAACCATCTACTCAACCATCAAACACGGGCATCCATTGTCCTTATAAAATTTATAATGCTATATGAACATATGCAAGAAGTATGTGTATATGTTCCTTATCTAATGCAAAATCAGGCGGTCTACTGATTCAGTTGACCTCCTTAACGCAAACCATGATAGTGCCATGCGTCCATTATGTATGCGAAAGAACCTTATTGATACATATTATTTCTACATGTGTGCACAACCATTCATCAAAATGCAACATCCATATGATGGTACAATCATTATACATCCATTACTTAAATATGTACACACATTTATATGCAATATGCAATATGAAGTGACTGAGCCAATCTAGTGCCTAAAGTGTGTGTATATGCATCCACGAGCAACCACTAGCAAACACTTGCATCCACATGCATCCGTTAAACATAACATGTCTCAAACACATGTTTCAACCATAGGATTACCCTATCTAAAGGTCAAACATACTAGCGAGAGGACATACTAAAGATAAGATAAGTACAAGGTAAGCGATAAAGGAGAAATTAAAAGACATACCCTCGAAAAGAAAAGGGTACAATGAACGCATCTTCTCTTCCGTCTCCCAAGTAGCATTGCTCTCATCATCTCCCCATTGCACTTTGACTAGCTTGACCTCTCGATTTCTCAACTTCTTAATCTCCGACCCAAGAATGCACATAGGAGCTCGTCGAATCGTCGCATCATGCTCAATCTCCACCTCTCTAAGCAAGCTCGGCTCTACCACTTCCGCGGTCTCGTGCAAGCACTTCCTCAAATGTGATACATGGAATACATCGTGTACGCCACCACTAAGTCTCTCGGACAACTCCACTCTATACGCCATCTGCCCAATCCTCTCCTTAATTGGAAACGACCCTACGAACCTTGGTGCTAACTTCCCAACGGACCCAAAGCGAACGACGTTCCGTAATGGAGACACCTTGACAAAGACCATGTCCCCAATATCAAACTCAAGATCTGTCGTCCTCTTGTCAGCATAAGATTTTTGCCTATCTTGTGCCGTCTTCATCCTCCTTCGAATCAAATCGATCTTTTCCGAAGTCTCTCTAAACATATCGGGTCCAAGCAAGATCTTATCTGTAGATTCCCACCAACATGTAGGCGAACGACACGGCCGTCCATAAAGAGCCTCGAACGGTGCCATGCCAATGCTAGACTGAAAGTTGTTATTATATGCAAACTCTACCAACGGAAGATGTTCCTCCCATGCACCTCCGAAATCTAAGACACACAACCTTAACAAGTCCTCTAGAATACGATTCACCCTCTCGGTCTGGCCGTCCGTCTGAGGATGATATGCGGTGCTCAAACATAACTGAGTCTCTACCGCCTCTTGCAAGCTCTTCCAAAACTCGCTAGTGAAGATAGGATCGCGGTCGCTCACTATGCTAGAAGGAACACCATGCAAACGAACTATTTCTCGAATGTATACGGAGGCTAACCATGGAGCAGTCCTCTTACTCTTTACGGGAATGAAATGGGCTGTAACACCCCACATCCGTTAAGGTCACTCACAAAGGGAATGCCTTAACTTCAATGGAGCATTATGGGTACTGGAACAGAAATATTACAAGACAGACATATATAAAACAACGGAAAGTAAAGTGGAAGTACTTCAAATCACTTGCTAAATATAATTGTTTACAATAAAAGCCCATCAACTTCCAATACCCAATTTCATAGTTAAAATATCTGTCTTGCTCTAAAACAAAGAAGCATAAAATAAGTTGTAGTACTCTCCAATAAACCAAAGCAAGCCATAGCCAAGAGAAATCCAAGCCGTACAAGAAAGAGCCTTGGAGCTTGGTAAGATCCGAACTAAGCTGTATTCCCACCCTTTGAACCTGGGGGAGGGGGGGAACGGAAGAAAAAGAGGCGAAACAAAACGGGTCAGTCATAAAGACTGAGTAAGTCCTAGTGACTTTCAGCATAAAAACCAGTAAAGATAACATGGCATGAATAAACTGAAAGTAAACATAAGCATGATGACAAGATAAGCTACAGGAAAGATAACTAAGAATAACCTCATATGACTTTAGTCATGTATAACATTGCAAGGTTCCCATTCAAGATGAACTAAGTATAGTTCCGCAAGATTTCTATCGAGCATCGCAAGATTTCTCTGCTTCACCATTAAAATGATATCTATTTGCTCTACACCACCTAACTAGTATCCCAACTAGTAATCTATATAAAATGATAAAATCATAATGTGATCCCAATCCCCGAAAATTAAGGTTGCTTTCACGTGTACATCTATTATTTATTACCTAGATCTAATCTAAGGTTTTCTATCGAGTGCTTCCTAGATTCAACCAGGATTTTTGCCACCTAGGTTCAACCTAGGGATTATGCTACCTATTGAACGCTTCTTGGATTTAGGGTTTATTCCACCTAGGTCCAACCTAGGGATTATGTTACCTACGTGTATCATACGACCCTCAATGATTGTAGATACCTATGTTGGTCCCACCATGGGGTGTATCCAGTCCCATGGTGGCGGCCCGACACAATTTTAGAATGCATAGGGTATACTACTGGTGCCCTCCAGTGCCCTGTTTTTCTGCTCCGGAGTTGCGTGCACGCCCGCACTCCATTAGAACCACACCGTGCACCCACCTCCGTCGCTTTTAACCGCTTACAATCAACCCAGTAATCGTGCCCCACCCTGCCTAGTTTCAGGGTACCGTTGATACCTGATTTGGGTTACTGCTGAAATGGGTCCCCATTACTAGGGTTTCCTACTGGTTAAGTGTGTGGGACTATATATAAAGATATTACCCACCTTCCTGTGATGTACTTAACCCTCTCCGTCCATTACATTAAATTGGTTAAGTGTTTTCTCTTGTTTTACTTAACCCTACCACACATCATGTTATATTGGTTAAGTGTTGTTCCTTGTGTTACTTAACCCTATCGCAAGCCTTGTTATATTGGCTAAGTGTTCTCCCTTGTGTTAACTTAACCCCACCGCATGTCATGTCATATTGGTTAAGTGTATATTGATTTAGCCCACCTATTTATCATGTTGCGACGGTTAAGTGCTACCCTCTATTGTTACTTAACCTTACCACGCATCACGTTATATTGGTTAAGTGCATGTTAACTTAACCCCATCCACCAGTCATATTATAATGGTTAAGTGTTACCCTCGTGTGTTTACTTAACCCTACCACGCATCAGGTTATATCGATTGGGTGTAATCAACCTATTCAAGTTAGCCCAACCCGTCCGCAAGTCATGTTATAACAGTTAAGTGTTATTAGCCTAGCCACGTTACTTAACCCACCCACTCATATCATATTGGTTAAGTGTCATTAGTCTAGTCATATTATTTAACCCACCCATTGGTCTGATTAACAGTTATGTTGGTTGAGCCTGCACTTATAAGTTTTACATGTTCTTAACTCATACCGGTTAGGTCCACATTTACATGACAAATTTCCATGTCATCCCACCTAACCCTCTAACCATACCCACGTCTTATTATGGTTAGTATTCCTTAATTCATTCATTATGACGAATGAATCATGACCTCTCACATTAGACCGTGCATTTTGTGGCCACTGGATTTGCCGGGCGGTTCCGGGCAGATTTACACCACAAACTGGGTGTAACCTCGTGTCATAAACCGTTACGCCTACAATTTGGCCTTCGACCTCTCACATCAGACTGACACATTGTGGCTACTGGATTTGCCAGGCGGTTCCGGGCAGATTTACACCACAAACTGAGTCTAACCTCGTGTCAAAGGTTCATTAATGGTCGCATTCCACCCAAAACCCCAATATCAGTTCATGTGTTTAACATATAGAAATGTTCATGATTCACGTTTTTTCCCCCAAAACGTATTCCCAAATTATTATCATAATTCACTATAAGGTTATGCCAAGTTATAGCCTCCTATTTCCAATACATACCAACTACCCAAAACCCAACTTAGGCGCATTCATATTAAACTTTCTCCAAATCATAAGTTACCATATATGTTTCTACTCCAAATTTTACATAATTAACATATGCCCAAGTTCTAGGTTACATGTCAGTTTTACACATGTCAAGATTCATGATCTACATGTTTACAAAGCTATGCTTAATTTACATAGATCCAGTTTTTTATACCCAAAATTACATGTTTAACATGTTTACACCAATTTACCCATAACGAGTTCTAGCCAAATTACATATATCAAGATCCATGTCATACTACATATATCAAGATCCATGTCAAACTATATATGCCAATCCCCATTCTTGCAATTACTATTATAATGATAATACCCAAATATTCAATTTCATGTTAATGGTAGTAATACCCAAATATCCAATTTTTATGTTATGCCATCAATTCCACCAAACACATATATCCAAATAGGTATTATCCCAATATTCCCCCGTATTCAATCGTACGCAAATCGCGTTTTAGGCCTAGGTCCGAAATTGACCAAGGTTCATCAAAAGAAAATAAATAAGGGGAGGTAGAAGTTGCAATAAGAACAAGATCAGAAAGAAAATAGCATAAATCATCATGATAGGCATAAAGATTACAACTTGATGATAACATCATTACGAATCAAGAAAACTGCTGAATAGATCATAAACTGGGCATGAGAATAAAGATAGACAAGTCTCAAAACTCAAGATTCAAGAAGCAACAGAAATAGATCGATAAACATACTTAAATCCAATTTCACTTCATCACATGCCCATATTATATTTAAATATTTTAATCTGAAAATAACTAGAACTTACAGGGCATGGCTAGTGAATTAGGAACTGAATTTGTTGTAAAAATGTTGCGGCGTTGTTAATTTATTGTCTTGAATCATTGTAGAAGCCTTGTTCTTCGAATTGTGTATGAAAGCTTTGTCCTCAGAATTGATTGGAGTTTGAATGCTTAAGCTTTAATTTGGGGCGGCGGCCATGGTTCAAGAGGGAGTTTAGCAGCATGACGGCTTTAGTATTATTTTATTTGTGTGAATTTAGGGTTAGACTTGAGTTGTATTTATAGAATTTTAATCTGATTTGAGCCGTCGATGAAGCTAGAGTGAATCCAGACCATCCATCTCAAGAGAAGCCAATCAGAAAGTGACATGCAAGCCCTAGTGACTCAGCCAAGCCTCAGAAATCTACCAGAACCCGACCAGGCCAGCCAGGGCCTGACCAAGCCAAGTTTCTGGCTTGGGCGCATTTGGCAGGTGCGCCAGTGCTAAAATTGTACTGGCACACTTCCCAAGTGCGCCAGTGCAATTTTGTTCTGGCGCACTTCCCAAGTGCGCCAGTGCATTCTGACCCGTTTCTGGTTTTTCTGCCCAACTTCGTTCGTCCATATCTTCTTCATACGGTATCCGTTTTACGCAAACTCGGACTCTATTTCAAGCAGAATTCCGAGACGAACGCAATGGCGTAACCCGTTTCCCTTGATTCTTATTTTAAAATTAATTATACCCTGATTTCAAGTTTCAACATGTTATTAAAATTCGGGTTGTTACTTGGGCGCTCTTAGTAAGTCTGTCTACCACGACCCAAATCCCCGTATTACCCTTCCTCGATCTTGGTAATCCATCAACAAAGTCCATCGAAACACTTTCCCACTTCCATTGTGGGACCTCCAATGGGTGAAGCAATCCACCGGGCTTCTTTTGCTCTGCTTTTACTTGTTTGCACACCAAGCATCTAGCGACATACTCGGCCACATCCTTCTTCATGCCGGCCGAAAAATAAACTCGTCTCATATCCATGTACATCTTGTCCCCGCCGGGATGAATGGTCATCTTCGAACGATGTGCATCATCAAGAATGGTCTTCCTTAGGTCCTCGTCTTTTGGTACACAAAGTCTAGCGTCCCTACGTAACCAACCCTTATCATCTAGGGTATACCTACGGAGATGGCTCGATGACTCCCCTCTTTTAAGCTTCTCTACTAACTCAACCAACTGTGGGTCATCTCGCTGTGCCTCGCCAATCCGTCCCAAAAGCGTAGGTCTGACCTTTAAGGATGCTAGCAAACCGGGTACAAAGTCAACGGAAGGTTTAAAGTCAAACGTAGAGATGAACTCTAAGCTTCGCCGCTCAACAAACAACGGACTCAAGGACAACCTTTTTCTACTTAAGGCGTCTGCCACCACGTTACCCTTGCCAGGGGTATATGCTATCTCGAAGTCGTAGGATGCTAAGAATTCCATCCACCTTTGCTGCCTTAAGTTCAAGTCCTTCTGAGAGAATAAGTATTTTAGCGATTTGTGGTCAGTGAATAATTCGAATTTTTCGCCAAGAAGACAATGACGCCATGGCTTAAGCGCGAAGACAATAGCGGCCAACTCTAGGTCATGTGTAGGGTAATTTCTCTCATGTACTCTCAATTGCCTTCCACCATAGGCTATTACCCTTCCCTCTTGCATTAAGACTGCGCCTAGTCCTGTCCCACAAGCATCGGTATAAACGGTAAATGGCTTACTCCCATCTGGCAACACTAAGACTGGGGCTGTGGTCAAATCTCCCTTTAAACATTGGAATGCATCATCACAATCTACGTCCCACATGAAAACTAAGTTCTTCTTCGTTAAGCGTGTTAATGGGGCTGATATTTTTGCGAAGTCTTTAATTAACTTCCTATAGTAGCCAACCAACCCTAAGAAACTCCTCACCTCTGTAGCATTTTTAGGAACCTTCCAATCTTGGATGGCCACTACCTTCGCGGGATCCACAGCTATCCCTTCTTTGGAAACCACGTGCCCTAAGAATCGCACTTCCTTCTTCCAAAAGTGACATTTAGAAAATTTAGCTTTAAGGCTATGCGCTCGAAGAGTCTCCAACACTTCCCTAAGATGTAGGGCATGCTCTTCCTCGCTTTTAGAAAAGATCAAGATGTCGTCCACAAAGACTACCACGAATCTATTAAGGTACTCCCTAAACACCCTACTCATCAAGTCAATAAAGTATGCGGGGGCGTTTGTCAAACTGAAGGGCATCACAAGCCACTCGAAGAAACCGTCTGGAGTCCTAAAGGGAGTCTTGTCTATGCTATCCTCAACCACTCTCAACTGATGGAAACCTGTGGCTAAGTCCAACTGCGAAAACACTGAGGCGCCAACTAACTGATCGAAGAGATCGTCAATTCTCGGCAGTGGGTGTCTATTCTTCTTAGTAAGCTTATTGAGTTCTCTATAGTCCACACAAAGTCCGTGGGACCCATCTGCCTTCGTGGCAAATACTACTGGAGCACCCCACTCCGATATACTACGTCTGATGAACCCCTTCTCAAGCAATTCCTTCACTTGCTTACTGAGTTCTCTTCTCTCTCTTGGAGCCATGTGGCGCATTGGTAATGCAACCGGCTTTGCATTATCTACTAGATATATTCGAAAGTCTATTTCACGTTTTGGGGGTAAACCCCTCACCTCATCAAAGACATCAGCATATTCACGGACTATGGGAACAGAATGTAAATCATCATCGGATGCGTCAAGGGATTCTAGGTAGCTAAGCATTACTGGACCTCTAGGGTCACAAGAAATATCAGGGGTCTTTCCAAAACGAGTCAACAATCTAACTACCCTTCTTTCACAATCTAGGATGGCCCCATATCTAGTTAGCCAATCCATACCTAGAATTAAACCGTAGCCCATGAAGCCAAGAACAAAGGCGTTGCATTCAAACTCAACGCCCAAGATAAACACTCTCAAATCCCGACAAATCATAGAAAGATGAGCCGAACCACCGATAGGATTTGAGACTACTAAGGGATCAGTAACTAGACTAGTATCAAGGTGCAGTGTTTCAACTAATGATGTAGAAATAAACGAATGTGAAGCACCAGAATCGAATAAAGTACGGACAGGATGATCAAACAGAAAAACTAAACTTTCAACAGAAATTGCTCTACCTCGTTCTTGCAGCGGTGGGACCACGAGAGCCTAAACTTGTCCCCTTACCTGCCCTGGTGCCATAAGAGCCTGCACCTGTCCTCCCGAGGTAGACCCTGCCCTCTGCCCTTTCTTTGGGCAGTCCTTAATAAGATGTCCCGCCTCGCCACAGTGGAAACATCCAGTCTTCTTTTTCTTCCTACAATCTTTGCTTAGATGGTCGGTGTCCCACAGTTAAAGCATCTTTTCTTTCCTTTAGCATTGTTGCCTTTGCCACCTTTCTTATTCTATTGTTGTTGTTGCGGCTTCTTTTGATCCCCTTTCTTCTCGGGTGCCTTATTAGCATTGGCGCCCTTCTCCTCTTCATGCATGAGCGCCATGTCAACTAGTCTCTCGAAGGTAGCCCCCATGGGAATGTGGGTCATAGCTAACCCATGAAGCGGCTCGTTTAAACCCTTAACAAATCTTAGAGCCTTCTTTTCTGTAATATTCACCAAGTCCAAGCCACATCTCGCCAACTGGTTGAACTTGTTGACGTATTCTTTCACCGACAAATTCCCTTGCTTCAACGCCAAAAACCTTTCCATGTATAGATTCTCTTCAGCCCGCGAGAGAAACTTCGCCTCAAACCTCTGCCGAAAATCTGGCCATGTATCGACTGGACGTCCCCCATTAGTGACCTCCCACCAAAACGAGGCCTCATCCTTCATTAGCCAGGAAGCTAGCTGGACCTTTCTTCCATCATCCACTTCAAAGATTCCAAATAATTCTTCCACTTCCTTTAACCAGTTTCGAGCTTCAACAAATGTCTCCGTCCCGTGAAAAGGTTTTCCACCCATTGCTCTAAAGTCCTTACATATCTTAACAAAAGTATCGACGCGAGGAGGAGGGGGAGGAGGAGGAGGAGGAGCATTTGCTGGACCTGCGGTGGCGGCCCTAGCCTCGAGATATTGAAGAAACCAACCGGGTACATGAACACCCTCTGGTATCTCAGATGCTTCAGACATGCTGAAACGAAAAAGGAAAGATTCAATACAAAAGAACCGAAGGAAAGATATATGGCCCTTGGTGTTATGCTTTCTAAAATAAGTTTTTCTATTGAAAATACTTTCCTTAAAACGTACTTTTGAAGGTACTTCTTTATAAAAATTGTTTTGAAAAATAGTTTTTCAAAATTCATATCTGTTCTGGTAACCTTCAACTCTGATACCACGTGTAACACCCCACGTCCATTAATGTCACTCACAAAGGGAATGCATCAACTTCTATGGAGCATTTTAAGTAAGTATAGAACAGAAACTTAACAAAAAGACAGATATAAACAGTACTTGAAAAATTAAAAACTTTATTTCATTGCAGCGGGAAATACATATGTTTGATTACATCATCAAAACCAGAGCCAAGTACATAATATCCATCTTGACTAAATCAAAGTACATAAATTGAAAGACATAATCCCCAATACAAAATAGCCATAAATAAAAGAGAGGCTAAACTTTACTTCAACGATCCAAGTAATCTTCTAAAAGCAAGAAGCACAGTTGTCCAAAATCAAACTCCACTAGTGCTAGTTCCAACCTGAGCACCTGGGGGGAAGGAAGAAAAGAGGAGGAAACAAAGGGGGTCAGACATAATGTCTGGCAAGTGCGATAACTTTAACAATATAATCACCAAAGTAACTAGGCTAAGGCATAAGTTGGAAAATCAGGAAATGACCATGAACCATTGAGTATGGCAGAGTAAACAAGGAAACATGATGAACAACGATATTGTTAAAGCGCACCTAACCCACTGTAAGATAATTACTAAACTACAACAACACTATGAGATAATTGCTATACTGCACCACCACTAGTATAATGCACCACCACTAGTCACCCTAAGGTTGATCCCGCCTACAGAACTTAATAATGATATTGGTAGTTTCGTGCACCCCTAACTGCCTTCATAGGTGCCGCCCGCCCCAATCTCCACTAGCTGTACCCACTACCCCCAAGCGATCGACTCCCTAACTCGTAGATACCCGTGCTGGTCCCACAGTGGGGTGTATCACTCCCCAAAGTGGCAACCCAATAATACCAGAGATGCACGGCTTATACCTACACGATGCAACAACGTCTTACCTACCAGCCTGGGTCCACACACGCATATGAACCCGTTGGACTTGCGTTGCCACCGCTAACCCGTTTTGGCCTCTTACAGTCAAGCCCAGTATGCGTGTCCCGTCCTCGACTTGGGTCGATCCCACAAAGATACGTATGGGTTACTGGTTGAAATGGGCCCCCATTACTTGACAAAAGCTATCCACCTAAGCTTGGTCCCCTCTAGTACATCCCACTTAACCCACTTCTTATTCATGTTCACTTACATGTTTCAATTTTGGTTAAGTGTTTCTAATCATATTTCAAATGCCACCCAAGGCACCCACTAGATTCCACAAGCTACCCAAGGCACCCACTTAACCCCCTCATGTCCCACTACATGTTTATCTGGTTAAGTGTTTCTTAATTCATTAAGACCGTAACCTCATAAAGACCTCTCACATTAGACTGGCATTTGTGGTAGCTGGATTTGCTGGGCGGGTCCGGGCAGTCTTACGCCACAAAAGAGCCTAACCTCGTGTCTTTACAATTGTTACGTATTTAATTTATACCTAAGACCTCTCACATTAGATTGGCATTTGTGGCAGCTGGATTTTCCGGGCGGGTCCGGACAGTCTTACACCACAAAAGAGTCTAACCTCGTGTCTTAGACGATTAATTACTCCTAATTAATCATCCCCCAATTTGAATTACTTTCCCTATTCAAATTATCAATCAATTCCAAACTTGACTATGGCCATAATTGACTCAATTATGTCCACCCATTTATGGTATGTAAAATCATACCAATTTTCATCACAAATTTATTTTATGCCTTTTAAGGCATTTATGCCAATTAAATCTTTTTAATATTATCCCTTTTTACCCCCACGTTGTACGTTTGTTCGTTTAACATAAAATATACGTTAGACTCGAATAGTCTAACTCATGGAATAAAGAGAAAACATCACAATATACACATAATTAAAACATAGATCTAAACATAGGAGTGAACTTGCATGTGTGAATGATGTTCTACATCTAAAACTTGCATAGGCCAAAGTTACAACTTGCATAAACAACATATGTCATGGATCCAAATCTAAAGGTGTGAACTTGTTGAGAAAATGGTCACAAACTTGCATAAATCATGCATGTCATAGATTTACATCTAAAGGTGTAAACTTGCATAGGCAATAACCCTAAACTTGCATAACATGATTTATATCTCAAACTCATATATTTATATAAACTTGCATATGTGATTTATGCATCATAACAATGGTGTAAACTTGCATCTAACATGTAAATTATCATGTAGAATTTATCATCTAACTCACACATGTCATAGCCTAACTTAAGATCTAAAATTGATGTCACGAAACATGTAAGGTTATACTAACTTGCCTATGATTCTTGTCTAAATCAATATCTAAACTTTCGTACCAACTTGTGATCTATCATATTAATCAACATAACCAAACTAGCATATGAACAACATGATGATTCAACTAGACATAAGCCAATCATGGAATCACAACATGGGTGATATCATCATAACTTTACATCGTAAATGATAGCATCATAACATAACATCATAGAAATTACAACACAATTCTACAACATAATTACAACATGCAGTCAACAATTCACATCATATCCAAATTATCCGCATCATAACTCAATCCAATTAATTTACTAATTATTTTATTAAAACAATCGAACTCACAACTCAAAAGCGGTCTTGAGTTCTGAATTCTGATTTCTGAAGTTGAATTAGCTTTCCTTTGAAGAAGATTCGTTGTTAGGGTTGAATAGAACTGATTTGATTTGCTGTTCTTCCTCTCTAATTGGTGGCGGCTACTCTAGGTTACAAGATGACAGCATGACGGCCATAGTTTCAGTTTTAATTCTGATTTAGGGTTTGAGTCTATGGGTCTTTTTATAGAGTTTTGAATTAATTTAAGCCGTCGGATGATCTTAGGGTTAATCAAAACCATTCAGTTGGGATAGGGCGACACCTCAGCCTTAATGACTCAGCAAGGAGTCAGAAAGGACTCAGCAACATGGGTCAGACTGAACCAGAAAGCTGTGCAGGCCTGCTGCCTTGGCCTGGGCGCACTTGGCAGGTGCGCCAGTGCAAATTTGTACTGGCGCACTTCCCAACTGCGCCAGTGCAATATTTTTTTTCTTTTTTTACCACCCAACTTCGTTCGTCCATAACTCCTTCATCCGGTACCCGTTTCCCGCAAACTCGGACTCTATTTCAACCAGAATTCCGAGGCAAACACAATGGCGCAACCCCATTCCCTTAATTCTCACGTATGAGATTAATTATTCTTTATTTTAGTTAATTCGATTATTCAAAAATCCGGGGTGTTACACAACCTCGTTGGTAAGACAAGCGGTTGAGATTCTACAGCTTGAAGACACCTGCTAGTTAGTGTCATTATATTGGTAATTATGTATTTACTGTTATATTTTATTTGTTCCACTGTGGGATATTTTATCATGAGCTCTGATATATTTAGCTTTGCCCTTTTTCAGAATACCAGACAAATCGACTCGAGCTTCGGTAGATTTTTTTTCTTAACAAAAAATCCAGGTATGTCAAAATTCGGGCTATTACATTTGGTATCAGAGCTTAGGTTTAGGTTTCCTGTATAGATAATGAGTGAGCGTATTTGTATTTTTGAAATATAAATATAATATATATACCTATATCCATAGACGAACCCACTAATATATGAACAAGAAATGGAGAAAGTGGGAATTTGTTTTGTACATTAAGGAAATTATTATGGAAGTTGAGGATTATAGGTCCATGAGTTGCGAAGAATGTAGAGTGTATAAAATGTTCAGAAAAAAGATTCCATGCGTTAATATTTGAGATTTTGGTATTTCAGATTAGTGGATTTGGCAGAAGGGCCTTGTAAATTGAGAAAAGAGTAAGAAGGAGAAAAATGGATTATGAACCTATATATACAGTTGGTACAAAAGTGGTGCTAGTCTTATTCTTCAGTTCATACATAGTTTTGTAGGAATTTATATGAAGGAAAAGTTTAAGACAAAGAAATGTAATTTAGCACAAAGAATTTGGGAAATTGCAAAAGTTAGAAACCACTTTGTACTTAGCCTCACAGTTATAAGTTTTGGAAGGAACCTGGAAAAAAATGTAAAAGTAGAAAAACAATTCTAGAAAAAGATTTCAAGTCTTAAAATTTTAAAAGTTTACACTTTTCTTTAAAATTTATTGGTTTGTGGTATTAAGTATTGCATTAAAATAGTTTTTGAAGAAAATAGTGCAAACTTGTTTCAAAAAGAATCAAGTATGTAAACAAATAGTGGGGTTAAGCAATATAAATGGGTAAGAGAAAGCGTGAATAATTGAATTAGCCATATGAGGTGCATAGATGACTTTGAGTGAAATAAAATATAAAAGTTTTCTTAAAGGATGAATTGTGAGACACTTTAACTTATTCGAATAGGAAGAATTATAAGATAAGTTTTTATGAATCAATATGTTAGTAAGTAAACACGTTTTGTTAAAGTGACAAAGAAATATGCAGAGAAAAAGGGGTACAAAATATATGCCAAACATCATATTTTGTGATACCTATTTCAACAAATTAATAATAATAATTTTTAAGTTTCCTTGTTACTTTATACAGATTACAAAAATGCTCTTTAGAAAAGATTCATAGGAACTTATTCTTATTAATCCTTGTTGAAAATAAAATGTATATTACAGTAAACAAAGCTCAACTAAGTTAAAGTACATAATCCTATCTTCTCTTATTTTAATTTTAAGAATAGTTTTGGGAATATAAAATTTCATCTAATTAAATTAGTGAGAATGGTAGTTATTAAAGATTTGAGGAAATTTTCAAAAGATATTTCAAGTGGTTACTGCTAAATAGAAAAAGGTAAAAAAAAGTCAATTTAGAACTTGCATGATCCAAGGGACGAGGATAAAGAGGAAACGAGTAGAAAAAAAACAAGTTGAAATTTTTATAAGTAACTTTATGATATGGTTAGTAATTAATAGAAACCCTTTTTTAGCGACCCTTGAGGAAATAGGAAAGTTTTCTTTTAGTATAGATTTGTATTCCTTTGCATTGTTCTATTTTAGAAAAATAGAATAGTTTAGTGGGATATTTTCTTCCTAGATGTCTGAGGTTATAGCTAGGTAAGAACAAAAACATAGTATATTGTGAATTAAATAAAAATGAAGATAAAAGATGAAAAAAATTAAAGAAAACAAACAAAGACGACAATTGCAAAAATAGAGAACAATAACAGAAAATGAATTCTTCCGAAATAAGTTTGAGAAAATGAAAAGGAAATTTTCTTATGTAAATAGTACTTGGAATAGAAAATAAGGATTTTTGTAAGATTAGCAAATAAAGGTAACCAAGTATAGAGGAAAAGTGCATAAAAGTTGATGGAAAATATGTAACTTTCCATTTTCTAACTTCCTCTAACATGAGAAACCGAATTCAGAAAATTAGACTTTTCTGAAATTCGTGAATTTAAAGTTGGTTGTGGGGTTTGGATGCAAAAATTGGATGAACTACATTCTTACTCCATAAGAGTGTGAGAAAAATTGGATGAAAAAGCGTTTTTAATTTTTAAAATATTACATTTATATAGAAATTGCCAGTATATTTAGTATGTGTGCATCTTGTTTTCAAAAGATTTAAAAAAAAAATACATTCATATAGCAGGTACCGCTTAGGCATTCATTACATTCATGTATTTTGATGTTGTGTTACACTTCGCACAAGTGACAAATGGTTGCAAAATTGGATGTACACATGATGGTTGCAAATTATGCGAGAAAATACATAAATTTACCCTTTATTTAATACCGGGGACGAAATTACCTAAAGGATAAGAGAATGTAACACCCCACATTTTTATAATATTAATTCAATTAAATGATTACATAAAATGAATGGAAGAAGGACAATTTTGGAATTGTCAAAATTGGGCTTCAGAACGTGTACCATTGCATTTGTTGAATTTTTCTAATAAGTTTACATTTATAATATATTCCGAACGGAGTTCTTACGAAAAACGTACGAACATATGAAGTTTAGCATCAAAAAATATTTGTATGTAAATATGTGAAAATATAATTTATATTTTTAAATTATGTATGTACATAAATTTCTAGGAAAATGATCGTTTGAAATTGAAATAAATGGACAGTCAGAAAGAGAAAAGTAATTAACCTAAAAATAGAAATGTTCCTATTAATTGATAATGCATGTCATAATTAATATTAACTAAGAAATAATATTTGTTATAGAGTTTTTTGGATGTTGTACTTCATTATTTTTGATATTACATAGAGATTATGGGTTATTGTATTGGAGTAGATATACTTCAATATCGGGTGGTGGCCTTGCCCGAATTCGATATTGGAGTAGATGGGCGGTGGTTTATCCGGAGCTCATCTATCTACGATCCTTACATCCCCAGAGCCGTGTTAGGTTTTATCTTGTATTCTTATGTTCTATAGTTGGACTCTGTAGCTTTGATTTTATTATATATATATATATATGCTCTCTTCTCTTCAGAAGATCACACATTTTTGTTTCAAAAAAAACTAAGAAATAATATTTAGATATAACTTGCGGAAGAAATGCGCAATATAAACGCGTGTCATAAATGGTACAAAATTATGAAATAAAAAGAAAGTTTGAAACAATGTTAATTAAGTAGTGTTTCAATTTAGAATAGATATGCGCATATTCGTGTATTAATGGTGCAAATTTGAAATGGAATTAATGCGCGTTAAAAATGGCGTGTAACATAACGGAAATAAATGTCAAAGATAACGTTCATTGAATTAAAAAGGGAATAAACACGCAGAAAGTTAAAGAGGCAAAAATTATATACGCGTATTTCTCATTTGAAATTTGATATGGATAAGCTAAGGAATGGGGAATGAATTAAATTAGAACGTTAAAATTATAATGTTAAGAAATAGAATATGCAAGAATTAATCACTGTATTTAAAGACCTATACAAGTTTTCTCCGAATGTGTATATTTATTTAAGGAAAAGAATAGGTAGTTTTCTTTTGAGCAATTGTTCTGATTCGCTTTTCACGAATCTAATGGGCCAGGTTCTTTGAGCGAATATAAATAAATATCTAGGGCTAGCCATTAAACTAATTATTTTCTGAGCAGACCTATAAGCCCTACCGTTTCGTTTCTTCTTCAAACATTTTCCGAATCAAATTAAATTAGTTTAGGCCATTAGAAACAAGAATTGGAGAATGAAATTCATAGCTTAGGATTGTAGGTGCTCAAATGTAACGTCCCGTATTTTTACGGTATAATAATTAATTAATTTAATTATTTAAATAGCCATTTATTGATTTAAATGGTCATTTAATTAAATAATATTGAATATTTAATTAATATAAATAGTAGAATAATATATTTGATTTTCGAAATAGTCGTAAATAGTAGAATTCACAATATTGTGTGAATTGAATCATTTAACTAATTTAATTCAGTTTAGAATTGAATTATAATAACGGTTCTATTTAGTAAACAGTGTTAGAATGTATAAATTATATTATAAGAATAACCGAACTCGAAATGGCGTGATAGTTCGTAATTTGGCGATTCGAACTTTAAATGAATATACAGAATCCGTTTTAAGCCGGATTTCTATGAAACAAGAAACGTTCGGAGCTGGTGAAGTATATTTGTAACAACACCCATTTTGCCCAACCTTAATCGATCGCTAGATCGATTAAAATCGTTCAAAAACTGCATACGTTAACTTTGGGAATACAATACATTAGAACAATAACAACAGACTTTTATAAACATCATAGTAATGTTACATCAGAGTACAGAATACCAGAGTACAACGATAAATAAAATACAGCGGAAGACTTATTACAATAAATTAATGCAATACACAGCGGAAGACTTTCTATACTCTGGACACAACTTTAGACTTTGATCCAGAATCCTGCTCAAGAGATAAATATCTGCAAAAAGCTACTCGACTGCCCGGGTGGAAAAGAGGGCACCCGAGTTTGCAAGTGAAACAAACTACAGGTCAGTCATGGGACTGGTATGAGAAATCTAACTTAACTAATCTAATAATATGGCAATCACAGGACCACGCCGCTAATGCGGAACGGGTTTACTCCATTGGATTACTAGTGCATAAAATAAAGTAAATCGTTAAACAACGCAATGCTTTTTAGAAAAATGAAACCATTATAAGACTCAAGTCCCATCACACAATGCAACGCAAACCGGAGGATAGAGTTTTACCTTATAATGGTCAAAAATGCTTGATACGATAAAAGCGGATTTGATATTATTATTAGTGTATATATTTCAAAAACAATTTCAATCATAATGTATCAATCATAGACGGTATGGGTACCATATATCATGTCGCCATACTAGTTCTACAATCAAAACCACATGGTGTCGTATTGGAAATTGGGTTTCCATCATGAGTCGAGACTAGGGATCGTCCCCTCCGATTAGAGAAACTCTAGCAAATGCCTCAGGATCACACATATGGGCAACCCTTGGATGTGGTAGGGCCGGTCCACACCTAACGTTAGTGGATTGGCAATTCCTGAACACACGCTTCCCAGTCCTTTTGGACCTCCAGTATGAACACTTCCGGCCAATAAATCCGAGGTACCTCATAATCCATCATCCACATAAGTAAAATGTCAGGGCTGGTAGGTCACTGACACCACTCTAGCTAGAAAGAAACGTGTGCACTCCCTACGGTCGATATCCCTTTTTGACTCATACCGGGGTGTGAGGCTCGCGAAGTCACGCTATACACAAAGCTATGCCTAAATAGGCTATGCTTTGATCATCAACCACAAGGCTTTGCTTTTCAACAAAAGCCTTGATCCATGCATCTTAGCACGCCACATTGTCAATCCATACCATACCATTGAATCCTGTCAATATATAACCTCTAAGCTCGTATGTCTTAGAGAAGGGTGTTAAACACCAAACAGATATATATTTAACAGAGATCAACGAATACAGCATAAAGGAATACAACGTCAGACATACCATTGATTTACAAGTTCGTTCTGGGTCTGAACGAAACTGGAGGCACCTTATTCCTCGCATATCCGAACAATCAACAAATACGTCCGGACAACTACCACTGCAGCCCCTTCAAGGTAGCTACTCGAATCACGGGCATCAGTAGTCCTCATCCATTCGATGTGAAGGTCGTCGGTCTTCAATCACCGTCTTCAAATCTTCGACTTAAATCGTCGTAGTAATTATTTGAAATGAGCTGAACTTGGTCTTTTCAAATAATCTTCGAATAATTATCTTTTAAATCATTTCATATCGTTCATATTTATTTATAATGGTTTATCTCTATTTTTATTTATTTGAAAATAGCTCAATATTATTAAACGACGCTTCGGGTCAATGGGCGGCCCTGGCGCTGTTTTTACCAAAATTTGATTTACACATTTCTCGAAATCTAACCGTTGGATTTTGACGAAATTTATATCGTTGAAAGATCTTTCCAAGGCGGTCCTAATGGTTCCAGTTTTGGGAAAATTGAAAATCCGACAGTTGGATCTTTCGGTATAATCGTTTGAAGTTACGATTTCAAATCGTGAACTGCAGCAGCGCGATTCGTTTTATTTTAATTTATATCTATATATATATATATACAAATATAATTCATTCGTTCGACGATTTCAAATTATTTATTCTTTAAATAATTTTCTACACTTCGTATTCAAGTTATTTTTAATGAACAGAAGTCTATTTCAAAACATGTACATTTTCTTCATTCCTTATATGATAATAAAAATGTGAATTTTTATTGTTTATTATTTCCATTTCCAACGATGAACACTTTTCTATATCCTTTACTTACATTTCATTAAAATGTAATTTTTAATGATAACATGTATTTATATTTAAAACATGACATTTTCCTATTCATTTAATTTCATCAAAAAATGTGACTTTTCTATTCTTCCTTTATTTACATGAAAAATGCAATATTTTTCCTTTAATCTTCTATTACATAATAAATGTAATATTCCACATTCATTCTTTATCTACAATGAAAGATACGATCTTTTTATTTCATCTTTAGTTACATTAAAAATGAAATCTTTTTATTTTATTTTTAATTACATTGAAAAAAATGTAATCTTTTAAAATCTGTTCTTTTTATTGTCTCTAAAATGACAACAAAAATATAAGTTTTTCCTTTTTTATCTACCCATTTATTTACATTTAAAATGTAAATCAAAATGTAACTTTTAAATCTAATCTTTTATTTACATCTAAAATGTAAATAAAAATGAAATTTTAAATTAGTTCTTTTATTTACATCTAACAAATAAAAGTTTACTTTTAAAATTCGTGTTTCTATTTACATCTAAAATGTATTCTTTTAAACAATTTCTAATATTACATTAAAAGTATAATTGAATGTAATCATGTTTTGATTATGAAAAATTTTCTACATTACTAACATTACATTAAAAATTTCAATTTTTAATGAAATCATGTTTTTGGTCAAAACATGAACATTTTCTATTTATTCCTTTAAAATGACAAAAATGTAAATTTTGGTTTCATTCATTTTAATTGACAAAAATGTGCATCTTTGTTTTCATCTATTTACTTTTACAAAATATGCCAAATTTGCTTCAACTATTATAAGTTAGCCAAAGTGACAAGTTTGATTTCAACATTTATAATTTGATAAAGGTGACAAATTTGGTTTCAACTAAACTAACTAGACAAATATGTTGTATGGATGCTTGAGGGGGAGAGAAAGTTGTTCAGCGTTCACAGTTTATACAAATTGATTAACTTTGCTGGAACTAAGAGGTTGGGATTCGTACATATGTGGTACTTCAAAATTCCTGATAAAGTTAAAATCCACATGTGGATTGTGATGCATGGTCGTTTGAATACGGTCTCCAGGCTTAGACAGAGAGGTGTAAACGTAGTGGGTGGCTGTGTGTTTTGCGAGCATGACGATGAAGACTACCATCACCCCTTTTTGAATTGCGACTTTGCGTTTTACATCTGGACTAAATATTTAGTTTCTCTTTACTTGGACTTGCATTGGGGTGATTTCATTTATGATCAATATAACTTTTGGCACTTCATTTACCCGGCCTTAGATGATTCACACAACAGTTTTCTTTTTGCTTTGCTGAACTTTGCTTATACTTGGATTTTATGGCATGAGCGCAACTCCAGAAAATTTAAATGCAAGATGAAAGCCCCTAATAGTATCATTTACTCCATCCTTAACTTTGTTTATGACTGGGCATGCATGGAGAGGAAGAGGCATGTGGAGAGCATCGCTGACCGGGTGCGCAAGCGTGTGCGACACATCACCGGTGCTGACGCTTAAGGATGATGGCTGCTGCTTAGTCTTTTGGCTTTAAGTATTATGTTTTGTAATGTTATGTAGTATTTGCTCTCTCTTTTTGTCAGGCCGTATGTATTTATTATGATCGCTGTGTTGGAGCGATAGCCTATTTTTTGGTTGTACATATGTTGTATATACACGACTTGTTATGCTATGGTAATATATTAAGGTGTGAAACATGCTGATTCACTACCTTTTCCTTTCAAAAAAAACTAGACAAATATGTGTGTTTGAGTTCAACTAAATAAATTAGACAAATATGTTTTCTATGCAATCAAATGAAAAATAAAATGATATTTTATTTGTTTACCTTTTTCTATTTAACAAAAATGGATTTTTTGCTTAATCTATTTCATTCCAATAAAATGATTCCCATTACAATAAAAATGCAATCTTTGTGGTCTACACATTTCTAATGATTCATATTACAATAAAAATGTAATTCTTTACTATGGTTTTATTTGCATATAAAAAGGCAAATAAAAGATATACTTCTTTTTCTATGTTTTTATTTGAATCTAAAAGGTGAATAAAAATGTACTTTTTATTTCTATGATTTTATTCACATCTAAAATGTAAATAAAAAGGTGCTTTTTACATTCATGTTTTTTTTATTTGCAACTAATTTGCAAATAAAATGTACTTTTAAATTTCGTATCTTTTATTCACATCTAAAATGTGAATAAAATATACCCTTTTTGTTCAAGTCTTTTATTTACATGTAAAATGTAAATAAGATATACTTCTTTATTCATGCCTTTTATTTACATGTAAAATGTAAATAAGATAAACTTTCTTTTGTAATACATGTTTTGATTTACATGAGAAATGTAAATAAAATATCATTTTCTAATGTTTCATACTACAATAAAAATGAAATTTTCTTTATTTTATATTCCTTTCTAAAAGTAAAAATGAAGTTTTTATTCTAATACCGGTGTGACGGCCCGCTCCGGACCAACTGACATTTACTCCAAAAGTGCGCTGTACACATGTCCAGTTAGCACGGAACGGGTCGTCAGAAGGAAAAGGAAGAAGGAAATGAACATACAAAGAACCTGTAGAATGTCTCACAGCGCATAGGATAAAATATAATAATAACATACTTGACATAAAACAGGTGAGACAGTGCATAAGCTGAAACAACTAACATAGCAGC
This sequence comes from Allium sativum, assembly GCA_030737875.1. NCBI lineage: Eukaryota > Viridiplantae > Streptophyta > Magnoliopsida > Asparagales > Amaryllidaceae > Allium > Allium sativum. The sequence goes on along the minus strand of CM060926.1, from coordinate 1,010,244,249 downwards.
GGAAAATGTAAGTACAGCTTATGATCCGAAGTTAAACATTATTACAACTTTCAAACTGTCTCAAAGCAAAAGCAAGATAAAGGAGGTGCACTACTAATGCCCAAGTAGCGACCACTAACGACACAGGGAGAATATATATATATATCATACGTGGAAGCCTCCTGCCCGCCTCCGAATCAGTTACTCGCGCATCACCAGCTAACATGTCTCTAGTCTGCTCGTGTGAGCACCCAGAGTAATAAGAGGAGACATAAAACTCTGGGTCAGACATAAAGCCTGGTATGAGCGATAAGCATCTAAAGTGAACAATAACAGGTAGACTAAAACATACCTGAACCTGCAACCAAAGAGTTACCACTACATATTGTACAACACTCTAAGGTGCCATATCAAACGGTATAAAGATACGGAGGTGGGGGTGTGCATGTCATAGTGATGGAAAACAATCAAACATTGCATCCATCCTCACATCTCTCACTCAGTGCGTAAAGCATACGATATTCACCACTTCGATCACCCATCCTTGCTACGATCACTTTGCCCCATGAAGTCATAAATGGCTTCACTGCACTGATAACGTAGCCACTAGTCCTTTGCTATGTCCACTTGCCCCATGGAGTTATTCACCCCATCTGCGCTGGCTCATAGCCTTACCATTCCTTACTATGTCCACTTGCCCCATGGAGTTATTCACCCTATCTGCGCTGGCTCATAGTCTTACCAATCCTTTACTATGTCCACTTGCCCCATGGAGTTATTCACCCCATCTGCGTTGGCCCATAGTCTTACTACGCATCACCTTGCCCCTCGAGTCGTAATGACTCTACTGCACTGATAACGTAGTCCTGCTACCATCACCTTGCCCCTCGAGTCATAATGACTCTACTGCACTGATAAGTAGCCCATCATCCATTTTTAGTGATGAATCGAAGTTAAGAACGTCGACAACTCCTTAGCACACGTCCCGCAGCAAAGCCCAACCATGAAGTGAAATCATCGGTTCCCAACTGGATCCTGAGCTCCAACTTCCCATATTGGACTACCTTTGCATATCGGGTCATTGGTCAATACTGGGTCGGGTCGGGTTCCCTTCAAGCCATCGGTTCGGGTCGGGTGTCCATTCTGAGTCGGGTCGGTGTGTTGTCCTCCCCTGTAGCGGTTCGGTTTGGGTTCCCAACATTGCATCGGTTCGGGTCGGGTGTCCCACTTCGGGTCGGGTCGGAAGGCATCTCCCTTCCAGTTCGTGCTTCCGCTCCGCTCCGCTCCCTCGTTCTTCACGTGCTCCGATCCGATCCCACCTTCTTTATCCGATCCGATCCCAGTTCAATTAGCGTGGCCTTCCTTTTTGCCAGTTCTCTCAAGTGTCAGGTTCCGATCCGATCGAATCCCTTGCCCAGTTCAACATATCCGATCCGAGCCCCCATATCCGATCCGATCCGAAACCTGCACTGTTTCCTGAAGCTTTTCCAGCAAGTGTTTACGCCATTCGACGACGTTTTCGACCATTCTAACTATAGAAATCAATCACAAAGCATCTCATACAGTCATAGCAACATGCATAATCAACCACAAACATCAAAACATCAATATGATAGGTTAAAATGGATCAAACATACCCAAAACCCTATATTTCCCCTTAAGCATGTTTAGGTGAAACTAATGATAGGATTAGCAAAACTTAACCAAATTAACCCAAATTCATATCAGAGGTCTAAAACATCATTTAAGAATTTATGAACATTTTTCCAGAATTTTATCATGTTTAAATTCGCTAATTAACACTAATTACCCTTAATTAGCCATAATTAGTGCAAACCTATGCAAATCACTCACCTTAGCCACAAATAAACTAAGATCTGAAATAAATCTCTGATTTGATGCAAATCCCAATGCTAAACAGCAGCTCCAATGTTGATTTGGTGTAGATATCCCTTGATTAGATGTTGCTAAGCTTAATCCTTGATCAAAAGATGATTTGGAGGTGATTTAGAGGTTGGAGGCCATTTTTAGGGTTCCTTGGTGATAAGTGGAGGCTAGAAAACTGAAATGGAATGATTATCTACTTCATTTCAGCCTCCCCATAACCCTAATCCCGAAATGGGTTATGGGCCTACTCACTAATCACCCTATTTGGTCCGGTTAAGCAGTTTTTCACCTTCCAAACATTAATTCAGCCATATCTCCCAAACGGTAAGTCCGTTTGGCTATTATGACCACTCTACGGAAAGGTAAACCATCAAACGAATCTAATGGAAGTGGTTTCAGGTCAAAATTCCTTTCCAATCAAAAGTTATGGCCAAAACAAGATCAGCTAGGGGCAAAATGGTCATTTAAAAATCGACAAAAATCATGAACATGGGAAATGACTCTAATGGATGTTTCCCAAAGTTACATGACCATACGACTTCATATGGGAAAGAAATAAATATTCTACGATCCTATGATGCGTAGAATACGGGTCGTTACACTCTCCCCCCCCTTAAGAAATTTCACCCCGAAATTCCTTAACCAAAACACACAAAGGGTCCCGCATGCCTATCAACCATAAAACAACAATCAAACATGCAAAACAAGCAAAACAAGTCTACCCTAGCATGCGGAAAAACTAAATTACGAAGTAAGTCTTACGAGGCAAAGAGTTCTGGATGTGCCTTCCTAATACTCTCCTCTGTCTCCCAAGTACAATCATTCTCGTTCTCGCCCCACTGAACCTTGACTAGCTTCACCGCCTTCCTTCGAAGTTGCTTCGTATCGTGCCCCACAATACGAATCAGCTTGCGGTTCCCAACCGCCTCGGGTTCTACTTCAAAGTCCTCTAACTGATCAGGTGAAATAGTTACATCTGAGTCGTGAACGAACTTCCTTAATTGGGAAACATGAAATACATTGTGAACTCCCGCCATCTTCTCTGGTAAGCCGACTCTGTATGCCAAATTCCCAACTAGTTCAAGAACAGGGAATGGGCCAACAAATCTTGGTGCTAACTTGTCTCTCCTGCCAAATCGTATCACGCTCTTCAACGTAGAAATCTTGACAAACACCAAGTCACCAACGGAGAATTTTAAGTCTCTTCTCCTCTTATCAGCATAACTCTTCTGCCTATCTTGGGCAGCTTTCATTCGTTGTTGAATGATCTTAATCTTATCCGAAGTTTCCCTCACCACATCTGGTCCAAGCATAAACTTCTCGCCAGTCTCTATCCAACATGATGGTGAGTTGCACGGTCTTCCGTACAAAGCTTCATATGGAGCCATACCGATAGTGGATTGGTAGCTATTATTATATGCAAACTCTACTAGATGCAAATGATCATCCCACGATCCACCAAAATCCAATATACATGCTCTCAAGAGATCTTCCAATATACGATTCACCCTCTCTATCTGACCGTCGGTCTGAGGATGATATGCGGTACTGAGATGTAATCCTGACCCTAGAGCCTCTTGTAAGCTCTTCCAAAACCCACTAGTGAACAACGGGTCTCGGTCACTCACAATGCTTTTAGGTACTCCATGAAATCTCACTACCCACTTCATATACAATTCTGCCAACTTGGCTGCCGTTCTGGTCGATTTGATTGGTATAAATCTTGCGCTCTTAGTCAATCGATCCACAATTACCCAAATGCTATCACATTCTGATCTAGTCCTTGGTAAGCCATCTATGAAATCCATCGAGACTTGCTCCCATTTCCATTCGGGAATTTCTAGTGGTTGCAACAACCCACTAGGCTTCTTTTGCTCAGCTTTAACTAGCTGGCAATTCATGCATTTGGATATAAACCTCCCAACGTCTCTTTTCATCCCTTCCCAGCAGTAAGTCTGCTTCATGTCTTGATACATCTTATTACCACCGGGATGTATAGTCAGTCTTGAGTGATGACATTCTCTAAGCACTTCATCTCTCAAACCATTCACGTCGGGTACAACTAGTCTTCCATTCTTTCGAAGCCATCCATCTCGATCAAGCCCATACAAATTCATCTCCTCACCGTCGATGTTCATCTCTAACTTGGAGATGATTTCCAATAGATTAGGATCGTCCCTCTGGCTGGAACCAATCCGCTCTATCAAAGTGGGTCTGATCGTCAAACTAGCTAGCATAACTGGATCCAATTCGCACTTTGGTCTGAAATCAAGCCCCGCGATATACTCCAGCCGCTTCCACTCAACAAACATTGCCCCTAAACTGGCATGTCTCCTACTCAAGGCATCGGCTACCGCATTACCTTTCCCAGGTGTGTATGCGATATCAAAATCGTACGAAGCCAAGAACTCTAACCATCTCTGCTGACGGAGATTCAGATCTTTCTGGGAGAAGAGATACTTTAACGATTTGTGATCGGTAAACAACTCAAATCTTTCTCCCAAGAGATAGTGTCTCCACATCTTCAGCGCAAACACGATCGCTGCTAACTCCAAATCATGGGTAGGATACTTCTTCTCATGCGGCTTTAGCTGTCGACTAGCATAAGCTACAACCCTACCTCCTTGCATCAATACAGCACCTAGTCCGGTACCACAAGCATCCGTGTATACCGTCATCTCTTCATTCCCCTTAGGAATGACTAACACTGGCGCACACATCAACTTCTCTTTTAGAATCTTGAATGCATTCTCACACACTCCGTCCCAGACGAAGGACTGATTCTTCTTAGTCAACTGAGTCAACGGTGCTGCTATCTTGGAGAAGTCTTGGATAAACTTACGATAATATCCAGCTAATCCCAAGAAACTTCTTACATCTGTTGCATTCTTGGGCGTAGGCCAATCCTGTACCGTAGCCACCTTCGCAGGGTCCACGGCAATACCACTCTATGAAACAACATGACCCAAGAATCTCACTTCCCTTCTCCAAAAATGACACTTAGAGAATTTCGCTTTCAATTGGTGTTTCCTCAACACCTCCATCACTATCCTCAAGTGTCCCTTGTGTTCCTCCTCTGTCCTTGAATAAACAAGGATATCATCCACGAACACAAGAACAAACTTATTCAACTGATCTCTGAATACTCGATTCATAAGATCCACAAAATAGGCTGGTGCATTGGTGAACCCAAATGGCATGACCAACCACTCATAAAATCCAGACGGCGTCCTAAATTTCGTTTTCAGAACACTCTCATCCGCTACTCGAAGCTGATGAAATCCTGTCGCGAGGTCCAACTGAGAGAACACTCTTGCTCCTTCCAATTGATCAAACAAATCATCTTTCCGCGGTAGAGGATACTTATTCTTCCTCGTTACCATATTCAACTCGCGATAGTCCACACACAAACGAAGGGAACCATCTGCCTTAGTGGCAAACACAACTGGTGCTCCCCACTCGGAGACACTTCTTCTAATAAATCCCTTCTTCAAAAGATTACTGACTTGCACCCCGAGCTCTCGCTACTCCCGTGGTGACATACGACGAAGTGGCATCACTATAGGTCTGGCATCTTTCACTAAATCAATACGGAACTCAATCTCTCGGTGTGGTGGAAGCCCGGTCACCTCCTCGAAGACGTCCGGATACTGGCCAACCACGGGCACATCTGACAACTCATCCTGCAGGATGTCGAGGGAATTTACAAAACTAGCCATAACCCCATCACTAGGTAGACTACCAAACACTACCCTCCGCCCATCATCCGCCCTCACTGTCACCAAAAAGCCCTCACAGTCTACCACCACCCCGTATCTTTGGAGCCAATCGACTCCCAATATAATGCCATACCCAGTAAAGCCCAAAACAAAGCAATCGCAAACAAACATACATCCATGACTCGATAAGACCAAATTCCTGCAAATCATACTAAGGCTAGTCGAACCACCAATCGGGTTCGTCACAACCAATGGTCTATCGACTATCTCGGGTTCCAGTCCCAACCTATCTACCAGGTCAGTAGATATGAAGGAACGGGAAGCCCCAGTATCAAACAAAACTCGAACTGGTACATCATAAATAGAAAGCATACCTTGAATAACAACATTCTTTCCTTTCTCCGCCGCAGTTGGGGCATTTGACGAAGAAGGAACAACATCAATAGCATATGCTTTCACAATCTGCTTCTCTTTAAGAGGTTGCAGACATTTATCCTTGAAATGTCCCACTTGACCACAGTTGAAGTACTTCTTATCCGCTGGCTTGGCCCGACAATCTTTGGCATAATGGCCCTTCTTACCACAGCTGAAGCACTCAACATCCTTCTTGTTCTTTTCCTGGCCACCCTTAGATTGGTCCTGCTTCCTCTTATTCTGAGAGTTATTCTTGCCTCCACCGCCTGCTTGTGGCTTTGGCCCTTCTGCAGATGCAGCCTCAGTCTTTGACTTAGGGTAAAGACTCTCTGATCTCAAAGCTTTCCCCACAATCGATTCAAAAGTCTCATCGATGTGGTTGATAAGCCTTTCCCCTAAGTATCCATCCAAACCAGTAATGAACTTCTCATTCTTCTTCTCAGGAGTATCGATAAGAGATAGTCCATACTTCGACAAGGTGTCGAACTCAGCAATATAGTCAGAAACTGCCCTTCCGTTCTGCTTAAGTTCCAAGAACCTCTTGAACAACACTGATTTCTGGGCAGCTGGAATAAACTTCTTGCTAAACGAGCCTTGAACTGAACCCAAGTAACCTGATCCTCTGGAGTAGCTGTTCTAATGGCATTCCACCAATTCATCGCTCGCCCTTGCAGCTGACGAGACGCTAGCCTTCTCTTCATCGCATCCTCAAGACCCAAGTCATCGAAGATACGATCACAGCTATCCATCCAGTCTTGAACATCTGTGGCCGACTCCGTCCCGCGGAACGGCTTTCCACCAAGGTTAGTGTAATCCTTGCACAACTTGGCGAAATCAACCCTAGGCGCCTGCACTACTGGGCCAACACCAACCCCGGGATTGGGAACTGCCCCTTGCACTTCTCTAAGCATGTCTCTCATGAGGTTAGTAAACATCGCCCTCATGTCAGCGGCATTCCCATGGTTGGTCCCTCTACCAGCACCCCTCGTGTCTCGACTCATCGTCAATCTGTAAAAGGGAAACGATTAACGACCCCATAGTGGTGCTAGTGCAGTGCGACTTCATTCTTATACTACTAATAGTATATACATATATAGCTTTTGAAAACCAAAGTAATCACAAATACGCTCTCTCATATATGTACTATCTCTCCCTAGTGTCTTTCCCTAGGTTAACTACGCAACCTAGAGCTCTGATACCAAGTGTGACGGCCCGCCCCGCACCAACCGACATTTACTCCAAAAGTGCGCTGTACACATGTCCAGTTAGCACGGAACGGGTCGTCAGAAGGAAAAGGAAGAAGGAAATGAACATACAAAGAACCTGTAGAATGTCTCACAGCGCATAGGATAAAATATAATAATAACACACTTGACATAAAACAGGTGAGACAGTGCATAAGCTGAAACAACTAACATAGCAGCGGAAAATGTAAGTACAGCTTATGATCCAAAGTTAAACATTATTACAACTTTCAAACTGTCTCAAAGCAAAAGCAAGATAAAGGAGGTGCACTACTAATGCCCAAGTAGCGACCACCAACGACACAGGGAGAATATATATATCGTACGTGGAAGCCTCCTGCCCGCCTCCGAATCAGCTACTCGCGCATCACCAGCTAACCTGTCTCTAGTCTGCTCGTGTGAGCACCCAGAGTAATAAGAGGAGACATAAAACTCTGGGTCAGACATAAAGCCTGGTATGAGTGATAAGCATCTAAAGTGAACAATAACAGGTAGACTAAAACATACCTGAACCTGCAACCAAAGAGTTAGCACTACATACTGTACAACACTCTAAGGTGCCATATCAAACGGTATAAAGATATAGAGGTGGGGGTGTGCATGTCATAGTGATGGAAAACAATCAAACATAACATCCATCCTCACATCTCTCACTCAGTGCGTAAAGCATACGATATTCACCACTTCGATCACCCATCCTTGCTACGATCACTTTGCCCCATGAAGTCATAAATGGCTTCACTGCACTGATAACGTAGCCACTAGTCCTTTGCTATGTCCACTTGCACCATGGAGTTATTCACCCCATCTGCGCTGGCTCATAGCCTTACCAATCCTTACTATGTCCACTTGCCCCATGGAGTTATTCACCCCATCTGCGCTGGCTCATAGTCTTACCAATCCTTTACTATGTCCACTTGCCCCATGGAGTTATTCACCCCATCTGCGCTGGCTCATAGTCTTACTACGCATCACCTTGCCCCTCGAGTCATAATGACTCTACTGCACTGATAACATAGTCCTGCAACCATCACCTTGCCTCTCAAGTCATAATGACTCTACTGCACTGATAAGTAGCCCATCATCCATTTTTAGTGGTGAATCGAAGTTATGAACGTCGACAACTCCTTAGCACACGTCCCGTAGCAAAGCCCAAACATGAAGTGAACTCATCGGTTCCCAACTGGATCCTGAGCTCCAACTTCCCATATTGGACTACCTTTGCATCTCAGGTCATTGGTCAATACTGGGTCGGGTCGGGTTCCCTTCAAGCCATCGGTTCGGGTTGGGTGTCCATTCTGAGTCGGGTCGGTGTGTTGTCCTCCCCTGTAGCGGTTCGTTTCGAGTTCCCAACATTGCATCGGTTCGGGTCGGGTGTCCTTCTTCGGGTCGGGTGTCCCACTTCGGGTCGGGTCGGGTGCCATCTCCCTTCCAGTTCGTGCTTTCGCTCTGATCCGCTCCCTCGTTCTTCACGTGCTCCGATCCGATCCCTCCTTCTTTATCCGATCCGATCCCAGTTCAATTAGCGTGGCCTTCCTTTTTGCCAGTTCTCTCAAGTGTCAGGTTCCGATCCGATCGAATCCCTTGTCCAGTTCAACATATCCGATCCGAGCCCCCATATCCGATCCGATCTGAAACCTGCACTGTTTCCTGAAGCTTTCCAGCAAGTGTTTACGCCATTCGACGACGTTTTCGACCATTCTAACTATTGAAATCAATCACAAAGCATCTCATACAGTCATAGCAACATGCATAATCAACCACAAACATCAAAACATCAATATGATAGGTTAAAATGGATCAAACATACCCAAAACCCCATATTTCCCCTTAAGCATGTTTAGGTGAAACTAATGATAGGATTAACAAAACTTAACCAAATTAACCCAAATTCATATCAGAGGTCTAAAACATCATTTAAGAATTTATGAACATTTTTCCAGAATTTTATCATGTTTAAATTCGCTAATTAACACTAATTACCCTTAATTAGCCATAATTAGTGCAAACCTATGCAAATCACTCACCTTAGCCACAAATTAACTAAGATATGAAATAAATCTCTGATTTGATGCAAATCCCAATGCTAAACAGCAGCTCCAATGTTGATTTGGTGTAGATCTCCCTTGATTAGATGTTGCTAAGCTTAATCCTTGATCAAAAGATGATTTGGAGGTGATTTAGAGGTTGGAGGCCATTTTTAGGGTTCCTTGGTGATAAGTGGAGGCTAGAAAACTGAAATGGAATGATTATCTACTTCATTTCAGCCTCCCCATAACCCTAATTCCGAAATGGGTTATGGGCCTACTCACTAATCACCTTATTTGGCCCGATTAAGCAGTTTTTCACCTTCCAAACCTTAATTCAGCCATATCTCCCAAACGGTAAGTCCGTTTGGCTATTATGACCACTCCACGGAAAGGTAAACCATCAAACGAATCTAATGGAAGTGGTTTCAGGTCAAAATTCCTTTCTAATCAAAAGTTATGGACAAAACAAGATCAGCTAGGGGCAAAATTGTCATTTAAAAATCGACAAAAATCATGAACATGGGAAATGACTCTAATGGATGTTTCCCAAAGTAACATGACCATACAACTTCATATGGGAAAGAAATAAATATTCTACGATCCTATGATGCGTAGAATACGGGTCGTTACAACCAGTATCACATAAAATAATATTTTATAGGTAAACATTTCTTGTGCATTCTAATATCATATAAAATAACATTTTATATGTAGACATTTCCTATCAAAAATGTTTACTTTTATACTAACATAACAATTTCTAATTAAAATGACATTTTTAATCCAACGTAACTTTTTCTAACTAAAATGATGTATTTTAATCTAATTGACAATTCTAACATACATGGTTTTTAATCCAATGTGAAATTTTTAACACAAACGATGTTTTTATTCTAATTAGACAATTCTAATTTATTGTAACAAAAATGATAAAATTGTTTACAATAATTTTATAATAACCAAAATGACATATTTGTTTTCAATTATTTCATTTTGACAAATATGATACATTTGTTTTAACTATCTTTCAAATCAACACCATTGTTGATCTTTTATAATCGACAAATCTAATTAACACAATTGTTAGTTATTGAATTAACAAATCTAACAACTGAACATGATGATTTGGTTAACAAAAAACAACAAAATGATATATTTGTTTCCGGCAATTTTGTAACACTAGTGACATATTTGTTCTCATCAACCTTATAATAACAAATTGCCATATTTCTAATTCAACTAATTTAATGAACAAAAATGTAACTTTTCGATTTAACTAAAATCTAATTAACAAACATGTTAATTTCAACCCAACGTATACTGACAAAATGAAAGTTTTATTCTGCCAATTTTGATTTAACATAAAGGACATGATTATTTTGTCAATTCTAATATGACAAAAATATTCCATCAAATTACCACATCAACAAGCAACATCCAATAATTTTAAATCCAATCACGAACATTCAGCAAATATTACAGCACATGTGTAACACTAAAATTATGATTAACTAATTTTAAATTATATAAATAAAGGAATAGAATTTCTTACCTTGGTATTTTGTCAGATCTACAAATCAAATTGAGTCAGAATTTGTTCACAACAGATCTGGAATGTTATGTTGTGTGACGCCTGTCCAACATCACCAAAATCATCAAGTTCTGAGTTGATTTGAATCAAAAATGAATTTTAATTACTTAGATTACAATTAGCAATGAAATCAAACGTTGCAAATCAAGAAAATTAAATTTTATTAAACCTCAGATTTTGTTCAAATCTTTGAATCGAGATAACTTGAGCGAGGATCAACGGTTTGAGGAGCTATTTGTTGGAGGTGGAAGGGCTAGGGGAGGTGCACGCACGCTGAGGAGATGGGGGGTCACGATGACATCAGCAGGCGGCGGGCTGATGAAGGCGGTGGGTTTCGAGCTGCGGTTATCGAGATACGGGCCACAAGGGAAGATGAAATTGGTATGGAAATGAAGAGGGGATCAAGATCTTTAAAAAGTTCTAAAGAACCCTAGGCTAATTCTTCTTGGATTGGGAGGAAAAGAGGAGAGAAGATGGGAGGTATATGGCGGTTGCGGAAATAAGGAATCGGGGAAGAAGATGTGTGAGTCTCGAGATCCGTGCCCCTTTAAATAATAAAATATTATTATTTAGCGAAAAACGCCCTTTTTCCAAGTAACACCAAATTCAACCCAACTAGTGTCGTTTCTACCCAATAACCCCCATTCCGGACTCATCTGGATATGTCTCGTAGGCCCAAATGATCATCTTGACCCATGTTTCTCAGTTTTAAAATATAATTCATTTATTTAAAATTCAAACGTACATGAAAATTCAACGGGGTCATAAATTAACTCCAAAAATTCCTGAAAAGTATCTTTAGCTATGTTTTAATGTTGCGAACCCAGAAAAATTAATTTCATTGAATTCTAGCCCATTTGTAAAAGGCCTTTTCCTAAGTCGATTAAATTTGACTGAAATGATCAAAACACATTTTCCCTTGCCACGCTCACATATTAATTCGAAAAAATTATGAAAATTGAAACCTAGCAATAATTTGACATTCCGGTTCCAACAAAAGTGTTTTCATCGAAAACCGAGGTCGTTTGTAAAATGCCTATTTTTAATATTAAAATATATATATAAATTGCACAGCGACTATTCTGAATTTTAAATTGGTCATAAGTTTTGATTCCCGCTATGAAATTTCAATTTTTCAGATTCTTTAGAAAGATATTCTCAAATAGATTCTAATATTTTTGGTTTCACTAAAATCCGATTTATTTTGCATCCTATATGGTCAGTCAAAGTTCAAATTCAAATTTTCAAACTACCGCGCTATTTTAAACTCTATTTATAATTAAAATAAATTTATTTTGTTCTAACTTCAATTAAAATAAATTTTTAATCGTTATTATTTAAAATAAATTATTTTAAACATTAAAAATCCATCAAAATTTCTAAAATAAAAATCTTAAATTAGCCCCGAAATTCCGGGTTGTTACAATATTTTTCTATTGGAAGAGAAAAATTGAGATTTCATCGTGTAGCTTGTGAGTTGTGTCCAAATCAAATTTTCGAAAAGTCGCTATCGAGTTCCTTTATAATTTATAATGATTTATTTATATTATAAAAGGTTTTTAATTATAAATGGAATATCGATTTAACCTTGATTTGAAATATCGAGTTATAAATCCATATATATTTATTTGGAGCTTTCTGATATTCTAGTGTGAATATATATGATAATAATAATTTATTAATATTAAATTTAATTATTTTTCAATATATTAATATTTAAATGGGTTTATTTAGAGCTTTAAAAATTGCCATTTTTTCAAATGAACTTCGTTTTCAACAAAACTAATTTTGTTGGATGTATTTAATTATTGCTAGATTTCAATTTCTATGATTCTTGGAGTCAGTATGCGGCTATGGGGAATTGAAATGTGAAAAATAGTTGATATTTTGACTTTAAACATACGCTATGTGAGAAAACGGACTCGGAATTTGACGAATCCAGTTTCGTTGGGTCTGCAATGTCGAACCATAGCTGTATGTCCATTTTCACTGAATTTGGATATTGTATGTAATCACAGGGATTTTTAACGACTAAAATAAATAGCGTTACAATATAAGTTAATATAATAATCGAATATAAAATGTTTAAACTATCTTGTAAATACACTACACATCTTAACTCTAATTTACTTCATCTGTTAGTCAACGGAAAAATGTGCCGCTACTTTTTATTCTTCTAGTAAACCCAATTATAAGTTTTTAAATTTACATAAATTCATATAAAATTCTATAAATCCTTAAAACAATATTTCTAAATTCGCAAGGAGATCATCTTCATCCTTATGTGTATAATGAAGAATTCGATGCTTTTTTTTCCAGTGGAGTTTTGCAGCAGTAAAACTAGGGTTGGAGTTCGATCGCGATACATCGGGTTTTGGCTCGAGTTGATAACGAATTTGGGTTTGTGGTTGGAGTTGGATTCGTTTGTGAATTTTTGGGTGAATTTTGTGAAGGGTGATGTCGCATGTACTGTGCAATAGCCATGAAAAATCCTAGAGCCACCTTCTGCTAGGGCGGTGCGAGTGTGATAAATTTGGTATGGGGTAACTGCATTTTCGAAGAGATGGAGTTTGGAAGTGGTTTGGTTTGATTTCGTGGAGAATTGGGTTGGAACTTAGCGTACAAAGTTTTGAAAATGGCCTTAAATTTTGGAGCAGCGTGTTTTCCTGATCGGGGAAGAAGAGCAAGTTTATACGTGGGCTTGGGAGGAGTGGGCCGGATCATAAAGTTAAGGCCCAATGGAATTTAAATTCTAAATTTTTATTTAATATAAATGTATATTAACTTGAACTTATCATATTTTATTCATATGTTAATGAAATTCAACAAAACTAGATCCGTTTGGATCGTATGGACAAGGACTTCACGTTGGAACTTATTCGGAGTGAATTTTAGCTAGTTACAATTGGTAGCGAAATAAATTGTCTGATCTAAATAGAAGATAGTTTATCGTTATTTAACGATAAACGTCCAATGTGAGTAAATCTCACTAACTTTGATCAGTTTATATTTTTATTACGTATTTTTAGAATTGATAAATGTTGGTTGATTGTTGTGTGTTGATTGCCTGGATGAACTGTTATTTAATTGGTTGAAATATATACATATGTATATGTATGTATATGGCATTAATCAAATATTGATTCTATTTATCAGAATATTTCATATTGAAATGAAGTTGATGCTAATTATATTGTTTAACGTCTACGGATACAGGGAAACAGGTTGGAGGGATCCAACTGGATTCCTCAATATTTATATTACAGTTTTTTTTATATATTATGATACATGACGTGATATATAATCTGTGATTGATTATGATGACACTGGCATTGTTATTTGATATTTTAAATACCATAAGAAATGCCAGAATGTTAAAAGGGGATTTTCAAAGTGTATATTGAAAATAAAATATTTATAAAATCAAAGGATTTTATAAAAGGAAATATTTATAAAATCAAAGAATTTTATAAAAGGAAATATTTATATGAAATAAATAGGATATTATAAATGAAATATTTATATGAAATAAATAAGATATTATAAAAGGAAATGTTTGGGAAATAAATAGTATATTATAAAAGGAGATATACCGGAAATCAATGGATATTATAAAAGGAAATATTTCGAAAATCAACGGATATTATAAAAGGAAATATTTCAGAAATAAATAGAATATTATAAAATGAAATATTTCAAGAATAAATACGATATTATAAAAGGTAATATTTGGGAAATAAATAAAATTATAGAAGGAAATTGGCGAGATATAAAAGATCTATGAAATGGATTTCGTATGAATAATTGAATGAATAAAAGTATAAATAGAATTTGGGAATGGGATATTATTGTAAAATGCGAAATCATACTGAATTAGTCAAATAAAGGAAATATTATTCACATTCAATGTGAATAATGGATTTGAGTAAATATTTTGCAAATGAAAACATTTATAAATGAAATTAGGTTTTGAAATAGGAATTCAAATATAAATGAAATCTCGAATGGGCTAGAAATAAATAACTTGTTCAAAAATGAAAACAAGTAGTGATTTATAAACAATGTTTATAAATAAATTAAAAATAATTATCAGTGGATAATTTGGATTGTAAATTCAACAATGAATATAAAAAGGGAAATTGGGAGTTATTTTAAAGAGGAAAGAATGGAATTTATTTCGATGTTCGAAATATCAACAGAATTCAAATAAAATCCATAAAGATTTGTATTTAGAATTTGACTAGGCCAAATGTTATAAAATAATTTATTTGAAGAAATTATATATTGAATAAATCGGGATTTGACAAAATAATTAACATTCGACTGGAAACCGATATTTTATAATCGAATATAAGTTATTCGAAGAGAGTGAATCAAATATGAGTTATTCGAAGAGAGTTAATCAAATATAAGTTATTCGAAGAGAGTTAATCAAATATAAGTTATTCGAATAGATTTAATCGATTATAAGTTATTCGAAGAGAGTAAATCGAATATAAGTTATTCGAAGAGATTTAATCGAATATAAGTTATTCGAAGAGAGTTAATCGAATACAAGTTATTCGAAGAGAGTTAATTGAATACAAGTTATTCGAAGAGAGTTATCGAATAGGGACTATTCGAAAGAAAGTTAAACGTTGAAATTCGACTATATCAAATGTAGGGAAGTACTATTTACTTTCCGGTTTTAAATCAAGATTTATTTATTTATTAATAAATTAGTTGTTTGTTTATTTATCCAAATTAATAAATAAAAGTTATATTTAAGTTATTATATTTCGGAAGCATGGGATTATAACACTATTGTTATAATCGAATGATTTATGTAAAAGAAGTGGATTCGTAAATAGAATCCAAGAGTTACGTAAGGAAGTTTGTTAAAGATTTAAAAGGTGAACTTTGTCTATTTCGAGGTTAGAAATGTTGTTCAGTTAAGGTCCGAGAGGTAGTTATACCCCAACTTGATTGACTACATTTTTAACTAAGGAATGGTCAAGGTTCGATAGCGAAGGTTCGTTAAGTGAATTAAGTTAATGAGTGTAAATGGTTTGAGTTGGCATAGCGATATTTTATTTAAACATTGTTTTAATCCAATAAAGAAGTTTTTGGAAATGTTTTCCAAATAAAATCATAAATGTTTTCTAATATTGAAAATAATAAATGGAAATGTTTTCCAATGTTAATAACGTTTATTTTCTAAATTTAGAAAATAAGAATTTATGAATATATGGAAACGGGAATGGGGAAATGAATAAATTAATGATAAATTAATTTAAAATGGAAAAATATTGATTGATGATTGATCGATAAAATTTCTATTTGGAAATAAGATCGTTATGTGTATGGATGTTTTCTTTTGACAGTTAAATCGCACGTCAACACCCAAATGTGTGTGTGTGAACAATTATCCAAATAAGCGGTAAAGTATGTAAATGCGGGGAGACACAGCTTTTATAGTGGTTCGGCACTAACGCCTACATCCACTTTAAAATCATTGCTCATCATATCTTTGGTTGATTACAAGGTTGTACAAGTTCGGACAATAGCTAAGTTCAAAGTGTTACAATGGAGTAGCGAAATATAGGCTTGTTCTATACTTTGACTAAATTGCCCTTCTTCTTCTTCTTCGTTGAAAAGTGTTGACTTGGCCAACAATATTCAAGTTTGGGGTTCATGTCCATAAAGTTCAAAAGTAGCATAACAATCCTTGTTAATTTTCAAATGTTGAAGGAAACATGCATGCCATTTTTTAATTATCCATGTCATCTTCCATGGCCATGGTGGAGGTGTTGGAAGCAATTAATGAGTGTTTGGAGCTCTCAAGGTCCAAAAATTCCAAGGGAGATCCCTCCAAATGAAGGCCAAGGCTTGGGTATTTATAAAAGGAAGGTTAGGTGGGAGTAGGTGAGCAGCGGGACCCACAAGAGCAAATTTCGCACCCCAAAACAACCCATATGCAGAAAATTCGCACCCCTCCCAGGCGGGTTCGAAATTTCGAACCCACTTGTGAGGTTCGAAATTTCGACCCCACCACGGGGGCTCGAAATTTCGACCCCACCAGGGGGGTTCGAAATTTCGACCCCATTAGGGGGTACGAAATTTTGAGCACCCTGAAGGGGTTCGAAATTAATAGAGTGTAAGGCGGAAATCATGCTGCAGACGGAGTCGAAATTCCTGAATGCGAAGTGAAGGAATCCGTGTTTTCGTGAGTCTGAACTAAAGGGATTTGAGCTTCCGGCATGGAGACAATCGGATGAATCGGGCGGTGCCAACAGTTTTGACCTAACCGGTTAGGTCGATCCCCGCCGGGACGGTAGGGCCCCGGACCCCCACCGGCCCTACGACCGGACCCGCTTGACGGCTCGCCTTCGGCTCGGAGCACGGCTCGCCTTCGGCTCGGTACACGGCTCAACAAAGAATTCATTGGGCCCGACATGGGCCACCTAGTATAGGCTTTGGGTCTCCTTGCGTTAGCGACGCGACTTCGGCCTTGCTGCTTCGTATTTTTTAACGCTTGAGTGCGTTTCTCAGCAAATACTTGAAGTGTGACAGCTTCGACAAAAAAGCGTGTCAACATGACCATTTTTCCGTCGTCAATACGGAGAGACTGGGATCAAATTTATTATCAGAAAACCACTCTGTATGGGCATTAGCGTTGCGAATCAAATATGATCAATATAATTGAAGACAGAGTTTATGCAAGGGCTATTCAGGCAAATCCTTAGTAGAAATTGCCTAAGATGGATTTACAAAATAGTGCCTTCGGTTCGTCCAGTACCAGGACGACCTGTATGGAAGAATGTCTGACAGAGTATATTTAATAGATCACGTAAGTTGATCTCTTCAAACGTATTTACATTTGATGGCGGAGGAATTCGTTTCTCTTAGCTGTATACCCGTAGTATTTTTGGGTAAATCAATTTGTGATTTGGCGGGTATGACAATGTGACATTCAAAGTAAATAAAGGTGTGATCTGTACGTTATGGCCTCTAGCCTCACAACCGAGAAATGGTATTAAATCGGGTAGGTCGCATGGCTAAGTGGTTAGCTACCAATTAGGGTGTACTGTCACCTGATCTAGAGAAATTCCATTTACTTTTATAATCTATTTCAATGTTGTCCCTTTCGGGAAACGGTTGCTGATCCCAACCGTTGGTGATAATACATTCGATACACTCAAGTGAAATGAATGACCGGTCATGTTTAGCCTGGGTTACAAGATGTTCTTGTTGAACCCAGAGTATTCCTCTCTTGAGATACACTGTCGGAAGGTGGTCAAATACCTTGCCAGTTGGAATCCATTACCCAATAAGCGCCTGCGGATTTTAATTATATATTATGTATGTGGAACGTGAGATGAAAGCATTCTGCTAGATGATTATTTAGTTGTGGTTGATAGACACTATTATAATATCAAAAGAGTTTTGATATAAAGATTATCATTTCCTTCAAAAAGATTTTGAATGTTAAATCAAGTGTTTTGGATTCTCATAAGGGAAAAACTCATTCCGTGTTATACGACGTGATCTTATGAGATATCGCTTATTTTCCCAAATTGTTTTAAAGTGTTTACTCATACCAGTCCCATGACTGACCCGGAGTTTATTTTGTTTTTTTCCCTAAACTCTTGGGTGCCCAAATCTGTACGAGCAGTCAAGTAGTCGGGATTTTACAGATATACTGAGAGCTTGGAGCAGGAGGCTTCGGGATTATATAGCAATTATGTATTTCCGCTGTGATGTAAGTGTTATACTCTAGTGATGATATGTATATACAAATGACCGATTTGTATTTCAAAGTTATGTTGTATATTATATTTTATTCGTTCCGCTGTGAGATTCGTGTTACTCTGATTCTGTTGTTATGTTTTTCTCCTTCTTCTATTATAATTTTCTATCTTATCTATTCTCACCCTCTAACTTCTTTCTATTGATGTTCCAGTATTTTCAATTCGTGGATAGTCGACATGGTGTTGTATGCCGATTACTAAGGTCGCAAATTCCCCGGGTCATTACAGTGGTATCAGAGGTGAAGGTTAAGTAACTACCTTGGCTCTGTGGCGTGACTCGATAGAGATAGGGTTAGTAATACCCTAGATTGAGTTTGAATGTATATATACGAGAGAACGTATTTGTAGATTTTATTATAAAATTGTTTTATATTGTGGAAATTTATTGGTTGAGTTGTTGATGAGTTCTGGTCGATCAGTTTGATCCACTGTATCGGTAGGAGTTTCTAAACACTTGAATACGATGAACCGACACAGTATGTTTTGAAAAGAGGGTAAACGAAATAATTTTACCCAAATTATATTTTGATACAAAGGATTAATATTGGAATTATTATAACATAGTGGATATATTGGTTTTGATTATAATCAAATGAGATTATAAAAAGTGAAACGGTTATGTAAATAACCAATCAGAATTTAGATAAGTGTTATGAAATGAATTAAATCTGAATTTAAATCAGAATTGAAATTACAACTCTGGAAATTTGAGAAAGTGTTTGCAAATGGATTTGGATCTAATATATCAGAATTTTAAAATCCTGGGAGATTTTAAACTGTTTTACAAGCATTGCGAATGGTATTTTGAAATAGATTTCAAAATGAAAGTGCTTAAATATGAGTTTTAAAAAGTGATATAGTATTGATCTCACTTTGGTCAGTGGAAAATAATTCAGATGATGACTGTGTAGCATCATCAGTGTTCATTTTCGAGTTTCTAAATGACGGATTACTACTAAAGATATTTGTTTTGAATTGTTTTGGGGAACAGGAAACGAGTTGTTTTGGATCATAAAAAGGATAGTTTGATTTTTGAGATGGTATATGGTTTAAAATCCCCAGTGTTAACCCCGTAGTTAACGTAGTTCAGAAATTATTATGTCAACTACCAGTAGAGCGGTCGGTCTGCGCTACACTACCAACCTGTCAGTTACGATCTCAGGAACCAGACGATTAAGAACCATGGATCGGTCGAGAGCATTCACAAGAAAGAAATATGTTCACGAAAATGCCAATGCAAGACTTCTAGCGTGAATACATGATAGAGAACATGTAATGAGCATCCAAAAGGGCGGTTGCATGGATCAACAAAGCCTACCACATGAATGAGCAAATACATTACATAAAGCTGCACTATAAACATATAGGGTTTACACGTGGAAACCATCATGTTGGAATGGATCAAACAATCGCATGAATAGGAGTTTGAATAAAATATGTCGGTCATGCATGAATCTGCACTTCAGCAAATATGTTTGAGCCATATATATGCAACAAGCAACGTGCACTATGTCATCATACAAGGGTGATAACTTGAAAGCATGCTATACCGATCGGTATCAAAACAAGGAAGCGGTTGATGCATGCATACTGATTGGTCACAAGGTATGAGGAGAACGCGTTAACATATTTTAGCAAACACACAGGTGTACGAAGTTGAGCACGATAGCATAAATGCATTCCACGTGGACCGGTTTAACACAATGGAATTTCAGTAAATTGTGTTCCCAAATACTTAACGGTGCATGGACCAAGCATGTTGTGGGTTGATTGTGAATAAAAGATGCAGCACTAGAAGACAATGGACATCTTGGCTTAAGTTATAACGTGCTGTGATAGTTGGGTACACCTCCATATGGCACGTGGCAACTACATGAGAGTGCCAGAAGAATAAGAAATTAAAGAACTTAATCCATTTAACTAAAGGTATGGTATACAATACAAGGACCAGATCCATTCATGCCATGGACATGTGTATTGACATTTATCCATCAAGAAGCCGTATATGTTCAAAGAGGCGACTAATAACCAATGTGACCAGTCAGGGCAGTAAACAGCAACCGGTCGATGTATTTAAATAAAGCAGGATGGTACTTTAATGATATGGTAACCGGTCCTGGGCGACACGTTCAAATAAAAAGCATAAAAGGGGTTGAATTCTTGAAAGACACTTACGTCAAAAAGCAGTAGTAGGTTAGCTTCAACACTAGAAGACACATGCGCCAAAGTTATAATCAACAAAGCGAACGATAAGGCAAGAACAAGTACCGACCGGTACTCTATTTTTCAGACCGACCGGTGTCCAAAAAGTAAGACCGACCAGTACAAGACCGACCGGTACTCCTTTACAGCCATTGCCAGCTGTACCCAGTGGCATTTCTGTAAATAAATGACCGACCGACCGGTTCCGTGCAAAGCATATTTTTGGCTTCCTCCTCACTTGCTCCAAACCTATAAATAGAGGTCCAACCCCACTTTAAAGGGGACCGATTTTCTCCACCCTGGAGGGCCGCACAATCATTCTCTAACACTCCAAGCTTCATTTCAAGCTCCATTAATGGCTTCCTAAGCTCCATCCATCTTCTTCTGCCATCTCCATGCAAGATCTGCCATCTCCAAACGAGATCCGTCATCTCCAAGCCAAGATCCGTCATTCCATCTCTTTATGATCACACTTAAGCCTCCTACAAGCTTCGATTCACATCTCAACCGCCATGGATTCACCAAAAATTCTTTAAGTGCTCAAATCATAGAAGACAAGCTCTCACGATCATTGCATTTTTAGAGATCTTACCATTTCCACACGGCGAAGAGAGAATCAAACCATTAAAACAAGGGAGAATGAGCGTTAATGGAATGTATGAGAGTTTTTCATGCAAGTTGTAAACAGAACTTCATAATGAGAAGTGACTGGAAAGTGGACGTAGATTCATCTCGAATCGAACCACTATAAAAATTCTCTTGTCCTCATTTTATGCTTTTACTTTTGTGATTGCGGCCTTGCATTTTTATTTCCAACCATAATTAGTGAAGTGCACATTTGCATCATTTGGTGTTTGTGCCATTTTTGACGCAAACATTTGGTGCCCACCGTGGGGCACGATCCACTCTCCCACGTCAAGTATCTCGTGAAAGCATTTACGTTGTAAGCTAGTCCAAACCATGGATTCATCGAAGCAAAGAATCGGATCAACTTAAATATTGTCCCAACAGAACGGACACGTGAGCTTCTTTGCACAAGAAATGAGCATAACCTAACATGACGGAAACAAAGCAAGAACCATGCTGCTGTGAAATTCATATGAGTCATTTACGTATGAGTCAACACATTTGATCCGGTATACGTGTCAAAGCAAAAGGAAAAAGATGCGGTGGCATCACTCAAAAGTACGGACCTATGCAGCTTCCAGACTTGATCACAGGTAGTTGATGGCCGCTTAGGTGCAGAGGATTAGCAATGAATTGAAGTCGAGAAGTCAAATCCAATTTCACGGGTTGATGGATTTCCATATGGCTGAAGAGAGAGTACTTATGAGGTTCATCATAAAAATTATGATTATTTTAGAAGCTAGAATAAAACATAAAGCTAGCTATGTTCATCCTTGTGTCGTAAATGGTTCCAATGATTCAAGCATTAGAGCCGATGGGATCCATATATTCTTTCATGCATGTGTTGCCATGTTGTCACTAGCTTAAGAATGCTATCACATTCTGATGAGAAATGGTTGAATAAATTGGACCAAAGTCTCTTATTTCCTATTTCTAAGGTTAATGATGTGGAAATTAAACAAGGTTCATGAATGAGGATGATTTTTCATTCTCACCTGGGTGCATTTGTCACTACGCAAGGGGCTAGAATCTTTCTTGTTATGTTGGGTGTAGTTGAATGGATTTCATTGAGCATGGGGAGGTTGTTCTTGTTCAGTTTAGTATGGATCAGTGTAGAAGAGTGCTCATCTTTGTAGAGTGGATACCAAAGCTTTCGGTAGCTCTAACTCAGTGTGATTGGTCATGTTTACAAGAAGCAGCACCGACCGGTGTCATCAATATGCATGTCAGCATGCCGCATCTCTCATACACAGGATTTGTTATGTATGATGGCATACATAATGTGAAGCTTTCATGTCTCCAGGACGACACATGAGGGCAATGTCTTCAGGCAGTGGCAACATGGGCTTTTCGGATTCATTCAACACTTAGAATGTGGCACAAACAAATGTGATGCACACATTAGTCCAAACAAAAATGAACAAGTCGAGCGTGCATGTGTAACCAGCTTCAAATGCATAGCTTGCCAAAGCACCATTTTATACAAGACCATGCGTCCTTTGCCATGACTAACATGAAATGTGTTTTGTAATCCGTATAAATGAATTCTTGCATGGTACTATCGAGAGCAATAGTAATGTACATGGAACGTGTTATAATGAAGGATTGTTCATGTCACCAAGGGATTAACGATTGGTCGCGACTACAAGCACGAATACATAATATTTGAATGCAGGCATGGACGCATCGGATAGGATTGATTTATATTGCAACGTGTACATTAATGTGTCATCCACCAAAAGCTTCAGAAAATCTAACCGTGCTGTTTTAAAGGAGAAGTGCCACTTCAATCGGGAAGTCCTACGTGTGTGAAAGGTTATGGTGAATCCCGCTGTCAATTCCTTGGATTTGGAGCTGATAGTTCTAGAATTTATCATTTAAAAGCTTAAGAAAATCCAACCATGCTCTTTAAATGCAAAGCTTCACCACAAAAATACGATGGGAAACTGCATTGTACCAACATACAGAATTTACTGAGTTATGATGCACGTCTACTTGTGCATGAAAATATGAATTACAATATTAAGATGACTACAATATAGTTTGAATGATATAGTATCATGGCTTACAATTGGTCGAACTCTGGTTGCATTAGTGACACCGGACGTTTTGTGCTTGGACAAATATTATATAGGTTTAACAAACATTAGTGATCCTACAAGCAGACTGATCGGTTACTAGATATTGATATGAACTAGCATGTTATGGCATCATGGTGATCGGCTACAACGTCACAAAGTCTAACAGAACATACATGACCGATCGGTCATATTGAAGTTGAGGTGATCGGTTATGTATTTAATTGTAAAGTGTGTTCAGCACTCGAATACATAAGGTCTGAGCGGTTTCGCATAATGACATTTCTATGAATTGTGATCCCATATTTCGCTTTACAAGTAAACGGTTACAAGCAGCATGTAAAGGAGATTAGCACAAAAGAACCAGGCGCTAAAAGCCAAAAGTGGCATAGTTGTAAATTAATTGGAGCGGTATCTCTTAAAGTGATCGGTTAGTATATAATCAATAAAAGGCGGATACAGAAACGAGACCGTTCGGTGCATTATATTCAGAGGCAACCAGTAATTAAAGAATGGACCGACCGACCGGTCGGTATATGTTTCCAGACCGACCGATACCAGGCCAACCGGTATCCCTCTCCAGTTGTTGCCAGCTATACCGATGGCATTTATGTAAATATCCGAATATACTGATTGATTTTCTAGTCCACATATTTTCAACTTCTCCCATAGCGTTCCAATCATTACTAGAGTCTATCCTTTGTAGCCAATTTCAGCCTGCGACATGAAGGAGATTATATATGCAAAAGCCATACCCTTCAACCATGCGATGCGCCTTACTTTACCATGATGCCTTGAATGACTTGCAACGGGAGATTCTTAAATGGCATGGAAGATTGTGAGACAGTTTGTTGCATTGTTCGGACGACATGAGCAATCTAAGATGCTTGCTCAACATCCTGCCATGCCATCAGTTTGACTCGCTTTACTTAGAATGATGACACGTCACTTCATATGACCAGCTTGAGCCATTCCATGTCATTACGTTTACTTCTAGAAGTTGGTGTCTTACAGCGTCTTCCCGAAGATGAAGCTACAAAGCTAAATCACCATCGTCTGACATGAGAAAGAAGAATACATTGTTCTGCAGTCCAGTTCAACATCGTTTATATCATCAAGCTTAACCGGGGACTAAGTCCTCAAAGCATGGCATCATGGTTCAAATATGATTCAAAGTTGAGTGGGATCCACCTTAAATAATCATCCTTTCTTACATCAACATCATTAACAACCTTCAAATGTGCAAATTGATGTTTCATTATCTCCATACGCTGAGCATCTCAATGTCGTCCAAATCGATTTCGTTTCAAATGGAAACTCCAAATAAAGTTCTAATAGAAGCTAATCGGGCTCTCATGGACAAAATGTGTAACAACCCGGAAATCCGAGCCAATTTAAAATTTTTATTTTGGCAATTTTAATGAACTTTGAATATTTAAAATGAATTATTTTAAATAATAACGACGAGAAATTTAATTTGAATAGAATTAGAACGTATATATATATTTATTTGAGTCATCATTAGAATATAAATATTTATTTTAATTATAAAAGGAATTGAAAATGGCACGTAATTTGAAAATTCGATTTCAAATTTCAAATGAATGTGCAGGATTCAAATTAAACCCGATTTTGGCGAAACCAAAAATATTAGAATCTATTTGAGAATATCTTTCCAGCGAATCCGAAAAATTGAAATTTCATAGCGGGGATAAAAAGATATGCCCAGTTGAAAATTCAGAATAGTCGCCATGGAATTCTGACCTTTAAAAATGGAAATTTTGCAAACGGCCTCGGTTTTCGATGAAACCACTTTTTTTGGATCCGGGATGTCAAATTATTGCTAGATTCCAAAATTCATAATTTTCTGAATCAATATGTGAGCGTGGCGAAGTTAAACGTGTTTTAATAGTTTCAGTCAATTTCGATCGACCAGAAAATGGCCATTTTTCAAACGGTCTCAGAATTGGATGAAATTAGTTTTGTTAGGACTGTATCGTCTATACAAAGCTAGAAATATTTTTTTAGTAATTTTTAGAATCAGTATGTGGCCCCGGTAAATTAAAATGTGCGTTCAAATTCAATATATAGATTTATATTTTGATTTTGACAAAAACTGATCGAAATGATCGGATCTGCTTCCAATACATATCCCATTGTGTTCGGAATGGGGGTAATTAGCTAGGAACGACAGTCGGTGGGTTCGATTTCGAATTCAAAATAAAAAGATACTTTTGAAATTAAATAAAAATAATAATAAATATCTCTCTCTATACTTTATCTCCCTCCCTCCCCCGTTATTCACTACAGATCCAAACCGTAAAAAAAACCCGAATCACTAAACCCGTCGCCCCCCCCCCCCCGGATCTTGCGCCACGCTGCAGCTTCCCACCGTCGGCCGAACCCCCTCCGGCCATCCCCCTCGCACTAGGCGCCCCCTCCTCTTCTAAGAACCGAACACCCTCAAGCCCTAACCCATCACCTGAACCGCGAGCCACCCAGGCCGCCACCACCTCAGACAAGGCCACCGCCGCATCCAGCCTCCCAACGCCGCCTCTGGCCCGCCTCAGCACCATCTCTGACCGCTCCATTTCCCCTTTCGATTGTGAGTGTTTATTTTAATTAATTCATGAAAGATTAGATCTTTGTTTAGGAAAAAGATTTGATTTTTATTTAAGTAAAGCTTAGATTTTTAATCATAGAAAGGTGAGATTTTTAATCATAGAAAGGTGAGATTTTTAATCATAGAAAAGTGAGATTTTTAATCATAGGAAGGCGAGATTTTTATATATGAAGTAACGATAAAAATTCGATTTTTATATATATGAAGTAGCGTTATAAAAATATAATCTTTATAATGAAAATATCATGTAAAAGATGCTATTTTTATCATCTTGAAAGTGAAATAAAAATATGTAATTTTTAAATATGTAGTGAATACGGACAACGAAAGTGACAAAAGGCGAGCACGACGAAGATTTCCTACATATGAAGAGTCGCGGCGTTTGGGTTTAGCTAATCGGTGAGAACTTCTCACTTTAATCCTTGTTTTCTAGTTAAAATTATATAATAGGATGCAGACGGGGCTTAGCAGCACCCGACACCCGTTGTCCACAGACCATGGACGACTTGTTTGATTTTGTTGTGTGGTGAAAGTTGATTGTGATGTGGAATGAATGGAAATATACTCATGTGTTGAAATAAAATATTATATAGTTAAAATTATAAATTTAATGTGAAGGTGAATAAATAAATATTCATTTACAAATCAGACGATTTGTATATGTACACTGATTTGACTGATATTGATTGGGACAATAAATTTTACACGTCGCCCAACTACACAAATAAAAATTTGTGTTTGTTGATTTGAACCCCCACATGGGTGTTGGGATGATATTTGGCGTACACTAATCCCAATTGTTTAGTGGTATGTCGATCGTTTGGTTGACAGGCTGTTGTAAACGTTAAATATTTATATTTAATGCATATGCAGTTGTGCGGTGCAATCTGGATGATGGTTGATTATTTATCGTTGCTATTATATACATGTGTTGTATGGAATCCATATAAATAACATTATATGGTAATTGATTGGGTCTCATTCCAATTTAGAAAATAAAGAATATTTTAAAATAATATTCAGAACAGGAAAATAAATATTCATGTGTTGAATAAACAAAATAGTCATGTGTTGACGATACTCATGTGTTGAGAATATTCATGTGCTGAAACTACTCATGTGTTGAGAATATTCACATGTTGAAACTATTCATGTGTTGAAATATTTATACAATAAAATTCACATTTTTATTGTAAGTAAGAATTAATAAATATTCATGTGTTGAATAAAGTATGTATTCATGTGTTGAAGAAAATATTCATTTGTTGAATAGAATAATGAAGTTATTGAAATATATAAAGCCGTGTTGATTAGATTTGCGTCATTTTGACGCGAACGATATTTATATCGATTATATTCATTTTTTATAATGAATATAGAAAAGGAAGTGATTTCAAAATTTAATATTTTGAAAATATTATCATTTATATATTAATGATATGGAATATTCAATTTTGATTTAAAATTGAATATGAAGTTGAAATTGTTTTGAAAACGAATTTAAAACGATTTATAAAATACGTTTAGAATTGAAATCGACGAAGTATATATAATATATATATTATATATATTAAATGGCCAGAATAGAACGCACCGCGGCAGTTCGCGAATTTCGACCATTGACTTCGAATTGACGTTACGGGAGATCCGACCGTCGGATTCTCCTGAAACTGGAATCGTTTGGTTCGTATCGAAAAGAGCTTTCCAATGAATATAAGAGATTTGAAATCTAACAGTCGGATTTGGAATTATGTCCAAATCAAATTTGGAAAAGGTCGCTGTAAGTGCAGTTCGACGACCGTTATTGGAAATCGACTGTACGAGCCTTGATAAAATTATTAAAAATATCAATAATTTGTGTAAAATCATAATAAATGATTTAGAAAGAATTGGGGTGAAAAATCCCATATTTTTATCGAAATGAACTAGTTATAAACTAGAATTATAATCTAATATTTTTGAATAAATAAATTGGATTTGAAGTGGTTTTAAAAATAATCAGAATTTCCAATATACGAATTGGAATGGATTTGAATCGAGATTATCTTCGGAATATTTCGATGTTGGATTTCGTGATTATACAGATATGGTTGTGGAAATTTGAAAGATATATTTATATCGTTATTTCCAATACGATATTTGTTGGTTTCAGAATTTGATATTGAATATAAGCCGATATATTTTCTATTTAGAGCCTTGTATTTAATATCAAATGGGATTTTGGGTTCGTCGTGAATGGTGTCTGAAATAACACTGTTCTTAAACCTAGTTTAGAAAAGAATAAATCTTTTAATTAAGATTTAGTGAAATTGTCCAGTTAATTAGTATTTAATTGGAATTGAATTTAAATTGGTTTTTGGGGTTTATCGTGAGCGGTGTTTTGAATAACACCTGTTCTTTAACCCGATTAACAATGGAATGTGATTTTGGGTTTATCGTGAACCGTGTTTTAGATGACATTGGTTCTTTAACCCAGTTAAAGACAGGATATTGATTTATGGGAAGATTAAAACTAAGTGGAGTTAAAACGAATCTTTAATTAGATTAAAGTCATCGAGAATGGAGTATCACCAGTTTTGCTCCAAAGCGATAGTTAAATCTTTAATTAGATTTGAACGTGAAATGGTAATTAATATTTACCGATAACACCGTGGTGTTAGATATGGAGTATTACCAGTTTTGCTCCATGGGATGAATAGGTTGGGATTGGGAAATAAAATAAATAATTACTTTGGTGTGGTTCGCTAATCCCGACTAGTTTGGAAAACCTTAACATGGTTTGAAATGATATCCAAAGGAAGATTAAAGAATAAATTTAGAAGAATTTATCTTTGATAAAATTAACGGGAACCTTTCCCTAAGAATGTGAGTATTTGAATAAAAGAATATTCTGAATTGGAATGAGGCGTACGTTGTGTTTGTGTAACACTTGTTAATTATATACGCGGGTTATTTGGAAAGGCCGGGTTTATACCCGCTCTGAATAACCGATTCGACGATAAATCGACGATGAAGACGGTGGTTGAAGACCGGAGGTCTTCACATCGTTTGGGTGATTACTGATGATCTTGATTGGGCTGTACACCCAAGAGGAGGGAATCAGTTGTTGATCGTCCAGACGTATTTGGAGATCGATGGATATGCGAGGAATAAGGTTCCTCCGGTTTCGTTCAGACCCAGAACGAACTTGTAAATGGACTGTGTGTCTGACACTGGATTTTAGTCTGTGTTGATTGATCTCTATTAAATATACATCTGTTTGGTGGCAGAGAATTTATTCTCTTGATTAACACCCTTCTCTGAGACATACGAGCTCAGAGGTTGTATATCGATGGACATCAGTCGCATGGAGTGAATTGCCTGTGTGGCATGCCTAAGTGGCAAATGATCAAGGCTTTTGTTGAAAAGCTAAGTCTTATGGTTGATGATCAAAGCACAGCCTATGTGGCATAGCTTTGTGTATAGCGTTAATTCGCGAGCCTCACACCTCGGTATGAGTCAAAAACGGGATAGTGACTACAGGGAGAGCACGACGTTTCTTTCTAGCTATGGGTGATGTCAGTGACCTACCAACCCTGACATTTATATACTTTTTACCTGTGTGGTTGTTGGATGTGAGGCGCCTCGGATATAGGTCTGAAAGGACCGGGAAACGTGTGTTCAGGAATTGCCAATCCTCAAAAGTAAGAGAGGACCGACCCTGAAGATCCAGGATCGCTGTGTGTGGTCCTGAGACATTTGCTAGAGTGTCTTGAACGGAGAGGAGCTTGCCTCTTACCTCGACTCATGACGGAAATCCAATTTCAAATACGTGACATTCAGTTTTATTTGTAGAGCCTAGTATGGCGACATAGTAGCATGGGATACTATGCCGTCTATGATTGATACATTTATATTCGAAGATGTTTTGACACTATACACTTATAATAGTATCAAATGATTTGTTTAAACGTACCAAGCATGTTTGGCTATTATAAGGTAAAACCCTATCCTCCGGCTTGCGTTGCATTATGTGATGGGACCTGAGTCTTATAATAGCTTCATTTTTCTTTATTTAGCATTGCGCTGTTTGTTTTATGCACTGGTATTCTTGGGAGGAAACCCGTTCCGTGTTATACGGCGTGGTCCCTTGATTTACCTAACTATAAAAATAAAGATTAATAATTGTTTTTAGTTCTCACACCAGTCACATGACTGACATGGAGTTTATTGTTTTAACCTAAATTCTGGGTGCCCTTATTTTCCACATGGGCAGCTAGTAGTTTTGGTTTTGCAGATTTATATTCACAGGATCCTGGTTTATAGCTAAAGTGATATTCGGAAAGCTCTGTATCCGCGTATTTCTTTCAGTTATGTTTTGTATTATTTTTCCGCTACAGTAATGTATTTAAATCTCCGATATTCTCTGTTGTATAATATTTATTCATACTATGTACATTCTTGTATTCTGATGAAATTGTTGTAATAAACAATGAAATGTTCTTCTGTTTGCGTTCTGATTTGTCGTGTTCTCAAAACAATCAGGGGTTTCGAACGGTCTTGGTCGGTTTAGCGATCGATTCGGATCGAGCGAAATTCCCAATTGTTACAAAACGAATGTTCTTCCAAATGTTCAAACCAATCCCGCTCTTCCTTCAAAAGATCCGTGTCAACATTGAAGGGAACACGGGTTTGATAACTTCTGATCAAATCCCTGCAATATTATGGAAGGTATTAGAGGTTAGGCAAACAATAAAGATGGAGCCAACATCAAGGGCACCATTCCACATGCTAGAAGCCATTCTGATCGAAATACTCGAAATGTTGCTAGTTCCACACAAGGGGAACTTCCTCGATTCTTGAATCGCGATATATTGCCAAGGCAACAATCCGATAATGAAATCGAAGTTGGCCCTGCGGAATAACGCAACACTGAAGAGTATATCACGGACATGACAAAACATATCATGTAGAAAAATCAAGCTCGCAATGACGATGGAAATGAATGGGACTTCCCTCCTAGTGAAACTCCATTCATCGAAAGTGACCTACAAGCATAATGTCCAGAAAAGCTCACTCCTCCTATCCTACCTCCATACAACGACCTCATTGGTCCAAACTATCTCCTGTTCAGATATGAGTAGCAAACGAATACAGATAAGGCAATGAATGGGATGGGATGCACATACCTTCCTCTCAACCTAAAAGGCGCTGTGTCATTATGGTTCACGAGGCCACTACCTGAGTCCGTAAACCGGATCTCTGATCCGACCAAAAAAGTTCAAATAGCAGTTCTACTTATAGGCTACCAAAGCAGAAGATGCTAAAGCACTCTCGTCAACCGACCTAATCAAGGGAGCAAGACTCCACCATGTAACAGTTCCTGCTTAGCCAAGCAAACCTGAAAAGAGTGAAAGATCGCTCAGATACAATGGAAATTACCCTTATGGATTCAGCGAATCCTGCAAAAGTTATTCAAATGATCCTTGCCCCACCATGAACTAGTAAAATCTTGCAATTCTTGCCATGCATTCAAACCAGGGAAATTCAGGCGTCATCTATTGCATTTCCATCAAAGGAAGTACCTAATGAGAGGTGGGGTCCAAGCCACTGGTTTTATAACCAAGATTGCTCATTAAAACGAGCATTTAATTAAAAGTCGGTGTTTGCCTCATGGAACGATACAATAGCATGCAGCACCACATGGAGAAACTTACCAAAAGGCGACATCCAATTGTGAAGGTGGGAGCAAGTATCCAATTCAATCTCTGGAGAATCTGAAACTACTGAGTTCCTAGGGCATAATAAACCAAACCAAGATTGGAGGAGCTTGGTCAAATCATGGACACCATCATAAAACCAGGACCATGAATGATCCCAGTTGCCTCCTATCTCGTCAATGGGAGAAACTAGTAAAGCCTGGTGATCATCGAAGCGCATCCCGAATGGGATAGCTCATGCATCCATTACTCGATACTCAAAACATCATTCGTAACAAATACAAAGGTGTGGAGCACAGTCTTCCAAATTAGGGGCACCTCCTTAAATACAAGGTCTCTGGCCCCAATTCTAACAAATCGTGGTATAGCCCGGTAAGTGATCTAACATTCAACCCTAAACCAAAAACCTCCCCGGGGGGTACTCGGTTAATCGTCGATGCCATTGATACATGGCCGGATAACGACACTAACACTGGGTTTCTAAGCCAAAAACCTCTCCAAGGGGTACTCGGTTAATCGTTGACGCCATTGATACATGGCTAGACAACGACACCAACACCGAGTTTAGAAGACCTCTTCGGGGGCAACCGCTCAGATGTTGGATCTTCCAAATCCAACTATTGATTCTGCGTCTTTCAACCCCAGTTATTGATGGATTTTCTGGGTCTTTCAAACCCAGTTGAAGACCTCTTCGGGGGCGTCCGCTCAGATGTTGGATCTTCTAAATCCAACTATTGATTCTGGGTCTTTCAAACCCAGTTGATGACGGATTATAAAGACCCCTACTGGGGCATCCGATCATATGCCGAGTCTTCCAAATTCGGTTAATGACGGACCCAAAGACCTTCTTAAAGGCGCCCTACAAATTCTATAAGTGACTGAGCCGTTCGGTCGCAATGAATAAAGGGTTTACAAATGCTTCCTCAAAAAAACAAAACACAAGACCTCTCGAGTAGGGGTACAAAAACAGAAGCTCATTTCCATAAAAAGGCATCAGTAGGATCGACTAGACCGGAAAAATTTGATCATGATCATGACATGGAATTCAATAATGGCAAAAAACACATGACCAAAAAACTCCAAACAAAGCTGTCGCGCCTAACCTTTAAAGTCTATGAAAATTTTGGTATGAGGGGATCACCACCACACCAAAGGAATTCGACAATGCTCCCTTCTTAAACATACCACAAATTTGTCACAATCTTAAATCAAAGGTTTAGCATCTGCGAGGGTTGCTTTGACCAACAAAGTTGAACCTTGAAATGGCTATACCAAACTTGAAAACTTTGATACCGTGATAAACGCAAAGGTGATTGTTCACGGAAAAGAAGTCTCGAAAATTGCTTCATCCTGAATCAAGGGAATTCAGCAGTGAAATTGGTTAAGTAAATCCAGCTAATAATAAATCGTGGCTACAATGAAACCCAGTTTACGAAAAAGTACCTCGAAATCATTTCAATACTGAGCGTTGCAATAACAAATGACTTGTATCATTAAAATTTGTGTTGTGAACATAAAAAGGAAACAGGTGTGGAATGCAAAACAAGAAAGTACAGCAAGCAGAACACATTTCCATCACAACATCACAAAAGCAAGTTTTAACAAAGTTCGCAGGCATAACAGGATCCAGATGCTTTTTCAATGCAAAATCTTTAGTGGAATTTTCCAATACTGCATTTCCGTCAAAGGTTGGGGCATCCGGTGCTTTGGGCACACAACAGAAAGCAAGAAGAATTTCTCGAAAAAGAAAGGATCGAGTTAGTGCAAGTAGTCTGAATTCACGAAGGAATCATTCTATGATAAGAAGCTTCTTAGTTTTACCTTGCTCATCGATAGCCTTCAGAGACTCAAGCTCATAGTTGACTACTAAATCCGGGTTTCCTAGATACATTGGCATTCTCAAAAGCTATAAATCAGCTGATAAAAGAAAAATACTTTTGCCAACAAAATAGAAGCTTCTAGTGCGACAATCTAAATCATGAAAATTCGGCAAAATTGATTACATCCATCTCGCGCAATTAGTGACAGCCTATGACAAAAAAGTAACATGACCATACTAAGAATTGAACAGTGTCCGGAAGACATATCACGGGTTCACCATGACATCGCAATAAATAAAAACCCGATTTGTACTCAACAGAAAGGCAAGTATACTCAGAAATATACAAGCCAAAGTGCGCAAACAACGAGAGGTCCATCCTCGGAAGCTTGTCAAAAGACTTTACTTTCAAAGAAGGCCATCTGAAAATTATGGCAAAATCAATATGACTTGATACATCAATTAAAAGAAACCTTGACGGATCGATTAGTTGAACATTGACCGGCCCCAAGGAGGAAAATGGGGAGATACATCGGTCAAGACAGATCAAAAACAATCTCCCGCCAAAATGAATTCCTTTGCTAAAACAAACCTAGAGTCCCTCAACATAAATGCTCCTTCGACTGCAAAGCTCTAATCATGAATGACTTAAAGACCTTGATGGTATTCTTCTTCCAATCCCAGGATAAGCAATGATCAAAGGGCGATTGTGCGAATATTGCATAATTCGAATCCAGTAGAGCAGTGATGCTTCCTTAGGGATTGAAGAAAATATCCGTCGACGACATCAACATGAGCTATAAAATATTGAGCAATAGTCATGCACTAGGGCAGTCCATTGTGAAGATGAGATTCAGGGTTTTATGCAATGTGGGATGATCCATGGTATTGGACACTGTTGGAAGAAACCACAATGCCATGAGGCTGTAATACCTAAAGTAGCATCCTGAAATATTGAAAAAGTCGATATGATCAAAGATAGTAATAACGCAAGAAGCGATTCATTCTTTGCACGATATTGATTCTCAAGTCATAGTTCCAAACTCATAGTTTTCAGAATAAATGCCAACTCCAAATGCTAGCCTAACACAACCTATTGGCAACGCGCACGAGTTATTCAATTTCCCCAAAATCCTATGGTTATGGTCACCTAAAAGGATCGACAGAGAACATGAGTCTAGTCGACTAGGGCATCACTAATATTGTATGGAGCAAGCCAAATTCGGAATTCCATCAGACAAATTGTCAGCAATAGACAATGAATTTGCCGCCAAATGTGCACAGAAGCTCTTCATTACAGGCTCCCTAAAAGTCACTTATGCTAAGAGAAACCCTCTGATGAATCTGAGCTTGCATTGCATCGCTGGCATTATGCGTGAATTCAAACTGAGACTTATGAGTCCGTCCAAGCTACTGCAAAAAAGCCAAAAGACAAACAATCATATGACACCCCTTCGACGAATTGTCAAGAGGATAAGGGATAATGAAAATTTGATTCACTCGTAATCCAGAAGCTGTAACTGTTCTGACCTCGGAAACTCAGATAAAAATTCAGTCTAAGCAGAAGTGATCTATCTTCCAGAATGACGACTAGTCTTCTGTTTGATGGCACAAAGCATATAAGCTCAACCGCTATGCCAAGAGCCAAAGGAGCTTGGAGTTGAAGAGTCTAGTCTCTAAAACAACCTGGAATTTCAGCGCTTTCACCAACCTAAAGCTTCGAAATGTCCACTAAGTTAAAGCTCGGGTAGCATGTTGACATGAGGGAGTTCGGAGCATATAAAAAGCTACGGCTGAATCTCGAAACACCAAACATATGCTTACCAGATTTAAAGTGACTCAATGTCAGAGTAGACTGCAGATTCCGAAGTACATGTTGGTGTGCAAGGCCATTTTGTGAATCCATCTACAGCCTTGAATGTCCAAAGCTGATTCCAAGCTTACTTCAGCAGATCAGTAATTCAATAAGGCTTAAGGGCATACAAGCTCAATCATAATCTCTAATTTGGGCTCTGCAAGTTGCCAGAATATCTTCCAACAACTTCAAATTGAAAGCTTACAACTTTGAAATATAGACTACAGTACTTTCTGACATTCCAAGCCTCGAGCAAAATCCACCGAATAAAATCAAACGAAGTTTTGCAATACGGATGCCATCGTCAAAAACTATTTGTAGATATTAGTTTATTTCAAAAAACTGGAGCATCTGCTAGTGAAACAAAATCCGCGCAACAAAGCATCTCAAAAAACAAATTTGAATTCAGAATATCACCAATAAGCTTTCAAGTACTTAACGAAATTCGAATCAGAGCGCAGGTTCCATGTCAGACCAAGCAAGCGAAATATATCAACAACGCTCATTTCGAAGCCCGCATTTCCCACAAGAAAAAATTACAAGCTTCGAGGGGCAAATGTTAACCCCGTAGTTAACGCAGTTCAGAAATTAATATGTCAACTGCCAGTAGAGCGGTTGGTCTGCGCTGCACTACCAACCTGTCAGTTACGACCTCAGGAACCGGACAGTTAAGAACCACGAATCGGTCGAGAGCATTCACAAGAAAGAAACATGTTCACAAAAATGCCAATGCAAGACTTCTAGCGTGAATACATGACAGAGAACATGTAATGAGCATCCAAAAGGGCGGTTGCATGGATCAACAAAGCCTACCACATGAATAAGCAAATACATTACATAAAGCTGCACTATAAACATATAGGGTTTACACGTAGAAAACATCATGTTGGAATGGATCAAACAATTGCATGAATAGGAGTTTGAATAAAATATGTCGGTCATGCATGAATCTGCACTTCAGCAAATATGTTTGAGCCATATATACGCAACAAGCAATGTGCACTATGTCATCATACAAGGGTGATAACGTGAAAACATGCTATACCGATTGGTATCAAAACAAGGAAGCGGTTGATGCATGCATATTGATCAGTCACAAGTTATGAGGAGAACGCGTTAACATATTTTAGCAAACAAACAGGTGTACGAAGTTGAGCACGGTAGCATAAACGCATTCCACGTTGACCGGTTTAACACAATGGCATTTCAGTAAATTGTGTTCCCAAATACTTAACGGTGCATGGACCAAGCATGTTGTGGGTTTATTGTGAATAAAAGATGCAGCACTAGAAGACAAATGGACTGCTTGGCTTAAGTTATAACGTGCAGTGATAGTTGGGTACACCTCCATATGGAACGTGGCAACTACATGAAAGTGCCAGAAGAATAAGAATTTAAAGAACTTAATCCATTTAACTAAAGGTGTGGTGTACAATACAAGTACCATATCCATTCATGCCATGGACACGTGTATTGACATTTATCCATCAAGAAGCTGTATATGTTCAAAGAGGCGACTAATAACCGATGGGACCAGTCAGGGCAGTAAACAGCAACCGGTCGGTGTATTTAAATAAAGCAGGATGGTACTTTAATGATATACTGACCGGTCCTGGGCGACACGTTCAAATAAAAAGCATAAAAGGGGTTGAATTCTTGAATGACACTTACGACAAAAAGCAGTAGTAGGTTAGCTTCAGCATAGAAGACACATGCGCCAAAGTTATAATCAACACGGCGAACGGTATGGCAAGAACAAGTACCGACCGGTACTCTATTTTTCAGACCGACCGGTGTCTAAAAAGTAAGACCGACCGGTACAAGACCGATCGGTACTCCTTTACAGCTGTTGCCAGCTGTACCCTGTGGCATTTCTATAAATAAACGACCGACCGACCGGTTCCCTGCACTACATATTTTTGGCTTCCTCCTCACTTGCTCCACACCTATAAATAGAGGTCCAACCCTACTTTAAAGGGGACCGATTTTCTCCACCCCGGAGGGCTGCACAATCGTTCTCTAACAATCCAAGCTTCATTTCAAGCTCCATTAATGGCTTCCTAAGCTCCATCCATCTTCTTCTGCCATCTCCAAGAAAGATCCGCCATCTCCAAATGAGATCCGTCATCTCCAAGCCAAGATCCGTCATTCCATCTCTTTACAATCACACTTAAGCCTCCTACAAGCTTCGATTCACATCTCAACCGCCATGGATTCACCAAAAATTCTCTAAGTGCTCAAATCATAGAAGACAAGCTCTCACGATCATTGCATTTCTAGAGATCTTACCATTTCCACAACGGTGAAGAGAGAATCAAACCATTAAAACAAGGGAGAATGAGCGTTAACGGAATGTATGAGAGTTTTTCATGCAAGTTGTAAACGGAACTTCATAATGAGAAATGATTGGAAAGTGGACGTAGATTCATCTCGAATCGAACCACTATAAAATTTCTCTTGTCCTCATTTTATGCTTTTACTTTTGTGATTGCGGCCTTGCATTTTTATTTCCAACCATAATTAGTGAAGTGCACATTTGCATCATTTGATGTTTGTGCCATTTTTGATGCAAACACCCAGGGAAAGATTGTTAGAATTAAAACCAAATTAAATAGAAATGTGAGAAAGTAAATTGAAATCGAATTAAAGATTAAGTGGATAATTGAATTGGATTAAAATGATATCGAGTATAAATGGATTTTTGAATATAATTGGACTCAAGTGAGAAGATGATTGAGTTTTGTAGTAAAGGAAGATTTGACGTATGAGATGAAGATACTGATTAGAGGAATTAATTAGTTAATGTAAGATTGGGTAGGACTTAACGAGGTTAAGCATATTTGATGGGTAAGCTAAGAGTTTGAAATCAAGGATGGAACTTGAGCGTGAACTGGAATTTAGTTTGGATAGAATGATTGGGTTGAGGATATAAACTGATTGGAGATTGATTGGGATGACATTTATATATGCTGAATTGGTAACAGATGGGAAATGAGATAATGATATGCCTGACAAAAGGGTACAAGTTTATTTTATATGAGTTTGGTCATTTATGAGCCTATGTGTCAAGCTGCTTGGCTGTTTGATTTTCTTTTGGATTGGAGAACGCCTAGAGAGGCGAGTTGTAGTTGTACCGATTGATCCGTACAAAGGAGGTGCTGGAGAAATTTTTCGAAAAATTAAGGTGTTAGAAAATTTTCAGAATTTTTGAAAATTTTCGCTCGTAAGAAATGAATTAATAATTTAATTAAAATAAATTGGTTAAGTGAAACTGGAGTTAAGAAGTAAACAAATAATTTTTAACCCAGTTAATAGGGTTTGTTTTCCACGTTAGCAATTTTGAGGATGAAATTATTTTAAGGGGGGAAGAATGTAACATCCCGTATTTTTACGGTATAATAATTAATTTATATAATTATTTAAATAGAGATTTAAATGTTCGTTTAATTAAATAATATTGAATATTTAATTAATATAAAGAGTAGAATAATATATTTAATTTTCGAAATAGTCAGAAATAGTAGAATTCGCAATATTATGTGAATTGAATCATTCAACTAATTTAATTCATTTTAGAATTGAATTATAACAACGATTCGATTTAGTAAACGACGTTAGAATGTATAAATTATATTATAATTATAATCGAGCTCGAAATGGCGTGGTAGTTCATAATTTGGCGATTCGAACTTTAAACAAATATACATAATCCGTTTTAAGTCAGGTTTCTGTGAAACAAGAAACGTTCGGAGCTGGAGAAGTATATTTTTATAATGGAAGAGAAAAATTGAGATTTCGCCGTGTAGATTGTGAGTTGTGTCCAAATCAAATTTTCGAAAAGTCGTTATGGAATTACTTTATAATTTATAACGATTTATTTATATTATAAAAGGTTTTTTAATATAAATGGAATATCGATTTAACCTAGATTTGAAATATCAAGTTATAAATCCATATATATTTATTTTGGAGCTGTATGATATTCTAATGTGAATATATACGATAATATTAATTTATTAATATTAAATTTAATTATTTTTAAATATATTTATATCTAAATGGATTTATTTAGAGCTTTAAAAATAGCGATTTTTGCAAACGAACTTCGTTTTCGATGAAACTAATTTTTTTGCATTCGGAGTATTTAATTATTGCTACATTTCAATTTTTGTGATTTTTGGAGTCAGTATGTGGCCGTGGGGAATTTAAATGTGAAAAATAGTCGATATTTTGACTTTAAAAATACGCTGTGTGGGAAAACGGACTCGGAATTCGATGAAACTAGTTTCGTTGAGTCCGCAATGTCGAACCATAGCTGTATGTTCATTTTTATTGAATTTTTATATTGTATGTGATCACATGGATTTTTAACGTCTAAAATAAATAGCGTTGCAATATAAGTTAATATAATAATCGAATATAAAATATTTAAACTATCCTATAAATACACTACACATCCTAACCCTAATTTACTTCATATGTTAGTCAACGGAAAAATGTGCCGCTACTTTTTGTTCCTTCAGTAAACCCAATTGTAAGTTTTTAAATTTATATAAATTCATATGAAATTCTATAAATCCCTATAATGAAGAACTCGATGCTTTTTTTCCAGTGGAGTTTCGCAGCAGTAAAACTAGGGTTGGAGTTCGATCGCGATACAACGGGTTTTGGCTCGAGTTGATAACAAATTTGGGTTTGTGGTTGGAGTTGGCTTCGTTTGTGAATTTTTTGGTGAATTTTGTAAAGGGTGATGTCGCATGTACTATGCAATAACCGTGAAAATTCCTGGAGCCGCCT
Organism: Allium sativum; assembly: GCA_030737875.1. NCBI lineage: Eukaryota > Viridiplantae > Streptophyta > Magnoliopsida > Asparagales > Amaryllidaceae > Allium > Allium sativum. Next base: position 1,010,203,895 of record CM060926.1, on the reverse strand, counting down.
TCTGCTAGGATGGTGCGAGTGTGATAAAATTGGTACGGGGTGACTACATTTTCGGAGAGATGGAGTATGGAAGTTGTTTGGGTTGATTTCGTGGAGAATTGGGTTGGAACGTAGCGTACAAAGTTTTGAAAATGGCCTTAAAATTTGGAGCAACGTGTTTTCCTGATCGGGGAAGAAGAGTAAGTTTATATGCGGGCTTGGGCGGAGTGGGTCAGATCATAAGGTTAAGGCCCAAATGGAATTTAAATTCTAGATTTTTATTTAATATAAAATGTATATTAACTTGAACTTATCATATCTTATTCATATGTTAATGGAATTCAACAAAACCAGATCCGTTGGGATCGTATGGACAAGGACTTCACATTGGAACTGATTCCGAGTGAATTGGAGCTTGTTACAATTTATAGCGAAATAAATTGTCTGATCTGAAACAATGACAGTTTATCGTTATTTAACGATAAACGTCCAGTGTGAGTAAATCTCACTAACTCTGATCAGTTTATATTTTATAACGTATTTTTAGAATTGATAAATGTTGGTTGATTGCTGTGTGTTGATTGTCTGGATGAACTGCTATTTAATTGGTTGAAATGTGTGTGTGTGTGTGTATATATATGGCGTTAATCAAATATTGATTCTGTACATCAAAATATTTCATATTGAAATGAAATTGATGTTAATTATATTGTTTAACATCTGTGGATGCAGGGAAACAGGTTGGAGGGATCCAACTGGATTCCTCAATATTTATAATAATGTTTTTTATACATTGTGATATATGACGTGATATATAATCTGTGATTGATTATGATGACACTGGTATTGTTATTTAATATTTTAAATACCATAAGAAATACCGAAATGTGAAAAGGGAATTTTCAAAGTGTATATTGAAAATAAAATATTTATAAAATCAAAGGATTTTATAAAAGGAAATATTTATAAAATCAAAGAATTTTATAAAAGGAAATATTTATATGAAATAAATAGGATATTATAAATGAAATATTTATATGAAATAAATTGGATATTATAAAAGGAAATATTTGGGAAATAAATAGGATATTATAAAAGGAAATATTTCGGAAATCAATGGATATTATAAAAGTAAATATTTCAGAAATCAGTGGATATTATAAAAGGAAATATTTCGGAAATAAATAAGATATTATAAAATGAAATATTTCGGGAATAAATAGGAAATTATAAAAGGAAATATTTGGGAAATAAATAAAATTATAAAAGGAAATTGGCGAGATATAAAAGAACTATGAAATGGATTTAAAGTAGATTGTAAATAGGAATTTGTTTTAATAGAAAAATTGAGTAGATTAATTTATAAATAATTATTTATAAATTAAATAAAATATTTATCATTTGATAAATGGAATATATAAGTCTGAGCTTATATAAAGAAGTGGAAATCGGTTTTAACACCGATATTTTTAATAGAATGTGAACTCGACATTTATAAAGGGAATTATAAATGAGATTTAAGTGTTAGAAATAAAAAGGAGATTTCGTATGAATAATTCAATAAATAGAAGTATAAATAGAATTTGGGAATGAGATATTATTGTAAAATGCAAAATCGAACTGAATTAGTTATATAAAGGAAATATTATTCACATTCAATGTGAATAATGGATTTGAGTAAATATTTTGCAAATGAAAACATTTATAAATGAAACAAGGTTTTGAAATAGGAATTCAAATATAAATGAAATTATGAATGGGCTAGAAATAAATAACTTGTTTAAAAATAAAAAACAAGTAGTGTGGTTTATAAACAATGTTTATAAATAAATTAAAAATAATTATCAGTGGATAATTTGGATTGTAAATTCAATAGTGAATATAAAAAGGGAAATTGGGAGTTGTTTTAAAGAGGAAAGAATGGAATTTATTTTGATGTTCGAAATATGAATAGAATTCAAATAAAATCCATAAAGATTTGTAATTAGAATTCAACTAGGCCAAATGTTATAAAATAATTTATTTGAAGAAATTATATATTGAATAAATCAGGAATTGACAAAATAATTAGCATTCGACAGGAAACCGATATTTTATAATTGAATATAAGTTATTCGTAGAGAGTGAATCGAATATAAGTTATTCGAAGAGAGTTAACGAATATAAGTTATTTGAAGTGAGTTAATCGAATATAAATTATTCGAAGAGAGTTAATCGAATATAAGTTATTCAAAGAGAGTTAATTGAATATAAGTTTGTAACGACCCGTATTTTTACGGTATAATAATTAATTTATTTAATTATTTAAATAGTGATTTAGAGATTTAAATCATCGTTTAATTAAATTATATTGAATATTTAATAAATATAATAAATAGAATAATATATTTAATTCCGAAAAAGTCGGAAATAGTGAATTAACAATATTGTGTGAATTGGACAATTTAAAATATATATATTCAGTTTAGAATTGAATTATATTAACGAATTGTTTTATAAATGTCAGTTGAACGTATAATTTATATTATAACTACAATCGAGCTCGAAATGGCGCGGCATTTCATAATTTGGCGATTCGAACTTTAATTTGATATACTGAATCCGTTTTAAATCGGATTTCTATGAAACAAGAAACGTTTAGAGCTGGTGAATTATATTTTTCTAATGAAAGAGAAAACTCGGGATTTTGTCATGTAGATTATGATTTATGATCAAATCAAATTTTTGAAAAGTCGCTATGGAATTCATTTATAGTTTATAACGATTTATTTATATTATAAATGGATTTTTCAATATAAATTGAATACTGATTTAATCTGGATTTGAAATGTCGAGTTATAAATTCAGATAGGAATATTTTGGAGCTATAATATATTCTATGTGGATATATACGATAATATTAATTTATTAATATTTAAATTAATTATTTTTAAATATATTTATATTTAAATTGGTTTATTTAGAGCTTTAAACATAGCCAGTTTTGCAAACAAACTCCGTTTTTGATGGAACTAATTTTGTTGGATCTGGAATATTAAATTATTGTTGGATTTCGATTTTCGTGATTTTTGGAGTCAGTGTGTGTCCGTACGGGATTTTAATGTGAAAAACAGTCAATAATTTGACTTTAAAAATACGCTGTGTGAGCAAACGGACTCGGAATTCGACGAAACAAGTTTCGTTGGGTCCGTAATGTCGAACTGTAGCTGCATATCCATTTTTATCGAATTTGGATATCGTAGCTGATCATAGGAATGTTTAATAACAAATATAAACATCGTTATAATAAAAATGAATTAAATAATGAATATAAAATTATTTAAAACTTCCTATAAATAACCCCTTTAACACCTCTCCTAAACCTAAAATAATCTCTATGGTCAACTACAATTTCACGCCGCCACTTCTCTCGTGAAAACCTGAAAGTAAATCTTCAATAAAGTATATAAATTCATATATAAAGCAAAAATTCTCAAAACAATTATATCTGAAATTCCCGTGAGCTGCCCTTCACTATTGTGTGAAATTTGTTGGCATCGACGATGCTACTGTGCATAAGCGGCGATTTAGGGTTGACGTTTTGGGGATGTTGAGGGATCGATTCATGATTCAAAACTCGTTTTTGGTTTCAGCGTGTAGTTGAGCGCCTTGTGGAGGAGTTTAGGTGAAACTGATCATAAAGTATGTCGCGAGTTCACTGGGGCGAGGTTCTAGAATCTGCGGTCGCGACTTTGATGCTGCACCATGGCCTGTCGCGGAGTAGTGAGGGTGGAGGGGAATGTCGGAACATGAATTGGCAGGAGTTCAATGATGGTTCCGGCTTGTATAATGGCGATGCGTGGAGGGAGTTACTGGAGCTGTTCGTTTTTAAGGGCTGAGATAATGGAGTACTGTCTGTGTGGATTACTTGGAGACCGGATACGAGTTGGTACGGGTGTTTTTTAAGGTGCTGAAGAGTTTCAAAGCTTTTATGGGAAAAATGTCAATCTGTTTATTGTTGAACGCAGTTTACTACCTGAGCTCGAGTTCGATTTAATAGATATGGGGTGGTAAGCTTTCAAAAGAGAAGAGTAGTGATGATTCTGGTTTTTAAAACCGTGGAGAAATGATCAAGAATGGGTTGGATGAAGAAACGAAATGGCCGGTTAATTTTTGGAGCAGTTATCGGTTTGGGGAAGATGGAATGAGGGAGGTTAAAGCATTAACGTGGATTTTAAACTTGAAGTGCACTACTGTGTAAATAAATCAGAGGAGGATGTGCAAGATCTGAGAGGTGATGCTCGGTTGAGAGCTACCAGTGAACTCAACTTTGTAAAAACGTGGGATATAAGAGGAGTTATAGTGGAAGCAAATTTAGGTGATGTACATTTCTTGGAACAGAATAAAGGAGCAATGGTTCATCTGGAAGAGGAGTATGTCATTAATCACCATTAAAAAAATAATTAAGTTTTATTAATTATAACCTTGAAGTTAATGATGTTAAATTAACAAATAACTTGTAATATTTATAGTTATGTCACATGTTAACAGAATCCGATGAAATTGGTCACATTGGATCCATAATGATAAAATATACATTGCGGTATTTGTGTGGCGGATCAGAACTGAGCTATTGGGAATCAGTAGGAAAATCAAACGTCTATTTGATTTTAAAGGAAATAATAGCAGAACCACCGACTGTGAGACAATGTGAGTAAATCTCACTAACTCTGTATAGTTTATATTTTTATAAATATAATCTAATATTAATAAATGATGATTGATTGTTGTGTGTTGATTATTTGGTTGAATTGCTGATTTATTGTTTGAAACTATAGATAACGATATATATATATATCGTTAATCAAATATTGATTCTGTTTATCAGATTATTTCATATTGAAATGAAATCGATGTTATTTATATTGTATAATATCCGTGGATGCAGGGAAACAGGTTGGAGGGATCCAACTGGATTCCTCAAAATTTATAATACTGTTTGTTTTCATATATTGTGATATATGATGTGATATATAATCTGTGATTGATTATGATGACACTGGTCATGTTATTCGGTATTTTAAATACCATATGAAATACTGGAATGTAAAAAGGAAAATTTCAAAGTAAATACTGAAAATGAAATATTTATATAAAATGTATAGGATTATATAAAAGGATTTACATAAAATGAATAGAATTATATAAAAGAATTTATATAGAATATAAAGGGAATTATGAATGAGATTTAAGTGTTGGAAATGAAATAAGATTTGTATGGATAATTCTGCAAATGTAACAACCCGGAAATTATGAACCAATTTAAAATTTTTAATTTAGCAATTTTAGTGAGTTTTGAATAGTTGAAATGATTTATTTTAAATAATAACGACTAAAATTTTTATTTTAATTGAAGTTAGAACGAATAATTTTATTTTAATTATAAAAGGAGTTAGAAATAGCGCGGTAGTTTGAAAAATGGGATTTGAACTTTGGCTGACTGTACAGGATGCAAAATAAATCGAATTTTAGTGAAACCAAAAATATTAGAATCTATTTAAAAACATCTTTCCAACGAATCCAAGAAATTGAAATTTCATAGCGGGAATCAAAAGTTATGCCCTGTTTAATTATCAGAATAGTCGCTGTAGAATTTATATATATTTTAATTAAATATATTGGCCCTTGAAAATAACCATTTTTCAAACGACCTCCGTTTTCGACGAAACCGCTTTTGTTGGAACCGGAGTGTCAATTTATTGCTGGATTTCAATTTTCATGATTTTTAGAATTAATATGTGAGCGTGGCGAAAGAAAATGTGTTTTGTCAGTTTTAGTCAATTTCGATCGACCAGAAAATGGCCATTTTTCAAACGGTCTCGGAATTCGACAAAATTAGTTTTGTTCGGACCGTATCATCAGACCATAACTAGATATAATCTTTCTGTAATTTTTAGAGGTTTTATGTGACCCCGGTAATTTAAAATGTACGTTTAATTCAATATATATTGATTTATATTTTAAATTTAAAAAAAACATATCGTAACAACCGAATTGGGTTACGAAACATATTCCAATGTGTCCGGAATAGGGGTATTTGGCTTGAGGCGACATTCGTTGGGTTCGATTCGGAGTTAGTATCAACGAACAATTATTTTCTTGAATTAAATAATTAAATAAATAAAGTAATATGGAAAATACACCGTATAAATACACCATACACCGTATCCCCCTAACCCTAATACGCTACTCAGTATTCCGCCGCCTCCTTTTGAAACTAGTGGCTGATATCGTCAAGAATTCAATCGTTAATCTCTCCTCATCCCTCCCGAATTAAATCACGATTCTCTAATGTAATTCAAAGAGTGATTCAAGCCCTTCCAAACCATACGGCTTTGATCTATTCTAGTGTGATGAGCTGCTCGAATTCCGAGCTGGAACCATGGTTGTTCGCACGCCATTTGAAGGCGCCGTGGGGGACCGAGCTTCCAGCTGCTCAGCGCGAAGGTGGCTCTCGTGAAGACGGTCAACGACATGGGTGTAGATCAGGGTCCGACCCCCCTGGTGACGAGCGGCAGTGAAGTTTCTTCTTGGAGTTGGGTTCGTTCGTTACATGCTTGAACGAGAAGAAGGAGGGTGGCCCAGATTAGTTAGGTGATAATTAGTGAGAGGTTTTCATTTAATTAATTTAATTAAGTACCAATTTAATTATTTAATGTTAAAACCTCGATAACTTTATCAAACAGAAACGGAATCAGATAATTCAAGAAGTGTTGGAATCGTCTTTCAGAGATCTACAACATGGAACCGATCAGAACCGAAAAATGTGAGAATTCTGATTTAATAATTAAATTAAATTAAATTTTATTATTTTTCTTGCTTTGAAAATCATTGTATGTATGTTGATAATTCAGATCTACGATGTTTGTGATTTTGAATGTATTGATTGTTGTTTGTGGTGTACTCTAATGTTCATAACTTGCTAGATCAACAAATAAAATTTCCCTTTTAGTTGAATTAGAATCAACAAATAAAATTGTCCCGTTTTGTTGAATAAGAATCAGCAAATAAAAATTGGCCTTTTTGTTGTATTACAATCAACAAATTTAAAATGTCAAATTGGTGGTAATAGAAATGTAAAATATAAAAATGTCAAATTTGTGGTATTAGAAATGCAGAATATTATTTTGGTCATTTTTATTGAATTGAATTAGTTTGTCAATTCAATATAAAATATTATGTTATCATTTTTGTTGAATTGAATTAGTTTGTCAATTCAATTAAAAATATCATTTTGGGCATATTTGTTAAATTGAATTAGTTTGCCAATTCAATTAAAAGTATCATTTTGTTTATATTGTTGAATTGAAACAGAATTGTCAATTCAAAGAAAAAGATTTCATTTTTATTTGCGTATTTAGATGCAAATAAACATCAAAGAAAAAAATTTCATTTTTATTTGCATATTTAGATGCAAATAAACACCGTAGAAAAAGATTGCATTTTTATTTGCATTCTTTGATGCAAATACAACATGAAATAAAAAGTTAAATTTTTATTTGCATTCTTTGATGCAAATAAAACATGAAACTAGAAGTTGCATTTTTTATTTGCAAATTTAGATGCAAATAAAATATTGAATTAAAAGTTGCATTCTTTGATGCAAATAAACATTGAAATAAAAAGTTATATTTTATTGGCATTTTTTTGATGCAAATAAAACATTGCAATAAAAAGTGAATTTTTATTTGCATTCTTTGATGCAAATAAAAGGTGGAGATAAAGGTTGCATTTTTGTTTGCAATTTTAGATGCAAACAAAACATTAATTAAAGTTACATTTTTGTTTGCAATTTAGATGCAAATAAAACATTAATTTAAAGGTTGCATTTTTATTTGCATTCTTTGATGCAAATAAAACATGAAATCAAAATGTCATTATATTAGAAAAGTCGTTAGAATAGAAATTTCATTTTTGTGTAAAATGTTACATTAGAATAGAAATTTCATTTTTGTGTGAAATGTTACATTAGGATAGAAATTTCATTTTTGTATAAAAATGTTACATTAGAAAGGAAATAACATTTTTAGTATAAAATGTTGCATTAGAATAAAAATAGCATCTTTACTAGAAAATGTCATTATTCAGAATAACGTTATGCTAGAATAATAATATCATTTTTGATAGAAAGTGTCATTGTTTAGAAATGTTATGTTACATAAAATATGCCACTTACTTGGGAATGCTTATTAGATTAAAATAACATTTTTGTTAAGAAAAGTTATGTTAGATTAAATTATCATTTTGGATAGGAATGACATGTTGGATACAATTATCATTTTAGAGAAAACATTATTTAATTAGAAAAGTCCTGTAATAGAAAACATCATTTTATTTGAAATGCCATGTTATTAGAAAATGTCATTTATTTAGAAATGTTATGTTATTTAAGAATGTAATTTATTTAAAAATAATACAATTTGTTATAGAAATGGACATTTGATTAAAATAACTTTTTGTTAAAGAATGGACATTAGATTAAAATAACTTTTTGTTAAAGAATGGACACTAGATTAAATAACATATTTGTTAGGAAATATACACTGGATTAAAAATGACATTGTTAATTAAAAGTGTCATTTTAGATAAAAATGTCATGACAAAATGAAAGTTTCATTTTAGATTTAAATGTCATGATAGAATAAAAGTTATCATTTTAGAAATTTGTCATGTTACATTAAAATGCCATATATATTTAGGTTATGTCATGTTACATTAAAATATATGTTGTGTTGAAATTAAATTATAAATATTTATTTATATTTTTATAGTGAAAATTTGTTAAATAGGAAATAATTCAAATCGAATTATAATTGGTTAAATTTATTAACCAATAATCTATTTAGATGAACTGTTGTTGTTTGAAAACCCCACACGCGTGTTGGGATGACAAACACTAGTCCCAATATTTAACTGTATGTCAATCGATGGATTGACAGTTTGTGTTGAGCGTTATTTATTTATTTATTTATTTTAATGCTCACACAATTATAAATTTCACTCTGGTTGTGAATGGATTGTTTAGTGATTATGTATCATTATTGTTATATATATACATGCAATGTATGAAAACCATACAACTGAAATTGTATGGTAATTGATCGAGTCGCATTCCTATTCAGAATATCTTTTATATAGAGAACATTTTAAAATGAAGAACATTTTTATATATAAAGAACCTTTTAAAACAAAGAATAGTTTAAAATAATAAATATTTTAAATAATATACAGTAAAGAAGAGAAATGTGAAGCCGACTTAATTAGCCAATGCCATTTTTAACCCGAACGGGTTTATCGATCGATTTATTTCATTTTAAATGAATATAAAAAGAAGTGTTTTCAAAATATAATATTTTGAAATTATTATTATTTTAATATAATAAAATATAGAATATTCAATTTTGCTTAAAAATTGAAAATGAAGTTAAAACCGTTTTAAAATGAATTTATAAAATATGTTTTAAATGGAAATCGACGATATATTATATTTAAATATATAATGGCCTAAATAGAACGCACCGCACAACGCCCGTTCGAAAATTTCAACCATCAACTTTAAATTGACATTACGGGAGGTCCGACCGTCGGATTCTCCTAAAGCCGGAACCGTTGGGTTCGTATCAAAAAGAGCTTTCCAATGAATATAAGAGTTTTGAGATCTAACATATAGATTTGAAATTATGTCCAAACCAATTCCAGAAAAGGTCGTTGTAAGTGCAGTTCGGTGGCCGTTATTGGAAACCGACTGTACGTACGATAATAAAATTATTAAAAATATGAAAAAATTATGTAAAACCAAAATAAATGGTTTATAAAGATTTTTGGAAGAAAAATTCCATATTTGAAAGATAGAAGTATATTTTATCAAAATGAACTAGTTATTAACTAGAATAAATCTTTTAAATTAAGATTTAATGAAGTTTTCCAATTCGTCAATATTTAATTGGAATCAGATAAAATAAATTGGATTTTTGGGTTTGTCGTGAATGGTGCCTTAAATAACACTGTTCTTATACCCCGTATGAAAAGAGAATAAATCTTTTAATTAAGATTTAGTTAAGTTTTCTAATTAATTAATATTTAATTAGAATTGAATAAAGGAATAAATCTTTTAATTAAGATTATTAGAATTTCAAATTATATTTAATAATTGGAATAAAATGAAATGTAAATTGGGTTTATTGTGAACTGTGTTTTAAACGACAATTGTTCTTTAACTCAATTATCAGTGAGAGTATAATTTGAAAATTATAAATCTTTATTTAAGATTTAATTGGAAATTTTCTAAAATAAAGTTTCCAATTTAATATATTAAATTGGAATTGAATGGAATTCGATTTAATAATAATCGAGATGAGCTTCTGTAAAAGAAGACCGTTACTATATATGGAATTTAAAAGGCTGTGTCGTTATTCCATTTATATTATTAGTCTGATATGGAAATTTATATCGATTATATATTGATTTGTTTTCTGTGAAAATTCCATATTTAATGGAAGGTGATTTTGGGGTTTATCGTGAACTATGTTTTTAAATAACATTTTTTCTTTAACCCAGTTAAAGATAAGATTTATTTCTTGATTTTGAATAATCATTAAGTAATGATTTTTGATATTAAAACCAAATTGGGGTTTTAATGAATCTTAAAAAGAGGATTAAAGGATAAATGTAAAGAATTTATTTTTGATAAAAGTAATGGGAACCTTTCCCTAATGTTGTGAATATTTATTTAAAAGAATATTCTAAATTGGAATGAGGCGTTGGATGTGCTTTTACAGTATTTTATTATTGATTATAAAATACTCGAGTTATTCGGAAAGACCGGGTTTAACCCATTCTGAATAATTACTACAAAGATCAAGAGTCGAAGATGAAGACGGTGGTTGAAGACCGAAGGTCTTCACATCGTTTGGATGGTTACTAATGTCTTGATTTGGGCGGCCACCCAAGACAAGGTAATAAGTTGTGATCGTCCAGACGTATTTGGAGATCGATGGATATGTGAGAACCTCTCTCCTGTATTGGGATAAGATGTCTCCGGTTTCGTTCATACCCAGAATGGACTTGTAAATGGATGTATGTCTGACGTTGTATTCCTTTATGCTGTATTCGTTGATCTCTGCTAAATATATATCTGTGGTGGCGGAGAATTTATTCTCTTGCTTAACACCCTTCTCTGAGACGTACGAGCTTAGAGGTTATATATTGGCAGAAATCAATGGTATAGTATGGATTGACAATGTGGCATGCCAAGATGCAAATGATCAAGGCTTTTGTTGAAAAGCAGGGCCTCGTGGTTGATGATCAAATCACAGCTTTAAATAGCATAGCTTTGTGTATTTCATTACTTCGCGAGCCTCTCACCCTGGTATGAACCAGAAACGGGAGTAAGGACTGCAGGGAGGACATACCTTTCTTTCTAGCTAGAAGTGGTGTCATGGTTTTTACAAGGCCTGACATTTTTACTTAGGTGGATGATGTAATGAGGCGCCTCGGTTATTTGAGTCCCTAGTGGCTCTATTTATGCCCCATAGGGCGGGGAAACGTATTGTTCGGGCATAACTAATCCAACCATTGCAATTTGGTGGACCGGCCCTGCAAGATCCAAGGTTCACTCGAGCTCTAATCCTGAGACATGGGCTAAATTGTCTCAAATTCGGTAAGGACTATCTTTTGCCATGGTTCATGATGGAAATCCCACTTCCAATACGACCCATGCGGTTTTTATTGTATAACTAGTACGGCGACATAGTATATGGTAGTTATGCCGTCTATGATTGATATTATGATTGAAATGTTTTTAAAACATATATACACTAATAATAATATCAAATCCATTTTATTGTATCAAACATTTTTAACCATTATAAGGTAAAACTCTATCCTCCGGTTTGTGATGCATTGTGTGATAGGACTTGAGTCTTATAATGGTTTCATTTTTCTAAAAAGCATTGCAGTGTTTAACGATTCACCTTATTTCTTGCACTGGCAATCCAATGGAGTAAACCCGTTCCGCGTTAGCGGCGTGGTCCTATGATGAGCCTTATTATTATTAGATAGGTTAAGTAAAATTTCTCATACCAGTCCTTGTTGCTGACTATGGAGCTGGTTACGCATGATAGGGGGTTCTCGCCATGTTGTTTGGTGGCGAACAATGGGCTCTGATATTAACTGTAAAGACCCGAAAATCCCCACCCTTTGAATCGACCATAAACCACACAGGTCTGAACCAAAAGTCGGAAATCTTCGAACACTTTAACTTTGGGAATACAATACATTATAACAGATAACAAAAGACTTTTATTACATCATGATAATATAACATCGGAGTACAGAATATACCAGAATACATTAATAAATAATAATACAGCGGAAGATCATTACCATAATTAATACAAAACAGCGAAAATAATTAAACTGATACAGCGGAAGTCTATCAATACTTTGGACACAGCTTTAAGCTTCGATCTAGAATCCTGCTTAATATATCTGCAAAGTAAGCTACTCGACTGCCCGTGCGGAAAAGAGGGCAACCGAGTTTGCAAGTGAAACAAACTATAGGTTAGTTATGGGACTGGTATGAGACATCTTATTTAACTTGTTTAATAGTAAGGTTAATCACAGGACCATGCCGCTATTGCGGAACAGGTTTACTCCATTGGATTGCCAGTGCATAAAAAGTAAATCGTTAAACAACGCAATGATTTTTAGAAAAATGAAACCATTATAAGACTCAAGTCCCATCACACAATGCAACGCAAACCGGAGGATAGAGTTTTACCTTATAATGGTCAAAAGATGCTTGATACGATAAAATGGATTTGATATCATTATTAGTGTAAATATGTTTTAAAAACAATTTCAATCATAATGTATCAATCATAGACGGCATAGCTACCATATAATATGTCGCCATACTAGTTATACAATCAAAACCGCATAAACTAGTTTAATATTTATATATGATTTAAGAAGATTTGAGCTAACCTGGCTCTGATACCAAATGTAAAGACCCGAAAATCCCCACCCTTTGAATCGACCATAAACCATAAAGTCCGAACCAAAAGTTGGAAATCTTCGAATACTTTAACTTTGGGAATACAACACATTAATACAAATAACAGAAGACTTTTATTACATCATAATAATGCAACATCAGAGTACATCGAATATAATACAGCAGAAAATAAATTACAATAAATGTAATACAATGCAGCGGAACAAATAAACTGATACAGCGGAAGTCTATCAATGCTCTGGACATAGCTCTAAACTTCGATTCAGAATCCTGCTGAATATATCTACAAAATAAGCTACTCGACTGCCCATGTGGAAAAGAGGGCACCCGAGTTTGCAAAGTGAAACAAACTATGGGTCACTCATGGGACTGGTATGAGAAATCTTTACTTAACTTAATTAGTAATAAGGCTAATCACAGGACCATGCCGCTAACGCGGAACGGATTTACTCCATTGGATAGCCAGTGCATAAATAAAGTAAATCGTTAAAACAACGCAATGCTTTTTAGAAAAATGAAACCATTATAAGACTCAGGTCCCATCACACAATGCAACGCAAGCCGAAGGATAGAGTTTTACCTTATAATGGTCAAAAATGCTTGATACGATAAAAATGGATTTGATATTATTATTAGTGTATATATGTTTTAAAAACCTTTCAATCATAATGTATTAATCATAGACGGCATAGTACCCCATCCTACTATGTCGCCATATATAGGTTTACAATCAAGACCGTAATGTCGTATTGAAGGTTGGTTTCCATCATAAGTCAAGGCTAGGGACGATCTCCTAACCGATTCGAGACACTCTAGTAATGTCTCAAGATTCGAACGCTGGCGAACCTTTGGATCCTGCAGGGACGGTCCACAAATACTTTAGTGGATTAGTTATGCCTGAACACACTCTTCCCGATCCTATTGGACCTACAAATTGGCCATTGGCGACCAATAAAAATCCGAGGTGCCTCATTCCATCAACCACATAAGTAAAATTGCTGGGCCGTGTAAAAATCCAAACACCACTTCTAGCTAGAAAGAAACATGTGCACTCCCTATGTTCCCTTGTCCCGTTTTTGACTCCACCGGGGTGTGAAGCTCGTGAGGTAACGTAATACACAAAGCTATGCCTAAATAGGCTGTGCTTTGATCATCGTCCACAAGGCTCTACTTTTCAACAAAAGCCTCGATCAATTGCATCTTGGCATGTCACATTGACAGATCACACCATGCGATCGATAGCTACCAATATATAACCTTCGAGCCCATGCGTCTCAAAGAAGGGTGTTAAGCAAGAGAATAAATTCTTCACCACCACAGATATATATATATATATATATATATATATATATATTAATAGGTATCAATTTAATTACACAGAATGAAATTCAATGTCGGACACACATCCATTTACAAGTCCGTTCTGGGTCTGAACGAATCCCGAGTCACCTAGGTGCTCGCGTATCCGGACGATCAACAAGTACGTCCAGACAACTACCACTATTAACCCTTTACTGGGAGCGACCCAATGCCAGGCATCAGTAGTCGTCCATTCGAGGTGAAGATTGCCGGTCTTCAATCACCGTCTTTAATATATTCGACTTTTAATCGTCGTAGTAATTATTCAGAATGGGTTAAACACGGTCTTTCCGAATAACTCGCGTATTTTTATAATTAAAAATCAAGTGTTGTAAAGACACATCCAACGCCTCATTCCAATTCAAAATATTCTTTAAATAAAATATTCATATTATTAGGGGAAGGTTCCCATTAAATTTCAAAGATAAATTCTTTTAAATTTATTCTTAAATCTTATTTTCAAAGATTTATTAAAATTCCAATTCAGCTTTAATATCAAAAATCATAACTTTATGATTATTCAATTTTTCAGACATAAATCTTATCTTGAACTAGGTTAAAGAATCAATGTCATTTAAAAACATTATTCACGATAAACCCAAAATCATTTTCCAATAAATAAATATAAATTGAAATACCAATAATCTTAGTTGAAAGATTTATTCTTTATTTAAAAGAAATTCTTTGTTTAAAAATATTCTTTATATGAAAGATATTCTGAATCGGAAAGCGACTCAATCATTTACCATATAACTTTGGTTATATGGATTTCATACATCGTATGTAAATTACAACAACTGATAATTAATCATCAAACCATCCATTCAACATCCAGAGTGAAGTTCACAACTGTGTGAGCATTAAAATGAAATAATAACGCTAATCGCAGTATGTCAATCTATCGATTGACATACAAATAAATATTTGGACTAGTGTATATCAATTATCATCCCAATACCCGTGTGGGGTTTTCAGCCAACAACAGTACATATAAATAAATAATTGGTTAATGAATTTAACCAATTTTAATACTACCGACATGTTGATGATGATGAACCAAACATGATATTTTATTCCTAATGCCGAAATAAAATATATTTGACTCGCATAATTTCTTTATACATTTCTAATATCTAATAGAATGTAATTTATTTATATGACATTATTGTGGATGACAAATAAAAGATAATTTTCATTATACTTTATTTGTATGTAATTATTCTTAATTTTAACACATAAAAGAAATAATCTCATTTGTACATGTTTTTCAATGCATAACCTAACACCAAAAAATGTTTATTTTAAATTGCATACAAATTCTAATGTATGCATTAACATATAAAAATGTCACTTTAACTCACCTATACATTCTAATGTACGTTTTGACCAATAATATGATTCTTATAATTGAATATAAACTCCAATGTAAGTTTGCAAATAAAAATGATTTTTATATTTGCATATAAATTCTATCGTATGTTATGCAAATAAAAATGATTATTATATTTGCATATAAATTCTATTTCAACAAAATGTATAAGGAGTGATACATCCATTTTGCTGACAATCCTATTCTACCAAAATGAATATTTTTGTTTATAACACAAACCTATTTAACCAATTACTATTTGTGTTAAACTCTTTTATTTAACCCAAAAATGTGATTTTTGTGTTATTTCAAATCTAATTAACAAAAATGTAATTTTTGTTTTCAACAATCATATTTAACAAAATGTAATTTTTGTTTCAACTATTGTATTTTTGACAAAAATAAATATTTGTACTAATGGATTTTCAACTTTTGGATCAGACCTGTGTGGTTTATGGTCGATTCAAAGGGCGGGGATTTACAGGTCTTTACAATTGGTATTAGAGCCAGGTTAGCTCAAATTTTTGGGGTACAACATGTAAGAACTGAGCAAACGACTCATCAGAGATTGGATTAGTAATATCCAATAAGAATACTCATTAGAGATAGGATCAGTAGTATCCTAGAATGAGAAAACTCGTTAGAGATGGGGTTAGTAATGCCCTAGAATGAGTTGAGAGTAACAAGTTTATAATTAACGTATTTGTGACTATATATAATCCGATTTTAGAAAATATGATTTTTGAATATGTAAAAGTTATATATATTTGAAAAACTAATCAACTAATTGATTGATGATTATGTTGCGTGATTATTAGATCAACTAATAAAAATATTGAAACCAATAAAAGAATGAAAATTTAGTGGTTAATTAAACAACTTTTAGCTCCGTTCCTTTTCGAGGACGAAAAGATTTTAAGTGGGGGAGATTGTAACAACCCGGAAATTCTGAACCAATTTAAAATTTTTAATTTAGCAATTTTAGTGAGTTTTGAATAGTTGAAATGATTTATTTTAAATAATAACGACTAAAAAATTTATTTTAATTGAAGTTAGAACGAATAATTTTATTTTAATTATAAAAGGAGTTAGAAATAGCGCGGTAGTTTGAAAATTGGGATTTGAACTTTGGCTGACTGTACAGGATGCAAAATAAATTGAATTTTAGTGAAACCAAAAATATTAGAATCTATTTAAAAACATCTTTCCAATGAATCCAAGAAATTGAAATTTCATAGCGGGAATCAAAAGTTATGCCCAGTTTAATTTTTAGAATAGCCGTTGTAGAATATATATATATATATATTTTTTTTAATTAAATATATTGGCCCTTGAAAATAGCCATTTTCAGACGACCTCCGTTTTCGACGAAACCTCTTTTGTTGGAACCGGGGTCTCAATTTATTGCTAGGTTTCAATTTTCATGATTTTTAGAATTAATATGTGAGTGTGGCGAAAGAAAATGTGTTTTGTCAGTTTTAGTCAATTTCGATCGACCAGAAAATGGCCATTTTTCAAACGGTCTCGGAATTCGACGAAATTAGTTTTGTTAGGACTGTATCGTCAAACCATAACTAGATATAATTTTTCTGTAATTTTTAGAGGTCGTATGTGACCCCGGTAATTTAAAATGTACGTTTAAATTCAATATATATTGATTTATATTTTAAATTTAAGAAAAACATATCGTAACAGCCGAATTGGGTTACGAAACATATTCCAATGTGTCTGGAATAGGGGTATTTGATTAAGGGCAACATTCGTTGGGTTCGATTCGGAGTTAGTATCAACGAACAAATATTTTCTTGAATTAAATAATTAAATAAATAAAGTAATATGGAAAATACACCGTATAATTACACCATACACCGTATCCCCCTACCCTAATATGCTACTCAGTATTCCACCGCCTCCTTTTGAAACTAGTGGCTGATATCGTCAAGAATTCAATCATTAATCTCTCCTCATCCCTCCCGAATTAAATCACGATTCTCTAATGTAATTCAAAGAGTGATTCAAGCCCTTTCAAACCATACGGCTTTGATCTATTCTAGTGTGACGAGCTGCTCGAATTCCGAGCTGGAACCATGGTTGTTCGCACGCCATTTGAAGGCGTCGTGGGGGACCGAGCCTCCAGCTGCTCAGCACGAAGGTGGCTCTCGTGAAGACGGTCAACGACATGGGTGTAGATCAGGGTCCGACCCTGTTGGTAACGAGCGACAGTGAAGTTTCTTCCTGGAGTTGGGTTCGTTCGTTACATGCTTGAACGAGAAGAAGGAGGGCGGCCCAGATTAGTTAGGTGATAATTAGTGAGAGGTTTTCATTTAATTAATTTAATTAAGTACCAATTTAATTATTTAATGTTAGAACCTCGATAACTTTATCAAACAGAAACGGAATCAGATAATTCAAGAAGCGCTGGAATCGTCTTTCAGAGATCTACATCATGGAACCAATCAGAACTGAAAAATATGATAATTCTGGTTTAATAATTAAATTAAATTTTAATTATTTTTCTTGCTATGAAAATCATTGTATGTATGCTGATAATTCAGATCTGCGATGTTTGTGATTTTGAATGTATTGATTGTTGTTTGTGGTGTACTCTGATGTTCATAACTTGCTAGAATAAAAAAAAAATTTCCCTTTTTGTTGAATTAGAATCAACAAATAAAATTGTCCCTTTTTGTTGAATTAGAATCAGCAAATAAAAATTGTCCTTTTGTTGTATTACAATCAACAAAGTTAAAATGTCAAATTGGTGGTATTAGAAATGTAAAATATTAAAATTTCAAATTTGTGGTATTAGAAATGTAGAATATTATTTTGTTCATTTTTGTTGAATTGAATTAGTTTGTCAATTCAATTAAAAATATCATTTTGGGCATATTTGTTAAATTGAATTAGTTTGCCAATTCAATTAAAAGTATCATTTTGTTTATATTGTTGAATTGAAATAGAATTTTCAATTCAAAGAAAAAGAATTCATTTTTATTTGCATATTTAGATGCAAATAAACATCAAAGAAAAAGATTTCATTTTTATTTGCTTATTTAGATGCAAATAAACACCGTAGAAAAAGATTACATTTTTATTTGCATTCTTTGATGCAAATAAAACATGAAATATAAAGTTAAATTTTTATTTGCATTCTTTGATGCAAATAAAACATGAAATTAGAAGTTGCATTTTTTT
Organism: Allium sativum; assembly: GCA_030737875.1. Classification (NCBI taxonomy): domain Eukaryota; kingdom Viridiplantae; phylum Streptophyta; class Magnoliopsida; order Asparagales; family Amaryllidaceae; genus Allium; species Allium sativum. The sequence goes on along the minus strand of CM060926.1, from coordinate 1,010,184,936 downwards.
TATTTGCAAATTTAGATGCAAATAAAACATTGAATTAAAAGTTGCATTCTTTGATGCAAATAAACATTGAAATAAAAAGTTATATTTTATTGGCATTTTTTTGATGCAAATAAAACATTGCAATAAAAAGTGAATTTTTATTTGCATTCTTTGATGCAAATAAAAGGTGAAATTAAAGGTTGCATTTTTGTTTGCAATTTTAGATGCAAACAAAACATTAATTAAAGTTACATTTTTGTTTTCAATTTAGATGCAAATAAAACATGAATTTAAAGGTTGCATTTTTATTTGCATTCTTTGATGCAAATAAAACATGATATCAAAATGTCATTATATTAGAAAAGTCATTAGAATAGAAATTTAATTTTTGTGTTAAATGTTACATTAGAATAGAAATTTCATTTTTGTGTGAAATGTTACATTAGGAAGAAATTTCATTTTTGTATAAAAATGTTATATTAGAAAGGAAATAACATTTTTAGTATAAAATGTTGCATTAGAATAAAAATAGCATCTTTACTAGAAAATGTCATTATTCAGAATAATGTTATGTTAGAATAATAATATCATTTTTGATAGAAAGTGTCATTGTTTAGAAATGTTATGTTACATAAAATATGCCATTTACTTGGGAATGCTTATTAGATTAAAATAACATTTTTTTTTAGGAAAAGTTGAGTTAGATTAAATTATCATTTTGGATAGGAATGACATGTTGGATAAAATTATCATTTTAGAGAAAACATCACTTAATTAGAAATGTCATGTATTAGAAAACATCATTTTATTTGAAATGTCATGTTATTAGAAAATGTCATTTATTTAGAAATGTTATGTTATTATAAGAATGTCATTTATTTAAAAATAATACAATTTGTTATAGAAATGGACATTAGATTAAAATAACCTTTTTGTTAAAGAATGGACATTAGATTAAAATAACCTTTTTATTAAAGAATGGACATTAGACTAAGTAACATATTTGTTAGGAAATATACACTAGATTAAAAATGACATTTTTAATTAAAAGTGTCATTTTAGATAAAATGTCATGATAAAATAAAAGTGTCATTTTAGATTTAAATGTCATGATAGAATAAAAGTTATCATTTTAGAAATTTGTCATGTTACATTAAAATGCCATATATATTTAGGTTATGTCATGTTACATTAAAATATATGTTGTGTTGAAATTAAATTATAAATATTTATTTATAATTTAATAGTGAAAATTTGTCAAATAGGAAATCATTCAAATAGAATTATAATTGTTTAAATTTATTAACCAATAATCTATTTAGATGAATTGTTGTTGTTTGAAAACCCCATACGGGTGTTGGGATGACAAACACTAGTCCTAATATTTAACTGTATGTCAATCGATGGATTGACAGTTTGTGTTGAGCGTTATTTATTTATTTATTTTAATGCTCACACAATTATAAATTTCACTCTGGTTGTGAATGGATTGTTTAGTGATTACGTATCATTATTGTTGTATATATATACATGCAATGTATGAAAACCATACAACTGAAATTGTATGGTAATTGATCGAGTCGCATTCCGATTCAGAATATCTTTTATATAGAGAATATTTTAAAATGAAAAACATTTTTATATAAAGAACCTTTTAAAATATAGAATATTTTAAAATAATAAATATTTTAAATAATATTCAGTGAAGAAGAGAAATGTGAAGCCGAATTAAGTAGCAAACGCCATTTTTAACCCGAACGGGTTTATCGATCGATTTATTTCATTTTAAATGAATATAAAAAGAAGTGTTTTTCAATATATAATATTTTGAAAATATTATTATTTTAATATAATAAAATATAGAATATTCAATTTTGCTTAAAAATTGAAAATGAAGTTAAAACCGTTTTAAAATGAATTTATAAAAGATTTATAAAGTATGTTTTAAATGGAAATCGACGATATATTATATTTAAATATATAATGGCCTGAATAGTACGCGCCGCGCAGTTACCGTTCGAAAATTTCGACCATTAACTTTAAATTGACATTACGGGAGATCCGACCGTCGGATTCTCCTAAAACCGAAACCGTTCGGTTCGTATCGAAAAGAGCTTTCCAATGAATATAAGAGTTTTGAGATCTAATGGTTAGATTTGGAATTATGTCCAAACCAATTTCAGAAAAGGTCGTTGTAAGTGCAGTTCGGTAGCCGTTATTGGAAACCGATTGTATGGGCGATAATAATTTTTTTAAAAACATGAAAAAATTATGTAAAATCAAAATAAATGGTTTGGAAAGTTTTTGGAAGAAAAATTCCATATTTGAAAGATAAAAGTATATTTTATCAAAATGAACTAGTTATTAGCTAGAATAAATCTTTTAAATTAAGATTTAATGAAGTTTTCCAGTTCATCAATATTTAATTGGAATCTGATAAAATAAATTGGATTTTTGGGTTTGTCGTGAACGGTGTCTTAAATAACACTATTCTTATACCCCGTATGAAAAGAGAATAAATCTTTTAATTAAGTTTTAGTTAAGTTTTCTAATTAATTAATATTTAATTAGAATTGAATAAAGGAATAAATCTTTTAATTAAGATTATTATAATTTCAAATTATATTTAATAATTGGAATAAAATGAAATGTAAATTGGGTTTATTGTGAACTGTGTTTTGAACAACATTTGTTCTTTAACTCAATTAACAGTATTTTATTATTGATTATAAAATACGCGAGTTATTCGGAAAGACCGGGTTTAACCCATTCTGAATAATTACTATGACGATCAAGAGTCGAAGATGAAGACGATGGTTGAAGACCGGAGGTCTTCACATCGTTTTGATGGTTACTGATGTCTTGATTTGGGCGGCCACCCAAGACAAGGTAATAAGTGGTGATCGTCCAGATGTATTTGGAGATCGATGGATATGCGAGAACCTCTCTCCTATATTGGGATAAGGTGTCTCCGGTTTGGTTCAGACCCAGAACGGACTTGTAAATGGATGTATGTCTGACGTTGTATTCCTTTATGCTGTATTCGTTGATCTCTGCTAAATATATATCTGTGGTGGCAGAGAATTTATTCTCTTGCTAACACCCTTCTCTGAGACGTACGAGCTTAGAGGTTATATATTGGCAAAAATCAATGGTATAGTATGGATTGACAATGTGGCATGCCAAGATGCAAATGATCAAAGTTTTGTTGAAAAGCAGGGCCTTGTGGTTGATGATCAAAGCCCAGCTTTAAATAGCATAGCTTTGTGTATTGCATTACTTCGCGAGCCTCACACCTCGGTATGAACCAAAAACGAGAGTAAGGACTACAGGGAGGACATACGTTTCTTTCTAGCTAGAAGTGGTGTCATGGTTTTTACAAGGCCTGACATTTTTACTTATGTGGATGATGGAATGAGGCGCCTCGGTTATTTGAGTCCCTAGTGGCTCTATTTACGCTCCATAGGGTGGGGAAACGTATTGTTCAGGCATAACTAATCCAACCATTGCACTTTGGTGGACAGGCCCTGCAAGATCCAAGGGTCACTCGAGCTCTAATCCTGAGACATGGGCTAGATTGTCTCGAATTCGGTAAGGACTATCTTTTGCCTTGGTTCATGATGGAAATCCAACTTCCAATACGACCCATGCGGTTTTGATTGTATAACTAGTATGACGACATAGTATATGATAGCTATGCCATCTATGATTGATATTATGATTGAAATGTTTTTAAAACATATATACACTAATAATAATATCAAATCCATTTTATCGTATCAAGCATTTTTAACCATTATAAGGTAAAACTCTATCCTCCGATTTGCGTTGCATTGTGTGATGGGACTTGAGTCTTATAATGGTTTCATTTTTCTAAAAAGCATTGCGTTGTTTAACGATTCACCTTATTTCTTGCACTGGCAATCTAGTGGAGTAAACCCGTTCCGCGTTAGCGGCGTGGTCCTGTGATGAGCCTTATTATTATTAGATAGGTTAAGTAAGATTTCTTATACCAGTCCTGTAACGACCCGGATTTCGCCCGACCCCAATCGATCGCAAGATCGATCAAGACCGTTCAAAACCAGCGTACGTTAACTTTGGGCATACAACACATCAGGAAAACAACACAGACTTTTATAACATCAATAATAAATGTTACATCAGAGTATAGAATATATCAGAGTACATCGATAAATAATACAGCGGAAGATACATTTAAAATAAATTAAATACATTGCAGCGGAACTAATCCCAGCGGAAAGCCATCAATATTCTGGACCCAGCTTCAGACTTCAATCCAGGATCCTGCTTAACTATATCTGCAAAAAGCTACTCGACTGCCCGTGTGGAAAGAGGGCACCCGAGTTTGCAAAGTGAAATAAACTACAGGTCAGTCGTGGGACTGGTGTGAGAATTCTTAACTTAACCTATCTAATAAGTAGGCTAATCACAGGACCACGCCGCTAATGCGGAACGGGTTTACTCCATTGGATTGCCAGTGCATAAATAAAGTAAATCGTCAAATAACGCAATGCTTTTTAGAAAAATGAAACCATTATAAGACCCAGGTCCCATCACACAATGCAACGCACACCAGAGGATAGGGTTTTACCTTATAATGGTCAAAAGATGCTTGATACGTAAAAACGATATTATTATTAGTGTGTATATATATATAAAACATTTCAATATAAATGTATTAATCTTAGACGGCATAGGTACCATATACTATGTCGCCATATATAAGTTTACAATCAAAATCGTAATGTCGTATTGGAAATTGGTTTTCTGTCATGAAATCGAGGCTAGGGATCGTCCTCTTCTGATTAGAGACACTCTTGCAAATGCCTCAGGATCACACCTATGGGCAACCCTTGGAACGGTAGGGCCGGTCCCCACCTAACGGTAGTGGATTGGCAATTCCTAAACATACGTTTCCCGGCCCCTTTGGACCTATAATATGACCACTTCCGGCCTATAAAAAAACGAGGTACCTCAATCCATAATCCACATAGTAAAATGCCGGGTCGTGTCAAAACCCAAACACCACTTCTAGCTAGAAAGAAACGTATGCACTCCCTACGGTCCATATCCTGTTTTTGACTCATACCGGGATGTGAGGTTCGCGAAGTCACGCTATACACAAAGCTATGCCTAAACAGGCTATGCTTTGATCATCAACCACAAGGCCTGCTTTTCAACAAAGCCTTGATCATTTGCATCTTAGCATGTCACATTGTCAGACCCTACCATATTATTGATCATCTACCAATATATATATATATATAACCTCTAAGCTCATACGTCTTAGAGAAGGTGTAACACCCCGAATTTCGGTTAATGCTAAAATTCACTAATTACAGAATAAATAATCTCAGATGTGAGAATTGGGGGAAACGGGCTGCGTCATTGCGTTCGTCTCGGAAAAATACGCGAAATAGAGTCCGAGTTTTCGAAAATCGGAGTCCGTATGGCCCAGTTATGGCCCGATAAAGTTTGCAGAAAATTCTAAGCTAAAAACAGATTTAAAAATTAAATCCAGAATTTAAAATAGAGCAGGCGGGGCCAGGCGGGAAGATTCCCGCCCTACCCATGTCGACAGGGCTGTCGACAGGCCTGTCGACAGGGGGGTCGACTTGCCTGTCGACTTGCCTGTCGACAGGGTGCGGCGTCCAGAGGACCTGGGTGCACCAGGTTGCACCAGGTTGGGTCTTAGGCTGGCTTGGAGGGCTGGTTCTGGAAGCTTCTTGGATCTGATGGTCCTAATCCTATCTAGGGTTAATCTAAGGGTCTAAAATGCAACCTAATCCTATAAATAAGACCATAACCCTACCCTAATTCATTCATAATTAAATCTTGTAACTAAACTATGGCAAAATGAAACTTGATCATGGCCTCCACAAATCAATGAAGGAAAGCAAGCTAATCAACCTCTCTAATCAACTTCTAATCCATTCTAAGCATCTTAATCTTCTTCATTTGGAGTGCAAATTGCTAGTGGTGAGTTTCTATCACTTTGATGATCAATTGTTAAAATAAGTAGATTAGGTGTAATGAGACTTATGGTCTTGAATGCGGATTAGTGAGTTTGAATCATTTGTAATGATATGCTAATCTATGTATAATATTGAATATGTAAGTTATGCATGTTGAATATGTAAGTTTATGCAAGTTGAATATGAGAGTTTATGCAAGTTGGATATGTGGGTTTATGCATAATAAGTAATTGATTTTATGCAAGTTAAGTATGTGGTTTTATGCATGATGAATATGTGATTCTATGCATGCTAAGTATGTGATATTATGCATGATGAGTATGTAATTCTATGCATGCTAAGTATGTGATATTATGCATGATGAGTATGTAATTCTATGCATGCTAAGTATGTGATATTATGCACGATGAGTATGTAATTCTATGCATGCTAAGTATGTGATATTATGCATGATGAGTATGTGATTCTATGCATGCTAAGTATATGATATTATGCAAGTTTAGTATGTGATTCTATGCATGCTAAGTATGAGATATTATGCATGTTTAACAAGTGGGTTTATGCATGTTTAACAAGAGGGTTTATGCATGTTTAACAAGTTCATATGCAAGTTACATGTATGTTAATATGCAAGATATGTTATGCAAGTTACATGTATGTTAATATGCAAGATATGCTATGCAAGTTACATGTTTGTTGATATGCAAGTTATGAATGCTTATGCAAGTTGTGAGAATGCTTATATGCAAGTTCAACATGTTATGCAAGTTATGTGTGCTTATGCAAGTTATGTGAATGCTTATATGCAAGTTCAACATGTTATGCAAGATATGTGTATGATAATATGCAAGTTCATATGCAATATGTTATGCAAGTCATGTACGATAATATGCAAGTTTGGGTTAAATGTAGTTGGGTTAATATATGCTCATATATGCAAGTTGACATCCTCTTAACCCATGACAAAGTTATATACTAAGATTTGGTTAAACCCATGATGTTTGTGATGGATCTTCCCTTTTATTATGTCGTGAAATGAGAACGATTTGCGTGGGGAACGATGGGGTTAATAAATATGTTAATTAAAGTATGGTTGGGTATGATTAAGCATACCATAAAAAAAAAAATTAACATAAGTGGGAATTTGCCTATTGAGTTAGGTCTACCCCATGGGAATTTACCTATTGAGTTAGGTCTACCCATGTTATGAAAAAAACTTGATATTAATTAGGGATAATTAATATAAATTATGAGGGTGATTAATTAGGTGTAATTAATCGGCTAAGACACGAGGTTGGACTCAGTTGTAGCGTAAAACTGCCCGGACCCAACCGGCCTAACCAGTTGCTACAAATGTTAGCCCAATGTGAGAGGTCTTAGGCACAAACTAAATACGTGATTAATGTAAAGACACGAGGTTAGACTCGGTTATGACATAAGGCTGCCCGGACCCAACCGGCTTAACCAGCGGTCATAAAAGATAGTCTAATGTGAGAGGTCTTTATGAAGATCACGGTCTTAATCAATTAAGAAACACTTAACCAAATTAGCATGTAGTGGAACATGAGGGTTAAGTGGGTACCTTGGGTGGCACGTAGTAACTAGTGTGGGTGCCTTGGGTGGCATGAGGAAACTAGTGGGTTGCCTTGGGTAGCAATAGAAAATACGATTAGAATACTTAACCAAAGTGGAACATGGAATTAAACATGATTAAAGGGTTAAGTAAGTGCCTCGGGTGGCATGTGGGAATTAAGTAAATGACTTGGGTGGCATGTGGAAATCTAGTGGGTGCCTTGAAAGGTAATTAAAATATGATTAATGACTTAACCAAAGTATTTATAACATGTAAGTGGACATGGTTAAAGGGGTTAAGTGGGATACACTAGATAAAATAACAAGCTTAAGTGGTAGCTTGTGGGGGCCCATCTCAACCAATATCCCAAACGTATCTTTGTGGGCTCGACCCAAGTCGAGTGACGGGACACGCATATTGGGCTTGACTATAAGAGGCCAAAAACGGGTTAGCGGTGGCAACGTAGGACCAACGGGTTTCATATGCGTGTGTGGACCCGGGCTGGTTAGTAAGTCGTTGTTGCATTGTGTAGGTATAAAGCCGTGCACCGTTGATATTATCAGGTTGCCACTTTGGAGAATGATACACCCCATTGTGGGACCAGCACGGATATCTACGTTAGGGAGCCGATCGCTTGGGAGTAGTGGGTACACCTAGTAAAGATAGGGGCAGACGGCACCTATGTATGAGTAAAAGAAACTACTGGGTAAAAATTGTTAAGTACATTTAGTGGGGTCAACCTTTAAGTAGGAATTAATCTTGGGTAGGTAGAACTGGTGTGGTGCAGTGTAGGAATTACTCTTGGGGGGGATAAGTTTGGGGCGGTGTAATCTAGTAATTATCCTTGGGTGGATAAATGCGTCTTTACGGTGATCTTAGTTTATCCTAAGTTTACCAAGCTGCTTAGTGTAGCCATTCATCCCCAGTCGTTACCGTATATCAACTTATGTCTTCTCTGGTTATTTTAATGATTGTATTGTTAGGGTTATAGGACTCACTCAGACTTATGTCTGACCCCGTTGTTTTTATCTTTTTCCCCCAACCCCAGGTTATTAGAGTGGGCCTGTGCTAGTGGGCTCTGATCTGATTGCTGAGGAGCTTGGACCTCTGAAGTGAAGCCGAGCTTATCTTTCCTTTTATGGCTATTAGTTATGTAGTGGGATTATGTACTTCTATTTTATCAAGATGGATATTATGTACTTGACTCTGGCTTATGGTTTTGGGATGTAACCAAACATGTATTACTTTTCGCTGCAATGAAATGATGTTTTGAATTTTCAAGTATTACTTATATCTGTCTTGTTGAAATTTTACTGTTCAATATTCACTTAATATACTTCACCGAAACTAAGGCATTCCCCTGGTATGAGTGACCTTAGCGGGTGTGGGGTGTTACACGTGGTATCAGAGCTTAAGGTTACCAGAACAGATAAAATTTTAGAAAAACTATTTTTCTAAGAAAATTTTTGAAGGAGTATTTTCAAAAACATGTCTTTTAAGAGAAAAGTTTTTGAGAGAAAAGCATAATCCCCGATAGCCATATCTTTATCTTTCGAATTCTCCCGTTGAATCTCTTCCTCTCTCTCATTTTGAGTTTCCCCTCCGCGTATAGATGATCTTTCTAAGATAGATAAGAATGGAAGACCACTTCAAGGGACTTAGACGTTAGTTGGATTAGAAGTAGGTTCAAGAAGGAGGAGGACTTGTAGTTACCTATTGGATGGACAATGGGAGGAAGGCTTAAATAGTTGTTTGGTTAATGAAGGAAGAAACCTCATTGGTGGAAGGTTGCGAGTGGAGAATGGGAAAAAGAAGGCGAGTGGTTATCCTTTAGGAGGAATTGGACATTTTATTAGGATTATCCAAAGAGGCAGGGGCAAGGTACGGAATCTTCTGGAGGGTAGTTGTATTCCCTCACGGCTAGTGTACCAGATGGGGATAGGACCGTCTAGGTTGGAATTTGGGATTTCTATATTATCTGATTCAAACTTTATTTGATTCTGACGCATCGAGTTCGGTTATCCCATCATTGTTAGTTGAGTCACTGCACTTAGACACTAGTTTGGTAGATGATCCCTTAGTTGTTTCAAACCCAATTGGGGCTCCATGATGTGTTTGGGTTTGAAAGTTGCTATACTTAGCGTTGAGTTTAGATGTGATGCTTGTTGGGCTTCACGGGCTATGGGTTAGTTTGGGGGCATGGACTGGTTATCCAGTAGGGGTGCCGTTCTTGATTTCGAAGGGAGAGTTGTTAGGCTTATGACCCGCTTGGGTAACACTCTCGAGATCTCTTGTAATCCCATAGAATCTGTTATGCTAAGTTATCTAGAATCGCTTGACACGTCGGTCGAGAGTTTGCGGTCTGTTAGAGTGGTCCGGGAATACTCGGATGTGTTTGAGAAGGTGAAGGGCTTACCTCCGGAGCGGGAGATTGACTTCCGAATATATCTAGTAAACAATGCCAAACCAGTGACTTGGCCAGTGTGCCGCATGGCTCCTCGTGAGAGGAGGGAACTCCATAAGTAAGTAGGCGATTTGCTTGAGAAGGGGTTCATAAGAGGAAGTATATCGGAGTGGGGTGCTCCAGTAGTTTTTTGCCATGAAGGCGGATGGGTCCATCAGACTTTGTGTAGGCTAAAGAGAACTAAATAAACTCACAAAGAAGAATAGACACCCATTGCCGAGGATTGATGATCTCTTTGATCAGTTGGTTGGCGCCTCAAGGTTTTCACAGATGGACTTAGCTACAGGGTTCGTCAGTTGAAGAGTGGCTGAGGATAGTATAGAGAAGACTGCCTTTAGGACTCCGGATGGTTTTTATGTGTGGCTGGTGATGCCATTTGGGTTGACGAACGCCCCCGCATACTTTGTTGATTTGATGAGAAGGGTGTTCAGGAAGTACCTAAATAAGTTCGTGATGGTCTTGGTGGGTGACATCTTGGTCTTTTCTAGGAGCGAAATAAGTTTCTGTATGTGCTCAATAGGGTGAGTAAAGCCAGTCATGGGAAGAACGGTGGTTTTGGAGCGAGACTGGCGAGGACATCCAAAGTTGGTCAAAGGCTTAATTGTTTAGCCATTATTTATTTTATTAGTATCATCTCACGTAGGTCGCCTGAACTCGAAGGAGATATCCCTTGGGTGTTTGTCTGATACTGGTTTAGGCCTTTGGGGCTTGCATTTGGGGGATGTCGAGCTCGACCAGGGTGGTCTGCGTGAGAGATGGACAGTTGTGATGATTTTTGGATGAGATTCTTAGCATCCTATGAGTTTGAGATAGAGTATATACCATGGCAAGGGAAACATGGTAGCGGACGCCTCAAGTAGAAAGAGGTTGTCCCTGAGTTCATTGTTCGTTGAACGACGGAGCTTAGAGTTTATTTCTATGTTTGACTTTAGACCTTCCGTTGACTTTGTACCCGGTTTGCTAGCCTCCTTGGAGGTTAGGCCTACTCTTTTGGGATGAATTGACGAGGCATAGCGAGACGACCCACAGTTGGTTGAGTTAGTAGAGAAGCTCATAAGGAGGGGGAGTCATCCAGTCGTTTGAATAGGTACACCCTAGATGGTAAGGGGTGGTTGCGTAGAGACGGTAGACTTTGTGTACCGCAAGACAAGGGTTTGTGGAAGGCTATACTTGATGATGCACATCGGTCGAAGATGACCATTCATCCCGAAAGGGACAAGATGTACCAAGACATGAAGCGAGTTTTCTTCTGGGCCGGTATGAAGAAAGACGCGGCCAAGTATGTCGCTAGATGCTTGGTGTGCTAACAAGTGGAAGCGGAGCAGAAGAAACCCGGAGGGTTGCTTCACCCGTTGGAAGTTCCGTAATGGGAAGTGGGATAGTGTCTCATTGGATTACCGAAATCAAGGAAGGGTAATACGGGGATTGGGCTTATGGTAGATAGACTTACTAAGTGTGCCCATTTTATACCCGTGAAGAGTAAGAGAACTTCTCCATGGCTAGCTTCAGTTTACGTTCAAGAGATTATTAGATTGCATGATGTACCTTCCAGTATAGTGAGCGATCGAGATCCTATCTTCACTAGAGAGTTTTAGAAGAGTTTGCAAGAGGCGGTAGGGACTCAGTTGTGTTTTAGTACCGCATATCATCCTCAGACGGACGGCCAAACTGAGAGGGTGAATCGTATCTTAGAAGACCTTTTGAGGTTATGTATTTTGGATTTTGGAAGTACATGGGAAGAGCATCTTCCATTGGTGAAGTTCGCGTATAATAACAGCTTTCAGTCTAGTATTGGTATGACACCTTTTGAAGCTCTTTATGGAAGGCCTTGTTGATCACCTACATGTAGGTGGGAATCTACGGATAAGATCTTGGTTGGGCCAATGTGGTTAGAGAGACTTCAGAGAAGATTGACTTGGTTCGAAGAAGGATGAAAGCGGCGGAATCTTATGCGGATAAGAGGAGAACAGAGCTTGAGTTTGATATTAGGACATGCTTTTTATCAAGGTATCTCCGTTGCGGAATGTGGTTCACTTTGGATCTGTTGGGAATTGAGCACCAAGGTTTGTTGGACCGTTTCCTGTTAAGGAAAGGATTGGACGGATAGCATATAGGGTGGAGTTGCCCGACAGACTTAGTGGTGTTCATGATGTATTCCATGTATCACATTTGAGGAAGTGGTTACATAAGACCGCAGAGGTGGTAGAGCCGAGCTTGCTTAGAGATGTAGAGATAGAGCGTGATGCGACGATTCGACGAGCTCCTATTCGCATCCTTGGGTCAGAAACTAGGAAGTTGAGGATCAGAGAAGTTCAGCTAGTTAAGGTGCAATGGGGAGATGACGGAAGCAATGCTACTTGGGAGACGGTAGCGAAGATGCGTTCTTTGTATCCATTTCTTTTTGAGAGTATAATTTCTCCTCTATCGTTTGACTAGTACTTATCTTATCTTTAGTATGTCCTCTCGTTAGTACTGTTTGACCTTTAGATAGGGTAAACCTATGGTTGAAACATGTGTTTGAGACATGTTATGGTTGATGGATGCAAGTGGATGCAAGTGTTTGCTAGTGGTTGCTCGTGGATGCATATATACACACTCTAGGCACTAGATCGGCTCAGTCACTTCATATTGCATATTGCATATAATTGTGTGTAGGTAGCTATATTTATGGATGTATAATGATTGTGTTATCATATGGATGATGCATTTTGATGAATGATTGTGCACTCATATAGATACTGTATGTGTCGATAGGGTTATCTCGCATACATATTGGATGCATGGCACTATCATGGTTTGCATATGTTCGTACATTAGATAGGGAACATATACACGCACTTTTCGCATATGCTCATACATCATTAGAGATTGTTTTAAGGACAATGGATGCCCGTGTTTGATGGATTGAGTAGATGGTTGTTTGGATGGTAGGATATGCATTCTCCTTAGCTTAGAGATTTCGGGGACGAAATCCTTTAAGGAGGGGAGAATGTAACACCCCGAATTTCGATTAATGCTAAAATTCACTAATTACAGAATAAATAATCTCAGATGTGAGAATTGGGGGAAACGGGCTGCGTCATTGCGTTCGTCTCGGAAAAATACGCGAAATAGAGTCCGAGTTTTCGAAAATCGGAGTCTGTATGGCCCAGTTATGGCCCGATAAAGTTTGCAGAAAATTCTAAGCTAAAAACAGATTTAAAAATTAAATCCAGAATTTAAAATAGAGCAGGCGGGGCCAGGCGGGAAGATTCCCGCCCTACCCATGTCGACAGGGCTGTCGACAGGCCTGTCGACAGGGGGGTCGACTTGCCTGTCGACTTGCCTGTCGACAGGGTGCGGCGTCCAGAGGACCTGGGTGCACCAGGTTGCACCAGGTTGGGTCTTAGGCTGGCTTGGAGGGCTGGTTCTGGAAGCTTCTTGGATCTGATGGTCCTAATCCTATCTAGGGTTAATCTAAGGGTCTAAAATGCAACCTAATCCTATAAATAAGACCATAACCCTACCCTAATTCATTCATAATTAAATCTTGTAACTAAACTATGGCAAAATGAAACTTGATCATGGCCTCCACAAATCAATGAAGGAAAGCAAGCTAATCAACCTCTCTAATCAACTTCTAATCCATTCTAAGCATCTTAATCTTCTTCATTTGGAGTGCAAATTGCTAGTGGTGAGTTTCTATCACTTTGATGATCAATTGTTAAAATAAGTAGATTAGGTGTAATGAGACTTATGGTCTTGAATGCGGATTAGTGAGTTTGAATCATTTGTAATGATATGCTAATCTATGTATAATATTGAATATGTAAGTTATGCATGTTGAATATGTAAGTTTATGCAAGTTGAATATGAGAGTTTATGCAAGTTGGATATGTGGGTTTATGCATAATAAGTAATTGATTTTATGCAAGTTAAGTATGTGGTTTTATGCATGATGAATATGTGATTCTATGCATGCTAAGTATGTGATATTATGCATGATGAGTATGTAATTCTATGCATGCTAAGTATGTGATATTATGCATGATGAGTATGTAATTCTATGCATGCTAAGTATGTGATATTATGCACGATGAGTATGTAATTCTATGCATGCTAAGTATGTGATATTATGCATGATGAGTATGTGATTCTATGCATGCTAAGTATATGATATTATGCAAGTTTAGTATGTGATTCTATGCATGCTAAGTATGAGATATTATGCATGTTTAACAAGTGGGTTTATGCATGTTTAACAAGAGGGTTTATGCATGTTTAACAAGTTCATATGCAAGTTACATGTATGTTAATATGCAAGATATGTTATGCAAGTTACATGTATGTTAATATGCAAGATATGCTATGCAAGTTACATGTTTGTTGATATGCAAGTTATGAATGCTTATGCAAGTTGTGAGAATGCTTATATGCAAGTTCAACATGTTATGCAAGTTATGTGTGCTTATGCAAGTTATGTGAATGCTTATATGCAAGTTCAACATGTTATGCAAGATATGTGTATGATAATATGCAAGTTCATATGCAATATGTTATGCAAGTCATGTACGATAATATGCAAGTTTGGGTTAAATGTAGTTGGGTTAATATATGCTCATATATGCAAGTTGACATCCTCTTAACCCATGACAAAGTTATATACTAAGATTTGGTTAAACCCATGATGTTTGTGATGGATCTTCCCTTTTATTATGTCGTGAAATGAGAACGATTTGCGTGGGGAACGATGGGGTTAATAAATATGTTAATTAAAGTATGGTTGGGTATGATTAAGCATACCATAAAAAAAAAATTAACATAAGTGGGAATTTGCCTATTGAGTTAGGTCTACCCCATGGGAATTTACCTATTGAGTTAGGTCTACCCATGTTATGAAAAAAACTTGATATTAATTAGGGATAATTAATATAAATTATGAGGGTGATTAATTAGGTGTAATTAATCGGCTAAGACACGAGGTTGGACTCAGTTGTAGCGTAAAACTGCCCGGACCCAACCGGCCTAACCAGTTGCTACAAATGTTAGCCCAATGTGAGAGGTCTTAGGCACAAACTAAATACGTGATTAATGTAAAGACACGAGGTTAGACTCGGTTATGACATAAGGCTGCCCGGACCCAACCGGCTTAACCAGCGGTCATAAAAGATAGTCTAATGTGAGAGGTCTTTATGAAGATCACGGTCTTAATCAATTAAGAAACACTTAACCAAATTAGCATGTAGTGGAACATGAGGGTTAAGTGGGTACCTTGGGTGGCACGTAGTAACTAGTGTGGGTGCCTTGGGTGGCATGAGGAAACTAGTGGGTTGCCTTGGGTAGCAATAGAAAATACGATTAGAATACTTAACCAAAGTGGAACATGGAATTAAACATGATTAAAGGGTTAAGTAAGTGCCTCGGGTGGCATGTGGGAATTAAGTAAATGACTTGGGTGGCATGTGGAAATCTAGTGGGTGCCTTGAAAGGTAATTAAAATATGATTAATGACTTAACCAAAGTATTTATAACATGTAAGTGGACATGTTTAAAGGGGTTAAGTGGGATACACTAGATAAAATAACAAGCTTAAGTGGTAGCTTGTGGGGGCCCATCTCAACCAATATCCCAAACGTATCTTTGTGGGCTCGACCCAAGTCGAGTGACGGGACACGCATATTGGGCTTGACTATAAGAGGCCAAAAACGGGTTAGCGGTGGCAACGTAGGACCAACGGGTTTCATATGCGTGTGTGGACCCGGGCTGGTTAGTAAGTCGTTGTTGCATCGTGTAGGTATAAAGCCGTGCACCGTTGATATTATCAGGTTGCCACTTTGGAGAATGATACACCCCATTGTGGGACCAGCACGGATATCTACGTTAGGGAGCCGATCGCTTGGGAGTAGTGGGTACACCTAGTAAAGATAGGGGCAGACGGCACCTATGTATGAGTAAAAGAAACTACTGGGTAAAAATTGTTAAGTACATTTAGTGGGGTCAACCTTTAAGTAGGAATTAATCTTGGGTAGGTAGAACTGGTGTGGTGCAGTGTAGGAATTACTCTTGGGGGGGATAAGTTTGGGGCGGTGTAATCTAGTAATTATCCTTGGGTGGATAAATGCGTCTTTACGGTGATCTTAGTTTATCCTAAGTTTACCAAGCTGCTTAGTGTAGCCATTCATCCCCAGTCGTTACCGTATATCAACTTATGTCTTCTCTGGTTATTTTAATGATTGTATTGTTAGGGTTATAGGACTCACTCAGACTTATGTCTGACCCCGTTGTTTTTATCTTTTTCCCCCAACCCCAGGTTATTAGAGTGGGCCTGGTGCTAGTGGGCTCTGATCTGATTGCTGAGGAGCTTGGACCTCTGAAGTGAAGCCGAGCTTATCTTTCCTTTTATGGCTATTAGTTATGTAGTGGGATTATGTACTTCTATTTTATCAAGATGGATATTATGTACTTGACTCTGGCTTATGGTTTTGGGATGTAACCAAACATGTATTACTTTTCGCTGCAATGAAACGATGTTTTGAATTTTCAAGTATTACTTATATCTGTCTTGTTGAAATTTTACTGTTCAATATTCACTTAATATACTTCACCGAAACTAAGGCATTCCCCTGGTATGAGTGACCTTAGCGGGTGTGGGGTGTTACAGAAGGGTGATATGTAAAGAATAAATTCTTCATCACCAAACAGAAATATATAATCAGTAGCGTTCAGCAAATACAGTAGAAATGAATACAATGTCGGACACGCAATCCATTTACAAGTCCGCTCTGGGTCTGAGCGAAACAACGTTTCCGTCGATGTCCAAATGCGTTTGGACAATCATTACTAAATACCTTGCCTTGGAAGGACAATCCCAATTCAAGATACCAGTCATCATCATCCCAACGATGTGAAAACCTTCGGTCTTCAATCACCGTCTTCATCTTCGACTCTTGATCGTCGCGATGATTATTCAGAATGGGTTAAACCCGGTCTTTCTGAATAACTCGCGTATTTTGGGATTAAAAACAAATATTGGAAAATCACACATTTCGTCACATTCCAACTCAGAATGTTCTTTTAATAAGATATTCGCTTAAAAAGATTCTCATTAATTTTATCAAAGATAAACTCTGAAAATAAAATATATAAATCAATTTCCAAAATATGGAATTCCACAGAAAACAAATCAATACATAATCGATATAAATTCCTGTATTGGACTAATAATATAAATGGAATAACGGCAAGGCCTCTTAAATTCCATTTATAATATCGGTCTTCTTTTACAGAAGCCCATTTCGATTATTACCAATCGAATTTCCACTTAATTCCAATTTAATATATTAAATTGGAAAACTTGATTTTTAGAAAATGCCCTTTTTAAAACTATAAAATAGATTTATAAATTCCAAATAATAATTTCAATGTAAATTGGATTAAAGGACAAATGTCATTTAAAACACCGTCCATGATAAATTCACTTCACATCTCAATTTATTTCATATCACAAAATATAATTGCAAATCCTAATAATCTTTATGAAAAACGTATTTTAAGATAATCATAAAAATATTCTTTATATAAAAGATTCTAAATGAGAAGTATTCTTTGTATTGCAAATTCTTATCTTTTACAAATATTCTTTGTTTTAACATATACTTGATTAAAAATATATTTTATGAAAATACATACTTTATATAAAATGGATTTCTAATGTAAAAATATTCTCATTTAAAAGAACACCTGAATCGAAATGCGACTCAATCATTTACCATATAATTTGGATTATATGGATTTCACACACATCATATATATGATAATAACAGTATAATCATCAAACCATCCATATACATCCAAAGTGTAATTTCCACTGTGTAAGCGTTAAAATTAAATAATAACGCTCATCGCAGCCTGTCGATCTAACGATCAACATACAACTAAATATTGGGATTAGTGTATGTAAATTTTCATCCCAACACCCGTGTGGGGTTTTCCGCCAACAACAGTTCATAAAAATAAATGATTGGTTAAAGAATTCAACCAATTTAATTCTACTAACATGTTGATGATAATGAACTAACATGTTATAATATTTCTATTACCGAATAAAAATGTATTCTTATTCGTATAATTTCCCTATACAATTCTAATGTCTAATAAAATGTAATTTATTTACAGGACAATATTGTGGATGACAAATAAAAGATAATTTCCTATTTTCTTTTATTTGTATGCAAAATCTTTTTTTTTAACTAACTTTAACACATAAAAGAGATAATCTTATGTGTATATGTTCTAATGTATTTCCTATCATATAAAAATGTTTATTTACATTTGCATACAAATTCTAATGTATGCCTTAACATAGAGATATCACTCTACTTACCAATATATATTCTAATGTATGTTTTTACTAGTAATATGATTCTTATGTTTGAATATACCTTCTAATGTAAGTTTGCAAATAAAAATGATTTTTATATTTGCTTATAAATCCTATTACATGTTATGCAAATAAAAACACTTATTATATTTGCATATTAATTCTAATGCATGTTATGCAAATAAAAATGATTTATATATTTGCATATAAATTATATTTCAAGAAAATGTATAGAAAGTGATACATCCATTTTGTTGACAATTTCATGTTATCAAAATGAACATTTTGTTATAACACAAATCTAGTTAGTAAAAATGCTATTTGTACTTAATCCTTTTATTTAACAAAAATGTCCTTTTTGTATTCAACCATCTTAATTTGACAAGATGTACATTTTTGTCTCAACCAATATATATGACAAAAATGCATATTTTGATTTAACAATCTAATTTGACAAAAGTGTATATTTTGTTTCAGCTAATATAATTCGACAAAATGAATGTTTTGTTTCAACTAATATAAATTGACAAAATTTGCATATTTTGTTTCAACTAGTATAAATTGACAAAAGTGATTATTTTGTTTCAACTAATCAAGTTTGACAAACATGTTTCTTTCATTTAAACTAAAACAAGTTTGACAAAAATGTTTATTTTGTTTTAACTAATGTAAATTGACAAAAGTGTATAATTTGCATTAGTGAATATAAAAGGAAAGAACAAACTTTATTTTCAAAATATGTTTGCATTTGTGGATGCAAATAAAAGATTGAACTCAGAGTTTATTAACAAATAAAGTAATACTTTTCTATACATTCTAATGACATATAAAAGAATATTTTATATGTAAATATTTTCCTATGTATTCTAATGTCAAATAAAAGTGAATTTTATTTGTGCAACAAATTCTAAGTATATATTTGTGTTGTAGCATGCATATAAAAAGATGGACTTTATTTCTATGTCATATTTGTATGGAAAAATACAAATAAAAAGATGAACTTAATTTCTATGTTATATTTGTATTGACAAAATACAAATAAAAAGATGAACTTTATTTCTATGTATATTTGTATTGAAAAAAATACATATAAAAAGGTAATTCATTTTCTATGTTATATTTGTGTTGAAAGACACAAATAAAAAGATACTTCATTTGCTAAGTTACACTTGTGTTGAAAAACACAAATAAAAAGATACATCATTTGCTAAGTGTATATTTGTGTTAAGAACACAAATAAAAAGAAACAATTCAATTTCAATGTTAATATTTGCGTTAAGGGACAAAAATTAAAAAGACATTCATTATTCTATGTGTATTTGTGTTAAGAATACAAATGAAAAGATGATTCATTTTTGTGAGCTTATTTCTATGAAATATTTGCATTGTAAAATGCAAATAAATAAATAGTTCATATTCTAAGTTTTATTTGTGTTGGTAAACACAAATAAAAAGATGATTCTTTTACCGAGTTATATTTGTGTTGAAAAACACAAATAAAAATAATAATTCATTTCTATGTATATATTTATGCTGAAAAACAAAATAAAAGAATGGTTCTTTTTCTATGTTATTATTTGTGACGAAAAACACAAATAAAAGAATGGTTTTCTTTTTCTCCAATAAAATGTAAACACTTATGCGTTTTTCTCAAATATTACTTTTACAATGTAAACAAAGTTTTGTTTTATAAATATGTTTTTAATATCAACAATAAATTTTAATATTTTATAACGATTCTAATTCTATAATATCCTATGTATAAGGTGACAGTAAAAAGAATTTTTTTACTGTAATTCACAAATTTGTTCTTAATGTAAACAAATAAAAGTACGATTTTATTTGTTAACCAATTTCTGTCGAAATGAAAATATGTTCTATTCGTTGTTCATATTCTATTGTAAACAAACAAATAAAAATTATATTCTATTTGTCATTCAATTTCCATAGTAAAATCAACCAATAAAAAGAGTTTTTATTCGACATTCCAATTCTATTGTAGTATCAACAAATAAAGGTACGCTTTATTTGTCGTTCAAATTTCATTGTAACATCAACGAATAAAAATAAATTTTTATTTGTCAGTCAAATTTCATTGCTCATAAATATAATATAATAATTTAAAATAAGTTAGAGCAACTAGATTACGATTTAAATCTGAAATAAATATGATTTAGATCTAATTTTGGATCTAATTCTCTAACCACAAATAATTTCAACAATATATTAAACTCAATGCAGATCTAATCTATCATGAACAAACAAACATAAGACAAGCAACAATCAATAATATGTACAACACAAAACATTTCAGATTTGATTTAACATCACAATACAATTATTATTATCACGAGAAAATGATTAAAAATAATTTAAATAAATAAAATTAGAATTCTCACATCAATATGGCTGAAAATTCGACTCTCTCAGAAACAGCTCTGGTCTGCGCCATCGCGAAGATCTCGAAAAGACGAGTCCAACGCAACTTACGGTTCGTCAATCGGACCTCGTATGAAAGAGATATTGATTTTTAAAGATTGGATAATTTAAATATTAAATAAATAAAATAAATAAAAAAGAAAGACCTTCTTCTCGAACTCACGTATTCGGCCGCACCCAATATCCACCGTTCAACCTCCTGCGCGCGCCACCCTTCGAGCCACCGACCGCCGATCAGAAACCGCCCCTCCGACGCCCCGCTCGCGAGCCACCACCGCCCAGAACCGCGTCACGCTCGGTGGGCCCCATCGCCTGAAATTTGCCCCCGACCGCCGATCCTTCCTCGCCAGAATTCGCGAAATCCGTGAACCAAAACCCGATCTTGACCGTATGGATTGAAAGATCTCTCCGAGAGCTTCGATTTGATACCAAGTTTGTCGATTTTCGTTGAGCGGATCAAAAGTTATGAGCGTTTGAAATTAGGAGATTTCTGGCCTTCGGTTTAGGTGGCGGCTGAAATTAGGGTTAGGGTTTCGGCCGGAATATTTTAATAATATTTTAATATTAAATCTCGAAAATTGTGCTTAAAAGGTGGATTTTCGGACATTCTCTGATTTGGGCCTACTTACTGTCGTTCTTAAGGTTTTGACACCTTCTGAACGCAATGGGATAGGTCCCGTGGCCCAATTCCGAAATCTGTACGATTTTTATTTAAAATTGCATTAAAAATTAATTAATTAAATATTGACCGTACATTAAAATATGCCGGGGCCACATATGTCCTCAGAAAATTCTAAAAAAAATATTTTTAGCTTTCTTATGACGATACAAATCCAACAAAATTATTTTCGTCGAATTCTGAGACTGTTTGAAAAATGACTATTTTTAAGGCGTTTAAATTTAGTGAATATTAGGCACACATCCCTAAAACGAAACTTAATTAGGCTCACATCCGGTCATAAACTTATTGTAAATTTAGTCCCTGTTTTTCGAAAATTCATAAAAAAAATATTAAAAAAATATAAAAAAATCACGTAAATTCGTATTTAAATAAAACATGTACTCGCCCAAAAATTCAGATCATAATAAAATCAAAACATGCATCAAAATCGAAAAAATACAGAAAACAGCGAAAAATGCAGTAATCTACATCAAATCATGCACATATTTGGAATACTTGCATTCATCTGTGCAAGTATTTCTCTGTTATATTTTTACATGTAATACTTGCATACATGTGTGCAAGTATTTAAAATAGTTGCATACATGTATGCAGGTTTCTGCACATATTTTATTTTCACATGTAAAAACTTGCATACATGTGTGCAAGTATTTCAAATAGTTGCACACATGTATGCAGGTTTCTGCATGCATTTTCAACTAAAACAGCTTCAGAAATACTTGCATACATGTATGCAACTATTGGCAAAAGTTGCATACATGTATGCAACTATTTGCAAGTTTTTAAATTCACAATACATCCCTGTAATTAATGTTTTCTCTGTAAACCCGCCCCCTATTTTAGCTGCCGCCTGGAATCTTCCGCCTGCCACTTTCCATACCTCCGCCTCTTTCGTTTTCTGTCCAAATTTTCAGGCGCTATCACTTAAAAAAAAAAAAAAAATTTCTAAAATCTGTAAACATTCCCGGAAGTCCACAGAAATTAAAAAAAAAAAGTTGCATAAATGTATGCAACTTTTACGAATAGTTGCATACATTTATGCAACTATTCGAATACACATGCATATATTTATGCACGCCTGTTTGAAAAATTGCATACATGTATGCAGTTTTTCTATATAACTGCATACATGTGTGCATGTATGTCAAAATACATGCAAACGTGAATAAGTTGCACGTAGGTATGCGGTTTTTAAATAAATGCATCAGCAGATGCATGTTTTAACAATATGTGCATACATGTATGCATTTATACTGCAGTTTTGACGCAGATTTGAAATAAATGCATACATGTATGCAACTAATCGACTTATATGCATGTTTTGATGCAATTTACTGCATATCGGTTATTTTCTGTATTTCGTGATTTCGACGTTGTTTTTGATGTTTTTTTGGTCTGATTTTTTTCACGATTAATTGTTTTAATTAAATACGAATTTACATGGTTTTTTAATATTTTTTTTATATTTTTTTATATGTTTTTGAAAAATAGGGACTAAATTTACAATAAGTTTATGACCGGGTTTTTTTTATATTTTGAAACCTAATAGGGACCTCTAAAAAACGCACCCTTAAATTTAACTAAAATAGTCAAAACACATTTTCTTTCGCCACGCTCACATATTAATTCGAAAAATTCTGAAAATTGAAACCTAGCTATAATTTGACATTTCGGTTCCAACAAAAGTGGTTTCGTCGAAAACAGAGGTCGTTTGAAAAATGACTATTTTTAAGGCCAATATATTTAATATTAAAAATACATTTTTAAACAAATAAATACCGAAACTCAAAATATACAAGTGTTTACTGTTTTTCAATGCAGAAACGTCATTCCGAACTCAATGGAAGTGGTTTCGAGTCGAAATTCCTTCTTATGTGAAAAGTAGCCTTTTGGGCCATATATATTATATATATAAATTCTACAACGACCTTTCTAAAAATTGAATTGGCCATAACTTTTGATTTCCGCTATGAAATTTCAATTTTTCAGATTCGTTAGAAAGATATGGTTAAACAGATTTAAATATTTCTGGTTTCACTCAATTCTGTTTTATTTTGAATCCTGTACATTCAGTTAAAGTTCAAAATCAAATTTTCAAACTACCGCGCCATTTCTAACTCCATTTATATTTAAATTTATTCGTTCTAACTTCGATCAAATGAATTCTATCCATTATTATTTATAATAAATTATATTATAACCTCAAAATCCATTAAAATTTTCTAAAATAAAATTTTTAAATTGGTTCAGAATTTGTGAGTTGTTACAAGTCCCATGACTGATATGTAGTTTGTTTCACTTGCAAACTCGGGTGCCCATATTTTCCACATGGGCAGTCGAGTAGCTTATTTTGCAGATATATATTGAGCAGGATTCTGGATTGAAGCTTAAAGCTGTGTCCAGAGCAATGATAGTCTTCCGCTGTATATTGTATTAATTTATTGTAAATTTATCTTCCGCTGTATTATATTCAATGTACAATGATATTCTGTACTCTAATGTAACATTATTATAATGTTTATAAAAGTCTTCTGTTATTTGTTCTGATGTGTTGTATGCCCAAAGTTAAAGTATTCATGGATTTTCAACTTTTGGATCAGACCTGTGTGGTTTATGGTCGATTCAAAGGGCGGGGATTTACGGGTCTTTACAAAAATATAAATAGAATTTGGATATTTGATTTTAAATACGAAATCAAACCGTTTTGATCATATAAAGAAATATTTTTCACATTCTATGTGAAAATTAGATTAAAGTAAATATTTTGCTAATAAAATATTTATAAGGGAAATAGGGTTTGAAATAGGAATTTAAAATGGAGTTAAAGGTATTAGAAACTGACTGGAGATTAGTTAAGTTGAACAGCTGTCTGGGTATTGATCTGATGTTGGTTTCGGCCTTCGGGGTTAATACGTAGGGGATTGTTCTCTTACTAGTTTACAGTTAGATACTGATATATGTGAGAAGATAGTGATGCGTGAATCAAAAATGGAAACGTTTCAAAAGTTAATAACGTATATTTTCTAAAATTAGAAAATAAGGATTTGATGAATATATGGAAACGAGAAACGGGGAAATGAATAAATGTTGATTGATGATTGATCAATTGAATTTCCATCTGGAAATAATTTCGTTGTTTGCACATATGTTTTTCTTTGATAGTTAAATCAACGACTATCAAAGTTCTTGACCATTTTTCCGTCATCAATACGGAGAGACCGGGATCAGATTCATTATCTGAAAACCACTATGTATGGGTGTTAACGTTGCGATCAAATATGATGAAAATAATTGAAGACGGAGTTATGCAAGGGCTGTCCTGTTTACAGAATACTACCTTCGGTCTGTCCATTCCCAGGACGACCTCTATGGAAGAATGTCTAACGGAGTATAATTAATAGATCGCATAAGTTGATCTCTTCAAACGTATTTACGTTTGGTGGCGGAGGAATTCGTTTCTCTTAGCTGTTTACCCGTGATATGTTTGGAGAAATCAATTTGTGATTTAGCAGGTAGGACGATGTGACATTCAAAGTGAATCAAGATGTTGTTTGAAAAGGATATGTTATGGCCTCTAGCCTCCCAACCAGAAATGGTAAAAATCGGGTAGGTCGCATGGCTAAGTGGTTAGCTGCCAATTAGGGTGTATTGTCACCTGATCTAGAGAAATTCCATTTTACTTCTATAATTTATTTCGATGCTATCCCTTTTGGGAAACAGTTGCTGATCCCAACCTTGGTGATAATACATTCGGTACACTCAAGCGAAATGAGTGACCGGTCATGTTTAGCCTGGGTTGCAAGATGTTCTTGTTGAACCCGGTGTATTCCTCTCTAGAGATACACTATCGGAAGGTGGTCCCATACCTTGCCAGTTGGAATCCATTACCCAATAAGCGCCCGCGGTTTTTGATTATATATTATGTATATGGAATGTGAGATGAAAACATTCTGCTAGATGATTATTATATTGTGGTTGATAGACACTATTATAATATCCAAAGAGTTTTGATATAAAGATTATCGTTTCTTTCAAAAGGATTTTGAATGATAAATCAAGTGTTTTGGATTCTCAAAAGGGAAAAAATCCGTTTCGTGTTATACGATGTGGTCTTATGAGATATCGTTTATTTTCTCAAATTGTTTTAAATTGTTTACTCATACTAATCCCATGACTGACCCGGAGTTTATTTTGTTTTGTTTTCCCTAAACTCTTGGGTGCCCAAATTTGTATGGGAAGTCAAGTAGTCGGGATTTTAAAGATATACTTGGAGAGCTGGAGCAAGAGGCTTCAGCAGCGTTTTTATAGCTATTGTTTATTTCTGCTGTGTTATAAGTGTTGTACTCTGATAAATGTTATTATATACATATACTGGTTTTATTTCAAAGTTATGTTATATTTTATTCATTCCGCTATGAGATTTGTGTTACTTTGATTCTTTTGTTGTGATCTTCTTCTTCTTCTATTCTAATTTTCTATCTTATCTATTCTCACCCTCTAACTTATTTCAATTAACTATCTGGTATTTCTGATGCTTTGATAGTCGACATTGAGTTTATATCGATAACCAAGGTCGTGAATTCCCTGGGTCGTTACACCATTAATTGAGGCAATTCCTTATGTCAACAACACTTCCATGCTAGGATGGACTGATCTTCCCCTTCCATCTCCACTGAACACCCAACCCTTCCACCTTTCAACACCGGAACCAAATCAAAATTCCCCAAACAATCTAAACCACTCCTAGATCTCCTATGGCTAGGAGCATGCCAAAACTCAACCAACTCACTATAGTTTAATCAATATTATGCTATGCTACAGCCTGGAAGACAAAGGGCATCCACTCTCATGTCAAACTTGACCAAGTCAAATCTCTCATCTCACATCATTCACCTTCGTTCCCTTCTTGAAATCAAACTCAATCTTGAATTAACTACCGCTGCTACTAAGTACATCAACCCAACTTAGTCCCTCCACTGTAACCTTTATGTTGCTACATATGGAAGAATCACAGTCTTACATGATCCTTCTTCTCTGACTTCAAAATTAATCCTCTCCTCTAGCCAATTTTTATATTTCCATGCCCTCTTATACCTTCCTCTTTGTAAATCTACCTCACTACCATTTATGCCCATAATTCTTTATCTTCAAGACAATGCATGTTAAATATCTTACTTGCATCCAGACAAGATATGCACCCCTAGTTTGTTTTTGGCGACTTCAACTTTTGTTTCAAATATGATAATAAACATGGGGGTATCACCTTAATCCGTGGAGAGATTCAACCCATTAAAACTGCCATTTTTGACTCAGACCTCTAGCCAATAGTCAAATCAAGAATGACATTTTCATGGCAGTAGAAGTGGGCTTAGGACCTTTACCACCATTAACCACTCATTTTGTTACTTACAATCCCCGATAATCTAGCCTAACTCATTTCATAACCTTACTCATCCTATCCTTTCACTCCCTGTCATACTTTCTTTGGGACTCCCTCCAATTAAATAAAAACAAAGATTCAAATTCTGTAATGCTTGGGTCCATGAGCCTAAGTATATTATTTTTTTATCTACTTCCTAGCATCGTAAATTTTTTGGTAACCCTATGTTTATACTTTACAGGAAAATTTAGGTAGCTAAGAATGCACCGAAACTATAGGCCAATAACAAATTCGTTGAAGGCTGCAAACTTTCCACCACTCTTAAAGCTAAACTAAAGGAAGCAGAAAACCTTGTAATGGCCAACCAATATGATAACTTTGTTGTCGAGGAAGAGAGCAAACTTTGTGACTAAACGAAGTGTTGGAAATGGAAAGAATCATGCAGAAGCAAAGTCACACAATAAATGGGATAAAAGGGGTGATAGAAACACTACCTTCTTTCATGCTTCAATAAAGATCAAGAACAACTCCAACTAAGTATAGCATTTCTGATGTTGATGGTAACCTCCACACCTCCCCTTAGGCAGTTGATGATGCTCTTCTAAATTATTTTTCTAATTTTCTAGGTAACTCCTCCAACTTCATGCCCAATGACTAAAACAAAATAACCATTCACAAGTGACAATGCTAGGTTCAATAGATCTATTGCAATTGACTGGCTCCAGTCTGGATAGACCCAGTTGCAATAGATTGGTTGCATTTTACAATTGTTTCCGGTAGTTGCAAAAAGATTTGCGATAGATATTTTTTACATCTTTTAGAAGCAGTTGCAAAAGGCCCTTTTGCTACTGTAATTGACAGTTGCAAAATGAAAAATATAGGCTGCAACACAATAAATGCTATATATATAAAATAATTCACCACTATCAATATATAATAATTCATTGCTGAAAACAACAATCATAATTAAATTATCAAAAATACATTCCTAAAGGCAAAGAAAAAGATAATTACATACACAAATTATTAACAGACATTTCAAAATATTTGATAAGTTACATTCAACCTTCAAGTTCAAACATATCAGAACACATAATACATAGAAATAACTATGCCCAAGTGACAGTTTCAAAAACAAAGTACAATACAAAATTATAAAACAAAGATAGACATACTAGCCAAGTGAAAAGTATTTTTCATGTCAAGTGATAAATCTTGTGCACCTTGCATAGCTACAAAATAGAACATTGTTTAATTAAAATCATTTTTATCTAATTTTATATAAATGTAGTAGTTTGTACTCACCCGAATTTGGTCATGAAGAGTTTTAATATAGACACTTGCTTCTAGGGCCGATGTTGTATCTTCTGCATGTTCGTTATTTGGATAAATAAACTAAACTTCACACACATAGTAACATATTAATCTTTTGTTTTTTGCTAGATGAATCTCTTAAAAATATAAACTTTTCCATAAAGAGATACAAGCTATTGAAGAGCAGTAATTTTATCTCGCTAACAATTCAATAAATGAAAGGAAAATAAAAGCATACATGTCATATTGTTATAAATATGCTTAATAAGACATCATCAACATAATTTTTCTGTTAGTGATACCAAGAATGGAATATTTTGAAGCTTAGCATTATCGTATAATTCTCCCTTAAGTCTCTTGCATGTTATCTTAGTTACAGTCTCTTCATTGATAATTTGATGCCCAACTAATGGATTTCTCGACTTTATTTTGATCTTTGTCTATAATTTAAGTAAATATTAAAAAATACACTAAATGAATATATTATTCAAAAATATGATATATATATATATATATATATATAAGTTTACCTCTATACTAATCACTTACATTGAATTGTGCAAGTCCAAATATCTTGGAGTATGTGGATTTGTTAGTCAAAGATTATTCTCATATTCCTTATAAGCAATGTAGTTTAATGGAAGGTGATATGTACATATATATGTTGATATCAAATTAGTTGAATTTGATAACATTATGATTTCAGCTGTTTATATAATATACCTAGGATTTGATTTAACGAATAAGTTGATTCAAAAAAAATCTATTGAAATCTTTATAATCCCTTTTAATTCTCAAGACCTCATCTTGATTATAGCCACTGTTGAGATGATACTAACAGTGTAATTGTTGAAATAGAAGTGAATATGTTTATGTAAACATAACAAATAAAACCGAACTTATACTTGCAAGTTGTGTAGCTCTGTACATGAATTGGGACTAGCAAATATTCTGGTCAAATTGTTATAGTAATTTGGTGAAGCAGGCTCAAAATATTGAAGCGTTCCTATGCATTGATTATGTATATTTTTCTTTAAAGAAGAAAGAAGTTAGTTTCATATTATAGGAAGATGCAGAGTCTATGGTATTTACCTGGTGTATAAGATAGGTAGGACTCCAGCACCACACAGTTTATCACTACGACCACGCAAAATCATGGCTCTAATTGCACTGCCACTGAGGTCGAATTGTATCAATTCTGTAAGGCATGGCCCACCCGGGCATTCATCGATGACCAAAATAGTGACAGGTTTACGTGAGCATGCTTTATTTCAAATGAAGAGAAATAAACAAAGTACATAGACCAGATAGAAAGGGTTAGCTCATGTTGTGCACCAAACCCATAAATCCTAATAAAAGCAGTGTCACAACAAAAATTCATTTAATACTGAAGAAGACACTAACTACTAGGTTTTTTTTTTTCATTTTTCCAATTTCCGTGGAATTCTATCCGCTAATTTCCTATAATTTCGTTTTTCATCCTTGTCCATGAAAAAAATGTTGGAAGGATTTCTTCCGGTAAGGAATGAAAATTGTTCAAAATATTCAGTAATTTCTGTTGGAATGATTTTCCTACCCATTTACCGTTTAATGGACTAAGCCCAAGTAATACGCGAAGTTAAGCAACGAGTCCTTTCTGTTTATTTTTGCGTTTCATTCTCAAATTTGTTTTAGTAAACGTAATTATTTTTCTTCGTTCTCACCTCTGATCTCTTTTTGCATTTCTCGTTTGCTCTGAAGACCTTCTTCTCCTTCGCTCTCTTCTCCTCCGCTCTCTCAATACTTCGATTTGTGCTTATATCTTCTCAAATGCATCTGGGATTCAACCAAAGCCCCAACCTTGCCTATTTTTCTCCAGGTACTGCGGTTTTTTTTAAAGTTCATTCTTGGTTTTCTTCGTTATTGCTGCATAGTTAAAAAAGCAATTTTGACAATGCTGAAAAAGAAATTTTGATACATAGCTTACCATATTGGGAATTTGTTTGTCTTTTGGGTGTTCATATGCCAAGTTAGTGAGTGATGTTCATTCTTTTTTTTCATTTTAGTATAGTTAATCTAGAGTGAGATGTAAGTTTGGTTCGTAAGTAAAAGGCTTTAATAGGGGTAATGGTCACCTACATTTAGGAATGTGACATAAACTGGGCTAAAGTATGCAATATTTTTGTACAAGTGCAATGGACATGGAGGCTTGTGCGGAAAACTTTTCTTCTCACTGCATAATCTGCGTATCTTTGTTATTTTCCTTCACCGAATTTTAGTAAATAGTTCTTTAGATCTCAATCACTAGTCAGTTTATCTTATATTGAACAACAAATGTTCGAGTGGTTGAAAGTATTCAAATACGACATAAGCTAAAAACATTTATAGATGTTATCTACATACAGAAGATACATCATTTTCACTGAAATATAAAGGTTGAATATATGCATGTTACTTGAAACAGTAGAAGGTAAATATTTAGTGCCGAATGCATGTAAAGGTGAAATATTCTGTAACGACCCGCATTCTACGCATCAGAGGATCGTAGAATATTTATTTCATTCACATACGAAGTCGTATGGTCGTGTAACTTTGGGAAACGACTATTGGGGTCATTTCCCATGTTCACGATTTTTGCCGAATTTTAAATGACCATTTTGCCCCTAGAGAATTTTTTTCGCCTATAACTTTTGATTGGTGAGGAGCTTTGACTTAAAACCACTTCCATTGGATTCAAATGATGGTTTACCTTTTCGTAGAGTGGTCACATTAATCTAACGGACTTACCGTTTGGGAGATATGGCTGAAATAAGGTTTGAAGATAGAAAAACAACTTAATTGGGCTTAACAGGGTAATTAGCAGCTAGGACCATAACCCATTTCAGGACTAGGGTTATGGGAGGGCTGAAAGGGTTTGGGAAAACATTTCATTTCAGTTTTAGCCGCAACTTACATCCCTTGAACCCTAACAATGACCTTCACCCTCCAAATCTCATTCTAATTGCTTCTTAATCGCTAATTAAGCAAAACTACATCAAATCAAGAGAAATTAGCATCAAATCAGAAATAGAGCTGCTGCTATACACTAGAATTCGTGCCATATCAGTCATAGTTTCAGATCTAAGATTCATTTGTGGCTAAGGTGAGTGATTTGCACTTTTATTCACTAATTACGGCTAACTAGGGGTGATTAGTTATAATTAGCAAAATTTTGCATCATAAAAATATGGAAAAAATATGTAGAAATTCCAAAATATTATTTCATGTCACTGGTATAAATTTGGGTCAACTTGGATTAAGTTTGCTAATCCTATAGTTAAACATGGTTAAGGGGATTAAGGGGAAAATCATGGATTTTGGGTATGTTTGATGCTAAATAATACATGTGATTGATGTTTTAATGTTTTGATTGATTACACATGTTGTTACTACAGTTTGGGATGCTTTATGATTGTTTAGTAAAGTTAGAATGGTTGAAAACGCCGTCATGTGGCGTAAATAGCTTGCTGGAAGAACTACAGGATTTCGGTTCATGAAGATGAACCCAGGGTGGTCACGAACCGGGTCACCAGCCGTAAGTCACGAGCCATGAAGCGTGCCAGGGGGCGAACCACGAGCCGATGCCAGGGCGAGCCAGAACCACGATCCAATGTCAGGGGACTAGCCACGAGCCGATGCCAGGGAGGAGCCACGAGCCGATGCCGGGGGGCGAGCCGATGCCAAGGGGGGAGGGAGCCACGATCCGACCTTCGAGCCTGAACCATGAATGAACCGACGACAATTGTGAACTCTTTTGAAGATTAACTACAATTCAACCAAAACCCGAGATGAAAAGGAAGTCCAAATGAGAAGTTATTACTCAGGATCCAGATGGGAACCGACAAACTAACTTCTAGAATTGGGCTTTCTTGCGGGACGTGTGCAAAGGGGTTATCGATACCTATAACTTTGGTTCACTATTGAAGAGAGGGGGCATGTAGACGAACCAGAGCCAGGGAAGTGTGGATTGGTTGGCCCTTAACCTAGAGCCAGGGATGTGTGGGCTGGGTAGGGTTATTGACTATAGACCAGGGAAGTATGGTCGTAGCAATAGTTGTACGGAGTTGTCGTCATGGCCCCAATAGATTTGGTGATCAAAGCGGTGGATACCGTATGCTTTACGCACTGAGTGAGAGATGTGAGGATGATTGCTATGTTTGATGTTTGCTATCACTATGACACGAACACTCCCATTTTTACACTATATGTTAGTATTACCTTAGAGTATACTGTACATCTTGTTGTGCTAACTCTTTGGTTGCAGGTTTAGGTTCAGGTATGACTGTTTATACCTGTTACTGCTTTATTTTGCTGTTATCGCTCATACCAGACTTTTGTCTGACCCGTATTTTTATGTCTCTTCTTATTACTCTGGGTGCTTCTAAACGAGTAGACTAGAGACAAGTTAGGTGGTTATACACGAGTAGCTGTCCGGAGACGACCAGGAGGCTTCCACGTACTATTTACATATATTCTCCTTGTGTTGTTGTTGGTCACTGCTTTGGGCATTAGTAGTGTATCTTTCCTAATTTTCTTTAGAGATAGTATTTTGAAGTTGTAATAATAATGGTTTGGATCATAAGCTGCATTTTGGATTCCGCTATTCTGATGGTTTTGTTTTCAGCTTATGCACTGTCTCGCCTGTTTTATGTCAAGTATGTTATTATTTTATTTTATTCCATGGGCTGTGAGATATACTGCAGGTTCTTTGGTGATTCATAGTTTCAAAACCCTTTTTCTTTGACGATCGTCCCGTCCTAGTCGGGCATTGGCACAACGCATTTCGGGGAAATGTCGGCTAGTGCAGGGCGGGCCGTCACAAATTCAATGCTAAGGTTTTATGCTATGTAGATTTCAAGAAAATTCATTATTGTGTAAACTAGAATTCTGCGCTTTATATCGAGGGTTTTAATTCAAAACTGGTAAAAATATATTACAAATTGGTTTAAATAGTTATGTTCAAACAGGAATTTGAATGTATGCTGCAGGCAGGAAGGCACTGAGAAGTTCATCCAATTTGATTTCACATATGTTAATGCAGGCTATTTGTTAGAATAATAGTTCAGTAACACCGGACTGTAAACTTTATTTGAATTTAACTGTCCGTTTAATGCATGCCTTTAAACCTTCACTGCGGAACAAGTTGATTTTTTCTCAGTATTTTAGCTAATTATTCTTCCTCAGAATTAAGTTATTCTTAAATGTATTAAATTATTAATATACACTTGATTTTTTCATAAAAATTTGGTGTAGTTTACATTGTCTACTGTATACAAGATAAGTATTATTCTATCCAAGTAGCTTGCAATTTGTACAATGTTTTAACTTCTGTTAATAGTATATTTGAACACTCTTTGTTTCCCCCATTATGTAACTCCATAAGAAAACCTTTATCTATAGATTTTCCGTGGAATCAGTTGACTCAAGTGTTGGAAATGAAGCGAGGCAGACATTGTCAACCTAAAGTCAAAATGAAT
Source organism: Allium sativum (assembly GCA_030737875.1). Classification (NCBI taxonomy): domain Eukaryota; kingdom Viridiplantae; phylum Streptophyta; class Magnoliopsida; order Asparagales; family Amaryllidaceae; genus Allium; species Allium sativum. The sequence goes on along the minus strand of CM060926.1, from coordinate 1,010,151,255 downwards.
TACATCATCAAAGTTCTTCAAGGCAATCTAAATCTTTAGTGTGGGATCGCATGACGAAAATAGTCAGAAAGAAGGACAATGGGGAAATGGAAATAATTGCTTTGCAAGTATTGTAAAATGGAGTGCCCGACCAGTGCTAAGCAAGGCACAAGTGGATTACGGTATCATCTTTTTCACATATGCTTTGAGTTTCCTATATAGGATGTGGACAAAGAACAACCTCAAGAAGGCTTAGGAAGGTCTTTGGCTCCACATTCTTTTAGACAAAAAATATGTATCATTGCATTAGATAAATTTATTGTTAAGAATGAGATATCGTTTAGAATGGTAGAAAGTAATGGGTTTAGAGAATTATTTGCTGAACTTCAACCACGGTTCACTGTACCCGATAGGAAAAAAATTGCATCAATAATTTGGGACTTATTCATAGTAGAAAAAGCTTAATTAAAAAGTGTAATAGGTGATCGAAGATTAAATATCACTACCGATACATGGACTTCAGCTCAAAACATTAATTATATGGTTATCACTGCACATTTCATGGAGAGTGAATGGAAATTACATAAAAGAACCATAGCTTTTATAAAAATCAGTAGTCACAAAGGTGATGCTATTAGAAGAGAATAGGAGAATTGTTTGAATGAATGGGGAATAGATAAAATCTTTACTCTTACCGTTGATAGTGCTAGTGCAAATGAAACAACAATGGTTATATAAAGAGAAGATTGGAATATTCAAATTCTTTTTTGTTTAATGGAAAATATCTACATTTGATATGTGTTTATCATAAAGATGGATTGAAGTTTTACAATAAAGTCGTTGAAAAAATAAGAAATTTAGTCAAGTATGTTAATTCATCACCTTCGACATTGGATAGATTCAGATTTTATTCTGAGTTAATGAAAAAAGATAAAATGGTTGTTGTTCCACTTGATTGTCCTACAAGATGGAACGCAACATTTAAAATGCTTGACATTGCCTACAAATTTAGAAGAGTATCTAAAAGGATGTGCACAGAAGATGAACCAGTTAAAGCTTATTTTAATGAGATGGTAAAAGATAAAAAGAAAATTTTGGTGAAAACAACGGGGCCTCCAAAAGAAGATGATTGGGAGAAAGGTTGCGTTTTAGTTAAATTGTTGAAGGGATTTCATGAAATTACATTGAAACTTAGTGCAAACTAAAAACAAAACTTCCTCTTTAATATTTTATGAGATTATATTGATACAAGATGCAATTGAACATGCTAATAACAACATTTATTGCAACACCCCGTACTTTCTATTAACGTTATAATAATGAATCCTAGAATACTTAATTTAAAATGTGAGAATTAAGGGAAACGGGTTACGCCATTGTGTTCGTCTCGGAATTCTGGTTGAGATAGAGTCCAAGTTTGTGTAAATTGCACTTCGTATGAAGAAGTTATGGCTGTCAGAAGTTTCAGAAAATTCGAATAATTTCAAACAGCTCGAAAGAACAAGTTCAAAATTCAAACAGAAGTCAGAAGCGAGCTGGGTGGAAAAATTCCCGCCCAGGCAGGTCGACCAGGGGGTCGACCCTAGTGTCGACCTCCCCCCCAGAGGTTGACATGGGGGTCGACCTTAGGGTCGACCTAGGGGTTAAACTGGCCCCCGACCAGATTTGAAATTTGAACGACTGCTGACTTGATGCTGAGTCACTAGGGTTTCTGGATGGTCCTGATCAGGTCTGAGAGGCTGTGATTAACCCTAGGCTCATCTGACGGCTATAATTAAACTGAAATTCTATATAAACAACTCAATGCCTAACCTAAAAACACACTGAAAAATAATCCTAGAACTGAAATGCCATCAATGGAGGACTTGGAGTAGCCATCACCCTTTTCAATTCAAAGATGAGTTAAAAAGCTACATCTAAAATCAAATTACAACTAGTCTGGTTCAACGATCTTCTTCAAAGGTGCGCATCTCCAATTTCAGAATTCAGATTTCAGAACGCAAGAATTTATTTTAGTTTGTAAGTTAGTTGTTACGCAGATTTAAACATTTCTTTCGACTGAATCATGACATGTTGTAATTGGAATATAGTACGATGCTTATGTATAAGATTTGATTCTCGTTTATCTTAAAATATCGTTGTAATTAATCATGTCTATATGCTTGTGGCGATGAACATGTTGTATATTTCATGTCTATATGCTTATGGCGATGAACATGTTGTATATTTCATGTTTATATGCTTGGGTGATGTACAACATTGTATGTTATTGTAATCTATTACGATTGGGTAAAGAACTTATTATGCCAACAAAATGGTGAAACATGTCATGTTGTAATTTGGTGGTTATTTGCAAGTTTAGGATCTAAATCACATGTTTACATGTTAGATTTACATTTATGAATATTTAGAACTATGTCAAGTTGAATCTATTTATATTGTAAAAGTGGAATTGTAGTCCTCTTATGTTGTTAACATCATGCTAAATTGTGATAAGAAAATGATTATGATAGCTTTCTTATGTTTTGACATACATAAGATTTTATGCCAAGTTGTGGGTTGAAACTGTGATTATATGTTAAACTTTCATGCTAGACCTTTGTCAAGTTTACATGACCATTAGATTCAACTTAGTCACAAGTTCACCTTTACCCAATTGATTAAAGTAAATGATATACATCTATGCCAAGTTACATGTGAAAAGTTAAATGTATGCTATTGTATGATCATTCCATGTTCCTTGTTTATTACCCCTTTTTGTTTATGGGTTTGGGCTAAATTGCTAGCCCAACATTTTATGTGATTTACGCATAAGTTCCACGGGGGTAGCGATGGGAAATATGAAAATTCATGGCACAGATTTGTTCATTAAATGGTATATTTGATATACCATTTATGTTGAGCATAATCAAAGGATAATTATGTCGTTATTAAATTAAATTTAATCCACATAAAGAAATTTGACATATATAGAAAAATATGAATTTAGAAAAGACAAATATGCCTAACCTGAGGTTAGACTGAGCTGTGGTGTAAACCTGCCCGGAACCGACCGACATATCCAGTGACCAAAACAAGACGTGTCTAATGTGGGTGGTTAGTGCATCAAGCCCAAAAAGAACCCGAGGTTAGACTGAGTTGTGGTGTAAATCTGCCCGGAACCGACCGGCACATCCAGTAACCACAACAAGACCTGTCTAATGTGAGTGGTTGGTGCTTTAATAAATTAAAGCTAAGTCAGGATTGGTAGGGTTAAGTAAATTAGGAAAACACTTAACCGATTCAACATGTTAACTAAAATGAATAGGCTGGGTTAGGTAAACTTGGACACTTAACCAAATAAACATGTTGATTAGAAAACCCTAGTAACGGGGACCCATTTCAGCAGTAACCCACATAGATGTATCACGGTACCCTGAAACTAGGCAGGGCAGGGCACGATTACTGGGCTGAATTGTAAGCGGTCAAAACATCGGCGGTTGGTGGGCCAGTGTAGGTTCCGACGGAAAATGGGCGTGCACGTACTCCGGAGTGGAAAATTCAAGCACTGGACATCAGTAGTGTACACTGTGCATCTTGAATCGTGTCGGGTTGCCACCAGAGGGACTGATACACCCTATGGTGGGACCAGCACAGGTAGCTACAGTCAAGCGGGGGCCGAATGACATAGGACATGAATGCATGCGAGTAGGAACCGATCATTAAGGGGATCGTTTGTTATAAACACGTGGGCTAGTTGAACCAATGGTCAAGTAGGTGCAGAGACTATAGTAATGGGTGCGATCACATGTTCCTCTTATCTTATATTAGGGTATTGTCCTATGTTCTGTTATCACTGTCATGATCCCTTTCCTTGTTTAAATACTAGTAACCACTGAACTTACCAGACTTATTGTCTGACCCATTTTCTTTTGTCTTCTTTTCTTTCGTTTCCCCTCCCCCCCTCAAGTCCACAGGGAGGAAATACTCCAGCTTAATCAGACTCTTTACAAGCTTCAAGAAAGTAGATGTATGACTTGGACTCTCTTGCCTTGGCTATGGCTTTTGGATATGATCCTTGGGGATTTATGCATTTTTACTTTTTGGTTTATGCTTCTTTATTGAATAATCAAGACAGAAATTATGGTGTAATGTTTTGAAGTTGTTTTGAGACAATTTGATGTAACGCTTTTGTATTAAACTACGTATGCAATAAATGTTTGAATTTCCGCTGCTTAAACTTATCTGTCTTGTAAATTTTTCTATGTCTTGTACCCATAACCCTCCACCAAAGTTAAGGCATTCCCTTTGTGAGTGACCTTAAAACGGAGGTGGGGTGTTTCACTTGGTATCAGAGCAAAGGTTTACCAGATCAGATAAGAGTTTTTGAAAACTATTTTTCAAAAAGAAATATAAAGAAGCGTTTTACAAGGAAAAGTGTTGTTTTAAAATTTAAAAAGGCATAATCCCCAAAGCCATATGCACTATCTTTCTATCCTTCGTTTTGAATCTTTTCTTTTCCGTTTCAGCATGTCTGGGAATCTTAACCTTCCAGAAGGTGTACCAATACCTGGCTGATTCAGGAGGTACTTAGAGGCTAGGGCCATTGACGCAGGCCCAGCAGATATTCCTCCTCCAGCTGCAGCAGTTCCTCCTCCTCCTCCTCGTGCAAATGCTTTCTCAAAGATTTGTAGAGATTTAGGGCCATGGGTGGAAAGGATTTCAAGGGAACTGCATCATTCGTAGAAGCAAGGAACTGGCTCAAAGAAACTGAGGATCTGTTCGTTATCTTCGAGGTGGATGATAGGCAGAAGATACAGTTGGCTGTATGGTTGCTCAAAGACGAAGCTTCCTATTGGTGGGAAGTCACTAACGCTGAAAGACCTGTTGACACATGGATGGATTTCAGGATAAGGTTTGAGATGAAATTCCTCTCACAAGATGAACGATGTTTACAACTGGAAAAGTTCTTATCTCTTAAACAAGGAAGTATGACGGTCAAGGAGTACGTCAATCAATTCAATCAGCTGGCCCGATTTGGACTGGACTTAGTGAATACTCCTCATAAGAAGGCTCTCCGTTTTGTCAAGGGATTGAATGAGCCACTTCACAGCTTGGCTATGACCCATATACCTATGGGGGCTACTTACGAGAGGTTGGTGGACATGGCACTCTTACATGAGGAAGGCAAGGGCAAGAATGAGGAAAAAGCGGAAGTGCCTCAAGATAAGAAGGGGGAAGGGTCGCAAAACAAGAAGGTTGATTCAAAGAAAGGCGGGAAGAACAACAAACCCCGTGAAAAGAGAAAATGTAATTTCTGTGGCATTCTTGGACATCTGGTCAAAGACTGCAGGAAGAAGAAAAGGAAGATGGGTGGTTGTTTCCACTGTGGTGAGATAGGACACATGGCTAGGGCATGCCCAAAGAAGCAAGGGCAGGGAGCTGGACCTTATTCTGGAGGACAAGTTCACGCTCTTACGGCACCTCCGCAAGAACGAGGTAGAAATATTTCTGTCGAAAGTTTAGTCTATCTTTTTGATCATCCTATACGTACACTATTTGATTCTGGCGCATCGCACTCTTTTATATCTACTGCTTTAGTGGGATCTTTACACCTAGACACCAGTATAGTAGAGGATCCCTTGGTTGTTTCAAATCCAATTGGGGGCTCAGCCTATTTGTCAATGGTTTGTTTGGATTTCAAAATATCTATACTAAGCGTTGAGTTTAGATGTAATGCCTTTGTTTTGGGCTTCACGGGCTATGGGTTGATTCTAGGCATGGATTAGCTATCCAGTAATGGTGCCATCCTCGATTGTGAAAAGAGAGTGGTTAGACTCATGACTCGCCTCGGTAACACTCTCGAAATTTCTTGTAATCCCATGAACTCCATCATGCTTAGTTATCTAGAATCTCTTGATGCGTCTGTTGAGAACTTGCAGTCTGTAAGAGTAGTCCATGAATAATCGGATGTGTTTGAAGAGGTAAAGGGCTTACCTCCAAAGCGGGAGATAGACTTCTGCATATACCTTGTTGATAATGCAAAGCCCATTGCTTTACCCGTTAGGCACATGGCCCCAAGGGAGAGAAAGGAGCTCAACAAGCAAATCAAAGAGCTGCTTGATAAGGGGTTCATAAGACGGAGTATTTCTGAATGGGGTGCTCCGGTAGTGTTTGCAACCAAAGCCGATGGTTCGCTTCTCCTGTGCGTAGATTATAAGGAGCTAAACAAGTTGACCAAGAAGAATAGACACCCACTCCCAAGAATAGATGATTTGTTCGATCAACTTGTAGGTACATCGGTTTTCTCCCAATTAGATTTAGCTACCGGGTTTCATCAGCTAAGAGTGGCTGAAGACGGCATTGATAAGACCGCGTTCAGAACTCCTGATGGTTTCTTCGAGTGGCTTGTCATGCCTTTCGGCTTGACAAACGCACCTGCTTACTTCATTGATTTAATGAGCAGGGTGTTCCGAGAGTTCCTCAATAAGTTTGTGGTGGTCTTCGTAGACGATATTATGATCTTCTCAAAGAATGAGGAAGAGCATGCTCAGCATCTAAAGGAAGTCATGGATACTCTCCGTGCACACCAGTTGAAGGCGAAATTCTCCAAATGCCATTTCTGGAGAGAAGAAGTTAGGTTCCTTGGGCACGTGGTGTCCAAAGAGGGGATAGCTGTAGACCCTGCAAAAGTGGTTGCTATGCAAGATTGGAAGGTTCCTCGAAACGCAACCGAAGTCCGAAGCTTTCTCGGGCTAACAGGCTTTTATCGAAAGTTCATCAAAGATTTTGCAAAAATCTCAGCTCCACTAACAAGATTGACAAAGAAGAACCTAGCTTTCAATTGGGATTTGGATTGCGATATTGCTTTCCAACGTTTGAAAAGGGCTCTAACAACGGCAACCAGTTCTGACATTGCCTGATGGAAGCAAGATGTTTACAGTATACACAGATGCATGCGGAACGGGACTAGGCGCTATTCTGATGCAAGAAGGGAAGGTAGTGGCTTTTGGTGGAAGGCAGTTGAAAGTACATGAGAAAAACTACCCAACCCACAACCTAGAGTTGGCAGCCATCGTTTTTGCGCTTAAGTCTTGGCGCCATTATCTCCTAGGTGAGAAATTTGATCTGTATACTGACCATAAATCGTTGAAATACCTGTTCTCGTAGAAAGATCTCAACTTGAGGCAGCAAAGATGGATGGAGTTTCTTGCCTCGTACGATTTTGAGATTTCTTACACTCCTGGCAAGGACAATGCAGTAGCAGACGCCTTGAGTAGAAAGAAACTGACCCTAAGCCCTCTCTTTGTGGAAAGGCAAAGCTTGGAGTTCATAGCAAGCTTTAACTTCAGACCCTCCACTGACTTTGTACCTGGCTTGCTAGCAACGTTAAAAGTGCGACCAACTCTATTGGACTCAATCGGGGCCGCGCAAAGAGAAGACCCTCAGCTAGCCGAAGTGATGGACAAATTAATTAGGGGTGAGACTTCTAGTCACCTCAATAGATACTCCATCGATGCCAAGGGCTGGTTGAGACGAGATGGGAGACTATGTGTCCCACAAGTAAGGGATTTGGTAAAAGCGGTTCTAGAAGAGGAACACCGTTCCAAGCTGACCATACACCCAGGCGGAGACAAAATGTATAAATACATGAAAAGAGTTTTCTTTTGGAATGGCATAAAGAAAGACGTAGCTGAATTTGTTTCTAAGTGTTTAATATGCCAACAAGTCAAGGCGGAGCAGAAGAAGCCTGGTGGTCTGCTCCATCCTCTAGAGCTCTCATAATGGAAATGGGATAGCATCTCGATGGACTTTATAGATGGGTTGCCTAGGTCAAGAAGGGGCAATACTAGCATTTGGGTTATAGTGGATAGGCTCACAAAAAGTGCTCACTTTATACCCGTCAAGAGTAGAAGGACTGCCTCATCTCTAGCATCCATATATCTTAAGGAGATAGTTCGACTCCATGGGATACCCTCCAGCATAGCGAGTGATCGAGACCCTATCTTCACAAGCGAGTTTTGGAAGAGTTTACAAGAGGTTGTAGGCACACAGTTATACTTAAGCACGACCTATCACCCTCAAACCGATGGCCAAACGGAAAGAGTCAACAGAGTATTAGAAGACCTCTTGTGGTTATGCATTATTGACTTCGGAGGTACATGGGAGGATCATCTACCTTTGGTGGAATTCGCTTACAACAATAGCTACCAAGCCACCATAGGCATGGCACCTTTCGAAGCTTTATATGGAAGACCGTGCAGGTCACCAACTTGCTGGTGGGAGTCAACAGACAAACTCATACTTGGACCAGACATGATTAGGGAGACTTGTTGGGTGGCAACACCCGTCTGTTTCTGCGTGGTACCGTCTGTTCGGGTGGTAAAGGCCCAATTACTAGTGTACACCTAATTCTACATTCTGTTTCCGTAGGGATTAATCTGACTGTTTCTGTTCGGGTGGTAAAGGCCCATTATTAATATTCTGTTTTTGTCTGTTTCTGTTCGGGTGGTAAAGGCCCATTATCAGCATTCTGCTTCTATCTGTTTCTGTTCGGGTGGTAAAGGCCCATTATCAGCATTCTGCTCCTGTCTGTTTCTGTTCGGGTGATAAAGGCCCATTATTAGCTTTCTGTTTCTGTGGAAATTATTCTGTACCCGTTTCTGTTTCAGTTTAGACATTAGGGTGACACCTAATTCTGTTATACTAGTATTAATGCAGAGAAGTGTAAAGAAATAGCTCATGTCATTCTGTTCTTCTGTTACACCTGTTACCGTTATCTCTCATCCAGTTTTATTTTCATGTCATGTTATTATTATTTGTTCATAACTGAAAATCACTGGACTTTCCAGACTTTTTGTCTGACCCTTGTTGTTTCGCCTCCTTTCTTCCGCTTCCCCCCAGGTTTTGTAGAAGGGAGTACTCTAGCCTGATCCAGATTTCTTCCGCTTGAAGTGGTTAAAGTATGGCTTGTCTTCTTCTGTGGGGATTATGAATTTAAACTATGCATTCTGAAGGCTTTTGTACAAGACTGATATTTTGTACTTGAATTCTGATATTGTGATTTGAAAGGATGTAACCAAGCTTATTTCGGTTTCTGTTGTAATAAAGTTATAAAATTTTCAAGTACTGTTTTATCTATCTTGTAAGTTTCTGTTCTGTTTACTAAAATGCTCCACCAAAGTTAAGGCATTCCCTTTGTGAGTGACCTTAACGGAGGTGGGGTGTTACACTTGGTATCAGAGCTGAAGGTTACCGGATTTGATAAAAAGTTTTTGAAAACTATTTTCAAAAAAGGTTTTAAAAGGAAGTATTTTCAAAAGTAAAGCTTATTTTTAAAAACATGATCCCCAAAAGCCATATATATATATATCTTTTGATCCTCTGTTTGAATCTTTGTTTCCTTCTTTCTCTGGGGCTCCCGGCTTTCTGGGAGGTAACCTCATCGCGGCATGGTTCTGTAGGCTTGATAAGACTACGACACCTGTCAAAGGGAAAATAAGTGCCCGACTTCCATCTGTAGCCGCAGTAGTCTCACCTACGGCTAATTTTCTTTCGAGCTTTGTAGGATTTTCCGTGCGATGGAGGCCGCTTTCGAGGGACTTGTCAACGTGTTACACGGATAGTAAAGATGAGAATGAGGGAGTTTGGCTAAGGAGCACAACCCAAGGATGAGAAACTCATGGATATGGACTTGGTTCACAAAGTAGGCAAAAAGGAAACACAAAAGAAGGAAGAAAAGTCTGATGATAAAGGAGGAGAAATGTGCTTTACTTATGGAAGCTTGACTCATCTGAACAAGGATTGCCAAAAGAGGAAGGACACTCACTTCAACTGTGGTGAGAAGGGACACTTCACTAGGGACTACCCGAAGAAACGGGGGCAAGGACAGAGGACATGACCTACTTCGGGAAGGCAGGCGAATGCTCTCATAGTTGGTGGATAGGATATAAGTAGGAAAATTTCCGTAGAGAGTTTAGTTTCCTTATCTGATTATTGAGTTAGAACTCTTTCCGATTATGGCATTTTGATTCTGTAGTCGAGTCTTTGCACTTTAATACTAGTCTTGTTTCTGATCTGGTTATAGTTCAAACCCCATAGGGGTTACGACTCATCTGCTGGTGATAGGTTGGGGTTTGAGAGATATATGTTTTAGGCGTCAAGTGGGACGCATACATTCTGGGTTTTATCATGCTTAGTTTTCTAAGAATCATTTGGTAATCTGATCTATACTAGTAGTCTGTAAATATCTGAATATCTCTGATAAGGTTAAGATTTCCAGTTTTGACATTATCTAAAGAGGGTAATCCTCTGGGTGTCAATTTGATGTTGGTTTCGGTCTTCGGGGCCGATACTTAGGACCCATGTCTAATGGGAACCAAGTTTTTGTTTTATCTGTATTGTATCCTATCGATCGAATCTTCGAACTTTAGGTAGAAACTAATGGGTGTAAACATGTGTTTGAGACATGTTAAGTTTGATGGTTGCAAGTGGATGCAAGTGCTTGCTAATGGTTGCTCGTGGATGCATATACACACACTAGGCACTAGATCGGCTCGAAAACACTCTCATACTGCATATGGATGTGTGAGCATTTTTCAATTTTTGTGGATGCAAAATGATTGACTTAGCACATGGATGTTACATATGACTGAATGGTTGTGCACTCATATAGAAATGATATGTATCAAATAGGAAAATTTGCATACATGTTGGACTCATGGCACTGGCATAATTCGCATTAAGGAGGTCAACTGAATCAGTGGACCGCCTGATCTTTGCATTAGATAAGGAACATATACACACACTTTTGCATATGTTCATACAACATTAGATGTTTCTAAGGACAATGGACGCCAGTGATTGAAGATTGAGTAGATGGATGTTGGATGGTAGGACACATTCTTCTTAACTTGAAGATTTCGGGGACGAAATCCTTTAAGGAGGGGAGAATGTAACACCCCGTATTTTCTGTGAATGTATAAGTAACAAATCAGAGGATAATTAATTTTTAAAATAAGAATCAAGGGAAACGGGTTGCGCCATTGCGTTCGTCTTGGAATTCTTCTTGGAAACGAGTCCGAGTTTGCAAGAATCGGAGTCCGTATGAGGGAGATATGACCCTCCGAAGTTTCAGGAATTTTCAGAATCGAAAACAGCTCGAAATTCGAATTCAAAATTCAAATTCAAACCCAGAAGTGGGCTGGGCGGGAAATTTCCCGCCCAGGACCCAGGTCGACTGGGGAGTCGACTGGGTAGTCGACCCCCACCCGACCAGGTCGACTGGGCAGTCGACCCCCCGGACCAGGTCGACTGGGCAGTCGACCTGGGGGTCGACCTGGTCCCCGAACCTGGTTTTGGGCCTGGATGCATTCTTATGTATCTGGTCTCGTTTTCTGCCTAGATTCTTCTGCCTAAACCTATTTAAACAGCCCCAAACCTAGCCTTCTCTACACACAATTCTATTCTGCTTCTACTCTGCCTCTGTTCTAAATAAAAATGAAAATGGCGTCGCTACTCTGCTGGAATCAAAACTAGAAGTTAATCAACATCAACCTAAGCAACTCAATTCAAACTAGAGATTAAAGCTTCTGCAACGATTCTACAACAATTAAAGTTCTTTCTTTAATCCAACCAAGGCAAGTGCAGTTATTTTCCGATATAAACTTTAATCATAATTGTGAAATGATTGTAAATCTGAATTTGAGATTGTGTATGTTCTGTTCTGATCTATTTTATTTTGTATCTCTTCTTCTTTCTGTTCTATAGCCAGGCTACTACAAGCCTGCGCCAATCTCCTAAGAGATTAACGCACGAAAGCTAAAATGTTTGGGACAAAAAATGAATGTGGCATAATTGGACATGGCTAATCTGTGACTGATTTAAGAAAAAGGACATAGGTTGTAAACTAGATTTAGATCTATGCATATTCTGTGAATTGGAAGAAGAGGAACCATGGTATGTTAACATGTGACTTGTGACATTTGACATAACGCATATTTTGAATTAAGATCTGTTATAACTAGATTGTTGGGCATATTGTTTATATAACAATTCATGATTTGAAAGAAAATATGACTTAGGTGTGAAGATCTATATTAAGATTTGATAACTATCAAATGTGAATAACACCTAAGTAGGAGATTTTTGAATATATGACATGCATTGAAATCGATGGCTATATTTGATATAATTTATATGTGAATCTTTTGTACTAGGCAAGTTGAACTAAATTCGAACATGTAAATTATGACCATAATCTGTGACATGTAAATTCAATGCAAACGTGGGGTATATGATCATAGTGTGAATCATGACAACTATTTAGGCATGCAAACTTAGGCCAAATTTATAATTAGGCCAGATATGTTTGTGAAACTTTAAGGAATGATTAAATCTGTTATATTTGCCTAATTTTCTAGTTCTGCTATAATTGCCTAATCTGCTAGTTCTGTTATATTGCTTAATCTGCTAGTTCTGCTCTACTGCCTAGTCTGCTAGATCTGTTCATCTGCCAAATCTGTCATCTGCTGAGTCTGCTGAAAATGACAAATCTGTTATATGCTAAATCTGCTAAATTACTTAATCTGCTGAATCCGTTAAGTCGCCTAATCTGCGAAAATCTGTTATCTGCTACATCTGTTAAGTTGATATATTCAGTCTGTTATTGACATAATCTGAATTAGCTATGAATAATTGACATGTATATTAGGCGTGTGCATAAATATTATTAATTAATTGGCCGCAAAGATAAACATGGCTAACTCGAGGTTAGAATGAGTTTGCGGCGTAATTCTGCCCGGAACCGCCCGGCACATCCATTGGCCGCAAACAATAGGTTCTAATATGAGAAGTTAGTCATAACGTGCTTGAAACCCGAGGTTAGACTCAGTTTGTGGCAGAAACCTGCCCGGAACCAACCGGCCTAACCAGTAGCCACAAACTGTCAGTCTAATGTGAGAGGTCTGGGCATTAATATTTAATTAATGAAAATCTGGGATAAATATGATGTCTAAAACGTGTTGGGTGGATAGGGTTAAACCAACTAGACTGATGAAATTAATAAACCCGTTTCATGAATCTGTAGGCCCAATACAAAGTTAGACAATCTGTAAGTCTGTTAATCTGTAATCGGTTAATCTGTAAGTCTGTTAATCTATAACCGGTTAATCTGTAAGTCTGTTAAATCTGTATATCTAATCCGTTGGTCTGAAAACTTGTCTAATCTGTGAACTTGTTGATCTGAATTCTGTATGTCTGAACTTGTAAACAAGTTAATCTGAAATCTGTTAGTCTGGGGACACAAGGTTAGGAGGGAATTTACTTGTGTCATCTGTTGTTTGGGACCCATATTAGTCAGCAACCCTTTCTGGTATCAAAACTTTGACCCAACAGTAGGTAGGGTCCGGGCACGCTTACTGAACTAATTATAAGCAGTTCATTCTGATAATGGCGAGGGGTGTTGATGGTGCGTTCCAACCGGGTCATGTGCGTGCATGGATCCCGGCCTGCCTCTGAGGATGTAAGACGCCGTGACATCTGTAAATAGGTCTGTGCCAATTGGTTGTCACTTTAGGGAGTGATACACCCTACTGTGGGGCCGACACAGGGTATTTATGTTTAGGGAGCCGATCGCTTGGGGTAGGGTTTTAGGGCACACTAAGTTCTGTCTATTTCTGTTGGTACCGTCTGTTTCTGTTGGGTGGCAACACCCGTCTGTTTCTGCGTGGTACCGTCTGTTCGGGTGGTAAAGGCCCAATTACTAGTATACACCTAATTCTACATTCTGTTTCTGTAGGGATTAATCTGACTGTTTCTGTTCGGGTGGTAAAGGCCCATTATTAATATTCTGTTTCTGTCTGTTTCTGTTTGGGTGGTAAAGGCCCATTATCAGCATTCTGCTTCTGTCTATTTCTGTTCGGGTGGTAAAGGCCCATTATCAGCATTCTGCTCCTGTCTGTTTCTGTTCGGGTGGTAAAGGCCCATTATTAGCTTTCTGTTTCTGTGGAAATTATTCTGTACCCGTTTCTGTTTCAGTTTAGACATTAGGGTGACACCTAATTCTGTTATACTAGTATTAGTGCAGAGAAGTGTAAAGAAATAGCTCATGTCATTCTGTTCTTCTGTTATATCTGTTACACCTGTTACCGTTATCTCTCATCCAGTTTTATTTTCATGTCATGTTATTATTATTTGTTCATAACTGAAAATCACTGGACTTGCCAGACTTTTTGTCTGACCCTTGTTGTTTCGCCTCCTTTCTTCCGTTCCCCCCAGGTTTTGTAGAAGGGAGTACTCTAGCCTGATCTAGATTTCTTCCGCTTGAAGTGCTTAAAGTATGGCTTGTCTTCTTCTGTGGGGATTATGATTTTAAACTATGCATTCTGAAGGCTTTTGTACAAGACTGATATTTTGTACTTGAATTCTGATATTGTGATTTGAAAGGATGTAACCAAGCTTATTTCGGTTTCTGTTGTAATAAAGTTATAAATTTTTCAAGTACTGTTTTATCTGTCTTGTAAGTTTCTGTTCTGTTTACTAAAATGCTCCACCAAAGTTAAGGCATTCCCTTTGTGAGTGACCTTAACGGAGGTGGGGTGTTACACTTGGTATCAGAGCTGAAGGTTACCGGAATTGATAAAAAGTTTTTGAAAACTATTTTCAAAAAAGGTTTTAAAAGGAAGTATTTTCAAAAGTAAAGCTTATTTTTGAAAACATGATCCCCAAAAGCCATATATCTATCTTTTGATCCTCTGTTTGAATCTTTGTTTCCTTCTTTCTCCGGGGCTCCCGGCTTTCTGGGAGGTAACCTCATCGCGGCATGGTTCTGTAGGCTTGATAAGACTACGACACCGGTCAAAGGGCAAATAAGCGCCCGACTTCCATCTGTAGCCGCAGTAGTCTCACCTACGGCTAATTTTCTTTCGAGCTTTGTAGGATTTCCCGTGCGATGAAGGCCGCTTTCAAGGGACTTGTCAACGTGTTACACGGATAGTAAAGATGAGAATGAGGGAGTTTGGCTAAGGAGCACAACCCAAGGATGAGAAACTCATGGATATGGACTTGGTTCACAAAGTAGGCAAAAAGGAAACACAAAAGAAGGAAGAAAAGTCTGATGATAAAGGAGGAGAAATGTGCTTTACTTATGGAAGCTTGACTCATCTGAACAAGGATTGCCAAAAGAGGAAGGACACTCACTTCAACTGTGGTGAGATGGGACACTTCACTAGGGACTGCCCGAAGAAACGGGGGCAAGGACAGAGGAAATGACCTACTTCGGGAAGGCAGGCGAATGCTCTCATAGTTGGTGGATAGGATATAAGTAGGAAAATTTCCGTAGAGAGTTTAGTTTCCTTATCTGATTATTGAGTTAGAACTCTTTCCGATTATGGCATTCTGATTCTGTAGTCGAGTCTCTGCACTTTAATACTAGTCTTGTTTTTGATCTGGTTATAGTCTCAAACCCCATAGGGGTTACGACTCATCTACTGGTGATAGGTTGGGGTTTGAGAGATATATGTTTTAGGCGTCAAGTAGGACGCATACATTCTGGGTTTTATCATGCTTAGTTTTCTAAGAATCATTTGGTAATCTGATCTATACTAGTAGTCTGTAAATATCTGAATATCTCTGATAAGGTTAAGATTTCCAGTTTTGACATTATGTAAAGAGGGTAATCCTCTGGGTGTCAATCTGATGTTGGTTTCGGTCTTTGGGGCCGATACTTAGGACCCATGTCTAATGGGAACCAAGTTTTTGTTTTATCTGTACTCGCTTCCATCATTCGACTGTATCCTATCGATCGAATCTTCGAACTTTAGGTAGAAACTAATGGGTGTAAACATGTGTTTGAGACATGTTAAGTTTGATGGTTGCAAGTGGATGCAAGTGGTTGCTAGTGGTTGCTCGTGGATGCATATACACACACTAGGCACTATATCGGCTCGAAAACACTCTCATACTGCATATGGATGTGTGAGCATTTTTCAATTTTTGTGGATGCAAAATGATTGACTCAGCACATGGATTTTACATATGACTAAATGGTTGTGCACTCATATAGAAATGATATGTATCAAATAGGAAAATTTGCATACATGTTGGACTCATGGCACTGGCATAATTCGCATTAAGGAGGTCAACTGAATCAGTGGACCGCCTGATCTTTGCATTAGATAAGTAACATATACACACACTTTTGCATATGTTCATACAACATCAGAAGTTTCTAAGGACAATGGACGCCAGTGATTGACGATTGAGTAGATGGATGTTGGATGGTAGGACACATTCTTCTTAACTTGAAGATTTCGGGGACGAAATCCTTTAAGGAGGGGAGAATGTAACACCCCGTATTTTCTGTGAACGTATAAGTAACAAATCAGAGGATAATTAATTTTTAAAATAAGAATCAAGGGAAACGGGTTGTGCCATTGCGTTCGTCTCGGAATTCTGCTTGGAAACGAGTCCGAGTTTACAAGAATCGGAGTCCGTATGAGGGAGATATGACCCTCTGAAGTTTCAGGAATTTTCAGAATCGAAAACAGCTCGAAATTCGAATTCAAACCCAGAAGTGGCCTGGGTGGGAAATTTCCCGCCCAGGACCCAGGTCGACAGGGGAGTCGACTGGGTAGTCGACCCCCACCCGACCAGGTCGACTGGGGAGTCGACACGGCAGTCGACCCCCCCGACCAGGTCGACCTGGGGGTCGACCTGGTCCCCGAACCTGGTTTTGGGCCTGGGTGCATTCTTATGTATCTGGTCTCGTTTTTTGCCTAGATTCGTCTGCCTAAACCTATTTAAACAGCCCCAAACCTAGCCTTCTCTACACACAATTCTATTCTGCTTCTACTCTGCCTCTGTTCTAAATAAAAATGAAAATGGCGTCGCTACTCTGCTGGAATCAAAACTTGAAGTTAATCAACATCAACCTAAGCAACTCAATTCAAACTAGAGATTAAAGCTTCTGCAACGATTCTACAACAATTAAAGTTCTTTCTTTAATCCAACCAAGGCAAGTGCAGTTATTTTCCGATATAAACTTTAATCATAATTGTGACATGATTGTAAATCTGAATTTGAGATTGTGTATGTTCAGTTCTGATCTATTTTATTCTGTATCTCTTCTTCTTTCTGTTCTATAGCCAGGCTACTACGAGCCTGCGCCAATCTCCTAAGAGATTAACGCACGAACGCTAAAATGTTTGGGACAAATAATGAATGTGGAATAATTGGACATGGCTAATCTGTGACTGATTTAAGAAAAAGGACATAGGTTGTAAACTAGATTTAGATCTATGCATATTCTGTGAATTGGAAGAAGAGGAACCATGGTATGTTAACATGTGACTTGAGACATTTGACATAACGCATATTTTGAATTAAGATCTGTTATAACTAGATTGTTGGGCATATTGTTTATATAACAATTCATGATTTGAAAGAAAATATGACTTAGGTGTGAAGATCTATATTAAGATTTGATAACTATCAAATGTGAATAACACCTAAGTAGGAGATTTTTGAATATATGACATGCATTGAAATCGATGGCTATATTTGGTACAATTTATATGTGAATCTTTTGTACTAGGCAAGTTGAACTAAATTCGGACATGTAAATTATGTCCATAATCTGTGACATGTAAATTCAATGCAAACGTGGGGTATATGATCATAGTGTGAATCATGACAACTATTTAGGCATGAAACTTAGGCCAAATTTATAATTAGGCAAGATATGTTTGTGAAACTTTAAGGAATGATTAAATCTGTTATATTTGCCTAATTTGCTAGTTCTGCTATATTTGCCTATTCTGCTAGTTTTGTTATATTGCTTAATCTGCTAGTTTTGCTCTACTGCCTAGTCTGCTAGATCTGTTCATCTGCCAAATCTGTCATCTGCTGAGTCTGCTGAAAATACCAAATCTGTTATATGCTAAATCTGCTAAATTACTTAATCTGCTGAATCCGTTAAGTCGCCTAATCTGCGAAAATCTGTTATCTGCTATATCTGTTAAGTTGATATATTCAGTCTGTTATTGACATAATCTGAATTAGCTATGAATAATTGACATGTATATTAGGCGTGGGCATAAATATTATTAATTAATTGGCCGCAAAGATAAACATGGCTAACTCGAGGTTAGAATGAGTTTGCAGCGTAATTCTGCCCGGAACCGCCCGGCACATCCAGTGGCCGCAAACAATAGGTTCTAATGTGAGAAGTTTGTCATAACGTGCTTGAAACCAGAGGTTAGACTCAGTTTGTGGCAGAAACCTGCCCGGAACCAACCGGCCTAACCAGTAGCCACAAACTGTCAGTCTAATGTGAGAGGTCTGGGCATTAATATTTAATTAATGAAAATCTGGGATAAATATGATGTCTAAAACGTGTTGGGTGGATAGGGTTAAACCAACTAGACTGATGAAATTAATAAACCCGTTTCATGAATCTGTAGGCCCAATACAAAGTTAGACAATCTGTAAGTCTGTTAATCTGTAATCGGTTAATCTGTAAGTCTGTTAATCTGTAATCGGTTAAACTGTAAGTCTGTTAATCTGTAACCGGTTAATCTGTAAGTCTGTTAAATCTGTATATCTGATCCTTTGGTCTGAAAACTTGTCTAATATGTGAACTGGTTGATCTGAATTCTGTATGTCTGAACTTGTAAACAAGTTAATCTGAAATCTGTTAGTCTGGGGACACAAGGTTAGGAGGGAATTTACTTGTGTCATCTGTTGTTTGGGACCCATATTAGTCAGTAACCCTTTCTGGTATCAAAACTTTGACCCAACAGTAGGTAGGGTCCGGGCACGCTTACTGAACTAATTATAAGCGGTTCATTCTGATAATGGCGAGGGGTGTTGATGGTGCGTTCCAACCGGGTCATGTGCGTGCATGGATCCCGGCCTGCCTCTGAGGATGTAAGACGCCGTGACATCTGTAAATAGGTCTGTGCCAATTGGTTGTCACTTTAGGGAGTGATACACCCTACTGTGGGGCCGACACAGGGTATTTATGTTTAGGGAGCCGATCGCTTGGGGTAGGGTTTTAGGGTACACTAAGTTCTGTCTATTTCTGTTGGTACCGTCTGTTTCTGTTGGGTGGCAACACCCGTCTGTTTCTGCGTGGTACCGTCTGTTCGGGTGGTAAAGGCCCAATTACTAGTGTACACCTAATTCTACATTCTGTTTCCGTAGGGATTAATCTGACTGTTTCTGTTCGGGTGGTAAAGGCCCATTATTAATATTCTGTTTCTGTCTGTTTCTGTTTGGGTGGTAAAGCCCCATTACCAGCATTCTGCTTCTATCTGTTTCTGTTCGGGTGGTAATGGCCCATTATCAGCATTCTGTTTCTGTTCGGGTGGTAAAGGCCCGTTATTAGCTTTCTGTTTCTGTGGAAATTATTCTGTACCCGTTTCTGTTTCAGTTTAGACATTAGGGTGACACCTAATTCTGTTATACTAGTATTAGTGCAGAGAAGTGTAAAGAAATAGCTCATGTCATTATGTTCTTCTGTTATATCTGTTACACCTGTTACCGTTATCTCTCATCCAGTTTTATTTTCATGTCATGTTATTATTATTTGTTCATAACTGAAAATCACTGGACTTGCCAGACTTTTTGTCTGACCCTTGTTGTTTCGCCTCCTTTCTTCCGTTTCCCCCCCAGGTTTTGTAGAAGGGAGTACTCTAGCCTGATCCAGATTTCTTCCGCTTGAAGTGCTTAAAGTATGGCTTGTCTTCTTCTGTGGGGATTATGATTTTAAACTATGCATTCTGAAGGCTTTTGTACAAGACTGATATTTTGTACTTGAATTCTGATATTGTGATTTGAAAGGATGTAACCAAGCTTATTTCGGTTTCTGTTGTAATAAAGTTATAAATTTTTCAAGTACTGTTTTATCTGTCTTGTAAGTTTCTGTTCTGTTTACTAAAATGCTCCACCAAAGTTAAGGCATTCCCTTTGTGAGTGACCTTAACGGAGGTGGGGTGTTACAGGTAAGAACCCATTTGGATGTAAACATGTAATTGAAACATGTTATGGTTGATGGTTGCAAGTGGTTGCAAATGGTTGCTAGTGGATGCTTGTACACACATTAGGTATTAGATCGGCTCAGTCACTTCCATATTACATATGCATATATGTATTGGCTTATGGATTAAAACTTGATGTGTTATCATATGGACGTTGTATGTGTATGAATGATTGTGCACTCATGTAAGAAATTTTGAGTAGGAAAAAATTGCATTCATAATAGACTCATGGCACTGACATAATTTGCATTAAGAAGGTCAACTGAATCAGTAGACCACCTGATTTTGCATTAGATAAGGACATATACACACACAATGCATATGATCATGAAGCATTAGAAATCTTTTAAGGACAATAGACGCCTGTGTTTAATGGTTGAATAGATGGGTGTTTGGATGGTAGGATATAAGTTCTTCTCGACTTGAAGATTTCGGGGACGAAATCCTAAAAGGAGGGGAGAATGTAACACCCTGTACTTTCTATTAACGTTATAATAATGAATCCTAGAAAACTTAATTTAAAATGTGAGAATTAAGGGAAATGGGTTACGCCATTGTGTTCGTCTCGGAATTCTGGTTGAGATAGAGTCTGAGTTTGTGTAAATTGGACTTCGTATGAAGAAGTTATGGTTGTCAGAAGTTTCAGAAAATTCGAATAATTTCAAACAGCTCGAAAGAACAAGTTCAAAATTCAAACAGAAGTCAGAAGCGAGCTGGGCGGGAAAATTCCTGCCCAGGCAGGTCGACCAGGGGGTCGACCCTAGTGTCGACCTCCCCCCCCCCTCCCCGAGGTCAACCTGGGGGTCGACCTGGCCCCCGGCCAGATCTGAAATTTGAACGACTGCTGACTTGATGCTGAGTCACTAGGGTTTCTGGATGGTCCTGATCGGGTCTGAGTGGCTGTGATTAACCCTAGGCTCGTCTGACAGTTATAATTAAACTGAAATTCTATATAAACAACTCAATGCCTAATCTAAAAACACACAGAAAAATAATCCTAGAAATGAAATGCCGTCAATGGAGGACTTGGAGTAGCCGTCACCCTTTTCAATTCAAAGACGAGTTAAAAAGCTACATCTAAAATCAAATTACAACTAGTCTAGTTCAACGATCTTCTACAAAGTTGCGCATCTCCAATTTCAGAATTCAGATTTCAGAACGCAAGAATTTCTTTTAGTTTGTAAGTTAGTTGTTACGCAGATTTAAACATTTCTTTCGACTGAATCATGACATGTTGTAATTGGAATATAGTACGATGCTTATGTATAAGATTTGATTCTCGTTTATCTTAAAATATCGTTGTAATTAATCATGTCTATATGCTTGTGGCGATGAACATGTTGTATATTTCATGTCTATATGCTTATGGCGATGAACATGTTGTATATTTCATGTCTATATGCTTGGGTGATGTACAACATTGTATGTTATTGTAATCTATTACGATTGGGTAAAGAACTTATTATGCCAACAAAATGGTGAAACATGTCATGTTGTAATTTGGTGGTTATTTACAAGTTTAGGATCTAAATCACATGTTTACATGTTAGATTTACATTTATGAATATTTAGAACTATGTCAAGTTGAATCTATTTATATTGTAAAAGTGGAATTGTAGTCCTCTTATGTTGTTAACATCATGCTAAATTGTGATAAGAAAATGATTATGATAGCTTTCTTATGTTTTGACATACATAAGATTATATGCCAAGTTGTGGGTTGAAACTGTGATTATATGTTAAACTTTCATGCTAGACCTTTGTCAAGTTTACATAACCATTAGATTCAACTTAGTCACAAGTTCACCTTTACCCAATTGATTAAAGTTAATGATATACATCTATGCAAAGTTACATGTGAAAAGTTAAATGTATGCTATTGTATGATCATTCCATGTTCCTTGTTTATTACCCCTTTTTGTTTATGGGTTTGGGCTAAATTGTAGCCCAACATTTTATGTGATTTACGCATACGTTCCACGGGGGTAGCGATGGGTAATATGAAAATTCATGGCGTAGATTTGTTCATTAAATGGTATATTTGATATAACATTTATGTTGAGCATAATCAAAGGATAATTATGCTGTGATTAAACTAAATTTAATCCACATAAAGAAATTTGACATATATAGAAAAATATGAATTTAGAAAAGACAAATATGCCTAACCCGAGGTTAGACTGAGTTGAGGTGTAAACCTGCCCGGAACCGACCGACATATCCAGTGACCACAACAAGACCTGTCTAATGTGGGTGGTTAGCGCATCAAGCGTTAAAAGAACCCGAGGTTAGACTGAGTTGTGGTGTAAATCTGCCCGGAACTGACTGGCACATCCAGTAACCACAACAAGACCTGTCTAATGTGAGTGGTTGGTGCTTTAATAATTAAAGCTAAGTCAGGATTGGTAGGGTTAAGTAAATTAGGAAAACACTTAACCGATTCAACATGTTAACTAAAACGAATGGGCTGGGTTAGGTAAACTTGGACACTTAACCAAATAAACATGTTGATTAGAAAACCCTAGTAACGGGGACCCATTTCAGCAGTAACCTACATAGATGTATCACGGTACCCTGAAACTAGGCAGGGTGGGGCAAGTTTACTGGGCTGAATTGTAAGCGGTCAAAACGTCGGCGGTTGGTGGGCCAGTGTAGGTTCCGACGGAGAATGGGCGTGCACGTACTCCGGAGTGGAAAAATCAGGCACTGGACATCAGTAGTGTACACTGTGCATCTTGAATCGTGTCGGGTTGCCACCAGAGGGACTGATACACCCCATGGTGGGAACAACACAGGTAGCTACAGTCAAGTGGGGGCCGAATGACACAGGACATGAATGCATGCGAGTAGGAGCCGATCATTAAGGGGATCGTTTGTTACAAACACGTGGGCTGGTTGAACCAATGGTTAAGTAGGTGCAGAGACTATAGTAATGGGTGCGATCACATGTTCCTCATATCTTATATTAGGGTATTGTCCTATGTTCTGTTATCACTTTCATAATCCCTTTCCTTGTTTAAATACTAGTTACCACTGAACTTACCAGACTTATTGTCTGACCCGTTTTCTTTCGTCTTCTTTTCTTCCGTTCCCCCCTCCCCCACGTCCATAGGGAGGAAATACTCCAGCTTAATCAGACTCTTTACAAGCTTCAAGAAAGTAGATGTATGACTTGGACTCTCTTGCATTGGCTATGGCTTTTGGATATGATCCTTGGGGATGTATGCATTTTTACTTTTTGGTTTATGCTTCTTTATTGAATATTCAAGACAGAAATTATGGTGTAATGTTTTGAAGTTGTTTTGAGACAATTTGATGTAACGCTTTTGTATTAAACTACGTATGCAATAAATGTTTGAATTTCCGCTGCTTAAATTTATCTATCTTGTAAATTTTTCTGTGTCTTGTACCCATAACCCTCCACCAAAGTTAAGGCATTCCCTTTGTGAGTGACCTTAACGGAGGTGGGGTGTTTCATTTATGATCCAAATTTGCATAATATGGGAAAATTGATGAAAGCTAAATACGATAAATATTGGGGCAATATTGAAGTAATTAACAAGGTTATTTTTATTGCACATGTTTTGGATCCAAGATGTAAGTTTCAATCTTTGAAGATTAGCTTTCTTGATATAGGTTGGGGTGACGGTAAAATCAACGAGTTCCTAAATGATATTAAGTATGCTTTAAATGAGCTATATGATGAATATAGAAAGGGTATGAACATTCCAACATCAAGTGGATCTAATGTTGTTGTAAGAGTAGAAGAAGTTGATGAACAATTTGATGACGATCTTAGAAGTAAGAAATTAAAAAGGCTTTAACAAACAAGAAAAGAAGAACGATATCTTGAAATAACCAATGAGGTTGATAGATATTTCAATGATAAGTAGAGATTTCAATTTATTAGCTTGGCGGAATGGTAATTAAACAAAATATCCAATTCTTTCGAAAATAGCTAAAGATATACTAGCAATTCCTAGTTCAACCGTTGCTAGTGAAAGTGCTTTTAGTCTTGGTCGGAGAGTGGTGGATCCTTTTAGAGCTTCTTTTAGCTCCTAAAATGGTGGAAGCATTAATATGTCTTAGCGATTGGTTGAGATCGGAAAACTTGATTTGCTATCAAATACAATCAGAAGAGTAGTTGAATTGTTCATGGATACTGAGGCACTTTGTGAAGGTAAACATATTATCTAACAATATCATATCAGCCAGAAGTTTTGACATAAAAGCGATGATATTAAGCTTTTTTATTAGAAATAACTTGGGTGTTCCTTTCATTATAGGTTGCTAAAACACTTGATTTAGAGCATACTCGCATGTGGGACTTCTTTTCTCCTCTTACTGCCAGGTACATATAATATTGTTGTTAGGTACATATGAGTACTTCAAGTTTATTTTAGCAACAAACATGAGCATACTTCAAGGAATTCCCAGTATGGTTGGGTGAACTTATATTTTCTTATATGGTTACATGCTTGATTCCCATATTTCTATTTGAAAAACAGTAGGAAAAGTGATATCTACAGGTTACAAACCCAAATATATGCATTTGGGTTTCAAAACTGTTTAAAACATTTTTCATGTATTAGTGAACTAGATTCCGGTCCTCAAGTAACCATGTACGTGAATTTGTATACCATCATGAATTTGTATGTAAATAATTTAAGGATATGTTCTATTCACTCTTGGATCAGGCCCGGCCCTAGCCCTAGGAAGGCTAGCGGCCACCTAGGGCCTCAAGATAGAAAGTTTTGTATTAATATTCTGTGAGATGTTGCTACTCGGACCGAAGAAATCACCGGTTAAAATGTGCGGTTAGCATAAATTGTGGAATTTAGGGAGGTAAAATCATCAATTGCAATGGGTCCACCCGAAATTTATGTTTGTGGTGCATTTTCTGACCGGTTTGTTTAGCATTTCTGTATTTTGTGTTATTGTCTGAGTTCTGAAACTAAAGGTGATCGAGTGGGAAGGGTATTCGTTCTACTTGTAAAAATTGCGGGATCCATGCTTGGCAGTCTCACTTCTGCCACATGCAAATTTTATTCCCCCCCGGTTTTCTACATTTTTTCCACTGTTGTTTTTTGCCTTCCCATTTCTATACACTTTTTCTATTCCCGCATACAAATTTGGCCCAAGGCCGGCACTGTTTTGGATATGTATATTTTGTGTATGATTTTAGTTCTAGTTCGTAAATTGTTTAGCAGGATTTTCTAATTACTATTCATCTCAGTCGAATATTCCTTTCAGTTTTCAAATTCCATTAGACTTGATAAACTACCTATTGTGCTTTCTGCCTACTTTATAGCTAAATCTCAGTTGTCCAAGCATCATCCTCGGCCACTAGAAGTACACCATGCATATTCAATAGTCAACCTCACTTTTCCTACTGTTTTCCCATAACATGAACTACTGTAGCGATCATATATAACGTTGATGTATGAATGTTTTAATATAAATGTATGTGATATCTACAGGTATTGTGGCAGACCATTGTTCCAGAACTTCCAAGGCAAAGGATCGACTAAAAAAGGCTTTTAAATTCATTTTGTGTGATTTTCTTAGAATTTCAAAGTACGGAGTGCATTTATTTAATGTATGTATTGTTTGAATCTACTGTGTATCGTTTTCTTTATTTACATGCAGTCATTCACAGTGTTTAACGTGTAACAGCAAACTGTTCTTTCTATATGTGCTTCTGTTCATGGCCGAAGTGTCAAATTTTATGTTAGAATTTGTATTTTTGCTATCAGCTGAATTTCTGGAAATAAAATGGAATTCCGTCTTCCATGCCAGCTTTTCTGACTACTGTATGTTCCATTTGATGGAATTCAGATGTTGATGGAACGTAATTCTTACCACATGTTATATTTCCACAATTAATCAGAAGAAATGGAAAAGGCTCCGGTTGGAACGGGAAATTTCCATATCTAGCCTGTAACAACAATCAAATATGGTTTAAGGTTGTATATCTAACAAGAAAAATCAATATTCTAAAAGTTCATATCTCACTGCTGTAGTTAACGTTCAAATCAATGAAGATATTCCTTCCATTAATGCTAATGACAAGGTAGCAAAAGATAACATATTTCCTTGCAACTAACCCACTTCCATTTTCACCCTGTGCATCAGCACATTAAACATTTTTATTAACTCTTCTACCTAAACATATTTCACTATAAATTTTACATTGTGTTGCTAACAGTTCTCATATTACTAAATTTATGACTATAAAGATAACTATCATTAATATAGGCTTCAGATGCCTTACCAAAAAAAGGCTTCATATTTCATTTAGATCACAGGCTTTCTTAAGTTCTTGGATCCTGACTCAAAAAAAACCCCTCAAAATACTAATCATGCCTATAAGCATTTGTAACTTACATGGTTAAATGCATTTAGCTTCAAATATTTTTGTATTTGTTGTTAGTTTCACTTGCAAGTTGCGTAACAATATTTATGATTATATAGTCTTTAACTAAATTTCATTGCCTCAGAAAAGCTCAATACGATCCATATTTCTATAACCCATTTAAAGGGACAAACGAAATTTGGTTTCTTTGATTAATTTACAGATAAAAGGTACCCTACCAACATCTCTCAATGTGCAAACATATATATTAGTGAAACTAAATGCCATATACAATGATATCACCATATTAATGATAATAACTTCTACCGCTTGAGGTGTACGTGCTTCTCCCTAGCTTTTTCCTGTCAAACGAATAACAAAAGCAACATCAGTGACAACATTTGCAAAGTGTGCTCTATTCTGACAACTATTTCCTATTTATTTGAAAAAATTATGTATAATACCGAACTGACTTGCAAATATTCTTCCATTCACTTAAAAATGAGATAACACATATCATTTTGGCTTAGTTTTAACTAAGGCAAGACCCCTCAGTTTTAACCGATGCATGTTGCCTCTGTTTAGTATTAACTTAAGTGTGTAGGTCTCAATTAAAACTGAACTGAGGTGTGTATGCCTCGGTTAAGGCCGAACTAAGGCGTGTATGCCAAGTGATGTAAAATACAAGCAACATGCCTCAGTTTTAACTATGGCATGTTTGCCTCAGTTAAAATGAATTGTGAGGCATTATGTCATTTTGATTTTTTTAAGTGCAGTAATATTAGTTCCTTCTACATATGTTAATATTAGTTACCATAAAATAAGTTAAAAGGAATGACTGTAAAAAATCAATGTATTTACCAAATGAAGATAGATAAAAAGGCTGAAATTGATTGGTTGCCTACATGACTAGTTCTGAAATTGGGTGCAGTAGATGTTAAAAGTTAATTTTTAATTTTCAATATTAATCCGTTGGAAATAATCTTGTTATTAGGCAACAATTAATTGCATTAACAAATTTATCTTGGTATTAATGTAAGGAATAAATTAAGAATAAAGAATTCCTATATATGTCATATTAGAGAATTCTAGATAAGGCATTGTCAAGAATATTCCAGAGAATGTATTTCATTATATAAGACAGTTGTATCTCATTTACTGAGAAAATGAAATAAAGTATCAAAGAAAAATTAAATCTTTTATCTATCTCTCCACATATTACTCTGCTGTGCCTAACAGTAGAGTCCTCCACCCTCCCTTTTATTTTACATAAATTCACCACATCATGGCTTTGTTTCTCCTCCTTTGCTCCTTTGTTATACTACAAAGTGTGAATCATGCAATAATGTAACAAGTTTTTTTTCATTATTGTAGGATAACAAAAAATACCTACAAGAAAAGGATATATAATAGTGCTTTGATCCCACTTAGGCATTGAAGGTTCTAGATCTACAGTTACTTTTGCCATCACCTATTATGCCCCATTTTCTTGGACATGTTTCTGGTTATCATGAGTTGCAGGCTTCGGGTTGAACTGTGAAGATCTAGTGAGTGCAGAGAGTTATAGGAGTGTTGCAACTGACCTCATCTTTGGATGTGCATGTGGTTGAGGATGCGTTAACAAGTAAAATAAGGCTTCTTTCGACCATTTAAGTAGGAAGAACTGTTTGCTTAAATCTTAACATTGTTCTAAGGTTCTGATCCATTGATTCAATTGCACAGAAAAAATACATTTGTAAAGGAGAATTCAATGACCAATTTATATCTAAACAACTTAATTATATGAACTAAACCAGGGACAATGTATATATTATCAGTTGAGAAAAATATTAGCAAAAGTAAAAGGTTAAGAAAAATGAACTTTAGATATATTGCATTGAAGGTCCTTGTTGATTTGTTCAATCATTGCTTATATTTGGATCATCGTGTGAGTAAACTATTGCTTGGAAAAATGTATAATTTTGTTGTGGAGAAAGCCAATCTAACATAGCATCCAAGCAAATCAAGAATCACTAAATCATCTTCTTAAATCATGGAACACAATCATTTTCCAAATTTACTTGAGCTCTCTGAATTCATAATAAACAAAATCATCCGTTATGTGAACTATGAAACTTAATCAAATCAAATATCTGTTTAGCTCAAAATAACGTGCAATTACATAAATGAATAAAACAGCTAGATGATTTAAATCAAAAGCAGAAATAACATTATATTAATCAGTTAAAGATTTATCAAGTCAGAATCTGATTATAAGAACTAAAAAATGTTTATATTATTTAATTCTGGATAAAAATATCGAATCAAAAGATAAATATCATGTAACAACCCGTGTTTACAGAACCAATTTAAAATTTTGATTTAAGCCATTTTAAGGAATATGCGAATAGAAATTGGTTATTTCTGCTAAATAAAATTTGAGAATAATTTTAAAATTAGTTTTTATCTTTTATTTGACTAAAAATAAACTCAATAAAAAATTTCATTTAATTTAAAAGCTTTGTTTTGGAAATTTTGAAAATTCGATGTTTAAAATCAATACATAGCCCTTAAAAAGTGAAACTTTGCATATGAGCTCAGAATTCGACAAAATAAATTTTTCTGGATTCGCAATGATAAATTATTGTTGAGTTCCAAAAGGTGCGTCAAATGGAGTTAGTATGTGGCCATGCGAGTTTAGCGGCCTAGGGCTTGAGATTTTGTAAATTATAAGCAACGATGTTCGATTTGGTTATTATATTTGGATTCATGGTGGGAATTGTGAGCTGTATGCGAAGTTTGAGCCGAAACAGTGACAAAAAGTGTCGTTACATCTCAGATCTAGAAGTATAACCTTTTGATTCCAAATGAGGAAGACCAGCTCGGAGTTAATCAGCCTTCGCTAGTGTGAAACATTGTACGGAACTAAGCTACGGAACCAAGGTCTCTCTGGTTTTCCTCCCTAGACTACACATGATCGTACTCCTCCGGATCTAAATGTTTACCCCAATAATCGATGGAAATTAGATTAGGGATATCAGGATTTGAGATGGGAAGTGGAGATCTAAATCGAATTTTTTTGAGGAGTTCTTTATTCTTAGGCTAATGTCTTAACTAGAAAAGATGACAAATACCACTTAACCAAAATAAATGTAAGCGCCAAAAATTCATGGCCTGCCAAATGATTTTGGATAATCGGTGTTTCATTTAGATCAATTGGTCTATAATAAATAAATCATACACATAAGATTGAAACGCTGGTATACTGTGCTGCTAATGTTGCATTTTCTTGTGGAGATCGGATTTGTGAACCTGTTGTTAGCAAGATGAGAGAAGAGCAGAAATCAGGAATTTGTTGAAACGTATACCATGAAAGGATTACTGGGAAGAAGGAAGAAGAACTGAAGGTATAGCGTCAGAGGAGGAGGAATCATTGAGGTCGAGTTCAAATTGGATAACGTGAAGCAGTATTTGGGAATAATGTGAAGCGATCGAGTTGGAACATGATAATGTAAAGAAGCGGTGGTTGGGGAAAATCCGAAAATGTGAAGCGAAAACGAAAGTTATAGCGGTACAAGTAAAAAATAATTTACTAGTTGCAAACGTTAAACATTAAAGGTTGAAGGTTGAAAATTTTGTGTTTAAATAGACTTTCCCATTATATAATGACAATTGTAAATAGCTAAACTTAAAATTTAAGGCACTAGAACAAAAAACTATCAATTATTAGTTTTAAACATATATGAAAGCATCATTTTTTAGAAAATTTTATGTCAATTTAAACATTAATTTAATATAAATTTAAAAATACTTAAAAAAATTAAAAATAGCAATATCAACAATTACTAATAACAAATAATTAATTAATATATAAAAATATCTCTTTCAAACAAAAATTATAAATTAGTTCATAAAAAAATTATTATTAATTAATAATTAATCCTTAATAGTAATATTAATAAATTATCATTTATTTATTGATTATGAATTATTATTCATTTAATAATTATTTATACATATTCATATTTCATATTAATTATTAATTTTTATTCATTAGTTTTTCATTATTTATTTATTTTATTATTTTTAAACTATTAATTATTATTATTTGTTAATTATTAATTGTTATTATTTAATTATCAATTATAAATGTTACTTTATAAAAGTTAATTTTTATTATTAATTAATAATATTAAATATTAATCTTAATTATTATATAATTACCAATAGTTAATTATTTAATAGTAACTATTTATAATTGATTATTAAAAGTTAATAATTAAAAACTGCTACTTATTTGTTGATGGTTAATTGTAAGTAGCCGTTTATAACTTCTTAATTAAAAACTGCTATTTATTTTTAGTAGTGTGTTTTTTCGCAATTAACTTTACCAATTGTAAAAAAATACAGCTATTGCAAGTGGTGAAAACAGTCGCTAGGGATAATTTTTTCAATTTTTTTTAGCATAGTTGAAAATGTTATGTTTGTTGCAACTGTTACGGAAACACTGTTGCTAAAAATATGTTTTTGCAACTAGAAGGGAAGCTCAGTTGCTAAAAATATGTTTTTCGCAATAGAAAGAAAAGACCTGCTGCTAAATCTCATATATTGCAACTGTTATGAAAGGTCTGTTGCTAAATATCATTTATTGCAAGTGCCATTTGTCGCAAGTTGCAAATAGCTACTGGCAATAGGGTATTTTTCTTGTAGTGAATCTTGCCTCACTCTCTGAAATTCCTTTACCCTCCTAGAAGTTAGACTAGTTCACCTACCTTTGTTTAAAAATAATTTATGAGCAAATTAAATCTGCCCTCTTTTCTTTAAATGGTAATTCAACAAGGGGCCCTAATGGTTTCAACAGTTTCTTCTTCATGCATGGTTGGAATCTCATGTCTTCTGATTTCTATAACGTAGTCCACAATTTCTTTTTCAAATGCAAGATGTTAGGGGAAGCTAATGCCCTTGATCTTGTTCTCATACCCAAAGCATTGCCTGATATACCTCATTCAGACCCATTTCTTGTTGTAGTGTCTTGTATAAGTGCATTTAAAAATCATAGCCAATAGACTTGTTACTGTACTCCCCTCTCTAATTCCTAGCAACCAAGCCACTTTCCTTCTTAAGAGAAACATCCTTGAAAATGAGCTTTTGACACAAGTGAATTTCTTTGGTTATGGGAAAGGCCATTCTCTGTTGGAAATGAATAAGCAAGAGAAAGAGGAATTAGGGAAGAAGAAGAGACAGCAACATATAAGTCCCACATCATCAAAATATTAACACAATCTCTCCTAATATATTAGAAGCCGATAGGCTTATATAAAATAAAAGGAAGAGTGATTATATGGGGATTTGGGGGCTTAGCCATGACATAATAATACATTAAAATGTCAAAGATTGGGCCTTAGGGCTATTGGGGTCTCTTGATTGAATATGGCGGACGGTTGAAGATTGGGCTAGTGCGCTAAAATGAGAAATTTTTCTCAGAATTTTAAAGGTGTGTCTGTTCAGTCCAGAATTCGAAAGGCATGTCTGTTAGCTGAATGAGTACAACCATTTGAATTCTTAGCATGAGCACATTAATGACCGGGTGGTTAAAGGGTCGCAACCTTTCCAATTCTGTCTGTTACTGATGCATACGAATAGGCACCTCCTCCTGCCTATAAATACATTGCCCAAAACAAGACAGAAATCACTTTTCTACTCGCATTACTTCTTCTTATTCAAAGTAATCCTCTGATCTAGTTTCTGTAATCAACTTCAGTTCGTCAGAACTGCATTTTCTGGCACTAAGCTACGGAGTTGGTTCGTTTTATCCCAGGAAACAAATTGCAACTATGTCGATCAGTGCATATGACGACAATATTGTTTCAAGGAAACATAATATTTCTGGACTCCGACATTACTGAAACAGAATACTTCTTGTATATCTTTGATTTGTTGCACAAACAGTTACGCTTTTTGTGATTATTGTAAATACGATTTGACGTGACAATTGTGGCATAATTGAGTGCCACTAATTGTTGTTGTATGTTTGTAAAACAGTTGTGTATTTACAAAAGTTCTAACAATCTTGAAACAATATTTGTTGCAGATGACAAAAGACAACAACAGTGATTCTGCACTGATTCAGATGGTGACAAACGCTCTGCCAGCGCCTTTGCTTCCAACAATGGCTCTGTCCTATGGCGAGAGTCCAGAGAAGTTCAATGTAATTAATTTCAAGCATTGGCAACAGAAAATGTTATTTTATTTAGCAACATTGAGCCTCGCCAAGTTTCTGACTGAAGATGCTCCTGTGGTAGCCGAACTTGATCCTGATGCTACCAAAGTAGAGGCTCTTAATATCGAGAAAAACTCAGATTTCATGTGTAAAAACTATATTCTGAATGGTCTACATTGTGACACCCCATGTTCGTTAATGTCACTCATCAAGAGAATGCATTAAGTTTCGTGAAGCATTATAGGTAAACAATAACATTACAAGACAGATATAAAATAACAGCGGAATAAAAAAACTTTATTAATCATAAAGCATCGCGGTTCAAAACATCATACTGAAAATACATAAACCCAGTACATCATTAAAATTTCTGTCTTGTACTTAAAACATCAGAGTACAATAGTAAAATAAGAATAATCCCCAAAAGTAACATAGCCATAGTAGCAAAGATAAAAACTTGAGCAATACATCTAAGCAGCTCCAAGCAAGACGATAGCAGAATCCTAATCAAGCTAGAGTATTCCCACCCTGAGAACCTTGGGAGGAGGAGGGGGAAGGAAGAGAAAGAAGAGGAAACAAAATGGGTCAGACATAAAATCTTGCGAGTCCAGTTACTTTTAGAAAATAGATAAGTAAAAGTATCATGACAAGCATATAAAGTGGATAAGAAAGATAACATCATAATAGGCAGGTATAACAAGGTAAACAGGACAACATGATAGAGTATACTTCGCTTCTCTAATGATTTCTCTACACCAATACTAGTGTCTTGTCAATAAGATGATCCCCAACAACTACAAGATGGTAGGCTTAGGCGTACGTCTAAATGTACCCTAACTACTACCCTAGTCGATCGGCTCTCTATTCCGTAGATACCCTGTGCTGGCCCCACAGTAGGGTGTATCACTCCCTAAAATGGCAACCCTTAGTTTTCAGGATGCACAACCATATCTATAGGTGCCACGGCGTCTTAGTTTCCTCTGTCCGGACCATGCACGCACATGACCCGATCGGTATGCATCGCCCACACCATCCCTCACGTTTGGATCTCTTACAATCAGCCTAGTAAGCGTGGCCCGACTCCGACCTAGGGCGGAGTACTCGTTTGATACCGTTGTATGGGTTACTGACTGAAATGGCCCCTCCACACAAGATGATGCAAGCTCTCCCCATTGTCTTGCATCCCCACTAGGATTTCCACAGGTTATGCTTGCCTAACGGTGTTTTTAATTACATAACCCTAACCGGTTAAGTTTGTGGGCCTATATATACAAATATTACCCACCCAACCTAGATATATTTAACCCTCTCGCTGTTTCAACTAAGTTTACTTAACCCGTATTCAAATTTACATGTTCACACAATCCCTATGGATTCAACTAGGTTAAGTATTCAAGTTCATTACCATATTCAGTTATGGTTACAATGTACTAGACCTCCCACATTAAACCTACAACTTGCGGATGTTGTTTATGTCGGGCGGCTCCGGGCAGAATTCTTCCACAAGTCGGGTTTAACCTTATGTCATAGCACGTCTCGTTTTTATGCACTTAGATTCCTCACATTAGATTTTCTAATTACTATAGTTCTAGGCATTACTATTATTAACCAAATTTACCTATGTCAGGTTTTACCTATGTCGTTATAGGTTTTCATGCCCCTTATCCCAAGTTATGTTCATATTGAACTATATGCCCAAATTCATATTACTACACTTCATTCAAGTTATGCCCAAATTCCCAATTACAAGTTATGCCCAATAATAACGTTTTCCCCTCATTCCCAATCTAATGCATTCGCATATTTCAGCGGCATGCCTAGGCTCGAAGGTAGCCTGGCTATAAAAATAAAAGGAAAAAAAAGAGGGAATAGAAAAGAGATGATCATACTAACATGATGAACATATAATGGCAGAAACAAGCATAAAACATATAGTGGCATGAAAGAGTGGCATATAGGAATAGATCTGATGAACAGGTGATAATAGAACTGATTCTAACATAACTGGGACAAGTATGATATGATGTAAACAATGATTTAGATGTCCAACTAGTAACATATCTAATTTGGCCATGAACATAATAGAATAGGTATAAAGTGATCTAAGCAGTGAATTAGATCTATAATCAAAGGCGGATCTGACATGATAAAGTTAAGATCTAAGTCGTAGTCATGTCGGAATAATAGGTCATAGTAGATCTGATGTCA
Source organism: Allium sativum (assembly GCA_030737875.1). Taxonomy (NCBI): domain Eukaryota; kingdom Viridiplantae; phylum Streptophyta; class Magnoliopsida; order Asparagales; family Amaryllidaceae; genus Allium; species Allium sativum. The sequence goes on along the minus strand of CM060926.1, from coordinate 1,010,116,496 downwards.
TTCAAATGGTCATAGGCATAGATCCAAGTTATAGTCATATCAAGTTTTACTTTTTAATTATTTAGATCTAAAATTAACATGGACTCACAGTGTTTGATCTAAAAAAATAGGAGAAGAATAATAGACTTTGAATCACAGATCTCTAACTTAAATAACTCTAATTGATTGCTGAAGAAGAAAAGGTTTGATTCAATCTGGGCAGAGACAACATCTAGTCCTCCATTATTTTTGGTGTGCAAAAACATGAGAAATGAAGCCATACTTATAGCCGGCATCCCCAAACCCTAATCTGCCACATCTACCCTGGGGGGGGTCGACCCCCCCCCTTAGGGGGTCGACACCCCTGGGCGGGTATTTCCCGCTCACCTTATTTTTGCGCGATTTGAACTCTTTTGACTTAATTTTGAATTTTTGGACTATATATATGTATATATACTCTTCTTGCGCGTATACAAACTTCAAACCTTAATAACTTCTTCTTCATACGGTGCCCGTTTTACGCAAACCAGGTGTCTATTTTGACTAGAATTTTGAGATGAACGCAATGGCGTAGTCCGTTTCTCCTAATTCTGAATATTAATTTAATGATTCTTTAATTTATCCTCTTTAGAGTTGTTAAAATTATGTGGTGTTACATTCTCCCCTACTCAAAGGATTTCATCCCCGAAATCTTCAAGTTAAGAAGAATTTCTATCCTAACATCCACATCCATCTACTCATCCACCAATCACAGGCATCCATTGTCCTTAAAAGATTTTTAATGCTTATATGAACATATGCAAAGGTGTGTGTATATGTCCCAATACTAATGCGAAGATCAGACGGTCTACTAATTCAGTCGACCTCCTTAATGCTTAAGATCCAGTCTTCAAACACACACACTTTGTCTTCAGACTGCTTAAGATCTAGTCAAGTCACTTGTATACCTGTCACAGAAACACACACAGTAAACTGGAACAAAAATATAATTACCCGTAGACAAAAATATATTTATTTTTAATTTTATTTGCCTTAGAATTTTGGTGTGTATCTCATCATATTTCTAGACATGGTCTGATATATATATATATAATTATTTAAGTCTAGACCACTTGTGATATTCATAGTGATTTACTATAAATATCACAAGTTAGACCGAATACTAGTGCCCGTAGATCAGCCTCACGCAGTTATAGTGGTCAGCTGATCAAGACTAGCCTCAACTCACATTTGTGGTCTGCTGATCTTGATCAGCCACGACACAACATATAGTGGTCTGCTGATTTATATAGAAATATTTTTGCATAGGTATACAGTGATTTTCAGGTGAACTGGTACAAAACCAATTCGTGCAACAAGTCACAAGGCTGCAAGACAAATGAGGAAAGCAAATTTATGTGCACTACCCAAACATAGTATGGCACACAAAAACATTTCAAGGCAGTTTCAAAGAATGCACAAACTCAAATCTGAAGAATCAGTGTGTGCAAGCACATATTTAAGATTCTAGAAAAACAGGGATTTGTTTCAAATAGATGTGTACAAGATACAAGTGCACAAACAAGAAGGTCAACATGGAGAATTTCAAGAGGACTGGCATCACACAAGTGTTAAAGTCAAAACAGGCCAACTACTCATGTCTGGTCAGCAAACTACAAAGAAGTATCATACACATGCACACACGTACACACACACACACACACACATATATATATATATGTATGTATGTATTTGTAATGTGTGCGTATGTGTAAGAATACATGCCAACAACTCAAAGGCAATATGTAGAAGTGTACTAGTGTACATGTTAAATGTAGACAAAGCAAGACAATGCAACTTATACAACACAAATAGCCAAGAACATGACTGGATTTCATGGCTCTTTTCAAAAACCCAGTGGACATGACAAAAAGGTGTACACACGGCCTATCAACAAGCAAATGGTTGACTCAACACAAGTGCCATGCAATCCCACATAGCTACTGACACAACACACAGTGGTGTTAATTAAAAAGAAAGTCAAAATCACATACGCAAGTGCAGCAGTATGCAAACAGTGATACATGATGCATGCATATGCACAAGAGCAGTTAGCATTGTAATGCAAACCAGTGCACATGGGCATGATGGCTTTCAAGACATGCAAAGCATGAATCAAAATGGACTGAGTAGCCCAGGAAAATACAACAAAATTACAATGAAACAAAGCTTGGTCCGGAAGGGATTCAGTTTCAGGTAGCATGGCATGCAACCTATTCAGTTAAATCCCTGCAAAAGCCCCACAAAATCTCCGCCATACCCCGTAGCGCTCTACGACCGCTATGCTATTTCAGTCTAGCATTGATGAATAGTAGTTCCACTTTAAGCACCGTTATTTTCCGTTGCACCCGCTAAATTAACGCTATTTAGCACCCAATTTCACAATATTAATATATAAAGGACGATTTTACCAGTTCTCTTTTAAAATAAATCAAAAAAGTTAATGTAAAAGGCTAATTTTAAGTCGAAAGTGCCTTATATGAGATAGAAATCTATAGTATTCCTCGAATCTAGTGTGCATGACTATGATATTCTTTGATTTGTTATACAATATTAATTAATATTCGTTTCTTACACACAAATGATGCAAGAATGGTAATTAGTTAAATATAATTATATAATTTTACATATAATTAACATTTTTGCACCTCTGTTATATCCCTGCTACAGCATTTTACACCTTTACCGCTATAGAACTGCGAAGCACTTTAACTGCACATCATGCAACTGAAAAACAATGACTTGCAACAAGTGCAACAACAAAATGCATATGTACAAGGTTAAATAGAAAATGCCAATGGACTAGCCAATCACATGGCATAACAACTTCAAATAAGGAGCATCGATATACAAGAGAAATGCAGTTTCAGGTTTGAAACGACCCGAACTTCCCCGGTAAGGAAAGCCCGGATAGAGTTGAGGACAAAACACATCGGAACGCAAACAGAAGAACTTTTCATTGTTTATTACAACAATTCATCAGAATACAAGAATATACAGAGTATAAACAAATAAAATACATTCGATAAATATCAGAGATTACCATATATTACATAGCAGCGGAAAATAATACAAAATACAACTGAAGAAGATACACGGATACAAAGCTTTCTGGATATCGTACCAGCTGTAAACCAAGTTCCTGTGAATATAAATCTGCAAAACCAAAACTACTAGCTGCCCGTGTCAAAATAAGGGCACCCAGAGTTTAGGTTAAAACAATAAACTCCAGGTCAGTCATAGGACTGGTGTGAGAACTAAAACAGTTATTAATCTTTATTTTAAAGTTAGGTAAATCAAGGGACCACGCCGTATAACACGGAACGGGTTTCCTCCCAAGAACACCAATGCATAAAACAAACAGCGCAATGCTAAATAAAGAAAAATGAAGCTATTATAAGACCCAGGTCCCATCACACAATGCAACGCAAGCCGGAGGATAGGGTTTTACCTTTTAATAGCCAAAGAATGCTTGATACGCTAAATTTCATCTTTTATTATTAATCAGACTCCAACCGTAAATTAGTAAGAGAACGATTACCTAAGTATTAACCCCGAAGGCCGAAACCAACATCAGACCAATACCAAGGAAACCACCCATCTTAGCTCGTTTCCAGTTAGTTTCTGATTTTATATACAATCATAAATATCAATCATAGACGGCATGGGTACCATATATCATGTCGTCATATATAGGTATACAATCAAAACCGCACTGTCACGTATTTGGAAATTGGATTCCCATCTATGAATTGAGGCAAAAGATAGTCCTCTCCGATTCGAGACGCTCTATCCCATGTCTCAGGACCCAGACTCAGGTGGGCCCTTGGATCGTCAGGGTCGGTCCACCGATGTGGATTAAAATGCCTGAACACTGCGTTTCCCCACCCTTTGGGGTGTCAATGAGCCAACGAATGGCTCCATCGGCTTCACATAGTCACCGATATATCTGAGGCGCCTCGCAACAACAACAACCACATAAGTCAAACTCGTCAGGGCATGTAAAACCACTGACGCCACTTCTAGCTAGAAGGAAACGCATGTCCTCCCTGAGGTCCTCTCCCGTTTCTGGTTCACAACCGGGGTGTGAGGCTCGCGAATCAACGTTACACAAAGCTATGCCACACTGGCCGTGCTTTGATCATCAACCACAAGACTCTGCTTTTCAACAGAAGCCCTGATCAATTGCCACTTAGGCATGCCACATAGGCAATTCACTCCATGCGTTTGATATCCATCAATATATAACCCCTGAGCTCGTACGTCTCAGAGAAGGGCGTTAAGCAAGAGAATAAATTCTCCGCCGCCAAACAGATATATATTTAATAGAAATCAATCACACAGACTAAAATCCAATGTCAGACACACAGTCCATTTACAAGTTCGTTCTGGGTCTGAACGAAACTGGAGGCACCTAGTACCCCGCATATCCATCGATCTCCAAGCACGTCTGGACGATCACCAACTGATTCCCTCCTCTTGGGTGTACGGCCCAATCAAGATCATCAGTAATTATCCAAACGACGTGAAGACCTCCGGTCTTCAACCACAGTCTTCATCTTCGACTCATCGTCGAATCAGTTATTCAGAATGGGATAAACCCGGTCTTTCTGAATAACTCGCGTATATAATAAACAAGTGTTACACAAACACAACATACGCCTCATTCCAATTCATCAGTCACTAACCGTAAATTAGCAAGAGAATAATCCCCTAAATATTAACCTCGAAGGCCAAAACCAACATCAGATCAATACCCAGGAAACCGTTCTGCTTAGCTAACCTACAGTTAGTTTCTAAATTTCACATTCTTAGGGAAAGGTTCCCATTAATTTTATCAAAGATAAATTCTTTTAAATTTATTCTTTAATCATTCTTTGAATATCACTTCAAACTAGTCGGGATTAGCGAAACACACCGAAGTAATCATTTATTTTATTTCCCAATCCCAACCTATTCATCCCATGAAGTAAAACTGGTCATACTTCATATCTAACACCACGGTGTTATCGGTAAATTCAATTACCATTTCACGTTCAAATCTAATTAAAGATTTAACTATCGCCTGGAGCAAAACTGGTGATACTCCATTCTCGATCATTTCAATCTAATTAAAGATTCATTAAAAATCCACTTAGTTTTAAATCTTTGACTGGGTTAAAGAATCAGTGTCATTTAAAACACGGTTCACGATAAACCCAAAATCAAATTCCATTTCAATCAGTCCCTAATCATAAATTTGCAAGTGAGCAATTCCCTAAGTATTAACCCCGAAGGCCGAAACCAACATCAGATCAATACCCAGAAACCATTCAACTTAACTAATCTCCAGTTAGTTTCTGATTTTCTTAACTCCTTTGGGTCTAAGAACAGTATTATTAAAGATACTGTTCACGACAACCCAAAATCATATTCCATCAATTTTCGGGTTAAAGAACATGTGTTATTTAAAACACTGTTCACGATAAACCCAAAAATCAATACCAATTCAATTCCAATTAAATATCATTTAATTGGTACACTTCATTAAATCTAAATAAAAAGATTTAATCTTTTTCTCAATTGGGCTTAAGAACAGTGTTAATGAAGACACCATTCACGACAAACCCAAATCACATTTGATATTAAATAAAAGGCTCTGAATAGAAAATATATCGGCTTATATTCAATATCAAATTCTACGACCAACAAATATCGTATTGGAAATAACGATATTTATATATCTTTCAAATTTCCATAACAACATCTGTATAATAACGAAATCCAACATCGAACTATTCCGAAGATGATTTCGATTCAAATCCATTCCAATTCAATTATTGGAAATCCTAGTTATTTTCAAAACCATTTCAAATTCAATTTATTTATTTTAAAAATAAATAAATTATTATTCTAGTTCAAAACTAGTTCATTTCGATAAAAATCTATTTTTATCTTTTCAAATATGGAGTTTTTCATCCCAATTCTTCACAAAACATTTCTTATGATTTTACACAAATTATTGATATTTTTAATAATTTTATCAAGGCCCGTACAGTCGATTTCCATCAACGGCCATCGAACTGCACTTACAGCGACCTTTTCCAAATTTGATTTGGACATAATTCCAAATCCAACCGTTAGATTTCAAATCTCTAATATTCGTTAGAAAGCTCTTTTCGATACGAACCCAATGGTTCCGGTTTTAGGAGAATCCGACAGTCGGATCTCCCATAATATCCATTCGAAGTCAATGGTCGAAATTCGCGAACTGCCGCGGCGCGGCGCATTCTATTCAGGCCATTATATTATATATATAATATATATAATATATACTTCGTCGATTTCCTTTCGAAACGAATTTTATAAATCATTTTAAATTCGTTTTCAAAACGATTTCAACTTCCGTCTCAAATTCAAATCAAAATTGAATCTTTCCAATATAAATTCGTTTTAAATTCATTTCGAATTGATTTCAATTCAAATCGATTTTTAATTCAATTTCAGTTCGTTTTGAATTCTATTCAATTTCAATTCGAATTTAATTCTATTCAATTTCAATTCGAATTCATTTCTAATCAATTTCAATTCGAATTCATTTCTATTCAAATTAAATTCGAATTCATTTATATTCGATTTCAATTCGAATTCATTTCTATTCAATTTCAATTCGAATTCATTTCTATTCAATTTCAATTCGAATTCATTTCTATTCAATTTCAATTCGAATTCATTTCTATTCAATTTCAATTCGAATTCATTTCTATTCAAAATATCAGATTTTGAAATCACTTTCGATGTTCATTATAAAATGAATAAAATCGATATAAATATCGTTCACGTCAAAATGGCGTAAATCTAATCAACACAGCTTCATATATTTCTATTTTCAAATATTCTATTTCAAATATTTCTTTTTCAAAACAGGAATGAGGCCCAATCAATTACCGTATAATGTTAATTATATGGATTTTCTACATCACATATATAAAATAACAACGATAAATAATCAACCATCATCCAGAGTGCGTTCTACACTGTATAAGCATCAAATATAAATATTTAACGCTTATAGCAGCCTGTCAATCAATCGATTGACATACAGCTAATTATTGGGACTAGTGTATGTCATATATCGTCCCAATACCCGTGTGGGGTTTTCAAACAATCAAACACAGATTTTATTTGTGCAGTTGAGCGATGTGTAAAATTTATCGTCCCAATCAATATCAGTCAAATGTGTGTATATAAACAAATCGTTCGATTTGTTTATATTAATCTATTTCATTTCATATATACGTTAAAAATTCTATTTTTAACTATAAAATATTTTTAACTATATAAATATTTTATTTCATTTCACATCACATTACACAATCAACTACACACCAAAATCAAACAAACAAGCATACAAGTCGTCCATGGTCTGTGGACGATGGGTGTCGGGTGCTACTAAACACCGTCTGCATCCTAGTATATATTTTAACTAGAAAATTAAATTAAAAGTGAGAAGTTCTCACCGATTAGCTAAACCAACCGCCACGACTCTTCTTATGTAGAAGTCTTCGCCGTTCTCGCCTTTTGTCATTTTCGTTGCCCGTATTCTCTACATATATAAAAATCACATTTTTATTTTGCTATTCAATATATAAAAATCGAATTTTTACTTTGCTATTCAATATATAAAAATCGAATTTTTACTTTGCTATTCAATATATAAAAATCGAATTTTTACTTTGCTATTCAATATATTAAAATCGAATTTTTACTTTGCTATTCAATATATAAAAAACGAATTTTTACTTTGCTATTCAATATATAAAAATCGAATTTTTACTTTGCTATTCAATATATAAAAATCGAAATTTTACTTTGCTATTCAACATATGAAAATCGAATTTTTATTTTGCTATTCAATATATAAAAATCGAATTTTTACTTTGCTATTCAATATATAAAAATCGAATTTTTATTTTGCTATTCAATATATAAAAATCGAATTTTTACTTTGCTATTCAATATATAAAAATCAAAATTTTATTATCATACCTATATAAAAATCATATTTTTATTACTCTACTTTAATAAAAATCATATTTTTATTTCGCTACAACATATATAAAAATTATATTTTTATATTTCTTCAAAACAAAGTATATTTTATATTTTCAAAAATCTAGTCTTCCTATATATAAAGATCCGAACTTTTCATAGTTAAAAATTCGATCTTTTCACATTTAAAAATCCGATCTTTTTACAAACAAAAAATCCTATCTTTTATATATTAAAAATTCCGCCTTTAACATCATAATGATTTCTCCTTTAACATTATAAAGATTTCGCCTTTCTTGAATTAAAAACCGAGTCTTTTTGCATACTAAAAATCTATTCTTTTCTTCACAATGCTAATTTATATGAAAAATTACATTTTTAATATCGATATACATATATTTTATATAAAAAAACAAATTTTAAAACAATAAAATATATAAAAACTGAATTAACAAAAAGGGAATCTCACCTAGGAAGAGGGAGGAGATGGAATCGTCGAAGGAGGGGTGCTGCGGTTGGTTGCGTCGGGCCGGGGGGGGGCTGCGGTCTTCTGTTCGGTGGCTGGAGCTAGGGCGCGAGGGAGAGGAGCCAGGAGGGGATCGAGAAGAGGAGGGGGGAGAAGCTCGGCCGGCGGCGCGGCGCTCTGGCGTGGGCGGCGAACGAGATCGGAAGGGGGGGGGGGGCGATTTCGCTCGTGGTTCCCTTTTTTTTATATTCTTTCTGTTATGAACGAAGGGGGGTAAGAATATATATATATATATTTATTTAATTAACTACTTTTTTTTATTTCAAAAAGGTACCCTTTTATTTTGACCTCGAAACGAAACCCACCGCCTGTCGTCCATAGCTAATTACCCCCATTCCGAACACAATGGGATATGTATCATAGGCTGATTCGACAGTTTCGATCAGTTTTCATCAAAATCAAAATATAACTCTATATATATTGAATTTGAACGCACATTTCAATTTACCGGGGCCACATACTAATTAGAAAAATTCCCGAAAAATATTTTCTAGCTTCGTATTCACGATATGGTCCTAACAAAACTAGTTTCGTCAAATTCTGAGACCGTTTGAAAAATGACCATTTTCCAGTTGATTAAAATCAACTGAAACTAGCCAAATGCGTTTTCCTTTGCCACGCTCACATATTGATTCGAAAAATTACGAATTTTGAAACTTAGTAATAACTAGACATCCCGGTTCCAACAAAAGTGGTTTCGTCGAAAACCGAGGTCGTTTGCAAAATGGCTATTTTAAAGTCCAGAGTTCCATAGCGACTATTTTGAAATTTCAATTGGACATAACTTTTGATCCCCGCTATGAAATTTCAATTTTTCTGATTCGTTGGAAAGATATTCTCAATTAGACTCAAATATTTTTGGTTTCACTAAAATCCGGTTTATTTTGCACCCGGTACATTCATTTGAATTTTGAAATCGAATTATCGAACTATCGCGCCATTTTCAATTCCTTATATATATATAAATAAAGATTTATATTCTAACGACGATTCGAATAAATATATACGTTCGAATTCTATTCAAAATAAATTTCTCGTCGTTATTATTTAAAATAATTCATTTTAAATAATCAAAATTCGCTAAAATTGCCAAAATAAATTTTTTAAATTGGCTCGGATTTCCGGGTTATTACAAGGTTCTAGCAACTTGCACAAGTGATGGAGGAATGAAAACAACAATACAAATGTACACAAGAATAACACAAAGGCTCATGAACGTGCAACAACAGGAGGTATGAGTGCAATATGCACAAGTGTACACAAGTATTCACGTATATAAGAACAACAACAAGGAAGTTTCAAATTACATGGATATAACAAGCATACAGCATGACACAAGTAGTTGTGTGTAACAACCCGGAAAATCTGAGCCAGTTAAAAATTTTTAATTTGGCTATTTTAGTGTATTTTAGATATTTAAAATAAATTATTTTAAATAATAACGACGAAAAGTATGTTTGAATCGATGTTTGAAAATAAATATAATTATTTTTAATTATAAACAAGGCCTGAAATGGCGCGGTAGTTTCAAAATTTGAATTCAAACTTTGACTGACTGTACCAGGTGCAAAATAAAACGGATTTTAGTGAAACCAAAAATATTTAAATCTGTTAGTGAATATCTTTCTAACGAATCTGAAAAATCGAAGTTTCATAGCAGAAATCAAAAGTTATGGCCAAATGAATTTTCAGAAAGGTCGCTATAGAGAATATATAGCCCTTGAAAATAGACATTTTGCAAACGACCTCAGAATTCGACGAAACCACTTTTGTTGGATCCGGGATGTCAAATTATTGCTAGGTTTCAAATTCCATAATTTATGAATTTAATGTGTGAGTGTGGCGAAGGAAAAATGTGTTTGGTTGATTTTAGTTATATTGGATCGACCAGAAAATGACCATTTTTCAAATGGTCTCAAAATTCGACGAAACTAGTTTTGTTGGGACCGTTTCGTCAAAACATAGCTAGATTAATTTTTCGGGCATTTTTAGAATCAGTATGTGGCCCCAGCAAATTGAAATGTACGTTCAAAACAAATATTGAATGTTTTATATTTTAATTTGAAGGAAAACTGACTGAAACAGTCGAATAGGCCTACGAGACATATCCCATTGTGTTCGGAATGGGGGTATTTAGCTAGGATCGACAGTCGTTGGGTTTGAATTGGAGATCGTATGTGAAGAGGGGTATTTTCGGATTTAAAATAAATTAAAAATAATTATAAAACTCTGGCCAATAGAATATCTCGGTCATTTCTCTCTCTACCCGCTTCATCCCCAAATCGACAACGACCGTTCTTCAAACCTTCCCTCCTCCTTATCTCCCTCCACACGCCTCGAAACACCATACCCCAGTTCAGCTTTTTGAAGAGAATTCGAAGAGCTTCAAATCCATCTAAAGTTTGAATTTTTTTTGTTGAGTAAATCGAGAGTTCTGGCCGCCCAAAGTTCCGCCGCCTCGTCCGCCGTAACCCCCCAGATCCGCCACCGAGTGCCACCATACCCCCGTCGATCTGAGCGCACTTCCTTGCTCTACGACGTGGTGAAGCCCGATTATTCCCTAGTGCAACGGATTGGAGATTAGAATGAAACCTAGTTTTGAACAGGTTTGAAAAGTATACGGCTTTGGTTTATTTAAACTGATTTTTACACTTTTAAGTGTTGCAAACTTCTAAAAATCATATCTTTTTCGTTTCTTGTCGAAATTCAGTGAAACAAGAGACACCGGGACCGTGAGGACGTCTTCTACATTTTAGAAGAGACCGGATGTTTTTCTGAGCCTTCTACAATTTTTGTTGGAGTGGAACCCAATGTGAGATTTCTAAATTATAAACGATATGGAAAACAACGATGTATAAATTATATAGTCGATGTATGAGTTATATAAGCGTTGTACACCTCATGTATAAGCGTTATATAAGTTGTATGTTCGATGTATAAGTTATATATGCGTTGTAAAAGTGATATATGCGTTGAAATAAATTGAAATGATATTGGAATGAAATCGAAAAATAGTTATATACATACATATATATATATATATATATATATATACTCCCCTCGTCCACAGACCATGGACGATATATATTGGTTGTGATATTGTTTGGATTATTGGTTGATGTGGAATTTGGTGAATATCATGAATGGTTGATTTGAAATGATTGATTGTGGTTGAAATCCCAATAGGATTAGTATATGGGAAAATTTGTCTGCGTACGAACTAGATATTGAAAATCCCCATTGTCAAAAGCTGCGAGACTTTAAGGTAGAGCGAGGAGCCATACTCGGGACGGTGCCGGTATTAACTACCCTGCCGTTATGCTGCTGAAATTTTCAATAATATTCATGTGTTAGAATTATTTTCATGTGTTGGAACTATATTCATGTGTTGAATAGAAATTCATGTGTTGAATAGAAATTCATGTGTCGAATAGAAATTCATGTGTTGAATGAAGTTCATGTGTTGAATAAATTCTTTTAAAGATAAAAATAACAATTTTATTATATATATAGACTACATAAAATATTAGTATTTTAAATAAATTGTTTTAACACCAAAAATAACATTTTTACCTTATTTATGAACTATATAAAATAATCGTGTTTTGAAATAAGTTGTTTTAACAATAAAAATCACATTTTTATTATATATATAAACTATAGAAAACATTCATGTGTTGAATAAAGGAATAGAACGATAAAAATCATATTTTTATCGTATGTGTGAAGTCGAAAACATTCATGTGTTGAATATATAGATTGAACAATAAAATCTACATTTTTATTGTGAATATGAAGTGCTAAAAATATTCATGTGTTGAATAAAGATTTTTGTTGACAAAAATATCATTTTTATCAAATATATGAAGTGAATGTGGTTTTGAAATCGAAGAATGAATTATATATATATATAAATATAATTAAAATATATTGAATAACGAAGCTGTAGTTCGTGTTTTCAAACCGTGATTTCAAACGATTATTGCGGGAGATCCGACCATCGGATTTTCCCGAAACCGAAACCGTTGGGTTCGCTTTGGAAATATCTTTCCAACGACACCCACTTTGTAAAGATCCAACGGTTGGATTGTCTAGAATGTTTAATTCAAATCTGAAGAAAAACAGCGCTAGAATCGATTATATTTATATATAAATATAAATATAATTAAATTAAATCGAATAACGAAGCTGCAGTTCGTATTTTGAAATTGTAACTTCAAATGATTGTACCGGGATATCCGACCGTCGGATTTTCCCAAAACTGAAACCATTGGATTCGTTTTGAAAAGATCTTTCTAATGATATAAAATTTGTGAAGATCCAACGGTTAGATTTTCATATATGTGTAAATCAAATCTAAAGAAAAACAGCGCCACGGCCGCGTTATGGCCTGAAGCGTCGTTTGAGTGAATTGGCTATTTTTAAATAAATAAAAATAGCGATAAATCATGATAAAATATTATAAATGATATGGAATGGAAATAAACGGAATTTGCTCGGTTTATGTGATATTTGATGGTTGAATGTGTTTGGCGTGAAAATTACATTAAAGAACAGAATTAGTGATATCGAATAATTTAACCATTGAAATGAATTGATTTGAAGTTTTAAATATACGTGAATTATTTGAAAAGGCCGAGTTGATTCTCATTTCAAATAATTGATCGGCGATTGAAAGTCGAAGACATGAAGACGGTGCAAGACCAATGATCTTCACGTCGAATGGAGGGGTGCTACTGATGCTCATGATAGGAGTAGCTACCTTGAAGGGGCTGAAGTGATAGTCGTCCGGACGTACTTGTTGATTGTACGGATATGCGAGGTATTAAGTGCCTCCGGTTTCGTTCAGACCCAGAACGAACTTGTAAATGGATTGTGTGTCTGACATTGGATTTTGTTATGTGCTGATTGATCTCCATTAAATATATATCTGTTTGGCGGCGGAGAATTTATTCTCTTGCTTAACGCCCTTCTCTGAGACGTACGAGCTCAGAGGTTATATATAGATAGAAATCAGTCGCATGGAGTGGATTGCCTGCGTGGCACGCCTAAGTGGCATATGATCAAGGCTTCTGTTGCAAAGCAAAGTCTTGTGGTTGATGATCAAAGCATGGTCTGTGTGACGTAGCTTTGTGTATAGAGTGGATTCGCGAGCCTCACACCTCGGTAAGAGCCAGAAACGGGAGAGGACGACAGGGAGGACATGCGTCTCTTTCTAGCTAGAGGTGGTGTCAGTGACCTAACAGCCCTGACATTTATATTATTTTCACCTGTGTGGTTGTTGGAATGCGAGTTACCTCGGAAGTGGAGTCATTGGGATCATTTTTGTCCCATAGGGTGGGGGGACGTATTGTCCAGGGTTTAAGTTTAATCCACATCGAGTAGACCAGCCCTGTTGCTCCAAGGCTTGCCTACGCGCTTGCCTGAGACATGGTAGGCTAGATTGTCTCGAATTCGGTAAGGACGATCCCTTGCCTTGGTTCATGATGGAAATCCAATTTCCAAATACGATACCGTACAGTTTTGATTGTATACCTATATATGGCGACATAGTGGTATGGGGAATTAATGCCGTCTATGATTGATACTTATGATTTGAAATTGTTTTTGAAACATATAAACACTAGTAATAATATAAAATGCTTTTTTTTATTCGTATCAAGCATATTTTGGCCATTATAAGGTAAAACTCTATCCTCCGGTTTGTGTTGCATTATGTGATGGGAACTGAGTCTTATAATGGCTTCATTTTTTATAAAAAGCATTGCGATGTTTGGAAGATTTACTTGTTTTAAAGCACTGGCAATCCAATGGAGTAAACCCGTTCCGCGAAAATGGCGTGGTCATGTGATTGGCCATATTATAAAGTAAGTTAAGTCGATTTCTCATACCAGTCCCATGACTGACTCGTAGTTTGTTTCACTTGCAAACTCGGGTTCCCCTATTTCTACACGGGCAGCCTTGTATTTAGGTTTTAGAAGGCTCTTTCTGGATAGCTGGAGCTGAAGATGGATTCTATCATTTATCTCTTTTTATGTTGTTCAGCTCCTATTGTACATATTATGTTTTGTTTTCCACTGTAGACATTTATGTATAGCTGAACTGTATTTGTACTAAGTATGATCCTGTATACTGTGTAACTCAGATGATTATGTTTATCCAGTGTATTCTATTGCACATTATCTGGTGTATTTATTTATTTCTGTTCTGCTGAGATCTGTTTATGTGTTATATTCCAAAGATTACCCTTGCCACTGAGGAACGGGGTTTGGGATCGTCACAAACGTGGTATCAGAGCTTTGGTTAAGCTTAGTTCTGGAATATAACATATTAACGAACTCGTCAGAAATAGAACCAGTAGGGTTCTAAGACGGATCGCTCGTTTCAGATAGGATTAGTAATATCCTAGAATGAGTGAAGCAGAATGAGATACACCCTGATAGGCACATTTACATTCAAGTATATGTCTCTATGTTTTAAAATTACCTTTTCTGTTGGCCTAACACATTGTCTGCTATCTGCAGACATTGAAAAATGAGTGGCAGAAGTAGAAGAGGTAGGTTGGAACCAGATGTTGAAGCTCTACTTAAGAAATATAGAAATATGGGTGGAGTACCATTCTTGGGCAAAGAATCTATTATTAAAACACAAGCTTGGATTCGTTCTGCTGACAAAATCTTCGAAGGTTTAAAGCTAAGAGATGACCAGAAAAGATTACTAGCATCTTGGGCACTCAAAGATGAAGCTTTGTTTTGGTGGGATTCGATTATTAAGAATAATCCAGAAGGTAATATTACCTGGGATAGATTTAAAGAGATTTTCAGTGAAAGATTTAAAGAGATTTTCAGTGAAAGATTTATTCCTCCAGAAGCAACAGAGCGGTTATGTGATGAATTCTATTATCTGATACAAGGAGATATGAATATACCATAATATCATAAGAGATTCAATGAACTTTCTCATTTTGTCCCGCATCTAATTCAAGATCCAAAGAGGAAGAATCTGAGGTTTATTAATGGTCTTCAAAGAAAATACCAGAATAGTGTAATGGGGCATGTGAAGCTTCCTTTTTCTGAAATGATATACATGGCTTATCAGTATGAAGATCTTGATAAGCGAGGCCTTTTTGTCGATGAAGAGGAAGTCAGCACTAGCAGTAAAAGGAAATCTGAAGCTGATAGCCCAGAGACAAGTACACATCCTGAGGTAAGTACAAAGTCTGAAGGCAATAAGAGGCCAAGGGCCAGTCAAAAAAAGGTTAAAGCAGTCGTATGTTTAAAGTGTAATCAGCAAGGGCATTCGATGAGGAACTGTGAATCTTCGAACAAGCGAAAGAATAATGGAGCTAAATCTAAGAAGTTTCAGGAGGATAGAAAATTCCATAAGTGCCTCCAAGCAGGACATATTGCAAGGGATTGCCAGCTCTCAAAGAAGTCTGAAATAGTACACGTCAATGAAATGGTGGAAACTCCGGGACCCTCAAATAGTCAGGGAAGGCCTAATGTTTTGGAAGGCACACTTAATGTCAAAAACATTCCGGTTAAAGTACTGTTTGATACAGGCGCATCGCGAAGCTTTATTGCAAAGAATGCGGTTAAGAAACTGGATCTGAGTCTGAGAAAGCTCAAAACACCCATGACCGTCCATAATCCGGTTGGGGGCTCCCTCGATCTTAGTTGGATTTGTGGGGTGCCTGTTTCTTTTTCCAGTTATCGGTTCCCTACCATCGCGATCGTCATGAATTTTACCGAATTTGATCTTATTCTGGGATTGGATTGGTTAAGCAAATACGAAGCCGAGGTTAAATGCGATGAGAGAGTTGTAAAGGCAAAGGCTAAATCAGGGAATTATACAACCATTCCATGTGAAGGCCCGAATTCTGATAGAAGAGATTTTTGGTCAGCTTTAGATGTCTCTCCTGCTCAATTAGAACCTGTTCCTGTCGTTTCGGAGAATATTCCGGTCGACATAGAAAATATTCCTGTCGTGAAGAACTATACGGATGTGTTTGAAGAAGTTGTTAGCTTACCTCCGCAGAGAGAAATTGATTTCAAAATCTCTTTAGTTCCGAATGCAAGGCCAGTAGTTCACGCTATTCGAAGAATGACCTTGAAGGAAAAAGAAGAGTTGGATAATCAAACTCGACAACTTGTATGGAAGGGTCTGATCAGGCCTAGTTTCTCTGATTGGGGAGCAGCTGTGGTATTTGTTCCGAAGTCAGACAGTACTCTCAGACTATGTGTGGATTATCGTGACTTGAATAAGTAGACGCTGAAGAACAAATATCCATTGCTGCGGATTGATGATTTGTCGGATCGATTGAATGGCACACAAGGTATTTTCACGAATGGAAATAGCTACGGGTTTCCATCAGCTTCGTATTGCCGAAGAGTGTGTTCCTTTGACAACATTCATAGGTCCAGACTTATTCTACGAATGGTTAGTAATGTCGTTCGGCTTATGCAACGCTCCAGCCTATTTTGTCGATTTGATGAACCGGGTATTCAGAGAAGTATTGAATAAATTTGTTTTGGTCTTCATTGATGATATTCTAATCTTCTCTAAGTCAGAAAGCGAGCATGAAAAACATTTGGAACAAGTGTTATAAATTCTCAGAAAGAATGTTTTAAAAGCAAAATTTTCCAAATGTATATTCTGGCAAGAAGAAGTCAAATTTCTTGGCCACGTCGTGTCAAAGCAAGGAATTTTAGTGGATCCCAGTAAAATCAATGATATTCAGAATTGGAAACAGCCTCGTACACCCACAGAAATCCGAAGTTTTCTCGGATTGGCCAGTTATTATCTGAAGTTCATTAAGAATTTTTCGAAGAAATCCAATCACTTAACAAAGCTTACTAAGAAACATTCGAGATTCAACTGGACTCCCGAATGTGAGGCAGCTTTCCAGGAGCTGAAGTTAAAATTGACGACTGCTCCAGTGCTCACATTTATTGACGGCAATCAGGATTTAAAAGTCTGGACCAATGCTTCTAAAGAAGGCCTTGGCGTAGTGTTAATGCAAAGAGGCCATGTAGTCGCTTATGCTAGCAGTCAATTGAAACCACATGAAAAGAATTATGTAACTCACGATCTTGAATTGCTAGCTATCGTGTTTGCTATGAAAATCTGAAGGCACTATCTATTGGGTGAAAAGTTCGAATTATATACTGATCATCAGTCATTGAAGTATTTATTCACCCAGAAAGATCTGAATATGAGGCAGCAGTGTTGGTTGGAATTTCTCGCGGCATATGATCTTGATATTTTATATACTCCGGGGAAAGCCAATGTTATGGCTGATGCGCTAAGCAGGAAGAATGTGATCATCGCCAGTATTATCATTACACCATCGTTGATTGATAAAATATCTATTCTTCAGAAAGACGATAGTTTTGTTAAAGAGATGATCAAAAGAATTCAAAAGGGCGAGGTCTCCAGTTTCCAGGTGGATAGCGCAGGAGTTCTGAGATTGAAAGGAAGGATTTGTGTTCCCGACAACATTGAGCTCAAAAGAGAAGTATTGGACGAGTGTCACAAGTCCAAGTTGTGTATCCACCCAGGGGTTAGTAAAATGACCTCAAGCGAACTTTCTGGTTGAAGGCAATGAAAAGAGATATCTCTTTATATGTTAGCCGGTATCCTACTTGTCAACAAGTCAAAAGCGATCAGCAGAAGCTCGCTGGATTGTTGCAACCGTTGAAAATTCTAGGTGGAAAGTGGGAACAGATTTCTATGGATTTCATAGATGGTTTGCCCAGAACCAGGAAAGGAAATGATAGTATTTGGGTGATCGTAGATCGTTTCACGAAGACCGCCCATTTCATATCTGTCAGATCGAATAGAACTGCTCAGAGTCTGGCGCAGATTTATTTCAAGGAAATAGTTAGACTTCATGGAGTTCCCATGAGTATTATTAGTGATCGTGACCCGATTTTTGCTAGTAAATTCTGGGAAGCATTCCAAGCAGATTGGGAACGAAACTGAACTTGAGCACCGCTTATCATCCTCAAACAGATGGTCAAACTGAGAGGGTGAATCGTATTCTAGAAGATTTATTGCAGGCTTGTGTTATAGATTTTGGCGGATCTTGGGAAGACCATTTGCATTTGGCCGAGTTCTCATACAACAACAACTACCAAGTGAGCCTGACAATGTCACCAATCGAAGCATTGTATGGTAGACCGTGCCGATCTCCTGCTTGTTGGGTTGAACCTGGTAACAGACTCGTATTGGGACCCGATATGATTCGCGAAGCTGCGGACAAAGTCAATTTCGTTAAGAAACGATTACTCGCCGCTCAAAGCCGACAGAAAATCTATGCAGATAGGAGAAGAAGAGATATATCATTTGCTGTTGGCGACCACGTGTATTTGAAGGTATCTCCGATGAGAGGAGTTATCCGGTTTGGTAAAACGGGGAAATTGGCGCCCAAATTTATTGGTCTATTTCCTATTCTGGAACGGATTGGAACTCTCGCCTATAGGGTTCAATTACCAGATTGGTTGCCTGGAGTACATAATGTGTTTCACGTATCTCAACTTCGAAAGCATGTTCATGATCCAGACTTGATCGTGGAAGAAGCAACGCAATGGGATATAGAAATTACTCCAGAATTGGCTGTGAGAAGAGAGCCGCTAAAGATAATTGGCAAAGAAACCAAAGAACTGAGGAACAAGAAAGTTCACTTAGTCAAAGTGCAATGGAGTGGAGATCCGCGAGATTGTACTTGGGAAACAGAGGAAAGCATTAAGAAAGCTTATCCTAAGTGCAGGGTGGATATCTCTGATTGACTCTGGTGCAAGGTACATTTACCATATTTGGCATTACCATTTAGTTCTCTACTTTGCTGTTGTTTTCTTTTCATGCATGTAAACTTTTTAATTATGTAGTCTGAATGATTTCAAAAGAGTATATGAATTAATTAGTATATTTTTGAAAAGTTAAAAACAAATTGATTGTTGGTTGCGTTGTGTGATTGTGGATTTGATTAATTAAATTATTAGGATGATAGTTAATTTAATCAATAAGAGAATGAAGTTAAATGTATGCAATTGATCAAGTATTGAACTGATTTAGAAATAGATAGAAATATATACATGTTCATTATATATGTGTGAACAGGTTATGGATAAACAGCTAAGCAGAGGAATAAAATTGTTTGCCCGACAAATAGGTACATGTTTATTGTATTTCTTGGGATTTGATGATTTTATGAGCCGATTGGCTTTTTCTTTTTCTTTTGGATTGGTGAGGGCCATGGGAGGCTATTTGAAATATCCCGAAGCTCCCCTAAAAAGGAGGTTACGGCGAAATTTTTCAAAAATTTAGGGTGTTAGCCAAATTTTTGAAGAATTTGAAAATTCTTAGAAACTGAAAAGTTAGAGAATGGAAGCCAGAAGGAAAGTGGAGTTGGTTAATTAAACGACTTTCGACTTTGTTCCTTTTCGGGGATGAAAAGTTTTAAGTGGGGGAGATTGTAACAACCCGGAAAATCTGAGGCAGTTTAAAATTTTTAATTTGGCTATTTTAGTGGATTTTAGATATTTAAAATAAATTATTTTAAATAATAACGACGAAAAGTATGTTTGAATCGATGTTTGAAAATAAATATAATTATTTTTAATTATAAACACGACCTAAAATGGTGCGGTAGTTTCAAAATTTGAATTCAAACTTTGACTGACTGTACCGGGTGCAAAATAAAATGGATTTTAGTGAAACCAAAAATATTTAAATTTGTTAGTGAATATCTTTCTAACGAATCTGAAAAATCGAAGTTTCATAGCAGAAATCAAAAGTTATGGCCAAATGAATTTTCAGAAAGGTTGCTATAGAGAATATATAGCCCTTGAAAATATACATTTTGCAAACGACCTCAGAATTCGACGAAACCACTTTTGTTGGATCCGGGATATCAAATTATTGCTAGGTTTCAAATTCCATAATTTTTGAATTCAATGTGTGAGCGTGGCAAAGGAAAAATGTGTTTGGTTGCTTTCAGTTAAATTGGATCGACCAGAAAATGACCATTTTTCAAACGGTCTCAGAATTCGACGAAACTAGTTTTGTTGGGACCGTATCGTCAAAACATAGCTAGACTAATTTTTCGGGAATTTTTAGAATCAGTATGTGGCCCCGGCAAATTGAAATGTACGTTCAAAACAAATATTGAATGTTTTATATTTTAATTTGAAGGAAAACTAACTGAAACAGTCGAATGGGCCTACGAAACATATCCCATTGTGTTCGGAATGGGGGTATTTAGCTGGGGTCGACAGTCGTTGGGTTTGAATTGGAGATCGTATGTGAAGAGGGGTATTTTCGGATTTAAAATAAATTAAAAATAATTATAAAACTCTGGCCAATAGAATTTCTCGGTCATTTCTCTCTCTACCTGCTTCATCCCCAAATCGACGACGACCATTCTTCAAACCTTCCCTCCTCCTTATCTCCCTCCACACGCCTCGAAACACCATACCCCAGTTCAACTTTTTGTAGAGAATTCGAAGAGCTTCAAATCCATCTAAAGTTTGAATTTTTTTGTTGAGTAAATCGAGAGTTCTGGCCCCCCAAAGTTCCACCGCCTCGTCTGCCGTAACCCCCCAGATCCGCCATCGAGTGCCACCATACCCCCGTCGATCTGAGCGCACTTCCTTGCTCTACGACATGGTGAAGCCCGATTATTCCCTAGTGCAACGGATTGGAGATTAAATTGAAACCTAGTTTTGAACAGGTTTGAAAAGTATATGGCTTTGGTTTATTTAAACTGATTTTTACACTTTTAAGTGTTGCAAACTTCTAAAAATCATATCTTTTTCGTTTCTTGTCGAAATTCAGTGAAACAAGATACACCGGGACTGTGAGGACGTCTTCTACATTTTAGAAGAGACCGGATATTTTTCTGAGCCTTCTACAATTTTTGGTGGAGTGGAACCCAATGTGAGATTTCTAAATTATAAACGATATGGAAAACAACGATGTATAAATTATATAGTCGATGTATGAGTTATATAAGCGTTGTACACCTCATGTATAAGCGTTGTATAAGTTGTATGTTCGATGTATAAGTTATATATGCGTTGTAAAAGTGATATATGCGTTGAAATAAATTGAAATGATATTGGAATGAAATCGAAAAATAGTTATATACGTATATCTATATATATATATACATATATATATACTCCCCTCGTCCACAGACCATGGACGATATATATTGGTTGTGATATTGTTTGGATTATTGGTTGATGTGGAATTTGGTGAATATCATGAATGGTTGATTTGAAATGATTGATTGTGGTTGAAATCCCAATAGGAGAGGGAGAGGACGACAGGGAGGACATGCGTCTCTTTCTAGCTAGAGGTGGTGTCAGTGACCTACCAGCCCTGACATTTATAATATTTTCACTTGTGTGGTTGTTGGAATGCGAGTTACCTCGGAAGTGGAGTCATTGGGCTCATTTTCGTCCCATAGGGTGGGGGGACGTATTGTTCAGGGTTTAAGTTTAATCCACATCGAGTAGACCGGCCCTGTTGCTCCAAGGCTTGCCTGCGCGCTTGCCTGAGACATGGTAGGCTAGATTGTCTCGAATTCGGTAAGGACGATCCCTTGCCTTGGTTCATGACGGAAATCCAATTTCCAAATACGATATCGTGCGAATTTGATTGTATACCTATATATGGCGACATAGTGGTATGGGGCATTAATGTCGTCTATGATTGATACTTATGATTTGAAATTGTTTTTGAAACATACAAGCACTAGTAATAATATCAAATGCTTTTGTTTTATTCGTATCAAGCATATTTTGGCCATTATAAGGTAAAACTCTATCCTTCGGTTTGTGTTGCATTGTGTGATGGGAACTGAGTCTTATAATGGCTTCATTTTTATAAAAAGCATTGCGATGTTTGAAAGATTTACTTGTTTTAAAGCACTAGAAATCCAATGGAGTAAACCCGTTCCGCGAAAGTGGAGTGGTCCTATGATTGGCCATATTATAAAGTAAGTTAAGTAGATTTCTCATACCGGTCCCATGACTGACTCGTAGTTTGTTTCACTTGCAAACTCGGGTGCCCCTATTTCTACATAGGCAGCCACGTATTCAGGTTTTAGCAGGCTCTTTCTGGATAGCTGGAGCTGAAGATGGATTCTATCATTTATCTCTTTTTATGTTGTTTAGCTCTTATTGTACATATTATGTTTTGTTTTCTGTTGTAGACATTTATGTATAGCTGAACTGTATTTGTACTAATTATGATCCTGTATACTGTGTAACTCTGATGATTATGTTTATCCAGTGTATTATATTGTACATTATCTGGTGTATTTATTTATTTCTGTTCTGCTGAGATCTGTTTATGTGTTATATTCCAAAGATTACCCTTGCCACCGAGGAACGCGGTTTGGGGTCGTCACATTGTGCTAGAGGAACAAGTATGTATAGCAGGGTACAAATGGGCTAAGAGCGCATTAACAAAGCATAAAGTAGGAGCTATAAAATGTGAAAGCAATCAATGTTCAAATTCACAAAAAACCAAGCAACAATCAATGTTAAAAAGTAGCAAAATAAAAGGTTGATTTTTGGCAATGTATGAATCAAAGATTCCTGGTTTAAAAAAAATCAACTCATGGAGAATTTATTTTTTCGGCAAGAGGATAAATCAACATTTCTAGACATCACTCAAGAGTGTATACTCGGCAAGAAGACAAATTCAAATAGTTTCCAGGTTTGAAGAATCCAACATGTTGTGAATTTATCTTTGGCAAAATCAATGTTTCCAGATAGAAAAAATTCAAAATCATGCTACATTTTTGGCGAAGTCGACAGAAATATATGTGGCAAGAAGATTTCTTTTAAATACAAAATATGGTATATTCGACAATTAGAGAAATCTCCAGAAAAGTATGAATAAATCAACAAGCAAATATCACAACCAAATCTAAGGGAGAAATCAGAGCAATCAAGGGTTTCAAAACCCTATATATTACCTATTCATCATAGGCATAGCTTCTAAAATCCACAAACAATTCATTCAAGCATCAAGAAAAAGTAAACCAGAAATACTCACATCGGTTTTTCGATCAATTGCAAAAGCCAAATCGGTTGACCAGAAAGCATCGAACAATCAGAGCATCAGAGAAAAAATTCTGGAGCAACGTTGGAGTAAATATTTGGGCCTAAACCCTAATCTTGTTTTTTAGTTACCATATAAGTCAAAAAGAGGGAAGCTAACATTTTTATTCTTAAGTGACAAAGCAAAGTGAAAGGGGGCCGATTTTTTGAATTTTATTTTAGGGTTTTGTTAGTGTGTTGTTTGTTTTAAAGTTGTTTTAACTTTGGTAAACCATTCTTTAGTTTTCTTATTTATCTTCAAACTAGGGTTTTTGCTACAGGGTCGTAGTTAGGAAAATCTGATCTAGGGGTTTAAGATCGGTACAGGGTTTTGAACTTAGGAGTAGAATAATAGTAAGGGATCACGAGTGTACAAGTGTTGTATATGAGATATTATTTTTAGTACTTAGAAGAAACCTTAGGAATGCAACAGTAGGCAGATGTTTGCCAATGCTGGATAAATTCTGTGTCATTTATTTTCTACATTTATTTATTCCATTGTGATTTGTGCTGTGATAACTTTTATATTCCACACAACTGCAATAAACCCTATTCACCCCTCTCTGGGTTTAATTTAGATCTTACAAGTTCACTTGGTGCTTCACTTGAAGTAGTTGAGAAAGAGAAAGATTGTAGCGAAGAATTAGATATCCAGAAAGACCCGAATAAGAAGAGGTTCACTTTCCATAAATTCAAGTTTTCAACACAACAAGAAAAAAAGCAAGTCGGTTCTGCTTCTCATTCAAAGGTAGCACCTCAGACCTAAAATAATTTTTTCTAATTGTGGATCTCATGATCATTTATTTTGTGAATGTCCCAAGCCTCTAACTTGTCGCAATTGTAAGCAAGAGGGACATTGGTCTTCCCTGTGTCCCAGATCTCCTAAACTTCCCAGAAATGGAAAACTCAATGTTGTTGGCTGCTTCTAGTGTTTCTTCTCAGCCTAAAGGCACCATTTATTCTATTCTTGAAGGCCTTATTTTATTTCATGTCGCCGTATTTGAGTTCTCTTTGATACGGGTGCATCACACTCATTCGTATCGAAGGAACTCGTTAAGAATATACCTTCAAAAGTATCTTGTCATATTACTTATTTGAAGATTGCTAATCCTATTGGAGGTATCCAACACTTACTATGATTTGTGAAGATATTGAGATTGTTCTTTATTGTTTTTCTTTTCATGCGAATCTACACGTTATTCACTTTCTTAGTTTCAAAATGATTTTGGAGATGGATTGTCTTGTTCAATATGAAATCCTAATCCTATATTTTGAAAGGATCTTGCATCCTAAGCATCTAGATTCAGTTAACCCATTATCTATTTTTCTTTGGGAGTTGATTGTGATTTTGAAGCTTCTTTATTTTCTTTAAATCTCGAGATGATGATGACATATATCAGATTCCAGTTGTATGTGAATTTTCTGATGTGTGCGAGCCTATTTCGAGTTTTCCACCCATGCGGTCCATGATCTCCACATTTATCTTATTCTTGGTGCTCATCCTGTTAATCAGCCTCCCACGAGGATGCGCACCAAAGAGAACGAGGAACTTAAGAAGAAATTGTTATAACTAGAAGCTAAGTAGATCTTCCAGTCTAGTTCAACTCGTAACTGAAATTATATTTTTTAAGAAATCTTATGGTATTCTTAGGCTTTGCATCGATTACTACAAGCTTAATGAATTAACCATCGAGAATAAGTATCCGCTGCCTAGTGTCAACAATATTTTTGATCACTTATGTGGCGTCAAAGTTGTTACTCAGCTTGATCTCGCCACTATTTTTCATCAGCTATGAGTTGCGAAGGATAACATTCCTCTTACCACATTTCGCACTCGTTATGGATCTTACGATTGGATCATTACGCTATCCGATTTGATGAATGCTCCTGGTTATTTTTTCAATCTCATGAATCGAGTATTCCGGAAATATCTCAATATGTTCTTCCTGATTTTCACTTGATAATTGTCTTGACACCCTTCGTTATAATCAGCTTAAATCCAAATTCTCCAAGTGTTACTTCTTAGAAAAAAGGTGAAATTTCTTCATCACGTTGTATCTTTTGATGGCATTTCAATCGATCCATCGAAGATAGAAGCCATACATAATTAGAAAAGGCCAGAGAATGTTTTTGAGATCCATAAATTTCTTAGATTAGCGGGTTATTGTTGTTGGCTCATTATGGATTTCTTTTGCATTGTCCTACCTCTTACTACACTTACAAAAAAGGAGTTAGTTTCATTTGGTCAGATAAGTGTGAAACTTCTTTTCAGAAATTAAAAGAACTTCTCACTCATGCTCTTATCTTCATAGTTTTTGAAGGTAATCAAGATCTTGTCATCTATACTGATACCAGACGATGTATTCTTGGTGTCGTTCTCATGTAGAAAGATCAGGTAGTTGTCTCTACTTCTAGGAAATTACGACTGAGCGAGATTTGGTATGCCACCCACGATATAGAGTTCGCCTCCATAGCCTTTGCCTTAAAGATTTGGCGACATTATCTTTGGATCGAGCTCTTTGTTCTTTTCACCAATCATAAATCTTTGAAGTATCTATTCACCCAGAAAGAGCTTAGTATGCAGCAACAACATTGGCTCAAGTTCCTTGCCTCTTACGATTTCGATATCCAGCACACTCCTAGAAAGGGGAACCAAGTAGCAGACGCGTTAAGTTATAAGCAGCAAGTAGCTGTAACTATGATGCTAGTTGAGTAGAATAAGTTGAAAGAATTATCTCTTTGCCATATTCATAATCATGCTCTAATATTAGGTTCTTCAGTTTTGTTATTTAGCTGGGAAGCTCATCTTAGTTTGTTGCATCACATTGTCGATGCTCGAAGACAAGTTCCAAATCTTATGCATCTTATTCGTCTTTGTAAATTTAGAATCCTATAGCGATGAGCTAAAGGATTTTAATGTTGATGACTTTGGTTCTGTTTGTAGGAAGAATCAGTTGATGGTGTCTAATGTTGATTGTCTAAAAAGGACAATCTTGATGATCGTAACCATTATAAGTATACTATTCATTCCGGTAGTAGTAAGACTTATGCTAATATGTGATGCTTATACTATTAGGAAGGAATGAAGCATGTGTTGAAAGTTTTGTGAGCAATTGCATAACATGTTATCTCATCAAGACCTAGCGTCAATGTCCTTGTGGTATTTTACAGACTCTTGAACTCCCATTACAGAAATGGGATCAATTTTCTATGGACTTTATTGATGGCCTATCTCATTCGATATCTAGTCATAGCAATGTTTGGATGATTTTTTATCAGTTGACCAAATCAACTTATTTTATTCATATTAAGTCTATTCTTCTCCTCTATCTAAGCTACATATTTAAGAATTCATGAGACTTCATAGTGTTCTTAGTTCGATCGTTTGTGGTACAAATTCGCTTTTGACCAGTAAACTTTGGCGGAGCCTTCAGAAAGCTTTAGGTATCTAGCTTGATTTCAACACACCTTATCATCTATAGTCTGATGGACAGACTGAATGGGTGAATCGCATTCTTTAGGACATCCTTTGTGAACGTATTCTTGATGTTGATGGTAACTGGGAAGACCATATATATCTTGTTGAGTTCACATGCAACAATAGCCTCCAGTCTAGTATCGGTATGGCTCCTTTCGAAGCCTTGTAGGACGGCCATGTCGATCACCATATTATTGGTTGGAGTCCGGGGAGAAGTTTATTTTAGGCATCACACCTATTTGTGAGGCTTCTAAGACGATTGATCTTATCTGTCAAAGATTGAAGAAGCCTAGAGTAGATTTATAAATCCTTTGTAGACAACCTAGGAAGCTTCTAGAATTTTAGATTGGTGATCTTGTGCTCATTTATATATCTCCGCTGAAGTGGGTAATACGTTTTAGTCGGACCGGGAAGTTGACTCCTAGATATGAAGGACCATTCCCCATTACTAAACGTATTGGCCCAGTTGCCTATCAAGTATCACTTCCAGCCCAGTTTTCAAGTATTCCTGATGTATTTCATATATCTTAGCTTCGGAAGTGTCTTTGTGATTCAGTTTCAAATTTAGTTGTCGATCCTCATATTCTGCAGTAGCTTAAGATCTCACCCGACTTATCTATCATGTAACACCATATTCATGTGTTTGCTTTGAAGGTTAAACGCCTTCGAATAAGGATTCTCTGCTCGTGAAGATTCAGTGGTCTTCTAATCCCAATAATTGTACTTAGAAAACCAAAGAATTAATTAAGCGAACATATCCCCCTTTTCTTTCTTTTGGTGTTGAGCGTGGGCATTCTTAACTCAAGCTTATCTATCTTCTCATTTTATGATGAAATGAATTATGTTGGATATGACGCTTCTTTAGGGAATGCGAGGACGTAATTTTTATAAAAGTGAGTACTTTATAAAGTGAACTTGTGGTAAATGCAAGTGTTAAAGGATATTAATTGGAAAATGCAATAATTTTGTAAATTATTGCTAATGGAGAATTTTTGTTGTAAAGAAGGATATTTTAAATATAATTGGGTTGCGATTAAAAGTATAGTCAACGAAATATTGATTAAAAATCGATATTTACATGCTAAAATACCTTTAATATGATTTGTAAACTTATTTTGACAAAACTTTAAATTTTGTGTAATTTTAGTATTCGAAATGTTAGATTCAACCGAAAGAAAATATAAAATAATCTTTTACTAAAAATGTAAATGTTATTATGTTTACATTTAGAAATTGTTTTTAAATTGCTTAAATAAAATTTAAACATTTTACGATATATTTTTGTGAGTTATAAATATTAAACAGTAAATTATTTTTTTGTAAATATGTGTTAAAAAATGATAAAAAGTTTTAAAGTGGTGTAAACATGTATTATTATAGGGTTAATGACTTAATTATACCTAACTAAGCATACTTAACCTTATTAGGTGAGAATTGGGTTCAAGTTTGACCTAAATACTTAACCTTATTAGGTAGAAAATTAAATTATGGAGTATACAAAAATTTTTCTCCTCTTTTTTTATGTGTAAGATTTCTTAAAGTTGAAACAAAATCCTCTCTTCAAAATTTACAAGTCCAAGCTCTATTCAAATTAAAATCTGAGAGAAGCTTGCAATTTTTTTTTACCGAGTCATTTAACAAAAATAAGTGAAAGCATCAAATTTCCTAAATTTGAGGAAAAAATCATTGTAAGTTTCCATTTTGTTTGCTTGTCTGTATCTTTTAATTTGGTAGGTAGCTAAAGCTACTTAAATCCCAAAGGTCCAATTTTATTTTCTAAAATCCCCCTAATTCGTTATAAATCCATTTAAGGTCAGTTTCGACTCACTTTTCTGGCTTAAATCGGTATGCATGTTTTTGATTTGTGTCCCCTATTGTTGAATTTGTTTGATGTAAATGAATTCTATTTTTTTAATTTATAGTAATTTTGTGCTTGTATCGATCTTTATAAGCTTGTTTTTCTTTCAATTTGCATCAAAACCATGCCAGAATAATTTTGGATTATAGTTTGCATGTTATTCGTTCTATTTGTTGACAATCGTGTTCTAATTCTTTTGAATTCATATTGAAACCTAGCTTGAAAAATCATTACGAACAAGGTAGAAATGGCTGTAGAAGTTGGGACATATAGGTCGACCTAAGACCTGTACAGGATGACCTGTAGGTTGATTCTTAGGTCGACCTAGCCTCTGAAAGAGGTTGACCAAGGCAATTGTATTTTTAGTGCCTAACCGAGCCTTTTTTTATATATGTTGTTGTATTTTTAGTGATTTCTTCTAAGATTTAATGCGTGTTTAGACCTAATTCAATAGATTAATTCCTAAAAATGTAAGAGCAACGTTCAATTCATGTTACAGATTGACAGTTTTCTATGAATTTGGTATGTCGATTTTGTTGAACTTCTATTGAGTTTTGTTGATTTCATGCACATGTTATATAAATCAATTTCAAGAAAATTTTCCTATTTAGAACATATTTGAAATAAATAATCTATAAGTAATTTATAAAAATATAATTATTTCCAAAGCTATTTTATATTTATAAATAATCACTTATATAAAAAGATTTTAAAGAAATGATTTTCAAAATCGTTTTAGAACTCGTTTTCGAAGTACATATCATATATATATATATAATCACTCGTTTTTGCACTCTTAGAGAACAAGGAACTGATTTAAACTTATGATAAACTAGATATTATGGGGTACGCAGTTTTGGTATATTAGTTCATTTCAGACTTGTTCAATTGAAGCTTTACAAGAGTATGGAATTGACAGACTTGCAGAGTGGTATTAGATGTACTGTTATCACTGTTTGGAAGTTTGCGACACATTATTTTATTGTTTTCGTACTAGGCCAATGGTAATTTATTAGGCCAGTGTACCATTTATTAGACTGGTGGGTCATTTATTAAGCTGATGGGCTATTTATTAGACTGGTGGGTTATTCATTGAAATGTGCTTGGTATGCTTCGACCATTTTTTGTTGATGCATGTGCGATATAGATTATGCTCGCTATCGATGGGATCCATTTTTAGTGTTATTTCTATATTCCATTATTCTTTGATTTCTAGAATTTGTGACTTCTAAATGTTATCACCATTTTGTTGGTGTTGGTGTTGATGTTGGTGTTAGTGTTATATACATAGCCTTAGAGCTATTTGGTGATTTAAATATAGTGATTATGCTTTTATTGCTTTAAACATCTAAACGTGTTTATATGTTGAGATTTCGGTGATTTCCATTTTGGTGTTCTGTGAGATTCCACATAATTTAACCTTTGATCTTAAGCAATTTGTTTCTAATGGATATATATATTGGTTAATATTACTTTATACATGAGACCCTTATTTGTTGATTTAGATGAACTTTCCTCATTTATACTATGTCATTATGAGCTTATATTGCTACTTCTCTGTTGAGAAGAATTACCATTCAAGTGACATTATCCTTCACTTATTATGCCCTAACTTTCTTGTTTAAGCTAGACCGACCCATTTATTTTATATACTTGGGTCAATTCGAATAGTTTCAAGTTAGTCTTTCACTATTAAATTGTGTTATGATTTGCTTCCGCTTTGGACTATTTTGTCTTATTTTGATGATAGTGCATATTTTGTATGGTTGGTTTGTCATATTTGATGTGTATATTTTTTTTGTACGTGTTTTATATGTTGTTCATGATAACCACCTACTTATGTATCATTTATTTATTGTGCTTCCGCTGTATCTATATTTGCGTGTGTGTATGTGTGCGCGCACATATACTGTTTTGTGAACTGTACTATATGATGTTATAGTATTTTGTACTGAACTGATCCATTAGCCATCGTAGTTTTATGTTAGAGCCGAACCAAGTATGTCGAGCCTTACACAGTAAGAAAAAATAACAGAACCCAACCGACGTATATATATTCGTTTAAGACAAAACACATGGATGGTCGCTTCTAAAGAGCCTTACTCTCTACATTAGCAAATGGTATAACTTTGTAATGTACTTATTTAGTTTGGTTCTTTGAGTGAGGCGTCACGCAATACTAGCTTGGAGAGGCTACTGGACATATAAACGGTCCATGAGATCATGGACATGGATTGCAGCTTAGAACGATTATGGAACTCCGAATCAATCCTGAGAGATTGCAGATACTATTCTCATTGAAGTGTTTGGGTTGTTTTCTCTGTATTTTGGAGTTTGGATCTCGTTCATGTCATGCTGCTATGAAATGCTTTGTGGTCCTAGTCTGGTTGGATTGTGAGTTAGGTGTTTTGGCATTTTGTATCACCATTAATGTTGCGTAACAAGTGAAGCTTTAAGCTCTCGACTATGCATCCCTGTACTAGTATGTATCAATTCCTTCCTTTCGCACGACTGCAGCTTGGTACGCCATGTCAACTGCGACTACTCTAGCTTCTTGCTTTAGCAGTCTCCCATGCAATTATACTTTGTTATGTCCTCTCGGGTATACTTGAGAGTTTGAATTCAGGTGGATGAAGAAATTGTTCCTTGATGTGAAGCCTGCACAAATTGTATGGTGATGATGGTAAGTGTCAAGATTTGGTCATGCTGCCTACTTCTTGTGTGGCTCTAGGATGTCACCGTTGTACTTGTCATTAGATTGTTGTGCAAATGTAATATTTAAACA
The DNA here is from genome assembly GCA_030737875.1 of Allium sativum. Lineage (NCBI taxonomy): Eukaryota > Viridiplantae > Streptophyta > Magnoliopsida > Asparagales > Amaryllidaceae > Allium > Allium sativum. Next base: position 1,010,084,684 of record CM060926.1, on the reverse strand, counting down.
GATCATATTTTTTTAAAGAAAATAATATAATATAACTAAAGGGAGAATCCAGCCATTCTCCAACGGCTCACAAAAACGTTTTCCATAGAAAGCAGAAACCGTGCACACACATGAACAATAGTAACAGAAAACTATGAAAATAAAAAACCACCAAAACTGGTCAACAACCTTGCACTACCAGTGCAGCAGTCTAGGCCCCTGAACCTTAAGAAGGCGGACATCATAGTCAAGGTCGATGAGGAACATCGATGTAGGCTCCTCTATGTTCCTAAGAGTCGTCACGGCGTATAGGATCCCGAAAGTGGTGATGGCTAGAGCAGTCGGCGAAAACCAAATCAAATCCAGCTCCACCTAAAGCTCACAAAGCTCCAGCTATTCCTACTCTAGGAGACCGTCGTATGTTGAGAAAGGAATATATCACCCAACACCTCTCAGTCTAGGACCAGCAACCAGTAGCACGTGACCCGCTCCGAGGAACCGTCGAAGGAAGGAGAACCGACAGCATCACCTAGCACCTATCAACCCCAGACCAGCAACCTGTAAACCACGTCCTGCAAAACTAGCAAACGAATTTAGTTACGGGGAGTGGGGGTAGCGAAAAAGTAGAAAGAAAGGCTAACTCTAGAAAAACTCAAGAAGCCCACGAAACACACAAAACCAAGGAATCAACCAATACCTTGTTTGGGAGTGGTTGTTACCCTCGAGACGTCAAGGGTAACAGCCAACCTCCTAGACCGGGAACCGGTTACTTCCCTGAATGGCCTACCCCGAAAAGATAGGAAGACATCATTCCTAATTTATCAGATGATGGTCGGAGGGTCCATTGCCACTTCGTCAAAGATTGCCTTGTTCCACGCATACCAGATGTGCCAGCAGATCAAACAAGGAATCAGACAAAAAAGGCTCGCACAAATACTTTTTCCTGAGATGCCGAACCACCATAATATCAGGAAGTCTTCAATCAAGTTGACATTACCTCGGCAACCGATCTTTTTCGTGAAGTAATTCCAAACAGACCTGACACATACCCCAGAGAATAGCAAATGAAAGGAGGATTCGATGCTGCCAGGACCGCAGCACCTGCACCTAGATACGAACGGAATATCGATTCTCTGAAGGTTCTCATCTATTGGTAAATGATTATGCAAGGTTTTCCACATAAACAGAGAGACCTTTGGGGAATACGGACATTTCAAACGAAAGAGAATAGAGGCATCCTAGGCATAGGATTCTGCATAGAATTCCATGCAGCTGAGAGCGAGAAAACAAGTCATATTTTGTTGTCCTGCGTGCTGAGCCAAGTAATTAATAGTAGTCTAGTCCATCAACTAGCTCACATATTATAATCTAGATTAGAAACAGCGGACGACCCACTATAAATGTCGTATGTAGTGGACCACTTTAAAAACCGAAACGTAGTTGATTGTCAACTAACAATCACCTTTACTATACTGTATTTTATTATTAGTTATAATAAAAGGTGTTTGCGGTCACCTTAAAAACCGTGCGGCTTGGCCAAAAAAAGAAGTAATTTTCAATTTGGGAATAGATTTCCCAAATGTAAGAAATGGCATTTGAAAACTATATTTTAAATGAGATAAAAGATGAGATTTTTATGATATTATAAGTAATATCGGTTTTTGGATTACGAACTTTTATTTATCTCAAGATAAGAACATTATCGATCAAGGTCTGAGAGGTAAATAAAATACCCTAACTTGAACGACTTCACTATTATCAAGGAATGGCATTAGTTTGTAATGGTAAAGGATGTTGAATTAATTGATTATTTCCATAAAAGGAATATTGCAACTTATTTGCAAGATTTTGAGATATAACAGAACTATTTGGTTTTAAATTGAACAATGAATAATTTAACATTGTTTGGCCAAAGGATGAAATGTGACTATGCATGTACCATTCGGTTAAGTTTATAGTGCTATTTTCAAACAATGAAAATAGAATCGTATTAGAAATATGTTTATTACGGGAAATGAAAATGGATTTTGTGAAATATAGTAATATTTCCAAAGTTAAGGAAATAAAAATTGGTTTTATGAAATTATAGCAAAAGTTTCAAAATAAAGGAAATGAGAGGAATTTGATGAATACGATATTCTATTTATATAAAGGTATGGTTATTGTTCAAAGGAATTGGGATTCGTTTCGAAAAGGGAACAATAGATTTTATTTCGGAATTCATGTGAACTGAATTGAGATAAATCCAAGGGATTTATAATTGGAATTCTATTATGTTGAATTTTATAAAATAAATTATTCCAAAGGGAATTGGAATGTAATATAGAAGTTAAGTTGTAAATGAATTTATATCTGTGTTATGGATTTTGAATGAAGTAAATCAATGATTTTGTATAAGCGAAATGTTTAAGTTAAATTTGGGGAAAATGGTTTAATTTATATAAAATATGGAAGATTGGAGTTGAAATATATTTAATAAACGAAGTTTAAACATTTATATTTAATTTTAATCAAAACGAGCTTGCCGCATCGCAATAGTTCGTAGTTTTACGTTTTGAACTTACATTTAATATACAGAGCTCGATATAAGTCGGTATTCTTTGAAACACGAATCGTCCAGACTTACTGAATAATAATTTTCTATCAAAAGAGAAAAATATGGATTTCGCCTTATAGATTTACAAACCATAACAGTTTATTAAATAAATTAAATGGATTTTAAGTAAATAAAATTTGAATTTCCATTAGAAAAATATTATAAAATAAATATGGACTCAAGTGGAGTAAATGGATTGATTGTTGAAACAAAAATCAAAATTTTAATTATTGAATGAAGTAAACTAATTTGAAAAGTAATTAGTTAATGGGCTTTTGGATCGAACTTCACTTTAGTTAAGTAAATGGAATCTGTGAATTTGAAGTTGAAGTTGAATATGGAACTCGGGTTAGAAATGGAATTCTACTTGTAAATAAGTGAATACAAATATTTTTGAACGTGATATGTTCAAACTAATAGCAGTCTAAACAAAAAAACTAACTAAAAAATTAATTAGTGAAAGGGAGGTGGTTGAATTAAAAGTATTGAATTGATTGGGAATGCATTTGGAATGGTTTAATATGTGTTGAACATATATAGAATGAAGTAATGGAAGGAAAATAAATTAAGTGCTTGACAAAAAGGTACGTATTTAATTCAATATGAGTTTTTATGAGCCTATTTGGCAAGATGCTTGGCTTTTTGATTTTCTTTTCGAGTGGAAAGGGCCAAGAGAGGCAATTTGTAGTTATACCGATTAAGCCGTACAAAGGAGACGCTGGCGAAATTTTTCGAAAACATAACGACCTAGAAAAATTTAAGAAAATTAGATAACTAAAATTGATTAAGTTATATATAGAATTTGGAATCAGATTGATTAATAGAATTGGACGTGTTGTAATAGACATTTTTATTAAAAATAGAAGCGCATGGACTATAACACTATTGTTATAGTAAATGATTACTGAAAGAAAACCATTAAGATTTAATACGAGATTTAAATATTGTCCGTTAATTACAGTATTTTCAGTTGTTGTAACTGTGTTTTATGCAACATTCGTTTTAACCCAAATAAATGTGATTTAGAAAGGTTTTCCAAATAAAACAAGGGATATTTTAGAAGTATGGAAAATAAAAGAACGTAGAATAGGGAATATTTTTTTTCAATTATCATAAGAGACCAAAGCGATTTAAAATATATCCCACTAAAGATATTTGAGTCGTATATTGTGAATTGAAATATTTGTTTAAGGGCTCAGTGATTGTTTGTTGCTAATCAATAATATTTTCTTTTGGAAATAAGGTGTTGGATGAATGTTTGTCTATTCGATGGTTAAATAACCGAAGTATTAACCAATTTAATACCATCATTGTCAATATGTAGAGAATGGTTGGATTTATTGTCCGAAAACTACTCTGTATTGGCATAAGCGTTGCGAACTAGATTATTTGAAGATAATTGAAGATGGAGTAAAGTGAAAGGGCTTTTTTTTGACAATCCTTGGTAGAAATTGCCTAAGATGGATTAATGAAATTGTGCCTTCGGTTTGTCTAGTCCTAGGATAACTCGTATGGACGAATGTCTGACAGATAATTTCCAAATGATCATGTACGTTGATTTTTACAAATATACCAAGTCTGGTGGTGAAGAAGAAAACTTTTTTAGCTTAACACTCAGACTATATTTATGGACGTCAATTAGTGATTTGACAAATCTGATGATGTGGCATTCAAAGTTGATGTGATGTTCTAAAAAGGTAATTGTGACCTCAAGCTTCATCAATCGGGAAACGAAAGAAATTGGGCAGGCAGCATGGCTACATGGGTCATACCCATTAGGATGTATTATCACTTGATCTAGAGAAAATTCAATTTCTTCTTATTCTATCATTGTGTATGCTTTTGGTAACGGTTACTGATCACAACCATTGGATATATACATTCGATACACTCAAGTTTGAATGAGTGGTCAGTCGTGTGTGGTTGGGCTGCAAGATATTCTTGTGAACCCAGTGTATTCCTCTCTAGAGATACACTATTAGAAGGTGGTCCCACACCTTGTCATAATTGGAAATCCATCCTCCATTAAGCACCCTGCTGTTTTTGATTATATACAATGTATGTGGAGCGTGAGATGCAAGCATTCCTCTATATTGCTATTTATTCGATTTAGACACTATTATAATATCAGAGGAGTTTTGATACAAAGAATATTTTGTGTTATTGTAAGGTAAAACCATCTGTGTTTATGTGTGGATTGGTCTTATGATTACCTTTTCTTTCGAAGGGATTTTAAGGTTAAATCAAGTAATTGGAGCTTACTCACACTAGTCCCACGACTGACCTACAGTTTATTTTGTTTTATTTTACCCAAAACTCTTGGGTGCCCAAATTTGTATGGGTAGTCAAGTAGTTCAGGTATTTACATATACCCTTGGAGGAGCTTGGAGCAGGAGGCTCCAGTATTAGTTATCTAGTGTTATTTTCCGTTGTCTTGTATGTGTGATATATTTTGATGATGTATGTAAGTACAGATACAGTTTTGTATTCCAAAAGTTGTTTTATATATTATATTTTGTTTTGCTGCGATGTGAGATTCTGTGTTGTTATTTCTGTTCTTCTTTTATCTTTTTCTTCTTTACCTATAATGATTCGTATTTATTTGCAATTTGGGTTGGATATGTGTGGTATTTAGTCAACTCAAATGGTACGGAAATCCGGGTCATTACATAATGGGCTAAAAATAGAATTTTTAATAATCGCACTACTGCAAAAGTGAGAAAATTCGACACAAGTTTTATGTGGCCTTAGATCGAAAAAGTGTTGCATTTTCCCCCTTTTTTCAAATAGGAAACATTGGAAGCGCGTGGCATCCGTGGGCATTGCCTTAGCCCTCAAAGGCAATGCTTTAGCCCATCTACTGCCACGGAAAGAAAGTGTTGCATTATAGACGTAATGAAACACTATTTGCCAGCATTGCTTGAAAATTAGTTAGATCCTGGATACCAGTCACGATAACGGGGCCAAGTCAGCTTTCCATGTCAGTTTCCTACGTGTCACATGACATGCCAGCTCTCCATGTCAGCTGCACACATGTCACATGCCACGTCAACTGTGGCGTCTACGTGCCATGTGGAATTACTATTATTTTATGTATTGCAGCACCACTATATTATGGAATGCAACACCATCTTGAAATACAACATTAGGAAAAAAGCAAATGCAACAGTAAAAGAAGGCAAATACAACGCTTTAATTATAAATTTTGTAATACCAGTTTTGTACATAGAAGAAACACATCCGTTACATTCATCATCACATTCAAACCTTCCAAAACATTCATCATCACATACCATACCATTTCTTCAAATATAACACATATGATCAAATACATAATTTAAAAGTAGCACAAGTGCCAACACATACCACCTTCAATTCAAGTGTCAACAAATACGATCAATGTGCATTCTACAAAGTAGCAATGCCATGAACCAGAAACTAAATCCTCCATGTCATTTCAGGTCCTCCACTTGCCGGCTGTATTTCTTCTCGTCATTTTAGATCCTGCAATTTGATTTTACAAGTTATTTTTATTTGATAAGTGCATATGTGCATCTATGCATTTTTCCATATAATTAACTTATAAATCTTATGCATACAATTATAACAATTGACCATTCACCATTGGTCACTCGTTCCACCACAGAATTGAGTATGATTCGTCTTCTGTGCAAACATTTCCAGTTCGCATGTTTACCTGACACCATCCATTAGGTCCCTCGCACATCCTTTCAAGCTTCAGAACATCTTCATCTCCATATCCCCTAAACCCCAATCTTCGGAATTTCAAAAAAAAAAATCAATCTATGGAGGACTCGTCGCTATACATCACTGTCACTGTTCTTAAGGGACATTGGAATTTTGATGCTATGCATCACGTTCTTAAGGTGACCCTGAATCATAATTCATGTCCTATACGGGTAATACCCAATAACTCTTTTCTAGTATCATGCCCATCTTACAGTAAGCGTGATCATGCGCTAATGCTGAAAGTTTTTACAAATCATGGTGGTGCTATTTACCTGCAAGCATGGTCTGATGAAGAATTTCAGCCTGAACCAGCGTTAGAAGTGGAATCATGGGCTAAAGTTGATGGCTTTCTCGAGTTCCTAAAGAGTAATGTTTCTATTGTTGAAGAAATAATGAAGCCAATGGGACGTGTGCTTGCAATTGATGGCTGTAACTGGTCTTAGTATGACCATACATATTTCTACCTGAAAATGCAATTTTATGAAAGCATTGGCAATATCAATACTTTTGTTGCTCAATTCAACAACAAGGTTTACCTTATAAAGGTTCAACGCTGTACCCATGCTCATCCTGGAGCAAGGCCTGAACTTCTTTTTGTGAGCAATAAGGAGGAACAGGTGGTTCCATGTTTGCGTCGTTACGAATGGGAAATGGATTCAGATGAAAGATTTGATGCAATGATATATGAAGCTGCTTTGCTACGCCCTTGCCAAGCTTATTTCCTAAAGCCACCCATGACATACATGTTGATAACCAAGCCCCAATGAACCAGTGTAATGATCAGTGGGTAGATTCGGAAGTTGATCAGGAATATGATTGGCCAAACTACCTCACCCCTTATCCTGATGTTGCGGGTCCATCGCATGCGGCTGCTCACTTCGGATTGGCTCTCCCACAGCCGCAAATCCCTAACGAATCTGTTGGAAGTTCCACAGCCCCGCAAAGCCCTGATCTAGTATGAAATGATGCTACTATAATGTCATTTTTTGGGTGTGTATGTATTAAGTTAACTTTATGACACTTTTGCTAATATATGTATGTATTAAGTTAACTTTTGAAGCCCTGATTTGGTATGAATTGATGCTACTATAATTTTTGCTACCTTATGATACTTTTGCTGCCTTATGATACTTTTTTGTATGACTGCTTTATGATACGTAGTAAGGCATAATATGGATGCAAAACTGAGCATACGTTTCCAAAATCGAAACATTGAAATTTGTGGTTTCCAAAATCAAACGGAAAATACCTGGGTATGTTGCAGATTAGATATGGATGAACGACTCGTCCGGATCGGTAAATTGATAGTTTCCAAAGCCTCTACACAGACACACCGCAGTGCTACATATGTATCTGTATCACAAAACCTCAAGCATACAATTAAATGTTAATGTAAATGAATGCAAAGTGCAAATCAATTTTTTATTGTGAAGCCCTCATTCCTTAACTAGCTCGACCTCCAGGAACGGATGTATAGCCATTGCAACCTGGGCTATAGGCTAGGTCAATATTTTACAATATAAACAATACTATTCACTAAGTTATAATATATCCCACTTGTATTTGTTACCCTATTGCCAGATTTTCTTTTGTGCATATAAACCAAAGTAATCCAAAACAAAAGATTACTAAGAAAACTTTGAAGTAAACTACATTTTTTAAGAAAACGTTTGTTCTATTGATTGTTTTTCAAGAACTTTAATTCAATATTGTTTGCCGAATCATACCTATAATCTAATTACTATTAGTTGTTAAATGATTATTGGTTCATGTCATAAACTAAATTTTGTAGCCCAGGTCATATTCGAATCCTAGCTCTGTCCCGGTCGACCTCTATAATAAACTAATGTCTTTTTCATGCCAATAACCCGGTTCTCATGACCCAAAAAAGTACCACTCAGTTGGGTGAAACATAAATCCTGTGGCAAACCCACAGGCGCCATCTCCTTTTTTTTGGTTTATTGCTAGGTATAATTTTCGAATAAACCTTAGCATAATCCCAAATCCCAAATCAATGGTCAAAGCGCAACTAATTACTCATAATCTAATCTTTCACCGACTAATCACTCATAAGCGAACGGGTTTTCATAAGTTTGGGATGTCCAAGCAACTAATTACTTATAAATGAATGAGTTTTCCAAAATGTAACAAATGAACTAATTACTAATTACACATAATCCACTCTATAATAAGCATAACTAATTCACAGTGCTATACAAACTGAACCTGAGGGAAAAAAACTGGCGATGACAACGCCCTGAGCAATCAAAGCTAGAAAGTGTTTCAAAATTTAAACCTTTTCGGAATAAAATTTGCTGTTGAGGAGAGAAGTGATACTAACATGAATTTAGGTTTAGATTTTTGTCAATAGTAAAAAGAGGGAAAAAAACGATTATATGATAGAGAAGAAGAACGATTTATGACCAGATTATTTTTACATTATTTCATGAAGGGGGAAGATCGCGCCAAAATTTCATCAAAAGTATGCAATGAGACGGCTGTCATTGATTGGAAGATGGTTAATGTTTAAAATCATCAGAACCATAGATTGGTTTGAACCGTTGGATTAATGATGCATCTACAGTTGGGGTTTTGTTTATGCTGATAACGTGGATCGCTGAGCTGGACTGTATATATGTAAAGCTACGCTTTTAACTGGTGTTGCACATCAAAACACTAGAATTCCCACCGCAACAGTGCATTCATGTCTAATGCAACAACATATTGATATTGCTGTAGAAGATCATAGAAATCTTTTCTTTCTCGACACTTTTCATGCAACGCACACAAATTAGTGTTGAATATGTCCACTTTTGTAGTAGTGTCATGGAGAGATTCTAATCCATTTTCATATTTTACTTACTGAAAACAGAGTCTATATAAAGAAGACATTAATAAAACAAGTTATGCATGAATATTTACACATAAGTTTTGAAATTCAAATAGATTAATTATAAATCTGGAATATAATTAATTATAGATTGGCATAAAAGAATATTCCAAGGGGATTTGAATTTGTGTGTATATATTCATATCAATAGGGGGAAAAGATAATCAACATAAGGAAATAATTCAAATCCATAAATTCAAAATTAATAAAAAAAACAAAGTCATAAGTTATTCAAAATCTCCTGGCTCGACTCCAGAACAAGGTCTGACCCCCTCCTATATGAGGGGGTCGACCACCCTCTTGAGGGATTAGTGGTGAGGGTGCATTTTTATAGGGAGATTTCTATAGTTTGCATCAATAAACTATCCAGATTTAATCTAAATAATCTAACGGTCTATACGCACATTTGCAACTATAAATATAGCTCCCTTGCCTCACTTTAAACCCTACTCTCAATTCATTATGTGCCTTCGTATTGTCCTTCTACCATTGCTAATTCCAAAGAAAAAGGTTAGGACTCTCTTCTATTCATTTAACCTCCATTCTATCCTCTCTATTCGAGATTCATATAAATTTAGGTTCAGGAATTCAGTGTTATATATATATATATTAGATTCTAGGATTTAATAATTATATATATATTATGATAGAAGGGTTGGGTACGATTTTGAAGGCTAAATCCAAATCTGATTCTACACAAATCCTATCGTTCTTCCTTCTCAAATCACCGTGAGTGGAAAACCCTATTTTTGTAGTATGGATTTGGATTATTATGCATGTTTGAGATTTGGATTAAAACGAAAATAAAACACTATAAACCCTCCAAATCCAATTTTTTATTGCAGAAATGGTCAATCAAGAGTGATTTATTTGGGTTTGTGTTGTTGGAAAGAGTTTGGGTATTGTGAAATTCTTAGTTTTTTGGCCTGATTCACTTGATTCTTACTTTGAATGTTCATATATGTGTGTACTAAAATAGAAGAATTGTGTATTGTAAATTAATAGGTTTAAACATGCATTTTAAATAGATTTGTTTGAACGTATTATATACAACATATTAAGACATTAAGTTTATGTATGAGATATAAAATAAGAAGTGAAGCAACTCCAAAACCAAGGTTTTTGCATATGTAGTTAGATTTATTGCACCCTTTCTATACTTGTATTATTTAAATAATTATTCAAAACTAGGTTGTAACTTTTATTGGTATGTGTTTCCTTTTTGTCATTAAAAGAGGATTTCCATGTTGGACCATGTTAATTGATAGGAAAATTAACTTGCATATCTTAATTATGGTTATTACGATTGAAATTTCACACATGTTAGGTCATTATTCATATGCGCCTATTTATTTATATATTTATAGCGTAATTAAGCGTAATATTAACGCGTATTAGATGCGTACTAAATACGTTTAAATTAGGTAATAGAATTTAAATATCCCCATAGGAATTTGTATGTGTGTTTGCATGTGTGTGAGTTAATGGCTTTAATTATAATTAATGACACAAAGACACGAGGTTTACCATTATTTATAGTAGAAGTCTTCCTGAAACTGACCAGCATATCCAACATCTACAAGTGAGACTGGTTAATGTGATAAGCCTAGGTGTCATGGGCCATTATTATTATTACATTTAGATGCAAGGTTAAACCCAACTTGTAATAGAAGCCTGGACGGAACCGCCTGGCAAATCCAGCATCTACGGGTGGGCCGGTTTAATGTAAGGTGTCTAGTGTGTGTGCGTGTGTGCGTGTATATATATACATATATTTGTGTGTAGAGTGGGTCTGTTCTGAGAACCTACCTTGTTAGGTATTAAGTGGTTAGGACTAGGTACGCTCCTAAGGCAATCCTTAGTTCTGGACCAGAGTCATGGGACCCCCACTAGGTCTTGATTGGTCATTGGATCCACCTTTCTGTTATAAGATATTAAATGGTCCTAATAGGCAATGACGTATGAGTGGGTTAGTCCTCTGGAAGTGTCTGCTTCTTTTCTAGGTCTTAGTGAGTGTTGATCTAGGGATGGGCTACTAAGAGTTTCACCAACCATGTAAGGGGAACCGCCTGTCTAAGTAAAGTATTAACTGTATAGGTGTTCACCCGTAATACCCAGTTAAATTATAACATGTGGATCCACCAGAGAGGTCTTAAGTGATAATAAGGGTTTGCATTAGCCCGGTATTAAGTGGTAGATTAACATTTCTCGTATTTCAAAGGAGAGAATACATATAACATCATTGACGATTATAAGACGATGTATTAAGAGACTTTGGTCCTCCATAGGGTATTAAGTGATGATAGAGAATCCACCCTAAAATAAATATAAAGTAATGACCTTAAGTGGTCGAATGATAGTCTGCCTCATAAGGTATTAGGTGATGATTGCGAACCATCCCTAAAATAAATAGTAGTAGGCCTTAAGTGAATGTAGGGTAGTCCACCTCATAGATTTATGCCATTGATTGTGTGTTGAATTGCGTAGACATAACATGAAGAATTTACACTGACATATATAGGAAAGAGTCATTCCTTAACTTATGAGATTTTCAATCACTGAAACTTTTTATTATGATATCTCTCCACTTAACATAAACAAGTCAGTAGGTGAGAATGCTTGGGATCAGTGATGCTTTGGAGATGGACCCCGACGAATGAAGCTTTTAGTTATTTATGGTAGTTATTATTATTATTATTATTATGTTATAGGGATAGATGCAGACGTACCTTTTTATTTGAGACTCGTTGTATCATGACATTTATGATGGTTTTATTTATGGTACATCTGTTTTGAGATATTATATTTTATCCCTTTCGTTGTATAAGACTCTGATTGTGTCTTGATTGCTCTGTTTTATCCTTTTTAGTAATTCCTTACTGGAACCAACGATCCATTTAGAATGGTTCTAACTTCCGATGGGCCTTTTCTAGATGGAATTTAGACCCATTCTAGGTGGATTGTTACAGTTGCCACACTAGCTTATTCCCTCTATACAAACTTCCACCATTCTTCCACATTTTCTTGCAAATTCTTTAATATTTATTGTCCTCTTTAACATAATACTACAAATAATATTAACTAAATCAAATCATCAACAAGGAAAACCAGTTTCACAAGCCAGATCTGATAAACAATATCTGAATATACACAATCAAAGTACGTTTTATTGTCAACTAAATTAAAACCTATTTCGTTCTCAACAACAGAACCAATATCATTTTCCACCAAACTTTTAATTCATATCATTCTTCACATAATAAAAATTTCTATAATTTCCAACAAAATTCAAACTATTGCCCGAACTCTGAAAATTGAATTACTCCTAGAATACCTCACTTCAGCAAAATTATAGCTACGAAAAAAAACTATTGAAGGTGATGTGATCTTAAGCCTGTATTAACACTAAAGTGGGGATGGATAGAGTTTTCCAAAATTTATGGATCTTTAAAAAATATTTTGGATTATGCTTACGAATATTTTTATAACGATCAGAAAATCAATCAAAGAAATAACAAATAAGTAAATTAAATGCAGTAAAGGAGTAGCATACCGGATTTTATATTTGCTCGAAGTTACCCTGGATCCAATCTCGCACTCCATATGCCTTTTTAATTACTATAAATTTAACCACACTTCTTGATTTCAAGGATACAAGAAGACATCCTCAAAAATCTCAAACTCTAGGTATAATCAATTTGATTTCCGGGCTAACAAATCACTCCCAATTGCTTTTTACTGGGCATAATCAAACCCAACTTGATCCAAGTCATTGAGTAGCACTTGGAACATTGCTCGATTTGTTTTGACAAAGAACGTTGACTTAGATCAATCAATCTTTGTACAAATTGCCCGTGTAACCTAGACTTGCACTCTAATCTTAATAGAATGAAGAGAGTTTGATATAGAATCAGAATAGATTAAATTTAAATGGCTTAACTCAATTTAAAAATCTATAAAGTATAAATATATATTTATTAGAAAATTAAAGAGAAGAGAAAGGACTGAAGAAATGTGAGAGAGGAATTTATAATTTTGTTTCTAAAAGAAGGACATACATACATACATACATATATATATATATATATATATATATATATGAGGGCAAAGGGAAATGAAAGTTGATGAATGGTTATGGTAAGTAGTCACTTCCATTCAAATTTGAAATTTAAAAATACCGGTCATTACATCTACACAATGAGAGGACAATGTCGAGTTACTCTAATGGATTTTTAAAACAAGTTTGTTTAAAAGCTGTCTTGAAGATATAAAACTATACATGATAATTTGAGACTTTGTGAAACTATTTAAACATAGCAAACATGTACTCTAAGCATAGTAAGGATTAAGAAAACTTTTAAAAAATATTTTGAAAGAATTTAAACAAAAATATTATGTATATATATTAAAAATAATATATAATCAATATATTGAACTTAAAATGTAAATATCAAAACTATAATATCATACTACAATTATTAAGGATGAAATTAAATTTTGAAGTGTACTTAAAATCAAAAGAGTACAATTTAAAATATAAATAAAAAATCAAAGTACAATGTAAAAGCCAATTATTAGTATAATCTAAATATTAATATAAAAGTCAAAGTAGATGTATAATCAAAATTTAAAAACCAAAGTAATTATTTTGAAATCAAAATACTTAAATCAAAGTATAATATAAATATAAAAACCAAAGTATAAGTATTAGAAATCAAAAAATATTTGAAACTTAAAATGTAAATTATAATAAGTATAAAAGTATTATAAAGCAAAAATATTAAAACTTATAAATCCTTTTTGAAAATACTTTGAAAACTAGGAATATTTGAGAACACTTATGTAAAAAGGATTTGAAAATAGGAATACTTTTGAAAAGTATATTTTAAAAATAGATGGAGAGAGATTAGGTGACCGCTACGTGAGTTTTAACATATAAATCTAAGATGCGATAAGATCCTGAATTCTTGAACTCTTCAGTTCTCATGATTGTTCATTCTCTGACTTTTGAATCATCAATCCGAATCTTCAATCTTGATATTATATAGTCTTCATTATCAATGCATATCTAATAACTTGCACTATATACAATATATATCTAGATAAAAATTAGTACATGCATAAATACAAAATATATCATTACCTAGGTTTTTATGGTCGAAACTACCATCCATATTACTAACAATCTCTGTCTTTTTGGTGGTGATAGTCATTTTATAGAATTCTCATTAACTCCCTTGGATCCTAGAACTTCCTCTTAATCTGTACTCCTCACTTTGTGTATTTTATGTTTCTCCCTTTTGTCATCAACTAAAATAACTATTTCCAAAAACTACCATTTGACACAAATATTAAATATCCTAAATATTGACTTAATTTTTTGACTCAATTGTTGACTCGACTCGATTGTTTACTCGAATATTGATAGACTCTAATACTGATTATTTATATTGACTAACTCAAACAATAACGCTAATATTAACTCTTGTACTAATTCTAATACTAATTATAGTACTAACTCACGAAAGATTAGTAATTGTATGATCATGGAAACGTTAAGAATGATATGTGATGAGAAAGAAAAACTAACTAATATGTGAAATGAGATGACATATGATAAAATATTATAATCAGAGTCACATAAATTTAGCCAAATCAAAATCATTAAATAGAATGCTATCATCAAGTAAAAATCCTTACAAAACACTTGTTTTATATAAGTGAAATTGTAACAACCCTACTTTTCTGAGCCTAAATTTTGACATAAATCCAAATTCGTACTCATCCGAGCACAAATCGTGTTAACGTGACATCTACAATTGTCGTGAGCATAATCAAGGTATTATAATAACAAACTCACTATGAAAAAATGATAGGATAATAGGTATCGACTATGGTTAGTACCTTATTAATGAGTTGCCAAATCAGTACCGAGCATGAGAGAAATGGAAGGAAAACCGAATACGTGAATTCCTAAAGACCTATTTCCTCTAATGTTATCCTTCAAGTTGTAATAAGGAGGGGTCAGAACAACAAGTCCTGATGAGCTCAAAATGTACAAAACTATCGATAATGTACAAATGTATCTCATTTGGTTTCACCTAATTTATATGTTTAACAAGATTAGTGATTCTAGCCTAACCTTGTTATGCATAATGAATTAACTACCATACCAAAGATAATACACTCCCCAATCAAGTTACTATAAATATAAGATGGTTCTTTTTTTATGAAGCCTCTAAACCATTCACACCCAAAACTCGATAACTAAAAGGCGGGCCCTCTATCAACTTAATATCTAACTTAGTCGCTAAAAAGTTAGTTATTTGGCCACTTGCGACGTCACTCAAAATATAACATATGTAACAACCCGAAAATCTGGGCTAGTTTAAATTTTTTATTTTGGCAATTCTACTGAATTTTGAATATTTAAAATGAATTATTTTAAATGATATCGACGAAAAATATATTTTGAATATAATTAGAACGAATATATTTATATAGATCGTCGTTAGTATATAAATATTTATTTTAAATTATAAAAGGAATTGAAAATGGCGCGGTAGTTCGATAATTCGATTTCAAACTTCAAATGAATGTACAGGATTCAAAATAAACCGGATTTTAACGAAACCAAAAATATTAGGATCTAATTGAGAATATCTTTCCAGCGAATCCGAAAAATCAAAATTTCATAGCGGGAATCAAAAGTTATGTCCAAATGAAAATTCAGAATAGTCGCTATGGAATTTCGGCCTTTGAAAATAGCCATTTTGCAAACGACCTCGGATTTTGACGAAACCACTTTTGTTGGATCCGCAATGTCAAGTTATTGCTAGGTTTCAAATTTCATAATTTTTCGAATCAATATGTGAGTGTGGCAAAGGGAAACGCGTTTAACCAGTTTTAGTTGATTTTAATCGACTGGAAAATGGCCATTGTCTCAAAATTTGACGAAACTAGTTTTGTTAGGACCGTATCATCAATACGAAGCTAGAAAATATTTTTTGGGAATTTTTCAAGTTAGTATGTGGCCCCGGTAAATTGAAATGCGCGTTCAAATTCAATATATAAAGTTATATGTTGATTTTGATGAAAACTGATCGAAACGATCGAATCAGCCTACGATACTATCCCATTGTGTTTGGAATGGGGGTAATTAGTTAGGGGCGACAATCGTTGGGTGTTGTTTAGAGATCGTATGAAAAGTCAACTTAAATTGGAAATAATAATAATATATTAATGTTTTTTTTATATAAAACTCTCACCTCTCCCTCCTCTCTCAGATCTGAAATCGATTTAGTAAAAAAAACCGATCGCGTTGTTCCCATCGCAGCCGCCTCCGCCAGGCCGCCCACGTCGCCGCTCCCCCCCACCGCGTCGGCCCCCTATGCCTCCAGCTCTCCCCTTCCTCCCTCCGCATATCCGAGCTCGAGCCCGTCTCCCCAAATCGACCGCGACGCGCGCAACCCCCCCCCATCAACGAAGACCGCCAGCAAGCACCGCGAATCCCTCCCCCCATCGTGCAGCCACCGCCTGACAACCCTTCGCCTCCTCCAGCGCCACCTCAGGCCGACCAGTGGCCCCCCCTCGACTGAAAACCCTCCTTCCCTTCCAAACAGTGAGTGTTTTCATTGATTTACATTTATTTTATATTTTCAGTTTCAATATATGTAATACTGTGTTTAAAAATGCTATTTTTGTACAGAATAAATCGAAGTGAATATATGTTTTATATATACAACATACAAATCAAAGGTATGATTTTAATATAGCCAAGATTTGATTTTTAGAAACTAAAGAAGTGATTTTTATATTATAGAGATAATAAAAATATAATTTTTATTATATGAAGAGGGTAAAAATATAATTTTTATTATATGTAAAGAAAAAAAATATAATCTTTATCTATATAGTTTGAAAATAAAATTATAATCTTTATTGGATAAAGAGCGATATAAAATATAATTTTTATATTTGTAGAGAGTTCAAAATATAATTTTTATATGATGTAAAGGTTAAAAATATAATTTTTACATAAGCAAGAAGTTAAAAAATATGATTTTTATGTAATGTAGATAATAAAAATATGATTTTTACTTAGGTAGAGTATTAAAAATATGGTTTTTATTAAAGTAGAAATATAAAAATTAAATCTTTATATTTGAAAAGGCGAAATCTTTATATATGAAAAGGAGAAATTTTTATATAATATAGAAAGAATAAAAATATGATTTTTATATTATAGGAAGAATAAAAAATTCGATTTTTAATTTATAGAGGTTATAAAAATATGATTTTTAGTAAAGTAAAAATACGATTTTTATATTATATAACTAGTAAAGACTCGATCTTTATATATGAAGTAGAAATATAAAATTATAATTTTTATATAGAAAGAAGCGTTGTAAAAATATATGAAGCAATAAAAATATAATTTTTATTGTGAACAGCGGGACAAGAATTGCATGGGAATTGCAAACAGATCCAGACGGTTCAGCAGTTCAAAAGCAAAGCACGGCGGAGTGGAACCCTCTGTGAGAACTTCTCACCTTTAATTTTCTTTTTCTAGTTAAAAATATATACAAAGATGCAGACGGTGTTTAGTAGCACCCAACACCCGTCGTCCACAGACCATGGACGGCTTGTATGCTTGTTTGTTTGATTTTGATGTGTAGTTGATTGTGTAGAATGCACTTTGGATGATGGTTGATTATTCGTCATTGTTGATATACACATGCGTTGTATGGAAATCCACAAAAATAAAATCTATGGTAATTGATTGGGCTTCATTCCAGTTTTAAATAGAAATATTGGAAATAGAAATATTTGAAATAGAAATATTTGAAAAATAAATATTTGAAATAGAATATTCGAAAATAGAAATATATGAAGCCGTGTTAATTAGATTGACGCCATTTTGACGTGAACGATATTTATATCGATTTTATTCATTTTATAATGAATATCGAAAGTGTTTTCAAAATCTGATATTTTGAAAAGAATTAGATTTCGAATTGAAATCGAATAGAAATGAATTCGAATTGAAATTGGATAGAAATGAATTCGAATTGAAATTGAATAGAAATGAATTCGAATTGAAATTGAATAGAAATGAATTCGAATTGAAATTGAATAGAAATGAATTCGAATTGAAATTGAATGGAATTGAAAACGAACTGAAATTGAATTAAAAATCGATTTGAATTGAAATCAACTTGAAATGAATTTAAATCGAATTTATAAGGAAAATTCAATTTTGATTTGAATTTGAAATGAAGTTGAAATCATTTCGAAAAAGAATTTAAAACGATTTATAAAATACGTTTTGAAAGGAAATCGATGAGATATATATAATATATATATATTATATATATAATGACCTGAATAGAACGCGCCGCGCCGTGGCAGTTCGCGAATTTCGACCATTGGATTCGAGTGGATATTGCGGGAGATCCGACCGTCGGATTCTCCTAAAACCGGAACCGTTGGGTTCGTATCGAAAAGAGCTTTCTAACGAATATTAGAAATTTGAAATCTAACGGTTGGATTTGGAATTATGCCCAAATCAAATTTGGAAAAGGTCGATGTAAGTGCAGTTCGATGGCCGCTGATGGAAATCGACTGTACGTGCCTTGATAAAATTATTAAAAATAGTAATAATTTGTGTAGAATCATAAGAAATGATTTGTGAAGAATTGGGATGAAAAACTCCATATTTGAAAAGATAAAATAGATTTTTATCGAAATGAACTAGTTTTGAACTAGAATTATAATTCATTTATTTTTGAAATAAATAAAGTGAATTTGAAATGGTTTTGAAATATAACCAGAATTTCCAATAATTGATTTGGAAGGGATTTGAATCGAAATTGTCTTCGGAATATTTCGATGTTGGATTTCGTGATGATACAGATATTGTTATGGGAATTTGAAAGATATATTAATATCGTTATTTCCAATACGATATTTGTTGGTCGTAGAATTTGATATTGAATATAAGCCGGTATATTTTCTATTCATAGCCTTGTATTTAACATCAAATGTGATTTGGGTTTGTCGAGAATGGTGTCTTCATTAACACTGTTCTTAAACCCAGTTGAGAAAAAGATTAAATCTTTTTATTTATATTTAATGAAGTGTACCAATTAAATAATATTTAATTGGAATTGAATTGGTATTGATTTTTGGGTTTATCGTGAACAGTGTTTTAAATAACACTTGTTCTTTAACCCGATAATTAATGGAATGTGATTTTGGGTTTATCATGAACCGTGTTTTAAATGACATTTATTCTTTAACCCAGTTAAAGATTAAAACTAAGTGGAGTTTTAATGAATCTTTAATTAGATTGAAAAGATCGAGAATGGAGTATCACCAATTTTACTCCAGGCGATAGTTAAATCTTTAATTAGATTTGAACGTGAAATGGTAATTGAAGTTACCGATAACACTGTGGTGTTAGATATGAAGTATGACCAGTTTTACTTCATGGGATGAATAGGTGGGGATTGGGAAATAAAATAAATGATTACTCCGGTGTGGTTCGCTAACCCCGACTAGTTTGAATTGGAATGAGGCGTATGTTGTGTTGGTGTAACACTTGTTTATTATATACGCGAGTTATTCAGAAAGACCGGGTTTATCCCATTCTGAATAACTGATTCGACGTGGTGTCGAAGATGAAGACGGTGGTTGAAGACCGGAGGTTTTCACGTCGTTTGGATAATTACTGATGATCTTGATTGGGTCGTACACCCAAGAGGAGGGAATCAGTTGGTGATCGTCCAGACGTACTTGGAGATCGATGGATATGCGAGGTACTAGGTGCCTCCGGTTTCGTTCAGACCCAGAACGAACTTGTAAATGGACTGTGTGTCTGACATTGGATTTTAGTCTGTGTGATTGATTTCTATTAAATATATATCTATTTGGCAGCGGAGAATTTATTCTCTTGCTTAACGCCCTTCTCTGAGACGTACGAGCTCAGAGGTTATATATTGATGGATATCAAACGCATGGAGTGAATTGCCTGTGTGGCATGCCTAAGTGGCAATCGATCAAGGCTTCTGTTGAAAAGCAAAGTCTTGTGGTGATGATCAAAGCTCAGCCTGTGTGGCATAGCTTTGTGTAACGTGAATTCGCGAGCCTCACACCCCGGTTGTGAACCGAAAACGGGAGAAGGACTTCAGGGAGGGCATGTGTTTCCTTCTAGCTAGAAGTGACGTCAGTGGTTTTACACGCCCTAACGAGTTTGACTTATGTGGTTGTTGCTGTTGCGAGGCGCCTCAGATATATCGGTCGATCCGGGACCGATGGAGTCATTGGACTCATTGACACCCCATAGGGTGGGGAAACGCAGTGTTCAGGCATTTTAATCCACATCGGTGGACCGGCCCTGACGATCCAAGGGCCCACCTGAGTCTGGGTCTTAAGGGGCAGGCTAGAGCGTCTCAAATCGGTAGAGGACTATCTTTTGCCTCGGTTCATAGATGGAAACCCAATTTCCAAATACGTGACTTTGCGATTTTGATTGTATAACCTATATATGGCAACATAGTGGTATGGGGCATTCATGCCGCCTAAGATTGATACTTATGATTTGAAATTGATTTCTTCACTTATAGCAATAATAAAAGAATTGTTTTAACGTATCAAGCATTCTTTGTCTATTATAAGGTAAAACCCTATCCTTTGGTTTGTGTTGCATTGTGTGATGGGACCCGGGTCTTATAATAGCTTCATTTTTCTTTATTTAGCATTGCGCTGTTTGTTTTATGCACTGGTATTCTTGGGAGGAAACCCGTTCCGTGTTTTACGGCGTGGTCCCTTGATTTACCGAACTTTAAAATAAAGATTAATAACTGTTTTAGTTCTCACACCAGTCCCATGACTGACCTGGAGTTTATTGTTTTAACCTAAACTCTGGGTGCCCTTATTTTGACACGGGCAACTAGTAGTTTTGGTTTTGCAGATTTATATTCACAGGATCCTGGTTTATAGCTGGAATGATATCCGGAAAGCTTTGTATCTGTATATCTCTTCTAGTTGTGTATTGTATTATTTTCCGCTGCTATGTAATGTATTGTAATCTCTGATATTTATCGAATGTGTAATATTGATTTATACTCTGTATATTCTTGTATTCTGATGGAATTGTTGTAATAAACAATGAAATGTTCTTCTGTCTGTGTTTTGATTTGTCGTGTTCTCAAAGAAATTCGTTCTTTCCTTCACGGGGAAGTTTCGGGTCCTCACAACATATATAAGGCAGATTCGACAATCACTTTATAACTTGATAGGTGGTTACTAACACATATTATTTATTATAGAACACTAGATACTAAATCCTCTAACTACTAAGTAAGGCTTCTGTCATTCACGTATCTCATAAGACATGTACTGCAAAGATATAGTAGCAATCACTTACAGCCTCGTAGGTAGACGACATCTCGTCATTTAAGACCTCCCTTAGGCGAGCTCTGTGTTACTATCCAGCTAGCATTATTCAGGAAACTTCAAGCCACTTAATACTTCCCTTAGGCACACGGACCCTATTAATGAGGCGAAACTTAATTAACCTATCTCAAGACGAACTTTAACCATTGTCACTTAACTAACCTTTAGAGAAGCAGGCCTATCCAGAGATTCTCAACTTCGCACCCAATTAGCAATTAAATACTTCCATTGGAAAAAGGTGAGTCATATGATCATTTAGTACCATATGAAGGTCAATTTAATAACTAATGACCCCACCCTAATGATAAATCCATAAGTAAAGGAGCAAATCTAAATCACTTAATACCCCCAAAGGTGGATTTAACCACTTAAGACATTTTTCCAAAAATGTAGGATATGACACTCAATTTCCATAGGTTTCTTCTTTTGGAAGGAAGGCCGACCTCACAGTCGCTTAGTACCTCAAAGCTTAAAGTAGACCATTAAGAACATTACTCAACACACTATTATAATTGTCACAGGTTTATATGATCAATGATACCTTATATTAGTTGTACGTACATCAGGCTATTGGAAAGTGCAAGCTTTTGTCGAATGACTCAACTGACCTCACTCTATTAATCTACTGAGTACATTCCCTTTAATTTTAATTTATAGAAATATTTTGGATATAGGATTTAAACTCATTATAAGATGAGATTGATATTCCTAAGGTAAGTCTTATAACTCTTAGATAATTTATTGGACTTAGCATAATTATGGTAATCTTACCTATAATATCTTAAATTTTAAAACATGACTGTCACATGCCATTAATAACCATAGTGTTCATGTTTCCTAATGCAAAGAACATTGCAATAAACATCATTAATATCAGTCTCATTTATTTCAGTCAGTTTCTATTGACTGTAACTCATTAATTACCTCCTAGTTTATCATAATATTAATTGTCTCTAAATTTGAATTACAACATTTAATTCTTTTTTACCTAATTGTAAAAAAAATTATTACTATAAATTATTTTCGCATAATCCCCACAGGCTCAAGGCTACAATTGTTAATTCTCTATTTATTACAAGCAACACTAGTTTATACTCATAATCAATAGAGAGCGTTTCAAATTCATGTCTAACTTAAGCATCTACCTAATAATAATAGCTAGTGTTTCTACGTATAATTTTAAAAAGTAAGATATTAATATATAATTACAAAAATTATGCATTTACTAATCTTCTTAATCCTAACAATTTACTTCTTGTCCATTCTATTAACTAGAACTATCTTCTCATATTCTGATTTACTAGGATTTAAAATCTCATGAGAAGGTCTTTTACTATTATTTTTTATAAATTTGCACAAACATTTAAAAAGAAAAAAATATTGGCATATTTAAAATTACAAGGAAAGGGTGACATTTTATTTGGAATAAACATCATAAACTACATACAAAGCGTAATTTGCACATCTCTTCCTTTAAATTCTGTGAATATTCCTTAGAATTTCAATCATAGACTTTTGTGAAAAAGTACAACTAGGCTAGTTTATAAAATTAGACAAAAATCCTTACATAAACCAAAACATAAGTAGATCTAAAATAAAATGAAAATTTTACATAAAACCTATTTTACACCTATTTTTATAGATCTGAAACACAGATGTCACAACGGTTTCAGTATCTTTAGAGACAGACTTCCCAGGTTTAGGAATAAACAGTAACCAAAACACACAACGAAATACTTAAGCAAGATTTAATCATTTTAGTGAAAATCCTACAATTCCGATTAACAAATCCAAACTACACCAACGAAAAAATATTTGATATTACCAACAATATATATTTTTCCCACTCACCTTGCAAAGCTTAAATAAGCTCTGATATAAACTATAACTTTTAGGTTCCATTCCAAATCCTTCCAGATCCATATAGTATGTATAAAAAGGGGAGATTACATATTAGAAATTGTAGATCTATATAAAGAAATGGATTAGGGAAAGAAAATAATATTAGAAACTTAGAAAAATCAACTTACTTGTAAAATCCTTCTTTTCTTATATATCTGAATTCATTTCCTCTAATCCTTGTAAATAGAAGAGACATACATTTGTTTTACGAAAGTTTGGAAGAGATTGAAGAAATGAAATTGGTAAACCTTAGTTGCTACCTCAAGAAAATGTGAGAAAATTTAGGTGGTTTAAGCCTTTATATACATATATGATACTATAAACCGTTAGATTTAAATTTAGAAAAATCTGACAATTAATATAATAAAAATCCTTCACCAAAACCTAGACACCATTAGTCATTTCGACCAAAAGGTCAACTGCCCAGTCGACTGCCTTGGTTAACCCGTCATTAGTGGGGTCAGATGATATATGATGGAGTTGATAGTATTTTTTTTTTTCGATCCAAAATTGCCTTTCATTCACAACATTTTCATGCGGACTCCATTCGCTAAATTCCATATGTGAAAGTTGAATAGAATTTCGTCAAAAACGCAACGGTGTAAGTTTCATGGTTAAATTCCATCATTTCCTCAAATTTCATTTTTGGAACCGAAATAAATAAGTAATTTAACTAACACTATATTTTCTAGTGTTACGTTCCTTTCTCCTTAAAAGAAATTTCATTCTGAAATTTTACCGTTGACTTGTGTACAACCAAGTTTGCAACCGAACGTGCGCACGTGCACAGTGTGCATATTAAGTCAAAACCATAAAAATACGTATGCATAATGCTGTAAATTGAATCCTCCTATATGAGTGCACTTTTGTTTGAAAATATTCATTAAAACATGATGCAAGCAACCTAATATTTATTGACAGTCCTAAAAGCATGCACTTTTTCGAAAAAATATCTATTAGCCAAAACCTTTACATGACTACAAATATAAATATGAAGCAACTAATTCTGCATCTAATTCCTAATATCCAAAGCAATAATGCATTAATAACTGCTTTTCAATTATTTCTCCTATGCCAATAAACGACTTTTAGTGGAGAATTTAATATCCTTACCACTTTGAAATTTTCAAGTTCCTGTTGTATAGTGGAATTTACCTCGATTCCCCTAAAATACTCTAAAATATCAATGTATAAATTGCATAAGAAGGCTTTATTTAAACTATGGAGCATAAATGAGTACGGAAATAACTACCACACATCGTTGGCAAAGTACGAAAACAACGCTTCCAAAGCAAAAACAATTTCTACCCTTATTATCCCTTATTACCGCTTGTATTTTCAAGGTATCGCCGATCTTAGTGCATCGCTAGTGTATCAAATCTAATTTCTAATTATCTTTCTTACGTTCCACATATAGCTGGCAAAATCATGATCTTCAAAAAAATTGCAGGTCCATTTTGGAAAAATCATCTTAAAACGCGTAAATGTGCATTTTCTTCAAAAATCAAAACATAATTTAAACTTATAAAAATTTAAAACCTTTTTTTGCAAAGCATTAGCAAGAGGTTTTAACAAATATTTTCGAAAATTTGGACAATTCGGGTACAATTGCACATAAACTATTGTTCGTTATGCGTAAAATGCTCAATCTAAATCTAGTTGATCTTGGCAAAAAAATGGAATTTAAAAAATTCTAATACCTAAAGAAATAAATTTTATTTTTTAAGGAACTAACAAACATACATATACGTAACAAAAACAACTCAACCTGTCCTTCCCCAAAATTTACTACTTACAAAATCTTTTCTTCCAACTTTACAATTATTGTTAGTTAGATTTAAATTATGAGATTTGACTTCTAATTCATGTTATAAATTAGTGTGAATGACTTTACACAACAAGTCCAAAAGATAACAATCTCATAACATCATCATGCAAATTTTACAATGACAGTTAATAACCGACAGTTACACACTACTGTAACAAAACAAAATAACAAATGCTAGGAAAGGAAAAACACAATAAATCATAAAAGATAGCGCCTAAAGGCTATGAGAAGATCGATCTCCATGGCTAGACCTCGCTCCATTGCCATGACCTCGCCAGGATCGTAGCAAAAAAGAAATGCAGCCTTTCTTTTGTCTTTGTCAACACTTGTAACACCCCACCTCCACTAGGATCACTCCTTAGAATGTACTAGCTTTGGAGGGGCGTTATTGTGAAGGTAAACTTGCACAGAGATATCACAAGACAGAATATATAAAAATAAATATAAGTAAAGCAGCGGTAGCAGATAAAAACCCATCATCATCATCTCAGAAAACCAACATAGTCAAGTACATACTATCAAAATGTCATAATCCAAAATACAACATAAGTCTAGATACGTGATAACAAAATACATGGTAAAACATCAGTACTAATCCCCAGAAATAAAAGATAAGCCACAGCTAGCTCAGATCCATACATGAGCTATCCAACAAGCAAGTCAAAGATCCACTAGGCAGATGTAGCCCCTCCCTGAGAACCTGTGGGGGGGGGGGGGGGGGAAACGGAAGAAAAGAAGCGAAAGAAAACAGGTCAGTCAAAAAGACTGGTAAGCCCTACTACGGTCAATCTATAAACTAATAAAGTTAACAGTATGATGGAAACTGAGATGAACATACTGGCAATAGATAAAGGTGACATCACATAGACGAGATTAAACTTTGCACCACAGTGTACTAGCAAACCCACAAAACAGATCTTGATCCCTTAGCCCAAACTTTGGCCCAATAACATGAAGTGTCCTTAGTATAAGGCCCGGCCCAACGGTCTAGTCGATCGGCTCCCTATAAACCTAACACGTTAAGTGTTGGTGTCCATACGGCCCACATGGATGTAGTCAGACTGTGCTGGGTCCACCTTCGGGTGTATCAAGCCCTAAGATGTCAACCCCAGACACCTAAGCAATAATGCACAGTCTAAGCCTACTGGTACCCGTGCCTCGAGTTTGTCCAACATCGGACTACGTGCACGTCCGTAGCCCGCCGGACCCGCACCGCTGTACCACTCAGCCGTCGCTTTGGTCGCTTACATCAGTCCAGTAATCGTGCCCCGCCCTAGCCTAGCCTCTAGGGTTGTGAATGATACCCAACTGGGATTACTGCTGGAACAGACCACGTTGCTAGGGTTTCTAAGAGGGTTAAGTGTTGTTTTAACCCCTCACTAAACCTGGATTAAATTAGCTAAGTGTAACCACTTAACCCCATCTAATCCTCGCATCCCCATTATTGGTTAAGTATTAGTGGGCCATGACTTAACCCTAATCATGAGGCATTAATTACTTAATGCACCCAACCTCTCACATTAGACATCCGTGGTTACCTGGGAAGATTTACACCACGTCTAGGTCTAACCTCGGGCCTTATGGTGCAACATGACCAACTACCCACATTAGACCCCACGTTGTGGTTACCTGGGAAGATTTGCACCACAACTAGGTCTAACCTCGAGTTGGCCATATCATGTTATCTAATGTCATGTCCACTTTAGAACATATTTACAAGTTAACATATACTTGGGTAGACCTAACTTAATAGGTAAATTCCCAAGGGGTAGACCTAACTTAATAGGTAAATTCCCAATCTTTTAGTTTCATGTATTTTTAAGTTTACCCAAACCCCCCCAACGTCATTATCTCGCTTACATACTCGTCATACGTATAAGGGTATAAAAGGTAACTTGGCATAACATACATGGTGAACTTCACATGTCATAATAAACATGCATACATGTTAAACTTGCAAATCATGTCATGGTGAATTCGCATAAACATGCATAGCTTATTAAATATGCATAACATGGTAAGGTGAACATGCATAATCCATTAAACTTGCATAACATGGTAAGATGAACTTGTATAAGCATGCATAATCCATTAAACTTGCATATCATGGTAAGATGAACTTGCATGAACATGCATAACCCATGAAACATGTAGAACATGACATAATAAACTCGCATAAGCATGCATAACTTGTGAAACATGTAAAACATGGCATAGTAATCTCGCATATGCATGCATAACTTATGAATCATATAAAACATGACATAGTGAGTCCGCATAAGCATGCATAATCAACTAAACTCACATAAATCTCAACTTTCACCAAACATTAACTTTAGAGTTTGTAAAGTGAAGGTAAGAGGGCTTACAAATATAAACAAGCCACAAATCCACCAAATAAGATGAAGAAGCCCTTTTAAAAACTCAAAACAAAGCCTCAAATAAGAAAACCCTTTTGCAAGATCCCAAAAACACAAACTTAGCAAATCAAACTTGCTACTTAATGAAGTATGCAAGTTATTAAGCATTCGTACAACATAGAAAAGGTTGTATGATCATCATATCTTCATAGGATTAAACTTTGAGGAAGGTGGAGGCTAGGGATTTTAGGTGGAGGCCATTTGAGGTTTCAA
Organism: Allium sativum; assembly: GCA_030737875.1. Lineage (NCBI taxonomy): Eukaryota > Viridiplantae > Streptophyta > Magnoliopsida > Asparagales > Amaryllidaceae > Allium > Allium sativum. Next base: position 1,010,056,647 of record CM060926.1, on the reverse strand, counting down.
ATTGACATAGTTTAGTTGCTAGATTGATTAATGAGGCTTTAGGGTAGGATTAGGGGTATATTTATAGAAGATTAGAGTGTTTTTAGCCCTAGGATTAACCCTAGATTAGGTTTGGCCCGTCAGATCTCAGAATTCTCCAGAACCAAGCCACATGACCCAACCCAAATCAGAAATGGTGCACCAGGCTGAACTGCCTGGGCACCCCCTGTCGACAGGGCTGTCGACAGGGCAGTCGACACCCTGGGTGCCCTGTCGACATGCCTGTCGACATGGGGCCCCCTGGCGGGAATTTTCCCGCCTAACCCTGATTAGCCCTAATCCTTGATTTTAATTTGAAATTTAAATCTGTCTTTAGCATAGAAATTTCTGAAAACTTCAATGGGCCTTAACTGGGTCATACGGACTCCGATTTTCGAAAACTCGGACTCTATTTCGCGTATTTTTCCGGGACGAACGCAATGGCATAGCCCGTTTCCCCTGATTCTGATTTTTGAATTAAATTCTGCCTCGATTTATGTTATAACAGTTTATTGAAAATACGGGTTGTTATATCCTCCCCTCCTTAAAGGATTTCGTCCCCGAAATCTTCAAGTTAGGAAGAACATATCCTACCATCCAACATCCATCTACTCAAAACATCATCCACGAGCAACCATTGTCCTTAAAGGATTCTAAATGCTGTATGAACATATGCAAAAGTGTGTGTATATGTACCTATCTAATGCAATGATCAATGCAAAATATGTTAGTGAAATGTATCCATATGTATGCAAATCCCTATCATAATGTATAATATCTATATGCGTGCTCAACCATACACCCATATGCAACATCCATGTGATTGCATACAAAGTTCGTCCAAGAATAAGCATAAACACTCATGCACATGCAATATGAGGAGTGTGTGAGCCGATCTAGTGCCTAATGTGTATCATGCATCCACGAGTGACCACTTGCAAACACTTGCAACCACTTGCAACCATCAACCATAACATGCTTCAAACACATGTTTCATCCAAAGGGTTTCTACCTAAGGTTCTCATGACAAGCTTAGCACGATAACTAGATAAATATGGATTAGCAAAGAGAAAGATATACTAACAAAGGGAAGAGATTGAGAGTGTACCCTCAAACAGGAATGGATAAAGCCCACGCATCTTCTCCTCGGTTTCCCAAGTTGCGTCCTCTTCGGCTTCACCCCATTGAACTTTCACCAATCTGACCTCACGATTCCTTAGCTTCTTGGTCTCTGTCCCCAAGATACGAATCGGAGCTTTCCTTAAAGTTGCTTCTTTCTCTACTTCCACGTCTTCAAGAATGCTAGGTTCAACCACCTCAGCGGACTCATGCAAGCACTTTCGGAGATGCGAGACATGAAAGACATTATGCACTCCGGACAACTTTTCGGGCAATTGCACTTTATAAGCCATCTTCCCAATTCTCTCAATGATGGGGAAGGGTCCAACGAATCTCGGTGCTAACTTCCCCACAGCTCCAAATCGGACCACATTCCGTAAAGGAGAAACCTTTACGAAAACCTTGTCCCCAACCTCAAACTCCAATTCGGACCTTCGCCTGTCAGCATAGGATTTCTGCCGGTCTTGGGCCGCTTTCATCCGTCTTCTAATCAACTCAACCTTCTCGGATGTATCCCTAATCATGTCGGGTCCAAGTATAAGCTTATCCGTGGATTCCCACCAACATGTAGGTGACTTGCATGGCCTCCCATATAAAGCCTCAAACGGCGCCATCCCTATGCTCGCCTGATAACTGTTGTTATATGCAAACTCAACAAGAGGAAGATGGTCTTCCCAAGCACCACCAAAATCCAGAATGCAAAGCCTCAACAAGTCCTCAAGTACCCTATTCACCCTTTCTGTCTGGCCGTCTGTTTGTGGGTGATAGGCCGTACTCAGGTTCAATTTCGTGCCCATAGCCTCCTGCAAACTGTTCCAGAACTGACTAGTAAAGATGGGGTCTCGGTCACTGACTATGCTGGAAGGGACTCCATGTAGTCGCACTATCTCACGAAGATATACTGATGCTAGTCCAGATGCTGTCCTTTTGCTCTTTACTGGGATAAAATGAGCACTCTTCGTGAGCCTATCCACAATGACCCATATGCTCGTATTCCCCTTCCTGGACCTTGGAAGCCCATCAATAAAGTCCATAGAAATGCTCTCCCACTTCCATAGCGGGACCTCTAGCGGATGTAATAGCCCACCGGGCTTCTTTGACTCAGCTTTTACTCTCTGACAAATAACACATCTCGAGACAAACTCCGCCACATCCTTCTTCATTCCAGGCCAGAAGAAAACGCGCTTCATGTCCTTATACATCTTATCACCACCTGGATGTATAGTCATCTTGGAGCGATGTGCTTCCTCAAGAACTTTCCTCACCAAGCCTTCTACCATCGGAACACAAAGCCTTCCATCCCTCCTCAGCCAACCCTTATCGTCTATGGAATATCGAGCAAGGTGACTAGATGTCTCCCCTCGAACCAGCTTGTCCATGATCTCAATTATCAGAGGGTCTTCCTTTTGTGAAGCCCCGACTTGATCTAGAAGGGTAGGCCTGAGCTCTAAAGATGCCAAGGAACCGGTCTCCGACTCCATTGCCAAAGAGAAATCAAAGGTCGCCAAGAACTCTAAATTCTTCATCTCAACAAATAGAGGACTTAGTGTCAACCTTTTCCTACTCAACGCATCCGCTACAACATTCCCCTTGCCAGGGGTATAGGATATCTCAAAATCATAGGAAGCCAAAAATTCCATCCATCTCTGCTGTCTTAAGTTCAGATCTTTCTGCGAAAAGAGATACTTCAAAGACTTATGATCAGTATATAGCTCAAATCTCTCTCCCAGAAGATAATGACGCCATGCTTTGAGCGCATATACAATCGCTGCCAGCTCTAGATCATGAGTGGGATAATTCCCCTCATGCACCTTAAGTTGCCTCCCACCAAAACATATAACTCTGCCCTCTTGCATCAGAACGGCGCCCAATCCCGTGCCACAAGCATCAGTGTACACGGTAAATATCTTACCACCATCGGGTAAAGCTAGAACGGGTGCGGAGGTAAGGGCTCTTTTGAGTCTCTGAAAAGCAAGCTCACAATCCATATCCCACGCAAAGACTAAGTTCTTCTTCGTCAACTTAGTAAGAGGAGCGGATATCTTCGCGAAGTCCTTGATGAACTTCCGATAGAAACCCGCAAGACCCAGAAAGCTTCTCACTTCGGTTGCACTCCTTGGAGTCTTCCAATCCTGAACTGCAACCACCTTAGCGGGATCCACTGCCAAGCCTTGCTTGGATACGATATGCCCAAGAAATCTGACTTCCCTTCTCCAAAAGTGGCACTTGGAGAACTTGGCTTTTAACTGGTGTGCTCTGAGTGTGTCCATCACCTCTACTAGGTGCCTCGCATGCTCTTCCTCATCCTTGGAGAAGACCAGAATATCATCAACAAAGACCACGACAAACTTATTCAAGAACTCCCGAAACACCCTACTCATCAAATCCACAAAATACGCGGGTGCATTCGTCAAACCGAACGGCATAACAAGCCATTCAAAGAATCCGTCTGGAGTTCTGAATGCAGTCTTGTCTATACTGTCTTCAGCCACTCTGAGCTGATGAAAACCCGTAGCAAGGTCAAGCTGAGAGAAAACAGAAGCACCAACAAGTTGATCAAAGAGATCATCGATCCTTGGTAACGGGTGTCGGTTCTTCTTAGTCAGCTTATTCAATTCTCTATAATCCACACAGAGTCGAAGAGAGCCATCTGCCTTAGTTGCAAACACCACAGGCGCTCCCCATTCGGATATACTTCTTCTGATGAAGCCCTTCTCAAGCAATTCTTTCACTTGCTTGCTCAGCTCCCGTCTCTCACGCGGAGCCATATGCCGAACGGGCAAAGAAACAGGCTTAGCATTATCTACCAGATAGATGCGAAAGTCAATCTCTCGTTTAGGGGGCAACCCCTTAACTTCTTCAAACACATCTGGATAATCTCGGACCACCCTTACAGACTGAAGGGCCTCCTCTGATGAGTCGAGAGATTCTAGATAGCATAACATGACGGGATTCTTCGGATTGCATGAAATCTCTAAGGTGTTGCCCAGGCGAGTCACAAGCCTTACAACCCTATGCTCACAATCCAGAATGGCTCCATATCTAGACAGCCAATCCATGCCCAAGATCAATCCGTATCCCCTGAAACCTAGAACATACGCACTACACAAGAACTCAACGCTGAGTATAGAGATCCTTAGATCCTCACATATCATAGATAGATGAGCAGAACCCCCAATGGGATTCGAAACACAAACGGGATCATCCACTAAGCTAGTACTGAGGTGCAAGCTATCAACAAGATCAGATGAAATAAAGCTATGTGATGCACCGGAATCAAACAAGGTACGTACTGGAAGATCAGAGATATAAACAAGGTTCTCAACAGAAACACTACCTCTCTCGGGAACTGAAGCGGCATTGAGAGCATGAACTTGCCCTCCTGAAGATCCAGCCTGTCCTTTCTTCTTTGGACATTCTTTGCTGAAGTGCCCAGTCTCTCCACAAGAAAAGCATCCACCACTAAGCTTCCTTTTCTTCTTCCTGCAATCCTTAGCAAAGTGCCCAGCTATGCCACAGTAATTGCACTTTCCCTTGCCTTTGTTGTTGCCCTTCTTGTTCTTATTCTGATTTCCTTGACTGCTTTGTCCTCCTTGGTTGCCTTTGCCTTGAGAATCAGTCTTCTTTACTTGGGTATCGCCCGACTGAAGATAGAAACTTGGTCACAAATCTAGCCCTCAAATCGGCCCAAGTCTCAACGGGCCTCGTCCCATTGGTGACCTCCCACCAATAGGCCGCCTCATCCTTCAAAAGCCATACGGTCAATAAGATCTTCCTCTCGTCATCAATCCCAAAGATAGCAAACAAGTCCTCCGTGTCCTTCAGCCAATTCCTAGCTTCAACGAAAGATTCCGTGCCTAGGAAATTCTTGCCTCCCATTGCCTTGAAGTCTTTACAAACCTTTGTAAACTCAATCTGAGGATGCTGAGGGGGAGGAGGAGGAAGAGGAGCCTCAGCAACGGGAGGAGGAGGAACATTAGCAACGGGAGGGGGAATATTAACTGCTGGAGGAGGGGGAGCAGGGACCACCGGAGGAGGGATATTAGGGATAGGATTCTCAACTACAGGAGGAGGAGTGGGAGTAGGGTTGGCGGGACCAGCTGCCGCCCTAGCTTCAAGAAGTCTCCTATACCAGAGTGGTACGTTCACTCCATCTGGGATGTCAAGATTCTCAGTCATACTGAAACAAAAGATAAGATAAGATCAGGTCAAGGGAACGAAGGATAACGCTGATGGCTTTTGGGGATTAGCCTTAAAATAATCTAGACTTTATTTTGGAAAATACTTAGTAGGTTTTTGAAAATAGTTTTCCAAAAGGTTTTTTTTTTCAAAAGTTTTGTTCAATCTTGTTAACCTCGTGCTCTGATACCAAATGTAACACCCCACCTCCACTAGGATCACTCCTTAGAATGTACTAGCTTTGGAGGGGCGTTATTGTGAAGGTAAACTTGCACAGAGATATCACAAGACAGAATATATAAAAATAAATATAAGTAAAGCAGCGGTAGCAGATAAAAACCCATCATCATCATCTCAGAAAACCAACATAGTCAAGTACATACTATCAAAATGTCATAATCCAAAATACAACATAAGTCTAGATACGTGATAACAAAATACATGGTAAAACATCAGTACTAATCCCCAGAAATAAAAGATAAGCCACAGCTAGCTCAGATCCATACATGAGCTATCCAACAAGCAAGTCAAAGATCCACTAGGCAGATGTAGCCCCTCCCTGAGAACCTGTGGGGGGGGGGGGGGGGGGAAAACGGAAGAAAAGAAGCGAAAGAAAACAGGTCAGTCAAAAAGACTGGTAAGCCCTACTACGGTCAATCTATAAACTAATAAAGTTAACAGTATGATGGAAACTGAGATGAACATACTGGCAATAGATAAAGGTGACATCACATAGACGAGATTAAACTTTGCACCACAGTGTACTAGCAAACCCACAAAACAGATCTTGATCCCTTAGCCCAAACTTTGGCCCAATAACATGAAGTGTCCTTAGTATAAGGCCCGGCCCAACGGTCTAGTCGATCGGCTCCCTATAAACCTAACACGTCAAGTGTTGGTGTCCATACGGCCCACATGGATGTAGTCAGACTGTGCTGGGTCCACCTTCGGGTGTATCAAGCCCTAAGATGTCAACCCCAGACACCTAAGCAATAATGCACAGTCTAAGCCTACTGGTACCCGTGCCTCGAGTTTGTCCAACATCGGACTACGTGCACGTCCGTAGCCCGCCGGACCCGCACCGCTGTACCACTCAGCCGTCGCTTTGGTCGCTTACATCAGTCCAGTAATCGTGCCCCGCCCTAGCCTAGCCTCTAGGGTTGTGAATGATACCCAACTGGGATTACTGCTGGAACAGACCACGTTGCTAGGGTTTCTAAGAGGGTTAAGTGTGGTTTTAACCCCTCACTAAACCTGGATTAAATTAGCTAAGTGTAACCACTTAACCCCATCTAATCCTCGCATCCCCATTATTGGTTAAGTATTAGTGGGCCATGACTTAACCCTAATCATGAGGCATTAATTACTTAATGCACCCAACCTCTCACATTAGACATCCGTGGTTACCTGGGAAGATTTACACCACGTCTAGGTCTAACCTCGGGCCTTATGGTGCAACATGACCAACTACCCACATTAGACCCCACGTTGTGGTTACCTGGGAAGATTTGCACCACAACTAGGTCTAACCTCGAGTTGGCCATATCATGTTATCTAATGTCATGTCCACTTTAGAACATATTTACAAGTTAACATATACTTGGGTAGACCTAACTTAATAGGTAAATTCCCAAGGGGTAGACCTAACTTAATAGGTAAATTCCCAATCTTTTAGTTTCATGTATTTTTAAGTTTACCCAAACCCCCCCAACGTCATTATCTCGCTTACATACTCGTCATACGTATAAGGGTATAAAAGGTAACTTGGCGTAACATACATGGTGAACTTCACATGTCATAATAAACATGCATACATGTTAAACTTGCAAATCATGTCATGGTGAATTCGCATAAACATGCATAGCTTATTAAATATGCATAACATGGTAAGGTGAACATGCATAATCCATTAAACTTGCATAACATGGTAAGATGAACTTGTATAAGCATGCATAATCCATTAAACTTGCATAGCATGGTAAGATGAACTTGCATGAACATGCATAACCCATGAAACATGTAGAACATGACATAATAAACTCGCATAAGCATGCATAACTTGTGAAACATGTAAAACATGGCATAGTAATCTCGCATATGCATGCATAACTTATGAATCATATAAAACATGACATAGTGAGTCCGCATAAGCATGCATAATCAACTAAACTCACATAAATCTCAACTTTCACCAAACATTAACTTTAGAGTTTGTAAAGTGAAGGTAAGAGGGCTTACAAATATAAACAAGCCACAAATCCACCAAATAAGATGAAGAAGCCCTTTTAAAAACTCAAAACAAAGCCTCAAATAAGAAAACCCTTTTGCAAGATCCCAAAAACACAAACTTAGCAAATCAAACTTGCTACTTAATGAAGTATGCAAGTTATTAAGCATTCATACAACATAGAAAAGGTTGTATGATCATCATATCTTCATAGGATTAAACTTTGAGGAAGGTGGAGGCTAGGGATTTTAGGTGGAGGCCATTTGAGGTTTCAAATTGACATAGTTTAGTTGCTAGATTGATTAATGAGGCTTTAGGGTAGGATTAGGGGTATATTTATAGAAGATTAGAGTGTTTTTAGCCCTAGGATTAACCCTAGATTAGGTTTGGCCCGTCAGATCTCAGAATTCTCCAGAACCAAGCCACATGACCCAACCCAAATCAGAAATGGTGCACCAGGCTGAACTGCCTGGGCACCCCCTGTCGACAGGGCTGTCGACAGGGCAGTCGACACCCTGGGTGCCCTGTCGACATGCCTGTCGACATGGGGCCCCCTGGCGGGAATTTTCCCGCCTAACCCTGATTAGCCCTAATCCTTGATTTTAATTTGAAATTTAAATCTGTCTTTAGCATAGAAATTTCTGAAAACTTCAATGGGCCTTAACTGGGTCATACGGACTCCGATTTTCGAAAACTCGGACTCTATTTCGCGTATTTTTCCGGGACGAACGCAATGGCATAGCCCGTTTCCCCTGATTCTGATTTTTGAATTAAATTCTGCCTCGATTTATGTTATAACAGTTTATTGAAAATACGGGTTGTTATATCCTCCCCTCCTTAAAGGATTTCGTCCCCGAAATCTTCAAGTTAGGAAGAACATATCCTACCATCCAACATCCATCTACTCAAAACATCATCCACGAGCAACCATTGTCCTTAAAGGATTCTAAATGCTGTATGAACATATGCAAAAGTGTGTGTATATGTACCTATCTAATGCAATGATCAATGCAAAATATGTTAGTGAAATGTATCCATATGTATGCAAATCCCTATCATAATGTATAATATCTATATGCGTGCTCAACCATACACCCATATGCAACATCCATGTGATTGCATACAAAGTTCGTCCAAGAATAAGCATAAACACTCATGCACATGCAATATGAGGAGTGTGTGAGCCGATCTAGTGCCTAATGTGTATCATGCATCCACGAGTGACCACTTGCAAACACTTGCAACCACTTGCAACCATCAACCATAACATGCTTCAAACACATGTTTCATCCAAAGGGTTTCTACCTAAGGTTCTCATGACAAGCTTAGCACGATAACTAGATAAATATGGATTAGCAAAGAGAAAGATATACTAACAAAGGGAAGAGATTGAGAGTGTACCCTCAAACAGGAATGGATAAAGCCCACGCATCTTCTCCTCGGTTTCCCAAGTTGCGTCCTCTTCGGCTTCACCCCATTGAACTTTCACCAATCTGACCTCACGATTCCTTAGCTTCTTGGTCTCTGTCCCCAAGATACGAATCGGAGCTTTCCTTAAAGTTGCTTCTTTCTCTACTTCCACGTCTTCAAGAATGCTAGGTTCAACCACCTCAGCGGACTCATGCAAGCACTTTCGGAGATGCGAGACATGAAAGACATTATGCACTCCGGACAACTTTTCGGGCAATTGCACTTTATAAGCCATCTTCCCAATTCTCTCAATGATGGGGAAGGGTCCAACGAATCTCGGTGCTAACTTCCCCACAGCTCCAAATCGGACCACATTCCGTAAAGGAGAAACCTTTACGAAAACCTTGTCCCCAACCTCAAACTCCAATTCGGACCTTCGCCTGTCAGCATAGGATTTCTGCCGGTCTTGGGCCGCTTTCATCCGTCTTCTAATCAACTCAACCTTCTCGGATGTATCCCTAATCATGTCGGGTCCAAGTATAAGCTTATCCGTGGATTCCCACCAACATGTAGGTGACTTGCACGGCCTCCCATATAAAGCCTCAAACGGCGCCATCCCTATGCTCGCCTGATAACTGTTGTTATATGCAAACTCAACAAGAGGAAGATGGTCTTCCCAAGCACCACCAAAATCCAGAATGCAAAGCCTCAACAAGTCCTCAAGTACCCTATTCACCCTTTCTGTCTGGCCGTCTGTTTGTGGGTGATAGGCCGTACTCAGGTTCAATTTCGTGCCCATAGCCTCCTGCAAACTGTTCCAGAACTGACTAGTAAAGATGGGGTCTCGGTCACTGACTATGCTGGAAGGGACTCCATGTAGTCGCACTATCTCACGAAGATATACTGATGCTAGTCCAGATGCTGTCCTTTTGCTCTTTACTGGGATAAAATGAGCACTCTTCGTGAGCCTATCCACAATGACCCATATGCTCGTATTCCCCTTCCTGGACCTTGGAAGCCCATCAATAAAGTCCATAGAAATGCTCTCCCACTTCCATAGCGGGACCTCTAGCGGATGTAATAGCCCACCGGGCTTCTTTGACTCAGCTTTTACTCTCTGACAAATAACACATCTCGAGACAAACTCCGCCACATCCTTCTTCATTCCAGGCCAGAAGAAAACGCGCTTCATGTCCTTATACATCTTATCACCACCTGGATGTATAGTCATCTTGGAGCGATGTGCTTCCTCAAGAACTTTCCTCACCAAGCCTTCTACCATCGGAACACAAAGCCTTCCATCCCTCCTCAGCCAACCCTTATCGTCTATGGAATATCGAGCAAGGTGACTAGATGTCTCCCCTCGAACCAGCTTGTCCATGATCTCAATTATCAGAGGGTCTTCCTTTTGTGAAGCCCCGACTTGATCTAGAAGGGTAGGCCTGAGCTCTAAAGATGCCAAGGAACCGGTCTCCGACTCCATTGCCAAAGAGAAATCAAAGGTCGCCAAGAACTCTAAATTCTTCATCTCAACAAATAGAGGACTTAGTGTCAACCTTTTCCTACTCAACGCATCCGCTACAACATTCCCCTTGCCAGGGGTATAGGATATCTCAAAATCATAGGAAGCCAAAAATTCCATCCATCTCTGCTGTCTTAAGTTCAGATCTTTCTGCGAAAAGAGATACTTCAAAGACTTATGATCAGTATATAGCTCAAATCTCTCTCCCAGAAAATAATGACGCCATGCTTTGAGCGCATATACAATCGCTGCCAGCTCTAGATCATGAGTGGGATAATTCCCCTCATGCACCTTAAGTTGCCTCCCACAAAAACATATAACTCTGCCCTCTTGCATCAGAACGGCGCCCAATCCCGTGCCACAAGCATCAGTGTACACGGTAAATATCTTACCACCATCGGGTAAAGCTAGAACGGGTGCGGAGGTAAGGGCTCTTTTGAGTCTCTGAAAAGCAAGCTCACAATCCATATCCCATGCAAAGACTAAGTTCTTCTTCGTCAACTTAGTAAGAGGAGCGGATATCTTCGCGAAGTCCTTGATGAACTTCCGATAGAAACCCGCAAGACCCAGAAAGCTTCTCACTTCGGTTGCACTCCTTGGAGTCTTCCAATCCTGAACTGCAACCACCTTAGCGGGATCCACTGCCAAGCCTTGCTTGGATACGATATGCCCAAGAAATCTGACTTCCCTTCTCCAAAAGTGGCACTTGGAGAACTTGGCTTTTAACTGGTGTGCTCTGAGTGTGTCCATCACCTCTACTAGGTGCCTCGCATGCTCTTCCTCATCCTTGGAGAAGACCAGAATATCATCAACAAAGACCACGACAAACTTATTCAAGAACTCCCGAAACACCCTACTCATCAAATCCACAAAATACGCGGGTGCATTCGTCAAACCGAACGGCATAACAAGCCATTCAAAGAATCCGTCTGGAGTTCTGAATGCAGTCTTGTCTATACTGTCTTCAGCCACTCTGAGCTGATGAAAACCCGTAGCAAGGTCAAGCTGAGAGAAAACAGAAGCACCAACAAGTTGATCAAAGAGATCATCGATCCTTGGTAACGGGTGTCGGTTCTTCTTAGTCAGCTTATTCAATTCTCTATAATCCACACAGAGTCGAAGAGAGCCATCTGCCTTAGTTGCAAACACCACAGGCGCTCCCCATTCGGATATACTTCTTCTGATGAAGCCCTTCTCAAGCAATTCTTTCACTTGCTTGCTCAGCTCCTGTCTCTCACGCGGAGCCATATGCCGAACGGGCAAAGAAACAGGCTTAGCATTATCTACCAGATAGATGCGAAAGTCAATCTCTCGTTTAGGGGGCAACCCCTTAACTTCTTCAAACACATCTGGATAATCTCGGACCACCCTTACAGACTGAAGGGCCTCCTCTGATGAGTCGAGAGATTCTAGATAGCATAACATGACGGGATTCTTCGGATTGCATGAAATCTCTAAGGTGTTGCCCAGGCGAGTCACAAGCCTTACAACCCTATGCTCACAATCCAGAATGGCTCCATATCTAGACAGCCAATCCATGCCCAAGATCAATCCGTATCCCCTGAAACCTAGAACATACGCACTACACAAGAACTCAACGCTGAGTATAGAGATCCTTAGATCCTCACATATCATAGATAGATGAGCAGAACCCCCAATGGGATTCGAAACACAAACGGGATCATCCGCTAAGCTAGTACTGAGGTGCAAGCTATCAACAAGATCAGATGAAATAAAGCTATGTGATGCACCGGAATCAAACAAGGTACGTACTGGAAGATCAGAGATATAAACAAGGTTCTCAACAGAAACACTACCTCTCTCGGGAACTGAAGCGGCATTGAGAGCATGAACTTGCCCTCCTGAAGATCCAGCCTGTCCTTTCTTCTTTGGACATTCTTTGCTGAAGTGCCCAGTCTCTCCACAAGAAAAGCATCCACCACTAAGCTTCCTTTTCTTCTTCCTGCAATCCTTAGCAAAGTGCCCAGCTATGCCACAGTAATTGCACTTTCCCTTGCCTTTGTTGTTGCCCTTCTTGTTCTTATTCTGATTTCCTTGACTGCTTTGTCCTCCTTGGTTGCCTTTGCCTTGAGAATCAGTCTTCTTTACTTGGGTATCGCCCGACTGAAGATAGAAACTTGGTCACAAATCTAGCCCTCAAATCGGCCCAAGTCTCAACGGGCCTCGTCCCATTGGTGACCTCCCACCAATAGGCCGCCTCATCCTTCAAAAGCCATACGGTCAATAAGATCTTCCTCTCGTCATCAATCCCAAAGATAGCAAACAAGTCCTCCGTGTCCTTCAGCCAATTCCTAGCTTCAACGAAAGATTCCGTGCCTAGGAAATTCTTGCCTCCCATTGCCTTGAAGTCTTTACAAACCTTTGTAAACTCAATCTGAGGATGCTGAGGGGGAGGAGGAGGAAGAGGAGCCTCAGCAACGGGAGGAGGAGGAACATTAGCAACGGGAGGGGGAATATTAACTGCTGGAGGAGGGGGAGCAGGGACCACCGGAGGAGGGATATTAGGGATAGGATTCTCAACTACAGGAGGAGGAGTGGGAGTAGGGTTGGCGGGACCAGCTGCCGCCCTAGCTTCAAGAAGTCTCCTATACCAGAGTGGTACGTTCACTCCATCTGGGATGTCAAGATTCTCAGTCATACTGAAACAAAAGATAAGATAAGATCAGGTCAAGGGAACGAAGGATAACGCTGATGGCTTTTGGGGATTAGCCTTAAAATAATCTAGACTTTATTTTGGAAAATACTTAGTAGGTTTTTGAAAATAGTTTTCCAAAAGGGTTTTTTTTTCAAAAGTTTTGTTCAATCTTGTTAACCTCGTGCTCTGATACCAAATGTAACACCCCACCTCCACTAGGATCACTCCTTAGAATGTACTAGCTTTGGAGGGGCGTTATTGTGAAGGTAAACTTGCACAGAGATATCACAAGATAGAATATATAAAAATAAATATAAGTAAAGCAGCGGTAGCAGATAAAAACTCATCATCATCATCTCAGAAAACCAACATAGTCAAGTACATACTATCAAAATGTCATAATCCAAAATACAACATAAGTCTAGATACGTGATAACAAAATACATGGTAAAACATCAGTACTAATCCCCAGAAATAAAAGATAAGCCACAGCTAGCTCAGATCCATACATGAGCTATCCAACAAGCAAGTCAAAGATCCACTAGGCAGATGTAGCCCCTCCCTGAGAACCTGTGGGGGGGGGGGGGGAAACGGAAGAAAAGAAGCGAAAGAAAACAGGTCAGTCAAAAAGACTGGTAAGCCCTACTACGGTCAATCTATAAACTAATAAAGTTAACAGTATGATGGAAACTGAGATGAACATACTGGCAATAGATAAAGGTGACATCACATAGACGAGATTAAACTTTGCACCACAGTGTACTAGCAAACCCACAAAACAGATCTTGATCCCTTAGCCCAAACTTTGGCCCAATAACATGAAGTGTCCTTAGTATAAGGCCCGGCCCAACGGTCTAGTCGATCGGCTCCCTATAAACCTAACACGTCAAGTGTTGGTGTCCATACGGCCCACATGGATGTAGTCAGACTGTGCTGGGTCCACCTTCGGGTGTATCAAGCCCTAAGATGTCAACCCCAGACACCTAAGCAATAATGCACAGTCTAAGCCTACTGGTACCCGTGCCTCGAGTTTGTCCAACATCGGACTACGTGCACGTCCGTAGCCCGCCGGACCCGCACCGCTGTACCACTCAGCCGTCGCTTTGGTCGCTTACATCAGTCCAGTAATCGTGCCCCGCCCTAGCCTAGCCTCTAGGGTTGTGAATGATACCCAACTGGGATTACTGCTGGAACAGACCACGTTGCTAGGGTTTCTAAGAGGGTTAAGTGTGGTTTTAACCCCTCACTAAACCTGGATTAAATTAGCTAAGTGTAACCACTTAACCCCATCTAATCCTCGCATCCCCATTATTGGTTAAGTATTAGTGGGCCATGACTTAACCCTAATCATGAGGCATTAATTACTTAATGCACCCAACCTCTCACATTAGACATCCGTGGTTACCTGGGAAGATTTACACCACGTCTAGGTCTAACCTCGGGCCTTATGGTGCAACATGACCAACTACCCACATTAGACCCCACGTTGTGGTTACCTGGGAAGATTTGCACCACAACTAGGTCTAACCTCGAGTTGGCCATATCATGTTATCTAATGTCATGTCCACTTTAGAACATATTTACAAGTTAACATATACTTGGGTAGACCTAACTTAATAGGTAAATTCCCAAGGGGTAGACCTAACTTAATAGGTAAATTCCCAATCTTTTAGTTTCATGTATTTTTAAGTTTACCCAAACCCCCCCAACGTCATTATCTCGCTTACATACTCGTCATACGTATAAGGGTATAAAAGGTAACTTGGCATAACATACATGGTGAACTTCACATGTCATAATAAACATGCATACATGTTAAACTTGCAAATCATGTCATGGTGAATTCGCATAAACATGCATAGCTTATTAAATATGCATAACATGGTAAGGTGAACATGCATAATCCATTAAACTTGCATAACATGGTAAGATGAACTTGTATAAGCATGCATAATCCATTAAACTTGCATAGCATGGTAAGATGAACTTGCATGAACATGCATAACCCATGAAACATGTAGAACATGACATAATAAACTCGCATAAGCATGCATAACTTGTGAAACATGTAAAACATGGCATAGTAATCTCGCATATGCATGCATAACTTATGAATCATATAAAACATGACATAGTGAGTCCGCATAAGCATGCATAATCAACTAAACTCACATAAATCTCAACTTTCACCAAACATTAACTTTAGAGTTTGTAAAGTGAAGGTAAGAGGGCTTACAAATATAAACAAGCCACAAATCCACCAAATAAGATGAAGAAGCCCTTTTAAAAACTCAAAACAAAGCCTCAAATAAGAAAACCCTTTTGCAAGATCCCAAAAACACAAACTTAGCAAATCAAACTTGCTACTTAATGAAGTATGCAAGTTATTAAGCATTCATACAACATAGAAAAGGTTGTATGATCATCATATCTTCATAGGATTAAACTTTGAGGAAGGTGGAGGCTAGGGATTTTAGGTGGAGGCCATTTGAGGTTTCAAATTGACATAGTTTAGTTGCTAGATTGATTAATGAGGCTTTAGGGTAGGATTAGGGGTATATTTATAGAAGATTAGAGTGTTTTTAGCCCTAGGATTAACCCTAGATTAGGTTTGGCCCGTCAGATCTCAGAATTCTCCAGAACCAAGCCACATGACCCAACCCAAATCAGAAATGGTGCACCAGGCTGAACTGCCTGGGCACCCCCTGTCGACAGGGCTGTCGACAGGGCAGTCGACACCCTGGGTGCCCTGTCGACATGCCTGTCGACATGGGGCCCCCTGGCGGGAATTTTCCCGCCTAACCCTGATTAGCCCTAATCCTTGATTTTAATTTGAAATTTAAATCTGTCTTTAGCATAGAAATTTCTGAAAACTTCAATGGGCCTTAACTGGGTCATACGGACTCCGATTTTCGAAAACTCGGACTCTATTTCGCGTATTTTTCCGGGACGAACGCAATGGCATAGCCCGTTTCCCCTGATTCTGATTTTTGAATTAAATTCTGCCTCGATTTATGTTATAACAGTTTATTGAAAATACGGGTTGTTATAACACTGCTCCATATATACCTTATGGAGCTCAACCTGAAGCTACAAGATAGCGGCAAGCTTAGGACTTTGGTAACCCTTGGCGCCCTGTTATTGATAATGTTGCCGCTAGACTGTATGTGCTTGAGTTGTTGGGGCTGGAAGCATGGAAAAAGCCAATTGGATGCCTATCAATTGGAAAGTGGCCCAGTCAGTGGTTGTGGAGGTCTTTCTCAACACCATCTCCCTATTAAGGTTCACCTCGTAATGGCTAAAGACATGAGTAAGAGAATGAGTATAGGGAAAGTGGGTTCTCGCGGTGTCGATTGGAGGCTCAACCAATTGAATCATCAGTGCACATGCCCAATTGACAGCTATGCCGCCCAAGACAGTGTAGGCAGCCTTATGCACTGAAATGTAGATCTGTCTAAGCCTCCCAGTCTAGGGAATAATATTGTGTTAAATGGCGCACAACAAGTTGGGGAATTGGTCGCATGTTATTGACAATACAAGAACCAACATCTCTAAGGAAGATACGCTGATGAATCCAGGGGTCAATCATCTCGTTAGCATCCAAATACATCCTAATTACGAATATCCCTAGCATCTTCATCCAGCCGCCGTCGGTCAACTCGGTCGTGGTCCCTTTGTAACGACCCGTATTTTCTGCATATTTATTAGGAATATTTTAATTATTTTAATTATTTAAAATATTGGTTTGAATTTAAATAATCGAATTTAATGATTTTATTTGGAATATATTATTTAAATAAATAATAAAATAATATATTAATTTATAGAATATCTGGGAAAATATAGAATTTGCCATATATTGTGATCAGGCAGTTTAAAGTGGTCAAATATTGTTTATATTTAAATTTTAGTGACGATTCATTTAGAAAACGACGATTATATATATATGGTTTATAATTTAATTTTAGCGGCGCGGTAGTTCGCGATTTGGCGTTTTGAACTTCAATTGGTCGTACCGGGTTCAAAATAAGTCGGATTTCCTCGAAACAAGAAACGTCGGGACCGGTTTGACGATATCTTTCCAAGGGCAGAGGAAAATCGAGTTTTCATCGCATAGATTTTATTTTATGTCCAAATCAAATTTTGAAAAAAAACGCTATGGAATTCCCTTTATATATATAGCGCTGCGTTTATATAGAATAGAGGATTTTTAAATATTTTGAGTATCGATTTGGCTTGGAATTCAACCCAGGTTATTTTTCCTTGGTAATATACGCAATTCTGGTCGGGTATGACCAATCGTGATATTTTATTTATTTTATATTGAAGTATTTTAAAATTAATTTATTTTAATTCAAATTGGCAGTTATAAAAGGGACATTTTTCAAATGACCTCTGTTTTCGACGAAACAAATTTTGTTGGGACCGTAACAATAAATTATTGCTAGATTTTCAAATGGTACGTCAAACGGTGTTATTCTGTGAGCGTGGCAAAATAAAATGCAAATTAATTCGATCAATTTGGACGTGTACGAACGCTATTTAAGCAAACGGACACGGAATTCGAAGAAACAAGTTTCGTTAGGACCGTATCGTCAAAATATACTATGCCGTCTGGTCGCGTCTCGAACGGGGTTTGTATGTGAGCGCAGCAGCGAATAAACGATGTTCGAAATAGCGATAGGTACGAAATAAAAATCGTTAGTCAACCTCGGTCGTCAAATCAACTTAAAATATATTATTTCCACTTATATAAACCCCCTCCAACCAGAATTTCCAGCCCATCTTCATCTCAGCCATGTAATTTTGCGAAAAAGTCCCTAAACACAAATAAATTTATATTTTCCTATCCGAGAGGAATTTGTGAGGGCGACCTGAAGCAAAATCGTAGATCGGGTCGAGATCTACATGCTGTAAAAAGTTGGGTGAGTTTCGTCGACTGTGGTGGCCAGAATCGAGGTAAAACCGTGGAAAACCCTTTTCGTTTTTGGCTAAAATTGAGGAGTTTGGGTTGATTTGAGGAGATGGGACCTTGGGGGTTTTGTAGAGGAGAGATCAGTCTTTCAAATGGCTGTGGTCTCGGGTTCTACAAGTGACGGTGGTCGGAGAAGTTGGTAGATGATCAGAATGTTACTGTTTTGGGTTTTATTTCAAAGTTGGGACGGGTTTTGGTGGTTTTCCGGTCGGGAGAGGCGGATCTGGGTGGATTGCCTGAAGGGGAAATGTAGGGGGTTGCGGCGCCGAGGGTTTGGTGGGGGTCCGGTCATCTCCGATGATCGGAGGCGTGATATTTTGGACTGGTTTCGTTTTCCGTTCATTTGGGTTTTGCTGGCGATTGACGGAGTTTTAGGTGGTAGCGTTACGGTCGAGGGAGGAGCTCGGCCAGGCGATTCCGGCGATGTCGGTATCGGGGGTCACGGAGCAGCAGAACGTCGGCGGTGAGCAAATTGATGATGGCGATGTTGAACGAGAAGAAGAACGGCGTGCTTGAGAAACAACTGGTAAATGAAAGGCGTTTTTTTTTCTTTGATCTAGGATGACGTGGCGCCTGTTAAGGTAATTAACATTAAGTAAGTAATTAGTTTAATTATTTTATTAAATTATTAATTAGTTAATAATCGTTTAATATACACAAACTTTAAATAGTCGTATCTCACTCATACTTTAACGGATTTCAGCGAAACTGGATCCGTTGGGATCGCAGGGACGAGACCTATCCGATGGCACTGACTAGGAGTCGACCTGGCGCAGTTGAAATTTCAGCAAATTTTGAATGGTCGTCTCAAATTAAATGCAACAAACGCGTCAACCGTCAACCAGAATAAACATTGGTGAGTTAATTCTCACACCTTCTAGAGTCCTGTGATGTGGTAAATCCATAGAAAAATATAATTTACAGTATAAATTGGTTGATTGGATGCGATGAATGCAAATTGGTTGTTATGGTTTGATCTGTTGCAGTTATTTATATATCGTCAATTATTTTATTCGTATATTTTTATCAACTGATATCTGTGATGCAGAGAAGGACGGGTTGGAGGGATCTGACCGGATTCCTCAAATAAACTGTATTTTTGTTTGTTGTGCATATATATGAATTGTTCACCTTGACTGACACCAAAACCTGTCTGTATGTTGATGGTTGAATAAATATTCACCTGTGTCGAGTTTAAAATCAACCGACAGTGTTGATTTGATAAATGGGCAGTGAATGTCCTAATATGTGTTGTTTCAGACGTCAGTTGACCATTCGGTGAATTGACGCAGTTTTAAAAGTTATAAATTATTTTATAATTAGATTAAAGTTTAAATTATTGTGTATAAGAAATTTAAATGGAAAAATCCAAAGATTTACCTACGGGTTGGGAAGATGAAATAATTGTTTTAAAAAAATAGTGTTTTAAATTAATTAAGTTATTTAATTAATTTAAAGAGGGAAATGACAAGGAAATTTAGTTAATAGTTAACTGATATGTATAGTTGGCAAATCAAACCGTGTTTGGTTGAAATCAAGAATGGAATTAATTTGATTTAACTGTATATTCGTTAAATTTAACGAATAGTGTAAATATTTAGTTGATCTTTGATTAACTATAAATCAAAGGGAATTATTGAACTGTATGATGTTAAATATTAGTTAATCTTCGGATTTTCTATAATTCAAGTAATTACTAGAACAGTTAGAATTAATAAGATAAATTATTATTTAATAAGCTTTGTGAAAAGTGTTAATTATCCTATCTTTGGCTAATAGCAGTGTTAACCATTTTTATTGTAGTTAAATGTTAAAGGTAATTATTATTTAAATTGGTCATAATTAAAGAAATGATATTAAATGGATATTTAATTAAGAAATGGTTAAGCATCGCTAAGTCGATCAAAAACCAAATAAGAATTTTATTAAAAGGATTTATAAATCCAAGTTTTCAAACAGGATTGATAAAAGGGGAATTCGATTAACAAGCGATTAACTAACGATGAGGATTAGCCAAAGGGGCAAAAAAAGTTTATTATAGAAAGGTAAATAGATGAAATCAAATTATTTGACGAGGGATTTATATTATAAAGCGAAGGGTTATAAGGGAAAGGATACTTGAAGTTAAAGTGGTGTTTTCATGGATGTTGACTTAAATAAAGAAGTTAAGTAAAGAGATGATTAAATGAGGATTTCAAATATAAGTAATGGTTTTTTTTAAATCAGATTTGAAACCAAAAAGGGAAATGAGATTTTGATGTTAGTGGTTAAACTAATATTATTCTGAGGTTAGAACGGGGTCGATCAAGGTCTGAGAGGTAACTAAAATACCCCAACTTGATTGGCTTCACTATTATCGAGGAATGGTATTAGTTTGGAGTGAGTGAAGGTATTGAAATTGGGTTTATCTTATTCGAGGAATATCGAACTCTAATGCAATGTTTTTGGGAATAAATAATATTGCAATATTAGTTTCAGAGGAAATAAGAATATTGATTTCAAATTATATTAAACATTTGTTATTCAATTAGAGTTGATCGAATATAGTATTTGAGGAAGAGTTAAGCAAACATAGTTATTCAGGAAGAGTTGCCATTGTGTACGACTGCTAGCATAATTCGCAGGGCTGCAGATAGCCTTCGGCGGTCGGATATTTCCTGAGGGAATCAGGCGTAACCATTGTGATCGCTGCGATCTAGAGTCAAGCAAAGGGAGTTAAGTTGAGTATTAGTTAATCGATAGGAGAAATCAAGTCAAGTTAGTCCAGTTGAGTTAAATAAGTCGAGTTAGTCAAGTTAGAGTTAATTGATCAGAGTAAACCAGTCAGAATTAGTCAGAGGGAATTTGGTTTATACTATTAAGTATATAACGTGATACTAGAATATAAAGAAAAGGGAAAAGGGGTTTAAAGAAATATATCGATATTTCCGACAGGAATGGAAAGCTAGGTAGATATATATTTACATTTATATACGTACTCAAAAGGATAAACAAAATGTTTTGAATATATTGGGAGATTTAAAAGTTGATTAACTGTTTGGTTAAAAATATTTTAAAAAGGCCAAATTATGCCAAGTACTGAATCAGCAAACTCATGTTATTGACACATTTGTTATTTGATAGTTAAATCATCGACTATCAAACCAGACCAATCCGCTTGTTGGTATGGAAAGACGGGGATCGAATTTATATTCGAAAACCATTCCGACCCACAAATACGTGAAGATGGTAATTGAAGACGGAGCAAGTGGAGACCGTGGATCTTCATAAGCGGAAGGACTACTTGTCGAATTTCTCTGGCTTGCAACCAGGGTTATTTGATTTGTGATTCTGTCGTGGTTGAAATCTACGGATTGCAAGGACTTTTCGCTACTGATCTATATGGTGATCCCTGGGATGCACTAGGAGGGTGCCTTCGGTTCATCATGTTCCTGGATGACTTGTATGGATGAATGTCTGACAGAGTATTTCTAAAGGGGTCACGTACGTTGATTTCTTCAAACGTATCATAGTTGGGTCGCTCCCGACCAGGGTATTTTTGTGGAATGTCAATTAGTGATATCCGGTGGATCTGACGATGTGGCATTCAAAGTGAATGGTGGTGTGCTATCAGGAGAAGGAAATTCAGACCTCAAGCCTCATCAACAGGGAAATGACAAAAATCGGGCAGGCAGCATGGCTATGCGGGTCGCTCCCATTAGGGTGTATGATCACCTATCTAGAGAAATTCCATTTGCTTCTTTAATCTATATTTTATGTTGTCCCTTGTCGGGAGGCAGTTGCTGATCCCAACCGTCGGTGATATACATTCGATACACTCAAGCGAAATGAGTGGTCGGTCATGTGAGGGCCGGGTTGCAAGACGTTCTTGTTGAACCCAGTGTATTCGCCTCTAGAGATACACTATCGGTACGTGGTCCCATACCTTGTCAAGTTGGAATCCAATTTCCAATAAGCGCCCGTGATTTTGGTTTGTATACTATATATGGGGAGCGTGAGATGCAAGCGTTCCTCTAGATTTGTTATCTATTTGTATTTAGACATTATGATAATATCAGAGCAAGTTATGATTTCAAAAACGTTTTGGATTATAGTAAGATAAAAACCGTCCGTGTTTATGTGTGGGCTGGTCTTACTATTATCCTTTGATTTCAAAAAGGATTTTACAAAGTTAAACAAGTGTGTGTTCTGTGAATTTATCACTGATAGTATTCCAGACTGACCTGGTGAATTTTGTTTTAAATCAAATGTGCTCGGGTCAGACCGAGTATGTTCCAGGTTAGGTTTCGCTTGGAGTTTCAGGAGCTGGAAGCAGGAGGCTTCACCGTTAGATATATAAAGTTATTTTTCCGTTGTGACTGATATATGTTATACTCTGATGATTGGTATGTATATACAGTTCTTTTGTATAAAGATTTTTATATTATATTTTATTCGTTCCGCTGTGAGATTCTGATGTGGTGTTCTTCTTCTTTCTTCTATTCTAATATTCTTTCTTTCTATTCTCACCCTCTAACTTCTTTCTACTGACAATCCAGTGTTTTCGATGCTTGAATAGTCGACATGGGAAATTTATGTCGATTTTCGGGTCGAAAATTCTTGGGTCGTTACAGTGGTATTAGAGCTACTGGTTTAGAGATAATCTGGGCTCTGTGGCGTGACTCAATAGAGACGGGGTTAGCAATACCCTAGATTGAGTTTGTGTATATATATATGAGAGCGCGTATTTGTATTTTGATATAAAACTATATTGGAAATTTATTTTTGCCCAATTTATTTTATAATAAAATAAAAGTAATGGCTATTATAATATGGGCAAATTATTTGGATTTGTTAATGCTGATCTGTATGATATGCTTGGATGGTGTTGTTGATTGTTTGGATATAAACCCGAACATGAATTGACTTGGGTGAAACCCAAAATGAAATTAATAATTTGAATAAATCAACCCAGATAATAAATTTGAATGGATAATTAAAGAAATAAATGAAGTGATTAAATAATTATAATCTCGTGTGGATTGAATTGTGTGTATAATTGGTTGATATGTATGATATGGATGTTTTAAACCTTATTGGTATTATTTGGGAACTAATGAAATTCATTTGAGTTGAGAACAGGTGCAGAAGTACCAATTCAGCTTTAAAACCCAATCAGAGAAAATTCTGGAGTTAATCAAATCCAGAGCTGCACAATAATTTAGCAAGCTCAAATATAAATTATAGCTTATCGTATAATAACGTCCGCCAAAAAGGTACGCCTACGCAAATATGAAATTTTGGTTTTGTTTGGATTTTGAGTTTGAATTTTGGATTTTCCGACCATGAGAGTCGATGTATACATATTTCTTGATCGTGCAATATTGCAGATGTTCCTCCGTACAGGGGAGACTCTACCGAAATTTTTCCAGAATTTAAGAGTTAGAATTTTTTTGAAGATTTTTAGAAAATTATTTTATTTGAAATAAATTGGATTTAAAACCAATTGGGTCAGTTTGAAAATAAATTCGAGTTTTAAAATTAATTCTTTTCGGAAAAGATAAAAAGGGATTTAACGTTCTTTCTGCCTTAGCAATTTCGAGGATGAAATTATTTTAAGGGGGAAGGAATGTAACGGCCCGTATTTTCTGCATATTTATTAGGAATATTTTAATTATTTAAAATATTGGTTTGAATTTAAATAATCGAATTTGATGATTTTATTTGGAATATATTATTTAAATAAATAATAAAATAATATATTAATTTATAGAATATTTGGGAAAATATAGAATTTGCCATATATTGTGATCAGGCAGTTTAAAGTGGTCAAATATTGTTTATATTTAAATTTTAGTGACGATTCGTTTAGAAAACGACGATTATATATATGTGGTTTATAATTTAATTAAATAACGAGCTGCAGCGGCGCGACAGTTCGCGATTTGGCGTTTTGAACTTCAATTGGTCGTACCGGGTTCAAAATAAGTCGGATTTCCTCGAAACAAGAAACGTCGGGACCGGTTTGACGATATCTTTCCAAGGGCAGAGAAAAATCGAGTTTTCATCGCATAGATTTTATTTTATGTCCAAATCAAATTTTGAAAAAAAAATGCTATGGAATTCCCTTTAAATATATAGCGCTGCGTTTATATAGAATAGAGGGTTTTTAAATATTTTGAGTATCGATTTGGCTTGGAATTCAACCCAGGTTATTTTTCCTGGGTAATATACGCAATTCTTGTCGGGTATGACCAATCGTGATATTTTATTTATTTTATATTGAATTATTTTAAAATTAATTTATTTTAATTCAAATTGGCAGTTATAAAAGGGACATTTTTCAAACGACCTCTGTTTTCGACGAAACAAATTTTGTTGGGACCGTAACAATAAATTATTGCTAGATTTTCAAATGGCACGTCAAACAGTGTTATTCTGTGAGCATGGCAAAATAAAATGCAAATTAATTCGATCAATTTGGACGTATACGAACGCTATTTGAGCAAACGGACACGGAATTCGATGAAATAAGTTTTGTTAGGACCGTATCGTCAAAATATACTATGCCGTCCGGTCGCGTCTCGAACGGGGTTTGTATGTGAGCGCAGCAGCGAACAAACGATGTTCGAAATAGCGATAGGTACGAAATAAAAATCGTTAGTCAACCTCGGTCGTCAAATCAACTTAAAATATATTATTTCCACTTATATAAACCCCCTCCAACCAGAATTTCCAGCCCATCTTCATCTCAGCCATGTAATTTTGTGAAAATGTCCCTAAACACAAATCAATTTATATTTTCCTATCCGAGAGGAATTTGTGAGGGCGACCTGAAGCAAAATCGTAGATCGGGTCGAGATCTACATGCTGTAAAAAGTTGGGTGAGTTTCCTCGACTGTGGTGGCCGGAATCGAGGTAAAACCGTGGAAAACACTTTTCGTTTTTTGGCTAAAATTGAGGAGTTTGGGTTGATTTGAGGAGATGGGACCTTGGGGGTTTTGTAGAGGAGAGATCAGGCTTTCAAATGGCTGTGGTCTCGGGTTCTACAAGTGACGGTGGCCGGAGAAGTTGGTAGATGATCGGAATGTTACTGTTTTGGGTTTTATTTCAAAGCTGGGACGGTTTTTGGTGGTTTTCCGGTCAGGAGAGGCGGATCTGGGTGGAGCGCCTGAAGGGGAAATGTAGGGGGTTATGGCGCCGAGGGTGTGGTGGGGGTCCGGTGATCGGAGGCGTGATATTTTGGACTGGTTTCATTTTCCGTTCATTTGGGTTTTGCTGGCGATCGACGGAGTTTTGGGTGGCAGCGTTGCGGTCGAGGGAGGAGCTCGGCCAGGCGATTCCGGCGATGTCAGTATCGGGGGTCACGGAGCAGCAGAACGTCGGCGGTGAGCAAATTGATGATGGCGATGTTGAACAAGAAGAAGAACGGCGGGCTTGAGAAACAACTGGTAAATGAAAGGCGTTTTTTTTTGCTTTGATCTAGGATGACGTGGCACCTGTTACGGTAATTAATGGTAAGTAAGTAATTAGTTTAATTATTTTATTAAATTATTAATTAGTTAATAATCGTTTAATATACACAAACTTTAAATAGTAGTATCTCACTCATACGTTAACGGATTTCAGCGAAACTGGATCCGTTGGGATCGCAGGGACGAGACCTATCCGATGACACTGACTAGGAGTCGACCTGACGCAGTTGAAATTTCAGCAAATTTTGAATGGTCGTCTCAAATTAAATGCAACAAACGCATCAACCGTCGACCAGAATAAACACTGGTGAGTTAATTCTCACACCTTCTGGAGTCCTGTGATGTGGTAAATCCATTGAAAAATATAATTTACAGTATAAATTGGTTGATTGGATGCGATGAATGCAAATTGGTTGTTATGGTTTGATTGGTTGCAGTTATTTATATATCGTCAATTATTTTATTCGTATATTTTTATCAACTGATATCTATGATGCAGAGAAGGACAGGTTGGAGGGATCCGACTGGATTCCTCAAATAAACTGTATTTTGTTTGTTATGCATATATATGAATTGTTCACCTTGACTGACACCATAACCTGTCTGAATGTTGATGGTTGAATAAATATTCACCTGTGTCGAGTTTAAAATCAACCGACAGTGTTGATTTGATAAATGGGCAGTGAATGTCCTAAAATGTGTTGTTTCAGATGTCAGTTGATCATTCGGTGAATTGACGCAGTTTTAAAAGTTATAAATTATTTTATTACTGGATTAAAGTTTAAATTAATGTGTATAAGGAATTTAAATGGAAAAACCCAAAGATTTACCTACGGGTTGGGAAGATGAAACAATTGTTTTTAAAAAAATAGTGTTTTAAATTAATTAAGTTATTTAATTAATTTAAAGAGGGAAATGACAAGGAAATTCAGTTAATAGTTAACTGATATGTATAGTTGGCAATTCAAACCGTGTTTGGTTGAAATCAAGAATGGAATTAATTTGATTTAACTGTATATTCGTTAAATTTAACGAATAGTGTAAATTTTTAGTTGATCTTTGATTAACTATAAATCAAAGGGAATTATTGAACTGTATGATGTTAAATATTAGTTAATCTTCAGATTTTCTATAATTCAAGTAATTACTAGAATAGTTAGAATTAATAAGGTAAATTATTATTTGATAAGCTTTGTGAAAAGTGTTAATTATCCTATCTTTGGCTAATAGCAGAGTTAACCATTTTTATTATAGTTAAATGTTAAAGGTAATTATTATATAAATTGGTCAAAATTAAAGAAATGATTTTAAATGGATAATTAATTAAGAAATGGTTAAGCATCGCTAAGTCGATCAAAAACCAAATAAGAATTTTATTAAAAGGATTTATAAATCCAAGTTTTCAAACAGGATTGATAAAAGGGAAATTCGATTAACAAGCAATTAACTGACGATGAGGATTACCCAAAGGGGCAAAAAAAAGTTTATTATAGAAAGGTAAATAGATGAAATCAAATTATTTGACGAGAGATTTATATTATAAAGTGAAGGGTTATAAGGGAAAGGATACTTGAAGTTAAAGTGGTGTTTTCATGGATGTTGACTTAAATAAAGAAGTTAAGTAAAGAAAGGATTAAATGAGGATTTCAAATATAAGTAACGATTTTTTTTTAAAATCAGATTTGAAACCAAAAGGGGAAATGATATTTTGATGTTAGTGGTTAAACTAATATTATTCTGAGGTAAGAACGGGGTCGATCAAGGTCTGAGAGGTAACTAAAATACCCCAACTTGATTGGCTTTACTATTATCGAGGAATGGTTTTAGTTTGGAGTGAGTGAAGGTATTGAAATTGGGTTTATCTTATTCGAGGAATATCGAACTCTAATGCAAAGTTTTTGGGAATAAATAATATTGCAATATTAGTTTCAAAGGAAATAAGAATATTGATTTCAAATTATATTAAACATTTGTTATTCAATTAGAGTTGATCGAATATAGTATTTGAGGTAGAGTTAAGCAAACATAGTTATTCAGGAAGAGTTGCCATTGTGTACGACTGCTAGCGTGATTCGCAGGGCTGCAGATAGCCTTCGGCGGTCGGATGTTTCCTGAGGGAATCAGGCATAACCATTGTGATCGCTGCGATCTAGAGTCAAGCGAAGGGAGTTAAGTCGAGTATTAGTTAATCGATAGGAGAAATCAAGTCAAGTTAGTCCAGTTGAGTTAAATAAGTCGAGTTAGTCAAGTTAGAGTTAATCGATCAGAGTAAACCAGTCAGAATTAGTCAGAGGGAATTTGGTTTATACTATTAAGTATATATAAGTATATAACGTGATACTAGAATATAAAGAAAAGGGAAAAGGGGTTTAAAGAAATATATCGATATTTCCGACAGGAATGGAAAGCTAGGTAGATATATATTTACATTTATATACGTACTCAAAAGGATAAACAAAATGTTTTGAATATATTGGGAGATTTAAAAGTTGATTAACTGTTTGGTTAAAAATATTTTTAAAAGGCCAAATTATGCCAAGTGCAGAATCAACAAACTCATGTTATTGACACATTTGTTATTTGATAGTTAAATCACCGACTATCAAACCAGACCAATCCGCTTGTTGGTATGGAAAGACCGGGCTCGAATTTATATTCGAAAACCATTCCGACCAACAAATACGTGAAGATGGTAATTAAAGACGGAGCAAGTAAAGACCGTGGATCTTCATAAGCAAAAGGACTACTCGTCGAATTTCTCTGGCTTGCAACCAGGGTTATTTGATTTGTGATTCTGTCGTGCTTGAAATCTATGGATTGCAAGGACTTTTCGCTACTGATCTATAGGATGATCCCTGGGATGCAGTAGGAGGGTGCCTTCGGTTCATCCTGTTCCTGGATGACTTGTATGGACGAATGTCTGACAGAGTATTTCTAAAGGGGTCACGTACGTTGATTTCTTCAAAGTATCATAGTTGGGTCGCTCCCGACCAGGGTATTTTTGTGGAATGTCAATTAGTGATATCCGGTGGATCTGACGATGTGGCATTCAAAGTGAATGGTGGTGTGCTATCAGGAGAAGGAAATTCAGACCTCAAGCCTCATCAACAGGGAAATGACAAAAATCGGGCAGGCAACATGGCTATGTGGGTCGCTCCCATTAGGGTGTATGATCACCTATCTAGAGAAATTCCATTTGCTTCTTTAATCTATATTCGATGCTGTCCCTTTTCGGGAGGCGGTTGCTGATCCCAACCGTCGGTGATATACATTCGATACACTCAACCGAAATGAGTGGTCGGTCATGTGAGGGCCGGGTTGCAAGACGTTCTTTTTGAACCCAGTGTATTCGCCTCTAGAGATTCACTATCTGTAGGTGGTCCTATACCTTGTCAAGTTGGAATACAATTTCCAATAAGCGCCCGCGATTTTGGTTTGTATACTATATATGGGGAGCGTGAGATGCAAGCGTTCCTCTAGATTTGTTATCTATTTGTATTTAGACATTATGATAATATCAGAGCAAGTTATGATTTCAAAAACGTTTTGGGTTATAATAAGATAAAAACCGTCCGTGTTTATGTGTGGGCTAGTCTTACTATTATCCCTTGATTTCAGAAAGGATTTTACAAAGTTAAACAAGTGTGTGTTCTGTGAATTTATCACTGATAGTATTCCAGACTGACCCGGTGAATTTTGTTCTAAATCAAATGTGCTTGGGTCAGACCGAGTATGTTCCAGGTTAGGTTTCGCTTGGAGTTTCAGGAGCTGGAAGCAGGAGGCTTCACCTGTAACAACCCGAAAATCTGGGCCAGTTTAAAAATTTTATTTTGGCAATTTTAGCGAATTTTGATTATTTAAAATGAATTATTTTAAATAATATCGACGAGAAATTTATTTTGAATATAATTCGAACGTATATATTATATACGTCGTCGTTAGAATATAAATAATTATATATAATTATAAATAGAATTGAAAATGGCGTGGTAGTTCGATAATTCGATTTCAAACTTCAATTGAATGTACCGGGTGCAAAACAATCCGGAATTTAGCGAAACTGAAAACATTAGGATCTAATTGAGAATATCTTTCCAACGAATCTGAAAAATCAAAATTTCATAGCGGGGATAAAAAAATATGTCCAGTTGAAAATTCTGAATAGTCGCTATGAAATTCAGGCCCTTAAAAATGGAAATTTTGTAAACGACCTCGGATTTCGACGAAACCACTTTTGTTGGATCCGTGATGTAAAGTTATTGCTAAGTTTCAAATTTCATAATTTTTCGAATCAATATGTAAGCGTGGCAAAGGAAAACGCGTTTGACCAGTTTCAGTTGATTTTAATCGACTGGAAAATGGCCATTTTTCCAACGGTCTCAGAATTTGACGAAATTAGTTTCGTTAGGGTCGTATCGTCAATACAAAGCTAGAAAATATTTTTCGGGAATTTTTAGAGTTAGTATGTGACCCCGGTAAATTGAAATGCGCGTTCAAATTCAATATATAGAGTTATGTGTTGATTTTAACGAAAACTGATTGAAACGGTCGAATTGGCTTACGGGACATATCCCATTGTGTTCGGAATGGGGGTGAAACGCTATGGACGACAGGCGGTGGGTCTCGTTTGGAGATCGAAATTAGAAGTTACTTTTTGGGAAAATTAAATTAAATATATATATTAATATATAAAGGGTGCGTTTTTTAGAGGTCCCTATTAAGTTTCAAAATATAAAAAAAACCCGGTCATAAACTTATTATAAATTAGGTCCCTGTTTTCAAAACTTATAAAATAATAATTAAAAAAAGATAAAAAAAATTCGTAAATTAGTAATAAAATATATTACGCATTATAAAAAAAATTCAGTTCAAAAAACAACAAAAATAATGTCAGAAAGAAGAAAACAGCAAAAAAACAGAAAAAACCGCAGTTAAATGCATAATATTATGCACCTTTTTGATTTTATTGCATGCATATATGCAATTATTGCAGTTCTTCCAGCGGATAGATTTAACATAATTTTTCAGTTCATTTTTATTTGCATCCAAATGTGCAAATTTGTCAAAAAAATGCACACATGTATGCAACATTTTTATAGGAAAAAAAGTAGGGACCTAATTTATAAAAAAAAACAAAGTTCTGAAAATTTTTAAACCCGCCCCCTATTTTATTTTTTCCGCCTTTTTGTATTTTTTTTTAAAAAATGTGCGTACGTTCATAAAAAAAAAAAATCTAAAATATGGAAATAATGTCAGGAATCTACGGAAATCAAAAAAAAATAGTTGCATACATTTATGCAATTATTACTGATAATTGCATATATATATGCAACTTTTCTGTAAGCTGTTTTCAGATTAAAATCTGAAAATAAACCTGCACAAATGTATGCAAGTATTTGAAATTTTTGCGCATATGTATGCATTTATTTGCATAAATAAAAATCAACGAAGATGTATGTAGTGAAAAATATGCACGGATGTATGCAGGAAAGTGATATATGTGCATACTATTATGCATTTAACTGGAAATTTCGTTTTTTTTTTATTTTTGACGCCTTCGTTGATGGTTTTTTGTTCTGAATTTTTTAGTGTTTACATGTTTTATTTAAATACGAATTTACGTGATTTTTTTATATTTTTTTGATGACTTTTCAGAAAATAGGGACCTAATTTACAATAAGTTTATGACCGGATGTGAGCCTAATTAAGTTTCAAAATAGGGATGTGAGCCTAATATTCACATATATAAACACCCTTCTCCCCTCTCTCCCTTCAGAAGTCAACGGGGTCAAAATCAAATATATAAAAACCCGACACAACCAATCGCGCGTCGCTCCTTCCAGGCGGACCCCCGCCGCATCGCCCAAGCTCCGGCCGCCATCTCCGGCGCTGGCGCACGCCTCCCCCCTTTCTCCTACCCACTGCTCGCCTCTCTCCTCTGTAGAAAACCCCAATCCCGCAAATCCGACCCAAAGCCCTCGCCCCATCAACGGAAGCCCCGCGCCCTAAGCCGCCAGCACGCTGCCACCCTCCGACCTCCACCTCGCCTCTGACCGCGCCTCCATCTCCTACCCCCTCCGCCTGTCCCCACCACGCTACCCTCCTCTTCGATTTAAAAAGCCCCATAACCCACCCAAAACCCGCGGAGATCGCCTCCAGCTCCTCCTCCTCCCCTTTGCGCAGCAGACAACTCCTCCTCCGACCCTGGTGAGCATTCATTTTATTTTCAGCGTGTTTAAATAATTAAAAAGGGTGATTTTTAGTGGGGTATCCAATTAAAAATGTGATTTTTAATTATGAATATCGAAAATAAAAATATACATGACTTTTATATATGTGTAGTTTAATAAAAATATGGCTTTTATATATATACAGTAGAGTATATATAAAGATACGATTTTTATTGTTGAGATGGCGAAGTAAAAATATAATCTTTTTACTGTATATAGTCGAGTAAAAATATAATCTTTTTTTGTTTAAACAACGTGTTAAAAATATAATCTTTTTTGTTTAAACAACATGTTAAAAATATAATCTTTGCTATATAAGTAGCGGTATAAAAAAGTGATTTTAACATATACTGTGTGAAACAGAGTGCGATGGGACCAAGTGGAAACGCGGCGAAGATGTTCTACATAAGAAGAGTCGTGGAGTGTGGTTTAGCAATGTATGAGAACTTCTCACCTTTCAATTTAATTATTCTAGTTATAAATATATACTAGGATGCAGACGGTGTTTAGTAGCACCCGACACCCGTCATCCACAGACCATGGATGACTTGTTTGTTTAATTGTTTGGTTGTGTAGTTGGTTAGATTATTTGGTTTGAATTGAATTGTTTGGTGAAATGAAATTGATTTGATTGATGTGTGAATGGTGTGGGCCTTCACTAGACCGGGGATAAGGCTAGGCCTTGTCCCGTTTCTAGTATCGTGCCGTTATGCCGCCGAAATTTTCTAAAAATAAGTTAGAAAAATAAAGATAACATTTTATTTAATAAATGAACCGAATAGAAAATTCATAGGTTGAATAAAATAATTTGATTGTTAAAAATATAATTTTTAACGTGAATGTGAATAAATAAATATTCATTTACAAACCGGACGGTTTGTTTATGTACACCTATTTGAAGGACATTGATTGGGACGATAAATTTTACACATCGCCCAACTTCACAAATAAAAATCTATGTTTGATTGCTAGAAACCCCACACGGGTATTGGGATGATATTTGACGCACACTAATCCCGATTGTTTAGTTGTATGTCGATCGATTGATTGACAGGCTGTTATAAGAGTTGAATATTTATATTTGATGCTTATACAGT
This sequence comes from Allium sativum, assembly GCA_030737875.1. NCBI lineage: Eukaryota > Viridiplantae > Streptophyta > Magnoliopsida > Asparagales > Amaryllidaceae > Allium > Allium sativum. Next base: position 1,010,023,760 of record CM060926.1, on the reverse strand, counting down.
ATAGAATGCACTTTGGATGATGGTTGATTATTCATCGTTGTTGATATATACATGTGTTGTAGAAAATCCATATAATTAACATTATATGGTAATTGATTGGGCCTCATTCCAGTTTTAAAATAGAAATATTTGAAAAGAAATATTTGAAATAGAATATTTGAAAATAGGAATATATGAAGCCGTATTGATTAGATTGACGCCATTTTGACGTGAACGATATTTATATCGATTTTATTCATTTTATAATGAATATCGAAAGTGATTTCAAAATCTGATATTTTGAAAAGGAAATTGAATATAAATGAATTCGAATTGAAATTTAATATAAATGAATTCGAATTGAAATGGAATAGAAATGAATTCGAATTGAAATTGAAAACGAACTGAAATTGAATTAGAAATCAATTTGAATTGAAATCAATTTGAAATGAATTTAGAATGAATTTAAATTGGAATATTCAATTTTGATTTGAAAATTTAATATGAAGTTGAAACCGTTTTGAAAATGAATTTAAAACGATTTATAAAGCACGTTTTGAATATAAATCGACGAAATATATATTATATATATTATATATATAATATAATGGCCTGAATAGAACGCGCCGCGCCGCGGCAGTTCGCGAATTTCGACCATTGACTTCGAACGGATATTACGGGAGATCCGACCGTCGGATTCTCCTAAAACCGGAACCGTTGGGTTCGTATCGAAAAGAGCTTACTAACGAATATTAGAAATTTGAAATCTAACGGTTGGATTTGGAATTATGTCCAAATCAAATTTGAAAAAGGTCGCTGTAAGTGCAGTTCGATGACCGTTGATGGAAATCGACTGTACGGGCCTTAATAAAATTATTAAAAATAGTAATAATTTATGTAGAATCATAAGAAATGATTTAGAAAGAATTGGGATGAAAAACTCCATATTTGAAAAGATAAAAATAGATTTTTATCGAAATGAACTAGTTTTGAACTAGAATTATAATTCTATTTATTTTAAATAAATAAATTGAATTTGAAAAGGGTTTTAAAAATAACCAAAATTTCCAATGATTTCATTGGAATGGATTTGAATTGAAATTGTCTTCGAAATATTTCGATGTTGGATTTCGTGATTATACAGATGTTGTTATGGAAATTTGAAAGATATAGATATATATATCGTTATTTCAAATACGATATCTGTTGGTCGTAGAATTTGATATTGAATATAAGCCGATATATTTTCTATTCAGAGCCTTGTATTTAATATCAAATGTGATTTGGGTTTGTCGTGAATGGTGTCTTGACTAACACTGTTCTTGAACCCAGTGGAGAAAAGATTAAATCTTTTTATTTAGATTTAATGAAGTGAACCAATTAAGTGATATTTAATTGGAATTGAATTGGAATTGATTTTTGGGTTTATCGTGAACGGTATTTTAAATAACACTTGTTCTTTAACCCGATAATTAATGGAATGCGATTTTGGGTTTATCGTGAACCGTGTTTTAAATGACACTGATTCTTTAACCCAGTTAACGATTGAAACTAAGTGGAGTTTTAATGAATCTTTAATTAGATTGAAAAGATCGAGAATGGAGTATCACCAGTTTTACTCCAAGCGATAGTTAAATCTTTAATTAGATTTGAACGTGAAATGGTAATTGAATTTACCGATAACACCGTAGTGTTAGATATGAAGTAAGACCCGTTTTACTTCATGGGATGAATAGGTCGGGGTTGGGAAATTAAAGCAAATGATTACTTCGGTAAGGTTCGTTAATCCCGACTAGTTGAATCGAAATTCAAAAGAAGATTAGAGAATAAATTCAAGGAATTTATCTTGGATAAAATTAATGGGAACCTTTCCCTATGAATGTGAAATTTAGAAAATAACTGTCGGTTAGCCAAGCAGAATGGTTTTCTGGATATTGATCTGATGTTGGTTTCGGCCTTCGGGGTTGATTTTTGGAAAATTATTCTCTTGATTAATTTACGGTTAGTGACTGATGAATTGGAATGAGGCGTATGTTGTGTTTGTGTAACACTTATTTAAAATATACGCGAGTTATTCGGAAAGACCGGGTTTATCCCATTCTGAATAACTGATACGACGATAAGTCGAAGATGAAGACGATGGTCGAAGACCGGAGGTCTTCACGTCGTTTGGGTGATTACTGATGATCTTGATTGGGCTGTACACCCAAGAAGATGGAAACAGTTGGTGATCGTCCAGACGTATTTGGAGATCGATGGATATGCGGGGTACTAGGTGCCTCCGGTTTCGTTCAGACCCAGAACGGATGTGTAAATGGACTGTGTGTCTGACATTGGATTTTAGTCTGTGTGATTGATCTCAATTAAATATATATCTGTTTGGCGGCGGAGAATTTATTCTCTTGCTTAACGCCCTTCTCTGAGACGTACGAGCTCAGGGGTTATATACCGATGGATATCAAACGCATAGAGTGAATTGCCTGTGTGGCATGCTAAGATGCAATTGTTCGAGGCTTCTGTTGAAAAGAAAAGTCTTGTGGTGATGATCAAAGCACAGCCTATGTGGCACAACTTTGTGTAACGTGAATTCGCGAGCCTCACACCCCGGTTGTGAACCAAAAACGGGAGACGGACCTCAGGGAGGGCATGCGTTTCTTTCTAGCTAGGGTGGTGTCAGTGACCTTCCAGCCCTGACATTTATATACTTTTCACCTGTGTGGTTGTTGTTGTTGCGAGGCGCCTCGGTTTGATCGGACGATCTGGGTCCGATGGAGTCATTCGTTGGCTCATTTACGCCCCCAAAGGGCGGGGAAACGCAGTGTTCAGGAATTTTAATCCACATCGGTGGACCGGCCCTGACGATCCAAAGGCTTGACAGAGTACTTGTCTGAGGCTCGGGCTAGAGAGTCTCGAATCGGTTGAGGACTATCTTTTGCCTCGGTTCATAGACGGAAATCCAATTTCCAAATACGTGACATTTGCGGTTTTATTTGTAAACCTATATATGGCGACATAGTGGCATGGGACGCTCATGTCGCCTTTGATTGATACTTATGATTTGAAGTTGTTTTATACACTATGCACTTATAATAGTATCAAATGATTTCTTTTAAACGTATCAAGCATTCTTGGCTATTATAAGGTAAAAACCCTATCCCCCGGCTTGCGTTGCATTGTGTGATAGGACCTGGGTCTTATAATAGCTTCATTTTTCTTTATTTAGCATTGCGCTGTTGTTTTATGCACTGGTATTCTTGGGAGGAAACTCGTTCCGTGTTATACGGCGTGGTCCCTTGATTTACCGAACTTTAAAAATAAAGATCAATAACTATTTTAGTTCTCACACCAGTCACATGACTGACCTGGAGTTTATTGTTTTAACCTAAACTCTGGGTGCCCCTATTTTCGACACGGGCAGCTAGTAGTTTTGGTTTTGCAGTTTTATATTCACAGGATCCTGGTTTACAGCTGGAACGATATCCGGAAAGCTTTGTATCCGTATATCTCCTTCAGTTGTGTATCGTATTATTTTCCGCTGCTATGTATTTAAATGTAATTTAAATCTCTGATATTTATGTGTAATATTCATTTTTACTCTGTATATTCTTGTATCTGATGGAATTGTTGTAATAACAATGAAATGTTCTTTTGTCTGCGTTCTGATTTGTCGTGTTCTCAAACGATAGGGCGTTTCGAACGGTCTTAGCCGGTTTAGCGACTGATTCGGACCGAGCGAAATTCTTTTTCGTCACAGTTGGTATCAGAGCTTTGGTTTACAGAGCTTAGAGAACAAGACACAGTAGAACCGTACGAAAGAATTCATCAGAAACTGGATTAGTAATATCCAATGGGAATGACTCGTTAGAGATGGGATCAGTAGTATCCTAGAACGAGTGTGAAGAGTATATTTTTAAAATGAAAACGAATTTTGTTTTGAAAATTTAAATCAACTATTCGTATTTGATTATTTATTTTAAATTGATTTGGACAGTCCAATATATAAAGATTTTGCATATACGCCTTGTAAACGTGTATTTGAAATTTTAGTATACTGGATAGATATAGATTCACACTCTAGTCGCCCGAAGATGATTCTGATGATTGTAGCTACACCATCAGAATTAGTGTTCGAGTGTTGAAGGTGTGATATTTATATATTTCCTTTTGACTGGTGTGAGAACCGAAACTAGATAGGATTTATTGTTGTGATTTGGCATCAAAAACATGATTTTTGTATATGTATCAAAATTATGAATTTGAAACTCTAATCCACTAATTGATTGATGTTTGTGTTGTTTGTTTATTTGTTTGATAATTTTGAACCATTATGCCTAATTGAATCAAATATTGAATTGTATTGAAATTTGGTCGCATTTGCTTGCATATACATGTACTTACATTGAACAGGTCATAGCAAGGAGGCTAGAGCAGAGAATAAAATTTGTTTGCCCGACAAATAGGTACATGTTTACTATAATTTACTGTTTTGTTTGGGTGATGATGATTTTATGAGCCTATTGGCTAGCCGCTTGGCTTTTTCTTTTTCTTTTTGAGATCAGAAGGCCTGTATGGCAATTTCGGGATTTTCCCGTGGCTCCCGGTGCAGGGGAGGTTATGGCGAAATTTTTCGAAAATTTAGGGTGTTAGCCAAATTTTTGAAGAATTTGAAAATTCTCAGAAACTGAAAAGTTGGAGAATGGAATCCAGATCGAACGTAGAGTTGATTGATCAAACCACTTTCGACTTTGTTCCTTTTCGGGGACGAAAAGTTTTAAGTGGGGGAGATTGTAACAACCCGAAAATCTGGGCCAGTTAAAATTTTTTATTTTGGCAATTTTAGCGAATTTTGATTATTTAAAATGAATTATTTTAAATAATATCGACGAGAAATTTATTTTGAATATAATTCGAACGTATATATTATATACGTCGTCGTTAGAATATAAATAATTATATATAATTATAAATAGAATTGAAAATGGCGCGGTAGTTCGATAATTCGATTTCAAACTTCAATTGAATGTACCGGGTGCAAAACAATCCGGAATTTAGCGAAACTGAAAACATTAGGATCTAATTGAGAATATCTTTCCAACGAATCCAAAAAATCAAAATTTCATAGCGGGGATAAAAAGATATGTCCAGTTGAAAATTCTGAATAGTCGCTATGAAATTCAGGCCCTTAAAAATGGAAATTTTGTAAACGACATCGGATTTCGACGAAACCACTTTTGTTGGATCCGTGATGTAAAGTTATTGCTAAGTTTCAAATTTCATAATTTTTCGAATCAATATGTAAGCGTGGCAAAGGAAAACGCGTTTGACCAGTTTTAGTTGATTTTAATCGACTGGAAAATGGCCATTTTTCCAACGGTCTCAGAATTTGACGAAATTAGTTTTTTTAGGGTCGTATCGTCAATACAAAGCTAGAAATTATTTTTCGGGAATTTTTAGAGTTAGTATGTGACCCCGGTAAATTGAAATGCGCGTTCAAATTCAATATATAGAGTTATGTGTTGATTTTAACGAAAACTGATCGAAACGGTCGAATTGGCTTACGGGACATATCCCATTGTGTTCGGAATGGGGGTGAAACGCTATGGACGACAGGCGGTGGGTCTCGTTTGGAGATCGAAATTAGAAGTTACTTTTTGGGAAAATTAAATTAAATATATATATTAATATATAAACACCCTTCTCCCCTCTCTCCCTTCAGAAGTCAACGGGGTCAAAATCAAATATAAAAAAACCCGACACAACCAATCGCGCGTCGCTCCTTCCAGATGGACCCCCGCCGCGTCGCCCAAGCTCCGGCCGCCATCTCCAGCGCTGGCGCACACATCCCCCCTTTCTCCTACCCGCTGCTCGCCTCTCTCCTCTGTAGAAAACCCCAATCCCGCAAATCCGACCCAAAGCCCTCGCCCCATCAACGGAAGCCCCGCGCCCTAAGCCGCCAGCACGCTGCCACCCTCCGACCTCCACCTCGCCTATGACCGCGCCTCCATCTCCAACCCCCTCCGCCTGTCCCCACCACGCTATCCTCCTCTTCGATTTAAAAAGCCCCATAACCCACCCAAAACCCGCGGAGATCGCCTCCAGCTCCTCCTCCTCCCCTTTGCGCAGCAGACAACTCCTCCTCCGACCCTGGTGAGCATTCATTTTATTTTCAGCGTGTTTAAATAATTAAAAAGGGTGATTTTTAGTGGGGTATCCAATTAAAAATGTGATTTTTAATTATGAATATCGAAAATAAAAATATACATGACTTTTATATATGTGTAGTTTAATAAAAATATGGCTTTTATATATATATACAGTAGCGTATATATAAAGATACGATTTTTATTGTTGAGATGGCGAAGTAAAAATATAATCTTTTTACTGTATATAGTCGAGTAAAAATATAATCTTTTTTTGTTTAAACAACGTGTTAAAAATATAATCTTTTTTGTTTAAACAACGTGTTAAAAATATAATCTTTGCTATATAAGTAGCGGTATAAAAAAGTGATTTTAACATATACTGTGTGAAACAGAGTGCGATGGGACCAAGTGGAAACGCGGCGAAGATGTTCTACATAAGAAGAGTCGTGGAGTGTGGTTTAGCAATGTGTGAGAACTTCTCACCTTTCAATTTAATTATTCTAGTTATAAATATATACTAGGACGCAGACGGTGTTTAGTAGCACCCGACACCCGTCATCCACAGACCATGGATGACTTGTTTGTTTAATTGTTTGGTTGTGTAGTTGGTTAGATTATTTGGTTTGAATTGAATTGTTTGGTGAAATGAAATTGATTTGATTGATGTGTGAATGGCGTGGGCCTTCACTAGACCGGGGATAAGGCTAGGCCTTGTCCCGTTTCTAGTATCGTGTTGTTATGCCGCCGAAATTTTCTAAAAATAAGTTAGAAAAATAAAGATAACATTTTATTTAATAAATGAACCGAATAGAAAATTCATAGGTTGAATAAAATAATTTGATTGTTAAAAATATAATTTTTAACGTGAATGTGAATAAATAAATATTCATTTACAAACCGGACGGTTTGTTTATGTACACCTATTTGAAGGACATTGATTGGGACGATAAATTTTACACATCGCCCAACTGCACAAATAAAAATCTATGTTTGATTGCTTGAAACCCCACACGGGTATTGGGATGATATTTGACGCACACTAATCTCGATTGTTTAGTTGTATGTCGATCGATTGATTGACATGCTGTTATAAGCGTTGAATATTTATATTTGATGCTTATACAGTATAGAATGCACTTTGGATGATGGTTGATTATTCATCGTTGTTGATATATACATGTGTTGTTGAAAATCCATATAATTAACATTATATGGTAATTGATTGGGCCTCGTTCCAGTTTTAAAATAGAAATATTTGAAAAGAAATATTTGAAATAGAATATTTGAAAATAGGAATATATGAAGCCGTATTGATTAGATTGACGCCATTTTGACGTGAATGATATTTATATCGATTTTATTCATTTTATAATGAATATCGAAAGTGATTTCAAAATCTGATATTTTGAAAAGGAAATTGAATATAAATGAATTCGAATTGAAATTTAATATAAATGAATTCGAATTGAAATTTAATATAAATGAATTCGAATTGAAATGGAATAGAAATGAATTCGAATTGAAATTGAATTGAATTGAAAACGAACTGAAATTGAATTAGAAATCAATTTGAATTGAAATCAATTTGAAATCAATTTAGAATGAATTTAAATTGGAATATTCAATTTTGATTTGAAAATTTAATATGAAGTTGAAACCGTTTTGAAAATGAATTTAAAACGATTTATAAAGCACGTTTTGAATATAAATCGACGAAATATATATTATATATATTATATATATAATATAATGGCCTGAATAGAACGAGCCGCGCCGCGGCAGTTCGCGAATTTCGACCATTGACTTCGAACGGATATTACGGGAGATCCGACCGTCGAATTCTCCTAAAACCGGAACCGTTGGGTTCGTATCGAAAAGAGCTTTCTAACGAATATTAGAAATTTTAAATATAACGGTTGGATTTGGAATTATGTCCAAATCAAATTTGAAAAAGGTCGCTGTAAGTGCAGTTCGATGACCGTTGATGGAAATCGACTGTACGGGACTTGATAAAATTATTAAAAATAGTAATAATTTATGTAAAATCATAAGAAATGATTTAGAAAGAATTGGGATGAAAAACTCCATATTTGAAAAGATAAAAATAGATTTTTATCGAAATGAACTAGTTTTGAACTAGAATTATAATTCTATTTATTTTTAAATAAATAAATTGAATTTGAAAAGGGTTTTAAAAATAACCAAAATTTCCAATGATTTCATTGGAATGGATTTGAATTGAAATTGTCTTCGGAATATTTCGATGTTGGATTTCGTGATTATACAGATGTTGTTATGGAAATTTGAAAGATATAGATATATATATCGTTATTTCAAATACAATATCGGTTGGTCGTAGAATTTAATATTGAATATAAGCCGATATATTTTCTATTCAGAGCCTTGTATTTAATATCAAATGTTTTTTGGGTTTGTCGTGAATGGTGTCTTGACTAACACTGTTCTTGAACCCAGTGGAGAAAAGATTAAATCTTTTTATTTAGATTTAATGAAGTGAACCAATTAAGTGATATTTAATTGGAATTGAATTGGAATTGATTTTTGGGTTTATCGTGAACGGTATTTTAAATAACACTTGTTCTTTAACCCGATAATGAATGGAATGCGATTTTGGGTTTATCGTGAACCGTGTTTTAAATGACACTGATTCTTTAACCCAGTTAACGATTGAAACTAAGTGGAGTTTTAATGAGTCTTTAATTAGATTGAAAAGATCGAGAATGGAGTATCACCAGTTTTACTCCAGGCGATAGTTAAATCTTTAATTAGATTTGAACGTGAAATGGTAATTGAATTTACCGATAACACCGTAGTGTTAGATATGAAGTAAGACCCGTTTTACTTCATGGGATGAATAGGTCGGGGTTGGGAAATTAAAACAAATGATTACTTCAGTAAGGTTCGTTAATCCCGACTAGTTGAATCGAAATTCAAAAGAAGATTAGAGAATAAATTCAAGGAATTTATCTTGGATAAAATTAATGGGAACCTTTCCCTATGAATGTGAAATTTAGAAACTAACTGTTGGTTAGCCAAGAAGAATGGTTTTCTGGATATTGATCTGATGTTGGTTTCGGCCTTCGGGGTTGATTTTTGGAAAATTATTCTCTTGATTAATTTACGGTTAGTGACTGATGAATTGGAATGAGGCGTATGTTGTGTTTGTGTAACACTTATTTAAAATATACGCGAGTTATTCGGAAAGACCGGGTTTATCCCATTCTGAATAACTGATACGACGATAAGTCGAAGATGAAGACGATGGTCGAAGACCGGAGGTCTTCACATCGTTTGGGTGATTACTGATGATCTTGATTGGGCTGTACACCCAAGAAGATGGAAACAGTTGATGATCGTCCAGACGTATTTATAGATCGATGGATATGCGGGGTACTAGGTGCCTCCGGTTTCGTTCAGACCCAGAACGGATGTGTAAATGGACTGTGTGTCTGACATTGGATTTTAGTCTGTGTGATTGATCTCAATTAAATATATATCTGTTTGGCGGCGGAGAATTTATTCTCTTGCTTAACGCCCTTCTCTGAGACGTACGAGCCTAGGGGTTATATACTTATGGATATCAAACGCATGGAGTGAATTGCCTGTGTGGCATGCTAAGATGCAATTGATCGAGGCTTCTGTTGAAAAGCAAAGTCTTGTGGTGATGATCAAAGCACAGCCTATGTGGCACAACTTTGTGTAACGTGAATTCGCGAGCCTCACACCCCGGTTGTGAACCAAAAACGGGAGACGGACCTCAGAGAGGGCATGCTCTTCTTTCTAGCTAGGGTGGTGTCAGTGACCTTCCAGCCCTGACATTTATATACTTTTCACTTGTGTGGTTGTTGCTGTTGCGAGGCGCCTCGGTTTGATTGGACGATCCGGGTCCGATAGAGTCATTCGTTGGCTCATTTACGCCCCAAAGGGCGGGGAAACGCAGTGTTCAGGAATTTTAATCCACATCGGTGGACCGTCCCTGACGATCCAAAGGCTTGACAGAGTACTTGCCTGAGGCTCGGGCTAGTGAGTCTCGAATCGGTTGAGGACTATCTTTTGCCTCGGTTCATAGACGGAAATCCAATTTCCAAATACGTGACATTTGCGGTTTTATTTGTAAACCTATATATGGCGACATAGTGGCATGGGACGCTCATGTCGCCTATGATTGATACTTATGATTTGAAGTTGTTTTATACACTATGCACTTATAATAGTATCAAATGATTTCTTTTAAACGTATCAAGCATTCTTGGCTATTATAAGGTAAAAACCCTATCCCCCGGCTTGCGTTGCATTGTGTGATAGGACCTGGGTCTTATAATAGCTTCATTTTTCTTTATTTAGCATTGCGCTGTTGTTTTATGCACTGGTATTCTTGGGAGGAAACCCGTTCCGTGTTATACGGCATGGTCCCTTGATTTACCGAACTTTAAAAATAAAGATCAATAACTGTTTTAGTTCTCACACCAGTCACATGACTGACCTGGAGTTTATTGTTTTAACCTAAACTCTGGGTGCCCCTATTTTCGACACGGGCAGCTAGTAGTTTTGGTTTTGCAGTTTTATATTCACAGGATCCTGGTTTACAGCTGGAACGATATCCGGAAAGCTTTGTATCCGTATATCTCCTTCAGTTGTGTATCGTATTATTTTCCGCTGCTATGTATTTAAATGTAATTTAAATCTCTGATATTTATGTGTAATATTCATTTTTACTCTGTATATTCTTGTATCTGATGGAATTGTTGTAATAACAATGAAATGTTCTTTTGTCTGCGTTCTGATTTGTCGTGTTCTCAAACGATAGGGCGTTTCGAACGGTCTTAGCCGGTTTAGCGACTGATTCGGACCGAGCGAAATTCTTTTTCGTCACATCACCGTTAGATATATAAAGTTATTTTTCCGCTGTGACTGATATATGTTGTACTCTGATGATTGGTATGTATATACAGTTCTTTTGTATAAAGATTTTTATATTATATTTTATTCGTTCCGCTGTGAGATTCTGATGTGGTGTTCTTCTTCTTTCTTCTATTCTAATATTCTTTCTTTCTATTCTCACCCTCTAACTTCTTTCTACTGACAATCCAGTGTTTTCGATGCTTGAATAGTTGACATGGGAATTTTATGTCGATTTTCTGGGTCGAAAATTCTTGGGTCGTTACACCCTTCGCCTTTGATCGAGTCAAGCTAGTACCCTCATCAAATCAACAACCATCTGGGCATCATACAGGCGAATGCAGTGCGGGTAGCACTCCGGCTCAAAAATGTCATAACAAATGATCAATGTCGGGCCTGTGGCTAAGAATAGCTCTTGAAGCTGAAACAGAGCCAAATTTGTGAATTTCACCGGATTTCCTTGGTGAAACTCATAATTGGTCATCTTCAAGTATGTGATTTTTTCTCTCGTTACAACCTAGCCAATTGGCCTTTTGAGAAGTAAGACCCGGGTGGTGCTTGGTGACTTTGGTGACTCGAGGTGGTTTCATGGAGAAATGACGAATTTAGGGGGAAAAGTGTATATCTAGAGTGGCGAAGGTGTTGGATCCATGGCACATGATTTTAGTGGATGTTAGAGGAGAAATGGATGAGAGAGACTCAAGATCGATTGTGAAGGAGGGGAAAATTGGGTATGGGTGAAGTAGAAATGGAGAAGGAAAATAAGCGGTGGTGTAGGTTTTGATGCGACTTTCTCGGGTTCTAGTCCAGGGTCGTGTGCGCCTTCCTAAAATGGCGGTCAACCACATGGGGTCGGCCGCTATACATATTTTGGGCACCATCAGAAATTGAACACGTTAGGGCGTAGTTCAAATCAGCACTTGATAAAAAGTCTCTGACTATTCCATGCTTATATATGACATTCATCTAGTCGAGCGATTTTCCTCAACACGTTTCTCATTAGCCTAAAAATGATCATAACCAATGATCAAACAAATACCCTAAAATATTTCAGCTGATATTTGATATTTACTTTATATAACGATATTACCTTTTTCTAGGACGGGTACAAACACGATTTAAGAAGTAAATACCCCAAATTATACCATAATTTTTCCTTAGCTCATTCGAGATAAATTTTTTTTGAAATTCTTTCCAAAGCTAAAACTTTCTGTAAAAATTAAGTGCCTCAATTTATATATATTTGTTATTACTAGTATATTACTTGTGAAATCAAATCTCATTTTTCAAAAATGATTTTCTAAGAGAATAATATAAAATCTTTGAAACCCTTTTTTTAAAACATGTACATAATAACAAAATTTCTTGATGGTTGGACTAAGAAACTCAGTGGCGTTATTTCAACTAAAAGAATATATGGTTCCCTGTAATAAGATACGGAGTGAATATACCTAATTAATGTGTCTATTGACTAATATGACATATTAACTTAAATGTCTTGTTTACTAATACCAAGAATAGGTCTTGATTTGGAACTCTTCATCGATATCCAAAAATCACGAGTGTAGCTAGATTTTATTGTCCCATCTCAAATCCCAAGTCCATAGGATTCATCATACGTCGTCCTCATGCTCTTAAAAAAAAATCTCCAAACATAGCAACGGTTAATTCAAAGTTGACAAGAAACTCGAACTCTAAAATATTCTCAACATATAGTTACTAGAGCCATTCCTACGAAGTATGGCCGCAACAATATCATTTTCAGATTACATAGAGTCAAGCACATAGATCCAAAGGAAATAGAAAGGAAGCTCGAATATGTTCTCTCACTAAATCCTAATTTTTAGTTTCTCTGATAATCTAAAACTAAAGCTCAGATACCAATTATAAAATTCTACACTTTTCCAATCTTGAATTTTGAAAAAAAATCAAAACATAAACTCATTCGAGCACGAATATGTGGATGTGGTACTTGTAATAATTATCATGAGAATAAACAGATTATTACAAAAACGAACTCACAGTGGAAACAAGAAAGTATAGTAAGTATAGACTATGGCTGCTGCCTTAAAAGTGACTTAGCACATTAATACCGAGCGTAAGAGAACAAAAAAGGAAAAAAAAACAAACACATCCTCTCCCAATGACTTTCTCCTCTAATGCTACTCTAAGAGTTGTATTAAGGAAGAGATAAAAGCAATAAGTCCTCGTGAGTACAAAATGTATAAAAAAATAATAATTTACAAATGTATCTAGTTTGGTTTCACCTAATTTAGATGTCTGACAAGGTTGGTGATACTAGCCTAACCTTGTACCGTACGCATAATGATTTAACTACATGTAATGACCCGTATTTTTGGGCGATTAATTTTAAATAATTTATATCGTTTTAAATATTGAGTTGATAATATAAATGAATTTTTATATTTAGTTATCGATTTCAATTTAATATCGAATATATTAAATTATCATAATACGAAATATATTGAAATCGAAGTTGAAAACTGAATCAAATCAATTCAGGTGACCGATATAAATTTTATTTGAGTCTAGCAGATAATAATAATAATAATTTCATATCAAAGAATTTATTTGTGTTGAATTTAAATTATTTTATATCAAGTTAATATGGTTATTTTATATATACGTTCGAATTAAAATTTATAATCTATTCTGTTGAGTTCAGAATAGTTTTATAACGTTGAAACGACAGTGGTTACGTTAGCGGTTCGCGGTTTAAGTAATGAACCCCGTTATTATTTTAGTGGATAAACACGAGATAAAATCGATATCTGTTTAAAATAAAGTGAAAATCTCTTTAAATCAAATCGTTATCCTTTTTAATAAAATAAAAACCACTTTATTTCCAATCAAATAAATTTTTAGGTACTTAACCTATAACCTACGTTGTACCATTCACATCGCTATTCCTTTGTTCCTAAGTAATTAATCTATAAATCGCGAATCCTCTCTTCACTCTGAAATTCAAAAACCGAAAGCTTCCAATTAAAAATGGTTCACTTCTTCCTTAAACCATAATCGCTCCTTTCCCCATTTATCTCGTTCAAATAAAAATAAGGAGTCTCACTTCATTAAATCCTTTCAAAATCGAATCCACGAAAATATTAAAGAGAGCGAAGTCAAAAACAAGGAACCAAAAATCTTCTGTAGCTCGAAGACCTTCTAGAGACTCGCGATTTATAGTTGCTCGATTCAGCGTTGAAGAGGCCCGCGAGTTAGAAATCGCGATGGGAAATCGTTGATTCATTGAAACTCGAGTCAACCTAGAGGCGCGCAGTGGAGATTTGGTTGATGCCCTCTGGCTACGGCGAGTTTAGGGTGCGATGGTTTCCTCCTTAGTTCGATCTTCCCAGGCGAGGACTAGGGGTGGAGTCGCGATGATTCTGGAGGGGTATTGGCCATGGGAATGACATTGATGAGTTTCAATATGGAAGCAGGTTGGCTTGGGGTTCCTGTAGCAGACGCGATGAAGTTCCAGGTCGCGATTTCACTAGCAGCGACCTCGTGATGGAATGAGGAGTTTGGATTTGGGTTTTATGGGGAAAAGTCTGTGCTGATTTTTGAGGGAGGGATGTGGATCTAGGGAGTTTGGGCAGAGGGGTTTAAAGCAGTGAGCAGGTGATCATACCAGGTATATGCAGCAGCGGTGAGATCATACCAAGGTGATGCAGCAGCAAAAGATAGTTGTTGTAGTGATTTAAGGGATGGTGGGGTGTCTTCGAGTTGTTCGATAAAATGTTAAAATGGATAATTGCAGCTTGGGGCTGATTAACCGTCAGTATTGGCTGAATTGCTTCATGGTGGGTCAAGAGGAATAAGGTATACGTTTTCAAAATTTAAAATACGTAGGATAAACTATTTATTTGTTTTGATAGTTAATTTAAATAAATGGTAGCTTACTCGATAATAAAATTAAATACTTGTAGGTGCAAATAAATTCATTCAAAATAATTCGGGTTCATTCGTAGTCGTGAAGATACATCGTTTTACAGGATATTCGGCAAACTAAAATTCAGGTGAGTAAATCTCACTTAAAAATTTATTTTTATCGTTAAAAATAAATTGTTCACTGCTTGGTTGCTTTTATGAATTGTTTACCAGTCTTGGTTATTGCATATATTAGTTATATTAGGCTTGGTGATTGTGGTTATTATTATATATATTGGATATTGGATTTCCCGCGGTACCATTAGCGGATGCCCGCAGTACCATTAGCGGATGCCCCTAGCGCCCACGTATATAAGTGGATCCCCTTTTATACCGTGATATCCTGCCTTGAAGTAAGAATGGTATTATTTATGTGACTAACATCTGTGGATGCAGGGAAAACAGGTTGGAGGAATCCAACAGGATTCCTCAAATTTATTTATTACTGTTTACATATCTATATGTGTGTGATGTGTTGAATTGGATTGTTGGTTTGCTTATTTGGGAACTTAAATATCACTGGCCCTAGAGATTGATATTTAAAGATATCATAAAAAGGATTTTTAGATTTAAAAAGGAAAAAAATATTTTTTCGAATAGAAATTGAATTTCAGATTTAGCTAGGAAAAAATTAACTTGTTTTTGGAAATAAAAACAAGTAGTTGAATTTATGAACGATGTTTATAATTGAGTAGAAAAATTATCATTTGATAAATTTTGGAATGCAAACTCAAGTGTTAATTTGGAAAAGGAATTTTATCTTCCGGAAATAGAAATGGGATTTGAAATCAGAAACTTGTTTAATATTTAAAACAAGAAGTGTTATTTATAAATGATTTATAAAAAAGGGAATTTTATTGGAAATTTTATTTTAATCCAGGTATGATCTTGAAAGGGACTTTTAAATGGGAAAGAAAGGGAAATTTTACTTTTCGAAATAGAATTGGCATTTCGAATAAACTGAGAGATATTAATTTGTTTTTAAAATAAAAACAAGTTGCTGGAATTATAAACACTGTTTACAAATGGAAAGAAATATTATCATTTGATAATATTAAACCTTAATTTCAAGTAAGGGATTTAAAGAAGGAAATTTATCTTTCGAAGTGAAAATTTGGTTTCAAATGGAAGTTGAATCTAATAAAGAAGTGAATTTATAAACAAGATTTATAAATGTGATGAAGAAATGTTCATCGTGCAATTTGGAAATAAATTTCCAAATGTAAGAAATGGTGTAGAAAGCGAGACTTAAATCGAGTTTGTGTATTACAAGTTGTTATCTATCTCAAGATAAGAACGTTGTCGATCTAGGTCTGAGAGGTAATTAGAATACCCCAACTTGAACGACTTCACTATTATCAACGGATGATATTAGTTTGTAATGAAAATGGATATTGAATAAATTGATTTTTCCCATGAAGGGATTTATAATTGGAATTCGATTCTATCGAATTTTATAAATAATTTAACTCCAAGTGGATTTGAAATGAATATAGAATTGGAGTTTGAATGAATTCATAGCCGAGTTATGAATGTGAAAGTAAATAATCGACAGTTTGAATGATCAGAATTGTTAAGTCAAATTTGGATAACGGGTTTGAATTATTTTAAATACTGAAATGGAGTTGAAATTTATTTATAAACAAAGTTTTAAACGTTATATTAAATTTAATTAAAACGAACTCGCCGCAGCGCGGTAGTTCTTAAATTGGCGATTCGAAATTCAATTGAGTATACAGAGCTCAATATAAGTCGAAATTCGATGAAACAAGAAATGCCCGGACCGACTAAATGATAGTTTTCTAGTGAAAGAGAAAAATCTAGATTTCGTCATATAGATTTTGAGTTATGTAAAAATCAAATTTTCAGAAAAACAGCGCCATAATCGTTTTTAAACCATAACGGTTTATTTAATAAATTTAAAGGATTTTAAGTGAATAAAATCCGAATTCGTATTTGAAAAATTCAGTTTTGAGTTATCAGATATATACGAACTCAAGTAGAGTGAATGAAGTGATTTTAATGTCAAACCCAGATTTTGAATTATGGAATGATATTAACAAATAAAGAGGTTGGTCAATGGAAATTTGAATGTAACTTAACATAGGTTAAGTAAATTTGGATTTGTAAAGTAGAAATTGAAATCAAATATGAGGTTTGAGTTATGAATGAAAATTCGAATTGTTTATAAGTGAATAAAAATATAAGTTGAACATTATTGATTCAAACTATAAGTGGATGTAGCGGTTGAATTAGTTAATGGGAGTGAATGTGGTAAAATCCAAATAGTTGAATGGTTTTGAAATAAATGAAAATGCAGGTGCATGTATACTAGACAGGTATGGGATAAAGGGAATGAAGGGTATGAAGATTTATATTTAAGTGCCCGACAAAAGGTACACGTTTAAATTTCCATATAAGGTTTTATGCGCCGAATCGGCAAGCCGCTTGGCTTTTTGATTTTCTTTTGGAACGGAAAGAGCCTAGAGAGGCGAGTTGAGGTTTGAACTTTTTGCCGGTACAAAGGAAGTTATGGCGAATTTTTCCAGAAATTTAAGGAGTTAGATTTTTTTTTTAAGAAATTTTGATAATAGAAATCGATATAATAAGATATTTAGAATTCAATAAGAAAACTTAAAATAAAATATTAGAAAGGGCCAGTGATTGTGAAATTGTTTGATGGATGTTTATTTTTCCTTTGATAGTTAAAACACCGGCTATCAAGGATTTTTACCATCGTTGTCGATACGGAGAGACCGGTTGGATTTAATATCTGAAAACCACTCCGTATAGGCATAAGCGTTGCGAATTAGATTATGCTGAAGATAATCGAAGACGGAGTGAGATTCTAAGAGCTGTTATGTTTGTCCAGTCCCAGGACAATTTGTATGGACGAATGTCTGACAGAGTATTCCTAACGGCCACATAAGACGATCTTTTCAAGGTATTACGTCTGGTGGCGGAGAAATTCATTTCTCTTAGCTTTTATACCCGTAATATCTTTGAGAAGGTTAACTGGTGATTTGACGGGTTTGACGATGTGGCATTCAATGTGTATGGTGGCTAGATGTTCTAAAAGATAGACGTAGCCTCAAGCCTCACAACCGGGAAATGACAAAAATCGGGCAGGCAGCATGGCTATGTGGATCGCACCCATTAAGGTGTATAATCACCTATCTAGAGAAATTCCTTTTACTTCTTTAATTTATTCGATGTTGTCCCTTTTCAGGAAACGGTGGTTTGAGCCAAACCGTTGGTGATATACATTCGATACACTCAAGCGAAATGAGTGGTCGGTCATGTGTGTGCCGGGTTGCAAGACGTTCTTGTTGAACCCAGTGTATTCCCCTCTAGAGATACACTATCGGAAGGTGGTCCCATACCTTGTCATAGTTGGAATCCAATCTCCAATAAGCGCCCTGCGGTTTTTGATCTTATACTATATATGTAGAGCGTGAGATGCAAGCGTTCTACTATTTGGTTATTTATTTGATTAGACATTATTATAATACCACTGAATTTTTATATCAAAAATGGTTTGGGTTATAGTAAGGTAAAAACCGTCCGTGTTTATGTGTGGACTGGTCTTACTATTATCCTTTTCTTTCAAAAGATTTTTGAAGTTAAACCATATGGTTGGAGTTTACTCACACCAGTCCCATGACTGACCCAGAGTTTATTTTGTTTGTTTTTCCTAAACTCTTGGGTGCCCAAATTTGTACGGGCAGGTCAAGTGTTTCAGGCTTTTGCAGATACACTTAGAGGAGCTGGAAGCAGGAGGCTTCACCGTTAGTTATATAAAGTTATTTCCGCTGTATCAAATGTCATGTTGTACTCTGATGATGGTATGTATATATGTACAAAACAGATTTGTATTCCAAAGTTATGTTATATAATATATTTTATTCGTTCCGCTGTGAGATTCTGTATTGTTATTTCTGTTCTTCTTCTATCTTTTCTATTTTCTTTAACCCTAATGACTCGTATTTCTGTATTATTTGAGTTGGACGTGTGTTGTATTAGTCAGCTCATATAGTATAGATTTACGGGCCGTTACAGTTGGTATCAGAGCTTAGGTTTAGCGAACACCTAGGCTTTGGTGGGGGTGTACTTGTTAGAGATAGGGTCAGTAGTACCCTAGAATGAGTTGAGTGTATATATGAGAGAGCGTATTTGTAAGTTGATATAAATTTGTTTTATATTGTGTTGGCTTGTCTATTGAATAGTTTATGAATTCTGGTCGAATCGTGGGATGCCACGACGTCGATATGAGTTTCTAAATACTTGAACAGAAGAATCGACATAATATTGTTTTAAAGTAGGTAAATGAAATAATTTTTCCAAAAACTATATTTTGATATAAAGGAATAATTTTCTGAAATTATTATAATATATTGATGTGTTGGTTGCTATAATCAAATGCGATTATAAAATTGAAATGGTTATATATAACCAAATAGAACTTGTATATGAATAATATATGCAAATGTGATCAACTAAAATTGAATTCAAACGGTAAATTGGAATTTAAATCCCGTAAGGTTGGAATTTTTTTTTTAAAGTATATTAGAATAATATAGCATTATTTTGGGAAGGATTTTGGATAAAAATCATTTTGAATGGATTTTGAAAGTGATAAAGCACTGAACTCAATTCAGTAGCTGGAAAATAATTCTGATGATGACTGCAGCATCATCGGTGTTCATTTTCGAGTTTCTATGTGATGGATTACTACCTTAGAAAAGTTTTTGATGGAAAATTGTTTGAAAGAAAACAAGTTGTGGAAAAAAATTCAAATGTTTTGAATTTAAAATAGAAATGAATATATGTATATATATTTATGGGATTTCAAAAGGATTGAAATGAAACCCGGGAATTTTGAAATCTAAATTTAACTTAAACAAGTTAAATGGATCAAAGTGAATAAATTGATTGGAATAAATTTGAATAGAATATGAATTGATTATCGTTCAGATAAAAGGAATATATGCATATTTGATATTGAATATGAATGAAAACCAAAAGTTTTGGTTGGAACTCAATTTGTAGAAGTATGAAATGTTGAGTTCAACATAAGTGAATTTCTGAAAAGTAAATGGGTTAGTAGCATTTTTTTCTACCTTGGTAATTTTGGGGACGAAATTCTTTTAAGGGCGGAAGAATGTAACGACCCGTATTTTTGGTCGATTAATTTTAAATATTTTATATCGTTTTAAAAATTGAGTTGATAATATAAATGAATTTTTATATTTAGTTATCGATTTAAAAATCGATTTCGATTTAATACCGAATATATTAAATTATCGTAATACGAAATATATTGAAATCGAAGTTGAAAACTGAATCAAATCAATTCAGGTGACCGATATAAATTTTATTTGAGTCTAGTAGATGATAATAATAATTTATTATCAAAGAATTTATTTGTGTTGAATTTAAATTATTTTATATCAAGTTAATATGGTTATTTTATATATACATTCGAATTAAAATTTATAATCTATTCGGTTGAGTTCAGAAAAGTGTTATAACGTTGAAACGGCAGTGGTTACGTTAAAATAGCGGTTCGCGGTTAAGTAATGAACCCCGTTATTATTTTAGTGGATATGCACGAGATCAAATCGATATGTGTTTAAAATAAAGTGAAAATCTCTTTAACTCAAATCGTTTTCCTTTTTAATAAAATAAAAACCGCTTTATTTCCAATCAAATAAATTTTTAGGTACTTAACCTATAACCTACGTTGTACCATTCACAGCCCTATTCCTTTGTTCCTAAGTAATTCATCTATAAATCACGAATCCTCTCTTCACTCTGAAAATCAAAAACCGCAAGCTTCCAATTAAAAATGGTTCACTTCTTCCTTAAACCAGAATCACTCCTTTCCCCATTTATCTCGTTCAAATAAAAATAAGGAGTCTCACTTCATTAAATCCTTTCAAAATCGAATCCACGAAAATATTAAAGAGAGCGAAGTCAAAATCAAGGAACCCAAAAATCTTCTGTAGCTCGAAGACCTTCTGGAGACTCGCGATTTATAGTTGCTCGATTCAGCGTTAAAGAGGCCCGCGAGTTAGAAATTGCGATGGGAAATCGCTGATTCATTGAAACTCGAGTCAACCTAGAGGCATGCAGTGGAGTTTTGGTTTATGCCCTCTGGCTACGGCGAGTTTAGGGTGCGATGGTTTCCTCCTTAGTTCGATCTACCCAGGCGAGGACTAGGGGTGGAGTCGCGATGATTCTGGAGGGTTATTGGCCATGGGAATGACATTGATGAGTTTCAGTATGGAAGCAGGTTGGCTTGGGGTTCCAGTAGAAGACGCGATGAAGTTCCAGGTCGCGATTTCACCACAAGCGACCTCGTGATGGAATGAGGAGTTCGGATTTGGGTTTTTGTAGGGAAAAGTCTGTGCTGATTTTTGAGGGAGGTATGTGGATCTAGGGAGTTTGGGCAGAGGGGTTTAAAGCAGTGAGCAGTTGATCAGACCAGGTATTTGCAGCAGCGGTGAGATCATACCAAGGTGGTGCAACAGCAATAGATAGTTGTTGTAGTGATTTAAGGGATGGTGGGGTGTCTTCGAGTTGTTCGATAAAATGTTAAAATGGATAATTGCGGCTTGGGGCTGATTGACCGTCAGTATTGGCTGAATTGCTTCATGGTGGGTCAAGACGATTATGGTATACGTTTTCAAAATTTAAAATACGTAGGATAAACTATTTATTTGTTTTGATAGTTAATTTAAATAAATGGTAGCTTACTCGATAATAAAATTAAATACTTGTAGGTGCAAATAAATTCATTCGAAATAATTCGGGTTCATTCGTAGCCGTGAAGATACGTCGTTTAACAGGATATTCGGCAAACTAAAATTCAAGTGAGTAAATCTCACTTAAAAATTTATTTTTATCGTTAAAAATAAATTGTTGACTGCTTGGTTGCTTTTATGAATTGTTTACCAGTCTTGGTTATTGCATATATTAGTTATATTAGGCTTGGTGATTGTGGTTATTATTATATATATTGGATATTGAATTTCCTACGGTACCATTAGCGGATGCCCGCAGTATCATTAGCGGATGCCCCTAGCGCCCACGTATATAAGTGGATCCCCTTTTATACCGCGATATCCATCCTTGAAGCAGGATTGGTATTATTTATGTGACTAACATCTGTGGATGCAGGGAAAACAGGTTGGAGGAATCTAACTGGATTCCTCAAATTTATTTATTACTGTTTACATATCTATATGTGTGTGATGTGTTGAATTGGATTATTGGTTTGCTTATTTGGGAACTTAAATATCACTAGCCCTAGAGATTGATATTTAAAGATATCATAAAAAGGATTTTTAGATTTAAAAAGGAAAAATATATTTTTCTGAATAGAAATTGAATTTCAGATTTGGCTAGGAGAATATTAAAAAAAAATTAGAAATAAAAACAAGTAGTTGAATTTATGAACGATGTTTATAATTGAGTAGAAAAATTATCATTTGATAAATTTTGGAATGCAAACTCAAGTGTTAATTTGGAAAAGGAAATTTATCTTCCGGAAATAGAAATGGGATTTGAAATCAGAAACTTGTTTAATATTTAAAACAAGAAGTGTTATTTATAAATGATTTATAAAAAAAAAAGGAATTTTATTGGAAATTTTACATTAATCCAGGTATGAACTTGAAAGGGATTTTTAAATGGGAAAGAAAGGGAAATTTTACCTTTCGAAATAGAAATGGCATTTCGAATAAATTGAGAGATATTAATTTGTTTTTGAAATAAAAACAAGTTGCTGGAATTATAAACGCTGTTTATAAATGGAAAGAAATATTATCATTTGATAATATTAAACCTTAATTTCAAGTAAGGGATTTAAAGAAGGAAATTTATCTTTCGAAGTGAAAATTTGGTTTCAAATGGAAGTTGAATCTAATAAAGAAGTGAATTTATAAACAAGATTTATAAATGTGATGAAGTAATGTTCATCGTGCAATTTGGAAATAAATTTCCAAATGTAAGAAATGGTGTAGAAAGCGAGACTTAAATCGAGTTTGTGTATTACAAGCTGTTATCTATCTCAAGATAAGAACGTTGTCGATCAAGGTCTGAGAGGTAATTAGAATACCCCAACTTGAACGACTTCACTATTATCAACGGATGATATTAGTTTGTAATGAAAATGGATATTGAATAAATTGATTTTTTCCATGAAGGAATTTATAATTGGAATTCGATTCTATCAAATTTTATAAATAATTTAACTCCAAGTGGATTTGAAATGAATATAGAATTGGAGTTTGAAAGAATTCATAGCCGAGTTATGAATGTGAAAGTAAATAATCGACAGTTTGAATGATCAGAATTGTTAAGTCAAATTTGGATAACGGGTTTGAATTATTTTAAATACTGAAATAGAGTTGAAATTTATTTATAAACAAAGTTTTAAACGTTAAAGTAAATTTAATTAAAACGAACTCGCCGCAGCGTGGTAGTTCGTAAATTGGCGATTCGAAGTTCAATTGAGTATACAGAGCTCAATATAAGTCGAAATTCGATGAAATGTATACTAGACAGGTATGGGATAAAGGGAATGAAGAGTATGAAGATTTATATTTAAGTGCCCGACAAAAGGTACACGTTTAAATTTCCATATAAGGTTTTATGCACCGAATCGGCAAGCCGCTTGGCTTTTTGATTTTCTTTTCGAATGGAAAGAGCCTAGAGAGGCGAGTTGAGGTTTGAACTTTTTACCGGTACAAAGGAGGTTATGGCGAATTTTTCCGGAAATTTAAGGAGTTAGAATTTTTTTAAGAAATTTTGATAATAGAAATCGATATAACAAGATATTTAGAATTCAATAAGAAAACTTAAAATAAAATATTAGAAAAGGCTAGTGATTGTGAAATTGTTTGATGGATGTTTATTTTTCCTTTGATAGTTAAAACACCGGCTATCAAAGATTTTTACCATCGTTGTCGATACGGAGAGACCGGTTGGATTTAATATCTGAAAACCACTCCGTATAGGCATAAGCATTGCGAATTAGATTATGCTGAAGATAATCGAAGACGGAGTGAGATTCTAAGAGCTGTTATGTTTGTCCAGTCCCAGGACAACTTGTATGGACGAATGTCTGACAGAGTATTCCTAACGGTCACATAAGACGATCTTTTCAAGGTATTACATTTGGTGGCGGAGAAATTCGTTTCTCTTAGCTTTTATACCTGTAATATCTTTGAGAAGATTAACTGGTGATTTGACGGGTTTGACGATGTGGCATTCAAAGTGTATGGTGGCTAGATGTTCTAAATGATAGACGTAGCCTCAAGCCTCATAACCGGGAAATGACAAATTTCGGGCAGGCAGCATGGCTATGTGGGTCGCACCCATTAGGGTGTATAATCACCTATCTAGAGAAATTCCTTTTACTTCTTTAATCTATTCGATGCTGTCCCTTTTTGGGAAACGGTGGTTTGAGCCCAACCGTTGGTGATATACATTCGATACACTCAAGCGAAATGAGTGGTCGGTCATGTGTGGGCCGGGTTGCAATACGTTCTTGTTGAACCCAGTGTATTCCCCTCTAGACATACACTATCGGAAGGTGGTCCCATACCTTGTCATAGTTGGAATCCAATCTCCAATAAGCACCCTGCGGTTTTTGATCTTATACTATATATGTAGAGCGTGAGATGCAAGCGTTCTACTATTTGGCTATTTATTTGATTAGACATTATTATAATACCACTAGATTTTGATATCAGAAATGGTTTGGGTTATTGTAAGGTAAAAACCGTCCGTGTTTATGTGTGGACTGGTCTTACTATTATCCTTTTCTTTCAAAAGATTTTTGAAGTTAAACCATATGGTTGGAGTTCACTCACACCAGTCCCATGACTGACCCAGAGTTTATTTTGTTTGTTTTTCCTAAACTCTTGGGTGCCCAAATTTGTACGGGCAGGTCTAGTGCTTCAGGCTTTTACAGATACACTTAGAGGAGCTGGAAGCAGGAGGCTTCACCGTTAGTTATCTAAAGTTATTTCCGCTGTATCAAATGTCATGTTGTACTCTGATGATGGTATGTATATATGTACAAAACAGATTTGTATTCCAAAGTTATGTTATATAGTATATTTTATTCGTTCCGCTGTGAGATTCTGTATTGTTATTTCTGTTCTTCTTCTATCTTTTCTGTTTTCTTTAACCCTAATGACTTGTATTTCTGTATTATTTGAGTTGGACGTGTGTTGTATTAGTCAGCTCAGATAGTATGGATTTCCGGGCCGTTACACTACCATACCCAAGGTAGCACACTCCCAACTAAGTTGCTGCAAACCATTTAACATGAAGCCTCTAAATGCTTAATACCTCACCCAATTACTAAAAAAAGATGGACTCTTCGGCCACCTACATCCTCACTCAAAATATAATGCATATAAGGCGGATTTGATGATCACTTAATGCCTTGATAGGTAGTTACTAACATGTATTATTTATTACAGGACACTAGCTAATAAATCCTTTAACTACTAATTAAGTCTTCCGTCATTCACATATCCCTATACTATAAGACGCATAATGCAAAACGATCATATGCAGTAACTTACTACCTAGTAGGTAGATGATATCTCGCCTTTTAAGACCTAACCAAGGCATACTCCTATGTTACTATCTAAATAGTATAACCTGGGAAATCTCTAGCCATTTTATACTTTTCCTAGAGAGGAAGGCCCTATTGATAAGGCAGTACTTAACTATCACATCCCTAAGTGGATTTTAATCCCTAAGCGGACTTTAGTCCTAGGCAACACATAACTAGAGCACCCAATTAGCCATTCAATATTTACACTGGAAAGAGATGAGCCCTATGATCACTTAATACTATATGAAGGTGGACCCAGTGGTTATTTTCCATACTTCTAAGGATAAATCTATAAGGAAATGGGCAAGTTTTAGTCACTTATGTAACAACCCGAATTTTTACAACACGTTAAATCAAGAATCAAGACAGAATTAAATTATAAATTCTGAATCAAGTGAAACGGTTTGTGCCATTGCGTTCGTCTCGGAAAAATACGCGAAATAGAGTCCGAATTTTCGAGAATCGGAGTCCGTATGACCCGTTAAAGGCCCAAAGAAGATTTCTGGAAATTTGAACTTCGGAAATAGCTTTGGAAATCAGATCTGGGGCTAGGCGGGGAGTTTCCCGCCTAGGCCACGTCGACAGGGCTGTCGACAGGCCTGTCGACTTGGGCCCAGACCAAGTCGACAGCCCTGTCGACTTGCCTGTCGACAGGGGGTGGTCGGGGCAAGTTGCCTGGCGCACCTGTTTGTCTCACCTGGTCTTGTTCTTGGGCTGGTTCTGGAAGCTTCCGAGATCTGATGGTCCTGATCTATCCTAGGGTTAATCTAAGGGCCTAAAACTATCCTAATCTCTATAAAAAGACCCTAAACCTAACCTAAATCCCTAAAAATCAAACCTAGCAACTAAGTGCTGCCAAAATCAATTTTGATCATAGCCTCCATCTCCAATCCCTAGAGCCTATGCATTCAAATCGGGTTCAAATCAAAAGGTGCAAGCTTGCTACACCAAATAGAGGCCAAATCAACATTGCTATGCGAGTTTCATGAAGGTTCTTCTTCAAAGGAGCCACCTTCCTTCGTCAAGATGATGCATGACCCCTTTTCTAAGCCTTGCCTATGTAAGTTCTAGCTACTTTTGGATCAAAACGGTATTTTTAATGTTGACATGGGATAAAATGAGATAAAGCATAAGTATGCATGTATGTGAACCTAACTTTGTCCCTTTTCTATGATCTATGACCTTAGACTAAGATGTAGCAACTTAATCATGTCACTCATGTTATGTTTAGCCTAGTTTATCTTGCAAGTTTGGATCTTTGTCTATGGAAGATTTGCATGAACCTTTGGGAACCATTTGACTTGTGAAACATAGGCAAATACTTGACCTTGGGGCTTATGCATGCATATGAACACAAACCCCTTATGTTTCATGCATGTTTGTGGCAAAACCTCCTTATGATATTATGCAAGTTTGTGGCCAAATCCTATATGATAGTATGCATGCTTATGGTCAATCCCTATATGACTCTATCATGCATGTTTTAAGGCCAAACCCCCATATGACGTCATGCATGTTTGGAGCAAATCCCTTTTGTGGCATCGTGCATGTTTTGGGGTCTACATGTAGCCATAGTATACCTACTATGTTGACTCGCTTTGCTTGCGTTGGGAAAACACGATTTTGGGTAGTTAGATAAACATGAACATGTCGCGAAATCTTAACTTGAATATGACATGTGTTTATACTTGAAAATACGACTTGAAAGATAACATGGAAGTTGACATGTAAGTATGCATAAAAACATAAGCTTGGGAATTTACCTATTAAGTTAGGTCTACCCATTGGGAATTTACCTATTAAGTTAGGTCTACCCAATTGCTTGAAAACTTGACTATGAACATGACACTAGACTAAACATGAAAGTGGCCAACTCGAGGTTGGGTTGAGTTTGCAACGTAAAACTACCCGGAACCGACCGGCCTAACTAGTAGTTGCAAACAATAGGACTCAATGTGAGAAGTTGGTCATGTTGTGCTTGAACCCGAGGTTAGACCAAGTTGTGGTGTAAATCTACCCGGACCCGCCCGGCTTAACTAGTAACCACAACAAAGTCTAATGTGAGAGGTTGGGGTGCATTAAATAATTAATGCCACATAATAGGGTTAAGTTAATTTGATTAATGAGGCTTAACCAAATATGACATGGACAAATGGGTTAAGTAATTTGATTAGGCTAATGATACTTAACAAAACATGACAGGGTTGGGTAGGTTAAGTAACTTGATTTGCCTAACGACACTTGACCATTTTTATACGACTAGTGGACGGGATTAAGTTAACCAACACTTAATCAATCCAACACGATAACGTGATAAGGTTAAGTAAATTTTCTTAATGACACTTAACCGTATAATACAGTTAATGGATGGGGTTAAGATTAGACTTAACTAATCTAAACATGGTAATCGGATGGGGTTAAGTTAGCCTAGACTTAATTAATCCAACTTGGTAATTCAATGGGGTTAAGTTAAACACTTAACTAATTTAACACGATGATTTGATGAGGTTAAGTGACCTATACTTAACCAATCTAACTCGTTAATTTGATGAGGTTAAGTTAACCTATACTTAACCAATCTAACGTGAAAACATGATAAGGCTAAGTCACGAATCGTTTGAATGCGCTTGACCGATATGACTCAGTAATTAGATAAGGTCAAGTTAATACATATACTGAACCAATCTAAAATGATAATTAGATGAGGTTAAGCCATGAATTGCTTGATATACTTAACCAACTTGACACATGGTTTGTAGGGTTAAGTTTTGGACCTGGATACCTAGCCAATTGTGACATGGTTTGTAGACGGGTTAAGTTGTGAACTTAAGTGACACTTAACCCATTAGATAAACTCTAATTCGGAGGATTAGGTAAATAACCATAGTTAACAAGGATTATGGAAATAAGGCTAAGTGGTAAACCTTAGTTAAAAGAAACTAAGTAATAATTCTTAGTCAAGGAAATTTGGACCACCTCTTAGATAGATGAGTAACCCGATACGGTAGGTCATCGTTTAAGTATACGTGTAGGAGCAGGCTATCTGATTTAGATAAAGGCTCCAGCGAACTGGGTAACGAAGCAGCGGCTTCGGGGAACGTGAGGATATTCTTGGGATCCCTCTGTGAGCTGCCAGGTCATTATACTAGGCTCTCGAGAGGTTGAGGTCTGCGGTAGAAGAACCAAGAATATGCCTTGGTTGCTATGCGAGCGACCTAAAGACTGGGGTGGATAGCAGTGAGTCGACGAATACATAAGGTGCCCGAGATAGCAAGTTCGTCGATCATCTACCATCTTAAGTCAAGCATGTACGTACGGAAAGGCAGGGAACACCCAACAGACCATAATTGCTATCTAATTATGGGTGAGGTAGGCCGTAGGATGTGGGCTGGCCGGAGTGTAGTTCTCATGCAAGATTTTCTCTTGTGTTGCCTTTCACTAGTTGAGGGAGGGGTCTCGTGGGACCATAGCCACGTGTAGAAAAGCAGACCTTAGTATCTGCATCGGCAGATAAATCTAAAGCTCCCGACCGAGTCCTGTATTTCTTGTTTTACCCTGTGACAGGACTCGGATGGCACGACGTGATACATGTGCATACAGTTATAGAAAAACGATTCACGATGAATGCGGGGGAAAAAGGGCGCGGTTGAGGGTTAGCGTAATCCCTAGTGGCCTAGGTGGTTTAACCCAAACCGAAATACGAAAGCGTGCAATAGGTAAGCGTAATCCCTAGTGGTGCTAGGTGGCGTAAGTCCTAGTAGTTCAAACGATGATTCATATGGAAGAGCCTAGTTAGAACAAGGGTGACAGTCCAAACGATTTCAAGGATAATACGACATGAGGAAGCCCGTACGAGGTACGGCAAAGGACTGAACTTATATACATGGAAAGAAACATATGATTTGAGTAACCTATATATGCGATATATTAGGTTGACATGGACCATTACACGACTTTGAGTAAGGGACATTCATGGTTAACACATAACAAGGCGGGGATACTAGTACGAAGGGTGCAGAGCAAATATACATGTTAGAACTAGGAAGAATATACATAATAGATACCGTGGGATGTTAGACGGGGCAGATACCTTGGGATAATGTACTCGATAGAAATCTGACGATGTGATACCTTGACTTATCATAACACCGTAGTTTATCATGATACCTTAGTTTACCTTGCCACAGTAGTTCAACCGGCTACCCTGGTTTAGTTTATCTATCTTGTAGTTATCCTTATGTTTACTTTCAGTTTATGCATGTCATGTTACCTTTACCTGTTTTTATACTGGAAGTAGATAGGACTTACTCAGTCTTTTTGATTGACCCGTTTTGTTTCGCCTCTTTTCTTCCGTTCCCCCCCCCCCCTCCAGGTTACAGGGAGGAAACAATGCTGTTTAGTTCGGACTTCTTCCACTTGAAGGTCATCATGGATGGCTTGGACTTTTCTTGGCTATGGCTACTTCACTGTTTTACTTGGGGAATAATTTATGAAAAAGTTTTTATGCTTCTTTATTATTATTGCAAGACAGGTTTCGATGTACTCTGATGTAAAAGGCTTTAGACCTTAATTATTAAATGTTTATGAAAGTTCAATTTTACTTCCGCTATTTTATATGTTCTGTCTTGTGATATTTCTGTGCATGTTTACCAATAATGCCCCTCTAAAGCTAGTGCATTCCTTTGCGAGTGACCCTAGCGGAGGCGGGGTGTTACAACTTAATACCCCTAAAGATGGACCTAACTACTTAAGACCATTGTCAGGCTACGACACTCAATTTACTCTAGGTCTTTTCGTTTAGAAAGGAGGAAAATCGCATGGCCACTTAGTACCTCAACACTTGAAGTAAGCCATTTGGAACGTTCCTAACCACAATATCATAATTATCATAGGCTCCTATGATCAATGATATCTCACATCGGTTGTACGTACATTAGATTACTAGAAAGTGCAAACTTATGTCAAATGACTCAACTGACCTCACATCAGTTGAACGTACATCAGACTGCTAGAAAGTGCAAACTTCTACCAAATTACTCAACTGACCTCGCATCATCAACTACTAAGTCTAGTCTCCTATATTTTTAATTTATAGTACTAATTTGGATATTAAGTTTTAGCTTGTTATAAGATGAAATTGATGTTCCTAAGATAAGACCTATAACTCTAAGATAATTTATTAGACTTAGTATAATTATGGTAATCATGCCCGAAATCTTCATTAAATTTAAGAACATAACTGTCGCATGACATTAATAACCATAACAACCATGTTTTCTATGGCAATGGACATTACAATAAATGCTATTAATATTAGTCTTATTTATTCCCATCAACTTGTATTAATTATAGCTCATTAATTACCTCCAAGTTTATTATAATATTGATTATCCATAAATTTGACTTTCAACTTTTAATTCTTATTTACTCTAATTGTATATTTTTTGAATTATATAATTTATTATCACATTTAATCCCAATAATCCCAAAGTTACAATTGTTAATCCTACGTTTATTACAACTAACATTGATCTATACCCATAGTTTACAGAGAACATTTTAAATTCAAGCCTAACCTAAGTGTCAACCTAATAACAATAATAGCTAATGTTAATTACGTGCAATTCAGACAAACAAGATATTTTTATGTAGCGCAATATTTACATATATTCTAATCTTCCTAATCCTAACAATTTACGTTTTAGTCTACACTGTTAACTAGAACAATTTTCTCATGTTCTGATTTGCTAGAATTCAAAATCTCATGAATAGTTCTTTTGCTACAATTTCCACAAATTTGCCTAAATATTAAGAAAAAGAATACTGGCATATTTAAATTTACAAATAGTGGGCCATCTTTCATTTCAAATAAATATTATAAACTACATACAAAGCATAATTCACACATCTTTTCCTTTATATATTGTGCATATTCCTTATAGTTTTAAACAAGGTTTTTTTGGAAAAAAATTACAAGTAGACTAATATATATAAAAAAAATACCCTTATACAAACTGAAACATAGACATTTCTACACTAAAATGGGCAATTTATACAAATCCTACTTTTACACCTATTTTTACAGATCTAGACACTATTGTGACTATCATTTTAGTATCTTTAGGGATTGATTTCCCAGATCTAGGTATAAACACTAACCAAAACACACAAAAGAGTATGTAAGCCAAATTTAGATATTTTAGTGAAAAGCCTATAATTCCAATAAACAAATTCAAGAATATAATTAAAACTACACCAAAGAGCAAGATTTGATATTACAAATAATATATAAATTTCTCATTCACCTTGTAGTTTTTTTCCAATCACAGATCTGAATTGTAGATTTTAGGTTTCATTCTAAATCCATCCAGATCCATATAATATGTATAAAAGGGGAGACATACATACTAAAAATGTAGACCAAGATAAATAAATGGAACAGGGAAAGAAAATAAGATTGGAAACAATTTACCTCACACACAAAACACATCTTTTCTTAGAATTATGAATTCGTTTCCTTCAATTATTGTACATAGAATTGAAATATATTTATTTTAAAAAGATGGAAGAGACTGAAGAATTGGAAATGACAAAGCTTTGTGGTGCCTCCAGAAAATGTGAGAAAAGACAAGTGGGGGTATGCCTTTATTTTCAGGTGCTGGAAAGGCCCTAAACAGTTAGATTTAAGCTTAATAAAAATCTGTCCATTAACAAAATAAAAATACTCCACTAAAACCTAACCGCCACTAGTCAGAACGACCAAGAGGTCGATTAAGCGGTCGACCGCCTTAGTCGACCTAAGAACGGTAGGGTCAAGCGATAAATGGTGGAGTTAATATTATTTATTTATTTTGCTTGTTTTCCATTCATAACCTTTCATATTATATCCTTCTTATAGTTGACTAGAATTCCGTCACAAACACAACTTGTAAGTTTCGTGGTTAAATTCCATCATTTGCTCAAATTGCATTTTTGGAGCCTAAATAAATAACTAATTTAACTAACACCAAATTTCAGGGTGTTACAAAAATCTTGAGTAACGCAATCTTTAATAAAATATTAGAAATACTGAATATAATATTAAATACTAAGAATAATAATATAATTTAGAAAGGTAATTAAAGACTTTATTCACTATGACAAACAAGTTCAACTCACGACTATACAAGCTAACAGCATTGAGAAAAAAACAATGAGATATACAAGATTTTATAGAAAAAACTCAATGCAATTAACTAAACTACTCTAAAGCAAAAAGCAACATTGCATCAACTAACTCTCTTCAAGGAATCAACATCAACCATTCAGCAAGAATCTCAAAGAATTTCCGCATCTGAACTAACAACTAAAAATCAACCAGCAGATAACACTTCATATGAATATCTATTGCATCAACCATACATACATCCAGTCTTCCTTAAAATTGCATTATGAATCACTGTGAAAAGCTCATATGCATTCAAGGCTACTGAAGTAAACACTCTTCTATTTCTTTCTACCAAAACTTCCAACACAAAAATCTTTAAAAAATTTAAAAGCAACAAACTCCTACTCGACTTCCATCTTGTTGCCTTAAACAGGTTAAACCATTCGTCTCTACTACTGCTAGCATGCTGATGAAACTTTCCAAATGCAAGCACTCGCCACTATAATTGGAATACAAAAGAGCATTCAACATATAAATGATTGTTACATTTAGAACCGCCCTACAGATAACACAAATATCATCAAAAATAATCCCTAATTTAAGCAACTTGTCTTTCTCAGTCCATAACCTTCTTAACTTAGCTGAGCTACTATGAGGCAATAGTAATTCACCATCATGAATCATATCATCCACTATAGCTGAATCTGCAATACCACTATTCCTCCTCAAATTATAGTCTGCAACATTACTTAAAACCAACCCTTTACCTGCCCTTGGAGAGTGCCAAAAGGATAAACCAGACAATTTATCAGCAAAACATTAAACAAAAGGTAGGAAAAGTTCTCTAACCTTCAAGACTTGCCTCCAACTCTAACTACGGAAACTTGGAATAGGCATAGTCCAGAAGTTTTTCTTACCAATCAGATTGTTCTTCACATACTTAGACCACAAGCATGTATCATTAGTGAAAATATTGTCAATATACACTGACACAACAGCTTTATTCCATTGAAAGAGGTTAATTATTCCTAAATCACCATTCCTTTTATCTTCACATAATTTCGAAAAAGCAATAGGAATAATCTTCTTAGAAAAAGGATCACCATGCCATAAAAATTTATTCATAGCACTAACCACCATATTAATGAGCTTTAATGGAAGAATGTAGTGTCTAGAGTAATATGTAGTCATCGACGTAATAATAGATTGAATAATAGTAAGCCTTCCAACTTGAGATAGTTGACAAGAAGGCCATTGCTTCATTTTTCCAATGATTTTTTCATATAAGGACATACATTTCTCTTTAGTGATCCTTCTAGTGAAAAGAGGTAGTCCTAAATATTTCGAGTTATCAGGTAGGACATTCAAACCAAAGAAGGCTACAAGTTCATCCTTATTAGATTAACTTAACCCGGCAATTTTAATATGAGATTTATTCAAATTAATCTCCAAACCAGTAATCTTATAAAAAGACTGCAGAACAGAGAGTTTTCATTGAATATTTCTCAAAGATGGCTTAGTGAAGATTATTGGATCATCAACAATACACAAATGAGTAATCAATGGATTTTTACATCGAGGGTGTAGATGAAAATTACCTAACATCACTTGATTGATGACCAAAGAATTAAGAAGCTCCATAACACAAATAAATAGATAAGAGGAAATGGGATCACCCTGCCTAACTCCACGCTTTCCTTTAAAATAACCATCCAACAAACCATGTCTAGAAATTGAAAACTTTGGCCTAGAGATGCAAATATAAATCCAAGCTAAAAAGGGTTTTGGAAAGTTCATTCTCGACAAAATGGCAATTATAAATGACTAAGAAACACTATCAAACGCTTTCTTGATATCAAACTTTAACATACAACGAGGAGATATATTCTTTCTATCATATCCATGGAGTAATTCTTGAGAAACCAAAACATTGTCACTGATGGAACTAGCAGGCACAAATGCAGACTAATTGTATGAAATTAATGTAGGTAGAATAGCTTGAATTCTATTGGCCAAAACCTTTGAAGCAATCTTATAAAACACACTACGACAGGATATTGGTCTAAAATCAGAGACATATGAAGGATTTTCCACTTTTGGCACTAAGGGAATGAAGGTTGCAGTTAATGTAGGAGGCAAAAAAATCGATAGGAAAAAATATTGAATAGCTTCAGTAACATCTTTGCCAATAATACGCCAACATTTTTGAAGAAAAAATGCATTAAACCCACCAGGTCCACCAGAACTGGAAGGATCCAAACCATAAACCGCTGACTTAATCTCATCAATAGTAACAGGTTTAATAAGCTCCATAGATTGGCAATGAGATAAAAAAGGTAGCTCAATGTGAAATAGAGGGTCAACATTAATAGGAGGTAAGGAATTGGGGGATAATATAGAAATAAAACAGTTAACATAAGCTTTATCAATATTAACTTGAGAAGATAAAAGGTTACCTTCTACATCATACATCATATAAATTGCCTCCTTTACTTTATTGATTTTCAGAGAATTATGAAAATAAATAGAGTTCCTATCTGCTTCCAAATCCCTTTTGATATATGCTCTCTGCTTCGAGAATTGAAATTCCATATCCAACAAATTTTTAAGCTTGTCCTGTAACTCCTTCTCCAAAATTTGAAGTTGTGAGTCATATGGATTTCCTACTAAAGAATTTTGCACTTGAATTAGCTCAGATCTCACAAGAGTTGAATGCCTGAGTGCATCTCCAAAAGTATGTTTAGACCAAGCTTTGAAATGTAATTTTAGTAACCTCAATTTATATAGCAACATATCTAAAGGATTCCTTCCATAGCTTTGATTCCAGACCTGCAGCAAAATACTGGAAAAATCTACATGAGATAACCAAAAATTTAAAATTTTAAAAGAAGACTTCCCCTTTTCAATGGCATCAACGTACCCCTAGTATAAAAGAAGAGGAAAATGATCAAAATTAGTGGGAGGGAGAGTTTGATAAGAAGGACAGGAACAAATGTTAAGAAAGGATGAGTTAACAAAGATATGATCAAGCTTACAAAGAGTAGGATTTCCAGAATGACTTTTGTTTGACCAAGTATATGTAGGACCAATCCAATTAAGAGGAGTCAGTTTAGATTTAATGATAGCTTTATTTAGAGGAGCTATGTCATTAAAACAGAGAGAGAGCAACCACCCAATTTTTGAGAAACAGAGAAGATGCAGTTAAAATCCCCACCTAATATCCAAGGATAGCCATGTGGATTTAAGTGGAAAAGATTATTTAAAAAAGCATGCCTTAGAGAAGAAGCATTATGAGCATAAAATGAAGTGAAAAGGAAAATAGTATTAGAAGGAAGATAGACACAATTGTCGTGAATATACTGATCCGAAGAAGATAAATTAGTAAGACTATAAAACTGAGGATTCCACAAAGTTAGAAGACGACCAAACAGCAAGATTATGATCAGATTTCCATCTAGGAGATATAAATGCCACTGCTTTAGATGTTGAAATCATATCCAGCTTGGTTTCAGATAGACATAATAGATGAATATTCTTGCTATGAATGAAGAATTTAATTTCACTTTGCTTTGAAAGAAGGTTCATCCCTCTAATATTCCAAAAGCATATATTATGTATCATTTCTTAACTTGTGGGAATTTAATTGATGGAGTAGGATTCTTCCTAGTATTTCTTTTCGAAAGGGATTTTTGATTTCCAATTGGCAAAACTTCATCTTGTTTAAAACAGTACCATCATCAATATCATCATTTGTAGCTGAATTCGAAACTGATTTCTTCTTCTTACTTTTCTTTGATTTCAACGTAGACTTTGACACAGAAGCCATAAAATCACTAATCAAAGATTTTGGAGGAATAGTAGTAAAGTCCTTCTCATTAAAATCTGATGATGAGAAGACATTAGAAACATCAAGACCAACAGATTGTTTAGGAGGTGGAGGAAGAGTGATGTTTTTAGGAGGAGCAGGATGGGAGTACAATGAAGAATTACAACTATTGGAAGTGGTTGAAGGTATTTGAAAGCTAAAAGAATCACATGATTGATTACCCGGTGAAGAAGAGTATGAAGATGAAGATGAACATGATAAGGAGTTATGTGAGGAGGACAAGCTTTGAGGATTATTATTCAAAGAAGCTGGTAAATCAAAAACAGAAGAAAAAGGATTATCAAAGATACTGTCACCTTGCACTTGTTTTCCTTTATGAATAAAACTATCATCAGATTTATTTCTAGAACTATGATCAACTTTACTTTGTATAATACTATTACCATTCATGTCAACTATCACAACATTTTGATTATCACTGCCAAGAATTAAAGTATAAACATCCATACTTTCATTATTATTTACTTGATGAATTATCCCAGAAGAACCATTACCCCTAATCCTAACAACCTTGTCCAAAGCCTCATTAACATCTTTTTGCACATCAGTCCCAAATTTGGCATGTTTCCTCATCCAAACTTGCTTCTTCTTATTAGTCACCCTATTCCACCCATACTGATTATTATGATCTGGAACTGATTGCCTAACTTTGCTTTCGACTACATTTACAGTCGCATTCCTCTGCTTACTATCATCAACATAAGGTTCACTTGAACTATCATTTAACTTGGCATGAATATCAAATTGAATAGTTGAGTGACCAAAGACTTTGCACAAAGTGCAAATACTGGGCTTCCAATCATAATAAACAATAACTGGGGGACAATTATCACCAAAATCACATAATTCAATACAATGGGATAATTTTGAATCTACATCAACCTCTACAAGCACCTTAGCATACTTAATCCTATGCATTTTCTCCATATTCGTATCAAAACAAATAAGCCTACCAACTTGACAAGCCAACCAATTGATTCCCATTAAGGTCCATAACAACAATGGAATACAGTGTAAATGAATCCATATAGGTACTCTCTTAATTTGTGAATTTTCATTACCTATAGATGGATCCCATCTAGTTATTATGAACATACGGCCCCTAATGAAAATAGGATCAGCTTTCAAAACTTTCTCTC
Source organism: Allium sativum (assembly GCA_030737875.1). NCBI lineage: Eukaryota > Viridiplantae > Streptophyta > Magnoliopsida > Asparagales > Amaryllidaceae > Allium > Allium sativum. Next base: position 1,009,985,959 of record CM060926.1, on the reverse strand, counting down.
TATCCATATCATTTGCAAATTCAAAATAAAAATAGAGACCATCCGATTTAATATCTACATCACCATTTAATGTCCAAAACCATCGAAGACAATTTTCAATAGACAGGTACGATAAAGATCCATCAAGAAAGAAACCCACAAGAAAATGATTCCAACATTCATACCTTCCTCCTTTACAATTGCAGGAGGATTCCTCTTAGTTTTATCCTTGATCTTTTCAAACTGTAGAGGCTTATATGAATCAACATTTCTTGGCAAAGAATTGAACATGGAAAGATAATCCGACTTTGTAACAGGAGCAGGATTCTTTGAGTCATTCGACGAATTGATTAACACAGAAGTAGAAGGATTAGATCCTTCATAAACCATCGAAGGATTCGAAGCTAGAGTAGGATCAGCCAAACCAGATTCACCCTCAATAGGAAGTTGATTGACAAGAGTAGAGGCATCCTTAAAGGTGCTTGACGAAATGCAATTAAGAAACTCATTATCTAAATTGCCATGACTCTTAAGATTTGGATCAGATCTAACAAAATGATCCGCAACCAATGGATTAGCAGAGGAAATAAGATCAGAGGATGAATTAAGAGAATCAAGAATGATACCACCATAAAAAGGGACTTTCAAAGAATTAACGAAGGGAGGAGGTTGAGGATGAACAAGAATGGGAGGAAGAGAGGACGAATCAAGACCAGCGGAAGAGGATGCCATTGACAAGGGTCAGAAAGTTCCAAGATAATGCGAAAAGGACTAGATCAAGAATAATAATATAATTAACTAAACATTAATATAACCCAACTAATTTATACTTATAAATTATGAAATCAAAACCAATTATTTTGGTAATATAATAGTAATCATAACTCTTTACTATGTAATTATGATTTGGAATAAAATCAGAATTCGTAAAGAATAAAAATAGGGATAAATAAGGAAAATATTGTATTTTTTTTAAGATATTCAAACATAAATTATAAGAGATGTATTAAATATTTAGGAAAATAAATAAGTTGAAGAATAAAAACTTGATTTATTCACTATAATACATATTCAAAAGTAGGTCAAAAGCTCAATAATAATAATAATAATGATTTTTTTTAAATCTAAATTAACATTATATGTATGTGCTTAAAAATCAATGATTTAAATAAGAATAATCCCCCTACATCTAATGCCATATTAAGAGATACTAAGGTTGAGAAACCAGTGCATTAAAATCAATGTAAACAATATAATACATGTGAAAACGTATTTAATGCGAAAATCATGAAAAATAGTTCAATAATTAATATTATTCAGAAAAACGAGTTGAACATTTATAATGGCGGCTGTAAACTTAACCTCTTCTTGGATCAATTCTCGCCCAAATTTCGCTCAATCTTCCTCAGGCGAATTTAGGGCAATTTTATCTTCTCGATTAGATTTGTCTCTCACGTCTAAGTTCCTTGATCGATGCTATTGTTGTGGAGGATATGGTCATATTACGAGAAGCTGCAGGTATAAAATTAGGTGTTATAACTGTAATGGTTTGGGGGCATCGTAGCGAGAATTGCTCGGTCAAATCAAGAGAAAGGTTTCATGATTATTCCTCAGATGTTGCATCGGGAATTAAAGGTTTCAACATTTTCTCACTCCGAAAAAAAGAGGGTTTGTTGAGATCGAATTCTAGCCCTGTGACAAGTCACAAAATCTTGAGTTCTGGTATGCTTTTATTGAAGAATCGTATTTGCCTCCAAGATCAGATTCTTATTGTTAAGAGATGTCAAGAATTGGGAATTGGGGAAGAAGGTTTCATTAGACCTTGTTTTGATAATGGGGATAAACTTAACCTATACATGATGTGTTTTGGCAAGATCTGGAATCCGCAATTGAAGAAATACGTTGATAGAGGAATGAGCGATGGAGATCGGTCTCATGAAATTCCAGAAGAGTTTCTAAAATTGGTCAGCGACTCCATAGCCATGGCACACAATGAAATTGTGAGGAATTTGGGTAGTATTGAAGAAATTCCAAATATGAATCCTGATACTTGCATTGTTAATTTCTATAATTTGGATGGAAATTTGGGGCTACATCAAGATAAAGATGAAAGCTTTGATAGTTTATGGGCTGGGCTTCCTGTAGTCTCTTTCTCCATTGGAGATACGACAGAGTTCATATACAGGAATGAGGGTGAAGATGATATAGTAAGGAAAGTGTTGTTGGAATCAGGCGACGTCTTAATTTTTGGTGGCAAATCAAGGGGCGTCTTTCATGGAATCTCTCGCATTTTCAAGGATACGGCACCGGATGCGCTCATTGATGCAACCAATTTAAAGCCTGGGAGATTAAATCTCACTTTTAGGCAATGTGATATTATGAGATCGCATGAAGATGGTTCCCAGGTAACTAATATAAATGAAGTTGATGCTCTCAACCAGATTGGTATAACTACGCGATCAGGTATTGATGCTCCTCATCACTCTGCTTCTCTATCTTACGCTGATATGGTTAGAAAGCCTTCTAATTTTCTGGACTGGAATACCACTATGACAAAAAATTCTCTTGCCAATAAAAAGAGTAGGGGTCGAGGCTGTTTTAAATGTGGTGAAGCCTTACATACAGCTAAGGATTGTCGTAATGGATTATGATGCTTTAATTGTGGGTTATTAGGGCATCGAAAGTTTAATTGCCCGGGGAGGTTTAAGGGAAAATCAGTTTTCGACGTATTGATATTCAACTGTTCGAGAATATGTCAAATCATTATTTCGCTTTCTGAACTTTATATTTTGGATTTCACTGGGAAGGAAAATGAAGGGGATTATATGTTATTGTTATTGGGGTGGCATCTAGAGGGTATGGTTGACGGAATTTTGTGGAGCAAGAGTTTAGATAGTAATGTGGTGTATCCCCCATTGCCTCGGCCGCTAAATAGGAAGGATCACGCTTTATCTTTTTGTCTAAATTTTTTGAAGTTCCGAAGGTTATATGCGGATTCGATGGCTAGTAATAAGATGAAAGTCAGCTTGTATATGAATGAGATTTTGAAGCATTTCGACGTCCTTAACACTATAATCAATTGTGATAGAGAAACTGTCAATTTTCAGAATATTATTGATAGTGCTTTTCCAGCTGTTCGATCGAATATACCAAAGACAGTTGATAAGTCTTGTGTGGATAATGATTAGATGAAAAATCTGGGTTTAGCCAAAGATGAAAGGTTTATTCAGGATGAAAACTTGGTGGGTGTTGATGGGATCGATTAGGATATGCGACGTATAGATCCTCTGCTCCATGACCCTGTAGTATCGTTTTGCATGGGTTTTTGTGAGGATATTAGTTTTGCTGATAGCTCGGTTAGAAAGGATATGAGGACAAGGGATTTGATGACAGGCGTTGACTTGATAGATATGTGTGGATATGGGTTGGTAGATGAAGCAGGGGGTTCGGGATCTAGTTCAGTTTTTGTAGAGAAAGCGAATTGGTCAGTGGCTGATGATATAGTTCTGTTGAATAATTTTGAATTGTTAGATAACTTGGAGGATGGCTTTGATACTCAAGTAGGTCCTATTGGTGAATCATCAGTAGTGCAGAATTTAATAATAATAAAGAGAAGTCTCGGAACCATTCTTCTTTACACAGAAAAGGCTTCAGGGTTGGGAGAGTCAAAGTGGGTACGCAAGTTTATCAAAAAATTGATCGTATTGATAATGCAAAGGCTCATGCCACCGTGAACAAGGAAATGAAAACTGTTGTTCTTGCTGATAATTTTACAGATAGGATGGACGCTCAGTTCATAGATGATGGGAATAGTGGGATTGATTGTCTGGGAGGTATGGATGAAGTAGTAGCTCTTACTAATGGTGCTGTGCATTTTGATGAGGGATGGTCAGACATGGTTTTGTTGGTTGAGGGCACTGGTTTAGGCCAATTTTCGTTTTTGTGGGAGAGTGATTACAGGTCATGTTTTATTAGCAAATTGGGTGTGAGGCTGTGCTCTTTATTTTTGAGTCCGTCTCATGGGATGACTGTATGGAAGCATGATGTGTTTCGGTCCGAATTTGATACGGACGTGGATGTCAGTTTTGTAGCTAGCAATGGAGAGAGAGAGTCAAGTGACGATCAATATCAGTGTATCTATGCATCTACTTCTTCGGCTAGGAGGAGGAGACGTTGGAGAGGGGTTCCTTGTTCGGGATTGATTCGGCGTAGTGCAAGGATCAAATATGGTTCTACTCCCTCTCGAGGTAAGTTCCCGAATCCAAATACGAGTAGTAGTAGTTTGGATTTGGGCTCAGGTATGACTCCGATTTATGGTAGTGATTATAATCCATTTTCTTTGGGTAGTCTTATGACTAGTCAATTATTTCAGCTTGCAAATGATACTGGATTTATTTTTTCTGATGTTGAGATTGATGCGGAGTACATTAGAAGTAGGGAATTAGAGAGAGTTTCTTCCATGAGAAAATGAGGATTGTTAGTTGGAATGTTAGAGGTCTAAATGATCCAAAAAAATGTGCTAAAGTTAGGACTTTTTTTAGAGATTATCACATTGATATTGTCTTACTTCAAGAGACTAAAATTGAGTGTCCAGATTTTAGTTTTTATATTAGGTTAGGTGGGTCCCTTTTCCGAAGCTGGGCTTGTCTTCCAGCAGTTGGTACTGCCGGAGGAATTATGATTGGTTGGAAAGACAATCAATACAGACTGGTGCATGAGTTTCCAAATCTACATTCTTTACATATTATTTTAGAATCCCTTTCTGATAATTCCTCCTTGGGTATCACTAATGTGTATGGCCCCCACACAAAGGAGGAAAGGAGAGTCTTATGGGATGAGTGTTCTAGTTTTAGGAATCTTTCCCTAAATCTTTGGATTGTGGGGCGGGGGGATTTTAATGTCACCAGATTTTTAGGGGAGAGATCACCACGGGAAGGTGATTTCTCTGATATGGAGGAATTCAATGACTTTATTTTAGACAATAATTTAATAGAGATTCCCCTTGATAATAGATTGTTCACTTGGTCGAATGTCTGTGATAGTCCTTCTTTTGCATTATTAGACAGATTTTTTATTAGTTCAGAGATAGATGATAGATATTCGATCTGTAGAGTCAAGGGTTTACCTTTTTTACATTCTGATCATTGTCCCATTATTCTTACGTGTAATTCGAATATTTTCTTTAGTAGTAATTTTAAGTTCGAAAAGATGTGGTTGTTGGATCATAGTTTCACTAATCTTGTTTCCATAAAATGGAAGTCTTTGTTTTATTTTAATAATGTTTATAGGGGTAATTCAGCTAAGATTTATATTGCGAAGTTAGGTAAGTTGAGATTTTTTCTTAAACGCTGGAATAAATTTGTTTTTGGTAATGTAAGATTTAGAAAAGATAAGATCATATGTAGACTGTTAGATTTAGATAAAATTAGTGAGTCCAGGATTCTCGATTCCACTGAGAAAGATAGATACTGTAATCTTAGACAATATCTCAAGCAGATTTTAGAAAAAGAAGAGACTATGTGGAGGCAAAGGTCTCGCATTCAATGGATTAAGGAAGGGGATAATAACACTAAGTTTTTTCATAGTATGGCTAATAAGAGGAGACGTGATAATATGATTCAATCGATAATTGTTAATGATGTAGAACTGACTATGCAGAAGGATCTAAATGAAGCTTTCACTAGATACTATAAACAGATTTTCGGTACTAAGATTAAGAGAAGAACTAATGTTAGATGGAATGACTTGTATCCTTCTGATACTAGGGTTAATCTCGTAGATTTGGATAAACCATTTTCAGAGCAGGTGATTTGGAAGGCAATTAGTGATATGCCTAGTGACAAAGCTCCTGGACCCGATGGTTTCTCAGTTAATTTTTACAAGCAATTTTAGGAAGTTTTGAAGTTTGATATTATTGAATTGTTTAATGAATTTTATAGTGGTGATTTTCGTTTAGGTAATTTCAACTTTGCCAATGTCATTCTTATTCATAAGAGAGAAGGGGCTAATTCTCTTAAGGATTTCAGGCCTATCTCTCTTATTAATGTCTCTGTTAAGATCATTTCAAAAGTCTTAGCGAATAGGTTGAGTAGCAAGATGAATGACCTTATAGATTGCTCCTAAACAGCTTTCATTAAAGGTAGAAATATAGTAGATGGAGTGGCAGCGGTTCAGGAATACATTAATGTCTGTTGTAAGAACAATATAACATGTGCCATTTTGAAGCTAGACTTTGAGAAGGCATTTAATTCAATTGATTGGGATTTTATATGCGAATTATGTCTTGCTAGGGGCTTTAGTGTTAGATGGACTAACTGGATCTTGTTATTACTTAGGTCTGGTTGTTCCAACATTGTTGTTAATGGGGTAATGGGTAAGAAGATACAATCCAAGAGAGGACTTAGACAAGGCGACCCCTTATCGCCTTTTCTATTTAATTTAGCGGTTGATGTCTTCTCTAGAATTATTAAGAGAGCTGGGAGATTAGGTGTACTAGGTAGTGTTGGGAATGAGGAATTTAATAATGAATTATCGATCCTTCAATTTGCAGATGATACATTATTATTTTCTTCTCACTTGCCTGAGCATATTATTGCTCTTAAATTTATCCTTTACTGTTTTGAGATGTTATCTGGTCTTAGAATTATTTTTTATAAGAGTGCAGTGATGGTCCTTAATGATTTTAACTATATTGAGACTTTGGTAGCTAGCACTTTGAATTGTTCGATTATGAAATTTCCTTTTGATTATTTAGGTTTTAAAATAAGACCTTCGAAACTTAAGAAGGAAGACTGGATATTTATCATTGATAAGATAAACAATAAATTATCTACCTGGAATAATAGATTTCTGTCGAGAGCAGGTAGATTAGTACTTGTCAATTCGATTCTATCAGCTATTCCCTCTTATTGGATGGCTGTTCATCGATTCCCTAAATGGGTCATTGAGAGGATTGATAGGATTAGGTGCAATTACCTTTGGAATGGCGATTCTAGTTATAGAGGTTATAAATGTCTAGTTAATTGGGACATGTGTTGTAAACCCAAGAAAGAGGGGGGTTTGGGAATCATAAATTTGCATAATTTTAATTTATCTCTGCTTGCTAAATGGTTATGGAAATATAGATGTCCAGAAATGAAGGCTTCTTGGAAGTTTATCGTTTCCAAATCTTATTATTCAAGAGGAGAGTTCTTTATTGGAAATAGTGGTGGTTGGGATAATAGATTATCTCACTTTTGGAAGTCGGTTTTGAATTGTTTTGACTTTTTTAAATTAGGATGCAAAGTGTTAGTTCATTTAGGTAATCATACTTATTTTTGGCACGATGCTTGGATTTCTAGTGTACCGCTTAAAATTGAATTTAGTAAGCTTTTTAATATTAGTAGATTTAAGAACGCTTTAATTATGGATGTTTACAAAGTAGATTTAGATCCTCCATGGGAGTTCTCTTTCAATAATATTTTAGAAGAAGATTTATTAAGACAATTGGCCTTACTTAAAACTAAGTTAGCCTTATACCATTTGGATGAGTATGGTGATTCTATTAGCTGGGGTATAGATAAGAGTTTAGTATACACTGTTAATTCTATGTATAATTTTATTAACTTTTCTGGTGTTTCATTATATCCTTTTAAATTTCTATGGAAGTCTAATTCTTCACCAAAAGCCAAGTTTCTAATGTGGTTGATCATTCATAAGAAGCTTAATACGATTGAGCTTTTAAAAAGAAAGAATGTTATTTTTGATGTAAAGTGTTGTTTTTGTAATACTGGAGAGGAGGATGTTGACCACTTATTTTTCTCTTGTTTTTTTTACTTTTTCTATTTTCAACATGATTATAAGGATTTTTACTTTTGATTGTTTTAATTCCTTTAGTAGTTGTATCGATTATTGGAATTGTCATAGATTACGTTATAATTCCAGGCAGAAATACATATTGGATTCCTTAGTAATATTCATAAGTTGGTTCATTTGGGTTGAGAGGAATCAGAGAATCTTTCATTCAATTTCTGTACCTACTAATAATTTAATTATAAACATAGTAAATTGCTGTCTGTCTTGGATGTCTAACTCACACTATAAACTATTTGGTGATTTGCAATTTGAGCGTTTCTTGTCTAAGGTTAGGTTTAACCTAAGTTTATTCATTCGTATTAATAGTTATTTTAGATACAATAGACCTCGTCTGGGTTGCTGATTTCTTGTTACTTGGTTTAGCTCTTTTATCATGCTTGCTTGTTTCTTATGTCCTTCTCTTTATACATATATATATATGGGTATACGCCTATGTATAGGCTTATACTCATATATATGTGTAAGTTACTGATGATTTTGTGTCAGTTTTTTCAGATTACAGGTTGTAGATGAAGCTGTGGAGATTTTGGGTTTAGCTGTTTGGATTGATCATTTTTTGCTCGCTTTGGATTTATTGGTGTATGAGGAGTAGGAGTGTCTGTATTTTTGTTGATTTATTACGCCATTTGTTTTGTACTTAGATTATTTATTTGTATGGGAATAGATATACTTCTTATCGGGTGGTGGCCTTGCCGGAATTCGATAATGAAGTATGATGGGTGGTGGCCTTGCCGGAACTCATCTATATATTATCCCTTACATTCCTTTTTGAGACCCCTGTTTTTGGGTCTGTGTTTTTCGAGTCGGTATTTGGATACTTGTACCACTTTATTTTTATTATATATATGTGTGCTCTCTTCCCCTTGGAAGACCACACATTTTTGCTCAATTTTTTTTTTAATATTATTCTATAATGATATTAATATTGAAATCTGATCATAGCCTAATTATAATGTATAATAGGTGTAACTATGAGTATGATTAATTTGATGTTTAAAAAATGAAGTAAATATTATTTTAGATGTGTTATTTCATTTTAAAAGGTCATAAATTTCACTTCTATTTAGATATATATGCAAAGTATAAGTGAGAGATGTATATCAGAAAAAAAAATTAACAATAGAAAGAACCTGGGATGATAGTAAAAGGCTTGAACATATGCTTCAGAATCATTTCCTATCTTGATAATATTCATTCTCTTGTTGTGCGTAAGTATCTGAAAAAACAGATCATACTTGTCTTTTATCCTGACTATACTTGATCCATTGGGCTAGTTTTCCACAAATTAAAACCCAATTTTTTTAATCATTTATGAACATGAACATAACATTAAATAATATACGAACATAGAGTTCCAAAATTCACTTATAACATAGTTAAATGTAAGATGATATTATTGTAATCATAATATAAAGTACTATTTTATTATTATTTAAAGTAAAAGTGAATTAGTGATTTATGTGTGTAATGACACTTGGCAACATACATATGTATATTAATCTCCTTAGAGAACAAGTGTAATGACACATGTTATTTTATATGTGTTTTATTATTTATTTATATAACAAATATCGTATGATGTGACACATTCTTATTAGTAAAAAGAACCAGTAAATAGAGGTTTACTTATACAATGTAAATGCATTCAAGTAATTTCATGAAACTACAAAGTTAATATTTCATTATAAAGTTAGTAAGAGATAAGAGTAAAAGAAATAAAAACATCGTTTAAAGAGTTGAAATTACGAATAAGATATGTGTTTTCTATTAGTATAGTCATGAAAAATGATTAGTGGATTGTTATTAGAATGAAATCATTTTATAAAAGTTAATAGGGTTAAGTTATGACTAATCATGAGGAAACATGGCCTTTAAAATCAAATTAAAAGTTAAAATAAAAACTTGAAAATTGAGATGTATATCTGTGTTTAACAAAATAAAATATTCCATTGATTTAAAGTGCTTAGATATATTAAATAGCATACTAATTATATTTTAGAAAATAATTTATTACATTAAAAAATTTATGTAAAAGGACATACAATATACAAAATTGCAATGGTCCACATGAGAAAAATAGCTGTTGTAATCATCAAGTTATAGTTTATATGAAAATAAAGAAATAGTAAAGCTATGAATTTTGGCATGTTTTATGAAAGTATAGTAGTGTATATTTTACTAGAAAAAATTTAATAAAAATATGTGCATTTCATAATTTCAAAAATTGGAAAATAGGCTCAAGACAAACTTTGAAAAAAGATCAGTGTGAAGGACACAGTTTTATGTTTAGACTGAAGGACAAACTTTGGAAAAAAAATTAGTCTAAAGTGTAGTACTAAATAGAACTAGCATTTTCTAAAGTGTAAATCTAAATATAATGCTAGTTGTAACTAACATTTTGTATGGTGTAAAACCTGAATATAATGCTAGATTTACTTAGCATTTTTCATTAGACTAATATTTTTCAAAATTTGTCCTTCAACCTAAAAATAAAACTTGATGTCCTTCAGCCTAATTTTTTTTAAAACTTTGTCCTTCTCCCAAATTACCTCGTTTCAAAAATTACTGTGTTTAAAATGCATATTTGACATTTAAAGAAAGTAGTCGATCTTTAAAAGTCTAAAAAACGTAAATTTTTTTGAAGTTTTATCATAAATTTTATATCAACGTATGTATCAATTATGATCTTAAAAAATATTGTTATTGACAAATTACTAAATTTTAAGATCACTAAAATTCCAATTTTGGCTCCTAAATTTGAAAATATAGTTGTTATAACAAACTAAGTGTCTATCCATTCAATAATAATAAAACAGTTACTATACGAATTTTTACTTCAACATTTTTATAGAGATAAGTTTGTCTATATATTACTTACATAAAATTTCCACTAATAAATTACTTATCTATAATTTTCGTGATAAAAACATGATGCAACATTTTATTTTTGGCCATGTTTCTCAAAGTGTGTAATCGGCTTGTAAAACTTCTAAAAAATAATATTTTTCTTTGAAATTCTTTTATAAACTTTTTAGAATATAGTATTTGATTATAATTATTTAGTATATGAATAATTCAGAACATTTTATAAATAAAATCAAAAGATATTTCAAAAAATTAAGGTGTTTTTTCAATGTGAAAAAAAGTAGATGATATTTTTAAAGGGGAAAAAAATATTCTCTACTAATTTTACTAATTTTGATTATTTGAGATGTAGAAGAAGAATTATATTGTCTTTGCTCTTGAAGAAATCATTAAAAACTATTGTATAAAAATTAAATAAAGTCCCAGGATTACCAATATTGTTGATGTTATCCATTCCAGTATTATCATCTCTCTATTCGAAGGTTTGTCATTAAGCATGTACATCTTTATAATTTCTATTTGTTTCTTTTGAGCATCATCTATCTAAAATCCATTAATCCTTCCTAATTTTTGTTTACTGATCATTAGGCGTCTATTCATCAACTGCCATGTAACATACATATTCCATGTATCATGTCTTTTCAAAATATTAAGTGATTTTTAATAACATAATGAATTTGCATCATATCAACTCAAAAATTATGTTGATAAATTTAAAAAAAATCCATTTAAAAAAAAAATCCAAAATCAGGTTAAGAATATTTTGAAAACAAATGCTCTAATACAAAATCAAAGTGATTTGGATTAAGGATCCTAAGGCTATATTAACACTAAGGAGGGTAAATAGATCACAGAATCAATCAAAGAAATATAAAAAAAACAAGTAAAGTAAATGCAGTAAAGTAAAGAATATAGTGGATTTTTACATAGGTTTAGAGATAGCCTACATCTAGTCTTATATTGCGTACGAAATTTAATCACTATCAATTCAATTACGCTTACGATTTCAAGGCTACAAGAATACACCCTCCAGAATCTCAAACCTCTTAGTACAACCAACTTAATTTTCAAGCAAATAAGTACTCCCAATTGCTTTTTATGGGGCACTATCAAATCTAACTAGATTTAAGGCTACCTAACAACACTCGTAAGATTGTTCGATTTGTTTTAACATAGAATGTAGTCTTGGAACATTCGATCTTGATTTCAATTGCTTTCATAACTCATATTTGCACTCTGATCTTGATATAATGGAGAGAGTTTGATGTAGAACAAAATCAAAGTTGAAATGATTTGGTTTGAAAATCGATATAGTATAAGTATATATTTGTTAGAAAATAAAAAAGAAGATAAAACAGTGAAGAAATATGAGAGAGGAAGTTATAATTTCTTTTTTGGAAGAAGGAACGAGATATATATAGACACACGCACACATACATACATACATGTATACTATAAAAATGGGTATGCTCTTATTAATTCATAGAAAGAAAATATAACATCTAGGTTATTGAACTAACATGCATAACCTAAACAAATATGTAGATAACAAAAAAAGAAAAAATACAAAACAAAATAAATATTTAAAGATAAATTGGACCCAAGATAAGGTCCTTAATTGTAAAGCTTTAGAGGACATGCTTTACATTGCTCCCGTAACTGCTCCATCACACTACGCATACTTCCACTGTGCCTCTACAATAAATGCAGCAGTAGTTTCACATAACTATATCATACCATTAGAGAATGTAGTCTTCCATCTCAAGACTCTCGCTTCGACTTGTTTCCCAAATCCAAAAAATCAGTACACATGAATTTGACCACAACTACAGAGGTAGTAGGAGATAGTATTTTTTAAACGTGTTGCCCATTTCATCATCTAAACATGGAGCTTGATTCAAGCAGCATATAAAATAGAACAGTGTAACAAAATCTAATCTGAACATGTGTAAAAAAATTACCTTATCATTACCCATCTCTGGGTCAAAACATATTATAATACCAGAATCCAAACAAAACTTTATTTCTAACGAAAATATTGCTAGTAGGTGGAAAAATCTAATTGAATATCCCATGATTAAAAAACCTTCTCAGGCATATGATTTAAACAATAAAAAAGCATATCAGCATTGAATATATTGCATTGGGATAAAAATTAGAGAAGAAGTTGCAAATCCTAAAAAAGATACAAGAAAACTTTGAAAATTGGAACTTTGAATCCAAATGTACATCGGCTAAGCTAAATTTTCTTGTTTAATTATTCGGCATGTAATGACAATGGAAATGGTTTCGCTATTAAAATCATAAAATCCCAAAAATTAAAATTTGAAATTCTGTGGCTATCAAAGTGAGTACGCAAATTTGGTAATTTGAAAACCAGTTACAAGATTCATACCCTATTTAAATAGAGCTGAAGTGATCCAGAGGTCCGAATTTTCAACGGATTTATAAGGAGATATGATGTCTTGATCCTCTATAGATCAAACAAATTTAGAGACTTCTTGATTCTGTTAGAGTTTATGCCCAAGAGGCAATCAATTTGATGTGATTGAATAACATTGTTGATGCTATATTTTATTTTGGATAAATGATTTTATTATGTTATATTTACTGTGTAATAGAAATATTAACATAACAGAAGCCCTTAGAATAAAAATACAGAACTATATAGTTTTGAACAAGTGACTTTGCAACGACCCAAACGCGCCCTTTCGAGAAAACCCAGATTGAATTGAGAACATGACAAATCAGAACGCAAACGATAGAACATTTCATTGCTTATTACAACAATTTACACTAGAGTACAAGAATATAACAGAGTATGAATAATTATTACATGTTGGAAAATATCAAAGATTAAAATACATTACATAGCAGCGGAAAATAATACATAACACAACTGTAAAAAATACACGGATACAGAGCGTTCCAAATATAGCTCTAGCTGTAAACCGGGATCCTGTGAATATAATATCTGCAAAATCAAAACTACTAGCTGTCCGTGTGGAAAACACAGGCACCCAGAGTTTAGGTTAAACCAATAAACTCCAGGTCATTCATGTAACTGGTGTGAGAACTAAAACAGTTATTCAAAACTTTACTTTAAAATAGAGTAAATCAAGGGAGCACGCCGTATAACACGGAACGGGTTTCCTCCCAAGAATACCAGTGCATATAACAAAACAACGCAATGCTTTTTGAAAAAATGAAGCTATTATAAGACTGTGGTCCTATCACACAATGCAATGCAAGCCGAAGGATAGAGTTTTACCTTATAATAGCCAAACATGGCCAAACATGCTTGGTACGTTTAAAACAAATCATTTTGATACTATTATAAGTGTAAAGTGTATAAAAACATCTTTACATATAAATGTATCAATCATAGACGGCATAGTGCCCCATCCCACTATGTCGCCATACTAGGCTCTACAATCAAAACCGAAATGTCCCGTATTGGAAATTGGATTTCCATCTATGAACCAAGGCAAGGGATCGTCCTTCCGATTTGAGACTCTCTAGCCCGAGCCTTAGGACGCAGACACAGATGAGCCCTTGGATCGTCAGGGCCGGTCCACACGAAGTGGATTAAAATGCCTGAACAATATGTTTTCCCGCCCTATGGGGCATAAAACTGGTCAGTATATCGACCAAACCATCCATCGACCCCGTATTGACCGATATAACCGAGGCGCCTCGCTTTCATCATCCACATAAGTAAAAATGTCCAGGCTCCATACCATGACACCACTCCTAGCTAGAAGGAAACGCACGTCCTCCCCGAAGTCCTCTCCGGTTTCTGGTTCACACCGAGGTGTAAGGCTCGCGAATTGATGCTATACACAAAGCTATGCTATATTAAAGCCATGCTTTGATCATCAACCACAAGACCATGCTTTTCAACAAAAGCCTTAATCATTTGCATCTTAGCATGCCACACTGGCAATTCACGCCTTGCGACTGATGTCTATTGATATATAACCTCTGAGTTTGTACGTCTCAGAGAAGGGTGTTAAATAAGAGAATAAATTCTTCGCCACCAAACAAATATATTTTATAGAAATCAATCAACACAGAACGAAATCCAATGTCAGACACACATCCATTTACAAGTACGTTCTGGGTTTGAATGAAACTGGAGGCACCTTATTCCTCATTCCATATGTCTAATACGGAATAGAGGCCCTCGCATATCCGTCGATCTCCAAGTACGTCTGATCGATCACCACTTATTACCTCGTCTTGGGTGTACAACCCAATCAAGACATCGGTAATCATCCAAACGATGTGAAGACCTCCGGTCTTCAACCACTGTCTTCATCGTCGACACACCGTTGAATCAGTTATTCAGAATGGGTATAAACCCGATCTTTCCGAATAACCCACGTATATTATAATCAAGTTATATAAATACACAACATACGCCTCATTCCAATTCAGAATATTCTTTTATTCAAATATTCTAATCTTTAGGAAAAGGTTCCCATTAATTTTATCAAAGATAAATTCTTTAAAAGTTATTCTTTAATCTTTCCTTGGATATCAATTTAAACCAAATTAAGGTTAATCCAAACTAGTCGGGATTAGCGAACCTTACCGAAGTAATCATTTATTATATTTCCCAATCCCAACCCATTCGTCCCATGGAGCAAAAATGGTATAATCCATATCCAACACCACGGTGTTACTGGTAAAATTAATTACCATTTCACGTTTAAATCTATTTAAAATTTAACTATCTCCTAGAGTAAAACTGGTGATACTTCATTCTCGATTATTTCATGAATTTGATAAATTTATTTATCTCATTCTCATTTCAATCTAACTAAAGATTCATTAAAACTCTAATTCAGTTTTAATCTCGAAAATCATTTCTTAATGATTATTCAACTTTTAGGAAAATAAATCCTGTCTTTAACTGGGTTAAAGAATGAATGTCATTTAAAACACAGTTCACGATAAACCCGAAATCACATTCCATTAATTATGGAATCTTCATGGAAAACAGATCAATATATATGATCAATATAAATTTCCGTATCCAACCAATAATATAAACGGAATAACAGCTAAGCCTTTTAAATTCCATATATATTAACAGTCTTCCTCCACAGAAGCTCACTTCAATTATTATCAAATCGAATTCCATTCCATTCCAATTTAATATTTTAAACTAGAAAACTTTACTTTGGCAAATTTCCATTAAATCTTAATAAAAAGATTTATATATTCCAAATCACATTTCATTGTAAATCGGGTTAAAGAACGAATGTCGTTAAAAACACAGTTCACAATAAACCCAATTCACATTCCATTTTATTCCAATTAAATGTTAATTAACTGGAAACTCTAATAATCTTAATAAAAAGATTCATTCTTTTCACACGGGGTCTAAAAACAGTGTTAATGAAGATACCATTCACGACAAACCCAAAATCCAATTTTAATTCAATTCCAATTAAATGTTAATTAATTGGTAAACTACATTAAATTTTAATTAAAAGATTTAATCTTTTCTCAACTGGTTTTAAGAATAGTGTTAATAAAGGCACCATTCACGACAAAATAAAAATCCAATTTGATATTAAATACAAGGCTCTGAATAGAAAATAATATCGGCTTATATTCAATATCAAATTCTGAAATCAACAAATATCGTATTCGGAATAACGATAAATATATCTTCCAAATTCCTCAATGATATCCATATAATCACGAAATCCAACATCGACATATTTCCGAAGATGATTTCCATTCAAATCCACTCCAATTCATATATTGGACATTCTGGTTAAATTAAAACCAATTTATTTAAAATAATCCACTCCAAAACTTGTTCTCAATCCAATTTATTTATTTAAAAATAATTGGATTATAATTCTATTTGATAACTAGTTCATTTCGATAAAAATATATTTTTATCTTTTCAAATATGGAATTTTTCATTCCAATTCTTTCCAAATCATTTATTATGATTTTACACAAATTATCAATTTTTTTAGTAATTTTATTAAGGCCCTTTCAGTCGATTTCCATAAACGGACATCGAACTGCACTTACAACAACCTTTTCCAAATTTGATTTGGACATAATTCCAAATCCAACCGTTAGATTTCAAATCTCTTATATTCGTTGGAAAGTTATTTTCGATACGAACCCAACGGTTCCGGTTTTAGGAGAATCTGACGGTCGGATCTCCCGTAATATCAATTCGAAGTCAATGGTCGAAATTCACGAACGGTCGTGGTGCAGCGCGTTCTATTCAGGCCATTAAATATATATAACATATATATTATATATATTTCATTGATTTCCATTTAAATCGTATTTTATAAATCATTTTAAATTCATTTTAAAAACGATTACAACTTCATTTTCAATTTTAAATCAAAATTGAATATTCCATATCATTATAATATGTAAATGATAATATTTTCAATATGTCAGATTTTGAAATATTTTCCTTTTCGATATTCATTATAAAAATGAATAAAATCAATGTAAATATTGTTCACGTTAAAATGGCGCATATCTAATCAACACGGCTTATATATTTCAATATTTTCGTGTCCATCTCAAATCGGACATCAAAATCATATTTTGATCCATTGCTGAATATTATTTTAAAATATACATTATTCGTCATTTTAAAATATTCGTTCTTTCCGAACTGGAATCAAACACAGTCAATTACCATATAATTTTATTTATATGGATTTCATACACACATGTACACAACAATAATCGAACATAGTCAACCATCATCCAGAGTGCATTACACAGCTGCATAAGCATTAAATGTAAATAATTAACACTTACGACAGTCTGTCAGCACATCGATTGACATGCAACAAAATATTGGGATTAGTTTATGTCCAATATCATCCCAATACCCATGTGGGGTTTTCAAACAACAAATACTGATTATTATTTGTGTAGTTGGGTGATGTGTAAAATTTATCGTCCCAATCAATATCAGTTAAATGAGTGTACATAAACAAATCGTCCGATTTGTATATGTATATTTATTTTCAACACATGACCATTTTATATGGTTCATATATTCAATTAAAGTTTATATTTTTATTATTCAAATATTTTATTCCATACACGAATATTTTATATATTTTATTCAACACAATACAGTCAATAATCACAATACAGTCCATTCAATCCAAACAAACAACAATGGTTTGTACAATAAAAGGTGTCGGGTGCTACTAAGCACCGTCTGCATCCTAGTATATATTTATTGGGAAATAAATTAAGTGAGAAAGAGTTCTCACAGTCGGTTTCCACTCTGCCAGATTTATTTCTGAATTTTTGAACAGTTTTGGATTTGAATTTGCCTGAAATTCCAACATGCTCCAAATTGTACCCAGTTAGTCTTGTTGTGAGGCCCTCGTCCCCACGAACGCAACAGATCCAGTTTCGCGCGATTTGGACCTCGTATGAATAAGATACGAGTTTTTAAACATCGGGATAATTAAATGAGTATTTAAATTAATTAATTAAATTATAATTACCATCTCTTATTCTCTCTCCCCGTCCAGTAAAACCCGACCCTTGCTCAAAACTGTTCCTCCCCAATTGCCACCGCCACAGTCGATTGGAGGGCGATCCTCCACCACCACATGACGCGCCACTCCGCGTCCTTCCTCCACCTACCACCAAGTGGCGCTCGAGCTCACCAGTTCGCCGGAAATGGGCCACGAAGTCTGCCACTTTCCCCTCGAAATTCGAGCACCTCGCTCAACGGTAGTGGATCTAGCTTACATGGATATGAAGAGGGGATCAAGTACTCTAACTTTGCTTCAGAAAGTATTCGATTCCATTGTGTCAATTGAACGAATTCAGAGCTCAAAGTTTTGAGCCCTAGCCACAGTTCGCACGATACACGAGGCACGATTTTTATTTAATTAAATTAGGTCAACGATTTTTCTGATTAGCTGCTATTTATAATAACTTATTTTTAATTCATTTAATTTTAAAAAATAGTGATTTTACATCCAAACTCCAACGTCCCTAGCTAATTACCCCCATTCCGGACACAATAGGACATATTTCGCATGCCAATTCGGCTGTTACGAACAGTTTTTCTTTAAATTAAAATATAAATCAATATATATTTGATTTAACGTACATTTCAATTTACTGAGGCCGCATACTAACTCCAAAAATTATAGAAAAATTATTTCTGACTTTGTTTTGATGGTACGGTCCTAACAAAACTAATTTCGTCGAATTTGGAGACCGTTTGAAAAATGGTCATTTTCTGGTCGATCCAAATTGACTAAAACTGTTAAAAAATGTTTTCTTTTGCCACGCTCACATATTGATTCCAAAAATTATGAAAATTGGAATCTAGCAATAATTTGACATTCCGGATCAAACAAATGTGGTCTCGTCGAAAACGGAGGTCGTTTACAAAATGGATATTTTTAAGGGTTATGTATTATATTAAATTCCATAGCGACTATTCTGAATTTTCAACTGGACATAACTTTTTATTCCTGTTATGAAATCTGAATTTTTCACATTCGTTGGAAAGATATTTTCAAAAAGACTCAAATATTTCTAGTTTTACTGAAATCTGGTTTATTTTGAATCCTGCACATTCAATTGAAATTTGAAATCGAATTTTCAAACTACCGCGCCATTTCAGGCTCGTTATATAATTAAAATAAATTTATTCGTTCTAATTCTATTCAAAATAAATCTCTAGTCGTTATTATTTAAAATATTCAAAATTCATTAAAATAGCCAAAATAAAAAATTTAAATTGGTTCTGATTTTCCAGGTTGTTACAATCACCCCCACTTAAGATCTTTTCGTCCTCGAAAAGGAATGAAGCTGAAAGTTATTTAACTAATCATCTCAATGTTCATTCTGGCTTTCATTCATCAAATTTACAGTTTCTAAGAATTTCTAATTTCTCAAAAATTTGGGTTACACCCTAAATTTTTGAAAAATTTCGCCATAACCTCCTTTGTACGAGGAGACAATTAAAACTGCAACTAGCCACGCAGGGCCTTCATCATCCGAAAAGAAAAAGAAAAAGCCAATCGGCTCATAAAATCATCCAAACTCAAGAAAATATTAAACATGTACCTATTTGTCGGGCATACAATTTTATTCCTCTTCTTAACTTCCCTGCAATGAACTGTTCAATGTATATACATGTATATGCATGCAATTCCAATCAAATTTCCAGTTCAGTTCAAAATTTTGATTCGATTTGGCTAAATGGTTCAAAATTTTAATTAATCAAACAACACAATCAGCAATCAATTAGTTAATTAAAATTTCAAAGTCATAACTTTGATATATATATATATACAAAATCATGTTTTTGATGCCAATTTACAACAATAACCCTATCTAGTTTTGGTTCTCACACCAGCCAATTGGAAATATATATATATGCCACTTTCGGCACTCGAACATAAACATTGATGATACTAGAAATCATCAGTGTCATCTCTGGGCGACTAGAGTGTGATTTTATACTATCCAGTATATTAAAACTTCGACTATACGTTTGCAAGGCTTATATGCAAAATCTTTATATACTCGATTGTCCATATTCAATATAAAATAAATATTCAAATACATATAATAAGATTTAAATTTACAAAACAAAATTTGTTTTCAATTTTTATTTTAAAAATAATACTCTTCACACTCGTTCTAGGTTACTACTGATCCAATCTGTAACGAGTAATCCCTATTGGATATTACTAATCTAATCGTTGGTGAATTCTTTCGTTTGGTTCTAATGTGTCTTGTTCTCGAGCTCTGAAACCAAAGCTCTGATACCAACTGAAACGACCTGAACTCGCCCTTTTGGGAAAACCCGGATTGAGTTGAGAACATGACAAATCAGAGCGCAAATGATAGAACATTTCATTGCTTATTACAACAATTTACATCAGAGTACAAGAATATAACAGAGTATGAATAATTATTACACATTGGAAAATATCAAAGATTAAAATACATTACATAGCAGTGGAAAATTAAAACATAACACAACTGTAAGAAATACACTGATACAGAGCGATCTGGACATAGCTCCAGCTATAAACCAGGATCCTGTGAATATAATATCTGCAAAACCAAAACTACTAGCTGCCCGTGTGTAAAATAGGGGCACCCATAGTTTAGGTTAAAACAATAAACTCCATGTCAGTCATGTTACTGGTGTGAGAACTAAAACAATTATTTAAAACTTTACTTTAATATAGAGTAAATCAAGGGACCACGTCGTATAACACGGAACGGGTTTCCTCCCAAAAACACCAGTGCATATAACAAAACAGCGCAATGCTTTTTGAAAAAATGAAGCTATTATAGGACTCAGGTCCCATCACACAATGCAACGCAAGCCGGAGGAAAGAGTTTTACCTTATAATAGCCAAACATGCTTGGTACGTTTAAAACAAATCATTTTGATACTATTATAAGTGTAAAGTGTATAAAAACAACTTCAAATATAAATGTATCAATCATAGACAGCATAGTGCTCAATCCCACTATGTCGCCATACTAGGCTCAACAATCAAAACCGAAATGTCACGTATTGGAAATTAGATTTTCGTCTATGAACCAAGGCAAGGGATCGTCCTTCTGATTCGAGACTCTCTAGCCCGAGTCTTAGGATCCAAACACAGGTGAGCCCTTGGATCGTCAGGGCATGTCCACACAGAGTGGATTAAAATGCTTGAACAATACGTTTCCCTGCCCTATGGGGCGTAAAACTGGTCAGTATATCGACCAGACCATCCATCAGCCCCGTAGTGACCGATATAACTGAGACACCTCGCTTTCCATCGTCCACATTAGTAAAAATATCTGGGCTCCATACCATGACACCCCTCCTAGCTAGAAGGAAATGCATGTCCTCCCCGAAGTCCTCTCCCGTTTTTGGTTCACACCGGGGTGTGAGGCTCGCGAAATAACGCTATACATAAAGCTATGCTATATTAAAGTCGTGCTTTGATCATTAACCACAAGACTGTGCTTTTCAACAAAAGCCTTGATCATTTGCATCCTAGCAAGCCACACTGGCAATTCACGCCATGCGACTGATGTCTATCGATATATAACCTCGGAGCTCATACGTCTCAGAGAATAGTGTTAAGCAAGAGAATAAATTCTCCTCCACCAAATATGTAATAACCCGGAAATCCGAGCCAATTTAAAATTTTTATTTTGGCAATTTTGGTGAATTTTGATTATTTAAAATGAATTATTTTAAATAATAACGACGAAAAAATTATTTTTAATAGAATTCGAACGTATATATTTATATAGATCGTCGTTAGAATATAAATATTTTATTTTAATTATAAAAGGAATTGAAAATGGCGCGATAGTTCGATAATTCGATTTCGAATTTCAAATGAATGTACAGGATTCAAAATGAACCGGATTTTAGTGAAACCAAAAATAATGGAATCTAATAGAGGATATCTTTCCAACGAATCCGAAAAATCAAAATTTCATAGCAGGAATCAAAAGATACGTCTAGTTGAAAATTCAGAATAGTCGCTATGGAATTCTGGCCCTTAAAAATGGAAATTTTGCAAACGACCTCGGTTTTCGACGAAACCACTTTTGTTGGATCCGTGATGTCAAGTTATTGCTAGGTTTCAAAATTTGTAATTTTTCGAATCAATATGTGAGCGTGGCGAAGGAAAATGCTTTGACCAGTTCTAGTTGATTTTAATCGACTGGAAAATGGCCATTTTTCAAATGGTCTCGGAATTTGACGAAATTAGTTTTGTTAGGACCGTGTCGTCAATACGAAGCTAGAAAATATTTTTCGGGAGTTTTTAGAGTCCGTATGTGGCCCCGGTAAATTGAAATGTGCGTTCAAATTCAATATATAGATTTATATTTTGATTTTGACGAAAACTGATCGAAATGGTCGAATCGGCTTGCGAAACATATCCCATTGTGTTCGGAATGGGGGTATTACGCTAGGGACGACAGTCGGTGGGTTCGATTTTGAGTTCGAATTAAAAGGTTGCTTTTAGGAGAAGATAAAATAAAATAATTAAATATTATATATATATTATCCCCTCCCCATTCCTTTTCTCTTTCCCTCCCTACCGTTGACCAAACTAAACAAAAAAAAATCCGTTGTGCCCTAGCTCCCTGTCGCCCCGTCGCATGAGACAGCCGCCCCTCCCATCAACGGAGCGCCGCCACCCACGGAAGCCACGAGACCCCCTACGACCTCCCCTTCCCTCTCTCTCTTCTCTAAATCGATCTGTGCCCCCTCCCCCCGAGCTCGTACAACCAACGCTGCCCATACCAGTCGCCAAGACCGCCGATCTCTCCGCCCTCACCTTCTCCAGCCTCGCGCGAGCCAATCTCCGAACCCCATACCCCGGCGCCGACGCTCCTCAATCCGACCCAGCGAAAACGCGGACCCTCCCCTCTTCGAGTAGTAAGTTTGTTTATTTACGTTTATTTTATTTTATTTTATTTCAGTTTTGAGATAGAAAAATCGTGTAGAAAAATCTGAAAAGTGTATAAAGGGATTGTTGTGAAAATCGTTTAGTAAAATATATATAGCATATGATTTTATAAAATATGAATATCATTATTTTCAAAAGGAATAACCTTGTATAAAAAAAAGAGGGGGATAGGATTTTTAATTTGGAAAAGATTATATTTTCATGATAGAAAGA
This sequence comes from Allium sativum, assembly GCA_030737875.1. Classification (NCBI taxonomy): domain Eukaryota; kingdom Viridiplantae; phylum Streptophyta; class Magnoliopsida; order Asparagales; family Amaryllidaceae; genus Allium; species Allium sativum. The sequence goes on along the minus strand of CM060926.1, from coordinate 1,009,962,560 downwards.
TATGATTTTCTCTACATAAAGATATGATTTTTATTTGCATAAAAAAATTTGATCTTTAAGTAGGAAAGCTAAGATTTTTATATACATAAAGTTGAGATCTTTATATATATAAAAATAAGATTTTTATTTATAAGTGGCGATATAAAAATATGATTTTTATATTATAGAAAGAATAAAAATATTATTTTTATATTATAGAAAGAATAAAAATATGGTTTTTATATTATATAGATAATAAAAATTCGATCTTTATATCATAGAAAGAATAAAAATATGATTTTTATTCATGTAGAGTAATAAAAATATAATTTTTATTATATTAGTGGCAAGATAAAAATAGAATTTTTATCTATATAGTGGCGAGATAAAAATAGAATTTTTATCTATATAATAGCGGTATAAAAATGTGATTTTTATCCATATAGAGCGAATTAAAAATGTGATTTTTATATAAATAGCAACAATATAAAAATGTGACTTTTATATATATAGTGAATACGGGCAACGGAAGTGATAAAAGACGAAAAGGTGAAGATTTCCTATATAAGAAGAGTCGCGGTGAATGGATTTAGCTTGGGTGAGAACTTCTCACTTTTAATTTAATTTTCTAGTTAAAATATATACTAGGATGCAGACGGTGTTTAGTAGCACCCGACACCCGTCGTCCACAGACCATGGACGGCTTGTATGCTTGTTTGTTTGATTTTGATGTGTAGTTGATTGTGTGATGTGATGTGAAATGAAATGAAATATTTTATAGTGGAAAATATTTTATAGTTAAAAATATAATTTTTAACGTGTATATAAAATAAATATTAATAAACGAATCAGACGATTTTTTTATATACACACATTTGACAGATATTGATTGGGACGATAAATTTTTCACATCGCCCAATTGCACAAATAAAATCTGTGTTTGATTGATTGAAACCCCACACGGGTATTGGGATGATTTATGACATACACTAATCCCAATAATTAGTTGTATGTCGATCGATTGATTGACAGACTGTTATAAGCGTTGAATATTTATTTTTGATGCTTATACAGTGTAGAATGCACTTTGGATGATGGTTGATTATTTGTCGTTGTTGATATATACATGCGTTGTATGGAAGTCCATAGAAATAAAATCTATGGTAATTGATCGGGCCTCATTCCAATTTTGAAATAGAATATTTGAAGAGGACTATTTGAATAAAATATTTGAATAGAAATATTTGAAAAAGAAATATTTGAAATAGAATATTTGAAAATAGAAATATATGAAGCCGTGTTGATTAGATTGACGCCATTTTGACGTAAACGATATTTATATCGATTTTATTCATTTTATAATGAATATCAAAAGTGATATCAAAATATGATATTTTGAAAAGAATTGAAATTCGAATTAAACTGAATAGAAATGAATTCGAATTGAAATTGAATAGAAATGAATTCGAATTTAAATTGAATATAAATGAATTCGAATTTAAATTGAATTGAAAACGAACTGAAATTGAATTAGGAATCAATTTGAATTGAAATCAATTTGAAATGAATTTAAAAGGAATTTATAAGGAAAAATTCAATTTTGATTTGAGTTTGAAAAGAAGTTGAAATCGTTTTGAAAACGAATTTAACACAATTTATATAATACGTTTTAAAAGGGAATCGACGAAATATATATTATATATATATTATATATAATATATATATATATAATGGCCTGAATAGAACGCGCCGCGGCAGTTCGCAAATTTCGACCATTGACTTCGAATGGATATTGCGGGAGATCCGACCGTCGGATTCTCCTAAAACCGGAACTGTTGGGTTCGTATTAAAAAGAGCTTTCTAACGAACATTAGAGATTTGAAATCTAAAGGTTGGATTTGGAATTATGTCCAAATCAAATTTGGAAAAGGTCGCTGTAAGTGCAGTTCGATGGTCGTTGATGGAAATCGACTGTACGGGCCTTGATAAAATTATTAAAAATAGTAATAATTTGTGTAAAATCATAAGAAATGATTTGTGAAGAATTGGGATGAAAAACTCCATATTTGAAAAGATAAAAATAGATTTTTATCGAAATGAACTAGTTTGAACTAGAATAATAATTTATTTATTTTTAAAATAAATAAATTGGATTTGAAATGGTTTTGAAAATAACCAGAACTTCCAATAATTAAATTGGAACGGATTTGAATCGAAATTGTCTTCGGAATATTTCGATGTTGGATTTCGTGATGATACAGATATTGTTATGGGAATTTGAAAAATATATTTATATCGTTATTTCCAATACGATATTTGTTGGTCGTAGAATTTGATATTGAATATAAGCCGATATATTTTCTATTTAGAGCCTTGTATTTAATATCAAATGAGATTTGGGTTTGTCGTGAATGGTATCTTCATTAACACTGTTCTCAAGCCCAGTGGAGAAAAAGATTAAATCTTTTTATTTAGATTTAATGAAGTGTACCAATTAAATAATATTTAATTGGAATTGAATTGGTATTGATTTTTGGGTTTATCGTGAACAGTGTTTTAAATAACACTTGTTCTTTAACCCGATAATTAATGGAATGTGATTTATGGTTTATCGTGAACCGTGTTTTAAATGACACCGATTCTTTAACCCAGTTAAAGATTAAAACTAAGTGGAGTTTTAATGAATCTTTAATTAGATTGAAAAGATCGAGAATGGAGTACCACCAGTTTTGCTCCAAAGCGATAGTTAAATCTTTAATTAAATTTGAACGTGAGATGGTAATTGAATTTACCGATAACACCGTAGTGTTAGATATGAAGTATCATGGTTCGCTAATCCCGACTAGTTTGAATTGATATTCAAAGAAGATTAAAGAATAAATTTAAAGAATTTATCTTTGATAAAATTAATGGGAACCTTTCCCAAAGTATAAGAATATTTGAACAAAAGAATATTCTGAATTGGAATGAGGCGTATGTTGTGTTTGTGTAACACTTGTTTATTATATACGCGAGTTATTCAGAAAGACCGGGTTTATCCCATTCTGAATAACTGATTCGACGTGGTGTCGAAGATGAAGACGGTGGTCGAAGACCGGAAATCTTCACATCGTTTGGGTGATTGCTGATGATCTCGATTGGGTTGTACACCCAAGAGGAGAGAAACAGTTGGTGATCGTCCAGACGTACTTGGAGATCGATGGATATGCGAGGAAAGTGCCTCCGGTTTCGTTCAGACCCAGAACGAACTTGTAAATGGACTGTGTGTCTGACATTGGATTTTATTCTATGTGGTTGATTTCTATTAAATATATATCTGTTTGGCGGCGAAGAATTTATTCTCTTGCTTAACGCCCTTCTCTGAGGCGTACGAGCTCAGAGGTTATATATTGATGGATATCAAACGCATGGAGTGAATTGCCTGTGTGGAATGCCTAAGTGGCAATATGATCAAGGCTTCTGTTGAAAAGCAAAGTCTTGTGGGTGATGATCAAAGCACGGCCTATGTGGCACAGCTTTGTGTAACGTGAATTCGCGAGCCTCACACCCCGGTGGTGAACCAAAAACGGGAGAGGACCTCAGGGAGGACATGCGTTTCCTTCTAGCTAGAAGTGGCGTCAGTGGTTTTACACGCCCTGACGAGTTTGACTTATGTGGTTGTTGCTGTTGCGAGGCGCCTCGGTTTGATCGGACGATCCGGGTCCGATGGAGTCATTCGTTGGCTCATTTACGCCCCATAGGGAGGGGAAACGCAGTGTTCAGGCATTTTAATCCACATCGGTGGACCGGCCCTGACGATCCAAGTGGCTTGACTGAGTACTTGTCCTGAGGCTCGGGCTAGAGAGTCTCGAATCGCTGAGGACTATCTTTTTCCTCGGTTCATAGATGGAAATCCAATTTCCAAATACGACATGTGCGATTTTGATTGTAGAACTAGTATGGCGACATAGTGGTATGGGGCATTCATGCCGCCTATGATTTATACTTATGATTGAAATTGATTTATTCACTTATAGTAATAATAAAACATGAAATTTAGCGTATCAAGCATTCTTTGGCTATTATAAGGGAAAACCCTATCCTCCGGCTTGCGATGCATTGTGTGATGGGACCTGGGTCTTATAATAGCTTCATTTTTCTTTATTTAGCATTGCGCTGTTGTTTTATGCACTGGTGTTCTTGGGAGGAAACCCGTTCCATGTTATACGGCGTGGTCCCTTGATTTACCTAACTTTAAAATAAAGATTAATAACTGTTTTAGTTCTCACACCAGTCCCATGACTGACCTGGAGTTTAGTGTTTTAACCTAAACTCTGGGTGCCCCTATTTTCAATACGGGCAGCTAGTAGTTTTGGTTTTGCAGATTTATATTCACAGGATCCTGATTTACAGCTGGAACGATACTCGGAAAGCTCTGTATCCGCGTATTACTTCTAGTTGTGTTTTGTATTATTTTCCGCTGTGATGTATTTAAATGTAATTTATTGTAATCTCTGATATTTTCTATTGTATAATATTTATTCATACTCTGTATATTCTTGTAATCTGATGGAATTGTTGTAATAACAATGAAATGTTCTTCTGTCTGCGTTCTAATTTGTCGTGTTCTCAAAACAATCAGGCGTTTCGAACGGTCTTGGTTGGTTTAGCGACTGATTCGGATCGAACGAAATTCCTTTTCGTTACATTTGGTATCAGAGCTTTGGTTTACAAAGCTCAGAGGACAAGACACATTGGAACCATACGAAAGAATTCATCAGATATTGGATTGGTAATATCCAATGGGAATGACTCGTTAGATATGGGAACAGTAGTATCCTAGAACGAGTGTGAAGAGTATATTTTTGAAAATGAAAACAAATTTTGTTTTGAAATTTAAATCCTTTTATACGTATTTGAATATTTATTTATATTGATGTGGAAAATCCAGTATATATAGATTTTGCATATACGTCTGATCCGCGTGTATTCGAAGTTTTAATATACTAAATAGATATAGAATCACTCTAGTCGCCCGGAGATGATTCTGATGATGCCGCAGCGTCATCCTCATTTATATTCGAGTGACGAAAGTGAGATGTCTATATATTTCCTATTGACTGGTGTGAGAACCAAAATTAGATAGGGCCTATTGTTGTGATTTGGCATCAAAAATGTGATTTTTGACTATATATCAAAATTATGAATTTCAAAAGCTAATCAACTAATTGATTGCTGGTTGTGTTGTTGATTATTGGTTGATTAATTAAAATTTGTGCCATATAGCCAAATTGAACCAAACAGTGAATTGTATTGAAAATTAGTCGCATTTGCATGCATAGTACATGTATATCTATTGAGCAGGTCATAGCAAAGAGGCTAGAGCAGAAGAATAAAATTGTTTGCCCGACAAATAGGTACATGTTTATTGTATTTCTTGAGTTTTGGGTGATTTTGGGAGCCGATTGGCTAGCCGCTTGGCTTTTTCTTTTGGATTGAAGAAGACCATGGGAGGCTATATGAAATATCCCGAAGTCCCCGGTGCAGGGGAGTTTATGGCGAAATTTTTCGAAAATTTAGGGTGTTAGCCAAATTTTTGAAAAATTTGAAAAGTTCTTAAAAACTGAAAAGTTGAAGAACTTAAGCCGTAGTGAAAACAGTGAAAGTTGAGTTGAATTGTTAAACAACTTTCAGCTTCGTTCCTTTTCGGGGACGAAAAATTTTAAGTGGGGGAGATTGTAATAACCCGGAAATCCGAGCCAATTTAAAAATTTTATTTTGGCAATTTTAGTGAATTTTGATTATTTAAAATGAATTATTTTAAATAATAACGACGAAAAAATTATTTTGAATAGAATTCGAACGTATATATTTATATAGATCGTCGATAGAATATAAATATTTTATTTTAATTATAAAAGGAATTGAAAATGGCGTGGTAGTTCGATAATTCGATTTCGAATTTCAAATGAATGTATAGGATTCAAAATGAACCGGATTTTAGTGATACGAAAAATAATGGAATGTAATAGAGGATATCTTTCCAACGAATCCGAAAAATCAAAATTTCATAGCGGGAATCAAAAGATACGTCCAGTTGAAAATTCAGAATAGTCGATATGGAATTCTGGCCCTTAAAAATGGAAATTTTGCAAACGACCTCGGTTTTCGACGAAACCACTTTTGTTGGATCCGTGATGTCAAGTTATTGCTAGTTTTTCAAAATTCATAATTTTTCGAATCAATATGTGAGCGTGGCGAAGGAAAACGCGTTTGACCAGTTCTAGTTGATTTTAATCGACTGGAAAATGGCCATTTTTCAAATGGTCTCGGAATTTGACGAAATTAGTTTTGTTAGGACCGTGTCGTCAATACGAAGCTAGAAAATATTTTTCGGGAGTTTTTAGAGTCCGTATGTGGCCTCGGTAAATTGAAATGTGCATTCAAATTCAATATATAGATTTATATTTTGATTTTGACGAAAACTGATCAAAATGGTCGAATCGGCTTGCGAAACATATCCCATTGTGTTCGGAATGGGGGTATTACGCTAGGGACGACAGTCGGTGGGTTCGATTTTGAGTTCGAATTAAAAGGTTGCTTTTAGGAGAAGATAAAATAAAATAATTAAATATTATATATATATATATGTATATTATCCCCTCCCCATTCCTTTTCTCTTTCCCTCCCTACCGTTGACCAAACTAAACAAAAAAAACAAAAACAAAAAGAAATCCGCTGTGCCCTAGCTCCCCGTCGCCCCGTCGCCTGAGACTACCGCCCCTCCCATCAACGGAGCGCCGCCACCCACGGAAGCCGCGAGACCCCCTACGACCTCCCCTTCCCTCTCTCTCTTCTCTAAATCGATCTGTGGCCCCCCCGAGCTCGTACAACCCACGCCGCCCACACCAGTCGCCAAGACCGCCGATCTCTCCGCCCTCACCTTCTCCAGCCTCGCGCGAGCCAATCGCCGAACCCCATACCCCGGCGCCGACGCTCCTCAATCCGACCCAGCGAAAACGCGGACCCTCCCCTCTTCGAGTAGTAAGTTTGTTTATTTACGTTTAATTTAATTTAATTTATTTCAGTTTTGAGATAGAAAAATCGCGTAGAAAAATCTGAAAAGTATATAAAGGGATTGTTGTGAAAATCGTTTAGTAAAATATATATAGCATATGATTTTATAAAATATGAATATCATTATTTTCAAAAGGAATAACCTTGTATAAAAAAAAGAGGGGGATAGGATTTCTAATTCGAAAAAGATTATATTTTCATGATAGAAAGATATGATTTTCTCTACATAAAGATATGATTTTTATTTGCATAAAAAAATTTTGATCTTTAAGTAGGAAAGCTAAGATTTTTATATACATAAAGTTTAGATCTTTATATATATAAAAATAAGATTTTTATTTATAAGTGGCGATATAAAAATATGATTTTTATATTATAGGAAGAATAAAAATATGATTTTTATATTATAGAAAGAATAAAAATATGGTTTTTATATTATATAGATAATAAAAATTCGATCTTTATATCATAGAAAGAATAAAAATATGATTTTTATTCATGTAGAGTAATAAAAATATAATTTTTATTATATTAGTGGCAAGATAAAAATAGAATTTTTATCCATATAGTGGCGAGATAAAAATAGAATTTTTATCTATATAGTAGCGGTATAAAAATGTGATTTTTATCCATATAGAGCGAATTAAAAATGTGATTTTTATATAAATAGCAACAATATAAAAATGTGACTTTTATATATATAGTGAATACGGGCAACGGAAGTGACAAAAGACGAAAAGGTGAAGATTTCCTATATAAGAAGAGTCGCGGTGAATGGATTTAGCTTGGGTGAGAACTTCTCACTTTTAATTTAATTTTCTAGTTAAAATATATACTAGGATGCAGACGGTGTTTAGTAGCACCCGACACCCGTCGTCCACAGACCATGGACGGCTTGTATGCTTGTTTGTTTGATTTTGATGTGTAGTTGATTGTGTGATGTGATGTGAAATGAAATGAAATATTTTATAGTGTAAAATATTTTATAGTTAAAAATATAATTTTTAACGTGTATATAAAATAAATATTTATAAACGAATCGGACGATTTGTTTATATACACACATTTGACTGATATTCATTGGGACGATAAATTTTTCACATCGCCCAATTGCACAATTAAAAATTGTGTTTGATTGATTGAAACCCCACACGGGTATTGGGATGATTTATGACATACACTAATCCCAATAATTAGTTGTATGTCGATCGATTGACAGACTGTTATAAGCATTGAATATTTATATTTGATGCTTATACAGTGTAGAATGCACTTTGGATGATGGTTGATTATTTGTCGTTGTTGATATATACATGCGTTGTATGGAAGTCCATAGAAATAAAATCTATGATAATTGATTGGGCCTCATTCCAGTTTTGAAATAGAATATTTGAAGAGGACTATTTGAATAAAATATTTGAATAGAAATATTTGAAAAAGAAATATTTGAAATAGAATATTTGAAAATAGAAATATATGAAGCCGTGTTGATTAGATTGACGCCATTTTGACGTGAACGATATTTATATCGATTTTACTCATTTTATAATGAATATCGAAAGTGATTTCAAAATCTGATATTTTGAAAAGAATTGAAATTCGAATTGAACTGAATAGAAATGAATTCGAATTGAAATTGAATAGAAATGAATTCGAATTTAAATTGAATATAAATGAATTCGAATTGAATTGAAAACGAACTGAAATTGAATTAGGAATCAATTTGAATTGAAATCAATTTGAAATGAATTTAAAAGGAATTTATAAGGAAAAATTCAATTTTGATTTGAGTTTGAAAAGAAGTTGAAATCGTTTTGAAAACGAATTTAAAACAACTTATATAATACGTTTTGAAAGGGAATCGACGAAATATTATATATATACATATACATATATATATATATATATATATATATATATAATGGCCTGAATAGAACGCGCCGCGGCAGTTCGCGAATTTCGACCATTGACTTCGAATGGATATTGCGGGAGATCCGACCGTCGGATTCTCCTAAAACCGGAACCGTTGGGTTCGTATCGAAAAGAGCTTTCTAACGAACATTAGAGATTTGAAATATAACGGTTGGAATTGGAATTATGTCCAAATCAAATTTGGAAAAGGTCGCTGTAAGTGCAGTTCGATGGCCGTTGATGGAAATCGACTGTACGGGCCTTGATAAAATTATTAAAAATAGTAATAATTTGTGTAAAATCATAAGAAATGATTTGTGAAGAATTGGGATGAAAAACTCCATATTTGAAAAGATAAAAATAGATTTTTATCGAAATGAACTAGTTTGAACTAGAATAATAATTTATTTATTTTTAAAATAAATAAAGTGGATTTGAAATGGTTTTGAAAATAACCAGAAGTTCCAATAATTAAATTGGAATGGATTTGAATCGAAATTGTCTTCGGAATATTTCGATGTTGGATTTCGTGATGATACAGATATTGTTATGGGAATTTGAAAGATATATTTATATCGTTATTTCCAATACGATATTTGTTGGTCGTAGAGTTTGATATTGAATATAAGCCGATATATTTTCTATTCAGAGCCTTGTATTTAATATCAAATGTGATTTGGGTTTGTCGTGAATGGTGTCTTCATTAACACTGTTCTCAAGCCTAGTGGAGAAAAAGATTAAATCTTTTTATTTTGATTTAATGAAGTGTACCAATTAAATAATATTTAATTGGAATTGAATTGGTATTGATTTTTGGGTTTATCGTGAACAGTGTTTTAAATAACACTTGTTCTTTAACCCGATAATTAATGGAATGTGATTTTGGGTTTATCGTGAACCGTGTTTTAAATGACACTGATTCTTTAACCCAGATAAAGATTAAAACTAAGTGGAGTTTTAATGAATCTTTAATTAGATTGAAAAGATCGAGAATGGCGTACCACCAGTTTTGCTCCAAAGCTATAGTTAAATCTTTAATTAGATTTGAACGTGAGATGGTAATTGAATTTACCGATAACACCGTGGTGTTAGATATGAAGTATCATGGTTCGCTAATCCCGACTAGTTTGAATTGATATTCAAAGAAGATTAAAGAATAAATTTAAAGAATTTATCTTTGATAAAATTAATGGGAACCTTTCCCAAAGTATAAGAATATTTGAACAAAAGAATATTCTAATTGGAATGAGGCGTATGTTGTGTTTGTGTAACACTTGTTTATTATATACGCGAGTTATTCAGAAAGACCGAGTTTATCCCATTTTGAATAACTGGTTCGACGTGGTGTCGAAGATGAAGACGGTGGTCGAAGACCGGAAATCTTCACATCGTTTGGGTGATTGCTGATGATCTCGATTGGGCTGTACACCCAAGAGGAGAGAAACAGTTGGTGATCATCGAGACGTACTTGGAGATCGATGGATATGCGAGGAAAGTGCCTCCGGTTTCGTTCAGACCCAGAACGAACTTGTAAATGGACTGTGTGTCTGACATTGGATTTTATTCTGTGTGGTTGATTTCTATTAAATATATATCTGTTTGGCGGCGGAGAATTTATTCTCTTGCTTAACGCCCTTCTCTGAGGCGTACGAGCTCAGAGGTTATATATTGATGGATATTAAACGCATGGAGTGAATTGCCTGTGTGGCATGCCTAAGTGGCAATATGATCAAGGCTTCTGTTGAAAAGCAAAGTCTTGTGGGTGATGATCAAAGCACGGCCTGTGTGGCACAGCTTTGTGTAACGTGAATTCGCGAGCCTCACACCCCGGTGGTGAACCAAAAACGGGAGAGGACCTCAGGGAGGACATGCGTTTCCTTCTAGCTAGAAGTGGCATCAGTGGTTTTACACGCCCTGACGAGTTTGACTTATGTGGTTGTTGCTGTTGCGAGGCGCCTCGGTTTGATCGCACGATCCGGGTCCGATGGAGTCATTCGTTGGCTCATTTATGCCCCATAGGGCGGGGAAATGCAGTGTTCAGGCATTTTAATCCACATCGGTGGACCGGCCCTGACGATCCAAGTGGCTTGACTGAGTACTTGTCATGAGGCTTGGGCTAGAGAGTCTCGAATCGGGGAGGACTATCTTTTGCCTCGGTTCATAGATGGAAATCCAATTTCCAAATACGACATGTGCGGTTTTGATTGTAGAACTAGTATGGCGACATAGTGGTATGGGGCATTCATGCCGCCTATGATTTATACTTATGATTGAAATTGATTTATTCACTTATAGTAATAATAAAAGATGAAATTTAGCATATCAAGCATTCTTTGGCTATTATAAGGGAAAACCCTATCCTCCGGCTTGCGATGCATTGTGTGATGGGACCTAGGTCTTATAATAGCTTCATTTTTCTTTATTTAGCATTGCGTTGTTGTTTTATGCACTGGTGTTCTTGGAAGGAAACCCGTTCCGTGTTATACGGCGTGGTTCCTTGATTTACCTAACTTTAAAATAAAGATTAATAACTGTTTAGTTCTCACACCAGTCCCATGACTGACCTGGAGTTTATTGTTTTAACCTAAACTCTGGGTGCCCCTATTTTCGACACGGGCAGCTAGTAGTTTTGGTTTTGCAGATTTATATTCACAGGACCCTGATTTACAGCTGGAACGATACTCGGAAAGCTCTGTATCCGAGTATTACTTCTAGTTGTGTTTTGTATTATTTTCCGTTGCGATGTATTTAAATGTAATTTATTGTAATCTCTGATATTTTCTGTTGTATAATATTTATTCATACTCTTTATATTCTTGTAATCTGATGGAATTGTTGTAATAACAATGAAATGTTCTTCTGTCTGCGTTCTAATTTGTCGGGTTCTCAAAACAATCAGGCGTTTCGAACGGTCTTGGTCGGTTTAGCGACTAATTCGGATCGAACGAAATTCCTTTTCATTACAAAATAGATATATAATTTATTGAAATCAATCAACATATAACGAAATCCAATGTCAGACACACATCTATTTACAAGTCCGTTCTGGTCTGAACGAAACCGGAGGCACCTTATTCCTCGTTCCATATATCCAATATGGAAGAGAGGCCCTCGCATATCTGTGATCTCCAAGTATGTCTGGACGATCACCACTTATTACCTCATCTTAGGTGTACAGCCCAATCAAGACATCGGTAATCATCCAAACGATGTGAAGACCTCCGGTCTTCAACCGCCGTCTTCATCGTCGACATATCGTCGAATCTGTTATTCAGAATGGGTATAAACCCGGTATTTTCGAATAACCCGTGTATATTATAATAAAGTGATATAAACACACAACATACGCCTCATTCCAATTCAGAATACTCTTTTATTCAAATATTCTTATCTTTTGGGAAAGGTTCCCATTAATTTTATCAAAGATAAATTCTTTAAATTTATTCTTTAATCTTTCCTTGGATATCAATTTAAACCAAACTAAGGTTTATCCAAACTAGTCGGGATTAGCGAACCTTACCGAAGTAATCATTTATTATATTTCCCAATCGCAACCCATTCATCCCATGGAGCAAAACTGGTAATACTCCATATCTAACACCACGGTATTACCGGTAAAATTAACCATTTCACGTTTAAATCTATTTAAAAATTTAACTATCGCCTAGAGTAAAACTGGTGATACTCCATTCTCAATTATTTCATAAATTTGATAAATTTATTTATCTCATTCTCATTTCAATCTAATTAAAGATTCATTAGAACTCTAATTCAGTTTTAATCTCGAAAATCATTTTTTAATGATTATTCAACTTTTAGGAATGTAAATCCTGTCTTTAACTGGGTTAAAGAACGAATGTCATTTAAAACACAGTTCACGATTAACCCTGTAACAACCCGGAAAATCAGAACCAATTTAAAATTTTTAATTTGGTTATTTTAGGGAATTTTGAATATTTAAAATAATTTATTTTAAATAATAACGGCTAAAAATTCTTTTGGATCGAAGTTATAACGAATATATTTATTTTAATTATAAAACAAGGCCTGAAATTGCGCGGTAGTTTGAAAATTTGAATTCGAACTTTGACTGACTGTACAGGATGCAAAATAAAACGGATTTTAGTGAAACCAAAAATATTTTAATGTGTTTAAGAATATCTTTCTAAAGAATACGAAAATAAAAATTTCATGGTGGGAATCAAAAGTTATGGCCAAATGAATTTTCAGAAAGGTCGCTATGAAATAAATATAGCCCGCAAAAATAGACATTTTGCCAACGACCTCCGTTTTCGATGAAACCACTTTGGTTGGATCTGGAATGTCAAATTATTGCTAGACTCCAAATTCCATAATTTTTGGAGTTAATATGTGAGCGTGGAAAAAGAAAACATGTTTGGTTAATTTCAGTCAATTTGGATCGACCAGAAAATGGTCATTTTTCAAACGGTCTCCAAATTCAACGAAACTAGTTTTGTTAGGACCGTATCATCCAATCATTGCCAGAATTATTTTTCTGAAATTTTTAGAATCTGTATGTGGCCCCGGCAAATTAAAATGTACGTTCAAATCCATATTTGAATGTTTTACATTTTAATTTGAAGAACAACTGACTGAAACAGTCGAATGGTCCTACGAAACATATTTCATTGAGTCCGGAATGGGGGTATTTAGCTAGGGGCGACAGTCGTTGGGTTTGGATTGGAGTTCGTATTATAAAACCCCATTTTTAGAATTAAATATAAATCCCGACCAACCAAAAAATTTCTTTTATTATTTTTAAAAAACTGAAAAACAATTTTCTCTCTCCCCGTAAGCAGATCGAAGGCGGAAACCCCTTCCACCCTTCCCGACCAAATTCCGGCAGAACCACGCACCAATACTCCTAGCTCCTGTTGGGGTTTTTGTAGATCTCGTTCCAAGCTTTAAATCCATACCTGGCACGCCCATTATCACCGCGTCAATCATGAGATCGAATGCTCCAAAGTCATTGACTTTGAGCCGCTGTCGTGCCCTCCACGCCAGCTCGAACTGGACCGGACCACCACACGCGTGTGCGCGCTTCCTCCCTCTTCGACGCTGTATAATCCGATCAAGCTGCAACTGCACGGATTTGAAGATAAATCGAGACCTAGTTTTGAACCTCTTCTGAGAGGTAACGACCTGGTTATAATTCAACTGATTTCAACATTTAAAACCGCCGCGGCTTATAATTTTACAATAAAAATCATATCTTTTTGTTATGTTGTCGAAATCCAGTGAAACAAGAGACATTGGACTCGTGGCGACGTCCTCTACATTCTAGAAGAGACCGGAGATTTTTTGGAGCTACCTACAGTTTTTGAAGGAGTAGAACCCAATGTGAGATTTCTAAATTCAAATTTGAAGGGAATGATGATGTATAAATTATATAATCAATGTATAAGTTATATAAGCATTGTACACCTCATGTATAAGCACTGTATAAATTATATGTGCGAAGTATAAGTTATATATACGTTGTAAAAATCATATATGCATTGAATGGAGTTGAAATAAAATTGAAATATATTTATCTATATACACACACACACACTCCCATCGTCCACATACCATGGACGATATATATTGGTTGTGATTGTTTGGATTTTGGTTGACGTGAAATTTGGTTGATAAATGCGAATGGTTGATAATGGTTGTTTGTGGTTGAAACAAATTTGGAATTGTTTGTGGAAAAAAATTCAATGTGATATGAAAACGATCGAAATGATTAGATCATTAGGATAAGCCCCTTAGGGAATGCCACGTGGCGTAAGGTAGTGTGAGGAGCCGTACTCGGGACGGTGTCGGTTTTAAACCCCCCCTGTCGTTATGCTGCCAAAATTTTCTGAAATATTCATGTGTTTGATTTATATTCATGTGTTGAAATATATTCATGTGTTGGAAAAATATTCATATGACGAACGAATTGTTTGAACGACAATAATCACATTTTTATCAAGTATATGAAGTATATAAAATATTTATGTTTGAAATAAATTGTTTTAACAATAAAAAAAATCACATTTTTATTATATATATTAATCGCTAAAAATATTCATGTTTGAAATAAATTGTTTTAACAATTAAAAATACATTTTTATTATATACATGAAGTGTTAAAATAGTCATGTGTTGAAATAAATATTTGTTGGATAAAAATATTATTTTTACCACATATATGAAATGGAAATGGTTTGGAAATCGAGGAATGAATTATATTTATATATAATTAATTAACATAAAACAAATAACGACGCTGCAGTTCATGTTTTGAAATCGTGATTTTAAACGATTGTACCGGTAGATCCGACATTCGGATTTTCCAGAAACCGAAATTGTTGGGTCCGCTTTGAAAATATCTTTCCAACGATACCAAATTTGTAAAGATCCAACGGTTAGATTGTGTGAAATGTTTAATTCAAATCTGAATGAAAACAACGCCAGAATGAATTATATTTATATATATATATAATTAAATTAAAACGGATAACGACGCTGCAGTTCGTATTTTGAAATCGTAACTTTAAACGACTGTACCAGGAGATTCGACCATCGGATTTTCCCGAAATTGGAATCGTTGGGCCCGTTTTCAAAAGATCTTTCCAATGATATAAAATTTGTAAAGATCCAACGGTTAGATTTTCAGATATGTGTAAATCAAATCTGAAGAAAAACAGCGCCATGGCCACGTTATGGCCTGAAGCGTCGTTTAAATAAATGGGCTATTTTTAAATAAATAAAAATAGCGATAAATCGTTATAAAATATTATAAATGATATGGAATGGAAATAAACCGAATTTACTTGGTTTCTTGGATATTTGATGGTTGAATGTGTTTGACATGAAAATTATATTAATGAACTGAATTATGGATGTCAAATAATTTAACCATAAAAAGGAATTGATTTGAATTCTAAATATACGTGAATTATTTGAAAAGGCCGAGTTAAATCTCATTTCAAATAATTGGCCGACGATTAGAAATCGACAATGAAGATGGTGGTTGAAGACCGGAGGTCTTCACATAGTTTGGATGATTACTGATGTCTTAATTGGGAGGCATCCCAAGACAAGGTAATAAGTGGTGGTTGTCCAGACGTACTTGGAGATTGACCGGATGGACGAGGTCCTCTCTCCTGTATTGGACATATGGGACGAAGAATAAGGTGCCTCCGGTTTCGTTCAGACCCAGAACAGACTTGTAAATGGATGTGTGTCTGACGTTGTAGCTTGACAACGTGGCACGCTGAGATGCAGTGATCAAGGCTTTTGTTGAAAAGCAGAGTCTTGTGGTTGATGATCAAAGAACGGCTTTAAAGAGCATAGCTTTGTGTATGGCGTTAACTCGCGAGCCTCACACCCCGGTATGAACTAGAAAGGGGAGAGGACCTCAGGGAGGACATGTGTTTCCTTCTAGCTTGGAGTGGTGTCTGGGTTTTACACACCCAGCCATTTTACTTATGTGGATGATGGATAGCGAGGCGCCTCGGTTATTTCGGTCTCTGCGGAGCCGATGAATGGTCTTTATATAGACCAGATTTACGCCCCATAGGGCGGGGAAACGCAGTGTTCAGGCAATTTAATCCACTCTGTGTGGACCGGCCCTGACGATCTAAGGGTCGATGCATTCTTATCCTGAGACATGGGCCAGATTGTCTCGAAGCGGTAAGGACAATCCCTTGCCTTGGTTCATGACGGAAGTCCAATTTCCAAATACGACATCACGCGGTTTTGGTTGTAAACCTATATATGGCGACATAGTGGTATAGGGCACTTATGCCGTATATGATTGATATTTATGATTGAAGTTGTTTTTGAAACATATAAACACTAGTAATAATATCATATGATTTGTTTTATGCGTATCAAGCATATTTTGGCCATTATAAGGTAAAAATCTATCCTCCGGTTTGCGGTGCATTGTGTGATGGGACCTGAGCCTTATAATGGCTTCATTTTTGTAAAAAGCATTGCGATGTTTAAATGATTTACTTGTTTTAAGCATTGGCAGTCCAACGGAGTAAACCCGTTCCGCGTTAGCGGCGTGGTCCTGTGATTGGCCTTATTGTAAAATAAGTTAAATAGATTTCTCATACCAGTCCCTTGACTGACTCGTAGTTTATTTCACTTGCAAACTCGGGTGCCCTATTTTTTACACGGTCAGCATTGTATTTAGGTTTTAGCAGGCTATTTCTAGATAGCTATGGAGATGAAGATGGATTCTATCACTTCTTTTATGTTGTTCAGCTCCTGTTATGTATATTATGTTTCATTACGCTTTAGACATTTTATATAAAGCTGAAATTGTATGTTGTACTAAGTGTGATCCTGTATGCTGTGTAACTCTGATGATTATTATTTCCAGTGTATTCTGTTGTACATTATCTGGTGTAACGATATATTTCTGTTCTTCTGTTATTTGTTTATGTGTTATATTCCAAAGATTACCCTTGTCGCCGTGGTATAGGGGTTTGGGGTCGTCACAGGTGGTATCATAGCTTTGGTTAAGCTTAGTTCTGGAATTTAACATATTAACGAACTTGTCAGAAATAGAACATGTAGTGTTCTAAGACGGATAACTCATTTCAGATAGGATCAGTAATATCCTAGAATGAGTGTGGCAGAATAAAATACACCCCAATAGACACATTTACATTCAAGTATTTGTCTCTATGCTGTACAATATCTTTTATGTTGGCCTGACACTTTGTCTTCTATTTGCAGACATTGAAAAATGAGTGGCAGAAGAAGTAATTCTATGGTTCGACAATCTAATGAGTCAGTTGTGCTCCTACAGCCAGGATCAGATATAGAAGCTCTATTAAAGAGGTATCGAAATATGGGTCGAGTACCGTTCTCGGGCAATGAGTCCATTATTCAAACTCAGGCTTGGATGCATTCTACTGAGAGGATTTTTGAAGGTTTCAAGCTAAGAGATGATCAGAAAAGATTACTGTATCTTGAGCACTCAAAGACAAAGCTTTAATCTGTTGGGAAACTGTTATAAAGGATAATCCAGAAGATAATATTACATGGGAGAGATTTTGTAACAACCCGCACCTCCGTTCACGCAAGATATTGTCCCCAACTTAGCCACCGTATAGGTGTGGGGTTTTGTTCCTCAAAAGGCCTCGGCGTTAGTAAGAGATGGGATCTACTATATAAGTACCCACTTCACACAGGCTTCCACGATGTGGGACTTAGGGGTGTTACATTCTCCCCTCCTACAGAGCCCAACATCCCCGTTGGCTCACAAACACCTCACCCAGGCGCTGCGGTCCACACAGGAGCCACAATTCCTGCTGGGTATTGGCTCTGATACCACTATAACAGCCCGCACCTCCGTTCACGCAAGATATTGTCCCCAACTTAGCCACCGTATAGGTGTGGGGTTTTGTTCCTCAAAAGGCCTTGGCGTTAGTAAGAGATGGGATCTACTATATAAGTACCCACTTCACACAGGCTTCCACGATGTGGGACTTAGGGGTGTTACAGATTTAAAGAAATCTTTAATGAAAGATTTATTCCTCCAGAAGCAACTAATCGGCTATATGATGAATTCAACTATCTGATACAAGGAGATATGACCATTTAGGAATATCAGGATAAATTCAGCAGACTTTCTCGTTTTGCACCCGAGCTAATTGAAAATCCTAAGAGGAAGAGTCTGAGGTTTATTAACGGGCTTCAAAGAAAGTACCAAAATTGGGTAACTGCACATGCGAAGCTTCCTTTTTCTGAAATGATATACATGGCTTATCACTATGAAGATCGTGATAAGCAAGGTCTTTTAGTCGATGAAGAGGTTGTCAGCTCTAGCAACAAAAGGAAATTTGAAACTAATAGCCCAGAGGCAAGTACACAGCCTGAGGCAAGCACGATGTCTGGGGTCAGAAAGAAGCCTAGAGTCAAAAGGAAAAAGGTTAAATCTAAGAAAGAACCAGTAACGATTACCATATGCAATAACTGCCATAAGCAAGGGCATTTGCAAGGAAATTGGAGATATTTAAAGAAACAAAGAAAGAATGAATTTAAATCCAAGAACAAGTTTCAAGAGAATAGAAAATGCAGTCAATGCAATCAAACTGGCCATCTAGCAAAGGATTGTCGGCTCTTAAAGAAATCGGAAATAGTACAAGTGAATGAAGTGGCAGAAGTTTCGTCACCCTCAATCAGTCAAGCGAGGCCAGATGTTTTAGAAGGCACGCTTACTGTCAAAGATATTCCAGTTAAAGTACTATTTGATACAGGCGCATCGCGAAGCTTTATTGCAAGCAATACAGTTAAGAAAATGGATTTGAAATTGAAAAGGCTCAAAGAACCCATCACTGTTCATAATCCGGTTGGGGGTTCCCTCAATCATAGTTGGATAAGTGGGGTGCCTGTCTCTTTTTGTCGTTATCGGTTCCCTACCATCGTGATCGTCATGAATTTTACAGAATTTGATCTTATTTTGGGATTGGATTGGTTAACCAAGTATGAAGCTGAGGTTAAATGCGCCGACAGAGTCGTTAAGGCGAAGAATAAGTCAAGGGACTATATAACCATTCCATGTGAAAGTCCGAATTCGGATAGAAAAGACTTTTGGTCAGCTCTAGATGTTTTTCCTGCTCAAACAGAAAATATTCCTGTCGTTACAGAAAATACTCCGGTCGACATAGAAAATATCCCAATCGTCCAGAATTATGCGGATGTGTTTGAAGAATTTGTTAGCTTACCTCTGTGTAGAGAAATTGATTTCAAAATCGCTTTAATTCTGAATGCAAGGCCAGTAGTGCACGTTATTCGAAGAATGACCTTGAAGGAAAAAGAAGAGTTAGACAATCAGACTCGACAATTTGTATGGAAGGGTCTGATCAGGCCTAGTTTCTCTGATTGGGGAGCAGCAGTGGTGTTTGTCCCAAAGTTAGACGGTACTCTCAGACTATTTGTGGATTATCGTGACTTGAACAAGCAGACATTAAAGAATAAATATCCATTGCCGCGAATTGATGATTTGTTGGATCGATTGAATGGCGCGCAAGTATTTTCACGAATGGACCTAGCTACAGGTTTCCATCAGCTTCGTATTGCCGAAGAGTGTTTTTTTTGACAGCATTCAGAGGTCCATATTTATTCTACGAGTGGTTAGTAATGTCGTTCGGCTTATGTAACGCTCCAGCTTATTTTGTCGATCTAATGAACAGGGTATTCAGAGAAGTATTGAATAAATTTGTACTGGTCTTCATTGATGACATATTGATCTTCTCTATGTCAGAGAGCGAGCATGCAAAACATCTGGAATAAGTGTTAGAGATTCTGAGAAATAATGTTTTAAAGGAAAAATTTTCCAAATGTATATTCTGGCAAGAAGAAGTCAAGTTTCTTGGCCACGTTGTATCAAAAGAAGGAATTTCTATGGATCCCAGTAAGATCATAGCTATTCAAGTTTGGAAGCAGCCAACTACACCCACAAAAGTCCGAAGTTTTCTCAGATTGGCTAGTTATTATCGGAAGTTCGTTAAAGATTTTTTGAAGATATCTAGTTCCTTAACAAAGCATACAAAGAAGCACATAAGGTTCAATTGGACTCCGGAATGTGAGATAGCTTTCCAAGAGCTGAAATTAAGATTGACAACTGCTCTAGTGTTAACAATTATTGATGGCAATCAAGACTTGAAAGTCAGGACGGATGCTTCTAAAGAAGGTCTTGGTGCAGTATTAATGCAAAGAGGCCAAGCAGTCGCTTATGCTAGCCGTCAGTTGAAGCCGCATGAGAAGAATTATGCAACTCACGATCTTGAATTGTTAGCCATCGTGTTTGCTATGAAAATCTGGAGACATTATCTATTGGGTAAGAAGTTCGAATTATATACCGATCACTAATCATTGAAGTATTTATTCACCCAGAAAGATCTGAATATGAGGCAGCAGCGTTGGCTAGAATTTCTCGCGGCATATGATCTTGATATTTTGTATACTCCAGGGAAATCCAATGTTGTGGCTGATGCGCTCATCAGGAAGAATGTGATCATCGCCAATCTTATCATTACGCCTTCGTTGATAGATAAAATATCCATTCTTCATAAAGACAATAATTTTGTTAAAGAGATGATCAAAAGAATTCAAAGGGGCAAAGTCTCCAGTTTCCAAGTGGATAGCGCAGGAGTTCTGAGATTGAAACGAAGTGTTCCCGATATCCTTGAGCTCAAAAGAGAAGTATTGGATGAGTGTCACAGGTCCAAGCTGAGTATCCATCCAGGTGTGAGCAAAATGTATAATGATATCAAGCGAACATTCTGGTGGAAGTCGTTAAAAAGAGACATCTCTATATATCTTAGAAAGTGTTCTACTTTTCAACAAGTTAAAAGCGATCAACAGAAACTCGCCGGATTGTTGCAACCGTTGGAAATTCCAGGTTGGAAGTAGGAACAAATTTCTATGGATTTCATAGATGGTTTGGCCAGAATCAGGAGAGGAAATGATAGTATTTAGGTGATCGTAGATCATTTCACGAAGACCCCCCATTTCATACCTGTCAAATCGAATAGAACCGCTCAGAGTCTGGCACAGATTTATTTCAAGGAAATTGTTAAACTGCATGGAGTTCCCATGAGCATCGTTAGTGATCGTGACCCGATTTTTGCTAGTAAATTTTAGGAAGCATTCCAAGCAGAATTGGGAACAAAACTGAACCTGAGCACTGCGTATCATCCTCAAACAGATGGCTAAACTGAGAGGGTGAACCGTATTCTTGAAGATTTACTACGGGCTTGTGTTATTGATTTTGGCGGATCATGGGAAGACCACTTGCATTTGGCTGAGTTCTCATACAACAACAGTTACCAAGAGAGCCTGAAAATGTCACCATTCGAAGCATTGTATGGTAGATCGTGTAGAACTCCCGCATGTTGGGTAGAACCTGGCAATAGACTTGTATTGGGACCTGATATGATTCGCGAAGCTTCAGACAAAGTCGATTTCATTAAGAAGTGACTTCTAGCAGCTCAAAGCCGATAGAAGGCCTATGCAGATTCGAGAAGAAGAGATTTATCATTTGATGTTGGTGACTATGTGTATCTACGAGTTTCTCCGATGAGAGGAGAAGTCCGATTTGGCAAAACAGGGAAGTTGGCGCCCAGATTTTTTGGTCAATTTCCTGTGCTCAAACGGATTGGAACTCTTACTTATAGGGTTCAATTGCCTAACTGGTTGCTTAGAGTACATGATGTGTTTCATGAATCCCATCTTCGAAAGCATGTGCATGATCTAGACTTGGTCGTGGAAGAAGCCACGCAACAAGATTTGGAGATTACTCCAGAATTGGCTGTGAGAAGAGAGCCGATAAAGATTATTGGCAAAGAAACTAAAGAGCTGAGGAACAAAAAGGTTCACTTAGTCAAAGTGCAGTGGAGTGGAGATCCTAGAGATTGTACTTGGGAAACTGAAGAGAGCATTAAGCAATCCTATCCCAATTGCAGAGTGGACATCTCTGATTAACTCTGGTGCAAGGAACATTTACAGTATTTTGCATTTCTGTATTGTTTTCTACTTTGTTGTTGTTTCCATCTCATAGATGTAATTTTTTTAATTATATAGTATGATCTTAACAAATATGGTTTTAAAAGAGTATAGGAATTAATTATTAAATTTTTGAAAAGTTAGTCAATAAATTGATTGTTGTTTGGGTTGTGTGATTATAAATTTGATTAATCAAAATATTGGAATGGTAGCTAACCTAATCCATAAGAGAAAAAAAGGTAAATTTATGCAAAGTGAATCAAATATTGAACTGATTTGAAAATTGATTGAAATATATGCATGTACATTATATATGTTTGAACAGGTAAATGGATTTGCTGTTGAGTAAAGAATTTATTTGCGTGCCCGACAAATAGGTAAACCTTTAATGAGTTGGATGCGCGATTTAATTATTATATCAGCTCCTGTGAATGCCATTGGATGCGGAGTGTTGGTTGTTCTGTGTGAAATTATAAACGTCGCCATAGGATAGTAACAACTAATTTTGAACTACACTATATGGCATACTGCGTGAAGATAACATACTCTATCATATACTACATAAGCACTTAGAGCTTGTATGACAAGGTTGAAGATTTACCATACGAGCGAGAGGCTTGTATAGCGACGACTATATTACAGGTTGAACCGAAGACTGATATGGACTATATAAATTGTAACGGTAAATTGCCAAATTAATAAAAAAAAAACACACGGGTCTGGAGATGACAATAAACACGTCTCTCTAGCCATTAAGGCACAAAAACCATTTATAGGATAACGAGAATTTATTCTCTGGAGTTATGATCTACACACACTCCCCTGTGGACACCGGAACATATCAATACAAATATGCGCATGCTTTTTAGGATTTATTGGGTGCCTAATACGACCCAATGAATTTCCAAACCCCTCCCCGTACAAAGGAGATTATGGCGAAATTTTTCGAAAATTTAGAGTGTTAGCCAAATTTTTGAAGAATTAGAAAATTCTTAGAAACTGAAAAGTTGAAGAATGGAAGCCAGAATGAAATGGTTAGTTAAACAACTTTCAGCTTCGTTCCTTTTCGGGGACGAAAAGATTTTAAGTGGGGGAGATTGTAACAACCCGGAAAATCAAAACCAATTTAAAAATTTTAATCTGGCTATTCTAAGGAATTTTGAATATTTAAAATATTTTATTTTAAATAATAACGATTAAAAATTCCTTTGGATTGAAGTTACAGCTAATATATTTATTTTAATTATAAAACAAGGCCTGAAATGGCGCGGTAGTTTGAAAATTTGAATTCGAACTTTGACTGACTGTACAGGATGCAAAATAAAATGGATTTTAGTGGAACCAAAATTATTTAAATCTATTTAAGAATATCTTTCTAAAGAATCTGAAAAATCGAAATTTCATAGCGGGAATCAAAAGTTATGGCCAAATGAATTTTCAAAATGGTTGCTATGGAATAAATATAGCCCGTAAAAATAGACATTTTGCCAACGACCTCCGTTTTCAACGAAACAAATTTTGTTGGATCCGAAATGTCAAATTATAACTAGATTCCAAATTCCATAATTTTTGGAGTAAATATGTGAGCGTGGCAAAAGAAAACGCGTTTGGTTAATTTTAGTCAATTTGGATCGACCAGAAATAGGCCATTTTTCAAACAGTCTCCAAATTCGACGAAACTAGTTTTGTTAGGACCGTATCGTCCAAACTTAGCCAGATTTATTTTTTTGGAATTTTTAGAATCAGTATGTGGCCCCGACAAATTAAAATGTACATTCAAATCCATATTTGAATGTTTTACATTTTAATTTAAGAATAACTGACTGAAACCGTCGAATGGGCCTACGAAACATATTTCGTTGTGCCCGAAATGGGGGTATTTAGCTAGGGGCGACAGTCGTTGGGTTTGGATTGGAGTTCGTATTAGAAAACCTCATTTTTAGAATTAAATACAAATCCCGACCAACCAGAAAATTTATTTTATTATTTCTAAAAATCCGAAAAACAATTTTCTCTCTTCCCGTAAGCAAATCGAAGGCGAAAATCCCTTCCACCGTTCCCGACCAAATTCCAGCCAAACCACGCACCAATACTCCAAGCTCTTGTTGGGGTTTTTCTTGATCTCGTTCCAAGCTTAAAATCCATACCTGGAACGCCCCTTATCACCGCGTCAATCACGAGATCCAATGCTCCAAAGTCGTTGATTTTGAGCCGCCGTCGTGTCCTCCACGCCAGCTCCAACTGGACCGGACCACCACGCATGCGCGTGTGCGCGCTTCCTCCCGCTTCGACGATGTATAATCCGATCGAGTTGCAACTGCACGGATTTGAAGATAAATCGAGACCTAGTTTTGAATCTCTTCTGAGAGGTAACGACCTGGTTATAATTCAACTAATTTCGACATTTAAAACCGTCGCGGTTTATGATTTTACAATAAAAATCATATCCTTTTGCTATGTTGTCGAAATATAGTGAAACAAGAGACACTGGACTCGTGGCGACGTCCTCTACATTCGAGAAGAGACCGGAGATTTTTTGGAGCTTCCTAAAATTTTTGAAGGAGTGGAAGCCAATGTGAGATTTCTAAATTCAAATTTGAATGGAATGACGATGTATAAATTATATAATCGATGTATATAAGCGTTGTACACCTCACGTACAAGCGTTGTATAAATTATATGTGCGATGTATAAGTTATATATAAGTTGTAAAAATCATATGTGCGTTGAATGGAGTTGAAATGAAATTGAGATATATTTATCTATATATACATATATAGATATATATACTCCCCTCGTCTACAGACCATGGACGATATATATTGGTTGTGATTGTTTGGATTTTGGTTGACGTGCAATTTGGTTGATAATTGCGAATAGTTGATAATGGTTGTTTGTGGTTGAAACAAATTTGGAATTGTTTTTGGAAAAAAATTCAATGTGATATGAAAACGACCGAAATGATTAGATCATTAGGATAAGCCCCTTAGGGAACACCACGAGGCGTAAGGTAGTGCGAGGAGCCGTACTCGGGACGGTGCCGGTTTTAAACCCCCCTGCCGTTATGCTGCCAAAATTTTCTGAAATATTCATGTATTTGATTTATATTCATGTGTTGAAATATATTCATGTGTTGGAAAAATATTCAAATGACGAATGAATTGTTTGAACGATAAAAATCACATTTTTATCATGTATATGAAGTATATAAAATATTCATGTTTGAAATAAATTGTTTTAACAATAAAAAAAATTACATTTTTATTATATATATGAATCGCTAAAAATATTCATGTTTGAAATAAATTGTTTTAACAATAAAAATTACATTTTTACTATATACATGAAGTGTTAAAAATAGTCATGTGTTGAAATAAATATTTGTTGGACAAAAATATTATTTTTACCACATATACGAAATGGAAATGGTTTGGAAATCGAGGAACGAATTATATTTATATACAATTAATTAATATAAAACAAATAACGATGCTGCAGTTCGTGTTTTGAAATCGTGATTTTAAACGATTGTACCGGTAGATCTGACCGTCGGATTTTCCCGAAACCGAAACCGTTGGGCCCGCTTTGAAAATATCTTTCCAACGATACCGAATTTGTAAAGATCAAACAGTTAGATTGTGTGAAATGTTTAATTCAAATCTGAATGAAAACAGCGCCAGAATGAATTTTGTATATACACACACATAAGTAAATTAAAACGAATAACGACGCTGCAGTTCGTATTTTGAAATCGTAACTTTAAACATTGTACCGGGAGATCCGACCATCGGATTTTCCCGTATCTGGAATCGTTGGGTTCGTTTTCAAAAGATCTTTCCAATGATATAAAATTTGTAATGATCCAACAGTTAGATTTTCAGATATGTGTAAATCAAATCTTAAGAAAAACAGGGCCATGGCCGCGTTATGGCCTGAAGCGTCGTTTAAATAAATGGGCTATTTTTAAATAAACAAAAATAGCGATAAATCGTTATAAAACATTATAAACGATATGAAATGGAAATAAACCGAATTTACTCGGTTTATTGGATATTTGATGGTTGAATGTGTTTGACATGAAAATTATATTAATGAACTGAATTATGGATGTCAAATAATTTAACCATGAAAAGGAATTGATTTGAATTCTAAATATACGTGAATTATTTGAAAAGGCCGAGTTAAATCTCATTTCAAATAATTGGTCGACGATTAGAAATCGACGATGAAGACGATGGTTGAAGACCGGAGGTCTTCACATTGTTTGGATGATTATTGATGTCTTGATTGGGAGGCATCCCAAGACAAAGTAATAAGTGGTGGTCGTCCAGACATACATGGAGATCGACCGGTTGGACGAGGGCGTCTCTCCTGTATTGGACATATGGGACGAGGAATAAGGTGCCTCTGGTTTCGTTCAGACCCGGAACGAACTTGTAAATAGATGTGTGTCTGACGTTGTAGCTTGACAACGTGGCACACAGAGATGCAGTGATCAAGGCTTTTGTTGAAAAGCGGAGGCTTGTGGTTGTTGATCAATGCACGACTTTAAAGAGCAAAGTTTTGTGTATGGCGTTAATTCGCGAGCCTCACACCCTGGTATGAACTAGAAACAGGAGAGGGCCTCAGGAAGGACATGCGTTTCCTTCTAGCTAGGAGTGGTGTCTGGGTTTTACACCCCGGACATTTTACTTATGTGGATGTTGGATAGCGAGGCGCTTCGGTTATTTCGGTCTCTGCAGAGCCGATGGATGGTCTTTATACAGACCAGATTTACACCCCATAGGGTGGGGAAACACAGTGTTCAGGCATTTTAATCTACTCCGTGTGGACCGGCCCTGACAATCTAAGGGTCGATGCGTTCTGATCCTTAGACATGGCCTAGATTGTCTCGAAGTGGTACGGACGATCCCTTGCCTTGGTTCATGACGGAAGTCCAATTTCCAAATACAACATCGTGCGGTTTTGATTGTAAACCTATATATGGCGGCATAGTGGTATGGGGCACTTATGTCGTCTATGATTGATATTTATGATTGAAGTTGTTTTTGAAACATATAAACACTAGTAATAATATCAAATGATTTGTTTTATGCGTATCAAGCATATTTTGGCCATTATAAGGTAAAAATCTATCCTCCGGTTTGCGTTGCATTGTGTGATGGGACCTGAGTCTTATAATGGCTTCATTTTTATAAAAAGCATTGCGATGTTTAAATGATTTACTTGTTTTAAGCACTGGAAGTCCAATGGAGTAAACCCATTCCGCGTTAGCGGCATGGTCCTGTGATTGGCCTTATTGTAAAATAAGTTAAGTACATTTCTCATACCAGTCCCATGACTAACTCGTAGTTTGTTTCACTTGCAAACTCGGGTGCCCTATTTTCTACATGGGCAGCCTTGTATTCAGGTTTTTGCAGGCTCTTCCTAGATAGCTATGGAGCTGAAGATGGATTCTATCACTTCTTTTATGTTGTTCATCTCCTGTTATGTATATTATGTTTGATTCCGCTGTAGACATTTTATATAAAGCTGAAATTGTTTGTTGTACTAAGTGTGATCCTGTATGTTGTGTAACTCTAATGATTATTATTTCCAGTGTATTATGTTGTACATTATCTGGTGTAATGATATGTTTATGTTCAGCTGTTATTTGTTTATGTGTTATATTCCAAAGATTACCCTTACCGCCGTGGTACGGGGGTTTGGGGTCGTTACAGGTGGTATCAGAGCTTTGGTTAAGCTTAGTTCTGGAATATAACATATTAATGAACTTGTCAGAAATAGAACCAATAGAGTTCTAAGATGGATAACTCATTTCAGATAGGATCAGTAATCTCCTAGAATGAGTGTAGCAGAATAAAATACACCCCAATAGACATATTTACATTCAAGTATTTGTCTATATGCTGTACAATATCTTTTGTTGGCCTAAAACTTTGTCTGCTATTTGCAGACATTGAAAAATGAGTGGCAGAAGAAGTAATTCTATGGTTCGACAATCTAATGAGCCAGTTGTGCTCCCACAGCCAGGATCAGATATATAAGCTCTATTAAAGAGGTATCGAAATCTGGTTGGAATACCGTTCTCGGGCAATGAGTACATTATACAAACTCAGGCTTGGATGCGTTCTACTGAGAGGATTTTTGAAGGTTTCAAGCTGAGAGATGATCAGAAAAGATTACTGGTATCTAGGGCACTCAAAGACGAAGCTTTAATCTGGTGGGAAACCATTATTAAGGATAATCCAGAAGGTAATATTACCTGGGAGAGATTTAAAGAAATTTTTAATGAAAGATTTATTCCTCCAGAAGTAACTAATCGGCTATATGATGAATTCTACTATCTGATACAAGGAGATATGACCATTCAAGAGTATCAGGATAAATTCAACAGACTTTCTCGTTTTGCACCCGAGCTAATTGAAAATCCTAAGAAGAAGAGTCTGAGGTTTATTAACGGGCTACAAAGAAAGTACCAAAATTGGGTAACTGCACATGTGAAGCTTCTTTTTTCTAAAATGATATACATGGCTTATCTCTATGAAGATCTTGATAAGCAAGGTCTTTTGGTCGATGAAGAGGAAGTCAATTCTAACAACAAAAGGAAATTTGAAACTGATAGCCCCGAGGCAAGTACGCAGCCTGAGGCAAGCATGACGTCTGGAGTCAGAAAGAAGCCTAGAGTCAAGAGGAAAAAGGTTAAATCTGAGAAAGAATCAGTAACGATTGCCATATGCAATAACTGCCATAAGCAAGGGCATTTGCAAGGAAATTGCAGATCTTTAAAGAAACAAAGGAAGAATGAATTTAAATCCAAAAACAAGTTTCAAGAGAATAGAAAATGCAGTCAATGCCGTCAGACTGATCATCTTGCAAAGGATTGCTGACTCTTAAAGAAATCGGAAATAGTACAAGTGAATGAAGTGGCAGAAGTATTGTCACCCTCAGTCAGTCAAGCGAGGCCAGATGTTTTAAAAAGCACGCTTACTGTCAAAGATATTCTAGTTAAAGTATTGTTTGTTATAGGTGCATCTCGAAGCTTTATTGCAAGCAATGCAGTTAAGAAATTGGATTTGAAATTGAAAAAGCTCAAAGAACCCATCACTATTCATAATCCGGTTGGGGGTTCCCTCAATCTTAGTTGGATAAGTGGGGTGCCTGTCTCTTTTTCCTGTTATCGATTCTCTACCATCGCGATCATCATGAATTTTACAGAATTTGATCTTATATTGGGATTGGATTTGTTAACCAAATATGAAGCTGAGGTTAAATGCGCCGAATGAGTCGTTAAGGTGAAGATTAAATCAAGGGACTATATAACCATTCCATGTGAAGGTCCGAATTCGGATAGAAAAGACTTTTGGTCAGCTCTAGATGTTTCTCCTGCTCAAATAGAAAATATTCCTGTCGTTAAAGAAAATACTCCAGTCGACATAAAAAATATCCCAGTCATCCAGAATTATGCGGATGTGTTTGAAGAAGTTGTTAGCTTACCTCCGCGTAGAGAAATTGATTTTAAAATCGCTTTAAGTCTGAATGCAAGGCTAGTAGTGCACGCTATTCGAAGAATGACCTTAAAGGAAAAAGTAGAGTTAGACAATCAAACTCGACAACTTTTATGGAAGGGTCTGATCAGGCCTAGTTTCTCTGATTGGGGAGCAACAGTGGTGTTTGTCCCAAAGTCAGACAGTACTCTCAGACTATGTGTGGATTATCGTGACTTTGAACAGGCAGACATTAAAGAATAAATATCTATTGCCGCGAATTGATGATTTGTTGGACCGATTGAATGGCGCGCAAGTATTTTCACGAATGGACCTAGCTACAGGTTTCCATCAGCTTCGTATTGCCGAAGAGTGTGTTCCTTTGACAGCATTCAGAGGTCTAGATTTATTCTACAAGTGGTTAGTAATGTCGTTCGGCTTATGTAATGCTCCAGCTTATTTTGTCGATCTAATGAACAGGGTATTCAGAGAAGTATTGAATAAATTTGTACTGGTCTTCATTGATGACATATTGATCTTCTCTAAGTCAGAGAGCGAGCATGCAAAACATTTGGAATAAGTGTTAGAGATTCTGAGAAATAATGTTTTAAAGGCAAAATTTTCCAAATGTATATTCTGGCAAGAAGAAGTCAAGTTTCTTGGCCATGTTGTATCAAAAGAAGGAATTTCTGTGGATCCCAGTAAGATCACAGCTATTCAAGATTGGAAGCAGCCAACTACACCCACAGAAGTCCGAAGTTTTCTCAGATTAGCTAGTTATTATCGGAAGTTCGTTAAAGATTTTTCAAAGATATCTAGTTCCTTAACAAAGCTTACAAAGAAGCATGCAGGATTCAATTGGACTCCGGAATGTGAGACAGCTTTCCAAAAGCTGAAGTTAAGATTGACAACTGCTCCCGTGTTAACAATTATCGATGGCAATCAAGACTTAAAAGTCAGGACAGAAGCTTCTAAAGAAGGTCTTGGTGCAGTATTAATGCAAAGAGGCCAAGTAGTCGCTTATGCTACCCGTCATTTGAAGCCGCTTGAGAAGAATTATGCAACTCACGATCTTGAATTGTTAGCCATCGTGTTTGCAATGAAAATCTGGAGACATTATCTATTGGGTGAGAAGTTCGAATTATATACCGATCATCAATCATTGAAGTATTTATTCATCCAGAAAGATCTGAATATGAGGCAGCAGCGTTAGCTAGAATTTCTCGCGGCATATGATCTTGATATTTTGTATACTCCGGGGAAAGCCAATGTTGTGGCTGATGCGCTCAGCAGGAAGAATGTGATCATCTCCAATCTTATTATTATGCCTTCGTTGATAGAAAAAATATCCATTCTTTAGAAAGACGATAATTTTGTTAAAGAGATGATCAAAAGAATTCAAAGGGGCGAAGTCTCCAGTTTCCAAGTGGATAGCGCAGGAGTTCTGAAATTGAAAGGAAGAATTTATGTTCCCGACATCCTTGAGCTCAAAAGAGAAATATTGGATGAGTGTCACAGGTCCAAACTGAGTATCCATCCAGGTGTGAGCAAAATGTATAATGATATCAAGCGAACACTCTAGTGGAAGTCGTTAAAAAGAGATATCTCTATATACGTTAGCAAGTGTTCTACTTGTCAACAAGTCAAAAGCGATCAACAGAAACTCGCCGGATTGTTGCAACAGTTGGAAATTCCAGGTTGGAAGTGGGAACAAATTTCTATGGATTTCATAGATGGTTTGCCTAGAACCAGGAGAGGAAATGACAATATTTAGGTGATCGTAGATCATTTCACGAAGACCGCCCATTTCATACCTGTCAAATCGAATAGAACCGCTCAGAGTCTGGCACAGATTTATTTCAAGGAAATTGTTAAACTGCATGGAGTTCCTATGAGTATCGTTAGTGATCGTGACCCGATTATCGCTAGTAAATTCTGGGAAGCATTCCAAGCAGAATTGGGAACAAAACTGAACCTGAGCACCGCGTATCATCCTCAAACAAATGGCCAAACCGAGAAGGTGAACCGTATTCTTGAAGATTTACTACGGGCTTGTGTTATTGATTTTGGCGGATCATGGGAAGACCACTTGCATTTGGCTGAGTTCTCATACAACAACAACTACCAAGCGAGCCTGAAAATGTCACCATTTGAAGCATTGTATGGTAGATCGTGTAGATCTCCCGCATGTTGAGTAGAACCAGGCAATAGACTTATATTGGGACCTGATATGATTCGCGAAGCTTCAGACAAAGTCGATTTCACTAAGAAGCGACTGCTAGCAGCTCAAAGCCGAGAGAAGAGCTATGCAGATTCGAGAAGAAGAGATTTAGCATTTGCTGTTGGTGACTATGTGTATCTACGAATTTCTCCGATGAGAGGAGTAGTCCAATTTGTCAAAACAAAGAAGTTGGCGCCCAGATTTATTGGTCCATTTCCTATGCTCGAACGGATTGGAACTCTTGCTTATAAGGTTCAATTGCATGACTGTTTGTCTGGAGTACATTATGTGTTTCATGTATCTTAACTTCAAAAGCATGTGCATGATCCAAACTTGGTCGTGGAAGAAGCCGCGCAACAAGATTTGGAGATTACTCCCGAATTGGCTTTGAGAAGAGAGCCGATAAAGATTATTGGCAAAAAAACTAAGAGCTGAGGAACAATAAGGTTCACTTAGTCAAAGTGCAGTGGAGTGAAGATCCTAGAGACTACACTTGGGAAACTGAAGAGAGCATTAAGCAATCCTATCCCAATTGCAGAGTGGACATCTCTGATTAACTCTGGTGCAAGGAACATTTACAGTATTTTGCATTTCTGTATTGTTTTCTACTTTTCTGTTGTTTCCTTCTCATGGATGTAAATTTTTTAATTATATAGTATGATCTTAACAAATATGGTTTTAAAAGAGTATAGGAATTAATTATTAAATTTTTGAAAAGTTAGTCAACAAATTGATTGTTGTTTGGGTTGTGTGATTATAAATTTGATTAATCAAAATATTGGAATGGTAATTAACCTAATCCATAAGAGAAAGAAAGGTAAATTTATGCAAAGTGAATCAAATATTGAACTGATTTGAAAATTGATTTAAATACATGCATGTACATTATATATGTTTGAACAGGTAAATGGATTTGTTGTTGAGTAAAGAATTTATTTGCGTACCCGACAAATAGGTGAACCTTAATGAGTTGGATGCGCGATTTAATTATTATATCAACTCCTGTGAATGCCATTGGATGTGGAGTGCTGGTTGTTCAGTGTGAAATTATAAACATCGCCATTGGATAGTAACAATTAATTTTGAACTACACTACATGGCATACTGCGTGAAGATAGCATACTCTATCATATACCACATAAGCACTTGGAGCTTGTGTGACGAGGTTAAAGATTTACCATACGAGCAAGAGGCTTGTATGTCGATGACTATATTACAGGTTGAACCGAAGACTGATATGGACTATATAAATTGTAATGGTAAATTGCCAGATTAATAAAAACCCCACATGGATTTGGAGATGACAATAAACACGTCTCTCTAGTCATTAAGGCACAAAAACCATTTATAGGGTGACGAGAATTTATTCTCTGGAGTTATGATCTGCACACACTCCCCTGTGGGCACTGGAACATATCAATACAAATATGTGTATGCTTTTAGGATTTATTGGGTGCCTAAAACGACCCAATAAATTTCCAAACCCCTCCCCGTACAAAGGAGGTTATAGCGAAATTTTTCGAAAATTTAGGGTGTTAGCCAAATTTTTGAAGAATTAGAAAATTCTTAGAAACTGAAAAGTTGAAGAATGGAAGCCAGAATGAAATGGTTAGTTAAACAACTTTCAGCTTCGTTCCTTTTCGGGGACGAAAAGATTTTAAGTGGGGGAGATTGTAACAACCCAGAAAATCAAAACCAATTTAAAAAATTTAATTTGGCTATTTTAGGGAATTTTGAATATTTAAAATAATAACGATTAAAAATTCGTTTGGATCGAAGTTATAGAGAATATATTTATTTTGATTATAAAACAAGGCCTGAAATGGCGCGGTAGTTTAAAAATTTGAATTCGAACTTTGATTGACTGTACAGGATCCGAAATAAAACGGATTTTAGTGAAACCAAAAATATTTAAATCTGTTTAAAAATATCTTTCTAACGAATCTGAAAAATCGAAAGTTCATAGTGGGAATCAAAAATTATGGCCAAATGAATTTTCAAAAAGGTCGCTATGAAATAAATATAGCCCGTAAAAATGGACATTTTGCCAATGACCTCCGTTTTCGATGAATCAACTTTTGTTGGATCCGAAATGTCAAATTATAGCTAGATTCCAAATTCCTTAATTTTTGGAGTTACTATGTGAGCGTGGAAAAAGAAAACGTGTTTGGTTAATTTCAGTCAATTTGGATCGACCAGAAAATGGCCATTTTTCAAACGGTCTCCAAATTCGATGAAAC
Source organism: Allium sativum (assembly GCA_030737875.1). Lineage (NCBI taxonomy): Eukaryota > Viridiplantae > Streptophyta > Magnoliopsida > Asparagales > Amaryllidaceae > Allium > Allium sativum. The sequence continues at coordinate 1,009,928,145 of CM060926.1, read as the reverse complement.
TAATTTTGTTAGGACCGTATCGTCCAAACATAGCCAGAATTATTTTTGTGGAACTTTTAGAATCAGTATGTGGCCCCGGTAAATTAAAATGTACATTCAAATCCATATTTGAATATTTTACATTTTAATTTGAAGAATAACTAACTGAAATAGTCGAATGGGCCTACGGAACATATTCCATTGTGTCCGGAATGAGGGTATTTAGCTAGGGGTGATAGTCGTTGGGTTTGGTTGGAGTTCGTATTAGAAAACCCCATTTTTAGAATTAAATATAAATCCCGACAAACCAGAAAATTTCTTTTATTATTTCTAAAAATCCGAAAAACAGTTTTCTCTCTCCTCGTAAGCAGATCGAAGGCGGAAACCTCTTCCACCCTTCCCGACCAAATTCCGGCCAAACCACGCACCAATACTCCTAGCCCTTATTGGGGTTTTTGTAGATCTCGTTCCAAGCTTTAAATCCATACCTGGCACGCCCCTTATCATCGCGTCAATCACGAGATCCAACGCTCCGAAGTCGTTGACTTTGAGCCGTCGTCGTGTCCTCCACGCCAGCTCAAACTGGACCGGACCAACATGCGCGTGTGTGCACTTCCTCCCGCTTCGACGATGTATAATCCGATCGAGCTGCAACGACACAGATTTGAAGATAAATCGAGACGTAGTTTTGAACCTCTTCTGGGAGGTAACGGCCTGGTTATAATTCAACTGATTTCAACATTTAAAACCATCGCGGTTTATGATTTTACAATAAAAATCATATATTTTTGCTATGTTGTTAAAATCCAGTGAAACAAGAGACATTGGACTCGTGGCGACGTCCTCTACATTCTAGAAAAGACCGGAGATTTTTTGGAGCTTCCTACAATTTTTGAAGGAGTGGAACCCAATGTGAGATTTCTAAATTCAAATTTGAATAGAATGATGATGTATAAGTTATATAAGCATTGTACACCTCATGTATAAGCATTGTATAAATTATATGTGTGATGTATAAGTTAAATATACGTTGTAAAAATCATATGTGCGTTGAATGGAGTTGAAATGAAATTGAGATATATTTATCTATATATTCATATATACATATATATTCTCCCCTCGTCCGCAGACCATGGACGATATATATTGGTTGTGATTGTTTGGATTTTGGTTGACGTGAAATTTGGTTGATAAATGCGAATGGTTGATAATGGTTGTTTGTGGTTGAAACAAATTTGGAATTGTTTGTGGAAAAAATTCAATGTGATATGAAAACGATTGAAATGATTAGATCATTAGGATAAGCCCTTTAGGGAACGCCGCGAGGCGTAAGGTAGTGCGAGGAGCTGTACTGAGGACGGTGTCGGTTTTAAACCCCCTGCCGTTATGCTGCCGAAATTTTCTGAAATATTCATGTGTTTGGTTTATATTCATGTGTTGAAATATATTCATGTGTTAGAAAAATATTCATATGACGAATGAATTGTTTGAACGATAAAAATCACATTTTTAACATGTATATGAAGTATACAAAATATTCATGTTTGAAATAAATTGTTTTAACAATAAAAAAAATCACATTTTTATTATATATATGAATCGCTAAAAATATTCATGTTTGAAATAAATTGTTTTAACAATAAAAATTACATTTTTATTATATGCATGAAATGTTAAAAATAGTCATGTGTTGAAATAAATATTTGTTGGATAAAAATATTACTTTTACCACATATATAAAATGGAAATGGTTTGGAAATCGAGGAACGGATTATATTTATATATATAATTAAAATAGAATGAATAACGATGCTGCAGTTCGTGTTTTGAAATCGTGATTTTAAACGATTGAACAAGTAGATCCAATGTCGGATTTTCCTGAAACTGAAACCGTTGGGTTCGCTTTGAAAATTTCTTTCCAACGATACCAAATTTGTAAAGACCCAACGGTTAGATCGTGTGAAATGTTTAATTCAAATATGAATGAAAACTGCGCCAGAATGAATTATATATATATATAATTAAATTAAAATGAATAACGACGCTGCAGTTCGTATTTTGAAATCGTAACTTTAAACGATTGTACCGAGAGATCCGACCGTCGGATTTTCCCGTAACTGGAATCATTGGGTCCGTTTTGAAAAAGATTTTTCCAATGATATAAAATTTGTAAAGATCCAACGGTTAGATTTTCAGATTTGTGTAAATCGAATCTGAAGAAAAACAGCACCATGGCCGCGTTATGGCCTGAAGCATCGTTTAAATAAGTGGGCTATTTTAAAATAAATAAAAATAGCGATAAATCGTTATAAAATATTATAAACGATATGGAATGGAAATAAACCGAATTTACTCGGTTTATTGGATATTTGATGGTTGAATGTGTTTGACATGAAAATTATATTAATGAACTGAATTATGGATGTCAAATAATTTAACCATGAAAAGGAATTGATTTGAATTCTAATTATACATGAATTATTTGAAAAGGCCGAGTTAAATCTCATTTCAAATAATTGGTCGATGATTAGAAATCGACGATGAATACTGTGGTTGAAGACCGGAGGTATTCACATCGTTTGGATGATTACTGATGTTTTGATTGGGAGGCATCCCAAGATAAGGCAATAAGTGGTGGTCGTCCAGACGTACTTGGAGATCGACCGGATGGGCGAGGGCCTCTCTCCTGTATTGGACATATGGGACGAGGAACAAGGTGCCTCCGGTTTCGTTCAGACCCAGAACGGACTTTTAAATGGATGTGTGTCTGACGTTGTAGCTTGACAACGTGGCACGCTGAGATGCAGTGATCAAGGCTTTTGTTGAAAAGCAGAGGCTTGTGGTTGATGATCAAAGCATGACTTTAAAGAGCATAGATTTGTGTATGGCATTAATTTATGAGCCTCACACCCCGGTATGAACCAGAAACAGGAGAGGACCTCAGGGAGGACATGCGTTTCCTTCTAGCTAGGAGTGGTGTCTGGGATTCACACGCCCGGACATTTTACTTATGTGGATGATGGATAACGAGGCGCCTCGGTTATTTCGGTCTCTGCGGAGCCTATGGATGGTCTTTATACAGACAAAATATACGCCCCATAGGGCGGAGAAATGCAGTGTTCATGCATTTTAATCCACTCCGTGTGGACCGCCCCTGACGATCCAAGGGTCGATGATTTTTAATCCTGAGACAAGGGCTAGATTGTCTCGAAGCGGTAAGGACGATCCCTTGCCTTGGTTCATGACGAAAGTCCAATTTCCAAATATGACATCGTGTGGTTTTGATTGTAAACCTATATATGGCGACATAGTGGTATGGGGCACTTATGTCGTCTATGATTGATATTTATGTTTGAAGTTGTTTTTGAAACATATAAACACTAGTAATAATATCAAATGATTTGTTTTATGCGTATCAAGCATATTTTGGCCATTATAAGGTAAAACTCTATCCTCCAGTTTGCGTTGCATTGTGTGATGGGGCTTGAGTTTTATAATGGCTTCATTTTTGTAAAAAGCATTACGATGTTTAAATGATTTACTTGTTTTAAGCACTGGCAGTCTAATGGAGTAAACCCATTCCACATTAGCGGCGTGGTCCTGTGATTGGCCTTATTGTAAAATAAGTTAAAGTAGATTTCTCATACCAGTCCTATGACTGACTCATAGTTTGTTTCACTTGCAAACTCGGGTGCCCTATTTTCTACACGGGCAGCCTTGTATTCAGGTTTTAGCAGGCTCTTTTTAAAACCCGAAATCACATTCCATTATTTATGGAATCTTCACGGAAAACAGATCAATATATATGATTGGTATAAATTTCCGTGTCCAACCAATAATATAAATGGAATAACGGCTAAGCCTTTTAAATTCCATATATATTAAAAGTCTTCCTTCACAGAAGCTCACTTCGATTATTATCAAATCGAATTCCATTCCATTCCAATTTAATATATTAAACTGGAAAACTTTACTTTGAAAAAATTTCATTAAATCTTAATAAAACGATTTATATATTCCAAATCGCCTTTCATTGTAAATCGGGTTAAAGAACGAATGTCGTTAAAAACACAGTTCACAATAAACCCAATTCACATTCCATTTTATTCCAATTAAATGTAAATTAACTGGATACTCTAATAATCTTAATTAAAAGTTTTATTCTTTTCACACGGGGTTTAAAAACAGTGTTAATGAAGACACCATTCACGACAAACCCAAAATCCAATTTCAATTCAATTCCAATTAAATGTTAATTAATTGGTAAACTTCATTAAATCTTAATTAAAAGATTTAATCTTTTCTCAACCGGGTTTAAGAATAGTGTTAATAAAGACAACATTCACGATAAATCCAAAATCCAATTTGATATTAAATACAAGGCTCTGAATAGAAAATAATATCGGCTTATATTCAATATCAAATTCTGAAATCAACAAATATCGTATTTGGAATAACGATAAATATATCTTCCAAATTCCTCAACGATATCTGTATAATCACGAAATCCAACATCGAAATATTCTGAAGATGATTTCCATTCAAATCCACTCCAATTCATATATTGGACATTCTGGTTAAATTAAAACCCATTCTCAATCCAATTTATTTATTTAAAAATAATTGGATTATAATTCTAGTTGATAACTAGTTCATTTTGATAAAAATAAATTTTTATATTTTCAAATATCGAATTTTTCATCCTAATTCTTTCCAAATCATTTATTATGATTTTACACAAATTATCAATATTTTTAATAATTTTATTAAGGCCCTTTTAGTCAATTTCCATTAACGGTCATCGAACTGCACTTACAGCGACCTTTTCCAAATTTGATTTGTACATAATTCCAAATCCAACCGTTAGATTTCAAATCTCTTATTTTGTTGGAAAGTTCTTTTCGATACGAACCCAAGGTTCCAGCTTTAGGAGAATCCGACGATCGGATCTCCCGTAATATCAATTAGAAGTAAATGGTCGAAATTCACGAATGGTCGCGGCGCGGCGCGTTCTATTCAGGCCATTAAATATATATATAATATATATATTATATATTTCATCGATTTCCATTTAAATCGTATTTTATGAATTGATTTAAATTCGTTTTTAAAACAATTTCAACTTCATTTTCAATTTTAAATCAATACTGAATATTCTATATCATTATAAAATATAAATGATAATATTTTCAAAATGTCAGATTTTGAAATATTTTCCTTTTCGATATTCATTATAAAAATGAATAAAATCAATATAAATATCGTTCGAGTCAAAATGGCGCATATCTAATCAACATGGCTTATATATTTCAATATTTTCGTGTCCATCCCAATCAGACATCAAAATCATATTTTGATCCATTACTGAATTTTATTTTAAAATATTAGTTATTTTAAAATATTCATTATTCGTCATTTTAAAATATTCGTTGATTTAAAATATTCGTTCTTTTCGAACTGGAATCAGACACAGTCAATTACCATATAATTTTATTTATATGGATTTCATACACACATGTGCACAACAATAATCGAACACAGTTAATCATCATCCAGAGTACATTACACAGCTGCATAAGAGTTAAATATAAATAATTAATGTTTACGACAGTCTGTCAACCCATCGATTGACATACAACTAAATATTGGGATTAATGTATGTCCAATATCATCCAATACCCGTGTGGGGTTTTCAAACAACAAATACTGATTATTATATGTGCAGTTGGGTGATGTGTAAAATTTATCGTCGCAATCAATATTAGTTAAATGAGTGTACATAAACAAATCGTCCGATTTGTAAATGTATATTTATTTCAACACATGACCATTTTATATGGTCCATATATTCAATAAAAATTTATATTTTTATTGTTCAAATATTTTATTCCATGCATGAATATTTTATATATTTTATTCAACACAATACAGTCAATAATCACAATACAATCCATTCAATCCAAACAAACAACAATGGTTTGTACAATAAAAGGTGTCGGGTGCTACTAAGCACCGTCTACATCCTAGCATATTTACTGGGAAATAAATTAAGTGAGAAAGAGTTCTTACAATCGATTTCCACTCTACTAGTTTTAATTTTGAACAGTTTTGGATTTGAATTTGCCCGAAATTCCAACATGCTCCAAATTGGACCCGGTTAGTCTTGTTGTGAAGCCCTCGTCCCCACGAACGCAACGGATCCAATTTCGCACGATTTGGACCCATATGAATAAGATACGGGTTTTTAAACATTGGGATAATTAAACGAGTATTTAAATTAATTAAATTATAATTACCATCTCTTAATCTCTCTCCCCGTCCAGTAAAACTCGACCCTTGCTCAAAACCATTCATCCCCAATGTCCGCCGCCACAGTCGATCGGAGGGCGATCCTCCACCACCACATGACGCGCCACTCCGCGTCCTTCCTCCACCTGCCGCCACGTGGCGCTCGAACTCACCAGTTCATCGGAAATCGGCCATGAAGTCTGCCACTTTCCCCTCGAAATTCGAGCACCTTGCTCAACGGTAGTGGATCTATCTTACATGGATATGAAGATGGGATCGAGTACTCTAACTTTGTTTCAGAAAGTATTCGATTCCATTGTGTAGATTGAACGAATTCAGAGCTCAAAGTTTTGAGCCCAAGCCGTCGTTCGCACGATACAGGAGGCGCGATTTTTATTTAATGAAATTAGGTCAACAATTTTTATAAATGGCTGCTATTTATAAAAATTTATTTTTAATTCATTTAATTTTAAAAAAATAGTGATTTTACATCCGAACTCCAAAAGAATTCCAATGAGTGTCGTCCCTAGCTAAATACCCCCATTTCGGACACAATGGGATAAATTTCGCAAGAAAATTCTGCTGTTACGATCATTTTTTCTTTAGATTAAAATATAAATCAATATATATATTTGATTTAACGTACATTTCAATTTACTGGGGCCACATACTGACTCCAAAAATTACAAAAAAATTATTTCTGACTTTGTTTTGATGATACGGTCCTAACAAAACTAATTTCGTCGAATTAGGAGACCATTTGAAAAATGGTCATTTTCTGGTCGATCCAAATTAACTAAAACTGTTAAAACACATTTTCTTTCGCCACGCTCACATATTGATTCCAAAAATTATGAAAATTGGAATCTAGCAATAATTTGACATTCTGGATCCAACAAAAGTGTGGTGTCATCGAAAACAGAGGTCGTTTAAAAAATGGCTATTTTTAAGAGCTATATATTATATTAAATTCCGTAGCGACTATTCTGAATTTTCAACTGGATATAACTTTTTATTCCCGTTATGAAATCAAGATTTTTCATATTCATTGGAAAGATATTTTCAAACAGATTCAAATATTTCTGGCTTTACTGAAATCAGGTTTATTTTGAATCCTGTACATTCAATTGAAATTTGAAATCGAATTTTCAAACTACCGTGCGCTATTCCAGGCTCGTTATATAATTAAAATAATTTTATTCGTTCTAATTCTATTCAAAATAAATTTCTAGTCGTTATTATATAAAATAATTCATTTTAAATATTCAAAATTTATTAAAATAGCCAAAATAAAAAATTTAAATTGGTTCTGATTTTCTGCGTTGTTACAGACTTGATCATGAGATTGTATAATGTGATATGTATTGTAGTTTTTAAATGTCCCTAGTCAAATTTTATTGTATATTGTACAAAAATGAAACATTGGCACTAGTATGTTGATTGACTGATGATCATATCTCATTAATCGTTAATATATGCGATATTAATGTCAATACAAAATTACATATTGGAGAATAGTGCATTGGGAATACCTAACATGAGAAAACTTCATAGAGCATGATTAATAGTGTCATAAGTAATTCTCATAGTAATAACGATGTAATGGTCCTCAAACATGAAATAATTATATATTTTATTCAAGGATGTTTGTGGTTTGACATCATTAAAAGTTACACTTAACAGAGTAAATTATAAAGGTGATAATTGGATACATCTCAAATCGAGTAAATAATATGAATGATCCAGATGGAATTTAACCCTACAATATAAGTAGTGATATCAATGGGCCTCTTGACTGAGTAAGATTATGAAATGCATGGTCATGCTAAAATACTGATTTATTAATCTACTAATAGGTGATGATATAACCATTAAATTATAAATGGGATGATACGTTCCATGCCTTGAGTTTAATCTTTGATATAATGGTTAAAAGGACTAAATTACGTTGAAACATTGGTCATAGAAAAGGTTGCATCGAATCGTGGATTTATTATAACTTGAGTAACAACGTTGTATTACAGGATGTCGCTCATTGTTCATAATTTTAAATATAACTTACAATTATTTCCAATGCTATAATAACCTATTGTGTCACACACTAAGAACGTTTAAAAGGGAGAACCATTCTTCGAATATTTAAAATATCAAAACGTTGATAGCTTAAAATTGCGTAAGACTTGGTAATACCAGTTTGGTATCCATTTAGATATACATATCGCTATTTGAAAAGGGGGTGACTTCCTCTTTTTAATATATGTAAGAAAATTAGAATCCAAAATCAGAGAAACAAAAATCAGTCGTGGCTAGTACCTAAAATCCCAATTCGATTTCGTCAATAGATCGAAAGGCGTTCATGGACAATGTAGAGTTGTCATCCAATGTGGGTAGTGTTCAAGATTTGATTCAATCCAGTCCTTTGACTTCATGAATTTTGCAAATCACATTGGTACGCCTTTCACTAGATTTGATATTTTTCGGTTGGATCCTGCTATTTGGGCTCAAGTTTTTGAATTTCACTATTGATTTGTTCGAAGATACCCAACAATGGTATCGAAGCTCAGTCTTGTAAAATTAATTTATTGAGTGAATTATGTATTCGGTTTTGTGTGTGTAATTTCTTGCAATAATTAACAGTGTTATGAACACTGATGCAAGAATGAAAAGGGATGTAATATAAATTCATTTCTGATGTGAAATCAATTCACTGTAAACACATTTTGTTATTTGATTTAAAAATCTAAAATGAATTCGTGGGTTAATATTGGATATTAATTCTGTTTTATATTGTTATATCCTACCTGTAAAACTTTGAATATCTGGATTAATTTTTTAACTCTATGTTTTAAAATGTATTTGGGTCTGATTATATATATGAACTCTGTTAAACTTTGAATCAAAATGTTTGATTGTTGAAAGTGAACATTGATGACTCAATGATTTTAAATCAGTGTAAAATCCGAGTAGTATTGTGATTAGAAAACTTTGGAAAAGGCTTGGTTTGCTGTATTATTGATCATTGTGATTTTGTTATGCCTTTTAAGATCAAAAACCAGTCTTGTTGGTTGAGCAAATTATTTAAGTTTAAGAATTAATGTTGAGTCTTCTCTGTGTTAACATAATATCAATCATGATTTTTTAGATAACCTGGAAGACATTAAGATGACATTCCATTCATGATAAACACATAGGAATGGCTGTTATGATCTGTTTAGATAAGTCATCTAAAAACTCTACCTATGCATTCCATACTCAGTTATGTTCCATAAACTTTGATTTTATGTGTTGCCTGATGCGTGTATATAGATATATGTTTGATGCAAATTTGGTTTGTAAATTTATATCCATTGCTACATGAATAGATATGCAAATATATGTACAACTGTGTTTTACTAGTGAGTGCTCGCAAAATATGTACAATAACTTGTTGCTGATATTCATATTGATCATACTACAAATATGTTTAATAACTTGTTTTCGATTTTACACTACTTGTATCTATAACAGTATTTAGATACCGAGTTGTTTTTAAAGCTAATTATAAATTGCTGCATGGATACACATACATTTATGTATTATTATTTTGTGTGCAAGTATATATTGATGAATGTTTTGCTGTAAATGTTATTTGCAATTTTAACTCCTCTATTTGTACATATTTTGATGTACACTTGCCACAACAACTTTATACTGCAGTTTAATTTGCAGTAGCAAATACTCTATAGTGAATATGTGTTTGTATCAGTTTACACCTTATGTGTGTGTGTGTGTGTGTGTGTGTGTGTGTGTGTGTGTGTGCAATGGACATGTTTGTATAGTAACATGCAGTATGCAAAATATGGATGACACTGTTATGTAAATGTTGTTAATATGAAATGCAATATTGGATAAAAATTGTGGGAACATCCTACTGTAATAAATGCATACATACATATATATATATATATATATATATATATAAATTAGCAGGAAGTGTTATTTACAAGATTTTTTGAGCATCATCTGTTGTATGTGTTAACGATATCTTTCGTTAACATCGGAAGTGGTGCTAAGGATGTGGATCTAGGGAGATTAAGGGGTTATTTAGTTCCCACAAGCTTGATTTAGTTCACCATTTCCTAGATATCAAAGTCTTAAGCCCAAAGATTAGTTACTCTTCCTCCAAGAAGTGAGTATCACGCTTACAAGACTCAACAACCGACAGTTACCTTGGGATAAAGGTTCCCTAAGCGCAATGCAAGTTAAAAAGTTCAACGGGTTTAGGAAGGGTATTTCAGAATTGGGCTTCCGTGTAAGAGTTTTTCGTTGGGTAGCAATAGGAAAATAAGTGGCATAAGTGATAAGGAAATTCATGAAATAGATCACAAGTGTTGATTCTCTCTTTACTGATCATTGATATGAGTACATAGGTGATTACAAGTAAATCCCCAAAGTGATTTACAAATTAGGGTTTTCTCTTAAAGAAATGAATACTAGATTGTGGAATGAGGAATAGTCCACCCAAAATGAGACCCCTAGGGTTTTATTTATAGGCAAATTGGGTATGTTTTGGGAACATTTAGCAGAAGCCCGCTTGCGGATTTGGCGATGATATTCGGCGTCAAGTTGCATTAGCGGCTTTCGAGTTTTGGTCTTCTTTTCTCTTCTGAGTGTTGCTATCAGCTCTACCCTGTTCATGAAGTTGGTGTTGCCTCCTCACAGTGTATCAATACGAAGCAAATTGGTATAAACAGCTTCTTTTGGTTGCTTTCGGTTTCAGTATTAAGCCTTGATTCTGATAGCCAATTTTAACCTTTGCCTTGCTTTAGTGACTTCTGAGCATTGTATTTACTTTAGCATCCTCCTTTTTATCGGTATCGCCACTAAGAAGTTAATGTGGATAACCCTTCTTTCTCATGTGTTTCGTCTTATTCAACAGTCTTTGGTTCCAGTGTCGGCTTTGCAACAACATTGCTTTGGAATCCTTTATGATGACCTCTGAATTGCTTTCTGGTGTCAGTATCGATACCAAATATATTGGTATCGATATCTATTTACTTCATCCCAGCTTGGTCTCATGCTTCCTCTTCCATGGCTCTGGGTTTCGGTGTCGAAGCGTATGCTTTCGGAATCGAAACAAGACTGATTGTCTTCAGTGTCAGTACCACAACCACCCCCGACTGTTTATTGATCCCATTTTGGTATCGGTATCGCCTTGCCATTATTTCCCTTATATCTGTACCAAGCTTCGCTTCCTTAGTTGGTAACGATAGCATATTGGTCAGATCTTTATCTTCTTTCTTTCGGTATTAGGTGTCTTAGTGTCGATTATATGCTTCCGAAGCAATCCTTTGGTGTTAGTTGTGCCCCCTTCACCTTCATTTGGTTTCAGTGTCAAAATATATGTGCTTCTGAAGCAATCTCTTGGTGTTAGTTGTGCCTCGATACCCATTCACCTTCATTTGGTTTTAGTGTTGAAATTTTGGTAGTAACATTTGTCTCCCCCCTAATGAAGGAGTATTTTTGACTTTCCAAGACCATAGCTCCAATAGCTGCTTCTTTTTGCCTATAAATACTCGTTCCATTTTTCCTTGGCCAGTTTCTTTTTGTTTTCCTCATCATCTCCCTACATTTTAAAATTTTCTAGCATGAGTGTCAACAATTTTCTAGCATTAACCGTGGTAAGTTTCACTTTACTTTTGAAATTGTTCACAAGATCTTGCCAATCTAGTTTGTATGCATTATCAGATTTACAACAATCTTTGCCACATAATTCGAATTTTGTATAATAACCTTTTTTGGTTTCGATTGGATGTTTTCGAAAAGTTAACAATATATCTCAATTTAATTATACGATTAAGTTACTCATTAGTTATCAAGCAATATTACAAGGAAAAAATGTGACTGTCAAAATGATTGATGCGAATTGATTTTGGTTGTTTTGCCAAAATTTAATTCCACTAATCAATTACGAGTTGGTTGACGATTCAATTGATTGTTCTCCATTGCTTTCCATTCTTTCGAAGGCATGTGTAGGGAAAACGTTATTGTTGTCAAAGTGCTCTCGGAAGACTGGAAATTGCTTTATTTTCTTCTTAATGCTACGTTGTTCTGGTCTATTAAATGCACAGATAATACCTGGTATTATGGGAAAGAAGCATACCGCAACTATACCTATTGAGAATTGCACCTTACCACTTGAATCTTCTTCTTCGAAGAAGATTGGTGCTGCTGAAAAACATTCTATAATTACCTCGCAAGAGGAAGTTGTCGCCATCCTTCAATACTTTAACATTTCCAGAGTGGAGGCCATTTCTCCATGTAAAACTGATACCATTGCCTCATCTCCGGAAGGCTATTTCGCTTACTCCGCTATTCACATTTGGCATGGGGGTTATGTTCCTTACCCTGACTTTATTGTCTGATTCTTGTAATACTTAAAAAATCGCTCCTATACAACTTTCTCCAAATACTTATACCTATCTTCTAGGTTAAGAACTTTTTTCTTTAGCCTTCTCTTCCTGATTATCTGGTTTGTCCTTCCAAGCTTAGTGATGTGAATCATCAAATTTTTCGTGTGAATCCCACAAAGAAATTACTATCTGAAGGAGCAGTGAGGTTCAAAGACTGGGGTACTTAGTTTTTCTTTATACGGTGCCCTTCTGGTATTTCTGGGAGTTTCGATACTGCAAGTATGGAACTTGGTTATACTTCTTACCTGACCTTCCTAATTTCTTTTATTAAACATATTTATTTATGTAAAAACCAGAATTTCGACATACCAATTTTTTTTCAAAAATGCCAATCTGTTTAAGCTCGAGTCGGCTTTGTCTGGTATCCTGTAGAAAAGACAAAGATAATAAATATATCAGAGCTCATAAAAAATCTCACAGCAGAGTGGATAAAATATAATCAAATACAGCCTTACCGAAGTAATAATATTGCTCAACCAATATCCAAAACTATCATATCTCTGCAACATACCTCACCTATGAGTGTGTTAGGAGGAGGGGGTCAGAACACAAAGTACTGGTGACTGAAAAATTATACATTTTGAAATAACACTACATACACCGTTCAGTTATGTTTTATTATTTGTTAGGTTGTTTGGGTTAATAGCACACAAGGCTCTATACTCATGTCATACCCATCTATGTTCCAGTAGATTAACCTAACATAGTACATATGTAGCTAACCCCAACATATCAAGGTACTTCCCATAGTACCCTCCTTGCACGGTCTCCACCGCCATGCCATGGAAGTGTATCCTACGCCGAACGACGTACGAAAATCCGAATTATAATGCCACGTTACCGCACAGAACCACCATCACATCTCTGCAACATACCTCACCTATGAGTGTGTTAGGAGGAGGGGGTCAGAACACAAAGTTCTGGTGAGTGGAAAAAGTATACATTTTCAAATAACACTACATACACCGTCCAGTTATGTTTTATTATTAGTTAGGTTATTTGGGTTAATAGCACTCAAGGCTCTATACTCATGTCATACCCATCTACGTTCCAGTAGATTAACCTAACATAGTACATATGTAGCTAACCCCAACATATCAAGGTACTTCCCGTAGTACCCTCCTTGCACGGTCTCCACCGCCATGCCATGGAAGCGTATCCTACGCCGAACGACGTACGAAAATCCGAATTATAATGCCACGTTACCGCACAGAACCACCATCACTATACCACGCAAGTGTACAGAGTAAAGCCCTAACATCTACGACACACCACCCAATACATGTACCTAGACCCTCACACGTAGTACTGTCTACTGTACCCCAAGTTCCGTAATAAGGCTACATCTAATGCAAGGAACTCGGTCCGGAGCTTTTCCATATCTGTATAGGTCCACTAACAAAGCCCAAAGTGCAAATATTCAAACTATGGTCTGCATTTTCACGATGGCTATGGTCCCATCTTGACCCCTCCATCATCTAGTGAAAGACTACCTCAAGAGCTAAGTGACGGGCCTCTAGCAAACATTTTATCATCCAAATTAGCGTGTCCTGCAACCAAAGTCTCGATAGTGAAAGATTGATGGTCTATAGGTCTAGCTCTAGTTTTCCCGCATCCCACTGACTGCCGATGATAGGTGCCTGACGATTATTATCCTTAGTTTAGTCCTGACAAGCCTCCCATGTGGAAACCACCGAATCACCAAACGCCATCCGCCATCCGCCACAGCCTTCTGACTGCCAAGCCACAATTGCAATCAAGGTATACTCACTGGGTGTTATCGTGCAGACCCAAACTCTGCGCTAACCGCAACAGAGGACCACCTTGGCGTACCCCAACATGTCCCTCAGAAGCTGCGCGCTTCCCTCTTGTCCCACAGAGCAATCAAGGAGAATAATTAGGTGGACGTGCTTCTCTCGTGCCTCTAGACACCACAATGATTTACCCCATTGGGTTCTTCACCTTCATACGTGTGAGCTGGTCCAAGCGTATCGCACAAACGTGTTATTAGACCTTGTGTCTAATCTTTTGATTGCGCTTACTTTAACTACAATAATCTATAACCTTTTACCCAGATTGTAATTAACAAAAGTAATATACAACCCCTTTTTATTACCATGTCATTAACTCTCAGTTACATGCTTACATGTTCCACTAACATGTTCTACTTAATGTATAATTAAGTATATCTTATTCCAATCCACTCGTTTTCTGTTAACATGTTACTTTAGGTACATAAATAAGTACAACTTATTTCATTCCATAAGTCTATCTCATTCTTCCTTATCTAACCATGAATCTTACACTGTCATCAGAACCTATCATTGTTGTTTACTTATTAACTTAGTTCTCTGAACTAAGGTTTATTAATAAGTTCATTTTTTCATTTATTATAGCTTATGTCATAATTTCCACTTGTCCCTAGGACAAGCTTACCTATTATTTTACATTCTTATTCTCATAATTAATTATAATAGGTTATATTCCCCGTTCATTACATTTTCATTGGTTCTTTAATAATAACCAAACTTTTACTGATCTACATCTCTTTCTTTACTGTCCTGTATATTTTACACATACCATTTATTAATATATTAATTTATTGCCTGTTGTATACATATATTTTTTATATATGTTTATGCACAAGACCTCTCACATTAAGCTAACCACTTGTGGATGTTGGATTTGCCGGGCGTTTTCGGGCAGGCTTCTACTACAAGTTGGACTTAACCTCATGTCTAAGTGTAGTTATCTACCATTTCCCAACTGCTGTAAATTTTCCATACGAACTAGGCATGTCTATTCTTTTTCCATTATTCCCAATTTCACCGTAATTTGGTTTACAATATAGAGTTGGTCATGAACAACATTTTCAATAGCATATTCACTTTTATTGTAAATTCCACAATGTCAGTATTACAGTGATTTTTAATCCGATTAACAGATTCATAAAAAAGATCTATACAACAACAATATTCTTAACATAACTTAAAACAAACTATACCACAACTAACACAATTTACAGTTATTTAATAGTTAAGAATGACGAAGAATGTAAATAGTAAATATGTCGTTTTTCAAAAGGTATAATTCTAAATCCGTTCACTTGACAGCTTCCCAATCCTTGAATCTGATTCAAATCTATGATTTTGTGGTCTTCCTAAGGGAATCTAACACTAAACAACCACGGATTTACAAATCTGGTACTAAAAGAAGAGGGAAAAAAGAAAAGAAACCTAAATAAATTAGATTCAAGAACTTACCTCATGTTGATCAGAATTGTGAACACCTATGTTGTAGATTAACATTCTTTATCTTCAAATCTTGATTCATAATAACCTAAATCTAATATATCCAATTTTTGAAAAGGTTTGAAGAGAAAAGAAAATGGCAGAGCCTATGCAGCATCTCAGAAAATATAGGTTTAAAGCTAGGCCCTACTAGTCTATTTATAGGTGTACAAGAAAGTCTGATCCATTCGATTTAACCAAATAAAGTTCAAACCGTTTATTCCAGAAAAAACACGTCATCTAAAAAATATATCTGACCCGATTGGATTGGCCCCTGGGTCAAACATGGGTCGACCCCGGTGAGGCTTCGGTCGACCCATCTGGGTTTGAACGTGTAATTTCTGCTTTGTTTTAATTCTATTTAACGTTGATTAATAACATTTAATTTCTTACTTAATATAACTTATCTCATTTATTGTTTTCCACTTATAATTCATCTTTAAGTTCAAATTCCGGATTTTGTGCATGTATATACGCATATAACCCTTCAATTCCTTATCCGTTAAGAGATGCGAAATTAATGTGATTTATAATGCTATTAATTCATTGTTCATACCATTTAATGCATTCTTATTTCAAAGGAAGCTAATTTCTTGCCCATTTTCTATTTAGTATGCATTAATTATCTTCTGCTCTTAACTTGCACTTTTTATCTCAACATTTGAATTTATATGTATATATACACACATAATCTTTATTTCTTTTTCAAAATTCAAACAGCGTAATGCCATCATTTATTTCTTACCTATTTTATTGATTGTAGGTTTATTTGGGATTTCTCTTTCATATATATATATATATGTATATATATATATATATATATTTGCACACATATATACATATATTTACCTATGCATGTATATATATATTTATACTCACCTTTATGTTTATTTTTCCTTATATGTGCATTTATACATATTTTCCTTTTAGAATATGCATATCTTTAACCGTCCCTCCGAAATAAAAATATGGCACCAACGGGACTTGAACTTCGCCACTCACTTGGGAGAGACCTATCTCTACCAAATCGGCTACATAAAATTTTGTTCATAAGATTAAAAACAATGGTGGTCCTTGTTCTTTTTATTTTCCTTCTTATACCTTCTTTTCACGTTTGTTGTAATATTTCATTTAAAGATATCTTTTTCATCATAAATCCATTTCATGCAAACCATTAGTCTAAATGGATCAGAAAATCGTTACGGATGCACTGACGCTAATTCCGTGACCAAATTGTGGAAGGTTCTTAAATTTTATTATTTAATTAAAAATATGGGGTGTTACATTCTCCTACCCTTAGAAAATTTCGTCCACGAAATTTGGTAAGGTTAAAATTAAGTAATTCCTCACATAATCTACAACCATCATGTGTACATCCAATTTGTGCACTTGTGCAAAGTGTAATACAACGTAACAATACATGAATGCAATGAATGCCTAAGCGGTACCTCCTATATGAATGCAAATTTTCCTTGAAAACATGATGCACACATCCTAAATATACTAACAATTTCTATATGAATACAATATTTTGAAAATCAAAATAATTTTTCATCCAATTTTTCCTACACTCTTACAAAGCAAGAATGTAGTTCATCAAATTTTTGCATTCAAACCCTACCAAACAACTTTAAAATTGTGAATTACGGAAAAGTGTAATATTCTGAATTCGATTTCTTATGCTATAAAAAGGTAGAAAACGGAAAACTTTACGTCTTTCGTTTTTCTTTTATGTACCTTTGCAATCTATACTTGGATTTTATGCAACTATTATATAGGAATTTCCTATCTTCCAAACGAAGCACAGTTTACATAAGAAAATTTTCTTTATTATAAAATTTCATTTTGAACTTACTTTGGAAAAATCCATATTTTTCTATTTCTCGAATTTTTTCCACTTTTCTCAATTTTCATATTTGTTGCTTTGCTTTTGCAGTTGTGATTTTCTTTTCTTTTAGTTATGACATTACTTTTTCCTTAGCATATTTAACTTAATCCACTGATATATGTTTTATTTTTAAATAAACTTTCTAATTCTTCCATAACTAAAATAGGAAAACAAGCACACTACACAGCTACTACCAAAGGATAAGAATCCTAGGACCATGTCCCCGCCGTCAAAGAAAAATTCCATACCATAGGATCTAAATAACTCACTTTCCCACTACTATCCACTTGTCACAACTAGTTCTTGTTGTGTACTAGCTTCCTTTTCCAAGCAACGACCTAGGATCTATAGTGCTTATGCACCCTACAGGAATTTACTGTCATTCCAAAATAATTCTTGATGTCTACTATATAGCCTCAAAATATTTAGCCCGTCTTCCCTTGGTACTAATCCTTACCTACTCCACGATTTAAAAAAAACATGGTTTGGCCACATCATTTCATTTTCCTTCCAAAAAGTAAAAGCTTGAAAACTTTATTTTTTTCATTAAAATTTATTTTTGCCAAGCCATAAAAATGACATCTCAGAAAAAGAAAACTTAACTTTTTTTCAAATCTTAAAAACTGGAGTAGACAAGGACAACTAATTTCTCAATTAATTTCATTGTTCATTCTTACTATGCCGGTTCAGTTACTGATAACAACGTGTAAATTTTAAACTTATCCCAAACATATACTCTATTCTAAATTCTTAACAACTTCTTTGTTCCCCCATCAAAGTTTTATGTCAAAACAATTGTCAAGAGAATAGAGATTTTAAAAATTTTCTTTACCGAAAATTATAGTTTTTAACAAAATAAAATGTTTTCTATGTTTGGTTATTCGATTCTTTTATACTTTGAAACCAGCGAGCTATACATGCTCTATAATGTACACATTTTTCTAAAACAATTCTTTTTAGACCAAAATCTCATAAGAAATCACTATTTCCAAAATATACCTCATTTTCCCCAAAACCCAATATGTACTTTTCAAATATGTAAATTACATTTTTTTAAATGTCCAATTTTTTTTTTTTTTTTTTTTTGGAATTGTTTGTACACAGTTTAGATAGTACATATATCAAAATTGTAACTTTTAAGATCAAAACCTAAAAAATACTGTAAACTACCACCCGAAAGCTTTTAAAATTAAAAGTTCTTAAAAGATAATAATAGGACTAAACTCAAAGTGGGTTTCTAACTTTTCTATACCTCCATAGATGTTCCACAAATTCATTTTTCTCAAATATATATATATATATATATATATATATATAAATATTCCTAATCCATTTTCCTCTTTCTCCATCTATAAGGATCGACTGCTAAACCCACTAATCCTAAATACTAACATTTCAGATACTACCATATGCGATTCATCTTTATTTATTACAAAACACATTTTATGCTTTTCTTCCAATCCTCCTAAGGGTCTCTTAATCTCAAATTTCCATATTTATTCCTTTAGTGTACATGACTGATATCCCAACTTTTTTCCATATCTCGCTCTTCCTATTTAGTGGGTTCTTTTATGAATCAAGGCGTGTATATATAATATATTTATATATTTTTTCAAAAATACAAATACCTTCACCCACCAACTATACCGGAATCCTAAACCTAAGCTCTAGAACCAGATGTAACAATCCGAATTTTGACAAACCGGATTTTTTTAATCTCAATCTATCGAAGCTCAAGTCGGGTTGTTTGGTATCCTACAGAAAAGACAGAGATAATAAATATATCAGAGCTCAAAAATCATCTCACAGCGGAGTGGATAAAATATAATATAATCAAATATAGCCTTAACGAAGTAATAATACTGCCAACCACTGTCCAAAGCTATCATATCTCTGCCACATACCTAACCTACGAGTGTGTTACGAAGAGGGGGTCAGAACATAAAGGTCCGGGGACTGGAAAAATTATACATTCTGAAATAACTCTACATATATCGTTCAGTTATGCTTTCTTATTTATTAGGTTTTTTAGGTTAATAGCACTCAAGACTCTATAATCACGTCGTTCCCATCTGTGTCCCAGTGGATTAACCTAACATAGTATATATGTAGCTACTCCTAACATATCAAGGTACTTCCCATAGTACCCTCCTCACACGGTCTCCCCCGTCATGCCATGGAGGTGTATCCTACGCCGAACGACGTACGAAAATCTAAATCATAACACCATGTTATCGCATAAAACCACCATCACTATGCCACGCAAGCGTACATAGTAAAGCCCTAACGTCTACAATACACCACCCGATGTGTGTACCTAGACCCTCACACTTACATATTGTCTACTGTACCCCGATTCCCATAATAGGGCCGCATTTAATGCACAGAAATCAGCTGAAGCTTTTCCATATCTGTGTAGGTCCACTAATAGAGCCTAAAGTACGGATATCCAAACTATGGTCTGCATTTTCACGATGGCTATGGTCCCACCTTGACTCCTCCCTCAACTAGTGAAAGACTACTTCAAGAGCTAAGCGACGTGCCCCTAACAACAATCTATCATCCAAATTGGCGTGCCCCACAACCAAAGTCTCGATAGTGAAAGCTCAATGGTCTATAGGTTTAGCTCTAGTCTTTCTGCATCCCACTGACTACCGATGATAGATACCTGACAATTACTTTCCTTAATTTTGTCCTGACCAGCCTCCCAATTAGGCAACCGTCAAATCACCCAACGCCATCCACCACAGCCTTCTAACTGCCGAACTACCGTTGCAGTCACGATATACTCACTGGGTGGTATCATACAGACCCAACCTCCACGCTAACTACAATAGAGGACCACCATGGAGTACCCTACCACGCCCCGTGAAAATCGCGTGCTTCCCTCCTGTCCCATAGAACAATCAAGCAGAATGATTAGATGGACATGCTCCTCTTGTGCCTCCAGACACCATGATGATTTACCCCGTTAGGTTCTCCACCTTCATACGTGCGGACTAGTCCAAGCGTATCACGCAAACGTGTTATTAGACCCTATATCTAATCTTTTAATTGTGCTTACTTTAACTGCTGTAATCTACAACCTTTTACCCGGGTTTTAATTAATGAAAGTAATCTACAAACCCCTTTCTATTACCATGTCATTTACTATCAATTACATGCATACAAGTTCCACTAACATGTTGTACTTAATGTATAATTAAGTATATCTTATTCCAATCCACGCGTTTTATGTTAACATGTTACTTAAGATCTATAATTAAGTACAACTTATTTTATTCCAAAAGTCTATCTCATTCTTCCTTATTTAGTCATGAATCTTACAATGTCAACACAACCTATCGTTGTTGTTTACTTATTAACTTATCTCTCTTAACTAAGGTTTATTAATAAATTCCCTTTTTCATTTGTTATAACTTGTGTCATAATTTTCACTTATCCCTAGGACAAGCTTACCTATTATATTACATTCTTATTCTCATAATCAACTATAATAGGCTATATTCTCCGTTCATTACATTTTCCTTGGTTCTTTAATATTAACCAAACTTTTATTGTTGTAACATCTCTTTCTCTAGTGTCTTGTACATTTTCACACGTACCATTTATTTATTTATTGCATGTTGTATGCATATATTTTTATATATGTTTATGCACCAGACCTTTCACATTAAGCTGACCACTTATGGATGCTAGATCTGTCGGGTGGTTCCTGGCAGGCTTCTACAATAAGTTGAACTTAACATCGTGTCTAAGTGCAGTTATCTACCATTTCCCAATTACAATAAATTTTCCATACGAATCAGGTATATCTACTATTTTTTCATTATTCTCAATTTCACTATAATTTCGTTTACAATATCCAATTTGTCATTAACAACATTTTCAATTGCATATTCACTTTATTGTAAATTCCACAATTTCAGTATTACGGTGATTTTTAGTCTAATTAACGGATTCATAGAATAGATCTGTACAACATTATTATTCTTAACATAACTGAAAATAAATTATATCGCAATTATCATAATTTACAGTGATTTAATATGTTAAGAATGATAGGGATTGTGAATGGTAAATATACCGTTATTTAAAAGGTACAATTCTAAATCCACTCACCCGACAGCTTTCCAATCCTTGAATCTGATTCAGATCTATGATTCTATGGTCTTCCTAACTGAATCTAACATTAAACAACCATGGATTTACAAATCTGACACTAAAAGCAGACGGAAAAAAGAAAAGAAAACTAAATAAATATGATCAAGAACTTACCTCATGTAGAACAGAATTATGAACACCGATGTTGTAGATTTACATTCTTTATCTTCAAATCTTGAATCAGAATATCCTAAATCTAATTTTTCTAATTTTTGAAATGGTTTGAAGAGAAAAGAAAATGGCAGAGCTTAGGCAGCGTCTCAGAAAATATGAATTTAAAGCTAGGGCCCTTCTAGTCCATTTATAGGTATAAAAGATAGTCTGATCCAACGGATTTAAACAAATAAAAACCGAACCATTTATTCCAGAAAAACACGTCATTTAAAAAATAGATCTGACCCGATTGGGTCGACCCCTGAGTGGACCCACATTAGAGGTGGGTCCACCCCTGGGTCTACCTAGGTGAGGCTTGGGTCAACCCATCCTGGGTCTGAACGTGTAATTTTTGCCTTGTTTGAATTCTGTACAACGTTAATTAATAATGTTTAATTTCTTACTTAATACTTATCTAATTTATTGTTTTCCAGTTACAATTAGTCTTTAAGTTAAAATTTTGAATTTTGCGCGTGGCTATATGTATATAACCTTTAATTCCTTGTTTTTTGAGAGTTGACCAGTTAATGTAATTTATAATGCTATTAATTCGTTATTTCATACCTTTTAATACATTCTCAATTCAAAGGAGGCTAATTTCTTGCCTGGTTTCTATTTATTATGCATTAATTATCTTCTTCTCTTAACTTGCACTTTTTATCTCAACATTTGAATTTATATGTATATATACGTGCAATCTTTATTTCTTTTTCAAAATTCAAACGACGTTATGCTTTTATTTATTTCTCACTTATTTTATTGATTGCAGGTTTATTTCGGATTTCTCTTTCATATTATTTTTTTGAAACTGGATAAATTATTTTATTAGGCAATACAGCCCAAATTAAATGTGATTATATGAACAACCAAAATAGGCCCACGTAACAAACAAAACAAAGATAAATTCCAAACCCAATTACATAATAAATCCATCAATTCAAACTAGAACATTCCCAAAATACACTCTTCGTCTTCCTCTTTCTTCCTCATTTACCGTAAAGTCATGGAGGGTCAAACTATCTTCTACTGGCTTTCGGAATTTGAGCCAACACTTCCAACAGATCCTTATCTGACAATTCAACATCTGATGATTCCCAGTTATCGATTAGTCTTCTCCCTTTAATCCATCTTCTGCTTAGGTTAATATCTATGAGAGAAAATCGACTTACCACCCCCGCTGTTCTCTTTTTTACTTTGAAAATTCAAGAATTCCATTCTCTCCAAATCGCTACAACAGCATTTACCAAGGCAATTTGTTCAAGTTGGCTATCAGTTGATCATGATTTGGGTCCCTGGCCAGGTATGATGTAATATCATGTAAATCATAATTTTGATTCCTTGGACCAACCAAAACGTTACAGTTTTTTGCAATAATTTTAGAAAATTCACATGTAAAGAATAAGTGTTCATGGTTTCTTCAGATGTACCACATAAAAAACAAAGTCTCTTGTAACAACACGGATTTTCAGAACCAATTTAAAATTTTATTTTAAGGAAAATTTTGCTAGAAAATGCGTCAGAATTTAAAAATTCCATTATTAATTTAAATTATTGAAAATAATATATAAAAGAAGTTTATGAATAAAATTAGGATGTATTTAATGAGATTTATAAATATATGCTGATAGGTTGATTTAAAATAATATGTAGATTCTAAATGAAATAAATTATGACAACATACATGTGTATATCTTTAGCCATTCGCTTTAATACATTCCTTGTCTATTCAAAGTGTAACATTCGTTAATTAATTTATTTTAAATTGTGAATAGCTACATTTGTTTTAAATGTCCTCCTTTCTTCACTAATATGCATTCGTTTCTTTCTATTTAATTTCTTTCCCTCTATGATTTACTTTTGAATTTTGAATGAGAAATAAGTTTTGCCACCTCAGCCTTAGTCATCCACATTTATTTTATTTGTAATTTGGATAATACAAAGAGGCATCTCAGGAAAATATCTCATGTATTTATTCTCTCCTCTTTCTACTCTTTTATCTATCATTCAAATTCATTTAGAAACAAAGCTATTCTCTTTATTTCTCCTTTTCTTCATCCCTTCTCTTTATACCTACAATCTTCAAATCTCAAAATAAAATAAAATAAAACAAGAGCCTGCAAAACTATATGCATATTTCTATGATTTATTCTTATTAGTCCAATTGAATATGTCCCCTAAATTATGTTATTTAATATTATGTGTTTTGAAACTTAAAAAGTCACAGAACTTTCTTATAGTCATCATTAAACAATAAATTATGCATTCGTTACCTTCCTTTATTCTCTTTCTTTATGTAATTTTCTTTTGAATTTTGAATAAGAAGTAAATGTTAATAAATGTTGATTAGATTAACATGTCATGTCTAGTCAACTAATTTATTCATTTGTAACCTACTACATATGTAGAGACTCAAGTGAGGAATGAAATAAAGTATATAACCAAACATATATAGACATTATATGAAAATATGTATAGGCGTTGTATGAAAATATACATATACGATATATGAACATACATATATGCGATATATAAAATGGTCATGAAATAAAGTATTCATTAGTTAGTTAAAAATATATTTTGTTAGACAAAAGCATCGCTATTATCATATTAGTGAAATATAAAATCATAATAAAGAAAAAAAAGGAAAGTCGCCTCCTTCATAAAATAAATAAATAAAATTTGAAATTATATCCAATGGAAATTGGAGGTGTGTCATTCATGGCAAGAAGAAAAAAAACATAATGACAATAATTGTCGCATGCGTTTCATTCATATTCTTCAATTCTTTTATGTTCTCTCTCTTTCTTTCATATACATATATGCCATGTTTTATACCGTTTATGAATACAAGATAAAAAATAAGATAGACAAATTATTAAATTAAATACTATTTAATATATTATTATTATATATAGTTCTTTATCTCAAATAGATTAACACCTCATCCCTTCTTTTGTAACATATAACATACGGATTAGCGGGCCTTTTCTAGATTAAAGAATTAAATTAAATATAATAATATATACCCCCATCCAATTAGCCCTAACCCTGATTCTCAAAACAAACAGCCGCCACCCTTCGAATTTAATGGCCGAGACGCTCCCTTCTTCCTTCCCCCATAACTTCCCATCCACACTATAAAATCAAAGGCTTCCAAAGACAAAAATGAAGAGAAAAGGGAGATGAACAACTTCAACGGTGGCGTCTTTCTGATAATGCACGTTGATCGCTGACGCGGTGGTTATAGGAGGTGTGGCGGTGGAAGATTGAAGTCGACGATGGGTACAATGTAAAGAGGAAGAAGGTGGCCAGTATTACAGAAGAAAGGAGGATTAATATTCTAATTTAGGTTAAAGGAATTTTAATTAAATAATTAATTAATTTTCGTATTAATTATCCAATGTTTAAACGATAGAAATTCTTTCATATAATATCAGAATCGAGTAATTCAAATTGCATTGGAATCGTGAAAGTAAACGCTACAACGTGGAACAGATCAGAACTGAAACAGAGGTCGTATGGATTTTTGATAAAATTAAACATATGTTTAATTTTATTAAAAATAATCATTTTATCGATTTTTGAAACCGATCAAGGTGAGATTTCTTATTAAAATAATTAATTATTATCGTGTTTAGAAATTCTTACATATACGTTGTTAAATTCAGTGGTTGTTGTACGCGATTTGATTTGAATTGGTTGATGTTGTTTGTGGTGATCTGTTTGATTTAATTGAATAAAATGGAATTGTTGAAAATTTGTATATAAATAAAAATTCACTTTTTATTTGTTATGGTAAATATGGGAATTTGTATATGAATAAAAATTCACTTTTTATTTGTTAGGGTAAATATAGGAATTTGTATACAAATAAAAATTCACTTTTTATTTGTTATGGTAAATATGGGAATTTGTATAGAAATAAAAATTCATTTTTATTTGTTATGGTAAATGATCGACGCTAGTCTATGAATTAGAAAAGCGCGACATTTGTAATAAATTCTGCAAGCATACAGGTGTGTAGCATACAGGTCGAACACAGGGAGGAAAGTTAAATTTTATTATTTATATGTTTCGTGGGCGTGTTAGACGAACTTTGGAGGTTGATTTTGAAAATAAAACAAAACAAAATTAAAACTGTGATTTGATTCAGAACAGATCTAACTGAACCGACGATCAAATCACAATTTCAATGGAAAAGAAATAAAACTATGAATTAGATTTGAATCTAATCAAATCCAATTTGACCTAAGAAAATAATAAAAGCAGAAATTGAAATTGCAGAAATTGAAATAACAAACAAGAATTAAAATTAGGATTTCCGCTGAATCTAATCAGACGGTAAATCACTAATGCAAATAAGTGCAAAATACAAATAGTGTTCTACCGAATCTAATCGTATAGACAACACTAGTTGCTAAGAAAACAAAAAAATGCAGAAAATAAAAGAGAAAGAAGAACTTTTATTAGAACAATGGAATAATAGATGAGATGGTGGCTACAAGGTTATTACAAGGGTATATATAGGGTAGATAGCCAAACCCTAACCCTAACCCTAATGGTAAATGGGCCTGGTCATTACACCACTAATTAGTTACAATGAGAAACATAAATGGGCCTTAGATAAATAAAGCAAATTTGGGCCTTTTCTCTTTTTCCTCTTGCTTCCTTGATATTTCTTCATTGATTTGTGATGTTCAAAGCCTTTTTATCAATCCTTTTCTTGTCCAACAGCAACTAGATGTGATATCTTCATCTACAATTCTTCAAAATGTAAATATATATCAATTTCATCTCTATTTCTCTACTTTTCTGGTTGCATGCGGGCTGGGTTGGAATATCTGTAAAAGTAACAAAACAATACCCAAGTAATATTTATTTATATACAAAAGATAAGATATAAGAGCATAAAATAAACACATTTCTATGTCAATCAAATACCCCCACACTTATCTTTTACTCGTCCTCGAGTAAAACAAGAAATGAAAAACTAACTAGATAGGTCACACTTTCGTAGGAAACACGATTGCATTGAGCGTATGCAACAAGCCGTTAAACCTCTAGGTGTCCCTAGTTGGACGAGTGGTGTCTCGTGAGGGTTTTCAGCGGATACTACCCACAAAATCCAAATGCAGTATGCTATGATTCTAATGAAACTACATGGATGCAATGGACATATGCAAAAATAAAAACGAAAAAATGAAAGCACGACTTGTTTCAGGAAAGTGGTACAACAAATTAAGTTAACAATTTCTAGTCAGTTGATTTTATTTTCGATACCTCGACTTGTCACAAATTTTCAATATAAATCAAGTTTTCAAATGTTAAATTCCAGTTTGGCCAGTTAGTTCGGTCGATAACATAGTGCAGCCATGAAATAGATTCTTAGTTTGCTTGGCACAGTTTGCAAAGTGGTATTCTAATTTTCTCATGTATGGCTAGTCAAATCAATAAGGTCAAGAAGTGTTTGGGTATCATCGCTTATTCTTTATTCTATAAAATTTTAAGATTTATGATTAAGTACATACACCTAACTAAAAAGACCAAGGTTTACCACCCATGCACTGCCTCGCGGACTAACGGAGAGTGGGTAAAGAGCTTGGCGGATTGTGCAGGCCGACTTTGACTTTGTCAACAACGTGTCGGATAGAGCTTGGCGGGTTTGCACACCAACGCTCGATATACAAGCAATGTTGGATACCCTTGGAATACTATTATTATTATTATTATCGAAAATATAAGCACAAAAGAGAGTTGCGCGAATTCAACTTAACACAACTTAGTTTTAAAGATTCGAAAAGCCAATATAAGTATTTTAAGTCCTCCACTTATTTAAACAAAGTCTACAATATAGAATAGATTTCATGGCCATCACCTAAGAATCTCCCTATGTACCGGTTACACTATTATCCCTCAAAATTAAACTTTTCATTATATTTCCTATTCGATCTAAGTTGAGAGAGAAAAATACTATCAACTGGCTAAAAATTGTAAACTTATTTTGTTGTATCAATTGAAAATGAGTCGTGTTTTGAGGAAAAAAAAAATTTATGGTATGTTACTACGATATAAAATGTATGATGGTCCTACATGAAAAGAAAGAAAGAAAAAAAGAAAAATCAAAAGAATGCAATGCAGACTCCCCCCCCCCCCCACACTAGAACTAAACAGTGTCCACACTGTGAACGTTTCCTAAATTTGAAAGATCGCACCCAAAGGTGAATGAGATGCAAAATGATCTGTAAAATGAAATGCAATCTAACTATATGGAGAAATGGATCATATGTACAATGATATATGTGTTTACGATGCATGCGATGCAAAGAATTCCACCAACTTTTTCCCCCACACTTGGTTCTTGCCCTATGAGTCAGATTCCTACTGTGTCTAGGCATGTTTCCTAATAAGCAAAGGTTTTTGAAAACCATCTCATTTTTAAACCTAGATTTATAGTCCAGGAGATAAATATCCAGGGTCGTCCTAACATGAAGTTTTTCAACCAAGCCAGCATTCCAAAGATAATTCTGCAAGCATTTGTAATAAATTCCCCGGCAACGGCGCCAAAAACTTGATCGACGCTAGTCTATGAATTAGAAAAGCGCGACATTTGTAATAAATTCTGCAAGCATACAGGTGTGTAGCATACAGGTCGAACACAGGGAGGAAAGTTAAATTTTATTATTTATATGTTTCGTGGGCGTGTTAGACGAACTTTGGAGGTTGATTTTGAAAATAAAACAAAACAAAATTAAAACTGTGATTTGATTCAGAACAGATCTAACTGAACCGACGATCAAATCACAATTTCAATGGAAAAGAAATAAAACTATGAATTAGATTTGAATCTAATCAAATCCAATTTGACCTAAGAAAATAATAAAAGCAGAAATTGAAATTGCAGAAATTGAAATAACAAACAAGAATTAAAATTAGGATTTCCGCTGAATCTAATCAGACGGTAAATCACTAATGCAAATAAGTGCAAAATACAAATAGTGTTCTACCGAATCTAATCGTATAGACAACACTAGTTGCTAAGAAAACAAAAAAATGCAGAAAATAAAAGAGAAAGAAGAACTTTTATTAGAACAATGGAATAATAGATGAGATGGTGGCTACAAGGTTATTACAAGGGTATATATAGGGTAGATAGCCAAACCCTAACCCTAACCCTAATGGTAAATGGGCCTGGTCATTACACCACTAATTAGTTACAATGAGAAACATAAATGGGCCTTAGATAAATAAAGCAAATTTGGGCCTTTTCTCTTTTTCCTCTTGCTTCCTTGATATTTCTTCATTGATTTGTGATGTTCAAAGCCTTTTTATCAATCCTTTTCTTGTCCAACAGCAACTAGATGTGATATCTTCATCTACAATTCTTCAAAATGTAAATATATATCAATTTCATCTCTATTTCTCTACTTTTCTGGTTGCATGCGGGCTGGGTTGGAATATCTGTAAAAGTAACAAAACAATACCCAAGTAATATTTATTTATATACAAAAGATAAGATATAAGAGCATAAAATAAACACATTTCTATGTCAATCAAATACCCCCACACTTATCTTTTACTCGTCCTCGAGTAAAACAAGAAATGAAAAACTAACTAGATAGGTCACACTTTCGTAGGAAACACGATTGCATTGAGCGTATGCAACAAGCCGTTAAACCTCTAGGTGTCCCTAGTTGGACGAGTGGTGTCTCGTGAGGGTTTTCAGCGGATACTACCCACAAAATCCAAATGCAGTATGCTATGATTCTAATGAAACTACATGGATGCAATGGACATATGCAAAAATAAAAACGAAAAAATGAAAGCACGACTTGTTTCAGGAAAGTGGTACAACAAATTAAGTTAACAATTTCTAGTCAGTTGATTTTATTTTCGATACCTCGACTTGTCACAAATTTTCAATATAAATCAAGTTTTCAAATGTTAAATTCCAGTTTGGCCAGTTAGTTCGGTCGATAACATAGTGCAGCCATGAAATAGATTCTTAGTTTGCTTGGCACAGTTTGCAAAGTGGTATTCTAATTTTCTCATGTATGGCTAGTCAAATCAATAAGGTCAAGAAGTGTTTGGGTATCATCGCTTATTCTTTATTCTATAAAATTTTAAGATTTATGATTAAGTACATACACCTAACTAAAAAGACCAAGGTTTACCACCCATGCACTGCCTCGCGGACTAACGGAGAGTGGGTAAAGAGCTTGGCGGATTGTGCAGGCCGACTTTGACTTTGTCAACAACGTGTCGGATAGAGCTTGGCGGGTTTGCACACCAACGCTCGATATACAAGCAATGTTGGATACCCTTGGAATACTATTATTATTATTATTATCGAAAATATAAGCACAAAAGAGAGTTGCGCGAATTCAACTTAACACAACTTAGTTTTAAAGATTCGAAAAGCCAATATAAGTATTTTAAGTCCTCCACTTATTTAAACAAAGTCTACAATATAGAATAGATTTCATGGCCATCACCTAAGAATCTCCCTATGTACCGGTTACACTATTATCCCTCAAAATTAAACTTTTCATTATATTTCCTATTCGATCTAAGTTGAGAGAGAAAAATACTATCAACTGGCTAAAAATTGTAAACTTATTTTGTTGTATCAATTGAAAATGAGTCGTGTTTTGAGGAAAAAAAAAATTTATGGTATGTTACTACGATATAAAATGTATGATGGTCCTACATGAAAAGAAAGAAAGAAAAAAAGAAAAATCAAAAGAATGCAATGCAGACTCCCCCCCACACTAGAACTAAACAGTGTCCACACTGTGAACGTTTCCTAAATTTGAAAGATCGCACCCAAAGGTGAATGAGATGCAAAATGATCTGTAAAATGAAATGCAATCTAACTATATGGAGAAATGGATCATATGTACAATGATATATGTGTTTACGATGCATGCGATGCAAAGAATTCCACCAACTTTTTCCCCCACACTTGGTTCTTGCCCTATGAGTCAGATTCCTACTGTGTCTAGGCATGTTTCCTAATAAGCAAAGGTTTTTGAAAACCATCTCATTTTTAAACCTAGATTTATAGTCCAGGAGATAAATATCCAGGGTCGTCCTAACATGAAGTTTTTCAACCAAGCCAGCATTCCAAAGATAATTCTGCAAGCATTTGTAATAAATTCCCCGGCAACGGCGCCAAAAACTTGATCGACGCTAGTCTATGAATTAGAAAAGCGCGACATTTGTAATAAATTCTGCAAGCATACAGGTGTGTAGCATACAGGTCGAACACAGGGAGGAAAGTTAAATTTTATTATTTATATGTTTCGTGGGCGTGTTAGACGAACTTTGGAGGTTGATTTTGAAAATAAAACAAAACAAAATTAAAACTGTGATTTGATTCAGAACAGATCTAACTGAACCGACGATCAAATCACAATTTCAATGGAAAAGAAATAAAACTATGAATTAGATTTGAATCTAATCAAATCCAATTTGACCTAAGAAAATAATAAAAGCAGAAATTGAAATTGCAGAAATTGAAATAACAAACAAGAATTAAAATTAGGATTTCCGCTGAATCTAATCAGACGGTAAATCACTAATGCAAATAAGTGCAAAATACAAATAGTGTTCTACCGAATCTAATCGTATAGACAACACTAGTTGCTAAGAAAACAAAAAAATGCAGAAAATAAAAGAGAAAGAAGAACTTTTATTAGAACAATGGAATAATAGATGAGATGGTGGCTACAAGGTTATTACAAGGGTATATATAGGGTAGATAGCCAAACCCTAACCCTAACCCTAATGGTAAATGGGCCTGGTCATTACACCACTAATTAGTTACAATGAGAAACATAAATGGGCCTTAGATAAATAAAGCAAATTTGGGCCTTTTCTCTTTTTCCTCTTGCTTCCTTGATATTTCTTCATTGATTTGTGATGTTCAAAGCCTTTTTATCAATCCTTTTCTTGTCCAACAGCAACTAGATGTGATATCTTCATCTACAATTCTTCAAAATGTAAATATATATCAATTTCATCTCTATTTCTCTACTTTTCTGGTTGCATGCGGGCTGGGTTGGAATATCTGTAAAAGTAACAAAACAATACCCAAGTAATATTTATTTATATACAAAAGATAAGATATAAGAGCATAAAATAAACACATTTCTATGTCAATCAGTAAATATGGGAATCTATAAAAAAATACCCTTTTTATTTGTCATATTGAAAATATGAATTGTTGCAAAATAAAATATTCTTTTTATTTGTCATTAGAAAACATTGAAAATGTTATGCAAATAAAATATCCTTTTTATTTGTCATTAGAAAACATTGAAATTGTTATGAAAATAAAAATCTTCTTTTTAGTTGTCATTAGCAACATAGAAAATGTTATGAAAATAAAAATCTTCTTTTTATTTGTCATTAGCAACATAGAAAATGTTATGATAATAAAATTTTCTTTTTATTTGTCATTAGCAACATAGAAAATGTTATGACAATAAAATCTTCTTTTTATTTGTCATTAGCAACATAGAAAATATTATGAAAATAAAAATCTTCTTTTTATTTGTCATGTAGAACATAGAAAATGTTATGAAAACAAAAATCTTCTTTTTATTTGTCATATAAAATATAGAATTGTTGTATAAATAAAATTCTTCTTTTTATTTATACATATAAAATATAGAATACATGTAGACAATAAAATTCTCTTTTTATTTGTCATATAAACTATAGAATTGTTGTGTAAATAAAATTCTTCTTTTTATTTATACATATGAAATATAGAATACATGTAGACAATAAAATTCTCTTTTTATTTGTCATGTAAAATATAGAATTGTTGTATATGTAAAATTATTCTTTTTATTTATACATATAAAATATAGAATACGTGTAGACAATAAAATTCTCTTTTTGTTTGTCGTATAAAATATAGAATTGTTGTATAAATAAAATTCTTATTTTTATTTATACATATGAAATATAGAATACATATAGACCATAAAATCCTCTTTTTATGTGTCATATGACATATAGAATACATGTAGACAATAAAATTCTCTCTTTATTTGTCATATAAAATATAGAATTGTTGTACAAATAAAATTCTTCTGTTTATTTATACATATGAAATGTAGGAATTGTGTAGACAATGAAACTTTCTTTTATTGTATATATATGAACACAAGAATGGTCAAAATTGTGTAAACATTAAAAAGAAACATTTTTAATGCATAAAATGATTCATTATTTAAAGAAACATGTTTATTAGAAAATTGTTAAACATAAAAAAGAAACATTTTTAATGTATAAAATGATTCATTATTTAAAGTGACATGTTTATTATCAAAATTATCTAAAACATTAAAAAAACATTTTTAATGTATAAAATGACTCGTTAATAAAAATAACATGTACGTTGTAAAAGAGATTAAAAGGGACATTTTAATGTTAATTTAGTTTCATTAAAAATGTCACATTTTACATGTACATTTAGATAAAAAGGGATTATAAGTTAAAATAGGATTTGTAATTAAAATGTTACATTTTACATGACAGTAAAATAGGAAAATGTTTAAGTACTAATATATGCTTTGTTTGTTGAAACCATCATTTTTAATATGTTAGTGAAATCGTCAAAAGATTTATATTTAAATATATTTATATATATATATATAAATTAAAATTATATGAATCATGCGCGGTAGTTCCCGTTTCGGAATCGTAATTTTAAACTATTATACTGAAAGATCCGACCGTCGGATTTTCCCAAAACTGAAACCGTTAGGTTTGCTTTGGGAAGATCTCTCCAACGATATTAATTTTGTTAAAATCCAAAGGTTAGATTTCAAGAAATGTGTAAATCAAATTTGGGTAAAAACAGCGTCAGGGCCGCGTATTGACCTGGAGCGTCGATAAATTAAATTGGACTATTTTTACATAAATAAAAATAGTGATAAATCATTATAAAATAATATTAACGATATGAAATGATTTAAATTATATATATTCGAGAATTATTTGAAAAGACCGAATTCAAACTCATTTCAAATAATTATACGATGATTTAAATCGAAGATATTAAAGACAGTGTTTTGAAAACCGGCGATCTTAACATCGAATGGGCGACTACTGATGCCCGGCATTGGGTAGCTTCCATTAAAGGGTTAAAAGTGGTAGTTTTCCGGACGTACTTGTTA
Source organism: Allium sativum (assembly GCA_030737875.1). Taxonomy (NCBI): domain Eukaryota; kingdom Viridiplantae; phylum Streptophyta; class Magnoliopsida; order Asparagales; family Amaryllidaceae; genus Allium; species Allium sativum. The sequence goes on along the minus strand of CM060926.1, from coordinate 1,009,893,740 downwards.
ATTGTCCGGATATGCGAGAACCTCTCTTCCGTATTGGACATACGGGACGAGGAATAAGGTGTCTCCGGTTTCGTCCAGACCCAGAACGGACTTGTAAATGGATGCGTGTTTGACATTGGATTTCGTTCTGTGTGAATTGATTTCTATTTAATATATATCTGTTTGGTGGCCGATAATTTATTTTCTTGCTTAACACACTTCTCTGAGACGTATGAGCTTAGAGGTTATACATTGATAGTTATAAATCACATGGCGTGGATTGTCAGTGTGGCATGCCAAGATGCAAATGATCAAGGCTATTGTTGAAAAGCAGAGCCTTGTTGTTGATGATCAAAGCATAGCTTTATTTAGGCATAGCTTTGTGTATAGCGTTACTTCGCGAGCCTCACACCCCAGTAGGAGTCAAAAACGGGATACGGGACCCAAGGAGTGCATGCGTTTCTTTCTAGCTAGAAGTGGTGTCATGGTATGGAGCCCAGACATTTTTACTTATGTGGTTGATGGATTGTGAGGCGTCTCGGATATTGGTCGCTACTGGCCAAGTGAGAGGTCCAATAGGACCGAGAAACGTATTGTTCGAGCATAACTAATCCACTAAAGTATTTGTGGACCGGCCTTGGAGGATCCAAGGTTTGCCCGTAGGTGTGATCCTGGGTCATCTTGCTAGAGGTGACCCGAATCGGTAAGGAGACCATCCCTAGCCTTGACTCATGATGAAAACTCAATTTCCAATACGGCATTACGGATTTGATTGTAAACCTATTTATGGCACATAGTATATGGTAGTTATGCCGTCTAGGATTGATACATTTACTTGGAAAGTATTTTTAAATTGATTAGACACTAATAATATTATTAAATATTGTTTTATATGTATCAAGCATGTTTGATCATTATAAGGTAAAACTCTATCCTTCGGTTTGCGTTGCATTGTGTGATGGGACTTGAGTCTTATAATGATTTCATTTTCTAAAAAGCATTGCAATGTTTTTAAAAGATTTAAAATATTATTAAATATTGTTTTATATGTATCAAGCATGTTTGATCATTATAAGGTAAAACTCTATCCTCCGGTTTGCGTTGCATTGTGTGATGGGACTTGAGTCTTATAATGATTTCATTTTCTAAAAAGCATTGCATTATTTTTAAAAGATTTAATTAATTTATGCACTGGTAATCAAATGGAGTAAACCCGTTCCACGTTAGCGGCGTAGTCCTGTGATTAGCCTTATTATTATTAGATAAGTTAAGAAAGATTTCTCATACCAGTCCCATGACTGACTCGTAGTTTGTTTCACTTGCACACTCGGGTGCCCTTATTTTCCACACGGGCATTCAAGTGGCTTGTTTTGCAGATGTTTATTTATTGAGCAGGATTCTAGATCGAAGCCTAACATTATGTCCAGAGCATTGATAGTCTTCCGCTGTGTTAGTTTATTTGGTTCTGCTGCATTGTATTACATTTATTGTAAATTAATCTCCCGTTGTATTATATTTCGATGTACTCAGATATATTTTGTACTCTGATGTAACATTATTATGATGTTTATAAAAGTCTTCTATTATTTGTTTTAATGTGTTGTATGCCCAGAGTTAGTGTATGCGGGATTCGAACGGTCATAGTCAATTTAGCGATCGATTAGGTCCGGGCGAAATCCATGATCGTAACATCTCTCTTCAGTGATACCCCATTTGAATAATCTATCTCGAGTAGGTAGTTGTTGCATTATTACTTTGTAGGTAGTAAGTGAATGCTTAGGACAAACAGCATTATCCCAAATGATTTTGCTCCAGTTTTTGTTTCTATGTTTTACTCGAATTGCATTTCATGCTACCTTGATTGAAAATTCCCCCTTATTATTGTTCCACTCCCATATATCGTTTTATCTTCCTGTGTAAATTGGCATTGTTTTAATTTCCTGAATAATAACCCCATTACAAGGCAGATAATCACATTTCCATGATTGGTTCTCAATAATTGAATCTACATTAATGTCTGGGGAACCAAAAGCAGAATAGGTATCTCATCCAACAATATCAATCATTGATTTGCCCAAAATTCAAGGGTCTTTCTACAAATTAGTGTTTTTGCCATTCACAAATTCTCTTGTGAAGTTCTCAACAATCTTGTCTCTTAATCTAAGAATAGCTTCCCAGTTCGGTGATGCATTATTATCCATTGCCATTTGCCAAAAATTGCCTTTTATATAATGTTGTCTCATCCACCAAGCCCATAAGCTATTGCTCATAACAATTTTCCAACCTTGTTTGATAGTGAATACATCTCTCATATCTTTAAGATTTCTCAAACCAACTCCACCTTCCACCTTTGGTCTGCAGAGATTAGAAAATTTAATCTTGTGATAACTACCTCTCCATATAAAGTCAGCACACACTCATTCAGCCTTTTCAATTGATGCAATAGGGATTTGAAACGTTTGTAGCCAAAAATTCACCTTCGCTTGAATAACAATATGTACCAGTTCAATTCTACCAGCCAACGATAAGGTTTTTGAACTCAAACCTTGTAATTTGTCTTTAATTTTACTAATCAATTCAACACTTTCTCTATCAGCTATTTTATTCGTAGAAAGAGGTACTCCCAAGTATTTAACTGGTAGAGATCCATCAGTCACACCCAGAATTTCTAGTATCACATTTCTATGGTCACAAAATTTGCTAAAATAGCATTTTGTTTTATTCTCACTCACTTTCAAGCTAACATATTTCTCTAATAAATGAAAAGTTCTTTTGATAGTTCTAGCTGAATTTTCATTCGATTTAATGCATATTACCAGGTCATTAGCATATAAGAGGTGGCTTATCTTAGGTTGGAAATTGTATGCTATCTGAATGAATCTATTGTGCACCAAAAGTTCCATCTGGAGAGAAAAGTACTCCATTGAAACAACAAACAGGTAAGGAGACAATGGATCTCTTGTCTTATACCTCTATTTGATCCAATGAATCCCATAGGGATACCAATGATTAGTATAGAGAAGGTAGGGGTAGATATGCATTCATTAATCAACTTAACAAATTTGTTAGGGAACCCCATACAATATAACATACGAATGATAAAATGACGATTATCTTATCATTTGCTTTGTGTAGATCAACTTTTAAACAGAATTTGTCATCCCCAGGTCTGTTGAAATTTCTAACAAGTTCATGAGCCAACAACGAGTTCTTTGAAATATTTCTACCTTTTATGAATGCACTTTGACACCCAAAGATGATGTCTATTAATAACTGTTTCATTCTGTTAAATGTTACCTTGCAGAGAATTTTGTACAGAACATTGCAGAAAGCGATTGGTCTGTATTTTTCTGGTCTGGTGGGATTTTCAACTTTTGGAATGAGACAGATGAAAGTGCGATTCATTTTTTTGATTATTTTGCTAGATATAAATGCTTCTTGAATATCTTGCGTTACATGGTCTTTCAGATGTTGCCAGTGTTTTTTGAAGAACCCATCTCCTATCCCATCTGGACCTGGACTGGAATCAATGTTGATGTACTGGAGAGCCACCCAAACTTCGTCATGCATGACTTGACTACACAACATCATTTTACCTCTAGCATTCACAATGTGCCTACAATGAATGACACGTAAATTAGTTTCACATTCACCATTATATAAAGAAGTAAAGTAAGCAATTGCATCTTTCTCAAGTTTTTGTAGATCATTACTGTAGTTCCCATGATAATCAATCATACGGAAACTACTATTAATATGCTTATGAATGGACATTTTAGTGTAGAAAAACTTGGTGCATTCATCCCCTTTAGTAAGCCATTACACTTTAGATTTTTGTTTCAATTCAATAGCCTTATATTCAAGAGCTTTCTTTAGTTCTCTTTGGGATGTTTGATATTTGCTCCGTACTTCATCAGAATTATCACCATCAACTATCATTTGTAGAATAGCACAATCATTTTGCAGTTGATTAATGGCATCAGTAACTTTCGGTCTGCATTTATTACATTTTTTTAGGCAAATTTTAGCATTTGAATGACTTTGAATCCTGCGCATCCATCTTGTATTTCACATAGATTAAAATCAGTGACATAACCATCAATTTTTTGCCAAGCACTAACATATTGAAATAGTTTGCCTTTTGAGTTACCTTTATTTTCCAAAAGTTGGATGAGAACGGGACTATGATCACTTGTGAAGGTAGAAAGAATTTCCACTCTGATATCAGGCATAGTAATGATACAGTCAAAGTCAACAAGTACTCTATCTAATTTGCATGAAATCTTCTTATTTTCACCACTTCTCCGTGTGAATTTCAGACCACTATGCACTAGCTCTAGTAGTCCAGCTCCTAAGATGCAGTTATTAAACTTTGTAAGTTGAGAAACATGAAGTGGCACACCTGCCATTTTATCTTCTATGTTAAGAACTGTATTGAAATAGGGCTGTAAATTTTGCCCGAAGGTCCGATGTCCGTTCATCTCCGTGACCAAAATATGTCCATCCAAGTCCGTCCGATTTTCATTTAGGACACGAGTTAGGACAATAAAATTTGTACGAGAAAAAAGCATGTCCGGTCCAGGCTCATACGAATTCGTCCGAATTACTCGTAATTCGGCGTATAGTTAAGATAAAATCTAGTAAAATGTACAAAATGTGATATAAATAGCCATGTCCGACCGAGTACGATCGTGTCCGTGTCCGAAAATCATATGTCCATGTCCAACCGATTTTATTTAGGACACAAATTAGGACAACGGAATTTGTCCAAGAGAAAATTTGGTCCGGTCCGTGTTCGGTCCGATTTTTTTTAGGACAGAAACCAAGCACACCTCGGTCCGGTCCAGTCCGACCGATTTACACCCCTATATTGAAATATCCAGTCACAATCCAGGGAGTACTAACATCCTTTGATAATGTTTTTATCTTATTCCACAACTCACTTCTATCATGAGAAAAATTATTTGCGTATGCAACAGTGATAGTTAAATGTATTCCCCCACTGTTCTTTACATTAATAGTAATTGTTGACTTTCTTTGTTAATTAAATTCATCTGCCATATTGACTTACACATACTATGAGAATTCTGCCTTTACATCTAGTATCATTATTGTTGCATGATTCCCATTCTTTTCCAAACAAATTAAGGAAGAAATTTGTATTATCATTCGAAAACTTGTTCTCTAAAATATAAAGTATAGAAGGTACATAAGACCTTCAAATGTTGTAGAGGTCTAACTGATGAGCGTCATTGTTAAGACCTCTAACACTCCAAGTAATTATTCTCATTTGTTATGTGGTAGCTTGCTCCTCAACGTCATGTGTGAGGTGCATACAACATCTTTCTTTTTAGCATCTTTTTGTGTTTCTGCATATTGCATGTCATACTTCTTGTTACTTTTATTAAGATTTTCTGAAGATTTAACTTCAATATCATCATCATCATCCTATGAAAGATTAGTGTCATCTAAATTCACATGGTCATCATTAGCAGGATCCAATGGAACAAATGCTTCATGAGGGGCTTAAAGGGACTTCACAGCAAGTGGAGATTCAGATTGATTCACTTCCTCAGTCTGAATTTCCTTTTGGATTTCAGTAGAAGCAACTGAAGTATGTGGACTTGTGCATGTAAGGTTAGGTAGTATAACCAAATCATCTGTTGATATATGTGTTTTGGTACTGGCAATTGTGGAAACACTGGTCTGATTAGCTCCTGAAATTTCCAGTTGTTGTTGGGTTTTATCTTGTGATGTAATTATAACAGGGCTAGCAGAAGTATTAATTGATTGTTAATTACCATTTTTATCTCGCCAAACTTGACTTACTGATTTAAACGCAGTGGCATATTGATCAATCGAATGTCCAAAACATATGCATGTATTACAAACATAGGTACATGCTCATACTCAACATTTTGTATGTATATATTGCCATATCTATCTTTAGCACGTACTTGCTTAATAAGTGAATTTGTTGCTTTAATATCAATAAGCACTCTTGCATATTTCAGTCTTTTGACATTTCTCGTATAATCATCCATGTCTAAAGGTATACCAATTAAAATAGCAATTTTACTAATGCCTCTTGCATTCCATAAAGACATATCTAAATTATGTAATCTCACCCAAATAAGGTGTAAATCAAGTATATCTCGTTCCAATCTTAGATTAGGTCCCCACTTTTTAATGAAAATAAGTTTGTTGTCCATGAACCATGGTCCTTCATCTAACACCTTCTTGCAGTCTCCTTCATTTGCAAATTTTACCAATTAAAACCCATTCTCTCTAGCAAACATATCCCATCTACCATTGGGTTTCCATTCACGTCTGATGTATGCATTTAAATGCACACAATATATGTATATATATATATATGTATGTATGTATGTATGTATATGTATGTATGTATGTATATATGCACATATATTTACATATGCAAGTATACATATATTTTTATACTCTTTTATGTATAATTTTCCTTATATGTGCGTTTATACATATTTTCATCTTAGAATATTGAAACAACCCGCTACTTCCCCGTAAAGGAAAGCTTCGAATAGTTCGAGAACAAACCACAACAGAACTCATATAAAAGAACGTTTCACTGTATATTACAACAATGCATCAGATTACAAGAATATACATAGTATGAAACAATATTACACAGAAATATCAGAGATTTAAATTACATATGAATACATAGCAGCGGAAAATAATACAATACACAACTAGAAGAGATATACGGATACAAAGCTTTCCGGATATCGTTCCAGCTGTAAACCAGGATCCTGTGAATATAAATCTGCAAAACCAAAACTACTAGCTGCCCGTGTCAAAATAAGGGCACCCAGAGTTTAGGTTAAAACAATAAACTCCAGGTCAGTCATGTGACTGGTGTGAGAACTAAAACAGTTATTAATCTTTATTTTAAATCATTAGGTAAATCAAGGGACCACGCCGTATAACACGGAACGGGTTTCCTCCCAAGAATACCAGTGCATAAAACAAACAGCGCAATGCTAAATAAAGAAAAATGAAGCTGTTATAAGACCCAGGTCCCATCACACAATGCAACGCAGTCGAGGATAGGGTTTTCCCTTATAACAGCCAAAGAATGCTTCATACGTTTAAAACAAATCATTTGATACTATTATAAGTGCATAGTGTATAAAACACTTCAAATCATAAGTATCAATCATAGGCGGCATGAGTGCCCCATCCCACTATGTCGCCATACTAGGCTCTACAAATAAAACCGCAAATGTCACGTATTTGGAAATTGGATTTCCGTCTATGAACCGAGGCCAGGGATCGTCCTCCACCGATTCGAGACAATCTAGCCTACCATGTCTCAGGAACAGCCGCAACTGCCCCCTGGATCGTCAGGGCCGGTCCACCGATGTGGATTATTATGCCTGAACCATACGTCTCCCCGCCCTTTGGGGCGCAAACGAGCCAACGAATGACTCCATCGGACCCGGATCGTCCGATCAAACCGAGGCGCCTCGCAACAGCAACAACCACACAGGTGAAAAGTATATAAATGTCAGGGCTGGTAGGTCACTGACACCACCCTAGCTAGAAAGAAACGCATGCCCTCCCTGATGTCCTCTCCCGTTTCTGGTTCACAACCGGGGTGCGAGGCTCGCGAATTCACGTTACACAAAGCTGTGCCACACAGGCTGTGCTTTGATCATCACCACAAGACTTTGCTTTTCAACAGAAGCCTTGATCATTTGCATCTTAGCATGCCACACAGGCAAACCACTCTATGCAACCGATATCAGTCACACAGAATGAAATCCAATGTCAGACACACAGTCCATTTACAAGTCCGTTCTGGGCCTGAACGAAACCGGAGGCACCTAGTACCCCGCATATCCATCGATCTCCAAGTACGTCTGGACGATCACCAACTGTTTCCATCTTCTTGGGTGTACAGCCCAATCAAGATCATCAGTAATCACCCAAACGACGTGAAGACTTCCGGTCTTCGACCATCGTCTTCATCTTCGACACCACGTCGAATCAGTTATTCAGAATGGGATAAACCCGGTCTTTCTGAATAACTCGCGTATATATTATAAAAGTGTTACACAAACACAACATACGCCTCATTCCAATTCAGAATATTCTTTTATTCGAATATTCCTATACTTTGGGAAAAGTTCCCATTAATTTTATCCAAGATAAATTCTTTAAATTTATTCTTTAATCTCCTTTGAATATCAATTCAAACTAGTCGGGATTATCGAACCACACCGAAGTAATCATTTATGTTATTTTCCCAATCCCAACCTATTCATCCCATGAAGTAAAACTGGTAGTACTTCATATCTAACACCACAGTGTTATCGGTAATTCAATTACCATTTCACGTTCAAATCTAATTAAAGATTTAACTATCGCTTGGAGTAAAACTGGTGATACTCCATTCTCGATCTTTTCAATCTATTTAAAGATTCATCAAAACTCCACTTAGTTTTAATCGTTAACTGGGTTAAAGAATCAGTGTCCTTCAAAACACGGTTCACGATAAACCCAAAATCACATTCATTAATTATCGGGTTAAAGAACGAGTGTTATTTAAAACACTGTTCACGATAAACCCAAAAATCAATATCACTTCAATTCCAATTAAATATTATTTAATTGGTACACTTCATTAAATCTAAATAAAAAGATTTAATCTTTTCTCAACTGGGTTCAAGAATCAGTGTTAGTGAAGACACCATTCACGACAAACCCAAATCACATTTGATATTCAATACAAGGCTCTGAATAGAAAATATACCGGCTTATATTCAATATCAAATTCTACGACTAACAAATGTCGTATTGGAAATAACGATATAAATACATATCTTTCAAATTCCCATAACAACATCTGTATAATCACGAATTCCAACATCGAAATATTCCGAAGACAATTTCGATTCAAATCCACTCCAATGCAATCATTGGAAATTCTGGTTATTTTCAAAACCCTTTTCAAATTCAATTTATTCATTTAAAAATAAATAGAATTATATTTCTAGTTCAAAACTAGTTCATTTCGATAAAAATCTATTTTTATCTTTTCAAATATGGAGTTTTTCACCCCAATTCTTCACAAATCATTTCTTATGATTTTACACAAATTATTACTATTTTTAATAATTTTATCAAGGCCCATACAGTCGATTTCCATCAACGGCCATCGAACTGCACTTACAGCGACCTTTTTCAAATTTGATTTGGACATAATTCCAAATCCAACCGTTAGATTTCAAATTTCTAATATTCGTTAGAAAGCTCTTTTCGATACGAACCCAACGGTTCCGGTTTTAGGAGAATCCGACGGTCGGATCTCCCGTAACGTCCATTTGAAATCAATGGTCGAAATTCGCGAACTGCCGCGGCGCGACGCGTTCTATTCAGGCCATTATATTATATATATAATATATATAATATATACTTCGTCGATTTCTATTTAAAACGAATTATATAAATAGTTTTAAAATTCGTTTCAAAATCTATTTCAACTTCCATCTCAATTCAAAGCAAAATTGAATTCTTCTCTATAAATTCGTTTTAAAATTCATTTCTATTCAATTCAAATTTCAATTCAATTTGAATTCATTTCAATTTGCTTTCAATTCATTTTGAATTCGTTTTCAATTCAATTCATTTCGAAATCACTTTCAATTCAATTCACTTTGAATTCGTTTTCAATTCAATTCATTTCGAAATCACTTTCAATTCAATTCACTTTGAATTCGTTTTCAATTCAATTCATTTCGAAATCACTTTCAATTCAATTCACTTTGAATTCGTTTTCAATTCAATTCATTTCGAAATCACTTTCAATTCAATTCACTTTGAATTCGTTTTCAATTCAATTCATTTCGAAATCACTTTCAATTCAATTCACTTTGAATTCGTTTTCAATTCAATTCATTTCGAAATCACTTTCAATTCAATTCACTTTGAATTCGTTTTCAATTCAATTCATTTCGAAATCACTTTCAATTCAATTCACTTTGAATTCGTTTTCAATTCAATTCATTTCGAAATCACTTTCAATTCAATTCACTTTGAATTCGTTTTCAATTCAATTCATTTCGAAATCACTTTCAATTCAATTCACTTTGAATTCGTTTTCAATTCAATTCATTTCGAAATCACTTTCAATTCAATTCACTTTGAATTCGTTTTCAATTCAATTCATTTCGAAATCACTTTCAATTCAATTCACTTTGAATTCGTTTTCAATTCAATTCATTTCGAAATCACTTTCAATTCACTTTGAATTCGTTTTCAATTCAATTCATTTCGAAATCACTTTCAATTCAATTCACTTTGAATTCGTTTTCAATTCAATTCATTTCGAAATCACTTTCAATTCAATTCACTTTGAATTCGTTTTCAATTCAATTCATTTCGAAATCACTTTCAATTCAATTCACTTTGAATTCGTTTTCAATTCAATTCATTTCGAAATATTTGATTTCAAAATTACTTTTTAATATTCATTTTAAAATGAATAAAATCGATATAAATATCGTTCACGTCAAAATGGCGTCACTCTAATCAACACGGCTTCACATATTGACATTTTCAAATATTCCATTTCGAATATTTCTATTTTAAATATTTCTATTTTAAAACTGGAATGAGGCCCAATCAATTACCATATAAAGTTAATTATATGGATTTTCATACAACACATGTATATCATAGCATTGAAAAATAATCAACCATCAACCAAAGTGCACTACACTGTATAAGCATCAAATATAGATATTCAACGCTTATAACAGCCTGTCAATCAATCGATCGACATATTTAATCAATCAGGATGAGTGAACTTCAACTTTCATCCTAACACCCGTGTGGGGTTTCAAACAATCAAACACATATTTTATTTGTGCAGTTGGGCGATGTGTAAAATTTATCTTCCCAATCAATGTCATTCAAATAAGTGTACATAAACAAACCGTCTGGTTTGTAAATGAATATTTATTTATTCACATTCACGTTAAAAACTATATTTTTAACGATAAAATATTTATTCCAACACATGAATTTTCTTTTCAGTTCATTTATTCAATAAATGACATTTTTATTTTTTTCTAACATATTTTAGAAAATTTCGGCGGCATAACGGCACGATACTAGAAACGGGACAAGGCCTAGCCTTATCCCCGGTCTAGTGAAGGCCCACGCCATTCACACATCAATCAAATCAATTTCATCTCACCAAACAATTCAATTCAACCAAATAATTCAACTAATCTATGCAACCAAACCAACAAGTCCATGGTCTGTGGACGATTGTGTCGGGTGCTACTAAGCACCGTCTGCATCCTAGTATATATATATAATAAAAAAATAAAAAATTGAAAGGTGAGAAATTCTCACCTATAGCTATCCTAGCTCCACGGCTCTTCATTGGTAGAAATCTTCATTGCTATCGCATCTTCGTCATCTTCGCTGCCCGTATCCTCTACATATGTAAAAATCGAATTTTTTCTATGTTATTCAATATATAAAGATCATATTTTAAAAACAAAGATTATATTTTTAATATTCTTATGATGTAAAAATTATATTTTTATTGCTTTAAAAATATAAGAATCATATCTTACTTCTTCTACTTATCAAAAATTCCGACTTTTCTCTTTTTAAAAATATGATCTTTATTTTTGCAAGTTCAAATCTTTTAAAAATTCTGTTTTTCTTTTCTTTTAAAAATCCTGTTTTTAAATCTTTTTCTAAAAAATCTGTTTTTAAATCTTTTAAAAATTCTGTTTTCAAAACTAAAAGAAATCAGTTTATATTCTCTTTAAAAATTCTGTTTTCAAATCTTTTAAAATTCTGTTTTTCTTTTCTTTTAAAAATCCTGTTTTTAAATCTTTTTCTAAAAAATCTGTTTTTAAATCTTTTAAAAATTCTGTTTCCAAAACTAAAAGAAATCAGTTTATATTCTCTTTAAAAATTCTGTTTTCAAATCTTTTAAAATTCTGTTTTTAAATCTAAAAGAAAAATACAGTATTTAGCTATAAATCAGTTTTATAAAACAAAAATAAAAATAAAATAAATTAAATGCTTACCGTGGTATGCGAAGGGGAGGAGGGAAGTCGAGGGCGGCTCAGGCGGCGTTCGGAGGTTCAGGGGGTGTCGCGAGGTGGTGTTCGAGGTGGAGGCTCCGATTGCGTCGCGGATGTCTGGAGGGAGGAGGCGTTGCTTCGATGCGTCGAAGGTGGTGTTCGGCGAAGAGCTCGTCGGCGGGTTGAGGTCAGGGGCGGCGCGATTTAGGTTTTAGGTTTCTTCTTTTTTTTTTTTTTTTCGTTTGCTTTCTGAATAATGAACCTGCGGGGGGGGCCAAACAGAAGAGAAAAGGAGGGAGTTATGTTTTTTTTTATATTTTATTTTATTATTTAATTATTTAAATTTGCACAAGGGTTGACTTTTATATCCGACCTCGAAACGAGGTCCACCGCCTGTCGTCCATAGCGTTTTACCCCCATTCCGAACACAATGGGATATGTATCGTAAGCTGATTTGATCATTACAATTAGTTTCCGTTGAAATTTACATTTAAATCCTTATATTGAATTTTAAACGTACATTTCAAATTACCGGGGTCACATACTAACTAGAAAAATTCCAGAAAAATATTTTCTAGTTTCGTATTGACGATACGGTCCTAACAAAACTAGTTTCGTCGAATTCTGAGACCGTTTGAAAAATGGCCAATTTCCAGTCGATTAAATTCAACAGAAACTGGTCAAACGCGTTTTCCTTTGCCACGCTCACATATTGATTCGAAAAATTATGAAATTTGAAACCTAGCAATAGTTTGACATCCCGGACCCAACAAAAGTGGTTTCGTCGAATTCCGAGGCCATATGCAAAATGTCCATTTTTAAGGGCCTGAATTCCATAGCGACTATTCAGAATTTTCAACTGGACATATCTTATCATTCCTAAGGTGAGATCTCAGTTTGTTAACTTCGTTACAAAGATATAGTTATACAGATTCAAATATTTCTTGTTTCGTTCAATTCCGACTTATATTGAATTCTGTATATTCATTTGAAATTAGAAATCGAATTTTCGAACTACCGCGCCATTTTCAATTCCTTTTATAATTATATATAATTATTATATATTCTAACGACGACGTATATAACATATACGTTCTAATTATATTCAAAATAAATTTCTCGTCGATATTATTTAAAATAATTCATATTAAATAATCAGAATTCGCTAAAATTGCCAAAATAAAAATTTCGAACTGGCTCGCATTTTACGGGTTGTTACAAATATGCATATCTTTTACCATTGTAACGACCCAGAAAATCTGAACCAATTTAAAAATTTTAAATTGGCTAAAATAATGGATTTTAAATATTTAAAATAAATATTTTAAGTAAAGGCGATGAAAACTGAGTTGAATCGACATTTGAAAACCAATATAATTAATTATAATTATATATAGAATTGAAAATGGCGCGGTAGTTCGATAATTCGATTTCAAACTTCAATTGAATATACCGGGTGCAAAACAATCCGGATCTTAGTGAAACCAAAAATAATAGAATCTAATTGATGATATCTTTCTAACGAATCCGACCAATCGAAATTTGATAGCGGTAATCAAAAGATATGTCCAGTCGAAAATTCTGAATAGTCGCTATGGAATTCAGGCCCTTAAAAATGGATATTTTGCAGATGACCTCGGATTTCGACGAAACCACTTTTGTTGGGTCCGCAGAGTCAAGTTATTGCTAGGTTTCAAATTTCATAATTTTTCGAATCAATATGTGAGCGTGGCAAAAGAAAACGCGTTTGACCAGTTTCTATTGAATTTAATCGACTGGAAATTGACCATTTTTCAAACGGTCTCAGAATTCGACGAAACTAGTTTTGTTAGGACCGTATGGTCAATACGAAACTAGAAAATATTTTTCTGGAATTTTTCTAGTTAGTATGTGACCCCGGTAATTTGAAATGTACGTTTAAAATTCAATATAAGGAATTAAATTGTAAATTCAACGGAAACTGATTGTAACGATCAAACCAGCTTGCGATACATATCCCATTGTGTTCGGAATGGGGGTAAAACGCTATGGACGACAGGCGGTGGACCTCATTTCGAGGTCATATATAAAAGTCAACCCTAGTGAAAATTTAAGAATTAAATAATATAAAAAAAAAAATATATACATTCTTCCCCTTTTCTTCTGCCTTGGCCCCCCCCCCCCCGATCATTTATCAGTGATAAAAAAAAAAAAAAAAAAAGAAAACCTAGGAACTAAATCGAACCCCGCCGCCCGATCTTGGAAGCCATCGCCGAAGCCACCGCCTGACGCTGAGCCGCCCTCGCAACCTTCTCCTCCCATCGAAGCGACGCCTCGCAGATCGAAGCACCCTCGTCGAAGCCTCGAACCACCGCCGCGACGTCTCAGACACCTTCGAACGCCACGAGCCGCCGACCAATCGTCTCCTCCCCTTCGCATACCTAGGTGAGAGTTTAATTTGATTTTATTTTTATTTTTGCTTTTTGTTTTGTTTACAGTGAATATATAAACTGTTTTTTTTATTATGATTTAAAAACTGTTTTATATGAATTATAAAATCGATTTTTGTTTTAAGTTTTTAAAACAGAATTTTAAAAAGAAATTAAAACAGAAATTATTAAAACAAATCAAAAACAGAAATTTTAAAAAGTTTTTAAAACAGAATTTTAAAAAAAAAGATTTTTAAAACAGATGTTTTTAAAAGATTTTAAAACAGAAATTTATAAAAGAATTTTAAAACAGTAATTTTTAAAAGGATTTTTTTTAAACAGTAATTTTTAAAAGGATTTTTTTTAAACAGTAATTTTTAAAAGGATTTTTTTTTAAACAGTAATTTTTAAAAGGATTTTTTTAAAACAGTAATTTTTAAAAGGGATTTTTAAAACAGAATTTTTAAAGGATTTTTAAAACAGTAATTTTTAAAAGATTATAGAAAACAGAAATTTTTATAAAGTAAAAACTGAATATTTTTAGAAAAGTATAAAAACCAGTTTTTGAAATAAAAAAATAAAAACTGCATTTTTATTTAAAATTAAAACTGTTTATTTCAAAGATTTTAAAACTGAATTTTAAAAAAAGATTAAAACTGAATTTTAAGAAAAGATAAAAAAAAAAACTGTTTTTGAAATAAAGAAAAAAAACTGCATTTTCTATGAAGAATAAACTGAATTGCTTTTGTAAAAGAATAAAACTGATTTCTTTTAGAAAGGTAAAAAAATCATATTTTTATATGTCGAAAGCAAAAGGAAAAATCATATTTTTATATGTCGAAAGCAAAAGGAAAAATCATATTTATATGTCGAAAGCAAAAGGAAAAATCATATTTTTATGTCGAAAGCAAAAGGAAAAATCATATTTATATGTCGAAAGCAAAACCAAAAATCATATTCTTATATGTTGAAAGCAAAAGGAAAAATTCGATTTTTATATATTGAATAGCATAGTAAAAATTCTATTTTTACATATGCAGAGAATACGGGTGAAAACGACAAATAGGCGAAGATTTCTATTAAGAAGTGTCGTGCAGCTGGATAGCTATTGGTGAGGATTTCTCACTCTTCAAATTCTTTATATAAATATTATATATGAGTTGAAAATGAACTGCTATATATAAATATATATATATATATATATATACGCCCCTCGTCCACAAACCATGGACGATATTTATTGGTTGAAATTGATTGATTGTTTGGGATTGTTTGTGATTGATATTGGTTGATTGCGGTTGAAAAATACCCAATTGCGATTGGAAAATATTTGGTTGAATCCACATAGGATTAGTTGTGGAAATGGAAAAAAAATATAAACATGCCGCCTGCGTGCGAATTAGATGCATGATTCCCATTGTCAAAAACCGCGAGGTTTTAAGGTAGAGCGAGGAGCCGTACTAGGGACGGTGCCGGTTTAACTACCCTGCCGTTATGCTGCCGAAATTTTGAATAATATTCTTGTGTTTGAATTATTTTCATATGCTTAAACTATATTTATTCATTGTATAGAAAACATTCATGTGTTGAATTGATATTCATTCGTTGTTTAGCGATTCATGTGTTGAATGATATTCATATATTGAAATAAACTGTTCGATAATAAAAATCACATTTTTATCTATATATAGAAACTATAGAAAACATTCATGGGTTGAATAGCTATTCATTCGTTGTTTAGCGATTCATGTGTTGAATGATATTCATATATTGAAATAAACTGTTCGATAATAAAAATCACATTTTTATCTATATATAGAAACTATAGAAAACATTCATGGGTTGAATAGCTATTCATTCGTTGTTTAGCGATTCATGTGTTGAATGATATTCATATATTGAAATAAACTGTTCGATAATAAAAATCACATTTTTATCTATATATAGAAACTATAAAAACATTCATGTGTTGAATAGCTATTCATTCGTTGTTTAGCGATTCATGTGTTGAATGATATTCATATATTGAAATAAACCGTTCGATAATAAAAATCACATTTTATCTAACTATAAAAACATTCATGTGTTGAATAGCTATTCATTCGTTGTTTAGCGATTCATGTGTTGAATGATATTCATATATTGAAATAAACCGTTCGATAATAAAAATCACATTTTATCTAACTATAGAAACATTCATGTGTTGAATTGATATTCATCCGTTGTTTAGCAATTCATGTGTTGAATGGTATTCATATTCTAAAATAAATTGTTTTATGATAAAAATTCCATTTTTATCACCAACGTGAACTATATAGAAGAATAGTGTTTTGAAATGAATTGTTTTACAATAAAAATCACATTTTTATTGTAAGCACCTAATCGTTGAAATGTGAAGTGTAAAAATAGCCACTTGTTCAAAATAAACATAGATGAGTTGAAATATTCATTAATTAGCTAATGAAATGATTTGCACCTATTTATGTAACATTAGAATGAATGGAGTTTTTAAACCAAATAGAAATCAAATATGAAGTTGAATAGAAAATGAAAAATGATATGAACTGTATATATATGTACATGCATATTCATTGAACAGGTTATAGCAAAGGGGCTAGAGAAGAGGAATAAAATTTTGTGCCCGACAAATAGGTACACATTTACTGATTTGTTTGGGTGATGATTTTGAGCCTGATTGGCTAGCCGCTTGGCTTTTTCTTTTTCTTTTTGAGATTAGAAGGACCGGGACGCTATTTGCGATTTCCCGACGCTCCCGGTGCAGGGGAGGTTATGGCGAAATTTTTCCAAAATTTAAGGAGTTAGAAAAATTTTTGAAGTGAAAACGATATAGAAATCGTTGAATGAACTATATTTATATAACTATATAAATATAAATAAAATTAAAACGAAACGAGGCCGTGCAGTTCGTATTTTGAAACCGTGATTTCAAACGACTAGTACGGGAAATCCGACCATTGGATTTTCCCGAAACCTCAACCGTCGGGTTCGCCTTGGAATAATCTTTCCAACGGCACCAACCTTGTAAAAATCCAACGGTTGGATTGTCTGGAATGTTTAATTCAAATCTGAAGAAAAACAGCGCCAGAAACGATTATATTTATTTATATATATAAATATAATTATATTTAATCGAATAACGACGCTGCAGTTCGTATTTTGAAATCGAAACTTCAAACGATTGTACCGGGAGATCCGACCGTCGGATTTTCCCGAAACTGGAACCGTTGGATTCGTTTTGAAAAGACCTTTCTAATGATGTAAATTTTGTAAAGATCCAACGGTTAGATTTTCAGATATGTGTAAATCAAATCTGAAGAAAAACAGCGCCACGGCAACGTTATGGCCCGAAGCGTCGTTTTGAATAAAATGGCTATTTTAAAATAAATAAAAATAGCGATAAATAGTTATAAAATATCCTAAGCGTTATGGGATGGAAATAAACTGAATTTGCTTGATTTATGTGATGTTTGATGGTTGAATGTGTTTGGTGTGAAAACTATATAAAGAACACAATTGGTGTTGTCGAATAATTTAACTATTGAAATAAATCGATTTGAAATTCTAAATATACGTGAATTATTTGAAAAGGCCGAGTTAATTCTCATTTCGAATAATCGACCGACGATTGAAATTCGAAGATGAAGACGATGGTCGAAGACCGGAGATCTTCACCTCGTTTGGATGGTAACCGAGGTCCTGATTGGGAGGCATCCCGAAATATGGATAATGAGTGGTGATCGTTCAGACGTACGTGTTGATCGATGGGTTTGCGAGGTATTTAGTGCCTCCGGTTTCGTTCAGACCCAGAACGGACTTGTAAATGGACTGTGTGTCTGACATAGGATTTATTCTGTGTGGCATGCTAAGATGCAGTGATCAGGGCTTCTGTTGAAAAGCAAAGTCTTGTGGTGATGATCAAAGCACCGCCTGTGTGGCGTAGCTTTGTGTATAACGTGAATTCGCGAGCCTCACACCCCGGTAGGAACCTAAAACGGGAGGAAGGACCTCAGGGAGGGCATGCGTTTCTTTCTAGCTAGGGTGGTGTCAGTGACCTACCAGCCCTGACATTTATATACTTTTCACCTATGTGGTTGTTGCTGTTGCGAGGCGCCTCGGTTTGATCGGACGATCCGGGTCCGATGGAGTCATTCGTTGGCTCGTTGACGCCCCAAAGGGCGGGGAAACGTATTGTTCAGGTATAATAATCCACATCGGTGGACCGGCCCTGTCGCTCCAAGGCTTGCCTGCGCGCTTGCCTGAGACACGGGCTAGAGCGTCTCGAATTCGGTAAGGACTATCTTTTGCCTTGGTTCATGACGGAAATCCAATTTCCAAATACGTGATCGTGCGGTTTTGATTGTATATATATATGGCGACATGATATATGGTACCCATGCCGTCTATGATTGATAGTTATGATTGAAATTGTTTTCAAAACATATCAACACTAGTAATAATATCAAATGCCTTTGTTTTATTCGTATCAATCATATTTTGGCCATTATAAGGTAAAACTCTATCCTCCGGTTTGCGTTGCATTGTGTGATGGGAACTGAGTCTTATAATGGCTTCATTTTTATAAAAAGCATAGCGATGTTTAAAAGAAAGATGTGTTTTAAAGCACTGGCAATCCAATGGAGTAAACCCGTTCCACGAAAGTGGCGTGGTCCTGTGATTAGCCTATTATATATGTGTTGAGTGGATTTCTCATACCAGTCCCATGACTGACTCGTAGTTTGTTTCACTCTCAAACTCGGGTGCCCCTTTTTCTACACGGGCAGCCTTGTATTCAGGTTTAGCTGGTTCTTTCTGGATAGCTGGAGCTGAAGATGGATTCTATCATTTATTTCTTTTTATGCTGTTCAGCTCCTATTGTACATATTTTGTTTATTTCCGCTGTAGACATTTATGTATAGCTGAACTGTATTTGTACTAAGTAAGATCCTGTATACTGTGTAACTCTGATGATTACTTTTATCCAGTATATTTTGTTGTTCATTCTGGTGTATTTATTTAATTCTGTTCTGCTATTATATGTTTCTGTGTTATATTCCAAAAGATAACCTTGTTTCCGTGAGAACGGGAATTCGGGACGTCTCAACGTGGTATCAGAGCTTTGGTTAAGCTTAGTTCTGGAATATAACATTTGAACGAACTCGTCAGAAATAGAACCAGTAGTGTTCTAGGACGAGTAACTCAATACAGATAGGATCAGCAATATCCTAGTATGAGTAAAGCAGAATGATTACACCTTGATAGACACATTTACATTGAAGTATGTGTTTCTATGTTTGAAAGTTTTCTTTTCTGTGACCTGACACTTGATCTGCTAATTGCAGAAGTACTAGAAAAATGAGTGCCAGAAACAGAAGGAATACAGAACCCGACCTAGAGGCTCTATTCAAGAGATATCGAAATCTGGGTGGAGCACAATTCTCGGGCAATGAATCTATTATTCAAACTCAAGCTTGGATGAGTTCTGTCGAGAGAATCTTTGAGCATATCCAGCTAAGAGATGACCAGAAACGGTTAGTAGCATCTTGGGCGCTTAAAGAAGAAGCTTTAATTTGGTGGGAAACCATCATCAAAGATAATCCAGAAGGTGATATCACCTGGGACAGATTTAAAGTGATTTTCCTAGGAAGATTTACTCCTCCCGAAGTAACCGAGAGATTATGTGATGAATTTTCTTATCTAATTCAAGGTGATATGACCATTCCTGAATATCATAAGAAATTCAATGAACTTGCTCACTTCGCTCCTCATCTAATTCAAAATCCGAAGAGGAAGAATATGAGATTTATTCACGGGCTTCAAAGGAAATACCAGAATAAAGTATTGGGGCATGTGAAGCTTCCGTTTTCAGAAATGATTTATATGGCTTATCAATATGAAGATCTTCATAAGAAAGGAATGTTATGCGACGAAGAAGAAGTCAGCTCTAGTTATAGAATTGAGTCTGAAGCTGATGTTCCTGAAGCCAGTACAAAGTCTGAGGTCAGTAAGAAGCCCAATGCTAAGAGAAAAAGGGCTGAATCTGGGAAAGAACTGGTAACGACCACCGTATGCAGTAACTGCCATCTGAAAGGGCATTTGTCGATAAACTGCGGGCCTTTAAAGAAGCAATTAAAAGGGAGACTTCGATCCAAAGAAGGATTTCAAACGAATAAAAAATGCAATCTCTGCCATCAGTCCGGTCATATAAAACGAGATTGCTGGCTGTTAAAAAGGGCCAAAGAGGCTCAGGTAAATGAAGTAGCAGAAACCTCAGCACCCTCAGATAGTCAGGAAAGATCTGATGTTTTAGAAGGCACGCTCAATGTCAAAAACATTCCAGTAAGAGTACTGTTTGACACAGGCGCGTCGCGAAGCTTTATTGCAAAGAGTGCAGTCAAGAAACTGGATTTGAATTTGAAAAAGCTCAAAGAGCCAATGACTGTCCAAAATCCAGTTGGAGGTTCCATCAATCTCAGTTGGATTTGTGCCGTACCTGTCTCTTTTTCTTGCTATAAATTCCCTATTATATCTATCATCATGAATTTTAATGAATTCGATCTTATTCTGGGATTGGATTGGCTAACCAAATATGAAGCTGAAGTTAAATGCGCCGAGAGAGTGGTTAAAGCAAAGGCCCAATCGGGGAATTATATAACCATACCATGCGAAGGCCCGACATCAAATAGAAAAGATTTCTGGTCAGCTCTCGATGTTTCTCCAGCCCAAATTGAAAATGTTCCTGAAGTCATGGAGAATATTCCTGACCTTATTAAAGATATTCCTGTCGTTAAGAACTATGCGGATGTGTTCGAAGAAGTTGTTCGCTTACCTCCGCAGAGAGAGATCGATTTCAAGATTGCTTTAGTTCCCAATGCAAGGCCGGTAGTTCATGCTATTCGAAGAATGTCCTTGAAAGAGAAGGAGGAATTAGACAATCAAACACGACAGCTTGTATGGAAAGGTCTGATCAGGCCTAGTTTCTCTGATTGGGGTGCAGCCGTGGTATTTGTCCCAAAATCTGACGGTACTCTACGGCTATGCGTGGATTATCGTGATTTGAACAAACAGACAATAAAGAACAAATATCCATTGCCGCGGATTGATGATTTGTTGGATCGATTAAATGGAGCACAAGTATTTTCACGAATGGACCTAGCTACAGGTTTCCATCAACTTCGAATTGCCGAAGAGTGTGTTCCAATGACAGCGTTCAGAGGCCCCGACTTATTCTACGAGTGGTTAGTAATGCCGTTCGGCTTATGTAACGCTCCCGCTTACTTCGTCGATCTAATGAACAGAGTGTTCAGAGGGGTTTTGAATAAATTTGTTCTGGTTTTTATTGATGATATTCTAATCTTCTCTAAATCGAAGGCCGAACATGAAAAGCATCTGGAACAGGTTCTAGAAATCCTCAGAAAGAATGTATTGAAAGCCAAGTTTTCCAAATGTATCTTCTGGCAAGATGAAGTAAAATTTCTGGGCCACGTCGTATCGAAAGAAGGAATTGCTGTGGATCCAAGTAAAATCACAGCTATTCAGAACTGGAAACAGCCCAGTACTCCCACTGAAGTCCGCAGTTTTCTCGGATTGGCTAGCTATTACCGGAAGTTCGTTAAAGACTTTTCGAAAATATCTGGCCACTTAACGAAGCTTACCAAGAAGCATTCTAAATTCAAATGGACTGAAGAGAATGAGGAGGCTTTCGAAGAGCTAAAGTTGAGGTTAACCACAGCTCCAGTGTTAACCATCATCGATGGCAACCAGGATTTAAAAGTCTGGACTGATGCGTCTAGAGAAGGCCTTGGAGCAGTGTTAATGCAAAGAGGTCAAGTAATTGCTTATGCTAGCCGTCAACTGAAACCACACGAGAAAAACTATGTAACTCATGATCTTGAGTTATTGGCTATCATATTCTCTTTGAAAATCTGGAGACACTATCTTCTGGGCGAGAGATTTGAACTGTTTACAGATCACCAGTCGTTAAAGTATCTGTTCACTCAGAAGGACTTAAATCTGAGACAGCAACGTTGGTTGGAGTTTCTTGCAGCTTATGACTTTGAAATTATATACACTCCAGGAAAAGCCAATGTCGTGGCCGATGCGTTGAGCAGAAAG
This sequence comes from Allium sativum, assembly GCA_030737875.1. Taxonomy (NCBI): domain Eukaryota; kingdom Viridiplantae; phylum Streptophyta; class Magnoliopsida; order Asparagales; family Amaryllidaceae; genus Allium; species Allium sativum. The sequence continues at coordinate 1,009,871,125 of CM060926.1, read as the reverse complement.
AATGTAATGATCGCCAGTTTTATTATCACGACTTCATTGCTAGATAAGATATCTGCTCTTCAGGAGGATGATCACTTCATTCAGAAGATCAGAGGGATAATTCAACAAGGCGAACCTTCGAGTTTTCAAGTAGATAACGATGGGATTTTAAGGCTCAAAGGTCGAATCTGTGTCCCTAACATTCCTGAACTTCGAAAGGAAGTACTGGATGAATGCCACAAGTCAAAACTCAGTATCCATCCGGGAGTAAACAAAATGTATAATGACATCAAACGCACTTTCTGGTGGAAGTCGATGAAAAGGGACATTTCTTTATATGTAAGCCGATGCCCCACCTGTCAGCTAGTCAAAAGCGACCAACAGAAATTAGCTGGATTATTACAACCGCTAGAAGTTCCTGGCTGGAAGTGGGAACATATTTCTATGGATTTCATTGATGGTTTGCCCAGAACCAGAAAAGGGAATGACAGTATTTGGGTGATCGTAGATCGTTTCACGAAGACCGCCCATTTTATACCTGTCAAATCAAACAGAACTGCCCAGAGTCTGGCGCATATTTACTTCAGGGAAATAGTTAGACTACATGGAGTGCCGCTCAGTATAGTAAGTGATAGAGATACAATTTTCACTAGTAAATTCTGGGAAGCATTTCAAGTCGAGCTGGGAACGAAGTTAAACTTGAGTACCGCTTATCATCCTCAGACAGACGGTCAGACTGAGAGGGTGAATCGCATTTTAGAAGATCTATTGCGGGCTTGTGTTATAGATTTCGGTGGATCATGGGAAGACCATCTGCATTTGGCTGAATTCTCTTATAACAACAGCTTCCAGGCGAGTCTGACAATGTCGCCATTCGAAGCCTTGTATGGTAGACCGTGCCGATCTCCTGCTTGTTGGGTCGAGCCTGGAAATAGACTTGTGTTGGGTCCTGATATGATTCGAGAAGCTGCCGACAAAGTCGATTTTATTAAAAAGCGATTACTCGCCGCTCAAAGCCGACAAAAGAGCTATGCCGATAAAAGAAGAAGGGATATATCCTTCGAAGTTGGCGACTATGTGTATTTGAAAGTATCGCCGATGAGAGGAGTTATCCGGTTCGGTAAAACTGGAAAGTTGGCACCCAAATTCATTGGTCCGTTTCCTATTCTGGAACGGATTGGAACTCTCGCTTATAGGGTTGAACTGCCTGACTGGTTGCCTGGAGTGCATGATGTATTTCATATATCTCAACTTCGAAAGCACGTTCATGATCCAGACTTGATCGTGGAAGAAGCAGCTCAGCAGGATATTGAAATTACTCCAGAATTAGCTGTGAGGCGAGAGCCGCTAAAGATTATCGGCAAAGAAACCAAAGAGCTGAGAAACAAGAAGGTTCACTTAGTCAAAGTGCAATGGAGTGGAGATCCGCGAGATTGTACTTGGGAAACTGAGGAGAGCATTCAGAAAGCTTATCCTAGATGCCGAGTAGATATCTCTGATTGACTCCGGTGCAAGGTACATTTACCCTACCTTGCATTACCATATAATTCTCTATTCTATTCTGTTGCTATTTTCTTCCCATGGATGTGTATTGTTTATTCTATACTCTGAATATTAAAAACAAATTGGTTGTTGTGATGTGTGATCGTAGATTTATCAAACCACTTTCGACTTTATTCCTTTTCGGGGACGAAAAGTTTTAAGTGGGGGAGATTGTAACGACCCAGAAAATCTGAACCAATTTAAAAATTTTAAATTGGCTAAAATAATGGATTTTAAATATTTAAAATAAATATTTTAAGTAAAGGCGATGAAAACTGAGTTGAATCGACATTTGAAAACCAATATAATTAATTATAATTATATATAGAATTGAAAATGGCGCGGTAGTTCGATAATTCGATTTCAAACTTCAATTGAATATACCGGGTGCAAAACAATCCGGATCTTAGTGAAACCAAAAATAATAGAATCTAATTGATGATATCTTTCTAACGAATCCGACCAATCGAAATTTGATAGCGGTAATCAAAAGATATGTCCAGTCGAAAATTCTGAATAGTCGCTATGGAATTCAGGCCCTTAAAAATGGATATTTTGCAGATGACCTCGGATTTCGACGAAACCACTTTTGTTGGGTCCGCAGAGTCAAGTTATTGCTAGGTTTCAAATTTCATAATTTTTCGAATCAATATGTGAGCGTGGCAAAAGAAAACGCGTTTGACCAGTTTCTATTGAATTTAATCGACTGGAAATTGACCATTTTTCAAACGGTCTCAGAATTCGACGAAACTAGTTTTGTTAGGACCGTATGGTCAATACGAAACTAGAAAATATTTTTCTGGAATTTTTCTAGTTAGTATGTGACCCCGGTAATTTGAAATGTACGTTTAAAATTCAATATAAGGAATTAAATTGTAAATTCAACGGAAACTGATTGTAACGATCAAACCAGCTTGCGATACATATCCCATTGTGTTCGGAATGGGGGTAAAACGCTATGGACGACAGGCGGTGGACCTCATTTCGAGGTCATATATAAAAGTCAACCCTAGTGAAAATTTAAGAATTAAATAATATAAAAAAAAAAAAAAATATACATTCTTCCCCTTTTCTTCTGCCTTGGCCCCCCCCCCCCGATCATTTATCAGTGATAAAAAAAAAAAAAAAAAAGAAAACCTAGGAACTAAATCGAACCCCGCCGCCCGATCTTGGAAGCCATCGCCGAAGCCACCGCCTGACGCTGAGCCGCCCTCGCAACCTTCTCCTCCCATCGAAGCGACGCCTCGCAGATCGAAGCACCCTCGTCGAAGCCTCGAACCACCGCCGCGACGTCTCAGACACCTTCGAACGCCACGAGCCGCCGACCAATCGTCTCCTCCCCTTCGCATACCTAGGTGAGAGTTTAATTTGATTTTATTTTTATTTTTGCTTTTTGTTTTGTTTACAGTGAATATATAAACTGTTTTTTTTATTATGATTTAAAAACTGTTTTATATGAATTATAAAATCGATTTTTGTTTTAAGTTTTTAAAACAGAATTTTAAAAAGAAATTAAAACAGAAATTATTAAAACAAATCAAAAACAGAAATTTTAAAAAGTTTTTAAAACAGAATTTTAAAAAAAAAGATTTTTAAAACAGATGTTTTTAAAAGATTTTAAAACAGAAATTTATAAAAGAATTTTAAAACAGTAATTTTTAAAAGGATTTTTTTTAAACAGTAATTTTTAAAAGGATTTTTTTTAAACAGTAATTTTTAAAAGGATTTTTTTTTAAACAGTAATTTTTAAAAGGATTTTTTTAAAACAGTAATTTTTAAAAGGGATTTTTAAAACAGAATTTTTAAAGGATTTTTAAAACAGTAATTTTTAAAAGATTATAGAAAACAGAAATTTTTATAAAGTAAAAACTGAATATTTTTAGAAAAGTATAAAAACCAGTTTTTGAAATAAAAAAATAAAAACTGCATTTTTATTTAAAATTAAAACTGTTTATTTCAAAGATTTTAAAACTGAATTTTAAAAAAAGATTAAAACTGAATTTTAAGAAAAGATAAAAAAAAAAACTGTTTTTGAAATAAAGAAAAAAAACTGCATTTTCTATGAAGAATAAACTGAATTGCTTTTGTAAAAGAATAAAACTGATTTCTTTTAGAAAGGTAAAAAAATCATATTTTTATATGTCGAAAGCAAAAGGAAAAATCATATTTTTATATGTCGAAAGCAAAAGGAAAAATCATATTTATATGTCGAAAGCAAAAGGAAAAATCATATTTTTATGTCGAAAGCAAAAGGAAAAATCATATTTATATGTCGAAAGCAAAACCAAAAATCATATTCTTATATGTTGAAAGCAAAAGGAAAAATTCGATTTTTATATATTGAATAGCATAGTAAAAATTCTATTTTTACATATGCAGAGAATACGGGTGAAAACGACAAATAGGCGAAGATTTCTATTAAGAAGTGTCGTGCAGCTGGATAGCTATTGGTGAGGATTTCTCACTCTTCAAATTCTTTATATAAATATTATATATGAGTTGAAAATGAACTGCTATATATAAATATATATATATATATATATATATATATATATATATATATATACGCCCCTCGTCCACAAACCATGGACGATATTTATTGGTTGAAATTGATTGATTGTTTGGGATTGTTTGTGATTGATATTGGTTGATTGCGGTTGAAAAATACCCAATTGCGATTGGAAAATATTTGGTTGAATCCACATAGGATTAGTTGTGGAAATGGAAAAAAAATATAAACATGCCGCCTGCGTGCGAATTAGATGCATGATTCCCATTGTCAAAAACCGCGAGGTTTTAAGGTAGAGCGAGGAGCCGTACTAGGGACGGTGCCGGTTTAACTACCCTGCCGTTATGCTGCCGAAATTTTGAATAATATTCTTGTGTTTGAATTATTTTCATATGCTTAAACTATATTTATTCATTGTATAGAAAACATTCATGTGTTGAATTGATATTCATTCGTTGTTTAGCGATTCATGTGTTGAATGATATTCATATATTGAAATAAACTGTTCGATAATAAAAATCACATTTTTATCTATATATAGAAACTATAGAAAACATTCATGGGTTGAATAGCTATTCATTCGTTGTTTAGCGATTCATGTGTTGAATGATATTCATATATTGAAATAAACTGTTCGATAATAAAAATCACATTTTTATCTATATATAGAAACTATAGAAAACATTCATGGGTTGAATAGCTATTCATTCGTTGTTTAGCGATTCATGTGTTGAATGATATTCATATATTGAAATAAACTGTTCGATAATAAAAATCACATTTTTATCTATATATAGAAACTATAAAAACATTCATGTGTTGAATAGCTATTCATTCGTTGTTTAGCGATTCATGTGTTGAATGATATTCATATATTGAAATAAACCGTTCGATAATAAAAATCACATTTTATCTAACTATAAAAACATTCATGTGTTGAATAGCTATTCATTCGTTGTTTAGCGATTCATGTGTTGAATGATATTCATATATTGAAATAAACCGTTCGATAATAAAAATCACATTTTATCTAACTATAGAAACATTCATGTGTTGAATTGATATTCATCCGTTGTTTAGCAATTCATGTGTTGAATGGTATTCATATTCTAAAATAAATTGTTTTATGATAAAAATTCCATTTTTATCACCAACGTGAACTATATAGAAGAATAGTGTTTTGAAATGAATTGTTTTACAATAAAAATCACATTTTTATTGTAAGCACCTAATCGTTGAAATGTGAAGTGTAAAAATAGCCACTTGTTCAAAATAAACATAGATGAGTTGAAATATTCATTAATTAGCTAATGAAATGATTTGCACCTATTTATGTAACATTAGAATGAATGGAGTTTTTAAACCAAATAGAAATCAAATATGAAGTTGAATAGAAAATGAAAAATGATATGAACTGTATATATATGTACATGCATATTCATTGAACAGGTTATAGCAAAGGGGCTAGAGAAGAGGAATAAAATTTTGTGCCCGACAAATAGGTACACATTTACTGATTTGTTTGGGTGATGATTTTGAGCCTGATTGGCTAGCCGCTTGGCTTTTTCTTTTTCTTTTTGAGATTAGAAGGACCGGGACGCTATTTGCGATTTCCCGACGCTCCCGGTGCAGGGGAGGTTATGGCGAAATTTTTCCAAAATTTAAGGAGTTAGAAAAATTTTTGAAGTGAAAACGATATAGAAATCGTTGAATGAACTATATTTATATAACTATATAAATATAAATAAAATTAAAACGAAACGAGGCCGTGCAGTTCGTATTTTGAAACCGTGATTTCAAACGACTAGTACGGGAAATCCGACCATTGGATTTTCCCGAAACCTCAACCGTCGGGTTCGCCTTGGAATAATCTTTCCAACGGCACCAACCTTGTAAAAATCCAACGGTTGGATTGTCTGGAATGTTTAATTCAAATCTGAAGAAAAACAGCGCCAGAAACGATTATATTTATTTATATATATAAATATAATTATATTTAATCGAATAACGACGCTGCAGTTCGTATTTTGAAATCGAAACTTCAAACGATTGTACCGGGAGATCCGACCGTCGGATTTTCCCGAAACTGGAACCGTTGGATTCGTTTTGAAAAGACCTTTCTAATGATGTAAATTTTGTAAAGATCCAACGGTTAGATTTTCAGATATGTGTAAATCAAATCTGAAGAAAAACAGCGCCACGGCAACGTTATGGCCCGAAGCGTCGTTTTGAATAAAATGGCTATTTTAAAATAAATAAAAATAGCGATAAATAGTTATAAAATATCCTAAGCGTTATGGGATGGAAATAAACTGAATTTGCTTGATTTATGTGATGTTTGATGGTTGAATGTGTTTGGTGTGAAAACTATATAAAGAACACAATTGGTGTTGTCGAATAATTTAACTATTGAAATAAATCGATTTGAAATTCTAAATATACGTGAATTATTTGAAAAGGCCGAGTTAATTCTCATTTCGAATAATCGACCGACGATTGAAATTCGAAGATGAAGACGATGGTCGAAGACCGGAGATCTTCACCTCGTTTGGATGGTAACCGAGGTCCTGATTGGGAGGCATCCCGAAATATGGATAATGAGTGGTGATCGTTCAGACGTACGTGTTGATCGATGGGTTTGCGAGGTATTTAGTGCCTCCGGTTTCGTTCAGACCCAGAACGGACTTGTAAATGGACTGTGTGTCTGACATAGGATTTATTCTGTGTGGCATGCTAAGATGCAGTGATCAGGGCTTCTGTTGAAAAGCAAAGTCTTGTGGTGATGATCAAAGCACCGCCTGTGTGGCGTAGCTTTGTGTATAACGTGAATTCGCGAGCCTCACACCCCGGTAGGAACCTAAAACGGGAGGAAGGACCTCAGGGAGGGCATGCGTTTCTTTCTAGCTAGGGTGGTGTCAGTGACCTACCAGCCCTGACATTTATATACTTTTCACCTATGTGGTTGTTGCTGTTGCGAGGCGCCTCGGTTTGATCGGACGATCCGGGTCCGATGGAGTCATTCGTTGGCTCGTTGACGCCCCAAAGGGCGGGGAAACGTATTGTTCAGGTATAATAATCCACATCGGTGGACCGGCCCTGTCGCTCCAAGGCTTGCCTGCGCGCTTGCCTGAGACACGGGCTAGAGCGTCTCGAATTCGGTAAGGACTATCTTTTGCCTTGGTTCATGACGGAAATCCAATTTCCAAATACGTGATCGTGCGGTTTTGATTGTATATATATATGGCGACATGATATATGGTACCCATGCCGTCTATGATTGATAGTTATGATTGAAATTGTTTTCAAAACATATCAACACTAGTAATAATATCAAATGCCTTTGTTTTATTCGTATCAATCATATTTTGGCCATTATAAGGTAAAACTCTATCCTCCGGTTTGCGTTGCATTGTGTGATGGGAACTGAGTCTTATAATGGCTTCATTTTTATAAAAAGCATAGCGATGTTTAAAAGAAAGATGTGTTTTAAAGCACTGGCAATCCAATGGAGTAAACCCGTTCCACGAAAGTGGCGTGGTCCTGTGATTAGCCTATTATATATGTGTTGAGTGGATTTCTCATACCAGTCCCATGACTGACTCGTAGTTTGTTTCACTCTCAAACTCGGGTGCCCCTTTTTCTACACGGGCAGCCTTGTATTCAGGTTTAGCTGGTTCTTTCTGGATAGCTGGAGCTGAAGATGGATTCTATCATTTATTTCTTTTTATGCTGTTCAGCTCCTATTGTACATATTTTGTTTATTTCCGCTGTAGACATTTATGTATAGCTGAACTGTATTTGTACTAAGTAAGATCCTGTATACTGTGTAACTCTGATGATTACTTTTATCCAGTATATTTTGTTGTTCATTCTGGTGTATTTATTTAATTCTGTTCTGCTATTATATGTTTCTGTGTTATATTCCAAAAGATAACCTTGTTTCCGTGAGAACGGGAATTCGGGTCGTCTCAACCATCCCTCCAAAATAAAAAATATGGCACCAACGGGACTCGAACTTGCACCACTCACTTGGTAGAGACCTGTCTCTACCAACTGGGCTACATAGGCTTTTTTCATAAGATTAAAAACAATGGTGGTCATTGTTCTTTGTGAAAATTAGGCTCACATCCTTAGATCTAAACTTAATTAGACTCACATCCTTCCCTTTTGAAACATATAAATTTCATCCTTGTTTTTAAATTAGCCGAATATTTTTTCCAGAATTGCCCAAACTAAATATTACGGCCTTAATTATCGCATCAGATCTGATATTTAGTTTTGCATTAGATTCGATATTTTGTATTATTCATTTATTTTATTCTTAAACATAATTTTCTGTGTAAATGGCGGCGGCTTATTCTTTCTGAATTTCTGATCGACAATTTTCTCACTTTGTATAAATGGCGGCGGCGACTTCTATTTTCAGAGATTGAATTTGATCTATTTTTATTGATTAAATGTATGCGTCTTCATCAAGGTAATTTTTACTTTTTTTTTTTGAATCTGATCGAGCCTTCGTTCAAACAGAGGATGTTTCTTCTTCCAGGTGACTTATAATTGTTAATAATTTTTTACAGGTACGGATTTCATTTTAGATCGATTTATGTTGCTTGATTATTTTGAATTTCTTTACAGGTACGGATCTCTATATTTTGTTCGAATTAACATACATTTATCTAATTATTGTAATAACATGTGAGGTCAAATGTACTCAGAAAAGTTGTTCATACGTATGCATATATTCTAGATATATGCATACAAATATGCATACATTTTTCTTATCTTTTTTCAGCATTTCTATAAAAAAATTGCCTACAACTATGCATCTATTCTTCATATATGCATATCTGTATGCAACTTTTTATCAGATCTGCAGGAAAACAGATATTGGTGTATTGATGTTGTTGAAGCTTGGGAATGATAGTTGGGAATGATATTGGTGTATTGACGTTGTTGATTATTGAACATTCCATTACCTCAGTTGTACAAAAAAATTCCTTTGTATATGTTGTATTTTTTTGTTACATCTTAATATGCATCATTTATAACTCTGCAATTTAGGGTGTAAATATTTTGAACTTTTTCTCCTGTAGTTCGTATTAATAATAATATTGGCAGCAGTTTCTTCTTTGCTACTTGTGCAAATTTATGTAGTAATGTATGCAATTATTCCACATAAATGCATAAATGTATGCAAGGATGGAAATTATACGCACGCAATTAATATTTTTATTGTTTCATACTCGTACGCAACTAATAATAATAATTTCTTAGAGGTATACAAGTATTTTACTTCTGCAATTCAAATTTGCAAATTTTCAAAAAATTTGCATACAACGATGTTAATATTATGAATCACTAGTAAGCAAAAATTGCATTTTATCACATACAACTATGCTAATGTTCTCTTCTTTGTGTAACAGTGTTTCTGCAGATAATGCTGATAATGGTCGTCCTTCATCTTCTGAAAGGTTGAAATATGTAGGAGAACTTACAAAGACTACTAGATGTGGTTTGTCTAAGAAGTTGGGTCATCACAAAAAAATATGTTCTTCAAAAGAATTTTAAATGGGTTTATGTAGTTTTTTTTTTTGTTATCCTGCACATTGTTTGTAAATGTTGTTAACATTTTTCTATGCAATAAATTAAGTTCAATATGTAAATGTCCATTTCTATGTGGCTACAGTGATTTTTTCCATCTTATACGTCCGCAACTATTATTGTTAATTTCATATTTGTATACATGGCTGAAAATATCGTTGTAATTACATACACGTACACAAGTTCGCCGGAAATCTGGAAATTAGCATGACGCTATTCTTAATTTTTGCACATATATATGCAACTATTTATATTAGTATCATAAATATATGCAAATCTTCAACATATACAAATACTCTCTTTTAACTACGATTATTCGTTCATGTTTTAAATCTTGAATTATTTTAGTTAGTTTGCCTATTCTCCAATTTTATTTTTGTAATCTATTCGTTAAATATTGCGCAGTTCTTTTCGTTCAGTCTGTATTTTAAATAACAAAAGGCGACATCGCTTTTCAGATTAATACTACGAATATTAGCAGTTAAGTATGCATTTAACTGAAAAAATAGCATGATATTATGCAAGTTTTCAGATTGCAAACATTAGCAGTTAGGTAAGCATGTAATCAATAGCATTAGCAGTTAGGTAACATTATGCAAGTTTTCAGATTGCAAACATTAGCAGTTTTTGTATGAAATATTTGTATTAACTTCATATAAGCATGCAACAGTTAAAATTAACTGCATACAGTAATGCAACAACATGTTGATAATTGCAAACTTGAATGCAACATTTTTGTTTAAGTAAATACATTACTGGAACTTTCTGCTGAGATTTGCACACTTTCATGCAACATTTTTACCTAATTTCATCTAATAATGCAAAATTTTGTTAATTAGTAAATAAAATAATAAGATATTTCGTTCAGTATTATTTCAGTAAACAAATTAATTCAGTACATAAAATTCCCCAGTAATTCTGTCTAGAAATTACATAAACATGTTTGCGTAGTCCGAAAACAGAACATCAGTCAACATTTTTACAAGATATCAAAACAGCATTTTTCCACAATTTTAATCACTTGGACGTTTGCATCTAATAGCAGGTACGTCTGTGTGCGGTGATTATCTACAGACCAACTATAACGTTTTCAACTGAGAATCTTGTGAGCAAGCACCGGTCGTTGAGCATTAACAGCGTCACCACTGTATATTTCATCATCTTTATTGTTTTCTCTGTCCTCACTTCTTTGTTTCATTATATAAATAGTGAACCTTCCCCAATCGACACTGTAGAATTGTAAAAAGTTATCAATTTGTTTGAATAATTGTTTTTGATATGTAAACATGCATACAATGCAAGCTTTCTCAATATCTGCATACAACATAACATATACAACTTTTCTGAATATCTGCTTAGAAGTATTCTAATATTTAGGAAATCTGCATACAAGTATTCTAATAAACATTCCTGTTTTTCTTAATAAATGCATTCAAATGTGCAACTATTTTGAATAGATGCACACGAGTGTGAAGATATTCTGAATAGATGCATATTAATGTGAAAGTACTTCTGAATTAATGCACAGTAGTGAACAAATATTCTTAATAGATGCATACTAGTGTGCAAGTATTCTTAATACACGAACACTAGTGTGAAAGTATTCTGAATAGATGCATATGAATTATGATCAATTTACATAACATATCATGCAATAGTACTTAATAACAGCAGCCAATAATGCAAGAATTCTTAATTAAAAGCATATAATCATGCAAAATTCCTTAATACTAGCATATAATCATGCAACAATTACTTATACAAGCATAATCGCAATCAGTAGTACTTAATAAGAGCATACAATCGTTCTATAATAAGAGGATACAATCGCAATCAGTAATACAGGAAACAAGCACGCACATTATTTCGTTCAGTATTATTTCAGTATATACTATGCAGCGATTATCAATTGTTGGAGATGAAATAAAAAATTAAGAATTAATACCTTCTTTCTTGCAATTTCCTGTAAATCGTTGCTGAATACGACAAATAATTTTCATATTTTTTTGATATCTAAATAAAAACGATGAAGATCGGCTGGGGATTTTAATTTTTCTCTTTTATCGATTGAGGTAAAAAAACGACCGGCTGTGGAATTAGGTTTTTGAGCGAAATTAAAGGAGTGATATGACTGATTAAACGATGACGCATCATTATTGGAGGGTTTCTTAATTGTGAAAAGGGTAGAACTGGATTTTTATCAGCGGAATTTCAAAAATAGGGATGTATTTTATATTCTTTTTATCAACGGTTTTTTTTTTATATTTTGAAACTTAATAGGGACTTGTAAAAAACGCACCCTTGTTCTTTTTAGTTTCCTTCTTATACATTCTTTTCATGTTTGTTGTAATATTTCATTTAAAGATATCTTTTCCTTCTTAATTCTGTTTCCTGCAACCCATAGGTCTAAATTGATCAGAAAATCGCCACGAAAGCATTGACACTAATTATGTGACCAAATTCTGAAAGCTTCTTCTCAAATTTTATTTTATTATTTAATTAAAAATGCAGGGTGTTATAGTTTATATTCCATTTTTATTACAGATGCTACCCTCAAACTTCCTAGTTTTGCGAATAAGGGGTTAGTAGATCTTCTTAGCTCCGCTTCTGAAAAGTTAGGCAATAGATCCTCATTGCTGACCTCTAATATTCCTCAAAAGAATTCACTTTTGACAAATGGATAGTATATTTTCGGACAACCTCCTTTAATTTCCTTCACCAAAGGGATTCGTTCTTTGTTGCTAGGAAGGATTGCTTCTTTTTCTTCCAGCTCTCCTTTGTTTCCCGATATTCCAGGTATACTATTTGCATAGCAATTCAAAACTTAGTAGTAACCTGACTTTTGTTGATTTATTTGTCTGACATGCTTTGTTTGTAATATATATTAGATGTTATTTGTTCTAAATCCAGTAAAACCAATTCATCTTCCTTGGTCCCAAAAGCATGAGATTCTTCCCTTAGGGATGCTTTGTTCAAGTCTAAGGAAACTACCAAAAGAAAGCCCATTGCTATAATTCTGGAGGGATCTCCATCCAAGAGACCTAAGAGAACCGTGGACCAAACTCCTTGCCCTAATGCAACTATCGATTCTCCTATAACCATTTCTCCAAAGATAACTCCCCCAACAAATGCTCGTGTTCCTGAGTCCTTTGGAATTTTCAATGCGATACATCATGCGATGGGGTTTTCTTCCTCTTATGAGGATTTTAATCCTCAGGGTCTTCCCAGTCCTTCTAATGGTGAGGGTTTTGATGAATTGGTCAAACAAATCATGTCTTCTACCATATTTTCCAGTATTGATCTTCCATCTGATTCCTCCAGCTATCGCAGTGCTTTAGTTGAGCAACAACTCTTGGTATGAACTTTTCTTCCCTATTTTTCCTGTTTTTGTGATTGTATTGGTCATGTTTGCCATACTTTTATTTCTCATAGGCTATCAAACGGTGGTTCTTAATGTAAGAAGGCACTTCCAAATTTCCTCCTGATATAACAAAGCTTAGGGAAGAAAACTTATCTTTAAGAGAAGAATTCGATGCTCTTATCAATACCAAAGAGAATATGATGAAGGAGCGGGAAAGGTTGGAGTCTTCTCTTGCTGAAGCTAGACCTTTGGTAACTAAGGAGAAAGGAATCAACCTGTCTTTATTCGAGGTATTACAAACTCAAAAAAGAACCTTGGAGAGGTCTAAAGGAGAGATATTTATGCTTAGCTCTGGTTGCTCTTCCTAACAAGAGTAGAACTCTCTTCTTGAGGGGAAGAATGTTTTCCTTAGGAACAAGCTAAATAAGAATGATACCTCTCTGATCAATGTTACTGTTGTGATTAATGATGCCAAACCAAGGCTTTCTTGTTTTCTCCAAATACCTAAATGATATCATGGCCAACTCATTCGAAGACGCTCTCTTGCTCATTTATGCTGACAACATAGAAAATGTCCTATTTTCCTTTAGAAGAGCAAAGCGTCGATGACAGAGAAGATGTTATTGTAGTAGCAAGAGCTATCAATGTTGGTGATGACAATCCCGGCCTCAGAGATATCACTGGAGATAAAAGCAACTGTAACAACCCGAAAATCTGGGCCAGTTTAAAAAATTTATTTTGGCAATTTTAGCGAATTTTGAACATTTAAAATAGATTATTTTAAACAATATCGACGAGAAATTTATTTTGAATGGAATTCGAACGTATATATTTATACGCGTCATCGTTAGAATATAAATAATTATTTATAATTATAAAAGGAATTGAAAATGGCGTGGTAGTTCGATAATTCGATTTCAAACTTCAAATGAATGTACCGGGTGCAAAACAAACCGGATTTTAGTGAAACCAAAAACATTAGGATCTAATTGGGAATATCTTTCCAACGAATCCGAAAAATCGAAATATCATAGCGGGAATCAAAAGATATGTCCAGTTGAAAATTCTGAATAGTCGCTATGGAATTCAGGCCCTTAAAAATAGACATTTTGCAAACGACCTCGGATTTCGACGAAACCACTTTTGTTGGATCCGCAGTGTCAAATTACTGCTAGATTCCAATTTTCATAATTTTTCGAATCAATATGTGAGCGTGGCAAAGGAAAACGCGTTTGACCAGTTTCAGTTGATTTTAATCGACTGGAAAATGGCCATTTTTCCGAAGGTCTAAGAATTCGACGAAACTAGTTTTGTTAAGACCGTATCGTCAATACGAAGCTAGAAAATATTTTTCGGGAATTTTTCGAGTTAGTATGTGACCCCTGTAAATTGAAATGCGCGTTCAAATTCAATATATGGAGTATATGTTGATTTTGGCGGAAACTGATCGAAACGATCGAATCAGCCTACGATACATATCCCATTGTGTTCGGAATGGGGGTAATTAGCTATGGACGACAGGGGGTGGGCCCCATTTAGAGGTCGAAAATAAAAGTTGCTTTTTCGGAGGAAAAAAAAATAATAAAAATAAAATCTCTCCCTTCATCTCTTTACCTCAGGCCCCCCCTATACCGATTCATTCCAAATCAACACAGAAAAAAGAAGAAGGGGAAAACCGCGATTGCCCAGACCCGTCGCCGCCACGTCCACCTCGTCCTCCCCAGGTGCCGCGACCCCCTCCCTCCCCCCCCCCCCTCTCTTCCCTCGCCTCCCCCTTCGATCGTGACCCCTACCTCGTTTCCTCAATCGATCAGCCACCGCCCCTGAAGCCTGCGCCGCCCACCACCATCAGCCACCACGACGAGCGCAGCACCCCCTCGGTCGGCCGCCAGTCTGAGGCTTCAAGCCCCCTTCCTCATTGAAAAAGACCGTGAGTTTTATCTATTTTTTTTATTATTTTTTTTATTTTATTTCCTTTCTTTTCTGATTTTATAAAAAAATATACATTGGTTCTCAAATCTGTTTTTATATATATTTTAAAACAAGAAAAAAATTCAGTTTTATATATATATTGTAACATTAGAAAAGCGTTATAAAAATATAATTTTTATATAGAAAATAACGATTAAAAATATAATTTTTATTTGTTTGAATAGCGAGCAAAGTAGCGATTTTTAAACAAGATCAAGGTAGGATTTTTAAAAGGATAACAAAAATATATATATATATAAAAATATGATTTTTATATTATAGAAAGTATAAAAATATGATTTTTATATTATAGAAAGTATAAAAATATAATCTTTTATGTTGTAGAGTTATAAAAATATAATCTTTTATATTGTAGAAGTATAAAAATATAATTTTTATATAGGTAAGATAGTAAAAATATCACCTTTATATATGTAGTGAAATTAAATCTTTAAATATGAAAAGGCGAAATCTTTAAATATGAAAAGGAGAAATCTTTATATTTGAAAAGGAGAAATCTTTATAGTTGAAAAGGCGAGATTTTTATATATTGAATAGCAAAGTAAAAATTCGATTTTTATATATTGAATAGCAAAGTAAAAATTCGATTTTTATATATTGAATAGCAAAGTAAAAATTCGATTTTTATATATTGAATAGCGAAGTAAAAATTCGATTTTTACATATGTAGTGAATACGGACAACGAAAGTGACAAAAGGAGAGAACGGCGAAGATTTCTATAAATGAAGTGTCGTGAATTTTGGAATAGCTATCGGTGAGAACTTCTCACCTTTCAAAATTTCTTTTTCTAGTTATATATATATACTAGGATGCAGACGGTGCTTAGCAGCACCCGACACCCGTCATCCACAGACCATGGATGGCTTGTTTGTTTAATTGTTTGGTTGTGTAGTTGGTTAGATTATTTGGTTTGAATTGAATTGTTTGGTGAAATGGAATGGATTTGATTGATGTGTGAATGGCGTGGGCCTTCACTAGACCGGGGATAAGGCTAGGCCTTGTCCCGTTTCTAGTATCGTGCCGTTATGCCGCCGAAATTTCCTAAAATAAGTTAGAAAAATAAATATATCATTTTTATTTTGTAAATGAACTGAATAAAAATTCATGTGTTAAAATAAAATATTTTATCGTTAAAAATATAATTTTTAACGTGAATGTGAATAAATAAATATTCATTTATAAACCGGACGGTTTGTTTATGTACACCTATTTGAAGGACATTGATTGGGACGATAAATTTTACACATCGCCCAACTGCACAAATAAAATCTGTGTTTGATTGTTTGAAACCCCACACGGGTATTGGGATAATATATGATATACACTAATCCCAATAATTAGTTGTATGTCGATCGATCGATTGACAGGCTGTTATAAGCGTTAGATATCTATATTTGATGCTTATACAGTGTAGTGCACTTTGGATGATGGTTGATTATTTATCGTTGCTATTTTATACATGTGTTGTATGGAATCCATATAGTCAACGTTATATGGTGATTGATTGGGCCTCATTCCAATTTAGAAAATAAAGAATATTATAAAACAAAGGTTCATGTGTTGACAGTACTCATCCGTCGAGATTAGTCATGTGTTGAACGAAATATTTTAACAAAAAAATTTACATCTTTATCATATATAGAATTAGAAATCAACTGGAAAATAGATGAGATGAGTGGTCTCCTGGATATTGATCTGATGTTGGTTTCGGCCTTCGGGGTTAGTATTCAGGGAATCGTTCTCTCACTAATTTACGGTTGGAGTCTGATTTAATATCAAATGATAGATACCTTAATTTTCATAAAATATAGTAAATAACAAAAATAATCACACGTGGACAGTACTCATTCGTTGAGATTAGTCGTGTGTTGACAAAAATATAGATTCATTTGTTGAATAGAATAACGAAGTTATCGAAATATATAAAGCCGTGTTGATTAGAGATACGCTATTTTGACACGAAAGATATTTATATCGATTATATTCGTTTTTATAATGAATATTGGAAAGAGATAAAAATCGAATATAATAGAAATCCAATTTGAATTGAATCGAATAGAAAACCAATTTGAATTGAATCGAATAGAAATCCAATTTTAATTGAATCGGATAGAAAACCAATTTGAATTGAATCGAATAGAAAACCAATTTGAATTGAATCGAATAGAAATCCAATTTGAATTGAATCGGATAGAAAACCAATTTGAATTGAATCGAATAGAAAACCAATTTGAATTGAATCGAATAGAAAACCAATTTGAATTGAATCGAATAGAAAACCAATTTGAATTGAATCGAATAGAAAACCAATTTGAATTGAATCGAATAGGAAACGAATTTGATTTCAATTGAGTATATATCGAATTTGAATTCGAATTAAATAGAAAACGAAATTGAATTGAATTGAATAGAAAACGAAATTGAATTCGAATTGAATAGAAAACGAATTTGATTTCAATTGAATATATAACAATTTGATTTCAATTGAATATATAACGAATTTGATTTCAATTGAATATATAACGAATTTGATTTCAATTGAATATATAACGAATTTGATTTGAATTGAATAGAAAACGAATTTGATTTCAATTGGGTATACATCGAATTTGAATTCGAATTAAATAGAAAACGAATTTAATTCGAATTGAATAGAAAACGAAATGAATTCGAATTGAATAGAAAACGAATTCGAATTGAATTGAATTGAAAAGAAAATGAATTAGAATCGAATTAAAAATCGATTTGAATTGAAATCAAATAGAAGTGAAAGTAAAAAGGATTTATAAGGAAAAATTCAATTTTGATTTGAATTTGAAATAAAGGTTGAAATTGTTTTTGAAACGAATTCAAACTATTTATAAAATTCGTTTTAAATAGAAATCGACGAAATATATATTATATATATTATATATATAATATAATGGCCTGAATAGAACGCGCCGCGCCGCGGCAGTTCGTGAATTTCGACCATTTATTTCAAACGGACATTACGGGAGATCCGACCGTCGGATTCTCCTAAACCCGGAACCGTTGGGTTCGTATCGAAAAGAGCTTTCTAACAAATATTAGAAATTTGAAATCTAACGGTTGGATTTGGAGATACGTCCAAATCAAATTTGGAAAAGGTCGTTGTAAGTGCAGTTCGATGGCCGTTGATGGAAATCGACTGTACGGGCCTTGATAAAATTATTAAAAATAGTAATAATTGGTGTAAAATCATAAGAAATGATTTGGGAAAAATTGGGATGAAAAACTCCATATTTGAAAAGATAAAAATAGATTTTTATCGAAATGAACTAGTTTTGAACTCAAATTGAACCCGTTTATTTTTAAATAAATAAATTGGATTTGAAACGAGTTTTAATCGAATTGATTTGTGGGTTTATCGTGAACAGTGTTTTAAATAACACTAGTTCTTTAACCCGATAATAAATAGAATGTGATTTGGGTTTATCGTGAACTGTGTTTTAAATGGCATTAGTTCTTTAACCCAGTAAAAGGGAGTTTTAATGAATCTGCAATTAGATTGAAATGTAAATTGATAATTTAAATCATCAAATTTAGAAATTGAGCGAGAATGGAGTATCACCAGTTTTGCTCCAAAGCGATAGTTAAATCTTTAATTAGATTTGAACGTGGAATGGTAATTAATTTTACCGACAACACTGTGGTGTTAAATATGGAGTATTACCAGTTTTGCTTCATGGGATGAATAGGTTGGGATTGGGAAATAAAATAAATGATTACTTCGGTGTGGTTCGCTAATCTCGACTAGTTGGAAAAAACCATAATTTGGTTTGAAATGACATCCAAAGGAAGATTAAAGAATAAATTTTAAAGAATTTATCTTGGATAAAATTAATGGGAACCTTTCCCTGAGAATATGAATTGGAATGAGGCGTATGTTGTGCTTGTGTAACATTTGTTTTTAATATACGCGGGTTGTTCGGGAAGGCCGGGTTTATACCCATTCTGAATAACCGATTCGACGATATGTCGAAGATGAAGACGGTGGTTGAAGACCGGAAGTCTTCACATCGTTTGGGTGATTACTGATGATCTTGATTGGGCTGTACACCCAAGATGAGGGAATCAGTTGGTGGTCGTCCAGACGTACCTGGAGATCGAGGGATATGCGAGGAAAGTGCCTCCGGTTTCGTTCAGACCCAGAATGAACTTGTAAATGGATTGTGTGTCTGACATTGGATTTTATTCTGTGTTGATTGATTTCTGTTAAATATATATCTGTTTGGCGGCGGAGAATTTATTTTCTTGCTTAACGCCCTTCTCTGAGACGTACGAGCTTAGAGGTTATATATCGATAGATATCAATCGCATGGCATGAACTGCCTGTGTGGCATGCTGAGTTGCATGGATCAAGGCTTCTGTTGAAAAGCAAAGTCTTGTGGTTGATGATCAAAGCACGGCCTACGTGGCAGCTTTGTGTATAACGTGAATTCGCGAGCCTCACACCTCGGTATGAGTTAAAAACGGGATACGGACCGTTGGGAGAACACGACGTTTCTTTCTAGCTTTGGTGGTGTCAGTGACTTACCAGCCCTGACATTTATATACTTTTCACCTTTGTGGTTGTTGGAATGAGGCGCCTCGATTATAGGTCTGTAAGGACCGGGAAACGTGTGTTCAGGAATAAATAATCCCCTAACTTAAGTGAGGACCGGCCCAACCGATCCAGTGGCTGCCCAGAGTGTGTAGTCCTGAGCATTTGCTAGAGTGTCTCGAAGCGGAGAGGAGCTTGCCCCTTGCCTCGACTCATGACGGAAATCCAATTTCCAATACGTGTATTGCGATTTTAATTGTAGAACTAGTATGGCGACATAGTAGATGGTAGCTATGCCGCCTATGATTGATATTTATGATTGAAATTGTTTTGACACTATACACCTATAATAGTATCAAATAATGTGTTTTAAACGTACCAAGCATGTTTGGCTATTATAAGGGAAAACCCTATCCTCCGGCTTGCGTTGCATTGTGTGATGGGACCTGGGTCTTATAATAGCTTCATTTTTCGGAAAAGCATTGCGTTGTCTTTTCTATGCACTGGTATTCTTGGGAGGAAACCCGTTCCGTGTTATACGGCATGGTCCCTTGAATTACTCTCTTTTAAAGTAAAGTTTTAAATAACTGTTTTAGTTCTCACACCAGTCACATGACTGACCTGGGGTTTATTGTTTTAACCTAAACTCTGGGTGCCCCTATTTTACGCACGGGCAGCTAGTAGTTTTGGTTTTTGCAGATTTATATTCACAGGATCCTGGTTTACAGCTGGAATGATATCCGGAAGGCTCTGTATCCGTATATCACCTTCAGTTGTGCTTTATATTATTTTCCGCTGCTATGTAATTTATTGTAATCTCTGATATTTGTTGAATGTAATTTATTCATTTATACTCTGTATATTCTTGTATTCTGATGGAATTGTTGTAATAACAATGAAATGTTCTTCCGTCTGCGTTCTGTTTTGTCTTGTCCTCACAGTAATTCGTTCTTTCTCATCTCTTCGGAGACCGGGGAAGTTCGGGTCGCTACAGCAACCGTGGTGACATTTTCTTGGCTTCCAATAACCAAGTTGAACTGCATCAAATAACTTTGAGACTCTTTACCATAACACCGCTCCAGTTGGAACTCCCAAGTCCTTAAACACAATAGAAGTGGGAAAAAGCTTGAACTTAAATGTTGCTAATACTATTGATACTCTAAACCTCCTGTCTCCATTTCCAAGGTATGGTAGATTTCATGGTATATTTTTGCTTCTATTTGCAATAAACATCTTTTATTACGAATAGATGAAAAGAAAAAAGTTAGGTTTTAGGAAATCCGCCTTGAAAGAGTGCGGTCAGAAATATCCCGTCTTACTAGAGAGCTAAATAAACAAACGAGTGAGTGTAACATCTTATCCGATAGATACCATCATCTTGATAAGAGAACCACAAGACTATTGCTTTTTAAAGAGACATAAGCGAACCTTAGGTTGAAAGCTCCTCGATTGCGATGTGAGAAACTCTTGAAAGAGAATGCTGGGCTCATGACCCTTTTTAGGTGATCTCAGAGGAGGCTTTCTTATGCGTTTCCACAGAAGGTGCCTAGATGAATGTGGTGTTGATCTCCACCCAGGAGTTTAATGGAATCTTCTACGAGTCAACTCAATTCCCATAGAGTTAACTTTAGGAGAACTTAAGTTTAACAAGAATGGATTTGTGTCTGAAATCTTTAATAAATCCATGTTGTATGAGCAAGAGTAGTATTTGTAATATGTGCATTCTTTCAACTTATGTTATCACTGTAATGAACTTGCTTTTTCGTGATTTCTTGATACTTCTCCAGAATTCATCATCTGTGTCGGGTTTGCTTTCTAGGGACTTCCTAGTGTGTTATGTTAAGTCGAAGAGAGAGTACCATGAGAAATCTTTTCTTATTAAATCTTCAAAACTGGTGAGATACTACTTTCTCAGAGACCTTGAGAAATTTAACTTCCAATGTCCTCATCTTCATCTTGATTTTCTGGGTGAAGAAAAGGACAAGTTCTTGGAAGAGATTCAAACATAGCGTTTAAGGTTGACCTGAGGTTAAGATAGCCTACCGGTTAGGGAATGGGATTACCACAAATCCAAGCTTCTTATACACATGAAGGATTTGGAATTCCTGTTGATTCTACGCAGTCGCATACTGCTGATTCTTTAATCAAAGCTAAGAAAGTTGTTTCTTTCCCTGGGGATTATTCAAATAGCCTGTAATTGTGCTTCTATGGATTTGATCACGAAAGCTCTTGAGATATGATACCAGCATTGTGTTGCCTCCCTTCCACGGATGTAGTATTTGAGCAAAATGATGTTTTTGAATGACCCCTTGGTTAGAGTGTTAAGTAAAGCTTTCTCCTTTATCATGAATACCTATTGTTTAGAGCTTCTTCTTTTGGCATTTTCGTGTAATAAATATAATGACTAACTTCTCTTGCGTTAATTATTTGTAGAATGTTTAATTTCATGCTCGTTCTAGGATAAGCTTTGCTTTGATCAATTAAGGAATTCTCAACAATAGTAATGTTAAGGTCTAACCTCTGCACTTGGTTGTTTGTGAAATGGTTTTGCAAATAAGTTTGTTGCGCGATTTCTTAAGTTGTGTGGATGTTACCTGATGCATATCCTTTGTTGATATTTTGAATACTCCCTTTTGCGGTTTCTTTCGTGATACCCTGTATACGGCTTATCATATAATATCCTATGTTATCCCCTTGTTTGGGCCACGGGTTGTATAATAACTTTCTCATATAATTATGGAACATTATCTGAATTGCGTTCTAGCAACAGAATGGTTTGTGAAGGAATGATACGACCATTCTCATTCTATACTTTGTTAGATAATAAACAATAATTTTAACATGATGGAAGTTTTAGAGAACCCCCATGTGTGAGGTGTTGAAAAAAGATAACCTTTGTTATTAGGTTTCAAAATAAAGGCTCGAAGTACCTACTCGAGCATCTGTTGAGAAATCTTTCTTTCTCTTGAAATGAGAATAGGAAAATTATCATCTAAATTAAGGTGTTTGTGGCGTATCGATCCGGGGGTAGCTCGGGATTTTCTTATAGAAATTCAGCATTATAATTTTGAATTTGTGTTTCGAAAATCTCCTTGTGACATGTCGAAGATCAAAATCTTCGTCTGAAGGCTTTTAGATAAGCATACTCATGCTAACAACCCAAGGAATGGCATCAGACTCTTTTCCAGGACTAGAAGACCAGAAATCCACATATGGAAATATTAGAAGCCCTGAACCATAACCTAGATTCGGGTATTTGATAGAAGATCAGATAGGGCTATCAATTTCTAACACGACCTGAAACACGACTCGTAACCCGCATGAAAAAAACCCGACCCAGTCTATTTATAAACGGGTCAATTTCACGTCAACCTTCTCTGGCCCGTTTAATTAACAAGTTGACCCGACACGACCCATGAACCCGTTTCTGACCTGTCATGACCCGTTTAATATAAAACATATATTTATTACTCTACAATATACAAAACATAGGCCTAGCCCAGTCCACTACCCATTTTTCGCTTTACCCTAATTTACCAACTACCAAGTCGCCACTCATTCAGTCATTCTAATTTCTATGGTTCTACCTCTTCATTGATTCACTCCTTCACGTTTTCATGTTTAATCCTACATTAACAACTTTTTACATTTTTATTTTCATCTTAGCTTGCAACAAGTGAATAACGACAACACACTTCTTTCATGTTTTCATCTTTTTATACAAATATTTTTCTTAACGGGTTACACGAATCAAATCCGAAACCCGTACGATTATAAATGGATCAACACGAAACCGACCCGTTTAATAAACGGGTTAATCTGACACGACTCGAACTCAACCCGAACATGACTTGACCCGACCCGAACCCAACCCGGCCCATTGACAACCCTAAGATCAGATATTTACATTTGGAAATAATTGAAGTCCCGAACCATAACCCAGATTCGGGTATTTGATATAAGACCAGATATCCACGTCTAGAAATAATAGGAGTTCCGAACCATAACCTAGATTCGGGTATTTGATAGGAGACAAGAAATCCATATCTGGAAATAATAGAAGTCCTCAACCATAACCCAGATTCAGGTATTTGATAGAAGACCAGATATGCACATCTGGAAATAATTGAAGTCCCTAACCATAACCCAAATTCAGGTGTTTGATAGGAGACCAGATATCCACATCTAGTATTTATAGTTTTGTCATCCCTTTGGGTTTGATTTACAAAGCAGAGGATGTACGTGGTTTGTTAGCCACTCTCTGGGGTAGCAATTGTCGAAGTAGAGGATGTATGTGCTTTGTTAACCACTCTTTGGGCTTGTGTGTCCAGTGCGCTTGGCTAGTTTATTCTCAAGCAGGACCTAAGGACTTACCCGACCCCCGTCCAGGAGGCGCCTTACCCTAGCCATCATAGACGCAATAAAGGCTTACACTCCACCCACCCAAGGGGTGCCTTAGCCTGGCCATCGTAGACGTCGATAAGGGTTTTTGATGCTTTAACCTAGCCTTGTTTGATTTGGATGCGGATAAAAGCTTACACTCAACCCCTCCAAGGGGTGCCTTACCCAGGTCATCATAGGCGGGAGTAAGGGTTTTAGCTGCTCCGTCATGGGGGCGAAGGCTTACACTTTTGATGCTTTAACATGGTTCCTTCTAGCTTGGGCGCAAATAAAGATTTAAACACCACCCCACTTCGAGGGATGCCTTGCCATGGCCATCTTAGCGGTGAAAAGGGTTTTCAACCATCGTAGGTAACTTCACATGTTTTGGGTGGTTCCAAATTTTTAGGGAGATCGTACTCCCAAGTATGAGGACATTCTTACTCAAAGAATCCATTGTTGTAGTTAGCTGAGTCTTTTATACATATCTATACAATTTTCCTTGAAAAAAACTTGATGATACCCCTCCTAGGACTCTATAGTGATTGGTTTCATGTCCATTCATCATATGATAGTGGCGGTAAGGTCCTCCCAATTTGAGTTCATTCTTGGGTTTCTCCCTTTGTGATGGCCAGATATTAAGCTCATGTCTGGTTAGGAAGTGGATATTCTCAATAGACATATTCAGTTTGCAGTCTTCTGGTAATCTTGAATCAAAGACTCCCTTTCGGCGTTGGAGCTTAGCCCTTTTGTTACTTAGTTTTATTGGTTCCTCTTTATCTTCAAGATTTCTTTTTATTTTGTTGTATGATTGGCGTGCAACCTTCTTAGACCATCTTAAGGTAAAATGATTGAACTTCCCTACTACTCTTTGCTCAAATATTTTTCCCTTAGACTGTGCATAAATGGCTTCTTTTATATGAGTGAATAGATTATATTCCGTTGATGTAGAATTTCTTGGGGTTGGTCCTATGTGGAAAGGGTTAATGATCCAATGGTCAGGGTCATAAGGTTCTAATTCTTGATCTTTGTTCTTGATTAGCAAGGCTTCCTATTTAAACCTTTGCTTTTCAACAATTCTTGGGTCACTGATGCTTGATGTAGCCTCTCAAGATTCAGAAGACCCATGTAGTAACCCTCATCCATGATCTTTCTTCTTCAAAGCTTAGTCCAATTTGGGACGGAACAACCATGGATGTGGTAGGTTATACAAAGTATTGGAGGTTCGGTCCCTCCTTCTAGCGCCAAAATGTTAATGATATTTTTCGTTAACACCGGAATTAGTGCTAAGGATGTGGATCTAGTGAGATTAAGGGGTTATTTATTTACCACAAGCTTGAGTTAGTTAATTGTTTCTTATATATCAAGGGATTAAGTCTGAAGATTAGTTACTCTTCCTCCAAGAGGTCAGTATCATGCTTACGAGACTCAGCAACCAACAGTTACCTTAGTGCAATAACTCGGAAATCAGTACCAATTTAAAAATTTTATTTTGGCAATTTTGATGAATTTTGAATATTTAAAATGAATTATTTTAAATAATAACGACGAGAAATTTATTTTGAATAGAAATAGAACTATAAAGATCGTCGTTAGAATATAAATATTTATTTTAAATTATAAAAGGAATTGAAAATGGCACGGTAGTTCAAAAATTCGATTTCAAAATTCAATTGAATGTACAGGATTCAAAATAAACTGGATTTCGGCGAAACCAAAAATATTAGAATCTATTTGAGAATATCTTTCCAACGAATCCGGAAAATCAAAATTTCATAGCGGGGATAAAAAGTTACGCCCAGTTGAAAATTCAGAATGGTCGTTATGGAATTCTGGCCCTTAAAAATGGAAATTTTTCAAATGACCTCTATTTTCGATGAAACCACTTTTGTTGGATCCGGGATGTCAAATTATCATTAGATTCCAAAATTCATAATTTTCTGAATCAATATGTGAGCGTGGCGAAAGAAAACGTGTTTTAACAGTTTTAGTCAATTTGGATCGACCAGAAAATGGCCATTTTCCAAATGATCTCAGAATTTGACGAAATTAGTTTTTTTAGGACCGTATCGTCAATACGAAGCTAGAAAATATTTTTCGGGAATTTTTAGAATCAGTATGTGGCCCCGGTAAATTGAAATGTGCATTCAAATTCAATATATTGATTTTGATGAAAACCAATTGAAACGATTGAATTGGCTTACCAGACATATTCAATTGTGTTCAGAATGGGGGTAATTAGCTAGGGATGACAGTCGTTGGGTATCATTTGGGGTTCGAAAGAAAAGGCACTTTTTTTTAAATTTAAAAAAAAAGTATATATATAAATATATTGGTCGATGGGTCAAAGAAACCCTAATCCATTCTATCGTGGTCAAAATTAGACTGACGCCTCCACCCAATTAACAAAATCAACGATCTGAAGCTCACCGACTTCTCTCCCTAAAAACTCGTGATCCCTCCCCCTACATCCAAAGGTTCCAACGATAAACCTCTTCCCCATGGCGAGATCTCCAAAGCAGACGGTGATGATCTGAAAACTCGCCTTGGACTGCTCGATTTCCGTGCTTCAAACAACCGGGTTTGGACCCGTTCCCAATGCCAATGGGGAGCCTCGAGTTTCGCACCGCCAATGGCCAAGGTGGAGGCGGTTTCGGCGCTCTGAATGGTGACCGCCGATCAACCTCTGGCCGCTCCAGGAAAGTGCGACAGCATGCCCTAGTTCGTGAGCTCAAATCGGCTTTGAACCAAAGTCTGGAAGAAGATAACAGTGAGCAGTTTATTTATTTATTATATAAATCAAATTGTATTAAAAATCAGAAAATTATATATATATATAGTTTTAAAAACTGAAATTTATTTAAAATAGTATTGTTTTTAATTATAAAATGGTATTGTTTTAATTACAAAAATAGCATTGTTTTGAAAGATGTTTTAAAAATAAATGGCATGATGTTTTAAAAATAAAAATTAGCATTGTTTTGAAAATATAAAGACATGATTTTTGAAAATATAAAGACGTGATTTTTAATAATATAAAAATATGATTTTTATATATGTAGCAGCGTTATATAAAAATTCGATTTTTAGTTAGAAAAAAATTCAATTTTTATTTATATAATAACGATATAAAAATAGGATTTTTATTTATATAGTAGCGTCGTAAGAATAGGATTTTTTAATGTTGTAGCGAAATGAAAATTTGATCTTTGTGTAAGACGTAGAGATATAAAAATATAATTTTTATATAGAAAGAAGCATTGTAAAAATATATGATTTTTATATATGAAGTGCCATTATAAAAATGTGATTTTTTTTAAAATAAACATCATATTAAAAATGAGATTTTTACCATGAACAGCGGTAAAGGATCGAATTGGAAATTCGGCCAAATCCAAACGATTCAGAAATTCAGAAATGAAACGGCGGAGTGGAAACCCAAGGTGAGAACTCCTCACTTTTATTTTAATTTCTAGTTTGAAATATATACTAGGATGCAGACGGTGCTTAGCAGCACCCGACATCCGTTGTCCACAGACCATGGACGACTTGTTTGTTGTTTGTGGTGTGAATATTGATTGTGTGATATGGAATGGAATAAATTATTTTATGGTTAAAAATATAATTTTTATGTGTATATAAAATAAATATTTATAAACAAATCGGACGATTTGTTTATGTACACACATTTGACTGATATGGATTGGGACGATAAATTTTACACATCGCCCAACTGCACATATAAAACCTGTGTTTGATTGTTTGAAAACCCCACACGGGTGTTGGGATGAAATTGGACATACACTAGTCCCAATAATTAGTTTTATGTCGATCGATTGATTGACAGGCTGTTATAAGCGTTAAATATTTATGTTTGATGCTTATACAGTGTAGAATGCACTCTGGATGATGGTTGATTATTTATCGTTGCTATTATATACATGTGTTGTAGGGAATCCATATAATTAACATTATATGGTAATTGATTGGGCCTCATTCCAAGTTGGAGAAAAAAAATCATGTGTTGAGTAAAAGAATATTCATGTGTTGAATAAAAGAAAAATCATGTGTTGAATAAAAAAATATATTCATGTGTTGAATAAAAGAAAATTCATGTGTTGAAGAAAATATTCATTTGTTGAATAGAATAACGAAGTTATTGAAATATATAAAGCCTTATTGATTAGATATGCGCCATTTTGACGTGAACGGTATCTATATCTATTTTATTCATTTTTATAATTAATATCGAAAAGGAATTGATTTCAAAATATAATATTTTGAAAATTCTATCATTTATATATCGATGATATGAAATATTCAATTTTGGTTTGAAATTGAATATGAAGTTGAAATCGTTTTGAAAACGAATTTAAAACGATTTATAAAATACATTTTAAAAAGAAATCGACGAAATATAATATATATATATATATTATATATATAGATAATGGCCTGAATAGAACGCGCCGCGCTACGGCAGTACGCGAATTTCGACCATCGACTTCAAATGGACGTTACGAGAGATCCGACCGTCGAATTCTCCTAAAACCGGAACCGTTGGGTTCGTATCGAAAAGAGCTTTCTAACGAATAGCAGAGATTTGAAATCTAACGGTTAGATTTGGAATTATGTCCAAATCAAATTTGGCAAAGGTCGTTGTAAGTGCAGTTCGATGGCCGTTGATGGAAATCGACTGTACGGGCCTTGATAAAATTATTAAAAATAGCAATAACTTGTGTAGAATCATAAGAAATGATTTGGAAAGAATTGGGATGAAAAATTCCATATTTGAAAAGATAAAAATAGATTTTTATCGAAATGAACTAGTTTTGAACTAGAATTATAATCCATTTATTTTTGAAATAAATAAATTGGATTTGAAAGGGTTTTAAAAGTAACCAAAATTTCCAATAATTGAATTGGAATGGATTTGAATCGAAATTGTCTTTGGAATATTTCGATGTTGGATTTCGTGATTATACAGATATTGTTATGGAAATTTGAAAGATATATTTATATCGTTATTTCCAATACGATATTTGTTGGTCGTAGAATTTGATATTGAATATAAGCCGATATATTTTCTATTCAGAGCCTTGTATTTAATATCAAAGGGGAATTGGGTTTATCGTGAACTGTGTTTTAACGACATTCGTTCTTTAACCCGATTTACAGTGAAATGTGATTTGGAATTTATAAATCTTTTGTTAAGATTTAAAGGAGATTTTCCAAAGTAAAGTTTTCCAATTTAATAAAATAAATTGGAATGGAATGGAATTCGATTTGGTAATAATTGAAGTGAATTTCTGTGGAGGAAGACAACTAATATATCTGGAATTTAAAAGGCTTTGTCGTTATTCCATTTATATTATTAGTCGGATATGGAAGTTTATATTGATTACATATATCGATTTGTTTTCCATGAAGATTCCATTGTAAATGGAATGTGATTTTGGGTTTATCGTGAACCGTGTTTTAAATGACATTGGTTCTTTAACCCAGTTAAAGACAGGATATGATTTCCCAAGTTAAACAATCACTAATATTGATTTTTGGGAAGATTAAAACCAAGTGGAGTTTTAATGAATCTTTGATTAGATTGAAATGATCGAGAATGGAGTATCACCAGTTTTGCTCCAGGCGATAGTTAAATCTTTAATTAGATTTGAACGTGAAATGGTAATTGAATTTACCGATAACACCGTGGTGTTAGATATGAAGTATTACCAGTTTTACTTCATGGGATGAATAGGTTGGGATTGAGAAATTTAAAACAAATGATTACTTCGGTAAGGTTCGTTAATCCCGACTAGTTTGGATAAACCATAATTTGGTTTGAATTGAAATCCAAAGGAAGATTAAAGAATAAATTTAAGGAATTTATCTTTGATAAACTTAATGGGAACCTTTCCCAAAGTATAAGAATATTTGAATAAAAGAATATTCTGAATTGAAATGAGGTGTATGTTGTGTTTGTGTAACACTTGTTTATTATATACGTGAGTTATTCAGAAAGACCCGGTTTATCCCATTCTGAATAACTGATTCGACGATGTGTCGAGGATGAAGACGGTGGTAGAAGACCGGAGGTCTTCACATCGTTTGGATAATTACTTATGATCTTGATTGGACTGTACACCTAAGAGGAGGGAATTAGTTGGTGATAGTCCAGACGTACTTGGAGATCGATGGATATGCAAGGTACAAGGTGCCTCCGGTTTCGTTTAGACCCAGAACGGACTTGTAAATGGACTGTGTGTCTGACATTGGATATCATTCTGTGTAATTGATGGATATCGGTTGCATGGAGTGGTTTTCCTGTATGGCACGCTAAGATGCAAATGATCAAGGCTTTTGTTGAAAAGCAAAGTCTTGTGGTTGATGATCAAAGCACCGCCTGTGTGGCATAGCTTTGTGTAGCGTTAATTCGCGGGCCTCACACCCCGGTTGTGAACCAGAAACGGGAGAGGACATCAGGGAGGGCATGCATTTCTTTCTAGCTTGGGTGGTGTCAGTCACCTACCAGCCCTGACATTTATATTATTTTCACCTGTGTGGTTGTTGGATTGCGAGGCGCCTCAAATATATCAGTGACTACGTGGAGCCGATGGAGTCATAGGACTCATTTACGCCCCAAAGGGCGAGGAAACGCAGTGTTCAGGCATTTTAATCCACATCGGTGGACCGGCCCTGACGATCCAAGGGTCACTCGAGCTCTGATCCTGAGACATGGTAGGCTAGATTGTCTCGAATAGACAGAGGACTATCTTTTGCCTCGGTTCACAGATGGAAATCCAACTTCCAATACATGACATTTGCGGTTTTGATTGTAGAGCCTAGTATTGGCGACATGATATATGGTACCCATGCCGTCTATGATTGATACTTATGATTGAAATTGTTTTGACACTATACATTTATAGTAATAATAAAAGATGAAATTTAGCGTATCAAGCATTCTTTGGCTATTATAAGGTAAAACCCTATCCTCCGGCTTGTGTTGCATTATGTGATGGGACCTGGGTCTTATAATAGCTTCATAGTTCTTTATTTTAGCATTGCGCTGTTGTTTTATGCACTGGTATTCTTGGGAGGAAACCCGTTCCGTGTTATACGGCGTGGTCCCTTGATTTACCTAACTTTAAAATAAAGATTAATAACTGTTTTAGTTCTTACGCCAGTCACATGACTGACCTGGAGTTTATTGTTTTAACCTAAACTCTGGGTGCCCCTATTTTCTGCACGGGCAGCTAGTAGTTTTGGTTCTGCAGATTTATATTCACAGGATCCTGGTTTACAGCTGGAACGATATCCGGAAAGCTCTGTATCCGTTTATCTCTTTCACTTGTGTTTTGTATTATTTTCCACTGCTATGTAATGTAATTTAAATCTCTGATATTTTATGATGTGTATTATTAATTCATACTCTGTATATTCTTGTATTCTGATGGAATTGTTGTAATAAGCAATGAAATGTTCTTCTGTTTGCGTTCTGATTTGTCGTGTTCTCAAAACAATCAGGGGTTTCAAACGGTTTTGGTCGGTTTAGCGATTGATTCGGATCGAGCGAAATTCTCAATTGTTACACTTAGGATAAGGGTTCCTTAATCGCAATGAAAGTTAAGAAGCTTAATGGCTTAAGGAAGGGGATTTCGATAATTAGGCTTCCGTGTAAGGCTTTGTAGTTGGGTAGCAATAGGAAAATAAGTGGCATAAGTGATAAGGAAATTCATGAAATAGATCACAAGTGTTGATTCTCTCTTTATTAATCATTGATATGAGTACATAGTTGATTACAAGTAAAATCCCCAAATTATTTACAAATTAGGGTTTTCTCTCTAAGAAATGAATACAAGATTATGGAATGAGGAAAAGCCCACCCAAAATGAGACCTGGGGTCTTATTTATAGACCAACTGGGCCCCTTTTTGGTAACAATTAGCAGAAGCCCGCTTTCGGATTTGGCAATTGCATTTGGCGTCGGTGTCGACCACACCAGTGGCTTTCGGTGCCGACTAGCATTAACGGCTTTTGATGCCAGCTTTCGAGCTTCGGTCTTCTTTTCTCTTCTAAGCGTGTTGTTATTGGCTCCACCTTGTTCATGAAGTTGGTTCCGCCTCCTCACAGTGTATCGATACCAAGCAAATTGGTATAAATAGCTTCTTTTGGTTGCTTTCGATTTCGGTAGTAAGCCTTGATTTTAATAGTCAATTCTAACCTTTGCCTTGCTTTAGTGAGTTCTGAGCATTTTCTTTACTTAGGCATCCTCCTTTTTATCGGTATCAACACTAAGCATGTTAATGTGGATAACCTTTCATTCTCATGTGTTTCATCTTACTTCTACGGTTTTTGGTTCCGGTGTCGGCTTTGCGACAACGTTGCTTTGGGATCCTTGATGATGACTTCTAAGATGCTTTCTGGTGTCGGTATCGATACCAAGCATATTGGTATCGATAGCTCTTTTCTTCATCCCAGATTGGTCTCGTGCACCTCTTCCACGGCTCTGGGTTTCAGTGTCGAAGTGTATGCTTTCAGAATCAAAACCAGGCTGATTTCCTTCAGTGTCGGTACCGCAACCACCCCTGATTGTTTATTGCTCCCATGTTGGTTTCGGTATCGAAACTAGGTTGATTGCCTTTGGTGTCGGTATCGGCTTGGTCTCGTGTTCTTTGCACAAATAACAAGCTAGGTTGCAATAATGCAAACACTTTATAAGCCTGGATTGCACTATTAGATATTTGAATGCATGCAGTGTTGTATGTATTTAAAAATATACTATATTAGACATATATATGTTGTGTACTTGATTCATCATATTTGATGCATATCACATTAATGAACTGTTCGTATGTATTGTTATTGATGTGTCAACTATTGTGATACCCAAGTTATTGTATTCAAATAAATTTATATATGTTGGTTGGATATTGTAATGTAAGAGACAATAAATTTCCAATGAACCAGGTATTATACATAACAATTTTTATAGCATACGAAATGTATAATTCAAGCCAATGGGCTACCGTAAATTTGTTTACAGTATCCTTATAAATTGTATAACACATAGTTTCACACTTCCAATAATAAAATCCCTCAAAACTGCATGTTTATATTAAACCAAAGTGATGTCTACCAAGAATAACACTCATTTGTGTCATAATCAATGGTTGTGGGTTATGCCAAAACATACGAACATTGTTTATTATGGTTACATGCGATGGAGTAATCGTGATACTCAAATTGTTTAAACTTGGGCCTGACTTGACTAGGATGCATTAATAAGATTATAGGCATAGAGATATAGAGTATGAAATATCCAATATTTGAAATGATCAAAGTTTGTTAATCATGCTATCCAAGAATTATATAAATGATATAATTGACATAAGATGTCTACCTAAAAGATTGTGTTTTGGGGATTAGCTATAGCTAACCTAAGGCATGATAAAATATAGATCTTGGCTCACTCAAATATGTGTGTGTGTGTGTGTATGAAATAGAGGGATGTTAATTAGAGTGAGAGCATGTATCTATCTATATGTACGATTATGCAATGTTCTGTATAAATTTTGGAATGTCATAAATATGCATACATTGTACATATATATAGCAGTATCATTTATTAATATGTTATTATTTATTATCTTCTATAGATATTAAATGGAAAGCAACACCAATAATTTATCATTAAGATCTGTCCTTGAAAAGGATAAATTGAATGGAATTAAGTTCCTTGACTGGCATCGAAATCTGAGGATTTTCTTCAAATAAGAAAATTGTATGTACTTGATGGGCATGTTCCAAAGCACCACTAAGTACAGCAACTCCCACAAAAAGCATCAGGATGATGCTCTTGATGTCAGTTGTCTCATGCTTGAAACCATGACTTCGAGGGTTCAAGGAAACATGAGTTGATGGATGCATATGAGACGATTGATCACCTTAAGAATTACTCGAAGGGCATGCTAGACAATACATGTATAACACAAGCAAGGCACTGTATCACTGCAAAATGGGAGAGAAGGAAAACGTTGGTCCACATGTGCTAAAAATAATTGGATACATTGAATATCTTGAAAGGTTAGGGTTTCCATTAAACCTTGAAGCTCAAACTGATTTTGTTTTCAGTTATTAAATAGTCACTACTCTCAATTCATGAAGAATTATCCCATGAATGAAAAACCCTTAACTGAGTTATTAAGCATGTTAAGAACTGTTGAAAACAATATGAAGAAAGCAGAACTGCTGCCATGATGATGGTACAAAAGGGGGTTGCTAAAGCAAAGGGTGAAGGGGAGAAAAACAGCTTAAGAAGATTGATGCCAAACCAATTTCAAAAAGACACTGAAGCCTAAAGGAGGGGTTCAAAAAGAGGGTGATTGTCACTACTGAGGAAAGCCAGGTCATTGGAAATGCAATTGTTATGCATATTTAGAAGATCAGAAAAAGAAGAAGGGAAGTGTGGCTTCATCCGAATCAGGTATAAATGTTAGAAGTGTCAATTTATCTACTTCTACATCATAGGTATTAGATACTGAATGTGGATTACATATTTGTATTAATTTGCAGGAAATGCAAAAGAGTAGAAATTTGGCAAAAGGAGAAGTGGAATTACAAGTGGAAATGGAGCACGTGTTGCTGCATTAGCCATAGGAAGTTGTCACTTATCCTTTCCTACTAGCTTAGTTTTGGAGTTAAAAGATTGTTATTACGTGCCTTCCATCAAAATAAATATTAATTTTGTATCTTGTTTATACAAGCTTGGTTATTCATTTGTAATAAAAGGCAGTTGTTGTTCATTTTATTTAAATGAAATCCTTTATGCAAATGCACAATTAACTAATGGTCTTTATATACTTAACTTTGATGTGACTATTTATAACATAAATACTAAGCGGATTAAATCCAGTGATTTAAATCCAACATATCTTTGGCATTATCGTTTAGGCCATATAAAGGAGAAACGCATATTAAAACTCCATAAAGAAGAATTTTGAATTCATTTGATATTGAATCATATAAAGAATGTAAATCTTGTTTATTATGCTAAATGACTAAAGCGCCTTTCACTAGACACAGTGAACGGGCTAGTGATATATTAAGCCTTATACATAGTGATGTATGTGAACTAATGAGTACATCAGCTAGAGGTAGGTTTTATTATTTCATTACATTTAGTGATGATTTCGGTAGATATGGTTATGTATATCATATGAAACACAAATCAGAATCCCTTAAAAAGTTCAAAGAATTTAAAAATGAAGTTCAAACCCAACTTAGAAATAATATAAAGACATTTCGAACAGACCGAGGAAGAGAATATTTAAGCTAAGAATTTAATGACTATCTAAAAGAGTGTGCAATTATATCACAACTCACTCCACCAGGAACAACATAATGGATTGGTGTCTCTGAATGGAGAAATCACACCTTATTAGATATTGTACGATCAGTGATGAGTCATATAGATCTTCCAATAAGCTTTTAGGGTTATGCCCTTGAAACAACTACATTCATACTTAAACTGTTCCCACTAAAACAGTTCTAAAGATGCCATATGAGATATGGATTGGGAAATGTCCCAGTGTGTCTTTAATAAAGATTTGGGGATGTGAGGCGTTTGTTAAACGTCTTGCTTTTGACAAGCTTGGACCTAAATTTGATAAGTGTTATTTTGTGGGATATCCAAAAGAAACAAAAAGATATTATCTCTACAAATATTCTAAGAATAAAATATTTATTGCTCGAACTAGTATTTTTCTAGAAAGATAACTAGTCTCTAAAAGTACCGATGGGAATAAAGTAGAACTCGAAGAATTTCAGGAACCACAAGACACCATTGAACCTGAACTAGAATTGAGCAAGAACCACAAACTATTGTGGATACTGAGCCTGCTAAATTACATAATATATTCGTAGATCTAGTAGAATACGCCATGAGCCCGATAGATGTTTCGTATTTCTTATGACTCAAAATGGAGACGTAATGCTCATAGACCAAAATGAGCACACTTCTTACCAAGAGGCTATGAATGGACCAGAAGCTGAGAAATGGCTTGAAACCAAGAAATCTGAAATGGATTCCATGTACATCAACCAAGTGTGGACTTAGGTTGATCCACCTGACGGGGTAAAACTAATCGGGTGTAAGTGGGTTTTCAAGAAGAAAACTGACATGGATGCTAAAGTACAAACCTATAAAGGTCGATTGGTGGCAAAAGGTTTCAAATAAGTTCAAGGAGTTGATTATGATGAAACATTCTTCCCAATGGCAATGGTTAAATCTATGAGATTATACTTGCAATTGCAGCCTTTTACGATTATGAAATCTGGCAAATGGATGTCAAAACTGCCTTCCTTAACGGGAATCTTATCGAGGATGTTTACATGACACAACCTGAAGGTTTTGTTAATCCAAAAGATGCTAAAAAATTATGTAAGCTGCAACGATCCAA
This sequence comes from Allium sativum, assembly GCA_030737875.1. Taxonomy (NCBI): domain Eukaryota; kingdom Viridiplantae; phylum Streptophyta; class Magnoliopsida; order Asparagales; family Amaryllidaceae; genus Allium; species Allium sativum. The sequence continues at coordinate 1,009,834,739 of CM060926.1, read as the reverse complement.
TTATAGATTAAAGAAAGCATCTTGGAGCTAGAATCTTTCGTTTTGATAATACAGTCAAAGAGTTTGGCTTCATTAAAAAGGAAAATGAACCTTGTGTATACAAGAAAATTAGTGGGAGTAACATTATATTCCTAGTATTACATGTTGATGACATATTACTTAGTGGGAATGATGTTAGTTCACTACATGCAATAAAGATATAGTTGGAAAAAAGTTTATCCATGAAAGACTTTGGCGAGGCAACCTATAACTGGGTATCAAGATCTATAGAGGTAGATCAAGAAAGTTGATTGACCTAAGTTAGAGTACATACATTGAAAAAGTGCTAAAAAGGAATGGCATGCAAGAGGCAAAGACATGATACATATATACGTCACATAATATAACGCTCTCTAAGAGTCAATGTCCTAAATCACAAAATGATAAGGAACACATGAGAATGGTCTCTTATGCTTTGGCAAATGGATCAATCATGTTTGCAATGTTATGTATCCATCTAGATGTCTCATACGCTTTAAGATGACAAGTAGATTTGAGTCCGATCTAGGTGAGACCACTAGATAGCAATCAAGAACATCCTTAAGTACTTTAAAGGACTAATGACCCAATATTGATATATGAAGGTGAAGAGGAATTAACAGTAAAAGGTTACACATACCCGGTCTCTAGACTGATAAAAATGACTATAAGTCATAGTCAGGTTATGCATTTTTCCTTAATGGTGGTGCTGTAAGCTAGAAAAGTTCAAAGCAAGAAACAGCCATTGATTCGACAATGGAGATTGAATACATTACTGCTTCTGAAGCTGCTAAGGAAACTGTTTGGATTAAGAAGTTCATTATTAAACTTAGTGTTGTTTCATCCATTGTTGATCTAATAGATATTTATTGGGATAACAATGGGTCCATTGCACAGGCCAAGGAACCTAGATCACATGACCGATCCAAACACATACTTAGGCGATACCATCTCATCCGTGAAATTGTTGACAGAGGAAATATAAATATCTGCAAAGTACCAAAAGATAATAAAGTTGTAAACCCATTGACTAAGGCTTTGTCGCAGCAAAAGAACGATAGTAACACTAGTTCCATGGGTGCACGCTACACGAATGATTAGCTCTAGTGCAAGTGGGAGATTGTTAGAGTTTGTGCCCTATAAGCAATCTATTTGATGTGATTGAATAGCATTCTTGATGTTATATATTATTTTGAATAAAAGATTTTATTATGTTATATTTACCGCGTAATATAAATATTAACATAATAGAAGTCCTTAGAATAATAATAAAAAATTATATTGTTTCAAGTAAATGACTTGAACACGAGATTGTATAATGTGATATGTATTGTAGTTCTTAGATGTTCCTAGTCAAGTTTTACTGTATATAGGATAATAATGAAACATTGAGACTAGTATGTTGATTGATTGATAATCATATCTCATTGATCATTAATATATGTAATATTAATGTCAATATATAAATACATATTGGAAAATAGTGTATTGGGCAGACCCAACGTGAGAAAACTTCATGGAGCACGGTTAATAGTGTCATAAGTAATTCTCATAGTGACAATAATGTAATGGTCCTCAGATCTGAAATCATTATATATTTCATTCAAGAATATTTTTGTTTTAATATCAGTAAAAGTTACTCTTAACGAAGTAAACAATAAAGGTGATTATTGGGTACATCTCGAATCGATTAAATAATACGAACAATCTAGATGAAACTTAACCCTACAATATAAGTAGTGATATCCATGGGCCCCTTGATGGAGTAAGATTATGAAATGCATATTCGTGCCCAAATACTGATCTATTTTATGTAATATGCTCATAGATCAAGATAAAGCGATTAAATTATAAGGAGGATGATATGTTCCATACCTTGAGTTTAATCTTGGATATAATTGTTAAAAGGATTAAATTACGTTAAATATTGGTCACAGAAAAGATTGTATCGAATCATTGATTTTATTATAATTTGGGTAACAACGATGTATTAATAGATGTCGCTTACTATTTATAATTTTTATTATAATTTAAAATTATTGCCGACATTGTAATAACCTATTGGGTCACACACTAAGAATGTTAAAAAGAGAGAACCATTCTTTAAATATTTAAAATATCAAAATGCTGATATTTTAAAATTGCGTAAGACTTGGTAATACCGATTTTGTATCCTTTTGGATATACTTTTCGCTCTTTAAAAGGGGTGTCTTCCTCTTTTTATTATACACAAGAAGATTAGAATCCAAAACCAGATAAACAAAAACCGACCGTGGCTAGTAACTAAAATCCCAATTTGATTTCGTCGGTAGATCAAAAGGCTTTTGTGGACACTGTAGAGACATCATCCAATTTGAGTAGCATTCGTGATTTGACTCAATCCGGTCCTTCGACTTAATGAATTTTGCAAAATCAAAATTTTATGCCTTTTATTCAATTTGTTATTTTTCGCGTGGATCCTGTTTTTGGGCTAAATTTTTTGAATTCCTCTGTTGATTTGTTCGAAGACACCTAATAAATTCGATCGTCAAAAGGGAGAAAATCAAAAGCATTAAAGCACACATTACCTTAAATCTCATAAATCGATCTCGAAATTCAGATCCAATTATATGCTGGATCAGTTAGAAGAGATGGGTAGAAATCAGCAGAGAATGTTGAAAGTTGAAATCGATTTCATAGAAAACCCAAATCTCTAATGGATTAATCCTTTGCAAGTCGTTTGAATCACGTTTCTAGAGCGAATTTACCTGATTCACTACGAAAAAGAAAAATTAGGATTTGATTTAATTTAATTTGAGGCTTGGAAACCTCATACACACACACACACACACACACACATATATATATATATATATACATACATACATACATGTATATATATACACACTACTGCCATTGTAATGGTTTAGTAAAGATTAATGGGAACTTCATATATGTATATATATTATGTACTTTCTACAAGTTAATAAAAGCATGTCTATTTTAAAAATATATATATTAGGGTTGAAGGGAAATGACGGTTGGTGAATGATTACGGCGAATAAAAACTTCCATTTAAATTTGAAATTTGAAAATACCGGTCACAGTGTCGACATACATGAGTGGACCATGTCGACCTACTCTATGGTATTTTGGAAACTAGTTTGTTTTCGTTATGAAAATATAAAACTATATGTGATAATTTAAAACTTTGTGAAACTATTTAAACATAGTAAATGTAACATAGTAAAGCTTAAGGAAACTTATTAAAACTAATTTGAAAGAATTTAAACTAAGATATAATATATATGTTAAAAATAATATAATCAATATATTAAACTTAAAATATAAACGTGAAAACTATAATATTGAATTATAATAACAAATTAAAATTATTGAGGTTGAAATCAAAATCTAAAGTATACTTAGAATCAAAGAGTATAATTTAAAATCAAGATATAAAATCAAAGTATAATGTAAAGACTAAAGTAAAAGCATAATCAAAATATAAATATTAAAGCTAAAGTATAAGTATAATCAAAATATAAAAACCAAAGTAATTATTCTGAAATCAAATATTAAAATAATGCATGAATATTTAAAATTAAAAAATATTTGAAATTTAAAATCTAAATTATAATAAAAATAATGTATTTCAAGGTAGAAATATTAAAACTTAAAATCCTTTTTGTAAATACTTTGAAAAATCATTTTGAAAATTAGGAATATTTGAGAACACTTTTATAAACATGATTTGAAAATAAGAATATTTTTGAAAAAATATTTTAAAATAGATGAAGAGAGATCAGATGAGTGCAAAATTGATTTGAACATTTAAATCTAAGACCCAATAATATCTTGAATTCTTGTACTCTTCGATATTCATGAGTCTTTATTCTTTGACTCTTGAATTATCAATCTAAATTGTCGATGTTTATATTGTACAATCTTCATTATCAGTGCCTGTCTAATAACATGAACTATATACAAAATATATCTAGATAATAATTGATCCATGTGTGAATATAAAATACAATGTTACATGAGGTTGTTATTATCAAAATTACCATCCAGGATACTAACAACATGTTTCCCTTAATAGCCAACAACAACGAGCGGCTCCTTATTATGCTTAAATTCTGAAAAGAAATCTGAATAATCAATTTGGATATAGTGAATGGGAAATCGAATAATTCCTGTTTGATAATGTGGAAGCAACAACAGAAGAAGAACAAATTAACATGAATGTTAATTCATTGTCTCGGCAATGAAGGTGGAAGCAAACATCAAAATCAACGAATCTCCTAGCGAAGAATTTGGAAATCAGGCTCTTAATTCTTCAAAAGGTTGAAAATGGTCGTTGGATGTGCAAACTGAACTTTCCTTCTATTAGGTTGGATGTTCCAAAGACAAAAGGAAATGTGCGTCCAAAGTGAAAGCTTATTTTACATATTTATTTGTAATTTATTCAATGAACGACGTTCAAATTTTCCACTAGAGAATTTAATTCTTTAAAGCTATCATGAAAATGAATAAATTTGGCTTGCCAATGTAAGAAAGAAATAAAGTCCAGGTTACAGCCAGTAGAGCAAAATGGGGGCTAAAGACATGGATATGGTAATACATTTAAATTAGTAGGTTAAATCATCTTGTTTTCATTCTTTACTTATAATGGTGCTTCATTAATTACAACTTAATCAAGCAAATGCACTATACTTGACTGAGCATAGTAATAAACCTTTCAACATGCAATATTGTTATAACATACCACCAAAGGAGAAAAAATTGGGGGAAAGTGCAACAAGAAGACTCACATTCACAAGTAGTATCAGTGGTAGACCTCTTTGGAAGCACAAGGGAAAGAAAAACGAACATTGATTATGGTAGATACTATGAACAAAGTGGTGAGCATTTAATGAATATTGAATTCATAACACTGAACCAGAGGAAGAAAAGTGACTTGCTAGGGGAGATGATAGAAAATGATGTCATACAGAAGTACAACATTTAAGAGTCAACGAGTTAAAGTTAATGAAACAAGAAGTAGCTTGATAACAAAGAGCTGATGATTTGCTTTTCTTAACTTAAAACTTAATTATCCTCAATCCAGTGCAAAGGAGACACATGGAATAACAAATTTAGGATTTCAATATACATATAGAGGTCTGTGGGAAACATGTCCTTACTTTGTATCTTATCATTGATACTTGTTTTTTTTCCTTTTACTTTTAACGTATTATTAGTAAAATGAATGTTAAGTGATTGTTATTGTCATTGTTGTTATTACTATGTACGAACATATCAATAACTACTTAGTACAATTTGTTTTCAAAAATTAAATAAAGAGAACATACCATTCATTAAAGCTAATTAATTATAGTAGATAATTGAAGGATACCAAAATAATAATACTATGTAGCTAATTTGATCATCTACTTTACAACTTGTTTCCTATGTGTTTTCAGTAGTGTTTGACTACATCTTCTTTAAGATCACCATGAGCTTATGGATCCCGTATATCCGCAATTTTCTACATTTATTAGGCAAAGGTACTGGGATCTTTGTAACTTTTTTCTTGAAATACCACAATAATATTTGGATAGCTTCTAAGAAAAAGCTTGTAACCACCACTTTCTTCTTCGACGATCATATTATGTAAAATTATACAATATATATTATCTTCATGATCATGGTGGAAATACTCATTTCTTAATAAATGAAACCTACCTTGAAGCACTCCAAATGCTCATTCGATATCTTTTCTCAAACTCTTTTGTTCTTTCATGTAATTTGCTTCTTTGGCTTATCAAGTCCTTTATATGCTGCATAAGAGTTTTCCACTTTAAATAAATTTCATCTATCAGGTAATAACCCATAAAATAATCTTTGTCACCTATAGTTGCATGGAGGTGATACATCATTGCACAAGTAATTAAATAAATATGAGCGATGCAGAATGTTAATATCATATTGCGAACCTAATGCTTCTTAAAAGAATGTCATATATACAAACTGAATGATGCTACAACTTCTAATATAAGAGTTGTCTTTTAGCTGTGTCTTCAATGTTGGCCTTGCAATGCAACCAGATAGATTTTCCACCTCCAACGCATACAGTCCATGCTTTCTAACATATTTGTAAGCCTACATTGAGCTTCCGTTACTAATAATCTATCAATGTAAAAAGGGGTCGAAGGCCAAAGATATTTGTAACAACCGCCCATAACCCCTGCACTTAACAAGGGAAGTAATGCGCTGAAAGACCGACAACTATGGACGATCATCGAGATATGAAATACGTGCTGAACCTGTCTATAACTCACAACGCAAGGATAAAATATAATAGAACATATACAATAGGCAATAATAGTGTAGCATATTGGAGGGGAAAACTTGAACTTTCATAACAACTTGAAAGAATATCATACATCTTTGGATTACAACATAAGTGTCTGTACAATTCGCATCACTACAACACTCAGAGTCAATCATCACACAACCGAAAACAATAGATACTAGATAGTAAAAGAATAATACGCTAGCCTCCTGCTCGCCACCGAACTGCAACATCGTCCTCACCAAAATATCACCTGTCACCTGCTACTTAGTCTTCCCATCCAAAAATTGGATGAACAGCCCAAGGTAATAAGAGGGAAACATCCTTAAGTCAGACAACAGTCTCAATGACCGATAAAACAGCTATCTAACATCACCAATAAAGTATATGGACATAGGTAGATAAACAAACTAATCTACCCAAAGCCCCAGGAAAGAACTCAACCCCATCTTCCCCACATCGGACAGTGATAAACTTTACAAACAAGCATTTCAACCATACATCTATGGCAATCAGAAGTAACCAAACAATACCAATCGGACCAACCAGTTATATATCTCACATAAACCATCCTAATCGAGTTCAACATCCCTTAAGGACAAGCCCAGAAGGTCTAAACCAACATCAGACAAGCACCTAAGAAACATCTCCTTCGACATAAGACAATCTATGTGAGACGGTACAAGCAAAACAATCAACTTCCAAGACTCTGGCTACCGCTGCCTATCCATCTTTGAAACCATCGTTAATCGTATGACGGCCAACCCTGCCATATGTCAAGGGCTAATGGTAACCCCGATTCTAGAAAAACTCCATATGCCTTTCTACGATACGTGTCTAGGCCTTTCTATGAGACCCAGGGTACTCGACCATCAACCCCTGGTCTTTTAGGTACGCCTCTATTATACCCTTGCTTCGAGTCCGCTAGAACCTATGACAACGATAATCTCTCAACCTTCAATATCTTTAGTCATCCAAATAGATGACCATTCGTAGCCCAAGTACCCCCCCCCCCCCCCTCGAGCAACTATTATCCATTAACTCATCACTTTGAGTCATCTTCAAATTCATTGCATTTCAACAATCAACGAACGCATCACAACACTTCGAACAATCCTGTCTGAATTCTCGTTGAAGCTATAACTGTCGTCGACTCAAAAACAAGCTTTGCTTGGTCGACACTGCATTTCATAGCATTTCCAGCTTTTTCGCTATGAAAAACTTGCCACAATGTCAAAACAGCCTTTAGCAGCGTTTATGAAGTGCTATTAACTTCTGGTTCAATTCTGCATCAATCTGGTGTTAAAAACTAAGAAAAACATCAAAACCGGCTTTTATAGCATTTCTAAAATGTTATCACTATTCTGCTTGGTCCATCAAGCAAATGTTCGGTCCATGAAACACTCTGTAATAACCCGGAAAATGTGAACCAATTTAAAAAATTTAAATTTGGTTATTACCAAAGAATTTGAATAGTTGAAATAGCCTATTCCAATAAAATAGAGAATTGGGTATAGTATTGCAGTTTGAAATTTCGAATACAAACTTTGTCTGACTGTACCGGGTGGAAAATATAACGGATTTTAGTGAAACTGAAAATATTTAAATATGTTTATGAATACCTTTCTAACGAATCTGAAAAATCGAAGTTTCATAGCGGGAATCAAAAGTTATGGCCAAATGAATTTTCAGAAAGGTCGCTATATAGCATATATAGCCCTTGAAAATTGATATTTTGCATACAACCTCGGAATTCGACGAAACCACTTTTGTTGGGTCCGGGATGTCAAACTATTGCTAAGTTTCAAATTTCATAATTTTTGAAGCTAGTATGTGAGCGGGGCAAAAGAAAATGTGATTGGTCAATTTCTGTTAAAATGGGTCGACCTAAAAATGGCCGTTTTTCAAACGAGCTCAGAATTCGACGAAACTGGTTCTGTTAGGACCGTATCGTCAAAACAAAGCTAGATTTATTTTTCTGGAATTTTTCGATTCAGTTTGTGGCCCTGGCAAATTGAAATGTACGTTCAAATTAAATATTGAATGTTTTATATTTTAATTTGAAAAATAACTGACTGTAACAGTCGAATTGGCCACCGAAACATATCCCATTGTGTCCGGAATGGGGGTATTTAGCTAGGGGTGACAGTCATTGGGTTTGATTTCGAGTCCGTTTGTGAAAACACTATTTAAAATTTCCTATATAGCTTCGACCAATAGGAATTTTTCTTTTAAAAAAAATCGAAAAACCCTAGCCGCCTTAGCCGATTTGGACGATTCAGGAAGCTCCGCGCTTCTCTTCCCTTTTCCGACCGCCACAGGCGACGCTAGGCCGCGCCACCACCACCAGTCGACAGCCCTTCGCCTCCTCTCCACATCCGACCAAGCGCCGCCCCCTATCATCAGCTCCTCCGCTTGAATCGAATCCAGGAAGTCGTCGACTTCCCAGCGCCGCCGCCACCCCGATTCGCATCGCAACCCCTCAAACCACCAGCGTCGTGAAGCCCTCGTCGCCCCCTTCCACGTCAGCATCGCCGATCATCCCCATACTTCACGGATTTTGCAAAAATCCCAAACCTAGTTTCGAAGCAAAAATAAAGGTACGACCTTTATTATTCAGAAATGAAAATAACACCATAAAGCGTTGCAAAACTTTGAAAAAATAATATCTTTTTCGTTCTTTAACGAAATTCGATGAAACAGGAGACACCGTGACCGCAAGGAGGCTCTCTACATTCTAGAAGAAGCCGCGGATTTTTCTGATCCTCCTACGATTTTTAGCACTGCAATAACCAATGTGAGGAATCTAAACTGAATTGTGTGAATGGAATCGCGTTGTATAAATTATATAAGCGAAGTGTAAATTATATACGCATTGTATACCTCATGTACATGTGTTGTATAAGTTATATTAGCGATGTATAAATTATACAAGCGTTGAATGAAACATATATGCTTTGAATCGTGATGAAATGCAAGTGAATTATAATATTATATATATATATACTCCCCTCGTCCACAGACCATGGACGATATTTATTGTTTGTGATTGACGTGATATTATATGGTATGACGAATGGTTGGAAATAATTGTTTGTGGTTGATATTGTGGTTGAAAAATACCCTCTTGTGGTTGAATCAAATTAGAATAGGATTGTGGAATTGAAAATAAAACATGCCGCCTGCGTGCGAACTAGATGCATGATCCCCATTGTCAAAAACCGCGAGGTTTTAAGGTAGAGCGAGGAGCCGTACTAGGGACGGTCCCGGTTTTAACTACCCTACCGTTATGCTGCCGAAATTTTCTGAAATATTCATGTGATAGAATAATTTTCATTCGTTGAAATAAATTACATATGTTGAAACCAATATTCATGTGTTGAGTTGCAATTCATTCGTTGTGTTAAAATTCATGTGTTGAATATTATTTGAATTTAAACAAATAGCTTTAGCGATAAAAATCACATTTTTATATATATACAAACTATATCGAATATTCATGTGTTGAGTTGCAATTCATTCGTTGAGTTGAAATTCATGTGTTGAATATTATTTGAATTTAAACAAATAGCTTTAGCGATAAAAATCACATTTTTATATATATACAAACTATATCGAATATTCATGTGTTGAGTTGCAATTCATTCGTTGAGTTGAAATTCATGTGTTGAATATTATTTGAATTTAAACAAATAGCTTTAGCGATAAAAATCACATTTTTATATATATACAAACTATATCGAATATTCATGTGTTGAGTTGCAATTCATTCGTTGAGTTGAAATTCATGTGTTGAATATTATTTGAATTTAAACAAATAGCTTTAGCGATAAAAATCACATTTTTATATATATACAAACTATATCGAATATTCATGTGTTGAGTTGCAATTCATTCGTTGAGTTGAAATTCATGTGTTGAATATTATTTGAATTTAAACAAATAGCTTTAGCGATAAAAATCACATTTTTATATATATACAAACTATATCGAATATTCATGTGTTGAGTTGCAATTCATTCGTTGAGTTGAAATTCATGTGTTGAATATTATTTGAATTTAAACAAATAGCTTTAGCGATAAAAATCACATTTTTATATATATACAAACTATATCGAATATTCATGTGTTGAGTTGCAATTCATTCGTTGAGTTGAAATTCATGTGTTGAATATTATTTGAATTTAAACAAATAGCTTTAGCGATAAAAATCACATTTTTATATATATACAAACTATATCGAATATTCATGTGTTGAGTTGCAATTCATTCGTTGAGTTGAAATTCATGTGTTGAATATTATTTGAATTTAAACAAATAGCTTTAGCAATAAAAATCACATTTTTATATATATACAAACTATATCGAATATTCATGTGTTGAGTTGCAATTCATTCGTTGAGTTGAAATTCATGTGTTGAATATTATTTGAATTTAAACAAATAGCTTTAGCGATAAAAATCACATTTTTATATATATATACAAACTATATCGAATATTCATGTGTTGAATTGAAATTCGTTCGTCGAGTTGAAATCCATGTGTTGAATGTTATCGTATTTTAAAATAAAATGAATCGACAATAAAAACTACATTTTTATTGTGAATATGAAGTGTTAAAAACATTCACGTGCTGAATAAATATTTTTGATGATAAAAATATTTCTTTTATCATGTATACGCTTTGATAAAAATACCCACGTGCTGAAATAAATAATAGTTCGCTAGAAATATTATTATTAGCTTTGTTATGCATATATATACATGTGTTGAACAGGGAAAATGGATTAGCTGTAGAGTAAAGAAATTATATGCGTGCCCGACAAATAGGTAAGCCTTGATGAGTTGGCTGTGCAATTTTATTTTTATATCAACTCCTGTGAATGCCATTGGATGCGGAGTGCTGGTTATTCTGTGTGAAATAATAAACATCGCCATAGGATAGTAACAATTAATTTTGAACTACACTACATGGCATACTTCTTGACGATAGGCATACTTCATCATATTCCACATAATCAATTGGAGCTTGTGTGACGAGGTGGAAGATTTACCATACGAGCGAGAGGCTTGTATGGCGATGATTTTATACTACAGGTTGAACTGATGACTGATATGGACTATATAAAATATAACGATAAATTGCCAGATTAATAAAAACCCCACACGGGTCTGGAGTTGACAATAATCACGTCTCTCTAGCTATTAGATACGGCACATGGACTATTTATTTCCACACGGAAACGGGGTGACGAGAATTTATTCTCTGGAGTGATTATCTATACATGCTCCCCCGTAAACACCAGAATATATCACTATAAATATGTGGATGCTTTTTAGGATTTATTGGGTACCTAACACGGCCCAATAAATTTCCAAACCCCTCCCCGTACAAAGGAGGTTATGGCAAAAAAATTCGAAATATTAAGGCGTTAGTGAAATATTTGAAGTGAAAACGAAGTTGAAAATATAGAATGAACTATGGTTGGAATTATAGAATGAACTATATATATATATATATATATAAATATAAATAAAATTAAAAGGAAACGAAGCCGTGCAGTTCGTGTTTCGGAATCGTAATTTGAAACGATTAGTACGAGAAATCCGACCATCGGATTTTCCCGAAACCGCAACTGCGGGGTTCGCCTTAGAAATATCTTCCCAACGGCACCAACTTTGTAGAAATCCAACGGTTGGATTGTCCGGAATGTTTAATTCAAATCTGAAGAAAAACAGCGCCAGAATCGTTTATATTTATATATAAATATAAATATAATTAAATTAAATCGAATAACGACGCTGCAGTTCGAATTTTGAAACTGTAACTTCAAACGACTAGTGTGGAAGATCCGACCGACGGATTTTCACGAAACTGGAACCGTTGGGTTCGCTTTGGGAATATCTTCCCACTGATATAGACTTTGTAGAAATCCAACGGTTAGATTCTCCGATATGTGGAAAACAAATTAGGGGAAAAACAGCGCCAGTGCCACGACACGACCTGAAACGTCGTTTAATTAAATATGGCCATTTTTAAATAAATAAATTGGCGAAAAAATCGTTATAAAATATTATAAGCAACATAGATTGCAAATAGACCAATTGGGCTTGAATTGTTTGATATTTGATAGTTGTATGGGCTTGACACGAAAATAACACTAAAGAACTGAAAGATGGATGTCGAATAATATAACCATGGAAAGAATCGATTTAAATTCTAATGACGGGAATTATTTGAAAAGGCCGAGCTAACCCTCATTTCAAATAATTTATCGAGCGATTCGAATTGGAAAATGCAAAGACGATTCAAGACCGACGATCTTCGTATCGGTTGGATGGGTGCTGCTGAGGTTCCTGACTGGAGTAGCTACCAGAAAGGAACGGAAGTAGTAGCCGTCTGAACGTATGTGTTGATTAGACGGATATACGAGGAATTTGACGCCTCCGGTTTCGTTCAGACCCAGAACGGACTTGTAAATGGACTGTGTGTCTGACATTGGATTTTGTTCTATACTGATTGATCTCTGTTAAATATATATCTGTTTGGCGGCGGAGAATTTATTCTTTTGCTTAACGCCCTTCTCTGAGACCTACGAGCTCAGAGGTTATATATCGATAGAAATCAATCGTATGGAGTGGACTGCCTATGTGGCATGCCAAGATGCTGTGATCAAGGCTTCTGTTGCAAAGCAAAGTCTTGTGGATGATGATCAAAGCACGGTCTGCGTGGCCTGGCTTTGTGTATAGCGTGGATTCGCGAGCCTCACACCTCGGTATGAGTTAAAAACGGGATACGGGCCGCTGGGAGAGCACGACGTTTCTTTCTAGCTATGGTGGTGTCAGTGACTTACCAGCCCTGACATTTATATCTACTTTTCACCTTTGTGGTTGTTGGAATGCGAGGCGCCTCGATTATAGGTCTGTAAGGACCGGGAAACGTGTGTTCAGGAATTGCCAATCCTCAAACGTAAGAGAGGACCGGCCCAGCCGATCCAGGGGTTACCCAGAGTGTGTAGTCCTGAGGCATTTGATAGAATGTCTCGAAGCGGAGAGGAGCTTGCCCCTTGCCTCGACTCATGACGGAAATCCAATTTCCAATACGAAATAACGGACTCGATTGTAGAACTAGTATGGCGACATAGTATATGGTAGCTATGCCGCCTATGATTGATATTTATGATGCTATTCATTTTTGAAACATATATGCACTAGTAATAATATCAAATGATTTTGCTTTATACGTATCAAGCATATTTGGCCATTATAAGGTAAAACTCTATCCTCCGGCTTGCGTTGCATTGTATGATGGGACTTGAGTCTTATAATGGCTTCATTCTTTTAAAAAGCATTGCGTTGTTTTAAAAGAATTTACTTTGTTTTAAATGCACTAGCAATCACTGGAGTAAACCCGTTCCGCGAAAGTGGCGTGGTCCTATGATTTGCTTATTACTGTTGTTTAACTGTTAAATAGATTCCTCATACCAGTCCCCATGACTGACTCGTTGTTTGTTTCACTTTGCAAACGCGGGTGCCCTTATTTTCACACGGGCAGCCTAGTTCACAGGTGACAGGTTGTTTTTGGCTCTGCACTGTTGCATAGAGTGCATTTTGGCTCATGGCGAGGCTGACTTCACAGAGACGACTTTGACATTTTCCGCCATTATTGTACTTATATTATGATCCCGCCACTGGCGATGCAGACTGCTTTACTTTCAGTACTTCTTATTGTATGTATATGTACTGCCTTCGGCGATGTAGACTGATACCCTTATTATGTCTCACTGTATGTATATATTCCGCCTCTGGCGATGATGACTGATCACTTCCCTTTATTTACTAAGTTATATCCTACGCTATGCTATTCTGATGTTATTACATGTTGTGATTCCGCTGTCATATCCATGTAAAAAATTTCTATTTATTGTTCTGCTATTATCTGTACTCTGCTATGATGATTAATGTGTTATATTCCAATGATTATCCTTAATACCGCCCCTCGGATTTTGGGATCGTCATAGTTGGTATCAGAGCTTTGGTTAACCTTAGTTCCGGGATCTAACACATTAAACACCTCGTCAGAATAGAATCAGTAGTGTTCTAAGGCGAGTAGCTCATTAGAGATAGGATTAGCAATGTCCTAGAATGAGCTAAGCAGATTAGCAAAACAATTTGATCAGTACATCATTACCTTTCCTTATGTTCCCCTGCTTTATCATATATGAAAATTATCAAATCTGTGAGCTTGACTCTTTTCTTGCTTATACAGTACTCTTTCTGATGGCTACACGAGCAGCAGCAGCTAGAGGAGGCCGTGGAGGCCGATCCGGAGTAGCAGGAGGACGGGGGAATATCCCCGTAGTTGTGGAAGGCCCTATTGTTCAGCCACCAGCACCCGAGGACTTCGAGCTAGACAGAGTAGCGAAGAGGTATAGGAACCTTGGGGGAAAACCCTTTTCTGGCACTGGTACAGTGACCGAGGCTATAGCTTGGTTGAAGACCTGTGAGAAAATCTTTGAAGGCATGGGTTTGGGAACCAACAACAAAGCACGACTAGGTATTTGGCTCCTACAGGAGGAAGCAGAGCTGTGGTGGGATGCCATTACCTCAGAGGATGCAGCAGGTACTGTCAGAACCTGGGAGCAGTTCAAAACCATGTTCAACGAGAAGTTTGTACCTGAACAGGCTTTAGAGAGGATGCGAGAGCAGTTTGCTAATCTCCAGCAAGGAGATCTCTCTATCCAGGATTACCTCAATAAATTCACCCAGTTGTCGCGCTATGCTCCAGAGCTTATTATGACCAACAAAGCAAAGAACAAGAGATTCATATTTGGGCTAAAGCTTAAGTACCATGACAGAGCCATGAGCAACATCAAACTCTCCTTCTCAGAATTGGTAGAAATGGCTTGCAACTATGAAGATATGGATGAAAGGCACGCCAGCCAAGACCGCGCCAAAAGCCAAGCTGGAAATAAGCGCAAGGCTTCAGCAGATCAGGCCGAGTCTAGCATTACAGCGGCCGCTACTCAGAAACCTGGAAAGATCCCCAAAGGAAATTGCTACAACTGCGGGAAGCCAGGTCATTTTTCTAATGTGTGCAAAGCCCCGAGGAAGCCTAAGGCAAATCCAGACTCAGCCGAATGCTACAACTGTCATAAGAAGGGGCACTATAGCAGGAATTGTCCTCTGAAGCAGAATGCACAAGTAGCTCATGTGTATGACGGGAAGACCCCGCCAGCTACCACCGAGGGATCAGGTAAACCCGACGTCTTGGGAGGTACCCTTACCATTAAAAATATTCCTGTTTCTGTACTTTTTGATACTGGTGCATCACGTAGCTTCATTTCTGGTAACATTGTTCACAAGTTAAAATTGAAACGAAGAAAGCTTAAAGAACCAATTAAAGTTCAAAACCCGATAGGAGGTTCGGTTAGTCTCAGTACCTATTGCAAATTACCTATTTCCTTTTCTCGGTACCGATTTCCTTTTGATTCGATTGTCATGGACCTTTCCGAATTTGATATTATACTGGGGCTGGACTGGTTGACAAAATATAAGGCCGAAGTTAGATGTGCCGAAAGAATCGTGAAAGTTGAAACAAAATCGGGGCATATCACTATACCATGTCTCGGTTCAGAAATTAATAGAACAGAATTTTGGTCTTCTTTAGAAGTTACTCCCCCTTCATTAGAAAAGATACCGTTCGTTAAAAACTATGCGGATGTGTTTGAAGAAGTAGAAAACTTACCGCCGCAAAGAGAGATTGAATTTAGAATAGATCTAATTCCGAATGCCCGACCAGTAGTACATCCAATTAGAAGAATGGCCCCGAAAGAAAAAGAAGAGTTAGGTAGTCAAACCCGAGAATTGCTTTGGAAAGGTCTGATCAGACCGAGCTTTTCAGCTTGGGGAGCAGCAGTAGTATTTGTCCCGAAGTCAGACGGTACTCTAAGACTTTGTGTTGATTAGCGAGATCTCAATAAACAGACACAGAAGAACAAATATCCCTTGCCACGTATAGATGATCTGTTAGATCAATTAAATGGAGCAACAGTATTCTCCAGAATGGGCCTAGCTACAGGTTTCCACCAATTACGAATAGCAGAAGACTGTGTTCCTTTGACAGCCTTCAGGGGTCCCGATTTATTCTATGAATGGTTAGTAATGCCGTTCGGCTTGTGTAACGCTCTGGCATACTTCGTTGATCTTATGAATAGAGTGTTCCGTGGTGTATTGAATAAATTTGTTCTAGTCTTCATCGATGACATTTTAATCTACTCCAAGTCGGAAGGCGAGCATGCAAAACATTCAGTACAAGTGTTGAGAATTCTTAGGAGAAATGTCTTGAAAGCTAAATTTTCTAAGTGTGTCTTCTGGCAGGATGAAGTTAAATTCCTAGGCCATGTCATATCAAAAGAAGGGATTGCTGTAGATCCAAGCAAAATAACAGCGATTCAGAACTGGAAACAACCTACGACCCCCACAGAAGTTCGAAGTTTCCTTGGATTGGCTAGTTACTATCGGAAATTCGTACAGGACTTTTCAAAGATATCAGATGTATTGACAAAGCTTACAAAGAAGCATGAGAAATTCAAATGGACTCCCGAATGTGAAGAAGCTTTCCAGGAGCTGAAACGGAAGTTGACAACTGCTCCAGTATTGACAATTATAGAAGGCAACCAAGACTTGACTGTATGGACAGACGCTTCTATTAGAGGGCTAGGCGCAGTATTAATGCAAAAAGGCCAAGTGGTCGCGTATGCCAGCCGTCAGCTGAAGCCGTATGAAAGAAACTATGCAACTCATGATCTTGAGTTATTAGCTATCGTGTTTGCTTTAAGAATCTGGAGGCATTATTTATTGGGCGAGAAGTTCGAACTATTTACTGATCATCAATCCTTGAAATATCTATTCACTCAGAAGGATCTAAACTTGAGACAACAGCGTTGGTTAGAATTCCTTGCGGCATATGATTTTGAAATTCTATACACTCCGGGGAAAGCCAATGTTGTAGCAGATGCGCTCAGCAGAAAGAATGAAATCATCGCCAGTTTTGTCATCACGTCTTCTTTAATTGACAGGATCTCGACCCTTCAGAAAGACGATGAATTTATTCAAAGAGTCAGTCAGAGAGTCAAAGGAGGTGAATCCACAAGTTTCCGACTCGATGACAAAGGGGTTCTAAGATTAAAGGGCAGAATTTGCATCCCAAACCTTCCTGAGCTCAGAAGAGAAATACTTGATGAGTGCCACAAGTCCAAATTAAGTATCCATCCCGGTGTGAGCAAGATGTATAACGATATCAAACGCACATTCTGGTGGAGGTCAATGAAAAGAGATATTTCATTATATGTTAGCAGATGCCCCACTTGTCAGCTAGTTAAGAGTGATCAGCAGAAATTGGCTGGACTATTACAACCACTAGAAATTCCAGGATGGAAGTGGGAGCAAATTTCGATGGACTTCATCGATGGCTTGCCTCGAACTAGGAAAGGAAACAACAGTATATGGGTAATCGTAGATCGCTTCACGAAGACTGCCCATTTCATACCTGTCCGATCCAACAGAACGGCTCAAAGTTTAGCACAGATTTACTTCAAAGAAATAGTTAAACTACATGGGGTGCCGCTCAATATAGTCAGTGATAGAGATCCCCTGTTTACTAGCAAATTCTGGGAAGCATTCCAGACAGAATTGGGATCCAAATTGAATTTAAGCACCGCTTATCACCCACAGGCAGACGGCCAAACTGAGCGGGTGAATAGAATTTTAGAAGATTTACTGCGGGCTTGCGTTATTGATTTTGGAGGCTCATGGGAAGATCACTTACATCTAGCCGAATTCTCTTACAACAATAGCTATCAAGCAAGTCTGGAAATGTCTCCATTTGAAGCATTATACGGTAGACCGTGCAGATCTCCCGCATGTTGGGTAGAACCTGGCAACAGACTTGTGTTAGGGCCCGATATGATTCGAGAAGCATCGGATAAAGTCGATTTCATTAAGAAGCGATTGAAAACCGCACAAAGCCGACAGAAAAGTTATGCTGATGCGAGAAGAAGGGATATATCGTTTGCCGTTGGCGATTATGTTTATTTAAGAGTTTCTCCAATAAGGGGAGTAATCAGATTTGGCAAGACTGGAAAGTTGGCGCCGAGATTTATTGGTCCCTTTCCTATACTTGAACGGATTGGAACTCTTGCATATAGGGTTTCATTACCTGATTGGTTGCCTGGTGTACATGATGTGTTCCACGTGTCTCAACTCAGAAAACATGTCCATGATCCAGATCTTGTTGTGGAAGAAGCAGCGCAACAGGATATAGACATAACTCCAGAATTAGCACTCAGAAGAGAGCCATTAAAGATAGTTGGCAAAGAAACTAGAGAGCTAAGGAGCAAAAAGATTCATTTAGTCAAAGTGCAGTGGAGTAGTGATCCTAGAGACTGTACTTGGGATACTGAGGAAAGCATTAAACAAGCCTATCCCAAATGCAGAGTGGACATCTCTGACTGACTCCGGTGCAAGGTACCTTTACAATACTTTGCATTTACATTTTGCTTCCTACTTTGCAGTCAGTTCCTTTTCGAGGACGAAAAGTTTTAAGTGGGGGAGATTGTAATAACCCGGAAAATGTGAACCAATTTAAAATTTTTAAATTTGGTTATTACCAAAGAATTTGAATAGTTGAAATAGCCAATTCCAATAAAATAGAGAATTGGGTATAGTATTGCAGTTTGAAATTTGGAATACAAACTTTGTCTGACTGTACCGGGTGGAAAACATAACGGATTTTAGCGAAACTGAAAATATTTAAATCTGTTTATGAATACCTTTCTAACGAATCTGAAAAATCGAAGTTTCATAGCGGGAATCAAAAGTTATGGCCAAATGAATTTTCAGAAAGGTCGCTATATAGCATATATAGCCCTTGAAAATTGATATTTTGCATACGACCTCGGAATTCGACGAAACCACTTTTGTTGGGTCCGGGATGTCAAACTATTGCTAAGTTTCAAATTTCATAATTTTTGAAGCTAGTATGTGAGCGGGGCAAAAGAAAATGTGATTGGTCAATTTCTGTTAAAATGGGTCGACCTAAAAATGGCCGTTTTTCAAACGAGCTCAGAATTCGACAAAACTGGTTCTGTTAGGACCGTATCATCAAAACAAAGCTAGATTTATTTTTCTGGAATTTTTCGATTCAGTTTGTGGCCCTGGCAAATTGAAATGTACGTTCAAATTAAATATTGAATGTTTTATATTTTAATTTGAAAAATAACTGACTGTAACAGTCAAATTGGCCAACGAAACATATCGCATTGTGTCCGGAATGGTGGTATTTAGCTAGGGGCGACAGTCGTTGGGTTTGATTTCGAGTCCGTTTGTGAAAACACTATTTAAAATTTCCTATATAGCTTCGACCAATAGGAATTTTTCTTTTAAAAAAAAATCGAAAAACCCTAGCCGCCTTAGCCGATTTGGACGATCCAGGAAGGTCCGCGCTTCTCTTCCCTTTTCCGACCGCCACAGGCGACGCTAGGCCGCGCCACCACCACCAGTCGACAGCCATTCGCCTCCTCTCCACATCCGACCAAGCGCCGCCCCCTATCATCAGCTCCTCCGCCTGAATTGAAGCCAGGAAGTCGTCGACTTCCCAGCGCCGCCGCCGCCCCGATTCGCCATCGCAACCCCTCAAACCACCAGCGTCGTGAAGCCCTCGCCGGCCCCTTCCACGTCAGCATCGCCAATCATCCCCATACTTCACGGATTTTGCAAAAATCCCAAACCTAGTTTCGAAGCAAAAATAAAGGTACGACCTTTATTATTCAGAAACGAAAATAACACCATAAAGCATTGCAAAACTTTGAAAAATAATATCTTTTTCGTTCTTTAACGAAATTCGATGAAACAGGAGACACCGTGACCGCAAGGAGGCTCTCTACATTCTAGAAGAAGCCGCGGATTTTTCTGATCCTCCTACGATTTTTAGCACTGCAATAACCAATGTGAGGAATCTAAACTGAATTGTGTGAATGGAATCGCGTTGTATAAATTATATAAGCGAAGTGTAAATTATATACGCATTGTATACCTCATGTACATGTGTTGTATAAGTTATATTAGCGATGTATAAATTATACAAGCGTTGAATGAAACATATATGCTTTGAATCATGATGAAATGCAAGTGAATTATAATATATATATATATACTCCCCTCGTCCACAGACCATGGACGATATTTATTGCTTGTGATTGATGTGATATTATATGGTATGACGAATGGTTGGAAATAATTGTTTGTGGTTGATATTATGGTTGAAAAATACCCTCTTGTGGTTGAATCAAATTAGAATAGGATTGTGGAATTGAAAATAAAACATGCCGCCTGCGTGCGAACTAGATGCATGATCCCCATCGTCAAAAACCGCGAGGTTTTAAGGTAGAGCGAGGAGCCGTACTAGGGACGGTCCCGGTTTTAACTACCCTGCCGTTATGCTGCCGAAATTTTCTGAAATATTCATGTGATAGAATAATTTTCATTCGTTGAAACAAATTACATATGTTGAAACCAATATTCATGTGTTGAGTTGCAATTCATTCGTTGAGTTGAAATTCATGTGTTGAATATTATTTGAATTTAAACAAATAGCTTTAGCGATAAAAATCACATTTTTATATATATACAAACTATATCGAATATTCATGTGTTGAGTTGCAATTCATTCGTTGAGTTGAAATTCATGTGTTGAATATTATTTGAATTTAAACAAATAGCTTTAGCGATAAAAATCACATTTTTATATATATACAAACTATATCGAATATTCATGTGTTGAGTTGCAATTCATTCGTTGAGTTGAAATTCATGTGTTGAATATTATTTGAATTTAAACAAATAGCTTTAGCGATAAAAATCACATTTTTATATATATACAAACTATATCGAATATTCATGTGTTGAGTTGCAATTCATTCGTTGAGTTGAAATTCATGTGTTGAATATTATTTGAATTTAAACAAATAGCTTTAGCGATAAAAATCACATTTTTATATATATACAAACTATATCGAATATTCATGTGTTGAGTTGCAATTCATTCGTTGAGTTGAAATTCATGTGTTGAATATTATTTGAATTTAAACAAATCGCTTTAGCGATAAAAATCACATTTTTATATATATACAAACTATATCGAATATTCATGTGTTGAGTTGCAATTCATTCGTTGAGTTGAAATTCATGTGTTGAATATTATTTGAATTTAAACAAATAGCTTTAGCGATAAAAATCACATTTTTATATATATACAAACTATATCGAATATTCATGTGTTGAGTTGCAATTCATTCGTTGAGTTGAAATTCATGTGTTGAATATTATTTGAATTTAAACAAATAGCTTTAGCGATAAAAATCACATTTCTATATATATACAAACTATATCGAATATTCATGTGTTGAGTTGCAATTCATTCGTTGAGTTGAAATTCATGTGTTGAATATTATTTGAATTTAAACAAATAGCTTTAGCAATAAAAATTACATTTTTATATATATATATACAAACTATATCGAATATTCATGTGTTGAATTGAAATTCGTTCGTCGAGTTGAAATCCATGTGTTGAATGTTATCGTATTTTAAAATAAAATGAATCGACAATAAAAACTACATTTTTATTGTGAATATGAAGTGTTAAAAACATTCACGTGCTGAATAAATATTTTTGATAATAAAAATATTTCTTTTATCATGTATACGCTTTGATAAAAATACACACGTGTTGAAATAAATAATAGTTCGCTAGAAATATTATTATTAGCTTTGTTCTGCATATATATACATGTGTTGAACAGGGAAAATGGATTAGCTGTAGAGTAAAGAAATTATTTGCGTGCCCGACAAATAGGTAAGCCTTGATGAGTTGGCTGTGCAATTTTATTTTTATATCAACTCCTGTGAATCCCATTGGATGCGGAGTGCTGGTTATTCTGTGTGAAATAATAAACATCGCCATAGGATAGTAACAATTAATTTTGAACTACACTACATGGCATACTTCTTGACGATAGGCATACTTCATCATATTCCACATAAGCAATTGGAGCTTTTGTGACGAGGTGGAAGATTTACCATACGAGCGAGAGGCTTGTATGGCGATGATTTTATACTACAGGTTGAACTGATGACTGATATGGACTATATAAAATATAACGATAAATTGCCAAATTAATAAAAACCCCACACGGGTCTGGAGTTGACAATAATCACGTCTCTCTAGCTATTAGATACGGCACATGGACTATTTATTTCCACACGGAAACGGGGTGACGAGAATTTATTCTCTGGAGTGATTATCTATACATGCTCCCCCGTAAACACCAGAATATATCACTATAAATATGTGGATGCTTTTTAGGATTTATTGGGTACCTAACACGGCCCAATAAATTTCCAAACCCCTCCCCGTACAAAGGAGGTTATGGCGAAATTTTTCGAAATATTAAGGCGTTAGTGAAATATTTAAAGTGAAAACGAAGTTGAAAATATAGAATGAACTATGGTTGGAATTATAGAATGAACTATATTTATATATATAAATATAAATAAAATTAAAAGGAAACGAAGCCGTGCAGTTCGTGTTTCGGAATCGTAATTTGAAACGATTAGTACGAGAAATCCGACCATCGGATTTTCCCGAAACCGCAACCGCGGGGTTCGCCTTAGAAATATCTTCCCAACGGCACCAACTTTGTAGAAATCCAACGGTTGGATTGTCCGGAATGTTTAATTCAAATCTGAAGAAAAACAGCGCCAGAATCGTTTATATTTATATATAAATATAAATATAATTAAATTAAATCGAATAAGGACGCTGCAGTTCGAATTTTGAAACCGTAACTTCAAATGACTAGTGTGGAAGATCCGACCGACGGATTTTCACGAAACTGGAACCGTTGGGTTCGCTTTGGGAATATCTTCCCATTGATATAGACTTTGTAGAAATCCAACGGTTAGATTCTCCGATATGTGGAAAACAAATTAGGGGAAAAACAGCGCCAGTGCCACGACACGACCTGAAACGTCGTTTAATTAAATATGGCATTTTTAAATAAATAAAAATGGCGAAAAAATCGTTATAAAATATTATAAGCAACATAGATTGCAAATAGACCAATTGGGCTTGAATTGTTTGATATTTGATGGTTGTATGGGCTTGACACGAAAATAACACTAAAGAACTGAAAGATGGATGTCGAATAATATAACCATGGAAAGAATCGATTTAAATTCTAATGACGGGAATTATTTGAAAAGGCCGAGCTAACCCTCATTTCAAATAATTTATCGAGCGATTCGAATTGGAAAATGCAAAGACGATTCAAGACCGACGATCTTCGTATCGGTTGGATGGGCGCTGCTGAGGTTCCTGACTGGAGTAGCTACCAGAAAGGAACGGAAGTAGTAGCCGTCTGAACGTATGTGTTGATTGGACGGATATACGAGGAATTTGACGCCTCCAGTTTCGTTCAGACCCAGAACGGACTTGTAAATGGACTGTGTGTCTGACATTGGATTTTGTTCTATACTGATTAATCTCTGTTAAATATATATCTGTTTGGCGGCGGAGAATTTATTCTTTTGCTTAACGCCCTTCTCTGAGACCTACGAGCTCAGAGGTTATATATCGATAGAAATCAATCGTATGGAGTGGACTGCCTATGTGGCATGCCAAGATGCTGTTATCAAGGCTTCTGTTGCAAAGCAAAGTCTTGTGGATGATGATCAAAGCACGGTCTGCGTGGCCTGGCTTTGTGTATAGCGTGGATTCGCGAGCCTCACACCTCGGTATGAGTTAAAAACGGGATACGGGCCGCTGGGAGAGCACGGCGTTTCTTTCTAGCTATGGTGGTGTCAGTGACTTACCAGCCCTGACATTTATATCTACTTTTCACCTTTGTGGTTGTTGGAATGCGAGGCGCCTCGATTATAGGTCTGTAAGGACCGGGAAACGTGTGTTCAGGAATTGCCAATCCTCAAACGTAAGAGAGGACCGGCCCAGCCGATCCAGGGGTTACCCAGAGTGTGTAGTCCTGAGGCATTTGCTAGAATGTCTCGAAGTGGAGAGGAGCTTGCCCCTTGCCTCGACTCATGACGGAAATCCAATTTCCAATACGAAATAACGGACTCGATTGTAGAACTAGTATGGATACATAGTATATGGTAGCTATGCCGCCTATGATTGATATTTATGATGCTATTCATTTTTGAAACATATATGCACTAGTAATAATATCAAATGATTTTGCTTTATACGTATCAAGCATATTTGGCCATTATAAGGTAAAACTCTATCCTCCGGCTTGCGTTGCATTGTATGATGGGACTTGAGTCTTATAATGGCTTCATTCTTTTTAAAAGCATTGCGTTGTTTTAAAAGAATTTACTTTGTTTTAAATGCACTAGCAATCACTGGAGTAAACCCGTTCCGCGAAAGTGGCGTGGTCCTATGATTTGCTTATTACTGTTGTTTAACTGTTAAATAGATTCCTCATACCAGTCCCCATGACTGACTCGTTGTTTGTTTCACTTTGCAAACGCGGGTGCCCTTATTTTCACACGAGCAGCCTAGTTCACAGGTGACAGGTTGTTTTTGGCTCTGCACTGTTGCATAGAGTGCATTTTGGCTCATGGCGAGGCTGACTTCACAGAGACGACTTTGACATTTTCCGCCATTATTGTACTTATATTATGATCCCGCCACTGGCGATGCAGACTGCTTTACTTTCAGTACTTCTTATTGTATGTATATGTACCGCCTTCGGCGATGTAGACTGTACCCTTATTATGTCTCACTGTATGTATATATTCCGCCTCTGGCGATGATGACTGATCACTTCCCTTTATTTACTAAGTTATATCCTACGCTATGCTATTCTGATGTTATTACATGTTGTGATTCCGCTGTCATATCCATGTAAAAAATTTCTATTTATTGTTCTGCTATTATCTGTACTCTGCTATGATGATTAATGTGTTATATTCCAATGATTATCCTTAATACCGCCCCTCGGATTTTGGGATCGTCACACACTCGATTCATGAAACGCCCAGTCCATTTAATTGCCCAGTCCATGAAATGCCCGGTCTATAGAAACTCCCAGTCCATAGAAACGCTCGGTCCATAGTAATGCCCGGTCCATAGAAACGCCTAATCCATATAAATGCCCGGTCCATAGAAACGTTTGGTTCATAGAAAGGCCCAGTCCATAGGAATGTCCGATGCACAAAAACGCCCAGTCCATAGGAATGTCTAATCCACAGAAATGCCTGGTCCATAGAAACGCCGGGTCCATAGAAATTCCTGGTCCATAGGAATGCCCGGTCCATAGAAATGCCCGGTCCATAGAACGCCTGATCCATAGAACTGCCCGATCCATAAAACTCCCGATCCATAGAAATGTCCAGTCCATAGAAACGCCCGATCCATAGAACTTCCCAGTCCATAGGAACGCACGATCCATATAACTACCCAGTCCATAGAACGCCCGATCCATAAAACCGCCCGATCCACAGAATTGCCCGGTCCATAGGAACGCCCGATCCATAGAACTGCCCAGTCCATAGAACGCCCGATCCATAATTTTTCATGTCGATCACTGATTTTTGCTTGCGCAACACGCACAAACACCACCAATCAATCTCAAACACTATCGATCAATCTCAAACACCACCGATCCAACTTTGATCAACAAATCAACCATTGATTCAAGCAATAATCAACAAACATTAAAACAACGATTCAACAAATGATCAAATCAATAAATTGATCTAAACATAGAATTAACATATGAAATTATCGTTTATAAGTTGCTAGTTTAGATCCTATGGTGATTTGAATTAAAATCATACTTACATTGATTAGATCTATGCAAAAAAAAACTTGAAATGACGAACATAAGATCATACAATCTGTATACTTGATTGAATCCGCGTGAGAGATGCTTATCACTCACCAATTCTTCGAATTAACTCGAAATCGCTAAATTATCAATCCGGACAGTGAAGAATATGCTTCAAACCTCTTGATTTGATGCGATCTCTCTTCACTTGACATAGATCTAGCTTCAAACGATGTAGACCTTCTATTCTCTTATGTAGATCTAGAATTTAAATGGTGGAAAGGTGTATTTGATTGAGCAAGGAGGATCACAAGCTCAACCAAATGAGAGAATTAACCCCTTCTCTATACCCTAGCCCTCTATTTATAGCCAACAACCCAAGCCTTAGCGGGCCTCAGAAATCAGCCCACTAATGCTTAATTAAACCTAGACAGAATTTGTAAAACACAAAAACAGCGATTCCTCCCAAACCGCTGAACCAAATCTTTAATGTGACCACTCAACGGAATTGGCATCATCATATATTTTCCAATGAGACCGATCTCAGCACCTGATTTGACCCCAGTCAAATGTTATTCCCCGTACAAGACTAACAGGGGAAAAATGGTCATAAAATAAAATTGGTAAAAATTATGGACATGTCTTACATCCCCACAAACAGCATATCAAAGTATGAGAATGATCCAACCCTCAGGGAAATAAATAAAAATATTTTATGATCCTTGGATACGTAAAATGCAGGTTGTTACATTCTCCCCCCCCCCCCCCCCTTAGGAATTTCGCCTATGAAATCCCAAGCAAACACAGGCGACTAAAACAATCAGAACAATTCTGCATGCCTATCATCCACAAACATCCAATACTATCATCCAAATGAGCAACCATCAAACCATGCATCCATAGCCTTATCCTAGCACATAAAATTTTAACAACCACAACAATAGTCAACAACAACACCAACAATCACAGTAGTACAGGTTACAACGGGGTAAGAATGACAAAACATTAATGGGTCATACTAATGAAGAGTTCTGGACGGATCGTCTTCATATTCTCTTTCGTCTTCTACGTACAATCGTCACCATCCTCACTCCATTGTACCTTGACTAGCTTAACCGTCTTCCACCTAAGATATTTTGTGTCAGTCCCCACAACGCGAAGTGGCTTACGAGGTTTCGTAACCACGATCTCGACTTCTAGGTCTTCGTACTGCTCCGAAAATATCACCACATCCGAATCATGCATACACTTTCAAAGAAATGACACATGGAAAATATTATGCACATTCGACATCTTCTCGGGTAACTCCAACCACATGCGAGCTTTCCAATTCGCTCGATTATCGAAAACGATCCAACAAATCTCGGAGCTAACATTCCTTTGCTTCCGAACCGAACAACATGCTTCAACGGCGAAATCTACACGAACACCATATTACCAACGTCGAATTCCAAATCTTTTCGACGCTTATCGACATAACTCTTCTGACGATATTGGGTTGCCTTCATTCTTTTTCGAACAATTTCAGTATAATCTAAGGTTTCTCCTATCATCTCAGACCCAAGTATCAACTTATCTCTAGTATCTAACCAACATGCTGGAGAATTACACGGTCTACCATACAACGCCTCATATGGTGCCATGCTCGACTGGTAACTATTGTTATATGCAAACTCGACTAGATGTAGATGGTCCTCCCACGATCCTTCGAAGTCCAAAACACATGCCCTCAAGAGATCTTCCAAAAGTCGGTAAACCCTCGCGATTTAACCATAGATTTGGGGATGATAAGCCGTACTTAAACACAACTGGATTCCCAAAACTTCTTGCAGAATCTTCCAAAATCCACTCGTGAACAATAGATCTCGATCACTCACTATGCTCATCGGGATACCATGGAATCGAATTATCTATTTTATTTAAAGCTCAACCAACTTCTATGTTGTCCTATTTGATTTAACATGAATAACCTTGCACTTTTGGTCAAGCGCTCCATGATGAACCAAATTCATTCGTTCCCTGCCTTGGTTCTAGGTAGCCTATCGATAAAATACATCGATATCTACTCCCACTTCACGTAGGAACTTCCAATGGCTGAAATAAACTACTCGGCTTCTACTGTTCCGCTTGACAGTTCATGCGTTTGGAAATGAACTTTCTGACATTCCATGTGAACACTTGGTTCTTCTTTGTCAATCATGTTAATGATGTAGCTATCTTGGAGAAATCCTTGATAAACCATTGGTAATAACCTGCCAATCCAAGGAAACTTTTCACGTCCGTCGCATTCTTAGGTACATCCCAATCTTGGGTTGCTGCCTCTTTAGTGGGGTTAACCGCTATTCCATTTCCAGAAACAACATGGCCTAAGAGCCTTATTTCGCTCTTCCATAAGTGACACTTCGAAAACTTAGGTTTCAGTCGATGCTTTCGCAAGGTTTCCAAAACAACTCGCAAGTGCATCTTGTGCTCTTCCTCATTCCGAGAGTAAACTAGAATATCACCCACTAACACAAGTACGAACTTGTCCAACTAATCTTTGAAAACCTTATTCATAAGATCCACAATATACGATGGTCCATTAGTCAACCCGAATGACATCACTAACTATTCAAAGAAACTGGATTGTGTCCTAAAAGCAAGTTTCGACACACTATCCTTCGCCACTCTCAAATGGTGAAATCCTGTTGCGAAATCCATTTGAGAAAACACCTTGGCCTCGTGAAGCTGATCAAACAAGTCATCTATTCTCGGCAACAGATACTTGTTCTTCTTGGTCACCTTGTTCAGCTCACGATAGTCCACACATCATCTTAATGAGCCATCTGCCCTGGTTCCAAACACAACTGGTACACCCCATTCGGATACACTTCTCTGAATGAATCCTTTTCCTAAAAGGTCACGAACTTGCACCTCTAACTCTCGTTGTTCCTTAGGCGCCAACCGCCTAAGAGGCATAACGATAGGTCTAGCACCCTCGACCAAAGTGATTCTGAACTCAATCTCACGATGCCGCGGAAAGCCTTTGTGACAGTCGCCCCGTACGAATCAAAAATTTCCCCGAAATGCGTTGTATCCATGCCTGACTATCACGAGATGATCGCCAAAGGGGTTTGAAACTTGCCGAAGAACTTGTAGTATATCTCATAGCGCAGGGAATAAAATATAATAATAACATAACTTGACATAAAACAGGCGAGACAATACATAAGCTGAAAACTAAACCATATCCATTAGGGTAGCGGAATCCAAAACACGGCTTCATATCCAATTATTACAACTTTAAAATACTGTCTCTAAAAGTAAAATTAAAGAGGTACACTACTAATGACCAAAGCAGAGACCATCAACAACATAGGAAGAATATATGTACAGTACGTGGAAGCCTCCTGCTCATCTCCGGATAGCTACTCGTGCATAACCACCTAACCTGTCTCTAGTATGCTCATTTACGAGCACCTAGAGTAATAAGAAGAGACATAAAACTCTGGGTCATACGAAAGTCTGGATGTGAGCGATAGCAAGTCTATAACTGGATAAAGCAATAACAGGTATAAATAGTCATACCTGACTTGGACCTACAACCAAAGAGTTAGCACAACAAGATGTACAATACTCTAAGGTGACACTAACATAGAGTGTAAAGTGGAAGTGTGCATGTCATGGTGATAGCAAACATCAAACATAGAAATCATCCTCACATCTCTCACTCAATGCGTAAAGCACACGATTATCCACCACTTTGATCACCAAATCTATTGGGGCCATGACGGAGTCCCACTCCATACAACTATTGCTATGACCATACTTCCCTGGTCTATAGTCAATAACCCTACCCAGTCCACACATCCCTGGTTCTAGGTTAAGGGCCAACCAGTTCACACTTCCCTGGCTCTGGTTTGTCTACATGTCCCCTCTCTCAATGGTGAACCAAAGTTATAGATATCGATAACCCCTTTGCACACGTCCCGCAGCAAAGCCCAACTCTTGAAGTTGGTTCCCAACTGGATCCTGAGCGATAACTTCTCATTTGTACTTCCTTTGCATCTCGGGTTTTGGTCGGATTAAAGTTGATCTTCAAAAGAATTTACGATCGTCGTCACGTGGTAGAAGCTCAAATCAAGTTCGGTTCAGAGTAGTCATCACATCTCGGTCCGCGGTCATCATCGGGGTCGGGTCGGGGTCCTCCCTGAGCGGTTCGTGACCCCCCTTCATAGGCGGTTCGTGGTCCCATGTTCCCCTGGTTCGTGGTCCCCCGTTCGCCCCCTGGTTCGTGGTCCGTCGTCCCCTCCCCCTCGAGTCATGGTCCTCCCTTCCTGGTCGAGGCGGTTCGTGACCCTC
Source organism: Allium sativum (assembly GCA_030737875.1). Lineage (NCBI taxonomy): Eukaryota > Viridiplantae > Streptophyta > Magnoliopsida > Asparagales > Amaryllidaceae > Allium > Allium sativum. Next base: position 1,009,804,154 of record CM060926.1, on the reverse strand, counting down.
CTAGTAAAGGCGATTCATTACCATGATCTTGCAGCGGTTCGTGAGACATACCCCCTTCAGGAACCAAAGTCCTTCTGGGCGGTTCGTGAGGCATACCCCTTCAGGAACCGAAATCCTGCAGTTTTTCCAACAAGCTAATTTCGCCAAATGACGGCGTTTTCAACCATTCTAACTTTCCTATGAAGTCATAAAACATACAAAACAACAGTAGTAACATGTAGAATCAACCAAAACAATAATTTCATATGTTAATTTAGATCAAACATGCCCAAAATCATGATTTTTCCCTTAAACATATGATTTTCCCCTTAACTATAGGATTAGCAAACTTAATCCAAATTCATACCAGTGACATAATATTATATTTTAGAATTTCTACATATTTTTCCAGAATTTTTCGATGATTAATTTCTCTAATTATCACTAATCACCCCTAATTAGCCATAATTAGTGTATAAACATGTAAGTCACTCACCTTAGCCACAAATAAATTATAGAGCTAAAACTTATAATGATTTTCCATGGATTCCTATGTAGTGCAGCAGCCTCAACTCTGATTTGATGCTAATTTCACTTGATTTGATGTAGTTTTGCTCAATTAGTGATTAAATGGTGACCATGGAGTAATTTAGAAGATGGAGGCCATTACTAGGGTTAGAGGAAGGTTTGTGGCGGCTAGGAAAATGAAAGGAGACGATTCTCCAACTCCTTTCACCCCTCCCATATCCCTAATCCCGAAATGGGTTATGGGCCTAGCGGTTAATCACCTAATTAATCCCGATAATGCTGTTTTCCATCTTCCAAACCTTCTTTCAGCCATATCTCCCAAACGTTAAGTCTGTTTGATTAATGTGACCACTCTACAGAAAGGTAAACCATCATTCGAATCAAATGGAAGTGGTTTCAGGTCAAAACTTTTTACTAATCAAAAGTTATAGGCGAAACAAGATTCGCCAGGGGGAAAATGGTCATTTAAAATGTGGCAAAAATCGTGAATATGGGAAATAACCCCATACAGTCGTTTCCCGAAGTTACACGACCATATAACTTCGTATGAGAATAAAATAAATATTCTACGATCCTCCAATACGTAGAATGCTGGTCGTTACACTCTCCTCCCTTAAGAAATTTCGCCCCCAAAATTCCTTAACCAAGAAAACATACAATGGTGCCACGCATACCTATCAACCATTTACAAACAATCAAACATATATAACAAACACAACGAGCCTATCCTAGCATGCGGTTTACTAACAAGGGAATAACTCTATCACGATTAATAGGGATTTTGAGCTCTTGTTAATGGCGTCACCTTCCGATCCCATTACTTCTGGTCTGCCTCCTCCTCCACCTCCTATTCCTCCAGATCCTTTAATTGTTAATTTGGATTCTGGTACTTCGCAAATGTCAATTCAGAGCTTCTTGATTCAAATCCTCTTTTGATTTCGAAATTTGGTTCTTCCTTTGATTCTAATCCTGCAAATTTAAATATTTGTTCTGATAATCCTATGATTCCTAGTCTTATCATTTCATCAAACACTTCGAAATCTCTCCCTCCAGTTCCTCTTTTCAGATCTGGAAATCAAGATTTGGCTAATTCTCGTCCTAGTGGTGCTACCAATAATAATCAGGCTTCTTTTAGTCATAATCCTTCCAATCCACTTTGCAATATTTCATCAAATATACCTAATTCCAACTCGTCATCTTCTAAATTTGATTACCGTTCTCTTTTCACAAAGCTTCCTCATAATGCTGGAGCTTATAAACCAATGCAATTTGTTATAAATAGAGATGGCCGATCAAATGAGCTTCCTGATCTTGTTAAAGCTGAAGGAATGAATCATTGGAAAGATTATTTGGTGGGTTTTTTCTTGGACGGTACACTCTCATATCTCTCACTTGTGAATTTCTTGCGTGGTAATTGGAAACTTCAGGGTGATATTGATATAAAGTCTGATGGAGTTAAATTCTTCTTTAAATTTGCAAATGAAATTGAAAGAGAAAGGGTTTTAAAATCTGATCCCATTTTTATTAAAGGCAGGATGTTCATCATTACTGAATGGGATCCTTCAATTGGAGATTCTCAATTGCAAATTAAAAAGGTACCAATTTGGATTCATCTTCACTATATTCCTCTTTTGCTTCTGACGTTAGTAGGAATTAATTGGCTTTCTTGTCATGTTGGCAAATTAATCTATTTTGACACAAGTACTGAGAGGCTTCAAAGATTTAGCTATGCAAAAGCATTAGTCGAGATATCCACTGATTATGAGCTCCCTAATCGGATTGATATGGGAGTTTTGGATGATAAATCTCCACCAGTAAAAATTGTATATAACTGGAGGCCTTTAATTTGTACTCATTGCAAAATTTTCGGGCATGCAACAAATAATTGTGACGTGAATGTTCAAGTAGAGGATGCTCATCTTGAATCTATTAATTGTCCAAAGCAGGATGAAGTGGAAATTTTAAAGTGTGGAGTTAAATATGGTGGTAATTACCTTGGAAGGAAAAATAATGTAGGCCAGTTCAGGAAAATGCCTTTGAAGGAAGGAAATACACAAGGATGGAATAGGGTTGTGAACAAAAAGAAATTAGTGTGGCAAAAGAAGGAGAATAGTGTTAATAATAATGTTATAGATGAAGTCAATAAATCAATTGAAGAGGTAGTGCAACTGAATGATACCAGTCACTTAGAAGGAATTGCAGAGATGAATAATGAGGAGACCATGGATGTGAACAAAGATATATTAAGTAAAGATAATCAAAACATTGTCATAGTTGAAGTAAATGGGAAATGTATCATTCAAAGTAAGAATACTGCAAAGGAAAAAGATAAAGCAGTTTTGAATAATTGTGACAAGGTGGCTTTTAATGACATTCTTTAGGAGGAAGTCGCTAAAGAATTCCATGTTCACAACCCTTTTGATATTTTAAATGAAAAAGAAAGTGCTAACTCTGAATCTGTTCAAGCTTCTATTTCCGATCCTTCATCTTCTGTTAATATCTCCTCATCCAATGTTTCATCATTTTCTTTTCAATCCCCTATCTCAACGTCCTTAAATTTGCATGGGACTTCTCCTTATTCTCATCTTTCTACCCCTCCTCATATAATTCTTCCTCCTCCAGCTTTAAATCTGCTTCTTCAGCAAATTTGAATTCTTTTACTATTGGTAATAGTTCTACTCAAAATGGTAGCAAGAAGAAAACTGAAGGTAGAAAGAAGAAAGCTAATAAAGTCAATGTGGTGGATAATGAAGATCTTAATGAAGGGAAAGAGTTTGGTCCAGAGGATGTTATGCCATTTACTGGCAATACAAGTAATTCAACAAGACATACTAGGAGTAATCCTACAGTTTTAGTGTATCCCCTTTAATTTAAATGAAGAATTCTATTGGTTTTTGGAATGTTCGAGGTGCAAATTTGCCCTCAAAGCAATGTGTGATTAAATCTTTGATTAAAGATAATTCAATTTAGTTGATTTGTATTTCAGAGACAAAATTTGACGCAGTGTCAACATTGAAAGCTGCTAATTTCATTGCTCCATCCTTGAACTTTGATCATAATCTTGCTAAAGCACCATTTGGTAGATTATTAACCTTGTGGAATCCTGTTTTCTTCTCCTTATCTAAATTTTTTGAATCTGGTCAGCTTATTCATTACAGTTGTATTTTCTGCCTTCTAACTCTAAATTTTACCTCACTTCTATCTATGCTCAAAATTCAGTTTCTCTTCGTCAATCTTTCTTTGATCATATTAAACTTTTGAATCCCTCAAATGAGCCTTGGCTTTTAGGAGGCGATTTTAATTGCATGTACAGTTGCTCTCACAAATTTGGTGGCTACCCTTTATCTATTAAAGATTTAGCTCCTCTTAATCATATGATCATCTCTTCTAACCTGTTTCCAGTTAAAGAATTTTGTTTTTCCTTTTCTTAGACTAATTGTTCAAGGCATGGCCCTCCTACTCTTTGCAAGCTTGATCACGTTTTTGCTAATTCTGCTCTTTTTAATTCCCTTTCTCCTCTCTTATCTGATCATAATCCTTTACTGTTCTATTGGGGGTTTGATGACTCTATTAACAAGAGTAAGATTCTTTTAATTTTTTTAATTTTTGGTGTAATCACCCAGATTTTTCTATTATTCTCTTGCAGGTTTGGAGCTCTCAGCAAAACAGTAATCCTATGTCTAATATTTTGCAAAAACTGAAGTTTCTTAAAGTTCAATTAAGGTCTTGGTCTTCTGCTAATTTTGGTAAAAATGCACAGAAGTCTAATAATATTAAAGCTAAGCTAGAGTATGTGCAGTATGATATTCAAAGGAATCTGTTTGATATGGACTTGGTTCAAAAAGAGATTGATCTAAAAGGCAAGCTCAGAGAAGCTTTGGATATGGAATTGTAGGGTTTTCATCAAAAAGCTTTTATTAGGCGGGAATTGGAAGGTGATAGAAATTCAAAATATTTTCATAATTCCATTAAAATTCAGAAGTTCAGAGCTTCTATATTTCTAATAAAGGATATGAATGGTTATATTCAGTCTGATGAAGGTATGATTAATAAGGCTTTTGTTCAATACTTTTCATCCATTCTAGCCAACCCCTTTTCATCTGTTGACATAAATCCATTATTCAGTATAAATCTTCCAACCTTATCCCATGTGCAAGCTGCCAATCTCATATAGAATATTACTGTTCAAGAAGTGAAAGATTTAGTTTTTGGTTTAGAGCAACTCCAACAGAATTACGACTCGTAATGTTACGAGTCGTAATATTTAGGGAAGATTTGTTTAAATCTCCCAACAGACGGGCGCCGATTTAATCGGCGCCCCCTGATTTTATCGGCGCGCAACGATACAATAAAAAACGAATATTAATACCTACAGCAATTTGTCCTAATAGAAATACACAAAACAATGAAATACACTGTGGTACTGGCCCCTCAGAATATTAATGCCTGCAGCAAACAAATGGTAGGTGGGACCAAGAAATGTGGACATGCGGCAATTATTTGGGTAGCTGGGTCGAAAAAGTGCAGCAACACGTGAACTTCTTTTGTTTCGTAGTGGCAACAGTGTTTCATTTTGGAATTAATTAGTGCGCGGGTCGATTAAATCAGCGTGCCACACATATTCTTGATTTTGAATTGAACGGAGAGTATATCCCTGAATATTCAGAGAAGGAATTACTGTTGGGCACAGTTTTTGCTCAAATTCAGTATTCAGACCATGAATTTCATGTTTGTTGGAGTTGCTCTTAGAAGCAAGTAGTTGTAGTGGTCCGGATGGATTTAACTCCTTTTTTATGCAAAAATGTTGGAATGTAATTGGGGATGATGTTACAAAAGCAATCCTTCATTTTTTCCTGTATAATGAGCTTCCTTCCCGTTTGTCAGCTACTGCAATTTCCCTTATCCCTAAAGTATATAATCCAGCCTCTGTATCAGACTTTCGTCCAATCTCTTGTTGTAATGTCATTTATAAAATAATATCCAAAATTCTTGCAAATAAAATTCAAGTGGTCTTGCCATCTATCATTGCTTCTAATCAGTCAGCTTTCATCAAGGATAGATCTATCTCCGATAATATTTTACTTACTCAAGAATTTCTGTATGGTTATAATAGGGTTAATATCTCGCCAAGATGCATGTTGAAGCTTGATATTAAAAAATCATTTGATACGGTTGCATGGCATTCAATTTTTGCAATTTTGGCAAGGATGAATTTTCCTCTTCCTTTTATAGCTTGGATTCATACATTAATTTCTTTACCTTATTATTCTATTGCTAGAAAAGGTTGTCTACATAGGTATTTCAAAGGATCTCAAGGTGTTCGTCAAGGAGACCCAATTTCACCTTATCTTTTCATTATTGTAATGGAGTTTCTAAATGCTTTGCTGAAGGATCAAGTCTTAAAGAAGAAGTTGGATTTACATCCAAAGTGCAAATTTCCTTTGATTAATCATCTTCTTTTTGCAGATGATTTAGTAATTTTTACTTAGCCTTTTGTTCATAATATACAAAGTGTTTTGGATACTCTCCACCTCTTTCACTCAATCACTAGTCTTCAATTAAATTTGTCTAAATCTCATATTTTGGTCATTGGTTTATCTGTAGCTAAGAAGAAGGATATCATTGATAGATCAGGTTTACTTGAGTTACCAATGAATTCATTTTACCTTGGTTTGCCTCTTATAAGCTCTCGAATTACTAAGATGAACTGTTTTCCATTATTTGAGAAAATCATTGATAAACTTCAACAATGGCCTTCTTGTAAACTATCACAAGGTGGAAGACTTGTTATTGTTCAATTTGTTGCTCTTGCTTTCACAACTTATTGGTCTCGCCACTACATTTTACCAGTGAAGTTTGTTCAGATGATAGAATCTTCTCTCAATAGATTTTTATGGCTTGGGGATCCTTTTGCAAAGGGCTTAATCCCTATTTCCTTTTCTAAGGTATTTGAATCTAAAGAGTTTGGTGGACTGGGTATAACCAATTTATCTCTCTGGAACAAGTCTGCTATTTCTTCATTCATTGATAAGTTGTTTGCTTCAAAGGGTAGCCTATGGTCGGAATGGGCTTCCAGAAATTTAATTGGGAATAAACAGTCTTGGGTGATGGATGTTCCTCAAAATGCTAGCTGGAGTTGGTGAAATATTTCAAAGTTAAGAAGCTCATTTTTGCCTTATGTCCAATGCAACTACAAGTTCATTCAGAATTTATCTTTTTGGTTCTCTCCATGGGTTAAACCAGGTTTGATTCTGAGCTCTATTGTTGAATTTAATTTGAGATGTCGATCTGGGATTGCTGAGAATGCCTTAGTTCAAGATTATATTTATGATGGTAAATTAGTTCTTCCATACTCTAGTTCGGCTGTTCTGAGAGCACTCTGGATTGAACTTACCGATAGTTTTAATATTCATGGCGACGGTAGTATTCTTTGGGGTGGTAAAGAACAATCAATAAAGCATGTTTATGAGTTAATGAAAGGTGAAAAATAGGTTTTTCCATGGTCCAAAAGAATCTGGAATTCTGGTAGTTCGGCAAAGGAGAATCTTTATTTATGGAAGGTCATGGCAAAATTTGGCATTGTGCCTGTCAATATTTTCTTGTTATGCAAGTCTGCTGAGGAATCGAATACACACTTGTTTTTCGAATGTAGCTACTCTTTTTTGGTGTGGGCGAGGCTTTTATCTGTTGGTGGTTTTTACAAGCCTACAAGCGTAAGTAAACTTGAATGGTTCAATGTATATAAAGCAACCATGTAATGTCCCGTATTTTAGCGATATAATAATTAATTTAATTAATTATTTAAATAGTGATATAGAGAATTAAATGGTTGTTTAATTAAATAATAGTGAATATTTAATTAATATAAATAATAGAATAATATATTTATTTCTGAGACAACCGGAAATAGTGAATTGACGATATGGTATGGACTGGACAATTTAAAATATATATAATTCAGTTTGGAATTGAATTCGAATAACGAATATATTATTTTAACGACAGTTAAATGTATAATTATATTATAATTATAATCGAGCTTGAAATGGCGCGGCAGTTCGCTATTTGGCGATTTGAACTTCAACTGAATATACAGGGTCCGTTTTAAATTGGATTTCTGTGAAACAAGAAACATACGGAACTGGTGAAGTATATTTTTCTAATGGAAGAGAAAAATCGGGATTTCATTGTGTAGATTTTGATTTATGTCCAAATCAAATTTTAGAAAAGTCGCTATGGAATTCCTTTGAAATTTTTAAATATATATTTATATTATAAAAGGATATTTCAATATAAATCGAATATCGATATAACTGGGAATTTTGAAATATCGAGTTATAAAACACATTAGAGCTGTATGATATTCTATTGTGAATATATACGATAATATATATTTATTTATATTTAATTTAATTATTTTTAAATATATTGATATATTTAAATGGGTTATTTAGAGCTTTAAAAATAGCCAGTTTTGCAAACAACCTCCGTTTTTTAGGAAACTAATTTTGTTGGATCCGCAATATTAAAGTATTGCCAGATTTCAATTTCCGTGATTTTTGGGGTCACTGTGTGGCCGTACGGATTTTTAATGTGAAAAACAGTCAGTATTTCGATGGTTAAAAATACGCTGTGTGAGCAAGCGGGGTCGGAATTCGACGAAACCAGTTTCGTAGGGTCTGTAATGTCGAACTGTAGCTGCATGTCCAGTTTCATAATTTTTGGGTATCGTATGTGATTATAGGAATTTTTAACAATAAGAAAATATAACGTTTGCTTAAAATAAAACTAAATAATCAATAAAAAAATCATTTCTCTTCTCTATAAATACCCTACCCACCCTCTAAACCTAATACATTTCCACGGTTAAAATTTCTCAGCCGCCACCTTCAAACAAAATGACGTGAGGAAAATCAAACTTCAAAAATCCAAAACAAATGGATTTAAATTCCTATAAATTATAAAACATATATATTTGCATTTCTGAATGGATTCTCTTCGATATGGTATAGTCTTTGTGGGGTGCGACGCGTCCTTGCGGATGTCGAAAACATGCAGTAAGAACTAGTGTTGACGAAATCGAAGGATTTAAGCTTCTATTCGCGATTTGGATGTTAGATTTGGGTTTGTGGAGGGATTTGGCTTCGTTTGTGGTTTCTGTGTGCAATTCAATGTTGATAAGTTGTCGCCCCATTTCTTGTAGTTCGCGAGGAGCTGTACGATGGAAGTGCAGGGGTGGCATCGAGCTTCACTTAGATGGTTTGGGGTTGAGGAGACTGAGATGAGAAGTTCAACGATGGGATGAATCTTGATTTCCATAGAGGAATGGAAGGGTATGACGTGGATTAAGGATCGGAAATGGCATAACTTTGAAAACAGGTATCGGGGAAGAAGAACACCGTTTAGTGTGGTACGGGCTTGGCGGGTTTGGGCCGAAAGAAAGAGGGTAAAAGCCCATTTGAAGTTTTAATTTAAGTTTATTTTTAAATTAAATAAGGTTCAAACTTTTAAATGCCATATCTTAGTCATAAGATATCAGATTTGGACAAAACAAGATCCATTAGGATCATATGAATGAGAGCTTCAAAATGGAACTGACTGGGAGTGAATTGGAGTCCGTTACAATTTATAGCAAAATAAATTGTCCGTCCGAATCAAGCGATGGTTATCGTTATTAACGATGATCGTCCAATGTGAGTTAAACTCACCAACTCTGAACAGTTATATTTTTATAACATATTTTCAGAACTGATAATTATCTGTTGATTGCTGTGTGTTAACTGTTTGGTTGAATTGCTTATGTATTGGTTGAAATTATAGATAACGATATATATAAATTGTTAATCAAATATTGATTCTGTTTAGTAGAATATTTCATATTGAAATGAAATCGATGTTAATTATATTGTTTAACATCTGTGATGCAGGGAAACAGGTTGGAGGGATCCAACTGGATTCCTCAATATTTTCAATATTGTTCTTTTCATATATTGTAATACATGATGTGATATATAATCTGTTGTTGATTATGTGTGTTTGAATGATATCGATCATTGTATTTGGTATTTTAAATACCGTAAGAAAATACTGGAATGTAGAAAAGGGGATTTTCAAAGTGTATTTGAAAATAAAATTATTTATATAAAATCAATGGATTTTATATATAAAAGAAAAAGGATTTTATAAAAGAAAATAGTTATAAAATCAAAAGGGTTTTGAAAAGGAAATATTTATGGGAAATAAATATGATAAAATAGAAAAGGAAGTATTTGTAAAACATTTACAAATAGAATAGAAGAGGGAATATTTGTAAAACATTTACAAATAGAATTATAAAGGAAATATTTATTTAGAAAATAAATAGAATTATAAAGGAAATATTTATTTAGAAAATAAATAGATTATAAAAGTAAATACTTGAAAAATGAATAAAATTGTATAAAAAGAGAATTTTACATTAGGAAGGTTTAGACCCGTGCTTCGCACACGGGTACAACAGAATATGAATTTAAAGTAGAGTTTAAATAGAAATCTATTTTAACAGATAAGTGGAGAAGATAAATTTATAAATAATATTCTATAAATTAAATAAAATGTTTATCATTGGATAAATAGAATATAAAAGTCAGGACTTATATAGAGAAGTAAGAATCGATTTCAACATCGATTTTTGAAACTGAATATGGACGAAGAGTTAGTCGATTAAGAGTTAATCGAATTAGAGTAATTGATTAGAGTTAATCAGTTATAGTTAACCAGTTAGAGTTGACCAGTTAGAGTTAACCAGTTAGAGTTGACCATTTAGAGTTAACCAGTTGAGTTAATTGAAATATTAGTTATTCAATTAGAGTTAATCGAATATTAGTTATTCGAATAAAGAGTCAACCAGATAGAGTTAATTGAACATAGTTAATCGAATTAGGATTTAATTGAATATTAGTTATTCAATTAGAGTTGATCGAATATAGTTATTTGAGGTAGAGTTAGTCAAACATAGTTATTCAGGATGAGTTGCCATTTCGTATGATTGCTAGCGTAATTCGCAGGACTGCAGATAGCCTACGGCGGTCGGATGTTTCCTGGGGGAATCAGGCGTAACAATTGTGATCGCTGCGATCTAGAGTCAAGCGAATGGAGTTAAATCGAATATTAGCTATTCAAAATAAAGTTAAAACAGACAAAGTTATTCGAATATAAGTTAATCGAATATTAGTTATTTGATAGGAGTTAATCAAAATGTGTTAATCAAAATGAGTTAGAGGAGTTAATCGAAATATAGTTAATCAATTAGAATTAGAGTAATTGAATAGAGTTAATCGATTAGAGTAAAATCGAATTAGAGTTATTCAGAGAGAATTAATCGAATATTAGTTATTCGAGAGGATATCGAATATTAGTTATTCGAGAGGATATCGAATATTAGTTATTCGAAAGGAGTTAATCGAATATTAGTTATTCGAAAGGAGTTATTGAATATTAGTTATTTGAAAGGAGTTAATCGAATATAGTTTATTCGAAAGGAGTTAATTGATAGGAGTTAATGGATTAGAGTTAATCAAATAGAGTTAATCGATTAGGGTTAATCAAATAGAGTTAATCCAATAGAGTTAATCAAATAGAGTAAATAGAATAGAGTTAATCAAATAGAGCTAACTGATAAGAGTAAATCGATTAGAGTTAATCGAATAGTGTTAATTGAATAGAGTGAATCAAATATGGCTATTCGAAGAGTGATTATCGAATATAGTTTATTCGAAGGAAAGAGTTATCGAATAGAGATTTATTCGAAAGAGAGTTACGTAAGGAAGTTTGTTAAAGATTTAAAAGGTGAACCTTGTCTGTTTCGAAGTTAGAAATGTTGTTCAGTTAAGGTCTGAGAGGTAGTTATACCCCAACTTGATTGGCCTCGTTTTTAACTAAGGAATGGTTAAGGTTCGACAGTGAAGATTGGTTAAGTGAATTTAGTTAATAAGTGTTAATGGTTCGAGTGGGCATAGCGATGTTTTATTTAACATCTTTTTAAATCCAATGAAGGAGTTTCGGAAATGTTTTCCAAATAAGAATGAGAAATATTTTCTAAATTAGAAAATAAGAATTGATGTATATATATGGAAATAGGAAATGGGTAAACGAATAAATTAATGATGAATTAATTTAAGAGATAAATGATGATTGATGATTGATCGATAGAATTTCCATCTGGAAATAATATCGTTGTTTGCACACGTGTTTTTCTTTGATAGTTAACTCACCGACTATCGAAGTTGTTGGCCATTTTTCCGTTGTCAATACGGAGAGACCGGGATCAGATTCATTATCCGAAAACCACTCTGTATGGGCATTAGCGTTGTGAATCAAATATGATGAAGATAATTGAAGACGGAGTTATGCAAGGGCTGTCATGTTGACAGAATAGTGCCTTCGGTTTGTCCAGTCCCAGGACAACTTGTATGGAAGAATGTCTGACAGAGTATATTTAATGGATCACGTAAGTTGATCTCTTCAAACGTATGTACGTTTGGTGGCGGAGGAATTCGTTTCTCTTAGTTGTATACCCGTGGTATTTTTGAGGAAATCAATTTGTGATTTGGCGGGTATGGCGATGTGACATTCGAAGTAAATGGAGGAGTGATCTGTTAAAAGATATGTTTTGACCTCGAGCCTCATCAACTGGGAAATGATAGAAATCGGGCAGGCAGCATGGCTAAGTGGGCCGCACCCAGTTAGGGTATATTGTCACCATCTAGAGAATATTCATATTTGTACTTCTTTCAATTCTGTATCTGCCGGGAACAGTTATGTTGGAATACTAACCGAGGGGTGGCAATATATTCGATACATTCAGGAGAAATGAATGGTCGGTCATGTATGGCCGAATTACGAGATGTTGTTGTTGAACTCCAGTGTATCGCTTCTAGAGTATACTGAGCGGAAGGTGGATCCATACCTTGTCATAGTTGGAATCCATTCCCCAAATAAGAGCCGCGGTTTTGATTGTATATTATATATGTAGAACGTTAGATGCAAGCGTTTCTACTAGATTTCTATTTATTTGATTTAGACATTAGTGTAATATCAGAAGAGCCTTGATATGAAGAATATTTTGGGTTATCGTAAGGTAAAAACCATCCATGTTTATGTGTGGATCGGTCTTACGACTATTCTTTCTTTTAAAAGGATTTTAAAAGTTAAACCAAGTGATTTGAGTTTACTCACACCAGTCCCATGACTGACCCAGAGTTTATTTTGTTTTGTTTTCCCTAAACTCTTGGGTGCCCAATTTTGCACGGGCAGTCAAGTAGTCGGGATTTACAGATTTTCTTGAAGAGCTGGAGCAGGGGGCTTCAGGATTATAGCTATTGTTTATTTCTGCTGTGTTGTAAGTGCTGTACTTGGTTAATGATATATATATATATACATAAGTACAGATGTGTATTTCAAAGTTATGTTAAATTTTATTCGTTCCGCTGTGAGGTTCACGTTTACTCTGATTATGTGGTGTTGTTCTTCTTTTTCTATTCTAAGTTTCTATCTTATCTATTCTCACCCTCTAATTTCTTTCATTAACTACCGGTATTTTCAATGTTTGGATAATCGACGTGGGTTTTATGTCGATGACCAAAGATCGCAAATTTCTGGGACGTTACAAACCAGGCAGAAGAGAGGAAGAACGAAGCCCTTGTTAATGTCCTTAAAGACTTTTTGTTATGAGTTATGGTCAGAAAGGATAGAAGAGTTTTTGGGCGAGGGGAGTATAACGCCAATGAGCTATTCAATATCATTTTCAAGAAATTTGCGAAGAAATTTGGATCTATTTCTTGATGGCATTGGAATTTTGCTTTTTGGTTTTGCTGTTTGTGTATATTTTTAGTGTTGTCAGTTTTGAATGTATAGTGTAGTTCTTTAGTTGTAATTTCTGATGTTCCTTTTTGTAAATATTCTACTTTGTAATTGTTAATATGTAATAAAATTTCCTGCCTTTCAAAAAAAAATCTAACACGGTTAAAATCTTACCAGTCAAAGAGCTCTGGATATGACTTCCTTATGCTACCATCGATTTCCCAAGTACAATCATTCTCGTTATCACGCCACTGGACCTTAACCAATTTCACCGTCTTCCTCCGAAGTTGCTTCGTATCATACTCGATAATACGAATCGGTATGCGGTTCCCAACCACCTCGGTTTCTACCTCGATATCATCCAACTGATCTGGTGAAATAGTCACATTAGAATCGTGCACAAATTTCCTTGATTGGGAAACATGAAATACGTTGTGAATTCCCGCCATCTTGTCAGGCAATCCAACTTTATACGCTAAATTCCCAACTTGTTTAAGAACTGGAAATGGACCAACAAACCTTGGTGCCAATTTACCTCTCCTACCAAACCGAATCACACTCTTCAACGGAGAAATCTTGACGAATACCAAGTCGCCGACGGAGAATTTTAAATCTCTTCGCCTTTTATTAGCATAACTCTTCTGCCTATCTTGGGCATCCTTCATCTCTGTTGAATAACCTTGATCTTATCCGAAGTTTCTCTTATTACATCTGGCCCAAGCACAAATTTCTCACCAGTTTCCAACCAACATGATGATGAGTTGCACGGTCTTCCGTACAAATCTTCAAATGGAGCCATACCAATACTGGACTGATAACTATTATTATATGAAAACTCAACCAGATGCAAATGGTCATCCCATGACCCTCCAAAATCCAATATACAAGCTCTCAAGAGATCCTCTAATACACGATTCACCCTTTCTGTTTGACTATCGGTTTGAGGATGGTACGCAGTACTAAGATGTAATTCTGACCCTAAGGCCTCTTGTAAGCTCTTCCAAAACCCATTAGTAAATAATGGATCTCGGTCACTCACAATACCTTTAGGTACTCCATGAAATCTCACTACCCACTTCATATACAGTTCTGCTAACTTAGATGTCATTCTATTCGACTTGACGGGTATAAACCTTGCACTTTTGGTCAATCAATCCACAATCACCCAAATACTATCGTGACCCGATCTGGTCCTTGGTAAACCATCGATGAAATCATTGATACTTGTTCCCATTTCCAACGGTTGTAACAAACCACTAGGCTTATTCTGCTCGGCTTTAACTAATTGACAATTTATGCACTTGGATATAAACTTCCCAATATCTCTCTTTATCCCTTCCCAGTGGTAGGTCTGCTTCATGTCTCGATACATCTTGTTACCACCGAAACATATGGTCAGTTTCGAAAGATGACATTCTCTAAGCACTTCATCTCTCAATCCATTAACGTTGGGTACAACTAGTCTCCCATTCTTTCGAAGCCATCCTTCTCTATTAAGTCCATACTTGCTCATCTCCTCATGGTCGATGCCCATCTCTACCTTGGAGATGATTTCCCATATGTTAGGATCGTCCCTTTGACCGGAACCGATCCGCTCAATCAAAGTCGGTTTGATCATCAAACCTGCTAACATCTCTGGATCCAACTCACACTTAGGTCTGAAATCATATCCTGCAATATACTCCAGTTGCTTCCATTCCAGAAACATAGCCCCCAAATTGGCATGTCTCCTACTCAATGCATCAGCTACCGCATTGCCCTTCCTGGGTGTGTATGCTATATTGAAATCATATGAAGCCAAGAACTCTAACCATCTCTAATAATGAAGATTTAAATCCTTTTGAGAGAAAAGATACTTTAATGACTTATGATCGGTAAAAAACTCGAATCTTTCTCCCAAGAGATAATGTCTCCACAACTTTAATGCAAACACGATCGCTGCCAATTCGAAATCATGGGTAGGATATCTTTTCTCGTGCTGTTTCAATTGCCGATTAGCATAAGCTACAACCCTACCTCCTTGCATTAGTACAGCACCTAGTCCGATACTACAGGCATCCGTGTTTACCGTCATCTCTTCGTTCCCTTTAGGAATAACTAACACTGGTGCGCATGTTAACTTCTCCTTTAGGCTCTTAAATGTATTTTCACACCTTTCGTCCCAAACAAAAGCTTGATTGTTCTTGGACAACTAAGTTAACGGTGTCGCTATCTTGGAGAAGTCTTGGATAAACTTACGATAATATCCAGTTAACCCCAAGGAACTTCTCACATTCTTTGTGTTCTTGGGCGAAGACCAATCTTGCACCGTAGCCACCTTCATTGGATCCACGGCAATACCATTCTCTGAAACAACATGGCCCAAGAATCTCACTTCCCTCCTCTAGAAGTGACACTTAGAAAATTTTGCTTTAAATTGGTGTTTCCTCAACATCTCCATCACTATCCTCAAATGTTCCTTGTGTTCTTCCTCTGTCCTCGAGTAAACCAAGATATCGTCCACGAACACAAGAACAAACTTATTTAATTAATCCATGAAAACCCTATTAATAAGATCCAAAAAATATGTGGGTGCATTGGTCAACCCGAATGGCATGACCAACCACTCATAGAATCCAGACGGCATCCGAAATATTGTTTTAGGTATACTCTCAGCTGCTACCCGGAGATGACGAAATCCTATTGCAAGATCAAACTAGGAGAACACTCTCGCTCCATTTAACTGATCAAACAAATCATCTATCCGAGGAAAAGGATACTTATTCTTTCTAGTCACCTTGTTCAACTTGTTGTAGTCCACACATAAGTGAAGGGAACCATCGGCCTTGGTAGCAAATACAACTGGTGCTCCCCACTCGGAAACATTTCTTCGGATAAATCCCTTCTTCAAAGATCACCTACTTGCACTTTGAGCTCCCTTGGCGCCATACGACAAAGTGGCATCACTATAGGTCTGGCATCTTTCACTAATTCAATCCGGAACTCGATCTCCCGGTGTGATGGAAGTCCGGTCGCTTACTCGAAGATGCCCGGATACTTGCCAGCAATAGGCAAATCTGATAACTCATCATGCGGGATGTCGAGGGAATTTAGAAAACTAGCCATCACCTCATCACTAGGTAGGCAACCCAATACCACCCTCCGCCCATCGTCCGCTCTAATGGTCACCGAAGACCCCTCACAGTCTACCACCACCCTATATCTTTGGAGCCAATCGACTCCCAAAATAATGCCAAACCCAGTAAAGCCCAAAACAAAGCAATCACAAGCAAACATACATCCATGACTGGATAAGACCAAATTACGACAAATCAAATAAAGGCTAGTCGAACCACCGATCGGGTTCGTCACAACTAAAGGTCTATTGAAAATCTCGGGTTCCAATTCCAACCTATCTACCAGGTCACTAGATACGAAGGAATGGGAAGCTCTAGTATCAAACAACACTCGAACAGGAACATCATAAATAGAAAGCATACCTTGAATAACGACACCCTTTCCCTTCTGCGCCGCAGTTGGGGCATTCAACGAAGAAGGAATAGCATTGATAGCATATTCTTTCATGATCTACTTCTCGTTAGGGGGTTGTGGACATTTATTCTTGAAATTTCCCACTTGGTCACAGTTGAAGTACTTCTTTTCCCTTGGCTTTGTTCGACAATCTTTGGCATAGTGGCCCTCCTTGCCACAGTTATAGCACTCGATATCTTTCTTGTTCTTCTTTTTCTGACCATCCTTGGTTTGGTTTTGTTTTCTCTTATTCTAGGGATTCTCCTTGCCTTCACCAAACGCCTGCGGTTTTGGCTCCTCTGCAGATGTAATAGCAACATCGGCCCTTGACTTAGAGTAAAGGCTCTCTGAACTCGATGCCTTCCCCACAATAGATTCGAAAGTCTCATCGTTATGGTTTATAAGTCTTTCCCCCAAGTACTCATCTAAGCCAGTTATGAAACTCCCGTTCTTCTTCTTGGCAGTATCGATAAGAGATAATCCATATTTCGATAAGGTATTGAACTCAGCAATGTATTCCGAGACTGCCCTACCATTCTACTTAAGCTCCAAAAACTTCCTGAAAAATTCTGATTTATGAGCAGCTGGAATAAACTTATCACTGAAGTGGGTCTTAAACTAATCCCAAGTAACTTGATCTTCAGGAGTAGCCGCTTTAATAGCATTCCACCAATTCACTGCCCGTCCTTGAAGCTGATGCGATGCTAGCTTTCTCTTCATTGCATCATCGATCCTCAAATCCTCGAAGATGCGCTCACAACTATCAAGCCAATCCTAAACCTCCATAGACGATTATGTTCCGTAAAAACGGCTTCCCACCAAGGCTAGTATAATCCTTGTTAAGCTTAGCGAAATCGGCTCTGGGCGCCTGCACTACTACACCACCACCATTAGTAGCATTAGGAACTGCTCCCTGAACATCCCTGAGCATCTCCCGCATGAAGGCAGTGAACATCGTCCTCATATCAGTGACATTTCCATTATTAGCCCCTGAACGCACTCCCTCTTCAACTACCGATGCAGAGTTCCTCACCTTGCTCGTCGTATTTCGGATCATCGTTTAATCTGTAAAGAGAAAATGATTAACCATCTCCTTAGTGGTGCCGGTGCAGTGCGACTTCATCCTTAGATATACTAATAGTATATATATATAGTTTTTGAAAACCAAAATATCACAAATACACGCTCTCATCTACGTATATTATCTCTCCCTGATGTCTTCCCCTAGGTTAAACTATGCAACCTAGGCTCCGATACCAAGTGTGGCGGTCACCCCGTACAAATCAAACATTTCCCCGAAATGTGTTGTATCCATGCCTAACTAGCACATGACGATCGCCAAATGGGTTTGAAACTTGCCGAAGAACCTGTAGTATATCTCACAGCGCATGGAATAAAATATAGTAATAACATAACTTGACATAAAACAGGCGAGACAGTACATAAGCTGAAAACTAAACCATATCCATCAGAGTAGCGGAATCCAAAACATAGCTTCATATCTAATTATTACAACTTTAAAATACTGTCTCTAAAAGGGAAATAAAAGAGGTACACTACTAATGACCAAAGCAGAGACCATCAACAACACAGGGAGAATATATGTATAGTACGTGGAAGCCTCATGCTCGTCTCTGGACGGCTACTCGTGCATAACCAACTAACCTATCTCTAGTTTGCTCGTTTAGGAGCACCCAGAGTAATAAGATGAGACATAAAACTCTAGGTCATACGAAAGTCTGGTGTGAGCGGTAGCAAGTCTATAACTGGATAAAGCAATAACAGGTATAAATAATCATACCTGACCTAGACCTGCAACCAAAGAGTTAGCACAACAAGATGGACAATACTCTATGTTAACACTAACATATTGTGTAAAGTGGAAGTGTGCATGTCATGGTGATAGCAAACATCAAACATAGCAATCATCCTCACATCTTTCATTCAGTGCGTAAAGCATACGATTATCCACCGCTTTGATCACTAAATCTATTGGGGCCATGATGGAGTCCCATTCCATACAACTATTGCTATGACCATACTTCCGTGGTTTATAGTCAATAACCCTACCCAGTCCACACATCCCTGGCTCTAGGTTAAGTGCCAACCAGTCCACACTTCCCTGGCTCTGGTTTGTCTACATGTCCTCTCTCTCAATGGTGAACCAAAGTTATAGATATCGGTAACCACTTTGAAAACGTCCCGTAGCAAAGCCCAACTCTTGAAGCTCACTCGTTGGTTCCCATCTGGATCCTGAGAGATAACTTCTCATTTGGACTTCCTTTGCATCTCGGGTTTTGGTCGGATTGAAGTTGATCTTTAGAAGAATTTACGATCGTCGTCACGTGGTAGAAGCTCAAATCCAGTTCGGTTCGGAGTCATCATCACATCTCGGTTCGCGGTCATCATCGGGGTCAGGTCGGGGTCCTCCCTGGGCGGTTCGTGACCCCCGTTCATAGGCGGTTCGTGGTCCCTCGTTCATCCCCTCCCTCCCCCCTCAGTTCGTGGTCCTCCCTTCCTGGTCGAGGCGGTTCGTGACCCTCCTGGTCAAGGCGGTTCGCGATCATGATCTTGGAGCGGTTCGTGAGACATACCCCCTTCAGGAACCGAAGGTCCTCCTAGGCGGTTCGTGAGGCATACCCGCCTTCAAGAACCGAAATCCTGCAGTTTTTCAAGCAAGCTAATTTTGCCAAACGACGGCATTTTCAACCATTCTAACTTTCTTATGAAGTCACAAAACATACCAAACAACAATAGTAACATGTAGAATCAATCAAAACAATAATTTTATATGTTAATTTAGATCAAACATGCCCAAAACCATGATTTTTCCCTTAACCATGTGATTTTCCCCTTAACCATACTTAAATATAGGATTAGCAAACTTAATCCAAATTAACCCAAATTCATACTAGTGACATAAAATAATATTTTAGAATTTCTACATATTTCTCTAGAATTTTTAGATGTATAATTTCGCTAATTATCACTAATCACCCCTAATTTGCCATAATTAGTGTATAAACATGTAAATCACTCACCTTAGCCACAAATAAATTATAGATCTGAAACTTATACTGATTTGCCACGGATTCCTATGTAATGCAGCAGCCCCACCTCTGATTAGATGTTAATTTAACTTGATTTGATGTAGTTTTGCTTAGTTAGTGATTAAACGGTGATTAGGTAGTAATTTAGAAGATGGAGGCCATTACTGGGGTCAGAGGAAGGTTTGTGGCGACTAGGAAAATGGAAGGAGATGATTCTCCAACTCCTTTCAGCCCTCCCATAACCCTAATCCTGAAATGGGTTATGGGCCCTAGCTGCTAATCACCCAATTAATCCCAATAATGTTGTTTTCCATCTTCCAAACCTTATTTCAGCCATATCTCCCAAATGGTAAGTCCGTTTGATTAATGTGACCGCTCTACAGAAAGATAAACCATCATTTGAATCCAATAGAAGTGGTTTCAGGTCAAAACTCCTTACCAATCAAAAGTTATAGGTGAAACAAGATTTACTAGGGGCAAAATGATCATTTAAAATTCGGCAAAAAGCGTGAATGTGGGAAATGACCCCATATAGTCGTTTCCCAAAGTTACACGACCATATAACTTCGTATGAGAATAAAATAAATATTCTACGATCCTCCGATATGTAGAATGCGGGTCGTCACAGCCTTTGACTTCTTCAGAGACATCCTCAAAGTCATTAGCGATCAACACAGATGACAAGTCTTCCTGTGGAATCACAAGCGAATATAAAAAAAAAGCTCACGAAGACACCATCTTCGGGCTTACATCGAATCAAAATCTTTCGCCTTTCCACATCCCCGACTCTCACCTCAAGCTTCTCGCAATTCACTCTTATCGCATTCCTCTTGAGCCAGTTCATACCCAAAACCATCCCCCAAACCGAGTGAAAGTCACAATCATTCATAAAAGAGCAAACATGACTAAATGAACTAGACCACGACAAGTTATACAAGGAATAGATAAGCCTCATACTGGATCTTTACAATCAAAGGCCCATTACAACTTCAGCTCCTGAACCCATTCAGCATACAATCTTGTAATAAGTAAGAGAAGACGATTCTATAGTACTAAATAGAGCTCACACAAACTCCACTGGTTGAAAGCATATCTAAACTAACAATAGCTTCTCTTAATTCTCATCAGGAATGCAATAGGAAATCAGAATGGCTTCCAAAACACATGCTTCCTCCGGGTTCTTATTCTTCAGAAAACCTGGGCAATCTTTCTTCTCAGGTCCAGGCTTGCTACAACTACAGTTGTAGCACCTCCTCTCAGCTTTCAGCCTCTTATAATCCTTGGAATAACGGCCCTCCAGTTGACAGTTAAAGCAGATGATATCTTTCTTAGGTTTCTTCTTTTGGCAATTCTTCCCTTTTTGTTGTTTTTTCTTTTTCTTACTCAGCTTCTTCGTAGCACTGTTACCAGTAAAAGTTTGCTCATGAGGAAATGCCTGCTTCTACAAGCCATGTCCCAAGCAGCACTGATCCTTTCCTCTTGCTCCCTAACTCGGCGTCGAAGTTGCTCCAAAGTTATACTCCTTCTTAACTCATTTTCTTCATCTGTAGGAGAATAATCCCTATGTCGCTTAGCGGGATCATCCCTAGGCACTTGCAAAAGAACACCACGCTCTACTGCTGTTTCTGGAATGGGCATCCTCAGTATGATCGCTGCCATCATGACCCCGAACATAACCAGGTATACCTGTATAACAGCTGAAGCTCCCAGCTGGCTACCTTCTCCTACCCTTCCAGTTGCAGACTCATCCCTAGTAGTGTTTCCCGTGGTTTGATGACTCATTCTTAATCTGAAAATAGAATGATTAGTCCACATATAAGATAAAATATAAAGAAGCCCAAACCCCACTATACTATATATATATAGTATACATCCTCCATAAATCAACAAATACATCTCTCATACATTATTACGTCTTTGAACTTTGGCTAAAATTGATAACAAGTGCCATGATACCAAATGTGACGACCGCCCATAACCCCTGCACTTAAGAAGGGAAGTAATGCGCTGAAAGACGTGCCAGGAAGCTATGGACGATCATCAAGATATGAAACACATGCAGAACCAATCATATAACTCACAGTGCAAGGATAAAATATAATTGAACATACACAACAGGCAATAATAGTGAATCATATTTTAGGAGAAAACTTGAACTTTCATAACAACTTGAAAGCATATCCATACATCTTTGGATTACAACATAAGTGTCTGTACAAATTCGCCTCACTACAACACTCAGAGTCAATCATCACACAACGGAAAACAACAGATACTATATAGTAAAAGAATAATATGTCAGCCTTCTGCTCACCACCGAACTACAACATCGTCCTCACCAAAATATCACTTGTCACCTGCTACTTAGTCTATCCATCCAAAAATAGGATGAACAACCCAAGGTAATAAGAGGGAAACATAAAACCTTGAGTCAGACAACGGTCTTAGTGAGCGATAAAACAGTTATCTAACATCACCAATAAAGTATATGGGCATAGGTAGATAAATAGACTAATCTACCCAGAACACCAGGGAAGAACTCAACCCTATCTTCCCCACATCGGACAGTGATAGACTTTACAAACAAGCATTTCAACCATACATCCATGGCAATCAAAAGTAAACAAACAATATAAATCAGATAAACCAGTTATTTATCTCATATAAACCATCCTAATCGAGTTCAACATCCCTCAAGAACAATCCCCGAAGGCCTAAACCAACATCAGACAAGCACCCAAGAAACATCTCCTTCGACGTCAGACAACCTATGTGAGACGGTACAAGCAAAACAATCAACATCCAAGACTCTGGCTATCACTGCTTATCCTGCTTTGAAACCATCGTTAATCGTATGATGGCCAACCCTGCCATATGCCAAGGGCTAATGGTAACCCTGGTTCTTGCAAAAACTCCATATGCCTTTCTACGATACGTATCTAGGCCTTTCTACGATGCCCAGGGTACTGGACCATCAACCCCGGTCTTTTAGGTACGCCCCTATTACACCCCTGCTTTGAGTCCACTAGAACCTACGGCAAAGATAATCTCTCAGTGTTCAGTGTCTCTAGTCATTCAACCTGATGACCATTAATAGCTCAAGTAACCCCCCTCGAGCAACCATTATCCATCAACAAATCACTTTGAGTCCTCTTCACATTCCTTGCATTTCAACAATCAACGAACGCATCACAACACTTCGAACAATCCTACTTGAATTCCTGTTGAAGTTATAACCATCGTCAACTCAAAAACAAGCTTTGTTTGGTCGATATTGCATTTCATAGCATTTCCAGCTTTTTCGCTATAAAAAAATGGCCACAATGTCAAAACAGCCTTTTGCAGTGTTTCTGAAATGCTATTATATCTTCTGGCTCAATTCTGCGTCAATCTAGTGTGAAAAACTAAGTAAAACATCAAAACTAGCTTTCACGGCATTTCTAAAATGCTATTACTATTCTGCCCGGTCCAACATGGAAATGCCTGGTCCATGAAACACCCGATCCATGAAACTCCTAGTCCATGAAACGCCCAGTCCATAGAAATGCCAGTCCGTAGAAATGTCAGGTCCATAGAAACGCCAGATCCATTGAAATGTCAGGTCCATAGAAACGCCTAATCAATAGAAATGCCCGGTCCATAGAAACATCTAATCCATAGAAATGCCCAGTCCATAGAAACGTCCGATCCGTAGAAATGCCCGGTCCAAAGGAACGCCCGATCCATATAAATGCCCGGTCCATAGGAATGCCCGATCCATAGAAATGCCCAGTCCATAGAATGCCCGATCCATAGAACTGCCTGATTCATATAATGCATGATCCATAGAATGTCTAATCTATAGAAATGTCCAGCCCATAGAAACAACTGATCCATAGAACTGGCTGGTCCATAGGAACGCCCGATCCATAGAACTGCCCAGTCCATAGAACGCCTAATCCATAGAACCGCACGATCCCTAGAACTGCCCGGTCCATAGGAATGCCCGATCCATAGAATTGCCCAGTCCACAGAATGTCAAATCCATCGTTTTTCATGTCGATCACGGATTTTTGCTTGTGCAACATGCTCAAACACCACCGATCAATCTCAAACACTACCGATCAATCTCAAACACCACTGATCCAACTTCGATCAACAAATCAACCATTGATTCAAGCAATAATCAACAAACATTAAAACAACGATTCAACAAATGATCAAGTCAATAAATGGATCTAAACATAGAATTAACATATGAAATTATCGTTTATAAGTTGCTAGATTAGATCCTATGTTGATTTGAATTAAAATCATACGTACATCGATTAGATCTATGCAAAAACAACTTGAAATGACGAATATAAGACCATACAGCCCATATAGTTGATTGAATCTGCGTGAGAGATGCTTATCACTCACCATTTCTTCGAATTAACTCGAAATCGCTAAATTCTCAATCCGGACAGCGAAAAATATGCTTCGAACCTCTTGATTTAATGCGATCTCTCTTCACTTGACGTAGATCTAGCTTCAAACGATGTATCTTATATTCTCTTATGTAGATCTAGAATTTTAATGGTGGAAATGTGTATTTGATTGAGCAAGGAGGACCACAATCCCTTCTCCATACCTTAGCCCCCTATTTATAGCCAACAGCCCAAGCCTTAGCGGGCCCCACAAATCAGCCCACTAATGCTTAATTAAACTTGGACAGAATTTGTGAAACACAAAAACAGCGATTCCTCCCAAACCGCTGAACCAAATCTTTAATGTGACCACTCTAGGGAATTGACATCATAATTTCATTTCTAATGAGACCAACCTCAGCACCTGATTCGATCCCAATCAAAAGTTATTCCCCGTACAAGACTCAGTGGGGAAATGATCACAAATACAATTGGTAAAAATTATGGACATGTCTTACACCCCCATAAACAACATATCAAAATATGAGAATGATCCAACCCTTAGGGAAATAAATAAAAATATTTTACAATCCTCGCATACGTAAAATGCCGGCTGTTACAATATTGATTTGCAAAATGCATAACAACTATTTTGCAAAATTCTTTCATACTTAAGATTGTCATTGAGTTCCTAACCAACACTTTACCATCCGTCAATTCTCCAAATGATATATAAAATAGCATGCAACGTGTAGTCATAGCTTTTTGAAGTGAAGAAATTGACATTTCATTAATTCCATTAACTTTATGTGTGAAAAAGTTGTTCATAACGGTTAATTTGTTGATAACCCTATTGAAGACATTCCTTGACATTTGAAATCTTCGTTACTTTCTATGCACATGATTTTATACAAAATAATCCATTATATTTTGGTTATGACCTACAGTATAATTTCTCTCATATCACAAGTCTCTCCTTCTGAAAACACTACCGCCATGGGTTGAATGGTTGCTTTCAGTGTTTATGTGCGCTATTAAATTCATCATTTGATAAGTTATTACTCTCTGTAGATTCGTATGGATGTCAATGAAATCATCTGAAGATGAAGATAATGATAGAAGCATCATAATCTTTTAAGGTTACACATACTTTATTGGTGGAGGACTGAGGATGGAAAGCTAATAAAACTTAATATTGTATGTGATTCCAAGTATTTGTCTATATTTATAAATATATTTCGTTGAATCATGCACATAAACTGTAACCATGTTACCATGTAGACAATGCACACTGTATTCAAACACTGTACCCATCTTATTAATGTCATTATATGGGTATATATGATTGCCAAATGTTGCAGTGTAACCACATTTGATTATCTACCATGATTGACAACCTTGTTGATGGAAACAACACACAAACTATTCGGTCATATTAGATGATGTAGTCACATTGCATTTTCTCCTTTGTTAATCTTATTAGTTGAGACAAAAAGCAGCAATGTGCAGTCAAACATCATGTCGTAGCAACTTCACAGTGCTTTCTTTGCACTACTTTCTTTATTAGTCCTGTCGTCGAAACAAAAAGCTGCAGCGTGCAATCAAACATCACACTGTATCCATGTTGCATTGCTTTCTTTATATTCCATGTTGGCTGAGAAAAAATGTTGCATCGTGCGTCAAACATCACATTGTAGCGATGTTGCACTACTTTCTTTGCCAACCTTGCATTACTTTCGTTTCTAGCCTTGTTGGTTGAGACAAAAAGATACAGCATGCAATCAAACATAAACATTATACTCACATTGTACTATTTTCAACGATTATCATCTTGATTTATAGAGGCATGTAACTTCAACATTCGATCACATCGGACAACTGTAACCACATTGCACTATTTTCCACAACTGATTGCCTTATTGATGGATAAGATATTTAAATTATACATATGTTTACGCAATATCCAAAGTTTACTGGATATGTCCATTAATATATTTGAAAAATACATAATGTCATTCATCGTGAACTTCTACATAAACCTGTTAAACATGCTAAAGTTACATAATCGGATAAGCCATATAATAAATTTTTAATGGTATATAAATTTGAGAAACATTAGTATGCCAAGCTTCTACATCAACCCATTACGAAGGCGGTAGTTCTGATGCATAATGTCTTTGAGTTGAGCATGAAGAAGCCAAATCTCTTCTTTCATCTTTAAAGTTAAAGAAAAGAATCGAGAAGAAAATTGGTCATCTATCCATTAGATGTAATCGCATCCGTTCGGATAAAATGAACAACAAATGTATGGACGACCTACATTATTCCCATATCGGACGACAAGAACCGATGATTCAAAATTTCCAAGCACACAATATTTGATGATTATGTCTCCTTGATTTTAGTTGTAGATTAGGTACTACATACGTCTTGTTGTTGTTGCTTTGCTTACAGTTGTTGCATCCCCATTTCAAGCTCTCTTTATCACATATATTCGTAATTTCGCTCTTTCATTTCTACATACCATGTTGTAGATGTTCTAATTGCAGATGAATTAGAATTTGAAGATCGTAATAATATATTAGTATATTCATACGATAACGCAAAAAAAATAAGCATTATTAAGAGATGTTGGTGTTAAATTGACTAATGGGTTGTGCTCCATTTATAAAGTATTATGTTACGACTGAGACAAGTAAGTCACATGCTATATGCACATGGAGAATTCATTGTACTGGGAATCTCGTCCATGTTGTGTCAAATCAATGTTTCATAAGCTCCTTTTTATGTCAAACTCAACAGTGTCCATTAATCATAACAGGCAGTAAACAAAACATTAATGATACTGTGTTATGCAATAAGAATAAATTGATGACATGGTAGAAATAAAGAACCAATGCAACAACATATGGTAATAATACAACTAGGGTTGTTATGGTAATGGTTATTGTTACCTTTTAGCAAGTACCGTTGCCGTACCATTTTTACTGGTAACCCGAAATTGCTTACCTTTACCATTACCGATAGACTGGTATACCGATCATCTGGTAACTATTACACTAGTAATGGTAAATTACTATTTGTCAATCAAAGTATGTACCTTGACATGTTTTTTGTACACATTGCATCTTTATTACGCTATATGTAATGTTAGTCATTAAAAAAACATACATAAGTAAAAAAAAGTATACTTTGAATTATTTTACCTGATTAATGAACTAAATATAGTCATTTATTTGGTTCTAAATGCATGTAATAAACCATATCAAAGGAGTATACATATATTTTGAATTTATTGGTAAAATTACCGTTACCGCTGGTATTGAAGAAATGTTACAGATAATGTAGTGGCCCGCAAATCCGTATTACCTGGGTTGGCTAAATACACTACACGTCCAACCCAAATTGCACAGAAATACGAATCATTATTAATAAAGAAGAAAAGGCTAGAAGAAGAACAAAAATAACAATACAGAATATCACATCGCAGCGGAACAAAATTTATATATATATACATATAT
Source organism: Allium sativum (assembly GCA_030737875.1). Classification (NCBI taxonomy): domain Eukaryota; kingdom Viridiplantae; phylum Streptophyta; class Magnoliopsida; order Asparagales; family Amaryllidaceae; genus Allium; species Allium sativum. The sequence goes on along the minus strand of CM060926.1, from coordinate 1,009,776,338 downwards.
ATATGCGCTTTTGGAGTATGATTTTTTTCTTTCTATATGCATGTCATAATCAAAATACAACACTTACAACACAACGGAAAAACAATAACTAAATAACGCTAAAGCCTCCTGCTCCAAGCTCCTTTAGATAAACCTGTAAAATCCTGAACTACTTGAGTTCCCGTACAAATTTGGGCACCCAAGAGTTTAGGTAAAACAAAACAAAATAAACTCTGGGTCAGTCATGGGACTGGTATGAGTAAACAATTTAAAACAGTTTGGGAAAATAAACGATATCTTATAAGACCACGTCGTATAACACGGAACTGGTTTTTCCATTATGAGAATCCAAAACGCTTGATTTAACTTTCGAAATCCTTTTGAAAGAAACGATAATCTCTATATCAAAACTCTTTTGATATTATAATAGTGTCTAAATCAAATAAAAAAGAATCTAGTGGAACGTTTGCATCTCACGCTACACATATACATGATATACAATCAAAACCGAGAGCACTTATTGGGTAATAAATTTCCAACTATGACAAGGTATGGAACCACCTTCCGATAGTGTATCTCTTGAGAGGAATACACTGGGTTCAACAAGAACATCTTGTAACCCGGCCACACATGATCGACCACTCATTTCGCTTGAGTGTATCGAATGTATATCACCAACGGTTGGGATCAGCAACCGTTTCCCGAATGGGATAGCCTCGAATAGAATAAAGAATGAAATGAATTTCTCTAGATAGGTGATAATACACCCTAATTGAGAGCTACCCACTTAGCCATGTTGTCTGCCCGATTTTTGTCATTTCCTAGTTGTTGAGGCCTGAGGCTACGATTACTTACCATTCATTGATAACACAATCACTTTGAATGCCACATTTTCAGATCCGTTAATCATTAATTTATTTGCACAAATATATTCTAGATATTATGTTAAGAGAATAAATTCTCCGCGACCATATATATCTATACATACCAACATATGTGATCATTGGAAATACTTTGTCAGACACTCGTCCATATGGGACTGAACGAAACCGAAGACACAATTTCGATTAATCCATCTTAGGAAATTTCTACCTAGGATTAATAGAAAAAGCCCTTGCACTTTACTCCATCTTCGATTATCTTCATATAATCTAATTCGCAACGCTACTGCCAATACGGAGTGGTTTTCAGATAATAATCCAACCGGTCTCTCCATATCGACAACGATATTGGCAAATACTTCGATAGTCGGTTATTTAACTATCGAAAAAAAACATCCATTTAAAGCATCAAACAATCACTGGGCTCCTTAATTAATATTTCATTAATTAAATCACTTCTCAATTCCTTTATCAATATTTATTAACCAAATATTTTCGATAATCATCTTGGCCTCTTACGCTATTTGGAAAACATTTCCATATATTGCCTTCTTTTATTTTATGTACTTAGAAAAATATTCTATTTATAATTGGAAAACATTCCAATTACTTATCTCTTTCATGACCATTCACTTATTTCAATACTGAGGAAATATTTATTATGATATTTCCAAAATTCCATTTACTTGGGTTAAAACGGCTGTTGTGTAAAACATCATTACAAACAACCCAAAATACTACATTCAACTAACTCTTATTTAAACATTGATCTTCGAGACTGAATCTTGCTATTTATCGCTTAAAAATGAAATCAATCAAGTTGGGGGTATAACTACCTCTCAGACCTTGACTGAAAACATCCTTAACTTCAAAACAGAGAAGACCACTTACATTGAATAATCAACATCATAAAAACCAATAATTCAGTTTTAAAACGTGTATACATTCTCTTTCTATATTACCAGATTTATTTACAGATTTCCTTTTGTTTATAATATTTTTTTTTAATTCATTTCTTTATCGAATCCTATATAAAGCAATACATTAATTTATAATTATCAAATTTTCTTAAAAACATTCTAACTCCTTAAATTTCCAAAAAAATTCACTAGCCTTTGTACTAGTCAATAGCTTAAACTCTAACTCTCCTCTCTAGGCCCTTTTCGTTCAAAATGAAAATCAAAAAGCCAAGCGGCTTGCCGATTCAGCCATAAAATCTCATATGGAATTTAAACGTGTACCTTTATGTCGGGCACTCGAATTATAATATTCATACACTTCATTTCATGCCTATTTAGCCCATGTTCACCTATTTCCAATTTATCCCAACTAAATCCAGCCATTCCTAACTCAGTTCGCTAATTTATTCTTTAATTAGCTCTTTTACCAAATCCCTTTAGTTTGAACATATCATGTTCAAATATATTTTTAATCTTCCTATAACCTAATCTAATACCATTTCAACTCCAGTTTCATATTCGATTTCGAATATAAATTCATAAATCCCATTCACTTATCAACGCCTAATTTTGATTCAACAACACGATTAACTAATTTTTCTTCAAATTAGTTAATTCGATTTAATAATTAAAAAACTGATTTTTGTTTCAAAAATCAGTTCACTTACTCCACTTGAGTTCATATTTATTTTATATCTCAAGTCTGGATATTTCTAATGGAAATTCAGATTTTATTTGTTTAAAATCCTTTTATTTATTTAAATAAACCGTTATGGTTTTTAAACGATTATGGTGCTGTTTTTCTGGAAATTTGATTTTAACATAACTCAAAATATATCCGATAAAATCCATATTTTTCTCATCCATTAGAAAACTATTATCAGTCGGTCCTAACGATTCTTATTTCGAAGAATCCCTACTTAAACTGAGTTCCGTATACTCAATTGAAGTTGTAAATGCCAAATTACGAACTACCGCACTACGACGAGTTCGTTTTAATTATATTTAAAGATAAACGTTTAAACTTTGTTCATTAATAAATTTCACTTCCATTCTTCCATACTTTTAAATATAGATTAATCCAGTTTTCCAAATTCAACTTAATATTTCTGATTTTCCCTAACCGTTGATTATTTCATAATTCAATTATAATTAAATCTACTACATTGAATTCCAATCCTTTATAAATAAATTTTTTATAAAATTCGATATAATCGAATTCTAATTTTAAATCCTTAGATTTATCTTAATTCCATTTATATTTCCAATTCCATAATAAAATTTATCGTTCTATTTCAAACCATTTTCAAATTCACTTTTAAATTCATATTTGAATTTAAACGTCTAAATTATCAAATGATAATTTATTTTGATAGATTTATAAACATCATTTATAAATCCAACTTCCTTGTTTATATATTATAACAAGTTTCATTTTAAATCTATTTAAACTCAATTCGATTTATATTCCGAATTCCGGAATAAAAACTATCGTTCGCTTTTTCAAAACGATTCCAAATTATATTTAAATTCATACTTGAATTTAAAATGATAAATTATCTCTTGATAATTAATTCACCACATTTATAAACATTGTTTATAAATTTGCCTGTTATATATATATATATATATATATATATATATATATTCAACAAGTTCCATTTCGAAGTCTATTTAAAACCCAAAATCTTATTTTTGGAATATTCTATTTATTTTAACTTATCTATATATAACATAGAATCTATTTTAAATATTAAATTTTTAAACCGTAGTTTCAAATTAATACAATTCTAATATCCTTTCTGGATATAGTTTATTTTATAGTTTCAGCCTAATCTAATTTAATATTTCAATTAAATTTATATTCCGAACATCGGAATAGATTACATCGTTTTCTATCTAAAACAATTTCTAATTCTTATTTTAAATTCACATTTGAATTTAAACTCTCCAATTATCCAATGATAATTATTCATTTTATTTATAAACACTGTTTATAAATTTATTTAAATTCATGCATTATTCAATTTATAAACATCGTTTATAAATTGAATACTTCAATTTCCTGTATTATTTAATTTATAAACATCGTTTATAAATTCAATACTTGTTTTATTTAAAACAAGCTTATATCTTTATAGCCCATTCAAAATTCAAATTCTATTAAAAAAAATAGATTTCCCCTTTTAAATCTCAAAATCCGTTTTCACTATATCAACATTCAGGCCTAGTGATATTTAAACACCCAAAATACTCAATTATCAATCACAGGGTTTCTTACACATCATATATGATTATATATATGAAAACAAACAAATAATAATATTTTTGAGGAATCCAGTTGGATCCCTCCAACATGTTTTCCTGCATCCACAGACATTAGCCAACATAAATAATAGCCATCCTGCTTCGAGGCAGGATATCGCGGTATAGTAGGTCATCCGCTATTATATTTTGGGGCGCATAGGGTCATCCGCTAATGATACTCTGGGAATCCGCTAATGATACTGGGGAAAATATCCAACCACCAATATATATATATATATATATATATATAATAGCCACAAACACCAATCCTATATAACTAATAAATATATAGAATAGCCACAAAAATATTTAAACGCATCCAAACAACCAATAATTATTTTTAATGATTAAAAACAATTCTAAGTAAAAAATTATGAGTGATATTTACTCACCTAAATGTTCATTTGCTGAATATCTTGTTAAATGTCTTACCGTTGCGTCCACTTGTCCTGAATGAATCTACCTATCCTCTATGATTATTTATATTGATCGATTAATAATTTATTCAATTAAATTAACTAATTACAATAAGAAATAAATTATCTTATGTATTTGAAATTCAAAAATGAATACCTTACATCCTATTTTTTTCTAATCGCTACAACCGCTTCAAACCACCATCACCATCAACCATCCAACAACACTATTGCATTCTTATCGCAATGTCTCCGAACACCGCCATCATCCTATTACAAGATCATCACCGAAATACCATTGTTATGCCCGTGCCCATTGCCTGCTGCTGCATCATCACTATCGGACTGCACCAAACCCATCAGCTTTACTGCCTCGACCAACCCTTTCAATCTTACAGCCTTTTCATGTCGAGTCTCTGCCATCCCAATTCACAGATCGAACCCCAGCATCCACTGTCGATAACCCCAAATCACCTCGTCCACTTCCTCAACTTTACTGGAGTCGCAACTCCTTGTCACCGCTCACAATTTAATCCGCGTCAATCACCTTGCGCCTAGAAAATCATGCCTCAAACCCTTCTTTGCTTTATCAAAAATCGTGATCTGGTGTTTTTCCTTCCTGGTGCTTACAGTCGCTTTACCCCACAACAAATCAGAGCTCCCTTGTCAAAGTTGAACTGATCCTATCGCTACCCTAAGTTCGCCAGGCAACGCCCCTTCCATTTTCGAACCCCAAGACCCCATCGCGACTCCGTCTCCTTCAACTATAGCAGAGTCGAACAACCCCAATTGTTAAATCGTATGCCACCAGTAAGGTAAGGAGTGATGCGGATCACAATGATTTAAGTTTCAAAATTTTAGGAATTTAATTTGTTCGATTTGCATTTCTGAAATCGAAATAAGGGTGGCTTTGAAATATAAGGCTTTGATTTGGTTTTGGTTTGAAAAGAAAAGAACTAAGGGAACATAGAGGAATTTATTTGATTTTGTTCTTGAAGAATGGATCGGAGAGAAATGTTTTTGAAGGAAAGAAGGGAGGGGATTAACCGCGATTTATAGACAATGTAGACTTCTCCATTAAGGAATAGGTGTTATAGGTAGGGTACATAAAATTAAATGCGATTTGATTTTGATTTAACTGCGATTTGAGTTTGAGCTTATCTACTATATATTCTATTAATATATTTCTAGGTTCTGAACTCCAATCGAAACATAACAACTGACGTTTATATGGTTTAGCCACTATTCTGAACATACTGGAACAGGTTTCGAAGCCTCATTTGATCATCTGGAGAAGATATTAATTTAAATCGATATAAACTGAATTTAAAACAATTAATTTCTTGATAATATTATTCGAATTCAAACAGAAGTTCGTATTGATCATCTGAACTGTTTTCTATTCAGTTTTAAATTTTGAATTCAATAAAATTCATTTTCGTATTATGATGATTATATATATTCGAAATAAATCGTATTTTGATTATTAAATCGATAACTCAATATAAAAATCGATTTATATTATCAACTCGATATTTAAATCCATATTAAATATTTAAAATTAACCGACCAAAAATCCGGGTCGTTGCAGATAATTTACCGTTAAAAATGGTAAATTTACATTTACCATACCGTTTTATCTGGTATACCGATTTAAACTAAAAATAGTTACCAATCGACTGGTAATGGTATGGTAACGGTAAATTTATCGTTACCATAACATCCCTAAATACAACAATAACATACATATAATAAGTAAGACGCTGATAAATACAGTACTATACAAGAACAATACAACAACAACATCATCATCATAAGCACGATTAAAGACAGTCTACTAGTCATCAAAGTTAATATCTTCAAGATCAGCTCTATCATCATCACCATTTACTCAGGGTTTAAGATGATACTCCCCTTCATCACCAACAGTATGCCCATTAGCAATCAATTCATATATGCTACGTCGACATTTGTTTTGCATAATCTGTCGCAATCCCGGTGGCATTTGATATACATCATCGTATAAAAACAACTGAATTTGGGTACTAAGTGGCCTCTACCCGAGGAATGTGGATGTATCTATCATCGCTTGACACAATATGAATACTCACTGTCTAACCATAATTGATGCATGTAATGGCGGTGAAGCATGATGTACATGTGTGCTCTGTATTACATCTGACAACATTGGAGGAGCAACACCAAGTTGGATAGTTGAGGTCCAACCAAATCAATTGTTGCATCATGAATGAAAGCAGTCACATGTAGTGGAATGTTGGATCTACGCCAAAATGCCGCAGAGCCCAGAAAACAATCTGTCGTGAAAGTAAAATGAGAAGATATAGTTGATAAAAGATCAGAACATTGATACTACACATCATATGGTAATGTCTCTCTCTGTCGTACTTCTAATCTGGAAAGCATAAAAATGTCTGTTTGACACTTTCCTATGAAATAGAAAAGCGTAATTTTATTATATATTTACTGCAAGCGCAAAAGTGTGTAGTATGCAGGTCGAACACAGAAGGGAAAATTAAAATTTATTATTTATATAATTTCGTGGGAAATTTAGACGAGTGTGGAGGATTTGATTGAAATAAAAATTGAAATTTCAATTAGATTCAGTAAAATCTAATTGAACTAATGACCAAATCACAATTATTAATTGAAACAAGAAAAGTAAGTAAACTACTATTGAATTCACTACAGATTCGAATTTAATCAAATATACATTAATTTCAATACTACCTAGAAAAGCAGAATAAAATGCAGAAATTGAAATTGCAGAATAAAACAACAAACAAAAAGTAAAATTAGGATTACCGTTGAATATAATCAGACGGTCAATCAGTAATGAGAAATGTAAATTGCAATAGCAATATGTGCTCTACCAAATCTAATAGAACAGACAATACAAATTTACTAGACCCAATAGGAGTGTAGAAAAGAAAAGAAAGAACTTAAAATTCCTGGATGAAGTTTTATAATGAGAATACATGGGTATTTATAGGATAAATTAGCTAACCTAAATCCTAATACAATCACAAATGGACCTTAGTTAAATCTGGTAAGTTTTCCTCTTTTCCTCTTGCTTCCTTGACAAGACTTCCTTCATTTGTGACATGCATACTATTTTCTACCAATTATTTTCTTATCCAAAAAGCAATTTGATATGAGATCTTCATCTGCAAGTCTTCATATAAACACACACATCAATTTGATCTCTATTTTCTATTTTTCTGATTGTCGTTTTAGCATATCCGTAAAATTGACAAAATAATACCTAAGTAATATTTATTTGTACATAAAAGATAAAATATAAGAGCATAAAAAAACACTTTTACATGTTAATCAAATACTCCCACACTTATCTTTTACTCATCCTCGAGTAAAATAGGAATGAAAAACTAAACTAGGTAGGTCACACTTTCGTAGAAACACGATTACATTACTCGTATGGAACAAGTCGTTAAACCTCTAGTAGGGCGAGTGGTGTCTCGTAGGAGTTTTGAGTGGATGCTACCAACAAAATCCGAATGTAGTATTTTATGGTTCCGGTGCAACTACATGAATGCAATGGACATATGTAAATGAAAACACGACTTGTTTCAGAAAAATAGCAACACAGTAGTATATAATTCGAAATCAATCTATAGAAATTTTAGGTTTCTAAACTTGTCACAAATTTTCTACATAATTCAAGTTTTCAAACGCTAAATTTTTGTTTAGCCCGTTGGTTCGGTTGATAACATAGTGCTGCATGAAATAAATTCTTAATTTGCTTGTCATAGTTTGCAAAGTGGTATCCTTATTTCCTTGTGTTTGATTAGTCAAATCAATAAGGTCAAGAAGTGTTTGGGCATCATTTCTTATTCTCTATCTCTATAAAAATTAAAATTTATAACTAAGTAAACACACCTAACTGAAAAGACCAAGATATACCACCCATGCACTGCCTTGTAGGATGATGTGAGAGTTTGGGACAGAGCTTGGCGGATTGTGCAGACTGATGCTGACTTTGTTAACAAGATACCAGTAATCCTTAGGTGTCTAACTCATAAAAACAAGACCAAGGTATACCACCCATGAACTGCCTTGCGGGCTGAGGTAAGAGTCGGGCAAATGCTTGGCTGGTTTGCACACCAACACTAGATTTACAAAGCAATGTTGGATACCTTGGATTACTATTATTATTGAATATAAGAAAAAGAGAAGTAAGAAATTTCAGCTTAGAAAAAAATTAGTTTTAAAGATTCGAAAAGCCAACATATGTACTTTAAGTCCTCCACTCATTAAACGAAGACTACAATTTAGAATAGACTTCATGGCCATCACCTAGAATCTCCCTATATACTGATTACACTATTATAACTCATAATTCAACTTTTCATTATTCGGTCTTAGCTGAGAAAAAAATTACTATCAACTGACAAAAAAAATTAACTTACTTTGTTGTACCAATCTAAAATGAGTGGTGTTTCCAAAAAAAATAGGCAGGTTACTACGACCTAAAATGCATGATGGTCCTACCTAAAATGAAAAGAAATAAAGAAAATGAAAAGAATGCAATGCAGACTCCCCCACACGTGGTCAAAACAGTATCCACACTATAAACACGTTTCCTAAATAAGAAAGATAATACCCAAAGGTGAATGAGATGCAAAATGATTTATAAAATGAAATGCAGTTTGACAACTATATGTGAATGCAAATCATATTCAAAATGAAATCTACGATGATGATGAATGTTCTATGATGAATGATGCTTCCTTTTCACCCCCACACTTGCCTCTATCGAAAATAATGCACAGTGATTTACAATTTGATTTGTGAGGTACAATAGGCATATCAGTGAATTATGAAATCAAAATCCTTCCGATGAATTTTTTTCGTGCCAAGGGTTTATACAATTCAACTGAAGATTATCATAATATTATAAACATGAGTTTTTAACAACAATTTCATTCGATGGTATGGAACTAAGATTATCTTTGGGACATTCCCTAGATTCATTTTTGTCATTTAAGAATTTAACCTCTTCTTTGGATAGTTCTTCAAAGGACATAATGGACACTTCTATTAAGGAAAATGAAGCTTTCTGAGGAGATAAATCAGACGTGTCACCTACAACTGTTTGTATTATGTCGACTTCTCCTATTTCAGACTTTTTGGTTGTAAAAGATATTCAATTCAATGGTTCAGTGCCCAAACGATAGTTGAAGTTGGCCGCTCCTAAAACTTATGCTAGCATTCGAGGTGGCTAAGAAGGGATAAGCCAAAATCAATGGAATATGGCAATTGGGATTAGAGATAAACTCGGATTCTAGGATAATGAAATCCCCGGGAAAATAAATTTGTTCAATTTGAATCAAAACATCTTCAATTATACCCAATGACTCTTAATAGATCGATCGGCCAGTTGAATCGTGATGTTCGTGGGTTTCAATTACCATGGTCCAATATGTCGATAAACAATGTATGGAAGAAGATTAACACTTGCACTAAGATCAAGTATGACATAGCTATGTGAGTATTTCCTATTTTACAACCGATTGTAGGGTCCTTATACTTGGTTGGTGAAGGACTTGAGAAAACAAAGCAAGTATTTGCAGTCAAGAAGGCGGTTTTAGGAACACTAGTGGCTCATTTTTGGGTGCATAGCTCTTTTAGACACTTGGCATATTGAGGAATTTGTTCGATGGTGTCTAAGAGTGGAATATTAACACAAACTTGTTTGAAGATTTCCAGATTTTTTTCAAAATCTGCATCCTTCTTTTAATTGTTAAGTCTATGAGGATATAGAGCCACTTGTTAATACACTCTTTCAGAATTTTGATTGTTTGATGAAGAAGGTTTTGATATAGGAAGTGAAGGAAGTAAGGGTGTGGAAGATGGGATGTTGGGATTGCCAACATTAGAGAAAGATATATTGTCGAGGTTGCCGACATTAGAAGAAGAGATGTTGGGATCGCCAACATTCAAAAAATACAGAGATTGGAAAGATTCAGAAGAATTGGCCTTGGTCTCCATCAGAAGAGTGTCAAGCTTTTCGATTGGGGTCAAAATCGAATGATTGTCGAGATTTCCGACATTATTGTCAATCATTTTTCTAGATCTAAGGGTGGTGACAACGTTAACCGAATTATAGTTTTCATCCTCATATGAATTCAGAGTACGAGAATTATATTTTGGATTCACCTCGGGCTGACTAGGCAATTTTCCTTCCGCATTACTTTTCATTAGTTCCCTTATCGTATTCATTATTTATTCGAGTGTAACGTCCCGCCTTTTTGAGCGCTTCAAATTGATAATTAAACCAACTTAAAACATTCAAATTGACGGATTGTTATTTAGCTTACAGAGTTTAAGACAGAATCAACATATAAAACACAAGATAAATAAATAACACAATATTGGACAACAAAATAAACTTTTTTATATATTAATCAGAATTTTTTTTTATACAATAATTTTTCTCTATACAGCGGAACGAAAATACGGTTAATATTTACTGTTTTGAAAAAAACTTCAGAGTGCGCGCCTCCTGGAATCCCCAGCTTCATCAATCTTCAAATCCTAAGCTGAAATCTTTAAAATCTGTACTGCTCGGGTCTGGCCCGAGCGTTCCATGCAAAAACATAAAACACTCGAGTCAGGATTATATCATAGTTCAAGTAAATTAATGTCCACAGAAACTAAAATATAAAAGTCAATCCTAACATCAATACGTCACACGTAAAGATAATATGTATATTCTATATCAGTGTATACATCAAGGGATCCCGGAAGCTTGCACGTACACACATGTACATGTACATGTGTGTACTGCCCCAGCATTCCAGGAACCCAGAAATATAAGTGCAACCGAGATTCCGAGAATAGTGAGCGAAAATGTATATGAATATAGATAGTCAGTAAGAGTGCCAACCCAAATGTACCAATGTCAACATGGTTTTCATTAGTTCCAATAGTCAAAGGCGCATGCATCAACAACCAACACTGGGACGAGCAACAATGTACAGTTGAAAAGGTACATCACTTAAAAATGCATATGTGTATAGCCATATTTAATTGAAGAAATCATGCATGACATATATCCAGGGAACATATTAACTTCAGACTTCATGATGGTAACACAGTACACGAATTCTACTCATTCAATAGCTCTAGCATAAAGAAAAATGTACTCATTGCCAAATATCCCTGTGATTACCAAAGTATGATGATCCAGCTAGTGATAACCGATCAAACTATGAGGTATCTGTTCAGTCCCAACCGTGACAGGTATATATATATATATGTGAATTGTAAGGATATAACACATGTATATAGAGTCAATTAAGCCTAAACATTCTAAACCGAGGTTCCAGGCCGATGATCAATGTATATTTGTTCAAGACAGATGTTCACGCATACATTAATATGAAGTCAGTTGGCTATGTCAAAGGGGAAGTTCAGTATATCACTTGATTTGTAAACTAAAATAAGAAGTTATTAATCTACAAATATATTTCTAGTACCAAAGTTCATGATTTTCCTACTGTTGTATATATATCAAAACTGCTGTATATACATAACACACGCAGTCTAAGTCAACAACATAGAAAAATGGAGTACTTTCTTACAAAAATATCAACACCAGCATATATGTGTGTGTATTTATACTCACACACATATACATATGGCAATACCCATGCAAATTTCGTTTTACCATGGAAGCCTGATTAGCAGATTCACATTTAAAACTCACAGGAAGGGATACCAGGTTTTATAATACTGGTATGCACATAATAAGTAAATCATCCATCCAAATGTTTCAGGGTTAAACCAAGTTTACAATGCACTGCAAATTTACAAATTGCTAACCATATGGTGTCCTTAACTTCTTTCTATATAATAGAATACTCAGGAAAATTACAAACAACATGTGCATTAAGGGATGCGTGATCGACTTCCAATGAGTAGCAGGGTAAAATTTGAATCAAATTATGTAAAAGAAAACAAACCCAAGAAGTACTGTATCTCTATAGACCTCGAAGTGAGCATATCAATACACAGCAAGGCCACATGCTTGACTCCAATATGTTCGAATTTTTTTTTTCAACAAGATTTACAGACAAAGCAAGGTTTCCAAATAAAGCAGAGACCGCAATATGGCGATGGGAGCATGGACAAAGCTAAAAGGTGACAGGGTAATCAAAATCTCACAGTAACATGTAACAGACGTGAAATACAGCAAGTGGATGGGTAGCTCAGCACAACAACTCGACAAACCCCAAACTAGCTATTTTGTTTGCTATTGAAATTAAAGTTCTTGAAATAAGAAAATCGTAAGTCGAAACTTACCTTCAGGAAGCGACAAAAAGAACAGTGGAGGCTCGGTCTTCGATCAGGTAAAGGCGACATCTTTTCGTGGGTGGTGGCAGGCAACGGTGAAGACAAAGAAGACTGAACTGGTTGACAAAAATGGAGGAAGGAAGGTGGCGATTGATTCGATTTTAGGGAAAGGATTGAATTTTAATTCGTGAAAATGGCATAAGTTTTCGGCTGATTTAAAGAATTGAAAAGGGAAGAGAAGTTAGTGATTTCTCCAGTGACCTTTAAAGGGAAAAGAGCTTTGATGTCTCCTTTGTGATTTGGCTTCGGCCAATGAAAATCACAAAAAAGAAAAATGATTTTGTTGTCTGGAGAAATGGGAGAAAAACCCTCAATCTATAAGAAGAATGAGGTGTGGCGTCCAAGTAACCGTGGGAGCCAAGGCAAAGTAGCTTGCGTATTTTAACTGAGGACAGTAATATTCGGGGAGGCAACATACGGGGAAGATGTTTATTTGTTTGTACCCTATAAAATTTAATCCTACCGCAAATTATCGCTTCGTTTAAAATTTTTGTACTATCGTAAATAAACTCCATTCGTAACGAAATTGGACATGTTGCTACGTCTCGATGTTCTGAGCCCAAAACAATTTATTTGGCCAAATTCCAGCTCCATTTGCACGATGATGTTATTTTAAATTTAATTTACTTGCCGGTTCACGTTAAAATTTTCTTTCTTTCTTTTCTTTTTTACGGCCAAAGTAATTCTGTTTAGCTCCAAATCTGAAATACAACAATCATTAATTCCAATAAAAATCCATTTTATCACAGACCGAGGTCGTTTGAAAATTAATTATTTTAAAGGCCGATATTGTATCGACATAATATTTCTAACTCCAAAACAAATCGTAAAATACGAATAGCCACAATTAATTTAAGCTTGTTTTTAATTATACATATTTATACGTTCAATTCCATTTCCAATAAAATTTTCCTATATTTAAATGAATAAAACTTTCATCAATAACGTACATTTTTAAATCCAACCATCAATATTCTCTGTCGACTTTCAAATCCAATTCGAATGTCCAATTAATTCAATTCAATTATATATTTGATTTCCAACAAATCACTCTGAATAAAATATCGAATTCAATCCATATCCAAACAATATATTTGGTTTTAAATTTCTAACCCTAGTATCAAAATGATCACTAATAATTAAATCTTCAATAAATCTCACATTTCATTTGTCAAAATTCCTGGGTTGTTACAATCTACCCCCCTTTAAAAAAATTCGTCCTCGAAAAAGAGAGATCGTTATGGTTATACCAACGTATACTTATAATTTTTTCCATATTTGTGTGAAATTTTTCCACAACTAATTCAATTACCAATATTTAAGTTATCGATCCCTTTCGTTTATTCATCATATTCAATTAACTCGAAAAATCAATTTTCCTTTCTTATAACAAGGATCAATTTTGATCAAATACGATTTCCATTATTTTCTTTACCTTTCGAATCGGGGTTATCCATTTCCCTGCTTTCTAAGCCACATTTAATTTTCCTAGACCAATTTCTATCTCAAATTATTTTGACATATCTCTCAATTTCTCCTCCTATCTAATCTCCTAAGCGATTCAAATTATGTTAAATTTCTTCATATCTCATATGTCGATGTTTACTTTTCCATTGTTGCACTGATTTCTTATAATCCAAATTCAACCAAATCTCCTTACATTCAATCCATTCCATTTTTTCCAAACACTCATTAAAGAGTGTAAATAACATTCCCTCTTCAAGTTACCAATTGTCAGCTTGAAATTTTCAAAATTCGAAATCATTTATATCTCTTTTTATACATAACACGAAATTTGTATAGAAATATTTGTATTATTCCTTCAAACATATTTCCAAATCCTTTAGTTATTAAATCAAGTACATTTTAATTTCAAATTATTAATTTGAAAACATTTTATAACTCGAAGTTTGACAAGTCTATTGTCGTTCTCACAGATATTAGGAATACGCTGGCCAGGCCCACGACTAAAATCTCCAAGTACTAAATACCCTTGTTTCAACTTCCAGTGAAAATATTTCGAAAATTCTTTTAAAAACAGATATGGAAAGTACCAATGTGATGATATGTTGATTGTTCATGAATCGCAGATACACAATGGTTTCGTCTGGATCCCCCAGAAAACATCTGTATCCGTAGGATATCACTTCCCTATGAATTTCGTCATGGACAATCAACGAAAGATATTTGTGAATCAGAAGAAAATCTGAGGTCATTGAGCGTTGAATGCTCTCTCCCAGAGTTATGGAAACACGTTAAATTACGAAAATAGATCAAGTCACGAGGACCAATCAAGTCACAATGATAATTCAAGATAAATCAAGTCACGATGACAAATCCCGTCACGGAGACACATCAAGTCGCGAAGGACAAATTCAGTCACGAAGACACATCATGTCACGAAGACACACTGCTGCATCAAACAGGTGGATCCACATCACTAAGATATCTCAAACATCGCATGGCTTCATTCTACCTTTAGTGCATCTAGTGGTTACATCTCTTTCACTTGTAGATATGCCATGGGGACCGCAGGTACACAATGGTTATGCCTGATTCCCTTAGGAAACATCCATACCCGTAAGCTCTCACAGCTCTGCGGATTACGCCCTTATCATGACTGTAGATCGCAGCAGACACAATGGTTACGCTTGATTCTCTCAAGAAACATCCGTCCGCCGTAGGCCATCTTAGCCCTGCGAATTACGCTACACGGTCGTGTTCTTTCAGACAACTCGAGTTTTATGTCCGAACAACCTACTACCAGCAGCACATCTCAACTAAGCTCGAAATGCAAAGGCGAAGGAAGGTACTTTCCTTATTTTGCTTTGAAACATATAATACTATGTATATATAGTATTTCATTCCATAATCCTCATAAATCATACATAATTTTATTTTTTTCAAATCATATTTTCAAACATCTTATTCTTATATAAATTCTATTATATAGGATCTTACCTTAAATCAATCATCTTCCAATCCGGAAATTTTCAAATTCACTAAATTTTCCATACACGACGTTACGGAATCTTATTTCTTCAATATCCAGAATCGAATATTCTCAAAATTTATTCTGATTTTAAAATTTTTAGTTTTGTATACCATCTTTTTATTAGTGAACAACTAAAGCGTGTGCGTCGCACATGGTACTTTATTCAAAAATGTCAGGTTGTTTATACGACAATTATTTGCAATTTATACCTTTGTCACACTTTGTAAATCGTCTTCTTATTTCTGAATAAACACTAATAATTTAATTTATACAGATTTCTATTTTATATTTTATTATTACTTTTTCGTTTGATTTTTTTAAATTTTTTAAACCCGTCTACTACGGTTTACCTTTCTCCTCCTATCTTCCTTCAAAGCCCAAGATGTTTGACTCACTCTAATTCTATTAAATTTCAACTTTTCTTTCTATTTTTACCTTTCTTCTTTATTCTTATGCATCCTACTTTGCTTTTCTAACTTTCTTTTCTGTAATTACGTTCTTTTGTCTTCTATTTATTTCTTCTGTTTTTCTCCTTCTTTTCCTTTAACTTTCTTCTCTTTTATTTTCTTTATTAGCCCATTTCGAGCTCAATACCTCCGGCCCGATTCTCTTCATTCTTTACTTCTTTTCTATTCTATATTTCATACTATTCTTTTTTTTCCTATTTTATTTTCTTTACTAGTTTTACTTTAGCCCACCAAGCCCAATATTCTTGGCCCAAAATTCCTTAGCAACTTTAACGTGAATATTTTCTTCCTTTGTTTAATTTCCTAGAACCGAACCCCACATCACATCTTTACCACTACCTTACTTTTTCCCTTTAATCTGGTTTTCACGTTCTCTTCTTTCTCTAGCTTCTGTTGTTCTTTTTGTTTTTAATTCTGCTGCTTGCTTCCTTCAACCAAAAACTCTGCTTCGATCAACATACATATCTGCCCGTTAGTGACAAGTTAAACTTGCTTTATTCCGAAAGCTTTCTTGTCATGTTTTCACTTGAATGTACTGTAAACTTTTTTGGAATTTCATATTATTTTCATCAAATTTGGTTCGGTCAATTTGTTATCATATTAGGTCAGCTGTACAATTATTTTAAAGAACTGACAAGTGAAACTATATTCGGGAATCCTGTTAACATTTAATACTTCCAATAATACTAATTAGAGAACAATCTCATTACCAAATTCGCGAAGGGCTTGGTGTTGGTTTTTCATAGCTCAGAGGAAATTAGCACTTACATCAGTTCCGAATTGAAGTCTTATGGATAACATGTCTTTTGCCATTGTTTGTGATGTTCTCTTTATTTTTGAAATTTATAGCGAACTGTAGTATGTTGAATTTGATTCACAGTCCATCCCTCCTTGTCTAATATCATGTCTAGGCAACTAAATGGTCTTCTGCCATTACACTTCCCACTGTTCTATGGTTCTTCGCGGCGTCCGCTGCCTGAGCATGCACCGCACCACTCATCGACTCACCTCCGCCCCCTGTCGCGAACCCGGCTTCAAATCAGTATGTGGCACCCAAGTTCCGATGCCATGCAGCATAAAATCAACCCAAAGCCTGAAGCCTTTCATCTTTTACATCCGTCTTTTGATACAAAATGCCTGTAGCCATTCCCTTCACCAATTTCCTGCATTTCATCCTTTTAATGTCTTTATAATTATATGTTATGTTAAATATATCTTCCACTTTGTTCATAGGTATATAAATATATTTTCTTTTATTCAAATCTTGCTGCGTTCCACCAAAGCCACTTGCTTCAGTCACCAACCCAAGGCTTGATTTCATCTCCAAAACCGGTTCCCGTCCCCCAAAACCATTTACAGTGTTACAATCAGAGCTCCACAGAAACCATATCTCACTGAACCGTTATGATACCCCATTTTACTGCTCTATCTCCGATGAACTCCGGAGACTACTGCCATAAATTTCGATCACCAGTGTAGCTTGTGTGAACTTGTTCAATCTTCAGCTCGGTCGACCCGTCCGTCATTGTTAAGAGAAGGGAACCTAGATCCTAGTGCTCTGGTCTTATAAGTTTGTGTTCTGGACTTTGCAAAACATTTGAACACTCCATTTTCTATCAAAAAGAATACTAACTTGTGTATCTAATGAACACCGAAGATGGGAGTTGTCGCTTGGTTGGGTTGCTTCATTTATATTAGTTTGGGAATTCTAGGACAACAGAACCATAGAAAAGTAAAAGCTATGACAATCATTCGAATATTAATAGGGATATAAACAGGTGATGGTGTTCACTCTAAACCCTTTTGTCCAGTCAGTGAGTGGAAGCTTGCAACTGTTACCCTTTTATATTCACACTCTTCAACCGTTAATAAGCAAGCGAACAATTTCCCCCGTTATTCATTTCTAAAAAGTATTTTTTTTTCGAGATCTGAACTCGTCACATCAACTATATTTTGATTTTAGATCTTGATTCAAATTTCTTCAGAATCTTCATCCATATCTTGCTTTATTTATAACTCTCATTTACCATTCACTTCTTGTTAATTAACTAACAAGTTTATACTTCACTATTGAATTCCTATATTCGATTTTGCCTTATTAGTTTGAACCCAAATATAAATTATCTTACCACATTCTAAATAATTCAATTAATTTAGTAATGTCATTTGACACAATTGAATCCCAATTATAACCCCCATTTTTTATTCATTAACTTATATTCTGGATATCGAAATCAAATTCATCGTTTCATTTTTGAAACAATTTCACATTTCCCATCAAAATTCTCATTTAGGGTAAATTTCAGTTACTTTTGATTGCCAAAACACATGATTAAAAAAATTTAATCTTTGGTCCTTTTTTACTTATCTTCCTCGAATACTATTTGACGATGAATTCAAGATTCAATCTAAGGGATCCTAATCGAAAAAAGCTCTACATTCGAAGACTGGGAATTCCGAAAAATTTCAAATCTCAAAATAAATTTTTATTTTCGCTGTATCAGTTTCAAAATACTAATTTCCAAAATATAAAATATTTCCAAAATAATTTCTCTTTATTTTTCTTTTTTTAACTTACTTTAGCATTATTTCATTTTCAAAATTTGCATTTCGAAATCTTTTCATTTTCAAAATTTGCTTTGTCTTGCGTCGATTCTGCTTATTTCTAACTCGATAAGTTATGCTTTGAATAAACCAAAGCTCTGATACCACTTGTAACGTCCCGCCTTCTTGAGCGCTTCAAATTGATAGTTAATCCAACTTAAAACGTTCAAATTGACGGATTGTTATTTAGCTTACAGAGTTTAAGACAGAATCAACATATTAAACACAAGATAAATAAATAACATAATATTGGATAGCAAAATAAACTTTTTTATATATTAATCAGAATTTTTTTTTCGATACAATAATTTTTCTCTATACAGCGGAATGAAAATACGGTTAATATTTACTGTTTTTAAAAAAACTTCAGAGTGCGCGCCTCCTGGAATCCCCAGCTTCGTCAATCTTCAAATCCTAAGCTGAAATCTTTAAAATCTGTAATGCTCGGGTCTGACCCGAGCGTTCCATGCAAAAACATAAAACACTCGAGTCAGGATTACATCATAGTTCAAGTAAATTAATTTCAATAGAAACTAAAATATAAAAATCAATCCTAACTTCAGTACGTCACACGTAAAGATAATATGTATGTTCTATATCAGTGTATACATTAAGGGATCTCAGAAGCTTGCACATACACACATGTACATGTAGATGTGTGTACTGCCCCAGCATTCCAGGAACCTAGAAATGTAAGTGCAACCGAGATTCCGAGAATAGTGAGCGAAAATGTATATGAATATAGATAGTCAGTAAGAGTGCCAACCCAAATGTATCAATGTGAACACGGTTTTCATTAGTTCTAGTAGTCAAAGGCACATGCATCAACAACCAACACTAGGACGAGCAACAATGTATAGTTGAAAAGGTACATCACTTAAAAATGCTTATGTGTATAGACATATTTAATTGAAGAAATCATGCATGACATATAACTAGGGAACATATTAACTTCAGACTTCATGATGGTAACACAGTACACGAATTTAACTCATTCAATAGCTCTAGCATAAACAAAAATGTACTCATTGCCAAATATCCCTGTGACTACCAAAGTATGATGATCCAGCTAGTGATAACCGATTAAGCTATGAGGTATCTGTTCAGTCCCAACCGTGACAGGTATATATATGTGAATTGTAAGGATATAACACATGTATATAGAGTCAATTAAGCCTAAACATTCTAAACCGAGGTTCCAGGCCGATGATCAATGTATATTTGTTCAAGACGGATGTTCACCCATACATTAATATAAAGTCAGTTGGCTATGTCAAAGGGGAAGTTCAATATATCACTTGATTTGTAAACTAAAATAAGAAGCCATTAATCTACAAATATATTTCTAGTACCAAGTTCATGATTTTCCTACTGTTGTATATATATCAAAACTGCTATATGTACATAACACAGGCAGTCTAAGTCAACAACATGGAAAAATGGAGTACTTGCTTACAAAAGTATCAACACCAGCATTTATGTGTGTGTATTTATACTCACACACATATACATATGGCAATACCCATACAAATTTCGTTTTACTGTGGAAGCCTGATTAGCAGTTTCACATTTAAAACTCACAAGAAAGGATACCAGGTTTTATAATACTGGTATGCACATAATAAGTAAATCATCCATCCAAATGTTTCAGGGTTAAACCAAGTTTACAATGCACTGCAAATTTACAAATTGCTAACTGTATGGTGTCCTTAACTTCTTTCTATATAATAGAATACTCAGGAAAATTACAAGCAACATGTGCATTAAGGGATGCGTGATCGACTTCCAGTGAGTAGCAGGGTAAAATTTGAATCAAATTATGTCCCACTTTCAAGACAGCAAGTGTTAATGCAAAAGAAAACAAATCCAAGAAGTATTGTATCTCTATAGACATCGAAGTGAGCATATCAATACACAGCAAGACCACATACTTGACTCCAATATGTTCGAGTTTTTTTTTCAACAAGATTTACAGACACGGCAAGGTTTTCAAATAAAGCAGAGGCCGCAATATGGCGATGGGAGCATTGACAAAGCTAAAAGGTGACAGGGTAATCAAAATCTCACAGTAACATGTAACAAACGTGAAATAAAGCAAGTGGATGGGTAGCTCAGCACAACAACTCGACAAACCCCAAACTAGCTATTTTGTTTGCTATTGAAATTAAAGTCCTTGAAATAAGAAAATCGTAAGTCGAAACTTACCTTCAGGCAGTGACGAAAAGAACAGTGGAGGCTCGGTCTTCGATCAGGTAAAGGCGGCATCTTTTCGTGGGTGGTGGCAGGTATCGGTGAAGACAAAGATTAAAGAAGACTGAACTGGTTGACAAAAATGGCGGAAGGAATGTGGCGATTGATTCGATTTTAGGGAAATGATTGAATTTTAAATCGTGAAAATGGGGTAAGTTTTCGGCTGATTTAAAGAATTGAAAAGGGAAGAGAAGTTAGTTATTTCTCCAGTGGCCTTTAAAGGGAAAAGAGCTTCGATGTCTCCTTTGTGATTTGGCTTCGGCCATTGAAAATCAAAAAAAAGGGAAATGATTTTGTTGTTTGGAGAAATGGGAGAAAAACCCTCAATTTATAAGAAGAATGAGGTGTGGCGTCCAAGTAACCGTGGGAGCCAAAGCAAAGTAGCTTGCGTATTTTAACTGAGGACAGTAATATTTCGGGGAGGCAACATACGGGGAAGATGTTTATTTGTTCGTACCCTATAAAATTTAATCCTACCGCAAATTATCGCTACGTTTTAAATTTTTGTACTATCGTAAATAAACTCCATTCGTAACGAAATTGGACGTGTTGACGTGTTGCTACGTCTCGATGTTCTGAGCCCAAAAAAAATTTATTTGGTCAAATTCCGGCTCCATTTGCACGATGATGTTATTTTAAATTTAATTTATTTGCTGGTTCACGTTAATTTTTTTTTCTTTGTTTTCTTTTCTCTTGCCAAAGTAATTCTGTTTAGCTTCAAATCTGAAATACAACAATCATTAATTCCAATAAAAATCCATTTTATCACAGACCGAGGTCGTTTGAAAATTAATTATTTTAAAGGCCTTTATTGTATCGACATAATATTTCTAACTCCAAAACAAATCATAAAATACGAATAGCCGCGACTAATTTAAGCTTGTTTTTTATTATATATATTTATACGTTCAATTCCATTTCCAATCAAATTTTCCTATATTTAAATGAATAAAACTTCCGTCAATAACGTATAATTTTAAATCCAACCATCAATATTCTCTGTCGACTTTCAAATCCAATTCGAATGTCCAATCAATTCAATTATATATTTGATTTCCAACAAATCACTCTGAATAAAATATCGAATTCAATCCATATCCGAACAATATATTTGATTTTAAATTTCTAACCCTAGTATCAAAATGATCACTAATAATTAAATCTTCAATAAATCTCACATTCCAGTTGTCGAAATTCCTGGGTCATTACATCGAGTTTAGCATCTTAATCATTTATTTGTTTCTCTAATTGGACAATTTCTTAATAAGATTGAGGAGATTGAGTTGATGATTGAAAGTACGAACGCCTATATGGTTGACTCGTAGGCTTAGATTGAGGAGAAACTTTAGAAGTTCGAGGACTAGAAGAAAATGGAGCTTTGTAATTCGAATTCGGTATCATGTGAGATGGATCCAAAACATTATTGGCATTAGACCATGAGAAATTTGAGTGATTTCTCCAACTAGGTTATACATGGATGAATAAGGACTATTTTGAGCTATGACATTGGCTTGATCTTGAGGGTTATAATGGGGTTGCCCTTCTCCTATTTGAGGAGTTTGAGTTTCTAAGGGAACATGAATTGGATTCACGACGTGCACTGCTCTAGTAGAAGCACATATGGGAACACAAATTGACTCCCATTGCATGTCTTTATCAGAATAATTTTCTAAAAATTCCCAAACTTCATCGACTATTTTAGACATAAATTATCCTTCATGCATTTATTCTATTTGTGTTCGAGTTTGATAGTTCAGCCCTTCATATGCAATTTGACATAAGTGATGTTTTGGGATCGCATGATGAGGACAACTATACACCAGCTAGTTCAATCTCTCAGTATTTTGAAAAAAATTCCCTTTCTTTTGAGAGAACTGATTTATTTTAGTTCAGATTTTTAGAGTTTTATGAAGTGGAATTTTTTTTTTAAGAAAACAGTGACAAATTCATCCCAACTTCTTATGGAATGTTTTGAAAGAGAATTTAGCCATCTTTTAGTGCTTTCAAGTAGTGTGAATGGAAGTAGCCTTAGCTTGATTGATTCATTAGATAATTGCTGCATTTTAGTTGTGGATGCATACAATTCAAATTCACTTAAAAATTCATAAGCATTTTCAGAACCAGTAAATTTTGGTACCCCTTGAATGTAGAAATGTTTAAGTTATGCAAATACTATGACAGAAGATTGAACAGTCCTAATTGGGTAAAATAAATCTCGAAGAAATAAGGGTTTATCCATTCCGAGATTGAGATTTTGAAAGTTTTGATTTATTCGATTGTAATTCATCTCGTTTGAAATTTTTTGATTTATTTGAGAACCCCTAGGAGAATTATGGCGGCTAACACTTTTTTCACTCATCGTTATCAAATGCAATCAAGGAATATCCTAGACTTAAGGCTGACATAATTAGCTCTTATTCAAAATAAATAACGTATTCATGTATATTTTATTAGCTGATAATCTTGATTTGAAGGAGGAAGGGGGTCTTATGGCCGTTCACGTATAATATAAATACTAAGCGATACGACCAATGTTTTACGTGTAGTATGCAACCTCTTTTGCTAAAAGTTCAATAAATTGAACTAATATATATCCGCGATCAAACCTTAAGAGGATCAATTCGCAAAATACACACTTGCAGTTAAATATATTGTAAATCAAATTAAATAGATAGATTAGAAAACTTAAATTGCTAGAATAAGCAAAATAAATTTTCAAATCTTAATATTTAACCCAAAGTGTATGTCCTAATGAGCTTGAGTTTTGATCCTAACGTCAACGTCCTACCAAATTCGAAAAATGATGAGAGTGATGATTTTAGTTATGGAAAATCATTATTCACCAAATTTATTCAGAAATTTCAGCCAAAACAACAATCAGATAAGAATAATTGCATAAATTTTAAAAAAAATTGTACAAGTAAGCCGCTGCCTCTGCAGAATTTTTTTACAAGTAATTTCTATATATTTTTAAGCAGCTGCAGCACCTGTAGAGTTTAGAAAATTTTACAGCGGGGAATGATCGTCCGTCCAGAATGATTGAGTAGTATCAACCATTAAAATCCCACTATGTGCAATTCGCTTGACTTCTGAATTCCCAGTGAATTGGTTGAATTCTTTCTCACTTAGATCTTTGATTATTATTATTATTATTGAACAAATGAAACAGCAAAAGAAAGAAAGAAAAATGGAACTAAAACAAAAAATATCGTAGGAAGAAAAAAAAAACTAAACTAAACTAAATGGCAAAAAAACAATCTAAACTAGATGACACCCCAAAAGAAAAACTAACCTAACCCCGACTTCTTTTCCAAATATAAAGCAAAGCGCTTGCCCTAAATATCTATGGATTTCTTTCCCCAAATAAACAAAACGCTGCCAAGTAAAAATAAAATGCACTAAAAAAAACACGCAGAAGGTCAAGCCACGCCCAAGTTCAAGTTGCTCAATAAAACCCAATGTTATTTCTCTGGGTATTTTTTTTTTCTGGGACCAAAACAACTCACATCCTCTTTCTATAAATTCCAATCTAACTTGAAAACTCACGCCCTCTTTTGTTTCAAAAAACAATCTTGCAACTAAGATCAAATCAAATTTTTTTTCTCTTGGCTTGATTTCAAATTTGAATTGGGTTTCGAATCTTGCGTAGTGTAGGCTTTGATCGAAGGAAGTTTATATGATGGGGGTATCTAAGTTGGGGTCGTTCGAATTGGAATTCTGGTTCGAATCGGGTTAATTCAAATTGGGTTTCGGGCTTGGGTAGGACACTGATTTGCATTTGCAACAGCGGATGTGGTGAAGGCCTGATGAGTTTGCGGGCAAGTTAGACGAATTTAGAGGATTTGATTGAAGTAAAAACTGAAATTGCAATTTGATTCAGAACATTCTAATTGAACCGATGACCAAATCACAATTATCAATTGAAACAGGAAAAGCAAGTAAACTACTATTGAATTCACTACAAACTCGAATCTAATCAAATCTATATTAAATTCAATACTACCTAGGAAAGTAGAATAAAATGTAGAAATTAAAACTGCAGAAAAGAAATAACAAACAGAAGGTAAAATTAGGATTGTTGTTGAATCTAATCAGACGGTTAATCACTAATGAGAAAAAGAAATTGCAACAGAAAATTATGCTCTACCAAGTCTAATTGAATATACAACACATATTTACTAGACCCAAGAGGAGTGTAGAAAAGTAAAGAAAGAACTCTCAGTTCTTATATGAAGTTTTACAATGAGAATACATGGGTATTTATAGAATAGATTAGCCAACCTAAACCCTAATACAATCACAAATGGACCTTAGTTAAATCTGATAAGTTTTAGCATTTCCTCTTGTCCTGTTGCTTCCCTGACAAGACTTCCTTAATTTGTGATAGGCATACTCTTTTCTACCAATTATTTTCTTGTCCAAAAAATAATTTGATGTGAGATCTTCATCTGCAAGTCTTCACACACACACACACACACACACACAGATCATTTAATCTCTATTTTCTATTTTTCCGACTACATGTGCCTTCGTCGACATATCTGTAAAAGTGACAAAATAATACCCAAGTAATATTTGTTTAAACACAAAAGATAAAATATAAGAGCATAAAGTAAACACTTTTACATGTTAATCAATGTCTAAAGGGATGAAACCCAACTCTCCAATACTAAAACTATATGTATTGGTGGTTTTCCGTTGATAAGCGGCTAATGCATTAGTTAACTGAACATTCGAATTAAAAATATTTTAAATACCTAACAAATAGGTTTACGATTACACCAAAGTATCAAAAAGCATGAATTAAATTGGTGATAGTCAAGTGAACGTGTCCTTATGAAATCACCAATTCCTACATCCTCAAGAAATGTGCGAATAATGCCATGTGTATCAAAATTTATAATGGTTTCATACAAACGAATAACGCTAGGGCAAGAGCAACGAGTTCGATCTCGACGAGCCTAGTTCGAAATGGGTTGATTCTTCAATTTATAATCCAAAAAATAAAACTGCTACCAAGCTAAAATTATATCACTTATAGTATCTTCAACGTGTGTGCTTACGTTTATAGTTCATCGTTGGAAAGCATACGAAAATGGATCAATTCTTTGTTGAGCCCTAAAGTCCGATTAATATGCAGATCCAAATGTGCGTCTTGTTTGTATCTAGCTCCACATCGCATCCAGCATCCGTCTATCAGGAGGTGAGGTGTTGATATCTTAATCAATCAGAGCATTGTATCTTTTTGGATCGAGCGTTTTCTTTATCTCCTAAAATGTTTACTACACTACGACTACCGCTACCACGCAATCCCCTCCACGCTCTTCTCGTTTTATTTCCTTTTTTTTGTCGACTTGGCGAAAAATGACGGAGGAAGAAAGCTGGCAAGTAGAAATGTGATGTAATTTTTTTTGAAGGGTTTGTGTTGTAACCGTCTAATTTATAAGCGGCTGCAACACACAAACTTAGCCTGTTAAAATTTAGCTGGTTAAGTGTGCTGATTACAATTCAATGGTTGTGGATCGTAATCCACACGTTTTGTCTTAACTAGTTAAATTTTAGTCGGTCAAGACAAACACAATAGTTCATGATGTCGTGGACATTGTGTTTTCTTTCATTGAGAAATGTAGGGTTCAACTATAATGTATTTGATCCTCGCAGCCCACGTTTGGGGTATTGTTATAGGGTGCGTTCTTAACGAACGAGAACGGGGTATTTGAGCGTGACATTTGAGCGGGGAATGTGAGCGTGATACTGTAGCGAGCGGGGAATGTGTTTTTAGCTACGAACGGGGTATTTGAGCATGGTATTTAATTGTTAAATTAATTGTTTTGAATTAATTAAATACTAATTGCATAAAACAAAACGACTACATTTTTCATTATACGATCAGAAATACAAACATAAAGAACACAACAAGACTGAAATTAAAACAAATACATGTAAATCTGTGCAAAAAACTATAAATGCGGGTCGTTCATTGCTGTCGCGACTATTGAGTAGAATTGGTTGATTCCAGTATCGCGCTCGGCTATAAACTCTATGCCAATATCTATAAACACGGACTCCCGATCGTCCGTCCAATTTGCAAATGGGGAGTGGAGGTGATTTTATAGCGGCTGGGAGGATACGTTGGAAAAGTAACCGTTGGCGTCCGACATGAATCGTCTCATCTAGAAGGAGCAAAAATTATTGGCGTCCGACGCGTCGGACGCCACCAAAAACTTAAGCGTGTCTAATGTTGTCTGGGAATGCACCCATAAGTTGATTGCAAAAATAGTTAGTAGGTCAAAGTCTAATAGATAAATTATTTGTTGTTTATGCCTCATAAACCAATTTAATGGACAATTTCAGCTACATTTTTCTATTTAAAAAATATTTTTGTTTTATCTGCTTATACAGCCGAAAGTACTATTCAAGTTTCAAGGAGTTTTAAACAATGCTGTTGTCAGACGGGCCGATGTACGTGCTTGCTTAGCATCGCCCTCGTGGCAACGGCCATCAGACAGCAACTTATCACGTGCCAATGGGCCGGGCCGGTTTGGACTTTAGCCCGTTAGCAGATGGTTACGCGCAAAAAGCTCGTATACACATTTCTATCTATCCCAAATTCCTAATCACAAAGGGTTTACGTTGTAATCAATATCTATGATTTTACAAAACAAATAATGCAAATGATGGAGGTCTTTTTGAAAAATACTTGACTTATTATTACGTTAAAAAAAATCTACAATATCACGGTCCGCAAACCAAACACGACTTGCTTGAGTGCAATGGCTTCCAATGTATTAACATTTGATGTAATCGAATCTTCTCATTATATGCTTACATATATAGATGTAGATCTACATAAATACAACAATGACAAGGTTAGAAAATTCATAACGCGAAATGCATTTATTGATAGAAATATGAGATATCAATTCATGGTCCTAGCACGTAAAAAGACAACGCATTATTATTTTTATTATGGAAAACTCGTGATATTTGATGGATTTGATCACCCACTAATTACACATAGAAATTTTGACATACGTCTTAATAATGATAAAATATCAGCATTAGTGTCATGGTAACGGTGACATGGGTTCGAAACTCAGAATGTCACGTTAAGAGTAGGACTGTAAATTTTGTACGAATGTTCGACGTCTCCTCGTGTCTGTGACCGAAATACGTTCATCCGGTTTTCATTTAGGACAACGAAATTTATACGAGAAAAAATCACGTTCGGTCTGAATTCGTTCGAATTTCATGTAATTGTTATATATTTAAGAGAAAATCGAATTAAATGTAAAAAAAATGTGATACAAATAGCCATGTCTAGCTGGGTCCGTTCGTGCCCATGTCCAAAAAATGTATGTCCGTGTCCGATCGAATTTATTTAGGATAGGAATTAGGACAACGAAATTTGTCTGAGAATTTTTTTTGTTCGGTTCGTGTTTGATCCGATTTTTTTTAGAACAGAAACTGAACGCACCTCCGTCCGGTCCGGTCCGACCGATTTACACCCCTAGTTAAGAGTTTACCATTTGCATAAGCTAAAATCAGCCACTTATGTGGTGCTCGTGGATCATATTAGGTGTACTAGAAGAGGTTTTACGACTTCGGTCGGTTTCCCTTCTGAACAAATTAAAAAAAAAAAAAAAAAAAAACATTAGCCTCTAACAACTTTCGTTTTGTAAATTACATTCCTATTTATATAAGATAAAAGTTAAAATGCAAGAACTATTTTATGTAAGTTTACTCATATTAACATGTGCTTTTAAGATATATTTGCATGATTCATAACCACAATATATATGTTGGGAAGATTGATTTTAACTTTGAAAATGAAAGAAGGAAAAAAAAGACAGAAATATATATATATATATATATATATATATATATATATATATATATATATATATATATATATAAATAATAGATGGGATTATTTTCGCAACACAGATACCACCATATTAATAAGCCTGGTCAGAGTAAATTCCAACGGTTGATGAAATATTAATGTACGCTGTTCCGCTCATTTGATCCTCGCATTTAAGTAACCTGATTTAATTAGGCTACTTTTTAATAAACAGTGAAGAACAGTTTAATCGTTCAACTTGAGTTGAAGTTACATGTCCCATATAGCACAAACAAACAGTACAAAAACTAACCGTAAATCGACTTAAGTTGATGTATTCGTATTGCTTACGGGTAGATATTAAGAATAATATTTAGTGAATATTAGTCATTATGCATACCTAAAATCAAACATAATTAAAAGCGGATCTCTATAAAAATACAAAATGTAGAGCGTGTTTCTATAAATAGTATTAGGATGTGTTTGAGTGAAGCGGAAGCGAGTAATTATAGCGGCGTATTTGAGTTGCGCGTTCAAACGAAGCATTTAAGCGTACCATTTTATTTTATTGATTTATGGTTAATTAATTAATTTATTTATTTTAATAAATAATATGTATCGATAATTTACAAAAATAAATAAATAAATTGAAAAATTGTAAGGTACTCCAATTCAGTTTAAACCAACTCCATTACGTATAGCACTTCGGTACGATCCCAACGCAAAAAACCATGTGTCAAACAGATCTCATTTGCAGAACTTATTAATTTTTGAAATTTATAAAACTTAAATTTATTAGTTAAATAAATTAAAAATATATATTTACATCAAAAGCTCAAAATTGGGCTATAGGAGTCTAACGCGTCCGACATCGAACGCTAATAGCCTAATTTGAGTTGTTGGGCAAACCGACCAAAATGGACCATTGTCCAAAGGACGCGTGCGTTAGGTAAACGATCCGTTTTGGGCCATCGAACGGTACCTTAGTATAGCGAATTTGTTTTGTAAATTTTGCTTCATTACTTTTAAAAAAATCATATAATTGTAAATAATAAAACAAGACAACCAACTAAAAATAAAAAATAAGTGTAGAGATTGTCTACACTTATTGCAGAATATTGTAAAAATATAAACAAATATTCATTTAATAATTACAGCCATATCTGCAAATATTCACTTTAGAAGCCAACGTTTGCAGACGTAAAAAAGATCTATAGAAAATGTGATGCTAAGCACACCTCAATATGTTCTTCCTAATACCGCAACTAAAAAAATAAAACTCATTAAATTTTGTATGCTTCCTAATACCACAACACCTCTTCATTCTAATCTCTCACTCAATCATTATTTTCCGAACTAATCACGTACTAAGCTAATCTAAATATCTTAATCTCTTGTAATCGATGTCTTTTTCGTATCTCTCGCGGGAAAATCCAAATTCGTACGGTAATCTCTCAATTGTTTGGTGATCTGAAAACTCTAATATCTAGCTTCCTCTTCTAGTTTGCTTAATTCAAACCTTATTCACGGCTTTTGTATATTGCGGCGTTGAATTCGTTGATCGGTTATAGATCTTGGGTTTAGCTCGTTGATCGTTTTACAAAGACGAACGAATATCGAACGAAATAGAAATAGGGTAAAACAGTGTGGTAGCCCTTATTTTTTAAGTGTGGTATTAAGAAGAGTGTAGTATTAATTTTTGTGATATTTTTTAGATGCGGTATTAAGAAGAACATATTGAGGTGCACTTAGCACCACACTTATAGGAATATCTGCTACTATTATATAAAGTTGTAAATTTGCAATAGTTTTTCCACTGTAATCAGAATCATAAGATACTTCCTATTACAATTAGATTGGTCCGCGAACACCACATAAGTGATTGATTTAAGCTTATGCACATAGTGAGAAGCTTTATTAAATATAAAACAGGATATTTTTAATCAATTCAATTTTACTCTCACAAGAAATGAAATATTATCTAATTTTATATAAGAATACCGTAAAGATAGCGATTTATGCATACTAGACCTGATGAATATAACATATACCATTTCATAGCCTTAAAATTAGTTTTCACTCTAGCTTTGTTCATTTAGGTAGAATAAGAACTAATCAAATCAAAATTTGAATATAATCATTGTTAAGACGGATGGCAATAAAATTGATCTACAAGATATGGCTGAAGATAGCAGAACTCGTAGATTCACTTGTTAATGATGTTACATAGAAAAACAGTGCTGTTGTGGAGAGCTTGCAGAGGGTATCAATGGCAGCTTTAGCAGCTTAGTGCTGCAAACATCTCCAAAACCATAGCGTTTAATCAGGTTATAGCTACAAATCTTCCACCGTTGTCCAACATGTGTACGTGTATAACAACAATTTTATTCGTGCAGTCCTGCAACTGTAGATGTACACAACTGCGTACTGTTGTCGGTAATTAAAAAACACTCTTACAACTCATCGAAGAGGTGTTTCTCTTCCAATACCTTTGCCCATCATTATTTTTAGAATTAATTTACAACGCTTGTGCAAATTTGTATGTAAAACAGGTTATTATTTTCTGTAGCAAATACGTTTTTCTGATTTTTTGCGCTGTTGTAAAAAAAAATATATATATATATAAATATTTCTGTAATTATTCACAAAATACATGTATATGTTGAAAGACGGATGAATAATTACAGATAAATCAGCAACTATTTTACAATGCAATGTAACTACATAAAAAAATATAGAAATACCAGCAAATATTACAAATAACGTCATCATTTAGAGCAATTTTCTGAAGATAATTTTTTTTCCATATGTATGCATATTTTATCTTTTATTGTTGATTTTTCTACAATACATGAATATTTGAATAAGTACACACAAACTACATTTAATACATCCAACGCAAATTCCATACTTTTATACGTCTAATCAGAGTAAATCCCAAACAGGAGGAAATACTGTATGCTCCACTAATTTCATACTGGCAAAGTTCAAATCATTTGAATTAATTAGTCTACTTTTAAAACAATGAAAAGCAGTTGATTACCATTCAACTAGAATTGATTATATGTCCCAAATACGAGCAAACAGTACAAAAACTCACCATAACATAAAGTATGACAGTACAAAAATAATGATGAATTTTCAAGAACGAATCTTTCTCAATAAATAAAGCAAAGAGATCATCAATGTTTGATTTGCATCATAAAAGATCCATACATCACTCTCTTAGCCAAAAAAGAAGGAAGCTATGAAAAATGCCCAACACCAAATTTTTTGAATTTACATCATAGAAAAAAACAACAAAAATCTCACCTACCCAGTAACAACAAGACTAGTTTAATTTCTAAGACCCATCCATTGCATTAGGAAAAATGAACACTTAAAAGAAAATAAGCAAAAGACAAGCCTAGTGCTAGAGAGAAGTCGAAGCCGAATTTTCAGACCATAAATCACCACCATCGACGTCCATTTGCTCATCAAAGAGCATCTCTTGGTTCCGGCACTCTTCGCTACAAAAAGCTTTATCACCTCTAATAAATTCAAATTCAAATGAGTTAGCTGAAGATAATTCAAATTTAATTCATTATGACCAAAATTTACGAATTTTGATCAAGCCTACTCCATAAAAAAATCTACCAAGTTTATTATACATGAACGCTCCAAAGCACCCTTTTTGTAGCACCACATTAACAACATTTTTTAGTACCACATTAACATCTCATGTTAGACAACTCAATTATAGTGGAAAGAAAGAGAGTTAGCGAGAAAGAGAGAAACAAGAATATACGGTGAAAATCATAAATGTGCTGTGCACTGTTTGAAGTGCTCTTGATCCTCGATACATTGATGAAGCAAAGAAAAGTTCCGAACCAGGATGCTATGGGGGTAATAACCACCATAAACCCAAAATTTTATATCACAGTGCTTGAATTTTTGCAACAGAAAATCCAATGCATTTTTGGTTGAAGTCATATGTGAAAAATATGCTGAACACGCCTGAACACCCATTTTATTTTTGGGTCCAGGTGATTTGCTCCTGGCTGTTAAAAGTTTGCCCTTGAAAAGCTGAAAGCTACTATCATTATTGCATTGAGCATTAGCATGTTTAGAAAGAACTTAAAAGTACAAATTCAAGTAACAAATGCTTACATATAACTTCTTTCAACTATTCCAACTTATCTACCCAAATACTTTTATGCTTTACCAATTTATTAAAACTAAGTACCAGAAGGTAACTACAGCCTAGAGGTCAGGTCTTTATGTTGTATGTTCCTAAGAAACCACCACTTAATCAAAAAAAAAAAAAAAAAAAAAAGGTTGTTACCAGAAGGCAACTGGTAAAAATAACCAAGACACCTAATTTGAACAAATAAAGTTTAGAGAAAGATTTGCATGCATAATATATTGCAGTTGTAGCACTAAAAAACACTTTAGCACACTAATCAGTCCAACTGATTAGCTTTATTCTTGATAATTCAACATGTTTCTTCCCAAAAAATAACTTGCTTGTTCAAAAGAACATTAATTTCAAGAAACCTCATATGCTAAGCTTGTCCAAACAAAACTTCAACAAACTCAACTCTTCTCTAGCACACCAATGTCCGAAATTAATGAGGCTGTTTGACAACTGAATTCCTTACTTAAAAGAAGCAACTAAGTTGTTTGACAAGTTACAGAATCTAACCAAAATTTTAAGTTATCTAAAAGCTAAACTTAATACCATGCACTCAAAACTACTTATAAATTACAACTCAAACTTCTTCCAAGTAGAATCAAAATCAAAATCTAACCTGTACATGAAGATATCCTTTCCTTCACCAAGCTTCTTCTTGCATGCATCACAGCTAGCAAGAAACTCATCCTCTTTCACAGGCGCCTCCCTCGGAGTCAAAGCAAAAACATCACCACACCCTTCCACAACACAGTTATCGAAGAACCTCATGGTCTTGGGGTTCGGCCCATGAGTGATAACGCAAGTGTACTCTTCGCACATCTCCATTTCACTAGCCGTTATGCAGCCCGACACCAAATTCAAAGGAGCGGCCGTCTTCTGTGCTGGAGAATACAAAGCGAGCTGCGTCTCTTTGTTCTTGATCCCGAACTCGATAGGCGAATTCATGGACTCGGCCAAGCCGTTCCTTGGTATCTGTATCTTTAACTGTGACCCGAAGAAGATTTTCTTGCTTTCGGGCTTATCGGGTTTCTTCAACGCATCCACTATGCCGAGGCCAATGGGTTGGTTGTAGTTATTGGTCTTTTGTGTATGTTCGGTGAATGGGTTCGCTTTCGTTTCGAGAATTGAAGTTGGGCTCATAGCGGAATCGAAGTTGGAAAAGGGCTTGGGTGAAAAATTGATGAAGGCTCTCGGTGATAAAGGGAAAAAAGGTGAAGTTAGGGCCCTGTTGCAGTTGTTTGTAGGAGAAGGAAGTGGGAATGAATCGGCCATTGAAGTTGGTTTTCCACTTACTGGCCTGGTACTCTTCTTCAACATTTCAAATAACTGAAAAAGGAGGAAAGAAACAAAAAAAATAAAGAATTTCAGTCAAAGATGTGATCTTTATCTCCATCATGGAGAATAATCGATTAAATTATATAAAGAAGAATCAAAAGATCACCTTGATATGGATGACTGTCCAGACTTTCTTCTGCAGAACTCTTCAAAACTTCAGCAAAATAATCGTCAAAAACTACCCATTATTTGCGAAATTATATAACTACTTACAGTTATCTAACAAAATTGGGATTACGATAAAGAGTCCATCTTTAGAAACAAAATTGAAACTTTCGGCGATCTACTGAAAAAACACAAGTAAAAGAAGTCAATAGTGGTAAAGATCAGTCATTTCCTCTCTTCCCTTATTTCGAATCACTATTTTTTCAGGACTTGAAATGGCAGAGGAGATGAATTATTTATTTTTGGATGTAGTCGAGATGGAGAGGAGAGATCGAGTGCCTTATTTAAAGAGTCAGTCGGTGGTGCCCTCGTAGTTCGAAAGGAAAGAGAAATGCGGTTTAGGTTGCACCCATTTTGGTGGTTACATCCAATACCGCCATTAGCAATTCTGATGATTAATTAGTATGCTAATTGAACTGTCATCAGTTTTTAATTGATTGTCAATTAATTTAGTCCGTCATCAACACTCAACAGTATGTAAATGGGTCTGGGACCAGCAAAATTAATCATTCTGATCCAGTTCACAGATTAGCGTAGTTCTGCTGCATCATTTTGCAGTTAATCTAGATCCTCGCGAAATTGAATCATAAATTAGAGAGGATTAAACAAGTATAGTGTTTAAAAACTTAAAAATTACTTCCATGTGCAATTACAAAAGAATATATTTTGGGACACGTATTGATGCACAACGGATCGTGTTGGATCTCAACAATCGGATTGTCATGTAATTTTAATTTCAATTGTGAATAGAGCAGAATATAACACTTTAGAATTATTGCTTACTAATTGGATTTTATTTTGTATTTAAATAGATTATCTCTTATAAAATGTTACTGTATATTCCGATTATTATTTTATCTTTCTAGCAAATGTTTAAGTTTATCATAAATATACATGATGTTCTTTAGATACTAGTGATGTTAAACTTTCATCAAAAATCCCGAATTTGATACAGTTTTTGTAAGAAACCAATATCACCAATAGAAAGAAGATTTTATAGGGAATAAGTGGAAATGATATGTAGACCCATTGTATTCTCTCTTTGTGGCATCAACTTATCATTAAAGCTGTGGAAAATGTAGCATATCTCAAATGATAAGATACATCGATATGTTAGAATTTACTAGGCACCTGTAATCATCAATGATAAAATGATCGTGTTAGTTAGATAAATATTTGTCATCAATAAGTTAGCTGAAAAATTATTCAGAAGCAGGCATAAACCAAACGGATGCTTAGTTGCAAATGTTTGTAAATTGGGCATCTATGTCAAAATTTGTCCATCAGGTGTTCATATCACAATGGCCAGAAACTACCACTTTTAGTGGCTCCTTTTGTAAATTTTACGTTCCTCCTACAAACAATTTCAGCTAGTTAGAATGTAATTTTGTCATTAGATGTGGAACACCGTTCATTTGGATATCATAATTGTCTCCTTTAATGCAAAAGTTTATGTTTTAAAACCAGATTTAAGCGTGATAAACTTTTAATTTTACTTTGATTGGACAAAGATGACATTTCCTTGCTCAAAATTACAAAAAAACCATTTATTCTTGATAATTTTTCTACTTGGTGTGGTTTAGACACTCATCTTTAGTATCATACTTGTAAACCTCGTTGAACATTTTATCTTGTTATACATAACCATTGGATTTTTAAAAATGAGGAGTAAGCTTTAGTTTGCAAGAAATGCTTGCATATTATACTTGTTGATAGCTGAAACTCCAAGTATCTTTTTCATGAAATTTCCTAGTATTTTGTTGTTTTGGTTGTTGTTACCTTAGTCAATTATAGATACTAACATCTTGGAGTGACGATTTTAAGCAACCAAAGAGTCTTTAAAATATTAGTTGCGTTAAAAATAAATGCCAGTGTTGTGTGCATTAGTATCGATGTAATTAAACAGATAAGTTAACAAGCATATATCAAGCAAATTAACAAAAATAAAATAGAGAGTATGGAAAGTTTGTTATAAAATATAAAAAGATAAAGTTTATATAGTGGTTTGGTGGTTAATGAGACATACACCCACTTCTTTGATAGAGTTATTTTATATCTGAGTAAGTAAAAGTAAAGATATTTAGATTTAATGGCTTGTTGACATAAACCACTCAAGTGGAGAATCTATCACTTTTTCTTCAAATTCCTTATTGTTCGCACATTTTTCTTGCTAATAGCAGAGTGGAAATGTTTGCTCCTTCCGGGATTGGGAATATTTGGCAAGCATATATTGGATGAGATCAATATAGGCGTGTAAAGGCCCAAAACTTGAAAGTCATAGCATGAAGAGATCGATTTTGAGTTGTATGAGGGTGTGAATGTCAAGCATTCGAATTTGATTGACCATGCTTTACTTTGAAATCAAAGTTGAAGCGAAATTCTAGTACTATTACTGCTAAACCTAAACCAGTTTCGAAGCACACTTTAGGTCATTTCCTCTATGATGCGAAGTCAACTTCATGATTACGAATTCAGACAAGATCCAAGTTTGATAATCGCCCTATACCCCCTACACCAAAATAACCAAATAGAGCAATGACAACGTGCCCGACCGATATAAGATGATCATCAAAAAAGATATAAACAAAAACAGAATAACATGTCTAATAACTCATAGCGCATGCATATAATATAATATCACACATACGACAGAAGAGACAATAATAACAATGTAAAAAACCATCAAATTGATATACACGGAGTTATATAGCAGTATCTCACACGCGCGCACACACACACACACACACTATGCGATGACCCTAAGTTTACACATAGATTAAGTAATTTTAAGTGATTAGGCACTTTAGAAAATAAGAGTGTGTGACTAATAAATGATGATATTGAGTGTGCATGTGTAAACTGTGCATATCCTTATTATATTAAAATCCTGAAATAAAATATATACAAGGCATTGATTATAAAATCTGATAATCTAGGTTTAAGATATGCAATATGTGTTTGTGTAAATAATGTAATAAGAAGGCTATTATGATACCAAAGTAGTGTGCACTGTGTAGACGTTAATAAGCAAGGGAATATATATACATTAATATGCAAGACATCATATTTTGTCAAGGAAATATGATGTTTTTACTAAGTTATATAACATGCATATATCATTATAATTTCTGGAAATGGGATTCAGGTGAACATTATTGAAGCATGCATGGGTGCTCGGTTTTATAATACATGAAAATTAGATGCATTTTTTAGTGTAACTTAAGGAACTAAGTATATATAAATGAAATTAATAAGCAACATACTTTAGGAAGGGGGTGTTTACATTAAGATATATACCTTGCATACATCAATAGAATAATAATAAAACCTCACTAGTATGTGAAGTGATGAAGGAAACATGCAAGTGGCATGACAAATGATAGGATAATGGCAGATATAAATAACAAACTTTTCTGCATAAAAGACCACCACCCTAGCATTTACAAGAAATAAAGCAATTACCTCTAGCCAAAAAATTGAGGGAAAATTTATAATCATAAGGGTAGATCTTACAACCAAAATAAAGCATCGAAACAGGCTGGCGGTGAAGGGGTAACGGACCACCACAAGCAGAAGGGAGTCTTCTGTCAATAAAAGCCTAACACAAGGAAAAGCCGACGACAAAAGGAAACAATCCAGGAGCTGCGCAACCGACACCATTATTGAAGAAAACAACTCAAAATCTGTACAACGAAAGGATACCGACAGAGTGGTTCCAGCACGATGAGTAAACAACAGACGATCGCCCAAGACCGGAGGCCAATGAAGAGAAAAACCAATAATCCTACAAACCGGGACCCAGAAGGACGAAAGGGTTGTCGGTATTAAATTGCTTAAAACCGATACATAAGGAAACGAAAGCATCAAAGGTACAAAGTTTAAAGCATATGGAGATTATCTGGGAACCAATTACCGAGACCTCCATTAGTTGATTCCCAAGAAGTTACCCTAATAAGTAACTAACAAAGCACCAGAAGCAACCTCCCCAAAAAGCAAGGAAACACTTCAAGAGTCTACTAAAAGGCAAGCTGGAACCTTGAAGAGAGACAAGCTATCCATACTAATTTGCTTAGTGTCAATACCGACAAGTGTGGAGGACCCGACAACCTTACACTTGAATCACAAAGGCAAGCTCCACAAAGTGTTAATAACAAGACCGAGTCCACATCCGGGAGTCCACATCCAGAAGCCTACATCCGGGAGCTTACATTCGGGAGCTTACATCCGGAAGCCTACATCGGACGCCAAAACCTTCTGAAAGTCGTTCGCACTGACAAACTCGAGATCAATACAAAGCAGATGACAAGCAATCAAAAACGAGTTCCGTAGACCGGAACCCTCCTACCGAGAGCAGGAACCGACACCTCCAAAAGCCATAGGCAAAGCCTTCAGAACCTAAGGAAAAGGCGGCCGAGAGCCAGAACTTTCGGAACCAAAGGGAAAAGCGGCCGACAGGGGGGTACTGCTGACCCAATTGCAAAAAGGACCCCGATTTGTCTGTAAATAAGACCCCAGGGGTCTCATTTTCAAGGCGTGTTTCTCATTCTCATTCTTGTATTCTTTTTCTCTAGTGTAAACTCTAATTTTTAAATCCAGTTGGGGGTTTCAGTTGTAATCACCTGTGTAATACAAATCAAATATCAATAAGGAGTGGATCAATACTTAATGTATTTCCTTATGTGTTTCTAATGATATTTCTTAACTATCACCCATACAACATATTAATTGCTTCCTTCATGCGTACAAGCTCTTACCTATGCTTATAACCTTCCGCAAAGTCAGTGCAGAACCCCTTCCTACAAGTCGTTTAGCCTTTATCAAGGGCTGTGCTTAGGGAACCCTTATCCCAAGGTAATTGTTGGTTCTTGAGTCGCTTAAGCGTGATGCTCACCCCATTGAGGGAAGTGTAACTAATCTTTTGGGGCTCAAAACCTTAATATCTAGGAAATGTGAATTAGCTCAAACTCGTGAAAGCTAAATAAACGCATTTTCCCCTTAGGTCTGCTTCCGTAGGCCTATCTCCGGTGTTGACGAAAAATATCGTTAACATATTGGCGCTAGAAGGAGGGCTAGAACCTTTAACCTTGTGGTTAACATACACATATCTAACTGTGTTGTTCCGTCCGAGGTTGGACTAAGCTTTGAAGAAGCAAGATTATGGGCAAAAGGTCCCAACGAGAGTCTTCTGGATCTCAAATGGCCATGTCAGCTACTACTGACCAAAGAATGATAGAAGAACAACTATTAACAATGGAAGCCTTGCAAATAATCAAGCGAAAAAGGGAAGTACTTCAATATGATTCTAGTTATCGGAGCAGTAGCCCTTCCTACATAAAACAAACCCTAACCTTTCCTCTAAATGGCTCTACATCAAAGGATTATAATACCTTCTCTCATATAAGGAAAACTCTCCATGAACAAATCAAAGGAATGGGGTTCGAACAAGAAATAACAGACGATTTCAACAACTTCACTTCCAAATGGTCTAAAAGGATAGCACTACAATCCCAGCCTACCTTGGAAAGAGGAAACAAGGGTATGGGTGGAGCAATAAGGTTTAGTAACCGAAGAGCTAAGTCTCAACAACAAGAAGGGCAGTTTACCCTAAGGCTACCCAAAGGATACTACCTTACCACTTCAATGAAAAATGTCTATTTCCTAACCAAACACGATCTCAATTATTGGCCATCTACATAAAAGAACCCCAAGCATGAAAGGAAATCGGGAGGGCCTTACTGTCACTATCACATGATGAATGGACATGTGACTAACCACTGCAGAATTCTCGAAGGGATGATCATTAAGTTCTTCAATCAGGACCAACTACGAGAATTTGTAAAAAGATCAAACTAAGTCCAGTAAAGATCCTTAGGAAAAGGATTGCCGGTATGACTTAGGGTATAGAAACCCTCCCAAGAATCGAAATAACCAAAGATGGGTTATCCACAAAGGGATAAAAATCCTTGTTACCGCCGAGTTGGCCAGGGCAAGGTACCCCCGAAGGGGGGTGTTGTGTAAGCCTTTCTTCGTTCCCAATTTGGAAAGGGTCAGGTTAAATCATCGAAAGCGCAAGCCTCTGACCTACAATGGAAACGATCATAATGGAGCATCTAATTAGTACGCCCTACCTCTGCTCGTAGAAGAGTAAGTCATGCCTTTGCTATGAGCTAAGTACATCCTACCTCTGCTCGCTGAAGAGCACGTCCTACCTCTGCTTATGTTCCGCGTTACCAGCAGAAGGGAGCGCGAAACCCTATCATCACCTAAGATGGTCAGGATAGGGCACCCCTTGAAGGAGGTGTAGTGTAAGCATTTATCACCGCCTATGATGGGCAGGGTAGAGCATCAAAAGAGTAAGCCTTACTTCTACATCTACGATGACCCAGTTTAAGCATTGAAGACCTTATCATCACCTACGATGGTCAGGATAAGGTGCCTCCTGGAGGGAGGTTGGGTAAGCCCTTGAGCCCTACTTGTGGATAAGCTAGCCAAGCGCACAGTCCCAGAGAGCGGCCAACAAAGCACATACGTTCTCTGCTTTAACGATAAAAGCCCAAAGAGTAGATCAAGAAGCACGTACAACCTCTTCTTCATAATCAAACCCAAAGAGGGTAAAGAAACATTAATACCAGACGCGGATTTCTGGTCTACAATCTTTAAGTGCCCAAATAAGGGTTGGTTGGAGGCTTCTATTAATACCAGAAGTGGAATTCTGGTCTTCAACCTATTAAATACCTGAATCTGGGTTACTTTGGAATTCCTACCAAATACCCGAATCTGGGTTGATTCAAATCCAAATTATTGCCAAAAGTAGGTTTCTGACCCAATCTTAAATACCTGAATCTGGGTCGGTTTGGAAGCTCAACTACTGTCAAAAAGAGATATTTTACCTTCTTGATAATCTGAATCGGGATGGGAACTAGATTTCCATTACTACCGGAAGCATATTCCTAGCCTTACACCCTGTAACGACCCAGAAAATCTGAACCAATTTAGAAATTTTTAATTGGCTAAAATAATGGATTTTGAATATTTAAAATAAATATTTTAAATAGTAGCAATGAAAACTGAGTTTGAATCAACAATTGAAAACGAATATAATTAATTATAATTATAGACAAGGCCTGAAAAGGCGCTGCAGTTTCAAAAATTGAATTCAAACTTTTTCGGACTGTACCGGGTGCAAAACAATACGGATTTGAGTGAAACCAAAAATATTTAAATCTTTTAGTGAATACCTTTCTAACGAATCTGAAAAATCGAATTTTCATAACGGAAAGCAAAAGTTATGGCCAAATGAATTTTCAGAAAGGTCGCTATGGAATTTATATAGCCCGTGAAATTGGCCATTTTGCATACGACCTCGGAATTCGACGAAACCACTTTTGTTGGATCCGGGATGTGAGGTTATTGCTAGGTTTCAAATTTCATAATTTTTGAAGCTAGTACGTGAGCGTGGCAAAGGAAAATGT
This sequence comes from Allium sativum, assembly GCA_030737875.1. Lineage (NCBI taxonomy): Eukaryota > Viridiplantae > Streptophyta > Magnoliopsida > Asparagales > Amaryllidaceae > Allium > Allium sativum. The sequence continues at coordinate 1,009,734,094 of CM060926.1, read as the reverse complement.
GATTTGGTCAATTAAAGTTAAATTGGATCGACCAGAAATGGGCCTTTTTGCAAACGGTCTCAGAATTCGACGAAACTAGTTTTGTTGGGACCGTATTGTCAAAACATAGCTAGATTTATTTTTCTGGAATTTTTCGAATCAGTTTGTGGCCCTGGCAAATTGAAATGTACGTTCAATTTAAATATTGAATGTTTTATATTTTAATTTGAAGGAAAACTGACTGAAACATTCGAATGGGCATACGAAACATATCCCATTGTGTTCAGAATGGGGGTAAAACGGTAGGGACGACAGTCGTTGGGTTTGGATTGGTGGTCGTGTCAGAAAACCCCTTATAAAATCTCCCGGCCAATCAGAATAAATAAAAAAAAAAGAATTTCTCTTTCTCCCCCCCCCCCCCCCCGATATACGACGGAAGGCCTTCAAAACTTCCCGACACGATTTCTCTTTCAATTCCAAACGAAATCAAGCAAACTCGGATCCATTTTGAAGCTCTAACCGTCCTCTTCAAATCCATATAACATTTGGATTTTATCGTTCAGTATTTGGAGAGTTACAAGCCTGGGAAGACGTTGACTTCGAGGCGCCGTTGCCACCTCATCTCGCCGGCGAGTTCATCGCGGTCACCACCCTAGGCGCGGATTTCAGAGCTGCTTCACGAGGTGTGCTCCGATCGTCACCTAGCGCAACGGATTGAGCGCAAATCGTAAACCTAGTTTTGAAGGTTCAAACGAGGTAACGGCTTATATATTCTGAACTGATTTTAACACCTTTAAACCGTTGCAAACCATGTAAAAATCATATCTTTTTCGTTTCTAGTTGAAATTCAGTGAAACAAGAGACAGTGGACTCGTGTGGACGTCTTCTACATTCTAGAAGAGACCGCATATTTTTCTGAGCCTTCTGCTATTTTTGGTGGAGTGGAACCCAATGTGAGATTTCTAATTTATAAACGATATGGAAAACGATGATGTATAAATTATATAGTCGATGTATGAGTTATATAAGCGTTGTACACCTCTTGTATAAGCGTTGTATAACTTGTACGTTCGATGTATAAGTTGTATATGCGTTGTAAAAACTATATATGTGTTGAAATAGAAGTGAAATGCTATATATATATATATATATATATATATATATATATATATATATATATATATACACGTCCCTCGTCCACAAACCATGGACGATATTTATTGGTTGTGATTGGTGTGAAAATTGATTGATAGCGAATGGTTGATTGAAATTTTTTGTGGTTGATATTGATTGATTGTTATTGAAAAATACCCATTTATGGTTGAGAAATATTTGGTTGAAACCACATAGGATTAGTTTGTGGAAATGAAATAAATATATACATGCCGCCTGCGTGCGAACTAGATGCATGATTCCCATTGTCAAAAACCGCGAGGTTTTAAGGTAGAGCGAGGAGCCGTACTAGGGACGGTCCCGGTTTTAACTACCCTGCCGTTATGCTGCCGAAATTTTGAATAATATTCATGTGTTTGAATTATTTTCATTTGCTGAAACTATATTTATTCGTTGAATAGAAAACCTTCATGTGTTGAATCAATATTCATTCGTTGATTAGAAATTCATGTGTTGAATGGTCTTCGTGTTTTAAATATAAAAATCACATTTTTATCTATGTATATCAACTATAGAAAACCTTCATGTGTTGAATCGATATTCATTCGTTGATTAGAAATTCATGTGTTGAATGGTGTTCGTGTTTTAAATATAAAAATCACATTTTTATCTATATATATAAACTATAGAAAACCTTCATGTGTTGAATCGATATTCATTCGTTGAATAGAAATTAATGTGTTGAATGGTATTCATATTTTGAAATAAATTGTTTTATAATAAAAATCACCTTTTTATCATCTATATGAACTATGTAAAATGACCTTGTTTTAAAAGAAATTGTTTTATAATAAAAATCCTATTTTTATTACCTATATAAACTATATAAAATAATAGTGTTTTGAAATGAATTGTTTTATAATGAAAATCACCTTTTTATTATATACATGACTTGTTAAATATAGTGAAGTGTTGAAATAGAAGACAGTTAGATAAAAATATCATTTTTATCAAATGTATGAAAAGAATATAGTTTTGAAATCGAAGAATCGATATATATATATATTTAAATAGAATTGAAATATATCGAATAATGACGCTGCAGTTCGTATTTTGAAACCGTGATTTCAAATGATTAGTACGGAGATCCAACCATCGGATTTTCCTGAAATCGCAACCGTTGGGTTCGCCTTGGAAATATCTTTCCAACGGCATCAACTTTGTAGAAATCCAACGGTTGGATTGTCTGGAATGTTTAATTCAAATCTGAAGAAAAACAGCGCCAGAATCGATTATATATATATAATTATATTTAATCGAATAACGACGCTGCAGTTCGTATTTCGAAATCGAAACTTCAAACGATTGTACCGGGAGATCCGACCGTTGGATTTTCCCGAAACTGGAACCGTTGGATTCGTTTTGAAAAGATCTTTCTAATGATGTAAATTTTGTGAATATCCAATGGTTAGATTTTCAGATATGTGTAAATCAAATCTGAAGAAAAACAGCGCCACGGTCGCGTTATGGCCCGAAGCGTCGTTTTGAATATATTTGCTATTTTAAAATAAATAAAAATAGCGATAAATCGTTATAATAATATTATAAACAATATGGATGTGATTTAGAAATTAACTGAAGGTTGGCTAAGTCGAATAGTTTCCTGGGTGTTGATCTGATGTTGGTTTCGGCCTTCGGGGTTAATATTTGGGAAACCGTTCTCTTACTGATTGACGGTTAGTGACGGATGAATTGAAATGATGCGTGTGTATGTTAGGGTTGCACTTGTTCATTATATACGCGAGTTGCTCAGAAAGACCGGGTTTATCCCATTCTGAATAACTGAATCGACGATAAGAAATCGAAGATAAAGACGGTGGTCGAAGACTGGAGATCTTCACCTCGTTTGGATGGTAACCGAGGTCCTGATTGGGAGGCATCCCGAAATAAGGATAATGAGTGGTGATCGTCCAGACGTACGTGGTGATCGATGGGTTTGCGAGGTATTTAGTGCCTCCGGTTTCGTTCAGACCCAGAACGGACTTGTAAATGGACTGTGTGTCTGACATTGGATTTTATTCTGTGTTGATTGATCTCTGTTAAATATACATCTGTTTGGCGGCGGAGAATTTATTCTTTTTCTTAACGCCCTTCTCTGAACGCACGAGCTCAGAGGTTGTATATCGATGGACATCAGTCGCATGAATTGCTAGTGTGGCATGCCAAAGTGGCAAATGATCAGGGCTTCTGTTGAAAAGCAAAGTCTTGTGGTGACGATCAAAGCACTGCCTGTGTGGCGTAGCTTTGTGTATAATGTGAAATCGCGAGCCTCACACCCCGGTATGAACCAGAAACCAGAGCAGGACCTCAGGGGGGACGTGCGTTTTCTTTCTAGCTAAAAGTGGCGTCAGTGGTTTTACACGCCCTGACGAGTTTGACTTATGTGGTTGTTGCTGTTGCAAGGCGCCTCGGTTTGATCGGACGATCCGGGTCCGATGGAGTCATTCGTTGGCTCATTTACGCCCCAAAGGGCGGAGAAACGCATTGTTCAGGCATTATAATCCACTTCGTGTGGACCGGCCTTGACGATCCAAGGTACGGTTGCGGCAGTACTGAGACTCGGGCTAGACAGTCTCGAATTCGGTAAGGACTATCTTTTGCCTTGGTTCAGGACGGAAATCCAATTTCCAAATACGTGACTGTGCGGTTTTGATTGTATACCTATATATGACGACATAGTGGTATGGGGCATTAATGCCGTCTATGATTGATAGTTATGATTTGAAATTGTTTTCAAAACATATAAACACTAGCAATAATATCAAATGCCTTTGTTTTATTCGTATCAAGCATATTTTGGCCGTTATAAGGTAAAATCTCTATCCTCCGGTTTGCGTTGCATTGTGTGATGGGAACTGAGTCTTATAATGGCTTCATTTTTATAAAAAGCATAGCGTTGTTTCAAAGAATGATTTGCTTTAAAGCACTGGTGATCCGATGTAGTAAACCCGTTCCACGAAAGTGGCGTGGTCCTGTGATTAACCATATTTCAATTGTGTTGAGTAGATTTCTCATACCAGTCCCATGACTGACTCGTAGTTTTTTTCACTTTCAAACTCGGGTGCCCCTTTTTCTACATGGGCAGCCTTGTATTCAGGTTTAGCTGGCTTCCTCTGGATAGCTGGAGCTGAAGATGGATTCTATCATTTATCTCTTTTTATGCTGTTCAGCTCCTATTGTACATATTTTGTTTGTTTCCGCTGTAGACATTTATGTATAGCTGAACTGCAATTGTACTAAGTAAGATCCTGTATACTGTGTAACTCTGATGATTACTTTTATCCAGTATATTCTATTGTTCATTATCTGGTGTATTTATTTATTTCTGTTCTGCTATTATCTGTTTCTGTGTTATATTCCAAAGATTACCCTTGTCTCCGTCTGTATGGGAAATGGGGTCGTCACAATGTGGTATCAGAGCATTGGTTAAGCTTAGTTCGGGAATATAACATATTAACGAACTCGTCAGAAATAGAACCAGTAACGTTCTAGGACGAATAACTCATTACAGATAGGATCAGCAATATCCTATTATGGGTGTAGCAGAATCAGAATAACTCGTTAGAGATGGGGTCAGAAGTGCCCCAGAACGAGTCGAGAGTTATATATTTATAAATAACGTATTTGTGATTATATTCTGGTTTTAGAAATATGATTTTTGAACATATATAAAAGATATATATTTGAAAAGTTAAAAACAATTTGATTGTTGTTTGTGTTGTGTGATATTAGATTTGATTAATTATATTATTAAAAAGGTAGTTAATTTAATCAATAAGAGAATAATGGTAGGATTTATTCATTTAAATCACACATTGAACTGATTAGAAAATAAATAGAAATATATACATGTGTATTATATATGTTTGAACAGGTAAATGGATTAGCTGTTGAGTAAAGATTTTATTTGCGTGCCCGACAAATAGGTAAACCTTAATGAGTTGGATGTGAAATATTATTATATCAACTCCTGTGAATGCCATTGGATGCGGAGTGCTGGTTATTCTGTGTGTAAAAATAAACGTTGCCATAGGATAGTAACAATTAATTTTGAACTACATTACATGGCATACTTCATCATATACCACATAAGCATTTGGAGCTTGTGTGACGAGGTGGAAGATTTACCATACGAGCGAGAGGCTTGTATGGCGATGACTATATTTTACAGGTTGAACTGATGACTAATATGGACTATTTAAATTTTAACGATTAAATTGCCAGATTAATAAAAACCCCACACGGGTCTGGAGTTGACAATAATCACGTCTCTCTAGTTATTAGATACGGCACATGGACTATTTATTTCCCACATGGGACGAGGTGACGAGGATTTATCCTCTGGAGCATTTAAAATACACACTCCTTCAGGCTTTGACAGGGTGACGAGAATTTATTCTCTGGAGTTATTATCAATACACGCTCCCCTGTAAACACCAAAATATATCACTATAAATATGTGTATGCTTATTAGGATTTATTGGGTACCTAATACGGCCCAATAAATTTCCAAACCTCTCCCCGTACAAAGGAGGTTATGGCGAAATTTTTCGAAAATTCCGGGTGTTTGCCAAATTATTGAAGAATTTGAAAATTCTCAGAAACTAAAAAGTTGGAGAATTGAAGCCAGATCGAACGTAGAGTTAATTAATCAAACCACTTTCGACTTTGTTCCTTTTCGAGGACGAAAAGTTTTAAGTGGGGGAGATTGTAACGACCCAGAAAATCTGAACCAATTTAAAAAAATTTAATTGGCTAAAATAATGGATTTTGAATATTTAAAATAAATATTTTAAATAGTAGCAATGAAAACTGAGTTTGAATCGACAATTGAAAACGAATATAATTAATTATAACTATAAACAAGGCTTGAAAAGGCGCTGCAGTTTCAAAAATCGAATTCAAACTTTGTCGGACTGTACCGGGTGCAAAACAAAACGGATTTGAGTGAAACCAAAAATATTTAAATCTGTTAGTGAATACCTTTCTAACGAATCTGAAAAATCGAATTTTCATAACGGAAAGCAAAAGTTATGGCTAAATGAATTTTCAGAAAGGTCGCTATGGAATTTATATAGCCCGTGAAATTGGCCATTTTGCATACGACCTCGGAATTCGACGAAACCACTTTTGTTGGATCCGGGATGTGAGGTTATTGCTAGGTTTCAAATTTCATAATTTTTGAAGCTAGTATGTGAGCGTGGCAAAGGAAAATGTGATTTGGTCAATTATAGTTAAATTGGATCGACCAGAAATGGGCCTTTTTGCAAACGGTCTCAGAATTCGCGAAACTAATTTTGTTGGGACCGTATCGTCAAAACATAGCTAGATTTATTTTTCTGGAATTTTTTGAATCAGTTTGTGGCCCAGGCATATTGAAATGTACGTTCAAATTAAATATTGAATGTTTTATATTTTAATTTGAAGGAAAACTGACTGAAACATTCGAATGGGCATACGAAACATATCCCATTGTGTTCGGAATGGGGGTAAAACGCTAGGGACGACAGTCGTTAGGTTTGGATTGGTGGTCGTGTCAGAAAACCCCTTATAAAATCTCCCGGCCAATCAGAATAAAAAAAATGAATTTCTCGTTCCCCCCCCCCCCCCGATATACGGTGGAAGGCCTTCAAAACTTCCCGACACGATTTCTCTTTCAATTCCAAACGAAATCAAGCAAACTCGGATCCATTTTGAAGCTCTAACCGTCCTCTTCAAATCCATATAACATTTGGATTTTATCGTTCAGTATTTAGAGAGTTACAAGCCTGGGAAGACGTTGACTTCGAGGCGCCGCTGGCACCTCATCTCGCCGGCGAGTTCGTCGCGGTCACCACCCCACGCACGGATTTCGGAGCTGCTTCACGTGGTGTGCTCCGATCGTCACCTAGCGCAACGGATTGAGCGCAAATCGTAAACCTAGTTTTGAAGGTTCAAACGAGGTAACGACTTATATATTCTGAACTGATTTTAACACCTTTAAACCGTTGCAAACCATGTAAAAATCATATCTTTTTCGTTTCTAGTCGAAATTCAGTGAAACAAGAGACAGTGGACTCGTGTGGACGTCTTCTACATTCTAGAAGTGACCGCATATTTTTCTGAGCCTTATGCTATTTTTGGTGGAGTGGAACCCAATGTGAGATTTCTAATTTATAAACGATATTGAAAACGACGATGTATAAATTATATAGTCGATGTATGAGTTATATAAGCGTTGTACACCTCTTGTATAAGCATTGTATAACTTGTACGTTCGATGTATAAGTTGTATATGCGTTGTAAAAATTATATATGTGTTGAAATAGAAGTGAATTGCTGTATATATATATATATATATATATACATATATATATATATATATACGCCCCTCATCCACAAACCATGGACGATATTTATTGGTTGAGATTGGTGTGAAAATTGATTAATAGCGAATGGTTGATTGAAATTGTTTGTGGTTGATATTGATTGATTGTGGTTGAAAAATACCCATTTGTGGTTGAGAAATATTTGGTTGAAACCACATAGGATTAGTTTGTGGAAATGAAATAAATATATACATGCCGCCTGTGTGCGAACTAGATGCATGATCCCCATTGTCAAAAACCGCGAGGTTTTAAGGTAGAGCGAGGAGCCGTACTAGGGACGGTCCCGGTTTTAACTACCCTGCCGTTATACTGCCGAAATTTTGAATAATATTCATGTGTTTGAATTATTTTCATTTGCTGAAACTATATTTATTCGTTGAATAGAAAACCTTTATGTGTTGAATCAATATTCATTCGTTGATTAGAAATTCATGTGTTGAATGGTCTTCGTGTTTTAAATATAAAAATCACATTTTTATCTATGTATATCAACTATAGAAAACCTTCATGTGTTGAATCGATATTCATTCGTTGATTAGAAATTCATGTGTTGAATGGTGTTCGTGTTTTAAATATAAAAATCACATTTTTATCTATATATATAAACTATAGAAAACCTTCATGTGTTGAATCGATATTCATTCGTTGAATAGAAATTCATGTGTTGAATGGTATTCATATTTTGAAATAAATTGTTTTATAATAAAAATCACCTTTTTATCATCTATATGAACTATGTAAAATGACCTTGTTTTAAAAGAAATTGTTTTATAATAAAAATCCTATTTTTATTACCTATATAAACTATATAAAATAATAGTGTTTTGAAATGAATTGTTTTACAATAAAAATCACATTTTTATTATATACATGACTTGTTAAATATAGTGAAGTGTTGAAATAGAAGACATTTAGATAAAAATATCATTTTTATCAAATGTATGAAAAGAATATAGTTTTGAAATCGAAGAATCGTTATATATATTTAAATAGAATTGAAATATATCGAATAACGACGCTGCAGTTCGTATTTTGAAACCGTGATTTCAAACGATTAGTACGGGAGATCCGACCATCGGATTTTTCTGAAATCGCAACCGTTGGGTTCGCCTTGGAAATATCTTTCCAACGGCACCAACTTTGTAGAAATCCAACGGTTGGATTGTCTGGAATGTTTAATTCAAATCTAAAGAAAAACAGCGCCAGAATCGATTATATTTATATAAATATATAAAAATATAATTATATTTAATCGAATAACGACGCTGCAGTTCGTATTTCGAAATCGAAACTTCAAACGATTGTACCGGGAGATCCTACCGTTGGATTTTCCCGAAACTGGAACCGTTGGATTCGTTTTGAAAAGATCTTTCTAATGATGTAAATTTTGTGAAGATCCAATGGTTAGATTTTCATATATGTGTAAATCAAATCTGAAGAAAAACAGCGCCACGGTCGCGTTATGGCCCGAAGCGTCGTTTTGAATATATTGGCTATTTTAAAATAAATAAAAATAGCGATAAATAGTTACAAAATATTATAAACAATATGGATGTGATTTAGAAATTAACTGAAGGTTGGCTAAGTCGAATAGTTTCCTGGGTGTTGATCTGATGTTGGTTTCGGCCTTCGGGGTTAATATTTCGGAAATCGTTCTCTTACTGATTGACGGTTAGTGACTGATGAATTGAAATGATGCGTGTGTAGGTTAGGGTCGCACTTGTTCATTATATACACGAGTTGCTCAGAAAGACCGGGTTTATCCCATTCTGAATAACTGAATCGACAATAAGAAATCGAAGATAAAGACGGTGGTCGAAGACCGGAGATCTTCACCTCGTTTGGATGGTAACCGAGGTCCTGATTGGGAGGCATCCCGAAATATGGATAATGAGTGGTGTTCGCCCAGACGTACGTGGTGATCGATGTGTTTGCGAGGTATTTAGTGCCTCCGGTTTCGTTCTGACCCAGAACGGACTTGTAAATGGACTGTGTGTCTGACATTGGATTTTATTCTGTGTTGATTGATCTCTGTTAAATATACATCTGTTTGGCGGTGGAGAATTTATTCTTTTGCTTAACGCCCTTCTCTAAACGCACGAGCTCAGAGGTTGTATATCGATGGACATCAGTCGCATGGCATGAATTGCTAGTGTGGCATGCCTAAGTGGCAAATGATCAGGGCTTCTGTTGAAAAGCAAAGTCTTGTGGTGATGATCAAAGCACCGCCTGTGTGGCGTAGCTTTGTGTATAACGTGAAATCACGAGCCTCACACCCCGGTATGAACCAGAAACGGGAGCAGGACCTCGGGGGGACGTGCGTTTTCTTTCTAGCTAAAAGTGGCGTCAGTGGTTTTACACGCCCTGACGAGTTTGACTTATGTGGTTGTTGCTGTTGCGAGGCGCCTCGGTTTGATCGGACGATCCGGGTCCGATGGAGTCATTCGTTGGCTCATTTACGCCCCAAAGGGCGGAGAAACGCGTTGTTCAGGCATTATAATCCACTTCGTGTGGACCGGCCCTGACGATCCAAGGTACGGTTGCGGTTGTACCTGAGACTCGGGCTAGACAGTCTCGAATTCGGTAAGGACTATCTTTTGCCTTGGTTCAGGACGGAAATCCAATTTCCAAATACGTGACTGTGCAGTTTTGATTGTATACCTATATATGACAACATAGTGGTATGGGGAATTAATGCCGTCCATGATTGATAGTTATGATTTGAAATTGTTTTCAAAACATATAAACACTAGCAATAATATCAAATGCCTTTGTTTTATTCGTATCAAGCATATTTTGGCCGTTATAAGGTAAAAACTCTATCCTTCGGTTTGCGTTGCATTGTGTGATGGGAACTGAGTCTTATAATGGCTTCATTTTTATAAAAAGCATAGCGTTGTTTCAAAGAATGAATTGTTTTAAAGTACTGGTGATCCGATGGAGTAAACCCATTCCACGAAAGTGGCGTGGTCCTGTGATTAACCATATTTCAATTGTGTTGAGTAGATTTCTCATACCAGTCCCATGACTGACTCGTAGTTTGTTTCACTTTTAAACTCGGGTGCCCCTTTTTCTACACGGGCAGCCTTGTATTTAGGTTTAGCTGGCTTCCTCTGGATAGCTGGAGCTGAAGATGGATTCTATCATTTATCTCTTTTTATGATGTTCAGCTCCTATTGTACATATTTTGTTTGTTTCCGCTGTAGACATTTATGTATAGCTGAACTGCAATTGTACTAAGTAAGATCCTGTATACTAAGTAACTCTGATGATTACTTTTATCCAGTATATTCTATTGTTCATTTTCTGGTGTATCTATTTATTTCTGTTCTGCTATTATCTGTTTCTGTGTTATATTCCAAAGATTACCCTTGTCTCCGTCTGTACGGGAAATGGGGTCGTCACATACCCTAACCCAGGAGATGAATCAGAGTCCTATCACTATTAGAAGGCAGTTTCTGAAAATCTACCCTTAGTACCCTAATCCGGGTCGCAAAGCTCTAATCCTTAAAGAAGGGATATATGATCAACCTAGATGCTAGAGCCTATTATCCAAAAGGCCATTAACAAAGGACAGAGGACTCCTATGCCGCTTTGGGAGATTTCCTTAACTCTTATGTACATTAAAGTCCTTATTCACCGTATCGAATGCACATGCAATATAAGTAGGCACACTACACTAGAACATGAACTCGGGTGGGGGGAGGGGGAGGGCTCAAGTGAGCACCTCAAGTTTCCCCAACTTCCCCTCTGTATCGGGGTGATGTTATTCATAAAAAAAATCCCATTAAGAAAGATTTACGGAACACTTCTTACGTTAGGAGAACCCTCGCTAGTATGAGGAATATAAGTCTATTTTCATTACTTCATCACACGTTCAATACCATGATACTATTTATGTCAACAAAGACATGTGATACTATACATGCGTCTTACAAACTAATGCGTAATAGAACACATCAAATTTATGTATTGTGGCGCAATAAAATTCTCAAAAGAAAGTGTTCCCAACCAAGGAAGAGTAACACATGTTAGGTGTTACAAACACAGTACACAAGCACATTAACGTAAATCCATGTCATAGGTTGCCTCATACACGCAACTACCATTTTAAAGGTTCTACATTAAGGGCACTGGAAGGTAGTGTCACATTTCGGCACACAGAAGATTCATGGAAACCAAGTTTGTCAATCTGAGTCAGGATTCTATAAAGTAAATTCAAGGGAAGCGTAACATGCTTTATTCTTTCTTCAGTTTAACCTCTAACTCGTCAATCCGATGATATAGTTTGCCTATCTCCGCATCGGAACTAGTAGAGGGGACGATCTTTAGTTGGTGTTGCAACCCGTGAATAGTCTCATTTCTTTCTTTAAGTTGATTCTCTAAATAGGATACATGTTCATTAAGGGTTTTGACGATAATCTTTTGTTGATAATACATCCTTTTCCATCTCGAAAGAGGAGCATCATTAGAGATATCCTTGCGACCGGAGATGGCCAAGGGTTCTTCCCTGAAATGTGAAGGGAGGTATGGAATTGGTCCTCCTAGTCACGGTTAAGACGAAATATAATAATATGCAAAATCTAATTAACAAACAGTGACACTAGCAGTGCTTCACATATCAAAGAAAACAACTGCATAAGCTTCTACCATATGAGTTTTGAATCGTTTCGACAAACATACACATCCGCGAAATCATGATAGAGCAAATCCCTTAGCTAATACACATATCATCCACATTATACATACTGATACAACGTACTTGATCATAAATGTCATAAGAATTAAGCCACAAGTCACAAAAAGGTTAAGAGTACGTTATGCAAAAATATCTAATCCCTTACATTTAGGTGATTTCCCGCAGTTTTACGAAACAATCCCTTCAAAAGTTTTCGGTACCCAAAAGCGATGAACATAAGACATTATTATGGTTTACACCGTCGGAGAAGCAAGGGGCTGCCGTAACATGAGAATACTTGTTATTGATACAAAGTCAAGGAGAAAGGAAATATTCCAAGAGTGAAAGCCATAACTGTGCAGCAGAAATGTCGGGTTGGGCAGAAGTTTCTTTACCCTTCGACTCCGAGGAGTCACCCTCCTTGGGAGGAATTGCAATTTAACCTTGGGCAGGTGGGGTGTTCAAGGAATCAGTAATGATCCCCTCAGCAATAGAAGAAGAGTCCCCATCATCCCTACCAGGATCTTCTTGTAGAACTTCATCTCCTCCTATTTCCTCGTCAACAATCAATTCCTCTTCTTCCTCATTGTCAGAATCCTCAGGAAACTCTTCAATATATAGAAAAGACTCTGGTCTTATCTTGTCCTTAAGAACGACTTTACCTTCCCGCTTAACTTTTTGGATTCTTTCCATAACTCTAGTCTTGACGGAGGGATGTACTAAAGTAAAGTCACTTCCCGGGAATTTCTTATAACTGTCAGAATAAGCGAGGAGGAGAGCATCTTCGTAGTATTCCATCACTATGTCACGGAGGTGAACCTTCAGAAAGTCGAATATCCTATCGCTAGTTTCGTAAATTATCCGTTTGGTGGCAGAAGACTTGTTGTTCATCCTATCCAGTTCAACGACATGATCAATCTCCATTCCCATCTTCTCATTCTTAAGATTCTCAATCTGTTTCAATAACAGGCCTTAACCCCTTTCTCCCCCTCCAACGAGCTTCCAATCTCCTGTATTCACTGTCATTTTCTGTTTTCTCCCGCGATAGGATGTCAACCTTATCCTTTAAGACCTTATTCTCTTCTTTAAGAGAAGTAATCTCAGCAAAAGACGAAAAAGCCGCTCCCCTAGACAAGAACCAACTTTTCATCACCTGTAAGATAAGAAAAAGAATAGAAAGTAGCATAATGAAAGAAAATCTAGAGAGAGAAAATTAATACCAAAATTTGGTTTTTATTAACCATTGATAAAATTCCACTAAGTCCAAGGATGAAAAGATTGTGAAATGTTGGCAACCTAAGGGGACAAAAGAGCGAGATTTACAAGTTTATCAAAATCCAAAACCGGCGGAGGCAGAGCATGAAGGGTAACATGCTAAGAAGAAGAAGGCATAAATGAGCCACGCTCTCCAACACATAGTTTACCAGGAGGGATGGGTGACGCAAAGCTATAGATAATTTTCCTTCTCGGAGAAATATAGGGGGAACTATCAATATCGATAACCTTATTGACATCAGAAACAGCAGGGTCAGAAGTCGTCCGAGTTTTTTTTCCCACAATATCAACATCGAAAAATGAACCACCTTATCATGCTTCGGCTTTTTGGGAGATAGAATCATTAAGCCTCTTTAAAACTTTATCATTAGACTGGTTAAAACATCGAGAGTAGAAGTGCTCTCAGATGTCGTGGATCCTAAACAGAAAGAGCAATATCAGAAAAATAAGGATAAGAAGACCATAATGGAAAAGGGGAATTCTTACACAAAAAGCCATACTACCCCATCCAAAATACCTGGGAATATAGGAGATGTCGCATTAAACGTGTTTGAATGCAGCAATAGACCCTTGGAACCAACAAACTGAATAGGCGGTTGTCCCAAAATCTTTTGTCTTGGAGGGAAAAGACCATATTGATGAAGCTTATCAGCAGTAAGAAAGGATGACGATGTCTAAGATCCTCCGACGCATTGAAAATAGCCTCAACAACTAGAGTCTCCTCATTTGATAAAGTTACGCTTCTTGAAGGAGGCTCTATGAAAAATCAAGAGTTAAACGAGAAATACAAGCATACCACATTCAACGAATTTTCCCGATATACCAGAAGGACACTTAACAAGAAAAAATTGATCCTCTCAGGGTTTAGTCTTGCTAATACTGTCACTTATTAGCCTCTTTATAGGGTTCGCACGACAGACACGTGACTCTGCACTTTTAGAGAATTGTATCATGTGGCAAATAAGCTTTAAGCTAAGAGAAGGTTGATTTGAAGCAAGTGCCAAAATTTCTAAGTATAAAATCAAGGTATAGGTGTTGGGGGAAAGTTGAACAGGAGGAACTCCCCGGTCACACAAAAGCCCGAGTAGGAACGGTGGAAAAGGAAGGAAGCCTCCATGCCAAATATGAATTGCCGAATACGCAAAGTACCCTTCGGGAGGATTCTGAAGGGTATCTTGCGGAGATGCAGCAATGGCATCTATGCCAGCTATTCCAAAACTATCAAGAATGGTCTTCACCCTGTCTGGAGAAGTAATTAAAGAAGACTTTGAGGCAAACTCCTTCTTGGCTCACGGAGTATTGGAACCCTTGGTCTTCGGTTTGGTGAAGCTCTTTTTACTAGACATAGTGCTGCCAGGTGATATCATTTAATAACATATGTGATTAGCACTACATTCTTTTTACATAAAAATGCATATGACATCCATAAATAGGTCAACGTAGCAGTACAACTTGTCAATGTCAAGGATTTCATTTATCAGGTAGTAAGCTGGTCCCAGTACAAAAAAAAGGGGGATGGCACATAATTAATCCTATTTGGAAACAATTAGGCATTTGGTGATGACAAAATTAGCTATCCCGACATCGAAATTCAAAAAGATGAAAGGCATATGCCCCGGAGAATCAAATCACCGCTGGAAAACAATGATTGTTCAATCAAGACCAAATAATTTGGTGTCACCACCGGAAGCCTAACTAGTTCCCAAACCCGGTACGAGTTGATTTAAAAAGTCAGAGCATCCCGTTGAATTAAGTTGCAAAGCCTTTTCGATACCTTCAAACTAACCCAACACCCCAAGATGGGAGTAGAATAAATACAAATAACAGTGACGGCAAGGCAGGAAGCAAGATAAATTGACAACAAGGGTGACTAAGCTAACTTGTACCGAAAACATAACATTTTACTTCATGAATAAAGTAACCCCCTTTTACATAACCAGTTTTGCATGATTGAAATTCTTAAAATGCGCATTTAGTAAATAAATAGCCTATCATTTCAGCCATTAATTGTTATTGAAGCTGCTGTTGATAGAACCCGTATTGAGTACAGCGAAATCTTGGTTGATTTTCTAATCGATCCAAATGCATGACTTAGACTAAAACTTGTAATGAGAATAAAAGATACAAAGAATCGAACTTGGAGTTCTGAGAGGAAAGGTTTGTGTAGTTCTTGAAAGAAGTGATAATCTAGCTCAAGAATTTGATTTGCAGGTGAAAGGCAGATATGATGAAGAAGAAGTATTTATAATAAATCTCCTTGTAAATCTGAATCATACAAATAGAAACCCATCAACGGACCTGATCAAAGGATACCGAGAGACACAGAGCCGACACACCGAAAAGACATTGAAGTTTGACTTAGAAAGTCGAAATTACTCCTTCACAAAGGGGCAAATATTACAACCAAAATAAAGCACCGAAACAGGCTAGCGGTGAAGAGGTAACAGACCGCCACAAGCAGAAGGGAGTTTTTCGTCAACAAAAGCCCAACATGAGGAAAAGCCGACAGCATAAGGGAACAATCCAAGAGCTGTGCAACCGACACCATCGTTGAATAAAAGAACTCAAAATCTGTACGAAGAAAGGATACTGGTAGAGTGGTTCTTGCTCGATGAGTAAACAACAGATGGTCACCCAAGATTGGAAGCCAATGGAGAGAAAGACCAACAATCCTACAAACTGGGACTCAGAAGGACGAAAGGGTTGTCAGTATTAAATTGCTTAATTATCGATACAAAAGGAGATGAAAGCATTAAAGATACAAAGTTTAAAGCATATGGAGATTATCCTGGAACCAATTACCAAGACCTCCATTAGTTGGTTCCCAAGAAGTTACCCTAATAAGTAACTAGCAAAACACCGGAAGCAACCTCCCCGAAGCAAGGATACACTTCAAGAGTCTACCAAAAAGCAAGACGGAACCCTGAAGAGAGACAAGCTATCCACACTAATCTGCTTAGTGTCGATACCGACAGGGGTGGCGGACCCGACAACCTTTCACTTGAATCACAAAGGCAAGCTCCACAAAGTGTTAATAACAAGACCGAGAGTCCACATCCGAAAGCCTACATCTGGAAGCTTACATCCGGAAGCCTACATCCAGAAGCCAAAACCTTCTGAAAGCCGTTCACACTGACAAACTCGGGATCAATACAAAGCGTATGGACAAGCAATAAAAAAAGGAGTTCCGTAGACCGGAATACTCCTTCCGAGAGCAGGAACTGACACCTCAAAAAGCCATAGGCAAAGCCTTCAGAACTTGAGAAAAGGTGGCTGAGAGCAAGAACTCCCGGAACCAAAGGAAAAAGCGACCGATAGGGGGTACTACTGGCCCAATAGTAAAAGGGACCCAGATTTGTCTATAAATAAGACCCCAGGGGTCGCATTTTCAAGGCGAAATTCTCATTCTCATTCTTGTACTCTTTTTCTCTGGAGAAACCCCTAATTTCCAAATCAAATTGGAGATTTCAGTTGTAATCACCTGTGTAATCCAAATTAAAGATCAATAAGGAGTGGATCAATACTTGGTGTATTTCCTTATGTGTTTCTAATGATATTTCTTAGCTATAACCAACGCAATACGTTATTTGCTTCCTACATGCGTACAAGCTTTTACCCAAGCTTAAACCCTTCCGCAAAGTCAGTGCGGAACCCTTTCCTACAAGTCGTTTAGCCCTTATCGAGGGTTGTGCTAAGCAAACTTCTGTCTTAAGGTAACTGTTGGTTCTTGAGTCGATTGAGCGTGATGCTCACCCCATTGAGGGAAGAGTAACTAATCTTTCGGGCACAAAACCTAACTAACTCGAACTCGTTAAAGCTAAATAAACCCATTTTCCCCTTAAGTCCGCTTGCGTATGCCTATCTCTAGTGTTGACGAAAAATATCGTTAACAGTAGATAACTAAAATATTCCTGTAATCAACTTGGCTTTCTTAGGGTATGATTGACATTTCTCAATCATCTAAACCCTAGCTAGCGACTAAATATATGGATAGGACATTAAGCTTATTAGGCAAGGATCTTTTTCTCCACAAATGAAATAAAAGAATAGCAGCAGTTTCTAGGAAGATAAGGGACTGGACCAAGGGATTAAAGAATAGAAGCCAGAGAAATATAGGTGAGTTAATCTCACTCAATGTGTGGAACTAAGTCCTAAATAAAGGCAACCTTAATTCTTTATATAATAATCTGCATATTGATGAAGTATTTAGCTGTGAATTGTGATTAAATGTTATAAGTGTTTTAATGATTTCTATATGTTTTAGTTGAGTTTAACTGCTGTGATTATGATATTTATATAATATAATTGATGATATATGATAAGAATACCTGAAAACATCCCTTAAAGCAATCCAATATTGATTTATGTTGAACCCAAAATAATCAGTAAAAAGGAACACTGTGGTGATAACCTATGAGTGAATTAGTTTTGAACAACACTATCTTATGCTATTGCAATGGATTTCGTTTGGATGCTATTGTGTGATCTGCTGAATATGCATTGACGTTACAACCCCTAGCAAATATATGTTAGTAATTTTATAATTATTAATAACAAAATGTGGTTTGAGAGATGAAGGATATAAGGTAGCAATAGAAGTAGATATTGCTTATGTCTTGTATTCAAGAGAAGGTGAGTAGGGGTTCAATGAGTTGTTAAGTGCTGAGCTCCTAGTTTCTTAAGTATTTCACCAAATATAAAATGTGGTTTAGCTAGGCTTATCAAATAAACAAGTTTTTATCGAAGCATAGTAGCTGGAAATAAAGGCTTTGGGGTGTGCCACTTCAAAACGACAATGGCAACATGATGTTAGCAATGTAAATTCATAAGTAAAAAGGTGTAGGTAATGCCTGAGGTATACTCATGTTAAACATAGTGATTTGCATAGTTGAATAACCAGACTTCTATTCATGTTGTATGTTATGTGGATGCTACTTAAAAATGAGTGAATGTTTATTAAATAGTTGGGTGCTACTTATGTATGAACAAACCGACCAATATGAATGTTGGATGCTAATAACAAATGTGAGTGAATTGATGATTGTCTGCTGCCAATATGAATGGATTTTGAGGGAAAGTTAACACTCGGGAATGAATAAATCATATGTTTGTATGGGTCGGTGTTAAGGGTAGTTAGATACTCAGGCAAACCAGTATGATGAAATAAGGAAAGAGAAACAAGAAAACATAGTATATAACTAAGGATCAAGGTCAGATGGATCTTTGAATAGCTTGGCATAATGAATAATGCAAGCTTGCACATGGCTTGTTTAGGCCAAAGGATCCAAGTGTGCTCGTGAAACTGATGGAGCAGTCAATGTGCACTACTGAATTCAAGTGTTGTGTTTGACCTTGATAAGTTATAAATAAACTTATGTTAGACATAGGCCTGTTGGGTAGCAAAGAAAGGTGCTAAGTGTAGACTGTGATATGTTGAGATGATCTGATATACAGATAGATATTCAATGTGTTTGTGCATGATTAATATTTAGGTTGATTTATGTAATGAATCTTGTATCTAATATACTGGAATAGACGACTATATATATACCCTTATAAATGCACACACATAGCATCATTATATGACATGTGAATAAGCATAAATGAAACTGCTAGTATACTTGAATAAGAAAGTATTATCTTGGCTAACTTGACATGTTTAATGTTATGTGTTATGCGAATTACTGACACCAGGCATTAGTCTGGCCTTATTTTCTTTCATGCATCTTTGGGGTACCTCATTTTATGATGAGGCAACAACAAGTGTTTTCGCATGTGTTGAAGGAGCCAAATGAGCAAGTGTTTGAAAGTTTGCTTGGAACGGAATTAGAAATGCATAGTTATTTTAGAAGTTAAAGTGGCTGAATTGTTTAGTTGCATTATGTATTGATTTTTTTGTATTATGACATAAGGATATTAGTTTGATGTTTTGATATAAAATGCAGTGTTTGTCAGGTTAAAATGATTATTTACAAATTCGCAATAAACTGGGATCTAAATATTTGATAGTGGTAAATGTATTTTAAAGTTGTATATAATTTACATGCAATGTCCATGTTATTATATGATCAAATAACCTGTTTATAAAGGGAAGAAGAGTTTTTTGAAACTAAATATGAATAAATATTGAAGTTGTAGTTAAATTTTTATCATGAGTTGCTTATGGAAGAAAAGATGACATATAAATGATATTTGCATGTGCTTTCTTCCTTATATAGTCAGCTATAACCTGGGTAGTCTTAGATATGTAATACGCAAAAGTTGTAGAATGCAATAAGAAAACTTACTAAGTGTTTATTCTAATAAGTAGGATATGAATGAATAAGCGACTGAAGTGTTTAAATAAACATATCAAAGTTTATTAAATGGGTTCTGAGAGATGCTTTGGGTTATGATATAAAAGTGTGCTGAGATAACTGCTTGAAAATTAAGCATGGGTTGTAAATACTTTTATAGTTAACTCTGAAACAAGTATGAATTGAGTGAATCTGAATATAGTAAAATTTATTTTGAGTTGAAAACATTTTGCATAGGGATGTCCAGGGGCTTCATGCTAAAAAGTATCTAAGTGCAATTGTGCAAAAGGTTTATGAAGTTGGTAATTGTACCATGATATTATATATACCCATATGTTGATGGGATGTTTGATTAAATAGAGTATGCTTGGACATACATGTTTTATTCTTATGCTTAGAGCCCTAGGTGACAATATTCATAGAAATAGAACATTGTTATATATACATAGAGAACAAGTTATGGTTTAAAGTATTTCAACTCTATATAAAAATAATAGTACGTATAAGCATGATTTACGGTTGTTGTCTGGATCAAAAGAGAACTCTGTTTAATTATAATATACTTTAATGTGAACAACTAAGAAGTAATATGTTTGTTCTGAGAATTTAATCCTATTTTTTTTCTAAAGGGGGTTATACCATGAAATGAAGTTGATAATTCACTAAGATTGCCTTAGTAATATCACTTAGTTATGGTATAACATTTGTATCAAAACCCTGTTTTAGCTACGATATCAGCACTAGGAATGTGAAGATTAGGTGATGTTCATGATCCTAAAATCAATCCTAAAATGAACCTATAATAAATATGATATGAACCCAATAAAATAAGTCTTGATGTTGTGACAAATGCCATGATGTTAAAGCTTGTATGCATTGAATAAAGATGGTTAGAATAGGGATATAGGTGTGGCCAGTTACATGCTTGTATATGTAAAATTTCTCTTTGTTAAACCGTGCTCATACAAAACAGAAAAGAGCTGTAATATAAAGAACCGGCTTTGAATAAATAGAAACTTAAATAAGGATTCCTTAGGAAATAATGCAATAGTCAGCCATGCCTATGTATAATAAGAAAACTCACAAGTGAAGAATAAATGAGATTTGCTTAAGTATGATGTGTTTCGTTGCATTGATAAGTATTAACTAGAAAATGCATGAGTCTGGCACCAAAAATATATTGATTTATAATAATATATTTTTCATAAAAGAACATAATTTTTATAAGTGTGGAATGAGACTGATATATGAAGGATTTATTTAGCATAAATTGCACTATAAAGATGCACCACTATTTCGGTACCAATCAATTACTAAAACTCCTAAGTCTATTTCTACATTTCTTTAACAAAATGTATTGCTTTTTTAAGGAAAGACTACCATATGGTTCTTGAAGACATGACCCTTAAAACTAATAAAAAAGGGTTAGTAGCCCAGTTTTGCACAAAGCAAGATAGTATATACTTTAGCAACAGACTAAAATATAGATAAAAGGATTATAATATATCATTTGCAATCGGGTAATCACTTGTATTATAATAAAAGGGTTATAATTTTTATGATACATTAAATATGCTTAAATTATATGTATTTGCAAGTAATTATAAAAACAATCAAATAAACTTTTTTTGTTGTGTAATGATTAGTTAAATCTAATTAATCAATTAACTTTTTCTTTTTGAATTAAGCTCTGGTATTAAGCAAAAGAGACTAATGTATCTCCATATACATAATTTATATCTAGTTGGAATTATACTGATATTTTTATATTGGTAAGAAAGGATCTTGGAATTGAATGATTGAAAAGGGATGACCCTTCAGTAGATGACCGTGGTTTGTGTAAATTACAAATAAAAATCAAGTTTAAAATTTAGAATATTTTTGGGGGTCATCTCAGTTGGTAACAGAGCTGTGAAATACATAGTTGAAGTGGTTAAAATTATAATGTTTATTGGTAGGCCATATTGATAAGTGTGTATAAACACTGAATAATTGGTTGAGTCTACTTGTTTGTTTCAAGTAGCATAGATTTTTTTTAAGGGATTGAAGTAACTTAATCATAACTATCCTTAAAGATTTGTAGTAAGACAAGAAATGAGCCAAGTTATAAATATAAGCAATTGGATAAATGGCATGGGCAAATGCATGAAATAATTGAATGATGGCTGCTTATTATGTTGTAAGGAAAAATATAGAAAAATCATGTAGTATATTTATGTTGAATACAATGATGTGTAAGTTAGTTGTTTAATATATAGGAATAAATAACTTGACTTATATTCATGCTGAATGTTATATTGGCTGCTATATAAATATGAAAGAATGGCTATAAAAATGCATATTGAAGTGTTTGTTGAAAGTTAGATATATAAGTGAATTGTGTTGGAGAATGTAGTTTTGATGACAACAACCTTATTTCAATTATCATTGATTATAAAATGTATACTGTAACAACCCGTATTTTCAATAACCTGTTATAACATAAATGAAGGCAGAATTAAACTGTAAAATCTGAATCAAGGGAAACGGGCTATGCCATTGCGTTCGTCTCGGAAAAATACGCGAAATAGAGTCCGAGTTTTCGAAAATCGGAGTCCGTATGACCAAGATATGGCCTCGCGAAGTTTCACGAAAAATTCCCAAATTAAAGTATACTTAATTAAGTGAAATGGGTTGCGCAGAGAAATATATATATATTGATATATATATATATAATTGAAAATTAAATAAATAAATATGCAAAAATGTTCAAAACAGCGAATTGGGAGAGGGGAATAACCGAACCGGCCGATTTTTGAGGTCGACCCAAGCCCGCTGGGTCGACTAGGGGTTAATCCAGGGTGTTTGGCTGTCAACCCGTGGGCCGATTCGCTCAAATGCAGATTTTGCATTTGGATGGTTCTCATGGTTCATCTTTAATCTAAAGGCCCTAGATGGTTCCTACACTTGACTTCTTCCCCAAGACATGCTTTGATGGCTTGGATTGAATCTAGGTTTAATCCTATGGCCTAAAACACTTGCCTAATCTATAAATAAGACCCTAACCTATCCTAAATCCTCATTATTCATTCATGCAACTAAACTATGGCAAAATTTTACCTCTCATGGCCTCCACTCTCTTCATAAAATTTCTAAATGGTTTCTATGAGAGATTTTCCATGCATACAAGTGTTTTCAAGCTTGTATGAGTGTCATTAGCTTGCATTCAAGTCAAGTTTCTATCTTTGCATCATAAAGCAAGGGTTTTGATCATTTTGGCTCAAGGGTTTTTATGTTAGAGCTTGCATTTTGGGTCTATTTGATTGCATAAGGGCTTTGTCATATCTTTTGTGCCTTCATAGCAATGTAAGCCCTTTCCCTACTCTTAGATATTAACTATGAAGTTAAATGTTCATGTTGCAAGTTTGGGTTTGATCATTGAGTATGATACATGCTATCATGTCATGCAAGTTTATGAAGTCATTATCTTGATCTTGTGAGCTAAAAGCTACAACCTTTATGTTGAAATGTTGCATTAGGCAACATGAGAACCCTCATAACCTTTATGTCAACTTGCATATGAAGTCATAACCCTTATATGATGATATATGCGAGTTACTAGTCATCATTCCATATCTTTTGTCACCATGATTCGCTTATGTGCCAAGTTTGGGTTTATGCATGTTTTGAGGCTTAAGAATGTAACATGCAAGTTAATGAACACATTTGTGCCTCATTTGCCACCATGATTAACTTGTGGCTTAATATCCATTTTTGTCATGCCTTTGCCAAGTCTCTTCTTTTAATCCATTACGTTGTCGCGAACGTATATGCGAGTTTAAAAGCGTTGGGTTATGTTATGGGTAATTTCTAATGACATGAAAATACAACTTGAAAACATGACTTGAAATATAACATGGAAGTTGACATGTAAGTATGCATAAAAACATAAGCTTGGGAATTTACCTATTAAGTTAGGTCTACCCTTTGGGAATTTACCTATTAAGTTAGGTCTACCCAAATGCTTGAAAACTTGTAACATGTTTTGGGAAACATGATGGACATGACACTTAGATAATATAAGTGTGGCCAACTCGAGGTTGGGTTGAGTTTGCAACGTAAAACTACCCGGAACCGACCGGCCTAACTAGTAGTTGCAAACAATAGGACCCAATGTGAGAAGTTGGTCATGTTGTGCTTGAACCCGAGGTTAGACCAAGTTGTGGTGTAAAGCTACCCGGAACCGACCGGCTTAACTAGTAACCACAACAAAGTCTAATGTGAGAGGTGAAGGTGCATTAAGTAATTAATGCCACATGATAGGGTTAAGTTAATTTGATTAATGACTCTTAACCAAATATGACATGGACAAATGGGTTAAGTAATTTGATTAGGCTAATGATACTTAACAAAACATGACAAGGTTGGGTAGGTTAAGTAACTTGATTTGCCTAATGACACTTAACCATTTTTATATGACTAGTGGATGGGGTTAAGTTAACCAACACTTAATCAATCCAACGCGATAACTTGGTAAGGTTAAGTAAGTTTTCTTAATGACGCTTAACCGAAAAATACGGTTAACGAATGGGGTTAAGATTAGACTCAACTAGTCTAAACATGGAAATCGGATGGGGTTAAGTTAGCCTAGACTTAATTAATCCCACTTGGTAGTTTAATGGGGTTAAGTTAAACACTTAACTAATCTAAACGTGATGAATTGATGTGGTTAAGTGACCTATACTTATCCAATCTAACTCGTTAATTTATTGTGGTTAAGTTAACCAATATAACGTGAAAACATGATAAGGCTAAGTCACGAATCGCTTGAATACACTTGACCGATTTGACTAAGTAAATTGATAGGGTCAAGTTAATATATACTTAACCAATCTAGAATGATAATTGGACGAGGTTAAGTCGTGAATTGCTTAATATACTTAACCAACTTGAGCATGGTTTGTAGGGTTAAGCCTTGAACTTGGATACTTAGCCAATTTTGACAGGATTTGTAGACGGGTTAAGTCATGAACTTAAGTGACACTTAATCCATTATGTAAACCCTAGTTCTGAGGATTAGGTGGATAACCGTAGTCAACAAGGATAACGGGAACAATGCTAAGTGGTAAACCTTAGTTGAAGAATAACTAAGTAATGATTCTTAGTCAAGGAAGTTTAGACCAGTTCATAGATAGATGAGTAACCTAATACGGTAGGTCATCGTTTAAGTATACGAGTAGGAGCAAGTATCTGATTTGGATAAAGGCTCCAGCGAACTGGGTAACGAAGCAGCGGCTTCGGGGAACGTGAGGGTATTCTTGGTATCCCTCTATGAGCTGCCAGGTGATTATACTAGGCTCATGAGAGGTTAAGGTCTGCGTTAGAAGAACCAAGAGTATGTCTTGGTTGCTATACGAGCGACCTAAAGACGGGGATGGATAGGGGATAGTCGACGATACACGGTCGTACCCTAGATAGCATTTCGTCAGGCTACCTACCATCTTTGGTCAAGCGTGTACGTATGGAAAGGCAGAGAACACCCAATAGACCATAATTGCTATCTAATTATGGTTGCGGTAAGGCTTGGATGTGGGTTGGCCAGTGTTGTGTTCTCATACAGGATTTATCCTGTCTTGTCTTTCACTAGTTGAGGGAGTGGTCTCGTGGGACCATATCCACGTATAGGAAAAAACAGACCTTAGCATCTGCATCGGCAGATAAATTGAAAGCTCCCGACCGAGTCCTGTATTTCCTGGTCTGCCCTGTGACAGGACTCGGATGGCACGATGTGATACATGTGCATACAGTCATGGAAAAACGATTCACGATATATGCGTGGGAAAAAGGGCGCGGTTGGCGGTTAGCGTAATCCCTAGTGGCCCTAGGTGGTTGAACCCAAACCGAGATACAAAAACGTGCAATAGGTAAGCATAATCCCTAGTAGCCCTAGGTAGCATAAGTCCTAGTTGTACAAACGATAATTCATGTTGGAAGACCCTGGCTAGGTTTAGGGTAACAGTCCAAACCGATCTTAAGGATCATGGAACTATGTTAAAGTAATATAGAACCTCATGGGAAAGCCCGTATGGTCTACGGCAAGGGACTGAACATTTGCATGGAATAAAACATACAAGTTGAGTAACCTATATATGCGATATATTAGGTTGACATGGACCATTACACGACTTTTGAGTGAGGGTCATTCTTGGTTAACACATGACACGGTGGGGATACTAGTACGGTAGGTGCAGAGCTAAAATACAGGATAGATATCACGGGGCGTTATACGTGACAGATATCTTAGGGATATTATACTTGATAGAAACCTGACGATGTGATACCTTGTTTTATCTTGACATCGTAATTTATCATGACACCTTAGTTTATCTGAGTTCAGTAGTTCATCCTGTTATTTTGATTTAGCTTATCTATCTTGTTATCATGCTTATGTTCATCTCAGTTTCTCATGTCAGTTAACTTTACTAGTTTTTATGCTAATAGTAGATAGGGCTTACTCAGTCTTTTTGACTGACCCGTTTTGTTTCGCCTCTTTTCTTCCGTTTCCCCCCAGGTTACAGGGAGGAAATACTGTTGTTTAGTTCGGACTTCTTCTGCTTGAAGGTCATCATGGATGGCTTGGACTTTTCTTAGCTAATGGCTACTTTACTGTTTTTACTTAGGGAATAATTTATGAAAATGTCTTTATGCTTCTTTACTATTGCAAGACAGGTTTTGATGTACTCTGATGTAAAAGGCTTTAGACCTTATTTATTCATTTATGAAAGTTTGATTTTACTTCCGCTATTTTATATGTTCTGTCTTGTGATATTTCTGTGCATGTTTACCAATAATGCCCCTCTAAAGCTAGTGCATTCCTTTTGCGAGTGACCCTAGCGGAGGCGGGGTGTTACATTTGGTATCAGAGCAGAAGGTTACCAGACTGGGCAAAAGTTTTTAAAGACCTTCTGAAAACTATTTGAAAACCGTTTACAAAGAAGCATTTTTTAAGAAAATTTTCTTTTAAAAGAAAAAGGCTATTCCCCAAAGGCCATTAGCACTATCCTTGTTTCCTTAATTGAATCTCTTCTCCTTTCTTTCCTCCATCTGTAGTCACAGTGGTTTTAACTGCGACTAGTCTTTTCTATCTACGAAAGTGCTTTCCATGCGATGGAGGTGGTTCTCGAGAGACCAGTGGCCGCGTTATAAGAAAGGATAGTGAGAAAGAGGATAAAGGATACAAGCTTAAGGATGAGCAACTTGTTGGTATGGCTCAACCCATAACGAAAAAGTATCTTTGGTATGGTGAAACGGGACGGATAGTTAAGTATTGTGGGACAAGGACAAGATCATCGTGAAGATAATTGTATACCCTCACTAGAGTACCTGAGTAGGGGGATAACATCCTTGTTGAAGATCTAGTTATTCTTTTCTATCATCCCGCCAAGACTTTGTTTTGATCCCCGCATCATTTAAGTCTGCTTCGATAGTTGAGTCTCTGCACCTTAAGTACTAGCGTAATAGAGAATCCCATTTTTGTCTCAAAGTCCTATTGGAGAATCAGTCCATTTATACATGACTTGTTTGGATTTGGGAATGTCTATGCCAAGTGTTGAGTTTGGAAATAATGCTTATGTTTATAAGCTATGGATGGATTCTAGGGATGAAGTGGTTATCCAGTAGGGGGTGCCACTCTCGGTTTTGATAGGAGGGTAGTTAGACCTATTGACTAGCCTTGGTAATGCCCTCGAAGTGTCGGGTAACCTTTTTGAGGTTCTGTCATGACTAGTTACTTAGAATCCCTTGATGCCTTTATTGGAAATTTGAAGCCCGATCGAGTGGTGTTCGCCAATAAGACGGATGGTTTACTTCATTTATGCATGGGTTATAGAGATCACCCTAGTAAGTGCGCATGATAACCTGATTGACATCTGTTTACTTTCAAGAGAAAGTTCTTCTACATGGAATGCCTTATAGTATATAAACGAGATCCAAGATTCACTAGTGAATTTTGGAAAGCTTGCATGAGATCATGAGTACGCAGTCATGTTTGCGTCAAGTATTCTAGGAAAAGGATAAGTGCAAGTGGAACGAGAGGCGACGAAGAAATGAGTTCCAGCTCATGTTATGGAAACAGGAATAAGAAGCAACAAAATCGCGAAGTTAAAAGACGACTTTGATGGTCAAAGACTAGATACGCGCATGATATCTCTTTTTGGGAGTATATCCTTGATCCCTGTTTTCTATAGAGCTTACTTGTAGGCTATCTTTTGTGGACATCCTCTCGGTCCTATTCTCCGTTACAAACCCTGTAAGGAGTTTGTCCTGTTTATCTTCTCGACCCTGTTTCAGGGAATTCTAGGTAGAACCCTATGGATGTAAACATGTATTTGAAACATGTTATGATTGATATGGTTGCAAGTGGTTGCAAGTGGTTGCTCGTGGATGCGCGAATGCACATTAGATACTAGCTCGACTCGGTCACATTGCATATTGCATATGCACGAGTATTTATACTTGTTTATGGATGAAATCGAATGTATTATCATGCGGTTGTTGCATATGAATGAATGATTATGCACGCATATAGTATCTATATGACTAGGACTATTTGCATACATGTTGGATTCATGGCACTATACATATTTTGCATTAGAAAGATTATTCAGGCCTGATCATTAGCATTAGCTAAGGAACATGTACACACACGTTTTGCATATATTCATACAGCATTAGAAATCATCTAAGGACAATGGTTGCTTGTGGATGATGTTTTGAGTAGATGGATGATGGATGGTAGGATATGTTCTTCCTAACTTGGAGATTTCGGGGACGAAATCCTAAAAGGTGGGGAGAATGTAACAACCCGTATTTTCAATAACCTGTTATAACATAAATGGAGGCAGAATTAAACTGTAAAATCTGAATCAAGGGAAACGGGCTATGCCATTGCGTTCGTCTCGGAAAAATACGCGAAATAGAGTCCGAGTTTTCGAAAATCGGAGTCCGTATGACCAAGATATGGCCTCGCGAAGTTTCACGAAAAATTCCCAAATTAAAGTATACTTAATTAAGTGAAATGGGTTGCGCAGAGAAATATATATATATTGATATATATATATATATAATTGAAAATTAAATAAATAAATATGCAAAAATGTTCAAAACAGCGAATTGGGAGAGGGGAATAACCGAACCGGCCGATTTTTGAGATCGACCCGAGCTCGCTGGGTCGACTAGGGGTTAATCCAGGGTGTTTGGCTGTCAACCCGTGGGCCGATTCGCTCAAATGCAGATTTTGCATTTGGATGGTTCTCATAGTTCATCTTTAATCTAAAGGCCCTAGATGGTTCCTACACTTGACTTCTTCCCCAAGACATGCTTTGATGGCTTAGATTGAATCTAGGTTTAATCCTATGGCCTAAAACACTTGCCTAATCTATAAATAAGACCCTAACCTATCCTAAATCCTCATTATTCATTCATGCAACTAAACTATGGCAAAAATTTACCTCTCATGGCCTCCACTCTCTTCATAAAATTTCTAAATGGTTTCTATGAGAGATTTTCCATGCATACAAGTGTTTTCAAGCTTGTATGAGTGTCATTAGCTTGCATTCAAGTCAAGTTTCTGTCTTTGCATCATAAAGCAAGGGTTTTGATCATTTTGGCTCAAGGGTTTTTATGTTAGAGCTTGCATTTTGGGTCTATTTGATTGCATAAGGGCTTTGTCATATCTTTTGTGCCTTCATAGCAATGTAAGCCCTTTCCCTACTTTTAGATATTAACTATGAAGTTAAATGTTCATGTTGCAAGTTTGGGTTTGATCATTGAGTATGATACATGCTATCATGTCATGCAAGTTTATGAAGTCATTATCTTGATCTTGTGAGCTAAAAGCTACAACCTTTATGTTGAAATGTTGCATTAGGCAACATGAGAACCCTCATAACCTTTATGTCAACTTGCATATGAAGTCATAACCCTTATATGATGATATATGCGAGTTACTAGTCATCATTCCATATCTTTTGTCACCATGATTCGCTTATGTGCCAAGTTTTGGTTTATGCATGTTTTGAGGCTTAAGAATGTAACATGCAAGTTAATGAACACATTTGTGCCTCATTTGCCACCATGATTAACTTGTGGCTTAATATCCATTTTTGTCATGCCTTTGCCAAGTCTCTTCTTTTAATCCATTACGTTGTCGCGAACGTATATGCGAGTTTAAAAGCGTTGGGTTATGTTATGGGTAATTTCTAATGACATGAAAATACAACTTGAAAACATGACTTGAAATATAACATGGAAGTTGACATGTAAGTATGCATAAAAACATAAGCTTGGGAATTTACCTATTAAGTTAGGTCTACCCTTTGGGAATTTACCTATTAAGTTAGGTCTACCCAAATGCTTGAAAACTTGTAACATGTTTTGGGAAACATGATGGACATGACACTTAGATAATATAAGTGTGGCCAACTCGAGGTTGGGTTGAGTTTGCAACGTAAAACTACCCGGAACCGACCGGCCTAACTAGTAGTTGCAAACAATAGGACCCAATGTGAGAAGTTGGTCATGTTGTGCTTGAACCCGAGGTTAGACCAAGTTGTGGTGTAAAGCTACCCGGAACCGACCGGCTTAACTAGTAACCACAACAAAGTCTAATGTGAGAGGTGAAGGTGCATTAAGTAATTAATGCCACATGATAGGGTTAAGTTAATTTGATTAATGACTCTTAACCAAATATGACATGGACAAATGGGTTAAGTAATTTGATTAGGCTAATGATACTTAACAAAACATGACAAGGTTGGGTAGGTTAAGTAACTTGATTTGCCTAATGACACTTAACCATTTTTATATGACTAGTGGATGGGGTTAAGTTAACCAACACTTAATCAATCCAACGCGATAACTTGGTAAGGTTAAGTAAGTTTTCTTAATGACGCTTAACCGAAAAATACGGTTAACGAATAGGGTTAAGATTAGACTCAACTAGTCTAAACATGGAAATCGGATGGGGTTAAGTTAGCCTAGACTTAATTAATCCCACTTGGTAGTTTAATGGGGTTAAGTTAAACACTTAACTAATCTAAACGTGATGAATTGATGTGGTTAAGTGACCTATACTTATCCAATCTAACTCGTTAATTTATTGTGGTTAAGTTAACCAATACTTAACCAATATAACGTGAAAACATGATAAGGCTAAGTCACGAATCGCTTGAATACACTTGACCGATTTGACTAAGTAAATTGATAGGGTCAAGTTAATATATACTTAACCAATCTAGAATGATAATTGGACGAGGTTAAGTCGTGAATTGCTTAATATACTTAACCAACTTGAGCATGGTTTGTAGGGTTAAGCCTTGAACTTGGATACTTAGCCAATTTTGACAGGATTTGTAGACGGGTTAAGTCATGAACTTAAGTGACACTTAATCCATTATGTAAACCCTAGTTCTGAGGATTAGGTGGATAACCGTAGTCAACAAGGATAACGGGAACAATGCTAAGTGGTAAACCTTAGTTGAAGAATAACTAAGTAATGATTCTTAGTCAAGGAAGTTTAGACCAGTTCATAGATAGATGAGTAACCTAATACGGTAGGTCATCGTTTAAGTATACGAGTAGGAGCAAGTATCTGATTTGGATAAAGGCTCCAGCGAACTGGGTAACGAAGCAGCGGCTTCGGGGAACGTGAGGGTATTCTTGGTATCCCTCTATGAGCTGCCAGGTGATTATACTAGGCTCATGAGAGGTTAAGGTCTGCGTTAGAAGAACCAAGAGTATGCCTTGGTTGCTATACGAGCGACCTAAAGACGGGGATGGATAGGGGATAGTCGACGATACACGGTCGTACCCTAGATAGCATTTCGTTAGGCTACCTACCATCTTTGGTAAAGCGTGTACGTACGGAAAGGCAGAGAACACCCAATAGACCATAATTGCTATCTAATTATGGTTGCGGTAAGGCTTGGATGTGGGTTGGCCAGTGTTGTGTTCTCATACAGGATTTATCCTGTCTTGTCTTTCACTAGTTGAGGGAGTGGTCTCGTGGGACCATAGCCACGTATAGGAAAAAACAGACCTTAGCATCTGCATCGGCAGATAAATTAAAAGCTCCCGACTGAGTCCTGTATTTCCTGGTCTGCCCTGTGACAGGACTCGGATGGCACGATGTGATACATGTGCATACAGTCATGGAAAAACGATTCACGATATATGCGTGGGAAAAAGGGCGCGGTTGGCGGTTAGCGTAATCCCTAGTGGCCCTAGGTGGTTGAACCCAAACCGAGATACGAAAACGTGCAATAGGTAAGCATAATCCCTAGTAGCCCTAGGTAGCATAAGTCCTAGTTGTACAAACGATAATTCATGTTGGAAGACCCTGGCTAGGTTTAGGGTAACAGTCCAAACCGATCTTAAGGATCATGGAACTATGTTAAAGTAATATAGAACCTCATGGGAAAGCCCGTATGGTCTACGGCAAGGGACTGAACATTTACATGGAATAAAACATACAAGTTGAGTAACCTATATATGCGATATATTAGGTTGACATGGACCATTACACGACTTTTGAGTGAGGGTCATTCTTGGTTAACACATGACACGGATACTAGTACGGTAGGTGCAGAGCTAAAA
The DNA here is from genome assembly GCA_030737875.1 of Allium sativum. Lineage (NCBI taxonomy): Eukaryota > Viridiplantae > Streptophyta > Magnoliopsida > Asparagales > Amaryllidaceae > Allium > Allium sativum. The sequence continues at coordinate 1,009,701,692 of CM060926.1, read as the reverse complement.
TACAGGATAGATATCACGGGGCGTTATACGTGACAGATATCTTGGGGATATTATACTTGATAGAAACCTGACGATGTGATACCTTGTTTTATCTTGACATCGTAATTTATCATGACACCTTAGTTTATATGAGTTCAGTAGTTCATCCTGTTATTTTGATTTAGCTTATCTATCTTGTTATCATGCTTATGTTCATCTCAGTTTCTCATGTCAGTTAACTTTACTAGTTTTTATGCTAATAGTAGATAGGGCTTACTCAGTCTTTTTGACTGACCCGTTTTGTTTCGCCTCTTTTCTTCCGTTTCCCCCCAGGTTACAGGGAGGAAATACTGTTGTTTAGTTCGGACTTCTTCTGCTTGAAGGTCATCATGGATGGCTTGGACTTTTCTTGGCTAATGGCTACTTTACTGTTTTTACTTGGGGAATAATTTATGAAAATGTCTTTATGCTTCTTTACTATTGCAAGACAGGTTTTGATGTACTCTGATGTAAAAGGCTTTAGACCTTATTTATTCATGTTATGAAAGTTTGATTTTACTTCCGCTATTTTATATGTTCTGTCTTGTGATATTTCTGTGCATGTTTACCAATAATGCCCCTCTAAAGCTAGTGCATTCCTTTTGCGAGTGACCCTAGCGGAGGCGGGGTGTTACACTAACATTTCTATCTAGAATATATATATATACACACACACACATACATATATAAATAAATATATATATATATGCAGTGTTTGAATGCAGGACTTAAATACCGAAGAATGTACAATTTTAAGAGTTCCAAGAGATTAAGGATCCAAAAGAGATTCAAGACTCATGATTTATCAAGATATCAAGATTTCAAGAGTTCAAGAAAAATATAGTAATAGAGTCTAGTTTATATGTAAGACTCTGAATAACACTTCAAGTTCAAATTCTGATTTTCAAATTTCAAATTCTGTTTTCAAAATTCAAATTTTGTTATCAAATTATTTTTCTAAATGATTTCAAAATTATCTTACTTATGATTTCAAACATATATGTTTATAAAAAAAGGTTTTAATATATATATAAATTTATCTATAGTTATATTGTTTTAAATCTTATATCTTTATAAATATGTTCATATAATATATTATTATGATTTCATATGATTTCATATTTTTGAATATTCATTTATATTACTAAATTTAGATTCAAGAATTTCCAGAATAATATATATGTTTAAACACTTGAAAAATAGTTTTAAAAATAAAAATATGATACATATGTCGACATACATATACGGCTATGCCGACATTCAACCGTCATAATTTCAATTTTCAAAGGAAGTATTTTTTTCACTATTTGTAATGTTTCTGAAACATTGCAACCATTGAGATTCTATAAATAGGGGCTGATTTGGAACTTTCATTCATTCTTCTTCTCCGTCTTCACCCCTTTACATACCATCATCGATATACATTATTATCTTATTTTCTACACTTATACTTTGCTGATTTCTACTCAAATTATACCAAACTTCTTTTCTTCTCAATATCTATCAAATACTCTCTAAATTGAAGTGCTATTGAAGAGTTCTAGGTAGTTGTAATCATTTGGGAATTGTTTGGGAAAGAGTGTGTGTTCCTTGTAGCCCTGAAATCAAGGAAAGGGAGCGATGTTAACCTTATAGCCATGAAATCAAGGGTGTTTGAGCAGTCTTAACCTTGTAGCCGTGAAATCAAGGGGTTATACTTGGATATTGATAATAATAAAACTCTGTGCAATCCAGCGTTACGTGGGACTGGACGTAGGAGTAATCTGAACAATATAAAATCCGATGTGTTCTTTCCTTTTTCTGCATTATATATCTACTTATTTCTGTGTCTATTTTTGATTCTGTATTTGTGATCATCTCAGGTGTGTGTGATTCATATAGTAGACCAATTAAGTTCAAGTTTTTCATAAATTCTGTAACACCCCACCTCCCCTAGGGTCACTCACAAAGGGAATGCACTAGGTTTGGTGAAGCATTATCGAGGTAAACATGCACAGAAATATTACAAGACAGAACATATATAAAACAGCGGAAGTAAAACAAATTTCATTACCTTATAAAATAAGGTCTAAAGCCTTTTACATCAGAATACATCAAAACCTGTCTTGCAATAGTAAAGAAGCATAAAACCTTTTCATAAATTATTCCCCAAAATAAAGCGGTGAAGCAACCAAAGCCAAGAGAAGACCAAGCTATACATGATGACCTTCAAGCATAAGAGGTCCGAACTAAATAACATCATTTCCTCCCTGAAAACCTGGGGGAGGGGAACGGAAGACAAAGAGGCGAAACAAAACGGGGTCAGTCATAAAGACTGGTAAGTCCTATCTACTTCCAGTATAAAAACAGGTAAAGGTAACATGACATGCATAAACTAAAAGTAAACATAAGGATGACGACAAGATAGATAAGCTAAACCAAGATAACTGGATGAACTACTGTAGCAAGATAAACTAAGGTATCATGATAAACTACGATGTCAAGATAAATCAAGGTATCCCATCGTCAGGTTCCTATCAAGTATACTATCCCAAGGTATCTATCATGTATAACATCCCACGGTATTTATCATGTATAACATCCCAAGGTATTTATCATGTATATTTGCTCTGCACCTCTAGTACTAGTATCCCAACCCGCGTCATGTGTTAACTATGAATGTCCCTTGCCCAATGTCATGTAATGGTCCATGTCAACCTAATATATAACATATGTAGGTTTTCCCAACTTGTATGTTTCTTTCCATGTATAAGTTCAGTCCTTTGCCGTAGGCCGTACGGGCTTTCCCATGTAAATCTATACCACCTCAACGTAGTACCATTTTATACTTGAAGTTGTTTTGGACTGCTACCCTTGATCTGGTTATGTTTTCTTACCATGAACTATCGCGTGTTCACTTAGTATTTACGCCACCTAGGACCACTAGGGATTATGCTACCTAATGAACGTTTCTGTGTCTCGGTTTGGGTTCAAGCCACCTAGGACCACTAGGGATTATGCCACCCGTCAACCGCGCCCTTTATCCCGCGTATGTATCGTGAATCGTTTTCCATGTCTAGACGCACATGTTCCTCAATGTGCCATCCGAGTTCCGTGCCAAGGCAAATCAAGAAATACGGAACTCGGTCGGGAGCTTTAAGTCGTCTGCTGATGCAGATATCAAGGTCTGTTTTTGTACCCGTGGCTATTGTCCCACGTGACCCCTCCCTCAACTACTGAAAGGCAATCCAAGAAAAATCATGTATGAGAACCACATCCCGGCCCCACTATAGCCCCACTTTCCTATGGGCCAACCTCACCCATGACTCGATAGCAAGAACATGGTCTGTTGGGGGTTCCCTGCCTTTCCGTTCGTACACGATTGACTAAAGATGGTAGGTAGTCGGCGACGTGCTATCAAGGGCAAAAACAAGTATCGTCGACTCCACGCTAATCCATCCCAGTCTTTAGGTCGCTCGCATAGCAACCAAGGCATATTCTTGGCTCTTCTACCGCAGACCTTAACCTCTGTGAGGCCGGGTTTCATGGACCATCTGCCACCTCACAGAGGGATACCAAGAGTACCCTCACGTCCCCCGAAGCTACCGCTTCGTCACCCAGTTCGTTGGAGCCTTTATCTAAGTCAGATAATTTGCTCCTCCTCGTGTTTTAAGCGATGACCTACCGTATCGGGTTACTCATCTATCTGTGAACTGGTCCAAATCCCTTGACTAAGAATTATTACTTAGTTTCCCAAACTAAGGTTTACCACTTAGTCTCCTTTCCCGTTATCCTTGTGGATCCATGTCTTCCACCTAGTCCCCTGAACTAGGGTTTTGTCTAATGGGTTAAGTATTGTCATTTAAGTTCATGACTTAACCTGCCTACGAATCATGTCAAGATTTGGCTAAGTATTCAAGTCCAAGTCCTAGCCCTACAAGTTGGTTAAGTATACCAAGAAGCTCATGACTTAACCCTATTCAACCATCAAGTCAATTTGGTTAAGTATTTGTTTATCTTAACCCTATCAGGTTATCGTGTTAGATTGGTTAAGCCTAGTTTATCTTAACCTCATCGGATTATCGAGTCGGATTGGTTAAGTATAGGTTAACTTAACCCCATCCACTAATCGTATTATAATGGTTAAGTATATTTAAACGGTCTCGTGACTTAACCCTATCAAGCTCTCATATTAGATTGGTTAAGTATGGTTGCTTAACCCCATCAAATTATCATGTATAATTGGTTAAGTATAAGTTACTTAACCTAATTAAATTACCAAGTATAGATTGGTTAAGGGTTTAACTTAACCCCATCGAATTACCGTGTTTAGATTAGTTAAGTGTAGGTTACTTAACCCCATCTAATTACCGTGTTTAGATTAGTTAAGTGTAGGTTACTTAACCCCATCTAATTACTGTGTTTAGATTAGTTAAGTCTAAGTTACTTAACCCCATCTAATTACCAAGTCGGATTAGTTAAGTGTAAATTACTTAACCCCATCTAATTACCAAGTCGGATTAGTTAAGTGTAAATTACTTAACCCCATCTAATTACCAAGTAGGATTAGTTAAGTGTAAATTACTTAACCCCATCCCCTAATTATCTTGTTTGGTTAAGTGTCATTAAGAAATCAAGTCCGGTCCCACTTAACCTACCCATTCGTGTCATATCGGCTAAGTGTCATTAGTCAAAATTACTTAACCTTTTCATGTGGCATTAATTAAATTAATGCACCCCAACCTCTCACATTAGACTTTGTTGTGGTTACTAGTTAAACCGGGCGGGTCCGGGTAGATTTACACCACAACCTAGTCTAACCTCGGGTCTTAAGTGCTATATGACCAACTACCCACATTGGGTCCTATTGTTTGTAGCCACTAGTTAAGCCGGGCGGGTCCGGGTAGATTTATGCTACAAACTCAACCCAACCTCGAGTTGGCCACTTTCATGTTTGGTCTAGTGTCATATTACACTTACAACCCATACGTGTCTAGTTTCAAGTCCCATGTTTACCCCCACATGTCATGTCCCCCATTTAGGTGTATCATGAGTGTCATATTTTCATGAAATCCCATGTCAAATTATCATGTCATAATCACGCTCGTCTATCCTACCCCAAATCGTGTTTCCAACCCAAGTAAAAGCGAGTCAACATAGTAAGGATACTATGCTACATATTGGCCTCAAAACATGCACGATGCCAAAAAGGGGTTGGCCACAAATATGCATGGTATCATAAGGGGGTTTGGCCTCAAAATATGCATAGCATCATAAGGGGTTTTTGGCCACAAACATGCATAGTATCATAAGGGAATTTGGCCACAAACATGCATAGTATCATAAGGGAATTTGGCCACAAACATGCATGGTAACATAAGGGGTATGGGTTCATTTACATGCATAAGCCCCAAAGTCAAATCTTTGCCAATGTTTCACAAGTCAAATGGTTCCCAAAGGTTCATGCTAGCATTCCATAGATAAAGATTCAAACTTGCAAGATATACTAGGTTAAACATAACATGAGTGGCATGATTAAGTCGCTAAAACTTAGCCCAAGGTCATAGATCATAGAAAAGGGGCAAAATTAGGTTCACATAGGCTAGCACACTTATGTTTCATCGCATTTTATTCCATGTCACATTAGAACCACCGTTAGAATCTACAAGTAGCTAGAACTTACATAGCGAGGCTTAGGAAAAGATCATGAATCGTCTTGACCAAGAAAGGTGGTCCTTTGTTGAAGAATCGTCATGAAACTTGCATAGCAACGTTGGTTCACTCCCTTGATTTGATGTAGCAAGCTAGCACCTTTGATTCGGATCCGATTTGAATGCATGAGCTCTTGGAGTTGGAGATGGAGGCCATGATCAAGATAGATTTTGGCGGCACTTCGTGGCATGAGTGATTTGTGAGGGTTTAGGGTAAGCTTAGGGGTCTTTTTATAGAGATTAGGAGTAGTTTAGGCCCTTAGATTAACCCTAGGATAGATCTGAGCCTTTAAAATCCATCACAAGCCTCCAACCATGTCTTGAGGAACAAGTCAGGTGCACTCAGGCCAAACTGGCCGACCACCCAAGTCGACAGGGGTGTCGACTGGGCAGTCGACACCACCTGGGGTATGACGACTCCCAAGTCGACTCCCCAGTCGACTTGGGGGTGGCGGGAATTTTTCCCGCCTCTTCTGCTTGGCTGAATTTGAAATCTGAATTCAAATTTGAACTTGTTTTTGAACTTGAAATTTTCTGAAAACTTTGACGGGCCATAACTTGGTCATACGGACTCCGATTTTCGAAAACTCGAACTCTATTTCGCATATTTTTCCGAGACGAACGCAATGGCATAGCCCGTTTCCCTTGATTCAGATTTTATAATTAAATTCTGCCTTGATTCTTGTCTTAGCATGTTGTAAAAATCCGGGTTGTCACATTCTCCCCAACTTAAAGGATTTCGTCCCCGAAAGCTCCAAGTTAGGAAGAACGTATCCTACCATCCATCATCCATCTACTCAAAACATCATCCACATGCAACCAATGTCCTTAGACGATTTCTAATGCCATATGAACATGTGCAGAACGTGTGTGTATATGCTCCTTAGCTAATGCTAATGATCAGGCCTGAATGATCTCTCTAATGCAAAATATGTTTAGTGTCATGAGTCCAACATGTATGCAAATAGTTCTAGTCATATAAGTACTATATGTGTGCACAAACATTCATCCATATGCAACATACGCATGACAACACATTCAATTTCATCCATAAACAAGTATAAATACTCGTGCATATGCAACATGAAACGTGACCGCGCCAATCTAGTATCTAATGTGTATTCGTGCATCCACGAGCAACCACTTGCAACCATTTGCAACCATATCAATCATAACATGTTTCAAATACATGTTTACATCCATAGGGTTCTACCTAAGGTTCCCAAGATAGGATCGAGAAGATAAACAAGACAAACTCCTTACGGGGTTTGCAACAAAAACGGGACCGAGAGGATATCCACCAAGCGATAGCATGCAAGTAAGCTCTACAGGTGAACCAAGGATCAACGATATACTCTTAAAAAGAGACATGATGCGCGCGTCTAAGCCGCATTTCCATGAGCTTAATTCCATTGTGCCTTGACCGCCTTTGACTTCATGATTTCATAGCTCCTTGATTCCTATTTCCAAGGTATGAGTTGGAACTCATTTCACTATCGGCTCTCGTTCCACTTTTACTTATTGTTTCCGTAGTATACTCGGCTCAAACATATCTGCGTACTCATGCAAGCTCTCCAAAATTCACTAGTGAATTCTGGATCTCGTTTACCGATGCCAATCCATGTTACCATGTGCACTTACTAGGGTGATTCCTATAACCCATGCTTAAGCGGAATGAATCATCCGTTCTATTGGCGAACGTTACTCGATCGGATCAGAGATTTCCGATAAATGCATCAAGAGATTCTAGATAACTAACCATGACAGAACCCAAAAAGGTTGCACGAGACTTCGAGGGTATTACCAAGGCAAGTTAAGAGTTTAACTATCCTCCTTTCAAAACCGAGAATGGCATCCAATACTGGATCACCACTTCATCCGTAGAATCCACCCATAGCTCAACAATAGAAGCATTGCTTCTAATCTCAACACTTGGCATAGACGTTCTCAAATCCAAACAAGTCATGAATAAATGGACCGACTCTCCAACCAGATTTTGGGACAAAAGTGGGATCTTCTACCATGCTAGTACTAAGGTGCAGAGACTTAACTATCGAAGAGACTGCGATGATCAAAACAAAGTCTAGACGGGACGATAGAAAAGAAAGGCTAAGCCTTTAACAGAAACGGTACCATTCCTCTTAGGTACGCTAGAAATGAGAGCATACAATTGTCTTCTCGCTGATCTTGTCCTTATCTTCCTTTCTGGATCAAGCCATACCAACAAGTTGCTTATTCTTAAGCCCGTTTCCTTTATCTTTGCTCTTATTATCCCTTCTTATAACTTCGGTAACAGGTATATCGAGAACTTCCTCCATCGCACGGGAAAACACTTACGTAGCTAGACAAGGATTAGTCGCAGTTAAAACTACTGTGACTACAGATGGAGGAAAGAAAGGAAAAGAGGTTCAATCAAGGAAACAAAGGATAGTGCTAATGGCTTTTGGGGAATAGCCTTTAAAAACTTTTCTTGAAAAATGCTTCTTTGTAAACGGTTTCTCAAATAGTTTTCAGAAGGTTTTAAAAACTTTTGCCCAGTCTGGTAACCTTCTGCTCTGATACCAATTGTAACACCCCAACTCCCCTAGGGTCACTCACAAAGGGAATGCACTAGGTTTGGTGAAGCATTATCGAGGTAAACATGCATAGAAATATTACAAGATAGAACATATATAAAACAGCGGAAGTAAAACAAATTTCATTACCTTATAAAATAAGGTCTAAAGCCTTTTACATCAGAATACATCAAAACCTGTCTTGCAATAGTAAAGAAGCATAAAACCTTTTCATAAATTATTCCACAAAATAAAGCGGTGAAGCAGCCATAGCCAAGAGAAGACCAAGCTATACATGATGACCTTCAAGCATAAGAGGTCTGAACTAAACAACATCATTTCCTCCCTTAAAACCTGGGGGGGGGGGGAACGGAAGACAAAGAGGCAAAACAAAACGGGGTCAGTCATAAAGACTGGTAAGTCCTATCTACTTCCAGTATAAAAACAGGTAAAGGTAACATGACATGCATAAACTGAAAGTAAACATAAGGATGACGACAAGATAGATAAGCTAAACCAAGATAACTGGATGAACTACTGTAGCAAGATAAACTAAGGTATAATGATAAACTACGGGGTCAAGATAAATCAAGGTATCCCATCGTCAGGTTCCTATCAAGTATACTATCCCATGGTATCTATCATGTATAACATCCCACGGTATCTATCATGTATAACATCCCAAGGTATTTATCATGTATATTTGCTCTGCACCTCTCGTACTAGTATCCCAACCCGCGTCATGTGTTAATTATGAATGTCCCTTGCCCAATGTCATGTAATGGTCCATGTCAACCTAATATATAACATATGTAGGTTTTCCCAACTTGTATGTTTCTTTCCATGTATAAGTTCAGTCCTTTGCCGTAGGCCGTACGGGCTTTCCCATGTAAATCTATACCACCTCAACGTAGTACCATTTTATCCTTGAAGTTATTTTGGACTGCAACCCTTGATCTGCTTATGTTTTCTTACCATGAACTATCGCGTGTTCACTTAGGATTTACGCCACCTAGGACCACTAGGGATTATGCTACCTAATGAACGTTTCCGTGTCTCGGTTTGGGTTCAAGCCACCTAGGACCACTAGGGATTATGCCACCCGTCAACCGCGCCCTTTATCCTGCGTATGTATCGTGAATCGTTTTCCATGTCTAGACGCACATGTTCCTCAATGTGCCATCCGAGTTCTGTGCCAGGGCAAATCAAGAAATACGGAACTCGGTCGGGAGCTTTAATTCGTTTGCTGATGCAGATATCAAGGTCTGTTTTTGTACCTGTGGCTATGGTCCCACGTGACCCCTCCCTCAACTACTGAAAGGCAATCCAAGAAAAATCATGTATGAGAACCACATCCCGGCCCCACTATATCCCCACTTTCCTATGGGACAACCTCACCCATGACTCGATAGCAAGAACATGGTCTGTTGGGGGTTCCCTGCCTTTCCGTTCGTACACGATTGACTAAAGATGGTAGGTAGTCGGCGACGTGCTATCCAGGGCAAAAACAAGTATCGTCGACTCCACGCTAATCCATCCCAGTCTTTAGGTCGCTCGCATAGCAAACAAGGGATATTCTTGGCTCTTCTACCGCAGACCTTAACCTCTGTGAGGCCGGGTTTCATGGACCATCTGCCACATCACAGAGGGATACCAAGAGTACCCTCACGTCCCCCGAAGCTACCACTTCGTCACCCAGTTCGTTGGAGCCTTTATCTAAGTCAGATAATTTTCTCCTCCTCGTGTTTTAAGCGATGACCTACCGTATCGGGTTACTCATCTATCTGTGAACTGGTCCAAATCCCTTGACTAAGAATTATTACTTAGTTTCCCAAACTAAGGTTTACCACTTAGTCTCCTTTCCCGTTATCCTTGTGGATCCCTGTCTTCCACCTAGTCCCCTGAACTAGGGTTTTGTCTAATGGGTTAAGTATTGTCATTTAAGATCATGACTTAACCTCCCTACGAATCATGTCAAGATTTGGCTAAGTATTCAAGTCCAAGTCCTAGCCCTACAAGTTGGTTAAGTATACCAAGAAGCTCATGACTTAACCCTATTCAATCATCAAGTCAATTTGGTTAAGTATTTGTTTATCTTAACCCTATCAGGTTATCGTGTTAGATTGGTTAAGCCTAGATTATCTTAACCTCATCGGATTATCGAGTCGGATTGGTTAAGTATAGGTTAACTTAACCCCATCCACTAATCGTATTATAATGGTTAAGTATATTTAAACGGTCTCGTGACTTAACCCTATCAAGCTCTCATATTAGATTGGTTAAGTATGGTTGCTTAACCCCATCAAATCATCATGTATAATTGGTTAAGTATAAGTTACTTAACCTCATTAAATTACCAAGTTTAGATTGGTTAAGGGTTTAACTTAACCCCATCGAATTACCGTGTCTAGATTAGTTAAGTGTAGGTTACTTAACCCCATCTAATTACCGTGTTTAGATTAGTTAAGTGTAGGTTACTTAACCCCATCTAATTACCGTGTTTAGATTAGTTAAGTCTAAGTTACTTAACCCCATCTAATTACCAAGTCAGATTATTTAAGTGTAAATTACTTAGCCCCATCTAATTACCAAGTCGGATTAGTTAAGTGTAAATTACTTAACCCCATCTAATTACCAAGTCGGATTAGTTAAGTGTAAATTACTTAACCCCATCCCCTAATTGTCTTGTTTGGTTAAGTGTCATTAAGAAATCAAGTCCGGTCCCACTTAACCTACCCATTCGTGTCATATCGGCTAAGTGTCATTAGTCAAAATTACTTAACCTTTTCATGTGGCATTAATTATATTAATGCACCCCAACCTCTCACATTAGACTTTGTTGTGGTTACTAGTTAAGCCGGGCGGGTCCGGGTAGATTTACACCACAACCTAGTCTAACCTCGGGTCTTAAGTGCTATATGACCAACTACCCACATTGGGTCCTATTGTTTGTAGCCACTAGTTAAGTCGGGCGGGTCCGGGTAGATTTATGCTACAAACTCAACCCAACCTCGAGTTGGCCACTTTCATGTTTGGTCTAGTGTCATATTACACTTACAACCCATACGTGTCTAGTTTCAAGTCCCATGTTTACCCCACATGTCATGTCCCCCATTTAGGTGTATCATGAGTGTCATATTTTCATGAAATCCCATGTCAAATTATCATGTCATAATCACGCTCGTCTATCCTACCCCAAATCGTGTTTCCAACCCAAGTAAAAGCGAGTCAACATAGTAAGGATACTATGCTACATATTGGCCTCAAAACATGCACGATGCCAAAAAGGGGTTGGCCACAAATATGCATGGTATCATAAGGGGGTTTGGCCTCAAAATATGCATAGCATCATAAGGGGTTTTTGGCCACAAACATGCATAGTATCATAAGGGAATTTGGCCACAAACATGCATAGTATCATAAGGGAATTTGGCCAAAAACATGCATGATAACATAAGGGGTTTGGGTTCATTTACATGCATAAGCCCCAAAGTCAAATCTTTGCCAATGTTTCACAAGTCAAATGGTTCCCAAAGGTTCATGCTAGCATTCCATAGATAAAGATTCAAACTTGCAAGATATACTAGGTTAAACATAACATGAGTGGCATGATTAAGTCGCTAAAACTTAGCCCAAGGTCATAGATCATAGAAAAGGGGCAAAATTAGGTTCACATAGGCTAGCACACTTATGTTTCATCGCATTTTATTCCATGTCACATTAGAACCACCGTTAGAATCTACAAGTAGCTAGAACTTACATAGCGAGGCTTAGGAAAAGATCATGAATCGTCTTGACCAAGAAAGGTGGCTCCTTTGTTGAAGAATCATCATGAAACTTGCATAGCAACGTTGGTTCACTCCCTTGATTTGATGTAGCAAGCTAGCACCTTTGATTCGGATCCGATTTGAATGCATGAGCTCTTGGAGTTGGAGATGGAGGCCATGATCAAGATAGATTTTGGCGGCATTTCGTGGCATGAGTGATTTGTGAGGGTTTAGGGTAGGCTTAGGGGTCTTTTTATAGAGATTAGGAGTAGTTTAGGCCCTTAGATTAACCCTAGGATAGATCTGAGCCTTTAAAATCCGTCATAAGCCTCCAACCATGTCTTGAGGAACAAGTCAGGTGCACTCAGGCCAAACTGGCCGACCACCCAAGTCGACAGGGGTGTCGACTGGGCAGTCGACACCACCTGGGGTGTGTCGACTCCCAAGTCGACTCCCCAGTCGACTTGGGGGTGGCGGGAATTTTTCCCGCCTCTTCTGCTTGGCTGAATTTGAAATCTGAATTCAAATTTGAACTTGTTTTTGAACTTGAAATTTTCTGAAAACTTTGACGGGCCATAACTTGGTCATACGGACTCCGATTTTCGAAAACTCGGACTCTATTTCGCGTATTTTTTTGAGACGAACGCAATGGCATAGCCCGTTTCCCTTGATTCAGATTTTATAATTAAATTCTGCCTTGATTCTTGTCTTAGCATGTTTTAAAAATCCGGGTTGTCACAAATTCCTTATAAACACTATTTACCCCCCCCTCTAGTGTTTGTTTTGCCTTAAGATCCGCATTCCACATTTCCTGATAATTGGTATCAGAGCATAGGTTTTCAAAAATTTCATAATCAGAATTTTGAAAATATTAAATGGCAACCAACGTTGGTAATAATAGTTCTTTCATAGAGGGTCAGTACATCATTAGACCACCATAATTTAATTGCGGTAATTATACATATTGGGCATGTAGAACGAAAATATATTTACAATCAGTAGGATTAGACACATGGAATAGTACACAACTGAATATGTTGTATCCACTACTAATTTTGCACAATGGACCAATTAACAAAAGGTTGTTGCACAAAGTAATTCTAAAGCTATGAATATGTTATTCTGTTCATTAAATAGAAATGAATTTAATAGAGTGTCAGTTTGTAAATCTGCTTATAAAATGTTGTATCCACTACTAATTTTGCACAATGGACCAATTAACAAAAGGTTGTTGCACAAAGTAATTCTAAAGCTATGAATATGTTATTCTGTTCATTAAATAGAAATGAATTTAATAGAGTGTCAGTTTGTAAATCTGCTTATAAAATACAGAGAACATTACAAGTTACTCGTGTAGGTACCAATAAAGTTAAACAGGCAAAGATACCAATGCTAATTAATCAGTTTGAGTTATTTAAATTGAATGAGAATGAATCTATCTTTGATATGTATTGCAGATTTCAGGAGATCGTGCATTCATTTATAGCATTGAGAAAAACTTATTCAGAAGAAGACCAAGTCAGAAAAATACTTAGTTCATTAACTCCAGAATGGGATCTGAAAACATTGGCAATTGAAGAAGCCAATAATGTCAGTGAAATGAAGATTAAGGAGTTAATTGGAAATTTGATGTCATTCGAAGTCCAATTACAGAAAAGAAAAGAAAATAAACCAAAAGAAAAAAAATCTATAGCATTCAAAGCTACAACAAATGGTTCTGATTCAAGCAGAAGACGATGAAAAAATCGCTTTAATGACAAGGAATTTTAGAAAATTTCTGAGATATAAAAGGAGAAATAATTTTCAAAGAAATAATCAAGGAAGTTCGGATAGAAATGATGATTGATGTTATAACCGCAACAAACTAGGTCATACAAAGAGAACGTGTCCACATCCAAATAAATCAAATCAAAAACAAACAATAGTAATTCGTTAAAGAAGAGAAAGAGAGCATATGCAGTAACTTTAGACGATTCAGATTCATCATCAAGTGATGAAGAGCCAGAAACCGAAAATTCAAATATGTGTTTCACAGCGATTCAGAATTCAGAAAATATCGAAGAAATGGATCTAAAATCCCGGTATACCTTAATTAATTTTTAATTTTTTTGGTTGATTTGGATGAATGGATGTTTTTTTGTTTGCCTTGTTTGAATTTGAAATTCAAAATTCTAAAATTCAAACTTGAAATTTGAAATTCAAAATTGAAATTTGAATTTTAAAATTCATAAATAATAACAATAATAAATATAATATAATAATAATTAATTTTTTAATAAGTGTTAGGATTAATATTGTTTCAGGAAGTAATAAAACCTGAAATATAAAACGATAATATAGTAAAACAAAGTCAAAACAACATGTCTCTTGAAAAATCAATACACACGTCGATATACAAAATTGGACATGTCGACATATAGGACAGTAAATGAAATTCAAAATTCGAATTTCAACAGTTTAAACTTTCAAACTTCCTACCAACTTTTCATGAACTCCAGAGTTCTGAAAAGGTGTCTTTAATTTCTGGAAAGTAGTGTCCATTCAACCTCTATTTATTTATCTATTCAATCCTATTCTCTCTACCTCTCATTCAAAATTCAAACAACTTTCTTCATATGTAATGCCTAACTTCTATACTCGCGTTAGCCAAGGCCATTGCATGCAACGGTGTCAACTAACCCGAATAATAAGGCTGTTGAGGAGCGACCATCCGTATATTCACTACACCAAAAAGCTCATTTTGGCAGTGCTTAAATCCGTATCAAATGCAATTTGGTAGTGCTCAGATCCATATCAAATTAATGCGTGTTTGTTACTTAGGCACGCCCTAGAGTTGTATCAAATTAGTAATTTGATACGCCTAACCCGTATCATATTTACCAGTTTGATACGCCTTAAACCCGTATCAAATTTCAATTCGACACACCTTAAAGCCTTATCAAATTATCAAATTTGATACACCTTTTAACCGTATCAAATTATCATATTGACACTCCTTAAACCCGTATCAAATTATCAATTTGGCACTCCTTAAACCTGTATTAAATTATCAAATTGATACGCCTTATATCCTTATCAAATTAGTGGATTGGTACGCCTTAAACCCGTATCAAATTTTTTTAAAACAAAAAAAATTACACAGCAAAAGCTCCAGTATTAAAACAATTTAAATACAACAAACATCACAGAATTTACATCAGAACAAAATCTCACATAACCGATCAAGACTAAATTGAATGTTTACAATTATAATTTTGAATGTTTACATCAATAGTGGGATGATGTTTACATCAGTCTACAAAAGTGATCACACGATATAAATTTGAATTTTGAACCATACACGGCTTTCTAATGCTTACAATTATGAAGCTTTTTGAAAGATAAATAAAGTATTGAAAAGATAAATTTTGAACCATACCCTATCAATGTGTTTCATCTCAAAATCGCCTTCCTGCATTGATATGATGTAATAAAGTTAGGTAAATACATGATGAATATATTGGACTAAACCGAACTAAAGTGTATATAGTGAGATACGCAGTCCGCGACTGAGTTTGTATGCAGTCCGCGACTAAAATATATTGGACTAAACCGAACTAAAATATATGATGTAATAAAGTCCGGGACTGGGTTTGCAAACGCAGTCCGCGACTGAGTTTGTACGCAGTCCGCGACTGAGTTTGCAAACTCAGTGAGTTTGCAAAACTCAGTCCGCGACTGAGTTTGAAAACTCAGGCGCAGAACAAAAAAGGGTATCGTACCCTGACATATAACAAAAAAGGGAAAACATATACTCATACAATTGCCATACCTTGTAATTCATTTTATTTGTGAACAACTGCAGCATCAATTTCCAGTCAAGTAAAAAAGCCACACCGGACAAGAAAAAAATCTGTATGGAAGATGATAAAAGATGTTAAGAAACAATTGCATTAATAACACGTGAAAATACGCAAAGCCCCGATGAAAGAAAAGAAAAGAAGCAAGTTGGCTAATGTTCGCTATAACATAGGTGGTTAATTAAATAGGAAGTCCTAATAACCGTTAATATAAAAAAGAATAAGCACTTAATTAATTTGACTCCATAATTTACCGTGTATAAGCATCATGGTGGCTGAAAAACAATGATATTGTATTAGGAAACAAGTAAAAAACCTCATACAGGATTCACAGGAATGAAAAGTATCAGATTTACTCATCAAATTAGTCACATAACTATCATAAGATCTGAACAATTATTTGAAAATGCATAAAATATCATGTAGTCTGTAAATCACAAATTGAAAACAGAAACATGTTGACAAAAATTACATTAAAAAAATATATATGTGTGTGTGAGAGGGAGAGAGAGTGTTTGAAATATATATAGTTTATCGCATAAAAACATCATGGTTGCTGAAAACAATGATATCATATTAGGAAATAAGTAAAATGCCTTAGGTAGGATTCACAGGAATAAAGGAGCAGAAATTTACTCATCAAATTAGTCCCATAACCCTCATAAGATTTGTTTGAAAACCCACATAATTTCATATAGTTCAATTACAAATTGAGCACATGTACATGTTGATGAAAATTATCAGAGGAGGATAGTGATCATTTCGATCTCGGAAGCTTACATGTTGATGAAAATTACAGAACTGAGTCATGCATGCCCAGATTTGGAATTTAATTCTTAGAAATCATAAAATTGTATTAATTAAGGATGAATGAACAACTACTTTCACGTTATCTTTTCTATTCAGGTACAGAATAAGAGGGTCCTAATTAATTTATTCTCTGTTTTACATAAATTAACAACACTACATAATTTGTAGCCAGTAGTTGCTCTAGAACAGAGATTGAAGAAGAATAAAAGAACGAATCTCATGGTATTTTTCTTTCTCTACTTGTTTCATATATCTAGTCCAAGCCAAAACAGTATAATTTGTTATTTTTGTTAGATAATAAGGCTAACTTCATCTGAAGTTTGTGAACTCAGTTCTGGACTGAGTTTGCGAACTCAGTTCCGGACAGAGTTTGCGAACTCGTTCCGGAACTGAGTCTGCGAACTCAGTTTCGGAACGATTTCGCAAACTCAGTTTCGAACTGAGCTTGCAAACTCAGTTTCGAACTGAGCTTGTAAACTCAGTTCGAGTTAGCCATCTGAATCACGCGACATGGAATATAATACCTCTTCTTGATCATATGCCCTTAACAGGAAGAAGAAGATCCAACAATGGAATTCTATACACAACCACAATCAGATGATTGCAGTCTCAGCATCAGTTAAAATATTGCAGCCTCAGCATCAGTCAAAATGTAACCACCTTCTTTCAGAATACCAAAAAATTTAGGAAGGAAATCTAGAACCTGGTACTAGTTTATTGGATGTCAACACTAAGAAGCTCATGTATTTGCTGAGTTAACTGCTTGCAAGTAATAAGTGAAAGCTGCACTAAACTACAAGAATGTACAGCATACGTTCAATAAGTTCGATCATATCTTTCAAACTTAATGGAAGAGCCTGTAACCATGACCATACATTGAAATTTTGCATAATTATGAAACATGACCAAAATAATAATGACAATGAAAATAAGAAAGCTACCTTTTGCAACACGTCAAGGCCATCAACATGTTTTCTAAAATCAAAACTCAAAAGATGCCGATGCAAGTCTTCTCTGAAATGTTTAATGAAATCACACTGCAAAATATACTAACATTTTAAGATATTAATCAAAGGAACAAACTCAGTTTCGAACTGAGTTCGCATGAGTTTGTTGCAAACTTAGTTCGAAACTGAGTTTGCAAACTCAGTTTCGATCTGAGTTTGCAACAAACTCGTGCAAACTCAGTTCCCGAAACTCAGTTCTGGACTGAGTTTGCGAACTCAGTTTCGGACTGAGTTTGCGAACTCAGTTCGAAACTGGAGTTTGTTACAAACTCAGTTGCGGAACGAGTTTGCAAACTCAGTTCCGGAAACTCAGTCCATTGTGCCACAAACTCAGTTTTCAAACACAAATTTATTAGCGAACTATATTTTTAGACTCATAATAGGTGATAAATTGTATAATAGATATGCAATAAGTAAATAAAAAAATTGAAAACTAGCTTAAATTGGTTCCTGAAATCTTTCTTGTCAATCTTATTAAATCAGGCACATGTTTTTCCAATGACTTTATTAAGGCAGTTAGTTACAAACCATTAAAAATTCATAAGCTATTGTCAACCCAAACTCTCCTAATCAGTCAGAAACACACACTGAATTAAGCATGCATGATGTCACTAATCTACGAAACGCAGTAGAAACTCAGGTCAAATGTCTCCAAAATTATCAAAATTTTAGGTCATAGCATAAACCCTAATCTTTCCACATAGAATGGAACTAACTAGAAGTAAAGGCTTAGAAAAAGATTGAAACGCAGATAAAAGATTTATACCTTTCAGGCTCCCCTATCACTAACAATTGAAATTCCTTAGCTGATTTCTTAATCAATAGGAAATTGGAAAGAGAAGTAAACGACAGAAATAGCCAAACAATAGGAGGAGAACAAAAATAGTATGTTGCGGACGGCCGATGAATGGGAGCGAGGCAATCAAAAACAAAGATGGAAGGGGAGCGAGTGGATTTAGGGAATATTAGGGATTGAGGGAAATGAAAAAATAGCGGGGAGTTAAAATAGTTTTAGCTGTTGCGGGAGATGAAAATTTTGATACGGGTCACAGCCTTGTCAAAAATGTAGTGATCCACGGCTTTAAGATGGAGGGCTAGATTTTAATTGTTGAGGTGGTGCGGATCGCCATCGGTTGCGCCAAGTGAATTTAATACGGGTATGAGCACAACCAAATTTGATACGGCTTTAAGCCGTATCAAATCCCCTCATCCCGCTGTGCCAAATTGGCCTTTTTGGTGTAGTGATTAGCTTTGAATGAGCGTTAATATGTCGGATAATGTGGTCTAACTTTTTAAATCTCATGAGGAAATCTGACACATCTAAATCAAGTTCAAATCTACTACATAGTGGTTATATGTGATTCGGAAAGCAATATAAAATACATAACAATAAAATCAGAGTCAGACACAAATATCCATATCACTATGGCAGAAATAGATATGAATAATTCTAAAGAAGTGGGGATCATAATATAGGTGTCCATGCAAGATCCATTATATCATAAAATAATAGATACATGTACAACACAAAATAATATGTACAGCTAAGAGTTACTATCTCAACTATATGACAGATAAAATTACTAAACAAGTGTAGCCAGCCAAAAGGAAGATTAGCCCATGCTACAGTCAAGGAGAGGCACCTGTAATACTCGGTCTGACCCGTGTATTATTTATACGAATAAACAATAAACGGATCAGTCCGCTGTACTCATCATAATAAACTGAGATAGAAATAGAGATATAAATAGAAAATTACATATATGAAATAACAATAATGTTCACATGTAAAATGTGAAGACTCGATATGTCCAGCAAATATGCCAAAGAAATCTTGGCACTATATAATGATATCTCAATGACAAAGAAACTAAGATTGATAAATTAATATCAATACGAGATTGACAACACATATGTCAATAAAAATATGATTAATAAATTAATATCAATACGTGGATATTCACGAGAAACGATGTCACCCATCAAATCTACATGAAATAGAAAATACGATATCAATACATAAGTAATAGCGAGAAATGATGTCACCCATCAAATCAACGCAAAATAGATAACTTAGATCGATAACATTGTATCGATAAAAACTCAAATGAACTGAAGTTTCTCAAGATGATTTGGAAATCATCAAAATGACTGAAGGCCAGAATGATCAGAAGATCCGCCGGAACTGAAGTTCCTACGATAATATGGAACCGAAATTCCACAATTAGTCTGAAGACTCTCAAGATGAACCGAAGTTCCTCAGGATGATCAGAGGATCATCAAAGTGACCCGAAGGTTGAATTGATCAGAATTGATCAAGTATAGTGTAACTACACCAAGCTAGTAAATATAAGAGTTGAGCTACATGACCCATAACCACTTTCTCTACTCGAATATTTACGAACAAGTTTTATATTCCACTAGAAATACGAAACGATCATTGCCACGATGTTCAATTGAACGAGTCCAAGAATTAACCGTCAAAGCAAACAAAAGGGGTCATAGTCCTTGTTTTCACTAAGGCGTTTAATTAGATTTCTCATACGAATGAGAAAAAGGTTTATAAAATCATATACTAGAAGATAGTAAAACGAATTTGGAAAATAACCTCATATAATGAAGTAGAATTTAAAACCATTTAGTAAAAGATTGGTATCTAATAATAATTTTAAAACCCCTTTTTATATTGTTTCGAAATGGCAAATCTCATGCAATCGCGATCGAAATAACGGTAGAACAAAGAATTCACATTATAATAACGTAAACAAAATTTCACGACTATCGATTATAATTTCATTCACCACGAATCAATCGAAAGTTCATGAAACAGAAATACATAAATCTGCGAACCAGAGAAATTAAAAAGTCACAAACGATAGCGAAATGGGCTGAAACTCGGCCGAGAATGAGCTCAAATGGGCCTAAACTGTTGACCGAGGTCTCCACTGGTCAACAGAAGAAAAACAGGATTTAGACGTCTGAATTAAAAATTCAGACGTCTGAATTTGCATTTTCCTGAAACAGCAAGGTTTTCGTTCAATTTTGAGCAATTTCAAACGTCTGAATTTTTTTGACCAGACATCTGAACTAAAATTCAGACGTCTGAATAAAAAAAATTCAAACATCTGAATTATGTTCCTCTTATTTTTATAATTATTTGAAGCAGGTCAGACGTCTAACCTAAAATATTTATATGTCTGAACCTGAACTTGAGCATAAATTTGCCTTGAAAACATGCTCAAAGTGATATTGACAAACGCCCGAAGGCCTATGACATTATATACATGAATATGAGGCTTCTATAGCTTGCCGAAGCAAGTCACAACACAATGTTTCACATTCATATACATGTATACATTAGATTGCAATGATTCGGCTTATAAATTCAAATGTGAACAAAATTCCAAACCAAAGCATGCAAAAGCGATTCAAGCGACTTGTGAAGACTTAAGACTTTGTCAGGGCGACAATGGAGCTTCACAAGATCACTAAATCAACTCGTAACATATGAGTAAGATCGTATGAATAAACTTTATCAATTTTCAATTTGATGAAACACAAATACATGAAATCGGCTATGTTACACTAGCCAACCCAATTCAATAGCATATGTAAACTCAAATGAACACTAAATTACACTTTTACAAGCCAATAGCTTGTGGCATAGACGTGAGTTCATAAAGAACTCACCTTTGCTTACTAGAAGCAAGAAATCAATCCAAAGCTAAGAAAAATCAAACTCTCCTCCAATATAGCTTGCTAATCTCCAACCTAAACTCATATAAATGGATTTCCTAGGAATTAGGTTTAGGAAATTTCAGAAACTAAAGAGGAGTAGAGTTGGAGAAGACAAATAGGAGACTTACCTAAGCTTCTCCTTGTGGAGCTCCAAAATTAAGCTAGAGCTTAGGGAATTTTAATTTCCCCTTTTCCTCTCCCATTTTTTTTATTTCTTTGTTGAAGTGAGAATGAATGAAGGAGGAGAGAGCTAGGTGGGGGTTATAAGGTAAGCTAGGTTAGCTAAACCAAGACCTAACCAAACTCCCAATTTTCACAAGTTCGAAATATATCGATACTTTAGTCAAAAAGGTTGTAAACAATGATTTGGACTCTATGGAAGTGGTTTTGAGTCCAAATTCATCCGTATGCAAAAAGTGTGACTTTTTGGGCAGACATTTGATTATCAGTTAATGACGTTATATTTAAATAAAATATCTAGATACATTATTGTCAAATATATGGGTTTTTACAGACTTCCCCCCTTAAAGAAATTGCGTCCTCGCAATTATTTAAGGAAAAACTCAATATATATAACAACCCAGCATTAACAAGATCTATATAAAAATAGATTAGCTCAAAAATTCAATTTCGAATAAAATTTTAACTTTGAGTTATGAAACATTACATAACTTAAGTTTATACACGTATAATGGTCGAATAAAAGTCATGAACATATACGATCAAATAACTTATTTTTCCCATAAGTATTTTTAAGAAATTAGAATTTTCTTACTCAAATTCTATATATTCTAAACCCTCAATTTCGATAATTATTTAAATTTTAATCACGAACTACCTTACTACATTTTTTCTAAAAATTTGGTTTAGACATGTCTCAAAATTATCAAAATGAAATTCAAATCTCTTTCTTTCATTGGACAGCTATAATCCAATAGATCCGGATAATTCTTGTGTCAAAGAATTCCGACTTGTATTGGATCCAACAAACTCATTTGAAATTCAAATCGAAAATTTCGAACTACCGCCACACTATAAGCTCATTTTAATAAAATTTAATTAACACTTTTAACGTTTAATAAGTTCATAAATTATAAACCTATACTCTTACGTTTTCAACACAAACTAACTAATCAATCAAATTAGAAAGTTGGAAATATTGACTATCCAAAATCGTCGAACATTCCTTATCACGTTTTAGCTAGAAAATTTTATCCTTTAGAAATTTCTTAAAAGTACTCTAGCTTACAAGATCTTCTTAAATTGAAAAGGATGAGCGATCTCGTTGGGGAAACAAGGCCAAGAAATAAAAATTCGGGTTGTTCACCCTAAATAGGAAGTATTAGCACGTTCTCTAATATTTCAGAAACAAATAAATTGGAACTATTAAGTTTTCGATATACCCCATAAATTTCAAATTTGAAATATTTGTACATCCTCAAATATTTCATGAACAACTTCTAAATCATGTGAACATGATAAATGGTAGAAGTTGGAAGAATCTTAAGTAACTTGAAAACATTTGGTTTTCAAATTTGCAAGGATGTTACCAAGAAGAATGAGGTCAAACCAATCGGGTTATGATCTCGAAAACTTGGTTTAATAAGGTTAACAAAACAAATAGGAATAGTTGTTACCCCATATTCATGAGAGCCCGGAGATAACAAATTCGGAATTCGGAACCCAGAAACAAGAGACAAAAATTGATAAGCGAAATATAGCTTATCATTTTCCGATAGAAGGTTCAAGATAATTTTATAAAGGAAAACTCGAATCACTCAAATTCTAGAATTCACACAAACAGATCTAGATGAATCTAAATATGGAAAGATGCTCGAACATAATCCGTGAGAGCGTACAAATTCCATAAATAGCAAAGTGGTCATAAATGATCAACAAGTACAGCGAAATTTTACATTAAGTTAGTAAATAGGCGAGCTTGGCCGAATATCCCACGGCCACTGTCTTAACTCAAGGATTTATGAACAAATTGCAAAAATCCACTATTAATCATAACACGGAGTCCTTTTCTCATTCGACGAGGTGACCCGACAACCATGGCATCGACAAGGTCGCTAACACCCCTAAAAGCAGTCTGGTCATAATGAAAGGTCGCTGCCACACCTAAAAGCAGTTCTGTCAATAATGGTCAGGTTGCTGACACCTCCCAAAAGCATTTTTGTCAGCCATATTCCCATCATAGAATACATAAGGTTCTCGTCAATGTACATAAAGATATACACCACACGACTCAAACGAAAAATGATTAACATCGATGTATATAAAGATATACAACACATGTGATCCTCTCCTAACCGATGTATATAAAGATATATAACACATAAGGTTCCCGCGGATGTACATAAAGATATACATCGCACGAGCTCAAACAAAAAATGATCATCGAGGTATATAAAGATATACAACACATGTGATCCTCTCCTTACCGATGTATGTAAAGATATACAACACATAAGGTTCCCGCCGATGTACATAAAGATATACACCACACGAGCTCAAACGAAAAATGGTCAACATCGATGTATATAAAGATATACAACACATGTGATCCTTTCCTTACCAATGTATATAAAAATATACAACACATAAGGTTCCCTTCGATGTACATAAAGATATACACCACACGAGCTCAAACGAAAAATGATCAACATTAACGTATATAAAGATATACAACACATGTGATTCTCTACTTACCGATGTATATAAAGATATACAACACATAAGGTTCCCGCCGATGTACATAAAGATATACACCACACGAGCTCAAACGAAAAAAAGATAAACATCGATGTATATAAAGATATACAACACATGTGATTCTCTCCTTACCGATTCGGTATTTAAAGATATATAACACATAAGGTTCTCGCTGATGTAGATAAAGATATACACCCCATGAGCTCAAACGAAAAGTGATCAACATCGATGTATATAAAGATATACAACACATGTGATCCTCTCCTTACCGATGTATATAAAGATATACAACACATAAGGTTCCCGCCGATGTACATAAACATATACACCATACGAGCTCAACGAAGATGATTAATCAAAGGAAAGTAAAAACTCATAAAGTGAGAGCCTTAAGACTTCACAAAGTGGGAGTTTGAGAACTCCACAAAATGATCATCACAATCCTAAGATTTTATCCTAAAAATAAAGTCAAATCTCAACTGACTAAGTCCAGAAATTAACCGAAAAAATAAACGCAATTGTGTCGAACCACTCGTTTTTACCAAGACGTTTAATCAAATTTCTTACTCAATCGAAAAGACGAAATTACTTGTTTGAAACAAGTAACGCTCAAAAGTAAATAGAGAATACTCAATCATTACCCAAATACAGCTAAAGATGTCTCGATAACAAAAATAGTTAGGTAACGAAAGCTCAAGGAAAATATGCAAATCCCTAACTCGTGATATCTAAGGACAAAGCGTCCATGAGCCCTCTTGGCCCATCTCAAAGAAATCCAGAAAAGGAAAAATCACAAAAAATGACAATAGCATAATGGTAGAAGGAAATGTCCCTTAGTCAAGGAGGATCACTTCTTTCTCTTATTTTGGAGTTCAAGGCATCTCGAAATATGATGATCCGAGCTCTTGCAATAGTGACAAAAGAGGGGGCTCAGAACAATCACTCACGAAGTGGTCTTTAGCACCACAATTGAAACATGCCCCATGACTCGGGGTAGAAGATTTTGATATTGCAGTTGCCTTCCTCCTTTTCTTCTTAGCAACCATGACATCATCATCGCTATCCTTATCGGCCTCCTCAAGACTAAGCGCGATATCCACTAACTCATCAAAAAGCTCAGCTAATTTAAGAAGAAAAGACTTTTTGAGATTGTTGTTGAGCCCATGAACAAATTTTTGATTCTTCTTCTTTGCATTGTTAATATATTCAAGCCCATATTTTGGGAGAGAGAGTTGAAAGATGCGGCATACTCGGCCGTGGAAGGGTCACCCTGAACAAGGTCTATAAAACGTCGGGCTAATGCCTCACTCCCACTCTCGGGGATGAATTTGGCTTCAAATTTTTCTTGGATTGTTTCCAAGTGAGGCCTGGTTCTTGAATTTCGGAAGTCATAAGCTCATACCATCCGAGATCCCGATCTTCGAGCATACTAGAAGCGACTTGGACCCGATGCAAGTCTGAAAGGTCCATGCGGGAAAAGACCCGGTTGCATGTCCTCAACCATGATTGGACCTCAATAACATCTCCAGAGCCTTTAAACGGTTTTCACCAAGCTTGGTGAAATCGCTACATAACCGTGCGAACCGGGTCTAGGATGGGTAGGCATGGAAGTGGCTCCGGCAGCATGAACATTAGTCACAAGATCCAAGAGTTGTTGAGAGGGCATAAAGTCTCCTCTTTGCAGGGGATTGTTTGAAGAGCCAGCACCGCAATGAGAATTTCTAACCATTCTTCTCCTCTAAAAGAGAGAAGAGGAAAAAGGTTAGATTCAACTAAAGTTTATTGGTTGAACGAAGGATCAAGATATAAGACAGGATATGACGGGTCCTTAGACTCGAATAAAATCCTAAACATGATTTCCTAAGAAACTTAGGACAATGATCCTCGCCATAATAATTTATATTGTTCTGAACTTAGCTCTGATACCAAGTGTAACGCCCCACCTCTATACTCGTGTTAGCCAAGGCCAATGCAAGCAACGGGTGTCAACTAACCCGAAGAATAAGGTTGTTGAGGAGCGACCATCCGCATATTAGCTTTGAACGAGTGTTAAATATGTCGAATAATGTGGTCTAACTTTTTAAATCTCATGAGGAAATCTGACACATCTAAATCAAGTTCAAATCTACTACATAATGGTTATATGTGATTCTAAAAGCAATATAAAAAACATAACGATAAAATCAGAGTCAAACACAGATATCCATATCACTATCGCAGAAATAGATATAAATAATTCTACAGAAGTGGTGGTGATAATATAAGTGGTCATGCAAGATCCACTATATCATAAAATAATAGATACATGTACAACACAAAAGAATATGTACACATAAGAGTTACTATCTCAAATACATGAAAGATAAAACTACTAAAAAGTGTAGATAGCCAAAAGGAAGATTAGCCCATGCTACAGTCAAGGAGAGACACCTGTAACACTTGGTCGGAACCGAGTATTATTTATAAGAATAAACGGATCAGTCTAACTATACCCATTATAATAAACTGAGATAGAAATAGAGATATAAAAAGAAAATGACATATATGAAATAACAACAATGTTCACATGTAAAATGTGAAGACTCAATATGTCCAGAAAATATGCCTAAGAAATCTTGGCACTATATAATGATATCTCAATGACAAAGAAACTAAGATTGATAAATTAATATCAATACGAGGTTGAAAACTCATATGTTAATAAAAATATGATTGATAAATTAATATCAGTACGTGGATATTCATCAGAAATGATGTCACCCATCAAATCTACATGAAGTAGAAAATACGATATTAACACATGAATAGTAGTGAGAAATGATGTCACGCATCAAATCAACGCAAAATAGATAACATAGATCGATATCATGGTATCGATAAAAACTCAAATGAACCGAAGTTTCTTCTGATGGTTTGGAAATCATCAAAATGACCCGAAGGTCAGAATGATCTGAAGATCCACCGGAACCGAAGTTCTTACGATAAGATGGAACCGAAATTCCACAATTAGTCCGAAGACTCTCAAGATGAACCGAAGCTCCTCAGGATGATCAGAGGATCATCAAAGTGACTTGAAGGTTGGATTGATCAGAATTGATCAAGTATAGTGTAACTACACCAAGCTGGTAAATATAAGAGTTGAGCTACATGTCCCATAACCACTTGCTCTACTCAAATATTTACAAATAAGTTGTATATTCCACTAGAAATACGAAACGATCATTGCCACAGTGTTCAATCGTACAAGTCCAAGAATTAATCGTCAAAGCAAACATAAGGGGTCATAGTCCTTGTTTTTACTAAGGCGTTTAATTAGATTTCTCATACGAACGAGAAAAAGGTTTATAAAATCATATACTAGTAGATAGTAAAACGAATTTGGAAAATAGCCTCATATAATGAAGTAGAATTTGAAACCGTTTAGTAAAAGATTGGTATCTACTAATAATTTTAAAACCCCTTTTTATATAGTTTCGAAGTGGCAAATCTCGTGTAATAGCGATCGAACCAAGAATTTACGTTATAATAATGTAAACAAAATATCACGACTATCGATTATAATTTCGTTCACCACAAATCAAACGAAAGTTCATGAAATCGAAACACAGAAATCTACGAACCAGAGAAATTAAAAAGTCACAAACGAAGGCGAAATGGGTCGAAACTTGGCCGGGAATGAGCTCAGATGGGCCTAAACTGTTGACCGTGGTCTCCACTGGTCAACAGCAGAAAAACATGATTCAGACATCTAAATTAAAAATTTAGACGTTGGAATTTTCATTTTCCTTGAACAACAAGGTTTAGTTCGTTTTTGAGCAATTTCAGACATCTCAATTTTTTTGACCAGACGTCTGAATAAAAAAATTCAGACATTTGAATTTTGTTCCTCTTGTTTTTATAATTATTTGAAGCAGGTCAGACGTCTGACCTAAAATATTCAGACGTCTGAACCTGAACCTAAGCATAATATTGCCTTGAAAACATGGTCAAAGTAATATTGACAAACGCTCATAGGCCTATGACACTATATACATGAATATGAGGCTTCTATAGCTTGCCGAAGTAACTCACAACATAACGTTTCACATTCATGTACATGTATACATTAGATTGCAATGATTCGGGTTATAAATTTAAATGTGAACAAAACTCCAAACCAAAGCATGCAAAAGCGATTCAAGCGACTTTGAAGACTTAAGACTATGTCGGGGCGACAATAGAGCTTTACAAGATCATTAAATCAACACGTAACATATGAATTAGATCGTATGAATAATCCTTATCATAATTTCCAATTTGATCAAACACAAATACATGAAATCGGCTAAGTTACACTAGCCAACCCAATTCAATAGCATATGTAAACTCAAATAAACACTAAATTACACTTTTGTAAGCCAATAGCTTGTGGCATAGATGTGAGTTCATAAAGAACTCACGTTTGCTTGCTAGAAGCAAGAAATCAATCCAAAGCAAAGTAAAATCAACCTCTCCTCCAATATAGCTTGCTAATCTCCAACCTAATCTCATATAAATGGATTTCCTAGGAAATAGGCTTAGGAAATTTCAGAAACTAAAGAGGAGTAGAGTTGGAGAAGATGAAGAGGAGACTTACCTAAGCTTCTCCTTGGATTTGCATTTGATTTCAACAAGAATTGGAGTCCAAAATTAAGCTAGTGCTTAGGGAATTTTAATTTCCCCTTTCCCACTTCCATTTTTTGATTTGTTCATTGAAGTGAGAATGAATGAAGAAGGAGAGGGCTAGGTGTGGGTTATAAGTAGGCTAGGTTAGCAAAACCATGACCCAACCAAAGTCCCAATTTTCACAAGCTCGAATACATCGATACTTATAGTCAAAAAGGTTGTAAACGATGATCTGCACTAAATGGAAGTGGTTTTGAGTCCAAATTCATCCGTATGCAAAAAATGTGACTTTTTAGGCACACATTAGATTATCAATTAATGACATTATATTTAAATAAAATATTTAGATACATTATTGTCAAATATGCGGGTTGTTACAGCATATCATACTCTTCAAAACAACTCTTTAATGACTTCCCCTAGCACATAAAAAACTATGAGATTGTCCAAAACTCTGAAAGGAAATCTCTACAACAATAAGGAAGCTATTCAAGCCTATGTTGAATACATGGCAAATGGAAAAGTCAACATGGGAGCATTCACTGTCATCGAAGATTTTCCCTTTTATGATCTTCATTCTCTTTTTCATCAAAATGAAGTTCTTAGCTTGGTTGACGCTCGTGATAACGATGAAGTATGTTGCCCTAATCTCATCAAAATGTTTTATGCAAATTTAGGTTGTGGCTTTCACGAAGGAGATGAAAGTTAAGTACAGAGTAGCATAAAAAGCGCTCAAATTGTTTTGGGTTATGAAATTTTGGGTAATATTTTAAATTGTAAGAGTACGGGTTTAGATTTTTCGGAATTCGAAATTGATGAAACGGATTTGGAGGCTTATCATCACATTTTTGAAAGCGATCAAAACATGGATTTAAAAAATCACTTTTTCCACCCAAAGGAAAGAATCGTCAACCTCATCCTCTAATATACCATTACCCCACGTTCCGAAAGTTACAACAACCCTATCCTCAAAGTCCGAAATTCCCTCTTTGCTATGTTTAGTGTTTATGACATCAATTGGGCCGATGTATTTTCAAAGAATTTAAGCCCAAAGAAATGTCCACTAAAGAAAATACTCTTTATCGTGGAGTTTACCTTACCCGTATCTTTAGATATTTTGGAATGGATCTCAAAGGAAAGAATTTTTTGCCAAGAAGAATTTTTTGCCAAGAAGAATTTTTTGCCAAGAAGCCTTATGAAACATTTAAAGATAAACAAGCTCGTGTTGCAAATTCCAATCACCTTTAAGCCTTATGAAACATTTGAAAATAGAAAAGCTCATATGCAACAACAAGAAGAAGAAAATCCTATGGATATCAAAGAAGAAGAAGAAACCTCTTTGGAAAGTATAGAGTGTTCATCTAATACTAGAACTATTTCTAAAGAAATGCTTGTCCAAAATCAAGCCAAGTTAACCAAGAACCAAAAGAAGATCAAAAAGATTCTTACCCATATGTCTAAGTTCATTGGAAAAATAGGAAGAAAACTTGGAATATCATCTTCCTCCTCATAATCCACTGCAATCTAATCTTATCTAGTTTATGTTATCTTTTGTATTTGCTTGTATTTGCTTTCGAATCTTGTATTTAGTATCTTGTATTAGTTGAATGTATTTGCTTTCAAGTACTAATGGATGGTGTTTATTTCTGTCAAAACAATCTTTGATTTACTATAAAATAC
This sequence comes from Allium sativum, assembly GCA_030737875.1. NCBI lineage: Eukaryota > Viridiplantae > Streptophyta > Magnoliopsida > Asparagales > Amaryllidaceae > Allium > Allium sativum. The sequence goes on along the minus strand of CM060926.1, from coordinate 1,009,671,226 downwards.
ATTAGAATTAAATAAATTAAAATAATAATATAATAATAATGTAAAAATTGAAAAATCCCAAAAAAATACTGGGGTATGTCGACATACATTTTTAAGCATGTCGACATGTAACTACCAGTTTTTCAATTTGTTCAAAATTTAAATAACTAACTAGCGTCTATTCATTTCCAACGAATTCGAGACCCTATAAATACCTCCTTCTTCCAGAAAAAATTATTCTAACCTTTCTCCTACTTTTCTAATCATTTGTTTTCTATAATATCAAATTATGGCTAATCCTATTCATAATTTGAGTGAGAATCTTGAAGAAACTTTGAATTCATTCAAGAATATCATACCTATAATACTATGTAATCAATGTCATCTCGAATTGAGTCAAATAAAGATGGTTGAACATCTTGAGAAGCACTTTGATGCCATCCTTTGGCTAACCTCTTCTCTTTTCAGAGAAGAAGAAAACAATCTGGTTAAAGCACCACCCACAAAAGAAGATGAAGATTGGGAAGTCATCAAGAAGGATCCAATCTTTAGAGGAGACAGATAGGTGGAATTACCAAGAGATATTTGAATTGTTTGGTATAGTTTGATTGATTGGTTTGTTTGATTTGAACTTGATTGTAAATATTTCTTGGTTTGGATTGCTTGGGTTGAAACTTGTATGTATATATATGGATTGATATATTTGTAGATAATGACTATAATTCTTGGATTGATAAATTTGTTTAAATTTTTACAATTCGAATATTACATAGGCATGAATTTAGGGGGAGTCCTGTATAACCTTAGAATAGATGTAGATATAGGGTATTCATAGTAATTTATGGTATAGATTTAGGGGAGTATATTTAGACGTTCTTTTTGTTGACAATAAAGTGGGAGAAATTATAAAATAGGAATTAGTTAGGTGTAGTTTAAGGGGGAGTATGTATTATTCATGGTGAAAGGGGGAGTAATCAAAGGATCAGATCAAAAAGTATGAACGTGTATAAACAAGTATGAATATTTTATAAATCAAGGTTGTCATCATCAAAAGAGGGGATTGTTGGAGAATGGAGTTTTGATGACAACAACCTTATTCCAATTATCATTGATTTTAAAATATATACTGAAATTTATATCTAGAATATATATATATACACATATACATATATATATGTGTGTGTGTGTGTATGTATGTACACATATATATGCAGTTTTGTATATATGACTTAAATGCTGAAGACTGTACAGTTTTTAGAGTTCCAAGAGATTCAGGATTCATAAGAGACTCAAGACTCATGAGTTATCAAGTTATCAAGATATCAAGAGTTCAAGAAAAGTATAGTAATAGAGTCTACTTTATATGTAAGACTATTAATAGCACTTCAAGTTCAAATTTTGATTTTCTAATTTCAAATTCTATTTTCAAAATTCAAATCCTGATTTCAAATTATTTTTCTAAACGATTTCAAAATTATCTTACTTATGATTTTAAACATATATGTTTATATAAAATGTTTTAATATATATAAGTTTATATATAGTTATAAATCTTATAATTTTATAAATATGTTTATATAATATGTTATTATGATTTCATATGATTTTACACTTTAGAATATTCGTTTATATTACTAAGTTTTGATTTAAAAATTTCTAGAATAATATATGTGTTTAAACACTTGAAAAATAGTTTTAAAAATAAAAATATGATACATATGTCGATATACATATATGGCTATGTCGACATACAACTGTCATAATTTCAATTTTCAAAGGAAGTGACTTTTCACTATTTATAACGTTTCTGAAACGTTGCAACCATTGAGACACTATAAATAGGAGCTGATTTCGAATTTTTTATTCATTCTTATTCTCCATCTTCACCCCTTTACATAACACCATTAACATACATCATTTTCTTGATTTCTACACTTATACTTTGCCGATTTATACTCAAATTATATCAAACTTCTTCTCTTCTCAACAAATACTCTCTAAATTGTAGTGCTATTGAAGAGTTCTAGGGTTGTTGTAATCATTTAGGATTTTTTTTAAGAAAGGGTGTGTTCCTTGTAGCCATGAGATCAAGGAAAGGGAGCGGTGTTAACCTTGTAGTCGTGAAATCAAGGTCGTTTGGAGCGGTGTTAACCTTGTAGCCGTAAAATCAAGGGGTTGTACTTGGATATTGATAATAATAAAACTCTGCGCAATCCAGCGTTGCGTGGGATTAAACGTAGGAGTAATCCGAACCAGTATAAAATTTGGTGTGATGTTTCCTTTTTCTGCATTTTATATTTATTTATTTCTGTGTCTGTGTTTGATTCTATATTTTTGATCATTTCTAGTGTGTTCATATAGTAGATCAATTAAGTTTAAGATTTTCATGAATTCCTTATAAACACTATTCACCCCCTCTATTGTTCGTTTTGCCTTAAGATCTGCATTCCGCTTTCCCTAACAAATTGTTGTTGTAAGCTATTCAAATGAATTTATTCTGATTTATATGTTTCAAACCACCCTGGATTGGAATTATGCTAGGAGTAGGCTGGGTAGAAGAATCTGGAGTTAGTACTAATTTGGAAATACCTGTCATTTCTTAAAAAAACACTAATGATGGAAACCTTGGTTATTTAATAAAAAAATAAGCATGATCTGTATATTTAGTTAACGGCAATGTAGTGGTTAGCTATGAATGGATGGAGTATATGTGCTTTTGTATGTATTGACTAATATCGTAGCAGTATTATAATTTTAGTAATTAGGTTATATGAAGATTAATAAGGTTAGATAAAAGTAACATTTATCTCACTTGCTACAGATCATTATTGGATGCCTGTAAGGAATTAGTTAAATATACATCACATTGGTTTGATCATGTGAATTTCCCTAAAATATATACTATGATGTAGTTAGTCCCACAAAGAATGTGAAGTCCAATTAAAACATAGGTGATAGGGAATAAAGGTTTTAAGAAGTGCATTAAAAATATACCTTTTTAATTTTTATGTTGAATATTTAAATTATCATGATGCGAATGTTCAAGTGTTTGTTACTAATTATGTATGAATGAGTAGCTATTGTATGTGATTAAATTGTATAGATGTAACTAGTAAAATACATATATTTTCTTAGATTAAAACCAATAAACAGAGTAATATGAATTCTCTGGCAAGATGTTAAATTGTTGAAAGAAGAGGGAGTAGCATATAATCAATATAGGCACAGGATTTCTTCCTAACACAACAATGTATTCCAGAAGCTAACCTATATGTGTAATTGAATAAATATAACATAGCAAATAACTTACTTAGGTGCTTAAATGAATGCAACTAGAGCTATTTCTGGATATTGAGAATTAGCTAAAAAACATACACATTTAAATCAAAATGCCTAGATGTAAAGTTACCAAGTTGTTGAAAAATAACCTAAGTTAAATACGACTGAGGTGATCACAACTGTTAAAAGACCAAAAAAAACAACTTGTGAATAAGTTGTGTTGTTAATATTACAAATGCATAGTTGAAAATACTAAATATTCTGCCATCAACACTGATTAGATTTGAATGGTATAAGTTAGAAGCAACAAAATTATAAACAAGTTGAACGAGAAGCTAGTATGTTGCATTCTAAAATGAGTATGAATGTAAATATTTTAATGTTTCTAGAAGTAAGAAATAAGGTGCCATGGTTTTATCTATATATGTGTGTGTGTGTGTGCGCGCGCGCGTGTGTGTGAAGCACAAGCACGTAATATATATAGTATGGTTGGATACGTGTTTAATTTGCTTATAAAAATACTGATGCATTAGGTGTTTGCGGTCACCTAAAAACCAGTCGGCTCTGTCAATAAAATGCTAATGCATTAGACCTTTTCATCTAAATATAAGGGATTTGAGATAAAAAGTACAAGTTATATATTTCAAATACATTAGAGTCCTTGAAATGCCACATCCATGACTTCCATCTAAAAAAAATATTGTGAATAAGAGAACAATGTTATATGGAATGTATAAGTTAATTGAGTAATTCTAAATGTTTTTAAGGTTAACTTAAAGCAAAGCCCCATAATAAATATTTTTATAAAAAGGGGATAGAGGTTGAAGGAAATTATGAAACAGATTAAAAAGGATGGATATAAACAAACTGATATATTATTGACATTGGTAGAATCTAGTTTGAGTAATTTATGCATACATGCCTTCCTGGAATTAAATGGATGAATGTTTCTCTTGAACTAAAATGTATAAATATGTATAACTTGGCTAATGTTTGCAGTGAGAACATATGTTTGTGTTTGTAGTAAAACAGTAAAGGTAATATATATTGAAATAAGTATAAGCTAGAGTAGTTTGTCCTAATTTGTTTGTTGTTTAAGGTTGTTTGCAAAAGTTTAGAAGTTTTAAATGATGATTTAATATGTACTATGATATGTATATGTGATCAAGTCAAGTGACTGGCTTGGAAATGTTTTGAATCAGTTTATGAAACTAATTTATTTGGTTAAAACTTGATATAAGTATGATAAAATTTTGGGACACAATTTCTAAAAGGAGGGGTATGTATGATGACTCTAAATTTACACACTGATTAAGTTAATTTAAGTAATTAGGCACTTTAGAAAAAAGTTTGTTTGACTAATAAATAATGATATTAAATGTACATGTGTACACCATGCATATTCTGATTGTATTAAAGTCATGAAATAAAATATATACAAGGCATTAATGATAAAATCCGAGAATCCATGTTTGAGATATGCAAAATGTGTTTGTGTAAATAATATAATAAGAAGACTATTATGATACCTAAGTTGTGTACACTATGTACAAGTTAATAAGCAAGGGAATATATATAGATTAATAAGTAAGACAAAAGATTTTGTCAAGGAAATAGGATGTTTTTACTAAGTTATATAACATGCATATATCATTATAATTTTTGGAAATGGGATACATGTGAAAATTAATGAACTATGCATGGGTACTCGAGTTATTTAATTCATTAATTTTAGATGCATTTGTTAGTTTAATTGAAGGTAATAAAAGTGTGTGTGTGTGTGTGTGTGTGTCTATATATATATATGAAATTAATAAGCAGTAGATTTTAGGAATGGCTTGTTAACATTAAGATATATACCTTGCATATATCAATAGAAAAATAATAAAACCTCTCTGGCACGTGAAGTGATGAAGGAAACATGCAAGCGGCATGACAAATGATAGGATAAAGTTAGATATAAATAAAGAACTTTTATGGATAAAGAACCGCAAACTTTGCATTTATGGGAAATAAAGCAATTACCTCTAATCGAAATTTTAAGAGAAAATTTACAATCGTAAGGGTAGACAACAAGAAAAATATTGGTGTAACCATCATGGCTTTCTAAGGGTATGACTGACATTTCTTAATCATCTAAACCTAGATAGTGACTGAATATATAGATAGGACATTATGCTTTCTAGGTTAGGATCTTTTTTTCCACAAATGAAATAAAAGAATGGCAGCAGTTTCTAGGAAGATAGGAGACTGGACCAAGGGATTAAAGAATAGAAGCAAGAGAAATTTGGGTAAGTAAATCTCACTCTGTATACGGCATTAAGTCCTAACTAAAGGCAACCTTTATTCTTTTTATATAATATGCATATTACTGAAATATTTGGAGGTGATTAAATGTTATAAGTGTTTTATTGATTTTTATATGTTTTAGTTGAGCATAACTGTGATTATGATCTTTACATAATATCGTTGATGATGTATGATAAGAATACCTGAAAACATCCCTTAAAGCTATCCAATGTTGATTTATGTTGAACCCAAAATAATCAGTAAAATGGAACATCATGTTGATAACCTCTGAATGAATAAGTTGTGAAAAACACAATCTCATACTACTGCTATGGATTTCAGTTGGATGTTATTATGTGATATGTTGAGTATGCATTGTTGTGGCAAGCTTTAGACAAATATATGTAAATCGTTTTATAATTACTGAAAACAAAATGTGGTCTGACAGATGAAGTGTACAAGGCAGCAATATAGGTAGAATTTCTTTTGTCTTGTTTTCAAGAAAAGGGGACTAGGGGTGCAATGAATTATCATGTTTTGAGCTCCTAGTTTCGTAAGTATTTCCTTAAATATAAACTGTGATTTTGCTAGGCTTATCAAATAAACGAGTTCTAGCTGAAGCATAGTGGCTATAAATAAAGGCTTTAGGGTGTGCCACATCAAAACACTCATTTCCATATGTAATCAGCAATGTAAATTCATAAGTAAAAAGGTGTAGGAATTGCCTGAGGTATACCCATGTTAAACACAATGAATTGCAAAGATGAATAACCTGACTTCTATTCATGATGTACGCTATGTGGATGCTACTTAAAAATAAATGAATGTTCATTAAGTATTTGGGAGCTACTTATGTATGAAAAAATGACCTAATTGCATGCTGGATATTACGATGGAAGCTAATTACAAATGTGAGTGAAATAATGATTGCTTACCGCCAGTACAAGTGGGTTTTGAGGGAAAGTTGACATTGGAGAATGAATAAATCTTATCATATTGTTTGTATGGGATGGCGCTGAGGGTAGTTAGATACTCAGACAAAACAGTATGTGTGAATCAAGGAAAGAGAAACATGAAAATTTAGTATATCTTTGAGACAAGCCACTGGTAGGATCAACCAGGTAACCATCAAAGTATATGATATACGATGTTCACATAGCTCATGAAAATGGCGACCTCGCAAAATGCTCCTTCTTCCTCATCGTTCTTCTCCACCAATCCCCCCCCCCCGATCCACCCTCTTCTGTTGTAAATTCCTCTTCCATCCAACCCTCCGATGCTAATTTGGGATCTAATCTTCCAGATCCTCATTTTCCTTCAAGTAGATCTATTTCTTCTCCTGTAGCTAATCGATCTAATGTCAATTCGGCGAATCATTCTTTATCTGCAAATCAATCAATGTCTAATGCCTCCTTTCCATCGTTCGCGATGAGGGACTATGCTTCCCTTTTTAATTCCCTCCCTCGAAATGCGGGCGCTTTCCAACCTCAACACTTCAACATTCCTAGGGATGGCGTACCAAAAATGATTCCTGATTCAGTCAGATCTGAGGGAATGAAATACTGGAGTGATTACTTGGTGGGCTTTTTCCTGGATGGCACTTCTTCGTATCCTTTGGTGGTAAAAAATTTAAACCGATTTTGGAAATTAAACGGCGAAGTTAGTATCAAATCAGACAGAGTTCATTTCTTTTTCAAGTTTTCAAATGAATCAGAGAGAGAATTTTTTTTGAAATCCGGTCCAATTTTCATAAAAAGTACGCATGTTCATCATAACTAGATGGGATCCATCTATAGGAAACTCACATGCACAAATTAAAAAAGTTTCAGTTTGGGTTCACTTCTATTGCATTCCAACTATACTGTGGACATTATTGAGTATAAATTGGCTAGCTTGTCATGTGGGGAGATTGATATGCTTTGATAGTAGCACTGAAAAGTTGCAGAGATTTAGGTATGCCAAAGCTTTAATTGAGATCTCCTCAGAGTTTGATCACCCTGATCAGATAGTGGTAGGTGGTTTAGGCAAAGAGTGCCCTTCAGTCAAGTTAACCTATGAGTGGAGACCCAAAATTTGTACTACGTGTAAGGTATTTGGTCATGCAACCGAAAGTTGTGAATTTAACACCAAGGCAGAAGTTGACGGTGGAAATCATGCAAAGGACTTCGATTATAATTCTTATGACCACCCTCGTCAGTTTAATAGGAAGACCTCTTCTAATGTTAACCAAGGAAAGTGGACATCTGTTAATACAAGGAATTCAAAGTATTGGAGAAGGAAAGGAGTTCCTAGTAATAAGGCTAATAATGTTGAAACAGACGTGTCAAATGTAAATGAAAATCCTTTTAATGTTTTGGAATCTGATTTAGATGGTAACGGCAACACTGATGAGTTTAATGCAAAGGTACAAATTAATAGCAAGGAGGTAGATCATGTAAATGGAAGTACAACATGATACTGCAGTTGGGTTGCAATCACAAGTGAACATGACTAATGATACTGAAGATCTGAATATTGTGGATAATAATGGTGCACAATCTGAAGATGGTGAAGATTTGATGGGTAACTTAGTTGATGAAAACGCAGACAATGTTGAGTTGTCAGCAAAATCTGGTAAATGCACCTCTGGTTCATTAGTTTTGTCCATTGTTGTTTTAAATGCAAGCTCTTCTAAATCCTCTCCTTACTCCAATTTGTCTTGTTCATCTACCTTTAGTCACTCTACACCATCCTCTGCTAGAAATATGGTAATGAATTCATTATCACTCTCTGCTCATACATCTGGTCACATGAAATATTCTTTGTCGCCTTCATCTTCTACTCTTACAGCAACTTCAACATATGCTAACCTAAGACCTCCTCTTAATATGCAACTCCCTCCCCCTCCCGTTACTGGCTGTGGCTTGACATTCCCGCAAGTGAACAATTCTTTGTCCGCTCTATCTACTGCAGTGCCTATAAGTTCTCTACCAAAACCCAAGAGTAACAAATTGAAAGGTAAATTCTGGGATGACTCAGATCTTGATGACGGAATTGACTATGGGCCAGAGGATGTGCTCCCTCTCGGCAACAAGCTAAAAGCTACTAAAAGACACACCAGGAAAAATCCCGGTCCTATGTTTGATACAACCTTGATTTGATATTGCTTGTTTGCAATTACCACTACTGATGACTTCCTGCGTCTTCATGAAATCTGTTATTGGAAACTTCTAAATTTGTTTTTCTTCCTTGAGCAAGGGCATTCCCGATTTTGACATCAAACAGTCGTGGACATTGATTCTTTCAAGTCCAGTTTTCAATTGAAATTTTGGCTATACAATAATTCAGCTTCGTACTGCTGCCGTATGGTGTGCTTCTAGTTGACATTAGTGGTAGTATCCACCTTGATAAGCTTGCAAAGATGTACACTCATTTGATAATTTGATAGTTCATCTTAGAAATTATAGGGCTTGGAATTGTCAAGAGTCTGTATTGCTATTTTTGCATTTTTGGTTGTAACTCTAGATGTTGTGAATAATAAAGTTTTCACTTACCTTTCAAAAATTTAGTATATAACTAAGGACCCAGGTCTGATGGCTCTTTTAATAGCTTGGCATAGTGAATAATGCAAGATTGCACATAGCCTGTTTAGGCCCAAGGATCCGAGTGTGCTGGTGAAACTGATGGACCAAAGAATGTGAACTACTGAATTCAAGTGTTGGCTTTGACCTTGATAAGTTATAAATCAAGTTATGTCAGAAATAGGCATGTTGAGCAGTAAAAAAAGGTGCTAAGAGTAGGCTGGGATATGCTGAGATGATTTGATCTATAGATAGATGTTCAATGTGTTTGTGCATGATTAATATCTAGGTTGATTTATGTATTGATCTTGTATCTAATATACTAGAATATAAGATTATATACCCTGATAAATGCACACACATAACATCGTTATATGACATGTGAATAAGCATAAATGAAACTTCCAGTATACTTGAATAATAAAGTATTATCTTGGCTAACTTGACAGGTTTAATCTTATGTATTAAGTGAATTACTTACACCATGCATTTGTTTGACCCTATTTGCGTTCACGCATCTTTAAGGTGCCTAATTTAATAAAGAGGAAACTTCATTTGTTTTTGCAGGCAGTGAAGGAGACAAATGAACAAGTGTTTGAAAGTTTGTTTGAAAAAGATTTAGAAATGCAAAGTTATTCTGGTGGTTAAAGTGGACGAATTGTTTAGTTGCATTATGTATTGATTTGTTTGTATTGTGACATTAAAATGTTAGTTTACTGTTTTGATTTAAAATGTAGTGTTTGTTAGGTTAAAATGATTATTTGCACATTCTGAAATAAATTGGAATCTAAAGATTTGAATGTGCCAAATGTATTTTAAAGTTGTATATAATTTACATGCAACGTCCAAGTTATTATATGATTAAATAACCTGTTTATAATGGGAAGAAGAGTTTTCTGAAACCAAATATGAATAGTGATTGAAGTTGTTTGTTAAATTTTATATCATGAGCTGCTTATGGAAGAAAGGATGACATATAAATGATATATGCATGTGCTTTCTTCCTTACATAGCCAGCTATAACCTGAGTAGGGTTAGATATGTAATATACAGAAGTTGTAGAATGCAGCAAGAAAATTTACTCACTGTTTATTCTAATAAGCAGGATATGAATGATTTATTGACTGAAGGGTTTACATAAATAGATCAATGTATATAAAAGGGTTATGAGAGATGCAAATGGTTAGGTTATGATATAAAACTGTGATGAGATAACTGATTGAAACTTAAGCCTGGGTTGTAAATGTTTTTATAGTTAACCGCGAACCAAGTATGAATTGAGTGAATCTGAATATAGTAAAAGCTATTTTGAGTTGAAAACGTTCTGCATAAGGATGTTTAGGAGCTTCATGCGAAAAATTATCTGAGTGCAATTGTGTAAAAGTTTTATGAAGTCGGTAATTGTACCATGATATTATATATATACCCATGTGCTGATGTGAGGTTTGATTAAATAGAGTATGCTTGGACATACATGTTTTATTCTTATGCTAAGAGTTCTAAGTGATAATATTCATAGAAATAGGAAGTTGTTATATATACGTAGAGAACAAGTTAAGGTTTAAAGTATTTCAACTCTATATAAAAAAGAATAGTACATATAGGCTTGATTTGTTGTTGTTGTTTGGATCAATAAAGAACTCTTTTTGATTATGTATACTTTAATGTGAATAACTAAAAAGTAATATGTTTATTCTAAGAATTTAATCCAATTTTTCTAAAGTGGCTTATGCCATGAAATGAAGTTGATAATTCACTCAGATTGCCTTAGTAATATCTCCTGACTATGGTATAACATTTGTGTCAAAACTCTATTTTTAGCTGTGATATCAGCACTAGGAATGTAATGCTAAGGCTTATATGCATTGAATAAAAAAGGTTGGAATAGGGATATAGGTGTGCTCAGTTATATGCATGTAAAATTTCTCTGTGTTTAAACTGTGCTCATACAAAAGAAAAAAGAGGTGTAATATAAAGAACGTGATTTGAATAAATAGAAACTTAAATAAGGATGCCTTAGGAAATAATGCAATACTCAGTCATGCCTATGTATAATAAGAAAACTCACAAGTGAAGAGTAAATGAGATTTGCTTAAGTATGATGTGTTTTGTTGCATAGATAAGTATTAGCCAGAAAATGCATGAGTCTGGCAACTGTTGACACGCTTTTTGGTCGAAGTTGTCACACGTTAATATTTTGGTTAGCGACGCTTCATCAGTAACGTCGTAAAAAACACAAAGCGATTTGGTTGAAGTCGCGACATAAACATAAAATGGCTCGAAACCCCTTTAGATGACCTCTTTTTGGCCCTAAAATATGGATTACGGTGCATTGCACAATATATCTTGTAGCTAGCTTCAGGTACAAATTTCATTTGGCCCAAACGACCTTACAATTTGAAATTTATGCCCATTCGCATGAACATAAGGAGAAATGCCTTCACGATCTTCAGCAGATTCTTGGGCTTCTTGGGATGCACCACACATCGATCACTCATAACTGGCCGTGCGACTCGGAATGACAAGGTCAATATTTCGCAAGCAGACCCCAGGATTTTCGCATCCTCTGGGATGCAGAAGTGCATATTTCGTATCCCTCATGGGGTGAGAAATACACACTTCGCATTCCCAGGGATACGGTCTCCATCCCCAAGGATACTGTCCGCATCACCTTCCATCCCTTCACACTCCACATTTCGACTCCCTTGGGGTTCCGAATCACTCCATACTCCGCATCACTAGAACTTTGACTCCCTCACCTCGCATCCCTCGTTTCGCATCCCTTCACCTCGCCTCCAGAAGCTCGCATCTCTCCATCATCTCACATCCCACCAAGAAGGCTCCCCTTCGAATCTCGTATCACAAGGATTCGATAACTCGTATCCCCCTGGGGATATGAGATATCGTATCCCCAAGGGATGCAAGTTTCTATCCTAGGGATGCGAAGTTTGCATCCCCCAAAGGGGATATGAAATTTTCTACCACAGATGGGGGGATGCGATTTTCCCCACTTCATCAAGAAAAGTTGATGCTTTTGGGATGCGATGGTCCCCAAATCTCACCTACTCCCATCTAATCCACTTCCTATAAATACCCCTACCTCATTCTTCAAAGTGGTTGGATTTTTCTCGCTCTAGAGCTTCAAAAACATCATTAATGGCTGACATATTCTTCTCAATAATTATTGGTCACTAAAACGTTACACAATCATTGGACATTTACAACGATAATCACACTACTTTTGGACTACTTTGGACATTTTTAGATTTCTTGGACATTGGAGCTATTTTCTTGACATAATTGACCAAGTCAACTTAGTTTTCATTCAACGAAGAAGGCAAAGGGAAATTTATGCAAAGTTTAGAACTAACAATTATTTTGTTGTTCTGTTGTAAAACTTTGCGCTCAAATACTATCCTAACTTGAACAAACTTCGTAATCGACAAACAGATGATGAATGATTACTATAAAGTGGACGTACGTGTTAGCGTCGAACCAATATAAAAAAAATGTGTTCTTCCAACATTTCATTACTTTACTTCTAACTTAGATTATTGTTTCTCTATGGCACTTACATTTGAGGGTTGGCATGCGTTAAATCGGCAACAATTCCCTACATCAACGCTTTGGCGCGCCAGGAAGGGGAAGCACAACTTTAGCTTTAGTCTCTGTTCTCAACTTCAGTTCCCATCTTTAGTTTTCTACCTCAGCTCTCGACTGTGGTCTTTGGATTTCATAATTCGACCTCAACTTTCTTTTAGAAACGAAATTTACTAGCTTCCCTCTTTGGTCAAAAGAAAACAGATTATTTGCTCGGAAGGAGTAGGTGCAGAGGTGCAAGAACTCTCCTCGACCGAACATCCCTTTAAATTCGTCACCCAAGATGACAACAATGGAGTCGTCAAAGATCTGACTAAAGAACATGTTTCTCGCTTAGGACAACTGGAAAAACATTTCCGTCATGAAGAGGTCACCATAGCCACTCTTCTCCCCCGACTCGAAGGATTTACGCAGTAGTTGGGTAAAGGAAATCTTATCATAACAAGTGGTAGTGTTCCATAAGTATTAGCTCGGGACTTGGGGAAATTTCCAAAAGAACAACCCCGTGTCGACACCAATCAACAGGCAGCCACAAGATCAAATAGGCTCGGGGGCAACACCCCCAACCCTATTCAAGGCTCAACTCAGGTTGTGGCAATCAGATCTCAGGATCAAGCTAATCAGATCTCAGGATCAAGCATCTGAAATGCCGCTTATGTGCTAGTGCACGCAACTTTGGACACAAAAACTCTGGTAGTTCCTAATCTTGGACTTGTGTCCACTTAGGCACCTCAGGCTAGGATCGAGCCGAATATTTTACTTAGCGCTCTACTTTTTGCGAACATTGGACTGAAGTTGGGGAACCGACGTCAATTTGCACAATCTGAACCAATTTCTTTGCGTGGGCAGTGAAAGTCAGTCGTCGATGTCATTCGACGCTACGCCCGTGGCGGGGCACCTTATGCTAGCTTGGACTGGGTTACTCGTAGCCCCTTCACTCCAAACATTAGGAATTCTCAGAACCCATTGGACTTCAATCTACCGGTGCTAGAACCTTTTCATAGTAGGAAATACCCTACTATTTATCTCATGCGATGTATGCACCACATGGAAGTACACTCAGCATCATAAGGCGTCATGGCCAAGTGATTCCCGCTTTATCTTTCAGACATTGCTGCTCTATGGTTCAGACAATTGGGACTAGAATCTGTCAACAGCTGGAGCGCTTTGGTTGCAAGATATGTTGAGCAATTCATTGTCCATATCACTCAACCGAGGAACATCTTGACTTTGACTTCTGTCAAGCAGAGGACAAGCGAGACTCTACGTAAATTTCTTGAATGATTCAATTTGGTGGTGGCTTCTGTTGATAGATCGAATCCGCCCATGGTTCGAATGGCCGCAGTCTTCGACATTCTTGACAAGACATACTTCAAGGTTTCATTGTGATGGGACCCGCCAAGGGAGCTTGCTGAATTCTACTTTGAAGCCAAAATATATCTTAGGGAGGTGGACTCCCATGATGAAAAGCCTGTGCAGCGAGCCAACTCAACAGCAGGCTCGGGGCCATCTACACTCAACAGAGACAAGGGTAAATCTCGAGACAACCAAAATCTTCGGCTTCACTTCGAGCTAAAGATCCCAGACTACACTGAGCTCACTCATGGCCTGGAAAGGGTTTATCTCGACATGCACAAATGTCAGCCTTTCCAGAAGCCTCCCAGGAGAGACCCAACTCCGCAGCAGGAAAGTTTTGACAAGTACTGCTTATTCCACGATCTGCCGGGTCACGACACCGACCATTGCAGGCAGTTTCGCGATCTTGTTGAAGCATGCATTAGGCATGGCGATCTACAGTAGTATGTCTTGAATCCAACGACAACTGCACCACCTGTTCTACCCCCTACAACATCTCAGGTAAGGGCAGGACTGGTCGCCCCTAGGGTATGTTCATCGACTGACCTAGCTCCGCAGATCCTCTTTGGTTTTCCCAGACCCCGATCTAGCACCTGTGTTGTTTTTGTTGGCAACTTCTTGCCTTTTACTTCCTTTTACATGTAATCAAAGCGATAACATCATCCCAAACGCTCGGAACCGGCTTGTGGTCTCCATTCGTGTTCGGGGTTGGACTAACGACCGTCGTACTCATGAATAATTAATAAAATGATAATTTCGGGCTCCGACTCCACACTTGATCCATCCAATATAAACATAGGGCTTTGGCTCCACACTGGATTTATCCAATAAATGTAGGGATTTATCTCCACACTAGATCCATCTAGTATAAACATAGGGATCCAGCTCCACACTAGATTGATCTAGTATAAATATAAGACTCTGGTCTCCCCCGCACTAGATCCATCCAGTATAAATATAATACTTCGGTCTTCCCCGCGCTGGATCCGTCTAGTATAAATATTAGACTCTGGTCTCCCCCGCACTAGATCCTTCCAGTATAAATATAAGATTATGGTCTCCCCCGCACTGGATCTGTCCGGTATAAATATAAGACTTTGGTCTCCCCCTCCCTTATCAGTCGAGTACGAACTTTGAACTTCAGTTCTTAGCTTCAGACTCCAGTCCATGACTTCCCCTAAAGATTGATCCTATTAGATGTAAGGTTTCCATCAATAAGTTTGCCAAATGTAAGAAGTACCCAACTTGGTCCGCCAAGTACATAAGTTCTTTATCATGACCCTCTTATTATTAGAATCTTAACAGCTTGGATCTTTTTATACATAACTTGGTCCCCCAAGTGTAAAGTGCTCTTTTATAGTTACATACTTTTATCAACAAGATTCAGCAGGCCCATATTGTCTTATTTTCTGGATCCCAGGTATCCTGGGCCCAAAACTTCATCCTAATACGATCTTAGTGATCATCAGATTTCCATCTTTATATGATCCCTGTGATCGTCGGACTTCTATTCTTAGTATGATCTCAGCAATCACCAAAGTTATATCTTATTACGATCTCAGTGGTTGTCCACCTTCTGCTCAAATGCAACCTCTTTTATCACCGGACTACCCCGGCTATCCTTGTCTTTCTGATCTTTCAGGGTATTGGACACTGCAGTCCTCTGATTATCTGGCTATTATGGTTATCTTCAAATGGTTCAAATTGATTGTCGACTTCCAATGGATTTTAACAAATACGATCTGACGCAATCATGGCTCATAGGTTTTCTAGTTATATAAGTTCACTTCGTACTTTTTTCGGCTTTGGATTTTTAGATTTCTGATCTTCTCGCAAAATACATCTTCCTTCTATCAAGCAAGACATGTTTTGGGGGGCAAAATGTTGACACGCTTTTTGATCGAAGCTATCACACATCGAGATTTTGGTTAGAGACGAGCTCATGCGTCAGTAATGTTGTCAAAAACATAAAGCAATTTGGTTGAACTCACGACATAAACATAAAAATGGTCCGAAATCCCATTAGCTGACCTCTTTTGGACTTGAAAACATGGATTACGATGCTTTGCACGGTAAATCTTGTAGCCTTCAGAGTTAGCTTTAGGTACATATTTCGTTTGGCTCAAATGGCCATATGGTTTGAAAGTCATGCCCATTTTCATGATCATGTGCAGAAATGTCTTCACGGTCTTTAGCAGATTCTTAGGATTCTTGTACTGAATCACACGTCGATCTCCCAAAAGTGCTCGCACGAATCAGAATGGCAAGATCAAGATTTGGCAAACAAGCCCTAGGATTTTCCCAAAGAACGACCCTGTGTTGACACCAATCCACAGGTAGCCACAGGATCAGATAAGCTCAAGGGAAACACCCCCAACCCAATTCAAGGCTCAGGTTGTAGCCCATCAGATTTCAAGATCAAGCATCTAAAATATCGCTTAAGCGCTAGTGCGTGCAGCTTTGGACACAAAAACTCTTGTAGTTCTTAATGTTGGATTTTTGCTGCTGAGACACCTCAGGCTAGGATCGAGATGGATATTTTGCTTAACGCTCGACCATTAGCTAACATTGGACTTGACGCTGGGGGAACAAACGTAAATTTGCACAATCTGAATCAATTTCTTGGCATGGCTGTGAAAGTCCAGTTGTCAATGTCATTCGACGCTACGCCCGTGGCGGGGCACCTCATGCCAGCTTGGACTGCGTTACTCGTAGCCCCTTCACTCCAAACATTAGGAATTCTCAGAACCCATTGGACTTCAATCTACCGGTATTAGAACCTTTTCAAAGTAGGAAAGACCCTCATATTTATCTCAGGCGATATATGCACCACATGGAAGTACACTCAGCATCATAAGGTGTCATGGCCAAGTGATTCCTGCTTTATCTTTCGGACATTGTTGCTCTATGGTTCAGATAATTGGAACCAGAGTCTATCAACAGCTGGAGCGCCTTGGTCGCAAGATTTGTTGAGCAATTCATAGTGCATATCGCTCAACCGAGGAACGTCATGACTTTGACTTCAGTTAGGCAGAGGACAGGCGAGACTCTGCGCAAATTTCTTGAATGATTTAATGCGGTGGTGGCCTCTGTTGACAGGCTAAATCCATATATAGTTCTAATGGCCGCCGTCTCCAGCATTCTCGACAAGACAGACTTCAAGGTCTTATTGTAGTGGGACCCGCCAAGGGATCTCGCTGAATTCTACTTTGAGGCCGAAAGATTTCTTAAGGAGGAGGTCTACTACGATGAAAAGCCTGGGAAGCGAGCCAATTCAACAGCAGGCTCGGGCCGTCTACACTAAACAAAGGAAAGGGTAAATCTCGGGACTACCAATACCCCAGCCTCGCTTTGAGCCAAAGTTCCTAACCTGCACTGCGCTCACTCATGGCATGGAAATGATTTATCTCGACATACATGAAACTGCATCTTTCCAAAAGCCTCGCAAGAGAGACCTGACTCTGCAGCTGGCCAGCTCTGACAAGTATAGCTTATTCCACGAACTGCCGGGTCACGACACCAACCACTATAGGTAGTTCCGTAACCTAGTCGAAGAACACATCAGACGTGGCAATCTATAGAAGTACGTATGGAATCCAACGATTGTTGCACCACCTACTTCGCCCCTACAACATCCCAGGATAGGACAGGACTAGTCGCCCCAGGGTATGGCATCGACTGACCTAGCTCTACAGATCCTCTTTGGCTTCCGCGGACCCCGGTCTGACACATGTGTTGTTTTTCTTGGCGATATCTCGCCTTTTATTTCCTTTTCCATGTAATCAAATCGCCAACGTTGTCCCACACGCACGGAACATACTTGTGGTCTCCAGTCATGTTCGTGGTTGGACTAACGACCATTCTACTTATGAAGAATAAAATAAATGCTACTTACGAGCTCCGTTTCCACACTAGATCCGTCCAGTATAATCATAGGGCTCTGATTCCACACTGGATCTGTCTAGTATAAACATAGGGCTCCAGCTCCACACTGGATCCATCCAGTATAAACATAGGGCTCCGGCTCCACAATGGATCCATCCAGTATAAATATAAGACTTCGGTCTCCCTCGCACTGTATCCTTTTAGTATAAATATAAGACTTCTGTCTTTCCTGCACTGGTTCGTCCATTATTAATATAAGACTCCGGTCTCCCTCTCCCTGATCAGTCGAGTATGAAATTTGGACTCCGGTTCTTAGCTTTGGATTCCTTTCCACGACTTCCCCCCAAAGATTGGGCCTATCAGATGTTAGGATTCTTTCAATAAGTTTACTAAACATAACTTGGTCTACCAAGCACAAGTGTTCCTCATCGCGACCTTCTTTTTATAAGAATCTTAACATCCTGGCTCTTTCTATACATAACATTACATAACTTGGTCCACAAAGTGCAAAGTGCTCTTTTGCAGGTACATACTTGCCCGGACAAGATTCTACGGGCCCATGGCTTCTTATTTTCGGGTCCCAGTGTAACGGGCCAAATTTTTAACAAACAATAATTAATTAATTAAGGAATAAACTAATGAATTAAATATTAATCAAGAAATATTGAGAGTTAAGCAAAATAGTTTTTTCCGTTGCGTCCGTTACGAAAAATATGATTCATCCAGACTTTAGTTTGCGTAAATCGGACTAAGTATGAACAAGTTATGATCAAAAGGAGTTTGCAATTAAATTAAAGAATTTAATTTATAAATAGAAAATAAAGTAACGGTAAAAGGGAGACCCAGCCCTTGGCTAGGTCGACACATGTGTCGACCCATGTCTAAGGTGGGTCGACACTAGTGTCGACCCAAGCTGAAGGTGGGTCGACCCATCTAAAAGAAGGACAGATTCCTACGAATGAATCTGGACTATTTTGTGTGCTATATATATATGCTGACTTAGCTTGAGGGGTACGGTTTGATTTAATAACCTAATATCCTATGTCTTAGATTTTTCCTAATTAATCTATAAATAGGCTAGCAACCTCACCATTTTCTTGCACACAAACATATCTTCATCTTCCTCCAAGCTATTTCTAAATAAATTAAGAAAATGTTGGGATGCTGCCAATACATAGATTGAAGGGATAATTCTTGCTTTTTCTTCTACAACAACTAGTTCAAAGGCCTTTTCTGGATCTACAACAATACTAAGTGAGTATTACTGTGGTTTTCATATTTCTTCTAAGTTAAAGTTAAATAGATACAATAGTTGCTGTAGTAATCTAAATAAAAAGAATTTTGATGGTGAATATATGTTGGATCTAAAAAGTAACAGTGTTTATAAGTTTAATCTTATATGTTATTTTTCTTTTAATTGTTGTCTATTACCTACTCATTTTCAGTGATTATCTGTTTATACGTACATCTTTCTTCCTTATCCCCTTTATGTCATTTGTTTTATTTACAGTCTTGTTATGCCTTTACCATTTTAGTTGCATAGGAATAATATGAAATAATGTTAAAAGTGGAAATTGGGCATATTAGAATTTGTACCGTTAATTGGAATTATTATAAGGAAGAATTTGTAAACATGAATAGGTTAAACTTTACTAAGAAAACATGTAATATGTTAACATTGTATTTTACATTAATCTGTAGACATATTAACATGGTATTGACTTGGTGAACATGCATTTGACATTAATTTATAGACATGCTAAAATGGCATTGATTGGAAAACATGTAATTAACATTAATCTATATATACGTTTATGTTAATTTGAGAAATATATTGACATTAAGGAGAATATATTAAAACATAGTAATTTGTCAATCATGTTAACTGACATCAAGGAGAGTATATTAATTTGAGAAACATGGCAATTCATGTCAATTGACTTTAAGGAGGATATGTTAATTTGAGAAACATGGTAATTAGGCATTCATCTTAATTGACATTAATTAATGAGAATATGTTAATAGGAGGAAATATATATTCAATTTAATTGAGGAAAATAGGCCACCCATGTTCATTTCATGTTAATATGGGAAAAACATGCCAATTAGACATTTATGTTCATTCAGTGTTAGTTTGGGAAAAATGTTAGTTAGACATTTATGTTCGTTTGATGTTTATGTTCATTTGATGTTGAGATAGGAAAAATATGTTAGTGTTAATTTAATAGGGTTAACATGGCATTGATATTGGAATCACATGTTAATTGACACTGATTTGTAAACATGATAATTTGGCATCAATATCAGAAAAGATGTAATTTGTCATTTGACATTAAAATGGAAAACACTTTCATTCAACGTTAACTTGGGAAGTATGTTAATTTGACGTTAATACGGAAAACACGTTAATTGTACTTAATATGGCATTAAGTAACCTTATTGGGAGAACGTGTTAATAAAAATGAGTTATACTAGGTAAACTGTATGGGAAAGGCAGGTTAATTGGAAATATTGGTATTTAATTGGAAATTAATATGCAAATGGAAAACTTGTAAATTATATTTAATTTATTATTAAGTAAATATGTCATGGAAGATATGTGAATTAGATGTAATTATATAAAATATGTAACTTAATCTATATACCTATGAGCAGGTGCCTATATGATTTGGGGAAGGGTTGTTACATTTAATGGGAAATGTCAGTTACAACCATGCTTATTAATGAACTTAAACTAGTTAATTAATAAGCTAAGAGGTTCCACGTCTGTTGTTTATATCCGGTTTTGGGACTCTTATATACTACGCCATAGATCGCATACTGCAACAATGCAGACGTGATGTAGGAAGTGCCAAAAAATGTTGCTATAGGCAAAAAATGATCTATGGCAACACTTTCTCGGTGTTGTATTTTGTCGCGTTGCCATAGAGTCAAAGGCAACACCTTTGCGATCCAATGGCGACATTTTCATGGTGATATCACAGATACTAATTTTACATAAAAGTGGGCCCCACATTATCTATAGTAACACTTTTACCATCCAGTGACAACACTTTTACAGGATTATATATTTATTTAATAGAATACTAATGCACAAAATTTGAATTCAAACAACGTTTTATTGAATAAAATAGTTTATTTCTACAACTGAAATAGTACAAATTTCTAACTCCAACTATTTACAACTTAATGATTTACGACACGTTGATTATTCACATATACAGTTATTCTTCACAAGATCACTCAGTTCACTCATTACATATGCAGTTTCAATTTATACAGACACTAACACTGACAAATATATGTCGAACCGAAGGTCAGCCGAGCGCCGAGCCGAAGGCGAGCCGTTAGCGGGTTTAGGCGCACCGCCAGTGGGGGTCCAGGGCCCAACAGTCCCGATGGAGATCGTCCTAGCCAGTTAGGTCAAAAAAGTGGGCACTACCCGATTCATCCGATTTCACAAGACCAAGCCTTCTTTGAAACACTGCACACCAAGTCTGCATCACCCAAATCCTTAAACAACAACAACAAATATTAAACTTCAAAACTTCCACTTCTATAACTCACTTACATCCTCTCGGACCACAAACACCTTGTGTCCTCTTGCCTGCACTTATCCTCCTTCAGCACCACCGTAAAACATATCCTAGATACTGCACTTATCAAAATTGCACATCGTCGTATACCCTGCATACTGCACCACTTCTTCTGTAGTTTATAAGTCTCATTCCAGTTCCAAACAACAGGATACAATCACACCTAGTAATACATAAATATCAAGTTATTATCAAACAAAACCAATAAACAATTGGATATATTGCAGTATAGAAAACAAGAAGATGCATATATGTGAGTTTGTATGATGTTTTATTCCAGTTCCAGTTCCAAACAATAGGATCCTTAGTTCCCGCTTTAGCTGTAGTAAGATTCTAGTAAAGGCCTTTAAGTACTGGACATACATACATATATTGTATGCGTTGACGTATTTTGATCAATAAAATAAGCTTACTTGATCACCTTCAAATAATTCAGACCAGTTCTTCATGGTTACAAGCTTTTATGCTATTTCATATGGTAAGTTGAAGGTTAAACTGGAGTGAGACCAAAGTGCAACATATACAAGTGCGCAATAACCCAATAAACTCACAAGAAAGTTAGCAACAATTCAAACAAATCAATAAACTCCCAAAGTATATCCTTAAATATGCAAATATAAAGATTTGCCCAAAATTCATCTTCCATTAATCGACATATAATTTCAGAAATTTAATTCTAGAAAATCTAATTTCAGTCGAGTCATTCATCACGAATTTAAATTCCATAAAGTTTGAATATTTCAAACTCGACAAAATCGAAGCTACAAATCACATCCAAATATAATGTTGAAATCAGAGATTATTTAGGGATTCGAAACCCTGTAAATTCGCACGAATTCATCATAGGCAATGGCGAGACTGAAATAGAACAATAAAACAATAATCAAAAGTAAAAAGGGGCAAAATCACGTACTAATTTCCGATATCTATTTTATTTTAACAGGACCAGAATCGAAGATTATCGGAGCACCAATAACATTCGAGAAATCAATCACGAGAGGAGCAGTTGTAATTCGAAACAACGAGAGAAGCTGAAATCATGATTTGTTAAAGAGGGCAAAACCCTAGTTTTCTGTCGGCTATTAAAGTGGAAGCCTACTGTATTTTTTCTCAAGTGAAATTAGCATGAATTATGTTCCAGCGGAAAAATAAATTTTGGAGCAAAGAAACTGCGAAGAGAAGAATGGCGCAGATCGGTAACGTGGACCATTGGATCATTTTGACGCGGATTGATAATTTTATTCACGCGGCTACTGCAACACATGGTTGATATCTATGCTAACACAATAAAGGGTGTATTGAAATAGACCAAAATCAGCATAGCTATGGCAACATTTTAGCTAACAACACCCTTGATTTTCGTTGCAGTAGGCTATCTGTGGCATAGTGTTTAATTCCTAGTTTACTTGGAGGACCAACCCTGGGGGTGGCTTGTGTCAATTCTGTTGTTTGGAACCCGTATCAATCAGCATCCCTGTTGGTATGATATCGGGACATCGCACTAGGTTGGGGTCTGGGCATGCTTTGCTAATCTAGATTGTAAGAGGTTCAAAATCTTAGAGGTGTGTACGGGCGCATTCCGAAGAATTCATGAGCGTGCATGGGTCTGATGGGGGAAACTAAGACATTGTAACATCAACAGATAGGGCTGTGTCGTTAAAGTTGATGAGTTAGGGACTGATATCCCTTGCTGTCGTGGCTGGCAAAGGCTATTCGTGTCTGTAGAAAGCCGATCAATGGGTAGCATTAGAGAAAATTCTTCATAATTACTTGTTTCTATCTAAATATGTGGAAGTGCAAAATAGTCAATCTTCCTGACATGATTATTATTATTATTATTATTACCATCATTGTCTTTTTATAAGAATAACTAGTCCTCAATATCAATTCAGATCAGTTATTGTTCACCTTTAGATATGTTCAGACAATTACCCTTTAATGACACTAGAACAACTATTTATCTGTTTTACTTAACTCAACAAGTCGAGTTGATAATCACGACAGCTCACTAGGCTTTATGTCTGACCTGTTTCATTTCTTCATTTATCCTTTTTTTTATCCAAGCTTACAAGAAGAAATTACATAGTTCGGATTTCTTTGTTAGATTGGTCATGATGGATTTTTGCAAGTGGGATTACTTCATGTTCTCTTTCTAAGGCTAGGTTGTATCTCTTTGAATGTATTTTGGGATAATATTATTTTGCTCTGATGTTGTTTCGACTGAGATTTTGAGATACGGCATTGTGTAATTGTTTGGTAAAATGGAACAATGATCGTTTTGTATTTTATAAAATGAAAGTTTCTTCTTCCGCTGTAAATTTATAATTTATGTCTTGTGAATTCTTAGTCTCTGTGATGTTTTATGTTTTTATACCTACAATGGTCCATAATTTCTTAATGAAATCCTCATACGGGTGACATTAGGGAATGCTGGGTGTTACATCTGGTATTAGAGCCTATGGTTACCAAGATCACCAAAGTTTTATTTTTAAAGAAAGAATTTTAAAAAGAAAACACATTTTCTAGAAATCAAAAGTTACTTTCGAAAATAAAATATCGCTTATAGTCAGTTACAACCTTCCTTTGACTCTTTCAAAATCTTTAGCATTTTAGTTGGGTTATAAGGCATTATATCTAAGCTTTCCTTTATTGGTTGAAAATTTGAATAATGGACAAACCAGTTTCGCTTAGTAGTTGGAAAAGATCGGTGTTAGAAAGGAACTTGCTGTTTGAAAGATATTAAAAAGGGTTAAACATGGATGAAACCACATTATTAGTTTAGTAATAAAAAGGATAACTTGGAAGATAAAAATAACCTAGATTGATTGGTTAAGAAAAAGAGATGTATTTCCACAGCTGAGTTTGAAATTAACATAGTAAACGCCATTATAAGAATGAATGGATTGGTGCGGAAAGGGGTTTCACTGTATTGCTCACTAACCGCCGACTTAAAGATAATTAAAAAAAGAAATATTTTGCAATTACGGATTTCTATAAAATAGATTGTCTTATACTATGGAAATAGGTTTTTATACATTTTCGGTAACCAACAAATTAGGGAACTTCCAAAAAAGTGAAATTAAGGGTAGCACGAAAAAGGTCAGCATGAGTATACTAATGACAAAAGGATTATAGGGAATATATAAACCGTAATAAATTGGACAATGAGAGAGAAATGGTAAAAGGCAAGGATTGGTGGAAGAAAGAATGTTATCTATCTTTAGTTCTTGCTAGTTTCCTATTTTTTTAGGAATATTTTGTCCATTTTCCTATGATATATTGGTTGGGGTGGCTGCGTGGGGCCATAGCCACGATGAGTTGGGTCTTGTATAGACTCTGTATTGTAGGCTTACTAGAGCGGTCCTTTACAGATATAGTAAATCCCCAAGGTTGTGATGATAGCACTAGTGACTCTTTTGTACTTGGGCCTAGTAGTAGTTTCTGAACCCCATAGGGATTGGCTTGATTACCGGTTAGAATGGTGATGATAGCAATAATCTCCAGCATTTCGTGGATTCCAATTTTACTTCAACTTTCTTGATTCGGGGATCTCACCTTTCTCAATGGCTAAAGAGAGGATGTAAGATATCGACTGATTTAGAGGGACATTACTAGTGGTTGATACTTCCTCCCACCTAGTTTTTATATTCTGATAGTCAAAGCTTCTCCTTCTGTCACCTCTTCTTGGCTCAAATCTTTTCTTGGCATGATATACCTCATTCATGGGGATGAACTTGTTTTCTTAAAAGTGAAAGTCCTGTGAATATTTACATCCATGAATATAGAGTTCTCCCTAACAAAGGGACCATTCGTCTAGTTCAGGATGAACAACATGCAGCTTATATCGATCGATCATGTCTTTTGCTTTAAGCGCTTCAGAGTATAATAGTTTAAGGTAATCACCTAATGGTGTTAGCATCGTGGATGGTAGTTTTGAAGATAATAGCCTAAGGTAATGAATATTTTATATTTATACGTGCACTAATCAATATGTCGATACATATTGTATATAGTGTAGAAGGTTATGTAGGATATTGATATAGAAGATTGTACAGTATTAAGATTAAAGACCCAGATTGGTGATTCGAGAATCAGAGAATGAGGATTTATGGGTATTGAAGAGTTCATGATTTCAAGATATTATCAAGTCTTATATTTTATGTTTAAAACAAAGTTACACTTAATTGATCTCTCTCCATCTATTTTTACAAAATTATTTTTCAAAGGAATTCAAATCCCTTTACAAAAATAATTTCAAATATCCTTTGTTTTCAAGAAGATTTCTCAAAGAATTTTCATAAAAGTAATTTTATGTTTACTTTGAAATATTTTTTATACTTATACTTTAATTTCAAATACTTTGATATTATACTTATATTTTTCAAAAAAAAAAAATACTAACTTTGGGTTTTATATTTTGTTTTGGTTTTTATAATAATGCTTTGATTTCAAAATGTTTACTTTGGTTTTTACATTTATATTTTGATAATACTTTGAATTTTATTTTGTTTTAGTCTTTTATACTTATACTTAGATTTCAATATTATAATTTACTCTTTGATTTTACTTAAAAATTTGATTTTAAAACTTACTAATTTTAATTTAATACTATAGTTTTGACATTTATATTCTAAATTTAATATGTTTGAATATATATAGTTTTAATAAATAATATATTTTTGTTTAAATTATTTTAAACTGTTTTTAATAAGTTTTCTTAAGCCTTACTATGTTCAAAATATATACCTACTATGCTTAAGTTGTTTCACAAAGTTTTAAACCATTATATATATTTTTATCCTTTCAAAAAAAAAATTCAACAAAGTAGTTTGCATTTTTCTTTAGAGTATGTCTACATGTTGTCTCAAGTATGTCTACATAGACCGGTATTTTTCAAAATTCAAATTTGAATAGAAGTGCTTATTCTCCATAACCATTCACTACACTACTACAAAAGTGGGCATATTCGACACTATTCTTCTGTGGCCGTAGATCAAAAAAGCGTTGCCGTAGGCCCTTTTTTCAAATAGGCAACACCTGGTGGGCGTGGCATCCGCGGCCGTTGCATTAGCCATCTAATGCAACGCTTTTGTCCATCTACGGCCACGGAAAGAAAGCGTTGCCTTAAGTAGAACTTTTGCCCTATTGCAACAGCATATCCATGTAATGCAACAACATACAACGTTGCCTTAAGTAGAAGCCAGACTCTGGCTTCCGGCTCATGATAGTGGGGTCCGCATTGACTTTCCACGTCAGCTGTCAACGTGGCACATGCCACGTCAGCTGCACATGTGTCACATGCCACGTCAGCTATCCACGTGGCGCCACGTAAGCTATGGGGCCCACGTGCCATACCATTGTGGAATTAATAATGTTAAACTTAATGCAACACCACAGCACAGTCTAATGCAACACCACAGCACAGTCTAATGCAACACCACAGCACAGTCTAACGCAGCACCACAAAAATCAAATGCGACACCTGGAAAAAATCAACTGCAGCTGTAATACAACCCTGTAATTACAGATTCTGCAGTACATATATTCAATCCAAAACATTGTACCACATTCATACATATGTACCAAAATATTCATACAACAATTCCTCCCAAAACATTCATCACCATAGTCAGACCAACCAATTATATATACCAACTCACAAGTATCATCACCAACACATTCCACAAGTACTGCCATCACCAAAACATACCACAAGTACTGTCATCACAAACACATACCACAAGTGCCATCATTTAAAAGAACAATCCGAATATATCACAAGTGCTAACACATACCATCCAAATACTTCAGTCAGTTGCCGGGGTTGAAGGAGTACAATTGTCAGCATCTTCATCACTTGTTGTGGTGACACAAAGGTCTCCGACATCTAAATTTAGATCTGGATTGGCTTCACCTAGCTTTTTTAACACCCACGACACGTTCTCTTTAACTTTTCTATTCACCTTTTCCTCCAAGTCCGCCTCCAGCTCTTGCCTTATTTTTTTTGTCAACTCTTGGACATAGCTGTCCAAAGAACCAGGATTTGGAGACTTTTCAGCCAATTTGCCTCGCCTTCCTACAAGCCAGTTACGCGTGTGCCTCTTCCCACCAGAAACCAGTGCATCTGCCTCAGCAATGTTTCCTGCATCCACCATTGCTTGCACCTTCGCCTACAAAATGAAAACCAGGCAAGCATATAGATAAATAGGCAGCTGGCAGGAATGAATTTATTAACAGAACTGGTTCTCTTTCAAACTAACTATATATGTGTTCGATTTAATATGCAGCTCCAACAAACGTACAATGTGCCAATTATACTGACACAAGTATTGCTATTTCAGTATCTAATTATATATGTACTCACGTATTTGGCCTTCAGTTCATCCGTGTTAGTCTTGTAACTTCGACTCGGTTCTCGTTTATAAGTTTCTAGATAAACCAAGGCAGCGGATGGGGAGGCTTTTTCTGGGTCCTTCTTTCTCTGTCAAGTATTAGGATTACCAATAATTCAATGATATAACAAATTAGAATTATCATGTGGTCAATTCAACTCAATCACAATAAAAAATAACTTAAGTTCAGAAAAACACATACTATCTTTTCTTTGGCTACTGCCTGAGTTTTGGGACCCATGGTATGTGTCTCATTCAACGAATTACGATGCGCGGAATTAGAATCAGCTAGGGCCTGTAAATTCAAAAAAAAATAGCACTAAACAAGGATAATGTGAACTACTAAAGATTAGCATTAAACAAGATAATGTGAACTAATAAACATTATACAAATGTGAATATCATTAAAGCCGTACCTGAACTGCTTCATCCCCCCAGTAGTCC
The DNA here is from genome assembly GCA_030737875.1 of Allium sativum. NCBI lineage: Eukaryota > Viridiplantae > Streptophyta > Magnoliopsida > Asparagales > Amaryllidaceae > Allium > Allium sativum. The sequence continues at coordinate 1,009,642,846 of CM060926.1, read as the reverse complement.
AAGAGCATTTTAAAATCCTCCAACGGAATTGTACTGGGCCTATTTGCAAGCCTTTCCTCATCAGTTGAGTATTTTTTATAATACCTTGTTTTGATGCGAGACTTGTACTGCCTCCAAGAGTCGTTAAGCGTGTTCAAGACCCACTTGTGTCCTTCTTCCGGTATGACATACCTAGCCTACAATATAGCAATCACAAAATTCAGGAAACAAACTAATTAAGTAAAACCAAACATTTAGGAAGTCAGTTGAACTGTATATGGTTAAGGAAATTAGATTGTACCAGAGCATAATCCAACATTTGTCGCTTTAATTGATCAGGAACCACATGCCAATTGATGCCATCTTCTTTTCGTTCCACTTGGTGCCGCCTCATAAGCTTGGAAAATTCTTTGCACATAAACATCCTTGTAACCTTGGTCTTAGAGGAAAGTACCTCATAACATTTGCCGGCACTTTGGGAATCGACTTTGGTGGATCATTATTATCAACGATGTCTTCCTTTTCTTTTACAGCCCATCTCGAAAAACCACAAATGTCACAAGCCTCTTTATCTTTATTCTCTGCCCAATATAACATGCAATGGTTTGGGCAGGCATGTATTTTATGGTAATTAAGACCTAAATCCTTAATGACATTCTTTGCAGCGTAGGAAGACAAAGGCAGCTGGGCATCAGGAAAGGCTTCTTTTATAAGCTTTAGTAATTCCCCAAACGCAGACTCGTTAATTCCATATTTTTTGCAGGGGAACTTCATCTCATCACCTACTTTATAAATGGGAAATGCATTTCTTAGAAAAGCTGTTACCCCTCTTACATATTCTGCGCTCGATCTCGGAAGTCCTATCCATATGTAATACTCACTATCCATTGCCACAATCTAACCACGGCTTAGTAAGACTAAATTTGATACCCCTAAGAGTTTCAAGACACGAACAAGGGCTACCCTGTAATGTTAGACTAAATTAGAAATAAAAACAAAACAAGTTAATAATTTACAAATATACATAATCAGCGTGATGATACAAGGACGATTGTTTTGATATGAATTATCACTGACTTTTGGAACTGAGTTACCAAGAGAATACGTACATAAAACAAGCAACTAAGGATACTGAACACAAATGCATAACATTACATGACTGCACAAAAACAAAACAGTACAGATACAAAGACTATACAGGTGATACATAGACGATACAGTTGTATCTAATACAAAGAACGATGCAATAATTTAATTTTGTCGTCTAATGTTTAGCCCTTGAAGCTGGTCGTTAAGTCTACTAACATCAGTTCGAAAACCAATAACATGATTTTGCAGCGTTGTAAGTTGATGTTGTATCTCATTTGCGTACTCAGCGGCTCGACTTGGAAACTGTTGGTCAATCCACTGCCAAAAGGTACACCCTGTGGGATAAACCCGACATCTAAAATAACGACGACCAATGTTGAATCCAATCGAAATAACATCTTCTGCAGCGGCATACCCACAATGACACATTATGATTGGTGAGTCAGCATGTTGTTCGTTAACCACTTGGTTGTTTTGATGCTGACGACGCAAGCGACTATGCCGTCGCATCGCCCTTTCTTCACGTCGTTCTTCTTCTCGCCGTTGTCTTCGGAGTTCTTCTTGCTCTAGTTCATACTCAAGCAAATCATCGTAGTGCCTTTATTGCATCTCTATATAAAAATCAATAGGAGTTTCTGGTGATGATGGGTTTGACAGTCCTAGATCACCCATGCCCAGGGTATCTTCGTAGTCATACGATGTAGGAAGAGATATAGGCATTATTTAACTACAAACAGAAATAGACATTTGAACATTCATATTGGATTTCTTTTATCCTCTAAATTTTGTTAACACCTTTGGAAATAGGCATTATTTACCAATACATCAATGGTTTGACAAACATAAAAATACAGAACTTGCACAATTTCAACACATGCAAACATATAAATACAACACTTCAAGTATAAAAACCCTAATTTAAGGTAATCGGTATACCCAAATCACCCAGAGACTTTGAACGCAGATCAAAATAAGTTAGAGATGAAATCAACTAAATAAAACCTAAATGATGAAGCCCTAACTACCTGTAATTGTCCTAAACGATCCAAATTGGAGGTGTAAAGTTCGTAAAATAGGAGCAATCGAAGGTTTATAGTTTGTAACCTGAGGAAGAGTAGCAATCGGAGGCGTTCTTGGACGGATTTCGTGGAGAGAGAAACAGACAGAAGGAGGAGTACCGGAGAAATTTGTTTTGGGGGGAAGTATTTCGTGAATGGGGAAACTATCGCGCCAAATTTTCACTAAGCTGTAGCAAGGATCAGCTTGAACCGTTGGATTAATCAACATCTACGGTTATTTATTTGTTTAAACTGATAACGCGGATCGCTGACCTGGCATGTATTTATGTAATGCAACACTTTGAACTGGTGTTGCAAGGATCGGCAAGAACCGTTGGATTAATCAACATCTACGGTTATTTATTTGTTTAAACTGATAACGCGGATCGCTGACCTGGCATGTATTTATGTAATGCAACACTTTGAACTGGTGTTGCAAGTCACAGCACAAGAATTTCAACCGCAACACTGTGTTCACATCTAATGCAACAACAAATGAATGTTGTTGCAGAAGATCAAAGAATGCATAGCTTTCGCCACACTTTTCATGCAACGCACACAAATTAGTGTCGAATATGCCCACTTTTGTAGTAGTGCTAGTTGTCATTTCTCTTTACCCGTATATATATATATATATATATATATATATATCATTATTCCAAAAACGAATTTTTAACTTCTCATTCATATTTCTTTACTCCTTCCTCTTATCTCTTAAAATCTACAAAATCTTCACTTTTACTCTATCAATTTTCAAACCTAATCAAATTAATTCTTCTCCAGTTTGATTCTACATCAAACACTATACCAAGATCAAAGTCCAATTTAAAGTTACAGGAGAGATTACAGTAAGAGCTAAACATCCAAGTCTACGTTCTTTGTACAAACAGACCAAAATCTTTGCAAGTGTGACTAGGTACCTTAAATCTAGTTGATTTGATTGTGTCCACTAAAAAGAAATTGGGAGTAACTTGTTTCCATACAACTCCAGTAAGGGCCAACTTATGGCCCATGAATCAAGATGGCATGTCCAGAGGTTTGATAATCTGGAGGATATCTTATTATGACCTTGAAATTAAGGAGCGTAATTGAATTGATATTAAGTAAAGACCGTGCACAGTGCAAAACTAGATGTAGGGTAACTCCGAACCTGTATTAAAATCCTATGTGTCCTTTCCTTTATAACATTTACTTCACTTGCTTTTTATTTCTTTATTTGATTCTGTGATCATTATACATATATTTATAATTATATGTAAGAGGTTTCTAAAAGATTCAAATTATTAAGTAAACAGTATTCAACCCCTCTAATGTAAATTTATCCTTAAGATCCTTAATCCACATCACTTTCATTTGGTATTAGAGCAATATCCTTTAAAATCTTCATAATCTGATCTTTGAAAAGTTTTTAAACGGCCACTACCGCTGGTAATCTCAGCACTATCACTAGTCCATTTGTAGAGGATTTGTCTACTACCAGACCACCACTTTTAAATGCAGTAATTACACATGTTGGGCATACATGATTAAAATTTATTTACATCTAGTAGGATTAGATATTTTAAATGTTACACAAACTGAGTATATTGAACCTGAGAATAATTATGCATAATGGACTACTAATCAAAAGGCTGTTGTAGAAAATAATTCTGAGGCCATGAATAAATTCTGTTCACTAAATAGGAATGAGTTTAATATAGTATCTTTCTATAAGTATGCATAAGAAATTAAGAGAACTTTACATGTTACTCATGAAGGCACTAGTAAAGTTAAACAAACTAATATTCTCATGTTAACTAATCAGTTTCTATTATTTAAAACGAGTCCAAGTCAATTGGTATCTGACATGTATAGAACATTTCAAGATATATACAATGTCTCATTACATTAGATAAAAATATTATGAAGAAGATCAAGTTTTAAAAAGTTAATTCACCCACTCTCGATTTAGATCATAATACTTTTTCAATTTAAGAGACTAATGATATTAGGCTTCTGAAAATTGAAGAGTTAGATGGAAATATAATATCCTTTAAAGCTCAGATGCAGGACAAAAGAGAAATCAGAGAAGTGGAAAAGAATTCGAAATCTTTCAATGCAAATACAGATGAATCTGACTCTGAAAACAATGACGAAGAGATAGCATCGATGGTAAGGAACTTCAGAAATCTCCTGAAATATAGAAAGATGGATAATTCTAGATGAGAGATAATGGAAATTAAGGGAGTAGAAATAATAGTCATAATGAAACTAGATGCTACGATTGTGATAATTGAGGACATGTATAACTATTCTGTCCATATGTAGGAAAATAAAAGCCTACACCAGATACTGATTCATCTAGAAAAAGGAAAAGAGCTTATACTACAACACTAGACGATTCAGATTCAGACACATTATCAAGCAATAATGATTTTAACAAAGAAATTGTTAACATGTGCTTCACAATGATGCACAGTTCAAACAGAGTGGAAATTGGATCTAAAACAGATATTAGCTTACATTAATTTTTAATCTGCTAGGTTATTTTGACCGTTTGATTGCTTTGGTTGCCTTAATTAATTGTTTTATTACTTTCATTATTTAAAATAATTTTGTCTAACTTAACTTAGATTTAAAATGATTTTAAAAATTAAAACTATTATTTTAAATTTTAAAATAAGTACTTTTATAAAATAATAATATAAATAGTTTCTAATTTTTGGAAAAACTAAAATTAATATATATACACGCATATATAAATATATACAATCAATGAACAAATAAAAGTCGGAAAAGAACAAAGTAGTACAAACATACATAGATATGTCGATATTAGGGATGACAAAATAGCAGATCTAGGATCCAAAACTGGTTGACCCCTTGTTTTGGCCCGTTTATACCTGCCCCATCAGGTCTTCGTGGCGGGTAGACCCACGGATCTCTTTTGAGTGTTTTGGGCCTAGGGTCGGGTCGGGGAACAACTAAACTTCATCAACACGACCAACATTATTGAAACATCATTAATCCACTTTAATACTCAAGTGATTACTTGTTCATCTATTTTGGTATACTTGGTTATGACATAAATATTATATACTTTTTAATCGGTAAGCTATAAAATTTTAATAGTATTAAGTTGCATTAATGATAATTATACAATAACAAATGCATAACTATTATCATATAACTCATTTTGTCGTATTCTTTATCATTGTAAACACATTATTATTTGTATTTAATTTATCGTTTAGCGACGAAAAAATATAAATAAATAAATTTGTGTATATTAGTACATAATTTCATCAGGTCTTGGGGCAGGTAGGGTCAACCCGAACCCATAAGGTGTCTGGGCATGGGGTAAAATCCCAGACCTGCATTAGGTCTACGGGACGGGTCTAGGGCAGAGTTCGAAAAACTGAGGTGGGTCCGGGGCATAAAAAACTTTCCCTACCCCACCTTATTATCTATCCTGGTCGATATACCCTTGTCATGATGTCAACATATATGCTAGAAGTTTGAAATTCAAATTCAAGTTTAAAATTGAATTTTCCTCCCATTTTTTCACCATTTCTTGTGTGATTAAGAGATATCATTTTTACCATAGAGTATGATTATTCAGCCTTTATTTATATCATCTATGTTCATTCATCCATATCATCTAATTTCAAATTCTATTTTTCATTTTCAAAGCACTTATCTCGACAAACCCCAATGGCTTCATCTTCAACTACTCCTACCACTATGAGACTTTTAAGAACTGTCAAGACTCATTTTTCCCATGATCAGGAGGCTATTAATGCCCACACCAATTACATGAACTATGGCAAAGTCCATTCCTATAGGTTTTTCATTTTTAGTGATTTTACTTCTTATAAACTTGATATTCTTTCCAATGATAATTTTACTATTTTTCTTGTTGACGCGAGTCAAAAGATTTCGTTTGTTATCCTCGTCTGGTCAGCATGTTTTATGCTGATTTTAATGGAAAGTACTATGAGGGGAATGAAAACCTTGTTTGGAATGGCGTTAAAGGAATGCAAATTGTTGATCGCCAACTTTTGGGTTACATTTCAAGATTTAAACATATCAAAATATATCTTTCTACGTTTTAGATCGATGAAACCGATAGAGAGATTTTGCATAATATTTTTAAAGGCAATGGTGATTTCGAATTTGAAAATCACTATTATTACCTAAAGGCAAAAGTTAATTATCTTCTTTTACAACAATCCATTACTCCTAGATCGAGAAACTACAGCAACCCGACTTTAAAGTTTGTAAATCTCTTTTTGCTCATTTTGGTCACTACGACATAAATTGGGCACAAGTCATACTTGATGAATTTTATCTCAAAAGTCTTTCAAGCAATGAATTCACCCTCTTTCATGGTATTTATCTTACTTGTATGTTTACCTATATTACCGATTTTAAAGGAGAGAAACATTTTCCTTAAAAAACTTTCGCTCTAGCCAATGTGCATCTTATGCATATTCCTGTTACTCATAAGCCTTATGAGACACTCACCAAAAATAAACAAAGCCTCATCATGAACAACTAATGGAAGAAGAGGAGGACGAAGAAGAAGAAATGGAAATGAGGAAGAAGGGGAAGAAGAAGAAGAAGAAGAAGAAGAATAAGAAGAAACTACTCTAGAAAGTACCTGTCTTCCAATGTGTCCAACTGTTAAAAGTATTTTTATGAACGAAAGTAAGATCATTGAGAATCAACAAACATTTAAACAATCCATAAGCAACAAATTTAGCAAGATTTCAAGAAAAAATGGAAAAGTTCTTTTGGAAAGTAGTCGGAATCTTGGACTATCATCTTCTTCATTTGCTACTTTCTAAGCATATATATTCTTAATATATGTTGTATTAGCCTTGTATTTTAGTTTATTAAGCATTGTATTACTTTAATCTTGTGTATTGATTGCAATCATTATTTAGAATAAATGAAAACCCATATTTTCCTTGTCAAATACGTGTAATAGTCTTTGGAAATCAATGAACCAATAAAACATAGCTTAAAAGCTAAAAATATCTTAAACGTCAAAATTCTGGACATATCGACATAACCATACCCCCATTGTTGACGAATAACAACTAGATTTCAAAACAAAATTGAATTTTGAATAACTAAGTAGTATCTATTCATTTAAGAAGATTTTCTATCCTTATAAATAGTACTCTAGATGTAACAATCCAAGTCCAACGGGTCCGAATTTTTTGCAAAATACTAAAATCTAAATCCACTGAAACTCAAGGAGCTTTGTCTAATATGTTGCAGAAAGGCAAAGATAAATATATCAGAGCTCACAATAAAATATCTCACAGTAGAACATAAAAAATATAATAGTAAGTAAATATACTCACAATAGTGACACTGAATGCAATTGTCTCTAGGCTGCATAATCTCTGCCACCTATCTAAACTGCGGGTTTGTTATGAGGAGGGAGTCAGAACAAAACTTCTGGCAAATGGACAAATTATAATTTTAAAGATAACACTACACATACCGTTCTATTATTGATTTATTTTTATTAGATTATTCATCGTTATGCTACGAAAATGTTCTAGATCTCGAGTGCCATGCTATGAAAGTGTATTAGATCTCTATTGCCATAATACGAAAGCGTTCTAAATCCACATCGCCATGTTACAAAAGCATATTATCCACTACACAAGCTCCACTATCAGGCTAAACCCTTGCATGAAGGTAATACTCGGACACCCATAATGCACCATCCAGTGTGAACATCGAGGACCTGCAAGTGATCGTATTTTCTACTATCTGAGTTCTGCTATCAGGCTTAACTCTTGCATGGAACTCAATCGAGAGATTTCTACATCTGCATGCGATACAAATACCCATAGAAAGGTCCGTACCATTTTATCTGTGGCTATGGCTCCACTCGCCCCACCTAAAATAATAAAAGACCATTTCAAAAGCTAAATGGTCGTGTCCCTCACAAACAATCTAAACATCCAATTGGCGTTGTCCTTCATCCAATATCTTAATAGTGAAAAACCACTAGCCTATTGGTTTAGCTCTAGTATTTCCCATACATGCTCTGACTAACGATGACTGATATCCAATGTTCTACTTTCCTTATTGGGTCCTAACCACGAAGCCTGCTTTTAGAACTGAGGCAACCGCCGAATCCTATAGATTATCCCATCAGTTTTCTGGATGCCCTTAACATAAATGCAACCAAGGCATTCTATCTGGATGGAAACAAACAGATCAGACTCTGGGGTAGCTGACAACGGGAACCGCCAGAGGACCATCTCAAAGTGTCCTCACGTCCCGTAGAAGTCTCGAACTTCTTACCTCTGGGGCTCATCTAGCCACGAGCATCCCCTAGAGGTCTTCTCTAGTCCTATTGAATATTAAGTTGAACGTGCCTCCCCATGTCATCGAACACCTACAATGATCTGCCCTATTGGGCTCATTTAGAATATTTTCGGATCGGTCCAAATGCATCTCGTTATTTTATTAGACCGTATATCCAATCTATAGCACCCCAAATTTTAATAAGTAATTGTATGAAGAAGATTAATAAAACAAATATTAATTAATAAAATATTCAGAATTGGATAAAATGGACTTCACCATTATGTTCGTTACAAAATTCTAGGTTAGATAGACTTTTGATTTGCGTAAATCGGACTAAGTATGAACAAGAAAAGATCAATCGAAGTTTGAATTATATAAACTAAATAGTTAATTCATAATGGTGCAGCGGTTATTGGACGGCCCAGGCCCTATACGGGTCGACCCCTATATCGATACATGTGTCGACCCATATAGGAGGTGGGTCGTCCCACTTCGAGACCAGGCACAACTAAGGTTTTAAATCTCGGATATCGGTCGCGTTTTGCCTCGGGGATTTTATAGACTCGGTCTCGTATCATGGGAGATCTCGGACGAGATGAGTCTAACTCGGGAGTTCGTCTCGGATTTTCATCCTGGGTCTGAAAGTTCATATCGGAACAATCTTGGGTACATGATATGTTAAAAATGATATTTTAACAAAATGATTTTTATGAATGTTACCAAAAACATAGTAATTTAAACTTAAAATGTAAAACAACTTTATTATTCTTTATTTTGCAAAAGATCATCCATATTCTAAATCGTAATATGCTTAAAATAGGAATATTGTTAGACAGGAAGCATTAAAAGGATCCAAAACATTAAAACATTCAGCTTAAATAGACCATAAAATACATAATTTCATAAGTAACATGTATGTAAAAAGACGAATATGAAAATCATAAGCATTGTAAAACATATACGAACATATAATATAGTCATTTAACATTCAAAATGTAAAATAACAAAAGATTGATACAGCTAGATTTTAGTTTTTTAATTATAGTTCTAATTTAGGCACAAATTTAAATTTTAACCAAAAAAAACTAAGGTCTCGGACGATATTCCAGTGTTTCGTCTCGGTCGATATATCGTTCGATATTGCAATATCTCGGGCGATATATTCGAAAGGAGATTCAGAGTGATATTTGTTGTTTCATTTCAGAAGAATCCCAAAACGAGATCACGGAGGAGATATCAGGCGATATTTGCGAGATTTGAAACAGTGGGCACAACCTGTGCGGGAAAGACTAGCCTACTTCTAGATAATTCTTTTGCTGACTCATGCTGATGTGTTTTCTATGGTTTGAATTGGAAACCTAGTATCCTGTAGATTAGACTATCCTATCACATTTATAAATAGACTAGCAACCCTTACTATTTTCCTACACAAATATTTCTTCATCCTCTTTCTCCACTCTGTTATGCTCTGGAAATAAAATTAGCGAAAAAGTTTGGGTGCTGTCAAAATATAAATATGAAAGGATATTCTGCTTCTACTCATTTTCAAATACCTTTTCTGGATCTACAACAAATCTCTATGAGTTTTATGTTACTTTTAGATTAGCAATCTAAATAAAAAAGGAATTCGACAGTAAAAATATATTAGATCTGAAAATTACAGTGTTTATAAGTTCTTTTACATGTTATTATTCATTTTAATTACTGTCAATTGCATGTTCCTTTTTCAGTTATTATTTGTTTATATGTACATTCTTATTCCTTATCTCTTCTTTGTCATTGTTTTGTTTATAGTCTTATTATGCCTATTTATTCTATCTTTTTTCATTTTTGAGCCTAGATCTATTTCTCTTTTTCCTTTGTTTTGCGCCGAGCCTAGGCCAACGAGAGCCTATGCCTTTACTATTTGAGTTGCTTGTAATTGGAATAATTTGAAATAACGTTAAAAAAAGGGATTTGGGATATTGGAATTTATAAATCATGGACTGTAAATTGGGGTTATTTTAAAGGAAGAATATGCAACATGGGAATCAGAATAGTTTATAGTTAATTAAATATTAAGTAGACATGTCATATGAAAATGTATGAATTGGAGTTAAGATATACTTAATTATATATTAAGTAAAACATATTATTATAACTTATAACTTGTAATTGGAAAATAAATAACATGTTATGTCACATGGTCTATTAATGAACATAAATCATGTTAAGTTAAGCCAGTATGATTAATAAGCGGGATAAAGGGGGTTGTATATTACTTTCGTTAATTACAATCCGAGGAAAATAGGTTGTAGGTTACTTTCGTTAATTACAGTCAAAGAAATAACATGTTACGTCAGTGGGCTTATTAATGAACTTAAATCATGTTAAGTTAAACTTGTATGATTAATAAGTGGGATAAAGGGGGTTATAGATTACTTTCGTTAATTACAATTCGAGGATAATAGATTGTATATTACTTTTGTTAATTCCAATATAAGAAATAACATGTTAGGTCACTTGTCTTATTAATGAACTTAAATCATGTTAAGTTACATTGGTATGATTAATAAACGAGGAGGGTTCCATTCCTTTAAGATATAAGGGGCTCGTAAGAATCCTAGTTAACTTAGGGACCAAGTCTAGGGGAGACTTGTGTCATATGCATTTTTTGTGGGACCTGTATCAATCAGTATTCCTTGGTTATCAACGGGATCTCGCACAAGGTTGGGGTCAAGGCACACTTATACTATAATGGTAGTAAGAGGTCCAAACGACAGGTGGGTAAGGACACGTTCCAGCGGAGTCATGAGCATGCCTGAGTCCGAAGGTGGAAGATAAGACGTTGTAACGCCTATGATTAAGGTTGTGTCTTTCTTTAGTTGATGGGTTCGAGACTGATAACCCCTACATGCCATAACTGGCACAGATTATTCACATCCGGTTTAAGAAGCCAATCACTAGGTAGAAATTAGGTGAACCTAATCTTTACGTTATGATAGTTAGTGCAACAATTATGGGATATGAATGAGAAGCTTATCTTATCCTATTTTCCGTATTTCCAACTTTATTGTATTTTCATGTCCAGTACTATTCATCTGTCTGAATAGTTCTTTATCTTATGCTATAAATCACTAGAACTCACCAGACTTATTGTCTGGGCTAGTTTGTTTTTCTCTCTCTTCCTTCCCTTCAGGTTCTTTGGGTGGTGGATCGCAGCAGTGACTATGACTTTTGATTTAGCTTGAACTTGGATCGTTTCTTACTCTATATATTGCTTTAATACTTGTTTTATGACTATTATTATGACTCATGAGGGATATAATTTTTATGGTTTTGTATCTGTACTTTGATGTCTTACTTTCCAGAAGATGGATGTTTATGATTATGGATTTATGTTATTTCGACTTGTAAGGTTGTGACTGACTCAATAATAATAAATGTTTTAAAAGCTTTCGTTGTATTTTATCTTTTGTCTTGTTAATTTTAGTCTCTGTTGTTGATACTTTACACCTATTGCGCTTCACAAAATTTAATACATGCTCATATGGGTGACATTAAGGGATATAGGGTATCACAATTGAAATCAAATCCTAACGTTACAAGTTCAGAGAAAAGTTTATGAAAAAATGTTTTCAAAGTAGAGGATTTTTCAAGAAAAACCTATTTTTTAAAAATATATCCCCTCAAGTCGATTACAATATTCTTTCGATCTCTTTTTGAATCCTTATCTCTTCTCTTTTCAGCATGTCTGGGGATCCTAATTTCCCATAGGGCATTCCCATTTTAACATGGTTCCGTAGACATGGTTCCCAAGTGTCATGGCTGTGGGAGGGGGTAGCAATTTGTCAGAGACTGTAAGAAGACCAAGAAAGCTTGTTTCAATTGCGGACAGAGGGGACACTTTAGTAAGTAATGCCCTTAGCAACATGGTCAGGGGGCAGAGTCATCTGGAGGCAAGTTCATGTGCTAGATTCGACTGGTAGTCAGGACCAAGGTAGGAAAGACACCGTAGAAGGTTTGATTTCTCTTTTTGACTCTCCCATTAGGACTTTATTCGATTCTGGTGCTTCACATTCTTTCATATCTAATTATGTTGGTTATATTCTACACCTTGATACTAGTACAACTTCTGATCTGGTAGTGGTCTCAAACCTAATGGGAGGTACGCCTCACCCATCTATGATATGTAGGGGTTTGAGAATTTCTGTTCTGGGCGTCGAGTTTGAGTGTGACGCATATATTCTGGGTTTTACGGGTTATGGATTTATTCTAAGGATAGATTGACTAGCCATGTATGGCATCATCCTCAATTGTGAGAGGAGTGTTGTTAGGCTTTTGACATGCCATGGTAGAACTCTCGAGATTTCTTGTGACCTATGAGGGTTAGTAATGCTCAGCTACCTAGATTCCCTAAATGCTTTTGTTGATAATCTCATTTTGGTACCCGTAGTCAGAGACTTTCCAGACATATTTGATGAGAAGAGAGGATTACCTCCCAGGCAAGAGATAAATTTTCGGATATACTTGGTGGAGAATGAAAAGCATGCTGCTTTACCGGTGCGCTACATGGCTCCTAGAGAGAGGAGGGAGCTCAATAAGTAAGTGGGTGAGTTATTCGAGAAAGGATTTATTGGACGGAGCATTATGAGTGCGGGCACCATTCATCATTACTACGAAGGCGGATGACTCTTTCCTTCTATGCATGGACAATAAGGAGTTGACTAAGCTCACCAAGAAGAATATACACCCGCTCCCATGGGTAGATGACCTGTTTGACCAGTTAATGGGCATTTCAGTTTTCTCACGGTTTGATCTAGCCACAGGTTTTCATCAGCTTAGTGTAGCAAATGACAACATAGACAAGACTGCTTTCAGGACTCCCATAGATTCTTTAAGTGGCTGGTTATGCCTTTTAGGCTGACCAATGCAATGACGTACATTGTGGATTTGATGACTCAGGTATTTAGGGAGTACTTGAATAAGTTTGCAGTGGTTTTTGTTGATGATATCCTAGTTTTCTCGAGGAGCAACGAGAGCATGCCATACAGTTAGGAGAGATTCTTCGCACCTTCTGAGCACATTAGCTGAAGGCTAAGTTTTCTAAGTGTCTTTTCTAGCAGAAGGAAGTAAGGTTCCTAGGGCATGTTGTTTCCAAAGATGAAATAGCAGTGGAACCCGCTAAGGTTATCGTAGTTCAAGATTGGAAACCCCTAAGAATATGACAGAGGATAGGAGTTTCTTGGGATTAGAGGGTTACTACAAGAAGTTCATTAAGGATTTTTCACGGATCTCAGCTTCGCTTACCCGTATAACGAACAAGAACTTAGTTTTTTCTTAGGATACAGATTATGAGGATGCATTCTTAAGATTAAAGAACACTCTCACATCAGCTCCAGTTTTGACTCTTCCTGATGGTACCAAGATGTTTACCATCTACACGGATGCTTACGGCACGGGTTTGGTGAAGTGTTAATGCAGGAAGTTAGATTTGTCTGCTATGGGAGTAGGTAGTTGAGGGTACATGAGAGGATCAACTGCCCTACCCACGGTTTGGAGTTGGTGGAAATAGTTTTTATGCTCAAGTCTTGAAGACACTATTTACTAGGAGAACGGTTCGAGCTTTACACAGATCATAAGCCGCTTAAGTACTTTTTCTAGCAAAACGTTCTCAATTTATGACAATAGCGTTGGATGGAGTTCCTTGTGTCCTATGACTTTGAGATAGCGTTGGATGGAGTTCCTTGTGTCCTATGACTTTGCGACAATTGCGTTGGATGGAGTTCCTTGTGTCCTATGACAATTTGACTTGGTGATTTGTTGAGATCAGTTCTAGTTGAAGCCCATCACTCTCGTATTGTTACCCATCTGGGTAGTGACAAGATGTATAGAGATATGAAGAGAGTTTTTCATTGGACTGGAATGAAAAAGGATGTGGCAAAGTATGTAGCCCAATGTTTGACTTGCCAGCTAGAGAAGGCTGAACAGAGGAGACCTGATGGATTGCTTCAGCGTCTAGACATACCACAGTGGAAGTGGGAGAGCATCTCTATGGATTTTATAGATGGTTTGCCCAGATTGAGGAAGGGAAACACCAGTATTTGCGTTATAGTTGGTAGACTAACTACGAGCGCTTACTTTATCCCAGTCAAGACCAAGAGGACGACAACTTGGTTAGCATCGGTATAGCTTAGAGAGATCGTCCGACTTCATGGGGCACCCTCCAGTATTGTTAGTGACCATGAACCATTCTTTACGAGTGAGTATTGGAGGAGCTTGTAGGAGGCACTAAGGACATAATTACGACTTAGCACCACCTATCACCCTCAGATGGATGGAAAAACAAAGAGGGTCAATAGGGTTCTCGAGGATTTATTTAGACTTTGTATCCTAGATTTTGGAGGGACTTGGGAGGAGCATCTCCCATTGGTAAAGTTTGCCTACAATAATAGTTATTAGACGAGTTTTGGTATGGCGCCCTTCAAGGCACTTTATGGACGACCCTGTAGATACCTTGGTGGGAGTCTACGGATAGACTTCTACTTAGGCCTGAGATGGTTAGAGAAACTTCAGAGAAGATATATTTTATTTGGAGATAGATGAAAGAAGCTCAGGGCAGGGAGAAGTCGTATGCTGATCGGAGGAGGACTGACTTAGAGTTCGAGGTAAAAGATATGGTCTTTATCAAGGTGTCACCTTTGAGGAATGTTGTTCGCTTTGGTTGGTAAGGAAGCTGGCGCAAAGGTTTGAAGGGCCATTCCCCACCGTAGAGAGGATAAGTTAGATGGCCTACAGGTTTAGACTACCAGAGAGAATGGTGGGAGTTCACGATGTTCTCCATGTCTCACACTTGAGGAAGTGCCTACATGATTACGTAAAGGAGTAGAGAAGAGTACCCTTAAGGATGTAGAGATTGAGAAGGAGGCATCAGTCTAAAAAGTTCCTACATGAATACTTGGATTGGAAATTAAGAAGCTATGAAAAAAGGAGATCAAGCTGGTTGAGGTACAATGGGGAGAAGATCGTGACGATGCGACTTGGAAACCAAAAGACAAGATTCGAGCTTCTTTTATGTTTCTCTTTGAGAGTACGTTCTTAATTCCTTTCTAAGCTTTTGAGTTTGAATACATTTTTCATATCATTTGAATCTTGATTCTTAGGTAGAAGCCTATGGATGATAGAAATGGTTGAAAACATGTGTTTGAGACATGTTATGTTTGACGGTTGCAAGTTGATGCAAGTGTTTGCTTGTGGATGCAGTGGATGCACACACACACACACTAGGTGCTAGATTAGGGGTTAGCTTAACTAGAGCACTTACATATTAATGTGTATGCATTTTAATTTACATTAAATATGAATGGAAATGGTTGAATCATCACTCAGATGTTGCATTTTGGTGAATGGTTGTTGCACACATGTAGAATTTATATGTTTTATTAGGACTCTTTTGCATACATATTGGATACATGGTACAAACATGAATTGCATTAAGGAGGACAACTGAATCAGTAAACCGCCTGATTTCATCATTAGCTTAAGAACATATACACAACACATTTTCATATGTTCGTACAAACCAGCAGAAATTTTAAGGACAATGTATGTTAGTGGTTGATGGACGAGTAAATGGGTGTAGGTTTGGCTGATAACAGTAATAACATTCTTCTAGTCTTAGAAATTTCGGGGATGAAATCCTTTAAGGAGGGGAAAATGTAACACCCCAAATTTTAATAAACAATAATTTTATGAAGAATATTAATAAAACAAATATTAATTAATAAAATATTCAAAAGAGGATAAAATGGACTTCATCATTGTGTTCCTTACGAAATTCGGGGTCAGATAGACTTTTGGTTTGCGTAAATCGGACTAAGTATGAATAAGATACGATCAATCGAAGTTTGAATTAAATAAAATAAATAAAATAGTTAATTCAGAATAGTGCAACGGTTATTAGACGTCCCAGGACCTATATGGGTCAACCCCTGTGTCGACACATATGTCGACCTACACAGGAGGTGGGTCGACCCACTTCAAGACGAGGCACGACCTGTGCTTGGCCAGACTAGCATTCTTCTAGATAATTCTTTTGTAGACTCATGTTGATGTGTTTTCTATGGTTTGGATTGAAATCCTAATATCATATGGGCTAAAATATCATGTCACACCTATAAATAGACTAGCAACCCTCACACTTTTCCTGCACAAATATTTCTTGATACTCTTCCTCCACTCTATTATGTTCTGAAAATAAAATTAGAGGAAAGTTGGGGTGTTGTCAAAATATAGATCTGAAAGAACATTCTGCTTGTACTTCTTTTTCAAAGGCCTTTTCTAGATCTATAACAAATCCCAGTGAGTTCTAAGTTATTTTTAGATTAGCAACCTAAATAAAAAAGGATTTTGACAGTAAAAATATATTGGATCTAAAAGTAACAATGTTTATAAGTTCACCTTTTGCATGTTATAATTCATTTTAATTACTATGAATTACCTGTTCCTTTTTCGGTTATTATTTGTTTATATGTACGTTCTTCTTCCTTATCCCTTCTTTATCATTTTTCTGTTTACAGTCTTATTATGCCTATTTATTCATTTTGTTCATTTTGAGCCTAGATCTCTTTCTCCCTTTTCTTTTGTTTTGCGTTGAGCCTAGGCTAACGAGAGCCTAGGCCTTTACTATTTGAGTTGCGTAAAATTGGAATATATGAAATAACGGTTAAAAAAGGGATTTGAGCATATTGGAATTTATGAATTATGGACTGTAAATTGAGGTTATTATAAAGGAAGAATATGCAACCTGTGAACCAGAATAGGTTATACTTAATTAAATATTAAGTAGATATATCATATGAAAATGTATGAATTGGAGTTAAGATGTACTTAATTATACATTAAGTAAAACATGTTATTGTAACTTGTAATTGGACAATAAGTAACATGTTATGTCATTGGACTTATTAATGAACTTAAATCATGTTAAGTTAAACCTGTATGATTAATAAGCGGGATAAAAGGGGTTGTAGATTACTTTTGTCAATTACAATCCGGGGATAAGAGGTCCTAGGTTACTTTCATTAATTACAATCTAAGAAATTACATGTTATGTCAGTGGGCTTATTAATGAACTAAAATCAAGTTAAGTTAAACCTGTATGATTAATAAGCAGGATAAAAGGGTTTGTAGAGTACTTTCGTTAATTACAATCTAGGGATAATAGGTTGTAGATTATTTTCGTTAACTACAATCTAAGAAATAACATGTTAGGTCACTATGCTTATTAATGAACTTAAATCATGTTAAGTTACACAAGTATGATTAAGAAGACGAGAGGGGTCCATTCCTTTGAGATATAAGGTGCTCATAGAAATCCTAGTTAACTTGGGGACCAAGACTCGGGGTGGCTTGTGTCATGTGCATTTTGTGTTGGACTTGTATTAGTCAGTATCCCTTGGTTATCAACGGGGCCTCGCACTAGGTATGGGTCAGAGCACACTTATACCGAACTAGGTAATAAGAGGTCCAAACGAGAGGTGGGTATAGGTGCGTTGCAGCATAGTTGTTAGTGTCCATGAGTCCGAAATTGGAATATAAGATGTTGTAACGGCTGCGATTAAGGCTGTATCTTTCTTTAGTTGATGGTTTTGGGACTGATAACCCCGAATGCCGTAGCTAGCACAGATTATTCACATCCTGTTTATGAAGCCGATCAATGTGTAGAAACTAGGTGACCTTACTCTTAAAGTTTTGATAGTTAGTGCATAAATTCTGGGATATGATTGAGAAGCCTATCTTATCTTTTTTCCATATTTTCTACTATACTGTATTTTCATGTCTTGTATTATTCAAGTGTCTGAATACTTCTTCATCTTATGATTATACAAAAAATCACTAGAACTGCCAGACTTATTGCCCAGCTTAATTTGTATCTCACTCTCTTTCTTTCCCCATAGGTTCTTATGGTGGTGGATCACATCGGTGACCGTAACTTATGGATTCGACTTGGACTTGGAACATTTCTTATTCCATGTATTGCTTCAATACATGTTCTATGACTATTGTTATGATTCATGAGGGATGTGATTTTTATGGTTTTGTATTTGTACTCGGATGTCTTACTTTTCACGATACAGATGTTTTATGATTATGGTTTTATGCTATTTCAAATTGTAAGGTTATAACCGATTCAATAATATTTAATGTTTTAAAAGTTTCCACTATATTTTATATTTCGTCTTGTTAATTTTCATCTTTGTTATTGATACATTATACCTATTGCGCTTCACAAAACTTAATGCATCCTCATATGGGTGACATTAAGGGATGTGGGGTGTCACACAATCTTTCGTTATGCGTTTACCTCACTTTTCTTCTTATTAATTACCATTATTGTTCAATTCATAAAATTTGAACTTTAATTTCTTGTTTATCAACTTTATTAGTGACCATAGAACCATGAAATAACCATAGAATGCCTAATTATAAGGCTACCGTAGAATAGAATGCCTAATCACAACGTTACCATAGAATAGAATGCCTAACCACAACGCCACCATAAAATAGAATGCTTAATCACAAGGCTACCACAAAATTCTGCTTCTTAAAATTAATCCACGCTTTTAATTTTATTCATAATAACTTTTTCTTATTTCATTTCACTTTTAATTACAACTTTCAAGTTATTGTCTTACTTTCACCATAGAACCATAACCATAGAATTATGCTTAATAAACTTAATTTACACTTTTAATTATAACGTTCATATTGTAATTTGGCTTACATACATATATATATCAAAACTGTCTCTGATGTTTTATTATAGTGTCTACACAATTATCGTAATATACTTTCCAACATGTTCAACTTGTCTTATTTTGATCCATTTATGTGTCTGTACAATTATCATAATAGGTTATGTAACACCCCATAATTTTATAACACACTAAAATGATAAATTAAAGAATACTTAATTAAATATTGGCAATTAAGTAAAACGGGCTGCGTCATTGCGTTCGACTCGGAATTCTACTTAGGATAGACTCCGAGTTTGCGTAAAACGGACATCGCATGAAGAAGATATTAAGGTTTGAAGTTTATATACGCACAAGAGAATTATATAAATATAATATCAATCAAACCAGTTCAAAATAATTCAAAATCAAATAGCGTAAGGAGAGCAGGAAATTTCCCGCTATGGGTGTCGGCCTGTGGGTCAACCCCATCAAGGGGGTGTCGACCCCTGTGCCGACTTCTGGGTCGACACACTAAGGAGGGTCGACCCCCGTACGGATCTAGGAAGATCCTTGCCTCCGAATTTGGAATGATTTCTAGCCTAGATTCTTTGGCTGATGACTATAAATAAGACCTCATTCTCATTGTTTTATTCATCCAAAAATAATGGCAACAACGGGATGCTTCTCCAACTCAGATTAAATTAACATTTTCTTCAGCAACGACGATTCATACGTATTCAAAAATTGATGATTCAACATCAACATTCTTTTCTCAGTTTTCTTAGATCCATTCTCTGTGAGTTTATGTTATTTTTATATATAAACACCTAAAAGTTATTCTGACATGTCTATGAATTGGATCTAAGCCTGCGACTATTGAATCATATCAGATCTGCCATAACTTGTGTATCTAGTTTAATGTTTAGATTTCATATGTCTATTCATGATATGCCTATTATGCTAGGTTGCTTGATCGGTTCTATTCTCCCATGTTCATCAAATCTATTCTTATACACCTATCTTGTCATTATGCCCAATTCTATCACTATATGCTTACTAGCTTCTATGCCTATTTCTACCATCATATGTCTATCTTATTCTTATGCTTATTTCTGTTCTCTTCCTTCTTCTTTTCCCTTTTTATTTTATAGCCAGGCTACCTTCGAGCCCAGGCATATCGCTGAAATATGAGAACGCGTGAAATTGAGAATGAGGAGAAAACATTAAAATTGGGACATAACTTGTATTGGGAAATTTGGGTATAACTTGAATTGAATACATGAATATGGATTTGGGGCATAAATCGAAGTGTGATTAAATATCTTAATTTGGGGCATATGGCACACAATGAACATGACTTGGGAAAGGGGCATGAAAACCTATAATGAAATAGGAACAATTGTTAAAGAATGAACATGCCCAGATTTACAGTAATTAGAAACTGTAACCGCGGTTAGACATGAGGTTAGATTACACTTGTGACAGAAGTCTGCCCGGAACTGACCAGCATATCCAGTGACCACAAGTGGTGAATCTAATGTGAGGGTTCTAAAGCGCATAAACATGTAATGTGCTAAGACACGAGGATAACTCCGATTTATGGTAGAAGTTTGCCCAGAACCGCCCGGCATGTCCAGCATCCACAAGTCGTAGGCTTAATGTGGGAGGTCTAGCGCATTATAACCCTAAATGAATAAATAGTAATGAACTTGAATACTTATACTTTTTGAATCCATAGGGATTACATGAACATGTTAAATTGAGTAGGGGTTAAGTAAACTTGCTTGAAACAGTGGGAGGTTAAGTATATATTGGAGTGATGGGTAATATATATATATATATATATATATATATAGGCCCACAAACTTAACCTGTTGGGGTTATGCAATCTTTTTACACAGGTAGGCATAAACTATGGAAATCCTAGTAGTGGGGTTGCAAGCCTAGGGGGAGGTTGTATCATCTTGTGTGTGGAACCCGTTTCTGTCAGTAACCGATATAGGTATCAAACGAGTACTACGAACTGGGTTGGAGTCTGATAACGCTTACCGAGCTGATTGTAAGAGATCCAAAAGAGGGGACGATGTGGGCTGCGCATTCCGACGGGGTTATGTGCGTGCATGGGTCCTGACTAGGGAGGCTAAGACGCCGAGACATCGGTAGATATGGTTGTGCACATCCTGTAAATAAAGGGTTGTCACTTTAGGAAGTGATACATCCTATTGTGGGGCCAGCACAGGGTATCCACAGAGTAGAGAGCCGGTCTATTGAGTTTGTAATTAGGGTACATCTAGTCTCGTTTGTTTACTAGCCCTATATTATCCTTAGGGGTAACACCGGTATATTCAGTTGGGCTGCCTGTTATTGTGTGGGTGTAAAACCTCTCACTAGAAGTACACCTAAGTCTACCATCTTGTACTTGGTGGGGACCATCTTGTTCTTGTGATACTAGTATTGGTGCAGAGAAAGAAAAGTGTTAGGGGAGCACTATTTATTCGATCCTGTTTACTTTGTCATACTTGCTTTATGTGCTATATCTCGTTTATCCAGTTTATATGCCTGTCATGATGCTTTTACTTATTTATATGCTAAACTTATGTTTGACCTATTTTGTTTCCTATTCTTTCTCTTCAGCCCTCCCCCTAATTTCTCAGGGTGGGAACACTCAAGCTTGATCAAGACTCTTCTTTCATTCTGCTTGGAGCCGCTAGATGTACTGCTTGGTTTCGTAACTTCTCTGCTATGGCTAAAGTTTTGGGGATTATTCTCTTTTCATATTATTGCACTCTGATGATTTTAGTACAAGATAGAAGTTTTAAATTGATGTACTTAGTTTTATGCATTTAAGACTTGTGATGTAACTATGTTTTGAACCACGATGTTTTCTGCTTAAATAAAGTTTAAAATTCCGTTGTTATTTTATATCTATCTTGTTATGTTTCTGTTTACCTATAACACTTCACGAAACTTAATGGATTCTGATAAAGAGTGACATTAACGGACGTGGGGTGTCACACTTGGTATCAGAACTGAACGTTACCAGATCGGATAAAAGATTTTAAAAATTGTTTTCAAAATGGTTTTAAATGAAAGCATTTTCAAAAGAAAAGTTTGTTTTGAAAAACATATTCCCCAAAGCCATATGTAATATCTTTCGATTATCTATTTGAATCCCTTTTTCTTTTTCTTTTCAGCATGTCTGGGGAACCTAATATTCCTGAGGGCATTACGATACCAGGCTGGTTCCGTAGGTATCTTGAGGCCATGGCTCCTGCTGGTGGTCAAGTAGACATTCCTCCCCCAGTTGCACCGTTGTTTCACCTCCTCCACCGCGTGCTGATATTTTTTCTAAGATATGCAAAGATTTCTGTACTATGGGTGGAAAGCCATTCCGAGGAATGAAAACTTTCATAGAGGCAAGGAATTGGCTTAAAGAGATGGAGGATTTTTTGGAATTTTTCGAAGTTGACGATCCTATAAAGATCCAGTTAGTCGCTTGGCTACTGGAAGATGAGGCTTCATTCTGGTGGGAAGTGACGCAAGCAAGGCGTCTAGTGGGGACTTGGAATGATTTCTGATAGAGATTCAAAATGAAGTTTCTTTCCCATTTGAGAAAAGTATGCAAATGGAAACGTTTTTGGCGCTCAAGCAAGGAGGCATGACTGTCAACGAATATGTTAATAAGTTCAATCAATTGCGAGGTTTGGAGCTAGTAGATACCCCGCATAAGAAAGCTTTACGGTTTGCTTTAGGATTGAATTAACCCTTTCATGGGCTGGCTATGTCTCATATTCTGATGGGTGCAACTTTTGAGAAACTCGTTGATATGCCATTAATGAATGAGGAAGAAAAAGGTGAAAAGAAAGAGGCTATAGTTGAGGAAACACAAAACAAGAAAGTGTGGCCCAAGAAAGGACAAAAAAAAGAAGGGCAGAAAGAACAAGGTCAGAGACAAGAGGAAGTGTCATAATTGCGGACGCGAGGGTCACTTGATCAAGGACTGCAAAAGAAAGTAGAATGCTTGTTTCAATTGTAGAGAGGTCAGATATTTTTCTAAGGAGTGTCCGAAGAAGCAAGGACAAGGTCAAAGGTAAGGATCATCTCAAGGGCAGGTGCATGCTCTCGTGGCTAGTGCACCAGAAATAGGTAGGAAAGTCTCCGTTGACGGTTTGATTTCTCTTTCCAATCATCCTATTAGAACTCTTTTCGATTCTAGTGCTTCACATTCATTTATATCTGATTCTGTGGTTGAGTCTCTGCACCTTAGTATTAGTATGGTTGTGTATCCCATTTTTGTCTCAAACCTCATTGGTGGTACAACTCATCTGTCTATGATTTGTCAGGGTTTGAGAATATCTGTGTTGGGCATCGAGTTTGAGTGCGATGCATATGTGCTTGGTTTCATGGGCTATGGTTTGATTCTAGAGATGGATTGGCCAGCCATGTATAGTTCCATTCTCGATTGTGAGAGGAGGGTCGTTAGACTTTTGACTTTCCATGGGAGGACCCTCGAGATTTCTTGTGACCCTAAGGTGTATGTCATGCTTAGTTTCGTAGAGTAACTTGATGCATCTATCGATGATCTGCGATCTGTACCAGTAGTCTGTGAGTATCCTGTTGTTTTTGATGAGGTTCGGGGCTTACCTCCGAGGCACGAGATTGATTTCCGTATATACTTGGTGGACAGTGCAAAGCCAGTTGCATTGCTTGTGCGCTATATGGCTCAAAAAGAAAGAAGGGAGCTCAGCAAGCAAGTAGGCGAGCTACATGAGAAAGGGTTTATTAGGCGAAGCATATCTGAATGGGGTGCTCCAATAGTATTCGCCCCTAAGGCGGATGGTTCGCTTCGCTTATATGTGGATTACAGAGAGTTGAATAAACTCACTATGAAAAATAGGCGCCCAGTCCCGGGGATAGATGATCTATTTGACCGGCTTGTTGGTGCATTTGTTTTCTCTCAGTTAGACTTGGCCACAGGGTTTCATCGGTTGAGGGTAGCCGAGAACAATATAGACAAGACCGCTTTTAGAACTCCAAATGGTTTCTTCGAGTGGCTCGTTATGCCTTTTGGGTTGAAGAATGTACCCACCTATTTTGTTGATCTGATGAGTAGGGTGTTTCGGGAGTTTCTAAATAAGTTTGTGGTAGTCTTTGTTGGTGACATATTGATTTTCTCAAAGAGCAAGGAAGAACATTCCTTACATTTAACGGAGGTTTTGAAAACTCTTTGTGCACACCAGCTTAAGGCGAAGTTCTCCAAATGTCATTTTTGGAGAAAAGAAGTGAGATTTCTAGGGCATGTGGTATATAAATATGGAATAACATTTGATCCCGCAAAGGTAGCTGCAGTTCAAGATTGGCAAATCCCAAAAAATGCAACGGAGGTGAGAAGTTTTTGGGGTAAGCAGGCTATTATAGGAAGTTCATTAAGGACTTCGCAAAGATATCATCCCCACTCACCAGGCTGACGAAGAAGAATCTGACATTTTCATGGGATATAGATTGTGATGAGGCTTTCCATCGATTGAAGAGGGCTCTGACAACAGCCCTAGTCTTGACCTTACCCAATGGGAACAAAGTGTTCACAGTATACACTGATGCGCGTGGTACAGGGCTTGGTGCGGTTCTGATGCAAAAGGGAAGGAAATTATGTTACGGAGATAGACAACTAAGAGTTCATGAGAAGAACTAACCTAACCATGACTTAGAGCTAGCGACCATAGTATTCACGCTTAAGATGTGGTGCCATTATCTACTTGGATAGAAGTTCGAGTTGTACACCGACCATAAATCTCTCAAGTGCTTGTTCTCGCAGAAAGATTTCAATTTGAGGCAACAAAGATGGATGGAGTTCCTAGCATCCTATGACTTTGAGATTGCTTATACCCCTGGCAAGGGTAATGTGGTGGTAGACGCATTGAGTAGGCAGAGGATGACGTTTAGTCCTTTGTTTGTGGATAGGAGAAGCTTGGAGTTTATATCGACTTTTGATTTTAGACCCTCCACCGAGTTTATACCTGGTTTATTGGAATCACTGGAAGTGCGACCTACTCTTTTGGATCAGATAGGAACTTCACAGCGAGAGGATCCATAGATTTCAGACATCTTGGATAGGCTCAGTAGAGGGGAAACTTCAAGTCACCTCAATAGATATTCCATAGATGATAGTGGGTGGTTGCAATGAGATGGAAGGCTTTGTGTTCCCCGAGTCGGGAGTTTGTTGAAGACAGTCCTAGAGGTAGCCCGTCATTCTAAGATGACTATTCATCCAGGCGGTGATAAAATGTACCGAGATATGAAGAGTGTTTTTCTTTGAGTTGGAATGAAGAAAGATTTAGCGAAGTTTGTTTCTCGATGTTTGATATGCCAACACGTCAAAGCAGAGCAAAGGAAACCTGGGGGTTTGCTTCATCCTTTGGAGGTCCCACAGTGGAAGTAGGAGAGCATCTCTATGGATTTCATCGATGGTTTGCCTAGATCAAGGAAAGGAAACATCAGTATTTGGGTTATAGTAGACATACTTACTAAGAGCACTCATTTCATTCATGTTATGAGTAAGAGGACAACGGCATGGTTAGCAGCCATTTATCTTCGTGAGATAGTCGGTCTGCATGGAGTACCTTCCAGTATTGTGAGTGAGCGTGACCCCATTTTCACCAGTGAGTTTTGGAGAAGCTTGCAAGAAGCATTAGGTACACAATTGTGTTTGAGCACCGCTTATCACCCTCAGACCGATGGATAGACGGAAAGGTTGAATAGAGTCCTTGAGGATCTTTAAAGACTGTGTATCCTAGACTTCGAAGGAACTTGGGAAGAGCATCTTCCTTTAGTAGAGTTTTCCTACAACAACAGTTATCAAGCTAGTATTGGCATGGCACCCTTCGAAGCATTATACGGGCGACCCTGTAGATCACCGACTTGTTGGTGGGAGTCCACAGAAAGGCTTCTACTTGGACCTGAGATGGTTAGAGAAACTTCAGAAAAGATTGACCTTATCCATAGACGCATGAAGACAGCTTAGGACAGGCTGAAGTCCTACGCAAATAGGAAAAGGGCTGACATTGAGTTTGAAGCAGGAGACATGGTTTTCATTAAGGTATCACCTTTGAGGAATGTGATTCGTTTTGGATTCGTAGGGAAATTGGCACCAAGTTTTATAGGCGATTTCCCATAACAGAAAGGATTAGCCAAATGACATATAGAGTAAAGTTACCAGAGAGATTGTCCGACATTTATGATGCTTTCACGTTTCTCATTTCCAGAAGTGCTTGCATGATACCACAGAAGTACTTGAGCCGAGTATGCTTGAGGAAGTGGAGTCGGAACGGGAGGCGACGGTTAGATGAGTTCCTACCCATATTATTGGATCAGAAGTTAAGAAACTATGCAACCGAGAGGTCAAGTTGATAACAGTTCAGTGGGGAGATAACCAAGAGGATGCAACTTGGGAAACCGAAAACAAGGTTCGCACTTCGTACCCTTTTCTTTTCAAGGGTATGTTCTTAACTTCCTTTCCAAATCTTTTATTCATACTTATTTCTATCATTTAAGTATATCCTATAGATCGAATCTTCGACCTATAGGTAGGAATCCCATGGATGTAAACATGTGTTTGAGGCATGTTATGTTTGATGGATGCAAGTGGATGTAAGTGGTTGCTAGTGGTTGCTCATGGGTGCATACACACACATTAGGCACTAGATCGGCTCAATCACTCTCATACTGTGTAACACCCCGTGTATTCTATAACGGTGAAATTCACAAATTGAAGTATAACTAATTTCAAAATCAAAGAATTAAGGGAAACGGGATACGCCATTGCGTTCGTCTCGGAATTCTACTAGAGATAGAGTCCGAGTTTGCGTAAAACGGATATCGTATGAAGAAGATATGAACGAACGAAGTTGGGCGAAAAACCAGAAAACGGGTCAGAATGCACTGGCACACTTGGGAAGTGCACCAGAACAAAAATGAACTGGAGCACTTGGGAAGTGCGCCAGTACATTTTTAGCCTGGCGCACCTGCCAAATGCGCCCAGGTCAGAATGACCTGCTGGTCAGGTCTTGGCTGGCCTGGTCTGTGTTTGGTCGATTTTCTGAGCCTTGCCTTGTCACTAGGGCTAGGTGTCAGCTCCTGATTGGCCTCTCCTTCAAACGAATGGCTATTATTGAACCAAGCTCCATCGACGGTCTAAATCAACTCACACACTCTATAAAAAGGACCTAAGACTAACCCTAATTCACACAAACTAAAATGGAGATGAGACCGTCATGCTGCTGAGGAGAGACTAAGGATAGCCGTCAGAAATAGAGAGACAATTAGGAGATAATTCAAAGCTTAAAGCAACGTCAATCAAATCAAAACAACGCCTACAACAAAGGATAGCATCTCCAAATTCAGAATTCAGATTCCTGAATTGAAGATTCATCATACGTTGTAAGTAGAGTGCTATTCCGATGTGAATAATTAATTGCGTTTGATTTGTGTAAAATGCGAAATGGAATTGTGGCGACAAAAATCTATATTTGTATGTTGTTTTGATTCTAAATGATTTGGGAATGTTATGGTATACGATTGGATATTTGCAAGACTGTGATTTGCGTTGGAAGTTAACAACGAAATGGAATTGTGGCGATAATAATCTATATTTGTACGTTATTTTGATTCTAAACGATTTGGAAGTGTTATGGTATACGATTGGATTCATACAAGTATATGATTTATGTTGACAACCATATGTTGTGGAATTTAAATTGGAATTCATGCAAGTATATGATTCATTATTATGCTAAAATGAGGTACATACTTTTATGATCACTTTTAGTGTGTAATTGGACTAGGCTATGTACTATGATTTATATGAATCTATGTTGAATTTGGCAAGTCATACTTTTGTGTTAGAAACAAAAGTAAGCACCTTTATGAACATGACCAAACTATGTTTAGTATTATGCCTAGTTGAATTATGTTTTAGGCCTAAGTTGTTATCAAAACCATATGGTGATATATGTGACACAATTAAGTTAGATTTACATCCCAATTGCAAGTTTACAATGATTCATGTATTATTTATGCCATGATTACATGAATAGAATGATTCATGTTTAAGTATTATTTATGCCATGATTATATGAATAGAACGATTCATGTTTAAGTATTGTTTATGCCATAATTATATGAATAGAATGATTCATGTTTAAGTATTGTTTATGCCATGATTATATGAATAAAATGATTCATGTTATGCCATGATTATATGATGTTACAATTGCAAGTTCACATGTGCCAACCTTATGTTAATTGAATCATTCGTTGCAAGTTCATGCGTTCACACTCCCCTTTTTCATGTTACCTTATAAACACCATGTTATAAGCCTCCCCTTTTCATTTGGCTAAATTGGGTTTAAGTATTAAACCCAACACACCTTACATTGGAGCGAACGTGTAAAACGGGGGTAATGACGTTTGGGCTAAAATATAGAACATATGTGTTGGCATGTTTGACGCATGCCAACAACCTTGAAAAACAATTAAGTGGCATAAATAAATTTTAATCAATAAAGATGAATTTGAATAATGGGCCGCAAATATTTACATATAAAAAGAAAAGAGACAAAATATGTAAATGTAGAAAACACGATGTGTTTAACCCGAGGTTGGATTGAGTTGTGATGTAAACCTGCCCGGAACCGCCCGGCTGTCCAGTAGTCACAACAATACCTATCCAATGTGGGTGGTTAAACACGGAGCCCAATAAGGACCCGAGGTTAGACTGAGTTGTGGCGTAAGACTGCCCGGACCCAACCGGCAACATGCAGCCACAACAATACCTGTCTAATGTGAGAGGTTGAGGCTTTAATAAGACAATTAAGGCTGAGTCAGGATTGATAGGATTAAGTAAATTATATTAATACTTAATCAAAATGGAACATGCTAAACTATACAGACTGATTGGGGGTTAGGTTTATAAAACACTTAACCGACTTAGCATGTTGGCTAGAAATAGAAAACCAAGTAGCGGGGGACCCTTTTCAGCAGTAACCCTACAAGGTGTATCGGGATACCCTGAACTAGGCAGGGTGGGGCACGATTACTGGGCTGACTGTAAGAGGTCAAATCGATGGCGGTGGTGCAGCAGTGTAGGTTCTAACGGGGTGAGGGCGTGCACACACTCCGGCGCAGAAAAATAAGGCACTGGGCACCAGTAGCATACCTGTGCATTCTAGAATTGTGTCGGGCCGCCACCATGGGACTTGATACACCCCATGGTGGGACCAGCATAGGTAACTACAACATCGGGGGCCGTAAGACACATGTAACTATGCAAGTAGGAGACGATCATCAGAAATGGATCACTTCACCCTGATTATGGGGTGCCTGTTGGGAACTAGTTTATATGGGTACAGAGATTAATATGGGGTACGATAGTATATTTAACCCTAGACCACTTAACTTAGTTTATGGTGCTTTCCCATTTCCAGTTTATACTTATCATACCCAGTTCTTTATTCATAGACTGAATAGTCCTAGACTTACTTAGGCTTTATGTCTGACTCTACTTTTCTTTCGCCTTCTTTTCTTTTGTCCCCCCCCCCCCAGGTCCATAGGGAGGGAACACCGCAGCTTGACCAGATTTCACATCCAGCTTAAAGAGAAAGAATGTATTGCTTGGATCTTTTCCGTTTTGGACTATGGCTTTGGACAACAATTATAGGACTTTTGCAGTTTATTTATGTTTTCTTTGTGCTTCTTTAATAATGTAATCAAGACAGTTATGAAGTTGTTATGTCTTTGGAAGAATTGTAAGACAAGTATGGCATGTTTTTGTGAACACGTATTTTAATGAAATAAAAGATGTTGTTGTTTTTCGCTGTTCAAAAATATGTGTTCTTATATCTGTCTTGTATATCTGTGACTTATACTTATAAACCTCCACAAAAATTAGGGCATTCCCTTTGAGAGTGACCCTAACGGAGGTGGGGTGTTTCACTTGGTATCAGAGCATAGGTTTACCAGATAAGATAAAAAGTTTTGAAAATTTATTTTCAAAAAGGAAATTTAAAGAAGCATTTTTAAAAGATAAAATATTATTTTATTTAAAAAAAAAGGCAAAGTCCCCCAAAGCCATAGGTATTATCTCTTATCCTTCGTTTTGAATCTATCCTTTCTGTTTCAGCATGTCTGGAGACCTTACTCCCCAGCAGCTGACGCTTTCACTCCTCCTCCTCCACGTGAACCAGCAAGCGGAAGAGTCCCAGAACAGGAAGACGAATAATAGTCAAACAAGAAAGGATCGTAACAGTAATAACAAGAAACGAGAAAAAAGGAAATGTTGTTTCTGCGGAATTCTTGGACATCTGGAGGGAGACTGCAGGAAGAAGAAGAGGAGGATGAATGCTACTTGCTTTCAGTGTAGGGAGACAGGCCACTGGGCTAGGGACTGCCCAAGGAAGAAGGAGACAAAGGCAGAAAACTCTCAAGAGAAGAAAGAGGTCAAGCCCAACGATTCTCAGAATAAGAAGGTAGACTCCGAGAAAGAAGGCAAGAACGGCAACTCACGTGATAAAAGGAAATGCAATTTCTGTGGTACGGAAGGGCACATAGCCAAGGATTGTAGAAAGAGGAAGAGAAAGCAAGGTGAATGTTTTCATTGAGGGGAGATTGGACACATCAGCAAAGACTGCCCTAAGAAGCTGACCGGACCTTCTGGGGGTACATCGTTAACTTCTTCTAGATGCTTTGTTTTATCTTGTTTCTCTCCTCGATCCTATCTTGCGAACCATAGGTAGAATCTTTTTGGATGTAAACATGTAATTGAAACATGTTATGGATGATGGTTGCAAGTGGTTGCAAGTGATTGCTAGTGGTTGCTCGTGGTTGCATATACACACACAATCTAGGTTATAGATCGGCTCAGTCACTTCATATTGCATATGCATATATGTATTTATATTCGTATATGGTTGAAGTTTAATGTGTTGTCATATGGATGTTGCATTTATATGAATGGTTGAGCACTCATGTAGAATCATGAATAGGAAAATTTGCATACATGATGGATTCATGACACTTACATAATTTGCATTAAGGAGGTCAACTGAATCGGTAGACCGACTGATTTTGCATTAGATAAGTACATGTACACACACACTTCGCATATTATCATGAAGCATTAGAAGTCTTTTAAGGACAATGGATGCTCGTGTTTGATGGATGAGTAGATGGATGTTTGGATGTTAGGATATACATTCTTCCTAACTTGAAGATTTCGGGGACGAAATCCTTTTAAGTGGGGGAGAATGTAACACCCCGTGTATTCTATAACGGTGAAATTCACAAATTGAAGTATAACTAATTTCAAAATCAAAGAATTAAGGGAAACGGGATACGCCATTGCGTTCGTCTCGGAATTCTGCTAGAGATAGAGTCCGAGTTTGCGTAAAACGGATATCGTATGAAGAAGATATGGACGAACGAAGTTGGGCGAAAAACCAGAAAACGGGTCAGAATGCATTGTCGCACTTGGGAAGTGCGCCAGAACAAAAATGAACTGGCGCACTTGGGAAGTGCGCCAGTACATTTTTAGCCTGGCGCACCTGCCAAGTGCGCCCAGGTCAGAATGACCTGCTGGTCAGGTCTTGGCTGGCCTGGTCTGTGTTTGGTCGATTTTCTGAGCCTTGCCTTGTCACTAGGGCTAGGTGTCAGCTCCAGATTGGCCTCTCCTTCAAACGAATGGCTATTATTGAACCAAGCTCCATCGACGGTCTAAATCAACTCACACACTCTATAAAAAGGACCTAAGACTAACCCTAATTCACACAAACTAAAATGGAGATGAGACCGTCATGCTGCTGAGGAGAGACTAAGAATAGCCGTCAGAAATAGAGAGACAATTAGGAGATAATTCAAAGCTTAAAGCAACGTCAATCAAATCAAAACAACGCCTACAACAAAGGATAGCATCTCCAAATTCAGAATTCAGATTCCTGAATTGAAGATTCATCATACGTTGTAAGTAGAGTGCTATTCCGATGTGAATAATTAATTGCGTTTGATTTGTGTAAAATGCGAAATGGAATTGTGGCGACAAAAATCTATATTTGTATGTTGTTTTGATTCTAAATGATTTGGGAATGTTATGGTATACGATTGGATATTTGCAAGACTGTGATTTGCGTTGGAAGTTAACAACGAAATGGAATTGTGGCGATAATAATCTATATTTGTACGTTATTTTGATTCTAAATGATTTGGAAGTGTTATGGTGTACGATTGGATTCATACAAGTATATGATTTATGTTGACAACCATATGTTGTGGAATTTTAATTGGAATTCATGCAAGTATATGATTCATTATTATGCTAAAATGAGGTACATACTTTTATGATCACTTTTAGTGTGTAATTGGACTAGGTTAAGTACTATGATTTATATGAATCTATGTTGAATTTGGCAAGTCATACTTTTGTGTTAGAAACAAAAGTAAGCACCTTTATGAACATGACCAAATTATTTTTGGTATTATGCCTAGTTGAATTATGTTTTAGGCCTAAGTTGTTATCAAAACCATATGGTGATATATGTGACACAATTAAGTTAGATTTACATCCCAATTGCAAGTTTATAATGATTCATGTATTATTTATGCCATGATTACATGAATAGAATGATTCATGTTTAAGTATTATTTATGCCATGATTATATGAATAGAACGATTCATGTTTAAGTATTGTTTATGCCATAATTATATGAATAGAATGATTCATGTTTAAGTATTGTTTATGCCATGATTATATGAATAAAATGATTCATGTTATGCCATGATTATATGATGTTACAATTGCAAGTTCACATGTGCCTACCTTATGTTAATTGAATCGTTCGTTGCAAGTTCATGCGTTCACACTCCCCTTTTTCATGTTACCTTATAAACACCATGTTATAAGCCTCCCCTTTTCATTTGGCTAAATTGGGTTTAAGTATTAAACCCAACACACCTTACATTGGAGCGAACGTGTAAAACGGGGGTAATGACGTTTGGGCTAAAATATAGAACATATGTGTTGGCATGTTTGACGCATGCCAACAACCTTGAAAAACAATTAAGTGGCATAAATAAATTTTAATCAATAAAGATGAATTTGAATAATGGGCCGCAAATATTTACATATAAAAAGAAAAGAGACAAAATATGTAAATGTAGAAAACACGATGTGTTTAACCCGAGGTTGGATTGAGTTGTGATGTAAACCTGCCCGGAACCGCCCGGCTGTCCAGTAGTCACAACAATACCTATCCAATGTGGGTGGTTAAACACGGAGCCCAATAAGGACCCGAGGTTAGACTGAGTTGTGGCGTAAGACTGCCCGGACCCAAC
This sequence comes from Allium sativum, assembly GCA_030737875.1. NCBI lineage: Eukaryota > Viridiplantae > Streptophyta > Magnoliopsida > Asparagales > Amaryllidaceae > Allium > Allium sativum. The sequence goes on along the minus strand of CM060926.1, from coordinate 1,009,609,304 downwards.
CGGCAACAGGCAGCCACAACAATACCTGTCTAATGTGAGAGGTTGAGGCTTTAATAAGACAATTAAGGCTGAGTCAGGATTGATAGGATTAAGTAAATTATATTAATACTTAATCAAAATGGAACATGCTAAACTATACAGACTGATTGGGGGTTAGGTTTATAAAACACTTAACCAACTTAGCATGTTGGCTAGAAATAGAAAACCTAGTAGCGGGGGACCCTTTTCAGCAGTAACCCTACAAGGTTTATCGGGATACCCTGAACTAGGCAGGGTGGGGCACGATTACTGGGCTGACTGTAAGAGGTCAAATCGACGGCGGTGGTGCAGCAGTGTAGGTTCTAACGGGGTGCGGGCGTGCACACACTCTGGCGCAGAAAAATAAGGCACTGGGCACCAGTAGCATACCTGTGCATTCTAGAATTGTGTCGGGCCGCCACCATGGGACTTGATACACCCCATGGTGGGACCAGCATAGGTAACTACAACATCGGGGGCCGTAAGACACATGTAACTATGCAAGTAGGAGACGATCATCAGAAATGGATCACTTCACCCTGATTATGGGGTGCCTGTTGGGAACTAGTTTATATGGGTACAGAGATTAATATGGGGTACGATAGTATATTTAACCCTAGACCACTTAACTTAGTTTATGGTGCTTTCCCATTTCCAGTTTATACTTATCATACCCAGTTCTTTATTCATAGACTGAATAGTCCTAGACTTACTTAGGCTTTATGTCTGACTCTACTTTTCTTTCGCCTTCTTTTCTTTTGTCCCCCCCCCCCCCAGGTCCATAGGGAGGGAACACCGCAGCTTGACCAGATTTCACATCCAGCTTAAAGAGAAAGAATGTATTGCTTGGATCTTTTCCGTTTTGGACTATGGCTTTGGACAACAATTATAGGACTTTTGCAGTTTATTTATGTTTTCTTTGTGCTTCTTTAATAATGTAATCAAGACAGTTATGAAGTTGTTATGTCTTTGGAAGAATTGTAAGACAAGTATGGCATGTTTTTGTGAACACGTATTTTAATGAAATAAAAGATGTTGTTGTTTTTCGCTGTTCAAAAATATGTGTTATTATATCTGTCTTGTATATCTGTGACTTATACTTATAAACCTCCACCAAAATTAGGGCATTCCCTTTGAGAGTGACCCTAACGGAGGTGGGGTGTTTCATACTGCGTATGGATGTGTGTGCATTTTCTTCTTTTTGATGGATGAAAGTGGGTGTATCACCATATGGATGTTGCATTTGGATGAATGATTGTGCACACATATAGAACTTACATGATATAATAGGATTATTTGCATACATGTTGGATTCATGGCACTGGCATACCTTGCATCAATGAGGTCGACTGAATCAGTTTACCGCCTGATCTTTCACACTAGTATAGGGACATGTACACACACATTTGCATATGTTCATATAATCATTAGAGAACTTTTAAGGACAATGAATGTCTATGATCGGTGGATGAGTAGATGGACGTGGATGTTAGGATATACATTCTTCTTAACTTGGGTATTTCGGGGATGAAATCCTTTAAGTAGGGGAGAATGTAACACCTCCTAATTTTATAACACATTAAAATGATAAATTGAAGAATACTTAATTAAATATCAGGAATTAAGTAAAACGGGATGCGCCATTGTGTTCGTCTCGGAGTTATGCTTAGGATAGACTCTGAGTTTGCGTAAAACGGACATCGTATAAAGAAGATATTAAGGTTTGAAGTTCATATACACACAAGAGAATTATATAAATATAAAACCAATCAAAAAGTTCAAAATAATTCAAAATCAAATAGCGGAAGGGGAGCGGGAAATTTCCCACTATCGGCGTCGACCCATGGGTCGACCCCATAAAGGGGGTGTCGACCCCTGGGTCGACACACTAAGTGGGGGTCGACCCCCATACGGATCTTGGGAGATCCCTGCCTCCAAACTTGGACTGATTTCTGGCCTAGATTCTTTGGTTGATGACTATAAATAAAACCTTATTCTCATTGTTTTATTCATCCAAAAACAATAGCGACAACGGGATGTTTCTCCAACTCAGATTAAACTAACCTTTTCTTCAGCAACGACGATTCATACGTATTCAAAGATCACTGATTCAACATCAACACGCTTTTCTCAGTTTTCTTAGATCCATTCTCTATGAGTCTACATTATTTTTAGATATAAACACTTAAAAGTTATTCTGACATGTCTATGAATTGGATCTAAGCCTGTGACTATTTAAATCATATCAGATCTGCCATAACTTGTGTATCTAGCTTACTGTTTAGATCTCATATGTCTATTCATGATATGCCTATTATGCTAGGTTTCCTAATCAGTTCTATTATCCCATGTTCATCAAATCTGTTCTTATATGCCTATCTTATTCGATCATGTTTACCTTTTCATACCTGCCTTATGTGCTATATCTCGTTTATCCAGTTTATATGCCCGTCATGATGCTTTTACTTATTTATATGCTAAAAGTAACTAGACTCGCTAGACTTATGTCTGACCTATTTTGTTTCGTATTCTTTCTCTTCAACCCTCCCCCTAATTTCTCAGGGTGGGAACACTCAAGCTTGATCAGGACTCTTCTTTCATTCTGCTTGGAGCCGCTGGATGTACTGCTTGGTTTCGTAACTTCTCTGCTATGGCTAAAGTTTTGGGGATTATTCTCTTTTCATATTATTGTACTCTGATGATTTTAGTACAAGACTGAAGTTTTAAATTGATGTAATGAGTTTTATGCATTTTAGACTTGGGATGTAACTATGTTTTGAACCACAACGTTTTCTGCTTAAATAAAGTTTTAAACTCTGCTGCTATTTTATATTTACCTTGCAATGTTTCTGTTTCTGTTTACCTATAACGCTTCACGAAACTTAATGCATTCTGATAAAGAGTGACATTAATAGACGCGGGGTGTCACAAGTTACATTCCTCTATAGTTATCAAGTATTCAATTTGATTTCTCATTTCCTTTCTTTACATAACACCTTTTAGTTACGTTACCCTTTTTCTTTCCGTCCTTGTAAATTTATCCTTCAGAAAGTTAGGCATGTTCCTATTTGAATGGTTACCGAAATCACATAATAATATATTTTTATAATCTAAGGTAATTGCAGAAATAGAAACTCATAATTGCAATATATTCTTTTTAATCATTTTTAGGTCATCGAAAATTGCACAATACGATTAAATCCCTATTTCACACTAGTTCATGCCTTTATTTTTTTCCTACTTATAATTATGTTATCTATTTTTCTTAAAGACCAAAGTGCGGAAATATGTTCATTTTTCCCCTAGTCAATCAATCTAGGCTATCTCTAACTCCATAGTTTAATAGTTATGCAGAAATTCATTTTTCATTTTATATCTCAGTTTGTCATAATTATAGTAAATTTGGACGCATTTGGGCTTATACCCCTTTTTCTTTCAGTCCCAGCATTTTTTATATTCATCCAATTATAAATCTGAAAGGTAATTTTAACAAGTAAATATGAGGAATTTTAGGTTTACCATTCAACTACAAATTCACTGTATGTTATATTGATTTTGTCATGTCAATCTGTGTCATAGTCATTTGACAAGTCATATCAAGTTTGCTTATTTTCAGCTTGGATTCCCTTTCATTTCAGTATTGGTGCTCTATATTCATTTATCCCTAGACTATGTAGTTAAATCCCTGCTAAATCTTGCAATATCCTCGCTATAGCCCATAGTGTTCTTCAACATGCTATGCTATTTCAATTTAGCGTTGGTGAACAGTAAATCCGTTTTAAGCCCCATTATTTTTTGTTAGGTCTGCTTTAGCATCTACTTTAGCAGTATTGACATGTAAGTCTTGATTTGACTAGTTCTCTTTTTAAAAAGTTCTGTAAATTTAGCGTAAAGGGCTAAATTTAAGGCATAAACGCCTAATATATAGTAATAATCAATTATACTTATCAAATTTAGCATGCATAACTATGATATTCATTGAGTTTTCTATGTAAGTTTAATTAATATTAGTTTCTTGTACACATATAATGTGAGAAAGATGATTAATTAATTTTTAAATAATTGGTTTTACATCTAACGAACTTTTCTGCTCCTCCACTATTTCCCTGCTTTATCCACGCTACACTTTTTGCACCCCCGCAACTATAGAACCGCTAAGCGCTTTAACTGCATAGTCCCCAAATTATCAAATCCTCTTTTATTCATAATTCCAATTGAATTATATTTTCCAATGCGTGCAAACAAAAAGGATTATAATTAATTGCATAAAATTAGGCACACAAGTCTGTCGTATACATCTGCCAATATTGCAGTTTTAGGAATATATTTTGCGCCTAACTAAGATTTAACATAAAATTGTAAAATTAGACGTAGAAAGGGAAAAGAGGGCTGAGAAAGTATCTTATTAATCTTACAGGAACCAAACGATAATAATTGCCACTATTAAAAAGAATAATTTAAATCCACTCACTTGGGATTTGCACTCCAAGTTTTGGATCTGATTTGGATTTAGGTTTGTTATCTATGGTCTTTCATATTTGAATTTACAAACTATATTTTTCACGAAGGTACAAATCTGAATCCAAGAGGAATAAAAGAAATTCTTTAAATTCAGATCTGAAGAACTTGCCTCGTATGGATGAAGAATTTGAGCATCGAAACCTTAAATCTATAACATCTGCCTCTAAATATTGAATCAGATAACCTAAATCTAATATGTTCTACTTCTGAAGAATTAGGAGGAGAAGGGGAATGACACAGCTTCCGCACCCACTTAGAAAAATACTAGTTTGATGGCTAGCCCTGTAGATTTATTTATAGATGTCCAAATAAACCACATCCATAGGATTTAAAATAATAAAAATATAACCATAAAAAAAACAAGATGTTCAAATGTGGCTTGGGTTGATCTACTACTAATTTGGATTGACATAAGGGTCGACCCAACCCTTACATGGGTCGACCCACCCCAAATTTTGGTTGACCGAAACATGTATTTACACATTGGGCCATGTTTCCTTCATGTTTTGATTGTGCATGATTAATTCTTTTGATCGTTCGTTTTTAACATTATTTTCTTTTTCAATTTCATTTGATTATCTTCCTTTTTTGACACACATTTAATTGTAAATTCAAACACATACAACTGGAATTAATACGCGATATATTTTGAAAATAAATATATTCAACACATTTACACTTATAAATATTTTCCGACACAAGACCTCGAACGTTAATATCTATTCCGTATGAACTCCCTTCAAAACATATTATATATGTAAATTAATTATAAAATCAATACGAACACAATTGTACACATTTCATAGCCAAATTTTGACAATTCCAAAAATGTCTATTTTCCATTATTAATTAATTATGTAATTATTTTGATTACTTTTATTATTAAAAATGCGGGATGTTACACTAGAAAAAAACGAATTAAACTTCATTATCTTCTTCCGTTTTCATTCCTTAATCTTAAAACAAAATAATGAATAATCCTAACCTTAATCTTACTGAAAACATTGAGCAAACATTTGAATCATTCAAGAATATACTCTCATTCATACTTTGAATTCTGAGACATTTAGAATTAAGTCGAATGCAGATGATCAAGGAATAAGGGAGGCACTTCAATATGACTCAATGAATCATGTCTTCTCTTTCAAAAGACGAACCCAAAACCAATCCTGAATGCACTACAACCATGGAAGACTATTATTTGAATGCTAAAAGAGGAGTTCATGACTTCTGCAAAGACGATTTGGTTGAAGTGCCATGTAATGTTTGAATTTATATTTTTTTTTATAATAATACTTAAGTTTTATTTAATTAAGATACATGATTATATTAGATTGACTAGTATAAGCGTATGGTTGGGTTTATTTACTTGATTAGTTTTAAATGATTTGTTTAATATATAAGTTTGGATTGGATTGAAATGCTTGTTTTATGTTACATGTTTTCATATGATGCTTTATTATGATTATTTCTAATTTCTATTTGATTACTTATGTTATCCAGATTAATGATTCAAGAGTGGAAGATTAAAGACTCATGAGTATTGAAGAGTTCAAGATATTACCGACTCTTAGATTTTATGTTAAAACTCTGTTTGCACTTATCTTCACTCTCTCCATTTATTTCCATGAAACAAATTTTCAAAATTTATTTTCAAAAGAGATCAAATTTTAAAATCATTTTAGGAAAATGTTTAAATATCCATTCTTTTCAAACTAATTTTTCAAAGAATTTTTCAAAAATAAGTTTTAAGTTTACTTGGAAATATTATTATATTTATACTTTATTTTCTAATACTTTGATACTATACATTTAATTTTAGTACCTATACTTTTCAGAAAAAATGATGACATTGGATTTTATATTTTAATCTTAATATTTTGGTTTTTATATAATAATACTTCGATTTCAAAATACTTTGATTTTTACATTTATATTTTGAATATAGTTATACTTTGACTTTTATTTTATTTTGATTTTCAATATTTATACTTTGATTTCAATATTATACTTTACTCATTGATTTTACTTTAAATTATGATTTTAAAACTTAATAATTTTAATATAATACTATATAGTTTAGACACTTATATTTTAGGTTTAATATATTTGATTATATATGATTTTAATATATAAATATCATAATCCTATTTAAATTATTTTTAAGAAGTTTTCTTAAGCCTTACCATGATTAAATTATATATTTACTATGTTTAAATAGTTTCACAAAGTTTTAAATCGTTGTATATATGTTTATATTTTCAAAAATAAAAAAATCAATGTAGTTTTCAATTTGAACTAGAGTACGTTGACATGGTGCCTTAAGTATGTCTATGTAGACTGTTATTTTTTTTTTTCCAAATTTTATATTCAAAAGGAAGCGTCTATTCTCTATAGTCATTCACCAACTATAATTTCTCTTCACCGCTATGTATATCCTTCTTCCATAAATAAATTCTTAATTTTTCATTCATATTTCTTCAATCCTTTCTCTTCTCTCTTAAAGTCTACAAAATTTATACATATGCTCTAGCGATTTTCAAACTGAATAAAGCCAATTCTTCTCTGATTTGAATTTACATTAAACTACTTTTATTCTATCGATATCAAAGCGCAATTCAGAGTTATAGAAGCAAATGTAATCATGACAGAAAGCTCTAAGTATGCATTATTTGTATAAATAAATAAAAAATCAATAAAGATGTGACTAGCTAATCACTGTTAGGGATTGCGGAATGGATCGTTAAGGCAAAACAAACACTAAAGGGGGTTAATAGTGTTTTTAAGAATTTAAGTAAAATCTAAAACTTATGTGAATTACTATATGAATCAAACACCACAGAGACAATCACAGGCACAGAATCAAGCACAAACACAAATATAAACAAAAGTAAAGTGCAGAAAAGGAAAGAACACACCAGATTTTATATTGGTTCGGAATTGCTCCTACGTCCAGTAGCACGCAACGCTGGATTGCGTAGAGTTCTATTACTATATCAATAGTCAATTACAACCTCCTTGATTTCACAGCTACAAGGGATACCACTGATTCCGACCTCCTTGATTTCACGGCTACAAGGGATACCACTTATTCATCCTTGATTTCACGATTACAAGGGATACCATCGATTACTTACACAACCCAAATAATTACAAACATCCCTATGACTCTTCAGTTGCACTTGATTCAGAGAGTAATGAGTAGAGAGTGTAGAGAGAAGAAGATTAGTGAAAACATAATTGAATTCAGCAGAGTATAGGTGTAGAAATCATAAAAATGATAAAGAATAATGGTGTAATGTGTTACAAATAAATATTATAAAGTAGAAAATCATATGAAAACATAAATATAAACTATATAAACATATTTAAAATTGTAGAGTTTAAAACTATATAAATATAAAGTATAAAATATAAATATACAAAACTTATAAAGTATAAACTTATAAAACTTAAGTTTGAAATCAAAAATAAAAATAGAAAGTAAAATAGAGAAGAAAGAGATTGAAGATAGAATTTGAAAGCAGAATTTGAAAAACAGAATTTGAAATTATTTTGAATTTGAACCTGATGTGTTATTCAGAGTTTGACATAATCTAGACTCTATAACTATATTTATCTTGAACTCTTGAAATATTGAATACTCATGTGTCTTGAAACGTCTCTGAATTCTGAATCTCTAACATCTTTAAACTATATAGTCTTCAGTAATAATTCATGTATATTAATCCTGCATACGTTTGTGTATATGTATGTTCTAGACAAAAGTGTTAGATATATAGTTTATAATCAATTAATATTGAAATAAGGTTGTTGTCATCAAAACTCCATTCTCCAACAATATCCTCCTTTTTGATGATTACAACCTTAGTTTATAAAATATCATACCTATATATACATGTTGATGATGATCCTTAAAATACTCCCCCCGTCTATATGAATCCTATAAACTATGTAAATATTTTATAATTTCTCCCCCTTTGGCATTATTAAAGAGAAATTCTAAAACTACTCCCTCTAAATTGTATAACTCTCTAAGTAAAAACCTATAAGTAACCAAGTAACTTCTAATTCAAAGTAGAATATTCCCCCTAAGTAATTAATTCTTATACTTGTCCTTAAATTTTATATCTGTATTACTTTATCCTAAGATGTACAACTAAGTACTTAATTTAAACATAATCAATTATTATATTAAACTTGAATTTGTACAAGCGATGGTACATGGATACTTACAACTATGATACACCATAAGAATGAAAATCATAGAAAACTTTAAATACTAATTATTCTGGGCAATGAGAGATTGTGAATTGGACAATTTGGATAATGGAGGCAAAAATCCTCATTCTGTTAAATCACATTCCCATTTTGGTTGAATAAGACCTATCCTACTCACACAACCTCATCGTTTTCTTCCATAATAGTTTGTTTTGTCTCTTGACGTTCTTCTTCCTCCATCATTTCTTTTTCCTATTCTGGTTCTGCCTCCTCTTCCATGGCTTGATTATCTTCATCAATGATAATCGGATAAGCCTGATTATCTATTATGAATTTAAGAAGACTCCTCATTACTTTTCCCTGCCCATTTTGCTATTCGCTTATCCTAATTTGTAGTATTTGTATTTCGGCCATCATCTGCAGAGCATACTCTATCTTTTCTTCAATTTTGATGACACGAGAAAGCGTCGATCGTTGAAAAGGACCCTCGGATGGTCCAGCGAACGAATCGGGATTGATTTGGGTGTTTAAATTAGTGGAGGCCATTGTTTATTTTAGTTTAGAAATTTTACATAGAAGAGAAATGAAAATGAAGAAGAAAAGTCGAAGTAGAAGGTTTAAATGATTGATATAACAAACTTTTGGTGGGAATTAAATTTAAAATTCTGGCAGTTATATGTCGACATATGCATAAATGTATGTCCACAGACTTGTGTTTTAAATTAAATTTTTCTAATTTTTTACGTTAATTTTATATATAATAGTATATTTAATTATTCTAACTCACTTAATGAACATATGCCTAATTCTCTTCTAAATTTAGTGAATGTTGCTTCGTTTAATGGTTTTGTTAATATATCAGCTATTTGTTTATCTGTTTCTATAAATTCGAGTGAAATTTTCTCTTTACTTACGTTATCTCATAGAAAATGATGTCTTATATCGATATGTTTAGTTCTTGAATGATGAGTTGGATTTTTAGAAATATTTATAGCACTCGTATTATCATAGTATATAGGGGATTTATTTATTTTTAGTCCAAAATCATTTATAGTTTTTTGCATATATATATTATTTGTGAACAAGCCAAAGCAGCAGATATATATTATGCTTCAGTTGTTGAAAAAGATACAATATTTTGCTTTTTACCGATCCATGAGACTAGTGAATGTCCTAAGAAGTGACATGTTCCACTAGTACTTTTACAATCAGATTTACATCCTGCGTAGTCAGCATCACAGTAAGAGACAAAGTCAAATGAATCATCCTTAGGGTAAAATAATCCAAAGTTTGATGTATGCTTCACATACCTTAGAATACGTTTTACGGCTTTTAAATGTGTTTCTTTAGATTGCGATTAATATCTTGTGCAGAGACATACACTGTGCATTATATCTGGTCTACTAGTAGCTATATATTATAATGATCCTATCATTCCTCTATATAGTTTTTGATCAACTTCTTTAGATGTATCATCTTTGTTGAATGCTATATTAGTTGCCATAGGTGTTGGTCTCCCATTTATTATTGTTAAATTATATTTATTAATTAGATCTCTTGCATATTTTTCTTGATTAATAAAGATTTCATTCTTTAATTGATGAATTTGTCATCCTAAAAAGAATGCTAGTCGTCCCATATGACTCATTTCGAATTCTTGGCTCATAATGTCTGAAAATTCTTTATTCATCTTATCGTTTGTTGGTTCGAAAATTATATCGTCAACATATATTTGTACTAACTGAATATCGTTTTTATTTTTCTTAATGAATAAAGTATTATCCAATTTTCTTATTTCAAAATTTGATTGTAACAAATAATTTCTTAATCTGTCATACCCTACCCTGGGAGCCTTTTTAATCCATATAATGCTTTCTTTAGCTTACATACGTGATATGGTAATTTTTCGTCTTCAAATAAAGTTGGTTGCTCTACATATACGTCTTCTTTAACAAATCCATTTAGGAAAGCACTTTTGATATCCATTTGATATAATTTGAAATTATTATGATTTACAAAGGCTAGTAAAATCCTAATAGCCACTTGTCTTGCTACGGGGGCAAAAATTTCATCGTAATTTATTCTTTCTTCTTGAGTATATCCTTGTGCTACTAGTCGTGCCTTATTTCTTACAACCTCACCGTGTTCATTCATTTTATTTTTATAAACAAATTTGGTTCCTATTATAGTCTTATCCTTTGGTCTAGGAACGAGTTCCCATACATCATTTCTAGTAAACCGATTCAGTTCTTCTTGCATAGCAAGTATCCATGAATCATCAGAAGATGCTTCCTTTGGAATTTTAGGTTCAATGGTTGAAATAAATGCAGTATTACTCATATTATTTAATTGATTACGGGTTCTAACAACGGATTGAATATCTCCTAAGATATTTTTTACAGGATGATCTCTAAGTAATCCAATTCGTTTATTTGGTTGATTTTCTTCATGATTTATTCCATTAATGTCATTTTCATATTCATTTTCATTGTTTTGAGTTACTCTTTTATAATTTTCGTCGAAAGATACGTTTAATATTTTTTCTATGGTTTCGTGTATTGAAAACTCTACATGCTTTACTTTTTTCTGAATATCCAATAAATACTCCTTTATCAAATTTAGAGTCAAACTTGTCTAAATTATATTTAGTATTAAGTATAAAACATTTACTTCCAAATATTTTAAAATATGATACTTTTGGTTTCTTATTATACAAAAGTTCATATGGAGTTTTATTAGTTAAAGGTTTAATTGAGATTTCATTTATAATATAGCAAGCTGTTGCTACTGCCTTAGCCTAAAAATTTCTTGGTAAATTACTATCATATAACATAGTTCTCGCACACTCTTGTATCGTCCTATTTTTACGTTCAACTACTCCATTTTGTTGAGGGGTTCTCGGAATTGAAAAATTATGGGTTATTCCCTTTTTATTACAATATTTTTCAAAACTTTCATTTTCGAATTCTCCGCTACAATCACTTCGTATTGTTTTGATTTTTAGTGATAATAAATTTTGAATTCTTTTAGAAAAAGTTTTAAATTGATCAAAAACTTCACTTTTATTTTTTAGAAACAAAGTCCAAGTAAATCTAGAAAAATAGTCAAATTTTACATAAAAATATTTATTGTGATTTATTGATTGAACTTGAGATGGACCAAATAAATCCATGTGAACTAACTCTAATGGTTTTGAGGTAGTAATTTCCTCTTTTATTTAAATGAACTTTTCTTTAATTTTTCCAAACTGACAAGCTTGGCATAAGTTATTAACTTTAAATTTCATTTGGGTAATCCTCTAATTGGATCTAATTTAGAAATCTTAGAAATGTGTTTGAAATTTATATGACCAGATCTCTTATGCTTGCCATAAGACATAGGTTATCGCTGGAGACTTTCATACTCAATATATAGATATTTTTCTTTCTATTTCCTTCGAATATTACTTTTGAATTCATTTCTTCTATAAAACATTTATCCTTTTCAAAGTTAATTTTATAACCCTTATCGCAAAGTTGACTTATACTTAGCTTGTTGTGTTTTAAATTCCTAACTAATAAAACATCAAAAATAGTAGGACTTTTAGAATTACCGACATTGTCGATTCCAATAATGTACCCTTAAGAGTTATCTCCGAAGTTCACCATTCCACCAGCTTCATATTTCAAATTATTGAGTAATTTAGGATTTCCTCTCATATGTCTCGAACAACCACTATCTAGTGTCCATTTGTCCTTTTTCATTTCCACCGATTGCTTCCCAGAATTTGAATTCTCAACAACCATGTAACACACCAGTTCGAGGTTTGAATTTCCAACAGCCACCTTTTGGGAATTTGAATTTCCAAAAGCCACTATTTCAGAATTTGAATTTCCAACAACCACTTTACCTATCTTTTCAACTTTTGAATTTTCAAAAGTCACAAAAACACATATTTTCCTGAATTGAACAATATTTAAGTAGATCACATGCCTTTTCAACATGATTATATGCAGACTCTTTCAACATTGATACAATGCATGAATTGACACTAGTGTTAACAGAAATTCCAAAATTTGCCCTTTTTTTTTCAAAAATCAGATTATGAACATTTTGAAAGACCTTGCTCTGATACCATTTGTTTGGGATTGGGGAATGGATCGTTGGGCAAAACATACCCTAGAGGGGGTGAATAGTGTTTTTGAGAATTTAAACAAAATCTAAAACTTATGTGAATTACTATATGAATCAAACACCACAGAGACAATCACAAACACAGAATCAAACACAAACACAAATATAAACAAAAGTAAAGTACAAAAAAGATAGAACGCACCATATTTTGTATCGGTTCGGAATTGCTCCTACGTCCAGTCCCACGCAACGCTTGATTGTACAGAGTTTTATTACTATATCAATAGTCGATTACAACCTCCTTGATTTCACGACTACAAAGGATACCACCGATTCCAACCTCCTTGATTTCACGGCTACAAGGGATACCACCGATTAGCCATCCTTGATTTCACGACTACAAGGGATACCACCGATTACTTACACAACCCAAACAGTTACAAATAGCCCTATAACTCTTTAATAGCATTTGATTCAGAGAGTAATGAGTAGAGAGTGTAGAGAGAAGAAGATTAGTGAAAATGTAATTGAGTTCGGCAGGGTATAGGTGTAGAAATCATAGAAACGATAAAGAATAATGGTGCAATAAAAGGGAATGAAAATGGAGAAGAAGTTATAAAAAATTCGAAATCAGCCTCTTCTTATAGTGTGTGAAAGATTGCAACATCTCAGAATTGTCACAAATAATGAAAAGACACTTCCTTACAATTTTGAAAAAATGACTGTTATATTTCGACATATACATGTACAAAATTGAAATTTGAACATTTTTCAAGTGTTTTGATATATATAATTCTTGAAAATTTTGAATTAAAATATAGTGTTACAAATAAATATTATAAAGTAGAAAATCATACGAAAACATAAATATAAACTATATAAAGATATTTATTAAATTATAGAGTTTAAAACTATATAAATATGAAGTATAGAATATAAATATATAAAACTTATAATGTATAAACTTATAAAACTTAAGTTTAAAATCAAATATAAAAAGTAAAATAGAGAAGAAAGAGATTGAAGATAGAATTTGAAAGCAGAATTTGAAAAACAGAATTTGAAATTATTTTGAATTTGAACTTGGAGAGCTATTCAGAGCCTTACATAATCTAGACTCTATAACTATAATTATCATGAACTCTTGAACTCCTGAAATCTTGAATACACATGAGTCTTGAAACATCTCTGAATTCTGAATCTCTAACATCTTTAAACTATACAGTCTTCAGTAATAATTCCTATATATAAATCCTGCATATGTGTATATATATATATATATATATATATTCTAGACAAAAGCGTTAGTATATATATTTTATAATCAATTAATATTGAAATAAGGTTGTTGTCATCAAAACTCCATTCTCCAACAATCCCGAATGCAGTTGAGTTTGATTGTGCCCAGTAAAAAGCAATTCAGAGTGACTTGTTTATTTGGAAATTAAGTTTGGTGTGACTTCAAGAATCAAGTTGGCTTTCCCAAAGGTTGTGAATCTGGAGGACGTCTCTTTGTGGCCTTTAGATCAAGAAGTCTAATTGAACTGATATTGATTAAAGAGAGTATGCATTGCAAAATTGGATGTAGTGTAATCCAACCCAGTATAAAATATGATGTGTACTTTTCTTTACTGCATTTAATTAACTTGCTTTTTATTTCTTTATTTGATTCCCTAATTATCATACATATATATTAATCATATTGAAAAAGGTTTCTAAAAGATTCCCAAATTAAAGTAAAACTATTCACCTCCCCCTCCCTTCTCTAGTGTTAATCTAGACTTAAGATCCTTAATTCACATTACTTTCAAATGATTCTCCAGTTTTTGTCTAGTTTGAACCAAGACTTAATACTCAATGGTGGAGTCTTTGTAGATGTGAAATTATGCATGTAATCCGTAAGAAAAGGTACATGGTCATTTCTTGGTTCTGCTTGTACCATTTTGCAACTTTTCCTTGAAAGTTGATTGGAAATGATTGCAACGGACGACCGCGCTAGCGTCACATAAGTCCATCCGACTTTCAAAAACTAGTAGTTGATCATAAGGATTTATTACTACATTATATAAGATCATACGAATCTTGAAACAGATGGAATCCTTACAAACAAAATATCATGTGTGAAGGTATCTATTCGATGTTCATCAAAAATTTGATCCTCAAGGGATTTCTTTCCCCTCTGTGTAATTTTTCTTTTACTAATTTCTTAGCAAAGTCTTTAAGAAAAGCTTCTTGATTTGGATAATTCTCCCTAGATGGCTTATACTCCCTAGACATGGAGCTTGAGGTTGTTCGATAGTCCCATTAACCACCCTTCCATGATAGATGACATGGAACTTCTTATTATTTTATCCCATGGTTTCTCCTTGGGTAACATGTCTCTTTCCCTTATTTTTGAAGATCGAAGGATTTAGGCTTCGATATCCAACTTCTACTCCTTCAATAAGCTTAAAAGATCTTTGGGAGAGGACTACGTTGGGCAACTCTTTCATCGCCTCAAATTATTTAGTCAATTTCTGAATTCTTATTCCACTCGGACTAGGTTGTGGAATTCTTGAAGGTTGTCCTTGCTCCCTATATACAAGGTTAAAGCTTGGATCTACATCATCTCGCATACCCCTAATATTCGATAACATTATTCATGAATTTAATTGGATAAATTAAACAAGAATAATGTCTTGAAGGAGGAAATGAGATTTGTGCTTAATAAATTAACTAAAAGGTTGGCCTTAGAAACAAATGAACTAATGCTTAAGGTAAAGGCATACGAGAGCAGCAAAAGGGTTAACTTTCGATACTCATATCCTATCTTATTTTGTTCACTTTTTATTCACTCCAAAAATTAAAAGAATACTAAAGGTGGTCGGCCATTAAAGCTAAGAGCAAGAAAAGAGAAAAAGCTAGGATTTAGAAAACACTAACCAAAACTAATGTTTAGTTCATAACGGTTTTTCATGAGTTATATGATGCTAATTGGTGGGAAACCATTAACTATGTTTGACATGGTTATATGGATTTTATATACATGAAAATGGTTAAATTTTAAGGCAAAACCTGTAGTCTGAAATCTCAGAATGCCATGAATTTTTGGTATGATGTTTGTCTTATGATTTTTTAGATGGGTTCCAAATTTCATAATTTTTCATGGATGTATGAATCAATTATGAATTTTCTAAGTTTAAATTGCTTAGGGAAAGTTAGCATGTTGATTAAAGCGATTAAAATATGTATAAATATTTTATACAAGACCAGTACAAAAGTACCATAAAAAAACATTTTCTTTCAGTATTTTAACTTATAAGCCAATGAGAATTTGAAAAAATAGTGAAGTAAGTATAAAGTAGTACTTTATAGGGTAATAAGTCAATATGCATGTATTTACTATCAACGCCACTGTCTTTTCGGAAGAAATGTTCTGATACTGTAGGAAACCAATTTTTGATAGCATAGAATACATGGAATATCATCTATTTATGGCATAGGTAGTATTTTGACACCCACTTCTTACCTTTTGGAGGAGCTTTGGTATTGATACATATGTGTTTTGATGCCATGACTTGGTTTATTGCTAATTGAATGGATATGAAAGGACTTCCTTTAGAGGGAATTATATATTTTCAGAGGGGTATCTTCCGGAGTAAATGATTGATTGTTTGATTTAAAAAGCCAGGAGGGGTTGCCTTTCAGAGATGAATAATGAATAGTGTTGAAGGGGTTTACCTTTTTAAAGTGAAAGATTGTTATCTTGTTGAGCTAGAAGGGGTTCCTGTTGGAGATAAATGTTACCAGTAGGACACCATTGAAAGTGGCATATGTTATTGGTGGGGAACCACAAACACAACATTTGCATTTGTGCGAACATTGCGGAACCAATGGATAAAAATATATTTGGGGAATCCCTTAACATTGGGGGGAACAATAACGAAAAAGGAATTGTGGGAACTAATTCATTACACCAAAAAATGCTTTTAACAGCGTCCCAAGAGCGCTCTTGTACGATTTAACAGTGTTTTGATGAACGCTGTGTAACGACATGTTGTCGTAGGCCCCTTATTTTCAACAGTGGTAGAATAAATGCTGTTACATTTCACGTTTTACAACATTTTGAACTAGTTGTTAATATGCCATACACAGCTCATTTTAGTTGATGTTTTAAAAAATAGACAGCGTTTGAAACATATTGTCAAAAAATATACAATCTTCAAATTTAGACTTTCAACAGCTAATTTTAAACGATGTTACTAATATTCATCAGCGTTTTTACCACAATGTAAAAAAGTTCCCTCTCGTTTTATCAGCAATCATGAAACACTGTTAGTAATATTTACACAGCATATCATTTATGTTGTAGAAATATGCACATCATATATTAAATGTTGTTATTAATTTTTGGACAGCTTATGCCACGCGCTGTAAAAAGTTAACAAGGTTTTATCAGCATTTATGTAACGCCATCACTAATATTGCACAATAATTTGTTTATGTTGTCGTCTGCTGGTGCTAAATTTACAGCATCCATATCATGACATTTGCACACATATCATTACCCTAAACTATACTATTATCATAGTACAACTTCTTAACCAAAAGATCAAATGAAAAATAATTATCTAAAAACATGACTAGTAGTCTCTTCCATTAGTGAAACTGAACACAATCCATAAACAAAGGTTACAAAGTTTGTAAACAAAGACGACACTTAAACTACAGTACACAAAGCCACTACCAAAATAAAAGTCTTTCCTACTACAAAATAAACTTTCTACACGGATACCGAAATAAACTTCAAGAAAACATCCTGTGTATTCCTTGCATCAACATTATTCTTCACCTACCTACAAGGATGAAATTTAACGGTTAGTGATCAAGTAAAAATTTAAAATTAACATATTTCACTTATAATACCTGCTACAAAATAATATGAACTCAACATCTATTTTTACTATATCTGCAATCAACAAATTTCAGAAAAATAATATGAGCCAAGAATTAACGTATTTATAGCCATGGCTTGCTGGAATAGCAAGCCTGAGCTTGCTGCTTTTAAACAGTAAGCCACGGCTTGCTGTTTTGGAGAAGCAAGCTTGTGCTTGCTGTTTCGGAGCAGCAAGCCGCGGGTACATCCACTCTTGGCTCAGCAATTCAGCAAGCCGAAGTGGTCGCTTATCACCAATAGAGCATGGCAACAATATGGTATCACTAACCAGCACAGAGTCCCCAAGCTGCCTCTGCAATCACTAGTCATTGAAAAGGCTAGAAACTTCAATGGCAATACAATTCGCGGCTGCACTTACATAGACAGGAACAAGACTCACATGTCAACAACTGGGCATCACCACATGCATTTACATAGCACAAAAGATCCCTTCAAACAGAAAATAGCAACCATAACAAAAAAGCACTAAACCCACCTAAACCTCAGGCACGCAAAGCTTACAACAAAAAACAACACCACCATAGCATTCAAAAACACTCTCATAAACAAATCAACCAACTAGACACCGACGTAACAGCGCACTTATCAACAAACTCAGCAGATCCAATCAGCATGTCAAGCTAGTTGATCCAATTTAGACATGTAGGACATAATAAGTAGGCATATTAAACTTTTACTCCAGCGAGTCGTTTTTTTATCTGAAACTATTACCTATAGACTAGTTACACGATAATGATCTATACCTCCTTTTGCATTTGACTAATACATTAAACATTTTCTCAATAGTTAAACATAGAAAATCTTATAGTATTTGACTTCCCAAAGTTTGGCAGACTTTGGAATATATAAAGTATGAACTTGACAACACAAAATATTGTTTAGCAATTTTTGTCCATGCAATAAAACATCCCTTCAAACAGAAACTAGCAACAATAACAAAAAAAAAGCACTAAACCCACCTAAACCTCAAGTATCAATAACCAGTTTTCAAACAAAAGGAAATTGTATGTCCATGCAATTTTTATGTTAGAGTTTTCTGCTCTCTTTAAATAAAACAATTTTCTCTTTCCACATGATTCATTTTCATATGCAAAAAATGTGCCCAAACAAAGGAGACGACGTGAAAAACCACTAGGATTAAAAGAAGTTTCCAAATTATAGGTGTGTATGTCTTTCTTTTATTTAACAAAACTCGCATTTTTCATTATTATTTTTCCGTTGGATTCAACACTCTTTTCTGGTGATCTCTAATGTTCATGCACTGCTTTGCCTAGAAAATCAAGCAAACAGTATGAAGGTGTTTACTTGTTGCTGTAGCATTATAACCCAAGTGCATGTTTTGAACAAGCCAGAGTGTCTGTGTATCTTAAGTCGAATGTAGTAGGTATAACCAAGAACCAACCCGAGTGACCAAATTTTGCTAATTTATTGATAAAGTTAAAATTCTCCGCTTGATTAAGAATTGACTCCTGTGAAGAATTTAATTTTATATGATTCTAGCTTTTATGCGTCCAAAATCCAAATAGTTAGAGATGAAGGTTATATTACTTTAAATAGTTATCGAGCGCACAATCAGACCATGTATATGAAATACACAAACAAATGTAAAAACTGGAATATTAAATGTTAGTGACGGGTTCGTATACACACAAGAGGTTGTGAAACTTACGTAAAAGTTGAATCTAGTCTAACATTCACAACAGGCCATGCTAGCGTCGAACCAAAAGCATCTGATAAGCATTCCGTGAGTGAGTTACGCCTCCATAGAGCTTGCAATCGGCATTTACCGGGAAATTTGCACTCTATAATATAACCTATATTTTTTGATACATAATCAAAAATTCTTATAAAAAAGATACTAGAAATATAAACGTATAACCGTAACAGATTTAGGAAAATTGCTCATGGGGTTAGATGCACTCGTCCTTCGGTAACCAATTATTTGCTTCCACCCCGATCATACAATTTACATTTGCTTCTGTGCTATTGCTCATGCTCTATCAAAATGACATATACCAATTGACATGCATGATGAAACACTGCTGAACACACACACTCACACACACACACACACACACACAGAGGCCTACAAATAAATA
The DNA here is from genome assembly GCA_030737875.1 of Allium sativum. NCBI lineage: Eukaryota > Viridiplantae > Streptophyta > Magnoliopsida > Asparagales > Amaryllidaceae > Allium > Allium sativum. The sequence continues at coordinate 1,009,589,396 of CM060926.1, read as the reverse complement.
TCAAAATCTACCCTAAACACAAAAGCTACCCTAGGAATCAAAAAAGTCAGGTTTCTTTCCAGTATTTCTCGAGTCCTATACGCAGGCCTACAAATATCAACTTCCCCTGCTATTGAAAAGAACAACACATGCTTAGCTACCCTAAATAAATAAAACTGCGCAGACTATGTGAAGCCGGCCTATGTGAAGCCAAATCAAATAAATACACCTAGCTAGCTAAATGCGCACACAGACAGTCAACTGAAGCTTAACATATATAGTCGATTGAAGAAATACGTACAATAGTTTCATATTATGCCTATTAGTTTAATGTTAAGAAATCAAATAAATTGCTCTTCATAACCATTCATGAAAAAAAACTAAATGTGAAAAAAAGAAATGCTGAGTTAGATTACTTAAATATCGTACCTCGTTTTCTTTTTCGGACTTCTCTCTTATGCCGATAACAACTTTATCCACTGGACATGCCACCGTCTTGTCCTTGGCATCTCCTATATTAGTAAAGTACAATTGTCCTTGGCATATCCTGTACTATGTGTACCAAAAAGTAAGCAATCTCCACAAATATTAAACATAAACTAAATCATAACCGACGTTTTACAAACACATGAACCAGCTGACATCAATAACAAGTGGGCATATACCACTTCTATTTACATTGTTATATTTTCAATTGGTTGCACCATTCCTATGCATTATCTCATTTTATACACGAAATTGCCTACGGTGGTAAGTTGTAATTTACTTAAACAATAAAGCTGAAATGAAGTCATGTTCTTTCCAGTGCTATAAGCATATACCACATGAAGCTAGAAACATGATTAAAATGAAAATATACCATGGTTGTGCATCTATGAACTGAAAGGACATCCATCATCAGTTTGGCGTATAGCTGCATATCATTTTTACTGAGAAATATAATTGTGTATCTATGAACTGAAATAACCACGCAGCAAGAGCTAATCAAGGATGATGCCCGATATGCAATGCTGGAAATAAAACAAATACGTGAAAGATTGCAAACCTTGTACATTAAGGCAAAAGAAGAAAAGCAGCAACAACACAGTCTTCCCCTTTTCTTCCTCCAGTTAATTACTTATTCGAACACCTTTGATTAGGTAACCTTTATAAATGCCAAAAAGGAGAACGATTAGATAATATACTTTGTGAACAAATTAAATTATTTGCCAATAACATAAATATGAAATTTACAAGAAAATACTCAAAATGCGAGGTATCAAAATAGATTGGTACTGCAAAGTTCAAATGCTAACATGCCAAGCCTAAATGACTTATATTAAGTTCCAAATCAATAGGTTTCACTATTCAACATTACATAAAACATCAAATATAAATCAAAACTTCTAATTGAGTATCCAAAATCAAACATGACATTAGAAGTACTCAATTATGCCTTCGCAATCCTCCCTGACATAACTAGCATCCTCAACCAAGTCCTCGATTTCTTTACAATCTCTTACTACATAGTTGTTTTCTTCAATAAAATCATCTATCTCTAATTCATGAAAATCTCTTGGCGGCGCTTTCATCACAACACTCTCTTGAATAAAAAATTTGCTTTGCCTGGGATGCGAGAATATAAGGGTCTCTTGAAAAAGAAACCTGAATTTGATGCAAATTAACAAAAGTAAATCCATCTTCAACTTTTGTCCCGTTTCCTATATTCATCCAATGACACTTGAAAATAGGAATATAAAAAATATTATAATCCAATAAAAATATATCAGTCAATATTCCATAGTAAGTGACCACATCAATCACTTGAGAACTATCTTTTACACTTGCTCTACACATGGTGGTCGCATCATATGTCACTCCACTATTCTGAGTTTCTCTATCAACATCTTTTATATGGAATCATTGTCCGTTAATAATAAATCCTTTGCAGGACAACGCACTATTTTTAGGGCCATAAGTAATTCATTTTAACATTTTACCATGATCTTTTGAGTCGATAGGAGTCTGAAAAAAGAAAAAGAAAGTATTTCAAAATAGTATTTATAAACCGTATAGGAAATTGTTGAATTTTTTGTAACAAACTTTTTTTTAAATCCAACTAGCAAAATTATCTCCATGATATTTCCAAAGTAATGTCGCATTTCTTTCTGAGCGCTTATTTGAATTTTGCAACTCTTCCAAATGCAAGCTAGTATAATAAAAGTAATGTCAAGTTGTAACCGCAAACGTAACTACAAAAAATCAATGGAAACATAACATGATATTAACTTACTCCAAAAGCGGTTCCATTATGGCCATATTCATTACCATCACTAAGTGAGAAATTTCTTTTTCCTTGGCAGACAATGTAACTTGTTCGGACATTGAAATTGGACGTCCTTCAAGTATTGCAATATCTTCATACTCTTCATTTTGATTTATTTGTTTTCCAAGTTTGTCGATTTACTTCGAAATTCATTAAAATAATTTCATGCATTCTTCTGCGAGATAGGATTTTGCAATGCATCCCTTTGGTTGTGCATAATTCCTTACGTAATCTTTAAGCGTTTTCATATACCTTTCAGAGGGATACATCCGACGAAAATGAATAGGTCCACACGACCAAGCTTCCCTCCCAAGCTGAATCATCAAGTGTATCATAATATTGAAATATGAAGGTGGAAAATATCTTTCAAGTTCACACAATATTTTAATGATCTCGTCGTCGAGTTGCTGCAATTTTTCTCTATCAAGAACACGTTGACATATTTTATTGAAGTATGAACATAGATGAATAATTGCTTTTCTGGGTTTTATGGGCAACAAATCTCGTAGTGCAACCGATAATAATTGTTGCATCAAAACATGATAATCATGAGACTTCAAACCACTAATTTTACAATCCACCAATGATATGCATCTTTTAAAATTTGAGCAATAACCATCAGGACATTTAAAATCATAAAGTTTGCAAAAAAAATTCTTCCAATTTTGGTATTGTATACGGAGTCGGTGGAAGATATGCTTTGGTCCCACGAGGTAGTGCATAAAGGCTATGTCGAATTCCCCAATCCTGTAGATCATGTCTACAATTAATCTCATCCTTTGATTTATGGTCATGCAACATTATACTAAGTGTGCTTTCATAAACATTTTTCTCAATGTGCATTACGTCTAAATTATGACGTAATGGAAGTGCCTATAATAAGAAAAAGTTACGCTTTAGAGTTTTCCCACATTTTGCTTGAAATAGGCTAAAAAAGAAAACGGAATATAAATGCTAACCTTCCAATATGGAAAGTCAAAAAAGATTGACCTCTTTTTCCACCTAATAGCTCTTTTTTAATGGGATCGTTATCTTCTTCATCATCTTCACTGTTGCTGTCAATCTTTCTTTTTTACCTTTGCCCTTATTTATTTTTTCGCTTTCGGTGCCTTTTCCGAAAACATTTGGAAAATCTTTCAAACTTAAAGAGATATCTTTGCCGGTTAGAATTCTAGGCTTTTTCCCATCCTCCACGGTGTTGTCAAACCATGCCTTTTTTCTTAATGGATTTGTAGCGGATAAAAGTATTCTATGACCCATATAAATAGTCTTTCAACTATGTTTCAGCCACCGATGATAAGTGTTGACATCCAGCAAGATTATCATAAGCTGGAAAATCATTTATCATCCACAATAAAATAGCTTTCAAGTTAAAAAGTGTCTTACTTAGTGCATCATATGTCTCTACTCCATTACTCCACAAGTAATGCAAGTCTTCTACTAATGGTGCCAGATATACATCAATATCATTTCCTGGTTGTTTTGGACCTGGAATTAGAAGTGCTAACAAGATATTTTCCTTCTTTGTGCACAACATATGCGACAAATTATAAATCACAAGCATTACTAGCCAACAACTATACTTGGAGATTAACGTAGAAATGGATTAAAGCCATCTGTAGCAAGATCAAGTCTAATATTACGTGGACCAGCTGAAAATGTTTTCCAATTTTCATTAATCATGCTCCATGTTACAGAATCTACAGGATGTCGCATCTTTGCTTCACTACTTTTATTTTTGAAATGCCACCTTAATTCTTCTGCCATTTTTTCAGATCTAAACATTCTTCTCAATCTTGGAATTATTGAAATATATCTCAACACCTTAACCGGGATACCTTGCATAATCTCCTTTGTATCCCGATTGATCTTCCATCGTGAAGAACCACATTTCGGACAGCTATTTAAATTTTTGTTCTCTTTACGAAAATGACAACAATCATTTTCACAAGCATGAATCTTTTCAAATCCCATATCAAATAGTTTTAGAAACCTTTTTTACTTCATATAAAGTCTTGGGGAGTACGTTGTTCTTCGGCAAAAACATATGTTGGACGCTAAGAAGTTTATCAAAACCAGTATCAGATATTCCGGTATCACATTTAAAATTATACAAAGTAGTAATGGCAGATAACTTTGTATGGTATGTGCAACTAGGATATAGTGGGATTTCAGCGCCTTCCAAATTTTTAAGTGAACCATCGTGCCGCTTTTGTGCACTGTCCTTATCTTTGTCATCATCAAAAAAAGTATAATTGAAATAGTCTTCATCTTCATAGCGAATTGCTTTGAGTAAGTCATACATCTCACCCATTTTAAATGATTTTTCAACAGTCACTTGCTCGCCATGATTATACCACATACCACCTTCATACTTAGGATCCATTCCTCTTAAAATCAGGTGCTCAACAACGGTGTCTTCATTGTGACGACTAAGATTACGACAGCCTATACAAGGACACAAAATCTTTTCCACATCTCCTATTTTTTTTTTGGCATCAAGCACAAATTTTCAAACACCTAGGCCATACTCTCTACTTATTCTATAAATATAATTGAAAACAAGTGTTACTTTATATTATCAGAATTCAGAGTATGTCAAATCGAAAGTTTAATATAAATTAGCAACTAATACCTATGTTTACGCAACCAATCTTTGTCCATCGTCATATACAATGTGTATGAAATCAAGTATCTGAAATACAAATAGCAAAAAGGTTATAAACAAATGGTTAATCACAACTCATGTGCACAACTCCCTGGTTGTAATTTACACATACTTAAATCATTAATTGTTGTTTCATTTTTCCTCTAGATACAAGCAATTTTCAACCAGCGATATATGTACACGAGCAGGTAAATATGTACACAAGCAACTATATATGTCACAGTATTTTTAAACAAGATATATATGTACACAGCCGGATATATATGTACAAAAGTAGGTATTTTTTCTTGATTTTCTTCAAGTTGCCCGACGTATACTATATAGATTTCACTAATGAGTGTAAATCTGTCGAACTAAATGTACAAGAACTAAGTAATTAAATCAATCGAATCGAAAGAAAATAATAAAATCAATCGAAAATTAAATCGATTGAACTAAATGTACAGAAGACAAATTATAACTAAACCGATCGAAGTACCTGAACAAGAGGAACTAGGGCAGGGAAATAAGGAACGGTGAAATGATAAAATTGGGTTTTACCGCAAGATGAAATCGAACACGGGAAATGAAATCGAAAGAGGGAAATGAAACTGGAGGAAGAGGCAAAGTAATTTTTTTAGGCAAAGGGAAAAACTGGAGGCGGGATGTTAGCCGTGCATGTTGATTAGGGTAAATATTTTATCATACGTGTTATATCAGTGTTTTAACCAGTGTTGAAATCAACGGAAGCATTTCATTGAGTATTGAATTTAGGGGGGCCAAAATTTGACGGAATTTGCACCCAAAACGCTGTCTCTGATTACAGTTGAAAGTGTTTTTTTCTTGTAGTGTAATTAAATAAAAGGATAAGCCGTCCCGCAGTGTGGAAGTCAAATGAATAAGAAGGGATGGTTCTATTGCCTAGCAAGGGGACAACTTGAGTTTCATAGTGCGGATACCAAAGGAACATACCCATTCTTCGCGCAGTACGCGAGGTAATTCGATTTTGATTTCTAGTAGGGTGTTGCCTTGCGAAACATAGAGGGGAACCAAATTAAAGAAATTGGTGGGAAACCATTAAAGCATGATAATAATGGGAAATCATTAAAGAATGATAATGATGGGAAATCATTAAAAATCGTTAGGTTGAGAAATCTGGAATAATAAGGATGGGTAATCCACTGTGTGTTGCATATTGCACATTTTATAAAGTCACTTATGTTGTTGTGGTTTTATACTAACTATTGAAGTGCAGGTGTTCTAGCGAAGTTTCAACAGGTAGCATGATACTAGAGAGGGGGAAACCCGTTCTGCAATTTGGCGTGGTCCCACTAGATATCCTTGTATTGGATAGAAAAGATTATCATTATTTACACTAGTTTGTAGACTGCTCCGAAGCTTTTGTTTTCCTCCTTAACTCTCGGGTGCTCATTTGAGTAGGTTGAGGGTTATGGATTTCAGACGCTTCGTCGAATAAGTTTCCGGAGGCAAGCGGGAGGCTTTAGCTATTTATGAGAGCCACTGTTTGTTTTGTTATAATTTATGTATCGACAACATTGTTATTGGCTATGTATTATGACTTTGATCAACCGAAGGGGCATCATCAAATTTTGCTCTTAGAGTATATTTTGTAATAATTCATATATTCTCGAACGGATTTATGAAATATATGCTTAGATAAAAATTTATATCAATGAATGATTTGTGATATTTTTCACACTCTCATGTTTTCTGATGTTATGATTCATTAAAGTTAGGTTTTCCATCATCAGAAGCTCACACTAGGGATGACTACAACATCCGTAAGGGTGTGGTTTCGATCTTGGATAATAGAGTATTACAAATTTGTTATCAGAGCAGAGGTTTATACAAATTTGAAATAACATTTTCTCTATAATGATTTTCAAGTTAAAATTAGAAGATTAGAGAAATTAAAGAAGTTGTGTTAGTGAAACTTGTACATATTTGTATTTGCATTATATAAGTACGTATACGCCTTCTTATCTTATGAATATCCTTAGGCATCTTACTAAAATTAATCTACAGAAGGAAGAAGTAAGATATGGAGAGAAGGCGTACAAGACTGAATATTGGTGGCGGAAGCACATGATTGATGGCAATGTGTGACACGAAGCAGAAGGCCATGGCCGAAGGGTCAGCGAGAACCAAAGTGCTGAAAACCCACCAGTAGATATAGGGAACTTGTTCAAGATTTTTTCTCCAGTTTTTGAATGCGGGAGCTGCTGCTGGTCTCGGAGGAGTGAATCTCGAAGCGCAAGTTGGAATGACTATGTGAAGTTGAGTAGAGATTTCATGAGTTTGTATCGGAATCCGTTCCTTGGAACAGAGAATGCTTTTTCTGTGGAAACTTGGTTTTTGCATTATGAAAGAACCTTCAAAGACTTAGGCTTGACTAATGAGCAAAAGAGAAGACTGGCCTCGATAAAGTCACATGGCAATGCTTTTCATTTGTGGAACGATGTTTCGTCAATGACATCGGAAGAAGGAATCAGTTGGGAAGATTTTCGAAGGATTCAGTTGGGAAGATTTTCGAAGGAGGTTTAGTGCAAGGTTTGCGTATGAAGCTGCCCAGTCCATGATGATGAGAGATTTGTTTATTTGAAACAAGGGGATATGACAGTGGTGGAGTATGCCACCATATTTGATGAATTGTTTCGCTATGCTCAGGGGATAATTGACATTGTTGTAATAAGAAATGAGAAGTTCATCAAGATGCTGAGATTTGATATTACAAAAGGAACAATGCCTCACTTAAGACACACCAGTGATATGGGCGTGGAGATGGTCATTCGCAATGAAGAGAAGCTTGCGCAAGTGGGGAACCAGAGCTATCAAGAAAGGAAATGGAAATTCTGCAAGCGCTAGAAGGCTTAGAAAGAAGGAAAGCCCAAGTAGAATAAAGATGAAGTTGTTTGCTCCAAGAATCACCAAAAGGGACACTATTCAACAAAGTGCAAGTCAGCCGAAGCGAAGTCCACTACTAGGGAGTAGAATATCAGGTGCTTTAACTACAATCAGCTTGGGCATTATAAGGATAAGTGTCCGAAAGAAGTTGTGGGTAAAGTGATGACTGTGAACCTTCATCTTCCAAACCTACTACCACAAAGAAAAGGAAGACATTGTTGGAAGTTACATTTTGTTTCGTACCATACCTGTTAAAGTTTTGTTTGACATGGGTGCATCACATTCATTTATCTCTAGATGTGTAGTAAACAAATAGTTTTTAGAACCATCATAGCTTGTTACTTCCTTTAGGCGGTTAATTGTATCGGAGGGTACGCAACTCTGGGTTTGAGATGTGATAACCTATAATTTCAGTTGGCTGGTTATACATTTATTTGTAACTTGTATATGTTTGATTTCGAGGGTTTCGGAATTATTTAGGTGTGGATTGGTTAGGTTATAATGATGCAAGGGTGTTGTGTCGAAGTAGAGAAGTGTCGTTGAAGCATCCTGATAGCAACGATAGGAAGTTGTTCTCGGTAGAGGGAGCACTTCCACATATGTTTTCTTTGAATTGCGGTTTGAAATTAGAGGAAGAGGTTGGTGGCATTCCTATTGTTAAAGAACTTGCAGACATCTTCAAGCCAGTTGAAGGTTTGCCTTCGAAAAGAGCTATCGAGTTTCAGATCGATCTTGTGTACGATGTTTTAAATAACACTTGTTCTTTAACCCGATTAACAATGGAATGAGATTTTGGGTTTGTCGTGAATGGTATCTTTAATAATATTGTTCTTAAACCCAATGGAGTTAAGAAAATTTGAAACTAACGGAAGATTAGCTAAGTTGAATGGTTTCCTGGGTATTGATCTGATGTTGGTTTCGGCCTTCGGGATTAATACTTAGGGAATTGTTCTCTTACTATTTACGGTTAGAGACTGATGGATGGGGACTTCAGTAACACTGTTCTTGAACCCCATGTAAAGAGAATAAATCTTTTAATTAAGATTGTTAGAGTTTCCAATTATATTTAATAATTGGAATAAAATGGAATGTGAATTGGGTTTATCATGAACTGTGTTTTTAACGACATTCGTTTTTTAACCCGATTTACAGTGAAATGTGATTTGGAATTTATAAATCTTCTGTTAAGATTTAAAGGAGATTTTTCAAAGTAAAGTTTTCCAATTTAACATATTGAATTGGAATTGAATGGAATTCAATTTGGTAATAATCGAAGTGAGCTTCTGCAGAGGAAGACTGTTAATATAAATGGGATTTAAAAGGCTTTGTCGTTATTCCATTTATATTATCGGTTGGATATGGAAGTTTATATCGATTATATATATTGATCCGTTTTCCCTGAAAATTCCATTGTTAATGGAATGAGATTTTGGGTTTATCGTGAGCTACGTTTTAAATGATTCAAGTTCAAGAAATGATCGAGAATGGAGTATCACCAGTTTTGCTCCAAGCGATAGTTAAATCTTTAATTAGATTTGAACGTGAAATGGTGATTAATTTTATCGATAACACCGTGGTGTTAGATATGAAGTATTACCAGTTTTACTTCATGGGATGAATAGGTTGGGATTGGGAAATTAAACAAACGATTACTTCGGTAAGGTTCGCTAATCCCGACTAGTTTGGATAAACCTTAATTTGGTTTGAATTGATATCCAAAGGAAGATTAAAGAATAAATTTAAAGAATTTATCTTTGATAAAATTAATGGGAACCTTTCCCAAAGTATAAGAATATTTGAATAAAAGAATATTCTGAATTGGAATGAGGCGTATGTTGTGTTTTTATAGCACTTGTTTATTATATACGCGAGTTATTCGGAAAGACCGGGTTTATCCCATTCTGAATAACTGAATCGGCGATGAGTCGACGATGAAGACGGTGGTTGAAGACCGGAGGTCTTCACATCATTTGGATGATTACTGATGTCTTGATTGGGTCGTACACCCAAGACAGGGTAATAAGTGGTGATTGTCCAGACGTACTTGGAGATCGACCGGATATGCGAGGGCCTCTCTCCTGTATTGGACATATGGGACGAGGAATAAGGTGCCTCCGGTTTCGTTTAGACCTAGAATGAACATGTAAATGGACTGTGTGTCTGACATTAGATTTCATTATGTGTGACTGATAGCCATCGGTTGCATAGCGTGAATTGCCTGTGTGGCATGCTGAGATGCAAATGATCAAGGCTTCTGTTGAAAAGTAGAGTCTTGTGGTTGATGATCAAAGAACGACTTTAATATAGCATATCTTTGTGTAGCGTTAATTCGCGAGCCTCACACCCCGGTGTGAACCAGCAACGGGAGAGGACCTCAGGGAGGACATGCGTTTCCTTCTAGCTAGGAGTGGTGTCTGGGTTTTGCCCTCCCATATGCTTTACTTATGTGGATGATGGATAGCGACGCGCCTCCGTTATATCGGCACTGCGGGGCTGATGGATGGTATGGTCTTTATACAGACCAGATTGACACTCCATAGGATGGGGAAACGCATTGTTCAGGCATTTTAATCCACTCCGTGTGGACTGGCCCTGACGATCCAAGGGTCACTCGACCTCTGATCCTGAGACACGGGATAGAGCGTCTCGAAGCGGTAAGGGCGATCCCTTGCCTTGGCTCACGTACGGAAATCCAACTTCCAATACGTGACACTTCAGTTTTGATTGTAGAGCCTAGTATGGCGACATAGTGGGAAGGGGCATTATGCCGTCTATGATTGATACGTTTATATTTGAAGTTGTTTTCATACACTTTACATTATAATTGTATCAAAATGATTTGTTTTAAGCGTACCGAGCATGTTTGGCTATTAGAAGGTAAAAATTTATCCTCCGGCTTGCGTTGCATTTTGTGATGGGACCTGAGTCTTATAATAGCTTCATTTTTTCAAAAAGCATTGCGATGTTTATTTTATGCACTGGTATTCTTGGGAGGAAACCCATTCCGTGTTATACGGCGTGGTCCCTTGATTTACTCCATTTTAAAGTAAAGTTTAATAACTGTTTTAGTTCTCAAACCAGTCACATGACTAACCTAGAGTTTATTGTTTTAACCAAAACTCTGGGTGCCCCTATTTTCCACACAGGCAGCTAGTAGTTTTGGTTTTGTAGAATTATATTCACAAGATCCTGGTTTACAGCTGGAATGATATTCAGAAAGCCCTGTATTTGTATATTCTTTTCAGTTGTGTTTTGTATTATTTTCCGCTGCATTGTAACTTGTAAATCTCTGATATTTTTCTGATGTATAATATTTGTTCATACTCTGTATATTCTTATACTTTGATGTAAATTGTTGTAATAAACAATGAAATGTTCTTCTGTTTGTGTTTTTATTTGTCGTGTTCTCAACTCAATTCGGGCTTTCCTTTACGGGGAAGTTCGGGTCGCTTCATTTGGTATCAGAAATTAAAGGTACCAAATATATATCTAATATATTTATATATTTTATCCAAATGTTTAGCGTCGTTAATCTAATCAATTATTTATTTAGAATGTCCACGTATACGTCAACAGACAATGGAATATAAAAATTGCTTTGATACTGCATGTGACGACCCCAAACCCCCGTTCCACGGTGGCAAGGGTAATCCTTGGAATATAACACAGAAACAATAACATCATAATAGAAATACATCATTACACCAGATAATGTACAATAAATTACACTCGAATAAATATAATCATCAGAGTTACACAGTATAACAGAATCACACTTAGTACAAAATACAGTTTTCAGCTTTATATAAAATGTCTGCAGCGGAATCAAACACAATATACATAACAAAAGCTGAACAGCATGATAGAAATGATAGAATCCATCTTCAGCTCCATAGCTATCCAGAATAAGCCTGCTAAAACCTGAACACAAGACTGCCCATGTAGAAATAGGGGCACCTGAGTTTGCAAAGTGAAACAAACAACGAGTCAGTCATGGGACTGGTATGAGAAGTCTACTTAACTTATTTTATAATAAGGCCAATCACAGGACCATGCCGCTAACGCTGAACGGGTTTACTCCATGGGATTGCCATTGCTTAAAATAGGTAAATCATTTAAACATCGCAATGCTTTTTACAAAAATGAAGCCAATATAAGACTCAAGTCCCATCAGATAATGCAACGCAAACCGGAGGATAGAGCTTTACGTCATAATGGCCAAAATATGCTTGATATGAATGAAACAAATCATTTGATATTATTATTAGTGTTTATATGTTTTAAAAACAATTTCAATCATAATATCAATCATAGACGACATGAATGCCCCATACCACTATGTCGCCATATATAGGTTTGCAATCAAAACCGCACGATGTCATGTTTGGAAATTGGATTTCCGTCACGAACCAAGGCAAGGGATCGTCCTTACCGCTTCGAGACGCTCTAGCCCGCCCCTCAGGATCAGAGCTTGAGTGAACCTTGGATCGTCAGGGCCGGTCCACATGGAGTGGATTAAAATGCTTGAACACTGCGTTTCCCTGCCTTATGGGGCGTAAACTGGTCATATATCGACCAAATCATCCATCGGCTCCATAGAGACCGATATAACCGAGGCGCGTCGCTTTCCATCATCCATATAAGTAAAACATCAGGGCGTGCAAAACCCCGACACTACTCCTAGCTAGAAGGAAAAGTATGTCCTGCCTGAGTTCCTCTCCCGTTTCTGGTTCATACCGGGGAGTGAGGCTCGCGAATTAATGCTATACACAAAGCTATGCTATATTAAAGCCGTGCTTTGATCATCAACCACAAGGCTCTGCTTTTCAACAAAAGCCTTGATCGCTGCATCTCTGCATGCCACGTTGTCATCTACAACGTCAAACACACATCCATTTACAAGTCCGTTCTGGGTCTGAACAAAACCGGAGGCACCTTATTCCTCGTCCCGTAGGTCCAATACAGGAGAGAGGTCCTCGCACATCCGAACAATCAACAAGTACGTCCGGACAACTACCACTGTAACCCCTTCAGGGCAGCAACTCCCATCAAAGACATCAGTAGCCATCCATTCGATGTGAAGATCATCAGTCTTGCACCGTCTTCATATCTTCGACTTCTCATCGTCGACCAATTATTTGAAATGATAATTAACTTGGCCTTTTCAAATAATTCACGTATATTTAGAATTTTAAATCAATTCTGTCCATGGTTAAATTATTTGACATCCATAATTCAGTTCATTAATATAATTTGCATGTCAAACACATTCAACCATCAAATATCCAAAAACCAAGTAAATTCGGGTTATTTCCATTTCAAATCATTTATAATATTTTATAACGATTTATTGCTATTTTTATTTATTTAAAAATAGCCCATTTATTTAAATGACGCTTCAGGCCATAACGCGGCCATGGTGCTGTTTTTCTTCCGATTTGATTTACACATATCTGAAAATCTAACTGTTGGATCTTTACAAATTTTATATCGTTGGAAAGACCTTTTCAAAGCGGACCCAACGGTTCCAGTTTTGGGAAAATCCGACGGTCGGATCTCCCAGTACAATCGTTTAAAGTTACAATTACAAACAGCTCAAAGCCGACAGAAGAGCTACACAGCTTCGAGAAGAAGAGATTTGGCTTTTTCTGTGGGTGACTATGTGTATTTGAGGGTTTCTCCGGTGAGAGGAGTAGTCCGATTTGGCAAAATAGGGAAGTTGGCACCTAGATTTATTGGTCCATTTCCTATACTTAAAAGGATTAGAACTCTTGCTTATAGGGTTCAATTGTCTGATTGGTTGCCAGGAGTACATGATGTGTTTCACGTTTCTTAACATCGAAAGCCTGTGCATGATCCAAACTTGGTCGTGGAAGAAGCCGTGCAACAAGATTTGGAAATTTCTCCAGAATTGGCAGTGAGGAGAGAGCCGGTAAAGATTATTGGCAAAGAAATTAAAGAGCTGAGGAACAAGAAGGTTCACTTAGTCAAAGTACAGTGGAGTGGTGATCCTAGAGACTGTACTTGGGAAACTGAAGAGAGCAATAAGTAAGCTTATCCCAACTACAGAGTGGACATCTCTGATTAACTCTGGTGCAAGCTACGTTTACAGTATTTTGCATTTCCGTTTTGTTTTCTAGTTTACTATTGTTTTCTACTTTGCTGTTGTTTCCTTTTCATAGATGTAATTTTTTTAATTATATAGTCTGATCTTAGCAAATATGATTTTAAAAGAGTATATGAATTAATTAGTATATATTTGAAAAAAATAATCAATAAATTGATTGTTGTTCGTGTTGTGTGATTATGAATTTGAATAATAAAAACATTGGAATAATAAAACCAACATGTGAATGAAAGGTAAATTAGCCAACTCGATCAAATATTGAACTAGATTGAAATTTTGTTAGAGTTTCCTATATATACATGCATATATATTGAACAGGTAAATGGATTTGCTGTTGAGTAAAGAATTTATTTGCGTGCCCGACAAATAGGTAAACCTTAATGAGTTGGATGTGCAATTTTATTTATTATACAAACTACTGTGAATACCATTGGATGCGGAGTGCTGGTTGTTCTGTGTGAGATTATAAATGTCGTCATAGGATAGTAACAATTAATTTTGAACTACACTACATGGCATACTGCGTGAAGATAACATACTCTATCATATACCACATAATCACTTGGAGCTTGTGTGACGAGGTTGAAGATTTACCATGCAAGCGAGAGGCTTGTCTGGCGATGACTGTATTACAGGTTGAACCGAAGACTGATATGGACTATATAAAATGTAACGGTAAATTGGCAGATTAATAAAAACCCTACACGGGTCTGGAGTGGACAATAATCACGTCTCTCTAGTCATTAAGGCACAAAAAATATTTATAGGGTGACGAGAATTTATTCTCTGGAGTTATGATCTATGCACACTCCTCTGTGGACACAAAGTTATATCACTATAAATATGTGTATGCTTTTTAGGATTTATTGAGTTCCTAATACGGCCCAATAAATTTCCAAACCCCTCACCGTACAAAGGAGGTTATGGCGAAATTTTTCGAAAATTTAGGGTGTTAGCCAAATTTTTGAAGAATTTGAAAAGTTGAAGAACTTAAGCCATAATTAAAATAATGAAACTTGAGTTCGTTAGTTAAACAACTTTCAGCTCCGTTCCTTTTCGAGGACAAAAAGATTTTAAGTGGGGGAGATTGTAACAACCCGGAAAATCGGAACCAATTTAAAAATTTTGATTTGGCTATTTTAATGAATAACGAGTTTGAAATAACGCGGTAGTTTGAAAATTTGAATTCAAACTTTGACTGACTGTACAGGATGCAAAATAAACTGGATTTTAGTGAAACCAAAAATATTTAAATCTATTTCGAAATATCTTTCTAACGAATTTGAAAAATTGAAATTTCATAGCGAAATTGAAAAGTTATGGCCAAATGAATTTTCAGAAAGGTCATTGTGAAATTAATGTAGCCCTTAAAAATAGACATTTTGCAAACGACCTCCGTTCTCGACGAAACCACTTTTGTTGGATCCGGAATATCAATTTATTGCAAAATTCCAATTTCCATAATTTTTAGAATTAATATGTGAGCGTGGCAAAGGAAAACGCGTTTGGTAATTTCAGTTTGAATTGGATCGACTAGAAAAAGGCTAATTTTCAAACGGTCTCCAAATTCGACGAAATTAATTTTTTTAGCACCGTATCGACAAAACAAAGCCAGATATAATTTTTCTTTTTTTTAGAATCAGTATGTGACCCCGGCAAATTAAAATGTACATTCAAATCCATATTTGAATGTTTTATATTTTAATTTGAAGAAAAACTGACTGAAACAATCAAATGGGCTTACGAAACATATTCCATTGTGTCCGGAATAAGGGTATTTAGTTTGGGGCGATAGTCATTAGGTTTGATTTTAAGTTCGGGTGAAGAAAAACTATTTTAGAAATAAATATATATACGGGCCAATCAGAAAATTTCTTTTATTATTTTTAAAATCCGAAAAACTAATTTTCTCTCTCCCCGTATATGATCGAAGGCAGAAACCCTTCACCAACTCCGATTCCTCCTCCTATAAGCCGAATTAGCTTCCACCACAGTTGAGAATTTTGTAGATCTCGATCTCCTCTTCAAATCCATACTAAGTTTGGAATTTTTCATTGTGTATTTTTGTCGAACGAGCTCCTCGAAGTCCGCGACTTCAACTCATCGCCGCCATGTCAGCTCGAACTCGACCGCACCCCCCTGCGCGCCTGCGCCTCTCCAAGCCCTTCCTCGTGGCAGTGGCCGATCCTTCTCTCGTGCAACGATTTGCGCGCAAAATCAAAACCTAGTTTTGAACAGTTTGTTGAGGTATACGGTTGAAATTATTTAAACTTTTTTTAGTACTTTTAAGCGCTACGAATTGTGATTTCACTATAAAAATCATATCTTTTTGATATGTTGTCGAAATCCAGAGAAACATGAGACATTGGATTCATGGCGATGTCTTCTACATTCTAGAAGAGACCGGAGAATTTTTGGAGCTTCCTATAATTTTAGAAGGAGTGGAACCCAAAGTGAGATTTCTATATTCAAATTGGGAATGAATAGCGATGTATAATTTATATAAGCGAAGTATAAATTATATACACGTCGTATACCTCATATATGGGCGTTGTATAAATTATATAAGCGATGTATAAATTGTACATGCATTGTATATACCATATATAGCGATATGGAATTGAAATGGAAATATATACGTTTATATATACATATATATACACACACTCCCCTTGTCCACAAACCATGGACGATATATATTGGTTGTGATTGTTTGGATTGTGGTTTGGAATTGATTTATTGTGGTTGCGACAACATTGGTTGTTTTTGTGGTATATTCATATTGTTGTGTAAAGAAATTGGGGGAGGGGGAAAGAAAGTGGGTAGATGGGTAGAAAAATTGTACTGAAAAAATGAATTACCCCTTGTAAACGCCGCGAGGCCTAAGGTAGTACGAGGAGCCATACATTGGGACAATCCGGTTTTAATTACCCTGCCGTTATGCTGCCAAAATTTTCTGAAATATTCATGTGTTGAAATATATTCATGTGTTGATGAGTTGTGCCAATGAGTAGGCCTTCTAGCTGAATCCTTCAGAGATAATGGAGTTGAAGGTGCAACCTATTGAGTTGGAAGGTAAAAGATTCATCCATACAAGTAGTTCTACTTGGGGTATGTGGACAATATTTGTAAAGAAGTCTGATGGTTCGTTGTGAGTGTGTATTGACTACCGAAATCTTAACAAGAGGACATTGAAGAATAGGTATCTATTGCCTTGCATAGATGATCAATTTGATCAGTTGAGTGGAGCAAAAGTGTTTTCTCAGTTGAATTTTCCTATTAGGTTTCAGCGGCTGAGGGTAGCGGAAGAGAGTATTCCATTGATAACGTTTAGTACTAGGTATGGATCTTATCGAATGGATAGTTATGCCTTCGGATTATCGAACGCATCAACATTCTTTGTGGATTTGATGAACAAAGTATTTCATGAATACTTAAACAAATTTGTATTGATTTTCATTAATGATATATTGGTGTATTCGAAAGATGCGGAAGAGAATGGTATTTACCTTCGGATATTGTTGGAGACTTTGCGGAAGCACCAATTGAGAGACAAGTTTTTAAGTGATGGTTTTAGGAGAAGAAAGTAAAGTTCCTTGGTCACATGGCCTCAGAAGAGGGATTGTCGGTGAATACTACGAAGGTTAATGCTATCATTGGTTGGAAGAGGCCTGAAAGTGTTACGGAGGTCTGAAGCTTTCTGGGGTTGGCCAAGCACTATCAAATGTTCATCAAGGACTTTTCGCAGATAGCGAATCCAATCACTAAGCAAATCAGAAAGGATGTTAAGATTGTTTTGTTTAACAAGTGTGAGGAAGCATTACATAATTTAAGGCACTTATTGACCAATGATCCTGTGTTAGTAGTGCCCGAAGGAAATCAGGTTTTGGTTGTTTTTACGGATTCATGCGGAATAAGATTAGGTATTTTTCTGATCCAAAAGGGAGGGATTATTGCTTATGCTTCCTGACAACTAGAACTCATGAAATCTAATATCCAACTCATGATCTCGAGTTAGTTGCAGCTGTTTTTTCCTTAAAAAATTGAAGGCATCACTTATTAGGTGAAAGGTTTGAGTTGTTCATAGATCATAAGTCCTTGAGATATTTGTTTGCTCACAAAAGGAATTGAATATGTGACAATAAAGATGACTGGTGTTCTTTGCGACGTATGACTTCGGTGTAGAGAATAACCATGCAGAAGGGAATAAAGTTGCGGATGCCCTTAGTAGGAAGCACCAAGGGATGGTGTTACCTATGTTGAATGAATGGAAAGACTTAGAAGCTTTAGTCACGTGTAACATGAGGATCGGGTCGACATTTAAGTTCTAGTGGAGGTACACTGATGGTGCCATGCTTAGAGGTTCTACCAGCTTTGATTGAGAAGATTACTTTTAGGCGGGAAGAGTATCCTTTATTAGTTGAAAGAATTAGAGAGATCGGAGCCCGAATAGAAAGAAGTAGCCTTGGAAAAAAATATTGACCAGAAGGGTTGGTTATGGAAGAACGGAAGGTTGTGTTTTCCCGAAGGTTAGTAATCTGAGAAGGGAAGTTCTTAGAGAGTGTCATCGTTGTAAATTTACAATACATCCAGGGGAAAAAAAAGATGTAGCGAGACATGAAGAGAAGCTTCTTTCGGGAAGGAAGGAAGAGGGATGTTGGCTTGTGGGTAAAGCAACGTATGAATAGCCAGAAAGTGAAAATCAAACATCAAAAGCCTAATCGATTGTTGCAACCATTGGAGGTTCCAATTTTGAAGTGGGATTCGATATCTGTGGGTTTCGTCAATGGACTACCGAAGCTGAGAAGAAGGAGCAAGAGCATATGGGTTATTGCGGATAGACTAACCAAGAGTTCCCATTTTATTCCCGTGAAGTAAATTAGAACAATGTCAGTTTTGGTTGAATTATTCATGAAGAATATTGTGAAGCTTCATGGGCTTCTAATAGTGTCATAAGTGTAAGGGACCTGTAGGTTACGAGTGATTTTTGCAAAGGTTTGTAGATGGCAATGGGAACGAAACTCAAAATAAATACGGCATATCACCCACAGACGAATGAGAAAACCGAGAGGGTGAATATGGTACTGGAAGACTTGTTGAGAGCATGTGTTATGGACTCTGGTAGCTCTTGGAAGGATCATTTGCATTTGGTGGAATTTCCTATAATAATATCTTTTAGAATACTATAGGAATGACACCTTTCTAAGCTTTATATGGAAGATCATGTAATTCACCAGCATGTTAGTGGGAGGCAAGTGACTGGCTAGTTCTTGGTCCAAAATTAGTAAGAGAAGCCACAAAGAAAATTGAGATCATTCGAGGTCGAATAAAGGAAGCTCAACCCAGGGAAAAGAGTTACGCGCATATAAGGCACAAGGATTTGTAATTCTCTGTTGGATAAAGGATTTTCATCAAGGTTTCACCGATGAAGGTGTGTTCCATTTCGGAAAAGAAAGGAACCTTAAGCCAAGGTTTGTTGGGTATTTTCTGGTTTTGGAAAGGACTGGAAAGCTTGCCTATCGGGTGGAGCTATCAGATAGACTAGCAGGAGTCCATAATGTGTTTTATGTATCGCAATTGTAGAAATATGTATGTAACCATAACACTACCATTTATATGAGGGTGTTGGAAGAGTTGGTAGTGGAATCTGATTTGACTATCATGAGACAATTGGTTCGTCTTGTTGATAGAGACGAAGGGAAAAATTGAGAACTGTGAGGGTTAAATTGACGAAAATTCAGTGGAGTTCTGACGAAAGAGACTGTACTTGGGAGACAGAGGCCAGGATTAAAGAGGTTTTTCTTGATTTTCTTTCGGTGAGATCTATATGGATTTATATACTATTTATGTGTGGGGTACAATAGTATATGTTCGATAGCAATGCTTACTAGGTTGTTGTGATTGCTTTGCTTGATTTGTCCTTGATTGAATTTCGAGGACAGAATTCTTTTAAGGTGGGGTGGATGTAAACCCATAATATTTGATAACATTATTCATGAATTTAATTGGATAAATTAAATGGGAAATAATGTGGTGAAGGAGGAAATGAGATTGTGGTTAATAAATTAACTAGTAGGTTGGCCTTAGAAACAAATGAACTAATGCTTATGGGAAAGGCATACGAGATAGGCAAAAAGGGTAAACTTTTAGCTCCTACATCTACTTATAACCTATCTTAATTTTTTTTCACTTTTCATTCACTCTAAAAATACAATGAATACTAAGGGTGGCCGTCCATTAAAGCTAGGAGGAGGTAAAGAGAAAAGGTTAGGATTTAGAGCTTGGAAACTTCATCAAGAAATCTTAAACCCTCAACTAATCAAGGTGAATAATACTCTTACCCTTTTCATTCAGTTGTTGAGGAAATAGCTGAAAGTAGTGTTTAATTCATGATGGTTTTTCATGAATTATATTATGCTAATTGGTGGGAAATCATTAGCTATGCTTGACATGATTATATGGCTTTTACAAACATGGAAATGGTTAGATTTTAGGGTAAGCCCTATATTCAGAAATATCTAAATGCCATGGATTTTTGGTATGATGTTTTTTGTATGATTTTGGAGATGAGCTTAGAATTTGATAATTTTTCATGGATGTATGAATTAGTTATGAATTTTCTAAGTTTGAATCACTTAGGGAAAGCTTGCATATTGATTAAAGCAATTAAAGTATATGTATAAATAATTTATACATGATATATACAAAAGTACTGTCAAAAGACTATATACGGTCGGTATTTAGTTTATAAGCCAATGAGAATTCGACAAAAATAGTGAACTAAATATAAAGTTGTACTTTATAAGGTGATAAGTCAACATGCATGTATTTACTATCATTGCCATTGCCTTTCCGGAAGCAACACTCTGATACTCACGGAAGCCATCTTTCAGTAGCACTGAGTACTTGGAATATCATTTATATATGGTATAGGAAGTATTCAGACACCCGCCTCTTCCTTCCAGAGGAGCTTTGGGATTGATACTTATGTGTTTTGATGCCAGGATTTGGTTCATTGCTAATTGAATGGAGGAATTGTATGGTACCGGAGGGGTATCTTCCTAAGTAAATGATTGATTGTTTAGTTTATAAAGCCGAAATGGTTTGCCTTTTAATAATAAATGGTGTCGAAGGGGTTTACCATCGGAGAGAATGATTGTTGTCTTGTTGAGCCGGAAGGGGTTCCTTTTGGAAATAAATGTCATTGGCAGGACACCATTGAAAGTTGCATATGTTATTAGCGGGAAACTATAAACATGACATTTTCATTTGCATAAAAATTGGGGGAATCAATAGGTAAAAATAAATTGGGAGAACTAGTTAACATTGGGGGAAACAACAAGGAGAAAGAAAATGGGGGAACCAGTTAAGTAAAAGAATAAGTATTTGCTTCCGTTGTTAGGAAGGCGTTACTTTACGAATCACGAGAGAGAGATCAGAAGGTGGAATTCCATTGCTTCATGCAGTATGGAAATTGTTATAAGAAAATGGCTTTGTTGCTACGCGCATTATGGAAGTTTAATGAATAAAAAGGGATGGTTCCATTACCTAGCAAGGGTACCTTGAGTTGCACAATGTAGATACCAAAGGAAAAGATCCATTGCTTCCCATAGTATGGGAGGTGCTTAGGTTTCGATTGCTAGCAGAGGGTTACGTTGCGAAACATGGAGGGTAACTGGGTTAAAGAAATTGATGGGAAACCATTAAAGAATAATAATGATGGGAAATCATTAAAGAATGAAAACAATGAAAAATCATTAGAAACTGTTAGGATGAGAAATCTGGAATAACGGGATTGGGGAATCTATTGTGTGTTTCATATTGAACATTTTATAAATTAATTTATGTTAATGGTTCTGAACTAACCACTGAAGTGCAGGTGTTTAAGGGATATTTCTGGAGGTAGCTTGATACTAGCGAAGGGAAACTCATTCTGCAATGCGTTGTGATCCCACTAGATATCCTTATATCATGTAGAAAAGATTATTATTCACACGTGCTTGTTGACTGACCCGAAGTTTTTTTGTTTCCCTTCAACTGTTGGGTGCTTATTTGAGTAGGCTGAGAGTTAAGGTTTTCAGGTTCTTCGTCAAATAAGTTTCCAGAGGCAAGCAAGTGGTTATAGTTATTTAGAAGCGCTAATGTATTTTTGTTCTGATTTATTCATTGGTAATATTGATATTTCCTATGTACTATAACTCTAATCAACCGAGGGGGTATCGTCATATATTGCTTCCGAATTTATTTTGTAATAATTTATATATTCTCTATATGATTTTATGAAAGGGGAATATAAAAAAATTTATATCAATGAATAATTTGTGATGTTTTTCATACTATCATATTTTTTATGCTGTAGTTCATTAACATTCGGTTTTCTATCATCGAAAGCCAACATTATGGATGATTGCTACATCCATAAGGTTGCAATTTCGGTCTTTGATAACATGTTATTACATCTTTCTAGATGGCGTGATGTTGAACATCCTGGATTGTTATAGTTATTAATTTCTTTGTTGTTCCCATTTCCTACTATTCATTTAACCAAAATTAGATTTATCAAACATAAAGGAAATGAGATTCGGAGGTCCAAGCCCTCCTTCTAGCGTCAAAAATGTTAATTATAAAAATTGTTGACACCCTAAATCATGGTCGATCTTATCGGCATGACCGATGAATATTAGTTATGATTCTTGTAAGGGATTTTATACTTTATTGATCCAGTCGATATGCCCAGTCGACCAGTAAACAAAGATATCAGAGTTTCTGGCTTAACGTTTTTGAGCTGGTCTTGACATTAATTAGCCTTGGAAATCCTTTTCCTTATTACCTTGATTAGGCTAGTCAGTAATGAGGCAAAGATTCTGAGAGGCGGAAAGGGAATTGGATATCTCATTTATACGTGTCCTCTATGACTCTTTGATACTATATCTTGGACAAGATGGATATGAGGTGTTACTATAATGATCAATTCTTGTTGATACAAGGGCTCTTATCGATAAAGTCGATAGATACCTCTGTGATCTAAATAACAACATGCTGAGAATAAAGGGATCTTATCGACATAGTTGATAAAATACCTCCCATAATCCAATCGTTAAGGTTATAACGATATAACATACAGTCGACAACATAGCTTGTCGATATGGTCAACGAGACGATTTTATAGGGACCATTAGGTTCCTTGGGTTCTCAATGTACTTATCAGCAAAGTCGAAAAGCCTATCGACATGATAGAATTTCATAAGTTAGTTGTTTGTTATATGCCAACTTGGTAAATAAAGTAACATTATAAAGGGGTTAGGTTTCTAAGACCCTTATCAACTTAGTTAACCAGGTTTGTCGAAGGCATCGGTAATCATTAATGTCCGTAAGATCCCCTTTGAGTATTCATATTAACTGTTTAGAGGTGATTAGATAGAGATGAGACGCCCTTATCCATCATTTGTTTTGATGAAGACAATAATCATTCTATACAATCACCAATAAGAGCTAAAACAAAAATCATTCATGGGGTTCAGTCGTAACAAAGCTCAACTGAACCAATTAGATGCAAACTCCACGAAATGAGCAATTCAGGCCTACTGTTGATCATCCAACACAAAGAATAAGTTTCAAGATGTGTTATTTTTTCTTTTTTAAAATATGCAATTTAACGGTCGATTCCTCACCATTATGTGGTTGTACCGGTCGTAACTTAATTTCAAATAAATTTTAGTTTGAAATTTTGGTTCTAGTGCACATTTTTATCCGCTAGACATCATCGTGTCAGGTAGAAGGGATTATTATTCACACCAGTCTGCAGACTGACCCAAGGTTTTCAGGTGCTTCATTGAATAAGCTTCCAGAGGCGAAAAGGAAGCTATAGCTATTTAGGATCATCGATGTTTATTTTGTTCTGATTTATGTATCAACAATATTGTTATTGCATATATATTATAACTTTCGGAGTATATTTTGTAATAATTTATATAATATCTAAACGGGTTTACGAAATGGATGTATGAATAAAAATTTATATCAATGAATAATTTGTGATGTCTTCCAGACTCCTATATTTTCTGATATTGTGGTTCATTAACATCCAGTTTTCTATCACCGGAAACCAACATTAGGGTTGACTGCAAAATCCATAAGGTTGTTGTTTTGGTCTTGGATAATAGGTTGTTACATCTTCCAAGATGGTGTGATGTTGGATATCCTGGACAGTTCTAACTGTTAATTTCTTTGTGGTTCTCGTTTCCTACTATTCAACTTACCAAAATTAGATTTATCAAACATGAAGAAAATGAGGTTCAGAGGTACGAGCCCTCCTTCTAGCATCAAAAGTGTTAATTATAAAAATCATTGACACCTTCAATCATGGTCGAGCTTGTCGACCTAACTGATGAGTATTAGTTATGATTCTTGTAAGGGATTTTATACTTTGTTGATCCAGTCGATAAGCTCTATCAACCAGTAAACAAAGATACTGGAATTTCTGGCTTAAATTTTTTGAGTGAGCCTTGATATTAATTAGCCTTGGAAATCCGTTGCTTTATCACCCTGATTAGGCTAGTTAGTAAAGAGGCAAAGATTCCTGGAGGTGGAATGTGAATTGGATATCTCAATCATACGAATCCTCAATGACCCATTATACTATATCATCGCAAGATGGATTTGAAGTGTCATTATCATGATCAATTCTTGTCGATACAAGGGCTCTTATCAATAGAGTCGATGGATATCTCTCGTGATCTAAACGACGACGTGCTGGGAATAAATGGCTCTTATCGGCAGAGTTGATACAATACCTCCCATAATCCAAATCATTAAGGCTATAACATATGGTTTGAATACAAGGAGTAGAATGATTCTTGTCTATTCGATAGAAAGTAATTAATTTGGGATAGACCCTTATCAACATAATCAACAACATAGCTTGTCGTCATGGTCGATGAGACTATTTTATAGGGATTATCAGGTTCCCTGGGTTCTGAATGTCCTTATCAACGCAGTCAAAAAGCCTATTGACATGACAGAATTTCATAAGCTAGTTGTTTGATTTGTGTCAAAGTGGTCCATAAGGTAACATTATAAAGGGGTTAGATTTCTAAGACGCCTATCGACACCAGGCTTGTTGGAGGCATCGATAATCATTAGTGACAGTAAGATCCCTTTTGAGTATTCATATTAACTGTTTAAAGGTGATTAGATAGAGATGAGAAGTCTTTATCCATCATTTGTTTTGATGAAGACAATAATCATTCTATACAATCTCCAGTAAGAGCTAAAACAAAAATCATTCATGGAGTTCAATCGTAATAAAGCTCGATTGAAACGATTAGATGCGAACTTCACGAAATGAGCAATTCAAGCCTACTGTTTAACATCCAACACAAAGATATAAGTTCAAAGATGCGTTATTTTTTTTCTTTTTTAAAATATGCAATTTAACGGTCAGTTCCCCGTTGTTATGCGGTTCTACTAGCAGTAACTTAATTTCAAATTGTTTTTGAGAATAGTTTCATCCAATGGCATAGTAAAATATAGTATTCTATGTTTTTTGTATGCAGAGGAGATGCCAACTACATGTGACAACCCTTTCGAACCGACCATAAGCCATACAGGTCCGATCCAAAACGACAGAAATCCTTGAACCGTTATGTGATACAACACATCAGAACAAACACAAAAGAACTTTTCATTGTTATAACAACAATTTTACATCAAAGTACAAGATATATCAGAGTATAGATAATGGACATACAGCGGGAAATATCGAAGGATAATAAATTATAACACAACGGAAACATAAATACATTCAGCAAAAGACTACCAACTAATTCAGAGTATAGCTCCAGCCATAATCCAGGATCCTATCTTAAAAATGTCTTCAAAACCAAAACTGCTACCAGCCCGTGTGGAAAATATGGGCACCCAGAGTTTAGGTGGGATACAATAAACTCCATGTTAGTCATGGGACTAGTATGGGAACCAAAACAGTTATTATATTTTATTTTAAAGTTGGGTAAATCATGGGACCATGCCGTATAACACGGAATGAGTTCCTCCACACGAACCAATCATAAACCAATCACAATGCTTTTTGAGAAATGAAGCTATTATAAGACTCAAGTCCCATCACGCAATGCAAGCACAAACCGGATGATAGTTTTTACCTTATAATAGCCAAAATGCTTGATATGTGAAATTTCTCTTTTATTATTACTTGGGCATAGTGTGAAAATCAAATTCAAAAATAATGGTATCAATCTAGACGGCATAATACCCCATCTTATTATGTCGCCATATAGGTTTACAACTGAAAAAGCAAGGTTCGTATTAGAAGTTGGATTTCCATCAATGATCAAGGCAAAGGATCTTTCCTAATCCGATTTGGGCCATCTCTAGCGGGATGCTTATGAATCACACGCATGCGTCCCTTGATCAACAAAGTCGTCCCACTAGTTCCCGGTGAGTTAGATAAATACTTGAACAATACGTTCCCCGATCCTATCAGACCTACAATCTGGTCGGTTGTTTGACCACCATCTGAGGCGCCTCAATTCCAACATCCATATAAGTAAATTTTCCAGGCTCCATTCCATGGCATCAGTTTCAGCTAAACGGAAACATATTCCCTTACTTTGTTGTCTTTCATCCTGTTTTAGGCCATTCACGGGCTATGAGGCTTATCGAAGTCACTTCTCGACACAAAGATATGTTATATCTGACATGCTTTGATCATCATTCGAAAAACTCTGCTTTTCAACAAAATCTTTGATCAATCAGCATCTCACCATGCCACATTGTCAATTCATACATATGATCAGTTTATATTAATAATATAACCTTTGAGTTCATACACTTTAAAGAAGGGTGTTAAGCTAATAAAATAAATTCTCCGCCACCACAAATATATCATCAACAGAAACTAATCGGCTATGTTATGAAATACAACACCAGACACACATCCATTTACAAGTTTGTTTTGGGTTTGACCAAAACCGAAGGCACCGTATTCCTCATCCCCTAAAGGAGAGAGGACCATGCATATCCGGTCGATCTCCAAGTATGTCTAGACGGCCACCACTTTAACCTTATAACGGGAGCTACCCAAGACATCAGCAATAATCCAAACGATGTGAAGATCTTTGATCTTCAAGCACCGTCTTCAATATCTTCGACAATCGTCGTATTAATTATTCATAATGGGTTGAAACCCGGTCTTTACGAATAACTATCGCATCATTAAAATCAAGTGATATATAAATATATCATACGCCTCATTCCAATTCAGAATATTATTTTATTCAAATATTCTTTATATTGGGAATTACTCCCATAAATCTTATCAAAGATTTACATCATTTAAATTTCTTGTTTAAATCTTTTCCATGGAAATCATTTCAAAAGATTATATAATCTCTTTTCACAAATTTAACTCAAATTAAGGTTCATAAGCCTTATCAGGATTATTGAGCCGTACAAAAAGGTAATCTCTCGTATCGTAATCTCATTCTTGTCCTATTCATCCCATGGAGCAAAACTGGTGGTACTCCATATCTAACACCCCTCGGTTTTGGTAAGTTTAATTACCTTCTTTCATTCCAAATTTTTGTTGAAAGATTTATTAAACTTTAGCATAGTTTTAATCTCATTTCGTTCAATCAAATCTTTATTGAAAGATTTATTACAACTCAAACTTGAGAAATCATCTTTCTTTTAACTGGGTAAAAGAATAAATGTTACTTAAAACATCGTTCACGATAAACCCAAAATCAAACTTCCATTAGAAATATAATCTTCACGGAAATCCTATCAGTTCACAATCGAAATAAATTTCTGTATCAGACTACTACTATAAGCGGAATAATGGCAAAGCATTTCAAATTCCTTAAATAATAAAGGTCTTATTCCAAGTAGGATTTTCTCGATTATCACTAAATCGATTTCCATTCAATTCCAATTAAATTTATTAATTGGAAAACTTCATTATATTAATTATAAGATTTATACCATAAAATTCATTTTCTACTGGGTTTAAGAACAGTGTTATTGAAGACACCATTCACAACAATCCCAAAATCCAATTTGATATCAAATATAAGGCTTTGAATAGAAACAGTATCGACTTATATTCAATATCAAATTCTAAAACCAACATATATCGTATAGGGAATAACGATATCAGTATCTACCAAATTCCTCAAACAATATCCATATAATTACGGAATCCAACGTCGAAATATTTGAAGATTATTCCCATTCAAATCCAATATCCATACATTGGAAAAACTTAACTTGGTTAAGTATCTATTAACTTCAAACCGTGTTAATCACTTTTGTCGAATAACTAATTTTCATAAAATAGCTTTCCAAAACTAAATATATTTAGTTAAAATCACTTTTAAATCATTTATTATGATTTATCATAAATTTTCCCTATTTTTAAAATTTTTTATAGGGTCGTTCTAGTCGGTTTCAAATTCTGGACACCGAATTGCTTATATAACGACCTTTTTGAAAATAGATTTGAACTTATTTTAAAATATAACCATTGGATTTTAAAACTCTTCTTAACATTTGAAAGCTCTTTTCATTTCGGATCCAACGTTTTTTTTTGGGAGAATCCGATGGTTGGATCTCTTGGTAAGTCTATTTTAAATTAATGATTGAAATTCGCGAATGGTCGTTGCACGACTCGTCCTATTCAAAACATTTTATTATTTATAATAAACTTCATCGATTCCATTTAAGAATATTTTATAAAATGTTTATAAACTCCTTCAAAAACGATTTCAATTCCCAGTTCAATTTTAAACCAAAACTGAATATTCCATATTATTATAATATTAAAATAATAATATTTTTCAAAACATAATATTTCGAAATCCAAATTTTTTCTAACATCCATTATAAAAATAAATAAGATCAAGGGAAAAACTCATTCGAGTTAAAAGCGTCGTTTATATATCTAATCGAATTCACATTTTGAAATTACTATTCATTTCAAAATAAATCTTAAAACAAGCATTTATAAATTGAAAATTAATCCAAATAAAATTCTAACTTTCACGAAATATATTCGTAATCATTTAAACTCTCTCTCCAAACCAATTTGTATTTAAAATTCAAATTTCCATTTTTCACCAAATATTTTATTAATAAAATATTCACACTAATTCCAAATTGGAATGAGATTCAACCAATTACCATATAATTTAATTTATATGAATTTCACACGCCATATCAACTATCATCCATCCACCAATCATTATAATATAAGTATTTCCGCTGTCAACACTTATACTTTCCATTTAATAATAATAATAGTAAAAAATGTAAACATCATCCATCAACCACAAACAAACATTGCAATCACAGGCAGGCCCGGCCCTAGGGGTAGGCAGGCAAGACCGCCGCCTAGGGCAGCACCATTGGTGGTGGAGGAGGAGGGCAACAAGTTGACTGATGTTCTTTTAACAATGTTTGATCTATAAATTGTGTAGGGCAGTAGTTTACTAAACATAGAAGTAGCTGAGTGGTAAAACCATGTTTCTTGAGTTTGACTTTTATGGGATCAACACCTAGCGGCCACCATTTCTTGCCTTACGTTATTCTTTTTTCCACATCAATTTTGTGTAGGTTTTCATCTTATTTTTGTTTAGGGCAACAAAAAGTATTGGGTTGGCCCTAATCACAGGAAATCAATACATATTTAAATATGAATAAAATAACTATATAAATCAATTGAGTGAGAGTTCTCATGTTGATTGGTTCGAAATCATTACAAAACGATTATTTTGAATTAAGTTAAACAG
This sequence comes from Allium sativum, assembly GCA_030737875.1. Lineage (NCBI taxonomy): Eukaryota > Viridiplantae > Streptophyta > Magnoliopsida > Asparagales > Amaryllidaceae > Allium > Allium sativum. The sequence continues at coordinate 1,009,559,607 of CM060926.1, read as the reverse complement.
GGCATTTAATTTAACCAAAATTTCTGGTTGCTTATGAATCTATCCAGATCTGTTTCATGGCGTAGATCTTGTCAAGACGATTCTAACGCATCTTAGACCATCCAATTCTGATAAGAATTGAATAAGTTATTAGCGTTTATAACTATACGATTTAAATTAAAACCTAATTTCCCTAATTATATAATAAAATTTAATTACTTTTTATTAACCCTTCGTTCCTCTCTTTCGTTACTTCAGACGATGAAATGAACCCACATTCGGAACTTGCTTCCTCCACACGCACCAATTCCGGCCACCGGTCGCCGATTAGATGATGCCAAAACCCATGCCTGAGCCTCCCCTTTCTACGACCCAAATCCCGTGTCGTTCGATCACCCCTACCATCGACTACATCCAACGAACAGCCATGCCCTCGTTCCTCAACTTCAGCCACCACGAGAGGAAGAACACGAAGAGCTTAACAGTTTTCACGTTGGAATATTTTCGAAATACCGAATGGATTGGATGTAAAATCAGGAAGAGGATGGGAAAAGCTCGGCCATTGATTCGCACGTGGAGGCGTTGGGAAGAGGGTTGACCACGGGAAAAGGAAATTAGGGTTGTTGACCCTTATCTAGGGAACCATTTGAATATAATATTATATATTAAACTTAGTCAAGAAGTTAACTATCCGAAACTCCAAACGAAACACAAAGAATTACGTACCTAGTCAAATACTCCTATTTCGGGCACAATGTAATAGGTTTCGAAAGATAATTCAATCGTTTTAATGAGTTTTTCTCAAAATTATTAAATATTATTAAATATAATGTTATATATTTATTTTCAACGTGCGTTATAATTTGTGACTTCAAAATTATGAAATTTGAAATCTCGCTGCATTTCACAAATACGGTACAAACGAGCCTGATCTCGTTGAATTTGGAGACCGTTTGAAAAATGGCCTTATTCCTAGCTTTTACTGAAGCGAAAATAAGCCTAACGTCCCTAAAAGGTTTGGAAATTAAAACGGCATCCTCCCCAACTTTCAAATGAATAGCGGGTCCCTATTTTATGATCTTATGCGTTTTTCAAAAGAAAAAAAACATTGATGACTATTTTTTAAAAAAAAAAATCGCAAATATTCCCAGAAGCATGTAAAAAAAAACTAATAAAAAGTTCGTCGAAGTATGCAACTATTACCAATATATGCATACATGTATGCATATATTCATCCAGGGTTTATATTGCAAATCTGGATGAATATATGCATATATGTATGCATATATTGGTAATAGTTGTTGAGACGTATGCATATAAAGATGAACTAATCTGCATGTTTTACGAGTTGTTGCAGAAATGTATGCATTTATTCCATATAACTATTGAATTGTATGCTACAAAGTTAAAAAGGATGAAGGCTTATGAATATGTGCAAAAATGTATGCATTTATTCTGTACAACTGCAGAAATGTAAGCAACAATGTTTAAAAACGGTGTATGCTTGAAAAACAGGCCAGGATTGAATTAATGCATCAAACAATGCATTTATTATAGTATTACTACAGACATTTCTGCATTTATATTGTAGTTTGATGCATGAAATATATGCAGAAATGTATGCAACTATTGCAAATAAGTGCATCATTTGATGCATAATACTGGTGATTTACTGTTATTTTGGTTTTTGAGTTGTTTTTTGGTAGTTTTAACGCCTGAATTTGAGGACGATTAGTTGTTGTATTCAATTATGAATTTCGTGATTTGATTAACATGTAAAAATGTTTATTTTTATGCTCATATCTTATCTTTATTGTAAATAAATAAATATTACTTTCGGTATTTTCGTGTGTATTTACAAATTGTCAATAAATGTCTCCTTCATTTCAATTAAATGCCAACTGCAAAGAAAAATCAAGTTCCCTATGTCAACACTATCTCATTTCCAAATGATGTTGTAGCTCACTGGTAAAGGCTTGGAAATTTGGATAGAGTCTCCTGAGTTCAATCCCTATCAAGCCCTATTTTTTGCTGAAGAAACGAACATAAATACTACACACCTCGCCTCATGTGATTTGAAGAATGTATGGATTAGTGATATATATTGTGTGTGTGTGTGTGTGTGTGTGTGCGCGCGCATATGTATGTATGTATGATATACATTAATAAACATTTCAAGAATTGGGCATGTTCTTCATAGAGAAATCAAAGGGAGTCTTTCATATTTACTTGCCATGGAGAATATGATTTGTTAGATCGTTACCAAAAGGGAACCCAATCAGCGACCACATGTCAATAATCAAGGAGGAAGATCTTCAAGGAATATCTCAAGCATTGTATCATATCTCTTTTATTTGTAAATAGAATATCTCAAGAGATTCACTATTGGCCCAATTATTCTCATAGATAGGAGACTACATCCCTTATAAATACCTATTGTATTCATTATAAGCCGAGATTCATTTGTCTATAACTTCTTCTCCATTAATAAAGCTCTTCTTTTATTTTTCTGCAATTTTATAAGCAACTTGTGTCGTCTATACAATTTGATTTGGTGAGCACAAGTTGTCTTTGCAATTTGTTTTTCTTATTAGTGATTGATCGTTTGATTATATTCAACGGTAATCCTAATTTTTATTTTTGTTTGCTTATTTCCCTTATTTAATTTTTATTTCAGTATTCTGTTTATTTTTCTATCATTGAATTTATTATAGATCCGATTAGATTCGAATCTGCAGTGTATTCAATTGCACTTTTAATTTGTTTTAATTGATAACTGTGATTTGATCATCGTTTCAATTAGATTTGTTCTGAATCAAATTGTAATTTCAATTTTTACGGTTTTCAATCAAATCCTTCAAAATTCATCTAACTCGCCCACGAAATATAAAAATAATTGAATTTAATTTTCCATCCCGTGTTCGACCTGCATACCACACCCTGGCGCTTGCAGTAATTTATTTCAAAATTTGCGCTTTTCTAGTTCTGAAAAAGCGTCAAACATGATTTTTTTTATTTTTTTCCTGATTTTTTTATATTTCAAAAAATAGGGACCTAATTTATAAAAAATTAAGACAGGAATGTGATGTGAATTTCCAAACCTTGTAGGGACTTGTGACAAACTGACCTTTTATTGAATTCTAACTGAATTTTTAATATGCGTTTATTTTTACCACACTTATATATGAATTCCAATTGAGTTGAAATTTTAAACCTAACAATAATTTGACATTACGGATTTGATAAACTTAGTTTCGTCGAAAACGGTGGTCGTTTTAAAATGGCTATTTCTAAGGCTTAAATAAAACCAATAAAATATAAATTCAGAAATAGTTCAAACAAAAAATAATAAATTAATATTATCGTATATATCCAAATAAAATATCACATAGTTCTAAAATAAACATACTTATGTTTATAACTCGATAATTTTCAAAATCCAAGTCAAATCGATATTCGACTTCATAACAAATCCATTTATTTTATATAATAAACCGTTATAATTTAAAAACGATTTCATAGCGACTTTTTAAAATTTTAATTTGGACATAATTTACAATTTATAACACGAAACCTCAAATTTTCACATTCGTTAGAAAGATATAATTAAATAGATTCCCACGTTTCTTGTTTTAGTGATATTCTTACGATTACTCGCATCACCTATTTAACCAAAGTTGGTTATACACGCATCTACGGAAAGCGTCTGATATTCTTTATGAAATTCAGCTCTTCGCCAAGTCCAACTCGTCGCCAAGCTCATCCCTCATCCTCAGGTTGACAATTAAACTCTTGTGCTGTACCATCGTCGAATATGTCGTCCGGTTCCAATGTTGTTGAGTCTTCAGGTTCATCCAAACGCTATGAGGCTCCATCGAGAATTTAACTCATCCATTCAAGTTTATCATCTTTGTGCGCTCAGTCATTACACATCCGCTTGTGCGTTCGATCGATAAATATCAAACTCTCACCAGACATCAAACAATTAAGCGTCAAATGACAAATGAACGTTGAACCAAAACATGTGGATCTTCGTATTACAAACTATCGATCAGATATTATCAAATGACACCGACCAAGTAACATGATGTTATATATATATATATATATATATATATATATATATATATATATACATATATATATATATATATGTTCTCTCTCTTCCATGAAAAATTGCAGTGTTTATCGGACTTTACACATCACGACGCTGAATTAAACCATTGTCATTCTTCTTTTATAGTGACTTAATAGCAAATTGTTTTCTGTTTGAAAATTTGGTTCTAGTGCACAGTTTTATCCAATGACATAGTAAAATACAGTGTTCCGTGTTTTTACCATGCAGAGTAGATTAGATGCCAATTACAATAATCGCTTTGCTCCACCAGGATGGAATATGCCCTACGGATCGCATATTTACATTTTCGAAATTAGCCTCGATAAACCAAACATTCACATTTTTACCCCCCAGCAATACCAAGCCCAGCGCAGCGCATGCCTCACGGACGGCCAGGATAAGACCACCACCCCCGCTCATCCAGCCGTACACGAGCACTGCTCTCGCACTGGGCCTCACCGACACTAGCGCACGGAGGCACTGCAGTGCTGTAGATCCGCTATTCGACCGTAGTACGCCCAACACCGAAACCATCCACCATATTCGGCCATGTGTACAGACGGTACGTTTTGTTTTTTGTTTTGGAGTACGTGAATTGTGGTGGAGGAGTATTTTATTATTGCGGGAAATGGGCTGCTGCATCGAGTATGTTTGATTCAGGGGTGTGTCAGAGTGCATTCAAAAGGGGAGAAATTGTCTCCACTGTAGAGACACCGAATAAAGCGTCTTTATTTTTAGGCCATTCCAATCCCCCTTTTCTTTTTATATTTTCTCTTCCATTATTACTCGTACGTTCCCCCTTTTTTTTTTTTTTTTTTTTTTTTTTAAATGATGTATGTATGGAACAGTTTAAAACTTCAGATATAAAAAAAATTAGCTGACTCAAATTCTTATAAATTAGCCGTTTTTTCCTAAAAATCATCAAAGTTCAACGTAAACATGACAATTAAATTAGATAGGCCAAACCAACATAAGTAGTATCCCTCACTTGAGATTCAAAATCGGATGCCTATTACACTTCAGTCATCACTGGACATCACTGGAGTTAGCTTACAACCACAAAAGTGAGTTTGATATGATATTAAAGCAAGCAAGTAAACATGAGTACAGATAAATATTTTTATTAAATAGAAATTTATTTAATATCATTTACGTGCATTTCTTCCAATTTTAACACATAAATATACATGCGCCAATGTCAAATATAGAAGAAAAAAACATAATAAGAGCCAGATTTACATATACGGATACGGCATGCACTCCTTGGTATAATGAAAAATAAAATATTTGTAAGCTCATATAAGGCCTACTGCTCCATCTTCAATCTTCGAATTACGATCCTTATTACAAACCTGTCTAATCCCATAAATTTAACTTGCTCAATGAGCATCCATGATGGATCAAACATAATATGTGGTGTATGATACTTCCTGTAAAACAATCATATAGTGAGACCAACCCATAATGGATAGATTGGTTTTTCTCGGACTATATACATCAAAATTGAAACAATCATAATTCTGACACGAATGGTTCTTAGCTATGTCTGCATCCTACACATCTATACGACCCACTAAATTACTGCACCCCCGGCGCGCTACCCTTATGGTTTTTCATTTATTTATTTTTTTTATTTTTTTTACTATTAAGCACTCTCCGCAAATCTCATATGGTTTTTTTTTTTATCTTAGATTGTTTTCTAACTATATACTTTACTATTGTGCATCTAACATAGTTCCTAGTTTTGTTCTGATTTAAATTACTCTTTTATGTGTTTAAATAGTGTACCTCCGATGTGATTCCTTTGTTCTTTGACATGTTAATATTGTGCCATCAACGCATGTTGTTTATTCGTTTACTGCTTATCATGTCAACCCGGCATAAATAGCCATTCCGACCTTGATTCAAGCGCATGATCTCACCCCTTACTAACATGGCCTCTTTCTGAGCCTTATTGCTTAACTTCTTTTACTTTCATTTACTCCTTTCTCCTAACATACTACAAAGCAAACAACACCAAGTGATTACACTTTTCTTATATAACCCCTTACCAACTACAACGTAGTAAGACCCCTTCATAATAGGTGTGGTTCTTACTTATAAATGTTAGGTCGTAGCCCAAGCTCCATTATATGCAAAATCTGTCGTTTCTCACAATGCCATTACACGTGTCATTACTTTATTAATTAATATATTCCTTTTTGTTTTTTGCGGTGTCATTTATCTTTCTTTTCAATAATTAATTTGAATTTGGTTTCCTATTGATATTTGTCTTTAACTATGTGATTATAAATTTTTATTCAAGTGACTTCTCACTTTCATTTACCTAGTGCAGTTTTTAACACAAAAGAGATTGATTTCCTTGTAGATAATCTTGGTAAACATTGAAAACTTCATTAATGCACAACTTAACATTCTTTATCTTTTATTTGGATTTTTAAGAGTCTTTTCATTATTTCAATGAATCATATAAAATTATACCATATGAGAAATTTCCCAAACTAAATACTTATCTCTAAATTCATGGTTTGAACATCATATAAAATTTTCATTGCATTTTGAAATAATTAAAATCAGAGAAATACATCCAAACATTTCATGTTTATCTACTCTTTTCCAAAACTTACATCTAACTTGTGTATTTGCTAATAAAATCAATATGAATTGTATCATACATAAAAACATATTGATCTAAAGTGAGACCATAAACTAGGGCCAGTATAGGAAAGATAAGTGTTACTCACTAGATTTGTAAGAAGCATTGATTTAGTCTTCTTACTCTTCCTTTGCATGTGTTTTCCTTGTCTTTCTTTATGAGCCATTTTCAAGCTAGAGAAAATTTTTAACTCACAGTCTGCAGCTAGAGTTATGCAATACAGAAGAGAATTGCAAAACTCGAAGAAAGAAGACATGAGCATGAAGGAGTACTTAAGCAAAATAAAAAATTTATGTGACAAGTTAAGTGCTGTTGGACACAAAATAAGTGACAGCGAGCAAATATTATTTATCACCGGTGGTTTAGACGAAGAATACGAGTCCTTAATTACTGTTATTGCCACTCAACAAACCCTACCAGACCTACAGTTTGTTTGATCTGCTTTTTTCTCCCATGAAGGAAGAATAGAACAGAGAAAGACTACCCAAGAAGAATTCTCGGCAAATTATGCAGTAGCCAAAAATAACCATAATCAAAGGATCAACAACTTAAATAGGCAAGATGGGCAGTATCAAAGAGGATTTCAACCTCAGAGGGCCTATCAACTACAAAGGGGCCAAGGAAGAGGCCGATGGAACAACAATAACAGAGTAAAATGTCAGATTTGCCAAAAATTCGACCATATAGCGAGCATGTGTTATTTTAGGTATAATAATGACAATAATGTACAACAATCTGATCGAATTAACTCAACACCAAAAGCAAATGTTGCGGTTATGAGAAGTCAGATCAGAAATACTGGCGATGACAACAGAGGTCAACATAGCCACGATGAGGACAACAACAGGACGGATGAAATTGATTTAGACGATTGGTATCCAGACTCGGGAGTTACATACCACGTAACAAACAATCTCCAAAACTTAAATACTGGAAGTAAGGGCTACATAGGTATGAAATCACTACATATGGGTAATGGTAACATTGCACACATCGCACACATTGGCAAAGGAACCATGCTAGGCAGAAGACAACTCATATTAAACAACTTACTTAGGGTTCCCACAATTAACAAAAATTTATTAAGTGTTTCCAAATTTTCTAAAGACAATAATGTAGCCGCTAGTAGCAATAATAACAGTCATAACTCTAGCAATAATGTTAGTTGTATTGGCAAAAGAAACAATTCTAGTAGCAGTAATGTCGGTAATAACGTAGTAGAATCATGGCATGTAACACTTGGTCATCCTAGCTTGGAAACTGTTAGAAAAGTTTTAAAAAATAATTGCATCTATTTTGAAAACATACCTGCGAAACACACTTGTACACACTGCCAACTTGGCAAGAGCCACAAACTTCCATTCTATAAATCAGAAACAATATATAACAAGCCGTTGGAGCTTGTAGCAGCCGATCTGTGGGGACCAGCACCGCTAAACTCATACCAAGGCCATATGTATTATCTATCACTAGTTGATGCTTATTCAATATATATGTGGATATATATGCTCAAACTCAAATCAGAGGCATGCAACACAATAATTCAGTTTATAAATTTTATAGAGAAACAACTTAAATGCAATGTCAAAACCATGCAAACAGACGGTGGGGGCGAGTTTAAACCACTCAAAAATTACTTCATTAAAAGAGGGATAAATCATTGATTAACATGCCCTCATACATCTGAACAAAACGGTTTGGTTGAGCGAAAACACAGACATATAGCCGAGACTGGTTTAACATTACTATCTTAAAGTGCGTTACCGATGAAATATTGGAATGAGGCATTCTACACTTCCGTGTATCTCATAAATAGACTACCTACGAAAGTGTTGAATAATATAACACCATATGAAGTGATATTTAATGTTAAACCAGACTATAGTAATTTAAGAGCTTTTGGGTGTCTGTGCTTTCCTTGTTTAAGAGATTATAACCAACATAAACTCAGTATGTGATCAAGTCCATGCACCTTTATTGGCTACCCAAAAAATCGAAAGGACTATAAGTGCTTGGACAAAAGTGGTAAAGTTTACATATCAAGGCATGTTATTTTTGACAAAAATATATTTCCACTTGCAGTGAAGCAAAGAGCTAAGGAAGAAACTGGATAAAAGCGAGAAATTAAAATCACAAATGTACCAGCTTTGACAGAACAAATAACACGGAGCACTAATGAAAGGAAGGACACAACAAATGATCACACACAGAACATTCCCACTGAAACATCCATCATCTCGACAAATGACAACAATGATACTATACACAGCAGCCAAAATGAACATGAAAGTGAAGGGAACAACAACAACAAAAGTTCAACAAGGGCACTAATGAATGTCAACCACAACAACAAGAAGCACTGACTGGACATCCAATGGTGACTAGATCGAAAAGTGGGATATATAAGCCAAAGGTGTACAATGTATCATTGATTGAAAATGAACCAAGCAACTACATTCAAGTTGCAAAAGAAGAAAAATGGAGGTATGCAATGGATGCTGAATACGAAGCGTTAATGGAGAATAAAACATGGAGCTTGGTTACACCACTTGCCCATCAGAACATCACAGGATGTAGGTGGACTTACAAAATTAAGAGGAATGCTGATGGGAAAAGCCAGGCTCGTCGCAAAAGGGTACGCTCAACAGTTTGGGTTTGACTTCAACGAGACTTTTTCACCAGTTATAAAACCCACTACCATAAGAGTTATATTGACTATTGCCTTATGCAAAAATTGGATGATCAAACAACTTGATGTTAACAATGCTTTTTTAAATGGTGAACTAACTGAAGAGGTCTATATGCATCAACTAGAAGGATACGAGGTCTATGATGGTTAAAGACAACTTGTATGTAAGTTACACAAAGCCATATATGGTCTGAAGTAGGCTTCGAGAGCTTGGTACGAAAAATTAAAACAAACTTTATCAAAAATTGGCTTCAGTAAAGCAAAATCAGATAACTCACTATACATGAAGAAAGATAATCGAAGTATCACCTACGTCATAGTGTACGTAGACAACATGTTGGTAACTGGGGACAATCATCAAGAAATTAACAGAATCATACAAGTTCTTAACTACAGTTTTGCTATCAAGGATCTAGGTGAAGTAAACTATTTTCTGGGAATTCAGATCAGACGTGGTGAAAATGAACTGTTCTTATCTCAGCAGAATTATATAAGTGAAATTCTACAAAAGACCAACATGCATCATGCAAAATCACTGCCAACACCAATGACCGCTAGTTCAAGGCTTTCAAAAACAAAAGGGGAAGCAATCAGTAAAACAACACAATACATAAGTGTAATTGGTGCATTATAATACGCTACAATAACAAGACCGGACATATGCTATAGCGTAAATAAACTCAGTCAATACATGCAGAATCCCCTGTCGGAACATTGGGTGGCAGTGAAAAGATTACTTAGGTATTTACAAGGCACAAAACATTATGGATTAACTATAAAGGCAGATAAAGAGCTACACTTACAAGGCTTTAGCGACGCTGATTGGGCAAACGACATCGATGACAGAAGATCAGTATCAGGCTATTGCGTTTTCCTGGGCATTAATCTCATATCATGGTGCAGTAAGAAGCAATCCACCACCTCGCGATCAAGCACTGAGGCAGAGTACAGGGCTCTTGCGAGCACGGCTGCAGAAATCTCGTGGATCGAGTCCCTTCTACACGAATTAGGGCTTAATTCCAGAAGAACGCCAACTATTTGATGCGACAATAGAAGCACGATTTCTTTATCCCTCAATTCGATCCAACACTCAAGAACAAAGCATTTGGAAATTGATTTGCACTTCGTTCAAATGAGAGAACTTAAGCTGGTAGATTAACAGTGTGCCATATTCCGGCCTATTATCAAAAGGTGGATGCATTAACGAAACCACTTTCCACGAAGAACTTTATCAGGCTAAGAGAAGCGCTGAGAGTGGATGACGACAGCGGAATAAAGGAAACAAGAAAACCCTAGATATGTTTGAGGGAGGCTAATATTTGCGTTCACACTTGTCAACCAGTTTATCTCATCGCAGCAATTTGGACATAACAGCTAATTGTCATTTTAGGACATTGCATTATTTCCCACAACAATTTAGTCATAACGGCTAATTGTCATTTTAGGACATTGCCTTATTTCCTACAGCAATTTAGTCATAACGGCTAATTGTTATTTTAGGACACTGCCTCATTTACATATGTTAATGTTACATTATTTCTTCTATATATATAAGCACTATTTTCATTTGTGAATGTACAAAAAATATTATTCTCTCAATCAATAATACAATCATGGTATCTTCTCATATTCTTGTTAGGTTTTACTATTTACTAGTGCGTTTTGCCTAAATTTAAACAACGAATTTGTTATAGTGTTGCATGCGAGTACCATGTACCATCCTCAAATAAATAGGTAGACTGAGAGAATCAACAAGGTCATAGAAGCTTGCCAAGAACTTATATTTTTAACATAGATGGACATTGGGAAGATTAATTACATATGTTTGAATTTTCATATAATAATAATTACCAGAGAAGTATTGGGATGGCTTCGTTCAAAGTGACATATGGAATGCCATATGAATCACTTGCATGTTGGTTAATGGAGCGGAATAGAATTGTGTTGGAACTAAATGTGGTGAAGGATGCCATTAAGAAGGTATATGTGATATAAATTGGAATGAGGGCAGCACGATATATGCAGAAGATTTATGCAGACACAGGGTGAAAGAAATGAAGTATGTATTAGGTAATCAAGTTTTCGTGAACAATTCTCCTATAAGAGGTGCAATGCACTTCATGAATACTAGAAAGTTAGCTTCTAGATATGTAAGGCTATTTTGTCCATAGATAAGATTTGGAAGGTAGCATATATGGTGGATCATCATGTTGATTTTGCCGAGATTTATTATTTTATTCATATATCATGTTTACGAAAATGCAATAAAGATACTGGTCCAGTACTTAAATATAGCGCAAAATAGAACACCTAACCAAAAAAATAGATATGATATACATATGCATGGATCGTTTTATATAGTGGATCTGAACTAGAAGTGACAGCGGATCAAGGTAGTGCAGCTCGGGTGTGTCCAATGAAGCTCAGAATGAGAAGGCTGCAAATGTGAGATATAGAATAAGGTTAAGAAGACCTATGCAAAGTCATTTTTTGGATTGGAAAATAAGATATGTGTTAAGTTGTATTGATGCAGATCATATATACATATAAATATTATGATAGTTTATCGTATTGGCAGATAGCACTAATTTGTTATATAGACCTATAAACACACACACATATGTGTGTGTGTGTGTATTTGTGAATTGGGAGTACATGAGTATGCTTAAGATAAACATGGAATAAAGGGTAAATCTCTATGAGCCTTATTTGAATTTCTAGGGCAATATTCCTTTAAAGGGATAAGATCGTAACAACTCAAAATTTATAATTTGTAAATTAAATTGATTAAAAAGGTATTGCGGGCTAAATAATAAAATTATATATAAGTAAATTAATATAAAAAAGTATACGGGTCCCAAACCGAAGTTATTATAGGGTAATAAACAATACATTTTTTATTCACTTTATTCTACTTAAACTAAAAGAAAAGCTAGAAAAGATATTTAATGGTGGTAGCTTGAAAATGGCTTATAAAGAAAGACAAGGAAAGCACATGCAAAGGAAGAGTAAGAAGACTAAATCAACGCTTCTTACAAATCTAGTGAGTAACACTTATCTTCCCTATACTGTCCCCTAGTTTATGGTCCTACTTTAGATCAACATGTTTTTATGTATGATACAGTTCATATGGATTTTATTAGCAAATACACAAGTTAGAGTATGTTTTGGAAAAGAGTAGATAAACATGAAATGTTTAGATGTATTTCTCTGATTTTAATTATTTCAAAATGCAATGAAAATTTTATATGATGTTCAAACCATGATTTTAGAGATAAGTATTTAGTTTGGGAAATTTCTCATATGGTATAATTTTATATGATTCGTTGAAATAATGAAAAGACTCTTAAAAATTCAAATAAAAGATAAAGAACGTTAAGTTGTGCATTATTGAAGTTTTCAATGTTTACTAAGATTATCTACAAGGAAATCAATCTCTTTTGTGTTAAAAACTGCACTAGGTAAATGAAAGTGAGAAGTCACTTGAATAAAAATTTATAATCACATAGTTAAAGATAAATATCAATAGGAAACCAAATTCAAATTAATTACTGAAATGAAAGATAAATGGCACCGCAAAAAACAAAAAAGAATATATTAGTTAATAAAGTAATGGCATGTGTAATGGCATTGTGAGAAATGACAGATTTTGGATATAATGGAGCTTGGGCTACGACCTAACATTTATAAGTAAGAACCACACCTAATATAAAGGGTCTTACTATGTCGTAGTTGGTAAGAGGATATACGAGAAAAGTGTAATCACTTGGTGTTGTTTACTTTGCAGTATGTCAGGAGAAATGAGTAAATGAAAGTAAAAAAAAATGTTAAGCAAGTAAGACTCGAAAAGAGGCCATGTTAGTAAGGGGTGAGATCATGCGCTTGAATCAAGATTGCAATGGCTATTTATGCCGGGTCAAGTAATAAACGAATAAATAACATGCGCTGAGGGCATGGTATTAACATGTCAAAGAATAAAGGAATCACTTCGGAGGTACACTATTTAAACACGTAAAAGAGTAATTTAAATCAGAACAAAACTACGAACTATGTTAGATGCACAATAGCAAAGCAAATATTTCGAAAACAATTAATCTAAGATAAAAACCAAATGAGGTTTGCGGAGAGTGCTCAGTAGTAAAGAAAGATGAATCGGTATAAAGAAAAACTAAATGAAAAACCATAAGGGTAGCGCGTCGGGGGTGCAGTAGTTTTGGTGGGTCGCTATTGAAGTGGTGGATCACTTTTGATGTATATAGTCCAGGAAAAACCAATCTATCCATTATGGGCTGGTCTCACTATATGATTGTTTTACGGGAAGTATCACACACCACATATTATGTTTGATCCGTCATGTATGCTCATTTGAGCAAGTTAAATTTATGGGATCAGACAAATTTGTAATAAGGATCGTAATTCGAAGATCGATGATGGAGCAGTAGGCCTTGTATAAGCTTACAAATATTTTAATTTTCATTACACTAAGGAGTGCATGTCGTATTTGTATATGTAAATCTGGCTCTTATTATGTTTTTCTCTTCTATATTTGACATTGGCGCATGTATATTTATCAGTTAAAATTGGAAGAAATGCACGTAAATAATACTAAATAAATTTCTATTTAATAAAAATATTTTTTTGTACTCATGTTTACTTGTTTGTTTTAATATCATATCAAACTTACTTTTGTGGTTGTAAGTTAACTCCAGTGATGATTGAAATATAATAGGCATCCGATTCTGAATCTCTAGTGAAGGATGCTACATATGTTGGTTTGGCCTATCTAATTTAATTGTCATGTTTATGTTGAACTTTGATGTTTTTTTAGGAAAAAAACAGCTAATTTATAAAAATTTAAGTCAGTTAATTTTTTTATATCTCAAGTTTTAAACTGTACCATACATACATCCTATTAAAAAAACAAAAAAGGGAACGTACGAGTAATAATGTAAGAGAAAATAAAAATTAAAGGGGAGGATGCACACATAGCCGAGCTAGGGCCGCCGCCCCACCTGAAAATATGGAAACCCGGCAAGAAAATTTTAATTTTAGCACTTTGCCCCAGCCGAATTTTCAAAGATGCCCTACCTGGTGGCCTAATAGGCTCAAAAAGGCCCAACCTGATGGGACAGCAGCCGTGTTTTAGTCCAAACATCCTTGCCTACAACCATTTCACCTGGGTTATACAGTTGTTTATGTATATACAACATAACTTGTTCTATTTTAATGATGTGGGAGGAAAAAAATTTGACACTACCTGGGTTACCAAGCTAGCTCCGCCACTGCAAGGAACATGGATATAGGATTAAAGGCAGTAGAGCTGAAGTTGTTCAGTACTAATATGGTGGGCAAACTCTCAAATAATGGTTGGTGGTATTCCCCGTGTGGAGAAAGACCGCGGGAAAAACTTTTGGAGGAATGTCATCATTTGATGTTTATCGCACACCCTGGAGGTACAAAGATGTACCAAGATATGAAGATGAATTATTTGGGATGTAATGAAGAGAGGTGTGGGATAGTGAGCAGGAAGATGTCTTACATGCCTACAAGTGAATACATAGCATTACAAGTTAAATGGACTTCTACAACCTTTAGAGGTTCGAGTGTGAAAATGAGATTCAGTGTCTATGGACTTCGTAGTCAGGTTGCTAAGTACAAATCCTGAGAATGAAGGCATACGAATCATAGTTGATGGACTAACTGAGTGCGTACATTTCATTATAGTGAAGGTTAAGAGGACCATGTTAAGTTAGAAGAAATATATGTGAAGATAATAATGAGACTACATGTGTCCCTGTCACTATTACTAATGATAGGTTCTACTATTTACTAGCGTGTTTTGCCAAAATTTAAACAAGGAATTTGGTATAGTATTGCATGCGAGTACTATGTACCATCCTCAAATAAATAGGTAGACTGAGAGAATCAACAAGGTTATAGAAGAATGCCAAGAACTTATATTTTTAGCATAGATGGACATTGGGAAGATTAATTTTTGAATTTGCATATAACAATAATTACCAGAGAAGTATTAGGATGGCTTCGTTCAAAGTGACATATGGAATGCCATATGAATCACTTGCATGTTGGTTAATGGCGCAGGATAGAATTGTGTTGGAATCAAATGTGGTGAAGGATGCTATTAAGAAGGTATATTTGATATAAATTGGAATAAGGGCAGCATGATATATGCAGAAGATTTATGTAGACACAGGGTGAAAGAATTGAAGTATGTATTAGGTGATCAAGTTTTCGTGAATAATTCTCCTATAAGAGGTGTAATGCACTTCATGAAGACTAAAAAGTTAGCTTCTAGGTTTGTAAGGCTATTTTGTCCATAGATACGATTTGGAAGGTAGCATATATGGTGGATCATCATGTTGATTTTGCCGAGATTCATTATTTTATTCATATATCATGTTTACGAAAATGCAATAAAGATACTGGTCCAGTACTTAAATATAGCGCAAAATAGAACACCTAATCAAAAAAATAGATATGATATACATATGCCTGCATGGATTGTTTTGTATAGTTGATCTGAACTACAAGTGACTGTGGATCATCAAGGTAATGAAGCTCAGGTGTGTCTAGTGAAGCGCAGAACGAGAAAGCAGCAAATGTGAGATATAGAATAAGGTTAAGAAGACCTATGCAAAGTCGTTTTTTGGATTGGAAAATAAGATATGTGTTAAGCTGTATTGATGCAGATCATATATACATGTAAATTATATAATGATAGTTTATCGTATTGGCAGATAGCACTAATTTGTTATATAGACACATAAATACACACACACACACGTGTGTGTGCGCGCACACGTATATGTGAATTGGGAGTACATGAGTATGCTTAAGATAAACACATAACTTCTCCAATATATAGCACTAATTTGTTATATAGACACATAAACACACACACACACATGTGTGCGCGCACACGTATTTGTGAATTGGGAGTACATGAGTATGCTTAAGATAAACACAGAATAAAGGGTAAATCTCTATGAGCCTTATTTGAATTTCTAGGGCGAAATTCCTTTAAAGGGATAAGATTGTAACAACTCAAAATTTATAATTTGTAAATTAAATTAATTAAAAAGGTATTGCGGGCTAAATATTAAAATAATATAGAAGTAAATTAATATAAAAAAGGTATAAGGGTCCCAAACCGAAGTTATTATGGGGTAATAAACAATACATTTTTTATTCACTTTATTCTACTTAAACTAAAATAAAAGCTAAAAAAGATATTTTGCCGTCCATATTTCGTATGATGAGTTGCAACCCACAATCTGTGAAAGCAGATTCGAACTGATAGAGGATAAAAGCCACGATGAAAGTAAGCTATCCTGTTTTTGAAATTTGGCATGTTTAGGATTTGGTATGGTTTTTCCTCCTTGATCTGTTATCATTATTGGTGGAATAGTGTTCCTTTAATATAATCCAGCAAGCCGTATCCCCTGAGAGCAATCTCAATTTGGTATTTCCATAATATATAATTGTCTTCATCCAGAGATGTGGTAATAATTTGGATTTTTGGTTTTATCAGGTTGTGCTAGTGTGGTGAAGCATCATTGCCCATGTCGCCAGAGACAGCTGAAGTGGCTTCGTTGTTTGTCATGGTTGTTTAGGGTTCAGTGAGGCAAGAAGATGCAACAGAAACTTAAGGAATGATGATAGATCAAAAAGAAACACTGGAAAAGGGGAGATGTATGCTTGGCATGGCAAAGAAAAAAAAAACTTTATGTCTGATGTTAAGCCTCTCGGCGGATATGCTCTGATACGATAACAAGAATATGAGAAGATACCATGATTGTATTATTGATTGAGAGAGTAATATTTTTTGTACATTAACAAATGAAATAGTGCTGATATATATAGAAGAAATAATGTAACGTTAACATATGTAAATGAGGCAATGTCCTAAAATAACTATTATCCATTATGACTAAATTGCTGTAGGAAATAAGGCAATGTCCTAAAATGACAATTAGCCATTATGACTAAATTGCTGTGGAAAATAATGCAATGTCCTAAAATGACAATTAGTCGTAATGTTCAAATTGCTGTGATGAGATAAACTGGTTGATAAGTGTGAACGCAGATATTAAAACCTATCATTAGTAATAGTGATAGGGACACATGCAGTCTCATTATTACCTTCACATATATTTCATCTAACCTTAACATGGTCCTCTTAACCTTCACTATAATGAAATGTACGCACTCAGTTAGTCCATCAACTATGATTCGTATGCTTTCATTCCCAGAATTTGTACTTAGCAACCTGACTACGAAGTCCATAGACACTAAATCTCATTTTCATACTTGAACCTCTAAAGGTTGTAGTAGTCCATTTGACTTGTAATGCTATGTATTCACTTGTAGGCATGTAAGACATCTTCCTGCTTACTATCCCACACCTCTCTTCATTACGTCCCAAAAAATTCATCTTCATATCTTGGTACATCTTTGTACCTCCAGGGTGTGCGATAAACATCAAATGATGACATTCCTCCAAAAGTTTTTCCCGCGGTTTTTCTGCACAAGGGGAACACCACCAACCATTATTTGAGAGTTTTCCCACCATATTAGTACAGAACAACTTTATCTCCACTGCCTTTAATCCTATATCCATGTTCCTTGCAGTGGCGGAGCTTGTTTTGTAACCCAGGTAGGGTCAATAAAAAATTTCTCCCACATCACTAAAATAGAACAAGTTATGCTGTGTATC
Source organism: Allium sativum (assembly GCA_030737875.1). Lineage (NCBI taxonomy): Eukaryota > Viridiplantae > Streptophyta > Magnoliopsida > Asparagales > Amaryllidaceae > Allium > Allium sativum. The sequence continues at coordinate 1,009,541,429 of CM060926.1, read as the reverse complement.
TCTATATATATATATATATATATATATATATATATACAACTGTATGACCAAGGTGAAATGGTTGTAGGCAAGGATGTTTGGACTAAAACACGGCTGCTATCCCATCAGGTTGGGCCTTTTTGAGCCTATTAGGCCACCAGGTAGGGCATCTGTAACAACCCGAAAATCTGGGCCAGTTTAAATTTTTTATTTTGGCAATTTTAGCGAATTTTGAACATTTAAAATGAATTATTTTAAATAATATCGATGAGAAATTTATTTTGAATAGAATTCGAACGTATATATTATATACGTCGTCGTTAGAATATAAATAATTATATATAATTATAAATAGAATTGAAAATAGCGCGGTAGTTCGATAATTTGATTTCAAACTTCAATTGAATGTACCGGACGAAAAATAATCCGCATTTTAGTGAAACCAAAAATAATAGGATCTAATTGAGAATATCTTTCCAACGAATCCGGAAAATTGAGATTTCATAGCGGGAATCAAAAGATATGCCCAGTTGAAAATTCTGAATAGTCGCTATGGAATTCAGGCCCTTAAAAATAGACATTTTGCAAATGACCTCGGATTTCGACGAAACCACTTTTGTTGGGTCCGTGATGTCAAATTATTGCTAGATTCCAAATTTCATAATTTTTCGAATCAATATGTGAGCGTGGCAAAGGAAAACGCGTTTGACCAGTTTCAGTTGATTTTAATCGACTGGAAAATGGCCATTTTTCCAACGGTCTCAGAATTCGACGAAACTAGTTTTGTTAGGAACGTATCGTCAATACGAAGTTAGAAAATATTTTTCTGGAATTTTTCTAGTTAATATGTGACCCCAGTAAATTGAAATGCGCGTTCAAATTCAACATATAGAGTTATATGTTGATTTTGACGAAAACTGATTGTAACAGCCGAATCAGCCTACGATACATATCCCTTTGTGTTCAGAATGGGGGTAATTAGCTATGGACGACAGGCGGTGGGCCTCATTTAGAGGTCGTATGTAAAAGTCAACTTTTTGAAATTAAAATAATAGTAAAAAAAAATTAAAACCTCTCTCCCCTTAAATCCCTCTGCCCCCCCCTTCAGTTCGATTCAGAACCAGAAAAAAAAGAAAAAAGAGGGCGACGGAGAAGGAAGGGGGAGGAGCCGCCGCTCCTCCCATCGTCGCCACCGCCAGGAGGCGCGCCCCCCTGTTTCCCCCTCCTCTTCCCCTTCCTCCCTCCGCAAATCCAAACCGCACCCCCCTCCTCTCGAATCCCGCCTGCGCTCCACCACTAGCCCACCGCACCACCCACCGCCACCTCCGATCCGACCCCCCTTGCCACGTCAGTCCTAGGGATGGCAAAAAAATCCGTACCCGCGGTTATCCGCGGGTAAAATCCGTCATGGATATGAAACGGATAGTTAAATGGGTATCCATGGGTAAAATAAACGGGTATTTTTAATATCCGCTAATTAATGGGGCGGGTATGGATAGTAAGATATCCATATCCGCGGGTACCCGTACCCGTATTGAATGTGATTTATTTTCAATAGTTAATACAAAAAATATTGTTGTTGGTTGTTCGATATTTGTGTGCATGCTTTTACTCAACAGTTTATAACTGGTTGCTGATATTTTGATGGATACTTCTGTTGCTATCTCTTCTTTTTTGGATGTTGGTATAAATATGTATTGGTATTTTGAGGTTAGCATATAATCATTGGTCTAATTTGTTTTTTTAACCAAATGTACTTTTGAATAATTTCAATAAATGGCTAAAAAATAAATTGAATAAATATAATGGATACCCACGAATACCCGCCATTACCCGCAACCTGTTTAAAACCCGTTTAATGGATACCCGTGCGGGTATGGGGCGGGCACGGGGCAAAAAATCACCCAACGGGGCGGGTGACGGGTTGGTACTACCCGCGCCCGCCCCGCCCCATTGCCATCCCTAGTCAGTCCCCTGCCCTCCTCTCGATTATCCCACTCCTCCCCCCTCTCATTCGAAGACCGACGCATCCGAACCCCACCCCGACATCAGCGCCTCCATGCAGCCCTGCAGCGCCATCCCGAGCCTGCCACCGACGTATCGACCCCCAACACCCCCTCCTTCTTTAAACAGTAAGTTCTTTATTTTATTTTTTTCTTATTTATTTTACTTCAGTTTTTTTTATGATTATAATCCTTAAGTAAAACCAGATTTTTAAAATAGAAAAGAATAGATTTTTAAAATAGAAAAGAATAGATTTTTAAAATAGAAAAGAATAGATTTTTAAAATTGAAAAGGATAGATTTTTAAAATAGAAAAGATTAGATTTTTAAAATTGAAAAGGCGAAATCTTTATATAGAGAATAGCGGTATAAAAATAGAATTTTTATCTATATAGTAGCGAAGTAAAAATTCGATTTTTATATATTGAATAACGAAGTAAAAATTCGATTTTTATATATTGAATAACGAAGTAAAAATTCGATTTTTATATATTGAATAACGAAGTAAAAATTCGATTTTCATATATTGAATAACGAAGTAAAAATTCGATTTTTATATATTGAATAGCAAAGTAAAAATTCGATTTTTATATATTGAATAGCAAAGTAAAAATGTGATTTTTATATATGTAGTGGCTACGGGCAGCGAAAGTGACAAAAGGCGAGAACGATGAAGATTTCTCTAAATGAAGAGTCGTGGAGTTAGGATAGCAATTGGTGAGAACTTCTCACTCAAATTTCTTTTTCTAGTTATATATATATATATATATATACTAGGATGCAGACGGTGCTTAGCAGCACCCGACACCCGTCATCCACAGACCATGGATGGCTTGTTTGTTTGATTGATACGTTGTGAAAATTTGTTTGTGATGTTGATGTGAAATCGATAATAAAATATTCGTGTGTTGAAAGGAAATAAAATATTTATATAGTTAAAAATATTTTATCGTTAAAAATATAATTTTTAACGTGAAAGTGAATAAATAAATATTTATAAACAAATCGGCCGATTTGTTTATATACACTGATTTGACTGATACTGATTGGGTCGATAAATTTTACACATCACCCAACTGCACAAATAAAAAGCCGTGTGGATTAGAGATGCGTTATTTTGACGCGAACGATATTTATATCGATTTTATTCGTTTTATAATGAATATTGAAAAGTGATTTCAAAATTAAATATTTTGAAATGAAATTCAAATTGAATTAGATTAAAATTCAAATTGAAATTTTATTGAATCAGTTTGAAATGAATTCTAATCGAATAGAAAATGAATTCGATTCAAATTGAATAGAAAGTGAATTAGAAAATGAATTCGATTCGAATTGAATAGAAGGTGAATTTGAATTCGAATTGAATAAAAATGAATCCAAATTGAATTAAATTGAAATTGAATTGAAAACGAATTGAAATCGTTTTGAATGAAATTTAAAACGAACTGAAATTGAATTGAAATGAATTCGAATTGAATTAAATAGAAGGTAAATTCAAATTGAATTGAATTGAAACGAATTAGAATTTGAATTGATTTGAAACAAATTTGAATTCGAATTAAATAAAATTGAAAGGAATTTGATTTGAATTGAAATCAAATCGATTTGAAATTGAATGTAGCGTTGAAATGGTTTTGAAAACGAACTCAAAACGATTTATAAAATATGTTTTAAAAGGAAATCGACGAAATATATATAATATATATATATTATATATATATAATGGCCTGAATAGAACGCGTCGCGCCGCGGCAGTTCGTGAATTTCAACCATTGACTTCGAATTGACGTTGCGGGAGATCCAACCGTCGGATTCTCCTAAAACCAGAACCGTTGGGTTCGTATCGAAAAGAGCTTTCCAATGAATATTAGAAATTTGAAATCTAACGGTTGGATTGGGAATTATGTCCAAATCAAATTTGAAAAAGGTCGCTGTAAGTGCATTTCGATGGCCGTTGATGGAAATCGACTGTACGGGCCTTGATAAAATTATTAAAAATATCTATAATTTGTGTAAAATCATAAGAAATGATTTGGGAAAAATTGGGATGGAAAATTCCGTATTTGAAAAGATAAAAATAGATTTTATCGAAATGAACTAGTTTTGAACTAGAATTAAAATCAATTTATTTTTGAAATAAATAAATTGAATTTGAAAGTGATTTTAAAAATAATCAATATTCCCAATACATGAATTGGACTGGAGTTGAATCGAAATTATCTTCGAAATATTTCGATGTTGGATTTCGTGACTATACAAATATTGTTATGGGGATTTGAAAGATATATTTTATATCGTTATTTCCAATACAATTTTTGATGATTTCAGAATTTGGTATTGAATATAAGCCGGAATATTTTCTATTCAGAGCCTTGTAATTAATATCAAATGTGATTTGGGTTTATCGTGAATCGTGTTTTAGATGACATTGGTTCTTTAACCCAGTTAAAGGCAAGATGTTGATTTTTGAAAGGATTAAAACTAAGTGGAGTTTTAATGAATCTTTAATTAGATTGAAATGTGAATTGATAATTTAAATTATCAAATCTGAAAGGTGATCGAGAATGGAGTACCGCCAGTTTTGCTCCAAAGCGATAGTTAAATCTTTAATTAGATTTGAACGTGAAATGGTAATTAATTTTACCGATAACACCATGGTGTTAGATATGGAGTATTACCAGTTTTTCTCCATGGGATATATAGGTTGGGAATGGGAAATAAAATAAATAATTACTTCGGTGTGGTTCGCTAATCCCGACTAGTTTGAAATGATATCCAAAGGAAGATTAAAGAATAAATTTAGAAGAATTTATCTTGGATAAAATTAATGGGAACATTTCCCTAAGAATGTGATTTTGTGAATAAAAGAATATTCTGAATTGGAATGAGGCGTTCGTTGTGTTTGTGTAACATTTGTTTATTATATACGTGGGTTATTCAGAAAGGCCGGGTTATACCCATTCTGAATAACCGATTCGACGAGATGTCGAAGATGAAGACGGTGGTCGAAGACCAGAAGTCTTCACATCGTTTGGGTGATTACCGATGATCTTGATTGGGCTGTACACCTAAGATGAGGGAATCAGTTGGTGATCTTCCAGACGTACTTGGAGATGGATGGATATGCGAGGAAAGTGCCTCCGGTTTCGTTCAGACCCAGAATGAACTTGTAAATGGATTGTGTGTCTGACATTGGATTTTATTCTGTGTTGATTGATCTCTATTAAATATACATCTTTTTGGCGGCGGAGAATTTATTCTCTTGCTTAACGCCCTTCTCTGAGATGTACGAGCTCAGAGGTTGTATATCGATGGACATCAGTCGCATGGAGTGAATTGCCAGTGTGGCACGCGTAAGTGGCAATTGATCAAGGCTTCTATTGAAAAGCAAAGTCTTGAGGTTGATGATCAAAGCACGGCCTGTGTGGCGTAGCTTTGTGTATAACGTGAATTCGCGAGCCTCACACCTCGGTATGAGTCAAAAACGGGATACGGACCCAAGGAGTGCACGACATTTCTTTCTAGCTAGGGTGGTGTCAGTGACCTACCAGCCCTGACATTTGTATACTTTTCACCTGTGTGGTTGTTGGATACGAGGCGCCTCGGATATAGGTCTGTAAGGACCGGGAAACGTGTGTTCAGGAATAATTAATCCTCAAAAGTAAGAGAGGACCGGCCTTGGAGGTTCCAAAAGATCAGAGTGGGGTCCTGAGGCATTGCTAGAGTGTCTCGAACGCGGAGAGGAGCTTGCCCCTTGCCTCGACTCATGACGGAAATCCAATTTCCAATACGTGATATTGCGGTTTTAATTGTAGAACTGGTATGGCGACATGATAGATGGTACCCATGCCGCCTATGATTGATATTTATGATTTGAATTGTTTTTACACTATACACCTATGATAGTATCAAATGATTTGTTTTAAACGTATCAAGCATTATTTGGCTATTATAAGGGAAAACCCTATCCTCCGGCTTGCGTTGCATTGTGTGATGGGACCTGGGTCTTATAATAACTTCATTTTTCCAAAAAGCATTGCGTTGTTTTGTTATATGCACTAGTATTCTTGGGAGGAAACCCGTTCCGTGTTATACGGCGTGGTCCCTTGAATTACTATCTTTAAAGTAAAGTTTTAAATAACTGTTTTATTTCTCACACCAGTCACATGACTGACCTGGAGTTTATTGTTTTGACCTAAACTCTGGGTGCCCTTATTTTCGACGCGGGTAGCTAGTAGTTTTGGTTTTGCAGATTTATATTCACAGGGTCCTAATTTACAGCTGGAACGATGCTCGGAAAGCTCTGTATCCGTGTATCACTTTCAGTTGTATTTTGTATATTTTTCCGCTGCTATGTAATTTATTGTAATCTCTGATATCTGTCGAATGTAATTTATTCAATTATACTCTGTATATTCTTGTATCTAATGGAATTGTTGTAATAACAATGAAATGTTCTTCCGTTTGCGTTCTATTTTGTCCTGTTCTCAATTCTATTCGGGATTTCCTTACCGGGGAAGTTCGGGTCGTCTCAGTTTGGTATCAGAGCTTTGGTTTACAGAGCTCGAGAACAAGGCACATTAGAACCATACGAAAGAATTCATCAGATATTGGATTAGTAATATCCAATTAGAATGACTCGTTAGAGATAGGATCAGTAGTATCCTAGAACGAGTGTGAAGAGTATATTTTTCAAATGAAAACAATTTTGTTTTGAAAATTTAAATCGTTTTACACGTATTTGAATATTTATTTATTTTGAATTTGGACAATCAAGTATATAAAGATTTTCCATATACGCGTCATGAACGTATTTTCGAAGTTTTAATATACTGGATAGATATAGAATCACGTTCTAGGCACCCGGAGAAGATTCTGATGATTGATCGATCATCATCAGAACTTATGTTCTTGTTTCAAAGGTTTGATATCTATATATTTCCATTAGACTGGTGTGAGAACCAAAGCTAATATAGCTAGAATACATTGTTGTGAATTGGCATCAAAAACATGATTTTCTGTATATGTATCAAAATTATGAATTTGAAACTCTAATTCACTAATTGATTGATGTTTGTGTTGGTTGTTTATTTGTTTGATATTTTTTTTAACCATTTAGCCTAATTGAACCAAATATTGAATTATATTGAAAATTAGTCGCATTTGCTTGCATATACATGTACTTACATTGAACAGGTCATGGCAAGGAGGCTAGAGTGGAGAATAAAATTTGTTTTCCCGACAAATAGGTACATGTTTACTATAATTTACTATTTTGTTTGGGTGATGATGATTTTATGAGCCTATTGGCTAGCCGCTTGGCCTTTTTTTTTTTTTTTTTTTTGAGATCAGAAGGCCTATATGGCAATTTCGGGATTTTCCCGTGGCTCCCGGTGCAGGGGAGGTTATGGCGAAATTTTTTGAAAATTTATGGTATTAGCCAAATTTTTGAAGAATTTGAAAATTCTTAGAAACTGAAAAGTTGGAGAATGGAAGCCAGATCGAACATAGAGTTGATTAATCAAACCACTTTCAACTTTGTTCCTTTTCGGGGACGAAAAGTTTTAAGTGGGGGAGATTGTAACAACCCGAAAATCTGGGCCAGTTTAAATTTTTTATTTTGGCAATTTTAGCGAATTTTGAACATTTAAAATGAATTATTTTAAATAATATCGACGAGAAATTTATTTTGAATAGAATTCGAACGTATATATTATATACGTCGTCGTTAGAATATAAATAATTATATATAATTATAAATAGAATTGAAAATGGCGCGGTAGTTCGATAATTTGATTTCAAACTTCAATTGAATGTACCGAGTGCAAATTAATCCGGATTTTAGTGAAACCAAAAATAATAGGATCTAATTGAGAATATCTTTCCAATGAATCCGGAAAATTGAGATTTCATAGCGGGAATCAAAAGATATGTCCAGTTGAAATTTCTGAATAGTCGCTATGGAATTCAGGCCCTTAAAATTAGACATTTTGCAAACGACCTCGGATTTCGACGAAACCACTTTTGTTGGGTCTGTGATGTCAAATTATTGCTAGATTCCAAATTTCATAATTTTTCGAATCAATATGTGAGCGTGGCAAAGGAAAACGCGTTTGACCAGTTTCAGTTGATTTTAATCGACTGGAAAATGGCCATTTTCCCAACGGTCTCAGAATTCGACGAAACTAGTTTTGTTCGGACCGTATCGTCAATACGAAGCTAGAAAATATTTTTCTGGGATTTTTCTAGTTAATATGTGACCCGGTAAATTGAAATGCGCGTTCAAATTCAATATATAGAGTTATATGTTGATTTTGACGAAAACTGATTGTAACAGCCGAATCAGCCTACGATACATATCCCATTGTGTTCGGAATGGGGGTAATTAGCTATGGACGACAGGCGGTGGGCCTCGTTTAGAGGTTGTATGTAAAAGTCAACTTTTTGAAATTAAAATAATAAAAACAATTAAAACCTCTCTCCCCTTAAATCCCTCTGCCCCCCTCCCTTCAGTTCGATTCAGAACAAAAAAAAAAAGAGGGCGACGGAAAAGGAAGGGGGAGGAGCCGCCGCTCCTCCCATTGTCGCCACCGCTAGGAGGCGCGCCCCCCTGCTTCCCCCTCCTCTTCCTCCTCTTCCCCTTCCTCCCTCCGCAAATCCAAAACCGCACCCCCCTCCTCTCGAATCCCGCCTGCGCTCCACCACAAGCCCACCGCACCGCCCACCGCCACCTCTGATCCGACCCCCCCTGCCACGTCAGTCCCCCGCCCTCCTCTCGATTCTCCCCCACTCCTCCACCCCTCTCATTCGAAGACCGACGCATCCGAACCCCACCCCGACATCAGCGCCTCCATGCAGCCCTGCAGCGCCATCCCGAGCCTGCCACCGACGTATCGACCACCAACACCCCCTCCTTCTTTAAACAGTAAGTTCTTTATTTTAATTTTTTTCTTATTTATTTTACTTCAGATTTTTTTATGATTACAATCCTTAAGTAAAACCAGATTTTTAAAATAGAAAAGAATAGATTTTTAAAATAGAAAAGAATAGATTTTTAAAATAGAAAAGAATAGATTTTTAAAATTGAAAAGAATAGATTTTTAAAATAGAAAAGATTAGATTTTTAAAATTGAAAAGGCGAAATCTTTATATAGAGAATAGCGGTATAAAAATAGAATTTTTATCTATATAGTAGCGAAGTAAAAATTCGATTTTTATATATTGAATAACGAAGTAAAAATTCGATTTTTATATATTGAATAAAGAAGTAAAAATTCGATTTTTATATATTGAATAACGAAGTAAAAATTCGATTTTTATATATTGAATAACGAAGTAAAAATTCGATTTTTATATATTGAATAGCGAAGTAAAAAATTCGATTTTTATATATTGAATAGCAAAGTAAAAATGTGATTTTTATATATGTAGTGGCTACGGGCAGCGAAAGTGACAAAAGGCGAGAACGATGAAGATTTCTCTAAATGAAGAGTCGTGGAGTTAGGATAGCAATTGGTGAGAACTTCTCACTCAAATTTCTTTTTCTAGTTATATATATATATATATATATATATACTAGGATGCAGACGGTGCTTAGCAGCACCCGACACCCGTCATCCACAGACCATGGATGGCTTGTTTGTTTGATTGATACGTTGTGAAAATTTGTTTGTGATGTTGATGTGAAATCGATAATAAAATATTCGTGTGTTGAAAGGAAATAAAATATTTATATAGTTAAAAATATTTTATCGTTAAAAATATAATTTTTAACGTGAAAGTGAATAAATAAATATTTATAAACAAATCGGCCGATTTGTTTATATACACTGATTTGACTGATACTGATTGGGTCGATAAATTTTACACATCACCCAACTGCACAAATAAAAATCTGTGTTTGTTGATTTGAAACCCCACACGAGTGTTAGGATGATATTTGGGTACACTAATCCCAATTATTTAATTGTATGTCGATCGATTGGTCGACAGACTGTGAAAGCGTTGATTATTTATATTTGATGCTTATGCAGTTGTGTGGTGCACCTTGGATGATGGTTGATTGTTTATCATTGCTATTATATACATGTGTTGTATGGAATCCATATAATTAACATTATATGGTGATTGATTGGGCCTCATTCCAATCGGGAAAATAATGAATATTATAAAAGAAAATTCAAGTGTTGAAACTATTTATGTGTTGAGTAAAATATTTTAATAATAAAATTTACATCTTTATCATATTTAAAATTAGAACTACTTCACGGTGGAGTCTAGTTAAAATCAAATGATAGATACCATAGTTTTATTAAATATTTAACATAACAAAAATAGTGATGTGTTGACAGTACTCATTTGTTGAGAATAGTCGTGTGTTGAAAGAAATATAGATTCATGTGTTGAATAGAATAAATATTCATTTGTTGAATAGAATAAAGAAGTTTTTGAAAAATATAAAGCCGTGTGGATTAGAGATGCGTTATTTTGACGCGAACGATATTTATATCGATTTTATTCGTTTTATAATGAATATTGAAAAGTGATTTCAAAATTTAATATTTTGAAATGAAATTCAAATTGAATTAGATTAAAATTCAAATTGAAATTTTATTGAATCAGTTTGAAATGAATTCTAATCGAATAGAAAATGAATTCGATTCAAATTGAATAGAAAGTGAATTAGAAAATGAATTCGATTCGAATTGAATAGAAGGTGAATTTGAATTCGAATTGAATAAAAATGAATCCAAATTGAATTAAATTGAAATTGAATTGAAAACGAATTGAAATCGTTTTGAATGAAATTTAAAACGAACTGAAATTGAATTGAAATCAATTTGAAATGAATTCGAATTGAATTAAATAGAAGGTAAATTCAAATTGAATTGAATTGAAACGAATTAGAATTTGAATTGATTTGAAACAAATTTGAATTCGAATTAAATAAAATTGAAAGGAATTTGATTTGAATTGAAATCAAATCGATTTGAAATTGAATGTAGCGTTGAAATGGTTTTGAAAACGAACTCAAAACGATTTATAAAATATGTTTTAAAAGGAAATCGACGAAATATATATAATATATATATATTATATATATATAATGGCCTGAATAGAACGCGTCGCGCCGCGGCAGTTCGTGAATTTCAACCATTGACTTCGAATTGACGTTGCGGGAGATCCAACCGTCGGATTCTCCTAAAACCAGAACCGTTGGGTTCGTATCGAAAAGAGCTTTCCAATGAATATTAGAAATTTGAAATCTAACGGTTGGATTGGGAATTATGTCCAAATCAAATTTGAAAAAGGTCGCTGTAAGTGCATTTCGATGGCCGTTGATGGAAATCGACTGTACGGGCCTTGATAAAATTATTAAAAATATCTATAATTTGTGTAAAATCATAAGAAATGATTTGGGAAAAATTGGGATGGAAAATTCCGTATTTGAAAAGATAAAAATAGATTTTATCGAAATGAACTAGTTTTGAACTAGAATTAAAATCAATTTATTTTTGAAATAAATAAATTGAATTTGAAAGTGATTTTAAAAATAATCAATATTCCCAATACATGAATTGGACTGGAGTTGAATCGAAATTATCTTCGAAATATTTCGATGTTGGATTTCGTGACTATACAAATATTGTTATGGGGATTTGAAAGATATATTTTATATCGTTATTTCCAATACAATTTTTGATGATTTCAGAATTTGGTATTGAATATAAGCCGGAATATTTTCTATTCAGAGCCTTGTAATTAATATCAAATGTGATTTGGGTTTATCGTGAATCGTGTTTTAGATGACATTGGTTCTTTAACCCAGTTAAAGGCAAGATGTTGATTTTTGAAAGGATTAAAACTAAGTGGAGTTTTAATGAATCTTTAATTAGATTGAAATGTGAATTGATAATTTAAATTATCAAATCTGAAAGGTGATCGAGAATGGAGTACCGCCAGTTTTGCTCCAAAGCGATAGTTAAATCTTTAATTAGATTTGAACGTGAAATGGTAATTAATTTTACCGATAACACCATGGTGTTAGATATGGAGTATTACCAGTTTTTCTCCATGGGATATATAGGTTGGGAATGGGAAATAAAATAAATAATTACTTCGGTGTGGTTCGCTAATCCCGACTAGTTTGAAATGATATCCAAAGGAAGATTAAAGAATAAATTTAGAAGAATTTATCTTGGATAAAATTAATGGGAACATTTCCCTAAGAATGTGATTTTGTGAATAAAAGAATATTCTGAATTGGAATGAGGCGTTCGTTGTGTTTGTGTAACATTTGTTTATTATATACGTGGGTTATTCAGAAAGGCCGGGTTATACCCATTCTGAATAACCGATTCGACGAGATGTCGAAGATGAAGACGGTGGTCGAAGACCAGAAGTCTTCACATTGTTTGGGTGATTACCGATGATCTTGATTGGGCTGTACACCTAAGATGAGGGAATCAGTTGGTGATCTTCCAGACGTACTTGGAGATGGATGGATATGCGAGGAAAGTGCCTCCGGTTTCGTTCAGACCCAGAATGAACTTGTAAATGGATTGTGTGTCTGACATTGGATTTTATTCTGTGTTGATTGATCTCTATTAAATATACATCTGTTTGGCGGCGGAGAATTTATTCTCTTGCTTAACGCCCTTCTCTGAGATGTACGAGCTCAGAGGTTGTATATCGATGGACATCAGTCGCATGGAGTGAATTGCCAGTGTGGCACGCGTAAGTGGCAATTGATCAATGCTTCTGTTGAAAAGCAAAAACTTGAGGTTGATGATCAAAGCATGGCCTGTGTGGCGTAGCTTTGTGTATAACTTGAATTCGCGAGCCTCACACTTCGGTATGAGTCAAAAACGGGATACAGGCCCAAGGAGTGCACGACGTTTCTTTCTAGCTAGGGTGGTGTCAGTGACCTACCAGCCTTGACATTTATATACTTTTCACCTGTGTGGTTGTTGGATACGAGGCGCCTCGGATATAGGTCTATAAGGACCGGGAAACGTGTGTTCAGGAATAATTAATCCTCAAAAGTAAGAGAGGACCGACCTTGGAGGTTCCAAAGGATCAGAGTGGGGTCCTGAGGCATTGCTAGAGTGTCTCGAACGCGGAGATGAGCTTGCCCCTTGCCTCGACTCATGACGGAAATCCAATTTCCAATACGTGATATTGCAGTTTTAATTGTAGAACTAGTATGAAGACATGATAGATGGTACCCATGCCGCCTATGATTGATATTTATGATTTGAATTGTTTTGACACTATACACCTATGATAGTATCAAATGATTTGTTTTAAACGTATCAAGCATTATTTGGCTATTATAAGGGAAAACCCTATCCTCCGGCTTGCGTTGCATTATGTGATGGGACCTGGGTCTTATAATAGCTTCATTTTTCCAAAAAGCATTGCGTTGTTTTGTTATATGCACTAGTATTCTTGGGAGGAAACCCGTTCCGTGTTATACGGCGTGGTCCCTTGAATTACTATCTTTAAAGTAAAGTTTTAAATAACTGTTTTAGTTCTCACACAAGTCACATGACTGACCTGGAGTTTATTGTTTTGACCTAAACTCTGGGTGCCCTTATTTTCGACACGGGCAGCTAGTAGTTTTGGTTTTGCAGATTTATATTCACAGGGTCCTGATTTACAGTTGGAACGATGCTCGGAGAGCTCTGTATCCGTGTATCACTTTCAGTTGTATTTTGTATATTTTTCCGCTGCTATGTAATTTATTGTAATCTCTGATATCTGTCGAATGTAATTTATTCAATTATACTCTGTATATTCTTGTATCCGATGGAATTGTTGTAATAACAATGAAATGTTCTTCCGTTTGCGTTCTATTTTGTCATGTTCTCAATTCTATTCTGGCTTTCCTTACCGACGAAGTTCGGGTCGTCTCAGCATCTTTGAAAATTCGGCTAGGGCAAAGTGCTAAAATTAAGATTTTCTTGCTGGGTTTCCAGATTACCAGGTGGGGCGGCGGCCCTAGCTCGCCTTTGTGTGCATCCTCCCCTAGCTCCTTGCTATGTCTAGTGATACTTGTCTCCCTTTTACAGTTCAACTTCCCTTTTTGCCATCACAACTCTAACTTCTAAGAATAATAGCATTCAGATGCACTACTCAAATCAGCATTAGACCAAATCGCACGTAGACAAAATTTCTACAGTGGTCCATTCCTCTATCATTTCCAAAACATAACTCCATTGTTTTTGTCTTAAAATGTCAACTACATTGGTGCATTTTTTAAACACTCTACATGTATACCTATACAACTATATTATTGGGTAATATTGTCATATAATATAGAGAATGAGCGTGCATAAGGTACATACATAAATATTTCGTTGGGTTAATACTGGTATGTATCTCAAAAATCATAAACAGCCCACAAGAAGCAATGTATACTTGTGCTTGCTAGAAAAAACAATGCCCTTTATACAATAAACCATTGAGAACATAAAGACATCAATGTGGTGATAACATACAATAAATGTTATAAACAAGTTTAAGCAAGTCTGCAAAAATAGTCGAATGCTTACGACCATAAAAAATATACATAACTTCTCCAATATATGCTTCCAACCACTTGTGAATATATATATATATATATATATATATAAGAATAGCACAAGTTACATGTGTATACCAAAGGTATCAACATATCTCAAATCATGCACATAAAAGCTAATCCATGTATAACTAATGTCGAGCAACACATCAAATATACATACAATTAAGTGGGTGAGACAATCCATAATCTGAGTATCGTCGATTACAAAATTCAATAATAATACAAGATATGCTTTCAACACTACCCTAGATTTGGTCTGACTTGCTACATACGTACACACACACACACATATATATATATATATATATATATATATATATAAGGAGTGTTCCGGGGCACCCCTATTTTGCAGCACCCCTATCGTATTGTGAGCCACACCAATCCAAATCTAACAAAAATTTGTAGATGTTCAATCAACATATATATTATCATCTATCCAAAATTTGAGCTCCTTTTCACATTCGTAACATTTTCAAATTCTTAACTCAAATATTTAAGACATTTATCTGAACAGTTTAATTTAAACATCAAATATACTATTTTATGAATATTGGAACAAGCTTAAATTATGAATAGATGATAATATATGTGGACTGAACATCTGTAATTTTTTGTTGAATTTGGATTAGTGTAGCTCACGATACGGAAGAGGTGCTGCAAAATAGGGATTTCCCGAAATGCTCCTCTATATATACATACGTGTGTGTGTGGATGCATGTATATGTAAATGTATGTGTGTTTGCCTATGTAGTTAATTCCCCGATATTACACTGTTATAACCCCGCTATATCCCATAACAGATTACTATCACTACCTTTTCTCAAATAGCCTCTAAATAGTCTTTTCGCGTTAAGCTCCGCTATATCCCGCCACTCTATGTATATCCCGATATTTTCGATGTATTACGCTATTCCCGCTATATCTTTAATGAAAGAAATAAACTAGAAAAATGACATTTATACATGGTAAAAATGATTGAATTAGGTTTTCAAATTGAATTTTTAATATATATTTTAAGAAATAAAATATTGTAATATTCTATTAAATTTATCTTAGTTTAATACTAGTTTACGTTTATTTATAGATATTTGCATATGTTTTCGTTCAAAATTAATAATGTACTAATTATAATTAAAGTCGGTGTTAATTTTTTTTAATTATAGTTCATATATTCATAAAGACAATAAAATTGAGCTATATGTGCTATTTTCGAATCATCTGCTATATCTTGTTATTTCCTTGTTTGATCCCCGCTATAACTTTTTGAACCTACACTGCATTAGATCCACTAAGCGTTTTAACTACATAGGCGTATGCATATATGTGTATTTTTGTACATATATTTTCTATCTGTCAAACGTACTTGAGAAATCATGGGAAAAGAAATATGGGAAAATGTGGTAACTAGGGGTGTCGACCCTCAGTGGTTATCGATCAAATAAAATAAAGAAGGGAAAAAAATTAAAATGAGATACTTAGGGTATAAAGTTCCAGGTGGTTACCGAGTCGAGAGGAGGTTTCGAGTCCTAAAAGGGGTAGCGAACTTCTATGAATGGGAAAGGTTATCAAATGTCTAATAAATGGTTGAAGGTTATGAGTTAATAAGAGCACACAGATATCGAGTCCCAACAAGTGCAGGAAAACAACAAATATCAAGCCTCAACAACTATTAAAGTTGTCGAGTGCCTAAGAATAAGACTAATTGTCCAATCTTCGTGATAATTGAGATATTAAAAACAAGATAGTAAAGAGGTACCGGCCCCTTAAGGGATGTCGATCAGAACAACAAGCATTATAAGGCATTCACAAATAAAGGTGATGTTGAAGCCTTGACAATATAAACAAGCATCGAGTGCCTTATGCTAAAAGGGTATTGAGTCTAAAAGGCTGGAGAAATGTTGAACTAACACAAGATGCTACAACGTATAAAATAGAGAAAAGAAGCCGCACCACTAATAGATACTGAGCATATAATTATAAAAGTGGAATGTGGGGTCCATATTGAAAGTTGGTCTAAGATAGCTAGCTTAGCAATTATAAGTATCTTAAGCTATGAATGTCAAATGATAAAGGATGGCGAGTATCGTCAGCAATAAAAAATTATCTTCATTGAAATTATTGTAAGATTATTACAATGTTGGATGTCGAACATCAATAGTTATAAGAGTTACCTAGTTTCTACAACATTAACTATTGTAAAGAGTCTACAAGAACAAAATGGTCTCGAGTTTCTACAAGTAGCAAGGGATACAAAATCCTAGTGCTTAATGAGGGTATCAAATATCAACATATAGCAGGGGATGTCAGATCTCAACGAAAGAAGTCGAATATCAACAATACAAATTGATGGAACACGTTTAACTAGGTGAACATTTGTCAATCGTGCTACTTGTCGTCATCTCTTTAAATAGCCCCCCTCTCCGTCATTTAGGATAAGACGAATAATTTGTTTCCCTCCCTTTAAAACTAAATAATTACATCTTGAATTGATTTGGAGATAACCATGAATCAACTATAAATATTAAAATTTATGGGAACCAAAACCTGAACGAACGACTTTCTATGGCATATTTACCTTTATCATGCAAATTTAACTATTATTGAATATAAGCCTCATATGACTAATTTTTGAACTTGGACTTAAAGTTAGACTTATATATTGAACAAGACCACTTAAGCCCTTGCTTAAATTAAAGTTGCATAAGACCTATTGCCTGCCGATATATGAACAAAGTACCAAGATTTATGCGATTTGGTTATTTTGCCTATTAACAATCATTAATAGAATATTGCATGCGTATGCAGTTCGACTATTTTTCCCTTGGATATGTGACTTGAACTTTTGAACACCTTTATAACTAGATCGGAATTTTATGTGCATTATATGACCATCCCTAATAGCACGATCTTGTATTGAGTCTTGGATGTTGAAGGAAAAAAATAGTTTAGCATTACAATTGGGAACCTTCCAAATGGATGCTAGGTGCTTTCTATAGGGTTATCTCCCCATTAAACTCGGACAATATGAATAGACTTGTTGCGGAGTTGTTTGATTCCATGATCCATGATTCTTGCAGTGGCATAGGGTACCCTAGACTCCAACTCGAAGCTCCCTACGTCCCCCAATATCATTAATCTCGAGTCTATCGGCTGAATCCTGAAGGCATTTGCGAAGAGAAACATGGAAAACATTATGGATTCCCGACAAACACTCGGGAAGATCCACTCGGTAAGCCATCTTTCCAATCCTATCTGAAAATCCTAAAAGGCCCAATAAACCTGGGAGCCAACTTCCCAGTCTTCGCGAACCGAACTGTCTTCTTCAGAGGGAAAACCTTAACAAATACCAAATCTCCAACATCGAATTCTAGTTCTTTCCTCCTCTTATTTGCATATCAATTCTATCGGTCTTGGGCAACCTTCATTCTCTGCTGAATCAAAGCGATAATCTCCGCTGAATTACAGATAAGGTCTGGTCCGAGTAAAACCTTGTCGGTAGCGATCTGCATGGCCGCCCTTCCAAAGCTTCGAAAAGGGGCCATACCAATCGTCGCTTGGTAACTGTTATTGTATGAAAACCCTGCCAAAGGAAAATGTTGTTCTCATGCTCCTCCGAAGTCGATAATGCAAGCTCTGAGCAGATCCTCCAAAACCCTGTTGATTCTCTTTGTTTAGCTGTCTGTTTGCGGATGGCAGGTCGTGCTTAAACTCGGTTTCGTTCTCAAAGCTTCTTGAAAACTCTTCCAAAATTCGCTAGTAAATAATGGATCTCTGTCAATAACTATAGTAGTTGGAATTCCATGTAATCTCCTTAACATACAACTGACTTAATAAAGCGACGATCCTATTCTTTTAACCGGAATAAAATGAGCGATCTTCGTTAATCAGCCCACTATGACCTAAATGGCTTCATTCCTCTTCTTACTGTTAAGAAGCTCATCAATAAAATCCATAGATATGTGTTCCCATTTCCAAGTGGGAATCTCTAAGGGTAACAAAAGTCCTCCAGGCTTCTTTGCTCCGCCTTCACTCTTTGACAAGTTGAACATCTAGAAACATACTCTGCAACGTCTCTTTTCATGTCTTTGAACATTTTGTCACCTCCGGGGTGTATGGTCAACCTTGACCTATGACATTCCTCAAGAATCTCCTTCCTAAGATTCACACTCCTAGGGACACAAAGTAGATTATCTCTCCTCAAGCTACCACTAGCAGAATATCTGTCAGAATGAGGGAAAGATTATCCTTTAGAAACACTTTTCTTCAACACCCGTAACTCATCATCCTGGTCTTGCTCGCTCTTGATTCTCCCTGTTAGAACTGGTCTTATCTCCATAAACCTAAGAAATCCTTGAGTTGCCTCATACAATGGCTGTAAATTGAAATTAGAGAGAAATTCTAACAATCTATACTCGATGATCGCGCTAAGGGTGGTGTGCCTCTGACTCAAAGCGTGTGCCACGACATTACCTTTACCAAGGATATACTGATAGGCAAAAACGAAAGATGCAAGATATTACATCCATCTTTGTTATCAAAGGTTCAGATCACACTGAGAAACAAAAATCTAAGAGACTTATGATCAATGAATAACTCAAACTTATCTCGGAGAAGATATTGTCTCCACGTCTTAAGGGAGAAACCACTGATGCTAACTATAAATCATGGACGGGGTACATTTTCTCGTGATCCTTAAGTTTTATACTTGCGTAGGCAACTACTCTACCCTCCTACATGAGTACTGCTCCCAAACCGGTCCTACATACATCCGTGAAAATTGTAAGCACTTCGGTTCCATCCAGGATAATAAGAATAGGTGCACTGAAGAGAGATTCCTTCAACCTCTCAAAAGAAATTCCCCATTTCCCGCTCCACACAAATTTATGAACTTTTTTCGTTAATTAGGTTAGAGGGGTTGCAGTCTTCACGAAGTCCTTAATAAGTTTTCGATAATAGCCTGCTAACTCAAGGAAACTCCTAACCTCCATCGCATTGCAGGGCGTCTTCTACTCTTGGACAACTTCTACCTTAGTGGGATCAATTTCCAATCCTTTCCCCAAAACAATATGCTCTAAAAGCTTGACTTCTTTCTTCCAAAAGTGGGATTTTGAGAATTTGGCTTTCAGTTGGTTCCCCCTCAAAATTTCTAAGACTATTCTCAAGTGATCCTCATGTTCTTTATGCTCCTTGGAAAAGATAAGAATATCATCCATAAATACTACCACGATCTTATTGAGTATGCCCTTAAATACTCTACTCATAAGGTCTACAAAGAAAGCGAGGGCATTCGTCAACCCAAAGGCATAATCTCCCACTCGAACAATCCATCTGGCATCCTAAACGCTGCCTTGGGCTACTCTGTTCCGAAATCCTCAACTGGTGAAATTCAGTAGCTAAATCTAATTGTTAAAATATTTGGGCTCCTCCCATATGGTCAAACATGTCATCAATCCTCGGTAAGGAATATCTATTCTTCTTAGTCTGCTTTTTAAGTTCCCTATAATTCACACATAATCTCAATGATCCATCAGACTTTGTGGCAAACACTACTGGTGCACCCCACTCTGAGGTACTCCTACGAATAAACCCTTCCTGCAATAATTGCAAGATTTGTCTATCAAGCTCTCTCCTTTCCTTAAGAGTCATGTTCCTTAAAGGCAACGCTACAGGCCTCGCATCCTTTTCGCGGTCTATCCTAAGTGATATTTCTTGGTGGGGTGGGAGTCCTACGACCTCCTCAAAAACATCACGAAACTAACATAAAATCGATATGGAAGGAAAATAAATCTGAATCCATATTCCCTGTTCTACAAGGGATCTCTAAGTTGCGACCTCCACGGCTTCTCAAACAAATTACTCTCCGATCGCAGTTAAGGACGGCCCTATAAAATGATATCCAGACCATTCACAAAATAAGACAATACTCCAAAAATTCAAGTACATACGCATCGCAAAAGTAATCAACATCGTTGCTGTCCAATACTAGGTCTTTACACATAAACGAAAGTTGCATAATCCCTCCGATAGGGTTAGATACCTCTATCGGATGGTTAGCAAAGGATAAGAGAAGTTTTAAAAATTAACAATCTTCCTAGCAATGAAGGAGTGGGTGGCTCCCGAATCAAATAGGGTACACAATGAAATTCTTAAGTTAGAATTTATACCTTCCAACGTAGGTTGCCCTTGATCCCTAAGGTGCTGACTACAAATCGATGCTACTTCCAAGGCATAGTTTTAACCACTTTTCACTACTTTCGACTAAGAGCAGTTCCTTGCTATGTGCATATCCTCATGACAGCAAAAGTATTTTACCTTGAACTCTGCCTTTGCTTAGCTTACTCTGCAGTCCTTCACCTCATTCCCTTTTTATGTGGCATCCAGAACACAGCTTGGCTCCCTTCTTGAATTTTCCTCCCTTCTTATTATTAAGCATAAATTTTCCTTTTTGTTCTTTTCGAAGTTAGAGGCACCTTATCCCTTATCAGTCTTAACTTCCTTAGCACCCTCAATTGAATATAATATAACTTCCTCGATAGGGCTTCAAATGTATTCCAAACGTGACTTGGGCCAAAAGCATCTCTCTTAACGGAGAATTCAATCCTTTAACAAACCTAAGAGATTAATCCATTAGGGTGTCCATTAACACTCTTCCAAACTTAGATAACTCCGTAAACTTTGCCACATACTCTTTCAAATCCTACTCTTCTTGCTTCAACTGGATAAAGTTTTATAGTTGTAGATTCTTCTCGTCATTGGTTAAGGACTTAGCCTCAAAACGGATCCTAAACTCTCCCTAAGAAAACACTCTACCTACATCCTCTTGTGAAATCAGGTTCAACCATTCAAGGGCCTCTCCCTCCAAATGTTAAGCCGCTACACTATGTTTAAACTGATCGTCCCATCGGGTAGCTTCAAAGATTCTCTTGCACTTTGTGATCCAAACTTTAGCTTCAACGAAGCTCTCATGTCCGAAAAATGACTTGCCTTCTAAACTCATAAAATCCTTGTAAAGACGAAGGAAGTTGAGTTCCCTTTCAGCGTGTTGAGTTGTCGGTTCCTCTGGGGCAGGATTGGCAGTAGCGACTTGCTCCACAGTCCTAAGGTACTGTTGGAATCATTCTGGCAAGTACCGAGGCCTCGTAGAGTTCCCCTACTTTGGCTGGTTATTGGCCATTTTTACTATCTAAAAAGGAAGAAACCCTTCAGTGGGCTTCCTACGATAGTATCAAGGCCCAAAAGAATGAAAGATAAGATTGCGTAGTACAATCACGTTTGTTTTCGGGATATAGTACATATATAGTTTTGAAAACCTTTTCAAATAGCAAATATGTCTCTCATACATATATTTCCCATTAATCGGGTAACCTATGCTCTGATACCAAATGTAATAACCCGCTCGGAATGGGTCTAAATTTCGAGACCTAATGGAACTTAGTGTCACTCTAAACGGAATGTTGGTTCCTATAAGAATATACTGAAATAGATGTCGTAGAGCAGTCTAAACGAAAATCAGAAACTCATACAGCGGAAAGGATAAAATAATAGCACAAAAATATATGTACCATTATTAAAACCATAAAATCAGATACAATAAGTCTCATAGATAAAGGGTACACCATTCAATATCCCAAATATATAATATTAATAATAAGACAACTGCCATAATAACTAAATCTTCGTCGTAAGGCTCCTCCTCCAAGAAGTTGTTCATCCTCAATCAATTGTCTCACCTGCTGACCAGTTAATGTTAAGATGAGGGATGTCAGAACATAAAGTTCTGGTGAATGAAATACATATAAGTTTAGGAATGGCTATTTCTTATATTTAGCAGTGTAAATTCATAATGTTATGTCTACGCAAACAAACATACACACAATTAAACATATGAGGCAGACATCCTAACAATCACTTAAGGCCTATATGTAAATCTAAGGGCATACATTCCTACAGTCACTTAATAACCCATAAGTAAATTTAAGGGTGTACATCCTGATAATTACTTAATACCCTACAAGGTGGGCTATACCTAGTCACTTGAGGATAATATCTAATTTATTAAGGACTGACATCTTTACAGTCACTTAATACCCATAGCGGACCCTTAGCCACTTAGGACCTTGTCCTAATGCCAACGTTACACAATATATATTCTCTCCTTGTAGGTCGAGAAATAGTAACATCCACTTAATACCATGTTTAGGTAGGAACACCATTTAAGACCTTCCTGGCGAACCATCTTGTTACTGTTTAGCTATTGCTATGAGTGAACACCTAATCACTTAGTACTTCCCTTAGATGGCGGTTCATTTATGTCTTTTATATAAACCGTCCCTAGATCATCCCTCACTAAGCCCCTAAATAAGAAATGGACACTACTTAGAGAACCACCACTCATACGTTATCTTCTAATAATACCATTTTATATCTTATACATAAGAGAAGGCAGACAAAGACTAAAACCTCAAATGCTGGGTCACATGACTTAGGTCCAGAACCAAGGAGTGAATCTTAGGAACGAACCTAGTCCTAACCACTTAATACCCAAGAAAAGGCAGATCAACCGCTTAATATCTTCCCCCAAGGCAGGTCAACTTCACACAAATATATATATATATATGTGTGTGTGTGTGTGTGTGTGTGTGTGTGTAGGCACACACACACACACACCCATATACACAAAAGACATCTCACATTAGACTGACCACTTGTAGATACTGGATTTGCTGGGTGGTTCCTGGAAGGCTTCTACTACAAGTTGGGCCTGACCTCGTATCATTGTGCACTAATTATAATGAGCTATGACACTTCAACCTCTTATATTAACCCGTCTTACGTGTGGATGCTGGATATGCCGGTCGGTTCCAGACAGGCTTCCACTACAAGTAATGGTTAACCTCATGTCTATGTGTCATTCACTATAATTTATGTCATTAACTCACACACAAACATGCAAATTCCTATGGGGACATTCGTATTCTATTTCCTAATTTAGACGTAATTATTACTCAGCTAATCTGCATAAATATATGCATGAATTATGCGAACGAGATTAACGTCCTAACCACGTTTGAAATGTCAATCCCTATTTAAATTAAAGGTATACAATTTATTTTCCATATTCCATTCAATCATGGCATACATATACATATTAACATGTAACAATCGAAGTAGGAAAATAACAATATCAACACAAAATTTGTAACCTAATTTTGAGTTGATTATTTTAATAACAAAAGATAAACAAAGTGTCATATATCCAATATATATATATAATTAATTCCTATCTATATAATAAAATAGCTTGGTAGGATAAAGAATGGCTGAGATTTAAACAAAACATAGGTAAACAGCGGGTGTCGAGCATCCGCGTAATCAAATACCTATATCTGTTATTGGCTTTCCTACGATGGTATTAACTTTATCACCCACGTTAACATGCCTTTCTACCCACGATAATTTTCTTCCCACTAAGCCCCGATTACCCATCACAATTCGGTTTCCTTTTACCCTAACATTATTTTATCTCACCTCCTCCCTCTTTCCTCTCCAAAACTAATTGATTATCATAATGAAATTTTTTTACTTGGGGCAGAAGTCGAAAATCTATTTATAAACAGGGGAATTGCTAAATCGACCTGGGAAGAAGGAAGAAGGGAACATAGAGATAGAAGAAAATGGCAAACCAAATCATGAGGATCCATATTTTTCTCAATGCCACATTCTTTTACCCGCTTGGATTAAGTTGATTTTCCATTTTGGATCAAGGAAAAGTAGCTTATTTTTGACACAGTAGATGTCAAAGCTTGATTTTCTTAAATAAATTATGTTCCGCTGTTTGGTAATATTAACTTAAATTTAGATTGGATTTTAATTTCCTTCTCTTCATCCATAATGTCATCTCCCGTGCCACAATCTGAGGAATACTAATTACTTTTGCTCATTTTATATAACGATATTATTTCTATGTTTGCATACAGTAACCACAATAACCAGCGAGCTTACTCAGATTGTCTGAATTTTTTATTTATTGTTTCCAATTTTCAGGATTTGATATTTCTTACCTTGAGATTAATTTAAATGCTAAATTTGTGCATTTTGGTAAAATTGAATCTTGCGTGTTTCATCCTCCCTCTGTGTTAAAGAACCCATCAACAGTATTATTATGTTAAAGAATAACATTTAAATCGACCAATAGCTTTTGACAACTTATTGTGGAAGTTTATTAATTTTCTGTCATTTAATAACCGAGTGACTCCTTTTTTCCCTACTACTAAAAATTGACAGTGACATGTAATACATCAGACTGTTATTAACTTCTGTCCATGTAACACCCCACATCCGTTAAGGTCACTCACAAAGGGAATGCCTTAACTTCAATGGAGCATTATGGGTACCGGAACAGAAATATTACAAGACAGACATATATAAAACAGCGGAAGGTAAAGTAGAAGTATTTCAAATCATTTATTAAATATAACTGTTTACAATAAAATCCCATCAACTTTCAAATACCCAATTACATAGCTAAAATATCTGTCTTGCTCAAAAACAAAGAAGCATGAAAATAAATTGTAGTATTCCCCCATAAAGCAAAGCAAGCCATAGCCAAGAGAAATCCAAACAGTACATGAAAGAGCCTTGGAGCTTGGTAAGATCCGAACTAAGCTGTACTCCCACCCTGCGAACCTAGGGGGGAAACGAAAGAAAAAGAGGCAAAACAAACTGGGTCAGTCATAAAGACTGAGTAAGTCCTAGTGGCTTTCAGTATAAAAACAGGTGAAGATAATATGGCATGAATAAAATGAAAGTAAACATAAGCATGATGACAAGGTAAGCTAAAGGCACGATGAATCAAGTATAACATCCCATGCTTCCTATCAAGAGTATCATCACAAGGTTCCTACCAAGTATCACATTGCAAGGTTTCTATTAAGTATAACATCGCAAGATTTCTAAGCTTCACCATTCCACTATTTTCTTTGATTTCCTATATTCTCTGCACCAATACTAGTCTAACAAGATTAGGTATTATCCTAATGTCTAAACAGAAACGGAAACAGAAACAGAAATGGGCCTTTACCATCTGTACTAGTAACCCAACCCGTGTCATGTATTAACTATGAAATGATCCCTTGCCCAATATCATGAAATGACCCATTACTTGGTCCCACGAAACAATCTATTAATCGATCGACTCCCTACAAGTTCTAGCTCGTCATGTGTTTGTGTCATACGACCCTATCACGAATGTAGTTACCTGTGCTAGGTCCACCATAGGGTGTATCAAGCCCTAGGGTGCCAACCAGCGACACGAATCAAGCACGCACGGTGTAAACCTATCGGTGCCCAATGCCTACTTTTTCAACTCCGGACTACGTGCACGACCATAGTCCGCCTGAACCTACAATGGCGCACCAACTCAGCCGTCGTTCTGGTCGCTTACAATCAGCCCAGTAATCGTGCCCCACCCTGCCTAGTTCCAGGGTACCATGATACATCTAGTGGGTTACTGCTGAAAAGGACCGCGTAACTAGGGTTTTCGTCCAGCAGGTTAAGTGTTGTCATTTAAATTCGAGACTTAACCCGTCTACGTGTCATGTCAAATTGGCTAAGTGTTGTCGTTCAAGTCCATGACTTAGCCCTACGAATCATGTGTCAAGTTGGTTAAGTATGTTCAAGCAGTTCATGACTTACCCTACCAAATCATTGTGTCAAATAGGTTAAGTATATTTAAGCGGTTCATGACTTAACCTTATCAAATCATCGTGTCAAATTGGTTAAGTATATTCAAGCGGTTAATGACTTAACCCTATCAAATCATCGTGTCAAATTGGTTAAGTATACATTTATAAGTTTTACATGTTCTTAACTTATACCGGTTAGGTCCACATTTACATGTCAAATTTCCATGTCATCGCACCTAACCCTCTAACCATACCCACGTCTTATTATGGTTAGTATTAATTCATTCATTATGACGAGCGAATCATGACCTCTTACATTAGACCGTGCATTTTGTGGCCACTGGATTTGTCGGACGGTTCCGGGCAGATTTACACCACAAACTAAGTCTAACCTCGTATCATAAATCATTACGCCTACAATTCGACCTTCGACCTCTCACATTAGACTGACACTTTGTGGCTACTGGATTTGCCGGGCGGTTCCGGGCAGATTTACACCACAAACCGAATCTAACCTCGTGTCAAAAGTTCATTAATGGTCGTATTTTCCCCAAACCCCAATATCAGTTCATGTGTTTAACATATAGAAATGTTCATGTTCGTGTTCAAGTCAATTATCCAATACACATTCATTTTCGTATTTCAAATTCCCAACTTTACATATTAATAAACATATGCCCATGTTCCAAAATTACATGCCAATATATATATATACATATATATACACACATATACCCAGTTCTAGTCAGTTTACATACGCCCAATTCTTGCCTATTACATGTGTGCCAGGTTTATGCCATTTTACCCATATCAAGTTCTAGCCAAGATTACATGTATCAAGTTTCATGTCCAAATAAACCCAAATCATGATTCATGATGTAGTTATCCCAAACTATAATCTTTTTATTACAACACACGCCAACTACCCAAGTTCATAATACATATTTATGCCAATTATCAAGTTTACAATTGCTTTTAGGTTCAAAGTCCCAATTCTACTTATGCCCAATCATAAACCTAATCTTTTGATTTAATTTACATAGGCCCGAACTCGTGATTTGATTTACATGCTAATTCATTATGCCCACTTCATGCCAATTTAATTATGCCAATGGCCAAACTTGCAATTTCAATTATATTGACAATACCCCAAATTTCCAATTTCATGTTATGCCATCAATTTTACCAAACATGTATATCCAATATAGACAACATTCCCATATTTCCCCATATTCAATCGTACGCAAATCGCGGTTTAGGCCTAGGTCCGAAATTGACCTAGGTTCATCGAAAGAAAATAAATAGGGGAAGGTAGAATTTGTATAAAAATCAGCATAGAGAGAAAACTGGCATAAAAACATCATCTCTGGCATAAAAGATAGATCTTGATAATAATATCAATATGAATCAAGAAAAACTGATTTACAACAGGCTAAATAGATCATAAGCTTGACATGAGAACGAACATAGAAAAGTCCCAAAACTCAAGATTCAAGAAGCAACAAAAATATATCTGAATCAATAAACATACTTAAATCCAATTCCACTTTAATCCATGGCCATATTATAATTAAATGTTTAAATCTAAAAACAACTAGAATTTACAGAGCATGGCTAATGAATTAAGAACTGAATTTGTTGTAGAATGTTGCAGTGACGTTGTTGATTTATTGTCTTGAATCATTGTAGAAGCCTTAATCTTCGAATTGGATTGTGGATGAAAGCTTAGGAAATTGATTAGAGACGACGACCATGATCAAGAGGGACCTCAACAACATTTTCGTGTAAGAATGATTTGTTGTGAATTAGGTTAGGTCTAAGAGTGTTTTTATATGCGTAGAAACTAGTTTAGGCCCTTAGATTAACCCTAGAATCAATCCGGACCATCAAAACATGTCTCAGGTTTCAAAAATGAGTTCTGGGTCAAAACAGGCCGACACGGTCGACCTGTAAGGGGGGGGGGGGAGGTCGACCACATGGTCGACCTGGGGGGTGGGTCGACCCTAAGGTCGACCTGGCCCCCAGGTTGACCTGCCTGGTCCTGTGCTGCCTAAAATCTGCTGAATCTTCTACAGGCCATATCTTTTTCATCCGGACTCCGATTTTCCAAAACTCGGACTCTATTCCATGTAAAATTTCGAGACGAACGCAATGGCGTAACCCGTTTCCCTTAATTCTTATTTTAAAAATTAATTATACCCTGATTTTTAGTTTCAACATGTTATTAAAATTCGAGTTGTTACATTCTCCCATCCTGAAAGGATTTCGTCCCCGAAATCTTCAAGTTAAGAAGAATGTGTCCTACCATCCAATCATCCATCTACTCAATCATCAATCACAGGCATCCATTGTCCTTAAGAGATTTCTAATGCTGTATGAACATATGCAGAAAGTGTGTGTATATGTTCCATATCTAATGCAAATGATCAGGCCTGATTGATCTTCTTAATGCAAAATATGTTTTAGTGCCATGAGTCCAACATGTATGCGAATAGTCCTAGCCATATAAACACAATATGTGTGCACAAACATTCATCCATATGCAACATCCACATGATAACACATTTAATTTCATCCATAAACAAGTATAAACATTCATGCATATGCAATATGAAAGGTGACGGAGCCGATCTAGTGTCTAAGGTGCGTGTATATGCATCCACGAGCAACCACCAGCAACCGCTTGCAACCACTTGCAACCATCAATCATAACATGTCTCAAACACATGTTTACACCCAATTGTTCCTTCCTAAGGATATAGTCGAACGATAGAAGCAAGTAAAAACTTTGTGCCCATTAGGCAATGTCAAAACTGGAAATCTATGTCACATATATACTGGTTAGGAGAAGAACTCCTTAAGCACCATCCCCGAAGACCGAAATCAATATCAGACTAATACCCAAAGAATTAACCAACCAATATATATGTTTCTAGGAAACTAAGCATG
Source organism: Allium sativum (assembly GCA_030737875.1). Taxonomy (NCBI): domain Eukaryota; kingdom Viridiplantae; phylum Streptophyta; class Magnoliopsida; order Asparagales; family Amaryllidaceae; genus Allium; species Allium sativum. The sequence continues at coordinate 1,009,512,222 of CM060926.1, read as the reverse complement.
ATGGACTCCTTTTTGGTCACAAGAAATCCCTTCCTAAGACCAACCCATATCCTATAAAACCCAAAAAGTTTAGTCAACCCAACGGACACCCTCAAGCCCCAACATGTATTACTAACAGATGAGTCATACTCCCTATGGGGTTTGCAATAGAAATAGGATGGAGAATAGGACCGAGAGGTTATACTTAAAAGATAGCATGCAAATAAGATATACGAGAAAAGGTGGAATCAAGGATATACTCATAAAAGGATATATGATGCGCGTGTCAAGTCTTCAATCTTCTAAGTCGCATTTCCTTGAGCTTAACTCCATTGTGCTTTGACCGTCTTTAGCTTCACAATTTCGTAGCTTCTTAATTCCTATTCCCAAAATATGAGTTGGAACTCATTTCACTGTCGCCTCTCGTTCCACTTTCACTTATTCTTTTTCTAGTATACTCGGCTTAAACATAACTGCGTACTCATGGTTTCATGCAAGCTCTCCAAAATCCACTAGTGAATCTCGGATCTCGTTCACTTACTAGAAGGTATTCCACATAAATGAATTATCTCTTGAAAATAAACAAATGCCAACAATGTTGCCAAGTGTACTTACCTGTACTTACTAAGGTGATTTTCTATAATTCATGCATAAATGAACCATTCGCCATAGTAGCGAACACTACTCGAGCGGACAGATAAATGTATCAAGAGATTCTAGGTAACTAAGCATGGTAGAACCCTAAGGGTTACAATAGACTTCGAGGGTATTATCGAAGCAAGTCAAGAGTCTAACTACCTTCTTTTCATACTCGAGAATGGTATCATTTCTCGATAACCACTCCATCCCTAGAAATAACCCATAGCCCAAAAACATAAGCATTACTTCTAAACTCAACACTTAGCATAGACATTCTCAAATCCAAACAAGTCATGAATAAATGAGCCGATTCCCCAATAGGATTTGAGACAAAAACGGGATCCTCTACTACGCTAGTACTAAGGTGTAGAGACTTCAACTATCGAAGCAGAATTAAAAGGATGCGATGTACAAAAACAAAGTTCTAATGAGATGATAGAAAAGAAAAGCTAAACCTTTAACAGAAACGTTACCACCTCTCTTAGGTATGCTAGTAGTGGGAGCATACAATTGTCCTCTCGACGATCTTGTTCTTTGCCCTTGTCCTTGTCCTATAATACTTAACTACATGTCCCTTTTTACCATACAAAAGATACACTCTCTTGTCATGGGTTTTATTATTCTCTCACTTTGGCCTCTTTCCTTTCACCTTTTCCTCCTACGTGGATTAAGCCTTATCAACAAGTTTCTTATCCTTAGGCTTGTGTTCTTTTATCCTCGTTCTTACTATCCTTGTATAGCTTGTTGACAAGTTTCTCGAAAGTTACCTCCATCACATGGCAACCCTACAAAGCTTGAAATAAGATTAGTCGCAGATGGAACTACTGTAGCTCTTGATGGAGGTTGGGCACTTCTTTGCCCTCCTACATGCGTTGTATGCCTACAAACTATGGTGAAAAAGAAAGAGAGAACAGACTCAACGAGAGAATCAAAAGATAATGCATATGGCTTTAGGGAATATGCCTTTCGTAAAACAAATTTTTTCTTAGAAAAATGCTTCTTTGTAAACGTTTTGCAAATAATTTCAGAAGGTTTTTAAAAGCTTTTGCCCAGTCTGGTAACCTTCTGCTCTGATACCAAATGTAACACCCCACATCCGTTAAGGTCACTCACAAAGGGAATGCCTTAACTTCAACGGAGCATTATGGGTACTGGAACAGAAATATTACAAGATAGACATATATAAAACAGCGGAAGGTAAAGTAGAAGTACTTCAAATCATTTATTAAATATAATTGTTTACAGTAAAATCCCATCAACTTTCAAATACCCAATTACATAGCTAAAATATTTGTCTTGCTCAAAAACAAAGAAGCATGAAAATAAATTGTAGTATTCCCCAATAAAGCAAAGCAAGCCATAGCCAAGAGAAATCCAAACAGTACATGAAAGAGCCTTGGAGCTTGGTAAGATCCGAACTAAGTTGTATTCCCACCCTGCGAACCTGGGGGGGAACGAAAGAAAAAGAGGCGAAACAAACTGGGTCAGTCATAAAGACTGATTAAGTCCTAGTGGCTTTCAGAATAAAAACAGGTGAAGATAATATGGCATGAATAAACTGAAAGTAAACATAAGCATGATGACAAGGTAAGCTACAGGCACGATGAATCAAGTATAACATCCCATGCTTCCTATCAAGAGTATCATCACAAGGTTCCTACCAAGTATCACATTGCATGGTTTCTATTAAGTATAACATCGCAAGATTTCTAAGCTTCACCATTCCACTATTTTCTTTGATTTCCTATACTCTCTGCACCAATACTAGTCTAACAAGATTAGGTGTTATCCTAATGTCTAAACAGAAACGGAAACAGAAACAGAAATGGGCCTTTACCATCTGTACTAGTAACCCAACCTGTGTCATGTATTAACTATGAAATGATCCCTTGTCCAATATCATGAAATGACTCATTACTTGGTCCAACGAAACGATCTATTAATCGATCGGCTCCCTACAAGTTCTAGCTCGTCATGTGTCTGTATCATACGGCCCTATCACGAATGTAGTTACCTGTGCTAGGTCCACCATAGGGTGTATTAAGCCCTAGGGTGGCAACCACCGACACAAATCAAGCACGCACAGTGTAAACCTACCCGTGCCCAATGCCTGCTTTTTCAACTCCAGACTACGTGCACGACCATAGTCCGCTTGAACCTACAATGGCGCACCAACTCAGCCGTCGTTCTGGTCGCTTACAATCAGCCCAGTAATCGTGCCCCACCTTGCCTAGTTCCAGGGCACCATGATACATCTAGTGGGTTACAGCCGAAAAGGACCGCGTAACTAGGGTTTCCGTACAACAGGTTAAGTGTTGTCATTTAAATTCGAGACTTAACCCGTCTACGTGTTATGTCAAATTGGCTAAGTGTTGTCGTTCAAGTTCATGACTTAGCCCTACGAATCATGTGTCAAGTTGGTTAAGTATGTTCAAGCAGTTCATGACTTAACCCTACCAAATCATTGTGTCAAATTTGTTAAGTATATTCAAGCGGTTCATGACTTAACCCTATCAAATCATCGTGTCAAATTGGTTAAGTATATTCAAGCGGTTCATGACTTAACCCTATCAAATCATCGTGTCAAATTGGTTAAGTATACATTTATAAGTTTTACATGTTCTTAACTTATACCGGTTAGGTCCACATTTACATGTCAAATTTCCATGTCATCCCACCTAACCCTCTAACCATACCCACGTCTTATTATGGTTAGTATTAATTCATTCATTATGATGAGCGAATCATGACCTCTCACATTAGACCGTGCATTTTGTGGCCATTGGATTTGCCGGGCGGTTCCGTGCAGATTTACACAACAAACTGAGTCTAACCTCGTGTCATAAATCGTTACGCCTACAATTCGACCTTCGACCTCACACATTAGACTGACACTTTGTGGCTACTGGATTTGCCTGGCGGTTCCGGGCAGATTTATACCACAAATTGAGTCTGACCTCGTGTCAATGGTTCATTAATGGTCGTATTTCCCCCAAAACCCCAATATCAGTTCATGTGTTTAACATGTAGAAATGTTCATGTTCGTGTTCAAGTCAATTATCCAATACACAGTTATTTTCATGTTTCAAATTCCCAACTTTACATATTAATAAACATATGCCCAAGTTCCAAAATTACATGCCAATATATATATATATATATATATATATATATATATACATATACCCAATTCTAGTCAGTTTACATACGCCCAATTCTTGCCTATTACATGTATGCCAGGTTTATGCCATTTTACCCATATCAAGTTCTAGCCAAGATTACATGTATCAAGTTTCATGTCCAAATAAACCCAAATCATGATTCATGATGTAGTTATGCCAAACTATAATCTTTTTATTACAACACACGCCAACTACCCAAGTTCATAATACATATTTATGCCAATTATCAAGTTTACAATTGCTTTTAGGTTCAAAGTCCCAATTCTACTTATGCCCAATCATAAACCTAATCTTTTGATTTAATTTACATAGGCCTGAACTCGTGATTTGATTTACATGCTAATTCATTATGCCCACTTCATGCCAATTTAATTATGCCAATGGCCAAACTTGCAATTTCAATTATATTGACAATACCCCAAATTTCCAATTTCATGTTACACCATCAATTTTACCAAACATGTATATCCAATATAGACAACATTCCCATATTTCCCTGTATTCAATCGTACGCAAATCGTGGTTTAGGCCTAGGTCCGAAATTGACCTAGGTTCATCGAAAGAAAATAAATAGGGGAAGGTAGAATTTGTATAACAATCAGCATAGAGAGAAAACTGGCATAAAAACATCATCTCGGGCATAAAAGATAGATCTTGCTAATAATATCAATATGAATCAAGAAAAAATGATTTACAATAGGCTGAATAGATCATAAGTTTGACATGAGAACGAACATAGAAAAGTCCCAAAACTCAAGATTCAAGAAGCAACATAAATAGATCTGAATCAATAAACATACTTAAATCCAATTCCACTTTATTCCATGGCCATATTATAATTAAATGTTTAAATCCAAAAACAACTAGAACTTACAGAGCATGGCTAATGAATTAAGAACTGAATTTGTTGTAGAATGTTGCAGTGACGTTGTTGATTTATTGTCTTGAATCATTGTAGAAGCCTTAATCTTCGAATTGGATTGTGTATGAAAGCTTAGGAAATTGATTAGAGACGGCGGCCATGATCAAGAGGGACCTCAACAGCATTTTGGTGTAAGAATGATTTGTTGTGAATTAGGTTAGGTCTAAGGGTATTTTTATAGGTGTAGAAACTAGTTTAGGCCCTTAGATTAACCCTAGAATCAATCCAGACCATCAAAACACGTCTCAGGTTTCAAAAATGAGTTCGGGGTCAAAACAGGCCAACCAGGTCGACCTGTAGGGGGGGAGGTCGACCACATGGTCGACCTGGGGGGCCTGTGTAACAACCCGTATTTTTGAATAACATGTTATAACATAAATGGAGGCAGAATTAAACTGTAAAATCTGAATCAAGGGAAACGGGCTGTGCCATTGCGTTCGTCTCGGAAAAATACGCGAAATAGAGTCCAGTTTTCGAAAATCGGAGTCCGTATGAAGAAGATATGGACGAACGAAGTTAGGCAGAAAAACCGAAAACAAGCCAGAATGCACTGGCGCACTTGTGAAGTGCGCCAGCACAAAAATACACTGGCGCACTTGGGAAGTGCGCCCGTGTCAAGCCAGAAACCTGCACAGCTTTCTGATTTGACCCTGGCTGGCCTGGTGCACCTATTTGGCTGTTTTGACCTATTTTGTTGGCTAGTGACGGGATTTGATGGCTTGGATTGAATCTAGGGTTAATCCTATGGCTAATACTATCCTAAAACTCTATAAAAAGACCCCTAAGGCTAGCATAAATCATCATTATTCAATCCTACAATTAAACTATGTCAAATTTGTTCCTCTCATGGACTCCACTCTCATGCTAAAATTCCTAAGTCTATTTCTATGAGAGATTGTGAGTTCATACAAGTGTTTTCAAGTCTGTATGAGTGTTCTTAGTTTGCATTCAAGTCAAGTTGCAACATTTCTACTACAAAGCAAGGATTTTTATTGATTTGGCTCAAGGGTTTTTCATTGGGAGCTTGCATATTTGGGTTTTTGGTGCTTACATAAGGGCTTCGTCTCAATCTTTATAATAAATATTTATTTGTGTCTTCATAGCATTGTAAGCCCTTTTCTACTTTCTTTTTATTGAACTCTAAAGTTAAATCAATGATGCAAATTTGGGGTTGATCATTATGATATGCAAGTTTGGTTGATCATCATGATATGCAAGTTTGGTTGATCATTATGATATGCAAGTTTGGTTGATCATTATATGCAAGTTTGGTTGATCATTATGTTATGCAAGTTGGTTTAATCATGATGTATGACACATGTTATCATGTTATGCAAGTTTGGGTTGATCATTTTACACATGTTATCATGTTATGCAAGTTAAGCTTGAGTTTATGACCTTAAAGCTTCAAGCTTTATGCTAAACGTTGCATTTTGGCAACATGAAAGTTATCATATCCCTTATGATAACTTGCATGTGAGGCTAAATGCGAACTTCTAGCAACTTCTACATGTTATTTATCACCATGTATCACTCATATGCTAAGTTTGGTTTTATGCATGCTTTTGAAGCCTAATAATGCAATATGCAAGTATATGAACATATGTACATTTCATATGCCACCATGTTAAACTTGTGGCTTCAACACCTTTATGTCATGATTATGCCAAGTTCCCTATTTCATCCTTTATGCGTTGTTGCGATTATGTAAACGATGGGATTACAATGGGGTTGGGTAACATAATGACATGAACATGGTTTTTATAACATAACGTGATATGTTAACTTGTAATTATGTTTTGGAAACATAATGGACATGACACTTAGAAAATATGAGAGTGGCCAACTCGAGGTGGGGTTGAGTTTGTAGCATAAATCTACCCGGACCCGCCCGGCTTAACTAGTGGCTACAAACAATAGGACCCAATGTGAGAAGTTGGTCATGTTGTGCTCGAACCCGAGGTTAGACCTAGTTGTGGTGTAAAGCTACCCGGACCCGCCCGGCTTAACTAGTAACCACAACAAAGTCTAATGTGAGAGGTTAAAGCGCATTAAGTTAATTAATGCCTCCTGATTAGGGTTAAGTCATGGTCCACTTAATACTTAACCAATTTGGGCTTGATGGATTAATCGAGGTTAAGTCAGGAACCATGGGTACTCTTAACCAATTTAATCCACGTTTGGATCGGGTTAACCACATTTAACCCGTTAAGAAACCCTAGTTGCGTGGTCCTTTTCAGCAGTAACCTTCTTGGTAGTATCATATGACCCTAGGACTAGGCTAGGGTGGGGCACGATTACTGGGCTGATTGTAAGAGACCAAAAAGAGACGGCTGAATGATGCCCCGGTTGTTCAGGCGGACCATGGTCGTGCACATTAAGTTCGGAGTTGAACACGGGCACCGGTAGGTTTGGACTGTGCATCTTGGGATGGTGTCAGAGGGTTACACCATAGGGCCTGATACACTTTAGGGTGGACCCTGCACAGTCAACCACATTACATGATTAAGCCGCATGACACCGACACTTGACGAGTTAGGCTTATAGGGAGCCGATCGACTAGACCGGGTAGTTGGACCTTGATTTAGGTCATCTCATGATGTTGGGCCAAGCTTGGGCCAAGGGATCAATTCTTGTTTTTACTTGACATGTTAGAATGCTAGTACACCCGTGGTGCAAAACTTAACCTTGATTATGCAATGACACCTTTATCTATCTTGTTAGTTAATCATCACGCCAGCATGTTGTTATCCTTATGTTCACCTCAACTTCTCATGCCAGTTAACTTTACTAGTTCATAGACAGATAGTAGTAGGGCTTACCAGTCTTTTTGACTGACCTGTTTTCTTTCGCCTCTTGTCTTCCGTCCCCCCCCCCCCCCCCCCAGGTCCTCCGGGTGGGAACATTGGAGTTTAGCTTGGATCTTTATAGCTTGCTTAATGGATTTGCTCATGTACGCTTTTGGACATTAAGCTAGCTATGGTTTATCACTTCACTTTGGGGATAGTACTTTATGTATTTCAGTTTTTCAGTTTATGCTTTTGTCTAGACTTTGTTTGTTGGAAAAGAATGATCAAGTACTTTGTTGTAATATGACTATGGTTTTGAAATGCTAGTTTAATCCGCTGCTTTATTTACTCTGTTTTACTTATATGTTCTGTCTTGTGATATCTACATGCATGTTTACCTTGTCTAAACGCCCTTCCAAAGCCAGTGTCCTTGCAAGAGTGGCCCTGGCGGAGGTGGGGTGTTACATTTGGTATCAGAGCCAGGTTTACAAGATTTGAGCAAAAGTGTTTTTAAAACTTACCTTTTGAAAAACTATTTTCAAAACCAATTAAGTATTTTCCAAGAAAAGTCTAGTTATTTTAAAAAGGCTATTCCCCAAAAGCCATAGCACTATCCTTCGTTTCTTCGTTCTGAATCTATCTTTTTCTTTTTCAGTATGGTCGATCTTAACCTTCCCGAGGGAGTGACCATTCCCGGATGGTTCCGGAGGTACTTGGAAGCTCGGGCCAATGATGCGGGCCCAGCAACTACCCCCACCGTAACTGAGGTTCCTCCTCCTCCTCCTCCTCAGAATCCGCAAGCCGATTTCGCTAAGATTTGCAAGGACTTTAAGGCGATGGGTGGCAAGAATTTTATTGGGACGGAGACTTTTGTAGAGGCAAGAAATTGGTTGAAAGAAACTGAAGATCTCTTCGCCATCTTTGATGTGCAAGATCATAGAAGGGTTTTATTGGCAGCATGGTTATTAAAAGAAGAAGCTGCTTATTGGTGGGAGGTCACCAATGGTACGAGGCCTATAGAGACTTGGGCCGACTTTAGGACGAGATTTGGGCTTAAGTTTCTATCATCAGCTGAGGCGAATTTGCAATTGGAGAAGTTTATATCTTTGAAGCAAGGGGACATGACAGTGAGGGAGTATGTGAATGAGTTTAACAAGCTCGCCCGATTTGGTTTGGACATGATTATACTCCCCAGAAGAAGGCTTTGCGCTTTGCACGAGGGTTGAATGAGCCATTACAAGGTTTAGCCCTATCTCATATACCCATGGGGGCCACTTTTGAAGGCCTAGTGGACATGGCATTGCTTCAAGGAGACAATAAGAATGACAAGAAGGAAGTCAAGGCTAGTGAGACTCAAGCCAAGAAGACAGACTCCAAGGGGGGAGGAAATCAGAACAATCAGAACAACAAAAACAACAAGAGCAACAAGGGCAACAAGGCCAAGGCGAAGGATCCAAGAAAATGCCACTACTGTGGGAATGTTGGGCACATAGCTAAAGACTGTAAGAAAAGGAAGAGGAAGTCTGGCGAATGCTTTCATTGTGGAGAGACCAGACATTTTAGCAAGGATTGCCCCAAGAAGCAAGGGCAGAATCAGCGTGCAGGACCTTCTGGAGGGCAAGTGCATGCTCTCGATGCTGCTCCAGTTCAGGATCGAGGTAGTATTTCTGTAGAAAGTCTTGCTTATATTTCTGATTATCCTGTTCGCACCTTATTTGATTCTGGCGCATCGCATAGTTTTATCTCTTCTGATATTGTTGAAAGTTTGCACCTAAGTACTAGCCTAGTTGAGGATCCCGTTTGTGTTTCAAATCCAATTGGGGGTTCCGCCCATCTGTCTATGATTTGTGTGGATTTGAAAATTTCTATCTTGGCCGTAGAATTCACGTGTAGTGCATATGTTATCGGGTTCACGGGATATGGGTTGATCTTGGGCATGGATTGGTTGTCCAGTTATGGAGCCATCCTTGATTGTGAACATAGGGTGGTGAGGCTCATGACTCGCCTCGGTAATCCCCTAGAAATTTCTTGTAACCCTAGAGGTCCCGTCATGTTATGTTATCTTGAATCTCTCGACTCGTCCATCGATGATCTGCAATCTGTAAGGGTGGTCCGAGACTATCCTGATGTCTTTGAAGAAGTTAGGGGATTGCCTCCTAAACGAGAGATAGATTTCCGCATTTATCTAGCCGATAATGCCAAGCCAGTATCATTGCCCGTTAGGCACATGGCCCCTCGTGAAAGAAGGGAGCTCAGTAAGCAAATTAAGGAGCTGCTTGAGAAGAATTTTATTAGGCGAAGCATTTCTGAATGGGGTGCTCCGGTGGTATTCGCTACTAAGGCGGATGGTTCGCTTCGTCTATGTGTTGATTATCGAGAGTTGAACAAGCTAACAAAGAAGAATAGGCACCCGTTACCGAGGATTGATGATCTCTTTGACCAGCTGGTTGGTGCTTCTATTTTCTCTCAGCTCGATCTTGCCACCGAATTCCATCAGCTTAGAGTGGCTAAGGATAGTATCGATAAAACTGCGTTTAGGACTCCAAATGGATTCTTTGAATGGCTTGTCATGCCATTCAGATTGACTAATGCACCCGCCTACTTCGTAGATTTGATGAGTAGGGTGTTCAGGGAGTTCCTTAACAAGTATGTTGTTGTCTTCGTGGATGATATTCTGATCTTCTCAAAGGATGAGGAAGAACATGCTAGGCATCTCAAGGAAGTGATGGATACGCTTTGAGCGCATCAGTTGAAAGCCAAGTTCTCCAAATGTCATTTTTGGAGAAGGGAAGTTCGGTTTCTTGGACATATAGTTTCTAAGCAAGGCATAGCGGTGGATCCCGCGAAAGTGGTTGTGGTTCAAGACTGGAAGACTCCGAGGAATGCAACCGAAGTAAGAAGCTTTCTCGGTCTAGCAGGCTACTATAGGAAGTTCATCAGGGACTTCGCTAAGATTTCGGCCCCTCTTACTAAGTTGACGAAGAAGAACATAGTCTTTGCATGGGACTTGGAGTGTGAGCTTGCTTTTCAAAGGCTTAAGAGAGCCCTTAACTCAGCTCCAGTTTTGGCATTACCCGATAGTGGTAAGATGTTTACCGTGTACACAGATGCATGTGGCACGGGGTTAGGTGCCGTTTTGATGCAAGACGGAAGAGTGATATGTTATGGGGGTAGGCAACTTAAAGTTCATGAGAAGAACTATCCCACTCATGATTTGGAGTTAGCAGCGATCGTCTTTGCACTCAAATCCTGGCGCCACTATCTTCTAGGCGAAAGGTTTGAGTTGTATACTGATCACAAGGCACTCAAATACCTCTTCTCGCAAAAAGATCTGAATTTAAGGCAGCAAAGGTGGATGGAATTCTTGGCCTCTTATGACTTCGAGATAGCTTATACCCCTGGCAAGGGTAATGTTGTGGCAGATGCACTAAGCAGAAGGAGATTGACTTTGAGCCCCTTGTTCATTGAGATGAAGAACTTGGAATTCTTGGCGACCTTTGATTTCACGACGACTGTTGAGTCGATGACGGGTTCTTTAGCATCCCTTGAGCTTAGACCCACACTTCTTGATCAAGTTGGGGCTTCACAGAAGGAAGATCCGCAGATAGTCGAAGTTATGGACAAGTTGATTCGTGGTGAGACGTCTAGTCACCTTGCCAGATATACTATTGATGATAAGGGTTGGCTAAGACGTGATGGAAGGCTATGCGTTCCACAAGTAGAAGACTTGGTGCATAAGGTTCTTGAAGAAGCACATCACTCGAAGATGACTATACATCCGGGAGGAGATAAGATGTATAGGGATATGAAGCGCATTTTCTTTTGGGATAGAATGAAGAAGGATGTGGCAGAGTATGTTTCAAAGTGCATGGTGCGCCAACAAGTGAAAGCCGAGTCAAAGAAACCAGGTGGGCTATTACATCCATTGGAGGTCCCGCAATGGAAGTGGGAAAGTATTTCTATGAATTTCATGGATGGATTGCCTAGATCAAGGAAAGGGAATACGAGCATATGGGTCATAGTTGACAGACTTACGAAAAGTGCTCATTTCATTCCTGTAAAGAGCAAGAGGACCGCATCATGGCTGGCATCTAGTTATCTCCGAGAGATAGTGCGGTTGCATGGAGTTCCTTCTAGCATAGTTAGCGATCGCGACCCAATTTTCACTAGCCAGTTCTGGAACAGTTTGCAAGAAGCGATGGGTACGCGATTGAATCTGAGTACAGCCTATCACCCCCAGACGGATGGCCAAACCGAAAGGGTGAATAGAGTGCTAGAAGATCTCTTGAGGCTTTGTGTTCTCGACTTCGGTGGTACTTGGGAAGACCACCTTCCCCTTGTTGAGTTTGCTTATAACAATATCTATCAAGCCAGCATAGGGATGGCACCATTTGAAGCTTTGTATGGGAGGCCGTGTAGGTCACCATCTTGTTGGTGGGAGACAACATATAGACTTATACTTGGGCCCGATATGATACGGGACACATCCGAGAAAGTTGAATTGGTGAGAAGACGGATGAAAGCGGCCCAAGACAGACAGAAATCCTATGCTGACAGACGAAGGGCAGATTTGGAGTTCGAAGTGGGAGACATGGTTTTCGTGAAGGTTTCTCCTTTACGTAATGCGGTTCGTTTTGGAGCAGTTGGGAAGCTGGCACCAAGATTCGTAGGACCCTTCCCTATCATAGAGAGAATTGGAAAGATGGCCTATAAGGTGGAATTGCCCGAAAAGCTAGCTGGAGTGCATAATGTCTTTCATGTCTCGCATCTCCGAAAGTGCCTACATGAGTTCGCTGAGGTGGTTGAACCAAGCATTCTTGAAGACATTGAGGTAGAGAAAGAAGCAACCTTGAGAAAAGCTCTGATTCGTATTTTGGGAATAGAGAAGTCAAATTGGTGGAAGTTCAGTGGAGTGAAGCCGATGAAGACGCAACTTGGGAAATCGAGGAGAAGATGCATGGGCTTTATCCATTCTTTTTGAGGGTACATTTTCAATTTTCTTTCCTAAGTAGCATATCTTTCTTTTGCTATCCATGTTTATCTTGTTATCTCGTTAAACTTGTCATAAGAACCTTAGGTAGAAACCCTTTGGATAAAACATGTATTTGAAACATGTTATGCTTGATGGTTGCAAGTGTTTGCACGTGGATACTCGTGGATGCATGATACACATTAGGCACTAAGATCGGCTCACACACTTTCATGTTGCATATGCATGAGTGTTTATGCTTATTCATGGATGAAACTTGTTATGCTATCACATGGATGTTGCATATGGATGAATGTTATGTGCACTCATGTAGAGATTATAAACTATGTTAGGAATTTGCATACATATGGACTCATTTCACTAACATACTTTGCATTAAGGAGGTTTACTGTATCAGTAACCGCCTGATTTTCGCATTAGATAAGTACATATACACACACCCTTGCATATGTTCATACAACATTTAGAATCCTTTAAGGACAATGATTACTTGTGGATGATGTTTTGAGTAGATGGATGATGGATGGTAGGATACGTTCTTCCTAACTTGGAGATTTCGGGGACGAAATTCATTAAGGAGGGGAGAATGTAACAACCCGTATTTTTGAATAACATGTTATAACATAAATGGAGGCAGAATTAAACTGTAAAATCTGAATCAAGGGAAACGGGCTGTGCCATTGCGTTCGACAGGAAAAATACGCGAAATAGAGTCCGAGTTTTCGAAAATCGGAGTCCGTATGAAGAAGATATGGACGAACAAAGTTAGGCAGAAAAACCGAAAACAAGCCAGAATGCACTGGCGCACTTGTGAAGTGCGCCAGCACAAAAATACACTGGCGCACTTGGGAAGTGTGCCCGTGTCGAGCCAGAAACCTGCACAGCTTTCTGGTTTGACCCTGGCTGGCCTGGTGCACCTATTTGGCTGTTTTGACCTATTTTGTTGGCTAGTGACGGGATTTGATGGCTTGGATTGAATGTAGGGTTAATCCTATGGCTAATACTATCCTAAAACTCTATAAAAAGACCCCTAAGCCTAGCCTAAATCATCATTATTCAATCCTACAACTAAACTATGTCAAATTTGTTCCTCTCATGGCCTCCACTCTCATGCTAAAATTCCTAAGTCTATTTCTATGAGAGATTGTGAGTTCATACAAGTGTTTTCAAGTTTGTATGAGTGTTCTTAGTTTGCATTCAAGTCAAGTTGCAACATTTCTACTACAAAGCAAGGATTTTTATTGATTTGGCTCAAGGGTTTTTCATTGGGAGCTTGCATATTTGGGTTTTTGGTGCTTACATAAGGGCTTCGTCTCAATCTTTATAATAAATATTTATTTGTGTCTTCATAGCATTGTAAGCCCTTTTCTACTTTCTTTTTATTGAACTCTAAAGTTAAATCAATGATGCAAATTTAGGGTTGATCATTATGATATGCAAGTTTGGTTGATCATCATGATATGCAAGTTTGGTTGATCATTATGATATGCAAGTTTGGTTGATCATTATATGCAAGTTTGGTTGATCATTATGTTATGCAAGTTGGTTTAATCATGATGTATGACACATGTTATCATGTTATGCAAGTTTGGGTTGATCATTTTACACATGTTATCATGTTATGTAAGTTAAGCTTGAGTTTATGACATTAAAGCTTCAAGCTTTATGCTAAAGGTTGCATTTTGGCAATATGAAAGTTATCATATCCCTTATGATAACTTGCATGTGACGCTAAATGCGAACTTCTAGCAACTTCTACATGTTATTTATCACCATGTATCACTCATATGCTAAGTTTGGTTTTATGCATGCTTTTGAAGCCTAATAATGCAATATGCAAGTATATGAACATATGTACATTTCATATGCCACCATGTTAAACTTGTGGCTTCAACACCTTTATGTTATGATTATGCCAAGTTCCATATTTTATCCTTTATGCGTTGTTGCGATTATGTAAACGATGGGATTACGTTGGGGTTGGGTAACATAATGACATGAACATGGTTTTTATAACATAACGTGATATGTTAACTTGTAATTATGTTTTGGAAACATAATGGACATGACATTTAGAAAATATGAGAGTGGCCAACTCGAGCTTGGGTTGAGTTTGTAGCATAAATCTACCCGGACCCGCCCGGCTTAACTAGTGGCTACAAACAATAGGACCCAATGTGAGAAGTTGGTCATGTTGTGCTCGAACCCGAGGTTAGACCTAGTTGTGGTGTAAAGCTACTCGGACCCGCCCGGCTTAACTAGTAACCACAACAAAGTCTAATGTGAGAGGTTAAAGCGCATTAAGTTAATTAATGCCTCCTGATTAGGGTTAAGTCATGGTCCACTTAATACTTAACCAATTTGGGCTTGATGGATTAATCGGGGTTAAGTCAGGAACCTTGGGTACTCTTAACCAATTTAATTCACGTTTGGATCGGGTTAACCACATTTAACCCGTTAAGAAACCCTAGTTTCGTGGTCCTTTTCAGCAGTAACCTTCTTGGTAGTATCATAAGACCCTAGGACTAGGCTAGGGTGGGGCACGATTACTGGGCTGATTGTAAGAGACCAAAAAGAGACGGCTGAATGATGCCCCGGTTGTTCAGGCGGACCATGGTCGTGCACATTAAGTCCGGAGTTGAACACGGGCACCGGTAGGTTTGGACTGTGCATCTTGGGATGGTGTCAGAGGGTTACACCATAGGGTCTGATACACCCTAGGGTGGACCCTGCACAGTCAACTACATTACATGATTAAGCCGCATGACACCGACACTTGACGAGTTAGGCTTAAAGGGAGCCGATCGACTAGACCGGGTAGTTGGACCTTGATTTAGGTCATCTCATGATGTTGGGCCAAGCTTGGGCCAAGGGATCAATTCTTTTTTTTACTTGACATGTTAGAATGCTAGTACACCCGTGGTGCAAAACTTAACCTTGATTATGCGATGACACCTTTATCTATCTTGTTAGTTAATCATCATGCCAGCATGTTGTTATCCTTATGTTCACCTCAACTTCTCATGCCAGTTAACTTTACTAGTTCATAGACAGATAGTAGTAGGGCTTACCAGTCTTTTTGACTGACCTGTTTTCTTTCGCCTCTTGTCTTCCGTTCCCCCCCCCTCCCCCAGGTCCTCAGGGTGGGAACATTGGAGCTTAGCTTGGATCTTTATAGCTTGCTTACTGGATTTGCTCATGTACGCTTTTGGACATTGAGCTAGCTATGGTTTATCACTTCACTTTGGGGATAGTACTTTATGTATTTCAGTTTTTCAGTTTATGCTTTTGTCTAGACTTTGTTTGTTGGAAAATAATGATCAAGTACTTTGTTGTAATATGACTATGGTTTTGAAATGCTAGTTTAATCCGCTGCTTTATTTACTCTGTTTTACTTATATGTTCTGTCTAGTGATATCTGCATGCATGTTTACCTTGTCTAAACGCCCCTCCAAAGCCAGTGTCCTTGCAAGAGTGGCCCTGGCGGAGGTGGGGTGTTACAACCTGGCCCCCAGGTCGACCACATGGTCGACCTGCCTGGTCCTGTGCTGCCTAAAATCTGCTGAATCTTCTACAGGTCATAACTTCTTCATCCAAACTCCGATTTTCGAAAACTCAGACTCTATTTCATGTAAAATTTCGAGATGAACGCAATGGCGTAACCCGTTTCCCTTGATTCTTATTTTAAAAATTAATTATACCTTGATTTCTAGTTTCAACATGTTATTAAAATTCGGGTTGTTACAGGCCATAAACATGATTCTCCATATTCACCTATGCTCACTTCGTATGCAACAGTTTGAAGTGTTCGCGCTATGTTTCTGTTTGTTCCTTAAGATGAGCAAATTAATGCAATTGCTCTGCTCACATGCATGCTACCTTCATCCAGAAGAAAAAGCACTTCTTCATGTAACTGCTCTATGTTCATGTTTAATAATTTAGTAAATAATTCTCTACTAGTTTCTATAGCTTATCCGCTTCAGTTTATTTGATGTGCAGTTTTCATTTTACTATCAAGGATGAAATCATTCAAGTTGCAACATACAGTGGCTCTTAACAATGACATTTATTTCCCATGATATATTAACTTCAATATTGGATCTATTTCCTTCTTATCAAGCCATTTTGTTTTTTGGATTAAAACCCATTATTGATGATTCGAAATGTATGCTCTGAAAATGACAATGGTCTCGAGTCAAGCATCTCAACTTGGTTCCATATCATTTTCAACATTTATGTTGTGGCAATGACTGTTTTCTATTTCGCGTATAATTATGTATCCACATGTAATCTGATTTCATGATTGCATCATGTCAGTTGTGCTTCATATACTTCATATTTGTATTAATTATTTTCGCCTTCTTTCCTCCATCTGATGCAGAGTTCTAACATAGGATCAGCATGAAGCGGATACTATTATATTTCTTCTTGCATCTACGACAAGCTCACTTACATTATTCTCCTCTTTACTCACTTCGGCCATTTATAACAATGCAGCGTTGAATATCTCAGAATCGAGAAGTGCTGAAGGCCAAAAACTTTGATTCTTCTGCCAATGTGAAGTTTGAATTACAAGAAATGGAAAATGGTGCGGTTGATGGCATAACGGTTAAGATTGAGGCTGATGAAACATTGGATAACAACCAAAATGATGTAAGATCAAACTGGATGATGGAAAAGCTATCTCTGCTTTGGAGGTTGTAACTACAGCGCCAACGATGGGATTGATTGATCCTCCACCTGCACCTAAGATATCCAAGTTATGGGTGACCGAAACTTTGCTAACCAAGAATATCAAGCGTCATTTTGCATCCGCAGTGATTGGACTGTGGAACTTGAAGCTACAGTGGCAATAATATGCACCACTTTAAAACGATTGTTTTGCTTTGCCATATTAAATTATAATTGAACTTTTTATATGCAAGGGAATGCGCAAAGAAGAATGGAAATTAATAGCTTTTTGCTAAATGATTCCATCTACATTGTTTCATCTTTGTTTGTCAGTGTTGCTGATCTTTTCATATGTTGTGATGTTTGTACATTTCTACGCTGTTACATTTAAAATTTCATATTTCATCAAACAGTTTATTAACATGAATGATTAGTTTAATACTTACCATTGTAGCCTTTATGCTTTTCCATATGTTTATTTGTCTTGTAGTTAAGTAAAGCTTTCAAATTGGTATAAAGCTCTTTGAGCAGTGAAATCAATATTGTATATATTCCAACATAATTAATTATCTTTATCTGACTAACTTATAGCGTTGCAATGAGAATTTTAACTAAAAATCCTAGAACTTCATGCTTAGGAAATAACATATTCAAATTATACCACTATTTTCATATGAATTTTATGATCCAACACTTGGTCAAGTTCAATGTTCTTCCTTGCAGTAGCTAAAAGCTTCTAAGATCCTCTTACACCAGTACATCAAATTGATATGGCCTATATAATTGTTCATTCTTATATAACAGTTTTTCATGTTCTGTTTGCAAGATATTTTTTGAAGCTTTTTTATTGTATGGAAACATTTGGGACCTAGCTATGAGCAGAGTTTAATGTTAGAAGGGACGCGCATGCTTTCTAAGCATGTTGTGTATTGTATAACGATAATCATATCCATTTTTATTACTAAAATTTAGTCTTGGAATGAAGCAACTGATGTCCGCGTTTCTATTTCACAATCAACATTGTTTGCAAATCTTACGGTATGTTTTAGATGTGAAAATTATTTAGCTTTAATAACCGTATATTAATCAACATACTTTGTGCTTTTGGATTTATAACATATAATGATTGTTGTGCATCAAATTGTACTACATCTATATATTTTTCATGTGTAATGAAATTAACATCAACAACATAATATTCAAATTTACTTTCGAATCTGTGCCATCAGCACGGATACATACTGGTTTTGATACAGATTCGCTTTTTATGTAAGTTTACAAGCAAAACCTTAATATTTGGACATCTTGTAAACAATACGTTCAAATACTTCATTTAAAAATAGAGATTTAAACCTATTCAAATCTACAATCTCCCCAAATCTGAACCTTTTGCACAAAACCGTATATATGAATTTACATAAATAAAATAAAAATGAATTTGACCAATATAGAGAATTATTCAACACTGAATGCTTCTCTTTTATTATTTCAATAATCCAAAACCACATACACAAACAGATTGACCATTTCTTCATACAAACATAAACATACGGAAGATTTGAGGGATTAGATATTATTTCTTTTTCGTAATAACTCAAATCTTCCTAGGCATAATAATCCAGATTTAGACTAACAAATCATAGAAATTAGTAAACTTAAAGGAATTCCACTCACAGAGATTTTGAGGAAGAAATAGAAGAATTTGCTGAAGTAATGAAACCTGGATTTGGCCTATGCAACGAGCTCCAATCCTTCTAATATATATATATATATATATATATATATATATATTAGAAGGATTAGAATCTCGTATATATATAAACCAAATTTCCAGAACTCTAATCTATAGGAAAACCTAGATAAGAGAAGTTAGAAATGAAGATAAGAGAGGAAGAAGAGATACAACCTTTCTCTGAAAATTGAAAATAGCAGAATGGAGGCATGGAGAAGAATAGATGTAGGGTTTTAAGTGAGGGTCGAGGTCATATTTGTAGTTAACATCGTGTATATAGGCCATTAGATTCAATAGATTTAACCTAAGTAGTGTGTTTGATGAAAAATATAAATAAGTCCTTTAAAAACACCTTCGTTGGGCACCCTATAGAGGGGCAGTCGCCCGCTCCTATAGGAGGGCAGTCGACACCCCCGGTCGCCCCCCTTCTATGGGGAGGTCGACCCCCTTCTGGAGTAGATCCCAGGAGACTGGTTCTTCTATACGTTTCTTTTTCATTAATTTCTGAATTAATTTGATTGATTGGTTACCTTATATTGATTATTCTTGTCCCCTCTTATATATAAATAAATTCACCCAAATTTGAATTTAATAGGAATATTTTTTCATGCTTATCTATATTATTGTATTCCAGATTTGTATATTTATTTATTTGAAATTCAAACCTTGTGCGTTAATATTTACACACAACTTGTTTTATTAATATCTTTCACATACGAACTCCGTTTTCAGTAAATAACATATGAAAACAGATCAGAATCTCACACCAAACGCAACTACGATATTTTCATGACCTAATTCCAAATTATCCAAAATTTCATTTTCAGTCCATTATCTTATTATTTATTTTAAATTAAATTACCTTATGTCTAATTTGTGTTTATTTTCCCCCTGCGTTACAGTTGATCCCCAACATGTGACATGCTGGAGTAAGACCAAGCGAAGACATCTAAGTAGGCCCCTAGGAATTCAATAAGTTCCTCTCTGATGGCTGGATGTACTTGAGATCCGATTTTCAAGACCCAAGACGGATCGACGGGGTTAATCAAAATGTCAATAGCAGGCTCCACCAGATTAGCCCACTAATATTCAAGCTCATCGTCCTGGGACAAGATCCTTGGAACTGTATCGCTTGAGCCAGGCCTCAGTTGTTAGCTGTTATATGCTAAGACATTTGTTGTAGAGCGTCACACCTGCACCTTTGTCATTCTAAAAGTTGATAGCATTCTTCCATTCTGCGAGGTAGTAGGCCTAGGGCCGTCAATGGGTCGTGTCGGGTCGGGTTCGGGTCGAGTCAAGTCGGGTTCGGGATGATTTATAAACGGGTCGAGTCAACCCGTTTATTAAACGGGTCATTTTTCTCCAACCCTAACCCGACCCGTTTATAAACGGGTTGACCAGACCCGATCTGCGTAACCAGTTTAACTAAACGAGTCGATTCGTGTTGGGTCGGGTCTACCCGTTTGATCCATTAGCAAATATTGCCTACTAATATACGCATCAAAAGAACCAAATCACCAACATGCAGCAAGTTATCAAAACACCAATAGGAAACCAACACATATATAAAGCATGAAATCACCATATCCAAAAACTATTCTCCATACATACGAATATATGAGCATACTGCATAAATAAAAGACTAACAGTTCGAAAAGGATACAATTGCTATAAGTAAAATATAACTAACAACATACAAGAACAAATTAGTAAAATATAACATCTAACACAAGAATATATAAGCATACTGATTACTGCATACATAAAAGACTAACACTAATAGCCTACATAAAAGACTAACAATATGGAAGAGATATAACATATAATCGGGTTTGGCGGGACAAATTTGGGTTACCGGGTCAACCCTAAACCCACCCGTTTATAAATGGATCAAATTCAGGTTGACCCAAGAACCGCCAACTAAATGGATCGTGTTAACCTGCTAATTTCCATGCGGGTTTCAGGTCGAGTTTCGGGTCGTATAAGAAATCGACAACCCTAAGCAGACCCTCTCTGTTACTTGGTCTCCTCAGAGAATTCCAATCCAACTTTCAGTCGGTATCTTCATAAGTAAGCACCAAGGGTTGATGCAGACTCAAAATTCGGCAAAGGTCGGATTTCCCAACAAGACGTTGTAGGGAGAGGGCATGTCGACAATGACGAAAGTAAGGATCCTAGCTCTACGTTGATCATTATCACTGAGTTGTACAAGCAATTCGACAAGCCCGTCCGGTCGGTTTGCAACTCCATTGAATCTGTGAATAATAACATTATAGGACTTCTAGTATTTGGCCTCCAACTTCATCTGGTTGTAGGCCATTTTGAAAATGATGTTCATGAAGCTTTCTGAATCAACGCAGATCTTCATGACGTAGGTTGTGCCTACGTAGGTTGAGATGACAAAGGGATTTATAGATGGAGGCTCAAATCCTGAAGAATCCATTTCTCTGGACAATGTCATTGCCTATTGTCTTTTGCAGGCTGGTCGGGATTGCCTCATCTGCGGTAGAGCACTCCTCATAATCGACGTGCTTAATTGAATTGACGTATACCTCCACACGTTTGAAACATTCATTCGTGGGGTGAGGACTAGCGCAAATTGCGTCGATGACATTACCCTTAGAGGTCTAGTATTTGATGGCTCTGGTGCCGACTGAATCCAAGCTGGTGTTGGTGTTGAAGGACCCACGGCTCCTCATCAGGAGCTGGATTCTGGACATACTTCCCGAGACGCTTCTCGCGAATGAGATACAATGACATCTCCGAGATGTCGGAATTTGATATTTGTGGCCGAACATCTCATGAAACCTACAATATTTGCCAGACTGTTTTTCCCTTTCCCTGGATTCCCTGAGCTGGGCCTCTTGCATTGCATGACATTGCAAGTTTCTAAGTAGACGGACTCCAATTGAGTATTCAGTAAAGCGTATGTCTTGTAAGAAAGCGATCGCGCTTCTTAGACTCTTTCTTACTGACATGGCTGTCAGGACCGTTGTTATTTTGCTTGGGCTTTTTCTGAGTATTTTCATTACCCTTTCAGGAGCCTTCTCCGATTTGTTTAGCAAGGACACTCCTTTGCATAGTACACTGATGTGGGTTGTTAGGATGACCACTTCAAGCAACATGTTCCTACGTGCTTTTTCTTGGCAAAGGAATTGATTGGCCTTCTCATAGAAAACTTCCACGCTCTTTGATTTTTATCAATCAATCCACGCCCATCGGGGAGCATGCCCTTTGCAAGATGAACGAGGACGATATGAGGCTCTAGATCCTCAACCTCTGCCTAAGCGTTGTTGAACCTCTTTGAGTAGCTTTTTAAAGTTTCATCGGTTCCTTCGTAATGTTGGAAATAGTTAGGATGTTTTTAGGCCTTGTCATGTGCATACTGAACTGTTTGACCAACTCCTTAGCAATTTGGTCAACGGTGAAAATGGTTCTCGGTGCAAGTCGAGAGAACCATAACAAAGAAATGCCTTCAAGAAAGAAGGGAAAGCATTTGCACTTCAAGGTGTTAGTGGCGCGAGTGTGATCCATTTTTCATTCATAATGATTTAAGAAGTTTTGAGGGTCTCTCTTCTCCGAGTAAACCACTAATTGTGGCATACTGAAACGCCTAGGTCATTCGCCGTTTAGAACATTTTCGATAATTGGGTTATGTCTTGTATTGGCTTCCCAATTGTCACTGACGTGACACCTCGACTCCCTCATGATCCTACGACCATGTCGATGAGAGCCGTAGTTTCGATCTCAACTGGATTCCAGTGGTCGTCATCTAACTCAAGAGTATGCTGCCTAGGGTGCCTCCTTGGATAGACATCCTCATCATCGTGTAATTCATCAGCATACATTTTTCGATTTCGCGGAGGTTGATTAGAAGTAAATTGGATCTAGCTTATTACTTCAAGCCTATGCGCCAAGTTTTGTGCAGTGACAGACGCTTAGTAGGGGGTTGAGCACTAGTCCCTTGGTCGAGACCAGGCCCTAACCGAGAACGGTCATATTGACGCATTCCTCCTCTGATGGTGATTCTGGCACCATCCTGGTTAATTCTCCTATGTTGGCTGCGATTATTATGGAAGAAATCAACGTAAGAGCTCTCAGATATGTAGTTTGAAGGAGGTTGAGCACTCCTATTAGCCTGAAGGCGAGTGATGTCTTGTTAAACATTCTTTTGCAGTTGTTGCATCAACTCAAGGTTATGTTTGATTTATTCATTTAGATGCCTTTGTGTTTCCTCTAACTTTCTCGTGACCTCAATTAGTTGGGCTTGCATAACCTGGGCCTCCAGATCACGAGATGAAGCCACATCAATGGTGGCTAGAAGATTGGAAGGTTGTTGCTAGATGGATGCCTCTTGGTCGCCATTGGAAGGTCTAACAATGGTGGATTTTTCCTTCTTTACCATTGATGTCAGCTTGATAGGTAGATCTTCATGGATGTAAGGAGATTCTCAAACTTGGATGGAAGAATGGTGGAAAAAAGTAAGCTATTCTTGCATTTTTCAACGAAAGCACCAAAATGTTGACATCCAAAAATGGCATAACACCCAAAGAGTACAACATAAGTTGAATTAAACGAATAAATTGAAGAATTGAAAGAGAAATGCATACACAATGGTTTATAGTGGTTCGACTCATTAAAGCCTACGTCCACTTTGAAGATTTGTCACTTTATTGCTCAAAATCACAAATTATAATTGTGGTTCGGTATTACTGCCGCTATTACAAGTGCAAAATGAACCAAGTACCAAAAGTTTTTTTCTCGCCCAGGAAAGGGCTATTTATAGCTGCAAATTCGGAGGTTTACACTTGAGTGTGTTGAAGAGGAAGTCCACAACGGACCAAGGCCTAAAGCATTATGTAGAAGGATCGATAGCGATCCCCAAACACTTGGCTTGGATTTGGGGTTATGGCTTCATGAAGTTGCTTCCCTCACCTTGCTTTGTCTTCCGATGAGTTTTGGTTGAATTCTGAAGAAAGACTCGAGGGGCCCGAGCTCATAAAGTTGGAGATTGTTGGAGTTGTTGAATTTCAGAGAGTTAAACCGATCTCGGAAGTGTTAAGATGAATTTCATGATGTTGGAAAGTTGTACCGATCCCCAATGCCTTAGACTTGTATGTTGCTGTTTGGAATATGGGGAGTCTTACCGATCCCAGAGTGGGATTCCGACCAATTCCCAAACAGTTGCGCATCCAGGAGTTGTTTTGTGAGTTGGGATGATTGTATTTGCACGACTTCGTGTGGACTTGATCTCTAGACGTTTGAATGAAACTTCTGAATCGTTTAGCCCTGTGATGGTCGAATCGTATTAATTCGGATTGCTTCTAATAGCCGGGCCAAAAGGTCGGGTAATAGCATCAGATCCAATAGTTACATATGGAACAATGAACAATGCGCAAGGAACATGTAAATTGTGGTGGTTAACATTGTGGTTTGATATTGTCGGACTTAAGATCTGTATAGTTAAAACACTTGGCGGATTCAATGTGATGGAGGTGCAAAATGTTGTAGTTGAATAAAGTGAGAAAATGCCCGAATATAACGAATGACTCTAAAGTAACATATAAAACTTGTACTTAATGTGTTTACAAATATATAAATGAAAAATAAATGTAGAATTAACATTCAATTTAATTATAATTAATGCATTCCTAATTTTACATAAAAACATGCCCATTTGTATGTAAATGAAATTAAACTTTTATATAACGTAATTAAATTTAATAAATATTATAGTATTTTTATTCTGAAAATATATGTTAATTTTTTAATTAAAACCTAATTTTATAATTTTTATAATGTATAAATATCATTTTTCAATTCATCTCCTCTATAGAAGATATAGCGAGTACTCCCTCCAGTCCATTATATATGACGTTTTAAGGAGTTTTGCATTTTACCAAATATATGACGTCCCGAGTACACTTGTCTTTTTCTCTCTTTTCCAATGCAGAGCATTAATACAACCAACTTATTTTCAATGCAATTTTTATGTTTTCCTCCAATTAAAATCAAGAATAAAGAGAAAAAGGTAATGACCTGCAGCAGCATTAATACAGCCGAGGTGACCTGCAGCAGCATTAATACTTTCCTTAATCGGTGTGCAAATCTACAAAATGTCCTATATAATAGACTGGAGGGAGTATAACATAACTGAAATAATAAGATATATCGAAGATATATGAATATAGAGGGACTTAACGCAGAAAGACCATTCAAAAACAATTTAAAAATTGCGTAGTAGTAGAAATCCACCACATGATATAGTGTGATAACAACGGAACATCAACTACATAACTAAGATGAAGATAGACCATGATATGGTGAATCCGGCAGAATGACAAAAATAAGGATTTCAGCATGATGTTTATTTGAAATCTTAAAATTAATTTAAATACAATTAATACATTATTTAAACATACACAAAACAAAATAAGGAAATAACAGAAATAATTATTTAAAACAACCAGTTACTCCATTCGGCAATCAATAATGCTTGGAGGCCCCGAAATAAGAGCAGAAAATGGTGCGGCAGCAATGTGGAGTACGCACCGTGAATTGCGTGAATGAATCCAGCGTCTCCCCTTACTTTCGTACAAAGCCGCACCATTTTCTTTCGGACCCTCTAGCATAATCCATTCGGCAATATAGGGATTCTTCCACTTTCATTAAATGTAACCTTTCATTCCCCATTCAAAAGTCTCTTTTTTTGTGTGTTTTTTTTTTTGGAGTAGCTAATTTGAATTAGTTCAACAAGTGGGATTAGAGGATAGAAAGGTAAACTCCATCATCATTAGAAAAAAGTATCAAAATAATTAAATAAACCAAGAGGCCAAAGTAAATGAACAAACTTCAAAATCTCAAGTCAGTCAGCAAATTGATCTATGTGCTGCACTTTTTGAAGCAGTGATCAATCGTGGTACCTTTTCTGTAACGTTGGTTCCCGTCCACTGCATAATCAATAATGTCCTGTACATTTACTTTCTGATCTCCTTCACAAATCAACTTATTTTGAGCACAATTTTCTTTATAGTTTTATAAATCTTAAAATTTCAGCATATGATTAATATTTAGGGTTTAGGTTAAAGATATGACCATATCAAAACTAGAAAAAGAGAAATAAGCGAGTAGAATATCATAATGAATGGAGTTCCTACTGTACCTCATGTGAAAAACATAAAACTTTACCCTACACACTATTTACATAGAATTCATTCAAACTCCATGTACAAATACATTGACAAAAAGAACTAGGAAAATAAAATAAAATATCCATTGCTACTAAAAATGATAATGTTGAAAATTCCACGTGACCCTCAGTTGTCGCCATTTTCATTTACATGTAAGAAGAATAGTTTTTGTATTGTAAACGTACCCATGTTCATTTTTTTGCAACAGCATCAAGAATAAGTTCAGTCGATCAAAAGCAATGTGACCAGAACGTACCTTAATTTCAGTGCATTAATCAAACAGTGTAACATATCAATACCACTGTTGGCATCAAGGACACACGATATAGAATGAACCATTCTTCCCTATCCAAGTAGCTTGTACTGTGAGTAGTAGATTAGTAGATGAGGCTATAAAATTATAAACTAGGCAACAGGGCCGTAATTAATAAAGTAGACGTGTGTATATATGTAATTATACGATGACATTATTGGTGCTACATTACATTAATTGAGTAGCTACCTATAAATAAAGGTCTTTAATTAGTTTGGATAATGATGGCACTAGACTGGTCCATTATGTCCAAACTATGCATCTAGTTGACTAATAAATAGAAGAAAGCTATCATTTGCTTTTTGGAGTGATTTAAGATACACTAATCTATTGATGATTGTCGATCACTCTTCACCGATCACAAAGCAAGTACAAACACATTTTCTTAGCATAACCATAGACAAATAGTAAATATTATATCTAGTTGTTACAGCTTACATGATTCTCATTTGGATTCACAACAATGTTAGAACCTTAAAGAGCAAAATTTAAGCAGAAT
This sequence comes from Allium sativum, assembly GCA_030737875.1. NCBI lineage: Eukaryota > Viridiplantae > Streptophyta > Magnoliopsida > Asparagales > Amaryllidaceae > Allium > Allium sativum. The sequence goes on along the minus strand of CM060926.1, from coordinate 1,009,485,316 downwards.
ATGCCTTTGCTATGCAGAGAAAATTGATAAATTTAATCTTTAGCAAGTTAAACACTAGAATAAGTAGCTGTTTGGTAATTTCTGCAAATATACTTTTAAATGAAAACTATAAGTAAAAGTAGCTGAGATTCCACAAAATGTGATATACTATCCTTACTGACTTGGTCATTTGGAGTTGCCCATTAATCAGTTATATCTGATAGCTCCCAATTTGTTTATATGAGAAGCTTAGTACTTAATATGAAAGGCTTCTTTCATATAAAAGCTTGAGGCATCTCATTATAATGACTTCTACTTTAGATGAGTTGAATGAAGTTCAGCAATCAAACATGTAAATTGTAATTAAGAACATTTTTAATAGAGGTACAAATATTAATTATGGGTTTCTAGACCGGTTACAAAATCAGAATACAAAGACGTGTCCTTTCAAATGAGCGGTTGAAGGCAAATGTAAATATCAAAAATTAGAAACTGAATGGAGAACACACGTAAAAACATGACGGGGAAGAGGACCACTTATTTATGTAACTTCTAATATGGGCTTGTTATTCATGGTTCTGGTAAAGTAACAAAGGCATGCCCTTTTGATTCTACCGTGTACATAAACATCATGATGATTGATGAAATGAGGGTCCATATCTATGATGTGCATATGGGGCTCACATTATGCCCCATACAATGTTAATTAATGGATTATACGTTCACGATAAGACTAATGTTTTATTTACTTATTAAATTCTAACAAGGGCCCCTAATGCTCTACTTGTAATTGAATGATATGTTATGCAGTCACTAAAGACATTATGTTTCCTATTATCATACGGCGGTCTAATGACAATGTTAAGCAGCTACCAAACATTTAAGATGGGAACTTTGCAGAAATAAATGAGATTAAGACAAGCTTACTAGATAGACTGGAGTGCAATCAACATATATAGTCCCTGTTCCTGAATAGAAAAGTTAAAAAAAATACATAACTTAAGCTAAAAAAATTGTAGCTTCCTTCTATAATGCTCTTTTGACCGTAAGAACGTAAAATATTAGTGGAGGATATCCTAATGATATTTGAATGCTAAATTGCTGCAATGAGGAAAGGTGAAAAACATAAAACTACACAAAAGCCTGTACAACAGTATAAACATATTATTACAGCTTACTTTTTGATGAAAAGTTGTATATATTCCTTTCTATGCTCTTACATTTACTTTGGGGAGGTTTCATAATTGCTTACTTTTCTTATTGCAACAAAGGATTAAAGTGAGAAGTTTACCTTTATATTCACTTTTCTTCCAATGAGTAGTAACACCATGATATATTCCATATCGTTCCTATCACAAAACTGTACATCAATTATTAGGAAAGGTAAATATCATACCATGATCGAAATAGCCTAAGAAAGTACCACATGTAAGACACAAAGTTGATATATATATATATCCAAGAGCGAAATATGCAGGAGCGTTTTCACATGCAGGAGCATTGAGCAATTATAAGGATTATAGGCTTCTGAAAGCATAAGCAATAATCACAAAATGTGTCATGGTAGGTAATGACAAAAGCTGGAGTAGCAATGGAGGTAAGCATCACTTTCATGGGTGATGGACCTTAAATTTGAAACGGCCAAAATGCGATGATGTATCGGATTGGCTTCAAGTTAAATCCTTAGTTTTAGGAATCATAGATTGCTTTCAATAAACAAAAAGAAGGGTCCATGAGCACTGTGCATCAATTTTTGGACTTTTTTTAAGGATTTATATCGAAACAGGAATTGAACAGTTCCATGTGCCATCCCAGAGCTCAGAGGCAGGCAAGTTAGCAGGCTAAGCATGTCAATACAAACAAATAGTCCATAAAATTAACTAATAACACTAACATAATTGGGCCCACTAGGGTTAAAGAGTCATGAGAAGAGCAAAAGTGGAACTGATTGATGTTCATTCATTTGCTTTCAATAATTGAAGTTTGAACAATACAGAGGTATCAATGTGTTAGTTTATGGTTATGGAAAAAGAAAAAAAGCTATTATGAAGTAAAACATGGATATTCAGATTACAAGGTTTGTTCGTTTTTTTCAAACAGTCAATCATAATTTGAAAGATAACCAAGCAAAAATTCTAGCATTCTAAAAAACAAAAGACAATATGAAAAAGGGTGAAGTGATGTCTAAAATGCAGCTTAGAGAAGAAGAAAGAGGATTATGAAACTGCTTTTGGCTTATTGCTTTCTGCTCAAAAGATTGGCCACCAATGTTCACTATTTAACCATTAGTGTATGATTGTTTTTTGTTTTTCTTGTGTGAAGACCAACCGTAACCTAATATCCATGACTTTCAATCACAATGTCAACAATCATGTCACTGACATCTTGGATATAATGAAGGAAAACTTCAAAGAATAATTAAGCAATACAATTTTCTAATGACACATCTCATAGTCCAACTGTAGTCTACTGAATTCATGAAGCGATTACCTCATGAAGATTAATATAATAAGGTCTATAATTGTTACTGCACGAATAAGCCATCAACATCTAGGAATAAGATGGCAACATAAAGAAAAGCGAGAATTCCATGCTGACGTGACCAAAAATTGATATAAAATTAAGAAACAAACAACGAGAGTTAAACCACTCCTTAAAATTTATTACTTTTTAAAATTGTATATCATTTTCAATCTTCAATCTTCAATCATCCAACTCTAATTGGTTTTAGCGTTTGTTTTTTTATTCCAACTCTATTAAGGAAACAATAGATGTGGCCACTTAAATTATAATAGTGAGTTTAAAAAAAAAAAAAGAGTTTTCCTGTCATAATTCCTTCTCTGAATAAACCATTAACATCTAGCTTATTTTGGTAGCAGTCCATAATCCTAATCTAAACTAAAAAAATTCCAGACAACCTAATGCTCTAAAGGGACAGAAACAAAATGTCTAGAGGACCAAAATCAAAATCTGATTTTTAAAGGACTATTATTAGGAAATCAAATTATATTTGCGTTAGAAATATTGCTAGTCCATTGTTTCAGCCAACCACTTCCCATTACACAGTAAACTATACACTAGTAGGTTTGTAGTTATTTGCCAGTGCAGTTTTTTTTAATCCAGTGAAAGTAAAATCCAAGATGAATTAACCAACTCTTTCTTCCATGGTTAAGCTCGTATTCAAAACATGCATAATTTATACAAAATGATAATATCAAAATTTCATTTAGAGTAGAGTGGTAACATGATTGATTTACATCGACTGAATGGATTAATTAATTCTACTTACCATAATATTCAAAATAAAATATGTATTCTGTCAAAATGTCAGAATAGTGTAATTAAGGGAAAGTGGTGAAATTCAGGGGAGAAATGTGATAATTTTATATATGGTCTCTCCTAAAATCATGTCTCTAGCGTATTATTTGTTAGAATTTGTGATACAATATTTTCATTTGCTGAAGATTGAAAGATATTATTGATTATGGTGATAGAATATTTCCAATTAAAGAAAATTTGGGAAATATTGTTAATTTGAGAATATAATATTTTCAATTTGCAGAAGATTTGGAAAATATCAGACATTTATTGCTCTTTTATTTGTAAAAGGGATAGGCAATAAATTACCTACATAAGTGGAAGGATTTGAAGAAGGTTTCTTTTTGGGATAGTGAAGTAAGGAATTAATTCCCTAATTGGTTGGTTAAATAAGGAAGCCTACCAGAAGAATTGGAGAATTAATTAGGCATTGATTTATATCATAAATCAATTACTTCAACCCCAAGTATTAATCCTTATATAAGGATAGGGATTAGGTGAATGTATTATCATCTCAAAAATGTGAGGTGTATCATCTCTAAAAGTTCTTCTTCTTCCCTACTATCAGTCTTGTAATTTTTCTTATTGAGAAAAGTAATAAAATCTCCTCTTTCCAAGTGGACGTACACTAACAAGACGTTAGTGGACCACTATAAACCTCGTGTTATTTCTTTTATCGCTAGATCTGTGATTGCTTTGCTGGTGTTATCTGTTGTTTGTTTTGCCTCACCATCAATCCGTTCCTATTTGTTTTTTTTCGCAACAATTAGTATCGGAGCTACGAGGTTGATTGAGAAAAGGGTGTTAGGCATTATGACAGGAGATAAGGAGAATTCAGCAATTGTATCAAGGTCATATATCAAAGGGACATATATGGAAGCAGGATCTCAGTTAGCAATAGAAAGATGGAATGGGGATAAAGACTTCGAGAAGAGGCAATGGAGGATGAAAGCTGTTCTGGTGAGGAATAATGTTCATCCTGTGGTATTTGCTTCTGAGGAGTTGACAGATGATATTCCAGCCGTGGAAAGGAAGGAGATGAAACGATGGGCGTTTACTACTTTACAATTAGCAATGGGAGAAAATGTCATTTCAGATATTAGCGGCGAGACAACTGCTAACGACATTTGGACCAAGCTGGAAAAACTCTATTTAAAGAAGTCACTAACCAACCGTCTGATTTTGCTGAAGACGTTTTTCACCATGCGGATGAGAGTGGATACTTCAGTGAAGGCACATCTTGATGTGAAGGCAGGTCTTCTATCTGAGGACTTGAAGGATCAGATGAAGGGGTTGAGTGAAAGTAGAGGAGGGAGTAGTATGGAAGCCTTATTAGCTGGTATGGAGAGAGGGGAGAAGAAGAAGAAAATACAGTCAAGAGATGGAAAGCGCTGTACTTGGAGAGTCAAGGATTGGAGCCTACAATTCTCGTGGAAAGATGTCAAAGCTAGGCATACGAGGGACTTTGAGTTTCTGCATAGGCAGAATATGATCAAAGGGGAAAACTTCAACAAGGTGCGACTTTGCCAAGAGGATGTGCTTGATAAGCGGAAGAAGGGATCGTCTGAAGTTAGTCAGAGATCAAAAGAGAAAGCAGTGGATATGCATAAGTTTTTGCAGACTGCTAAGTTCGGGCGTTGCTCGAATTGGAATCGCTTATCGAAATGTTAGGTGCCACGTGGTGGCACGGTGTGGGGAGAGGGTTGAGATGGTTCACGGAGACGTTTGTTTTCATGGTGAAGATTGATAGGTCTTACTTGAAGGGGTTACTTTGTACACTTTGTTGGCAGGCGGTGGCGTTGCCGGAGTTTGTTGACAAAGTGCAATGGGTGATGGCCATGCCGAAGCTCATTGGGGGAAGTAACCATGTTGTCTTGTCCGAGAAGATGCTTAGAGTAAGAGGATGTAGGTGGAGTTGGTATGCTTTCAAAGAAATATAGTATCAAGGTGGAGATTGTTAGAATTTGTGATACAATATTTCCATTTGTTGAAGATTGAAAGATGTTATTGATTATGGTGATAGAATATTTCCAATTAGAGAAGATTTGGGAAATATTGCTAATTTGGGAATATAATATTTCCAATTTGCAGAAGATTTGGAAGATATCAGACATTTATTGCTTTTTTATTTGTAAAAGGGATAGACAATAAATTACCTACATAAGTGGAAGGATTTGAAGAAGGTTTCTTTTTGGGATAGTGAAGTAAGGAATTAATTCCCTAATTGGTTGGTTAAACAAGGAAGCCAACCAGGAGAATTGGAGAATTAATTAGGCATTGATTTATATCATAAAACAATTACTTCAACCCCAAGCATTAATCCTTATATAAGGATAGAAATTAGGTGAATGTATTATCATCTCAAAAATGTGAGATGTATCATCTCTAAAAGTTCTTCCCTACTATCAGTCTTGTAATTTTTCTTATTGAGAAAAATAATAAAATCTCCTCTACCCAAGTGGACGTACACTAACAAGACGTTAGTGGAACCACTATAAACCTCATGTTATTTCTTTTATTGCTAGATCTGTGATTGTTTTGCTGGTGTTATCTGCTGTTTGTTTTGCCTCACCATTAATTCGTTCCTATTTGTTTTTTTCCGCAACATTATTTGACCCCAAAAAAAAATTGTCATAGTAGCATTTCTGATATGTGTATATGTATGTATGTGTGTGTGTGTATATATATATGTATATAATCCTTTATTTTTGCTTACTCGATAAAAGACAAAAATCAAAATAAGAAGGTTAGTGAAATTTCATTAGAGTGCAATTACACTTGTTGGATCTACATAAGAAACTAAAATATATGTAAATGTTTTTTTTTTGTATAAGATCTTAAATTGAGACCTTACCTCAAATTTCATTTGAGATCTTAATATCTTGAACAAGATGAATGTCAGTAAAATTGAAACAAAATTTAATATCTCGTTTCATCAAATCTCTTTTGGTTCAAGTTCAAAAATGAGATCTCAAGCAAGAACTCGGGTAAGATAAACAAGATTTGAAATAGTGATTTTACCACTTGCTGTTATTGATATAATACAGCAGTGTAATTAGGTCACCAGACAGCATTGGCCCAACAATATAAGCCAAAATGCATATGATGCCAAAGAAATTAGTAATCAGTTATGGCAGAAGTAAAAAAATTCATATACTCATTTTTATATAAGCCATTTAATGATCATTACTGTTCAATTTCCATCTGAAGTTCTGCCAAATAACCAAAAATATGTTTCGGTGCCGACTAGTGGTCAATGATTACATGAAGAAAATATTCCTTGAAATTTATTTCCTCATAAGAAATGTGGAATTGCAAGATAAAGTCACAATATGCTGAAAACAGCTGAACAAAGCGTATAAAAATATTATACATTACTGAAAAGAATGTACAATGAAATCGTGCAATTAAAAATAAGAAAATAACTATTACCATGTATTAATTATTTTAACACCCAAAATGAAGAAACCAAGTGCAATGAAACTTCCAAAAGGCCCCAAGGTTGATACATAATAGTAAAAGTCATTGGAAATGCTTATTCATTATGATATTTTGAACTCGGCTTGTTAATCAAATAATATTGGCATGATCGTGGCAGACCATATAAGATGGCTAATTCATGCAAGGTTTTCAATACCGAATTTTAATCGTAAATAGTAAAGATCAAACTTTAAATCAAAATGTGAGTAGAATAATAAGTCTTAGTTTGTCAACACTACAGAATTGATTTTGATGTTTGATTTTTCTACCTTTAAACATAAATGTCAAGAAATCTTCTCTCAGATATTAGTGGACAATGGAGGATCGATTTGCGCATTTGATACAGTTGAACAAGTGTTAGAGACAGATATTTGTAGTTCAAAATTAAACCATCAAATTCATTTACTTGTTTCTTGTTTTACATCTCATTTAGCAAAAATAAAATGACACGAGTAAGTACTAACTCATCGACCACAAATCAAGAAAACTGGACTTCATAAAACAGTATGTTCTCTTGATTGTTGATGGCGTTGTGAGTACAGGCGGAACCCTCCTACTTAAACCGTTTAATTGTCATTGATTAACCCGAAATGGAAAAGAGGGGGGGGGGGGGGGGGGTGGACACTCACACACAGAGTAATAAAATAAACAGTGTTGCTCTGTATTTCTAGTGGTAGCAGTAAGAGCACAAGGCAGAAATTATTATCAGATAATCTTCCTACAGCAAAGTTTATCTACTAAAATTAGCACATTCTATTAATCATACCACCGATACTTCTATCTAGTACAGAAAAACCAATAGCATGCACCGTTGATGAAAAAGTCCAATATCCTGATATTGAGATATACACGAATTAAGGTTGTCAACGGTTACTTTCGGATACAGATACTGTCATATCCGTACCCGCATTTGAAATCATTTTCGGATATTCATATTCGCGGATACGAATAAACATCAGAAAATTATCCTATCCGCGAGCGGCTGATAAATCAAGAAACAAATGAATTTTGTAGTTTAATATAATATTTTTTCCAAACCCATTGGTTACTAAATTGTTAATAATAAATACACATGATGATAACAAATAGGTTGAAGCAGTTAACATGCATTTTATGCATATAATATAAATTACAACTTAATAAAGTAATAAATAAATATCTTTCATTGTACTAAGATACATATAATTTTAATCATAATTTTGAAAAAAAAAAACCGAATGAATATTTTTCAGATGCAGATATCTTCGTATCCGCATCCGCATCCATTCTTTCGGATATCGGATATTTATCCGCTTTTCGGATACGGATACGGACGGATTTCGGATTTTTCGGATATCCATTGGCAACACTAACGTGAATTCACATATATTATGCTCCGTCACACCGTTTCATGTATTAAGACCAAATAAACTTCCATTTTAGTGGAAATAATCGATTACTTTTCCTTCTACATAGAATTCTTAAAATTATTTATTTCTTAGATTTTTTTTTCTCCATTTTTCCAGGGTGGAAACTAAGTTGGTTGGTTTACCAATCATTTTGATATTTTGTGTACTACAGTATTAGTGAGGTCACGAACTTTTTATTTTTGTCTAAGCTGGACAGTATCTACTGGGAGTGGTAGTAGCACATCATGAAGTGCAAGTAACTAATGTTGCATTTTAAATGTGAAAACCAATTTTCATTATTGATATCTCTGTTACTTTTGTCTAAAACTAAATTAGTTGATGGTATCCAGATCTTGTTATCAATTAGGCAAGTACAAAACTGGAAGAAATAATGAGATGCAAAAATAATACAGTAACTACTCTGAGAAAACAAGGACATAGAAAGGTTGTTAATTTGCTTACCTGTGAAACTTATAGTAGGATTGGGTACGTAATTTAACGAAAAACTAACCAACAGCTCGCTTAGGTATTCATTCCTGTTATGCTTTCCACTACTATATAGTTATTAATGACGCAACTCTTACAGGAGCAAAAGCTTCTTGGAGAGTCCAAATAGCAAATGACATGCCAAGTTATCATCCTTGGATAATTTATTCAAACACAGACATGCTTGAAAAATAATACAGAAGGATCGAACATACAAAGTTATTTTCAAAGCATAACAACTTGTATTTAGCAAAATGAGTAATTTGTCCAGAATGAAGAAGATGATGTAGGGAAATGAACAACTTATGGATTAAATAACATCCATCAAACCGAAAGTATATTAAATTGTCGTGCAAAAGAAGTATATTTAGTTCGTTTACACAAATGATAGTAAAATATATTTGCTTCTGGTTTGGAAAATATCATTTTTGCCACAAACTCTTAGAATATAAACTTCAACAATCTTACAGAGTTCGGATGAATTCATTTATTTCACTATTGTCATTTAAGATGATTAGGCAAGTTCATGTCAGAAGTTGAAATTCTACAAAGCAGTATAATGGTGCTAATTGTTGAGAATTGTGATATGCAAATCACAATTGTAGGCAACAAATTTTCTATGTAGATCCATTTTTTGATGGAGAGATTTGTTGCTACTTTTGATATTTGATATATATGAAAGTGAAGGCAAAGATTATTTAGCTCTTATCCAAATAGATATTTGATATATATTGAAAGTGAAGGCAAAGATTATTTGGCCCTTATCCAAATAGATATTTAATATATATGAAGATAATTTGGATGACAAATTTACTTGGGTGTCAAGTTTACTTGGATGACAAGTTTACTTGGGTATGAAGCAATTCACTTTATAAAAGGCCTAGTTGATATCTTCATTATGTGATGGAAAAATTTGTCATTGTTCTTCATTATCTTTCTCCTCAAATTGTTTAGCCATTAGATATTCTCTACCTATTTCTCAATAAGGTTATTGGTTCAAGTTATAATTGTTTATAACGATAGTTGAGATTGATTGTAAACAATTTTTTATTGGTGAATCAATAAAGAGGGTGATTGGGTGGAATATTGTGTGCTCATATTTCCGATATTTTTGTGGTGTTGTTTATTTTTTCAATCACATTCATATTCAAGTGATTGGATGAAAAAGATCCTATTTTTCGGGTGTTTTGTCAAACTTCCCCTGCGCACAAAACCCCCAACACTAATTCACTAATATATTCACCATTTTAAAGTACAAAGCATATCTGCGACGCTTTGATATGAAAATTTGTTATACTGTAAAGTGCATTTTTAACTAAAGCTATTCCACCAACCTAGTTGGGCTTAAATATTACAGCAAGAACGTCTTCGTAGTGCACTACATGCAGTAAATATTTCACAGTTAAAAAACTCATTAAAATACAAATAAAAACAGCACACTTGATATTTTACGGTTAACTTCTGAAACAAGAAGACTTGGCATCGCAAATATTATAAATCTATGTGTTTGCATGACTCAAGCTCGCGCTTCACTTTAATTCAAATGGACAAAAGTAGAGGAAAGGATCAAAGGACCAACTTCGATTTTTAACAAAGATAATTGCAACTTAAAATAACAATGAATTTTAAAACAGGGTTACGTCGCAGCTTCACCATCGCAGTAATTGTATATAGAAAACTACATATTTACTGCTTAAACAAATGGTTAGGTTGATATCCCACTTGGTGTTACAATAATGGCAAGTTTGGTATATTTTAGCAGTTAGATACACTGGTTTTTTCAGTGCAGTATTTTACAGCAAGATTATATCACAGAATAGACGTATCTTGAGATCAAATCAATAATATAGGCATTAGGTATCTGCATGTTGCAAAAAGGTATGATGCCTAATTATTAAGGATGACATACAACTGCACTGACCTAAATGATTGCAGATTGGAGTGCATCCATCAATGACATTCTACTGTACAAACAGAGTTTGTGGCTTTGAATCCATGATCAAGGCTGTACAAGGTGGGAAGCTCTGTAGCAAAATAAGAAATAAGTTGTAAATAATGGTATGGAAACATCATAATTCAGCTGCTCCATGTACAACCGAAAAGTTGTAATAACAATGATAGTGATCATACATGCTAAACAAAATCTGGAAGCTACTTGACAGATATTTCAAAAGCTAGTAAATTATGAAGTACATGCATGGTATGCAAGCTAATTGTACAGTCCTTCGATATACACATAAAGTTCGGAGTTCGGACTGAACAAACTCACTCAACAGACTTAGTGAAGTTTATAAGCTAAAGATCCTGCTTTTTCATGAAAATATGTGTCAGTGCGAGACTGTATGGCCACATGGGGATTATTGAGTAATTTCAAGTTCCTTCAAAAGAACATAAACAACCTTCCTTCCTTTATCATATCTTATTTATTGGGCATACCTCAAAATTGGCACTAGCCTAGTTATGTTCTCGTTGAAGTCTTAATCATACACGATATTAGATAAGCAAGAGTATTCTGTGTTGTAATGGATGAATAAATCAAACACATGTCCAATATCTTTCATGGGATCTAAGTAGCTTGACTAAAGTGAACTGATAAGGCGATTCCCAATCGAGGGTCGGTTGGAAAGCAACTGACCCTCAACAGAGAGTCGGTTGGCCTTAATTGGATTGCTTTGGCAACCTTCAAATACATGTCCAATATCATTTTGATGCTTTTTTTTTTGTCAGCATGGGATCTAAGTAGCTTGACTTGAATGGACTGCTAAGGCCATTCCCAATCGAGGATCGGTTGTTGGGAAGCAACCGAACCCCAACAGAGGGTCTGTTGACCATAATTAGATTTCTTTGACAACCCGGGGTTGTATTCAAAACATCCCTTGACTGACCTATTGTAAGCCGATTAAGCTTAGCAGGCTTAAAATGAGCTGGCTAAGGGAGGGTCCCTTTCAAAACAACCCTTAGCCGGCTTATTTTAAGTCGGCTAAGCTTACGTTCTTTAAAAATAATCAGCTAAGGTTTTATTTTTATTTATTTTTCCATTGGAGGTTGGTTTTGGTTGATTCGTGAAGCATCGACTAATCCCAACCCATAGTAGTTAAGACGCAAAAAGACGCAAGCATTGAGTCTGGGTTTTTTTTAAGCCTTGGGCTTTTTTGTGTGCCTTTTATATGAGTTTCATCTGCTATTTTACTAACTACAAATCAATTTTTAAACCATATTTTATAATCCATTCAATTATTTACATATTTTATTAATAAGATTTAAATTTTAAACCATATTTTATAATTTGTTGAACAATCAAATTTTTTATTTAACTATTTATAAAAAAATTGAATTTAGTCAAAAAAGCGCCTCAAACTGCAAAAAGACGCAAGTCTTGAGCCTTGGGCTTTTTTACGCTTAGGCGCGCCTTGATAACTATGCCCCAACCAGGATCGCTCTATGCACCAGGAGGGAACATGCCTCCGAAATTCATCTATTATAAAATATACGTCAATAACGAACTACATCAGAAGGCTGTTTAAGTATACAAGATGTCTAAAATGCTGTTCCTGACAACCTAGATCTTGAACAGTAATCATTCAAGCATGTATCATGATCAGACACTGTTAACAAAAACCAAAGTGTTCGAGACTCTACTAAAATTTGTCTAACAAAATAGAGTATTCTAAAAAGTAATGATAGAACTCGCTGAAGGCACCCAATGATATTCAAAGGCTACAAAATTTGTACATCATAAATGTCACAGGTTTTGAACATATAAATGATATCATTTGAATGATGATGGATAATACATTATTAGTTCATTTCTTTCATAGAATTGATAGATTCAGCTGTATAAGACTGGCCCATGATCCAGCTAATATGTCCCTAACTGTAAGTTCAATGGCGTGAAAGATAACTCAAAGTAACTTCTGAAACTAGTATACCGCAAATATCTATTGGTCCCTTTTAAATAAACTCCACCGTTCGCCAACAAATACCGGGTCCTAATGTAGTGTGGAGTCAAATTGGTCTTACTTAGTTGGCAGTAGTAAATTTAGTTGCTTTGTCAATGAAAGACGTGGAAAAGGTAACCAAAAACACATACTTACAAATAAAAAAATAAAACAAACTAAGAACCTGAAGGTCTTGAGTTTTAATATCAGCTTCTATACATTCCTGTGACTTTATAGGTTAAAGTTGGGTAAAACATAGTTTAAAGTAAGGGATATCGCTTATGCACTTCAGGTCATAGTAGCTAAGGCACAAGCATTGAGCCTGGGGAGTTTTTGAGCCTTGGGCTTTTTTGTGTGCCTTTTATATGAATTTGATCTGCTATTTTACTAACTACAAATTAATTTTTAAACCATATTTTATAATTCATTCAATTATTTACATATTTTATTAATAATATTTAAATTTTAAACCATATATTATAATTTGTTGAACAATCAAAATTTTTATTTAATTATTTATAAACAAAAAATTGAATTTAGCCAAAAAAAAAAAACGCCTCAAACTGCAAAAAGGCGCTCTCAAACTGTAAAAAGGCGCAAGCCTTGAGCCTTGGGCTTTTTTGCGCTTAGGCACGCCTAAGCGCGCGCCTTGATAACTATGCTTCAGGTGAAAGAAGTATCACTCCATCTCTTCTACTTGCCTTGAATTTTTCAACAAGTTAATTTTTTTGCTCATAGAGCCCTCTTATACTGGGAGCCTTCGGTTACTTTCATAGCTTGAGGATTTAACTGCTTTTAAGTTGAGTTGATGGCATGCATGCACAAACTCATACCCCCCGCTGCATAAACAATGCAATTCAATGCTTTAGGATGACTATATGGGCATTCCATTTCACATTAGAACGTACATGTAAATATTCAGACTAAGATTATACATCTATACAAGTAACAAAAAATAGAAAAAAGCTTGTCCTGTTAATCTAACAATTATCCACTGACAAAGATATTTCCTACTACCCTCTTTTAGACTTACGTTATGATTGTTCAATTCAGTGAAACTGAAAAGAATAACCTGTATTTAGAAAATTAGAACTGGTTGGTTAGCATTGTACATGTTAATGTGCTTAGTGCATATCTAATCTTATAAGGCCAGTCAATAATAAAGTTCTGATGCGGGGACATTTTGTACTTGGTTCTTCAGGTCAAATTTAAAGTAATGTTTGGATTTTGTTATACCAATTCCTCATAGAGGTGTATTGTACATTTGATTTAGTCAAAAGTTTATTAAATTCTTGTCCAAAATCTTTTATGTACATGGTCAGCATGGATTGAGATTTTAAATCAGACTCTTCATCTTTATATCAATCTCCCCCAGTGCTCAAGGGATAAAGTATCACCCTGATTAAATGATGAGATTTTATTTATTTATTAAAATAATAATAATCGTAGAAAACAATTTGAACAAAAATGATTTACTAAGATGAAAAAGTATTCAATATAACTTATGGTAATGAGAATACCTGAGACATGTTAGTCAAGTAAATTTAGTAACTTTGTTGATGATTTACCTGCGAAATACAGGCAAAAAATTATCTATACCAAGCACTGTTATACCAGTTAGTTGAGATATAATGAATTGTCAGTTAGGTAAAAACAATGACCCCAATTTCAATCAGTGCTGCAAATATTAACTGGAATAGACTTATCATGATGAATATAATCACTGCTTTTGAATCAAAAAAATTGACATGAGGGCATTAACTTCTTGCTACCTCTCCTGTTTGGAAGTGCTACAAACTGCTGAAGCTGTGGAGTGGGGATTGTAATAGTAGGAACTACAGAAGTCCAGAAAAAACAATGAAATAACTCGGGCATTGACAGTTCAAACATAACGTTAGATATGCACAATGAATTTCACAGTGTTGATAAAGCAGTTAATGTTGAGACTTGAAACATCTACTCTTCAAATTAACTGAATTGTATCATAAAATGGTTAGTACTTTTGTGTGTGAGCTATAATACCGAATAAATTTCTTCATTTTAAGCTTTGGATGGTTGTTGTTGTGGTATTTGTTAGCAATGGTTTAATTGAACATGTTAAAACTTGTAGTGTATGTTGCACACAAAGTTAGTTCTACTTTGTCTAATAGGCGTTGCTTACAATACAGTATGATGGCAACCAATATTTTAACTACGGATTCTCCTATTATTTAAGCAAAAAGGACTATGGTAAGACTCTTGAATACTCTACTCTGTTCTGTATATCAACTTGCAATAGAATTCTTGCTTTAAACTGTACGTGAATAATATAAAAATTGGAACATAATTATCTTGCCTATTGCGTAAAGCTTTCCTATTATGCAGAAAAGTAGCCTGCTATAATCCTGATCATATGGCCACAAAGAAAAAAAAAAACAATACATAAATTGATACTTGCAGGCATGGTTGAGTGTTGACAAAAGTTCAGTATCTGATACTATTCCTTTTCAATGTTGAATTAAGGATGCAAAAATGTGCTAAGCATAGATTAGTGATAGCCTGGCATTATACTATCCACATTCATGTAACAACCCATTCAAACGAACTTTATAGAAAAATAATTGGCATAAATTGGAACTAAAAATCATTTATTTTGTATGGTTCATTGTTTCCTATCACCACCAAAATTATATACTTCTCGATGAAAGTAAGCCAGTGACTTCTCATCTTTTGTTTCTTTTTGTACCTCAAAATATAAATTAACTTTTCATCTCCGAAAACAACATTGGCTAGAAGCCTAGAACACAGGAAATGTCATATTCTATGCCCTGGAGGCCATGATCTTTTGTCCATAATGCTAAACCATATCTATCAACAATGACATGTCTTGATAATATGGAACTAACATGGCAAGTTTATGCAAAAATGAAACGTTGTATATTAAAGTTGCTATTATTTTTCAGGAATGCATTTGCTTAACGGTATGAACCTCAGCTTTCAATTACAAGTAGAGTGTTCGGTAAAGATATATTGTTTAATATAAGGTTTAGCAAAAACTGTTCATTATAAGTTTTTGAAAGAGTCTTGTACAAACAATTAGTCAGCACTGGATTTTAAACATATGTATGTAGTATTTATGTAGTATCATTAAAAAACAAAATATACAGTTAATCAAATATTTATGTAGTATATATGTAGTATCATTAAAAAACAAAACGTATTTATGTAGTATTTATGCAGCAATGGATTTTAAACAAGATATATTGTTAATTTTTGAAAGAGTCTTGTACAAAGAGTGCCAAGTAACCTACATATTTATGTAGTATCATTAAAAAACAAAATATACAGTTAATCAAATACAAATCAATTAAACTGAAAATGCTATGAAAGAATATGGAGAAACAAATAAAGGTCTACAAATAGGTTGTTGGCCAAAGACTTAGTATGCTAATTGTTTGAATTTTAAACATTTGCAACGTTATTTCTAGCAGATTATCTCAGTCGATATCCCCACTCCTTCGAAATTATACCTACCAAAGAACCTAATCCCAAAATTACTCAGCTGATGCTTTAAAAAAATAAACTACAAAACTTTCAATTCTCTGCATCGTATGCAAATTAAGCCTATTAAACCTTCAAGTTAGGATTTGGGCCTTGCATGTCCAACCTGACCCCTATCAGCATTTAGCTTCCATTATTTTTGTTTCAGTTGTAAAAAATTCTTCTAGGCTCCCGCCTAGGCCATGCTTAGCCCCAAGGCTAGCCTTGCCATCTAACTTTTTGTCTAATTCGCCTAAATGAGGACTTGCTGCACCAATTTCGGTCTGATTCACATTATAAACAGCAAAATGTTTAGTTCAAGCATTTTTTTCCTTCACACTTGTTTTCAAAACTATCAAAAATCTATCCAATACATTTTTATGGGTAAATACTGCTGAGAATTGTGATACACAAATCACAATTGTAGACAACAAATTTTCTATGTAGATCCATTTATTGGTGGAGAGATTTGTTGCTACTTTTGTGGGATATTTGAAAGTGAAGGCAAAAATTATTTGGCCCTTATCCAAATAGATATTTGATATATATGAAGATAATTTTGGATGACAAGTTTACTTGGATGGTAAGTTTACTTGGATGACAAGTTTACTTGGGTATGAAGCAATTCACTCTATAAAAGGCCTAGTTGATATCTTCATTATATGGTGGAAAAATTTGTCATTGTTCTTCATTATTTTCTCCTCAAATTGTTTAGCTATTAGATATTCTCTATTTATTTCTCAATAAGGTTATTGATTCAAGTTGTAATTGTTTGTAACGATAGTTGATATCGATTGTAAACAATTTTTATTGGTGAATCAATAAAGAGGGTGGTTGGATGAAATATCGTGTGCTCATATTTCCGATATTGTTTGTGTTGTTTGTTTTTCAATCACATTCATCTCTAAGTGATTGGGTGAAAAAAATCAGTTTTGTTTTTCGGGTGCTTTGTCAAACTTCCGCTACACACAAAACCCCAACAGTTTGGTATCGGAGCTCAGATCATCGCATAGCTTAGAGTGTTTGTTGAATTGAAGATTGGAGATGTCGGAGATGATGACGTTTTCGAATATGGCTATTTTAAATGGGAAGAATTGGGGTATATGGAAGCCGAAGATGGAGGACATTCTACATCTCAATGATTTGCATGATCCCATTGATGGACATGGGGGAGAAGCCCTCGAATATGGATGAGGGAAAGTGGAAGAAAATGGACAAAAAAGCGATTGCATTGATTCGTCAATATTTGGATGATTATGTATTCCACCATGTGGTTAGTTATGAATCCGCGAAGGCGTTGTGGGGCAAATTAGTATCTTTGTATGAGTCGAGAAGTGCTACAAGTAAGGTTTTTCTGGTTCGAAAGTTGGTGCAACTTCGATTGGATGAGGAGTAGTCTGTTGCAGAGCATTTGAACGAGTTTCAAGATGTCATCAATCAATTGGCAAACATGAAGGTCAATTTTGATGATGAGTTGCAGGCTCTTTTGTTGATGAGTTCTCTTTCGGAAAGCTGCGAGACTTTGGTTGTTTCATTGAGTAATTCCAATGTTAATGGAACTATATCTTTGGAAACGGTTCGAAGCAGTCTTTTGAATGAGGAACTAAGAAGAAAAGAGTTGGAGTTGAAATCAATTCAAACTGAGGCGATGGTAGCAAGGGACTCGGGGAAAGATACAAGAAGGAAGAAGAAAGGGACTAATGGTAAAGGTGCTTGTTATTATTGTGGTAAGGAAGGTCACAAGTGCAATGATTGTTATTCATACATACGAGATATGAAGAAGAAGAAGAAGAAGGCGCAAGTTGATAATAATAATAATGATTTGGCACAAGCAGGTTTTGTTGAAGGTACCGAAAGCGATTCTTCATGTGATGTCCTATTTAGTGTTGAGCCTTGGAAGATGGATTCAGAAGCCAATTTTCACATATGTCGTGATGTGAAAAGTTTTTCTTCAAATGAGAAGAATGTTGGCATGATAAAGACGGCCAATGGAGTAGAGCTACCAATTTGTGAAGTTGACGCTGTTATGTTTCGGATGCATGATGGAGTGGTGAGAGAAGTGGCAGGTGTGAGGCACATACCCACTTGTTCGCATAACCTCATATCTCTCGGTCAGTTAGATCGTCGCGGTTGCACTTATGAGACTCGAGGTGGAGTTTTGAGAGTGAAAAAGGGTGGTCGTGTGATGATGCGAGGAGTTTTGAAGGAGGAAAACCTATATAGTTTGGTCGGTTCGGTGGTCAACAATGAAAGGTGTGTGACGGTTGAAGAACCTAGTCCACAGCAAGGTGGAGAGGTTAATATGGTCACTGCTGATGGTCCTAACGTGGAGGATCATGGTATCGACAAGGGTCTAGATGTTGATGATGCTCGAGGGATCACAGAGATGAAGAGATCATGTCAAGCGGAAGACGGATGTCGAGTTGTGAAATCCACAAAGATAAGATGGAGGTCTTTGTGGTATTACAAATGCTTTTGAAGATCGTTGTTGGCGTGGTGCACGGATGATGGAGGTGCACCATTAGTGGGCGATGGTGGAGGTTTGTAATGATGTTAATTGAGAAAAGAACGTTGAAAATGGGAGCTAAGTTGGCTAGTGCTGAGTAGAGGAGATGTTGTGATTTAGTATCAAGGTGGAGTGTTGAGAATTGTGATACGCAAATCACAATTATAGACAACAAATTTTCTATGTAGATCCATTTTTTGGTGGAGAGATTTATTGCTACTTTTGTGGGATATTTGAAAGTGAAGACAAAGATTATTTGGCTCTTATACAAATAGATATTTGATATATATGAAGATAATTTTGGATGACAAGTTTACTTGGGTGGCAAGTTTACTTGGGTGGCAAGCAATTCACTCTTTAAAAGGTCTAGTTGATATCTTCATTATATGATGGAAAAATTTGTCGTTGTTCTTCATTATCTTTCTCCTCAAATTGTTTAGCCATTAGATATTCTCTACCTATTTCTCAATAAGGTTATTGATTCAAGTTGTAATTGTTTGTAACGATAGTTGAGATCGATTGTAAACAATTTTTATTGGTGAATCAATAAAGAGGGTGGTTGGGTGGAATATCGTGTGCTCATATTTCCGATATTGTTTGTGTTGCTGTTTGTTTTTCAATCACATTCATCTCTAAGTGATTGGGTGAAAAAAATGAGTTTTGTTTTTGGGTGTTTTGTCAAACTTCCGCTGCGCACAAAACCCCAACAAATACTAAACAAAATACTAAAATTTTATACAAACTAATCGAGTTTATAAAAAATATCTAGCTTTGATTATTCTCCTCCACCTCCTAAGCAGTTAATCTCTAGTCCATGTTTTCTGTCTAATGTCCATATAACGATTTTTACAACCCTGATTTTTTGTTAATCCAAAAATTGGATTAACACCGAAATTCAATGTAAAAGCGTCAATGTAGAAGATGACATGAACGTGAAAAATAAAAATAACTGTAAATAGTAAAAGAGATATAAGGATTCTATAATGGTTCGGCTTAATTCAACCGACATTCACTTCAGACTATTTTATTATGATTAAGCTAAATAATGTCATAGTTGTTCCTGCCATGTCTAAAAATATAATTTCTGTTTCTCAACTTTGTCATGATAACAATATCTCAATTGTTTTTTCTTCCACCTCTTTTCATATGAAGGATCTCAAAACGGGGGAATCTCTATTCCAGGAGCTGAGTTGCAACAGGCATTTATCAGCTCAAATCCATAACCTCTACAGTCTATGCAAGCATAACTAGTTCACTTGATTGGCATCATCGTTTAGGGAATCCGTCTCGTAATGTTTTTAGGCAAATTTTTCCAAAAATAAACTTCATGTTCCTAGTATCTTCACTTTAGAATGTAATTCACGTGCTTGCAATAAAAGTCATAAACTTCATTTTTCTACTTTCTCCATTGTGTCTACTGCCCTACTTGAGTATGTTTATTCTGATCTTTGGACATCACCAATTTACTCTCATGATGGCTTTAAATATTATCTTATTTTCGTTGATCATTTTTCTAAATACATTTGGTTGTATAATTTGAAACGAAAATCAAATGCAAAACATATGTTCATTCGCTATAAAGCTCTAGTTGAAAAATACTTTCAATTGCCTCTCAAACCTCTCTACTCTTACAACGGTGGTGAGTATGAAAACCTACGTAACTACCTGCCCATCGATGGAATTTCGCATCTCACAACTCCACCCTACACCCCTCAACACAATGGCTATTCGGAGCGACGACATCGACACATTGTTGAGACATTTCTATCTCTCTTAACTCATGCTAAAATGCCCCTTAAATATTGGACAAATGTTTGCTCAACAGTTGTTTACTTGATTAATCGACTTCCTATGTCAACTCTAAACAATGTGTCACCCTATTTTAAATTATTCGGCCAACATCCTAATTATTCCAAGTTTCGAAGTTTTGGATGTCTTTGCTACCCATGGCTTAAACCCTACAATTCTCACAAACTTGAACTTAAATCTCAACCATGTATTTTTGTTGGTTATTCACCTGCTTAAAGTGCATATTATTGTCTCGAATTAAACACTAATCGTGTTTATGTTTCTCGTCATGTTCACTTCAAAGTGAACATTTTCCTTTTTTCTAAGCTTAAAAATTCAGCTGCCTCCTTGTCTGACCTAGTGAAACAATGAGAACCTCTCACATTATCTATATTGTCAAATACTCAATCTTCCGCCTCTCATTTATTGCAAACTAACTCACCTTCCAGCACACCTCCTACCTCATTCCTCACTTCACCCCTTTCATCTCATATGTCCGCAACAAACTCATCTCAACCTTCTAATACCATTATTGAGCTTTCCTCTACTTCATCTCAGTTAAACCTCGATATATCCACATCTACAAATTCAATACCCGACAATCTTTTACATTCTCCTCAAATGACCACAAGACTTCAACATGACATTAGGAAACCAATCAGCAAACTTAATTTAAATGCGGAAGTCCATGAAGTGAAGATCCCAAAAAATATCACCCAAGCATTAAAAAGCCCCGTTTGGCGTAAAGCTATGGATGAAGAGATTAATGCATTGGTGAAAAATAGAACTTGGGATCTTGTACCTTCATCTATGTCACAAAATGTAGTGGGATGCAAATGAATTTTTCGAATTAAAAAGAATAAAGATGATAACATTATTCAGTACAAGACTCGCTATATTGCAAGAGGTTTTAATCAGAGAGCTAGCATCGACTACGGTAAGACTTTTATCCCGTAGTTAAACCCGCCACGGTTCGGCTTGTACTCTCACTTGCGGTTAGTCAAGGTTGGTCATTGCGCCAACTTGACATAAACAATGCTTTTCTACAGGGCACACTCACTGATGATGTATACACTATACAACCTCCTAGCAACACAGATCATATACATCCAACACATGTATGTAAATTAAACAAGGCACTATATGGGCTAAAACAAGCTCCAAGAGCTTGGTATAAAGAATTATGACAATATTTAATTGAGTTGGGCTTCAAGAATACGGTCACTGACTCATCCTTGTTCACATTGCACAAAAATAGTGACATCATTTATCTGTTGGTTTATGTAGATGTTATTATTGTTACAAGTAATGCAACTCATGCTCTGAAATCTTTTATAAAAAATTTGGCAGTACGTTTCTCACTTAAAGACCTTGGAGAATTGTCTTACTTCCTGAGAATGGAAGTAGTGCCTCATCCAAAAGGTATTTTCTTGAGTCAAAAGACGTATATTGCTGATATTTTGTGCAAAGCTAATATGGACGATGCAAAACTAGTTGCAACACCGTTAGCAACTCATCCTCCGTTAACTATACATGGAAATCTTCTCAACAATCCTACTAAGTATCATACTCTGATAGATAGTTTACAATATTTAAGTCTCACAAGGCCTGATGTGGCATTCACAGTGAACAAATTAGCTCAATGCATGCAGCGTCTAACTGAGGAACACATGCAATCTCTACATCGTCTTCTTTGTTATCTAAGTGGTACATCTAATATGGGTTTAATTATACACAAAGATTCACCTCACTCTCCATGCTTACTCTGATGCGGATTGGGCTCATGACAAAGATGACTACATTTCTATAACAGCATATATAGTCTATTTAGGCAAGATTCCTATCTCTTGGATGTCAAAGAAGCAGCGTACAAGAGCTAGATCATCTACCGAGGCCGAGTACAGGGCAGTAGCAAATGCTACTGCCGAAATTCTTTGGTTAGGAAATTTATTCAAGGAGCTTGGTCATAACCTCACTCTCGCGCCGGTCATCTATTGTGATAATGTTGGAGCTACATATGTGAGTGCTAATCCGCTTTTTCATTCTAAAATGAAGCATTTGCGATTGAATTACCATTTTGTCAGAGAGAATGTGCAAAGTGGAAACTTGAGGGTCTCTTACATCTCCACTAATTACCAGCTTGCGGATGCTCTCGCCAAGCCACTACCACGTACCTCCTTTCACAAAAATTGGTTAGCAAAATCGGTCTTTCATCTTGGTCGTCCGTTTTGAGGGGGCGTGATAATGATTGACATATTCTAAGTCAATCCCTGCATATGGTATGTCATAATATGAGGGAATAATATAAATATCATTAATGATATTATTCCATAATTGTAGCAGTACGCATAAATGGTATGCCATAATATGAGGAAATAAAATAAATATCATTAATGATATTATTCTATAATTGTAGCAGTACATATGACTGCATATATCTTGTAACTTTATATATTTGTGATTACTGAATGGAAAAGCATCATTCTCTTCAATCTTCATCTTAAGCATGAACAACGAATACTACATAAAATGCAGAAAAGAAAAACACCTCAAGCAAAAATTTTACAACATACGAAACACTACAAGACACACTCAAAAAATGAAATAAAAACAAAAGAGCCCACGTGCTTTGACTTCTCCACTCCCAAAGCATCCCCTCGAAAGCTGCAATCATGACGGAAAGGAATTTAAATCTCCAATCCTCATCCAATTTTCTTTTGCTCTAACAAAATTCGGGTATTTTGGGAAGCCCAGTCTCTCTCTTCCTTTTATTCGCGAACGCGTGAAGTAGACCTGTAATTTCTACAAGAAATACATTCCCTTTAATTCCTTTAGGAGTTGTTGAGATTTTATCATATAAACGTCTGCATCTTTCTCTCCAAATATAGCTTATAGTTGTTGTAATAGCGATTATGCATAGAGACTGAATCCTTTTATCTTTAGTACTAGATTTGATGAGACCTAATATTTCATCCAGTAGCTTGAAGTTTCCAGCAGTAGTGAATTGCAAATTAATTATTTAAGGAATTACAAATATATCTCGAATAAGAACAGTGGAAAAATAAATGATCCCGATCTTCCAAATCAAAATAACATAGATTATAAGAAGTTCCAATATAATTATTCCATCTATAAATTCTTTCCATGGTAGGTGGTTTATTTGAGAAGGCTAGATAAGAAGTAAAAGCATTTTTTTTTAACCACTGACTTTCTCCATATGAAATCAACCCATTCTAGACAATTAATTGAGGAGAAATCAATTGATAAGCATATCTAATTGAGAAATTGTCCTTTTTATTAGCAGTCCAGATCCAAAAATCATTCTGCCTATTTGTTTCATTTTAATTTGAATAATTTCCTCTGTAATTTTTGAAGGAAGATGAAAACTGTCCAAATTTCAGCTACCATCATGAATAATATTGGCAACTTTGAAGTCTCGATTATCATAGTTCAACATATGTTGTCATCCCAATATAGAAATCAGATTTTTACCATCAATCCAAAGATCAAACCACATGTGTATGCTCTGACCATTTACGATATTTTTATTAAAAAGATTTTTACAATTTTCTCTAGCTTTCAACATCAATTTCCAAGTGTATGAGGCATCATTATCCAAATTTATGACCTAAATTTTTTACCTCTAGCATATTTGTTTTTCATCTACTTAGCTCATAATGAATTATCTTGTAGAAAATATTTTACATTTTATGCAAAATTGAATTTTTCATGTAGTTTTTTTATAGAGTTTTATCTCATCATAACTCATAAATAGTAATAAATTTCATCATAATTCACCAATATAAGAATAAATTTCAAACTATGTAAGACATACATGAATTATTTTGAATGTACAATATGATATTACTAATTTTCTCTAATACATTTCACGTTATAATATTTAGTACATACATGAAGTATGGCAGTGACTGTATTTGGAATCTTGAATTGTTTGGACATAGTGCAAAATATGCACACACCCAAAAAAAAAATCTATTAAGCAAAATATACTTGATTAGCTGAAAAAATGAGATTAAAAAACAATCAAACAAGGCGTCAAAAAACAGAAGAAAAAACAACGAAATTACAGTTAAATACATAATATTATGCACAAATCTGTACTTTCCTGCATGCATCCGTGCATGTTTTAGACTCATGCACATGCGTTTAATATTTTTGCATACAACTATGCAAATACTGCGTAATTTTGACATACAAGTGTGCATAAATTCACATGCATAAATATCAGTTCAAATTTCTGCATGAAATACTTGCATACATGTGTGCAAGTATTTTAAATAGTTGTATGTATGCAAGTTTCGGTCCAGATTTTCAAAACAAAACAACGTATGCAATAGATGCATACATGTATGTAACTTTTTTTTTGCGTGGACTTCCGAGAATATTTCCAGATTTTAGAACTTTTTTTTTTTAAAGTTGGTAGCGCCAAAAAATTTGGCTCAAAATTGAAAAAGGCGGAAGTTTTGAAAAGAGCAGGCGGAAGTGAAAAATAGGGGGTGGGATTGAAAGTTAAACATTACAGGGATGTGGTGTGTATTTTAAACTATAATAGGGATGTGAGGCAAAACTACCCTAATTTAAAATAATCCACTTCTAATCATTTTTCACTATTCATTCATATAAGTATAAATAAATAGAATTACAATAAATAAACATAACTCGAGCACATTTAGTTCAGTAAGTTCGAAGAATTCAGATTTAGCTTTCAGATTTTTTTTTATTTTTTTTAAGCATATATGCA
The DNA here is from genome assembly GCA_030737875.1 of Allium sativum. Lineage (NCBI taxonomy): Eukaryota > Viridiplantae > Streptophyta > Magnoliopsida > Asparagales > Amaryllidaceae > Allium > Allium sativum. Next base: position 1,009,460,152 of record CM060926.1, on the reverse strand, counting down.
TTTTATTTTATTTCTACATTCTACATTATTTATCTCATATATTTTAAGATATTTGAAAACATTATTTGATAGGTTTCCCAGATCGATCTCTACTATAGGTAGTATGAAATAATGTAGGTTGCACTTTTTATTCATTTTATACTAGCTTAAATATATAGGTCTGGAAAATTTATTTGGAGGTTCGGTGGCAACAATCCAGGATATTTCATTAACATTTGAGAAATCCATCACATAACTCTCATTGTTTATGAAATAAGAATATTCAATCATATTGATATTGAAACCGAACACTCGAGAAACACTGACTTTCATTTTATAAGTTTTGTTCGTTTTCTGTTTGCTATTAAATGGTTAAGGTTGTATCATAATTCCTATTAAAACCCATTTTTATAAGCAGAGGTTTAAAAAAAATCATTAGACATATGCCTCGGCAGCTTGAAGCATGCGATGCATACATTCGACTGAAACACATGAAGTGCAAATCATGGAGGTAAAAGTCGTTTTATCTCTCATTACCTTAAGGCGGATTTTTCAAAACGTTATTCAAATATAAACATTCAAAATTATTTGAACTTTTTGATAGATGATTTTGCTAAATGATATAACATACTTGGAAAAAATTACTTGGATTCAAAATTACTGGCACTAAATGACAAAGAGGATGTGATAGGAGATCTTGACACACATATGCAGAGGGCACGTCTCATAAATTCCACTCAAATTCCCCTTCTTCTTTTTTGTTGTGCAAAACATTTCCAAATTGAGTTGACCTATTATAGATGTGTTATATATTCATTGATTTGATCATCCATGTAAAATTTGAAATTGTTTCGATACCTTATAACCTTTTTTAAATTGCAAGTCAATATGAATATACATTGGATGCGTTTGTGTTATCAAAACGCGCGCTATAGCGCCAAATAGCGCATAGCGCAAGCTCTGCGCTATGGAACATAAAATAGCGCAGGGCTCCCTATAGCGCATAAATAGCGTGCTATTTTATCGAAGCGTAAAATAGCGCATAGCGCGCTATTTGATTTTTTTTATTTTGTATAGTAATTAAAACCCAGACCCATTGATATGCAATGTAACCATATCTATAATGTTTTCTGATTCTGCATGCATGCTTTGTCCTTCTATGGTTTCCATATTGCTTTAGCTAGTGTTCCATCAAGTTTTATCAACGCATTTCACAAAAAATTTTATTGAGAGCTTGACTTGGTTGGACCGTTGTCTAAATACACCATTCTACATCTATGTTCTTCGGTTTATGCTATTAGATCCAATATCTAAAAACAATAGAGACTCTTTTGTTTGTTTGAGCATCATCAGAAAAAAATGCATGCAAATATGCAATATCTAAAAGCAATTCCAACATGTCTAGTATGCTGGATAACAATTTTTTTGCTATCCTTAAAGTATC